>CM050450.1:35754938-45754938 GCA_027563935.2 Costus lasius | reverse complement strand
ACATTAATGCTATCATTGACGTGCTTTTCATAGGCATCCCGAACCGCCCTTGCGGCGTTCGGAGCGGGCTGCGGCGGTATCGCCGTCTCGAGGACATACAGTTTCCTCTCTGCCTTAAGAACGATCTTAAGGTGTCCAAACCAGTCAGAGAAGTTTGGCCCAGCAAACTTCTCTCTTTCCAGTAGGGATCGCACATTGAAGCTCATGGTGTTCGTTGCTGCAGGAATCTACAACAAGCAAGAACAGCAAGGTCAGTATCAATGTTCAGAATCAGTCCAGGACTTAAGAAAGATTCTTTTCTCACTATTTTGTCTGACTGAAAAATCCAGTAAACAGTCCGAAAGAGTAACACTCTTTTAGTGAGATGGGATCCAGATTTCATACTTGGTCTCCGCGTCCCGCTCAGGCGAGATAAGATGCACAGAGATGACAAGCACTAGTTTCTGGTAGGCTGTCCCAGCCAATCGCCAACCCGTGCGATTCCCCTTCATCTGGGCAATCCAGCAGACTGTGCCAACTGAGTTGGTACAACACAGTCTCTGATCCCACAGATGGCTGCCTCCATGTGCTACCATATGCGCCACATATGCAGCCTACTGTTGGGGTATGCCCTTAAGGCTAATGTTTGAGGCCTGTGGGAATGTATCTGTATCATGTAATAAACTCTTAAGTTTATAAAGGCATGGTTGTTATTCAGTTAGCTACATTGTCTGCTGCAATATATGTTCTTCTGAATAATGTCTCAAAGCTGTTCAGCTGGGCTGACAAGCTATTATGTCCTTAGTCGATATATCTTGGTGAACATGAGACAGCCTTGATATGGTTAAGACTAATATGTGTTCTAATCTTATAGGATGCTTCGAGCATGGAATAAGATGTAGACTCATGGGTACATTGGATGTACTGGACAGACCCTACGAGGATGTTCAATTGTTTGTCACAATGTGAATATTCCTTGGATATGACAAGTGGCACATTTCCTCTGACTTGAGATCACTTGTGTTTTCTAAATGATGATTGTCATTGTTTTGAGGTAGTTCAATATCATTTGAAACATAATGATTATAGACTATCTTGGATGGTGAGCTTGAGTCAGGTTAGAGCACTAGTGATAGACATAGGATTGCCGTCTCCTTATTGAAGGAGTGTGATGTTCTAAAGGGGCCCCCTGGATGAGATGATTGAGAGAGTGTATGGCCATACCCAGGTGACAGTGTTCATCTGATCTAATCATGCTCATCATATTGGAGCTACAAGCTTGACAGGCTTGTCCAATAAGAACATCCAGTGGCAAAGGAAATATGTATGCTTTGTGAATTCATTCACACTTGTGCTGTTTTTGGGTGAAGTCTTGGAAGACTCTTTCCTTTATATCGGGAGACAGTGATGTGTTGCTAGATACCCCTCACTGGTCGTGATAACGTGAGTTATCGTTACCGACATTTAAAGGAAACCCTCAGGGTCGCACAATTTGATGATATGGCTTACTTAAGTCAGATCGTGTGGACTGAATTGTTTGGGTTCAGTTTAATGGGATTAAATCTCTGATTGTGAGTGAGATCTGGTCTGATCATGTTTGATTGATTAGGGCTTGAGATCGGTAAGCTTCGATCGAGAGAATGAATGCTAGATCAGTCAGATCAGAAGCATTGAGAGATTGACGGTCAGATTGAGAGCCTTAGGGTTTATTTTGATCTGCACTCATTTCTTGGTTTATTTGGTTAGCGGACCAAATCGCTTTGAACCAGCTCTTGAATGAGCGCATGGTTCAATGCTGATGTGGCATTTGCGATTGGGGTGAATCCTAAGATCGCACGTAGAGATGTGGCATGCTATTTTTGGATAGCACCTCTCGAACGTTGCCATGATCTCACGTCGCTCCTCTTTGGTCTCTTCACGCCTTTCTCGCCTCTTGGGGTTGGCTTGGAAGTGGCATTCTCGTGTGGAGAAAGTCCAAGGCGACAAGAGAAAAACGCCAAGAAGAAATCTCTCCTTTCCCTTTGCAATCGATCAAAGACACTCTTGGAGCCTTGCTAGCACAAGGAGCACCAAGATAGTAAGCGCTTCCTCATCTTGTGTGCGCGTCCTAAGGAGGAGATCTTCGTTGCTCTCTTAGATCCAAGGCGTCATCTTCAAATGGCATTGGTATGAATCGCATCTTTCATTCAATCATAGTTTTAAGTTGATCATTCAATCATACATGCGATCCTTAACCCTACTTCCGCTCATGCAAAGTTTTAAAGTGCATGGTATTAGGGTTTGCGCTCCCCCTAGAAGGGGACCCCCCGCTATAAGGGGTACTTACAATTGGTATCAGAGCCTGCGTTATGATGTATGTTTGTTATGATTGCTTCTTTGTGATCCATGTTTGCGCATCCTATGAATAGATCTAATAACATGCGGTAAACTACATGCTAGCTTAAGGTCTTTGATGTATGTTTATGTGTTACGCATGTATGATGCCTTGGCGCTTGCTTTAGAGTTTTTATCAAAAAACTTATATCTCTTGCGCGTATCACCTTAGATCTAAGCCGCCTACTGTAAACCCTTAGACGGGTTATTAGGGTTGAAGTCACCCCCTAGGTTAGATCCAGAATGTCTGATCAGATCATCTGACAACCTGAATGGGTCGATCAGATAGCACCTTGGCGCAAGCCCATGGTGGCTATAGGTCGACTGCAGACAGGTGTGTAGCGATGTCTGATTGTGACGATTAATGAACGCACCTGAGTTAGGCCCGGGGTCACGCCCGTTTGCCAGACCTCAGTGTGGTTGTTCAGCCCTGGCGCATGCATAGTTGACCTTATGGTCGACGCAAGTCAGTTAGGACTTGGTGCATGCAAGGGCAGTGGATCTGACTAGGTTGGATGAGTGGATCCCTAGTAATGGACCGTTGTAAGGTTGTAGGGGAAATAAGGTAAAATTAAAATTGATCCTATGGGGTTTTCAAAAATTTTAATTTTTATGGATCACGTGGTTCTTGATTGATGCATATGTTTGTCTATTTAGTCTTATGTGGCTGCCCATATTAATTGTGTGCTGTGCTGGGGCCTGCGTGCCTGTATTAAAATTGTAAATTAATTATTGTGATCTGCGCATCACTGTGTTTTAATTTATAAATGTAAGTGACCTGCGTGTCACTCTTGTCTAGATAGTTAAATTTGTAATTTAATTAGACAAGAGCACAGTGCACACTTGGCAGAGGCGCATGCAGCAAGTGGCTGGACCAGGTGGGAGGTCTAGGGTTCGACCCTAGGACCAGGCGCATTTTCCCTGGTGGGCGCACCTGTGCTGTAATTGGCGCTTGGGCCCAGGTTTGGGCCAGATGAGCAGCTAAAGACCCATGAAGAGCAAATGAAGACTTAAGTTAGGTTAAGGTCTTCTAGGGCTATGGGCTTTTACCACATAAGATACATGCTTTCTTTTATTGCTTAATATTAGAATTGCATGATTAAATTATCTTCTGCTATCACCATAGGAATTGCATGATAGGCAAGAAGATAAAAGACCGTTAAAATCCAACGCTTAAATATCAAGCTCGTAAGCCTTCTGACGCGAAACCTCACTGTTCTGATTATCGTTGGAGCCGTGTTGTACCCACTCAGTGGGCACGTCCATCTATCTTCAGACGGTGCGGGATTACACCTGCGTGTTACAGAGTAGGGATTTATCCCTTCTCGTTGCTCAGCATAGCACGTGGTGGTCCAGGGAGTAGGTCGGGTCAGCTTGACCATGTAGGCTACATATGAGGCGCATATGGTAGCACATGGAGGCAGCCATCTGTGGGGTCAGAGATTGTGTTGTACCAACTCAGTTGGCACAGTCTGCTGGACTGCCCGGATGAAGGGGAATCGCACGGGTTGGCGATCGGCAGGGACTGCCTACCAGAAACTAGTGCTTGAACTCTCTGTGCATCTTATCTCGCCTGAGCGGGACGCGGAGACCAAGTATGAAATCTGGATCCCATCTCACTAAAAGAGTTCTACTCTTTCGGGCTGTTTTGCTGGATTTTTCACGCCTGATAAAATAGTGAGAAAAAGAATCTTTCTTAAGTCCTGATTGATTCTTATACATTGATACTGACCTTGCTGTTCTTGCATTGTTGTAGATACCTGCAGCAACGAACACCATGAACTTCAATGTGCGATCCCTACTGGAAAGGGAGAAGTTTGCTGGGCCGAACTTCTCTGACTGGTTTGGACACCTTAAGATTGTTCTTAAGGCAGAGAGGAAACTGTATGTCCTCGAGACAGCGATACCGCCGCAGCCCGCTCCGAACGCCGCAAGGGCGGTTCGGGAAGCCTATGAAAAGCACGTCAATGATAGCATTGATGTCGCTTGCCTGATGCTAGCGTCTATGACGCCACCGCTGCAGCGTCAGCATGAGGACATGTCGGCTATAGACATGATCACAAACCTCAAGATGCTGTATGCTGCACAGGCAAGGACTGAGCGCTACAATTTGACAAAGCTCTTCTTTTAGAGCAAACTGGCTGAAGGGAGCCCAGTGGGAGCTCACGTGCTCAAGATGATTGGGCACAAGGAGGCTCTAGAGAAACTGGGGCATACCATCAACCAGGAGCTTGCTGTGGATATTATTCTGCAGTCTCTCCCGCCTTCATTCGATGCGTTCATTATTAATTTTAATATGAACAAAATCGATTGTACTCCGGCAGAGCTGCTGAATATGCTCTTGACCACTGAGGAAACTCTGAAGGGTAAGCCTTCAACCTCTGTCTTGATGGTTCCTTCCAGGAACAAGAAGAAGGGGAAGAAGGGCAAGGCCACTGTCAAGAGCTACAGCAAGGCTCTGAAGCAAAAGGTGAAGCGGTCCAAGGAATACAGGTGTTTCCACTGTGGCCAGCTGGGTCACTGGAAAAAGGACTGTAAAGCGCTCCAAGGAGATAAGAGGGGAAGCTTTGCTTCTGGCTCAGGTATATTCGTGACTGAGGTCATGTTTTCTTCTTCTATATCATGGGTGTTGGACACTGCATGTGGAGTTCACATTTGTTCAAATGTACAGGAACTCAAGAGAAGAAGGCAGGTGGGGCAGCATGAGGTGGACCTACGAGTTGGAAACGGGGCACGGGTTGCTGCTGTTGCTGTAGGAGACTACTTTATTTCTTTACCATCTGGACTTGTATAGGAACTAAACAGTTGTTACTTTGTTCCCAGTATAACTAAAAATATTATCTCCATTCCTGCTCTTGTCAGGAAGGGATTTTCCTTTGAATGCAATATTTCAAAGTGTGTTTTGTCATATGATAATATTGTTTATGCAACTGGTTCAATTAATAATGGGTTATTCATGTTGGACATGGAAAGTTCTATACAAAATGTTGATATTAAGAAAGCCAAGTTTGCTGATGACAGCACCTTGCTATGGCATAGTCGTTTGGGCCATATTAACGAGAAACGCATTAAGCGGTTGCATGATAATGGACTGCTGGGATCTTTCTCCTACAAGGGGATTGATACATGCAAAGCTTGTTTAATGGGTAAAATGACGAAGTCACCTTTTCCTCACAAAGGTCAAAGGGCTTCAGGTTTACTTGACCTTATACACAGTGATGTGTGTGGGCCTTTTAGTAAACATGCCAGAGGTGGCTATCAGTACTTCATTACCTTTACTGATGATTTCAGTAGATATGGGTATGTCTATTTAATGAGACATAAAAGTGAATCTTTTGACAAGTTCAAAGAGTTCAAAAATGAAGTACAAAATCAGCTAGGCCGAAATATCAAGGCACTTCGTTCTGATCGAGGTGGTGAATACCTAAGTCATGCATTTACTGACTATCTAAGGGAGTGTGGGATTATCTCACAGCTCACTCCACCAGGAACACCGCAATGGAATGGTGTGTCCGAGAGGAGAAATAGAACGTTACTTGATATGGTTCATTCTATGATGAGTCAGGCTACTCTTCCTTACTCCTTTTGGGGTTTTGCACTGGAAACAGCTGCAAAGGTACTAAACCGAGTGCCATCCAAGGCAGTTTCAAAGACGCCATATGAATTATGGTATGGGAAACAGCCAAGCTTGACATTTATCAGGATCTGGGGTTGCGAGGCTTATGTCAAAAAGCTCGCCTCTGGGAAACTAGAGAGCAGATCTGACAAATGTATCTTTGTCGGTTACCCTAAGGAAACTAAGGGTTATTATTTCTTCGATCCCAAGGAGAACAAGGTTTTTGTTGCTCGGATGGCCATAGTTCTTGAGAAGGAGTTTCTTCTGCAAGAGGCCAGTGGGAGAGAAATAAAGCTGGATGAGAATCCAGACGAAGGACAAAGTAGTCAAGCACAGTTGGATGAGCCTGAGCCGGTAGAACAGGTTATTGAACAACCTGAGGCTCAGATATCACGGGAACCGCGAAGATCGGGAAGGATTCGTCGACAGCCTGAGCGCTATGACGGAGTCTACATCATTGACAATGATGAACCCCTTACTTATGCGGATGCGGTCAGTGGACCGGAGTCAGCGAGATGGCTTGAAGCTATGCGCGCCGAGATGGACTCCATGTCAGATAACCAAGTTTGGGATTTGGTTGATCCGCCTCCGGGAGTTATCCCTATAGGCTGTAAATGGATCTTCAAGAAGAAGATTGACATGGATGGTAACGTGGTTACCTATAAAGGCAGGCTAGTTGCGAAAGGTTTCAAACAAATCTATGGTATAGATTATGATGAAACTTTTTCACCAGTAGCCATCTTTAAGTCTATTCGGATTCTTTTCGCGATAGCTGCATATTACGATTATGAGATTTGGCAAATGGATGTGAAAACAGCTTTCCTTAATGGAAATCTGGATGAGGATGTGTATATGACACAACCAGAAGGTTTCACTAATCCAGCAGATCGTCATAAGATATGCAAGTTAAAGAAGTCTATTTATGGACTTAAACAAGCATCGAGAAGCTGGAATATTCGTTTTGATGAATCAGTTACTGAATTTGGTTTCATCAAGAACGAGGATGACCCGTGTGTGTATAAGAGGTTTAGTGGGAGCGTGATTACTTTCCTAGTCCTCTACGTCGATGACATCTTGATCATTGGAAACGACATTCCTGAAATGCATGCTGTTAAGGCATGGCTGAGGAAATGTTTCCAGATGAAAGATTTAGGAGAAGCAGCCTATGTGTTAGGTGTGAAGATCTACAGGGATAGATCTAAGAGGCTTCTCGGGCTGTGCCAGAGTACTTACATCGATAAGGTCCTGGAGAGATTTCATTTAGAGAATTCTAAACGAGGATATCTTCCAGTCAGACATGGTCTGAATCTTTCGAAGAGTCAGTGTCCACAAACACAGACTGAGAAAGATGAAATGGACAATACGCCTTATGCTTCGGCTATTGGATCCATTATGTATGCGATGTTGTGTACTCGCCCAGACGTCGCTTACGGGTTAAGCGTGACCAGTCGTTACCAGAGTAATCCAGGTATGGCGCATTGGATTGCAGTCAAGAACATTTTAAAATATCTGCGGAGGACCAAAGATATGTTCTTGATATATGGTGGTCAGGAAGAACTCAGTATTGAAGGATATACTGACGCTTCGTTCCAGTCTGACCAGGATGATTTCCGATCGCAATCAGGCTATGTTTTTAGCTTGAATGGAGGTGCAGTGGTGTGGAAAAGTTTCAAACAGTCAACTGTTGCTGATTCCACAACAGAAGCCGAGTATGTTGCAGCCTCGGAAGCATCCAAGGAGGCAGTGTGGATTCGTAAGTTCGTGAGAGAACTTGGTGTTGTTCCTTCGAGTGCAGATCCTTTGGTTATCTTTTGTGATAACACTGGAGCAATCGCACAAGCAAAGGAACCACGGTCGCACCAGAAGTCCAAGCACATACAGAGACGGTTTCATTTGATCAGGGAGATCATAGATCGTGGCGAGATCAAAATCTGCAAGGTTCATACAGATGACAATCTGGCAGACCCGCTTACCAAGCCTCTGGCGCAGCAGAAGCATGAGAAGCACTGTAATAATATGGGTTTGAGATTTCTCAACCATTAGATTAAGTGCAAGTGGGAGATTGTTGGGGTATGCCCTTAAGGCTAATGTTTGAGGCCTGTGGGAATGTATCTGTATCATGTAATAAACTCTTAAGTTTATAAAGGCATGGTTGTTATTCAGTTAGCTACATTGTCTGCTGCAATATATGTTCTTCTGAATAATGTCTCAAAGCTGTTCAGCTGGCCTGACAAGCTATTATGTCCTTAGTCGATATATCTTGGTGAACATGAGACAGCCTTGATATGGTTAAGACTAATATGTGTTCTAATCTTATAGGATGCTTCGAGCATGGAATAAGATGTAGACTCATGGGTACATTGGATGTACTGGACAGACCCTACGAGGATGTTCAATTGTTTGTCACAATGTGAATATTCCTTGGATATGACAAGTGGCACATTTCCTCTGACTTGAGATCACTTGTGTTTTCTAAATGATGATTGTCATTGTTTTGAGGTAGTTCAATATCATTTGAAACATAATGATTATAGACTATCTTGGATGGTGAGCTTGAGTCAGGTTAGAGCACTAGTGATAGACATAGGATTGCCGTCTCCTTATTGAAGGAGTGTGATGTTCTAAAGGGGCCCCCTGGATGAGATGATTGAGAGAGTGTATGGCCATACCCAGGTGACAGTGTTCATCTGATCTAATCATGCTCATCATATTGGAGCTACAAGCTTGACAGGCTTGTCCAATAAGAACATCCAGTGGCAAAGGAAATATGTATGCTTTGTGAATTCATTCACACTTGTGCTGTTTTTGGGTGAAGTCTTGGAAGACTCTTTCCTTTATATCGGGAGACAGTGATGTGTTGCTAGATACCCCTCACTGGTCGTGATAACGTGAGTTATCGTTACCGACATTTAAAGGAAACCCTCAGGGTCGCACAATTTGATGATATGGCTTACTTAAGTCAGATCGTGTGGACTGAATTGTTTGGGTTCAGTTTAATGGGATTAAATCTCTGATTGTGAGTGAGATCTGGTCTGATCATGTTTGATTGATTAGGGCTTGAGATCGGTAAGCTTCGATCAAGAGAATGAATGCTAGATCAGTCAGATCAGAAGCATTGAGAGATTGACGGTCAGATTGAGAGCCTTAGGGTTTATTTTGATCTGCACTCATTTCTTGGTTTATTTGGTTAGCGGACCAAATCGCTTTGAACCAGCTCTTGAATGAGCGCATGGTTCAATGCTGATGTGGCATTTGCGATTGGGGTGAATCCTAAGATCGCACGTAGAGATGTGGCATGCTATTTTTGGATAGCACCTCTCGAACGTTGCCATGATCTCACGTCGCTCCTCTTTGGTCTCTTCACGCCTTTCTCGCCTCTTGGGGTTGGCTTGGAAGTGGCATTCTCGTGTGGAGAAAGTCCAAGGCGACAAGAGAAAAACGCCAAGAAGAAATCTCTCCTTTCCCTTTGCAATCGATCAAAGACACTCTTGGAGCCTTGCTAGCACAAGGAGCACCAAGATAGTAAGCGCTTCCTCATCTTGTGTGCGCGTCCTAAGGAGGAGATCTTCGTTGCTCTCTTAGATCCAAGGCGTCATCTTCAAATGGCATTGGTATGAATCGCATCTTTCATTCAATCATAGTTTTAAGTTGATCATTCAATCATACATGCGATCCTTAACCCTACTTCCGCTCATGCAAAGTTTTAAAGTGCATGGTATTAGGGTTTGCGCTCCCCCTAGAAGGGGACCCCCCGCTATAAGGGGTACTTACACCTACATGGTCAAGCTGACCTGACCTACTCCCTGGACCACCACGTGCTATGCTGAGCAACGAGAGGGGATAAATCCCAACTCTGTAACACACAGGTGAAATCCAGCACCGTCTGAAGATAGATGGACGTGCCCACTGAGTGGGTTCAACACGGCTCCAACGATAGTCAGAACGGCGAGGTTTCGCGTCAGAAGGCTTACGAGCTTGATATATTAGCGTTGGATTTTAACGGTCTTTTATCTTCTTCACTATCATGCAAGTCCTATGGTGATAGCAGAAGATAAACTTAAACATGCAATTCTAATTATTTAAACAATAAATAGAAAGCATGATCTTAAGTGGTAAAAGCCCATGAACCCTAGTAAGACCTTAATTTTCCTTAAGTCTTCACTTGAGCTCTTTTGCATCTCATCTGGTCCAACCCAGGGCCCTAGCGCCATGAGCACCTCAGGTGCGCCACCAGCTGAATGCTCCTTTGGGATGTGTGCATTTGTGCTCTTGTCTAATCAAATACAATTTGATCTATCTAGACAAGCTTTGACACGCAGGTCAAATATACAATAAATTAATGAAAAAGTGATTCGCAGACCACAATAAATTTAACTTATAAATTACCAGGCACGCAGGCCCCAGCACAGCACACAATAGGGCAACCCACATAAGACTAAATAAACAAGCATATGGTTCAATCAACATGTGATCCAATCAGGAAATAAAATTTTTTTTTTGAAAATACCCCATGGCATCAATTTTAATTTCCTTATGAGCCCTATAACCTTACAATGGTCCATTGATGGGGATCCACTCATCCATCTAGTTAGATCCTTTGCCCTTGCATGCACCGAGTCCTAACTGACCCGTGTTGACCTAATGGTCAACCATGCATGCGCCAAGGGCTGAACCACCCTCATGAGTTTTGGCAAGCGGGTGTGACCCCGGGCCTAACTCATGTGTGTTCAATAGTGTCTCAACCAGACCTCGCTACACGCCCTAGATGCAGTCAACCCATAGCCACCTTGTGCTTGCGCACAGGTGCTATCAGGTCAACCCATCTAGGCTGTCAGATGGTCTGATCAGACTAGTTGGATCTAACCTAGAAGATGCTTTCAACCCTATCAACCCATCTAAGGATTTAATATAGTGGCACCTTAGATCTAATCATGCGCGCAAGATATAAGTTTTGGAAAACTTCTAGAACATGCGCAAACAAACAAACAAACAACATGCTTGCAAGTTGATAACCCTTAGATCTAAGGGGGTCCCCTTCAAGGGGGAGCGCAAACTTTAGGGGGGTCCCCTTCAAGGGGGAGCGCATACTTCATCAAAGCCATGATACAAGCGCAAATTGATGTAAGCATGATACAAGCGCAACTTCATGTAAGCATGATACAAGCGCAACTACATGTAAACAAAGCATACATCAAGTAAAAGTAAGCGCAACATGTATGGATCACAAGGACTTGAAGCAATCATATAGATCATATCAAGAACCACCTCTGATACCAATTGAAGGAACCCCTAGTTCAAAAGGGGGGAGAAACCCTAAACTTGCGATTCTAACAAGCATGGCGAAAAGGGTTTCTAAACAAGATCGAATATGATAACTATATGATCAACTTGAAGTTATGAGAACTCATACCAAGGCCATGAAGAGGGTGGCGGCTTGGAAGCAAGAGATCAAAGTAGGTCTCCTCTTCAAGTTCACACACAAGATGAGGGGTGGCTACCCTTTAGGATCTTCCTTGTGCTAGCAAGAGATCCCAATGTCCTTGTCGTGTGTTGAGATGCGCTTGGCCGAGAGCTACCGTCTCGAAGAATCCTCTTTCGTCCAACGAAGATGACAATTCAGTAAAACCGATTTGCGTTAAGCCTTCTCCAATCAAGTCATGGCGTTACACTTCCATAAATGGAAGGTTTTCAAGCCATACGCTCACTTGAAGGAAAAACCGCCCAACAAGCCTTTACACCTTGAACCATACGTTCACCCATGTGAACCGGTTCAAGTCAATTAGGTTCAACCCAATTCGGTTCATTAAACCAGCCCAAGCCATGGTCTAGATCTCTTAGAACCAAATGGTTCAAGATCTAACCGTTCATCTCTTGATGCTCCTGATCTCTTCGATCTAGCATGCATACTCTCGATCGAAGCTTACCGATCTCAAGCCCTAATCAATCAAACATGATCAGACCAGATCTCACTCACAATCAGAGTCTAAACTCGTTTAAACTGAGTCTAAACAGTTCAGTCCACACGATCTGACTTAAGTAAGCCATATCATCAAATTGTGCGACCCTGAGGGTTTCCTCTAAATGTCGGTAACGATAACTTACGTTATCACGATCAGTGAGGGGTATCTAGCAACACATCACTGTCTCCCGATATAAAGGAAAGAGTCTTCCAAGACTCCACCCAAACCATAGCACAAGTGTGAATCAACTCACTTGGCATACATGTGTCCTTTGCCACTGGATGTTCTTATTGGACAAGCGGGTCAAGCTTGTAACTCCAATATGATGAGCATGATTAGATCAGATGAACATAGTCATCTGGGTATGGCCATACACTATCTCAATCATCTCATATAGGGGGGCCCTTTAGAACATCACACTCCTTAAACAAGGAGACGGCAATCCTATGTCTATCACTAGTGCCCTAACCTGATTCAAGCTCACCATCCAAGATAGTCTATAATCATTATCTTTCAAATGATATTGAACTACCTCAAAATAATGACAATCATCATTTAGAAACACAAGTGATCTCAAGTCAGAGGACATGTGCCACTTGGTGCTTACAAGGATCATTCACATTGTGACAAGCAATTGAATATCCTAGTAGGGTCTGTCCAGTACATCCAATGTACCCATGAGTCTACATCTTATTCCATGCTCGAAGCATCCTATAAGATTAGCACACATATTAGTCTCAATCATATCAAGGCTGTCTCATGTTCACCAAGATATCTCGACTAAGGACATATAGACTGTCAGCCTAGCTGAACAGCTTTGAGACATTATTCAGAAGTACACTTATTACAGCAGACAAGGTAACAACCTGAATAATAACCATGCCTTTATAAACACAACAGTTTATTACATGATACTATTACAATCCCAAAGGCCTCAAACATTAGCCTTAAGGGCATACCCCAACACAGTTGGCAAAGGCGCATGCAGCAGTGGCTTGACCAGGTGGGAGGTCCAGGGTTCGACTCTGGGACAGGCGCTTTTACCTGGTGGGCGCACCTGAGCTGCAGTTGGCGCTTGGGCCCTGGTTTGGGCCATATGAGCAGCAAAAGCCCCATGAACAAGAGCAAGTGAAGACTTAAGTTATGATTAAGATCTTACTAGGGCTATGGGCTTTTACCACATAAGATCCATGCTTTCTTTTATTGTTTATATAAGTAGAACAGCATGTTTTAATTTATCTTCTGCTATCACCATAGGAATTGCATGATAGTCAAGAAGATAAAAGACCGTTAAAATCCAACGCTTAAATATCAAGCTCGTAAGCCTTCTGACGCGAAACCTCACTGTTCTGACTATCGTTGGAGCCGTGTTGTACCCACTCAGTGGGCACGTCCATCTATCTTCAGACGGTGCGGGATTACACCTGCGTGTTACAGAGAAGGGATTTATCGCTTCTCGTTGCTCAGCATAGCACGTGGTGGTCCAGGGAGTAGGTCGGGTCAGCTTGACCATGTAGGCTACATATGTGGCGCATATGGTAGCACATGGAGGCAGCCATCTGTGGGGTCAGAGACTATGTTGTACCAACTCAGTTGGCATAGTCTGCTGGATTGCCCAGATGAAGGGGAATCGCACGGGTTGGCGATCGGCAGGGACTGCCTACCAGAAATTAGTGCTTGTACTCTCTGTGCACCTTATCTCGCCTGAGCGGGACGCGGAGACCAAGTATGAAATCTGGATCCCATCTCACTAAAAGAGTGTTTACTCTTTCGGGCTGTTTTGCTGGATTTTTCAGCCAGATAAAATAGTGAGAAAAAGAATCTTTCTTAAGTCCTGATTGATTCTTAACATTGATACTGACCTTGCTGTTCTTGCATTGTTGTAGATACCTGCAGCAACGAACACCATGAACTTCAATGTGCGATCCCTACTGGAAAGGGAGAAGTTTGCTGGGCCGAACTTCTCTGACTGGTTTGGACACCTTAAGATCGTTCTTAAGGCTGAGAGGAAACTGTATGTCCTCGAGACGGCGATACCGCCTCAGCCCGCTCCGAACGCCGCAAGGGCGGTTCGGGAAGCTTATGAAAAGCACGTCAATGATAGCATTGATGTCGCTTGCCTGATGCTAGCGTCTATGACGCCACCGCTGCAGCGTCAGCATGAGGATATGTCTGCTATAGACATGATAGCAAACCTCAAGATGTTGTATGCTGCACAGGCGAGGACAGAACGCTATAATCTGACAAAGCTTTTCTTTCAGAGCAAACTGGCTGAAGGGAGCCCAGTGGGAGCTCACGTGCTCAAGATGATTGGGCACAAGGAGGCTCTAGAGAAACTGGGGCATACCATCAACCAGGAGCTTGCTGTAGATATTATTCTGCAGTCTCTCCCGCCCTCTTTCGATGCGTTCATTATTAACTTTAATATGAACAAAATCGATTGTACTCCGGCAGAGCTGCTGAATACGCTCTTGACTACTGAGGAAACTCTGAAGGGTAAGCCTTCGACCTCTGTCTTAATGGTTCCTTCCAGGAACAAGAAGAAGGGGAAGAAGGGCAAGGCCCCTGTCAAGAGCTACAGCAAGGTTCTGAAGCAGAAGGTTAAGCGGTCCAAGGAATACAGGTGTTTCCACTGTGGCCAGCTGGGTCACTGGAAAAAGGACTGTAAAGCGCTCCAAGGAGATAAGAGGGGAAGCTTCGCTTCTGGCTCAGGTATTTACGTGACGGAAGTCATGGTTTCATCTTCTTCTATATCATGGGTGTTGGACACTGCATGTGGAGTTCACATTTGTTCAAATGTACAGGAACTCAAGAGAAGAAGGCAGGTGGGACAGCATGAGGTGGACCTACGCGTTGGAAACGGGGCACGGGTTGCTGCTGTTGCTGTAGGAGACTATTTCATTTCTTTACCATCTGGTCTTGTATTAGAACTAAACAGTTGTTACTTTGTTCCCAGTATTACTAAAAATATTATCTCTATTCCTGCTCTTGTCAGGAAGGGATTTTCCTTTGAATGCAATATTTCAAAGTGTGTTTTATCTTTTGATAATATTGTTTATGCAACTGGTTCAATTAACAATGGATTATTCATGTTGGACATGGAAAGTTCTATACAAAACATTGATATTAAGAAAGCCAAGTATGCTGATGACAGCACCTTGCTATGGCATAGTCTTTTAGGCCATATTAACAAGAAACGCATTAAGCGGTTGCATGATCATGGACTGCTGGGATCATTCTCCTATGAGGAGATTGATACATGCAAGGCTTGTTTAATGGGTAAAATGACGAAGTCACCTTTTCCTAACAAAGGTCAAAGGGCTTCAGGTTTACTTGACCTTATACACAGTGATGTGTGTGGGCCATTTAGTAAACATGCCAGAGGTGGCTATCAGTACTTCATTACCTTTACTGATGATTTCAGTAGGTATGGGTATGTCTATTTAATGAGACATAAAAGTGAATCTTTTGACAAGTTCAAAGAGTTCAAGAATGAAGTACAAAATCAGCTAGGCCGAAATATCAAGGCACTTCGTTCTGATCGAGGTGGAGAATACCTAAGTCATGCGTTTACTGACTATCTAAAGGAGTGTGGGATTATCTCACAACTCACTCCGCCAGGAACACCGCAATGGAATGGTGTGTCCGAAAGGAGAAATAGAACGTTACTTGATATGGTTCATTCTATGATGAGTCAGGCTACTCTTCCATATTCCTTTTGGGGGTTTGCACTGGAAACAGCTGCAAAGGTACTAAACCGAGTGCCATCCAAGGCCGTTTCTAAGACTCCATATGAGTTATGGTATGGAAAACAGCCGAGCTTGTCATTTATCAGGATCTGGGGCTGCGAGGCTTATGTCAAAAAGCTCGCCTCTGGGAAACTAGAGAGCAGATCTGACAAATGCATCTTTGTCGGTTACCCTAAGGAAACTAAGGGTTATTATTTCTACGATCCCAAAGAGAACAAGGTTTTTGTTGCTCGGACGGCCATATTTCTTGAGAAGGAATTTCTTTTGCAAGAGGCCAGTGGGAGAGAAATAAAGCTGGATGAGAATCCAGAAGAAGGACAAAGTGCGCAAGCAGAGTTGGATGAGCCTGAGCCGGTAGAACGGGTTTCTGATCAACCTGAGGCTCAGATATCACGGGAACCGCGAAGATCGGGAAGGATCCGTCGACAGCCTGAGCGCTATGACGGAGTCTACATCATTGATAATGATGAGCCCCTCTCTTATGCGGATGCGGTCAGTGGACCGGAGTCAGCGAGATGGCTTGAAGCTATGCGCGCCGAGATGGACTCCATGTCAGATAACCAAATCTGGGATTTGGTTGATCCGCCTCCGGGAGTTATCCCTATAGGCTGTAAATGGATCTTCAAGAAGAAGATTGACATGGATGGTAACGTGGTTACCTATAAAGGCAGGCTAGTTGCGAAAGGTTTCAAACAAATCTACGGGATAGATTATGATGAAACTTTCTCACCTGTAGCTATGTTTAAGTCTATTCGGATTCGTTTCGCGATAGCTGCATATTATGATAATGAGATCTGGCAGATGGATGTGAAAACAGCTTTTCTTAATGGAAATCTGGATGAGGATGTGTATATGACACAACCAGAAGGTTTCACTAATCCATCAGATCGTCATAAGATATGCAAGTTAAAGAAGTCCATTTATTGACTGAAACAAGCATCGAGAAGCTGGAATATTCGTTTTGATGAATTAGTCAGTAAATTTGGTTTCATCAAGAACGAGGATGACCCGTGTGTATATAAGAGGTTTAGTGGGAGCGTGATTACTTTCCTAGTCCTCTACGTCGATGACATCTTGATCATTGGAAATGACATTCCTGAAATGCATGCAGTTAAGGCATGGTTAAGGAAATGTTTCCAAATGAAAGATCTAGGAGAAGCAGCCTATATATTAGGTGTAAAGATCTACAGGGATAGATCTAAGAGGCTTCTCGGGCTGTGCCAGAGTACTTACATCGATAAAGTCCTGGAGAGATTTCATTTAGAGAATTCTAAACGAGGATATCTTCCAGTCAGACATGGTCTGAATCTTTCGAAGAGTCAGTGTCCACAAACACAGACTGAGAAAGATGAAATGGACAATACGCCTTATGCTTCGGCTATTGGATCCATTATGTATGCGATGTTGTGTACTCGCCCAGACGTCGCTTACGGGTTAAGCGTGACCAGTCGGTTCCAAAGTAATCCAGGTCAGGCACACTGGATTGCAGTCAAGAACATTTTAAAATATCTGCGGAGGACCAAAGATATGTTCTTGATATATGGTGGTCAGGAAGAACTCAGTATTGAAGGATATACTGACGCTTCGTTCCAGTCTGACCAGGATGATTTCCGATCGCAATCAGGCTATGTTTTTAGCTTGAATGGAGGAGCAGTGGTGTGGAAGAGTTTCAAACAGTCAACTGTTGCTGATTCCACAACAGAAGCCGAGTATGTTGCAGCCTCGGAAGCATCCAAGGAGGCAGTGTGGATTCGTAAGTTCGTGAGAGAACTTGGTGTTGTTCCTTCGAGTGCAGATCCTTTGGTTATCTTCTGTGATAACACTGGAGCAATCGCACAAGCAAAGGAACCACGGTCACACCAGAAGTCCAAGCACATACAGAGACGGTTTCATTTGATCAGGGAGATCATAGATCGTGGCGAGATCAAAGTCTGCAAGGTTCATACAGATGACAATCTAGCAGACCTGCTTACAAAGCCTCTGGCGCAGCAGAAGCATGAGAAGCACTGTAATAATATGGGTTTGAGATTTCTCAACCATTAGATTAAGTGCAAGTGGGAGATTGTTGGGGTATGCCCTTAAGCCTAATGTTTGAGGCCTTGGGATTGTAACAGTATCATGTAATAAACTCTTGTGTTTATAAAGGCATGGTTATTATTCAGTTTGTTACCTTGTCTGCTGCAATAAGTATACTTCTGAATAATGTCTCAAAGCTGTTCAGCTGGGCTGACATGCTATTATGTCCTTAGTCGATGTGTCTTGGTGAACATGAGACAGCCTTGATATGGTTAAGACTAATGTGTGTTCTAATCTTATAGGATGCTTCGAGCATGGAATAAGATGTAGACTCATGGGTACATTGGATGTACTGGACAGACCCTACTAGGATATTCAGTTGCTTGTCACAATGTGAATAATCCTTGAGTGCAACAAGTGGCACATTTCCTCTGACTTGAGATCACTTGTGTTTTCTAAATGATGATTGTCATTGTTTTGAGGTAGTTCAATATCATTTGAGAAATAATGATTATAGACTATCTTGGATAATGAGCTTGAGTCATGTTAGGGCACTAGTGATAGACATAGGATTGCCGTCTCCTTGTTTAAGGAGTGTGATGTTCTAAAGGGGCCCCCTGGATGAGATGATTGAGAAAGTGTATGGCCATACCCAGGTGACAGTGTTCATCTGATCTAATCATGCTCATCATATTGGAGCTACAAGCTTGACACGCTTGTCCAATAAGAACATCCAGTGGCAAAGGAAGTATGCATGCCTTGTGAATTGGATTCACACTTGTGCTGTGGTTTGGGTGTAGTCTTGGAAGACTCTTTTCTTTATATCGGGAGACAGTGATGTGTTGCTAGATACCCCTCACTGATCGTGATAACGTGGGTTATCGTTACCGACATTTAAAGGAAACCCTCAGGGTCGCACAATTTGATGATATGGCTTACTTAAGTCAGATCGTGTGGACTGAATTGTTCGAGATCAGTTTAAAGGGATTTAATCTCTGATTGTAAGTGAGATCTAGTCTGATCATGTATGATTGATTAGAGCTTGAGATCGGTAAGCTTCGATCGAGAGAATAGATGCTAGATCGGTGAGATCAGAAGCATCAAGAGATCGACGGTTAGATCTGGAGCCTTAGGGTTTAATTTGATCTAGACCATGTCGCTTGGCTTATTTGGTCTTTGAACCAGACCAAGATGAACCGGCTCATGGATGAGCGAGTGGTTCAAAATAAGAGGAGAGATTTGCGACTTGTGAACGTTGAGACGTGTTTGCTATTTTTAGATAGCATGTCTCTTACGTGACCACATCTCACGTTGGCTCTATGGTCGCTCATCACTCTCGCCTCTTGCCTCTTCTCGTGTGGCTTGCTCTCTCGTGAAGAAGAGTTTTGACGAAAAGAAGGAGGAAATCGCTAAGCAAGTTTTTCTCTTCCCTTCATACGATTGTGATACTTGGACGATCCTTGCTAGCACAACGGACGACAAGAAGAAGCGCATTCTCATCTTGTGTGTGACGATTTGGAGAAGATCTCGTTTGATCTTTGCTTCCAAGGCGCCATCTAGAAATGGCCATGGTATGAATCGCATTCATTCTTGTTTACAAGTTATATCAAAGTTAATCATACTTCATGCACCGATTCTTTGAAACCCTAGTATCCGCTGCCCATGTTTCTGTTTGCGGCAGTTTAGGGTTTTTCCCCCTTAGTCAGGGGACTTTCATCTAGGCTGTCAGATGGTCTGATCAGACTATTGGATCTAACCTAGAGGGTGACTTCAACCCCATCAACCCGTCTAAGGGTTTATAGTAAGTGCATATAGATCTAAATGTTTGCGCGCAAGTAGATATAAGTTTTGATGAAATACCATTCAACATACTTAATATGCGCCAACAAGAACATGCATAAACATGAACATCACACATGCGCCAAACACCTAAAACCTAGCATGTGGTTGCGCATGTGAAATAGATCTATACTAACAAGGATCACAAAACAAACAAAGCAATCATATGACCATATATTAACCGCTCTGATACCAATTGTTAGGGTCCCCTTCAAGGGGGAGCGAGAAACCCTAAGGTGAGTACCCCTTTCAAGAGGGGGGCGCAAGTGACCTTTCTTTATTTTAGCAGCGGAATTAGGGTTTCACATTTGATCGCATGCTATACATTCATATGATCAACTTAAACATCAAGTGAAAGATGCGTTACCATGGCCATGAGAAGGAGGCGGCTTGGAAGCAAAGACCAAGAGAGATCTTCTCCACAAGTGACGCACACAAGAAGAGAGATGGCTTCTTCTTGTTGATCATTGTGCTAGCAAAGATCTTCAAGTGTCCTTGCCGAATGGAAGGGATGGGAGACGAGATCTTGCTTGGGCGAGAGCTCCACACGTTCGTCCACCTCTTGTCCAAGCGAAGTGAAGTGAAGTCAAGTGGTGAACGGCTTGGCGTTAGGCGTTTTGAAGAAGAGGCCATGATGACTTACCATAAATGGAAGCATGCACTCATAAACGACCAAAACGCCATCACCCTTTCGAACCATGCGTTCACATAAGTGAACCGGTTCTCTTTTGGTTTAATTGCATTTGGTTCAACAAACCAAATCAAATAAGCCCAAGCCCCCTTTGGTCTAGATCATATCAAACCCTAAGGTTCAAGATCTAACCGTTCATCTCCTGATGCTCCTGATCTCACCGATCTAGCATCACCTCTCTCGATCGAAGCTTACCGATCTCAAGCCCTAATCAATCAAACATGATCAGACCAGATCTCACTTACAATCAGAGATTAAATCCCTTTAAACTGAACCCAAACAATTCAGTCCACACGATCTGACTCAAGTAAGCCATATCATCAAATTGTGCGACCCTGAGGGTTTCCTTTGAATGTCGGTAACGATAACTTTCGTTATCATGATCAGTGAGGGGTATCTAGCAACACATCACTGTCTCCCGATATAAAGGAAAGAGTCTTCCAAGACTACTCCCAAAACACAGCACAAGGGTGAATGCACTTCACTAGGCATACATGTTTCCTTTGCCACTGGATGTTCTTATTGGACAAGCGTGTCAAGCCTGTGACTCCAATATGATGAGCATGATTAGATCAGATGAACATAGTCACCTGGGTATGGCCATACACTTTCTCAATCATCTCATTCAGGGGGGCCCCTTTAGAACACCACACTCCTTGAACAAGGAGACGGCAATCCTTTATCTATCACTAGTGTCCTAACCTGACTCATGATCATTATCCAAGATAGTCTATAATCATTATGTTTCAAATGATATTGAACTACCTCAAAACAATGACAATCATCATCTAGAAACACAAGTGATCTCAAATCAGAGGACATGTGCCACTTGATGCAGACAAGGATTATTCACATTGTGACAAGCAATTGAATATCCTAGTAGGGTGTGTCCAGTACATCCAATGTACCCATGAGTCTACATCTTATTCCATGCTCGAAGCATCCTATAAGATTAGAACACATATTAGTCTCAATCATATCAAGGCTGTCTCATGTTCACCAAGATATCTCGACTAAGGACATATGCATGTCAGCCTAGCTGAACAGCTTTGAGACATTATTCAGAAGCACAGTTATTGCAGCAGACAATGTAACAAACTGAATAATAACCATTGCCTTTATAAACAAAAGAGTTTATATACATGATACTCATGGAATCCCAAGGCCTCAAACATTAGCCTTAAGGGCATACCCCAACAGTTGCAGCCTCAGAAGCATCAAAGGAGGCAGTATGGATTCGTAAATTCATACAAGAACTTGGTGTTGTTCCTTCGAGTGCAGATCCACTGGTTATCTTCTGTGATAACACTGGAGCGATTGCACAAGCAAAGGAACCACGGTCACACCAGAAGTCCAAGCACATACAGAGAAGGTTTCATTTGATCCGTGAGATCATAGATCGAGGAGAGATCAAGATCTGCAAGGTTCATACAGATGACAATCTAGCTGACCCGCTTACAAAGCCTCTGGCGCAGCAGAAGCATGAAAAGCACTGTAATAATATGGGATTGAGATTCCTCAACCATTAGTTTAAGTGCAAGTGGGAGATTGTTGGGGTATGCCCTTAAGGCTAATGTTTGAGGCCTTGAGATAATTTCAGTATCATGTATAAACTATGTTTTATAAAGGCAATTGTTGTTATTCAGATTGTTACATTATCTGCTGCTGTATGTATACTTCTGAATAATGTCTCATTGGTGTTTCAGCTTGGCTGACATGCAGTATTGTCCTTAGTCGAGATATCTTGGTGAACATGAGACAGCCTTGATATGATTGAGACTAATATGTGTTCTAATCTTATAGGATGCTTCGAGCATGGAATAAGATTTAGACGCATAGGTGCATTGGATGTACTGGACTGACCCTACTTAGGATATTCAGTTTTTGTCACAATGTGAATAATCCTTATAAACTAGCAAGTGGTATACTCCCTCTGACTTGAGATCACTTGTGTTTCTAAATGATGATTGGCATTGTTTTGAGGTAGTTCAATATCATTTGAAAGATAATGGTTAAGGATTATCTTGGATGGTGGGCATGACTCATGTTAGGACACTAGTGATAGATATAGGATTGCCTCTCCTAGTTGGAGTGTGATGTTCTAAAGGGCCCCCCGGATGAGATGGTTGAGAAAGTGTATGGCCATACCCAGATGACTATGTTCATCTGATCTAACCATTCTCATCATGTTGGAATTACAGGCTTGACAGGCTTGTCCAATGAGAACGTCCAGTGGCAAAGGGAACATGTATGCCGAGTGAATTGGATTCACACTTGTGCTATGGTTTGGGTGTAGTCTTGGAAGACTCTTTCCTTCATATCGGGAGACAGTGATGTGTTGCTAGATACCCCTCTCTGATCGTGATAATGTAAGTTATCGTTACCGACATTAAAGGAAACCCTTAGGGTCGCACAATTTGATGATGTGGCTTACTAATGTCAGATCGTGTGGACTGAATTGTTCTGGTTCAGTTTAAAGGAATTTAAACTCTGATTGGAAGTGAGATCTGGTCTGATCATGTTTGATTGATTAGGGCTTGAGATCGGTAAGCTTCGATCGAGAGAATTGATGCTTGATCGTAGAGATCAAGAGGGTCGAGAGATGTGTGGTTAGATCTTGAACCATTTGGTTCAAAGAGATCAAGACCATGGTGGGTTCGGTTTGGTCTTTGAACCAAATAGAATTGAACCGGTTCACTTGGTGAACGCATGGTTCAATTGAGAGAGGAGTTATCGATGGCTTCAAGTGGAGTTAAACATAGAGTTATGCACTTACTATTTTTGGAAGCCGTTTTCTTTGAGAAAACGCCCCCATGTTCGAACGCCTATCTCTCTCTCTCGCCCCCTCTCCTCTCGTGTGGATGATCTTCACGACAAGAGGAAGTTCGGCCAGCAAAAAGGAGAAAGACATCTCCTCATACACGATCTAGGACTCCTTGGATCTTTGCTAGCACAAGGAATACAAGGAAGAAGTCATCATCTTCTTGTGTGCGATTTCCTTTGGAGAAGAGCCGCTCGCCCTTTCTTCTTCCAAGTCGCCACTCAATCAATGGCAATGGTGACGCATCATTTTATCCTTTTATGGTTGCTCATATTATTTTGCCTCTCGATCCTATCAAACCTAGTTTTTCACCTATGCAAGATCTTATAGATGCGCATGTGTACTAGGGTTTGACTTTCAATGCGCCCATATCATGCCATATGAGGCATCAATCCCATCTATGCGCCTAGATCTAGTCAAGGCAATATAATGGATTGCCTAATGTGGCTTGGGCGCAAGTCCTAATCCAATTAGGACTCTAATTATGTTAATAATCAGCCCACAATTGTCAAACACAATCCAATCAATTATCTTGGGTGATTTAATCACCTAGGAGATACCAAACAAGGCATAGGCGCAAATTCTAGTCCAACTAGAATCCCATATGCGCCTATCCTATTAATTCATCCCCATTATACCCTTCAAGCCTCATAGCCCTTCAATACAACTTTTTAGCAAGCCCAACTAAACAATGGGCCAAGCCCAAAGTCCATTATGCATGTTAACCAAGCTATTGGATCCAATCCAATTTAACCCATGGTCAAATGAGGTTAACCATGGTTAATTTGATCAATATGCCAAAAACGGAAGTTGGCTCTAATAAGTTTCTTCCATCTCATCAGGCCCATTGGCGCTGATGAAATCTCCCAAATAGATCCGAGTTATCCAATAACTCGATCTAAAGGCTACCCGATCAATATGAAAACTCGAGTATCAAGGTGTGCGACCCTGTAGGTTCCTCTAACGCTGGCAGTGCTAACCAAAGGTCATCACAAGCAGTGAGTGGCTCCTAGCAGTGCATCACTGCTACCCAGGTCATTGGAATGGATATCGACATCGACATCCCCATTATCGCAACTAGGTACAAATGCATTACAGTCTCTTTGCCGGACTGATATCCGATTGGACAAGTGTGTCACCACTTGTTTTCATCCAATCACATGGCTATGACTAAAACAGGTTCTCACCTGGGTATGGCCATACACTCTCAGTCATAGAACCATAAAGGAGCTCCATGGATATCATACTTCCCTAAGGAAGGGGCAAATCCTATGTCTGTCCATTGACCTTCTCATATAGGTCGTGACATGCTCAATAACAACCGTTATGACCTCCCAACTACGGCGAGGTGTTATGTTGTATCAAAGCAAGTCCCTAACCATATAGAATGGTCAATGACCTCAAGTCAAGGGATCAATGCATCTCCTGTCACTTGTGAGGATAACTCATGACACCAAGTCATAGCCTCACAGCGGGTCTATCCAGTATATCCTCCAATGATATACCCATGTGTCTGCGTTAGCACCATGTGCCTAACCAGCCCACAAACCAGTCTCACAAGTACCAGAGCTATCCCATATCCACTCAGGTACATCGACTGGGGACAATTATTCGAGCACAGATCCAATCTGTCTCTAGGGACATTATCATGTAAGTACACAATCGTAGATGTATACAAACAATGATAAAGACAATGCCAGAAAGATATATGAATATCAGAGTCAAGTAGTACATAAGTTGACCAAAACTAGGTCCTAGGGCATATACACCAACAATCTCCCACTTGCACTAAGACCTAGAGGTTGAGCAACCTCAACCCCATATCTCTAGTACGACCATCAGGCTTCTGCTGCGCCAAAGCCTTGGTTAGTGGGTCGGCTAGATTGCTCTCTGTGTTAACTCTGCTAATCTTGACATCACCTCGATCAATGATCTCTCTGATCAGGCAAAATCTCCTGAGTATGTGTTTGGACCTTTGATGAGACCGTGGTTCCTTAACATGTGCAGTTCCCATTGTTGTCATAGTAGAGCTTAATGGGATCCATTGCCCTTGGAACCACCTGAAGTTCAGAAAAGAACTTTCTGATCCAAAATGCTTCCTTAGCTGCCTCAGAAGCAACCACATACTCTGCTTCGGTTGTAGAATTAGCTATGATGGATTGCTTGAAGCTCTTCCAGCATACAGCACCTCCAACCATCTTAAACAAATAGCTGGTCTGTGATCTGAAGTCGTCAGGATCAGACTGGAATGACTCATCAGTGAAGCCCTGCACACTGAGCTCTTCCAGTACCCGTAGACTTTACAGAACAAATCCTTAGTCCTTTTCAGGATACTCAAGGATATTCTTTACAGCCACCCAGTGCTGCAGACCTGGATTGCATTGGTATCGGCTGGTTATGCTCACAGCATATGCCACATCTGGTCTAGTACACAACATTGAATACATGATCGATCCTACTGCCGAAGCATAAGGAATTCGACTCATGTAATCTCTCTCAGCTTGTGTTGTAGGACACTGGCTCTTTGAGAGAGTAAGGCCATGTCTCACTGGAAAGTATCCTTTCTTGGATTGCTCCATGTAGAACCTCTCCAGTACCTTATCAATGTAAGTACTCTGACTAAGGGCCAGAAGCCTCTTGGATCTATCCCGGTAGATCCTTACACCTAGAGTATAGGCGGCCTCCCCTAAGTCTTTCATCTCGAAACACTTCCCCAACCATGTCTTCACAGCTTGAAGACCAGGGATGTCGTTTCCGATGAGTAGTATGTCATCAACATACAAGACCAGAAAAATCACCAAGCTCCCACTGAATTTTCTGTATACACAGGCGTCATCTTCACTTTTTGATGAAGCCATAATCTCTCACAGCTTCATCAAATTGAAGATTCCAACTTCGAGATGCTTGCTTTAATCCATAAATGGATTTCTTTAGCCTGCAGACCTTATTAGCCTCTGCAGGATGGATGAAGCCATCAGGTTGTGACATATACACATCCTCAGTCAGCTTCCCGTTAAGGAACGCTGTCTTCACATCCATCTGCCATATCTCATAGTCATGATATGCAGCTATAGCAAGCATAATCCGAATGGATTTGATCATGGAGACTGGCGAGAAGATTTTATCATAGTCCACCCCGTGGACTTGTTTAAATCCTTTAGCCACTAGTCTACCCTTATAGGTAACTATATTGCCATCCATGTCTGTCTTCCTCTTGAAGACCCATTTACATCCTATGGGTTTTACCCCATTAGGCAGCTCAACCAAATCCCAGACTTGGTTAGCCAACATGGAATCCATCTCGGATCGCATGGCGTCAAGCCATCTCTCGGAGTCCGGTCCACTGACCGCCTCATCATAGGTTCTGGGTTTATCCTTAATGATGAAGATCCCGTCGCGTTGGGTCAGCAGCGACCCATACCTCTCAGGTGTACGACGAATCCTCCCAGACCTACATAGGGCCTGTGTTTGAGCCTCAGGTTGCCTAGCAACCGGTTCAGGTGGCTCAGGTTCCATCTGTGTGTCTTGTGATTGCACTTGGACCTCATCCAAGTCAAACTTCCTCCCATTAACTTCTTTCATGAGAAATTCTTTCTCTAGAAAGACAGCACCCCGAGCAACAAACTTTGTTCTCGGTGGGATCATAGAAGTAGTAACCCTTAGTCTCCTTAGGGTACCCCACAAACATACACTTATCAGATCTAGGTTCTAGCTTACTAGAATCCTGATGTTTGACATAAGCCTCACATTCCCAGAACCTGATAAAAGTGAGATTAGGGCGTCTCCCACTCCATACCTCGTATGGAATCTTTGAGACACTCTTAGATGGAACATTATTCAGTATTAGAAAAGCTGTCTCATGTGCATGTCTCCAGAATGAGGGAGGTATAGTTGCATGACTCATCATAGATCGAACCATGTCCAACAAAGTTCGATTTCTCCTTTCAGACACACCATTCCATTGAGGTGTTCCAGGAGGAGTGAGTTGGGATATGACCCCACACTCTCTCAGATAGTCAAAAACTCATCGCTCAGGTACTCTCCACCACGATCTGATCGAAGAGCCTTAATGGATCTACCAAGTTGGTTCTCTACTTCATGTCTAAATTCCTTAAATTTCTCGAAGGATTCAGACTTATGTCTCATCAGATAGACATAACCATATCTACTGAAGTCATCAGTAAACGTGATGAAGTAGCTGTACCCTCCTCTGGCTTGTTTATTGAAAGGCCCACACACGTCATTATGTATGAGATCTAATAAACCTCCTGCCCTCTCACCAATCTTGGTGAAGGGCGCCTTTGTCATTTTCCCTAATAAACAAGTCTCACATGTATCAAGTTCCTCCAAGGAACTCGAATCTAACAACCCATTTGCATGGAATTGTCGAATGCGATTCTTGTTTATATGGGCTAATCGACAATGCCATAGGAAAGCACCAACTGAACCACTTAGTTTGATCCTTTTATGTTACAAATAGAGCTTGTCACATCCCGTTATCTTAACCCCAAACAAGCAACACAAGTCATAGAGAAACAGGATGTTATCATACAAGATCGATTCACATGCTAGGTAAAACCAAGTTCAAGAAAACACGATCTGAAAATTTTCGAGAATCCACACATCATAAAATCCACGAAACACAATTTCAGAAATGTACCTGCCACCACGCAATACTTGCACTAGACATATGCAAGTTCACATTTATATCAAATCCGTTTGCAAAAATACTAATCGACTCAAATTGAAAACCAAAGTCACAATGTCGATTCTATAAACTCATGAAACTAACATGAATAATACCAAACACCGAAACCAGGCCAAAGCCCGCGGTGACACAAAAATCAAAACTTCAAAACTTAAAACTGCCACAACCGGCAACACAAGTTCACATAATTCGGCCACAACCGGCCCCAGTTAATTAAGCACAAAAGTCTTATACATTAACCAGCATAATATCCATATCAACGCTAACTCAAGAAATGCGCCCCTGCTCTACACCTGAAAATAGTGAGGGAGTGAGCTACACAGCCCAGTGAGTGGATAGTCTCAAACGACCATCCATAACATACACTCAAAAACACATGCAGATTATTTTAAAAACATTTAACAGAATATCATGTCAACATATAACAAAATTAAAGGACAGAACTCATATAAAACAATCAGGTGTAAACTGCTAAGACATCATTGTCACCAAAGAGTAACCAGGGTTCTAGAGCTATACTCTAAACCAACTAATGACTTAATTGACCTAGTTGTCCAGCATAATCAATAGTGACCATTATGGTCCAACCCGGCTTTGGCCTAAGCACTGGGAGAAGCTTGCAAATCACATGCAACATATATACATGGACAGTGTGTAGACTCAAGAGGTAATCACCACCTGGTCAAGATGTGATACCTTGATCTACACCACCCCATAATCACAAAAATCTAAGCGTCTAAGAGTGATGACATCAAGAGGTGGCCCCTGTCCGACCAAGACATGGCACTTTGCATCTTATATCACTCGTTCTCCCAAAGGGTTCCTTAACTGGACAACACCAGACACATCTTATATCTTATTTCACAAAAGTGGACTCCTAAGTGTCAACTAAACTCTAGGATAGTCATTTTTATCACAATAATCACATCAGGCAGGCTGAACAACAACCCCCTCACATATCACAATACAGGGCTGAAATCTCCAACCCTTATCATATCACATATAGACTATCCCCTTGAGTACACAGTTACACTTAGCCTTAGTCCTAACCATTCCATGACCACAACACATATTATTCGAAAATCACATAACCACATAATATTCGAAAATCACATAACCACATAATATTAAAAAAATCACATAATCACATAATATTCAAAAATCACATAATCACATAGTAGTGTAGTCCTTAGGTTTCATGCTGATTAGTTCAGTCTAACCTTGCTATGTTATCACCCAAGTTTCTCAAACAAAGATACATGGCCATAAATATATAACCATAAATATGTAACATGCTACACACATAAAGAAACATTCATGGATTGCATTTAACAAGCATCGACAAAATCAACATAAAATTAAAACATGTATTCTTACAAACTACTTTACAAATTAATACATGTAACCCACGGTTTCTACAACATATTATCTACCTAAATCTTAAACCTTAGTTAACAAGAATTTCAAGAATATCTACTTAAAATTTAAAACCATAATTAATAAGAGATTCATGCAAGCTACTTAAATTCCATGTAAGAAATATCAAAATTTCGGTTTTCATAAGTAATATCAAGATTTCGGTTTTCATAAGTAATATCAAGATTTCGGTTTTCATAAGAATATCAAGATTTCGGTTTTCATAAGTAATATCAAGATTTCGGTTTTCAACATGGTAAAGTTTCCAAGAAATCAAATGTATCATGTAACACAAACACAACCAAATTGATAGATCTAATAAGACACTCCACTCACCTCAACCGAGAATACCAAGATGAAGATCTCTCCAAAATTTTCGTCTAAAGCCTTGAAGTGATCCTAGAAAGACGCCAACAATGGAAAAGAAACGCCTCCAAACACCAAAGACGCCGGCCAAAAAGAAGAGGAAGAAGAAGATCGTCTCCAAGCCTCCAAGAATCGCCAACTCTTACCCTAGCCGTCGTCCAAGGTTTTCCTCAAGCCAAATATCGCCAACTTTCCTTCCCTAACCCCAATTACCCACTTAAAATTTGGGTTTTTTTTTTTTTTTTTTTTTTTTAAAATTTTTAACCCGCTAACTAATTAATTCAAATCCATCTAATTTAAGTGCAAACCCAATAACTAATTAATTTAACCATTAACTAACAATTTAACCATTCACTTAAACGAAAATCCAATAAGGATTAACTTAACATCCAATAAGGTCTATTTAATTAATTACAAATTAACAATCAATAAGCCAGTTAATTAACATCCAATAAGCTAGTTAATTAACATCCAATACTGCTTAACGTAATATCCACAGTCAATGATTTTATTTAAATCAAAATAATACTTACCAGGACTTAAGATCCTTGGATCTTACATCCCTCCCTCCTTATAAAGCTTTAGTCCTCTAAAGCTCAACATTCATATCATCAAAAAGATAAGCATACAACCTCCTCATATCAGCTTCAGTCTCCCAGGTCACCTCCTCAACCGACTGATTTCCCCAGATAACCTTTACCAAAGGTATAGACTTATTCCTCAGAACCTTATCCTTTCTATCAACAATCCGGAGAGGTCTTTCTTCAAAGGTCAAATCACTCTGAATCTGAAGAGGTTCCAATTCCAATACATGAGATGGATCAGGATGATATTTCCTCAAAGCAGAAACATGGAACACATTATGCACATGATCCATAGCAGGAGGTAAAGCTAACCTGTAAGCCACTGGACCAACTCTCTCAATAATGTCAAAAGGGCCTACAAACCTAGGGCTCAACTTGCCCTTTTTGCCAAACCTCATAACACCCTTAGTAGGTGACACTTTTAAGAAAACATGATCCCCTACCATAAACTCCAAGGAACGACGACGGTCATCAGCATAACTCTTCTGCCTGTCCCGAGCAATCTTCAGTTTATCCTGAATCTCTCTGACCTTATCAGTAGTTTCCTGTACTGCATCAGATCTCAAAATCATTCTGTCACCAGTTTCCTCCCAACATAAGGGAGTCCTACACCTTCTCCCATACAAAGCCTCATAAGGAGCCATCTGAATACTGGAGTGGAAACTATTATTATAAGTGAACTCTATCAAAGATAGATCCCGGTTCCACTCAGAACTCCAATCAACCACATAAGCTCTCAACAGGTCTTCTAGAGTCTGGATAGTACGCTCCGTCTGGCCATCAGACTGAGGATGGTATGCTGTACTAAAACTCAACTTAGTACCCAAACCCTCCTGTAAGCTCTTCCAAAACCTGGACAGAAATCGAGAGTCCCTATCAGACACAATATCAACAGGCACTCCATGCAGTCTGACTATCTCATCAATATACAATCTAGCCAGCCTCTCTAAAGGATAAGTCATCTTGATCGGGAGAAAGTGGGCTGATTTAGTGAGTCTATCAACAATCACCCAAATGGCATCATGTCCCAATCTGGTTCTGGGCAAACCACACACAAAGTCCATACTGATACATTCCCACTTCCACTCAGGAATAGGAAGGGGCTGCAACAAACCACCAGGTTTCTGGTGTTCAGCCTTTACCGTCTGACAGGTTAAACACCTAGAGACAAAATCAATTACCTCTTTCTTCATACCCGGCCACCAAAAGCTTTTCTTGAGGTCCTGATACATCTTAGTCACGCCAGGATGTAGAGAATATTTGGAATTATGGCTATCCTCCTTCCTGGTCAATTTAGTTAAAGGACCCGCCAGCTTGGAGAATCCCTCAACAAATCTCCGGTAGTAACCTGCTAGACCCAGGAAACTTCTGATCTCAGTAGCACTAGTCGGTCTTCCCCAATTGAGGATGGCTTGCACTTTAACCGGATCCACAGACACCCCCTGACCAGAAATCACATGCCCAAGGAAACTAATCTTTTCTAGCCAGAACTCACACTTACTAGCCTTGGCATATAATCGGTTTTTCCTCAGGATCTCCAGCACTCTGCGCAAGTCACTGACATGATCCGGAGTAGTCCGAGAGTACACCAAGATATCATCTATGAAAACCACCACACAAGAATCAAGTAATTCATGAAATACCCTGTTCATCAAATCCATGAAGACAGCAGGTGCATTCGTCAGTCCAAAAGGCATAACTAGAAATTCAAAATGCCCATACCTGGTCCTGAAAGCAGTCTTAAATATATCCTCATCCTTGACCCTAAGCTGGTAATACCCTGATCTCAGATCAATCTTAGAGAACACTGTAGCTCCCTGTAATTGATCAAATAGATCATCAATTCTGGGAAGAGGATACTTATTCTTGATAGTCACTTGGTTCAGTTGCCTGTAGTCTATACACATCCTCAGGGTTCCATCTTTCTTCTTTACAAACAGCACTGGCGCTCCCCAGGGGGAAGCACTAGGCCGGATGTAACCTTTTTCCAGCAATTCCTCCAGTTGCTTCTTAAGCTCGGCCAACTCTGAAGTAGCCATGCGGTAAGGAGCTCTGGAGATAGGTGCAGTACCTGGCACCAACTCAATGCCAAACTCTACCTCTCGTATTGGTGGCAAGCCTGAAAATTCCTCAGAGAACACATCAGGAAACTCTTTCACCACCGCCATCTGAGTCAAATCAGAAGTAGAATCATCCTGCACCTTAACATGTGCGAGGTAACTCTTACACCCACTAGCAAGTAACTTTCTGGCTTGTAGGAAAGATATTACATGCGGTCCTTGGTCTGACACTAGACCTCTCACAAAAATCCGATTCCCATCTAGCAGATTCAAGGTGATTATTTTCTCAAAGCAATCCACAGTGGCATGATGTGAGGATAACCAATCCATACCTAGGATGACATCATAGTCTTGCATGTCTAAGAGGATTAGATCTACAAGAAACTCATAACCCTCTACATGCACTACACAATCAGCACAAACAGTGTCTGTAGATAATGATTTCCCTAAGGGAGTACTTACAGACACAACATAATTCAGCACCTTAGGTAACACAGGGAAACATGCAACAAATTTAATAGATACAAAAGACAAATTTGCACCAGGGTCAAATAAAATGCGAGCTAACTGATCGAATACAAATAAGGTACCTTCCACGACGGATCGGGAAGCCCGTGTATCCTTCTCAGCCACGGCATAAACTCGAGTTTGGACTGTAGGCTTATCTGCGCCTCTCTGCTGCATCTCAGGTTCTTTGCAGTCCTTCACCATGTGCCCAGGTTTCTTACACCTGAAGCATACACCATTCTTCTTATAACAGTCCTTCATTAGATGTCCCTTGAGCCCACAATAATGACAATTCCGGTCCTCTGTGATACTGTTCTTTACATCCCTGGTATCCCTGAACTGCTGCGGTGCATTCCTGGACTGCTACGGTGCCTTGTAAGAGTAAGGCTTATACCTGCTCTTCTTGTAGTCTTTATGCCTAGGGTACTTCTTACCCTTGCCGCCATTACCATACTGAGGAGCCGCCGCCTCAGCTGCAGGAACCACCGTCACGGCCACACTAGAACTCCTCTCAGATATGTACCTCTCAATGGTGCGTGCTCGTCCAACAGTCTCAACGTAAGTCTCCAAGTGCTGAGCACCAACCTGCTCCCGAATGTCCCATCTGAGACCTCTGAGAAACTTGGTAGCCCTCCTCTTTTCAGTGTTTATCAGGTGAGGGGCATACTTTCCCAACTTAGTGAACCGTAACTCATACTGGTCCACAGTCATATCACCCTGCTCCAGATGAATAAATTCCACCTCTCGGTCCTCCACTAAGCTATCGGGGAAGTACTTCTCATTAAATTGAGACAAGAAATAGGGCCAATCTACTGTTTCATGTCTTTCTTCAGCAAGCCTCACCACGCCCTTCCACCACTCATCTGCGTCACCACGCATCATATAGGTGGTCAGACACAGCTTGTCCTCATCTGTGCAACGCATGACTTGAAAAATCTTGTCCAAAACCAACTGCCAGTTCTCTGCAGTACTTGATTCTGAGCCCCCATAAAAAGAGCTAGGACCCAGTTTCTGGAATTCACTCACAAGTGAGGCATAGCGCCTGTGAGTGTCCTCCTGAGAGTCAGTCCCCACTCCTCGCGTAGTAGTCTGGGATCTCTCCTGAGTCAATTGCTGCAAGAGCTGCTGTTGCGCTTCTTGATGCTGAGTCTGTTGCTGCTGCAGCATCTGAGCTTGCCTCTCTATCATGGCACCCTGTTGCTGTACCATGCCTGTCAGAGTCGCAATGGCTCTCGTGAGATCCGAGGTCTGCTCACCTTCACTGCTAGCATTTCCTCTGGATCGCACCATCTTAATTCCTACACACACACATACCATAATAAGGAAACAAACATAAACCTATCAGATGTCTAGCAATACACAAACATGTTTTCCCCCGAACTAAGTTTTAGCTAACCAACTTGCTCTGATACCATTCTGTCACATCCCGTTATCTTAACCCCAAACAAGCAACACAAGTCATAGAGAAACAGGATGTTATCATACAAGATCGATTCACATGCTAGGTAAAACCAAGTTCAAGAAAACACGATCTGAAAATTTTCGAGAATCCACACATCATAAAATCCACGAAACACAATTTCAGAAATGTACCTGCCACCACGCAATACTTGCACTAGACATATGCAAGTTCACATTTATATCAAATCCGTTTGCAAAAATACTAATAGACTCAAATTGAAAACCAAAGTCACAATGTCGATTCTATAAACTCATGAAACTAACATGAATAATACCAAACACCGAAACCAGGCCAAAGCCCGCGGTGACACAAAAATCAAAACTTCAAAACTTAAAACTGCCACAACCGGCAACACAAGTTCACATAATTCGGCCACAACCGGCCCCAGTTAATTAAGCACAAAAGTCTTATACATTAACCAGCATAATATCCATATCAACGCTAACTCAAGAAATGCGCCCCTGCTCTACACCTGAAAATAGTGAGGGAGTGAGCTACACAGCCCAATGAGTGGATAGTCTCAAACGACCATCCATAACATACACTCAAAAACACATGCAGATTATTTTAAAAACATTTAACAGAATATCATGTCAACATATAACAAAATTAAAGGACAGAACTCATATAAAACAATCAGGTGTAAACTGCTAAGACATCATTGTCACCAAAGAGTAACCAGGGTTCTAGAGCTATACTCTAAACCAACTAATGACTTAATTGACCTAGTTGTCCAGCATAATCAATAGTGACCATTATGGTCCAACCCGGCTTTGGCCAAAGCACTGGGAGAAGCCTGCAAATCACATGCAACATATATACATGGACAGTGTGTAGACTCAAGAGGTAATCACCACCTGGTCAAGATGTGATACCTTGATCTACACCACCCCATAATCACAAAAATCTAAGCGTCTAAGAGTGATGACATCAAGAGGTGGCCCCTGTCCGACCAAGACATGGCACTTTGCGTCTTATATCACTCGTTCTCCCAAAGGGTTCCTTAACTGGACAACACCAGACACATCTTATATCTTATTTCACAAAAGTGGACTCCTAAGTGTCAACTAAACTCTAGGATAGTCATTTTTATCACAATAATCACATCAGGCAGGCTGAACAACAACCCCCTCACATATCACAATACAGGGCTGAAATCTCCAACCCTTATCATATCACATATAGACTATCCCCTTGAGTACACAGTTACACTTAGCCTTAGTCCTAACCATTCCATGACCACAACACATATTATTCGAAAATCACATAACCACATAATATTCGAAAATCACATAACCACATAATATTCAAAAAATCACATAATCACATAATATTCAAAAATCACATAATCACATAGTAGTGTAGTCCTTAGGTTTCATGCTGATTAGTTCAGTCTAACCTTGCTATGTTATCACCCAAGTTTCTCAAACAAAGATACATGGCCATAAATATATAACCATAAATATGTAACATGCTACACACATAAAGAAACATTCATGGATTGCATTTAACAAGCATCCACAAAATCAACATAAAATTAAAACATGTATTCTTACAAACTACTTTACAAATTAATACATGTAACCCACGGTTTCTACAACATATTATCTACCTAAATCTTAAACCTTAGTTAACAAGAATTTCAAGAATATCTACTTAAAATTTAAAACCATAATTAATAAGAGATTCATGCAAGCTACTTAAATTCCATGTAAGAAATATCAAAATTTCAGTTTTCATAAGTAATATCAAGATTTCGGTTTTCATAAGTAATATCAAGATTTCGGTTTTCATAAGAATATCAAGATTTCGGTTTTCATAAGTAATATCAAGATTTCGGTTTCAACATGGTAAAGTTTCCAAGAAATCAAATGTATCATGTAACACAAACACAACCAAATTGATAGATCTAATAAGACACTCCACTCACCTCAACCGAGAATACCAAGATGAAGATCTCTCCAAAATTTTCGTCTAAAGCCTTGAAGTGATCCTAGAAAGACGCCAACAATGGAAAAGAAACGCCTCCAAACACCAAAGACGCCGGCCAAAAAGAAGAGGAAGAAGAAGATCGTCTCCAAGCCTCCAAGAATCGCCAACTCTTACCCTAGCCGTCGTCCAAGGTTTTCCTCAAGCCAAAAATCGCCAACTTTCCTTCCCTAACCCCAATTACCCACTTAAAATTTGGGTTTTTTTTTTTTTTTTTTTTTAAATTTTTAACCCGCTAACTAATTAATTCAAATCCATCTAATTTAAGTGCAAACCCAATAACTAATTAATTTAACCATTAACTAACAATTTAACCATTCACTTAAACGAAAATCCAATAAGGATTAACTTAACATCCAATAAGGTCTATTTAATTAATTACAAATTAACAATCAATAAGCCAGTTAATTAACATCCAATAAGCTAGTTAATTAACATCCAATACTGCTTAACGTAATATCCACAATCAATGATTTTATTTAAATCAAAATAATACTTACCAGGACTTAAGATCCTTGGATCTTACAGAGCTAACCATGTCCAAGACATGCGGACCATTGCACAAAGTACCCTTCCCATAAAACATGTTTGCAAAAGAACATAAGTTCTCCTAAATCCTTTCTTTGCCAAGCAAGGAGTGGATGCAATGTTTTGGTAAGGGAAGGTACATAATAGCAATTGTCTAGCTTTAACTGAAGTCCTAAAGGCAGGGAGAGAAACTCCTATAGAAACAGCAGTAACTTGTGCCTTGTTACCTATCCGTAGGTCAATCTCTCTAGGCCTTACCGATCTATCCTTTCTGAGCCTTTACATATTTGTACAAATGTGAGCTCCACATGCGGTATCCAATACCCATGTCATAGGAGTAGATAGGTTGACTTCGGTAACATAAATACTTGAGCATGAAGACAAGGCCTTGCCTTTCTTCTCCTCATTCTAAAGTTGCAACATGTCCTTTAACATGTGAGGTGGCCCTCCACATGAATAGCACCTATTATTCCTAATCATATCCATCTTTAATTTCAGTTCCTTGGTCAAGCCTTTTGGCTCAACACACTGAATATCAACTTTAGGAGGGTTGAGCTCAACCAATGCATCAAAGAGCTGCCTTAGATTAGAAATAATTTCAGAGGCACTCTTAGATTCATATTGCCCTCTAAGCTCGGGCGACATGTTGGTTAGCATCAATTGTGCAACCTCCAAAGTATCAGCTTGATGCTTATCATAAGCATCCTTCTCAGCCGCTGAGGCCAAGCATGGAAGTGGCTCAGGAATTGGCTTCTTAAGGACATATAGCTTCCTCTCGAGCTTGAGCACAATTCTCAAGTTCATATACCAATCCTTTAAGTTGGATCCAACCAACTTATCCCTTTCCAGGGGAGATCGCAGTGACCAACTACTATTGTTCACAGCCATTGTTCTACAACAACCAAGAAATAGCAGATTAGTACTACTTCGAGTCATTTAAACTGGACTTGTTTTAAATGACCATGGCTCCCACTATTTTTAATCGAATTGACAACCCACAAAGTCAATCGAGAAATCCAAGATTTTCTAGTGAGATGAGATCCTCATTCCACATAGGGCTTCACGTCCCACGAGGGTGGGATGAGATGCACAAAGTGACCCATGTTTCCTAAGGTGGGCGCGCCGGCCGATTGCTCCAAGCAATTCCCCTTATTGAGACAGTCCAGGCATTTCATGTCCAGCGAGGGCTGGATACAACATGAAACCCTTACCTCTCAACGATGCCTCTAGACTTTCCCCATGTGCCCAGCACATGTGAACTTCTAGTCAAGTCCATCCCTAACCGTTATGCCCAGGGCCAACGAGTTTCCTTGCGAAGGCACGCCCAGGTTAAAACTGGACTGGGGAAACCATTACCACCACGCACTTTCTAAAGATAAGTGGGTGTGTCCCACGAGGGTGAGAAACAATTCACAACTCCACTGATCGATAGCTTAGTGAGGGCTACGCGTTAGAAGGCTACTAGACTTGATATTTTAATTGAGGGTTTTTGTTTAAGGTCTCATCATCTCAGTTTTATCTTATGTCTATCATTACAGGCATGCAATCCTATGGTGATAACATAACAATAAAACATCACAGGCATGCTTTAGCTTTTGTGAAGAAAGCAATAAAAGGATGATGTGATCATAGCCCATTCAAGACATTGAACCAATCCATGCCAAAAAGGGGGTTCAACTCTTGACCTAGGATTCAAGCCCCAAGACGAGACCTAGCCTAGCCGACCTCTAGTTCTATCTTCAAGTTGGCTCCAAGGTCCTTCTCTCATGGTTTAGCTCTCAAACCCTAGGGGTACACCCACAAGGTTCGGCCAATGCCATGGTCTTCTTCCAAGGAAGGTGCGCCATCTAGCAAGCCATAAGAAGGATATCACACAAGCACAAGGCTCGGTCAATCCCTAACTTGCACCCCCATGCAAGGATGTGCCACCTTTGAAGCTTGTTGCGCCATCAGGCAAGGATGCGCAACCAATCAAGCATGCACCTTGCTCCAAGTGGATGCGCCACCCTAATCTTCTTCTTAGTTAAAAGCAAAAAGAAAAGCGGCATGCAGGCCTCACAAGGATACATCACAGGCATGATCTGGGGCTTGACATATGACCATAACATCATGCATAATCAAGTACTTACTCATGCAATTCTACATGCTCATGAAAAACATAAAATCTGAAATTTTACTTTTTCATAAAACATGTCTCCCTTCCTTCCCTTCATATCACAAATCTTTGATTCTAAGTTTCTCTCAGGAGTCTACAAGAGGCATACCGGTTGCCCTGCTTGCAATCCCTAACTTGTTAGGATAAGGGCAATCACCCAGTCCATGCCCTATCCCAACAAGTCTCTCAAGATAGGTCTATCCTATTATGAGAGGAGAAATTTTCTCTTCCACGTATGGGTCTATCCCATCACATGAAGAGAGCAAAGAACCACAAGAAGTTAATTAGATGTAAGAAACAAGAGGCCTACAATTTTTCTACTTAAAGAAAAACCATGCGCCAACATCTATGCAATATGCGAAAATGTAGATATGGCATGTGAGCATGAAAAGCATGAAAGAACATCGTTCGAGGCTCGCAAGTACCTCTGATACCACTGTTGGGAAACCCCGGGGACATTTTACATTTTTAGAGCCATAGACATACATATTACGCAGCGGAAGAATGTCCCCGAAACAGGCCAGTCCCAAAAACCCAGTGAAGATCTCTTGCGAGGGGTTTGACACGATGTGATAGTAAGTACCTTTAAGTGATTAGAAGCCGATGTCGATGAAGGCGCCCAAGTGTTCGCCCTCTGCAGTCTCGCACACACGGATTCCTCAAGTTTTCTTCTTCCTCGCCCGGTGCTAGCCTCGGGAAGAAGATCCATGCCTTAGGAGAGTCCTCCAAGCAACTTGCGCCACCACCAAGATGTGATGCGCCAAGGAGATGGAAGGAGAAGGGAATGCCGCAAGCCTTCTTGTTCCTTTGCGCCAAGGAAAGGAAGAGGAGAAAGATGAAGCATGCTTGCACCCTTGATGGAAGAAGAACTCTAAGCTCTCCAAGCCATCGCCCTCTAATGCTCCACGCCTCCAAGGAATTAGCATCAAGAAGAGAGGGGGCGGCAAGGGCTTATTTATAGGAGCAAGAGGCGGTTAGGGGAGAAAGGCAAGTGTTGACAATTAGGGCATGATTCTAGGAGATTATTTAATCAAGTATACTGATTAAATCTCCACTCCCATATGCGCTTAAGACTTGCCAAAGCTATCAGCCATATGCACCCATATCATGCCATATGAGGCATCAATCCCATCTATGCGCCTAGACCTAGTCAAGGCAATATAATGGATTGCCTAATGTGGCTTGGGCGCAAGTCCTAATCCAATTAGGACTCTAATTATGTTAATAATCAGCCCACAATTGTTAAACACAATCCAATCAATTATCTTGGGCGATTTAATCACCTAGGAGATACCAAACAAGGCATAGGCGCAAATTCTAGTCCAACTAGAATCCCATATGCGCCTATCCTATTAATTCATCCCCATTATACCCTTCAAGCCTCATAGCCCTTCAATACAACTTATTAGCAAGCCCAACTAAACACTGGGCCAAGCCCAAAGTCCATTATGCATGTTAACCAAGCTATTGGATCCAATCCAATTTAACCCATGGTCAAATGAGGTTAACCATGGTTAATTTGATCAATATGCCAAAAACCGAAGTTGGCTCTAATAAGTTTCTTCCATCTCATCAGGCCCATTGGCGCTGATGAAATCTCCCAAATAGATCCGAGTTATCCAATAACTCGATCTAAAGGCTACCCGATCAATATGAAAACTCGAGTATCAAGGTGTGCGACCCTGTAGGTTCCTCTAACGCTGGCAGTGCTAACCAAAGGTCATCACAAGCAGTGAGTGGCTCCTAGCAGTGCATCACTGCTACCCAGGTCATTGGAATGGATATCGACATCGACATCCCCATTATCGCAACTAGGTACAAATGCATTACAGTCTCTTTGCCGGACTGATATCCGATTGGACAAGTGTGTCACCACTTGTTTTCATCCAATCACATGGCTATGACTAAAACAGGTTCTCACCTGGGTATGGCCATACACTCTCAGTCATAGAACCATAAAGGAGCTCCATGGATATCATACTTCCCTAAGGAAGGGGCAAATCCTATGTCTGTCCATTGACCTTCTCATGTGGGTCGTGACATGCTCAATAACAACCGTTATGACCTCCCAACTACGGCGAGGTGTTAGGTTGTATCAAAGCAAGTCCCTAACCATATAGAATGGTCAATGACCTCAAGTCAAGGGATCAATGCATCTCCTGTCACTTGTGAGGATAACTCATGACACCAAGTCATAGCCTCACAGCGGGTCTATCCAGTATATCCTCCAATGATATACCCATGTGTCTGCGTTAGCACCATGTGCCTAACCAGCCCACATACCAGTCTCACAAGTACCAGAGCTGTCCCATATCCACTCAGGTACATCGACTGGGGACAATTATTCGAGCACAGATCCAATCTGTCTCCAGGGACATTATCATGTAAGTACACAATCGTAGATGTAGACAAAGAATGATAACGACAATGCCAGAAAGATATATGAATATCAGAGTCAAGTAGTACATAAGTTGACCAAAACTAGGTCCTAGGGCATATACACCAACACCTCGAACACTGGCCTTTACGCACCCTTGTCGGTACCTGCAGGTCCCTGGCGCGACCTCAGTATGGACTTTGTCCTAGGATTGCCCCGAACCGTATCTCGTTTCGATTCGGCCCACGTGGTCGTGGATCGGTTCTCGAAAATGGCACAATTCATCCCTTACACACGCACTGTAGATGCGACCCATGTCACGCATCTGTTCTTCCAGGAGATAGTCCATCTTCATGGTCTCCCTTTTACCATCGTGTCTGACCATGACACGTGATTTGTGAGCCACTTTTGGCCCTCACTTTGGGACCTCTATGGCTCCACTCTGAAATATTGCACCGCTTACCACCCCCAAATTGATGGGCAAACTAAGGTGGTTAATCGTAGTTTGGGCAACTTGCTCTGGTGCCTTATCGGTGATCACCTGAGGTCTTGGGACACCATTCTCCCCATGGCGGAATTCACGTATAACAACGCGGCTAATAGGTCTACGGGTCCTAGTTCCTTCCAGATCGTTACAGGCCGTCAACGCCGCAAACCCATTGACCTGCATGACTGATGGAGATGGGATCACTCACAAATAAGGGTGCATTCAAACAACGCTTTTAAGAAAATATTTTTTGTATTTTTAGATAAAACCGAGATTACTCTAACGGAGTTGGAAAATAAGTTTTGTATTTTATAAGTAAAGAAAACGACACTACTTTACTACTTTAAGAAATAACACTCTAAACTACAAAATGAAATGACTAGTAGGAGTACTTACAGTGCGACCCTTGAGCATAGAAGGATCGTATCGTCCCGATCTTCAACGGTCCTACTCTGATGGAAGGTATTGCATCATTACAAACAAACACAGACAAACGGGATCCGCACATACCACGGATTCATATTACAAAGCAAAACTAAGGGGGAGGTTAAGCCTCACAAGTTCCCTTAACAATTAACTAAAGAGAGAAGAGGGAGGGGAAAAGCTTTGCGCTTAGAGAAGAGTCCTCCAAGTCCTTGCGCCACCTTCAAATAAAGTTCAGATTAGTGTAGAAATCAAGTTCTAGAAATCAAGGAAAGGAGAGGGGAAGGAACTTAGCCGATTTGAAGCTTGATTGATGTTGCTCTCTTGCTAGCCGAAAGTGAAAGAACCCCTAAGGGTCTTTGTTGATTGCCGAGAACAAAGGATGATGAAGCTTCCTTAGAGTCCCTCCAAAGTTGCGCAAGATCCTTCAAGTGGTTGAATTGCGTTGAAGACTTGGGAAGAAAGGGGGGAGAAGGGAAAGGGCTCGGCCCTTTAGAGGAGGGGGAGGTAGAAAACTCCTTTAGGCGACAAGCACCAATGCTAACACAAGGATTTTTTTTTTTTCACTAGGCAACTAATAGACAAAGAGGGGAGGATTACAATTTATAGGCTCAACAAGCCATGGGCAAGGGTGACAATTCACCCTAGGCGCAATCACAAAGGTAGGGAAAGAAGTTAATGCACCATTAAAACTTTTCCTTGATAATTTTTGAATTTCGAAATCTTGCTTTTGATGGAGCTCCTTGTAGCGATTTCTTCTTGAGCTCCTTCCTTATTTGAGATGGCGCCCATTTGAATTTCGAAAGCATTCCTTCAAGAGCATGGGCGGCTAAGGACTTCCAAGGATGGCTCCTCAAATTGTGGATCTAGATGATGATCCCTTGAATTGTGGATCTAGATGGTGATCCCTTGAATTGTGGATCTAGATTGATTCTTGATGGCTAGGCGCCTTGAATTGGTGCTGATCTCTTGCATTCGAATTCATCATCAATGAGGGTGGCGCCTTGGTTGATTTGGAAGGTGGAGTTGTATTCATTGTAAGCCCCTTCAACTTGAAGTCTTTAGTTGAAGTGGTTGAAGTGCCTCTTCCCATAATTGGAGCCCTACTTGAGTGGCTTAGCTTGAGCTTCCTAGCTTCCCTTGAGCTGGGCTATAACCTGCCCAATTATTAACACAAAGGCCAGTAGACTATTCTAGGGGCAAATAAGGAAACTATACAATGCACTAGAGCTTTATTCAATGCAAATAAGGAAAGTGCAAATAAGGAAAGAAAGATGACCTAGGAGGAAAAGCCATATCTGATGGGCTTCCTCCTAGCCCTTCCAGACCTCCTTGGGGCAGGGTTGGCCCCTCCATCATTTCTCCCCGGGTGGGAAGAATTCTCCTCTGGAGAATTATCCTTGTACCCTTGGAGTAATTTTGGAGCGGCCTGTGCCAACTCTTCTTCGGGAAGCCAAGCCTCCTCACCCGATGTAAATTTAACATGGTAAAACACTTGTACCTCGTCTGGGGTGAGTCGGGTCTGATCTTCAAGTATGCTCTGTGGCTCGGGCTTATCAGTCAATTCCTCGATGAGCACCGGCTCCTCATAGTGCGTGAGATCCTCCACATTGACAGTGGTGGGAATCCCCAAGTCCGGTGGTAGATCCAAGATGTAGGCGTTGTCGTTGATCTTTTCTATAATGGTGAATGGCCCGATTCCTTTTGGGTCCAACTTGCAGCCAGATCCATGGATGCGCTCCTCCCTGATCCGCAGTATAACCTGTTCCCCTACAGAGAATATCCTTTCTCGGCGTTTCTTGTTAGCACTCTTGCGATAGGAATTTACAGCATCAAGCATTTGACAATATATTTCATGATGTAGATGAGACATGTGAGTAGCAAAATCTTTAGCAGACATAGAAATATGAGAGTGCCTAGGTAAAGGAAACAAATCAACAGGTTTTCTGGGCTGGTACCCTAAGTTGGCCTGAAAAGGGGACAATCCTGTGGTTTTGTTGACAACACTATTATAGGAGAACTCGGCAATGGGCAACAGCTTATCCCATGTGCCTGGGTGCTCTCCTACCAAACTCCTCAAAATGCTCCCCAGTGATCGATTGACCACTTCGGTCTGCCCATCCGTCTGAGGATGATAGGCCGTGGAGAATTTGAGTTTGGTTCCCAACATAGCCCACAGGGTTTTCCAGAAATGTCCAACAAACCTGGAATCCCTATCAGAAACTATAGTCAGAGGGGTACCTCTATGTTTAACAACCTCCTTAAAGAATAACCTAGCTACATGTGATGCATCTGTGGTTTTGTAGCAAGGTATAAAGTGTGCCATCTTGGTAAACCTATCCACTACGACAAAAATAGAATCATGTCTGGAGGGAGTCCTTGGTAAACCTAAGATGAAGTCCATGCTAAGGTCTTGCCATGGTGCTTGAGGAATGGGTAGGGGTGTGTACAGACCATAGTTATGTTTCTGAGTCTTCCTGGTCTGACAGGTCCTACAATGTCTGACAACCTTAGCTACATCCTTGTAGAGGTTCGGCCAGAAGAACCATTCCTCCACTAAGGCTTGAGTCTTGTCCCGGCCATGGTGCCCGGCAGACCCTCCTCCGTGGATCTCCCAAACAAGGAAGTCTCGGATTGAGGTCTTGGGAATGCACAACTTTGGCCCAAGGAACAGAAACTCATCCCTTAGGGTATAGAGGGGATGACTCAAAGGGTCTATGCTAAGCTCAGAATAAATGCAAGAAAAATCAGGGCATTCTAGGTATTCATGCTTCATGCGATCAAATCCAACTACTTCAACAGATAAAGTTTGCATAAGTAAAACTACTCTACTCAAAGCATCAGCAACTTTATTTTCAATTCCAGATTTATGTTTCAAAACAAAAGTATACTGTTGAAGGTACTCTACCCATTTAGCATGCCTAGCATTTAATTTCTTTTGAGCATTTAGAAAAGATAAAGCTTGGTGATCACTATTTAGAATAAATTCGTTATGTATCAAATAGTGTCTCCAGTGCCTTAAGGATTGCACTACAGCATAGAACTCCTTATCATAGGTAGTATATCTTTGTTTAGCCTCATTTAACTTCTCACTAAAGTAGGCTATGGGGTGACCTTCCTGACTAAGGGTACCTCCTATTCCTACTCCGGAGGCATCACAGTCCACTATGAAAACTTTAGAGAAGTCAGGTAATTTTAGGACAGGGGCAGTGGTCATTCTAGACTTAAGCTCCACAAAAGCTCTACTAGCAGACTTAGGCCAACTAAACTCACCTTGTTTCATACAGTTAGTTATAGGGGCTACTATGGTGCTAAAGTTTCTAATGAACCTCCTATAAAAGGCAGCTAGACCATGGAAACTCCTAATTTCAGTCAAAGTCTTGGGTTCAGGCCAGTCTAAGATGGCTTGGATTTTGCTAGGGTCAGCTTGAAGTCCTTGGTCTGAAACTATGAAGCCTAAAAAGACAACCCTAGGGGAAAGGAAAGAACATTTTTTCAGGTTTAGGTATAGCTTTTCTTCCTGAAGTAAGTCTAGGGTTTTTCTAAGGTGTTCCATGTGTTCTTCTCGGGTCTTGCTATAGATTAGGATGTCATCAAAGTAAACTACTAAGAATCTTCCTATGTAAGGCTTCAAGACCTGGTTCATTAACCTCATGAAGGTTGAGGGGGCATTAGAAAGGCCAAAGGGCATGACTAGCCACTCATATAAACCATCCTTAGTTTTAAAGGCAGTCTTCCACTCATCCCCTAGTCTGATCCAAACTTGGTGGTACCCACTTCTAAGGTCTAGCTTGCTAAACCACTTAGAACCTACCAGCATGTCAAGCATGTCATCTAATCTGGGGATGGGAAACCTATACTTGATGGTTATTCTGTTCATTGCCCTACAGTCTATGCACATGCGCCAGCTTCCATCCTTCTTTGGGGTAAGAAGGGCGGGTACTGCACACGGGCTAAGGCTTTCCCTAATGAAACCCTTGCCTAGCAGTTCATCTACTTGTCTTTTGAGCTCTTGATGCTCAGTAGGGTTCATCCTATAGTGGGGCAAGTGTGGGAGAGTAGAACCCGGGACAAGGTCTATGGCATGTTGGATTTCTCTAAGGGGGGGTAAGCCATCGGGAAGTTCTTCCCTGGTGAGCTCAGAGTACCCTGAGAGTAGGGTCTCAACTTCTTTGGGTATGGGTGACTCCTCATCTGGGTTGGTTTCCTTAATGACTAAGGAGTACACTTGCTTGGATTCTAAGCAGTCTTGGGTAAAGGCATGGGACCTTATGAGTTGGATGGTCGGTTTAGGTTCCTTAGGCTCCTCTATCCTACCCTTGTTGGTGGCAGCCTTAAGTTCCTTAGGCATGGAAGGCTTCAGTTTGATCTTTTGCCCATCATGGCTAAAGACATAGGTGTTAGTCCGACCGTAGTGGATAACATCCATATCGTATAACCACGGGCGACCGAGTAAGACTTGGGCGACATCCATGGTTATGACGTCACACCAAATCTTGCCTTGGTAGATGGTGAAAGAAACCCTTATTAAGGGGGTGAAACCCTAAACATGCGCATCTAGCAAGCATGACGGAAAGAGGGTTTCGAAAAGATCGTATATGACAACCATATGATCAACTTGAAGCTATGAGTTTAGATCTATACCATAGCCATAGATTGGAGGTCGGCTTGGAAGAAGAGAGCAACTTTGATCTCCTCCAAAAGTTCACACACAAAGGCGATGAAGACTCCCAACTTGCGCACCTCTTGTGCTAGCAAAAGTGCCAAGATGTCAATGATCGAGTGTAGGGAAGAGATGAAGACTTCCTTTTGCTTGGCCGGTTCCTCCACTTCTCGTCAACACCCTCACTTGCTCGAGAGCAAAAAAAAAACGTTTCCACCAAGCAACAAGAGAGAGGTGTAACCGAAAAACATTAGGGAGACTTCAAGCCATGAACGCATATGCGTTTTCATTTTGGAACTTTCCAAAAATGGCAACCATTAAGAGTATGCGTTCATGCGTTCATGTCTCCATGAACCAAACGCAACTCCTTCTCCCTCTTGAACCATGCGCTCAACCCATGAGCCGGTTCAATACCCTTGGTTCAATAGCGAAACCAAATCAGCCCAAGCATTAAGTCTAGATCAAATTAGACCCCAAAGTCCAAGATCTGACCATTCATCATCTGACGCTTCTGATCGCATCGATCTAGCATCATCTCTCTCGATCGAAGCTTACCGATCTAAAGCCCTAATCAATCAAACATGATCAGACCAGATCTCACTTACAATCAGAGATTAAATCCCTTTAAACTGAACCGAAACAATTCAGTCCACACGATCTGACTTAAGCAAGCCATATCACCAAATTTTGCGACCCTAAGGGTTTCCTTTAAATGTCGGTAACGATAACTTTCGTTATCACGATCAGTGAGGGGTATCTAGCAACACATCACTGTCTCCCGATATAAAGGAAAGAGTCTTCCAAGACTACACCCAAACCATGGCACAAGTGTGAATCAAACTCACGAGGCATGCATGTTTCCTTTGCCACTGGATGTTCTTATTGGACAAGCATGTCAAGCCTGTAACTCCAATACGATGAGCATGATTAGATCAGATGAACACAGTCATCTGGGTATGGCCATACACTATCTCAATCATCTCATATAGGGGGGCCCTTTAGAACATCACACTCCTTGAACAAGGAGACGGCAATCCTTTATCTATCACAAGTGCCCTAACCTGACTCAAGCTCACCATCCAAGATAGTCTATAACCATTATGTTTCAAATGATATTGAACTACCTCAAAACAATGACAATCATCATTTAGAAACACAAGTGATCTCAAGTCAAAGGACATGTGCCACTTGCTGCTTACAAGGATCATTCACATTGTGACAAGCAATGGAATATCCCAGTAGGGTCTGTCCAGTACATCCAATGTACCCATGAGTCTACATCTTATTCCATGCTCGAAGCATCCTATAAGATTAGCACACATATTAGTCTCAATCATATCAAGGCTGTCTCAGGTTCACCAAGATATCTCGACTAAGGACATATAGCCTGTCAGCCTAGCTGAACAGCTTTGAGACATTATTCAGAAGTACACTTATTACAGCAGACAAGGTAACAACCTGAATAATAACCATGCCTTTATAAACACAAGAGTTTATTACATGATACTTATTACAATCCCAAAGGCCTCAAACATTAGCCTTAAGGGCATACCCCAACAATCTCCCACTTGCACTTAATCTAATGGTTGAGAAATCTCAAACCCATATTATTACAGTGCTGCTCATGCTTCTGCTGCGCCAGAGGCTTGGTAAGCGGGTCTGCCAGATTGTCATCTGTATGAACCTTGCATATTTTGATCTCGCCTCGATCAATGATCTCCCGGATCAAGTGAAACCGTCTCTGTATGTGCTTGGACTTCTGGTGCGACTGTGGTTCCTTTGCTTGTGCGATTGCTCCAGTGTTATCACAGAAGATAACCAAAGGATCAGCACTCGAAGGAACGACACCAAGTTCTCTCACGAACTTACGAATCCACACTGCCTCCTTGGATGCTTCCGAGGCTGCAACATACTCGGCTTCTGTTGTGGAATCAGCAACAGTTGACTGTTTGAAACTCTTCCACACCACAGCACCTCCATTCAAGCTAAAAACATAGCCTGATTGCGATCGGAAATCATCCTGGTCCGACTGGAACGAAGCGTCAGTATATCCCTCTATACTGAGTTCTTCCTGACCACCATATATCAAGAACATATCTTTGGTCCTCCGCAGATATTTTATAATGTTCTTGACTGCAATCCAGTGCGCCAAACCTGGATTACTTTGGAATAGACTGGTCACGCTTAACCCGTAAGCGACGTCTGGGCGAGTACATAACATCGCATACATGATGGACCCAATAGCCGAAGCATAAGGCGTATTGTCCATTTCATCTTTCTCAGTCTGTGTTTGTGGACACTGACTCTTCGAAAGATTCAGACCATGTCTGACTGGAAGATATCCACGTTTAGAATTCTCTAAATGGAATCTCTCCAGGACCTTATCGATGTAAGTACTCTGGCACAGCCCGAGAAGCCTCTTAGATCTATCCCTATAGATCTTTACACCTAACACATAGGCTGCTTCTCCTAGATCTTTCATCTGGAAACATTTTCCTAACCATGCTTTAACAGCATGCAGTTCAGGAATATCATTTCCAATGATTAAGATATCATCGACGTAGAGGATTAGGAATGTAATTACGCTCCCACTAAACCTCTTATAAACACACGGGTCATCTTCGTTCTTGATGAAACCAAACTCAGAGATTGATTCATCAAAACGAATATTCCAGCTCCTAGATGCTTGTTTCAATCCATAAATGGATTTCTTTAACTTGCATATTTTATGACGATCTGCTGGATTAGTGAAACCCTCAGGTTGTGTCATATACACATCCTCATTCAGATTTCCATTAAGGAAAGCTGTCTTCACATCCATCTGCCATATCTCATAATCATAATATGCTGCTATCGCGAAAAGAATCCGAATAGACTTGAACATAGCTACAGGTGAGAAAGTTTCATCATAATCTATCCCGTAGATTTGTTTGAAACCTTTCGCAACTAGCCTGCCTTTATAGGTAACCACGTTACCATCCATGTCAATCTTCTTCTTGAAGATCCATTTACAGCCTATAGGGATTACTCCCGGAGGCGGATCAACCAAATCCCAGACTTGGTTATCTGACATGGAGTCCATCTCGGCTCGCATAGCATCAAGCCATCTAGCTGACTCCGGTCCACTGACCGCATCCGCATAAGTTAGGGGTTCATCATTATCAATGATGTAGACTCCGTCATAGCGCTCAGGCTATCGACGGATCCTTCCTGATCTTCGCGGTTCCCGTGTTATCTGAGCCTCAGGTTGTTCAATAACCTGATCTACCGGCTCAGGCTCATCCAACTGTGCTTGACTACTTTGTCCTTCCTCTGGATTTTCATCCAGCTTTATTTCTCTCCCACTGGCCTCTTGCAGAAGAAACTCCTTCTCAAGGAATATGGCCGTCCGAGCAACAAAAACTTTGTTCTCCTTGGGATCGTAGAAATAATAACCCTTAGTTTCCTTAGGGTAACCGACAAAGATGCATTTGTCAGATCTGCTCTCTAGTTTCCCAGAGGCGAGCTTTTTGACATAAGCCTCGCAACCCCAGATCCTGATAAATGTCAAGCTTGGCTGTTTCCCATACCACAATTCATATGGCGTCATTGAAACTGCCTTAGATGGCACTCGGTTTAGTACCTTTGCAGCTGTTTCCAGTGCAAAACCCCAAAAGGAGTATGGAAGAGTGGCCTGACTCATCATAGAACGAACCATATCAAGTAACGTTCTATTTCTCCTCTCGGACACACCATTCCATTGCGGTGTTCCTGGCGGAGTGAGCTGTGAGATAATCCCACACTCCTTCAGATAGTCAGTAAATGCATGACTTAGGTATTCTCCACCTCGATCAGAACGAAGTGCCTTGATATTTCGGCCTAGCTGATTTTGTACTTCATTCTTGAACTCTTTGAACTTGTCAAAAGATTCACTTTTATGTCTCATCAGATAGACATACCCATACCTACTAAAATCATCAATAAAGGTAATGAAGTACTGATAGCCACCTCTGGCATGTTTACTAAATGGCCCACACACATCACTGTGTATAAGGTCAAGTAAACCTGAAGCCCTTTGACCTTTCTTAGAAAAAGGTGACTTCGTCATTTTACCCATTAAACAAGCTTTGCATGTATCAATCTCCTTATAGGAGAATGATCCCAGCAGTCCATGATCATGCAACCGCTTAATGCGCTTCTCGTTTATATGGCCTAAACGACTATGCCATAGCAAGGTGCTGTCTTCAGCATACTTGGCTTTCTTATTATCAATGTTTTGTATAGAATATTCCATGTCCAACATGAATAACCCATTGTTGATTGAACCAGTTGCATACACAATATTATCATAAGATAAAACACACTTTGAAATTTTGCATTCAAAGGCAAATCCTTTCCTGACAAGAGCAGGAATAGAGATAATATTCTTGGTAATACTGGGTACAAAATAACAATTGTTTAATTCCAATACAATGCCAGATGGTAAAGAAATGAAATAGTCTCCTACAGCAACAGCAGCAACCCGTGCCCCGTTTCCAACTCGTAGGTCTACCTCATGCTGTCCCACCTGCCTTCTTCTCTTGAGTTCCTGTACATTTGAACAAATGTGAACTCCACATGCAGTGTCCAACACCCATGAAATAGAAGAAGAAGATAACATGACCTCAGTCACATATATACCTGAGCCAGAAGCGATGCTTCCCCTCTTATCTCCTTGGAGCGCTTTACAGTCCTTTTTCCAGTGACCCAGCTGGCCACAGTGGAAACACCTGTTATCCTTCGACCGCTTCACCTTCTGTTTCAGAGCCTTGCTGTAATTCTTGACAGGGGCCTTGCCCTTCTTCCCCTTCTTCTTGTTCCTAGAAGGAACCATCAAGACAGAGGTTGAAGGCTTACCCTTCAGAGTTTCCTCAGTTGTCAAGAGCATATTCAGCAGCTCTGCCGGCGTGCAATCGATTTTGTTCATATTAAAATTAATAATGAACGCATCGAAAGAAGGCGGGAGAGACTGCAGAATAATATCAACAGCAAGCTCCTGGTTGATAGTATGCCCCAGTTTCTCCAGAGCCTCCTTGTGCCCAATCATCTTGAGCACGTGAGCTCCCACTAGGCTCCCCTCAGCCAGTTTGCTCTGAAAGAAGAGCTTTGTCAGATTATAGCGTTCTGTCCTCGCCTGTGCAGCATACAGCATCTTGAGGTTCGCTATAATCTCTATAGCTGACATATCCTCATGCTGACGCTGCAGCGGTGGCGTCATAGACGCAAGCATCAGGCAAGCGACATCAATGCTATCATTGACGTGCTTTTCATAGGCATCCCGAACCGCCCTTGCGGCGTTCGGAGCGGGCTGCGGCGGTATCGCCGTCTCGAGGACATATAGTTTCCTCTCTGCCTTAAGAACGATCTTAAGGTGTCCGAACCAGTCAGAGAAGTTCGGCCCAGCAAACTTCTCCTTTTCCAGTAGGGATCGCACATTGAAGCTCATGGTGTTCGTTGCTGCAGTTATCTACAACAATGCAAGAACAGCAAGGTTAGTATCAATGTTCAGAATCAATCCAGGACTTAAGAAAGATTCTTTTCTCACTATTTTGTCTGACTGAAAAATTCAGTAAACAGTCCGAAAGAGTAACACTCTTTTAGTGAGATGGGATCCAGATTTCATACTTGGTCTCCGCGTCCCGCTCAGGCGAGATAAGATGCACAGAGATGACAAGCACTAATTTCTGGTAGGCTGTCCCAGCCAATCGCCAACCCGTGCGATTCCCCTTCATCTGGGCAATCCAGCAGACTGTGCCAACTGAGTTGGTACAACACAGTCTCTGATCCCACAGATGGCTGCCTCCATGTGCTACCATATGCGCCACATATGTAGCCTACATGGTCAAGCTGACCTGACCTACTCCCTGGACCACCACGTGCTATGCTGAGCAACGAGAAGGGATAAATCCCTACTCTGTAACACGCAGGTGTAATCCCGCACCGTCTGAAGATAGATGGACGTGCCCACTGAGTGGGTTCAACACGGCTCCAACGATAGTCAGAACAGTGAGGTTTCGCGTCAGAAGGCATTACGTGCTTGATATATTAGCGTTGGATTTTAACGGTCTTTTATCTTCTTACTATCAGGCATATCCTATGGCTATAGCAGAAGATAAACACATGCAATTCTAATTATATAAGTAATAAATAGAAAGCATGATCTTATGTGGTAAAAGCCCATGAACCCTAGAAAGACCTTAATTTTACTTAAGTCTTCACTTGAGCTCTTTTGCATCTCATCTGGTCCAACCCAGGGCCCTAGCGCCAAGAGCACCTCAGGTGCGCCACCAGGTGAATGCCCCTCAAGGATGTGTGCCTTTATGCTCTTGTCTAATCAAAAACATTTTGATCTATCTAGACAAGCTTTGACTCGCAGGTCAATTATACAATAAATTAATAAAAAATGTGATTCGTAGATCACAATAATATTAACTTGTAATTTACCAGGCACGCAGGCCCCAGCACAGCACACATTAGGGCAACCCACATAAGATTAAATAAACAAGCATATGGTATCAAAACAACATGTGATCCATTCATGAAATTAAATTTTGAAAAACCCCATGGTATCAATTTTAATTTCCTTATGTGCTCTACAACCTTACAATGGTCCATTGATAGGGATCCACTCATCCATCTAGTCAGATCCTCTGCCCTTGCATGCACCGAGTCCTAACTGACCCGTGTTGACCTAATGGTCAACCATGCATGCGCCAAGGGCTGAACCACCCTCATGAGTTTTGGCAAGCGGGTGTGACCCCGGGCCTAACTGATGTGTGTTCAGTGGTTGTCTCAACCAGACCTCGCTACACGCCCTGGATGCAGTCGACCTATAGCCACCTCGTGCTTGCGCACAGGTGCTATCTGGTCAACCCATCTAGGCTGTCAGATGGTCTGATCAGACTAGTTGGATCTAACCTAGAAGATGCTTTCAACCCCATCAACCCATCTAAGGATTCATAGTAGGGGCACCTTAGATCTAAGTAGGCGCGCAAGATGTAAGTTTTATAAAACATCTAGAACATGCGCAAACAAACAAAACAACATGCTTCACTTGAGAACATAAGATATATCTCATAACTAGCATATTGATAACCCTTAGATCTAAGGGGAGTCCCCTTCAAGGGGGAGCGCAAACTTTAGGGGGTCCCCTTCAAGGGGGAGCGCAAACTTCATGTAACCATGATACAAGCGCAAACATAGCCAATGTAAACCATGCATCATGAAAACAAAGCATCAAGTAAGCGCAACATGTATGGATCACAAACACTTCAAAGCAATCATATAGATCATATCGAAAGCCTAGCTCTGATACCAATTGAAAGAAACCCTTATTAAGGGGGTGAAACCCTAAACATGCGCATCTAGCAAGCATGACGGAAAGAGGGTTTCGAAAAGATCGTATATGACAACCATATGATCAACTTGAAGCTATGAGTTTAGATCTATACCATAGCCATAGATTGGAGGTCGGCTTGGAAGAAGAGAGCAACTTTGATCTCCTCCAAAAGTTCACACACAAAGGCGATGAAGACTCCCAACTTGCGCACCTCTTGTGCTAGCAAAAGTGCCAAGATGTCAATGATCGAGTGTAGGGAAGAGATGAAGACTTCCTTTTGCTTGGCCGGTTCCTCCACTTCTCGTCAACACCCTCACTTGCTCGAGAGCAAAAAAAAAAACGTTTCCACCAAGCAACAAGAGAGAGGTGTAACCGAAAAACATTAGGGAGACTTCAAGCCATGAACGCATATGCGTTTTCATTTTGGAACTTTCCAAAAATGGCAACCATTAAGAGTATGCGTTCATGCGTTCATGTCTCCATGAACCAAACGCAACTCCTTCTCCCTCTTGAACCATGCGCTCAACCCATGAGCCGGTTCAATACCCTTGGTTCAATAGCGAAACCAAATCAGCCCAAGCATTAAGTCTAGATCAAATTAGACCCCAAAGTCCAAGATCTGACCATTCATCATCTGACGCTTCTGATCGCATCGATCTAGCATCATCTCTCTCGATCGAAGCTTACCGATCTAAAGCCCTAATCAATCAAACATGATCAGACCAGATCTCACTTACAATCAGAGATTAAATCCCTTTAAACTGAACCTAAACAATTCAGTCCACACGATCTGACTTAAGCAAGCCATATCACCAAATTGTGCGACCCTAAGGGTTTCCTTTAAATGTCGGTAACGATAACTTTCGTTATCACGATCAGTGAGGGGTATCTAGCAACACATCACTGTCTCCCGATATAAAGGAAAGAGTCTTCCAAGACTACACCCAAACCATGGCACAAGTGTGAATCAAACTCACGAGGCATGCATGTTTCCTTTGCCACTGGATGTTCTTATTGGACAAGCATGTCAAGCCTGTAACTCCAATACGATGAGCATGATTAGATCAGATGAACACAGTCATCTGGGTATGGCCATACACTATCTCAATCATCTCATATAGGGGGGCCCTTTAGAACATCACACTCCTTGAACAAGGAGACGGCAATCCTTTATCTATCACAAGTGCCCTAACCTGACTCAAGCTCACCATCCAAGATAGTCTATAACCATTATGTTTCAAATGATATTGAACTACCTCAAAACAATGACAATCATCATTTAGAAACACAAGTGATCTCAAGTCAAAGGACATGTGCCACTTGCTGCTTACAAGGATCATTCACATTGTGACAAGCAATGGAATATCCCAGTAGGGTCTGTCCAGTACATCCAATGTACCCATGAGTCTACATCTTATTCCATGCTCGAAGCATCCTATAAGATTAGCACACATATTAGTCTCAATCATATCAAGGCTGTCTCAGGTTCACCAAGATATCTCGACTAAGGACATATAGCCTGTCAGCCTAGCTGAACAGCTTTGAGACATTATTCAGAAGTACACTTATTACAGCAGACAAGGTAACAACCTGAATAATAACCATGCCTTTATAAACACAAGAGTTTATTACATGATACTTATTACAATCCCAAAGGCCTCAAACATTAGCCTTAAGGGCATACCCCAACAGATGGCAAACTGAAGGGGCACTAAGCACCTATGGGTGACTGGGACACTAGACTGGTTGACCCAGGATATGCTATAGGGATTGGGGTGCGGTTCTGCCTTAAGGTTGAATTTTACTAAGGCTGTGTGAGAGACCGCGTTTAGACTACTTCCCCCATCTATCACTACTTTGCACATGTTGCCATTGCATTTCGTGTAGGTGTGGAAAATACTGGTCCTACGCCAGTCCTCGGTTGGGATAGGTTTGATTAAGGTGCACCTAACCACTCCTAAGGTGTCGTGGGTTTGTTCTTCACCACTATCATAAGCTAGTTCTTCACAAACCATACAACCAGAGTCAGGGTTATGGATTTCCTCATGGTTTTCTTCATAGGTTTCTTCACGTTTTTCCTCACCTAAGTACAGGACTCTTTTGGGGCAGTCTTTCATATAGTGTCCTACTTGGTTGCAAGCATGGCAAGTGACTCTAGGTTCTTGGATAGTCCTAGGTCTAGAGGGTGTTGGTGTTGGGGCTTTGGGTTGAGAACTAGAGGGACTTGAGGAGGGTGCCTTAGGATAAGTTCTTAACTCTCTCCTAAAGGCTCTCTTTATGTTTTCCTCTACCTCTAAGGCTCTTTGGTAGGCGACTTCCCTAGACTCTATTTGGAAATAGGTCATTCCCCTTTTGATCTCGGGTCTAAGTCCATTCTTGTACCTACTAAGGGAGACATGGGGTTCCTCATGGATGCCACTCCTCAAAAGGAGTTCATCAAACCTAGTGGTGTAGTCGGTGACATTTAGGCTACCTTGGACTAGGCTCATGGCTTCATCAATAATCTTAAGTTGGAAATAGGGAGGGACATATTTTTCCTAAGTTTGTCTCGCATGTCTTCCCATCTCTCAATAGGAGGGCGTCTAAACAACTCTATGTTCTTCTCTATGCTAGTCCAGTATAACCTAGAAGTACCTTCTAGGAGACATCGGGTGAACCTAACCTTGGATTGACTAGGCATCATGCTCCAGTCGAAATACCGTTCAAGTTTGTCTACCCAATCTAGGAACGCTCTAGGGTCAAGGGAACCACTAAAGGTTGGGGGTGAGAGTTTGATGTTGCGTTGCACTTCATCCTCTCTAGGTCTGTGGTAGGTTTGAGCACGTGGCTCATTCCACTCAGGTTCTTGGTCTTCCCTAGGTCTTTGATAGGGTCGAACATGTGGATCTTCCCATTCAGGTTCTTGGACTCTCCTATTATGGTTCCTATTGTTTTGGGGATGTTCACCTAGGATGGGTTCACTTGAGGGCCGACTAGGGGGTCTATCATCCCTAAGATTTTCAGGATTTGGGAGTCTAGCTCTAATATCCCTAAGTTCCTCTTGGAAGGACGCTATCATGTTAAAGAGTCTAGCCATGTCATTAGGTTCAGCTTGTCTAGTAATATCATTGGATTCAGGGTGGTTATTATAATTTGCTCCTGATCTAGTAGTCATGGTCAAAGATAGTTTTGAAAGAAATTTAGTTTTGAAAATAAGGCTCCTAAAAATGATATATTAGTTAATAGCCTTTTATGAGATCAACTTCTTTCAAACACCTAGGTCCAAGAAAGTCTTAGAATTTGAAAATTAGTTTTTAGGCTAAAAATCTATTCTAAGAGTCCCCCTCTGATACCAAACTGATGGAGATGGGATCACTCACAAATAAGGGTGCATTCAAACAACGCTTTTAAGAAAATATTTTTTGTATTTTTAGATAAAACCGAGATTACTCTAACGGAGTTGGAAAATAAGTTTTGTATTTTATAAGTAAAGAAAACGACACTACTTTACTACTTTAAGAAATAACACTCTAAACTACAAAATGAAATGACTAGTAGGAGTACTTACAGTGCGACCCTTGAGCATAGAAGGATCGTATCGTCCCGATCTTCAACGGTCCTACTCTGATGGAAGGTATTGCATCATTACAAACAAACACAGACAAACGGGATCCGCACATACCACGGATTCATATTACAAAGCAAAACTAAGGGGGAGGTTAAGCCTCACAAGTTCCCTTAACAATTAACTAAAGAGAGAAGAGGGAGGGGAAAAGCTTTGCGCTTAGAGAAGAGTCCTCCAAGTCCTTGCACCACCTTCAAATAAAGTTCAGATTAGTGTAGAAATCAAGTTCTAGAAATCAAGGAAAGGAGAGGGGAAGGAACTTAGCCGATTTGAAGCTTGATTGATGTTGCTCTCTTGCTAGCCGAAAGTGAAAGAACCCCTAAGGGTCTTTGTTGATTGCCGAGAACAAAGGATGATAAAGCTTCCTTAGAGTCCCTCCAAAGTTGCGCAAGATCCTTCAAGTGGTTGAATTGCGTTGAAGACTTGAGAAGAAAGGGGGGAGAAGGGAAAGGGCTCGGCCCTTTAGAGGAGGGGGAGGTAGAAAACTCCTTTAGGCGACAAGCACCAATGCTAACACAAGGATTTTTTTTTTTCACTAGGCAACTAATAGACAAAGAGGGGAGGATTACAATTTATAGGCTCAACAAGCCATGGGCAAGGGTGACAATTCACCCTAGGCGCAATCACAAAGGTAGGGAAAGAAGTTAATGCACCATTAAAACTTTTCCTTGATAATTTTTGAATTTCGAAATCTTGCTTTTGATGGAGCTCCTTGTAGCCGATTTCTTCTTGAGCTCCTTCCTTATTTGAGATGGTGCCCATTTGAATTTCGAAAGCATTCCTTCAAGAGCATGGGCGGCTAAGGACTTCCAAAGATGGCTCCTCAAATTGTGGATCTAGATGATGATCCCTTGAATTGTGGATCTAGATGGTGATCCCTTGAATTGTGGATCTAGATTGATTCTTGATGGCTAGGCGCCTTGAATTGGGGCTGATCTCTTGCATTCGAATTCATCATCAATGAGGGTGGCGCCTTGGTTGATTTGGAAGGTGGAGTTGTATTCATTGTAAGCCCCTTCAACTTGAAGTCTTTAGTTGAAGTGGTTGAAGTGCCTCTTCCCATAATTGGAGCCCTACTTGAGTGGCTTAGCTTGAGCTTCCTAGCTTTCCTTGAGCTGGGCTATAACCTGCCCAATTATTAACACAAAGGCCAGTAGACTATTCTAGGGGCAAATAAGGAAACTACACAATGCACTAGAGCTTTATTCAATGCAAATAAGGAAAGTGCAAATAAGGAAAGAAAGATGACCTAGGAGGAAAAGCCATATCTGATGGGCTTCCTCCTAGCCCTTCCAGACCTCCTTGGGGCAGGGTTGGCCCCTCCATCAATGACCTACCCATGGAGTCCCATTTCTCTGAACATGCATACTCCTTTGTCAAGCATGTAGCTAGCTTGCATGATGAAGTTTGGCATTGTATCTTTTTGGGCAACACTCATAATGCAATGAAGGCCAACGAGCACCGTAGGCCATGTTGTGTCCGCAAGTGCACGGATACTTCGAAGTAATAAAATAGATATCGAACCACAGAGACCTTGTTGTCAAGTATTGAATAATCGATTTTTCGCTAGCTAGGCAATCGAAAAATAGTGAATAAAACTATCGAAAAGAACACGGAGAAAATATCAGAGAGGAAATCGGGACTAGGGGTTCATCTACTTTAATTTCTAATGACTAGATTAAGATAAGTATTTGTCAATCTAATTCTATTATGGTAAAGGTAAAATTTACTTTATAAATAAATTGTCTCGCTCTCGCGCAGACAATCATACAAAGAACCGATCCCCACTCTCGCGCAAGATCTATTCAATGCTGAAAATAAGTAAACCATCAGCTAAGAACACAAGGATCACTCTCGTGCATCCGAATTCTAGGTTGATCACCTCAAGTGGAAACTCAAATATCACTCTCGTGCATCCGAGTCTCAACACTAGTTATACTCAAGGGTTTCCAACGACTCGATACTCAATCTCTTTCAATATCAAATCAAGTCTACGCATTAACTCAATCCAAAGTATTAGAAATTCAACAAGGCATTATAGCTCTCTAAAAATTAGAATTTGCAGAACAACCTAATCTCTTACGGTAGTTCCAAACTCAATAATTCCTAGGGTTTCGAATTTCAAACAATCAACCTCTCGGTCTATTTTAAAAAATTCTAAAACATGCTGATATTTAAGAAACAAAGGAGAATTAAAGAACAATCAATCACAAGAGTAAAATTATCATAATAAAATCAGTTTGACAAAATTAGGGTTTTCTAGCCATTAAGAAACAAAGAAATTACACCCCCATGTCCCATAAAAATATTAAGCTACCATGATGAAAGGATTACAATAAAACATGTTCTCAGAGTGATAAGGAATTGAAAAGAGGGAAGAAAGATTACAAAACAGGGCTGTAATGAAATTACAGCCCGTAATTTGCTTTGAACAGCGTTGTCACCACTATTGTGTCGATTTCTCCTTTGATTCAACTCCGAATGCTCTGGAACTTGGGACGCATGTTCTCCTTCACTAGGTGAAGCTCTCTATCAAATTTTGTGGCCGGAGATGGTCTGTAGGTCGAGAACCGATGAACCCTAGCAATTCCACCTCTCCCTCAATTTCTCCATGGATTCATGATAAAATTCATTGCTTTCACTTTTTGTGTTTTTTGCTCTTAAAGACGAGTCTGCCCCCTCTTTTGGATCTCAATTTGGAGATCTGGATCAAAAGATATGGTCTTTGCAAGAATCGGGCGGAAAAATCAGAATTCTAAGTTCCAAAATACGGCACCGTGACGATTCATACGTCAGTGCCATATTTCATTATGTGAGTTCCGGACAAAGATTACGGTGCCATGAGAGTTTTTCTCCAAAATACGGTACTGCCGTATTTCATTCTGTGAGTTTTGGGCAACAAATACGGTACCGTGGAAAACCTCACGGTACTGCCGTAATTCTTCCAAAAGTTTTTGGTCAAAAACGTCGGAATATACGGCACCGTGTAAATGACCACGGCAATGCCGTATTTCCATTGAAACCTTCTGGTCAAAAATGTTGCAAAATACGGTACCGTGAAAGATTCTTTGGCAAATACGGTAGTTCCGTATTTCGCCCAGGAATCTCCGCTGAGAAATACGATACTGTGAGCATTCGTCTGGAAAATACGGTAGTGCCGTATTTTAGCTATATGGTGTATTTTGGCTTGAAATTTGTTGTGTAGACTCCTCTTGATGATAAGAACTCATTCATGCATTGATATTGCTAGAAAACTAGTGATAATAGTGCCTTTTTACCTGAAATTGATCAAAAACCAAAGATCATGTAGATTCTGAAGTATTTGGTAAAAAAGGGTATAAAAGCAAAGTAAAAGAGTAAGACTATGGCTCAAAAGACTTCCAAATAAGTATCAAAAACACTATGAAATTTGGAGTCATCAGGCCACATCATTTTTCTGTGCGTGTGTTGATGAGGGTGCATCTCCACCCCGAGCGAGTGTCAAGTAGGGCTCATTTTAAGCTCCAGCCCCGTTACATAGGGCCCTATGCGATGGTGTGGCAGATCGGGTCCAATGCCTATGTGCTAGACCTACCCAAGGACATGGGAATCCACCCCATCTTCAACGTGGTGGATCTCCTCCCATTCTACGGCCCATTGGAGGAGCTTTTGGACGTCGACGACCCTCTTCCCCCTAGTTCTCCGAAGGAGACATCTTGAAATAGGGGGGAGTTGATGCAGGAGAAGACAGGATGGAAGAAGGGGAAAATCTACTCTAGAAGGCGCCCCAAAAATTTTCTGGTTAAAAGGTCATGGGACGTGGAAAAAGTCACGGCCAGACCGAGGAAGTTTCTGCCCATTATGGTGAAAAAGTCACGGGCCATAGAAAAAGACATAGCCAGACCAAGGAAATTTCTGTGGGTTTTAGCACAACTGAAAACACGGTGATCTTCGACGCGAACAAAGTCACGGACCATGGAAAAAGTCACGGCCAGACTGGGGAACTTTCTGTGGATTTTGGCACACTTGAAGAAACTGGTGATTTCCAGCGCGAGCAAAGTCACGGCCGTGGAAAATGCCATGGCCAGACCACGAAAGTTTGTGTGGATTTTGATACACATGGGAAAACTAGCGATTTTCGATGTGGGCAAAGTCACGACCGTGGAAAATGCCGCGACCAGACTGTGATTCCCCCTCAAGCTATAGAACTACCCTGTCGAGCCCGCTTTGATGTACACAACCCTCCGTACCACATTCATCCATCCTTGGAGGACCCACGGGAGCTTGACAAAGTGGAGTTCCGGTGATCCCAATGCACTTCGCATCCCCTTCCCATTTTGTGGGAGTTATCAGTCCATTGTCAATTCATACTGAAGTTATTCATTCCAAGGGCGTGACAAGCTATGCCCCTAAAGGCCCAACCCCAGATGGGCCTCGCAATCACCTGAGCAACATGGCCCAAGAGCTACATGAGCTTGTTAAATTGCTACGAGGTTAGTGTGTTACACTCAGTAGTTGAGGGTGTTGGTGCGTATGCCTTGAGACCTAGTTTTGGTCCATCTTTGTACTACTTGACTCTGATATTTATATTATTCTGGCATTGTCATTATCAATGTTTGTGAACATCTGCGATGGTGTACTTACATGATAATGTCCCTAGAGACAGATTGGATCTGTTCTCAAATGGTTGTCCCAGTCGATGTACCTGAGTGGATATGGGATAGCTCTGGTACTTGTGAGACTGGTATATGGGCTGGTTAGGTAAGAGGTGCTAACACAGACATATGGGTATATCAGTGGTGGATATACTAGACCGACCCGCTGTGACGCTATGACTTGGTGTCATGAGTTATCCTCACAAGTGACAGGAGATGCATTGATCCCTTAACTTGAGGTCATTGACTGTTCTATATGATTAGGGACATGTTTTGATACAACCTAACACCTCGCTATAGTTGGGAGATAATAACAGTTATCATTGATCATATCACGACCCATATGAGAAGGTCAATGGACAGACAGAGGATTTGCCCCTTCCTAAGGGAAGCTTAATATCCATGGAGCTCCTCTATGGTTCTATGACTGAAAGTGTATGGCCATACCTAGGTGGGAACCTGATTTAGTCATGACCATGTGATTGGGTGAAAACAAGTGTTGACACACTTGTCCAATTGGATATCAGTTCGGCAAAGAGACTGCAATGCATCTATACCTAGTTGCGATGATGGGGATGTAGATGTAGATATCCATTCCAATGAATTGGGTAGAAGCGATGCACTACTAGGTGCCACTCACTGCTTGTGGTGACCTTAGGTCAGCACTGCCAATGTCAGAGGAACCTACAGGGTCGAACACCTTGATACTCGAGTTTTCTTATTGATCGGGAAGCCATATGATCGAGTTATTGGATAACTTGGATCTATTTGGGAGATTTCATCACCGTCAATGGGCCTGATGAGATGGAAGAATGTTATTGGAGCCAAATTTCATTTTTGGCAGGTTGACCCGAAATTGACCATGGTTGGTCACATTTGGATTAGGGTTACATTGGATTGGATCCAATAGCTTAATCAACCGATGTAATGAAGTTTTGGCTAGCTCATTACACAGTGAGGCCCAATAACAAGTTATCGAGAAGAATTAATGGGCTAAAGGGTATAATGGGGAGAAGTCTCCACCCAATTGGTGCCTAGGGGCATAATGGGGTGGAGTGGGCAACTTTGCTTCATTAGGAAGTAAAGGGCACCTCCCCCTTTGTCCCTTGATGGTAAGCTTTCCTCTTAGGCAATTATAGGGGCTGATATGGCTTGGAGGACTTCTTTGGAAGGTCCTTGGAACATATGGGAGATTAGGAAAGGTTTATGGTAAAGTCTTGGAGACCTGCCAAAACTCTAAACCCTAATTGATCCAAACCTTAACCCTAGCCGCATATCTTCATGGAATTTATGCCACCCTCACCTCTTGCATTGCCGCCTCTTGCATCTATATAATAGATGCATGTGTGAGCCCCTTGAGCAATTATCAATTGGTGTAAGCAAGGGTATAGGGGCGAGAGCACAAGAGGCCTTGGCGCAAGCTTTCTTCCATCAAGCCGCAAGCCTTCCTTCTCCCTCCCTCTTGGCGGCTTCTCCATTCTTCTCCTTCTCTTGGCACCTCAACTGCTTGGTGATTGGAGCTAGTGATAGAGGAAGGTGACTAAGGCTTGGATCTTCTTCCCGAGGCTAGCACCGGGTGTGGAAGAAGAGAGCTCGAGGCATCCGTGTGTGTGTGACTGTAGAGGGCGCACGCTTGGCCGCCTACCTCGACATTGGCCTCTTCGTCTTGCTCCTAACGTATTTTTAATCTCATCGTGTCGACCACCTTGCAAGACGATCTTCACTGGGTTTTTGGGACCAGCCTATTTCAGGGATATTCTTCTGCTGTGCAAGTGTAACCTCTATGTAAATTGTCAAATATCTCCGGGGTTTCCCAACAGTAGTATCAGAACGACTTGCGAGCCTCGAACAATGTACTTTCATTCTTTTCCATGCTCACATGTCATGTTTTAATTTTTGCAAATTGCATGATCACATGATATATGACTTTTCTAAGTAGGAAAAATTATAGTTTCCTGTTCCTATCATTTTTTTAATCTCTTTTGGAAATTTGAGTTATTTTTCTTGATTGATTTAAGATCAAAGGTGCATGTAGTTTTGTCAAGTAGGACGGGCATTGTGTCTACGGACTGGCTGGGTCTCTTGATCTGATAAAATTGCTAGCCGATAGGATATATGAAATCATCATGAAAAGTTAATCACAAATAACCAAAAGATTTGTGAGAAGAAGATGAGGAGAGGAGACTAGTTTTATGAGAAACTAAAATTTCAGATTTTGAGTTTTTCATGAGCATGTAGAATTGCATGTGTAAATACCTTATCTGTGCATGATGTTGTGGTTATGAGTCAAGCCCCTTTGCATGCCTCTGATGTATCCTTGTCAGGCCTGCGTGCCGCTTTTCTTTTTGCCTTTTAACTAAGAAGGCAAGATGGACCTTGATGGCGCATGCAAGGTAAGTGGCGCAAGATGGCATGACAGAAACCCTTGGGTATGTTAGATAGCCATCATGGCCCCTTGTATGGTGACGCATCTTCCTTGGAGGAAAATCCATGGCATTGGCCGAACCTATGAGTGCTTCTAGGGTTTCCCTAAAAGTACCTCTAGGGTTTGAGAGCTAAACCATGGAAAGGTGGATCTTGGAGACAACTTTGAAGACCAAGCAAGAGGTCAGCTAGGCTAGGTCTAGTTTTAGGGGCTTGAATCCTAGGTCAAGAGTTGAACCCCTTTTTGGAATGGGTTGGTTCAATGTCTTGAATGGGCTATGATCACATCCCTTTTATTGCCTTCTTTACAAAAGCTAAAGCATGCCTGTGATGTTTTATCATTATGTTATCACTATAAGATTGCATGCATGTAATGTTAGACATAAGATAAAATTGAGTTGATGAGACCTTGATGGGTTCACAAGGCATGCAACATTCAAACAACGCGCTTCGAAAACATTTGCTAGTTAAGTATAGCTTAATAAAACCCCTTGTTGCTAACGTAGTTTGAAATTAGCTTGTTTTGGTAGGTAATAGTGAAAACTGAAACTATTCAACAAGTAAATCCTATCATGCGCTTCTAGATAAGATGAAACACAACAAAGTTTAAGCATGCGGTTTACAACATCAAATAAATCTAGGCATGCGGTTCTACCTAAAAGAAATAGGGCTACTCTAAGGGAGGAACTCACCTTGCACCCTTTGAGAATAGAAAGGGTGACCTTCCCGTTCTTCACCGGTCCAATGGTGGAAACTCACGAAGTAGGGCCCTATGAGCTTACAACCAGAACATTACAGCATCCCACACATGCGTGAGTGAGTTTGAAAGAATATTAAGAGGCCACTAATACAAAACACCCAAGGGGGAGTCTAGACTCCAAATTCCCTTGTTAACATAGCTTAGACTATCTAGATTAGAGGGGAAAGAAGGAGGGGCAGCTTGAGTATCATTCCATGGCCTTGCGCCACCTGCAGAAAGAAAACGTGAGTGCAAGGGATCTGTCCAACAAGTAACAAAGAACAATGACCAAGAGAGGAGAAGACTTAGCTATAGTGGGATAGTCTTGCCCTCGGTTGGGGAAGTGTCCCTTATCTTGGATGAAGGCGAGAATCAGCTCCTCCTCTTAAGATAGAGGTCATCTTCTACTGGTGGAGGAGGATGCGAGAGATCCAAGCTTCAGTTGTGGCGGCTGGCTGAAAAACAAGTGGAGGAGGCTCTCGGCAAGATGGGAAGAATGGGGGAGAGTTGTAGTGACACACACTAGAAGACACACTTCAATTTGGATTTCAAATTATCAACTCTGATTTCAGTCTTATAAAAGTTTACAACATATAGGAGAAACTTCCGAATGGTTGTCTCCCTTCCCTAAGCACAAAGACAAGTCACACAAGCAAGCATGATGTAGACAACTCAATGGGCTGATTTCTTTCCCCAAGTGGGCGGTTGCTTGGAGGTTTAGCTCTGGAGTTTTCAGCAGGATGGCAAGTTCGAAAGCTGAGATGATGGTGGACTGAAGAGGCTGCAAAGGGCTGACATTGTGCAGGCTGCAGATTGGTATGGGTGGCTGGCGCTTGAAGGGACTGAAGTTGTTGCAAAGGCTGACATTGTGCAGGCTGCTCCTTGACTTTGGTGGCTGGCGCTTGATGGACTGAAGTAGACATTGTGCAAGCTACTTCTTGACCTTGATGGCTGGCGCATGATGGGCTGAAGTAGGTCATTGTGCAGGCTGCCCTTGACTTGGTTGGAGATGAAGGCACTCCACATGGCTGCCAACTAGGATGGTGGAATTTGAGGTGTTTGTGGTGTTGCTCCATTGGGGTGGGCTGATTCCCTCATGAGTTGGGCTGATGGCCCATGGCACCTCTTGGAGTTGTCTTGACTTGATTTTGGATTGCATCCCAAAAATGGAGTTGACCTATACTATTACATCAATTTCATGCACTAACCTACCATACATAAGTGGCGGATCCTAGGGATGTAACTACATGGTGTAATTGGTGGGTGGATCTAACCTACCATATGATGCACCCTAGTCTAAGACAAAATAAGCAACAAAAGGGGGTCCTAAGGAAGCCATATCTAATGGCTAGGATAGCCATACCGAGAGGGCTTCTTTCGGACCCGGGTGGACCTCCGAAGGTCCTGCTTTGGTCCCACATCAGCTCTCCCGGGGTGAGAGAAATTCTCCTCTGGAGAATTATCTTTGTACCCTTGGAGAAGCTTGGGTGCGGACCTAGCAAGCTCAGCCTCGGGGAGCCAGGCCTCCTCACCATCAGTAAATTTGATGCGGTAATAAAGATGTACCTCATCAGGGGTGAGTCGGGTCTGGTCCTCGAGTATGGCCTCAATCTCTGATTCATGGCAAGTGTCTGGTTCTTGTATAGAGAGAGGCGGATGATACAGCGTCAGATCCTCCACATTGATGGTGGAGGATATCCCCAGTTCTGGCGGTAGGTCCAGGAGATAGGCGTTATTGTTGATCCTCTTCAGAATAGTGAAGGGCCCGATGCCCTTGGCGTCCAACTTGCGGCCGTGTCCTTGGATGCGCTCCTCACGGACCCGCAACATTACCTGATCCCCTACAGAAAATACCTTCTCTCGGCGATGTTTATTAGTATCATCATGATATTGATTAATAGAATCCTGAATCTTACTGAATAGCTCATGATGTAATTGCGAAATATGGAAAGCATAATCTCGGGCCGAAATAGAGGTCTTGCAATGTTTAGGGACAGAGAGCAGGTCAATAGGCTTTTTAGGTTGGTATCCTAAGTTTGCTTGGAAAGGAGACAGACCAGTAGTCCTATTTGGAACACTATTGTAGGAAAATTCAGCCGTAGGCAACAGCTTGTCCCAATCACTGGGGTGTTCTCCTACAAGACTCCTAAGGATGCTCCCTAGTGATCTGTTGACCACTTCGGTCTGCCCATCCGTCTGGGGATGGTAGGCCGTCGAGAACTTCAGTCTGGTGCCTAATAGAGTCCATAGTGTTCTCCAGAAATGGCTAACAAATCTGGTGTCTCTATCGGAAACTATAGTAAGAGGGGTACCATGCAACCTGACAATGTCTCTAAAGAAGATCCTAGCCATATGGGAGGCATCGGTAGTTTTAGTGCAAGGTATGAAATGAGCCATTTTTGTGAACCGGTCTACCACAACATAAATAGAGTCATGCCTAGCAGCAGTCCTAGGCAATCCTAGAACAAAGTCCATACTAATGTCCTGCCACGGTGCCTGGGGAATAGGCAGAGGGGTGTACAGTCCAAAATTATGCTTCTGGACTTTAGTGGATTGACAGGTCCCACAGTGCCTAACTACCTTGGCCACATCTCGGTAGAGTTTAGGCCAAAAGAATCGTTCCTTGACCAAGGCACGGGTCTTCTCTCGACCGTGATGCCCAGCAGACCCTCCTCCATGGACTTCCCAAATTAGGAAATCCCGGATTGAGGACTTAGGCACACAGAGTGTTGGCCCAAGGAAAAGATACCCATCCCTAAAGGTGTACAGGGGATGACTCATAACATCTCTAGTCATATCAGCATAAACAGCAGAAAAGTCAGGGCAATCTAGGTAAGCAGCTTTCATATGTTCAAATCCTACAAGCTCAGCATGCATAGTTTGCAAAATGAAGACTACCCTACTTAGAGCATCAGCAACTTTGTTGTTAACGCCAGACTTGTGTTTTAAGACAAAAGTGTACTGTTGTAAATACTCTACCCACTTGGCATGTCTAGCATTGAGTTTTCTTTGGGCACTAAGGTAAGACAGGGCTTGGTGGTCACTATTTAAGGTAAACTCATGGTGGAGAAGGTAGTGCCGCCAATGTCTCAAAGATTGAACCACGGCATAGAACTCTTTGTCGTAGGTTGAGTATTTCTGCTTGGCCTCATTCAGCTTCTCACTGAAGAAGGCAATAGGGTGACCTTCTTGACTGAGGGTCCCACCTATGCCAATGCCCGAAGCGTCGCAATCAACCTCAAAGACCTTGCCAAAATCAGGCAATCTTAAAACAGGGGCAGAGGTCATCCTACTTTTAAGTTCAGTGAAAGCCCTATTGGCAGACTTAGTCCAACTAAAGTCCCCTTGTTTCATGCAATTGGTGATAGGAGCTACTATGGTGCTAAAATTCCGTATGAACCTACGGTAGAAGGTAGCAAGGCCATGAAAACTCCTAACTTCAGTAAGGGTCTTGGGCTCTGGCCAGTCTAATATGGCTTGGACTTTAGATGGATCAGCTTGAAGCCCTAGGTCAGATACAATGAACCCTAGAAAGACAACTTTGGGAGATAGAAAAGAACATTTCTTCAGGTTGACATAAAGCTTTTCATCTCTAAGAAGGGTTAGAGTCTGCCTTAAATGCCCTAAGTGCTCCTTTTGTGACTTACTATAGATAAGTATGTCATCAAAGTATACAACTAGGAACTTCCCTATGTAGGGTCTAAGCACTTGGGTCATAAGCCTCATAAATGTGGAAGGGGCATTGGTTAGCCCGAAAGGCATGACTAACCACTCATATAAGCCGTCTTTGGTTTTGAAGGCGGTCTTCCATTCATCCCCTTCTCTAATCCTAACCTGATGGTATCCACTCCTGAGGTCAAGCTTGGAAAACCATTTGGATCCTACTAACATATCTAGTAGGTCATCAAGTCTAGGTATGGGAAACCTATACTTGATAGTAATCTTGTTGATAGCTCTGCAATCTATACACATGCGCCAGCTGCCATCCTTCTTTGGGGTAAGAAGGGCTGGGACGGCGCAGGGACTTAGGCTTTCCCTTATGTAACCCTTACACAGTAAGTCATCTACTTGTCTCTTGAGCTCTTCATGCTCGGTAGGGTTCATCCTATAGTGGGGTAGGTTGGGAAGAGAGGATCCAGGTACTAGGTCTGTGGCATGTTGTATATCCCTAAGGGGTGGCAGTCCTTCAGGGAGGTCCTCTGGAGTGAGCTCACTAAATTCTTGGAGCAAGGATTCTACTTCTGGGGAAGGCTTCTCTTCTACTTCAGGGTTGATTTCTTTGATGACTAAGGTATAAAGGGGTTGATCTTCTATGATTTCCTTAGTGAAGGTTTGAGGCCTTATAAGCTGAATGGTAGGCTGGCCTTTCTTGGGTTCCTCTATCTTACCCTTACTAGTTGTGGCTCTAAGTTCTTTGGGAAGAGAGGGTTTTAGCCTAATCTTTTGATCCTTATGGGTAAAGACATAGGTATTGGTCCGACCGTAGTGGACAACATCCATGTCATATAACCAAGGGTGTCCTAAGAGGATTTGGGCTACATCCATAGTAAGGACGTCACACCAGACCTTGTCCTCATATGTACCAAACTGGATAGGTACGAGGCACCTATGGGTCACAGGGATACTGGTTTGATTAACCCAGGAAATGTTGTAAGGGCTAGGTCGGGGTTCCATTTTGAGGTTCAGTTTTGTAGCAGCTATGTGGGAGACAGCATTGAGGCTGCTTCCACCATCAATGACCACCTTGCACATGTGACCATGGCATTTAGTGTAGGTGTGGAAGATACTGGTCCTGCGCCAGTCCTCAGTGGGGGTAGGTTTGACAAGGGTACATCTAACTACCCCTAAGGTGTTGAAGATGTCATCACTACTATCATAGTCGTTGACTTCAATTTCTTGATCAGGGTCTTCCTCAAAGGTGGGCTCAGGGTCTATGTTTTCCTCAGTTAAGACCATGACCTTCTTAGGGCAATCTTTTGCAAGGTGTCCCCTTAGCCTACAGTTAAAACAAATGGGGGGGCTGTCCGTGGTTTGGGCAAGCCTAGGTTTGGGGGTTGAGCTAGAAGGTTGGTGCAGAGGAGTGGGCCTATAGATAGGCCGGGGAGGGAAAGTCTCCTTCCTATTCTTAAGTTCTTGTTCAACCTCTATGGCCCTTTGATAGGCTATCTCCGGGGTATCTATTTGGAAATAGGTCAAGGCCCTCTTAATGTCAGGTCTAAGTCCATTCTTGAACCGACTTAGAATCATGCCTTGGTCTTCTTTGACTTCACACCTAATGAGGAGTTCTTCTAGCTTGGTTTGATAGGTTTCTACAGTAGAGGAGCCTTGAGTGTGACTACCAAGTTCATCCTTAAGCTTTTGCATGAAACCAGGTGGGACATACTTTTGCCTAAGTAGGAATTTCATTTCATCCCAAGACTCAACGGGTGGCTTACCATCCCTTTCTATAGTTCTCTCGACATGGGTCCAATAGAGTCTAGCGGGTCCTTCTAATAAGCACTTGGTGAACCTAACTTTACTTTCATTGTGCATAAAGCTATAATCAAAGTATTGATCTAGCTTTGTGGTCCAATCTAGGAATTCCTTAGGGTTAAGAGACCCACCAAAAGTAGGGGGGTTGATCTTGATGGCACGTTGCACATCATATTCTCTAGGTCTATGATAGGGAGTTTGTTGGGCATAAGGCCCTTCCCATTCGGTTTGAACATGATTGACCCTAGGGGTTTGAGAAGGAGGTCCTAAATTGTTTGGTTCCCTTGTTTGGGATCCACTATTAGGTCGGCTAGTGTTTTGGGGATCCGCCTTAGAGTTGGACTCTAGGGTATTAAGCCTATTGTCTATGGCACCTATGGAGTGTTGAAGGGATGCTAGGGTTTCTTTAATGGAGGCCATTTCGATTGAAAGGGCACTCACCTCATGGTCAATAGCTTGATTAAGACCATAGGGGGCACCGGATCTAGTAGCCATTTTCGAAATGAGTAAGGTTTTGAAAATAGACCCTAAGGTGATAAAATATAGCTAATCAAAATCTTTCAAGCACCTAGGTCCAAAAATCGCCTTAGTAGTAGGAAAATAAAGTTTTGGTCTTATAAAATCCTACTCTAAGAGCCTAAGCTCTGATACCAAGATGATGGGTTCACAAGGCATGCAACATTCAAACAACGCGCTTCGAAAACATTTGCTAGTTAAGTATAGCTTAATAAAACCCCTTGTTGCTAACGTAGTTTGAAATTAGCTTGTTTTGGTAGGTAATAGTGAAAACCGAAACTATTCAACAAGTAAATCCTATCATGCGCTTCTAGATAAGATGAAACCCAACAAATTTTAAGCATGTGGTTTACAACATCAAATAAATCTAGGCATGCGGTTCTACCTAAAAGAAATAGGGCTACTCTAAGGGAGGAACTCACCTTGCACCCTTTGAGAATAGAAAGGGTGACCTTCCTGTTCTTCACCGGTCCAATGGTGGAAACTCACGAAGTAGGGCCCTACGAGCTTACAACCAGAACATTACAGCATCCCACACATGCGTGAGTGAGTTTGAAAGAATATTAAGAGGCCACTAATACAAAACACCCAAGGGGGAGTCTAGACTCCAAATTCCCTTGTTAACATAGCTTAGACTATCTAGATTAGAGGGGAAAGAAGGAGGGGCAGCTTGAGTATCATTCCATGGCCTTGCGCCACCTGCAGAAAGCAAACATGAGTGCAAGGGATCTGTCCAACAAGTAACAAAGAACAATGACCAAGAGAGGAGAAGACTTAGCTATAGTGGGATAGTCTTGCCCTCGGTTGGGGAAGTGTCCCTTATCTTGGATGAAGGTGAGAATCAGCTCCTCCTCTTAAGATAGAGGTCATCTTCTACTGGTGGAGGAGGATGCGAGAGATCCAAGCTTCAGTTGTGGCGGCTGGCTGAAAAACAAGTGGAGGAGGCTCTCGGCAAGATGGGAAGAATGGGGGAGAGTTGTAGTGACACACACTAGAAGAAACACTTCAATTTGGATTTCAAATTATCAACTCTGATTTCAGTCTTGTAAAAGTTTACAACATATAGGAGAGACTTCCCAACGGTTGTCTCCCTTCCCTAAGCACAAAGACAAGTCACACAAGCAAGCATGATGTAGACAACTCAATGGGCTGATTTCTTTCCCCAAGTGGGCGGTTGCTTGGAGGTTTAGCTCTGGAGTTTTCAGCAGGATGGCAAGTTCGAAAGCTGAGATGATGGTGGACTGAAGAGGCTGCAAAGGGCTGACATTGTGCAGGCTGCAGATTGGTATGGGTGGCTGGCGCTTGAAGGGACTGAAGTTGTTGCAAAGGCTGACATTGTGCAGGCTGCTCCTTGACTTTGGTGGCTGGCGCTTGATGGACTAAAGTAGACATTGTGCAAGCTGCTTCTTGACCTTGATGGCTGGCGCATGATGGGCTGAAGTAGGTCATTGTGCAGGCTGCTCCTTGACTTGGTTGGAGATGAAGGCACTCCACATGGCTGCCAACTAGGATGGTGGAATTTGAGGTGTTTGTGGTGTTGCTCCATTGGGGTGGGCTGATTCCCTCATGAGTTGGGCTGATGGCCCATGGCACCTCTTGGAGTTGTCTTGACTTGATTTTGGATTGCATCCCAAAAATGGAGTTGACCTATACTATTACATCAATTTCATGCACTAACCTACCATACATAAGTGGCGGATCCTAGGGATGTAACTACATGGTGTAATTGGTGGGTGGATCTAACCTACCATATGATGCACCCTAGTCTAAGACAAAATAAGCAACAAAAGGGGGTCCTAAGGAAGCCATATCTAATGGCTAGGATAGCCATACCGAGAGGACTTCTTTCGGACCCGGGTGGACCTCCGAAGGTCCTGCTTTGGTCCCACATCAGACCTCAAAACCCCTCACTCAAAATATCAAGTATAGTAACCTTCTAAAACGTAGCCCTCGTCAAGCTATCGATCAGTGGTGTTGTGAACTGTTTCACACCCTCGTGGGACACACCCACTTATCTTTAGAAGGTGTGTGGTGACAATGGATTCCCCAGTCCAGTTTATATGGGCGTGCCTTCGCAAGGAAACTCGTTGGCCCTGGGCATAATGGTTAGGGATGGACTTGACTCGATTTTCATATGTGCTGGGCACATGATGAAACTCTAGAGGCATCGTTGAGAGGTTAGGGTTTAATGTTGTATCCAGCCCTCGCTGGACATGAAGTGCCTAGACTGTCTCAATAAGGGGAGTTGCTTAGAGCAATCGGCTGGCATGCCCACCTTAAGAAGCATGGGTCACTTTGTGCATCTCATCCCACCCTCGTGTGATGCGAAGCCCTAGGTGGAATAAGGTTCCTATCTCACTAGGAAATCCTGTATTTCCCGATTGACTTTGTAGGTTGTCAATTCGATTAAAATAGTGGGAGTCATAATCACTTAAAACAAGTCCAGTTTAAATGATTTGAAGTAGTACTAATATGTTGTTTCTTGGTTGTTATAGAACAATGGCTGTGAACTATGGTAGATGGTCACTGCGATCTACCCTGTAAAGGGATAAGTTGGGTGGATCCAACTTACTGGATTGGTATATGAACTTGAGAAATGTGCTCAAGCTCGAGACGAAGCTCTATGTTCTTGAGTAGCCTATTCCTGAGCCAGTTCCATGCTCGGCCGTAGCGGTTGAGAAGGATGCTTATGATAAGCATCAGGCTGATACTTTAGAGGTTACTAATTTGATGCTAACCAACATGTCGCCTGAATTACAAGGGCAATATGAATCTAAGAGTGTCTCTGTGATTATTTCTAATCTAAGGCAGCTCTTTGATAAATTAGTTGAGCTCAACCCTCCTAAAGTGGACATTCAATGTGTTGAGCCCAAAGGCTTAACTAAGACATTGAAGATAGAGATGGAAAGAGTCAGGAATAACAAGTGCTACTCATGTGGAGGACCACCTCACATGATAAAGGACATAGTGCGACTTCAGAATGAGAAGAAGAGAGGCAAGACTTCGTCTTCATACTTAGGTATCTATGTTATTGAAGTCAATATTTCTACTTCTATGTCATGGGTATTGGATACCGTATGTGGAGCTCATATTTGTACAAGTATGCAGGGGCACAGGAAAAGTAGATCGGTACGACCTGGTGAGATTGGCTTACGAGATAGAAACGAGGCACAAGTTGCTGCCGTTGCTGTAGGAGTTTTGATTCTCTCCCTACACTCTAGACTTCAGTTAGAGCTAGACAATTGCTATTATGTGCCTTCGCTTACCAAAAACATTATATCCATTCCTTGCTTAGCAAGGAAAGGCTTAAATTTGAAATAAAGGAGAACTTTTGTTCTTTTTCATTTGCAAATATGTTTTGTGGGAAAGGAACATTATGCAATGGTTTGTATGTCTTATGTTGGGGTATGCCCTTAAGGCTAATGTTTGAGGCCTTGAGATAATTTCAGTATCATGTATAAATTATGTTTTATAAAGGCAATTGTTGTTATTCAGATTGTTACATTATCTGCTGCTGTATGTATACTTCTGAATAATGTCTCATTGGTGTTTCAGCTTGGCTGACATGCAGTATTGTCCTTAGTCGAGATATCTTGGTGAACATGAGACAGCCTTGATATGATTGAGACTAATATGTGTTCTAATCTTATAGGATGCTTCGAGCATGGAATAAGATTTAGACGCATAGGTGCATTGGATGTACTGGACTGACCCTACTTAGGATATTCAGTTTTTGTCACAATGTGAATAATCCTTATAAACTAGCAAGTGGTATACTCCCTCTGACTTGAGATCACTTGTGTTTCTAAATGATGATTGGCATTGTTTTGAGGTAGTTCAATATCATTTGAAAGATAATGGTTAAGGATTATCTTGGATGGTGGGCATGACTCATGTTAGGACACTGGTGATAGATATAGGATTGCCTCTCCTAGTTGGAGTGTGATGTTCTAAAGGGCCCCCTGGATGAGATGGTTGAGAAAGTGTATGGCCACACCCAGATGACTATGTTCATCTGATCTAACCATTCTCATCATGTTGGAATTACAGGCTTGACAGGCTTGTCCAATGAGAACGTCCAGTGGCAAAGGGAACATGTATGCCGAGTGAATTGGATTCACACTTGTGCTATTGTTTGGGTGTAGTCTTGGAAGACTCTTTCCTTCATATTGGGAGACAGTGATGTGTTGCTAGATACCCCTCTCTGATCGTGATAACGTAAGTTATCGTTACCGACATTGAAGGAAACCCTTAGGGTCGCACAATTTGATGATGTGGCTTACTTATGTCAAATCGTGTGGACTGAATTGTTCTGGTTCAGTTTAAAGGAATTTAAACTCTGATTGGAAGTGAGATCTGGTCTGATCATGTTTGATTGATTAGGGCTTGAGATCGGTAAGCTTCGATCGAGAGAATTGATGCTTGATCATAGAGATCAAGAGGGTCGAGAGATGTGTGGTTAGATCTTGAACCATTTGGTTCAAAGAGATCAAGACCATGGTGGGTTCGGTTTGATCTTTGAACCAAATAGAATTGAACCGGTTCACTTGGTGAATGCATGGTTCAATTGAGAGAGGAGTTATCGATGGCTTCAAGTGGAGTTAAACATGGAGTTATGCACTTACTATTTTTGGAAGCCGTTTTCTTTGAGAAAACGCCCCCATGTTCGAACGCCTATCTCTCTCTCTCTCGCCCCCTCTCCTCTCGTGTGGATGATCTTCACGACAAGAGGAAGTTCGGCCAGCAAAAGGAGAAAGACATCTCCTCATACACGATCTAGGACTCCTTGGATCTTTGCTAGCACAAGGAATACAAGGAAGAAGTCATCATCTTCTTGTGTGCGATTTCCTTTGGAGAAGAGCCGCTCGCCCTTTCTTCTTCCAAGTCACCACTCAATCAATGGCAATGGTAACGCATAATTTTATCCTTTTATGGTTGCTCATATTATTTTGCCTCTCGATCCTATCAAACCTAGTTTTTCGCCTATGCAAGATCTTATAGATGCGCATGTGTACTAGGGTTTGACTTTCAATTTGGTATCAGAGCTAGGGTTTTTGGCTTGATATATATGATCGCCATCTTGTTGTGATCCATGTTTGTTTTATGCGTTGGATAGATCTTCATGATGTCATGCGAAAATACATGCTATATGTTAGATGTATTTTGTTTACATTTAAGCTTGCGCATGTAATGTTTGTTTGCGCTCTTCATGATAGTTTTCAACAAAAATATTATCATGCGCGCCCCCTCATTTAGATCTATCTAAGTGTAAGAACCCACCAAAGGGGGAACTGAAACCCTAAAGGGGGGGCGCATATCAAAATTTCCCAAAGGAAACTAGGGCTTCATAGATCGTTTGTATGAACATAAGATCAACTTATTCAAAGATTGCATAGATGAAAAGGATTCATACCATAGCCATTGCAAGGATGGCGACTTGGAAGCAAAGATGCGAGTGCTTCTTCTCCAAAGGCACCGCACACAAGATGAGAGATAGCTCCTTCTTGTTTCTCCTTGTGCTAGCAAGGATCTCCAAGAGTCCTAGTCGCGTGAAGGGGATTGAGATGATCTCTCTTGGCTTGGTCGAACTCTTCTTGGCGTCTACCTTTTTCTTTTCTCCACGAGAGAGCAAGCGGCGACTTGGAAGAGGCGAGCGAGAGTGGAGAATGAAGCCACGAACGTAGAGACGTTTCTATTTTGGAACTTCCTTCCAAAAATAGCAAGCTTCATGCGTTCATGCGTTATGCGTTCACTCCAAGTGAACCGAACGCTCATTCTTCTCCCTTTGAACCATGCGGTCACACATGTGAACCGGTTCAAGTTGGTTTGGTTCAAAGACCAATTAACCCAAGCCTTTGGTATAACTCATTAAACCTAAAGGTTCAAGATCTAACCGTTCATCTCTTGATGCTCTTGATCTCACCGATCTAGCATCAACTCTCTCGATCGAAGCTTACCAATCTCAAGCCCTAATCAATCAAACATGATCAGACCAGATCTCACTTACAATCAGAGTTTAAATCCCTTTAAACTGAACCAAAACAATTCAGTCCACACGATCTGACATAAGTAAGCCATATCATCAAATTGTGCGACCCTAAGGGTTTCCTTTAAATGTCGGTAACGATAACTTATGTTATCACGATCAGTGAGGGGTATCTAGCAACACATCACTGTCTCCCGATATAAAGGAAAGAGTCTTCCAAGACTACACCCAAACCACAGCACAAGTGTGAACCCAAGTCACTTGACATATATGTTTCCTTTGCCACTGGATGTTCTTATTGGACAAGTGTGTCAAGCCTGTAAATCCAATATGATGAGAATGATTAGATCAGATGAACATAGTCATCTGGGTATGGCCATACACTTTCTCAATCATCTCATCCAAGGGGGGCCCCATTAGAACATCACACTCCAAACTAGGAGACGGCAATCCTATATCTATCACTAGTGCCCTAACATGACTCATGCTCATTATCCAAGATAGACTATAACCATTATGTTGCAAATGATATTGAACTACCTCAAAACAATGCCAATCATCTTTTAGAAACACAAGTGATCTCAAGTCAGAGGAAATATGCCACTTGTTTGCATATAAGGATTATTCACATTGTGACAAGCAATTGAACATCCTATGTAGGGTCTGTCCAGTACATCCAATGTACCCATGAGTCTACATCTTATTCCATGCTCAAAGCATCCTATAAGATTAGAACACATATTAGTCTCAATCATATCAAGGCTGTCTCATGTTCACCAAGATATCTCGACTAAGGACAATACTGCATGTCAGCCAAGCTGAACAGCATTGAGACATTATTCAGAAGTATACATATTGCAGCAGATAATGTAACAACCTGAATAACAACCATTGCCTTTATAAACATAAAGTTTATACATGATACTGATACAATCCTAAGGCCTCAAACATTAGCCTTAAGGGCATACCCCAACAATCTCCCACTTGCACTTAATCTAATGGTTGAGAAATCTCAAACCCATATTATTACAGTGCTTCTCATGCTTCTGCTGCGCCAGAGGCTTTGTAAGCGGGTTAGCCAGATTGTCGTCTGTATGAACCTTGCATCGCCACGATCAATGATCTCCCGGATCAAGTGAAACCTTCTCTGTATGTGCTTGGACTTCTGGTGTGACCGTGGTTCCTTTGCTTGTGCTATTGCTCTAGTGTTATCACAGAAGATAACCAATGGATCTGCATGAAAGTCCCCTTAAAGGGGGCGAAACCCTAAAGTGGCGCATATAGAATTTTGGGCAGCGGAAATAAGGGTTTCTAGATGATCGGTTGCACGCATGTCATATGATCAACTATTAAAACTTGTATACATTGATAAGAGTCATACCATCGCCATTGCTTGGATGGTGCCTTGGAAGAAGAGAGCGAAAGGGATCTCCTCCAGAAGATGCGCACACAAGAAGAAGATCGCCTACTCCTTGTTGATCCTTGTGCTAGCAAAGACCTTCAAGTCTCCTGATCGAATGGAAGGGAAGAAGAGATGTCTTGCTTGGCCGAGACCTCCTTGTCGTCAACTCCTTCAACACACGAGAGTTGAGAGAGCATAGAGAGGAAGAGGCGACAATAGGCGTGAGAGGAGCGAACGTGAGGCGTGACCATGTTTTGGAAACATGGTTTCCCAAAATAGAAAAAACCCCCTCAACGTGTGATGCGTTCACTCCTTGTGAACCATCGCATTTTTCTCTTCCCATTGAACCATGCGCTCATATGGTGAGCCGGTTCATTTTGGTTTGGTTCAAAGACCAATTAACCCAAGCATTTGGTCTAGATCACAATTAAACCCTAAGGCTCCAGATCTAACCGTTCATCTCCTGATGCTCCTGATCTCACCGATCTAGCATCAATTCTCTCGATCGAAGCTTACCGATCTCAAGCCCTAATCAATCAAACATGATCAGACCAGATCTCACTTACAATCAGAGATTAAATCCCTTTAAACTGAACCCAAACAATTCAGTCCACACGATCTGACTTAAGTAAGCCATATCATCAAATTGTGCGACCCTAAGGGTTTCCTTTAAACGTCGGTAACGATAACTTACGTTATCACGATCATTGAGGGGTATCTAGCAACACATCACTGTCTCCCGATATAAAGGAAAGAGTCTTCCAAGACTACACCCAAACCACAGCACAAGTGTGAATCCATTTCACTAGACATACATGTTTCCTTTGCCACTGGATGTTCTTATTGGACAAGCGTGTCAAGCCTGTAACTCCAATATGATGAAAATGATTAGATCAGATGAACATAGTCATCTGGGTATGGCCATACACTTTCTCAATCATCTCATCCAGGGGGCCCCTTTAGAACATCACACTCCAATGAAGGAGATGGCAATCCTATGTCTATCACTAGCGCCCTAACATGACTCATGCTCACCATCCAAGATAGTCTATAACCATTATGTTTCAAATGATATCGAACTATCTCAAAACAATGCCAATCATCATTTAGAAACACAAGTGATCTCAAGTCAGAGGAAAATATGTCACTTGTTTGCATACAAGGATTATTCACATTGTGACAAGCAATTGAACATCCTATGTAGGGTCTGTCCAGTACATCCAATGTACCCATGAGTCTACATCTTATTCCATGCTCAAAGCATCCTATATGATTAGAACACATATGTAAGACCCCTTTCTAGAGGGGGGGGGGCGAAACCCAATAAGTGGCGCAAATAAAATTTCATGCAGAATCAAGGGTTTCATAAGATCATTAGCAAGAACACATGATCAACTTCATAAAGATTCGATTCATACCATAGCCATTTCGCTTGGATGGCGATTTGGAAGAAGAGAGAGCGAGAGGATCTCCTCCAAAGGATGTGCACACTAGATGAAGAAGTCGCCTACTCCCTTGGTACTCCTTGTGCTAGCAAGGCTCCAAGAGGTCTCGATCCGTGAGGGAAGATGAGACGAGTTGCTTGGCGAATTCTCCTTGGCCGAATGCTTCTCTATCTCTCGTTGACACAAGCCACACGAGAACAAGAGCGAAGAGGAGCGACGAGAGTAACGTTCACATTGAACGTGGGGCGTGGTTTCTAAAAATAGCAAGCCATAAACTCGCCTTCAACTCTCATGCGATCAAGCGTTTACATCAAGTGAACCGATCGCATACGCCACTCTCTTTGAACCAAGCGTTCACCTAAGTGAACCGGTTCTAATAAGGTTGGTTCAAAGACCAAACCAAAATAGCCCAAGTCATGGTCTAGATCTAATTGGACCCAATGGTTCCAGATCTAACCGCTCATCTCTGATGCTGCTGATCTCACCGATCTAACATCCATTCTCTCGATCAAAGCTTACCGATCTCAAGCCCTAATCAATCAAACATGATCAGACCAGATCTCACTTACAATCAGAGATTAAATCCCTTTTAAACTGAACCCAAACAATTCAGTCCACACGATCTGACTTAAGTAAGCCATATCATCAAATTGTGCGACCCTGAGGGTTTCCTTTAAATGTCGGTAACGATAACTTACGTTATCACGATCAGTGAGGGGTATCTAGCAACACATCACTGTCTCCCGATATAAAGGAAAGAGTCTTCCAAGACTACACCCAAACCACAGCACAAGTGTGAATCTACTCACAAGGCATACAAGTTTCCTTTGCCACTGGATGTTCTTATTGGACAAGCTAGTCAAGCCTGTAACTCCAATATGATGAACATGATTAGATCAGATGATCACAGTCATCTGGGTATGGCCATACACTTTCTCAATCATCTCATCCAGGGGAGGCCCCTTTAGAACATCACACTCCAATCAAGGAGACGGCAATCCTATATCTATCACTAGTGCCCTAACCTGACTCATGATCATTATCCAAGATAGTCTATAACCATTATGTTTCAAATGATATTGAACTACCTCAAAACAATGACAAGCATCATTTAGAAACACAAGTGATCTCAAGTCAGAGGAAATGTGCCACTTGTTGCATACAAGGATTATTCACATTGTGACAAGCAATTGAATATCCTAGTAGGGTCTGTCCAGTACAACCAATGTACCCATGAGTCTACATCTTATTCCATGCTCGAAGCATCCTATAAGATTAGAACACATATTAGTCTCAATCATATCAAGGCTGTCTCATGTTCACCAAGATATCTCGACTAAGGACATATAGCATGTCAGCCTAGCTGAACAGCATTGAGACATTATTCAGAAGTATACATATTGCAGCAGATGATGTAACAAACTGAATAACAACCATTGCCTTTATAAACTTAAGAGTTTATACATGATACTGATACAATCCCAAGGCCTCAAACATTAGCCTTAAGGGCATACCCCAACAATCTCCCACTTGCACTTAATCTAATGGTTGAGTAACCTCAAACCCATATTATTACAGTGCTTCTCATGCTTCTGCTGCGCCAGAGGCTTTGTAAGTGGGTCAGCCAGATTGTCATCTGTATGAACCTTGCAGACTTTGATCTCGCCACGATCAATGATCTCCCGGATCAAGTGAAACCGTCTCTGTATGTGCTTGGACTTCTGGTGCGACCGTGGTTCCTTTGCTTGTGCGATTGCTCCAGTGTTATCACAGAAGATAACCAAAGGATCTGCACTCGAAGGAACAACACCAAGTTCCTGAATGAACTTTTGAATCCACACTGCCTCCTTAGATGCTTCTGAGGCTGCAACATACTCGGCTTCTGTTGTGGAATCAGCAACGATGGACTGTTTGAAACTTTTCCATACCACAGCACCTCCATTCAAGCTAAACACATAGCCTGATTGCGATCGGAAATCATCCTGGTCAGATTGGAACGAAGCGTCAGTATATCCTTCAATACTGAGTTCTTCCTGACCACCATACACCAAGAACATATCTTTGGTCCTCCGAAGATATTTTAAAATGTTCTTGACTGCAATCCAGTGCGCCTGACCTGGATTACTTTGGAACCGACTGGTCACGCTTAACCCGTAAGCGACGTCTGGGCGAGTACACAACATCGCATACATAATGGACCCAATAGCCGAAGCATAAGGCGTATTGTCCATTTCATCTTTCTCAGTCTGTGTTTGTGGACACTGACTCTTTGAAAGATTCAGACCATGTCTGACTGGAAGATATCCTCTTTTAGAATTCTCTAAATGGAATCTCTCCAGGACTTTATCGATGTAAGTACTCTGGCACAGTCCGAGAAGCCTTTTAGATCTATCTCTGTAGATCTTCACACCTAATACATAGGCTGCTTCTCCTAAATCTTTCATCTGGAAATATTTCCTTAACCATGCCTTAACAGCATGCAGTTCAGGAATATCATTTCCAATGATTAAGATATCATCGACGTAGAGGACCAGGAAAGTAATCACGCTCCCACTAAACCTCTTATATACACACGGGTCATCTTCATTCTTGATGAAACCAAACTTAGAGATTGATTCATCAAAATGAATATTCCAGCTTCTAGATGCTTGCTTAAGTCCATAAATGGACTTCTTTAACTTGCATATTTTATGACGATCTGATGGATTAGTGAAACCTTCAGGTTGTGTCATATACACATCCTCATCCAGTTTTCCATTAAGGAAAGCCGTTTTCACATCCATCTGCCAGATCTCATAATCATAATATGCAGCTATCGCGAAAAGAATCCGAATCGACTTGAACATGGCTACAGGAGAGAAAGTTTCATCATAATCTATCCCGTATATTTGTTTGAAACCTTTCGCTACTAGCCTGCCTTTATAGGTAACCACGTTACCATCCATGTCAATCTTCTTCTTGAAGATCCATTTACAGCCTATAGGGATTACTCCCGGAGGCGGATCAACCAAATCCCAGACTTGGTTATCTGACATGGAGTCCATTTCGGCTCGCATAGCTTCAAGCCATCTAGCTGACTCCGGTCCACTGACCGCATCCGTATAAGTGAGGGGTTCATCATTGTCAATGATGTAGACTCCGTCATAGCGCTCAGGCTGTCGACGGATCCTTCCCGATCTTCGCGGTTCCCGTGATATCTGAGCCTCAGGTTGTTCAATAACCTGTTCTACCGGCTTAGGCTCATCCAACTGTGCTTGACTACTTTGTCCTTCCTCTGGATTCTCATCCAGCTTTATTTCTCTCCCACTGGCTTCTTGCAGAAGAAACTCCTTCTCAAGAAATATTGCCGTCCGAGCAACAAATACCTTGTTCTCTTTGGGATCGTAGAAATAATAACCCTTAGTTTCCTTAGGGTAACCGACAAAGATACATTTCTCAGATCTGCTCTCCAGTTTCCCAGAGGCGAGCTTTTTGACATAAGCCTCGCAACCCCAGATCCTGATAAATGTCAAGCTCGGCTGTTTCTCATACCATAATTCATATGGAGTCTTTGAAACTGCCTTGGATGGCACTCGGTTTAGTACCTTTGCAGCTGTTTCCAGTGCAAATCCCCAAAAGGAGTAAGGTAGAGTAGCCTGACTCATCATAGAACGAACCATATCAAGTAACGTTCTATTTCTCCTCTCGGACACACCATTCCATTGCAGTGTTCCTGGCGGAGTGAGCTGTGAGATAATCCCACACTCCTTCAGATAGTCAGTAAACGCATGACTCAAGTATTCTCCACCTCGATCAGAACGAAGTGCCTTGATATTTCGGCCTAGCTGATTCTGTACTTCATTTTTGAATTCTTTGAACTTGTCAAAAGATTCACTCTTATACCTCATCAGATAGACATAACCATATCTACTGAAATCATCAGTAAAGGTAATGAAGTACGAATAGCCACCTCTGGCATGTTTACTAAATGGCCCACACACATCACTGTGTATGAGGTCAAGTAAACCTGAAGCCCTTTGACCTTTGTTAGGAAAAGGAGACTTCGTCATTTTACCCATTAAACAAGCTTTGCATGTATCAATCTCCTCATAGGAGAATGATCCCAGCAGTCCATTGTCATGCAACCGCTTAATGCGTTTCTTGTTAATATGGCCTAAACGACTATGCCATAGCAAGGTGCTATGATCAGCGTACTTGGCTTTCTTATTATCAATAGTTTGTATAGAACATTCCATGTCCAACATGAATAACCCATTGTTAATTGAACCAGTAGCATAAACAATATTATCCAAAGAAATAATACACTTTGAAATATTGCATTCAAAGGAAAACCCTTTCCTAACAAGAGCAGGAATTGAGATAATATTCTTGGTAATGCTAGGAACAAAATAACAATTGTTTAATTCTAATATAAGTCCAGATGGTAATGAGATGTAATATTCCCCTACAGCAACAGCAGCAACCCGTGCCCCGTTTCCAACTCGTAGGTCCACCTCATGCTGCCCCACCTGTCTTCTTCTCTTGAGTTCCTGTACATTTGAACAAATGTGAACTCCACATGCAGTGTCCAACACCCATGATATAGAAGAAGATGATATCATGACTTCAGTCACAAATATACCTGAGCCAGAAGCAATGCTTCCCTTCTTGTCTCCTTGGAGCGCTTTACAGTCCTTTTTCCAGTGACCTAGCTGGCCACAGTGGAAACATCTGTATTCCTTCGACCGCTTAACCTTCTGTTTCAGAGCCTTATTGTAGTTCTTGACTGGGGCTTTGCCCTTCTTCCCCTTCTTCTTGTTCCTAGAAGGAACCATTAAGACAGAGGTTGAAGGCTTTCCCTTCAGAGTCTCTTCAGTAGTCAAGAGCATATTCAGCAACTCTGCCGGGGTACAATCGATTTTGTTCATATTAAAGTTAATAATGAACGCATCGAAAGAGGGCGGGAGAGACTGCAGAATAATGTCTACAGCAAGCTCCTGATTGATGTTATGCCCCAGTTTCTCTAGAGCCTCTTTGTGCCCAATCATCTTGAGCACGTGAGCTCCCACTGGGCTCCCTTCAGCCAGTTTGCTCTGAAAGAAAAGCTTGGTCAAATTATAGCGCTCAGTCCTCGCCTGTGCAGCATACAACATTTTGAGGTTTGCTATAATTTCTATAGCAGACATATCCTCATGCTGTCACTGCAGCGGTGGCGTCATAGACGCTAGCATCAGGCAAGCGACATCAATGCTATCATTGACATGCTTTTCATAGGCTTCACGAACCGCCCTTGCGGCGTTCGCTGCGGGTTGAGGCGGTATTGCCGTCTCGAGGACATACAGTTTCCTCTCTGCCTTAAGAACAATCTTATGGTGTCCGTACCAGTCTGAGAAGTTTGGCCCAGCAAACTTCTCCCTTTCCAGTAAGGATCGCACATTGAAGCTCATGGTGTTCGTTGCTGCAGGAATCTACAACAATGCAAGAACAGCAAGGTCAGTATCAATGTTTAGAATCAATCCAGGACTTAAGAAAGATTCTTTTCTCACTATTTTATCTGACTGAAAAATCCATTAAAACAGTCCGAAAGAGTAACACTCTTTTAGTGAGATGGGATCCAGATTTTATACTTGGTCTCCGCGTCCCGCTCAGGCGAGATAAGATGCACAGAGAGTACAAGCACTAATCTCTGGTAGGCAGTCCCTGCCAATCGCCAACCCGTGCGATTCCCCTTCATCTGGGCAATCCAGCAGACTGTGCCAACTGAGTTGGTACAACACAGTCTCTTATCCCATAGATGGCTGCCTCCATATAGCTAACATATGCCCCATATGTAGCCTACATGGTCAAGCTGACCTGACCTACTCCCTGGACCACCACGTGCTATGCTGAGCAACGAGAAGCGATAAATCCCTTCTCTGTAACACGCAGGTGAAATCACACACCGTCTGAAGATAGATGGGCGTGCCCACTGAGTGGGTACAACACGGCCCCAACAATAGTCAGAACAGTGAGGTTTCGCGCCAGAAGGCATTACGTGCTTGATATTTAGCGTTGGATTTTAACGGTCTTTTATCTTCTTACTATCAGGCAAATCCTATGGCTATAGCAGAAGATAAATAACTCATGCAATTCTAATTATTAAACAATAAAAGAAAGCATGGATCTTATGTGGTAAAAGCCCATTAAGCCTAAGTAAGACCTTAACCTAAATTAAGTCTTCACTTGCTTTCTTCATGGGGCTTTTTCTTCTCATCTGGCCCAACCCAGGGCCCAAGCGCCCACTGCAGCTCAAGGTGCGCCCACCAGGAAAATGCGCCTGTCCTAGGGTCGAACCCTAGACCTCCCACCTGGTCAAGCCACTGCTGCATGCGCCTCTGCCATGTGTGCTTTGTGCTCTTGTCTGATTACATTACAAATTAATCTATCTAGACAAGATTGACACGCAGGTCAATTACACTTATAAATTAAACACAATGTGATTCGCAGATCACAAATAAATATTAATTTAGAATTAACCAGGCTCGCAGGCCCCAGCACAGCACACATTAAAGGGCAACCCACATAAGATGAAATAAACAAGCACATGGCATCCAATCAAACATGTGATCCATTACTAAGAAAATAAAATTTTTTGAAAAACCCATTGTCATCCATTTTAATTTTCTTATCTGCCCTACAACCTTACAACGGTCCATTGATAGGGATCCACTCATCATGTTTAGTTAGATCCACTGCCCTTGCATGCACCAAGTCCTAACTGACTTGAGTTGACCTAATGGTCAACCATGCATGCGCCAAGGGCTGAACAACCATCATGAGTTCTGGCAAGCGGGTGTGACCCCGGGCCTAACTCATGTGCATTCAATGGTTGTCTCAACCAGACCTCGCTACACGCCTGTGATGCAATCGACCTATAGCCACCTCGTGCTTGCGCACAGGTGCCATCTGGTCGATCCATCTAGGCTGTCAGATGGTCTGATCAGACTCTTTGGATCTAACCTAGAGGATGACTTCAACCCCATCAACCCGTCTAAGGGTTTATAGTAGGTGCTTAGATCTAAGTGAGGCGCGCAAGGGATGAAGTTTTTAAGAAAAACTATACATTCAACATGCGCAACAACATAAGCATCATACATGCGCCACAAAGAATAAACATGCGACAATGCATGCATGTAAAATTTTTCGCATGATGATAACCCTAGATCTATTCACCTCAAACATGGATCACATATTAACATGAAGCAATCATATGATCAAGCAATAACATACGCTCTGATACCAATTGTAAGATCCCTTTCTAGAGGGGGGGCGAAACCCAATAAGTGGCGCAAATAAAATTTCATGCGGAATCAAGGGTTTCATAAGATCATTAGCAAGAACACATGATCAACTTCATAAAGATTGGATTCATACCATAGCCATTTCGCTTGGATGGCGATTTGGAAGAAGAGAGAGCGAGAGGATCTCCTCCAAAGGATGTGCACACTAGATGAAGAAGTCGCCTACTCCCTTGGTACTCCTTGTGCTAGCAAGGCTCCAAGAGGTCTCGATCCGTGAGGGAAGATGAGATGAGTTGCTTGGCGAATTCTCCTTGGCCGAATGCTTCTCTATCTCTCGTTGACACAAGCCACACGAGAACAAGAGCGAAGAGGAGCGACGAGAGTAACGTTCACATTGAACGTGGGGCGTGGTTTCTAAAAATAGCAAGCCATAAACTCGCCTTCAACTCTCATGCTATCAAGCGTTTACATCAAGTGAACCGATCGTATACGCCACTCTCTTTGAACCAAGCGTTCACCTAAGTGAACCGGTTCTAATAAGGTTGGTTCAAAGGCCAAACCAAAATAGCCCAAGTCATGGTCTAGATCTAATTGGACCCAATGGTTCCAGATCTAACCGCTCATCTCTGATGCTGCTGATCTCACCGATCTAACATCCATTCTCTCGATCAAAGCTTACCGATCTCAAGCCCTAATCAATCAAACATGATCAGACCAGATCTCACTTACAATCAGAGATTAAATCCCTTTTAAACTGAACCCAAATAATTCAGTCCACACGATCTGACTTAAGTAAGCCATATCATCAAATTGTGCGACCCTGAGGGTTTCCTTTAAATGTCGGTAACGATAACTTACGTTATCACGATCAGTGAGGGGTATCTAGCAACACATCACTGTCTCCCGATATAAAGGAAAGAGTCTTCCAAGACTACACCCAAACCACAGCACAAGTGTGAATCTACTCACAAGGCATACAAGTTTCCTTTGCCACTGGATGTTCTTATTGGACAAGCTAGTCAAGCCTGTAACTCCAATATGATGAACATGATTAGATCAGATGATCACAGTCATCTGGGTATGGCCATACACTTTCTCAATCATCTCATCCAGGGGGGCCCCTTTAGAACATCACACTCCAATCAAGGAGACGGCAATCCTATATCTATCACTAGTGCCCTAACCTGACTCATGATCATTATCCAAGATAGTCTATAACCATTATGTTTCAAATGATATTGAACTACCTCAAAACAATGACAACCATCATTTAGAAACACAAGTGATCTCAAGTCAGAGGAAATGTGCCACTTGTTGCATACAAGGATTATTCACATTGTGACAAGCAATTGAATATCCTAGTAGGGTATGTCCAGTACAACCAATGTACCCATGAGTCTACATCTTATTCCATGCTCGAAGCATCCTATAAGATTAGAACACATATTAGTCTCAATCATATCAAGGCTGTCTCATGTTCACCAAGATATCTCGACTAAGGACATATAGCATGTCAGCCTAGCTGAACAGCATTGAGACATTATTCAGAAGTATACATATTGCAGCAGATGATGTAACAAACTGAATAACAACCATTGCCTTTATAAACTTAAGAGTTTATACATGATACTGATACAATCCCAAGGCCTCAAACATTAGCCTTAAGGGCATACCCCAACAACATATTAGTCTCAATCATATCAAGGTTGTCTCATGTTCACCAAGATATTTCGACTAAGGACTACACTGCATGTCAGCCTAGCTGAACATCATTGAGACATTATTCAGAAGTATACATATTGCAGCAGATAATGTAACAACCTGAATAACAACCATTGCCTTTATAAACATAGAGTTTATACATGATACTGATATAATCCCAAGGCCTCAAACATTAGCCTTAAGGGCATACCCCAACACTGCACTCGAAGGAACAACACCAAGTTCCTGAACGAACTTACGAATCCACACTGCCTCCTTAGATGCTTCCGAGGCTGCAACATACTCGGCTTCTGTTGTGGAATCAGCAACTATACATTGTTTGAAACTTTTCCACACCACTGCACCTCCATTCAGGCTAAAAACGTAGCCTGATTGCGATCAGAAATCATCCTGGTCAGATTGGAACGAAGCGTCAGTATATCCTTCAATACTGAGTTCTTCCTGACCTCCATATATCAAGAACATATCTTTGGTCCTCTGAAGATATTTCAAAATGTTCTTGACCGCAATCCAGTGCGCCTGACCTGGATTACTTTGGAAACGACTGGTCACGCTTAACCCGTAAGCGACGTCTGGGCGAGTACACAACATCGCATACATAATGGACCCAATAGCAGAAGCATAAGGCGTATTGTCCATTTCATCTTTCTCAGTCTGTGTTTGTGGGCACTGACTCTTTGAAAGATTCAGACCATGTCTGACTGGAAGATATCCTCTTTTAGAATTTTCTAAATGGAATCTCTCCAGGACTTTATCGATGTAAGTACTCTGGCACAGCCCGAGAAGCCTCTTATATCTATCTCTGTAGATCTTCACACCTAATACATAGGCTGCTTCTCCTAAATCTTTCATCTGGATACATTTTCTTAACCATGCCTTAACCGCATGCAGTTCAGGAATATCGTTTCCAATGATTAAGATATCATCGACGTAGAGGACTAGGAAAGTGATTACGCTCCCACTAAACCTCTTATATACACACGGGTCATCTTCATTCTTGATGAAACCAAACTCACAGAATGATTCATCAAAACGAATATTCCAGCTTCTTGATGCTTGCTTAAGTCCATAAATGGACTTCCTTAACTTGCATATTTTATGACGATCTGATGGATTAGTGAAACCTTCAGGTTGTGTCTTATACACAACCTCATCCAGTTTTCCATTAAGGAAAGCAGTCTTCACATCCATCTGCCAGATCTCATAATCATAATATGCTGCTATCGCGAGAATAATCCGAATAGACTTAAACATAGCTACAGGAGAGAAAGTTTCATCATAATCTATCCCGTAGATTTGTTTGAAACCTTTCGCAACTAGCCTGCCTTTATAGGTAACCACGTTACCATCCATGTCAATCTTCTTCTTGAAGATCCATTTATAGCCTATAGGGATTACTCCCGGAGGCGGATCAACCAAATCCCAGACTTGGTTATCTGACATGGAGTCCATCTCGGCTCGCATAGCTTTAAGCCATCTCGCTGATTCCGGTCCACTGACCGCATCCGCATAAGTGAGGGGTTCATCATCAATGATGTAGACTCCGTCATAGCGCTCAGGCTGTCGACGGATCCTTCCCGATCTTCACGGTTCCCGTGATATCTGAGCCTCAGGTTGTTCAGTAACCTGATCTACTGGCTCAGGCTCATCCAACTGTGCTTGACTACTTTGTCCTTCTTCTGGATTCTCATCCAGCTTTATTTCTCTCCCACTGGCCTCTTGCAGAAGAAATTCCTTCTCAAGAAAAATAGCCGTCCGAGCAACAAAAACCTTGTTCTCTTTGGGATCGTAGAAATAATAACCCTTAGTTTCCTTAGGGTAACCGACAAAGATACATTTCTCAGATCTGCTCTCTAGTTTCCCAGATGCGAGCTTTTTGACATAAGCCTCGCAACCCCAGATCTTGATAAACGTCAAGCTTGGCTGTTTCCCATACCATAACTCATATGGCGTCTTTGAAACTGCCTTGGATGGCACTCGGTTTAGTACCTTTGCAGCTGTTTCCAGTGCAAATCCCCAAAAGGAGTAAGGCAGAGTAGCCTGACTCATCATAGAACGAACCATATCCAGTAAGGTTCTGTTCCTCCTCTCGGACACACCATTCCATTGCGGTGTTCCTGGTGGAGTGAGCTGTGAGATAATCCCACACTCCTTCAGATAGTCAGTAAACTCTCGACTCAAGTATTCACCACCTCGATCTGAACGAAGTGCCTTGATATTTCGGCCTAGCTGATTCTGTACTTCTTTCTTGAACTCTTTGAACTTGTCAAAAGATTCACTTTTATGTCTCATTAGATAGACATACCCATATATACTGAAATCATCAGTAAAGGTAATGAAGTATAGATAGCCACCTCTGGCATGTTTACTGAAAGGTCCACACACATCACTGTGAATGAGGTCAAGTAAACCTGAAGCCCTTTGACCTTTCTGAGGAAAAGGAGCTTTCGTCATTTTACCCATTAAACAAGCTTTGCATGTATCAATCTCCTCATAGGAGAATGATCCCAGCAGTTCATGATCATGCAACCGCTTAATGCGCTTCTTGTTAATATGGCCTAAACGACTATGCCATAGCAAGGTGCTGTTATCAGCATACTTAGCTTTTGTTGGGGTATGCCCTTAAGGCTAATGTTTGAGGCCTTGGGATTGTAACAGTTGTAACATCCCTCAGAATCACACCCCACACGCATACAAGTAAAATACGGGGTTTCAAAAATTTTTACTCTTCCATTAAAACACAAGAAGAAAGCGGCATCGAAGGACATTACTACGGAACTGAAAACCGCACAGAACTGAATAGGATCGATTTACTAGGAAATAGAAATCCGAAAATCCAGAAAAATCCGGCAGCAAGTATAATAATTTACTGCTGCACAGACACGCATATCCTGGAATAAAACAGATGTCCACACTACACATATGTGGAAAACACAATTTCAGATATATTGCGGAATAAGAACAATAACTCTCAAATCGGACATTTCAGAATAAGAATAATTTCAAATCTCACGAATCCAAAACTCGTATCTAACAATTAAAATGAGACAACTATAATATAATATCCTGAAAACAGGCATAAGCCCTCAGGAGATAAAACGTATCGTATAATTAAGTTAGGCACGCAGGCCTGACAGATTTTTAGAAGACAACTCTTAGAAATTAAATAAAACATTAGCATCATAGTAAATTCGTTAATTAGCTGTAGCGATCACTGTCCCAATGTCTCACCTGAAAATATTTAAACAACGGGGGTGAGCTAAAAAGCTCAGTGAGTAAAAGACACTAAAAGCCATCCATAGTACACATCAAAAATATCATGCATAAGTTGAAATACATTTTTGTAACAGATAAGATAAATCAACTTAACATGCACACTCATATCAGAAACAAAACATAATCAAATACAGATACTTATAACATTAGGCATCAAGCATGAAGTAGGATATAAGTATACCAACCCCTCCCTACTAAACACACTGCCTAACACATCTATAATATAGATCGAAACAGAACTACAGAAATCAGAACTGACAGACAGAAAATCAGAATTTTCAGAATCCAAACGGATAGTCTACATCGGAAACAGAAAGGCCACAGAAGGCCTGATGACCACAGAAGGTCTGACCCCACCTCCGCCGAGGACGAGACATGCATGCATATCAGAAATAGAATGGTAGAGGAGGTATCAGTGGGTGGCCCCCGTCTTGTCAGGACGTGGCACTCTGGCCTCCAAAACCCAGAACAGAATGGTAGAGGAGGTATCAGTGGGTGGCTCCCGTCTTGTCAGGACGTGGCACTCTGGTCTCCAATACCCAGAACAGAATGGTAGAGGAGGTATCAGTGGGTGGCCCCCGTCTTGTCAGGACGTGGCACTCTGGCCTCCAATACCCAGAACAGAATGGTAGAGGAGGTATCAGTGGGTGGCCCCCGTCTTGTCAGGACGTGGCACTCTGGCCTCCAAAACCCAGAACAGAACAGAAATAGTGTCTCATGGGTCGTAGTAGACTATCAGCACCATTACAGCACCACAGAAGGAGGTTAAGGACACGGAAGAGTGCTACACTAGGGCATAATTTTTACAGAACAGATCATGCTGAAACGGAGGAGTAGAACTAAATACTACTTAATTCTTACATCATGCCCAACGTGTCTCACAAACAGAAAATGACACACCCCAATATCCAGTCCTTAACAAAATTACAATTTGCAGAAAATCAAAGCTGAACACACTTCATAATTTTTATCATTAACCAGAAGTAATATAGGAGTGAATTCCTTAGATTTCATGCAACTATACTTATTTCATGTCAAACCATTCTATGTTCTCACAAAGGTTATAACATATTCAAAGTTTCAGAAATTTCATGACATATACACATAATAGAAATTATTCACATAACAAACAATTCAATAAGCCTAGGAATTATAGGGAAATATATATATAGATATTCATTGCAATATTTTTCCCCAAATTTCCTAAAAACCGTGAGCCATAAAATCACTGTAAGGGGCGAAATTTTCAGAATCCTTGCAGAACATACAAATTTCATGAAAATAATTCAGTCCCCTACTACAGATAATTTTTAATTGCACGTTCGTGAAGAAAATTGACAAAAGCCCCAAAATTGACATAGCAGATTTATATTGTCAGATTGCAACATATATTTTTGGTCCAATTTCGAACCAAAGCTAGTCAATATTATATTCAAAATGAAGCTCTCTGAATCTAGTTTCCAATAAAACTGGTTTCGCAAAATTTCGAATTGTAGGCAGGAAGATATAAGGGTTCGAACATAGGTGGGTCAGAATTTCAGATTTCAAGAAAACAGATTCATATATCAGAATTACGACATATATTTCAGATCCAATAACTAATCGAAAATAGGCGTTATGGGAGTCAAAATGAAGCTCTTCAAGCCTACGGTCTAATAAAACTGATTTGACAAGATTTCGAGCTATACCTAGGGAGATATGATTGTTCGAACACATAAAGGTCGAAATCCAGATTTCCAGAAAACTGATTTTGTACAGCTAGATTGCAATACAGATTGAAATACGAATACAGCTCGGATATGGTCGATATCACATAAGAATCAAAGCTGAGCGAATCTAGTTTCATACAAAATTTGTTTCGTGTGATTTGGATCTATAGATCATGAGATATTGAGGTTAAAGCACAGTAAGGTCAGATTGGCGACTACAATTTTCAGCAAGACAAAATTTCTGAATCATCATGCATATTCAGATCCGACCTATAGAATAGAAAAACACAGGAGCTACTTGCAGATTTTTGGTTCATACAGATAATTATTGCAAATAGGATTAGACTCCTTAGGATCGAATTACTCACTGAAAATCGCCCACAGAAAAAAAAAACGCCACAACAGAGGGTCAGGGATCTCCAGGAACTTCGTCCACCACCAGTCTGCCACCACCAGCGTCAGAAATTTGCAGGAGGCGCCAAACACAGTAAGAGGCGACAACCACAGGCGGCTAGGGCAAGAAAACAACAAAAATCGTGAGGGAGAGGAGCTCTTCACGATATTTCTCTTTTTCTCCCACTCCAAACGGATCCAAGATCCAATAACCCAGTTAACTTAAGTGAAAATCGGTTTTAAGGGCTCACCTGGGCTTAACCACCATGCGCCACTCCAATAACACAGAAATATGCGCCACCATGGTGGAAGAATTCCAGGAGCAAAAAGTCAAGGTTGAGGGTTCGAAGCCCCAACCAAAATAATTATTTTTGCCCTGTAGGAAAAAGTCCTACAATTAGGCAAAAATCCCAAAATTTTAACAGATAAAAATACAGAAACAGAATTTCTAACCTTAAATCATAATTCAGAAAAATTGAGGGCGTTACATCCTCCCCCCCTTATAGAGCTTTAGTCCTCTAAAGCTGACCAAGCCCGTCACTGAACAGGTGAGGATGCTCCTTTCTCATATCTGCTTCAACCTCCCAAGAGGCTTCTTCAACAGACTGATTTCCCCATATGACTTTCACAAGTGGAATAACCTTATTTCTCAGCACTTTCTCTTTTCTATCTTCAATTCTGAGAGGTTTCACCATAAAAGTCATGTTCTCTTCAAGCTGAAGGGGTTCCAACTCTAGAACATGAGAAGGATCAGAACAATATTTTCTGAGTGCAGAAACATGGAACACATTATGGAGGTGTTCCAGTGATGGGGGCAGAGCAAGTCGGTATGCCACAGGTCCAACCCTCTCAATGATATCAAAGGGACCAATGTACCTGGGACTCAATTTTCCCCTCTTTCCAAATCTCATCACCCCTTTCATAGGTGAGACCTTTAGGAAAACATGCTCTCCCACCAAAAACTCAAGAGGACGCCGCCTCACATCAGCATAACTCTTCTGTCTATCCTGAGCAATCTTCATCTTTCTCTGAATTTCTCTAATCTTTTCAGTGGCTTCCTGAACAGCATCAGACCTTAGCACTGTTCTGTCCCCAGTTTCCTCCCAGCATATTGTTGTTCTGCATTTCCTCCCATATAGGGCCTCATACGGAGCCATCTGTATGCTAGAGTGAAAGCTATTGTTGTAGGTGAACTCTATCAGTGATAAGTCCAGATCCCACTCAACAGACCAGTCAACCACATAAGATCTCAGAAGATCCTCAAGTGTCTGAATAGTTCTCTCTGTCTGACCATCAGATTGAGGATGATATGCAGTGCTGAAACTCAGATTAGTTCCCAAATCTTCCTGTAATTTCTTCCAAAACCTGGACAGAAATCGAGGATCACGGTCAGAGACAATGTCCAAGGGAACTCCATGCAATCTGACAATCTCATCGATGTACAGTTTTGCTAACCGATCCAAACTGTAAGTCATTTTGATCGGTAAGAAGTGAGCTGACTTCGTGAGTCTGTCCACAATCACCCATATGGCATCATGATTCCTTCTAGTATTGGGCAGTCCACACACAAAGTCCATACTGATATGCTCCCACTTCCACTGAGGAATAGGGAGAGACTGCATCAAACCGCCCGGCCTCTGATGCTCAGCCTTCACGGTTTGGCAAGTCAAACATCTGGACACAAACAAATGCACATCCTTCTTCATACCATGCCACCAGAAAGTCTTTTTCAGATCCTGATACATCTTGGTACTACCAGGATGAACGGTATACTTAGTGCAATGGCTTTCCTTAAGAATTTCATTTCTCAACTCAGGGTCCTCAGGGACACAGACCCTTCCACGGAATCTGAGGAGACCATCATCCGACATACTGAAATTCTCAACCCAGCCTTGCTCAGACCTCTCTTTCCACCGTAAAATATCCGGATCTGACTGCTGCCCTGATCTCAGTCTCTGCAGTAAATCGGACTGAACCCTGAGAGAAGCCAGAAGACCGCCTCTCTCACCCGGAGTCACACTCAGATGCATGTCACTGAACTCCTGCAATAGTCGCCACTCCTGGACTCGCAGTGCAGCTATCTGAGTCACAGGATACCGACTAAGAGCATCAGCCATCACATTGGCTTTACCAGACTGATATTGGATGGTGAAGTCATAATCCTTTATCAATTCAAGCCATCGCCTCTGTCTCATATTCAGCTCTTTCTGAGTGAAGATATACTTCAAGCTCTGGTGATCTGTAAACAATTCAAATGTCTGTCCAAATAGATAGTGCCTCCAGATCTTCAAGGCAAAAACTACAGCTGCCAACTCCAGATCATGAGTGGGGTAGTTTACCTCATAGTCTTTGAGTTGCCTTGACGCATAAGCAACTACCTTTCCTTGCTGCATCAGTACAGCACCCAGACCCTTACCAGAGGCATCAGTGTACACAGTGAACTTCTCTCTATCACAGGGAATGATGAGGATAGGAGCACTGGTCAGTCTCTTTTTCAGTTCCTGAAAACTAGACTCACAATCATCAGACCACTCAAACTTCAAATTCTTTCTAGTTAGCTTAGTCAGAGGACCAGCCAGCTTGGAAAAACCCTCCACAAAACGGCGGTAGTATCCAGCTAAGCCCAGAAAACTTCTGACCACAGTCGCTGTAGTTGGTCTTCCCCAGTGAAGAATGGCCTCCACCTTCACTGGATCCACAGACACACCCTGGCCAGAAATAATGTGTCCCAGAAAGCCAATCTGATGTAACCAGAACTCACATTTGCTGGCCTTAGCATACAGCTGCTTCAGCCGCAGAATCTCCAGCACCTTGCGCAAATCCTGAGTGTGATCTTGCGCATTCTTGGAGTAGATCAGAATATCATCTATGAAGACGACCACACATTTGTCCAGAAGTTCATGAAATACTCTGTTCATCAGATCCATAAACACTGCAGGGGCATTTGTCAGTCCAAAAGGCATAACAAGAAACTCATAGTGCCCATACCTGGTCCTGAATGCAGTTTTAGGTACATCCTCCTCCTAAACTCTCAACTGATGATAGCCAGACCTCAGGTCAATTTTAGAGAATATAGTAGCACCCTGCAACTGATCAAAGAGATCATCAATACGGGGTAATGGGTACTTATTCCTAACAGTCACTTGATTGAGTTGACGGTAATCGATGCACATGCGCAAAGTACCATCCTTCTTCTTCACAAATAACACAGGTGCTCCCCATGGAGAAACACTGGGTCGAATATACCCCTTCTCTAATAATTCTTCCAGTTGCTTCTTCAGCTCTGTCAGTTCTGAAGTTGCCATCCTGTAAGGAGCTTTAGATATCGGTGCCGTGCCTGGCAACAACTCGATACCAAACTCAACTTCTCTGCTGGGTGGTAACCCAGATAAATCATCAGAGAAGACGTCAGTAAACTCTCTTACCACAGGAATTTTAGCCAGATCCAAATTAGGCTCAGTCTGCACCTTGACATGCGCCAGATACCCCTTGCAGCCCTGGGCTAAAAGCTTCCTGGCCTGCAGATGAGATATCACCAAAGGCTCCTGTTCTGAAATCCGGCCTTGGATAACCAGTTGCTGTCCATCACTTAGATGCAGAGTAATTAACTTTTCAAAACAATCTAAAGTAGCATGATAGGCAGACAGCCAATCCATGCCCAGAATGATGTCATAGTCTTTCATAGGAAGACTAATCAAATCAATAGGTAAATCATATCCTTCAACCTTAATCAAACAGTCAGGATATGCTATATCTGTAGATACGGCCTCACCCATAGGTGTATGAACAGAAATACAGAAATCAAGTATCCTAGGCAACACAGGCAGACATGGTGCAAAACATGCAGACACAAAAGATAAATTGGCACCAGGATCAAAAAGAATGCGTGCCAAATAACTAAACACATAAAGTGTACCTTCCACCACGGACTTCGATGCCGAAGCATCCCTCTCCGCGATGGCATACACGCGAGTCTGCACAGTAGGCTTCTCACCCTGTCCTTTAGCATCCGGCATAGGACAGTCCTTAATCATATGCCCCACCTTACCACATCTGAAGCAAGCGCCAGTCTTCCTGTAGCACTCATTATCCTGATGTTTAGTGCTCCCACAGTGGAGACACTTCTTGCCATTCTGAGAAACTGTGCTGACTGGCTTCTGATAAGGTTGGTATCTGCCCTTATGGTCTTTCTTCTTATTCTTGAAATTCTTCTTATCCTTACCACCCAGAGTGGGTGCGTAAGTCACAGAAGTAGGGGCGGATGCAGTGACTGGAATAGTATCTGCAGCCATCTCAGTAATGCACCTCTCAGCAGTGCGAGCCCTGTCGCACCTCTCAGCAGTGCGAGCCCTGTCTACCACTTCAGCATAAGTCTCCAAGTGTAGCATAGCTACCCTTGTCCTGATGTCTTTCCTCAAACCCCGCTGAAACTTCTTGGCTCTTCTTTCCTCGGTGTTAACTAAGTGAGGAGCATACCCCGACAACCGAGCGAATGTAGCCTCATACCGATCCACCGTCAGGTCGCCCTGCTCAAGACGAATAAACTCCACCTCGCGCTCCTTAGATAAGCTAGAGGGGAAAAACTTAGCATTGAACTTCATCATGAAGTACTGCCAATCAACATCTTTGGATTCAGTTGCCGCCAGTCGGACGACTCCCTTCCACCATTCTTCGGCATCTCCACGCAACATGAAGACAGACAAACATAGCTTGTCTGCATCCTCACAGCGCAAAACCTGGAAAATCTTTTCCAGTGTCAAAAGCCAATCCTCAGCCGCTCTGGGCCCCGGACTACCATAAAATGCAGTCGGGTTCAGGTGCTGAAACTCTCGAACCAACCGAGCATATCGTTGATGTGCGCCATCACCCAGAGGAGAACCAGCGCCACCCACACCGTGTCCAGTTGGTTGTGACTGTGTCTGAGACTGTGTCTGCGTCAGCCGCTGCAATAACTGTTGCTGAACCTCCATGTGTTGCGCCTGCTGCTGCTGCATCATCTGAGTTTGCTGCTGGATGAAGGCGTTCTGTTGTTGTATCATAGCAGTCATAGCCTCCATGGCCTGCCTCAGATCAGACTGTTGATCACCGTTGCTACTGCTAGATCTTGGTCGCACCATTTTTTTTTACCTGCATCACATAACACGGTAGAATAACAACCAATATTCAATCACGGATCAGATCCTATTTTGGTTTCTAGCAATACACAAACAGAGTTTTCCTTCCCCGGAATTTCTAATTGCTAGTAAAATGCTCTGATACCATCTGTAACATCCCTCAGAATCACACCCCACACGCATACAAGTAAAATACGGGGTTTCAAAAATTTTTACTCTTCCATTAAAACACAAGAAGAAAGCGGCATCGAAGGACATTACTACGGAACTGAAAACCGCACAGAACTGAATAGGATCGATTTACTAGGAAATAGAAATCCGGAAATCCAGAAAAATCCGGCAGCAAGTATAATAATTTACTGCTGCACAGACACGCATATCCTGGAATAAAACAGATGTCCACACTACACATATGTGGAAAACACAATTTCAGATATATTGCGGAATAAGAACAATAACTCTCAAATCGGACATTTCAGAATAAGAATAATTTCAAATCTCACGAATCCAAAACTCGTATCTAACAATTAAAACGAGACAACTATAATATAATATCCTGAAAACAGGCATAAGCCCTCAGGAGATAAAACGTATCGTATAATTAAGTTAGGCACGCAGGCCTGACAGATTTTTAGAAGACAACTCTTAGAAATTAAATAAAACATTAGCATCATAGTAAATTCGTTAATTAGCTGTAGCGATCACTGTCCCAATGTCTCACCTGAAAATATTTAAACAACGGGGGTGAGCTAAAAAGCTCAGTGAGTAAAAGACACTAAAAGCCATCCATAGTACACATCAAAAATATCATGCATAAGTTGAAATACATTTTTGTAACAGATAAGATAAATCAACTTAACATGCACACTCATATCAGAAACAAAACATAATCAAATACAGATACTTATAACATTAGGCATCAAGCATGAAGTAGGATATAAGTATACCAACCCCTCCCTACTAAACACACTGCCTAACACATCTATAATATAGATCGAAACAGAACTACAGAAATCAGAACTGACAGACAGAAAATCAGAATTTTCAGAATCCAAACGGATAGTCTACATCGGAAACAGAAAGGCCACAGAAGGCCTGATGACCACAGAAGGTCTGACCCCACCTCCGCCGAGGACGAGACATGCATGCATATCAGAAATAGAATGGTAGAGGAGGTATCAGTGGGTGGCCCCCGTCTTGTCAGGACGTGGCACTCTGGCCTCCAAAACCCAGAACAGAATGGTAGAGGAGGTATCAGTGGGTGGCTCCCGTCTTGTCAGGACGTGGCACTCTGGTCTCCAATACCCAGAACAGAATGGTAGAGGAGGTATCAGTGGGTGGCCCCCGTCTTGTCAGGACGTGGCACTCTGGCCTCCAATACCCAGAACAGAATGGTAGAGGAGGTATCAGTGGGTGGCCCCCGTCTTGTCAGGACGTGGCACTCTGGCCTCCAAAACCCAGAACAGAACAGAAATAGTGTCTCATGGGTCGTAGTAGACTATCAGCACCATTACAGCACCACAGAAGGAGGTTAAGGACACGGAAGAGTGCTACACTAGGGCATAATTTTTACAGAACAGATCATGCTGAAACGGAGGAGTAGAACTAAATACTACTTAATTCTTACATCATGCCCAACGTGTCTCACAAACAGAAAATGACACACCCCAATATCCAGTCCTTAACAAAATTATAATTTGCAGAAAATCAAAGCTGAACACACTTCATAATTTTTATCATTAACCAGAAGTAATATAGGAGTGAATTCCTTAGATTTCATGCAACTATACTTATTTCATGTCAAACCATTCTATGTTCTCACAAAGGTTATAACACATTCAAAGTTTCAGAAATTTCACGACATATACACAGAATAGAAATTATTCACATAACAAACAATTCAATAAGCCTAGGAATTATAGGGAAATATATATATAGATATTCATTGCAATATTTTTCCCCAAATTTCCTAAAAACCGTGAGCCATAAAATCACTGTAAGGGGCGAAATTTTCAGAATCCTTGCAGAACATACAAATTTCATGAAAATAATTCAGTCCCCTACTACAGATAATTTTTAATTGCACGTTCGTGAAGAAAATTGACAAAAGCCCCAAAATTGACATAGCAGATTTATATTGTCAGATTGCAACATATATTTTTGGTCCAATTTCGAACCAAAGCTAGTCAATATTATATTCAAAATGAAGCTCTCTGAATCTAGTTTCCAATAAAACTGGTTTCGCAAAATTTCGAATTGTAGGCAGGAAGATATAAGGGTTCGAACATAGGTGGGTCAGAATTTCAGATTTCAAGAAAACAGATTCATATATCAGAATTACGACATATATTTCAGATCCAATAACTAATCAAAAATAGGCGTTATGGGAGTCAAAATGAAGCTCTTCAAGCCTACGGTCTAATAAAACTGATTTGACAAGATTTCGAGCTATTCCTAGGGAGATATGATTGTTCGAACACATAAAGGTCGAAATCCAGATTTCCAGAAAACTGATTTTGTACAGCTAGATTGCAATACAGATTGAAATACAAATACAGCTCGGATATGGTCGATATCACATAAGAATCAAAGCTGAGCGAATCTAGTTTCATACAAAATTTGTTTCGTGTGATTTGGATCTATAGATCATGAGATATTGAGGTTAAAGCACAGTAAGGTCAGATTGGCGACTACAATTTTCAGCAAGACAAAATTTCTGAATCATCATGCATATTCAGATCCGACCTATAGAATAGAAAAACACAGGAGCTACTTGCAGATTTTTGGTTCATACAGATAATTATTGCAAATAGGATTAGACTCCTTAGGATCGAATTACTCACTGAAAATCGCCCACAGAAAAAAAAACGCCACAACAGAGGGTCAGGGATCTCCAGGAACTTCGTCCACCACCAGTCTGCCACCACCAGCGTCAGAAATTTGCAGGAGGCGCCAAACACAGTAAGAGGCGACAACCACAGGCGGCTAGGGCAAGAAAACAACAAAAATCGTGAGGGAGAGGAGCTCTTCACGATATTTCTCTTTTTCTCCCACTCCAAACGGATCCAAGATCCAATAACCCAGTTAACTTAAGTGAAAATCGGTTTTAAGGGCTCACCTGGGCTTAACCACCATGCGCCACTCCAATAACACAGAAATATGCGCCACCATGGTGGAAGAATTCCAGGAGCAAAAAGTCAAGGTTGAGGGTTCGAAGCCCCAACCAAAATAATTATTTTTGCCCTGTAGGAAAAAGTCCTACAATTAGGCAAAAATCCCAAAATTTTAACAGATAAAAATACAGAAACAGAATTTCTAACCTTAAATCATAATTCAGAAAAATTGAGGGCGTTACAACAGTATCATGTATAAACTCTTATGTTTATAAAGGCATGGTTGTTATTCAGTTTGTTACATTGTCTGCTGCAATAAGTGTACTTCTGAATAATGTCTCAAAGCTGTTCAGCTGGGCTGACATGCTATAAAGTCCTTAGTCGAGATATCTTGGTGAACATGAGACAGCCTTGATATGATTGAGACTAATATGTGTTCTAATCTTATAGGATGCTTCGAGCATGGAATAAGATGTAGACTCATGGGTACATTGGATGTACTGGACAGACCCTACTAGGTTATTCAATTGCTTGTCACAATGTGAATAATCCTTGAATGCAACAAGTGGCACATTTCCTCTGACTTGAGATCACTTGTGTTTTCTAAATGATGATTGTCATTGTTTTGAGGTAGTTCAATATCATTTGAAACATAATGATTATAGACTATCTTGGATGGTGAGCTTGAGTCAGGTTAGGGCACTAGTGATAGACAAAGGATTGCCGTCTCCTTGTTTAAGGAGTGTGATGTTCTAAAGGGCCCCCTGGATGAGATGATTGAGAAAAGTTTATGGCCATACCCAGGTGACTATGTTCATCTGATCTAATCATGCTCATCATATTGGAGTTACAAGCTTGACACGCTTGTCCAATAAGAACATCCAGTGGCAAAGGAAACATGCATGCCTTGTGAGTTGGATTCACACTTGTGCTGTGGTTTGGGTGTAGTCTTGGAAGACTCTTTTCTTTATATCGGGAGACAGTGATGTGTTGCTAGATACCCCTCACTGATCGTGATAACGTGAGTTATCGTTACCGACATTTAAAGGAAACCCTCAGGGTCGCACAATTTGATGATATGGCTTACTTAAGTCAGATCGTGTGGACAGAATTGTTCAGGTTCAGTTTAAAGGGATTTAATCTCTGATTGTAAGTGAGATCTGGTCTGATCATGTTTGATTGATTAGGGCTTGAGATCGGTAAGCTTTGATCGAGAGATTGGATGCTAGATCGGTGAGATCAGCAGCATCAAGAGATCGACGGTCAGATCAAGAGCCTTAGGGTTTATTGTGGTCTGGACTGATTGCTTGGTTTATTTGGTTATTAAACCAAATCGATTTGAACCAGCTCATTGGTTGAGCGCATGGTTTAATCTAAGAGGAGTTTGCGCATGGGGTGAACCCATGGTCGCATGAACGTTTGGGGTTTACTAAATTTAGAAGCCATGACTTCTAAACGTGGGAACGCCTCACGTTCACGCCTAAGACGCTCTCTGTTGGGGTATGCCCTTAAGGCTAATGTTTGAGGCCTTGGGATTGTATCAGTATCATGTAATAAACTTTTATGTTTATAAAGGCAATGGTTGTTATTCAGTTTGTTGCCTTGTCTGCTGTAATAAGTGTACTTCTGAATAATGTCTCAAAGCTGTTCAGCTAGGCTGACATGCTATATGTCCTTAGTCGAAATATCTTGGTGAACATGAGACAGCCTTGATATGGTTAAGACTAATATGTGTTCTAATCTTATAGGATGCTTCGAGCATGGAATAAGATGTAGACTCATGGGTATATTGGATGTACTGGACAGACCCTACTAGGATATTCAATTGCTTGTCACAATGTGAATAATCCTTGTTTGCATCAAGTGGCACATGTCCTTTGACTTGAGATCACTTGTGTTTCTAAATGATGATTGTCATTGTTTTGAGGTGGTTTAATATCATTTGAAACATAATGATTATAGACTATCTTGGATGGTGAGCTTGAGTCAGGTTAGGGCACTAGTGATAGATAAAGGATTGCCGTCTCCTTGTTTAAGGAGTGTGATGTTCTAATGGGGCCCCCCCTGGATGAGATGATTGAGAAAGTGTATGGCCATACCCAGGTGACTGTGTTCATCTGATCTAATCATGCTCATCATATTGGAGTTACAGGCTTGACACGCTTGTCCAATAAGAACATCCAGTGGCAAAGGACACATGCATGCCTAGTGAAATGGATTCACTCTTGAGCTGTGGTTTGGGTGTAGTCTTGGAAGACTCTTTCCTTTATATCGGGAGACAGTGATGTGTTGCTAGATACCCCTCACTGATCGTGATAACGTAAGTTATCGTTACCGACATTTAAAGGAAACCCTCAGGGTCGCACAATTTGATGATATGGCTTACTTAAGTCAGACCGTGTGGACTGAATTGTTTTGGTTCAGTTTAAAGGGATTTAAACTCTGATTGTAAGTGAGATCTAGTCTGATCATGTTTGATTGATTAGGGCTTGAGATCGGTAAGCTTCGATCGAGAGTGTTGATGCTAGATCGATCAGATCAGGAGCATCAGAAGATGAATGGTCAGATCTAGGACCTTAGGGTTTAATTCGATCTTGACTTAATGCTTGGGCTAATTCGGTTTGGTCATTGAACCAAAGACCTTGAACCGGCTCATGATTGAGCGCTTGGTTCAATGTGAATAAGTGAGTTTCGAATAGTTCAACGCAAAACGTTTTGGAATTAAAGACTTTCTATAATTGGAAAGTCGGTTTTTCAAGTGAAAAACGTCTCCACGTTTTGGCTGAACTTCTCCACTTCGTGTGGATCGTTGTCTCGCTTCTTCCTCTCGCGGACTCTCGGGTGTAGAGAAGAGAACTCACGCCGAAGTCTAGTGGAGAAAGCCGAGCAAGTCTTTCATCACCCCGACAAGCGATCAAAGACACTTTGGTGCCTTGCTAGCACAAGGAGCGATCGAAGTGTAGGCCTTCTTCCTCTTGTGTGCGATTCCTTTGGAGAAGAAGCAATCGAGTCTTTGCTTCCAAGGCATCATCTAAACTATGGCATCGGTATGACCCTTTGTTGATTTTAGCAACCTTTCATCTAGTTGATTATATATCATACATGCGATTCTTGAATCCCTAATTTCCGCCATGCAAAGGTTTCGGTTATGCATGTTTAGGGTTCTCGCCCCCCTCTCGAAAGGGGTTTCTTCAAATTGGTATCAGAGCCCGGTTGTATGTATGGTTATATGATTGCTTTGTGATCCTTGTTTGCGCTCTAGTATAGATCTTTTTCACATGCGAATCTACATGCTAGGTTTTAGGTGTTGGCGCATGTGTTTTGTTCATGTTTTTGCATGATCTTGTTGGCGCATGTTTAGTTTGTTGAATGGTATTTCATTAAAAACTTGTTTACTTGCGCGCAAACAATTAGATCTATATGCGCTTACTATAAACCCTTAGACGGGTTGATGGGGTTGAAGTCACCCTCTAGGTTAGATCCAATAGTCTGATCAGACCATCTGACAGCCTAGATGGATCGACTAGATGGCACCTGTGCGCAAGCACAAGGTGGCTATAGGTCGATTGCATCACAGGCGTGTAGCGAGGTCTGGTTGAGACAACCAGTGAACACACATGAGTTAGGCCCGGGGTCACACCCGCTTGCCAGAACTCATGTTGGTTGTTTAGCCCTTGGCGCATGCATGGTTGACCATTAGGTCAACTCGAGTCAGTTAGGACTTGGTGCATGCAAGGGCATGGATCTAACTAGATTGTTGAGTGGATGTAACGCCCCTCGATACTTAACCCCGAAGTTCATGCGGAAATCATACGAGGAACGTCACGAGAAATAAAACCGAACGCCAAGATCATACTACTAACGGAGCTAGGGAATAAAAGATCTGAAAATTTATACAAAAATCCGGCAGCATGTATGCGTACATACAAGGTCGGGAAAATTCCCATACATGTACATGCTGTACTGATTCATAACAACAAGTAATTTCAACTTATATAATACTAAACATAACCGAATCAGTTCACAACTCCGTACTATACATATACGGAGACAAAATCTCATATCACAGCAAACTGAACATAAAATCCCATCAAAACGATGAAAATACCACAACCGAAATCTTATAACAAAATGGGCCTAAGCCCTCACATGTAACCAGAATATAGTATCCATCATCCAAAACAAAGTATAACTAATACAGGCACGCAGGCCCCAGATAACGGAGTCACGATACAAGTATTCAAATACAACCGAAATCTTTTACAAGGTCCATATCACAAAGCCCAAAGCTTCGTCAAGCTACTCATATCTCAAGGTGCATAACGCTGTATCAATCACGGTCTCTCACCTGTAGATATTAGAGGGGGTGAGCTAACAGCTCCGCAAGTGAGAACCCTATGAAACCCCTCCATTAATACATTCAAAATATAGCATGTAAGGTTTTTCAAAACATTTACCGAATGCGATTATTAAATATCAAATCAAATACAGATAAGAACACAACTTACAAAATAATCCACATGGCGAAATCTAATCATAATACAACAAAACCGAAATAGAAACGTGCATATCACATGGCGAAACATAACACATACGTAGATGCACATCCTAACATGTCCAAATCCAGAACAGAACGAAACGACCACAAAGGTCCGACCCTTCCCTCGTCAGGGCTCAGAGAATGCATGCATGCCAAACAGTAGGGGAGGAATCAGGAGGTGGCCCCCGTCTAGCTAAGACGTGGCACGCTGATCTCCATCTACCCACTCAGACAATGTGGTAAATCAAGAGGTGGCCCCCGCCAAGTCACGGCGTGGCACTTTGTTTCCCCACATTGGTCACACAGCAGTCAGAGAGTTCAAGAGGTGGCCCTCGCTTACCAGTAGCGTGGCACTTTGTCTCTCTTATGCTAAACTAATCACATCTGTGAAGGAAGATCAAGTGGTGGCCCCCGCCTGACCAAGGCGTGACACTTTGCCTCACTTCACAACATCTCCAGGGTCACACATAATGGACATGACTTATGCCACACACTTATAGCAAAAGACTAACACCCGGATATCATTCACCACTCGAAATTAATTAAACAGCATAAATGTCTTAGACAGGGTAGTCCTTAAGTTTCATGCAATCAGGTTAGGAAGATACCATGCTAAGTTCTCAACAAATGTTTCCATACAGGTATAATGTGTTAATCCTAGATTTCATGCAATTAGATTGTAACATCTATATTCTAGGTTATCAAACAGAATTTACAAACATTGCACACATTACCATCACTTAATTTCAAGAGAACGATTACACTTGTAACTATGCATAGAAAATTCCTAAAATTAGGCAAAAATCATATTTAAGCACCATATAAACTCAATTACATGAATAACAGCTTTGCCCCAAAAGTTAACTGAACATTGACCAAAATACCCCTAGGGTAAATTTCGGCCAGCATGAATTAAGGCTCCAAAAATAGCATAAAATTCATGATAAATTCCCTCATACTTCTAATTTCATGAATCCTAAGTTTTCCCCAAAAGTTAGCATAAAATTTCATCAATTTAGGGCATGGGCGCATGTCATACTCTAGGGTTTTTCATGAATACATCATACAATCAAATTGAAGCTCAAGATCATGATCACTCATCCTCATAAGACATCTAATCAAGTAAAGAACGAAAAGCCCTATGATTAGAGCCCCTAAATCTGATTTTTGAAACTTCAAATGGGTGATCACGGTTTCATGGTAAGCTACTCGTTTTTCCATCACAAAGCAAGAAAACATGTCAAGGGAAAGATCATATAATCGGATTACAAGTAACATAGGATTTCCACTCGCCTTGAGGATGATTTGCAAGCAAATCGTGAGCAAAGAGGCTTGTTTGAAGCTCCCACACGTCGCCGCTGTCCACCACGCCGGAAAACCAAGCGCCGCCGCCGGAACCTCGCCGGAAAGGAGCTGGACGAAAGGGGAAGGCGCGGCTGCAAATCGTCCACGAGAGTCCACGAGAGGGAGAGGAAAAATCGTAAGGGTCGGCTAGGGTTAGGATGAAAATCGGAAACAACTTAAGTGATGCCAAGTCACTTAAGTGAAATCTGCATTTAATCTGTATACTCACATAATAAGGGGGCGCCCACATACCTAACACAAAGACTGGGCTGGAACTCTGGTAGCCAGGCCAACATACACAGGAGAGGTCTCAGGTTCAAGACTCCTCCACAGCAACTTATTTTTGCCCTGCAGGAGAATAATTTTCCCCTTAGCCAAAAATCCCACCAACAAGGTTAATAAATACCTGATTATAGATAATTAAAATGAGTCACATACCGAGGTTTAATACATCAAAATTCTCGGGTTTTACATCCTCTCCTCCTTAAAAGGCTTTAGTCCTCTAAAGCAAATCGGGAGCAGATTCAAATAAATGTGGGTAATCCTTTCTCATATCGGTTTCCAACTCCCAAGTAGCTTCTTCCACGGACTGATTTCCCCAAATAACTTTCACTAGAGGTATCACCTTGCTTCGAAGGACTTTCTCTTTTCTATCCACAATCTTAAGTGGCCTTTCAACATAAGTCAGATTTTCATCAATTTGCAAAGGTGTTGAATCCAAGATATGTGACGGGTCATGACAATACTTCCTAAGCACGGATACGTGAAACACACTGTGCAGATGCTCCAAGGATGGCGGTAAGGCTAATCGGTAAGCAACAGGTCCAACCCTCTCGATGATATCAAACGGACCCACATATCTAGGGCTTAATTTCCCTTTCTTTCCAAATCGCATCACACCTTTTGTAGGAGAAACCTTAACAAATACATGTTCTCCCACCATGAATTCCAGAGGTCTCCTTCTCACATCAGCATAGCTTTTCTGCCTATCCTGTGCAGCCTTTAGCTTTTCTTGAATAATCTTTACTTTATCTGTGGCTTCCTGCACAGCATCAGACTGGAGCAAGGTTCTATCACCTACCTCCTCCCAACTCAAGGGAGTTCTGCATCTTCTTCCGTACAATGCCTCGTACGGGGCCATCTGGATACTAGAGTGGTAACTATTGTTGTAGGTAAACTCAATCAGGGCTAAGTCTCTGTCCCACTCACCATGCCAATCAATGATGTAAGATCTCAGCAAGTCCTCCAATGTCTGTATGGTCCTCTCAGTCTGCCCATCAGACTGCGGGTGATATGCAGTGCTAAAACTGAGCTTGGTGCCCAAATCTTCCTGAAGCTTCTTCCAAAACCGAGATAAGAACCTGGAATCGCGGTCAGATACAATATCCACCGGAACACCATGCAATCTCACAATCTCGTCAATGTACAACCTGGCAAGCCTCTCCAAAGGATAAGTCATCTTGATAGGCAAAAAGTGGGCGGACTTAGTAAGTCTGTCCACAATAACCCAAATAGCATCGTGCCCATTTCTGGTCCGGGGTAATCCACAGACAAAGTCCATGCTGATATTTTCCCACTTCCACAGAGGAATCTGAAGTGGTTGGAGGGATCCACCCGGTCTCTGATGCTCGGCTTTAACCGTCTGGCATGTCAAACATCTAGCCACAAACTGTGCCACATCACTCTTCATCCCTTGCCACCAGAAACTTTTCTTCAGGTCCTGATACATTCTGGTACTACCAGGGTGAATAGAATACTTAGAACTGTGGCCTTCAGCTAAAATCTCTTGTCTCAACTTAGGATCCTCAGGGACACAGACCCTTCCATGGAACCTAAGCAAACCATCTGTGGATAGGTTGAAATCCTCAATCAATCCCATCTCCAGTTTTTCTTTCCATTTCAAAATTTCAGGATCCACCAACTGTGCTTTGCTCAACTTTTGCAAAATATCAGACTCAACTCTAAGTGCAGCAACAAAACACTTATTACCACGAGGTGTCACATCCAATCGAAGTCTACTGAACTCATCAAGCAAGCGCCACTCCTGCACAAGAAGTGCAGCCACAGAAGTCACAGGCCGCCTGCTCAATGCGTCTGCAACCACATTTGCCTTACCCTCCTGGTAGTGAATAGTAAAATCATAATCTTTGATCAGTTCCATCCACCGCCGCTGCCGCATGTTGAGTTCTTTCTGGGTAAATATGTATTTGAGGCTCTGATGGTCGGTGTATAAATCAAAAGTCTGACCCAGCAGATAATGACGCCAAATCTTCAATGCAAACACCACTGCAGCCAACTCCAAATCATGGGTAGGGTAGTTGGACTCGTATTCTTTTAACTGCCTGGAAGCATAGGCAACCACCTTACCATGCTGCATGAGTACACAGCCCAAACCTTTGCTAGAGGCATCCGTGTACACAGTGAAACCTTCACCGCCACTAGGTATAGTGAGAATCGGTGCACTAGTCAAACGCTTCTTCAGCTCGAGGAAACTTTCCTCGCACTTGGCATCCCAGATAAAATCAGCATTCTTCCTGGTCAACTTTGTTAAAGGGCCCGCCAGCTTGGAAAACCCTTCAACAAATCTGCGGTAGTAACCTGCTAAGCCCAAGAAACTTCGAATCTCAAATGTATTTGTTGGTCTTCCCCAGCTAATAATAGCCTCTACCTTAGCTGGATCCACAGACACACCCTGTCCAGATATCACATGTCCCAAAAAGTTAATCTTCTCCAACCAGAACTCGCATTTACTGGCCTTGGCATACAACCTTTTACTTCTCAGAATTTCCATCACCTTGCGTAAGTCCTGTGCGTGATCTTGAGCACTCCGCGAGTAAACCAAAATGTCATCGATAAATACAACCACGCATTTATCCAGGAGATGGTGAAACACCCTATTCATAAGATCCATAAAGACAGCAGGGGCATTCGTTAGTCCAAAAGGCATAACTAAAAATTCATAATGCCCATACCTTGTCCTGAATGCTGTCTTAACTACATCCTCCTCTCTGACCTTCAGCTGATAATACCCAGACCTTAAGTCAATCTTGGAGAAGACAGTAGCGCCCTGTAACTGATCGAAGAGATCATCAATACGGGGCAGAGGGTACTTGTTCTTAATTGTTACCTGGTTCAGCTGACGGTAATCGATGCACATTCTCAGTGATCCGTCCTTCTTCTTTACAAACAACACAGGCGCTCCCCAAGGAGACGCGCTAGGCCTGATGTACCCTTTTTCTAGCAATTCTTCCAGCTGTTTCTTTAACTCAGCCAATTCAGAGGTGGCCATGCGGTAAGGGGCTTTAGAGATTGGGGCAGTGCCAGGTATCAAGTCAATACTGAATTCCACTTCCCGGTCAGGTGGTAACCCAGATAACTCATCAGAAAATACATCTGGGAATTCATTCACTACAGGTGTATAAGCCAAATCAGATACAGGTTCATCCTGAACCTTTACATGTGCCAAGTAGCCTTTACAGCTGCCAGCCAATAACTTTTGAGCATGCAGGAAAGAGATCACATGTAACCCCTGATCTGCAATCAAACCTTTGATATGCAATTGGTGGCCATCACTCAAATTCAGAGTCACCAACTTTTCAAAACAATCTAGGGTGGCATGGTAAGAGGACAACCAGTCCATCCCTAATATCACATCGTAGTCAAGCATGTCAAGCAATATCAAATCAACAAACAAGTCATATTTCTCTATCCTAAGCATGCAATCAGGATAAAGCACATCTGTTACCAGGGAATCACCCATAGGGGTGCAGACAGATATAGCACAATCAAGAGTCTCAGGTGCCACAGGCAAATAACGAACAAAATGAACTGATACGAAAGAGAGATTGGCACCAGGATCAAATAAAACACGTGCTAACTGATCGAAAACAAAAAGAGTACCTTCCACAACTGACTTGGAAGCCCTGGCATCCTTCTCAGCAATAGCATATACTCGAGTCTGCACTGTGGGCTTATCAGCACCCTGAGATGAAGACTTCAGCTGTGGGCAGTCTTTGATACGGTGTCCGGCCTTACCACACTTGAAACAAGCCCCTGACTTCTTATAGCAGTCCTTGATCTCGTGACCACTGCTTCCACAATGATAGCACTTTCTGCCTTCCACGGTATCACCTCGGGCAGATTTAAAATTCTTCTGATAGGGAGGATGCCTACCTTTCTTATCCTTGTGCTTATATTGTTTCCTTTCATGACTCTGGGGAACTGGAGCGGCAGTCTCCACAACAGGGGTTGGGGCAATCACCACTGCCTGCTCAGAAATTGACCTCTCCACTGTGAGAGCCCTCTCTAAAACCTCAGCATAGGTCTCTAGATGCAGTGCCACAATCCGATCTCTGATATCTTTTCTCAAACCCCTCTGAAACTTCCTGGCCCTTAGTTCCTCAGTGCTGACCAAATGGGGAGCATACTTGGACAACTGGGTGAACATGATATCATATTGAGCCACAGAAAGGTCACCCTGCACCAGGTGGATAAACTCCACCTCCTTCTCTTCATTCATGCTAGGTGGAAAGTACTTGTCATTAAATTTCCTCATGAAGTAAACCCAGTCTACATTATCCCCTTTTTCAGTTGCTAGCCTCTCAACTCCTTTCCACCATATCTCAGCATTCCCCTTCAGCATATATACTGACAGGCACAGTTTATCCTCTTCGCTACATCGCATCACCGCAAAAATCTTATCTAAGTCAGCAAGCCAGTCCTCAGCTGCTCTAGGCCCTGGGCTCCCATAAAAAGCTGGAGGGTTCATACGCTGAAATTCCTTCACCAGTTGAGCATACCTCTTATGCCCATTCTCCTGAGAACTCCCCACATTCTCCTTCTCAGCCGACTGTGGCTGGGAATGAGACTGGGACTGCATCTGCTGCTGCATTTGCTGGTGAAATTCTTGTTGCTGATCGCGGTTCTGCTGCAGGAGTTGCTGCTGAAACTCCTGATGCTGCTCACGCTGCTCTCTCATCATTTGTTGCTGTTCTTGCATAACCTGAGCCTGCTGCTAAATGAGGGCACCCTGTTGTTGTATCATACTACTCATAGACTCTAAAGCCCTCATAAAGCCAGCCATCTGATCATCAGCATTACCCTTGGGTCGCACCATTCTTACCTAGCAAAAACACCTTGCAAGTCAAGACAAACAATAATTTCCTTACCTTACTAGCAACCAATTCCTTACTTGGTTTATTTCTATGCAATACACAAACAATGTTTTACTACCCAGACCTAATATTCGCTAGAAACTCGCTCTGATACCATATGTAACGCCCCTCGATACTTAACCCCGAAGTTCATGCGGAAATCATACGAGGAACGTCACGAGAAATAAAACCGAACGCCAAGATCATACTACTAACGGAGCTAGGGAATAAAAGATCTGAAAATTTATACAAAAATCCGGCAGCATGTATGCGTACATACAAGGTCGGGAAAATTCCCATACATGTACATGCTGTACTGATTCATAACAACAAGTAATTTCAACTTATATAATACTAAACATAACCGAATCAGTTCACAACTCCGTACTATACATATACGGAGACAAAATCTCATATCACAGCAAACTGAACATAAAATCCCATCAAAACGATGAAAATACCACAACCGAAATCTTATAACAAAATGGGCCTAAGCCCTCACATGTAACCAGAATATAGTATCCATCATCCAAAACAAAGTATAACTAATACAGGCACGCAGGCCCCAGATAACGGAGTCACGATACAAGTATTCAAATACAACCGAAATCTTTTACAAGGTCCATATCACAAAGCCCAAAGCTTCGTCAAGCTACTCATATCTCAAGGTGCATAACGCTGTATCAATCACGGTCTCTCACCTGTAGATATTAGAGGGGGTGAGCTAACAGCTCCGCAAGTGAGAACCCTATGAAACCCCTCCATTAATACATTCAAAATATAGCATGTAAGGTTTTTCAAAACATTTACCGAATGCGATTATTAAATATCAAATCAAATACAGATAAGAACACAACTTACAAAATAATCCACATGGCGAAATCTAATCATAATACAACAAAACCGAAATAGAAACGTGCATATCACATGGCGAAACAGAACACATACGTAGATGCACATCCTAACATGTCCAAATCCAGAACAGAACGAAACGACCACAAAGGTCCGACCCTTCCCTCGTCAGGGCTCAGAGAATGCATGCATGCCAAACAGTAGGGGAGGAATCAAGAGGTGGCCCCCGTCTAGCTAAGACGTGGCACGCTGATCTCCATCTACCCACTCAGACAATGTGGTAAATCAAGAGGTGGCCCCCGCCAAGTCACGGCGTGGCACTTTGTTTCCCCACATTGGTCACACAGCAGTCAGAGAGTTCAAGAGGTGGCCCTCGCTTACCAGTAGCGTGGCACTTTGTCTCTCTTATGCTAAACTAATCACATCTGTGAAGGAAGATCAAGTGGTGGCCCCCGCCTGACCAAGGCGTGACACTTTGCCTCACTTCACAACATCTCCAGGGTCACACATAATGGACATGACTTATGCCACACACTTATAGCAAAAGACTAACACCCGGATATCATTCACCACTCGAAATTAATTAAACAGCATAAATGTCTTAGACAGGGTAGTCCTTAAGTTTCATGCAATCAGGTTAGGAAGATACCATGCTAAGTTCTCAACAAATGTTTCCATACAGGTATAATGTGTTAATCCTAGATTTCATGCAATTAGATTGTAACATCTATATTCTAGGTTATCAAACAGAATTTACAAACATTGCACACATTACCATCACTTAATTTCAAGAGAACGATTACACTTGTAACTATGCATAGAAAATTCCTAAAATTAGGCAAAAATCATATTTAAGCACCATATAAACTCAATTACATGAATAACAGCTTTGCCCCAAAAGTTAACTGAACATTGACCAAAATACCCCTAGGGTAAATTTCGGCCAGCATGAATTAAGGCTCCAAAAATAGCATAAAATTCATGATAAATTCCCTCATACTTCTAATTTCATGAATCCTAAGTTTTCCCCAAAAGTTAGCATAAAATTTCATCAATTTAGGGCATGGGCGCATGTCATACTCTAGGGTTTTTCATGAATACATCATACAATCAAATTGAAGCTCAAGATCATGATCACTCATCCTCATAAGACATCTAATCAAGTAAAGAACGAAAAGCCCTATGATTAGAGCCCCTAAATCTGATTTTCGAAACTTCAAATGGGTGATCACGGTTTCATGGTAAGCTACTCGTTTTTCCATCACAAAGCAAGAAAACATGTCAAGGGAAAGATCATATAATCGGATTACAAGTAACATAGGATTTCCACTCGCCTTGAGGATGATTTGCAAGCAAATCGTGAGCAAAGAGGCTTGTTTGAAGCTCCCACACGTCGCCGCTGTCCACCACGCCGGAAAACCAAGCGCCGCCGCCGGAACCTCGCCGGAAAGGAGCTGGACGAAAGGGGAAGGCGCGGCTGCAAATCGTCCACGAGAGTCCACGAGAGGGAGAGGAAAAATCGTAAGGGTCGGCTAGGGTTAGGATGAAAATCGGAAACAACTTAAGTGATGCCAAGTCACTTAAGTGAAATCTGCATTTAATCTGTATACTCACATAATAAGGGGGCGCCCACATACCTAACACAAAGACTGGGCTGGAACTCTGGTAGCCAGGCCAACATACACAGGAGAGGTCTCAGGTTCAAGACTCCTCCACAGCAACTTATTTTTGCCCTGCAGGAGAATAATTTTCCCCTTAGCCAAAAATCCCACCAACAAGGTTAATAAATACCTGATTATAGATAATTAAAATGAGTCACATACCGAGGTTTAATACATCAAAATTCTCGGGTTTTACAGTGGATCCCTATCAATGGACCTTTGTAAGGTTGTAGGGCACATAAGGAAATTAAAATTGATGCCTATGGGGTTTTCAAAATTTTATTTTCTTTGTAAGGGATCACATGATGATTGATTGATGCCATATGCTTGTTTATTTAATCTTATGTGGGATGCCCAATTTAATGTGTGCTGTGCTGGGGCCTGCGAGCCTGGAATTAAACTTGTAAATTAATTTGTATTGTGATCTGCGAATCACATTTTTAATTAATTTATTGTATAATTGACCTACGAGTCAAGCTTGTCTAGATAGATCAAAATGTATTTTGATCAGACAAGAGCTCAAAAGCACACATTGCAGAGGCGCATTCAGCTGGTGGGCGCACCTGAGCTGCATTGAGCGCTAGGGCCCTGGGTTGGACCAGATGAGATGCAAAAGACCCAAGAAGCAAGTGAAGACTTAAGATAACTTAAGGTCTTACTTAGGGTTCATGGGCTTTTACCACATAAGATCAGCATGCTTTCTTTTTATTGCTTTTATAATTAGAATTGCATGAGTTTATCTTCTGCTATAGCCATAGGATTTGCCTGATAGTAAGAAGATAAAAGACCGTTAAAATCCAACGCATCAATATCAAGCTCGTAAGCCTTCTGACGCGAAACCTCACTGTTCTGATTATCGTTGGAGCCGTGTTGTACCCACTCAGTGGGCACGTCCATCTATCTTCAGACGGTGCGGGATTTCACCTGCGTGTTACAGAGAAGGGATTTATCGCTTCTCGTTGCTCAGCATAGCACGTGGTGGTCCAGGGAGTAGGTCGGGTCAGCTTGACCATGTAGGCTACATATGTGGCGCATATGGTAGCACATGGAGGCAGCCATCTGTGGGGTCAGAGATTGTGTTGTACCAACTCAGTTGGCACAGTCTGCTGGATTGCCCGGATGAAGGGGAATCGCACGGGTTGGCGATTGGCAGGGACTGCCTACCAGAAATTAGTACTTGTATTCTCTGTGCATCTTATCTCGCCTGAGCGGAACGCGGAGACAAAGTATGAAATCTGGATCCCATCTCACTAAAAGAGTGTTACTCTTTCGGACTGTTTTAATGGATTTTTCAGTCAGATAAAATAGTGAGAAAAGAATCTTTCTTAAGTCCTGGATTGATTCTAAACATTGATACTAACCTTGCTGTTCTTGCATTGTTGTAGATTCCTGCAGCAACGAACACCATGAGCTTCAATGTGCGATCCCTACTGGAAAGGGAGAAGTTTGCTGGGCCAAACTTCTCAGACTGGTTCGGACACCTTAAGATCGTTCTTAAGGCAGAGAGGAAACTGTATGTCCTCAAGACGGCTATACCGCCTCAACCCACTGCGAACGCCGCAAGGGCGGTTCGTGAAGCCTATGAAAAGCACGTCAATGATAGCATTGATGTCGCTTGCCTGATGCTAGCGTCTATGACGCCACCGCTGCAGCGTCAGCATGAGGATATGTCGGCTATAGAAATTATAGCGAACCTCAAGATGCTGTATGCTGCACAGGCGAGGACAGAACGCTATAATCTGACAAAGCTTTTCTTTCAGAGCAAACTGGCTGAAGGAAGCCCAGTGGGAGCTCACGTGCTCAAGATGATTGGGCACAAGGAGGCTCTAGAAAAACTGGGGCATACCATCAATCAGGAGCTTGCTGTAGACATTATTCTGCAGTCTATCGATTGTACTCCGGCAGAGCTGCTGAATATGCTCTTGACTACTGAGGAGACTCTTAAGGGAAAGCCTTCAACCTCTGTCTTAATGGTTCCTTCTAGGAACAAGAAGAAGGCGAAGAAGGGCAAGGCCCCTGTCAAGAGCTACAGCAAGGCTCTGAAGCAAAAGGTCAAGCGGTCAAAGGAATACAGATGTTTCCACTGTGGCCAGCTGGGTCACTGGAAAAAGGACTGTAAAGCGCTCCAAGGAGATAAGAGGGGAAGCATTGCTTCTGGCTCAGGTATTTACGTGACGGAAGTCATGGTTTCAACTTCTTCTATATCATGGGTGTTGGACACTGCATGTGGAGTTCACATTTGTTCAAATGTGCAGGAACTCAAGAGAAGAAGACAAGTGGGACAGCATGAGGTGGACCTACGCGTTGGAAACGGGGCACGGGTTGCTGCTGTTGCTGTAGGAGACTATTTCATCTCATTACCATCTGGCATTGTATTAGAACTAAACAGTGGTTACTTTGTTCCCAGTATTACTAAAAATATTATCTCTATTCCTGCTCTTGTCAGGAAAGGATTTGCCTTTGAATGCAATATTTCAAAGTGTGTACTTTCTCTTGATAATATTGTTTATGCTACTGGTTCAATTAACAATGGGTTATTCATGTTGGACATGGAAAATTCTATACAAAACATTGATAATAAGAAAGCCAAGTATGCTGATGACAGCACCTTGTTATGGCATAGTCGTTTAGGCCATATTAACAAGAAGCGCATTAAGCGGTTGCATGATCATGGACTGCTGGGATCATTCTCCTATGAGGAGATTGATACATTGAAAGCTTGTTTGATGGGTAAAATGACGAAGTCACCTTTTCCTCACAAAGGTCAAAGGGCTTCAGGTTTACTTGACCTAATACATAGCGATGTGTGTGGGCCATTTAGTAAACATGCCAGAGGTGGCTATCAGTACTTCATTACCTTTACTGATGATTTCAGTAGATATGGATATGTCTATTTAATGAGACATAAAAGTGAATCTTTTGACAAGTTCAAAGAGTTCAAAAATGAAGTACAAAATCAGCTAGGCCGAAATATCAAGGCACTTCGTTCTGATCGAGGTGGAGAATACTTGAGTCATGCGTTTACTGACTATCTAAAAGACTGTGGGATTATCTCACAGCTAACTCCGCCAGGAACACCGCAGTGGAATGGTGTGTCCGAGAGGAGAAATAGAACGTTACTTGATATGGTTCGTTCTATGATGAGTCAGGCTACTCTACCTTACTCCTTTTGGGGATTTGCACTGGAAACAGCTGCAAAGGTACTAAACCGAGTGCCATCCAAGGCAGTTTCAAAGACGCCATATGAGTTATGGTATGGGAAACAGCCTAGCTTGACATTTATTAAGATCTGGGGTTGCGAGGCTTATGTCAAAAAGCTCGCCTCTGGGAAACTGGAGAGCAGATCTGACAAATGTATCTTTGTCGGTTACCCTAAGGAAACTAAGGGTTATTATTTCTACGATCCCAAAGAGAACAAGGTATTTGTTGCTCGGACGGCTATTTTTCTTGAGAAGGAATTTCTTCTGCAAGAGGCCAGTGGGAGAGAAATAAAACTGGATGAGAATCCAGAAGAAGGACAAAGTGCTCAAGCAGAGTTGGATGAGCTTGAGCCGGTAGAACAGGTTATTGAACAACCTGAGGCTCAGATATCACGGGAACCGCGTAGATCGGGAAGGATCCGTCAACAGCCTGAGCGCTATGACGGAGTCTACATCATTGATAATGATGAACCCCTCACTTATGCGGATGCGGTCAGTGGACCGAAGTCAGCTAGATGGCTTGAAGCTATGCGAGCCGAGATGGACTCCATGTCAGATAACCAAGTCTGGGATTTGGTTGATCCGCCTCTGGGAGTAATCCCTATAGGCTGTAATTGGATCTTCAAGAAGAAGATTGACATGGATGGTAACGTAGTTACCTATAAAGGCAGGCTAGTTGCGAAAGGTTTCAAACAAATCTACGGGATAGATTATGATGAAACTTTCTCACCTGTAGCCATGTTTAAGTCTATTCGGATTCTTTTCGCGATAGCTGCATATTACGATTATGAGATCTGGCAGATGGATGTGAAGACGGCTTTCCTTAATGGAAATCTGGATGAGGATGTGTATATGACACAACCAGAAGGTTTCACTAATCCATCAGATCGTCATAAAATATGCAAGTTAAAGAAGTCCATTTATGGACTGAAACAAGCATCTAGAAGCTGGAATATTCGTTTTGATGAATCAATCTCTAAGTTTGGTTTCATCAAGAACGAAGATGACCCATGTGTATATAAGAGGTTTAGTGGGACCGTGATTACTTTCCTAGTCCTCTACGTCGATGACATCTTAATCATTGGAAACGATATTCCTGAACTGCATGATGTTAAAGCATGGTTAGGAAAATGTTTTCAGATGAAAGATCTAGGAGAAGCAGCCTATGTGTTAGGTGTGAAGATCTACAGAGATAGATCTAAGAGGCTTCTCGGGCTGTGCCAGAGTACTTACATCGATAAAGTCCTGGAAAGATTTCATTTAGAGAATTCTAAAAGGGGATATCTTCCAGTCAGACATGGTCTGAATCTTTCGAAGAGTCAGTGTCCACAAACACAGACTGAGAAAGATGAAATGGACAATACGCCTTATGCTTCGGCTATTGGGTCCATTATGTATGCGATGTTGTGTACTCGCCCAGACGTCGCTTACGGGTTAAGCGTGACTAGTCGATTCCAAAGTAATCCAGGTCAGGCACACTAGATTGCAGTCAAGAACATTTTGAAATATCTGCGGAGGACCAAAGATATGTTCTTGATGTATGGTGGTCAGGAAGAACTCAGTATTGAAGGATATACTGACGCTTCGTTCCAGTCTGACCAGGATGATTTCCGATCGCAATCAGGCTATGTATTTAGCTTGAATGGAGGAGCAGTGGTGTGGAAGAGTTTCAAACAGTCTACTGTTGCTGATTCCACAACAGAAGCCGAGTATGTTGCAGCCTCGGAAGCATCCAAGGAGGCAGTGTGGATTCGTAAGTTCATTCAGGAACTTGGTGTTGTTCCTTCGAGTGCAGATCCTTTGGTTATCTTCTGTGATAACACTGGAGCAATTGCACAACCAAAGGAACCACGGTCGCACCAGAAGTCCAAGCACATACAGAGACGGTTTCACTTGATCCGGGAGATCATTGATCGTGGCGAGATCAAAATCTGCAAGGTACATACAGATGACAATCTGGCTGACCCGCTTACCAAGCCTCTGGCGCAGCAGAAGCATGAGAAGCACTGTAATAATATGGGTTTGAGATTTCTCAACCATTAGATTAAGTGCAAGTGGGAGATTGTTGGGGTATGCCCTTAAGGCTAATGTTTGAGGCCTTGGGATTGTATCAGTATCATGTAATAAACTTTTATGTTTATAAAGGCAATGGTTGTTATTCAGTTTGTTGCCTTGTCTGCTGTAATAAGTGTACTTCTGAATAATGTCTCAAAGCTGTTCAGCTAGGCTGACATGCTATATGTCCTTAGTCGAAATATCTTGGTGAACATGAGACAGCCTTGATATGGTTAAGACTAATATGTGTTCTAATCTTATAGGATGCTTCGAGCATGGAATAAGATGTAGACTCATGGGTACATTGGATGTACTGGACAGACCCTACTAGGATATTCAATTGCTTGTCACAATGTGAATAATCCTTGTTTGCATCAAGTGGCACATGTCCTTTGACTTGAGATCACTTGTGTTTCTAAATGATGATTGTCATTGTTTTGAGGTGGTTTAATATCATTTGAAACATAATGATTATAGACTATCTTGGATGGTGAGCTTGAGTCAGGTTAGGGCACTAGTGATAGATAAAGGATTGCCGTCTCCTTGTTTAAGGAGTGTGATGTTCTAATGGGGCCCCCCCTGGATGAGATGATTGAGAAAGTGTATGGCCATACCCAGGTGACTGTGTTCATCTGATCTAATCATGCTCATCATATTGGAGTTACAGGCTTGACACGCTTGTCCAATAAGAACATCCAGTGGCAAAGGACACATGCATGCCTAGTGAAATGGATTCACTCTTGAGCTGTGGTTTGGGTGTAGTCTTGGAAGACTCTTTCCTTTATATCGGGAGACAGTGATGTGTTGCTAGATACCCCTCACTGATCGTGATAACGTAAGTTATCGTTACCGACATTTAAAGGAAACCCTCAGGGTCGCACAATTTGATGATATGGCTTACTTAAGTCAGATCGTGTGGACTGAATTGTTTCGGTTCAGTTTAAAGGGATTTAAACTCTGATTGTAAGTGAGATCTAGTCTGATCATGTTTGATTGATTAGGGCTTGAGATCGGTAAGCTTCGATCGAGAGTGTTGATGCTAGATCGATCAGATCAGGAGCATCAGAAGATGAATGGTCAGATCTAGGACCTTAGGGTTTAATTCGATCTTGACTTAATGCTTGGGCTAATTCGGTTTGGTCATTGAACCAAAGACCTTGAACCGGCTCATGATTGAGCGCTTGGTTCAATGTGAATAAGTGAGTTTCGAATAGTTCAACGCAAAACGTTTTGGAATTAAAGACTTTCTATAATTGGAAAGTCGGTTTTTCAAGTGAAAAACGTCTCCACGTTTTGGCTGAACGTCTCCACTTCGTGTGGATCGTTGTCTCGCTTCTTCCTCTCGCGGACTCTCGGGTGTAGAGAAGAGAACTCACGCCGAAGTCTAGTGGAGAAAGCCGAGCAAGTCTTTCATCACCCCGACAAGCGATCAAAGACACTTTGGTGCCTTGCTAGCACAAGGAGCGATCGAAGTGTCGGCCTTCTTCCTCTTGTGTGCGATTCCTTTGGAGAAGAAGCAATCGAGTCTTTGCTTCCAAGGCATCATCTAAACTATGGCATCGGTATGACCCTTTGTTGATTTTAGCAACCTTTCATCTAGTTGATTATATATCATACATGCGATTCTTGAATCCCTAATTTCCGCCATGCAAAGGTTTCGGTTATGCATGTTTAGGGTTCTCGCCCCCCTCTCGAAAGGGGTTTCTTCACTCTCATCTCTTGTCATTCCTCATCTCTCGTCGCCAACTTGAGTATTCGGCTTGCACTCTCGTGTGGTGAAGAGGTTGACGCAAGGAGAAGGAAGAAATCGCCAAGCAAAGGATTCTCTCCCCTTCCATTCGACAACGACTTCTTGGAACCTTGCTAGCACAAGGAGCACCAAGAGAAGAGTAGGCGACATCAATTGTGTGCGTCACCTTAGGAGAAGGAGCATTTGCGCCTTTCCTTCCAAGACACCATCTAAGCGATGGCAATGGTAAGAATCCCTTTTCATTGAAAGTTGAACATGTTACATGCTATGCGATCCTGTTAGAAACCCTAGATTCCGCTAGAGGTTTTGTTGTGCCTCCTATTAGGGTTTCGCCCCCCCCCCTTGTTCTAGGGGACTTACAATTGGTATCAGAGCCAGGTTATTGCATGCTAATATGTTTGCTTTCTTTGTGATCCTTTGGAATGATCTATATGTTACATGCGCTAGATGTAATAGGCGAATTTTACATGCTTGTTAGAGATGTTTTTGTTTCTCCTAGGCGCATGTTTTCTTGTTGGCGCATATTATGTTTTCTCAAAAACTTATGATACATGCGCGACTCATTATAGATCTAAGGCCCTGCTTTAAACCCTTAGACGGGTTATTAGGGTTGAAGTCATCCCCTAGGTTAGATCCAGACAGTCTGATCAGATCATCTGACAGCCTTGATGGGTTGACCAGATAGCACCTGTGCGATAGCACCTGGTGGCTATAGGTCGACTGCAGACAGGCGTGTAGCGATGTCTGATTGAGACGACTACAGAACACACATGAGTTAGGCCCGGGGTCACGCCCGCTTGCCAGATCTCATGAGGGTTGTTCGGCCCTGGCGCATGCATGGTTGACCTTTTGGTCGACTCAAGTCAGTTAGGACTTGGTGCATGCAAGGGCAGTGGATCTGACTAGGTTGGATGAGTGGATCCCTAGTAATGGACCGTTGTAAGGTTGTAGGGCAAATAAGAAAATTAAAATTGATGCCTATGGGGTTTTCGAAATTTAATTTTCATGATTGGATCACATGTTGATTGATGCCTATGTTTGTTTATTTAATCTTATGTGGGCTGCCCATGTTAATTGTGTGCTGTGCTGGGGCCTGCGTGCCTGGAATTTAAAATTGTAAATTAATTATTGTGATCTGCGTATCACATTGTATTTAATTTATAAAGTGTAATTGACCTGCGTGTCAATCTTGTCTAGATAGATTAATTTGTAAATTAATCAGACAAGAGCACAGAGCACACATGGCAGAGGCGCTTGCAGCAGAGGCTTGACCAGGAGGGAGGTCTAGGGTTCGACTCTGGGACCAAGCGCATTTTCCCTGGTAGGCGCACCTGAGCTGCAGATGGCGCTTGGGCCCTAGGTTGGGCCAAATGAGCAGCAAAAGGCCCATGAAGAAAAGCAAGTGAAGACTTAAGTTAATTAAGGTCTTACTTAGGCTATGGGCTCTTACCACATAAGATCCATGCTTTCTTTTATTGTTTAAATAAGTAGAATAGCATGATTTATTTATCTTCTGCTATCACCATAGGAATTGCATGATAATGAAGAAGATAAAAGACCGTTAAAATCCAATGCTAAAATATCAAGCTCGTATGCCTTCTGACGCGAAACCTCACTGTTCTGATTATCGTTGGAGCCGTGTTGTACCCACTCAGTGGGCACGTCCATCTATCTTCAGACGGTGCGGGATTACACCTGCGTGTTACAGAGAAGGGATTTATCGCTTCTCGTTGCTCAGCATAGCACGTGGTGGTCCAGGGAGTAGGTCGGGTCAGCTTGACCATGTAGGCTACATATGTGGAGCATATGGTAGCGCATGGAGGCAGCCATCTGTGGGGTCAGAGATTGTGTTGTACCAACTCAGTTGGCACAGTCTGCTGGATTGCCCAGATGAAGGGGAATCGCACGGGTTGGCGATTGGCTGGGACAGCCTACCAGAAATTAGTGCTTGTACTCTCTGTGCATCTTATCTCGCCTGAGCGGGACGCGGAGACCAAGTATGGAATCTGGATCCCATCTCACTAAAAGAGTTCTACTCTTTCGGGCTGTTTTGCTGGATTTTTCAGCCAGATAAAATAGTGAGAAAAAGAATCATTCTTAAGTCCTGAATTGATTCTTTACATTGATACTGACCTTGCTGTTCTTGCATTGTTGTAGATACCTGCAGCAACGAACACCATGAGCTTCAATGTGCGATCCCTACTGGAAAGGGAGAAGTTTGCTGGGCCAAACTTCTCAGACTGGTTCGGACACCTTAAGATTGTTCTTAAGGCAGAGAGGAAATTGTATGTCCTCGAGACGGCTATACCGCCTCAGCCCGCTCCGAACGCCGCAAGGGCGGTTCGGGAAGCTTATGAAAAGCACGTCAATGATAGCATTGATGTCGCTTGCCTGATGCTAGCGTCTATGACGCCACCGCTGCAGCGTCAGCATGAGGATATGTCTGCTATAGACATGATAGCAAACCTCAAGATGCTGTATGCTGCACAGGCGAGGACAGAACGCTATAATCTGACAAAGCTGTTCTTTCAGAGCAAACTGGCTGAAGGGAGCCCAGTGGGAGCTCACGTGCTCAAGATGATTGGGCACAAGGAGGCTCTAGAGAAACTGGGGCATACCATCAACCAGGAGCTTGCTGTAGACATTATTCTGCAGTCTCTCCCGCCCTCTTTCGATGCGTTCATCATTAACTTTAATATGAACAAAATCGATTGTACTCCGGCAGAGCTGCTGAATATGCTCTTGACTACTGAGGAGACTCTGAAGGGAAAGCCTTCAACCTCTGTCTTAATGGTTCCTTCAAGGAACAACAAGAAGAAGGGGAAGAAGGGCAAGGCCCCTGTCAAGAGTTACAGCAAGGCTCTGAAGCAAAAAGTCAAGCGGTCAAAGGAATACAGATGTTTCCACTGTGGCCAGCTGGGTCACTGGAAAAAGGACTGTAAAGCGCTCCAAGGAGATAAGAGGGGAAGCATCGCTTCTGGCTCAGGTATATACGTGACGGAAGTCATGGTTTCATCTTCTTCTATTTCATGGGTGTTGGACACTGCATGTGGAGTTCACATTTGTTCAAATGTACAGGAACTCAAGAGAAGAAGACAGGTGGGACAGCATGAGGACGACCTACGAGTTGGAAACAGGGCACGGGTTGCTGCTGTTGCTGTAGGAGACTGTTTCATCTCTTTGCCATCTGGGCTTGTATTAGAACTAAACAGTTGTTACTTTGTTCCCAGCATTACTAAAAATATTATCTCCATTCCTGCTCTTGTCAGGAAGGGATTTTCCTTTGAATGCAATATTTCAAAGTGTGTTTTATCTTTTGATAATATTGTTTATGCAACTGGTTCAATTAACAATGGGTTATTCATGTTGGACATGGAATGTTCTATACAAAATATTGATATTAAGAAAGCCAAGTATGCTGATGACAGCACCTTGCTATGGCATAGTCGTTTAGGCCATATTAACAAGAAACGCATTAAGCGGTTGCATGATCATGGACTGCTGGGATCATTCTCCTATGAGGAGATTGCTACATGCAAGGCTTGTTTAATGGGTAAAATGACGAAGTCACCTTTTCCTCGCAAAGGTCAAAGGGCTTCAGGTTTACTTGACCTTATACACAGTGATGTGTGTGGGCCATTTAGTAAACATGCCAGAGGTGGCTATCAGTACTTCATTACCTTTACTGATGATTTCAGTAGGTATGGGTATGTCTATTTAATGAGACATAAAAGTGAATCTTTTGACAAGTTCAAAGAGTTCAAGAATGAAGTACAGAATCAGCTAGGCCAAAATATCAAGGCACTTCGTTCTGATCGAGGTGGAGAATACTTGAGTCATGCGTTTACTGACTATCTGAAGGAGTGTGGGATTATCTCACAGCTCACTCCGCCAGGAACACCGCAATGGAATGGTGTGTCCGAGAGGAGAAATAGAACGTTACTTGATATGGTTCATTCTATGATGAGTCAGGCTACTCTTCCATATTCCTTTTGCGGATTTGCACTGGAAACAGCTGCAAAGGTACTAAACCGAGTGCCATCCAAGGCAGTTTCTAAGACGCCATATGAGTTATGGTATGGGAAACAGCCGAGCTTGACATTTATCAGGATCTGGGCTGCGAGTCTTATGTCAAAAAGCTCGCCTCTGGGAAACTAGAGAGCAGATCTGAAAAATGTATCTTTGTCGGTTACCCTAAGGAAACTAAGGGTTATTATTTCTACGATCCCAAAGAGAACAAAGTATTTGTTGCTCGGACGGCCATATTTCTTGAGAAGGAGTTTCTTCTGCAAGAGGCCAGTGGGAGAGAAATAAAGCTGGATGAGAATCCAGAGGAAGGACAATGTAGTCAAGCACAGTTGGATGAGCCTGAGCCGGTGGATTAGGTTATTGAACAACCTGAGGCTCAGATATCACGGGAACCGCGAAGATCGGGAAGGATCCGTCGACAGCCTGAGCGCTATGACGGAGTCTACATCATTGATAATGATGAACCCCTCACTTATGCGGATGCGGTCAGTGGACCGGAGTCAGCGAGATGGCTTGAAGCTATGCGCGCCGAGATGGACTCCATGTCAGATAACCAAGTCTGGGATTTGGTTGATCCGCCTCCGGGAGTTATCCCTATAGGCTGTAAATGGATCTTCAAGAAGAAGATTGACATGGATGGTAACGTGGTTACCTATAAAGGCAGGCAAGTTGCGAAAGGTTTCAAACAAATCTACGGGATAGATTATGATGAAACTTTCTCACCTGTAGCCATGTTTAAGTCTATTCGGATTCTTTTCGCAATAGCTGCATATTATGATTATGAGATTTGGCAAATGGATGTGAAAACAGCTTTCCTTAATGGAAATCTAGATGAGGATGTGTATATGACACAACCAGAAGGTTTCACTAATCCATCAGATCGTCATAAGATATGCAAGTTAAAGAAGTCCATTTATGGACTTAAACAAGCATCTAGAAGCTGGAATATTCGTTTTGATGAATCAATCAGTGAGTTTGGTTTCATCAAGAACGAGGATGACCCGTGTGTATATAAGAGGTTTAGTGGGAGCGTGATTACTTTCTTAGTCCTCTACGTCGATGATATCTTGATCATTGGAAATGACATTCCTGAAATGCATGCGGTTAAGGCATGGTTAAGGAAGTGTTTCCAGATGAAAGATCTAGGAGAAGCAGCCTATGTATTAGGTGTGAAGATCTACAGGGATAGATCTAAGAGACTTCTCGGGCTATGCCAGAGTACTTACATCGATAAAGTCCTGGAGAGATTTCATTTAGAGAATTCTAAAAGAGGATATCTTCCAGTCAGACATGGTCTGAATCTTTCGAAGAGTCAGTGTCCACAAACACAGACTGAGAAAGATGAAATGGACAATACGCCTTATGCTTCGGCTATTGGGTCCATTATGTATGCGATGTTGTGTACTCGCCCAGACGTCGCTTACGGGTTAAGCGTGACCTGTCGGTTCCAAAGTAATCCAGGTCAGGCACACTGGATTGCAGTCAAGAACATTTTAAAATATCTGCGGAGGACCAAAGATATGTTCTTGATATATGGTGGTCAGGAAGAACTCAGTATTGAAGGATATACTGACGCTTCGTTCCAGTCTGACAAGGATGATTTCCGATCGCAATCAGGCTATGTTTTCAGCTTGAATGTGTAGGGTCCCCTTCAAGGGGGAGCGAAACCCTAAGGTGGCGCAAGCAACCTTATTCTTATGTTTTAGCAGCGGAAGTAGGGTTTCATGAGGATCGGATGCTATACATTCACATGATCAACTTTTTAAGAAGCATGAAGATCGAAAGAAGATCATACCGAAGCCATGTGTTGGATGGCGTCAAGGAAGAAGAGATTCGAATGAAACTCCTCCAAAAGGTGCGCACACAAGGTGATGCCGCCTACTCCTTGAGATCCTTGTGCTAGCAAGGTGCTTCAAGGGTCTTTGATCGAATCAAAGGGATGAGATGTCTTCTCCCACTTGGCCGAGACCTCTCCAAGACGTGAAGGAAGTTTTTCACCCAGCAAGAGCGTCGAGAGTAAGCGTCAAAAATGTATTGGCGTTCTCAAGAGGTGGCGTATGAAGACTTACCAAAAATAGCAAGCCATGAAGAGCATGCGCCCACATCTTCATAACCGACAATAACGCTTCAAGATTGAACCATGCGTTCATTGTCTTGAACCGGTTCAATCTAATTGACCCAACTCAATTTGGTTCAAAGACCAAATCAAAACAGCCCAAGCCATGGTCTAGATTTCTCTGAACCAAATGGTTCAAAATCTAACCGTTCATCTCTGGATGCTCCCGATCTCACCGATCTAGCATCAATACTCTCGATCGAAGCTTACCGATCTCAAGCCCTAATCAATCAAACATGATCAGACCAGATCTCACTTACAATCAGAGTTTAAATCCCTTTAAACTGAACTCAAACAATTCAGTCCACACGATCTGACTTAAGTAAGCCATATCATCAAATTGTGCGACCCTAAGGGTTTCCTTTAAATGTCGGTAACGATAACTCACGTTATCACGATCAGTGAGGGGTATCTAGCAACACATCACTGTCTCCCGATATAAAGGAAAGAGTCTTCCAAGACTACACCCAAACCACAGCACAAGTGTGAATCCACTTCACAAGGCATACATGTTTCCTTTGCCACTGGATGTTCTTATTGGATAAGCATGTCAAGCCTGTAACTCCAATACGATGAGCATGATTAGATCAGATGAACACAGTCATCTGGGTATGGCCATACACTTTCTCAATCATCTCATCAAGGGGGGCCCTTTAGAACATCACACTCCTTAAATAAGGAGACGGCAATCCTTTATCTATCACTAGTGCCCTAACCTGACTCAAGCTCACCATCCAAGATAGTCTATAATCATTATGTTTCAAATGATATTGAACTACCTCAAAACAATGACAATCATCATTTAGAAACACAAGTGATCTCAAGTCAGAGGAAATGTGCCACTTGATACAATCAAGGAATATTCACATTGTGACAAGCAATTGAATATCCTAGTAGGGTCTGTCCAGTACATCCAATGTACCCATGAGTCTACATCTTATTCCATGCTCGAAGCATCCTATAAGATTAGAACACATACTAGTCTTAACCATATCAAGGCTGTCTCATGTTCACCAAGATACATCGACTAAGGACATATAGCATGTCAGCCTAGCTGAACAGCATTGAGACATTATTCAGAAGTATATTTATTGCAGCAGATAATATAACAAACTGAATAATAACCATGCCTTTATAAATATAAGAGTTTATTACATGATACTGATACAATCCTTAGGCCTCAAACATTAGCCTTAAGGGCATACCCCAACAGAATGGAGGAGCAGTGGTGTGGAAGAGTTTCAAACAGTCAACTGTTGCTGATTCCACAACAGAAGCCGAGTATGTTGCAGCCTCGGAAGCATCCAAGGAGGCAGTGTGGATTCGTAAGTTCGTGAGAGAACTTGGTGTTGTTCCTTCGAGTGCAGATCCTTTGGTTATCTTCTGTGATAACACTGGAGCAATCGCACAAGCAAAGGAACCACGATCGCACCAGAAGTCCAAGCACATACAGAGACGGTTTCATTTGATCAGGGAGATCATAGATCGTGGCGAGATCAAAGTCTGCAAGGTTCATACAGATGACAATCTGGCAGACCCGCTTACCAAGCCTCTGGCGCAGCAGAAGCATGAGAAGCACTGTAATAATATGGCTTTGAGATTTATAAACCATTAGATTAAGTGCAAGTGGGAGATTGTTGGGGTATGCCCTTAAGGCTAATGTTTGAGGCCTTGGGATTATAACAGTATCATGTATAAACTCTTATGTTTATAAAGGCATGGTTGTTATTCAGTTTGTTACATTGTCTGCTGCAATAAGTGTACTTCTGAATAATGTCTCAAAGCTGTTCAGCTGGGCTGACATGCTATAAAGTCCTTAGTCGAGATATCTTGGTGAACATGAGACAGCCTTGATATGATTGAGACTAATATGTGTTCTAATCTTATAGGATGCTTCGAGCATGGAATAAGATGTAGACTCATGGGTACATTGGATGTACTGGATAGACCCTACTAGGTTATTCAATTGCTTGTCACAATGTGAATAATCCTTGAATGCAACAAGTGGCACATTTCCTCTGACTTGAGATCACTTGTGTTTTCTAAATGATGATTGTCATTGTTTTGAGGTAGTTCAATATCATTTGAAACATAATGATTATAGACTATCTTGGATGGTGAGCTTGAGTCAGGTTAGGGCACTAGTGATAGACAAAGGATTGCCGTCTCCTTGTTTAAGGAGTGTGATGTTCTAAAGGGCCCCCTGGATGAGATGATTGAGAAAAGTGTATGGCCATACCCAGGTGACTATGTTCATCTGATCTAATCATGCTCATCATATTGGAGTTACAAGCTTGACACGCTTGTCCAATAAGAACATCCAGTGGCAAAGGAAACATGCATGCCTTGTGAGTTGGATTCACACTTGTGCTGTGGTTTGGGTGTAGTCTTGGAAGACTCTTTTCTTTATATCGGGAGACAGTGATGTGTTGCTAGATACCCCTCACTGATCGTGATAACGTGAGTTATCGTTACCGACATTTAAAGGAAACCCTCAGGGTCGCACAATTTGATGATATGGCTTACTTAAGTCAGATCGTGTGGACTGAATTGTTCAGGTTCAGTTTAAAGGGATTTAATCTTTGATTGTATGTGAGATCTAGTCTGATCATGTTTGATTGATTAGGGCTTGAGATCGGTAAGCTTCGATCGAGAGATTGGATGCTAGATCGGTGAGATCAGCAGCATCAAGAGATCGACGGTCAGATCAAGAGCCTTAGGGTTTATTGTGGTCTGGACTGATTGCTTGGTTTATTTGGTTATTAAACCAAATCGATTTGAACCAGCTCATTGGTTGAGCGCATGGTTTAATCTAAGAGGAGTTTGCACATGGGGTGAACCCATGGTCGATGAACGTTTGGGGTTTACTAAATTTAGAAGCCATGACTTCTAAACGTGGGAACGCCTCACGTTCACGCCTAAGACGCTCTCATCTCTTGTCATTCCTCATCTCTCGTCGCCAACTTGAGTATTCGGCTTGCACTCTCGTGTGGTGAAGAGGTTGACGCAAGGAGAAGGAAGAAATCGCCAAGCAAAGGATTCTCTCCCCTTCCATTCGACAACGACTTCTTGGAACCTTGCTAGCACAAGGAGCACCAAGAGAAGAGTAGGCGACATCAATTGTGTGCGTCACCTTAGGAGAAGGAGCATTTGCGCCTTTCCTTCCAAGACACCATCTAAGCGATGGCAATGGTAAGAATCCCTTTTCATTGAAAGTTGAACATGTTACATGCTATGCGATCCTGTTAGAAACCCTAGATTCCGCTAGAGGTTTTGTTGTGCCTCCTATTAGGGTTTCGCCCCCCCCCCCCTTGTTCTAGGGGACTTACAGCTTTCTTGTTATCAATTTGTTGTATAGAACATTCCATGTCCAACATGAATAACCCATTGTTAATCGACCCAGTAGCATAAACAATATTATCAAAAGAAATAATACACTTTGAAATATTGCATTCAAAGGAAAACCCTTTCCTGACAAGAGCAGGAATAGAGATAATATTTTTCGTTATGCTTGGTACAAAATAACAATTGTCCAGTTCCAATACAAGTCCAGATGGTAATGAGATGTAATAAACGCCTACAGCAACAGCAGCAACCCGTGCCCCGTTTCCAACTCGTAGGTCCACCTCATGCTGTCCCACCTGTCTTCTTCTCTTGAGTTCCTGTACATTTGAACAAATGTGAACTCCACATGCAGTGTCCAACACCCATGATATGGAAGAAGAAACCATGACCTCAGTCACAAAAATACCTGAGCCAGAAGCGAAACTTCCCTTCTTGTCTCCTTGGAGCGCTTTACAGTCCTTTTTCCAGTGACCCAGCTGGCCACAGTGGAAACATCTATATTCCTTCGGCCGCTTAACCTTTTGTTTCAGAGCCTTGCTGTAGCTCTTAACAGGGGCTTTGCCTTTCTTCGCTTTCTTCTTGTTCCTAGAAGGAACCATTAAGACAGAGGATACAGGCTTTCCCTTTAGAGTCAACTCTGTAGTCAAGAGCATATTCAGTAACTCTGCCGGCGTACAGTCGATCTTGTTCATATTAAAGTTAATGATGAACGGATCGAAAGAGGTCGGGAGAGACTGCAATATGATGTCTACAGCAAGCTCCTGATTGATGGTATGTCCCAGTTTCTCTAGAGCCTCCTTGTACCCAATCATCTTGAGTACGTGAGCTCCCACTGGACTTCCTTCAGCCAGTTTGCTCTGAAAGAAAAGCTTACTCAAATTGTAGCGTTCAGTCCTAGCCTGTGCAGCATACAGCAGCTTGAGGTTTGCTATAATTTGTATAGCAGATAGATCCTCATGCTGACGCTGCAGCTCTGGCGTCATAGACGCAAGCATCAGGCAAGCGACATCAATGCTATCATTGACATGCTTCTCATAGGCATCCCGAACCGCCCTTGCGGCGTTCGCAGCGGGTTGAGGCGGTATAGCCGTCTCGAGGACATACAGCTTCCTCTCTGCCTTAAGAACAATCTTAAGATGTCCGTACCAGTCTGAGAAGTTTGGTCCAGCAAACTTCTCCCTTTCCAGTAGGGATCGCACATTGAAATTCGTGGTGTTCGTTGCTGCAGTAATCTACAACAATGCAAGAACAGCAAGGTCAGTATCAATGTGAGAATCAATTCAAGACTTAAGAATGATTCTTTTCTCACTATTTTATCTGGCTGAAAAATCCTGCAAAACAGCCCGAAAGAGTAAAACTCTTTTAGTGAGATGGGATGCAGATTTCATACTTAGTCTCCGCGTCCCGCTCAGGCGAGATAAGATGCACAGAGAGTACAAGCACTAATCTCTGGTAGGCAATCCCTGCCAATCGCCAACCCGTGCGATTCCCCTTCATCTGGGCAATCCAGCAGACTGTGCCAACTGAGTTGGTACAACACAGTCTCTGATCCCACAGATGGCTGCCTCCATATAGCTACCATATGCGCCACATATGTAGCCTACATGGTCAAGCTGACCCGACCTACTCCCTGGACCACCACGTGCTATGCTGAGCAACGAGAAGCGATAAATCCCTTCCCTGTAACACGCAGGTGTAATCACACACCGTCTGAAGATAGATGGGCGTGCCCACTGAGTGGGTACAACACGGCCCCAACGATAGTCAGAACAGTGAGGTTTCGCGCCAGAAGGCTTACGAGCTTGATATTTTAGCATTGGATTTTAACGGTCTTTTATCTTCTTAACTATCATGCAAACCCTATAGTGATAGCAGAAGATTAAATCATGCAATTCTAATTATATAAACAATGAATAGAAAGCATGCTGATCTTATGTGGTAAAAGCCCATTAAGCCTAGGTAAGACCTTAATTTAACTTAAGTCTTCACTTCAGCTCTTCATGGGTCTTTTGCATCTCATCTGGCCCAACCCAGGGCCCAAGCGCCCACTGCAGCTCAGGTGCGCCCACCAGGTAAATGCGCCTGTCCCAGAGTCGAACCATGGACCTCCCACCTGGTCAAGCCACTGCTGCATGCGCCTCTGCCAAGTGTGTTCTGTGCTCTTGTCTGATTAAAATACAATTTAATCTATCTATACAAGATTGACACGCAGGTCAATTACACAATAAATTAATTAAAATGTGATGCGCAGATCACAATTATAATAATTTACAGTTTAATCCAGGCACGCAGGCCCCAGCACAGCACACATTAAAATAGGCAGCCCACATAAGATTAAATAGACAATCATCATGGTATACAATCAACATGTGATCCAACAATAAGAAAATAAAGTTTTCGAAAACCCATAGGCATCAATTTTATTTTCCTTATGTGCCCTACTACCTTACAACGGTTCATTAATAGGGATTCACTCATCAGACCTAGTCAGACCCACTGCCCTTGCATGCACCAAGTCCTAACTGACTTGAGTTGACCCAGTGGCCAACAATGCAAGCGTTGGGTTGAATGAGCCTCATGAGTTCTGGCAAGCGGGTGTGAGCCCGGGCCTGACTCAAGAGCGTTCACTGGTTGTCTCAACCAGACATCGCTACACGCCTGTCTGCAGTCAACCTATAGCCACCTTGTGCTTGCGCACAGATGCCATCTGGTCGACCCTTCTAGGCTGTCAGATAGTCTGATCAGACTGGTTGGATCTAGACTCGACTATGATTTCAACCCTAATAACCCGTCTAAGGTTTTACAGTAGGCGGCTATAGATCTAAGTGAGGCACGCAAGTTAACAAGTTTTGAAGAAAAACTACAACATGCGCCAACTAGAAAACATGTTCATCAAGTTTTCGCATGAACAACTTAACATGTAATTTTCGCATGTAGTTTAGATCTAAGCATACAAGCGCAAACATGGATCACAAAAGCCTCAAGCAATCATAAAAACATGCTTATAACCTGGCTCTGATACCAATTGAAAGTCCCCTTAAAGGGGGCGAAACCCTAAAGTGGCGCATATAGAATTTTGGGCAGCGGAAATAAGGGTTTCTAGATGATCGGTTGCACGCATGTCATATGATCAACTATTAAAACTTGTATACATTGATAAGAGTCATACCATCGCCATTGCTTGGATGGTGCCTTGGAAGAAGAGAGCGAAAGGGATCTCCTCCAGAAGATGCGCACACAAGAAGAAGATCGCCTACTCCTTGTTGATCCTTGTGCTAGCAAAGACCTTCAAGTCTCCTGATCGAATGGAAGGGAAGAAGAGATGTCTTGCTTGGCCGAGACCTCCTTGTCGTCAACTCCTTCAACACACGAGAGTTGAGAGAGCATAGAGAGGAAGAGGCGACAATAGGCGTGAGAGGAGCGAACGTGAGGCGTGACCATGTTTTGGAAACATGGTTTCCCAAAATAGAAAAAAAAAAACCCCTCAACGTGTGATGCGTTCACTCCTTGTGAACCATCGCATTTTTCTCTTCCCATTGAACCATGCGCTCATATGATGAGCCGGTTCATTTTGGTTTGGTTCAAAGACCAATTAACCCAAGCATTTGGTCTAGATCACAATTAAACCCTAAGGCTCCAGATCTAACCGTTCATCTCCTGATGCTCCTGATCTCACCGATCTAGCATCAATTCTCTCGATCGAAGCTTACCGATCTCAAGCCCTAATCAATCAAACATGATCAGACCAGATCTCACTTACAATCAGAGATTAAATCCCTTTAAACTGAACCCAAACAATTCAGTCCACACGATCTGACTTAAGTAAGCCATATCATCAAATTGTGCGACCCTAAGGGTTTCCTTTAAACGTCGGTAATGATAACTTACGTTATCACGATCAGTGAGGGGTATCTAGCAACACATCACTGTCTCCCGATATAAAGGAAAGAGTCTTCCAAGACTACACCCAAACCACAGCACAAGTGTGAATCCATTTCACTAGACATACATGTTTCCTTTGCCACTGGATGTTCTTATTGGACAAGCGTGTCAAGCCTGTAACTCCAATATGATGAGAATGATTAGATCAGATGAACATAGTCATCTGGGTATGGCCATACACTTTCTCAATCATCTCATCCAGGGGGCCCCTTTAGAACATCACACTCCAATGAAGGAGATGGCAATCCTATGTCTATCACTAGCGCCCTAAAATGACTCATGCTCACCATCCAAGAAAGTCTATAACCATTATGTTTCAAATGATATCGAACTATCTCAAAACAATGCCAATCATCATTTAGAAACACAAGTGATCTCAAGTCAGAGGAAAATATGCCACTTGTTTGCATACAAGGATTATTCACATTGTGACAAGCAATTGAACATCCTATGTAGGGTCTGTCCAGTACATCCAATGTACCCATGAGTCTACATCTTATTCCATGCTCAAAGCATCCAATAAGATTAGAACACATATTAGTCTCAATCATATCAAGGTTGTCTCATGTTCACCAAGATATTTCGACTAAGGACTACACTGCATGTCAGCCAAGCTGAACATCATTGAGACATTATTCAGAAGTATACATATTGCAGCAGATAATGTAACAACCTGAATAACAACCATTGCCTTTATAAACATAGAGTTTATACATGATACTGATATAATCCCAAGGCCTCAAACATTAGCCTTAAGGGCATACCCCAACACTGCACTCGAAGGAACAACACCAAGTTCCTGAACTAACTTACGAATCCACACTGCCTCCTTAGATGCTTCCGAGGCTGCAACATACTCGGCTTCTGTTGTGGAATCAGCAACTATACATTGTTTGAAACTTTTCCACACCACTGCACCTCCATTCAGGCTAAAAACGTAGCCTGATTGCGATCGGAAATCATCCTGGTCAGATTGGAACGAAGCGTCAGTATATCCTTCAATACTGAGTTCTTCCTGACCTCCATATATCAAGAACATATCTTTGGTCCTCCGAAGATATTTCAAAATGTTCTTGACCGCAATCCAGTGCGCCTGACCTGGATTACTTTGGAAACGACTGGTCACGCTTAACCCGTAAGCGACGTCTGGGCGAGTACACAACATCGCATACATAATGGACCCAATAGCCGAAGCATAAGGCGTATTGTCCATTTCATCTTTCTCAGTCTGTGTTTGTGGGCACTGACTCTTTGAAAGATTCAGACCATGTCTGACTGGAAGATATCCTCTTTTAGAATTTTCTAAATGAAATCTCTCCAGGACTTTATCGATGTAAGTACTCTGGCACAGCCTGAGAAGCCTCTTAGATCTATCTCTGTAGATCTTCACACCTAATACATAGGCTGCTTCTCCTAAATCTTTCATCTGGAAACATTTTCTTAACCATACTTTGACTACATGTAGTTCAGGAATATCGTTTCCAATGATTAAGATATCATCGACGTAGAGGACTAGGAAAGTAATCACGCTCCCACTAAACCTCTTATATACACACGGGTCATCTTCATTCTTGATGAAACCAAACTCACAGATTGATTCATCAAAACGAATATTCCAGCTTCTTGATGCTTGCTTAAGTCCATAAATGGACTTCTTTAACTTGCATATTTTATGACGATCTGATGGATTAATGAAACCTTCAGGTTGTGTCATATACACATCCTCGTCTAGTTTTCCATTAAGGAAAGCGGTCTTCACATCCATTTGCCAAATCTCATAATCATAATATGCTGCTATCGCAAGAATAATCCGAATAGACTTGAACATAGCTACAGGCGAGAAAGTTTCATCATAATCTATCCCGTAGATTTGTTTGAAACCTTTCGCAACTAGCCTGCCTTTATAGGTAACCACGTTACCATCCATGTCAATCTTCTTTTTGAAGATCCATTTACAACCTATAGGGATTACTCCCGGAGGCGGATCAACCAAATCCCAGACTTGGTTATCTGACATGGAGTCCATCTCGGCTCGCATAGCTTCAAGCCATCTCGCTGATTCCGGTCCACTGACCGCATCCGCATAAGTGAGGGGTTCATCATTTATGATGTAGACTCCGTCATAGCGCTCAGGCTGTCGACGGATCCTTCCCGATCTTCGCGGTTCTCGTGATATCTGAGCCTCAGGTGGTTCAGTAACCTGATCTACTGGCTCAGGCTCATCCAACTGTGCTTGACTACTTTGTCCTTCTTCTGGATTCTCATCCAGCTTTATTTCTCTCCCACTGGCTTCTTGCAGAAGTAATTCCTTCTCAAGAAAAATAGCCGTCCGAGCAACAAATACTTTATTCTCTTTGGGATCGTAGAAATAATAACCCTTAGTTTCCTTAGGGTAACCGACAAAGATACATTTGTCAGATCTGCTCTCCAGTTTCCCAGAGGCGAGCTTTTTGTCATAAGCCTCGCTACCCCAGATCTTAATAAATGTCAAGCTCGGCTGTTTCCCATACCATAACTCATATGGAGTTTTTTGAAACTGCCTTGGATGGCATTCTGTTTAGTACCTTTGCAGCTGTTTCCAGTGCAAATCCCCAAAAGGAGTAAGGTAGAGTAGCCTGACTCATCATAGAACGAACCATATCAAGTAAGGTTCTATTTCTCCTCTCGGACACACCATTCCATTGCGGTGTTCCTGGCGGAGTGAGCTGTGAGATAATCCCACACTCCTTCAGATAGTCAGTAAACTCTCGACTCAAGTATTCTCCACCTCGATCTGAACGAAGTGCCTTGATATTTCGGCCTAGCTGATTCTGTACTTCATTTTTGAACTCTTTGAACTTGTCAAAAGATTCCATTTTATGTCTCATTAGATAGACATAACCATACCTACTGAAATCATCAGTAAAGGTAATGAAGTACGAATAGCCACCTCTGGCATGTTTACTAAATGGCCCACACACATCACTGTGAATGAGGTCAAGTAAACCTGAAGCCCTTTGACCTTTATTAGAAAAAGGAGCTTTCGTCATTTTACCCATTAAACAAGCTTTGCATGTATCAAGCTCCTCATAGGAGAATGATCCCAGCAGTCCATGATCATGCAACCGCTTAATGCGCTTCTTGTTAATATGGCCTAAACGACTATGCCATAGCAAGGTCCTGTTATCAGCATACTTGGCTTTCTTGTTATCAATTTGTTGTATAGAACATTCCATGTCCAACATGAATAACCCATTGTTAATCGACCCAGTAGCATAAACAATATTATCAAAAGAAATAATACACTTTGAAATATTGCATTCAAATGAAAACCCTTTCCTGACAAGAGCAGGAATAGAGATAATATTTTTCGTTATGCTTGGTACAAAATAACAATTGTCCAGTTCCAATACAAGTCCAGATGGTAAAGAGATGTAATAAACGCCTACAGCAACAGCAGCAACCCGTGCCCCGTTTCCTACTCGTAGGTCCACCTCATGTTGTCCCACCTGTCTTCTTCTCTTGAGTTCCTGTACATTTGAACAAATGTGAACTCCACATGCAGTGTCCAACACCCATGAAATAGAAGAAGAAGATATCATGACTTCAGTCACAAAAATACCTGAGCCAGAAGCGAAAGGATTGCTTCCCTTCTTGTCTCCTTGGAGCACTTTACAGTCCTTTTTCCAGTGACCGAGCTGGCCACAATGGAAACATCTGTATTCCTTCGACCGCTTAACCTTTTGTTTCAGAGCCTTGCTGTAGCTCTTAACAGGGGCTTTGCCCTTCTTCCCCTTCTTCTTGTTCCCTGAAGGAATTAGCAAGACAGAGGATGAAGGCTTTCCCTTTAGAGTCAACTCTGTAGTCAAGAGCATATTCAGCAACTCTGCCGGGGTACAGTCGATCTTGTTCATATTAAAATTAATGATGAACGGATCGAAAGATGCCGGAAGAGACTGCAGGATAATGTCTACAGCAAGCTCCTGATTGATGGTATGTCCCAGTTTCTCTAGAGCCTCCTTGTACCCAATCATCTTGAGTACGTGAGCTCCCACTGGACTCCCTTCAGCTAGTTTGCTCTGAAAGAAAAGCATAGTCAAATTGTAGCGTTCAGTCCTAGCCTGTGCAGCATACAGCATCTTGAGGTTTGCTATAATTTCTATAGCAGATAAGTCCTCATGCTGACGCTGAAGCTCTGGCGTCATAGACGCAAGCATCAGGCAAGCGACATCAATGCTATCATTGACATGCTTCTCATAAGCATCCCGAACCGCCCTTGCGGCATTCGGAGCGGGTTGAGGCGGTATAGCCGTCTCGAGGACATACAGTTTCCTCTCAGCCTTAAGAACAATCTTAAGGTGTCTGTACCAGTCTGAGAAGTTTGGCCCCGCAAACTTCTCCCTTTCCAGTAGGGATCGCACATTGAAATTCGTGGTGTTCGTTGCTGCAGGAATCTACAACAATGCAAGAACAGCAAGGTCAGTATCAATGTTTAGAATCAATCCAGGACTTTAAGAAAGATTCTTTTCTCACTATTTTATCTGACTGAAAAATCCAGTAAAACAGTCCGAAAGAGTAAAAGTCTTTTAGTGAGATGGGATCCAGATTTCATACTTGGTCTCCGCGTCCCGCTCAGGCGAGATAAGATGCACAGAGAGTACAAGCACTAGTCTCTGGTAGGCAATCCTGCCAATCGCCAACCCGTGCGATTCCCCTTCATCCGGGCAATCCAGCAGACTATGCCAACTGAGTTGGTACAACACAGTCTCTGATCCCGCAGATGGCTGCCTCCATATAGCTACCATATGCGCCACATATGTAGCCTACATGGTCAAGCTGACCCGACCTACTCCCTGGACCACTACGTGCTATGCTGAGCAACGAGAAGCGATAAATCCCTTCTCTGTAACACGCAGGTGTAATCACACACCGTCTGAAGATAGATGGGCGTGCCCACTGAGTGGGTACAACACGGCCCCAACGATAGTCAGAACAGTGAGGTTTCGCGTCAGAAGGCTTACGTCCTTGATATTTTAACGTTGGATTTTAACGGTCCTTTTATCTTCTTACTATCAGTCAAACCCTATGGTGATAGCTGAAGATTAAATCATGCAGTTGTAATTATTCTTTTAAAACAATAAAAGAAAGCATGATGATCTTATGTGGTAAAAGCCCATTAAGCCTAAGTAAGACCTTAATTTAACTTTAGTCTTCACAAGAGCTCTTCATGGGTCTTTTGCAACTCCATCTGGCCCAACCTGGGCCCAAGCGCCCACTGCAGCTCAGGTGCGCCCACCAGGTAAATGCGCCTGTCCTAGAGTCGAACTCTAGACCTTCCACCTGGTCAAGCCTCAAGCTGCATGCGCCTCTGCCATGTGTGCTCTGTGCTCTTGTCTGATTAAAATACAATTTAATCTATCTAGACAAGATTGACACGCAGGTCAATTACATTGTATAAATTAATTAAAATGTGATGCGCAGATCACAATAAAAATAATTTACAATTAATCCAGGCACGCAGGCCCCAGCACAGCACACATTAAATTTGGGCAGCCCACATAAGATTAAATAAACACACATCATGGTATACAATCAACATGTGATCCATTAATAAGAAAATAAAAGTTTCAAAAACCCATTGGGATTAATTTTATTTTCCTTATGTGCCCTACTACCTTACAACGGTACATTAATAGGGATCCACTCATCATGTCTACTGCGATCCACTGCCTTTGCATGCACCAAGTCCTAACTGACTTGAGTCAACCTAATGGTCAACCATGCATGCGCAAGGGCTGAACAACCTTCATGAGTTCTGGCAAGCGGGTGTGACCCCGGGCCTAACTCAAGAGCGTTCACTTGTTGTCTCAACCAGACATCGCTACACGCCTGTCTGCAGTCGACCTATAGCCACCTCGTGCTATGCACAGGTGCCATCTGGTCGACCCATCTAGGCTGTCAGATGGTCTGATCAGACTGGTTGGATCTTAACTAGACGATGACATCAACCCTAATAACCCGTCTAAGATTTTAAAGTAGGCGCATTAGATCTAATGGATGCGCGCAAGAAATTTTGTTTTGACAAAAACATAACAAGCGCCAACATACATGCGCCAACAAGAAAATCATGAATCATGTAGTTTTCGGCATGTAAATTAGATCTATGCATACAAGCGCAACGAAGGATCACAAAGCAATCATATGAACGTACATAAAACTTGCTCTGATACCAATTGTAAGAACCCACCAAAGGGGGAACTGAAACCCTAAAGGGGGGGCGCATATCAAAATTTCCCAAAGGAAACTAGGGCTTCATAGATCGTTTGTATGAACATAAGATCAACTTATTCAAAGATTGCATAGATGAAAAGGATTCATACCATAGCCATTGCAAGGATGGCGACTTGGAAGCAAAGATGCGAGTGCTTCTTCTCCAAAGGCACCGCACACAAGATGAGAGATAGCTCCTTCTTGTTTCTCCTTGTGCTAGCAAGGATCTCCAAGAGTCCTAGTCGCGTGAAGGGGATTGAGATGATCTCTCTTGGCTTGGTCGAACTCTTCTTGGCGTCTACCTTTTTCTTTTCTCCACGAGAGAGCAAGCGGCGACTTGGAAGAGGCGAGCGAGAGTGGAGAATGAAGCCACGAACGTAGAGACGTTTCTATTTTGGAACTTCCTTCCAAAAATAGCAAGCTTCATGCGTTCATGCGTTATGCGTTCACTCCAAGTGAACCGAACGCTCATTCTTCTCCCTTTGAACCATGCGGTCACACATGTGAACCGGTTCAAGTTGGTTTGGTTCAAAGACAAATTAACCCAAGCCTTTGGTATAACTCATTAAACCTAAAGGTTCAAGATCTAACTGAAAGTCCCCAGAAGGGGGCGAAACCCTAAAGCATGGTGCGTATAAAATTTTTAAGCAGCGGAAGAGGGTTTCTAGGGGATCGGATTCATGCATAACATATGATCAACTTGTTAAACCGATTGCAAACATAGAAGATGTCATACCGATGCCATTTCTAGATGGCGACTTGGAAGCAGAGAGCGATAGGGATCTCCTCCAAAGGATGCGCACACAAGATGAAGAAGTCGCCTACTCCGATGGTGCTCCTTGTGCTAGCAAGGTTCCAAGAGGTCCTTGTCGTATGGAAGGGAAGAGAGAACCTTTTCTTTGCTTGGCGATTTTCTTCTTGTCGTCAACCCCAAACACACTCGAATGAGAGAGCCACGCGAGGAAGGAGCGACAATAGGCGTGAAGAGAAGCTATCGTGAGGCGTGGTCACGATTTGGAAACATGGTTTCCAAAAATAGTAAACCACTCTCTTCATGCGACCATGGGATTACCCCAAGCGCATACTCCTCTCCACTTGAACCATGCGCTCACTTGATGAGCTGGTTCAATTTCAGTTTGGTCCAAGACCAATTAACCCAAGCGATTTGGTCTAGATCACAATTAAACCCTAAGGCTCCAGATCCAACCGTTCATCTCTTGATGCTCCTGATCTCACCGATCTAGCATCCATTCTCTCGATCGAAGCTTACCGATCTCAAGCCCTAATCAATCAAACATGATCAGACCAGATCTCACTTACAATCAGAGACTAAATCCCTTTAAACTGAACCCAAACAATTCAGTCCACACGATCTGACTTAAGTAAGCCATATCATCAAATTGTGCGACCCTAAGGGTTTTCTTTAAATGTCGGTAACGATAACTCACGTTATCACGATCAGTGAGGGGTATCTAGCAACACATCACTGTCTCCCGATATAAAGAAAAGAGTCTTCCAAGACTACACCCAAACCACAGCACAAGTGTGAATCCACTTCACCAGGCATACATGTTTCCTTTGCCACTGGATGTTCTTATTGGACAAGCGTGTCAAGCCTGTAGCTCCAATATGATGAGCATGATTAGATCAGATGAACATAGTCACCTGGGTATGGCCATACACTTTCTCAATCATCTCATCCAGGGGGGCCCCTTTAGAACATCACACTCCTTAAACAAGGAGACGGCAATCCTATATCTATCACTAGTGTCCTAACCTGACTCATGATCATTATCCAAGATAGTCTATAACCATTATGTTTCAAATGATATTGAACTATCTCAAAACAATGACATGAAAGGGGGTCCCCACAAGGGGGGGCGAAACCCTAATAGGAGGCGCAACAAAAACTCTAGCGGAATCTAGGGTTTCTAAAAGGATCGCATAGCATGTAATATATTCAACTTTCAATGAGAAGCGATTCTTACCATTGCCATCGCTTAGATGGTGTCTTGGAAGGAAAGGCGCAAATGCTCCTTCTCCTAAGGTGACGCACACAATTGATGTCGCCTACTCTTCCTTGGTGCTCCTTGTGCTAGCAAGGCTCCAAGATTGTCTTGCCGAATGGAAAGGGGAGAGATCACCTTGCTTGGCCGAATATTTGCTCTTGTCGTCTACACTTCTCCACACGAGAATGCAAGCACCGAATACTCAAGTTGGCGACAAAGGCGTGAAGAGGCAAGTTTCATGAGGCGTGGTCACGTAAGTGATCATGCTTTCTAAAAATAGAAAGCCTCACCTCCAAATGCGATCATGGGTTTACCCAATCGCAAACTCCTCTTAGATTGAACCATACGCTCAACCAATGAGCTGGTTCAAATCGATTTGGTTCAATAACCAAACAAACCAAGCAATCAGTCCAGACCACAATAAACCCTAAGGCTCTTGATCTGACCGTCGATCTCTTGATGCTCCTGATCTCACCGATCCAGCATCCATTCTCTCAATCGAAGCTTACCGATCTCAAGCCCTAATCAATCAAATATGATCAGACCAGATCTCACTTACAATCAGAGATTAAATCCCTTTAAACTGAACCTGAATAATTCAGTCCACACGATCTGACTTAAGTAAGCCATATCATCAAATTGTGCGACCCTGAGGGTTTCCTTTAAATGTCGGTAACGATAACTCACGTTATCACGATCAGTGAGGGGTATCTAGCAACACATCACTGTCTCCCGATATAAAGGAAAGAGTCTTCCAAGACTACACCCAAACCACAGCACAAGTGTGAATCCAATTCACAAGGCATGCATCTTTCCTTTGCCACTGGATGTTCTTATTGGACAAGTGTGTCAAGCTTGTAACTCCAATATGATGAGCATGATTAGATCAGATGAACATGGTCACCTGGGTATGGCCATACTCTTTTCTCAATCATCTCATCCAGGGGGCCCCTTTAGAACATCACACTCCTTAAACAAGGAGACGGCAATCCTATGTCTATCACTAGTGCCCTAACCTGACTCAAGCTCACCATCCAAGATAGTCTATAATCATTATGTTTCAAATGATATTGAGCTACCTCAAAACAATGACAATCATCATTTAGAAAACACAAGTGATCTCAAGTCAGAGGAAATGTGCCACTTGTCGCATTCAAGGATTATTCACATTGTGACAAGCAATTGAATAACCTAGTAGGGTCTGTCCAGTACATCCAATGTACCCATGAGTCTACATCTTATTCCATGCTCGAAGCATCCTATAAGATTAGAACACATATTAGTCTTAACCATATCAAGGCTGTCTCATGTTCACCAAGATATATCGACTAAGGACTTTACTGCATGTCAGCCTAGCTGAACAGTACTGAGACATTATTCAGAAGTACACTTATTGCAGCAGACAATGTAACAACCTGAATAACAACCATGCCTTTATAAACATAAAAGTTTATACATAATACTGATACAATCCCAAGGCCTCAAACATTAGCCTTAAGGGCATACCCCAACAATCTCCCACTTGCACTTAATCTAATGGTTGAGAAATCTCAAACCCATATTATTACAGTGCTTCACATGCTTCTGCTGCGCCAGAGGCTTAGTAAGCGGGTCTGCTAGATTGTCATCTGTATGTACCTTGCAGACTTTGATCTCGCCACGATCAATGATCTCCCTGATCAAATGAAACCGTCTCTGTATGTGCTTGGACTTCTGGTGCGACCGTGGTTCCTTTGCCTGTGCTATTGCTCCAGTGTTATCACAGAAGATAACCAAAGGACCTACACTCGAAGGAACAACACCAAGTTCCTAAACGAACTTACGAATCCACACTGCCTCCTTGGATGCTTCCGAGGCTGCAACATACTCGGCTTCTGTTGTGGAATCAGCAACGATTGACTGTTTGAAACTCTTCCACACCACTGCTCCTCCATTCAAGCTAAATACATAGCCTGATTGCGATCGGAAATCATCCTGGTCAGACTGGAACGAAGCGTCAGTATATCCTTCAATACTGAGTTCTTCCTGACCACCATATATCAAGAACATATCTTTGGTCCTCCGAAGATATTTTAAAATGTTCTTGACTGCAATCCAGTGTGCCTGACCTGGATTACTTTGGAACCGACTGGTCACGCTTAACCTGTAAGCGACGTCTGGGCGAGTACACAACATCGCATACATAATGGATCCAATAGCCGAAGCATAAGGCGTATTGTCCATTTCATCTTTCTCAGTCTGTGTTTGTGGACACTGACTCTTCGAAAGATTCAGACCATGTCTGACTGGAAGATATCCTCGTTTAGAATTCTCTAAATGAAATCGCTCCAGGACTTTATCGATGTAAGTACTCTGGCACAGCCCGAGAAGCCTCTTAGATCTATCCCTGTAGATCATCACACCTAATACATAGGCTGCTTCTCCTAGATCTTTCATCTGGAAACACTTTCTTAACCATGCCTTAACCGCATGCATTTCAGGAATGTCATTTCCAATGATCAAGATATCATCGACGTAGAGGACTAGGAAAGTAATCACGCTCCCACTAAACCTCTTATATACACACAGGTCATCCTCGTTCTTGATGAAACCAAATTCAGTGACTGATTCATCAAAACGAATATTCCAGCTCCTAGATGCTTGTTTAAGTCCATAAATGGACTTCTTTAACTTGCATATTTTATGACGATCTGATGGATTAGTGAAACCTTCTGGTTGTGTCATATACACATCCTCATCCAGATTTCCATTCAGGAAAGCTGTTTTCACATCCATTTGCCAGATCTCATAATCATAATATGCTGCTATCGCGAAAAGAATCCGAATAGACTTAAACATGGCTACAGGTGAGAAAGTTTCATCATAATCTATCCCGTAGATTTGCTTGAAACCTTTCGCAACTAGCCTGCCTTTATAGGTAACCACGTTACCATCCATGTCAATCTTCTTCTTGAAGATCCATTTACAGCCTATAGGGATGACTCCCGGAGGCGGATCAACCAAATCCCAGACTTGGTTATCTGACATGGAGTCCATCTCGGCGCGCATAGCTTCAAGCCATCTCGCTGACTCCGGTCCACTGACCGCATCCGCATAAGTGAGGGTTTCATCATTATCAATGATGTAGACTCCGTCATAGCGCTCAGGCTGTCGACGGATCCTTCCCGATCTTCGCGGTTCCCGTGATATCTGAGCCTCAGGTTGTTCAATAACCTGTTCTACCGGCTCAGGCTCATCCAACTGCGCTTGACTACTTTGTCCTTCCTCTGGATTCTCATCCAGTTTTATTTCTCTCCCACTGGCCTCTTGCAGAAGAAACTCCTTCTCAAGAAATATGGCCGTCCGAGCAACAAACACCTTGTTCTCTTTGGGATCGAAGAAATAATAACCCTTAGTTTCCTTAGGGTAACCGACAAAGATACATTTCTCAGATCTGCTCTCCAGTTTCCTAGAGGCGAGCTTTTTGACATAAGCTTCGCAGCCCCAGATCCTGATAAATGTCAAGCTCGGCTGTTTCCCATACCATAACTCATATGGAGTCTTAGAAACTGCCTTGGATGGCACTCGGTTTAGTACCTTTGCAGCTGTCTCCAGTGCAAATCCCCAAAAGGAATATGGAAGAGTAGCCTGACTCATCATAGAACGAACCATATCAAGTAACGTTCTATTTCTCCTCTCGGACACACCATTCCATTGCGGTGTTCCTGGCAGAGTGAGTTGTGAGATAATCCCACACTCCTTCAGATAGTTAGTAAACGCATGACTCAAGTATTCTCCACCTCGATCAGAACGAAGTGCCTTGATATTTCGGCCTAGCTGATTCTGTACTTCATTCTTGAACTCTTTGAACTTGTCAAAAGATTCACTTTTATGTCTCATCAGATAGACATACCCATATCTACTGAAATCATCAGTAAAGGTAATGAAGTACTGATAGCCACCTCTGGCATGTTTACTAAATGGCCCACTGTAAGATCCAAGGATCTTAAGTCCTGGTAAGTATTATTTTGATTTAAATAAAATCATTGACTGTGGATATTACGTTAAGCAGTATTGGATGTTAATTAACTAACTTATTGGATGTTAATTAACTGGCTTATTGATTGTTAATTTGTAATTAATTGATTAGGGTTTATTGGTTGTTAATTTATAATTAATTAAATAGACCTTATTGGATGTTAATTTAATCCTTATTGGATTTTCGTTTAAGTGAATGGTTAATTGTTAGTTAATGGTTAAATTAATTAGTTAACTATGGGTTATTGGGTTTACACTTAAATTAGATGGATTCAAATTAATTAGTTAGTGGATTAAGTCTTCTCACCTAATTGGATCATCACTTGGCGACATGGACTTGGATCCTCTACTTGGCGGTTAGGATGCTTGGCGACTTGAAGATCCAATCCGTTAATTCAAATATGGCGTGAAGAGGACTTTTGGCGGCTGATCGTTCGTGCAACCCTAGAGCTTGACGCCACCTTGGAGGAAGAAGGCGATCTTGGTGTTCTTGGAGTTATTGAGGCGAATTCTCCATCTTCTTCCCCTTGGCGAATTTCCTTGAGGTGAAGAAACTTTCTTGGCGAGTTCTTGGAGATTCTTTGGGCGGCTTAAAGGCTTTAGACGAGTTTTGTGGGGGAAGATTTCACCTTAGTGTTCACGGTTAAGAGGTGAGTGGAGTGTCTATTCGATCCTATCTATTTGGTTGTGTTAGATGATACATGTAATTGTTTGAAAACTTTACCATGTTAAAACCGAAACTCAAGACCTCACCATGTTGAAAACCGAATTTTGCAAAGGTGAATATATCATGAAAAACCGAAATTTTGCATGGGTGAATATATCATGAAAAACCAAAATTTTGCATGGGTGTATATATCATGAAAAACCAAAATTTAAGGTATTCTTATATGGAATTTAGGAAGCTTTAAATCAATGATTTTTAGCATGGAATTCTTGTTAACTAGGGTTTAAATTTTAAGTATATAATGTGCTTGAAACCGTGGGCTACATGTGATGTTTTGTGAATTAGATTGTAAGAAGATGAATTTTAATCTTATGTTGATGTTATGGATGCCCTAATAGCCCTAATAAATGCTAATAATATTCATGTTTATTTACCTATGACCATGAATCTTTGTTTGAGAAACTTGGGTGATAACTTAGCAAGGTTAGACTGAACTAATCAGCATGAAACCTAAGGACTACACTACTATGTGAATTATGCGATTTTTTGGAATATTATGTGTTTAATGTGATTTTTGAATATTATGTGATTATGTGATTTTTTTTTAATATTATGTGGTTATGTGATTTTCGAATATTATGTGGTTATGTGAACTCAAATATTATGTGTTGTGGTCATGGAATGAATAGGACTAAAGCTAAGTGTAACTGTGTACTCAAGGGGATAGTCTATATGTGATATGTTAAGGGTTAGAGATTTCAGCCCTGTATTGTGATATGTGAGGGGGTTGTTGTTCAGCCTGCCTGATGTGATTATTGTGATAAGGGGGTTGTTATTCAGCCTGCCTGATGTGATTATTGTGATAAAAATGACTATCCTAGAGTCTAGTTGACACTTAGGAGTCCACTTTTGTGAAATAAGATATAAGATGTGTCTGGTGTTGTCCAGTTAAGGAACCCTTTGGGAGAACGAGTGATATAAGACGCAAAGTGCCATGTCTTGGTCGGATAGGGGCCACCTCTTGATGTCGTCACTCTTAGACGCTTAGATTTTTGTGATTATGGGGTGGTGTAGATCAATGTATCACATCTTGACCAGGTGGTGATTACCTCTTGAGTCTACTCACTGTCCATCTATATGTTGCATGTGATTTGCAGGCTTCTCCCAGTGCTTAGGCCAAAGCCGGGTTGGACCATAATGGTCACTACTGAATATGCTGGACAACTAGGTTAATTAAGTGGTTGGTATGTTTAGTTGGTTTAGAGTAAAACTCTAGAACCTTGAGTAGACATTGGTGTGATGTCTTAGCAGTGTCCATCTGACTGTTTTATATGAGTTCTGTGCTTTAATTTTGTTATATGTTGACATGATATTCTATTCAATGTTTTTAAAATAATCTGCATGTATTTTGAGTGTATGTTATGGATGGTCGTTTGAGACTATCCACTCACTGGGCTGTGTAGCTCACCCCTCATTATTTTCAGGTGTAGAGCAGGGGCGCATTTCCAGTTAACATTTTATATGAACATCGTGATATGCCAGTTGAATGAATAAGACTTTTGTGTTTAATTACTGGGGCCGGTTGTGGCCGAATTATGTGAACTTGTGTTGCCAGTTGTGGCCGAATTATGTGAACTTGTGTTGCCGGTTGTGGCAGTTTGATATTCTGATTTTTGTGTCACCGCGGGCTTTGGCCTGGTTTCGGTGTGGTATCATTGATGAATTTATAGAATCGATATTATGACTTTGTTTCGAATTTCGAGTTGACTTGTGTTTTTGCAATCGGTTTTAATATAAATGTAACTTGCTTATGTCTAGTGCAAGTATTGCGTGGTGGCAGGTACATTTATGAAATTGTGTTTTGAGAATCTATGTATGAATTTTCAAAAATTTTCAGATCGTGTTTTCTTGAACTTGGTTTTACCTAGCATGTGAATCGATCTTGTATGATAACATCCTGTTTCTCTATGATTTGTGTTGCTTGTTTGGGGTTAAGATAACGGGATGTGACAGAATGGTATCAGAGGAGTTGGCTAGCTAAAACTTAGTTCGGGGGAAAACATGTTTGTGTATTGCTAGACATCTGATAGGGTTATGTTTGTTTTCCTTACTATGGTATGTGTGTGTGTAGGAATTTAAAATGGTGCAAACTAGAGGAAATGCTAGCAGTGAAGGCGAGCAGACCTCGGATCTCACGAGAGCCATTGCGACTCTGACAGGCATGGTACAACAACAGGGTGCCATGATAGAGAGGCAAGCTCAGATGCTGCAGCAGCAACAGACTCAGCATCAAGAAGCGCAACAGCATCTCTTGCAGCAATTGACTCAGGAGAGATCCCAGACTACTACTCGAGGAGTGGGGACTGACTCTCAGGAGGACACTCACAGGCGCTATGCCTCACTTGTGAGTGAATTCCAGAAACTGGGTCCTAGTTCTTTTTATGGGGGCTCAGAATCAAGTACTGCAGAGAACTGGCAGTTATGCTTGGAAAAGATTTTTCAAATCATGCGTTGCTCAGATGAGGACAAGCTATGTCTGGCCACCTATATGATGCGTGGTGACGCAGATGAGTGGTGGAAGGGCGTGGTGAGGCTTGCTGAAGAAAGACATGAAACAGTAGATTGGCCCTACTTCTTGTCTCAATTTAATGAGAAGTACTTCCCCGATAGCTTGGTGGAGGACCGAGAGGTGGAATTTATTCACCTGGAGCAGGGTGATCTGACTGTGGACCAGTATGAGTTGCAGTTCACTAAGTTGGGAAAGTATGCCCCTCACCTGATAAACACTAAAAAGAGGAGGGCTACCAAGTTTCTCAGAGGTCTCAGATGGGATATTCGGGAGCAGGTTGGTGCTCAGCACTTGGAGACTTACGTTGAGACTGTTGGACGAGCACGCACCATTGAGAGGTACATATCTGAGAGGAGTTCTAGTGTGGCCGTGACTGTGATTCCTGCAGCTGAAGCGGCGGCTCCTCAGTATGGTAATGGCGGCAAGGGTAAGAAATACCCTAGACATAAGGACTACAAGAAGGGCAGGTATAAGCCTTACTCTTACAAGGCACCGCAGCAGTCCAGGGATGCACCGCAGCAGTCCAGGGATGCCAGGGATGTAAAGAACAGTATCACAGAGGACCGGAGTTGTAATTATTGTGGGCTCAAGGGACATCTAATGAAGGACTATTATAAGAAGAATGGTGTATGCTTCAGGTGTAAGAAACCTGGGCACATGGTCAAGGACTGCAAAGAACCTGAGATGCAGCAGAGAGGTGCAGATAAGCCTACAGTCCAGACCCGAGTTTATGCTGTGGCTGAGAAGGATACATGAGCTTCCCGATCCGTCGTGGAAGGTACCTTATTTGTATTCGATCAGTTAGCTCGCATCTTATTTGACCCTGGTGCAAATTTGTCTTTTGTATCTGTTAAATTTGCTGCATGTTTACCTGTAATACCTAAGGTGCTAGATTATGTTGTGTCTGTGAGTACTCCCTTAGGAAAATCATTATCTACAGATACTGTTTGTGCTGATTGTGTAGTGCATGTAGAGGGTTATGAGTTTCTGGTAGATCTAATCTTTTTAGACATGCAAGACTATGATGTCATCCTAGGTATGGATTGGTTATCCTCACATCATGCCACTGTGGATTGCTTTGAGAAAGTAATCACCTTGAATCTGCTAGATGGGAATCAGATTTTTGTGAGAGGTCTAGTGTCAGACCAAGGACCACATGTGATATCTTTCCTGCAGGCTAGAAAGTTACTTGCTAGTGGGTGCAAGGGTTATTTTGCGCATGTTAAGGTGCAGGATGATTCTACTCCTGATTTGACTCAGATGGCGGTGGTGAAAGAGTTTCCTGATGTGTTCTCTGAGGAATTTTCAGGCTTGCCACCAATTCGAGAGGTAGAGTTTGGCATTGAGTTGGCGCCAGGTACTACGCCTATCTCCAGAGCTCCTTACCGCATGGCTACATCAGAGTTGGCCGAACTTAAGAAGCAGCTGGAGGAATTGCTGGAAAAAGGTTACATCCGGCCTAGTGCTTCCCCCTGGGGAGCGCCAGTGCTGTTCGTAAAGAAAAAGGATGGAACCCTGAGGATGTGTATAGACTACAGGCAACTGAACCAAGTGACTATTAAGAATAAGTATCCTCTCCCCAGAATTGATGATCTATTTGATCAATTACAGGGAGCGACAGTGTTCTCTAAGATTGACCTGAGGTCAGGGTATTACCAGCTTAGGGTCAAGGATGAGGATATATTTAAGATTGCTTTCAGGACCAGGTATGGGCATTTCGAATTTCTAGTTATGCCTTTTGGACTGACGAATGCACCTGCTGTCTTCATGGATTTGATGAACAGGGTATTCCATGAATTGCTTGACTCTTGTGTGGTAGTCTTTATAGATGATATCTTGGTATACGCTCGGACTACTTCGGATCATGTCAGTGACTTGCGCAGAGTGCTAGAGATTCTGAGGAAGAACCGGTTATATGCCAAGGCTAGTAAGTGTGAGTTCTGGCTAGAAAAGATCAGCTTCCTTGGGCATGTGATTTCTGGTCAAGGGGTGTCTGTGGATCCAGTTAAAGTGCAAGCCATCCTTGATTGGGGAAGACCGACTAGTGCTACTGAGATCAGAAGTTTCCTGGGTCTAGCAGGTTACTACCGGAGATTTGTTGAGGGATTCTCCAAGCTGGCGGGTCCTTTAACTAAATTGACCAGAAAGGAGGCCAAGTTTAATTGGGATGGAAAGTGTGAAGAAAGCTTTCAAGAGCTGAAGAGAAGGTTGACTAGTACACCGATCCTCATTATTCCCAGTGATGGGGAAAGGTTTACTGTCTATACGGATGCTTCGGGCAAAGGGTTGGGTTGTGTCTTGATGCAGAAGGGTTTTGTGGTAGCCTATGCTTCGAGACAACTGAAGGAGTATGAGTTGAACTACCCTACTCATGACTTAGAGTTGGCGGCCGTAGTCTTTGCTCTGAAGATATGGCGTCACTATTTGTTGGGTCAAGAGTTTGATCTGTTCACTGATCACCAGAGTCTCAAGTACATCTTCACTCAGAAGGAGTTGAACATGAGACAGAGAAGATGGATGGAGTTGATCAAAGACTATGACTTCTCTATTCAGTATCAGGCTGGAAAGGCCAATGTAGTGGCGGATGCACTGAGCAGACATCCAGTTACTTCAGTAGCTGCTTTACGGGTCAGTGAGTGGCAGTTACTGCAGGAGTTCAGAGATCTCAGGATCAGTGTTTCTCCTAAAGTTCAGGCGGGTTATGTGGCTTTCCTCAGAGTACAGTCTGCTTTGTTGCAGAAGATCAGAGATCAGCAATCTGTGGATCCGAAATTAGTTCAGATCAGGGATAGTTTGGTTGCGGGTACAGTTCATAATTTTAGCTTGTCTGATGATGGTGTTCTTCGGTTTCGTGGAAGGGTGTGTGTCCCTGAGGAACCGAGCTTGAGGAAAGAAATATTGGAGGACAGCCATAACTCCAAATATTCTCTACATCCTGGTGTGACTAAGATGTATCAGGACCTCAAGAAAAGCTTTTGGTGGCCGGGTATGAAGAAAGAAGTATTTGATTTTGTCTCTAGGTGTTTAACCTGTCAGACAGTAAAGGCTGAACACCAGAAACCTGGTGGTTTGTTGCAGCCCCTTCCTATTCCTGAGTGGAAGTGGGAATGCATCAGTATGGACTTTGTTTGTGGTTTGCCCAGAACCAGATTGGGTCATGATGCTATTTGGGTGATTGTTGATAGACTCACTAAATCAACCCATTTTCTTCCGATCAAGATGACTTATCCTTTAGAGAGACTGGCTAGATTGTATATTGATGAGATAGTCAGACTGCATGGAGTGCCTGTTGATATTGTGTCTGATAGGGACTCTCGATTTCTGTCTAGGTTTTGGAAGAGCTTACAGGAGGGTTTGGGTACTAAGTTGAGTTTTAGTACAGCATACCATCCTCAGTCTGATGGCCAGACGGAGCGTACTATACAGACTCTAGAAGACTTATTGAGAGCTTATGTGGTTGATTGGAGTTCCGAGTGGAATCGGGATCTATCTTTGATAGAGTTCACTTATAATAATAGCTTCCACTCCAGTATTCAGATGGCTCCTTATGAGGCTTTGTATGGGAGAAGGTGTAGGACTCCCTTGTGTTGGGAGGAAACTGGTGACAGAATGATTTTGAGATCTGATGCAGTACAGGAGACTACTGATAAGGTTAGAGAGATACAGAATAAACTGAAGATTTCTCGGGATAGACAGAAGAGTTATGCTGATGATCGTCGTCGTCCCTTGGAGTTTATGGTAGGGGATCATGTTTTCTTAAAGGTGTCACCTACTAAGGGTGTTATGAGGTTTGGCAAAAAGGGCAAGTTGAGCCCTAGGTTTGTTGGACCTTTTGACATTATTGAGAGAGTTGGTCCAGTGGCTTACAGGTTAGCTTTACCTCCTGCTATGGATCATGTGCATAATGTGTTCCATGTTTCTGCTTTGAGGAAATATCATCCTGATCCATCTCATGTATTGGAGTTGGAACCTCTTCAGATTCAGAGTGATTTGACCTTTGAAGAAAGACCTCTCCGGATTGTGGATAGAAAGGACAAAGTTCTGAGGAACAAGTCTATACCTTTAGTAAAGGTTATCTGGGGAAATCAGTCGGTTGAGGAGGCGACTTGGGAGACTGAAGCTGATATGAGGAAGTTTTATGCTTATCTTTTTTGATGATATGAATGCTGAGCTTTAGAGGACTAAAGCTTTATAAGGAGGGAGGGATGTAAGATCCAAGGATCTTAAGTCCTGGTAAGTATTATTTGATTTAAATAAAATCATTGACTGTGGATATTACGTTAAGCAGTATTGGATGTTAATTAACTAACTTATTGGATGTTAATTAACTGGCTTATTGATTGTTAATTTGTAATTAATTGATTAGGGTTTATTGGTTGTTAATTTATAATTAATTAAATAGACCTTATTGGATGTTAATTTAATCCTTATTGGATTTTCGTTTAAGTGAATGGTTAATTGTTAGTTAATGGTTAAATTAATTAGTTAACTATGGGTTATTGGGTTTACACTTAAATTAGATGGATTCGAATTAATTAGTTAGTGGATTAAGTCTTCTCACCTAATTGGATCATCACTTGGCGACATGGACTTGGATCCTCTACTTGGCGGTTAGGATGCTTGGCGACTTGAAGATCTAATCCGTTAATTCAAATATGGCGTGAAGAGGACTTTTGGCGGCTGATCGTTCGTGCAACCCTAGAGCTTGACGCCACCTTGGAGGAAGAAGGCGATCTTGGTGTTCTTGGAGTTATTGAGGCGAATTCTCCATCTTCTTCCCCTTGGCGAATTTCCTTGAGGTGAAGAAACTTTCTTGGCGAGTTCTTGGAGATTCTTTGGGCGGCTTAAAGGCTTTAGACGAGTTTTGTGGGGGAAGATTTCACCTTAGTGTTCACGGTTAAGAGGTGAGTGGAGTGTCTATTCGATCCTATCTATTTGGTTGTGTTAGATGATACATGTAATTGTTTGAAAACTTTACCATGTTAAAACCGAAACTCAAGACCTCACCATGTTGAAAACCGAATTTTGCAAAGGTGAATATATCATGAAAAACCGAAATTTTGCATGGGTGAATATATAATGAAAAACCGAAATTTTGCATGGGTGTATATATCATGAAAAACCAAAATTTAAGGTATTCTTATATGGAATTTAGGAAGCTTTAAATCAATGATTTTTAGCATGGAATTCTTGTTAACTAGGGTTTAAATTTTAAGTATATAATGTGCTTGAAACCGTGGGCTACATGTGATGTTTTGTGAATTAGATTGTAAGAAGATGAATTTTAATCTTATGTTGATGTTATGGATGCCCTAATAGCCCTAATAAATGCTAATAATATTCATGTTTATTTACCTATGACCATGAATCTTTGTTTGAGAAACTTGGGTGATAACTTAGCAAGGTTAGACTGAACTAATCAGCATGAAACCTAAGGACTACACTACTATGTGAATTATGCGATTTTTTGGAATATTATGTGTTTAATGTGATTTTTGAATATTATGTGATTACGTGATTTTTTTTTAATATTATGTGGTTATGTGATTTTCGAATATTATGTGGTTATGTGAACTCAAATATTATGTGTTGTGGTCATGGAATGAATAGGACTAAGGCTAAGTGTAACTGTGTACTCAAGGGGATAGTCTATATGTGATATGTTAAGGGTTAGAGATTTCAGCCCTGTATTGTGATATGTGAGGGGGTTGTTGTTCAGCCTGCTTGATGTGATTATTGTGATAAGGGGGTTGTTATTCAGCCTGCCTGATGTGATTATTGTGATAAAAATGACTATCCTAGAGTCTAGTTGACACTTAGGAGTCCACTTTTGTGAAATAAGATATAAGATGTGTCTGGTGTTGTCCAGTTAAGGAACCCTTTGGGAGAACGAGTGATATAAGACGCAAAGTGCCATGTCTTGGTCGGATAGGGGCCACCTCTTGATGTCGTCACTCTTAGACGCTTAGATTTTTGTGATTATGGGGTGGTGTAGATCAATGTATCACATCTTGACCAGGTGGTGATTACCTCTTGAGTCTACTCACTGTCCATCTATATGTTGCATGTGATTTGCAGGCTTCTCCCAGTGCTTAGGCCAAAGCCGGGTTGGACCATAATGGTCACTACTGAATATGCTGGACAACTAGGTTAATTAAGTGGTTGGTATGTTTAGTTGGTTTAGAGTAAAACTCTAGAACCTTGAGTAGACATTGGTGTGATGTCTTAGCAGTGTCCATCTGACTGTTTTATATGAGTTCTGTGCTTTAATTTTGTTATATGTTGACATGATATTCTGTTCAATGTTTTTAAAATAATCTGCATGTATTTTGAGTGTATGTTATGGATGGTCGTTTGAGACTATCCACTCACTGGGCTGTGTAGCTCACCCCTCATTATTTTCAGGTGTAGAGCAGGGGTGCATTTCCAGTTAACATTTTATATGAACATCGTGATATGCCAGTTGAATGAATAAGACTTTTGTGTTTAATTACTGGGGCCGGTTGTGGCCGAATTATGTGAACTTGTGTTGCCAGTTGTGGCCGAATTATGTGAACTTGTGTTGCCGGTTGTGGCAGTTTGATATTCTGATTTTTTTGTCACCGCGGGCTTTGGCCTGGTTTCGGTGTGGTATCATTGATGAATTTATAGAATCGATATTATGACTTTGTTTCGAATTTCGAGTTGACTTGTGTTTTTGCAATCGGTTTTAATATAAATGTAACTTGCATATGTCTAGTGCAAGTATTGCGTGGTGGCAGGTACATTTATGAAATTGTGTTTTGAGATTCTATGTATGAATTTTCGAAAATTTTCAGATCGTGTTTTCTTGAACTTGGTTTTACCTAGCATGTGAATCGATCTTGTATGATAACATCCTGTTTCTCTATGATTTGTGTTGCTTGTTTGGGGTTAAGATAACGGGATGTGACACCCACACACATCACTGTGTATAAGGTCAAGTAAACCTGAAGCCCTTTGACCTTTGTTAGCAAAAGGTGGCTTCGTCATTTTACCCATTAAACAAGTCTTGCATGTATCAATCTCCTCATAGGAGAATGATCCCAGCAGTCCATGATCATGCAACCACTTAATGCGCTTCTTGTTAATATGGCCTAAACGACTATGCCATAGCAAGGTACTGTCATCAGCATACTTGGCTTTCTTAATATCAACATTTTGTATAGAACATTCCATGTCCAACATGAATAACCCATTGTTAATTGAACCAGTTGCATAAACAATATTATCAAAAGATAAAACACACTTTGAAATATTGCATTCAAAGGAAAATCCCTTCCTGACAAGAGCAGGAATGGAGATAATATTTTTAGTAATGCTGGGAACAAAGTAACAACTGTTTAGTTCTAATACAAGCCCAGATGGCAAAGAGATGAAATAGTCTCCTACAGCAACAGCAACAACCCGTGCCCCGTTTCCAACTCGTAGGTCCACCTCATGCTGTCCCACCTGCCTTCTTCTCTTGAGTTCCTGTACATTTGAACAAATGTGAACTCCACATGCAGTGTCCAACACCCATGAAATAGAAGAAGAGGATATCATGACTTCCGTCACATAAATACCTGAGCCAGAAGCAAAGCTTCCCTTCTTATCTCCTTGGAGCGCTTTACAGTCCTTTTTCCAGTGACCTAGCTGGCCACAGTGGAAACATCTGTATTCCTTTGACCGCTTAACCTTTTGCTTCAGAGCCTTGCTGTAACTCTTGATAGGGGCCTTGCCCTTCTTCCCCTTCTTCTTGTTCCTAGAAGGAACCATTAGGACAGAGGTCGAAGGCTTTCCCTTCAGAGTCTCCTCAGTAGTTAAGAGCATATTCAGCAGCTCTGCCGGAGTACAGTCGATTTTGTTCATATTAAAGTTAATAATGAACGCATCGAAAGAGGGCGGGAGAGACTGCAGAATAATGTCTACAGCAAGCTCCTGATTGATGGTATGCCCCAGTTTCTCTAGAGCCTCCTTGTGCCCAATCATCTTGAGCACGTGAGCTCCCACTGGGCTCCCTTCAGCCAGTTTGCTTTGAAAGAAAAGCTTGGTCAAATTATAGCGTTCAGTCCTCGCCTGTGTAGCATACAGCATCTTGAGGTTCGCTATAATCTCTATAGCCGACATATCCTCATGCTGACGCTGCAGCGGTGGCGTCATAGACGCTAGCATCAGGCAAGCGACATCAATGCTATCATTGACGTGCTTTTCATAGGCTTCCCGAACCGCCCTTGCGGCGTTCGGAGCGGGCTGAGGCGGTATTGCCGTCTCGAGGACATACAGTTTCCTCTCTGTCTTAAGAACAATCTTAAGGTGTCCGAACCAGTCTGAGAAGTTCGGCCCAGCAAACTTCTCCCTTTCCAGTAGGGATCGCACATTGAAGTTCATGGTGTTCGTTGCTGTAGGTATCTACAACAATGCAAGAACAGCAAGGTCAGTATCAATGTCAAGAATCAATCAGGACTTAAGAAGGATTCTTTTTCTCACTATTTTATCCTGCTGAAAAATCCAGCAAAACAGCCCGAAAGAGTAGAACTCTTTTAGTGAGATGGGATCCAGATTTCATACTTGGTCTCCGCGTCCCGCTCAGGCGAGATAAGATGCACAGAGAGTACAAGCACTAATCTCTGGTAGGCTGTCCCAGCCAATCGCCAACCCGTGCGATTCCCCTTCATCTGGGCAATCCAGCCGACTGTGCCAACTGAGTTGGTGAAGGGTCCCCTTCAAGGGGGAGCGCATGCATATGAAACCCCTTTCAAGAGGGGGGCGAAAAACCCTTTAGGGTGGCGCATCAAAACTTTCAAGCGGAAGCTAGGGTTTTCATGGATCTTAGCAAGATAATATGATCAACAAGATGGAGTTTAGATCTTTACCAAAGCCATGAAGAAGATGGCGACTTGGAAGAGAAAAATCGAAAGGGATCTTCTCCCTAGTTGACGCACACAAGATGATGTGCTTGCTCCTTGGAGATCCTTGTGCTAGCAAGGTCCTTCAAGGGTTGTCGTATGCAAGGGATGAGATGATCCTTTGGCCGAGAGCTCCTTGTCCAAAACCACCTTCTCGTCGATCACCCTCAAGCGAAAGATGCAAGGCGTTGAGACCAGCCTTCCACGTTACCACATGGAAGCGTTTTTCTTTCATTATCGAAAACCGCCTTCCAAAATAGGTAAGTCTCAATGGCTTAAGCGTTCACTCCAAGTGAACGTTCGAAACTTCCTTGCATTGAACCTCTCATTGAACCAAGCGATCACATAGTGAACCGGTTCAATTAGAGTTGGTTCAAAACGCAAATTGAGCCAAGCCACTTGGTCTAGACCATATCAAACCCTAAGGTTCCAGATCCAACCGTCCATCTCCTGATGCTCTTGATCTCACCGATCTAGCATCAACTCTCTCGATCGAAGCTTACCGATCTCAAGCCCTAATCAATCAAACATGATCAGACCAGATCTCACTTACAATCAGAGTTTATTTCCCTTTAAACTGAACCCAAAGAATTCAGTCCACACGATCTGACTTAAGTAAGCCATATCATCACATTGTGCGACCCTAAGGGTTTCCTTTAAATGTCGGTAACGATAACTTACGTTATCACGATCAGTGAGGGGTATCTAGCAACACATCACTGTCTCCCGATATAAAGGAAAGAGTCTTCCAAGACTACACCCAAAACACAGCTCAAGTGTGAATCAAACTCACGAGGCATGCATGTTTCCTTTGCCACTGGATGTTCTTATTGGACAAGCATGTCAAGCCTGTAACTCCAATACGATGAGCATGATTAGATCAGATGATCATAGTCATCTGGGTATGGCCATACACTATCTCAATCATCTCATATAGGGGGGCCCTTTAGAACATCACACTCCTTGAACAAGGAGACGGCAATCCTATATCTATCACTAGTGTCCTAACCTGACTCATGATCATTATCCAAGATAGTCTATAATCATTATCTTTCAAATGATATTGAACTACCTCAAAATAATGACATTCATCATTTAGAAACACAAGTGATCTCAAGTCAAAGGACATGTGCCACTTGATGCATACAAGGAATATTCACATTGTGACAACCAACTGAATATCCTAGTAGGGTCTGTCCAGTACATCCAATGTACCCATGAGTCTACATCTTATTCCATACTCGAAGCATCCTATAAGATTAGAACACATATTAGTCTTAACCATATCAAGGCTGTCTCATGTTCACCAAGATATCTCGACTAAGGACTTATAGCCTGTCAGCCTAGCTGAACAGCTTTGAGACATTATTCAGAAGTACTCTCATTACAGCAGACAAGATAACAACCTGAATAATAACCATGCCTTTTATAAACACAAGAGTTTATTACATGATACTTATACAATCCCAAGGCCTCAAACATTAGCCTTAAGGGCATACCCCAACAATCTCCCACTTGCACTTAATCTAATGGTTGAGAAATCTCAAACCCATATTATTACAGTGCTTCTCATGCTTCTGCTGCGCCAGAGGCTTGGTAAGCGGGTCTGCCAGATTGTCACCTGTATGAACCTTGCATATTTTGATCTCGCCTCGATCAATGATCTCCCGGATCAAGTGAAACCGTCTCTGTATGTGCTTGGACTTCTGGTGCGACCGTGGTTCCTTTGCTTGTGCGATTGCTCCAGTGTTATCACAGAAGATAACCAAAGGATCTGCACTCGAAGGAACAACACCAAGTTCTCTCACGAACTTACGAATCCACACTGCCTCCTTGGATGCTTCCGAGGCTGCAACATACTCGGCTTCTGTTGTGGAATCAGCAACAGTTGACTATTTGAAACTCTTCCACACCACTGCTCCACCATTCAAGCTAAAGACATAGCCTGATTGCGAACGGAAATCATCCTGGTCTGACTGGAACGAAGCGTCAGTATATCCCTCTATACTGAGTTCTTCCTGACCACCATATATCAAGAACATATCTTTGGTCCTCCGCAGATATTTTATAATGTTCTTGACCGCAATCCAGTGTGCCAAACCTGGATTACTTTGGAATCGACTGGTCACGCTTAACCCGTAAGCGACGTCTGGGCGAGTACACAACATCGCATACATAATGGACCCAATAGCCGAAGCATAAGGCGTATTGTCCATTTCATCTTTCTCAGTCTGTGTTTGTGGACACTGACTCTTCGAAAGATTCAGACCATGTCTGACTGGAAGATATCCATGCTTAGACTTCTCTAAATGGAATCTCTCCAGGACTTTATCGATGTAAGTACTTTGGCACAGCCCGAGAAGCCTCTTAGATCTATCCCGGTAGATCTTCACACCTAACACATAGGCTGCTTCTCCTAGATCTTTCATCTGGAAACATTTTCCTAACCTTGCTTTAACCGCATGCAGTTCAGGAATATCATTTCCAATGATTAAGATATCATCGACGTAGAGGATTAGGAATGTAATTACGCTCCCACTAAACCTCTTATATACACACGGGTCATCTTCGTTCTTGATGAAACCAAACTCAGAGATTGATTCATCGAAACGAATATTCCAGCTTCTAGATGCTTGTTTCAATCCATAAATGGATTTCTTTAACTTGCATATTTTATGACGATCTGCTGGATTAGTGAAACCCTCAGGTTGTGTCATATATACATCCTCATCCAGATTTCCATTAAGGAAAGCTGTTTTCACATCCATCTGCCAGATCTCATAATCGTAATACGCAGCTATCGCGAAAAGAATCCGAATAGACTTAAACATGGCTACAGGTGAGAAAGTTTCATCATAATCTATCCCGTAGATTTGTTTGAAACCTTTCGCAACTAGCCTGCCTTTATAGGTAACCACGTTACCATCCATGTCAATCTTCTTCTTGAAGATCCATTTACAGCCTATAGGGATTACTCCCGGAGGCGGATCAACCAAATCCCAGACTTGGTTATCTGACATGGAGTCCATCTCGGCTCGCATACCATCAAGCCATCTAGCTGACTCCGGTCCACTGACCGCATCCGCATAAGTGAGGGGTTCATCATTATCAATGATGTAGACTCCGTCATAGCGCTCAGGCTGTCGACGGATCCTTCCCGATCTTCGCGGTTCCCGTGTTATCTGAGCCTCAGGTTGTTCAATAACCTGATCCACTGGCTCTGGCTCATCCAACTGCACTTGACTACTTTGTCCTTCCTCTGGATTCTCATCCAGCTTTATTTCTCTCCCACTGGCCTCTTGCAGAAGAAATTCCTTCTCAAGAAATATGGCCGTCCGAGCAACAAAAACCTTGTTCTCTTTGGGATCGTAGAAATAATAACCCTTAGTTTCCTTAGGGTAACCGACAAAGATGCATTTCTCAGATCTGCTCTCCAGTTTCCCAGAGGCGAGCTTTTTGACATAAGCCTCGCAACCCCAGATCCTGATAAATGTCAAGCTAGGCTGTTTCCCATACCATAACTCATATGGCGTCTTTGAAACTGCCTTGGATGGCACTCGGTTTAGTACCTTTGCAGCTGTTTCCAGTGCAAAACCCCAAAAGGAGTATGGAAGAGTAGCCTGACTCATCATAGAACGAACCATGTCAAGTAACGTTCTATTTCTCCTCTCGGACACACCATTCCATTGCGGTGTTCCTGGCGGAGTGAGCTGTGAGATAATCCCACACTCTTTCAGATAGTCAGTAAATTCTCGACTTAGGTATTCTCCACCTCGATCAGAACGAAGTGCCTTGATATTTCGGCCTAACTGATTTTGTACTTCATTTTTGAACTCTTTGAACTTGTCAAAAGATTCACTTTTATGTCTCATTAGATAGACATACCCATACCTCCTGAAATCATCAGTAAAGGTAATGAAGTACTGATAGCCACCTCTGGCATGTTTACTAAATGGCCCACACACATCACTGTGTATGAGGTCAAGTAAACCTGAAGCCCTTTGACCTTTGTTAGGAAAAGGAGACTTCGTCATTTTACCCATCAAACAAGCTTTGCATGTATCAAACTCCTCATAGGAGAAAGATCCCAGCAGTCCATGATCATGCAACCGCTTAATGCGTTTCTCGTTTATATGGCCTAAACGACTATGCCATAGCAAGGTGCTGTCATCAGCATACTTGGCTTTCTTATTATAAATGTTTTGTATAGAATTTTCCATGTCCAACATGTATAACCCATTGTTAATTGAACCAGTTGCATACACAATATTATCTACAGATAAAACACACTTTGAAATATTGCATTCAAAGGCAAATCCTTTCCTGACAAGAGCAGGAATAGAGATAATATTCTTGGTGATACTCGGTACAAAATAACAATTGTTTAATTCCAATACAATGCCAGATGGTAAAGAAATGAAATAGTCTCCTACAGCAACAGCAGCAACCCGTGCCCCGTTTCCAACGCGTAGGTCTACCTCATGCTGTCCCACCTGCCTTCTTCTCTTGAGTTCCTGTACATTTGAACAAATGTGAACTCCACATGCAGTGTCCAACACCCATGAAATAGAAGAAGATGAAACCATGACTTCCGTCACGTATATACCTGAGCCAGAAGCGATGCTTCCCCTCTTATCTCCTTGGAGCACTTTACAGTCCTTTTTCCAGTGACCCAGCTGGCCACAGTGGAAACACCTGTTGTCCTTGGACCGCTTGACCTTCTGTTTCAGAGCCTTACTGTAGTTCTTGACAGGGGCCTTGCCCTTCTTCCCCTTCTTCTTGTTCCTAAAAGGAACCATTAAGACAGAGGTTGAAGGCTTGCCCTTCAGAGTTTCCTCAATAGTCAAGAGCATATTCAGCAGCTCTGCCGGCGTACAATCGATTTTGTTCATATTAAAGTTAATGATGAACGCATCGAAAGAAGGCGGAAGAGACTGCAGAATAATATCTACAGCAAGCTCCTGGTTGACGGTATGCCCCAGTTTCTCCAGAGCCTCCTTGTGCCCAATCATCTTGAGCACGTGAGCTCCCACTGGGCTCCCCTCAGCCAGTTTGCTCTGAAAGAAGAGCTTCGTCAGATTATAGCGTTCTGTCCTCGCCTGTGCAGCATACAGCATCTTGAGGTTCGCTATAATCTCTATAGCCGACATATCCTCATGCTGACGCTGCAGCGGTGGCGTCATAGACGCTAGCATCAGGCAAGCGACATCAATGCTATCATTGACGTGCTTTTCATAGGCATCACGAACCGCCCTTGCGGCGTTCGCAGCGGGCTGCGGCGGTATCGCCGTCTCGAGGACATACAGTTTCCTCTCTGCCTTAAGAACGATCTTAAGGTGTCCGAACCAGTCAGAGAAGTTCGGCCCAGCAAACTTCTCCCTTTCCAGTAGGGATCGCACATTGAAGCTCATGGTGTTCGTTGCTGCAGGAATCTACAACAATGCAAGAACAGCAAGGTCAGTATCAATGTTCAGAATCAATCCAGGACTTTAAGAAAGATTCTTTTTCTCACTATTTTGTCTGACTGAAAAATCCAGAAAACAGTCCGAAAGAGTAACACTCTTTTAGTGAGATGGGATCCAGATTTCATACTTGGTCTCCGCGTCCCGCTCAGGCGAGATAAGATGCACAGAGATGACAAGCATTAATTTCTGGTAGGCTGTCCCAGCCAATCGCCAACCCGTGCGATTCCCCTTCATCTGGGCAATCCAGCAGACTGTGCCAACTGAGTTGGTACAACACAGTCTCTGACCCCACAGATGGCTGCCTCCATGCACTACCATATGCGCCACATATGTAGTCTACATGGTCAAGCTGACCTGACCTACTCCCTGGACCACCACGTGCTATGCTGAGCAACGAGAAGGGATAAATCCCTACTCTGTAACACGCAGGTGTAATCCCGCACTGTCTGAAGATAGATGGACGTGCCCACTGAGTGGGTTCAACACGGCTCCAACGATAGTCAGAACAGTGAGGTTTCGCGCCAGAAGGCATTACGTGCTTGATATATTAGCGTTGGATTTTAACGGTCTTTTATCTTCTTAACTATCATACATGGCCTATGGTGATAGCAGAAGATAAACACATGCAATTCTAATTATTTAAGCAATAAATAGAAAGCATGATCTTATGTGGTAAAAGCCCATGAACCCTAGTAAGACCTTAATTTTACTTAAGTCTTCACTTGAGCTCATTTGCATCTCATCTGGTCCAACCCAGGGCCCTAGCGCCAAGAGCACCTCAGGTGCGCCACCAGGTGAATGCTCCTCTGATGTGTGCCTTTGTGCTCTTGTCTAATCAAATACAATTTGATCTATCTAGACAAGTTTGACTCACAGGTCAATTATACATTATAAATTAAGTACAAATGTGATTCGCAGATCACAAAATAATTTACAAGTTTGATTCCAGGCACGCAGGCCCCAGCACAGCACACATTTAACATGGGCAGTCCACATAAGAATAAATAGACAAGCATCATGGCATCAATCATCATGTGATCCAATCAAGAAATTAAATTTTTGAAAACCCCATAGGCATCAATATTAATTTCCTTATGTGCCCTACAACCTTACAATGGTCCATTGATAGGGATCCACTCATCCATCTAGTTAGATCCTGTGCCCTTGCATGCACCGAGTCCTAACTGACCCGAGTTGACCTAATGGTCAACCATGCATGCGCCAAGGGCTGAACCACCTTCAAGAGTTTTGGCAAGCGGGTGTGACCCCGGGCCTAACTCAAGAGTGTTCATTGGTTGTCTCAACCAGACCTCGCTACACACCTTTGATGCAGTCAACCTATAGCCACCTCATGCTTGCGCACAGGTGCTATCTGGTCAACCCATCTAGGCTGTCAGATGGTCTGATCAGACTAGTTTGATCCATTCTAGATGAAGCTTTCAACCCTATCAACCCATCTAAGGGTTTATTATAGGTGCATCTTCGATCTAGTTGGGCGCGCATGTCATTTAGGGTTTTGTGAAAAACAACAACAACATGCTATAACCGCAACCTACATACATGCACAAATAGAAACATACTATCATCTAGTATACACGCATGAAGAGTTAACATATGTCAAACAAGATCAACATACATGTAGATGCGCAACCAAGGATCACAAAAATTATCTCACGCAATCATATTACCAAGCTTCAACATCGCTCTGATACCAATTGAAGGGTCCCCTTCAAGGGGGAGCGCATGCATATGAAACCCCTTTCAAGAGGGGGGCGAAAAACCCTTTAAGGTGGCGCATCAAAACTTTCAAGCGGAAGCTAGGGTTTTCATGGATCTTAGCAAGATAATATGATCAACAAGATGGAGTTTAGATCTTTACCAAAGCCATGAAGAAGATGGCGACTTGGAAGAGAAAAATCGAAAGGGATCTTCTCCCTAGTTGACGCACACAAGATGATGTGCTTGCTCCTTGGAGATCCTTGTGCTAGCAAGGTCCTTCAAGGGTTGTCGTATGCAAGGGATGAGATGATCCTTTGGCCGAGAGCTCCTTGTCCAAAACCACCTTCTCGTCGATCACCCTCAAGCGAAAGATGCAAGGCGTTGAGACCAGCCTTCCACGTTACCACATGGAAGCGTTTTTCTTTCATTATCGAAAACCGCCTTCCAAAATAGGTAAGTCTCAATGGCTTAAGCGTTCACTCCAAGTGAACGTTCGAAACTTCCTTGCATTGAACCTCTCATTGAACCAAGCGATCACATAGTGAACCGGTTCAATTAGAGTTGGTTCAAAACGCAAATTGAGCCAAGCCACTTGGTCTAGACCATATCAAACCCTAAGGTTCCAGATCCAACCGTCCATCTCCTGATGCTCTTGATCTCACCGATCTAGCATCAACTCTCTCGATCGAAGCTTACCGATCTCAAGCCCTAATCAATCAAACATGATCAGACCAGATCTCACTTACAATCAGAGTTTATTTCCCTTTAAACTGAACCCAAAGAATTCAGTCCACACGATCTGACTTAAGTAAGCCATATCATCACATTGTGCGACCCTAAGGGTTTCCTTTAAATGTCGGTAACGATAACTTACGTTATCACGATCAGTGAGGGGTATCTAGCAACACATCACTGTCTCCCGATATAAAGGAAAGAGTCTTCCAAGACTACACCCAAAACACAGCTCAAGTGTGAATCAAACTCACGAGGCATGCATGTTTCCTTTGCCACTGGATGTTCTTATTGGACAAGCATGTCAAGCCTGTAACTCCAATACGATGAGCATGATTAGATCAGATGATCATAGTCATCTGGGTATGGCCATACACTATCTCAATCATCTCATATAGGGGGGGCCCTTTAGAACATCACACTCCTTGAACAAGGAGACGGCAATCCTATATCTATCACTAGTGTCCTAACCTGACTCATGATCATTATCCAAGATAGTCTATAATCATTATCTTTCAAATGATATTGAACTACCTCAAAATAATGACATTGATCATTTAGAAACACAAGTGATCTCAAGTCAAAGGACATGTGCCACTTGATGCATACAAGGAATATTCACATTGTGACAACCAACTGAATATCCTAGTAGGGTCTGTCCAGTACATCCAATGTACCCATGAGTCTACATCTTATTCCATGCTCGAAGCATCCTATAAGATTAGAACACATATTAGTCTTAACCATATCAAGGCTGTCTCATGTTCACCAAGATATCTCGACTAAGGACTTATAGCCTGTCAGCCTAGCTGAACAGCTTTGAGACATTATTCAGAAGTACTCTCATTACAGCAGACAAGATAACAACCTGAATAATAACCATGCCTTTTATAAACACAAGAGTTTATTACATGATACTTATACAATCCCAAGGCCTCAAACATTAGCCTTAAGGGCATACCCCCAACAGTTGGTACAACACAGTCTCTGACCCCACAGATGGCTGCCTCCATGTGCTACCATATGCGCCACATATGTAGCCTGCATGGCCAAGCTGACCCGACCTACTCCCTGGACCACCACGTGCTATGCTGAGCAACGAGAAGCGATAAATCCCTTCTCTGTAACACGCAGGTGTAATCCCACACCGTCTGAAGATAGATGGACGTGCCCACTGAGTGGGTACAACACGGCTCCAACGATAATCAGAATAGTGAGGTTTCGCGTCAGAAGGCATACGAGCTTGATATTTTAGCGTTGGATTTTAACGGTCTTTTATCTTCTTCACTATCATGCAATTCCTATGGTGATAGCAGAAGATAAATAAATCATGCTGTTCTACTTATTTAAACAATAAAAGAAAGCATGGATCTTATGTGGTAAAAGCCCATAGCCTAAGTAAGACCTTAATTAACTTAAGTCTTCACTTGCTTTTCTTCATGGGTCTTTTAGCTGCTCATTTGGCCCAAACCAGGGCCCAAGCGCCATTTGCAGCTGAGGTGCGCCCACCAGGGAAAATGCGCCTGGTCCCAGAGTCGAACCCTGGACCTCCCTCCTGGTCAAGCCACTGCTGCATGCGCCTCTGCCAAGTGTGCTATGTGCTCTTGTCTGATTAACTTACAAATTAATCTATCTAGACAAGATTGGCACGCAGGTCAATTACACTTTATAAATTAAATACAATGTGATACGCAGATCACAATAATTAATTTACAACTTTAATTTCCAGGCACGCAGGCCCCAGCACAGCACACATTTAACATGGGCAGCCCACATAAGAATAAATAAACATACATAGGCATCAATCAACATGTGATCCAATCATGAAAATTAAATTTCGAAAACCCCATAGGCATCAATTTTAATTTCCTTATTTGCCCTACAACCTTACAACGGTCCATTACTAGGGATCCACTCATCCAACCTAGTCAGATCCACTGCCCTTGCATGCACCAAGTCCTAACTGACTTGAGTCGACCAAAAGGTCAACCATGCATGCGCCAGGGCCGAACAACCCTCATGAGATCTGGCAAGCGGGTGTGACCCCGGGCCTAACTCATGTGTGTTCACTAGTCGTCTCAATCAGACATCGCTACACGCCTGTCTGCAGTCGACCTATAGCCACCAGGTGCTATCGCACAGGTGCTATCTGGTCAACCCATCAAGGCTATCAGATGGTCTGATCAGACTGTCTGGATCTAACCTAGGGGATGACTTCAACCCTAATAACCCGTCTAAGTGTTTAAAGTAGGGCCTTAGATCTATAATGAGTCGCGCATGTAATATAAGTTTTTGAGAAAACATACAATATGCGCCAACAAGAAACATGCGTCAAGGAGAAAAAACATCTCTATCAAGCATGTAAAATTCGCCAACCACAACTATCGCATGTAACTTATAGATCTTTACATAGGATCACAAAGAAAGCAAACATATTATCATGCAATAACTAGGCTCTGATACCAATTGAAAGGGGGTCCCCACAAGGGGGGGGCGAAACCCTAATAGGAGGCGCAACAAAAACTCTAGCGGAATCTAGGGTTTCTAAAAGGATCGCATAGCATGTAATATATTCAACTTTCAATGAGAAGCGATTCTTACCATTGCCATCGCTTAGATGGTGTCTTGGAAGGAAAGGCGCAAATGCTCCTTCTCCTAAGGTGACGCACACAATTGATGTCGCCTACTCTTCCTTGGTGCTCCTTGTGCTAGCAAGGCTCCAAGATTGTCTTGTCGAATGGAAAGGGGAGAGATCACCTTGCTTGGCCGAATATTTCCTCTTGTCGTCTACACTTCTCCACATGAGAATGCAAGCGCCGAATACTCAAGTTGGCGACAAAGGCGTGAAGAGGCAAGTTTCATGAGGCGTGGTCACGTAAGTGATCATGCTTTCTAAAAATAGAAAGCCTCACCTCCAAATGCGATCATGGGTTTACCCAATCGCAAACTCCTCTTAGATTGAACCATACGCTCTACCAATGAGCTGGTTCAAATCGATTTGGTTCAATAACCAAACAAACCAAGCAATCAGGCCAGACCACAATAAACCCTAAGGCTCTTGATCTGACCGTCGATCTCTTGATGCTCCTGATCTCACCGATCCAGCATCCATTCTCTCAATCGAAGCTTACCGATCTCAAGCCCTAATCAATCAAACATGATCAGACCAGATCTCACTTACAATCAGAGATTAAATCCCTTTAAACTGAACCTGAATAATTCAGTCCACACGATCTGACTTAAGTAAGCCATATCATCAAATTGTGCGACCCTGAGGGTTTCCTTTAAATGTCGGTAACGATAACTCACGTTATCACGATCAGTGAGGGGTATCTAGCAACACATCACTGTCTCCCGATATAAAGGAAAGAGTCTTCCAAGACTACACCCAAACCACAGCACAAGTGTGAATCCAATTCACAAGGCATGCATCTTTCCTTTGCCACTGGATGTTCTTATTGGACAAGCGTGTCAAGCTTGTAACTCCAATATGATGAGCATGATTAGATCAGATGAACATAGTCACCTGGGTATGGCCATACTCTTTTCTCAATCATCTCATCCAGGGGGCCCCTTTAGAACATCACACTCCTTAAACAAGGAGACGGCAATCCTATGTCTATCACTAGTGCCCTAACCTGACTCAAGCTCACCATCCAAGATAGTCTATAATCATTATGTTTCAAATGATATTGAACTACCTCAAAACAATGACAATCATCATTTAGAAAACACAAGTGATCTCAAGTCAGAGGAAATGTGCCACTTGTCGCATTCAAGGATTATTCACATTGTGACAAGCAATTGAATAACCTAGTAGGGTCTGTCCAGTACATCCAATGTACCCATGAGTCTACATCTTATTCCATGCTCGAAGCATCCTATAAGATTAGAACACATATTAGTCTTAACCATATCAAGGCTGTCTCATGTTCACCAAGATATATCGACTAAGGACTTTACTGCATGTCAGCCTAGCTGAACAGTACTGAGACATTATTCAGAAGTACACTTATTGCAGCAGACAATGTAACAACCTGAATAACAACCATGCCTTTATAAACATAAAAGTTTATACATAATACTGATACAATCCCAAGGCCTCAAACATTAGCCTTAAGGGCATACCCCAACAATCTCCCACTTGCACTTAATCTAATGGTTGAGAAATCTCAAACCCATATTATTACAGTGCTTCACATGCTTCTGCTGCGCCAGACGCTTAGTAAGCGGGTCTGCTAGATTGTCATCTGTATGTACCTTGCAGACTTTGATCTCGCCACGATCAATGATCTCCCTGATCAAATGAAACCGTCTCTGTATGTGCTTGGACTTCTGGTGCGACCGTGGTTCCTTTGCCAGTGCTATTGCTCCAGTGTTATCACAGAAGATAACCAAAGGATCTGCACTCGAAGGAACAACACCAAGTTCCTGAACGAACTTACGAATCCACACTGCCTCCTTGGATGCTTCCGAGGCTGCAACATACTCGGATTCTGTTGTGGAATCAGCAACGATTGACTGTTTGAAACTCTTCCACACCACTGCTCCTCCATTCAAGCTAAATACATAGCCTGATTGCGATCGGAAATCATCCTGGTCAGACTGGAACGAAGCGTCAGTATATCCTTCAATACTGAGTTCTTCCTGACCACCATATATCAAGAACATATCTTTGGTCCTCCGAAGATATTTTAAAATGTTCTTGACTGCAATCTAGTGTGCCTGACCTGGATTACTTTGGAACCGACTGGTCACGCTTAACCCGTAAGCGACGTCTGGGCGAGTACACAACATCGCATACATAATGGATCCAATACCCGAAGCATAAGGCGTATTGTCCATTTCATCTTTCTCAGTCTGTGTTTGTGGACACTGACTCTTCGAAAGATTCAGACCATGTCTGACTGGAAGATATCCTCGTTTAGAATTCTCTAAATGAAATCGCTCCAGGACTTTATCGATGTAAGTACTCTGGCACAGCCCGAGAAGCCTCTTAGATCTATCCCTGTAGATCTTCACACCTAATACATAGGCTGCTTCTCCTAGATCTTTCATCTGGAAACACTTTATTAACCATGCCTTAACCGCATGCATTTCAGGAATGTCATTTCCAATGATCAAGATATCATCGACGTAGAGGACTAGGAAAGTAATCACGCTCCCACTAAACCTCTTATATACACACGGGTCATCCTCGTTCTTGATGAAACCAAATTCAGTGACTGATTCATCAAAACGAATATTCCAGCTCCTAGATGCTTGTTTAAGTCCATAAATGGACTTCTTTAACTTGCATATTTTATGACGATCTGATGGATTAGTGAAACCTTCTGGTTGTGTCATATACACATCCTCATCCAGATTTCCATTCAGGAAAGCTGTTTTCACATCCATTTGCCAGATCTCATAATCATAATATGCTGCTATCGCGAAAAGAATCCGAATAGACTTAAACATGGCTACAGGTGAGAAAGTTTCATCATAATCTATCCCGTAGATTTGCTTGAAACCTTTCGCAACTAGCCTGCCTTTATAGGTAACCACGTTACCATCCATGTCAATCTTCTTCTTGAAGATCCATTTACAGCCTATAGGGATGACTCCCGGAGGCGGATCAACCAAATCCCAGACTTGGTTATCTGACATGGAGTCCATCTCGGCGCGCATAGCTTCAAGCCATCTCGCTGACTCCGGTCCACTGACCGCATCCGCATAAGTGAGGGGTTCATCATTATCAATGATGTAGACTCCGTCATAGCGCTCAGGCTGTCGACGGATCCTTCCCGATCTTCGCGGTTCCCGTGATATCTGAGCCTCAGGTTGTTCAATAACCTGTTCTACCGGCTCAGGCTCATCCAACTGCGCTTGACTACTTTGTCCTTCCTCTGGATTCTCATCCAGTTTTATTTCTCTCCCACTGGCCTCTTGCAGAAGAAACTCCTTCTCAAGAAATATGGCCGTCCGAGCAACAAACACCTTGTTCTCTTTGGGATCGAAGAAATAATAACCCTTAGTTTCCTTAGGGTAACCGACAAAGATACATTTCTCAGATCTGCTCTCCAGTTTCCTAGAGGCGAGCTTTTTGACATAAGCTTCGCAGCCCCAGATCCTGATAAATGTCAAGCTCGGCTGTTTCCCATACCATAACTCATATGGAGTCTTAGAAACTGCCTTGGATGGCACTCGGTTTAGTACCTTTGCAGCTGTATCCAGTGCAAATCCCCAAAAGGAATATGGAAGAGTAGCCTGACTCATCATAGAATGAACCATATCAAGTAACGTTCTATTTCTCCTCTCGGACACACCATTCCATTGCGGTGTTCCTAGCGGAGTGAGCTGTGAGATAATCCCACACTCCTTCAGATAGTTAGTAAACGCATGACTCAAGTATTCTCCACCTCGATCAGAACGAAGTGCCTTGATATTTCGGCCTAGCTGATTCTGTACTTCATTCTTGAACTCTTTGAACTTGTCAAAAGATTCACTTTTATGTCTCATCTGATAGACATACCCATATCTACTGAAATCATCAGTAAAGGTAATGAAGTACTGATAGCCACCTCTGGCATGTTTACTAAATGGCCCACACACATCACTGTGTATAAGGTCAAGTAAACCTGAAGCCCTTTGACCTTTGTTAGGAAAAGGTGGCTTCGTCATTTTACCCATTAAACAAGCCTTGCATGTATCAATCTCCTCATAGGAGAATGATCCCAGCAGTCCATGATCATGCAACCACTTAATGCTCTTCTTGTTAATATGGCCTAAACGACTATGCCATAGCAAGGTACTGTCATCAGCACACTTGGCTTTCTTAATATCAACATTTTGTATAGAACATTCCATGTCCAACATGAATAACCCATTGTTAATTGAACCAGTTGCATAAACAATATTATCAAAAGATAAAACACACTTTGAAATATTGCATTCAAAGGAAAATCCCTTCCTGACAAGAGCAGGAATGGAGATAATATTTTTAGTAATGCTGGGAACAAAGTAACAACTGTTTAGTTCTAATACAAGCCCAGATGGCAAAGAGATGAAATAGTCTCCTACAGCAACAGCAACAACCCGTGCCCCGTTTCCAACTCGTAGGTCCACCTCATGCAGTCCCACCTGCCTTCTTCTCTTGAGTTCCTGTACATTTGAACAAATGTGAACTCCACATGCAGTGTCCAACACCCATGAAATAGAAGAAGAGGATATCATGACTTCCGTCACATAAATACCTGAGCCAGAAGCAAAGCTTCCCTTCTTATCTCCTTGGAGCGCTTTATAGTCCTTTTTCCAGTGACCCAGCTGGCCACAGTGGAAACATCTGTATTCCTTTGACCGCTTAACCTTTTGCTTCAGAGCCTTGCTGTAACTCTTGACAGGGGCCTTGCCCTTCTTCCCCTTATTCTTGTTCCTAGAAGGAACCATTAGGACAGAGGTCGAAGGCTTTCCCTTCAGAGTCTCCTCAGTAGTTAAGAGCATATTCAGCAGCTCTGCCGGAGTACAGTCGATTTTGTTCATATTAAAGTTAATAATGAACGCATCGAAAGAGGGCGGGAGAGACTGCAGAATAATGTCTACAGCAAGCTCCTGATTGATGGTATGCCCCAGTTTCTCTAGAGCCTCCTTGTGCCCAATCATCTTGAGCACGTGAGCTCCCACTGGGCTCCCTTCAGCCAGTTTGCTCTGAAAGAAAAGCTTGGTCAAATTATAGCGTTCAGTCCTCGCCTGTGCAGCATACAGCATCTTGAGGTTCGCTATAATCTCTATAGCCGACATATCCTCATGCTGACGCTGCAGCGGTGGCGTCATAGACGCTAGCATCAGGCAAGCGACATCAATGCTATCATTGACGTGCTTTTCATAGGCTTCCCGAACCGCCCTTGCGGCGTTCGGAGCGGGCTGAGGCGGTATTGCCGTCTCGAGGACATACAGTTTCCTCTCTGCCTTAAGAACAATCTTAAGGTGTCCGAACCAGTCTGAGAAGTTTGGCCCAGCAAACTTCTCCCTTTCCAGTAGGGATCGCACATTGAAGTTCATGGTGTTCGTTGCTGTAGGTATCTACAACAATGCAAGAACAGCAAGGTCAGTATCAATGTCAAGAATCAATCAGGACTTAAGAAGGATTCTTTTTCCCACTATTTTATCCTGCTGAAAAATCCAGCAAAACAGCCCGAAAGAGTAGAACTCTTTTAGTGAGATGGGATCCAGATTTCATACTTGGTCTCCGCGTCCCGCTCAGGCGAGATAAGATGCACAGAGAGTACAAGCACTAATCTCTGGTAGGCTGTCCCAGCCAATCGCCAACCCGTGCGATTCCCCTTCATCTGGGCAATCCAGCCGACTGTGCCAACTGAGTTGGTACAACACAGTCTCTGACCCCACAGATGGCTGCCTCCATGTGCTACCATATGCGCCACATATGTAGCCTGCATGGCCAAGCTGACCCGACCTACTCCCTGGACCACCACGTGCTATGCTGAGCAACGAGAAGCGATAAATCCCTTCTCTGTAACACGCAGGTGTAATCCCGCACCGTCTGAAGATAGATGGACGTGCCCACTGAGTGGGTACAACACGGCTCCAACGATAATCAGAACAGTGAGGTTTCGCGTCAGAAGGCATACGAGCTTGATATTTTAGCGTTGGATTTTAACGGTCTTTTATCTTCTTCACTATCATGCAATTCCTATGGTGATAGCAGAAGATAAATAAATCATGCTGTTCTACTTATTTAAAAAATAAAAGAAAGCATGGATCTTATGTGGTAAAAGCCCATAGCCTAAGTAAGACCTTAATTAACTTAAGTCTTCACTTGCTTTTCTTCATGGGTCTTTTAGCTGCTCATTTGGCCCAAACCAGGGCCCAAGCGCCATTTGCAGCTGAGGTGCGCCCACCAGGGAAAATGCGCCTGGTCCCAGAGTCGAACCCTGGACCTCCCTCCTGGTCAAGCCACTGCTGCATGCGCCTCTGCCAAGTGTGCTCTGTGCTCTTGTCTGATTAACTTACAAATTAATCTATCTAGACAAGATTGACACGCAGGTCAATTACACTTTATAAATTAAATACAATGTGATACGCAGATCACAATAATTAATTTACAACTTTAATTTCCAGGCACGCAGGCCCCAGCACAGCACACATTTAACATGGGCAGCCCACATAAGAATAAATAAACATACATAGGCATCAATCAACATGTGATCCAATCATGAAAATTAAATTTCGAAAACCCCATAGGCATCAATTTTAATTTCCTTATTTGCCCTACAACCTTACAACGGTCCATTACTAGGGATCCACTCATCCAACCTAGTCAGATCCACTGCCCTTGCATGCACCAAGTCCTAACTGACTTGAGTCGACCAAAAGGTCAACCATGCATGCGCCAGGGCCGAACAACCCTCATGAGATCTGGCAAGCGGGTGTGACCCCGGGCCTAACTCATGTGTGTTCACTAGTCGTCTCAATCAGACATCGCTACACGCCTGTCTGCAGTCGACCTATAGCCACCAGGTGCTATCGCACAGGTGCTATCTGGTCAACCCATCAAGGCTGTCAGATGGTCTGATCAGACTGTCTGGCTCTAACCTAGGGGATGACTTCAACCCTAATAACCCGTCTAAGGGTTTAAAGCAGGGCCTTAGATCTATAATGAGTCGCGCATGTAATATAAGTTTTTGAGAAAACATACAATATGCGCCAACAAGAAACATGCGCCAAGGAGAAAAAACATCTCTATCAAGCATGTAAAATTCGCCAACCACAACTATCGCATGTAACTTATAGATCTATACATAGGATCACAAAGAAAGCAAACATATTATCATGCAATAACTAGGCTCTGATACCAATTGAAAGGGGGGTCCCCACAAGGGGGGGCGAAACCCTAATAGGAGGCGCAACAAAAACTCTAGCGGAATCTAGGGTTTCTAAAAGGATCGCATAGCATGTAATATATTCAACTTTCAATGAGAAGCGATTCTTACCATTGCCATCGCTTAGATGGTGTCTTGGAAGGAAAGGCGCAAATGCTCCTTCTCCTAAGGTGACGCACACAATTGATGTCACCTACTCTTCCTTGGTGCTCCTTGTGCTAGCAAGGCTCCAAGATTGTCTTGCCGAATGGAAAGGGGAGAGATCACCTTGCTTGGCCGAATATTTCCTCTTGTCGTCTACACTTCTCCACACGAGAATGCAAGCGCCGAATACTCAAGTTGGCGACAAAGGCGTGAAGAGGCAAGTTTCATGAGGCGTGGTCACGTAAGTGATCATGCTTTATAAAATTAGAAAGCCTCACCTCCAAATGCGATCATGGGTTTACCCAATCGCAAACTCCTCTTAGATTGAACCATACGCTCAACCAATGAGCTGGTTCAAATCGATTTGGTTCAATAACCAAACAAACCAAGCAATTAGTCCAGACCACAATAAACCCTAAGGCTCTTGATCTGACCGTCGATCTCTTGATGCTCCTGATCTCACCGATCCAGCATCCATTCTCTCAATCGAAGCTTACCGATCTCAAGCCCTAATCAATCAAACATGATCAGACCAGATCTCACTTACAATCAGAGATTAAATCCCTTTAAACTGAACCTGAATAATTCAGTCCACACGATCTGACTTAAGTAAGCCATATCATCAAATTATGCGACCCTGAGGGTTTCCTTTAAATGTCGGTAACGATAACTCACGTTATCACGATCAGTGAGGGGTATCTAGCAACACATCACTGTCTCCCGATATAAAGGAAAGAGTCTTCCAAGACTACACCCAAACCACAGCACAAGTGTGAATCCAATTCACAAGGCATGCATCTTTCCTTTGCCACTGGATGTTCTTATTGGACAAGCGTGTCAAGCTTGTAACTCCAATATGATGAGCATGATTAGATCAGATGAACATAGTCACCTGGGTATGGCCATACTCTTTTCTCAATCATCTCATCCAGGGGGCCCCTTTAGAACATCACACTCCTTAAACAAGGAGACGGCAATCCTATGTCTATCACTAGTGCCCTAACTGTTGGGGTATGCCCTTAAGGCTAATGTTTGAGGCCTTGGGAATGTATCAGTATCATGTAATAAACTCTTATGTTTATAAAGGCATGGTTGTTATTCAGTTTGTTACATTGTCTGCTGCAATAAGTGTACTTCTGAATAATGTCTCAGTACTGTTCAGCTAGGCTGACATGCAGTTAAGTCCTTAGTCGAGATATCTTGGTGAACATGAGACAGCCTTGATATGGTTAAGACTAATGTGTGTTCTAATCTTATAGGATGCTTCGAGCATGGAATAAGATGTAGACTCATGGGTACATTGGATGTACTGGACAGACCCTACTAGGATATTCAATTGCTTGTCACAATGTGAATAATCCTTGTTTGCAACAAGTGGCACATGTGTTGGGGTATGCCCTTAAGGCTAATGTTTGAAGCCTATGGGAATGTATCTGTATCATGTAATAAACTGTTATGTTTATAAAGGCATGGTTGTTATTCAGTTAGCTACATTGTCTGCTGCAATATATGTTCTTCTGAATAATGTCTCAAAGCTGTTCAGCTAGGCTGACATGCTATAAGTCCTTAGTCGAGATATCTTGGTGAACATGAGACAGCCTTGATATGTTTGAGACTAATATGTGTTCTGATCTTATAGGATGCTTCGAGCATGGAATAAGATGTAGACTCATAGGTACATTGGATGTACTGGACAGACCCTACAAGGATGTTCAATTGTTTGTCACAATGTGAATATTCCTTGAATGTGACAAGTGGCACATTTCCTCTGACTTGAGATCACTTGTGTTTTCTAAATGATGATTGTCATTGTTTTGAGATAGTTCAATATCATTTGAAACATAATGATTATAGACTATCTTGGATGGTGAGCTTGAATCAGGTTAGGGCACTAGTGATAGACATAGGATTGCCGTCTCCTTGTTTAAGGAGTGTGATGTTCTAAAGGGGCCCCCTGGATGAGATGATTGAGAAAAGAGTATGGGCATACCCAGGTGACTATGTTCATCTGATCTAATCATGCTCATCATATTGGAGTTACAAGCTTGACAGGCTTGTCCAATAAGAACATCCAGTGGCAAAGGAAATTTGCATGCCTTGTGAATTGGATTCACACTTGTGCTGTATTTTGGGTGTAGTCTTGGAAGACTCTTTCCTTTATATCGGGAGACAGTGATGTGTTGCTAGATACCCCTCACTGATCGTGATAATGAGAATTATCGTTACCGACATTTAGAGGAAACCCTCAGGGTCACACAATTTGATGATATGGCTTACTTAAGTCAGATCGTGTGGACTAAATTGTTTGGGTTCAGTTTAAAGGGATTTAATCTCTGATTGTAAGTGAGATCTGGTCTGATCATGTTTGATTGATTAGGGCTTGAGATCGGTAAGCTTCGATCGAGAGAATGGATGCTCGATCGGTGAGATCAGGAGCATCAGGAGATGAACGGTTAGATCTGGAGCCTTAGGGTTTAATTGAGATCTAGACCATATTGCTTGGGTTAATTGGTCTTGGACCAAACCGAAATGAACCAGCTCATTGGTTGAGCGTGTGGTTCAATTTAAGAGAGGTTTGCGATTGGGGTAAACCCATGATCGCATATGGAAGAGTGGCTTTCTATTTTTAGAAAGCATGTCACTTACGTGACCACGATTCTTGTGGTCTCTCTTCACGCCTCCCTCTCGCTCTATTGTCGTCGCTTGACTTTGCTCTTGAGGCATTCTCTCGTGAAGAAGAAGTGGACGACATTGGGAGAGTTTTTCGCCAAGCAAGAAATTTTTCTCTTTCCCTTTCCATTCGATCAAGGATACTTGGACGATCCTTGCTAGCACAAGGGACGACAAGAAGAAGCGCATCTTCATCTTGTGTGTGACGATTTGGAGAAGATCTTCTTTGGTCTTTGCTTCCAAGGCGCCATCCAATCGATGGCCATGGTATGAATCACATCCTATTTGTTTAAGCTTTCAAAGTTGATCATCTTATACATGCTTTGCGACTCTTGAAACCCCCTTCCGCTGCTATATTCCCTTATATGCACCATGCTGGGTTTCGCCCCCCTCTTGAAAGGGGTCCCTTACAATTGGTATCAGAGCTTTGGTTGAACGCATGTTTATATGATTGCTTTGGTGATGTGATCCATGAATGCCGATATATGCTTAGATCTATAACATGCGTAAATTCACATGTGAAATTATATCATGCCGAAACTTGTTTTTGTTTCATTTGCGCATGTATATTGTATGTTGGCGCATCTTAGTTGGTTTTTACAAAACTTGAACACTTGCGCGATTAACACTAGATCTAAGACCTTGCTGTAAACCCTTAGACGGGTTACTAGGGTTGAAGTCATCCCCTAGGTTAGATCCAACAGTCTGATCAGACCATCTGACAGCCTGAATGGGTCGACCAGATAGCACCTCGGCGCAAGCCTATGGTGGCTATAGGTCGACTGCAGACAGGTGTGTAGCGATGTCTGATTGAGACAACCTATGAACACACATGAGTTAGGCCCGGGGTCACACCCGCTTGCCAGACCTCATTGTGGTTGTTCAGCCCTGTCGCATGCATGGTTGACCTTATGGTCAACTCAAGTCAGTTAGGACTTGGTGCATGCAAGGGCAATGGATCTGACTAGGTTGGATGAGTGGATCCCTAGTAATGGACCGTTGTAAGGTTGTAGGGCAAATAAGGAAAAATTAAAATTGATCCCATGGGGTTTTCGAAAATTTTAATTTTTATGATGGATCACATGATTGCTGATTGGATGCATATGTTTGTCTATTTAGTCTTATGTGGGCTGCTCATATTAATTGGTTGCTGTGCTGGGGCCTGCGTGCCTGGGATTTAAAATTGTAAATTAATTATTGTGATCTGCGTATCACATTGCTTTAATTTATAAAATGTAATTGACCTGCGTGTCAATCTTGTCTAGATAGTTAAATTTGTAATTTAATTAGACAAGAGCACACAGCACACTTGGCAGAGGCGCTTGCAGCTTGTGGCTAGACCAGGTGGGAGGTCTAGGGTTCGACCCTAGGACCTGGCGCATTTTCCCTGGTGGGCGCACCTGTGCTGCAATTGGCGCTTGGGCCCTGGTTTGGGCCAGATGAGCAGCAAAAGACCCATGAAGAGCAAGTGAAGTCTTAAGTTAGGTTAAGGTCTCACTAGGGCTATGGGCTTTTACCACATAAGATTCATGCTTTCTTTTATTTATTGTTTAAATATTAGAATTGCATGATTAAGTTTATCTTCTGCTATCACCATAGGAATTGCATGATAGTGAAGAAGATAAAAGACCGTTAAAATCCAACGATAAAATATCAAGCTCGTAAGCCTTCTGACGCGAAACCTCACTGTTCTGATTATCGTTGGAGCCGTGTTGTACCCACTCAGTGGGCACGTCCATCTATCTTCAGACGGTGCGGGATTACACCTGTGTGTTACAGAGTAGGGATTTATCCCTTCTCGTTGCTCAGCATAACACATGGTGGTCCAGGGAGTAGGTCGGGTCAGCTTGACCGTGTAGGCTACATATGTGGCGCATATGGTAGCACATGGAGGCAGCCATCTGTGGGGTCAGAGACTGTGTTGTACCAACTCAGTTGGCACAGTCTGCTGGATTGCCCAGATGAAGGGGAATCGCACGGGTTGGCGATCGGCTGGGACAGCCCACCAGAGATTAGTGCTTGTACTCTCTGTGCATCTTATCTCGCCTGAGCGGGACGCGGAGACCAAGTATGAAATCTGGATCCCATCTCACTTAAAGAGTTCTACTCTTTCGGGCTGTTTTGTTGGATTTTTCAAGCCTGATAAAATAGTGAGAAAAAGAATCTTTCTTAAGTCCTGATTGATTCTTATACATTGATACTGACCTTGCTGTTCTTGCATTGTTGTAGATACCTGCAGCAACGAACACCATGAACTTCAATGTGCGATCCCTACTGGAAAGGGAGAAGTTTGCTGGGCCGAACTTCTCTGACTGGTTTGGACACCTTAAGATCGTTCTTAAGGCAGAGAGGAAACTGTATGTCCTCGAGACGGCGATACCGCCGCAGCCCGCTCCGAACGCCGCAAGGGCGGTTCGGGAAGCCTATGAAAAGCACGTCAATGATAGCATTGATGTCGCTTGCCTGATGCTAGCGTCTATGACGCCACCGCTGCAGCGTCAGCATGAGGATATGTCGGCTATAGAGATTATAGCGAACCTCAAGATGCTGTATGCTGCACAGGCGAGGACAGAGCGCTACAATTTGACGAAGCTCTTCTTTTAGAGCAAACTGGCTGAAGGGAGCCCAGTGGGAGCTCACGTGCTCAAGATGATTGGGCACAAGGAGGCTCTGGAGAAACTGGGGCACACCATCAACCAGGAGCTTGCTGTGGACATTATTCTGCAGTCTCTCCCGCCTTCATTCGACGCGTTCATTATTAATTTTAATATGAACAAAATCGATTGTACTCCGGCAGAGCTGCTGAATATGCTCTTGACCACTGAGGAGACTCTGAAGGGTAAGCCTTCGACCTCTGTCTTAATGGTTCCTTCGAGGAACAAGAAGAAGGGGAAGAAGGGCAAGGCCCCGGTCAAAAGCTACAGCAAATCTCTGAAACAAAAGGTCAAGCGGTCCAAGGAATACAGGTGTTTCCACTGTGGCCAGTTGGGTCACTGGAAGAAGGACTGTAAAGCGCTCCAAGGAGATAAGAGGGGAAGCTTCGCTTCTGGCTCAGGTATATTCGTGACTGAGGTCATGTTTTCTTCTTCTATATCATGGGTGTTGGACACTGCATGTGGAGTTCACATTTGTTCAAATGTACAGGAACTCAAGAGAAGAAGGCAGGTGGGACAGCATGAGGTGGACCTACGCGTTGGAAACGGAGCACGGGTTGCTGCTGTTGCTGTAGGAGACTACTTCATTTCTTTACCATCTGGCATTGTATTGGAACTAGACAATTGTTACTTTGTTCCCAGTATTACTAAAAATATTATCTCCATTCCTGCTCTTGTCAGGAAGGGATTTTCCTTTGAATGCAATATTTCAAAGTGTATTTTGTCTTTAGATAATATTGTTTATGCAACTGGTTCAATTAACAATGGATTATTCATGTTGGACATGGAATGTTCAATACAGCAAATTGATATTAAGAAAGCCAAGTATGCTGATGACAGCACCTTGCTATGGCATAGTCGTTTAGGCCATATTAACGAGAAACGCATTAAGCGGTTGCATGATCATGGACTGCTGGGATCATTCTCCTATAAAGAGATTGATACATGCAAAGCTTGTTTGATGGGTAAAATGACGAAGTCACCTTTTCCTCATAAAGGTCAAAGGACTTCAGGTTTACTTGACCTTATACACAGTGATGTGTGTGGGCCATTTAGTAAACATGCCAGAGGTGGCTATCAGTACTTCATTACCTTTACTGATGATTTCAGTAGGTATGGCTATGTCTATCTGATGAGACATAAGAGTGAATCTTTTGACAAGTTCAAAGAGTTCAAAAATGAAGTACAAAATCAGCTAGGCCGAAATATCAAGGCACTTCGCTCAGATCGAGGTGGAGAATACCTAAGTCATACGTTTACTGACTATCTGAAGGAGTGTGGGATTATCTCACAGCTCACTCCGCCAGGAACACCGCAATGGAATGGTGTGTCCGAAAGGAGAAATAGAACGTTACTTGATATGGTTCGTTCTATGATGAGTCAGGCTAATCTACCTTACTCCTTTTGGGGTTTTGCACTGGAAACAGCTGCAAAGGTACTAAACCGAGTGCCATCCAAGGCAGTTTCTAAGACTCCATATGAGTTATGGTATGGGAAACAGCCGAGCTTGACATTTATCAGGATCTGGGGCTGCGAGGCTTATGTTAAAAAGCTCGCCTCTGGGAAACTAGAGAGTAGATCTGACAAATGTATCTTTGTCGGTTACCCTAAGGAAACTAAGGGTTATTATTTCTTCGATCCCAAGGAGAACAAGGTTTTTGTTGCTCGGACGGCCATATTTCTTGAGAAGGAGTTTCTTCTGCAAGAGGCCAGTGGGAGAGAAATAAAGCTGGATGAGAATCCAGAGGAAGGACAAAGTGGTCAAGCACAGTTGGATGAGCCTGAGCCGGTAGATCAGGTTATTGAACAACCTGAGGCTCAAATATCACGGGAACCGCAAAGATCGGGAAGGATTCGTCGACAGCCTGAGCGCTATGACGGAGTCTACATCATTGATAATGATGAACCCCTTACTTATGCGGATGCGGTCAGTGGATCGGAGTCAGCGAGATGGCTTGAAGCTATGCGCGCCGAGATGGACTCCATGTCAGATAACCAAGTTTGGGATTTGGTTGATCCGCCTCCGGGAGTAATCCCTATAGGCTGTAAATGGATCTTCAAGAAGAAGATTGACATGGATGGTAACGTGGTTACCTATAAAGGCAGGCTAGTTGCGAAAGGTTTCAAACAAATCTACGGGATAGATTATGATGAAACTTTCTCACCTGTAGCCATGTTTAAGTCTATTCGGATTCTTTTCGCGATAGCTGCATACTATGATTATGAGATCTGGCAGATGGATGTGAAAACAGCTTTCCTTAATGGAAATCTGGATGAGGATGTGTACATGACACAACCAGAAGGTTTCACCAATCCATCAGATCGTCATAAGATATGCAAGTTAAAGAAGTCCATTTATGGACTTAAGCAAGCATCTAGAAGCTGGAATATTCGTTTTGATGAATCAGTTACTGAATTTGGTTTCATCAAGAACGAGGATGACCCGTGTGTATATAAGAGGTTTAGTGGGAGCGTGATTACTTTCTTAGTCCTCTACGTCGATGATATCTTGATCATTGGAAATGACATTCCTGAAATGCATGCTGTGAAAGCATGGCTGAGGAAATGTTTCCAGATGAAAGATTTAGGAGAAGCAGCCTATGTGTTAGGTGTGAAGATCTACAGGGATAGATCTAAGAGGCTTCTCGGGCTGTGCCAGAGTACTTACATCGATAAAGTCCTGGAGAGATTTCATTTAGAGAATTCTAAGCGAGGATATCTTCCAGTCAGACATGGTCTGAATCTTTCGAAGAGTCAGTGTCCACAAACACAGACTGAGAAAGATGAAATGGACAATACGCCTTATGCTTCGGCTATTGGATCCATTATGTATGCGATGTTGTGTACTCGCCCAGACGTTGCTTACGGGTTAAGCGTGACTAGTCGTTTCCAAAGTAATCCAGGTGTGGCGCACTGGATTGCAGTCAAGAACATCTTAAAATATCTGCGGAGGACCAAAGATATGTTCTTGATATATGGTGGTCAGGAAGAACTCAGTATTGAAGGATATACTGACGCTTCGTTCCAGTCGGACCAGGATGATTTCTGATCGCAATCAGGCTATGTTTTTAGCTTGAATGGAGGTGCAGTGGTGTGGAAGAGTTTCAAACAGTCAACTGTTGCTGATTCCACAACAGAAGCCGAGTATGTTGCAGCCTCGGAAGCATCCAAGGAGGCAGTGTGGATTCGTAAGTTCGTGAGAGAACTTGGTGTCGTTCCTTCGAGTGCAGATCCTTTGGTTATCTTCTGTGATAACACTGGAGCAATCGCACAAGCAAAGGAACCACGGTCGCACCAGAAGTCCAAGCACATACAGAGACGGTTTCATTTGATCAGGGAGATCATAGATCGTGGCGAGATCAAAATCTGCAAGGTACATACAGATGACAATCTGGCAGACCCGCTTACCAAGCCTCTGGCGCAGCAGAAGCATGAGAAGCACTGTAATAATATGGGTTTGAGATTTCTCAACCATTAGATTAAGTGCAAGTGGGAGATTGTTGGGGTATGCCCTTAAGGCTAATGTTTGAAGCCTATGGGAATGTATCTGTATCATGTAATAAACTGTTATGTTTATAAAGGCATGGTTGTTATTCAGTTAGCTACATTGTCTGCTGCAATATATGTTCTTCTGAATAATGTCTCAAAGCTGTTCAGCTAGGCTGACATGCTATAAGTCCTTAGTCGAGATATCTTGGTGAACATGAGACAGCCTTGATATGTTTGAGACTAATATGTGTTCTGATCTTATAGGATGCTTCGAGCATGGAATAAGATGTAGACTCATAGGTACATTGGATGTACTGGACAGACCCTACAAGTATGTTCAATTGTTTGTCACAATGTGAATATTCCTTGAATGTGACAAGTGGCACATTTCCTCTGACTTGAGATCACTTGTGTTTTCTAAATGATGATTGTCATTGTTTTGAGATAGTTCAATATCATTTGAAACATAATGATTATAGACTATCTTGGATGGTGAGCTTGAATCAAGTTAGGGCACTAGTGATAGACATAGGATTGCCGTCTCCTTGTTTAAGGAGTGTGATGTTCTAAAGGGGCCCCCTGGATGAGATGATTGAGAAAAGAGTATGGCCATACCCAGGTGACTATGTTCATCTGATCTAATCATGCTCATCATATTGGAGTTACAAGCTTGACAGGCTTGTCCAATAAGAACATCCAGTGGCAAAGGAAATTTGCATGCCTTGTGAATTGGATTCACACTTGTGCTGTATTTTGGGTGTAGTCTTGGAAGACTCTTTCCTTTATATCGGGAGACAGTGATGTGTTGCTAGATACCCCTCACTGATCGTGATAATGAGAATTATCGTTACCGACATTTAGAGGAAACCCTCAGGGTCACACAATTTGATGATATGGCTTACTTAAGTCAGATCGTGTGGACTGAATTGTTTGGGTTCAGTTTAAAGGGATTTAATCTCTGATTGTAAGTGAGATCTGGTCTGATCATGTTTGATTGATTAGGGCTTGAGATCGGTAAGCTTCGATCGAGAGAATGGATGCTCGATCGGTGAGATCAGGAGCATCAGGAGATGAACGGTTAGATCTGGAGCCTTAGGGTTTAATTGAGATCTAGACCATATTGCTTGGGTTAATTGGTCTTGGACCAAACCGAAATGAACCAGCTCATTGGTTGAGCGTGTGGTTCAATTTAAGAGAGGTTTGCGATTGGGGTAAACCCATGATCGCATATGGAAGAGTGGCTTTCTATTTTTAGAAAGCATGTCACTTACGTGACCACGATTCTTGTGGTCTCTCTTCACGCCTCCCTCTCGCTCTATTGTCGTCGCTTGACTTTGCTCTTGAGGCATTCTCTCGTGAAGAAGAAGTGGACGACATTGGGAGAGTTTTTCGCCAAGCAAGAAATTTTTCTCTTTCCCTTTCCATTCGATCAAGGATACTTGGACGATCCTTGCTAGCACAAGGGACGACAAGAAGAAGCGCATCTTCATCTTGTGTGTGACGATTTGGAGAAGATCTTCTTTGGTCTTTGCTTCCAAGGCGCCATCCAATCGATGGCCATGGTATGAATCACATCCTATTTGTTTAAGCTTTCAAAGTTGATCATCTTATACATGCTTTGCGACTCTTGAAACCCCCTTCCGCTGCTATATTCCCTTATATGCGCCATGCTGGGTTTCGCCCCCCTCTTGAAAGGGGTCCCTTACAACATGTCCTCTGACTTGAGATCACTTGTGTTTCTAAATGATGATTGTCATTGTTTTGAGGTAGTTCAATATCATTTGAAACATAATGATTATAGACTATCTTGGATGGTGAGCTTGAGTCAGGTTAGGGCACTAGTGATAGACATAGGATTGCCGTCTCCTTGTTTAAGGAGTGTGATGTTCTAAAGGGGCCCCCTGGATGAGATGATTGAGAATAGTGTATGGCCATACCCAGGTGACTATGTTCATCTGATCTAATCATGCTCATCATATTGGAGCTACAAGCTTGACACGCTTGTCCAATAAGAACATCCAGTGGCAAAGGATATTTGCATGCCTGGTGAAGTGGATTCACACTTGTGCTGTGGTTTGGGTGTAGTCTTGGAAGACTCTTTCCTTTATATCGGGAGACAGTGATGTGTTGCTAGATACCCCTCACTGATCGTGATAACGTGAGTTATCGTTACCGACATTTAAAGGAAACCCTTAGGGTCGCACAATTTGATGATATGGCTTACTTAAGTCAGATCGAGTGGACTAAATTATTTCGGTTCAGTTTAAAGGGATTTAATCTCTGATTGTAAGTGAGATCTGGTCTGATCATGTTTGATTGGTTAGGGCTTGAGATCGGTAAGCTTAGATCGAGAGAGTTGATGCTAGATCAGTGAGATCAGGAGCATCAGGAGATGAACGGTCAGATCTTGAACCTTAGGGTTTGATTTTATCTTGACCAATGCTTGAGCTGATTTGGTTTGGTCATCGAACCAAATACATTGAACCGGCTCATATGTGAGCGCATGGTTCATATGGGAGAAGAGATATGCGTTTGGTTCATTTCATGTGAACGCATAACGCATGCATTGAAGCTTTGCTATTTTTGGAATTCGGTTTCCATAGTGGTGAACGTCCCCACGTTCGTGAAAACGCTTCTCTAACTCTTGTCTTCCCTTGGCTCTCGACGACACACTCTCTTGCGTGGTGTAGGTCGACGACAAGAAGGATCGGCCGAGTGAGAGTTCATCATTCCCTTCCATTCGTGAAGAAAGCCTTGGAGCCTTGCTAGCACAAGTAGCGCCAAGGAAGTGGGCGATCACTCATCTTGTGTGCGTGTCTTTGGAGGAGATCAGATTTGTTCTCTACTTCCAAGTCGCCATCCTTGCTCATGGCTATGGTATGATCTCCTTAGATCTAAACAATACCTTAAGTTGATCATATGTTTCTATTTGCGGTCCTTGAAGCCCTTGATTCCGCCATGCTTTTCATATACGCATGTCTTAGGGTTTCGCCCCCCTCTCGAAAGGGGTCCTGCAATTGGTATCAGAGCGCATGTTATCTTTTGATTCATATGATTGCTTGATACTTTGTGTGATCCATGTTTGCTCTCATGCTTAGATCTATGATTTCTACATGCGAAAGTTCATGATGCGAAAATATTATCATGTTTAATTACTCTTTGGCGCATGTATAGGCGCATGTTGTGTTTTTGTAAAGAAAACTAATCTTGCGCGCCCCATTAGATCTAATGCGCCTACTATAATCCCTTAGACGGGTTGATGGGGTTGAAAGCATCATCTAGTTTAGATCAAATTAGTCTGATCAGACCATCTGACAGCCTAGATGGATCGACCAGATAGCACCTGTGCGCAAGCACGAGGTGGCTATAGGTCGATTGCATCACAGGCATGTAGCGAGGTCTAGTTGAGACAACCATAGAACACACATGAGTTAGGCCCGGGGTCACACCCGCTTGCCAAAACTCGTGTTGGTTGTTCAGCCCTTGGCGCATGCATGGTTGACCATTGGGTCGACTCAAGTCAGTTAGGACTTGGTGCATGCAAGGGCATGGATCTAACTAGACATGATGAGTGGATCCCTATCAATGGACCGTTGTAAGGTTGTAGGGCAGATAAGAAAATTAAAATTGATGCCAATGGGTTTTCAAAAGTTTATTTTCTTTGTAATGGATCACATGTTGATTGATTGATGCCTATGTATGTTTATTTATTCTTATGTGGGCTGCCCATGTTAAATGTGTGCTGTGCTGGGGCCTGCGTGCCTGGAAATTAAAGTTGTAAATTAATTATTGTGATCTGCGTATCACATTGTATTTAATTTATAAAGTGTAATTGACCTGCGTGTCAATCTTGTCTAGATAGATTAATTTGTAAGTTAATCAGACAAGAGCTCAAAGCACACATGGCAGAGGCGCATGCAGCAGTGGCTAGACCAGGTGGGAGGTCCAGGGTTCGACTCTGGCACCAGGCGCATATTCCTGGTGGGCGCACCTCAGCTGCAAATGGCGCTTGGGCCCTGGTTCGGGCCAGATGAGCAGCGAAAAGACCCATGAAGAAAAGCAAGTGAAGACTTAAGTTGATTAAGGTCTTACTTAGGCTATGGGCATTTACCACATAAGATCCATGCTTTCTTTTATTGTGTAAATAAGTAGAACAGCATGATTTATTTATCTTCTGCTATCACCATAGGAATTGCATGATAGTGAAGAAGATAAAAGACCGTTAAAATCCAACGCTAAAATATCAAGCTCGTATGCCTTCTGACGCGAAACCTCACTGTTCTGATTATCGTTGGAGCCGTGTTGTACCCACTCAGTGGGCACGTCCATCTATCTTCAGACGGTGCGGGATTACACCTGCGTGTTACAGAGAAGGGATTTATCGCTTCTCGTTGCTCAGCATAGCACGTGGTGGTCCAGGGAGTAGGTCGGGTTAGCTTGACCATATAGTCTACATATGTGGCGCATATGGTAGCGCATGGAGGCAGCCATCTGTGGGGTCAGAGACTGTGTTGTACCAACTCAGTTGGCACAGTCTGCTGGATTGCCCAGATGAAGGGGAATCGCACGGGTTGGCGATTGGCTGGGACAGCCTACCAGAGACTAGTGCTTGTACTCTCTGTGCATCTTATCTCGCCTGAGCGGGACGCGGAGACCAAGTATGAAATCTGGATCCCATCTCACTAAAAGAGTTCTACTCTTTCGGGCTGTTTTGCTGGATTTTTGGGCCTGATAAAATAGTGAGAAAAAGAATCATTCTTAAGTCCTGATTGATTCTTAACATTGATACTGACCTTGCTGTTCTTGCATTGTTGTAGATTCCTGCAGCAACGAACACCATGAACTTCAATGTGCGATCCCTACTGGAAAGGGAGAAGTTTGCTGGGCCAAACTTCTCAGACTGGTTCGGACACCTTAAGATTGTTCTTAAGGCAGAGAGGAAACTGTATGTCCTCGAGACGGCAATACCGCCTCAGCCCGCTCCGAACGCCGCAAGGGCGGTTCGGGAAGCTTATGAAAAGCACGTCAATGATAGCATTGATGTCGCTTGCCTGATGCTAGCGTCTATGACGCCACCGCTGCAGCGTCAGCATGAGGATATGTCGGCTATAGAGATTATAGCGAACCTCAAGATGCTGTATGCTGCACAGGCGAGGACGGAACGCTATAATCTGACAAAGCTCTTCTTTCAGAGCAAACTGGCTGAAGTGAGCCCAGTGGGAACTCACGTGCTCAAGATGATTGGGCACAAGGAGGCTCTAGAGAAACTGGGGCATACCATCAACCAGGAGCTTGCTGTAGACATTATTCTGCAGTCTCTCCCGCCCTCTTTCGATGCGTTCATCATTAACTTTAATATGAACAAAATCGATTGTACTCCGGCAGAGCTGCTGAATATGCTCTTGACTACTGAGGAGACTCTAAAGGGAAAGCCTTCGACCTCTGTCTTAATGGTTCCTTCTAGGAACAAGAAGAAGGGGAAGAAGGGCAAGGCCCCTGTCAAGAATTACAGTAAGGCTCTGAAACAAAAGGTGAAGCGGTCAAAGGAATACAGATGTTTCCACTGTGGCCAGCTGGGTCACTGGAAAAAGGACTATAAAGCGCTCCAAGGAGACAAGAGGGGAAGCTTTGCTTCTGGCTCAGGTATATACGTGACGGAAGTCATGGTTTCATCTTCTTCTATTTCATGGGTGTTGGACACTGCATGTGGAGTTCACATTTGTTCAAATGTACAGGAACTCAAGAGAAGAAGACAGGTGGGACAGCATGAGGTGGACCTACGAGTTGGAAATGGGGCACGGGTTGCTGCTGTTGCTGTAGGAGACTATTTCATCTCTTTGCCATCTGGGCTTGTATTAGAACTGAACAATTGTTACTTTGTTCCCAGCATTACTAAAAATATTATCTCCATTCCTGCTCTTGTCAGGAAGGGATTTTCCTTTGAATGCAATATTTCAAAGTGTGTTTTATCTTTTGATAATATTGTTTATGCTACTGGTTCAATTAACAATGGGTTATTCATGTTGGACATGGAATGTTCTATACACAATATTGATATTAAGAAAGCCAAGTATGCTGATGACAGCACCTTGCTATGGCATAGTCGTTTAGGCCATATTAACAAGAAGCGCATTAAGCGGTTGCATGATCATGGACTGCTGGGTTCATTCTCCTATGAGGAGATTGATACATGCAAAGCTTGTTTAATGGGTAAAATGACGAAGTCACCTTTTCCCCACAAAGGTCAAAGGGCTTCAGGTTTACTTGACCTTATACACAGTGATGTGTGTGGGCCATTTAGTAAACATGCCAGAGGTGGCTATCAGTACTTCATAACCTTTACTGATGATTTCAGTAGGTATGGGTATGTCTATCTTATGAGACATAAAAGTGAATCTTTTGACAAGTTCAAAGAGTTCAAGAATGAAGTACAAAATCAGCTAGGCCGACATATCAAGGCACTTCATTCTGATCGAGGTGGAGAATACCTAAGTCGAGAGTTTACTGACTATCTGAAGGAGTGTGGGATTATCTCACAGCTCACTCCGCCAGGAACACCGCAATGGAATGGTGTGTCCGAAAGGAGGAACAGAACCCTACTTGATATGGTTCGTTCTATGATGAGTCAGGCTACTCTTCCATATTCCTTTTGGGGATTTGCACTGGAAACAGCTGCAAAGGTACTAAACCGAGTGCCATCTAAGGCAGTTTCTAAGACGCCATATGAGTTATGGTATGGGAAACAGCCGAGCTTGACATTTATCAGGATCTGGGGCTGCGAGGCTTATGTTAAAAAGCTCGCCTCTGGGAAACTAGAGAGCAGATCTGACAAATGTATCTTTGTCGGTTACCCTAAGGAAACTAAGGGTTATTATTTCTTCGATCCCAATGAGAACAAGGTATTTGTTGCTCGGACGGCCATATTTCTTGAGAAGGAGTTTCTTCTGCAAGAGGCCAGTGGGAGAGAAATAATGCTGGATGAGAATCCAGAGGAAGGACAAAGTAGTCAAGCACAGTTGGATGAGCCTGAGCCGGTAGGACAGGTTAATGAACAACCTGAGGCTCAGATATCACGGGAACCGCGAAGATCGGGAAGGATCCGTCGACAGCCTGAGCGCTATGACGGAGTCTACATCTGTAAGATCCAAGGATCTTAAGTCCTGGTAAGCATTATTTTTGATTTAAATAAAATTATTGACTGTGGTATTTTTCTATGTATTGGTTGTTAGTTTATAGTTAGTTAACTAGAGATTTTGGTTGTTAATTTATTTGGTTGTTAATTTATTGTAAATTAATTAGAAATTAATGGTGGTTAATTTATTCGATTATTGGTTGCTAATTTATGATAAATTAATTAGAGCTTAGTGGTTAATTAAATCCTTATTGGATGTTAATTAAATCCTTATTGGATTTTCGTTAAGTGAGTGGTTAAATGGATTAAAACCTATGTGAATTAGCTAATTTGGTTTAAAATTCAATTTTATTAGTTAAATGGGTTAAACCCTATTTGAATTAATGGGTTAATGGGTTAAAAATTTAAAACCAAAATTTTGAGTTAGTAATTTCGGTTAGGGTAGAGTTTGTGGCGAAATTTTGGCTTGGAGGAAATTCTTGGGCGACGGCTTGAAGGCTTGGGGCGATTCTTGGAGGCTTGGAGGCGAAAATTCTTTTCTTCCTCTTCCTTCTCCCTTTGGCCGGCGTCTTGGTGTTGGTGGCGTTCCTCTTCCCTTGGTGGCAACATTGGTGGAATTTCAAGGCTTTAGGCGAATTGTTGTGGAGGATTTTCACCCTAGTGTTCTCGGTTAAGAGGTGAGTGGGGTGTCTTAATTCCTTCCATATGTGTCTTATTCGAACTCCATCAATATAGTTGTGTTAAATAATAAATTTGATTGCATGAAAAATTACCATGTGTAAAACCGAAATCTTGATAGTTGGGATAAAAAAAAACCGAAAATTTGTAACCTTGATAATTATTTATGAAAAACCGAATCCTTGATGTTAATTGTGAAATCCGAAATCTTGATGATTGTTTATGAAAACCGAAAATTTGTAATTTGAAATTTAAGGTATTCTCTTATGGAATTTGGGAAGTTTTAGACCAATGATTTTAAACATGAAATTCATGTTAATTAAGGTTTAAAATTAAATAGATAATATGTTATGTTAACCGTGGGTTACATGTAGTGATTTGTAAAGCAATTGTATGAATACATGTTTTAATTTTATGTTGATTTTTATGTATGCTTGATAAATGCTATATGTCGATTTTATGGGTGCTTGATAAATGCTAATAATGTTATAAAACTAATGTTTATTTATCTAAGACCATGTATTCATGTTTGAGAACATTGGGTGATAATTTAGCAAGGTTAGACTGAATTAATCAGCATGAAATCTAAGGACTACACTACTTTGTGATGTTTGAATATTATGTGATTTATGAATATCATGTGATTATGTGATTTTTAAATATTATGTGATTTGTGATTTTTGGAATGTTAAGTGATCTTTGAATATGTGAATAATATGTGGTTATGTGAATTTCGAAAATTATGTTGATATGGGATTTTCGAATATTATCTGTTGTGATCATGTGTTGGTTAGGACTAAGGCTAAGTGTAGCTGTGTACTCAAGGGGATGGTCAATATGTGATATGTTAAGGGTTTAAATTTTCAGCCCTGTATTGTGATATGTGAAGGGGGTTGAAGTTCAGCCTACCTGCTATGATTATTGTGATGGGGGTTGATGTTCAGCCTGCCCGATATGATTATTGTGATGACTATCCTAGAGTCTAGTTGACACTTAGGAGTCCACCTTTGTGAAATATGATATAAGATGTGTCTGTTGTCCAGTAGGAACCTTTTGGGAGAACGGGTTTTGACGCAAAGTGCCATGTCTTGGTCAGACAGGGGCCACCTCTTGATGTCATCACTCTCTTTTTGTGATATGGGGTGTCGTAGAACAAAGTGCCACGTCGTGACCCGGCGGGGGGCCACCTCTTGAATCTACACACAATCCATCGATGTGTTATGGGGTGTTTTAGAGCAAAGTGCCACGTCGTGACCTGGCGGGGGCCACCTCTTGATTCTACTCACTGTCCATGTTAATATGTTGCATGAAATTTTGCAGTCTCCCAGTGCTTAGGCCAAAGCTGGGTTAGACCATAATGGTCACTACTGAATATGCTGGACAACTAGGTTAATTAAGTGTTGGTGTGTACATCTGAGTTGGTTTAGAGTATAACTCTAGAAACTGAATTTGTTATATGTTGGTGTGTTTAGTTGGTTTAGAGTATAACTCTAGAACCTGAGTGTGCTATATGTTGGTGTGTACATCTGACTGTTTATATGACTTCTGTTTTCTTTATGTTGTTATATGTTGACATAATGTTCCTGTTAAAGATTTTTAAATTAATCTGTCTATATTTTTGAGTGTATGTTATGGATAGTCGATTTAGACTATCCACTCACTGGGCTGTGTAGCTCACCCCTCATTATTTTCAGGTCTAGAGCAGGGGCGCAGTTAGCATTATATGGATATCGTGATTTATGCTTAATGAACTTATGATGCCGGTTGTGGCCTTAATATCTGAATTATGTGAACATGTGCTGCCGACTATGGCTAAACTATATGAATTTGTGTTGCCGGATTGTGGCAGTTAAATGATTTTGATTTTTGTGTCACCGCGGGCTTTGGCCTGGTTTCGGTGTTTGGTATGAGTTTATAAAATCGATTTTGTGATTTTGTTTTGAATTTCGGTTTGTGGTGTATTCTTTGTAATCGGTTTTGATATATCTGTAACTTGCATATGTCTAGTGCAAGTATTGCCTGGTGGCAGGTACCTTTATGGATTTTATGGTTTTGATACGGATTTGATATAACTGTTGCCTTGCATATGTCTAGTGCAAGGAATGCGTGGTGGCAGGTACCTTTATGAAATTGTGTTTTGTGGGGATTCGTATGTATGTATTTTTGAAATTTTCAAATCGGGTTTCCTGGACTTGGTTTTACCTAGCATATGAATCGATCTTGTATGACACATCCTGTTTCTTTTATGAATTATGTTGTTTGTTTGGGGTTAAGATAACGGGATGTGACAGAATGGTATCAGAGCAGTTGGCTAGCTAAAACTTAGTTCGGGGGGAAAACATGTTTGTGTATTGCTAGACACCTGATAGGTTTATGTTTGTTTTCCTGACTATGGTATGTGTGTGTGTAGGAATTTAAGATGGTACGAACCAGAGGAAATGCTAGTGGCGAGGATGAGCAGCCTTCGAACCTCACGAGAACTATTGAGGCTCTGACTGGCATGGTACAGCAACAAGGTGCCATGATAGAGAGGCAAGCTCAGATGCTACAGCAGCAACAGACTCAGCATCAAGAGGCACAACAGCAGCTTTTGCAGCAGTTGACTCAAGAGAGACCCCAGACTACTACTCGGGCGGTGGGGGATGACTCTCAGGAGGGCGCTCATAGGCGCTATGCCTCACTTGTGAGTGAATTCCAGAAACTGGATCCCAGCTCTTTTTATGGGGGCTCAGAATCCAGTACTACCGAGAACTGGCAGTTGTGCTTGGAAAAGATTTTCCAAGTCATGCGGTGCTCGGACGAAGACAAGTTATGTCTGACCACCTATATGATGCGTGGTGACGCAGATGAGTGGTGGAAGGGCGTGGTGAGACTTGCCGAAGAAAGACATGAGACTGTAGATTGGCCTTACTTCTTGTCTCGATTTAACGAGAAGTACTTCCCAGATAGTTTGGTGGAGGACCGAGAGGTGGCATTTATTCACCTGGAGCAGGGTGATATGACAGTGGACCAGTATGAGTTGCAGTTCACTAAGTTGGGAAAGTATGCTCCTCACCTGATAAACACTGAAAAGAGGAGAGCTACTAAGTTTCTCAGAGGTCTCAGATGGGACATTAGAGAGCAGGTTGGCGCTCCGCACTTGGACACTTATGTTGAGACTGTTGGGCGAGCACGCATCATTGAGAGATACATAGCTGAGAGGAGTTCTCATGTTGCCGTGACAGTGATTCCTGCAGCTGAGGCGGCGGTTCCTCAGTATGGTAGTGGCGGCAAGGGTAAGAAATACCCTAAACATAAGGACTACAAAAAGAGCAGGTATAAGCCTTACTCCTACAAGGCACCGCAGCAGTCCAGGGATGCACCGCAGCAGTTCAGGGATGCCAGGGATGTAAGAAACAGTATCACAGAGGACCGGACTTGTAATTATTGTGGGCTCAAGGGACATCTAGTGAAAGACTGTCATAAGAGGAATGGTGTATGCTTCAGGTGTAAGAAACCAGGGCACATGGTCAAGGACTGCAAAGAGCCTGAGATGCAGAATAGAGGCGCAGAGAAGCCTACAGTCCAGACTAGAGTTTATGCTGTGGCTGAGAAGGATACACGAGCTTCCCGATCCGTCGTGGAAGGTACCTTATTTGTATTCGATCAGTTAGCTCGCATTCTATTTGACCCTGGTGCAAATTTGTCTTTTGTATCTGTTAAGTTTGCTGCATGTTTACCTGTGTTACCTAAAGTGCTGAATTATGCTGTGTCTGTGAGTACTCCCTTAGGAAAATCATTGTCTACAGATACTGTTTGTGCTGATTGTGTAGTGCTTGTAGAAGGTTATGAGTTTCTGGTAGATCTAATCTTATTAGACATGCAAGATTATGATGTCATCCTAGGTATGGATTGGTTATCCTCACATCATGCTACTGTGGATTGCTTTGAGAAAGTAATCACTTTAAATCTGCTAGATGGGAGTAGGATTTTTGTGAGAGGTCTAGTGTCGGACCAAGGACCGCATGTAATATCTTTCCTGCAAGCCAGGAAGTTACTGGCTAGTGGATGCAAGGGTTATCTTGCGCATGTTAAGGTGCAGGATGATTCTACTTCTGATTTGACTCAGATGACGGTGGTACAGGAGTTCCCGGATGTGTTCTCTGAAGAATTTTCAGGCTTACCACCAATTAGAGAAGTGGAGTTTGGCATTGAGTTGGCGCCAGGTACGGCACCTATCTCCAGAGCTCCTTACCGTATGGCTACTTCAGAGCTGGCCGAGCTTAAGAAACAACTAGAGGAATTGCTAGAGAAAGGGTACATTCGGCCTAGTGCTTCTCCCTGGGGAGCGCCAGTACTATTTGTAAAGAAGAAAGATGGAACCCTGAGGATGTGTATAGACTACAGGCAGTTGAACCAAGTGACTATCAAGAATAAGTATCCTCTTCCCAGAATTGATGATCTGTTTGATCAATTACAGGGAGCGACAGTGTTCTCTAAGATTGATCTGAGATCAGGGTATTACCAACTTAGAGTCAAGGATGAGGATATATTTAAGACTGCTTTCAGGACCAGGTATGGGCACTTTGAATTTTTAGTTATGCCTTTTGGACTGACGAATGCATCTGCTGTCTTCATGGATTTGATGAACAGGGTATTCCATGAATTGCTTGACTCTTGTGTGGTAGTCTTTATAGACGATATTTTGGTATACTCACGGACTATTTCAGATCATGTCAGTGACTTGCGCAGAGTGCTGGAGATCTTGAGGAAGAATCGATTGTATGCCAAGGCTAGTAAGTGTGAGTTCTGGCTAGAGAAGATCAGTTTCCTTGGACATGTGATTTCTGGTCAGGGGGTGTCTGTGGATCCAGTTAAAGTGCAAGCCATCCTGGATTGGGGAAGACCGACTAGTGCTATTGAGATCAGAAGTTTCTTGGGTTTAGCAGGTTACTACCGGAGATTTGTTGAGGGATTCTCCAAGTTGGCGGGTCCTTTAACTAAATTGACCAGAAAGGAGGCCAAGTTTATTTGGGATGATAAGTGTGAAGAGAGCTTTCAAGAGCTGAAAAGGAGGTTGACTAGTACACCGATCCTCATTATTCCTAGTGATGGGGAAAGGTTTACTGTTTATACGGATGCTTCAGGCAAAGGGTTGGGTTGTGTCTTGATGCAGAAGGGTTCTGTAGTAGCCTATGCTTCGAGACAGCTGAAGGAGTATGAATTGAACTACCCTACTCATGATTTAGAGTTCGCGGCCGTAGTCTTTGCTTTGAAGATATGGCGCCACTATTTGTTGGGTCAGGAGTTTGATCTGTTCACTGATCACCAGAGTCTCAAGTATATCTTCACTCAGAAGGAGTTGAACATGAGACAGAGAAGATGGATGGAGTTGATCAAAGACTATGACTTCTCTATTCAGTATCAGGCTGGAAAGGCCAATGTAGTGGCGGATGCACTGAGCAGACATCCAGTTACTTCAGTAGCTGCTTTACGAGTCAGTGAGTGGCGGTTACTGCAGGAGTTCAGCGATCTCAGGATCAGTGTTTCTCCTAGAGTTCAGTCGGGTTATGTGGCTTTTCTCAGAGTACAGTCTGCTTTGTTGCAGAAGATCAGAGATCAGCAGTTTGTGGATCCGAGATTAGTTCAGATCAGGGATAGTTTGGTTGATGGAGCAGTTCAGGATTTTAGCCTGTCTGATGATGGTATTCTTCGGTTTCGTGGAAGGGTATGTGTCCCTGAGGAACCGAGCTTGAGGAAAGAAATATTGGAGGACAGCCATAACTCCAAATATTCTATACATCCTGGCGTGACTAAGATGTATCAGGACCTCAAGAAAAATTTTTGGTGGCCGGGTATGAAGAAAGAAGTATTTGATTTTGTCTCTAGGTGTTTAACCTGTCAGACTGTAAAGGCTGAACATCAGAAGCCTGGTGGTTTGTTGCAGCCCCTTCCTATTCCTGAGTGGAAGTGGGAATGCATCAGTATGGATTTTGTGTGTGGTTTGCCTAGAACCAGAATGGGTCATGATGCTATTTGGGTGATTGTTGATAGACTCACTAAATCAGCCCATTTTCTTCCGATTAAGATGACTTATTCTTTAGAGAGGCTGGCTAGATTATACATTGATGAGATAGTCAGACTGCATGGAGTGCCTGTCGATATTGTGTCTGATAGGTACTCTCGGTTTTTGTCCAGATTTTGGAAGAGCTTACAGGAGGGTTTGGGTACTAAGTTGAGTTTTAGTACAGCATACCATCCTCAGTCTGATGGCCAGACGGAGCGTACTATACAGACTCTAGAAGATTTGTTGAGAGCCTATGTGGTTGATTGGAGTTCTGAGTGGAACCGGGATCTATCTTTGATAGAGTTCACTTATAATAATAGTTTCCACTCAAGTATTCAGATGGCTCCATATGAGGCTTTGTATGGAAGAAGGTGCAGGACTCCCTTGTGTTGGGAGGAGACTGGTGATAGAATGATTTTGAGATCTGATGCAGTACAGGAGACTACTGATAAGGTCAGAGAGATTCAGGATAAATTGAAAATTGCTCGGGACAGACAGAAGAGTTATGCTGACGACCGTCGTCGTTCCTTGGAGTTTATGGTAGGGGATCATGTTTTCTTAAAGGTGTCACCTACTAAGGGTGTTATGAGGTTTGGCAAAAAGGGCAAGTTGAGCCCTAGGTTTGTAGGCCCTTTTGACATTATTGAGAGAATTGGTCCAGTGGCTTACATATTAGCTTTACCTCCTGCTATGGATCATGTGCATAATGTGTTCCATGTTTCTGCTTTGAGGAAATATCATCCTGATCCATCTCATGTGTTAGAGCTAGAACCTCTTCAGATTCAGAGTGATTTGACTTTTGAGGAAAGACCTCTCCGGATTGTGGATAGAAAGGATAAAGTTCTGAGGAACAAGACTATACCTTTGGTAAAGGTTATCTGGGGAAATCAGTCGGTTGAGGAGGCGACTTGGGAGACTGAAGCTGATATGAGGAAATTTTATGCTTATCTCTTTGATGATATGGATGCAGAGCTTTAGAGGACTAAAGCTTTTTAAGGAGGGAGGGATGTAAGATCCAAGGATCTTAAGTCCTGGTAAGCATTATTTTTGATTTAAATAAAATTATTGACTGTGGTATTTTTCTATGTATTGGTTGTTAGTTTATAGTTAGTTAACTAGAGATTTTGGTTGTTAATTTATTTGGTTGTTAATTTATTGTAAATTAATTAGAAATTAATGGTGGTTAATTTATTCGATTATTGGTTGCTAATTTATGATAAATTAATTAGAGCTTAGTGGTTAATTAAATCCTTATTGGATGTTAATTAAATCCTTATTGGATTTTCGTTAAGTGAGTGGTTAAATGGATTAAAACCTATGTGAATTAGCTAATTGGGTTTAAAATTTGATTTTATTAGTTAAATGGGTTAAACCCTATTTGAATTAATGGGTTAATGGGTTAAAAATTTAAAACCGAAATTTTGAGTTAGTAATTTCGGTTAGGGTAGAGTTTGTGGCGAAATTTTGGCTTGGAGGAAATTCTTGGGCGACGGCTTGAAGGCTTGGGGCGATTCTTGGAGGCTTGGAGGCGAAAATTCTTTTCTTCCTCTTCCTTCTCCCTTTGGCCGGCGTCTTGGTGTTGGTGGCGTTCCTCTTCCCTTGGTGGCAACATTGGTGGAATTTCAAGGCTTTAGGCGAATTGTTGTGGAGGATTTTCACCCTAGTGTTCTCGGTTAAGAGGTGAGTGGGGTGTCTTAATTCCTTCCATATGTGTCTTATTCGAACTCCATCAATATAGTTGTGTTAAATAATAAATTTGATTGCATGAAAAATTACCATGTGTAAAACCGAAATCTTGATAGTTGGGATAAAAAAAAATCGAAAATTTGTAACCTTGATAATTATTTATGAAAAACCGAATCCTTGATGTTAATTGTGAAATCCGAAATCTTGATGATTGTTTATGAAAACCGAAAATTTGTAATTTGAAATTTAAGGTATTCTCTTATGGAATTTGGGAAGTTTTAGACCAATGATTTTAAACATGAAATTCATGTTAATTAAGGTTTAAAATTAAATAGATAATATGTTATGTTAACCGTGGGTTACATGTAGTGATTTGTAAAGCAATTGTATGAATACATGTTTTAATTTTATGTTGATTTTTATGTATGCTTGATAAATGCTATATGTCGATTTTATGGGTGCTTGATAAATGCTAATAATGTTATAAAACTCATGTTTATTTATCTAAGACCATGTATTCATGTTTGAGAACATTGGGTGATAATTTAGCAAGGTTAGACTGAATTAATCAACATGAAATCTAAGGACTACACTACTTTGTGATGTTTGAATATTATGTGATTTATGAATATCATGTGATTATGTGATTTTTAAATATTATGTGATTTGTGATTTTTGGAATGTTAAGTGATCTTTGAATATGTGAATAATATGTGGTTATGTGAATTTCGAAAATTATGTTGATATGGGATTTTCGAATATTATCTGTTGTGATCATGTGTTGGTTAGGACTAAGGCTAAGTGTAGCTGTGTACTCAAGGGGATGGTCAATATGTGATATGTTAAGGGTTTAAATTTTCAGCCCTGTATTGTGATATGTGAAGGGGGTTGAAGTTCAGCCTACCTGCTATGATTATTGTGATGGGGGTTGATGTTCAGCCTGCCCGATATGATTATTGTGATGACTATCCTAGAGTCTAGTTGACACTTAGGAGTCCACCTTTGTGAAATATGATATAAGATGTGTCTGTTGTCCAGTAGGAACCTTTTGGGAGAACGGGTTTTGACGCAAAGTGCCATGTCTTGGTCAGACAGGGGCCACCTCTTGATGTCATCACTCTCTTTTTGTGATATGGGGTGTCTGAAGAAACCCCTAAATGGGGGGCAAAAACCCTAAAGCATGGCGCTAAAGAAAAATATGCTAGCGGAAGCAAGGGTTTAAGATCATTTGCATGCCATATGTTCAACTATAACCGATTGAGTAGATTGAGATGGAAATTCATACCAACGCCATATGCTTGGAAGTCGGCTTGGATGAAGAGAACAAACTAGATCTCCTCCACAAGTTCACACACAAGATGAAGATGCTTACTCCTTGCGGTCCCTTGTGCTAGCAAGACACCCAAGCTTTTCTTTTTGTCGAATGGAAGGGATGATGAGATGATTCCCTTTCTTGGCCGAGAGCTTCTCTTGCTTCTCTCCCACCTTCGTCAACCACCCAACGAAAAGGATGATGAGCGTTGAAGTGAAGAAGCCAACGCTTATGCGTTTTGGCGTTGAAGCATAACCGGCTTTGATTACTTTCCATAAGTGGAAGAGAATCAAGCCAAGCGTTCAAGCCACTTCAAGAACGCATATTGGCATTGAACCAAGCGTTCACATTTGTGAACCGGTTCAATCCAAATCGTTCAATCGAATTTGGTTCATCAAACCAAACCGAAATAGCTCAAGCCACTTGGTCTAGACCAAATCGAACCCCAAGGCTCATGATCTAACCATTCATCTCCTGATGCCCCTGATCTCTCCGATCTAGCATCACCTCTCTCGATCGAAGCTTACCGATCTCAAGCCCTAATCAATCAAACATGATCAGACCAGATCTCACTTACAATCAGAGATTAAATCCCCTTTAAACTGAACCAAAGAATCCAGTCCATACGATCTGACTTAAGTAAGCCATATCATCAAATTGTGCGACCCTGAGGGTTTCCTTTAAATGTCGGTAACGATAACTTACGTTATCACGATCAGTGAGGGGTATCTAGCAACACATCACTGTCTCCCGATATAAAGGAAAGAGTCTTCCAAGACTACTCCCAAACCATAGCACAAGTGTGAATCAACTCACAAGGCATGCATGATTCCTTTGCCACTGGATGTTCTTATTGGACAAGCATGTCAAGCCTGTAACTCCAATACGATGAGCATGATCAGATCAGATGAGCATAGTCATCTGGGTATGGCCATACACTATCTCAATCATCTCATACAAGGGGGGCCCCTTTAGAACATCACACTCCTTGAACAAGGAGACGGCAATCCTTTATCTATCACAAGTGCCCTAACCTGACTCAAGCTCACCATCCAAGATAGTCTATAATCATTATGTTTCAAATGATATTGAACTACCTCAAGACAATGACAATCATCATTTAGAAACACAAGTGATCTCAAGTCAAAGGACATGTGCCACTTAGTGCTTACAAGGATCATTCACATTGTGACAAGCAATGGAATATCCCAGTAGGGTCTGTCCAGTACATCCAATGTACCCATGAGTCTACATCTTATTCCATGCTCGAAGCATCCTATAAGATTAGCACTCATATTAGTCTCAATCATATCAAGGCTGTCTCAAGTTCACCAAGATATCTCGACTAAGGACAAAGAGCATGTCAGCCCAGCTGAACAGCTTTGAGACATTATTCAGAAGTACACTTATTACAGCAGACAAGGTAACAACCTGAATAATAACCATGCCTTTTATAAACATAAGAGTTTATTACATGATACTTATACAATCCCAAGGCCTCAAACATTAGCCTTAAGGGCATACCCCAACAATCTCTCACTTGCACTTAATCTAATGGTTGAGAAATCTCAAACCCATATTATTACAGTGCTTCTCATGCTTCTGCTGCGCCAGAGGCTTGGTAAGCGGGTCTGCCAGATTGTCATCTGTATGAACCTTGCATATTTTGATCTCGCCACGATCAATGATCTCCCGGATCAAGTGAAACCGTCTCTGTATGTGCTTGGACTTCTGGTGCGACCGCGGTTCCTTTGCTTGTGCAATTGCTCCAGTGTTATCACAGAAGATAACCAAAGGATCAGCACTCGAAGGAACGACACCAAGTTCTCTCACGAACTTACGAATCCACACTGCCTCCTTAGATGCTTCCGAGGCTGCAACATACTCGGCTTCTGTTGTGGAATCAGCAACAGTTGACTGTTTGAAGCTCTTCCACACCACTTCTCCACCATTCAAGCTAAAAACATAGCCTGATTGCGATCGGAAATCATCCTGGTCCGACTGGAATGAAGCGTCAGTATATCCCTCTATACTGAGTTCTTCCTGACCACCATATATCAAGAACATATCTTTGGTCCTCCGCAGATATTTTAAAATGTTCTTGACCGCAATCCAGTGCGCCAATCCTGGATTACTTTGGAATCGACTGGTCACGCTTAACCCGTAAGCGACGTCTGGGCGAGTACACAACATCGCATACATAATGGACCCAATAGCCGAAGCATAAGGCGTATTGTCCATTTCATCTTTCTCAGTCTGTGTTTGTGGACACTGACTCTTCGAAAGATTCAGACCATGTCTGACTGGAAGATATCCACGTTTAGAATTCTCTAAATGGAATCTCTCCAGGACCTTATCGATGTAAGTACTCTGGCACAGCCCGAGAAGCCTCTTAGATCTATCCCTGTAGATCTTCACACCTAATACATAGGCTGCTTCTCCTAAATCTTTCATCTGGAAACATTTTCCTAGCCATGCCTTAACAGCATGCAGTTCAGGAATATCATTTCCAATGATCAAGATATCATCGACGTAGAGGATTAGGAATGTAATCACGCTCCCACTAAACCTCTTATATACACACGGGTCATCCTCGTTCTTGATGAAACCAAACTCAGAGATTGATTCATCAAAACGAATATTCCAGCTCCTAGATGCTTGTTTAAGTCCATAAATGGACTTCTTTAACTTGCATATTTTATGACGATCTGATGGATTAGTGAAACCTTCTGGTTGTGTCATATACACATCCTCATCCAGATTTCCATTAAGGAAAGTTGTCTTCACATCCATCTGCCAGATCTCATAATCGTAATATGCAGCTATCGCGAAAAGAATCCGAATAGACTTAAACATGGCTACAGGTGAGAAAGTTTCATCATAATCTATCCCGTAGATTTGTTTGAAACCTTTCGCAACTAGCCTGCCTTTATAGGTAACCACGTTACCATCCATGTCAATCTTCTTCTTGAAGATCCATTTACAGCCTATAGGGATTACTCCCGGAGGCGGATCAACCAAATCCCAGACTTGGTTATCTGACATGGAGTCCATCTCGGCTCGCATAGCTTCAAGCCATCTAGCTGACTCCGGTCCACTGACCGCATCCGCATAAGTTAGGGGTTCATCATTATCAATGATGTAGACTCCGTCATAGCGCTCAGGCTGTCGACGGATCCTACCCGATCTTCGCGGTTCCCGTGATATTTGAGCCTCAGGTTGTTCAATAACCTGATCTACCGGCTCAGGCTCATCCATCTGTGCCTGACTACTTTGTCCTTCCTCTGGATTCTCATCCAGCTTTATTTCTCTCCCATTGGCCTCTTGCAGAAGAAATTCCTTCTCAAGAAATATGGCCGTCCGAGCAACAAAAACCTTGTTCTCTTTGGGATCGTAGAAATAATAACCCTTAGTTTCCTTAGGGTAACCGACAAAGATGCATTTATCAGATCTGCTCTCTAGTTTCCCAGAGGCGAGCTTTTTGACATAAGCCTCGCAACCCCAGATCCTGATAAATGTCAAGCTCGGCTGTTTCCCATACCATAACTCATATGGCGTCTTTGAAACTGCCTTGGATGGCACTCGGTTTAGTACCTTTGCAGCTGTTTCCAGTGCAAAACCCCAAAAGGAATATGGAAGAGTAGCCTGACTCATCATAGAACGAACCATATCAAGTAACGTTCTATTTCTCCTCTCGGACACACCATTCCACTGCGGTGTTCCTGGCGGAGTGAGCTGTGAGATAATCCCACACTCCTTCAGATAGTCAGTAAACGCATGACTCAGGTATTCACCACCTCGATCAGAACGAAGTGCCTTGATATTGCGGCCTAGCTGATTTTGTACTTCATTTTTGAACTCTTTGAACTTGTCAAAAGATTCACTTTTATGTCTCATCAGATAGACATACCCATACCTACTGAAATCATCAGTAAAGGTAATGAAGTACTGATAGCCACCTCTGGCATGTTTACTAAATGGCCCACACACATCACTGTGTATAAGGTCCAGTAAACCTGAAGTCCTTTGACCTTTGTTTGAAAAAGGTGACTTCGTCATTTTACCCATCAAACAAGCTTTGCATGTATCAATCTCCTCATAGGAGAAAGATCCCAGCAGTCCATGATCATGCAACCGCTTAATGCGCTTCTCGTTTATATGGCCTAAACGACTATGCCATAACAAGGTGCTGTCATCAGCATACTTGGCTTTCTTATTATCAATGTTTTGTATAGAATTTTCCATGTCCAACATGTATAACCCATTGTTAATTGAACCAGTTGCATACACAATATTATCTAGAGATAAAACACACTTTGAAATATTGCATTCAAAGGCAAATCCTTTCCTGACAAGAGCAGGAATAGAGATAATATTCTTTGTGATACTTGGTACATAATAACAATTGTTTAATTCTAATACAATGCCAGATGGTAAAGTAATGAAATAGTCTCCTACAGCAACAGCAGCAACCCGTGCCCCGTTTCCAACTCGTAGGTCTACCTCATGCTGTCCCACCTGCCTTCTTCTCTTGAGTTCCTGCACATTTGAACAAATGTGAACTCCACATGCAGTGTCCAACACCCATGATATAGTAGAAGAAGATAACATGACCTCAGTCACATATATACCTGAGCCAGAAGCGATGCTTCCCCTCTTATCTCCTTGGAGCGCTTTACAGTCCTTTTTCCAGTGACCCAGCTGGCCACAGTGGAAACACCTGTTGTCCTTCGACCGCTTCACCTTCTGTTTCAGGGCCTTGCTGTAATTCTTGACAGGGGCCTTGCCCTTCTTCCCCTTCTTCTTGTTCCTAGAAGGAACCATCAAGACAGAGGTTGAAGGCTTACCCTTCAGAGTTTCCTCAGTGGTCAAGAGCATATTCAGCAGCTCTGCCGGCGTACAATCGATTTTGTTCATATTAAAGTTAATGATGAACGCATCGAAAGAAGGCGGGAGAGACTGCAGAATAATATCCACAGCAAGCTCCTGGTTGATGGTATGCCCCAGTTTCTCCAGAGCCTCCTTGTGCCCAATCATCTTGAGCACGTGAGCTCCCACTGGGCTCCCCTCAGCCAGTTTGCTCTGAAAGAAGAGCTTCGTCAGATTATAGCGTTCAGTCCTCGCCTGTGCAGCATACAGCATCTTGAGGTTCGCTATAATTTCTATAGCCGACATATCCTCATGCTGACGCTGCAGCGGTGGCGTCATAGACGCTAGCATCAGGCAAGCGACATCAATGCTATCATTGACGTGCTTTTCATAGGCATCCCGAACCGCCCTTGCGGCGTTCGGAGCGGGCTGCGGCGGTATCGCCGTCTCGAGGACATACAGTTTCCTCTCTGCCTTAAGAACGATCTTAAGGTGTCCGAACCAGTCAGAGAAGTTCGGCCCAGCAAACTTCTCCCTTTCCAGTAGGGATCGCACATTGAAGCTCATGGTGTTCGTTGCTGCAGGAATCTACAACAAGCAAGAACAGCAAGGTCAGTATCAATGTTCAGAATCAATCCAGGACTTAAGAAAGATTCTTTTCTCACTATTTTGTCTGACTGAAAAATCCAGTAAACAGTCCGAAAGAGTAACACTCTTTTAGTGAGATGGGATCCAGATTTCATACTTGGTCTCCGCGTCCCGCTCAGGCGAGATAAGTTGCACAGAGATGACAAGCACTAATTTCTGGTAGGCTATCCCAGCCAATCGCCAACCCGTGCGATTCCCCTTCATCTTGGCAATCCAGCAGACTATGCCAACTGAGTTGGTACAACACAGTCTCTGATCCCAGAGATGGCTGCCTCCATGTGCTACCATATGCGCCACATATGTAGCCTACATGGTCAAGCTGACCTGACCTACTCCCTGGACCACCACGTGCTATGCTGAGCAACGAGAGGGGATAAATCCCAACTCTGTAACACGCAGGTGAAATCCAGCACCGTCTGAAGATAGATGGACGTGCCCACTGAGTGGGTTCAACACGGCTCCAACGATAATCAGAACAGTGAGGTTTCGCGTCAGAAGGCTTACGAGCTTGATATGTTAGCGTTGGATTTTAGCGGTCTTTTATCTTCTTACTATCAGGCATATCCTATGGCTATAGCAGAAGATAAACACATGCAATTCTAATTATTTAAGCAATAAATAGAAAGCATGATCTTATGTGGTAAAAGCCCAAGAACCCTAGTAAGACCTTAATTTTACTTAAGTCTTCACTTGAGCTCCTTATGCATCTCATCTGGTCCAACCCAGTGCCCAAGCGCCAAGAGCACCTCAGGTGCACCACCAGGTGAATGCCCCTCTTGGATGTGTGCTTTTGTGCTCTTGTCTAATCAAAGTACATTTGATCTATCTAGACAAGATTGACTCGCAGGTCAACAACATATTATAAATTAAGTACAATGTGATTCGCAGATCACAAATTAATTTACAATGTTTTTTTTTTAAATCCAGGCACGCAGGCCCCAGCACAGCACACAAATGGGCAACCCACATAAGACTAAATAAACAAGCATATGGTTCAATCAACATGTGATCCATTCATGAAATTAAAATTTTTGAAAAACCCCATGGTATCAATTTTAATTTCCTTATGGGCCCTATAACCTTACAATGGTCCATTGATGGGGATCCACTCATCCATCTAGTTAGATCCTTTCCCCTTGCATGCACCGAGTCCTAACTGACCCGAGTTGACCTAATGGTCAACCATGCATGCACCAAGGGCTGAACCACCCTCATGAGTTTTGGCAAGCGGGTGTGACCCCGGGCCTGACTCAAGTGTGTTCAGAAGTTGTCTCAACCAGACCTCGCTACACGCCCTAGATGCAGTCAACCTACAGCCACCTTGTGCTTGCGCATAGGTGCTATCAGGTCAACTCATCTGAGCTGTCAGATGGTCTGATCAGACTTGGATCTATTTAGATTATGCTTTCAACCCCATCAACCCATCTAAGGAATTATAGTAGGGTCACCTTAGATCTAATCAGCCGCGCAAGATATAAGTTTTATAAACATCTAGATCAAGCGCAAACAATCAAACAACATGCTTCACTTATGTTGATAACCCTTAGATCTAAGGGGGTCCCCTTCAAGGGGGAGCGCAAACTTTAGGGGGTCCCCTTCAAGGGGGAGCGCAAACTTTAGGTAACAATGAGACAAGCGCAAAGTTCATGTAACCATGACACAAGCGCAAAGTTCATGTAACCATGACACAAGCGCAAAGTTCATGTAACCAAAACACAAGCGCAAAGTTCATGTAACCAAATCATCAAGTAAGCGCAAAATCATCAAGTAAGCGCAACATATATGGATCACATCAGCAAACATAATAGCATGCAAAGAGCCTAGCTCTGATACCAATTGAAGAAACCCCTAAATGGGGGGCAAAAACCCTAAAGCATGGCGCTAAAGAAAAATATGCTAGCGGAAGCAAGGGTTTAAGATCATTTGCATGCCATATGTTCAACTATAACCGATTGAGTAGATTGAGATGGAAATTCATACCAACGCCATATGCTTGGAAGTCGGCTTGGATGAAGAGAACAAACTAGATCTCCTCCACAAGTTCACACACAAGATGAAGATGCTTACTCCTTGCGGTCCCTTGTGCTAGCAAGACACCCAAGCTTTTCTTTTTGTCGAATGGAAGGGATGATGAGATGATTCCCTTTCTTGGCCGAGAGCTTCTCTTGCTTCTCTCCCACCTTCGTCAACCACCCAACGAAAAGGATGATGAGCGTTGAAGTGAAGAAGCCAACGCTTATGCGTTTTGGCGTTGAAGCATAACCGGCTTTGATTACTTTCCATAAGTGGAAGAGAATCAAGCCAAGCGTTCAAGCCACTTCAAGAACGCATATTGGCATTGAACCAAGCGTTCACATTTGTGAACCGGTTCAATCCAAATCGTTCAATCGAATTTGGTTCATCAAACCAAACCGAAATAGCTCAAGCCACTTGGTCTAGACCAAATCGAACCCCAAGGCTCATGATCTAACCATTCATCTCCTGATGCCCCTGATCTCTCCGATCTAGCATCACCTCTCTCGATCGAAGCTTACCGATCTCAAGCCCTAATCAATCAAACATGATCAGACCAGATCTCACTTACAATCAGAGATTAAATCCCCTTTAAACTGAACCAAAGAATCCAGTCCATACGATCTGACTTAAGTAAGCCATATCATCAAATTGTGCGACCCTGAGGGTTTCCTTTAAATGTCGGTAACGATAACTTACGTTATCACGATCAGTGAGGGGTATCTAGCAACACATCACTGTCTCCCGATATAAAGGAAAGAGTCTTCCAAGACTACTCCCAAACCATAGCACAAGTGTGAATCAACTCACAAGGCATGCATGATTCCTTTGCCACTGGATGTTCTTATTGGACAAGCATGTCAAGCCTGTAACTCCAATACGATGAGCATGATCAGATCAGATGAGCATAGTCATCTGGGTATGGCCATACACTATCTCAATCATCTCATACAAGGGGGGCCCCTTTAGAACATCACACTCCTTGAACAAGGAGACGGCAATCCTTTATCTATCACAAGTGCCCTAACCTGACTCAAGCTCACCATCCAAGATAGTCTATAATCATTATGTTTCAAATGATATTGAACTACCTCAAGACAATGACAATCATCATTTAGAAACACAAGTGATCTCAAGTCAAAGGACATGTGCCACTTAGTGCTTACAAGGATCATTCACATTGTGACAAGCAATGGAATATCCCAGTAGGGTCTGTCCAGTACATCCAATGTACCCATGAGTCTACATCTTATTCCATGCTCGAAGCATCCTATAAGATTAGCACTCATATTAGTCTCAATCATATCAAGGCTGTCTCAAGTTCACCAAGATATCTCGACTAAGGACAAAGAGCATGTCAGCCCAGCTGAACAGCTTTGAGACATTATTCAGAAGTACACTTATTACAGCAGACAAGGTAACAACCTGAATAATAACCATGCCTTTTATAAACATAAGAGTTTATTACATGATACTTATACAATCCCAAGGCCTCAAACATTAGCCTTAAGGGCATACCCCAACAGTGTCGTAGAACAAAGTGCCACGTCGTGACCCGGCGGGGGGCCACCTCTTGAATCTACACACAATCCATCGATGTGTTATGGGGTGTTTTAGAGCAAAGTGCCACGTCGTGACCTGGCGGGGGCCACCTCTTGATTCTACTCACTGTCCATGTTAATATGTTGCATGAAATTTTGCAGTCTCCCAGTGCTTAGGCCAAAGCCGGGTTAGACCATAATGGTCACTACTGAATATGCTGGACAACTAGGTTAATTAAGTGTTGGTGTGTACATCTGAGTTGGTTTAGAGTATAACTCTAGAACCTGAATTTGTTATATGTTGGTGTGTTTAGTTGGTTTAGAGTATAACTCTAGAACCTGAGTGTGTTATATGTTGGTGTGTACATCTGACTGTTTATATGACTTCTATTTTCTTTATGTTGTTATATGTTGACATAATGTTCCTGTTAAAGATTTTTAAATTAATCTGTCTATATTTTTGAGTGTATGTTATGGATGGTCGATTTAGACTATCCACTCACTGGGCTGTGTAGCTCACCCCTCATTATTTTCAGGTTTAGAGCAGGGGCGCAGTTAGCATTATATGGATATCGTGATTTATGCTTAATGAACTTATGATGCCGGTTGTGGCCTTAATATCTGAATTATGTGAACATGTGCTGCCGACTATGGCTAAACTATATGAATTTGTGTTGCCGGATTGTGGCAGTTAAATGATTTTGATTTTTGTGTCACCGCGGGCTTTGGCCTGGTTTCGGTGTTTGGTATGAGTTTATAAAATCGATTTTGTGATTTTGTTTTGAATTTCGGTTTGTGGTGTATTCTTTGTAATCGGTTTTGATATATCTGTAACTTGCATATGTCTAGTGCAAGTATTGCCTGGTGGCAGGTACCTTTATGGATTTTATGGTTTTGATACGGATTTGATATAACTGTTGCCTTGCATATGTCTAGTGCAAGGAATGCGTGGTGGCAGGTACCTTTATGAAATTGTGTTTTGTGGGGATTCGTATGTATGTATTTTCGAAATTTTCAAATCGGGTTTCCTGGACTTGGTTTTACCTAGCATATGAATCGATCTTGTATGACACATCCTGTTTCTTTTATGAATTATGTTGTTTGTTTGGGGTTAAGATAACGGGATGTGACAACATCATTGATAATGATGAACCCCTCACTTATGCGGATGCGGTCAGTGGACCGGAGTCAGCGAGATGGCTTGAAGCTATGCGCGCCGAGATGGACTCCATGTCAGATAACCAAGTCTGGGATTTGGTTGATCCGCCTCCGGGAGTTATCCCTATAGGCTGTAAATGGATCTTCAAGAAGAAGATTGACATGGATGGTAACGTGGTTACCTATAAAGGCAGGCTAGTTGCGAAAGGTTTCAAACAAATCTACGGGATAGATTATGATGAAACTTTCTCACCTGTAGCTATGTTTAAGTCTATTCGGATTCTTTTCGCGATAGCAGCATGATGGGGGACACCAAGCATGCAACATTCAAACAACGCGCTTCGAAAACATTTTGATAATTAAGTATAGCTTCATAAACCCCTTAAGTGATGGGGTCACCAAGCATGCAACATTCAAACAACGCTTTTTGAAAACATTTGCTATTAAGATATAACTATGAAACCCATTTAAACTAACGCTTTGAGAAATTAGGTTTGATAATCTTATAATGAAATCCGAAGCTACATTCAGCAACTAATCTTATCATGCACTTCTAGTAAAGCTTATCATGTGATTCTAAAACCTCAAGTAGACATAGCATGCGGTTCTACCATAAGAAACTATGGCTAATCTAAGGGAGGAACTCACCTTGCACCCTTTGAGAATAGAAAGGGTGTCCTTCCCGTTCTTCACCGGTCCAATGGTGGAATCTCACGAAGTAGGGCCCTATGAGCTTACACACATGTCATTGCAGCATCCCACACATGCGTGGGTGAATTTTGAAAATAATATTAAGAGGCCAATACACAAGACAATCAAGGGGGAGGCTAGACTCCAAATTCCCTTGTTAACATAGTTTAGACTATCTAGGCTTAGGGGAAGAGAAGAGGGGATAGCTTGCTTGTCATCCCATGGCCTTGCGCCTCCTGCAGAAAGCAAACGTAAGTGCAAAGGGGCTGTCCAACAAGTATCAAGAACCACAACAACAATTAACAAGAACAATGACCCAAAGGGGAAGAAGACTTAGCTAAAGTGGGGGTGGCTTGTTCTCGGCATGGAGTTGATGGCACCTTCTTGAGTCTCGAATGTGTCCAGCTCCTCCTCTTGATTGAAGGCTCTTCAAGGCTAGAGGGAGGAAGTGGCGTGAGCTCCCATCTTCAAGACAAGCGCATATGGAGGAAGAAGGTGGAAGAGCAAGAGGGGTGGATAGACACTCTCGGCAATGGTTGGAAGAGGGGAGGGGGTTAGGTGACACACACCATAAGAAGACACACTTCTGAAATTCGAAAATTCATTCAACACTAAGTACTTCACTTTACAAGAGGACTACATCATATAGGGGAGTCTCCAACGGTTATCTCCCTAAGCTCAAAACAAGTCACACAAGCAAGCATGATGTAGACAACTCAATGGGCTGATCTCTTCTTCCAAATGGGTGGTTGTTTGGAGTTTGAACTTTGGAGTCTTCAGCAGGTTAGTAAGCTCGAAATCTGAGATGAGAGTGGACTGAAGAGGCTGCTGATGGCTGACATTTCAGGCTGCAAATTGGCATGGGCGGCTGGCACTTGAAGGGACTGGAGTTGTTGCAAAGTGCAGGCTGCTCCTTGACTTTGGGGGCTGGCGCATGATGGACTGAAGTGGGCATTGTTTCAAGCTGCCCCTTGACTTTGATGGCTGGCGCATGTTGAGCTGAAATAGGTCATTGAGCTGGCTGCTCCTTGACTTGATTAGAGATGAAGGCAACTCCACATGGCTGCCAACTAGGATGGTGGAATTTGGGATGCTTGTGGTGTTGATCCATTGGGGTGGGCTGATTTCTTCATGAGTTGGGCTGATGGCCCATGGCATCTCTTGGAGTTGTCTTGACCTGATTTTGACTTGCATTCCAAGAATGGAGTTGACCTATACTATTACATTAATTTCATGCACTAACCTACTATACATAAGTGGCGGATCCTAGGCATGTAACTACATGGTGTAATTGGTGGGTGGATCTAACCTACCATATGATGCAAGTTATGCTAGAAAATCTAACTTAAAGATGCATGCAATGCAAGAGATGGAAATAACTTAAAGGATGTATGCAATGCAAGGAATGAAAATCTAACTTAAAGATGCATGCAATGCAAGAGATGGGAATTTAGGTGCCCTAGCTAGGGTAACCTTAAACTCCATTTGTATTTCCGTGGGTCATGTCGCCTCCCCACATCAGCTCTCCCCGGGTGAGAAAAATTCTTCTCCGAAGAATTGTCCTTATCCATGAGGAGCTTTGAGGTAGTAAGGGTGAGTTCTTCCTCGGGGAGCCAACCCTCTTCACCATGGTCATATCCAACTAAGTAGAGTAACTCTACCTTATCACGGGTGAAATGGGTTTGGTCCTCAAGGATGGACTCAATCATATGCTCACAAGTGGGGTCATAGTATGGGGTGGAATGATGCTTATGCAATATGAAGTCATCCACATCAAAAGTGATGGGGGTCCAAAAATCAGTGTCAACAGCATCACAGCAATCAATCTCTTCATCCCAATCTTCATGCTCCTTAAATTCAGGGTCTCCTACACAGAATGTCCTTTCTCGGCCATATTCATTAGTATGTTTGTGGTATACAGGCCTACTAAAAGATTCAGGTATAACAAAATCAAAGTGTTCAAGTTCTGGGAGGGAAAGCAAATCATTATTCAATTGAATTTTCTTTAACCCTGGAGTACTAAGGCCAGACTCAAGGTCTAAAGGAGAGATGGGGGATGTAGCCAACTCAGACAAGTTAGGTCCTAAATCATATCCTAGCATGGGAAACTCAAGAGGATCTAAAGTATATTCTACTTCATATTCAGGTGAGCTAATGTCTAACTCAAGAAGGGTGAGGGGCGCCTCTAGGATTGGACTTCCTAAGGAAAAAAGAAATGGCTCTCCCATATCTGGAGTAAGATCCTCGAAGCTAAACTGGGGGGGCTCTATCATGTCATAAGGAGAAGGTTGATATAGGTCAGTCCCTATGGGGTCAACTTGAGTAGGGTCATCCCTAGAGCCTTGGGTTATAAGCCCATGTTCAATTGGCCCTAAATGTGGCTTAGGAGTGTGGGTGGCAAGACCTAAGAGATATGTTTCATGGGTCATTGGATCAAAGGTCAAGTCTTCTAGGCCTTGAAGTTGAGGTTCTCCTAATGTTTGGGACTTAGGATCTTGGTCAATGAGAAAAGGATCTAGCATGGGTTCCATCTTAGGCAAAGTAAGGGATCCTAACTCATGTGGGTTGAGATCTAAAGGTGAAGGATCCTCTATGTGTAAAAGTTTGGGCTCTAGAGGTGGGTTTAGGCCTAACTTGGAAAGTTTAGTGCTAGATGGCCCAAAAGTGGTCAAAGAAGGGCCTAGACAAGATGGTATGTCTACCTTAATCTCTAAATATGGTTGAGTAAGATACTTAGGCCGATCATCCATAGAGAAAGGTTCAAACTTAGGTTGAGTCAAGCCTAAAGTGTGATGGTCCTCTAATTGAAGGTGTTGGATTTCTAAAGTGTCTAGAGGCTCATCTAAACTTTCACTATGGTCAAGTGGCTTGGAACCTAAGTGTTCACAACCTATTGAAGAGTTCTCTAAAGTTTTTCCTATGTCATGAAGAGTAGGTTCACATGGTTCAAGCACTTGATCTAAACATGGGAGCCCTAAAGGGTGAGGCAAACTAGTCTCATAGGTCACTAAGGGTAGGATAGCTTCCACTAAGTCTAGCCTAATATGATTGGGTTCAAGTTCTTCCATAGGCTTAGGTGAGATTGTTCTTAAAGGTGTGGACTTAGTATGACCTATGTGGATGTCAAGAGAGTTTTCCTTAAGTTGGTTGAGTTCTTGTTTGGGTTTTATGGACAACATTATTTGACATGGAGGTAAGTCTTCAATGGGTTCCCTAGACTTGATTTGAGATTGGCTTTGGGAGGGTAGCTTTGGTTCTAAGGCTTGATTGAGCTCCATGGTTTGATTGACTACCTTAGGGGCTTTGGGTCTTGGACGGTCAATTTTCCTTTTATAAAATCTCTTAAGATTTTGCTCCACCTCACTAGCTATTTGAAAAGCATCTTCTATTGTGTATATGGGGTAGTAGGTGAGACCTTTCTTAATCTCAAAGCTAAGACCATCTCTAAACCGGTTAAGCATAACCCTAGGAGCTTCTCTAGTACTATGGTAGAGGGTTTTGAACTTTAGTATATATTCAGCTACATTCATGTTCTCTTGGGTAAGCAATTTTTCATTGAGAGATGTAGGGTCATTGAGAGATGTAGGGTCATATATTTCTTTTATCATGTCATCCCATCTCTTGATGGGTTGTCTATTGCCTCTTAGGGGATTGACTCTAGTAGTCATTTTTGAAATGAGTAGAGTTTGAAAATAGACCCTAGGGTGATACAATATAGTTAATCAAATTCTTTCAAACACCTAGGTCCAAAAATCGCCTTAGTAGTAGGAAAATAAAGTTTTGGTCTTATAAAATCCTACTCTAAGAGCCTAAGCTCTGATACCAAGATGATGGGGTCACCAAGCATGCAACATTCAAACAACGCTTTTTGAAAACATTTGCTATTAAGATATAACTATGAAACCCATTTAAACTAACGCTTTGAGAAATTAGGTTTGATAATCTTATAATGAAATCCGAAGCTACATTCAGCAACTAATCTTATCATGCACTTCTAGTAAAGCTTATCATGTGATTCTAAAACCTCAAGTAGACATAGCATGCGGTTCTACCATAAGAAACTATGGCTAATCTAAGGGAGGAACTCACCTTGCACCCTTTGAGAATAGAAAGGGTGTCCTTCCCGTTCTTCACCGGTCCAATGGTGGAATCTCACGAAGTAGGGCCCTATGAGCTTACACACATGTCATTGCAGCATCCCACACATGCGTGGGTGAATTTTGAAAATAATATTAAGAGGCCAATACACAAGACAATCAAGGGGGAGGCTAGACTCCAAATTCCCTTGTTAACATAGTTTAGACTATCTAGGCTTAGGGGAAGAGAAGAGGGGATAGCTTGCTTGTCATCCCATGGCCTTGCGCCTCCTGCAGAAAGCAAACGTAAGTGCAAAGGGGCTGTCCAACAAGTATCAAGAACCACAACAACAATTAACAAGAACAATGACCCAAAGGGGAAGAAGACTTAGCTAAAGTGGGGGTGGCTTGTTCTCGGCATGGAGTTGATGGCACCTTCTTGAGTCTCGAATGTGTCCAGCTCCTCCTCTTGATTGAAGGCTCTTCAAGGCTAGAGGGAGGAAGTGGCGTGAGCTCCCATCTTCAAGACAAGCGCATATGGAGGAAGAAGGTGGAAGAGCAAGAGGGGTGGATAGACACTCTCGGCAATGGTTGGAAGAGGGGAGGGGGTTAGGTGACACACACCATAAGAAGACACACTTCTGAAATTCGAAAATTCATTCAACACAAAGTACTTCACTTTACAAGAGGACTACATCATATAGGGGAGTCTCCAACGGTTATCTCCCTAAGCTCAAAACAAGTCACACAAGCAAGCATGATGTAGACAACTCAATGGGCTGATCTCTTCTTCCAAATGGGTGGTTGTTTGGAGTTTGAACTTTGGAGTCTTCAGCAGGTTAGTAAGCTCGAAATCTGAGATGAGAGTGGACTGAAGAGGCTGCTGATGGCTGACATTTCAGGCTGCAAATTGGCATGGGCGGCTGGCACTTGAAGGGACTGGAGTTGTTGCAAAGTGCAGGCTGCTCCTTGACTTTGGGGGCTGGCGCATGATGGACTGAAGTGGGCATTGTTTCAAGCTGCCCCTTGACTTTGATGGCTGGCGCATGTTGAGCTGAAATAGGTCATTGAGCTGGCTGCTCCTTGACTTGATTAGAGATGAAGGCAACTCCACATGGCTGCCAACTAGGATGGTGGAATTTGGGATGCTTGTGGTGTTGATCCATTGGGGTGGGCTGATTTCTTCATGAGTTGGGCTGATGGCCCATGGCATCTCTTGGAGTTGTCTTGACCTGATTTTGACTTGCATTCCAAGAATGGAGTTGACCTATACTATTACATTAATTTCATGCACTAACCTACTATACATAAGTGGCGGATCCTAGGCATGTAACTACATGGTGTAATTGGTGGGTGGATCTAACCTACCATATGATGCAAGTTATGCTAGAAAATCTAACTTAAAGATGCATGCAATGCAAGAGATGGAAATAACTTAAAGGATGTATGCAATGCAAGGAATGAAAATCTAACTTAAAGATGCATGCAATGCAAGAGATGGGAATTTAGGTGCCCTAGCTAGGGTAACCTTAAACTCCATTTGTATTTCCGTGGGTCATGTCGCCTCCCCACATCAGCTCTCCCCGGGTGAGAAAAATTCTTCTCCGAAGAATTGTCCTTATCCATGAGGAGCTTTGAGGTAGTAAGGGTGAGTTCTTCCTCGGGGAGCCAACCCTCTTCACCATGGTCATATCCAACTAAGTAGAGTAACTCTACCTTATCACGGGTGAAATGGGTTTGGTCCTCAAGGATGGACTCAATCATATGCTCACAAGTGGGGTCATAGTATGGGGTGGAATGATGCTTATGCAATATGAAGTCATCCACATCAAAAGTGATGGGGGTCCAAAAATCAGTGTCAACAGCATCACAGCAATCAATCTCTTCATCCCAATCTTCATGCTCCTTAAATTCAGGGTCTCCTACACAGAATGTCCTTTCTCGGCCATATTCATTAGTATGTTTGTGGTATACAGGCCTACTAAAAGATTCAGGTATAACAAAATCAAAGTGTTCAAGTTCTGGGAGGGAAAGCAAATCATTATTCAATTGAATTTTCTTTAACCCTGGAGTACTAAGGCCAGACTCAAGGTCTAAAGGAGAGATGGGGGATGTAGCCAACTCAGACAAGTTAGGTCCTAAATCATATCCTAGCATGGGAAACTCAAGAGGATCTAAAGTATATTCTACTTCATATTCAGGTGAGCTAATGTCTAACTCAAGAAGGGTGAGGGGCGCCTCTAGGATTGGACTTCCTAAGGAAAAAAGAAATGGCTCTCCCATATCTGGAGTAAGATCCTCGAAGCTAAACTGGGGGGGCTCTATCATGTCATAAGGAGAAGGTTGATATAGGTCAGTCCCTATGGGGTCAACTTGAGTAGGGTCATCCCTAGAGCCTTGGGTTATAAGCCCATGTTCAATTGGCCCTAAATGTGGCTTAGGAGTGTGGGTGGCAAGACCTAAGAGATATGTTTCATGGGTCATTGGATCAAAGGTCAAGTCTTCTAGGCCTTGAAGTTGAGGTTCTCCTAATGTTTGGGACTTAGGATCTTGGTCAATGAGAAAAGGATCTAGCATGGGTTCCATCTTAGGCAAAGTAAGGGATCCTAACTCATGTGGGTTGAGATCTAAAGGTGAAGGATCCTCTATGTGTAAAAGTTTGGGCTCTAGAGGTGGGTTTAGGCCTAACTTGGAAAGTTTAGTGCTAGATGGCCCAAAAGTGGTCAAAGAAGGGCCTAGACAAGATACAGTGTCAGATCCTCCACATTGGTGGTGGAGGATATCCCCAGTTCTGGCGGTAGGTCCAGGAGATAGGCATTATTGTTGACCCTCTTCAGTGTTGGGGTATGCCCTTAAGCCTAATGTTTGAGGCCTTGGGATTGTAACAGTATCATTTGTATAAACTCTTATGTTTATAAAGGCATGGTTGTTATTCAGTTAGCTACATTGTCTGCTGCAATATATGTTCTTCTGAATAATGTCTCAAAGCTGTTCAGCTAGGCTGACATGCTATTATGTCCTTAGTCGAGATATCTTGGTGAACATGAGACAGCCTTGATATGGTTAAGACTAATATGTGTTCTAATCTTATAGGATGCTTCGAGCATGGAATAAGATGTAGACTCATGGGTACATTGGATGTACTGGACAGACCCTACTAGGATATTCAGTTGCTTGTCACAATGTGAATAATCCTTGATTGTAACAAGTGGCACATTTCCTCTGACTTGAGATCACTTGTGTTTTCTAAATGATAATTGTCATTGTTTTGAGGTAGTTCAATATCATTTGAAACATAATGATTATAGACTATCTTGGATTGTGAGCTTGAGTCATGTTAGGGCACTAGTGATAGACATAGGATTGCCGTCTCCTTGTTTAAGGAGTGCGATGTTCTAAAGGGCCCCCTGGATGAGATGATTGAGAAAGTGTATGGCCATACCCAGGTGACTATGTTCATCTGATCTAATCATGCTTGTCATATTGGAGTTACAAGCTTGACACGCTTGTCCAATAAGAACATCCAGTGGCAAAGGAAATATGTATGCTTAGTGAGTTGAAATTCACACTTGTGCTGTGGTTTGGGTGTAGTCTTGGAAGACTCTTTCCTTTATATCGGGAGACAGTGATGTGTTGCTAGATACCCCTCACTGATCGTGATAACGTAAGTTATCGTTACCGACGTTCAAAGGAAACCCTTAGGGTCGCACAATTTGATGATATGGCTTACTTAAGTCAGATCGTGTGGACTGAATTATTTGGGTTCAGTTTAAAGGGATTTAATCTCTGATTGTAAGTGAGATCTGGTCTGATCATGTTTGATTGATTAGGGCTTGAGATCGGTAAGCTTCGATCGAGATAATGGATGCTAGATCAGTGAGATCAGGAGCATCAAGAGATCGACGGTCAGATCAAGAACCTAAGTGTTTATTATGGTCTGGACTGGTTGCTTGGTTTATTTGGTTATTGAACCAAACATAAATGAACCAGCTCATAAATGAGCGCTTGGTTTAAAGAATAGAGAGGAAAATGCGATTGGTTCGAAATGCATGAACACATGATCGCATGAAAGAGTAAGTTGGCTATTTTTAGCAACCACGCCTCCATGTCTTGTGTGGAGCGCATCTCTTGTCGCCTCATTTCTATTCCTGTCGCCTCCTCTCGTGTGGAACTTTGGCTTCACGCTTTGAAGAGTCGAGGACTAAGCAAGCAAGTTTTTCTCATTCCCTCCATACGAAGGACTCCTTGAAGATTTGCTAGCACAAAGTCGCCAAGGAAGTAGTCGCCTTCTCATTGTGTGTGTCATCTAAGGAGAAGAGGCACTTGCGTCTTTGATTCCAAGACACCATCAAACCGATGGAAATGGTATGATTCTATCTCTTGTGCAATCGGTTTTTAAGTTGATTATAATGCATGCATCAAAAGATCCTTGAAACCCCCTTTCCGCTGTGTAATAGAAAAATACATGCGCCTATCTTAGGGTTTCGCTCCCCTTGCATCTGCTAAGGGATCTTTCAATTGGTATCAGAGCCATTGTTTGCATGTTTCTATGATTGCTTAAGATATTGTGATCCATGTATGTGAATATATGAGTATGCTTAGATCTATAACATGCGCATATTAGATGTTACATTCTTTTGTTGGCGCATGTTCTTGGCGCATTTTTGTATGTTTTCTTAAAACTTATATTACATGCGCGATTCACCTTAGATCTAAGGCGCCTACTTTAAACCCTTAGATGGGTTATTAGGGTTGAAATCTCAGTCTAGTCAAGATCCAATTAGTCTGATCAGATTATCTGACAGCCTTGATGGGTCAACCAGATGGCACCTGTATGAGAGCACAAGGTGGCTATAAGTCGACTGCAGACAGGCGTGTAGCGATGTCTGGTTGAGACAACCTATGAACGCACATGAGTTAGGCCCGGGCTCACGCCCGCTAGCCAGACCTCAGTGTGGTCGTTCAGCCCTTGGCACATGCATAGTAGGCCTTTTGGTCGACTCAAGTCAGTTAGGACTTGGTGCATGAAAGGGCAGTGGATCTGACTAGATCTGATGAGTGGATCCCTAGTAATGGACCATTGTAAGGTAGTAGGGCAAATAAGGAAAATTAAAATTGATCCCAAGGGGTTTTCAAAATTTAATTTTCATGAATGGATCACATGTTGTTTGATGCATATGTATGTTTATTTAATCTTATGTGGGCTGCCCGTGTTTAATGTGTGCTGTGCTGGGGCCTGCGTGCCTGGTTATTTTTGTAAATTAATTTTTATATTGTGATCTGCGCATCACATTGCATTTAATTTATAAAATGTAATTGACCTGCGAGTCAATCTTGTCTAGATAGATTAATTTGTAAATTAATCAGACAAGAGCACAAAGCACACTTGGCAGAGGCGCATGCAGCAGTGGCTAGACCAGGTGGGAGGTCTAGGGTTCGACCCTAGGACCTGGCGCATATTCCTGGTGGGCGCACCAGAGCTGCAGATGGCGCTTGGCAGCCATCTGTGGGGTCAGAGACTGTGTTGTACCAACTCAGTTGGCACAGTCTGCTGGATTGCCCAGATGAAGGGGAATCGCACGGGTTGGCGATCGGCAGGGACTGCCTACCAGAAATTAGTGCTTGTACTCTCTGTGCACCTTATCTCGCTTCAGCGGGACGCGGAGACCAAGTATGAAATCTGGATCCCATCTCACTAAAAGAGTTCTACTCTTTCGGGCTATTTTTGCTGGATTTTTAGCCAGATAAAATAGTGAGAAAAAGAATCTTTCTTAAGTCCTGATTGATTCTTAACATTGATACTGACCTTGCTGTTCTTGCATTGTTGTAGATTCCTGCAGCAACGAACACCATGAACTTCAATGTGCGATCCCTACTGGAAAGGGAGAAGTTTGCTGGTCCAAACTTCTCAGACTGGTTTGGACACCTTAAGATTGTTCTTAAGGCAGAGAGGAAACTGTATGTCCTCGAGACGGCTATACCGCCTCAGCCCGCTCCGAACGCCGCAAGGGCGGTTCGGGAAGCCTATGAAAAGCATGTCAATGATAGCATTGATGTCGCTTGCCTGATGCTAGCGTCTATGACGCCACCGCTGCAGCGTCAGCATGAGGATATGTCTGCTATAGACATGATAGCAAACCTCAAGATGCTGTATGCTGCACAGGCGAGGACAGAACGCTATAATCTGACAAAGCTTTTCTTTCAGAGCAAACTGGCTGAAGGGAGCCCAGTGGGAGCTCACGTGCTCAAGATGATTGGGCACAAGGAAGCTCTAGAGAAACTGGGGCACACCATCAATCAGGAGCTCGCTGTAGATATTATTCTGTAGTCTCTCCCGCCTTCATTCGATGCGTTCATTATTAACTTTAATATGAACAAAATCGACTGTACTCCGGCAGAGCTGCTGAATATGCTCTTGACTACTGAGGAAACTCTGAAGGGAAAGCCTTCGACCTCTGTCTTAATGGTTCCTTTGAGGAACAAGAAGAAGGGGAAGAAGGGCAAGGCCCCTGTTAAGAGTTACAGCAAGGCTCTGAAGCAAAAGGTTAAGCGGTCAAAGGAATACAGATGTTTCCACTGTGGCCAACTGGGTCACTGGAAAAAGGACTGTAAAGCGCTCCAAGGAGACAAGAAGGGAAGCATCGCTTCTGGCTCAGGTATATACGTGACGGAAGTCATGGTTTCATCTTCTTCTATATCATGGGTGTTGGACACTGCATGTGGAGTTCACATTTGTTCAAATGTACAGGAACTCAAGAGAAGAAGGCAGGTGGGACAGCATGAGGTGGACCTACGAGTTGGAAACGGGGCACGGGTTGCTGCTGTTGCTGTAGGAGACTATTTCATCTCATTACCATCTGGAATTGTATTGGAATTAAACAGTTGTTACTTTGTTCCCAGTATTACTAAAAATATTATCTCCATTCCTGCTCTTGTCAGGAAGGGATTTTCCTTTGAATGCAATAGTTCAAAGTGTGTTCTTTCTCTTGATAATATTGTTTATGCAACTGGTTCAATTAACAATGGGTTATTCATGTTGGACATGGAAAGTTCTATACAAAATATTGATATTAAGAAAGCCAAGAATGCTGATGACAGCACCTTGCTATGGCATAGTCGTTTAGGCCATATTAACGAGAAACGCATTAAGCGGTTGCATGATCATGGACTGCTGGGATCATTCTCCTATGAGGAGATTGATACATGCAAGGCTTGTTTAATGGGTAAAATGACGAAGTCACCTTTTTCCCACAAAGGTCAAAGGGCTTCAGGTTTACTTGACCTTATACACAGTGATGTGTGTGGGCCATTTAGTAAACATGCCAGAGGTGGCTATCAGTACTTCATTACCTTTACTGATGATTTCAGTAGATATGGGTATGTCTATTTAATGAGACATATAAGTGAATCTTTTGACAAGTTCAAAGAGTTCAAAAATGAAGTACAGAATCAGTTAGGCCGAAATATCAAGGCACTTCGTTCTGATCGAGGTGGAGAATACCTAAGTCGTGCGTTTACTGACTATTTGAAGGAGTGTGGGATTATCTCACAGCTCACTCCACCAGGAACACCGCAATGGAATGGTGTGTCCGAGAGGAGAAATAGAACGTTACTTGATATGGTTCGTTCTATGATGAGTCAGGCTACTCTTCCATATTCCTTTTGGGTATTTGCACTGGAGACAGCTGCAAAGGTACTAAACCGAGTGCCATCCAAGGCAGTTTCTAAGACTCCATATGAGTTATGGTATGGGAAACAGCCGAGCTTAACATTTATCAGGATCTGGGGCTGCGAGGCTTATGTTAAAAAGCTCGCCTCAGGGAAACTAGAGAGCAGATCTGACAAATGCATCTTTGTCGGTTACCCTAAGGAAACTAAGGGTTATTATTTCTACGATCCCAAAGAGAACAAGGTTTTTGTTGCTCGGACGGCCATATTTCTTGAGAAGGAGTTTCTTCTGCAAGAGACCAGTGGGAGAGAAATAAAGCTGGATGAGAATCCAGAGGAAGGACAAAGTAGTCAAGCGCAGTTGGATGAGCCTGAGCTGGTAGAGCAGGTTATTGAACAACCTGAGGCTCAGATATCACGGGAACCGCGAAGATCGGGAAGGATCCGTCGACAGCCTGAGCGCTATGACGGAGTCTACATCATTGATAATGATGAACCCCTCACTTATGCGGATGCGGTCAGTGGACCGGAGTCAGCAAGATGGCTTGAAGCTATGCGAGCCGAGATGGACTCCATGTCAGATAACCAAGTCTGGGATTTGGTTGATCCGCCTCCGGGAGTAATCCCTATAGGCTGTAAATGGATCTTCAAGAAGAAGATTGACATGGATGGTAACGTGGTTACCTATAAAGGCAGGCTAGTTGCGAAAGGTTTCAAACAAATCTACGGGATAGATTATGATGAAACTTTCTCACCTGTAGCCATGTTTAAGTCTATTCGGATTCTTTTCGCGATAGCTGCATATTATGATTATGAGATCTGGCAGATGGATGTGAAGACAGCTTTCCTTAATGGAAATCTGGATGAGGATGTGTACATGACACAACCTGAGGGTTTCACTAATCCATCAGATCGTCATAAAATATGCAAGTTAAAGAAGTCCATTTATGGACTTAAGCAAGCATCAAGAAGCTGGAATATTCATTTTGATGAATCAGTCACTGAATTTGGTTTCATCAAGAACGAAGATGACCCGTGTGTATATAAGAGGTTTAGTGAGAGTGTGATTACTTTCCTAGTCCTCTACGTCGATGACATCTTGATCATTGGAAATGACATTCCTGAAATGCATGCAGTTAAGGCATGGTTAAGGAAATGTTTCCAGATGAAAGATTTAGGAGAAGCAGCCTATGTATTAGGTGTGAAGATCTACAGGGATAGATCTAAGAGGCTTCTCGGGCTGTGCCAGAGTACTTACATCGATAAAGTCCTGGAGAGATTTCATTTAGAGAATTCTAAAAGAGGATATCTTCCAGTCAGACATGGTCTGAATCTTTCGAAGAGTCAGTGTCCACAAACACAGACTGAGAAAGATGAAATGGACAATACGCCTTATGCTTCGGCTATTGGTTCCATTATGTATGCAATGTTGTGTACTCGCCCAGACGTCGCTTACGGGTTAAGCGTAACCAGTCGTTTCCAAAGTAATCCAGGCTTGGCCCACTGGATTGCAGTCAAGAACATCTTAAAATATCTGCGGAGGACCAAAGATATGTTCTTGATGTATGGTGGTCAGGAAGAACTCAGTATTGAAGGATATACTGACGCTTCGTTTCAGTCTGACCAGGATGATTTCCGATAGCAATCAGGCTATGTTTTTAGCTTGAATGGAGGAGCAGTGGTGTGGAAAAGTTTCAAACAGTCAACTGTTGCTGATTCCACAACAGAAGCCGAGTATGTTGCAGCCTCGGAAGCATCCAAGGAGGCAGTGTGGATTCGTAAGTTCGTGAGAGAACTTGGTGTCGTTCCTTCGAGTGCTGATCCTTTGGTTATCTTCTGTGATAACACTGGTGCAATTGCACAAGCAAAGGAACCACGGTCGCACCAGAAGTCCAAGCACATACAGAGACGGTTTCATTTGATCCGGGAGATCATTGATCGTGGCGAGATCAAAGTTTGCAAGGTTCATACGGATGACAATCTGGCAGACCCGCTTACCAAGCCTCTGGCGCAGCAGAAGCATGAGAAGCACTGTAATAACATGGGTTTGAGATTTCTCAACCATTAGATTAAGTGCAAGTGGGAGATTGTTGGGGTATGCCCTTAAGTCTAATGTTTGAGGCCTTGGGATTATAATAGTATCATTTGTATAAACTCTTATGTTTATAAAGGCATGGTTGTTATTCAGTTAGCTACATTGTCTGCTGCAATATATGTTCTTCTGAATAATGTCTCAAAGCTGTTCAGCTAGGCTGACATGCTATTATGTCCTTAGTCGAGATATCTTGGTGAACATGAGACAGCCTTGATATGGTTAAGACTAATATGTGTTCTAATCTTATAGGATGCTTCGAGCATGGAATAAGATGTAGACTCATGGGTACATTGGATGTACTGGACAGACCCTACTAGGATATTCAGTTGCTTGTCACAATGTGAATAATCCTTGATTGTAACAAGTGGCACATTTCCTCTGACTTGAGATCACTTGTGTTTTCTAAATGATAATTGTCATTGTTTTGAGGTAGTTCAATATCATTTGAAACATAATGATTATAGACTATCTTGGATGGTGAGCTTGAGTCATGTTAGGGCACTAGTGATAGACATAGGATTGCCGTCTCCTTGTTTAAGGAGTGCGATGTTCTAAAGGGCCCCCTGGATGAGATGATTGAGAAAGTGTATGGCCATACCCAGGTGACTATGTTCATCTGATCTAATCATGCTTGTCATATTGGAGTTACAAGCTTGACACGCTTGTCCAATAAGAACATCCAGTGGCAAAGGAAATATGTATGCTTAGTGAGTTGAAATTCACACTTGTGCTGTGGTTTGGGTGTAGTCTTGGAAGACTCTTTCCTTTATATCGGGAGACAGTGATGTGTTGCTAGATACCCCTCACTGATCGTGATAACGTAAGTTATCGTTACCGACGTTCAAAGGAAACCCTTAGGGTCGCACAATTTGATGATATGGCTTACTTAAGTCAGATCGTGTGGACTGAATTATTTGGGTTCAGTTTAAAGGGATTTAATCTCTGATTGTAAGTGAGATCTGGTCTGATCATGTTTGATTGATTAGGGCTTGAGATCGGTAAGCTTCGATCGAGATAATGGATGCTAGATCAGTTAGATCAGGAGCATCAAGAGATCAACGGTCAGATCAAGAACCTAAGTGTTTATTATGGTCTGGACTGGTTGCTTGGTTTATTTGGTTATTGAACCAAACATAAATGAACCAGCTCATAAATGAGCGCTTGGTTTAAAGAATAGAGAGGAAAATGCGAGTGGTTCGAAATGCATGAACACATGATCGCATGAAAGAGTAAGTTGGCTATTTTTAGCAACCACGCCTCCATGTCTTGTGTGGAGCGCATCTCTTGTCGCCTCATTTCTATTCCTGTCGCCTCCTCTCGTGTGGAACTTTGGCTTCACGCTTTGAAGAGTCGAGGACTAAGCAAGCAAGTTTTTCTCATTCCCTCCATACGAAGGACTCCTTGAAGATTTGCTAGCACAAAGTCGCCAAGGAAGTAGTCGCCTTCTCATTGTGTGTGTCATCTAAGGAGAAGAGGCACTTGCGTCTTTGATTCCAAGACACCATCAAACCGATGGCAATGGTATGATTCTATCTCTTGTGCAATCGGTTTTTAAGTTGATTATAATGCATGCATCAAAAGATCCTAGAAACCCCCTTTCCGCTGTGTAATAGAAAAATACATGCGCCTATCTTAGGGTTTCGCTCCCCTTGCATCTGCTAAGGGATCTTTCATTCAGAATAGTGAAGGGCCCGATGCCCTTGGCGTCCAACTTGCGGCCTGGTCCTTGGAGGCGTTCCTCGCGGACCCGCAACATTACCTGATCCCCTACAGAAAATACCTTCTCTCGGTGATGTTTATTAGTATCGTCACGATATTGATTAACAGAGTCTTGAATCTTACTGAATAGCTCATGATGTAATTGCCAAATATGGAAAGCATAATCTCGGGCCGAAATAGAAGTCTTGCAATGTTTAGGGGCCGAAAATAGATCAATGGGCTTGTTAGGCTAGTATCCTAAGTTTGCCTGGAAAGGAGACAGACCAGTAGTCCTGTTAGGAACACTATTGTAGGAAAACTCAGCTGTAGGTAACAGCTTGTCCCAATCACGGGGGTGCTCTCCTACAAGACTCCTAAGGATACTCCCAAGTGATCTGTTGACCACTTCGGTCTGCCCATCCGTTTGGGGATGGTAGGCCGTCGAGAACTTCAGTTTCGTGCCCAATAGAGCCCATAGCGTCCTCCAGAAATGACTAACAAACCTAGTGTCTCTATCCGAAACTATAGTGAGAGGGGTACCATGCAACCTAACAATGTCTCTAAAGAAGATCCTAGCCATATGGGAGGCATCGGTAGTTTTAGTGCAAGGTATGAAATAAGCCATTTTTGTGAACCGGTCTACCACAACATAAATAGAGTCATGCCTAGCAGCAGTCCTAGGCAATCCTAGAACAAAGTCCATACTAATGTCCTGCCACGGTGCCTGGGGAATAGGCAGAGGGGTGTACAGTCCAAAATTATGCTTCTAGACTTTAGTGGATTGACAGGTCCCACAATGCCTAACTACCTTGGCCACATCTCGGTAGAGTTGAGGCCAAAAGAATCGTTCCTCGACCAAGGCACGGGTCTTCTCTCGACCATGGTGCCCAGCAGATCCTCCTCCATGGAGTTCCCAAACTAGGAAATCCCGGATTGAGGACTTAGGCACACAGAGTGTTGGTCCAAGGAAGAGATACCCATCCCGAAGGGAGTACAGGGGGTGACTCATAACATCTCTAGTCATATCAGCATAAATAGCAGAAAAGTCAGGGCAATCTAGGTAAGCAGTTTTCATATGCTCAAATCCTACAAGTTCAGCATGCATAGTTTGCAAAATGAAGACTACCCTACTTAGAGCATCAGCAACTTTGTTGTTAGTTCCAGATTTGTGTTTTAAGACAAAAGTGTACTGTTGTAAATACTCTACCCACTTGGCATGTCTAGCATTGAGTTTTCTTTGGGCACTAAGGTAAGACAGGGCTTGGTGATCACTATTTAAGGTAAACTCATGGTGGAGAAGGTAGTGCCGCCAATGCCTCAAAGATTGAACCACGGCATAGAACTCTTTGTCGTAGGTTGAGTATTTCTGCTTGGCCTCATTCAGCTTTTCACTGAAGAAGGCAATAGGGTGACCTTCTTGGCTGAGGGTCCCACCTATGCCAATGCCAGAAGCATCGCAATCAACCTCAAAGACCTTGCCAAAGTCAGGCAACCTTAAAACAGGGGCAGAGGTCATCCTACTTTTAAGTTCAGTGAAAGCCCTATTGGCTGACTTAGTCCAACTAAAGTCCCCTTGTTTCATGCAATTAGTGATAGGAGCTACTATGGTGCTAAAATTCCGTATGAACCTACGGTAGAAGGTAGCAAGGCCATGAAAACTCCTAACTTCAGTAAGGGTCTTGGGCTCTGGCCAGTCTAAGATGGCTTGGACTTTAGATGGATCAGCTTGAAGCCCTAGGTCAGAAACAATAAACCCTAGAAAGACAACTTTGGGAGATAGAAAAGAACATTTCTTCAGGTTGACATAAAGCTTTTCATCTCTAAGAAGGGTTAGAGTCTGCCTTAAATGCCCTAGGTGCTCCTTTTGTGACTTACTATAGATAAGTATGTCATCAAAGTATACAACTAGGAACTTCCCTATGTAGGGTCTAAGCACTTGGGTCATAAGCCTCATAAATGTGGAAGGGGCATTGGTTAGCCCGAAAGGCATGACTAACCACTCATATAAGCCGTCTTTGGTTTTGAAGGCGGTCTTCCATTCATCCCCTTCTCTAATCCTAACCTGGTGGTATCCACTCCTGAGGTCAAGCTTGGAAAACCATTTGGATCCGACTAACATATCTAGCATGTCATCAAGTCTAGGTATGGGAAACCTATATTTGATAGTAATCTTGTTGATAGCTCTGCAATCTATACACATGCGCCAGCTACCATCCTTCTTTGGGGTAAGAAGGGCTGGGACGGCGCAGGGACTTAGGCTTTCCCTTATGTAACCTTTGCACAATAAATCATCTACTTGTCTTTTGAGTTCCTCATGCTCGGTAGGATTCATCCTATAGTGGGGTAGGTTGGGAAGAGAGGATCCAGGCACTAGGTCTATGGCATGTTGTATATCCCTAAGGGGTGGCAGTCCTTCAGGGAGGTCCTCTGGAGTGAGTTCACTAAATTCTTGGAGCAAGGATTCTACTTCTGGGGAAGGTCTCTCCTCTACTTCAGGGTTGATTTCTTTGATGACTAAGGTGTATAGGGGTTGATCTTCTATAATTTCCTTAGTGAAGGTTTGAGGCCTTATGAGTTGAATGGTGGGCTGGCCTTTCTTGGGTTCCTCTATCTTACCCTTACTAGTTGTGGCTCTAAGTTCTTTGGGAAGAGAGGGTTTCAACCTAATCTTTTGATCCTTATGGGTAAAGACATAGGTATTGGTCCGACCGTAGTGGACAACATCCATGTCATATAACCAAGGGCGTCCTAAGAGGATTTGGGCTACATCCATAGTAAGGACGTCACACCAGATCTTGTCCTCATATGTACCAAACTGGATAGGTACGAGGCACCTATGGGTCACAGGGACACTAGTTTGGTTAACCCAGGAAATATTGTAAGGGCTAGGTCGGGGTTCCATTTTGAGGTTCAGTTTTGTAGCAGCTATGTGGGAGACAGCATTGAGGCTGCTTCCACCATCAATGACCACCTTGCACATGTGACCATGGCATTTGGTGTAGGTGTGGAAGATACTGGTCCGGCGCCAGTCCTCAGTGGGGGTAGGTTTGACAAGGGTACACCTAACTACCCCTAAGGTGTTGAAGATATCATCACTACTGTCATAGTCGTTGACTTCAATCTCTTGATCCGGGTCTTCCTCAAAGGTGGGCTCAGGGTCTATGTTTTCCTCAGATAAAACCATGACCTTCTTTTGCAAAATGTCCCTTCTGCCTACAGTTATAACAAATGGGGATGGAGTTGTCAGTAGTTTGAGCAGTTCTTGGTTTTGGGTTTGAACTAGAAGGCGGGTGCATAGGAGCTGGCCTATAGATGGGCCGGGGAGGGAGAGTTTCCTTCCTATTCTTAAGTTCTTGTTCAACTTCTGTGGCCCTTTGATAGGCTATCTCCGGGGTATCTAATTGAAAATAGGTCAAGGCCCTCTTAATGTCAGGCCTAAGGCCATTCTTGAATCGACTTAGGATCATACCTTGGTCTTCATTGACTTCACACCTAATGAGGAGCTCTTCTAGCTTGTTTTGATAGGCTTCTACAGTAGAGGAGCCTTGAGTGTGACTACCAAGTTCATCCTTAAGTTTTTGCATGAAACCAGGTGGGACATACTTTTGCCTAAGTAGGTATTTCATTTCATCCCAAGACTCAACGGGTGGCTTACCATCCCTTTCTATAGTTCTTTCGACATGGGTCCAATAGAGTCTAGCGGGTCCTTCTAATAAGCACTTGGTGAACCTAACTTTACTTTCATTGTGCATAAAGCTATAATCAAAGTATTGATCTAGCTTTGTGGCCCAATCTAGGAATTCCTTGGGGTTAAGAGACCCACCAAAAGTAGGGGGATTGATCTTGATGGCACGTTGCACATCATACTCTCTAGGTCTATGATAAGGGGTTTGTGGGGCATGAGGCCCTTCCCATTCGGTTTGAGCATGATTGACTCTAGGGGTGTGTGAAGGAGATCCTTGAACATTTGGTTCCCTTGTGTGGGATCCACTATTAGGTCGGCTAGTAGTTTGGGGATCCATCTTAGAGTTAGACTCTAGGGTGTTAAGCCTATTGTCTATAACACCTATGGAGTGTTGAAGGGATGCTAGGGTTTCTTTAAGGGAAGCCATCTCCATTGAAAGGGCACTCACCTCATGGTCAATAGCTTGATTAAGACCATAGGGGGCACCGGATCTAGTAGCCATTTTCGAAATGAGTAAAGTTTTTGAAAATAGACCCTAAGGTGATAAGATATAGCTAATCAAATTCTTTCAAGCACCTAGGTCCAAAAATCGCCTTAGTAGTAGGAAAATAAAGTTTTGGTCTTAGAAAATCCTACTCTAAGAGCCTAAGCTCTGATACCAAGATGATGGGGGACACCAAGCATGCAACATTCAAACAACACGCTTCGAAAACATTTTGATAATTAAGTATAGCTTCATAAACCCCTTAAGCTAACGTAGTTTGAAATTAGTTTGATTATGGTATATAGTAGAGAAAACGGAAACTATTTATCAAGTGAATCCTAGCATGCACTTCTAGATAAGATGAAATTGACAAAGATTAGCATGCGGTTCTACAACATCAAATAGACCTAAGCATGCGATTCTACCATAAATAATAGAGCTACTCTAAGGGAGGAACTCACCTTGCACCCTTTGAGAATAGAAAGGGTGACCTTCCCGTTATTCACCGGTCCAATGGTGGAATCTCACGAAGTAGGGCCCTATGAGCTTACACACATGACATTGCAGCATTCCCACACATGCGTGGGTGAGTAGTGACAAATATTAAGAGGCCTTTTACAATCACAACCAAGGGGGAGACTAGTTCTCCAAGTTCCCTTGCTAACAATCTAGAGACTAGCTATTATAGGGGGAGAGGGGGGGGGGGGGGGAAATGACGCCTTGCATATCTTCTGAGCCTAGCGCAACCTTCATGGAATAGATGTATATAAGTGTAGATGGATGCTCAAGAACATCAAGACAAACAACAACCAAAGAAGAAGGGAGGAACTTAGCTAACTCGGGTGGATGTTTGCTCTTGACATGGTGGTTGACACCTTCTTGAGTCTCGGTTGTGTCCTGCACCTCTTCTTGGCTGAGAACTCTCCAAGGCTAAATGGAGGAAGTGGCGTGAGCTCCCAACTTCATGACAAGCGCAAATGGTGGAGGAAGGTTGAAGAGCATGAGGGATGGAAGGGAACTCTCGGCAATGAGGGGAGGGAAAGGTGACACACACCTTGAGAAGACTAACTTCTGAAATTTGAAATTGTATTCAACTCTAACTTGAGGTTTACAAGAGGTTACAACATATAGGGGACTTCCAACGGTTGTCTACCTTCTCTAAGCGCAAAGACAAGTCACAAAAGTCAGCAGGATGTAGACAACTCAATGGGCTGATTTCTTTCCTCAAATGGGCAGATTGCTTTGAGGTTTAGCTTGAAGTTTTCTTCAGGATGGCAGGTTCAAACGCTGAGGTGATGATGGATTGAAGAGGCTGCAAAAGGCTGGCATTGTGCAGGCTGCAGATTGGTATGGGCGGCTGGCACTTGAAGGGACTGAAGTTGCTGCAAAGGCTGACATAGTTCAGCTGCTCCTTGACCTTGGTGGCTGGCGCATGGTGGACTGAAATGGGACATTGTGCAGCTACCTCTTGACTTTGGTGGCTGGCGCATGATGGGCTGAAGTAGGACTTTGTGCAGGCTGCTTCTTGTCTTGGTTGGAGATGAAGGCAAACTCCACATGGCTGCCAACTAGGATGGTGGAAGTTGAGGTACTTGTGGTGTTGCTCCATTAGGTTGGGGTGGGCTGATTTCCTCATGAGTTGGGCTGATGGCCCATGGCATCTCTTGGAGTTGTCTTGACCTGATTTTGACTTGCATCCCAAAAATGGAGTTGACCTATACTATTACATCAATTTCATGCACTAACCTACTATACATAAGTGGCGGATCCTAGGCATGTAACTACATGGTGTAATTGGAGGGTGGATCTATCCTACCATATGATGCACCCTAATCTAAGACAAAATAAGCAACAAAAGGGGGTCCTAAGGAAGCCATATCTAATGGCTAGGATAGCCATACCGAGAGGGCTTCTTTCGGACCCGGGTGGACCTCCGAAGGTCCTGCTTTGGTCCCACATCACAGCATATTATGATTATGAGATCTGGCAAATGGATGTGAAAAACAGCTTTCCTGAATGGAAATCTGGATGAGGATGTGTATATGACACAACCAGAAGGTTTCACTAATCCATCAGATCGTCATAAAATATGCAAGTTAAAGAAGTCTATTTATGGACTTAAACAAGCATCTAGGAGCTGGAATATTCGTTTTGATGAATCAATCAGTGAATTTGGTTTCATCAAGAACGAGGATGACCCATGTGTATATAAGAGGTTTAGTGGGAGCGTGATTACTTTCCTAGTCCTCTACGTCGATGATATCTTGATCATTGGAAATGACATTCCTGAAATGCATGCGGTTAAGGCATGGCTAAGGAAATGTTTCCAGATGAAAGATTTAGGAGAAGCAGCCTATGTATTAGGTGTGAAGATCTACAGGGATAGATCTAAGAGGCTTCTCGGGCTGTGCCAGAGTACTTACATCGATAAAGTCCTGGAAAGATTCCATTTAGAGAATTCTAAAAGAGGGTATCTTCCAGTCAGACATGGTCTGAATCTTTCGAAGAGTCAGTGTCCACAAACACAGACTGAGAAAGATGAAATGGACAATACGCCTTATGCTTTGGCTATTGGGTCCATTATGTATGCGATGTTGTGTACTCGCCCAGACGTCGCTTACGGGTTAAGCGTGACCAGTCGATTCCAAAGTAATCCAGGTCAGGCACACTGGATTGCAGTCAAGAATATTTTAAAATATCTGCGGAGGACCAAAGATATGTTCTTGATATATGGTGGTCAGGAAGAACTCAGTATTGAAGGATATACTGACGTTTCGTTCCAGTCTGACCAGGATGATTTCCGATCGCAATCAGGCTATGTTTTTAGCTTGAATGGAGGAGCAGTGGTGTGGAAGAGTTTCAAACAGTCAACTGTTGCTGATTCCACAACAGAAGCCGAGTATGTTGCAGCCTCGGAAGCATCTAAGGAGGCAGTGTGGATTCGTAAGTTCGTGAGAGAACTTGGTGTTGTTCCTTCGAGTGCAAATCCTTTGGTTATCTTCTGTGATAACACTGGAGCAATCGCATAAGCAAAGGAACCACGGTCGCACCAGAAGTCCAAGCACATACAGAGACGGTTTCACTTGATCCGGGAGATCATTGATCGTGGCGAGATCAAAATATGCAAGGTTCATACAGACGACAATCTGGCTGACCCGCTTACCAAGCCTCTGGCGCAGCAGAAGCATGAGAAGCACTGTAATAATATGGGTTTGAGATTTCTCAACCATTAGATTAAGTGCAAGTGGGAGATTGTTGGGGTATGCCCTTAAGGCTAATGTTTGAGGCCTTGGGAATGTATCAGTATCATGTAATAAACTCTTATGTTTATAAAGGCATGGTTGTTATTCAGTTTGTTACATTGTCTGCTGCAATAAGTGTACTTCTGAATAATGTCTCAGTACTGTTCAGCTAGGCTGACATGCAGTTAAGTCCTTAGTCGAGATATCTTGGTGAACATGAGACAGCCTTGATATGGTTAAGACTAATGTGTGTTCTAATCTTATAGGATGCTTCGAGCATGGAATAAGATGTAGACTCATGGGTACATTGGATGTACTGGACAGACCCTACTAGGATATTCAATTGCTTGTCACAATGTGAATAATCCTTGTTTGCAACAAGTGGCACATGTCCTCTGACTTGAGATCACTTGTGTTTCTAAATGATGATTGTCATTGTTTTGAGGTAGTTCAATATCATTTGAAACATAATGATTATAGACTATCTTGGATGGTGAGCTTGAGTCAGGTTAGGGCACTAGTGATAGACATAGGATTGCCGTCTCCTTGTTTAAGGAGTGTGATGTTCTAAAGGGGCCCCCTGGATGAGATGATTGAGAATAGTGTATGGCCATACCCAGGTGACTATGTTCATCTGATCTAATCATGCTCATCATATTGGAGCTACAAGCTTGACACGCTTGTCCAATAAGAACATCCAGTGGCAAAGGATATTTGCATGCCTGGTGAAGTGGATTCACACTTGTGCTGTGGTTTGGGTGTAGTCTTGGAAGACTCTTTCCTTTATATCGGGAGACAGTGATGTGTTGCTAGATACCCCTCACTGATCGTGATAACGTGAGTTATCATTACCGACATTTAAAGGAAACCCTTAGGGTCGCACAATTTGATGATATGGCTTACTTAAGTCAGATCGAGTGGACTGAATTATTTCGGTTCAGTTTAAAGGGATGTAATCTCTGATTGTAAGTGAGATCTGGTCTGATCATGTTTGATTGGTTAGGGCTTGAGATCGGTAAGCTTAGATCGAGAGAGTTGATGCTAGATCAGTGAGATCAGGAGCATCAGGAGATGAACGGTCAGATCTTGAACCTTAGGGTTTGATTTTATCTTGACCAATGCTTGAGCTGATTTGGTTTGGTCATTGAAGCAAATACATTGAACCGGCTCATATGTGAGCGCATGGTTCATATGGGAGAAGAGATATGCGTTTGGTTCATTTCATGTGAACGCATAACGCATGCATTGAAGCTTTGCTATTTTTGGAATTCGGTTTCCATAGTGGTGAACGTCCCCATGTTCGTGAAAATGCTTCTCTAACTCTTGTCTTCCCTTGGCTCTCGACGACACACTCTCTTGCGTGGTGTAGGTTGACGACAAGAAGGATCGGCCGAGTGAGAGTTCATCATTCACTTCCATTCGTGAAGAAAGCCTTGGAGCCTTGCTAGCACAAGTAGCGCCAAGGAAGTGGGCGATCACTCATCTTGTGTGCGTGTCTTTGGAGGAGATCAGATTTGTTCTCTACTTCCAAGTCGCCATCCTTGCTCATGGCTATGGTATGATCTCCTTAGATCTAAACAATACCTTAAGTTGATCATATGTTTCTATTTGCGGTCCTTGAAGCCCTTGATTCCGCCATGATTTTCATATACGCATGTCTTAGGGTTTCACCCCCCTCTCGAAAGGGGTCCTGCACTAACCTGACTCAAGCTCACCATCCAAGATAGTCTATAATCATTATGTTTCAAATGATATTGAACTACCTCAAAACAATGACAATCATCATTTAGAAAACACAAGTGATCTCAAGTCAGAGGAAATGTGCCACTTGTCGCATTCAAGGATTATTCACATTGTGACAAGCAATTGAATAACCTAGTAGGGTCTGTCCAGTACATCCAATGTACCCATGAGTCTACATCTTATTCCATGCTCGAAGCATCCTATAAGATTAGAACACATATTAGTCTTAACCATATCAAGGCTGTCTCATGTTCACCAAGATATATCGACTAAGGACTTTACTGCATGTCATCCTAGCTGTACAGTACTGAGACATTATTCAGAAGTACACTTATTGCAGCAGACAATGTAACAACCTGAATAACAACCATGCCTTTATAAACATAAAAGTTTATACATAATACTGATACAATCCCAAGGCCTCAAACATTAGCCTTAAGGGCATACCCCAACATGACAATCATCATTTAGAAACACAAGTGATCTCAAGTTAGAGGACATGTGCCACTTGTTGCAATCAAGGATTATTCACATTGTGACAAGCAATTGAATATCCTAGTAGGGTCTGTCCAGTACATCCAATGTACCCATGAGTCTACATCTTATTCCACGCTCAAAGCATCCTATAAGATTAGCACACATATTAGTCTCAATCATATCAAGGCTGTCTCATGTTCACCAAGATATATCGACTAAGGACTTTACTGCATGTCAACCCAGCTGAACAGCATTGAGACATTATTCAGAAGTATATGTATTGCAGCAGATAATATAACAAACTGAATAACAACCATTGCCTTTATAAACATAAGAGTTTATACATGATACTGTTACAATCCCAAGGCCTCAAACATTAGCCTTAAGGGCATACCCCAACAATCTCCCACTTGCACTTAATCTAATGGTTGAGAAATCTCAAACCCATATTATTACAGTGCTTCTCATGCTTCTGCTGCGCCAGAGGCATAGTAAGCGGGTCTGCCAGATTGTCATCTGTATGAACCTTGCAGACTTTGATCTCGCCACGATCTATGATCTCCCTGATCAAGTGAAACCGCCTCTGTATGTGCTTGGACTTCTGGTGCGACCGTGGTTCCTTTGCTTGTGCGATTGCTCCTGTGTTATCACAGAAGATAACCAAAGGATCTGCACTTGAAGGAACAACACCAAGTTCTTGAACGAACTTACGAATCCACACTGCCTCCTTGGATGCTTCCGAGGCTGCAACATACTCGGCTTCTGTTGTGGAATCAGCAACGATTGACTGTTTGAAACTTTTCCACACCACTGCTCCTCCATTCAAGCTAAAAACATAGCCTGATTGCGATCGGAAATCATCCTGGTCAGACTGGAACGAAGCGTCAGTATATCCTTCTATACTGAGTTCTTCCTGACCACCATACACCAAGAACATATCTTTGGTCCTCCGAAGATATTTTAAAATGTTCTTGACTGCAATCCAGTGCGCCATACCTGGATTACTTTGGAACCGACTGGTCACGCTTAACCCGTAAGCGACGTCTGGGCGAGTACACAACATCGCATACATAATGGATCCAATAGCCGAAGCATAAGGCGTATTGTCCATTTCATCTTTCTCAGTCTGTGTTTGTGGACACTGACTCTTCGAAAGATTCAGACCATGTCTGACTGGAAGATATCCTCTTTCAGAATTCTCTAAATGAAATCTCTCCAGGACTTTATCGATGTAAGTACTCTGGCACAGCTCGAGAAGCCTCTTAGATCTATCCCTGTAGATCTTCACACCTAATACATAGGCTGCTTCTCCTAAATCTTTCATCTGGAAACATTTTCTTAACCATGCTTTAACCGCATGCATTTCAGGAATATCATTTCCAATGATCAAGATATCATCGACGTAGAGGACTAGGAAAGTAATCACGCTCCCACTAAACCTCTTACATACACACGGGTCATCCTCGTTCTTGATGAAACCAAATTCAGAGATTGATTCATCAAAACGAATATTCCAGCTTCTCGATGCTTGTTTAAGTCCATAAATAGACTTCTTTAACTTGCATATTTTATGACGATCTGATGGATTAGTGAAACCTTCTGGTTGTGTCATATACACATCCTCATCCAGATTTCCATTAAGGAAAGCTGTCTTCACATCCATTTGCCAGATCTCATAATCATAATATGCTGCTATCGCGAAAAGAATCCGAATAGACTTAAACATAGCTACAGGTGAGAAAGTTTCATCATAATCTATCCTGTAGATTTGTTTGAAACCTTTCGCAACTAGCCTGCCTTTATAGGTAACCACGTTACCATCCATGTCAATCTTCTTCTTGAAGATCCATTTACAGCCTATAGGGATAACTCCCGGAGGCGGATCAACCAAATCCTAGACTTGGTTATCTGACATGGAGTCCATCTCGGCTCGCATAGCTTCAAGCCATCTCGCTGAATCCGGTCCACTGACCGCATCCGCATGAGTAAGGGGTTCATCATTATCAATGATGTAGACTCCGTCATAGCGCTCAGGCTGTCGACGGATCCTTCCCGATCTTCGCGGTTCCCGTGATATCTGAGCCTCAGGTTGTTCAATAACCTATTCTACTGGCTCAGGCTCATCCAACTGTGCTTGACCACTTTGTCCTTCCTCTGGATTCTCATCCAGCTTTATTTCTCTCCCACTGGCCTCTTGCAGAAGAAACTCCTTCTCAAGAAATATGGCCGTCCGAGCAACAAACACCTTGTTCTCTTTGGGATCGTAGAAATAATAACCCTTAGTTTCCTTAGGGTAACCGACAAAGATACATTTCTCAGATCTGCTCTCTAGTTTTCTAGAGGCGAGCTTTTTGACATAAGCCTCGCAGCCCCAGATCCTGATAAATGTCAAGCTAGGCTGTTTCCCATACCATAATTCATATGGGGTCTTTGAAACTGCCTTGGATGGCACTCGGTTTAGTACCTTTGCAGCTGTCTCCAGTGCAAATCCCAAAAGGAGTAAGGTAGAGTAGCTTGACTCATCATAGAACGAACCATATCCAATAAGGTTCTATTCCTCCTCTCAGACACACCATTCCATTGCGGTGTTCCTGGTGGAGTGAGCTGTGAGATAATCCCACACTCCTTTAGATAGTCAGTAAACTCTCGACTTAGGTATTCTCCACCTCGATCAGAACGAAGTGCCTTGAAATTTCGGCCAAGCTGATTCTGTACTTCATTCTTGAACTCTTTGAACTTGTCAAAAGATTCACTTTTATGTCTCATGAGATAGACATACCCATATCTACTGAAATCATCAGTGAAGGTAATGAAGTACTGATAGCCACCTTTGGCATGTTTACTAAAAGGCCCACACACATCACTGTGTATAAGGTCAAGTAAACCTGAAGTCCTTTGACCTTTATGAAGAAAAGGCGACTTCGTCATTTTTCCCATCAAACAAGCTTTGCATGTATCAATCTCCTCATAGGAGAATGATCCCAGCAGTCCATAATCATGCAACCGCTTAATGCGTTTCTTGTTAATATGACCTAAACGACTATGCCATAGCAAGGTGCTGTCATCAGCATATTTGGCTTTCTTATTATCAATATTGTGTATATAACATTCCATGTCCAACATGAATAACCCATTGTTAATTGAACCAGTAGCATAAACAATATTATCTAAAGAAAGAACACACTTTGAAATATTGCATTCAAAGGAAAACCCCTTCCTGACAAGAGCAGGAATGGAGATAATATTTTTAGTAATGCTGGGAACAAAGTAACAATTGTCTAGTTCCAATACAAGTCCAGATGGTAAAGAGATGAAATAGTCTCCTACAGCAACAGCAGCAACCCGTGCCCCGTTTCCAACTCGTAGGTCCACCTCATGCTATCCCACCTGTCTTCTTCTCTTGAGTTCCTGTACATTTGAACAAATGTGAACTCCACATGCAGTGTCCAACACCCATGAAATAGAAGAAGATGAAACCATGACTTCCGTCATGTATATACCTGAGCCAGAAGCGATGCTTCCCCTCTTGTCTCCTTGGAGCGCTTTACAGTCCTTTTTCCAGTGACCCAGCTGGCCACAGTGGAAACATCTGTATTCCTTCGACCGCTTGACCTTTTGCTTCAGAGCCTTGCTGTAGCTCTTGACAGGGGTCTTGCCCTTCTTCCCCTTCTTCTTGTTCCTTGAAGGAAACATCAAGACAGAGGTTGAAGGCTTTCCCTTCAGAGTCTCCTCAGTAGTCAAGAGCATATTCAGCAGCTCTGCCGGAGTACAATCGATTTTGTTCATATTAAAGTTAATGATGAATGCATCGAAAGAGGGCGGGAGAGACTGCAGAATAATGTCTACAGCAAGCTCCTGATTGATGGTATGCCCCAGTTTCTCTAGAGCCTCCTTGTGCCCAATCATCTTGAGCACGTGAGCTCCCACTGGGCTCCCTTCAGCCAGTTTGCTCTGAAAGAACAGCTTAGTCAAATTATAGCGCTCAGTCCTCGCCTGCGCAGCATACAGCATCTTGAGGTTTGCTATAATTTCTATAGCCGACATATCCTCATGCTGACACTGCAGCGGTGGCGTCATAGACGCTAGCATCAGGCAAGCAACATCAATGCTATCATTGACATGCTTTTCATAGGCATCCCGAACCGCCCTTGCGGCGTTCGGAGCGGGCTGAGGCGGTATAGCCGTCTCGAGGACATACAGTTTCCTCTCTGCCTTAAGAACAATCTTAAGGTGTCCGTACCAGTCTGAGAAGTTTGGTCCAGCAAACTTCTCCCTTTCCAGTAGGGATCGCACAATGAAGCTCATGGTGTTCGTTGCTGCAGGAATCTACAACAATGCAAGAACAGCAAGGTCAGTATCAATGTTCAGAATCAATCCAGGACTTAAGAAAGATTCTTTTCTCACTATTTTATCTGACTGAAAAATCCAGCAAAAACAGCCCGAAAGAGTAGAACTCTTTTAGTGAGATGGGATCCAGATTTCATACTTGGTCTCCGCGTCCCGCTCAGGCGAGATAAGATGCACAGAGAGTACAAGCACTAGTCTCTGGTAGGCTGTCCCAGCCAATCGCCAACCCGTGCGATTCCCCTTCATCTGGGCAATCCAGCTGACTGTGCCAACTGAGTTGGTACAACACAGTCTCTGATCCCACAGATGGCTGCCTCCATGTGCTACCATATGGGCCACATATGTAGCCTACATGGTCAAGCTGACCCGACCTACTCCCTGGACCACCACGTGCTATGCTGAGCAACGAGAAGCGATAAATCCCTTCTCTGTAACACGCAGGTGTAATCCCGCACCGTCTGAAGATAGATGGACGTGCCCACTGAGTGGGTACAACACGGCTCCAACGATAATCAGAACAGTGAGGTTTCGCGTCAGAAGGCTTACGAGCTTGATATTTGGGCGTTGGATTTTAACGGTCTTTTATCTTCTTGACTATCATTCAATTCCTATGGTGATAGCAGAAGATAAACTCATGCAATTCTAATTATAAAAGCAATAAATAGAAAGCATGCTGATCTTATGTGGTAAAAGCCCATTAAGCCTAAGTTAGACCTTAAATTAAACTTAAGTCTTCACTTGCTCTTCTTCATGGGTCTTTTGCTTCTCATCTGGCCCAACCCAGGGCCTAAGCGCCATCTGCAGCTCAGGTGCACCTACCAGGGAAAATGCGCCTGGTCCCAGAGTCGAACCCTGGACCTCCCACCTGGTCAAGCCTCTGCTACATGCGCGTCTGCCAAATGTGCACTGTGCTCTTGTCTGATTAAAATACAATTTAATCTATCTAGACAAGATTGACTCGCAGGTCAATTACATTTTATAAATTAAATGCAATGTGATGCGCAGATCACAATATTAATTAATTTACAAGTTTTAACCAGGCTCGCAGGCCCCAGCACAGCACACATTAATTAGGCGTCCCACATAAGATTAAATAAATAAGCATATGCTTACAATCAACATGTGATCCATTCATGAAAATAAAATTTTCAAAAAACCCATTGGCATCAATTTTATTTTCCTTATGTGCCCTACTATCTTACAATGGTCCATTAATAGGGATCCACTCATCAGACCTAGTCAGATCCACTGCCCTTGCATGCACCAAGTCCTAACTGACTTGAGTCGACCCAGTGGTCAACTATGCATGCGCTAGGGCTGAACAACCTACATGAGTTTTGGCAAGCGGGTGTGACCCCGGGCCTAACTCATGCGTGTTCACTAGTTGTCTCAACCAGACCTCGCTACATGCCTTTGATGCAGTCGACCTATAGCCACCTTGTGCTTGCGCATAGGTGCCATCTGGTCGACCCATCTAGGCTGTCAGATGGTCTGATCAGACTAGTTGGATCTTAACTAGAGATGACTTCAACCCTACTAACCCGTCTAAGGACTTATAGCAGGCGCCATTTAGATCTAAGGTGAGTCGCGCAAGTAAAGAAGTTTTTGAGAAAAACTAAATGTATGCGCCAACTAGATACATGCGCTAATGATAAAAAATCATACTTCATGTAGTTTTTGCATGAATAACTTTCGCATGTAGTTTAGATCTAAGGTGTTGCGCAAACATGGATCACTTAAGTTAAGCAATCATACAAACATGCATATAACCAGCTCTGATACCAATTGAAAGTCCCCAGAAGGGGGCGAAACCCTAAAGCATGGTGCGTATAAAATTTTTAAGCAGCGGAAGAGGGTTTCTAGGGGATCGGATTCATGCATAACATATGATCAACTTGTTAAACCGATTGCAAACATAGAAGATGTCATACCGATGCCATTTCTAGATGGCGACTTGGAAGCAGAGAGCGATAGGGATCTCCTCCAAAGGATGCGCACACAAGATGAAGAAGTCGCCTACTCCGATGGTGCTCCTTGTGCTAGCAAGGTTCCAAGAGGTCCTTGTCGTATGGAAGGGAAGAGAGAACCTTTTCTTTGCTTGGCGATTTTCTTCTTGTCGTCAACCCCAAACACACTCGAATGAGAGAGCCACACGAGGAAGGAGTGACAATAGGCGTGAAGAGAAGCTATCGTGAGGCGTGGTCACGATTTGGAAACATGGTTTCCAAAAATAGTAAACCACTCTCTTCATGCGACCATGGGATTACCCCAAGCGCATACTGTAGGAACCCCTAATCATAAGGGGGCAAAACCCTAAGCATGGCGCTAATGTAAAATATGCAAGCGGAAGCAAGGGTTCAAGATCATTTGCATGCCATATGTTCAACTATAATCGATTGAATAGATTGAGATAAAAATCATACCAACGCCATATGCTTGGAAGTCGGCTTGGATAAAGAGAACAAAGTAGATCTCCTCCACAAGTTCACACACAAGGTGAAGATGCTTACTCCTTGCGGTCTCTTGTGCTAGCAAGACACCCAAGCCTTCAAGTGTCGAATGGAAGGGGATGATGAACCTCTTGGCCGAGAGCTCCTCTTGCTCAACCTCTCCTTCTCTTCGTCAATCACCACCCAACCAAAGTCGAATGCGTTGAAGAGAAGAGCGCAAACGCATATGCGTTTTTGGCATTGAAGTGAGTGAAACCGGCCCTTGATGACTTTCCATAAATGGAAGCTCATCAAGTCCATGCGCTCAACTCAACCCAAACGCATTTTAGGATTGAACCATGCGTTCACCATTGTGAACCGGTTCAAGCCAAAATGTCAAATCGGCTTTGGTTTAACAAACCAAACCGAAATAGCTCTAGCCACTTGGTCTAGACCAAATTGAACCCCCAAGGCTCATGATCTAACCATTCATCATCTGATGCCCTTGATCTCTCCGATCTAGCATCACCTCTCTCGATCGAAGCTTACCGATCTCAAGTCCTAATCAATCAAACATGATCAGACCAGATCTCACTTACAATCAGAGATTAAATCCCTTTAATCTGAACTCAAAGAATCCAGTCCATACGATCTGACTCAAGTAAGCCATATCACCAAATTGTGCGACCCTGAGGGTTTCCTCTAAATGTCGGTAACGATAACTTACGTTATCACGATCAGTGAGGGGTATCTAGCAACACATCACTGTCTCCCGATATAAAGGAAAGAGTCTTCCAAGACTACTCCCAAACCATAGCACAAGTGTGACTCAATTCACAAGGCATACATGTGTCCTTTGCCACTGGATGTTCTTATTGGACAAGCGGGTCAAGCTTGTAACTCCAATACGATGAGCATGATTAGATCAGATGCACATAGTCATCTGGGTATGGCCATACACTATCTCAATCATCTCATATAGGGGGGCCCTTAGAACACCACACTCCTTAAACAAGGAGACGGCAATCCTTTATCTATCACTAGTGCCCTAACCTGATTCAAGCTCACCATCCAAGATAGTCTATAATCATTATATTTCAAATGATATTGAACTACCTCAAAACAATGACAATCATCATTTAGAAACACAAGTGATCTCAAGTCAAAGGACATGTGCCACTTGCTGCTTACAGGGATCATTCACATTGTGACAAGCAATGCAATATCCCAGTAGGGTCTGTCCAGTACATCCAATGTACCCATGAGTCTACATCTTATTCCATGCTCGAAGCATCCTATAAGATTAGCACTCATATTAGTCTCCATCATATCAAGGCTGTCTCATGTTCACCAAGATATCTCGACTAAGGACATATAGCCTGTCAGCCTAGCTGAACAGCTTTGAGACATTATTCAGAAGTACACTTATTACAGCAGACAAGGTAACAACCTGAATAACAACCATGCCTTATTATAAACTTAAGAGTTTATTACATGATACTTATACAATCCCAAGGCCTCAAACATTAGCCTTAAGGGCATACCCCAACAATCTCCCACTTGCACTTAATCTAATGGTTGAGAAATCTCAAACCCATATTATTACAGTGCTTCTCATGCTTCTGCTGCGCCAGAGGCTTGGTAAGCGGGTCTGCCAGATTGTCATCTGTATGAACCTTGCAAATCTTGATCTCGCCTCGATCAATGATCTCCCGGATCAAGTGAAACCGTCTCTGTATGTGCTTGGACTTCTGGTGCGACCGTGGTTCCTTTGCTTGTGCTATAGCACCAGTGTTATCACAGAAGATAACCAAAGGATCTGCACTCGAAGGAACGACACCAAGTTCTCTCATGAACTTACGAATCCACACTGCCTCCTTGGATGCTTCTGAGGCTGCAACATACTCGGCTTCTGTTGTGGAATCAGCAACAGTTGACTGTTTGAAGCTCTTCCACACCACTGCTCCACCATTCAAGCTAAAAACATAGCCTGATTGCGATCGGAAATCATCCTGGTCCGACTGGAACGAAGCGTCAGTATATCCCTCTATACTGAGTTCTTCCTGACCACCATATATCAAGAACATATCTTTGGTCCTCCGCAGATATTTTAAGATGTTCTTGACTGCAATCCAGTGCGCCAATCCTGGATTACTTTGGAATCGACTGGTCACGCTTAACCCGTAAGCGACGTCTGGGCGAGTACACAACATCGCATACATAATGGACCCAATAGCCGAAGCATAAGGCGTATTGTCCATTTCATCTTTCTCAGTCTGTGTTTGTGGACACTGACTCTTTGAAAGATTCAGACCATGTCTGACTGGAAGATATCCACGTTTAGAATTCTCTAAATGGAATCTCTCCAGGACTTTATCGATGTAAGTACTCTGGCACAGCCCGAGAAGCCTCTTAGATCTATCCCGGTAGATCTTGACACCTAATACATAGGCTGCTTCTCCTAGATCTTTCATCTGGAAACATTTTCCTAACCATGCCTTAACAGCATGCAGTTCAGGAATATCATTTCCAATGATCAAGATATCATCGACGTAGAGGATTAGGAATGTAATCACGCTCCCACTAAACCTCTTATATACACACGGGTCATCTTCGTTCTTGATGAAACCAAACTCAGAGATTGATTCATCAAAACGAATATTCCAGCTTCTTGATGCTTGTTTAAGTCCATAAATGGACTTCTTTAACTTGCATATTTTATGACGATCTGCTGGATTAGTGAAACCTTCCGGTTGTGTCATATACACATCCTCATCCAGATTCCCATTAAGGAAAGCTGTCTTCACATCCATTTGCCAGATCTCATAGTCGTAATATGCTGCTATCGCGAAAAGAATCCGAATAGACTTAAACATGGCTACAGGAGAGAAAGTTTCATCATAATCTATCCCGTAGATTTGTTTGAAACCTTTCGCAACTAGCCTGCCTTTATAGGTAACCACGTTACCGTCCATGTCAATCTTCTTCTTGAAGATCCATTTACAGCCTATAGGGATTACTCCCGGAGGCGGATCAACCAAATCCCAGACTTGGTTATCTGACATGGAGTCCATCTCGGCTCGCATAGCTTCAAGCCATCTAGCTGATTCCGGTCCACTGACCGCATCCGCATAAGTTAGGGGTTCATCATTATCAATGATGTAGACTCCGTCATAGCGCTCAGGCTGTCGACGGATCCTACCCGATCTTCGCAGTTCCCGTGATATCTGAGCCTCAGGTTGTTCAGTAACCTGATCTACCAGCTCAGGCACATCCAACTCTGCTTGACTACTTTGTCCTTCCTCTGAATTCTCATCCAGCTTTATTTCTCTCCCACTGGCCTCTTGCAGAAGAAACTCCTTCTCAAGAAATATGGCCGTCCGAGCAACAAAAACCTTGTTCTCTTTGGGATCGTAGAAATAATAACCCTTAGTTTCCTTAGGGTAACCGACAAAGATACATTTCTCAGATCTGCTCTCCAGTTTCCCAGAGGCGAGCTTTTTGACATAAGCCTCGCAACCCCAGATCCTGATAAATGTCAAGCTAGGCTGTTTTCCATACCATAACTCATATGGCGTCTTTAAAACTGCCTTGGATGGCACTCGGTTTAGTACCTTTGCAGCTGTTTCCAGTGCAAAACCCCAAAAGGAATATGGAAGAGTGGCCTGACTCATCATAGAACGAACCATGTCTAGTAACGTTCTATTTCTCCTCTCGGACACACCATTCCATTGCGGTGTTCCTGGCGGAGTGAGCTGTGAGATAATCCCACACTCCTTCAGATAGTCAGTAAATCCATGACTAAGGTATTCACCACCTCGATCAGAACGAAGTGCCTTGATATTTCGGCCTAGCTGATTTTGTACTTCATTTTTGAACTCTTTGAATTTGTCAAAAGATTCACTTTTATGTCTCATTAAATAGACATACCCATACCTACTGAAATCATCAGTAAAGGTAATGAAGTACTGATAGCCACCTCTGGCATGTTTACTAAAAGGCCCACACACATCACTGTGTATAAGGTCAAGTAAACCCGAAGCCCTTTGACCTTTGTGAGGAAAAGGAGACTTCGTCATTTTACCCATCAAACAAGCTTTGCATGTATCAATCTCCTCATAGGAGAATGATCCCAGCAGTCCATGTCCATGCAACCGCTTAATGCGCTTCTCGTTTATATGGCCTAAACGACTATGCCATAACAAGGTGCTGTCATCAGCACACTTGGCTTTCTTATTATCAATGTTTTGTATAGAATTTTCCATGTCCAACATGTATAACCCATTGTTAATTGAACCAGTTGCATACACAATATTATCATGAGATAAAACACACTTTGAAATATTGCATTCAAAGGCAAATCCTTTCCTGACAAGAGCAGGAATAGAGATAATATTCTTGGTAATACTCGGTACAAAATAACAATTGTTTAATTCTAATACAATGCCAGATGGTAAAGAAATGAAATAGTCTCCTACAGCAACAGCAGCAACCCGTGCCCCGTTTCCAACTCGTAGGTCTACCTCATGCTGTCCCACCTGCCTTCTTTTCTTGAGTTCCTGCACATTTGAACAAATGTGAACTCCACATGCAGTGTCCAACACCCATGATATAGTAGAAGAAGATAACATGACCTCAGTCACATATATACCTGAGCCAGAAGCGATGCTTCCCCTCTTATCTCCTTGGAGCGCTTTACAGTCCTTTTTCCAGTGACCCAGCTGGCCACAGTGGAAACACCTGTTGTCCTTCGACCGCTTCACCTTCTGTTTCAGGGCCTTGCTGTAATTCTTGATAGGGGCCTTGCCCTTCTTCCCCTTCTTCTTGTTCCTAGAAGGAACCATCAAGACAGAGGTTGAAGGCTTACCCTTCAGAGTTTCCTCAGTGGTCAAGAGCATATTCAGCAGCTCTGCCGGCGTACAATCGATCTTGTTCATATTAAAGTTAATAATGAACGCATCGAAAGAGGGCGGAAGAGACTGCAGAATAATGTCCACAGCAAGCTCCTGGTTGACGGTATGCCCCAGTTTCTCTAGAGCCTCCTTGTGCCCAATCATCTTGAGCACGTGAGCTCCCACTGGGCTCCCCTCAGCCAGTTTGCTCTGAAAGAAGAGCTTCGTCAGATTATAGCGCTCAGTCCTCGCCTGTGCAGCATATAGCATCTTGAGGTTCGCTATAATTTCTATAGCCGACATATCCTCATGCTGACGCTGCAGCGGTGGCGTCATAGACGCTAGCATCAGGCAAGCGACATCAATGCTATCATTGACGTGCTTTTCGTAGGCTTCCCGAACCGCCCTTGCGGCGTTCGGAGCGGGCTGCGGCGGTATCGCCGTCTCGAGGACATACAGTTTCCTCTCTGCCTTAAGAACAATCTTAAGGTGTCCGAACCAGTCAGAGAAGTTCGGCCCAGCAAACTTCTCCCTTTCCAGTAGGGATCGCACATTGAAGCTCATGGTGTTCGTTGCTGCAGGAATCTACAACAAGCAAGAACAGCAAGGTCAGTATCAATGTTTCAGAATCAATCCAGGACTTAAGAAAGATTCTTTTCTCACTATTTTGTCTGACTGAAAAATCCAGTAAACAGTCCGAAAGAGTAAACACTCTTTTAGTGAGATGGGATCCAGATTTCATACTTGGTCTCCGCGTCCCGCTCAGGCGAGATAAGATGCACAGAGATGACAAGCACTAGTTTCTGGTAGGCTGTCCCAGCCAATCGCCAACCCGTGCGATTCCCCTTCATCTTGGCAATCCAGCAGACTGTGCCAACTGAGTTGGTGCAACACAGTCTCTGATCCCAGAGATGGCTGCCTCCATGTGCTACCATATGCGCCACATATGTAGTCTACATGGTCAAGCTGACCTGACCTACTCCCTGGACCACCACGTGCTATGCTGAGCAACGAGAGGGGATAAATCCCAACTCTGTAACACGCAGGTGAAATCCAGCACCGTCTGAAGATAGATGGACGTGCCCACTGAGTGGGTTCAACACGGCTCCAACGATAGTCAGAAAGGTGAGGTTTCGCGTCAGAAGGCTTACGAGCTTGATATGTTAGCGTTGGATTTTAACGGTCTTTTATCTTCTTACTATCAGGCATGTCCTATGGCTATAGCAGAAGATAAACATAAATATGCAATTCTAATTATTAGCAATAAGTAGAAAGCATGATCTTATGTGGTAAAAGCCCATGAACCCTAGTAAGACCTTAATATAACTTAAGTCTTCACTTGAGCTTCATTGCATCTCATCTGGTCCAACCCAGTGCCCTAGCGCCAAGAGCACCTCAGGTGCACCACCAGGTGAATGCCCCTCTTGGATGTGTGCCTTTGTTCTTGTCTAATCAAAGTACATTTGATCTATCTAGACAAGGTTGACTCGCAGGTCAACAACATATTATAAATTAAGTACAATGTGATTCGCAGATCACAAATTAATTTACAATTTTTAAGTCCAGGCACGCAGGCCCCAGCACAGCACACAATTGGGCAACCCACATAAGACTAAATAAACAAGCATATGGTTCAATCAACATGTGATCCAATCATCTTGAAATTAAAAGTTTTGAAAACCCCATGGCATCAATTTTAATTTCCTTATGAGCCCTACAACCTTACAATGGTCCATTGATGGGGATCCACTCATCCATCTAGTTAGATCCTTTGCCCTTGCATGCACCGAGTCCTAACTGACCCGAGTTGACCTAATGGTCAACCATGCATGCGCCAAGGGCTGAACTACCCCCATGAGTTTTGGCAAGCGGGTGTGACCCCGGGCCTAACTCAAGTGTGTTCAGTAGTGTCTCAACCAGACCTCGCTACACGCCCTAGATGCAGTCAACCTATAGCCACCTTGTGCTTGCGCATAGGTGCTATCAGGTTAACCCATCTGAGCTGTCAGATGGTCTGATCAGACTTGGATCTAACCTAGTGGTGACTTCAACCTCATCAACCCATCTAAGGGTTTAATGTAGTGGCACCTTAGATCTAATCAAGCGCGCAAGATGTAAGTTTTAGAAAAACCTTAGAACATGCGCAATCATACAAACAAACAACATGCTTGCATATAACCCTTAGATCTAAGGGGGTCCCCTTCAAGGGGGAGCGCAAACTTTAGGGGGTCCCCTTCAAGGGGGAGCGCATACTTCATATAAGCAAAGCATGATACAAGCGCAACTTCATGTAAGCAAAGCATGATACAAGCGCAACTTCATGTAAGCAAAGCATGATACAAGCGCAACTTCATGTAAGCAAAGCATGCCTCAAGTAAAAGTAAGCGCAACATGAGGATCACATCAGCAAACATAATAGCATGCATAGAACCTGGCCTCTGATACCAATTGTAGGAACCCCTAATCATAAGGGGGCAAAACCCTAAGCATGGCGCTAATGTAAAATATGCAAGCGGAAGCAAGGGTTCAAGATCATTTGCATGCCATATGTTCAACTATAATCGATTGAATAGATTGAGATAAAAATCATACCAACGCCATATGCTTGGAAGTCGGCTTGGATAAAGAGAACAAAGTAGATCTCCTCCACAAGTTCACACACAAGGTGAAGATGCTTACTCCTTGCGGTCTCTTGTGCTAGCAAGACACCCAAGCCTTCAAGTGTTGAATGGAAGGGGATGATGAACCTCTTGGCCGAGAGCTCCTCTTGCTCAACCTCTCCTTCTCTTCGTCAATCACCACCCAACCAAAGTCGAATGCGTTGAAGAGAAGAGCGCAAACGCATATGCGTTTTTGGCATTGAAGTGAGTGAAACCGGCCCTTGATGACTTTCCATAAATGGAAGCTCATCAAGTCCATGCGCTCAACTCAACCCAAACGCATTTTAGGATTGAACCATGCGTTCACCATTGTGAACCGGTTCAAGCCAAAATGTCAAATCGGCTTTGGTTTAACAAACCAAACCGAAATAGCTCTAGCCACTTGGTCTAGACCAAATTGAACCCCCAAGGCTCATGATCTAACCATTCATCATCTGATGCCCTTGATCTCTCCGATCTAGCATCACCTCTCTCGATCGAAGCTTACCGATCTCAAGTCCTAATCAATCAAACATGATCAGACCAGATCTCACTTACAATCAGAGATTAAATCCCTTTAATCTGAACTCAAAGAATCCAGTCCATACGATCTGACTCAAGTAAGCCATATCACCAAATTGTGCGACCCTGAGGGTTTCCTCTAAATGTCGGTAACGATAACTTACGTTATCACGATCAGTGAGGGGTATCTAGCAACACATCACTGTCTCCCGATATAAAGGAAAGAGTCTTCCAAGACTACTCCCAAACCATAGCACAAGTGTGACTCAATTCACAAGGCATACATGTGTCCTTTGCCACTGGATGTTCTTATTGGACAAGCGGGTCAATCTTGTAACTCCAATACGATGAGCATGATTAGATCAGATGCACATAGTCATCTGGGTATGGCCATACACTATCTCAATCATCTCATATAGGGGGGCCCTTAGAACACCACACTCCTTAAACAAGGAGACGGCAATCCTTTATCTATCACTAGTGCCCTAACCTGATTCAAGCTCACCATCCAAGATAGTCTATAATCATTATATTTCAAATGATATTGAACTACCTCAAAACAATGACAATCATCATTTAGAAACACAAGTGATCTCAAGTCAAAGGACATGTGCCACTTGCTGCTTACAGGGATCATTCACATTGTGACAAGCAATGCAATATCCCAGTAGGGTCTGTCCAGTACATCCAATGTACCCATGAGTCTACATCTTATTCCATGCTCGAAGCATCCTATAAGATTAGCACTCATATTAGTCTCCATCATATCAAGGCTGTCTCATGTTCACCAAGATATCTCGACTAAGGACATATAGCCTGTCAGCCTAGCTGAACAGCTTTGAGACATTATTCAGAAGTACACTTATTACAGCAGACAAGGTAACAACCTGAATAACAACCATGCCTTATTATAAACTTAAGAGTTTATTACATGATACTTATACAATCCCAAGGCCTCAAACATTAGCCTTAAGGGCATACCCCAACACATACTCCTCTCCACTTGAACCATGCGCTCACTTGATGAGCTGGTTCAATTTCAGTTTGGTCCAAGACCAATTAACCCAAGCGATTTGGTCTAGATCACAATTAAACCCTAAGGCTCCAGATCCAACCGTTCATCTCTTGATGCTCCTGATCTCACCGATCTAGCATCCATTCTCTCGATCGAAGCTTACCGATCTCAAGCCCTAATCAATCAAACATGATCAGACCAGATCTCACTTACAATCAGAGACTAAATCCCTTTAAACTGAACCCAAACAATTCAGTCACACGATCTGACTTAAGTAAGCCATATCATCAAATTGTGCGACCCTAAGGGTTTTCTTTAAATGTCGGTAACGATAACTCACGTTATCACGATCAGTGAGGGGTATCTAGCAACACATCACTGTCTCCCGATATAAAGAAAAGAGTCTTCCAAGACTACACCCAAACCACAGCACAAGTGTGAATCCACTTCACCAGGCATACATGTTTCCTTTGCCACTGGATCTTCTTATTGGACAAGCGTGTCAAGCCTGTAGCTCCAATATGATGAGCATGATTAGATCAGATGAACATAGTCACCTGGGTATGGCCATACACTTTCTCAATCATCTCATCTAGGGGGGCCCCTTTAGAACATCACACTCCTTAAACAAGGAGACGACAATCCTATATCTATCACTAGTGTCCTAACCTGACTCATGATCATTATCCAAGATAGTCTATAACCATTATGTTTCAAATGATATTGAACTATCTCAAAACAATGACAATCATCATTTAGAAACACAAGTGATCTCAAGTCAGAGGACATGTGCCACTTGTTGCAATCAAGGATTATTCACATTGTGACAAGCAATTGAATATCCTAGTAGGGTCTGTCCAGTACATCCAATGTACCCTTGAGTCTACATCTTATTCCATGCTCAAAGCATCCTATAAGATTAGCACACATATTAGTCTCAATCATATCAAGGCTGTCTCATGTTCACCAAGATATATCGACTAAGGACTTTACTGCATGTCAGCCCAGCTGAACAACATTGAGACATTATTCAGAAGTATATGTATTGCAGCAGATAATATAACAAACTGAATAACAACCATTGCCTTTATAAACATAAGAGTTTATACATGATACTGTTACAATCCCAAGGCCTCAAACATTAGCCTTAAGGGCATACCCCAACACTAACCGTTCATCTCTTGATGCTCTTGATCTCACCGATCTAGCATCAACTCTCTCGATCGAAGCTTACCGATCTCAAGCCCTAATCAATCAAACATGATCAGACCAGATCTCACTTACAATCAGAGTTTAAATCCCTTTAAACTGAACCAAAATAATTCAGTCCACACGATCTGACATAAGTAAGCCATATCATCAAATTGTGCGACCCTAAGGGTTTCCTTTAAATGTCGGTAACGATAACTTACGTTATCACGATCAGTGAGGGGTATCTAGCAACACATCACTGTCTCCCGATATAAAGGAAAGAGTCTTCCAAGACTACACCCAAACCATAGCACAAGTGTGAACCCAAGTCACTTGACATATATGTTTCCTTTGCCACTGGATGTTCTTATTGGACAAGTGTGTCAAGCCTGTAAATCCAATATGATGAGAATGATTAGATCAGATGAACATAGTCATCTGGGTATGGCCATACACTTTCTCAATCATCTCATCCAAGGGGGGCCCCATTAGAACATCACACTCCAAACTAGGAGACAGCAATCCTATATCTATCACTAGTGCCCTAACATGACTCATGCTCATTATCCAAGATAGACTATAACCATTATGTTGCAAATGATATTGAACTACCTCAAAACAATGCCAATCATCATTTAGAAACACAAGTGATCTCAAGTCAGAGGAAATATGCCACTTGTTTGCATATAAGGATTATTCACATTGTGACAAGCAATTGTACATCCTATGTAGGGTCTGTCCAGTACATCCAATGTACCCATGAGTCTACATCTTATTCCATGCTCAAAGCATCCTATAAGATTAAAACACATATTAGTCTCAATCATATCAAGGCTGTCTCATGTTCACCAAGATATCTCGACTAAGGACAATACTGCATGTCAGCCAAGCTGAACAGCATTGAGACATTATTCAGAAGTATACATATTGCAGCAGATAATGTAACAACCTGAATAACAACCATTGCCTTTATAAACATAAAGTTTATACATGATACTGATACAATCCTAAGGCCTCAAACATTAGCCTTAAGGGCATACCCCAACACTAAGTGCCTGCTTTAAACTCTTAGACGGGTTAACAGGGTTGAAGTCATTAGTCAAGTCTGGACCCAACAGCCTAATCAGACCATCTGACAGCCTAGATGGGTCGGCTAGATAGCACCTGTGCGCAAGCAAAACAGGTGGCTATAGGTCGACTACAGAAGGGCGTGTAGCGATGTCTGATTGAGGCGCCTAGTGAACGATCATGATTAAGGCCCGGGGTCACACCCGCTTGCCAAAAAATCATGTGGGACGTTCAGCCCTTAAGGCATGCATAGTTGACCACTAGGTCGACACAAGTCAGTTATGACTGGGTGCATGCAAAGGCAGTGGGTCTGACTTGGTCTGATGAGTGGATACCTGCTAATGGACCGTTGTAAGGTAGTAGGGCACATAAGGAAATAAAATTGATACAATGGGTTTTTCTTTTTTTCAAAAATTTTATTTTCTGATTGGATCACATGTATGCATGTTTAACATGATTGGGTGTTTATTTAATCTTATGTGGGTTGCCCTTATTTTGTGTGCTGTGCTGGGGCCTGCGAGCCTGGAATTAATTTATAAATTTTGCCGTGATCTGCGAATCACATTATAATTTATGAAAAATGTATAATTGACCTGCGTGTCAAATCGTGTCTAGATAGATTAAAATGTAATTTAATCAGACATGAGCACAGAGCACACATGGTAGAGGCGCTTGCAGTCAGTGGCTTCACTAGGTGGGAGGTCTAGAGTTCGACTCTAGAACAGGCGCATACTGCCTGTAGGCCGCTTTGGCCCGAGCTGGGCCAGATGAAATGTAAAAGACCCATAAAGAGCTCACGTGAAGACTTTTGTAAAACTAGGGTTTTACTTAGGCTTTTATGGGCGTTTACCACATAAGATAATTGTGCTTTCTATTTACTGTTTTAAGTAATATTAGCACATGAATGTTTATATTCTTCTGCTATCACTATAGAATTTGCATGATAGTAAGAAGATAAAAGGACCGTTAAAATCCAATGACCATATCAAGCTTGATTGCCTTCTGATGCGAAACCTCACTGTTCTGACTATCGTTGGGGCCGTGTTGTACCCACTCAGTGGGCACGCCCAGCTATCTTCAGACGGTGTGCGATTACATCTACATGCTACAGAGAAGGGATTTATCTCTTCTCGTTGCTCAGCATAGCATGTGATGGTCCAGGGAGTAGGTCAGGTCAGCTTGACCATATAGGCTACATATTGAGCATATGATAGCTGTATGGAGGCAGCCATCTGAGGAATCAGAGACTGTGTTGTACCAACTCAGTTGGCACAGTCTTCTGGATTGCCTAGATGAAGGGGAATCGCACGGGTTGGCGATTGGCATGGATGACCTACCGGTGATTAGTGCTTGAACTCTCTGTGTATCTTATCTCGCCTGAGCGGGACGCGGAGATCAAGTATGAAATCTGGATCCCATCTCACTAAAAGAGTTTCACTCTTTTGGGCTGTTTTATTGGATTTTCAGTTAGAGAAAATAGTGAGAAAAGAATCGCTCTTAAGTCCTGGAATGATTCTAACATGGATACTGACCTTGTTGTTCTTGCTATGTTGTAGATTCCTATAGCAACGAACACCACAGGGCTCAATTTGCGATCCATATTGGAAAAGGAGAAGTTTGCTGGGCCAAACTTCTCAGACTGGTACAGACAGCTTAAGATTGTTCTTAAAGCTGAGAGGAAGCTGTATGTCCTTGAGTCGGCAATACCGGCTCAACCCGCTGCGAACACCACAAGAGCGGTTCGGGATGCTTATGAGAAGCATGTCAGTGATAGTACTGATGTCGCTTGCCTTATGCTTGCGTCAATGACGCCCGAGCTACAGCGTCAGCATGAGGATTTGTCTGCTATTGATATTATAGCAAATCTCAAGATGCTGTATGCTGCACAGGCAAGGACTGAACGCTATAACTTGACAAAACTTTTCTTTCATAGCAAACTGACTGAAGGGAGTCCAGTGGGAGCTCACGTACTCAAGATGATTGGGTACAAGGAGGCTCTAGAGAAACTGGGACACACCATCAATCAGGAACTTGTTGTGGACATTATCCTGCAGTCTCTCCCGGCTTCTTTCGATTCGTTCATCATTAATTTTAATATGAACAAGATCGACTGTACTCCGGCAGAGTTACTGAACATGCTCTGCACCACAGAGCAGACTCTTGAGAAGGGAAAGCCTTCATCCTCTGTCTTGATGGTTCCTTCACGGAACAAGAGGAAGGGGAAGAAGGGCAAAACCCCTATCAAGAGCTACAACAAGGCTTTGAAACAAAAGATGAAGCGGTCAAAGGACAACAGATGCTTCCATTGTGGCCAGCTGGGTCACTGGAAGAAGGACTGTAGAGCGCTCCAAGGAGAGAAGAAGGGAAGCAAGCCTTTCACTTCTGGCTCAGGTATTTACGTGACTGAAGTCATGGTAGCTTCTTCTATTTCATGGGTGTTGGACACTGCATGTGGAGTTCACATTTGTTCAAATGTGCAGGAACTCAAGAGAAGAAGACAGGTGGGACAGCATGAGGTGGACCTACGAGTTGGAAACGGAGCACGGGTTGCTGCTGTTGCTGTAGGACAATATAACATCTCTTTACCATCTGGTTTTGTATTAGAACTTGACAATTGTTATTTTGTGCCAAGCATAACTAAGAATATTATCTCTATTCCTGCTCTTGTCAGGAAAGGTTTCTCTTTTGAATGCAAAACTTTACAGTGTTGTATTTCATATGATAATATTGTTTATGCAACTGGGTCGATTAACAATGGGTTATACATGTTGGACATGGAATGTTCTGTACAACAAATTGATAATAAGAAAGCCAAGTATGCTGATGACAGCACCTTGCTATGGCATAGTCGTTTAGGCCAAATTAACAAGAAACGCATTAAGCGGTTGCATGACTATGGACTGCTGGGATCATTCTCCTATGAGGAGCTTGATACTTGCAAAGCTTGTTTAATGGGTAAAATGACGAAGACTCCTTTTACTAATAAAGGTGAAAGGACTTCAAGTTTACTTGACCTTATTCACAGTGATGTGTGTGGGCCGTTTAGTAAACATGCCAGCTATTCATACTTCATTACCTTTACTGATGATTTCAGTAGGTATGGTTATGTCTATTTAATGAGACATAAGAGTGAATCTTTTGACAAGTTCAAAGAATTCAAAAATGAAATACAAAATCAGTTAGGCCGAAATATCAAGGCACTTCGATCAGATCGAGGTGGTGAATACTTGAGTCATGAGTTTACTGATGAAAGTCCCCTACCACGAGGGGGCGAAACCCTAATAGGCACATGCAGAGGTTTTAACACAGCGGAAAAGGTTTCTAGATCGATGCATGCAGTATGATCAACTTTATAATTTTTATACATGAGAATCGATCCTTACCGATGACATTTCTTGGATGGCGTCTAGGAAGTAGAGAGTCAAATGCTTCTCCTCCAAATGGTGCGCACACAAGGTGATCAATGCGCCTACTCCCTTAGTGCTCCTTGTGCTAGCAAGGTTCCAAGGTCTCCTGATCGAATGGAAGGGAAGGAGATGTTTTTTCTTCTTGGCCGAATCCTCTCCAAAGCGTCAAGGCGACACACAACGAGTGAACCTCTAGAGAGAGGGGCGAGAGGCGAGAATAAACCTTCTCTTGGCGTGAACGTGAGGCGTGGCCTCATGGCTTCTAAAAATAGCAAACCACCAACGTTCATGCGACCATGGGTTTACCCGAACGCATTTTACTCTCCCCTTGAACCATGCGCTCACATGATGAGCTGGTTCAATTTCGGTTTGGTTCAAAGACCAATTAAGCCAAGCATCTGGTTCAGATCACAATAAACCCTAAAGGTTCAAGATCCAACCGTTCATCTCTTGATGCTCTTGATCTCACCGATCTGGCATCAATTCTCTCGATCGAAGCTTACCGATCTCAAGCCCTAATCAATCAAACATGACCAGACCAGATCTCACTTACAATCAGAGATTAAATCCCTTTAAACTGAACCAGAACAATTCAGTCCACACGATCTGACTTAAGTAAGCCATATCATCAAATTGTGCGACCCTAAGGGTTTCCTTTAAATGTCGGTAACGATAACTTACGTTATCACGATCAGTGAGGGGTATCTAGCAACACATCACTGTCTCCCGATATAAAGGAAAGAGTCTTCCAAGACTACACCCAAACCACAGCACAAGTGTGAACCCAACTCACTAGGCATATGTGTTTCCTTTGCCACTGGACGTTCTTATTGGACAAGCGTGTCAAGCCTGTAATTCCAATATGATGAGAATGATTAGATCAGATGATCATAGTCATCTGGGTATGGCCATACACTTTCTCAATCATCTCATCCAGGGGGCCCCTATAGAACATCACACTCCAATCAAGGAGACGGCAATCCTATATCTATCACTAGTGCCCTAACATGACTCATGCTCATTATCCAAGATAATCTATAACCATTATGTTTCAAATGATATCGAACTACCTCAAAACAATGCCAATCATCATTTAGAAACACAAGTGATCTCAAGTCAGAGGAAATATGCCACTTGTTTGCATATAAGGATTATTCACATTGTGACAAGCAATTGAATATCCTAAGTAGGGTCTGTCCAGTACATCCAATGTACCCATGAGTCTACATCTTATTCCATGCTCGAAGCATCCTATAAGATTAGAACACATATTAGTCTTAATCATATCAAGGCTATCTCATGTTCACCAAGATATCTCGACTAAGGACAAAACTGCATGTCAGCCAAGCTGAACAGCATTGAGACATTATTCAGAAGTATACATATTGCAGCAGATGATGTAACAACCTGAATAACAACCATTGCCTTTATAAACGTAGAGTTTAAAAATGATACTGAAATAATCCCAAGGCTTCAAACATTAGCCTTAAGGGCATACCCTAACAATCTCCCACTTGCACTTAATCTAATGGTTGAGAAATCTCAAACCCATATTATTACAGTGCTTCTCATGCTTCTGCTGCGCCAGAGGCTTAGTAAGCGGGTCAGCTAGATTGTCATCTGTATGAACCTTGCAGATTTTGATCTCGCCACGATTAATGATCTCCCGGATCAAGTGAAACCTTCTCTGTATGTGCTTGGACTTCTGGTGTGACCGTGGTTCCTTTGCTTGAGCTATAGCTCCAGTGTTATCACAGAAGATAACCAATGGATCTGCACTCGAAGGAACAACACCAAGTTCCTGAACGAACTTACGAATCCAGACTGCCTCCTTGGATGCTTCCGAGGCTGCAACATACTCGGCTTCTGTTGTGGAATCAGCAACAATTGACTGTTTGAAACTTTTCCACACCACTGCTCCTCCATTCAAGCTAAAAACATAGCCTGATTACGATCGAAAATCATCCTGGTCAGATTGGAACGAAGCGTCAGTATATCCTTCAATACTGAGTTCTTCCTGACCTCCATAAATCAAGAACATATCTTTGGTCCTCCGAAGATATTTCAAAATATTCTTGACTGCAATCCAGTGTGCCTTACCTGGATTACTTTGGAATCGACTGGTTACGCTTAACCCGTAAGCGACGTCTGGGCGAGTACACAACATCGCATACATAATGGACCCAATAGCCGAAGCATAAGGCGTATTGTCCATTTCATCTTTCTCAGTCTGTGTTTGTGGACACTGACTCTTTGAAAGATTCAGACCATGTCTGACTGGAAGATATCCTCTTTTAGAATTCTCTAAATGAAATCTCTCCAGGACTTTATCGATGTAAGTACTCTGGCACAGCCCGAGAAGCCTCTTAGATCTATCTCTGTAGATCTTCACACCTAATCCATAGGCTGCTTCTCCTAAATCTTTCATCTGGAAACATTTTCTTAACCATGCTTTGACAGCATGCAGTTCAGGAATATCGTTTCCAATGATCAAGATATCATCGACGTAGAGGACTAGGAAAGTAATCACGCTCCCACTAAACTTCTTATATACACACGGGTCATCTTCATTCTTGATGAAACCAAACTTACAGATTGATTCATTAAAACGAATATTCCAGCTTCGCGATGCTTGTTTAAGTCCATAAATGGACTTCTTTAATTTGCATATTTTATGATGATCTGATAGATTAGTGAAACCTTCAGGTTGTGTCATGTACACATCCTGTTCTAGAGTTCCATTAAGGAAAGCGGTCTTCACATCCATTTGCCAGATCTCATAATCATAATATGCTGCTATCGCGAGAATAATCCGAATAGACTTGAACAGGGCTACAAGAGAGAAAGTTTCATCATAATCTATCCCGTAGATTTGTTTGAAACCTTTCGCAACTAGCCTGCCTTTATAGGTAACCACGTTACCATCCATGTCAATCTTCTTCTTGAAGATCCACTTACAGCCTATAGGGATTACTCCCGGAGGCGGATCAACCAAATCCCAAACTTGGTTATCAGACATGGAGTCCATCTCGGCGCGCATAGCTTCAAGCCATCTCGCTGAGTCCGGTCCACTGACCGCATCCGCATAAGTGAGGGGTTCATCATCAATGATGTAGACTCCGTCATAGCGCTCAGGCTGTCGACGGATCCTTCCCGATCTTCGCGGTTCCCGTGATATCTGAGCCTCAGGTTGTTCAATAACCTGATCTCCTGGCTCAGGCTCATCCAACTGTGCTTGACTACTTTGTCGTGCATCTGGATTCTCATCCAGCTTTATTTCTCTCCCACTGGCCTCTTGCAGAAGAAATTCCTTCTCAAGAAAAATAGCCGTCCGAGCAACAAATACCTTGTTCTCCTCATGATTGTAGAAATAATAACCCTTAGTTTCTTTAGGGTAACCGACAAAGATACATTTATCAGATCTGCTCTCCAGTTTCCCAGAGGCGAGCTTTTTGACATAAGCCTCGCAACCCCAGATTTTAATAAATGTCAAGCTTGGCTGTTTCCCATACCATAACTCATATGGAGTCTTAGAAACGGCCTTGGATGGCACTCGGTTTAGTACCTTTGCAGCTGTTTCCAGTGCAAATCCCCAAAAGGAGTAAGGTAGAGTAGCCTGACTCATCATTGAACGAACCATATCAAGTAAGGTTCTATTTCTCCTCTCGGACACACCATTCCATTGCGGTGTTCCTGGCGGAGTGAGCTGTGAGATAATCCCACACTCCTTCAGATAGTCAGTAAACTCTCGACTCAAGTATTCACCACCTCGATCTGAACGAAGTGCCTTGATATTTCGGCCTAGCTGATTTTGTACTTCATTTTTGAACTCTTTGAACTTGTCAAAAGATTCACTCTTATGTCTCATTAAATAGACATAACCATACCTACTGAAATCATCAGTAAAGGTAATGAAGTATGAATAGCCACCTCTGGCATGTTTACTAAATGGCCCACACACATCGCTGTGAATGAGGTCTAGTAAACCTGAAGCCCTTTGACCTTTATTAGAAAAAGGAGACTTCGTCATTTTACCCATTAAACAAGCTTGGCATGTATCAAGCTCCTCATAGGAGAATGATCCCAGCAGTCCATGGTCATGCAACCGCTTAATGCGTTTCTTGTTAATATGGCCTAAACGACTATGCCATAGCAAGGTGTTGTCATCAGCATACTTGGCTTTCTTATTATCAATTTGTTGTACAGAATATTCCATGTCCAACATGAATAACCCATTGTTAATTGAGCCAGTAGCATAAATAATATTATCAAGAGAAATATAACACTTTGAAAATTTGCATTCAAAGGAAAACCCTTTCCTGACAAGAGCAGGAATAGAGATAATATTCTTAGTTATGCTTGGTACAAAATAACAATTGTCCAGTTCTAATACAAGACCAGATGGTAAAGAGATGTGATATTCTCCTATAGCAACAGCAGCAACCCGTGCCCCGTTTCCAACTCGTAGGTCCACCTCATGCTGTCCCACCTGTCTTCTTCTCTTGAGTTCCTGTACATTTGAACAAATGTGAACTCCACATGCAGTGTCCAACACCAATGAAATAGAAGAAGAAGATACCATGACTTCAGTCACGTAAATACCTGAGCTAGAAGCGAAAGGCTTACTTCCCTTCTTATCTCCTTGGAGCGCTTTACAGTCCTTTTTCCAGTGACCCAACTGGCCACAATGGAAACATCTGTATTCCTTCGACCGCTTTATCTTTTGCTTTAGAGCCTTGTTGTAGCTCTTGATAGGGGCTTTGCCCTTCTTCCCCTTCTTCTTGTTCCTAGAAGGAACGATTAGGACAGAGGATGAAGGCGTTCCCTTCTCACGAGACTGAGTCTGCTCTGTAGTCAAGAGCATGTTCAGCAACTCTGCCGGCGTACAGTCGATCTTGTTCATATTAAAATTAATAATGAATGGATCGAAAGAGGCCGGGAGAGACTGCAGAATAATGTCTACAACAAGCTCCTGATTGATGGTGTGTCCCAGTTTCTCTAGAGCCTCCATGTACCCAATCATCTTGAGTACGTGAGCTCCCACTGGACTCCCTTCAGCCAGTTTGCTCTGAAAGAAAAGTTTTGTCAAATTATAGCGTTCAGTCCTCACCTGTGCAGCATACAGCAGCTTGAGGTTCGCTATAATATCTATAGCTGATAGATCCTCATGCTGACGCTGCAGCTCTGGTGTCATAGACGCAAGCATTAGGCAAGCGACATCAATGCTATCATTGACATGCTTTTCATAAGCTTCCCGAACCGCCCTTGCGGCGTTCGGAGCGGGTTGAGGCGGTATAGCCGTCTCGAGGACATACAGCTTCCTCTCAGCCTTAAGAACAATCTTAAGGTGTCCGTACCAGTCTGAGAAGTTCGGCCCAGCAAACTTCTCCCTTTCCAGTAGGGATCGCACATTGAAATTTGTGGTGTTCGTTGCTGCAGTAATCTACAGCAATGCAAGAACAGCAAGGTCAGTATCAATGTTAGAATCAATCCAGGACTTAAGGAAGATTCTTTTCTCACTATTTTATCTGGCTGAAAAATCCAGCAAAACAGCCCGAAAGAGTAAAACTCTTTTAGTGAGATGGGATCCAGATTTCATACTTGGTCTCCGCGTCCCGCTCAGGCGAGATAAGATGCACAGAGAGTACAAGCACTAATCTCTGGTAGGCAATCCCTGCCAATCGCCAACCCGTGCGATTCCCCTTCATCTGGGCAATCCAGCAGACTGTGCCAACTGAGTTGGTACAACACAGTCTCTGATCCCACAGATGGCTGCCTCCATATGGCTACCATATGCTCAATATGTAGCCTACATGGTCAAGCTGACCCGACCTACTCCCTGGACCACCACGAGCTATGCTGAGCAACGAGAAGCGATAAATCCCTTCTCTGTAGCACGCAGGTGTAATCGCACACCGTCTGAAGATAGATGGGCGTGCCCACTGAGTGGGTACAACACGGCCCCAACGATAGTCAGAACAGTGAGGTTTCGCGTCAGAAGGCTTACGAGCTTGATATTTTAGCGTTGGATTTTAACGGTCTTTTTATCTTCTCAACTATCATGCAAAACCTATGGTGATAGCAGAAGATTAAATCATGCAATTCTTAACAATAAATGAAAGCATGATGATCTTATGTGGTAAAAGCCCATTAAGCCTAGGTAAGACCTTAATTTAACTTAAGTCTTCACTTGAGCTCTTCATGGGTCCTTTTGCATCTCATCTGGCCCAACCCAGTGTTGGGGTATGCCCTTAGCCTAATGTTTGAGGCCTTGGGATTGTATCAGTATCATGTAATAAACTTTTATGTTTATAAAGGCATGGTTATTATTCAGGTTGTTACATTGTCTGCTGCAATATATGTTCTTCTGAATAATGTCTCAAAGCTGTTCAGCTGGGCTGACATGCTGTTGTGTCCTTAGTCGATATATCTTGGTGAACATGAGACAGCCTTGATATGGTTAAGACTAATATGTGTTCTAATCTTATAGGATGCTTCGAGCATGGAATAAGATGTAGACTCATGGGTACATTGGATGTACTGGACAGACCCTACTAGGATATTCAATTGCTTGTCACAATGTGAATATTCCTTGAGTATGACAAGTGGCACATTTCCTCTGACTTGAGATCACTTGTGTTTTCTAAATGATGATTGTCATTGTTTTGAGTTAGTTCAATATCATTTGAAACATAATGATTATAGACTATCTTGGATGGTGAGCTTGAGTCATGTTAGGGCACTAGTGATAGACATAGGATTGCCGTCTCCTTGTTTAAGGAGTGTGATGTTCTAAAGGGGCCCCCTGGATGAGATGATTGAGAAAGTGTATGGCCATACCCAGGTGACTATGTTCATCTGATCTAATCATGCTCATCATATTGGAGCTACAAGCTTGACACGCTTGTCCAATAAGAACATCCAGTGGCAAAGGAAATATGTATGCTTTGTGAGTTGATTCACACTTGTGCTGTGGTTTGGGTGTAGTCTTGGAAGACTCTTTCCTTTATATCGGGAGACAGTGATGTGTTGCTAGATACCCCTCACTGATCGTGATAATGTAAATTATCGTTACCGACATTTAAAGGAAACCCTCAGGGTCGCACAATTTGATGATATGGCTTACTTAAGTCAGATCGTGAGGACTGAATTGTTTGGGTTCAGTTTAAAGGGATTTAATCTCTGATTGTAAGTGAGATCAAGTCTGATCATTGCTGATTGACTAGGGCTACAGATCGGTAAGCTTCGATTGAGAGAATGGATGCCAGATCGGTGAGATCAGAAGCATCTAGAGATCAACGGTCGGATCCAGAGCTTTAGGGTTCAATGTGATCTGGACTGATGGCTTGGGTCGAATGGTCTTTGAACCAGACCAAGTTGAACCGGCTCATGTAATGAGCGCATGGTTCAAGGCTTGGCGACATGTTCACTTGGCGTGAACGTTGGGGCGAGTGGTGGTTACTATTTTTAGTAACCATGATCTCCACTTGGATGAGGATCATGTTCGAAGAGACCATATTCCTCTATTCTCGCCATCTGATTTTTTCTCTCTAGACGTTTTTGCGTGAGGCGACAACGTGAAGAAGAGAGGAAGTTTCGACCAAGCAAGGAGTTGCTCTCTCCCTTCCTTTTCGATCAAGGACACCTTGGAACTTTGCTAGCACAAAGAGCACCAAGGGTAGGCGCATTGATCATCTTGTGTGTGAAACTTAGGAGAAGGCTCGCTTGCGTCTTTCCTTCCAAAGCTTCATCAAACCGATGGCAATGGTATGAGTTTTTCTTCATCCATTCAAATATTCGAAAGCTAGTTATATGACATATATAGATCTTTTGAAACCCTAATATCCCATGCGAAATTTTGTTGCGCCACCATATGGGTTTCTACCCCTTTAGAAGGGGTTTCCTTTAATTGGTATCAGAGGTAGGGTTATATGTTCATATGATTGCTTTGATTGTGATCCAAATATGCTTAGATCTTATATGTGCGAAACTTGTTTATGCTTTTCTTTTGCGCATCTATGTTGGCGCATATTGTGGCTTATGTTTTCTCAAAAGGAAATATCACATGCGCGATTAACATTAGATCTAAGGCCATGCTATAAACCCTTAGATGGGTTATTAGGGTTGAAATCTCAGTCTAGTCAAGATCCAACCAGTCTGATCAGACTATCTGACAGCCTTGATGGGTCGACCAGATAGCACCTTGGCGCAAGCTTGAGGTGGCTATAGGTCGACTGCAGACAGGCGTGTAGCAATGTCTGATTGAGACGACCCATGAACGCACCTGAGTTAGGCCCGGGGTCACACCCGCTTGCCAGACCTCAGTGTGGTCGTTCAGCCCTTGGCGCATGCATGGTTGGCCTTTTGGTCAACTCAAGTCAGTTAGGACTTGGTGCATGCAAGGGCAGTGGATCTGACTAGGTCTGATGAGTGGATCCCTAGTAATGGACCATTGTAAGGTTGTAGGGCAAATAAGGAAAATTAAAATTGATCCCATGGGGTTTTCAAAAATTTTAATTTTATGATGGATCACATGATTGTTGATTGATGCATATGTATGTTTATTTATTCTTATGTGGGCTGCCCGTGTTTTAATGTGTGCTGTGCTGGGGCCTGCGTGCCTGGGAATTAATTGTAAATTAATTTTTAATTTTGTGATCTGCGTATCACAGTTCAATTAATTTATAATGTGAAATTGACCTGCGTGTCAATCTTGTCTAGATAGTTAAATTTGTAATTTAATTAGACAAGAGCACAAAGCACACTTGGCAGAGGCGCTTGCAGCAGAGGCTTGACCAGGTGGGAGGTCCAGGGTTCGACTCTGGGACCAGGCGCAAATTCCTGGTAGGCGCACCTGAGTTGCAGATGGCGCTTGGGCCCTGGTTTGGGCCAGATGAGCAGCTAAAGACCCATGAAGAGCTCTTGTGAAGACTTAAGTTACGTTAAGGTCTTACTTAGGCTCAATGGGCTTTTACCACATAAGATTCATGCTTTCTTTTATTTTATTGTTTAAATATTAGAATTGCATGATTAAGTTTATCTTCTGCTATCACCATAGGAATTGCATGATAGTGAAGAAGATAAAAGACCGTTAAAATCCAACGCTAAAATATCAAGCTCGTAAGCCTTCTGACGCGAAACCTCACTGTTCTGATTATCGTTGGAGCCGTGTTGTACCCACTCAGTGGGCACGTCCATCTATCTTCAGACGGTGCGGGATTACACCTGTGTGTTACAGAGTAGGGATTTATCCCTTCTCGTTGCTCAGCATAGCACATGGTGGTCCAGGGAGTAGGTCGGGTCAGCTTGACCGTGTAGGCTACATATGTGGCGCATATGGTAGCACATGGAGGCAGCCATCTGTGGGGTCAGAGACTGTGTTGTACCAACTCAGTTGGCACAGTCTGCTGGACTGCCCAGATGAAGGGGAATCGCACGGGTTGGCGATTGGCAGGGACTGCCTACCAGAGATTAGTGCTTGTACTCTCTGTGCATCTTATCTCGCCTGAGCGGGACGCGGAGACCAAGTATGAAATCTGGATCCCATCTCACTAAAAGAGTTCTACTCTTTCGGGCTGTTTTGTAGGATTTTTCAAGCCAGATAAAATAGTGAGAAAAAGAATCTTTCTTAAGTCCTGATTGATTCTTATACATTGATACTGACCTTGCTGTTCTTGCATTGTTGTAGATACCTGCAGCAACGAACACCATGAACTTCAATGTGCGATCCCTACTGGAAAGGGAGAAGTTTGCTGGGCCGAACTTCTCTGACTGGTTTGGACACCTTAAGATCGTACTTAAGGCAGAGAGGAAACTGTATGTCCTCGAGACGGCGATACCGCCTCAGCCCGCTCCGAACGCCGCAAGGGCGGTTCGGGAAGCCTATGAAAAGCACGTCAATGATAGCATTGATGTCGCTTGCCTGATGCTAGCGTCTATGACGCCACCGCTGCAGCGTCAGCATGAGGATATGTCTGCTATAGACATGATAGCGAACCTCAAGATGCTGTATGCTGCACAGGCGAGGACATAACGCTATAACTTGACGAAGCTTTTCTTTCAGAGCAAACTGGCTGAAGGGAGCCCAGTGGGAGCTCACGTGCTCAAGATGATTGGGCACAAGGAGGCTCTAGAGAAACTGGGGCATACCATCAACCAGGAGCTTGCTGTGGATATTATTCTGCAGTCTCTCCCGCCTTCATTCGACGCGTTCATTTTTAATTTTAATATGAACAAAATCGATTGTACTCCGGCAGAGCTGCTCAATATGCTCTTGACCACAGAGGAGACTCTGAAGGGTAAGCCTTCGACCTCTGTCTTAATGGTTCCTTCTAGGAACAAGAAGAAGGGGAAGAAGGGCAAGACCCCTGTCAAGAGCTACAGCAAGGCTTTGAAGCAAAAGGTCAAGCGGTCCAAGGAATACAGATGTTTCCACTGTGGCCAGCTGGGTCACTGGAAAAAGGACTGTAAAGCGCTCCAAGGAGATAAGAGGGGAAGCATCGCTTCTGGCTCAGGTATATTCGTGACTGAGGTCATGTTTTCATCTTCTTCTATATCATGGGTGTTGGACACTGCATGTGGAGTTCACATTTGTTCAAATGTACAGGAACTCAAGAGAAGAAGGCAGGTGGGACAGCATGAGGTGGACCTACGCGTTGGAAATGGGGCACGGGTTGCTGCTGTTGCTGTAGGAGACTATTTCATTTCTTTACCATCTGGACTTGTATTGGAACTAAACAGTTGTTATTTTGTTCCCAGTATTACTAAAAATATTATCTCCATTCCTGCTCTTGTCAGGAAGGGATTTTCCTTTGAATGCAATATTTCAAAGTGTGTTTTATCTTATGATAATATTGTTTATGCAACTGGTTCAATTAGCAATGGGTTATTCATGTTGGACATGGAGCGTTCTATACAAAATATTGATATTAAGAAAGCCAAGTATGCTGATGACAGCACCTTGCTATGGCATAGTCGTTTAGGCCATATAAACGAGAAACGCATTAAGCGGTTGCATGATTATGGACTGCTGGGGTCATTCTCCTACAAGGAGATTGATACATGCAAAGCTTGTTTGATGGGCAAAATGACGAAGTCACCTTTTCCTCACAAAGGTCAAAGGGCTTCAGGTTTACTTGACCTTATACACAGTGATGTGTGTGGGCCATTTAGTAAACATGCCAGAGGTGGCTATCAGTACTTCATTACCTTTACTGATGATTTCAGTAGGTATGGCTATGTCTTTTTAATGAGACATAAGAGTGAATCTTTTGACAAGTTCAAAGAGTTCAAGAATGAAGTACAGAATCAGCTAGGCCGAAATATCAAGGCACTTCGCTCAGATCGAGGTGGAGAATACTTGAGTCATGCGTTTACTGACTATCTGAAGGAGTGTGGGATTATCTCACAGCTCACTCCGCCAGGAACACCGCAATGGAATGGTGTGTCCGAGAGGAGAAATAGAACGTTACTTGATATGGTTCGTTCTATGATGAGTCAGGCTTCTTTACCCAACTCCTTTTGGGGTTTTGCACTGGAAACAGCTGCAAAGGTACTAAACCGAGTGCCATCCAAGGCCGTTTCAAAGACGCCATATGAGTTATGGTATGGGAAACAGCCGAGCTTAACATTTATCAGGATCTGGGGCTGCGAGGCTTATGTCAAAAAGCTCGCCTCTGGGAATGTAAGATCCAAGGATCTTAAGTTCTGGTAAGCATTATTTTGATTTAAATAAAATTATTGACTATGATAATTTTATGTATTGGGTTGTCAAATTATAGTTAATTAACTAGAGATTTTGGTTGTTAATTTATTGTAAATAAATTAGAGATTATTTATTTGATTGTTGGCTGATTTATGATAAATTATTATTGGTTGTTCATGATAAATTAATTAGGATGTATGGTTGTAAATTGTAAGTTAATTAATTAGAACTTATTGGTTAATTAATTAGACCTTATTGGTTAATTAATTAAATTCTTATTGGATATTAATTAAATCCTTATTGGATTTGTGTTTAAGTGAAATAATTAATTGGATATTAGATTTAAAATTCAAATTATTAGTTAAATGAAGTAAGTCCTAATCGGATTAACTAATTGGATTTTTAAATTCGAATTTAGTTAGTTAAATGGGTTAAACCTATTTGAATTAATGGGTTAATGGGTTTAAAATTTTAAAATCCAAAGTTTAAGTGGGAATTGCGCTTAGGGTAAGAGTTTTTGGCGATTTTGGCTTGAGGAAAATTGTGGGCGACGGCTTGAGAAGAAGTGGCGATTCTTGAAGAGTTTTGAGGTGATTTTCTTCATCTTCTTCCCTTGGCGATTTTTCCTTGAAGAGAAGAAATTCCTTTGGCGAGTTCTTGAAGATTTTTGGGCGACTTAAAAGCTTTAGACGATTTCTTTTGTGGAGAATTTTCGGTTTAAGAGGTGAGTGGTGTGTCTTTTCGATTCCTAGCAATTTGGTTGTATTAATTAATGAGTTAGATTGATTGGAAAGTTTTATCATGCTAAAAACCGAATTTGAGCCATTCATTTATGAAAACCGAAATTTGATATTAATCTTGATATTGTGGTTAACATGTTTACATGTGAATTGAATCTTGATATTTCTCCATGAAAAGTTAGTTTAGGGTATTTTCCATGAAAACCGAATTTATGGCATATCTCCATGAAAACCGAATTTAGGGTAATTATCGTGTGGAGTTTAGGAAGCATTAAATCATTGATCTTGAGTATGAAATTCTTGTTAACTAAGGTGTTAATTAAGGTGTATTTTTAAATTGATATTATGTTTGAAACAATGGGTTACATGTGTGATTTGTAAAGCAATTATGCTTTAATTTTATGTTGATTTTTGGGGCGCATGATAAATGTTATATGTCGAATTTTATGGATGCTTGATAAATTGCCAATAATGTTATGTTGTAAAACTCATGTTTATTTAATTAAGATCATGTAATCATGTTTGAGAACATTGGGTGATAATTTAGCAAAATTTCACTGAACTGACCAGCCTGAAATTTAAGGACTACACAATATTCGGTGATATTCGAATTTAAAACATTATGTGTTATGTTATGTGAATTCTGAACAATATGTGTGATCATGTGAATTCTGAACAATATGTGTGATCATGTGAATTCTGAACAATATGTGTGATCTTGTGAATTTTGAAAAATTATGGGTTATGAGAAATTTGGAAAATTATGTGATTATGTGATGGTTAGGACTAAGGCTAGGTGTAACTATGAACTCAAGGGGATAGTCCTTATGTGTTATGTTAAGGGTTTGAATTTCAGCCCTGTATTGTGATATGTGAGGAGGTTGATGTTCAGCCTGCCTATTATGATTATTGTGATGGGGGTTGATGTTCAGCCTGCCCGATATGATTTTTGTGATGACTATCCTAGAGTCTAGTTGACACTTAGGAGTCCACCTTTGTGAAATATGTTCACCTATGTGAAATATGAAATAAGATGTGTCTGTTGTCCAGTAGGAACCTGTTGGGAGAACGGGTTTTGACGCAAAGTGCCATGTCTTGGTCAGACAGGGGCCACCTCTTGATGTCACTACTCTTTTATGTGATGGGGTAATATAAGACGCAAAGTGCCATGTCTTGATCAGACAGGGGCCACCTCTTGATGTCATTACTCTTTATGTGATGGGGTGATATAAGACGCAAAGTGCCATGTCTTGATCAGACAGGGGCCACCTCTTGATGTCATCACTCTGATGTGTTATGGAGTGATAGAGCAAAGTGCCACGTCGTGACCTGGCGGGGGCCACCTCTTGATTCTACTCACTATCCATGTTTATGTGTTGCATGCGGCTCCCAGTGCTTTGGCCAAGCCGGGTTAGACCATATTGGTCACTACTGAATATGCTGGACAACTAGGTTAATTAAGTATGGTGTGTTTAGTTGGTTTAAAATATATGTGTTTAATTGGGTTAGAGTAAAACTCTAGAACCTGAGTTTGTGAACATGAGTTTGTTATATGCTAGTGTGTACATCTGACTGTTTTTATGATTTCTGTTTCTTTATTTTGTTATATGTTGACATAATGTTCCTGTTAAAGATTTTTAAAATAATCTGCCTATATTTTTGAATGTATGTTCTGGATGGTCGATTTAGACTATCCACTCACTGGGCTGTGTAGCTCACCCCTCATTATTTTCAGGCATAGAGCAGGGGCGCATTTCATGAGTAACATTGGCGTGGATATTATGTTTGCTGCTTAAGAACTTTTATGCTAAAATTTTCTGGGGCCGGTTGTGGCTAAACCATATGATTTATGTGAACTATGTGAATTTGTGTTGCCAGATTGTGGCAGTTAACTGAGTTTGATTTTTGTGTCACCGCGGGCTTCAGCCTGGTTTCGGTGTTTGGTGTCAGTTTATAAAAATCGATTTTGTGGATTTGTTTTGAAATTGAAGTTGATGTGTATTTTTGCAATCGGTTTTGATACAACTGTAACTTGCATATGTCTAGTGCAAGTATTGCCTGGTGGCAGGTACCTTTATGGATTTTATGAATTTTAATCGGTTTTGATATAACTGTTGCCTTGCATATGTCTAGTGCAAGTATTGCGTGGTGGCAGGTACCCTTACGTGATTTATGAGTTTTGTGTTTTGTGGATAGTTTATGAATTTTGAAAATTTTCAGATCGTGTTTTTCTTGAACTCGGTTTTACCTAGCATATGATCGATCTTATATGAGACATCCTGGTTCTTTTATGAATTGTATAGCTTGATTTGGGGTTAAGAATGTGGGATGTTACAGGGAAACTAGAGAGCAGATCTGACAAATGTATCTTTGTCGGTTACCCTAAGGAAACTAAGGGTTATTATTTCTTCGATCCCAAGGAGAACAAGGTTTTTGTTGCTCGGACGGCCATATTTCTTGAGAAGGAGTTTCTTCTGCAAGAGGCCAGTGGGAGAGAAATAAAGCTGGATGAGAATCCAGAGGAAGGACAAAGTGCTCAAGCACAGTTGGATGAGCCTGAGCCGGTAGATCAGGTTATTGAACATCCTGAGGCTCAGATATCACGGGAACTGCGAAGATCGGGAAGGATTCGTCGACAGCCTGAGCGCTATGACGGAGTCTACATCATTGATAATGATGAACCCCTCACTTATGCAGATGCGGTCAATGGACCGGAGTCAGCGAGATGGCTTGAAGCTATGCGCGCCGAGATGGACTCCATGTCAGATAACCAAGTTTGGGATTTGGTTGATCCGCCTCCGGGAGTAATCCCTATAGGCTGTAAATGGATCTTCAAGAAGAAGATTGACATGGATGGTAACGTGGTTACCTATAAAGGCAGGCTAGTTGCGAAAGGTTTCAAACAAATCTACGGGATAGATTATGATGAAACTTTCTCACCTGTAGCTATGTTTAAGTCTATTCGGATTCTTTTCGCGATAGCTGCATATTATGATTATGAGATCTGGCAGATGGATGTGAAAATAGCTTTCCTTAATGGAAATCTGGATGAGGATGTGTACATGACACAACCTGAGGGTTTCACTAATCCATCAGATCGTCATAAGATATGCAAGTTAAAGAAGTCCATTTATGGACTTAAGCAAGCATCGAGAAGCTGGAATATTCGTTTTGATGAATCAGTTACTGAATTTGGTTTCATCAAGAACGAGGATGACCCGTGTGTATATAAGAGGTTTAGTGGGAGCGTGATTACTTTCCTAGTCCTCTACGTCGATGATATCTTGATCATTGGAAATGACATTCCTGAAATGCATGCTGTGAAGGCATGGCTGAGGAAATGTTTCCAGATGAAAGATTTAGGAGAAGCAGCCTATGTATTAGGTGTGAAGATCTACAGGGATAGATCTAAGAGGCTTCTCGGGCTGTGCCAGAGTACTTACATCGATAAAGTCCTGGAGAGATTTCATTTAGAGAATTCTAAACGAGGATATCTTCCAGTCAGACATGGTCTGAATCTTTCGAAGAGTCAGTGTCCACAAACACAGACTGAGAAAGATGAAATGGACAATACGCCTTATGCTTCGGCTATTGGATCCATTATGTATGCGATGTTGTGTACTCGCCCAGACGTCGCTTACGGGTTAAGCGTGACCAGTCGTTTCCAAAGTAATCCAGGTATGGCGCACTGGATTGCAGTCAAGAACATCTTAAAATATCTGCGGAGGACCAAAGATATGTTCTTGATATATGGTGGTCAGGAAGAACTCAGTATAGAAGGATATACTGACGCTTCGTTCCAGTCGGACCAGGATGATTTCCGATCGCAATCAGGCTATGTTTTTAGCTTGAATGGAGGAGCAGTGGTGTGGAAGAGTTTCAAACAGTCAACTGTTGCTGATTCCACAACAGAAGCCGAGTATGTTGCAGCCTCGGAAGCATCCAAGGAGGCAGTGTGGATTCGTAAGTTCGTGAGAGAACTTGGTGTTGTTCCTTCGAGTGCAGATCCTTTGGTTATCTTCTGTGATAACACTGGAGCAATCGCACAAGCAAAGGAACCACGGTCGCACCAGAAGTCCAAGCACATACAAAGACGGTTTCATTTGATCAGGGAGATCATTGATCGTGGCGAGATCAAAGTTTGCAAGGTACATACAGATGACAATCTGGCAGACCCGCTTACCAAGCCTCTGGCGCAGCAGAAGCATGAGAAGCACTGTAATAATATGGGTTTGAGATTTCTCAACCATTAGATTAAGTGCAAGTGGGAGATTGTTGGGGTATGCCCTTAGCCTAATGTTTGAGGCCTTGGGATTGTATCAGTATCATGTAATAAACTTTTATGTTTATAAAGGCATGGTTATTATTCAGGTTGTTACATTGTCTGCTGCAATATATGTTCTTCTGAATAATGTCTCAAAGCTGTTCAGCTGGGCTGACATGCTGTTGTGTCCTTAGTCGATATATCTTGGTGAACATGAGACAGCCTTGATATGGTTAAGACTAATATGTCTTCTAATCTTATAGGATGCTTCGAGCATGGAATAAGATGTAGACTCATGGGTACATTGGATGTACTGGACAGACCCTACTAGGATATTCAATTGCTTGTCACAATGTGAATATTCCTTGAGTATGACAAGTGGCACATTTCCTCTGACTTGAGATCACTTGTGTTTTCTAAATGATGATTGTCATTGTTTTGAGTTAGTTCAATATCATTTGAAACATAATGATTATAGACTATCTTGGATGGTGAGCTTGAGTCATGTTAGGGCACTAGTGATAGACATAGGATTGCCGTCTCCTTGTTTAAGGAGTGTGATGTTCTAAAGGGGCCCCCTGGATGAGATGATTGAGAAAGTGTATGGCCATACCCAGGTGACTATGTTCATCTGATCTAATCATGCTCATCATATTGGAGCTACAAGCTTGACACGCTTGTCCAATAAGAACATCCAGTGGCAAAGGAAATATGTATGCTTTGTGAGTTGATTCACACTTGTGCTGTGGTTTGGGTGTAGTCTTGGAAGACTCTTTCCTTTATATCGGGAGACAGTGATGTGTTGCTAGATACCCCTCACTGATCGTGATAATGTAAATTATCGTTACCGACATTTAAAGGAAACCCTCAGGGTCGCACAATTTGATGATATGGCTTACTTAAGTCAGATCGTGAGGACTGAATTGTTTGGGTTCAGTTTAAAGGGATTTAATCTCTGATTGTAAGTGAGATCAAGTCTGATCATGTCTGATTGACTAGGGCTACAGATCGGTAAGCTTCGATTGAGAGAATGGATGCCAGATCGGTGAGATCAGAAGCATCTAGAGATCAACGGTCGGATCCAGAGCTTTAGGGTTCAATGTGATCTGGACTGATGGCTTGGGTCGAATGGTCTTTGAACCAGACCAAGTTGAACCGGCTCATGTAATGAGCGCATGGTTCAAGGCTTGGCGACATGTTCACTTGGCGTGAACGTTGGGGCGAGTGGTGGTTACTATTTTTAGTAACCATGATCTCCACTTGGATGAGGATCATGTTCGAAGAGACCATATTCCTCTATTCTCGCCATCTGATTTTTTCTCTCTAGACGTTTTTGCGTGAGGCGACAACGTGAAGAAGAGAGGAAGTTTCGACCAAGCAAGGAGTTGCTCTCTCCCTTCCTTTTCGATCAAGGACATCTTGGAACTTTGCTAGCACAAAGAGCACCAAGGGTAGGCGCATTGATCATCTTGTGTGTGAAACTTAGGAGAAGGCTCGCTTGCGTCTTTCCTTCCAAAGCTTCATCAAACCGATGGCAATGGTATGAGTTTTTCTTCATCCATTCAAATATTCGAAAGCTAGTTATATGACATATATAGATCTTTTGAAACCCTAATATCCCATGCGAAATTTTGTTGCGCCACCATATGGGTTTCTACCCCTTTAGAAGGGGTTCCCTTTACCCAGGGCCCAAGCGCCCACTGCAGCTCAGGTGCGCCCACCAGGTAATTGCGCCTGTCCTAGAGTCGAACCCTAGACCTCCCACCTGGTCAAGCCACTGCTGCAAGCGCCTCTGCCAAGTATGCTCTGTGCTCTCGTCTGATTAAAATACAATTTAATCTATCTAGACAAGATTGACACGCAGGTCAATTACACTTTATAAATTAAATAAAATGTGATGCGCAGATCACAATAAATAATTTACATTTATTAACCAGGCACACAGGCCCCAGCACAGCACACATTAAAACGGGCAGCCCACATAAGATTAAATAAACAATCATCATGGTATACAATCAACATGTGATCCAACAATAAGAAAATAAAATTTTTGAAAACCCATTGGCATCAATTTTATTTTCCTTATGTGCCCTACTACCTTACAACGGTCCATTAATAGGGATCCATTCATCAGACCTAGTCAGATCCTCTGCCCTGGCATGCACCAAGTCCTTACTGACTTGAGTCGACCCAGTGATCAACAATGCATGCCTTGGGCTGAACGACCTGCATGAGTTCTGGCAAGCAGGTGTGACCCCGGGCCTAACTCATGCGCGTTCAATGGTTGTCTCAATCAGAAATCGCTACACGCCTGTCCGCAGTCGACCTATAGCCACCTCGTGCTTGCGCACAGGTGCCATCTGGTCAACCCATCTAGGCTGTCAGATAGTCTGATCAGACTGATTGGATCTAGACTCGACTGTGACTTCAACCCTAATAACCCGTCTAAGTTTTTAAAGTAGGCGCCTCTTAGATCTAAGGTGAGTTGCGCAAGTAATATAGTTTTGAGAAAAACTAATAAGCGCCAACATACATGCGCCAAATAGAAAACATGCTCATCAAGTTTTCGCATGAACAACTTAACATGTAATTTTCGCATGTAGTTTAGATCTAAGCATACAAGCGCAAACATGGATCACAAAAACCTCAAGCAATCATAAAAACATGCTAATAACTAGGCTCTGATACCAATTGAAAGTCCCCTACCACGAGGGGGCGAAACCCTAATAGGCGCATGCAGAGGTTTTAACACAGCGGAAAAGGTTTCTAGATCGATGCATGCAGTATGATCAACTTTATAATTTTTATACATGAGAATCGATCCTTACCGATGCCATTTCTTGGATGGCGTCTAGGAAGTAGAGAGTCAAACGCTTCTCCTCCAAATGGTGCGCACACAAGGTGATCAATGCGCCTACTCCCTTAGTGCTCCTTGTGCTAGCAAGGTTCCAAGGTCTCCTGATCGAATGGAAGGGAAGGAGATGTTTTTTCTTCTTGGCCGAATCCTCTCCAAAGCGTCAAGGCGACACACAATGAGTGAACCTCTCGAGAGAGGGGCGAGAGGCGAGAATAAACCTTCTCTTGGCGTGAACGTGAGGCGTGGCCTCATGGCTTCTAAAAATAGCAAACCACCAACGTTCATGCGACCATGGGTTTACCCGAACGCATTTTGCTCTCCCCTTGAACCATGCGCTCACATGATGAGCTGGTTCAATTTCGGTTTGGTTCAAAGACCAATTAAGCCAAGCATCTGGTTCAGATCACAATAAACCCTAAAGGTTCAAGATCCAACCGTTCATCTCTTGGTGCTCTTGATCTCACCGATCTAGCATCAATTCTCTCGATCGAAGCTTACCGATCTCAAGCCCTAATCAATCAAACACGACCAGACCAGATCTCACTTACAATCAGAGATTAAATCCCTTTAAACTGAACCAGAACAATTCAGTTCACACGATCTGACTTAAGTAAGCCATATCATCAAATTGTGCGACCCTAAGGGTTTCCTTTAAATGTCGGTAACGATAACTTACGTTATCACGATCAGTGAGGGGTATCTAGCAACACATCACTGTCTCCCGATATAAAGGAAAGAGTCTTCCAAGACTACACCCAAACCACAGCACAAGTGTGAACCCAACTCACTAGGCATATGTGTTTCCTTTGCCACTGGACGTTCTTATTGGACAAGCGTGTCAAGCCTGTAATTCCAATATAATGAGAATGATTAGATCAGATGATCATAGTCATCTGGGTATGGCCATACACTTTCTCAATCATCTCATCCAGGGGGGCCCCTATAGAACATCACACTCCAATCAAGGAGACGGCAATCCTATATCTATCACTAGTGCCCTAACATGACTCATGCTCATTATCCAAGATAATTTATAACCATTATGTTTCAAATGATATCGAACTACCTCAAAACAATGCCAATCATCATTTAGAAACACAAGTGATCTCAAGTCAGAGGAAATATGCCACTTGTTTGCATATAAGGATTATTCACATTGTGACAAGCAATTGAATATCCTAAGTAGGGTATGTCCAGTACATCCAATGTACCCATGAGTCTACATCTTATTCCATGCTCGAAGCATCCTATAAGATTAGAACACATATTAGTCTTAATCATATCAAGGCTGTCTCATGTTCACCAAGATATCTCGACTAAGGACAAAACTGCATGTCAGCCAAGCTGAACAGCATTGAGACATTATTCAGAAGTATACATATTGCAGCAGATGATGTAACAACCTGAATAACAACCATTGCCTTTATAAACGTAGAGTTTAAACATGATACTGAAATAATCCCAAGGCTTCAAACATTAGCCTTAAGGGCATACCCCAACAACTGACTATCTGAAGGAGTGTGGGATCATCTCATAGCTCACTCCCCCAGGAACACCGCAATGGAATGGTGTGTCCGAGAGGAGAAATAGAACCTTATTGGATATGGTTCGTTCTATGATGAGTCAGGCCACTCTACCTTACTCCTTTTGGGGATTTGCACTGGAAACAGCTACAAAAGTACTAAACCGAGTGCCATCCAAGGCCGTTTCAAAGACACCATTTGAGTTATGGTATGGGAAACAGCCGAGCTTAACATTTATTAAAATCTGGGGTTGCGAGGCTTATGTCAAAAAGCTCGCCTCTGGGAAACTGGAGAGCAGATCTAATAAATGTATCTTTGTCGGTTACCCTAAAGAAAGTAAGGGTTATTATTTCTACGATCCCAAAGAGAACAAAGTATTTGTTGCTCGAACGGCTATTTTTCTTGAGAAGGAATTTCTTCTGCAAGAGGCCAGTGGGAGAGAAATAAAGCTGGATGAAAATCCAGAAGAGGGACAAAGTAGTCAAGCTCAGTTGGATGAGCCTGAGCAAATAGAACAGGTTAATGTTCAACCTGAGGCTCAGATATCACTGGAAACGCGTAGATCGGGAAGGATTCATCGTTAGCCTGCGCGCTATGACGGAGTCTACATCATTAATGATGAACCCCTCACTTATGCGGATGCGGTCAGTCGACCGGAATCAGCAAGTAGGCTTGAAGCTATGCGAGCCGAGATGGACTCCATGTCAGATAACCAAGTCTGGGATTTGGTTGATCCGCCTCCGGGAGTAATCCCTATAGGCTGTAAGTGGATCTTCAAAAGGAAGACAGACATGGATGGTAACGTAGTTACCTATAAGGGCAGGCTAGTTGCGAAAGGTTTCAAACAAATCTACGGGGTAGATTATGATGAAACTTTCTCTCCTGTAGCCATGTTCAAATCCATCCGAATTATTCTCGCGATAGCAGCATATTATGATTATGAGATCTGGCAAATGGATGTGAAGACCGCTTTCCTTAATGGAAAACTGGAAGAGGATGTGTATATGACACAGCCTGAAGGTTTCATCAATCCATCAGAACGTCATAAAATATGCAAATTAAAGAAGTCCATTTATGGACTTAAACAAGCATCAAGAAGCTGGAATATTCGTTTTGATGAATCAGTCTGTGAATTTGGTTTCATCAAAAATGAAGATGACCCGTGTGTGTATAAAAGGTTTAGTGGGAGCGTGATTACTTTCTTAGTCCTCTACGTCGATGATATCTTGATCATTGGAAACGATATTCCTGAACTGCATGCAGTCAAAGCATGGTTAAGAAAATGTTTCCAGATGAAAGATTTAGGAGAAGCAGCCTATGTACTAGGTGTGAAGATCTATAGAGATAGATCTAATAGGCTTCTCGGGCTGTGCCAGAGTACTTACATCGATAAGGTCCTGGAGAGATTTCATTTAGAAAATTCTAAAAGAGGATATCTTCCAGTCAGACATGGTCTGAATCTTTCAAAGAGCCAGTGTCCTCAAACACAGTCTGAGAAAGATGAGATGGACAATATGCCTTATGCTTCGGCTATTGGGTCCATCATGTATGCGATGTTGTGTACTCGCCCAGACGTCGCTTATGGGTTAAGCGTGACCAGTCGGTTCCAAAGTAATCCAGGGAAGGCACACTGGATTGCGGTCAAGAACATTTTGAAATATCTTCGGAGAACCAAAGATATGTTCTTAATATATGGAGGTCAGGAAGAACTCAGTATTGAAGGATATACTGACGCTTCGTTCCAATCTGACCAAGATGATTTCCGATCACAATCAGGCTATGTTTTTAGCTTGAATGGAGGAGCAGTGGTGTGGAAGAGTTTCAAACAATCAATTGTTGCTGATTCCACAACAGAAGCCGAGTATGTTGCAGCCTCAGAAGCATCAAAGGAGGCAGTATGGATTCGTAAATTCATACAAGAACTTGGTGTTGTTCCTTCGAGTGCAGATCCACTGGTTATCTTCTGTGATAACACTGGAGCGATTGCACAAGCAAAGGAACCGCGGTCACACCAGAAGTCCAAGCACATACAGAGAAGGTTTCATTTGATCCATGAGATCATAGATCGAGGAGAGATCAAGATCTGCAAGGTTCATACAGATGACAATCTAGCTGACCCGCTTACAAAGCCTCTGGCGCAGCAGAAGCATGAAAAGCACTGTAATAATATGGGATTGAGATTCCTCAACCATTAGTTTAAGTGCAAGTGGGAGATTGTTGGGGTATGTCCTTAAGGCTAATGTTTGAGGCCTTGAGATAATTTCAGTATCATGTATAAACTATGTTTTATAAAGGCAATTGTTGTTATTCAGATTGTTACATTATCTGCTGCTGTATGTATACTTCTGAATAATGTCTCATTGGTGTTTCAGCTTGGCTGACATGCAGTATTGTCCTTAGTCGAGATATCTTGGTGAACATGAGACAGCCTTGATATGATTGAGACTAATATGTGTTCTAATCTTATAGGATGCTTCGAGCATGGAATAAGATTTAGACGCATAGGTGCATTGGATGTACTGGACTGACCCTACTTAGGATATTCAGTTTTTGTCACAATGTGAATAATCCTTATAAACTAGCAAGTGGTATACTCCCTCTGACTTGAGATCACTTGTGTTTCTAAATGATGATTGGCATTGTTTTGAGGTAGTTAAATATCATTTGAAAGATAATGGTTAAGGATTATCTTGGATGGTGGGCATGACTCATGTTAGGACACTGGTGATAGATATAGGATTGCCTCTCCTAGTTGGAGTGTGATGTTCTAAAGGGCCCCCTGGATGAGATGGTTGAGAAAGTGTATGGCCATACCTAGATGACTATGTTCATCTGATCTAACCATTCTCATCATGTTGGAATTATAGGCTTGACAGGCTTGTCCAATGAGAACGTCCAGTGGCAAAGGGAACATGTATGCCGAGTGAATTGGATTCACACTTGTGCTATGGTTTGGGTGTAGTCTTGGAAGACTCTTTCCTTCATATCGGGAGACAGTGATGTGTTGCTAGATACCCCTCTCTGATCGTGATAATGTAAGTTATCGTCACCGACATTGAAGGAAACCCTTAGGGTCGCACAATTTGATGATGTGGCTTACTAATGTCAGATCGTGTGGACTGAATTGTTCTGGTTCAGTTTAAAGGAATTTAAACTCTGATTGGAAGTGAGATCTGGTCTGATCATGTTTGATTGATTAGGGCTTGAGATCGGTAAGCTTCGATCGAGAGAATTGATGCTTGATCATAGAGATCAAGAGGGTCGAGAGATGTGTGGTTAGATCTTGAACCATTTGGTTCAAAGAGATCAAGACCATGGTGGGTTCGGTTTGGTCTTTGAACCAAATAGAATTGAACCGGTTCACTTGGTGAACGCATGGTTCAATTGAGAGAGGAGTTATCGATGGCTTCAAGTGGAGTTAAACATGGAGTTATGCACTTACTATTTTTGGAAGCCATTTTCTTTGAGAAAACGCCCCTATGTTCGAATGCCTATCTCTCTCTCTCGCCCCCTCTCCTCTCGTGTGGATGATCTTCACGACAAGAGGAAGTTCGGCCAGCAAAAAGGAGAAAGACATCTCCTCATACACGATCTAGGACTCCTTGGATCTTTGCTAGCACAAGGAATACAAGGAAGAAGTCATCATCTTCTTGTGTGCGATTTCCTTTGGAGAAGAGCCGCTCACCCTTTCTTCTTCCAAGTCGCCACTCAATCAATGGCAATGGTAACGCATCATTTTATCCTTTTATGGTTGCTCATATTATTTTGCCTCTCGATCCTATCAAACCTAGTTTTTCGCCTATGCAAGATCTTATAGATGCGCATGTGTACTAGGGTTTGACTTTCATCTTAGACATGAATAGCTCTATCTGTAACATAAATAGTAAGAGGACCAAACTGAGTAGTTTAGTTGGTGCCTTCCTATGGCATTGTCAGTTAGCCCACATAAACAAGAATCGCATTCAATAACTTCATGCAAATGGATTGTTAGATTCAAGTTCCTTGGAGGAATTTGACACATGTGAACCTTGTTTATTAGGGAAAATGACAAAGGCACCCTTCACCAAAACTGGTGAGAGGGCACAAGGTTTATTAGATCTCATACAAATTGATGTGTGTGGGCCATTCAATAAACAAGCTAGAGGAGGACACAGCTACTTCATTACATTCACTCATGACTTCAGTAGATATGGTTATGTCTGCTTGATGAGACATAAATCTGAATCCTTTGAGAAATTCAAAGAGTTGAAAAATGAAGTAGAGTACCAGCTTGGAAGATCCATTAAAACTCTTCTATCAGATCGTGGTGGAGAGTACCTGAGTGGTGAGTTCTTTTACTATCTGAGGGAGTGTGAGGTTCTATCCCAACTCACTCCTCTTGGAACACCACAATGGAATGGTGTGTCTGAGAGGAGAAATCGAACTTTGTTAGACATGGTTCGATCTATGATGAGTCATGCAACTGTACCACCATCATTCTGGGGTCATGCATTTGAGACAACTTCTCTCATACTAAATAATGTTCCATCTAAGAGTGTGTCAAAGATTCCATACGAGGTATGGAGTGGGAGATGCCCTAACCTCTCTTTTATTAGGTTCTGGGGATGTGAGGCTTATGTCAAATGTCAGGATTCTAGCAAGCTAGAACCTAGATCTAATAAATGTGTCTTTGTGGGGTATCCTAAGTAAACTAAAGGATACTACTTCTATGTTCCCACCGAAAACAAAATTTTTGTTGCTCGAGGTGCTGTCTTTCTACAGAAAGAATTTCTCATGAAAGAAGTCAGTGGGAGCAAGTTTGACTTGGACGAGGTCCAAGTGCAGCCATGAGACAAGGAGATGGAACCTGAGCCGCCTACACCGGTTGATGGGTAGCTTGAGGCTCAGACACAGGTCCCACATTGGTCTAGGAGGATTTGTCGTGCACCTGAGAGGTATGGGTCATTGTCGACCCAACACGATGAGATCTTCATCATTGAGGATGAGCCCAGGACTTATGATGAGGCGTTTAGTGGACCAGACTCTGAGATATGGCTTGAGGCCATGCGATCCGAGATGGATTCCATGTCAGCTAACCAAGTCTGGGATTTGGTTGAGCTGCTTGATGGGGTAACGCCTATAGGGTGCAAATGGGTATTCAAAAGGAAGACTGACATGGATGGCAACATAGTTACCTATAAGGGTAGACTAGTAGCTAAAGGATTTAAACAAGACTACGGGGTGGACTATGCTGAAACCTTCTCGCCAGTTGCCTTGATCAAATCCATTCGGATTCTGCTTGCTATAGCTGCGTATCATGACTATGAGATATGGCAGATGGATGTTAAAATAGCATTCCTTAATGGGAGGCTAATAGAGGATGTGTATATGACACAGCCTGCAGGCTTCATCCATCCTACAAAAGCCAATATGGTCTGCAGGCTAAAGAAATCCATTTATGGATTAAAGCAAGCATCACGAAGTTGGAATCTTTGGTTTGATGAAGCTGTGAGAGATTATGGCTTTATCAAAAGCGAAGATGGCACCTGTGTATACAGAAAATTCAGTGGGAGCTTGGTGACTTTTTTGGTCTTGTATGTCGATGACATACTGCTCATTGGAAACGACATCCCTAGTCTTCAGTCTATTAAGGCATGGATGGGGAAGTGTTTTGAGATGAAAGACTTAGGGGAGGCCACCTATATCCTATGCGTGAGGATCTATTGGGATAGATCCAAGAGGCTCCTGGCCCTTAGTCAGAGTACCTACATTGATAAGGTCCTGGAGAGGTTCAACTTGGAGCAATCCAAGAAAGGGTACCTTCCAGTAAGACATGGCCTTACTCTCTCAAAGAGCTAGTGTCCCACCACACAAGCTGAAAGGGATGACATGAGTCGAGTGCCCTATGCTTCGGTAGTGGGATCGATCATGTATGCAATGTTATGTACTAGACTAGATGTGGCTTATGCTATGAGCATAACCAGCCGATACCAATCCAATCCGAGTCTATAGCACTAGGTGGCTGTAAAGAACATCCTTAAGTGTTTGAGAAGAACTAAGGATCTATTCTTGGTCTACGGGGGACAGGAAGAGCTCAGTGTTTAGTGCTATACGGATGCGTCATTACAGTCTGACCCTAACGACTTCAGATCATAGGCCGGCTATGTGTTCAAGATGAATGGAGGCTGAGTATGCTGGAAGAGCTTCAAGCAATCCACCATAGCTGATTCTGCAACTGAGGCTGAGTATGTGGCCGCTTCTGAGGCAGCCAAAGAAGCCATTTGGATTAGGAAGTTCATTTCTGAACTTCATGTGGTTCCAAGTGCAGTGGATCCCATTGAGCTCTACTGTGACAACAATGGGGCAATTGCACAAGCTAAGGAACCACGGTCTCATCAAAGGTCCAAACACATACTCAGAAGATTTCACTTGATCAGAGAGATCATTAACCGAGGTGATTGTCAATATTAGCAGAGTTGACACAGAGAACAATCTAGCAGACCCACTGACCAAGGCTTTGGCGCAGCAGAAGCATGATGGTCACGCTAGAGATATGGGGTTGAGATTCATCCACCTCTAGGTCTTATTGCAAGTGGGAGATTGTTGGTGTGTATGCCCTGAGACCTAGTTTTGGTCCATCTTTGTACTATTTGACTCTGATATTTATATCATTCTAGCATTGTCATTATCAATGTTTGTCTACATCTGCGATTGTGTACTTACATGATAATGTCCCTAGAGACAGATTGGATCTGTGCTCAAATAGTTATCCCCAGTCAATGTACTTAAGTGGATATGGGATAGCTCTGATACTTGTGAGACTGGTATATGGGCTGGTTAGGCACGAGGTGCTAACGTAGACACATGGGTATATTGGTGGTGGATATACTAGACCGACCCGCTGTGAGGCTATGACTTGGTGTCATGAGTTATCCTCACAAGTGATAAGGAATGCATTGATCCCTTGACTTGAGGTCATTGACTGTTCTATATGGTTAGGGAGATGCTTTGATACAACCTAACATCTCACCATAGTTGGGAGGTAATAACGGTTGTCATTGAGTATGTCACGACCCATATGAGAAAGTCAATAGACAGACAGAGGATTTGCCCCTTCCTAGGGGAAGCTTGATGTCCATGGAGCTCCTCTATGGTCCTATGACTGAAAGTATATGGCCATACCCAAGTGAGAACCTGATTTAGTCATGACCATGTGATTGGGTTAAAACAAGTGATGACACACTTGTCCAATCGGATATCAGTTCGGCAAATAGACTGTAATGCATCTGTACCTAGTTGCGATGATGGGGATGTCAATGTCGATATCCATGCCGATGACTTGGGTAGCAGCGATGCACTGCTAGGAGCCACTCACTGCTTGTGGTTACCTTAGGTTAGCACTACCAACGTTAGAGGAACCTACAGGGTCGCACACCTTGATACTCGAGTTTTCCTATTGATCGGGAAGCCTTATGATCGAGTTATTGCATAACTCAGATCTATTTGGGTGATTTCATCAGCGCCAATGGACCCGATGAGATGGAAGAATATTATTGGAGTCAAACTTCATTTTTGGTAGGTTGACTCAAAATTGACCATGGTTGGTCACATTTGGATAAGGGTTGCATTGGATTGGATCCAATAGCTTAATCAACCCATGTAATGAAGTTTGGGCTAGCTCATTACGCAATGAGGCCCAATAACAAGTTTTCATGAAGAATTAATGGGCTAAAGCGTATAATGGGGAGAAGTCTCCACCCCATTGTCACTTAGGGGCATAATGGGGTGGAGTGGGCGACTTTCCCTCATTAGGAAGTAAAGGGCGCCTCCCCCTTTGTTCCTTGATGGTAAGCTTGCCTCTAAACCCTAATTGATCCAAACCCTAACCCTAGCCACATATCTTCATGGAATTTGCACCACCCTCACCTCTTGCATTGCCGCCTCTTGCATCTATATAATTGATGCATGTGTGAGCCCCTTGAGCAATTATTAATTGGCATAAGCATGGGTGTAGGGGCGAGAGCACAAGAGGCCTCGGTGCAAGCTTCCTTCCATCAAGCTACAAGCCTTCCTTCTCCTTCCCTCTTGGCGCAAGGATCTCAAGAACTTGGCGGCTTCTCCATTCCTCTCCTTCTTTTGCTCCTAAGGTATTTTCAATGTCATCGTGTCGACCCCCTCGCAAGATGATATTCACTGGGTTTTTGGGACCGGCTTGTTTCAGAAATATTCTTCCGCTGTGCGAATGTAATCTCTGTGTAAAATTATAAAATATCCCCAGGGTTTCCCAACAGAGTGCCATTGAGCTCTTTTTGCATTTGTGTTGCCCCGATTCAACTCGATGCTGATTTCATTGTGTTTCCCTGCATTTTCGAAGCGCTTTTTACTTCCCTCGTCTAAAGCCCTTCTCCCGTTTTCATGTGCATTGTGTAATACCTTAGAGTACAGAACTAAGGACCCTCCCACCTATTAGTAGCTCCACTCGGCCATGCCCTCTTGAGCCACCAAGCACACAAACGCCTCCCACTTTGATGCTTGTTGTGCCACCAATCAAGATGTGCAACCAAGCATGCATGCACTAATGAATTTTCGTAGTTTGCGCTCCTAATCTTCATCATGTAAGTTACAAAACATAAAGAAAAAGATAGGCGGCACATAGGCCTCACATGAATACATCACAAGCATGCTAGAGGCTTGGCATATGACCACAACATCATGCACAAACAAGGTACTTATTCATGCAATTCTATATGCTCATGAAAAGCATAAAATCTAAAATTTTACTTTTTCATTAAAACATGTCTCTCTTCCTTCACCTCTTATCACATATCTATGGTTCTAGGTTTCTCTTAGGAGTCTACAAGAGGCATACCCGTTGCCCTCCTTGCAATCCCTAACTTGCTGAGATTAGGGCAATCACCTAGTCCATGCCCTGCATAATCTCAACAAGTATGTTATGATGGGTCTATCCCACCATGAGAGGAGAAATTATCCCGTCCACATATGGGTCTATCCCAATCATGTGAAGAGAGCAAAGAACCAAAAGCGATTGAATAGAGATAAGGAACAAAAGACCTACAATTGTTCCAACTAAGAAAAAACATGTGCCATGTATATGTAATATGCGAAAATATGGCATGGCATGTGAGCATATGAATGTTGGGAAACCCCTGGGATATTTTACAATTTTCACAGAGAATAGAATACATGCAGAACAGAATAATATCCCTGAAACTAATCGGTCCCAAAAACCCAGTGAAGATAGTCTTGCGAGGGGGTGGACATGATGAGATAGAAAATACCTTAAGAGCAAGATAAGGCCGATGTCGAGATCGGCACCCAAGTGTGCGCCCTCTGCAGTCTCACACACATGGATGTGTCGAGCTCTCTTCTTCCTCACTCGGTGCTAGCCTCAGGAAAAAGATTCAAGCCTTAGGTGCCTTTCTTCAATGCTTGCGCCACCTTCTAGGGAAGATGCGCCAAGGAGAAGAAGGAGGGAGGTGAAGCCGCCAAGCACTCCTACAACTTGTGCCAAGAGAGGAGAAGGAAAGAAGACTTGCTTTCGGCATCAAGATGGAAGATGTGTCTTGCCCTTTGCTCTCGCCCCTTCTTGGTTGTTAACGCCAATTGCACTCACTTGCTCTTGTTCGAAAACCCCAGGGATATTTTATAATTTTTCACAGATAATACATTACATGCACAGCGGAATAATATCCCAAAACAGGCCGGTCCCAAAAACCCAGAGAAGAACGTCTTGCGAGGGGGTTGACACGATGAGATAGTGAGTACCTTAGGAGCAAGATGAGGCCGATGTCGAGGTAGGCGCCCAAGTGTTCACCCTCTGCAGTCTCACACACACGGATGCCTCGAGCTCTCTTCTTCCTAGCCCGGTGCTAGCCTCGGGATGAAGATCCAAGCCTTAGTTCACCCTCTTCTATCCTTGCGCCACCTTCTTGGAAGATGCGCCAATGGAAAGAGGGAGAGGGAGATGAATGCCGGCAAGCTTCTCCAACTTGCGTAAAGAGGAGATGATGGAGAAGACTTACGGCTAGGAAGAGATACACCCAACCTCTTTTCTTCTCTTGCACCGAAGGAGGAGGAAGGAGATAAAGACACCAAACTCTCCAACAATTGCGCCAAGAGGAGAAGAAGAGAAGAGGTTGCGGCTATGGATGGAAATAGAAGAGATGTTGCGCCAATCCCTTTACTCTTGCCCTCTTTCTAGTTGCTCACGCCAACCAATAATTTTTAATGCTTTCTTATGCATCTAGATATATAGATGAGAGGGGGTGGCAACACAATGATAGGCGCAACACATCATGAAGGGGCAGCTAGGGTTAAGGGGAGGCAATTATGGTTTAAGGTTTTGGAAAGTCTCCACGACTTTACCATAAAACCCTTCCATTAAGCCATATGCGCCTAAGACCTCCCTAAGAAGTCCTCCAAGCTATACCAGCCCCAAGACTTGCCATAGAGGCAAGGATACCATCCAAGGAGAGAGGGCAAGGCTCCAATTGCTTCCTTATGAAGCAAATTGTGCCATCTTATCCCCATTGTGCCCCTAAGTGCCAATGGGATAAGATTTATCCCCATTATACCCTTTTAGCCCATTGTCTCTTCATGACAACTTTTTATTAGGCCTCATTGGGTAATGAGCTAGCCCAAACTTCATTACATGGGTTGATTAAGCAATTGGGTCCAATCCAATGCAACCCAAAGTCAAATATGACCATCCATGGTCAATTTTGGGTCAACCTGCCAAAAATAAAGTTTGGCTCCAATAACTCTCTTCCATCTCATCAGGCCCATTGGCACTGATGAAATCTCCCAAATATATCCGAGTTATCCAATAACTCGATCATAAGGCTTCTCAATCAATACGAAAACTCGAGTATTAAGGTGTGCGAACCTGTAGGTTCCTCTGACGTTGGTAGTGCTAACCTAAGGTCACCACAAGTAGTGAGTGGCACCTAGCAGTGCATCGCTACTACCCAAGTTATCGGAATGGATATTGACATCGACATCCCCATCATCGCAACTAGGTACAGATGCATCATAATCACTTTGCCAAACTGATATCCGATTGGACAAGTGTGTCATCACTTGTTTTCACCCAATCACATAGTCATGACTAAATCAGGTTGTCACCTGGGTATGGCCATACACTTTCAGTCATAGAACCATATAGGAGCTTCATGGATATCAAGCTTCCCTCAGGAATGGGCAAATCCTCTATTTGTCCATTGACCTTCTCATATGGGTCGTGACATACTCAATGACAACTGTCATTACGGCAAGGGCTTAGATTGTATCAAAGCATGTCCCTGACCATACAGAACGGTCAATGACCTCAAGTCAAGGAATCAAGGCACCTCCTGTCACTTGTGAGGATAACTCATGACACTAAGTCATAGTCTCATAGCGCGTCGATCTAGTATATCGAACACTGATATACCCATATGTCTATGTTAGCACCTCATGCCTAACCAGCCCATGTACCGGTCTCACAAGTACCAAAGCTATCCTATATCCACTCAGATACATCGACTTGGGACAACTATTTGAGCACAGATCCAATTTGTCTCTAGGGACATTATCATGTAAGTACATAATCGCAGATGTAGACTAACATTGATAATGACAATGCCTGAATGATATATATATATATATATATATATATATATATATATATATGTCAAGTAGTACAAAAGATGGAACGATACTAGGTCTCAGGGCATACACACCAACAATCTCCCACTTACACTCAGACCTAGAGGTTGAGGTTCCATATCCCTCGCATGACCATCATGCTTCTACTGCGCCAAAGCCTTGGTCAGTGGGTCTGCTACATTATTCTCTGTGTCAACTCTACTAATCTTAACATCACCTCGGTCAATGATCTCTCTAATCAGGTGAAATCTTCAGAGTATATGTTTGGACCTTTGATGAGACTGTTGTTCCTCAGCTTGTGCAATTGCCTCATTGTTCTCCCAATAGAGCTCAATGGGATCCACTACATTTGAAATCAATAGAGCTCAATGAACACATAGCCATGCGATCTGAAGTCGTCAGGGTCAGACTAGAACGACGCATCAGTGTAGCCTTGAACACTGAGCTCTTCCCGTCCCACATAGACCAAGAACAGATCCTTAGTTCTTCTATGATACTTAAGGATGTTCTTTACGGCCACCCAGTGCTGCAGACCTAGATTGGATTGGTATCAGCTGATTATGCTCGCAGCATAAGCCACATCTAGTCTAGTACACAACAATGCATACATGATCGATCCCACTGCCGAAGCATAGGGCACTCAAATCATGTCATCCTTCTCAACCTGAGTGGTGGGACACTAGCTCTTTGAGAGAGTAAGGCTATGTCTCACTTGAAGGTACCCCTTCTTGGATTGCTCCAAGTTGAACCTCTCTAGGACCTTATCAATGTAGGTACTCTAACTAAGGGCCAGGAGCCTATTGTGAAAGTTCCCTAAAGGGGGCGAAACCCTAAAGCATGCGCATATAAAACTTGCATGGGCGGAATCTAGGGCTTCCTAGGATCGCATGTATGAACATAGATCAACTTAAGCGGTTTGTATATGATGTGGGACCAAAGCAGGACCTTCGGAGGTCCACCCGGGTCCGAAAGAAGCCCTCTCGGTATGGCTATCCTAGCCATTAGATATGGCTTCCTTAGGACCCCCTTTTGTTGCTTATTTTGTCTTAGACTAGGGTGCATCATGTGGTAGGTTAGATCCACCCACCAATTACACCATGTAGTTACATCCCTAGGATCCGCCACTTATGTATGGTAGGTTAGTGCATGAAATTGATGTAATAGTATAGGTCAACTCCATTTTTGGGATGCAAGCCAAAATCAAGTCAAGACAACTCCAAGAGATGCCATGGGCCATCAGCCCAACTCATGAGGGAATCAGCCCACCCCAATGGAGCAACACCACAAGCACCTCAAATTCCACCATCCTAGTTGGCAGCCATGTGGAGTGCCTTCATCTCCAACCAAGTCAAGGAGCAGCCTGCACAATGACCTACTTCAGCCCATCATGCGCCAGCCATCAAAGTCAAGAAGCAGCTTGCACAATGTCCACTTCAGTCCATCATGCGCCAGCCACCAAAGTCAAGGAGCAGCCTGCACAATGTCAGCCTTTGCAACAACTTCAGTCCCTTCAAGCGCCAGCCACCCATACCAATCTGCAGCCTGCACAATGTCAGCCCTTTGCAGCCTCTTCAGTCCATCATCATCTCAGCTTTCGAACTTGCCATCCTGCTGAAAACTCCAAAGCTAAACCTCCAAGCAACCACCCACTTGGGGGAAGAAATCAGCCCATTGAGTTGTCTACATCATGCTTGCTTGTGTGACTTGTCTTTGTGCTTAGGGAAGGGAGACAACCGTTGGGAAGTCTCTCCTATATGTTGTAAACTCTTACAAGACTGAAATCAGAGTTGATAATTTGAAATCCAAATTGAAGTGTGTCTTCTAGTGTGTGTCATTACAACTCTCCCCCACTCTTCCCATCTTGCCGAGAGCCTCCTCCACTTGTTTTCAGCCAGCCGCCACAACTGAAGCTTGGACCTCTCGCATCCACCTCCACCAGTAGAAGATGACCTCTATCTTAAGAGGAGGAGCTGATTCTCGCCTTCATCCAAGATAAGGGACACTTCACCAAACCGAGGGCAAGACTATCCCACTATAGCTAAGTCTTCTCCTCTCTTGGTCATTGTTCTTTGTTACTTGTTGGACAGATCCCTTGCACTCACGTTTGCTTTCTGCAGGTGGCGCAAGGCCATGGAATGATACTCTAGCCGCCCCTTCTTCTTTCCCCTCTAATCTAGATAGTCTAAGCTATGTTAACAAGGGAATTTGGAGTCTAGACTCCCCCTTGGGTGTTCTTGTATTATTGGCCTCTTAATATTCTTTCAAACTCACCCACGCATGTGTGGGATGCTGTGATGCTCTGGTTGTAAGCTCATAGGGCCCTACTTCGTGAGTTTCCACCATTGGACTGGTGAAGAACGGGAAGGTCACCCTTTCTATTCTCAAAGGGTGCAAGGTGAGTTCCTCCCTTAGAGTAGCCCTATTTCTTATGGTAGAACCGCATGCCTAGATTTCTTTGATGTTGTAAACCGCATGTCAAGCTCTTGTTAGGCGTTCCTCTTTATTAGAAGTGCATGATAAGTTTAGTTTGCTGAATGTAGATTCGGATTTCATTATAAGACTATCAAACCTAATTTCTCAAATCGTTAGAGTTAATCGGGTTTTCATTACTCTATACTTAACTATCAAATGTTTTCAAAAAACGTTGTTTGAATGCTTGTATGACCTGCCCCCATCATCTTGGTATCAGAGCTAGGCTCTTAGAGTAGGATTTTATAAGACCAAAACTTTATTTTCCTACTACTAAGGCGATTTTTGGACCTAGGTGCTTGAAAGAATTTGATTAGCTATATTTTATCACCTTAGGGTTTATTTTCAAAACCTTACTCATTTCGAAAATGGCTACTAGATCCGGTGCCCCCTATGGTCTTAATCAAGCTATTGACCATGAGGTGAGTGCCCTTTCAATCGATATGGCCTCCATTAAAGAAACCCTAGCATCCCTTCAACACTCCATAGGTGTCATAGACAATAGGCTTAATACCCTAGAGTCTAACTCTAAGGTGGATCCCCAAAACACTAGCCGACCTAATAGTGGATCCCACACAAGGGAACCAAATAATCTAGGACCTCCTTCTCAAACCCCTAGGGTCAATCATGTTCAAACCGAATGGGAAGGGCCTTATGCCCAACAAACTCCCTATCATAGACCTAGAGAATATGATGTGCAACGTGCCATCAAAATCAACCCCCCTACTTTTGGTGGGTCTCTTAACCCCAAGGAATTCCTAGATTGGACCACAAAGCTAGATCAATACTTTGATTATAGCTTTATGCACAATGAAAGTAAAGTTAGGTTCACCAAGTGCTTATTAGAAGGACCCGCTAGACTCTATTGGACCCATGTCGAGAGAACTATAGAAAGGGATGGTAAGCCACCCGTTGAGTCTTGGGATGAAATGAAATACCTACTTAGGCAAAAGTATGTCCCACCTGGTTTCATGCAAAAGCTTAAGGATGAACTTGGAAGTCACACTCAAGGCTCCTCTACTGTAGAAACCTATCAAAACAAGCTAGAAGAGCTCCTCATTAGGTGTGAAGTCTGTTAGGTCCCCTTCAAGGGGGAGCGCAAGCGGATAAAGCCCCTTTCTAGAGGGGGGCGCAAATGCAATTTTAGGGGTGTCACACTCATGATCGCATGTAGATCATATGGTTAACTTATGTATAAGCGAAAGGATCTTTAAAGGGATCATACCAACGCCATGAAGTTGGATGTCGGCTTGGAAGAAGAGAGCAACTTTGATCTCCTCCAAAAGTTCACACACAAGGTGAAGATCTCTTACTTCCTTGGCGTCACTTGTGCTAGCAAGGCACCCAAGGTTCCTTGTCGAATGGAAGGAGATGATGAAAGCTTTCTTGGCCGATCCTTCTTCTCGTCAACCTCTACCACCCGAGAGTTCGAGTGTCGTCGAGAGCCAAAGGGGAGATGAGCGTTTTTTCAAGCTTGTGATCGAATGTGGAGACATTCATCACTATGGCAAAACCGAAATGCCATAAATGGTAAGTCTTCAACACATGCGTTATGCGTTCACATGAAGTGAACCAAACGCACATCTCATCTCACAAATGAACCAAGCGCTCACATATGAGCCGGTTCAATGTAGTTGGTCCAATGACCAAACCAAATCAGCCCAAGTATTGGTCCAGACCAAAATAAACCCTAAGGTTCAAGATCTGACCGTTCATCCTTTGATGCTCTTGATCTCCCAGATCTAGCATCCACACTCTCGATCAAAGCTTACCGATCTCAAGCCCTAATCAATCAAACATGATCAGACTGGATCTCACTTACAATCAGAGTTTAATCTCCTTTAAACTGAATCAAAACAATCCAGTCCACCCGATCTGACTCAAGTAAGTCATATCACCAAATTGTGCGACCCTAAGGGTTTCCTTTAAATGTCGGTAACGATAACTCACGTCATCACAATCAGTGAGGGGTATCTAGCAACACATCACTGTCTCCCGATATAAAGGAAAGAGTCTTCCAAGACTACACCCAAACCACAGCACAAGTGTGAATCCACTTCACAAGGCATACATGTTTCCTTTGCCACTGGATGTTCTTATTGGACAAGCATGTCAAGCCTGTAACTCCAATACAATGAGCATGATTAGATCAGATGAACATAGTCATCTGGGTATGGCCATACACTATCTCAATCATCTCATACAGGGGGCCCCTTTAGAACATCACACTCCTTGAACAAGGAGACGACAATCCTTTATCTATCACTAGTGTCCTAACCTGACTCATGATCATTATCCAAGATAGTCTATAATCATTATGTTTCAAATGATATTGAACTACCTCAAAATAATGACATTCATCATTTAGAAACACAAGTGATCTCAAGTCAGAGGACATGTGCCACTTGTTGCATTCAAGGATTATTCACATTGTGACAAACAATTGAATATCCTAGTAGGGTCTGTCCAGTACATCCAATGTACCCATGAGTCTACATCTTATTTCATGCTCGAAGCATCCTATAAGATTAGCACACATATTAGTCTCAATCATATCAAGGCTGTCTCATGTTCACCAAGATATCTCGACTAAGGACATATGCATGTCAGCCTAGCTGAACAGCTTTGAGACATTATTCAGAAGTACACTTATTACAGCAGACAAGGTAGCAACCTGAATAATAACCATGCCTTTATAAACATAAGAGTTTATTACATGATACTTATACAATCCCAAGGCCTCAAACATTAGCCTTAAGGGCATACCCCAACAAAGTCAATGAAGACCAAGGCATGATTCTAAGTCGGTTCAAGAATGGACTTAGACCTGACATTAAGAGGGCCTTGACCTATTTCCAATTAGATACCCCGGAGATAGCCTATCAAAGGGCCATAGAGGTTGAACAAGAACTTAAGAATAGGAAGGAGACTCTCCCTCCCCGACCCATCTATAGGCCAGCTCCTATACACTTGCCTTCTAGCTCAAACCCAAAACCAAGAACTGCTCAACCTACAGACAACTCCATCCCCACTTGTTATAGCTGTAGGCAGAAGGGACATCTTGGAAAAGATTGCCCTAAGAAGGTCATGGTCTTAACTGAGGAAAACATAGACCCTGAGCCCACCTTTGAGGAAGACCCTGATCAAGAGATTGAAATCAATGACTATGACAGTAGTGATGACATCTTCAACACCTTAGGGGTAGTTAGATGCACCCTTGTCAAGCCTACCCCCACTGAGGACTAGCGCCGAACCAGTATCTTCCACACCTACACCAAATGCCATGGTCACATGTGCAAGGTGGTCATTGATGGTGGAAGCAGCCTCAATGCTGTCTCCCACATAGCTGCTACAAAACTGAACCTCAAAATGGAACCCCGACCTAGCCCCTACAACATTTCCTGGGTTAATCAAACCAGTATCCCTGTGACCCATAGGTGCCTCGTACCTATCCAGTTTGGTACATATGAGGACAAGGTCTGGTGTGACGTCCTTACTATGGATGTAGCCCAAATCCTCTTAGGACGCCCTTGGTTATATGACATGGATGTTGTCCACTACGGTCGGACCAATACCTATGTCTTTACCCATAAGGATCAAAAGATTAGGCTAAAACCCTCTCTTCCCAAAGAACTTAGAGCCACAACTAGTAAGGGTAAGATAGAGGAACCCAAGAAAGGCCAGCCTACCATTCAACTTATAAGGCCTCAAACCTTCACTAAGGAAATTATAGAAGATCAACCCCTATATACCTTAGTCATCAAAGAAATCAACCCTGAAGTAGAGGAGAAGCCTTCCCCAGAAGTAGAATCCTTGCTCCAAGAATTTAGTGAGCTCACTCCAGAGGACCTCCCTGAAGGACTACCACCCCTTAGGGATATACAACATGCCATAGACCTAGTACCTGGATCCTCTCTTCCCAACCTACCCCACTATAGGATGAACCCTACCGAACATGAGGAGCTCAAAAGACAAGTAGATGAGTTATTGTGCAAAGGTTACATAAGGGACAGTCTAAGTCCCTGCGCCGTCCCAGCCCTTCTTACCCCAAAGAAGGATGGCAGCTGGCGCATGTGTATAGATTGCAGAGCTATCAACAAGATTACTATCAAGTATAGGTTTCCCATACCTAGACTTGATGACATGCTAGATATGTTAGTAGGATCCAAATGGTTTTCCAAGCTTGACCTCAGGAGTGGATACCATCAGGTTAGGATTAGAGAAGGGGATGAATGGAAGACCGCCTTCAAAACCAAAGACGGCTTATATGAGTGGTTAGTCATGCCTTTCGGGCTAACCAATGCCCCTTCCACATTTATGAGGCTTATGACCCAAGTGCTTAGACCCTACATAGGGAAATTCCTAGTTGTATACTTTGATGACATACTTATCTATAGTAATTCACAAGAAGAGCACCTAGGGCACTTAAGGCAAACCCTAACCCTTCTTAGAGATGAAAAGCTTTATGTCAACTTGAAGAAATGTTCTTTCCTATCTCCCAAAGTTGTCTTTTTAGGGTTCATTGTTTCTGACTTAGGGCTTCAAGCTGATCCTTCTAAAATCCAAGCCATACTAGACTGGCCAGAGCCCAAGACCCTTACTGAAGTTAGGAGTTTTCATGGCCTTGCTACCTTCTACCGTAGGTTCATACGGAATTTTAGCACCATAGTAGCTCCTATCACCAACTGCATGAAACAAGGGGACTTTACTTGGACTAAGTCTGCCAATAGGGCTTTCACTGAACTTAAAAGTAGGATGACCTCTGCCCCTGTTTTAAGATTGCCTGACTTTGGCAAGGTCTTTGAGGTTGATTGCGATGCTTCGGGCCTTGGCATAGGTGGGACCCTCAGCCAGGAAGGTCGCCCTATTGCCTTCTTCAGTGAAAAGCTGAATGAGGCCAAGTAGAAGTACTCAACCTACGACAAAGAGTTCTATGCCGTGGTTCAATCTTTAAGGCATTGGCGGCACTACCTTCTCCACCATGAATTTATTTTAAATAGTGACCACCAAGCCCTGTCTTACCTTAGTGCCCAAAGAAAACTCAATGCTAGACATGCCAAGTGGGTAGAGTATTTACAACAGTACACTTTTGTCTTAAAACACAAGTCTGGAGTTAACAACAAAGTTGCTGATGCTCTAAGTAGGGTAGTCTTCATTTTGCAAACTATGCATGCTGAGCTTGTAGGATTTGAACATATGAAAGCTGCTTACCTAGATTGCCCTGACTTTTCTGCTGTTTATGCTGATATGACTAGAGATGTTATGAGTCATCCCCTGTACACCTTTAGGGATGGGTACCTTTTCCTTGGGCCAACACTCTGTGTACCTAAGTCCTCAATCCGAGATTTCCTAATTTGGGAACTCCATGGAGGAGGGTCTGCTGGGCATCACGGTCGAGAGAAGACCCGTGCCTTGGTCGAGGAACGATTCTTTTGGCCTAAGCTCTACCGAGACGTGGCCAAGGTAGTTAGGCACTGTGGGACCTGTCAATCCACCAAGGTCTAGAAACACAATTTCGGACTGTACACCCCCCTGCCTATTCCCCAAGCACCATGGCAGGACATTAGTATGGACTTTGTTCTAGGATTGCCTAGGACTACTGCTAGGCATGACTCTATTTATGTTGTAGTAGACCGGTTCACAAAAATGGCTCATTTCATACCTTGCACTAAAACTACCGATGCCTCCCATATGGCTAGGATCTTCTTTAGAGACATTGTTAGGTTGCATGGTACCCCTCTCACTATAGTTTCAGATAGAGACACCAGGTTCGTTAGCCATTTCTGGAGAACACTATGGGCTCTATTAGGCACAAGACTGAAGTTCTCGACGGCCTACCATCCCCAGACGGATGGGCAGACCAAAGTGGTCAACAGATCACTGGGGAGTATCCTTAGGAGTCTTGTAGGAGAACACCCCAGTGATTGGGACAAGCTGTTGCCTACGGCTGAATTTTCCTACAATAGTGTTCCAAATAGGACTACTGGTCTGTCTCCTTTCCAAGCAAACTTAGGGTACCAACCTAACAAGCCTATTGACCTATTCTCTGCCCCTAAACATTGCAAGACCTCTATTTCGGCCCGAGATTATGCTTTCCATATTTCGCAATTACATCATGAGCTGTTCAGTAAGATTCAGGATTCTGTTAATCAATATCGCGACGATACTAATAAACCTCACCGAGAGAAGGTATTTTCTATAGGGGAATAGGTAATGTTGCGGGTCCGTGAGGAGCGCATCCAAGGACACGGCCGCAAGTTGGACGCCAAGGGCATCGGGCCCTTCAATATTCTGAAGAGGATCAACAATAACGCCTATCTCCTGGACCTACCGCCAGAACTGGGGATATCCTCCACCATCAATGTGGAGGATCTGACGCTGTATCATCCACCTCTCTCTATAGAAGAACCAGGCATCTGTCACGAGTCAGAGATTGAGGCCATACTTGAGGACCAGACCCGACTCACCCCTGATGAGGTACAGCTTTACTACCATGTCAAATTTACTGATGGTGAGGAGGCCTGGCTCCCCGAGGCTGAGCTTGCTAGGTCCACACCCGAGCTTCTCCAAGGGTACAAAGATAATTCTCCAGAGGAGAATTTCTCTCACCCCGGGAGAGCTGATGTGGGACCAAAGCAGGACCTTCGGAGGTCCACCCGGGTCCGAAAGAAGCCCTCTCAGTATGGCTATCCTAGCCATTAGATATGGCTTCCTTAGGACCCCCTTTTGTTGCTTATTTTTGAAGGTCCCCTAGACAAGGGGATGAAACCCTAATAGGCACATGTAAGGGATTTAAACAGCGGAAGAGGGTTTCTAGATCTATTGCATGCTTTACGATCAACGTTAAAATGATTACATACAAGAGAAGAAATCATACCGATGCCATTTCTAGATGGCGTCTTGGAAGCAAAGATCGAAATGGATCTTCTCCAGAGATGACGCACACAAGATGAGTCTTGGCTCCTCCTTGTCGCCCCTTGTGCTAGCAAGGATCGTCCAAGTATCCTGACCGAATGGAAGGGAAGAGATGAGAAATCCTATGCTTGGCGAGAGCTCCTCTTTTCGTCCACACCTTCACACGCAAGAGATGCAAGTGTCGAAAAGCCCAAAGAGGCGTCAAGAGAGCGTGAGCATTGAGAACGTGAGAGTCATGGTCACGTTTAGAGACATGCTTTCTAAAAATAGAAAAGTCTCAACGTTCATGCGACCACAACTTACCCCAATCGCAAAATGCCTCTTCATTTGAACCATGCGCTCATCCAATGAGCTGGTTCAATTCGGTTTGGTTCAAGAAACCAAACAACCCAAGCCATTAGTCCAGATTACAATAAACCCCTGAGGCTTAAGATCGGACCGTTGATCTCTCGATGCTCCTGATCTCACCGATCTAGCATCCATTCTCTCAATCGAAGCTTACCGATCTTAAGCCCTAATCAATTAAACATGATCAGACCAGATCTCACTCACAATCAGAGATTAAATCCCTTTAAACTGAACCTAAACAATTCAGTCCACACGATCTGACTTAAGTAAGCCATATCATCAAATTGTGTGACCCTAAGGGTTTCCTTTAAATGTCGGTAACGATAACTTACGTCATCACGATCAGCGAGGGGTATCTAGCAACACATCACTGTCTCCCGATATAAAGGAAAGAGTCTTCCAAGACTACACCCAAACCACAGCACAAGTGTGAATCAACTCACTAGGCATACATGTTTCCTTTGCCACTGGATGTTCTTATTGGACAAGCCTGTCAAGCTTGTAACTCCAATATGATGAGCATGATTAGATCAGATGAACATAGTCACCTGGGTATGGCCATACACTTTCTCAATCATCTCAACCAAGGGGGTCCTTTAGAACATCACACTCCAATGAAGGAGACGGCGATCCTTTATCTATCACTAGTGCCCTAACATGACTCAAGCTCACCATCCAAGATAGTCTATAACCATTATGTTTCAAATGATATTGAACTACCTCAAAACAATGACAATCATCATTTAGAAACACAAGTGATCTCAAGTCAGAGGAAATGTGCCACTTGTTGCAATCAAGGATTATTCACATTGTGACAAGCAATTGAATATCCTAGTAGGGTCTGTCCAGTACATCCAATGTACCCATGAGTCTACATCTTATTCCATGCTCGAAGCATCCTATAAGATTAGAATACATATTAGTCTCAATCATATCAAGGCTGTCTCATGTTCACCAAGATATCTCGACTAAGGACAAAAGTGCATGTCAGCCTAGCTGAACAGCATTGAGACATTATTCAGAAGTATATGTATTGCAGCAGATAATATATCAACCTGAATAACAACCATTGCCTTTATAAACATAAGAGTTTATACATGATACTGATACAATCCCAAGGCCTCAAACATTAGCCTTAAGGGCATACCCCAACAATCTCCCACTTGCACTTAATCTAATGGTTGAGGAATCTCAAACCCATATTATTACAGTGCTTCTCATGCTTCTGCTGCGCCAGAGGCTTGGTAAGCGGGTCTGCCAGATTGTCATCTGTATGAACCTTGCAGATTTTGATCTTGCCACGATCAATGATCTCCCGGATCAAGTGAAACCGTCTCTGTATGTGCTTGGACTTCTGGTGCGACCGCGGTTCCTTTGCTTGTGCGATTGCTCCAGTGTTATCACAGAAGATAACCAAAGGATCTGCACTCGAAGGAACAATACCAAGTTCCTTAACGAACTTGCGAATCCATACTGCCTCCTTAGATGCTTCTGAGGCTGCAACATACTCGGCTTCTGTTGTGGAATCAGCAACGATGGACTGTTTGAAACTCTTCCACACCACTGCTCCTCCATTCAAGCTAAAAACATAGCCTGATTGCGATCGGAAATCATCCTGGTCAGATTGGAACGAAGCGTCAGTATATCCTTCAATACTTAGTTCTTCCTGACCACCATATATCAAGAACATATCTTTGGTCCTCCGCAGATATTTCAAGATGTTCTTGACTGCAATCCAGTGCGCCTGACCTGGATTACTTTGGAATCGACTGGTCACGCTTAACCCGTAAGCGACGTCTGGGCGAGTACACAACATCGCATACATAATGGATCCAATAGCCGAAGCATAAGGCGTATTGTCCATTTCATCTTTCTTAGTCTGTGTTTGTGGACACTGACTCTTTGAAAGATTCAGACCATGTCTGACTGGAAGATATCCTTTTTTAGAATTCTCTAAATGAAATCTTTCCAGAACTTTATCGATGTAAGTACTCTGGCACAGCCCGAGAAGCCTCTTAGATCTATCCCTGTAGATCTTCACACCTAATACATAGGCTGCTTCTCCTAAATCTTTCATCTGGAAACATTTTCTTAACCATGCTTTGACAGCATGCAGTTCAGGAATATCGTTTCCAATGATTAAGATATCATCGACGTAGAGGACTAGGAAAGTAATTACGCTCCCACTAAACCTCTTATATACACACGGGTCATCTTCATTCTTGATGAAACCAAATTCACTAATTGATTCATCAAAACGAATATTCCAGCTTCTTGATGCTTGTTTAAGTCCATAAATGGACTTCTTTAATTTGCATACCTTATGACGATCAGATGGATTAGTGAAACCTTCAGGTTGTGTCATATACACATCCTCATCTAATTTTCCATTAAGGAAAGCAGTCTTCACATCCATCTGCCATATCTCATAATCGTAATATGCTGCTATCGCGAAAAGAATCCGAATAGACTTAAACATAGCTACAGGTGAGAAAGTTTCATCATAATCTATCCCGTAGATTTGTTTGAAACCTTTCGCAACTAGCCTGCCTTTATAGGTAACCACGTTACCATCCATGTCAATCTTCTTCTTGAAGATCCATTTACAGCCTATAGGGATAACTCCCGGAGGCGGATCAACCAAATCCCAAACTTGGTTATCTGACATGGAGTCCATCTCGGCTCGCATAGCTTCAAGCCATCTAGCTGAGTCTGGTCCACTGACCGCATCCGCATAAGTGAGGGGTTCATCATTATCAATGATGTAGACTCCGTCATAGCGCTCAGTCTGTCGACGAATCCTTCCCGATCTTTGCGGTTCCCATGATATCTGAGCCTCAGGTTGTTCAGTAACCTGTTCTACCGGCTCAGGCTCATCCAACTGTGCTTGACTACTTTGTCCTTCCTCTGGATTCTCATCCAGTTTTATTTCTCTCCCACTGGCTTCTTGCAGAAGAAACTCCTTCTCAAGAAAAATAGCCGTCCGAGCAACAAATACCTTGTTCTCTTTGGGATCGTAGAAATAATAACCCTTAGTTTCCTTAGGGTAACCGACAAAGATGCATTTGTCAGATCTGCTCTCTAGTTTCCCAGAGGCGAGCTTTTTGACATAAGCCTCGCAACCCCAGATCCTGATAAATGTCAAGCTCGGCTGTTTCCCATACCATAACTCATATGGGGTCTTTGAAACTGCCTTGGATGGCACTCGGTTTAGTACCTTTGCAGCTGTTTCCAGTGCAAATCCCCAAAAGGAGTAAGGTAGAGTAGCCTGACTCATCATAGAACGAACCATATCAAGTAACGTTCTATTTCTCCTCTCGGACACACCATTCCATTGCGGTGTTCCTGGCGGAGTGAGCTGTGAGATAATCCCACACTCCTTCAGATAGTCAGTAATCGCATGACTCAAGTATTCTCCACCTCGATCAGAATGAAGTGCCTTGATATTTCGGCCTAGCTGATTCTGTACTTCATTCTTGAACTCTTTGAACTTGTCAAAAGATTCACTTTTATGTCTCATTAAATAGACATACCCATATCTACTGAAATCATCAGTAAAGGTAATGAAGTACGAATAGCCACCTCTGGCATGTTTACTAAATGGCCCACACACATCACTGTGTATAAGGTCAAGTAAACCTGAAGCCCTTTGACCTTTATTAGGAAAAGGTGACTTCGTCATTTTGCCCATTAAACAAGCTTTGCATGTATCAATCTACTCATAGGAGAATGATCCCAGCAGTCCATGTTCATGCAACCGCTTAATGCATTTCTTGTTAATATGGCCTAAACGACTATGCCATAGCAAGGTGCTATCATCAGCATACTTGGCTTTCTTATTATCAATATTTTGTATAGAACATTCCATGTCCAACATGAATAACCCATTGTTAATTGAACAAGTAGCATAAACAATATTATCAAAAGATAAAACACACTTTGAAATATTGCATTCAAAGGAAAACCCTTTCCTGACAAGAGCAGGAATAGAGATACTATTCTTAGTTATACTCGGAACAAAATAACAATTGTCCAGTTCCATTACAAGTCCAGATGGTAATGAGATGTAATATTCCCCTACAGCAACAGCAGCAACCCGTGCTCCGTTTCCAACTCGTAGGTCCACCTCATGCTGCCCCACCTGTCTTCTTCTCTTGAGTTCCTGTACATTTGAACAAATATGAACTCCACATGCAGTGTCCAACACCCATGATATAGAAGAAGAAAACATGACCTCAGTCACATAAATACCTGAGCCAGAAGCGATGCTTCCCTTCTTGTCTCCTTGGAGCGCTTTACAGTCCTTTTTCCAGTGACCCAGCTGGCCACAGTGGAAACATCTGTATTCCTTCGACCGCTTAACCTTTTGTTTCAGCGCCTTGTTGTAGTTCTTGACTGGGGTTTTGCCCCTCTTCCCCTTCTTCTTGTTCCTGGAAGGAACCATTAAGACAGAGGTTGAAGGCTTTCCCTTCAGAGTCTCCTCAGTAGTCAAGAGCATATTCAGCAACTCTGCCGGCGTACAGTCGATCTTGTTCATATTAAAGTTAATAATGAACGGATCGAAAGAAGGCGGGAGAGACTGCAGAATAATGTCTACAGCAAGCTCCTGATTGATGGTATGTCCCAGTTTCTCTAGAGCCTCCTTGTGCCCAATCATCTTGAGCACATGAGCTCCTACTGGACTCCCTTCAGCCAGTTTGCTCTAAAAGAAAAGCTTGGTCAAATTGTAGCGTTCAGTCCTCGCCTGTGCAGCATATAGTATCTTGAGGTTTGCTATAATTTCTATAGCAGACATATCCTCATGCTGACACTGCAGCGGTGGCGTCATAGACGCTAGCATCAGGCAAGCGACATCAATGCTATCATTGACATGCTTTTCATAGGCTTCCCGAACCGCCCTTGCGGCGTTCGGAGCGGGTTGAGGCGGTATCGCCGTCTCGAGGACATACAGTTTCCTCTCTACCTTAAGAACAATCTTAAGGTGTCCGTACCAGTCTGAGAAGTTTGGCCCAGCAAACTTCTCCCTTTCCAGTAGGGATCGCACATTGAAGTTCATGGTGTTCGTTGCTGCAGGAATCTACAACAATGCAAGAACAGCAAGGTCAGTATCAATGTTAAGAATCAATCAGGACTTAAGAATGATTCTTTTTCTCACTATTTTATCTGACTGAAAAATCCAGCAAAATAGCCCGAAAGAGTAGAACTCTTTTAGTGAGACGGGATCCAGATTTCACACTTGGTCTCCGCGTCCCGCTCAGGCGAGATAAGATGCACAGAGAGTACAAGCACTAATTTCTGGTAGGCTGTCCCAGCCAATCGCCAACCTGTGCGATTCCCCTTCATCTGGGCAATCCAGTAGACTGTGCCAACTGAGTTGGTACAACACAGTCTCTGATCCCACAGATGGCTACCTCCATGTGCTACCATATGCGCCACATATGTAGCCTACATGGTCAAGCTGACCTGACCTACTCCCTGGACCACCACGTGCTATGCTGAGCAACGAGAAGCGATAAATCCCTTCTCTGTAACACGCAGGTGTAATCCCGCACAGTCTGAAGATAGATGGACGTGCCCACTGAGTGGGTACAACACGGCTCCAACGATAGTCAGAACAGTGAGGTTTCGCGTCAGAAGGCTTACGAGCTTGAAATTTTAACGTTGGATTTTAACGGTCTTTTATCTTCTCAACTATCATACAATTCCTATGGTGATAGCAGAAGATAAATAAATCATGCATTTCTAATTATATAATTGATAAAGAGAAAGCATGCTGATCTTATGTGGTAAAAGCCCATTAAGCCTAAGTAAGACCTTAACCTAACTTAAGTCTTCACTTGCTTTTCTTCATGGGGCTTTTGCTTCTTATCTGGCCCAACCTAGGGCCCAAGCGCCAATTGCAGCTCAGGTGCGCCCACCAGGGAAAATGCGCCTGTCCCAGAGTCGAACCCTGGACCTCCCACCTGGTCAAGCCACTACTGCATGCGCCTCTGCCAAGTGTGCTCTGTGCTCTTGTCTGATTAAATTACAAATTAATCTATCTAGACAAGATTGACTCGTAGGTCAATTACACTTTATAAATTAAATAAAATGTGATGCGCAGATCACAATAAATATTAATTTACATTTAAATTCCAGGCTCGCAGGCCCCAGCACAGCACACATTAAACAGGGCAGCCCACATAAGATTAAATAAACAAACATATGGCATCCAATCAACATGTGATCCAATAAGAAAATGAAATTTCGAAAACCCCATTGGCATCAATTTTTTTTTAATTTTCTTATATGCCCTACAACCTTACAACAGTCCATTAATAGGGATCCACTCACCTTGTCTAGTCAGATCCAATGCCCTTGCATGCACCAAGTCCTAACTGACTTGAGTCGACCAAAAGGTCAACCATGCATGCGTTTAGGGCTGAACGGCCACAATGAGGTCTGGCAAGCGGGTGTGACCCCGGGCCTAACTCATGTGCACTCAATTAGTTGTCTCAATCAGACATCGCTACACGCCTGTGATGCAGTCGACTTATAGCCACCTCGCGCTTGCGCACAGGTGCTATCTGGTCGACCCATCTAGGCTGTCAGATGGTCTGATCAGACTGGTTGGATCTAACCTAGAGGATGACTTCAACCCTACTAACCTGTCTAAGGATTTACAGTAGGCGCTTAGATCTAAGTGAGGCGCGCAAGTGATGAAGTTTTTGAAGAAAAACTATAACATACAACAAGCGCAACATATAAGCATCATTCATGCGCCACAAACTATAAACATGCGCCAATACAAGCATGTAAAATTTTCACATGATGATAACCCTAGATCTCTTGAACATGCGCATATAATGGATCACACAAAAAGGGGTCAAGCAATCATAAAAACATGCATAAACCTTGGCTCTGATACCAATTGAAGGTCCCCTAGACAAGGGGATGAAACCCTAATAGGCACATGTAAGGGATTTAAACAGCGGAAGAGGGTTTCTAGATCTATTGCATGCTTTACGATCAACGTTAAAATGATTACATACAAGAGAAGAAATCATACCGATGCCATTTCTAGATGGCATCTTGGAAGCAAAGATCGAAATGGATCTTCTCCAGAGATGACGCACACAAGATGAGTCTTGGCTCCTCCTTGTCGCCCCTTGTGCTAGCAAGGATCGTCCAAGTATCCTGACCGAATGGAAGGGAAGAGATGAGAAATCCTATGCTTGGCGAGAGCTCCTCTTTTCGTCCACACCTTCACACGCAAGAGATGCAAGTGTCGAAAAGCCCAAAGAGGCGTCAAGAGAGCGTGAGCATTGAGAACGTGAGAGTCATGGTCACGTTTAGAGACATGCTTTCTAAAAATAGAAAAGTCTCAACGTTCATGCGACCACAACTTACCCCAATCGCAAAATGCCTCTTCATTTGAACCATGCGCTCATCCAATGAGCTGGTTCAATTCGGTTTGGTTCAAGAAACCAAACAACCCAAGCCATTAGTCCAGATTACAATAAACCCCTGAGGCTTAAGATCTGACCGTTGATCTCTCGATGCTCCTGATCTCACCGATCTAGCATCCATTCTCTCAATCGAAGCTTACCGATCTTAAGCCCTAATCAATTAAACATGATCAGACCAGATCTCACTCACAATCAGAGATTAAATCCCTTTAAACTGAACCTAAACAATTCAGTCCACACGATCTGACTTAAGTAAGCCATATCATCAAATTGTGCGACCCTAAGGGTTTCCTTTAAATGTCGGTAACGATAACTTACGTCATCACGATCAGCGAGGGGTATCTAGCAACACATCACTGTCTCCCGATATAAAGGAAAGAGTCTTCCAAGACTACACCCAAACCACAGCACAAGTGTGAATCAACTCACTAGGCATACATGTTTCCTTTGCCACTGGATGTTCTTATTGGACAAGCCTGTCAAGCTTGTAACTCCAATATGATGAGCATGATTAGATCAGATGAACATAGTCACCTGGGTATGGCCATACACTTTCTCAATCATCTCATCCAAGGGGGCCCTTTAGAACATCACACTCCAATGAAGGAGACGGCGATCCTTTATCTATCACTAGTGCCCTAACATGACTCAAGCTCACCATCCAAGATAGTCTATAACCATTATGTTTCAAATGATATTGAACTACCTCAAAACAATGACAATCATCATTTAGAAACACAAGTGATCTCAAGTCAGAGGAAATGTGCCACTTGTTGCAATCAAGGATTATTCACATTGTGACAAGCAATTGAATATCCTAGTAGGGTCTGTCCAGTACATCCAATGTACCCATGAGTCTACATCTTATTCCATGCTCGAAGCATCCTATAAGATTAGAATACATATTAGTCTCAATCATATCAAGGCTGTCTCATGTTCACCAAGATATCTCGACTAAGGACAAAAGTGCATGTCAGCCTAGCTGAACAGCATTGAGACATTATTCAGAAGTATATGTATTGCAGCAGATAATATATCAACCTGAATAACAACCATTGCCTTTATAAACATAAGAGTTTATACATGATATTGATACAATCCCAAGGCCTCAAACAATAGCCTTAAGGGCATACCCCAACAATTTTGTCTTAGACTAGGGTGCATCATGTGGTAGGTTAGATCCACCCACCAATTACACCATGTAGTTACATCCCTAGGATCCGCCACTTATGTATGGTAGGTTAGTGCATGAAATTGATGTAATAGTATAGGTCAACTCCATTTTTGGGATGCAAGCCAAAATCAAGTCAAGACAACTCCAAGAGATGCCATGGGCCATCAGCCCAACTCATGAGGGAATCAGCCCACCCCAATGGAGCAACACCACAAGCACCTCAAATTCCACCATCCTAGTTGGCAGCCATGTGGAGTGCCTTCATCTCCAACCAAGTCAAGGAGCAGCCTGCACAATGACCTACTTCAGCCCATCATGCGCCAGCCATCAAAGTCAAGAAGCAGCTTGCACAATGTCCACTTCAGTCCATCATGCGCCAGCCACCAAAGTCAAGGAGCAGCCTGCACAATGTCAGCCTTTGCAACAACTTCAGTCCCTTCAAGCGCCAGCCACCCATACCAATCTGCAGCCTGCACAATGTCAGCCCTTTGCAGCCTCTTCAGTCCATCATCATCTCAGCTTTCGAACTTGCCATCCTGCTGAAAACTCCAAAGCTAAACCTCCAAGCAACCGCCCACTTGGGGGAAGAAATCAGCCCATTGAGTTGTCTACATCATGCTTGCTTGTGTGACTTGTCTTTGTGCTTAGGGAAGGGAGACAACCGTTGGGAAGTCTCTCCTATATGTTGTAAACTCTTACAAGACTGAAATCAGAGTTGATAATTTGAAATCCAAATTGAAGTGTGTCTTCTAGTGTGTGTCACTACAACTCTCCCCCACTCTTCCCATTTTGCCGAGAGCCTCCTCCACTTGTTTTCAGCCAGCCGCCACAACTGAAGCTTGGACCTCTCGCATCCACCTCCACCAGTAGAAGATGACCTCTATCTTAAGAGGAGGAGCTGATTCTCGCCTTCATCCAAGATAAGGGACACTTCACCAAACCGAGGGCAAGACTATCCCACTATAGCTAAGTCTTCTCCTCTCTTGGTCATTGTTCTTTGTTACTTGTTGGACAGATCCCTTGCACTCACGTTTGCTTTCTGCAGGTGGCGCAAGGCCATGGAATGATACTCTAGCCGCCCCTTCTTCTTTCCCCTCTAATCTAGATAGTCTAAGCTATGTTAACAAGGGAATTTGGAGTCTAGACTCCCCCTTGGGTGTTCTTGTATTATTGGCCTCTTAATATTCTTTCAAACTCACCCACGCGTGTGTGGGATGCTGTGATGCTCTGGTTGTAAGCTCATAGGGCCCTACGTCGTGAGTTTCCACCATTGGACCGGTGAAGAACGGGAAGGTCACCCTTTCTATTCTCAAAGGGTGCAAGGTGAGTTCCTCCCTTAGAGTAGCCCTATTTCTTATGGTAGAACCGCATGCCTAGATTTCTTTGATGTTGTAAACCGCATGTCAAGCTCTTATTAGGCGTTCCTCTTTATTAGAAGTGCATGATAAGTTTAGTTTGCTGAATGTAGATTCGGATTTCATTATAAGACTATCAAACCTAATTTCTCAAATCGTTAGAGTTAATCGGGTTTTCATTACTCTATACTTAACTATCAAATGTTTTCAAAAAACGTTGTTTGAATGCTTGTATGACCTGCCCCCATCAGTATAGATCAAGAAGGGGATCATACCAATGCCATTTCTTGGATGGCGTCTTGGAAGAAGAGGGCGATGTGGCTCTCCTCCAAAGGTGGCGCACACAAGGTGAAGATGACTACTCCCTTGGCGTTCCTTGTGCTAGCAAAGCTCCAAGGTCTCCTGATCGCGTGAAGGAGGTTGAGATGATCTCTTGGCTTTCTTCTCTTCTCCTTTGCGTGAAGACTCACCACACGAGACGAAGGGGCGACAAGAGGAAGAGGCGAGCGAGAATAGAGCAAATTGCTCTCGAACGTGAGGCGTGCTCTCTATTTTGGAAAGCATGACTTCCAAAAATAGTAAACCCTCACACGTTCAAGTGTTCACGCCAAGTGAACAAATCGCAACCTTCTCCTCTTTGAACCATGCGCTCACTTGATGAGCCGGTTCAATTGGATTTGGTTCAAAGACCAAATTAAACCAAGCATTGGTCTAGATCAAATTAAACCATAAGGCTCAAGATCTAACCATTCATCTCTTGATGCTCTTGATCTCACCGATCTAGCATCAATTCTCTCGATCGAAGCTTACCGATCTCAAGCCCTAATCAATCAAACATGATCAGACCAGATCTCACTTACAATCAGAGTTTAAATCCCATTAAACTGAACCAAAACAATTCAGTCCACACGATCTGACATAAGTAAGCCATATCATCAAATTGTGCGACCCTAAGGGTTTCCTTTAAATGTCGGTAACGATAACCTACGTTATCACGATCAGTGAGGGGTATCTAGCAACACATCACTGTCTCCCGATATAAAGGAAAGAGTCTTCCAAGACTACACCCAAACCACAGCACAAATGTGAACCCAAGTCACTTGACATATGTGTTTCCTTTGCCACTGGATGTTCTTATTGGACAAGCGTGTCAAGCCTGTAATTCCAATATGATGAGAATGATTAGATCAGATGAACATAGTCATCTGGGTATGGCCATACACTTTCTCAATCATCTCATCCAGGGGGCCCCTATAGAACATCACACTCCAAACAAGGAGACGGTAATCCTATATCTATCACTAGTGCCCTAACATGACTCATGCTCACTATCCAAGATAGTCTATAACCATTATGTTTCAAATGATATTGAACTACCTCAAAACAATGCCAATCATCATTTAGAAACACAAGTGATCTCAAGTCAGAGGAAATATGCCACTTGTTTGCATATAAGGATTATTCACATTGTGACAAGCAATTGAATATCCTAAGTGTCACATCCCGTTATCTTAACCCCAAACAAGCAACACAAGACATAGAGAAACAGGATGTTATCATACAAGATCGATTCACATGCTAGGTAAAACCAAGTTCAAGAAAACACGATCTGAAAATTTTCGAGAATCCATACATAGAATCTCAGCGAAAACACAATTTCAGAAATGTACCTGCCACCACGCAATACTTGCACTAGACATATGCAAGTTCACATTTATATCAAATCCGATTGCAAAAATACCAATCGACTCAAATTGAGAACCAAAGTCACAATATCGATTTTATAAGTTCATAACTAACATCAATGATACCAAACACCGAAACCAGGCCCAGGCCCGCGGCGACACTGTAAGATCCAAGGATCTTAAGTCCTGGTAAGCATTATTTAGATTTAAATAAAATCATTAGCTGTGATATTTTATTATGATTTAAATAAAATTATTGGATGCTAATTATCTGGCTTATTGATTGTTAATTTGTAATTATTTGATTTGAGTTTATTGGTTGTTAATTTATTGTAAATTAATTAGAGATTATTTGTTTGATTATTGGCTGTTAATTTATGATAAATTATTATTAGTTGTTCATGATAAATTAATTAGGAATTATGGGTTGTAAGTTGTTAGTTAATTACTTAGACCTTATTGGATATTAATTAAATCCTTATTGGATTTGCGCTTAAGTGAATTAATTAATTGGATGTTAATTTAAATTCATATTGGATTTTCACTTAAACCATGGGTTATTGGGTTATTGGATATTAAATTTAAAATTCGAAATTATTAGTTAAATGGGTTAAACCCTATTGGAATTAATTGGTTAATGGGTTTAAAATTTAAAAACCCAAAGTTTAAGTGGTAATTTCGGCTAGGGTAGAGGTTTTGGCGATTTTTTGGCTTGAAGAAAAACCTTGGGCGACGGCTAGGAGGAAGAAGGCGATTTTGGTGTGATTGAAGAGTTCTTGAAGCGATTTTGGCGATTTCTCCATCTCTTCCCCTTTGGCGAATTCTCCTTGGTGTTTGGTGGCGATTCTTGGTAGAACTTCAAGCCTTAGACGAATTGTTTTTGGAGAATTTTCACCTTGTGTTCTCGGTTAAGAGGTGAGTGGGTTGTCTAATTGATTTCTATCTATTTGTTTGTGTTAATTGATGAGTTAGATGATATATTCGCTTGTTGGAAATCTTACCATGCTAAAACCGAAATTCAAGACTTCACCATGATGAAAACCGAATTTTGTAAAGTTGATTATATGATGAAAACCGAATTTTGTAAGGTTGATTATATCATGAAAACCGAATTTTTCAAAGGTGATTATATGATGATTATTTAACCGAAAATTTGTATGAAATTTAAGGTATTTTTATAGGAATTTTGGTAGCATTAAATCATTGAATTTTGAGTATGAAACTCTTGTTAATTATAGTTAAACCGAAATCAATTTTGGTAACATTAAGTCAATGATGTTTGTAGCATGAATGAAAACCGAAACCTTGTTGATGGTAGTTAAACCGAAATAATCTTGATGATTGTTTATGAAAACCGAAAATTGTAATAAGGAATTTAAGGTATTCTCTTATGGAATTTAGGAAGTTTTAAACCAATGATTTTGAGCATGATATTCATGTTAACTAAGGTTTAGAATTTTAGTAGATGATATGATATGTTAACCGTGGGTTATATGTAGAGATTTGTAAAATAGTTTGTATGAATACATGTTTTAGTTTTTGTTAATTTTATGGATAGTTTGTATGACTTCATGTTTTAGTTTTATGTTAATTTTTATGGATGCTTGTTAACTACAATGTTGAGATATTGTTTGAGAAATTTGGGTGATAACCTAGTAAAGTTTGACTGAACTAATCAGCATGAAACCTAAGGACCACACTACTTTATATGATTGTTAATATTATGTAATTAGGTGATTCTTGAAATATTAAGTGTTTATGTGATTTTTGAAAATTATGTGATTATGAGAATTTTGAGTATTATGTGTTATGTGTTGGTTAGGACTATGGCTAAGTGTAACAGTGTACTCATAGGATAGTCCTTATGTGATATGTGAAGGGTTTGAATTTCAGCCCTGTATTTGATATGTGAGGGGGCTGATGTTCGGCCTGCCTATTATGATTTTGTGATGGGGGTTGATGTTCAGCCTGCCCGATATGATTTTTGTGATGACTATCCTAGAGTCTAGTTGACACTTAGGAGTCCACCTTTGTGAAATATGAAATAAGATATGTCTGTTGTCCAGTAGGAACCTTTTGGGAGAACGGGTTTTGACGCAAAGTGCCATGTCTTGGTCGGACAGGGGCCACCTCTTGATGTCATTACTCTTTTATGTGATGGGGTAATATAAGACGCAAAGTGCCATGTCTTGATCAGACAGGGGCCACCTCTTGATGTCATTACTCTTTTATGTGACGGGGTGATATAAGACGCAAAGTGCCATGTCTTGATCAGACAGGGGCCACCTCTTGATGTCATCACTCTGATGTGTTATGGGGTGATAGAGCAAAGTGCCACGTCGTGACCTGACGGGGGCCACCTCTTGATTCTACTCACTATCCATGTTTATGTGTTGCACGAGATTTTGCAGCTCCCAGTGCTTTGGCCAAGCCGGGTTAGACCATATTGGTCACTACTGAATATGCTGGACAACTAGGTTGATTATGTATTGGTGTGTTTAGTGGTTTAGAGTATAACTCTAGAACCTGAGTTTGTGAACCTAAGTTATATGTGTTTAGTTGGTTTAAAATATATGTGTTTAATTGGGTTAGAGTAAAACTCTAGAACCTGAGTTTGTGAACATGAGTTTGTTATATGCTAGTGTGTACATCTGACAGTATAGATGATTTCTGTTTCTTTATTTTGTTATATGTTGACATATGTTCATGTTAAAGATTTTTAAAATAATCTGCCTATATTTTTGAGTGTATGTTATGGATGGTCGATTTAGACTATCCACTCACTGGGCTGTGTAGCTCACCCCTCATTATTTTCAGGTATAGAGCAGGGGGCGCAGTTAGCATGATATTGATGTTGTGATTTATGCTTATAATGCCGATTGTGGACCTATGTTTATGCTTAATTAATTTGAGGCCGGCTGTGGCCGAATATGAATTTTATGAACTATGTGAACCCTGTGATGTGAACCATATGAACTATGTGAATTTGTGTTGCCAGATTGTGGCAGTCAACTGAGTTTGATTTTTGTGTCACCGCGGGCATCAGCCTGGTTTCGGTGTCTGGTGTCAGTTTATAAAAATCGATTTTGTGGATTTGTTTTGAGATTGAAGTTGATGTGTATTTTTGCAATCGGTTTTGATACAACTGTAACTTGGTAGTCACTTGATAGTCACTTGGTTCAATTGCCTGTAGTCTATACACATCCTCAGGGTTCCATCTTTCTTCTTCACAAATAGCACTGGCGCTCCCCAGGGAGAAGCACTAGGCCGAATATATCCTTTCTCTAACAATTCCTCCAGTTGTTTCTTAAGCTCGGCCAACTCTGAAGTAGCCATACGATAAGGAGCTCTGGAGATAGGTGCCGTACCTGGCGCCAACTCAATGCCAAATTCTACTTCTCTTATTGGTGGCAAGCCTGAAAATTCCTCAGAGAACACATCAGGAAATTCTTTCACCACCTCCATCTGAGTCAGATCAGAAGTAGAATCATCCTGCACCTTAACATGCGCAAGATAACCCTTGCACCCATTAGCAAGTAATTTCCTGGCCTGCAGGAAAGATATCACATGCGGTCCTTGGTCTGACACTAGACCTCTCACAAAAAGCCGATTCCCATCTAGCAGATTTAAAGTGATTACTTTCTCAAAGCAATCCACAGAGGCATGATGCGAAGACAACCAATCCATACCTAGAATGACATCATAATCTTGCATGTCTAAGAGGATTAGATCTACCAGAAACTCATAACCCTCTACATGTACTACACAGTCAGCACACACAGTATCTGTAGATAACGATTTTCCTAAGGGAGTACTCACAGACACAGCATAATTCATCACCTTAGGTAACACAGGTAAACATGCAGCAAATTTAACAGATACAAAAGATAAATTTGCACCAGGGTCAAATAATATGCGGGCTAACTGATCAAATACGAATAAAGTACCTTCCACGACGGATCGGGAAGCTCGTGTATCCTTCTCAGCCACAGCATACACTCTAGTCTGGACTGTAGGCTTGTCTGCGCCTCTAGGCTGTACCTCAGGTTCTTCGCAGTCCTTAGCCATGTGCCCTGGTTTCTTACACCTGAAGCATATACCATTCTTTCTATGACAGTCTTTCACTAAATGTCCCCTGAGCCCACAATGACTACAAGTGATACCGTTTCTTGCATCCCTGGCATCCCTGAACTGCTGCGGTGCATCACTGGACTGATGCGGTGCCTTGTAGGAGTAAGGCTTATACCTGCTCTTCTTATAATCTTTATGCCTAGGGTACTTCTTACCCTTGCCGCCACTGCCATGCTGAGGAACCGCCGCCTCAGCTGCAGGAACTACTGTCACAGCAACATGAGATCTCCTCTCAGATATATACCTCTCAATGGTGCGCGCTCGCCCAACAGTTTCAACATAGGTCTCCAAGTGTTGAGCACCAACCTGCTCTCTAATGTCCCATCTGAGACCTCTGAGAAACTTAGTAGCTCTCCTCTTTTCAGTGTTTATCAGATGAGGAGCATACTTTCCCAATTTCGTGAACTGTAATTCATACTGGTCCACTGTCATATCACCCTGCTCCAGATGAATAAATTCCACCTCTCGGTCCTCAACCAAGCTATCTGCGAAGTACTTCTCGTTAAATCGAGACAAGAAGTAAGGCCAATCTACAGTCTCATGTCTTTCTTCGGCAAGTCTCACTACGCCCTTCCACCACTCATCTGCGTCAGCACGCATCATATAGGTGGCCAGACATAACTTATCCTCATCTGAGCAGTGCATGACTTGGAAAATCTTTTCCAAGCATAACTGCCAGTTCTCGGCATTACTGGATTCTGAGCCCCCATAAAAAGAGCTGGGACCCAGTTTCTAGAATTCACTCACAAGTGAAGCATAGCGCCTGTGAGCGCCCTACTGAGAGTCATCCCCCACCGCTCGAGTAGTAGTCTGGGGTCTCTCTCGAGTCAGCTGCTGTAAAAGCTGCTGTTGTGCTTCTTGGTGCTGAGTCTGCTGCTGCTGCAGCATCTGAGCTTGCCTCTCTATCATAGCACCTTGTTGCTGAACCATGCCAGTCAGAGCCTCAATAGTTCTCGTGAGGTTCGGGGTCTGCTCGCCCTCATCACTAGCATTTCCTCTGGTTCGCACCATCTTAAATGCCTACACACGCATATCATAGTCACACACATATCATAGTCAGGAAAACAATCATAAACCTATTAGGTGTCTAGCAATACACAAACATGTTTTCCCCCAAACTAAGTTTTAGCTAGCCAACTCCTCTGATACCATTCTGTATCAGGCTGGAAAGGCCAATGTAGTGGCGGATGCACTGAGCAGACATCCAGTTACTTCAGTAGCTGCTTTACGAGTCAGTGAGTGGCGGTTACTGCAGGAGTTCAGCGATCTCAGGATCAGTGTTTCTCCTAAAGTTCAGTCTGGTTATGTGGCTTTTCTCAGAGTACAGTCTGCTTTGTTGCAGAAGATCAGAGATCAGCAGTCTGTGGATCCGAAATTAGTTCAGATCAGGGATAGTCTGGTTGATGGCGCAGTTCAGGATTTTAGCCTGTCTGATGATGGTATTCTTCGGTTTCGTGGAAGGGTATGTGTCCCTGAGGAACCAAGCTTGAGGAAAGAAATATTGGAGGACAGCCATAACTCCAAATATTCTCTACATCCTGGTGTGACTAAGATGTATCAGGACCTCAAGAAAAGTTTTTGGTGGCCGGGTATGAAGAAAGAAGTGTTTGATTTTGTCTCTAGGTGTTTAACCTGTCAGACTGTGAAGGCTGAACACCAGAAGCCTGGTGGTTTGTTGCAGCCCCTTCCTATTCCTGAGTGGAAGTGGGAATGTATCAGTATGGATTTTGTATGTGGTTTGCCCAGAACCAGATTGGGTCATGATGCTATTTGGGTGATTGTTGATAGACTCACTAAATCAGCCCATTTTCTTCCGATTAAGATGACTTATTCTCTAGAGAGACTGGCTAGATTATATATTGATGAGATAGTCAGACTGCATGGAGTGCCTGTTGATATCGTGTCTGACAGGGACTCTCGATTTCTGTCCAGATTTTGGAAGAGCTTACAGGAGGGTTTGGGTACTAAGTTGAGTTTTAGTACAGCATACCATCCTCAGTCTGATGGCCAGACGGAGCGTACTATACAGACTCTAGAAGACTTGTTGAGAGCTTATGTGGTTGATTGGAGTTCTGAGTGGAATCGGGATCTATCTTTGATAGAGTTCACTTATAATAATAGCTTCCACTCCAGTATTCAGATGGCTCCATATGAGGCTTTGTATGGAAGAAGGTGTAGGACTCCCTTGTGTTGGGAGGAAACTGGTGACAGAATGATTTTGAGATCTGATGCAGTACAGGAGACTACTGATAAGGTCAGAGAGATCCGGGATAAACTAAAAATTGCTCGGGACAGACAGAAGAGTTATGCTGATGACCGTCGTCGTTCCTTGGAGTTTATGGTAGGGGATCATGTGTTCTTGAAGGTGTCACCTACTAAGGGTGTTATGAGGTTTGGCAAAAAGGGCAAGTTGAGCCCTAGGTTTGTAGGCCCTTTTGATATTATTGAGAGAGTTGGTCCAGTGGCTTACCGGTTAGCTTTACCTCCTGCTATGGATCATGTGCATAATGTGTTCCATGTCTCTGCTTTGAGGAAATATCATCCTGATCCATCTCATGTGTTGGAGTTGGAACCTCTTCAGATTCAGAGTGATTTGACTTTCGAGGAAAGACCTCTCCGGATTGTTGATAGAAAAGATAAAGTCCTGAGGAACAAGACTATACCTTTGGTAAAGGTTATCTGGGGAAATCAGTCAGTTGAGGAGGCGACATGGGAGACTGAAGCTGATATGAGGAAATTTTATGCTTACCTCTTTGATGATATGGATGCTGAGCTTTAGAGGACCAAAGCTTTATAAGGAGGGAGGGATGTAAGATCCAAGGATCTTAAGTCCTGGTAAGCATTATTTAGATTTAAATAAAATCATTAGCTGTGATATTTTATTATGATTTAAATAAAATTATTGGATGCTAATTATCTGGCTTATTGATTGTTAATTTGTAATTATTTGATTTGAGTTTATTGGTTGTTAATTTATTGTAAATTAATTAGAGATTATTTGTTTGATTATTGGCTGTTAATTTATGATAAATTATTATTAGTTGTTCATGATAAATTAATTAGGAATTATGGGTTGTAAGTTGTTAGTTAATTACTTAGACCTTATTGGATATTAATTAAATCCTTATTGGATTTGCGCTTAAGTGAATTAATTAATTGGATGTTAATTTAAATTCATATTGGATTTTCACTTAAACCATGGGTTATTGGGTTATTGGATATTAAATTTAAAATTCGAAATTATTAGTTAAATGGGTAAAACCTATTGGAATTAATTGGTTAATGGGTTTAAAATTTAAAAACCCAAAGTTTAAGTGGTAATTTCGGCTAGGGTAGAGGTTTTGGCAATTTTTTGGCTTGAAGAAAAACCTTGGGCGACGGCTAGGAGGAAGAAGGCGATTTTGGTGTGATTGAAGAGTTCTTGAAGCGATTTTGGCGATTTCTCCATCTCTTCCCCTTTGGCGAATTCTCCTTGGTGTTTGGTGGCGATTCTTGGTAGAACTTCAAGCCTTAGACGAATTGTTTTTGGAGAATTTTCACCTTGTGTTCTCGGTTAAGAGGTGAGTGGGTTGTCTAATTGATTTCTATCTATTTGTTTGTGTTAATTGATGAGTTAGATGATATATTCGCTTGTTGGAAATCTTACCATGCTAAAACCGAAATTCAAGACTTCACCATGATGAAAACCGAATTTTGTAAAGTTGATTATATGATGAAAACCGAATTTTGTAAGGTTGATTATATCATGAAAACCGAATTTTTCAAAGGTGATTATATGATGATTATTTAACCGAAAATTTGTATGAAATTTAAGGTATTTTTATAGGAATTTTGGTAGCATTAAATCATTGAATTTTGAGTATGAAACTCTTGTTAATTATAGTTAAACCGAAATCAATTTTGGTAACATTAAGTCAATGATGTTTGTAGCATGAATGAAAACCGAAACCTTGTTGATGGTAGTTAAACCGAAATAATCTTGATGATTGTTTATGAAAACCGAAAATTGTAATAAGGAATTTAAGGTATTCTCTTATGGAATTTAGGAAGTTTTAAACCAATGATTTTGAGCATGATATTCATGTTAACTAAGGTTTAGAATTTTAGTAGATGATATGATATGTTAACCGTGGGTTATATGTAGAGATTTGTAAAATAGTTTGTATGAATACATGTTTTAGTTTTTGTTAATTTTATGGATAGTTTGTATGACTTCATGTTTTAGTTTTATGTTAATTTTTATGGATGCTTGTTAACTACAATGTTGAGATATTGTTTGAGAAATTTGGGTGATAACCTAGTAAAGTTTGACTGAACTAATCAGCATGAAACCTAAGGACCACACTACTTTATATGATTGTTAATATTATGTAATTAGGTGATTCTTGAAATATTAAGTGTTTATGTGATTTTTGAAAATTATGTGATTATGAGAATTTTGAGTATTATGTGTTATGTGTTGGTTAGGACTATGGCTAAGTGTAACAGTGTACTCATAGGATAGTCCTTATGTGATATGTGAAGGGTTTGAATTTCAGCCCTGTATTTGATATGTGAGGGGGCTGATGTTCGGCCTGCCTATTATGATTTTGTGATGGGGGTTGATGTTCAGCCTGCCCGATATGATTTTTGTGATGACTATCCTAGAGTCTAGTTGACACTTAGGAGTCCACCTTTGTGAAATATGAAATAAGATATGTCTGTTGTCCAGTAGGAACCTTTTGGGAGAACGGGTTTTGACGCAAAGTGCCATGTCTTGGTCGGACAGGGGCCACCTCTTGATGTCATTACTCTTTTATGTGATGGGGTAATATAAGACGCAAAGTGCCATGTCTTGATCAGACAGGGGCCACCTCTTGATGTCATTACTCTTTTATGTGACGGGGTGATATAAGACGCAAAGTGCCATGTCTTGATCAGACAGGGGCCACCTCTTGATGTCATCACTCTGATGTGTTATGGGGTGATAGAGCAAAGTGCCACGTCGTGACCTGACGGGGGCCACCTCTTGATTCTACTCACTATCCATGTTTATGTGTTGCACGAGATTTTGCAGCTCCCAGTGCTTTGGCCAAGCCGGGTTAGACCATATTGGTCACTACTGAATATGCTGGACAACTAGGTTGATTATGTATTGGTGTGTTTAGTGGTTTAGAGTATAACTCTAGAACCTGAGTTTGTGAACCTAAGTTATATGTGTTTAGTTGGTTTAAAATATATGTGTTTAATTGGGTTAGAGTAAAACTCTAGAACCTGAGTTTGTGAACATGAGTTTGTTATATGCTAGTGTGTACATCTGACAGTATATATGATTTCTGTTTCTTTATTTTGTTATATGTTGACATATGTTCATGTTAAAGATTTTTAAAATAATCTGCCTATATTTTTGAGTGTATGTTATGGATGGTCGATTTAGACTATCCACTCACTGGGCTGTGTAGCTCACCCCTCATTATTTTCAGGTATAGAGCAGGGGCGCAGTTAGCATGATATTGATGTTGTGATTTATGCTTATAATGCCGATTGTGGACCTATGTTTATGCTTAATTAATTTGAGGCCGGCTGTGGCCGAATATGAATTTTATGAACTATGTGAACCCTGTGATGTGAACCATATGAACTATGTGAATTTGTGTTGCCAGATTGTGGCAGTCAACTGAGTTTGATTTTTGTGTCACCGCGGGCATCAGCCTGGTTTCGGTGTCTGGTGTCAGTTTATAAAAATCGATTTTGTGGATTTGTTTTGAGATTGAAGTTGATGTGTATTTTTGCAATCGGTTTTGATACAACTGTAACTTGCCTATGTCTAGTGCAAGTATTGCCTGGTGGCAGGTACCTTTATGGATTTTATGAATTGTAATCGGTTTTGATATAACTGTAACTTGCATATGTCTAGTGCAAGTATTGCGTGGTGGCAGGTACCCTTATGAGATTTGTGTTTTGTGAATTTGTATGTGTGGATTTATGGAATTTTTCAGATCGTGTTTTTCTTGAACTCGGTTTTACCTAGCATATGATCGATCTTATATGAAACATCCTGTATTATTTGTGAATTGTGCCATTTGTTTGGGGTTAAGAATGTGGGATGTTACAGACACAAAAATCGAAATCTTAAAACTGCCACAACCGGCAACCCAAGTTCACATAGTTCGGCCACAACCAGCCCCAGTTAATTAAGCACAAAAGTCTTATACATCCAACTGGCATAGCTATAGAGAATCACAATAACCAAATAACATGCTAACTCAGGCAGTGCGCCCCTGTTCTACACCTGAAAATAGTGAAGGGTGAGCTACACAGCCCAGTGAGTGGATAGTCCTAATCGACCATCCATAGCATACAATCAAAGATACATGCAGATTATTTTAAAAACATTTAGCAGAACATCATGTTAACATATAACAAAAACAAAGAACAGAACTGGAAAAAATAATTAGATGTACAAACATCACACACTTGTCACCACAGAGTAACCAAGGTTCTAGAGTCATACTCTAAACCAACCTAACACACCAACCACTTAATTGACCTAGTTGTCCAGCATATTCAAGAGTGACCATTATGGTCCAACCCGGCTTTGGCCTAAGCACTGGGAGAAGCCTGCAAATCACATGCAACATAAACATGGACAGTGTGTAGACTCAAGAGGTAATCCCCACCCGGTCAAGATGTGATACCTTGATCTACACCACCCCATAACACAAAAATCTAAGCGTCTAAGAGTGATGATATCAAGAGGTGGCCCCTGTCCGACCAAGACATGGCACTTTGCATCACACTCGTTCTCCCAAAGGGTTCCTTAACTGGACAACCACTAGACACATCTTATATCTTATTTCATAAAAGTGGACTCCTAAGCGTAGACCAGACTCTAGGATAGTCATTTTCATCACAACAATCACAACAGGCAGGCTGAACATCAACCCCCTCACATATCACAATATACAGGGCTGAAATCTCAAACCCTTAACATATCACATATAGACTATCCCCTTGAGTACACGGTTACACTTAAGCCTTAGTCCTATCCATCCCATAACACATAACATTCGAAACCACATATAACCACATAATATTTTATAGAGTCCTTAGGTTTCATGCTGATCTGTTCAGTATAATCTTGCTAAGTTATCACCCAAGTTTCTCAACCAAAGATACATAGCCATAATTATAGAACATGCTACCAACATAGAGAAACAATCAAGGATTCTATAACATTATTAGCATTTATCAAACATCCATAAAACCAACATAAAATTAAAACATGTATTCTTACAAACTACTTTACAAATTATCACTTGTAGCCCACGGTATCTACAACATATTATCTACTTAAATTTTAAACCTTAGTTAAAAAGATTTCATGCTCAAGAATTCCATGTAAGAAATATCTAAATTTCGGTTTTCATGAATGAGTTTTGGTTTTAACATGGCGAATATTTCAAGAAGTCAAATCTATCATCTAGAGTTTTCGGTTTTTAACATAGTGAATATTTCAAGAAATCAAATCTATCATCTAGCACAAACAAGAGGATAAAATTCAAATGAGACACCCCACTCACTTTGAACCGTGAACACCAAGATGAAGATCTCTCCAAAAAAAAACTCGTCTAAGGCCTTGAAGTTCCACCAAATATCGCCACCAACGGAAGAGAAACACCACCAAACACCAAAGACGCCGGCCAAGGGAAGAAAGGAAGAGGAAGAAAGGAATTTCGCCTCCAAGCCTCCAAGAATCGCCCAAGCCTTCAAGCCGTCGCCCTAAGGTTTCTTCCAAGCCAAAAAAACGCCAATTCTCCTACCCTAGCCGAAATTACCAACTTGAATTTTCAGTTTTTAAATTTTAAACCCGCTAACCAATTAATTCAAATAGGGTTTATGAAATAACCCACTAACTAATTTATTCAAATTTTAAACTCCAAATCCATCTAATTTAAGTGTAGACCCAATAACCCATAGTTTAAGTGAAAATCCAATAAGGATTAAACCAACATCCAATAAACTCTAATTAATTAATTCACTTAAACTAACATCCAATAAGCTAATTAATTAATTAAAATTAACAACCATTAAACTCTAATTAATTAATTATAGATTAACAACCAATAAGCACTATTTAATTAGTTATAAATTAACAATCAATACATAGGAAAAATATCACAGTCAATAATTTTATTTAAATCAAAACAAAATATCATAGCCAATGATTTTATTTAAATCAAAAATAGTACTTACCAGGACTTAAGATCCTTGGATCTTACACTAAGTAGGGTCTGTCCAGTACATCCAATGTACCCATGAGTCTACATCTTATTCCATGCTCGAAGCATCCTATAAGATTAGAACACATATTAGTCTCAATCATATCAAGGCTGTCTCATGTTCACCAAGATATCTCGACTAAGGACAAAACTGCATGTCAGCCAAGCTGAACAGCATTGAGACATTAATCAGAAGCATACATATTGCAGCAGATGATGTAACAACCTGAATAACAACCATTGCCTTTATAAACATAGAGTTTATACATGATACTAATATAATCCCAAGGCCTCAAACATTAGCCTTAAGGGCATACCCCAACATATTGGATATATCCCGGTAGATCCTCACGCCTAGGATATAGGCGCATACAAGACAAGAAAAGTCACCAAGCTCCCACTGAATTTTCTGTATACACTGATGTCATCTTCATTTTTTTTTTGCCATAGGTAAATTAAGAAATGAGAGCGGGAATTGAACCCAAGACCTTCTTATCAACAATGAAAGCCCTTACCAGTTGAACTAACTGACACTCTCGTCATCTTCGCTTTTGATAAAGCCATAATCTCTCACAGCTTCATCAAACCAAAGATTCCAACTTTGAGATGCTTGCTTTAATTCATAAATGGATTTCTTTAGCCTGCAGACTTTATTAGCATCTGCAGGATAGATGAAACCATCAGGTTGTGTCATATACACATTCTCTGTCAGCCTCCCATTAAGGAACACGATCTTAACATCCATCTTCCATATCTCATAGTCATGATATGCAGCTATAGCAAGTAGAATCCAAATAGATTTGATCATGGAAATAGGCGAGAAGGTTTCATCATAGTCCACCTCGTGGACTTATTTGAATCATTTAGCCACTAGTCTACCCTTATAGGTAACTATGTTGTCATCCATGTCAGTCTTCCTTTTGAAGACCCATTTAGACTCTATGGGTTTTACCTCATCAGGCAGCTCAACTAAATCCCATACTTGGTTAGCTGACATGGAATCCATCTCGGATCGCATGGCCACAAGCCATCTCTCAGAGTCTGGTCCACTGACCGCCTCATCATAAGTCCTGGGCTCATCCTCAATGATGAAGATCCCGTCTTGTTAGGTCAGCAGCGACCCATACCTCACAGGTGCATGATGAATCCTCCCAGATCGACTCGGGACCTATGTCTTAGCCTCTGGCTGCCTAGCAACTGGTGCAGGTGGCTCAGGTTCCATCTCTATGTCTTGTGGTTGCACTTGGACCTCATCCAAGTAAAACTTCCTCCCACTGACTTCTTTCATGAGAAATTCTTTCTCTAGAAAGACAGCACCCCAAGCAACAAAAACTTTGTTCTCGGTGGGAACATAGAAGTAGTATCCTTTGGTTTCCTTAGGATACCCCACAAACACACATTTATTAGATCTAGGATCTAGTGTTGGGGTATGCCCTTAAGGCTAATGTTTGAGGCCTTGGGATTCTTTCAGTATCATGTATAAACTCTTGTGTTTATAAAGGCAATGGTTGTTATTCAGTTTGTTACATTGTCTGCTGCAATAAGTATACTTCTGAATAATGTCTCAATGCTATTCAGCTAGGCTGACATGCTATATGTCCTTAGTCGAAATATCTTGGTGAACATGAGACAGCCTTGATATGATTGAGACTAATATGTGTTCTAATCTTATAGGATGCTTCGAGCATGGAATAAGATGTAGACTCATGGGTACATTGGATGTACTGGACAGACCCTACTAGGATATTCAATTGCTTGTCACAATGTGAATAATCCTTGTTTGCAATAAGTGGCACATGTCCTCTGACTTGAGATCACTTGTGTTTCTAAATGATGATTGTCATTGTTTTGAGGTAGCTCAATATCATTTGAAACATAATGGTTATAAACTATCTTGGATAATGATCATGAGTCAGGTTAGGACACTAGTGATAGATATAGGATTGCCGTCTCCTTGATTGGAGTGTGATGTTCTTGAAAGAAACCCTTATTAAGGGGTTGAAACCCTAAACATGCGCATCTAGCAAGCATGACGGAAAGAGGGTTTCGAAAAAGATCGTATATGACAACCATATGATCAACTTGAAGCTATGAGTTTAGATCTATACCATAGCCATAGATTGGAGGTCGGCTTGGAAGAAGAGAGCAACTTTGATCTCCTCCAAAAGTTCACACACAAAGGCGATGAAGACTCCCAACTTGCGCACCTCTTGTGCTAGCAAAAGTGCCAAGATGTCAATGATCGAGTGTAGGGAAGAGATGAAGACTTCCTTTTGCTTGGCCGGTTCCTCCTCTTCTCGTCAACACCCTCACTTGCTCGAGAGCAAAAATCGTTTCCACCAAGCAACCAGAGAGAGGTGTAACCGAAAAACATTAGGGAGACTTCAAGCCATGAACGCATATGCGTTTTCATTTTGGAACTTTCCAAAAATGGCAACCATTAAGAGTATGCGTTCATGCGTTCATGTCTCCATGAACCAAACGCAACTCCTTCTCCCTCTTGAACCATGCGCTCAACCCATGAGCCGGTTCAATACTCTTGGTTCAATAGCGAAACCAAATCAGCCCAAGCATTAAGTCTAGATCAAATTAGACCCCAAAGTCCAAGATCTGACCATTCATCATCTGACGCTTCTGATCGCATCGATCTAGCATCATCTCTCTCGATCGAAGCTTACCGATCTAAAGCCCTAATCAATCAAACATGATCAGACCAGATCTCACTTACAATCAGAGATTAAATCCCTTTAAACTGAACCGAAACAATTCAGTCCACACGATCTGACTTAAGCAAGCCATATCACCAAATTGTGCGACCCTAAGGGTTTCCTTTAAATGTCGGTAACGATAACTTTCGTTATCACGATCAGTGAGGGGTATCTAGCAACACATCACTGTCTCCCGATATAAAGGAAAGAGTCTTCCAAGACTACACCCAAACCATGGCACAAGTGTGAATCAAACTCACGAGGCATGCATGTTTCCTTTGCCACTGGATGTTCTTATTGGACAAGCATGTCAAGCCTGTAACTCCAATACGATGAGCATGATTAGATCAGATGAACACAGTCATCTGGGTATGGCCATACACTATCTCAATCATCTCATATAGGGGGGCCCTTTAGAACATCACACTCCTTGAACAAGGAGACGGCAATCCTTTATCTATCACAAGTGCCCTAACCTGACTCAAGCTCACCATCCAAGATAGTCTATAATCATTATGTTTCAAATGATATTGAACTACCTCAAAACAATGACAATCATCATTTAGAAACACAAGTGATCTCAAGTCAAAGGACATGTGCCACTTGCTGCTTACAAGGATCATTCACATTGTGACAAGCAATGGAATATCCCAGTAGGGTCTGTCCAGTACATCCAATGTACCCATGAGTCTACATCTTATTCCATGCTCGAAGCATCCTATAAGATTAGCACACATATTAGTCACAATCATATCAAGGCTGTCTCATGTTCACCAAGATATCTCGACTAAGGACATATAGCCTGTCAGCTTAGCTGAACAGCTTTGAGACATTATTCAGAAGTACACTTATTATAGCAGACAAGGTAACAACCTGAATAATAACCATGCCTTTATAAACACAAGAGTTTATTACATGATACTTATTACAATCCCAAAGGCCTCAAACATTAGCCTTAAGGGCATACCCCAACAATCTCCCACTTGCACTTAATCTAATGGTTGAGAAATCTCAAACCCATATTATTACAGTGCTGCTCATGCTTCTGCTGCGCCAGAGGCTTGGTAAGCGGGTCTGCCAGATTGTCATCTGTATGAACCTTGCATATTTTGATCTCGCCTCGATCAATGATCTCCCGGATCAAGTGAAACCGTCTCTGTATGTGCTTGGACTTCTGGTGCGACCGTGGTTCCTTTGCTTGTGCGATTGCTCCAGTGTTATCACAGAAGATAACCAAAGGATCAGCACTCGAAGGAACGACACCAAGTTCTCTCACGAACTTACGAATCCACACTGCCTCCTTGGATGCTTCCGAGGCTGCAACATACTCGGCTTCTGTTGTGGAATCAGCAACAGTTGACTGTTTGAAACTCTTCCACACCACTGCTCCACCATTCAAGCTAAAAACATAGCCTGATTGCGATCGGAAATCATCCTGGTCCGACTGGAACGAAGCGTCAGTATATCCCTCTATACTGAGTTCTTCCTGACCACCATATATCAAGAACATATCTTTGGTCCTCCGCAGATATTTTATAATGTTCTTGACTGCAATCCAGTGCGCCAAACCTGGATTACTTTGGAATCGACTGGTCACGCTTAACCCGTAAGCGACGTCTGGGCGAGTACATAACATCGCATACATGATGGACCCAATAGCCGAAGCATAAGGCGTATTGTCCATTTCATCTATCTCAGTCTGTGTTTGTGGACACTGACTCTTCGAAAGATTCAGACCATGTCTGACTGGAAGATATCCACGTTTAGAATTCTCTAAATGGAATCTCTCCAGGACCTTATCGATGTAAGTACTCTGGCACAGCCCGAGAAGCCTCTTAGATCTATCCCTATAGATCTTTACACCTAACACATAGGCTGCTTCTCCTAGATCTTTCATCTGGAAACATTTTCCTAACCATGCTTTAACAGCATGCAGTTCAGGAATATCATTTCCAATGATTAAGATATCATCGACGTAGAGGATTAGGAATGTAATTACGCTCCCACTAAACCTCTTATAAACACACGGGTCATCTTCATTCTTGATGAAACCAAACTCAGAGATTGATTCATCAAAACGAATATTCCAGCTCCTAGATGCTTGTTTCAATCCATAAATGGATTTCTTTAACTTGCATATTTTATGACGATCTGCTGGATTAGTGAAACCCTCAGGTTGTGTCATATACACATCCTCATCCAGATTTCCATTAAGGAAAGCCGTCTTCACATCCATCTGCCAGATCTCATAATCATAATATGCTGCTATCGCGAAAAGAATCCGAATAGACTTGAACATAGCTACAGGTGAGAAAGTTTCATCATAATCTATCCCGTAGATTTGTTTGAAACCTTTCGCAACTAGCTTGCCTTTATAGGTAACCACGTTACCATCCATGTCAATCTTCTTCTTGAAGATCCATTTACAGCCTATAGGGATTACTCCCGGAGGCGGATCAACCAAATCCCAGACTTGGTTATCTGACATGGAGTCCATCTCGGCTCGCATAGCATCAAGCCATCTAGCTGACTCCGGTCCACTGACCGCATCCGCATAAGTTAGGGGTTCATCATTATCAATGATGTAGACTCCGTCATAGCGCTCAGGCTGTCGACGGATCCTTCCCGATCTTCGCGGTTCCCGTGTTATCTGAGCCTCAGGTTGTTCAATAACCTGATCCACTGGCTCAGGCTCATCCAACTGAGCTTGACTACTTTGTCCTTCCTCTGGATTTTCATCCAGCTTTATTTCTCTCCCACTGGCCTCTTGCAGAAGAAACTCCTTCTCAAGAAATATGGCCGTCCGAGCAACAAAAACTTTGTTCTCCTTGGGATCGTAGAAATAATAACCCTTAGTTTCCTTAGGGTAACCGACAAAGATGCATTTGTCAGATCTGCTCTCTAGTTTCCCAGAGGCGAGCTTTTTGACATAAGCCTCGCAACCCCAGATCCTGATAAATGTCAAGCTTGGCTGTTTCCCATACCATAATTCATATGGCGTCATTGAAACTGCCTTAGATGGCACTCGGTTTAGTACCTTTGCAGCTGTTTCCAGTGCAAAACCCCAAAAGGAGTATGGAAGAGTGGCCTGACTCATCATAGAACGAACCATATCAAGTAACGTTCTATTTCTCCTCTCGGACACACCATTCCATTGCGGTGTTCCTGGCGGAGTGAGCTGTGAGATAATCCCACACTCCTTCAGATAGTCAGTAAATGCATGACTTAGGTATTCTCCACCTCGATCTGAGCGAAGTGTCTTGATATTTCGGCCTAGCTGATTTTGTACTTCATTCTTGAACTCTTTGAACTTGTCAAAAGATTCACTTTTATGTCTCATCAGATAGACATACCCATACCTACTGAAATCATCAGTAAAGGTAATGAAGTACTGATAGCCACCTCTGGCATGTTTACTAAACGGCCCACACACATCACTGTGTATAAGGTCAAGTAAACCTGAAGCCCTTTGACCTTTCTTAGAAAAAGGTGACTTCGTCATTTTCCCCATTAAACAAGCTTTGCATGTATCAATCTCCTTATAGGAGAATGATCCCAGCAGTCCATGATCATGCAACCGCTTAATGCGCTTCTCGTTTATATGGCCTAAACGACTATGCCATAGCAAGGTGCTGTCATCAGCATACTTGGCTTTCTTATTATCAATGTTTTGTATAGAATATTCCATGTCCAACATGAATAACCCATTGTTGATTGAACCAGTTGCATACACAATATTATCATAAGATAAAACACACTTTGAAATTTTGCATTCAAAGGCAAATCCTTTCCTGACAAGAACAGGAATAGAGATAATATTCTTCGTGATACTTGGTACAAAATAACAATTGTTTAATTCCAATACAATGCCAGATGGTAAAGAAATGAAATAGTCTCCTACAGCAACAGCAGCAACCCGTGCCCCGTTTCCAACTCGTAGGTCTACCTCATGCTGTCCCACCTGCCTTCTTCTCTTGAGTTCATGTACATTTGAACAAATGTGAACTCCACATGCAGTGTCCAACACCCATGAAATAGAAGAAGAAGATAACATGACTTCAGTCACGAATATACCTGAGCCAGAAGCGATGCTTCCCCTCTTATCTCCTTGGAGCGCTTTACAGTCCTTTTTCCAGTGACCCAGCTGGCCAAAGTGGAAACACCTGTTATCCTTCGACCGCTTCACCTTCTGTTTCAGAGCCTTGCTGTAATTCTTGACAGGGGCCTTGCCCTTCTTCCCCTTCTTCTTGTTCCTAGAAGGAACCATCAAGACAGAGGTTGAAGGCTTACCCTTCAGAGTTTCCTCAGTTGTCAAGAGCATATTCAGCAGCTCTGCCGGCGTGCAATCGATTTTGTTCATATTAAAATTAATGATGAACGCATCGAAAGAGGGCGGGAGAGACTGCAGAATAATATCAACAGCAAGCTCCTGGTTGATGGTATGCCCCAGTTTCTCCAGAGCCTCCTTGTGCCCAATCATCTTGAGCACGTGAGCTCCCACTGGGCTCCCCTCAGCCAGTTTGCTCTGAAAGAAGAGCTTTGTCAGATTATAGCGTTCTGTCCTCGCCTGTGCAGCATACAGCATCTTGAGGTTCGCTATAATCTCTATAGCCGACATATCCTCATGCTGACGCTGCAGCGGTGGCGTCATAGACGCTAGCATCAGGCAAGCGACATCAATGCTATCATTGACGTGCTTTTCATAGGCATCCCGAACCGCCCTTGCGGCGTTCGGAGCGGGCTGCGGCGGTATCGCCGTCTCGAGGACATACAGTTTCCTCTCTGCCTTAAGAACGATCTTAAGGTGTCCGAACCAGTCAGAGAAGTTCGGCCCAGCAAACTTCTCCCTTTCCAGTAGGGATCGCACATTGAAGCTCATGGTGTTCGTTGCTGCAGTTATCTACAACAATGCAAGAACAGCAAGGTTAGTATCAATGTTCAGAATCAATCCAGGACTTAAGAAAGATTCTTTTCTCACTATTTTGTCTGACTGAAAAATCCAGTAAACAGTCCGAAAGAGTAACACTCTTTTAGTGAGATGGGATCCAGATTTCATACTTGGTCTCCGCGTCCCGCTCAGGCGAGATAAGATGCACAGAGATGACAAGCACTAATTTCTGGTAGGCTGTCCCAGCCAATCGCCAACCCGTGCGATTCCCCTTCATCTGGGCAATCCAGCAGACTGTGCCAACTGAGTTGGTACAACACAGTCTCTGATCCCTCAGATGGCTGCCTCCATGTGCTACCATATGCGCCACATATGTAGCCTACATGGTCAAGCTGACCTGACCTACTCCCTGGACCACCACGTGCTATGCTGAGCAACGAGAAGGGATAAATCCCTACTCTGTAACACGCAGGTGTAATCGCGCACCGTCTGAAGATAGATGGACGTGCCCACTGAGTGGGTTCAACACGGCTCCAACGATAGTCAGAACAGTGAGGTTTCGCGTCAGAAGGCATTACGTGCTTGATATATTAGCGTTGGATTTTAACGGTCTTTTATCTTCTTACTATCAGGCATATCCTATGGCTATAGCAGAAGATAAACACATGCAATTCTAATTATATAAGCAATAAATAGAAAGCATGATCTTATGTGGTAAAAGCCCATGAACCCTAGAAAGACCTTAATTTTACTTAAGTCTTCACTTGAGCTCTTTTGCATCTCATCTGGTCCAACCCAGGGCCCTAGCGCCAAGAGCACCTCAGGTGCGCCACCAGGTGAATGCCCCTCAAGGATGTGTGCCTTTATGCTCTTGTCTAATCAAAAACATTTTGATCTATCTAGACAAGCTTTGACTCACAGGTCAATTATACAATAAATTAATAAAAAATGTGATTCACAGATCACAATAATATTAACTTGTAATTTACCAGGCACGCAGGCCCCAGCACAGCACACATTAGGGCAACCCACATAAGATTAAATAAACAAGCATATGGTATCAAAACAACATGTGATCCATTCATGAAATTAAATTTTGAAAAACCCCATGGTATCAATTTTAATTTCCTTATGTGCTCTACAACCTTACAATGGTCCATTGATAGGGATCCACTCATCCATCTAGTCAGATCCTCTGCCCTTCCATGCACCGAGTCCTAACTGACCCGTGTTGACCTAATGGTCAACCATGCATGCGCCAAGGGCTGAACCACCCTCATGAGTTTTGGCAAGCGGGTGTGACCCCGGGCCTAACTCATGTGTGTTCAGTAGTTGTCTCAACCAGACCTCGCTACACGCCCTGGATGCAGTCGACCTATAGCCACCTCGTGCTTGCGCACAGGTGCTATCTGGTCAACCCATCTAGGCTGTCAGATGGTCTGATCAGACTAGTTGGATCTAACCTAGAAGATGCTTTCAACCCCATCAACCCATCTAAGGATTTATAGTAGGGGCACCTTAGATCTAAGTAGGCGCGCAAGATGTAAGTTTTATAAAACATCTAGAACATGCGCAAACAAACAAAACAACATGCTTCACTTGAGAACATAAGATATATCTCATATCTAGCATATTGATAACCCTTAGATCTAAGGGGAGTCCCCTTCAAGGGGGAGCGCAAACTTTAGGGGGTCCCCTTCAAGGGGGAGCGCAAACTTCATGTAACCATGATACAAGCGCAAACATAGCCAATGTAAACCATGCATCATGAAAACAAAGCATCAAGTAAGCGCAACATGTATGGATCACAAACACTTCAAAGCAATCATATAGATCATATCGAAAGCCTAGCTCTGATACCAATTGAAAAGAAACCCTTATTAAGGGGTTGAAACCCTAAACATGCGCATCTAGCAAGCATGACGGAAAGAGGGTTTCGAAAAAGATCGTATATGACAACCATATGATCAACTTGAAGCTATGAGTTTAGATCTATACCATAGCCATAGATTGGAGGTCGGCTTGGAAGAAGAGAGCAACTTTGATCTCCTCCAAAAGTTCACACACAAAGGCGATGAAGACTCCCAACTTGCGCACCTCTTGTGCTAGCAAAAGTGCCAAGATGTCAATGATCGAGTGTAGGGAAGAGATGAAGACTTCCTTTTGCTTGGCCGGTTCCTCCTCTTCTCGTCAACACCCTCACTTGCTCGAGAGCAAAAATCGTTTCCACCAAGCAACCAGAGAGAGGTGTAACCGAAAAACATTAGGGAGACTTCAAGCCATGAACGCATATGCGTTTTCATTTTGGAACTTTCCAAAAATGGCAACCATTAAGAGTATGCGTTCATGCGTTCATGTCTCCATGAACCAAACGCAACTCCTTCTCCCTCTTGAACCATGCGCTCAACCCATGAGCCGGTTCAATACTATTGGTTCAATAGCGAAACCAAATCAGCCCAAGCATTAAGTCTAGATCAAATTAGACCCCAAAGTCCAAGATCTGACCATTCATCATCTGACGCTTCTGATCGCATCGATCTAGCATCATCTCTCTCGATCGAAGCTTACCGATCTAAAGCCCTAATCAATCAAACATGATCAGACCAGATCTCACTTACAATCAGAGATTAAATCCCTTTAAACTGAACCGAAACAATTCAGTCCACACGATCTGACTTAAGCAAGCCATATCACCAAATTGTGCGACCCTAAGGGTTTCCTTTAAATGTCGGTAACGATAACTTTCGTTATCACGATCAGTGAGGGGTATCTAGCAACACATCACTGTCTCCCGATATAAAGGAAAGAGTCTTCCAAGACTACACCCAAACCATGGCACAAGTGTGAATCAAACTCACGAGGCATGCATGTTTCCTTTGCCACTGGATGTTCTTATTGGACAAGCATGTCAAGCCTGTAACTCCAATACGATGAGCATGATTAGATCAGATGAACACAGTCATCTGGGTATGGCCATACACTATCTCAATCATCTCATATAGGGGGGCCCTTTAGAACATCACACTCCTTGAACAAGGAGACGGCAATCCTTTATCTATCACAAGTGCCCTAACCTGACTCAAGCTCACCATCCAAGATAGTCTATAATCATTATGTTTCAAATGATATTGAACTACCTCAAAACAATGACAATCATCATTTAGAAACACAAGTGATCTCAAGTCAAAGGACATGTGCCACTTGCTGCTTACAAGGATCATTCACATTGTGACAAGCAATGGAATATCCCAGTAGGGTCTGTCCAGTACATCCAATGTACCCATGAGTCTACATCTTATTCCATGCTCGAAGCATCCTATAAGATTAGCACACATATTAGTCTCAATCATATCAAGGCTGTCTCATGTTCACCAAGATATCTCGACTAAGGACATATAGCCTGTCAGCCTAGCTGAACAGCTTTGAGACATTATTCAGAAGTACACTTATTATAGCAGACAAGGTAACAACCTGAATAATAACCATGCCTTTATAAACACAAGAGTTTATTACATGATACTTATTACAATCCCAAAGGCCTCAAACATTAGCCTTAAGGGCATACCCCAACAGTTCTAAAGGGGCCCCCCTGGATGAGATGATTGAGAAAGTGTATGGCCATACCCAGGTGACTATGTTCATCTGATCTAATCATGCTCATCATATTGGAGCTACAGGCTTGACACGCTTGTCCAATAAGAACATCCAGTGGCAAAGGAAACATGTATGCCTAGTGAAGTGGATTCACACTTGTGCTGTGGTTTGGGTGTAGTCTTGGAAGACTCTTTCCTTTATATTGGGAGACAGTGATGTGTTGCTAGATACCCCTCACTGTTCGTGATAACGTAAGTTATCGTTACCGACATTTAAAGGAAACCCTTAGGGTCGCACAATTTGATGATATGGCTTACTCATGTCAGATCGTGTGGACTGAATTGTTTTGGTTCAGTTTAAAGGGATTTAAACTCTGATTGTAAGTGAGATCTGGTCTAATCATGTTTGATTGATTAGGGCTTGAGATCGGTAAGCTTCGATCGAGAGAGATGATTCTAGATCGGTGAGATCAGGAACATCAAGAGATGAACGGTCAGATCTAGAACCTTAGGGTTTAATTTGATCTGGACTAAAGGCTTGGCTTGATTGGTTTTTGAACCAAACCAATATGAACCAGCTCATACGTGAGAGCATGGTTCAAAAGGGGAGAAGAATATGCGTTCGGTTCACTTTGGTGAACACATCAACGCATGAAGTGAAGGCTTGCTATTTTTGGAAGTGGCGGTTTCCAAAATAGCTTCTCAACGCCTCACGTTCACTTCTCTTCACTAAATTTGTCGCCTATTCCTCTTGACGCATACACTCTCATGTGATTGAAGGGGTTGACGACAAGGAGGTCTCGGCCAAGAAAACATCTCCTCTTCCCTTCCATTCGACAAGGAGACTTGAAGAACCTTGCTAGCACAAGGATCAACAAGGAGCAGGCGACATCACCTTGTGTGCGTCACTTTTGGAGAAGATCTCTTTCGATCTTTGCTTCCAAGGCACCATCTAAAGAATGGCGATGGTATGATCCTTCATTGATGTTTGCAATTGGGTTTTATAGTTGATCATATCTCATGCTATCGATCCCTAGAAACCCTCATTTCCGCTGCAAATATTTTACATGCGCCTATCTAGGGTTTCGCTCCCCCTTGAAGGGGACTTTTCAATTGGTATCAGAGCGGTTTTATGCATGTTACTATGATTGCTATGTTTGCTGTTGTGATCCATGTTTGCGCATAACATAGATCTATAGGTTACATGCGAGAACTTACATGTTGCATTTTCATGTTGGCGCATGTATGAAGGTAGCGCATCTATCATGTTGTTGTTGATGTTTTTCTCAAAGCTTAATGACTTGCGCGCTTACCACTAGATCTAAGTGACGCCTGCTATAAACCCTTAGACGGGTTAGTAGGGTTGAAGTCATCCTCTAGGTAAGATCCAATCAGTCTGATCAGACCATCTGACAGCCTAGATGGGTCGACCAGATGGCACCTATGCGCAAGCACGAGGTGGCTATAGGTCGACTGCAGACAGGCGTGTAGCGAGATCTGGTTGAGACAACCAATGAACACTCTTGAGTTAGGCCCGGGGTCACACCCGCTTGCCAGAACTCATGAAGGTTGTTCAGCCCTTTGCGCATGCATGGTTGACCATTAGGTCGACTCAAGTCAGTTAGGACTTGGTGCATGCAAGGGCAGTGGATCTGACTAGATATGATGAGTGGATCCCTATTAATGGACCGTTGTAAGGTAGTAGGGCACATAAGGCAAATAAAATTGATGCCAATGGGGTTTTTCAAAATTTTATTTACTTATTGGATCACATGTTGATTGTAAGCATAGTGCTTGTTTATTTATTCTTATGTGGGCTGCCCGTGTTAATGTGTGCTGTGCTGGGGCCTGCGTGCCTGGATTAAAAATGTAAATTATTATATTTGTGATCTGCGCATCACATTTTAATTAATTTATTGTGTAATTGACCTGCGTGTCAATCTTGTCTATATAGATTAAATTGTATTTTAATCAGACAAGAGCACATAGCACACTTGGCAGAGGCGCATGCAGCAGAGGCTTGACCAGGTGGGAGGTCTAGGGTTCGACCCTATGACAGGCGCATTTACCTGGTGGGCGCACCTGAGCTGCAGTGGGCGCTTAGGCCCTGGGTTGGGCCAGATGAGATGCAAAAGACCCATGGAGAGCTCAAGTGAAGACTTAAGTTAAATTAAGGTCTTACTTAGGGTCCATGGGCTTTTACCACATAAGATCATCATGCTTTCTTTTATTGTTTAAATAAGTAGAATTGCATGAGTTATTTATCTTCTGCTATCGCCATAGGGTTTGCATGATAGTTAAGAAGATAAAAGACCGTTAAAATCCAACGTTAAATATCAAGCACGTAAGCCTTCTGACGCGAAACCTCACTGTTCTGACTATCGTTGGGGCCGTGTTGTACCCACTCAGTGGGCACGCCCATCTATCTTCAGACGGTGTGTGATTTTACCTGCGTGTTACAGGGAAGGGATTTATCGCTTCTCGTTGCTCAGCATAGCACGTGGTGGTCCAGGGAGTAGGTCAGGTCAGCTTGACCATGTAGGCTACATATGGGGCATATGTTAGCTATATGGAGGCAGCCATCTGTGGGATCAGAGACTGTGTTGTACCAACTCAGTTGGCACAGTCTGCTGGATTGCCCAGATGAAGGGGAATCGCACGGGTTGGCGATTGGCAGGGACTGCCTACCAGAAATTAGTGCTTGTACTCTCTGTGCATCTTATCTCACCTGAGCGGGACGCGGAGACCAAGTATGAAATCTGGATCCCATCTCACTAAAAGAGTCTTACTCTTTCGGACTGTTTTAATGGATTTTTCAGTTAGATAAAATAGTGAGAAAAGAATCTTTCTTAAGTCCTGGATTGATTCTGAACATTGATACTAACCTTGCTGTTCTTGCATTGTTGTAGATTCCTGCAGCAACGAACACCATGAGCTTCAATGTGCGATCCCTACTGGAAAGGGAGAAGTTTGCTGGGCCAAACTTCTCAGACTGGTACGGACACCTTAAGATTGTTCTTAAGGCTGAGAGGAAACTGTATGTCCTCGAGACGGCTATACCGCCTCAACCCGCTCCGAACGCCGCAAGGGCGGTTCGGGAAGCCTATGAAAAGCCTGTCAATGATAGCATTGATGTCGCTTGCCTGATGCTAGCGTCTATGATGCCACAGCTGCAGCGTCAGCATGAGGATATGTCTGCTATAGAAATTATAGCAAACCTCAAGATGCTGTATGCTACACAGGCGAGGACTGAACGCTATAATTTGACCAAGCTTTTCTTTCAGAGCAAACTGGCTGAAGGGAGTCCAGTGGGAGCTCATGTGCTCAAGATGATTGGGCACAAAGAGGCTCTAGAGAAACTGGGGCATACCATCAATCAGGAGCTTGCTGTAGACATTATTCTGCAGTCTCTCCCGGCCTCTTTCGATCCGTTCATTATTAATTTTAATATGAACAAGATCGACTGTACTCCGGCAGAGTTGCTGAATATGCTCTTGACTACAGAGGAGACTCTAAAGGGAAAGCCTTCAACCTCTGTCTTGATGTTCCCTTCCAGGAACAAGAAGAAGGGGAAGAAGGGCAAAGCCCCTGTCAAAAACTACAACAAGGCTCTGAAACAAAAGGTTAAGCGGTCGAAGGAATACAGATGTTTCCATTGTGGCCAGCTGGGTCACTGGAAAAAGGACTGTAAAGCGCTCCAAGGAGACAAGAAGGGAAGCATCGCTTCTGGCTCAGGTATTTTCGTGACTGAAGTCATGATATCCTCTTCTTCTATTTCATGGGTGTTGGACACTGCATGTGGAGTTCACATTTGTTCAAATGTACAGGAACTCAAGAGAAGAAGACAGGTGGGACAGCATGAGGTGGACCTACGAGTTGGAAACGGGGCACGGGTTGCTGCTGTTGCTGTAGGAGAATATTACATCTCATTACCATCTGGACTTGTATTAGAACTAGACAATTGTTACTTTGTACCGAGCATTACGAAAAATATTATCTCTATTCCTGCTCTTGTCAGGAAAGGATTTTCCTTTGAATGCAATATTTCAAAGTGTGTTATTTCTTGTGATAATATTGTTTATGAAGTGTCCCCTTCATGGGGGAGCGCAAGTAAACAAAATCCCTTTCAAGAGGGGGGCGAAAACCTTAAAGGGGTGGCGCATCACCATTGCAAGCGGAAGCAAAAGGTTTTCAAGAATCTTAGCATAAACATATGTTCAACTTGGTGAAGTTGAGACTCATACCATAGCCATCTCGGTTTAGATGGAGCTTTGGAAGCAAAGGCGCAAGTGCCCCTTCTCCGAAGATAATCACACACAAGAGAAGATGGCTTCTCCTTGGATCTCCTTGTGCTAGCAAGGATGCGCAAGGTGTCCTTGATCGAATGTTAGGATGATGGAGAAGTTTCCTTGGCCGAGCGCTTGTTCTTGTCGTACACTTCCTTCCACACGAGATGGCAAGCAAGCTCTCTTTTCCCCAAAAACAAAACGCAAAGACAAGAGAGCAAATGCACTTCGGCGACATCAAGACAAATGACGTTACATGACTTCCCAAAATGGAAAGTCATGAAGCCACTCTCCAACGCCAAAACGCCCCTCTTGATGAACCATGCGTTCACCTAGTGAACCGGTTCATGCTTTGGTTCAATTCGATTTGGCCCAAAGACCAAACTCAAACCAAGCCAAGCCAAGGCATGGTCTAGACCCTCTATGAACCAAATGGCTCATGATCTAGCCGTTCATCTCCTGATGCTCCTGATCTCACCGATCTAGCATCATCTCTCTCGATCGAAGCTTACCGATCTAAAGCCCTAATCAATCAAACATGATCAGGCTAGATCTCACTTGCAATCAGAGATTAAACCCCTTTAAACTGAACCCATACAATTCAGTCCACACGATCTGACTCAAGAAAGCCATATCATCAAATTGTGCGACCCTAAGGGTTTCCTTTAAATGTCGGTAACGACAACTTACGTTATCACGATCAGTGAGGGGTATCTAGCAACACATCACTGTCTCCCGATATAAAGGAAATAGTCTTCCAAGACTACACCCAAACCATGACACAAGTGTGAATCAAAACTCACAAGGCACACATATGTCCTTTGCCACTGGATGTTCTTATTGGACAAGCATGTCAAGCTTGTAACTCCAATACGATGAGCATGATTAGATCAGATGCACATAGTCATCTGGGTATGGCCATACACTACCTCAATCATCTCATATAGGGGGGCCTTTAGAACATCACACTCCTTAAACAAGGAGACGGCAATCCTTTATCTATCACTAGTGCCCTAACCTGATTCAAGCTCACCATCCAAGATAGTCTATAATCATTATATTTCAAATGATATTGAACTACCTCAAAACAATGACAATCATCATTTAGAAACACAAGTGATCTCAAGTCAAAGGACATGTGCCACTTGCTGCTTACAGGGATCATTCACATTGTGACAAGCAATGCAATATCCCAGTAGGGTCTGTCCAGTACATCCAATGTACCCATGAGTCTACATCTTATTCCATGCTCGAAGCATCCTATAAGATTAGCACTCATATTAGTCTCCATCATATCAAGGCTGTCTCATGTTCACCAAGATATCTCGACTAAGGACTTATAGCCTGTCAGCCTAGCTGAACAGCTTTGAGACATTATTCAGAAGTACACTTATTACAGCAGACAAGGTAACAACCTGAATAACAACCATGCCTTATTATAAACTTAAGAGTTTATTACATGATACTTATACAATCCCAAGGCCTCAAACATTAGCCTTAAGGGCATACCCCAACAGTTTATGCTACTGGATCAATTAACAATGGGTTATTCATGTTGGACATGGAATGTTATATACAAAACATTGATAATAAGAAAGCCAAGTATGCTGATGATAGCACCTTGTTATGGCATAGTCGTTTAGGCCATATTAACAAGAAGCGCATTAAGCGGTTGCATGATCATGGACTGCTGGGATCATTCTCCTATGAGGAGATTGATACATGCAAAGCTTGTTTAATGGGTAAAATGACGAAGTCTCCTTTTCCTCACAAAGGTCAAAGGGCTTCAGGTTTACTTGACCTTATACACAGTGATGTGTGTGGGCCTTTTAGTAAACATGCCAGAGGTGGCTATTCATACTTCATTACCTTTACTGAAGATTTCAGTAGGTATGGATATGTCTATCTAATGAGACATAAAAGTGAATCTTTTGACAAGTTCAAAGAGTTCAAAAATGAAGTACAGAATCAGCTAGGCCGAAATATCAAGGCACTTCGTTCTGATCGAGGTGGTGAATACCTAAGTCGAGAGTTTACTGACTATCTGAAGGAGTGTGGGATTATCTCACAGCTCACTCCGCCAGGAACACCGCAATGGAATGGTGTGTCCGAGAGGAGGAACAGAACCTTACTGGATATGGTTCGTTCTATGATGAGTCAAGCTACTCTACCTTACTCCTTTTGGGGATTTGCACTGGAAACAGCTGCAAAAGTACTAAACCGAGTGCCATCCAAGGCAGTTTCAAAGACGCCATATGAGTTATGGTATGGGAAACAGCCGAGCTTGACATTTATTAAGATCTGGGGTTGCGAGGCTTATGTCAAAAAGCTCACCTCTGGGAAACTAGAGAGCAGATCTGAGAAATGCATCTTTGTCGGTTACCCTAAGGAAACTAAGGGTTATTATTTCTACGATCCCAAGGAGAACAAAGTATTTGTTGCTCGGACGGCTATTTTTCTTGAGAAGGAGTTTCTTCTGCAAGAAGCCAGTGGGAGAGAAATAAAGCTGGATGAGAATCCAGAAGAAGGACAAAGTAGTCAAGCACAGTTGGATGAGCATGAGCCAGTAGAACAGGTTATTGAACAACCTGAGGCTCAGATATCACGGGAACCGCGAAGATCGGGAAGGATCCGTCGACAGCCTGATCGCTATGACGGAGTCTACATCATTGATAATGATGAACCCCTTACTTATGCGGATGCGGTCAGTGGACCGGAGTCAGCTAGATGGCTTGAAGCTATGCGAGCCGAGATGGACTCCATGTCAGATAACCAAGTATGGGATTTGGTTGATCCGCCTCCGGGAGTAATCCCTATAGGCTGTAAATGGATCATCAAGAAGAAGATTGACATGGATGGTAACATAGTTACCTATAAAGGCAGGCTAGTTGCGAAAGGTTTCAAACAAATCTACGGGATAGATTATGATGAAACTTTCTCTCCTGTAGCCATGTTCAAGTCTATTCGGATTATTCTCGCGATAGCAGCATATTACGATTATGAGATCTGGCAGATGGATGTGAAGACCGCTGTAACATCCCGTTATCTTAACCCCAAACAAGCAACACAATTCATGAAAGAAACAGGATGTTATCATACAAGATCGATACATATGCTAGGTAAAACCCCGTTCAGGAAACCCGATCTGAAAATTTCGAAAATCCATACATATAAATCTCCAGGTAAACACAATTTCATAAAGGTACCTGCCACCACGCATTCCTTGCACTAGACATATGCAAGGCAACAGTTATATCAAATCCGTATCAAATCCATAAAATCCATAAAATCCATAAAGGTACCTGCCACCAGGCAATACTTGCACTAGACATATGCAAGTTACAGGTATATCAAAACCGTTGGCATAAATACAATTCGATTCGAAATTCAAAGCAAAGCCACAAAAATAGATTTTTATAAACTCATACCAAACACCGAAACCAGGCCAAAGCCCGCGGTGACACAAAGATCAAACTCATAAAACTGCCACAACCGGCAACATAATATCACATAGTTTAGCCACACTGGCAACCCAAATTCTCATAATTCACATAGTTCACATAGTTCATATAGTTCACATAATTCATATAGTTCGGCCACAATCGGCCCCAAATAATTAAGCACAAAAGTTCTTAAACAGCAAACTAGCGATATCCATGCCAATGCTAACTCAAGAAATGCGCCCCTGCTCTATGCCTGAAAATAGTGAGGGGTGAGCTACACAGCCCAGTGAGTGGATAGTCTAAATCGACCATCCATAACATACACTCAAAAATATAGACAGATTATTTTAAAAATCTTTAACAGGAACATTATGTCAACATATAACAACATAAAGAAAACAGAAGTCATATAAATAGTCAGATGTACACACCAACATATAACAAACTCAGGTTCTAGAGTTATACTCTAAACCAACTCAGATGTACACACCAACACTTAATTAACCTAGTTGTCCAGCATATTCAGTAGTGACCATTATGGTCTAACCCGGCTTTGGCCTAAGCACTGGGAGACTGCAAAATTTCATGCAACATATAAACATGGACAGTGAGTAGAATCAAGAGGTGGCCCCCGCCAGGTCACGACGTGGCACTTTGCTCTAAAACACCCCATAACACATCGATGGATAGTGTGTAGATTCAATAGGTGGCCCCCGCCGGGTCACGACGTGGCACTTTGCTCTACGACACCCCATATCACAAATAAAAGAGTGATGACATCAAGAGGTGGCCCCTGTCCGACCAAGACATGGCACTTTGCGTCAAGACCCGTTCTCCCAAAAGGTTCCTACTGGACAACAGAGACATCTTATATCTTATTTCACAACGGTGGACTTCTAAGTGTCAACTAGACTCTAGGATAGTCATCACAATAATCATACCGGGCAGGCTGAACATCAACCCCCATCACAATAATCATAACAGGTAGGCTGAACATCAACCCCCTCACATATCACAATACAGGGCTGAAATCTCAAACCCTTAACATATTACACATACTATCCCCTTGAGTACACAGTCACACTTAGCCTTAGTCCTACCCATCACATAACACATAATATTCTAAATTCCCATAACCACATAATATTCCAAAAATCACAAATCACATAATATTTAAGAACCACATAAACTTCATAAAAATCACATTGTAGTGTAGTCCTTAGGTTTCATGCTGATTAGTTCAGTCTAACCTTGCTATGTTATCACCCAAATTTCTTCAATAAAAATGCATGACCATAAAATTATTAGCATTACTGGCAATTATCAGGGCATTCAAAAATTTAACATAAGATTTAAAATACAACATATATATATAAATTTAAACCCTAGTTAACCATTTAAGAATACATTACATAGGATTAAAATTACAACACATATAGCCCACGATTTCAAGCATATTATCTATTTCAAAAGTGCAACCCTAGTTAACAAGAATTTCCTTAATTTCGGTTTTTTTCATGATATATACATCCTTGTAACTTTTCGGTTTTTCACATGAAGAAACATCTAATACCTTAAATTCGGTTTTCATCATATAATCACCTTTACAAAATTCAATTTTCATGATATAATCACCTTTACAAAATTCGGTTTTCATCACATAATCACCTTTACAAAATTCGGTTTTTATCATAGTGAAGTCTTGAATTTCGGTTTTAGCATGGTAAGGTTTCCAACAAGCAAATGTATCATCTAACACATCATTTAACACAAACAAATAGATAGAAATCGATTAGACACCCCACTCACCTCTTAACCGTGAACACTAAGGTGAAAAACTCTCCAAAAATTTCGTCTAAGGCTTGAAGTTCCACCAAGAATCGCCGCCAATGGAAGGAAACACCTCCAACACCAAAGACTCCGGCCAAGAGAGAAGGAAGATGAAGAAGAAGATCGCCCAAGGCTTCAAGAATCGCCAACTCTTCAAGCCGTCGCCCAAAGTTTTCCTCCAAGCCAAACAAAACGCCAAAATCTCTACCCTAGCCGAAAATTACTACTTAAACTTTGGGTTTTTAAATTTTAAACCCATTAACCAATTAATTCAAATAGGGTTTAACCCATTTAACTAATGATTTCGAATTTTTAAACCCAATATCATTTTATTTCATTGCAACCCAATAATCCAAAGTTTAAGTGAAAATCCAATAAGGGTTAAACTAACATCCAATAAGCTAGTTAACTAATTAAATTTAACATCCATTAAGCTAATTAACGCCCAACAAAAATTAACAACCAATAATCTCTAATTTAATTAACTATAAATTAATAACCAAAAATCTCTAGTTAATTAACTATAAATTAACAACCAAAAATCCCTAGTTAATTAACTATAAATTAACAACCAATACATAGCAAAATATCACAGTCAATAATTTTATTTAAATCATGAACAAAATATCACAGCCAATGAGTTTATTTAAATCAAAAATAATGCTTACCAGGACTTAAGATCCTTGGATCTTACAACCGCTTTCCTTAATGGAAAACTGGATGAGGATGTGTATATGACACAACCTGAAGGTTTCACTAATCCATCAGATCGTCATAAAATATGCAAGTTAAAGAAGTCCATTTATGGACTTAAGCAAGCATCTAGAAGCTGGAATATTCGTTTTGATGAATCTGTTGGGGTATGCCCTTAAGGCTAATGTTTGAGGCCTTGGGATTCTTTCAGTATCATGTATAAACTCTTATGTTTATAAAGGCAATGGTTGTTATTCAGTTTGTTACATTGTCTGCTGCAATAAGTGTACTTCTGAATAATGTCTCAATGCTGTTCAGCTAGGCTGACATGCTATATGTCCTTAGTCGAGATATCTTGGTGAACATGAGATAGCCTTGATATTATTGAGACTAATATGTGTTCTAATCTTATAGGATGCTTCGAGCATGGAATAAGATGTAGACTCATGGGTACATTGGATGTACTGGACAGACCCTACTAGGATATTCAATTGCTTGTCACAATGTGAATAATCCTTGTTTGCAACAAGTGGCACATGTCCTCTGACTTGAGATCACTTGTGTTTCTAAATGATGATTGTCATTGTTTTGAGGTAGTTCAATATCATTTTAAACATAATGGTTATAAACTATCTTGGATAATGATCATGAGTCAGGTTAGGACACTAGTGATAGATATAGGATTGCCGTCTCCTTGATTGGAGTGTGATGTTCTAAAGGGGCCCCCCCTGGATGAGATGATTGAGAAAGTGTATGGCCATACCCAGGTGACTATGTTCATCTGATCTAATCATGCTCATCATATTGGAGCTACAGGCTTGACACGCTTGTCCAATAAGAACATCCAGTGGCAAAGGAAACATGTATGCCTAGTGAAGTGGATTCACACTTGTGCTGTGGTTTGGGTGTAGTCTTGGAAGACTCTTTCCTTTATATCGGGAGACAGTGATGTGTTGCTAGATACCCCTCACTGTTCGTGATAACGTAAGTTATCGTTACCGACATTTAAAGGAAACCCTTAGGGTCGCACAATTTGATGATATGGCTTACTCATGTCAGATCGTGTGGACTGAATTGTTTTGGTTCAGTTTAAAGGGATTTAAACTCTGATTGTAAGTGAGATCTGGTCTAATCATGTTTGATTGATTAGGGCTTGAGATCGGTAAGCTTCGATCGAGAGATCTGGTGCTTGATCAATGAGATCAAGAGCATCAAGTGATGTATGGTTAGATCTTGAACCCTTTTTGGTTTAATGAGATCTAGACCATGTCTTGGTTTTGGTTTGATTTGGTTGTTGAACCAAAGTCAATTGAACCAGTTCACTTATGTGAACGCATGGTTCAAATGATAGAGCATTTTGATAAGTTCACTAAGCGTGAACGTGTGAAGACTTAAGACTTACCATATTTGGAAGCCTTAACGCCAAAAACGCCTCAAGCCAAGAAAAACGCCACGAAATGCTTCAATGTTTTTGCTCTTGGGTTGCGCTCTCTTGAGTGTGGCTTGTCTCGACGAGAAGAAAAAAAGGAGAAGGCATTCGGCAATCCAAGAATACATCAAATCTCCTTCAGACGGTTAGGAGACTTGGATTTCCTTGCTAGCACAAGGAGAAACAAGGAGAAGCCATCTTCATCTTGTGTGCGCGCCATTTGGAGGAGATCAACTTTGTTCTCTTGATTCCAAGTCGCCACCCACGCTATGGCTATGGTATGATCTTATTTAGATCTATACAATATGTTAAGTTGATCATATGCTCTTACTTGCGATCCTATGAAACCCTTGCATCCGCTGCAAAAGTTCTATATGCGCCACCTATAAGGGTTTCGCTCCCCCTTGAAGGGGACTTTTCAGAATCAATATGTGAATTTGGTTTCATCAAGAATGAAGACGACCCGTGTGTATATAAGAGGTTTAGTGGGAGCATGATTACTTTCCTAGTCCTCTACGTCGATGATATCTTAATCATTGGAAACGATATTCCTGAACTGCATGCTGTTAAATCATGGTTAAGAAAATGTTTCCAGATGAAAGATCTAGGAGAAGCAGCCTATGTATTAGGTGTAAAGATCTACAGAGATAGATCTAAGAGGCTTCTCGGGCTGTGCCAGAGTACTTACATCGATAAAGTCCTGGAGAGATTCCATTTAGAGAATTCTAAAAGAGGATATCTTCCAGTCAGACATGGTCTGAATCTTTCAAAGAGTCAGTGTCCACAAACACAGACTGAGAAAGATGAAATGGACAATACGCCTTATGCTTCGGCTATTGGGTCCATTATGTATGCGATGTTGTGTACTCGCCCAGACGTCGCTTACGGGTTAAGCGTGACCAGTCAATTCCAAAGTAATCCAGGTCAGGCGCACTGGATTGCAGTCAAGAACATTTTGAAATATCTTCGGAGGACCAAAGATATGTTCTTGATATATGGAGGTCAGGAAGAACTCAGTATAGAAGGATATACTGACGCTTCGTTCCAATCTGACCAGGATGATTTCCGATCGCAATCAGGCTATGTTTTTAGCTTGAATGGAGGAGCAGTGGTGTGGAAAAGTTTCAAACAGTCTATCGTTGCTGATTCCACAACAGAAGCCGAGTATGTTGCAGCCTCGGAAGCATCCAAGGAGGCAGTGTGGATTCGTAAGTTCATTCAGGAACTTGGTGTTGTTCCTTCGAGTGCAGATCCTTTGGTTATCTTCTGTGATAACACTGGAGCAATCGCACAAGCAAAGGAACCACGGTCGCACCAGAAGTCCAAGCACATACAGAGACGGTTTCACTTGATCCGGGAGATCATTGATCGTGGTGAGATCAAAATCTGCAAGGTTCGTACAGATGACAATCTGGCAGACCCGCTTACCAAGCCTCTGGCGCAGCAGAAGCATGAGAAGCACTGTAATAATATGGGTTTGAGATTTCTCAACCATTAGATTAAGTGCAAGTGGGAGATTGTTGGGGTATGCCCTTAAGGCTAATGTTTGAGGCCTTGGGATTCTTTCAGTATCATGTATAAACTCTTGTGTTTATAAAGGCAATGGTTGTTATTCAGTTTGTTACATTGTCTGCTGCAATAAGTATACTTCTGAATAATGTCTCAATGCTGTTCAGCTAGGCTGACATGCTATATGTCCTTAGTCGAAATATCTTGGTGAACATGAGACAGCCTTGATATGATTGAGACTAATATGCGTTCTAATCTTATAGGATGCTTCGAGCATGGAATAAGATGTAGACTCATGGGTACATTGGATGTACTGGACAGACCCTACTAGGATATTCAATTGCTTGTCACAATGTGAATAATCCTTGTTTGCAACAAGTGGCACATGTCCTCTGACTTGAGATCACTTGTGTTTCTAAATGATGATTGTCATTGTTTTGAGGTAGTTCAATATCATTTGAAACATAATGGTTATAAACTATCTTGGATAATGATCATGAGTCAGGTTAGGACACTAGTGATAGATATAGGATTGCCGTCTCCTTGATTGGAGTGTGATGTTCTAAAGGGGCCCCCCTGGATGAGATGATTGAGAAAGTGTATGGCCATACCCAGGTGACTATGTTCATTTGATCTAATCATGCTCATCATATTGGAGCTACAGGCTTGACACGCTTGTCCAATAAGAACATCCAGTGGCAAAGAAAACATGTATGCCTAGTGAAGTGGATTCACACTTGTGCTGTGGTTTGGGTGTAGTCTTGGAAGACTCTTTCCTTTATATCGGGAGACAGTGATGTGTTGCTAGATACCCCTCACTGTTCGTGATAACGTAAGTTATCGTTACCGACATTTAAAGGAAACCCTTAGGGTCGCACAATTTGATGATATGGCTTACTCATGTCAGATCGTGTGGACTGAATTGTTTTGGTTCAGTTTAAAGGGATTTAAACTCTGATTGTAAGTGAGATCTGGTCTAATCATGTTTGATTGATTAGGGCTTGAGATCGGTAAGCTTCGATCGAGAGAGATGATTCTAGATCGGTGAGATCAGGAACATCAAGAGATGAATGGTCAGATCTAGAACCTTAGGGTTTAATTTGATCTGGACTAAAGGCTTGGCTTGATTGGTTTTTGAACCAAACCAATATGAACCGGCTCATACGTGAGCGCATGGTTCAAAAGGGGAGAAGAATATGCGTTCGGTTCACTTTGGTGAACGCATCAACGCATGAAGTGAAGGCTTGCTATTTTTGGAAGTGGCGGTTTCCAAAATAGCTTCTCAACGCCTCACGTTCACTTCTCTTCACTAAATTTGTCGCCTATTCCTCTTGACGCATACACTCTCGTGTGATTGAAGGGGTTGACGACAAGGAGGTCTCGGCCAAGAAAACATCTCCTCTTCCCTTCCATTCGACAAGGAGACTTGAAGAACCTTGCTAGCATTATTGAGTCCCCTTCAAGGGGGAGCGCAAGGGGGTGAAACCCTAAAAGGGGGCGCACATAGAACTTTTGCAGCGGATGCAAGGGTTTCATAAGATCGCAAGTAAGAGCATATGATCAACTTAACCAAATAAGATCATACCATAGCCATTGTGTGGGTGTCGACTTGGAATCAAGAGAACAAAATAGATCTCCTCCAAACGGCGCGCACACAAGATGAAGTCGGCTACTCTTTGAGATCCTTGTGCTAGCAAGGTTCTTTCAAAGGTACTTGTCGTATGGAAGGGATGAGATGTATCTTTCTTTGGCCGAGAGCTCCTTCTCAAAATCCACTCCTTCTCGTCAAACTCCTCTACACGAAAGTGCAAGGCATTGAAGCGAAGAGAGCAACGCATATGCGTTAGAGCGTTTTGAAAAAGGCCTTCATGACTTACCATAAATGGAAGCCATGCGCATTGATGATCTAATAACCGATCAAAACGCCTTGAGGCTTTGAACCATGCATTCACACATGTGAACCGGTTCAAATTGGTCTGGTTCAAAGATCAAATTAGGCCAAGCTTTGGTCTAGATCTTCTATGAACCAAATGGCTCAAGATCTAACCGCACATCTCAAGATGCTCTTGATCTCACCGATCTAGCATCCAATCTCTCGATCGAAGCTTACCGATCTCAAGCCCTAACCAATCAAACATGATCAGACCAGATCTCACTTACAATCAGAGTTTAAACCCCTTTAAACTGAACCCAAAGAATTCAGTCCACACGATCTGACTTAAGTAAGCCATATCATCAAATTGTGCGACCCTGAGGGTTTCCTTTAAATGTCGGTAACGATAACTCACGTTATCACGAACAGTGAGGGGTATCTAGCAACACATCACTGTCTCCCGATATAAAGGAAAGAGTCTTCCAAGACTACACCCAAACCACAGCACAAGTGTGAATCCACTTCACAAGGCATACATGATTCCTTTGCCACTGGATGTTCTTATTGGACAAGCATGTCAAGCCTGTAACTCCAATATGATGAGCATGATTAGACCAGATGAACATAGTCACCTGGGTATGGCCATACACTTTCTCAATCATCTCATTTAGGGGGGCCCCTCTAGAACATCACACTCCTTAAACAAGGAGACGGCAATCCTATATCTATCACTAGTGTCCTAACCTGACTCATGATCATTATCCAAGATAGTCTATAACCATTATCTTTCAAATGATATTGAACTACCTCAAAACAATGACAATCATCATTTAGAAACACAAGTGATCTCAAGTCAGAGGACATGTGCCACTTGTTGCATTCAAGGATTATTCACATTGTGACAAACAATTGAATATCCTAGTAGGGTCTGTCCAGTACATCCAATCTACCCATGAGTCTACATCTTATTTCATGCTCGAAGCATCCTATAAGATTAGCACACATATTAGTCTCAATCATATCAAGGCTGTCTCATGTTCACCAAGATATCTCGACTAAGGACATATGCATGTCAGCCTAGCTGAACAGCTTTGAGACATTATTCAGAAGTACACTTATTATAGCAGACAAGGTAGCAACCTGAATAATAACCATGCCTTTATAAACATAGGAGTTTATTACATGATACTTATACAATCCCAAGGCCTCAAACATTAGCCTTAAGGGCATACCCCAACACATTGTTAATTGATCCAGAAGCATAAACAATATTATCATAAGATATAACACACTTTGAAATATTGCATTCAAAGGCAAATCCTTTCCTGACAAGAGCAGGAATAGAGATAATATTTTTAGTAATACTCGGAACAAAATAACAATTGTCCAGTTCCAATACAAATCCAGATGGTAATGAGATGTAATAAACCCCTACAGCAACAGCAGCAACCCGTGCCCCGTTTCCAACTCGTAGGTCCACCTCATGCTGTCCCACCTGTCTTCTTCTCTTGAGTTCCTGTACATTTGAACAAATGTGAACTCCACATGCAGTGTCCAACACCCATGAAACAGAAGAAGAAGATATCATGACCTCAGTCACAAATATACCTGAGCCAGAAGCGATGCTTCCCTTCTTGTCTCCTTGGAGCGCTTTACAGTCCTTTTTCCAGTGACCCAGCTGGCCACAGTGGAAACACCTGTTGTCCTTCGACCGCTTCACCTTCTGTTTCAGAGCCTTACTGTAGTTCTTGACAGGGGCCTTGCCCTTCTTCCCCTTCTTCTTGTTCCTGGAAGGAACCATTAAGACAGAGGTTGAAGGCTTTCCCTTCAGAGTTTCCTCAGTAGTCAAGAGCATATTCAGCAACTCTGCCGGAGTACAATCGATTTTGTTCATATTAAAGTTAATAATGAACGCATCGAAAGAAGGCGGAAGAGACTGCAGAATAATGTCTACAGCAAGCTCCTAATTGATGGTATGCCCCAGTTTCTCTAGAGCCTCCTTGTGCCCAATCATCTTGAGCACATGAGCTCCCACTGGACTCCCTTTAGTCAGTTTGCTCTGAAAGAAAAGCTTGGTCAGATTATAGCGTTCAGTCCTCGCCTGTGCAGCATACAGCATCTTGAGGTTTGCTATAATTTCTATAGCAGACATATCCTCATGCTGACGCTGCAGCGGTGGCGTCATAGACGCTAGCATCAGGCAAGCAACATCAATGCTATCATTGACATGCTTTTCATAGGCATCCCGAACCGCCCTTGCGGCGTTCGGAGCGGGTTGAGGCGGTATAGCCGTCTCGAGGACATACAGTTTCCTCTCTGCCTTAAGAACAATCTTAAGGTGGCCGTACCAGTCTGAGAAGTTTGGCCCAGCAAACTTCTCCCTTTCCAGTAGGGATCGCACATTGAAGCTCATGGTGTTCGTTGCTGCAGGAATCTACAACAATGCAAGAACAGCAAGGTCAGTATCAATGTCTAGAATCAATCCAGGACTTAAGAAAGATTCTTTTCTCACTATTTTATCTGGCTGAAAAATCCAGCAAAACAGCCCGAAAGAGTAACACTCTTTTAGTGAGATGGGATCCAGATTTCATACTTGGTCTCCGCGTCCCGCTCAGGCGAGATAAGATGCACAGAGAGTACAAGCACTAATTTCGGGTAGGCAGTCCCTGCCAATCACCAATCCGTGTGATTCCCCTTCATCTGGGCAATCCAGCAGACTGTGCCAACTGAGTTGGTACAACACAGTCTCTGATCCCACAGATGGCTGCCTCCATGTGCTACCATATGCGCCACATATGTAGCCTACATGGTCAAGCTGACCTGACCTACTCCCTGGACCACCACGTGCTATGCTGAGCAACGAGAAGCGATAAATCCCTTCTCTGTAACACGCAGGTGAAATCACACACCGTCTGAAGATAGATGGACGTGCCCACTGAGTGGGTACAACACGGCTCCAACGATAGTCAGAACAGTTAGGTCTCGCGTCAGAAGGCTATCGAGCTTGATATTTTAGCGTTGGATTTTAACGGTCTTTTATCTTCTTAACTATCATGCAAACCCTATGGTGATAGCAGAAGATAAATAAATCATGCAATTCTAATTATAAACCATAAGTAGAAAGCATGCTGATCTTATGTGGTAAAAGCCCATTAACCCTAAGTAAGACCTTAAGTTAACTTAAGTCTTCACTTTAGCTTTTCTTGGGTCTTTTGCCTCTCATCTGGCCCAGACTAGGGCCTAAGCGCCTTCTGCAGCTCAGGTGCACCCACCAGGTAGATGCGCTTGTCATAGGGTCGAACCCTAGACCTCCCACCTGGTTAAGCCTCTGCTGCATGCGCCTCTGCCAACTGTGCTATGTGCTCATGTCTGATTAAACTTACAATTTAATCTATCTAGACATGATTGACTCGCAGGTCAATTACACATTATAAATTAAATAAAAGTGATGCGCAGATCACAATATAAATTAATTTACAATTTTAATCCAGGCTCGCAGGCCCCAGCACAGCAGACATTAAAAGGGCAACCCACATAAGATGAAATAAACATATATCATGGCATCCAATCAACATGTGATCCTTTAACAAGAAAATAAAATTTTTGAAAACCCCATTGGCATCAATTTTAATTTTCTTATGTGCCCTACAACCTTACAACGGTCCATTGATAGGGATCCACTCATCCATCTAGTCAGATCCACTGCCCTTGCATGCACCAAGTCCTAACTGACTTGAGTTGACCTAATGGTCAACCATGCATGCGCAAAGGGCTGAACAACCCTCATGAGTTTCGGCAAGCTGGTGTGACCCTGGGCCTAACTCATGTGTGTTCACTAGTCGTCTCAACCAGACCTCGCTACACGCCCTTGATGCAGTCGACCTATAGCCACCTCGTGCTTGCGCACAGGTGCTATCTGGTCAACCCATCTAGGCTGTCAGATGGTCTGATCAGACTATTTGGATCTAACCTAGAGGATGCTTTCAACCCCATCAACCCGTCTAAGGGTTTATAGCTAGGGCTTAGATCTAAGTTAGCGCGCATGTGATGTAGGTTTTTGACAAAACATTAACATGCGCCAATACATGCGCCAAGAGCAACATACTTCATACTTGCGCAAATAAACTAGCATGTAATCTTTCGCATGTTCATGACCCTAGATCTATTCAACTCAAACATGGATCACAAAGCATTAAGCAATCATAAGCTTCATACCGAAACCAAAAAGCTCTGATACCAATTGTTGAGTCCCCTTCAAGGGGGAGCGCAAGGGGGTGAAACGCTAAAAGGGGGCGCACATAGAACTTTTGCAGCGGATGCAAGGGTTTCATAAGATCGCAAGTAAGAGCATATGATCAACTTAACCAAATAAGATCATACCATAGCCATTGTGTGGGTGTCGACTTGGAATCAAGAGAACAAAATAGATCTCCTCCAAACGGCGCGCACACAAGATGAAGTCGGCTACTCTTTGAGATCCTTGTGTTAGCAAGGTTCTTTCAAAGGTACTTGTCGTATGGAAGGGATGAAATGTCTCTTTCTTTGGCCGAGAGCTCCTTCTCAAAATCCACTCCTTCTCGTCAAACTCCTCTACACGAAAGTGCAAGGCATTGAAGCGAAGAGAGCAACGCATATGCGTTAGAGCGTTTTGAAAAAGGCCTTCATGACTTACCATAAATGGAAGCCATGCGCCTTGATGATCTAATAACCGATCAAAACGCCTTGAGGCTTTGAACCATGCGTTCACACATGTGAACCGGTTCAAATTGGTCTAGTTCAAAGACCAAATTAGGCCAAGCTTTGGACTAGATCTTCTATGAACCAAATGGCTCAAGATCTAACCGCACATCTCAAGATGCTCTTGATCTCACCGATCTAGCATCCAATCTGTCACATCCCGTTATCTTAACCCCAAACAAGCAACACAAGTCATAGAGAAACAGGATGTTATCATACAAGATCGATTCACATGCTAGGTAAAACCAAGTTCAAGAAAACACGATCTGAAAATTTTTGAGAATCCACACATCGAAATTCCACGAAACACAATTTCATAAATGTACCTGCCACCACGCAATCCTTGCACTAGACATATGCAAGGCAACAGTTATATTAAAGCCATATAAAATCCGTAAAATCCATAAATCACATAAGGGTACCTGCCACCAGGCAATACTTGCACTAGACATATGCAAGTTCACATTTATATCAAATCCGATTGCAAAAATACCAATCGACTCAAAATGAGAACCAAAGTCACAATATCGATTTTATGAGTTCATAACTAACATCAATGATACCAAACACCGAAACCAGGCCAAAGCCCGCGGTGACACAAAAATCAAAACTTCAAAACTTAAAACTGCCACAACCGGCAACACAAGTTCACATAATTCGGCCACAACCGGCCCCAGTTAATTAAGCACAAAAAGTCTTATACATTAACAAGCATAATATCCATATCAACGCTAACTCAAGAAATGCGCCCCTGCTCTACACCTGAAAATAGTGAGGGAGTGAGCTACACAGCCCAGTGAGTGGATAGTCTCAAACGACCATCCATAACATACACTCAAAAATACATGCAGATTATTTTAAAAACATTTAACAGAATATCATGTCAACATATAACAAAATTAAAGGACAGAACTCATATAAAACAATCAGGTGTAAACTGCTAAGACATCATTGTCACCAAAGAGTAACCAGGGTTCTAGAGCTATACTCTAAACCAACTAATGACTTAATTGACCTAGTTGTCCAGCATATTCAAGAGTGACCATTATGGTCCAACCCGGCTTTGGCCTAAGCACTGGGAGAAGCCTGCAAATCACATGCAACATATATACATGGACAGTGTGTAGACTCAAGAGGTAATCACCACCTGGTAAAGATGTGATACCTTGATCTACACCACCCCATAATCACAAAAATCTAAGCGTCTAAGAGTGATGACATCAAGAGGTGGCCCCTGTCCGACTAAGACATGGCACTTTGCGTCTTATATCACTCGTTCTCCCAAAGGGTTCCTTAACTGGACAACACCAGACACATCTTATATCTTATTTCACAAAAGTGGACTCCTAAGTGTCAACTAAACTCTAGGATAGTCATTTTTATCACAATAATCACATCAGGCAGGCTGAACAACAACCCCCTCACATATCACAATACAGGGCTGAAATCTCCAACCCTTAACATATCACATATACAGGGCTGAAATCTCCAACCCTTAACATATCACATATAGACTATCCCCTTGAGTACACAGTTACACTTAGCCTTAGTCCTAACCATTCCATGACCACGACACATATTATTCGAATATGTCACATAACCACATAATATTCGAAAATCACATAACCACATAATATTCAAAAAAATCACATAATCACATAATATTCAAAAATCACATAATCACATAGTAGTGTAGTCCTTAGGTTTCATGCTGATTAGTTCAGTCTAACCTTGCTATGTTATCACCCAAAGTTATCAATCAATATTTCATGTCATTACTTTCTGCATACACCATTCAATTAAAAATACATAATAATACAGAAAATTCACTAAATTTCGTTCACAATTAACATAAATGCAGAATATCACATATTCATAGTTTTCTACTAGTTCTGATAACAAAAGACAGAAATACCCCTAGTTCAAAGTTAAAGTCATACACGAAAAGTTATCCAAAAATTTCGTAAAAATACTCATTACGTCCCTCATGATCCCTAGATTCGTAATTTCAAGTTTTCCCCAATTTTAACTAGGAAATTTACCGAATTATCCCTAGGTCAATTTCAGTCAACAGACACTTTTATTTCTAAAAATTCCCAAAAAAATACAGTAGAATCCTCATATACCTAATTTCATGAATATCAAGTTTTCCCCAATTTTTACCCATGCATTTGGACGTAATTTCATGAAGAAGGGTCGAAATTCTCATCCAAGCCCTAATCTTCATGCAATTGAAATTCTAATGCTACATACATGTTTAATCAAGGCCTAATTTATGATTAGGAGTCTTAAAAACGAAAAGCCCTAATTGTCATGCAAGCTAGGGTTTCGAAATTTAGGAAAAAAGCAAGAAACGTATACAATTTTGAAAGCATGTGTTCATGTCATCTTTCTAGACATTAATCCTCTCTAAATCATGCAAAACCTTCCATATGCGTGAACTAGGTGAAGAGAAAATCCACTCACCTTGTTTTCGGTTCTTCCAAGCCAACACCCTCACGCCACTCACGCCACACACGTCGCCGGAACCACCCAAAAGCCGCCGGAAAGTCGCCTCCACCACCTCTTGCCGCCGGCCACAAGAAGAGGAGAAGAGAAGAAGCAAGCCGCCACTTCACCAAGGGAAGAAAATCGTGAGCAAAGAGAAAAACGAGGGTGAACACGATTTCCCCTAAAATTTTTGTTTTTTTCAAGCCTCCAACGAATCCAAACCAATAGCAACCATAAGTGAAAGATCCAATAACCCTTTAGTATAAGTTAATCTCCATTTTACCCTTATCAAGGGCTCTTACCCTTTTCTAACAAGAATACACCCCTAGCCTAGTGGCGTGCAGCACACATCCTATGCCTTAAGTCTTAGGTTCGAATCCTCTCCGCGACACATATTTTTACATTGCAGGAAAATACACCAAACAAGACATTTTCTCAATGAAAAACTTCCACAAACATGCTATAAACGAAATTTTAGTTTTTTTTTCTTACCTGTTAATAAATTTCCGGACCTTACACAATCTCTCGATCGAAGCTTACCAATCTCAAGCCCTAACCAATCAAACATGATCAGACCAGATCTCACTTACAATCAGAGTTTAAACCCCTTTAAACTGAACCCAAACAATTCAGTCCACACGATCTGACTTAAGTAAGCCATATCATCAAATTGTGCGACCCTGAGGGTTTCCTTTAAATGTCGGTAACGATAACTCATGTTATCACGAACAGTGAGGGGTATCTAGCAACACATCACTATCTCCCGATATAAAGGAAAGAGTCTTCCAAGACTACACCCAAACCACAGCACAAGTGTGAATCCACTTCACAAGGCATACATGATTCTTTTGCCACTGGATGTTCTTATTGGACAAGCATGTCAAGCCTGTAACTCCAATATGATGAGCATGATTAGACCAGATGAACATAGTCACCTGGGTATGGCCATACACTTTCTCAATCATCTCATTTAGGGGGGCCCCTCTAGAACATCACACTCCTTAAACAAGGAGACGGTAATCCTATATCTATCACTAGTGTCCTAACCTGACTCATGATCATTATCCAAGATAGTCTATAACCATTATCTTTCAAATGATATTGAACTACCTCAAAACAATGACAATCATCATTTAGAAACACAAGTGATCTCAAGTCAGAGGACATGTGCCACTTGTTGCAAACAAGGATTATTCACATTGTGACAAGCAATTGAATATCCTAGTAGGGTCTGTCCAGTACATCCAATGTACCCATGAGTCTACATCTTATTCCATGCTCGAAGCATCCTATAAGATTAGAACACATATTAGTCTCAATCATATCAAGGCTGTCTCATGTTTACCAAGATATCTCGACTAAGGACAAAGAGCATGTCAGCCTAGCTGAACAGCTTTGAGACATTATTCAGAAGTACACTTATTGCAGCAGACAATGTAACATACTGAATAACAACAATTGCCTTTATAAACATAAGAGTTTATATACATGATACTGATACAATCCCAAGGCCTCAAACATTAGCCTTAAGGGCATACCCCAACAAGCACAAGGATCAACAAGGAGTAGGCGACATCACCTTGTGTGCGTCACTTTTGGAGAAGATCTCTTTCGATCTTTGCTTCCAAGGCACCATCCAAAGAATGGCGATGGTATGATCCTTCATTGATGTTTGCAATCGGGTTTTATAGTTGATCATATCTCATGCAATCGATCCCTAGAAACCCTCATTTCCGCTGCAAATATTTTACATGCGCCTATCTAGGGTTTCGCTCCCCCTTGAAGGGGACTTTTCACTAGCTTGCTAGAATCCTGACATTTGACATAAGCCTCTGATGAAGCTACTATTGGTGGGAGGTCCTTAAAGTCGTACTCTATGGTGTTTACATAATGCACGGAAATCGTGAGAGGGTCTTGAGGCAAGGGAAGTAAAAGCGTTTAGAAAAAAGCTAGAAACACGAGAAATCAGCGCAAATCCTTTCCAGGGCAATACAAATGCTAGAGAGAAACTGACGGCACCCAACTATGCAAAATTTACTCACTAACCTCTCTAGCAACCTTTCAAGAAACTTTAAGTGCAGCACGTTACGGGGTGGCGGATTTGTGGGGTTCAGCTCGTGCACCTATGCACCTGCGAACAAACCACAAAAAGGAAATCGTCCACACCTCCGACACTCGGATGCTCGTTGGTGAGGGAACGAAGGAAAGCACACAGCGGAATAGAACAGTGAACAAAATGTGAACAAACAGGCGAACCTGACCCACCGATGCTGGTGGGATTTACTTCTTTGAAAGCAGGGAACACACTACAACTCCAAGTTGAAGCGCCAGCTGCGACTCTTACAACTCAGTAAATGAGGCACTCTTCATGATCCGCACAAGCTGGAGCACTCTACCACTCTAGAGAACTAAGGATTGATGTTGGCCAGCCCTCTCTTTTATGAGATAAGGGGGAAGCAAGCCAAAAGGGATAGCATCCTAACAACTAACAACCAAAAAGTGGTCAAGCTGCCACATAAAACAAGCTGGAATATAATCCTAACAACTACTAACTACGCCTGCAGGGGTGCAGATCCTTTGATTCTTCAGCGTACGGGTGGTGGCAGAGGCGGTTAGACACGCTCCGAGCTCATTGTGACAAAACAGCAGAACTTGGAAGTCGTGGGCTGGGCCACAACTGTTGCGGCTCGCTCTTGGGCTATGTTGCTGATGTGGTTGTGGGGTTCATTTGGAGTTGGCCCTTCAGGAGGTTGGCTTACAGCGCCCTTGGGCTGAGCCACCTCGGTATGGATGGAGAGTGGACTTATGACACCCATGAAGTGGTCCGGAGAGTTTCTTTGGCATTGGGACCACCAGATTGTTACCTTGTTTGGCTCTTTTGGGTCTTCATGAGGTGGAGCAACATGGTAGGGAGGTTGACGTACATCAAAATGGGGTCGTCGGGGCTCTTCTGGGGCTTTAGGGGCGAACACGACCTAGCCATGTTGGTGAACACGGCCGTGTTCAGGTGCTCCCAGTTCCGACGAGGTGAACATGGCCTGCGCATGTTCAAATGCATGGCCATGTTCAGGGTCTCCAGGATTCGCCGAGGCGAACATGGCCTGCCCTTGTTCAGATGCATGGCCATGTTCTCGTTCGCGTTTGAAATCACCGTTCTTCTCATTTTATGCTAAGACGAACACAGCCTGCCCATGTTCAGACGCACACCCGTGTCCAGGGCCTCTAGGATTTGCCAAGGCGAACATGGCCTGCCCATGTTCAGAGTTGCAGGCCATGTTTGCATGCATGGCCTGCCCGTGTTTGGCTCGTAGGGGCATTTTTTGGTGTTCTTTTGGGTCCGGATCCTCCTCCTTTTCAGTGCTGGTTCCTCCTACATCATCCTCACATCCCCAGATCTTGATAAACAAGAGGTTAGGGCATCTCCCACTCCATACCTCGTATGGTATCTTGGAGACACTCTTTGATGGAATGTTATTCAGTATTAGAGAAGCTGTCTCAAGTGCAAAACCCCAGAATGAGGGTGGTAGAGTTTTATGATTCATCATTGATCGAACCATGTCCAACAAGGTTTGATATCTCCTCTCGGACACACCATTCCATTGTGGTGTTCCAGGGGGAGAGAGAATCCTACACTCTCTCCGATAGTCAAAGAACTAACCGCTCAAGTACTCTCCACCACAATCTGATCGAAGAGTTTTAATGGATCTTCCAAGCTGGTTCTTACTTAATTTTTGAACTCCTCGAAATTCTCAAAGGATTCATACTTATGTCTCATCAGATAGACATATCCATATCTACTGAAATCATCAGTAAATGTGATGAAGTAATTGTATCCTCCTCTAGCTTGTTTACTGAATGGCCCACAGACATCACTGTGTATAAGATCCAATAAACCTCCTGACCTCTCACCGATCTTGGTAAAGGGCGCCTTTGTCATATTCCCTAATAAACAAGGCTCACAAGTATCAAATTCCTCCAAAGAACTTGAATCTAACAACCCATTTGCATAGAGCTGTTGGATGCAATTCTTGTTTATATGGGCTAATTGACAATGCAATAGAAAAACACCAACTGAAGCACTTAGTTTAATCCTTTTGTTATTTATATTACAAATAGAACTATCCATGTACAAGACATATAATCCATTGCACAAAGTACCCTTCCCATAAAAGATGTTTGGAAATGAGAAAGAACAAGAGTTCTCTTTTATTTCAAACTTAAACCCTTACTTTGCCAAGCAAGGAATGGATACAATATTTTTGGTAAGTGAAGGTACATAATAGCAATGATCTAGTTCTAATTGAATTCCAGAAGGCAGGGAGAGACTCAAAACTCCTACAACAACAACAGCAACTTGTGCCCCGTTTCCAACCCGTAGGTCAATCTCTCCAGGCTGCACCGATCTACTTTTCTTAAGCCCCTGCATATTTGTAAAAATATGAGCTCCACATGTGGTATCCAATACCCATGACATTGAAGTAGAAAGATTGACTTCAGTAACATAAATACCTGAGCATGAAGATGAAGCCTTGCCTCTTTTCTTCTCATTCAGAAGTCACACTATGTCCTTTATCATGTGAGGTGGTCCTCCACATGAGTAGCACTTGTTATTCCTGACTCTTTCCATCTTTATCTTCAATGTCTTAGTTAAGTCTTTCGACTTAACACATTGAATATCTACTTTAGGAGGGTTGAGCACAGCGAATTCATCAAAGAGCTGCCTTAGATTATAAATAATCTCAGGAGCACTCTTAGATTCATATTGCCCTCTAAATTCATGTGACATATTGGTTAGCATCAAATTAGCAACCTCCAAAGTATCAGCCTGATGCTTATCATAAGCATCCTTCTCAGCTGCTAAGGTAGAGCATGGAAGTGGCTCAGGAACAGGCTGCTCAAGGACATAGAGCTTCCTCTTAAGCTTGAGCACATTCCTCAAGTTCATATACCAATCTAGTAAGTTGGATCCAACCAACTTATCCCTTTCTAGGGTAGATCGCAGTGACCATCTGTCATTGCTTGCAGCCATTGGTCTACAACAACCAAGAAACATCATATTAGTACTGCTTTAAATCATTTAAACTGGACTTATTTTAAATGATTATAGCTCCCACTATTTTAATTGATTTGATAACCCACAAAGTCAATCGAGAAATTTGGGATTTCCTAGTGAGATAGGATCCTTATTCCACATAGGGCTTCGTGTCCCATGAGGGTGGGATGAGATGCACAAAGTGACCCATGCTTCTTAAGGTGGGCACGCCAGCCGATTGCGCATGGCAACTCCCCTTATTGAGACAGTCTAGGCATTTCATGTCCAACGAGGGCTGGATACAGCATGAAACCTTATCCTCTCAATGATGCCTCTAGAATTTCATCATGTGCCCAGCACATATGAAAATCTAGTCAACTCCTTCCTAACCGTTATGCCCAGGGCCAACGAGTTTCCATGCGAAGGCATGTCCAGGGTAAAACTGGACTGGGGAAACCATTTCCACCGCAAGTGCACGGATTTATCGAAGTAATAAAAGAAATATATCATTCCCAAGAGGATTAGGTGGTCAAGTACTGATGCGTTGCATTTTCAACATGTTTTTGCCTATATTTTACATCATATTTTGGGCTTAATTGAATGATTTTATGCAAATTTTAATGTTTTTTACTTCACTTGGCATATAATCTTCACTTTTCTTAGTTTTTATGAAAATGTAGGTAAAATGGCGTAAAAATGATGGATTTTGGGAGACTTGAGGCCATAACATGATTCCCGAGGAGATCATGAGCTCACACATCAAATTTAGAGTAAGAATGGTGAAGATTTTAACATTTACGGCCTTGGCCGTAATTATGGAGTCGGCCGTAACTTTGGCATTGAGCGAAAGGCGAAAAATGGATAATTATGGGAATGCACATAAACTTTCATGGGTGAGGCCATGAATCCATCATGGTCCATGATACTTTCTGTGAACAAAGGCATGTTCACACAGAAGCTTTTACCACCTTGGCCGTAAACTCATTATGGGCCATAAAAACGTCCGCCCTTTCGGTTTTTCACTTAATTTGAACCCAAATCGAACTAGAATTGAACCAAACTCTCCAGAAACCTTCCTAGATGGATTCTATACTGATTATACTAAAAATGAATGGATTTTGGAAGGGTTTCGGGGGCTTCTATGCATGAAAATGAAGGGAGGCGGCGGCGACGGTGAGAATCAACTTTATAGGGCAAAATTCGCAAAGGAGGATTTGCACATTCCATCTTCATCTCCCGGTCGAGGATAAGGATTTCCAATTACCTTTCTAGTGTTTTTTTGTAATCTTTTTGAGTTTTCATGCAATTTACGTTGATGAACATGTTGTTTGCTATAAACATGATCGTGTAAACTCTATTTTTGGGATTTGGGGAGTAGCCCATTGATGATTCATGGATTATATCTATTGTTTTAAATGTTTTACATGAATTTTATAGATTTGATTTGATTAGAATTGTGTTTATTTACACAACTTATTTACGTAACTTACCCTGATCAAGTACGTTGACGTCTTAGACGTTGCGAGAAGGACCGGAAGGTGAATTGCTACTTCAGATCTATCCTTTTCAAACCTACGAATCTGATAACGGGAGTAGCTCGGATTCGTTTGAAGGATTTCATGTTTTTTCATATAACTTAATGGGCTTAGTTACATTAATTGTCACAAGAGTAGGGGATTAGTGTAATTAAGTACCGGATTACACTTCAGGAGGAGGTAATCTGTACCCTAGGAAAAATCCCTTTCAAAACTATAATTTTCTGTTTAAAGATTTATTTTTACTAAATTCATATTTGTGAATGTGGCGAAACCCCGGGTCTTGATTTTCTTTTAATTTTGTACTTAGAAGTTTCCAAACAAAACAAAAAACACATATTTGATTCGTCTAGGTATAGATCGATCATGTAATCGGTACAGGTACTTGACTGCCAGATCCTCGTTGGGAACGATATTTTTATTACTTCAATAAATCCGTGCACTTGCAGACATATCAAGTTTTTGGCGCCGTTGCCGAGGATCAGGCCTACCAATATCGATTTAATCGTGAGATTTATAGACTAGAGATTTTTTTTATTTTTATTTTATTTTTTGTTTTTGTTTTTATTTTTCTTGTTTTGTTTATTTTTCATATTTTTTTATTTATTTTATTTTATTTGCCTCTTTTTGGATTAACACGTTGTATGAACAGGAGAACTGAAAAATCACTTGACTACATATTTTAAGATTTATTTTGCATTCCTATTTTACATTTTGTATTTTTGAATTTTATTGAAAATATTGTTGGTGTATATGCCCTAAGGACCTAATTCTAGTCCGTTACTTGTACTACTTGATATTGATATTTATATCATACTGGCATTGTCGTTATCATTATTTGTTTACATCTGCGAACATGTACTTATATGATAATGTCCCTGGAGACAGATTGGATTTGTGCTCAAACTATTGTCCCTAGTCAATGTACCTTAGTGGATATGGGACAGCTATGGTACTTGTAAGACTGGTATATGGGCTAGTTAGGCACGAGGTGCTAACGCAGGCATATGGGTATATCAGTGGTAGATATACTGGACCGACCCGCTGTGAGGCAATGACTTGGTGTCACGAGTTATCCTCATAAGTGATAGGAGATGCATTGATCCCTTCACTTGAGGTCATTGGCCGTTCTATATGGTTAGGGACATGCTTTGATACAACCTAACACCTCACCGTAGTTGGGGGGTAATAACGGTTGTCATTGAGCATGTCACGACCCATATGAGAAGGTCAATGAACAGACATAGGATTTGCCCCTTCCTAAGGGAAGCATGATATCCATGGAGCTCCACTATGGTTCTATGACTGAAAGTGTATGGCCATACCCAGGTTAGACCTGATTTAGTCATAGCCATGAGATTGGATAGAAACAAGTGGTGACACACTTGGTCAATCGGATATTAGTTCGGCAAAGAGACTGTAATGCATCTGGTCCTGGTTCCGATGATGGGGATGTCGATGTTGATATCCATTCCGATGACTTGGGTAGTAGAAATGCACTGTTAGGTGCCACTCACTGCTTGTGATGACCTTAGGTCAGCACTGCAAACGTCAGAGGAACCTACAGGGTCGCACACCTTGATACTCGAGTTCTCGTATTGATCGGGAAGCCTTTGAAAGTCCCTTCTCTAAAGGGGGGGGGGGTGAAACCCAAAGGGGGCGCATATCAAAGTTTCGCAAGGGATGTTAGGGTTTCATAGATCGATTTATATATATCATATGATCAACTTTCAATACCTTATATAGATGAAAAGGATTCATACCATTGCCATTGCTTAGATGGCGACTTGGAAGAGAAAGATGCGTGTGCTTCTTCTCCAAAAGTGACGCACACAAGGTGAAGATGACTTGCTCCTTTGAATCCTTTGTGCTAGCAAAGCTCTTCAAAGTATCCTTGTCGAATGGAAGGGAATAGGATGAGAGCTCTAGCTTGGCCGAATCCTCTTCAAGGCGTGAAGACCTTCTCTACACGAGAGAGGGGGCGTCAAGAGGAAGAAGCGAACGTTGAGGCGTTGAGGCGTTGAGGGAAGTGGCGTTTATGACTTTCCAAAAATAGAAAGACATGTAGCCATGCACCCACGACATCAAAACTGACCAAAAAGGCCTACAAGCTTTGAACCATGTGTTCACTCATGTGAACCGGTTCAAATCAATTCGATCCAATTGCATTTGGTTCAAAAACCAAATCAAATCAGCCCAAGCCATGGTCTAGATCTCATTGAACCAAATGGTTCAAGATCTAACCGTTCATCTCTTGATGTTCTTGATCTCACCGATCTAGCATCAACACTCTCGATCGAAGCTTACCGATCTCAAACCCTAATCAATCAAACATGATCAGACCTAATCTCACTTACAATCAGAGTTTAAATCCCTTTAAACTGAACCAAAACAATTCAGTCCACACGATCTGACTTAAGTAAGCCATATCATCAAATTGTGCGACCCTAAGGGTTTCCTTCAAATGTCGGTAACGATAACTCACGTTATCACGATCAGTGAGGGGTATCTAGCAACACATCACTGTCTCCCGATATAAAGGAAAGAGTCTTCCAAGACTACACCCAAACAACAGCACAAGTGTGAATCCACTTCACTAGGCATACATGTTTCCTTTGCCACTGGATGTTCTTATTGGACAAGCGTGTCAAGCCTGTAACTCCAATATGATGAGAGTGATCAGATCAGATGAACATAGTCATCTGGGTATGGCCATACACTTTCTCAACCATCTCATCCAGGGGGCCCCTTCAGAACATCACACTCCTAAAACAAGGAGACGGCAATCCTATATCTATCACTAGTGCCCTAACATGACTCATGCTCATTATCCAAAATAGTCTATAATCATTATGTTTCAAATGATATTGAACTACCTCAAAACAATGCCAATCATCATTTAGAAACACAAGTGATCTCAAGTCAGAGGACACATGCTACTTGTTTGCATACAAGGATTATTCACATTGTGACAAGCAATTGAATATCCTAGTAGGGTCTGTCCAGTACATCCAATGTACCCATGAGTCTACATCTTATTCCATGCTCGAAGCATCCTATAAGATTAGAACACATATTAGTCTCAATCATATCAAGGCTGTCTCATGTTCACCAAGATATCTCGACTAAGGACAATACTGCATATCAGCCTAGCTGAACAGCATCGAGACATTATTCAGAAGTATACGCATTGCAGCAGATAATGTAACAACCTGAATAACAACCATTGCCTTTATAAACATAGAGTTTATACATGATACTGAAATAATCCCAAGGCCTCAAACATTAGCCTTAAGGGCATACCCCAACAATCTCCCACTTGCACTTAATCTAATGGTTGAGAAATCTCAAACCCATATTATTACAGTGCTTCTCATGCTTCTGCTGCGCCAGAGGCTTTGTAAGCGGGTCAGCCAGATTGTCGTCTGTATGAACCTTGCAGACTTTGATCTCGCCACGATCAATGATCTCCCGGATCAAGTGAAACCTTCTCTGTATGTGCTTGGACTTCTGGTGCGACCGTGGTTCCTTTGCTTGTGCTATTTCTCAGTCTGTGTTTGTGGACACTGACTCTTCGAAAGATTCAGACCATGTCTGACTGGAAGATATCCTCTTTTAGAATTTTCTAAATGAAATCTCTCCAGGACTTTATCGATGTAAGTACTCTGGCACAGCCCGAGAAGCCTCTTAGATCTATCTCTGTAGATCTTCACACCTAATACATAGGCTGCTTCTCCCAAATCTTTCATCTGGAAACATTTTCTTAACCATGCCTTGACAGCATGTAGTTCAGGAATATCGTTTCCAATGATTAAGATATCATCGACGTAGAGGACTAGGAAAGTAATCACGCTCCCACTAAACCTCTTATATACACACGGGTCATCTTCATTCTTGATGAAACCAAACTCGCAGATTGATTCATCAAAACAAATATTCCAGCTTCTTGATGCTTGCTTAAGTCCATAAATGGACTTCTTTAACTTGCATATTTTATGACGATCTGATGGATTGATGAAACCTTCAGGTTGTGTCATATACACATCCTCGTCTAGTTTTCCATTAAGGAAAGCGGTCTTCACATCCATTTGCCAGATCTCATAATCATAATATGCTGCTATCGCAAGAATAATCCGAATAGACTTGAACATAGCTACAGGAGAGAAAGTTTCATCATAATCTATCCCGTAGATTTGTTTGAAACCTTTCGCAACTAGCCTGCCTTTATAGGTAACAACGTTACCATCCATGTCAATCTTCTTTTTGAAGATCCATTTACAGCCTATAGGGATTACTCCCAGAGGCGGATCAACCAAATCCCAGACTTGGTTATCTGACATGGAGTCCATCTCGGCTCGCATAGCTTCAAGCCATCTCGCTGATTCCGGTCCACTGACCGCATCCGCATAAGTGAGGGGTTCATCATTAATGATGTAGACTCCATCATAGCGCTCAGGCTGTCGACGGATCCTTCCCGATCTACGCGGTTCCCGTGATATATGAGCCTCAGGTTGTTCAATAACCTGTTCTACTGGCTCATGCACATCCAACTGTGCTTGACTACTTTGTCCTTCTTCTGGATTCTCATCCAGCTTTATTTCTCTCCCACTGGCCTCTTGGAGAAGAAATTCCTTCTCAAGAAAAAAAGCCGTCCGAGCAACAAAAACTTTGTTCTCTTTGGGATCGTAGAAATAATAACCCTTAGTTTCCTTAGGGTAACCGACAAAGATACATTTCTCAGATATGCTCTCCAGTTTCCCAGAGGCGAGCTTTTTGACATAAGCCTCGCAACCCCAGATCTTAATAAATGACAAGCTCGGCTATTTCCCATACCATAATTCATATGGAGTCTTTGAAACTGCCTTGGATGGCACTCGGTTTAGTACCTTTGCAGCTGTTTCCAGTGCAAATCCCCAAAAGGAGTAAGGTAGAGTAGCCTGACTCATCATAGAGCGAACCATATCAAGTAAGGTTCTATTTCTCCTCTCGGACACACCATTCCATTGCGGTGTTCCTGGTGGAGTGAGCTGTGAGACAATCCCACACTCCTTCAGATAGTCAGTAAACTCATGACTCAAGTATTCTCCACCTCGATCTGTGCGGAGTGATTTGATATTTCGGCCTAACTGATTCTGTACTTCATTTTTGAACTCTTTGAACTTGTCAAAAGATTCACTTTTATGTCTCATAAGATAGACATAACCATACCTACTGAAATCATCAGTAAAGGTAATGAAGTATGAATAGCCACCTCTGGCATGTTTACTAAAAGGCCCACACACATCACTGTGAATGAGGTCAAGTAAACTTGAAGCCCTTTGACCTTTGTTAGAAAAAGGGGCCTTCGTCATTTTACCCATTAAACAAGCTTTGCATGTATCAAGCTCCTCACAGGAGAATGATCCCAGCAGTCCATGATCATGCAACCGCTTAATGCGTTTCTTGTTAATATGGCCTAAACGACTATGCCATAGCAAGGTGCTGTCATCAGCAAACTTGGCTTTCTTAATATCAATATTTTGTATAGAACATTCCATGTCCAACATGAATAACCCATTGTTAATCGATCCAGTAGCATAAACAATATTATCAACAGAAAGATAACACTTTGAAATCTTGCATTCAAAGGAAAACCCTTTCCTGACAAGAGCAGGAATAGAGATAATATTTTTCGTTATGCTTGGTACAAAATAACAATTGTCCAGTTCCAATACAAGTCCAGATGGTAATGAGATGTAATAAACTCCTACAGCAACAGCAGCAACCCGTGCCCCGTTTCCAACTCGTAGGTCCACCTCATGCTGTCCCACCTGTCTTCTTCTCTTGAGTTCCTGTACATTAGAACAAATGTGAACTCCACATGCAGTGTCCAACACCCATGAAATAGAAGAAGAAGATACCATTACTTCAGTCACGAAAATACCTGAGCCAGAAGCGAAAGGATTGCTTCCCTTCTTGTCTCCTTGGAGCGCTTTACAGTCCTTTTTCCAGTGACCCAGCTGGCCACAGTGGAAACATCTGTATTCCTTCGACCGCTTAACCTTTTGTTTCAGAGCCTTGTTGTAGTTCTTGACAGGGGCTTTGCCCTTCTTCCCTTTCTTCTTGTTCCTTGAAGGAACCATCAAGATAGAGGATGAAGGCTTTCCCTTTAGAGTCAACTCTGTAGTCAAGAGCATGTTCAGCAACTCTGCCGGGGTACAGTCGATCTTGTTCATATTAAAATTAATGATGAACGGATCGTAAGTAGCCGGAAGAGACTGCAGGATTATGTCTACAGCAAGCTCCTGATTGATGGTATGTCCCAGTTTCTCTATAGCCTCCTTGTACCCAATCATCTTGAGTACGTGAGCTCCCACTGGACTCCCTTCAGCCAGTTTGCTCTGAAAGAAAAGCTTAGTCAAATTATAGCGTTCAGTCCTAGCCTGTGCAGCATACAGCATCTTGAGGTTTGCTATAATTTCTATAGCAGATAGATCCTCATGCTGACGCTGCAGCTCTGGCGTCATAGACGCAAGCATCAGGCAAGCGACATCAATGCTATCATTGACATACTTTTCATAAGCATCGCGAACCACCCTTGCGGCGTTCACAGCGGGTTGAGGCGGTATAGCCGTCTCGAGGACATACAGCTTCCTCTCTGCCTTAAGAACAATCTTAAGGTGTCCGTACCAGTCTGAGAAGTTTGGTCCAGCAAACTTCTCCCTTTCCAGTAGGGATCGCACATTGAAATTCGTGGTGTTCGTTGCTGCAGAAATCTACAACAATACAAGAACAGCAAGGTCAGTATCAATGTTTAGAATCAATTCAGGACTTAAGAATGATTCTTTTCTCACTATTTTATCTGACTGAAAAATCCATTAAACAGTCCGAAAGAGTAACACTCTTTTAGTGAGATAGGATCCAGATTTCATACTTGGTCTCCGCGTGTTAGGGAATGCCGGGTGTAATTTAAAATTTTGCAGTCCCAGGACGCAGCGGAAGAAGCATTACACCTGAAACACATTCCTTTCCCAAGGATCCATGCGAGAGAGAGAACACAAGGATGTGTTAGGGTTAGTACCTTTATTGCTTGTTAGGATGAAGGTGCCAAGTTGAAGACGCTCAAGTGCTCGTCCTCTACAAGTATCCACGCGTCGACTCCTTGATCATTGCTCCCTTCCACGCTTGGTGCTAGCCTCGGGAAGAGAATCAAGCCTTTGTCACTCTCTTCAAATCTTGCGCCACCTCCAAGGTAGAACCGCCAAGAAGAGATGAGGAGGAAGATGATGCGCCAAGTACTTCCTTTTTCTTCTTTGCTTGCGCCACCTCCAAGGTGCGCCTATGGCCAAGGAACGCTGAGGGCTTGCGGCAAGAAGACGCCACCAAGCACAAAGAATCCTTGCGCCAAAGAAGAGAGGAAGAAGAAGAAGAACTTGCTTGCGCCTTTGATGGAAGAAGGAGAGCTCCAAGCCCTCAAGTTGTCGCCACCTTAAACTTCCAATTCTCTCCAAGAGATGTCGCCACCAAGTCCTTCTCCAAGTTGCGCCAAGAGGTGAAGAAGGAGAAGAAGACTTGCGGCTACAAGGAGGAAGAAGGTTGCGCCACCTTGATGTTGTCGCCCTTTGCTTTGCTCTTGCCTCTCTATTTGTGCTCACGTCTCCAAGCATTCATCATCATGAGAGGGCGACAATGAGTCCTATAAATAGGACTAGAGGCGGCAAGAGCAATGGCTAGGATCATGCCAAGTGGGCGGCTAGGATAAAGAAGTCTTGGGATAAGGAAAGTCTCAAAGACTTTACCATAAATCTCATTCAACCTATCCTAATTTGCCCAATGGCCATATCAGCCCAAGACATGCCTTAGAGGCATGCATTCCATCCAAGGAGAAGGGCTAGGCGCAACAAGCATGAAGAATTCGGCTAGGGTGGTTTCTTGGGAGAAATTAGGGTTTGAGGTAAGGTAAGTCTCCAAGACATTACCATATTCCTCACCCTACTATCCATATGCGCCCAAGAACTTCCCATAAAAGTTCTCAAGCCATATCAGCCCCAAGACTTGCCTTAGAGGCAATTATTCCATCCAAGGAGCAAAGGGGGAGGCGCCTAATGCTTCCTTATGAAGCAACATGCGCCCACTTCACCCCATTATGCCCTTGGTGCCAATGGGGTATAATTCTTCCCCATTATACCCTTATTTGCTTATACTTCTTCATGATAACTAATTATTGGGCCTCATTGGATAATGAGCTAGCCCAAACTTCATGGCATGAGTTGATTAAGCCATTGGATCCAATCCAATGCAACCCTAATCCAAATGTGACCAATCTAGGTCAATTTCGGGTCAACCTCCCAAAAATGAAGTTTGGCTCCAATAACTTTCTTCCAACTCATCAGGCCCATTGGCGCTGATGAAATCTTCCAAATGGATCCAAGTTATCCAATAACTTGATCCAGAGGCTTCTGATTAAAGCAACGTCAAGAGTCTATTGCGTGTGACCCCGTAGGATCCATATGACGATGGCAATGATGTAAACATCATAAGTAGTGAGGGGTATCTAGCAACACATCACTACTACCCATGTCATAGGACTTAAGTCATTATGGCAATAACTCCTAACAAGCAACGAGGATTCCCATGCATTCTAGATCCCTTTGCTTGAACTGATATCCTTTCATTGGATTAGTCTCAAGTTTATTATCCAATGCATTGGTCATGACTTAACTAGTGTGGCCACACATTCCTGTCATGCACCAATAAGGTGGGGTGCCCCGAGTGGATATCATGCTTCCTCTGAAGGAAGGGGCAAATCCTACTATTGGTCATCCATGTCTCTATATGACTTATGACATGCCCAATGACAGTCGTTTTAGTCCCCCAATTACGGAGAGACGTAAGACTGTATCAAAGCATACCCATCATCAGATCTAGACATGAATACCTCAAGTCTAAGGATCAATGCAAACCTCTTGCATGTGAGATTGACTCGTTGACTAGACAAGTCAATCCTCACGGTGGATCACTCCAGTGCATCCAATGCACCTGTATGTCTGCGTTACTGTGCCCTGCACCTAACCAGCCCATACACCAGTCTCACATGTACCAAAGCTGTCCCATATCTGCTAAGGTACCTTGACTGGGGATAGCTTGTGAGAATGGATCCAATCCAAACTCCTGGGACATTATATATGCAATTCAATACATCAACGCAGGTAAAGCAATCTGCATAATAACGACCATGCCTTTATTGATTATATCAATTTCATTAATTCTATCAAAGTACATTCAAGCAATGCCTGACCATGTCCTTACATTGGTCTGTAGGGCATATACACCAACAATCTCCCACTTGCACTAAGACCAAGGGCAACTGATGTTTAATCAGTCCCTTATGTCTCTAGTATGACTTATTTAGCTTCCGCTGCGCCAGAGGCTACGTCAGTGGGTTTTTCCAGATTGCTATCTGTGTTTATTTTAACTAGTTTGAATCATCATCCTTATCCACGATCTCCAAGATCAGATGATATTGCTGCAGTACATACTTGAATGCTAAGTTCCTTTACACATGCTTACGGCCCAGTAAAAACTATACTGGACCATCAAGCACCAGGGACTAAATCAAGTTCAAATGAATGAAGCTGCTTCCTTAGCTGCCACAAGAAGCTGCAATGTACTCAGCCTTATTTGTAGAATTTGCCACTATGGTTTGCATAAAGCTCTTTCAGCCTACAACACCACATCAAGATAAGACCCAAATCCTGGCTGTGAACGATAGTCATTAGACTGGAACGAAGTGTCAGTGTACCCCTGTACACAAAGTTCTTCCTGTCTATCACAGACTAAAATTCAATCCTTTATACTTCCCAAGTACGAAGGGTTGCTTTCACAGCTATCTAGTGTATGAACACTAGGATTAGATTGAAACTTGCTGGCATTGCTCCAAGCATTTGCCATAGATGGTCTAGTGCACTCTGCACAAAACATGGTCTATCTTGTACCCAATGTACCGGGATTATAGACCCATGTCACTACTCTCCAGCTGTGTCATAGGACACAATATCCTCATGAGAGTCAGACCATATCTCTCTGGAAGGTATCAATATTTGGAATCATCCAATATAAATCTCTCCAGAAAATCTTGGATGAACATAGATTGACTAAAGGGCAATGCCTTTCTTGGATCTCTGTCTATAGATCCTCATGCCTAGGATGTAGGCATCATTCCCTAGGTCATTCTTCTCGAAATACATTCCAAGCCTGTACTTCACCACGTGAAGAGCTGGGATGTCATTTCATGCGAGGAGATATCATCAATCTATTAGAACAAGAAACATTATGATGCGAGGAGATATCGTCTGAAGATAGATGGGCATGCCCACTGAGTGGGTACAACACGGCCCCAACGATAATCAGAACAGTGAGGTTTCGCGTCAGAAGGCTTACGTGCTTGATATTTAACGTTGGATTTTAACGGTCTTTTATCTTCTTAACTATTATGCAAACCCTATGGTGATAGCAGAAGATTAAATCATGCAATTCTAATTATTGAAAACAATAAATGAAAGCATGATGATCTTATGTGGTAAACGCCCATTAAGCCTAAGTAAGACCTTAATTTAACTTAAGTCTTCACTTGAGCTCTTCATGGGTCATTTGCATCTCATCTGGCCCAACCCAGGGTCCAAGCGCCCACTGCAACTCAGGTGCGCCCACCAGGTAAATCCGCCTGTCCTAGAGTCGAACTCTAGACCTTCCACCTGGTCAAGCCTCAAGCTGCATGCGCCTCTGCCATGTGTGCTCTGTGCTCTTGTCTGATTAAAATACAATTTAATCTATCTAGACAAGATTGACACGCAGGTCAATTACATTGTATAAATTAATTAAAATGTGATGCGCAGATCACAATAAAAATAATTTACAATTAATCCAGGCACATAGGCCCCAGCACAGCACACATTAAATTTGGGTAGCCCACATAAGATTAAATAAACACTCAACATGGTATCCTATCAACATGTGATACAATAATAAGGAAATAAGAGTTTCAAAAAACCCATTGGGATTAATTTTATTTTCCTTATTTGCCCTACTACCTTACAACGGTACATTAATAGGGATCCACTCATCATGTCTAGTCCAATCCACTGCCTTTGCATGCACCAAGTCCTAACTGACTTGAGTCGACCTAATGGTCAACTATGCATGCGCTAAGGGCTGAACAACCTTCATGAGTTCTGGCAAGCGGGTGTGACCCCGGGCCTAACTCAAGAGAGTTCACTTGTTGTCTTAACCAGACATCGCTACACGCCTGTCTGCAGTCGACCTATAGCCACCTCGTGCTAGCGCACAGGTGCCATCTGTTCGACCCATCTAGGCTGTCAGATGGTCTGATCAGACTATTTGGATCATAACTAGAGGATGACTTCAACCCTAATAACCCGTTTAAGGTTTTACAGTAGTCGCTTTATAGATCTAGATGGATGCGCGCAAGATGTTAAGTTTTTAGGTAAAAACAACTTTCAACTTGCGCAACATTGTAAGAAAGCTTCATCTAAGTTAACATGCGTAAACTTAATGAAAACTTACATATAGAACTATACTTAAGCGCTAACATGGATCACAAAGCAATCATATGAACATACATAAAACCTATCCTCTGATACCAATTGAGAGTCCCTTCTCTAAAGGGGGGGGGGGTGAAACCCAAAGGGGGCGCATATCAAAGTTTCGCAAGGGATGTTAGGGTTTCATAGATCGATTTATATATATCATATGATCAACTTTCAATACCTTATATAGATGAAAAGGATTCATACCATTGCCATTGCTTAGATGGCGACTTGGAAGAGAAAGATGCGTGTGCTTCTTCTCCAAAAGTGACGCACACAAGGTGAAGATGACTTGCTCCTTTGAATCTTTTGTGCTAGCAAAGCTCTTCAAAGTATCCTTGTCGAATGGAAGGGAATAGGATGAGAGCTCTAGCTTGGCCGAATCCTCTTCAAGGCGTGAAGACCTTCTCTACACGAGAGAGGGGGCGTCAAGAGGAAGAAGCGAACGTTGAGGCGTTGAGGCGTTGAGGGAAGTGGCGTTTATGACTTTCCAAAAATAGAAAGACATGTAGCCATGCGCCCACGACATCAAAACCGACCAAAACGCCTACAAGCTTTGAACCATGCGTTCACTCATGTGAACTGGTTCAAATCAATTCGATCCAATTGCATTTGGTTCAAAAACCAAATCAAATCAGCCCAAGCCATGGTCTAGATCTCATTGAACCAAATGGTTCAAGATCTAACCGTTCATCTCTTGATGTTCTTGATCTCACCGATCTAGCATCAACACTCTCGATCGAAGCTTACCGATCTCAAACCCTAATCAATCAAACATGATCAGACCTGATCTCACTTACAATCAGAGTTTAAATCCCTTTAAACTGAACCAAAACAATTCAGTCCACACGATCTGACTTAAGTAAGCCATATCATCAAATTGTGCGACCTAAGGGTTTCCTTCAAATGTCGGTAACGATAACTCACGTTATCACGATCAGTGAGGGGTATCTAGCAACACATCACTGTCTCCCGATATAAAGGAAAGAGTCTTCCAAGACTACACCCAAACAACAGCACAAGTGTGAATCCACTTCACTAGGCATACATGTTTCCTTTGCCACTGGATGTTCTTATTGGACAAGCGTGTCAAGCTTGTAACTCCAATATGATGAGAGTGATCAGATCAGATGAACATAGTCATCTGGGTATGGCCATACACTTTCTCAACCATCTCATCCAGGGGGCCCCTTCAGAACATCACACTCCTAAAACAAGGAGACGGCAATCCTATATCTATCACTAGTGCCCTAACATGACTCATGCTCATTATCCAAAATAGTCTATAATCATTATGTTTCAAATGATATTGAACTACCTCAAAACAATGCCAATCATCTTTTAGAAACACAAGTGATCTCAAGTCAGAGGACACATGCTACTTGTTTGCATACAAGGATTAAGCAATTGAATATCCTAGTAGGGTCTGTCCAGTACATCCAACGTACCCATGAGTCTACATCTTATTCCATGCTCGAAGCATCCTATATGATTAGAACACATATTAGTCTCAATCATATCAAGGCTGTCTCATGTTCACCAAGATATCTCGACTAAGGACAATACTGCATATCAGCCTAGCTGAACAGCATCGAGACATTATTCAGAAGTATACGCATTGCAGCAGATAATGTAACAACCTGAATAACAACCATTGCCTTTATAAACATAGAGTTTATACATGATACTGAAATAATCCCAAGGCCTCAAACATTAGCCTTAAGGGCATACCCCAACAGCCTTATGATCGAGTTATTGGATAACTCGGATCTAATTGGGAGATTTCATCAGTGCCAATGGGCTTGATGAGATGGAAGAAACTTATTGTAGCCAACTTCCATTTTTGGCATATTGACCAAACTAACCATGGTTAACCTAGTTTGACCTTGGGTTAAATTGGATTAGATCCAATGGGTTGATTGACATGCATTATGGACCTTGGGCTAGGCCCATTCTATAGTTGGGCTTATTAATAAGTTAAATGGGTTTAAGGAGAAGAATGTGTAGGTGCATGGTTAACCCTGGTTAGACTAGGGATGGCGCCTACGACACATATGGTTAAATCTAAGTTGAATTAATCATTTGTGGGCTAATTAATTAATTAATTTAAATAATTGATAAGAGTCCTATTTAATAGGGCTGATTATTTAAATTATTAATTAGAGTCCTACTTGGATTAGGACTTGATTATTTAAATGATTAATTAGAATCCTAATTGGATTAGGACTTAATTAAATCATTAAAATAATTCTATTCCTACTTCTTCTCTTAGCCACTACCTTAACCGCCCCTTGCTCTATATATTGAGCCCTAGCCGCCCCCTCGCATGACACACATATTCTTAGAGGCGTGAACACTAAGAGGGGCGACAACAAGGATCAAAGGTGGTGGCGGCTTCTGTTGGGGTATGCCCTTAAGGCTAATGTTTGAGGCCTTGGGATTGTATCAGTATCATGTAATAAACTCTTATGTTTATAAAGGCATGGTTGTTATTCAGTTTGTTACATTGTCTGCTGCAATAAGTGTACTTCTGAATAATGTCTCAAAGCTATTCAGCTAGGCTGACATGCAGTTATGTCCTTAGTCAAGATATCTTGGTGAACATGAGACAGCCTTGATATGATTGAGACTAATATGTGTTCTAATCTTATAGGATGCTTCGAGCATGGAATAAGATGTAGACTCATGGGTACATTGGATGTACTGGACAGACCCTACTAGGATATTCAATTGCTTGTCACAATGTGAATAATCCTTGATTGCAACAAGTGGCACATTTCCTCTGACTTGAGATCACTTGTCTTTCTAAATGATGATTGTCATTGTTTTGAGGTATTTCAATATCATTTGAAACATAATGATTATAGACTATCTTGGATGGTGAGCTTGAGTCAGGTTAGGGCACTAGTGATAGATAAAGGATTGCCGTCTCCTTAATTGGAGTATGATGTTCTAAAGGGGCCCCCCTCTGTATGAGATGATTGAGAAAGTGTATGGCCATACCCAGATGACAGTGTTCATCTGATCTAATCATGCTCATCATATTGGAGCTACAGGCTTGACACGCTTGTCCAATAAGAACATCCAGTGGCAAAGGAAATTTGCATGCCTTGTGAATTGGATTCACACTTGTGCTGTGGTTTGGGTGTAGTCTTGGAAGACTCTTTCCTTTATATCGGGAGACAGTGATGTGTTGCTAGATACCCCTCACTGATCGTGATAACGTAAGTTATCATTACCGACATTTAAATGAAACCCTTAGGGTCGCACAATTTGATGATATGGCTTACTTAAGTCAGATCGTGTGGACTGAATTGTTTGGGTTCAGTTTAAAGGGATTAATGTCACATCCCGTTATCTTAACCCCAATCAAGCAACACAAGTCACAGAGGAACAGGATGTTATCACACAAGATCGATGCACATGCTAAGTAAAACCAAGTTCAGGAAAACCCGATCTGAAAATTTTCGAAAAATCCGTACATAGAATCTCCACGAAACATAATTTCACAAATGTACCTGCCACCACGCAATCCTTGCACTAGACATATGCAAGGCAACAGTTATATCAAAGCCACATAAAATCCGTAAAATCCATAAATCACATAAAGGGTACCTGTCACCAGGCAATACTTGCACTAGACATATGCAAGCTCACATTTATATCAAATCTGATCGCAAAAAAAATACAAACCAGCTCGAAATTCGAAGCAAAGCCACAATATCGCTTCTATAAACTCATGGAACTAACATCAATGATACCAAACACCGAAAACAGGCCAAAGCCCTCGGTGACACAAAAATCAAAAGCTCAAAACTGCCACAACCGGCAACACGAGTTCACAAAGTTTGGCCACAACCGGCCCCAGTTAACTAAGCACAAAAGTCTTATACATCAAACTGTTGTAGCTGTAGGGAAAATCACAATATCCATATGAAACGCTAACTCAGGTAGTGCGCCCCTGCTCTACACCTGAAAATAATGAGGGGTGAGCTACACAGCCCAGTGAGTGGATAGTCTCAATCGACCATCCATAAGATACACTCAAAGACACATGCAGATTATTTTAAAAACCTTTAGCAGAACATCATGTCAACGTATAACAAAAGCAAAGAATAGAACTCATATAACAATCAGAAGTACACTACTAAGGCATCACACAGTTGTCACTACCGAGTAACCAAGGATCTAGAGCCATACTCTAAACCAACTAAACACACCAACCACTTACCACTTAGTTGTTCAGCATAATTCAAGAGTGACCCCTAGGGTCCAACCCGGCTCTGGCCTAAGCACTGGGAGAAGCCTGCAAATCACATGCAACACAAACATGGACGGTGTGTAGACTCAAGAGGTGATCCCCATCCGGTCAAGATGTGATACCTTGATTTACACCACCCCATAACACAAAAATCTAAAAGTCTAAGAGTGATGAAATCAAGAGGTGGCCCCTGTCCGACCAAGACATGGCACTTTGCATCAATCACTCGTTCTCCCAAAGGGTTCTTTACTGAACAACCACTAGACACACCTATTTCACAAAAGTGGACTCCTAAGTGTCAACCAGACTCTAGGATAGTCATTTTCATCACGATAATCACAACAGGCAGGCTGAAACATCAACCCCTCACATATCACAATACACCGGGCTGAAATCTCCAACCCCTAACATATCACATATAGACTATCCCCTAGAGTACACAGTTACACTTAGCCTTAGTCCTATCCATAATGGGTACATAGACCACAACACATAACATTCGAAACCACATATAACCACATAATGTAGTGTAGTGTCCTTAGGTTTCATGCTGATCAGTTTAGTATAACCTTGCTAAGTTATCACCCAAGTTTCTCAAACAAGGATACATGGTCATAGATATATATAAACGTGCTGCACATAGAGAAGTTTCCAAGCAATCAAATTTATCATCTAGCACAACCAAGTGGATAGAATTCGATTAAGACACCCCACCCACCTCTTATCTTGAACCGTGAACACCAAGGTGAAGAAAACGCCACCAAGCACCAAAGGACGCCGGCCAAGGGAAAAGGAAGAAGAAGAATTTCATCCAAGACCCCAAAGAATCGCCCAAGCCTTCAAGCCACCGCCCCTAGTTCAAAGTTTAAGTCATGCAAGAAAACTTATCCAAAAATTTCGTAAAAATAGTCATTACATCCCTCATGATCCCTAGATTCGTAATTTCAAGTTTTCCCCAATTTTAACTAGAAAATTTACCGAATTACCCCTTGGTCAAATTCAGTCAACAGAAACTTTTATTTCTAAAAATTCCCAAAAAAATACAGTAGAGCCCTCATATACCTAATTTCATGAATATCAGGTTTTCCCCAATTTTTACCCATGCATTTGGGCGTAACTTCATGAAGAAGGGTCGAAATTCTCATTCAAACCCTAACCTTCATGCAATTGAAAAACTAAAGCTACATACATGCTTAAACAAGGTCTAATTGATGATTAGAAGCCTTAAAAATGAAAAGCCCTAATTGTCATGCAACCTAGGGTTTCGAATTTTAGGGAAAAGCAAAGAAAACGTATGCAACTTGCAATCAAGGTTCATGTCATGTTTCTAGGCATCAAACTTCTCTAAAACAAACAATACTTCCAATAGGCGTGAACAAGGTGGAGGAGAAAAATCTACACACCTCAAACTAGGGTTCTTCCTCCAAGCCACTCACTCTCACGCTTCCTCTCACGCCACCACGTCGCCGGAACACACCCAAAAGCCGCCGGAAAAGTTGCCTCCACCACTACTTGCCGCCGGCCACCAGAAGAGGAGAAGGAAGAAGGAAGTGTTGGAGTATGCCCTTAAGGCTAATGTTTGAGGCCTTTGGGATTGTAATAGTATCATGTAATAAACTCTTATGTTTATAAAAGGCATGGTTATTATTCAGCTTGTTACCTTGTCTGCTGTAATAAGTGTACTTCTGAATAATGTCTCAAAGCTGTTCAGCTAGGCTGACAGGCTATAAGTCCTTAGTCGAGATATCTTGGAGAACATGAGACAGCCTTGATATGATAGAGACTAATATGAGTGCTAATCTTATAGGATGCTTCGAGCATGGAATAAGATGTAGACTCATGGGTACATTGGATGTACTGGACAGACCCTACTGGGATATTCCATTGCTTGTCACAATGTGAATGATCCTTGTAAGCAACAAGTGGCACATGTCCTCTGACTTGAGATCACTTGTGTTTCTAAATGAGGATTGTCATTGTCTTGAGCTAGTTCAATATCATTTGAGATATAATGATTATAGACTATCTTGGATGGTGAGCTTGAATCAGGTTAGGGCACTTGTGATAGATAAAGGATTGCCGTCTCCTTGTTTAAGGAGTGTGATGTTCTATAGGGCCACACTATATGAGATGATTGAGGAAGTGTATGGCCATACCCAGATGACTATGTTCATCTGATCTAATCATGCTCATCGTATTGGAGTTACAAGCTTGACATGCTTGTCCAATAAGAACATCCAGTGGCAAAGGACACATGTATGCCTTGTGAATTGAGTCACACTTGTGCTGTGTTTTGGGTGCAGTCTTGGAAGACTCTTTCCTTTATATCGGGAGACAGTGATGTGTTGCTAGATACCCCTCACTGATCGTGATAACGTAAGTTATCGTTACCGACATTTAAAGGAAACCCTCAGGGTCGCACAATTTGGTGATATGGCTTCCTTAAGTCAGATCGTGTGGACTGAATTGTTTTGGTTCAGTTTAAAGAGATTTAATCTCTGATTGTAAGTGAGATCTGGTCTGATCATGTTTGATTGATTAGAGCTTTAGATTGGTAAGCTTCGATCGAGAGAGATGATGCTAGATCGGTGCGATCAGAAGCGTCAGATGATGAAGGGTCAGATCTAGGACCTTGTGGTCTAATTTGGTCTAGACTTAATTCTGGGCTGATTTGGTTTCGAAATTGAACCAATGAAATTGAACCGGCTCATGGGTTGAGCGCTTGGTTCAAGAGGGAGAAGAGGTTGCATTTGGTTCATGGAAACATGAACCATGAACGCCAACTCTTAATCGTTGCCATTTATGGAAAGTTCCATAAGCTAAACGCATATGCGTTCATGGCTTGATTACTCTCTAATGCTTTCGGTTTTGCTCTTTGGGCGTGGAGAAAACGGCTTGCTCTTGGAGAAGGCGTTGTTCTTGCGAAAAGAAGGAAGAGCTCTCGAAAAGAAGGCAGCCCTTTTCATCTAATCTCCTACACACGGTTGAAAGAGCTTGCCAATCTTGCTAGCACAAGACTTGCGCAAGGAGGAAGCTTTCATCCCTTGTGTGTGATTTCTTTGGAGAAGATCCCTTCGGTCTTTCTTCTTCCAAGCCGCACCATCTACATGGCTATGGTATGATCTTGTTCTTATCAATCTTTGATAGTTGAACAATTGGCATGCAAACGATTTTAAAACCCTTGCTTCCGCTTGCATCATTTTTCATTAGCGCCATGCTTAGGGTTTTTGCCCCCTTTATCTTTGGGGTTCCTTCAATTGGTATCAGAGCTTGGCTCTTTGCATGCTATTTTGTTTGCTAATGTGATCCATACTTGTTGCGCCTACTTTGTTTACATGTTGGATGCGCTTACCTTGGTTTGGTTTCATGAAAGTTGCGCTTGTATCATGGCTTCATGAAGGTTGCGCATGTATCATTTGATGACATGTAGTTTGCGCTCCCCCTTGAAGGGGACTCCCTGAAGTTTGCGCTCCCCCTTGAAGGGGACCCCCTTAGATCTAAGGGTTATCAAGCATGTTGTTTGTTTGTTTGCGCATGTACTAGATGTTTTTTAAAAACAAACTTACATCTTGCGCGCATGATTAGATCTAAGGTGTCCCTACAATAAACCCTTAGATGGGTTGATGGGGTTGAAGTCACCACTAGGTTAGATCCAAGTCTGATCAGACCATCTGACAGCTCAGATGGGTTGACCCAATAGCACCTATGCGCAAGCACAAGGTGGCTATAGGTTGACTGCATCTAGGGCGTGTAGCGAGGTCTGGTTGAGACAACTACTGAACACACTTGAGTTAGGCTCGGGGTCACACCCGCTTGCCAAAAACTCATGGGGTGGTTCAGCCCTTGGGGCATGCATGGTTGACCATTAGGTCAACTCGGGTCAGTTAGGACTCGGTGCATGCAAGGGCAAAGGATCTAACTAGATGGATGAGTGGATCCCCATCAATGGACCATTGTAAGGTTATAGGGATCATAAGGAAATTAAAATTGATGCCATGGGGTTTTTCAAAACTTTTAATTTCAAAATGATTGGATCACATGTTGATTGAACCATTTGCTTGTTTATTTAGTCTTATGTGGGTTGCCCTATTGTGTGCTGTGCTGGGGCCTGCGTGCCTGGATTTAAAATTGTAAATTAATTTGTGATCTGCGAATCACATTGTACTTAATTTATAATATGTAGTTGACCTGCGAGTCAACCTTGTCTAGATAGATCAAATGTATTTGATTAGACAAGAGCAAAGGCACACATCCCAAAGGGGCATTCAGCTGGTAACGCACCTGAGGTGCTCTTGGCGCTAGGGCCCTAGGTTGGACCAGATGAGATGCCAAGGAGCTCAAGTGAAGACTTAAGTAAATTAAGGTCTTACTAGGGTTCATGGGCTTTTACCACATAAGATCATGCTTTCTTCTTATTGCTTATAATTAGAATTGCATGTTTAAGTTTATCTTCTGCTATCACCATAGGACTTGCATGATAGTTAAGAAGATAAAAGACCGATAAAATCCAACGCTAATATATCAAGCTCGTAAGCCTTCTGACGCGAAACCTCACCTTTCTGATTATCGTTGGAGCCGTGTTGAACCCACTCAGTGGGCACGTCCATCTATCTTCAGACGGTGCTGGATTTCACCTGCGTGTTACAGAGTTGGGATTTATCCCCTCTCGTTGCTCAGCATAGCACGTGGTGGTCCAGGGAGTAGGTCAGGTCAGCTTGACCATGTTGGCTACATATGTGGCGCATATGGTAGCACATGGAGGCAGCCATCTCTGGGATCAGAGACTGTGTTGTACCAACTCAGTTGGCACAGTCTGCTGGATTGCCAAGATGAAGGGGAATCGCACGGGTTGGCGATTGGCTGGGACAGCCTACCAGAAATTAGTGCTTGTTATCTCTGTGCATCTTATCTCGCCTGAGCGGGACGCGGAGACCAAGTATGAAATCTGGATCCCATCTCACTAAAAGAGTATTACTCTTTCGGACTGTTTACTGGATTTTTCAGTCAGACAAAATAGTGAGAAAAGAATCTTTCTTAAGTCCTGGATTGATTCTAAACATTGATACTGACCTTGCTGTTCTTGCTTGTTGTAGATTCCTGCAGCAACGAACACCATGAGCTTCAATGTGCGATCCCTACTGGAAAGGGAGAAGTTTGCTGGGCCGAACTTCTCTGACTGGTTCGGACACCTTAAGATTGTTCTTAAGGCAGAGAGGAAACTGTATGTCCTCGAGACGGCGATACCGCCGCAGCCCGCTCCGAACGCCGCAAGGGCGGTTCGGGAAGCCTACGAAAAGCACGTCAATGATAGCATTGATGTCGCTTGCCTGATGCTAGCGTCTATGACGCCACCGCTGCAGCGTCAGCATGAGGATATGTCAGCTATAGAGATTATAGCGAACCTCAAAATGCTGTATGCTGCACAGGCGAGGACTGAGCGCTATAATCTGACGAAGCTCTTCTTTCAGAGCAAACTGGCTGAGGGGAGCCCAGTGGGAGCTCACGTGCTCAAGATGATTGGGCACAAGGAGGCTCTAGATAAACTGGGGCATACCATCAACCAGGAGCTTGCTGTAGACATAATTCTACAGTCTCTTCCGCCTTCTTTCGATGCGTTCATCATTAACTATAATATGAACAAAATCGATTGTACGCCGGCAGAGCTGTTGAATATGCTCTTGACAACTGAGGAAACTCTGAAGGGTAAGCCTTCAACCTCTGTCTTAATGGTTCCTTCTAGGAACAAGAAGAAGGGGAAGAAGGGCAAGGCCCCTGTCAAGAATTACAGCAAGGCCCTGAAACAGAAGGTGAAGCGGTCGAAGGACAACAGGTGTTTCCACTGTGGCCAGCTGGGTCACTGGAAAAAGGACTGTAAAGCGCTCCAAGGAGATAAGAGGGGAAGCATCGCTTCTGGCTCAGGTATATATGTGACTGAGGTCATGTTATCTTCTTCTACTATATCATGGGTGTTGGACACCGCATGTGGAGTTCACATTTGTTCAAATGTGCAGGAACTCAAGAGAAGAAGGCAGGTGGGACAGCATGAGGTAGACCTACGAGTTGGAAACGGGGCACGGGTTGCTGCTGTTGCTGTAGGAGACTATTTCATTACTTTACCATCTGGCATTGTATTAGAATTAAACAATTGTTACTTTGTACCCAGTATTACCAAGAATATTATCTCTATTCCTGCTCTTGTCAGGAAAGGATTTGCCTTTGAATGCAAGATTTCAAAGTGTGTTTTGACTTATGATAATATTGTGTATGCGACTGGTTCAATTAACAATGGGTTATACATGTTGGACATGGAAAATTCTATACAAAACATTGATAATAAGAAAGCCAAGTATGCTGATGACAGCACCTTGTTATGGCATAGTCGTTTAGGCCATATAAACGAGAAGCGCATTAAGCGGTTGCATAATCATGGACTGCTGGGATCTTTCTCCTATGAGGAGATTGATACATGCAAAGCTTGTTTGATGGGTAAAATGACGAAGTCACCTTTTCTTCACAAAGGTCAAAGGGCTTCAGGTTTACTGGACCTTATACACAGTGATGTGTGTGGGCCTTTTAGTAAACAAGCCAGAGGTGGCTATCAGTACTTCATTACCTTTACTGATGATTTCAGTAGGTATGGGTATGTCTATTTAATGAGACATAAAAATGAATCTTTTGACAAGTTCAAAGAGTTCAAAAATGAAGTACAAAATCAGTTAGGCCGAAATATCAAGGCACTTCGTTCTGATCGAGGTGGTGAATACCTGAGTCATGCGTTTACTGACTATCTGAAAGAGTGTGGGATTATCTCACAGCTCACTCCGCCAGGAACACCGCAGTGGAATGGTGTGTCCGAGAGGAGAAATAGAACGTTACTTGATATGGTTCGTTCTATGATGAGTCAGGCTACTCTTCCATACTCCTTTTGGGGTTTTGCACTGGAAACAGCTGCAAAGGTACTAAACCGAGTGCCATCCAAGGCAGTTTCAAAGACGCCATATGAGTTATGGTATGGGAAACAGCCTAGCTTGACATTTATCAAGATCTGGGGTTGCGAGGCTTATGTCAAAAAGCTCGCCTCTGGGAAACTAGAAAGCAGATCTGACAAATGCATCTTTGTCGGTTACCCTAAGGAAACTAAGGGTTATTATTTCTTCGATCCCAAGGAGAACAAGGTTTTTGTTGCTCGGACGGCCATATTTCTTGAGAAGGAATTTCTTCTGCAAGAGGCCAGTGGGAGAGAAATAAAGCTGGATGAGAATCCAGAAGAAGGACAAAGTAGTCAAGCACAGTTGGATGAGCCTGAGCCGGTAGATCAGGTTATTGAACAACCTGAGGCTCAAATATCACGGGAACCGCGAAGATCGGGTAGGATCCGTCGACAGCCTGAGCGCTATGACGGAGTCTACATCATTGATAATGATGAACCCCTAACTTATGCGGATGCGGTCAGTGGACCGGAGTCAGCTAGATGGCTTGAAGCTATGCGAGCCGAGATGGACTCCATGTCAGATAACCAAGTCTGGGATTTGGTTGATCCGCCTCCGGGAGTAATCCCTATAGGCTGTAAATGGATCTTCAAGAAGAAGATTGACATGGATGGTAACGTGGTTACCTATAAAGGCAGGCTAGTTGCGAAAGGTTTCAAACAAATCTACGGGTTAGATTATGATGAAACTTTCTCACCAGTAGCCATGTTTAAGTCTATTCGGATTCTTTTCGCGATAGCTGCATATTACGATTATGAGATCTGGCAGATGGATGTGAAGACAGCTTTCCTCAATGGAAATCTGGATGAGGATGTGTATATGACACAACCGGAAGGTTTCACTAGTCCATCAGATCGTCATAAAATATGCAAGTTAAAGAAGTCCATTTATGGACTGAAACAAGCATCAAGAAGCTGGAACATTCGTTTTGATGAATCAATCTCTGAGTTTGGTTTCATCAAGAACGAAGATGACCCGTGTGTATATAAGAGGTTTAGTGGGAGCGTGATTACATTCCTAATCCTCTACGTCGATGATATCTTGATCATTGGAAACGATATTCCTGAACTGCATGCTGTTAAGGCATGGTTAGGAAAATGTTTCCAGATGAAAGATCTAGGAGAAGCAGCCTATGTATTAGGTGTGAAGATCTACCGGGATAGATCTAAGAGGCTTCTCGGGCTGTGCCAGAGTACCTACATCGATAAGGTCCTGGAGAGATTCCATTTAGAGAATTCTAAACGTGGATATCTTCCAGTCAGACATGGTCTGAATCTTTCGAAGAGTCAGTGTCCACAAACACAGACTGAGAAAGATGAAATGGACAATACGCCTTATGCTTCGGCTATTGGGTCCATAATGTATGCGATGTTGTGTACTCGCCCAGACGTCGCTTACGGGTTAAGCGTGACCAGTCGATTCCAAAGTAATCCAGGTTTGGTGCACTGGATTGCGGTCAAGAACATTTTAAAATATCTGCGGAGGACCAAAGATATGTTCTTGATATATGGTGGTCAGGAAGAACTCAGTATAGAGGGATATACTGACGCTTCGTTCCAGTCAGACCAGGATGATTTCCGATCGCAATCAGGCTATGTTTTTAGCTTGAATGGTGGAGCAGTGGTGTGGAAAAGCTTCAAACAGTCTACTGTTGCTGATTCCACAACAGAAGCCGAGTATGTTGCAGCCTCGGAAGCATCCAAGGAGGCAGTGTGGATTCGTAAGTTCGTGAGAGAACTTGGTGTCGTTCCTTCGAGTGCAGATCCTTTGGTTATCTTCTGTGATAACACTGGAGCTATAGCACAAGCAAAGGAACCTCGGTCGCACCAGAAGTCCAAGCACATACAGAGACGGTTTCACTTGATCCGGGAGATCATTGATCGTGGCGAGATCAAGATTTGCAAGGTTCATACAGATGACAATCTGGCAGACCCGCTTACCAAGCCTCTGGCGCAGCAGAAGCATGAGAAGCACTGTAATAATATGGGTTTGAGATTTCTCAACCATTAGATTAAGTGCAAGTGGGAGATTGTTGGAGTATGCCCTTAAGGCTAATGTTTGAGGCCTTTGGGATTGTAATAGTATCATGTAATAAACTCTTATGTTTATAAAAGGCATGGTTATTATTCAGCTTGTTACCTTGTCTGCTGTAATAAGTGTACTTCTGAATAATGTCTCAAAGCTGTTCAGCTAGGCTGACAGGCTATAAGTCCTTAGTCGAGATATCTTGGAGAACATGAGACAGCCTTGATATGATAGAGACTAATATGAGTGCTAATCTTATAGGATGCTTCGAGCATGGAATAAGATGTAGACTCATGGGTACATTGGATGTACTGGACAGACCCTACTGGGATATTCCATTGCTTGTCACAATGTGAATGATCCTTGTAAGCAACAAGTGGCACATGTCCTCTGACTTGAGATCACTTGTGTTTCTAAATGAGGATTGTCATTGTCTTGAGCTAGTTCAATATCATTTGAGATATAATGATTATAGACTATCTTGGATGGTGAGCTTGAATCAGGTTAGGGCACTTGTGATAGATAAAGGATTGCCGTCTCCTTGTTTAAGGAGTGTGATGTTCTATAGGGCCACACTATATGAGATGATTGAGGAAGTGTATGGCCATACCCAGATGACTATGTTCATCTGATCTAATCATGCTCATCGTATTGGAGTTACAAGCTTGACATGCTTGTCCAATAAGAACATCCAGTGGCAAAGGACACATGTATGCCTTGTGAATTGAGTCACACTTGTGCTGTGTTTTGGGTGCAGTCTTGGAAGACTCTTTCCTTTATATCGGGAGACAGTGATGTGTTGCTAGATACCCCTCACTGATCGTGATAACGTAAGTTATCGTTACCGACATTTAAAGGAAACCCTCAGGGTCGCACAATTTGGTGATATGGCTTCCTTAAGTCAGATCGTGTGGACTGAATTGTTTTGGTTCAGTTTAAAGAGATTTAATCTCTGATTGTAAGTGAGATCTGGTCTGATCATGTTTGATTGATTAGAGCTTTAGATCGGTAAGCTTCGATCGAGAGAGATGATGCTAGATCGGTGCGATCAGAAGCGTCAGATGATGAAGGGTCAGATCTAGGACCTTGTGGTCTAATTTGGTCTAGACTTAATTCTGGGCTGATTTGGTTTCGAAATTGAACCAATGAAATTGAACCGGCTCATGGGTTGAGCGCTTGGTTCAAGAGGGAGAAGAGGTTGCGTTTGGTTCATGGAAACATGAACCATGAACGCCAACTCTTAATCGTTGCCATTTATGGAAAGTTCCATAAGCTAAACGCATATGCGTTCATGGCTTGATTACTCTCTAATGCTTTCGGTTTTGCTCTTTGGGCGTGGAGAAAACGGCTTGCTCTTGGAGAAGGCGTTGTTCTTGCGAAAAGAAGGAAGAGCTCTCGAAAAGAAGGCAGCCCTTTTCATCTAATCTCCTACACACGGTTGAAAGAGCTTGCCAATCTTGCTAGCACAAGACTTGCGCAAGGAGGAAGCTTTCATCCCTTGTGTGTGATTTCTTTGGAGAAGATCCCTTCGGTCTTTCTTCTTCCAAGCCGCACCATCTACATGGCTATGGTATGATCTTGTTCTTATCAATCTTTGATAGTTGAACAATTGGCATGCAAACGATTTTAAAACCCTTGCTTCCGCTTGCATCATTTTTCATTAGCGCCATGCTTAGGGTTTTTGCCCCCTTTATCTTTGGGGTTCCTTCAGGAAGAAGCCGCCACCCTCTCCTTGAGAACAATCGTGAGCAAGAGGGAAACGTGTGAACATGGATCCCTCAACGATTTCTTTCGTTTTGCCCACTAAGCCTCCCAAGAATCCAACCCAATAGCAACATAAGTGGAAGATCCAATAACCCTTTTAGCATAAGTTATTTTCCACCTCACCTTTAACAAGAGCTCTTACCCTTTTCTAATAGAAAGACACCACTAGCCTAGTGGTGTGTAGCACACACTCTACGCCTTAAGTCGCGGGTTCGAATCCTCTCCGCGACACATTTTTACATAGCAGGAAAAAAATGCACAAATCGATACATTATCTCAAAGAAAACGTCCACATAAATATCAGATAATCAAAACTTTATTTTTCTTACCTGCTAATAAATTTCTGGATCTTACAATTAAATCTCTGATTGTAAGTGAGATCCAGTCTGATCATGTTTGATTGATAAGGGCTTGAGATCGGTAAGCTTCGATTGAGAGAATGGATGCTAGATCGGTGAGATCAGGAGCATCAAGAGATGAACGGTCAGATCTTAAGCCTTAGGGGTTTTTGTTATGATTTGGACTAGTTGCTTGGTTTATTTGGTTATTGAACCAAATCGATTTGAACCAGCTCATTGGGTGAGCGCATGGTTCAAGTAAAGAGGCATTGGCGATTGGGGTAATGCATGGTCGCATGAACGTTGAGACATTGCTATTTTTAGATAGCATGTTCTCTAACGTGACCACATCTCACGTTCACGCCAAGAGAACTTCTCTCTCGCCTTTCCCCACTTACTCTCGAGAGGGCATTCGTGTGTGACGAGTCTTGGGCGCCTTGGAGAGTCATTTGGCAAAGCGAGCAAAGCTTCATCCATCCCTTCCATTCGATCAAAGACACCTCTTGGAACCTTGCTAGCACAAGGAGCACCAAGGAAGTGAGCGCATCCTCATTCTTGTGTGCGCATCATTTGGAGGAGATCTCTCTTGCTCTCTCTTTCCAAGACGCCATCCAACACATGGCTTCGGTATGAATTCTTTTCATGTTGTTAAGTTGATCATATTGCATGCGATGATACTAAGAAACCCACTCCGCTGCTTTAGAAGAAATTTTTCATGCGCCTATCTAGGGTTTCGTCACCTTGTTAGGACTTTCAATTGGTATCAGAGCCTTGGTTGATGCATGTTTTATGATTGCTATACCATGTTTTGTGATCCATGTTTGCGCAACATGCTTAGATCTATAGGTTAGGTTACATGCGAAAATGATTACATATGTTTTTCATGTTTGAGCATGTATGAAAGTCGGCGCATCTTTATTGTTGATGTTTTATCAAACGTATATTACTTGCGCGACCTCACTAGATCTAAGGTCTTACTATAAATCCTTAGACGGGTTAGTAGGGTTGATGTCATCCTCTAGGTTAGATCCAACCAGTCTGATCAGATCATCTGACAGCCTAGATGGGTCGACCAGATAGCACCTTTGCGCAAGCAAAAGGTGGCTGTAGGTCGACTGCATGACAGGCGTGTAGCGATGTCTGGTTGAGACAACCCATGAACGCACATGAGTTAGGCCCGGGGTCACACCCGCTTGCCAGAACTCATGGGGTGGTTCAGCCCTTGGCGCATGCATAGTTGACCACTGGGTCGACTCAAGTCAGTTAGGACTTGGTGCATGCAAGGGCACTGGATCTGATTAGATTGGATGAGTGGATCCCTATTAATGGACCATTGTAAGGTTGTAGGGCATATAAGAATATTAAAATTGATGCCAAAGGGGTTTTCAAAACTTTAATTTCTTAATTGGATCACATGCTGTTTGGATGCCATATGTGTGTTTATTTTATCTTATGTGGGCTGCCCGTTTAATGTGTGCTGTGCTGGGGCCTGCGTGCCTGGAAATTAAATGTAAATTATTTTATTGTGATCTGCGCATCACATTTCCATTAATTTATAAAGTGTTATTGACCTGCGTGTCAATCTTGTCTAGATAGTTAAATTGTAATTTAATTAGACAAGAGCACAGAGCACACTTGGTAGAGGCGCATGCAGCAGTGGCTTGACCAGGTGGGAGGTCCAGGGTTCGACTCTGGGACCAGGCGCACTTTCCCTGGTAGGCGCACCTGAGCTGCAGTAGGCGCTTGGGCCCTGGTTTGGGCCAGATGAGCAGCAAAAGACCCATGAAGAAAAGCAAGTGAAGACTTAAGTGAAATTAAGGTCTTACTTAGGCTTATGGGCTTTTACCACATAAGATCAGCTTGCTTTCTTTTATTGTTTAATTACAATTAGAATAGCATGATTTAAATCTTCTGCTATCACCATAGGAATTGCATGATAGATAAGAAGATAAAAGACCGTTAAAATCCAACGCTAAAATATCAAGCTCGTAAGCTTTCTGACGCGAAACCTCACTGTTCTGATTATCGTTGGAGCCGTGTTGTACCCACTCAGTGGGCACGTCCATCTATCTTCAGACGGTGCGGGATTACACCTGCGTGTTACAGGGAAGGGATTTATCGCTTCTCGTTGCTCAGCATAGCACGTGGTGGTCCAGGGAGTAGGTCAGGTCAGCTTGACCATGTAGGCTACATATGTGGCGCATATGGTAGCACATGGAGGCAGCCATCTGTGGGGTCAGAGACTGTGTTGTACCAACTCAGTTGGCACAGTCTGCTGGATTGCCCAGATGAAGGGGAATCGCACGGGTTGGCGATTGGCTGGGACAGCCTACCAGAGATTAGTACTTGTACCCTCTGTGCATCTTATCTCGCCTGAGCGGGACGCGGAGACCAAGTATGAAATCTGGATCCCATCTCACTAAAAGAGTTCTACTCTTTCGGGCTATTTTTGCTGGATTTTTTAGCCAGATACAATAGTGAGAAAAGGAATCTTTCTTAAGTCCTGATCGATTCTTAACATTGATACTGACCTTGCTGTTCTTGCATTGTTGTAGATACCTGCAGCAACGAACACCATGAACTTCAATGTGCGATCCCTACTGGAAAGGGAGAAGTTTGCTGGGCCGAACTTCTCAGACTGGTACGGACACCTTAAGATTGTTCTTAAGGCAGAGAGGAAACTGTATGTCCTCGAGACGGCTATACCGCCTCAGCCCGCTCCGAACGCCGCAAGGGCGGTTCGGGAAGCTTATGAAAAGCACGTCAATGATAGCATTGATGTCGCTTGCCTGATGCTAGCGTCTATGACGCCACCGCTGCAGCGTTAGCATGAGGATATGTCGGCTATAGAGATTATAGCGAACCTCAAAATGCTATATGCTGCACAGGCGAGGACAGAACGCTATAATCTGACTAAGCTTTTCTTTAAGAGAAAACTGGCTGAAGGGAGTCCAGTGGGAGTTCACGTGCTCAAGATGATTGGGCACAAGGAGGCTCTAGAGAAACTGGGGCATACCATCAATCAGGAGCTTGCTGTAGACATTATTCTGCAGTCTCTCCCACCCTCTTTCGATGCGTTCATTATTAACTTTAATATGAACAAAATCGATTGTACTCCGGCAGAGTTGCTCAATATGCTCTTGACTACTGAGGAGACTCTGAAGGGAAAGCCTTCAACCTCTGTCTTGATGTTTCCTTCAAGGAACAAAAAGAAGGGGAAGAAGGGCAAGACCCCTGTCAAGAGCTACAGCAAGGCTCTGAAGCAAAAGGTCAAGTGGTAGAAGGAATACAAATGTTTCCACTGTGGCCAGTTGGGTCACTAGAAAAAGGAATGTAAAGCGCTCCAGGGAGACAAGAGGGGAAGCATCGCTTCTGGCTCTGGTATTTATGTGACGGAAGTCATGATATCTTCTTCTTCTATTTCATGGGTGTTGGACACTGCATGTGGAGTTCACATTTGTTCAAATGTACAGGAACTCAAGAGAAGAAGACAGGTGGGACAGCATGAGGTGGACCTACGAGTTGGAAACGGGGCACGGGTTGCTGCTGTTGCTGTAGGAGACTATTTCATCTCTTTACCATCTGGACTTGTGTTAGAATTAAACAGTTGTTACTTTGTTCCAAGCATTACTAAAAATATTATCTCAATTCCTGCTCTTGTCAGGAAAGGGTTTTCCTTTGAATGCAATAGTTCAAAGTGTGTTCTTTCTTTAGATAATATAGTTTATGCTACTGGTTCAATTAACAATGGGTTATTCATGTTGGACATGGAATGTTCTATACACAATATTGATAATAAGAAAGCCAAATATGCTGATGACAGCACCTTGCTATGGCATAGTCGTTTAGGCCATATTAACAAGAAACGCATTAAGCGGTTGCATGATCATGGACTGCTGGGATCATTCTCCTATGAGGAGATTGATACATGCAAAGCTTGTTTGATGGGCAAAATGACGAAGTCACCTTTTCCTCATAAAGGTCAAAGGACTTCAGGTTTACTTGACCTTATACACAGTGATGTGTGTGGGCCTTTTAGTAAACATGCCAGAGGTGGCTATCAGTACTTCATTACCTTCACTGATGATTTCAGTAGATATGGGTATGTCTATCTTATGAGACATAAAATTGAATCTTTTGACAAGTTCAAAGAGTTCAAGAATGAAGTACAGAATCAGTTAGGCCGAAATATCAAGGCACTTCGTTCTGATCGAGGTGGAGAATACCTAAGTCGAGAGTTTACTGACTATCTGAAGGAGTGTGGGATTATCTCACAGCTCACTCCGCCAGGAACACCGCAGTGGAATGGTGTGTCCGAGAGGAGAAATAGAACATTACTTGATATGGTTCGTTCTATGATGTGTCAGGTTACTCTACCTTACTCCTTTTGGGGATTTGCACTGGAAACAGCTGCAAAGGTACTAAACCGAGTGCCATCCAAGGCAGTTTCAAAGACTCCATATGAGTTATGGTATGGGAAACAGCCGAGCTTGACATTTATCAGGATCTGGGGCTGCGAGGCTTATGTCAAAAAGCTCGCCTCTGGGAAACTAGAGAGCAGATCTGAGAAATGTATCTTTGTCGGTTACCCTAAGGAAACTAAGGGTTATTATTTCTACGATCCCAAAGAGAACAAGGTGTTTGTTGCTCGGACGGCCATATTTCTTGAGAAGGAGTTTCTTCTGCAAGAGGCCATTGGGAGAGAAATAAAGCTGGATGAGAATCCAGAGGAAGGACAAAGTGCTCAAGTACAGTTGGATGAGCCTGAGCCGGTAGAACAGGTTACTGAACAACCTGAGGCTCAGATATCACGGGAACCGCGAAGATCGGGAAGGATCCGTCGACAGCCTGAGCGCTATGACGGAGTCTACATCATTGATAATGATGAACCCCTAACTTATGCGGATGCGGTCAGTGGACCGGACTCAGCGAGATGGCTTGAAGCTATGCACGCCGAGATGGACTCCATGTCAGATAACCAAGTCTGGGATTTGGTTGATCCGCCTCCGGGAGTTATCCCTATAGGCTGTAAATGGATCTTTAAGAAGAAGATTGACATGGATGGTAACGTGGTTACCTATAAAGGCAGGCTAGTTGCGAAAGGTTTCAAACAAATCTACGGGATAGATTATGATGAAACTTTCTCACCTGTAGCTATGTTTAAGTCTATTCGGATTCTTTTCGTGATAGCTGCATATTATGATTATGAGATCTGGCAGATGGATGTGAAGACCGCTTTCCTTAATGGAAATCTGAACGAGGATGTCTATATGACACAACCTGAAGGTTTCACTAATCCATCAGATCGTCATAAAATATGCAAGTTAAAGAAGTCTATTTATGGACTTAAACAAGCATCGAGAAGCTGGAATATTCATTTTGATGAATCAATCTCTGAATTTGGTTTCATCAAGAACGAGGATGACCCGTGTGTATATAAGAGGTTTAGTGGGAGCGTGATTACTTTCCTAGTCCTCTACGTCGATGATATCTTAATCATTGGAAATGATATTCCTGAAATGGATGCGGTTAAAGCATGGTTAAGTTAATGTTTTCAGATGAAAGATTTAGGAGAAGCAGCCTATGTATTAGGTGTGAAGATCTACAGGGATAGATCTAAGAGGCTTCTCGGGCTGTGCCAGAGTACTTACATCGATAAAGTCCTGGAGAGATTTCATTTAGAGAATTCTAAAAGAGGATATCTTCCAGTCAGACATGGTCTGAATCTTTCGAAGAGTCAGTGTCCACAAACACAGACTGAGAAAGATGAGATGGACAATACGCCTTATGCTTCGGCTATTGGGTCCATTATGTATGCGATGTTGTGTACTCGCCCAGACGTCGCTTACGGATTAAGCGTGACCAGTCGGTTCCAAAGTAATCCAGGTCAGGCACACTGGATTGCAGTCAAGAACATCTTAAAATATCTGTGGAGGACCAAAGATATGTTCTTGATATATGGTGGTCAGGAAGAACTCAGTATTGAAGGATATACTGACGCTTCATTCCAGTCTGACCAGGATGATTTCCAATCGCAATCAGGCTATGTTTTTAGCTTGAATGGAGGAGCGGTGGTGTGGAAGAGTTTCAAACAGTCTATTGTTACTGATTCCACAACAGAAGCCGAGTATGTTGCAGCCTCGGAAGCATCCAAGGAGGCAGTGTGGATTCGTAAGTTTGTTCAGGAACTTGGTGTTGTTCCTTCCAGTGCTGATCCTTTGGTTATCTTTTGTGATAACACTGGAGCAATTGCACAAGCAAAGGAACCACGGTCGCACCAGAAGTCCAAGCACATACAGAGACGGTTTCATTTGATCCGGGAGATCATTGATCGTGGCGAGATCAAAGTCTGCAAGGTTCATACAGATGACAATCTGGCTGACCCGCTTACCAAGCCTCTGGCGCAGCAGAAGCATGAGAAGCACTGTAATAATATGGGTTTGAAATTTTTCAACCATTAGATTAAGTGCAAGTGGGAGATTGTTGGGGTATGCCCTTAAGGCTAATGTTTGAGGCCTTGGGATTGTATCAGTATCATGTAATAAACTCTTATGTTTATAAAGGCATGGTTGTTATTCAGTTTGTTACATTGTCTGCTGCAATAAGTGTACTTCTGAATAATGTCTCAAAGCTGTTCAGCTAGGCTGACATGCAGTTATGTCCTTAGTCAAGATATCTTGGTGAACATGAGACAGCCTTGATATGATTGAGACTAATATGTGTTCTAATCTTATAGGATGCTTCGAGCATGGAATAAGATGTAGACTCATGGGTACATTGGATGTACTGGACAGACCCTACTAGGATATTCAATTGCTTGTCACAATGTGAATAATCCTTGATTGCAACAAGTGGCACATTTCCTCTGACTTGAGATCACTTGTGTTTCTAAATGATGATTGTCATTGTTTTGAGGTAGTTCAATATCATTTGAAACATAATGATTATAGACTATCTTGGATGGTGAGCTTGAGTCAGGTTAGGGCACTAGTGATAGATAAAGGATTGCCGTCTCCTTAATTGGAGTATGATGTTCTAAAGGGGCCCCCCTCTGTATGAGATGATTGAGAAAGTGTATGGCCATACCCAGATGACAGTGTTCATCTGATCTAATCATGCTCATCATATTGGAGCTACAGGCTTGACACGCTTGTCCAATAAGAACATCCAGTGGCAAAGGAAATTTGCATGCCTTGTGAATTGGATTCACACTTGTGCTGTGGTTTGGGTGTAGTCTTGGAAGACTCTTTCCTTTATATCGGGAGACAGTGATGTGTTGCTAGATACCCCTCACTGATCGTGATAACGTAAGTTATCGTTACCGACATTTAAAGGAAACCCTTAGGGTCGCACAATTTGATGATATGGCTTACTTAAGTCAGATCGTGTGGACTGAATTGTTTGGGTTCAGTTTATAGGGATTAAATCTCTGATTGTAAGTGAGATCCAGTCTGATCATGTTTGATTGATAAGGGCTTGAGATCGGTAAGCTTCGATTGAGAGAATGGATGCTAGATCGGTGAGATCAGGAGCATCAAGAGATGAACGGTCAGATCTTAAGCCTTAGGGGTTTTTGTTATGATCTGGACTAGTTGCTTGGTTTATTTGGTTATTGAATCAAATCGATTTGAACCAGCTCATTGGGTGAGCGCATGGTTCAAGTAAAGAGGCATTGGCGATTGGGGTAATGCATGGTCGCATGAACGTTGAGACATTGCTATTTTTAGATAGCATGTTCTCTAACGTGACCACATCTCACGTTCACGCCAAGAGAACTTCTCTCTCGCCTTTCCCCACTTACTCTCGAGAGGGCATTCGTGTGTGACGAGTCTTGGACGCCTTGGAGAGTCATTTGGCAAAGCGAGCAAAGCTTCATCCATCCCTTCCATTCGATCAAAGACACCTCTTGGAACCTTGCTAGCACAAGGAGCACCAAGGAAGTGAGCGCATCCTCATTCTTGTGTGCGCATCATTTGGAGGAGATCTCTCTTGCTCTCTCTTTCCAAGACGCCATCCAACACATGGCTTCGGTATGAATTCTTTTCATGTTGTTAAGTTGATCATATTGCATGCGATGATACTAAGAAACCCACTCCGCTGCTTTAGAAGAAATTTTTCATGCGCCTATCTAGGGTTTCGTCACCTTGTTAGGACTTTCAGCTTCTTCCATCACACCCTTGCCGCAAGTCTTTTCCTTCCCTCCTCCTTGGCGCAACTTGGTGGAAGGCTTGGCGGCTCTCTTCTCCTTCCTTCTTCTTCATCCATTGGTGCAAGTACCTTGGAGGTGGCGCAAATATATTGGAGGTGGCGCAAGTTGAGAAGAGGGTGACCAAAGGCTTGGATCTTCTTCCCGAGGCTAGCACCGGGCGTGGAACAAGAGAACTCGAGGTGATCCATGTGTGTGAGACTGCAGAGGGCGCACGCTTGGGCACCTACTACGACATCAGCCTCGTATCGCTCATAAGGTATTTACTATCTCATCGTGTCGATTCCCTCGCATGCAATCTTCACTGGGTTCTTGGGACTGGCCTGTTTCTGGGATATTCTTCCGCTGTGCTATGTATCTCTGTTGATAAAACTCTAAAAATTTGTAAAATATCCCTGGGGTTTCCCAACAAATATAATGTTTAACCAATGTCAATGGTCAAATCAAAGATATGTGCCACCGATAATGGCAAGAGAACATGGCACAGATTCATTACAATCACTTGCAGCAAAGGTAAATTCATTTACTCAACATACTAATTTTTTAAGCATGGAATATTCTATATTGAAATCTATTATTTGTGATATTTGTGGATATCATGGGCATTATTATACTGAATGTCAATTAGGAAATCCTACATCCTTTAACTCTTGCCTTAGTTCCTACAATCCAAGTTGGGAGAACCATCAAAACTATGTTTATCAGAACGACCCAACATATATTCCACAATCAGACTTTAGTGAACCTCAAGAATCCAACTTAGAAGCCATGCTTGAAAATGCTATAGCTTCTATGAGAAAACAAAATGAGGGTCTTCATTGTATATTATATGTCACTGATAAAAATGACATAGAGGAAGGAATCCAGGATGAATCTGATAATTTTGCAAAGTTAGAACAATCATTAGTCATGACTCCTGTCACAGATTATGATTTACTTTCTTCAAATTTTGATGATTCTGAAAATTCTAACATTAACCCTTCCTCAGCACTTTACCAGCCATCTAGTCCCCTCTCACATAACATAGTGTCTTGCAACACAAATATTTGGGACATGTTTGAAGAAAAATTTAAATTTTTGGAGTCTTATGAGAATAAAGATGAAGAATTTAAGGATCCTCAAATAAGAAGTAGTGATATAGAAGAGGGTGAATTTGATAGTGTTAGGATGGAATACCCCAAAAGAAGATAACACATGAGATTCTTGATCACATTGACATTGAGGTAAGAGAAAAGCCAAATTTGAAGTTTGAAAACTTCTTGAGCAATCTAAGGCATGAATTTTTTTTATCTTGATTTTAATTTTATTCCAAGGTATGAATTTTTTGATCTTAATTCTAATTTTCTTCCAATTGCTGATACAAATTTAAATGAAGAATGCATGATTTTACTCTTGGATAAATATAGAAAAATTATTGAGTATTCTTTGCATGACTTTAACTTTTGTTTTTGTATGCATGTACTAGTCACTGCAATATGGATCCACCAATTTCACTGGATATATACTTTGGTGGAGTGACAATCGGGTCCTCAACCCCACCCATGACTCGGCCACAACCACACACAACCAGCCCACCATCAACCAGTTCTTCTACTTCATCATGGCATGTTCGGAGATGCTATAGGGTGCCACGACGTGTTGGAGTATGCCCTTAAGGCTAATGTTTGAGGCCTTTGGGATTGTAAAAGTATTATGTAATAAACTCTTATGTTTATGAAAGGCATGGTTATTATTCAGGTTGTTACCTTGTCTGCTGCAATGAGTGTGCTTCTGAATAATGTCTCAAAGCTGTTCAGCTAGGCTGACAGGCTGTATGTCCTTAGTCGAGATATCTTGGTGAACATGAGACAGCCTTGATATGATGGAGACTAATATGAGTGCTAATCTTATAGGATGCTTCGAGCATGGAATAAGATGTAGACTCATGGGTACATTGGATGTACTGGACAGACCCTACTGGGATATTCCATTGCTTGTCACAATGTGAATGATCCTTGTAAGCAGCAAGTGGCACATGTCCTCTGACTTGAGATCACTTGTGTTTCTAAATGATGATTGTCATTGTCTTGAGGTAGTTCAATATCATTTGAAACATAATGATTATAGACTATCTTGGATGGTGAGCTTGAGTCAGGTTAGGGCACTTGTGATAGATAAAGGATTGCCGTATCCTTGTTTAAGGAGTGTGATGTTCTAAAGGGCCCCCTTTATATGAGATGATTGAGGAAGTGTATGGCCATACCCAGATGACTATGTTCATCTGATCTAATCATGCTCATCGTGTTGGAGTTACAAGCTTGACATGCTTGTCCAATAAGAACATCCAGTGGCAAAGGATAAATGTATGCCTTGTGAATAGAGTCACACTTGTGCCTTGGTTTGGGAGTAGTCTTGGAAGACTCTTTCCTTTATATCGGGAGACAGTGATGTGTTGCTAGATACCCCTCACTGATCGTGATAACGTAAGTTATCGTTACCGACATTTAGAGGAAACCCTCAGGGTCGCACAATATGATGATATGGCTTACTTGAGTCAGATCGTGTGGACTGAATTCTTTGGGTTCAGTTTAAGGGGATTTAATCTCTGATTGTAAGTGAGATCTAGCCTGATCATGTTTGATTGATTAGGGCTTGAGATCGGTAAGCTTGGATCGAGAGAGATGATGCTAGATCGAAGAGATCAGGGGCATCAGGTGATGAACGGTTAGATCATGAGCCTTGGGGTTCAATATGGTCTAGACCACATGGCTTGAGCCATTTCGGTTTGGTTCATGAACCAAAGTCGATTGAAACGGTTTAGCTTGAACCGGTTCACAATTGTGAACGCATGGTTCAATGCTCAAATGCGTTTGAGGTTGGCTTGAGCGCATGGCATGATGAGCTTCCATTTATGGAAAGTCATCATGGCCGGTTTCACAAAAACGCCTAAACGCATAAGCGTTTGTGCTCTTCTCTTGAACGCCTTGGACAATTTCGTTGAGGTGTGGTTGACGACGAGAAGGAGAGGCGAGGCAAGTGAAGCTCTCGGCAACAAGGAGATTCATCATCCCCTTCCACATCTTCATCTTGTGTGTGGGCTTGTGGAGGAGACCTAGTTTGATCTCTTCTTCCAAACCGACTTCCAAATCCATGGCGTTGGTATGATTCCTTTTCATAACATAAGTTGATCTTATAGATTCATATGCGATCTTGAAACCCTTTTTCCGCAAAGCTTGTTAGAATTGCAAGTTTAGGGTTTCTCCCCTATAATTAGGGGTTCCTACAATTGGTATCAGAGGTAGGCTCTTGATATGATCTATATGATTGCTTATTTGTGATCCATACATTCAAGTTGCGCTTACTTTTACTTGAAGCATGCTTTGTTTTCATGAGGTTGCGCATGTATCTTGTTTTCATGAGGTTGCGCATGTATCTTGTTTTCATGAGGTTGCGCATGTATTTTGCTTTCATGAAGTTGCGCATGATATCATGCTTTAAGTTGCGCTTGTATCATGGCTTTGATAAAGTTTGCGCTCCCCCTTGAAGGGGACCCCCTAAAGTATGCGCTCCTCCTTGAAGAGGACCCCCTTAGATCTAAGGGTTATATGCAAGCATGTTGTTTGTTTGTATCATTGCGCATGTTCTAAATGTTTTCTAAAACCTTACATCTTGCGCGCATAATTAGATCTAAGGTGCCACTACATTAAACCCTTAGATGGGTTGATGGGGTTGAAGTCACCACTAGGTTAGATCCAAGTCTGATCAGACCATCTGACAGCTCAGATGGGTTGACCCAATGGCACCTATGCGCAAGCACAAGGTGGCTATAGGTTGACTGCATCTAGGGCGTGTAGCGAGGTCTGGTTGAGACAACTACTGAACACACTTGAGTTAGGCCCGGGGTCACACCCGCTTGCCAAAAACTCATGGGGTGGTTCAGCCCTTGGGGCATGCATGGTTGACCATTAGGTCAACTCGGGTCAGTTAGGACTCGGTGCATGCAAGGGCAAAGGATCTAACTAGATGGATGAGTGGATCCCTATCAATGGACCATTGTAAGGTTGTAGGGCTCGTAAGGAAATTAAAATTGATGCCATGGGGTTTTTCAAAATTTAATTTCTTGATTGGATCACAAGATGATTTGATGCCATGATGCTTGTCTATTTAGTCTTATGTGGGTTGCCCTATTGTGTGCTGTGCTGGGGCCTGCGTGCCTGGGTTTAAATTGTAAATTAATTTGTGATCTGCGAATCACATTGTTTTAATTTATGAAATGTTGTTGACCTGTGTGTCAACCTTGTCTAGATAGATCAAATGTACTTTGATTAGACAAGAGTACAAATGCACACATCATAAAGGGGCATTCAGCTGGTGGCGCACCTGAGGTGCTCTTGGCGCTAGGGCCCTAGGTTGGACCAGATGAGATGCCAAAGAGCTCAAGTGAAGACTTAAGTAAAATTAAGGTCTTACTAGGGTTCATGGGCTTTTACCACATAAGATCATGCTTTCTACTTATTGCAAATAATTAGAGTTGCATGTTTATGTTTATCTTCTGCTATAGCCATAGGATATGCCTGATAGTAAGAAGATAAAAGACCGCTAAAATCCAACGCTAACATATCAAGCTCGTAAGCCTTCTGACGCGAAACCTCACCTTTCTGACTATCGTTGGAGCCGTGTTGAACCCACTCAGTGGGCACGTCCATCTATCTTCAGACGGTGCCGGATTTCACCTGCGTGTTACAGAGTTGGGATTTATCCCCTCTCGTTGCTCAGCATAGCACGTGGTGGTCCAGGGAGTAGGTCGGGTCAGCTTGACCATGTAGACTACATATGTGGCGCATATGGTAGCACATGGAGGCAGCCATCTCTGGGATCAGAGACTGTGTTGTACCAACTCAGTTGGCACAGTCTGCTGGATTGCCAAGATGAAGGGGAATCGCACGGGTTGGCGATTGGCTGGGACAGCCTACCAGAAATTAGTGCTTGTCATCTCTGTGCATCTTATCTCGCCTGAGCGGGACGCGGAGACCAAGTATGAAATCTGGATCCCATCTCACTAAAAGAGTGTTACTCTTTCGGACTGTTTACTGGATTTTTCAGTCAGACAAAATAGTGAGAAAAAGAATCTTTCTTAAGTCCTAGATTGATTTTGAACATTGATACTGACCTTGCTGTTCTTGCTTGTTGTAGATTCCTGCAGCAACGAACACCATGAGCTTCAATGTGCGATCCCTACTGGAAAGGGAGAAGTTTGCTGGGCCGAACTTCTCTGACTGGTTCGGACACCTTAAGATTGTTCTTAAGGCAGAGAGGAAACTGTATGTCCTCGAGACGGCGATACCGCCGCAGCCCGCTCCGAACGCCGCAAGGGCGGTTCGGGATGCCTACGAAAAGCACGTCAATGATAGCATTGATGTCGCTTGCCTGATGCTAGCGTCTATGACGCCACCGCTGCAGCGTCAGCATGAGGACATGTCGGCTATAGAAATTATAGCGAACCTCAAGATGCTGTATGCTGCACAGGCGAGGACTGAACGCTATAATCTGACGAAGCTCTTCTTTCAGAGCAAACTGGCTGAGGGGAGCCCAGTGGGAGCTCACGTGCTCAAGATGATTGGGCACAAGGAGGCTCTGGAGAAACTGGGGCATACCATCAACCAGGAGCTTGCTGTGGACATTATTCTGCAGTCTCTTCCGCCTTCTTTCGATGCGTTCATCATTAACTTTAATATGAACAAGATCGATTGTACGCCGGCAGAGCTGCTGAATATGCTCTTGACAACTGAGGAAACTCTGAAGGGTAAGCCTTCAACCTCTGTCTTGATGGTTCCTTTTAGGAACAAGAAGAAGGGGAAGAAGGGCAAGGCCCCTGTCAAGAATTACAGCAAGGCCCTGAAACAGAAGGTGAAGCGGTCGAAGGACAACAGGTGTTTCCACTGTGGCCAGCTGGGTCACTGGAAAAAGGACTGTAAAGCGCTCCAAGGAGATAAGAGGGGAAGCATCGCTTCTGGCTCAGGTATATATGTGACTGAGGTCATGTTTTCATCTTCTTCTATATCATGGGTGTTGGACACTGCATGTGGAGTTCACATTTGTTCAAATGTACAGGAACTCAAGAGAAGAAGGCAGGTGGGACAGCATGAGGTAGACCTACGCGTTGGAAACGGGGCACGGGTTGCTGCTGTTGCTGTAGGAGACTATTTCATTTCTTTACCATCTGGCATTGTATTAGAATTAAACAATTGTTATTTTGTACCAAGTATCACAAAGAATATTATCTCTATTCCTGCTCTTGTCAGGAAAGGATTTGCCTTTGAATGCAAGATTTCAAAGTGTGTTTTATCTCGTGATAATATTGTGTATGCAACTGGTTCAATTAACAATGGGTTATACATGTTGGACATGGACAATTCTATACAAAATATTGATAATAAGAAAGCCAAGTATGCTGATGACAGCACCTTGTTATGGCATAGTCGTTTAGGCCATATAAACGAGAAGCGCATTAAGCGGTTGCATGATCATGGACTGCTGGGATCATTCTCCTATGAGGAGATTGATACATGCAAAGCTTGTTTGATGGGTAAAATGACGAAGTCTCCTTTTCCTCACAAAGGTCAAAGGGCTTCAGGTTTACTGGACCTAATACACAGTGATGTGTGTGGGCCTTTTGGTAAACATGCCAGAGGTGGCTATCAGTACTTCATTACCTTTACTGATGATTTCAGTAGGTATGGATATGTCTATTTAATGAGACATAAAAGTGAATCTTTTGACAAGTTCAAAGAGTTCAAAAATGAAGTACAAAATCAGCTAGGCCGAAATATCAAGGCACTTCGTTCAGATCGAGGTGGTGAATACCTGAGTCATGCGTTTACTGACTATCTGAAAGAGTGTGGGATTATCTCACAGCTCACTCCGCCAGGAACACCGCAATGGAATGGTGTGTCCGAGAGGAGAAATAGAACGTTACTTGATATGGTTCGTTCTATGATGAGTCAGGCTACTCTTCCATACTCCTTTTGGGGTTTTGCACTGGAAACAGCTGCAAAGGTACTAAACCGAGTGCCATCCAAGGCAGTTTTAAAGACGCCATATGAGTTATGGTATGGGAAACAGCCTAGCTTGACATTTATCAGGATCTGGGGTTGCGAGGCTTATGTCAAAAAGCTCGCCTCTGGGAAACTAGAGAGCAGATCTGACAAATGCATCTTTGTCGGTTACCCTAAGGAAACTAAGGGTTATTATTTCTACGATCCCAAGGAGAACAAGGTATTTGTTGCTCGGACGGCCGTATTTCTTGAGAAGGAATTTATTCTGCAAGAGGCCAGTGGGAGAGAAATAAAGCTGGATGAGAATCCAGAAGAAGGACAAAGTAGTCAAGCAGAGTTGGATGTGCCTGAGCCGGTAGAGCAGGTTATTGGACAACCTGAGGCTCAGATATCACGGGAACCGCGAAGATCGGGTAGGATCCGTCGACAGCCTGAGCGCTATGACGGAGTCTACATCATTGATAATGATGAACCCCTAACTTATGCGGATGCGGTCAGTGGACCGGAGTCAGCTAGATGGCTTGATGCTATGCGAGCCGAGATGGACTCCATGTCAGATAACCAAGTCTGGGATTTGGTTGATCCGCCTCCGGGAGTAATCCCTATAGGCTGTAAATGGATCTTCAAGAAGAAGATTGACATGGATGGTAACGTGGTTACCTATAAAGGCAGGCTAGTTGCGAAAGGTTTCAAACAAATCTACGGGATAGATTATGATGAAACTTTCTCACCTGTAGCCATGTTTAAGTCTATTCGGATTCTTTTCGCGATAGCTGCATATTACGATTATGAGATCTGGCAGATGGATGTGAAAACAGCTTTCCTTAATGGAAATCTGGATGAGGATGTGTATATGACACAACCGGAAGGTTTCACTAATCCATCAGATCGTCATAAAATATGCAAGTTAAAGAAGTCCATTTATGGACTGAAACAAGCATCAAGAAGCTGGAATATTCGTTTTGATGAATCAATCTCTGAGTTTGGTTTCATCAAGAACGAGGATGACCCGTGTGTATATAAGAGGTTTAGTGGGAGCGTGATTACATTCCTAATCCTCTACGTCGATGATATCTTGATCATTGGAAACGATATTCCTGAACTGCATGCTGTTAAGGCATGGTTAGGAAAATGTTTTCAGATGAAAGATCTAGGAGAAGTAGCCTATGTACTAGGTGTGAAGATCTACCGGGATAGATCTAAGAGGCTTCTCGGGCTGTGCCAGAGTACTTACATCGATAAAGTCCTGGAGAGATTCCATTTAGAGAATTCTAAACGTGGATATCTTCCAGTCAGACATGGTCTGAATCTTTCGAAGAGTCAGTGTCCACAAACACAGACTGAGAAAGATGAAATGGACAATACGCCTTATGCTTCGGCTATTGGGTCCATTATGTATGCGATGTTGTGTACTCGCCCAGACGTCGCTTACGGGTTAAGCGTGACCAGTCGATTCCAAAGTAATCCAGGTTTGGCGCACTGGATTGCAGTCAAGAACATTTTAAAATATCTGCGGAGGACCAAAGATATGTTCTTGATATATGGTGGTCAGGAAGAACTCAGTATAGAGGGATATACTGACGCTTCGTTCCAGTCGGACCAGGATGATTTCCGATCGCAATCAGGCTATGTTTTTAGCTTGAATGGTGGAGCAGTGGTGTGGAAAAGTTTCAAACAGTCAACTGTTGCTGATTCCACAACAGAAGCCGAGTATGTTGCAGCCTCGGAAGCATCCAAGGAGGCAGTGTGGATTCGTAAGTTCGTGAGAGAACTTGGTGTCGTTCCTTCGAGTGCAGATCCTTTGGTTATCTTTTGTGATAACACTGGAGCTATAGCACAAGCAAAGGAACCGCGGTCGCACCAGAAGTCCAAGCACATACAGAGACGGTTTCACTTGATCCGGGAGATCATTGATCGTGGCGAGATCAAGATTTGCAAGGTTCATACAGATGACAATCTGGCAGACCCGCTTACCAAGCCTCTGGCGCAGCAGAAGCATGAGAAGCACTGTAATAATATGGGTTTGAGATTTCTCAACCATTAGATTAAGTGCAAGTGGGAGATTGTTGGAGTATGCCCTTAAGGCTAATGTTTGAGGCCTTTGGGATTGTAAAAGTATTATGTAATAAACTCTTATGTTTATGAAAGGCATGGTTATTATTCAGGTTGTTACCTTGTCTGCTGCAATGAGTGTGCTTCTGAATAATGTCTCAAAGCTGTTCAGCTAGGCTGACAGGCTGTATGTCCTTAGTCGAGATATCTTGGTGAACATGAGACAGCCTTGATATGATGGAGACTAATATGAGTGCTAATCTTATAGGATGCTTCGAGCATGGAATAAGATGTAGACTCATGGGTACATTGGATGTACTGGACAGACCCTACTGGGATATTCCATTGCTTGTCACAATGTGAATGATCCTTGTAAGCAGCAAGTGGCACATGTCCTCTGACTTGAGATCACTTGTGTTTCTAAATGATGATTGTCATTGTCTTGAGGTAGTTCAATATCATTTGAAACATAATGATTATAGACTATCTTGGATGGTGAGCTTGAGTCAGGTTAGGGCACTTGTGATAGATAAAGGATTGCCGTATCCTTGTTTAAGGAGTGTGATGTTCTAAAGGGCCCCCTTTATATGAGATGATTGAGGAAGTGTATGGCCATACCCAGATGACTATGTTCATCTGATCTAATCATGCTCATCGTGTTGGAGTTACAAGCTTGACATGCTTGTCCAATAAGAACATCCAGTGGCAAAGGATAAATGTATGCCTTGTGAATAGAGTCACACTTGTGCCTTGGTTTGGGAGTAGTCTTGGAAGACTCTTTCCTTTATATCGGGAGACAGTGATGTGTTGCTAGATACCCCTCACTGATCGTGATAACGTAAGTTATCGTTACCGACATTTAGAGGAAACCCTCAGGGTCGCACAATATGATGATATGGCTTACTTGAGTCAGATCGTGTGGACTGAATTCTTTGGGTTCAGTTTAAGGGGATTTAATCTCTGATTGTAAGTGAGATCTAGCCTGATCATGTTTGATTGATTAGGGCTTGAGATCGGTAAGCTTGGATCGAGAGAGATGATGCTAGATCGAAGAGATCAGGGGCATCAGGTGATGAACGGTTAGATCATGAGCCTTGGGGTTCAATATGGTCTAGACCACATGGCTTGAGCCATTTCGGTTTGGTTCATGAACCAAAGTCGATTGAAACGGTTTAGCTTGAACCGGTTCACAATTGTGAACGCATGGTTCAATGCTCAAATGCGTTTGAGGTTGGCTTGAGCGCATGGCATGATGAGCTTCCATTTATGGAAAGTCATCATGGCCGGTTTCACAAAAATGCCTAAACGCATAAGCGTTTGTGCTCTTCTCTTGAACGCCTTGGACAATTTCGTTGAGGTGTGGTTGACGACGAGAAGGAGAGGCGAGGCAAGTGAAGCTCTCGGCAACAAGGAGATTCATCATCCCCTTCCATTCGACAAGAAGGCTTGAGGGTCTTGCTAGCACAAGAGATCTCAAGGAAGTGAGCATCTTCATCTTGTGTGTGGGCTTGTGGAGGAGACCTAGTTTGATCTCTTCTTCCAAACCGACTTCCAAATCCATGGCGTTGGTATGATTCCTTTTCATAACATAAGTTGATCTTATAGATTCATATGCGATCTTGAAACCCTTTTTCCGCAAAGCTTGTTAGAATTGCAAGTTTAGGGTTTCTCCCCTATAATTAGGGGTTCCTACACGACGGCACAACCAATGGCCCAAGGGAATCAAGCCCATACGCCCACCACCTACCTCACCTTTTTGCATTTACTTTAGTTGGTAGCTGCTGTCCTACGGTAGTTAGGATTTGATTACAGCAAAAGGGGTTGGCTTATCCAACAACCTTATCCATGTAAATGGTGTGACTTCCCTCTCTTCCCCTATAAAAGAGAGTTGGAATCCCCTATAGTTTTTAGCTAATCAAGTTTGCTTCTTAGCTGTAGCCTCCAAATGAGTGAGAGAATACGAAGTTGTGGTACCTCTGAGTGAGGATTGAGTGCATTGTAGACGTGGCCGAGCCGCCTGAGTGCTTATACTCCAAGCATCCTACTCGCTTGTTTCTAGAATTTCAATCAAAGTTAGGGGTAAACTCTACCCCCTTCTTTTCAATCGTTCGTGTTCATGCTTGGCGTTGGTGTTTGTGGATGTGCCTAGGGTGGATGATTGAAGCCTAATCCATCATTCCACTATGTTGCTTGTTGTCGTGCATTGCGTAAAATTGGCTCGCTTGAGAAGCGAGTAGTTTATTTGAGTATACCGTGGTTTCTCTTCATGTTTCCATCATCAATTTCTCTTTGAACGTGTTTCACTTCCTTCGTCTAACGCCCCTCCCACGTTTTCCGCATCACAAGTTCTACCACCTTAGAGTACAACATATAAGGACCACCCCTCCTACTTCTGCTCTATCACCATGTCACCATTTCACTTCACAATAGGGTAGAGTGCAAGCTATCAAAAATTTGAAAGAGTGCTTCATTCCCATAATGAAGATATAGATGGTGCATGGCATAGAATAAACACTATAGGTGGTCCAAAAATTTATAAAGAAAAGTTTTAGGCTCGTATAGAACATATTGGAGAGTATCCTAATATTCTCAAGTGGCTAGGCGAAATTCCGACGAGGAGATCATGCAAAGGATGAAATTTTTTTGCTCCACCTATTTGGTAACCCCGGGCATATTTTATAATTTTTCAAAGTCATTACAAACACATACAAGTGCACAGCGGAATAATATCCCCGAAAAAGGCCAGTCCCAAAAACCCAGTGAAGATCGTCTTACAAGTGGGTCGACACGATGAGATAGAAAATACCTTAGGAGCAAAATGAGGCCGATGTCGAGGTAGGCGCCCAAGTATTCGCCCTCTGCAGTCTCGCACACACGGATTGTTGGTGTATATGCCCTAGGACCTAATATTGGTCCATTATTATACTACTTGACTTTGATATTTATATCTTTCTGGCATTGTCATTATCTATATTTTTTTACATCTGCGATTATGTACTTATATGATAATGTCCCCGGAGAGAGATTGGCTATGTGCTCAAATGATTGTCCCTAGTTGATGTACCTGAGTGGATATGGGACAGCCCTGGTACTTGTGAGACTGGTATATGGGCTAGTTAGGCACGAGGTGCTAATGCAGACATATGGGTATATCAGTGGTGAATATACTGGATAGACTCGCTGTGAGGCAATGACTTGGTGTCATATGCAATCCTCACATGTGACAAGAGATGCATTGATCCCTTGACTTGAGGTCATTGGCCATTCTATATGGTTAGGGACATGCTTTGATACAACCTGATACCTCGCCGTAGTTGGGAGGTAATAACGGTTGTCATTGAGCATGTCACAACACATATGAGAAGATTAGTAGATAGACAAAGGATTTGCCCCTTCCTAAGGGAAGCTTGATATCCATAGAGTTCTTCTATGGTTCTATGACTGAAAGTGTATGGCCATACCCAAGTGAAAACCTGATTTAGTCATAGCCATGTGATTGGGTGAAACCAAGTGGTGACACACTTGTCCAATTGGATATCAGTCCGGCAAATAGACTGTAATGCATCTGTACCTAGTTGCGATGATGAGGATGTCGATGTCGATATCCATTCCAATGATCTGGGTAGCAGCGATGCACTGCTAGGTGCCACTCACTGCTTGTGGTGACTTTTGGTCAGCACTGCTAGTGTCAGAGGAACCTACAGGGTCGCACACCTTGATACTCAGATCTATTTGGAAGATTTCATCAACGCCAATGGGCCTGATGAGATGGAAGAATGTTATTGCAGCCAAACTTCATTTTTGGCAGGTTGACCCATATTTGACCATGGTTGGTCAAATTTGGATTAGGGTTGCATTTGATTGGATCCAATTGCTGAATCAACCCATGTAATGAAGTTTGGGCTAGCTCATTATCCAATGAGGCCCAATAGCAAGTTGTCATGAATGAACAATGGGCTAAAAGGGTATAATGGGGAGAAAAGCCAACCCCATTGGCGCCAAGGGCAATATGGGGTGAGCGTGCCGTAATTTGCTTCCTTTGGATGGAATTGGTGCCTCCCCCTTCATGCATGGATGGAAAGCTTGCTTCTATGGCAAGTCTTGAGACATCTAAGGCTTGGCAGGCTTATAAGGTAAGTCTTAAGTAATTGCAAGGAGTTTATGGAAAAGTCTTGGAGAATTTCTAAAGCCATAAACCCTAATTGCCACCTCACCCTAACCCTAGCCTCCCCACTTGCTTGGACTTGTGCCCACCCCTTGTTCTCTTGGCCGCCCCTTGCTTCTATAAAATAGAAGCATGCGTGAGCCCTTGATAGACAACATATTGGCGTGAGAAAAGGTGCTAAGGGCGAGAACAAGAAGGACATTGGTGCATCTCTTCCATACCCTAGCCGCAAGCTACCTTCCTCCTTTACTATTGGCGCTTGGAGCATTGGAGCTTGGCGGCTTATCTTCTTCCCTCTTCCTTCTTGGCGCAACTTCTCTAGAAGGTGGCGCAAGTAAAGTGGAGGGCTCCCTAAGGCTTGGATCTTCTTCCCGAGGCTAGCACCGGGCATGGAAGAAGAAGACTCGAGGCATCTGTGTGTGTGAGACTGCATAGGGCGCACGCTTGGGCGCCTATCACGACATCGGCCTCATCTTGCTTTGAGGTATTTTTCTAACTCATCGTGTCGACTCTCTCGCATGCGATCTTCAGTGAGTTTTTGGGACTGGCTCATTTCGGGGATATTGCTTCCACTGTGCAATGTATTTGTGTAATCTCTATCTCTGAAAATTGTAAAATATCCCAGGAGTTTCCCAATAGTGGTATCAGAGTGACTAGCGAGACTCGAACGATGTAATTTCATTCTTTTCCATGATCACATGTCATATCTCAATTTTTGAAAAATTGTATGATCATATGGCAAACGATTTTTCTAAGTAGGAAAAATTAGGGTTTCTTGTTCCTATCATCTTGTCAATCTCTGTTGTATTTTTGGGTTACTTTTCTTGCTTGATTTAAAGATCAAAGGCGCACATAGTTTTGTCAAGTAGGACGGGCATTGTGTCTTCGGACTGGTCGGGTCTCTTGATCTGACAAAATTGCCAGCCGAAAAGATCTATGAAATCATCATGAAAAATTAATCGCGAATAACCAAAAGATTTGTGATAAGAAGGTGAGGAAAAGAGACTTGTTTTATGAAAAAGTAAAATTTCAGATTTTATGTTTTTCATGAGCATGTAGAATTGCATGAGTAAATACCTTGGTTGTGCATAATGTTGTGGTCATGAGTCAAGCCCCTTTGCATGCCTGTGATGTATCCTTGTGAGGCCTGCGTGCCGCTTTACTTTTTGCTTTTAATTAAGAAGAAGATTAGGGTAGCGCTTGTACTTAGAGATTGGTGCATGCTTGAAGCTTGCGCACCTTGTTTGGTGGCGCAAGAAGCTTCTTCAAAGATGGCGCAAGAAGCACTCTTCCTTGATGGCGCATGGTGTTGTGGCGCAAGATGACTTGGCCGAGCCTTAGGGCTTGTGTGCTAACTGTCTTGGCCCATACATGGTGATGCATCACTCTTGAAGGAAGTCCATGGCATTGGTAGAACCTATGGGGGTGCTTCTAGGGTTTCCCTATAACTACCTCTAGGGTTTGAGAGTTAAACCATGATGAGAAGGACCTTGGAGCTAACCTTGAAGACCAAGCTAGAGGTCGGCTAGGCTAGGTCTAGTTCTACAGGCTTGAGTCCTAGGTCAAGAGTTGAACCACCTTTTGTCATGCCTGCTTTCCTTATCTGCTAACATAATGATAAAACATCATTATCTGCTAGGTCAAGAGCCTTAGGGCTTTCCTTATCTGCAAACATTATAGGCATGTAATCCTATAGTGATAACATAATCATAAAACATCACAGGCATGCTTTAGCAGATAATGAAAGCAGTAAAAGGATGATGTGATCATAGCTCATTCAAGACATTAAACCAACCCATGCCAAAAGGAGGTTCAACTCCTGACCTAGGATTCCAGCCCCCAAGACCTAACCTAGCCGAACTCTATCTTGATCTTCAAGGTTGGCTCCAAGGTCTTCCAAGGGTGAACCGCCATCTTGCAAGTCACAAGAGGGATAGCTCACAAGCACAAGGCTCGGCCAAACCCTAACTTGCGCCACCAAGCAAATATGCGCCACCATATGCATCAAGATTCATGTAGGATGCGCCCCCTTAATCTTCATCTTGAATTTTACAAAATAAAAGAAAAAGATGGGCGGTACGCAGGCCTGACAAGAATAATCACATGCATGCAAAGAGGCTTGACTCATGATAACAACATCATGCACAATCAAGGTACTTATTCATGCAATTCTATATGCTCATGAAAAATATAATATTTGAAATTTTACTTTTTTCATAAAACAAGTCTCTTTTCCTCATCTTCTTATCACAAATCTTTTGGTTATTTGCGATTAATTTTTCATGATGATTTTATGGATCCTTTGGCTGGCAATTTTGTCAGATCAAGAGACTCGGCCAGTCCGAAGACACAATGCCCATCATACTTGACAAAACTATGTGCGCCTTTGATCTTAAATCAATAAAGAAAAATAAACCAAAAATCCAAAAGAGATTGACAAAGAGGGTAGGAACAAGAAACTTCAATTTTTCTAATTTAGAAAAATCATGCGCCATGTTATATGCAATTTGTGAAATTTGAAACATAGCATGTGAGCATAGAAAAGCATGAAAGAAACATCGTTCGAGGCTCGCAAGTCCCTCTAATACCACTGTTGGGAACCCCCAGGGATATTTTACAATTTTAGGGATAGACATTTCAAAAACATTGCACAACAGAAGCAATATCCCCGAAACAGGCTAGTCCAAAAAACCAAGTGAAGATCATCAAGCAAGGGGATCGACATGATGTGATAGAAAGTACCTTAAGTAAGCGTGGATGTCGATGTTGAAGTAGGCGCCCAAGCGTTCGCCCTCTGTAGTCTCACACACACGAATGCCTCGAGTCCTCTTCTTCCATGCCCGGTGCTAGCCTCGGGAAGAAGATCCAAGCCTTTGTTCTATTTCTTCAATGCTTGCGCCACCTCTAAAGTTCGTGCGCCAATGAAGAAGATGAGGAGAAGGAGAAACCGCCAAGTCCAACTTCGCCTTGCGCCAAGAGGAAAGGAGGAAGAAGGCTTGCGGTTTATGAAGGTGGAAGAAGCTCACGCCAATCCTTGATTTCGCCCTTGCGCTCGCCTCTTGATGTGTTCACGCCTCCAAGGAATTGCATCTCTCATGAGGGGAGGCAAGGGGTCATTAATATAGGATCAAGAGGTAGTTTGGGGAGGGCCAAGATCATGACAAGTGGATGAAGAGTCCCCTTCAAGGGGGAGCGAAACCCTAGATAGGCGCATATGGAGTTTTTCATGCAGCGGAAGGGGGGTTTCTAGGATCTTTACATATTATAAGATCAACTTATATGCGATTGCAAACAAGAATCAAGGAATCGATTCTTACCAAAGCCATTGCTTGGATGGCGTCTAGGAAGAAGAGACTCAAGCGCTTCTCCTCCAAATGGTACGCACACAAATGATGTCGCCTACTCCCTTAGTGCTCCTTGTGCTAGCAAGGTTCTAAGGAGTTCTTTGCGTGGAGGAGATGAGATCTCTTGGTGCTTGCCGAAAGCCTTCTCTACACTCGTCGAGAGAGTCATCACACGAGAGCAAGAAAACGTCAAGAGGTGATGAGAGGCGATAAGAGAAAACGTTCCTCATGAACGTGGAGGCGTTGCAAAAACTTTCCAAAAATAGCAACCCATTATTTCTCAAGCGTTATGCGTTCACTTCAAGTGAACCGAACACAACTCCTCTTCACCCTTTGATCCTTTTGAACCAAGCGCTCACATGATGAGCCGGTTCAATTGAATTTGGTTCAAGACCAAATTAAATCAGCCCAAGCCATGGTCGATCTCATTGAACCTAAAGGTACAAGATCTAACCGTTGATCTCTCGATGCTCTTGATCTCACTGATCTAGCATCAAATCTCTCGATCGAAGCTTACCGATCTCAAGCCCTAATCAATCAAACATGATCAGACCAGATCTCACTTACAATCAGAGTTTAAACTCCTTTAAACTGAACCAAAACAATTCAGTCCACACGATCTGACCTAAGTAAGCCATATCATCAAATTGTGCGACCCTGAGGGTTTCCTTTAAATGTCGGTAACGATAACTTACGTTATCACGATCAGTGAGGGGTATCTAGCAACACATCACTGTCTCCCGATATAAAGGAAAGAGTCTTCCAAGACTACACCCAAACCACAGCACAAGTGTGAATCCACTTCACTAGGCATACATGTTTCCTTTGCCACTGGATGTTCTTATTGGACAAGCGTGTCAAGCCTGTAGCTCCAATATGATGAGCATGATTAGATCTGATGAACATAGTCACCTGGGTATGGCCATACACTTTCTCAATCATCTCATCCAGGGGGGCCCCTTTAGAACATCACACTCATTAAACAAGGAGACGGCAATCCTATATCTATCACTAGTGCCCTAACCTGACTCATGATCATTATCCAAGATAATCTATAACCATTATGTTTCAAATGATATTGAACTACCTCAAAACAATGACAATCATCATTTAGAAACACAAGTGATCTCAAGTCAGAGGATATGTGCCACTTGTTGCAAACAAGGTTTATTCACATTGTGACAAACAATTGAATATCCTAGTAGGGTCTGTCCAGTACATCCAATGTACCCATGAGTCTACATCTTATTCCATGCTCGAAGCATCCTATAAGATTAGAACACATATTAGTCTCCATCATATCAAGGCTGTCTCATGTTCACCAAGATATCTCGACTAAGGACATAGAGCATGTCAGCCTAGCTGAACAGCATTGAGACATTATTCAGAAGCACACTTATTGCAGCAGACAATGTAACAAACTGAATAACAACCATTGCCTTTATAAACTTAAGAGTTTATACATGATACTGTTACAATCCCAAGGCCTCAAACATTAGCCTTAAGGGCATACCCCAACAATCTCCCCCTTGCACTTAATCTAATGGTTGAGAAATCTCAAACCCATATTATTACAGTGCTTCTCATGCTTCTGCTGCGCCAGAGGCTTGGTAAGCGGGTCAGCCAGATTGTCATCTGTATGAACCTTGTAGACTTTGATCTCGCCACGATCAATGATCTCCCGGATCAAGTGAAACCGTCTCTGTATGTGCTTGGACTTCTGGTGCGACCGTGGTTCCTTTGCTTGTGCGATTGCTCCAGTGTTATCACAGAAGATAACCAAAGGATCTGCACTCGAAGGAACAACACCAAGTTCCTGAACGAACTTACGAATCCACACTGCCTCCTTAGATGCTTCTGAGGCTGCAACATACTCGGCTTCTGTTGTGGAATCAGCAACAATAGACTGTTTGAAACTTTTCCACACCACTGCTCCTCCATTCAAGCTAAAAACATAGCCTGATTGCGATCGGAAATCATCCTGGTCCGATTGGAATGAAGCGTCAGTATATCCTTCTACACTGAGTTCTTCCTGACGACCATATACCAAGAACATATCTTTGGTCCTCCGCAGATATTTTAAAATGTTCTTGACCGCAATCCAGTGCGCCTGACCTGGATTACTTTGGAATCGACTGGTCACGCTTAACCCGTAAGCGATGTCTGGGCGAGTACACAACATCGCATACATAATGGACCCAATAGCCGAAGCATAAGGCGTATTGTCCATTTCATCTTTCTCAGTCTGTGTTTGTGGACACTGACTCTTTGAAAGATTCAGACCATGTCTGACTGGAAGATATCCTCTTTCAGAATTCTCTAAATGAAATCTCTCCAGGACTTTATCGATGTAAGTACTCTGGCACAGCCCGAGAAGCCTCTTAGATCTATCCCTGTAGATCTTCACACCTAATACATAGGCTGCTTCTCCTAGATCTTTCATCTGGAAACATTTTCTTAACCATGCTTTAACAGCATGCAGTTCAGGAATATCGTTTCCAATGATTAAGATATCATCGACGTAGAGGACTAGGAAAGTAATCACGCTCCCACTAAACCTCTTATATACACACGGGTCATCTTCATTCTTGATGAAACCAAACTCAGAGATTGATTCATCAAAACGAATATTCCAGCTCCTAGATGCTTGTTTAAGTCCATAAATAGACTTCTTTAACTTGCATATTTTATGACGATCTGATGGGTTAGTGAATCCTTCAGGTTGTGTCATATACACATCCTCATCCAGTTTTCCATTAAGGAAAGCGGTCTTCACATCCATTTGCCAGATCTCATAATCATAATATGCTGCTATCGCGAAAAGAATCCGAATAGACTTGAACATGGCTACAGGAGAGAAAGTTTCATCATAATCTATCCCGTAGATTTGTTTGAAACCTTTCGCAACTAGCCTGCCTTTATAGGTAACCACGTTACCATCCATGTCAATCTTCTTCTTGAAGATCCATTTACAGCCTATAGGGATTACTCCCGGAGGCGGATCAACCAAATCCCAGACTTGGTTATCTGACATGGAGTCCATCTCGGCTCGCATAGCTTCAAGCCATCTAGCTGACTCCGGTCCACTGACCGCATCCGCATAAGTGAGGGGTTCATCATGATCAATGATGTAGACTCCGTCATAGCGCTCAGGCTGTCGACGGATCCTTCCCGATCTTCGCGGTTCCCGTGATATCTGAGCCTCAGGTTGTTCAATAACCTATTCTACTGGCTCAGGCACATCCAACTGTGCTTGACTACTTTGTCCTTCCTGTGGATTCTCATCCACCTTTATTTCTCTCCCACTGGCCTCTTGCAGAAGAAACTCCTTCTCAAGAAAAATGGCCGTCTGAGCAACAAATACCTTGTTCTCTTTGGGATCGTAGAAATAATAACCCTTAGTTTCCTTAGGGTAACCGACAAAGATGCATTTCTCAGATCTACTCTCTAGTTTCCCAAAGGCGAGCTTTTTGACATAAGCCTCGCAACCCCAGATCTTAATAAATGTCAAGCTAGGCTGTTTCCCATACCATAACTCATATGGAGTCTTTGAAACTGCCTTGGATGGCACTCGGTTTAGTACCTTTGCAGCTGTTTCCAGCGCAAATCCCCAAAAGGAGTAAGGTAGAGTAGCCTGACTCATCATAGAACGAACCATATCCAGTAATGTTCTGTTCCTCCTCTCGGACACACCATTCCATTGCGGTGTTCCTGGCGGAGTGAGCTGTGAGATAATCCCACACTCCTTCAGATAGTCAATAAACTCTCGACTTAGGTATTCTCCACCTCGATCTAAGTGAAGTGCCTTGATATTTCGGCCTAGCTGATTCTGTACTTCATTTTTGAACTCTTTGAACTTGTCAAAAGATTCACTCTTATGTCTCATTAGATAGACATACCCATATCTACTGAAATCATCAGTAAAGGTAATGAAGTATGAATAGCCACCTCTGGCATGTTTACTAAATGGCCCACACACATCACTGTGTATAAGGTCAAGTAAACCTGAAGCCCTTTGACCTTTGTTAGGAAAAGGAGACTTCGTCATTTTACCCAATAAACAAGCTTTGCATGTATCAATCTCCTCATAGGAGAATGATCCCAGCAGTCCATGATCATGCAACCGCTTAATGCGTTTCTTGTTAATATGGCCTAAACGACTATGCCATAACAAGGTGCTGTCATCAGCATACTTGGCTTTCTTATTATCAATGTTTTGTATAGAACATTCCATGTCCAACATGAATAACCCATTGTTAATTGATCCAGTAGCATAAACAATATTATCATAAGTAAGAACACACTTTGAAATATTGCATTCAAAGGAAAATCCTTTCCTGACAAGAGCAGGAATAGAGATAATATTTTTCGTAATACTCGGAACAAAATAACAATTGTCCAGTTCTAATACAAGACCAGATGGTAATGAGATGTAATAAACCCCTACAGCAACAGCAGCAACCTGTGCCCCGTTTCCAACTCGTAGGTCCACCTCATGCTGTCCCACCTGTCTTCTTCTCTTGAGTTCCTGTACATTTGAACAAATGTGAACTCCACATGCAGTGTCCAACACCCATGAAATAGAAGAAGAGGATATCATGACTTCAGTCACGAAAATACCTGAGCCAGAAGTGATGCTTCCCTTCTTGTCTCCTTGGAGAGCTTTACAGTCCTTTTTCCAGTGACCCAGCTGGCCACAGTGGAAACACCTGTATTCCTTCGACCGCTTAACCTTTTGTTTCAGAGCCTTGTTGTAATTCTTGACAGGGGCTTTGCCCTTCTTCCCCTTCTTCTTGTTCCTGGAAGGAAACATCAAGACAGAGGTTGAAGGCTTTCCCTTTAGAGTTTCCTCTGTAGTCAAGAGCATATTCAGCAACTCTGCCGGAGTACAATCAATCTTGTTCATATTAAAATTAATAATGAACAGATCGAAAGAGGCCGGGAGAGACTGCAGAATAATGTCTACAGCAAGCTCCTGATTGATGGTATGCCCCAGTTTCTCTAGAGCCTCTTTGTGCCCAATCATCTTGAGCACATGAGCTCCCACTGGACTCCCTTCAGCCAGTTTGCTCTGAAAGAAAAGCTTGGTCAAATTATAGCGCTCAGTCCTCGCCTGTGCAGCATATAGCATCTTGAGGTTTGCTATCATTTCTATAGCAGACATATCCTCATGCTGACGCTACAGCTGTGGCGTCATAGACGCTAGCATCAGGCAAGCGACATCAATGCTATCATTGACATGCTTTTCATAGGCTTCCCGAACTGCCCTTGTGGCGTTCGGAGCGGGTTGAGGCGGTGTAGCCGTCTCGAGGACATACAGTTTCCTCTCTGCCTTAAGAACAATCTTAAGGTGTCCGTACCAGTCTGAGAAGTTTGGCCCTGCAAACTTCTCCCTTTCCAGTAGGGATCGCACATTGAAGCTCATGGTGTTCGTTGCTACAGGAATCTACAACAATGCAAGAACAGCAAGGTCAGTATCAATGTTTCAGAATCAATCCAGGACTTAAGAAAGATTCTTTTCTCACTATTTTATCTGACTAAAAAATCCATTAAACAGTCCGAAAGAGTAACACTCTTTTAGTGAGATGGGATCCAGATTTCATACTTGGTCTCCGCGTCCCGCTCAGGCGAGATAAGATGCACAGAGAGTACAAGCACTAATTTCTGGTAGGCAGTCCCTGCCAATCGCCAACCCGTGCGATTCCCCTTCATCTGGGCAATCCAGCAGACTGTGCCAACTGAGTTGGTGCAACACAGTCTCTGATCCCATAGATGGCTGCCTCCATATAGCTCACATATGCTCAGTATGTAGCCTACATGGTCAAGCTGACCTGACCTACTCCCTGGACCACCACGTGCTATGCTGAGCAACGAGAAGCGATAAATCCCTTCTCTGTAACACGCAGGTGAAATCGCACACCGTCTGAAGATAGATGGGCGTGCCCACTGAGTGGGTACAACACGGCCCCAACGATAGTCAGAACAGTGAGGTTTCGCGTCAGAAGGCTTACGTGCTTGATATTTCTAGCGTTGGATTTTAACGGTCTTTTATCTTCTTAACTATCATGCAAACCCTATGGTGATAGCAGAAGATAAACAAATCATGCACTTCTAATTATAAAAACAATAAGTAGAAAGCATGCTGATCTTATGTGGCAAAAGCCCATTAACCCTAAGTAAGACCTTAATTTTCACTTAAGTCTTCACTTGAGCTTTCTTCATGGGTCTTTTGCATCTCATCTGGCCCAACCCAGGGCCCAAGCGCCCACTGCAGCTCAGGTGCGCCCACCAGGTAATTGCGCCTGTCACAGGGTCGAACCCTGGACCTCCCACCTGGTCAAGCCTCTGCTGCATGCGCCTCTGCCAAGTGTGCTCTGTGCTCTTGTCTGATTAAATTACAATTTAATCTATCTAGACAAGTTTGACTCGCAGGTCAATTACACTTTATAAATTAAATAAAATGTGATGCGCAGATCACAATAAAAATTAATTTATAATTTATTCCAGGCACGCAGGCCCCAGCACAGCACACATTAAATTAGGCATCCCACATAAGATTAAATAAACAAGCATATGCTTACAATCAACATGTGATCCATAGACAAAATAAAATTTCAAATTCCATTGAAATCAATTTTATTTTTCTTATGTGCCCTACCACCTTACAACGGTCCATTAATAGGGATCCACTCATCATGACTAGTCAGATCCACTGCCCTTGCATGCACCAAGTCCTAACTGACTTGAGTTGACCTAATGGTCAACCATGCATGCGCCAAGGGCTGAACAGCCTTCATGAGTTCTGGCAAGCGGGTGTGACCCCGGGCCTAACTCATGCGCGTTCAAGGGTTGTCTCAACCTGTAAGATCCAAGGATCTTAAGTCCTGGTAAGCATTATTTGGATTTAAATAAAATCATTAGCTGTGATATTTTATTATGATTTAAATAAAATTATTGGATGCTAATTAACTGGCTTATTGATTGTTAATTTGTAATTATTTGATTTGAGTTTATTTGGTTGTTAATTTATTGTAAATTAATTAGAGATTATTTATTTGATTATTGGCTGTTAATTTATGATGAATTATTATTGGTTGTTCATAATAAATTAATTAGGATTTATGGGTTGTAAATTGTAAGTTAATTAATTACAGTTTGTTGGTTAATTAATTAGACCTTATAGGTTAATTAATTAGACCTTATTGGTTAATTAAATCCTTATTGGATATTAATTAAATCCTTATTGGATTTCGGTTAAGTGATTGGTTATTTGTAAGTTAATTAAATTAATTGGTTAACTATGGGTTATTGGGTTTGAAAATTCGAAATTATGAATTATATGGGTTAAACCCTATTGGAATTAATTGGTTAATGGGTTTAAAATTTAAAAACCCAAAGTTTAAGTGGTAATATCGACTAGGGTGAGATTATTGGCGATTTTTGGAGTCTTGAGAAAAATTAGGGTGGCGGCTTGAAGAAGTGGCGATTATTGAAGAGTTTTGAGGCGATTTTTCTCCATCTTCTTCCCTTGGCGAATTTCCCTTGAGGTGAAACTTTCTTGGCGATTTCTTGGAGATCCTTTGGGTGACTTCAAAGGCTTTGGACGATTTTTGTTGGGGAGATTTTAACCTAAGTTTCAAGGTGAGTGGGTTGTCTTAATTGATTCCTAACAATTGGGTTGTGTTATTGATGCATGAGATTGATTAGAGATTTGCAATGTTAAAAACCGAAAATTCAAGACTTCTTCTTGTGATAACCGAAAGTTATAATGGTATAATTGTCATGGAAACCGAATATTTATATATCCTTATTATTCATGAAACCGAATTTAAGATCTTCTTGTATTTTCATGAAAACCGAAATTTTGTAAAAGGTATGTATCTCATGAAAACCGAAAATTGTGGCATGAAATTTAAGGTATTTTTATAGGGATTTTTGGTAGCTTTAGATCATTGAATTTTGAGCATGAAATTCTTGTTAACTAGGTATTTTATAGGGAATTTTGGTAACATTAGATCAATGATTTTTATAGCATGTATGAAAACCGATACCTTTATAATTGTAGTTAAACCGAAATTTTTATAGCTGTAGTTAACATGTTTACATGTGGTAATTTGTGGTAATTTGTAAAGTGATTTATAAGAATACATGTTTTACAATTTATGTTGATTTTATGGATGCTTTATAAATGCTGTTAACGCTACCTTGGTTATTTCTTTATGTGTGTAACATATTATATGTTTATGGTCATGTATTTTGTTTGAGAAAATTTGGGTGATAACATAGCAAAATTTGATTAAACTAATCAGCATGAAATTTAAGGACTACACTATATTCGGTGATATTCGAATATAAAATATTATGTGTTATGTTATGTGAATTTTGAACAATATGTGTGATTATGTGAATTTGGAAAATTATGGGTTATGTAAATTTGGAAAATTATGTGATTATGTGATGGTTAGGACTAAGGCTAGGTGTAACTATGAACTCAAGGGGATAGTCCTTATGTGTTATGTTAAGGGTTTGAATTTCAGCCCTGTATTGTGATATGTGAGGAGGTTGATGTTCAGCCTGCCTATTATGATTATTGTGATGGGGGTTGATGTTCAGCCTGCCCGATATGATTTTTGTGATGACTATCCTAGAGTCTAGTTGACACTTAGGAGTCCACCTTTGTGAAATATGTTCACCTATGTGAAATATGAAATAAGATGTGTCTGTTGTCCAGTAGGAACCTTTTGGGAGAACGGGTTTTGACGCAAAGTGCCATGTCTTGGTCGGACAGGGGCCACCTCTTGATGTCATTACTCTTTTATGTGTTGGGGTGATATAAGACGCAAAGTGCCATGTCTTGATCAGACAGGGGCCACCTCTTGATGTCATCACTCGGTTTATGATGTTGGGTGTGTGGAGCAAAGTGCCACGCTGTGACTCGGCGGGGGCCACCTCTTGAATCTACACACAATCCATCGATGTGTTTATGGGGTGTTTTAGAGCAAAGTGCCACGTCGTGACCTGGCGGGGGCCACCTCTTGATTCTACTCACTGTCCATGTTTATGTGTTGCACGAGATTTTGCAGCTCCCAGTGCTTAGGCCAAAGCCGGGTTAGACCATATTGGTCACTACTGAATATGCTGGACAACTAGGTTAATTAAGTATGGTGTGTTTAGTTGGTTTAGAATATATGTGTTTAATTGGGTTAGAGTAAAACTCTAGAACCTGAATTTGTAATATGCTAGTGTGTACATTTAACTGTCTATATGACTTCTGTTTCTTTATTTTGTTATATGTTGACATAATGTTCCTGTTAAAGATTTTTAAAATAATCTGCCTATATTTTTTAATGTATGTTCTGGATGGTCGATTTAGACTATCCACTCACTGGGCTGTGTAGCTCACCCCTCACTATTTTCAGGCATAGAGCAGGGGCGCATGTCTTGAGTGCTTTGGCGTGGATAATTATGCTGTTTGCTGTTTTAAGAATTTTTATGCTTAATTCTTGGGGCTGGTTGTGGCCTTAACATAAATTATATGAACTATGTGAATCATGAGACTATGTGAACTATGTGAATTATGTTGCCGGTTATGGCAGTCTTATGAGTTTGATTTTTGTGTCACCGCGGGCTTCAGCCTGGTTTCGGTGTTTGATATGAGTTTATAAAATCGATTTTGTGATTTTGTTGTGAATTTCGGTTTATGGTGTATTCTTTGTAATCGGTTTTGATATATCTGTAACTTGCATATGTCTAGTGCAAGTATTGCCTGGTGGCAGGTATCTTTTTGGATTTTATGGTTTTGATACGGATTTAATATAGCTGTGGATTTGATATAACTGTTGCCTTGCATATGTCTAGTGCAAGGATTGCGTGGTGGCAGGTACCCTTATGAGATTTATGAGATTTGAGTTTTGTGAATTTGTATGTATGAATTTATGGAAATTTTTCAGATCGTGTTTTCTTGAACTCGGTTTTACCTAGCATATGATCGATCTTATATGAAACATCCTGTATCATTTGTGAATTGTGCCATTTGTTTGGGGTTAAGAATGTGGGATGTTACACAACCAGACCTCGCTACACGCCCTTGATGCAGTCGACCTATAGCCACCTTATGCATGCGCATAGGTGCCATCTGGTCGACCCATCTAGGCTGTCAGATGGTCTGATCAGACTATTTGGATCCTTCGTAGAAGATGACTTCAACCCTACTAACCCGTCTAAGGGTTTATAGTAGGCGCCGCTTAGATCTAATGATAGTCGCGCATGTCATGAAGTTTTTGAGAAAAACAACAAGCGCAAACAACCATGCGCTAAGGAAACATATATCAAGTTTCGGCATGAATAACTTACATGTAAATCTCGCATGTAAAGAAGATCTAAGCATACAAGGATCACAAAAGGCTAAAGCAATCATAAAATATGCATAAACTCGCTCTGATACCAATTGATGAGTCCCCTTCAAGGGGGAGCGAAACCCTAGATAGGCGCATATGGAGTTTTTCATGCAGCGGAAGGGGGGTTTCTAGGATCTTTACATATTATAAGATCAACTTATATGCGATTGCAAACAAGAATCAAGGAATCGATTCTTACCAAAGCCATTGCTTGGATGGCGTCTAGGAAGAAGAGACTCAAGCGCTTCTCCTCCAAATGGTACGCACACAAATGATGTCGCCTACTCCCTTAGTGCTCCTTGTGCTAGCAAGGTTCTAAGGAGTTCTTTGCGTGGAGGAGATGAGATCTCTTGGTGCTTGCCGAAAGCCTTCTCTACACTCGTCGAGAGAGTCATCACACGAGAGCAAGAAAACGTCAAGAGGTGATGAGAGGCGATAAGAGAAAACGTTCCTCATGAACGTGGAGGCGTTGCAAAAACTTTCCAAAAATAGCAACCCATTATTTCTCAAGCGTTATGCGTTCACTTCAAGTGAACCGAATGCAACTCCTCTTCACCCTTTGATCCTTTTGAACCAAGCGCTCACATGATGAGCCGGTTCAATTGAATTTGGTTCAAGACCAAATTAAATCAGCCCAAGCCATGGTCGATCTCATTGAACCTAAAGGTTCAAGATCTAACCGTTGATCTCTCGATGCTCTTGATCTCACTGATCTAGCATCAAATCTCTCGATCGAAGCTTACCGATCTCAAGCCCTAATCAATCAAACATGATCAGACCAAATCTCACTTACAATCAGAGTTTAAACTCCTTTAAACTGAACCAAAACAATTCAGTCCACACGATCTGACCTAAGTAAGCCATATCATCAAATTGTGCGACCCTGAGGGTTTCCTTTAAATGTCGGTAACGATAACTTACGTTATCACGATCAGTGAGGGGTATCTAGCAACACATCACTGTCTCCCGATATAAAGGAAAGAGTCTTCCAAGGCTACACCCAAACCACAGCACAAGTGTGAATCCACTTCACTAGGCATACATGTTTCCTTTGCCACTGGATGTTCTTATTGGACAAGCGTGTCAAGCCTGTAGCTCCAATATGATGAGCATGATTAGATCAGATGAACATAGTCACCTGGGTATGGCCATACACTTTCTCAATCATCTAATCCAGGGGGGCCCCTTTAGAACATCACACTCCTTAAACAAGGAGACGGCAATCCTATATCTATCACTAGTGCCCTAACCTGACTCATGATCATTATCCAAGATAATCTATAACCATTATGTTTCAAATGATATTGAACTACCTCAAAACAATGACAATCATCATTTAGAAACACAAGTGATCTCAAGTCAGAGGATATGTGCCACTTGTTGCAAACAAGGTTTATTCACATTGTGACAAGCAATTGAATATCCTAGTAGGGTCTGTCCAGTACATCCAATGTACCCATGAGTCTACATCTTATTCCATGCTCGAAGCATCCTATAAGATTAGAACACATATTAGTCTCCATCATATCAAGGCTGTCTCATGTTCACCAAGATATCTCGACTAAGGACATAGAGCATGTCAGCCTAGCTGAACAGCATTGAGACATTATTCAGAAGCACACTTATTGCAGCAGACAATGTAACAAACTGAATAACAACCATTGCCTTTATAAACTTAAGAGTTTATACATGATACTGAAAGAATCCCAAGGCCTCAAACATTAGCCTTAAGGGCATACCCCAACAGTGGATGGCTAGGATAAGGGGGTTTGAGGCAAGGAAAGTCTCCAAGACTTTACCATAAATCTCATTCAACCTATCCATAATTGTCCAATAGCCATATCAGTCCAAGTCATGCCTTAGAGGCATTCATTCCATCAAAGGATGAAGGGCTAGGCGCCAATTGCTTCCTAATGAAGCATTAGGCGCCTCCCTCACCCCATTATGCCCCTATGCGCTAATGGGGGTGAGATTTCTTCCCATTATACCCTTTTAGCCCATTACCTCTTCATTACAACTTGTTATTGGGCCTCATTGGATAATGAGCTAGCCCAAACTTCATTTTATGGGTTGATTAAACAATTGGATCTAATCCAATGCAACCCTAATCCAAATGTGACCAACCATGGTCAATTTCGGGTCAACCTGCCAAAAATAAAGTTTGGCTCCAATAACATTCTTCAATCTCATCATGCCCATTGGCGCTGTTGAAATCTCCCAAATAGATCCGACCTATCCAATAACTCGATCATAAGGCTTCCCGATCAATACGAGAACTCGAGTATCAAGGTGTGCGATCCTGTAGGTTCCTCTAACGCTGGCAGTGAAAGTACCCCTTTCATGAGGGGGGCGAAACCCTAAAGCATGCGCATTCAAGAAATTTTCTAGGGCTTCATAAGATCGCATGTAGTATAACCATATGATCAACTTAAGTTTTACTAAGATCAAGATGTGATCTTACCATAGCCATCGCTTGGATGGTGCCTTGGAAGCAAGAGGGCGAAAGGGGCTCTCCTCCAAAGGTGGCGCACACAAGAGGATGATGGCTACTCCTTGTGTTCCTTGTGCTAGCAAGGCTTCAAGGGTCCTTGTCGAATGGAAGGGAAGAGATCTACTCTTTGCTTGGCCGAATGCTCTCTTCTCGTCACCTTCACAACGCAAGCCGTGAGTCGTCAAGAGCAAAAGGGCGAGAGATGATAATTGAGAGGCGTTGCTTTCGAACGTGGAGACGTTCCCATTTTGGAAAACCGAAAAATTCCAAAAATAGCAACCACTTGATTACATGCGTTATGCGTTCACTTGAAATGAACCAAACGCATATCCCTTCTCCCATATGAACCATGCGCTAACACATGAGCCGGTTCAATGTATTTGGTTCAATGACCAAACCAAATCAGCCCAAGCTTTTAGTCTAGATCGAATCAAACCCTAAGGTTCCAGATCTAACCATTCATCTCCTGATGCTTCTGATCTCACCGATCTAGCATCAACACTCTCGATCGAAGCTTACCGATCTCAAGCCCTAATCAATCAAACATGATCAGACCAGATCTCACTTATAATCAGAGTTTAAATCCCTTTAAACTGAACTAAACAATTCAGTCCACACGATCTGACTTAAGTAAGCCATATCATCAAATTGTGCGACCCTGAGGGTTTCCTTTAAATGTCGGTAACGATAACTTACATTATCACGATCAGTGAGGGGTATCTAGCAACACATCACTGTCTCCCGATATAAAGGAAAGAGTCTTCCAAGACTACACCCAAACCACAGCACAAGTGTGAATCCACTTCACAAGGCATACATATTTCCTTTGCCACTGGATGTTCTTATTGGACAAGCGTGTCAAGCTTGTAGCTCCAATATGAAGAGCATGATTAGATCAGATGAACATAGTCACCTGGGTATGGCCATACACTTTCTCAATCATCTCATTTAAGGGGGGGCCCCATTAGAACATCACACTCCAAACAAGGAGACGGCAATCCTATATCTATCACTAGTGCCCTAACCTGACTCATGATCATTATCCAAGATAGTCTATAACCATTATGTTTCAAATGATATTGAACTACCTCAAAACAATGACAATCATCATTTAGAAACACAAGTGATCTCAAGTCAGAGGACATGTGCCACTTGAAGCAAAACAAGGATTATTCACATTGTGACAAGCAATTGAATATCCTAGTAGGGTCTGTCCAGTACATCCAATGTACCCATGAGTCTACATCTTATTCCATGCTCGAAGCATCCTATAAGATTAGAACACATATTAGTCTCAATCATATCAAGGCTGTCTCATGTTCACCAAGATATCTCGACTAAGGACTTTATAGCATGTCAGCCTAGCTGAACAGCATTGAGACATTATTCAGAAGCACAGTTATTGCAGCAGACAATGTAACAAACTGAATAATAACCATTGCCTTTATAAACAAAAGAGTTTATACATGATACTGTTACAATCCCAAGGCCTCAAACATTAGCCTTAAGGGCATACCCCAACAATCTCCCACTTGCACTTAATCTAATGGTTGAGAAATCTCAAACCCATATTATTACAGTGCTTCTCATGCTTCTGCTGCGCCAGAGGCTTTGTAAGCGGGTCAGCCAGATTGTCATCTGTATGAACCTTGCAGACTTTGATCTCGCCACGATCAATGATCTCCCGGATCAAGTGAAACCGTCTCTGTATGTGCTTGGACTTCTGGTGCGACCGTGGTTCCTTTGCTTGTGCGATTGCTCCAGTGTTATCACAGAAGATAACCAAAGGATCTGCACTCGAAGGAACAACACCAAGTTCCTGAACGAACTTACGAATCCATACTGCCTCCTTAGATGCTTCTGAGGCTGCAACATACTCGGCTTCTGTTGTGGAATCAGCAACAATAGACTGTTTGAAACTTTTCCACACCACTGCTCCTCCATTCAAGCTAAAAACATAGCCTGATTGCGATCGGAAATCATCCTGGTCCGACTGGAATGAAGCGTCAGTATATCCTTCTATACTGAGTTCTTCCTGACCACCATATATCAAGAACATATCTTTGGTCCTCCGCAGATATTTCAAGATGTTCTTGACTGCAATCCAGTGTGCCTGACTTGGATTACTTTGGAATCGACTGGTCACGCTTAACCCGTAAGCGACGTCTGGGCGAGTACACAACATCGCATACATAATGGACCCAATAGCCGAAGCATAAGGCGTATTGTCCATTTCATCTTTCTCAGTCTGTGTTTGTGGACACTGACTCTTCGAAAGATTCAGACCATGTCTGACTGGAAGATATCCACGTTTAGAATTCTCTAAATGGAATCTCTCCAGGACTTTATCGATGTAAGTACTCTGGCACAGCCCGAGAAGCCTCTTAGATCTATCTCTGTAAATCTTCACACCTAATACATAGGCTGCTTCTCCTAAATCTTTCATCTGGAAATATTTTCTTAACCATGCTTTAACAGCATGCATTTCAGGAATATCGTTTCCAATGATTAAGATATCATCGACATAGAGGACTAGGAAAGTAATCACGCTCCCACTAAACCTCTTATATACACACGGGTCATCTTCATTCTTGATGAAACCAAATTCACTGATTGATTCATCAAAATGAATATTCCAGCTTCTAGATGCTTGTTTAAGTCCATAAATGGACTTCTTTAACTTGCATATTTTATGACGATCTGATGGATTTGTGAAACCTTCAGGTTGTGTCATATACACATCCTCATCCAGTTTTCCATTAAGGAAAGCAGTCTTCACATCCATCTGCCAGATCTCATAATCATAATATGCAGCTATTGCGAAAAGAATCCGAATAGACTTAAACATAGCTACAGGTGAGAAAGTTTCATCATAATCTATCCCGTAGATTTGTTTGAAACCTTTCGCAACTAGCCTGCCTTTATAGGTAACCACGTTACCATCCATGTCAATCTTCTTCTTGAAGATCCATTTACAGCCAATAGGGATTACTCCCGGAGGCGGATCAACCAAATCCCAGACTTGGTTATCTGACATGGAGTCCATCTCGGCTCGCATAGCTTCAAGCCATCTAGCTGACTCCGGTCCACTGACCGCATCCGCATAAGTGAGGGGTTCATCATTTTCAATGATGTAGACTCCGTCATAGCGCTCAGGCTGTCGACGGATCCTTCCCGATCTACGCGGTTCCCGTGATATCTGAGCCTCAGGTTGTTCAATAACCTGTTCTACCAGCTCAGGCTCATCCAACTGTGCTTGACTACTTTGTCCTTCCTCTAGATTCTCATCCAGCTTTATTTCTCTCCCACTGGCCTCTTGCAGAAGAAACTCCTTCTCAAGAAAAATGGTCGTCCGAGCAACAAATACTTTGTTCTCTTTGGGATCGTAGAAATAATAACCCTTAGTTTCCTTAGGGTATCCGACAAAGATACATTTCTCAGATCTGCTCTCCAGTTTCCCAGAGGCGAGCTTTTTGACATAAGCCTCGCAACCCCAGATCTTAATAAATGTCAAGCTCGGCTGTTTCCCATACCATAGCTCATATGGAGTCTTTGAAACTGCCTTGGATGGCACTCGGTTTAGTACCTTTGCAGCTGTCTCCAGTGCAAATCCCCAAAAGGAGTAAGGTAGAATAGCCTGACTCATCATAGAACGAACCATATCCAGTAACGTTCTATTTCTCCTCTCGGACACACCATTCCATTGCGGTGTTCCTGGCGGAGTAAGCAGTGAGATAATCCCACACTCCTTTAGATAGTCAGTAAACTCTCGACTTAGGTATTCTCCACCTCGATCAGAACGAAGTGCCTTGATATTTCGGCCTAGCTGATTCTGTACTTCATTCTTGAACTCTTTGAACTTGTCAAAAGATTCACTTTTATGTCTCATTAAATAGACATACCCATATCTACTGAAATCATCAGTAAAGGTAATGAAGTACGAATAGCCACCTCTGGCATGTTTACTAAATGGCCCACACACATCACTGTGTATAAGGTCAAGTAAACCTGAAGCCCTTTGACCTTTATTAGGAAAAGGAGACTTCGTCATTTTGCCCATTAAACAAGCTTTGCATGTATCAATCTCCTCACAGGAGAATGATCCCAGCAGTCCATTGTCATGCAACCGCTTAATGCGTTTCTTGTTAATATGGCCTAAACGACTATGCCATAGCAAGGTGCTATCATCAGCATACTTGGCTTTCTTATTATCAATAGTTTGTATAGAACATTCCATGTCCAACATGAATAACCCAATGTTAATTGATCCATAAGCATAAACAATATTATCATAAGAAATTACACACTTTGAAATATTGCATTCAAAGGAAAATCCTTTCCTGACAAGAGCAGGAATAGAGATAATATTTTTCGTAATACTTGGAACAAAATAACAATTGTCAAGTTCTAGTACAAGTCCAGATGGTAATGAGATGTAATAAACCCCTACAGCAACAGCAGCAACCCGTGCTCCGTTTCCAACTCGTAGGTCCACCTCATGCTGCCCCACCTGTCTTCTTCTCTTGAGTTCCTGAACATTTGAACAAATGTGAACTCCACATGCAGTGTCCAACACCCATGAAATAGAAGAAGAAGAGATCATGACCTCAGTCACAAATATACCTGAGCCAGAAGCGATGCTTCCCTTCTTGTCTCCTTGGAGCGCTTTATAGTCCTTTTTCCAGTGACCCAGCTGGCCACAGTGGAAACATCTGTATTCCTTCGACCGCTTAACCTTTTGTTTCAGCGCCTTGTTGTAGTTCTTGACTGGGGCTTTGCCCTTCTTCCCCTTCTTCTTGTTCCTGGAAGGAACCATTAAGACAGAGGTTGAAGGCTTTCCCTTCAGAGTTTCCTCAGTAGTCAAGAGCATATTCAGCAACTCTGCCGGAGTACAATCGATTTTGTTCATATTAAAGTTAATAATGAACGCATCGAAAGAAGGCGGAAGAGACTGCAGAATAATGTCTACAGCAAGCTCCTGATTGATGGTATGCCCCAGTTTCTCCAGAGCCTCCTTGTGCCCAATCATCTTGAGCACGTGAGCTCCCACTGGGCTCCCTTCAGCCAGTTTGCTCTGAAAGAAAAGCTTGGTCAGATTATAGCGTTCAGTCCTCGCCTGTGCAGCATACAACATCTTGAGGTTTGCTATAATTTCTATAGCAGACATATCCTCATGCTGACGCTGCAGCGGTGGCGTCATAGACGCTAGCATCAGGCAAGCGACATCAATGCTATCATTGACATGCTTTTCATTGGCATCGCGAACCGCCCTTGCTGCGTTCGCAGCGGGTTGAGGCGGTACAGCCGTCTCGAGGACATACAGTTTCCTCTCTGCCTTAAGAACAATCTTAAGGTGTCCGTACCAGTCTGAGAAGTTTGGCCCAGCAAACTTCTCCCTTTCCAGTAGGGATCGCACATTGAAGTTCATGGTGTTCGTTGCTGCAGGAATCTACAACAATGCAAGAACAGCAAGGTCAGTATCAATGTTTAGAATCAATCCAGGACTTAAGAAAGATTCTTTTCTCACTATTTTATCTGACTGAAAAATCCAGTAAAACAGTCCGAAAGAGTAAGACTCTTTTAGTGAGATGGGATCCAGATTTCATACTTGGTCTCCGCGTCCCGCTCAGGCGAGATAAGATGCACAGAGAGTACAAGCATTAATTTCTGGTAGGCAGTCCCTGCCAATCGCCAACCCGTGCGATTCCCCTTCATCTGGGCAATCCAGCCGACTGTGCCAACTGAGTAGGTACAACACAGTCTCTGATCCCACAGATGGCTGCCTCCATATAGCTAACATATGCCCCATATGTAGCCTACATGGTCAAGCTGACCTGACCTACTCCCTGGACCACCACGTGCTATGCTGAGCAACGAGAAGCGATAAATCCCTTCTCTGTAACACGCATGTGAAATCACACACCGTCTGAAGATAGATGGGCATGCCCACTGAGTGGGTACAACACGGCCCCAACGATAGTCAGAACAGTGAGGTTTCGCGCCAGAAGGCATTTCGTGCTTGATATTTAGCGTTGGATTTTAACGGTCTTTTATCTTCTTACTATCAGGCAAATCCTATGGCTATAGCAGAAGATAAATAACTCATGCAATTCGAATTATTCAACAATAAAAGAAAGCATGGATCTTATGTGGTAAAAGCCCATTAAGCCTAAGTAAGACCTTAACCTAAATTAAGTCTTCACTTGCTTTCTTCATGGGGCTTTTTCTTCTCATCTGGCCCAACCTAGGGCCCAAGCGCCAATTGCAGCTCAGGTGCGCCCACCAGGAAAATGCGCCTGTCCTAGGGTCGAACCCTAGACCTCCCACCTGGTCAAGCCACTGCTGCATGCGCCTCTGCCATGTGTGCTTTGTGCTCTTGTCTGATTAAATTACAAATTAATCTATCTAGACAAGATTGACACGCAGGTCAATTACACTTATAAATTAAATACAATGTGATTCGCAGATCACAATAAAGTATTAATTTACAATTAACTAGGCTCGCAGGCCCCAGCACAGCACACAATAAAGGGCAACCCACATAAGATGAAATAAACAAGCACATGGCATCCAATCAAACATGTGATCCAATAATAATAAGAAAATAAAATTTTGAAAACCCATTGGCATCAATTTTAATTTTCTTATATGCCCTACAACCTTACAACGGTCCATTGATAGGGATCCACTCATCATTTCTAGTTAGATCCATTACCCTTGCATGCACCAAGTCCTAACTGACTTGAGTTGACCTAATGGTCAACCATGCATGCGCCAAGGGCTGAACAACCATCATGAGTTCTGGCAAGCGGGTGTGACCCCGGGCCTAACGCATGTGCGTTCAATGGTTGTCTCAACCAGACCTCGCTACACGCCTGTGATGCAATCGACCTATAGCCACCTCGTGCTTGCGCACAGGTGCCATCTGGTCGATCCATCTAGGCTGTCAGATGGTCTGATCAGACTGGTTGGATCTACTCTAGAAGATGACTTCAACCCCATCAACCCGTCTAAGGGTTTATAGCAGGCGCTTAGTCTAAAGAGGGGCGCGCAAGTTAAGTTTTTCTATGACAAAACAACAACAAGCACCAATACATGCGCCAAAGAGCAATAAACATCATACATGTTGTTTTCGCATCATGAACTTTCATGAACTTGTGCATGTAATCAACCATAGATCTAAGCATAAGAGTAAACATGGATCACACAAAGTATCAAGCAATCATATGAATTATACCGAAAACATCAGCTCTGATACCAAATTGAAAGTACCCCTTTCATGAGGGGGGCGAAACCCTAAAGCATGCGCATTCAAGAAATTTTCTAGGGCTTCATAAGATCGCATGTAGTATAACCATATGATCAACTTAAGTTTTACTAAGATCAAGATGTGATCTTACCATAGCCATCGCTTGGATGGTGCCTTGGAAGCAAGAGGGCGAAAGGGGCTCTCCTCCAAAGGTGGCGCACACAAGAGGATGATGGCTACTCCTTGTGTTCCTTGTGCTAGCAAGGCTTCAAGGGTCCTTGTCGAATGGAAGGGAAGAGATCTACTCTTTGCTTGGCCGAATGCTCTCTTGTAGTCAACCTTCACAACGCAAGCCGTGAGTCGTCAAGAGCAAAAGGGCGAGAGATGATAATCGAGAGGCGTTGCTTTCGAACGTGGAGACGTTCCCATTTTGGAAAACCGAAAAATTCCAAAAATAGCAACCACTTGATTACATGCGTTATGCGTTCACTTGAAATGAACCAAACGCATATCCCTTCTCCCATATGAACCATGCGCTCACACATGAGCCGGTTCAATGTATTTTGTTCAATGACCAAACCAAATCAGCCCAAGCTTTTAGTCCAGATCGAATCAAACCCTAAGGTTCCAGATCTGACCATTCATCTCCTGATGCTTCTGATCTCACCGATCTAGCATCAACACTCTCAATCGAAGCTTACCGATCTCAAGCCCTAATCAATCAAACATGATCAGACCAGATCTCACTTATAATCAGAGTTTAAATCCCTTTAAACTGAACTAAACAATTCAGTCCACACAATCTGACTTAAGTAAGCCATATCATCAATTTGTGCGACCCTGAGGGTTTCCTTTAAATGTCGGTAACGATAACTTACATTATCACGATCAGTGAGGGGTATCTAGCAACACATCACTGTCTCCCGATATAAAGGAAAGAGTCTTCCAAGACTACACCCAAACCACAGCACAAGTGTGAATCCACTTCACAAGGCATACATATTTCCTTTGCCACTGGATATTCTTATTAGACAAGTGTGTCAAGCTTGTAGCTCCAATATGAAGAGCCTGATTAGATCAGATGAACATAGTCACCTGGGTATGGCCATACACTTTCTCAATCATCTCATTTAAGGGGGGGCCCCATTAGAACATCACACTCCAAACAAGGAGACGGCAATCCTATATCTATCACTAGTGCCATAACCTGACTCATGATCATTATCCAAGATAGTCTATATGTTGGAACCCCTTTCTAGAGGGGGGGCGAAACCCAGCATGGCGCATATTCAGTTTTTCAAGCAGCGGATAGGGTCTCTAAGAATCGCATGCACCTTATATAATCAACTTAAAGAAAACCCGAATGCATAAGAGGTGATTCGATCCATACCATTGCCATTTCTAGATGGCGGCTTGGAAGCAAAGATCAAACGAGATCTTCTCCTTGTCGTCACACACAAGATGATGTCGCTATCTCTCTTGGTGCTCCTTGTGCTAGCAAGGTTCCAAGAGGTCCTTTGACGAGTGAAGGGAAAATGAGATGTCAATCTTTCTTGGCCGAATCCTCCTCAAGCGTCAAGCGTCAAGCGTCAAGCGTCGCCACACTCACACAATAATCTCGAGAGGAATATGGGCGAGAGGAAAAATAAGTTGAAGTGGCGAAAATAGAGAATCCTCTATTCGGACGAGAGCACCCACCAAGTGGAGATCATGGTTACTAAAAATAGTAACCACTCCTCACCCCAACGTTCACGCCAAGTGAACTTGTCGCCAACTCCTCTCCCCTTGAACCATGCGCTCATCAAGTGAGCCGGTTCACTTTGGTTCGGTTTAAGAACCAATCAAGCCAATGATCTAGTCTAGATCTTAAATAAACCCTAAGGTTCCCGATCTAACCGTCGATCTCCTCGATGCCCCTGATCTGACCGATCTGGCATCTATTCTCTCGATCGAAGCTTACCGATCTTAAGCCCTAATCAATCAAACATGATCAGACCAGATCTCACTTACAATCAGAGACTAATTCCCTTTAAACTGAACCCAAACAATTCAGTCCACACGATCTGACTTAAGTAAGCCATATCATCAAATTGTGCGACCCTAAGGGTTTCCTTTAAATGTCGGTAACGATAATTCTCATTATCACGATCAGTGAGGGGTATCTAGCAACACATCACTATCTCCCGATATAAAGAAATGAGTCTTCCAAGACTACACCCAAAAACAGCACAAGTGTGAATCAAATCACAAAGCATACATATTTCCTTTGCCACTGGATGTTCTTATTGGACAAGCCTGTCAAGCTCGTAACTCCAATATGATGAGCATGATTAGAACAGACGAACACTGTCACCTGGGTATGGCCATACACTTTCTCAATCATCTCATCCAGGGGGCCCCTTTAGAACATCACACTCCTTAAACAAGGAGACGGCAATCCTATGTCTATCACTAGTGCTCTAACCTGACTCAAGCTCACCATCCAAGATAGTCTATAATCATTATGTTTCAAATGATATTGAACTACCTCAAAACAATGACAATCATCATTTAGAAAACACAAGTGATCTCAAGTCAGAGGAAATGTGCCACTTGTCTTAATCAAGGAATATTCACATTGTGACAAACAATTGAACATCCTAGTAGGGTCTGTCCAGTACATCCAATGTACCCATGAGTCTACATCTTATTCCATGCTCAAAGCATCCTATAAGATTAGAACACATATTAGTCTCAATCATATCAAGGCTGTCTCATGTTCACCAAGATATATCGACTAAGGACATAATAGCATGTCAGCCGAGCTGAACAGCTTTGAGACATTATTCAGAAGAACATATATTGCAGCAGACAATGTAGCTAACTGAATAACAACCATGCCTTTATAAACATAACAGTTTATTACATGATACAAATACATTCCCATAGGCCTCAAACATTAGCCTTAAGGGCATACCCCAACACTATAACCATTATGTTTCAAATGATATTGAACTACCTCAAAACAATGACAATCATCATTTAGAAACACAAGTGATCTCAAGTCAGAGGACATGTGCCACTTGAATCAAAACAAGGATTATTCACATTGTGACAAGCAATTGAATATCCTAGTAGGGTCTGTCCAGTACATCCAATGTACCCATGAGTCTACATCTTATTCCATGCTCGAAGCATCCTATAAGATTAGAACACATATTAGTCTCAATCATATCAAGGCTGTCTCATGTTCACCAAGATATCTCGACTAAGGACTTTATAGCATGTCAGCCTAGCTGAACAGCATTGAGACATTATTTAGAAGCACAGTTATTGCAGCAGACAATGTAACAAACTGAATAATAACCATTGCCTTTATAAACAAAAGAGTTTCTACATGATACTGTTACAATCCCAAGGCCTCAAACATTAGCCTTAAGGGCATACCCCAACAGGCAGTATTGACGAAAGGTCACCACAAGCAGTGAGTGGCACCTAGCAGTGCATTGCTGCTACCCAGGTCATTGGAATGGATATCGACATCGACATCCCCATCATCGCAACTAGGTACAGATGCATTACAGTCTTTTTGCCGAACTAATATCCGATTGGACAAGTGTGTCACCACTTGTTTTCACCCAATCACATGGCTATGACTAGATCAGGTTCTCACCTGGGTATGGCCATACACTTTCAGTCATAGATGTTGGTGTATATGCCCTAGGACCTAGTATTAGTCCATTATGGTACTACTTGACTTCGATATTTATGTATCCTTCTGCAATCATGTACTTATCATTATTTGCTTACATCTGCGATCATGTACTTATATGATAATGTCCCTGGAGACAGATTGGATCTGTGCTCAAATGATTGTCCCAGGTGATGTACCTGAGTGGATATGGGACAGCTCTGGTACTTGTGAGACTGGTATATGGGCTGGTTAGGCACAAGGTACTAACGCAGACATATGGGTATATTAGTGGTGGATATACTAGATTGACCCACTGTGAGGCAATGACTTGGTGTCATGAGTTATCCTCACAATTGATAGGAGATGCATTGATCCCTTGACGTGAGGTCATTGACCATTCTATATTGTTAGGGATATGGTTTGATACAACTAAACACCTCGCCATAGTTGGGAGGTAATAATGGTTGTCATTGAGCATGTCACAACCCATATAAGAAGGTCAATGGACAGACAGAGGATTTGCCCCTTCCTAAGGGAAGCTTGATATCCATGTAGCTCCTCTATTGTTCTATGACTGAAAGTGTATGGCCATACCTAGGTGAGAACTTGATTTAGTCGTAGCCATGTGATTGGGTGAAAATAAGTGGTGACACACTTGTCAAATCGGATATCAGTTCGGCAAAGAGACTGTGATGCATTTGTACCTAGTCGCGATAATGGGGATGCCGATGTTGATATCCATTCCAATGACCTAGGTAGCAGCGATGCACTACTAGGTGCCACTCACTGCTTGTGGTGACCATTGGTCAGCACTACCAGCATCAGAGGAACCTACAGGGTCGCACACCTTGATACTCGAGTTCTCGTATTGATCGGGAAGCCTTATGATCGAGTTATTGGATAACTCAGATCTATTTGGGAGATTTCATCAGTGCCAATGGGCCTGATGAGATGGAAGAATGTTATTGGAGCCAAAGTCCATTTATGGCAGGTTGACTCGTATTTGACCATGGTTGGTCACATTAGGATTAGGGTTGCGTTGGATTGGATCCTAGTGCTTAATCAACCCATGTAATGAAGTTTGGGCTAGCTCATTACCCAATGAGGCCCAATAACAAGTTGTCATCAAGAGGCAATGGACTAAAAGGGTATAATGGGGAGAAATCTCCACCCCATTGGCGCCTAGAGGCATAATGCGGTGGAGTGGGCAAATTTGCTTCATTATGGAAGTAAATTGCGCCAAGCCCTTGTTACCTTGATGGTATGAATGCCTTTAAGGCATGTCTTGGGCTGATATGGTGTTTGGGCAATTATGGATAGGTTGAATGAGGTTTATGGTAAAGTCTTGGAAACTTTCCTTGCCTCAAACCTCCTCATCCTAGCCATACACTTGTCATGATCCTAGCCATTGCCCCAACTGCCTCTTGCCCTATAAAACTAGCCCTAGCTGCCCCCTTCTCTAGTGCAAAATGTAAGTCCCCTAGAACAAGGGGGGGGGCGAAACCCTAATAGGAGGCACAACAAAACCTCTAGCGGAATCTAGGGTTTCTAACAGGAAAGCATAGCATGTAACATGTTCAACTTTCAATGAAAAGGGATTCTTACCATTGCCATCGCTTAGATGGTGTCTTGGAAGGAAAGGCGCAAATGCTCCTTCTCCTAAGGTGACACACACAATTGATGTCGCCTACTCTTCTCTTGGTGCTCCTTGTGCTAGCAAGGTTCCAAGAAGTCGTTGTCGAATGGAAGGGGAGAGAATCCTTTGCTTGGCGATTTCTTCCTTCTCCTTGCGTCAACCTCTTCACCACACGAGAGTGCAAGCCGAATACTCAAGTTGGCGACGAGAGATGAGGAATGACAAGAGATGAGAGCGTCTTAGGCGTGAACGTGAGGCGTTCCCACGTTTAGAAGTCATGGCTTCTAAATTTAGTAAACCCCAAACGTTCATGCGACCATGGGTTCACCCCATGCGCAAACTCCTCTTAGATTAAACCATGCGCTCAACCAATGAGCTGGTTCAAATCGATTTGGTTTAATAACCAAATAAACCAAGCAATCAGTCCAGACCACAATAAACCCTAAGGCTCTTGATCTGACCGTCGATCTCTTGATGCTGCTGATCTCACCGATCTAGCATCCAATCTCTCAATCGAAGCTTACCGATCTCAAGCCCTAATCAATCAAACATGATCAGACCAGATCTCACTTACAATCAGAGATTAAATCCCTTTAAACTGAACCTGAACAATTCAGTCCACACGATCTGACTTAAGTAAGCCATATCATCAAATTGTGCGACCCTGAGGGTTTCCTTCAAATGTCGGTAACGATAACTCACGTTATCACGATCAGTGAGGGGTATCTAGCAACACATCACTGTCTCCCGATATAAAGAAAAGAGTCTTCCAAGACTACACCCAAACTACAGCACAAGTGTGAATCCAACTCACAAGGCATGCATGTTTCCTTTGCCACTGGATGTTCTTATTGGAGAAGCGTGTCAAGCTTGTAACTCCAATATGATGAGCATGATTAGATCAGATGAACATAGTCACCTGGGTATGGCCATACACTTTTCTCAATCATCTCATCCAGGGGGCCCTTTAGAACATCACACTCCTTAAACAAGGAGACGGCAATCCTTTGTCTATCACTAGTGCCCTAACCTGACTCAAGCTCACCATCCAAGATAGTCTATAATCATTATGTTTTAAATGATATTGAACTACCTCAAAACAATGACAATCATCATTTAGAAACACAAGTGATCTCAAGTCAGAGGAAATGTGCCACTTGTCGCATTCAAGGATTATTCACATTGTGACAAGCAATTGAATAACCTAGTAGGGTCTGTCCAGTACATCCAATGTACCCATGAGTCTACATCTTATTCCATGCTCGAAGCATCCTATAAGATTAGAACACATATTAGTCTTAACCACATCAAGGCTGTCTCATGTTCACCAAGATATATCGACTAAGGACTTTATAGCATGTCAGCCCAGCTGAACAGCTTTGAGACATTATTCAGAAGTACACTTATTGCAGCAGACAATGTAACAAACTGAATAACAACCATGCCTTTATAAACATAAGAGTTTATACATGATTCTGTTACAATCCCAAGGCCTCAAACATTAGCCTTAAGGGCATACCCCAACAATCTCCCACTTGCACTTAATCTAATGGTTGAGAAATCTCAAACCCAAATTATTACAGTGCTTCTCATGCTTCTGCTGCGCCAGAGGCTTGGTAAGCGGGTCTGCCAGATTGTCATCTGTATGAACCTTGCAGACTTTGATCTCGCCATGATCTATGATCTCCCTGATCAAATGAAACCGTCTCTGTATGTGCTTGGACTTCTGGTGCGACCGTGGTTCCTTTGCTTGTGCGATTGCTCCAGTGTTATCACAGAAGATAACCAAAGGATCTGCACTCGAAGGAACAACACCAAGTTCTTTCACGAACTTACGAATCCACACTGCCTCCTTGGATGCTTCCGAGGTTGCAACATACTCGGCTTCTGTTGTGGAATCAGCAACAGTTGACTGTTTGAAACTCTTCCACACCACTGCTCCTCCATTCAAGCTGAAAACATAGCCTGATTGCGATCGAAAATCATCCTGGTCAGACTGGAACGAAGCGTCAGTATATCCTTCAATACTGAGTTCTTCCTGACCACCATATATCAAGAACATATCTTTGGTCCTCCGCAGATATTTTAAAATGTTCTTGACTGCAATCCAGTGTGCCTGTCCTGGATTACATTGGAACCGACTGGTCACGCTTAACCCGTAAGCGACGTCTGGGCGAGTACACAACATCGCATACATAATGGACCCAATAGCCGAAGCATAAGGCGTATTGTCCATTTCATCTTTCTCAGTCTGTGTTTGTGGACACTGACTCTTCGAAAGATTCAGACCATGTCTGACTGGAAGATATCCTCTTTTAGAATTCTCTAAATGAAATCTCTCCAGGACTTTATCGATGTAAGTACTCTGGCACAGCCCGAGAAGTCTCTTAGATCTATCCCTGTAGATCTACACACCTAATACATAGGCTGCTTCTCCTAGATCTTTCATCTGGAAACACTTCCTTAACCATGCCTTAACCGCATGCATTTCAGGAATGTCATTTCCAATGATCAAGATATTATCGACGTAGAGGACTAAGAAAGTAATCACGCTCCCACTAAACCTCTTATATACACACGGGTCATCCTCGTTCTTGATGAAACCAAACTCACTGATTGATTCATCAAAACGAATATTCCAGCTTCTAGATGCTTGTTTAAGTCCATAAATGGACTTCTTTAACTTGCATATTTTATGACGATCTGATGGATTAGTGAAACCTTCTGGTTGTGTCATATACACATCCTCATCCAGATTTCCATTAAGGAAAGCTGTTTTCACATCCATTTGCCAAATCTCATAATCATAATATGCAGCTATCGCGAAAAGAATCCGAATAGACTTAAACATGGCTACAGGTGAGAAAGTTTCATCATAATCTATCCCGTAGATTTGTTTGAAACCTTTCGCAACTAGCCTGCCTTTATAGGTAACCACGTTACCATCCATGTCAATCTTCTTCTTGAAGATCCATTTACAGCCTATAGGGATAACTCCCGGAGGCGGATCAACCAAATCCCAGACTTGGTTATCTGACATGGAGTCCATCTCGGCGCGCATAGCTTCAAGCCATCTCGCTGACTCCGGTCCACTGACCGCATCCGCATAAGTGAGGGGTTCATCATTATCAATGATGTAGACTCCGTCATAGCGCTCAGGCTGTCGACGGATCCTTCCCGATCTTCGCGGTTCCCGTGATATCTGAGCCTCAGGTTGTTCAATAACCTGATCCACCGGCTCAGGCTCATCCAACTGTGCTTGACTACTTTGTCCTTCCTCTGGATTCTCATCCAGCTTTATTTCTCTCCCACTGGCCTCTTGCAGAAGAAACTCCTTCTCAAGAAATATGGCCGTCCGAGCAACAAATACTTTGTTCTCTTTGGGATCGTAGAAATAATAACCCTTAGTTTCCTTAGGGTAACCGACAAAGATACATTTGTCAGATCTGCTCTCTAGTTTCCTAGAGGCGAGCTTTTTGACATAAGCTTCGCAGCCCCAGATCCTGATAAATGTCAAGCTCGGCTGTTTCCCATACCATAACTCATATGGCGTCTTAGAAACTGCCTTGGATGGCACTCGGTTTAGTACCTTTGCAGCTGTCTCCAGTGCAAATCCCCAAAAGGAATATGGAAGAGTAGCCTGACTCATCATAGAACGAACCATATCAAGTAACGTTCTATTTCTCCTCTCGGACACACCATTCCATTGCGGTGTTCCTGGCGGAGTGAGCTGTGAGATAATCCCACACTCCTTCAGATAGTCAGGAAACGCATGACTCAAGTATTCTCCACCTCGATCAGAACGAAGTGCCTTGATATTTTGGCCTAGCTGATTCTGTACTTTATTCTTGAACTCTTTGAACTTGTCAAAAGATTCACTCTTATGTCTCATCAGATAGACATACCCATATCTACTGAAATCATCAGTAAAGGTAATGAAGTACTGATAGCCACCTCTGGCATGTTTACTAAATGGCCCACACACATCACTGTGTATAAGGTCAAGTAAACCTGAAGCCCTTTGACCTTTGTGAGGAAAAGGTGACTTCGTCATTTTACCCATTAAACAAGCCTTGCATGTATCAATCTCCTCATAGGAGAATGATCCCAGTAGTCCATGATCATGCAACCGCTTAATGCGTTTCTTGTTAATATGGCCTAAACGACTATGCCATAGCAAGGTGCTGTCATCAGCATACTTGGCTTTCTTAATATCAATATTGTGTATAGAACATTCCATGTCCAACATGTATAACCCATTGTTAATTGAACCAGTTGCATAAACAATATTATCAAAAGATAAAACACACTTTGAAATATTGCATTCAAAGGAAAATCCCTTCCTGACAAGAGCAGGAATGGAGATAATATTTTTTAGTAATGCTGGGAACAAAGTAACAACTGTTTAGTTCTAATACAAGCCCAGATGGCAAAGAGATGAAATAGTCTCCTACAGCAACAGCAGCAACCCGTGCCCCGTTTCCAACTCGTAGGTCCACCTCATGCTGTCCCACCTGTCTTCTTCTCTTGAGTTCCTGTACATTTGAACAAATGTGAACTCCACATGCAGTGTCCAACACCCATGAAATAGAAGAAGATGAAACCATGACTTCCGTCACGTATATACCTGAGCCAGAAGCAATGCTTCCCCTCTTATCTCCTTGGAGCGCTTTACAGTCCTTTTTCCAGTGACCCAACTGGCCACAGTTGAAACAGCTGTATTCCTTTGACCGCTTGACTTTTTGCTTCAGAGCCTTGCTGTAACTCTTGACAGGGGTCTTGCCCTTCTTCCCCTTCTTCTTCTTGTTCCTTGAAGGAACCATTAAGACAGAGGTTGAAGGCTTTCCCTTCAGAATTTCCTCAGTAGTCAAGAGCATATTCAGCAGCTCTGCCGGAGTACAATCAATTTTGTTCATATTAAAGTTAATGATGAACGCATCGAAAGAGGGCGGGAGAGACTGCAGAATAATGTCTACAGCAAGCTCCTGGTTGATGGTATGCCCCAGTTTCTCTAGAGCCTCCTTGTGCCCAATCATCTTGAGCACGTGAGCTCCCACTGGGCTCCCTTCAGCCAGTTTGCTCTAAAAGAACAGCTTTGTCAGATTATAGCGTTCTGTCCTCGCCTGTGCAGCACACAGCATCTTGAGGTTTGCTATCATGTCTATAGCAGACATATCCTCATGCTGACGCTGCAGTGGTGGCGTCATAGACGCTAGCATCAGGCAAGCGACATCAATGCTATCATTGACGAGCTTTTCATAAGCTTCCCGAACCGCCCTTGCGGCGTTCGGAGCGGGCTGAGGCGGTATAGCCGTCTCGAGGACATACAGTTTCCTCTCTGCCTTAAGAACAATCTTAGGGTGTCCGAACCAGTCTGAGAAGTTTGGCCCAGCAAACTTCTCCCTTTCCAGTAGGGATCGCACATTGAAGCTCATGGTGTTCGTTGCTGCAGGTATCTACAACAATGCAAGAACAGCAAGGTCAGTATCAATGTAAAGAATCAATTCAGGACTTAAGAATGATTCTTTTTCTCACTATTTTATCTGGCTGAAAAATCCAGCAAAACAGCCCGAAAGAGTAGAACTCTTTTAGTGAGATGGGATCCAGATTTCATACTTGGTCTCCACGTCCCGCTCAGGCGAGATAAGATGCACAGAGAGTACAAGCACTAATTTCTGGTAGGCTGTCCCAGCCAATCGCCAACCCGTGCGATTCCCCTTCATCTGGGCAATCCAGCAGACTGTGCCAACTGAGTTGGTACAACACAATCTCTGACCCCACAGATGGCTGCCTCCATGCGCTACCATATGCTCCACATATGTAGCCTACATGGTCAAGCTGACCCGACCTACTCCCTGGACCACCACGTGCTATGCTGAGCAACGAGAAGCGATAAATCCCTTCTCTGTAACACGCAGGTGTAATCCCGCACCGTCTGAAGATAGATGGACGTGCCCACTGAGTGGGTACAACACGGCTCCAACGATAATCAGAACAGTGAGGTTTCGCGTCAGAAGGCATACGAGCTTGATATTTTAGCGTTGGATTTTAACGGTCTTTTATCTTCTTCACTATCATGCAATTCCTATGGTGATAGCAGAAGATAAATAAATCATGCTGTTCTACTTATTTAAACAATAAAAGAAAGCATGGATCTTATGTGGTAAAAGCCCATAGCCTAAGTAAGACCTTAATTACCTTAAGTCTTCACTTGCTTTTCTTCATGGGTCTTTTGCTGCTCATTTGGCCCAACCCAGGGCCCAAGCGCCATCTGCAGCTCAGGTGCGCCTACCAGGGAAAATGCGCCTGGTCCCAGAGTCGAACCCTAGACCTCCCTCCTGGTCAAGCCTCTGCTGCAAGCGCCTCTGCCATGTGTGCTCTGTGCTCTTGTCTGATTAATTTACAAATTAATCTATCTAGACAAGATTGACACGCAGGTCAATTACACTTTATAAATTAAATACAATGTGATACACAGATCACAATAATTAATTTACAACTTTAAATTCCAGGCACGCAGGCCCCAGCACAGCACACAATTAACATGGGCAGCCCACATAAGATTAAATAAACAAACATAGGCATCAATCAACATGTGATCCAATCATGAAAATTAAATTTCGAAAACCCCATACGCATCAATTTTAATTTTCTTATTTGCCCTACAACCTTACAACAGTCCATTACTAGGGATCCACTCATCCAACCTAGTCAGATCCACTGCCCTTGCATGCACCAAGTCCTAACTGACTTGAGTCGACCAAAAGGTCAACCATGCATGCACCAGGGCCGAACAACCCTCATGAGATCTGGCAAGCGGGCGTGACGCCGGGCCTAACTCATGTGTGTTCTGTAGTCGTCTCAATCAGACATCGCTACACGCCTGTCTGCAGTCGACCTATAGCCACCAGGTGCTATCGCACAGGTGCTATCTGGTCAACCCATCAAGGCTGTCAGATGATCTGATCAGACTGTCTGGATCTAACCTAGGGGATGACTTCAACCCTAATAACCCGTCTAAGGGTTTAAAGCAGGGCCTTAGATCTATAATGAGTCGCGCATGTATCATAAGTTTTTGAGAAAACATAATATGCGCCAACAAGAAAACATGCGCCTAGGAGAAACAAAAACATCTCTAACAAGCATGTAAAATTCGCCTATTACATCTAGCGCATGTAACATATAGATCATTCCAAAGGATCACAAAGAAAGCAAACATATTAGCATGCAATAACAGGCTCTGATACCAATTGTAAGTCCCCTAGAACAAGGGGGGGGGGCGAAACCCTAATAGGAGGCACAACAAAACCTCTAGCGGAATCTAGGGTTTCTAACAGGATCGCATAGCATGTAACATGTTCAACTTTCAATGAAAAGGGATTCTTACCATTGCCATCGCTTAGATGGTGTCTTGGAAGGAAAGGCGCAAATGCTCCTTCTCCTAAGGTGACGCACACAATTGATGTCGCCTACTCTTCTCTTGGTGCTCCTTGTGCTAGCAAGGTTCCAAGAAGTCGTTGTCGAATGGAAGGGGAGAGAATCCTTTGCTTGGCGATTTCTTCCTTCTCCTTGCGTCAACCTCTTCACCACACGAGAGTGCAAGCCGAATACTCAAGTTGGCGACGAGAGATGAGGAATGACAAGAGATGAGAGCGTCTTAGGCGTGAACGTGAGGCGTTCCCACGTTTAGAAGTCATGGCTTCTAAATTTAGTAAACCCCAAACGTTCATGCGACCATGGGTTCACCCCATGCGCAAACTCCTCTTAGATTAAACCATGCGCTCAACCAATGAGCTGGTTCAAATCGATTTGGTTTAATAACCAAATAAACCAAGCAATCAGTCCAGACCACAATAAACCCTAAGGCTCTTGATCTGACCGTCGATCTCTTGATGCTGCTGATCTCACCGATCTAGCATCCAATCTCTCGATCGAAGCTTACCGATCTCAAGCCCTAATCAATCAAACATGATCAGACCAGATCTCACTTACAATCAGAGATTAAATCCCTTTAAACTGAACCTGAACAATTCAGTCCACACGATCTGACTTAAGTAAGCCATATCATCAAATTGTGCGACCCTGAGGGTTTCCTTTAAATGTCGGTAACGATAACTCACGTTATCACGATCAGTGAGGGGTATCTAGCAACACATCACTATCTCCCGATATAAAGAAAAGAGTCTTCCAAGACTACACCCAAACCACAGCACAAGTGTGAATCCAACTCACAAGGCATGCATGTTTCCTTTGCCACTGGATGTTCTTATTGGACAAGCGTGTCAAGCTTGTAACTCCAATATGATGAGCATGATTAGATCAGATGAACATAGTCACCTGGGTATGGCCATACACTTTTCTCAATCATCTCATCCAGGGGGCCCTTTAGAACATCACACTCCTTAAACAAGGAGACGGCAATCCTTTGTCTATCACTAGTGCCCTAACCTGACTCAAGCTCACCATCCAAGATAGTATATAATCATTATGTTTCAAATGATATTGAACTACCTCAAAACAATGACAATCATCATTTAGAAACACAAGTGATCTCAAGTCAGAGGAAATGTGCCACTTGTCGCATTCAAGGATTATTCACATTGTGACAAGCAATTGAATAACCTAGTAGGGTCTGTCCAGTACATCCAATGTACCCATGAGTCTACATCTTATTCCATGCTCGAAGCATCCTATAAGATTAGAACACATATTAGTCTTAACCACATCAAGGCTGTCTCATGTTCACCAAGATATATCGACTAAGGACTTTATAGCATGTCAGCCCAGTTGAACAGCTTTGAGACATTATTCAGAAGTACACTTATTGCAGCAGACAATGTAACAAACTGAATAACAACCATGCCTTTATAAACATAAGAGTTTATACATGATACTGTTAGAATCCCAAGGCCTCAAACATTAGCCTTAAGGGCATACCCCAACACAAAATTCCTTGGAGGTGTGAACACAAAGAGGGGCGAGAGCAAGGGCTAGTGGCGCAAGCTTCTGTTGGTGTATATGCCCTAGGACCTAATTTGGTCAACTTATGTACTACTTGACATTGATATTTATATATCATTCTAGCATTGTCGTTATCATTGTTTGACTACACCTGCGACTGTGTACTTACATGATAATGTCCCTAGAGACAGATTGGATCTGTGCTCAAATAATTATCCCCAGTCAATGTACCTCAGTGGATATGGGACAGCTCTGGTACTTGAGAGACTGGTATGTGGGCTAGTTAGGCACGTGGTGCTAACGCAGACACATGGGTATATCATTGGAGGATATACTGGATAGACCCCGCTATGAGGCTATGACTTGGTGTCATGAGTTATCCTCATAAGTGACAGGAGATGCATTGATCCCTTGACTTGAGGTCATTGATCATTCTATATGGTTAGGGACTTGCTTTGATACAACCTAACACCTTGCCGTAGCTGGGAGGTCATAATGGTTGTTATTGAGCATGTCACGACCCATATGAGAAGATCAATAGACAAACATAGGATTTGCCCCTTCCCTAAGGAAGTATGATATCCATGGAGCTCCTATATGGTTCTATGACTGAGAGTGTATGGCCATACCCAGGTGAGAACCTGTTTTAGTCATAGCCATGTGATTGGATGAAAACAAGTGGTGACATACTTGTCCAATCAGATATCAGTACGGCAAAGAGACTGTAATGCATCTGTACCTAGTTGCGATGATGGGGATGTCGATGTCGATATCCATTCCAACGACCTGGGTAGCAGCGATGCACTGCTAGGTGCCACTCACTGCTTGTGATGACCTCTGGTCAGCACTGCCAGCGTCAGAGGAACCTACAAGGTCGCACACCTTGATACTTGAGTTCTCGTATTGATCGGGAAGCCTTATGATCGAGTTATTGGATAACTCGGATCTAATTGGGAGATTTCATCAGCGCCAATGGGCCTGATGAGATGGAAGAGTGTTATTGGAGCCAAACTTCATTTTTGGTAGGTTGACCCGTATTTGACCATGGTTGGTCACATTTGGATTAGGGTTGCATTGGATTGGATCCAAGTGCTTAATCAACCTATGCAATGATGTTTGGGCTAGCTCATTATCCAATGAGGCCCAATAACAAGTTCTCATGAAGAGATGAAAGGTTAAAAGGGTATAATGGGGAGAAACATGAACCATTAGGCGCCTAGGGGCATAATGGGGTCATGTTGGCGCCTTTGCTTCATTATGGAAGTAAAGGGCGCCTCCCCCTCTCTTCTTAGGATGGAATGCATGCCTCTATGGCATTGCTTGAGGCGCAAAGCAAGGCCTTGGCGCACAAGGAAAGGCGTGGGAACAAAAGGTAAGGTTGAATGAGAATTATGGAAATGTCTTGAAGACTTTCCTTATCTCAAACCTCCTCATCCTAGCCCTACACTTGTCATGATCCTAGCCATTACCCTAACCGCCTCTTGCCCTATAAATATGACCCTAGTCACCCCCTCTTGTAAGTAATCAATCCTTGAAGGCGCGAACACAAGAGGAGGGGCGAAAGGCTTGGGACAAGGGCGCATCTTCTTCCATAACCGCGAGTTTCTTCCCTTCTTCCTCCTTGGCGCAAGAGAAGGAAAGGCTTGGCGGCATTCTCCCTTCTCCTCTCTTCTTCTTCAATTGGCGCTTCTACCTTGGAGGTGGCGCAAGCATTCAAGAAGAGAACTAAGGCTTGGATCTTCTTCCCGAGGCTAGCACCGGGCGTGGAAGAAGAGAACTCAAGAGATCCGTGTGTGCGAGATTGCAGAGGCCGCACACTTGGACGCCTACATCGGCATCGCTCCACATTGCTCCTAAGGTATTTCCTAACTCATCGTGTCGACTCCCTTGCTTGCGATCTTCACTGGGTTTTTGGGACCGGCCTGTTTCGGGGACATTCTTCCGCTGCGTAAAATGTATGTCCATGACTCTGAAAATTGTAAAATGTCCCTGGGGTTTCCCAACAGTGGTATCAGAGGGACTTGCCAGACTCGAATGATGTTTTATGCTTTTCTTCCATGCTCACATGCCATATCTCTATTTTCGTAAATAGCATGATGCATGGCAATCGATTTTTCTAAAAGTAGAAAAATTAGGGTTTCTTGTTTCTATCATCCTCTCAATCTCTTTTGGATATTTGGACTATTTTTCTTGTTTGATTTAAAGATCAAAGGCGCACGTAATTTTGTCAAGTAGGACGGGCATTGTGTCTTCGGACTGGCCAAGTCTCTTGATCTGACAAAATTGCCAGCCGAAAGGATCTCTGAAATCATCATGAAAAATAAATCGCAATAAACCAAAAGATTTGTGAGAAGAAGATGAGAAAAAGAGACTAGTTTTATGAAAAAGTAAAATTTTAGATTTTATGTTTTTCATGAGCATGTAGAATTGCATGAGTAAATACCTTGATTGTGCATGGTGTTGTGATCATTCGTCAAGCCCCTCTTGCATGCCTGTGATGTATCCTTGTGAGGCCTGCGTGCCGCTTTTCTTTTTGCTTTTAACTAAGAAGAAGATTAGGGTGGCGCATCTACTTGAAGCAAGGTGCATGCTTGCTTGGTTGCGCATCCTTGCCTGATGGCACAACAAGCTTCAAAGGTGGCACATCCTTGCATAGGGGGCGCAAGTTAAGGTTTGACCGAGCCTTGTGCTTGTGTGCTATCCCTCTTGTGGCTTGCTGGATGCTGGATGGCGCACCTTCCTTGGAAGAAGACCATGGCATTGGCCGAACCTTATGGGTGTACCCCTAGGGTTTGAGAGCTAAACCATGAGAGAAGGACCTTGGAGCCAACCTTGAAGTTCAAGCTAGAGGTCGGCTAGGCTAGGTCTAGTTTTTGGGGCTTGAGTTCTAGGACAAGAGTTGAACCTATTTCATGGCATGGATTGGTTCAATGTCTTGTATAGGATATGATCACATCATCCTTTACTGCTTTTATTATTATCTGCAGAAGCATGCCTGAAATGTTTTACCGTTATGTTATCACTATAGGATTGCATGCCTGTAATGATAGACATAAGATAAAACTGAGATGATGAGACCTTAAACAAAAACCCTCAATTAAAATATCAAGTCTGGTAGCCTTCTAACGCGTAGCCCTCACTAAGCTATCGATCAGTGGAGTTGTGAATTGTTTCCCACCCTCGTGGGACACACCCACTTATCTTTAGAAAGTGCGTGGTGGCAATGGTTTCCCCAGTCCAGTTTTAACCTGGATGTGCCTTCGCAAGGAAACTCGTTGGCCCTGGGCATAACGGTTAGGAATGGACTTGACTAGAAGTTCACATGTGCTGGGCACATGGTGAAAGTCTAGAGGCATCGTTGAGAGGAAAAGGTTTCATGTTGTATCCAGCCCTCGCTGGACATGAAATGCCCAGACTGTCTCGACAAGGGGAGTTGCTTGGAGCAACCGGCCGGCGCACCCACCTTAGGAAGCATGGGTTACTTTGTGTATCTCATCCCACCCTCGTGGGACGCAAAGCCTCATGTGAAATAAGGATCCCATCTCACTAGGAAGTCTTAAACTTCCCGATTGACTTTGTGGGTTGTCAATGCGAATTTAAAATAGTGAGAGCAGAAATCATTTAAAACAAGTCCAGTTTAAATGATTCGAAGTAGTACTAATCTGCTGTTTCTTGGATGTTGTAGAACAATGGCTACGAACACTGGCGGATTATCACTGCGATCACTCCTTGACAAGGATAAGTTAGTTGGAACTAACTTTATGGACTGGCATCGGAACTTGAGGATAGTCCTCAAGCTCGAGAAGAAGCTGTATGTCCTTGAACAGCCTCTTCCTGCGGCTCCTCCGCCTAATGCCCGAACGGCAGACAGAGATGCTTATAGAAAGCATCAGGATGACTCTTTGGAGGTTGCATGTCTTATGCTAGCCAGTATGGCACCTGAACTGCAGGTGCAATATGAGGAGCAGAACGCTTTTCAGATGATTACTCGTCTGAAACAGATGTTCGAGGCTCAGGCTAGAACTGAGAGATTTGACATCGCCAAAGCAGTCTTTCGGTGCAAGTTGTCTGAAGGTGCACCAGTGAGACCCAATGTTCTCAAACTCATTGGGAATGTGGATCATCTCAGAAGACTGGGACACACCATAGACAACGAGCTGGTTGTGGATCTTATTCTTCATTCCCTGGCCCTAGCTTCAGTCCGTTTATCATTAACTTCAACATGAACCGGATTGAATGCACACGGGAGGAATTGATGAATATGCTCCAAACAGCCGAGCGAGAGATGGGTAAGACCAAACCCAATTCTGTTCTTTTGGTCCCTGTGACCAAGAAGATAAAGAAGAAGGGTAAGGCACGTGCTAAGAGCAGTGCCAGAGGTCCTACCAAAGCACTGAAGAAAAAGGCGAAGAGGTCAAAGGAACAGAGGTGTTTTCACTGTGGCGAGCAGGGCCACTGGAGAAGGGACTGCAAGCAGCTTTAGAATGAGGAGAAGAAAGGCTTGGCCTTAACTTCTAGCTCAGGTATCTATGTTACAGAAGTCAATCTTTCTACTTCTATGTCATGGGTATTGGATACCGCATGTGGAGCTCATATTTGTACAAATATGCAGGGGCTCAAGAAAAGTAGATTGGTGCGGCTTGGAGAGATTGACCTACGCGTTGGAAACGGGGCAAAGGTTGCTACTGTTGCTGTAGGCATTTTGACTCTCTCCTTGCCTTCTGGACTTCAATTAGAACTAGACAATTGCTTTTGTGTACCTTCGCTAACAAAGAACATTGTATCCATTCCTTGCTTGGCAAGGAAAGGATTTAAATTTGAAATAAATAAGAACTCCTGTTCTTTTTCATTTGCAAATATGTTCTATGGGAAGGGTACTTTATGCAATGGTCTGTATATCTTGGATATGGAAAGTTTTGTTTGTAACATAAGCAATAAAAGGACCAAACTGAGTGGTTCAGTTGGTGCTTTCCTATGGCACTGTCGATTAGCCCATATAAACAAGAATCGCATCCAACAACTCCATGCAAATGGATTGTTAGATTCAAGTTCCTTGGAGGAATTTGATACTTGTGAACCTTGTTTATTAGGGAAGATGACAAAGGCGCCCTTCACCAAGATTGGTGACAGGGCAGAAGGTTTATTGGATCTCATACATACTAATGTGTGTGGGCCCTTCAATAAACAAGCCAGAGGAGGGTACAACTACTTCATTACCTTCACTGATGACTTCAGTAGGTATGGTTATGTCTACTTAATGAGACATAAATCTGAATCCTTTGGGAAATTCAAGGAGTTCAAGAATGAAGTAGAGAACCAGCTTGGAAGATCCATTAAAGCTCTTCGATCAGATCGAGGTGGAGAATACCTGAGTGGTGAGTTCTTTGACTATCTGAGAGAGTGTGGGATCATATCCCAACTCACTCCTCCTGGAACACCTCAATGGAATGGTGTGTCTGAAAGGAGAAATCGAATTTTATTGGATATGGTTCGATCCATGATGAGTCATGCAACTCTACCTTCATCATTCTGGGGGCATGCACTAGAAATAGCTTCTCTGATACTGAATAATGTTCCATCTAAGAGTGTCTCCAAAATACCATACGAGGTGTGGAGTGGAAGACGCCCTAATCTCACGTTTATCAGGATCTGGGCATGTGAGGCTTATGTCAAACGTCAGGATTCTAGCAAGCTAGAACCTAGATATGATAAGTGTGTGTTTGTGGGGTATCCTAAAGAAACTAAAGGATACTACTTCTATGTCCCAACCGAGAACAAAGTTTTTGTTGCTCGGGGTGCTGTCTTTCTAGAGAAAGAATTTCTTATGAAAGAAGTTAGTGGGAGGAAGTTTGACTTGGATGAGGTCCAAGTACAAGCACAAGACAAAGAGATGGAATCTGAGCTACCTGCACCGGTTGCTAGGCAACCTGAGGCTCAGACACAGGTCCCGCGTAGGTCTGGCAGAATTCGTCGTGCACCTGAAAGGTATGGATCTCTACCGACCCAACACGATGGGATCTTCATCATTGAGGATGAACCTAGAACCTATGATGAGGCGGTCAGTGGACCGGACTCCTGTTGGGGTATGCCCTTAAGGCTAATGTTTGAGGCCTTGGGATTCTATCAGCATCATGTATATAAACTCTTATGTTTATAAAGGCAATGGTTGTTATTCAGTATGTTACATTGTCTGCTGCAATAAGTGTGCTTCTGAATAATGTCTCAATGCTGTTCAGCTAGGCTGACATGCTGTAATGTCCTTAGTCGAGATATCTTGGTTAACATGAGACAGCCTTGATATGATTGAGACTAATATGTGTTCTAATCTTATAGGATGCTTCGAGCATGGAATAAGATGTAGACTCATGGGTGCATTGGATGTACTGGACAGACCCTACTAGGATATTCAATTGCTTGTCACAATGTGAATAATCCATGTTTGCATCAAGAGGCACATGTCCTCTGACTTGAGATCACTTGTGTTTCTAAATGATGATTGTCATTGTTTTGAGGTAGTTCAATATCATTTGAAACATAATGATTATAGACTATCTTGGATAATGATCATGAGTCAGGTTAGGGCACTAGTGATAGATATAGGATTGCCGTCTCCTTGTTTGGAGAGTGATGTTCTGAAGGGGCCCCCCTTGCATGAGATGATTGAGATAGTGTATGGCCATACCCTGATGACTATGTTCATCTGATCTAGTCATGCTCATCATATTGGAATAACAAGCTTGACACACTTGTCCAATAAGAACATCCAGTGGCAAAGGAAACATGTATGCCTAGTGAAGTGGATTCACACTTGTGCTGTGGTTTGGGTGTAGTCTTGGAAGACTTTTTCCTTTATATCAGGAGACAGTGATGTGTTGCTAGATACCCCTCACTGATCGTGATAACGTAAGTTATCGTTACCGACATTTAAAGGAAACCCTTAGGGTCGCACAATTTGGTGATATGGCTTACGTAAGTCAGATCATGTGGACTGAATTGTTTTGGTTCAGTTTTAAAGGAGTTTAAACTCTGATTGTAAGTGAGATCTGATCTGATCATATTTGATTGATTAGGGATTGAGATCGGTAAGCTTTCATCGAGAGAAGTGATGCTAGATCAGTGAGATCAGAAGCATCAAGAGATCAACGGTTAGATCTTGAACCATTTGGTTCAAAGAGAGATCTAGGCCATGGCTTGGGTTGTTTTGGTTTAGTCTTTGAACCAAAAGCATTAGACCGAATTCCATTGAACCGGTTCACATATGTGCGAACGGTTGGTTCAAGGTGGAAGCGTTTTAGGGCGGTTTGCTTTGAGTGGGCGATAGCTTCATGACTTTCCATATTGGGAAATCATGTAACGCCTCATCTAAGAAAACGCCTCAACGCATGTTGTCTTCTTGCTTGGTCGTCTATCCATTCGTGTAGAGGTTGGTCTCGACGACAAGAAGGAGAGCTTCATCGCCCTGGCCGAAAAGTGTATTTCCATCTCCTTCATACGACAAGAGCCTTGAAGCCTTGCTAGCACAAGGAACACAAGGAGTAGCCATCATCTTCTTGTGTGCGCCACCTTTGGAGGAAAGCCCTTTCGCAATCTTACTTCCAAGGCACCATCCAATCTAATGGCGTTGGTATGAACTTCCTCTTGATCCATTCAATCATTTTGAAGTTGATCATAAGAATATATTACATGCGATTTTGTTGAAACCCTTGCATCCCATGCGAAAATGTTATATGCGCCACACTTAGGGTTTCGGCCTCCCCCTTGAATGGGTCTTTTCAATTGGTATCAGAACGTAGGTTCTTATATGTTCTTATGATTGCTTTGTGTGATCCATGTATGCTTGATGCTTAGATCTAAGATTTCTCTTCATGCGATTATACTAGTTGATAGTATGTTCATGTTGCGCATGTATGAGATTTATTTATGTTGGCGCTAGTATGATGCTTACATAGTTGCGCATGTTGTTCTTGATGTTTTCACAAAACTTGATGACTTGCGCGTTTACTAGATCTAACAGGCGCTTACTATAAACCCTTAGACGGGTTGATGGGGTTGAAAGCATCATCTAGTATAGATCAAATTAGTCTGATCAGACCATCTGACAGCCTAGATGGATCGACCAGATGGCACCTGTGCGCAAGCACGAGGTGGCTATAGGTCGATTGCATCACAGGCGTGTAGCGAGGTCTGGTTGAGACAACCAGTGAACACACATGAGTTAGGCCCGGGGTCACACCCGCTTGCCAGAACTCATGTTGGCTGTTCAGCCCTTGGCGCATGCATGGTTGACCATTAGGTCAACTCGAGTCAGTTAGGACTTGGTGCATGCAAGGGCATGGATCTAACTAGATTGATGAGTGGATCCCTATCAATGGACCGTTGTAAGGTTGTAGGGCACATAAGAAAATTAAAATTGATGCCAATGGGTTTTCAAAATTTTATTTTCTTTGTAATGGATCACATGTTGATTGAATGATGCCATGATGCTTGTTTATTTAATCTTATGTGGGTTGCCCTTTTAATGTGTGCTGTGCTGGGGCCTGCGAGCCTGGATAAAAGTGTAAATTAATTTTTATTGTGATCTGCGAATCACTGTTTAATTAATTTATAAAATGTTAATTGACCTGCGAGTCAAGCTTGTCTAGATAGATTAAAATGTATTTTAATTAGACAAGAGCACAAAAGCACACATCGCAGAGGCGCATTCAGCTGGTGGGTGCACCTGAGCTGCATTGAGCGCTAGGGCCCTGGGTTGGACCAGATGAGATGCAAAAGACCCAAGAAGAGCAAGTGAAGACTTAAGTTGATTTAAGGTCTTACTTAGGCTCTATGGGCTTTTACCACATAAGATCCATGCTTTCTTTTATTTTCTAAATACTTAGAATTGCATGAGTTATTTATCTTCTGCTATAGCCATAGGATTTGCCTGATAGTAAGAAGATAAAAGACCGTTAAAATCCAACGCTAAAATATCAAGCACGTAATGCCTTCTGGCGCGAAACCTCACTGTTCTGACTATCGTTGGAGCCGTGTTGTACCCACTCAGTGGGCACGTCCATCTATCTTCAGACGGTGTGTGATTTCACCTGCGTGTTACAGAGAAGGGATTTATCGCTTCTCGTTGCTCAGCATAACACGTGGTGGTCCAGGGAGTAGGTCAAGTCAGCTTGACCATGTAGGCTACATATGGGGCATATGTTAGCTATATGGAGGCAGCCATCTGTGGGATCAGAGACTGTGTTGTACCAACTCAGTTGGCACAGTCTGCTGGATTGCCCAGATGAAGGGGAATCGCACGGGTTGGCGATTGGCAGGGACTGCCTACCAGAAATTAGTGCTTGTACTCTCTGTGCATCTTATCTCGCCTGAGCGGGATGCGGAGACCAAGTATGAAATTTGGATCCCATCTCACTAAAAGAGTGTTACTCTTTCGGACTGTTTTAATGGATTTTTCAGTCAGATAAAATAGTGAGAAAAAGAATCTTTCTTAAGTCCTGGATTGATTCTAGACATTGATACTGACCTTGCTGTTCTTGCATTGTTGTAGATTCCTGCAGCAACGAACACCATGAGCTTCAATGTGCGATCCCTACTGGAAAGGGAGAAGTTTGCTGGGCCAAACTTCTCAGACTGGTTCGGACACCTTAAGATCGTTCTTAAGGCTGAGAGGAAACTGTATGTCCTCGAGACGGCTGTGCCGCCTCAACCCGCTGCGAATGCCGCAAGGGCGGTTCGTGAAGCCTATGAAAAGCATGTCAATGATAGCATTGATGTCGCTTGCCTGATGCTAGCGTCTATGACGCCACTGCTGCAGCGTCAGCATGAGGATATGTCTGCTATAGAAATTATAGCAAACCTCAAGATGTTGTATGCTGCACTGGCGAGGACTGAACGCTATAATTTGACCAAGCTTTTCTTTCAGAGCAAACTGGCTGAAGGGAGCCCAGTGGGAGCTCACGTGCTCAAGATGATTGGGCACAAGGAGGCTCTGGAGAAACTGGGGCATACCATCAATCAGGAGCTTGCTGTAGACATTATTCTGCACTCTCTCCCGCCTTCTTTCGATGCGTTCATTATTAACTTTAATATGAACAAAATCGATTGTACTCTGGCAGAGTTGCTGAATATGCTCTTGACCACGGAGGAAACTCTGAAGGGAAAGCCTTCAACCTCTGTCTTGATGTTCCCCTCCAGGAACAAGAAGAAGGGGAAGAAGGGCAAGGCCCCTGTCAAGAACTACAGCAAGGCTCTGAAACAGAAGGTGAAGCGGTCGAAGGACAACAGGTGTTTCCATTGTGGCCAGCTGGGTCACTGGAAAAAGGACTGTAAAGCGCTCCAAGGAGACAAGAAGGGAAGCATCGCTTCTGGCTCAGGTATATTTGTGACTGAGGTCATGATATCTTCTTCTTCTATTTCATGGGTGTTGGACACTGCATGTGGAGTTCACATTTGTTCAAATGTACAGGAACTCAAGAGAAGAAGACAGGTGGGACAGCATGAGGTGGACCTACGAGTTGGAAACGGGGCACGGGTTGCTGCTGTTGCTGTAGGGGATTATTACATCTCATTACCATCTGGCATTGTATTAGAATTAAACAATTGTTACTTTGTACCCAGTATTACCAAAAATATTATCTCTATTCCTGCTCTTGTCAGGAAAGGGTTTTCCTTTGAATGCAAGATTTCAAAGTGTTATCTTACTCTTGATAATATTGTTTATGCTACTGGTTCAATTAACAATGGGTTATTCATGTTGGACATGGAATGTTCTATACAAAACATTGATAATAAGAAAGCCAAGTATGCTGATGACAGCACCTTGCTATGGCATAGTCGTTTAGGCCATATTAACAAGAAGCGCATTAAGCGGTTGCATGATCATGGACTGCTGGGATCATTCTCCTATGAGGAGATTGATACATGCAAAGCTTGTTTAATGGGTAAAATGACGAAGGCTCCTTTTCCTCATAAAGGTCAAAGGGCTTCAGGTTTACTTGACCTTATACACACTGATGTGTGTGGGCCGTTTAGTAAACATGCCAGAGGTGGCTATTCGTACTTCATTACCTTTACTGATGATTTCAGTAGGTATGGTTATGTCTATCTTATGAGACATAAGAGTGAATCTTTTGACAAGTTCAAAGAGTTAAAAAATGAAGTACAAAATCAGCTAGGCCGAAATATCAAGACACTTCGTTCTGATCGAGGTGGAGAATACTTGTGTCATGCGTTTACTGACTATCTAAAAGAGTGTGGGATTATCTCACAGCTCACTCCGCCAGGAACACCGCAATGGAATGGTGTGTCCGAGAGGAGGAACAGAACCTTACTGGATATGGTTCGTTCTATGATGAGTCAGGCTACTCTACCTTACTCCTTTTGGGGTTTTGCACTGGAAACAGCTGCAAAGGTACTAAACCGAGTGCCATCCAAGGCAGTTTCAAAGACACCATATGAGCTATGGTATGGGAAACAGCCGAGCTTGACATTTATAAAGATCTGGGGTTGCGAGGCTTATGTCAAAAAGCTCGCCTCTGGGAAACTAGAGAGCAGATCTGAGAAATGTATCTTTGTCGGTTACCCTAAGGAAACTAAGGGTTATTATTTCTACGATCCCAAAGAGAACAAAGTGTTTGTTGCTCGGACGGCAGTTTTTCTTGAGATGGAGTTACTTCTGCAAGAAGCCAGTGGGAGAGAAATAAAGCTGGATGAGAATCCAGAGGAAGGACAAAGTAGTCAAGCACAGTTGGATGAGCCTGAGCCGGTAGAACAGGTTATTGAACAACCTGAGGCTCAGATATCACGGGAACCGCGAAGATCGGGAAGGATCCGTCGACAGCCTGAGCGCTATGACGGAGTCTACATCATTGAAAATGATGAACCCCTCACTTATGCGGATGCGGTCAGTGGACCGGAGTCAGCTAGATGGCTTGAAGCTATGCGAGCCGAAATGGACTCCATGTCAGATAACCAAGTCTGGGATTTGGTTGATCCGCCTCCGGGAGTAATTCCTATAGGCTGTAAATGGATCTTCAAGAAGAAGATTGACATGGATGGTAACGTGGTTACCTATAAAGGCAGGCTAGTTGCGAAAGGTTTCAAACAAATCTACGGGATAGATTATGATGAAACTTTCTCTCCTGTAGCCATGTTTAAGTCTATTCGGATTCTTTTCGCGATAGCAGCATATTACGATTATGAGATATGGCAGATGGATGTGAAGACCGCTTTCCTTAATGGAAAATTGGATGAGGATGTGTATATGACACAACCTGAAGGTTTCACTAATCCATCAGATCGTCATAAAATATGCAAGTTAAAGAAGTCCATTTATGGACTTAAGCAAGCATCTAGAAGCTGGAATATTCGTTTTGATGAATCAATCTCTGAGTTTGGTTTCATCATGAACGAAGATGACCCGTGTGTATATAAGAGGTTTAGTGGGAGCGTGATTACTTTCCTAGTCCTCTACGTCGATGATATCTTAATCATTGGAAACGATATTCCTGAACTGCATGCTGTTAAAGCATGGTTAAGAAAATGTTTCCAGATGAAAGATCTAGGAGAAGCAGCCTATGTTTTAGGTGTGAAGATCTACAGGGATAGATCTAAGAGGCTTCTCGGGCTGTGCCAGAGTACTTACATCGATAAAGTCCTGGAGAGATTCCATTTAGAGAATTCTAAAAGGGGACATCTTCCAGTCAGACATGGTCTGAATCTTTCAAAGAGTCAGTGTCCACAAACACAGACTGAGAAAGATGAAATGGACAATACGCCTTATGCTTCGGCTATTGGGTCCATAATGTATGCGATGTTGTGTACTCGCCCAGACGTCGCTTACGGGTTAAGCGTGACCAGTCGATTCCAAAGTAATCCAGGTCAGGCACACTGGATTGCGGTCAAGAACATTTTAAAATATCTGCGGAGGACCAAAGATATGTTCTTGATATATGGTGGTCAGGAAGAACTCAGTATTGAAGGATATACTGATGCTTCGTTCCAGTCGGACCAGGATGATTTCCGATCGCAATCAGGCTATGTTTTTAGCTTGAATGGTGGAGCAGTGGTGTGGAAAAGTTTCAAACAGTCTACTGTTGCTGATTCCACAACAGAAGCCGAGTATGTTGCAGCCTCGGAAGCATCCAAGGAGGCAGTGTGGATTCGTAAGTTCATTCAGGAACTTGGTGTCGTTCCTTCGAGTGCAGATCCTTTGGTTATCTTCTGTGATAACACTGGAGCAATCGCACAAGCAAAGGAACCACGGTCGCACCAGAAGTCCAAGCACATACAGAGACGGTTTCACTTGATCCGGGAGATCATTGATCGTGGCGAGATCAAAATCTGCAAGGTTCATACAGATGACAATCTGGCTGACCCGCTTACCAAGCCTCTGGCGCAGCAGAAGCATGAGAAGCACTGTAATAATATGGGTTTGAGATTTCTCAACCATTAGATTAAGTGCAAGTGGGAGATTGTTGGGGTATGCCCTTAAGGCTAATGTTTGAGGCCTTGGGATTCTATCAGCATCATGTATATAAACTCTTATGTTTATAAAGGCAATGGTTGTTATTCAGTATGTTACATTGTCTGCTGCAATAAGTGTGCTTCTGAATAATGTCTCAATGCTGTTCAGCTAGGCTGACATGCTGTAATGTCCTTAGTCGAGATATCTTGGTGAACATGAGACAGCCTTGATATGATTGAGACTAATATGTGTTCTAATCTTATAGGATGCTTCGAGCATGGAATAAGATGTAGACTCATGGGTGCATTGGATGTACTGGACAGACCCTACTAGGATATTCAATTGCTTGTCACAATGTGAATAATCCTTGTTTGCATCAAGAGGCACATGTCCTCTGACTTGAGATCACTTGTGTTTCTAAATGATGATTGTCATTGTTTTGAGGTAGTTCAATATCATTTGAAACATAATGATTATAGACTATCTTGGATAATGATCATGAGTCAGGTTAGGGCACTAGTGATAGATATAGGATTGCCGTCTCCTTGTTTAGAGAGTGATGTTCTGAAGGGGCCCCCCTTGCATGAGATGATTGAGATAGTGTATGGCCATACCCTGATGACTATGTTCATCTGATCTAGTCATGCTCATCATATTGGAATAACGAGCTTGACACACTTGTCCAATAAGAACATCCAGTGGCAAAGGAAACATGTATGCCTAGTGAAGTGGATTCACACTTGTGCTGTGGTTTGGGTGTAGTCTTGGAAGACTTTTTCCTTTATATCGGGAGATAGTGATGTGTTGCTAGATACCCCTCACTGATCGTGATAACGTAAGTTATCGTTACCGACATTTAAAGGAAACCCTTAGGGTCGCACAATTTGGTGATATGGCTTACGTAAGTCAGATCGTGTGGACTGAATTGTTTTGGTTCAGTTTTAAAGGAGTTTAAACTCTGATTGTAAGTGAGATCTGATCTGATCATATTTGATTGATTAGGGATTGAGATCGGTAAGCTTCGATCGAGAGAAGTGATGCTAGATCAGTGAGATCAGAAGCATCAAGAGATCAACGGTTAGATCTTGAACCATTTGGTTCAGAGAGAGATCTAGACCATGGCTTGGGTTGTTTTGGTTTAGTCTTTGAACCAAAAGCATTAGACCGAATTCCATTGAATCGGTTCACATATGTGCGAACGGTTGGTTCAAGGTGGAAGCGTTTTAGGGCGGTTTGCTTTGAGTGGGCGATAGCTTCATGACTTTCCATATTGGGAAATCATGTAACGCCTCATCTAAGAAAACGCCTCAACGCATGTTGTCTTCTTGCTTGGTCGTCTATCCATTCGTGTAGAGGTTGGTCTCGACGACAAGAAGGAGAGCTTCATCGCCCTAGCCGAAAAGTGTATTTCCATCTCCTTCATACGACAAGAGCCTTGAAGCCTTGCTAGCACAAGGAACACAAGGAGTAGCCATCATCTTCTTGTGTGTGCCACCTTTGGAGGAAAGCCCTTTCGCAATCTTACTTCCAAGGCACCATCCAATCTAATGGCGTTGGTATGAACTTCCTCTTGATCCATTCAATCATTTTGAAGTTGATCATAAGAATATATTACATGCGATTTTGTTGAAACCCTTGCATCCCATGCGAAAATGTTATATGCGCCACACTTAGGGTTTCGGCCTCCCCCTTGAAGGGGTCTTTTCAACTCCGAGAAATGGCTTGACGCCATGAGATCTGAGATGGATTCCATGTCGGCTAACCAAGTCTGGGATTTGGTTGAGCTGCCTGATGGGGTAAAACCCATAGGATGTAAATGGGTCTTCAAGAAGAAGACAGACATGGATGGCAAAATAGTTACCTATAAGGGTATACTAGTGGCTAAAGGATTTAAACAAGTCCACGGGGTGGACTATGATGAAACCTTCTCGCCAGTTGCCATGATTAAATCCATTCGGATTCTGCTTGCTATAGCTGCATATCATGACTATGTGATATGGCAGATGGATGTGAAAACAGCGTTCCTTAACGGGAAGCTGACTGAGGATGTGTATATGACACAACCTGATGGATTCATCCATCCTGCAGAGGCTAATAAGGTCTGCAGGCTAAAGAGGTCCATTTATGGATTAAAGCAAGCATCTCGAAGTTGGAATCTTCGATTTGATGAGGCCGTGAGAGATTATGGCTTTATCAAAAGCGAAGATGACGCCTGTGTATACAGAAAATTCAGTGGGAGCTTGGTGATTTTTCTGGTCTTGTATATTGATGACATACTGCTCATCGGAAACGACATCCCTAGTCTTCAAGCTGTGAAGACATGGTTGGGGAAGTGTTTCGAGATGAAAGACTTAGGGGAGGCCGCCTATATTCTAGGCGTGAGTATCTACCGGGATAGATCCAAGAGGCTCTTGGCCCTTAGTCAAAGTACTTACATTGATAAGGTACTGGAGAGGTTCTACATGGAGCAATCCAAGAAAGGATACCTTCCAGTGAGACATGGCCTTAAGCTCTCAAAGAGCCAGTGTCCTACAACACAGGCTGAAAGGGAAGACATGAGTCGAATTCCTTATGCTTCGGCAGTAGGATTGATCATGTATGCAATGTTATGTACTAGACCAGATGTGGCATATGCTGTGAGCATAACCAGCCGATACCAATCCAATCCAGGTCTACAGCACTGGGTGGCTGTAAAGAACATCCTAAAGTATCTAAGAAGAACTAAGGATTTGTTCTTGGTCTATGGGGGACAAGAAGAGCTCAGTATGCAGGGCTATACTGAAGCATCGTTCCAGTCTGACCCTGACGACTTTAGATCGCAGGCCGGCTATGTGTTCAAGATAAATGAAGGCGCTGTATGTTGGAAGAGCTTCAAGCAATCCACCATAGCAGATTCTACAACCGAAGCTGAGTATGTGGCTACTTCTGAGGCAGCCAAGGAAGCTGTTTGGATAAGGAAGTTCTTATGTGATCTTCAAGTGGTACCTAGTGCAATGGATCCCATTGAACTCTACTGTGACAACAATGGAGCAATTGCACAAGCCAAGGAACCACGGTCTCATCAAAGATCCAAACACATACTCAGAAGATTTCACCTGATCAGAGAGATCATTGACAGAGGTGATGTCAAGATTAGAAGAGTAGACACAGAAAACAATCTGGCAGACCCATTGACCAAGGCTTTGGCGCAGCAGAAGCATGATGGTCACGCTAGAGATATGGGGTTGAGATTCCTCAACTTCTAGGTCTTAGTGCAAGTGGGAGATTGTTGGTGTATATGCCCTAGGACCTAATTTGATCAACTTATGTACTACTTGACATTGATATTTATATATCATTCTGGCATTGTCGTTATCATTATTTGACTACACCTGTGACTGTGTACTTACATGATAATGTCCCTGGAGACAGATTGGATCTGTGCTCAAATAATTATCCCCAGTCAATGTACCTCAGTGGATATGGGACAGCTCTGGTACTTGAGAGACTGGTATGTGGGCTGGTTAGGCACGTGGTGCTAACGCAGACACATGGGTATATCATTGGAGGATATACTGGATAGACCCGCTATGAGGCTATGACTTGGTGTCATGAGTTATCCTCATAAGTGACAGGAGATGCATTGATCCCTTGACTTGAGGTCATTGATCATTCTATATGGTTAGGGACTTGCTTTGATACAACCTAACACCTTGCCGTAGCTGGGAGGTCATAATGGTTGTTATTGAGCATGTCACGACCCATATGAGAAGATCAATGGACAGACATAGGATTTGCCCCTTCCCTAAGGAAGTATGATATCCATGGAGCTCCTATATGGTTCTATGACTGAGAGTGTATGGCCATACCCAGGTGAGAACCTGTTTTAGTCATAGCCATGTGATTGGATGAAAACAAGTGGTGACACACTTGTCCAATCGGATATCAGTACGACAAAGAGACTGTAATGCATCTGTACCTAGTTGCGATGATGGGGATGTCGAAGTCAATATCCATTCCAACGACCTGGGTAGCAGCGATGCACTGCTAGGTGCCACTCACTGCTTGTGATGACCTCTGGTCAGCATTGCCAGCGTCAGAGGAACCTACAGGGTCGCACACCTTGATACTTGAGTTCTCGTATTGATCGGGAAGCCTTATGATTGAGTTATTGGATAACTCGGATCTAATTGGGAGATTTCATCAGCGCCAATGGGCCTGATGAGATGGAAGAGTGTTATTGGAGCCAAACTTCATTTTTGGCAGGTTGACCTGTATTTGACCATGGTTGGTCACATTTGGATTAGGGTTGCATTGGATTGGATCCAAGTGCTTAATCAACCTATGCAATGATGTTTGGGCTAGCTCATTATCCAATGAGGCCCAATAACAAGTTCTCATGAAGAGATGAGAGGCTAAAAGGGTATAATGGGGAGAAACATGAACCATTAGGCGCCTAGGGGCATAATGGGGTCATGTTGGCGCCTTTGCTTCATTATGGAAGTAAAGGGTGCCTCCCCCTCTCTTGTTAGGATGGAATGCATGCCTCTATGGCATTGCTTGAGGCGCAAGGCAAGGCCTTGGCGCACAAGGAAAGGCGTGGGAACAAAAGGTAAGGTTGAATGAGAATTATGGAAATGTCTTAGAGACTTTCCTTATCTCAAACCTCCTCATCCTAGCCCTACACTTGTCATGATCCTAGCCATTACCCTAACCGCCTCTTGCCCTATAAATATGACCCTAGTCGCCCCCTCTTGTAAGTAATCAATCCTTGAAGGCGTGAACACAAGAGGAGGGGCGAAAGGCTTGGGACAAGGGCGCATCTTCTTCCATAACCGCGAGTTTCTTCCCTTCTTCCTCCTTGGCGCAAGAGAAGTAAAGGCTTGGCGGCATTCTCCCTTCTCCTCTCTTCTTCTTCAATTGGCGCTTCTACCTTGGAGGTGGCGTAAGCATTCAAGAAGAGAACTAAGGCTTGGATCTTCTTCCCGAGGCTAGCACCGGGCATGGAAGAAGAGAACTCAAGAGATTCGTGTGTGCGAGACTACAGAGGGCGCACACTTGGACGCTTACATCGGCATCGCTCCACATTGCTCCTAAGGTATTTCCTAACTCATCGTGTCGACTCCCTTGCTTGCGATCTTCATTGGGTTTTTGGGACCGGCCTATTTCGGGGACATTCTTCCGCTGCGTAAAATATATGTCCATGACTCTAAAAATTGTAAAATGTCTCTGGGGTTTCCCAACAGCTTCTTCTTCCATCAAACCCTAGCCGCAAGCATCTTCTTCCATTCCTCTTCTTGGCGGAAGTGAAGGAAGCTCTTGGCGACAATCTCCTCTTCCCTTCTTCTTCATTGGCGCTTGGACCTTGGAGGTGGCACTTGCTTTGAAGAAGGAGCACAAGGCTTGGATCTTCTTCCCGAGGCTAGCACCGCACGTGGAAGAAGAGGACTCGAGGCATCCGTGTGTGTGAGACTGTAGAGGGCGCACGTTTGGGAGCCTACCTCGACATCAGCCTCAACTTGCTATAAGGTATTTTCTATCTCATCGTTTTGAATCTCTCGCATGCGATCTTCACTGGGTTTTTGGGACTGGCCTGTTTCGAGAACATTATTCCACCGTGGAATGTATTTGTGTTGATATGACTCTAAACAATTGTAAAATGTCCTTGGGGTTTCCCAACATTAGAACCATAGAGAAGCACCATGGATATCAAGCTTCACTTAGGAAGGGGCAAATCCTTTGTCTGTCTATTGGTCTTCTCATATGGGTTGTGACATGCTCAATGATAACCATTATTACCTCCCAACTATAGCGAGGTGTTAGGTTGTATCAGAGCATGTCCCTAACCATATAGAATGGACAATGACCTCAAGTCAAGGGATCAATACATCTCCTATCACATGTGAGGATAACTCATGACACCAAGTCATTACCTCACAACGGGTCTATCTAGTATATCCACCACTGATATAACCATATGTTTGTGTTAGCACTTCGTGCCTAACCAGCCCATATACCAGTCTCACAAGTACTAGAGCTATCCCATATCCACTCAGGTGCATCGACTGGGGACAATCATTTGAGCACAGATCCAATCTGTCTCTAGGGACAATATCATGAAAGTGCATAATCGCAGATGTAAACAAACATAGATAATGACAATGCCAGAAAGATATATAAATATCAAAGTCAAGTAGTACAATAATGGACTAATACTAGGTCCTAGGGCATATACACTAACAGAGAAGGAGAGGAATGGAGAAGCTGCCAAGTCCTTGAGATCCTTACGCCAAGAGGGAAGGAGAAGGAAGGCTTGCGACTCGATGGACTTCGTCCTTGGTCTGCCCCGTACCACCTCGCGCCATGACTCCATCTTCGTTGTCGTGGACCGCTTCTCTATGATGGAACATTTTGTTCCTTGTTCTAGGACCGCCGATGCTTCCCACATTGCCCATCTGTTCATTAGGGAGATTGTCCGCCTACACAGTTTGCCCCCACCATTGTCTCCGACCGCGACACCTGATTCGTTGGTCACTTTTGGAAATCATTGTGGGCCCTCCTTGGGACCACTCTCCAGTTTTCGTCGGCTTACCATCTACAGATGGACGGCCAAACTGAGGTAGTGAATAGGAGTTTGGGTAATGATGGGGGTAGAGACCATGACCCAAGAAAATATAAATGGAGCTTAAGGCTACCCTACTTTATGGATACTCTAAGGCACCTTTGCATTGCATGCATCATGTAGCTACATTTGGTAAGTTTTATACTTTATTTTGTATTTTTCTTTTATGGAAATTATGTTGCATCATACTAGAATTAGTGCATGGTAATGTTGCATCATAGTAGGAGTAGTGTAATAAGCATTTACAAGTCATGTGGACAAGCTCAAGGCTAGCTCAAAGCTCACTCAACTAAGCGAGCTCCAATTATGGCAAGTCACTTCAAAGCCATGTTCAAAATGAAGACTTGAGATGAAACACTTCAACTCACCTTTCCATAGAAGAATAATGCCACATAGGCATCCAAGAATTCGGTTCCAATCTCAAATCCTCAAGGGGTATGCGCTCATTCAAAGGCTCTCCATCAAATCCCTTAAATCAAGAAATCAAGTTGTGTTCACACCATGGAAGGAAGGAGTCAATGCCAATTCAAGAAGCTTTGCCACCTCATGAAGCCAATTATGGGAAGGTCTCCAATGCATTTTCGCCCATGGCCAAAGAAGGAAACAATGTCATCTTTTCTTGGCGCCCAAGCAAGATGAATGCGCCAAAGCCACCAAAAGGATTACATATTCGCCAAAGCCAAAAAGGAAATAGCCAATGCCACAAAGCTCCTCCCTCATTATTCAAGCCGACCAAGCCTTCAAAATTCAAAATATTTCCATAAGCCTTGGTCAAGATTTGGAAAGATTGCAAGTGCCAACTCCATGTCATTGAAGGCCTCAAATTTCTTTCTTTATTTGCCCTTTTGTAACGTTGAGAAAAGCTCTACAAAACTTGTAATCGCATGTAAGTTGATTAGAATGATTTGATAATGAAATGTCAATTAGTTGCCTAGCAACCTTGGGTGCTTGTGTCGCCCTCCCCTTTCCCCTTCTCATCTGAGGTGCTTGTGTCACCTATCTTCCCTTCTTCCCCAAGGGCCAAGGTTCCCTTCGCTAACCGTTTCTACAAAGACATCTCCATCAACTTGGCGCTTGGATCATCTTCTTCAACCAACAAGGGGAACACCTCCATCTTCTTCAACCTCTTGTGGCGCATCTCCATCATCATCTCAACAAGTGGTGCATCTTCTCTTCAAAGGATCTTTCACCATCTTGGTGCAAGAGCAATCTCTTCAACCATTAGTTGCGCAACCTCTTCAAAGGCTCCCTCACTTGAAGCTTAGCAACATCTTCATCTCCACAACAAGGGCGCAAGACCTTCATCTTCAAAAAAAGTGGTGCCAACACCTCATCTTCTTCAACTAGGCCTCGGCATCTTTCCCTTCTTCAACCATTGAAGGCGCAAGTGCTTCTTCCATCATTTCCCAAAGTCGCAAGAAGAAGAAGAACTCTTTACACCTCTCGGCTTTTAAACAAAACAAGCTAAGTATTATAGTTCTTCAATCTTAGTGTTTCTTTCATAACATCTAGCTTGTTTGAACACCTTACTACACCTTACTCTTTGTCTTGTAGGAAGATGGCGCAAGGATTTGAAGGACCACATGGCCATCATGAACTCATCTTGACGCAAGCTTTCTCTTCCCTTCTTTAGAATAGTCCCATTAATGTTTAGGCAATAGAACTTGGAGGCCTAACCTCCCTCTTGAGTATTTTGTGCAAAGTCTTTAATATTAACCTTTAAACTCACCCACGCATGTGTGGGCTTGTTGTGATGTCCTGTGTGTAACCTATACCTTCAATCAGAGTAGGACCGGTGAAGATCGGGAAGTCACGGTCCTTCTACTCTCAAGGACCGCACTGTGAGTATCTCTTCTAGTCTTCAATTCATTGTTTAAATTAGATTTAGAATTGCATGCTTAGTCTTAGATTTGTTGATCACATGTCTAGTTTAATTTGTTTGAAAAGCATGTTAGAGTAATTTATTTTGTAGTGTATTCGCATGCATAGTAGAATTGCATATTTAATAAATTGCATAGCATAATTTCGGATTTTTACACAAAAATACCAAAAATATATTTTCAAAACTCATTAGTTGTAACTTGCATATTAGTTTGCATGGCTATAGTTTTATTTTCAAGCTAGCCCAATTTCATGTCCCCACCCCACATCAGGTAACCTTCTACGGTGCTTAGCTGGCGACTTCCCACGCCATTGGGCTGAACACCATCCTATCGCGGAATTCGCGTATAACAGCGTGTCGCACCGCTCCACTGGGCTGAGTCCTTTCCAAGTCATCCTTGGGCACTAACCTAGGAAACCCATAGACATGCATAACGTCCCTCCTCCACCATCTATCTATGAGTCTACATACACCTTTGCTTCTCATCTTGCGGGTTTACACGATGAAATTCGTCATCGGATTTTCTTGAGCACCCTCTGTACACCCTTAGGGATGGGTATCTTTTCCTTGGGCCGATGCTTTGTGTGCCTAAGATCTCAATCCGGGATTTCCTAATTTGGGAACTCCATGGGGGAGGGTCTGCTGGGCACCACGGTCGAGAAAAGACCCGTGCTTTGGTAGAGGAGCGGTTCTTTTGGCCTAAGCTCTACCGAGATGTAGCCAAGGTAGTTAGGCATTGTGGGACCTGTCAGTCCACCAAGGTCCAGAAACACAACTTTGGACTGTACACCCCTCTGCCTATTCCCCAGGCACCATGGCAGGATATTAGTATGGACTTTGTTCTAGGATTGCCTAGGACTGCTGCTAGGCATGACTCTATTTATGTTGTGGTAGACAGGTTCACCAAAATGGCACATTTCATACCTTGCACTAAGACTACCGATGCCTCCCATATGGCTAGGCTCTTCTTTAGAGACATTGTTAGGCTGCATGGTACCCCTCTCACTATAGTTTCGGATAGAGACACCAGGTTCGTTAGCCATTTTTGGAGGACACTATGGGCTTTATTAGGCACAAAACTGAAGTTCTCGACGGCCTACCATCCCCAGACGGATGGGCAGACCGAAGTGGTTAACAGATCACTTGGGAGCATCCTTAGGAGTCTCGTAGGAGAACACCCCAGTGATTGGGACAAGCTGTTGCCCATAGCTGAATTCTCCTACAATAGTGTTCCAAATAGGACTACTGGTCTGTCTCCCTTCCAGGCAAACTTAGGGTACCAACCTAATAAGCCCATTGATCTATTTGCTGCCCCTAAGCATTGCAAGACTTCTATTTCGGCCTGGGATTATGCTTTCCATATTTCGCAGTTACATCATGAGTTATTTAGTAAGCTTTAGGATTCTGTTGATCAATATCGTAATGATACTAATAAACGACGCCGAGAGAAGGTATTTTCTATAGGGGATCAGGTGATGTTGCGGGTCCATACGGAGCGTATCCAAGGACACGGCCGCAAGTTGGACACAAAGGGAATCGGGCCCTTCACTATTCTGAAGAGGGTCAACAACAACGCCTATCTATTGGACCTGCCACCAGAATTGGGGATATCTTCCACCATCAATGTGGAGGATCTGACGCTTTATCATCCGCCTCTCTCTATACAAGAACCAGACGTCTGCCGCGATTTAGAGATTGAGGCCATACTTGAGGACCAGACCCGACTCACCCCTGATGAGGTACAGCTTTATTACCGCGTCAAATTTACTGATGGTGACGAGGCATGGCTCCCTGTTGGGGTATGCCCTTAAGCCTAATGTTTGAGGCCTTGGGATTGTAACAGTATCGTGTAATAAACGTTTATGTTTATAAAGGCATGGTTATTATTCAGTTAGCTACATTGTCTGCTGCAATATATGTTCTTCTGAATAATGTCTCAATGCTGTTCAGCTGGGCTGACATGCAGTTAAGTCCTTAGTCGATGTATCTTGGTGAACATGAGACAGCCTTGATATGGTTAAGACTAATATGTGTTCTAGTCTTATAGGATGCTTCGAGCATGGAATAAGATGTAGACTCATGGGTACATTGGATGTACTGGACAGACCCTACTAGGATATTCAATTGTTTGTCACAATGTGAATAATCCTTGAAAGTGACAAGTGGCACATTTCCTCTGACTTGAGATCACTTGTGTTTTCTAAATGATGATTGTCATTGTTTTGAGGTAGTTCAATATCATTTGAAACATAATGATTATAGACTATCTTGGATAATGAGCTTGAGTCAGGTTAGGGCACTAGTGATAGACATAGGATTGCCGTCTCCTTGTTTAAGGAGTGTGATGTTCTAAAGGGGCCCCCTGGATGAGATGATTGAGAAAAGAGTATGGCCATACCCAGGTGACTGTGTTCATCTGATCTAATCATGCTCATCATATTGGAGCTACAAGCTTGACACGCTTGTCCAATAAGAACATCCAGTGGCAAAGGAAACATGTATGCCTAGTGATGTGGATTCACACTTGTGCTATGGTTTGGGTGTAGTCTTGGAAGACTATTTCCTTTATATCGGGAGACAGTGATGTGTTGCTAGATACCCCTCACTGATCGTGATAAACGTGAGTTATCGTTACCGACATTTAAAGGAAACCCTCAGGGTCGTACAATTTGATGATATGGCTTACTTAAGTCAGATCGTGTGGACTGAATTGTTCGGGTTCAGTTTAAAGGGATTTAATCTCTGATTGTGAGTGAGATCTGGTCTGATCATGTTTGATTGATTAGGGCTTGAGATCGGTAAGCTTCGATCGAGAGAATGGATGCTAGATTGGTCAGATCAGAAGCATCAAGAGATCGACGGTCAGATTAAGAGCCTTAAGGTTTTATTATGGTCTGGACTGATTGCTTGGTTTATTTGGTTATTGAACCAAATGGATTTGAACCAGCTCATTGGTTGAGCGCATGGTTCAAGTGATAAGAGGCATTGGCGATTGGGGTGATACATGGTCGCAAGTGAAGAAATGGGATGCTATTTTTAGATAGCACATCTCTTAACGTGACCACATCTCACGTTCACGCCAAGAGAATACTATTCTCGTCTCTTGCTCTCTTGACGCCGGTTTTGAGCATTCGTCTCTTGCTCTCTCGTGGGTGAAGGAGTGGACGACAAGAGGAAACATTCGACCAAGCAAGGATCTCTCTTTTCCTTTCCATTCGGCAAGACAACCTTGGAACCTTGCTAGCACAAGGAGCACCAAGGAAGAAGCGCATTGATCATCTTGTGTGCGAGACTTAGGAGAAGGTTCGCTTGCGCCTTTGCCTCCAAGACACCATCCAAGTGATGGCAATGGTGAGTATCGCTTCTCATTGAAAGTTGATCATATTATATGCTATGCGATCTATTAGAAACCCTAGATTCCGCTAGAAGTTTTTGTTGCGCCTCCTATTAGGGTTTCGCCCCCTTGTCTAGGGGACCTTCAATTGGTATCAGAGGGAAGGTTTATTATGCATGATAATATGTTTGCTTTCTTTGTGATCCTTTAACATGATCTATATGTTACATGCGATAGTACAAGTTTGTGAAAGTTTTTCATGCTTGCGCATGTTTTCAAGTTGGCGCATATCATATGTTTATGTTTTCAAGTTGGCGCATATCATATGTTTATGTCTTCAGTTGGCGCATATTGTATGTTTTCTTAAAAACCAACATCACATGCGCGACTCACTATAGATCTAAGGCCTTGCATTAAACCCTTAGACGGGTTATTAGGGTTGAAGTCACCCCCCTAGGTTAGATCCAAAAGTCTGATCAGACTATCTGACAGCCTTGATGGGTTTGAACAGGTAGCACCTGTGCGCAAGCACGTGGTGGCTACAGGTCGACTGCAGACAGGCGTGTAGCGATGTCTGATTGAGACAACTAGTGAACACACATGAGTTAGGCCCGGGGTCACACCCGCTTGCCAGACCTCATTGTGGTTGTTCAGCCCTCGCGTATGCATGGTTGACCTTATGGTCGACTCAAGTCAGTTAGGACTTGGTGCATGCAAGGGCAGTGGATCTGACTAGGATGGATGAGTGGATCCCTAATAATGGACCGTTGTAAGGTTGTAGGGCAAATAAGGAAATTAAAATTGATGCCTATGGGTTTTCGAAATTTAAATTTTCTTGAGTGGATCACATGTTGATTGATGTCATGTGTTTGTCTATTTATTCTTATGTGGGCTGCCCGTTCTTAATGTGTGCTGTGCTGGGGCCTGCGTGCCTGGGAATTAATTGTAAATTAATTTTTATTTTTGTGATCTGCGAATCACAGTTTAATTAATTTATAATGTGTAATTGACCTGCGTGTCAATCTTGTCTAGATAGTTAAATTTGTAATTTAATTAGACAAGAGCACAGAGCACACTTGGCAGAGGCGCATGCAGCAGTGGCTAGACCAGGTGGGAGGTCCAGGGTTCGACTCTGGACAGGCGCATTTTCCCTGGTGGGCGCACCTGAGCTGCAATTGGCGCTTGGGCCCTGGTTGGGCCAGATGAGCAGCTTAAAGCCCTATGAAGAAAAGCAAGTCAAGACTTAAGTTAAATTAAGGTCTTACTAGGGCTATGGGCTTTTACCACATAAGATTCATGCTTTCTTTTATTTATTGATTAAATATTAGAATTGCATGATTAGTTTATCTTCTGCTATCACCATAGGAATTGCATGATAGTGAAGAAGATAAAAAGACCGTTAAAATCCAACGCTAAAATATCAAGCTTGTAAGCCTTCTGACGCGAAACCTCACTGTTCTGATTATCGTTGGAGCCGTGTTGTACCCACTCAGTGGGCACGTCCATCTATCTTCAGACGGTGTGGGATTACACCTGTGTGTTACAGAGTAGGGATTTATCCCTTCTCGTTGCTCAGCTTAGCACATGGTGGTCCAGGGAGTAGGTCGGGTCAGCTTGACCATGTAGGCTACATATGTGGCGCATATGGTAGCACATGGAGGCAGCCATCTGTGGGATCAGAGACTGTGTTGTACCAACTCAGTTGGCACAGTCTGCTGGATTGCCCAGATGAAGGGGAATCGCACGGGTTGGCGATTGGCTGGGACAGCCTACCAGAGATTAGTGCTTGTACTCTCTGTGCATCTTATCTCGCCTGAGCGGGACGCGGAGACCAAGTATGAAATCTGGATCCCATCTCACTAAAAGAGTGTTTACTCTTTCGGACTGTTTAATGGATTTTTCAGTCAGATAAAATAGTGAGAAAAAGAATCTTTCTTAAGTCCTGATTGATTCTTAACATTGATACTGACCTTGCTGTTCTTGCATTGTTGTAGATACCTGCAGCAACGAACACCATGAACTTCAATGTGCGATCCCTACTGGAAAGGGAGAAGTTTGCTGGGCCGAACTTCTCTGACTGGTTCGGACACCTTAAGATCGTTCTTAAGGCAGAGAGGAAACTGTATGTCCTCGAGACGGCGATACCGCCTCAGCCCGCTCCGAACGCCGCAAGGGCGGTTCGGGAAGCCTATGAAAAGCACGTCAATGATAGCATTGATGTCGCTTGCCTGATGTTAGCGTCTATGACGCCACCGCTGCAGCGTCAGCATGAGGATATGTCTGCTATAGACATGATAGCAAACCTCAAGATGCTGTATGCTACACAGGCGAGGACTGAACGCTATAATTTGACGAAGCTCTTCTTTCAGAGCAAACTGGCTGAAGGGAGCCCAGTGGGAGCTCACGTGCTCAAGATGATTGGGCACAAGGAGGCTCTAGAGAAACTGGGGCATACCATCAACCAGGAGTTTGCTGTGGATATTATTCTGCAGTCTCTCCCGCCTTCATTCGACGCGTTCATTATTAACTTTAATATGAACAAAATCGATTGTACTCCGGCAGAGCTGCTGAATATGCTCATGACTACTGAGGAGACTCTGAAGGAAAAGCCTTCGACCTCTGTCTTAATGGTTCCTTCAAGGAACAAGAAGAAGGGGAAGAAGGGCAAGACCCCTGTCAAGAGTTACAGCAAGGCTCTGAAGCAGAAGGTTAAGCGGTCCAAGGAATACAGGTGTTTCCACTATGGCCAGCTGGGTCACTGGAAAAAGGACTGTAAAGCGCTCCAAGGAGATAAGAGGGGAAGCATCGCTTCTGGCTCAGGTATATTCGTGACTGAGGTCATGTTTTCTTCTTCTATATCATGGGTGTTGGACACTGCATGTGGAGTTCACATTTGTTCAAATGTGCAGGAACTCAAGAGAAGAAGGCAGGTGGGACAGCATGAGGTGGACCTACGAGTTGGAAACGGGGCACGGGTTGCTGCTGTTGCTGTAGGAGACTATTTCATTTCTTTACCATCTGGACTTGTATTGGAACTAAACAGTTGTTATTTTGTTCCCAGTATTACTAAAATATTATCTCCATTCCTGCTCTTGTCAGGAAGGGTTTTTCCTTTGAATGCAATATTTCAAAGTGTGTTTTATCTTATGATAATATTGTTTATGCAACTGGTTCAATTAGCAATGGATTATTCATGTTGGACATGGAGCGTTCTATACAAAATGTTGATATTAAGAAAGCCAAGTATGCTGATGACAGCACCTTGCTATGGCATAGTCGTTTAGGCCATATTAACGAGAAACGCATTAAGCGGTTGCATGATCATGGACTGCTGGGATCATTCTCTTACAAGGAGATTGATGCATGCAAAGCTTGTTTGATGGGCAAAATGACGAAGTCACCTTTTCTTAACAAAGGTCAAAGGGCTTCAGGTTTACTTGACCTTATACACAGTGATGTGTGTGGGCCATTTAGTAAACATGCCAGAGGTGGCTATCAGTACTTCATTACCTTTACTGATGATTTCAGTAGGTATGGCTATGTCTATCTGATGAGACATAAGAGTGAATCTTTTGACAAGTTCAAAGAGTTCAAGAATGAAGTACAGAATCAGCTAGGCCGAAATATCAAGGCACTTCGCTCAGATCGAGGTGGAGAATACTTGAGTCATACGTTTACTGACTATCTGAAGGAGTGTGGGATTATCTCACAGCTCACTCCGCCAGGAACACCGCAATGGAATGGTGTGTCCGAGAGGAGAAACAGAACGTTACTTGATATGGTTCGTTCTATGATGAGTCAGGCTACTCTTCCTTACTCCTTTTGGGGATTTGCACTGGAGACAGCTGCAAAGGTACTGAACCGAGTGCCATCCAAGGCCGTTTCAAAAACTCCATATGAGTTATGGTATGGGAAACAGCCGAGCTTGACATTTATCAGGATCTGGGGCTGCGAGGCTTATGTCAAAAAGCTCGCCTCTGGGAAACTAGAGAGCAGATCTGACAAATGTATCTTTGTCGGTTACCCTAAGGAAACTAAGGGTTATTATTTCTACGATCCCAAAGAGAACAAGGTATTTGTTGCTCGGACGGCCATTTTTCTTGAGAAGGAGTTTCTTCTGCAAGAGGCCAGTGGGAGAGAAATAAAACTGGATGAGAATCCAGAGGAAGGACAAAGTGCTCAAGCACAGTTGGATGAGCCTGAGCCAGTAGATCAGGTTGTTGAACAACCTGAGGCTCAGATATCACGGGAACCGCGAAGATCGGGAAGGATTCGTCGACAGCCTGAGCGCTATGACGGAGTCTACATCATTGATAATGATGAACCCCTCACTTATGCGGATGCGGTCAGTGGACCGGAGTCAGCGAGATGGCTTGAAGCTATGCGCGCCGAGATGGACTCCATGTCAGATAACCAAGTTTGGGATTTGGTTGATCCGCCTCCGGGAGTTATCCCTATAGGCTGTAAGTGGATCTTCAAGAAGAAGATTGACATGGATGGTAACGTGGTTACCTATAAAGGCAGGCTAGTTGCGAAAGGTTTCAAACAAATCTACGGGATAGATTATGATGAAACTTTCTCACCTGTAGCTATGTTCAAGTCTATTCGGATTCTTTTCGCGATAGCTGCATATTACGATTATGAGATTTGGCAGATGGATGTGAAAATAGCTTTCCTTAATGGAAATCTGGATGAGGATGTGTATATGACACAACCTGAGGGTTTCACTAATCAATCAGATCGTCATAAGATATGCAAGTTAAAGAAGTCCATTTATGGACTCAAGCAAGCATCGAGAAGCTGGAATATTCGTTTTGATGAATCAGTCACTGAATTTGGTTTCATCAAGAACGAGGATGACCCGTGTGTATATAAGAGGTTTAGTGGGAGCGTGATTACTTTCCTAGTCCTCTACGTCGATGATATCTTGATCATTGGAAATGACATTCCTGAAATGCATGCTGTGAAGGCATGGTTAAGGAAATGTTTCCAGATGAAAGATTTAGGAGAAGCAGCCTATGTATTAGGTGTGAAGATCTACAGGGATAGATCTAAGAGGCTTCTCGGGCTGTGCCAGAGTACTTACATCGATAAAGTCCTGGAAAGATTTCATTTAGAAAATTCTAAACGAGGATATCTTCCAGTCAGACATGGTCTGAGTCTTTCGAAGAGTCAGTGTCCACAAACACAGACTGAGAAAGATGAAATGGACAATACGCCTTATGCTTCGGCTATTGGATCCATTATGTATGCGATGTTGTGTACTCGCCCAGACGTTGCTTACGGGTTAAGCGTGACCAGTCATTTCCAAAGTAATCTAGGTCAGGCACACTGGATTGCAGTCAAGAACATCTTAAAATATCTGCGGAGGACCAAAGATATGTTCTTGATATATGGTGGTCAGGAAGAACTCAGTATAGAAGGATATACTGACGCTTCGTTCCAGTCAGACCAGGATGATTTCCGATCGCAATCAGGCTATGTTTTTAGCTTGAATGGAGGAGCAGTGGTGTGGAAGAGTTTCAAACAGTCAACTGTTGCTGATTCCACAACAGAAGCCGAGTATGTTGCAGCCTCGGAAGCATCCAAGGAGGCAGTGTGGATTCGTAAGTTCGTGAGAGAACTTGGTGTTGTTCCTTCGAGTGCAGATCCTTTGGTTATCTTCTGTGATAACACTGCAGCAATCGCACAAGCAAAGGAACCACGGTCGCACCAGAAGTCCAAGCACATACAGAGACGGTTTCATTTGATCAGGGAGATCATAGATCGTGGCGAGATCAAAATATGCAAGGTTCATACAGATGACAATCTGGCAGACCCGCTTACCAAGCCTCTGGCGCAGCAGAAGCATGAGAAGCACTGTAATAATATGGGTTTGAGAGTTCTCAACCATTAGATTAAGTGCAAGTGGGAGATTGTTGGGGTATGCCCTTAAGCCTAATGTTTGAGGCCTTGGGATTGTAACAGTATCATGTAATTAACGTTTATGTTTATAAAGGCATGGTTATTATTCAGTTAGCTACATTGTCTGCTGCAATATATGTTCTTCTGAATAATGTCTCAATGCTGTTCAGCTGGGCTGACATGCAGTTAAGTCCTTAGTCGATGTATCTTGGTGAACATGAGACAGCCTTGATATGGTTAAGACTAATATGTGTTCTAGTCTTATAGGATGCTTCGAGCATGGAATAAGATGTAGACTCATGGGTACATTGGATGTACTGGACAGACCCTACTAGGATATTCAATTGTTTGTCACAATGTGAATAATCCTTGAAAGTGACAAGTGGCACATTTCCTCTGACTTGAGATCACTTGTGTTTTCTAAATGATGATTGTCATTGTTTTGAGGTAGTTCAATATCATTTGAAACATAATGATTATAGACTATCTTGGATAATGAGCTTGAGTCAGGTTAGGGCACTAGTGATAGACATAGGATTGCCGTCTCCTTGTTTAAGGAGTGTGATGTTCTAAAGGGGCCCCCTGGATGAGATGATTGAGAAAAGAGTATGGCCATACCCAGGTGACTGTGTTCATCTGATCTAATCATGCTCATCATATTGGAGCTACAAGCTTGACACGCTTGTCCAATAAGAACATCCAGTGGCAAAGGAAACATGTATGCCTAGTGATGTGGATTCACACTTGTGTTATGGTTTGGGTGTAGTCTTGGAAGACTATTTCCTTTATATCGGGAGACAGTGATGTGTTGCTAGATACCCCTCACTGATCGTGATAAACGTGAGTTATCGTTACCGACATTTAAAGGAAACCCTCAGGGTCGCACAATTTGATGATATGGCTTACTTAAGTCAGATCGTGTGGACTGAATTGTTCGGGTTCAGTTTAAAGGGATTTAATCTCTGATTGTGAGTGAGATCTGGTCTGATCATGTTTGATTGATTAGGGCTTGAGATCGGTAAGCTTCGATCGAGAGAATGGATGCTAGATTGGTCAGATCAGAAGCATCAAGAGATCGACGGTCAGATTAAGAGCCTTAAGGTTTTATTATGGTCTGGACTGATTGCTTGGTTTATTTGGTTATTGAACCAAATGGATTTGAACCAGCTCATTGGTTGAGCGCATGGTTCAAGTGATAAGAGGCATTGGCGATTGGGGTGATACATGGTCGCAAGTGAAGAAATGGGATGCTATTTTTAGATAGCACATCTCTTAACGTGACCACATCTCACGTTCACGCCAAGAGAATACTATTCTCGTCTCTTGCTCTCTTGACGCCGGTTTTGAGCATTCGTCTCTTGCTCTCTCGTGGGTGAAGGAGTGGACGACAAGAGGAAACATTCGACCAAGCAAGGATCTCTCTTTTCCTTTCCATTCGGCAAGACAACCTTGGAACCTTGCTAGCACAAGGAGCACCAAGGAAGAAGCGCATTGATCATCTTGTGTGCGAGACTTAGGAGAAGGTTCGCTTGCGCCTTTGCCTCCAAGACACCATCCAAGTGATGGCAATGGTGAGTATCGCTTCTCATTGAAAGTTGATCATATTATATGCTATGCGATCTATTAGAAACCCTAGATTCCGCTAGAAGTTTTTGTTGCGCCTCCTATTAGGGTTTCGCCCCCTTGTCTAGGGGACCTTCAAGAACCAGACGTCTGCCGCGAGTTAGAGATTGAGGCCATACTTGAGGACCAGACCCGACTCACCCCTGATGAGGTACAGCTTTATTACCGCGTCAAATTTACTGATGGTGACGAGGCATGGCTCCCTGAGGCTGAGCTTGTCGCATCCCGTTATCTTAACCCCAAACAAGCAACACAATTCACATAGAAATAGGATGTTATCACACAGGATCGATGCACATGCTAAGTAAAACCAAGTCCAGGAAATCCGATCTGAAAATTTCGAAAATCCATACATACAAATCTCCACAAAAACACAATTTCATAAAGGTACCTGCCACCACGCAATACTTACACTAGACATATGCAAGTCACATTTATATCAAAACCGATCGCAAAAGTATAAATCGACTCGAACTTAGAAACAAAACCACAATGTCGATTCTATAAATTCATTCAATGATACCACACCGAAACCAGGCCAAAGCCCGCGGTGACAAAAAAATCAGAATATCAAACTGCCATAACCGGCAACACAAGTTCACATAGTTTGGCCACAACTGGCAACACAAGTTCATATAATTCGGCCACAACCGGCCCCAGTAATTAAGCACAAAAGTCTTATTCATTCAACTGGCATATCACGATATTCATATAAAATGCTAACTGGAAATGCGCCCCTGCTCTACACCTGAAAATAATGAGGGGTGAGTTACACAGCCCAGTGAGTGGATAGTCTCAAACGACCATCCATAACATACACTCAAAAATACATGCAGATTATTTTAAAAACATTTAACAGAATATCATGTCAACATATGACAAACTTAAAGAACAGAATTCATATAAAACAGTCAGATGTACACTGCTAAAACATCACATAATTATCACTACAGAGTAACCAAGGTTCTAGAGTTATACTCTAAACCAACTAAACACACCAACCACTTAATTAACCTAGTTGTCCAGCATATTAAGTAGTGACCATTATGGTCTAACCCGGGTTTGGCCTAAGCACTGGGAGAAGCCTGCAAATCACATGCAACATATAGATGGACGGTGTGTAGATTCAAGAGGTGGCCCCCGCCAGGTCACGACGTGGCACTTTGCTCTACGATCACCCCATAACACGAAAATCTAAGCGTCTAAGAGTGATGACATCAAGAGGTGGCCCCTGTCCGACCAAGACATGGCACTTTGCGTCTTATATCACTCGTTCTCCCAAAGGGTTCCTACTGGACAACAATAGACACATCTTATATTTTATTTCACAACGGTGGACTCCTAAGTGTCAACTAGACTCTAGGATAGTCATCACAATAATCACAACAGGCAGGCTGAACAACAACCCCCTCTTTTATCACAATAATCACATCAGGTAGGCTGAAGAACAACCCCCTCACATATCACAATACAGGGCTGAAATTCAAACCCTTAACATATCACATATAGACTATCCCCTTGAGTACACAGTTACACTTAGCCTTAGTCCTAACCATTCCATGACCACAACACATAATATTCATAATTCACATAACCATATAATATAAAAAAATCACATAATCACATAATAAAAATCACATAATCACATGGTAGTGTAGTCCTTAGATTTCATGCTGATTAGTTCAGTCTAACCTTGCTATGTTATCACCCAAATTTCTCAAATAAGATACATGACCATAAAATTATTAACACTACTAGAAATTATCAGGGCATTCAAAAATTTAACATAGGATTAAAATACAACATATATATATAGCCCACGGTTCCACAATGACCAACATACTAACTACTTAAATTTAAACCCTAATTAACCATTTAAGAATACATTATCATAGGACTAAAATACAACACATATAGCCCACGGTTTCTAGCTTAATATCTACTTCAAATATTAACCTTAGTTAACAAGATTTTCATCCTACCAAAAATCAATGATTTAATGTTACCAAAATTCCCTATAAAATACCTAGTTAACAAGAATTTCATACTCAAAAATCAATGATTTAATGCTACCAAAATTCCCTATAAAAACCTTAAATTTCATGCTACAAGTTTCGGTTTTCATGAGATATATTCACCTTTGCAAAATTCGGTTTTCAACATGGTATATTCACCTTTGCAAAATTCGGTTTTCAACATAGTAAGGTTTTCAAACAATTACATGTCAAACAATTACATGTATTATCTAACACAACCAAATAGATAGAATCGAATAGACACTCCACTCACCTCTTAACCGTGAACACTAAGGTGAACAATCTTCCACAACAAATCGTCTAAGGGCTTGAAATGCTTCTAGATAGACGCCAACAAGCACCCAAGAAAGCCGGCCAAGGAAATCGCCAAGCCTTCAAGGAAATCGCCAAGTTCTTTCAAGCCGTCGCCCAAGGTTCTTCCAAGCCAACAAAAACGCCAACCTCTTTACCCTAGTCGCTAAACCCCTTAAAAAATTAAATTTCAGTTTTTTTTAATGTTTAACCCGCTAACCAATTAATTCAAAAGGGTTTAACCCATTTAACTAATAAATTTGAATTTTAAACCCAATTAGCGCAAACCCAATAACTCATAATTAACTAATTAATTTAACCATTAACTAACCATTTAACCATTCACTTAACGAAAATCCAATAAGGGTTTAATTAATTACAAATTAACAACCAATGAATTCTAATTAATTAATTACAAATTAACAACCAGTAAATTATAAATTAACAATCAATTAACTCTAATCAAATAATTATAAATTAACAATCAATAAGCCAGTTAATTAATACTGCTTAACGTAATATTCATAGTCAATGGTTTTATTTAAATCAAGAATAATATATAACTGCCAATGATTTTATTTAAATCAAAAAATAATACTTACCAAGACTTAAGATCCTTGGATCTTACATCCCTCCCTCCTTATAAAGCTTTAGTCCTCTAAAGCTCAACATCCATATCATCAAAAAGATAAGCATAAAACTTCCTCATATCAGCTTCAGTCTCCCAAGTCGCCTCCTCAACCGACTGATTTCCCCAGATAACCTTTACTAAAGGTATAGACTTGTTCCTCAGAACTTTGTCCTTTCTATCCACAATCCGGAGAGGTCTTTCTTCAAAGGTCAAATCACTCTGAATCTGAAGAGGTTCCAACTCCAATACATGAGATGGATCAGGATGATATTTCCTCAAAGCAGAAACATGGAACACATTATGCACATGATCCATAGCAGGAGGTAAAGCTAACCTGTAAGCCACTGGACCAACTCTCTCAATAATGTCAAAAGGTCCAACAAACCTAGGGCTCAACTTGCCCTTTTTGCCAAACCTCATAACACCCTTAGTAGGTGACACCTTTAAGAAAACATGATCCCCTACCATAAACTCCAAGGGACGACGACGGTCATCAGCATAACTCTTCTGTCTGTCCCGAGAAATCTTCAGTTTATTCTGTATCTCTCTGACCTTATCAGTAGTCTCCTGAACTGCATCAGATCTCAAAATCATTCTGTCACCAGTTTCCTCCCAACACAAGGGAGTCCTACACCTTCTCCCATATAAAGCCTCATAAGGAGCCATCTGAATACTGGAGTGGAAGCTATTATTATAAGTGAACTCTATCAAAGATAGATCCCGATTCCACTCAGAACTCCAATCAACCACATAAGCTCTCAACAGGTCTTCTAGAGTTTGTATAGTACGCTCCGTCTGGCCATCAGATTGAGGATGGTATGCTGTACTAAAACTCAACTTAGTACCCAAACCCTCCTGTAAGCTCTTCCAAAATCTGGACAAAAATCGAGAGTCCCTATCAGACACAATATCAACAGGCACTCCATGCAGTCTGACTATCTCATCAATATACAATCTAGCCAGTCTCTCTAAAGGATAAGTCATCTTGATCGAAAGAAAATGGGCTGATTTAGTGAGTCTATCAACAATCACCCAAATAGCATCATGACCCAATCTGGTTCTGGGCAAACCACACACAAAGTCCATACTGATGCATTCCCACTTCCACTCAGGAATAGGAAGGGGCTGCAACAAACCACCAGGCTTCTGGTGTTCAGCCTTTACTGTCTGACAGGTTAAACACCTAGAGACAAAATCAAATACTTCTTTCTTCATACCCGGCCACCAAAAGCTTTTCTTGAGGTCTTGATACATCTTAGTCACACCAGGATGTAGAGAATATTTGGAGTTATGGCTATCCTCCAATATTTCTTTCCTCAAGCTCGGTTCCTCAGGGACACACACCCTTCCACGAAACCGAAGGACACCATCCTCAGACAAGCTAAAATTCTGAACTGTACCCGCAACCAAACTATCCCTGATCTGAACTAATTTCGGATCCACTGACTGCTGATCTCTGATTTTCTGCAACAAAGTAGACTGTACTCTGAGGAAAGCCACATAACCCGACTGAACTCTAGGAGAAACACTGATCCTGAGATCGCTGAACTCCTGTAGTAACTGCCACTCATTGACCCGTAGTGCCGCTACTGAAGTTACTGGATGTCTGCTCAGTGCATCAGCCACTACATTGGCCATTCCAGCCTGATACTGAATAGAGAAGTCATAGTCTTTGATCAACTCCATCCATCTTCTTTGTCTCATGTTCAACTCCTTCTGAGTGAAGATATACTTGAGACTCTGGTGGTCAGTGAACAGATCAAACTCTTGACCCAACAAATAGTGACGCCATATCTTCAGAGCAAAGACTACGGCCGCCAACACTAAGTCATGAGTAGGGTAGTTCAACTCATACTCCTTCAGCTGTCTCGAAGCATAGGCTACCACAGAACCCTTCTGCATCAAAACACAACCCAACCCTTTGCCCGAAGCATCCGTATAGACAGTAAACCATTCCCCATCACTAGGAATAATGAGGATCGGTGTACTAGTGAACCTTCTCTTCAGCTCCTGAAAGCTCTCTTCACACTTGTCATCCCAATTAAACTTGGCCTCCTTTCTGGTCAATTTAGTTAAAGGACCCGCCAGCTTGGAGAATCCCTCAACAAATCTCCGGTAGTAACCTGCTAATCCCAGGAAACTTCTGATCTCAGTAGCACTAGTCGGTCTTCCCCAATTAAGGATGGCTTGCACTTTAACTGGATCCACAGACACCCCCTGACCGGAAATCACATGCCCAAGGAAGCTGATCTTTTCTAGCCAAAACTCACACTTACTGGCCTTGGCATATAATCGGTTTTTCCTTAGGATCTCCAGCACTCTGCGCAAGTCACTGACATGATCCGAAGTAGTCCGAGAGTACACCAAGATATCATCTATGAAGACTACCACACATGAATCAAGTAATTCATGAAATACCCTGTTCATCAAATCCATGAAGACAGCAGGTGCATTCGTCAGTCCAAAAGGCATAACTAGAAATTCAAAATGCCCATACCTGGTCCTGAAAGCAGTCTTAAATATATCCTCATCCTTGACCCTAAGCTGGTAATACCCTGATCTCAGGTCAATCTTAGAGAACACTGTCGCTCCCTGTAATTGATCAAATAGATCATCAATTCTGGGAGAGGATACTTATTCTTGATAGTCACTTGGTTCAGTTGCCTGTAGTCTATACACATCCTCAGGGTTCCATCCTTCTTCTTAACGAACAGCACTGGTGCTCCCCAGGGAGAAGCACTAGGCCGGATGTAACCTTTTTCCAGCAATTCCTCCAGTTGTTTCTTAAGTTCGGCCAACTCTGATGTAGCCATGCGGTAAGGAGCTCTGGAGATAGGTGCAGTACCTGGCACCAACTCAATGCCAAACTCTACCTCTCGTATTGGTGGCAAGCCTGAAAATTCCTCAGAGAACACATCAGGAAACTCTTTCACCACCGCCATCTGAGTCAAATCAGAAGTAGAATCATCCTGCATCTTAACATGTGCAAGGTAACCCTTACACCCACTAGCAAGTAACTTCCTGGCTTGTAGGAAAGATATTACATGCGGTCCTTGGTCTGACACTAGACCTCTCACAAAAATCCGATTCCCATCTAGCAGATTCAAGGTGATTACTTTCTCAAAGCAATCCACAGTGGCATGATGTGAGGATAACCAATCCATACCTAGGATGATATCATAATCTTGCATGTCTAAAAGGATTAGATCTACAAGAAACTCATAACCCTCTACATGCACTACACAATCGGCACAAACAGTGTCTGTAGATAATGATTTTCCTAAGGGAGTACTTACAGACACAACATAATCCATCACCTTAGGTAAAACAGGTAAACATGCAGCAAATCTAACAGATACAAAAGATAAATTTGCACCAGGGTCAAATAAAATGCGAGCTAACTGATCGAATACAAATAAGGTACCTTCCACGACAGATCGGGAAGCTCGTGTATCCTTCTCAGCCACGGCATAAACCCGGGTCTGGACTATAGGCTTATCTGTGTTTCTCTGTTGCATCTCAGGTTCTTTGCAGTCCTTGACCATGTGCCCAGGTTTCTTACACCTGAAGCATACACCATTCTTCTTATAACAGTCCTTCATTAGATGTCCCTTGAGCCCACAATAATTACAATTCCGGTCCTCTGTGATACTGTTCTTTACATCCCTGGTATCCCTGGAATGCTGCGGTGCATCCCTGGACTGCTGCGGTGCCTTGTAAGAGTAAGGCTTATACCTGCTCTTCTTGTAGTCTTTATGCCTAGGGTACTTCTTACCCTTGCCACCATTACCATACTGAGGAGCCGCCGCCTCAGCTGCAGGAACCACCGTCACGGCCACACTAGAACTCCTCTCAGATATGTACCTCTCAATGGTGCGTGCTCGTCCAACAGTCTCAACATAAGTCTCCAAGTGCTGAGCACCCACCTGCTCTCGAATATCCCATCTGAGACCTCTGAGAAACTTGGTAGCCCTCCTCTTTTCAGTGTTTATCAGGTGAGGGGCATACTTTCCCAACTTAGTGAACCGTAACTCATACTGGTCCACAGTCATATCACCCTGCTCCAGATGAATAAATTCCACCTCTCGGTCCTCCACCAAGCTATCGGGGAAGTACTTCTCATTAAATTGAGACAAGAAATAGGGCCAATCTACTGTTTCATGTCTTTCTTCAGCAAGCCTTACCACGCCCTTCCACCACTCATCTGCGTCATCACGCATCATATAGGTGGTCAGACACAGCTTGTCCTCATCTGTGCAACGCATGACTTGAAAAATCTTGTCCAAAACCAACTGCCAGTTCTCTGCAGTACTTGATTCTGAGCCCCCATAAAAAGAGCTAGGACCTAGTTTCTGGAATTCACTCACAAGTGAGGCATAGCGCCTGTGAGTGTCCTCCTGAGAGTCAGTCCCCACTCCTCGCGTAGTAGTCTGGGATCTCTCCTGAGTCAATTGCTGCAAGAGCTGCTGTTGCGCTTCTTGATGCTGAGTCTGTTGCTGCTGCAGCATCTGAGCTTGCCTCTCTATCATGGCACCCTGTTGTTGTACCATGCCTGTCAGAGTCGCAATGGCTCTCGTGAGATCCGAGGTCTGCTCGCCTTCACTGCTAGCATTTCCTCTGGTTTGCACCATTTTAAATTCCTACACACACACATACCATAGTAAGGAAAACAAACATAACCCTATCAGATGTCTAGCAATACACAAACATGTTTTCCCCCGAACTAAGTTTTAGCTAGCCAACTGCTCTGATACCATTCTGTCGCATCCCGTTATCTTAACCCCAAACAAGCAACACAATTCACATAGAAACAGGATGTTATCACACAGGATCGATGCACATGCTAAGTAAAACCAAGTCCAGGAAATCCGATCTGAAAATTTTGAAAATCCATACATACAAATCTCCACAAAAACACAATTTCATAAAGGTACCTGCCACCACGCAATACTTGCACTAGACATATGCAAGTCACATTTATATCAAAACCGATCGCAAAAGTATAAATCGACTCGAACTTAGAAACAAAACCACAATGTCGATTCTATAAATTCATTCAATGATACCACACCGAAACCAGGCCAAAGCCCGCGGTGACAAAAAAATCAGAATATCAAACTGCCATAACCGGCAACACAAGTTCACATAGTTTGGCCACAACTGGCAACACAAGTTCATATAATTCGGCCACAACCGGCCCCAGTAATTAAGCACAAAAGTCTTATTCATTCAACTGGCATATCACGATATTCATATAAAATGCTAACTGGAAATGCGCCCCTGCTCTACACCTGAAAATAATGAGGGGTGAGCTACACAGCCCAGTGAGTGGATAGTCTCAAACGACCATCCATAACATACACTCAAAAATACATGCAGATTATTTTAAAAACATTTAACAGAATATCATGTCAACATATGACAAACTTAAAGAACAGAATTCATATAAAACAGTCAGATGTACACTGCTAAAACATCACATAATTATCACTACAGAGTAACCAAGGTTCTAGAGTTATACTCTAAACCAACTAAACACACCAACCACTTAATTAACCTAGTTGTCCAGCATATTAAGTAGTGACCATTATGGTCTAACCCGGGTTTGGCCTAAGCACTGGGAGAAGCCTGCAAATCACATGCAACATATAGATGGACGGTGTGTAGATTCAAGAGGTGGCCCCCGCCAGGTCACGACGTGGCACTTTGCTCTACGATCACCCCATAACACGAAAATCTAAGCGTCTAAGAGTGATGACATCAAGAGGTGGCCCCTGTCCGACCAAGACATGGCACTTTGCGTCTTATATCACTCGTTCTCCCAAAGGGTTCCTACTGGACAACAATAGACACATCTTATATTTTATTTCACAACGGTGGACTCCTAAGTGTCAACTAGACTCTAGGATAGTCATCACAATAATCACAACAGGCAGGCTGAACAACAACCCCCTCTTTTATCACAATAATCACATCAGGCAGGCTGAACAACAACCCCCTCACATATCACAATACAGGGCTGAAATTCAAACCCTTAACATATCACATATAGACTATCCCCTTGAGTACACAGTTACACTTAGCCTTAGTCCTAACGATTCCATGACCACAACACATAATATTCATAATTCACATAACCATATAATATAAAAAAATCACATAATCACATAATAAAAATCACATAATCACATGGTAGTGTAGTCCTTAGATTTCATGCTGATTAGTTCAGTCTAACCTTGCTATGTTATCACCCAAATTTCTCAAATAAGATACATGACCATAAAATTATTAACACTACTAGAAATTATCAGGGCATTCAAAAATTTAACATAGGATTAAAATACAACATATATATATAGCCCACGGTTCCACAATGACCAACATACTAACTACTTAAATTTAAACCCTAATTAACCATTTAAGAATACATTATCATAGGACTAAAATACAACACATATAGCCCACGGTTTCTAGCATAATATCTACTTCAAATATTAACCTTAGTTAACAAGATTTTCATGCTACCAAAAATCAATGATTTAATGTTACCAAAATTCCCTATAAAATACCTAGTTAACAAGAATTTCATACTCAAAAATCAATGATTTAATGCTACCAAAATTCCCTATAAAAACCTTAAATTTCATGCTACAAGTTTCGGTTTTCATGAGATATATTCACCTTTGCAAAATTCGGTTTTCAACATGGTATATTCACCTTTGCAAAATTCGGTTTTCAACATAGTAAGGTTTTCAAACAATTACATGTCAAACAATTACATGTATTATCTAACACAACCAAATAGATAGAATCTAATAGACACTCCACTCACCTCTTAACCGTGAACACTAAGGTGAACAATCTTCCACAACAAATCGTCTAAGGGCTTGAAATGCTTCTAGATAGACGCCAACAAGCACCCAAGAAAGCCGGCCAAGGAAATCGCCAAGCCTTCAAGGAAATCGCCAAGTTCTTTCAAGCCGTCGCCCAAGGTTCTTCCAAGCCAACAAAAACGCCAACCTCTTTACCCTAGTCGCTAAACCCCTTAAAAAATTAAATTTCGATTTTTTTTTAATGTTTAACCCGCTAACCAATTAATTCAAAAGGGTTTAACCCATTTAACTAATAAATTTGAATTTTAAACCCAATTAGCGCAAACCCAATAACTCATAATTAACTAATTAATTTAACCATTAACTAACCATTTAACCATTCACTTAACGAAAATCCAATAAGGATTTAATTAATTACAAATTAACAACCAATGAATTCTAATTAATTAATTACAAATTAACAACCAGTAAATTATAAATTAACAATCAATTAACTCTAATCAAATAATTATAAATTAACAATCAATAAGCCAGTTAATTAATACTGCTTAACGTAATATTCATAGTCAATGGTTTTATTTAAATCAAGAATAATATATAACTGCCAATGATTTTATTTAAATCAAAAAATAATACTTACCAAGACTTAAGATCCTTGGATCTTACAGAGCTTGCTAGGTCTGCACCTGAGCTTCTCCAAGGGTACAAAGATAATTCTCCAGAGGAGAATTTTTCTCACCCCGGGAGAGCTGATGTGGGACCGAGGCAGGACCTTCGGAGGTCCGCCCGGGTTCGAAAGAAGCCCTCTAGGTATGGCTATCCTAGCCACTAGACATGGCTTCCTTAGGACCCCATTTTGCTTATTTTGTCTTAGATTAGGGTGCATCATGTGGTAGGTTAGATCCACCCTCAAATTACACCATGTAGTTACATTTCTAGGTTTCGCAACTTATGTGTGGTAGGTTAGTGCATGCGATTAATGTAATAGATTAGGTTGTTCCAATTTTGAGCTCAAGTCAGGCCCAAATCAAGTGAGGAGGCGCCTAGAAACATTCAGCCCCCTTTGGTGAAATACCCTCAACAAGGCCACTCAAGAATCCACCCATCCTAGGTGGCCACCAAGGGAAGCTTGCCTACATCCCAAACCGCCATTTCCCATTGAAGGAAGAAGACAAGATCAGATTTTGTATTGCCTTTTTAGCAGCCCAAATGAGGAAAGAAGTCAGCCATCAACGCTAGGGGAAGACATCAAAGACAATCCTTCAATGCAGAATCCGGCCTCCCCATTTCTAGCAACTTTCAGTTTCGGTCTCCAAGGAAAGCCGCCAGTTTCTATGCAGGAAACCGCCCTCATCAATGCTCCATAAACTTCAGATTTCTACCCTTCCATTTGCAGGAAAGCTTCAAGTGATGGTTCAAAGCAACTCAGCCCCAAAAGAGGAAAAGCATGCAGCTCCTTTAATGCGCTTGCATCATGCTGTAATGGAGGGACTTCCCCTTTGTGTAATTGCTTGTCTTATGCGCCTAAGGCAAGATAATGCCGTTGGCAAGCCTCCTATATTTGTGTACAACTTGGCAAAGATGAATGGAGTTGAATATTTTTTAGAAAATCCAGAAGTGTGTCTTCTAGTGGTGTGTGTCACCTCAACTCTTCCCCCCTCTCTTCCAAACCTTGCTGAGAGCTCCCTTCCTCTTCCCCTCTTCAATCTTCTTCCACCACTTGCTCATGTCCTGAAGTTGGAAGCTCACGCCACCTCCTCCCATCAGCCTTGAAGAGTCTTCATCCCAAGAGGAGGAGCTGGGCCAAACCGTGGCTCAAGATGGTGTCACCTACACCATGCCGAGACCAAGCAACTACCCTAAGTTAGCTAAGTTCCTTCTCTACCTTGGTTGTTGTTTTTCTTGATGTTCTTGAGCACCCATCTGCACTCACACAGAATTTTCACAGGTGGTGCAAGGCCCTTGGAGAGCATGTCAAGCGCGTCCCCTCCTTTCCCCCTCTTAGCTAGTTAGTCTGTAACATGTTAGCAAGGGAACTTGGAGGTAGCCTCCCCCTTGATTGTTCTTGTAACTTGGCCTCTTAGTATTCTTTCTAAATACTTACCCACGCATGTGTGGGAATGCTGTAATGCCATTGATGTAAGCTCATAGGGCCCTACTTCGTGTTGTTCCACTATTGGACCGGTGAAGAACGGGAAGTACGCCCTTTCTATTCTCAAAGGGCGCAAGGTGAGCCTCTCCCTTACAGTAGTGTTGTTTCATGCTCTAGACCGCTTGCTAGGTTTCAAATTCAGTTTCATCACTTGTCTTAGACTTGCATGATTGTATTTAACTTCAGTTTATTACCCTCTTAGTTTCGGCTTTTCCCTACAAAATACCAAAACAAACTATTTTCAACTACATTAGCATAAGGGGTTTCATTAATCTATATTAAACTAGCAAAACGTTTTCAAATCGCATTGTTTGAATGTTTGCATGCCTATCACCCCATCACTTATGTCCTCGACCTTCCGACGGATTCCCACCGCAGCCCCGTCTTCAACATCGCCGATCTCCTACTATATCACGCGCCCCTCCACACCGGCGCCCCTTGAAGGAACCCCTAACTAAGGGGGAAGAAACCCTAAGCATGCTCATCTATCATGCATAGCGGAAAGAGGGCTTCAAGTCAAGATCGGATATGAAACAATATGATCAACTTGAAACTAGAAATCATACCAATGCCATGGACTTGGATCTCGGCTTGGAAGAAGAGATCAAGATAGGTCTCCTCCAAAGTGTGCCACACACAAGATGAAGTTGGCTCACTCCTTGGGGTCGCTTGTGCTAGCAAGTCACTCAAGGAATCTTCACTTGTCGAATGGAAGGGATGATGAACTTCCTTGTTGCCGAGAGTTCCTCTTTGCCCAAGCTCTCCTTCTCGTCGTCAACCACACCTCAACCAATGTCCAAGGCGTTGATGAGAAGAGTTCCAACGCATAAGCGTTTTTGGCGTTAAGTGAAACCGGCCCCCTTTGATGACTTTCCATAAATGGAAGCTCATCAAAGCATGCGCTCAAGCCATAACCCAAACGCATTTGAGCATTGAACCATGCGTTCACAATTGTGAACCGGTTCAAGCTAAACCGTTCGATTCAACTTTGGTTCATGAACCAAACCGAAATGGCTCAAGCCATGTGGTCTAGACCATATTGAACCCCAAGGCTCATGATCTAACCATTCATCACCTGATGCCCCTGATCTTTCCGATCTAGCATCATCTCTCTTGATCGAAGCTTACCGATCTCAAGCCTTAATCAATCAAACATGATCAGACCAGATCTCACTTACAATCAGAGATAAAATCCCTTTAATCTGAACTCAAAGAATCCAGTCCATTCGATCTGACTCAAGTAAGCCATATCATCAAATTGTGCGACCCTGAGGGTTTCCTCTAAATGTCGGTAACGATAACTTACGTTATCACGATCAGTGAGGGGTATCTAGCAACACATCACTGTCTCCCGATATAAAGGAAAGAGTCTTCCAAGACTACTCCCAAACCATTGCACAAGTGTGACTCCATTCACAAGGCATACATGTGTCCTTTGCCACTGGATGTTCTTATTGGACAAGCGGGTCAAGCTTGTAACTCCAATACGATGAGCATGATTAGATCAGATGCACATTGTCATCTGGGCATGGCCATACACTATCTCAATCATCTCATATAGGGGGCCCATTAGAACATCACACTCCTTAAACAAGGAGACGGCAATCCTATGTCTATCACTAGTGCTCTAACCTGATTCAAGCTCACCATCCAAGATAGTCTATAATCATTATGTTTCAAATGATATTGAACTACCTCAAAACAATGACAATCATCATTTAGAAACACAAGTGATCTCAAGTCAAAGGACATGTGCCACTTAGTGCTCACAAGGATCATTCACATTGTGACAAGCAATGGAATATCCGAGTAGGGTCTGTCCAGTACATCCAATGTACCCATGAGTCTACATCTTATTCCATGCTCGAAGCATCCTATAAGATTAGCACTCATATTAGTCTCAATCATATCAAGGCTGTCTCATGTTCACCAAGATATCTCGACTAAGGACATATAGCCTGTCAGCCTAGCTGAACAGCTTTGAGACATTATTCAGAAGTACACTTATTACAGCAGACAAGGTAACAACCTGAATAATAACCATGCCTTTTATAAACACAAGAGTTTATTACATGATACTTATACAATCCCAAAGGCCTCAAACATTAGCCTTAAGGGCATACCCCAACAATCTCCCACTTGCACTTAATCTAATGGTTGAGAAATCTCAAACCCATATTATTACAGTGCTTCTCATGCTTCTGCTGCGCCAGAGGCTTGGTAAGCGGGTCTGCCAGATTGTCATCTGTATGAACCTTGCAAATCTTGATCTCGCCACGATCAATGATCTCCCGGATCAAGTGAAAACGTCTTTGTATGTGCTTGGACTTCTGGTGTGACCGCGGTTCCTTTGCTTGTGCTATAGCTCCAGTGTTATCACAGAAGATAACCAAAGGATCTGCACTCGAAGGAACGACACCAAGTTCTCTCACGAACTTACGAATCCACACTGCCTCCTTGGATGCTTCCGAGGCTGCAACATACTCGGCTTCTGTTGTGGAATCAGCAACAGTTGACTGTTTGAAACTTTTCCACACCACAGCACCTCCATTCAAGCTAAAAACATAGCCTGATTGCGATCGGAAATCATCCTGGTCCGACTGGAACGAAGCGTCAGTATATCCCTCTATATTGAGTTCTTCCTGACCACCATATATCAAGAACATATCTTTGGTCCTCCGCAGATATTTTAAGATGTTCTTGACCGCAATCCAGTGCGCCAAACCTGGATTACTTTGGAATCGACTGGTCACGCTTAACCCGTAAGCGACGTCTGGGCGAGTACACAACATCGCATACATAATGGACCCAATAGCCGAAGCATAAGGCGTATTGTCCATTTCATCTTTCTCAGTCTGTGTTTGTGGACACTGACTCTTCGAAAGATTCAGACCATGTCTGACTGGAAGATATCCACGTTTAGAATTCTCTAAATGGAATCTCTCCAGGACCTTATCGATGTAGGTACTCTGGCACAACCCGAGAAGCCTCTTAGATCTATCCCGGTAGATCTTCACACCTAATACATAGGCTGCTTCTCCTAGATCTTTCATCTGAAAACATTTTCCTAACCATGCCTTAACAGCATGAAGTTCAGGAATATCGTTTCCAATGATCAAGATATCATCGACGTAGAGGATTAGGAATGTAATCACGCTCCCACTAAACCTCTTATATACACACGGGTCATCTTCGTTCTTGATGAAACCAAACTCAGAGATTGATTCATCAAAACGAATATTCCAGCTTCTTGATGCTTGCTTCAATCCATAAATGGATTTCTTTAACTTGCATATTTTATGACGATCTGATGGATTAGTGAAACCCTCAGGTTGTGTCATATACACATCCTCATCCAGATTTCCATTGAGGAAAGCTGTCTTCACATCCATCTGCCAGATCTCATAATCGTAATATGCAGCTATCGCGAAAAGAATCCGAATAGACTTAAACATGGCTACAGGAGAGAAAGTTTCATCATAATCTATCCCGTAGATTTGTTTGAAACCTTTCGCAACTAGCCTGCCTTTATAGGTAACCACGTTACCATCCATGTCAATCTTCTTCTTGAAGATCCATTTACAGCCTATAGGGATTACTCCCGGAGGCGGATCAACCAAATCCCAGACTTGGTTATCTGACATGGAGTCCATCTCGGCTCGCATAGCTTCAAGCCATCTAGCTGACTCCGGTCCACTGACCGCATCCGCATAAGTTAGGGGTTCATCATTATCCATGATGTAGACTCCGTCATAGCGCTCAGGCTGTCGACGGATCCTACCCGATCTTCGCGGTTCCCGTGATATCTGAGCCTCAGGTTGTTCAATAACCTGATCTACTGGCTCAGGCACATCCAACTGTGCTTGACTACTTTGTCCTTCCTCTGGATTTTCATCCAGCTTTATTTCTCTCCCACTGGCCTCTTGCAGAAGAAACTCCTTCTCAAGAAATATGGCCGTCCGAGCAACAAAAACCTTGTTCTCTTTGGGATCGTAGAAATAATAACCCTTAGTTTCCTTAGGGTAACCGACAAAGATACATTTGTCAGATCTGCTCTCTAGTTTCCCAGAGGCGAGCTTTTTGACATAAGCCTCGCAACCCCAGATTTTGATAAATGTCAAGCTAGGCTGTTTCCCATACCATAACTCATATGGCGTCTTTGAAACTGCCTTGGATGGCACTCGGTTTAGTACCTTTGCAGCTGTTTCCAGTGCAAAACCCCAAAAGGAATATGGAAGAGTAGCCTGACTCATCATAGAACGAACCATATCAAGTAGCGTTCTATTTCTCCTCTCGGACACACCATTCCATTGCGGTGTTCCTGGCGGAGTGAGCTGTGAGATAATCCCACACTCCTTCAGATAGTCAGTAAACGCATGACTCAGGTATTCACCACCTCGATCAGAACGAAGTGCCTTGATATTTCGGCCTAACTGATTCTGTACTTCATTCTTGAACTCTTTGAACTTGTCAAAAGATTCATTTTTATGTCTCATTAAATAGACATACCCATACCTACTGAAATCATCAGTGAAGGTAATGAAGTACTGATAGCCACCTCTGGCATGTTTACTGAAAGGCCCACACACATCACTGTGTATAAGGTCCAGTAAACCTGAAGTCCTTTGACCTTTGTGAGGAAAAGGAGACTTCGTCATTTTACCCATTAAACAAGCTTTGCATGTCTCAATCTCCTCATAGGAGAATGATCCCAGCAGTCCATGTTCATGCAACCGCTTAATGCGCTTCTCGTTTATATGGCCTAAACGACTATGCCATAGCAAGGTGCTGTCATCAGCATACTTGGCTTTCTTATTATCAATGTTTTGTATAGAATTTTCCATGTCCAACATGTATAACCCATTGTTAATTGAACCAGTTGCATACACAATATTATCATAAGTTAAAACACACTTTGAAATCTTGCATTCAAAGGCAAATCCTTTCCTGACAAGAGCAGGAATGGAGATAATATTCTTGGTAATACTGGGTACAAAATAACAATTGTTTAATTCTAATACAATGCCAGATGGTAAAGTAATGAAATAGTCTCCTACAGCAACAGCAGCAACCCGTGCCCCGTTTCCAACTCGTAGGTCTACCTCATGCTGTCCCACCTGCCTTCTTCTCTTGAGTTCCTGCACATTTGAACAAATGTGAACTCCACATGCAGTGTCTAACACCCATGATATAGAAGAAGATGAAACCATGACTTCCGTCACGTATATACCTGAGCCAGAAGCAATGCTTCCCCTCTTATCTCCTTGGAGCGCTTTACAGTCCTTTTTCCAGTGACCCAGCTGGCCACAGTGGAAACACCTGTTGTCCTTCGACCGCTTCACCTTCTGTTTCAGGGCCTTACTGTAATTCTTGACAGGGGCCTTGCCCTTCTTCCCCTTCTTCTTGTTCCTAGAAGGAACCATCAAGACAGAGGTTGAAGGCTTACCCTTCAGAGTTTCCTCAGTTGTCAAGAGCATATTCAGCAGCTCTGCCGGCGTACAATCGATCTTGTTCATATTAAAGTTAATAATGAACGCATCGAAAGAAGGCGGGAGAGACTGCAGAATAATATCCACAGCAAGCTCCTGGTTGATGGTATGCCCCAGTTTCTCCAGAGCCTCCTTGTGCCCAATCATCTTGAGCACGTGAGCTCCCACTGGGCTCCCCTCAGCCAGTTTGCTCTGAAAGAAGAGCTTCGTCAGATTATAGCGTTCAGTCCTCGCCTGTGCAGCATACAGCATTTTGAGGTTTGCTATAATCTCTATAGCTGACATATCCTCATGCTGACGCTGCAGCGGTGGCGTCATAGACGCTAGCATCAGGCAAGCGACATCAATGCTATCATTGACGTGCTTTTCGTAGGCTTCCCGAACCGCCCTTGCGGCGTTCGGAGTGGGCTGCGGCGGTATCGCCGTCTCGAGGACATACAGTTTCCTCTCTGCCTTAAGAACAATCTTAAGGTGTCCGAACCAGTCAGAGAAGTTCGGCCCAGCAAACTTCTCCCTTTCCAGTAGGGATCGCACATTGAAGCTCATGGTGTTCGTTGCTGCAGGAATCTACAACAAGCAAGAACAGCAAGGTTAGTATCAATGTTTCAGAATCAATCCAGGACTTAAGAAAGATTCTTTTCTCACTATTTTGTCTGACTGAAAAATCCAGTAAACAGTCCGAAAGAGTAACACTCTTTTAGTGAGATGGGATCCAGATTTCATACTTGGTCTCCGCGTCCCGCTCAGGCGAGATAAGATGCACAGAGATGACAAGTACTAATTTCTGGTAGGCTGTGCCAGCCAATCGCCAACCCGTGCGATTCCCCTTCATCTTGGCAATCCAGCAGACTGTGCCAACTGAGTTGGTACAACACAGTCTCTGATCCCAGAGATGGCTGCCTCCATGTGCTACCATATGCGCCACATATGTAGCCAACATGGTCAAGCTGACCTGACCTACTCCCTGGACCACCACGTGCTATGCTGAGCAACGAGAGGGGATAAATCCCAACTCTGTAACACGCAGGTGAAATCCAGCACCGTCTGAAGATAGGTGGACGTGCCCACTGAGTGGGTTCAACACGGCTCCAACGATAATCAGAAAGGTGAGGTTTCGCGTCAGAAGGCTTACGAGCTTGATATGTTAGCGTTGGATTTTATCGGTCTTTTATCTTCTTAACTATCATACAAGTCCTATGGTGATAGCAGAAGATAAACTTAAACATGCAATTCTAATTATAAGCAATAAGAAGAAAGCATGATCTTATGTGGTAAAAGCCCATGAACCCTAGTAAGACCTTAATTTACTTAAGTCTTCACTTGAGCTCCTTGCATCTCATCTGGTCCAACCCAGTGCCCTAGCGCCAAGAGCACCTCAGGTGCACCACCAGATGAATGCCCCTCTTGGATGTGTGCACTTGTCTAATCAAAGTACATTTGATCTATCTAGACAAGGTTGACTCGCAGGTCAACTACATATTATAAATTAAGTACAATGTGATTCGCAGATCACAAATTAATTTACAACTTATCCAGGCTCGCAGGCCCCAGCACAGCACACAATAGGGCAACCCACATAAGACTAAATAAACAAGCATATGATTCAATCAACATGTGATCCATTCAAGAAATTAAATTTTGGAAAAACCCATGGCATCAATTTAATTTCCTTATGAGCCCTACAACCTTACAATGGTCCATTGATGGGGATCCACTCATCCATCTAGCTAGATCCTTTGCCCTTGCATGCACCGAGTCCTAACTGACCCGAGTTGACCTAATGGTCAACCATGCATGCCCCAAGGGCTGAACCACCCCATGAGTTTTGGCAAGCGGGTGTGACCCCGGGCCTAACTCAAGTGTGTTCAGTAGTTGTCTCAACCAGACCTCGCTACACGCCCTAGATGCAGTCAACCTATAGCCACCTTGTGCTTGCGCATAGGTGCTATTGGGTCAACCCATCTGAGCTGTCAGATGGTCTGATCAGACTTGGATCCAACCTAGTGGTGACTTCAACCTCATCAACCCATCTAAGGGTTTAATGTAGTGGCACCTTAGATCTAATGAAGCGCGCAAGAGGTAAGTTTTAGAAAACTTTTATAACATGCGCAATGTTACAAACAAACAACATGCTTGATAACCCTTAGATCTAAGGGGGTCCCCTTCAAGGGGGAGCGCATACTTTAGGAGGTCCCCTTCAAGGGGGAGCGCATACTTCAGGAACATATGATACAAGCGCAACATCATGAACATATAAGCGCAACATCATGAACATATGATACAAGCGCAACATCATGAACATATAAGCGCAACATCATGAACATATGATACAAGCGCAACATCATGAACATATAAGCGCAACATCATGAACATATGATACAAGCGCAACATCATGAACATATAAGCGCAACATCATGTATGGATCACCAATACTTAAAGCAATCATATCGATCATATCATGAGCCTAGCTCTGATACCAATTGAAGGAACCCCTAACTAAGGGGGAAGAAACCCTAAGCATGCTCATCTATCATGCATAGCGGAAAGAGGGCTTCAAGTCAAGATCGGATATGAAACAATATGATCAACTTGAAACTAGAAATCATACCAATGCCATGGACTTGGATCTCGGCTTGGAAGAAGAGATCAAGATAGGTCTCCTCCAAAGTGTGCCACACACAAGATGAAGTTGGCTCACTCCTTGGGGTCGCTTGTGCTAGCAAGTCACTCAAGGAATCTTCACTTGTCGAATGGAAGGGATGATGAACTTCCTTGTTGCCGAGAGTTCCTCTTTGCCCAAGCTCTCCTTCTCGTCGTCAACCACACCTCAACCAATGTCCAAGGCGTTGATGAGAAGAGTTCCAACGCATAAGCGTTTTTGGCGTTAAGTGAAACCGGCCCCCTTTGATGACTTTCCATAAATGGAAGCTCATCAAAGCATGCGCTCAAGCCATAACCCAAACGCATTTGAGCATTGAACCATGCGTTCACAATTGTGAACCGGTTCAAGCTAAACCGTTCGATTCAACTTTGGTTCATGAACCAAACCGAAATGGCTCAAGCCATGTGGTCTAGACCATATTGAACCCCAAGGCTCATGATCTAACCATTCATCACCTGATGCCCCTGATCTTTCCGATCTAGCATCATCTCTCTTGATCGAAGCTTACCGATCTCAAGCCTTAATCAATCAAACATGATCAGACCAGATCTCACTTACAATCAGAGATAAAATCCCTTTAATCTGAACTCAAAGAATCCAGTCCATTCGATCTGACTCAAGTAAGCCATATCATCAAATTGTGCGACCCTGAGGGTTTCCTCTAAATGTCGGTAACGATAACTTACGTTATCACGATCAGTGAGGGGTATCTAGCAACACATCACTGTCTCCCGATATAAAGGAAAGAGTCTTCCAAGACTACTCCCAAACCATTGCACAAGTGTGACTCCATTCACAAGGCATACATGTGTCCTTTGCCACTGGATGTTCTTATTGGACAAGCGGGTCAAGCTTGTAACTCCAATACGATGAGCATGATTAGATCAGATGCACATTGTCATCTGGGCATGGCCATACACTATCTCAATCATCTCATATAGGGGGCCCATTAGAACATCACACTCCTTAAACAAGGAGACGGCAATCCTATGTCTATCACTAGTGCTCTAACCTGATTCAAGCTCACCATCCAAGATAGTCTATAATCATTATGTTTCAAATGATATTGAACTACCTCAAAACAATGACAATCATCATTTAGAAACACAAGTGATCTCAAGTCAAAGGACATGTGCCACTTAGTGCTCACAAGGATCATTCACATTGTGACAAGCAATGGAATATCCGAGTAGGGTCTGTCCAGTACATCCAATGTACCCATGAGTCTACATCTTATTCCATGCTCGAAGCATCCTATAAGATTAGCACTCATATTAGTCTCAATCATATCAAGGCTGTCTCATGTTCACCAAGATATCTCGACTAAGGACATATAGCCTGTCAGCCTAGCTGAACAGCTTTGAGACATTATTCAGAAGTACACTTATTACAGCAGACAAGGTAACAACCTGAATAATAACCATGCCTTTTATAAACACAAGAGTTTATTACATGATACTTATACAATCCCAAAGGCCTCAAACATTAGCCTTAAGGGCATACCCCAACACCCCTTCCTCCGACGGCTCTCCACCCCCTGGGATACTTGACGGAGTCATAGACGCCTATGGGGAAGGCCACATTCCTCTGGAAGATGCTTGGGGAGACTTCCCAGGACTTGACTAAGACACCCCCCAAAATTCAGATCAGCCGCCCTGAACATGGCTGTGAGACGGTCGAAGGCGGACGCGAACAAAAACACGGCCTGTGACACGGCCGTGGCATTTGCCGTGTCGGGCTAGGCAACTTTCGGCTCAAGCAATCACGGCCGTGATGGAGAACACGGCCAGGCCGTGAACAAGATTACGGCCCGTATCCCAGGTTACGGCACCACTGTGAAATCAGCGCAACATTTTGTGGATTTCGGCCCCAGTGAACACGACCGTGACGCGGAACACGGCCAAGCCGTGACGAGCTCACAGACCCCCAACACGGCCATGACACCTGCCGTGTTCTCCCCAGCGCGGTAATCAGACACAGAACACGGCCAAGCCGTGTTCAGCCCCAGAAAACCAAAGACGGTGGTTTTCCACCCCATTCGATGTTCTCAGTGGTCCTCGCACCCTCCAGACCATTTTTGTGGGAGTGATGAGCCCTTTGACAGCCACGACATGCCCCATTCTCTCCGGCAATGTGACTTCTACTGCTTCCACGACATCCCTTCATCCGCTTCCCCTGCTACCCCTCACTCGGGGGCCGCTTCGAGACTCGACCACCGACCGTGACTAGCCCACCGACCGCTACAACAACCGGGTCGTCAACTCAGCACACGACACTGCCAACAACGTCCAGAATCAGCCCACCATCAGCAAGTTCTGCTGCTTCGTGGCGGCTTGCTCGGAGATGGTGTAGCGCCACGTCGGTCCGGACAGCGACCACGTGGACGACTCTTTCACTTGACGCTTCACTCGACGCCTCACACCCCTCGCATGAAGGAATCGCCTAGGGAATAGTTGCTAGTTTGTTTTACTTTTCAGTAGTTAGGGGGCATCTTGACCCTACTTTAGTTTGTTTTAGGTGGTTGGCTTCTCCAACTACCTCACATGTTTAACTTGTGACCCTCTCTCCCCCCTCTTGATCCATAAAAGAGAGGCTGAAGGGCTATGTGTTTCTTAGTTTTTGTGGTAGTTTGTGCCTTCCCTTGCAAGGCCTTAGGTCCAGCAAAACTCCAAGGAGCTCGCCTAGAGTTCCCTCGCCTCCCCTTTGTACGCTTCTTTTCAGCTTTCAATCAAAACACACAGCGAACCCCGCTTGGGCGCCGGGTCCTTTGCAAGTTCATCTTGCTGCATTGTGTCCTGGACGAGTAAGCTTGATCGGTTGCCATAGCATTGTGAAGGGCGTGCGTGCGTGCTTGCAATGTAGACATTGGCTTCGCGATCGAGGTGAGTATTCTCCATTAAAGTTCCGATCCGTGGCTTCTTGTCGCTCCGAGTGTTGCTCAAGTTACATCTCGCGCTATTCCAATCGGTTTTCTCCGCGGATTTTCATCGATCGTACATGCTTTCTCTTCCCTCATCTCAAGACCCTGTCCCGGATTTCTGCATCATAGTTCCCCCACCGTAGAGTATTGCTTTAAGGAACCCTCCTATTCATCCACTGCGTCAACGACCATCATGCTTCTGCTGCACCAAAGCCTTGGTTAGTGGGTCTGCTAGATTGTTCTCTGTGTCAACTCTGCTAATCTTGACATCACCTCGATCAATGATCTCTCTGATCAGGTGAAATCTCCTGATTATGTGTTTGGACTTTTGATGAGACTGTGGTTCCTTAGCTTGTACAATTGCCCCATTGTTGTCACAATAGAGCTCAATGGGATCCACAGCACTTGGAATCACCTGACGTTCAGAAAGTGAGCTTCCTAATCAAAACGGCTTCTTTGGCTGCCTAAGAAGCAGCCACATACTCAGCCTTGGTTGCAGAATTAGCTATGGTGGATTGCTTGAAGCTCTTCCAGCACACAACAACTCCATCCGTCTTGAACACATAGCTGGCCTGCGATCTAAAGTCATCAGGGTCAGACTGGAATGATGCATCTGTGTAGCCCCGAACACCAAGCTCTTCCTATCCCCCGTAGACCAAGACCAGATCCTTAGTTCTTCTCAGATACTTAAGGATGTTCTTGACAGCCACCTGGTGCTGCAGACCGGGATTGGATTGGTATCGACTAGTTATGCTCACAGCATAAGCCACATCTGGTCTAGTACACAATGTTGCATACATGATCGATCCCACTACCGAAGCATAGGGTACTCGACTCATGTCATCCCTCTCAGCCTATTGATGACTCCAAATTTCATAGTGAATTTCATGCTTATTGCATCATGTTTTTGAGTCATATTCATGCTTCTTTGCTTATTTTATGCCTTTTTTATCAAATATTTCAGAATCTACACTCTTTTTGGATTTTGATCATTTTCAGGCAAAAAGGCAACATTTTCAATGGTTTTCAAGCGAATCGAACACCTGGGCGTGATCCTAACATCAAGAGGAGACTACACATCAAATTTCAAGCCAAAACGAACTTTGTGGCAAAATTACGGTAGTGCTGTAAGTATTTTTACCGCCATAATTTTAGATTAAGGCACTACCGTATGATTTTCACGGCAGCTTCATCTTGGAAATTTTTTGAGAATTACGGCACTACTGTAATTTTCATTATGGTACCGTAATTTCAGCCTGATTTCGACCCGAGACTTCAGAGGAAAATTACGGCACTACCGTAAAATTCCATATGGTGCCGTAATTTGGTCAGACTTCATACAGCGAGTTTAGTGGATAATTACAGTACTACCGTAATTCCCAATACGGTACCGTAATTCCTGCCCAGACGCTCGATTCTTCTGCCAGAAATTTGATTTCGCGAATTCTTGAGATTTAAGGCACCAAATTGAGATCTATAAAAGGCAGTGCACTCAGGATTAAAAGGGGGATCTTTCCGAACTGAAAGGAGGAATTTTTACCACCGATCCATGGTGAATTTGAGATAAGAGTTACCGCACTAGGGTTTATTGGTTCGCAGCCTACAGACCACCTCTGGCCATGATTTTTGATAGAGAGCTTCGCCTAGTGAAGGAGAACACACAACTGAAGTTTCAAAGCAATTGGAGTCTAATCGAGGGAGAAATCAGCATAACACTGGTGACAGCACTGTTGATATCGAAATTACGGGCTGTAATTCAATTACAGCCCTGTTTTGTAACTTTTCTTCCCTCTCTTCGATTTCTTATCACACTGAAACATGTTTTATTGTAATTTCTTCATCATGGTAGCTTAATCTTTCTTTGGGACATAGGGGTGTAATCTCTTTGTCTCTTAATGACTAGAAAATCCTAATTTTGTCAAACTGATTTTATTGTGATAATTTTACTTTTGTGATTGATTGTTCTCTAATTATCCTTTGTTTCTTAATATCAGCATGTTTTAGAATTTTATGAAATAGACTGAGAAGTTGATATATCAGCATGTTTTAGAATTTTACGAAATAGACTGAGAAGTTGATTGTGAAATTTGGAACCTTATAAATTATCTAGTTTGGAACTATCATAAGAGATTAGGTTGTTCTTCGAATTCTAATTTTTAGAGAATTTTAATACCTTGTTGATTTTATGATTCTTTGGATTGAGTTAATATTTTAGACTTGATTATAAATTGTAAGAGATTAAATTTCTGATCGTCAGAGAACCTTGAGTAAAACTTGTGTTGAGACTCGGATGCACGAGAGTGATCTTTGAGTTTCCACTTGAGGTTATCAACTTAGAATTCGGATGCACGAGAGTGATCCTTGAGTTCTTAGTTGATGGTTTACTTATTTTCAGCATTGAATAAATCTTGCATGAGAGTGAAGATCGGTTCTTTGTACAATTGTTTGCGCGAGAGCGAGACGATTTATTTATGAGGTAAACTATACCTTTATCATGATAAAATTAGATTGATAGACATTTATCTTAATCTAGCCATTAGAAATTAAAGTAGATGAACCCCTAGTCCTAATTTCTTATCCGATTTCGTGTTCTTTTCGATAGTTTGATTCACTATTTTTAGATTGCCTAGCAAGCGAGAAATCGATTATTTAGTACTTGGTAACAAGGTAACTGTGGTTCAATATTTTTATTACTTCGAGTATCTGTGCACTTGAGGAGACACAACAAGTTTTTGGCGCCGTTGCCGGGGACCTTGGTTTTGTCAATATTGAAGATATTGAGAGTATTTCTAGACTAGATTTTTTGTTTTTATTTTTGTTTACTGTTTTAGGTATTAATGTTTTCCTGTTTTTGAAATTTAGATTAATTCTATTTTTTTCTTTATTATTCTATATATTTTGAACTTTTTAATCTGTTTACTTGTGTATGCGCAGAAATTCAAGATCAGGACCTCTAGTTCCTCTAGACCCTGAAATTAACAAAACTCTTAGATTTTGCAGGAAGCTTAAATTTGTAGAGGTACAAGAAGAAAAAGTGATCATGGCCGAGAGAAGATCTTTGCGCGACTATGCTGCCCCTCATCCACAGGGAGTTCACCCTAGTGTCACTAGACCGGCCATTGATGTGAACAATTTCGAGATCAAACCAGCGTTCCTATCTCTTTTTCATGAATTGTGTGATACAGTTAAAATTAATGGAGTTTCTGATGATGCACTAAAATTGCGATTATTTCCTTTTTCTCTCAAGAACCGAGCACGTGATTGGCTACACTCTCAACCTTCTGGAACGTTCACAATTTGGGAGCAGCTGTCTAATGCTTTTTTGATGAAATACTTCCCTCCCTGTAAGACGATTCATTTAAGAAACTAGATCACGGGATTTGCTCAGAAGGAAGGAGAGTCTCTTAGCGAAGCATGGGAGTGGTACAATGAATTGCAAAGGAAGTGTCCTCACCATGGCTTGGAGAGATGGGTTTTAATTGAAACATTTTATTATGCTTTGCTCAATAATACACACCTCACAGTTGATGCTGCTGCAGGAGGAGCTTTCATGAGCAAGACACTGGAGGAAGCCTATCAACTAATTGAAGAGATGGCTTTGAACAATGATTAAAATTCCAGAGAAAGAGGAGTGATATATCGACCTCCTCATGGTAAGAATGATGGTAATGATTTTCGCACTCTAGCTGAGAAAGTTGAATCTTTGTGCAATCGTTTTGATACGTTTAAAATGAAAACTCATGCTGTTTCTTCTCCTATTACTTGTGAGATTTGTGGGAATAATGGGCATAATACTGAAGAGTGCAAAATAATTGTTGATAGGGGTGAGGAACAAGTTAATGCTTTGGGGGGTTACAATCAAAGTAGATCTAATGACCCCTACTCTAATACCTACAACCCTGGATGGAGGAGCCACCCTAATTGTCATGGAAAAGCAATAACCATGCTAGTGAGCAGAATGAACATAGTGAAAGTCCCCTAAGAAACGGGGAGCGAAACCCTAATAGGCGCATATGGAGGTTTTCATGCAGCGGAAGGGGTTTCTAGGGATCGAATGCATGATATATGATCAACTTTAAAATCAATTGCATAGAATGGTAGCGACTCATACCATGGCCATCGCTTGGATGGTGTCTAGGAAGAAGAGAGAACGATGGGGTTCTCCTCCAAAGCGCCACACACAAGATGATCGATGGCTTGCTCCTTGGACGCTCCTTGTGCTAGCAAGGTTCTCCAAGTGACCTTGTCGTGTGAGAAGGGATGAAGAAGATGAGATCCACTGCTTGGCGATTCTTCCTTGTCGTCAAAGCCTCTTCCACGAGAATGCCCAAAAAAAAAACACGAGAAGAGAGGGGCGACAACAATAGGAGTGAAGAGGTGAGGCGTGGTCACGTATGTGATCATGCTTTCTAAAAATAGAAAGCCACTCCTCAACATGCGATCAAGGGTTTTTTTCCCAATCGCATATTTCTCTTAACTTGAACCGTGCGCTCACATGATGAGCTGGTTCAATTTTGTTTGGTTCAAAGACCAATTAACCCAAGCTATTAGTCCAGATCACATTAAACCCTAAGGTTCTTGATCTGACCGTTGATCTCTTGATGCTCCTGATCTCACCGATCTAGCATCCATTATCTCAATCGAAGCTTACCGATCTCAAGCCCTAATCAATCAAACATGATCAGACCAGATCTCACTCACAATCAGAGATTAAATCCCTTTAAACTGAACCTAAACAATTCAGTCCACACGATCTGACTTAAGTAAGCCATATCATCAAATTGTGCGACCCTAAGGGTTTCCTTTAAATGTCGGTAACGATAACTTACGTCATCACGATCAGTGAGGGGTATCTAGCAACACATCACTGTCTCCCGATATAAAAGAAAGAGTCTTCCAATACTACACCCAAACCACAGCACAAGTGTGAATCCACTTCACCAGGCATACATGATTCCTTTGCCACTGGATGTTCTTATTGGACAAGCGTGTCAAGCCTGTAGCTCCAATATGATGAGCATGATTAGATCAGATGAACATAGTCACCTGGGTATGGCCATACACTTTCTCAATCATCTCATCCAGGGGGCCCCTTTAGAACATCACACTCCAAACAAGGAGACGGCAATCCTATATCTATCACTAGCGCCCTAACATGACTCAAGTTCACCATCCAAGATAGTCTATAACCATTATGTTTCAAATGATATTGAACTACCTCAAAACAATGACAATCATCATTTAGAAACACAAGTGATCTCAAGTCAGAGGAAGTATGCCACTTGTTGCATACAAGGATTATTCACATTGTGACAAGCAATTGAATATCCTAGTAGGGTCTGTCCAGTACATCCAATGTACCCATGAGTCTACATCTTATTCCATGCTCGAAGCATCCTATAATATTAGAACACATATTAGTCTTAACCATATCAAGGCTGTCTCATGTTCACCAAGATATCTCGACTAAGGATATATAGCATGTCAGCCTAGCTGAACAGCATTGAGACATTATTCAGAAGTACAATTATTGCAGCAGACAATGTAACAACCTGAATAACAACCATTGCCTTTATAAACATAAGGGTTTATACATGATACTGATAGTATCCCAAGGCCTCAAACATTAGCCTTAAGGGCATACCCCAACACATAGGGGGTTTCAACAACGAACACAAAATCAGGGTCAACCCTAGAAACCCAACTTAGAAGAGATGTTTACTCAATTTATGGGGTTCCAGAAAAAACAGAATGATGATGTGAATGAGAGTCTAAAACAGATCAATTCTAGGATAGATGGTATTGTTGCTCACAAAAAAATGCTAGAGTCACAAATTGCACAACAAGCTAGCACTTCATACAGACCCCCAGGAAAGTTACTTGCCAAACCTAAACCAGACCCTAGGGAGCAATGTAATGCGGTCATAACTAGAAGTGGAAAACAATTGGATGATACAAGGGGATCTCTAGATCATGATAAAGTAGAGCCCAGCATTAAGACTAGCAGTGAACCTGTGCTGGAATCACAACCTGCACATGAGTAGTCCCAAACTAGTTTGTCACCTCACAAGGGTGATGAACCTAAAGGTGATTTGCCATGTAAGGTTGATGATTCTAAACCTAGTTCACCACCACCCTATAGGCCACCTATTCCCTTTCCCCAGAGGATTGTTCAAGCAAAACTAGATAAACAATTTGGGCAATTTTTGGATGTTCTTAAAAAGCTTTACATTAACATACCTTTTACTGAAGCTTTATCTCAAATGTCATCTCATGCAAATTTTTTGAAAGAAATTCTGTCTAACAAGAGAAATATTGAGGATTATGGTACTGTGGCACTTACAGAGGAATGTAGTGCTCTTATTCAGAATAAGTTGCCACCTAAACTAAAAGATCCAGGTAGTTTCTCCATACCTTGTTCTATTGGAGATATGGCTTTTGACCGAGCCTTATGTGATCTCGTTGCAAGTGTTAGTCTAATACCTTATTCTCTTATATGAAATTGGATATTGGAGAGCTCAAACCAACCATAATTTCTTGGCAACTTGTTGATTCATCAGTTAAGTATCCGGTTGGTACATTAGAGAGTGTTCCTGTACAAATTGGTAAGTTTTTCATACCTGCAGACTTTATAGTTCTCGAGATAGAAGAAAATTCTAAAAATCCAATTATTCTTGGTAGGCCTTTCTTAGCTACATCTGGTGCATTAATTGATGTTAGAAAAGGAAAATTGACTTTTGATATTTGTGGTGATATAATTGAATTTGATTTGATTGATTCTTTAAAAAAGGTATCACACTCATGGACATGTTGTACCATAGAAAAAATTGATGATGAGGTTGATTGTGACAAGCATAGTTTATTTGATGAACATTCTGATTTTGAAACGGATACATCTTCTAAGTGTGCTAATAAAGAATTTCAGGAAAAAGCAACGAAGAAGAAGAGGAAGAGACGAAAGAGGAAAGGAAATTAAAAATTGCTTGATAAAGGAAAAAGGCTCATAAGTAAATTTGGATACTGTTTTAGGTATGAGCCTTATGTTCTTGAGAGCCCTGAATGAGACATAGAGAAATTAGGATGGCGACCAAAGACACAGTCACGATCAAATCCATGTGTCGAAATGTCAAGCTAATGACTGAAAATTAGCGCTTCTTGGGAGGCAATGATGTGGGCTCACAACATGCAAACAACGCCTTTTGAAAGATTTTTTTTTTGTAATAGAATAATAGGAAAACCGAGATTAACTAACGGGTTTGGAAAAATAGATGTTTTTGTATTTTATATAAGAAAGACGAATTTAAACTACTTGCAAGAAGTGAATTGCAAAAAGAAAATACTGGAATTTTAAAGAGGACTTACAGTGGACCCCTTGAGAATAGAAGGGGTCACCTTCCCATTCTTCACCGGTCCTACTCTGCCACTTTAGCGGTAGTAATATGCAACCTAGTCAAACTTGTTCCTACTGAGGACTGGAGAAGGACAAACATCTTCCATACTTACACCAAATGCCATGGTCACATGTGCAAGGTTGTAATTGATGGAGGAAGCAGTGTCAATGCCGTCTCTCATGTAGCTGTGGTCAAGCTTAAGCTAAAACTAGAACCACACCCAAACCCCTATAGCATCTCCAGGGTCAACCAAAATAGTGTACCTGTCACCCATAGATGCCTTGTGCCCCTTCAATTCGGCACCTATCAAGGACCGGCTGTCACCCATAGATGCCTTGGCCCTATGTTTATGCTTAATTAATTTGAGGCCGGCTGTGGCCGAATATGAATTTTATGAACTATGTGAACCATGTGATGTGAACCATGTGAACTATGTGAATTTGTGTTGCCTGATTGTGGCAATTAAATGAGTTTGATTTTTGTGTCACCGCGGGCTTCAGCCTGGTTTCGGTGTTTGGTATGAGTTTATAAAATCGATTTTGTGATTTTGTTTTGAATTTCGGCTTGTTGTATATTCTGTGAAATCGGTTTTGATATACCCTGTAACTTGCATATGTCTAGTGCAAGTATTGCCTGGTGGCAGGTACCTTTATGGATTTTATGAATTTGAATCGGATTTGATATAACTGTTGCCTTGCATATGTCTAGTGCAAGGATTGCGTGGTGGCAGGTACCCTTATGTGATTTATGATAATTGGGTTTTGTGGATATTTATGTATGGGTTTTTTTTTGGAAATTTTCAGATCGTGTTTTTTTTCTTGAACTCGATTTTACCTAGCATATGATCGATCTTATACGAAACATCCTGTTTCTTTTATGAAATGTGCCATTTGTTTGGGGTTAAGAATGTGGGATGTTACAGCAATTTTTGATCAGAAACTTGTGAACAAATTACGGCACTACCGTAATGTATTTTACGGTATCGTAATTGTAGTTAAAAACGTGATTTTTCCTCTCCGAAAATTGTGAAGGCCATAACATTGGATCCAGAACTCTAAATCAAGATCTAAAAGATGTTCTGGACTCGTATTTAAGAGGCGAAGACGCACGAAATAAAAGCACAAATTTTTATCCAGTATCAAGAGAGCAATCAATAGAGAGGTGGCTCGGGTTTGGCCACACGCCGAGAGGTGTAGAGGGTACCTCAGGCAGTGATTTTCATGCAGAAGCTTTGCCTGGAGGAGAGGAAGACACCACAAAAGTTTTAGAGCATTTGGAGTCCGATCGGAGGAGGAATCAATGAAACAGCGGTGACAACGCTGTTCATCGAAGCAAATTATAGCTGTAAAGGATTTTACAGCCGTGTTGTAACGTTGTTTCTCCCTTCTTTTTATTTTTTGATCACTCTAAAACTATGATTGATTGTATCTCCTCCTTCATGCAAGATTAATACTATTTTTGTCACGCCCCGGCGGAAGCCGGCTATTTCTAGCTCAGGGTTCCCCAAGGAGTAACAATATTGATAGGAACCAGAGAACTACAATAATCACATAACCTTTATTTAATAAACAATCCAAATTTAATATCAACACAATATCTGAATACAGTTATCCAAATTATCAACTGAATAAAATACAAAGGACAACTATCTCAACTCGGGCTGGTATCTGCTATCTACTCTATCCCTCCCAGAAGCTAACTCTGTACCTGGAGGAGAAACAAAGGGAGTTAGCAGAAATGCTAAGTAGGAATGAACAACATGGTGAGGGAATCAAATAACAGGATAATACAATAATTGAAATAATGATATACAAATAATATAGGAATGTCGTGCAAATCATCAAGCTGGCCACACAGATCTCACTTAAGAGCCGCACTCATTTTCAGAGTGTTTCCACTGTTGCTCATGCAATGGAACGACTGTCCAAAACAGCCCGGAGTGTTGCGTCCAACACTGACATCCGTAGTATTGTCCTAAGACAACTGGCGGTGCCGTACTGGCATCTCAGATAGTCCGATGCGCGTCGGAACTATAACTCAGATAGTCTGATATAATCAGAACTATAACTCAGATAAACAGGCCACTGGAGAATAAATCATCCAGGTCAGAGGTCAAAATATAACACGACTTTATCATCTCAGATTTACAATGGTTCCACATACTTATACGTCAATATCTCAGATACACAATTGTTCAACTAGGCTCATAAGCCAATATATATCAGATATCTCAAAACAGGTTTGTTAATCATGCACACAGAAATAGAATATGACCAATGAACAAGATAATTGAGGTAAACAGGAATTCAGAAACAAATCAAGCAGACGAAGCAATCAGATACCAGTGTCATTCTATCAAATGCATCATATATTAAATCAAAGGATCAAACAACAATTCCTATAATTCATGACACTGTAACAAAGGAGTAGGGTAAGATTCCTACCTCAATCGCTGTTATCCTGAATTCTTTTGAAAAGCCAATAATTGTTTATCACACGATGCAAGCCGATTATTGGATTAATCGCTCTGAAACATGAATTTGTACATGAACTCTATTAATAATCATTCTAACTTGGAACCCAAAACTATCAACATGTAGAACACAACTCTAAACCTAGAGAACCAGTCTCAGATCATATGAACCGAACCTAAAACCCACTGAACCGAACAGAATTGCACTGAACCGCTCAAATTCACCCTGAACCAAGTTAAACCGAAACTTCTAACTTAAATTACACAAAATATAAAACTCATCTAAAGCTATAAAGATTACCATTAGATGAGAAATTTAATTATCTTTCCAACGGCTACCTGAACCGGCCCAGATTCGACCGAATCGGGGTCGAACCGGTCGAAATTCAATTACTGACCCGAAACTGGAATTGAACCGCTCGGTCCGGTTCAATTCGATTTCAAAACTCAGCGACCGGTTTATTTATAAATAAACCGCCGGACCGAACCGATGATCGCCCGCGCCGCCCGAACGCCGCCGCGCAAGTCCGCCGGACTTGCGTCCGCTGCTTGCGCCGGCGAGCTCCCGAGGGCGCGTCGAAGAGCCGTTCGCTGCCAAACTTCGCCAGAACACTTCTGACGATGAGACGAGCATCCACGACAAGCTTCGGCGAGGTTTCGACCCACGGTCGAAGCATCCGAAGCGACAGCAGGTATCGACGGTGGTGCCACCGCCGTCGATACACAAAACCTACCCAAACCCAAACGAAACTTCATTAAAACTTCACAGAAGCTTACATACCTTGCTACGACGATGTATCGTAGCCCAGAACACCGAGATCGCCGTCGAAGAAGGCGCTGGATGGCTGGAACACGAGGCGGCGCCGCTCGAACTCCGGCGACGAGTTTGAGCGCGATTTCTCCTTCCTGGCGGCGCGTCGAGGGGTGAAGATGTTCCAGGGTTTCTAAACTCCTCGAGTCGAACAAAAGCCCTCTAATATAGAGGTGAAACTCGTTCCCGACGGCGAGAACGCGGCGGCGAGAAAATCGCCGAGATCCGCGGGGAAGACGACGGGTTGACTCGGTCCCAAAAATCAAAATCAAATCTAATACAAAAGGATTAAATCCTATGTTATATTAAAAACGCAACTCGCCGCGTTGGTTAGACGCCGCTGGTTGCTTCCGCGCGACGCGGGTTCGATCCCCCACGAGCGCAATTCACTATTTTTATAAAAACTCATTTTTTAACCTTTTAAAAATTCCGAAAAAATCCTAGAAAATTTAAAAAAAAATCAAAAAGTAAATTTTCGAATTTCTAAAATTAAATTTCAAAAATTAAGGTTATAACAATTTTGGGACATGGGGTGTAATCCCCTTGATTCTTAATGATTAGATAACTCTTCTATTTTCGTCATGATAATTTTTGCTATGATAATTTTACTTTTGTAATAGATTGTTCTTAGACTCTCTATAAATCTATGTTATTAATCATGTTTTTAGAGTTTTCGCTATTGACTGAAAGATAATTGCTTGAGAACTTGGAACCCTAGAATTGCATGTTAGGATCCCTTCCTTAGGTTAGATCTAATTTGATCTGTTCTAGTAGATTAATTGCCGTGATAGTAATTTGAATCTATGGATCGAGTCTATTTATCAAACGTGGAGATCTTGCACGAAAGTGAGGATCGGAACGTTGGAGATCCAAGAGTAAAACTAGTGTTGAGGCTCGGATGCACGAAAGTGATCCTTGAGATTCCACTATAGATTATCAACCTAGAATTCGGATGCACAAAAGTGATCTTGAGTTCTTTGATTGATGATTTACTTATCTTTAGCATTGGGATAGATCTTGCGCGAAAGCGAGGATTGGTCCCTGCATGATTGTTTGCACGAAAGTGAGATAATCCCTTTATGAAGTAAATTAGGTCTTTATCGTAGCAAGATTTGATTGATGAACCTTTATTTATATCTTATCATTGAAATTAAGGTGGATGAAACCCTAGTCCCATGTTTATCTCTCTGATTATCTCCTTAGCATATTCTCTGCATAGTTTACTTTCATCATATTTGGCTTGCTTAGCTAGTGAGAAAACATCTATTTGGTACTTAACAATAAGCTCTCTGTGGATCGATATTTTTATTACTTCGATAATTCCGTGCACTTGTAGTGTTACCTTACGGTATATCAAGTTTTTGGCGCCGTTGCCGGGGATTAGTCCAAAGTATACGCATGCCGAACTTGTACTTACGGTATATCAAGTTTTTGGCGTCGTTGCCGGGGATCTTAGTTTTGTTAATATCAAAATAGTTGTTAGTATTGCTAGACTAAGTTTTATTTGTTTTAGATTTAACTTTGTTTTTTATCTTTTTGCAGATTTTGGATTTTCAGAGGTTGTGACAAAACTGAGAATTTCTGAAATTTGTGAATTTACTGGAAAAAAAAAACAATTTGATTGATTGGTGTTGGATTATCTCTCTATTTTTAATAGATTTGAAAATATGTCTTTTTATCAAAATTCATGGGCTTCTGAAGGAGGTCAGGTATACATGCAACAAGGTGAGCATAAAGATTATTCACATATGTCTATTGCAGAATTAGCTAAATTACACTCTTATTCTATTACATGTAATATTTGTAAGTCTTCTGATCATTATACTTATGAATGTCAATTTAGATATCATGCAAATTCTAATTCACCGTGCTATCAAGATGATCATTATGATTCTAGTTGGGAAAATCAAACGTCTTTTTATGATGATTGCTCTGATCATGTTTCTGTGCCATGCGTTGAGGATACTGAAATATCTAGCCTAAAATCCATGTGTAAAAAATTCATGGCTGATCGAGAAAAATTTTTTGCTAAACAAAATCAATTTTTAGACCAAATGCTGGCAAATCAAAGTAAGTATCTTGATGATCTTAAGGGTTCTGTTAATCAAATTTCTTATCAAGAAAAATCTTTGACTACTAATACTGAATTGCTAGAAACCTAGATTGCACAACAAGCATGTTTATTTGAGTTTAATACTGAAAAGATTGATTTAGAAAATTCCCTTTGTGATTATGATTGTTTTGAGATTGAGCCTTATGTGAATATTCATGAATCTCACTCTAATTTTGATTGCTGTGAAATTGATTCATCTGATAATTTATTTGAGGAAAAGGTTGAGAAAATTGAAATTGAAAAACCTTCTTTTGATGATAATTCTGATTTTGATGAAAACTTATTTATGGTTAAATCCGATGAGCATGGTGAAGGTTCAAAAATTATAGACATTGATGAACCCCACTGTGATTTTGGTGATATTTTTGAAATTAATGATAAATCTCTTGTGGTCAGCTCTGATTCTATTAATTCTTTTTCATATGATTTTGATTTAGACTCTTCTGATGATGAATTATTTGTGGGGAAGCATGAGGAAATTGATTTTGAAGAGTCTCATCTTGATTTTGATAATGATTGTGATATTGATAAACTATTTGATTATGAGCATGAGGAACCTGAAGATGATTTGAAAATTACAAATACTGATGAATCTCACTCTGATGTTTTGCCCATATCTTTTGTTCAATTTTTTTATGAATTTGAAAAATTATGCTTTATTGAGGAATCTAATGAAAGACATAAATATTATTATGATGATCCAATGCTTGATTATTTTGATCAAAGTCCTACTTCTATTGCCATTGAAAATATTAATGTGAAGAAAGGACTTATGATTCTGCTTTTTGATAAACATAGGAAGATCATAAAGATTTCTTTGTGTGGATTTGAGAAGTATGATTTTGATTTCCGCATATTTAAGAGAGCCACTTTGATTGTGATTCACCTGAGATTTTGGATTTTTGGATTTGTGGCTAAAATTTTTGGACAGCGGAAAAGAAAGAAATTATATGCTATTTATTTTGGTATTGATTCACCCGCTTCACCATGATATTGATTTTTGGTCAAGCTATAGACCTAAAATTAGCGCTTCTTGGGAGGCAACCCAAGCACTTTTACCTTAGTTTAGTTGCTTTTATTTTAGTTTATTTTTATAATTAATTTTTCTTTTTATTTTGCAGGGAAAATAAACTTTTTTGTGCAAAATACGGCACTGCCGTAATCCACTTTATGGTACCGTATTTTTGGTCTGATTTCCACCTGAGAGTTTTTGGTATTTTACGGTACTACCGTAATAGTTTTCACGGTACCGTATTTTTTAGTCATTTTTAACCCGAGGGTTCTTTGTAAATTACGGCACTGCCGTAAAGGGTTTCACGATACCGTATTTTAAAGCTGCCCTCTGCTTATTGAGTAGGTGTTTTCTCGTTGCGATTTTAAGAAACTGGGTTGAGAAAAATTTTGATCTTTGGCACAACATGGAAGTACTCATCTTTGTCTATCATCTGGATATTTTTGCTGAATTTTAAAGTCCATGGATCTTTCTAAAACACCTAGAAACTTTTCGATTCTGATTAATTTCTACAGTAGTTTTTTCGGACTGTTCTGACTAGCACTTTTGCTGCCACTTTTTAAGATGTTTTGGTGACTTGAAACCCAGATTTTTCACTTGGAATTGAAAGAACATGTGTCATTCTATCTTGTGGATAAATTATTTTCACGAAAATATGTTCTGATCATTCAAGGACACATAGCAACATTTTGAATTTTATTAACTTTTGTGCAGTTTGTGCAGTTTTTAATCTGAGTAGCCTTCTTTCTGCTTATGCCCTAAATTTCTGATAGATTTTGATCCTTTGATTTTTTCACATGTCTGAAAAGAATATCTCTTATTCTATTACGTGGTTCTGTCCATTTTCTATTTGGATCATTAAATATTATTTTTGGGTAGGGCTACTTTTCATAAAAAATTCAAAAACTGCACTGTTTTCTTTCTACTTGTTTTTGCTTCTTTTGCCTCTAGATTCAGAAATCTTCAAGAGCAACTATCTTCCACCTCAAGCCACCACTGCATCTGCCTCTGACATCACTATTTCTAGCCGTCGACACTGGATTATACCATCTGCAAATTCTTACTTCTTTTGCTGCCTCTTATTACATTTATTTTATTTATGCAGTATAATATTTATTAGTGACTGATTTTTTATGTTTGCAGAGCTATCTCTCGCACCCACCGGCCGACGATCTCGCTTCAAGTGTTGGATGCCAACTCCTTGATTCCTTGATTTGGGAGAGAGAAATGTGGATCTTGATTTTGTGGCTGATTTCTTTGTTGATGTGGGCGCCCAAAGCTTGATTTGGCAGTGGAGTTAAGGATTTATGAAGCCCCTTTAACTCCCATCAGGCAACCCAAGCATTCTTTTGTTTTTGTTTTCTTTTTGTTCTTATTTTTACTTTTGTCTTAGTTATTTGCTTACTAACATTTTATTTTTCTCTTTGTAGGTGGATCCATGCTGAATTTTTGAGTTAAACGGCGAATTTTGAAAATTTTCACGAATTACGGCAGTATCATAATTTATTTACGGTGCCATATTTTTTGCCGAATTTTGAACAGAGAGTTTTGAGTTTTTTTGTAAATTACGGCAGTGCTGTAACGTTTTTTACGGTACTGCCATAATGTTTTTCACGCTGCTATATTTTTGGGTCTTTTCGTACAGTAACTTTCATATTTTTTGTAAATTACGGCAGTGTTGTATTTTTTGTCACGGTACCGTAATTAAGCTCAATTTTCCACCTGTGAGTTTTCAAGTAATTGACCAAATTACAGCACTGCCGTAAACATTATCACGGCACCATAATTTCGAGCGTTTTTCGACCTGAGAAATTCTGAGTTTTCAGCCAAATTTTGGCAGTGCTGTATTTTTTATCACAGTACCGTATTTTTTGAGTTTTTACTTGTCATGAGTTCGAGTGCAAATTACGGCACTACCATAATCACATTACGGTACTGTAATTCCGCCCGACCCCACACTTTTACACCGCCGTATTTAGGGTTTTTCAGCTCTGAGTTAGTTTTTTTTCGTGATTTCTCACTTGATCCAACACCGTTCTTCATGATTCCACTTCCCAAACCCTCGTGCGAACTTTCCTGTTCGATTTCCCAAATTTTTGAACTGATTTTTGACCCTGATCTAGCGATGTTTGAGCTCGAGTGTGCTCTGCTGTAGTTCATCTGCTGACTATTCATCCTTCTTGATTTCTTCTCGTTTGAGCATCGATTCGACTTGCATCTGCTTCTCATATCTTCTCCAGAGGTAGAGGAAGCTTCCTTAAGGAAATTTGCAGATCGAAACCAGCCCAGAAATCCAGATCGAGCTCGATTTTTTTTAGCCCTGTTCTTCCTTGCAACTGCATTGTTCATAGTGCTTGGTAATGATTACTTTCAGCTTCTGATTTTTTTAGTTAAAGTTCTTGCATACACATATATGCTTGCATTCTGTTATGGCTCAAATAATCAAAAGGATGGCTACCAAGAGGGCTGGTAAGAGGCCAGCCGAGTCCTCTGCTCCACTGCCAACATCGAACCCCTATGGCATTATTTTTAGAGATGAGGCACAGGAAGAACAATACAACCAACTTTTGACCAGACGCATTGTGAAAATGAAATATGCTGATATGAGAGCATTGGAGCTCTTAGGATGATGTGATGTGGATATTTGAGCAGATATCTACAAAGGGATTTTTCTCTATGGATCCACAGACGTACCTCCGACTTATTCTTAAGGTATTGAGCAGCTTTGAATTTGACTATGATGAATACAACCACGGACTAGCCAAAGGGGAAATCAAGTTTAGGATGACCAATGAAGAGAAGAAGCTCACTTTGGGGGAAGTCAGACACATATTCCACTTGCCAAGTGATGGGAGCACTGAGGCTCCTGTTGGTTTTATAGAGAATGTGTTTTGGAGCCAGATTACATCTGAGACCAGATATTCCCCCACCTATGCTAGAGCTTCTAGAATTTCGAACCCCTGCATCCGATACGTTCATAGGGTTCTGGCGTACACTGTCTTCAGGCGAGGAGACAGCGATGGTATGGTCCGCCACACCGAGCTTTTCTTTCTTTGGAGCATGTTACATGGCTATTTCATAGACATTGCATTATTTTTTATGAAACACTTAGAGAAAGTAGATAAGGCAAAGAAAGGCACTATAGTGATAGGAGGATTTTTCACTCCTATTGCTCTCTTTCTAGGCATTGAGCCATATGGTATTGAGGTTGCTAGAGGCAACTCACGATTGGATATTGAGTCTTGTATTGCGATGAAGATAATCGTCAGAGATGGCGATACCTACTATTTAGTGGTTTAGCCCGGTCTTCCCACCTTAACTTTGACGAATCCGGGAAAGACATCAGTCTAGAATCCAGAGAATTGGAAGCTCTCACCCACCACAGCTTCTTATGCCACTCCAGCACCAGAGACTTCTATTCCACCACCACCCGCTGCTTGGGGCAGTGATGATCCTTATGATTTGGGTGAGGAATCTTCACCTCCCATAGCTTCAGAGCCGTCACCCCACCACGCCCCAGGATCCTCTTCTCGACGAGCTGCCCTTGCTCAGTGCGAATGGCAGAGTCATCTCGATCTAGGATTTCAGTCCCTTCAGGCTGATGTTCATCAGATTACTTCTACTTTGGGGCGAGTTTTCGATTACGTGGTTCATATTCATGATGACATGGAAGAGATTAAGGACTACCTTCATATTCCGTGGTGAGGTGGCAGCAGAGGTGATGATCCCATGTATACCACCGCACTAGCAAAAAGCGATGATGATGCTACAGATTCTGATCATTAGTAGGCTTTGTAAGTATCTCCTTCCCTACCTTTCTTTATTTTTGCTTTATTTAATACATGATAGTTTTATTCTCTTGTAGGGAAGGATGACATTGTCATGCTTCTTGTGCCCGCATGCCACGGATCCTCATCTATTGATTTAATTGATAGATGTTTCGATTTGGTTGTATTGACATATTATGATGCTGATGTTTGGATTTTATTTCGATGTGGTTGTACTAAACCTTGATATTCTAATGATTTTCGATGTGGTTGTATTTGAAAATGTGATACTAATATTGTAAGGCTTTATGAATTGTTGCATGTGTTGATGCGTCTTGATTTGAATGATGATATACTTGATATGATGATGATGTGTAGTAGGATTTTTTGGAAAATACAGCAAACACCATGCCAAAATTTTTTTGAATTTTCATTCATATCAATTTCTAAAAATTGAAAATAGATTTGATTGTGTTGAATTTATTTCTTTGATATAATCTATTTATTGGAATTTTTTTTCTATTGATTGATGCATGAAATTTTGGATATATGAATTGTTTAGTGAATGAAATCTTAAAATGAAGAGATTCCTTTGAATAAAATGAGCATATGAGCACATGTTTAAGAATTGATCTCGATTGATTGATCAAGTTAACCTTTATAATCTATTATGTTATTTGCTGGGAAGAAGATATCCAAATCCATGAAAAAGTATGACTCCCCTATTTGGCACTACATAAAATTAGTAGTGGGACCTAAAGCTATGGGTTGAAGTCTGAAAAAGGAAAAGAAAATAAAAACTCCTCTTCTTGGCATTGTATTTACAATGGTACCTAAGACAAGAGTTGAAGTTCATTGCAAAAAGTATGTATCTAAGTGGATGCATGCCAAGAGAGAGTTCCTTTGACATTGACTCCGCTATCTCAAGGAAATTCTTCCATCTTATGAGATATGAGTTCTATTATGTTTGGTTATGTGACCAACATATTCAAAATTCATCACCGGAAAAAGGGTGGTAATCGATTTAGAAAAATGTCAAGGACACATTAGAAAGGAAAAAGAAAAAAGAAATTTGAGTGGAAAAAGATTTGGATATCCTATTCCTGTAAACAAAAACATATTTGTTGAAAATCTAAAACCAGATTTATTCATGAGATTGAAATTCTATTGCTAGGCACATTGCAAAATTTTATTTGATTGAATTTTTGGATCTTAAGGATTAAGTTAATAGAACAATTTATTTATTTAAAATTTTGTGTGATGATTGATGAAATTTTCCCTGAATGATTATATTTTAGAAATTTATTTGTCATATGGAGATTTATTTTCTTTATTCAGTATTGATTTACTTTATTTGCTTGAGGACAAGCAAAGTTTGAGCCTTATGTATTTGATGACTCCAAATTTCATAGTGAATTTCATGCTTATTCCATCATGTTTTTGAGTCATATTCGTGCTTCTTTGCTTATTTTATGCTTTTTTTTTATCAAATATTTTAGAATCTACACTCTTTTTCGATTTTGATCATTTTCAGGCAAAAAGGCAACATTTTCAATGGTTTTCAAGCAAATCCAACACATGGGCGTGATCCTAAAATCAAGAAGAGATTACACATCAAATGTCAAGCCAAAACGAACTTTCTGGCAAAATTATGGTAGTGCCGTAACTATTTTTACAGCCGTAATTTTGGATTAAGGCACTACTGTAATGATTTTCACGGCAGCTTCATCTGGGAAATTTTTTGAGAATTACGGCACTAACATAATTTTCATTACGGTACCGTAATTTCAGTCTGATTTCAACCAGAGACTTCAGAGACTTCAGAGGAAAATTACGGCACTACCGTAAAATTCTATACGGTGCCGTAATTTGGTCAGACTTCATACAGCGAGTTGAGTGGATAATTACGGTACTACTGTAATTCCCCTTACGGTACCGTAATTCCTGCCCAGGCGCCCGATTCTTCTGCCAGAAAATTGATTTCGCGAATTCTCGAGATTTAGGGTAATAGATTGAGATATGTAAAAGGCAGTGCACTCACGAATAAAAGGGGGATCTTTCCGGACCAAAAGGAGGAATTTTTACCACCTATCCATGGTGAATTTCAGAGAAGAGCGGCCGCACTATGGTTCATCGGTTCTCAGCCTACAGACCATTTTTGACAAAGAGCTTCGCCTGCTAGAGGAGAACACACAGCTAATGTTTCAGAGCGTTTGGAGTCCGATCGAGGGAGAAATTATCAGAACAGTGGTGACAGCACTATTGATATCAAAATTACGGGCTGTATTTCAATTACAACCCTTTTTTGCAACCTTTCTTCCCTCTCTTCGATTTCTTATCACACTGAAACATGTTTTATTGTAATTCCTTCATCATGGTAGCTTAATCTTTCTTTGGGACATGGGGGGTGTAATCTCTTTATTTCTTAATGACTAGAATATCCTGATTTTGTCAAACCGATTTTATTGTGATAATTTTACTTTTGTGATTGATTGTTCTTTAATTCTTCTCTGTTTCTTAGTATCAGCATGTTTTAGAATTTTGTGAAATAGACTGAGAAGTTGATTGTGAAATTTAGAACCCTAGGAATTATCGAGTTTGGAACTATCATAAGAGATTAGGTTGTTCTTCGAATTCTAATTTTTAGAGAATTTTAATGCCTTGTTGATTTTATGATTCTTTGGATTGAGTTAATATTTAAGACTTGATTAGAAATTGTAAGAGATTAAATTTCTGATCATCAGAGAACCATGAGTAACACTTGTGTTGATACTCAGATGCACGAGAGTGATCTTTGAGTTTCCACTTGAGGTTATCAACTTAGAATTAGGATGCATGAGAGTGATCATTGAGTTCTTAGTTGATGGTTTACTTATTTTGAGCATTGAATAAATCTTGCATGAGAGTGAAGATCAGTTCTTTATACGATTGTTTGCATGAGAGCGAGACGATTTCTTTATGAGGTAAACTATACCTTTATCATGATAAAATTAGATTGACAGACACTTATCTTAATCTAGCCATTAGAAATTAAAGTAGATGAACCCCTTGTCCCGATTTCTTCTCTGATTTCGTGTTCTTTTCGATAGTTTGATTCACTATTTTTCGATTGCCTAGCTAGCGAGAAATCGATTATTCAGTACTTGGCAACAAGGTCTCAGTGGTTCGATATTTTTATTACTTCGAGTATCCGTGCACTTGCGGAGACACAACACCTATGTGGTGGGACACTGGCACTTTAAGAGAGTAAGGCCATGTCTCACTAGAAGGTACCCCTTCTTTGATTGCTCCAAGTTGAACCTCTCTAGGACCTTATCAATGTAGGTACTCTGACTAAGGGCTAGGAGCCTCTTGGATCTATCCCAGTAGATCCTCACGTCTAGGATATAGGCGGCCTCCCCTAAGACCTTCATCTCGAAACACTTCCCACACCATGTCTTCACAAACTGAAGACTAGGGATGTCATTTCCGATGAGCAGTATGTCATCGAGATACAAGACCAGAAAAGTCACCAAGCTCACACTGAATTTTTTGTATACGCAGGCGTCATCTTCGCTTTTGATAAAGCCATAATCTCTCACAGCTTCATCAAACTAAAGATTCCAACTTCGAGATGCTTCCTTCAATCCATAAATGGATTTCTTTAGCTTGCAGACCTTACTAGCATCTGCAATATGGATGAATATATCAGGCAGTGTCATATACACATCCTCTGCTAGCTTCCCGTTAAGGAAAGCTGTTTTAACATCCATCTGCCATATCTCATAATCATGATATGCAGCTATAGCAAGCAGAATCCAAATGGATTTGATTATGGCAACTAGTGAAAAGGTTTCATCATAGTCCACCCCGTGGACTTATCTGAATCCTTTAGCCAGAAGTCTACCTTTATAGGTAACTATGTTGCCATCCATGTCAGTCTTCCTCTTGAAGACCCATTTACACCCTATGGGTTTTATCCCATCAGGCAGCTCAACCAAATCCCAGACTTGGTTAGCAGACATGGAATCCATCTTAGATTTCATGGCCTCGAGCCATTTCTCGGAGTCCGGTCTAGTGACCACCTCATAACAAGTCTTGGGCTATTCCTCAATGATGAAGATCTCATCGTGTTGGGTCGGTAGCAACCCATACCTCTCACGTGCACAATGAATCCTCCCATACCTACATGGGACCTGTGTCTGAGCCTCAGATTGCCCAGCAACCAGTGCAGGTGGCTCAGGTTCCATCTCCATGTCTTGCGGTTGCATTTGGACCTCGTCCAAGTTAAACTTGCTCCCACAGGCTTCTTTCATGAGAAATTCTTTCCTTAGAAAGAAAGCACCTCAAGCAATAAAAACTTTTTTCTCGGTGGGAACATAGAAGTAGTATCATTTAGTTTCCTTAGGATACCCCACAAAAACACATGTATCAGATCTAGGTTCTAGCTTGCTAGAATCCTGATGCTTGACATAAGCCTCACATCCCCAGATCCTGATAAAAGAGAGGTTAGGGCGTCTCCCACTCCATACCTTATATAGAATATTTGAGACACTTTTAGATAGAATGTTATTCAGTATGAGAGAAGCTGTCTCAAGTGCATGACCCCAGAATGAGGGTGGTAGAGTTGCATGAGTCATCATAGATCGAACCATGTCCAATAAAGTTTGATTTCTCTTTTCAGACACATCATTCCATTGATGTGTTGCAGGAGGAGTTTGGGATAGGATCCCATACTCCCTAAGATAGTCAAAGAACTCACCTCTCAGGTACTCTCCATCATGATCTGATCAAATAGTTTTAATGGATCTCCTAAGTTGGTTCTCTACTTTATTTTTGAACTCCTTAAATTTCTCAAATGATTCAGATTTATGTCTCATCAAGTAGACATAACCATATCTACTGAAGTCATTAGTGAATGCAATGAAGTAGCTGAGTCCTCCTCTGGCTTGTTTATTGAATGGCCCACACACATCAGTATGTATGAGATCCAATAAACCTTGTACCCTCTCACTAGTTTTGGTGAAGGGTGCCTTTGTCATTTTTCCTAATAAACAAGGTTCACATGTGTCAAATTCCTCCAAGGAACTTGAATATAACAATCCATTTGCATGGAGTTGTTGAAAGCGATTCTTGTTTATGTGGGCTAAACGACAATGCCATAGGAAGGCACCAACTGAACCACTTAGTTTGGTCCTCTTATTATTTATGTTACAGATAGAGCTATTCATGTCCAAGATATACAAATCATTGCATAATGTACCCTTCCCATAAAACATATTTGCAAATGAAAAAGAATAAAAGTTCTCCTTTATTTCAAATTTAAAGCCTTTCCTTGCTAAGCAAGGAATGGATATAATGTTTTTGGTAAGCAAAAGTACATAATAGCAATTGTCTAGCTCTAATTGATGTCCAGAAGACAGAGAGAGAGTCAAAACTCCTATAGCAATAGTAGTAACTTGTGCCCCATTTCTAACTCGTAGGTCAATCTCTCCAGGCTGTACTAATCTACTTTTCTTAAGCTCATGCATATTTGTACAAATATGAGCTCCACATGCGGTATCTGATACCCATAACATAGAAGTATAAAGGTTGACTTCAGTGACATAAATACCTGAGCTAGAAGCTAAGGCCAAGCCTTTCTTCTCCTCATTCTGAACTTGCCTGCAGTCCCTTCTCCAGCGGCCTTGCTCGCCATAGCGGAAGCACCTCTGATCCTTTGACTTCTTTGTCATTCTCTTCAGTGCTTTGGTAGGACCTTTGGCACTACCCTTCGCATGTGACTTACCCTTCTTCTTTATCTTCTTGGCCGTAGAGACCAAAATAACATAATTGGGTTTGGTCTTACCCGTTTCACGCTCGGCTGTTTGGAGCATATTCAATAGTTCCTCCCTTATGCAATCAATTCGGTCCATGTTGAAATTAATAATAAACGGATTGAAGCTAGGGGGCAAGGACTGAATAATAAGATCCACAACCAGCTCAATATCTATGGTGTGTCCCAGTCTTCTGAGATGATCCACCTTCCCAATCAACTTGAGCACATCGGGTCTCACTGGTGCACCCTCAGACAACTTGCACCGAAAGACCGCTTTGGCAGTGTCATATCTCTCAGTTATAGCCTGAGCCATGAACATCTATTTCAAATGAGTGATCATCTGAAAAGCATTCTGCTCCTCATATTGTACCTAAAGTTCAGGTGTCATAGTGTTGGGGTATGCCCTTAAGGCTAATGTTTGAGGCCTTGGGATTCTTTCAGTATCATGTATAAACTCTTATGTTTATAAAGGCAATGGTTGTTATTCAGTTTGTTACATTGTCTGCTGCAATAAGTGTGCTTCTGAATAATGTCTCAATGCTGTTCAGCTTGGCAGACATGCTGTAATGTCCTTAGTCGAGATATCTTGGTGAACATGAGACAGCCTTGATATGATTGAGACTAATATGTGTTCTAATCTTATAGGATGCTTCGAGCATGGAATAAGATGTAGACTCATGGGTACATTGGATGTACTGGACATACCCTACTAGGATATTCAATTGCTTGTCACAATGTGAATAATCCTTGTTTGCAACAATTGGCACATGTCCTCTGACTTGAGATCACTTGTGTTTCTAAATGATGATTGTCATTGTTTTGAGGTAGTTCAATATCATTTGAAACATAATGGTTATAGACTATCTTGGATAATGATCATGAGTCAGGTTAGGACACTAGTGATAGATATAGGATTGCCGTCTCCTTGATTGGAGTGTGATGTTCTAAAGGGGCCCCCTTGAATGAGATGATTGAGAAAGTGTATGGCCATACCCAGATGACTATGTTCATCTGATCTAATCATTCTCATCATATTGGAGTTACAGGCTTGACACGCTTGTCCAATAAGAACATCCAGTGGCAAAGGAAACATGTATGCCTTGTGAAGTGGATTCACACTTGTGCTGTGGTTTGGGTGTAGTCTTGGAAGACTCTTTCCTTTATATCGGGAGACAGTGATGTGTTGCTAGATACCCCTCACTGATCGTGATAACGTGAGTTGTCGTTACCGACATTTAAAGGAAACCCTTAGGGTCGCACAATTTGATGATATGGCTTACTTAAGTCAGATCGTGTGGACTGAATTGTTTTGATTCAGTTTAAAGGGATTTAATCTCTGATTGTAAGTGAGATCTGGTCTGATCATGTTTGATTGATTAGGGCTTAAGATCGGTAAGCTTTGATTGAGAGAATGGATGCTAGATCGGTGAGATCAAGAGCATCAAGAGATGAATGGTTAGATCTTGAACCTTTAGGGTTTATTGTGATCTAGACCAAATGGCTTGGGTTAATTGGTCTTTGAACCAAACCAAATTGAACCAGCTCATCAAGTGAGCGCATGGTTCATGGGAGAAGAGATTTGCGATTTGTTCATGAGCGCATTTCATGATGAGAAGTGGTTTTGCTATTTTTAGATAGCATGTCACTTACGTGACCACATCTCACGTCGCTTCTCTTCACGCCTCCCTCTCGCCCCCTTGTCGCCTGTTGGTTTTTGGTTCTTGACACATTCGTGTGGTAGAGTTTCTTGACGACAAGGGAGAGGTCTCGCCAAGCAAGGAAAATCTTCTCTTCCCTTTCATACGACAAAGACCTTTGAAGAACCATGCTAGCACAAGGATCAACAAAGAGTAGGCGGCATCACCTTGTGTGCGTCACTTTTGGAGAAGACCCCTTTCGATCTTTGCTTCCAAGGCACCATCCAAAGGATGGCGATGGTATGATCCTTCTTATGTTTGCAATCGGGGTTTTTGTAGTTGATCATATCTCATGCAATCGATCCCTAGAAATCCATTCCGCTGCTTTAAAACCTCCATATGCGCCAGTAGGGTTTCGCCCCCCCCTTGTTGAGGGGACTTTCAACTGGTATCAAAGCCAGGTTCTTATGCATGTTAATATGATTGCTATGTTTGATTTGTGATCCATGTTTGCGCCATATTGCTAGATCTATAGGTTACATGCGAAAACTTACATGTTGTATATTAATCTTGGCGCATGTATGAAGGTAGCGCTTCTTTCATATTGTTGTTGATGTTTTTCACAAAACTTAATGACTTGAGCGCTTACCATTAGATCTAAGTGGCGCCTACTTTCAACCCTTAGACGGGTTATTAGGGTTGAAGTCACAGTCTAGTCAAGATCCAACCAGTCTGATCAGACTATCTGACAGCCTAGATGGGTCGACCAGATGGCACCTGTGCGCAAGCACGAGGTGGCTATAGGTCGACTGCGGACAGGCGTGTAGCGATGTCTGGTTGAGACAACCTGTGAACGCACATGGTTTAGGCCCGGGGTCACACCCGCTTGCCAGAACTCATGAGGTCGTTCAGCCCTTGGCGCATGCATGATTGACCATTTGGTCGACTCAAGTCAGTTAGGACTTGGTGCATGCAAGGGCAGTGGATCTGACTAGGTCTGATGAGTGGATCCCTAATAATGGACCGTTGTAAGGTAGTAGGGCACATAAGGAAAAATAAAATGATGCCAATGTGGTTTTTCAAAATTTTATTTTCTTATTGGATCACATGTTGATTGTAAGCATATGCATGTTTATTTAATCTTATGTGGGCTGCCCGTGTTAATGTGTGTTGTGCTGGGGCCTGCGAGCCTGGATTAATTATAAATTATTATTTTTGTGATCTGCACATCACATTTTAATTAATTTATTGTGTAATTGACCTGCGTGCCAATCTTGTCTAGATAGATTAAATTGTAATTTTAATCAGACAAGAGCACAGAGCACACATGGCATTGGCGCATGCAGCAGTGGCTTGACCAGGTGGGAGGTCTAGGGTTCGACCCTAGGACAGGCGCATTTACCTGGTGGGCGCACCTGAGCTGCAAAGGGCGCTAGGGCCCTGGGTTGGGCCAGATGAGATGCAAAAGACCCATGAAGAGCTCAAGTGAAGACTTAAGTTAAAATTAAGGTCTTACTTAGGGTTAATGGGCTTTTACCACATAAGATCAGCATGCTTTCTACTTATCATTTTTATAATTAGAATTGCATGATTTAATCTTCTGCTATCGCCATAGGGTTTGCATGATAGTTAAGAAGATAAAAGACCGTTAAAATCCAACGCTATAATATCAAGCACGTAAGCCTTCTGACGCGAAACCTCACTGTTCTGACTATCGTTGGGGCCGTGTTGTACCCACTCAGTGGGCACGCCCATCTATCTTCAGACGGTGTGTGATTACACCTGCGTGTTACAGGGAAGGGATTTATCGCTTCTCGTTGCTCAGCATAGCACGTGGTGGTCCAGGGAGTAGGTCAGGTCAGCTTGACCATGTAGGCTACATATGGGGCATATGTTAGCTATATGGAGGCAGCCATCTGTGGGATCAGAGACTGTGTTGTACCAACTCAGTTGGCACAGTCTGCTGGATCGCCCAGATGAAGGGGAATCGCACGGGTTGGCGATTGGCAGGGACTGCCTACCAGAAATTAGTGCTTGTACTCTCTGTGCATCTTATCTCGCCTGAGCGGGACGCGGAGACCAAGTATGAAATCTGGATCCCATCTCACTAAAAGAGTCTTACTCTTTCGGACTGTTTTAATGGATTTTTCAGTCAGATAAAATAGTGAGAAAAGAATCTTTCTTAAAGTCCTGGATTGATTCTAAACATTGATACTGACCTTGCTGTTCTTGCATTGTTGTAGATTCCTGCAGCAACGAACACCATGAGCTTCAATGTGCGATCCCTACTGGAAAGGGAGAAGTTTGCTGGGTCAAACTTCTCAGACTGGTACAGACACCTTAAGATTGTTCTTAAGGGTGAGAGGAAATTGTATGTCCTCGAGACGGCTATACCGCCTCAACCCGCTCCGAACGCCGCAAGGGCGGTTCGGGATGCCTATGAAAAGCATGTCAATGATAGCATTGATGTTGCTTGCCTGATGCTAGCGTCTATGACGCCACAGCTGCAGCGTCAGCATGAGGATATGTCTGCTATAGAAATTATAGCAAACCTCAAGATGCTATATGCTGCACAGGCGAGGACTGAACGCTATAATTTGACCAAGCTTTTCTTTCAGAGCAAACTGGCTGAAGGGAGTCCAGTGGGAGCTCACGTGCTCAAGATGATTGGGCACAAAGAGGCTCTAGAGAAACTGGGGCATACCATCAATCAGGAGCTTGCTGTAGACATTATTCTGCAGTCTCTCCCGGCCTCTTTCGATCCGTTCATTATTAATTTTAATATGAACAAGATCGACTGTACTCCGGCAGAGTTGCTGAATATGCTCTTGACTACGGAGGAGACTCTAAAGGGAAAGCCTTCAACCTCTGTCTTGATGTTCCCTTCCAGGAACAAGAAGAAGGGGAAGAAGGGCAAAGCCCCAGTCAAGAACTACAACAAGGCTCTGAAACAAAAGGTCAAGCGGTCGAAGGAATACAGATGTTTCCATTGTGGCCAGCTGGGTCACTGGAAAAAGGACTGTAAAGCGCTCCAAGGAGACAAGAAGGGAAGCATCGCTTCTGGCTCAGGTATTTTTGTGACTGAAATCATGATATCTTCTTCTTCTATTTCATGGGTGTTGGACACTGCATGTGGAGTTCACATTTGTTCAAATGTACAGGAACTCAAGAGAAGAAGACAGGTGGGACAGCATGAGGTGGACCTACGAGTTGGAAACGGGGCACGGGTTGCTGCTGTTGCTGTAGGAGTTTATTACATCTCATTACCATCTGGACTTGTATTGGAACTAGACAATTGTTACTTTGTACCAAGCATTACGAAAAATATTATCTCTATTCCTGCTCTTGTCAGGAAAGGGTTTTCCTTTGAATGCAAGACTTCAAAGTGTTATCTTTCTCTTGATAATATTGTTTATGCTACTGGGTCAATTAACAATGGGTTATTCATGTTGGACATGGAATGTTTTATACAAAACATTGATAATAAGAAAGCCAAGTATGCTGATGACAGCACCTTGCTATGGCATAGTCGTTTAGGCCATATTAACAAGAAACGCATTAAGCGGTTGCATGATCATGGACTGCTGGGATCATTCTCCTATGAGGAGATTGATACATGCAAAGCTTGTTTATTGGGCAAAATGACGAAGTCTCCTTTTCCTCATAAAGGTCAAAGGTCTTCAGGTTTACTTGACCTTATACACAGTGATGTGTGTGGGCCATTTAGTAAACATGCCAGAGGTGGATATTCATACTTCATTACCTTTACTGATGATTTCAGTAGATATGGTTATGCCTATCTGATGAGACATAAGAGTGAATCTTTTGACAAGTTCAAAGAGTTCAAAAATGAAGTACAGAATCAGCTAGGCCGAAATATCAAGGCACTTCGCTCAGATCGAGGTGGTGAATACCTAAGTCGAGAGTTTACTGACTATCTGAAGGAGTGTGGGATTATCTCACAGCTCACTCCACCAGGAACACCGCAATGGAATGGTGTGTCCGAGAGGAGGAACAGAACCTTACTGGATATGGTTCGTTCTATGATGAGTCAGGCTACTCTACCTTACTCCTTTTGGGGATTTGCACTGGAAACAGCTGCAAAGGTACTAAACCGAGTGTCATCCAAGGCAGTTTCAAAGACTCCATATGAGTTATGGTATGGGAAACAGCCGAGCTTGACATTTATTAAGATTTGGGGTTGCGAGGCTTATGTCAAAAAGCTCGCCTCTGGGAAACTGGAGAGCAGATCTGACAAATGCATCTTTGTCGGTTACCCTAAGGAAACTAAGGGTTATTATTTCTACGATCCCAAAGAGAACAAAGTATTTGTTGCTCGGACGGCTATTTTTCTTGAGAAGGAGTTTCTTCTGCAAGAAGCCAGTGGGAGAGAAATAAAGTTGGATGAGAATCCAGAGGAAGGACAAAGTAGTCAAGCACAGTTGGATGAGCCTGAGCCAGTAGAACAGGTTATTGAACAACCTGAGGCTCAGATATCACGGGAACCGCGTAGATCGGGAAGGATCCGTCGACAGCCTGAGCGCTATGACGGAGTCTACATCATTGATAATGATGAACCCCTTACTTATGCGGATGCGGTCAGTGGACCGGAGTCAGCTAGGTGGCTTGAAGCTATGTGAGCCGAGATGGACTCCATGTCAGATAACCAAGTTTGGGATTTGGTTGATCCGCCTCCGGGAGTAATCCCTATAGGCTGTAAATGGATCTTCAAGAAGAAGATTGACATGGATGGTAACGTGGTTACCTATAAAGGCAGGCTAGTTGCGAAAGGTTTCAAACAAATCTACGGGATAGATTATGATGAAATTTTCTCTCCTGTAGCCATGTTCAAGTCAATTCGGATTATTCTTGCGATAGCAGCATATTACGATTATGAGATCTGGCAAATGGATGTGAAGACCGCTTTCCTTAATGGAAAACTGGATGAGGATGTGTATATGACACAACCTGAAGGTTTCACTAATCCATCAGATCGTCATAAAATATGCAAGTTAAAGAAGTCCATTTATGGACTTAAGCAAGCATCTAGAAGCTGGAATATTCGTTTTGATGAATCAATATATGAATTTGGTTTCATCAAGAATGAAGATGACCCGTGTGTATATAAGAGGTTTAGTGGGAGCGTGATTACTTTCCTAGTCCTCTACGTCGATGATATCTTAATCATTGGAAACGATATTCCTGAACTGCATGCTGTTAAAGCATGGTTAAGAAAATGTTTCCAGATGAAAGATCTAGGAGAAGCAGCCTATGTGTTAGGTGTGAAGATCTACAGGGATAGATCTAAGAGGCCACTCGGGCTGTGCCAAAGTACTTACATCGATAAAGTCCTGGAGAGATTTCATTTAGAGAATTCTAAAAGAGGATATCTTCCAGTCAGACATGGTCTGAATCTTTCAAAGAGTCAGTGTCCACAAACACAGACTGAGAAAGATGAAATGGACAATACGCCTTATGCTTCGGCTATTGGATCCATTATGTATGCGATGTTGTGTACTCGCCCAGACGTCGCTTACGGGTTAAGCGTGACCAGTCGATTCCAAAGTAATCCAGGTCAGGCGCACTGGATTGCGGTCAAGAACATTTTGAAATATCTTCGGAGGACCAAAGATATGTTCTTGATATATGGAGGTCAGAAAGAACTCAGTATTGAAGGATATACTGACGCTTCGTTCCAATCTGACCAGGATGATTTCCGATCGCAATCAGGCTATGTTTTTAGTTTGAATGGAGGAGCAGTGGTGTGGAAAAGTTTCAAACAGTCTATCGTTGCTGATTCCACAACAGAAGCCGAGTATGTTGCAGCCTCGGAAGCATCCAAGGAGGCAGTGTGGATTCGTAAGTTCGTTCAAGAACTTGGTGTTGTTCCTTCGAGTGCAGATCCATTGGTTATCTTCTGTGATAACACTGGAGCAATCGCACAAGCAAAGGAACCACGGTCGCACCAGAAGTCCAAGCACATACAGAGACGGTTTCACTTGATCCGGGAGATCATAGATCGTGGTGAGATCAAAATCTGCAAGGTTCATACAGATGACAATCTGGCTGACCCGCTTACCAAGCCTCTGGCGCAGCAGAAGCATGAGAAGCACTGTAATAATATGGGTTTGAGATTTCTCAACCATTAGATTAAGTGCAAGTGGGAGATTGTTGGGGTATGCCCTTAAGGCTAATGTTTGAGGCCTTGGGATTCTTTCAGTATCATGTATAAACTCTTATGTTTATAAAGGCAATGGTTGTTATTCAGTTTGTTACATTGTCTGCTGCAATAAGTGTGCTTCTGAATAATGTCTCAATGCTGTTTAGCTTGGCTGACATGCTGTAATGTCCTTAGTCGAGATATCTTGGTGAACATGAGACAGCCTTGATATGATTGAGACTAATATGTGTTCTAATCTTATAGGATGCTTCGAGCATGGAATAAGATGTAGACTCATGGGTACATTGGATGTACTGGACAGACCCTACTAGGATATTCAATTGCTTGTCACAATGTGAATAATCCTTGTTTGCAACAAGTGGCACATGTCCTCTGATTTGAGATCACTTGTGTTTCTAAATGATGATTGTCATTGTTTTGAGGTAGTTCAATATCATTTGAAACATAATGGTTATAGACTATCTTGGATAATGATCATGAGTCAGGTTAGGACACTAGTGATAGATATAGGATTGCCGTCTCCTTGATTGGAGTGTGATGTTCTAAAGGGGACCCCTTGAATGAGATGACTGAGAAAGTGTATGGCCATACCCAGATGACTATGTTCATCTGATCTAATCATTCTCATCATATTGGAGTTACAGGCTTGACACGCTTGTCCAATAAGAACATCCAGTGGCAAAGGAAACATGTATGCCTTGTGAAGTGGATTCACACTTGTGCTGTGGTTTGGGTGTAGTCTTGGAAGACTCTTTCCTTTATATCGGGAGACAGTGATATGTTGCTAGATACCCCTCACTGATCGTGATAACGTGAGTTGTCATTACCGACATTTAAAGGAAACCCTTAGGGTCGCACAATTTGATGATATGGCTTACTTAAGTCAGATCGTGTGGACTGAATTGTTTTGATTCAGTTTAAAGGGATTTAATCTCTGATTGTGAGTGAGATCTAGTCTGATCATGTTTGATTGATTAGGGCTTAAGATCGGTAAGCTTTGATTGAGAGAATGGATGCTAGATCGGTGAGATCAAGAGCATCAAGAGATGAACGGTTAGATCTTGAACCTTTAGGGTTTATTGTGATCTAGACCAAATGGCTTGGGTTAATTGGTCTTTGAACCAAACCAAATTGAACCAGCTCATCAAGTGAGCGCATGGTTCATGGGAGAAGAGATTTGCGATTTGTTCATGAGCGCATTTCATGATGAGAAGTGGTTTTGCTATTTTTAGATAGCATGTCACTTACGTGACCACATCTCACGTCGCTTCTCTTCACGCCTCCCTCTCGCCCTCTTGTCGCCTGTTGGTTTTTGGTTCTTGACACATTCGTGTGGTAGAGTTTCTTGACGACAAGGGAGAGGTCTCGCCAAGAAAGGAAAATCTTCTCTTCCCTTTCATACGACAAAGACCTTTGAAGAACCTTGCTAGCACAAGGATCAACAAAGAGTAGGCGGCATCACCTTGTGTGCGTCACTTTTGGAGAAGATCCCTTTCGATCTTTGCTTCCAAGGCACCATCCAAAGGATGGCGATGGTATGATCCTTCTTATGTTTGCAATCGGGGTTTTTGTAGTTGATCATATCTCATGCAATCGATCCCTAGAAATCCATTCCGCTGCTTTAAAACCTCCATATGCGCCAGTAGGGTTTCGCCCCCCCCCTTTTTGAGGGGACTTTCACATAGTGGCTAGCATGAGACATGCTACTTCCAAAGAGTCATCCCGATGCTTTCGAAAAGCATCCCTATTAGCCACTTGGGCATTAGGCGCAGGAGCCGCAGGAAGAGGCTGCTTAAGGACATACAGCTTCTTCTCGAGCTTGATGGCTATCCTCAAGTTCTGATCTCAGTCCATAAAGTTGGATCCAACCAACTTATCCTTCTCAAGAAGGGATCGCAGTGTTAATCCGCCAGTGTTTGTAGCCATTATTCTACAACAACCAAGAAACAGCAAATTAGTAATACTTCAAATCATTTAAACTGGACTTGTTTTAAATGATTATGGCTCCCACTATTTTAATCGAATTGACAACCCACAAAGTCAATCGGGAAATCTCATATTTCCTAGTGAGATGAGATCCTTATTCCACGTGGGGCTTCACGTCTCACGAGGGTGGGATGAGATGCACAAAATGACCCATGCTTCTTAAGGTGGGCACGCCGGCCGATTGCTCTAAGCAACTCTCCTTATTCAGATAGTCTAGGAATTTCATGTCCAGCGAGGGCTGGATACAACATGAAACCCTAACCTCTCAATTATGCCTCTAGAGTTTCATCTTGTGCCCAGTGTTGGGGTATGCCCTTAAGGCTAATGTTTGAGGCCTTGGGATTCTTTTAGTATCATGTATAAACTCTTATGTTTATAAAGGCAATGGTTGTTATTCAGTTTGTTACATTGTCTGCTGCAATAAGTGTGCTTCTGAATAATGTCTCAAAGCTGTTCAGCTAGGCTGACATGCTATATGTCCTTAGTCGAGATATCTTGGTGAACATGAGATAGCCTTGATATGATTGAGACTAATATGTGTTCTAATCTTATAGGATGCTTCGAGCATGGAATAAGATGTAGACTCATGGGTACATTGGATGTACTGGACAGACCCTATTAGGATATTCAATTGCTTGTCACAATGTGAATAATCCTTGTTTGCGACAAGTGGCACATGTCCTCTGACTTGAGATCACTTGTGTTTCTAAATGATGATTGTCATTGTTTTGAGGTAGTTCAATATCATTTGAAACATAATGGTTATAGACTATCTTGGATAATGATCATGAGTCAGGTTAGGACACTAGTGATAGATATAGGATTGCCGTCTCCTTGATTGGAGTGTGATGTTCTAAAGGGGCCCCCCTGGATGAGATGATTGAGAAAGTGTATGGCCATACCCAGGTGACTATGTTCATCTGATCTAATCATGCTCATCATATTGGAGCTACAGGCTTGACACGCTTGTCCAATAAGAACATCCAGTGGCAAAGGAATCATGTATGCCTAGTGAAGTGGATTCACACTTGTGCTGTGGTTTGGGTGTAGTCTTGGAAGACTCTTTCCTTTATATCGGGAGACAGTGATGTGTTGCTAGATACCCCTCACTGATCGTGATAACGTAAGTTATCGTTACCGACATTTAAAGGAAACCCTTAGGGTCGCACAATTTGATGATATGGCTTACTTAAGTCAGATCGTGTGGACTGAATTGTTTGGGTTCAGTTTAAAGGGATTTAAACTCTGATTGTAAGTGAGATCTGGTCTGATCATGTTTGATTGATTAGGGCTTGAGATCGGTAAGCTTCGATTGAGAGATTGGATGCTAGATCGGTGAGATCAGGAGCATCAAGAGATGAACGGTTAGATCTTGAACCTTAGGGTTTATTGTGATCTAGACCATATGGCTTGGGTTAATTGGTCTTTGAACCAACCCAAAAATGAACCAACTTATTATGTGAGCGCATGGTTCATTGAGGAGAGAAAAATGCGATTGGTTCGTGGGTACATGAACGCATGATCGCATAAGAGAATAAGGCTAGCTATTTTTAGTAGCCACGCCTCCACGTTTTGAGTGGAACGCATCTCTTGTCGCCCCTCTCCTATTCTCGTCGCTTGCTCTCGTGTGGAAGTGGTTGTTCACGCCTTGGAGAGAGTTTGCTCAAGCGAGAGATCATCTCAACTCCCCTTCCATTCGACAAGGACACTTGGAGATCCTTGCTAGCACAAGGAGCAACAAGAAGTAGCCGATCCATCGTCTTGTGTGCGTCATCTTTGGAGGAGAACCATTTCGTTCTCTCATTTCCAAGCCGCCACCCAATCTAATGGCGTTGGTAAGATCACTTGTCGATCTTTGCAAGTTTTTATACAAGTTGATCATATGAACTATATGTGATCTTATGAAACCCTAAAATCATTGCTTCCGCTATCAAAGTTTTACATGCGCCTCCTATTAGGGTTTCGCCCCCCTCATTGAAAGGGGTACTTTCACCCAGCACATATGAAAATCTAGTCAAGTCCATCCCTAACCGTTATGCCCAGGGCCAACGAGTTTCCCTGCGAAGGCACGCCCAGATAAACTGGACTAGGGAAACCATTGTCACCACTCACCTTCTTAAGATAAGTGGGTGTGTCCCACGAGGGTGGCAAACAGTTCACAACACCACTGATCGATAGCTTGATGAGGGCTACGTGTTAGAAGGCTAATAGACTTGATATTTTTGATTGAGGGTTTTTGAGGTCTCATCATTTCAGTTTTATCTTATGTCTAGCATTATAGGCATACAGTCCTATAGTCATAACATAACGATAAAACATCATAGGCATGCTTTAGCTTTTATAAAGAAAGCAAATAAAGGATGATATGATCATAGCCCATTTAAGACATTGAAGCAACCCATGCCAAAAAGCGGTTCAACTCTTGACCTATGACTCAAGCCCCTAAGACTAGACCTAGACTAGCCGACCTCTAGCTTGATCTTTGTTGTATCCGCAAGTAGGTGCACAAACTTATCTCTGGTGGAAACTCAAGAAAACCAAAGGCTTGTTGTGTTCCTAAACTTGTTGATGTGCACGCAAGTGCACGGATACTCGAAGTAATAAAGAAAGTATCGAATCCACAGGGACCTATGTGTTAAGTACCAAATAGTTGTATGTTTTTCACTAGCTAAGCGACTGATTTTAATGCAAGTAGGCAATATAAAGGGTGAAAAGATAAATTAGAGAGAAACTGGGACTAGGGTTTCATCCACCTTAATTTCAATGACTAGACATAAATAAAAGGTCGTCAGACTAATCTTACCATGATAAAGACTTAATTTACTTCATAAAGGGATCATCTCACTTTCGTGCAGACAATCATGTGGGGATCAATCCTCGCTTTCGCGCAAGATCTATCCCAGCTCTAAAGATAAGTAAATCATCAATCAAAGAACTCAAAGATCACTTTCGTGCATCCGAATTCTAAGTTGATTGTCTCGAGTGGAATCTCAAGGATCACTTTCGTGCATGCGAGACTCAACACAACTTCTACTTATGGTTCTCCAACGTTCCGATCCTCACTTTCGTGCAAGATCTTAACGTTTGACACAATAACTCAATCCTAGATTGAAATTATCTATCATGGCAATAAGATCACTAAAATCAAATAATTAAGAACTAACCTAATTTCTTACGGAAAGTTCCTAACATGCAATTCAAGGGTTCTAAGTTCTCAAGCAAGTCACCTTTCGGTCCTTATTGCGAGAACTCTAAACATGAATAATAACATCAATCTATGGAGAATCAAAGTGCAATTATTCATATAAGTAAAATTATCATCATCAAATTATTCTAACGAAGATAAAAAGTTATCTAATCATTAAGAAATCAAAGGGGATTACACCCCATGTCCCAAATATGTTTAAGCTTGTATGGAAGAAGAAATACAATAGGCCATAGTATCGAAGTGTCAGAAATCAATGAATAAGAGGGTTTAAGAAAATACACCACTGCTGTAATATAAATTATAGCCGTATTTTGTAAAGGAAACTCACTGTGAACAGTGCCTGAGCCCTTCTTTCGTTGATTCCTCCTCCTATCGAACTCCTTTTGCTCTGAAACCTCTGGGGTGTCGTCCTCTCCTCCAGGAAAAGCTTCTGTGTAAAAATCACGACCTGAGGTGGCCTCCACGCCTCTCGGCGCGAGGACGAACCTTAAACGCCTCTCTGTCGATTGCTACCTTGATTCTGAATAATAATTTTGGGGCTTTCACTTCGTGTGTCTTCTCCTCTTTAAGATGAGTCCGTAGCATCTTTTGGATCTCAATTTGGACTTTTGGATCAAAAGATTTGGTCGGCGCAAGAATCGGGCCCGAAAATGTCACGCGTCTAGGTAGAAAATAAGTCCGTGTTTTATTTTACGACAGTGCCTTATTTTAGTTCTGTGAACCCTAAGTCAAAATTACGGCCCGTGAAACATATTACGGCTATGCTGTAATTTCAGTCGAGTTCTCTGGTCCAAAATCTCTGACAAATACATCCCGTAAAATGGTTTACGGCAGTGCTGTACTTTCAGCAATTAACTCTATTTTGAATGCGCTCCAAAATACGGCAGTGTTAAGTTTTACGGTAGTGCCATATTTTACACAAAATCTTCTGTTTGGAAAATCCACCAAATTATGGCAGTGCTCTGATATTACGGTAGCATACGGAAATATGGTACCGTAATATAGAATACGGCCCTACTGTATTTTGGTCAGTTGCTCCGATTTGCCTGAAATTTGTCAGGTGATCTCTTTTTGATGATGGTAACTCTTCCATGTATTCGATTTTGCTTGAAAATGCCTCAAAATAGTTTCTTTTTACCTGAAAATCATCAACAACCAAAATAGAAGTAGATTTTGCAATATTGGATAAATTTGGCACAAAAATAAGCGAAAGAGCCTCAATTTAGCATGAAAAGATATATAAAATGACACGAAATATACTATATATTTTGGTGTCATCAAAATACATAAGGCTCAAACTTTGTTTGTCCCCAAGCAAAAATCAAAAATTGATTAAAAGATAAACTTTTTCATGCTCAATAAATTTCTAAAATACAATCACCAATGAAAAATTCCATCAATTGTTTCACAAAACTTCAAATAAACATATGATTCTTAGAACTCAACCCTCTAGATCCACAACTCAATCAAAAAAAACTTTGCAACTTGTATAATAAATAGAATTTTCAATCTCATGATTTCACCCAATTTCAGTTCAAATCTATCATGCTTTTGTTTACAGGAATTAGGTTTCCAAGATCTTTTTCCACACATATTTTTTTATTCATCATTTTTTTTCTTTTTCACGTATTTTGTTATTTTTGCATAGATGGCATGTACCCACATAGATACATATTTTTTATTTTTGACTTCAACTCTTTTCTTCGGTACCACTGTCAATTTTACACAGTGCCAAGTAGAGGAGTCTTGTTATTATTTTCTCTTATTATCTTTTAGTTATAGACTTCAACCCATGTCTTGGTACCACTATCAATTTTACATAGTGCAAAGTAGGGGAGTCTCTCACTATTTTTATGGATCTTGGATGCTTCTTTCCCACAAATAGCAAAATAAACTAAACATCTACTAGGTTGATCAATTGATATCAATTAAGTAATCACACTCGTATACTCATTTTATTTAAAGGAGTAGTTTCACCTTTGGATCTTATTCCTCAAATAACACATCTACCTAAAATTTCATGCATCAACCAATGTCAAATTTCAAAAGATAGATATGCATTAAAGAAATAAATCTAATATGATAGGTTTCTTTCTAATCATGAATACAGGTTTATTCATCATCAAGGAAGAATCTATCAATGAGAATTTTTTTTTAAAAAAAAAATAGAATCACACCACAAAATAGTAGAAAGTGGATCATGAACAATCATATCATCATACAACCATATCGAGGAAATATCAGTAAATAAAATTTAGAATTCATCCATACAACCATATGCAATAATCATGAATACAAGAGAGTGCAAACAATACTCACAAGACTATATAGCAAGCTCTGACCAAAAATACATAAGTCTCAGACCAAAAATAGTGTCGGGGCAGATGCTGTTAGGTCCAAAGATGTGCCTTCTCAAAATTTTTACCTGCACAGTTTAAGATACATAAGGCTCAGTCTAAAAATAGTCTCTAAAAATAATAATGATAAAAATATTTTTCTTAAGGGAGAATTAGAGATGTTGCCGGAGGTCTGAAGAGGATGCCGGTGGAAAGAGTCGAGCAGGCAAGAAGTAGAGGTGGAACATATGCTATCTGAAAAGCTGCTAGCAATGATGGTGGTGGTGCCGACAGTAGAGTGAGTAATCTCTAGTGGCCTACTAGAGACTACAGTCCTAGAGGTGAGATCGTCGGCCGGTGGGTTCCAGAAATAATGTTACATAGATAAAAAAAATCAGTCACTAATAAAGAGTCTGCTGCATAAATAAATAAAATCAATAGAATAAGAGGCAGTAGAAGAAGTAAGAGTCTGCATATGGTATAATCCAGTGTCGACGGCAGGAAACAGTGATGTCAGAGGTAGATGCAGTAGTGGCTAGAGGTGAAAGACAGTTGCTCTTGAAGATTTCTTGATCTAGAGGCAAAATAAGCAATAACAGGTAGAAAGCAAACAGAGCAGCAACTAAATTTTTTATGAAAAGTAGCTATACCCAAGAATAAAATTTAATGATCCAAAAAGAAAACAGACAAAATCGTGTGGTAGAATGAAACTTGTTCTTTTCAGGTGTATAAAAATTAAAGGATCAAAATCTGTCAGGAATTTAGGGCATCAGGAGAAAGAAGGCTAATCAGATTACAAAACTGCACAAAAGTTAATCAGATTCGAAAAGTTGCCATGTGTCCTAGAATAATCAGAAAATATTTTCATGAAATCAACTAATCCACGAGATAGAACGACACATGTTCTTCATATTCCATGCGAAAAATTAGGGTTTCAACTCATCGAAGCATCTCAAATACTTGCAACAAAAACGCTAATTAGATTAGTCAAAAGAAAACTGCTGCAGAAATTAATCAAAATCAAAAAGTTGCTATGTGTTTCAAAATGATCCATGGACTTTAAATTTCATACAAAATACCTAGATGATAAACAAAGATGAGTACTTCGTGATGGTGCCAAAGATCAAAATTTTTCCCAACCCAGTTTCTTAAAATCGTAGCGAGAAAACACCTACTCAAATAAACAGAATGTAGTTTTGAAATTACGGGTGTGAAATGCCTTACAGCAGTGCCGTATTTTTCAAAGAACTCTCAGGTAAAAAATGACTCAAAAATATGGCACCGTGAAAAATCATACGGTACTGCCGTAAAACTCCAAAAACTCTCGGGTCAGAAAATGTCCCAAAATACGATACCATAAAAACTAATACGGTACCGCCGTAATATGCCAAAAACTCTCTGTTGAAATCAGATCAAGATTACGGCACCGTAAAGCAGATTACGGCAGTGCCGTATTTTGCGCAAAATTTCGTTTCTCCCTACAAAAAGAAAAGAAAAATTAATTATAAAAATAAATTAAAATAAAAGAAACTATGCTAAGTGATAATGCTTGGGTTGCCTCCCAAGAAGCGCTAATTTTTAGGTCATTAGCTTGACCAAAACTCAAATCTCATGGTGAAGCAGCTGAATCTGTACCAAAATAAATAGCATATAATTTTCTGCATTTCCTTTGTCCAAAAAGCTTAGCCACTAATCCAAATATCCATAATTTCATGTAAATCAAAATTGACATGGTTCTCTCAAATATGCAGAAATCAAAATCATAATTTTCAACTTCACTCAAAGCATATTCAATAATCTTCCTATATTTATCAAAAAGCTAAATCATTAGTCCCTTCTTCAAATTTAAATCTTCAATTATCATAGGACTTTGATCAAAAGATATAAGCATTGGATCATCAAAACATTCTTTCTATCTTAAATTAGATTCATCAATAGAGCATAGATTTTTAAATAAATCATAAGATTGAACAATAGATATGGGCAAAACATCATCATGGTGAGATTCATCAATTTTGCAATATTCAAATCCTTTTCAAGTTCCACAAGTTTGTCAACAAAATTATCAACAAAATTAGAGTAAGATTTTTCTAAATTAGTCCCCTCGTATCCTTCATCAGAATTAGCCACAAATAATATATCATCAAAAGAATCAATATCATAACTATCATCAAGAGGGGGTTTTTCAATTTTAATTTCCTCAAACTTTTCCATAAATAAATTATCAAAGGAATCAATTTCACAATTATCAAAATCAGAGTGAGATTCATTAATGTTCACATAAGGTTCAATCTCAAAATAATCATAATCAGTGGGGGATTTTTCTAAATCAAGTTTTTTAGTTTCCAAATCAAACTCAAATAAACATGCTTGCTGTTGCTCTATCTGGGTTTCTAAAATTTTAGAATTAGCAGTTAATGATTCTACATTAGAAGCAAGCTCACTAACTACCCCTTTAAGATATTCTATTTCCTTACTTTGATTCATGAATAGGTTTTGATTTGATATGAAATTTTCAAGCATGGATTCTAACCTAGATTCTTCAGTGTCCTCAAAGTATGGTTCAGAAACATGATTTGAGCAATCCTCATAAAAAGAAGTTTGATTTTCCCATCCATAATTATATTGATCATCTTGATAACATGGTGAATTTGAATTTGGAGAATTTAACATTTGGCAATCAGAACTATAATGACCAAAACATCTACAAATATCACAACTAATAGAAGAATAAGATGACTTAATAGGATGCATATTTAAAGTGTCTATTTGACGAGAGATAAAATCTAACTTATCTTAAAGAGTGCACAATGAATTATTTTCATACCTTCTTTGTGGCATATATACCTCACCTCTTTCAGTTACCCACGAGTTGTGATTACAAGACATATCTTTAAATCTATCAAGAATCGAAAGGTTATCCAACACCAATCAATCAAATTATTTTTTTTTCAGAATATATAACAAAAATAAAAAATATAAAACACAAGCAAATTCACAAATTTTAGAAATCACAATTCTGTCACAACTTGTGAAAATCCAAAACCTGCAAAAACAGAAAACAAAGTTAAATCTAAAACAAATAAAACCTAGTCTAGCAATTCTAACAACTATTTTGATATTAACAAAACTAAGGTCCCCGGCAACGGCGCCAAAAACTTGTTGTATCCGCAAGTAGGTGGACAAACTTATCTCTGGTGGATACTCAGAAAAACCAAAGACTTGTTGTATTCCTAAACTTGTTGATGTTCCCGCAAGTGCATAGATACTCGAAGTAATAAAGAAAGTATTGAATCCACGGGGACATATGTGTTAAGTACCAAATAGTTATATTTTTTTACTAGCTAAGCGACCGATTTTAATGCAAGTAAGCAATATAAAGGGTGAAAAGATAAATCAGAGAGAAACTGGGACTAAGGTTTCATCCACCTTAATTTCAATGACTAGACATAAATAAAAGGTCATCAGACTAATCTTATCATGATAAAGACTTTAATTTACTTCATAATGGGATCATCTCACTTTCGCGTAGATAATCATGCAGGGATCAATCCTCGCTTTCGCGCAACATCTATCCCAACACTAAAGATAAGTAAATCATCAATCAAAGAACTCAAAGATCACTTTCATGCATCTGAATTCTAAGTTGATTGTCTCAAGTGGAATCTAAAAGATCACTTTCGTGCATCCGAGACTCAACACAAGTTCTACTTATGGTTCTCCAACGTTCTGATCCTCACTTTCATGCAAGATCTCCATTTTTGACACAATAACTCAATCCTATATTCAAATTATCTATCATGGCAATAAGATCACTAAAATCAAATAATTAAGAACTAATCTAATTTCTTACGGAAAGTTCATAACATGCAAATCTAGGGTTCTAAGTTCTCAAGCAAGTCACCTTTCGGTCCTTATTGCGAGAACACTAAAACATGAATAATAACATCAATCTATGGAGAATCAAAGTGCAATTATTCACATAAGTAAAATTATCATCATAAAACTATTATGCGAAGATAAAAAGTTATCTAATCATCAAGAAATCAAAGGGGATTACACCCCATGTCCCAAATATGTTTAAGCTTGCATGGAAGAAAAAATACAACAAACCATAGTATCAAAGTGTCAGAAATCAATGAAGAAGAGGGTTTAAGAAAATAAACCATGGCTGTAATATAAATTACAGCCGTATTTTGCAAAGGAAACTCGCTGTGAACAGTGCCCGAGCCCTTCTTTCGTTGATTCCTCCTCTAATTGAACTCCTTTTGCTCTGAAACTTCTGGGGTGTCGTCCTCTCCTTCAGGCAAAGATTTTGTGTAAAAATCATGTGCTGAGGTGGCCTCCATGCCTCTTGGCACGAGGACGAACCCTAAATACATCTCTATCAATTGATCCCTCGATTCTGGATAACAATTTTGGGGATTTCACTTCATGCGTCTTCTGCTCTTTAAGATGAGTCCGCAGCATATTTCGGATCTCAATTTGGACTTCTGAATCAAAAGATATGGTCCGTGCAAGAATCGGGCCCGAAATAGTGCCGTATTTTAGTTCTGTGAACTCTGAGTCAAAATTACGGCCCGTGAAACATATTATGGTTGTGCCGTAATTTCAGTCGAGTTCTCTGGTCAAATATCTCTAGGAAATTTGGCCCGTAAAATGGTTTACGACAGTGCTGTAATTTCAGCAATTAACTCTGTTCTGAATGCGCTCCAAAATACGGCATTGTTAAGTTTTACGGTAGTGCCGTATTTTACACAAAATCTTCTATTCAGAAAATCAACAAAATTATGACAGTGCTATGATATTATGGTAGCATACGGAAATACAGTACCATAATATAGAATACGGTAGTGCTCTGATATTACGGTAGCGTACGGAAATACAGTACCGTAATATAGAATACGGCCCTACCGTATTTTGATCAGTTGCTCTGATTTGCATGAAATTTGTTAGGTGATCTCTTCTTGATGATAGTAACTCTTCCATGTATTCAATTTTTCTTGAAAATGTCTCAAAATAGTGCCTTTTTACCTGAAAATCATCAAAAACCAAAATAGAAGTAGATTTTGCAACATTTGATAAATTTGGCACAAAAATAAGTGAAAGAGCCTCAATTTAGCATGAAAAGATATATAAAATGACACAAAATATACTATATATTTTGGTGTCATCAATCTTCAAGGTTGGCTCCAAGGTCCTCCTTTCCATGGTTTAGCTCTCAAACCCTATAGGTGCTTTTAGGGAAACCCTAGAAGCACTCATAGGCTCGGCCAATGCCATGGATCCTCCATCAAGGAAGATGCGCCATCTTGCAAGCCATAAGAGGGATAGCTCACAAGCACAAGGCTCGGCCATACCCTTACTTGCACCCCCATGCAAGGATGAACTACCTTTGATGAAGCTTGTTGCGCCACCATGAAAGGTGCACAAGCTTCATGCATGCGCCATGCTCCAAGTATATGCGCCACCCTAATCTTCTTCTTAGTTAAAAGCAAAAAGAAAAGCAACACGCAGGCCTCACAAGAATACATCACAGGCATGCTAATGGGCTTGACTTATGACCACAACATCATGCACAAACAAGGTATTTACACATGCAATTCTACATGCTCAAGAAAAACTCAAAATATGATATTTTAGGTTCTCATAAAACAAGTCTCCTTTCCTCATCTTTTTCTCACAAATCTTTTGGTTATTTAAGATTAACTTTTCATGATGATTTCATAGATCCTATCGGCTGGCAATTTTATCAGATCAAGAGACCTGGCAAGTCCGTAGACACAATGCCCGTCCTACTTGACAAAACTACGTGCGCCTTTGATCTTAAATCAATCAAGAAAAATAACCCAAAATTCCAAAATAGATTGAAAAGATGATAGGACAAGAAACTATAATTTTTCCTAATTAGAAAAATCATGCGCCATGTGATCATGCAATTTGCGAAAATTGAAACATGGCATGTGAGCATGGAAAAGCATGAAAGTACATCGTTCGACGCTCGCAAGTCCCTCTGATACCACTGTTGGAAAATGATGACACCAAAATATATAGTATATTTTGTATCATTTTCGATATCTTTTCATGCTAAATTGAAGATCTTTTACTTGTCTTCATGATAAATTCATTGAATATTGCAAAGTCTACTTTTATTTGGGTTTTTCATGGTTTTCAGGTAAAAAGGCACTATTTTTAGGCGTTTTTAAGGAAAATCAAATACATAAAAAGATTACCATCATCAAGAGGAGATCGGCCAAGAAATTTCACGCAAAACGGAGCAAGACAGCAAATTATGGCAGTGCTGTAACCCATTTTACGGTACCATAATTCCAGACAGTACCGTAAAATCTGAGCCCTGCCGTATTTTGAGAAGTTTCCGAACAGAAATATTTTTGGATTTTACGGCACCTGCTGTAAGAAACATTACGATACTGTATTTTGGAGAGCTTCATAATAGAAACTTCACCCGGTTTTACGGCACTACCATAAACCAGATTACGGTGTCGTAATTCCCCGACAACATCAGAACAGAAGACTCGAGAGATTTTATGGCAGTGCCGTAAGACATTAAACTGCCATAATTTCTGTTCTGAACACAACGCCCGAGTCAATATCAACGCCTGATTCTTGCGGAGAAGATCGTGAACGATCCAGATCCTTAAATTGGATGCCGTAAGAAGCAGAGGGCGAGCTTTTCATGAGAGGATTATAGAGAAACCAAAAGCCCCAAATTTCATGCACTGTCGTGGGAGAAATCGCAATCCACGCCGCCGCCGCGCTCGATCCAGATGTTCCCCGGCCGTAATTTTCATACTGAAGCTTCGTCTGAAGGAGGAGATAACGTGCCAGAAGTTTTAGACTAAAAGAAGATCAATTGGAAGAGAAATCGAAGAAAAAGGAGTCGCCGGCACTGTTCATCAACGGGTCTTGCAAATTACGGCTGTGAAATACTTCACAGCCGTGCTGTATTTTCTAAACTTCTCTTTTACTTCGATTTTTGATCCTCTGAAACCATGATCTATTGCAATTCCTTCATGATGATAGCTTAAACTACTTTTGGGACATGGGGGAGTAATTCACTTGATTTCCAATGACTAGATTACTATTTTTACTATTTCTTTGAGTTTAATATTACCATGATGATTTTGCTCATGTGATAATTGTACTTAGACTCTCTATAAGTTCATGTTACTAATTATGTTCTTAGAATTTTCGCTTGAGACCGAAAGGTAATTGCTTGAGAATTTGGAACCTTAGAATTGCATGTTAAGATCCCTTCCTTAGGTTAGATCTAATTTGATCTGTTCTAGTAGATTAATTACCATAATTATAACATGAACCTATAGATCGAGTCTATTTTTCAAACGTGGAGATCTTGTGCGAAAGCAAGGATCGGAACGTTGGAGATCCATGAGTAAAACTAGTGTTGAGACTCGGATGCACGAAAGTGATCCTTGAATCTCCACTAGAGATTATCAACATTGAATTCGGATGCACGAAAGTGATCCTTGAATTCATTGTTTGATGATTTACTTATCTTCAGCGTTGGGAAGAATCTTGCGTGAAAGCGAGGATAAATCCCTGTGCGGTTGTTTGCACGAAAGTGAAACAACCCTTTTATTTAGTAAATTATATCTTCATCATGATAAATTTGAACTGACGAAATCCTTATTCATATCTAGCTCATAAAAGTTAAAGTGAACGAAACCCTAGTCCCAGCTTTTCTCTCTGATAATTCCGTTTTTAGCTTCCAATTTGTATTCTCACTACTTCGATTAGCCTAGATAGTAAGAAATCAGCTATTTAGTATTCGACAACGTAGGTCCCTGTGGATTCAATACTTTCTTTATTACTTCGAGTATCCGTGCACTTGCAGATCACAACAAGTTTTTGGCGCCATTGTCGGGGACCTTAGTTTTTGTCCATATTAAAGACGTTGAGATTATTGCTAGATTAGGTTTTTATTTACTGTTTTTTATTTACTACTTATTTTCTATTTCTTGAAATCGCTTGATCTATCTACTTTGCATGCGCAGGAGCCTTAGGTCAGGACCACTTGTACCATTGGATCCTGAAATCACTAAGACATTAAGAGTGCGCAGAAAGTTGAGATTAGAAGAGACATCACAAGAAGAATTGCAAGAGACATTCCAACCAGAGTTAGAAGAAGAAATATTAGAGATGGGAGACAATCAGAAAAATCAGAGAACACTTAGGGACTATGCAGCCCCTAATCATCATGAAATTCGTTCTAGCATTGCTAAGCCAGCAACAGAGGCCAACAATTTTGAGATTAAGCCTGGTTTCATTGCAATGTTTCAACAAGATCAGTTTGGAGGATCTCCACTGGAGGATCCCAACCAACACTTGGCCTTATTTCTTGAATTATGCGATACTATTAAATTGAATGGTGTTTCTAGCGATGCATTGAGATTAAGACTTTTTCCTTTCTCTCTTAGGGACCGGGCAAAGACATGGCTTAATTCACACCCAGCCGGCACCTTCACCACTTGGAATCAACTGTCCAATTCCTTCTTGAACAAATACTTTCCCCCAAGCAGGACACTGCAGATGAGGAACCAAATTACAAGCTTTCAACAAAGAAGTGGGGAGTCGCTCAGTGAGGCCTGGGAGAGATTCAATGAACTGCAGCGGAAGTGTCCTCACCATGGACTAGAACTTCAAACTTTACTTCAAATTTTTTAGATTACATTATCTGATCAGACTAAAATGATTGTGGATGCTGCTGCAGGAGGAGCTCTTATGAGCAAAACACCAGATGATGCCTTCAGACTGCTAGAGAAGATGACATTGAACCACAATCAATGGACTACCGAGAGAGGAGTACTTTACAAGCCTTCTCAAGGTAAGGGTGAAAGTGAAGGATGGCGATCCTTAGAAGAGAAGCTAGACTTTTTGTGCAGTAAGTTAAATTCCATGCAAACTGCTTCTGTTTCTGCTATTACTTGTGAAAATTGTGGCAATGATGGTCATACTGCCGAATATTGTAGAATTGTTGATCAGGGTAATGAGCATGTGAATGTCATAGGGAATTATAATCAAAGTAGACCTAATGATCCCTATTCTAGTACATATAACCCTGGATGGAGAAATCACCCCAACCTTTCATGGAAAAACAATAACAATGTAGGGGGGAACACTGAAAACAAAGGATTCCAAAGGCAAAATCCCAACCAAAATCTGAATCAAAACAATGATCAATTCTCTGAGATAAAATCCATGTTTGAAAAAATAATGACCAGTCAAAATCAGTTTGAGCAACAAGATAGAAAAATTGAAGAGTTTATGTCTGATCAAAAATAAATCCTGTCAAATCAAAATAGACAAATTGAAGAGTTTAAGGAAAGTTTTCATCAAATTAACTATAGACTGGATAGAGTAGAAGCCCACAACAAAATTCTTGAAAACCAAATTGCACAACATGCTAGTGTACCTTACAGACCCCCTGGGAAATTGCCTGCAAAACCTGAGATAAACCCTAGGGAGCACTGTAATGCCATTATGACTAGAAGTGGGAAACAACTAGGACAACCCAGAGGGAGGTTTGAAAACACTAAAGAAAGGCTTAATGATAATGAAAGGGAATTAGAGATAGGGGAATCTTCGTCACATGAGAAACCCCAAACTTGTTTATCACCTCAAAAGGGTGATGAACCAAAAGGGGAGGAATCATGTGAGAAAGACAATCCTAAACCTAATTTGTTAGCTCCTTACTAGCCACCAATACCTTTTCCTCAAAGGTTGGTTCAACATAAACTAGACAAAAAGTTTGGCAAATTTCTTGAAATCCTGAAAAAGCTTTATGTTAACATTCCTTTTACTGAAGCTATTACTGAAATGCCATCTTATGCCAAGTTTTTAAAGGAGATTTTGTCTAGTAAAAGGAAATTAGATGATTATGGTACATGCACTGTTACTTTAACTGAAGATTGTAGTGCTATCATACAAAACAAACTGCCACCTAAACTGAAAGATTCAGGTAGTTTTTCTATACCTTGTTCAATAGGCACTATGGCTTTTGACCGAGCCTTATGTGACCCCGGTGCAAGTGTGAGTCTAATGCCTCTTTCTACTTACAGGAAACTAAATCTTGGAGAGCTAAAGCATACATCCATATCCTTACAGCTCGCGGATTCATCGGTAAAGTATCATGTAGGCATATTAGAGAATGTCCCTGTATAATTGGTAAGTTTTTCATTCCTGCAGATTTTGTAGTGTTAGACATGGAGGTAAATTCTAGAAATCCTATCATTCTTGGTAGACCATTATTGGCCACAGCTAAAGCAAATATTGATGTGAAAGAAGGAAAGATTACTTTTGATATATGTGACAACAAGATTGAATTTAATCTTAATGATTCATTGAATAAACTTTCAAACTCAGGATCTTGTTGTAGCGTTGAAATATTTAATGATGAAATTTATGATGTTTCAAGTTTGTTTGAGGAGACCTCAAATAATGAATCTAACAATCTTTTTGAGGGCATTGATGAGAAATTGCAGAAAAAGAAAAAGACAAGGAGGAAGAAAAGAAGAAGAAGCTCTAGATTGATTGACAAATTAGAGGAGATTCTGAGCAAATTTGGATACTGTTTCAAGATTGAGCCTTATGTTGTAATATCAGAGAGGAAGTCTTGGAATTCACGATCAAACCCGAGTGTTAAAGGGTCAAGCTAATGACCTTTAAATTAGCGTTTCTTCGGAGGCAACCCAAGCTTTCTAACCTCTATTTTGTTTTCTTTAACTTAATTTTAGCTTGATACTAATTTTTCTTTTATTTTTGTAGGTAAATTTTGATTTGGAGCAAATTAGGGTACTATAGTAAAGTAGTTTACGACACCGTATTTTTAACCACTTCCGATTAGAAAGTTGCCACGATTTCACGGTACTACCGTAAGGTATTGTACGATAGCGTATTTTGGTTCCAAAATCCACCCAAGAGTTTCTTTATTTTTACGGTACCACTGTAAGGTACTTTACGGTACCGTATTTCCACAAAATTTTATTTTTTTATTTTCTGAATTTTCAATTTTTGAAAAAAAAATTGCTGTTTGGATTTTACGGCAGGTACCTAAGCTATGTTACGGTACCGTAATTCCACGTCATTTTTCAACAGAAAGTCTCTGAGATTTTACGGTAGGTACCGTAAAGCATTTTACGGTGCCGTAATCCTGAATCGTTTTCGACCCGAGAGTTGTCGTAATTTTACACAGTGCCGTAAGACATTACACTGCCGTAAAGTGGTTTCGGACATGCGAGTCTGTTCCGTATTTAGGGTTTCGACCGGGCCATTTTTAGGGTTTTACCCTCGTTTTCGCTCGAGCTTGCGCCGATCTCGTTTCTCCAACCGCCTCCGACCTGCTGTGGATGCTGGCGATCCTTCCTGTCTAGAGTTCACCGTCGATTAGATACCCATTTTTCTGATTTCATCGCTTTAATGGGTTTTGATGAACTTACGCCCCTTTCGCTCATTCTAGCTCGATTCCCAACCATTTCGAGTGATTCTTGTTTCTATTTACTCGTTAGAAGATGAACTCTCAATTCTTCGCTGTTTGAAAGAGTTTTAACCAATTTTCATCACCGATTTGAGTTGAAATACGCTTAACACGCTCGAGGTTACTGTTCACTCACAGTTTTGTTTTTTTTTTAGTTTGAGCTTGAGTTATGAGTTGATTTTCGCTTCCTACATACTTGATTAGTGTTACTAATGATGCTGGAGCTATGATTCATGCTTGCCATTTTGAATTGAGATCGAGATTACAAGACCTGTTTTTACTCTGCTAATGATGCTTAAAGAACATGATGATATAACTTAATCTGAACTGCTATATTATTATGTTGTATATGCATTGAATTGTGAGTTTGCAGCTTGTTAGCAAATATGCCAAGGAGAAAGGTAATTTTCCTAAGAGAGAAGAGGAAAGCTCCTACAGAACCATCCCAACCCCAAAACCCCCATGGTATCATTTTTAGGAATGAGATACAGGAGGCCAGATATAACAAACTGACTGAAAGAAGAATTGTCAACACAAAATATGCTGATCAGAGGACTCTTGAAGCCTTAGGGCTTTATGATAACGTACTTTGGATGTTTGATAGGATTCAAGCCAAGTAGTTTTTCCAGATGCATCCGCCCACATTCTTACCCCTTGTTCTAGAGTTTTTGAGCAGTCTGATTGTGGAACTGAAGGAGTATTCCCATGGCCCTGCTGATGGGAAAATTACTTTCAGGTAGACTAATGAAGAGAGGGAGCTTACACTGCAGGAAGTAAGAGACATCTTTGGACTGAGCTGAAAGTTCCGTTAAGGGGGGGGGAACCCTAATAGGCGCATATCAGAACTTGCAACAAGAGGAAATTAGGGTTTCCTAGGATCGCATGGATGAATATATGATCAACTTTAATAACATGTATAGATCGAGAAGGGGATCATACCATTGCCATTGCTTGGATGGCGACTTGGAAGAAGAGGGCGAGCGGCTCTCCTCCAAAGGTGACGCACACAAGGTGAAGATGACTACTCCCTTGGCGTCTTTGTGCTAGCAAAGCTTCAAGGTTTCCCTTCGTGAAGGAGATGAGAGATGTCTCTTGGTTTTGTTCTCTTCTCCTTTGCGTGAAGTCTCACCACACAACACAAGAGAGGTCGAGAGAGGAGAAGATGGCGACGAGAGAAGCGTTACTCTTCGAACGTGGAGGCGTTCCACATTTTGGAAAAACCGATTTCCAAAAATAGCAAGTGCTTCAATGTATGCGATCATGCATTCACTCCAAGTGAACCGACCGCAAACTTTTTCTCTCCCATTGAACCATGCGTTCATATGATGAACTGGTTCAATTGGATTTGGTTCAAAGACCAAATCAAACCAAGCCTTGGTCTAGATCATATTAAACCATAAGGTTCAAGATCTAACCATTCATCTCTTGATGCTCTTGATCATATCGATCAAGCATCAATTCTCTCGATCGAAGCTTACCGATCTCAAGCCCTAATCAATCAAACATGATCAGACCAGATCTCACTTACAATCAGAGTTTAAACTCCTTTAAACTGAACCAAAACAATTCAGTCCACACGATCTGACATAAGTAAGCCATATCATCAAATTGTGCGACCCTAAGGGTTTCCTTTAAATGTCGGTAACGATAACTTATGTTATCACGAACAGAGAGGGGTATCTAGCAACACATCACTGTCTCCCGATATAAAGGAAAGAGTCTTCCAAGACTACACCCAAACCATAGCACAAGTGTGAACCCAAGTCACTTGACATATGTGTTTCCTTTGCCACTGGATGTTCTTATTGGACAAGCGTGTCAAGCCTGTAATTCCAATATGATGAGAGTGGTTAGATCAGATGAACATAGTCACCTGGGTATGGCCATACACTTTCTCAACCATCTCATCCAGGGGGCCCCTTCAGAACATCACACTCCAAACAAGGAGACGGCAATCCTATATCTATCACTAGTGCCCTAACATGACTCATGCTCATTATCCAAGATAGTCTATAACCATTAAGTTTCAAATGATATTGAACTACCTCAAAACAATGCCAATCATCTGTTGGGGTATGCCCTTAAGGCTAATGTTTGAGGCCTTGGGATTATATCAGTATCATGTATAAACTCTATGTTTATAAAGGCAATGGTTGTTATTCAGGTTGTTACATCATCTGCTGCAATATGTATACTTCTGAATAATGTCTCAATGCTGTTCAGCTTGGCTGACATGCAGTATTGTCCTTAGTCGAGATATCTTGGTGAACATGAGATAGCCTTGATATGATTGAGACTAGTATGTGTTCTAATCTTATAGGATGCTTCGAGCATGGAATTAGATGTAGACTCATGGGTACATTGGATGTACTGGACAGATCCTATGTAGGATATTCAATTGCTTGTCACAATGTGAATAATCCTTATATGCAAACAAGTGGCATATTTCCTCTGACTTGAGATCACTTGTATTTCTAAATGATGATTGGCATTGTTTTGAGGTAGTTCAATATCATTTGAAATATAATGGTTATAGACTATCTTGGATAATGAGCATGAGTCATGTTAGGGTACTAGTGATAGATATAGGATTGCCGTCTCCTTATTTGGAGTGTGATGTTCTAAAGGGGCCCCCTGGATGAGATGATTGAGAAAGTGTATGGCCATACCCAGATGACTATGTTCATCTGATCTAATCATTCTCATCATATTGGAATTACAGGCTTGACACGCTTGTCCAATAAGAACGTCCAGTGGCAAAGGAAACACATATGTCAAGTGACTTGGGTTCACACTTGTGCTGTGGTTTGGGTGTAGTCTTGGAAGACTCTTTCCTTTATATCGGGAGATAGTGATGTGTTGCTAGATACCCCTCTCTGTTCGTGATAACGTAAGTTATCGTTACCGACATTTAAAGGAAACCCTTAGGGTCGCACAATTTGATGATATGGCTTACTTAAGTCAGATCGTGTGGACTGAATTGTTTTGGATCAGTTTAAAGGGATTTAAACTCTGATTGTAAGTGAGATCTGGTCTGATCATGTTTGATTGATTAGGGCTTGAGATCGGTAAGCTTCGATTGAGAGTATTGATACTTGATCGATGAGATCAAGAGCATCAAGAGATGAATGGTTTGATCTTGAACCATTTGGTTCAATGAGATCTAGACCATGGCTTGGTTTGATTTGGTCTTTGAACCAAATGTAATAGAATCGAATAGGATTGAACCGGTTCACATATGTGAACGCATGGTTCAATTGAGTTGGCGTTTTGGTTGGTTCACAAAACATGAACGCATGGTTTCATAACTTTCCATTTTTGGAAGTCATGTAACGCCTCAACGCCTATTCTCTTCGAAAGGCTCTCTTGTGTTGTTCGTCGTCGTTGTTGTTTTGACGAAAAGAGAGAGAGCTTTCGGCCAGGAAGAGCATCATCTCATCTCCTCCACACTAAAGGATACCTTGGCGTTTTTGCTAGCACAAAGGACGCGCAAGGAAGCAAGCTCCATCACCTTGTGTGCGATTTCTTTGGAGGAGAGCCAACTTGCTCTCTATCTTCTTCCAAGCCGCCACTCATGGCCATGGTAACATCTCCTTGTTTCATGTCTATGCTTAAGTTGATCATATGTTAAGCCACATCCGATCTTCATGAAACCCTAGAAAATTTTATATATATGCGCCTTATAGGGTTTCTTCCCCCTTTCATCATCATTTAGAAACACAAGTGATCTCAAGTCAGAGGAAATATGCCACTTGTTTGCATATAAGGATTATTCACATTGTGACAAGCAATCGAATATCCTAAGTAGGGTCTGTCCAGTACATCCAATGTACCCATGAGTCTACATCTTATTCCATGCTCGAAGCATCCTATAAGATTAGAACACATATTAGTCTCAATCATATCAAGGCTGTCTCATGTTCACAAAGATATCTCGACTAAGGACAATACTGCATGTCAGCCAAGCTAAACACCATTGAGACATTATTCAGAAGTATACATATTGCAGCAGATAATGTAACAACCTGAATAACAACCATTGCCTTTTTAAACATTGAGTTTATACATGATACTGAAATAATCCCAAGGCCTCAAACATTAGCCTTAAGGGCATACCCCAACATGAGCACAGGAGGGTACACTGAGATACCCCTTAGATTTATGGAAAACATCTTTTGGAACTAGATCACTGATGAAAACAGTTTCTATGTTGTTTCTGCCAGGGCTAGCAAGATCATGAACCCTTGTATCAGATATGCTCATAGGGTTCTAGCACACACAGTGTTCGGCAGAGGGGATAGTGACGGCATGGTTCGTCAACATGAGCTCTATCTTCTTTGGGGGATGCTCAGTGGGTTTGCAGTGGATGTGGCTTATTTCATGGTCAAGCATATGAACAAGGTTGCTAGAGCAACCAGAGGAACTGTGGTGATAGGAGGCTTGATTACTCCTATAGCCAGGCATTTTGGGATTGAGCCCTTTGACGCAGAAATGGCACGAGGGAATCCAAGACTCGACATGGAATCTTGCATTGCGATGAGGATGATTGTTAGGGAGGGAGATACCTTTTATTTGGTCCTTGGACCAAATATCCGCCCTCTACCTTTACCGCGCAACGAGAAGACTACAGTCAAGGACAGAGCCAATTGGAAGTTGTCACCCAGCGCAGTAGAGGCAGCCTTTACCCCACCGCTTGATTCAGCACCACCACAACCCACCTGGGGTGGAAGGAGTGATCCGTATGGGATGGAGTCACCTCCTCGTGATTCTCCACAGGCTGCCGGTACATCTTCACAGAGACCTAGGGCTGGTTTTGCTATCCGCCATGATCCTGGTTTTCAGGCGTTGACAGCACAGATGTATAATCAAGAACGCCGCCAGGAGAGGATGGAAGAGACTCTGGGGCATATCCAGAGGGATATGGAGAGGTTATGTGATATTATGGAAGATATGGGTAATTTCCTTTTTGACCGCTTTGGTTATGCAGATCATCGAGATTATGGATACCAGGGTGATCAAGAAGGAACACTATATTATGACCCCATGGAGGCTGCTGCGAGAGATTCAGAGGCTACACGATTAGATGGCGACGATTTGATACTTTATGAGTATTGTTTTCCTTTACTTCTTTACCATACTGTGTTTTCCCATATATATCTCTTTGATTTTTTATATGATGAAGGGAAGGATGACGCTTCATGATCGCCGCCACTGATTTTTGATATGATTACATTGAATTTTTCAATATGGTTGTATGACAAATATTGATATTCTGACTTATCTTTCGATTTGGTTGTATTACTACATGGTGATGATATTACTCTTGTTGACATGATGTGATGATGATGATGAAAATTTTTTTTTTGATATATCATTATGTTTTGAGATGTGTTGATGATTTTTTATGACAAATTAAATTCAAAATCCATGATTAGAGATATAGCCCTATCATGTCAAAATTTATTTCTTCAATACATATTTGTCTATTGAAATATGAAATTAGTTGATGCATGAACTTTTGGATAGATGTATTGTTTGAAGAATAAAATCTAAAGGTGAAATTTTTCTTTCGAATAAAATGAGTATATGAGTATGATTTATGAATTGAGATCAATTGATCAACCTAGTAGATGTTTAGTCTATTCTTGTTATTTGTTGGGAAATAAGAATCCATGATCCCCAAAAATAAGGTAAGGACTCCTGTACTTGGCACTATGGGGAAGCACAGTGGTACCGAAGGTTATGGGTTGAAGTAATAAATAGAAAAAGTATGTATCTATGTGGGTACATGCCATGAGAAAAATCATTTCACATAAACTCCGTTGTCCTTAGTAAATTCTTTCCAAATTAGAGGATATGAGTTCCAATGCATTGATTATGTGATCCGTGCACTCTAATCTCGTCACCAGAAAAAAGGTGGTAATCGAGTTAGAGAATGTGAATAATGCCAAAAAAAAAAATTGATATGAGTGGAAAAAGATTTTGGGGACCTTATTCCTGTAAACAAAAGCATGATAGATTTGAACTGAAAATTGGGTGAAATCATAAGATTGAAAATTCTATTTATTGTACATGTTGCGAAGTTTTATTTGATTGAATTATGGATCTAGAGGGTTGAGTTCTAAGAATGATATGTTTATTTGAAATTTTATAAATCAATTGATAGAATTCTTCATTGATAAGTTGCATTTTAGAAATTTATTGAGCATGAAAAGGTTACTCTTTTAATCAAACTTTGATTTCAAATTTTGATTTTTGCTTGAGGACAAGCAAAGTTTGAGCCTTATGTATTTTGATGACACCAAAATATATAGTATATTTTGTATCATTTTCGATATCTTTTCAGTCTCAATTGAAGATCTTTTACTTGTCTTCATGATAAATTCATTGAATATTGCAAAGTCGACTTCTATTTTGGTTTTTCATGGTTTTCAGGTAAAAAAGCACTCTTTTTAGGCATTTTCAAGCAAAATCAAATACGTAGAAGGATTACCATAATCAAGAGGAGATCGCCCAAGAAATTCCACGCAAAACGGAGCAAGTCAGCAAATTACGGCAGTGCCGTAACCCATTTTACGGTACAGTAATTCCAGATAGTACCGTAAAATCCGAGCCCTGCCGTATTTTGAGAAGTTTCCGAACAGAAAAATTTTTGGATTTTACGGCACCTGCAGTAAGCATCATTATGGTACCGTATTTCCGAGAGCTTCAGAACAGAAACTTCACCCGGTTTTACGGCACTACCGTAAACTAGATTACGGTGCCCTAATTCCCCGACAACACCAGAACAGAAGACTCGAGCGATTTTACGACAGTGCCGAAAGACATTACACTGCCGTAATTTCTGTTCTGAACGCGACGCCCGAGTCAATATCAATGCCCGATTCTTGCGGAGAAGATCGCAAGCGATCCAGAGCCTTAAATCGGATGCTGTAAGAAGCAGAGGATGAGCTTTTCACGAGAGGATTACGGAGAGACCAAAAGCCCCAAATTTCGTGCACTATCGAGGGAGAAATTGCGATCCACGCCGGCGCCTAGGGTTTCACCGCCGCGCTCAATCCAGACATTCCCTGGCAGTAATTTTTATACTGAAGCTTCGTCTGAAGGAGGAGACAACGTGCCAGAAGTTTCAGATCGAAAGGAGATCGATTGGAAGAGAAATCAAAGAAAAAGGAGTCGCCGGCACTGTTCATCGACGGGTCTTGCAAATTACGGCTGTGAAATACTTCACAGCCGTGCTGTATTTTCTAAACTTCTGTTTTACTTCGATTTTAGATCCTCTAAAACCATGATCTATTGTAATTCCTTCATGATGATAGCTTAATCTACTTTTGGGACATGGGGGAGTAATTCACTTGATTTCCAATGACTAGATGACTATTTTTACTATTTCGTTGAGTTTAATATTACCATGATGATTTTGCTCATGTGATAATTGTACTTAGACTCTCTATAAGTTCATGTTACTAATTATGTTCTTAGAATTTTTGCTTGAGACTGAAAGGTAATTGCTTGAGAATTTGGAACCCTAGAATTGCATGTTAGGATCCCTTCCTTAGGTTAGATCTAATTTGATCTATTCTAGTAGATTAATTGCCATAATTATAAGATGAACCTATAGATCGAGTCTATTTGTCAAACGTGGAGATCTTGTGCGAAAGCAAGGATCAGAACGTTGGAGATCTATGAGTAAAACTAGTGTTGAGACTCGGATGCACGAAAGTGATCCTTGAATCTCCACTAGAGATTATCAACATTGAATTTAGATGCATGAAAGTGATCCTTGAATTAATTGTTTGATGATTTACTTATCTTCAGTGTTGGGAAGAATCTTGCGCGAAAGCGAGGATAAATCCCTGTGCGGTTGTTTGCACAAAAGTGAAACAACCCTTTTAATTAGTAAATTACATCTTCATCATGATAAATTTGAACTGATGAAATCCTTATTCATATCTAGCTCATAAAAGTTAAAGTGAACGAAACCATAGTCCCAGAATTTCTCTTTGATAATTCCGTTTTTAGCTTCCAATTTCTATTCTCACTACTTCGATTAGCCTAGATAGTAAGAAATCAGCTATTTAGTATTCGACAATGTAGGTCCCTGTGGATTCGATACTTTCTTTATTACTTCGAGTATCCGTGCACTTGCAGATCACAACAGAAAACCCCGGGGATATTTTATAATTTTTCAAAGTCATTACAAACACATACAAGTGCACAGCATAAGAATATACCCGAAATAGGCCGGTCCCAAAAACCTAGTAAAGATCATCTTGCGAGCAGGTCGACACGATGAGATAGAAAATATATTAGGAGCAAGATCAGGCCGATGTCGAGGTAGGTGTCCAAGTGTTCGCCCTCTGCAGTCTTGCACACACGGATGCCTCGAGCTATCTTCTTCCACGCTCGGTGCTAGTCTCGGGAAGAAGATCCAAGCCTTTGTTCACCTTCTTCTATCAGTAGGGCCAATCACTAAGCAGTAGAGGTGCCAAGATAAGGAGAGGAATGGAGAAGCCGCCAAGTCCATGAGATCCTTGTGCCAAGAGGGAAGGAGAAGGAAGGCTTGCAGCTTGATGGAAGAAAGCTTGCGCCAAGGCCTCTTGTGCTCTCACCCTATACCCTTGCTTACGCTAATTGATAATTACTCTAGGGCCTCACGCATGCATCTATTATGTAGATGCAAGAGGCGACAATGCAAGAGGTGAGGGTGGTGCAAATTCCATGAAGATATGCGGCTAGGGTTAGGGTTTGGATCAATTAGGGTTGAGAGTTTTGGAAATTCTCCAAGAGTTTTCTATAAACCCATTCCACAAAGCCATATGCGCCCAAGACCTTCCTAAGAAATCTTCCAAGCCATATTAGCCCCAAGACTTGCCATAGAGGCAAGCATACCATCAAATGATGAGGGAGGGTGGCGCCTAAAGCTTCCTAAAGAAGCAAAATTGCCCACTCCAACCCATTATACCCCTAGGCGCCAATGGGGTGGAGACTTCTCACCATTATACCCTTTAGCCCATTAATTCTTCATGACAACTTGTTATTAGCCCTCATTGGGTAATGAGCTTGCCCAAACTTCATTACATGGGTTGATTAATCTATTGGATCCTGAAGGAACCCCTAACTAAGGGGGAAGAAACCCTAAGCATGCTCATCTATCATGCATAGCGGAAAGAGGGCTTCAAGTCAAGATCGGATATGAAACAATATGATCAACTTGAAACTAGAAATCATACCAATGCCATGGACTTGGATCTCGGCTTGGAAGAAGAGATCAAGATAGGTCTCCTCCAAAGTGTGCCACACACAAGATGAAGTTGGCTCACTCCTTGGGGTCGCTTGTGCTAGCAAGTCACTCAAGGAATCTTCACTTGTCGAATGGAAGGGATGATGAACTTCCTTGTTGCCGAGAGTTCCTCTTTGCCCAAGCTCTCCTTCTCGTCGTCAACCACACCTCAACCAATGTCCAAGGCGTTGATGAGAAGAGTTCCAACGCATAAGCGTTTTTGGCGTTAAGTGAAACCGGCCCCCTTTGATGACTTTCCATAAATGGAAGCTCATCAAAGCATGCGCTCAAGCCATAACCCAAACGCATTTGAGCATTGAACCATGCGTTCAAAATTGTGAACCGGTTCAAGCTAAACCGTTCGATTCAACTTTGGTTCATGAACCAAACCGAAATGGCTCAAGCCATGTGGTCTAGACCATATTGAACCCCAAGGCTCATGATCTAACCATTCATCACCTGATGCCCCTGATCTTTCCGATCTAGCATCATCTCTCTTGATCGAAGCTTACCGATCTCAAGCCTTAATCAATCAAACATGATCAGACCAGATCTCACTTACAATCAGAGATAAAATCCCTTTAATCTGAACTCAAAGAATCCAGTCCATTCGATCTGACTCAAGTAAGCCATATCATCAAATTGTGCGACCCTGAGGGTTTCCTCTAAATGTCGGTAACGATAACTTACGTTATCACGATCAGTGAGGGGTATCTAGCAACACATCACTGTCTCCCGATATAAAGGAAAGAGTCTTCCAAGACTACTCCCAAACCATTGCACAAGTGTGACTCCATTCACAAGGCATACATGTGTCCTTTGCCACTGGATGTTCTTATTGGACAAGCGGGTCAAGCTTGTAACTCCAATACGATGAGCATGATTAGATCAGATGCACATTGTCATCTGGGCATGGCCATACACTATCTCAATCATCTCATATAGGGGGCCCATTAGAACATCACACTCCTTAAACAAGGAGACGGCAATCCTATGTCTATCACTAGTGCTCTAACCTGATTCAAGCTCACCATCCAAGATAGTCTATAATCATTATGTTTCAAATGATATTGAACTACCTCAAAACAATGACAATCATCATTTAGAAACACAAGTGATCTCAAGTCAAAGGACATGTGCCACTTAGTGCTCACAAGGATCATTCACATTGTGACAAGCAATGGAATATCCGAGTAGGGTCTGTCCAGTACATCCAATGTACCCATGAGTCTACATCTTATTCCATGCTCGAAGCATCCTATAAGATTAGCACTCATATTAGTCTCAATCATATCAAGGCTGTCTCATGTTCACCAAGATATCTCGACTAAGGACATATAGCCTGTCAGCCTAGCTGAACAGCTTTGAGACATTATTCAGAAGTACACTTATTACAGCAGACAAGGTAACAACCTGAATAATAACCATGCCTTTTATAAACACAAGAGTTTATTACATGATACTTATACAATCCCAAAGGCCTCAAACATTAGCCTTAAGGGCATACCCCAACAGATCCAATCCATTGTAACCCTAATCCAAATGTGACCAACCATAGTCAATTTCGGGTCAACCTACCAAAAATGAAGTTTGGATCCAATAACTATCTTCCATCTCATCAGGCCCATTGGCGCTGATGAAAATTTTCAAATAGATCCAAGTTATCCAATAACTCGATCATAAGGCTTCCCGATCAATACGAGAACTCGAGTATCAAGGTGTACGACCCTGTAGGTTCCTCTGACGTTGGTAGTGCTAACCTAAGGTCACCACAAGCAGAGAGTGGCACCTAGTAGTGCATCGCTGCTACCCAAGTCATTGCAATGGATATCAACATCGACATCCCCATCATCACAACTAGGTACAGATACATTACAGTCTCTTTGTCGAACTGATATCGGATTGGACAAGTGTGTCATCACCTGTTTTCACCCAATCACATGGTTATGACTAAATAAGGTTCTCACTGTTGGTGTATAGGCCCTAGGACCTAGTTTTGGTCCATTATTGTACTACTTGATACTGATATTTATACATATCATACTGGCATTGTCGTTATCATTATTTGTTTACATCTGCGAACATGTACTTATATGATAATGTCCCTGGAGACAGATTGGATCTGTGCTCAAATGATAGTCCCCAGTCGATGTACTTGAGTGGATATGGGACAACTCTGGTACTTGTGAGACTGGTATATGGGCTGGTTAGGCACGAGGTGCTAACACAGACATATGGGTATATTAGTGGTGGATATACTGGAACGACCCGCTGTGAGGCAATGACTTGGTGTCACAAGTTATCCTTACAAGTGATAGGAGATGCATTGATCCTTTGACTTGAGGTCATTGGCCATTCTATATAGTTAGGGATATGCTTTGATACAATCTAACACCTCGCCGTAGTTGGGGGGGGGGAATTGATGGAGGGCCTAACACAGCTCTTAGAAGATCCACTAGGGCTCGGAGGAAGCTGATGTGGGACCAAGGCGGGATCTTCGGAGGTCCGCCCGGGTTTGAAAGAAGCCCTCTAGGTATGGCTATCCTAGCCCCTAGACATGGCTTCCTTAGGACCCCATTTTGCTTGTTTTGTCTTAGATTAGGGTGCATCATGTGGTAGGTTAGATCCACCTTCAAATTACACCATGTAGTTACATTTCTAGGTTCCGCCACTTATGTATGGTAGGTTAGTGCATGCAATCAATGTAATAGATTAGGTCCACTCTGTTTTGGGAATACCGGTCAAAATCAGGTCAAGGCAATGCAAAGAGGCGCCAAGAGCCATCAGCCCACCTTATGGAGAACCAGCCCACCTACCCTATGGGACATCACAACAACTACCCCAACTCTCACCATCCTACTTGGCATACATGAGGGATTTGTCTTCACTTCCCAACCGCCACTTTCCCTTTGGGAGTAAGGGGGACAAAGTCAGCCACCTATCAGTTTTCTACAGCCCCCAAGAAGGAAGTTGTGCCAGCCCATCAATGCAAGGAGCAGCCATCACTCCACCCTTCCATGCGCAGGTTGCTGCCCCTCTATTTTTGGAATTGCTTGCTGCTCTCGCCCACCAAAGCCTCCAGGAGATCAGTCCTTCTGCAGCTCAAGGATTCGTCCTTGCTATTTGGAGGAAAGCCCCATGAGAAGCTCATGAAGACCAGCCAACAAATAGGGAAGTTTTCAGCCTTCTAGGCGCCAGCTCATTGCACCATTGCTTGCTTGTTTGTTTGACCTGTACATGCGCCAAAGGGACTTGTTTCCTTGCTTGGTTTTGGCATTATAACCTTGTAACCTCTTTGGCAGAAGTAGAGTTGAATACTTTTGAAAAAAACTTCTGAAGTGTGTCTTCAAGGGTGTGTGTCACCTCAACTCTCCCCCTCTTCCTACCCTAGCCGAGAGTTCCTCTCCTCTTCCCCTCTTCAATCCTCTTCCACCACTTGCTCACGTCTTGAAGGTGCAAGCTCACGCCTCCCTTTCCTTCAGCCTTGAAGGGTATCCAATCCAAGAGGAGGAGATGGAACCAAACAGTGGCATAAGATGATGTTGCCTACACCAAGCCGAGATCAAGGGGTTTCCCTAAGCTAGCTAAGTTTCTTCTCTACTTTGTATGGTATTTTCTTGGTGTCTTTGAACATCCAACTACACTCACATCCCTATTCCATGAAGGTTGCACCAGGATCAGAAGGATATGCAAGGCGTCATCCCCCTCTTTCCCCCTCTAATAGATAGTCTCTAACTTGTTAGCAAGGGAACTTGGAGAACTAGTCTCCCCCTTGATTGTTTTGTAACTTGGCCTCGTAATATTCTTTCAAATACTCACCCACGCGTGTGTGGGGATGCTGTAATGTCATGGTTGTAAGCTCATAGGGCCCTACTTCATGAGTTTCAACCATTGGACCGGTGAAGAACGGGAAGTTCGCCCTTTCTATTCTCAAAGGGCGCAAGGTGAGCCTCTCCCTTAGAATAGTGTTGTTTTCAAGCTCTAGATTGCATGCTAGGCTTCAATTTCAGTTTTAACACTTGCCTTAGACTTGCATGATAGGATTTAATTTCAGTTTGCTAATTGCCTAGTTTTGGTTTTACCTATAAAAATACCAAAACAAGCTATTTTCAACTACGTTAGCTTAACGGGATTCTTTAACCTATACTTAACTAGCAAAATGTTTTCAAATCGCGTTGTTTGAATGTGTGCATGCCGGCGACCCCATCATCTTGGTATCAGAGCTAGGCTCTTAGAGTAGGATTTTATAAGACCAAAAATTTATTTTCCTACTACTAAGATGACTTGGAACTAGGTCCTTGAAAGAAGTTGATTAACTAATATTTTATCACCTTAGGGCCTATTTTCCAAACTCTACTAGTTTTCGAAAATGGCTACTAGGTCCGGTGCTCCCTATGGTCTTAATCAAGCTATTGACCATGAGGTGAGTGCCCTTTCAATTGATATGGCCTCCATTAAAGAAACCCTAGCATCCCTTCAACACTCTATAGGTGTCATAGACAATAGGCTTAACACCCTAGAGTCTAACTCTAAGATGGATCCCCCAAACACTAGCCGGCCCAATAGTGGATCCCACACAAGGGAACCAAATGACCTAGGACCTCCATCTCACACCCCTAGAGTCACTCATGCTCAAACCGAATGGGAAGGACCCTATGCCCAACAACCACCCTATCATAGACCTAGAGATCATGATGTGCAATGTGCCATCAAGATAAACCCTCCTACTTTTGGAGGATCCCTTAACCCTAAGGAGTTCCTAGATTGGACCACAAAGCTAGATCAATACTTTGACTATAGCCTTATGCACAATGAAAGTAAGGTTAGGTTCACAAAGTGCTTACTAGAAGGACCCGCTAGACTCTACTGGACCCATGTCGAGAGAACCATAGAAAGGGATGGTAAGCCACCCGTTGAGTCTTGGGATGAAATGAAACTCCTACTTAGGCAAAAGTATGTCCCACCCGGCTTCATGCAAAAGCTTAAGGACGAACTCGGTAGCCACACTCAAGGCTCCTCTACAGTAGAAGCCTACCAAACCAAGTTAGAAGAGCTTCTCATTAGGTGTGAGGTCAATGAAGATCCGGGTATGATTCTTAGCAGGTTCAAAAATGGCCTTAGACCTGACATTAAAAGTGAAAGTCCTAACAAGGTGGCGAAACCCTAGATAGGCGCATGAAAAATTTCTTCTAAAGCAGCGGAGTGGGTTTCTTAGTATCATCGCATGCAATATGATCAACTTAACAACATGAAAAGAATTCATACCGAAGCCATGTGTTGGATGGCGTCTTGGAAAGAGAGAGCAAGAGAGATCTCCTCCAAATGATGCGCACACAAGAATGAGGATGCGCTCACTTCCTTGGTGCTCCTTTGTTAGGGTCCCCTTCAAGGGGGAGCGAGAAACCCTAAGGTGAGTACCCCTTTCAAGAGGGGGGCGCAAGTGAACTTTCTTTATTTTAGCAGTGGAATTAGGGTTTTGTTGGGGTATGCCCTTAAGGCTAATGTTTGAGGCCTAAGGATTGTATCAGTATCATGTAATAAACTCTTATGTTTATAAAGGCATGGTTATTATTCAGTTTGTTATATTATCTGCTGCAATAGATATACTTCTGAATAATGTCTCAATGCTGTTCAGCTAGGCTGACATGCTATATGTCCTTAGTCGATGTATCTTGGTGAGCATGAGACAGCCTTGATATGGTTAAGACTAATATGTGTTCTAATCTTATAGGATGCTTCGAGCATGGAATAAGATATAGACTCATGGGTACATTGGATGTACTGGACAGACCCTACTAGGATATTCAATTGCTTGTCACAATGTGAATATTCCTTGATTGTATCAAGTGGCACATTTCCTCTGACTTGAGATTACTTGTGTTTCTAAATGATGATTGTCATTGTTTTGAGGTAGTTCAATATCATTTGAAACATAATGATTATAGACTATCTTGGATGGTGAGCTTGAGTCAGGTTAGGGCACTAGTGATAGATAAAGGATTGCCGTCTCCTTGTTTAAGGAGTGTGATGTTCTAAAGGGGCCCCCTGGATGAGATGATTGAGAAAGTGTATGGCCATACCCAGATGACTGTGTTCATCTGATCTAATCATGCTCATCGTATTGGAGTTACAGGCTTGACATGCTTATCCAATAAGAACATCCAGTGGCAAAGGAAACATGCATGCCTTGTGAGTTGATTCACACTTGTGCTATGGTTTGGGTGTAGTCTTGGAAGACTCTTTCCTTTATATCGGGAGACAGTGATGTGTTGCTAGATACCCCTCACTGATCGTGATAACGTGAGTTATCGTTACCGACATTTAAAGGAAACCCTTAGGGTCGCACAATTTGATGATATGGCTTACTTAAGTCAGATCGTGTGGACTGAATTGTTTTGGTTCAGTTTAAAGGGATTTAATCTCTGATTGTAAGTGAGATCTGGTCTGATCATGTTTGATTGATTAGGGCTTAAGATCGGTAAGCTTCGATTGAGAGAATAGATGCTAGATCGGTGAGATCAGGAGCATCAAGAGATGAACGGTTAGATCTGGAGCCTTAGGGTTTAATTAAGATCTAGACTGGATCGCTTGGCTTGGTTGGTTCTTGAACCGAACCAAATTGAACCGGCTCATATATGAGCGCATGGTTCAAAGGGAGATGAGGTGGCGACTTGTTCACTTGGCGTGAAGGTTTGAGCGAGTGGTGGTTTCTATTTTTAGAAACCATGATCTCCACTTGGAGATCTCTCACGTTCGAATAGGATTGATTCTATTCTCGCCTCTCCACCCATTATTCCTCTCGGCACTTTTCGTGTGTGGCGACGCTTGGAGCTTTGAGGAGGATTCGGCCAAGAAAGGAAAATCGTCTCCATCCCTTCCATACGTTCAAGACTTCTTGGAACCTTGCTAGCACAAGGAGCACCAAGAAAGTAGGGGCACTCTCATCTTGTGTGCGCATTCTCTGGAGGAGACCCCTGTCGATCTCTGCTTCCTAGACGCCATCCAACACATGGCTTCGGTATGATCTTCATTCGATCTTCATGCTTCTTAAAAGTTGATCATATGAATGTATAGCTTCCGATCTTCTTGAAACCCTACTTCCGCTGCTAAAACATAAGAATAAGGTTGCTTGCGCCACCTTAGGGTTTCGCCCCCCCCCCCCCTTGAAGGGGAACCTACAATTGGTATCAGAGCCGGTTCTATGCATTGTTATTATGATTGCTTTAGCCTTGTGTGATCCATTACTTAAGCATATCTCTAGATCTAGGGTTACATGCGAAATCTCTAGTATGTGTTAGTTGACGAAAATGCATATTTTCTTTTTGCGCATGTATGTTGGCGCATGATGTAGTTTTGCTCAAAATATATCACTTGCGCGACCTCACTAGATCTAAGAGGCGCCTGCTGTAAACCCTTAGACGGGTTATTAGGGTTGAAGTCATCCCCTAGGTTAGATCCAGACAGTCTGATCAGACCATCTGACAGCCTTGATGGGTTGACCAGATAGCACCTGTGCGCAAGCACTTGGTGGCTATAGGTCGACTGCAGACAGGCGTGTAGCGATGTCTGGTTGAGACGACTAGTGAACACACATGAGTTAGGCCCGGGGTCACACCCGCTTGCCAGAACTCATGAGGGTTGTTCAGCCCTGGGGCATGCATGGTTGACCATTTGGTCGACTCAAGTCAGTTAGGACTTGGTGCATGTAAGGGCAGTGGATCTGACTAGGTCTGATGAGTGGATCCCTAGTAATGGACCGTTGTAAGGTAGTAGGGCACATAAGGAAAATTAAAATTGATGCCAATGGGGTTTTTCGAAATTTTATTTTCCTGTGTTGGATCACATGTTTGATTGTTGCATATGCCTGTTTATTTATTCTTATGTGGGCTGCCCATGTTAAATGTGTGCTGTGCTGGGGCCTGCATGCCTGTATTAAATTTGTAAATTAATTATTGTGATCTGCGTATCACATTGTATTTAATTTATAAAGTGTAATTGACCTGCGTGTCAATCTTGTCTAGATAGATTAATTGGTAAGTTAATCAGACAAAAGCACAGAGCACACTTGGCAGAGGCGCATGCAGCAGTGGCTTGACCAGGTGGGAGGTCCAGGGTTTGACTCTAGGACCAGGCGCATTTTCCCTGGTGGGGGCACCTCAGCTGCAAATGGCGCTTGGGCCCTGGGCTGGGCCAGATGAGCAGCTAAAGTCCTATGAAGAAAAGCAAGTGAAGACTTAAGTATCTTAAGGTCTTACTTAGGCTATGGGCTTTTACCACATAAGATCCATGCTTTCTTTTATTGTTTAAATAAGTAGAACAGCATGATTTATTTATCTTCTGCTATCACCATAGGTATTGCATGATAGTGAAGAAGATAAAAGACCGTTAAAATCCAACGCTAAAATATCAAGCTCGTAAGCCTTCTGACGCGAAACCTCACTGTTCTGATTATCGTTGGAGCCGTGTTGTACCCACTCAGTGGGCACGTCCATCTATCTTCAGACGGTGCGGGATTACACCTGCGTGTTAGAGAGAAGGGATTTATCGCTTCTCGTTGCTCAGCATAGCACGTGGTGGTCCAGGGAGTAGGTCGGGTCAGCTTGACCATGTAGCCTACATATGTGGCGCATATGGTAGCACATGGAGGCAGCCATCTGTGGGGTCAGAGATTGTGTTGTACCAACTAAAGTTGGCACAGTCTGCTGGATTGACCAGATGAAGGGGAATCGCACGGGTTGGCGATTGGCTAGGGCAGCCTACCAGAGATTAGTGCTTGTACTCTCTGTGCATCTTATCTCACCTGAGCGGGACGCGGAGACCAAGTATGAAATCTGGATCCCATCTCACTAAAAGAGTTCTACTCTTTCGGGCTGTTTTGCTGGATTTTTCAGCCAGATAAAATAGTGAGAAAAAGAATCTTTCTTAAGTCCTGATTGATTCTTAACATTGATACTGACCTTGTTGTTCTTGCATTGTTGTAGATACCTGCAGCAACGAACACCATGAGCTTCAATGTGCGATCCCTACTGGAAAGGGAGAAGTTTGCTGGGCCGAACTTCTCAGACTGGTACGGACACCTTAAGATCGTTCTTAAGGCAGAGAGGAAACAGTATGTCCTCGAGACAGCGATACCGCCTCAGCCCGCCCCAAATGCTGCAAGGGCGGTTCGGGAAGCCTATGAAAAGCACGTCAATGATAGCATTGATGTCGCTTGCCTGATGCTAGCGTCTATGACGCCACCGCTGCAGCGTCAGCATGAGGATATGTCTGCTATAGACATGATAGCGAACCTCAAGATGCTATATGCTGCACAGGCGAGGACAGAACGCTATAATCTGACAAAGCTTTTCTTTCAGAGCAAACTGGCTGAAGGGAGCCCAGTGGGAGCTCATGTGCTCAAGATGATTGGGCACAAGGAAGCTCTAGAGAAACTGGGGCATACCATCAATCAGGAGCTTGCTGTAGACATTATTCTGCAGTCTCTCCCGCCCTCATTCGACGCGTTCATCATTAACTTTAATATGAACAAAATCGATTGTACTCCGGCAGAGCTGCTGAATATGCTCTTGACTACTGAGGAAACTCTGAAGGGAAAGCCTTCGACCTCTGTCTTAATGGTTCCTTCTAGGAACAAGAAGAAGGGGAAGAAGGGCAAGACCCCTGTCAAGAATTACAGCAAGGCTCTGAAGCAAAAGGTGAAGCGGTCCAAGGAATACAGATGTTTCCACTGTGGCCAGCTGGGTCACTGGAAAAAGGACTGTAAAGCGCTCCAAGGAGATAAGAGGGGAAGCTTCGCTTCTGGCTCAGGTATTTTTGTGACTGAGGTCATGTTTTCTTCTTCTATATCATGGGTGTTGGACACTGCATGTGGAGTTCACATTTGTTCAAATGTGCAGGAACTCAAGAGAAGAAGGCAGGTGGGACAGCATGAGGTGGACCTACGCGTTGGAAACGGGGCACGGGTTGCTGCTGTTGCTGTAGGAGACTATTTCATTTCTTTACCATCTGGACTTGTATTGGAACTAGACAATTGTTACTTTGTTCCCAGTATTACTAAAAATATTATCTCTATTCCTGCTCTTGTCAGGAAGGGATTTTCCTTTGAATGCAATATTTCAAAGTGTGTTTTATCTTTAGATAATATTGTTTATGCAACTGGTTCAATTAACAATGGGTTATTCATGTTGGACATGGAATGTTCTATACAAAATATTGATATTAAGAAAGCCAAGTATGCTGATGACAGCACCTTGCTATGGCATAGTCGTTTAGGCCATATTAACAAGAAACGCATTAAGCGGTTGCATGATCATGGACTGCTGGGATCATTCTCCTATGAGGAGATTGATACATGCAAGGCTTGTTTAATGGGTAAAATGACGAAGTCACCTTTTCCTCACAAAGGTCAAAGGGCTTCAGGTTTACTTGACCTTATACACAGTGATGTGTGTGGGCCATTTAGTAAACATGCCAGAGGTGGCTATCAGTACTTCATTACCTTTACTGATGATTTCAGTAGATACGGGTATGTCTATTTAATCAGACATAAAAGTGAATCTTTTGACAAGTTCAAAGAGTTCAAAAATGAAGTACAGAATCAGCTAGGCCGAAATATCAAGGCACTTCGTTCTGATCGAGGTGGAGAATACCTAAGTCATGCGTTTACTGACTATCTGAAGGAGTGTGGGATTATCTCACAGCTCACTCCGCCAGGAACACCCCAATGGAATGGTGTGTCCGAGAGGAGAAATAGAACGTTACTTGATATGGTTCGTTCTATGATGAGTCAGGCTACTCTTCCATACTCCTTTTGGGGATTTGCACTGGAGACAGCTGCAAAGGTACTAAACCGAGTGCCATCCAAGGCAGTTTCTAAGACTCCATATGAGTTATGGTATGGGAAACAGCCAAGCTTGACATTTATCAGGATCTGGGGCTGCGAAGCTTATGTCAAAAAGCTCGCCTCTGTAACGCCCCCTCAGAATAAACCCCAAACACAGACATAAGCCGCGGAAGATAGGGAGCGTCACATTTTTGGATAAATTTTCCTGCATGACTTAAACTTTGAACTAGGGATATTTTTGTCTTTTGTTATCAGAACTAGTAGAAAACTATGAATATGTGATATTCTGCATTTATGTTAATTGTGAACGAAATTTGGTGAATTTTCTGTATTATTATGTATTTTTAATTGAATGGTGTATGTAGAAAGTAATGACATGGAATATTGATTGATAACTTTGGATGACGGATCTTACAGCCTCTGGGAAACTAGAGAGCAGATCTGACAAATGTATCTTTGTCGGTTACCCTAAGGAAACTAAGGGTTATTATTTCTTCGATCCCAAAGGGAACAAAGTGTTTGTTGCTCGGACGGCCATATTTCTTGAGAAGGAGTTTCTTCTGCAAGAGGCCAGTGGGAGAGAAATAAAGTTGGATAAGAATCCAGAAGAAGGACAAAGTGCTCAAGCACAGTTGGATGAGCCTGAGCCGGTGGATCAGGTTATTGAACAATCTGAGGCTCAGATATCACGGGAACCGCGAAGATCGGGAAGGATCCGTCGACAGCCTGAGCGCTATGACGGAGTCTACATCATTGATCATGATGAACCCCTCACTTATGCGGATGCGGTCAGTGGACCGGAGTCAGCAAGATGGCTTGAAGCTATGCGAGCCGAGATGGACTCCATGTCAGATAACCAAGTCTGGGATTTGGTTGATCCGCCTCCGGGAGTTATCCCTATAGGCTGTAAATGGATCTTCAAGAAGAAGATTGACATGGATGGTAACGTGGTTACCTATAAAGGCAGGCTAGTTGCGAAAGGTTTCAAACAAATCTACGGGATAGATTATGATGAAACTTTCTCACCTGTAGCCATGTTTAAGTCTATTCGGATTCTTTTCGCGATAGCTGCATATTATGATTATGAGATTTGGCAAATGGATGTGAAGACAGCTTTCCTGAATGGAAATCTGGATGAGGATGTGTACATGACACAACCTGAGGGTTTCACTAATCTATCAGATCGTCATAAAATATGCAAGTTAAAGAAGTCCATTTATGGACTTAAACAAGCATCAAGAAGCTGGAATATTCGTTTTGATGAATCAGTCACTGAATTTGGTTTCATCAAGAACGAAGATGACCCGTGTGTATATAAGAGGTTTAGTGGGAGCGTAATTACTTTCCTAGTCCTCTGCGTCGATGATATCTTGATCATTGGAAATGACATTCCTGAAATGCATGCGGTTAAGGCATGGTTAAGGAAATGTTTCCAGATGAAAGATCTAGGAGAAGCAGCCTATGTGTTAGGTGTGAAGATCTACAGGGATAGATCTAAGAGACTTCTCGGGTTGTGCCAGAGTACTTACATCGATAAAGTCCTGGAGAGATTTCATTTAGAAAATTCTAAAAGAGGATATCTTCCAGTCAGACATGGTCTGAATCTTTCGAAGAGTCAGTGTCCACAAACACAGACTGAGAAAGATGAAATGGACAATACGCCTTATGCTTCGGCTATTGGGTCCATTATGTATGCGATGTTATGTACTCGCCCAGACGTCGCTTACGGGTTAAGCGTGACCAGTCGGTTCCAAAGTAATCCAGGTCAGGCGCACTGGATTGCAGTCAAGAACATCTTAAAATATCTGCGGAGGACCAAAGATATGTTCTTGATATATGGTGGTCAGGAAGAACTCAGTATTGAAGGATATACTGACGCTTCGTTCCAATCTGACCAGGATGATTTCCGATCGCAATCAGGCTATGTTTTTAGCTTGAATGGAGGAGCAGTGGTGTGGAAGAGTTTCAAACAGTCAACTGTTGCTGATTCCACAACAGAAGCCGAGTATGTTGCAGCCTCGGAAGCATCCAAGGAGGCAGTGTGGATTCGTAAGTTCGTGAGAGAACTTGGTGTTGTTCCTTCGAGTGCAGATCCTTTGGTTATCTTCTGTGATAACACTGGAGCAATCGCACAGGCAAAGGAACCATGGTCGCACCAGAAGTCCAAGCACATACAGAGACGGTTTCACTTGATCAGGGAGATCATAGATCGTGGCGAGATCAAAATCTGCAAGGTTCATACAGATGACAATCTGGCAGACCCGCTTACCAAGCCTCTGGCGCAGCAGAAGCATGAGAAGCACTGTAATAATATGGGTTTGAGATTTCTCAACCATTAGATTAAGTGCAAGTGGGAGATTGTTGGGGTATGCCCTTAAGGCTAATGTTTGAGGCCTAAGGATTGTATCAGTATCATGTAATAAACTCTTATGTTTATAAAGGCATGGTTATTATTCAGTTTGTTATATTATCTGCTGCAATAGATATACTTCTGAATAATGTCTCAATGCTGTTCAGCTAGGCTGACATGCTATATGTCCGTAGTCGATGTATCTTGGTGAACATGAGACAACCTTGATATGGTTAAGACTAATATGTGTTCTAATCTTATAGGATGCTTCGAGCATGGAATAAGATATAGACTCATGGGTACATTGGATGTACTGGACAGACCCTACTAGGATATTCAATTGCTTGTCACAATGTGAATATTCCTTGATTGTATCAAGTGGCACATTTCCTCTGACTTGAGATTACTTGTGTTTCTAAATGATGATTGTCATTGTTTTGAGGTAGTTCAATATCATTTGAAACATAATGATTATAGACTATCTTGGATGGTGAGCTTGAGTCAGGTTAGGGCACTAGTGATAGATAAAGGATTGCCGTCTCCTTGTTTAAGGAGTGTGATGTTCTAAAGGGGCCCCCTGGATGAGATGATTGAGAAAGTGTATGGCCATACCCAGATGACTGTGTTCATCTGATCTAATCATGCTCATCGTATTGGAGTTACAGGCTTGACATGCTTATCCAATAAGAACATCCAGTGGCAAAGGAAACATGCATGCCTTGTGAGTTGATTCACACTTGTGCTATGGTTTGGGTGTAGTCTTGGAAGACTCTTTCCTTTATATCGGGAGACAGTGATGTGTTGCTAGATACCCCTCACTGATCGTGATAACGTGAGTTATCGTTACCGACATTTAAAGGAAACCCTTAGGGTCGCACAATTTGATGATATGGCTTACTTAAGTCAGATCGTGTGGACTGAATTGTTTTGGTTCAGTTTAAAGGGATTTAATCTCTGATTGTAAGTGAGATCTGGTCTGATCATGTTTGATTGATTAGGGCTTAAGATCGGTAAGCTTCGATTGAGAGAATAGATGCTAGATCGGTGAGATCAGGAGCATCAAGAGATGAACGGTTAGATCTGGAGCCTTAGGGTTTAATTAAGATCTAGACTGGATCGCTTGGCTTGGTTGGTTCTTGAACCGAACCAAATTGAACCGGCTCATATATGTAACATCCCTCAGAATCACACCCCACACGCATACAAGTAAAATACGGGGTTTCAAAAATTTTTTACTCTTCCATTAAAACACAAGAAGAAAGCGGCATCGAAGGACATTACTACGGAACAGAAAACCGCACAGAACTGAATAGGATCGATTACTAGGAAATAGAAATCCGGAAATCCAGAAAAAATCCGGCAGCAAGTATTCTAAACTACTGCTGCACAGACACACATATCTTGTAACAACAACAAACGTCCACACTACACATATGTGGAATTTCAGAAATATACAGAACTGATTATTCAGATACTAAAATAAACAACACAAATTCGGTTACACATCTCAAATCGGACATTTCAAAATAAGAACCAATTCAATAAAAGAATCCAAGACTTGTATCCAATAATTTAAATGAAACAACTATAATATAATATCCTGAAAACAGGCATAAGCCCTCAGGAGATAAAACATGTCATATAGGTCATAATAAATTAGGCACGCAGGCCTGATAAATCTTTAGAAGACTATTCTTAGAAATGACATCAAACATTAGCGTCATATTAGCTGTAGCAATTACTGTCTTGATGTCTCACCTGAAAACATTTAAACAACGGAGGTGAGCTAAAAAGCTCAGTGAGTAAAAGACACTAAAAGTCATCCATAGTACACATCAAAAATATCATACTTAAGTTGAAATTCTTTTTATTTAACAGATAAGATAAATCAACTTAACATGCATGCTCATATCAGAAACAAACACAATCAAATACAGATACTTGTAACAATAGGCATCAAACAGGTAGGATATGAATATACCAACCCATACCAACTAACCACACCGCCTAATACATCTAAATACAGATCGAAACAGAACTACAGAAATCAGAACTGACAGACAGAAAATCAGAATTTTCAGAGTCCAAACGGATAGTCTACATCGGAAACAGAAAGGCTACAGAAGGCCTGATGACCACAGAAGGTCTGACCCCACCTCTGCCGAGGACGAGACAATGCATGCATATCAGAAACAGAATGGTAGAGGAGATATCAGTGGGTGGCCCCCGTCTTGTCAGGACGTGGCACTCTGGTCTCCAATACCCAGAACAGAATGGTAGAGGAGGTATCAGTGGGTGGCCCCCGTCTTGTTAGGACGTGGCACTCTGGCCTCCAAAACCCAGAACTGAATGGTAGAGGAGGTATCAGTGGGTGGCCCCCGTCTTGTTAGGACGTGGCACTCTGGCCTCCAAAACCCAGAACTGAATGGTAGAGGAGGTATCAGTGGGTGGCCCCCGTCTTGTTAGGACGTGGCACTCTGGCCTCCAATACCCAGAACAGAAATAGTGTCTCAAGGGTCGTAGTAGACTATCAGCACCATTACAGCGCCACAGAAGGAGGGTAAGGACACGGAAGAGTGCTACACTAGGGCATAATTTTACAGAACAGATTATACTGAAACGGAGGAGTAGGACTAACCACTACTAAATTCTTACATCATGCCCAAAGTCTAACAAACCAGAAAATGACACACCCCAATATCCAGTCCTTAAACACAGAACAGAAATTATATGAGTGAATTCCTTACAACTAACCTTAATTCATATCAAACCATTCTATGTTCTCACAAATGTTTTAACACATTCAAGGTTTTCAGAAAATTCACAACATATAAACAGAACAGGAAATATCCACATAACAAACAATTAAATACAGAACAGAAATTATTCATATAACAAACATTTAAACACAGAACAGAAATTATTCATGAAATAATCTCCTCAAAATTTCTAAAATCGTGAGCTATAAAATTACTGTAAGGGGCGCCACTTTCAGAACCTTAACAGAACGCACAAATTTCATGTAAATAATTTCAGTCCCCCACTACAGATAATTTTAATTACACGCTCGTGAAGAAAACTGACAGAAGCCCCAAAATTGGCTCAACTATATTTTCGAAAATTCCTAAGTTCTTAGTTAAATCCCCAATTTTGTTTTCTCTAAAATTTCTCATCAAACAAATAAATTTTAGAAGAACTACAGACCACAATTTAAGAGGTTAAACCATACAATGTAAATTTTTCTCACAAAGGAATATTCGTCTAACCAAAACATAGCAGATTTATATTGTCCGTTTGCAAAATATATTTTTAGTCCAATTTCGAACCAAAGCTAGTCAATATTGTATTCAAAATGAAGCTCTCTGAATCTAGTTTCCAATAAAACTGGTTCCACAAGATTTAGAATTTTAGACAGGAAGATATAAGGGTTCGAACATGGGAAGGTCAGAATTTCAGATTTCAAGAAAACAGATTCATATATCAGACTTGCGACATTTATTTCAGATCCAATAACTAATCGAAAATAGGCGTTATGGGAGTCAAAATAAAGCTCTTCGAGCCTACGGTCTAATAAAACTGATTTGACAAGATTTCGAGCTATACCTAGGGAGATATGATGGTTCGAACACATAAAGGTCGAAATCCAGATTTCCAGAAAACTGATTTTGTACAGCTAGATTGCAATACAGATTGAAATACGAATACAGATCGGATATGGTCGATATCAGATTCAAATTAAAGCCGAATGTATCTAGTTTCATACAAAATTTATTTCGTGCGATTTGGATCTATAGACCATGAGATATTGGGGTTATAGTACACAAAGGTCAGATTAACGAATGCAGATTTCAGCAGAACAGGATTTTAAAACCCTATAATTATTTGAATTCAACCCCATACGAATAATCATGGCAAATAACGAATTTTAATTCGGATTAGACTCCTTAGGATCGAATTACTCACTGAGCTTTTTAGCTCACCTCCGTTGTTTAAATGTTTTCAGGTGAGACATCAAGACAGTAATTGCTACAGCTAATATGACGCTAATGTTTGATGTCATTTCTAAGAATAGTCTTCTAAAGATTTATCAGGCCTGCGTGCCTAATTTATTATGACCTATATGACATGTTTTATCTCCTGAGGGCTTATGCCTGTTTTCAGGATATTATATTATAGTTGTTTCGTTTAAATTATTGGATACAAGTCTTGGATTCTTTTATTGAATTGGTTCTTATTTTGAAATGTCCGATTTGAGATGTGTAACCGAATTTGTGTTGTTTATTTTAGTATCTGAATAATCAGTTCTGTATATTTCTGAAATTCCACATATGTGTAGTGTGGACGTTTGTTGTTGTTACAAGATATGTGTGTCTGTGCAGCAGTAGTTTATTATACTTGCTGTCGGATTTTCTGGATTTCCGGATTTCTATTTCCTAGTAAATCGATCCTATTCAGTTCTGTGCGGTTTTCAGTTCCGTAGTAATGTCCTTCGATGCCGCTTTCTTCTTGTGTTTTAATGGAAGAGTAAAAATTTTTGAAACCCCGTATTTTACTTGTATGCGTGTGGGGTGTGATTCTGAGGGATGTTACAGATGGTATCAGAGGAATATTACTAGCAATTAGAAACTCCGGGGAAGGAAAACTTTGTTTGTGTATTGCTAGAAACCAAGTTAGGATCTGATTTGTGATTGAATATTGGTTGTTATTCTACTGTGTTATGTGATGTAGGTAAAAATGGTGCGACCAAGAGCTAGCAGTAGCAACGGTGATCAACAGCCTGATCTGAGGCAGACCATGGAGGCTATGACTGCTATGATGCAACAACAGAACGCATTCATTCAGCAGCAAACTCAGATGATGCAGCAGCAGCAGGCGCAGCACATGGAGGTTCAGCAACAGTTATTGCAGCGGCTGTCGCAGACACCGTCTCAATCACAGGCACAACCGGCTGGTTCTCCTCTGGGTGATGGCGCACATCAACGATATGCTCGGTTGGTTCGAGAGTTTCAGCACCTGAACCCGACTGCATTTTATGGTAGTCCGGGGCCTAGAGCTGCTGAGGATTGGCTTTTGACACTGGAAAAGATTTTCCAGGTTTTGCGCTGTGATGATGCAGACAAGCTATGTTTGTCTGTCTTCATGTTGCGTGGAGATGCTGAAGACTGGTGGAAGGGAGTCGTCAGACTGGCGACAACTGAATCCAGAGTTGTTGATTGGCAGTACTTCATGCTGAAGTTCAATGCTAAGTTTTTCCCCTCTAGCTTATCTGAGGAGCGCGAGGTGGAGTTTATTCGTCTTGAGCAGGGCGACCTGACGGTGGATCAGTATGAAGCCACATTCGCTCGGTTGTCGGGGTATGCTCCTCACTTAGTCAATACCGAGGAAAGAAGAGCCAAGAAGTTTCAGCGGGGCTTGAGGAAAGACATCAGGACAAGGGTAGCTATGCTACACTTGGAGTCTTATGCTGAAGTGGTAGACATGGGGAGCACCTGTGTTATTTGTGAAGAAGAAGGATGGTACTTTGCGCATGTGCATCGATTACCGTCAACTCAATCAAGTGACTGTTAGGAATAAGTACCCATTACCCCGTATTGATGATCTCTTTGATCAGTTGCAGGGTGCTACTGTATTCTCTAAAATTGACCTGAGGTCTGGCTATCATCAGTTGAGAGTTCAGGAGGAGGATGTACCTAAAACTGCATTCAGGACCAGGTATGGGCACTATGAATTTCTTGTTATGCCCTTTGGACTGACAAATGCTCCTGCGGTGTTTATGGATCTGATGAACAGGGTATTTCATGAGCTCCTGGACAAATGTGTGGTCGTCTTCATTGATGATATTCTGATCTACTCCAAGAATGCGCAAGACCACTCTCAGGATTTGCGCAAGGTGCTGGAGATTCTGCGGCTGAAGCGGCTATATGCTAAGGCCAGCAAATGTGAGTTCTGGCTAGATCAGATTGGTTTTCTGGGGCACATTATTTCTAGCCAGGGTGTGTCTGTGGATCCAGTGAAGGTGGAGGCCATTCTTCACTGGGGAAGACCAACTACAGCGACTGAGGTTAGAAGTTTTCTGGGCTTAGCTGGATACTACCGCCGCTTTGTGGAGGGTTTTTCCAAGCTGGCAGGTCCTCTGACTAAGCTAACTAGAAAGAATCTGAAGTTTGAGTGGTCTGATGATTGTGAGTCTAGTTTTCAGGAACTGAAAAAGAGACTGACCAGTGCTCCTATCCTCATCATTCCCTGTGATGGAGAGAAGTTCATTGTTTACACTGATGCCTCTGGTAAGGGTCTGGGTGCTGTACTGATGCAGCAAGGAAAAGTAGTCGCTTATGCTTCAAGGCAACTCAAGGATTATGAAGTAAACTACCCCACTCATGATTTGGAGTTGGCAGCTGTAGTTTTTGCCTTGAAAATCTGGAGGCACTATCTGTTTGGACAAACATTTGAATTGTTTACAGATCACCAGAGCTTGAAGTATATCTTCACTCAGAAAGAGCTGAATATGAGACAGAGGCGATGGCTTGAATTGATAAAGGATTATGACTTCACCATCCAATATCAGTCTGGTAAAGCCAATGTGGTGGCCGATGCTCTTAGTCGGTATCCTGTGACTCAGATAGCTGCACTGCGAGTCCAGGAGTGGCGACTATTGCAGGAGTTCAGTGACATGCATCTGAGTGTGACTCCGGGTGAGAGAGGCGGTCTTCTAGCTTCTCTCAGGGTTCAGTCAGACTTACTGCAGAGACTGAGATCAGGGCAGCAGTCAGATCAGGATATTCTACGGTGGAAAGAGAGGTCTGAGCAAGGCTGGGATGAGAATTTCAGTATGTCGGATGATGGTCTCCTCAGATTCCGTGGAAGGGTCTGTGTCCCTGAGGACCCTGAGTTGAGAAATGACATTCTTAAGGAAAGTCATTGCACTAAGTATACCGTTCATCCTGGTAGTACCAAGATGTATCAGGATCTGAAAAAGACTTTCTGGTGGCATGGTATGAAGAAGGATGTGCATTTGTTTGTGTCCAGATGTTTGACTTGCCAAACCGTGAAGGCTGAGCATCAGAGGTCGGGCGGTTTGATGCAGTCTCTCCCTATTCCTCAGTGGAAGTGGGAGCATATCAGTATGGACTTTGTGTGTGGACTGCCCAATACCAGAAGGAATCATGATGCCGTATGGGTGATTGTGGACAGACTCACGAAGTCAGCTCACTTCTTACCGATCAAAATGACTTACAGTTTGGATCGGTTAGCAAAACTATACATCGATGAGATTGTCAGATTACATGGAGTTCCCTTGGACATTGTCTCTGATCGTGATCCTCGATTTCTGTCCAGGTTTTGGAAGAAATTACAGGAAGATTTGGGAACTAATCTGAGTTTTAGCACTGCATATCATCCTCAATCTGATGGTCAGACAGAGAGAACTATTCAGACACTGGAGGATCTTCTGAGATCTTATGTGGTTGACTGGTCTGTTGAGTGGGATCTGGACTTATCACTAATAGAGTTCACCTACAACAATAGCTTTCACTCTAGCATACAGATGGCTCCGTATGAGGCCCTATATGGGAGGAAATGCAGAACGCCTATATGCTGGGAGGAAACTGGGGACAGAACAATGCTAAGGTCTGATGCTGTTCAGGAAGCCACTGAGAAGATCAGAGAAATTCAGAGAAAAATGAAGATTGCTCAGGATAGACAGAGGAGTTATGCTGATGTGAGGCGGCGTCCTCTTGAGTTTTTGGTGGGAGAGCATGTTTTCCTAAAGGTCTCGCCTATGAAAGGGGTGATGAGATTTGGGAAGAGAGGAAAATTGAGTCCCAGGTACATTGGTCCCTTTGATATCATTGAGAGGGTTGGACCTGTGGCATACCGACTTGCTCTGCCCCCATCACTGGAACACCTCCATAATGTGTTCCATGTTTCTGCACTCAGAAAATATTGTTCTGATCCTTCTCATGTTCTGGAGTTGGAACCGCTCCAGCTTGAAGAGAACATGACTTTTGTGGTGAAACCTCTCAGAATTGAAGATAGAAAAGAGAAAGTGCTGAGGAATAAGGTTATTCCACTTGTGAAAGTCATCTGGGGAAATCAGTCTGTTGAAGAAGCCTCTTGGGAGGTTGAAGCAGATATGAGAAAGGAGCATCCTCACCTGTTCAGTGACGGGCTTGGTCAGCTTTAGGGGACTAAAGCTCTATAAGGGGGGGAGGATGTAACGCCCTTGATTTTCTGAATTATGATTTAAGGTTAGAAATTCAGTTTCTGTATTTTTATCGGTTAAAATTTAGGGATTTTTACCTAAGTGTAGGAATTTTCCTACAGGGCAAAAATAATTATTTTGGTTGGGGATTCGAACCCTCAACCTTGATTCTTTGCTTCTGGAATTCTTCCACCGTGATGGCGCATATTTCTGATGTTATTGGAGTGGCGCATGGTGGTTAAGCCCAGGTAAGCCCATTAAAGCCGATTTCCACTTAAGTTAATTGGGTTATTGGATCTTGGATCCGTTTGGGGTGGAAAAAAAAAATAAAAAGGGGAAAATTCGTGAGAGCTCCTCTCCCTCACGATTTTTGGTTTGTTTCTTGCCCTAGCCGCCTGTGTTGTCGCCCCTCACTGTGCTTGGCGCCTCCTGCAAATTTCTGACGCTGGTGGTGGCAGACTGGTGGTGGACGAACTTTCTGGAGATCCCTGATCCCCTGTTTTGGCGTTTTCTCTGTGGGCGATTTTCTGTGAGTAATTCGATCCTAAGGAGTCTAATCCGAATTAAAATTCGTTATTTGCCATGATTATTCGTATGGGGTTGAATTCAAATAATTATAGGGTTTTAAAATCCTGTTCTGCTGAAATCTGCATTCGTTAATCTGACCTTTGTGTACTATAACCCCAATATCTCATGGTCTATAGATCCAAATCGCACGAAATAAATTTTGTATGAAACTAGATACATTCGGCTTTAATTTGAATCTGATATCGACCATATCCGAGCTGTATTCGTATTTCAATCTGTATTGCAATCTAGCTGTACAAAATCAGTTTTCTGGAAATCTGGATTTCGACCTTTATGTGTTCGAACCATCATATCTCCCTAGGTATAGCTCGAAATCTTGTCAAATCAGTTTTATTAGACCGTAGGCTCGAAGAGCTTTATTTTGACTCCCATAACGCCTATTTTCGATTAGTTATTGGATCTGAAATAAATGTCGCAAGTCTGATATATGAATCTGTTTTCTTGAAATCTGAAATTCTGACCTTCCCATGTTCGAACCCTTATATCTTCCTGTCTAAAATTCGAAATCTTGTGGAACCAGTTTTATTGGAAACTAGATTCAGAGAGCTTCATTTTGAATACAATATTGACTAGCTTTGGTTCGAAATTGGACTAAAAATATATTTTGCAAACGGACAATATAAATCTGCTATGTTTTGGTTAGACGAATATTCCTTTGTGAGAAAAATTTACATTGTATGGTTTAACCTCTTAAATTGTGGTCTGTAGTTCTTCTAAAATTTATTTGTTTGATGAGAAATTTTAGAGAAAACAAAATTGGGGATTTAACTTAGAACTTAGGAATTTTCGAAAATATAGTTGAGCCAATTTTGGGGCTTTTGTCAGTTTTCTTCACGAGCGTGTAATTAAAATTATCTGTAGTGAGATGAGGTGGCGACTTGTTCACTTGGCGTGAACGTTTGAGCGAGTGGTGGTTTCTATTTTTAGAAACCATGATCTCCACTTGGAGATCTCTCACGTTCGAATAGGATTGATTCTATGCTCGCCTCTCCACCCATTATTCCTCTCGGCACTTTTCGTGTGTGGCGACGCTTGGAGCTTTGAGGAGGATTCGGCCAAGAAAGGAAAATCGTCTCCATCCCTTCCATACGTTCAAGACTTCTTGGAACCTTGCTAGCACAAGGAGCACCAAGAAAGTAGGCGCACTCTCATCTTGTGTGCGCATTCTCTGGAGGAGACCCCTATCGATCTCTGCTTCCTAGACGCCATCCAACACATGGCTTCGGTATGATCTTCATTCGATCTTCATGCTTCTTAAAAGTTGATCATATGAATGTATAGCTTCCGATCTTCTTGAAACCCTACTTCCGCTGCTAAAACATAAGAATAAGGTTGCTTGCGCCACCTTAGGGTTTCGCCCCCCCCCCCTTGAAGGGGAACCTACAGGTTTCACATTTGATCTCATGCTATACATTCATATGATCAACTTAAACATCAAGTGAAAGATGCGTTACCATGGCCATGAGAAGGAGGCGGCTTGGAAGCAAAGACCAAGAGAGATCTTCTCCACAAGTGACGCACACAAGAAGAGAGATGGCTTCTTCTTGTTGATCTTTGTGCTAGCAAAGATCTTCAAGTGTCCTTGCCGAATGGAAGGGATGGGAGACGAGATCTTGCTTGGGCGAGAGCTCCACACATTCGTACACCCTCTTCTCCACACGCCAATTGCAAGAAGCCAAGCGAAGTGAAGTCAAATGGTGAACGGCTTGGCGTTAGGCGTTTTGAAGAAGAGGCCATGATGACTTACCATAAATGGAAGCATGCACTCATAAACGACCAAAACGCCATCACCCTTTCGAACCATGCGTTCACATAAGTGAACCAGTTCTCTTTTGGTTTAATTGCATTTGGTTCAACAAACCAAATCAAATAAGCCCAAGCCCCCTTTGGTCTAGATCATATCAAACCCTAAGGTTCAAGATCTAACCGTTCATCTCCTGATGCTCCTGATCTCACCGATCTAGCATCACCTCTCTCGATCGAAGCTTACTGATCTGAAGCCCTAATCAATCAAACATGATCAGACCAGATCTCACTTACAATCAGAGATTAAATCCCTTTAAACTGAACCCAAACAATTTAGTCCACACGATCTAACTCAAGTAAGCCATATCATCAAATTGTGCGACCCTGAGGGTTTCCTTTGAATGTCGGTAACGATAACTTTCGTTATCACGATCAGTGAGGGGTATCTAGCAACACATCACTGTCTCCCGATATAAAGGAAAGAGTCTTCCAAGACTACTCCCAAAACACAGCACAAGGGTGAATGCACTTCACTAGGCATACATGTTTCCTTTGCCACTGGATGTTCTTATTGGACAAGCGTGTCAAGCCTGTGACTCCAATATGATGAGCATGATTAGATCAGATGAACATAGTCACCTGGGTATGGCCATACACTTTCTCAATCATCTCATTCAGGGGGGCCCCTTTAGAACACCACACTCCTTGAACAAGGAGACGGCAATCCTTTATCTATCACTAGTGTCCTAACCTGACTCATGATCATTATCCAAGATAGTCTATAATCATTATGTTTCAAATGATATTGAACTACCTCAAAACAATGACAATCATCATCTAGAAACGCAAGTGATCTCAAGTCAGAGGACATGTGCCACTTGATGCAAACAATGATTATTCACATTGTGACAAGCAATTGAATATCCTAGTAGGGTCTGTCCAGTACTGTTTGAAACTGACTCTTCCACACCACTGCTCCACCATTGCTCCACACCACTGCTCCACCATTCAGCAACAGTAGACTGTTTGAAACTCTTCCACACCACTGCTCCACCATTCAAGCTAAAAACATAGCCTGATTGCGATCGGAAATCATCCTGGTCCGACTGGAACAAAGCGTCAGTATATCCTTCTATACTGAGTTCTTCCTGACCACCATATATCAAGAACATATCTTTGGTCCTCCGCAGATATTTTAAAATGTTCTTGACTGCAATCCAGTGCGCCATACCTGGATTACTTTGGAATCGACTGGTCACGCTTAACCCGTAAGCGACGTCAGGGCGAGTACACAACATCGCATACATAATGGACCCAATAGCCGAAGCATAAGGCGTATTGTCCATTTCATCTTTCTCAGTATGTGTTTGTGGACACTGACTCTTCGAAAGATTCAGACCATGTCTGACTGGAAGATATCCTCGTTTAGAATTCTCTAAATGAAATCTCTCCAGGACTTTATCGATGTAAGTACTCGGGCACAGCCCGAGAAGCCTCTTAGATCTATCCCTGTAGATCTTCACACCTAATACATAGGCTGCTTCTCCTAGATCTTTCATCTGGAAACATTTCCTTAGCCATGCTTTAACAGCATGCATTTCAGGAATATCGTTTCCAATGATTAAGATATCATCGACGTAGAGGACTAGGAAAGTAATCACGCTCCCACTAAACCTCTTATATACACACGGGTCATCCTCGTTCTTGATGAAACCAAACTCAGAGATTGATTCATCAAAACGAATATTCCAGCTTCTAGATGCTTGTTTAAGTCCATAAATGGACTTCTTTAACTTGCATATTTTATGACGATCTGATGGATTAGTGAAACCTTCAGGTTGTGTCATATACACATCCTCATCTAGATTTCCATTAAGGAAAGCGGTCTTCACATCCATCTGCCAGATCTCATAATCGTAATATGCTGCTATCGCGAAAAGAATCCGAATAGACTTAAACATGGCCACAGGTGAGAAAGTTTCATCATAATCTATCCCGTAGATTTGTTTGAAACCTTTCGCAACAAGCCTGCCTTTATAGGTAACCACGTTACCATCCATGTCAATCTTCTTCTTGAAGATCCATTTACAGCCTATAGGGATAACTCCCGGAGGCGGATCAACCAAATCTCAGACTTGGTTATCTGACATGGAGTCCATCTCGGCTCGCATAGCTTCAAGCCATCTAGCTGACTCCGGTCCACTGACCGCATCCGCATAAGTGAGGGGTTCATCATTGTCAATGATGTAGACTCTGTTATAGCGCTCAGGCTGTCGACGGATCCTTCCCGATCTTTGCGGTTCCCGTGATATCTGAGCCTCAGGTTGTTCAGTAACCTGTTCTACCGGCTCAGGCTCATCCAACTGTGCTTGACTACTTTGTCCTTCCTCTGGATTCTCATCCAGCTTTATTTCTCTCCCACTGGCTTCTTGCAGAAGAAACTCCTTCTCAAGAAATATGGCCGTTCGAGCAACAAATACCTTGTTCTCTTTGGGATCGTAGAAATAATAACCCTTAGTTTCCTTAGGGTAACCGACAAAGATGCATTTCTCAGATCTGCTCTCCAGTTTCCCAGAGGCGAGCTTTTTGACATAAGCCTCACAACCCCAGATCTTAATAAATGTCAAGCTAGGCTGTTTCCCATACCATAATTCATATGGAGTCTTTGAAATGGCCTTGGATGGCACTCGGTTTAGTACCTTTGCAGCTGTTTCCAGTGCAAATCCCCAAAAGGAGTAAGGAAGAGTAGCCTGACTCATCATAGAACGAACCATATCAAGTAACGTTCTATTTCTCCTCTCGGACACACCATTCCATTGCGGTGTTCCTGGTGGAGTGAGCTGTGAGATAATCCCACACTCCTTCAGATAGTCAGTAAACGCATGACTCAAGTATTCTCCACCTCGATCAGAACGAAGTGCCTTGATATTTCGGCCTAGCTGATTCTGTACTTCATTTTTGAACTCTTTGAACTTGTCAAAAGATTCACTTTTATGTCTCATTAAATAGACATACCCATATCTACTGAAATCATCAGTAAAGGTAATGAAGTACTGATAGCCACCTCTGGCATGTTTACTAAATGGCCCACACACATCACTGTGTATAAGGTCAAGTAAACCTGAAGCCCTTTGACCTTTGTGAAGAAAAGGAGACTTCGTCATTTTACCCATTAAACAAGCTTTGCATGTATCAATCTCCTCATAGGAGAATGATCCCAGCAGTCCATGATCATGCAACCGCTTGATGCACTTCTTGTTAATATGGCCTAAACGACTATGCCATAGCAAGGTGCTGTCATCAGCATACTTGGCTTTCTTATTATCAATGTTTTGTATAGAATATTCCATGTCCAACATGAATAACCCATTGTTAATTGAACCAGTAGCATAAACAATATTATCAAGAGTAAGATAACACTTTGAAATCTTGCATTCAAAGGAAAACCCTTTCCTGACAAGAGCAGGAATAGAGATAATATTTTTGGTAATACTGGGTACAAAATAACAATTGTTTAATTCTAATACAATGCCAGATGGTAATGAGATGTAATAATCCCCTACAGCAACAGCAGCATCCCGTGCCCCATTTCCAACGCGTAGGTCCACCTCATGCTGTCCCACCTGCCTTCTTCTCTTGAGTTCCTGCACATTTGAACAAATGTGAACTCCACATGCAGTGTCCAACACCCATGAAATGGAAGAAGAAGATAACATGACCTCAGTCACATATATACCTGAGTCAGAAGCAATGCTTCCCCTCTTATCTCCTTGGAGCGCTTTACAGTCCTTTTTCCAGTGACCCAGCTGGCCACAGTGGAAACACCTGTTGTCCTTTGACCGCTTTACCTTCTGTTTCAGAGCCTTGCTGTAACTCTTGACAGGGGCTTTGCCCTTCTTCCCCTTCTTCTTGTTCCCGGAAGGAACCATTAAGACAGAGGTTGAAGGCTTTCCCTTCAGAGTTTCCTCAGTAGTCATGAGCATATTCAGCAGCTCTGCCGGAGTACAATCGATTTTGTTCATATTAAAGTTAATAATGAACGCATCGAAAGAGGGCGGGAGAGATTGCAGAATAATGTCTACAGCAAGCTCCTGGTTGATGGTATGCCCCAGTTTCTCCCGAGCCTCCTTGTGCCCAATCATCTTGAGCACGTGAGCTCCCACTGGGCTCCCTTCAGCCAGTTTGCTCTGAAAGAAAAGCTTTGTCAGATTATAGCGTTCTGTCCTCGCCTGTGCAGCATACAGCATCTTGAGGTTCGCTATAATCTCTATAGCCGACATATCCTCATGCTGACGCTGCAGCGGTGGCGTCATAGACGCTAGCATCAGGCAAGCGACATCAATGCTATCATTGACGTGCTTTTCATAGGCATCACGAACCGCCCTTGCGGCGTTCGCAGCGGGTTGAAGCGGCACAGCCGTCTCGAGGACATACAGTTTCCTCTCTGCCTTAAGAACGATCTTAAGGTGTCCGAACTAGTCTGAGAAGTTTGGCCCAGCAAACTTCTCCCTTTCCAGTAGGGATCGCACATTGAAGCTCATGGTGTTCGTTGCTGCAGGAATCTACAATAATGCAAGAACAGCAAGGTCAGTATCAATGTTAAGAATCAATCAGGACTTAAGAATGATTCTTTTTCTCACTATTTTATCTGGCTGAAAAATCCAGCAAAACAGCCCGAAAGAGTAGAACTCTTTTAGTGAGATGGGATCCAGATTTCATACTTGGTCTCCGCATCCCGCTCAGGCGAGATAAGATGCACAGAGATGACAAGCACTAATTTCTGGTAGGCTGTCCCAGCCAATCGCCAACCCGTGCGATTCCCCTTCACCTAGGCAATCCAGCAGACTGTGCCAACTGAGTTGGTACAACACAGTCTCTGATCCCTCAGATGGCTGCCTCCATGCGCTACCATATGCGCCACATATGTAGCCTACATGGTCAAGCTGACCCGACCTACTCCCTGGACCACCACGTGCTATGCTGAGCAACGAGAAGCGATAAATCCCTTCTCTGTAACACGCAGGTGTAATCCCGCACCGTCTGAAGATAGATGGACGTGCCCACTGAGTGGGTACAACACGGCTCCAACGATAGTCAGAACAGTGAGGTTTCGCGTCAGAAGGCATTACGTGCTTGATATTTTATCGTTTGGATTTTAACGGTCTTTTATCTTCTTACTATCAGGCAAATCCTATGGCTATAGCAGAAGATAAATAACTCATGCAATTCTAATTATTAAACAATAAAAGAAAGCATGGATCTTATGTGGTAAAAGCCCATAGCCTAAGTAAGACCTTAATTAACTTAAGTCTTCACTTGCTTTTCTTGGGTCTTTTGCATCTCATCTGGTCCAACCCAGGGCCCTAGCGCTCAATGCAGCTCAGGTGCGCCCACCAGCTGAATGCGCCTCTGCGATGTGTGCTTTTGTGCTCTTGTCTAATCAAATACATTTTGATCTATCTAGACAAGCTTGACTCGCAGGTCAATTATACAATAAATTAATTAAAAATGTGATTCGCAGATCACAATAAAAATTAATTTACAAGTTTAATTCCAGGCTCGCAGGCCCCAGCACAGCACACATTAAATTGGGCATCCCACATAAGATTAAATAAACAAACATCATGGCATCATGCAATCAACATGTGATCCATTATAAAGAAAATAAAAGTTTTGAAAACCCATTGGCATCAATTTTAATTTTCTTATGTGCCCTACAACCTTACAACGGTCCATTGATAGGGATCCACTCATCAATCTAGTTAGATCCATGCCCTTTCATGCACCAAGTCCTAACTGACTCGAGTTGACCTAATGGTCAACCATGCATGCGCCAAGGGCTAAACAACCAACATGAGTTCTGGCAAGCGGGTGTGACCCCGGGCCTAACTCATGTGTGTTCACTGGTTGTCTCAACCAGACCTCGCTACACGCCTGTGATGCAATCGACCTATAGCCACCTTGTGCTTGCGCACAGGTGCCATCTGGTCGATCCATCTAGGCTGTCAGATGGTCTGATCAGACTATTGGATCTAACCTAGAGGGTGACTTCAACCCCATCAACCCGTCTAAGGGTTTATAGTAAGTGCATATAGATCTAAATGTTTGCGCGCAAGTAGATATAAGTTTTGATGAAATACCATTCAACATACTTAACATGCGCCAACAAGAACATGCATAAACATGAACATCACACATGCGCCAAACACCTAAAACCTAGCATGTGGTTGCGCATGTGAAATAGATCTATACTAACAAGGATCACAAAACAAACAAAGCAATCATATGAACATATATTAACCGCTCTGATACCAATTGTTAGGGTCCCCTTCAAGGGGGAGCGAGAAACCCTAAGGTGAGTACCCCTTTCAAGAGGGGGGCGCAAGTGACCTTTCTTTATTTTAGCAGCGGAATTAGGGTTTCACATTTGATCGCATGCTATACATTCATATGATCAACTTAAACATCAAGTGAAAGATGCGTTACCATGGCCATGAGAAGGAGGCGGCTTGGAAGCAAAGACCAAGAGAGATCTTCTCCACAAGTGACGCACACAAGAAGAGAGATGGCTTCTTCTTGTTGATCTTTGTGCTAGCAAAGATCTTCAAGTGTCCTTGCCGAATGGAAGGGATGGGAGATGAGATCTTGCTTGGGCGAGAGCTCCACACGTTCGTACACCTCTTCTCCACACGCCAATTGCATGAAGCCAAGCGAAGTGAAGTCAAATGGTGAACGGCTTGGCGTTAGGCGTTTTGAAGAAGAGGCCATGATGACTTACCATAAATGGAAGCATGCACTCATAAACGACCAAAACGCCATCACCCTTTCGAACCATGCGTTCACATAAGTGAACCGGTTCTCTTTTGGTTTAATTGCATTTGGTTCAACAAACCAAATCAAATAAGCCCAAGCCCCCTTTGGTCTAGATCATATCAAACCCTAAGGTTCAAGATCTAACCGTTCATCTCCTGATGCTCCTGATCTCACCGATCTAGCATCACCTCTCTCGATCGAAGCTTACCGATCTCAAGCCCTAATCAATCAAACATGATCAGACCAGATCTCACTTACAATAAGAGATTAAATCCCTTTAAACTGAACCCAAACAATTTAGTCCACACGATCTGACACAAGTAAGCCATATCATCAAATTGTGCGACCCTGAGGGTTTCCTTTGAATGTCGGTAACGATAACTTTCGTTATCACGATCAGTGAGGGGTATCTAGCAACACATCACTGTCTCCCGATATAAAGGAAAGAGTCTTCCAAGACTACTCCCAAAACACAGCACAAGGGTGAATGCACTTCACTAGGCATACATGTTTCCTTTGCCACTGGATGTTCTTATTGGACAAGCGTGTCAAGCCTGTGACTCCAATATGATGAGCATGATTAGATCAGATGAACATAGTCACCTGGGTATGGCCATACACTTTCTCAATCATCTCATTCAGGGGGGCCCCTTTAGAACACCACACTCCTTGAACAAGGAGACGGCAATCCTTTATCTATCACTAGTGTCCTAACCTGACTCATGATCATTATCCAAGATAGTCTATAATCATTATGTTTCAAATGATATTGAACTACCTCAAAACAATGACAATCATCATCTAGAAACGCAAGTGATCTCAAGTCAGAGGACATGTGCCACTTGATGCAAACAAGGATTATTCACATTGTGACAAGCAATTGAATATCCTAGTAGGGTCTGTCCAGTACATCCAATGTACCCATGAGTCTACATCTTATTCCATGCTCGAAGCATCCTATAAGATTAGAACACATATTAGTCTCAATCATATCAAGGCTGTCTCATGTTCACCAAGATATCTCGACTAAGGACATATGCATGTCAGCCTAGCTGAACAGCTTTGAGACATTATTCAGAAGCACAGTTATTGCAGCAGACAATGTAACAAACTGAATAATAACCATTGCCTTTATAAACACAAGAGTTTATTACAAGATACTTTTACAATCCCAAGGCCTCAAACATTAGCCTTAAGGGCATACCCTAACATCCTTGTGCTAGCAAGGTTCCAAGAGGTGTCTTTGATTGAATGGAAGGGATGGATGAAGCTTTGCTCGCTTTGCCAAATGACTCTCCAAGGCGTCTAAGACTCGTCAGACACGAATGCCCTCTCGAGAGTAAGTGGGAAAAGGCGAGAGAGAAGTTCTCTTGGCGTGAACATGAGATGTGGTCACGTTAGAGAACATGCTATCTAAAAATAGCAATGTCTCAACGTTCATGCGACCATGCATTACCCCAATCGCCAATGCCTCTTTACTTGAACCATGCGCTCACCCAATGAGCTGGTTCAAATCGATTTGGTTCAATAACCAAATAAACCAAGCAACTAGTCCAGATCATAACAAAAACCCCTAAGGCTTAAGATCTGACCGTTCATCTCTTGATGCTCCTGATCTCACCGATCTAGCATCCATTCTCTCAATCGAAGCTTACCGATCTCAAGCCCTTATCAATCAAACATGATCAGACTGGATCTCACTTACAATCAGAGATTAAATCCCTTTAAACTGAACCCAAACAATTCAGTCCACATGATCTGACTTAAGTAAGCCATATCATCAAATTGTGCGACCCTAAGGGTTTCCTTTATATGTCGGTAACGATAACTTACGTTATCACGATCAGTGAGGGGTATCTAGCAACACATCACTGTCTCCCGATATAAAGGAAAGAGTCTTCCAAGACTACACCCAAACCACAGCACAAGTGTGAATCCAATTCACAAGGCATGCAAATTTTCTTTGCCACTGGATGTTCTTATTGGACAAGCGTGTCAAGCCTGTAGCTCCAATATGATGAGCATGATTAGATCAGATGAACACTGTCATCTGGGTATGGCCATAAACTTTCTTAATCATCTCATACAGAGGGGGGCCCCTTTAGAACATCATACTCCAATTAAGGAGACGGCAATCTTATATCTATCACTAGTGCCCTAACCTGACTCAAGCTCACCATCCAAGATAGTCTATAATCATTATGTTTCAAATGATATTGAACTACCTCAAAACAATGACAATCATCATTTAGAAACACAAGTGATCTCAAGTCAGAGGAAATGTGCCACTTGTTGCAATCAAGGATTATTCACATTGTGACAAGCAATTGAATATCCTAGTAGGGTCTGTCCAGTACATCCAATGTACCCATGAGTCTACATCTTATTCCATGCTCGAAGCATCCTATAAGATTAGAACACATATTAGTCTCAATCATATCAAGGCTGTCTCATGTTCACCAAGATATCTTGACTAAGGACATAACTGCATGTCAGCCTAGCTGAACAGCTTTGAGACATTATTCAGAAGTACACTTATTGCAGCAGACAATGTAACAAACTGAATAACAACCATGCCTTTATAAACATAAGAGTTTATTACATGACACTGATACAATCCCAAGGCCTCAAACATTAGCCTTAAGGGCATACCCCAATAATCTCCCACTTGCACTTAATCTAATGGTTGAGAAATTTCAAACCCATATTATTACAGTGCTTCTCATGCTTCTGCTGCGCCAGAGGCTTGGTAAGCGGGTCAGCCAGATTGTCATCTGTATGAACCTTGCAGACTTTGATCTCGCCATGATCAATGATCTCCCGGATCAAATGAAACCGTCTCTGTATGTGCTTGGACTTCTGGTGCGACCGTGGTTCCTTTGCTTGTGCAATTGCTACAGTGTTATCACAAAAGATAACCAAAGGATCAGCACTGGAAGGAACAACACCAAGTTCCTGAACGAACTTACGAATCCACACTGCCTCCTTGGATGCTTCCGAGGCTGCAACATACTCGGCTTCTGTTGTGGAATCAGCAACAATAGACTGTTTGAAACTCTTCCACACCACCGCTCCTCCATTCAAGCTAAAAACATAGCCTGATTGCGATCGGAAATCATCCTGGTCAGACTGGAATGAAGCGTCAGTATATCCTTCAATACTGAGTTCTTCCTGACCACCATATATCAAGAACATATCTTTGGTCCTCCGCAGATATTTTAAGATGTTCTTGACTGCAATCCAGTGTGCCTGACCTGGATTACTTTGGAACCGACTGGTCACGCTTAATCCATAAGCGACGTCTGGGCGAGTACACAACATCGCATACATAATGGACCCAATAGCCGAAGCATAAGGCGTATTGTCCATCACATCTTTCTCAGTCTGTGTTTGTGGACACTGACACTTCGAAAGATTCAGACCATGTCTGACTGGAAGATATCCTCTTTTAGAATTCTCTAAATGAAATCTCTCCAGGACTTTATCGATGTAAGTACTCTGGCACAGCCCGAGAAGCCTCTTAGATCTATCCCTGTAGATCTTCACACCTAATACATAGGCTGCTTCTCCTAAATCTTTCATCTGAAAACATTTCCTTAACCATGCTTTAACCGCATGCATTTCAGGAATATCATTTCCAATGATTAAGATATCATCGACGTAGAGGACTAGGAAAGTAATCACGCTCCCACTAAACCTCTTATATACACACGGGTCATCCTCGTTCTTGATGAAACCAAATTCAGAGATTGATTCATCAAAATGAATATTCCAGCTTCTCGATGCTTGTTTAAGTCCATAAATAGACTTCTTTAACTTGCATATTTTATGACGATCTGATGGATTAGTGAAACCTTCAGGTTGTGTCATATAGACATCCTCGTTCAGACTTCCATTAAGGAAAGCGGTCTTCACATCCATCTGCCAGATCTCATAATCATAATATGCAGCTATCGCGAAAAGAATCCGAATAGACTTAAACATAGCTACAGTTGAGAAAGTTTCATCATAATCTATCCCGTAGATTTGTTTGAAACCTTTCGCAACTAGCCTGCCTTTATAGGTAACCACGTTACCATCCATGTCAATCTTCTTCTTAAAGATCCATTTACAGCCTATAGGGATAACTCCCGGAGGCGGATCAACCAAATCCCAGACTTGGTTATCTGACATGGAGTCCATCTCGGCGCGCATAGCTTCAAGCCATCTCGCTGAGTCCGGTCCACTGACCGCATCCGCATAAGTTAGGGGTTCATCATTATCAATGATGTAGACTCCGTCATAGCGCTCAGGCTGTCGACGGATCCTTCCCGATCTTCGCGGTTCCCGTGATATCTGAGCCTCAGGTTGTTCAGTAACCTGTTCTACCGGCTCAGGCTCATCCAACTGTACTTGAGCACTTTGTCCTTCCTCTGGATTCTCATCCAGCTTTATTTCTCTCCCAATGGCCTCTTGCAGAAGAAACTCCTTCTCAAGAAATATGGCCGTCCGAGCAACAAACACCTTGTTCTCTTTGGGATCGTAGAAATAATAACCCTTAGTTTCCTTAGGGTAACCGACAAAGATACATTTCTCATATCTGCTCTCTAGTTTCCCAGAGGCGAGCTTTTTGACATAAGCCTCGCAGCCCCAGATCCTGATAAATGTCAAGCTCGGCTGTTTCCCATACCATAACTCATATGGAGTCTTTGAAACTGCCTTGGATGGCACTCGGTTTAGCACCTTTGCAGCTGTTTCCAGTGCAAATCCCCAAAAGGAGTAAGGTAGAGTAACCTGACACATCATAGAACGAACCATATCAAGTAACGTTCTATTTCTCCTCTCGGACACACCATTCCATTGCGGTGTTCCTGGCGGAGTGAGCTGTGAGATAATCCCACACTCCTTCAGATAGTCAGTAAACTCTCGACTTAGGTATTCTCCACCTCGATCAGAACGAAGTGCCTTGATATTTCGGCCTAACTGATTCTGTACTTCATTCTTGAACTCTTTGAACTTGTCAAAAGATTCACTTTTATGTCTCATAAGATAGACATACCCATATCTACTGAAATCATCAGTGAAGGTAATGAAGTACTGATAGCCACCTCTGGCATGTTTACTAAAAGGCCCACACACATCACTGTGTATAAGGTCAAGTAAACCTGAAGTCCTTTGACCTTTATGAGGAAAAGGTGACTTCGTCATTTTGCCCATCAAACAAGCTTTGCATGTATCAATCTCCTCATAGGAGAATGATCCCAGCAGTCCATGATCATGCAACCGCTTAATGCGTTTCTTGTTAATATGGCCTAAACGACTATGCCATAGCAAGGTGCTGTCATCAGCATATTTGGCTTTCTTATTATCAATATTGTGTATAGAACATTCCATGTCCAACATGAATAACCCATTGTTAATTGAACCAGTAGCATAAACTATATTATCTAAAGAAAGAACACACTTTGAAATATTGCATTCAAAGGAAAACCCTTTCCTGACAAGAGCAGGAATTGAGATAATATTTTTAGTAATGCTTGGAACAAAGTAACAACTGTTTAATTCTAACACAAGTCCAGATGGTAAAGAGATGAAATAGTCTCCTACAGCAACAGCAGCAACCCGTGCCCCGTTTCCAACTCGTAGGTCCACCTCATGCTGTCCCACCTGTCTTATTCTCTTGAGTTCCTGTACATTTGAACAAATGTGAACTCCACATGCAGTGTCCAACACCCATGAAATAGAAGAAGAAGATATCATGACTTCCGTCACATAAATACCAGAGCCAGAAGCGATGCTTCCCCTCTTGTCTCCCTGGAGCGCTTTACAGTCCTTTTTCCAGTGACCCAACTGGCCATAGTGGAAACATCTGTATTCCTTCGACCGCTTGACCTTTTGCTTCAGAGCCTTGCTGTAGCTCTTGACAGGGGTCTTGCCCTTCTTCCCCTTCTTCTTGTTCCTTGAAGGAAACATCAAGACAGAGGTTGAAGGCTTTCCCTTCAGAGTCTCCTCAGTAGTCAAGAGCATATTGAGCAACTCTGCCGGAGTATAATCGATTTTGTTCATATTAAAGTTAATAATGAACGCATCGAAAGAGGGCGGGAGAGACTGCAGAATAATGTCTACAGCAAGCTCCTGATTGATGGTATGCCCCAGTTTCTCTAGAGCCTCCTTGTGCCCAATCATCTTGAGCACGTGAGCTACCACTGGACTCCCTTCAGCCAGTTTGCTCTGAAAGAAAAGCTTAGTCAGATTATAGCGTTCTGTCCTCGCCTGTGCAGCATACAGCATTTTGAGGTTCGCTATAATCTCTATAGCCGAGATATCCTCATGCTGACGCTGCAGCGGTGGCGTCATAGACGCTAGCATCAGGCAAGCGACATCAATGCTATCATTGACGTGCTTTTCATAAGCTTCCCGAACCGCCCTTGCGGCTTTCGGAGCGGGCTGAGGCGGTATAGCCGTCTCGAGGACATACAGTTTCCTCTCTGCCTTAAGAACAATCTTAAGGTGTCCGTACCAGTCTGAGAAGTTCGGCCCAGCAAACTTCTCCCTTTCCAGTAGGGATCGCACATTGAAGTTCATGGTGTTCGTTGCTGCAGGTATCTACAACAATGCAAGAACAGCAAGGTCAGTATCAATGTTAAGAATCGATCAGGACTTAAGAAAGATTCCTTTTCTCACTATTTTATCTGGCTGAAAAATCCAGCAAAAACAGCCCGAAAGAGTAGAACTCTTTTAGTGAGATGGGATCCAGATTTCATACTTGGTCTCCGCGTCCCGCTCAGGCGAGATAAGATGCACAGAGGGTACAAGTACTAATCTCTGGTAGGCTGTCCCAGCCAATCGCCAACCCGTGCGATTCCCCTTCATCTGGGCAATCCAGCAGACTATGCCAACTGAGTTGGTACAACACAGTCTCTGACCCCACAGATGGCTGCCTCCATGTGCTACCATATGCGCCACATATGTAGCCTACATGGTCAAGCTGACCCGACCTACTCCCTGGACCACCACGTGCTATGCTGAGCAACGAGAAGCGATAAATCCCTTCCCTGTAACACGCAGGTGTAATCCCGCACCGTCTGAAGATAGATGGACGTGCCCACTGAGTGGGTACAACACGGCTCCAACGATAATCAGAACAGTGAGGTTTCGCGTCAGAAGGCTTACGAGCTTGATATTTTAGCGTTGGATTTTAACGGTCTTTTATCTTCTTATCTATCATGCAATTCCTATGGTGATAGCAGAAGATTTAAATCATGCTATTCTAATTGTAATTAAACAATAAAAGAAAGCAAGCTGATCTTATGTGGTAAAAGCCCATAAGCCTAAGTAAGACCTTAATTTCACTTAAGTCTTCACTTGCTTTTCTTCATGGGTCTTTTGCTGCTCATCTGGCCCAAACTAGGGCCCAAGCGCCTACTGCAGCTCAGGTGCGCCTACCAGGGAAAGTGCGCCTGGTCCCAGAGTCGAACCCTGGACCTCCCACCTGGTCAAGCCACTGCTGCATGCGCCTCTGCCAAGTGTGCTCTGTGCTCTTGTCTAATTAAATTACAATTTAACTATCTAGACAAGATTGACACGCAGGTCAATAACACTTTATAAATTAATGGAAATGTGATGCGCAGATCACAATAAAATAATTTACATTTAATTTCCAGGCACGCAGGCCCCAGCACAGCACACATTAAACGGGCAGCCCACATAAGATAAAATAAACACACATATGGCATCCAAACAGCATGTGATCCAATTAAGAAATTAAAGTTTTGAAAAACCCCTTTGGCATCAATTTTAATATTCTTATATGCCCTACAACCTTACAACGGTCCATTAATAGGGATCCACTCATCCAATCTAATCAGATCTAGTGCCCTTGCATGCACCAAGTCCTAACTGACTTGAGTCGACCCAGTGGTCAACTATGCTTGCGCCAAGGGCTGAACCACCCCATGAGTTCTGGCAAGCGGGTGTGACCCCGGGCCTAACTCATGTGCGTTCATGGGTTGTCTCAACCAGACATCGCTACACGCCTGTGATGCAGTCGACCTACAGCCACCTTTTGCTTGCGCAAAGGTGCTATCTGGTCGACCCATCTAGGCTGTCAGATGATCTGATCAGACTGGTTGGATCTAACCTAGAGGATGACATCAACCCTACTAACCCGTCTAAGGATTTATAGTAAGACCTTAGATCTAGTGAGGTCGCGCAAGTAATATACGTTTGATAAAACATCAACAATAAAGATGCGCCGACTTTCATACATGCTCAAACATGAAAAACATATGTAATCATTTTCGCATGTAACCTAACCTATAGATCTAAGCATGTTGCGCAAACATGGATCACAAAACATGGTATAGCAATCATAAAACATGCATCAACCAAGGCTCTGATACCAATTAAAAGTCCTAACAAGGTGGCGAAACCCTAGATAGGCGCATGAAAAATTTCTTCTAAAGCAGCGGAGTGGGTTTCTTAGTATCATCGCATGCAATATGATCAACTTAACAACATGAAAAGAATTCATACCGAAGCCATGTGTTGGATGGCATCTTGGAAAGAGAGAGCAAGAGAGATCTCCTCCAAATGATGCGCACACAAGAATGAGGATGCGCTCACTTCCTTGGTGCTCCTTGTGCTAGCAAGGTTCCAAGAGGTGTCTTTGATCGAATGGAAGGGATGGATGATGAAAGGTCCCCTAGAATAGGGGGGGGGGGGGAAACCCTAAACATGCGCAACATAAGATTTCGCATGGGCGGAAATAGGGTTTGCATAGGATCGCATGTAGTATGTCTATATAATCAACTTCTTTCAATTCAAAGATCAAGTTAAGATCTTTTACCATAGCCATGAAGAAGGAGACGGCTTGGAAGCTAGAGAACGATAGGGGTCTCCTCCAAAGTGTGCCACACACAAGATGAAGTTGGCTCACTCCTTGTCGTCCTTGTGCTAGCAAGGCTTCAAGGCTCTTGTCCTCTTGTCGTATGAAGGAGATGAAGAACACTTTCGGCTAGGGCGATGAAGCTCTTCCTCTTTTCGTCAAAACCAACCTCTTCACGAATGGATAGACGACCAAGCAAGAAGACAACATGCGTTGAGGCGTTTTTTTTTTAGATGAGGCGTTACATGATTTCCCAATATGGAAAGTCATGAAGCTTTCGCCCACTCAAAGCAAACCGCCCTAAAACGCTTCCACCTTGAACCAACCGTTCACACATGTGTGAACCGGTTCAATGGAATTCGGTCCAACGCTTTTGGTTCAATGACAAAACCAAAACAACCCAAGCCATGGTCTAGATCTCTCTCTGAACCAAATGGTTCAAGATCTAACCGTTGATCTTTTGATGCATCTGATCTCACTGATCTAGCATCACTTCTCTCGATCGAAGCTTACCGATCTCATGCCCTAATCAATCAAACATGATCAGACCAGATCTCACTTACAATCAGAGTTTAAACTCCTTTAAACTGAATCCAAACAATTCAGTCCACACGATCTGACTTAAGCAAGCCATATCATCAAATTGTGCGACCCTAAGGGTTTCCTTTAAATGTCGGTAACGATAACTTACGTTATCACGATCAGTGAGGGGTATCTAGCAACACATCACTGTCTCCTGATATAAAGGAAAGAGTCTTCCAAGACTTCACCCAAATCACAGCACAAGTGTGAATCAACTCACTAGGCATACATGTTTCCTTTGCCACTGGATGTTCTTATTGGACAAGCGTGTTAAGCCTGTGACTCCAATATGATGAGCATGATTAGATCAGATGAACATAGTCACCTGGGTATGGCCATACACTATTCTCAATCATCTCATTCAGGGGGCCCCTTTAGAACATCACACTCCTTAAACAAGGAGACGGCAATCCTATGTCTATCACTAGTGTCCTAACCTGACTCATGATCATTATCCAAGATAGTTTATAATCATTATGTTTCAAATGATATTGAACTACCTCAAAACAATGACAATCATCATTTAGAAACACAAGTGATCTCAAGTCAAAGGACATGTGCCACTTGTAGCATACAAGGATTATTCACATTGTGACAAGCAATTGAATATCCTAGTAGGGTCTGTCCAGTACATCCAATGTACCCATGAGTCTACATCTTATTCCATGCTCGAAGCATCCTATAAGATTAGAACACATATTAGTCTTAACCATATCAAGGCTGTCTCATGTTCACCAAGATATATCGACTAAGGACATCAGTGCATGTCAGCCTAGCTGAACAGCTTTGAGACATTATTCAGTAGTACACTTATTACAGCAGACAAGGTAACAACCTGAATAACAACCATTGCCTTTATAAACTTAAGAGTTTATACAATGATACTATTACAATCCCAAGGCCTCAAACATTAGCCTTAAGGGCATACCCCAACAGATGAAGCTTTGCTCGCTTTGCCAAATGACTCTCCAAGGCGTCTAAGACTCGTCACACACGAATGCCCTCTCGAGAGTAAGTGGGAAAAGGCGAGAGAGAAGTTCTCTTGGCGTGAACGTGAGATGTGGTCACGTTAGAGAACATGCTATCTAAAAATAGCAATGTCTCAACGTTCATGCGACCATGCATTACCCCAATCACCAATGCCTCTTTACTTGAACCATGCGCTCACCCAATGAGCTGGTTCAAATCGATTTGGTTCAATAACCAAATAAACCAAGCAACTAGTCCAGATCATAACAAAAACCCCTAAGGCTTAAGATCTGACCGTTCATCTCTTGATGCTCCTGATCTCACCGATCTAGCATCCATTCTCTCAATCGAAGCTTACCGATCTCAAGCCCTTATCAATCAAACATGATCAGACTGGATCTCACTTATAATCAGAGATTAAATCCCTTTAAACTGAACCCAAACAATTCAGTCCACACGATCTGACTTAAGTAAGCCATATCATCAAATTGTGCGACCCTAAGGGTTTCCTTTAAATGTCGGTAACGATAACTTACGTTATCACGATCAGTGAGGGGTATCTAGCAACACATCACTGTCTCCCGATATAAAGGAAAGAGTCTTCCAAGACTACACCCAAACCACAGCACAAGTGTGAATCCAATTCACAAGGCATGCAAATTTTCTTTGCCACTGGATGTTCTTATTGGACAAGCGTGTCAAGCCTGTAGCTCCAATATGATGAGCATGATTAGATCAGATGAACACTGTCATCTGGGTATGGCCATACACTTTCTTAATCATCTCATATAGAGGGGGGCCCCTTTAGAACATCATACTCCAATTAAGGAGACGGCAATCCTATATCTATCACTAGTGCCCTAACCTGACTCAAGCTCACCATCCAAGATAGTCTATAATCATTATGTTTCAAATGATATTGAACTACCTCAAAACAATGACAATCATCATTTAGAAACACAAGTGATCTCAAGTCAGAGGAAATGTGCCATTTGTTGCAATCAAGGATTATTCACATTGTGACAAGCAATTGAATATCCTAGTAGGGTCTGTCCAGTACATCCAATGTACCCATGAGTCTACATCTTATTCCATGCTCGAAGCATCCTATAAGATTAGAACACATATTAGTCTCAATCATATCAAGGCTGTCTCATGTTCACCAAGATATCTTGACTAAGGACATAACTGCATGTCAGCCTAGCTGAACAGCTTTGAGACATTATTCAGAAGTACACTTATTGCAGCAGACAATGTAACAAACTGAATAACAACCATGCCTTTATAAACATAAGAGTTTATTACATGATACTGATACAATCCTAAGGCCTCAAACATTAGCCTTAAGGGCATACCCCAACAAAAAGGGCTTTGACCTATTTCCAATTAGACACCCCCGAGATAGCTTATCAAAGGGCCATAGAGGTGGAACAAGAACTTAAGAATAGGAAGGAGACTCTCCCTCCCCGGCCTATCTATAGGCCCACTCCTATGCCCCAGCCTTCCAGCTCAAACCCCAAACCTAGGCCTACTCAACCTATAGACAACTCCACCATCACTTGTTATAACTGTAGGCAAAGGGGACACCTTGCAAAGGACTGCAAAAAGAAGGTCATGGTCCTAACTGAGGAACATGTAGACCCTGAGCCCACCCTTGAGGGGGACCCTGATCAAGAGATTGAAATCAATGACTATGACAGTAGCGATGACATCTTCAACACCTTAGGGGTAGTTAGATGTACCCTTGTTAAGCCTACCCCCACTGAAGACTGGCGTCGGACCAGCATCTTCCACACTTACACCAAATGCCATGGTCACATGTGCAAGGTGGTAATTGATGGAGGAAGCAGTCTCAATGCTGTCTCCCACATAGCTGCCACCAAATTAAATCTCAAAATGGAACCCCGACCTAGCCCCTACAACATTTCCTGGGTCAACCAAACTAGTGTCCCAGTAACCCATAGATGCCTCGTGCCTATCCAGTTTGGCACATATGAGGACAAGGTGTGGTGTGACGTCCTTACTATGGATGTAGCCCAAATCCTTTTAGGACGCCCTTGGCTATATGACATGGATGTTGTCCACTACGGTAGGACCAACACCTATGTCTTTAACCATAAGGACCAAAAGATTAGGCTAAAACCCTCTCTTCCCAAAGAACTTAGAGCTACAACTAGTAAGGGTAAGGTAGAGGAACCCAAGAATAGTCAGCCCACCGTTCAGCTTATAAGACCCCAAACCTTCACTAAGGAGATTGTAGCAGATCAACCCCTTTATACCTTAGTCATCAAAGAAATCAACCCTGAATCAGAAGAAAAACCCTCCCCAGAAGTAGAATCCTTGCTCCAAGAATTTAGTGAGCTCACTCCCGAGGACCTCCCTGAAGGACTGCCACCCCTTAGGGATATACAACATGCCATAGACCTAGTACCTGGATCCTCTCTTCCCAACCTACCCCACTATAGGATGAACCCTACCGAACATGCGGAGCTTAAAAGACAAGTAGATGACTTGATGTGTAAGGGTTACATAAGGGAAAGCCTAAGTCCCTGTGCCGTCCCAGCCCTTCTTACCCCAAAGAAGGATGGCAGCTGGCGCATGTGTATAGATTGTAGAGCCATCAACAAGATTACTATCAAATATAGGTTCCCCATACCTAGACTTGATGACATGCTAGATATGTTGGTAGGATCCAAGTGGTTCTCCAAGCTTGACCTTAGGAGTGGGTACCATCAAGTCAGGATAAGGGAAGGGGATGAGTGGAAGACCGCTTTCAAAACCAAGGACGGTCTATATGAGTGGTTAGTCATGCCTTTTGGGCTAACCAATGCCCCTTCCACATTTATGAGGCTCATGACCCAAGTTCTTAGACCCTACATAGGAAAATTCTTAGTCGTGTACTTTGATGACATACTTATCTATAGTAAGTCACAGGAGGAACACTTAGAGCACTTAAGGCAAACCCTAACCCTCCTTAGAGATGAAAAGCTTTATGTCAATCTGAAAAAGTGTTCTTTCCTATCTCCCAAAGTTGTCTTTCTAGGGTTCATTGTTTCCAATTTAGGGCTTCAAGCTGATCCATCTAAGGTCCAGGCCATACTAGACTGGCCAGAGCCTAAAACCCTTACTGAAGTTAGGAGTTTCCATGGCCTTGCTACCTTCTACCGTAGGTTTATACGGAATTTCAGCACCATAGTAGCCCCCATCACCAATTGCATGAAACAAGGGGACTTTAATTGGACTAAGTCTGCCAGTCGGGCTTTCGCTGAACTTAAGAGTAGGATGACCTCTGCCCCTGTTTTAAGATTGCCTGACTTTGGCAAGGTCTTTGAGGTTGATTGCGATGCTTCTGGCATTGGCATAGGGGGAACCCTCAGCCAAGAAGGTCACCCTATTGCCTTCTTCAGTGAAAAGCTGAATGAGGCCAAGCAGAAATACTCAACCTATGACAAAGAGTTCTATGCCGTGGTTCAATCTTTGAGGCATTGGCGGCACTACCTTCTCCACCATGAATTTACCTTAAATAGTGATCACCAAGCCCTGTCTTACCTTAGTGCCCAAAGAAAACTCAATGCTAGACATGCCAAGTGGGTAGAGTATCTACAACAGTACACTTTTGTCTTAAAACACAAGTCTGGAGTTAACAACAAAGTTGCTGATGCTTTGAGTAGGGTAGTCTTCGTTTTGCAAACTATGCATGCTGAGCTTGTAGGATTTGAGCATATGAAAGCTGCCTATCTAGATTGCCCTGATTTTTCTACTATCTATGCTGATATGACTAGAGATATCATGAGTCACCCTCTGTACACCCTTAGGGATGGGTATCTTTTCCTTGGGCCGACACTTTGTGTGCCTAAGACCTCAATCCGGGATTTCCTAATTTGGGAACTCCATGGGGGAGGGTCTGCTGGGCACCACGGTCGAGAAAAGACCCGTGCTTTGGTAGAGGAGCGATTCTTTTGGCCGAAGCTCTACCGAGATGTGGCCAAGGTAGTTAGGCATTGTGGGACCTGTCAATCCACCAAGGTCCAGAAGCACAATTTTGGACTGTACACCCCTCTGCCTATTCCTCAGGCACCATGGCAGGACATTAGTATGGACTTTGTTCTAGGATTGCCTAGGACTGCTGCTAGGCATGACTCTATTTATGTTGTGGTAGACAGGTTCACCAAAATGGCACATTTCATACCTTGCACTAAGACTACCGATGCCTCCCACATGGCCAGGCTCTTCTTTAGAGACATTGTTAGGCTGCATGGTACCCCTCTCACTATAGTTTCGGATAGAGACACCAGGTTCGTTAGCCATTTTTGGAGGACATTATGAGCCCTATTAGGTATAAAACTGAAGTTCTCAACGGCCTACCATCCCCAGACGGATGGGCAGACCGAAGTGGTCAACAGATCACTTGCGAGCATCCTTAGGAGTCTCGTAGGAGAATACCCCAGTGATTGGGATAAGCTATTGGCCACAGCTGAATTCTCCTACAATAGTGTTCCAAACAGGACTACTGGTCTGTCTCCTTTCTAGGCCAACTTAGGGTACCAACCTAATATGCCCATTGATCTATTTGTTGCCCCTAAGCATTGCAAGACTTCTATTTCGGCCCGAGATTATGCTTTCCATATTTCGCAGTTACATCATGAGTTATTTAGCAAGATTCAGGATTCTGTTAATCAATATCATGATGATACTAACAAACGACGCCGAGAGAAGGTATTTTCTGTAGGGGATCAGGTAATGTTGCGGGTCCGTGAGGAGCGTGTCCAAGGGCATGGCCGCAAGTTGGACGCAAAAGGGATCGGGCCCTTCACTATTTTGAAGAGGGTCAACAACAACGCCTATCTATTGGACCTGCCCCTAGAATTGGGGATATCCTCCACCATCAATGTGGAGGATCTGACGCTTTATCATCCGCCTCTCTCTATACAAGAACTAGACATCTGCCGCAAGCTAGAGATTGAGGCCATACTCAAGGACCAGACCCGACTCACCCCTGATGAGGTACAGCTTTATTACCACGTCAAGTTTACTGATGGTGAGGAGGCATGGCTCCCCGAGCCTGAGCATGCCAGGTCCGCACCTGAGCTTTTCCAAGGGTACAAAGACAATTCTCCAGAGGAGAATTCTTCTCACCCCGGGAGAGCTGATGTGGGACCAAGGCGGGATCTTCGGAGGTCCGCCCGGCTTCGAAAGAAGCCCTCTAGGTATGGCTATCCTAGCCCCTAGACTGTTGGGGTATGCCCTTAAGGCTAATGTTTGAGGCCTTGGGATTATTTCAGTATCATGTATAAACTCTATGTTTATAAAGGCAATGGTTGTTATTCAGGTTGTTACATTATCTGCTGCAATATGTATACTTCTGAATAATGTCTCAATGGTGTTTAGCTTGGCTGACATGCAGTATTATCCTTAGTCGAGATATCTTGGTGAACATGAGATAGCCTTGATATGATTGAGACTAATATGTGTTCTAATCTTATAGGATGCTTCGAGCATGGAATAAGATGTAGACTCATGGGTACATTGGATGTACTGGACAGACCCTACTTAGGATATTCAATTGCTTGTCACAATGTGAATAATCCTTATATGCAAACAAGTGGCATATTTCCTCTGACTTGAGATCACTTGTGTTTCTAAATGATGATTGGCATTGTTTTGAGGTAGTTCAATATCATTTGAAACATAATGGTTATAGACTATCTTGGATAATGAGCATGAGTCATGTTAGGGCACTAGTGATAGATATAGGATTGCCGTCTCCTTGTTTGGAGTGTGATGTTCTGAAGGGGCCCCCTGGATGAGATGGTTGAGAAAGTGTATGGCCATACCCAGGTGACTATGTTCATCTGATCTAACCACTCTCATCATACTGGAATTACAGGCTTGACACGCTTGTCCAATAAGAACATCCAGTGGCAAAGGAAACACATATGTCAAGTGACTTGGGTTCACACTTGTGCTGTGGTTTGGGTGTAGTCTTGGAAGACTCTTTCCTTTATATCGGGAGACAGTGATGTGTTGCTAGATACCCCTCACTGATCGTGATAACGTAAGTTATCGTTACCGACATTTAAAGGAAACCCTTAGGGTCGCACAATTTGATGATATGGCTTACTTATGTCAGATCGTGTGGACTGAATTGTTTTGGTTCAGTTTAAAGGAGTTTAAACTCTGATTGTAAGTGAGATCTGGTCTGATCATGTTTGATTGATTAGGGCTTGAGATCGGTAAGCTTCGATCGAGAGAATTGATGCTAGATCGGTGAGATCAAGAGCATCAAGAGATGAATGGTTAGATCTTGAACCTTATGGTTTAATATGGTCTAGACCAATGCTTGGTTTGATTTGGTCTTTAAACCAAATGAGATTGAACCGGTTCATCAAGTGAACGCTTGGTTCAAAGAGGAGAATGTTGCGACTTGTTCACTTGGTGTGAACGCTTGAACACATTGAGGGTTTACTATTTTTGGAAGTCATGCTTTCCAAAATAGGGAGCACGCCTCACGTTCGAGAGCATTGCTCTATTCTCGCTCGCAACTTCCTCTTGTCGCCTCTCTCCTCTCGTGTGGTGAGTCTTGACGCTCAAGGAGGATTCGGCCTAGCCAAGAGATCATCTCATCTTCCCTTCAAGCGATCAGGAGACTTGGAGATCCTTGCTAGCACAAGGAACAACAAGGAGAAAGCCATTTCTCATCTTGTGTGCGTCACCTTTGGAGGAGAGCCGCTCGCCCTCTTCTTCCAAGTCGCCATCCAAGCAATGGCATTGGTATGATCCCCTTCTTGATCTATACAATCTTTAAGTTGATCTATATTCATACATGCGATCCTAGGAAACCCTAGATTCCGCTATGCAAAAGTTTTAATCTGCGCATGATTAGGGTTTCGCCCCCTTTAATGGAACTTTCAATTGGTATCAGAGCGAGGTTCATGTATGAATCATATGATTGCTTATTGTGATCCTTGTTTGCGCTTATGAATAGATCTAAATGACATGCGAAAACACATGATAGATGATCATGCGAAAATAGATGTATGCTTTACATTGGCGCATGTATATTGTTGGCGCATGTTGTAGTTTTTGATCAAACTCTTTTACTTGCGCGCATCCATTAGATCTAAGCGCCTACTTGAAAAACTTAGACGGGTTATTAGGGTTGAAGTCATCATCCAGTATAGACCCAACTGTCTGATCAGACCATCTGACAGCCTAGATGGGTCGACCAGATGGCACCTATGCGCAAGCATGTGGTGGCTATTGGTTGACTGCAGAAAGGCGTGTAGCGATGTCTGATTGAGACAACCAGTGAACGCTCATGATTAAGGCCCGGGGTCACACCCGCTTGCCAGAACTCATGAGGGACGTTCAGCCCTTAACGCATGCATTGTTGACCACGAGGTCGGCTCAAGTCGGTTACGACTTGGTGCATGCAAGGGCAAGGGGTCTGACTGTTGGGGTATGCCCTTAAGGCTAATGTTTGAGGCCTAGGGATTCTTTCAGTATCATGTATAAACTCTATGTTTATAAAGGCAATGGTTGTTATTCAGTTTGTTACATCATCTGCTGCAATATGTACACTTCTGAATAATGTCTCAATGCTGTTCAGCTTGGCTGACAAGCAGTTAAGTCCTTAGTCGAGATATCTTGGTGAACATGAGACAGCCTTGATATGATTGAGACTAATATGTGTTCTAATCTTATAGGATGCTTCGAGCATGGAATAAGATATAGACTCATGGGTACATTGGATGTACTGGACAGACCCTACTAGGATATTCAATTGCTTGTCACAATGTGAATAATCCTTGTACGCGAACAAGTGGCATACTTCCTCTGACTTGAGATCACTTGTGTTTCTAAATGATGATTGGCATTGTTTTGAGGTAGTTCGATATCATTTGAAACATAATGGTTATAGACTATCTTGGATAATGATCATGAGTCAGGTTAGGACACTAGTGATAGATATAGGATTGCCATCTCCTTCATTGGAGTGTGATGTTCTTTAGGGGCCCCCCTGGATGAGATGATTGAGAAAGTGTATGGCCATACCCAGGTGACTATGTTCATCTGATCTAATCATTCTCATCATATTGGAGTTACAAGCTTGACACGCTTGTCCAATAAGAACATCAAGTGGCAAAGGAAACATGTATGTCTAGTGAAGTGGATTCACACTTGTGCTGTGGTTTGGGTGTAGTCTTGGAAGACTCTTTCCTTTATATCGGGAGACAGTGATGTGTTGCTAGATACCCCTCACTGATCGTGATAACGTAAGTTATCGTTACCGACATTTAAAGGAAACCCTTAGGGTCGCACAATTTGATGATATGGCTTACTTAAGTCAGATCGTGTGGACTGAATTGTTTGGATTCAGTTTAAAGGGATTTAATCTCTGATTGTAAGTGAGATCTGGTCTAATCATGTTTGATTGATTAGGGCTTGAGATCGGTAAGCTTCGATCGAGAGAATGGATGCTAGATCGGTGAGATCAGGAGCATTAAGAGATGAACGGTTAGATCTTGAACCTTTAGGGTTTATTGTGATCTAGACCAAATTGCTTGGCTTAATTGGTCTTTGAACTAAACCCAAATTGAACCAGCTCATCAAGTGAGTGCATGGTTCAAGGGTGAAGAGGAATTTGCGATTGGGGTAAACCCATGGTCGCATGTTGAGGAGTGGTTTTCTATTTTTAGAAGGCATGATCACTTACGTGACCACGCCTCACGTTACTCTCCTTTTCACGCCTATTGTCGCCTTGGCTCTTGCTCTCAACGTTAGAGCATTCTCGTGGTTGAAGGGGTTGACAATAAGGAGGTCTTGCCAAGCAAAACTTTTTCTCTTCCCTTTCCATTCGAAAAAGGACTCCTTAGAACCTTGCTAGCACAAGGAGCACTAAGGGAGTAGGCGACATCATCTTGTGTGCGCACCATTTGGAGGAGAAGCGCTTGAGTCTCTTCTTCCTAGACGCCATCCAAGGAATGGCTTCGGTAAGAATCGATTCCTTCAGTCTTGTTTGCAATCGGTTTAAAAGTTGATCATATCTTATGCTATCGATCCCTAGAAATCCATTCCGCTGCATTAAAACCTCCATATGCGCCAGTAGGGTTTCGCCCCCCTTGTTTAGGGGACTTTCACTGACTAGGTCTGATGAGTGGATCCCTATTAATGGACCGTTGTAAGGTAGTAGGGCACATAAGGAAATAAAATGAAGCCATTGGGTTTTTTCGAAAATTTTATTTTCTTGAATGGATCACATGATGTTTGTATAACATGATGAGTGTTTATTTCATCTTATGTGGGCTGCCCAAATTTAATGTGTGCTGTGCTGGGGCCTGCGTGCCTGGATTATTATTTGTAAATTATTATTGTGATCTGCGCATCACATTCTAATTAATTTATAATGTGTAATTGACCTGCGAGTCAATCATGTCTAGATAGATTAAATTGTATTTTAATCAGACATGAGCACAGAGCACATATGGCAGAGGCGCATGCAGCAAGTGGCTTCACCAGTGGGAGGTCTAGGGTTCGACTCTAGGATAGGCGCATTTTTACCTGGTGGGCGCATCTGCGCTGCAGTGGGCGCTTGGGCCCGGGTTGGGCCAGATGAAATGCTAAAGACCCATGAAGAGCTCAAGTGAAGACTTAAGTTAATTAAGGTCTTACTTAGGCTTAATGAGCTTTTACCACATAAGATCATCATGCTTTTAATTTACTGTTTAAGTAATTTAGTAACTGCATGATTTATTCTTCTGCTATCACCATAGGTTTTGTATGATAGTAAGAAGATAAAAGGACCGTTAAAATCCAACGTTAAATATCAAGCACGATAGCCTTCTGACGCGAAACCTCACTGTTCTGACTATCGTTGGGGCCGTGTTGTACCCACTCAGTGGGCACGCCCATCTATCTTCAGACGGTGTGTGATTACACCTGCGTGTTACAGAGAAGGGATTTATCGCTTCTCGTTGCTCAGCATAGCACGTGGTGGTCCAGGGAGTAGGTCGGGTCAGCTTGACCATGTAGGCTACATATTGAGCATATGGTAGCTATATGGAGGTAGCCATCTGTGGGATCAGAGACTGTGTTGTACCAACTCAGTTGGCACAGTCTGCTGGATTGCCCAGATGAAGGGGAATCGCACGGGTTGGCGATTGGCAGGGATTGCCTACCAGAGATTAGTGCTTGTACTCTCTGTGCATCTTATCTCGCCTGAGCGGGACGCGGAGACCAAGTATGAAATCTGGATCCCATCTCACTAAAAGAGTTTTACTCTTTCGGGCTGTTTTGCTGGATTTTTCAGCCAGATAAAATAGTGAGAAAAGAATCATTCTTAAGTCCTGAATTGATTCTAACATTGATACTGACCTTGCTGTTCTTGCAATGTTGTAGATTACTGCAGCAACGAACACCACAGCGTTCAATGTGCGATCCTTACTGGAAAGGGAGAAGTTTGCTGGGCCAAACTTCTCAGACTGGTACGGACACCTTAAGATTGTTCTTAAGGCTGAGAGGAAACTGTATGTCCTCGAGACGGCAATACCGCCTCAACCCACTGCGAACGCCGCAAGGGCGGTTCGGGAAGCTCATGAGAAGCATGTCAATGATAGAATTGATGTCGCTTGCCTTATGCTTGCGTCTATGACGCCAGAGCTTCAGCGTCAGCATGAAGACTTATCTGCTATTGAAATTATAGCAAATCTCAAGATGCTGTATGCTGCACAGGCAAGGACTGAACGCTATAACTTGACGAAACTTTTCTTTCAGAGCAAACTGACTGAAGGGAGTCCAGTGGGAGCTCACGTACTCAAGATGATTGGGTACAAAGAAGCTCTAGAGAAACTGGGACACACCATCAATCAGGAGCTTGTTGTAGACATTATCCTGCAGTCTCTCCCGGCCTCTTTCGATCCATTCATCATTAATTTTAATATGAACAAGATCGACAGTACGCCGGCAGAGTTACTGAACATGCTCTTGACTACAGAGCAGACTCAGTCTCGTGAGAAGGGAAAGCCTTCATCCTCTGTCCTAATGGTTCCTTCAAGGAACAAGAAGAAGGGGAAGAAGGGCAAATCCCCTATCAAGAGCTACAACAAGGCTCTAAAGCAAAAGATTAAGCGGTCAAAGGAATACAGATGTTTCCATTGTGGCCAGTTGGGTCACTGGAAAAAGGACTGTAAAGCGCTCCAAGGAGATAAGAAGGGAAGCAACCCTTTCGCTTCTGGCTCAGGTATTTTTGTGACTGAAGTCATGCTATCTTCTTCTATTTCATGGGTGTTAGACACTGCATGTGGAGTTCACATTTGTTCAAATGTACAGGAACTCAAGAGAAGAAGACAGGTGGGACAGCATGAGGTGGACCTACGAGTAGGAAACGGGGCACGGGTTGCTGCTGTTGCTGTAGGAGTTTATCACATCTCTTTACCATCTGGTCTTGTATTAGAACTGGACAATTGTTATTTTGTACCGAGCATAACTAAGAATATTATCTCTATTCCTGCTCTTGTCAGGAAAGGGTTTTCCTTTGAATGCAAAATTTCAAAGTGTTATATTTCTTTTGATAATATTGTTTATGCTACTGGGTCAATTAACAATGGGTTATTCATGTTGGACATGGAATGTTCAATACAACAGATTGATATTAAGAAAGCCAAGTATGCTGATGATAGCACCTTGTTATGGCATAGTCGTTTAGGCCATATTAACAAGAAGCGCATTAAGCGGTTGCATGATCATGGACTGCTGGGATCATTCTCCTATGAGGAGCTTGATACATGCAAAGCTTGTTTAATGGGTAAAATGACGAAGTCTCCTTTTTCTAATAAAGGTCAAAGGGCTTCAGGTTTACTTGACCTCATTCACAGTGATGTATGTGGGCCATTTAGTAAACATGCCAGAGGTGGCTATTCATACTTCATTACCTTTACTGATGATTTCAGTAGATATGGTTATGTCTATCTAATGAGACATAAGAGTGAATCTTTTGACAAGTTCAAAGAGTTCAAAAATGAAGTACAAAATCAGCTAGGGCGAAATATCAAGGCACTTCGTTCAGATCGAGGTGGAGAATACTTGAGTCATGAGTTTACTGACTATCTGAAGGAGTGTGGGATTATCTCACAGCTCACTCCGCCAGGAACACCGCAATGGAATGGTGTGTCCGAGAGGAGAAATAGAACCTTACTGGATATGGTTCGTTCTATGATGAGTCAGGCTACTCTACCTTACTCCTTTTGGGGATTTGCACTGGAAACAGCTGCAAAGGTACTAAACCGAGTGCCATCCAAGGCCGTTTCAAAGACTCCATATGAGTTATGGTATGGGAAACAGCCGAGCTTGACATTTATTTAGATCTGGGGTTGCGAGGCTTATGTCAAAAAGCTCACCTCTGGGAAACTGGAGAGTAGATCTGAGAAATGTATCTTTGTCGGTTACCCTAAAGAAACTAAGGGTTATTATTTCTACGATCCCAAAAAGAACAAAGTATTTGTTGCTCGGACGGCTATTTTTCTTGAGAAGGAATTTCTTCTGCAAGAGGCTAGTGGGAGAGAAATAAAGCTGGATGAGAATCCAGAAGAAGGACAAAGTAGTCAAGCACAGTTGGATGAGCCTGAGCCAGTAGATCAGGTTACTGAACAACCTGAGGCTCAGATATCACGGGAACCGCGAAGATCGGGAAGGATCCGTCGACAGCCTGAGCGCTATGACGGAGTCTACATCATTGATGATGAACCCCTCACTTATGCGGATGCGGTCAGTGGACCGGAATCAGCGAGATGGCTTGAAGCTATGCGAGCCGAGATGGACTCCATGTCAGATAACCAAGTTTGGGATTTGGTTGATCTGCCTCCGGGAGTAATCCCTATAGGCTGTAAGTGGATCTTCAAGAAGAAGATAGACATGGATGGTAACGTGGTTACCTATAAAGGCAGGCTAGTTGCGAAAGGTTTCAAACAAATCTACGGGATAGATTATGATGAAACTTTCTCTCCTGTAGCCATGTTCAAGTCTATTCGGATTATTCTTGCGATAGCGGCATATTATGATTATGAGATCTGGCAAATGGATGTGAAGACCGCTTTCCTTAATGGAAACTTAGAGGAGGATGTGTATATGACACAACCTGAAGGTTTCGCTAATCTATCAGATCGTCATAAAATATGCAAATTAAAGAAGTCCATTTATGGACTTAAACAAGCATCAAGAAGCTGGAATATTCGTTTTGATGAATCAATCTGTGAATTTGGTTTCATCAAGAATGAAGATGACCCGTGTGTATATAAGAGGTTTAGTGGGAGCGTGATTACTTTCCTAGTCCTCTACGTCAATGATATCTTAATCATTGGAAACGATATTCCTGAACTACATGCAGTCAAGGCATGGTTAAGAACATGTTTCCAGATGAAAGATTTAGGAGAAGCAGCCTATGTATTAGGTGTGAAGATCTACAGAGATAGATCTAAGAGGCTTCTCGGGCTGTGCCAGAGTACTTACATCGATAAAGTCCTAGAGAGATTCCATTTAGAAAATTCTAAAAGAGGATATCTTCCAGTCAGACATGGTCTGAATCTTTCAAAGAGTCAGTGTCCACAAACACAGACTGAGAAAGATGAAATGGACAATACGACTTATGCTTCGGCTATTGGGTCCATTATGTATGCGATGTTGTGTACTCGCCCAGACGTCACTTACGGGTTAAGCGTGACCAGTCGATTCCAAAGTAATCCAGGGAAGGCACACTGGATTGCGGTCAAGAACATTGTGAAATATCTTCGGAGGACCAAAGATATGTTCTTGATATATGGAGGTCAGGAAGAATTCAGTATTGAAGGATATACTGACGCTTCGTTCCAGTCTGACCAGGATGATTTCCGATCGCAATCAGGCTATGTTTTTTAGCTTGAATGGAGGAGCAGTGGTGTGGAAAAGTTTCAAACAATCAATTGTTGCTGATTCCACAACAGAAGTCGAGTATGTTGCAGCCTCAGAAGCATCTAAGGAGGCAGTGTGGATTCGTAAGTTCGTTCAGGAACTTGGTGTTGTTCCTTCGAGTGCAGATCCTTTGGTTATCTTCTGTGATAACACTGGAGCAATAGCACAGGCAAAGGAACCACGGTCACACCAGAAGTCCAAGCACATACAGAGAAGGTTTCACTTGATCCGGGAGATCATTGATCGTGGCGAGATCAAAATCTGCAAGGTTCATACAGATGACAATCTAGCTGACCTGCTTACAAAGCCTCTGGCGCAGCAGAAGCATGAGAAGCACTGTAATAATATGGGTTTGAGATTTCTCAACCATTAGATTAAGTGCAAGTGGGAGATTGTTGGGGTATGCCCTTAAGGCTAATGTTTGAGGCCTTGGGATTATTTCAGTATCATGTATAAACTCTATGTTTATAAAGGCAATGGTTGTTATTCAGGTTGTTACATTATCTGCTGCAATATGTATACTTCTGAATAATGTCTCAATGGTGTTTAGCTTGGCTGACATGTAGTATTGTCCTTAGTCGAGATATCTTGGTGAACATGAGACAGCCTTGATATGATTGAGACTAATATGTGTTCTAATCTTATAGGATGCTTCGAGCATGGAATAAGATGTAGACTCATGGGTACATTGGATGTACTGGACAGACCCTACTTAGGATATTCAATTGCTTGTCACAATGTGAATAATCCTTATATGCAAACAAGTGGCATATTTCCTCTGACTTGAGATCACTTGTGTTTCTAAATGATGATTGGCATTGTTTTGAGGTAGTTCAATATCATTTGAAACATAATGGTTATAGACTATCTTGGATAATGAGCATGAGTCATGTTAGGGCACTAGTGATAGATATAGGATTGCCGTCTCCTTGTTTGGAGTGTGATGTTCTGAAGGGGCCCCCTGGATGAGATGGTTGAGAAAGTGTATGGCCATACCCAGGTGACTATGTTCATCTGATCTAACCACTCTCATCATATTGGAATTACAGGCTTGACACGCTTGTCCAATAAGAACATCCAGTGGCAAAGGAAACACATATGTCAAGTGACTTGGGTTCACACTTGTGCTGTGGTTTGGGTGTAGTCTTGGAAGACTCTTTCCTTTATATCGGGAGACAGTGATGTGTTGCTAGATACCCCTCACTGATCGTGATAACGTAAGTTATCGTTACCGACATTTAAAGGAAACCCTTAGGGTCGCACAATTTGATGATATGGCTTACTTATGTCAGATCGTGTGGACTGAATTGTTTTGGTTCAGTTTGAAGGAGTTTAAACTCTGATTGTAAGTGAGATCTGGTCTGATCATGTTTGATTGATTAGGGCTTGAGATCGGTAAGCTTCGATCGAGAGAATTGATGCTAGATCGGTGAGATCAAGAGCATCAAGAGATGAATGGTTAGATCTTGAACCTTATGGTTTAATATGGTCTAGACCAATGCTTGGTTTGATTTGGTCTTTAAATCAAATGAGATTGAACCGGTTCATCAAGTGAACGCTTGGTTCAAAGAGGAGAATGTTGCGACTTGTTCACTTGGCGTGAACGCTTGAACACATTGAGGGTTTACTATTTTTGGAAGTCATGCTTTCCAAAATAGGGAGCACGCCTCACGTTCGAGAGCATTGCTCTATTCTCGCTCGCAACTTCCTCTTGTCGCCTCTCTCCTCTCGTGTGGTGAGTCTTGACGCTCAAGGAGGATTCGGCCTAGCCAAGAGATCATCTCATCTTCCCTTCAAGCGATCAGGAGACTTGGAGATCCTTGCTAGCACAAGGAACAACAAGGAGAAAGCCATTTCTCATCTTGTGTGCGTCACCTTTGGAGGAGAGCCGCTCGCCCTCTTCTTCCAAGTCGCCATCTAAGCAATGGCATTGGTATGATCCCCTTCTTGATCTATACAATCTTTAAGTTGATCTATATTCATACATGCGATCCTAGGAAACCCTAGATTCCGCTATGCAAAAGTTTTAATCTGCGCATGATTAGGGTTTCGCCCCCTTTAATGGAACTTTCATAGACATGGCTTCCTTAGGACCCCATTTTGCTTGTTTTGTCTTAGATTAGGGTGCATCATGTGGTAGGTTAGATCCACCTTCAAATTACACCATGTAGTTACATTTCTAGGTTCCGCCACTTATGTATGGTAGGTTAGTGCATGCAATCAATGTAATAGATTAGGTCCACTCTGTTTTGGGAATACCGGTCAAAATCAGGTCAAGGCAATGCAAAGAGGCGCCAAGAGCCATCAGCCCACCTTATGGAGAACCAGCCCACCTACCTTATGGGACATCACAACAACTACCCCAACTCTCACCATCCTACTTAGCATACATGAGGGATTTGTCTTCACTTCCCAACCGCCACTTTCCCTTTGGGAGTAAGGGGGACAAAGTCAGCCACCTATCAGTTTTCTACAGCCCCCAAGAAGGAAGTTGTGCCAGCCCATCAATGCAAGGAGCAGCCATCACTCCACCCTTCCATGCGCAGGTTGCTGCCCCTCTATTTCTGGAATTGCTTGCTGCTCTCGCCCATCAAAGCCACCAGGAGATCAGTCCTTCTGCAGCTCAAGGATTTGTTGGAGTATGCCCTTAAGGCTAATGTTTGAGGCCTTTGGGATTGTAATAGTATCATGTAATAAACTCTTATGTTTATAAAAGGCATGGTTATTATTCAGCTTGTTACCTTGTCTGCTGTAATAAGTGTACTTCTGAATAATGTCTCAAAGCTGTTCAGCTAGGCTGACAGGCTATAAGTCCTTAGTCGAGATATCTTGGAGAACATGAGACAGCCTTGATATGATAGAGACTAATATGAGTGCTAATCTTATAGGATGCTTCGAGCATGGAATAAGATGTAGACTCATGGGTACATTGGATGTACTGGACAGACCCTACTGGGATATTCCATTGCTTGTCACAATGTGAATGATCCTTGTAAGCAACAAGTGGCACATGTCCTCTGACTTGAGATCACTTGTGTTTCTAAATGAGGATTGTCATTGTCTTGAGCTAGTTCAATATCATTTGAGATATAATGATTATAGACTATCTTGGATGGTGAGCTTGAATCAGGTTAGGGCACTTGTGATAGATAAAGGATTGCCGTCTCCTTGTTTAAGGAGTGTGATGTTCTATAGGGCCACACTATATGAGATGATTGAGGAAGTGTATGGCCATACCCAGATGACTATGTTCATCTGATCTAATCATGCTCATCGTATTGGAGTTACAAGCTTGACATGCTTGTCCAATAAGAACATCCAGTGGCAAAGGACACATGTATGCCTTGTGAATTGAGTCACACTTGTGCTGTGTTTTGGGTGCAGTCTTGGAAGACTCTTTCCTTTATATCGGGAGACAGTGATGTGTTGCTAGATACCCCTCACTGATCGTGATAACGTAAGTTATCGTTACCGACATTTAAAGGAAACCCTCAGGGTCGCACAATTTGGTGATATGGCTTCCTTAAGTCAGATCGTGTGGACTGAATTGTTTTGGTTCAGTTTAAAGAGATTTAATCTCTGATTGTAAGTGAGATCTGGTCTGATCATGTTTGATTGATTAGAGCTTTAGATCGGTAAGCTTCGATCGAGAGAGATGATGCTAGATCGGTGCGATCAGAAGCGTCAGATGATGAAGGGTCAGATCTAGGACCTTGTGGTCTAATTTGGTCTAGACTTAATTCTGGGCTGATTTGGTTTCGAAATTGAACCAATGAAATTGAACCGGCTCATGGGTTGAGCGCTTGGTTCAAGAGGGAGAAGAGGTTGCGTTTGGTTCATGGAAACATGAACCATGAACGCCAACTCTTAATCGTTGCCATTTATGGAAAGTTCCATAAGCTAAACGCATATGCGTTCATGGCTTGATTACTCTCTAATGCTTTCGGTTTTGCTCTTTGGGCGTGGAGAAAACGGCTTGCTTTTGGAGAAGGCGTTGTTCTTGCGAAAAGAAGGAAGAGCTCTCGAAAAGAAGGCAGCCCTTTTCATCTAATCTCCTACACACGGTTGAAAGAGCTTGCCAATCTTGCTAGCACAAGACTTGCGCAAGGAGGAAGCTTTCATCCCTTGTGTGTGATTTCTTTGGAGAAGATCCCTTCGGTCTTTCTTCTTCCAAGCCGCACCATCTACATGGCTATGGTATGATCTTGTTCTTATCAATCTTTGATAGTTGAACAATTGGCATGCAAACGATTTTAAAACCCTTGCTTCCGCTTGCATCATTTTTCATTAGCGCCATGCTTAGGGTTTTTGCCCCCTTTATCTTTGGGGTTCCTACAATTGGTATCAGAGCTTGGCTCTTTGCATGCTATTTTGTTTGCTAATGTGATCCATACTTGTTGCGCCTACTTTGTTTACATGTTGGATGCGCTTACCTTGGTTTGGTTTCATGAAAGTTGCGCTTGTATCATGGCTTCATGAAGGTTGCGCATGTATCATTTGATGACATGTAGTTTGCGCTCCCCCTTGAAGGGGACTCCCTGAAGTTTGCGCTCCCCCTTGAAGGGGACCCCCTTAGATCTAAGGGTTATCAAGCATGTTGTTTGTTTGTTTGCGCATGTACTAGATGTTTTTAAAAACAAACTTACATCTTGCGCGCATGATTAGATCTAAGGTGTCCCTACAATAAACCCTTAGATGGGTTGATGGGGTTGAAGTCACCACTAGGTTAGATCCAAGTCTGATCAGACCATCTGACAGCTCAGATGGGTTGACCCAATAGCACCTATGCGCAAGCACAAGGTGGCTATAGGTTGACTGCATCTAGGGCGTGTAGCGAGGTCTGGTTGAGACAACTACTGAACACACTTGAGTTAGGCTCGGGGTCACACCCGCTTGCCAAAACTCATGGGGTGGTTCAGCCCTTGGGGCATGCATGGTTGACCATTAGGTCAACTCGGGTCAGTTAGGACTCGGTGCATGCAAGGGCAAAGGATCTAACTAGATGGATGAGTGGATCCCCATCAATGGACCATTGTAAGGTTATAGGGATCATAAGGAAATTAAAATTGATGCCATGGGGTTTTTCAAAACTTTTAATTTCAAAATGATTGGATCACATGTTGATTGAACCATTTGCTTGTTTATTTAGTCTTATGTGGGTTGCCCTATTGTGTGCTGTGCTGGGGCCTGCGTGCCTGGATTTAAAATTGTAAATTAATTTGTGATCTGCGAATCACATTGTACTTAATTTATAATATGTAGTTGACCTGCGAGTCAACCTTGTCTAGATAGATCAAATGTATTTGATTAGACAAGAGCAAAGGCACACATCCCAAAGGGGCATTCAGCTGGTAACGCACCTGAGGTGCTCTTGGCGCTAGGGCCCTAGGTTGGACCAGATGAGATGCCAAGGAGCTCAAGTGAAGACTTAAGTAAATTAAGGTCTTACTAGGGTTCATGGGCTTTTACCACATAAGATCATGCTTTCTTCTTATTGCTTATAATTAGAATTGCATGTTTAAGTTTATCTTCTGCTATCACCATAGGACTTGCATGATAGTTAAGAAGATAAAAGACCGATAAAATCCAACGCTAATATATCAAGCTCGTAAGCCTTCTGACGCGAAACCTCACCTTTCTGATTATCGTTGGAGCCGTGTTGAACCCACTCAGTGGGCACGTCCATCTATCTTCAGACGGTGCTGGATTTCACCTGCGTGTTACAGAGTTGGGATTTATCCCCTCTCGTTGCTCAGCATAGCACGTGGTGGTCCAGGGAGTAGGTCAGGTCAGCTTGACCATGTTGGCTACATATGTGGCGCATATGGTAGCACATGGAGGCAGCCATCTCTGGGATCAGAGACTGTGTTGTACCAACTCAGTTGGCACAGTCTGCTGGATTGCCAAGATGAAGGGGAATCGCACGGGTTGGCGATTGGCTGGGACAGCCTACCAGAAATTAGTGCTTGTTATCTCTGTGCATCTTATCTCGCCTGAGCGGGACGCGGAGACCAAGTATGAAATCTGGATCCCATCTCACTAAAAGAGTATTACTCTTTCGGACTGTTTACTGGATTTTTCAGTCAGACAAAATAGTGAGAAAAGAATCTTTCTTAAGTCCTGGATTGATTCTAAACATTGATACTGACCTTGCTGTTCTTGCTTGTTGTAGATTCCTGCAGCAACGAACACCATGAGCTTCAATGTGCGATCCCTACTGGAAAGGGAGAAGTTTGCTGGGCCGAACTTCTCTGACTGGTTCGGACACCTTAAGATTGTTCTTAAGGCAGAGAGGAAACTGTATGTCCTCGAGACGGCGATACCGCCGCAGCCCGCTCCGAACGCCGCAAGGGCGGTTCGGGAAGCCTACGAAAAGCACGTCAATGATAGCATTGATGTCGCTTGCCTGATGCTAGCGTCTATGACGCCACCGCTGCAGCGTCAGCATGAGGATATGTCAGCTATAGAGATTATAGCGAACCTCAAAATGCTGTATGCTGCACAGGCGAGGACTGAGCGCTATAATCTGACGAAGCTCTTCTTTCAGAGCAAACTGGCTGAGGGGAGCCCAGTGGGAGCTCACGTGCTCAAGATGATTGGGCACAAGGAGGCTCTAGATAAACTGGGGCATACCATCAACCAGGAGCTTGCTGTAGACATAATTCTACAGTCTCTTCCGCCTTCTTTCGATGCGTTCATCATTAACTATAATATGAACAAAATCGATTGTACGCCGGCAGAGCTGTTGAATATGCTCTTGACAACTGAGGAAACTCTGAAGGGTAAGCCTTCAACCTCTGTCTTAATGGTTCCTTCTAGGAACAAGAAGAAGGGGAAGAAGGGCAAGGCCCCTGTCAAGAATTACAGCAAGGCCCTGAAACAGAAGGTGAAGCGGTCGAAGGACAACAGGTGTTTCCACTGTGGCCAGCTGGGTCACTGGAAAAAGGACTGTAAAGCGCTCCAAGGAGATAAGAGGGGAAGCATCGCTTCTGGCTCAGGTATATATGTGACTGAGGTCATGTTATCTTCTTCTACTATATCATGGGTGTTGGACACCGCATGTGGAGTTCACATTTGTTCAAATGTGCAGGAACTCAAGAGAAGAAGGCAGGTGGGACAGCATGAGGTAGACCTACGAGTTGGAAACGGGGCACGGGTTGCTGCTGTTGCTGTAGGAGACTATTTCATTACTTTACCATCTGGCATTGTATTAGAATTAAACAATTGTTACTTTGTACCCAGTATTACCAAGAATATTATCTCTATTCCTGCTCTTGTCAGGAAAGGATTTGCCTTTGAATGCAAGATTTCAAAGTGTGTTTTGACTTATGATAATATTGTGTATGCGACTGGTTCAATTAACAATGGGTTATACATGTTGGACATGGAAAATTCTATACAAAACATTGATAATAAGAAAGCCAAGTATGCTGATGACAGCACCTTGTTATGGCATAGTCGTTTAGGCCATATAAACGAGAAGCGCATTAAGCGGTTGCATAATCATGGACTGCTGGGATCTTTCTCCTATGAGGAGATTGATACATGCAAAGCTTGTTTGATGGGTAAAATGACGAAGTCACCTTTTCTTCACAAAGGTCAAAGGGCTTCAGGTTTACTGGACCTTATACACAGTGATGTGTGTGGGCCTTTTAGTAAACAAGCCAGAGGTGGCTATCAGTACTTCATTACCTTTACTGATGATTTCAGTAGGTATGGGTATGTCTATTTAATGAGACATAAAAATGAATCTTTTGACAAGTTCAAAGAGTTCAAAAATGAAGTACAAAATCAGTTAGGCCGAAATATCAAGGCACTTCGTTCTGATCGAGGTGGTGAATACCTGAGTCATGCGTTTACTGACTATCTGAAAGAGTGTGGGATTATCTCACAGCTCACTCCGCCAGGAACACCGCAGTGGAATGGTGTGTCCGAGAGGAGAAATAGAACGTTACTTGATATGGTTCGTTCTATGATGAGTCAGGCTACTCTTCCATACTCCTTTTGGGGTTTTGCACTGGAAACAGCTGCAAAGGTACTAAACCGAGTGCCATCCAAGGCAGTTTCAAAGACGCCATATGAGTTATGGTATGGGAAACAGCCTAGCTTGACATTTATCAAGATCTGGGGTTGCGAGGCTTATGTCAAAAAGCTCGCCTCTGGGAAACTAGAGAGCAGATCTGACAAATGCATCTTTGTCGGTTACCCTAAGGAAACTAAGGGTTATTATTTCTTCGATCCCAAGGAGAACAAGGTTTTTGTTGCTCGGACGGCCATATTTCTTGAGAAGGAATTTCTTCTGCAAGAGGCCAGTGGGAGAGAAATAAAGCTGGATGAGAATCCAGAAGAAGGACAAAGTAGTCAAGCACAGTTGGATGAGCCTGAGCCGGTAGATCAGGTTATTGAACAACCTGAGGCTCAAATATCACGGGAACCGCGAAGATCGGGTAGGATCCGTCGACAGCCTGAGCGCTATGACGGAGTCTACATCATTGATAATGATGAACCCCTAACTTATGCGGATGCGGTCAGTGGACCGGAGTCAGCTAGATGGCTTGAAGCTATGCGAGCCGAGATGGACTCCATGTCAGATAACCAAGTCTGGGATTTGGTTGATCCGCCTCCGGGAGTAATCCCTATAGGCTGTAAATGGATCTTCAAGAAGAAGATTGACATGGATGGTAACGTGGTTACCTATAAAGGCAGGCTAGTTGCGAAAGGTTTCAAACAAATCTACGGGTTAGATTATGATGAAACTTTCTCACCAGTAGCCATGTTTAAGTCTATTCGGATTCTTTTCGCGATAGCTGCATATTACGATTATGAGATCTGGCAGATGGATGTGAAGACAGCTTTCCTCAATGGAAATCTGGATGAGGATGTGTATATGACACAACCGGAAGGTTTCACTAGTCCATCAGATCGTCATAAAATATGCAAGTTAAAGAAGTCCATTTATGGACTGAAACAAGCATCAAGAAGCTGGAACATTCGTTTTGATGAATCAATCTCTGAGTTTGGTTTCATCAAGAACGAAGATGACCCGTGTGTATATAAGAGGTTTAGTGGGAGCGTGATTACATTCCTAATCCTCTACGTCGATGATATCTTGATCATTGGAAACGATATTCCTGAACTGCATGCTGTTAAGGCATGGTTAGGAAAATGTTTCCAGATGAAAGATCTAGGAGAAGCAGCCTATGTATTAGGTGTGAAGATCTACCGGGATAGATCTAAGAGGCTTCTCGGGCTGTGCCAGAGTACCTACATCGATAAGGTCCTGGAGAGATTCCATTTAGAGAATTCTAAACGTGGATATCTTCCAGTCAGACATGGTCTGAATCTTTCGAAGAGTCAGTGTCCACAAACACAGACTGAGAAAGATGAAATGGACAATACGTCTTATGCTTCGGCTATTGGGTCCATAATGTATGCGATGTTGTGTACTCGCCCAGACGTCGCTTACGGGTTAAGCGTGACCAGTCGATTCCAAAGTAATCCAGGTTTGGCGCACTGGATTGCGGTCAAGAACATTTTAAAATATCTGCGGAGGACCAAAGATATGTTCTTGATATATGGTGGTCAGGAAGAACTCAGTATAGAGGGATATACTGACGCTTCGTTCCAGTCAGACCAGGATGATTTCCGATCGCAATCAGGCTATGTTTTTAGCTTGAATGGTGGAGCAGTGGTGTGGAAAAGCTTCAAACAGTCTACTGTTGCTGATTCCACAACAGAAGTCGAGTATGTTGCAGCCTCGGAAGCATCCAAGGAGGCAGTGTGGATTCGTAAGTTCGTGAGAGAACTTGGTGTCGTTCCTTCGAGTGCAGATCCTTTGGTTATCTTCTGTGATAACACTGGAGCTATAGCACAAGCAAAGGAACCTCGGTCGCACCAGAAGTCCAAGCACATACAGAGACGGTTTCACTTGATCCGGGAGATCATTGATCGTGGCGAGATCAAGATTTGCAAGGTTCATACAGATGACAATCTGGCAGACCCGCTTACCAAGCCTCTGGCGCAGCAGAAGCATGAGAAGCACTGTAATAATATGGGTTTGAGATTTCTCAACCATTAGATTAAGTGCAAGTGGGAGATTGTTGGAGTATGCCCTTAAGGCTAATGTTTGAGGCCTTTGGGATTGTAATAGTATCATGTAATAAACTCTTATGTTTATAAAAGGCATGGTTATTATTCAGCTTGTTACCTTGTCTGCTGTAATAAGTGTACTTCTGAATAATGTCTCAAAGCTGTTCAGCTAGGCTGACAGGCTATAAGTCCTTAGTCGAGATATCTTGGAGAACATGAGACAGCCTTGATATGATAGAGACTAATATGAGTGCTAATCTTATAGGATGCTTCGAGCATGGAATAAGATGTAGACTCATGGGTACATTGGATGTACTGGACAGACCCTACTGGGATATTCCATTGCTTGTCACAATGTGAATGATCCTTGTAAGCAACAAGTGGCACATGTCCTCTGACTTGAGATCACTTGTGTTTCTAAATGAGGATTGTCATTGTCTTGAGCTAGTTCAATATCATTTGAGATATAATGATTATAGACTATCTTGGATGGTGAGCTTGAATCAGGTTAGGGCACTTGTGATAGATAAAGGATTGCCGTCTCCTTGTTTAAGGAGTGTGATGTTCTATAGGGCCACACTATATGAGATGATTGAGGAAGTGTATGGCCATACCCAGATGACTATGTTCATCTGATCTAATCATGCTCATCGTATTGGAGTTACAAGCTTGACATGCTTGTCCAATAAGAACATCCAGTGGCAAAGGACACATGTATGCCTTGTGAATTGAGTCACACTTGTGCTGTGTTTTGGGTGCAGTCTTGGAAGACTCTTTCCTTTATATCGGGAGACAGTGATGTGTTGCTAGATACCCCTCACTGATCGTGATAACGTAAGTTATCGTTACCGACATTTAAAGGAAACCCTCAGGGTCGCACAATTTGGTGATATGGCTTCCTTAAGTCAGATCGTGTGGACTGAATTGTTTTGGTTCAGTTTAAAGAGATTTAATCTCTGATTGTAAGTGAGATCTGGTCTGATCATGTTTGATTGATTAGAGCTTTAGATCGGTAAGCTTCGATCGAGAGAGATGATGCTAGATCGGTGCGATCAGAAGCGTCAGATGATGAAGGGTCAGATCTAGGACCTTGTGGTCTAATTTGGTCTAGACTTAATTCTGGGCTGATTTGGTTTCGAAATTGAACCAATGAAATTGAACCGGCTCATGGGTTGAGCGCTTGGTTCAAGAGGGAGAAGAGGTTGCGTTTGGTTCATGGAAACATGAACCATGAACGCCAACTCTTAATCGTTGCCATTTATGGAAAGTTCCATAAGCTAAACGCATATGCGTTCATGGCTTGATTACTCTCTAATGCTTTCGGTTTTGCTCTTTGGGCGTGGAGAAAACGGCTTGCTTTTGGAGAAGGCGTTGTTCTTGCGAAAAGAAGGAAGAGCTCTCGAAAAGAAGGCAGCCCTTTTCATCTAATCTCCTACACACGGTTGAAAGAGCTTGCCAATCTTGCTAGCACAAGACTTGCGCAAGGAGGAAGCTTTCATCCCTTGTGTGTGATTTCTTTGGAGAAGATCCCTTCGGTCTTTCTTCTTCCAAGCCGCACCATCTACATGGCTATGGTATGATCTTGTTCTTATCAATCTTTGATAGTTGAACAATTGGCATGCAAACGATTTTAAAACCCTTGCTTCCGCTTGCATCATTTTTCATTAGCGCCATGCTTAGGGTTTTTGCCCCCTTTATCTTTGGGGTTCCTACAGGATTCGCCCTTGCTATTTGGAGGAAAGCCCCAAGAGAAGCTCATGAAGACCAGCCAACAAATAGGGAAGTTTTCAGCCTTCTAGGCGCCAGCTCATTGCGCCATTGCTTGCTTGTTTGTTTGACCTGTACATGCGCCAAAGGGACTTGTTTCCTTGCTTGGTTTTGGCATTATAACCTTGTAACCTCTTTGGCAGAAGTAGAGTTGAATACTTTTGAAAAAAACTTCTGAAGTGTGTCTTCAAGGGTGTGTGTCACCTCAACTCTCCCCCTCTTCCTACCCTAGCCGAGAGTTCCTCTCCTCTTCCCCTCTTCAATCCTCTTCCACCACTTGCTCACGTCTTGAAGGTGCAAGCTCACGCTTCCCTTTCCTTCAGCCTTGAAGGGTATCCAATCCAAGAGGAGGAGATGGAACCAAACAGTGGGATAAGATGATGTTGCCTACACCAAGCCGAGATCAAGGGGTTTCCCTAAGCTAGCTAAGTTTCTTCTCTACTTTGTATGGTATTTTCTTGGTGTCTTTGAACATCCAACTACACTCACATCCCTGTTCCATGAAGGTTGCGCCAAGATCAGAAGGATATGCAAGGCGTCATCCCCCTCTTTCCCCCTCTAATAGATAGTCTCTAACTTGTTAGCAAGGGAACTTGGAGAACTAGTCTCCCCCTTGATTGTTTTGTAACTTGGCCTCGTAATATTCTTTCAAATACTCACCCACGCGTGTGTGGGGATGCTATAATGTCATGGTTGTAAGCTCATAGGGCCCTACTTCGTGAGTTTCAACCATTGGACCGGTGAAGAACGGGAAGTTCGCCCTTTCTATTCTCAAAGGGCGCAAGGTGAGCCTCTCCCTTAGAATAGTGTTGTTTTCAAGCACTAGATTGCATGCTAGGCTTCAATTTCGGTTTTAACACTTGCCTTAGACTTGCATGATAGGATTTAATTTCAGTTTGCTAATTGCCTAGTTTCGGTTTTACCTATAAAAATACCAAAACAAGCTATTTTCAACTACGTTAGCTTAACGGGATTCTTTAACCTATACTTAACTAGCAAAATGTTTTCAAATCGCGTTGTTTGAATGTGTGCATGCCGGCGACCCCATCAGAAGCCCATTAGGTATGGCTTCACTTAGAGTCCACTTTCCTTTTCAGTACTTTCCTTATTTGCATTGCATGGCATGATAGGTTAGTTCCACCCCAAAGTCTATCATGTAGTTTACTTTTATAAATGTTGTTGGTAGGTTGTGCATTGTAATTGTAAGATCCAAGGATCTTAAGTCCTGGTAAGTATTATTTTGATTTAAATAAAATCATTGACTGTGGATATTACGTTAAGCAGTATTGGATGTTAATTAACTAGCTTATTGGATGTTAATTAACTGGCTTATTGATGGTTAATTTGTAATTAGTGGATTAGAATTTATTGGTTGCTAATTTATAATTAATTAATTAGAATTTATGGGTTGTTAATTTTAAGTTAATTAATTAGAGCTTATTGGTTAATTAAATCTTTATTGGATTTTCGTTAAGTGAGTGGTTAAATGGTTAGTTAATGGTTAAAGTAATTAGTTAACTATGGGCTATTGGGTTGCAATGAAATTAAATGATATTGGGTTTAAAATTTGAATTAGTGGATTGTAAACCCTATTGGAATCAACTAGTTAACGGGTTTTAAAAATTAATTAACCAAAAATTGTATTAGCGTTTAGGGTAAGAAAATAGGCGTTTTGGCGTTTTGTTTTGGCTTGGAAGAAACCTTGGGCGACGGCTAGGAGGAAGAAGGCGATCTTGGTGTTCTTGGAGTTATTGAGGCGATTTTCTCCATCTTCTTCCCCTTGGCGAATTTCCTTGAGGTGAAGAAACTTCCTTGGCGAGTTCTTGGGGATTCTTTGGGCGGCTTAAAGGCTTTAGACTATTTTTTTGTGGAGGATTTTCACCTTAGTGTTCACGGTTAAGAGGTGAGTGGAGTGTCTATTCGATTCTATCTATTTGGTTGTGTTAGATAATACATGTAATTGTTTGACATGTAATTGTTTGAAAACCTTACTATGTTGAAAACCGAATTTTGCAAAGGTGAATATACCATGTTGAAAACCGAATTTTGCAAAGGTGAATATATCTCATGAAAACCGAAACTTGTAGCATGAAATTTAAGGTTTTTATAGGGAATTTTGGTAGCATTAAATCATTGATTTTTGAGTATGAAATTCTTGTTAACTAGGTATTTTATAGGGAATTTTGGTAACATTAAATCATTGATTTTTGGTAGCATGAAAATCTTGTTAACTAAGGTTAATATTTGAAGTAGATATTATGCTAGAAACCGTGGGCTATATGTGTTGTATTTTAGTCCTATGATAATGTATTCTTAAATGGTTAATTAGGGTTTAAATTTAAGTAGTTAGTATGTTGGTCATTGTGGAACCGTGGGCTATATATATATGTTGTATTTTAATCCTATGTTAAATTTTTGAATGCCCTGATAATTGCTAGTAGTGTTAATAATTTTATGGTCATGTATCTTATTTGAGAAATTTGGGTGATAACATAGTAAGGTTAGACTGAACTAATCAGCATGAAATCTAAGGACTACACTACCATGTGATTATGTGATTTTTATTATGTGATTATGTGATTTTTTTTAATATTATATGGTTATGTGAATTATGAATATTATGTGTTGTGGTCATGGAATGGTTAGGACTAAGGCTAAGTGTAACTGTGTACTCAAGGGGATAGTCTATATGTGATATGTTAAGGGTTTGAATTTCAGCCCTGTATTGTGATATGTGAGGGGGTTGTTGTTCAGCCTGCCTGATGTGATTATTGTGATAAAAGAGGTGATTATTGTGATAAAAGAGGGGGTTGTTGTTCAGCCTGCCTGTTGTGATTATTGTGATGACTATCCTAGAGTCTAGTTGACACTTAGGAGTCCACCGTTGTGAAATAAAATATAAGATGTGTCTATTGTTGTCCAGTAGGAACCCTTTGGGAGAACGAGTGATATAAGACGCAAAGTGCCATGTCTTGGTCGGACAGGGGCCACCTCTTGATGTCATCACTCTTAGACGCTTAGATTTTCGTGTTATGGGGTGATCGTAGAGCAAAGTGCCACGTCGTGACCTGGCGGGGGCCACCTCTTGAATCTACACACCGTCCATCTATATGTTGCATGTGATTTGCAGGCTTCTCCCAGTGCTTAGGCCAAAGCCGGGTTAGACCATAATGGTCACTACTGAATATGCTGGACAACTAGATTAACTAAGTGGTTGGTATGTTTAGTTGGTTTAGAGTATAGCTCTAGAACTTTGAGTATTCACTGGTGTGATGTCTTAGCAGTGTACATCTGACTGTTTTATATGAGTTCTGTGCTTTAATTTTGTTATATGTCGATATGATATTCTGTTCAATGTTTTTAAAATAATCTGCATGTATTTTGAGTGTATGTTATGGATAGTCGTTTGAGACTATCCACTCACTGGGCTGTGTAGCTCACCCCTCATTATTTTCAGGTGTAGAGCAGGGGTGCATTTCCAGTTAGCATTTTATATGAATATCGTGATATGCCAGTTGAATGAATAAGACTTTTGTGCTTAATTACTGGGGCCGGTTGTGGCCGAATTATATGAACTTGTGTTGCCAGTTGTGGCCAAACTATGTGAACTTGTGTTGCCGGTTATGGTAGTTTGATATTCTGATTTTTGTGTCACCGCGGGCTTTGGCCTGGTTTCGGTGTGGTATCATTGAATGAATTTATAGAATCGACATTGTGGTTTTGTTTCTAAGTTCGAGTCGATTTATACTTTTGCGATCGGATTTGATATAAATGTGACTTGCATATGTCTAGTGCAAGTATTGCGTGGTGGCAGGTACCTTTATGAAATTGTGTTTTTGTGGAGATTTGTATGTATGGATTTTCGAAATTTTCAGATCGGATTTCCTGGACTTGGTTTTACTTAGCATGTGCATCGATCCTGTGTGATAACATCCTGTTTCTATGTGAATTGTGTTGCTTGTTTGGGGTTAAGATAACGGGATGTGACAGAATGGTATCAGAGGAGTTGGCTAGCTAAAACTTAGTTCGGGGGAAAACATGTTTGTGTATTGCTAGACACCTGATAGGTTTATGTTTGATTTCCTTACTGTGGTATGTGTGTGTAGGAAATTAAGATGGTGCGATCTAGAGGAAATGCTAGCGGCGAGGATGAGCAGACCCCGAATTTCTCAAGGGCTATTGAGGCTCTGACAGGCATGGTACAACAACAGGGTGCCATGATAGAGAGGCAAGCTCAGATGCTGCAGCAGCAACAGATTCAGCATCAAGAGGCGCAACAGCAGCTCTTGCAGCAGTTGACTCAAGAGAGATCCCAGACTACTACCCGGGCGGTGGGGGATGACTCTCAGGAGGGCGCTCACAGGCGCTATGCCTCACTTGTGAGTGAATTCCAGAAACTGGGTCCCAGCTCTTTTTATGGGGGCTCAGAATCAAGTACTGTAGAAAACTGGCAGTTGGTCTTGGAAAAGATTTTCCAAGTCATGCGTTGCTCGGATGAGGACAAGCTGTGTCTGACCACCTATATGATGCATGGTGACGCAGATGAGTGGTGGAAGGGCGTGGTGAGGCTTGCTGAAGAAAGACATGAAACAGTAGACTGGCCCTATTTCTTGTCTCAATTTAATGAGAAGTACTTCCCCGATAGCTTGGTGGAGGACCGAGAGGTGGAATTTATTCATCTCGAGCAGGGTGATATGACTGTGGACCAGTATGAGTTACGGTTCACTAAGTTGGGAAAGTATGCCCCTCACCTGATAAACACTGAAAAGAGGAGGGCTACTAAGTTTCTCAGAGGTCTCAGATGGGACATTCGAGAGCAGGTTGGTGCTCAGCACTTGGAGACTTATGTTGAGACTATTGGGCGAGCACGCACCATTGAGAGGTACATATCTGAGAGGAGTTCTAGTGTGGCCGTGACGGTGGTTCCTGCAGCTGAGGCGACGGCTCCTCAGTATGGTAATGGCAGCATGGGTAAGAAGTACCCTAGGCATAAGGACTACAAGAAGAGCAGGTATAAGCCTTACTCTTACAAGGCACCGCAGCAGTCCAGGGATGCACCGCAACAGTTCAGGGATGCCAGGGATGTAAAGAACAGTATCACAGAGGACCGGAATTGTAATTATTGTGGGCTCAAGGGACATCTAATGAAGGACTGTTATAAGAAGAATGGTGTTTGCTTCAGGTGTAAGAAACCTGGGCACATGGTCAAGGACTGCAAAGAACCTGAGATGCAGCAGAGAGGCGCAGATAAGCCTACAGTCCAAACTCGAGTTTATGCCGTGGCTGAGAAGGATACACGAGCTTCCCGATCCGTCGTGGAAGGTACCTTATTTGTATTCGATCAGTTAGCTCGCATTTTATTTGACCCTGGTGCAAATTTGTCTTTTGTATCTGTTAAATTTGCTGCATGTTTACCTGTGTTACCGAAGGTGCTAGATTATGTTGTGTCTGTAAGTACTCCCTTAGGAAAATCATTATCTACAGACACTGTTTGTGCTGATTGTGTAGTGCATGTAGAGGGTTATGAGTTTCTTGTAGATCTAATCCTTTTAGACATGCAAGACTATGATGTCATCCTAGGTATGGATTGGTTATCCTCACATCATGCCACTGTGGATTGCTTTGAGAAAGTAATCACCTTGAATCTGCAAGATGGGAATCGGCTTTTTGTGAGAGGTCTAGTGTCAGACCAAGGACCGCATGTGATATCTTTCCTGCAGGCCAGGAAGTTACTTGCTAGTGGGTGTAAGGGTTACCTTGCACATGTTAAAGTGCAGGATGATTCTACTTCTGATTTGACTCAGATGGCGGTGGTGCAAGAGTTTCCTGATGTGTTCTCTGAGGAATTTTCAGGCTTACCACCAATTAGAGAAGTAGAATTTGGCATTGAGTTGGCGCCAGGTACTGCGCCTATCTCCAGAGCTCCTTACCGCATGGCTACTTCAGAGTTGGCCGAGCTTAAGAAGCAACTGGAGGAATTGCTGGAAAAAGGTTACATCCGGCCTAGTGCTTCTCCCTGGGGGGCGCCAGTGCTGTTTGTAAAGAAGAAAGATGGAACCCTGAGGATGTGTATAGACTACAGACAACTGAACCAAGTGACTATCAAGAATAAGTATCCTCTTCCCAGAATTGATGATCTGTTTGATCAATTACAGGGAGCTACAGTGTTCTCTAAGATCGATCTGAGATCAGGGTATTACCAGCTTAGGGTCAAGGATGAGGATATATTTAAGACTGCTTTCAGGACCAGGTATGGGCATTTCGAATTTCTAGTTATGCCTTTTGGACTGACGAATGCACCTGCTGTCTTCATGGATTTGATGAACAGGGTATTCCATGAATTGCTTGACTCTTGTGTGGTAGTCTTTATAGATGATATCTTGGTATACTCTCGGACTACTTCGGATCATGTCAGTGACTTGCGCAGAGTGCTGGAGATTCTGAGGAAAAACCGATTATATGCCAAGGCTAGTAAGTGTGAGTTCTGGCTAGAAAAGATCAGTTTCCTTGGGCATGTGATCTCTGGTCAGGGGGTGTCTGTGGATCCAGTTAAAGTGCAAGCCATCCTTGATTGGGGAAGACCGACTAGTGCTACTGGGATCAGAAGTTTCCTGGGTTTAGCAGGTTACTACCGGAGATTTGTTGAGGGATTCTCCAAGCTGGCGGGTCCTTTAACTAAATTGACCAGAAAGGAGGCCAAGTTTAATTGGGATGACAAGTGTGAAGAAAGCTTTCAAGAGCTGAAGAGAAGGTTGACTAGTACACCGATCCTCATTATTCCTAGTGATGGGGAAAGGTTTACTGTTTATACGGATGCTTCAGGCAAAGGGTTGGGTTGTGTCTTGATGCAGAAGGGTTCTGTGGTAGCCTATGCTTCGAGACAACTGAAGGAGTATGAGTTGAACTACCCTACTCATGACTTAGAGTTGGCGGCTGTAGTCTTTGCTCTGAAGATATGGCGTCACTATTTGTTGGGTCAAGAGTTTGATCTGTTCACTGATCACCCGAGTCTCAAGTACATCTTCACTCAGAAGGAGTTGAACATGAGACAGAGAAGATGGATGGAGTTGATCAAAGACTATGACTTCTCTATTCAGTATCAGGCTGGAAAGGCCAATGTAGTGGCGGATGCACTGAGCAGACATCCAGTTACTTCAGTAGCTGCTTTACGGGTCAGTGAGTGGCAGTTACTACAGGAGTTCAGCGATCTCAGGATCAGTATTTCTCCTAAAGTTCAGTCTGGATATGTGGCTTTCCTCAGAGTACAGTCTGCTTTGTTGCAGAAGATCAGAGATCAGCAATCTGTGGATCCGAAATTAATTCAGATCAGGGATAGTTTGGTTACAGGCGCAGTTCAGGATTTTAGCTTGTCTGATGATGGTGTTCTTCGGTTTCGTGGAAGGGTGTGTGTCCCTGAGGAACCGAGCTTGAGGAAAGAAATATTGGAGGACAGCCATAATTCCAAATATTCTCTACATCCTGGCGTGACTAAGATGTATCAGGACCTCAAGAAAAGCTTTTGGTGGCCGGGTATGAAGAAAGAAGTATTTGATTTTGTCTCTAGGTGTTTAACCTGTCAGACGGTAAAGGCTGAACACCAGAAGCCTGGTGGTTTGTTGCAGCCCCTTCCTATTCCTGAGTGGAAGTGGGAATGCATCAGTATGGACTTTGTGTGTGGTTTGCCCAGAACCAGATTGGGTCATGATGCTATTTGGGTGATTGTTGATAGACTCACTAAATCAGCCCATTTTCTTCCGATCAAGATGACTTATCCTTTAGAGAGATTGGCTAGATTGTATATTGATGAGATAGTCAGACTACATGGAGTGCCTGTTGATATTGTGTCTGATAGGGACTCTCGATTTCTGTCCAAGTTTTGGAAGAGCTTACAGGAGGGTTTGGGTACTAAGTTGAGTTTTAGTACAGCATATCATCCTCAGTCTGATGGCCAGACGGAGCGTACTATACAGACTCTAGAAGACCTGTTGAGAGCTTATGTGGTTGATTGGAGTTCTGAGTGGAACCGGGATCTATCTTTGATAGAGTTCACTTATAATAATAGTTTCCACTCCAGTATTCAGATGGCTCCTTATGAGGCTTTGTATGGGAGAAGTTGTAGGACTCCCTTGTGTTGGGAGGAAACTGGTGACAGAATGATTTTGAGATCTGATGCAGTTCAGGAGACTACTGATAAGGTCAGAGAGATACAGAATAAACTGAAGATTTCTCGGGACAGACAGAAGAGTTATGCTGATGACCGTCGTCGTCCCTTGGAGTTTATGGTAGGGGATCATGTTTTCTTAAAGGTGTCACCTACTAAGGGTGTTATGAGGTTTGGCAAAAAGGGCAAGTTGAGCCCTAGGTTTGTAGGCCCTTTCGACATTATTGAGAGAGTTGGTTCAGTGGCTTACAGGTTAGCTTTACCTCCTGCTATGGATCATGTGCATAATGTGTTCCATGTTTCTGCTTTGAGGAAATATCATCCTGATCCATCTCATGTATTGGAGTTGGAACCTCTTCAGATTCAGAGTGATTTGACCTTTGAGGAAAGACCTCTCCGGATTGTGGATAGAAAGGATAAGGTTCTGAGGAATAAGTCTATACCTTTGGTGAAGGTTATCTGGGGAAATCAATCGGTTGAGGAGGCGACATGGGAGACTGAAGCTGATATGAGGAAATTCTATGCTTATCTTTTTGATGATATGAATGCTGAGCTTTAGAGGACTAAAGCTTTATAAGGAGGGAGGGATGTAAGATCCAAGGATCTTAAGTCCTGGTAAGTATTATTTTGATTTAAATAAAATCATTGACTGTGGATATTACGTTAAGCAGTATTGGATGTTAATTAACTAGCTTATTGGATGTTAATTAACTGGCTTATTGATGGTTAATTTGTAATTAGTGGATTAGAATTTATTGGTTGCTAATTTATAATTAATTAATTAGAATTTATGGGTTGTTAATTTTAAGTTAATTAATTAGAGCTTATTGGTTAATTAAATCTTTATTGGATTTTCGTTAAGTGAGTGGTTAAATGGTTAGTTAATGGTTAAAGTAATTAGTTAACTATGGGCTATTGGGTTGCAATGAAATTAAATGATATTGGGTTTAAAATTTGAATTAGTGGATTGTAAACCCTATTGGAATCAACTAGTTAACGGGTTTTAAAAATTAATTAACCAAAAATTGTATTAGCGTTTAGGGTAAGAAAATAGGCGTTTTGGCGTTTTGTTTTGGCTTGGAAGAAACCTTGGGCGACGGCTAGGAGGAAGAAGGCGATCTTGGTGTTCTTGGAGTTATTGAGGCGATTTTCTCCATCTTCTTCCCCTTGGCGAATTTCCTTGAGGTGAAGAAACTTCCTTGGCGAGTTCTTGGGGATTCTTTGGGCGGCTTAAAGGCTTTAGACGATTTTTTTGTGGAGGATTTTCACCTTAGTGTTCACGGTTAAGAGGTGAGTGGAGTGTCTATTCGATTCTATCTATTTGGTTGTGTTAGATAATACATGTAATTGTTTGACATGTAATTGTTTGAAAACCTTACTATGTTGAAAACCGAATTTTGCAAAGGTGAATATACCATGTTGAAAACCGAATTTTGCAAAGGTGAATATATCTCATGAAAACCGAAACTTGTAGCATGAAATTTAAGGTTTTTATAGGGAATTTTGGTAGCATTAAATCATTGATTTTTGAGTATGAAATTCTTGTTAACTAGGTATTTTATAGGGAATTTTGGTAACATTAAATCATTGATTTTTGGTAGCATGAAAATCTTGTTAACTAAGGTTAATATTTGAAGTAGATAATGAAGGACCCCTTTCGAGAGGGGGGCGAAAACCCTATTAGGGTGGCGCATAAAATTTTGCAAGCGGAAGAAGGGCTTTCAAAGATCTTTCTATTGCATATGATCAACTTAGATAGATATGAGAATGATCCATACCGTCGCCATCTCTTGGATGGTGTCTTGGAAGAAGAAAGCAAAAGAGATCTCCTCCAAAGGCTATCGCACACAAGAAGAAGAAGGCCTACTTCTTTGGGGCGGTTTGTGCTAGCAATGCTCCAAAGCTTCCTCGATCGTTTGAGGGATGATGAGATGAAAAATTTGGCCGAATCCTCTTGTCGTCAACCTTCACGCCACCAGCCGTGAGTCGTTCTATGCCAAGAGCGAAATCGCCAGAGGAATAGAGAGGAGGCGTTGCAAGTGAACGTGGAAACGTTCCCACGTTGAAAATCGACCGAGAGTTCCCAAAATAGCAAGCCATGATTACGTGCGTTATGCGTTCACCAAGTGAACCATGCGCAACTCTCTTCTCCCATCTGAACCTTGCGCTCAACCCATGAGCCGGTTCAAGATGTTTGGTTCAATGACCAAACCAAATCAGCCCAAACATTAAGTCTAGATCGAATTAGACCCTAAGGTCCTAGATCTGACCATTCATCTCCAGATGCTTCTGATCTGATCGATCTAGCATCAACACTCTCGATCGAAGCTTACCGATCTCAAGCCCTAATCAATCAAACATGATCAGACCAGATCTCACTTACAATCAGAGTTTAAATCCCTTTAAACTGAACCGAAACAATTCAGTCCACACGATCTGACTTAAGTAAGCCATATCATCAAATTGTGCGACCCTGAGGGTTTCCTTTAAATGTCGGTAACGATAACTTACATTATCACGATCAGTGAGGGGTATCTAGCAACACATCACTGTCTCCCGATATAAAGGAAAGAGTCTTCCAAGACTACACCCAAAACACAGCTCAAGTGTGAATCCTTTTCACTAGGCTTCACTAGGCATACATATTTACTTTGCCACTGGATGTTCTTATTGGACAAGCGTGTCAAGCTTGTAGCTCCAATATGATGAGCATGATTAGATCAGATGAACACAGTCACCTGGGTATGGCCATACACTTTCTCAATCATCTCAGCCGGGGGGGCCCCTTTAGAACACCACACTCCTTAAACAAGGAGACGGCAATCCTATGTCTATCACTAGTGCCCTAACCTGACTCATGATCATTATCCAAGATAGTCTATAATCATTATGTTTCAAATGATATTGAACTACCTCAAAACAATGACAATCATCATTTAGAAACACAAGTGATCTCAAGTCAGAGGAGATGTGCCACTTGTAGCAAACAAGGATTATTCACATTGTGACAAGCAATTGAATATCCTAGTAGGGTCTGTCCAGTACATCCAATGTACCCATGAGTCTACATCTTATTCCATGCTCGAAGCATCCTATAAGATTAGAACACATATTAGTCTTAACTATATCAAGGCTGTCTCATGTTCACCAAGATACATCGACTAAGGACTTAACTGCATGTCAGCCTAGCTGAACAGCTTTGAGACATTATTCAGAAGAACATATATTGCAGCAGACAATGTAACTAACTGAATAACAACCATGCCATTATAAACATAACAGTTTATAACATGATACTGTTACAATCCCAAGGCCTCAAACATTAGCCTTAAGGGCATATACCAACAATCTCCCACTTGCACTTAATCTAATGGTTGAGAAATCTCAAACCCATATTATTACAGTGCTTCTCATGCTTCTGCTGCGCCAGAGGCTTGGTAAGCGGGTCTGCCAGATTGTCATCCGTATGAACCTTGCAAACTTTGATCTCGCCACGATCTATGATCTCCCGGATCAAGTGAAACCGTCTCTGTATGTGCTTGGACTTCTGGTGCGACCGTGGTTCCTTTGCTTGTGCGATTGCTCCAGTGTTATCACAGAAGATAACCAAAGGATCAGCACTCGAAGGAACGACACCAAGTTCTCTCACGAACTTACGAATCCACACTGCCTCCTTGGATGCTTCCGAGGCTGCAACATACTCGGCTTCTGTTGTGGAATCAGCAACAGTTGACTGTTTGAAACTCTTCCACACCACTGCTCCACCATTCAAGCTAAATACATAGCCTGATTGCGATCGAAAATCATCCTGGTCAGACTGGAACGAAGCGTCAGTATATCCTTCAATACTGAGTTCTTCCTGACCACCATATATCAAGAACATATCTTTGGTCCTCCGAAGATATTTCAAAATGTTCTTGACCGCAATCCAGTGCGCCATACCTGGATTACTTTGGAACCGACTGGTCACGCTTAACCCGTAAGCGACGTCTGGGCGAGTACACAACATCGCATACATAATGGATCCAATAGCCGAAGCATAAGGCGTATTGTCCATTTCATCTTTCTCAGTCTGTGTTTGTGGACACTGACTCTTCGAAAGATTCAGACCATGTCTGACTGGAAGATATCCCCTTTTAGAATTCTCTAAATGAAATCTTTCCAGGACCTTATCGATGTAAGTACTCTGGCACAGCCCGAGAAGCCTCTTAGATCTATCCCTGTAGATCTTCACACCTAACACATAGGCTGCTTCTCCTAGATCTTTCATCTGGAAACATTTCCTTAACCATGCCTTAACCGCATGCATTTCAGGAATGTCGTTTCCAATGATCAAGATATCATCGACGTAGAGGACTAGGAATGTAATCACGCTCCCACTAAACCTCTTATATACACACGGGTCATCCTCGTTCTTGATGAAACCAAACTCAGAGATTGATTCATCAAAACGAATATTCCAGCTTCTAGATGCTTGTTTAAGTCCATAAATAGACTTCTTTAATTTGCATATCTTATGACGATCTGATGGATTAGTGAAACCTTCTGGTTGTGTCATGTACACATCCTCATCCAGATTTCCATTCAGGAAAGCTGTTTTCACATCCATTTGCCAGATCTCATAATCGTAATATGCTGCTATCGCGAAAAGAATCCGAATAGACTTAAACATGGCTACAGGAGAGAAAGTTTCATCATAATCTATCCCGTAGATTTGTTTGAAACCTTTCGCAACTAGCCTGCCTTTATAGGTAACCACGTTACCATCCATGTCAATCTTCTTCTTGAAGATCCATTTACAGCCTATAGGGATAACTCCCGGAGGCGGATCAACCAAATCCCAGACTTGGTTATCTGACATGGAGTCCATCTCGGCTCGCATAGCTTCAAGCCATCTCGCTGACTCCGGTCCACTAACCGCATCCGCATAAGTGAGGGGTTCATCATTATCAATGATGTAGACTCCGTCATAGCGCTCAGGCTGACGACGGATCCTACCCGATCTTCGCGGTTCCCGTGATATCTGAGCCTCAGGTAATTCAATAACCTGTTCCACCGGCTCAGGCTCATCCAACTGCGCTTGACTACTTTGTCCTTCCTCTGGATTCTCATCCAGCTTTATTTCTCTCCCACTGGCTTCTTGCAGAAGAAACTCCTTCTCAAGAAATATAGCCGTCCGAGCAACAAAAACCTTGTTCTCCTTGGGATCGTAGAAATAATAACCCTTAGTTTCCTTAGGGTAACCGACAAAGATACATTTCTCAGATCTGCTCTCCAGTTTCCCAGAGGCGAGCTTTTTGACATAAGCCTCGCAGCCCCAGATCCTGATAAATGTCAAGCTTGGCTGTTTCCCATACCATAACTCATATGGAGTCTTAGAAACTGCCTTGGATAGCACTCGGTTTAGTACCTTTGCAGCTGTTTCCAGTGCAAATCCCCAAAAGGAGTAAGGTAGATTAGCCTGACTCATCATAGAACGAACCATATCAAGCAACGTTCTATTTCTCCTCTCGGACACACCATTCCATTGCGGTGTTCCTGGTGGAGTGAGCTGTGAGATAATCCCACACTCCTTTAGATAGTCAGTAAACGCATGACTTAGGTATTCTCCACCTCGATCTGAGCGAAGTGCCTTGATATTTCGGCCTAGCTGATTTTGTACTTCATTCTTGAACTCTTTGAACTTGTCAAAAGATTCACTCTTATGTCTCATCAGATAGACATAACCGTACCTACTGAAATCATCAGTAAAGGTAATGAAGTACTGATAGCCACCTCTGGCATGTTTACTAAACGGCCCACACACATCACTGTGTATAAGGTTAAGTAAACCTGAAGCCCTTTGACCTTTGTGAGGAAAAGGTGACTTCGTCATTTTACCCATCAAACAAGCTTTGCATGTATCAATCTCCTCATAGGAGAATGATCCCAGCAGTCCATGTTCATGCAACCGCTTAATGCGTTTCTCGTTAATATGGCCTAAACGACTATGCCATAGCAAGGTGCTGTCATCAGCATACTTGGCTTTCTTATTATCAATATTTTGTATAGAATTTTCCATGTCCAACATGAATAACCCATTGTTAATTGAACCAGTTCCATAAACAATATTATCATAAGATAAAACACACTTTGAAATATTGCATTCAAAGGCAAATCCTTTCCTGACAAGAGCAGGAATAGAGATAATATTTTTGGTGATGCTCGGTACAAAATAACAATTGTTTAATTCCAATACAAGTCCAGATGGCAAAGAAATGAAATAGTCTCCTACAGCAACAGCAGCAACCCGTGCCCCTTTTCCAACGCGTAGGTCTACCTCATGCTGTCCCACCTGCCTTCTTCTCTTGAGTTCCTGTACATTTGAACAAATGTGAACTCCACATGCAGTGTCCAACACCCATGAAATAGAATAAGATGAAAACATGACTTCAGTCACGAATATACCTGAGCCAGAAGCGATGCTTCCCCTCTTATCTCCTTGGAGCGCTTTACAGTCCTTTTTCCAGTGACCCAGCTGGCCACAGTGGAAACACCTGTATTCCTTGGACCGCTTAACCTTCTGTTTCAGAACCTTACTGTAGTTCTTGACCGGGGCCTTGCCCTTCTTCCCCTTCTTCTTGTTCCTGGAAGGAACCATTAAGACAGAGGTTGAAGGCTTTCCCTTCAGAGTTTCCTCAGTAGTCAAGAGCATATTGAGCAGCTCTGCCGGAGTACAGTCGATTTTGTTCATATTAAAGTTAATAATGAACGCGTCGAATGAAGGCGGGAGAGACTGCAGAATAATATCTACAGCAAGCTCCTGGTTGATGGTATGCCCCAGTTTCTCTAGAGCCTCATTGTGCCCAATCATCTTGAGCACGTGAGCTCCCACTGGGCTTCCTTCAGCCAGTTTGCTCTGAAAGAAGAGCTTAGTCAAATTATAGCGTTCCGTCCTCGCCTGTGCAGCATACAGCATCTTGAGGTTCGCTATAATCTCTATAGCCGACATATCCTCATGCTGACGCTGCAGCGGTGGCGTCATAGACGCTAGCATCAGGCAAGCGACATCAATGCTATCATTGACATGCTTTTCATAGGCTTCACGAACCGCCCTTGCGGCGTTCGCAGCGGGTTGAGGCGGCACAGCCGTCTCGAGGACATACAGTTTCCTCTCTGCCTTAAGAACAATCTTAAGGTGTCCGTACCAGTCTGAGAAGTTCGGCCCAGCAAACTTCTCCCTTTCCAGTAGGGATCGCACATTGAAGCTCATGGTGTTCGTTGCTGCAGGAATCTACAACAATGCAAGAACAGCAAGGTCAGTATCAATGTCAAGAATCAATCAGGACTTAAGAAAGATTCTTTTTCTCACTATTTTATCTGGCTGAAAAATCCAGCAAAACAGCCCGAAAGAGTAGAACTCTTTTAGTGAGATAGGATCCAGATTTCATACTTGGTCTCCGCGTCCCGCTCAGGCGAGATAAGATGCACAGAGATGACAAGCACTAATCTCTGGTAGGCAGTCCCTGCCAATCGCCAACCCGTGCGATTCCCCTTCATCTGGGCGATCCAGCAGACTGTGCCAACTGAGTTGGTACAACACAATCTCTGATCCCGTAGATGGCTGCCTCCATGTGCTACCATATGCGCCACATATGTAGCCTACATGGCCAAGCTGACCCGACCTACTCCCTGGACCACCACGTGCTATGCTGAGCAACGAGAAGCGATAAATCCCTTCTCTGTAACACGCAGGTGAAATCACACACCGTCTGAAGATAGATGGACGTGCCCACTGAGTGGGTACAACACGGCTCCAACGATAATCAGAACAGTGAGGTTTCGCGTCAGAAGGCTTACGAGCTTGATATTTAATCGTTGGATTTTAACGGTCTTTTATCTTCTTCACTATCATGCAATTCCTATGGTGATAGCAGAAGATAAACTAATCATGCAATTCTAATATTAAACAATAAAAGAAAGCATGGATCTTATGTGGTAAAAGCCCATAGCCTAAGTAAGACCTTAAATAAACTTAAGTCTTCACTTGCTTTTCTTCATTGGGGCTTTCGCTGCTCATCTGGCCCAAACCAGGGTCCAAGCGCCATCTGCAGCTCTGGTGCGCCCACCAGGAATATGCGCCAGGTCCTAGGGTCGAACCCTAGACCTCCCACCTGGTCTAGCCACTGCTGCAGGCGCCTTTGCCAAGTGTGCTTTGTGCTCTTGTCTGATTAATTTACATATTAATCTATCTAGACAAGATTGACACGCAGGTCAATAACATTTTTATAAATTAAGCAATGTTATTCGCAGATCACAATATAAAAATTAATTTACAAAAATACCAGGCACGCAGGCCCCAGCACAGCACACATTTAACATGGGCAGCCCACATAAGATTAAATAAACAGGCAATATGGCATCAAACATCAGCATGTGATCCAATAAGAAAACAAAATTTCGAAAACCGCATTGGCATCAATTTTAATTTTCTTATATGCCCCCACAACCTTACAACGGTACAATAATAGGGATCCACTTATCCATTCTAGTCAGATCCTGTGCCCTTGCATGCACCAAGTCCTAACTGACTTGAGTCAACCCAGTGGTCAACTATGCATGTACCAAGGGCTGAACGACCACGATGAGGTCTGGCAAACGGGTGTGAGCCCGGGCCTAACTCATGTGCGTTCAACAGACGTCTCAACCAGACATCGCTACACACCTATGATGCAGCCGACCTATAGCCACCTCTTGCTTGCGCAAGGGTGCTATCTGGTCGACCCATCTAGGCTGTCAGATGGTCTGATCAGACTAGTTGGATCTAACCTAGAGGATGACTTCAACCCTACTAACCCGTCTAAGGGTTTATAGTAGGCGCTTAGTCTAATGATAGGCGCGCAAGTGATATTCTTTTGATAAAACATCAACTACAAAGATCACAAAGATGCGCCTAGTTTGAAACATGCGCAAACATAAAACTTGTGTTATCATATTCGCATGTCATGTAAACTATAGATCTAAGCATGTTTTGCAAACAAGGATCACAATAAAGCATTAAGCAATCATATGCATAGATAAATCGGCTCTGATACCAATTGAAGGACCCCTTTCGAGAGGGGGGCGAAAACCCTATTAGGGTGGCGCATAAAATTTTGCAAGCGGAAGAAGGGCTTTCAAAGATCTTTCTATTGCATATGATCAACTTAGATAGATATGAGAATGATCCATACCGTCGCCATCTCTTGGATGGTGTCTTGGAAGAAGAAAGCAAAAGAGATCTCCTCCAAAGGCTATCGCACACAAGAAGAAGAAGGCCTACTTCTTTGGGGCGGTTTGTGCTAGCAATGCTCCAAAGCTTCCTCGATCGTTTGAGGGATGATGAGATGAAAAATTTGGCCGAATCCTCTTGTCGTCAACCTTCACGCCACCAGCCGTGAGTCGTTCTATGCCAAGAGCGAAATCGCCAGAGGAATAGAGAGGAGGCGTTGCAAGTGAACGTGGAAACGTTCCCACGTTGAAAACCGACTGAGAGTTCCCAAAATAGCAAGCCATGATTACGTGCGTTATGCGTTCACCAAGTGAACCATGCGCAACTCTCTTCTCCCATCTGAACCTTGCGCTCAACCCATGAGCCGGTTCAAGATGTTTGGTTCAATGACCAAACCAAATCAGCCCAAACATTAAGTCTAGATCGAATTAGACCCTAAGGTCCTAGATCTGACCATTCATCTCCAGATGCTTCTGATCTGATCGATCTAGCATCAACACTCTCGATCGAAGCTTACCGATCTCAAGCCCTAATCAATCAAACATGATCAGACCAGATCTCACTTACAATCAGAGTTTAAATCCCTTTAAACTGAACTGAAACAATTCAGTCCACATGATCTGACTTAAGTAAGCCATATCATCAAATTGTGCGACCCTGAGGGTTTCCTTTAAATGTCGGTAACGATAACTTAAATTATCACGATCAGTGAGGGGTATCTAGCAACACATCACTGTCTCCCGATATAAAGGAAAGAGTCTTCCAAGACTACACCCAAAACACAGCTCAAGTGTGAATCCTTTTCACTAGGCTTCACTAGGCATACATATTTCCTTTGCCACTGGATGTTCTTATTGGACAAGCGTGTCAAGCTTGTAGCTCCAATATGATGAGCATGATTAGATCAGATGAACACAGTCACCTGGGTATGGCCATACACTTTCTCAATCATCTCAGCCGGGGGGGCCCCTTTAGAACACCACACTCCTTAAACAAGGAGACGGCAATCCTATGTCTATCACTAGTGCCCTAACCTGACTCATGATCATTATCCAAGATAGTCTATAATCATTATGTTTCAAATGATATTGAACTACCTCAAAACAATGACAATCATCATTTAGAAACACAAGTGATCTCAAGTCAGAGGAGATGTGCCACTTGTAGCAAACAAGGATTATTCACATTGTGACAAGCAATTGAATATCCTAGTAGGGTCTGTCCAGTACATCCAATGTACCCATGAGTCTACATCTTATTCCATGCTCGAAGCATCCTATAAGATTAGAACACATATTAGTCTTAACCATATCAAGGCTGTCTCATGTTCACCAAGATACATCGACTAAGGACTTAACTGCATGTCAGCCTAGCTGAACAGCTTTGAGACATTATTCAGAAGAACATATATTGCAGCAGACAATGTAACTAACTGAATAACAACCATGCCATTATAAACATAACAGTTTATAACATGATACTGTTACAATCCCAAGGCCTCAAACATTAGCCTTAAGGGCATATACCAACAGATAATATGCTAGAAACCGTGGGCTATATATGTTGTATTTTAGTCCTATGATAATGTATTCTTAAATGGTTAATTAGGGTTTAAATTTAAGTAGTTAGTATGTTGGTCATTGTGGAACCGTGGGCTATATATATATGTTGTATTTTAATCCTATGTTAAATTTTTGAATGCCCTGATAATTGCTAGTAGTGTTAATAATTTTATGGTCATGTATCTTATTTGAGAAATTTGGGTGATAACATAGCAAGGTTAGACTGAACTAATCAGCATGAAATCTAAGGACTACACTACCATGTGATTATGTGATTTTTATTATGTGATTATGTGATTTTTTTTAATATTATATGGTTATGTGAATTATGAATATTATGTGTTGTGGTCATGGAATGGTTAGGACTAAGGCTAAGTGTAACTGTGTACTCAAGGGGATAGTCTATATGTGATATGTTAAGGGTTTGAATTTCAGCCCTGTATTGTGATATGTGAGGGGGTTGTTGTTCAGCCTGCCTGATGTGATTATTGTGATAAAAGAGGTGATTATTGTGATAAAAGAGGGGGTTGTTGTTCAGCCTGCCTGTTGTGATTATTGTGATGACTATCCTAGAGTCTAGTTGACACTTAGGAGTCCACCGTTGTGAAATAAAATATAAGATGTGTCTATTGTTGTCCAGTAGGAACCCTTTGGGAGAACGAGTGATATAAGACGCAAAGTGCCATGTCTTGGTCGGACAGGGGCCACCTCTTGATGTCATCACTCTTAGACGCTTAGATTTTCGTGTTATGGGGTGATCGTAGAGCAAAGTGCCACGTCGTGACCTGGCGGGGGCCACCTCTTGAATCTACACACCGTCCATCTATATGTTGCATGTGATTTGCAGGCTTCTCCCAGTGCTTAGGCCAAAGCCGGGTTAGACCATAATGGTCACTACTGAATATGCTGGACAACTAGATTAACTAAGTGGTTGGTATGTTTAGTTGGTTTAGAGTATAGCTCTAGAACTTTGAGTATTCACTGGTGTGATGTCTTAGCAGTGTACATCTGACTGTTTTATATGAGTTCTGTGCTTTAATTTTGTTATATGTCGATATGATATTCTGTTCAATGTTTTTAAAATAATCTGCATGTATTTTGAGTGTATGTTATGGATAGTCGTTTGAGACTATCCACTCACTGGGCTGTGTAGCTCACCCCTCATTATTTTCAGGTGTAGAGCAGGGGCGCATTTCCAGTTAGCATTTTATATGAATATCGTGATATGCCAGTTGAATGAATAAGACTTTTGTGCTTAATTACTGGGGCCGGTTGTGGCCGAATTATATGAACTTGTGTTGCCAGTTGTGGCCAAACTATGTGAACTTGTGTTGCCGGTTATGGCAGTTTGATATTCTGATTTTTGTGTCACCGCGGGCTTTGGCCTGGTTTCGGTGTGGTATCATTGAATGAATTTATAGAATCGACATTGTGGTTTTGTTTCTAAGTTCGAGTCGATTTATACTTTTGCGATCGGATTTGATATAAATGTGACTTGCATATGTCTAGTGCAAGTATTGCGTGGTGGCAGGTACCTTTATGAAATTGTGTTTTTGTGGAGATTTGTATGTATGGATTTTCGAAATTTTCAGATTGGATTTCCTGGACTTGGTTTTACTTAGCATGTGCATCGATCCTGTGTGATTACATCCTGTTTCTATGTGAATTGTGTTGCTTGTTTGGGGTTAAGATAACGGGATGTGACAGAATGGTATCAGAGGAGTTGGCTAGCTAAAACTTAGTTCGGGGGAAAACATGTTTGTGTATTGCTAGACACCTGATAGGTTTATGTTTGATTTCCTTACTGTGGTATGTGTGTGTAGGAAATTAAGATGGTGCGATCTAGAGGAAATGCTAGCGGCGAGGATGAGCAGACCCCGAATTTCTCAAGGGCAATTGAGGCTCTGACAGGCATGGTACAGCAACAGGGTGCCATGATAGAGAGGCAAGCTCAGATGCTGCAGCAGCAACAGACTCAGCATCAAGAGGCGCAACAGCAGCTCTTGCAGCAGTTGACTCAAGAGAGATCCCAGACTACTACCCGGGCGGTGGGGGATGACTCTCAGGAGGGCGCTCACAGGCGCTATGCCTCACTTGTGAGTGAATTCCAGAAACTGGGTCCCAGCTCTTTTTATGGGGGCTCAGAATCAAGTACTGTAGAAAACTGGCAGTTGGTCTTGGAAAAGATTTTCCAAGTCATGCGTTGCTCGGATGAGGACAAGCTGTGTCTGACCACCTATATGATGCGTGGTGACGCAGATGAGTGGTGGAAGGGCGTGGTGAGGCTTGCTGAAGAAAGACATGAAACAGTAGACTGGCCCTATTTCTTGTCTCAATTTAATGAGAAGTACTTCCCCGATAGCTTGGTGGAGGACCGAGAGGTGGAATTTATTCATCTGGAGCAGGGTGATATGACTGTGGACCAGTATGAGTTACGGTTCACTAAGTTGGGAAAGTATGCCCCTCACCTGATAAACACTGAAAAGAGGAGGGCTACTAAGTTTCTCAGAGGTCTCAGATGGGACATTCGAGAGCAGGTTGGTGCTCAGCACTTGGAGACTTATGTTGAGACTGTTGGGCGAGCACGCACCATTGAGAGGTACATATCTGAGAGGAGTTCTAGTGTGGCCGTGACGGTGGTTCCTGCAGCTGAGGCGGCGGCTCCTCAGTATGGTAATGGCGGCAAGGGTAAGAAGTACCCTAGGCATAAGGACTACAAGAAGAGCAGGTATAAGCCTTACTCTTACAAGGCACCGCAGCAGTCCAGGGATGCACCGCAACAGTTCAGGGATGCCAGGGATGTAAAGAACAGTATCACAGAGTAACTCCCTCTTAATTCCCTCTTAACTCCCTCTTAATTCGGTTACCACTTATGGCAAGAACCAAAAAGTGTAACTCCCTCTTAATTCCCTCTTAACTCCCATACGTTCACCAAAAAGTGAACCAACCGAAACTTCCCTCTCAATCGAACCATACGTTCACAAAGTGAACCGGTTCAATTTCATTTGGTTCAAGGACCAAATCGAACCAGCCCTGGTTTTGATCTAATTGAACCAAATCGCTCAAGATCCAACCACACATCTCATTGAACCTCTTGATCTTTATGATCAAGGATTAATTCTCCTGATCAAAGCTTACTGAAAGTACCCCTTAAGATTAAGGGGGGTCCCCTTCTAGGGGGAGCAAAAACCCTAGTCATGTGGCGCATAAAACTTTGCAGCGGAATAAAGGGTTTGAAAGAATCTATTGCATGATATATGATCAACTTAAGTAAACTTGAATTCATACCATAGCCATTTGCGTTGGATGAAGACTTGGAAGGAAAGGCGCAAGCGAGCCTTCTCCTAAGGTGACGCACACAATTGGTGTCGCCTACTTTCCTTGGTGCTCCTTGTGCTAGCAAGGTTCCAAGAAGCCTTTGTCGAATGGAAAGGGAAAGGAAAAAGATCGTCTTGCTTGAGTTTCCTTTTTTCGTCCTCCTCTTCTCTAGCCGAGAGGTTGTCACGTCTAAGCCAAGCGTTGGCGACGAACAAAGAGAGGGGGAAGCGTGAAGTGTGGCAATCGTGAGTCATGGCCACGATTAGTAGAAGTGCTATCCAAAAATAGCATCCACTTCTCAACATGCGCTCTTGGGTTTACCCAATCGCTAATGCCACATCACTTGAACCATGCGCTCAACCAATGAGCGGGTTCACTTCGGTTTGGTCCAAGACCAATTAAACCAAGCAATATGGTCTAGATCTTAAATAAACCCTAAGGCTTCAGATCTAACCGTCAATCTCTTCGATGCCCCTGATCTGACCGATCTGGCATCTAATCTCTCGATCGAAGATTACCGATCTAAAGCCCTAATCAATCAAACATGATCAGACTAGATCTCACTCACAATCAGAGATTAAATCCCTTTAAACTGAACCTAAACAATTCAGTCCACACGAACTGACTTAAGTAAGCCATATCATCAAATTGTGCGACCCTGAGGGTTTCCTTTAAATGTCGGTAACGATAATTCTCATTATCACGATCAGTGAGGGGTATCTAGCAACACATCACTGTCTCCCGATATAGAGGAAAGAGTCTTCCAAGACTACACCCAAAACATAGCACAAGTGTGAATCAATTCACAAGGCATGCATATTTCCTTTGCCACTGGATGTTCTTATTGGACAAGCCTGTCAAGCTCGTAACTCCAATATGATGAGCATGATTAGATCAGATGAACACTGTCACCTGGGTATGGCCATACTCTTTTCTCAATCATCTCATCCAGGGGGCCCCTTTAGAACATCACACTCCTTAAACAAGGAGACGGCAATCCTATGTCTATCATTAGTGCCCTAACCTGACTCAAGCTCATCATCCAAGATAGTCTATAATCATTATGTTTCAAATGATATTGAACTACCTCAAAACAATGACAATTATCATTTAGAAACACAAGTGATCTCAAGTCAGAGGAAATGTGCCACTTGTCTTAATCAAGGAATATTCACATTGTGACAAACAATTGAACATCCTAGTAGGGTCTGTCCAGTACATCCCATGTACCCATGAGTCTACATCTTATTCCATGCTCGAAGCATCCTATAAGATTAGAACACATATTAGTCTTAACCATATCAAGGCTGTCTCATGTTCACCAAGATATATCGACTAAGGACATAATAGCATGTCAGCCCAGCTGAATAGCTTTGAGACATTATTCAGAAGAACATATATTGCAGCAGACAATGTAGCTAACTGAATAACAACCATGCCTTTAAACATAACAGTTTATTACATGATACTGATACATTCCCATAGGCCTCAAACATTAGCCTTAAGGGCATACCCCAACAATCTCCCACTTGCACTTAATCTAATGGTTGAGAAATCTCAAACCCATATTATTACAGTGCTTCTCATGCTTCTGCTGCGCCAGAGGCTTGGTAAGCGGGTCTGCCAGATTGTCATCTGTATGAACCTTGCAGATTTTGATCTCGCCACGATCTATGATCTCCCTGATCAAATGAAACCGTCTCTGTATGTGCTTGGACTTCTGGTGCGACCGTGGTTCCTTTGCTTGTGCGATTGCTCCAGTGTTATCACAGAAGATAACCAAAGGATCTGCACTCGAAGGAACGACACCAAGTTCTCTCACGAACTTACGAATCCACACTGCCTCCTTGGATGCTTCCGAGGCTGCAACATACTCGGCTTCTGTTGTGGAATCAGCAACAGTTGACTGTTTGAAACTCTTCCACACCACTGCACCTCCATTCAAGCTAAAAACATAGCCTGATTGCGATCAGAAATCATCCTGGTCAGACTGGAACGAAGCGTCAGTATATCCTTCAATACTGAGTTCTTCCTGACCACCATATATCAAGAACATATCTTTGGTCCTCCGCAGATATTTTAAAATGTTCTTGACTGCAATCCAGTGCGCCATACCTGGATTACTCTGGTAACGACTGGTCACGCTTAACCCGTAAGCGACGTCTGGGCGAGTACACAACATCGCATACATAATGGATCCAATAGCCGAAGCATAAGGCGTATTGTCCATTTCATCTTTCTCAGTCTGTGTTTGTGGACACTGACTCTTCGAAAGATTCAGACCATGTCTGACTGGAAGATATCCTTTCTTAGAATTCTCTAAGTGAAATCTCTCCAGGACCTTTTCGATGTAAGTACTCTGGCACAGCCCGAGAAGCCTCTTAGATCTATCCCGGTAGATCTTCACACCTAACACATAGGCTGCTTCTCCTAAATCTTTCATCTGGAAACATTTCCTCAGCCATGCCTTAACAGCATGCATTTCAGGAATGTCATTTCCAATGATCAAGATGTCATCGACGTAGAGGACTAGAAAAGTAATCACGCTCCCACTAAACCTCTTATATACGCACGGGTCATCCTCGTTCTTGATGAAACCAAATTCAGTAACTGATTCATCAAAACGAATATTCCAGCTTCTGGATGCTTGTTTAAGTCCATAAATAGACTTCTTTAACTTGCATATCTTATGACGATCTGCTGGATTAGTGAAACCTTCTGGTTGTGTCATATACACATCCTCATCCAGATTTCCATTCAGGAAAGCTGTTTTCACATCCATCTGCCAGATCTCATAATCATAATATGCAGCTATCGCGAAAAGAATCCGAATAGACTTAAACATGGCTACAGGTGAGAAAGTTTCATCATAATCTATCCCGTAGATTTGTTTGAAACCTTTCGCAACTAGCCTGCCTTTATAGGTAATTACGTTACCATCCATGTCAATCTTCTTCTTGAAGATCCATTTACAGCCTATAGGGATAACTCCCGGAGGCGGATCAACCAAATCCCAAACTTGGTTATCTGACATGGAGTCCATCTCGGCGCGCATAGCTTCAAGCCATCTCGCTGATTCCGGTCCACTGACCGCATCCGCATAAGTAAGGGGTTCATCATTATCAATGATGTAGACTCCGTCATAGCGCTCAGGCTGTCGACGGATCCTACCCGATCTTCGCGGTTCCCGTGATATCTGAGCCTCAGGTTGTTCAATAACCTGTTCTACCGGCTCAGGCTCATCCAACTGTGCTTGGTCACTTTGTCCTTCTTCTGGATTCTCATCCAGTTTTATTTCTCTCCCACTGGCCTCTTGCAGAAGAAACTCCTTCTCAAGAAATATGGCCGTCCGAGCAACAAAAACCTTGTTCTCTTTGGGGTCGTAGAAATAATAACCCTTAGTTTCCTTAGGGTAACCGACAAAGATACATTTGTCAGATCTGCTCTCTAGTTTCCCAGAGGCGAGCTTTTTGACATAAGCCTCGCAGCCCCAGATCCTGATAAATGTCAAGCTTGGCTGTTTCCCATACCATAACTCATATGGCGTCTTTGAAACTGCCTTGGATGGCACTCGGTTTAGTACCTTTGCAGCTGTTTCCAGTGCAAAACCCCAAAAGGAGTAGGGTAGAGTAGCCTGACTCATCATAGAACGAACCATATCAAGTAGCGTTCTATTTCTCCTTTCGGACACACCATTCCATTGCGGTGTTCCTGGTGGAGTGAGCTGTGAGATAATCCCACACTCCTTTAGATAGTCAGTGAATGCATGACTTAGGTATTCACCACCTCGATCTGAGCGAAGTGCCTTGATATTTCGGCCTAGCTGATTCTGTACTTCATTTTTGAACTCTTTGAACTTGTCAAAAGATTCACTCTTATGTCTCATCAGATAGACATACCCATATCTACTGAAATCATCAGTAAAGGTAATGAAGTATTGATAGCCACCTCTGGCATGTTTACTAAAAGGCCCACACACATCACTGTGTATAAGGTGAAGTAAACCTGAAGCCCTTTGACCTTTGTGAGGAAAAGGTGACTTCGTCATTTTGCCCATCAAACAAGCTTTGCATGTATCAATCTCCCTATAGGAGAATGATCCCAGCAGCCCATTATCATGCAACCGCTTAATGCGTTTCTCGTTAATATGGCCCAAACGACTATGCCATAGCAAGGTGCTGTCATCAGCATACTTGGCTTTCTTAATATCAATTTGCTGTATCGAACATTCCATGTCCAACATGTATAACCCATTGTTAATTGAACCAGTTGCATAAACAATATTATCAAAAGATAAAATACACTTTGAAATATTGCATTCAAAGGAAAATCCCTTCCTGACAAGAGCAGGAATGGAGATAATATTTTTAGTTATACTGGGAACAAAATAACAACTGTTTAGTTCCAATACAAGTCCAGATGGTAAAGAAATAAAGTAGTCTCCTACAGCAACAGCAGCAACCCGTGCCCCGTTTCCAACGCGTAGGTCCACCTCATGCTGTCCCACCTGCCTTCTTCTCTTGAGTTCCTGTACATTTGAACAAATGTGAACTCCACATGCAGTGTCCAACACCCATGATATAGAAGAAGAAAACATGACTTCAGTCACGAATATACCTGAGCCAGAAGCAAAGCTTCCCCTCTTATCTCCTTGGAGCGCTTTACAGTCCTTTTTCCAGTGACCCAGCTGGCCACAGTGGAAACACCTGTATTCCTTGGACCGCTTCACCTTCTGCTTCAGAGCCTTGCTGTAATTCTTGACCGGGGCCTTGCCCTTCTTCCCCTTCTTCTTGTTCCTGAAAGGAACCATCAAGACAGAGGTTGAAGGCTTACCCTTCAGAGTCTCCTCAGTGGTCAAGAGCATATTCAGCAGCTCTGCCGGAGTACAATCGATTTTGTTCATATTAAAATTAATAATGAACGCGTCGAATGAAGGCGGGAGAGACTGTAGAATAATGTCCACAGCAAGCTCCTGGTTGATGGTATGCCCCAGTTTCTCTAGAGCCTCCTTGTGCCCAATCATCTTGAGCACGTGAGCTCCCACTGGGCTCCCTTCAGCCAGTTTGCTCTGAAAGAAGAGCTTTGTCAAATTATAGCGTTCAGTCCTCGCCTGTGCAGCATACAGCATCTTGAGGTTTGCTATCATGTCTATAGCAGACATATCCTCATGCTGACGCTGCAGCGGTGGCGTCATAGACGCTAGCATCAGGCAAGCGACATCAATGCTATCATTGACGTGCTTTTCATAGGCTTCCCGAACCGCCCTCGCGGCGTTCGGAGCGGGCTGCGGCGGTATCGCCGTCTCGAGGACATACAGTTTCCTCTCTGCCTTAAGAACGATCTTAAGGTGTCCAAACCAGTCAGAGAAGTTCGGCCCAGCAAACTTCTCCCTTTCCAGTAGGGATCGCACATTGAAGTTCATGGTGTTCGTTGCTGCAGGTATCTACAACAATGCAAGAACAGCAAGGTCAGTATCAATGTATAAGAATCAATCAGGACTTAAGAAAGATTCTTTTTCTCACTATTTTATCAGGCGTGAAAAATCCAGCAAAACAGCCCGAAAGAGTAATACTCTTTTAGTGAGATGGGATCCAGATTTCATACTTGGTCTCCGCGTCCCGCTCAGGCGAGATAAGATGCACAGAGAGTACAAGCACTAGTTTCTGGTAGGCAGTCCCTGCCGATCGCCAACCCGTGCGATTCCCCTTCATCTGGGCAGTCCAGCAGACTGTGCCAACTGAGTTGGTACAACACAATCTCTGACCCCACAGATGGCTGCCTCCATGTGCTACCATATGCTCCACATATGTAGCCAACACGGTCAAGCTGACCCGACCTACTCCCTGGACCACCGTGTGCTATGCTGAGCAACGAGAAGGGATAAATCCCTACTCTGTAACACACAGATGTAATCCCACACCCTCTGAAGATAGATGGACGTGCCCACTGAGTGGGTACAACACGGCTCCAACGATAATCAGAACAGTGAGGTTTCGCGTCAGAAGGCTTACGAGCTTGATATTAAAGCGTTGGATTTTAACGGTCCTTTTTATCTTCATGCCTATCATGCAATTCCTATGGTGATAGCAGAAGATAATTTAATCATGCAATTCTAATATTCATCAATAAAAGAAAGCATGAATCTTATGTGGTAAAAGCCCATAGCCCTAGTGAGATCTTAACCTAACTTAAGTCTTCACTTGCTCTTCATGGGTCTTTAGCTGCTCATCTGGCCCAAACCTGGGCCCAAGCGCCATCTGCAGCTCAGGTGCGCCTACCAGGGAAAATGCGCCTGGTCCCAGAGTCGAACCCTGGACCTCCCACCTGGTCAAGCCACTGCTGCATGCGCCTCTGCCAAGTGTGCTTTGTGCTCTTGTCTAATTAAATTACAAATTTAACTATCTAGACAAGAGTGACACGCAGGTCACTTACATTTATAAATTAATTAAACAGTGATTCGCAGATCACAAAATAAAATTAATTTACAATCAATATTCCCAGGCACGCAGGCCCCAGCACAGCACACAAATAATATGAGCAGCCCACATAAGACTAAATAAACAAGCAAATGCATCATTCAATAACCATGTGATCCATCAAAAAAAAATTAAAATTTTTGAAAACCCCATAGGATCAATTTTAATTTTCCTTATTTGCCCTACAACCTTACAACGGTCCATTACTAGGGATCCACTCATCCAACCTTGTCAGATCCACTGCCCTTGCATGCACCAAGTCCTAACTGACTTGCGTCGACCATAAGGTCAACTATGCATGCGCCAGGGCTGAACATCCACACTGAGGTCTGGCAAACGGGCGTGACCCCGGGCCTAACTCAGGTGCGTTCATAAGTTGTCTCAATCAGACATCGCTACACACCTGTCTGCAGTCGACCTATAGCCACCATAGGCTTGCGCCAAGGTGCTAACTGGTCGACCCATTCAGGCTGTCAGATAGTCTGATCAGACTGTTGGATCCAACCTAGGGGATGACTTCAACCCTAGTAACCCGTCTAAGGGTTTAAAGTATGGGCTTAGATCTATTTGGAGCGCGCATGTAATAAGGATTTTTAATAAAACCTAGATGCGCCAACAAGCAAGATAACAAAAGCATGTTTCGGCATGAAACAATGTAACATGTAAATTCGCATGTTGTTAACTCTAGATCTATAGATTTAAAACATGGATCACACAACATGAAGCAATCATATAAGCAAGCATTAACGTTGGCTCTGATACCAATTGAAAGTACCCCTTAAGATTAAGGGGGGTCCCCTTCTAGGGGGAGCAAAAACCCTAGTCATGTGGCGCATAAAACTTTGCAGCGGAATAAAGGGTTTGAAAGAATCTATTGCATGATATATGATCAACTTAAGTAAACTTGAATTCATACCATAGCCATTTGCGTTGGATGAAGACTTGGAAGGAAAGGCGCAAGCGAGCCTTCTCCTAAGGTGACGCACACAATTGGTGTCGCCTACTTTCCTTGGTGCTCCTTGTGCTAGCAAGGTTCCAAGAAGCCTTTGTCGAATGGAAAGGGAAAGGAAAAAGATCGTCTTGCTTGAGTTTCCTTTTTTCGTCCTCCTCTTCTCTAGCCGAGAGGTTGTCACGTCTAAGCCAAGCGTTGGCGACGAACAAAGAGAGGGGGAAGCGTGAAGTGTGGCAATCGTGAGTCATGGCCACGATTAGTAGAAGTGCTATCCAAAAATAGCATCCACTTCTCAACATGCGCTCTTGGGTTTACCCAATCGCTAATGCCACATCACTTGAACCATGCGCTCAACCAATGAGCGGGTTCACTTCGGTTTGGTCCAAGACCAATTAAACCAAGCAATATGGTCTAGATCTTAAATAAACCCTAAGGCTTCAGATCTAACCGTCAATCTCTTCGATGCCCCTGATCTGACCGATCTGGCATCTAATCTCTCGATCGAAGCTTACCGATCTAAAGCCCTAATCAATCAAACATGATCAGACTAGATCTCACTCACAATCAGAGATTAAATCCCTTTAAACTGAACCTAAACAATTCAGTCCACACGAACTGACTTAAGTAAGCCATATCATCAAATTGTGCGACCCTGAGGGTTTCCTTTAAATGTCGGTAACGATAATTCTCATTATCACGATCAGTGAGGGGTATCTAGCAACACATCACTGTCTCCCGATATAGAGGAAAGAGTCTTCCAAGACTACACCCAAAACATAGCACAAGTGTGAATCAATTCACAAGGCATGCATATTTCCTTTGCCACTGGATGTTCTTATTGGACAAGCCTGTCAAGCTCGTAACTCCAATATGATGAGCATGATTAGATCAGATGAACACTGTCACCTGGGTATGGCCATACTCTTTTCTCAATCATCTCATCCAGGGGGCCCCTTTAGAACATCACACTCCTTAAACAAGGAGACGGCAATCCTATGTCTATCATTAGTGCCCTAACCTGACTCAAGCTCATCATCCAAGATAGTCTATAATCATTATGTTTCAAATGATATTGAACTACCTCAAAACAATGACAATTATCATTTAGAAACACAAGTGATCTCAAGTCAGAGGAAATGTGCCACTTGTCTTAATCAAGGAATATTCACATTGTGACAAACAATTGAACATCCTAGTAGGGTCTGTCCAGTACATCCCATGTACCCATGAGTCTACATCTTATTCCATGCTCGAAGCATCCTATAAGATTAGAACACATATTAGTCTTAACCATATCAAGGCTGTCTCATGTTCACCAAGATATATCGACTAAGGACATAATAGCATGTCAGCCCAGCTGAATAGCTTTGAGACATTATTCAGAAGAACATATATTGCAGCAGACAATGTAGCTAACTGAATAACAACCATGCCTTTAAACATAACAGTTTATTACATGATACTGATACATTCCCATAGGCCTCAAACATTAGCCTTAAGGGCATACCCCAACACTTACCGATCACATGCCCTAATCAATCAAACATGATTAGACTAGATCTCACTCCCAATCAGAGTTCAAATTGCTTTAAACTGAACTAGAATAATTCCAGTCCACACGATCTGACATAAGTAAGCCATATCATCAAATTGTGCGACCCTAAGGGTTTCCTTCATTGTCGGTAACGATAACTTACGTTATCACGATCAGAGAGGGGTATCTAGCAACACATCACTGTCTCCCGATATGAAGGAAAGAGTCTTCCAAGACTACTCCCAAACCATAGCACAAGTGTGAATTTAATTCACTTGGCATACATATTTCCCTTTGCCACTGGATGTTCTCGTTGGACAAGCGTGTCAAGCCTGTGATTCCAACACGATGAAAATGGTTAGATCAGATGATCATAGTCATCTGGGTATGGCCATACACATTCTCAACCATCCCATCCTGGGGGCCCATTAGAACATCACACTCTAACTAGGAGAAGCAATCCTATATCTATCACTAGTGCCCTAACATGACTCATGCCCACTATCCAAGATAATCCTTAACCATTATCTTTCAAATGATATTGAACTACCTCAAGACAAAGCCAATCATCACTTAGAAACACAAGTGATCTCAAGTCAGAGGGAATATGCCACTTGCTTGCTCACAAGGATTTATTCACATTGTGACAAACAATTGAATATCCTAAGTAGGGTCAGTCCAGTACATCCAATGCACCTATGTGTCTAAATCTTATTCCATGCTCGAAGCATCCTATAAGATTAGAACACATATTAGTCTCAATCATATCAAGGCTGTCTCATGTTCACCAAGGTATCTCGACTAAGGACAAAACTGCAAATCAGCTGAGCTGAACATTACTTAGACATTATTCTGAAGTATAGATACAACAGCAGATAATGTAACAATCTGAATAACAACAATTGCCTTTATAAAAACATATAGTTTATACATGATACTGTAATTAATCCAAGGCCTCAAACATTAGCCTTAAGGGCATACCCCAACACACATCTCTTGGATTTGTAGGACTTGGCGCAAGGAAGCTTGGCGAATCCCACTCTCTTGATCTCCCCTCTTTAGATAGTCCTTTGTTTTGTTAGCAAGATAACTTGGAGGATTAGCCTCCCTCTTGACTTTAAGCCTTGTTAAGTTTTAATCTGCTTATAACTCACCCACGCCTGTGTGGGGTTGCTGAATGCCCTGTGTGTAACCTGCACCTTCCATCAGAGTAGGACTGGTGAAGAACGGGAAGGACGGTCCTTCTATTCTCAAGGACCGCGAGGTGAGTCTTCTTTAAGTTATTGTCATTTCTTTCCTGCAAGTAGTTAATATTCGGTTTTCCTATTTAAAAATACAAAAACATTATTTTCCAACTTCGTTAGTTAAATCGGTTTTCTCTAGTTTATGATAATACCAAAAATACTTTCGAAAATCGTTGTTTGCATGTTTGTGACCTACCCCTACATCATCTTGGTATCAGAGCTTAGGCTCCTAGATTAGAATTTTTAAGCTTTCAAAACTTAATTTTCTAACTTCTAGGCGATTTTGGAACTAGGTTGTTTGAGACAAAAGGATTTTCATAATTGGCTATTATATCCTATCTAGTAGCCCTATATTTTTTCTATAAATCCTTTTTTCAAAAAAATCAACCATGCAGACCCGATCTAAGGCTCAGAGCACCCAACCCATGACCTTGGAAACCTTAGCTGAGATGATTGCATCTTTAACTCAAAGGATGGACAATGTAGACACCTACCTAAATCAACTCCATGATAAGGTGCAAGAAATAGAAGAGTCTAATAGGAGTAGATCTCCTAGCCGCCCTCCTAGTGAACATCACTCTAGAGATCCTTTAGAACCCATGCAAAGGCAACAAACCCCAAGGAACAACCCTAGGAACAATCCTCAAAACTTTGATTGGGAAGGACATCCTGTCCAAAACCATCACAACCCTCGACCTAGGGATGACTACACACATGCTGTGAAGCTTAACCCGCCCACTTTTAATGGATCCCTTGATCCCAGAAATTACTTAGACTGGGCAACCATGTTGGGGTATGCCCTTAAGGCTAATGTTTGAGGCCTTGGGATTGTATAAGTATCATGTAATAAACTCTTATGTTTATAAAAGGCATGGTTATTATTCAGGTTGTTACCTTGTCTGCTGTAATAAGTGTACTTCTGAATAATGTCTCAAAGCTGTTCAGCTGGGCTGACATGCTCTTTGTCCTTAGTCGAGATATCTTGGTGAACTTGAGACAGCCTTGATATGATTGAGACTAATATGAGTGCTAATCTTATAGGATGCTTCGAGCATGGAATAAGATGTAGACTCATGGGTACATTGGATGTACTGGACAGACCCTACTGGGATATTCCATTGCTTGTCACAATGTGAATGATCCTTGTAAGCACTAAGTGGCACATGTCCTTTGACTTGAGATCACTTGTGTTTCTAAATGATGATTGTCATTGTCTTGAGGTAGTTCAATATCATTTGAAACATAATGATTATAGACTATCTTGGATGGTGAGCTTGAGTCAGGTTAGGGCACTTGTGATAGATAAAGGATTGCCGTCTCCTTGTTCAAGGAGTGTGATGTTCTAAAGGGGCCCCCCTTGTATGAGATGATTGAGATAGTGTATGGCCATACCCAGATGACTATGCTCATCTGATCTGATCATGCTCATCGTATTGGAGTTACAGGCTTGACATGCTTGTCCAATAAGAACATCCAGTGGCAAAGGAATCATGCATGCCTTGTGAGTTGATTCACACTTGTGCTATGGTTTGGGAGTAGTCTTGGAAGACTCTTTCCTTTATATCGGGAGACAGTGATGTGTTGCTAGATACCCCTCACTGATCGTGATAACGTAAGTTATCGTTACCGACATTTAAAGGAAACCCTCAGGGTCGCACAATTTGATGATATGGCTTACTTAAGTCAGATCGTATGGACTGGATTCTTTGGTTCAGTTTAAAGGGGATTTAATCTTTGATTATAAGTGAGATCTGGTCTGATCATGTTTGATTGATTAGGGCTTGAGATCGGTAAGCTTCGATCGAGAGAGGTGATGCTAGATCGGAGAGATCAGGGGCATCAGGAGATGAATGGTTAGATCATGAGCCTTGGGGTTCGATTTGGTCTAGACCAAGTGGCTTGAGCTATTTCGGTTTGGTTTGATGAACCAAATTCGATTGAACGATTTGGATTGAACCGGTTCACAAATGTGAACGCTTGGTTCAATGCCAATATGCGTTCTTGAAGTGGCTTGAACGCTTGGCTTGATTCTCTTCCACTTATGGAAAGTAATCAAAGCCGGTTATGCTTCAACGCCAAAACGCATAAGCGTTGGCTTCTTCACTTCAACGCTCATCATCCTTTTCGTTGGGTGGTTGACGAAGGTGGGAGAGAAGCAAGAGAAGCTCTCGGCCAAGAAAGGGAATCATCTCATCATCCCTTCCATTCGACAAAAAGAAAAGCTTGGGTGTCTTGCTAGCACAAGGGACCGCAAGGAGTAAGCATCTTCATCTTGTGTGTGAACTTGTGGAGGAGATCTAGTTTGTTCTCTTCATCCAAGCCGACTTCCAAGCATATGGCGTTGGTATGAATTTCCATCTCAATCTACTCAATCGGTTATAGTTGAACATATGGCATGCAAATGATCTTAAACCCTTGCTTCCGCTAGCATATTTTTCTTTAGCGCCATGCTTTAGGGTTTTTGCCCCCCATTTAGGGGTTTCTTCAATTGGTATCAGAGCTAGGCTCTTTGCATGCTATTATGTTTGCTGATGTGATCCATATATGTTGCGCTTACTTGATGATTTTGCGCTTACTTGATGATTTGGTTACATGAACTTTGCGCTTGTGTTTTGGTTACATGAACTTTGCGCTTGTGTCATGGTTACATGAACTTTGCGCTTGTGTCATGGTTACATGAACTTTGCGCTTGTCTCATTGTTACCTAAAGTTTGCGCTCCCCCTTGAAGGGGACCCCCTAAAGTTTGCGCTCCCCCTTGAAGGGGACCCCCTTAGATCTAAGGGTTATCAACATAAGTGAAGCATGTTGTTTGATTGTTTGCGCTTGATCTAGATGTTTATAAAACTTATATCTTGCGCGGCTGATTAGATCTAAGGTGACCCTACTATAATTCCTTAGATGGGTTGATGGGGTTGAAAGCATAATCTAAATAGATCCAAGTCTGATCAGACCATCTGACAGCTCAGATGAGTTGACCTGATAGCACCTATGCGCAAGCACAAGGTGGCTGTAGGTTGACTGCATCTAGGGCGTGTAGCGAGGTCTGGTTGAGACAACTTCTGAACACACTTGAGTCAGGCCCGGGGTCACACCCGCTTGCCAAAACTCATGAGGGTGGTTCAGCCCTTGGCGCATGCATGGTTGACCATTAGGTCAACTCGGGTCAGTTAGGACTCGGTGCATGCAAGGGGAAAGGATCTAACTAGATGGATGAGTGGATCCCCATCAATGGACCATTGTAAGGTTATAGGGCCCATAAGGAAATTAAAATTGATACCATGGGGTTTTTCAAAAATTTTAATTTCATGAATGGATCACATGTTGATTGAACCATATGCTTGTTTATTTAGTCTTATGTGGGTTGCCCATTTGTGTGCTGTGCTGGGGCCTGCGTGCCTGGATTTAAAAAAAAAAAACATTGTAAATTAATTTGTGATCTGCGAATCACATTGTACTTAATTTATAATATGTTGTTGACCTGCGAGTCAACCTTGTCTAGATAGATCAAATGTACTTTGATTAGACAAGAGCACAAAAGCACACATCCAAGAGGGGCATTCACCTGGTGGTGCACCTGAGGTGCTCTTGGCGCTTGGGCACTGGGTTGGACCAGATGAGATGCATAAGGAGCTCAAGTGAAGACTTAAGTAAAATTAAGGTCTTACTAGGGTTCTTGGGCTTTTACCACATAAGATCATGCTTTCTATTTATTGCTTAAATAATTAGAATTGCATGTGTTTATCTTCTGCTATAGCCATAGGATATGCCTGATAGTAAGAAGATAAAAGACCGCTAAAATCCAACGCTAACATATCAAGCTCGTAAGCCTTCTGACGCGAAACCTCACTGTTCTGATTATCGTTGGAGCCGTGTTGAACCCACTCAGTGGGCACGTCCATCTATCTTCAGACGGTGCTGGATTTCACCTGCGTGTTACAGAGTTGGGATTTATCCCCTCTCGTTGCTCAGCATAGCACGTGGTGGTCCAGGGAGTAGGTCAGGTCAGCTTGACCATGTAGGCTACATATGTGGCGCATATGGTAGCACATGGAGGCAGCCATCTCTGGGATCAGAGACTGTGTTGTACCAACTCAGTTGGCATAGTCTGCTGGATTGCCAAGATGAAGGGGAATCGCACGGGTTGGCGATTGGCTGGGATAGCCTACCAGAAATTAGTGCTTGTCATCTCTGTGCAACTTATCTCGCCTGAGCGGGACGCGGAGACCAAGTATGAAATCTGGATCCCATCTCACTAAAAGAGTGTTACTCTTTCGGACTGTTTACTGGATTTTTCAGTCAGACAAAATAGTGAGAAAAGAATCTTTCTTAAGTCCTGGATTGATTCTGAACATTGATACTGACCTTGCTGTTCTTGCTTGTTGTAGATTCCTGCAGCAACGAACACCATGAGCTTCAATGTGCGATCCCTACTGGAAAGGGAGAAGTTTGCTGGGCCGAACTTCTCTGACTGGTTCGGACACCTTAAGATCGTTCTTAAGGCAGAGAGGAAACTGTATGTCCTCGAGACGGCGATACCGCCGCAGCCCGCTCCGAACGCCGCAAGGGCGGTTCGGGATGCCTATGAAAAGCACGTCAATGATAGCATTGATGTCGCTTGCCTGATGCTAGCGTCTATGACGCCACCGCTGCAGCGTCAGCATGAGGATATGTCGGCTATAGAAATTATAGCGAACCTCAAGATGCTGTATGCTGCACAGGCGAGGACTGAACGCTATAATCTGACGAAGCTCTTCTTTCAGAGCAAACTGGCTGAGGGGAGCCCAGTGGGAGCTCACGTGCTCAAGATGATTGGGCACAAGGAGGCTCTGGAGAAACTGGGGCATACCATCAACCAGGAGCTTGCTGTGGATATTATTCTGCAGTCTCTCCCGCCTTCTTTCGATGCGTTCATCATTAACTTTAATATGAACAAAATCGATTGTACGCCGGCAGAGCTGCTGAATATGCTCTTGACCACTGAGGAAACTCTGAAGGGTAAGCCTTCAACCTCTGTCTTGATGGTTCCTTCTAGGAACAAGAAGAAGGGGAAGAAGGGCAAGGCCCCTGTCAAGAATTACAGCAAGGCCCTGAAACAGAAGGTGAAGCGGTCGAAGGACAACAGGTGTTTCCACTGTGGCCAGCTGGGTCACTGGAAAAAGGACTGTAAAGCGCTCCAAGGAGATAAGAGGGGAAGCATCGCTTCTGGCTCAGGTATATATGTGACTGAGGTCATGTTATCTTCTTCTACTATATCATGGGTGTTGGACACTGCATGTGGAGTTCACATTTGTTCAAATGTGCAGGAACTCAAGAGAAGAAGGCAGGTGGGACAGCATGAGGTAGACCTACGAGTTGGAAACGGGGCACGGGTTGCTGCTGTTGCTGTAGGAGACTATTTCATTACTTTACCATCTGGCATTGTATTAGAATTAAACAATTGTTATTTTGTACCAAGTATCACAAAGAATATTATCTCTATTCCTGCTCTTGTCAGGAAAGGATTTGCCTTTGAATGCAATATTTCAAAGTGTGTTTTATCTCTAGATAATATTGTGTATGCAACTGGTTCAATTAACAATGGGTTATACATGTTGGACATGGAAAATTCTATACAAAACATTGATAATAAGAAAGCCAAGTATGCTGATGACAGCACCTTGTTATGGCATAGTCGTTTAGGCCATATAAACGAGAAGCGCATTAAGCGGTTGCATGATCATGGACTGCTGGGATCTTTCTCCTATGAGGAGATTGATACATGCAAAGCTTGTTTGATGGGTAAAATGACGAAGTCACCTTTTTCAAACAAAGGTCAAAGGACTTCAGGTTTACTGGACCTTATACACAGTGATGTGTGTGGGCCATTTAGTAAACATGCCAGAGGTGGCTATCAGTACTTCATTACCTTTACTGATGATTTCAGTAGGTATGGGTATGTCTATCTGATGAGACATAAAAGTGAATCTTTTGACAAGTTCAAAGAGTTCAAAAATGAAGTACAAAATCAGCTAGGCCGCAATATCAAGGCACTTCGTTCTGATCGAGGTGGTGAATACCTGAGTCATGCGTTTACTGACTATCTGAAGGAGTGTGGGATTATCTCACAGCTCACTCCGCCAGGAACACCGCAGTGGAATGGTGTGTCCGAGAGGAGAAATAGAACGTTACTTGATATGGTTCGTTCTATGATGAGTCAGGCTACTCTTCCATATTCCTTTTGGGGTTTTGCACTGGAAACAGCTGCAAAGGTACTAAACCGAGTGCCATCCAAGGCAGTTTCAAAGACGCCATATGAGTTATGGTATGGGAAACAGCCGAGCTTGACATTTATCAGGATCTGGGGTTGCGAGGCTTATGTCAAAAAGCTCGCCTCTGGGAAACTAGAGAGCAGATCTGATAAATGCATCTTTGTCGGTTACCCTAAGGAAACTAAGGGTTATTATTTCTACGATCCCAAAGAGAACAAGGTTTTTGTTGCTCGGACGGCCATATTTCTTGAGAAGGAATTTCTTCTGCAAGAGGCCAGTGGGAGAGAAATAAAGCTGGATGAGAATCCAGAGGAAGGACAAAGTAGTCAGGCACAGATGGATGAGCCTGAGCCGGTAGATCAGGTTATTGAACAACCTGAGGCTCAAATATCACGGGAACCGCGAAGATCGGGTAGGATCCGTCGACAGCCTGAGCGCTATGACGGAGTCTACATCATTGATAATGATGAACCCCTAACTTATGCGGATGCGGTCAGTGGACCGGAGTCAGCTAGATGGCTTGAAGCTATGCGAGCCGAGATGGACTCCATGTCAGATAACCAAGTCTGGGATTTGGTTGATCCGCCTCCGGGAGTAATCCCTATAGGCTGTAAATGGATCTTCAAGAAGAAGATTGACATGGATGGTAACGTGGTTACCTATAAAGGCAGGCTAGTTGCGAAAGGTTTCAAACAAATCTACGGGATAGATTATGATGAAACTTTCTCACCTGTAGCCATGTTTAAGTCTATTCGGATTCTTTTCGCGATAGCTGCATATTACGATTATGAGATCTGGCAGATGGATGTGAAGACAGCTTTCCTTAATGGAAATCTGGATGAGGATGTGTATATGACACAACCAGAAGGTTTCACTAATCCATCAGATCGTCATAAAATATGCAAGTTAAAGAAGTCCATTTATGGACTTAAACAAGCATCTAGGAGCTGGAATATTCGTTTTGATGAATCAATCTCTGAGTTTGGTTTCATCAAGAACGAGGATGACCCGTGTGTATATAAGAGGTTTAGTGGGAGCGTGATTACATTCCTAATCCTCTACGTCGATGATATCTTGATCATTGGAAATGATATTCCTGAACTGCATGCTGTTAAGGCATGGCTAGGAAAATGTTTCCAGATGAAAGATTTAGGAGAAGCAGCCTATGTATTAGGTGTGAAGATCTACAGGGATAGATCTAAGAGGCTTCTCGGGCTGTGCCAGAGTACTTACATCGATAAGGTCCTGGAGAGATTCCATTTACAGAATTCTAAACGTGGATATCTTCCAGTCAGACATGGTCTGAATCTTTCGAAGAGTCAGTGTCCACAAACACAGACTGAGAAAGATGAAATGGACAATACGCCTTATGCTTCGGCTATTGGGTCCATTATGTATGCGATGTTGTGTACTCGCCCAGACGTCGCTTACGGGTTAAGCGTGACCAGTCGATTCCAAAGTAATCCAGGATTGGCGCACTGGATTGCGGTCAAGAACATTTTAAAATATCTGCGGAGGACCAAAGATATGTTCTTGATATATGGTGGTCAGGAAGAACTCAGTATAGAGGGATATACTGACGCTTCGTTCCAGTCGGACCAGGATGATTTCCGATCGCAATCAGGCTATGTTTTTAGCTTGAATGGTGGAGCAGTGGTGTGGAAGAGCTTCAAACAGTCAACTGTTGCTGATTCCACAACAGAAGCCGAGTATGTTGCAGCCTCGGAAGCATCTAAGGAGGCAGTGTGGATTCGTAAGTTCGTGAGAGAACTTGGTGTCGTTCCTTCGAGTGCTGATCCTTTGGTTATCTTCTGTGATAACACTGGAGCAATTGCACAAGCAAAGGAACCGCGGTCGCACCAGAAGTCCAAGCACATACAGAGACGGTTTCACTTGATCCGGGAGATCATTGATCGTGGCGAGATCAAAATATGCAAGGTTCATACAGATGACAATCTGGCAGACCCGCTTACCAAGCCTCTGGCGCAGCAGAAGCATGAGAAGCACTGTAATAATATGGGTTTGAGATTTCTCAACCATTAGATTAAGTGCAAGTGGGAGATTGTTGGGGTATGCCCTTAAGGCTAATGTTTGAGGCCTTGGGATTGTATAAGTATCATGTAATAAACTCTTATGTTTATAAAAGGCATGGTTATTATTCAGGTTGTTACCTTGTCTGCTGTAATAAGTGTACTTCTGAATAATGTCTCAAAGCTGTTCAGCTGGGCTGACATGCTCTTTGTCCTTAGTCGAGATATCTTGGTGAACTTGAGACAGCCTTGATATGATTGAGACTAATATGAGTGCTAATCTTATAGGATGCTTCGAGCATGGAATAAGATGTAGACTCATGGGTACATTGGATGTACTGGACAGACCCTACTGGGATATTCCATTGCTTGTCACAATGTGAATGATCCTTGTAAGCACTAAGTGGCACATGTCCTTTGACTTGAGATCACTTGTGTTTCTAAATGATGATTGTCATTGTCTTGAGGTAGTTCAATATCATTTGAAACATAATGATTATAGACTATCTTGGATGGTGAGCTTGAGTCAGGTTAGGGCACTTGTGATAGATAAAGGATTGCCGTCTCCTTGTTCAAGGAGTGTGATGTTCTAAAGGGGCCCCCCTTGTATGAGATGATTGAGATAGTGTATGGCCATACCCAGATGACTATGCTCATCTGATCTGATCATGCTCATCGTATTGGAGTTACAGGCTTGACATGCTTGTCCAATAAGAACATCCAGTGGCAAAGGAATCATGCATGCCTTGTGAGTTGATTCACACTTGTGCTATGGTTTGGGAGTAGTCTTGGAAGACTCTTTCCTTTATATCGGGAGACAGTGATGTGTTGCTAGATACCCCTCACTGATCGTGATAACGTAAGTTATCGTTACCGACATTTAAAGGAAACCCTCAGGGTCGCACAATTTGATGATATGGCTTACTTAAGTCAGATCGTATGGACTGGATTCTTTGGTTCAGTTTAAAGGGGATTTAATCTCTGATTGTAAGTGAGATCTGGTCTGATCATGTTTGATTGATTAGGGCTTGAGATCGGTAAGCTTCGATCGAGAGAGGTGATGCTAGATCGGAGAGATCAGGGGCATCAGGAGATGAATGGTTAGATCATGAGCCTTGGGGTTCGATTTGGTCTAGACCAAGTGGCTTGAGCTATTTCGGTTTGGTTTGATGAACCAAATTCGATTGAACGATTTGGATTGAACCGGTTCACAAATGTGAACGCTTGGTTCAATGCCAATATGCGTTCTTGAAGTGGCTTGAACGCTTGGCTTGATTCTCTTCCACTTATGGAAAGTAATCAAAGCCGGTTATGCTTCAACGCCAAAACGCATAAGCGTTGGCTTCTTCACTTCAACGCTCATCATCCTTTTCGTTGGGTGGTTGACGAAGGTGGGAGAGAAGCAAGAGAAGCTCTCGGCCAAGAAAGGGAATCATCTCATCATCCCTTCCATTCGACAAAAAGAAAAGCTTGGGTGTCTTGCTAGCACAAGGGACCGCAAGGAGTAAGCATCTTCATCTTGTGTGTGAACTTGTGGAGGAGATCTAGTTTGTTCTCTTCATCCAAGCCGACTTCCAAGCATATGGCGTTGGTATGAATTTCCATCTCAATCTACTCAATCGGTTATAGTTGAACATATGGCATGCAAATGATCTTAAACCCTTGCTTCCGCTAGCATATTTTTCTTTAGCGCCATGCTTTAGGGTTTTTGCCCCCCATTTAGGGGTTTCTTCAAACCAAACTCGAGCAATACTTCGAATGGAGTATGATGCCCGAGCACTCTAAGGTTAGGTTTACCAAATGCCTTCTTGAAGGTTCTGCTAGAATCTATTTGAGCAATGTAGAAAGAAGCCTGCAGAGGTCTAGACAACCCCCCATTACAAGATGGGAAGAGATGAACACTAGACTGAGAGAAAAGTATGTTCCTCTAAACTTTCACAATAAGCTTCTCGACCAAACTAGTGGCCTTACCCAAGGAAACTCAACTGTAGAAGAGTACATGGTAGAGTTTGATGAACTTTTGTTAAGAAGTGAAATGGATGAATATCCAATGTTTACGCTGAGTAGGTTCAAAAACGGTCTAAAGCCAGAGATTAAGAGAGGACTTGCCTTTTACCAAATAGACACTATAGAAGAAGCTTACCAAAGAGCCCTTGAGGTTCAACATCAATTAAGATTAGGAAGGAAACTATAACCTCAAAGTCAACCTATAGACCCTCTCCTAGTAGTTCACACCCCAATTCCTCAACCCCTAAACCCAAGCCAATCCAAACTTCGGTTGTCTGCCATAACTGTAAACAACCAGGTCACCTTATAAGGAACTGTCCTAAAAAGGTATTGGTTATGACTGAGGAACATGTAGATCCAGAAGTTGAAACTGAAGAAACCTTAGATCAAGATCCTAACTGCTGTAATGTTGAGCTAAATGATTGTGATAGTGAAGAGGATTTTTTCCTCAACACTCTGGGAGTAGTCAGGTGCACCCTGATCAACCCCACCCCTACTGAAGACTGGCGTAGAACCAGCATCTTGAAAGTACCCCTTAACCTGTAAGGGGGGTCCCCTTCTAGGGGGAGCGAAAACCCTAAAGTGGCGCAAATTATAACATGCAGCGGACGGAAGGGCTTCAAAGAATCATTGCGCATGCATTATGTGATCAACCTTAAAACATAATAGAAGAAGATGCAATTCATACCATAGCCATTAGAGGATGGCGCCTTGGAAGGAAAGATCAATCGAGAACTTCTCCTAAGTTTCGCACACAAGATGAGGAAGCCGCCTACTCTCTTGGTGCAACTTGTGCTAGCAAGGCTCCAAGAAGTGCTTGTCGTATGAAGGGATGAAGATCTCCTTGCTTGGCGAAAACCTCTCCCCAATGTCGACCACCACTTCTCCACAAGCGAATGTCTCAAGGACAACCCCGAGCGGCGACAATAGGGCGAGAGGGAAGCGTGAAGAGAGTCCACACGGAACGTGGTCACGTAAGTGACATGTTTTCTAATAATAGAAAACCATACTTCCACTTGCGATCATGGGTTTACCCAATCGCAAATCTCTCTTAAAGTGAACCATACGCTCAACCAATGAGCTGGTTCATTTTGGTTTGGTTCAAGACCAAATAACCCAAGCAATTAGTCCAGATCACATTAAACCCTAAGGTGCTTGATCTGACCGTTGATCTTTTGATGCTCCTGATCTCAATGATCTAGCATCCAATCTCCCGATCGAAGCTTACCGATCCCTAGCCCTAATCAATCAAACATGATCAGACCAGATCTCACTCACAATCAGAGCTTAAATCCCTTTAAACTGAACCCGAACAATTCAGTCCACACGATCTGACTTAAGTAAGCCATATCATCAAATTGTGCGACCCTGAGGGTTTCCTTTAAATGTCGGTAACGATAACTCTCATTATCACGATCAGTGAGGGGTATCTAGCAACACATCACTGTCTCCCGATATAAAGGAAAGAGTCTTCCAAGACTACACCCAAAAACAGCACAAGTGTGAATCGACTTCACAAAGCATACATATTTCCTTTGCCACTGGATGTTCTTATTGGACAAGCCTGTCAAGCTCGTAACTCCAATATGATGAGCATGATTAGATCAGATGAACACTGTCACCTGGGTATGGCCATACACTCTCTCAATCATCTCATCCAGGGGGCCCCTTTAGAACATCACACTCCTTAAACAAGGAGACGGCAATCCTGTGTCTATCACTAGTGCCCTAACCTGACTCAAGCTCACCATCCAAGATAGTCTATAATCATTATGTTTCAAATGATATTGAACTAACTCAAAATAATGACAATCATCATTTAGGAAACACAAGTGATCTCAAGTCAGAGGAAATGTGCCACTTGTCTTATACAAGGAATATTCACGTTGTGACAAACAACTGAACATCCTAGTAGGGTCTGTCCAGTACATCCCATGCACCCATGAGTCTACATCTTATTCCATGCTCGAAGCATCCTATAAGATTAGAACACATATTAGTCTTAACCATATCGAGGCTGTCTCATGTTCACCAAGATACATCGACTAAGGACTTAATAGCTAGTCAGCCCAGCTGAACAGCTTTGAGACATTATTCAGAAGAACATATATTGCAGCAGACAATGTAGCTAACTGAATAACAACCATGCCTTTATAAACATAACAGTTTATTACATGATACAGATACATTCCCATAGGCCTCAAACATTAGCCTTAAGGGCATACCCCAACAATCTCCCACTTGCACTTAATCTAATGGTTGAGAAATCTCAAACCCATATTATTACAGTGCTTCTCATGCTTCTGCTGCGCCAGAGGCTTGGTAAGCGGGTCAGCCAGATTGTCATCTGTATGAACCTTGCATACTTTGATCTCGCCACGATCTATGATCTCCCTGATCAAATGAAACCGTCTCTGTATGTGCTTGGACTTCTGGTGCGACCGTGGTTCCTTTGCTTGTGCGATTGCTCCAGTGTTATCACAGAAGATAACCAAAGGATCTGCACTCGAAGGAACGACACCAAGTTCTCTCACGAACTTACGAATCCACACTGCCTCCTTGGATGCTTCCGAGGCTGCAACATACTCGGCTTCTGTTGTGGAATCAGCAACAGTTGACTGTTTGAAACTTTTCCACACCACTGCACCTCCATTCAAGCTAAAAACATAGCCTGATTGCGATCGGAAATCATCCTGGTCACTCTGGAACGAAGCATCAGTATATCCCTCTATACTGAGTTCTTCCTGACCACCATATATCAAGAACATATCTTTGGTCCTCCGCAGATATTTTAAAATGTTCTTGACTGCAATCCAGTGCGCCATACCTGGATTACTCTGGTAACGACTGGTCACGCTTAACCCGTAAGCGACGTCTGGGCGAGTACACAACATCGCATACATTATAGAACCAATAGCCGAAGCATAAGGCGTATTGTTCATTTCATCTTTCTCAGTCTGTGTTTGTGGACACTGACTCTTCGAAAGATTCAGACCATGTCTGACTGGAAGATATCCTCGTTTAGAATTCTCTAAATGAAATCTCTCCAGGACCTTATCGATGTAAGTACTCTGGCACAGCCCGAGAAGCCTCTTAGATCTATCCCTGTAGATCTTCACACCTAACACATAGGCTGCTTCTCCTAGATCTTTCATCTGGAAACATTTCCTCAGCCATGCCTTAACAGCATGCATTTCAGGAATATCATTTCCAATGATCAAGATGTCATCGACGTAGAGGACTAGAAAAGTAATCACGCTCCCACTAAACCTCTTATATACACACGGGTCATCCTCGTTCTTGATGAAACCAAATTCCGTAACTGATTCATCAAAACGAATATTCCAGCTTCTGGATGCTTGTTTAAGTCCATAAATAGACTTCTTTAACTTGCATATCTTATGACGATCTGCTGGATTAGTGAAACCTTCTGGTTGTGTCATATACACATCCTCATCCAGATTTCCATTAAGGAAAGCTGTTTTCACATCCATCTGCCAAATCTCATAATCATAATATGCAGCTATCGCGAAAAGAATCCGAATAGACTTAAACATGGCTACAGGTGAGAAAGTTTCATCATAATCTATCCCGTAGATTTGTTTGAAACCTTTCGCAACTAGCCTGCCTTTATAGGTAACCACGTTACCATCCATGTCAATCTTCTTCTTGAAGATCCATTTACAGCCTATAGGGATAACTCCCGGAGGCGGATCAACCAAATCCCAGACCTGGTTATCTGACATGGAGTCCATCTCGGCGCGCATAGCTTCAAGCCATCTCGCTGACTCCGGTCCACTGACCGCATCCGCATAAGTGAGGGGTTCATCATTACCAATGATATAGACTCCGTCATAGCGCTCAGGCTGTCGACGAATCCTTCCCGATCTTCGCGGTTCCCGTGATATCTGAGCCTCAGGTTGTTCAATAACCTGTTCTACCGGCTCAGGCTCATCCAACTCTGCTTGAGCACTTTGTCCTTCCTCTGGAATCTCATCCAGCTTTATTTCTCTCCCACTGGCCTCTTGCAGAAGAAACTCCTTCTCAAGAAATATGGCCGTCCGAGCAACAAAAACCTTGTTCTCTTTGGGATCGTAGAAATAATAACCCTTAGTTTCCTTAGGGTAACCGACAAAGATACATTTGTCAGATCTGCTCTCTAGTTTCCCAGAGGCGAGCTTCTTGACATAAGCCTCGCAGCCCCAGATCCTGATAAATGTCAAGCTTGGCTGTTTCCCATACCATAACTCATATGGCGTCTTTGAAACTGCCTTGGATGGCACTCGGTTTAGTACTTTTGCAGCTGTTTCCAGCCCAAAACCCCAAAAGGAGTAGGGAAGAGTAGCCTGACTCATCATAGAACGAACCATATCAAGTAACGTTCTATTTCTCCTCTCGGACACACCATTCCATTGCGGTGTTCCTGGCGGAGTGAGCTGTGAGATAATCCCACACTCTTTTAGATAGTCAGTAAATGCATGACTTAGGTATTCACCACCTCGATCTGAGCGAAGTGCCTTGATATTGCGGCCTAGCTGATTTTGAACTTCATTCTTGAACTCTTTGAACTTGTCAAAAGATTCACTCTTATGTCTCATCAGATAGACATACCCATATCTACTGAAATCATCAGTAAAGGTAATGAAGTACTGATAGCCACCTCTGGCATGTTTACTAAAAGGCCCACACACATCACTGTGTATAAGGTCAAGTAAACCTGAAGCCCTTTGACCTTTGTGAGGAAAAGGTGACTTCGTCATTTTACCCATTAAACAAGCTTTGCATGTATCAAGCTCCTTGTAGGAGAATGATCCCAGCAGTCCATGATCATGCAACCGCTTAATGCGTTTCTCGTTTATATGGCCTAAACGACTATGCCATAGCAAGGTGCTGTCATCAGCATACTTGGCTTTCTTAATATCAACATTATGTATAGAACTTTCCATGTCTAACATGAATAACCCATTGCTTATTGAACCAGTTGCATAAACAATATTATCAAAAGATAAAATACACTTTGAAATATTGCATTCAAAGGAAAATCCCTTCCTGACAAGAGCAGGAATGGAGATAATATTTTTAGTTATACTGGGAACAAAGTAACAACTGTTTAGTTCCAATACAAGTCCAGATGGTAAAGAAATAAAGTAGTCTCCTACAGCAACAGCAGCAACCCGTGCCCCGTTTCCAACTCGTAGGTCCACCTCATGCTGTCCCACCTGCCTTCTTCTCTTGAGTTCCTGCACATTTGAACAAATGTGAACTCCACATGCAGTGTCCAACACCCATGATACAGAAGAAGAAAACATGACCTCAGTCACGAATATACCTGAGCCAGAAGCAAAGCTTCCCCTCTTATCTCCTTGGAGCGCTTTACAGTCCTTTTTCCAGTGACCCAGCTGGCCACAGTGGAAACACCTGTATTCCTTAGACCGCTTCACCTTCTGCTTCAGAGCCTTGCTGTAGCTTTTGACCGGGGCCTTGCCCTTCTTCCCCTTCTTCTTGTTCCTGGAAGGAACCATTAAGACAGAGGTCGAAGGCTTACCCTTCAGAGTCTCCTCAGTGGTCAAGAGCATATTCAGCAGCTCTGCCGGAGTACAATCGATTTTGTTCATATTAAAATTAATAATGAACGCGTCGAATGATGGCGGGAGAGACTGCAGAATAATGTCTACAGCAAGCTCCTGGTTAATGGTATGCCCCAGTTTCTCTAGAGCCTCCTTGTGCCCAATCATCTTGAGCACGTGAGCTCCTACTGGGCTCCCTTCAGCCAGTTTGCTCTGAAAGAAGAGCTTTGTCAAATTGTAGCGTTCTGTCCTCGCCTGTGCAGCATACAGCATCTTGAGGTTTGTAATCATGTCTCTAGCAGACATATCCTCATGCTGACGCTGCAGCGGTGGCGTCATAGACGCTAGCATCAGGCAAGCGACATCAATGCTATCATTGACGTGCTTTTCATAGGCTTCCCGAACCGCCCTTGCGGCGTTCGGAGCGGGCTGCGGCGGTATCGCCGTCTCGAGGACATACAGTTTCCTCTCTGCCTTAAGAACAATCTTAAGGTGTCCAAACCAGTCAGAGAAGTTTGGCCCAGCAAACTTCTCCCTTTCCAGTAGGGATCGCACATTGAAGTTCATGGTGTTCGTTGCTGCAGGTATCTACAACAATGCAAGAACAGCAAGGTCAGTATCAATGTATAAGAATCAATCAGGACTTAAGAAAGATTCTTTTTCTCACTATTTTATCAGGCGTGAAAAATCCAGCAAAACAGCCCGAAAGAGTAGAACTCTTTTAGTGAGATGGGATCCAGATTTCATACTTGGTCTCCGCGTCCCGCTCAGGCGAGATAAGATGCACAGAGAGTACAAGCATTAGTTTCTGGTAGGCAGTCCCTGCCGATCGCCAACCCGTGCGATTCCCCTTCATCTGGGCAGTCCAGCAGACTGTGCCAACTGAGTTGGTACAACACAATCTCTGACCCCACAGATGGCTGCCTCCATGTGCTACCATATGCGCCACATATGTAGCCTACACGGTCAAGCTGACCCGACCTACTCCCTGGACCACCATGTGCTATGCTGAGCAACGAGAGGGGATAAATCCCCAATCTGTAACACACAGGTGTAATCCCGCACCGTCTGAAGATAGATGGACGTGCCCACTGAGTGGGTACAACACGGCTCCAACGATAATCAGAACAGTGAGGTTTCGCGTCAGAAGGCTTACGAGCTTGATATTTAAGCGTTGGATTTTAACGGTCTTTTATCTTCTTGCCTATCATGCAATTCCTATGGTGATAGCAGAAGATAAATTTACTCATGCAATTCTAATATAAAGCTATAAAAGAAAGCATGTGTCTTATGTGGTAAAAGCCCATAGCCCTAGTGAGACCTTAACCTAACTTAAGTCTGCACTTGCTTTTCATGGGTCTTTAACTGCTTATCTGGCCCAACCCAGGGCCCAAGCGCCAATTAGCAGCTCTGGTGCGCCCACCAGGAAATGCGCCAGGTCCTAGGGTCGAACCCTAGACCTCCCACCTGGTCCAGCCACTGCTGCAAGCGCCTCTGCCAAGTGTGCTCTGTGCTCTTGTCTAATTAAATTACAAATTTAACTATCTAGACAAGAGTGACACGCAGGTCACTTTCACATTATAAATTAATTAAATTGTGATTCGCAGATCACATAAATAAAATTAATTTACAACAATTAATCCAGGCACGCAGGCCCCAGCACAGCACACATTAAAAACAGGCAGCCCACATAAGACTAAATAAACAAGCAGATTCAACAACCATCATGTGATCCAGTCAGGAAAAATAAAATTTAAAAAAAAACCCCATGGGATCAATTTTAATTTTCCTTATTTGCCTTACAACCTTACAACGGTCCATTACTAGGGATCCACTCATCCACCCTAGTCAGATCCTCTGCCCTTACATGCACCGAGTCGTAACTGACTCGAGTCGACCAAAAGGTCAACTATGCATGCGACAGGGCTGAACGACCACACTGAGATCTGGCAAGCGGGCGTGACCCCGGGCCTAACTCAGGTGCGTTCATTGGTCGTCTCAATCAGACATCGCTACACACCTGTCTGCAGTCGACCTATAGCCACCATAGGCTTGCGCCAAGGTGCTATCTGGTCGACCCATTCAGGCTGTCAGATGAACTGATCAGACTGGTCGGATCTAACCTAGGGGTTGACTTCAACCCTAGTAACCCGTCTAAGGGTTTACTGTAGGCGGCTTAGATCTAAGGTGAAAACGCGCAAGTAATATTTTTGAAGAAAAACATACATTAAGCGCCAACATTTCAACACATATGCGCAATTAAAACATAACTTTGGTTTCGGCATGAAACAAGTTAATATGAAAAATTACGCATGATAGATCTAAGCATGCATCTTCATTCAAGGATCACCGAAACAAAGCAATCAAATAAGCATGCGATTAACTCGCTCTGATACCAATTGAAAGTACCCCTTAACCTGTAAGGGGGGTCCCCTTCTAGGGGGAGCGAAAACCCTAAAGTGGCGCAAATTATAACATGCAGCGGACGGAAGGGCTTCAAAGAATCATTGCGCATGCATTATGTGATCAACCTTAAAACATAATAGAAGAAGATGCAATTCATACCATAGCCATTAGAGGATGGCGCCTTGGAAGGAAAGATCAATCGAGAACTTCTCCTAAGTTTCGCACACAAGATGAGGAAGCCGCCTACTCTCTTGGTGCAACTTGTGCTAGCAAGGCTCCAAGAAGTGCTTGTCGTATGAAGGGATGAAGATCTCCTTGCTTGGCGAAAACCTCTCCCCAATGTCGACCACCACTTCTCCACAAGCGAATGTCTCAAGGACAACCCCGAGCGGCGACAATAGGGCGAGAGGGAAGCGTGAAGAGAGTCCACACGGAACGTGGTCACGTAAGTGACATGTTTTCTAATAATAGAAAACCATACTTCCACTTGCGATCATGGGTTTACCCAATCGCAAATCTCTCTTAAAGTGAACCATACGCTCAACCAATGAGCTGGTTCATTTTGGTTTGGTTCAAGACCAAATAACCCAAGCAATTAGTCCAGATCACATTAAACCCTAAGGTGCTTGATCTGACCGTTGATCTTTTGATGCTCCTGATCTCAATGATCTAGCATCCAATCTCCCGATCGAAGCTTACCGATCCCTAGCCCTAATCAATCAAACATGATCAGACCAGATCTCACTCACAATCAGAGCTTAAATCCCTTTAAACTGAACCCGAACAATTCAGTCCACACGATCTGACTTAAGTAAGCCATATCATCAAATTGTGCGACCCTGAGGGTTTCCTTTAAATGTCGGTAACGATAACTCTCATTATCACGATCAGTGAGGGGTATCTAGCAACACATCACTGTCTCCCGATATAAAGGAAAGAGTCTTCCAAGACTACACCCAAAAACAGCACAAGTGTGAATCGACTTCACAAAGCATACATATTTCCTTTGCCACTGGATGTTCTTATTGGACAAGCCTGTCAAGCTCGTAACTCCAATATGATGAGCATGATTAGATCAGATGAACACTGTCACCTGGGTATGGCCATACACTCTCTCAATCATCTCATCCAGGGGGCCCCTTTAGAACATCACACTCCTTAAACAAGGAGACGGCAATCCTGTGTCTATCACTAGTGCCCTAACCTGACTCAAGCTCACCATCCAAGATAGTCTATAATCATTATGTTTCAAATGATATTGAACTAACTCAAAATAATGACAATCATCATTTAGGAAACACAAGTGATCTCAAGTCAGAGGAAATGTGCCACTTGTCTTATACAAGGAATATTCACGTTGTGACAAACAACTGAACATCCTAGTAGGGTCTGTCCAGTACATCCCATGCACCCATGAGTCTACATCTTATTCCATGCTCGAAGCATCCTATAAGATTAGAACACATATTAGTCTTAACCATATCGAGGCTGTCTCATGTTCACCAAGATACATCGACTAAGGACTTAATAGCTAGTCAGCCCAGCTGAACAGCTTTGAGACATTATTCAGAAGAACATATATTGCAGCAGACAATGTAGCTAACTGAATAACAACCATGCCTTTATAAACATAACAGTTTATTACATGATACAGATACATTCCCATAGGCCTCAAACATTAGCCTTAAGGGCATACCCCAACACATCTTCCACACTTACTCAAAGTGCCATGGTCACATGTGCAAAGTAGTAATTGATGGAGGAAGCAGTTTGAATGCCGTCTCTCAAGTAGCAGTCACTAAACTCAATCTAAAGGCAGAACCTCACCCTAAGCCTTATAGCATTTCCTGGGTCAACCAGACTAGCGTTCCTGTCTCACATAGGTGCCTTGTCCCACTCCAATTTGGTGCCTACCAAGGAGCAATATGGTGTGACATCATCACAATGGATGTCGCCCAAATTCTCCTAGGACGCCCTTGGATTTTTGACATGGATGTTGTCCACTACGGTAGGACCAACACTTATGTCTTCAATCACAATGGGCAGAAAATCAGGCTTAAGCCCTCCTTACCTAAGGAACTTAGAGCCTCCACTAGCAAAGGTAAGATAGAAGAACCCAAACAAGCAAAGCCAACCATCCAACTTATCCAACCCCAAACCTTTGCTAAGGAATGCTTAGAAGACCAACCTCTCTATACCCTTATCATTAAAGAGGCTACACCTGAGACTGAAACCAAAACCCCTCCTGAGATAGAGAGCATCCTGGAAGACTATACTGAGCTTATCCCAGAAGACTTACCCAATGGCCTACCTCCACTTAGGGATATCCAACATGTTATAGACCTTGTCCCTGGGTCCACTTTACCCAACCTTCCTCATTATAGGATGAACCCTACTGAGCACACCGAACTTAAAAGACAGGTAGATGATCTCTTAGCCAAGGGTTACATTAGGGAAAGCCTTAGCCCATGTGCCGTTCCAGCCCTCTTGACCCCCAAGAAGGATGGCAGCTGACGCATGTTATAGACTGCCGTGCCATAAACAAGATAACTGTGAAGTATAGATTCCCTATTCCTAGGTTGGATGATATGTTAGACATGCTAGTTGGGTCTAGATGGTTCACCAAACTTGATCTTAGGAGTGGAACCATCAAGTAAGAGTTAGAGAATGAGATGAATGGAAAACCGCTTTGAAAACGAAAGATGGTTTATATGAGTGGTTAGTGATGCCCTTTGGCTTAACTAACGCCGCTTCCACTTTTATGAGGCTTATGACACAGGTTCTGAAACCTTATATAGGTCGATTCCTAGTTGTTTATTTTGATGACATCTTAATTTTTAGCAAAACTAAGGAAGCTCACCTAGATCATCTCAGAAGAACCCTTGACCTACTTAGGAAAGAGAAGCTTTACATTAACTTGAAGAAATGTTCTTTCCTCTCTAGCAGTGTTGTCGTTCTAGGGTTCATAGTGTCTGAACATGGCCTTCAAGCTGACCCATCTAAGGTCCAAGCTATCCTAGATTGGCCAGAACCCAAAACTCTCACTGAAGTTAGGAGCTTCCATGGCTTAGCTACCTTCTACCGAAGGTTTATTAGAAACTTCAGTACTATTATTGCTCCTATTACTAGTTGCTTAAAACTAGGAGACTTTACTTGCACTAAAGCTGCTAGCCGAGCCTTTAGTGAACTCAAAGTTAGAATGACCACAGCTCCAGTCCTCAGACTCCCTGACTTCAGCAAAGTCTTTCAGGTTGACTGTGATGCCTCTGGGATTGGCATAGGAGGGACCCTCAGTCAAGAAGGTCACCCTGTTGCCTTTTTCAGTGAAAAACTCAATGAGGCAAAACAGAAGTATTCAACTTATGACAAGGAATTCTATGCTGTAGTACAATCTCTTAGATATTGGAGGCATTACCTGATCCATAATGAGTTTATCCTTAATAGTGACCATCAGGCTTTGTCCTACCTTAGTGCTCAAAAGAAGTTGAACTTTAGGCATGCCAAGTGGGTAGAGTATATCCAGCAATACACCTTTGTCTTAAAACACAAATCAGGAAAGGAAAACAAAGTAGCTGATGCTTTAAGTAGGGTTACTTTACTTATGCAAAAATTACATGTTCAAGTTACTGGTTTTGAAAATATGAAAACTGTGTTAGTCCCCAGAAGGGTGCGAAACCCTAAAGCATGGCGCGTATAAAATTTTAAACAGCGGAAGAGGGTTTCTAGGGGATCGGATTCATGCATAACATATGATCAACTTGTTAAACCGATTGCAAACATAGAAGATGTCATACCGATGCCATTTCTAGATGGCGTCTTGGAAGCAGAGAGCGATAGGGATCTCCTCCAAAGGATGCGCACACAAGATGAAGAAGTCGCCTACTCTGATGGTGCTCCTTGTGCTAGCAAGGTTCCAAGAGGTCCTTGTCGTATGGAAGGGAAGAGAATCCTTTGCTTGGCGATTTCTTCCTTCTCCTTTTTCGTCAACCTCTTCACCACACGAGAGAGAGCTTGTTGGCGACGAGAGAGGAGGAGAAGCGAGAGAGTAGAGCGCCTTAGGCGTGAACGTGAGTGATGGTCACTTATGTGATCATGCTTTCTAAAAATAGAAAGCCACTTACTCACATGCGATCATGGGTTTACCCCAATCGCAAACTCCTCTCCATTTGAACCACACGCTCACTCAATGAGCTGGTTCAATTTGGTTTGGTCCAAAGACCAATTAACCCAAGCGATATGGTCTAGATCACAATTAAACCCTAAGGTTCCAGATCTAACCGTTGATCTCTTGATGCTGCTGATCTCACTGATCTAGCATCCATTCTCTCGATCGAAGCTTACCGATCTCAAGCCCTAATCAATCAAACATGATCAGATCAGATCTCACTTACAATCAGAGACTAAATCCCTTTAAACTGAACCCAAACAATTCAGTCCACACGATCTGACTTAAGTAAGCCATATCATCAATTTGTGCGACCCTGAGGGTTTCCTTTAAATGTCGGTAACGATAACTCACGTTATCACGATCAGTGAGGGGTATCTAGCAACACATCACTGTCTCCCGATATAAAGGAAAGAGTCTTCCAAGACTACACCCAAACCACAGCACAAGTGTGAATCCAATTCACAAGGCATGCAAATTTCCTTTGCCACTGGATGTTCTTATTGGACAAGCGTGTCAAGCTTGTAGCTCCAATATGATGAGCATGATTAGATCAGATGATCATAGTCATCTGGGTATGTCCATACACTTTCTCAATCATCTCATACAGAGGGGGGCCCCTTTAGAACATCACACTCCAATTAAGGAGACGGCAATCCTATATCTATCACTAGTGCCCTAACCTGATTCAAGCTCACCATCCAAGATAGTCTATAATCATTATGTTTCAAATGATATTGAACTACCTCAAAACAATGACAATCATCATTTAGAAACACAAGTGATCTCAAGTCAGAGGAAATGTGCCACTTGTTACAATCAAGGATTATTCACATTGTGACAAGCAATTGAATATCCTAGTAGGGTCTGTCCAGTACATCCAATGTACCCATGGGTCTACATCTTATTCCATGCTCGAAGCATCCTATAAGATTAGAACACATATTAGTCTCAATCATATCAAGGTTGTCTCATGTTCACCAAGATATCTCGACTAAGGACATTACAGCATGTCAGCCTAGCTGAACAGCTTTGAGACATTATTCAGAAGTACACCTATTGCAGCAGATAATGTAACAAACTGAATAACAACCATGCCTTTATAAACATAAGAGTTTATACATGATACTGTTACAATCCCAAGGCCTCAAACATTAGCCTTAAGGGCATACCCCAACAATCTCCCACTTGCACTTAATCTAATGGTTGAGAAATCTCAAACCCATATTATTACAGTGCTTCTCATGCTTCTGCTGCGCCAGAGGCTTAGTAAGCGGGTCTGCCAGATTGTCATCTGTATGAACCTTGCAGACTTTGATCTCGCCACGATCTATGATCTCCCTGATCAAATGAAACCGTCTCTGTATGTGCTTGGACTTCTGGTGCGACCATGGTTCCTTTGCTTGTGTGATTGCTCCAGTGTTATCACAAAAGATAACCAAAGGATCTGCACTCGAAGGAACAACACCAAGTTCTCTCACGAACTTACGAATCCACACTGCCTCCTTGGATGCTTCCGAGGCTGCAACATACTCGGCTTCTGTTGTGGAATCAGCAACGATTGACTGTTTGAAACTCTTCCACACCACCGCTCCTCCATTCAAGCTAAAAACATAGCCTGATTGCGATCGGAAATCATCCTGGTCCGACTGGAACGAAGCGTCAGTATATCCTTCAATACTGAGTTCTTCCTGACCACCATATATCAAGAACATATCTTTGGTCCTCCGCAGATATTTTAAAATGTTCTTGACTGCAATCCAGTGCGCCATACCTGGATTACCTTGGAACCGACTGGTCACGCTTAACCCGTAAGCGACGTCTGGGCGAGTACACAACATCGCATACATTATGGATCCAATAGCCGAAGCATAAGGCGTATTGTCCATTTCATCTTTCTCAGTCTGTGTTTGTGGACACTGACTCTTCGAAAGATTCAGACCATGTCTGACTGGAAGATATCCTCTTTTAGAATTCTCTAAATGAAATCTCTCCAGGACTTTATCGATGTAAGTACTCTGGCACAGCCCGAGAAGCCTCTTAGATCTATCCCTGTAGATCTTCACACCTAATACATAGGCTGCTTCTCCAAGATCTTTCATCTGGAAACATTTCCTTAGCCATGCCTTTACGGCATGCATTTCAGGAATGTCGTTTCCAATGATCAAGATATCATCGACGTAGAGGACTAGGAAAGTAATCACGCTCCCACTAAACCTCTTATATACACACGGGTCATCTTCGTTCTTGATGAAACCAAATTCAGTGACTGATTCATCAAAACGAATATTCCAGCTTCTTGATGCTTGTTTGAGTCCATAAATAGACTTCTTTAACTTGCATATTTTATGACGATCTGATGGATTAGTGAAACCTTCTGGTTGTGTCATATACACATCCTCATCCAGATTTCCATTAAGGAAAGCAGTCTTCACATCCATCTGCCAGATCTCATAATCATAATATGCTGCTATCGCGAAAAGAATCCGAATAGACTTAAACATGGCTACAGGTGAGAAAGTTTCATCATAATCTATCCCGTAGATTTGTTTGAAACTTTTCGCAACTAGCCTGCCTTTATAGGTAACCACGTTACCATCCATGTCAATCTTCTTCTTGAAGATCCATTTACAACCTATAGGGATTACTCCCGGAGGCGGATCAACCAAATCCCAGACTCGGTTATCTGACATGGAGTCCATCTCGGCCCGCATAGCTTCAAGCCATCTCGCTGACTCCGGTCCACTGACCGCATCCGCATAAGTGAGGGGTTCATCATGATCAATGATGTAGACTCCGTCATAGCGCTCAGGCTGTCGACGGATCCTTCCCGATCTTCGCGGTTCCCGTGATATCTGAGCCTCAGGTTGTTCAGTAACCTGTTCTACCGGCTCAGGCTCATCCAACTGTGCTTGACCACTTTGTCCTTCTTCTGGATTCTCATCCAGCTTTATTTCTCTCCCACTGGCCTCTTGCAGAAGAAACTCCTTCTCAAGAAATATGGCCGTCTGAGCAACAAATACTTTGTTCTCTTTGGGATCGTTGAAATAATAAACCTTAGTTTCCTTAGGGTAACCGACAAAGATACATTTGTCAGATCTGCTCTCTAGTTTTCCAGAGGCGAGCTTTTTGACATAAGCCTCGCAGCCCCAGATCCTGATAAATGTCAAGCTAGGCTGTTTCCCATACCATAACTCATATGGCGTCTTAGAAACTGCCTTGGATGGCACTCGGTTTAGTACCTTTGCAGCTGTCTCCAGTGCAAATCCCCAAAAGGAGTAAGGTAGAGCAGCCTGACTCATCATAGAACGAACCATATCAAGTAACGTTCTATTTCTCCTCTCGGACACACCATTCCATTGCGGTGTTCCTGGTGGAGTGAGCTGTGAGATAATCCCACACTCCTTTAGATAGTCAGTAAACTCTCGACTTAGGTATTCTCCACCTCGATCAGAACGAAGTGCCTTGATATTTCGGCCAAGCTGATTCTGTACTTCATTCTTGAACTCTTTGAACTTGTCAAAAGATTCACTCTTATGTCTCATTAGATAGACATAACCGTATCTACTGAAATCATCAGTGAAGGTAATGAAGTACTGATAGCCACCTCTGGCATGTTTACTAAATGGCCCACACACATCACTGTGTATAAGGTCAAGTAAACCTGAAGCCCTTTGACCTTTATGAGGAAAAGGCGACTTCGTCATTTTGCCCATTAAACAAGCTTTGCATGTATCAATCTCCTCATAGGAGAATGATCCCAGCAGTCCATAATCATGCAACCGCTTAATGCGTTTCTTGTTAATATGTCCTAAACGACTATGCCATAGCAAGGTGCTGTCATCAGCATATTTGGCTTTCTTATTATCAATATTGTGTATAGAACATTCCATGTCCAACATGAATAACCCATTGTTAATTGAACCAGTAGCATAAACAATATTATCTAAAGTAAGAATACACTTTGAAATATTGCATTCAAAGGAAAACCCTTTCCTGACAAGAGCAGGAATAGAGATAATATTTTTAGTAATACTTGGAACAAAGTAACAACTGTTTAATTCTAACACAAGTCCAGATGGTAAAGAGATGAAATAGTCTCCTACAGCAACAGCAGCAACCCGTGCCCCGTTTCCAACTCGTAGGTCCACCTCATGCTGTCCCACCTGCCTTCTTCTTTTGGAGCGCTTTACAGTCCTTTTTCCAGTGACCCAGCTGGCCACAGTGGAAACATCTGTATTCCTTTGACCGCTTAACTTTTTGCTTCAGAGCCTTGCTGTAACTCTTGACAGGGGCCTTGCCCTTCTTCCCCTTCTTCTTGTTCCTAGAAGGAACCATTAAGACAGAGGTCGAAGGCTTTCCCTTCAGAGTCTCCTCAGTAGTCAAGAGCATATTCAGCAGCTCTGCCGGAGTACAGTCGATTTTGTTCATATTAAAGTTAATGATGAACGCATCGAAAGAGGGCGGGAGAGACTGCAGAATAATGTCTACAGCAAGCTCCTGATTGATGGTATGCCCCAGTTTCTCTAGAGCCTCCTTGTGCCCAATCATCTTGAGCACGTGAGCTCCCACTGGGCTCCCTTCAGCCAGTTTGCTCTGAAAGAACAGCTTTGTCAGATTATAGCGCTCAGTCCTCGCCTGCGCAGCATACAGCATCTTGAGGTTTGCTATCATTTCTATAGCAGACATATCCTCATGCTGACGCTGCAGCGGTGGCGTCATAGACGCTAGCATCAGGCAAGCGACATCAATGCTATCATTGACATGCTTTTCATAGGCATCCCGAACCGCCCTTGCGGCGTTCGGAGCGGGCTGAGGCGGTATAGCCGTCTCGAGGACATACAGTTTCCTCTCTGCCTTAAGAACAATCTTAAGGTGTCCGAACCAGTCTGAGAAGTTTGGCCCAGCAAACTTCTCTCTTTCCAGTAGGGATCGCACATTGAAGCTCATGGTGTTCGTTGCTGCAGGTATCTACAACAATGCAAGAACAGCAAGGTCAGTATCAATGTTAAGAATCAATCAGGACTTAAGAATGATTCTTTTTCTCACTATTTTATCTGGCTGAAAAATCCAGCAAAACAGCCCGAAAGAGTAGAACTCTTTTAGTGAGATGGGATCCAGATTTCATACTTGGTCTCCGCGTCCCGCTCAGGCGAGATAAGATGCACAGAGAGTACAAGCACTAATTTCTGGTAGGCAGTCCCTGCCAATCGCCAACCCGTGTGATTCCCCTTCATCTGGGCAATCCAGCAGACTGTGCCAACTGAGTTGGTACAACACAGTCTCTGACCCCACAGATGGCTGCCTCCATGTGCTACCATATGCGCCACATATGTAGCCTACACGGTCAAGCTAACCCGACCTACTCCCTGGACCACCACGTGCTATGCTGAGCAACGAGAAGCGATAAATCCCTTCTCTGTAACACGCAGGTGTAATCCCACACCGTCTGAAGATAGATGGACGTGCCCACTGAGTGGGTACAACACGGCTCCAATGATAGTCAGAACAGTGAGGTTTCGCGTCAGAAGGCTTACGAGCTTGATATTTTAGCGTTGGATTTTAACGGTCTTTTATCTTCTTGACTATCATGCAATTCCTATGGTGATAGCAGAAGATAAACTCATGCAATTCTAATTATAAAAGCAATAAATAGAAAGCATGCTGATCTTATGTGGTAAAAGCCCATTAAGCCTAAGTTAGACCTTAAATTAAACTTAAGTCTTCACTTGCTTTTCTTCATGGGGCTTTTGCTTCTCATCTGGCCCAACCTAGGGCCCAAGCGCCATCTGCAGCTCAGGTGCGCCTACCAGGGAAAATGCGCCTGGTCCTAGAGTCGAACCCTGGACCTCCCACCTAAGATTAATTAAACAAGCATATGCTTACAATCAACATGTGATCCATTCATGAAAATAAAATTTTTTCAAAAACCCATTGGCATCAATTTTATTTTCCTTATGTGCCCTACTACCTTACAACGGTCCATTAATAGGGATCCACTCATCAGACCTAGTCAGATCCATTGCCCTTGCATGCACCAAGTCCTAACTGACTTGAGTCGACCCAGTGGTCAACTATGCATGCGCTAGGGCTGAACAACCTACATGAGTTTTGGCAAGCGGGTGTGACCCCGGGCCTAACTCATGCGTGTTCACTAGTTGTCTCAACCAGACCTCGCTACACGCCTTTGATGCAGTCGACCTATAGCCACCTTATGCTTGCGCATAGGTGCCATCTAGTCGACCCATCTAGGCTGTCAGATGGTCTGATCAGACTAGTTGGATCTTAACTAGAGATGACTTCAACCCTACTAACCCGTCTAAGGGTTTAATGTAGGTGCGGCTTAGATCTAATGATAGTCGCGCATGTCATTAGGGTTTTTTAGAAAAACAACTACAACAACATGATAGATGCGCTATCAACACACATGCGCCAAGGAAACATACAAGTTTCGGCATGAATGAACAATGTACATGTAAGTCTCGCATGTAAGAAAGATCTAAGCATACAAGGATCACAGCAGGATAGCAATCATATAAATCATGCATATAACCGCTCTAATACCAATTGTAAGTCCCCAGAAGGGGGCGAAACCCTAAAGCATGGCGCGTATAAAATTTTAAACAGCGGAAGAGGGTTTCTAGGGGATCGGATTCATGCATAACATATGATCAACTTGTTAAACCGATTGCAAACATAGAAGATGTCATTCCGATGCCATTTCTAGATGGCGTCTTGGAAGCAGAGAGCGATAGGGATCTCCTCCAAAGGATGCGCACACAAGATGAAGAAGTCGCCTACTCTGATGGTGCTCCTTGTGCTAGCAAGGTTCCAAGAGGTCCTTGTCGTATGGAAGGGAAGAGAATCCTTTGCTTGGCGATTTCTTCCTTCTCCTTTTTCGTCAACCTCTTCACCACACGAGAGAGAGCTTGTTGGCGACGAGAGAGGAGGAGAAGCGAGAGAGTAGAGCGCCTTAGGCGTGAACGTGAGTGATGGTCACGTATGTGATCATGCTTTCTAAAAATAGAAAGCCACTTACTCACATGCGATCATGGGTTTACCCCAATCGCAAACTCCTCTCCATTTGAACCACACGCTCACTCAATGAGCTGGTTCAATTTGGTTTGGTCCAAAGACCAATTAACCCAAGCGATATGGTCTAGATCACAATTAAACCCTAAGGTTCCAGATCTAACCGTTGATCTCTTGATGCTGCTGATCTCACTGATCTAGCACCCATTCTCTCGATCGAAGCTTACCGATCTCAAGCCCTAATCAATCAAACATGATCAGACCAGATCTCACTTACAATCAGAGACTAAATCCCTTTAAACTGAACCCAAACAATTCAGTCCACACGATCTGACTTAAGTAAGCCATATCATCAATTTGTGCCACCCTGAGGGTTTCCTTTAAATGTCGGTAACGATAACTCACGTTATCACGATCAGTGAGGGGTATCTAGCAACACATCACTGTCTCCCGATATAAAGGAAAGAGTCTTCCAAGACTACACCCAAACCACAGCACAAGTGTGAATCCAATTCACAAGGCATGCAAATTTCCTTTGCCACTGGATGTTCTTATTGGACAAGCGTGTCAAGCTTGTAGCTCCAATATGATGAGCATGATTAGATCAGATGATCATAGTCATCTGGGTATGGCCATACACTTTCTCAATCATCTCATACAGAGGGGGGCCCCTTTAGAACATCACACTCCAATTAAGGAGACGGCAATCCTATATCTATCACTAGTGCCCTAACCTGATTCAAGCTCACCATCCAAGATAGTCTATAATCATTATGTTTCAAATGATATTGAACTACCTCAAAACAATGACAATCATCATTTAGAAACACAAGTGATCTCAAGTCAGAGGAAATGTGCCACTTGTTACAATCAAGGATTATTCACATTGTGACAAGCAATTGAATATCCTAGTAGGGTCTGTCCAGTACATCCAATGTACCCATGGGTCTACATCTTATTCCATGCTCGAAGCATCCTATAAGATTAGAACACATATTAGTCTCAATCATATCAAGGTTGTCTCATGTTCACCAAGATATCTCGACTAAGGACATTACAGCATGTCAGCCTAACTGAACAGCTTTGAGACATTATTCAGAAGTACACCTATTGCAGCAGACAATGTAACAAACTGAATAACAACCATGCCTTTATAAACATAAGAGTTTATACATGATACTGTTACAATCCCAAGGCCTCAAACATTAGCCTTAAGGGCATACCCCAACAAACAGCATATATTGATTGTCCTGATTTTGCTTCTATACATGCCGCACTTAGTGTTGACCCCCTAAATCATCCTTTGTACACCCTTAGGGATGGGTTCTTATTTCTTGGACCTATACTTTGTGTCCCTAAGACCTCAATCCGAGAATTCCTCATTTGGGAATTACACGGAGGAGGGTCTGCAGGTCGCCATGGTCGGGATAAAACCCAAACCTTGGTTGAGGAGAGGTTTTATTGGCCGAACCTCAACAGGGATGTTGCTAAGGTGGTTAGCCACTGTAGGACATGCCAGATAACCAAGACCCATAAGCATAGTGCTGGACTCTACACCCCGCTACCCATTCCTCAAGCTCCATGGCAAGACCTAAGTATGGATTTCATCCTAGGACTGCCCAGAACATCTAGCAAGCATGACTCCATCTTTGTAGTAGTAGATAGATTCACTAAGATGGCCCATTTCATTCCCTGCTATAAAACCTCTGATGCTTCTCACATAGCCAAATTATTTTTTAAGGAGGTTGTTAGGCTACATGGTACCCCCCTTACCATAGTTTCTGATAGGGACACCCGATTTGTTAGTTATTTTTGGAAGACTTTGTGGACCTTACTAGGCACCAAACTGAAGTTCTCTACAGCCTATCAACCCCAAACGGATGGTCAGACTGAGGTGGTCAACCGATCACTGGGGAACATCCTTAGGAGCCTTGTAGGTGAACACCCCGGCACTTGGGACAAACTTTTGCCCACCGCCGAGTTCTCCTACAATAGTGTTGTAAATAGGACTACAGGTCTCTCCCCCTTTCAGGCCAACTTAGGGTATCAGCCTAAGAAACCCATTGATCTGATTGCCTTACCCAAAAGTTTAAAACCTTCTTTATCAGCTCGTGATTATGCTTTCAATATTTCACAATTGCACCATGAGATTCTTAGCAAAATTATAGACTCTACTATTTCATATTGCGAAGCTGCTAACAAGAAACGCCGAGAAAGGTTATTCAATATAGGTGATCAGGTGATTCTGCGAGTCCGCGAGGAGCGTATCCAAGGACACGGACGCAAGATGGATGCAAAGGGTTTGGGACCTTTCACCATAGTGGGCAAGATCAACAACAGCGCATACGTGCTTGATCTGCCTCTAGAATTGGGATCCCCACCACTGCTAACGTGGAGGATCTCACAGCTTACAAGGAGCCTCTCTCACTCCAAGAACCAGAGGCCCCCTTCGATCCAGAGATAGTGGATATCCTTGAGGACTAGACTCGAGTCACCCCTGACGAGGTACAACTGTTTTGCCGCGTTAAGTTTTCTAATGGTGAGGAGGCATGGCTCCCCGAGGCAGAGTTAGCCCTGGCTGCTCCAGATTTGCTCCAAGGATTCAAGGATAATTCTCCTGAGGAGAATTTTTCCAACCCGGGGAGAAATGATGGAGGGCCTAACACAGCTCTTACAAGATCCACTAGGGCTCGGAGGAAGCCCATCTGGTATGGCTTCACTTAGAGTCCACTTTCCTTTTCAGTACTTTCCTTATTTGCATTGCATGGCATGATAGGTTAGTTCCACCCCAAAGTCTATCATGTAGTTTACTTTTATAAATGTTGTTGGTAGGTTGTGCATTGTAATGTCATGGTAGGTTAGTGCATGTAGTTTGGATACATTAATATTCAGCTCAAGGGATACAAATCAGCTAGCTCACCACACTCCAAGAAGCTAGCTCCCATTTTGGAAGGTTCACTTCAAAGTAGTTCAAAGAGAGACTTCTAACTCAACTCAACATCAAGCTCCACTTCAATTATTCCCTTCCAATTGAAGAGAGGCCACCCCATGGAATCATTTGCGCCATCTACAACAACAAGGCTCATCTAGATCCACAATTCAAGGAGGCGCCCATCTAGATCCACCAATCAAGGAGGCGCCCATCTAGATCCACAATTAGGGGAGTTGCGCCATCAAGATCCACAATTAGGGGGAAGGCTTATTTACTTCTTCTCATTGCCGCCCAAGACAACAAGGAAGGTTTTCAAATTTCAAACTCTCCCTCATATGCGCCAACACCTCCAAGGAAGATAGCCATTTCGAATTCAAAGACTTACCATTTCAGCCATCCAAAGAAGGCAAAAAGATCAGCCCACTTAAATGCCTTGTCTCCATTTTCGAATTTTCTCCAATTATGTAAGTGCCGCAAGGGGCCAATGACCACCTTGCCCTCATCTTATCCTCATCCCTAAGCTGCCTATAAATGTATCCCCATCGCATCATGTGCATAGCATTATTGAATATATTGTTGAATAGTTTCCTAGCCAAACTATGGGTGCTTGTGTCGCCTAGGGTGCTTGTGTCGCCCACCTCTTCTTCTTTGGGTGCTTGTGTCGCCCAAGTCCCCTCATCCTCCCCTTTCTTCCTTCAAGATCTGAGCCCCCCTTTCTTCTTCCCCTCGCCCTCCATTCATCAAGCAAGGCCGAGAGTCACCACCTTCAAGGAAATCGCATCAAAGAGAACAAGAGCTCAAGATGGCGCAAAGAACATGGATGCATCCCTTGGTCTCCTTCAAGGCGATTCTCTAAGTTAAGTATTCCATCTTCTTGTGTCTTTTCTTTATACATCTTAAGAACATCTTACTACACATCTCTTGGATTTGTAGGACTTGGCGCAAGGAAGCTTGGCGCATCCCACTCTCTTGATCTCCCCTCTTTAGATAGTCCTTTGTTTTGTTAGCAAGAGAACTTGGAGGATTAGCCTCCCTCTTGACTTTAAGCATTGTTAAGTCTTAATCTGCTTATAACTCACCCACGCCTGTGTGGGGTTGCTGAATGCCCTGTGTGTAACCTGCACCTTCCATCAGAGTAGGACCGGTGAAGAACGGGAAGGACGGTCCTTCTATTCTCAAGGACCGCGAGGTGAGTCTTCTTTAAGTTATTGTCATTTCTTTCCTGCAAGTAGTTAATATTCGGTTTTCCTATTTAAAAATACAAAAAAATTATTTTCCAACTTCGTTAGTTAAATCGGTTTTCTCTAGTTTATGATAATACCAAAAATACTTTCGAAAATCGTTGTTTGCATGTTTGTGACCTACCCCTACATCATCTTGGTATCAGAGCTTAGGCTCCTAGATTAGAATTTTTAAGCTTTCAAAACTTAATTTTCTAACTTCTAGGCGATTTTGGAACTACGTTGTTTGAGACAAAAGGATTTTCATAATTGGCTATTATATCCTATCTAGTAGCCCTATATTTTTTCTATAAATCCTTTTTTCAAAAAAATTAACCATGCAGACCCGATCTAAGGCTCAGAGCACCCAACCCATGACCTTGGAAACCTTAGCTGAGATGATTGCATCTTTAACTCAAAGGATGGACAATGTAGACACCAACCTAAATCAACTCCACGATAAGGTGCAAGAAATAGAAGAGTCTAATAGGAGTAGATCTCCTAGCCGCCCTCCTAGTGAACATCACTCTAGAGATCCTTTAGAACCCATGCAAAGGCAACAAACCCCAAGGAACAACCCTAGGAACAATCCTCAAAGCTTTGATTGGGAAGGACATCCTGTCCAAAACCATCACAACCCTCGACCTAGGGATGACTACACACATGCTGTGAAGCTTAACCCGCCTGTAGGAACCCCTTTCATGAGGGGGGGCGAAATAAACCCTATTATGCGCATCAAGATTTTTGGCATAGCGGAAACTAGGGTTTCATCAATCGCATGTATGATATATGATCAACTTAACTATCTTGTATGGATCAAATGAAAACATACCATAGCCATTGATTCGAATGGCGTCTTGGAAGAAGATGGCGAAAGGGCCCTCCTCCAAAGGTGACGCACACAAGAGGATGATGACTACTCCTTGTGTTCCTTGTGCTAGCAAGGTTCTCCAAGGGTGCTTGTCGAATGGAAGGGATGAGATGACTTGGTTGCTTAGCCGAGACCTTCTTGTCGTCAACACCTTCAACCCACGAGAGTGTGAGCGTCCAAAGGAAGAAGCGAACGCTTTTTCGTTTTTGGCGTTGAGGCGTTGAGGGAAGTGGCCTTCATGACTTTCCAAAAATAGAAGTCATGCACCCATGATCTCATAACCGACCAAAGAAAACGCCTTCATGCATTGAACCATGCGTTCACTCATGTGAACCGGTTCAAGCAAATTGAATGCATTTCAATTTGGTTCAAAGATCAATCAACCCAAGCATTTGGTCTAGATCACTATTAAACCTTACGGCTCCAGATCTAACCGTTCATCTCCTGATGCTCCTGATCTCACCGATCTAGCATCAACTCTCTCGATCGAAGCTTACCGATCTCAAGCCCTAATCAATCAAACATGATCAGACCAGATCTCACTTACAATCAGAGTTTAAATCCCTTTAAACTGAACCAAAACAATTCAGTCCACACGTTGTGACTTAAGTAAGCCATATCATCAAATTGTGCGACCCTAAGGGTTTCCTTCAAATGTCGGTAACGATAACTCACGTTATCACGATCAGTGAGGGGTATCTAGCAACACATCACTGTCTCCCGATATAAAGGAAAGAGTCTTCCAAGACTACACCCAAACCACAGCACAAGTGTGAATCCACTTCACTAGGCATACATGTTTCCTTTGCCACTGGATGTTCTTATTGGACAAGCGTGTCAAGCCTGTAGCTCCAATATGATGAGCATGATTAGATCAGATGAACATAGTCACCTGGGTATGGCCATACACTTTCTCAATCACCTCATCCAGGGGGGCCCCTTTAGAACATCACACTCCAAACAAGGAGACGGCAATCCTATATCTATCACTAGTGTCCTAACCTGACTCATGATCATTATCCAAGATAGTCTATAACCATTATGTTTTAAATGATATCGAACTACCTCAAAACAATGACAATCATCATTTAGAAACACAAGTGATCTCAAGTCAGAGGACATATGCCACTTGTTGCATACAAGGATTATTCACATTGTGACAAGCAATTGAATATCCTAGTAGGGTCTGTCCAGTACATCCAATGTACCCATGAGTCTACATCTTATTCCATGCTCGAAGCATCCTATAAGATTAGAACACATATTAGTCTCAATCATATCATGGCTGTCTCAAGTTCACCAAGATATCTCGACTAAGGACATGACAGCATGTCAGCCAAGCTGAACAGCATTGAGACATTATTCAGAAGCACACTTATTGCAGCAGACAATGTAACAAACTGAATAACAACCATTGCCTTTATAAACATAAGAGTTTATACATGATACTGAAAGAATCCCAAGGCCTCAAACATTAGCCTTAAGGGCATACCCCAACAATCTCCCACTTGCACTTAATCTAATGGTTGGGAAATCTCAAACCCATGTTATTACAGTGCTTCTCATGCTTCTGCTGCGCCAGAGGCTTGGTAAGTGGGTCAGCCAGATTGTCATCTATATGAACCTTGCAGATTTTGATCTCACCACGATCAATGATCTCCAGGATCAAGTGAAACCTTCTCTGTATGTGCTTGGACTTCTGGTGTGATCGTGGTTCCTTTGCTTGTGCGATTGCTCCAGTGTTATCGCAGAAGATAACCAAAGGATCTGCACTCGAAGGAACAACACCAAGTTCTTGAACGAACTTACGAATCCACACTGCCTCCTTGGATGCTTCCGAGGCTGCAACATACTCGGCTTCTGTTGTGGAATCAGCAACGATAGACTGTTTAAAACTTTTCCATACCACTGCTCCACCATTCAAGCTAAAAACATAGCCTGATTGCGATCAGAAATCATCCTGGTCAGATTGGAATGAAGCGTCAGTATATCCTTCAATACTGAGTTCTTCCTGACCTCCATATATCAAGAACATATCTTTGGTCCTCCGAAGATATTTCAAAATGTTCTTGACTGCAATCCAATGCGCCTGACCTGGATTACTTTGGAATCGACTGGTCATGCTTAACCCGTAAGCGACGTCTGGGCGAGTACATAACATCGCATACATAATGGACCCAATAGCCGAAGCATAAGGCGTATTGTCCATTTCATCTTTCTCAGTCTGTGTTTGTGGACACTGACTCTTTGAAAGATTCAGACCATGTCTGACTGGAAGATATCCTCTTTTAGAATTTTCTAAATGGAATCTCTCCAGGACTTTATCGATGTAAGTACTCTGGCACAGCCCGAGAAGCCTCTTAGATCTATCTCTGTAGATCTTCACACCTAATACATAGGCTGCTTCTCCTAAATCTTTCATCTGGAAACATTTTCTTAACCATGCTTTAACAGCATGCAGTTCAGGAATATCGTTTCCAATGATTAAGATATCATCGACGTAGAGGAATAGGAAAGTAATCACGCTCCCACTAAACCTCTTATATATGCACGGGTCATCTTCATTCTTGATGAAACCAAATTCACATATTGATTCATCAAAACGAATATTCCAGCTTCTAGATGCTTGCTTAAGTCCATAAATGGACTTCTTTAACTTGCATATTTTATGACGATCTGATGGATTAGTGAAAGCTTCAGGTTGTGTCATATACACATCCTCATCCAGTTTTCCATTAAGGAAAGCGGTCTTCACATCCATCTGCCAGATCTCATAATCGTAATATGCTGCTATCGCAAGAATAATCCGAATTGACTTGAACATGGCTACAGGAGAGAAAGTTTCATCATAATCTATCCCGTAGATTTGTTTGAAACCTTTCGCAACTAGCCTGCCTTTATAGGTAACCACGTTACCATCCATGTCAATCTTCTTCTTGAAGATCCATTTACAGCCTATAGGGATTACTCCCGGAGGCGGATCAACCAAATCCCAGACTTGGTTATCTGACATGGAGTCCATCTCGGCGCGCATAGCTTCAAGCCATCTCGCTGATTCCGGTCCACTGACCGCATCTGCATAAGTTAGGGGTTCATCATGATCAATGATGTAGACTCCGTCATAGCGCTCAGGCTGTCGACGGATCCTTCCCGATCTTCGCGGTTCCCGTGATATCTGAGCCTCAGGTTGCTCAATAACCTGATCTACTGGCTCAGGCTCATCCAACGGTGTTTGACTACTTTGTCCTTCCTCTGGATTCTCATCCAGTTTTATTTCTCTCCCACTGGCTTCATGCAGAAGAAACTCCTTCTCAAGAAAAATAGCCATCCGAGCAACAAATACTTTGTTCTCTTTGGGATCGTAGAAATAATAACCCTTAGTTTCCTTAGGGTAACCGACAAAGATGCATTTCTTAGATCTGCTCTGTAGTTTCCCAGAGGCGAGCTTTTTGACATAAGCCTCGCAACCCCAGATCTTAATAAATGTCAAGCTCGGCTGTTTCCCATACCATAACTCATATGGAGTCTTTGAAACTGCCTTGGATGGCACTCGGTTTAGTATCTTTGCAGCTGTTTCCAGTGCAAATCCCCAAAAGGAGTAAGGTAGAGTAGCCTGACTCATCATAGAACGAACCATATCCAGTAAGGTTCTGTACCTCCTCTCGGACACACCATTCCATTGCGGTGTTCCTGGTGGAGTGAGCTGTGAGATAATCCCACACTCCTTCAGATAGTCAGTAAACTCTCGACTTAGGTATTCTCCACCTCGATCTGAATAAAGTGCCTTGATATTCCGGCCTAGCTGATTTTGTACTTCATTTTTGAACTCTTTGAACTTGTCAAAAGATTCACTTTTATGTCTCATTAGATAGACATAACCATACCTACTGAAATCATCGGTAAAGGTAATGAAGTATTAATAGCCACCTCTGGCATGTTTACTAAATGGCCCACACACATCACTGTGTATAAGGTCAAGTAAACCTGAAGCCCTTTGACCTTTATGAGGAAAAGGAGACTTCGTCATTTTTCCCAATAAACAAGCTTTGCATGTATCAATCTCCTCATAGGAGAATGATCCCAGCAGTCCATGATCATGCAACCGCTTAATGCGTTTCTTGTTAATATGGCCTAAACGACTATGCCATAGCAAGGTGCTGTCATCAGCATACTTGGCTTTCTTATTATCAATGTTTTGTATAGAACATTCCATGTCCAACATGAATAACCCATTGTTAATTGATCCAGTAGCATAAACAATATTATCATAAGAAATAACACACTTTGAAATATTGCATTCAAAGGAAAATCCTTTCCTGACAAGAGCAGGAATAGAGATAATATTTTTCGTAATGCTTGGTACAAAGTAACAATTGTCTAGTTCCAATACAAGTCCAGATGGTAATGAGATGTAATAAACTCCTACAGCAACAACAGCAACCCGTGCCCCGTTTCCAACTCGTAGGTCCACCTCATGCTGTCCCACCTGTCTTCTTCTCTTGAGTTCCTGTACATTTGAACAAATGTGAACTCCACATGCAGTGTCCAACACCCATGAAATAGAAGAAGAAGATATCATGACTTCAGTCACAAAAATACCTGAGCCAGAAGCGATGCTTCCCTTCTTGTCTCCTTGGAGCGCTTTACAATCCTTTTTCCAGTGACCCAGCTGGCCACAATGGAAACATCTGTATTCCTTCGACCGCTTAACCTTTTGTTTCAGAGCCTTGTTGTAGTTCTTGACAGGGGCTTTGCCCTTCTTCCCCTTCTTCTTGTTCCTGGAAGGGAACATCAAGACAGAGGTTGAAGGCTTTCCCTTTAGGGTCTCCTCTGTAGTCAAGAGCATATTCAGCAACTCTACCAGAGTACAGTCGATCTTGTTCATATTAAAATTAATAATGAACGGATCGAAGGAGGCCGGGAGAGACTGTAGAATAATATCTACAGCAAGCTCCTGATTGATGGTATGCCCCAGTTTCTCTAGAGCCTCCTTGTGCCCAATCATCTTGAGCACATGAGCTCCCACTGGACTCCCTTCAGCCAGTTTGCTCTGAAAGAAAAGCTTGGTCAAATTATAGCGCTCAGTCCTCGCCTGTGCAGCATATAGCATCTTGAGGTTTGCTATAATTTCTATAGCAGACATATCCTCATGCTGACGCTGCAGCTGTGGCGTCATAGACGCTAGCATCAGGCAAGTGACATCAATGCTATCATTGACATGCTTTTCATAGGCATCGCGAACCGCCCTTGCGGCGTTCGCAGCGGGTTGAGGCGGTATAGCCGTCTCGAGGACATACAGTTTCCTCTCAGCCTTAAGAACAATCTTAAGGTGTCCGTACCAGTCTGAGAAGTTTGGCCCAGCAAACTTCTCCCTTTCCAGTAGGGATCGCACATTGAAGCTCATGGTGTTCGTTGCTGCAGGAATCTACAACAATGCAAGAACAGCAAGGTCAGTATCAATGTTTAGAATCAATCCAGGACTTAAGAAAGATTCTTTTCTCACTATTTTATCTGGCTGAAAAATCTAGCAAAACAGCCCAAAAGAGTAAACTCTTTTAGTGAGATGGGACCCAGATTTCATACTTGGTCTCCGCGTCCCGCTCAGGCGAGATAAGATGCACAGAGAGTGCAAGCACTAGTTTCTGGTAGGCAATGCCTGCCAATCGCCAACCCGTGCGATTCCCCTTCATCTGGGCAATCCAGCAGACTGTGCCAACTGAGTTGGTACAACACAGTCTCTGATCCCACAGATGGCTGCCTCCATATAGCTAACATATGCCCCATATGTAGCCTACATGGTCAAGCTGACCTGACCTACTCCCTGGACCACCACGTGCTATGCTGAGCAACGAGAAGCGATAAATCCCTTCTCTGTAACACGCAGGTGAAATCACACACCGTCTGAAGATAGATGGGCGTGCCCACTGAGTGGGTACAACACGGCCCCAACGATAGTCAGAACAGTGAGGTTTCGCGTCAAAAGGCTTACGAGCTTGATATTTTAGCGTTGGATTTTAACGGTCCTTTTATCTTCTTAACTATCATGCAAACCCTATGGTGATAGCAGAAGATAAATAAATCATGCAATTCTAATTATTTAAACAATAAAAGAAAGCATGATGATCTTATGTGGTAAACGCCCATCAACCCTAAGTAAGACCTTAGTTTAACTTAAGTCTTCACTTGAGCTCTCCATAGGTCTTTTGCATCTCAGCTGGCCCAACCCAGGGCCCAAGCGCCCTCGGCAGCTCAGGTGCGCCCACCAGGTAAATGCGCCTGTCCCAGAGTCGAACCCTGGACCTCCCACCTGGTCAAGCCACTGCTGCATGCGCCTGTGCCATGTGTGCTCCGTGCTCTTGTCTGATTAAATTACAATTTAATCTATCTAGACAAGATTGACTCGCAGGTCAATTACACATTATAAATTAAATAACATGTGATGCGCAGATCATAATAAAATTAATTTACAATTGAATTCCAGGCACGCAGGCCCCAGCATAGCACACATTAAAAGGGCAACCCACATAAGATTAAATAAACAAGCATCATGGCATCCAATCAACATGTGATCCAGATAAGAAAATAAAAATTTTTGAAAACCCATTGGCATCAATTTTAATTTTCTTATGTGCCTTACTACCTTACAACGGTCCATTACTAGGGATCCACTCATCAGACCTAGTCTTATCCACTGCCCTTGCATGCACCAAGTCCTAACTGACTTGAGTCGACCCAACGGTCAACCATGCATGCGTTAAGGGCTGAACGACTCTCATGAGTTCAGGCAAGCGGGTGTGACCCCGGGCCCAACTCATGCGCGTTCACTGGTTGTCTCAACCAGACCTCGCTACATGCTCTTGATGCAGTCGACCTATAGCCACCTCTGAAAGAAACCCTTATTAAGGGGGTGAAACCCTAAACATGCGCATCTAGCAAGCATGACGGAAAGAGGGTTTCTAAAAGATCGTATATGACAACCATATGATCAACTTGAAGCTATGAGTTTAGATCTATACCATAGCCATAGATTGGAGGTCGGCTTGGAAGAAGAGAGCAACTTTGATCTCCTCCAAAAGTTCACACACAAAGGCGATGAAGACTCCCAACTTGCGCACCTCTTGTGCTAGCAAAAGTGCCAAGATGTCAATGATCGAGTGTAGGGAAGAGATGAAGACTATCTTTTGCTTGGCCGGTTCCTCCTCTTCTCGTCAACACCCTCACTTGCTCGAGAGCAAAAATCGTTTCCACCAAGCAACAAGAGAGAGGTGTAACCGAAAAACATTAGGGAGACTTCAAGCCATGAACGCATATGCGTTTTCATTTTGGAACTTTCCAAAAATGGCAACCATTAAGAGTATGCGTTCATGCGTTCATGTCTCCATGAACCAAACGCAACTCCTTCTCCCTCTTGAACCATTCGCTCAACCCATGAGCCGGTTCAATACTCTTGGTTCAATAGCGAAACCAAATCAGCCCAAGCATTAAGTCTAGATCAAATTAGACCCCAAAGTCCAAGATCTGACCATTCATCATCTGACGCTTCTGATCGCATCGATTTAGCATCATCTCTCTCGATCGAAGCTTACCGATCTAAAGCCCTAATCAATCAAACATGATCAGACCAGATCTCACTTACAATCAGAGATTAAATCCCTTTAAACTGAACCGAAACAATTCAGTCCACACGATCTGACTTAAGCAAGCCATATCACCAAATTGTGCGACCCTAAGGGTTTCCTTTAAATGTCGGTAACGATAACTTTCGTTATCACGATCAGTGAGGGGTATCTAGCAACACATCACTGTCTCCCGATATAAAGGAAAGAGTCTTCCAAGACTACACCCAAACCATGGCACAAGTGTGAATCAAACTCACGAGGCATGCATGTTTCCTTTGCCACTGGATGTTCTTATTGGACAAGCATGTCAAGCCTGTAACTCCAATACGATGAGCATGATTAGATCAGATGAACACAGTCATCTGGGTATGGCCATACACTATCTCAATCATCTCATATAGGGGGGCCCTTTAGAACATCACACTCCTTGAACAAGGAGACGGCAATCCTTTATCTATCACAAGTGCCCTAACCTGACTCAAGCTCACCATCCAAGATAGTCTATAACCATTATGTTTCAAATGATATTGAACTACCTCAAAACAATGACAATCATCATTTAGAAACACAAGTGATCTCAAGTCAAAGGACATGTGCCACTTGCTGCTTACAAGGATCATTCACATTGTGACAAGCAATGGAATATCCCAGTAGGGTCTGTCCAGTACATCCAATGTACCCATGAGTCTACATCTTATTCCATGCTCGAAGCATCCTATAAGATTAGCACACATATTAGTCTCAATCATATCAAGGCTGTCTCAGGTTCACCAAGATATCTCGACTAAGGACATATAGCCTGTCAGCCTAGCTGAACAGCTTTGAGACATTATTCAGAAGTACACTTATTACAGCAGACAAGGTAACAACCTGAATAATAACCATGCCTTTATAAACACAAGAGTTTATTACATGATACTTATTGCAATCCCAAAGGCCTCAAACATTAGCCTTAAGGGCATTCCCCAACAATCTCCCACTTGCACTTAATCTAATGGTTGAGAAATCTCAAACCCATATTATTACAGTGCTGCTCATGCTTCTGCTGCGCCAGAGGCTTGGTAAGCGGGTCTGCCAGATTGTCATCTGTATGAACCTTGCATATTTTGATCTCGCCTCGATCAATGATCTCCCGGATCAAGTGAAACCGTCTCTGTATGTGCTTGGACTTCTGGTGCGACCGTGGTTCCTTTGCTTGTGCGATTGCTCCAGTGTTATCACAGAAGATAACCAAAGGATCAGCACTCGAAGGAACGACACCAAGTTCTCTCACGAACTTACGAATCCACACTGCCTCCTTGGATGCTTCCGAGGCTGCAACATACTCGGCTTCTGTTGTGGAATCAGCAACAGTTGACTGTTTGAAACTCTTCCACACCACTGCTCCACCATTCAAGCTAAAAACATAGCCTGATTGCGATCGGAAATCATCCTGGTCCGACTGGAACGAAGCGTCAGTATATCCCTCTATACTGAGTTCTTCCTGACCACCATATATCAAGAACATATCTTTGGTCCTCCGCAGATATTTTATAATGTTCTTGACTGCAATCCAGTGCGCCAAACCTGGATTACTTTGGAATCGACTGGTCACGCTTAACCCGTAAGCGACGTCTGGGCGAGTACATAACATCGCATACATGATGGACCCAATAGCCGAAGCATAAGGCGTATTGTCCATTTCATCTTTCCCAGTCTGTGTTTGTGGACACTGACTCTTCAAAAGATTCAGACCATGTCTGACTGGAAGATATCCACGTTTAGAATTCTCTAAATGGAATCTCTCCAGGACTTTATCGATGTAAGTACTCTGGCACAGCCCGAGAAGCCTCTTAGATCTATCCCGGTAGATCTTCACACCTAACACATAGGCTGCTTCTCCTAGATCTTTCATCTGGAAACATTTTCCTAACCATGCTTTAACAGCATGCAGTTCAGGAATATCATTTCCAATGATTAAGATATCATCGACGTAGAGGATTAGGAATGTAATTACGCTCCCACTAAACCTCTTATAAACACACGGGTCATCTTCGTTCTTGATGAAACCAAACTCAGAGATTGATTCATCAAAATGAATATTCCAGCTCCTAGATGCTTGTTTCAATCCATAAATGGATTTCTTTAACTTGCATATTTTATGACGATCTGCTGGATTAGTGAAACCCTCAGGTTGTGTCATATACACATCCTCATCCAGATTTCCATTAAGGAAAGCTGTCTTCACATCCATCTGCCAGATCTCATAATCATAATATGCAGCTATCGCGAAAAGAATCCGAATAGACTTGAACATAGCTACAGGTGAGAAAGTTTCATCATAATCTATCCCGTAGATTTGTTTGAAACCTTTCGCAACTAGCCTGCCTTTATAGGTAACCACGTTACCATCCATGTCAATCTTCTTCTTGAAGATCCATTTACAGCCTATAGGGATTACTCCCGGAGGCGGATCAACCAAATCCCAGACTTGGTTATCTGACATGGAGTCCATCTCGGCTCGCATAGCATCAAGCCATCTAGCTGACTCCGGTCCACTGACCGCATCCGCATAAGTTAGGGGTTCATCATTATCAATGATGTAGACTCCGTCATAGCGCTCAGGCTGTCGACGGATCCTTCCCGATCTTCGCGGTTCCCGTGTTATCTGAGCCTCAGGTTGTTCAATAACCTGATCTACCGGCTCAGGCTCATCCAACTGTGCTTGACTACTTTGTCCTTCCTCTGGATTTTCATCCAGCTTTATTTCTCTCCCACTGGCCTCTTGCAGAAGAAACTCCTTCTCAAGAAATATGGCCGTCCGAGCAACAAAAACTTTGTTCTCCTTGGGATCGTAGAAATAATAACCCTTAGTTTCCTTAGGGTAACCGACAAAGATGCATTTGTCAGATCTGCTCTCTAGTTTCCCAGAGGCGAGCTTTTTGACATAAGCCTCGCAACCCCAGATCCTGATAAATGTCAAGCTTGGCTGTTTCCCATACCATAATTCATATGGCGTCATTGAAACTGCCTTAGATGGCACTCGGTTTAGTACCTTTGCAGCTGTTTCCAGTGCAAAACCCCAAAAGGAGTATGGAAGAGTGGCCTGACTCATCATAGAACGAACCATATCAAGTAACGTTCTATTTCTCCTCTCGGACACACCATTCCATTGCGGTGTTCCTGGCGGAGTGAGCTGTGAGATAATCCCACACTCCTTCAGATAGTCAGTAAATGCATGACTTAGGTATTCTCCACCTCGATCTGAGCGAAGTGCCTTGATATTTCGGCCTAGCTGATTTTGTACTTCATTCTTGAACTCTTTGAACTTGTCAAAAGATTCACTTTTATGTCTCATCAGATAGACATATGTTGGGGTATGCCCTTAAGGCTAATGTTTGAGGCCTATGGGAATGTATCTGTATCATGTAATAAACTCTTATGTTTATAAAGGCATGGTTGTTATTCAGTTAGTTACATTGTCTGCTGCAATATATGTTCTTCTGAATAATGTCTCAAAGCTGTTCAGCTGGGCTGACATGCAATTATGTCCTTAGTCGATATATCTTGGTGAACATGAGACAGCCTTGATATGGTCAAGACTAATATGTGTTCTAATCTTATAGGATGCTTCGAGCATGGAATAAGATGTAGACTCATGGGTACATTGGATGTACTGGACAGACCCTACTAGGATGTTCAATTGTTTGTCGCAATGTGAATATTCCTTGAGTATGACAAGTGGCACATTTCCTCTGACTTGAGATCACTTGTGTTTTCTAAATGATGATTGTCATTGTTTTGAGGTAGTTCAATATCATTTGAAACATAATGATTATAGACTATCTTGGATGGTGAGCTTGAGTCAGGTTAGGACACTAGTGATAGACATAGGATTGCCGTCTCCTTGTTTAAGGAGTGTGATGTTCTAAAGGGGCCCCCTGGATGAGATGATTGAGAAAAGAGTATGGCCATACCCAGGTGACAGTGTTCATCTGTTCTAATCATGCTCATCATATTGGAGTTACAAGCTTGACATGCTTGTCCAATAAGAACGTCCAGTGGTAAAGGAAATATGCATGCCTTGTGATTTGATTCACACTTGTGCTGTTTTTGGGTGTAGTCTTGGAAGACTCTTTCCTTTATATCGGGAGACAGTGATGTGTTGCTAGATACCCCTCACTGATCGTGATAATGTGAGTTATCGTTACCGACATTTAAAGGAAACCCTTAGGGTCGCACAATTTGATGATATGGCTTACTTAAGTCAGATCGTATGGACTGTATTGTTCGGATTCAGTTTAAAGGGATTTAATCTCTGATTGTAAGTGAGATCTGGTCTGATCATGTTTGATTGATTAGGGCTTGAGATCGGTAAGCTTCGATCGATAGAATTAATGCTAGATCGGTCAGATCAGAAGCATTAAGAGATCAACGGTCAGATCAAGAACCTTGTGGTTTAATTATGATTTGGACTGGTTGCTTGGCTTGATTAGTTCTTAAACCGAACCAATGTGAACCGGCTCATGAAATGAGCGCATGGTTCAAGGCTTGGCGAGTTGTTCACTTGGCGTGAACATTGGAGCGAACGTGGTGGCTATTTTTAGTAACCATGATCTCCACTTGGAGATAACGCTCACGTTCGAATAGTGCTTACTACTCTCGCCTCTCTAGCGACCTCTTCTCTTGACGCTTTCGTGTGTGGCGACGTCTTGAAGGTTGAGGAGGATTCGGCCAAGAAGTTCATCATCCCTTTCCATTCGATCAAGGACACTTTGTAGCCTTGCTAGCACAAGGAGCAACAAAGAGTTTGCCATCATCCTCTTGTGTGCGAGACTTTGGAGAAGTGGCATTTGCGATTTTTCTTCCAAGGCGCCATCTAGAAATGGCTATGGTATGAATCGTTTTATTCATGCTGATTTTATAAGCTAATCATAATGCATGCAAAGATCATTGAAACCCTTTTTCCGCTGCATCTATATCTCCATATGCGCCTGTAGGGTTTTACCTCCCCTTATTTTAGGGGATCTTTCAATTGGTATCAGAGCGCTGGTTGAAGCATGTTTTTTATGATTGCTTAACGCTTGAGCCATTTTTGTGATCCTTGTATGCGCCATATTGCTAGATCTAGGCTACATGCGAACCTTTACTTGTGGTGTATTGTAGTTGACGCATGTAGTAAGGTAGCGCTTCTATATGTTCTTGTTGATGTTTTCTTAAAAACTCAAACGACTTGCGCGCACACCATTAGATCTAAGTGCCGCCTGCATTAAACCCTTAGACGGGTTATTAGGGTTGAAATCATCCCCTGTGTTAGATCCAAACAGTCTGATCAGACCATCTGACAGCCTGAATGGGTCGACCAGTTAGCACTTTGGCGCAAGCCTATGGTGGCTATAGGTCGACTGCAGACAGGTGTGTAGCGATGTCTGATTGAGACACCCAATGAACGCACCTGAGTTAGGCCCGGGGTCACGCCCGCTTGCCAGACCTCAGTGTGGTCGTTCAGCCCTGGCGCATGCATGGTTGACCTTATGGTCAACACAAGTCAGTTAGGACTTGGTGCATGCAAGGGCAGTGGATTTGACTAGGTTGGTTGAGTGGATCCCTAGTAATGGACCGTTGTAAGGTTGTAGGGGAAATAAGGAAAAAATTAAAATTGATCCCAAGGGGTTTTCAAATATTTTAATTTTTATGATGGATCACATGATGCTGATTGGATGCATATGTTTGTCTATTTAGTCTTATGTGGGCTGCTCATATTAATTGTGTGCTGTGCTGGGGCCTGCGTGCCTGTATTAAATTGTAAATTAATTATTGTGATCTGCGCATCACTGTGTTTTAATTTATAAAAGTTAGTGACCTGCGTGTCACTCTTGTCTAGATAGTTAAATTTGTAATTTAATTAGACAAGAGCACAAAGCACACTTGGCAGAGGCGCATGCAGCAGTGGCTGGACCAGGTGGGAGGTCCAGGGTTCGACTCTGGGACCAGGAGCAAATTCCTGGTGGGCGCACCTGTGCTGCAGATGGCGCTTGGGCCCAGGTTTGGGCCAGATGAGCAGCAAAAGACCCATGAAGAGCAAATGAAGACTTAAGTTAGGTTAAGGTCTTCTAGGGCTATGGGCTTTTACCACATAAGATACATGCTTTCTTTTATTGCTTAAATATTGGAATTGCATGATCAAATTATCTTCTGCTATCACCATAGGAATTGCATGATAGGCAAGAAGATAAAAGACCGTTAAAATCCAACGCTAAAATATCAAGCTCGTAAGCCTTCTGACGCGAAACCTCACTGTTCTGATTATCGTTGGAGCCGTGTTGTACCCACTCAGTGGGCACGTCCATCTATCTTCAGAGGGTGTGGGATTACACCTGTGTGTTACAGAGTAGGGATTTATCCCTTCTCGTTGCTCAGCATAGCACATGGTGGTCCAGGGAGTAGGTCGGGTCAGCTTGACCGTGTAGGCTACATATGTGGCGCATATGGTAGCACATGGAGGCAGCCATCTGTGGGATCAGAGACTGTGTTGTACCAACTCAGTTGGCACAGTCTGCTGGATTGCCCAGATGAAGGGGAATCGCACGGGTTGGCGATTGGCTGGGACGCCTACCAGAAACTAGTGCTTGTACTCTCTGTGCATCTTATCTCGCCTGAGCGGGACGCGGAGACCAAGTATGAAATCTGGATCCCATCTCACTAAAAGAGTTCTACTCTTTCGGGCTGTTTTGCTGGATTTTTCACGCCTGATAAAATAGTGAGAAAAAGAATCTTTCTTAAGTCCTGATCGATTCTTATACATTGATACTGACCTTGCTGTTCTTGCATTGTTGTAGATACCTGCAGCAACGAACACCATGAACTTCAATGTGCGATCCCTACTGGAAAGGGAGAAGTTTGCTGGGCCGAACTTCTCTGACTGGTTTGGACACCTTAAGATCGTTCTTAAGGCAGAGAGGAAACTGTATGTCCTCGAGACGGCGATACCGCCGCAGCCCGCTCCGAACGCCGCAAGGGCGGTTCGGGAAGCCTATGAAAAGCACGTCAATGATAGCATTGATGTCGCTTGCCTGATGCTAGCGTCTATGACGCCACCGCTACAGCGTCAGCATGAGGATATGTCAGCTATACAGATTATAGCAAACCTCAAGATGCTGTATGCTGCACAGGCGAGGACTGAACGCTATAATTTGACTAAGCTCTTCTTTCAGAGCAAACTGGCTGAAGGGAGCCCAGTGGGAGCTCACGTGCTCAAGATGATTGGGCACAAGGAGGCTCTGGAGAAACTGGGGCACACCATCAACCAGGAGCTTGCTGTGGACATTATTCTGCAGTCTCTCCCGCCATCATTCGACGCGTTCATTATTAACTTTAATATGAACAAAATCGATTGTACGCCGGCAGAGCTGTTGAATATGCTCTTGACTACTGAGGAAACTCTGAAGGGTAAGCCTTCAACCTCTGTCTTGATGGTTCCTTCTAGGAACAAGAAGAAGGGGAAGAAGGGCAAGGCCCCGGTCAAGAATTACAGCAAGGCTCTGAAGCAGAAGGTGAAGCGGTCCAAGGAATACAGGTGTTTCCACTGTGGCCAGCTGGGTCACTGGAAAAAGGACTGTAAAGCGCTCCAAGGAGACAAGAGGGGAAGCTTTGCTTCTGGCTCAGGTATATTCGTGACTGAGGTCATGTTTTCTTCTTCTATATCATGGGTGTTGGACACTGCATGTGGAGTTCACATTTGTTCAAATGTGCAGGAACTCAAGAGAAGAAGGCAGGTGGGACAGCATGAGGTGGACCTACGCGTTGGAAACGGGGCACGGGTTGCTGCTGTTGCTGTAGGAGACTACTTCATTTCTTTACCATCTGGAATTGTATTGGAACTAAACAGTTGTTACTTTGTTCCCAGTATAACTAAAAATATTATCTCCATTCCTGCTCTTGTCAGGAAGGGATTTTCCTTTGAATGCAATATTTCAAAGTGTATTTTGTCTTTAGATAATATTGTTTATGCAACTGGTTCAATTAACAATGGGTTATACATGTTGGACATGGAATGTTCGATACAGCAAATTGATATTAAGAAAGCCAAGTATGCTGATGACAGCACCTTGCTATGGCATAGTCGTTTAGGCCATATTAACGAGAAACGCATTAAGCGGTTGCATCATCATGGACTGCTGGGATCATTCTCCTACAAGGAAATTGATACATGCAAGGCTTGTTTAATGGGTAAAATGACGAAGTCACCTTTTCCTCACAAAGGTCAAAGGGCTTCAGGTTTACTTGACCTTATACACAGTGATGTGTGTGGGCCATTTAGTAAACATGCCAGAGGTGGCTATCAGTACTTCATTACCTTTACTGATGATTTCAGTAGATATGGGTATGTCTATCTGATGAGACATAAGAGTGAATCTTTTGACAAGTTCAAAGAGTTCAAGAATGAAGTACAAAATCAGCTAGGCCGTAATATCAAAACACTTCGCTCAGATCGAGGTGGTGAATACCTAAGTCATGCGTTTACTGACTATCTAAAAGAGTGTGGGATTATCTCACAGCTCACTCCACCAGGAACACCGCAATGGAATGGTGTGTCCGAAAGGAGAAATAGAACATTACTAGATATGGTTCGTTCTATGATGAGTCAGGCTACTCTTCCATACTCCTTTTGGGGTTTTGCACTGGAAACAGCTGCAAAGGTACTAAACCGAGTGCCATCCAAGGCAGTTTCTAAGACGCCATATGAGTTATGGTATGGGAAACAGCCGAGCTTGACATTTATCAGGATCTGGGGCTGCGAGGCTTATGTCAAAAAGCTCGCCTCTGGGAAACTAGAGAGCAGATCTGACAAATGTATCTTTGTCGGTTACCCTAAGGAAACTAAGGGTTATTATTTCTTCGATCCCAAGGAGAACAAGGTTTTTGTTGCTCGGACGGCCATATTTCTTGAGAAGGAGTTTCTTCTGCAAGAGGCCAGTGGGAGAGAAATAAAGCTGGATGAGAATCCAGAGGTAGGACAAAGTGACCAAGCAGAATTGGATGAGCCTGAGCCGGTAGAACAGGTTATTGAACAACCTGAGGCTCAGATATCACGGGAACCGCGAAGATCGGGAAGGATCCGTCGACAGCCTGAGCGCTATGACGGAGTCTACATCATTGATCATGATGAACCCCTCACTTATGCGGATGCGGTCAGTGGACCGGAGTCAGCGAGATGGCTTGAAGCTATGCGCGCCGAGATGGACTCCATGTCAGATAACCAAGTCTGGGATTTGGTTGATCCGCCTCCGGGAATAATCCCTATAGGCTGTAAATGGATCTTCAAGAAGAAGATTGACATGGATGGTAACGTGGTTACCTATAAAGGCAGGCTAGTTGCGAAAGGTTTCAAACAAATCTACGGGATAGATTATGATGAAACTTTCTCACCTGTTGCCATGTTTAAGTCTATTCGGATTCTTTTCGCGATAGCTGCATATTATGATTATGAGATCTGGCAGATGGATGTGAAAACAGCTTTCCTTAATGGAAATCTGGATGAGGATGTGTATATGACACAACCTGAGGGTTTCACTAATCCAGCGGATCGTCATAAGATATGCAAGTTAAAGAAGTCCATTTATGGACTTAAGCAAGCATCTAGAAGCTGGAATATTCGTTTTGATGAATCAATCAGTGAATTTGGTTTCATCAAGAACGAGGATGACCCGTGTGTATATAAGAGGTTTAGTGGGAGCGTGATTACTTTCCTAGTCCTCTACGTCGATGACATCTTGATCATTGGAAATGACATTCCTGAAATGCATGCTGTGAAGGCATGGCTGAGGAAATGTTTCCAGATGAAAGATTTAGGAGAAGCAGCCTATGTATTAGGTGTGAAGATCTACAGGGATAGATCTAAGAGGCTTCTCGGGCTGTGCCAGAGTACTTACATCGATAAGGTCCTGGAGAGATTTCATTTAGAGAATTCTAAACGAGGATATCTTCCAGTCAGACATGGTCTGAATCTTTCGAAGAGTCAGTGTCCACAAACACAGACTGAGAAAGATGAAATGGACAATACGCCTTATGCTTCGGCTATTGGTTCCATTATGTATGCGATGTTGTGTACTCGCCCAGACGTCGCTTACGGGTTAAGCGTGACCAGTCGTTACCAGAGTAATCCAGGTATGGCGCACTGGATTGCAGTCAAGAACATTTTAAAATATCTGCGGAGGACCAAAGATATGTTCTTGATTTATGGTGGTCAGGAAGAACTCAGTATAGAGGGATATACTGACGCTTCGTTCCAGTCGGACCAGGATGATTTCCGATCGCAATCAGGCTATGTTTTTAGCTTGAATGGAGGTGCAGTGGTGTGGAAGAGTTTCAAACAGTCAACTGTTGCTGATTCCACAACAGAAGCCGAGTATGTTGCAGCCTCGGAAGCATCCAAGGAGGCAGTTTGGATTCGTAAGTTCGTGAGAGAACTTGGTGTTGTTCCTTCGAGTGCAGATCCTTTGGTTATCTTCTGTGATAACACTGGAGCAATCGCACAAGCAAAGGAACCACGGTCGCACCAGAAGTCCAAGCACATACAGAGACGGTTTCATTTGATCAGGGAGATCATTGATCGTGGCGAGATCAAAGTTTGCAAGGTACATACAGATGACAATCTGGCAGACCCGCTTACTAAGCCTCTGGCGCAGCAGAAGCATGAGAAGCACTGTAATAATATGGGTTTGAGATTTCTCAACCATTAGATTAAGTGCAAGTGGGAGATTGTTGGGGTATGCCCTTAAGGCTAATGTTTGAGGCCTATGGGAATGTATCTGTATCATGTAATAAACTCTTATGTTTATAAAGGCATGGTTGTTATTCAGTTAGTTACATTGTCTGCTGCAATATATGTTCTTCTGAATAATGTCTCAAAGCTGTTCAGCTGGGCTGACATGCAATTATGTCCTTAGTCGATATATCTTGGTGAACATGAGACAGCCTTGATATGGTCAAGACTAATATGTGTTCTAATCTTATAGGATGCTTCGAGCATGGAATAAGATGTAGACTCATGGGTACATTGGATGTACTGGACAGACCCTACTAGGATGTTCAATTGTTTGTCGCAATGTGAATATTCCTTGAGTATGACAAGTGGCACATTTCCTCTGACTTGAGATCACTTGTGTTTTCTAAATGATGATTGTCATTGTTTTGAGGTAGTTCAATATCATTTGAAACATAATGATTATAGACTATCTTGGATGGTGAGCTTGAGTCAGGTTAGGACACTAGTGATAGACATAGGATTGCCGTCTCCTTGTTTAAGGAGTGTGATGTTCTAAAGGGGCCCCCTGGATGAGATGATTGAGAAAAGAGTATGGCCATACCCAGGTGACAGTGTTCATCTGTTCTAATCATGCTCATCATATTGGAGTTACAAGCTTGACATGCTTGTCCAATAAGAACGTCCAGTGGTAAAGGAAATATGCATGCCTTGTGATTTGATTCACACTTGTGCTGTTTTTGGGTGTAGTCTTGGAAGACTCTTTCCTTTATATCGGGAGACAGTGATGTGTTGCTAGATACCCCTCACTGATCGTGATAATGTGAGTTATCGTTACCGACATTTAAAGGAAACCCTCAGGGTCGCACAATTTGATGATATGGCTTACTTAAGTCAGATCGTATGGACTGTATTGTTCGGATTCAGTTTAAAGGGATTTAATCTCTGATTGTAAGTGAGATCTGGTCTGATCATGTTTGATTGATTAGGGCTTGAGATCGGTAAGCTTCGATCGATAGAATTAATGCTAGATCGGTCAGATCAGAAGCATTAAGAGATCAACGGTCAGATCAAGAACCTTGTGGTTTAATTATGATTTGGACTGGTTGCTTGGCTTGATTAGTTCTTAAACCGAACCAATGTGAACCGGCTCATGAAATGAGCGCATGGTTCAAGGCTTGGCGAGTTGTTCACTTGGCGTGAACATTGGAGCGAACGTGGTGGCTATTTTTAGTAACCATGATCTCCACTTGGAGATAACGCTCACGTTCGAATAGTGCTTACTACTCTCGCCTCTCTAGCGACCTCTTCTCTTGACGCTTTCGTGTGTGGCGACGTCTTGAAGGTTGAGGAGGATTCGGCCAAGAAGTTCATCATCCCTTTCCATTCGATCAAGGACACTTTGTAGCCTTGCTAGCACAAGGAGCAACAAAGAGTTTGCCATCATCCTCTTGTGTGCGAGACTTTGGAGAAGTGGCATTTGCGATTTTTCTTCCAAGGCGCCATCTAGAAATGGCTATGGTATGAATCGTTTTATTCATGCTGATTTTATAAGCTAATCATAATGCATGCAAAGATCATTGAAACCCTTTTTCCGCTGCATCTATATCTCCATATGCGCCTGTAGGGTTTTACCTCCCCTTATTTTAGGGGATCTTTCAACATACCCATACCTACTGAAATCATCAGTAAAGGTAATGAAGTACTGATAGCCACCTCTGGCATGTTTACTAAATGGCCCACACACATCACTGTGTATAAGGTCAAGTAAACCTGAAGCCCTTTGACCTTTCTTAGAAAAAGGTGACTTCGTCATTTTACCCATTAAACAAGCTTTGCATGTATCAATCTCCTTATAGGAGAATGATCCCAGCAGTCCATGATCATGCAACCGCTTAATGCGCTTCTCGTTTATATGGCCTAAACGACTATGCCATAGCAAGGTGCTGTCATCAGCATACTTGGCTTTCTTATTATCAATGTTTTGTATAGAATTTTCCATGTCCAACATGAATAACCCATTGTTAATTGAACCAGTTCCATACACAATATTATCTAGAGATAAAACACACTTTGAAATATTGCATTCAAAGGCAAATCCTTTCCTGACAAGAGCAGGAATAGAGATAATATTCTTCGTGATACTTGGTACAAAATAACAATTGTTTAATTCCAATACAATGCCAGATGGTAAAGAAATGAAATAGTCTCCTGTTGGGGTATGCCCTTAAGGCTAATGTTTGAGGCCTTTGGGATTGTATAAGTATCATGTAATAAACTCTTGTGTTTATAAAAGGCATGGTTATTATTCAGGTTGTTACCTTGTCTGCTGTAATAAGTGTACTTCTGAATAATGTCTCAAAGCTGTTCAGCTAGGCTGACAGGCTATATGTCCTTAGTCGAGATATCTTGGTGAACATGAGACAGCCTTGATATGATTGAGACTAATATGAGTGCTAATCTTATAGGATGCTTCGAGCATGGAATAAGATGTAGACTCATGGGTACATTGGATGTACTGGACAGACCCTACTCGGATATTCCATTGCTTGTCACAATGTGAATGATCCTTGTGAGCACTAAGTGGCACATGTCCTTTGACTTGAGATCACTTGTGTTTCTAAATGATGATTGTCATTGTTTTGAGGTAGTTCAATATCATTTGAAACATAATGATTATAGACTATCTTGGATGGTGAGCTTGAATCAGGTTAGAGCACTAGTGATAGACATAGGATTGCCGTCTCCTTGTTTAAGGAGTGTGATGTTCTAATGGGCCCCCTATATGAGATGATTGAGATAGTGTATGGCCATGCCCAGATGACAATGTGCATCTGATCTAATCATGCTCATCGTATTGGAGTTACAAGCTTGACCCGCTTGTCCAATAAGAACATCCAGTGGCAAAGGACACATGTATGCCTTGTGAATGGAGTCACACTTGTGCAATGGTTTGGGAGTAGTCTTGGAAGACTCTTTCCTTTATATCGGGAGACAGTGATGTGTTGCTAGATACCCCTCACTGATCGTGATAACGTAAGTTATCGTTACCGACATTTAGAGGAAACCCTCAGGGTCGCACAATTTGATGATATGGCTTACTTGAGTCAGATCGAATGGACTGGATTCTTTGAGTTCAGATTAAAGGGATTTTATCTCTGATTGTAAGTGAGATCTGGTCTGATCATGTTTGATTGATTAAGGCTTGAGATCGGTAAGCTTCGATCAAGAGAGATGATGCTAGATCGGAAAGATCAGGGGCATCAGGTGATGAATGGTTAGATCATGAGCCTTGGGGTTCAATATGGTCTAGACCACATGGCTTGAGCCATTTCGGTTTGGTTCATGAACCAAAGTTGAATCGAACGGTTTAGCTTGAACCGGTTCACAATTGTGAACGCATGGTTCAATGCTCAAATGCGTTTGGGTTATGGCTTGAGCGCATGCTTTGATGAGCTTCCATTTATGGAAAGTCATCAAAGGGGGCCGGTTTCACTTAACGCCAAAAACGCTTATGCGTTGGAACTCTTCTCATCAACGCCTTGGACATTGGTTGAGGTGTGGTTGACGACGAGAAGGAGAGCTTGGGCAAAGAGGAACTCTCGGCAACAAGGAAGTTCATCATCCCTTCCATTCGACAAGTGAAGATTCCTTGAGTGACTTGCTAGCACAAGCGACCCCAAGGAGTGAGCCAACTTCATCTTGTGTGTGGCACACTTTGGAGGAGACCTATCTTGATCTCTTCTTCCAAGCCGAGATCCAAGTCCATGGCATTGGTATGATTTCTAGTTTCAAGTTGATCATATTGTTTCATATCCGATCTTGACTTGAAGCCCTCTTTCCGCTATGCATGATAGATGAGCATGCTTAGGGTTTCTTCCCCCTTAGTTAGGGGTTCCTTCAATTGGTATCAAAGCTAGGCTCATGATATGATCGATATGATTGCTTTAAGTATTGGTGATCCATACATGATGTTGCGCTTACTGTTTCCTTGAGGCATGCTTTGTTTTCATGATGTTGCGCTTATATGTTCATGATGTTGCGCTTGTATCATATGTTCATGATGTTGCGCTTATATGTTCATGATGTTGCGCTTGTATCATATGTTCATGATGTTGCGCTTATATGTTCATGATGTTGCGCTTGTATCATATGCTCCTAAAGTATGCGCTCCCCCTTGAAGGGGACCTCCTAAAGTATGCGCTCCCCCTTGAAGGGGACCCCCTTAGATCTAAGGGTTATCAAGCATGTTGTTTGTTTGTAACATTGCGCATGTTATAAAAGTTTTCTAAAACTTACCTCTTGCGCGCTTCATTAGATCTAAGGTGCCACTACATTAAACCCTTAGATGGGTTGATGAGGTTGAAGTCACCACTAGGTTGGATCCAAGTCTGATCAGACCATCTGACAGCTCAGATGGGTTGACCCAATAGCACCTATGCGCAAGCACAAGGTGGCTATAGGTTGACTGCATCTAGGGCGTGTAGCGAGGTCTGGTTGAGACAACTACTGAACACACTTGAGTTAGGCCCGGGGTCACACCCGCTTGCCAAAACTCATGGGGTGGTTCAGCCCTTGGGGCATGCATGGTTGACCATTAGGTCAACTCGGGTCAGTTAGGACTCGGTGCATGCAAGGGCAAAGGATCTAGCTAGATGGATGAGTGGATCCCCATCAATGGACCATTGTAAGGTTGTAGGGCTCATAAGGAAATTAAATTGATGCCATGGGTTTTTCCAAAATTTAATTTCTTGAATGGATCACATGTTGATTGAATCATATGCTTGTTTATTTAGTCTTATGTGGGTTGCCCTATTGTGTGCTGTGCTGGGGCCTGCGAGCCTGGATAAGTTGTAAATTAATTTGTGATCTGCGAATCACATTGTACTTAATTTATAATATGTAGTTGACCTGCGAGTCAACCTTGTCTAGATAGATCAAATGTACTTTGATTAGACAAGTGCACACATCCAAGAGGGGCATTCATCTGGTGGTGCACCTGAGGTGCTCTTGGCGCTAGGGCACTGGGTTGGACCAGATGAGATGCAAGGAGCTCAAGTGAAGACTTAAGTAAATTAAGGTCTTACTAGGGTTCATGGGCTTTTACCACATAAGATCATGCTTTCTTCTTATTGCTTATAATTAGAATTGCATGTTTAAGTTTATCTTCTGCTATCACCATAGGACTTGTATGATAGTTAAGAAGATAAAAGACCGATAAAATCCAACGCTAACATATCAAGCTCGTAAGCCTTCTGACGCGAAACCTCACCTTTCTGATTATCGTTGGAGCCGTGTTGAACCCACTCAGTGGGCACGTCCACCTATCTTCAGACGGTGCTGGATTTCACCTGCGTGTTACAGAGTTGGGATTTATCCCCTCTCGTTGCTCAGCATAGCACGTGGTGGTCCAGGGAGTAGGTCAGGTCAGCTTGACCATGTTGGCTACATATGTGGCGCATATGGTAGCACATGGAGGCAGCCATCTCTGGGATCAGAGACTGTGTTGTACCAACTCAGTTGGCACAGTCTGCTGGATTGCCAAGATGAAGGGGAATCGCACGGGTTGGCGATTGGCTGGCACAGCCTACCAGAAATTAGTACTTGTCATCTCTGTGCATCTTATCTCGCCTGAGCGGGACGCGGAGACCAAGTATGAAATCTGGATCCCATCTCACTAAAAGAGTGTTACTCTTTCGGACTGTTTACTGGATTTTTCAGTCAGACAAAATAGTGAGAAAAGAATCTTTCTTAAGTCCTGGATTGATTCTGAAACATTGATACTAACCTTGCTGTTCTTGCTTGTTGTAGATTCCTGCAGCAACGAACACCATGAGCTTCAATGTGCGATCCCTACTGGAAAGGGAGAAGTTTGCTGGGCCGAACTTCTCTGACTGGTTCGGACACCTTAAGATTGTTCTTAAGGCAGAGAGGAAACTGTATGTCCTCGAGACGGCGATACCGCCGCAGCCCGCTCCGAACGCCGCAAGGGCGGTTCGGGAAACCTACGAAAAGCACGTCAATGATAGCATTGATGTCGCTTGCCTGATGCTAGCGTCTATGACGCCACCGCTGCAGCGTCAGCATGAGGATATGTCAGCTATAGAGATTATAGCAAACCTCAAAATGCTGTATGCTGCACAGGCGAGGACTGAACGCTATAATCTGACGAAGCTCTTCTTTCAGAGCAAACTGGCTGAGGGGAGCCCAGTGGGAGCTCACGTGCTCAAGATGATTGGGCACAAGGAGGCTCTAGATAAACTGGGGCATACCATCAACCAGGAGCTTGCTGTGGATATTATTCTGCAGTCTCTCCCGCCTTCTTTCGATGCGTTCATTATTAACTTTAATATGAACAAGATCGATTGTACGCCGGCAGAGCTGCTGAATATGCTCTTGACAACTGAGGAAACTCTGAAGGGTAAGCCTTCAACCTCTGTCTTGATGGTTCCTTCTAGGAACAAGAAGAAGGGGAAGAAGGGCAAGGCCCCTGTCAAGAATTACAGTAAGGCCCTGAAACAGAAGGTGAAGCGGTCGAAGGACAACAGGTGTTTCCACTGTGGCCAGCTGGGTCACTGGAAAAAGGACTGTAAAGCGCTCCAAGGAGATAAGAGGGGAAGCATTGCTTCTGGCTCAGGTATATACGTGACGGAAGTCATGGTTTCATCTTCTTCTATATCATGGGTGTTAGACACTGCATGTGGAGTTCACATTTGTTCAAATGTGCAGGAACTCAAGAGAAGAAGGCAGGTGGGACAGCATGAGGTAGACCTACGAGTTGGAAACGGGGCACGGGTTGCTGCTGTTGCTGTAGGAGACTATTTCATTACTTTACCATCTGGCATTGTATTAGAATTAAACAATTGTTATTTTGTACCCAGTATTACCAAGAATATTATCTCCATTCCTGCTCTTGTCAGGAAAGGATTTGCCTTTGAATGCAAGATTTCAAAGTGTGTTTTAACTTATGATAATATTGTGTATGCAACTGGTTCAATTAACAATGGGTTATACATGTTGGACATGGAAAATTCTATACAAAAAATTGATAATAAGAAAGCCAAGTATGCTGATGACAGCACCTTGCTATGGCATAGTCGTTTAGGCCATATAAACGAGAAGCGCATTTAGCGGTTGCATGAACATGGACTGCTGGGATCATTCTCCTATGAGGAGATTGAGACATGCAAAGCTTGTTTAATGGGTAAAATGACGAAGTCTCCTTTTCCTCACAAAGGTCAAAGGACTTCAGGTTTACTGGACCTTATACACAGTGATGTGTGTGGGCCTTTCAGTAAACATGCCAGAGGTGGCTATCAGTACTTCATTACCTTCACTGATGATTTCAGTAGGTATGGGTATGTCTATTTAATGAGACATAAAAATGAATCTTTTGACAAGTTCAAAGAGTTCAAGAATGAAGTACAGAATCAGTTAGGCCGAAATATCAAGGCACTTCGTTCTGATCGAGGTGGTGAATACCTGAGTCATGCGTTTACTGACTATCTGAAAGAGTGTGGGATTATCTCACAGCTCACTCCGCCAGGAACACCGCAATGGAATGGTGTGTCCGAGAGGAGAAATAGAACGCTACTTGATATGGTTCGTTCTATGATGAGTCAGGCTACTCTTCCATATTCCTTTTGGGGTTTTGCACTGGAAACAGCTGCAAAGGTACTAAACCGAGTGCCATCCAAGGCAGTTTCAAAGACGCCATATGAGTTATGGTATGGGAAACAGCCTAGCTTGACATTTATCAAAATCTGGGGTTGCGAGGCTTATGTCAAAAAGCTCGCCTCTGGGAAACTAGAGAGCAGATCTGACAAATGCATCTTTGTCGGTTACCCTAAGGAAACTAAGGGTTATTATTTCTACGATCCCAAAGAGAACAAGGTTTTTGTTGCTCGGACGGCCATATTTCTTGAGAAGGAGTTTCTTCTGCAAGAGGCCAGTGGGAGAGAAATAAAGCTGGATGAAAATCCAGAGGAAGGACAAAGTAGTCAAGCACAGTTGGATGTGCCTGAGCCAGTAGATCAGGTTATTGAACAACCTGAGGCTTAGATATCACGGGAACCGCGAAGATCGGGTAGGATCCGTCGACAGCCTGAGCGCTATGACGGAGTCTACATCATGGATAATGATGAACCCCTAACTTATGCGGATGCGGTCAGTGGACCGGAGTCAGCTAGATGGCTTGAAGCTATGCGAGCCGAGATGGACTCCATGTCAGATAACCAAGTCTGGGATTTGGTTGATCCGCCTCCGGGAGTAATCCCTATAGGCTGTAAATGGATCTTCAAGAAGAAGATTGACATGGATGGTAACGTGGTTACCTATAAAGGCAGGCTAGTTGCGAAAGGTTTCAAACAAATCTACGGGATAGATTATGATGAAACTTTCTCTCCTGTAGCCATGTTTAAGTCTATTCGGATTCTTTTCGCGATAGCTGCATATTACGATTATGAGATCTGGCAGATGGATGTGAAGACAGCTTTCCTCAATGGAAATCTGGATGAGGATGTGTATATGACACAACCTGAGGGTTTCACTAATCCATCAGATCGTCATAAAATATGCAAGTTAAAGAAATCCATTTATGGATTGAAGCAAGCATCAAGAAGCTGGAATATTCGTTTTGATGAATCAATCTCTGAGTTTGGTTTCATCAAGAACGAAGATGACCCGTGTGTATATAAGAGGTTTAGTGGGAGCGTGATTACATTCCTAATCCTCTACGTCGATGATATCTTGATCATTGGAAACGATATTCCTGAACTGCATGCTGTTAAGGCATGGTTAGGAAAATGTTTTCAGATGAAAGATCTAGGAGAAGCAGCCTATGTATTAGGTGTGAAGATCTACCGGGATAGATCTAAGAGGCTTCTCGGGTTGTGCCAGAGTACCTACATCGATAAGGTCCTGGAGAGATTCCATTTAGAGAATTCTAAACGTGGATATCTTCCAGTCAGACATGGTCGGAATCTTTCGAAGAGTCAGTGTCCACAAACACAGACTGAGAAAGATGAAATGGACAATACGCCTTATGCTTCGGCTATTGGGTCCATTATGTATGCGATGTTGTGTACTCGCCCAGACGTCGCTTACGGGTTAAGCGTGACCAGTCGATTCCAAAGTAATCCAGGTTTGGCGCACTGGATTGCGGTCAAGAACATCTTAAAATATCTGCGGAGGACCAAAGATATGTTCTTGATATATGGTGGTCAGGAAGAACTCAGTATAGAGGGATATACTGACGCTTCGTTCCAGTCGGACCAGGATGATTTCCGATCGCAATCAGGCTATGTTTTTAGCTTGAATGGAGGTGCTGTGGTGTGGAAAAGTTTCAAACAGTCAACTGTTGCTGATTCCACAACAGAAGCCGAGTATGTTGCAGCCTCGGAAGCATCCAAGGAGGCAGTGTGGATTCGTAAGTTCGTGAGAGAACTTGGTGTCGTTCCTTCGAGTGCAGATCCTTTGGTTATCTTCTGTGATAACACTGGAGCTATAGCACAAGCAAAGGAACCGCGGTCACACCAGAAGTCCAAGCACATACAAAGACGTTTTCACTTGATCCGGGAGATCATTGATCGTGGCGAGATCAAGATTTGCAAGGTTCATACAGATGACAATCTGGCAGACCCGCTTACCAAGCCTCTGGCGCAGCAGAAGCATGAGAAGCACTGTAATAATATGGGTTTGAGATTTCTCAACCATTAGATTAAGTGCAAGTGGGAGATTGTTGGGGTATGCCCTTAAGGCTAATGTTTGAGGCCTTTGGGATTGTATAAGTATCATGTAATAAACTCTTGTGTTTATAAAAGGCATGGTTATTATTCAGGTTGTTACCTTGTCTGCTGTAATAAGTGTACTTCTGAATAATGTCTCAAAGCTGTTCAGCTAGGCTGACAGGCTATATGTCCTTAGTCGAGATATCTTGGTGAACATGAGACAGCCTTGATATGATTGAGACTAATATGAGTGCTAATCTTATAGGATGCTTCGAGCATGGAATAAGATGTAGACTCATGGGTACATTGGATGTACTGGACAGACCCTACTCGGATATTCCATTGCTTGTCACAATGTGAATGATCCTTGTGAGCACTAAGTGGCACATGTCCTTTGACTTGAGATCACTTGTGTTTCTAAATGATGATTGTCATTGTTTTGAGGTAGTTCAATATCATTTGAAACATAATGATTATAGACTATCTTGGATGGTGAGCTTGAATCAGGTTAGAGCACTAGTGATAGACATAGGATTGCCGTCTCCTTGTTTAAGGAGTGTGATGTTCTAATGGGCCCCCTATATGAGATGATTGAGATAGTGTATGGCCATGCCCAGATGACAATGTGCATCTGATCTAATCATGCTCATCGTATTGGAGTTACAAGCTTGACCCGCTTGTCCAATAAGAACATCCAGTGGCAAAGGACACATGTATGCCTTGTGAATGGAGTCACACTTGTGCAATGGTTTGGGAGTAGTCTTGGAAGACTCTTTCCTTTATATCGGGAGACAGTGATGTGTTGCTAGATACCCCTCACTGATCGTGATAACGTAAGTTATCGTTACCGACATTTAGAGGAAACCCTCAGGGTCGCACAATTTGATGATATGGCTTACTTGAGTCAGATCGAATGGACTGGATTCTTTGAGTTCAGATTAAAGGGATTTTATCTCTGATTGTAAGTGAGATCTGGTCTGATCATGTTTGATTGATTAAGGCTTGAGATCGGTAAGCTTCGATCAAGAGAGATGATGCTAGATCGGAAAGATCAGGGGCATCAGGTGATGAATGGTTAGATCATGAGCCTTGGGGTTCAATATGGTCTAGACCACATGGCTTGAGCCATTTCGGTTTGGTTCATGAACCAAAGTTGAATCGAACGGTTTAGCTTGAACCGGTTCACAATTGTGAACGCATGGTTCAATGCTCAAATGCGTTTGGGTTATGGCTTGAGCGCATGCTTTGATGAGCTTCCATTTATGGAAAGTCATCAAAGGGGGCCGGTTTCACTTAACGCCAAAAACGCTTATGCGTTGGAACTCTTCTCATCAACGCCTTGGACATTGGTTGAGGTGTGGTTGACGACGAGAAGGAGAGCTTGGGCAAAGAGGAACTCTCGGCAACAAGGAAGTTCATCATCCCTTCCATTCGACAAGTGAAGATTCCTTGAGTGACTTGCTAGCACAAGCGACCCCAAGGAGTGAGCCAACTTCATCTTGTGTGTGGCACACTTTGGAGGAGACCTATCTTGATCTCTTCTTCCAAGCCGAGATCCAAGTCCATGGCATTGGTATGATTTCTAGTTTCAAGTTGATCATATTGTTTCATATCCGATCTTGACTTGAAGCCCTCTTTCCGCTATGCATGATAGATGAGCATGCTTAGGGTTTCTTCCCCCTTAGTTAGGGGTTCCTTCATCTCCTACAGCAACAGCAGCAACCCGTGCCCCGTTTCCAACTCATAGGTCTACCTCATGCTGTCCCACCTGTCTTCTTCTCTTGAGTTCCTGTACATTTGAACAAATGTGAACTCCACATGCAGTGTCCAACACCCATGAAATAGAAGAAGAAGATAACATGACCTCAGTCACATATATACCTGAGCCAGAAGCGATGCTTCCCCTCTTATCTCCTTGGAGCGCTTTACAGTCCTTTTTCCAGTGACCCAGCTGGCCACAGTGGAAACACCTGTTATCCTTCGACCGCTTCACCTTCTGTTTCAGAGCCTTGCTGTAATTCTTGACAGGGGCCTTGCCCTTCTTCCCCTTCTTCTTGTTCCTAGAAGGAACCATTAAGACAGAGGTTGAAGGCTTTCCCTTCAGAGTTTCCTCAGTTGTCAAGAGCATATTCAGCAGCTCTGCCGGCGTGCAATCGATTTTGTTCATATTAAAATTAATAATGAACGCATCGAAAGAAGGCGGGAGAGACTGCAGAATAATATCAACAGCAAGCTACTGGTTGACGGTATGCCCCAGTTTCTCCAGAGCCTCCTTGTGCCCAATCATCTTGAGCACGTGAGCTCCCACTGGGCTCCCCTCAGCCAGTTTGCTCTGAAAGAAGAGCTTTGTCAGATTATAGCGTTCTGTCCTCGCCTGTGCAGCATACAGCATCTTGAGGTTCGCTATAATCTCTATAGCCGACATATCCTCATGCTGACGCTGCAGCGGTGGCGTCATAGACGCTAGCATCAGGCAAGCGACATCAATGCTATCATTGACGTGCTTTTCATAGGCATCCCGAACCGCCCTTGCGGCGTTCGGAGCGGGCTGCGGCGGTATCGCCGTCTCGAGGACATACAGTTTCCTCTCTGCCTTAAGAACGATCTTAAGGTGTCCGAACCAGTCAGAGAAGTTCGGCCCAGCAAACTTCTCCCTTTCCAGTAGGGATCGCACATTGAAGCTCATGGTGTTCGTTGCTGCAGTTATCTACAACAATGCAAGAACAGCAAGGTTAGTATCAATGTTCAGAATCAATCCAGGACTTAAGAAAGATTCTTTTCTCACTATTTTGTCTGACTGAAAAATCCAGTAAACAGTCCGAAAGAGTAACACTCTTTTAGTGAGATGGGATCCAGATTTCATACTTGGTCTCCGCGTCCCGCACAGGCGAGATAAGATGCACAGAGATGACAAGCACTAATTTCTGGTAGGCTGTCCCAGCCAATCGCCAACCCGTGCGATTCCCCTTCATCTGGGCAATCCAGCAGACTGTGCCAACTGAGTTGGTACAACACAGTCTCTGATCCCACAGATGGCTGCCTCCATGTGCTACCATATACGCCACATATGTAGCCTACATGGTCAAGCTGACCTGACCTACTCCCTGGACCACCACGTGCTATGCTGAGCAACGAGAAGGGATAAATCCCTACTCTGTAACACGCAGGTGTAATCCCGCACCGTCTGAAGATAGATGGACGTGCCCACTGAGTGGGTTCAACACGGCTCCAACGATAGTCAGAACAGTGAGGTTTCGCGTCAGAAGGCATTACGTGCTTGATATATTAGCGTTGGATTTTAACGGTCTTTTATCTTCTTACTATCAGGCATATCCTATGGCTATAGCAGAAGATAAACACATGCAATTCTAATTATATAAGCAATAAATAGAAAGCATGATCTTATGTGGTAAAAGCCCATGAACCCTAGAAAGACCTTAATTTTACTTAAGTCTTCACTTGAGCTCTTTTGCATCTCATCTGGTCCAACCCAGGGCCCTAGCGCCAAGAGCACCTCAGGTGCGCCACCAGGTGAATGCCCCTCTAGGATGTGTGCCTTTATGCTCTTGTCTAATCAAAAACATTTTGATCTATCTAGACAAGCTTTGACTCGCAGGTCAATTATACAATAAATTAATAAAAAAATGTGATTCGCAGATCACAATAATATTAACTTGTAATTTACCAGGCACGCAGGCCCCAGCACAGCACACATTAGGGCAACCCACATAAGATTAAATAAACAAGCATATGGTATCAAAACAACATGTGATCCATTCATGAAATTAAATTTTGAAAAACCCCATGGTATCAATTTTAATTTCCTTATGTGCTCTACAACCTTACAATGGTCCATTGATAGGGATCCACTCATCCATCTAGTCAGATCCTCTGCCCTTGCATGCACCGAGTCCTAACTGACCCGTGTTGACCTAATGGTCAACCATGCATGCGCCAAGGGCTGAACCACCCTCATGAGTTTTGGCAAGCGGGTGTGACCCCGGGCCTAACTCATGTGTGTTCAGTAGTTGTCTCAACCAGACCTCGCTACACGCCCTGGATGCAGTCGACCTATAGCCACCTCGTGCTTGCGCACAGGTGCTATCTGGTCAACCCATCTAGGCTGTCAGATGGTCTGATCAGACTAGTTGGATCTAACCTAGAAGATGCTTTCAACCCCATCAACCCATCTAAGGATTTATAGTAGGGGCACCTTAGATCTAAGTAGGCGCGCAAGATGTAAGTTTTATAAAACATCTAGAACATGCGCAAACAAACAAAACAACATGCTTCACTTGAGAACATAAGATATATCTCATATCTAGCATATTGATAACCCTTAGATCTAAGGGGGGTCCCCTTCAAGGGGGAGCGCAAACTTTAGGGGGTCCCCTTCAAGGGGGAGCGCAAACTTCATGTAACCATGATACAAGCGCAAACATAGCCAATGTAAACCATGCATCATGAAAACAAAGCATCAAGTAAGCGCAACATGTATGGATCACAAACACTTCAAAGCAATCATATAGATCATATCGAAAGCCTACCTCTGATACCAATTGAAAGAAACCCTTATTAAGGGGGTGAAACCCTAAACATGCGCATCTAGCAAGCATGACGGAAAGAGGGTTTCTAAAAGATCGTATATGACAACCATATGATCAACTTGAAGCTATGAGTTTAGATCTATACCATAGCCATAGATTGGAGGTCGGCTTGGAAGAAGAGAGCAACTTTGATCTCCTCCAAAAGTTCACACACAAAGGCGATGAAGACTCCCAACTTGCGCACCTCTTGTGCTAGCAAAAGTGCCAAGATGTCAATGATCGAGTGTAGGGAAGAGATGAAGACTATCTTTTGCTTGGCCGGTTCCTCCTCTTCTCGTCAACACCCTCACTTGCTCGAGAGCAAAAATCGTTTCCACCAAGCAACAAGAGAGAGGTGTAACCGAAAAACATTAGGGAGACTTCAAGCCATGAACGCATATGCGTTTTCATTTTGGAACTTTCCAAAAATGGCAACCATTAAGAGTATGCGTTCATGCGTTCATGTCTCCATGAACCAAACGCAACTCCTTCTCCCTCTTGAACCATTCGCTCAACCCATGAGCCGGTTCAATACTCTTGGTTCAATAGCGAAACCAAATCAGCCCAAGCATTAAGTCTAGATCAAATTAGACCCCAAAGTCCAAGATCTGACCATTCATCATCTGACGCTTCTGATCGCATCGATCTAGCATCATCTCTCTCGATCGAAGCTTACCGATCTAAAGCCCTAATCAATCAAACATGATCAGACCAGATCTCACTTACAATCAGAGATTAAATCCCTTTAAACTGAACCGAAACAATTCAGTCCACACGATCTGACTTAAGCAAGCCATATCACCAAATTGTGCGACCCTAAGGGTTTCCTTTAAATGTCGGTAACGATAACTTTCGTTATCACGATCAGTGAGGGGTATCTAGCAACACATCACTGTCTCCCGATATAAAGGAAAGAGTCTTCCAAGACTACACCCAAACCATGGCACAAGTGTGAATCAAACTCACGAGGCATGCATGTTTCCTTTGCCACTGGATGTTCTTATTGGACAAGCATGTCAAGCCTGTAACTCCAATACGATGAGCATGATTAGATCAGATGAACACAGTCATCTGGGTATGGCCATACACTATCTCAATCATCTCATATAGGGGGGCCCTTTAGAACATCACACTCCTTGAACAAGGAGACGGCAATCCTTTATCTATCACAAGTGCCCTAACCTGACTCAAGCTCACCATCCAAGATAGTCTATAACCATTATATTTCAAATGATATTGAACTACCTCAAAACAATGACAATCATCATTTAGAAACACAAGTGATCTCAAGTCAAAGGACATGTGCCACTTGCTGCTTACAAGGATCATTCACATTGTGACAAGCAATGGAATATCCCAGTAGGGTCTGTCCAGTACATCCAATGTACCCATGAGTCTACATCTTATTCCATGCTCGAAGCATCCTATAAGATTAGCACACATATTAGTCTCAATCATATCAAGGCTGTCTCAGGTTCACCAAGATATCTCGACTAAGGACATATAGCCTGTCAGCCTAGCTGAACAGCTTTGAGACATTATTCAGAAGTACACTTATTACAGCAGACAAGGTAACAACCTGAATAATAACCATGCCTTTATAAACACAAGAGTTTATTACATGATACTTATTGCAATCCCAAAGGCCTCAAACATTAGCCTTAAGGGCATACCCCAACAACCTCATGCTTGCGCATAGGTGCCATCTGGTCGACCCATCTAGGCTGTCAGATGGTCTGATCAGACTATTTGGATCTTAACTAGGTGATGACTTCAACCCTACTAACCCGTCTAAGGGTTTATAGCAAGCGCTTAGATCTAAGTAGGAGGCGCGCAAGATAAGTTTTTGCAAACATCTAACATGCGCCAACGAAATACATGCGCCAACATAAGTATAATACATTAATCTAGTATTTTCGCATGATTTGAAAACTATCATGAACTTTCGCATGTAATACTTTAGATCTATACATCAGCGTAAAAATGGATCACAAAGCAATCATATAAATCATACATGAACCAAAGCTCTGATACCAGTTGTAGGAACCCCTTTCATGAGGGGGGCGAAATAAACCCTATTATGCGCATCAAGATTTTTGGCATAGCGGAAACTAGGGTTTCATCAATCGCATGTATGATATATGATCAACTTAACTATCTTGTATGGATCAAATGAAAACATACCATAGCCATTGATTCGAATGGCGTCTTGGAAGAAGATGGCGAAAGGGCTCTCCTCCAAAGGTGACGCACACAAGAGGATGATGACTACTCCTTGTGTTCCTTGTGCTAGCAAGGTTCTCCAAGGGTGCTTGTCGAATGGAAGGGATGAGATGACTTGGTTGCTTAGCCGAGACCTTCTTGTCGTCAACACCTTCAACCCACGAGAGTGTGAGCGTCCAAAGGAAGAAGCGAACGCTTTTTCGTTTTTGGCGTTGAGGCGTTGAGGGAAGTGGCCTTCATGACTTTCCAAAAATAGAAGTCATGCACCCATGATCTCATAACCGACCAAAGAAAACGCCTTCATGCATTGAACCATGCGTTCACTCATGTGAACCGGTTCAAGCAAATTGAATGCATTTCAATTTGGTTGAAAGATCAATCAACCCAAGCATTTGGTCTAGATCACTATTAAACCCTAAGGCTCCAGATCTAACCGTTCATCTCCTGATGCTCCTGATCTCACCGATCTAGCATCAACTCTCTCGATCGAAGCTTACCGATCTCAAGCCCTAATCAATCAAACATGATCAGACCAGATCTCAGTTACAATCAGAGTTTAAATCCCTTTAAACTGAACCAAAACAATTCAGTCCACACGATGTGACTTAAGTAAGCCATATCATCAAATTGTGCGACCCTAAGGGTTTCCTTCAAATGTCGGTAACGATAACTCACGTTATCACGATCAGTGAGGGGTATCTAGCAACACATCACTGTCTCCCGATATAAAGGAAAGAGTCTTCCAAGACTACACCCAAACCACAGCACAAGTGTGAATCCACTTCACTAGGCATACATGTTTCCTTTGCCACTGGATGTTCTTATTGGACAAGCGTGTCAAGCCTGTAGCTCCAATATGATGAGCATGATTAGATCAGATGAACATAGTCACCTGGGTATGGCCATACACTTTCTCAATCACCTCATCCAGGGGGGCCCCTTTAGAACATCACACTCCAAACAAGGAGACGGCAATCCTATATCTATCACTAGTGTCCTAACCTGACTCATGATCATTATCCAAGATAGTCTATAACCATTATGTTTTAAATGATATCGAACTACCACAAAACAATGACAATCATCATTTAGAAACACAAGTGATCTCAAGTCAGAGGACATATGCCACTTGTTGCATACAAGGATTATTCACATTGTGACAAGCAATTGAATATCCTAGTAGGGTCTGTCCAGTACATCCAATGTACCCATGAGTCTACATCTTATTCCATGCTCGAAGCATCCTATAAGATTAGAACACATATTAGTCTCAATCATATCAAGGCTGTCTCAAGTTCACCAAGATATCTCGACTAAGGACATGACAGCATGTCAGCCAAGCTGAACAGCATTGAGACATTATTCAGAAGCACACTTATTGCAGCAGACAATGTAACAAACTGAATAACAACTATTGCCTTTATAAACATAAGAGTTTATACATGATACTAAAAGAATCCCAAGGTCTCAAACATTAGCCTTAAGGGCATACCCCAACACCGCCCACTTTTAATGGATCCCTTGATCCCAGAAATTACTTAGACTGGGCAACCAAACTCGAGCAATACTTCGAATGGAGTATGATGCCCGAGCACTCTAAGGTTAGGTTTACCAAATGCCTTCTTGAAGGTTCTGCTAGACTCTATTGGAGCAATGTAGAAAGAAGCCTGCAGAGGTCTAGACAACCCCCCATTACAAGATGGGAAGAGATGAACACTAGACTGAGAGAAAAGTATGTTCCTCTAAACTTTCACAATAAGCTTCTCGACCAAACTAGTGGCCTTACCCAAGGAAACTCAACTGTAGAAGAGTACATGGTAGAGTTTGATGAACTTTTGTTAAGAAGTGAAATGGATGAATATCCAATGTTTACCCTGAGTAGGTTCAAAAACGGTCTAAAGCCAGAGATTAAGAGAGGACTTTCCTTTTACCAAATAGACACTATAGAAGAAGCTTACCAAAGAGCCCTTGAGGTTCAACATCAACTTAAGATTAGGAAGGAAACTATAACCTCAAAGTCAACCTATAGACCCTCTCCTAGCAGTTCACACCCCAATTCCTCAACCCCTAAACCCAAGCCAATCCAAACTTCGGATGTCTGCCATAACTGTAAACAACCAGGTCACCTTATAAGGAACTGTCCTAAAAGGTATTGGTTATGACTGAGGAACATGTAGATCCAGAAGTTGAAACTGAAGAAACCTTAGATCAAGATCCTAACTGCTGTAATGTTGAGCTAAATGATTGTGATAGTGAAGAGGATTTTTTCCTCAACACTCTGGGAGTAGTCAGGTGCACCCTGATCAACCCCACCCCTACTGAAGACTGGAGTAGAACCAGCATCTTCCACACTTACTCAAAGTGCCATGGTCACATGTGCAAAGTAGTAATTGATGGAGGAAGCAGTTTGAATGCCGTCTCTCAAGTAGCAGTCACTAAACTCAATCTAAAGGCAGAACCTCACCCTAAGCCTTATAGCATTTCCTGGGTCAACCAGACTAGCGTTCCTGTCTCACATAGGTGCCTTGTCCCACTCCAATTTGGTGCCTACCAAGGAGCAATATGGTGTGACATCTGTTGGGGTATGCCCTTAGCCTAATGTTTGAGGCCTTGGGATTGTATCAGTATCATGTAATAAACTTTTATGTTTATAAAGGCATGGTTATTATTCAGGTTGTTACATTGTCTGCTGCAATATATGTTCTTCTGAATAATGTCTCAAAGCTGTTCAGCTGGGCTGACATGCTGTTGTGTCCTTAGTCGATATATCTTGGTGAACATGAGACAGCCTTGATATGGTTAAGACTAATATGTGTTCTAATCTTATAGGATGCTTCGAGCATGGAATAAGATGTAGACTCATGGGTACATTGGATGTACTGGACAGACCCTACTAGGATATTCAATTGCTTGTCACAATGTGAATATTCCTTGAGTATGACAAGTGGCACATTTCCTCTGACTTGAGATCACTTGTGTTTTCTAAATGATGATTGTCATTGTTTTGAGTTAGTTCAATATCATTTGAAACATAATGATTATAGACTATCTTGGATGGTGAGCTTGAGTCATGTTAGGGCACTAGTGATAGACATAGGATTGCCGTCTCCTTGTTTAAGGAGTGTGATGTTCTAAAGGGGCCCCCTGGATGAGATGATTGAGAAAGTGTATGGCCATACCCAGGTGACTATGTTCATCTGATCTAATCATGCTCATCATATTGGAGCTACAAGCTTGACACGCTTGTCCAATAAGAACATCCAGTGGCAAAGGAAATATGTATGCTTTGTGAGTTGATTCACACTTGTGCTGTGGTTTGGGTGTAGTCTTGGAAGACTCTTTCCTTTATATCGGGAGACAGTGATGTGTTGCTAGATACCCCTCACTGATCGTGATAATGTAAATTATCGTTACCGACATTTAAAGGAAACCCTCAGGGTCGCACAATTTGATGATATGGCTTACTTAAGTCAGATCGTGAGGACTGAATTGTTTGGGTTCAGTTTTAAAGGGATTTAATCTCTGATTGTAAGTGAGATCTAGTCTGATCATGTCTGATTGATTAGGACTACAGATCGGTAAGCTTCGATTGAGAGAATGGATGCCAGATCGGTGAGATCAGAAGCATCTAGAGATCAACGGTCGGATCCAGAGCTTTAGGGTTCAATGTGATCTGGACTGATGGCTTGGGTCGAATGGTCTTTGAACCAGACCAAGTTGAACCGGCTCATGTAATGAGCGCATGGTTCAAGGCTTGGCGACATGTTCACTTGGCGTGAACGTTGGGGCGAGTGGTGGTTACTATTTTTAGTAACCATGATCTCCACTTGGATGAGGATCATGTTCGAAGAGACCATATTCCTCTATTCTCGCCATCTGATTTTTTCCTCTAGACGTTTTTGCGTGAGGCGACAACGTGAAGAAGAGAGGAAGTTTCGACCAAGCAAGGAGTTGCTCTCTCCCTTCCTTTTCGATCAAGGACACCTTGGAACTTTGCTAGCACAAAGAGCACCAAGGGTAGGCGCATTGATCATCTTGTGTGTGAAACTTAGGAGAAGGCTCGCTTGCGTCTTTCCTTCCAAAGCTTCATCAAACCGATGGCAATGGTATGAGTTTTTCTTCATCCATTCAAATATTCGAAAGCTAGTTATATGACATATATAGATCTTTTGAAACCCTAATATCCCATGCGAAATTTTGTTGCGCCACCATATGGGTTTCTACCCCTTTAGAAGGGGTTCCCTTCAATTGGTATCAGAGCTAGGGTTATATGTTCATATGATTGCTTTGATTGTGATCCAAATATGCTTAGATCTTATATGTGCGAAACTTGTTTATGCTTTTCTTTTTGCGCATCTATGTTGGCGCATATTGTGGCTGTTTTCTCAAAAGGAAATATCACATGCGCGATTAACATTAGATCTAAGGCCATGCTATAAACCCTTAGATGGGTTATTAGGGTTGAAATCTCAGTCTAGTCAAGATCCAACCAGTCTGATCAGACTATCTGACAGCCTTGATGGGTCGACCAGATAGCACCTTGGCGCAAGCTTGAGGTTGTAAAACCCGAGAATTTTGATGTATTAAACCTCGGTATGTGACTCATTTTAATTACCTATAATCAGGCATTTATTAACCTTGATGGTGGGATTTTTGGCTAAGGGGAAAGTTATTCTCCTGTAGGGCAAAAATAAGTTGCTGTGGAGGAGTCTTGAACCTGAGACCTCTCCTGTGCATGTTGTCCTGGCTACCAGAGTTCCAGCCCAGTCTTTGTGTTATGTATGTGGGCGCCTACGTATTATGTGAGTATGCAATTACAATTCAGATTTCACTTAAGTGATTTGGCTCCACTTAAGTTACTTTCGAAATTTGGTCTAACCCTAGCCGCCCCTTACATTCTCCTTCTCCCTCTCGTGGACGACTTTGGCAGCGCCTTCCCCCTTCGCCCAGCTCCTCTTCCGGTGAGCTTTCCGGCGGCGGCGGCGCTTGGCCTTCCGGTGTGGTGGACGGCGGCGGCGTGTGGAGGTTTCCGGCGGCTCTCTTGCTCACGGTTGGCTTGCAAGTCATTCCCAAGGCGAGTGGAAACCTTATGTTACCTCTATTCCAAGTTTATGATCTTTCCTTGACATGTTTCCTTGCTTAATGATGGGAAAAACGAGTAGGTTTGAATGTTCCCTTACCATGAAACCATGAACACCATTTGAAGTTTCGAAAATCAGATTTAGGGGCTCTAATCATAGGGCTTTTCGTTCTTTACTTGACTAGATGTCTTAGGAGGATGAATTATCATGATTTGGATCTTCAATTTGATTGTATAATGTAGTCATGAAAAACCCTAGAGTATGACATGCGCCCATGCCCTAAATTGATGAAATTTCATGCTAACTTTTGGGGAAAACTTAGGATTCATGAAATTAGAAGTATAAGGGAATTTATCATGAATTTTATACTATTTTTGGAGCCTTAATTCATGCTGGCCGAAATTTTCCCTAGGGGTATTTTGGTCAATGTTCAGTTAACTTTTGGGGCAAAGATGTTATTCATGTAATTGAGTTCATATGGTACTTAAATATGATTTTTGCTTAATTTTAGGAATTTTCTATGCATAGTTATATGTGTAATCGTTCTCTTGAAATTAAGTGATGATAAATGTGTGCAATGCTTGTAATTAATCTGCTTGGGTGGAAGTTCTGTTTGATAACCTAGAATGTAGATGTTACAATCTAATTGCATGAAATCTAGGATTAACACATTATACCTGCGTGGGAACATTGGTTGAGAACTTAGCATGGTATCTTCCTAACCTAATTGCATGAAACTTAAGGACTACCCTGTCTATGCTGTTTAATTAATTGTGAGTGGTGAATTCGATAAGTTAGATATCCGGGTATTAGTCTTTTGCTATATGTGTGCGGTGTAAATCATATCCATTATGTGTGACCTTAGAGATATTGTGAAGTGGGGCAAAGTGCCACGCCCTAGTCAGGCGGGGGCCACCGCTTGATCTTCCTTCACAGATGTGATTAGTTTAGCATAAGAGAGACAAAGTGCCACGCTACTGGTAAGCGAGGGCCACCTCTTGAACTCTCTGACTGCTGTGAGACCAATGTGGGGAAACAAAGTGCCACGCCGTGACTTGGCGGGGGCCACCTCTTGATTTACCACATTGTCTGAGTGGGTAGGTGGAGATCAGCGTGCCACGTCTTAGCTAGACGGGGGCCACCTCCTGATTTCTCCCCTACTGTTTGGCATGCATGCATTCTCTGAGCCCTGACGAGGGAAGGGTCGGACCTTTGTGGTCATTTCGTTCTGTTCTGGATTTGGATATGTTAGGATGGGATGTGCATCCACGTATGTGTTCTGTTTTGCCATATGATACGTATGTGTTCTGTTTTGCCATATGATATGTAAGTCTATATTTTGGTTTGGTTGTATTATGATTAGATTTCGCCATGTGGATTATTTTGTAAGTTTGTATTCTTATCTGTATTTGATTTGATATTTGATAATCGCATTTGGTAAATGTTTTGAAAAACCTTGTATGCTATTTTTGAATGTATTAATGGAGGGGTTCCATAAGGTTCTCACTTGCGGAGCTGTTAGCTCACCCCCTCTAAAATCTACAGGTGAGGGACGGTGATTGATACGGCGTTATGCACCTTTGAGATTATACCGAGTGGCTTGATGAAGCTTTGGGTTTTGTGATATGGATCTTGTAAACAATTTTGGTATTTGAATACTTGTGTCTTGATTTTGTTATCTGGGGCCTGCGTGCCTGTATCAGTTGTATTTTGTTTTGGATGATGAACGATGTATTTTGGTTACATGTGAGGGCTTAGGCCCATTTTGTTACAAGATTTAGTTTGTGGCATTTTCAGCGTTTTGATAAGATTTTATGTTTAGTCTGTTCTGTGGTATGCGATTTTGCCTCCGTATATGTATAGTACGGAGTTGTGATCTGATTCGCTTATGTTCAGTATTTATAGGTTGAAATTACTTGTTGTTATGAATCAGTACAGCATGTACATGTATGGGAACTTTCCCCGAACCTGGTATGTACGTATACATGCTGCCGGATTTTTGTATAAGTTTTCAGGTCTTTTATTCCCTAGCTTTGTTCGTAGTATGATCTTGGCTTTCTTTTGTTTTTCTCTCGTGACGTTCCTCGTGTGATTTCCGCGTGAAATTCGGGGTTAAGTATCGAGGGGCGTTACATATGGTATCAGAGGCAGTTTCTAGCGAGTATTAGATCTGGGTATTAAAACATTGTTTGTGTACTGCATAGAATCAGATCTGGGTGGTAAAACATTGTTTGTGTATTGCATAGAAATAAACCCAGTAAGGAAATTATTGTTTATCTTGTCTTGCAAGGTGCAGGAAGGTGAGAATGGTTCGACCCAGGGGTAATGCTGATGATCAGATGGCTGGCTTTATGAGGGCTTTAGAGTCTATGAGTAGTATGATTCAACAACAGGGTGCCCTCATCCAGCAGCAGGCTCAGGCTATGCAAGAACAGCAACAGATGATGAGGGAACAGCGTGAGCAGCATCATGAGTTTCAGTAGCAACTCCTGCAGCAGAACCGCGATCAGCAACAAGAATTTCACCAGCAGATGCAGCAGCAGATGCAGTCCCAGTCTCATTCCCAGCCACAGTCGGCTGAGAAGGAGAATGTGGGGAGTTCTCAGGAGAATGGGCATAAGAGGTATGCACAACTGGTGAAGGAATTTCAGCGTATGAACCCTCCAGCTTTTTATGGGAGCCCAGGGCCTAGAGCAGCTGAGGACTGGCTTGCTGACTTAGATAAGATTTTTGCGGTGATGCGATGTAGCGAAGAAGATAAACTGTGCCTGTCAGTATATATGCTGAAGGGGAATGCTGAGATATGGTGGAAAGGAGTTGAGAGGCTAGCAACTGAAAAAGGGGATAATGTAGACTGGGTTTACTTCATGAGGAAATTTAATGACAAGTACTTTCCACCTAGCATGAATGAAGAGAAGGAGGTGGAGTTTATCCACCTGGTGCAGGGTGACCTTTCTGTGGCTCAATATGATATCATGTTCACCCAGTTGTCCAAGTATGCTCCCCATTTGGTCAGCACTGAGGAACTAAGGGCCAGGAAGTTTCAGAGGGGTTTGAGAAAAGATATCAGAGATCGGATTGTGGCATTACATCTAGAGACCTATGCTGAGGTTTTAGAGAGGGCTCTCACAGTGGAGAGATCAATTTCTGAGCAGGCAGTGGTGATTGCCCCAACCCCTGTTGTGGAGACTGCTGCTCCAGTTCCCCAGAGTCATGAAAAGAAACAATATAAACACAAGGATAAGAAAGGTAGGCATCCTCCCTACCAGAAGAATTTTAAATCTGCCCGAGGTGATACCGTGGAAGGCAGAAAGTGCTATCATTGTGGAAGCAGTGGTCACGAGATCAAGGACTGCTATAAGAAGTCAGGGGCTTGTTTCAGGTGTGGTAAGGCCGGACACCGTATCAAAGACTGCCCACAGCTGAAGTCTTCATCTCAGGGTACCGATAAGCCCACAGTGCAGACTCGAGTATATGCTATTGCTGAGAAGGACGCCAGGGCTTCTAAGTCAGTTGTGGAAGGTACTCTTTTTGTTTTCGATCAGTTAGCACGTGTTTTATTTGATCCTGGTGCCAATCTCTCTTTCGTATCAGTTCATTTTGTTCGTTATATGCCTGTGGCACCTGAGACTCTTGATTGTGCTATATCTGTCTGCACCCCTATGGGTGATTCCCTGGTAACAGATGTGCTTTATCCTGATTGCATGCTTAGGATAGAGGAATATGACTTGTTTGTTGATTTGATATTGCTTGACATGCTTGACTATGATGTGATATTAGGGATGGACTGGTTGTCCTCTTACCATGCCACCCTAGATTGTTTTGAAAAATTGGTGACTCTGAATTTGAGTGATGGTCATCAATTGCATATCAAAGGTTTGATTGCAGATCAGGGGTTACATGTGATCTCTTTCCTGCATGCTCAAAGGTTATTGGCTAGCGGCTGTAAAGGCTACTTGGCACATGTAAAGGTTCAGGATGAACCTGTATCTGATTTGGCTTATACACCTGTGGTGAATGAATTCCCAGATGTATTTTCTGATGAGTTATCTGGTTTACCGCCTGACCGGGAAGTGGAATTCAGTATCGACTTGATACCTGGCACTGCCCCAATCTCTAAAGCCCCGTACCGCATGGCCACCTCTGAATTGGCTGAGTTGAAGAAACAGCTGGAAGAATTGCTAGAAAAAAGGGTACATCAGGCCTAGCGCGTCTCCTTGGGGAGCGCCTGTGTTGTTTGTAAAGAAGAAGGACGGATCACTGAGAATGTGCATCGATTACCGTCAGCTGAACCAGGTAACAGTTAAGAACAAGTACCCTCTGCCCCGTATTGATGATCTCTTCGATCAGTTACAGGGCGCTACTGTCTTCTCCAAGATTGACTTAAGGTCTGGGTATTATCAGCTGAAGGTCAGAGAGGAGGATGTAGTTAAGACAGCATTCAGGACAAGGTATGGGCATTATGAATTTTTAGTTATGCCTTTTGGACTAACGAATGCCCCTGCTGTCTTTATGGATCTTATGAATAGGATGTTTCACCATCTCCTGGATAAATGCGTGGTTGTATTTATCGATGACATTTTGGTTTACTCGCGGAGTGCTCAAGATCACGCACAGGACTTACGCAAGGTGATGGAAATTCTGAGAAGTAAAAGGTTGTATGCCAAGGCCAGTAAATGCGAGTTCTGGTTGGAGAAGATTAACTTTTTGGGACATGTGATATCTGGACAGGGTGTGTCTGTGGATCCAGCTAAGGTAGAGGCTATTATTAGCTGGGGAAGACCAACAAATACATTTGAGATTCGAAGTTTCTTGGGCTTAGCAGGTTACTACCGCAGATTTGTTGAAGGGTTTTCCAAGCTGGCGGGCCCTTTAACAAAGTTGACCAGGAAGAATGCTGATTTCATCTGGGATGTCAAGTGCGAGGAAAGTTTCCTCGAGCTGAAGAAGCGTTTGACTAGTGCACCGATTCTCACTATACCTAGTGGCGGTGAAGGTTTCACTGTGTACACGGACGCCTCTGGCAAAGGTTTGGGCTGTGTACTCATGCAGCATGGTAAGGTGGTTGCCTATGCTTCCAGGCAGCTAAAGGAATACGAGTCCAACTACCCTACCCATGACTTGGAGTTGGCTGCAGTGGTGTTTGCATTGAAGATTTGGCGTCATTATCTGCTGGGTCAGACTTTTGATTTGTACACCGACCATCAGAGCCTTAAATACATATTTACCCAGAAAGAACTCAACATGCGGCAGCGGCGGTGGATGGAACTGATCAAAGATTATGATTTTACTATTCACTATCAGGAGGGTAAGGCAAATGTGGTTGCAGACGCATTGAGCAGGCGGCCTGTGACCTCTATGGCTGCACTTCTTGTACAGGAGTGGCGCTTGCTTGATGAGTTCAGTAGAGTTCGATTGGATGTGACACCTCGTGGTAATAAGTGTTTTGTTGCTGCACTTAGAGTTGAGTCTGATATTTTGCAAAAGTTGAGCAAAGCACAGTTGGTTGATCCTGAAATTTTGAAATGGAAAGAAAAACTGGAGATGGGATTGATTGAGGATTTCAGCCTATCCACAGATGGTTTGCTTAGGTTCCATGGAAGGGTCTGTGTCCCTGAGGACCCTAAGTTGAGACAAGAAATTTTAGCTGAAGGCCACAGTTCTAAGTATTCTATTCACCCTGGTAGTACCAGAATGTATCAGGACCTGAAGAAAAGTTTCTGGTGGCAAGGGATGAAGAATGATGTGGCGCAGTATGTGGCTAGATGTTTGACATGCCAGACGGTTAAAGCCGAGCATCAGAGACCGGGTGGGTCCCTCCAACCACTTCAGATTCCTCTGTGGAAGTGGGAAAATATCAGCATGGACTTTGTCTGTGGATTACCCCGGACCAGAAATGGGCACGATGCTATTTGGGTTATCGTGGACAGACTTACTAAGTCCGCCCACTTTTTGCCTATCAAGATGACTTATCCTTTGGAGAGGCTTGCCAGGTTATACATTGACGAGATTGTGAGATTGCATGGTGTTCCGGTGGATATTGTATCTGACCGCGATTCCAGGTTCTTATCTCGGTTTTGGAAGAAGCTTCAGGAAGATTTGGGCACCAAGCTCAGTTTTAGCACTGCATATCACCCGCAGTCTGATGGGCAGACTGAGAGGACCATACAGACATTGGAGGACTTGCTGAGATCTTACATCATTGATTGGCATGGTGAGTGGGACAGAGACTTAGCCCTGATTGAGTTTACCTACAACAATAGTTACCACTCTAGTATCCAGATGGCCCCGTACGAGGCATTGTACGGAAGAAGATGCAGAACTCCCTTGAGTTGGGAGGAGGTAGGTGATAGAACCTTGCTCCAGTCTGATGCTGTGCAGGAAGTCACAGATAAGGTAAAGATTATTCAAGAAAAACTAAAGGCTGCACAGGATAGGCAGAAAAGCTATGCTGATGTGAGAAGGAGACCTCTGGAATTCATGGTGGGAGAACATGTATTTGTTAAGGTTTCTCCTACAAAAGGTGTGATGCGATTTGGAAAGAAAGGGAAATTAAGCCCTAGATATGTGGGTCCGTTTGATATCATCGAGAGGGTTGGACCGGTTGCTTACCGATTAGCCTTACCGCCATCCTTGGAGCATCTGCACAGTGTGTTTCACGTATCCGTGCTCAGGAAGTATTGTCATGACCCGTCACATATCTTGGATTCAACACCTTTGCAAATTGATGAAAATCTGACTTATGTGGAAAGGCCACTTAAGATTGTGGATAGAAAAGTGAGAGTCCTTCGAAACAAGGTGATACCTCTAGTGAAAGTTATTTGGGGAAATCAGTCCGTGGAAGAAGCTACTTGGGAGTTGGAAACCGATATGAGAAAGGATTACCCACATTTGTTTGAATCTGCTCCCGATTTGCTTTAGAGGACTAAAGCCTTTTTAAGGAGGAGAGGATGTAAAACCCGAGAATTTTGATGTATTAAACCTCGGTATGTGACTCATTTTAATTACCTATAATCAGGCATTTATTAACCTTGATGGTGGGATTTTTGGCTAAGGGGAAAGTTATTCTCCTGTAGGGCAAAAATAAGTTGCTGTGGAGGAGTCTTGAACCTGAGACCTCTCCTGTGCATGTTGTCCTGGCTACCAGAGTTCCAGCCCAGTCTTTGTGTTATGTATGTGGGCGCCTACGTATTATGTGAGTATGCAATTACAATTCAGATTTCACTTAAGTGATTTGGCTCCACTTAAGTTACTTTCGAAATTTGGTCTAACCCTAGCCGCCCCTTACATTCTCCTTCTCCCTCTCGTGGACGACTTTGGCAGCGCCTTCCCCCTTCGCCCAGCTCCTCTTCCGGTGAGCTTTCCGGCGGCGGCGGCGCTTGGCCTTCCGGTGTGGTGGACGGCGGCAGCGTGTGGAGGTTTCCGGCGGCTCTCTTGCTCACGGTTGGCTTGCAAGTCATTCCCAAGGCGAGTGGAAACCTTATGTTACCTCTATTCCAAGTTTATGATCTTTCCTTGACATGTTTCCTTGCTTAATGATGGGAAAAACGAGTAGGTTTGAATGTTCCCTTACCATGAAACCATGAACACCATTTGAAGTTTCGAAAATCAGATTTAGGGGCTCTAATCATAGGGCTTTTCGTTCTTTACTTGACTAGATGTCTTAGGAGGATGAATTATCATGATTTGGATCTTCAATTTGATTGTATAATGTAGTCATGAAAAACCCTAGAGTATGACATGCGCCCATGCCCTAAATTGATGAAATTTCATGCTAACTTTTGGGGAAAACTTAGGATTCATGAAATTAGAAGTATAAGGGAATTTATCATGAATTTTATACTATTTTTGGAGCCTTAATTCATGCTGGCCGAAATTTGCCCTAGGGGTATTTTGGTCAATGTTCAGTTAACTTTTGGGGCAAAGATGTTATTCATGTAATTGAGTTCATATGGTACTTAAATATGATTTTTGCTTAATTTTAGGAATTTTCTATGCATAGTTATATGTGTAATCGTTCTCTTGAAATTAAGTGATGATAAATGTGTGCAATGCTTGTAATTAATCTGCTTGGGTGGAAGTTCTGTTTGATAACCTAGAATGTAGATGTTACAATCTAATTGCATGAAATCTAGGATTAACACATTATACCTGCGTGGGAACATTGGTTGAGAACTTAGCATGGTATCTTCCTAACCTAATTGCATGAAACTTAAGGACTACCCTGTCTATGCTGTTTAATTAATTGTGAGTGGTGAATTCGATAAGTTAGATATCCGGGTATTAGTCTTTTGCTATATGTGTGCGGTGTAAATCATATCCATTATGTGTGACCCTGGAGATATTGTGAAGTGGGGCAAAGTGCCACGCCCTAGTCAGGCGGGGGCCACCGCTTGATCTTCCTTCACATATGTGATTAGTTTAGCATAAGAGAGACAAAGTGCCACGCTACTGGTAAGCGAGGGCCACCTCTTGAACTCTCTGACTGCTGTGAGACCAATGTGGGGAAACAAAGTGCCACGCCGTGACTTGGCGGGGGCCACCTCTTGATTTACCACATTGTCTGAGTGGGTAGGTGGAGATCAGCGTGCCACGTCTTAGCTAGACGGGGGCCACCTCCTGATTTCTCCCCTACTGTTTGGCATGCATGCATTCTCTGAGCCCTGACGAGGGAAGGGTCGGACCTTTGTGGTCATTTCGTTCTGTTCTGGATTTGGATATGTTAGGATGGGATGTGCATCCACGTATGTGTTCTGTTTTGCCATATGATACGTATGTGTTCTGTTTTGCCATATGATATGTAAGTCTATATTTTGGTTTGGTTGTATTATGATTAGATTTCGCCATGTGGATTATTTTGTAAGTTTGTATTCTTATCTGTATTTGATTTGATATTTGATAATCGCATTTGGTAAATGTTTTGAAAAACCTTGTATGCTATTTTTGAATGTATTAATGGAGGGGTTCCATAAGGTTCTCACTTGCGGAGCTGTTAGCTCACCCCCTCTAAAATCTACAGGTGAGGGACGGTGATTGATACGGCGTTATGCACCTTTGAGATTATACCGAGTGGCTTGATGAAGCTTTGGGTTTTGTGATATGGATCTTGTAAACAATTTTGGTATTTGAATACTTGTGTCTTGATTTTGTTATCTGGGGCCTGCGTGCCTGTATCAGTTGTATTTTGTTTTGGATGATGAACGATGTATTTTGGTTACATGTGAGGGCTTAGGCCCATTTTGTTACAAGATTTAGTTTGTGGCATTTTCAGCGTTTTGATAAGATTTTATGTTTAGTCTGTTCTGTGGTATGCGATTTTGCCTCCGTATATGTATAGTACGGAGTTGTGATCTGATTCGCTTATGTTCAGTATTTATAGGTTGAAATTACTTGTTGTTATGAATCAGTACAGCATGTACATGTATGGGAACTTTCCCCGAACCTGGTATGTACGTATACATGCTGCCGGATTTTTGTATAAGTTTTCAGGTCTTTTATTCCCTAGCTTTGTTCGTAGTATGATCTTGGCTTTCTTTTGTTTATCTCTCGTGACGTTCCTCGTGTGATTTCCGCGTGAAATTCGGGGTTAAGTATCGAGGGGCGTTACAGAGGTGGCTATAGGTCGACTGCAGACAGGCGTGTAGCGATGTCTGATTGAGACGACCCATGAACGCACCTGAGTTAGGCCCGGGGTCACACCCGCTTGCCAGACCTCAGTGTGGTCGTTCAGCCCTTGGCGCATGCATGGTTGGCCTTTTGGTCAACTCAAGTCAGTTAGGACTTGGTGCATGCAAGGGCAGTGGATCTGACTAGGTCTGATGAGTGGATCCCTAGTAATGGACCATTGTAAGGTTGTAGGGCAAATAAGGAAAATTAAAATTGATCCCATGGGGTTTTCAAAAATTTTAATTTTATGATGGATCACATGATTGTTGATTGATGCATATGTATGTTTATTTATTCTTATGTGGGCTGCCCGTGTTTTAATGTGTGCTGTGCTGGGGCCTGCGTGCCTGGGAATTAATTGTAAATTAATTTTTAATTTTGTGATCTGCGTATCACAGTTCAATTAATTTATAATGTGAAATTGACCTGCGTGTCAATCTTGTCTAGATAGTTAAATTTGTAATTTAATTAGACAAGAGCACAAAGCACACTTGGCAGAGGCGCTTGCAGCAGAGGCTTGACCAGGTGGGAGGTCCAGGGTTCGACTCTGGGACCAGGCGCAAATTCCTGGTAGGCGCACCTGAGTTGCAGATGGCGCTTGGGCCCTGGTTTGGGCCAGATGAGCAGCTAAAGACCCATGAAGAGCTCTTGTGAAGACTTAAGTTAGGTTAAGGTCTTACTTAGGCTCAATGGGCTTTTACCACATAAGATTCATGCTTTCTTTTATTTTATTGTTTAAATATTAGAATTGCATGATTAAGTTTATCTTCTGCTATCACCATAGGAATTGCATGATAGTGAAGAAGATAAAAGACCGTTAAAATCCAACGCTAAAATATCAAGCTCGTAAGCCTTCTGACGCGAAACCTCACTGTTCTGATTATCGTTGGAGCCGTGTTGTACCCACTCAGTGGGCACGTCCATCTATCTTCAGACGGTGCGGGATTACACCTGTGTGTTACAGAGTAGGGATTTATCCCTTCTCGTTGCTCAGCATAGCACATGGTGGTCCAGGGAGTAGGTCGGGTCAGCTTGACCGTGTAGGCTACATATGTGGCGCATATGGTAGCACATGGAGGCAGCCATCTGTGGGGTCAGAGACTGTGTTGTACCAACTCAGTTGGCACAGTCTGCTGGACTGCCCAGATGAAGGGGAATCGCACGGGTTGGCGATTGGCAGGGATTGCCTACCAGAGATTAGTGCTTGTACTCTCTGTGCATCTTATCTCGCCTGAGCGGGACGCGGAGACCAAGTATGAAATCTGGATCCCATCTCACTAAAAGAGTTCTACTCTTTCGGGCTGTTTTGTTGGATTTTTCAAGCCAGATAAAATAGTGAGAAAAAGAATCTTTCTTAAGTCCTGATTGATTCTTATACATTGATACTGACCTTGCTGTTCTTGCATTGTTGTAGATACCTGCAGCAACGAACACCATGAACTTCAATGTGCGATCCCTACTGGAAAGGGAGAAGTTTGCTGGGCCGAACTTCTCTGACTGGTTTGGACACCTTAAGATCGTACTTAAGGCAGAGAGGAAACTGTATGTCCTCGAGACGGCGATACCGCCTCAGCCCGCTCCGAACGCCGCAAGGGCGGTTCGGGAAGCCTATGAAAAGCACGTCAATGATAGCATTGATGTCGCTTGCCTGATGCTAGCGTCTATGACGCCACCACTGCAGCGTCAGCATGAGGATATGTCTGCTATAGACATGATAGCGAACCTCAAGATGCTGTATGCTGCACAGGCGAGGACAGAACGCTATAACTTGACGAAGCTTTTCTTTCAGAGCAAACTGGCTGAAGGGAGCCCAGTGGGAGCTCACGTGCTCAAGATGATTGGGCACAAGGAGGCTCTAGAGAAACTGGGGCATACCATCAACCAGGAGCTTGCTGTGGATATTATTCTGCAGTCTCTCCCGCCTTCATTCGACGCGTTCATTATTAATTTTAATATGAACAAAATCGATTGTACTCCGGCAGAGCTGCTCAATATGCTCTTGACCACTGAGGAGACTCTGAAGGGTAAGCCTTCGACCTCTGTCTTAATGGTTCCTTCTAGGAACAAGAAGAAGGGGAAGAAGGGCAGGACCCCTGTCAAGAGCTACAGCAAGGCTTTGAAGCAAAAGGTCAAGCGGTCCAAGGAATACAGATGTTTCCACTGTGGCCAGCTGGGTCACTGGAAAAAGGACTGTAAAGCGCTCCAAGGAGATAAGAGGGGAAGCATCGCTTCTGGCTCAGGTATATTCGTGACTGAGGTCATGTTTTCATCTTCTTCTATATCATGGGTGTTGGACACTGCATGTGGAGTTCACATTTGTTCAAATGTACAGGAACTCAAGAGAAGAAGGCAGGTGGGACAGCATGAGGTGGACCTACGCGTTGGAAACGGGGCACGGGTTGCTGCTGTTGCTGTAGGAGACTATTTTATTTCTTTACCATCTGGACTTGTATTGGAACTAAACAGTTGTTATTTTGTTCCTAGTATTACTAAAAATATTATCTCCATTCCTGCTCTTGTCAGGAAGGGATTTTCCTTTGAATGCAATATTTCAAAGTGTGTTTTATCTTATGATAATATTGTTTATGCAGCTGGTTCAATTAGCAATGGGTTATTCATGTTGGACATGGAGCGTTCTATACAAAATATTGATATTAAGAAAGCCAAGTATGCTGATGACAGCACCTTGCTATGGCATAGTCGTTTAGGCCATATAAACGAGAAACGCATTAAGCGGTTGCATGATTATGGACTGCTGGGGTCATTCTCCTACAAGGAGATTGATACATGCAAAGCTTGTTTGATGGGCAAAATGACGAAGTCACCTTTTCCTCACAAAGGTCAAAGGGCTTCAGGTTTACTTGACCTTATACACAGTGATGTGTGTGGGCCATTTAGTAAACATGCCAGAGGTGGCTATCAGTACTTCATTACCTTTACTGATGATTTCAGCAGGTATGGCTATGTCTTTTTAATGAGACATAAGAGTGAATCTTTTGACAAGTTCAAAGAGTTCAAGAATGAAGTACAGAATCAGCTAAGCCGAAATATCAAGGCACTTCGCTCAGATCGAGGTGGAGAATACTTGAGTCATACGTTTACTGACTATCTGAAGGAGTGTGGGATTATCTCACAGCTCACTCCGCCAGGAACACCGCAATGGAATGGTGTGTCCGAGAGGAGAAATAGAACGTTACTTGATATGGTTCGTTCTATGATGAGTCAGGCTTCTTTACCCAACTCCTTTTAGGGTTTTGCACTGGAAACAGCTGCAAAGGTACTAAACCGAGTGCCATCCAAGGCCGTTTCAAAGACGCCATATGAGTTATGGTATGGGAAACAGCCGAGCTTAACATTTATCAGGATCTGGGGTTGCGAGGCTTATGTCAAAAAGCTCGCCTCTGGGAAACTAGAGAGCAGATCTGACAAATGTATCTTTGTCGGTTACCCTAAGGAAACTAAGGGTTATTATTTCTTCGATCCCAAGGAGAACAAGGTTTTTGTTGCTCGGACGGCCATATTTCTTGAGAAGGAGTTTCTTCTGCAAGAGGCCAGTGGGAGAGAAATAAAGCTGGATGAGAATCCAGAGGAAGGACAAAGTGCTCAAGCACAGTTGGATGAGCCTGAGCCGGTAGATCAGGTTATTGAACATCCTGAGGCTCAGATATCACGGGAACTGCGAAGATCGGGAAGGATTCGTCGACAGCCTGAGCGCTATGACGGAGTCTACATCATTGATAATGATGAACCCCTCACTTATGCAGATGCGGTCAATGGACCGGAGTCAGCGAGATGGCTTGAAGCTATGCGCGCCGAGATGGACTCCATGTCAGATAACCAAGTTTGGGATTTGGTTGATCCGCCTCCGGGAGTAATCCCTATAGGCTGTAAATGGATCTTCAAGAAGAAGATTGACATGGATGGTAACGTGGTTACCTATAAAGGCAGGCTAGTTGCGAAAGGTTTCAAACAAATCTACGGGATAGATTATGATGAAACTTTCTCACCTGTAGCTATGTTTAAGTCTATTCGGATTCTTTTCGCGATAGCTGCATATTATGATTATGAGATCTGGCAGATGGATGTGAAAACAGCTTTCCTTAATGGAAATCTGGATGAGGATGTGTACATGACACAACCTGAGGGTTTCACTAATCCATCAGATCGTCATAAGATATGCAAGTTAAAGAAGTCCATTTATGGACTTAAGCAAGCATCGAGAAGCTGGAATATTCGTTTTGATGAATCAGTCACTGAATTTGGTTTCATCAAGAACGAGGATGACCCGTGTGTATATAAGAGGTTTAGTGGGAGCGTGATTACTTTCCTAGTCCTCTACGTCGATGATATCTTGATCATTGGAAATGACATTCCTGAAATGCATGCTGTGAAGGCATGGCTGAGGAAATGTTTCCAGATGAAAGATTTAGGAGAAGCAGCCTATGTATTAGGTGTGAAGATCTACAGGGATAGATCTAAGAGGCTTCTCGGGCTGTGCCAGAGTACTTACATCGATAAAGTCCTGGAGAGATTTCATTTAGAGAATTCTAAACGAGGATATCTTCCAGTCAGACATGGTCTGAATCTTTCGAAGAGTCAGTGTCCACAAACACAGACTGAGAAAGATGAAATGGACAATACGCCTTATGCTTCGGCTATTGGTTCCATTATGTATGCGATGTTGTGTACTCGCCCAGACGTCGCTTACGGGTTAAGCGTGACCAGTCATTTCCAAAGTAATCCAGGTATGGCGCACTGGATTGCAGTCAAGAACATCTTAAAATATCTGCGGAGGACCAAAGATATGTTCTTGATATATGGTGGTCAGGAAGAACTCAGTATAGAAGGATATACTGACGCTTCGTTCCAGTCGGACCAGGATGATTTCCGATCGCAATCAGGCTATGTTTTTAGCTTGAATGGAGGAGCAGTGGTGTGGAAGAGTTTCAAACAGTCAACTGTTGCTGATTCCACAACAGAAGCCGAGTATGTTGCAGCCTCGGAAGCATCCAAGGAGGCAGTGTGGATTCGTAAGTTCGTGAGAGAACTTGGTGTTGTTCCTTCGAGTGCAGATCCTTTGGTTATCTTCTGTGATAACACTGGAGCAATCGCACAAGCAAAGGAACCACGGTCGCACCAGAAGTCCAAGCACATACAAAGACGATTTCATTTGATCAGGGAGATCATTGATCGTGGCGAGATCAAAGTTTGCAAGGTACATACAGATGACAATCTGGCAGACCCGCTTACCAAGCCTCTGGCGCAGCAGAAGCATGAGAAGCACTGTAATAATATGGATTTGAGATTTCTCAACCATTAGATTAAGTGCAAGTGGGAGATTGTTGGGGTATGCCCTTAGCCTAATGTTTGAGGCCTTGGGATTGTATCAGTATCATGTAATAAACTTTTATGTTTATAAAGGCATGGTTATTATTCAGGTTGTTACATTGTCTGCTGCAATATATGTTCTTCTGAATAATGTCTCAAAGCTGTTCAGCTGGGCTGACATGCTGTTGTGTCCTTAGTCGATATATCTTGGTGAACATGAGACAGCCTTGATATGGTTAAGACTAATATGTGTTCTAATCTTATAGGATGCTTCGAGCATGGAATAAGATGTAGACTCATGGGTACATTGGATGTACTGGACAGACCCTACTAGGATATTCAATTGCTTGTCACAATGTGAATATTCCTTGAGTATGACAAGTGGCACATTTCCTCTGACTTGAGATCACTTGTGTTTTCTAAATGATGATTGTCATTGTTTTGAGTTAGTTCAATATCATTTGAAACATAATGATTATAGACTATCTTGGATGGTGAGCTTGAATCATGTTAGGGCACTAGTGATAGACATAGGATTGCCGTCTCCTTGTTTAAGGAGTGTGATGTTCTAAAGGGGCCCCCTGGATGAGATGATTGAGAAAGTGTATGGCCATACCCAGGTGACTATGTTCATCTGATCTAATCATGCTCATCATATTGGAGCTACAAGCTTGACACGCTTGTCCAATAAGAACATCCAGTGGCAAAGGAAATATGTATGCTTTGTGAGTTGATTCACACTTGTGCTGTGGTTTGGGTGTAGTCTTGGAAGACTCTTTCCTTTATATCGGGAGACAGTGATGTGTTGCTAGATACCCCTCACTGATCGTGATAATGTAAATTATCGTTACCGACATTTAAAGTAAACCCTCAGGGTCGCACAATTTGATGATATGGCTTACTTAAGTCAGATCGTGAGGACTGAATTGTTTGGGTTCAGTTTAAAGGGATTTAATCTCTGATTGTAAGTGAGATCTAGTCTGATCATGTCTGATTGATTAGGACTACAGATCGGTAAGCTTCGATTGAGAGAATGGATGCCAGATCGGTGAGATCAGAAGCATCTAGAGATCAACGGTCGGATCCAGAGCTTTAGGGTTCAATGTGATCTGGACTGATGGCTTGGGTCGAATGGTCTTTGAACCAGACCAAGTTGAACCGGCTCATGTAATGAGCGCATGGTTCAAGGCTTGGCGACATGTTCACTTGGCGTGAACGTTGGGGCGAGTGGTGGTTACTATTTTTAGTAACCATGATCTCCACTTGGATGAGGATCATGTTCGAAGAGACCATATTCCTCTATTCTCGCCATCTGATTTTTTCCTCTAGACGTTTTTGCGTGAGGCGACAACGTGAAGAAGAGAGGAAGTTTCGACCAAGCAAGGAGTTGCTCTCTCCCTTCCTTTTCGATCAAGGACACCTTGGAACTTTGCTAGCACAAAGAGCACCAAGGGTAGGCGCATTGATCATCTTGTGTGTGAAACTTAGGAGAAGGCTCGCTTGCGTCTTTCCTTCCAAAGCTTCATCAAACCGATGGCAATGGTATGAGTTTTTCTTCATCCATTCAAATATTCGAAAGCTAGTTATATGACATATATAGATCTTTTGAAACCCTAATATCCCATGCGAAATTTTGTTGCGCCACCATATGGGTTTCTACCCCTTTAGAAGGGGTTCCCTTCAACATCATCACAATGGATGTCGCCCAAATTCTCCAAGGACGCCCTTGGATTTTTGACATGGATGTTTTCCACTACGGTAGGACCAACACTTATGTCTTCAATCACAATGGGCAGAAAATCAGGCTTAAGCCCTCCTTACCTAAGGAACTTAGAGCCTCCACTAGCAAAGGTAAGATAGAAGAACCCAAACAACCAAAGCCAACCATCCAACTTATCCAACCCCAAACCTTTGCTAAGGAATGCTTAGAAGACCAACCTCTCTATACCCTTATCATTAAAGAGGCTACACCTGAGACTGAAAGCAAAACCCCACCTGAGGTAGAGAGCATCCTGGAAGACTATACTGAGCTTATCCCAGAAGACTTACCCAATGGCCTACCTCCACTTAGGGATATCCAACATGTTATAGACCTTGTCCCTGGGTCCACTTTACCCAACCTTCCTCATTATAGGATGAACCCTACTGAGCACACCGAACTTAAAAGACAGGTAGATGATCTCTTAGCCAAGGGTTACATTAGGGAAAGCCTTAGCCCATGTGCCGTTCCAGCCCTCTTGACCCCCAAGAAGGATGGCAGCTGGCGCATGTTATAGACTGCCGTGCCATAAACAAGATAACTGTGAAGTATAGATTCCCTATTCCTAGGTTGGATGATATGTTAGACATGCTAGTTGGGTCTAGATGGTTCACCAAACTTGATCTTAGGAGTGGAACCATCAAGTAAGAGTTAGAGAAGGAGATGAATGGAAAACCGCTTTCAAAACGAAAGATGGTTTATATGAGTGGTTAGTGATGCCCTTTGGCTTAACTAACGCCCCTTCCACTTTTATGAGGCTTATGACACAGGTTCTGAAACCTTATATAGGTCGATTCCTAGTTGTTTATTTTGATGACATCTTAATTTTTAGCAAAACTAAGGAAGCTCACCTAGATCATCTCAGAAGAACCCTTGACCTACTTAGGAAAGAGAAGCTTTACATTAACTTGAAGAAATGTTCTTTCCTCTCTAGCAGTGTTGTCTTTCTAGGGTTCATAGTGTCTGAACATGGCCTTCAAGCTGACCCATCTAAGGTCCAAGCTATCCTAGATTGGCCAGAACCCAAAACTCTCACTGAAGTTAGGAGCTTCCATGGCTTAGCTACCTTCTACCGAAGGTTTATTAGAAACTTCAGTACTATTATTGCTCCTATTACTAGTTGCTTAAAACTAGGAGACTTTACTTGCACTAAAGCTGTTAGCCGAGCCTTTAGTGAACTCAAAGTTAGAATGACCACAGCTCCAGTCCTCAGACTCCTTGACTTCAGCAAAGTCTTTCAGGTTGACTGTGATGCCTCTGGGATTGGCATAGGAGGGACCCTCAGTCAAGAAGGTCACCCTGTTGCCTTTTTCAGTGAAAAACTCAATGAGGCAAAACAGAAGTATTCAACTTATGACAAGGAATTCTATGCTGTAGTACAATCTCTTAGATATTGGAGGCATTACCTGATCCATAATGAGTTTATCCTTAATAGTGACCATCAGGCTTTGTCCTACCTTAGTGCTCAAAAGAAGTTGAACTTTAGGCATGCCAAGTGGGTAGAGTATATCCAGCAATACACCTTTGTCTTAAAACACAAAACAGGAAAGGAAAACAAAGTAGCTGATACTTTAAGTAGGGTTACTTTACTTATGCAAAAATTACATGTTCAAGTTACTGGTTTTGAAAATATGAAAACTGCATATATTGATTGTCCTGATTTTGCTTCTATACATGCCGCAATTAGTGTTGACCCCCTAAATCATCCTTTGTACACCCTTAGGGATGGGTTCTTATTTCTTGAACCTATACTTTGTGTCCCTAAGACCTCAATCCGAGAATTCCTCATTTGGGAATTACACGGAGGAGGGTCTACAGGTCGCCATGGTCAGGATAAAACCCAAACCTTGGTTGAGGAGAGGTTTTATTGGCCGAACCTCAACAGGGATGTTGCTAAGGTGGTTAGCCACTGTAGGACATGCCAGATAACCAAGACCCATAAGCATAGTGCTGGACTCTACACCCCGCTACCCATTTGATGCAGGGTGGAGACACGGAATTTGATACTAATTAAAGTCCGATTATTATTATTATTATTATTTTTTTAATTTTCAAATAAAGTGCAAAATTCAGAAAACAGCTAGAAAATAGCAAATAGATTTCAGTGCTACAAAATATCATTTACGAGAAGTTGTTATGTCTTTCGGACTGATCCATTGTAGCTTCAGTTGGATCAACTCGTCCCTCTCGTAGAGCAAAGTGAGTTCTTCCTCGTGACGCCAAAGATCAAGATTTTGGTGGCGCCGATTGCTAAAATACCTGCGCAAGCAAACATATACAGATTAGCGAATAGGAAGTTGAAATAGGAAATTCATGGAGATCAGAAACAGGGAACGCAAGGTTTGAGTCGTTCATCGACGCTCGAGCGTGGATTGCTCGTCGGAGGATTTGGAAGCAAGGAGGAGACGAGGCAGCGTCGGTATTGTCGGAACACCGACGGCTGGTGGTGGGGCGAGGCGAGGGTGACAACGCAGGCGGAGGTGGGGACGCGCTGTTCAGCAGAACAGGGGAGACGCGGGATCAGAGCAGGAATCATCGGCGTTTGTCCTGTGGTGCACGATCGCCGGAACTGCTACGTCTAGGAGTCACTGTGATCATGGCGAAGAGGTGGCCGGAGTTTGGTGACGGGCGGTGGCTGGTCGGAGAAGCATGATGCGGAAGGGCGGAGCACGGTCGCGGGCAGGGCAGAAGCAGGGGATGTCACGCCGGAGAAGGATTTGTTGCCGGCCGGCCAGTGGTTGACCAAATCAAAAACTGCTACTACTGGAGGTTGGTATGGTTGTGGTGATGACGTGGCAGGAGTTTCGGGGCGGACGGTGGCCGGTCGGAGGAGGACGACGGTGAAAGGCGGGAGTAGGGCAGAAACTGGGCGGCAAACAGGGGAACACGTCTGTGTTTCGATTCTGGCGATCGGCGTGGCGGATGGGCGGATGCCGGTGGCTGTGGCTTCGTCTTGGGTAGAGGGAGTGGTGGCCGAAGTCTTGTGGAGATCTGGCCGGTGGATCGTCGGCGGCGAACTCGGAAAATTCTGAAAATCTGGAACTGTTGCGGCTGGAAGATTGAACTTGTGAGGAAGGAGAGAATGGAGGAGAGGGGAAGAGAGGAGGAAGGGGCTCAGCCCTAGAAGGAGGTGAGGGGAAGGATAGGCGACACAAGCACCTCAGAGGAGAAGAAGATCGGAGACATCCGATTGAGGAAGAAAAACCATTTCCATTCAACAAATCTGCCGATTACAAAGATACATGAGTGTAAGATATAGGGGAAGCTTTGAGAGAGGTTGCACGCGAACGTTCAAGGTGAACATTGTTCTTTCCATCTCCAGCAAAGAGACGTTGTGCTTCCATTTGCAGCGATGAAGGGAGAGACGTTGAGCCTTCCTTCTTTGCAGTGATCAAGATTTGTGTTGATGTGCGCTTTGATGAAATCCTAGAATCTGATTTGGAGTTGGCGCATCTTGCTTTTTTGCTGGCTGATCCAATGGAATAGTCTTGGGCTTCTTTGTGATGAATTATTGCTGATAAGTGGGCTTTGTCTTGGGCCTCTTATGAAGTGGTTAATTATTGAGCTAGCTTTATTGATTGAGCTTGCTAGCTTATTCGCGACCTCACGAGTCTTTGTCTATGGCACCTTTAGGCTCCACTTGTATCTTCGTGGCTTGTGGTTCCTGTCCGCATCATTCTCCCCGGGTGAAAAAAAATTCTTCTCCGAAGAATGGTTATTGCGGCGGTGGTGTAGAAGTTTTGGAGAGGCAAGAGCTACTTGTTCCTCCAGGATTTGAATCTTCAAATTGTTGTCAGCATCATAGCATATTGTCTTGTTGCTCTTTGTCCACGGTCCAAGCTGCATATCAAGGGTACCTGCATTGAATTCCCTTTCTCGGCCGTACTCATTAGTAAAATTGTCATAGAAAATCACAAGACTTTGAAAAGAACAAGGAATGATGAAATCAATATACTCAATTTCAATAAGAACAGAGTGCATAGCATGTTTGAGTTCATTATGTTTTGTTGGTTTCAAAGGTGGCTTAAGGGTGTGGGTAGAAGGACCTAAAAGACAAGATTCGAGGATCATAGAGTCCTGGAAGAGATTTTCTAAGTCTAGAGGTTGACCTAAAGGTTGAGGATTAGGATCCAGGTCAAGCTCAAAAGGATCTAACTTAGGTTCCACGTGAGGTTCAAGAAGACCTATGGGTTTGGGTTCAACTGGACTTTTAGGCAAGTCATCTTTAGGTTTGCTAGAGGTAGTGCTAAGGTCAAGTTGAGAACCTGTGGGTATGAGCCCTAAAATTGAAGGTAATGGCTCTATTTGACACTTAGGTTGAGACAAGTCTACAGTGGGCAACTCAGGGGTAGTTTGACTCTCAGACAAGTCAACTATAGGTTCTTTAGCTAGATTGCTAGACTCAAGTTGAGGACCTGTGGGTATGGGCCCTAAAATTGAAGGTTGAGGTATGGGTTCTACCTCATGGTTTGCCTCTTGAGTTTCACATGTCTCTTCTTGACTCGTTTTAGTTCCTAAGGTAGACTCTGAGGTTTGAACAAGTTTTTGTTGGAGTGGTTGGTTTTGTGTTCTAGGTTGGTCAAGTCCTTTCCTATTTGTTGCCTTAATATGTTGTTCTACCATACTAGCTATTTGGAAAGCTTCTTCTATTGTGTGTATGGGGTAGTAGGTGAGACCTCTCTTAATCTCAAAGTTAAGACCATCTATAAACCGGTTACGCACAACCCAAGGATGTTCTCTAGCTCTACTCCTATGGTTGAGGGTCTTAAACTTTAGAATGTATTCAGCTATAGTCATGTTCTTTTGTGTAAGAAATCTTTCAGGGAGAGAGGAAGGATCATATTTTTCTCTGAGTTTATGAAGCATGTCATCCCATCTCTCAATGGGTAGCAGGTTGTCTCTTTCCAAGGTTTGTTCAACAGTGGTCCAGTAATATCTAGCAGATTTTTGTAAAAGTAACTTGGTGAACCTAACTTTGCAATGTTCAGGCATGGCAGTAAAATAGAAATAATGCTCAAGTTTTGTTGACCAGTCATTAAAATCCTTAGGGTTAAGAGACCCGCTAAAGGTAGGGGGTTGGAGTCTAGTGGCCATGGGATGTTTTGAAAACACAATATAATCCTTTGAAAATAGAGCTCCCTAAGATGTCAAAAATGATTTCAGCTAGTATGAAAAAATTTATCTCAAAATAAACAAACTAACATGCAAACAATAAGCACATAAATTTTTTTTTTTTTTATCAAATAGCAAAAATATGCAATCTAAAATAATATGAACAATGAAACATGTAATAATTCTTTTTTTTTTTATCAATTGCAAGTAAATAGCAAATACTTAACTATCATGCAAACTAAATATAAAGAACATTGAAGGAAATTTTTTTTTTTTTGAAATGCAAGTAATTTGCAAAAGATGCAAAAGCAATAAGCAATAAAACATGAAATCAAGAACTAACAATTTTTTTTTTTTATGCAAAGAACAAAGCAAGGATCGTGTGGGCAGACAAGAGTTGCTCACAACCTTTCCTCTGATACCAAACTGATGCAGGGTGGAGACACGGAATTTGATACTAATTAAAGTCCAATTATTATTATTATTATTATTTTTTTAATTTTCAAATAAAGTGCAAAATTCAGAAAACAGCTAGAAAATAGCAAATAGATTTCAGTGCTACAAAATATCATTTACGAGAAGTTGTTATGTCTTTCGGACTGATCCATTGTAGCTTCAGTTGGATCAACTCGTCCCTCTCGTAGAGCAAAGTGAGTTCTTCCTCGTGACGCCAAAGATCAAGATTTTGGTGGCGCCGATTGCTAAAATACCTGCGCAAGCAAACATATACAGATTAGCGAATAGGAAGTTGAAGCAGGAAATTCATGGAGATCAGAAACAGGGAACGCAAGGTTTGCGTCGTTCATCGACGCTCGAGCGTGGATTGCTCGTCGGAGGATTTGGAAGCAAGGAGGAGACGAGGCAACGTCGGTATCATCGGAACACCGACGGCTGGTGGTGGGACGAGGCGAGGGTGGCAACGCAGGCGGAGGTGGGGACGCGCTGTTCAGCAGAACAGGGGAGACGCGGGATCAGAGCAGGAATCGTCGGCGTTCGTCCTGTGGTGCACGATCGCCGGAACTGCTACGTCTGGGAGTCACTGTGATCATGGCGAAGAGGTGGCCGGAGTTTGGTGACGGGCGGTGGCTGGTCGGAGGAGCATGATGCGGAAGGGCGGAGCACGGTCGCGGGCAGGGCAGAAGCAGGGGATGTCGCGCCGGAGAAGGATTTGTTGCCGGCCGGCCAGTGGTTGACCAAATCAAAAACTGCTACTACTGGAGGTTGGTATGGTTGTGGTGACGACGTGGCAGGAGTTTCGGGGCGGTCGGTGGCCGGTCGGAGGAGGACGATGGTGAAAGGCGGGAGTAGGGCAGAAACTGGGCGGCAAACAGGGGAACACGTCTGTGTTTCGATTCTGGCGATCGGCGTGGCGGATGGGCGGATGCCGGTGGCTGTGGCTTCATCTTGGGGAGAGGGAGTGGTGGCCAAAGTCTTGTGGAGATCCGGCCGGTGGATCGTCGGCGGCGAACTCAGAAAATTCTGAAAATCTGGAACTGTTGCGGCTGGAAGATTGAACTTGTGAGGAAGGAGAGAATGGAGGAGAGGGGAAGAGAGGAGGAAGGGGCTCAGCCCTAGAAGGAGGTGAGGGGAAGGATAGGCGACACAAGTGCCTCAGAGGAGAAGAAGATCAGAGACATCCGATTGAGGAAGAAAAACCATTTCCATTCAACAAATCTGCCGATTACAAGGATACATGAGTGTAAGATATAGGGGAAGCTTTGAGAGAGGTTGCACGCGAACGTTCAAGGTGAACGTTGTTCTTTCCATCTCCAGCAAAGAGACGTTGTGCTTCCATTTGCAGCGATGAAGGGAGAGACGTTGAGCCTTCCTTCTTTGCAGTGATCAAGATTTGTGTTGATGTGCGCTTTGATGAAATCCTAGAATCTGATTTGGAGTTGGCGCATCTTGCTTTGTTGCTGGCTGATCCAATGGAATAGTCTTGGGCTTCTTTGTGGTGAATTATTGCTGATAAGTGGGCTTTGTCTTTGGCCTCTTATGAAGTGGTTAATTATTGAGCTAGCTTTATTGATTGAGCTTGCTAGCTTATTCGCGACCTCACGAGTCTTTGTCTATGGCACCTTTAGGCTCCACTTGTATCTTCGTGGCTTGTGGTTCCTGTCCGCATCACCATTCCTCAAGCTCCATGGCAAGACCTAAGTATGGATTTCATCCTAGGACTGCCCAGAACATCTAGCAAGCATGACTCCATCTTTGTAGTAGTAGATAGATTCACTAAGATGGCCCATTTCATTCCCTGCTATAAAACCTCTGATGCTTCTCACATAGCCAAATTATTTTTTAAGGAGGTTGTTAGGCTACATGGTACCCCCCTTACCATAGTTTCTGATAGGGACACCCGATTTGTTAGTTATTTTCGGAAGACTTTGTGGACCTTACTAGGCACCAAACTGAAGTTCTCTACAGCCTATCATCCCCAAACGGATGGTCAGACTGAGGTGGTCAACCGATCACTAGGGAACATCCTTAGGAGCCTTGTAGGTGAACACGCCGGCACATGGGACAAACTTTTGCCCACCGCCGAGTTCTCCTACAATAGTGTTGTAAATAGGGCTACAGGTCTCTCCCCCTTTCAGGCCAACTTAGGGTATCAGCCTAAGAAACCCATTGATCTGATTGCCTTACCCAAAAGTTTAAAACCATCTTTACCAGCTCATGATTATGCTTTCAATATTTCACAATTGCACCATGAGATTCTTAGCAAAATTCTAGACTCTACTGTTTCATATTGCGAAGCTGCTAACAAGAAACGCCGAGAAAGGTTATTCAATATAGGTGATCAGGTGATTCTGCGAGTCCGCGAGGAGCGTATCCAAGGACACGGACGCAAGCTGGATGCAAAGGGTTTGGGACCTTTCACCATAGTGGGCAAGATCAACAACAACGGATACGTGCTTGATCTGCCTCCAGAATTGGGGATCCCCACCACTGCTAACGTGGAGGATCTCACAGCTTACAAGGAGCCTCTCTCACTCCAAGAACCAGAGGCCCCCTTCGATCCAGAGATAGTGGATATCCTTTAGGACCAGACTCGACTCACCCCTGACGAGGTACAACTGTTTTGCCACGTTAAGTTTTCAAATGGTGAGGAGGCATGGCTCCCCGAGGCAGAGTTAGCCCTGGCTACTCCAGATTTGCTCCAAGGATTCAAGGATAATTCTCCTGAGGAGAATTTTTCCAACCTGGGGAGAAATGATGGAGGGCCTAACACAGCTCTTAGAAGATCCACTAGCGCTCGGAGGAAGCCCATCAGGTATGGCTTCACTTAGAGTCCACTTTCCTTTTCAGTACTTTCCTTATTTGCATTGCATGGCTTGATAGGTTAGTTCCACCCCAAAGTCTATCATGTAGTTTACTTTTATAAATGTTGTTGGTAGGTTGTGCATTGTAATGTCATGGTAGGTTAGTGCATGTAGTTTGGATACATTAATATTCAGCTCAAGGGATACAAATCAGCTAGCTCACCACACTCCAAGAAGCTAGCTCCCATTTTGGAAGGTTCACTTCAAAGTAGTTCAAAGAGAGACTTCTAACTCAACTCAACATCAAGCTCCACTTCAATTATTCCCTTCCAATTGAAGAGAGGCCACCCCATGGAATCATTTGCGCCATCTACAACAACAAGGCTCATCTAGATCCACAATTCAAGGTGGCGCCCATCTAGATCCACCAATCAAGGAGGCGCCCATCTAGATCCACAATTAGGGGAGTTGCGCCATCAAGATCCACAATTAGGGGGAAGGCTTATTTCCTTCTTCTCGTTGCCGCCCAAGACAACAAGGAAGGTTTTCAAATTTCAAACTCTCCCTCATATGTGCCAACACCTCCAAGGAAGATAGCCATTTCGAATTCAAAGACTTACCATTTCAGCCATCCAAAGAAGGCAACAAGATCAGCCCACTTAAATGCGTTGTCTCCATTTTCGAATTTTCTCCAATTATGTAAGGGGCGCAAGGGGCCAATGACCACCTTGCCCTCATCCCTAAGCTGCCTATAAATGTATCCCCATCGCATCATGTGCATAGCATTATTGAATATATTGTTGAATAGTTTCCTAGCCAAACTATGGGTGGTTGTGTCGCCTAGGGTGCTTGTGTCGCCCACCTCTTCTTCTTTGGGTGCTTGTGTCTCCCAAGTCCCCTCATCCTCCCCTTTCTTCCTTCAAGATCCGAGCCCCCCTTTCTTCTTCCCCTCGCCCTCCATTCATCAAGCAAGGCCGAGAGTCACCACCTTCAAGGAAATCGCATCAAAGAGAACAAGAGCTCAAGATGGAGCAAAGAACATGGATGCATCCCTTGGTCTCCTTCAAGGCGATTCTCTAAGTTAAGTATTCCATCTTCTTGTGTCTTTTCTTTATACATCTTAAGAACATCTTACTACACATCTCTTGGATTTGTAGGACTTGGCGCAAGGAAGCTTGGTGCATCCCACTCTCTTGATCTCCCCTCTTTAGATAGTCCTTTGTTTTGTTAGCAAGAGAACTTGGAGGATTAGCCTCCCTCTTGACTTTAAGCATTGTTAAGTTTTAATCTGCTTATAACTCACCCACGCCTGTGTGGGGTTGCTGAATGCCCTGTGTGTAACCTGCACCTTCCATCAGAGTAGGACCGGTGAAGAACGGGAAGGACGGTCCTTCTATTCTCAAGGACCGCGAGGTGAGTCTTCTTTAAGTTATTGTCATTTCTTTCCTGCAAGTAGTTAATATTCGGTTTTCCTATTTAAAAATACAAAAACATTATTTTCCAACTTCGTTAGTTAAATCGGTTTTCTCTAGTTTATGATAATACCAAAAATACTTTCGAAAATCGTTGTTTGCATGTTTGTGACCTACCCCTACATCATCTTGGTATCAGAGCTTAGGCTCCTAGATTAGAATTTTTAAGCTTTCAAAACTTAATTTTCTAACTTCTAGGCGATTTTGGAACTAGGTTGTTTGAGACAAAAGGATTTTCATAATTGGCTATTATATCCTATCTAGTAGCCCTATATTTTTTCTATAAATCCTTTTTTCAAAAAAATCAACCATGCAGACCCGATCTAAGGCTCAGAGCACCCAACCCATGCTCAAAGGATGGACAATATAGACACCAACCTAAATCAACTCCACGATAAGGTGCAAGAAATAGAAGAGTCTAATAGGAGTAGATCTCCTAGCCGCCCTCCTAGTGAACATCACTCTAGAGATCCTTTAGAACCCATGCAAAGGCAACAAACCCCAAGGAACAACCCTAGGAACAATCCTCAAAGCTTTGATTGGGAAGGACATCCAGTCCAAAACCATCACAACCCTCGACCTAGGGATGACTACACACATGCTGTGAAGCTTAACCCGCCCACTTTTAATGGATCCCTTGATCCCAGAAATTACTTAGACTGGGCAACCAAACTCGAGCAATACTTCGAATGGAGTATGATGCCCGAGCACTCTAAGGTTAGGTTTACCAAATGCCTTCTTGAAGGTTCTGCTAGACTCTATTGGAGCAATGTAGAAAGAAGCCTGCAGAGGTCTAGACAACCCCCCATTACAAGATGGGAAGAGATGAACACTAGACTGAGAGAAAAGTATGTTCCTCTAAACTTTCACAATAAGCTTCTCGACCAAACTAGTGGCCTTACCCAAGGAAACTCAACTGTAGAAGAGTACATGGTAGAGTTTGATGAACTTTTGTTAAGAAGTGAAATGGATGAATATCCAATGTTTACCCTGAGTAGGTTCAAAAACGGTCTAAAGCCAGAGATTAAGAGAGGACTTGCCTTTTACCAAATAGACACTATAGAAGAAGCTTACCAAAGAGCCCTTGAGGTTCAACATCAACTTAAGATTAGGAAGGAAACTATAACCTCAAAGTCAACCTATAGACCCTCTCCTAGCAGTTCACACCCCAATTCCTCAACCCCTAAACCCAAGCCAATCCAAACTTCGGATGTCTACCATAACTGTAAACAACCAGGTCACCTTATAAGGAACTGTCCTAAAAAGGTATTGGTTATGACTGAGGAACATGTAGATCCAAAAGTTGAAACTGAAGAAACCTTAGATCAAGATCCTAACTGCTGTAATGTTGAGCTAAATGACTGTGATAGTGAAGAGGATTTTTTCCTCAACACTCTGGGAGTAGTCAGGTGCACCCTGATCAACCCCACCCCTACTGAAGACTAGCGTAGAACCAGCATCTTCCACACTTACTCAAAGTGCCATGGTCACATGTGCAAAGTAGTAATTGATGGAGGAAGCAGTTTGAATGCCGTCTCTCAAGTAGCAGTCACTAAACTCAATCTAAAGGCAGAACCTCACCCTAAGCCTTATAGCATTCCCTGGGTCAACCAGACTAGCGTTCCTGTCTCACATAGGTGCCTTGTCCCACTCCAATTTGGTGCCTACCAAGGAGCAATATGGTGTGACATCATCACAATGGATGTCGCCCAAATTCTCCTAGGACGCCCTTGGATTTTTGACATGGATGTTGTCCACTACGGTAGGACCAACACTTATGTCTTCAATCACAATGGGCAGAAAATCAGGCTTAAGCCCTCCTTACCTAAGGAACTTAGAGCCTCCACTAGCAAAAGTAAGATAGAAGAACCCAAACAACCAAAGCCAACCATCCAACTTATCCAACCCCAAACCTTTGCTAAGGAATGCTTAGAAGACCAACCTCTCTATACCCTTATCATTAAAGAGGCTACACCTGAGACTGAAAGCAAAACCCCTCCTGAGGTAGAGAGCATCCTGGAAGACTATACTGAGCTTATCCCAGAAGACTTACCCAATGGCCTACCTCCACTTAGGGATATCCAACATGTTATAGACCTTGTCCCTGGGTCCACTTTACCCAACCTTCCTCATTATAGGATGAACCCTACTGAGCACACCGAACTTAAAAGACAGGTAGATGATCTCTTAGCCAAGGATTACATTAGGGAAAGCCTTAGCCCATGTGCCGTTCCAGCCCTCTTGACCCCCAAGAAGGATGGCAGCTGGCGCATGTTATAGACTGCCGTGCCATAAACAAGATAACTGTGAAGTATAGATTCCCTATTCCTAGGTTGGATGATATGTTAGACATGCTAGTTGGGTCTAGATGGTTCACCAAACTTGATCTTAGGAGTGGAACCATCAAGTAAGAGTTAGAGAAGGAGATGAATGGAAACCCGCTTTCAAAACGAAAGATGGTTTATATGAGTGGTTAGTGATGCCCTTTGGCTTAACTAACGCCCCTTCCACTTTTATGAGGCTTATGACAAAGGTTCTGAAACCTTATATAGGTCGATTCCTAGTTGTTTATTTTGATGACATCTTAATTTTTAGCAAAACTAAGGAAGCTCACCTAGATCATCTCAGAAGAACCCTTGACCTACTTAGGAAAGAGAAGCTTTACATTAACTTGAAGAAATGTTCTTTCCTCTCTAGCAGTGTTGTCTTTCTAGGGTTCATAGTGTCTGAACATGGCCTTCAAGCTGACCCATCTTGAAGGTTCCCACATAGGGGGCGAAACCCTAAAGTGGCGCAAACAAAAATGGGCAGCGGATTCAAGGGTTTCATAGAATCGATGAGAATGCATTATATGATCAACTTTTGAAGCATGAATAGAGAAGATGCGATTCATACCATGGCCATTTCTAGATGGCGCCTTGGAAGCAAGAGAACAACGAAGGTCTCCTCCAAATCGTCACACACAAGATGAGCGACGGCTTGCTTCTTGTCGTCCCTTGTGCTAGCAAGGATCGTCCAAGGTGTCTTTGATCGAAAAGAAAAGGGAGAGAGCAACTCCTTGCTTGGCAAAAACTTTCCTCTTGTCGTCTCAACTTCTCTACACGAGATGTCTCTACTCGTCCAAGCCAAGAGAGGGCGACAAAGGCGTGAAGAGGCGACGTGAGAGAGAGGTGGTCACGTTGTGACATGCTTTCTAAAAATAGAAAGCCAACAATTCATGCGACCATGAATTTTTCCCTCAACGCAAATTCCTCTTCAATTGAACCATGCGCTCATGTAATGAGCTGGTTCATTTCGGTTTGGCCCAAGACCAAATAAACCAAGCAATATGGTTTAGATCTCAATTAAACCCAAAGGCTCTTGATCTGACCGTCAATCTCTTGATGCTCCTGATCTGACTCAAGTAAGCCATTTCATCAAATTGTGCGACCCTGAGGGTTTCCTTTAAATGTCGGTAACGATAACTCACGTCATCACGATCAGTGAGGGGTATCTAGCAACACATCACTGTCTCCCGATATAAAGGAAAGAGTCTTCCAAGACTACACCCAAAAACAGCACAAGTGTGAATCAATTTCACTAAGCATACATATTTCCTTTGCCACTGGATGTTCTTATTGGACAAGCGTGTCAAGCTTGTAGCTCCAATATGATGAGCATGATTAGATCAGATGAACACAGTCATCTGGGTATGGCCATACACTTTCTCATCATCTCATCCAGGGGGCCCCTTTAGAACATCACACTCCTTAAACAAGGAGACGGCAATCCTATGTCTATCACTAGTGCCCTAACCTGACTCAAGCTCACCATCCAAGATAGTCTATAATCATTATATTTCAAATGATATTGAACTATCTCAAAACAATGACAATCATCATTTAGAAACACAAGTAATCTCAAGTCAGAGGAAATGTGCCACTTGATACAATCAAGGAATATTCACATTGTGACAAGCAATTGAATATCCTAGTAGGGTCTGTCCAGTACATCCAATGTACCCATGAGTCTACATCTTATTCCATGCTCGAAGCATCCTATAAGATTAGAACACATACTAGTCTTAACCATATCAAGGCTGTCTCATGTTCACCAAGATACATCGACTAAGGACATATAGCATGTCAGCCTAGCTGAACAGCATTGAGACATTATTCAGAAGTATATCTATTGCAGCAGATAATATAACAAACTGAATAATAACCATGCCTTTATAAACATAAGAGTTTATTACATGATACTGATACAATCCTTAGGCCTCAAACATTAGCCTTAAGGGCATACCCCAACACATCTAAGGTCCAAGCTATCCTAGATTGGCCAGAACCCAAAACTCTCACTGAAGTTAGGAGCTTCCATGGCTTAGCTACCTTCTACCGAAGGTTTATTTGAAACTTCAGTACTATTATTGCTCCTATTACTAGTTGCTTAAAACTAGGAGACTTTACTTGCACTAAAGCTGCTAGCCGAGCCTTTAGTGAACTCAAAGTTAGAATGACCACAGCTCCAGTCCTCAGACTCCCTGACTTCAGCAAAGTCTTTCAGGTTGACTGTGATGCCTCTGGGATTGGCATAGGAGGGACCCTCAGTCAAGAAGGTCACCCTGTTGCCTTTTTCAGTGAAAAACTCAATGAGGCAAAACAGAAGTATTCAACTTATGACAAGGAATTCTATGTTGTAGTACAATCTCTTAGATATTGGAGGCATTACCTGATCCATAATGAGTTTATCCTTAATAGTGACCATCAGGCTTTGTCCTACCTTAGTGCTCAAAAGAAGTTGAACTTTAGGCATGCCAAGTGGGTAGAGTATATCCAGCAATACACCTTTGTCTTAAAACACAAATCAGGAAAGGAAAACAAAGTAGATGATGCTTTAAGTAGGGTTACTTTACTTATGCAAAAATTACATGTTCAAGTTACTGGTTTTGAAAATATGAAAACTGCATATATTGATTGTCCTGATTTTGCTTCTATACATGCCGCAATTAGTGTTGACCCCCTAAATCATCCTTTGTACACCCTTAGGGATGGGTTCTTATTTCTTGGACCTATACTTTGTGTCCCTAAGACCTGTTGGGGTATGCCCTTAAGGCTAATGTTTGAGGCCTTGGGATTGTATAAGTATCATGTAATAAACTCTTAAGTTTATAATAAGGCATGGTTGTTATTCAGGTTGTTACCTTGTCTGCTGTAATAAGTGTACTTCTGAATAATGTCTCAAAGCTGTTCAGCTAGGCTGACAGGCTATAAGTCCTTAGTCGAGATATCTTGGTGAACATGAGACAGCCTTGATATGATGGAGACTAATATGAGTGCTAATCATATAGGATGCTTCGAGCATGGAATAAGATGTAGACTCATGGGTACATTGGATGTACTGGACAGACCCTACTGGGATATTGCATTGCTTGTCACAATGTGAATGATCCCTGTAAGCAGCAAGTGGCACATGTCCTTTGACTTGAGATCACTTGTGTTTCTAAATGATGATTGTCATTGTTTTGAGGTAGTTCAATATCATTTGAAATATAATGATTATAGACTATCTTGGATGGTGAGCTTGAATCAGGTTAGGGCACTAGTGATAGATAAAGGATTGCCGTCTCCTTGTTTAAGGAGTGTGGTGTTCTAAGGGCCCCCCTATATGAGATGATTGAGATAGTGTATGGCCATACCCAGATGACTATGTGCATCTGATCTAATCATGCTCATCGTATTGGAGTTACAAGCTTGACCCGCTTGTCCAATAAGAACATCCAGTGGCAAAGGACACATGTATGCCTTGTGAATTGAGTCACACTTGTGCTATGGTTTGGGAGTAGTCTTGGAAGACTCTTTCCTTTATATCGGGAGACAGTGATGTGTTGCTAGATACCCCTCACTGATCGTGATAACGTAAGTTATCGTTACCGACATTTAGAGGAAACCCTCAGGGTCGCACAATTTGGTGATATGGCTTACTTGAGTCAGATCGTATGGACTGGATTCTTTGAGTTCAGATTAAAGGGATTTAATCTCTGATTGTAAGTGAGATCTCATCTGATCATGTTTGATTGATTAGGACTTGAGATCGGTAAGCTTCGATCGAGAGAGGTGATGCTAGATCGGAGAGATCAAGGGCATCAGATGATGAATGGTTAGATCATGAGCCTTGGGGGTTCAATTTGGTCTAGACCAAGTGGCTAGAGCTATTTCGGTTTGGTTTGTTGAACCAAAGCCGATTTGACATTTTGGCTTGAACCGGTTCACAATGGTGAACGCATGGTTCAATCCTAAAATGCGTTTGGGTTGAGTTGAGCGCATGGACTTGATGAGCTTCCATTTATGGAAAGTCATCAAGGGCCGGTTTCACTCACTTCAATGCCAAAAACGCATATGCGTTTGCGCTCTTCTCTTCAACGCATTCGACTTTGGTTGGGTGGTGATTGACGAAGAGAAGGAGAGGTTGAGCAAGAGGAGCTCTCGGCCAAGAGGTTCATCATCCCCTTCCATTCGACACTTGAAGGCTTGGGTGTCTTGCTAGCACAAGAGACCGCAAGGAGTAAGCATCTTCACCTTGTGTGTGAACTTGTGGAGGAGATCTACTTTGTTCTCTTTATCCAAGCCGACTTCCAAGCATATGGCGTTGGTATGATTTTTATCTCAATCTATTCAATCGATTATAGTTGAACATATGGCATGCAAATGATCTTGAACCCTTGCTTCCGCTTGCATATTTTACATTAGCGCCATGCTTAGGGTTTTGCCCCCTTATGATTAGGGGTTCCTACAAGACCTCAATCCGAGAATTCCTCATTTGGGAATTACACGGAGGAGGGTCTGCAGGTCGCCATGGTCGGGATAAAACCCAAACCTTGGTTGAGGAGAGGTTTTATTGGCCGAACCTCAACAGGGATGTTGCTAAGGTGGTTAGCCACTGTAGGACATGCCAGATAACCAAGACCCATAAGCATAGTGCTGGACTCTACACCCCGCTACCCATTCCTCAAGCTCCATGGCAAGACCTAAGTATGGATTTCATCCTAGGACTGCCCAGAACATCTAGCAAGCATGACTCCATCTTTGTAGTTGTAGATAGATTCACTAAGATGGCCCATTTCATTCCTTGCTATAAAACCTCTGATGCTTCTCACATAGCCAAATTATTTTTTAAGGAGGTTGTTAGGCTACATGGTACCCCCCCTTACCATAGTTTCTGATAGGGACACCCAATTTGTTAGTTATTTTTGGAAGACTTTGTGGACCTTACTAGGCACCAAACTGAAGTTCTCTACAGCCTATCATCCCCAAACGGATGGTCAGACTGAGGTGGTCAATCGATCACTAGGGAACATCCTTAGGAGCCTTGTAGGTGAACACTCCGGCACATGGGACAAACTTTTGCCCACCGCCGAGTTCTCCTACAATAGTGTTGTAAATAGGACTACAGGTCTCTCCCCCTTTCAGGCCAACTTAGGGTATCAGCCTAAGAAACCCATTGATCTGATTGCCTTACCCAAAAGTTTAAAACCTTCTTTATCAGCTCGTGATTATGCTTTCAATATTTCACAATTGCACCATGAGATTCTTAGCAAAATTCTAGACTCTACTGTTTCATATTGCGAAGCTTCTAACAAGAAACGCCGAGAAAGGTTATTCAATATAGGTGATCAGGTGATTCTGCGAGTCCGCGAGGAGCGTATCCAAGGACACGGACGCAAGCTGGATGCAAAGGGTTTGGGACCTTTCACCATAGTGGGCAAGATCAACAACAACGCATACGTGCTTGATCTGCCTCCACAATTTGGGATCCCCACCACTGCTAACGTGGAGGATCTCACAGCTTACAAGGAGCCTCTCTCATGTTGGGGTATGCCCTTAAGGCTAATGTTTGAGGCCTTGGGATTATATCAGTATCATGTATAAACTCTATGTTTATAAAGGCAATGGTTGTTATTCAGGTTGTTACATCATCTGCTGCAATATGTATACTTCTGAATAATGTCTCAATGCTGTTCAGCTTGGCTGACATGCAGTATTGTCCTTAGTCGAGATATCTTGGTGAACATGAGACAGCCTTGATATGATTGAGACTAATATGTGTTATAATCTTATAGGATGCTTCGAGCATGGAATAAGATGTAGACTCATGGGTACATTGGATGTACTGGACAGACCCTACTTAGGATATTCAATTGCTTGTCACAATGTGAATAATCCTTATATGCAAACAAGTGGCATATTTCCTCTGACTTGAGATCACTTGTGTTTCTAAATGATGATTGGCATTGTTTTGAGGTAGTTCAATATCATTTGAAACATAATGGTTATAGACTATCTTGGATAATGAGCATGGGTCATGTTAGGGCACTAGTGATAGATATAGGATTGCCGTCTCCTTGTTTGGAGTGTGATGTTCTATAGGGGCCCCCTGGATGAGATGGTTGAGAAAGTGTATGGCCATACCCATATGACTATGTTCATCTGATCTAATCATTCTCATCATATTGGAATTACAGGCTTGACACGCTTGTCCAATAAGAACATCCAGTGGCAAAGGAAACACATATGTCAAGTGACTTGGGTTCACACTTGTGCTGTGGTTTGGGTGTAGTCTTGGAAGACTCTTTCCTTTATATCGGGAGACAGTGATGTGTTGCTAGATACCCCTCACTGATCGTGATAACGTAAGTTATCGTTACCGACATTTAAAGGAAACCCTTAGGGTCGCACAATTTGATGATATGGCTTACTTGAGTCAGATCGTGTGGACTGAATTGTTTTGGTTCAGTTTAATGGGATTTAAACTCTGATTGTAAGTGAGATCTGGTCTGATCATGTTTGATTGATTAGGGCTTGAGATCGGTAAGCTTCGATCGAGAGAATTGATGCTAGATCGATGAGATCAAGAGCATCAAGAGATGAATGGTTAGATCTTGAGCCTTATGGTTTAATTTGATCTAGACCGATGCTTGGTTTAATTTGGTCTTTGAACCAAATGTAATTGAACCGGTTCACTTAGTGTGAGCGCATGGTTCAAGTCAAGGGAGGAAGTTGCGATTGGGGTAAACGCATCTTGCGTTGAAGAAGTGGCTTGCTATTTTTGGAAATTGGTTTTCCAAAATGGGGAACCCCTCCACGTTCGAAGTGGTTGATGCGGACAGGAACCACAAGCCACGAAGATACAAGTGGAGCCTAAAGGTGCCATAGACAAAGACTCGTGAGGTCACAAATAAGCTAGCATGCTTAATCAAAAGCTAGCTCAATAAATAACAGCAAGTGAAGCTCAAGTCACATTCCAAATAACAAGTTGCTGCATAACAAATCCACAACCGAGACCTACATCGAGCACAAGAGGAAACAAAGGATTTAATCAAATCTTGGATCTCATCCAACGGCAACACTCATCATGGGATATCTTGTCCAGCAAAAGATTAAAACCCCAATAACATGCAAGCTTAAGATGAAACAGCAAAGTACACTTACAGCCAACAAAGGAAATTCTTCAACGTCCCCTTGCAGCCAACGATCATCTTCAACCAAGGAATCGTCAACGCCTCACAAGGAAGCCTCAACGTCTCGCTACTGCTCAAGAATGGAAGTTGCAACGTTCAGCAATAAGTCTCCAAGCTTCTCTATATGTATCCGCATGCATCTTGTAATCGCTAGAGAATTTTTGAATGAATTGATGGAAATAGTTTTCTTCCTCTATCGGATGTCTTCCTCCCCCCTTCTCTAGGTGCATGTGTCACCAAGTCTTCTTCTCCTTTCCCTCTAATCTCCTCTTCTCCCTCAAACTCTCCACTTCGCTGCAAACACCCGCACACGACAACCACACCCAATTTCGAAACTTCGAAAGCTCGCCACCGACGATCCACCGGCCGGATCTCCACGAAACTCCGGCCACCACTCCTCCTTTCCCTGACAAAGCTTCAGCCGCCGGGATCTGCCCATCCACCTCTCCGATCTCCGAAATCAGAAGAATCACCGTCACGCTCAGCTTCCGCCACACGTCCCCTGTTTCGCCTGCAACTTCACCAAGATCTCGAGATTTTGCAACCTCGCCGCCGGCGATCCCCTGGCCAGATCTGCACAATACTTTGGCTATCACCGTTCCTACCCTTGTGCAATCTCCAGCCGATAGGATCCATCCATCTGCCACTCCGATCAGCAGAATCGAAACTTCCTGTCGATCCCCTGCTCTCGCCTTGATTCCGCCCAACTTCCGCCTTTCAGCGTCGTTCTCCTCCGACAGGCCACCGTCCGCCCCGAAACTCCGGCCACGTCGTCACGCCAACCATACCAACCTCCAGTAATAGCAGGTTTGGGTTTGGTCCATCACCGGCCGACCGGCGACCTCCCCTGCTATGCCCGCCAACTTCCCCTGTTCCGTTCGAACAGCCGCCACTCTTTGCAGTCTCCCCTGTTCTGCTGAACTGCGCGTCCCCGCCTCCGCCTACGTTGCCACCCTCGCCTCGCCCCACCACCAGCTGTCGGTGTTCCGATGATACCGACGCCGCCTCGTCTCCTCCTTGCTTCCAAATACTCCGATGAGCAATCCACGCTCGAGCGTCGATGAACGACGCAAACCTTGCGTTCCCTGTTTCTGATCTCCATGAATTTCCTGCCTCAACTTTCTATTCGCTAATCTGAATCTGTTTGTTTGCGCAGGTATTTTTAGCAATCGGCGCCACCAAAATCTTGATCTTTGGCGTCATGAGGAAGAACTCACTTTGCTCTGCGAGAGGACGAGTTGATCTAACTGAAGCTACAATGGATCAGTCCGAAAGACATGACAACTCCTCGTAAATAATATTTTGTAGCACTAAAGTCTATTTGCTATTTTCTAGCTGTTTTCTGAATTTTACACTTTATTTTGAAAATTAAAAAAAATAATAATAATAATAATCGGACTTTAATTAGTATCATATTTCGTGTCTCCACCCTACATCAGTGGTCACGCCCTATTCTCGCCTCTTCACCTCTTGTCGCCTCTCCTCTCTCGTGTGGTGAGTCTTCACGCAAAGGAGAAGAGAACAAAACCAAGAGATCGTCTCATCTTCCCTTCAAGCGATTAGGAGACTTGGAGATCCTTGCTAGCACAAGGAACAACAAGGAGAAAGCCATTTCTCATCTTGTGTGCGTCACCTTTGGAGGAGAGCCGCTCGCCCTCTTGCTTCCAAGACGCCATCCAAGAAATGGCATTGGTATGATCTCTTTCTTGATCTATACAATCATAAAGTTGATCTATGTTCATGCATGCGATCCTAGGAAACCCTAGATTCCGCCCATGCAATTTTTATTTGCGCATGCTTTAGGGTTTCGCCCCCTATAGGGAACTTTCAATTGGTATCAGAGCTAGTTCCTTGTATGAATCATATGATTGCTAGATGTGATCCTTGTTTGCGCTTAAGAGTAGATCTAAATTTTATCATCATGCGAAACTACATGCTAGTTTGCGAAAATAGATGTAAGTTTATTACTTGTTGACGCATGCATGATGATTGGCGCTTGTTGTAGTTTTTCTCAAAACATTACTTGCGCGCCCCTCATTAGATCTAAGCGCCTACTTCAAAATCTTAGATGAGTTATTAGGGTTGAAGTCATCGTCCAGTCAAGACCCAACAGTCTGATCAGACTATCTGACAGCCTAGATGGGTCGACCAGATGGCACCTATGCGCAAGCATGAGGTGGCTATTGGTCAACTGCTGAAAGGCGTGTAGCGATGTCTGATTGAGACAACCGATGAACGCTCATGATTAAGTCCCGGGGTCACACCCGCTTGCCAGAACTCATGAGGGACGTTCAGCCCTTAACGCATGCATTGTTGACCATGAGGTCGACTCAAGTCGGTTATGACTTGGTGCATGCAAGGGCAGTGGGTCTGACTAGGTCTGATGAGTGGATCCCTATTAATGGACCGTTGTAAGGTAGTAGGGAACATAAGAAAATAAAATGAAGCCAATGGGTTTTTTGAAAAATTTTATTTTCTTGATTGGATCACATGATGTTTGTATAACATGAATGATTGTCTATTTAATCTTATGTGGGCTGCCTAAATTTAATGTGTGCTGTGCTGGGGCCTGCGTGCCTGGATGTATATTGTGAATTATTATTGTGATCTGTGTATCACATTTTAATTAATTTATAAAGTGTAATTGACCTGCGAGTCAATCATGTCTAGATAGATTAAATTGTAATTTAATCAGACATGAGCACAGAGCACACTTGGCAGAGGCGCATGCAGCAAGTGGCTTCACCAGTGGGAGGTCTAGGGTTCGACTCTAGGACAGGCGCATTTTACCTGGTGGGCACACCTGAGCTGTAGTGGGCGCTTGGGCCCGGGTTGGGCCAGAGGAAATGCTAAAGACCCATGAAGAGCTCAAGTGAAGACTTAAATTAATTAAGGTCTTACTTAGGCTTAATGGGCTTTTACCACATAAGATCATCATGCTTTCAATTTACTTTTTAATTAATTTTTTAATTGCATGATTTATTCTTCTGCTATCACCATAGGATTTGAATGATAGTAAGAAGATAAAAGGACCGTTAAAATCCAACGTTAAATATCAAGCACGTAAGCCTTCTGACGCGAAACCTCACTATTCTGACTATCGTTGGGGCCGTGTTGTACCCACTCAGTGGGCACGCCCATCTATCTTCAGACGGTGTGTGATTACACCTGCGTGTTACAGAGAAGGGATTTATCGCTTCTCGTTGCTCAGCATAGCACGTGGTCGTCCTGGGAGTAGGTCGGGTCAGCTTGACCATGTAGGCTACATATTGAGCATATGGTAACTATATGGAGGCAACCATCTGTGGGATCAGAGACTGTGTTGTACCAACTCAGTTGGCACAGTCTGCTGGATTGCCCAGATGAAGGGGAATCGCACGGGTTGGCGATTGGCAGGGATTGCCTACCAGAGATTAGTGCTTGTACTCTCTTTTCATCTTATCTCGCCTGAGCGGGACGCGGAGACCAAGTATGAAATCTGGATCCCATCTCACTAAAAGAGTTTTTCTCTTTCGGACTGTTTTACTGGATTTTTCAGTCAGATAAAATAGTGAGAAAAGAATCATTCTTAAGTCCAGAATTGATTCTAACATTGATACTGACCTTGCTGTTCTTGCATTGTTGTAGATTACTGCAGCAACGAATACCACAGCGTTCAATGTGTGATCCTTACTGGAAAGGGAGAAGTTTGCTGGGCCAAACTTCTCAGACTGGTACGGACACCTTAAGATTGTTCTTAAGGCTGAGAGGAAACTGTATGTCCTCGAGACGGCAATACCGCCTCAACCCGCTGCGAACGCCGCAAGGGCGGTTCGGGAAGCTTATGAAAAGCATGTCAATGATAGCATTGATGTCGCTTGCATTATGCTAGCGTCTATGACGCCACAGCTGCAGCGTCAGCATGAGGATTTATCTGCTATAGAAATTATAGCAAACCTCAAGATGCTGTATGCAGCACAGGTAAGGACTGAACGCTATAACTTGACTAAACTTTTCTTTCAGAGCAAACTGACTGAAGGGAGTCCAGTGGGAGCTCACGTACTCAAGATGATTGGGTACAAGGAGGCTCTAGAGAAACTGGGACACACCATCAATCAGGAGCTTGTTGTAGACATCATCCTGCAGTCTCTCCCGGCCTCTTTCGATCCATTCATCATTAATTTTAATATGAACAAGATCGACTGTACGCCGGCAGAGTTACTGAACATGCTCTTGACTACAGAGCAGACTCAGTCTCGTGAGAAGGGAACGCCTTCATCCTCTGTCCTAATGGTTCCTTCTAGGAACAAGAAGAAGGGGAAGAAGGGCAAAGCCCCTGTCAAGAGCTACAACAAGGCTCTAAAGCAAAAGGTAAAGCGGTCAAAGGAATATAGATGTTTCCATTGTGGCCAGCTAGGTCACTGGAAAAAGGACTGTAAAGCGCTCCAAGGAGATAAGAAGGGTAGCAACCCTTTCGCTTCTGGCTCAGGTATTTTCGTGACTGAAGTCATGGTATCTTCTTCTTCTATTTCATGGGTGTTAGACACTGCATGTGGAGTTCACATTTGTTCAAATGTACAGGAACTCAAGAGAAGAAGACAGGTGGGACAGCATGAGGTGGACCTACGAGTAGGAAACGGGGCACGGGTTCCTGCTGTTGCTGTAGGAGAATATCACATCTCTTTACCATCTGGTCTTGTATTAGAACTGGACAATTGTTATTTTGTACCGAGCATAACTAAGAATATTATCTCTATTCCTGCTCTTGTCAGGAAAGGGTTTTCCTTTGAATGCAATATTTCAAAGTGTTATATTACTTTTGATAATATTGTTTATGCTACTGGGTCAATTAACAATGGGTTATTCATGTTGGACATGGAATGTTCTATACAACAGATTGATATTAAGAGAGCCAAGTATGCTGATGACAGCACCTTGTTATGGCATAGTCGTTTAGGCCATATTAACAAGAAGCGCATTAAGCGGTTGCATGACCATGGACTGCTGGGATCATTCTCCTATGAAGAGCTTGATACATGCAAAGCTTGTTTAATGGGTAAAATGACGAAGTCTCCTTTTTCCAACAAAGGTCAAAGGGCTTCAGGTTTACTTGACCTCATTCACAGTGATGTGTGTGGGCCATTTAGTAAACATGCCAGAGGTGGCTATTCATACTTCATTACCTTTACTGATGATTTCAGTAGGTACGGTTATGTCTATCTAATGAGACATAAGAGTGAATCTTTTGACAAGTTCAAAGAGTTCAAAAATGAAGTACAAAATCAGCTAGGCCGAAATATCAAGGCACTTCGCTCAGATCGTGGTGGAGAATACTTGAGTCGATAGTTTACTGACTATCTGAAGGAGTGTGGGATTATCTCACAGCTCACTCCGCCAGGAACACCGCAATGGAATGGTGTGTCCGAGAGGAGAAATAGAACCTTACTGGATATGGTTCGTTCTATGATGAGTCAGGCTACTCTACCTTACTCCTTTTGGGGATTTGCACTGGAAACAGCTGCAAAGGTACTAAACCGAGTGCCATCCAAGGCCGTTTCAAAGACTCCATATGAGTTATGGTATGGGAAACAGCCAAGCTTGACATTTATTAAGATCTGGGGTTACGAGGCTTATGTCAAAAAGCTCGCCTCTGGGAAACTAGAGAGCAGATCTGAGAAATGTATCTTTGTCGGTTACCCTAAAGAAACTAAGGGTTATTATTTCTACGATCCCAAAGAGAACAAAGTATTTGTTGCTCGGACGGCTATTTTTCTTGAGAAGGAATTTCTTCTGCAAGAGGCCAGTGGGAGAGAAATAAAGCTGGATGAGAATCCAGAAGAAGGACAAAGTAGTCAAGCACAGTTGGATGAGCCTGAGCCAGTAGATCAGGTTACTGAGCAACCTGAGGCTCTGTAACATCCCGTTATCTTAACCCCAAACAAATGGCACAATTCATGAATGATACAGGATGTTTCATATAAGATCGATTCATATGCTAGGTAAAACCGAGTTCAAGAAAACACGATCTGAAAATTTCCACAAACCCATACATAAATATCCACAAAACACAAATCTCATAAATCACATAAGGGTACCTGCCACCACGCAATCCTTGCACTAGACATATGCAAGGCAACAGTTATATCAAATCCGATGGCATAATTACAATTTGATTCGAAATTCAAAGCAAAGCCACAAAGTCGATTTTATAAACTCATACCGAACACCGAAACCAGGCTGAGGCCCGCGGTGACACAAAAATCAAACTCATTTAACTGCCACAATCTGGCAACACAAATTTCACATAGTTCACGTGGTTCACACAAATTCACATATCGATTTTATAAACTCATACCGAACACCGAAACCAGGCTGAGGCCCGCGGTGACACAAAAATCAAACTCATTTAACTGCCACAATCTGGCAACACAAATTTCACATAGTTCACGTGGTTCTCACAAATTCACATAGTTCACATCATTCATATAGTTCGTATAACTCATATAGTTCGGCCACAACCGGCCTCATATTTAAGCACAAAAGTTCTTAAATATAATCACAGCAAACTAGCATAATGTCCACGCCAATGCTAACTCAAGAAATGCGCCCCTACTCTATGCCTGAAAATAGTGAGGGGTGAGCTACACAGCCCAGTGAGTGGATAGTCTAAATCGACCATCCATAACATACACTAAAAAATATAGGCAGATTATTTTAAAAATCTTTAACAGAACATTATGTCAATATACAACAAGATTAAATACAGAAGTCATATAAACAGCCAGATGTACACACCAACATATAACAAACTCAGGTTCTAAACAAACTCAGGTTCTAGAGTTATACTCTAAACCAACTAAACACATCAATACTTAGTTAACCTAGTTGTCCAGCATATTCAGTAGTGACCAATACGGTCTAACCCGGCTTTGGCCTAAGCACTGGGAGCTGCAAAATCTCGTGCAACACATAAACATGGACAGTGAGTAGAATCAAGAGGTGGCCCCCGCCAGGTCACGACGTGGCACTTTGCTCTAAAACACCCCATAAACACATCGATGGCTTGTGTGTAGATTCAAGAGGTGGCCCCCGCCGGGTCACGACGTGGCACTTTGCTCTACGACACCCCATATCACAAAAAGAGAGTGATGACATCAAGAGGTGGCCCCTGTCCGACCAAGACATGGCACTTTGCGTCAAAACCCGTTCTCCCAAAAGGTTCCTACTGGACAACAAACACATCTTATATCATATTTCATAAAGGTGGACTCCTAAGTGTCAACTAGACTCTAGGATAGTCATCACAAAAATCATATCGGGCAGGCTGAACATCAACCCCCATCACAATAATCATAATAGGCAGGCTGAACATCAACCTCCTCACATATCAAATACAGGGCTGAAATTCAAACCCTTAACATATCACATAAGGACTATCCTATGAGTACACGGTTACACTTAGCCATAGTCCTAACCAACACATAACACATAATATTCAAAATTCACATAATCCATCACATAACACATATTGTTCAAAATTCACATAACCCATACTATTCGAAAATCACATAACATAACACATAATATTTCATATTCGAATATCACATAATATAGTGTAGCCCTTAGATTTCATGCTGATTAGTTTAGTCAAATCTTGCTATGTTATCACCCAAATTTCTCAAACAATTAAATAACAGGCCACACACCTAAATTAAATAACATGCTACACACCTAAATAAACAGTCATGGATTGTAATTAACACACATCCAAAAATCATTACAACACATCTAACCCACGGTTTTACAACATGTCATCTATTTAAAATTTAAACTCTAGTTAACAAGAATGTCATGCTCAAAATTCACTAATTTAAAACTACCTAAATTCCATAACATCAACATAAAATTATAACATGTAATTGTCTTTATAATCCTCATGTAAACATGTTAATTTCGGTTTTTCATAAATAATACCAAATTTCAGTTGTCATGAATAATTATCCTCATGTAAACATGTTAATTTCGGTTTTTCATAAATAATATCAAGATTTCGGATTATCATGAAAATTATCAAGAATTCGGTTTACATGAAAGAACATCTCAATTTTGGTTTTCATCCCCTAAATTCGGTTTTAACATGGTAGAAATTCCAAGAACTCAAATGTATCATGTCACAAACACAACTAAATCCATAGGTCAAACAAGACATTCCACTCACCTCTTAAACCGAGAATACTAAGGTTAAAATCTTCCCAAAAAAAACTCTCCTAAAGCCTTGATGTCGCCCAAAGGATCTCCAAGAACTCACCAAGGAAGTTTCACCTCAAGGAAATTCGCCAAGGGGAAGAAGATGGAGAAAATCGCCAAGAACTCTTCAAGAATACCAAGATCGCCTTCTTCCTTGCCCTAGCCGCCCCAAGATTTCCTCAAGCCAAAAATCGTCAATTCTTCCTTCCCTAACCGAAATATCAATTTGAATTTTTCGGTTTTTAATTCTTTAACCCGTTAACCAACTAATTCCAATAGGGTTTAACCCATTTAACTAATAAATTCGAATTTTAAAACCCAATTAATGCAAACCCAATAACCCATGGTTTAAGTGAAAATCCAATAAGAATTTAAATTAACATCCATTTAATGAATTCACCTAAACGCAAATCCAATAAGGATTTAATTAATATCCAATAAGCTAGTTAATTAACCAATAAGGTCTAATTAATTAACTATAAATTAATAACCAAAAATCTCTAGTTAATTAACTATAAATTAACAACCAAAAATCTCTAGTTAATTAACTATAAATTAACAACCAATACATATGAAAGTCCCCAAGAGGGGCGGTGAAACCCTAATAGGCGCATATGGAATTCAGCGGAAGGGGTTTCTAGGGATCGAATGCATCTTATATAATCAACATTAAATCTTTTGTATGCAAGAAAGAAATCATACCGATGCCATTTCTAGATGGCGTCTTGGAAGCAGAAAGCGAAATGGCTTTCCTCCAGAGATGACGCACACAAGATGAGAAAGACTTTCTCCTTGTCGATCTTTGTGCTAGCAAAGCTCTCCAAGAGTCCCAATCCGTGAAGGGAGATGAGATGACCTGCTTGGCGAAAAACTTCTTCTACTCCTCGTCCGCCTTCACCACACGAGAATACTTCTTGTGACGAGAGGAAGGGGCGAGAGCAAGAATAGGAGAGCGCAAGTGGCGACATGAGACGTGTGAACATGGCTTCTAAAAATAGTAAGCCACTTCTTCATGCGACCATGAACATTTCCCAATCGCAAATTGTTCTCTATTTGAACCAAGCGCTCTTTAATGAGCCGGTTCAATTTTGGTTCGGTTTAAGAACCAAGCCAAGCAATCCAGTCTAGATCTAATTAAACCCTAAGGCTCCAGATCTAACCGTTGATCTCTTGATGCTCTTGATCTCATCGATCTAGCATCCAATCTCTCAATCGAAGCTTACCGATCTCAAGCCCCAATCAATCAAACATGATCAGACCAGATCTCACTTACAATCAGAGATTAAATCCCTTTAAACTGAACTCAAACAATTCAGTCCACACGATCTGACTTAAGTAAGCCATATCATCAAATTGTGAGACCCTAAGGGTTTCCTTTAAATGTCGGTAACGATAACTCACGTTATCACGATCAGTGAGGGGTATCTAGCAACACATCACTGTCTCCCGATATAAAGGAAAGAGTCTTCCAAGACTACACCCAAAAACAGCACAAGTGTGAATCAACTTCACTAGGCATACATATGTCCTTTGCCACTAGATGTTCTTATTGGACAAGCGTGTCAAGCTTGTAACTCCAATATGATGAGCATGATTAGATCAGATGATCACTGTCACCTGGGTATGGCCATACACTTTCTCAATCATCTCATCCAGGGGGCCCCTTAAGAACATCACACTCCTTAAACAAGGAGACGGCAATCCTTTGTCTATCACTAGTGCCCTAACCTGACTCAAGTTCATTATCCAAGATAGTCTATAATCATTATGTTTCAAATGATATTGAACTACCTCAAAACAATGACAATCATCATTTAGAAACACAAGTGATCTCAAGTCAGAGGAAATGTGCCACTTGTCATATACAAGGATTATCCACATTGTGACAAACAATTGAATATCCTAGTAGGGTCTGTCCAGTACATCCAATGTACCCATGAGTCTACATCTTATTCCATGCTCGAAGCATCCTATAAGATTAGAACACATATTAGTCTCAATCATATCAAGGCTGTAACATCCCACATTCTTAACCCCAAACAAATGGCACAATTCACAAATGATACAGGATGTTTCATATAAGATCGATCATATGCTAGGTAAAACCGAGTTCAAGAAAAACACGATCTGAAAAATTTCCATAAATTCATACATACAAATTCACAAAACTCAAATCTCATAAATCTCATAAGGGTACCTGCCACCACGCAATCCTTGCACTAGACATATGCAAGGCAACAGTTATATCAAATCCACAGCTATATTAAATCCGTATCAAAACCATAAAATCCAAAAAGGTACCTGCCACCAGGCAATACTTGCACTAGACATATGCAAGTTACAGATATATCAAAACCGATTACAAAGAATACACCATAAACCGAAATTCACAACAAAATCACAAAATCGATTTTATAAACTCATATCAAACACCGAAACCAGGCTGAAGCCTGCGGTGACACAAAAATCAAACTCATAAGACTGCCATAACCGGCAACATAATTCACATAGTTCACATAGTCTCATGATTCACATAGTTCATATAATTTATGTTAAGGCCACAACCGGCCCCAAGAATTAAGCATAAAAATTCTTAAAACAGCAAACAGCATAATTATCCACGCCAAAGCACTCAAGACATGCGCCCCTGCTCTATGCCTGAAAATAGTGAGGGGTGAGCTACACAGCCCAGTGAGTGGATAGTCTAAATCGACCATCCAGAACATACATTCAAAAATATAGGCAGATTATTTTAAAAATCTTTAACAGGAACATTATGTCAACATATAACAAAATAAAGAAACAGAAGTCATATAGACAGTTAAATGTACACACTAGCATATTACAAATTCAGGTTCTAGAGTTTTACTCTAACCCAATTAAACACATATATTCTAAACCAACTAAACACACCATACTTAATTAACCTAGTTGTCCAGCATAATCAGTAGTGACCAATATGGTCTAACCCGGCTTGGCCAAAGCACTGGGAGCTGCAAAATCTCGTGCAACACATAAACATGGATAGTGAGTAGAATCAAGAGGTGGCCCCCGCCAGGTCACGACGTGGCACTTTGCTCTCTCACCCCATAACACATCGATGGATTGTGTGTAGATTCAAGAGGTGGCCCCCGTCAGGTCATGACGTGGCACTTTGCTCTACGACACCCCATATCACAAAATGAGAGTGATGACATCAAGAGGTGGCCCCTATCTGATCAAGACATGGCACTTTGTGTCTTATATCACCCCATGACATAAAAGAGTAATGACATCAAGAGGTGGCCCCTGTCCGACCAAGACATGGCACTTTGCGTCAAAACCCGTTCTCCCAAAAGGTTCCTACTGGACAACAGACATATCTTAATTCATATTTCACAAAGGTGGACTCCTAAGTGTCAACTAGACTCTAGGATAGTCATCACAAAAATCATATCGGGCAGGCTGAACATCAACCCCCATCACAATAATCATAATAGGCAGGCTGAACATCAACCCCCTCACATATCAAATACAGGGCTGAAATTCAAACCCTTAACATATTACATACGGACTATCCCCTTTGAGTACACAGTTACACTTAGCCTTAGTCCTAACCATCACATAGCACATAATATCCGAATTCACATAACCACATAATTTTCATAAGTCACATAACCACATAATATTCCAAATTCACATAACCCGTTACATAACACATATTATTCCAAATTCACATCACCTATCACATAACACATATTATTCCAAAAATCTCATAACATATCACATAATATTTCATATTCAAATAGTGTAGTCCTTAGATTTCATGCTAAATGGTTCAGTCAAAACTTGCTATGTTATCACTCAAATTTCTCAAACAATTTCTCAACATAGTCCTAAGTATATAACCATATACTATAAAATCAACTTAAAATTTTCAAACAATTTCTCAAACAATTTCTCAAACAACTACCACATATATGTTAACTAAAAACATCAAATTCGGCTTCCATACATATTATCAAGATTTCGGTTTAACTACAATTAACAAGAATTTCATACTCAAAATTCAATGATTTAATGCTACCAAAATTCCTACAAAAATACCTTAAATTTCATACAAATTTTCGGTTAAATAATCATCATATAATCACCTTTGAAAAATTCGATTTTCATGATATAATCAACTTTACAAAATTCGGTTTTCATGATATAATCAACTTTACAAAATTCGGTTTTCATCATGGTAAAGTCTTGAATTTCGGTTTTAGCATGGTAAGATTTCCAACAAGCAAATATATCATCTAACACATCAATTAACACAAACAAATAGATAGAAATCGATTAAACACCCCACTCACCTCTTAACCGAGAACACAAGGTGAAAATTCTCCAAAAACAATTCGTCTAAGGCTTGAAGTTCTACCAAGAATCGCCACCAAACACCAAGGAAAATTCGCCAAAGGGGAAGAGATGGAGAAATCGCCAAAATCGCTTCAAGAACTCTTCAATAACACCAAAATCGCCTTCTTCCTCCTAGCCGTCGCCCAAGGTTTTTCTTCAAGCCAAAAATCGCCAAAACCTCTACCCTAGCCGAAATTACTACTTAAACTTTGGGTTTTTAAATTTTAAACCCATTAACCAATTAATTCCAAAAGGGTTTAACCCATTTAACTAATAATTTCGAATTTTAAATCTAATATCCAATAACCCAATAACCCATGGTTTTAGTGAAAATCCAATATGAATTTAAATTAACATCCAATTAATTAATTCACTTAAGCGCAAATCCAATAAGGATTTAATTAATATCCAATAAGGTCTAATTAATTAACTAACAACTTACAACCCATAATTCCTAATTAATTTATCATGAACAACTAATAATAATTTATCATAAATTAACAGCCAATAATCAAATAAATAATCTCTAATTAATTTACAATAAATTAACAACCAAATAAACTCAAATCAAATAATTACAAATTAACAATCAATAAGCCAGTTAATTAGCATCCAATAATTTTATTTAAATCATAATAAAATATCACAGCTAATGATTTTATTTAAATCTAAATAATGCTTACCAGGACTTAAGATCCTTGGATCTTACATCCCTCCCTCCTTATAAAGCTTTAGTCCTCTAAAGCTCAGCATCCATATCATCAAAGAGGTAAGCATAAAATTTCCTCACATCAGCTTCAGTCTCCCATGTCGCCTCCTCAACTGACTGATTTCCCCAGATAACCTTTACCAAAGGTATAGTCTTGTTCCTCAGGACTTTATCTTTTCTATCAACAATCCGGAGAGGTCTTTCCTCGAAAGTCAAATCACTCTGAATCTGAAGAGGTTCCAACTCCAACACATGAGATGGATCAGGATGATATTTCCTCAAAGCAGAGACATGGAATACATTATGCACATGATCCATAGCAGGAGGTAAAGCCAATCGGTAAGCCACTGGACCAACTCTCTCAATAATATCAAAAGGGCCTACAAACCTAGGGCTCAACTTGCCCTTTTTGCCAAATCTCATAACACCCTTAGTAGGCGACACCTTCAAGAACACATGGTCCCCTACCATAAACTCCAAGGAACGACGACGGTCGTCAGCATAACTCTTCTGTCTGTCCCGAGCAATTTTCAGTTTATCCTGGATCTCTCTGACCTTATCAGTAGTCTCCTGAACTGCATCAGATCTCAAAATCATTCTGTCACCAGTTTTCTCCCAACACAAGGGAGTCCTACACCTTCTTCCATACAAAGCCTCATATGGAGCCATCTGAATACTGGAGTGGAAGCTATTATTATAAGTGAACTCTATCAAAGATAGATCCCGATTCCACTCAGAACTCCAATCAACCACATAAGCTCTCAACAAGTCTTCTAGAGTCTGTATAGTACGCTCCGTCTGGCCATCAGACTGAGGATGGTATGCTGTACTAAAACTCAACTTAGTACCCAAACCCTCCTGTAAACTCTTCCAAAATCTGGACAAAAATCGAGAGTCCCTATCAGACACAATATCAACCGGAACTCCATGCAGTCTGACTATCTCATCAATGTACAATCTAGCCAGCCTCTCTAACGAATAAGTCATCTTAATCGGGAGAAAATGGGCTGATTTAGTGAGTCTATCAACAATCACCCAAATAGCATCATGACCCAATCTGGTTCTGGGCAAACCACATACAAAATCCATACTGATGCATTCCCACTTCCACTCAGGAATAGGAAGGGGCTGCAACAAACCACCAGGCTTCTGGTGTTCAGCCTTTACAGTCTGACAGGTTAAACACCTAGAGACAAAATCAGATACTTCTTTCTTCATACCCGGCCACCAAAAACTTTTCTTGAGGTCTTGATACATCTTAGTCACGCCAGGATGTAGAGAATATTTGGAGTTATGGCTGTCCTCCAATATTTCTTTCCTCAAGCTCGGTTCCTCAGGGACACATACCCTTCCACGAAACCGAAGAATACCATCATCAGACAGGCTAAAATCCTGAACTGCGCCATCAACCAGACTATCCCTGATCTGAACTAATCTCGGATCCACAGACTGCTGATCTCTGATCTTCTGCAACAAAGCAGACTGTACTCTGAGAAAAGCCACATAACCCGACTGAACTCTAGGAGAAACACTAATCCTGAGATCGCTGAACTCCTGCAGTAACTGCCACTCACTGACTCGTAAAGCAGCTACTGAAGTAACTGGATGTCTGCTCAGAGCATCCGCCACTACATTGGCCTTTCCAGCCTGATACTGAATGGAGAAGTCATAGTCTTTGATCAACTCCATCCATCTTCTCTGTCTCATGTTCAACTCCTTCTGAGTGAAGATATACTTGAGACTCTGGTGATCAGTGAACAGATCAAACTCCTGACCCAACAAATAGTGACGCCATATCTTCAAAGCAAAGACTACGGCCGCCAACTCTAAATCATGAGTAGGGTAGTTCAATTCATACTCCTTCAGTTGTCTCGAAGCATAGGCTACTACAGAACCCTTCTGCATCAAGACACAACCCAACCCTTTGCCTGAAGCATCCGTATAAACAGTAAACCTTTCCCCATCACTAGGAATAATGAGGATTGGTGTACTAGTCAACCTTCTCTTCAGCTCTTGAAAGCTTTCTTCACACTTGTCATCCCAAATAAACTTAGCCTCCTTTCTGGTTAATTTAGTTAAAGGACCCGCCAGCTTGGAGAATCCCTCAACAAATCTCCGGTAGTAACCTGCCAAACCCAGAAAACTCCTGATCTCAGTAGCACTAGTCGGTCTTCCCCAATTAAGGATGGCTTGCACTTTAACTGGATCCACAGACACCCCCTGACCAGAAATCACATGTCCCAAGAAACTGATCTTTTCTAGCCAAAACTCACACTTACTAGCCTTGGCATATAACCGGTTCTTCCTCAGAACCTCCAGCACTCTGCGTAAGTCACTGACATGATCTGAAGTAGTCCGTGAGTATACCAAAATATCGTCTATAAAGACTACCACACAAGAATCAAGCAATTCATGGAATACCCTGTTCATCAAATCCATGAAGACAGCAGGTGCATTCGTCAGTCCAAAAGGCATAACTAAAAATTCGAAATGCCCATACCTGGTCCTGAAAGCAGTCTTAAATATATCCTCATCCTTGACCCTCAGCTGGTAATACCCTGATCTCAGATCAATCTTAGAGAACACTGTCGCTCCCTGTAATTGATCAAATAGATCATCAATTCTGGGAAGAGGATACTTATTCTTGATAGTCACTTGGTTCAATTGCCTGTAGTCTATACACATCCTCAGGGTTCCATCTTTCTTCTTCACAAATAACACTGGCGCTCCCCAGGGAGAAGCACTAGGCCGAATATACCCTTTCTCTAGCAATTCCTCCAGTTGTTTCTTAAGCTCGGCCAACTCTGAGGTAGCCATACGATAAGGAGCTCTGGAGATAGGTGCCGTACCTGGCGCCAACTCAATGCCAAATTCTACTTCTCTTATTGGTGGCAAGCCTGAAAATTACTCAGAGAACACATCAGGAAATTCTTTCACCACCTCCATCTGAGTCAGATCAGAAGTAGAATCATCCTGCACCTTAACATGCGCAAGATAACCCTTGCATCCACTAGCCAGTAATTTCCTGGCCTGCAGGAAAGATATCACATGCGGTCCTTGGTCTGACACTAGACCTCTCACAAACAGTCGATTCCCATCTAACAAATTCAAAGTGATTACTTTCTCAAAGCAATCCACAGAGGCATGATGGGAAGACAACCAATCCATTCCTAAGATGATATCATAATCTTGCATGTCTAAGAGGATTAGATCTACCAGAAACTCATAACCCTCTACATGTACTACACAGTCAGCACAAACAGTATCTGTAGATAACAATTTTCCTAAGGGAGTACTCACAGACACAGCATAATTCATCACCTTAGGTAACACAGGTAAACATGCAGCAAACTTAACAGATACAAAAGATAAATTTGCACCAGGGTCAAATAATATGCGGGCTAACTGATCAAATACGAATAAAGTACCTTCCACGACGGATCGGGAAGCTCGTGTATCCTTCTCAGCCACAGCATAAACTCTAGTCTGGACTGTAGGCTTATCTGCGCCTCTAGGCTGTATCTCAGGCTCTTTGCAGTCCCTGGCCATGTGCCCAGGTTTCTTACACTTGAAGCATACACCATTCTTCCTATGGCAGTCTTTCACTAGATGTCCCTTGAGCCCACAATAACTACAAGTGATACCGTTTCTTACATCCCTGGCATCTCTGAACTGCTGCGGTGTATCCCTGGACTGCTGCGGTGCCTTGTAGGAGTAAGGCTTATACCTGCTCTTCTTGTAGTCTTTATGCTTAGGGTACTTCTTACCCTTGCCGCCACTACCATACTGAGGAACCGCCGCCTCAGCTGCAGGAACCACTGTCACGGCAACATGAGAACTTCTCTCAGCTATGTATCTGTCAATGGTGCGTGCTCGCCCAACAGTCACAACATAGGTCTCCAAATGTTGAGCACCAACCTGCTCTCTAATGTCCCACCTGAGACCTCTGAGAAACTTAGTAGCTCTCCTCTTTTCAGTGTTTATCAGATGAGGAGCATACTTTCCCAATTTCGTGAACTGTAATTCATACTGGTCCACAGTCATATCACCCTGCTCCAGGTGAATAAATGCCACCTCTCGGTCCTCCACCAAACTATCTGGGAAGTACTTCTCGTTAAATCGAGACAAGAAGTAAGGCCAATCTACAGTCTCATGTCTTTCTTCGGCAAGTCTCACCATGCCCTTCCACCACTCATCTGCGTCAGCACGCATCATATAGGTGGTCAGACATAACTTGTCTTCGTCCGAGCAACGCATAACTTGGAAAATCTTTTCCAAGCACAACTGCCAGTTCTCGGCAGTACTGGATTCTGAGCCTCCATAAAATGAGCTAGGACCCAGTTTCTGGAATTCACTCACAAGTGAAGCATAGCGCCTGTGAGCGCCCTCCTGAGAGTCATCCCCCACTGCCCGAGTAGTAGTCTGAGGTCTCTCTTGAGTCAGCTGCTGCAAGAGCTGCTGTTGCGCCTCTTGATGCTGAGTCTGTTGCTGCTGCAGCATCTGAGCTTGCCTCTCTATCATGGCACCTTGTTGCTGTACCATGCCAGTTAGAGCCTCAATAGTTCTCGTGAGATTCGGGGTCTGCTCGCCCTCATCACTAGCATTTCCTCTGGTTCGCACCATCTTAAATGCCTACACACACATATCATAGTCAGGAAAACAATCATAAACCTAACAGGTGTCTAGCAATACACAAACATGTTTTCCCCCAAACTAAGTTTTAGCTAGCCAACTCCTCTGATACCATTCTGTAACATCCCACATTCTTAACCCCAAACAAATGGCACAATTCACAAATGATACAGGATGTTTCATATAAGATCGATCATATGCTAGGTAAAACCGAGTTCAAGAAAAACACGATCTGAAAAATTTCCATAAATTCATACATACAAATTCACAAAACTCAAATCTCATAAGGGTACCTGCCACCACGCAATCCTTGCACTAGACATATGCAAGGCAACAGTTATATCAAATCCACAGCTATATTAAATCCGTATCAAAACCATAAAATCCAAAAAGGTACCTGCCACCAGGCAATACTTGCACTAGACATATGCAAGTTACAGATATATCAAAACCGATTACAAAGAATACACCATAAACCGAAATTCACAACAAAATCACAAAATCGATTTTATAAACTCATATCAAACACCGAAACCAGGCTGAAGCCCGCGGTGACACAAAAATCAAACTCATAAGACTGCCATAACCGGCAACATAATTCACATAGTTCACATAGTCTCATGATTCACATAGTTCATATAATTTATGTTAAGGCCACAACCGGCCCCAAGAATTAAGCATAAAAATTCTTAAAACAGCAAACAGCATAATTATCCACGCCAAAGCACTCAAGACATGCGCCCCTGCTCTATGCCTGAAAATAGTGAGGGGTGAGCTACACAGCCCAGTGAGTGGATAGTCTAAATCGACCATCCAGAACATACATTCAAAAATATAGGCAGATTATTTTAAAAATCTTTAACAGGAACATTATGTCAACATATAACAAAATAAAGAAACAGAAGTCATATAGACAGTTAAATGTACACACTAGCATATTACAAATTCAGGTTCTAGAGTTTTACTCTAACCCAATTAAACACATATATTCTAAACCAACTAAACACACCATACTTAATTAACCTAGTTGTCCAGCATAATCAGTAGTGACCAATATGGTCTAACCCGGCTTGGCCAAAGCACTGGGAGCTGCAAAATCTCGTGCAACACATAAACATGGATAGTGAGTAGAATCAAGAGGTGGCCCCCGCCAGGTCACGACGTGGCACTTTGCTCTCTCACCCCATAACACATCGATGGATTGTGTGTAGATTCAAGAGGTGGCCCCCGTCAGGTCATGACGTGGCACTTTGCTCTACGACACCCCATATCACAAAATGAGAGTGATGACATCAAGAGGTGGCCCCTGTCTGATCAAGACATGGCACTTTGCGTCTTATATCACCCCATGACATAAAAGAGTAATGACATCAAGAGGTGGCCCCTGTCCGACCAAGACATGGCACTTTGCGTCAAAACCCGTTCTCCCAAAAGGTTCCTACTGGACAACAGACATATCTTAATTCATATTTCACAAAGGTGGACTCCTAAGTGTCAACTAGACTCTAGGATAGTCATCACAAAAATCATATCGGGCAGGCTGAACATCAACCCCCATCACAATAATCATAATAGGCAGGCTGAACATCAACCCCCTCACATATCAAATACAGGGCTGAAATTCAAACCCTTAACATATTACATACGGACTATCCCCTTTGAGTACACAGTTACACTTAGCCTTAGTCCTAACCATCACATAGCACATAATATCCGAATTCACATAACCACATAATTTTCATAAGTCACATAACCACATAATATTCCAAATTCACATAACCCGTTACATAACACATATTATTCCAAATTCACATCACCTATCACATAACACATATTATTCCAAAAATCTCATAACATATCACATAATATTTCATATTCAAATAGTGTAGTCCTTAGATTTCATGCTAAATGGTTCAGTCAAAACTTGCTATGTTATCACTCAAATTTCTCAAACAATTTCTCAACATAGTCCTAAGTATATAACCATATACTATAAAATCAACTTAAAATTTTCAAACAATTTCTCAAACAATTTCTCAAACAACTACCACATATATGTTAACTAAAAACATCAAATTCGGCTTCCATACATATTATCAAGATTTCGGTTTAACTACAATTAACAAGAATTTCATACTCAAAATTCAATGATTTAATGCTACCAAAATTCCTACAAAAATACCTTAAATTTCATACAAATTTTCGGTTAAATAATCATCATATAATCACCTTTGAAAAATTCGGTTTTCATGATATAATCAACTTTACAAAATTCGGTTTTCATGATATAATCAACTTTACAAAATTCGGTTTTCATCATGGTAAAGTCTTGAATTTCGGTTTTAGCATGGTAAGATTTCCAACAAGCAAATATATCATCTAACACATCAATTAACACAAACAAATAGATAGAAATCGATTAAACACCCCACTCACCTCTTAACCGAGAACACAAGGTGAAAATTCTCCAAAAACAATTCGTCTAAGGCTTGAAGTTCTACCAAGAATCGCCACCAAACACCAAGGAAAATTCGCCAAAGGGGAAGAGATGGAGAAATCGCCAAAATCGCTTCAAGAACTCTTCAATAACACCAAAATCGCCTTCTTCCTCCTAGCCGTCGCCCAAGGTTTTTCTTCAAGCCAAAAATCGCCAAAACCTCTACCCTAGCGGAAATTACTACTTAAACTTTGGGTTTTTAAATTTTAAACCCATTAACCAATTAATTCCAAAAGGGTTTAACCCATTTAACTAATAATTTCGAATTTTAAATCTAATATCCAATAACCCAATAACCCATGGTTTTAGTGAAAATCCAATATGAATTTAAATTAACATCCAATTAATTAATTCACTTAAGCGCAAATCCAATAAGGATTTAATTAATATCCAATAAGGTCTAATTAATTAACTAACAACTTACAACCCATAATTCCTAATTAATTTATCATGAACAACTAATAATAATTTATCATAAATTAACAGCCAATAATCAAATAAATAATCTCTAATTAATTTACAATAAATTAACAACCAAATAAACTCAAATCAAATAATTACAAATTAACAATCAATAAGCCAGTTAATTAGCATCCAATAATTTTATTTAAATCATAATAAAATATCACAGCTAATGATTTTATTTAAATCTAAATAATGCTTACCAGGACTTAAGATCCTTGGATCTTACAAAGGCTGTCTCATGTTCACCAAGATATCTCGACTAAGGACTTTACTGCATGTCAGCCTAGCTGAACAGCTTTGAGACATTATTCAGAAGTACACTTATTACAGCAGACAAGGTAACAACCTGAATAACAACCATGCCTTTATAAACATAAGAGTTTATTACATGATACTGATACATTCCCAAGGCCTCAAACATTAGGCTTAAGGGCATACCCCAACAATCTCCCACTTGCACTTAATCTAATGGTTGAGAAATCTCAAACCCATGTTATTACAGTGCTTCTCATGCTTCTGCTGCGCCAGAGGCTTGGTAAGCGGGTCTGCCAGATTGTCATCTGTATGAACCTTGCAGACTTTGATCTCGCCGCGATCTATGATCTCCCTGATCAAGTTAAACCGTCTCTGTATGTGCTTGGACTTCTGGTGCGACTGTGGTTCCTTTGCTTGTGCGATTGCTCCAGTGTTATCACATAAGATAACCAAAGGATCTGCACTCGAAGGAACAACACCAAGTTCTCTCACGAACTTACGAATCCACACTGCCTCCTTGGATGCTTCCGAGGCTGCAACATACTCGGCTTCTGTTGTGGAATCAGCAACAGTTGACTGTTTGAAACTCTTCCACACCACCGCTCCTCCATTCAAGCTAAAAACATAGCCTGATTGCGATCGGAAATCATCCTGGTCAGACTGGAACGAAGCATCAGTATATCCTTCAATACTGAGTTCTTCCTGACCACCATATATCAAGAACATATCTTTGGTCCTCCGCAGATATTTTAAGATGTTCTTGACTGCAATCCAGTGTGCCTGACCTGGATTACTTTGGAACCGACTGGTCACGCTTAACCCGTAAGCAACGTCTGGGCGAGTACACAACATCGCATACATAATGGATCCAATAGCCGAAGCATAAGGCGTATTGTCCATTTCATCTTTCTCAGTCTGTGTTTGTGGACACTGACTCTTCGAAAGATTCAGACCATGTCTGACTGGAAGATATCCTCGTTTAGAATTCTCTAAATGAAATCTCTCCAGGACTTTATCGATGTAAGTACTCTGGCACAACCCGAGAAGCCTCTTAGATCTATCCCTGTAGATCTTCACACCTAACACATAGGCTGCTTCTCCTAGATCTTTCATTTGGAAACATTTCCTTAACCATGCCTTAACCGCATGCATTTCAGGAATGTCGTTTCCAATGATCAAGATATCATCGACGTAGAGGACTAGGAAAGTAATCACGCTCCCACTAAACCTCTTATATACACACGGGTCATCCTCGTTCTTGATGAAACCAAATTCAGTGACTGATTCATCAAAACGAATGTTCCAGCTTCTTGATGCCTGCTTAAGTCCATAAATAGACTTCTTTAACTTGCATATCTTATGACGATCTGATGGATCAGTGAAACCTTCTGGTTGTGTCATGTACACATCCTCATCCAGATTTCCATTCAGGAAAGCTGTTTTCACATCCATTTGCCAAATCTCATAATCATAATATGCAGCTATCGCGAAAAGAATCCGAATAGACTTAAACATAGCTACAGGTGAGAAAGTTTCATCATAATCTATCCCGTAGATTTGTTTGAAACCTTTCGCAACTAGCCTGCCTTTATAGGTAACTACGTTACCATCCATGTCAATCTTCTTCTTGAAGATCCATTTACAGCCTATAGGGATTACTCCCGGAGGCGGATCAACCAAATCCCAAACTTGGTTATCTGACATGGAGTCCATCTCGGCGCGCATAGCTTCAAGCCATCTCGCTGACTCCGGTCCACTGACCGCATCCGCATAAGTGAGGGGTTCATCATTATCAATGATGTAGACTCCGTCATAGCGCTCAGGTTGTCGACGAATCCTTCCCGATCTTCGCGGTTCCCGTGATATTTGAGCCTCAGGTTGTTCAATATCCTGATCTACCGGCTCAGGCTCATCCAACTGTGCTTGATCACTTTGTCCTTCCTCTGGATTCTCATCCAGCTTTATTTCTCTCCCACTGGCCTCTTGCAGAAGAAACTCCTTCTCAAGAAATATGGCCGTCCGAGCAACAAATACCTTGTTCTCTTTGGGATCGAAGAAATAATAACCCTTAGTTTCCTTAGGGTAACCGACAAAGATACATTTGTCAGATCTGCTCTCTAGTTTCCCAGAGGCGAGCTTTTTGACATAAGCCTCGCAGCCCCAGATCCTGATAAATGTCAAGCTCGGCTGTTTCCCATACCATAATTCATATGGGGTCTTAGAAACGGCCTTGGATGGCACTCGGTTTAGTACTTTTGCAGCTGTTTCCAGTGCAAAACCCCAAAAGGAATATGGAAGAGTAGCCTGACTCATCATAGAACGAACCATATCAAGTAACGTTCTATTTCTCCTCTCGGACACACCATTCCATTGCGGTGTTCCTGGCGGAGTGAGCTGTGAGATAATCCCACACTCCTTTAAATAGTCAGTAAACGCATGACTTAGGTATTCTCCACCTCGATCTGAGCGAAGTGCCTTGATATTTCGGCCTAGCTGATTTTGTACTTCATTCTTGAACTCTTTGAACTTGTCAAAAGATTCACTTTTATGTCTCATTAAATAGACATACCCATATCTACTGAAATCATCAGTAAAGGTAATGAAGTACTGATAGCCACCTCTGGCATGTTTACTAAATGGCCCACACACATCACTGTGTATAAGGTCAAGTAAACCTGAAGCCCTTTGACCTTTGTGAAGAAAAGGTGACTTCGTCATTTTACCCATTAAACAAGCCTTGCATGTATCAATCTCCTCATAGGAGAATGATCCCAGCAGTCCATGATCATGCAACCGCTTAATGCGTTTCTCGTTAATATGGCCTAAACGACTATGCCATAGCAAGGTGCTGTCATCAGCATTCTTGGCTTTCTTAATATCAATTTTCTGTATAGAACATTCCATGTCCAACATGTATAACCCATTGTTAATTGAACCAGTTGCATAAACAATATTATCATAAGATAAAACACACTTTGAAATATTGCATTCAAAGGAAAATCCTTTCCTGACAAGAGCAGGAATGGAGATAATATTCTTAGTAATGCTGGGAACAAAGTAACAATTGTCTAGTTCCAATACAATTCCAGATGGTAAAGAAATGAAATAGTCTCCTACAGCAACAGCAGCAACCCGTGCCCCGTTTCCAACGCGTAGGTCCACCTCATGCTGTCCCACCTGTCTTCTTCTCTTGAGTTCCTGCACATTTGAACAAATGTGAACTCCACATGCAGTGTCCAACACCCATGATATAGAAGAAGAAAACATGACCTCAGTCACATAAATACCTGAGCCAGAAGCGAAGCTTCCCCTCTTATCTCCTTGGAGCGCTTTACAGTCCTTTTTCCAGTGACCTAGCTGGCCACAATGGAAACACCTGTATTCCTTGGACCGCTTCACCTTCTGCTTCAGAGCCTTGCTGTAGCTCTTGACAGGGGCTTTGCCCTTCTTCCCCTTCTTCTTGTTCCTGGAAGGAACCATTAAGACAGAGGTCGAAGGCTTTCCCTTCAGAGTCTCCTCAGTAGTGAGGAGCATATTCAGCAGCTCTGCCGGAGTACAATCGATTTTGTTCATATTAAAATTAATAATGAACGCGTCGAATGAAGGCGGGAGAGACTGCAGAATAATATCCACAGCAAGCTCCTGGTTGATGGTATGCCCCAGTTTCTCTAGAGCTTCCTTGTGCCCAATCATCTTGAGCACGTGAGCTCCTACTGGGCTCCCTTCAGCCAGTTTGCTCTGAAAGAAGAGCTTCGTCAAATTATAGCGTTCAGTCCTCGCCTGTGCAGCATACAGCATCTTGAGGTTTGCTATCATGTCTATAGCAGACATATCCTCATGCTGACGCTGCAGCGGTGGCGTCATAGACGCTAACATCAGGCAAGCGACATCAATGCTATCATTGACGTGCTTTTCATAGGCTTCCCGAACCGCCCTTGCGGCGTTCGGAGCGGGCTGAGGCGGTATCGCCGTCTCGAGGACATACAGTTTCCTCTCTGCCTTAAGAATAATCTTAAGGTGTCCAAACCAGTCAGAGAAGTTCGGCCCAGCAAACTTCTCCATTTCCAGTAGGGATCGCACATTGAAGTTCATGGTGTTCGTTGCTGCAGGTATCTACAACAATGCAAGAATAGCAAGGTCAGTATCAATGTTAAGAATCAATCAGGACTTAAGAAAGATTCTTTTTCTCACTATTTTATCTGACTGAAAAATCCATTAAACAGTCCGAAAGAGTAGACACTCTTTTAGTGAGATAGGATCCGGATTTCATACTTGGTCTCCGCGTCCCGCTCAGGCGAGATAAGATGCACAGAGAGTACAAGCACTAATCTCCGGTAGGCAGTCCCTGCCGATCGCCAACCCGTGCGATTCCCCTTCATCTGGGCAATCCAGCAGACTGTGCCAACTGAGTTGGTACAACACAGTCTCTGATCCCACAGATGGCTGCCTCCATGTGCTACCATATGCGCCACATATGTAGCCTACATGGTCAAGCTGACCCGACCTACTCCCTGGACCACCATGTGCTATGCTGAGCAACGAGAAGGGATAAATCCCTACTCTGTAACACACAGGTGTAATCCCACACCGTCTGAAGATAGATGGACGTGCCCACTGAGTGGGTACAACACGGCTCCAACGATAATCAGAACAGTGAGGTTTCGCGTCAGAAGGCTTACGAGCTTGATATTTTAGCGTTGGATTTTAACGGTCTTTTATCTTCTTCACTATCATGCAATTCCTATGGTGATAGCAGAAGATAAATTAAAACATGCTGTTCTACTTATATAAACAATAAAAGAAAGCATGGATCTTATGTGGTAAAAGCCCATAACCTAAGTAAGACCTTAATTAACTTAAGTCTTCACTTGCTTTTCTTCATGGGGCTTTTGCTGCTCATCTGGCCCAAACCAGGGCCCAAGCGCCATCTGCAGCTCTGGTGCGCCCACCAGGAATATGCGCCAGGTCCTAGGGTCGAACCCTAGACCTCCCACCTGGTCCAGCCACTGCTGCAAGCACCTCTGCCAAGTGTGCTCTGTGCTCTTGTCTAATTAAATTATAAATTTAACTATCTAGACAAGATTGACACGCAGGTCAATTACATTTTATAAATTAAACCAATGTGATGCGCAGATCACAATATAAAATTAATTTACAAAATTAACCAGGCACGCAGGCCCCAGCACAGCACACATTAAACTTGAGCAGCCCACATAAGATTAAATAAACATACACATGGCATCGATTAACATGTGATCCAATCATTAAAATAAAATTTTCGAAAAACCCCATGGGCATCAATTTTATTTTGCTTATGTGCCCTACAACCTTACAACGGTCCATTACTAGGGATCCACTCATCCAACCTAGTTAGATCCACTGCCCTTGCATGCACCAAGTCCTAACTGACTTGAGTCGACCATAGGGTCAACTATGCATGCGCCAGGGCTGAACGACCACAATGAGGTCTGGCAAGCGGGTGTGACCCCGGGCCTAACTCATGTGCGTTCATCGGTTGTCTCAATCAGACATCGCTACACGCCTGTCTGCAGTCGACCTGTAGCCACCACGTGCTTGCGCACAGGTGCTACCTGGTCAACCCATCAAGGCTGTCAGATGGTCTGATCAGACTTTTGGATCCAACCTAGGGGTGACTTCAACCCTAATAACCCGTCTAAGGGTTTACTGCAAGGCCTTAGATCTAGAGTGTGTCGCGCATGTCAAGTAGTTTTGAAGAAAACATAAAGCATGCGCCAACAACATGCGCCAAGAAAACATTCATCAAGATTCGAATATGCAAACTTAACATGTAACTTTCGCATGTAGGTTAGATCTAAGCATATAATCGCAAACAAGGATCACAAAAGGTTAAGCAATCATAAAAAGATGCATAGAACCTAGGCTCTGATACCAATTGATAGTCCCCAAGAGGGGCGGTGAAACCCTAATAGGCGCATATGGAATTCAGCGGAAGGGGTTTCTAGGGATCGAATGCATCTTATATAATCAACATTAAATCTTTTGTATGCAAGAAAGAAATCATACCGATGCCATTTCTAGATGGCGTCTTGGAAGCAGAAAGCGAAATGGCTTTCCTCCAGAGATGACGCACACAAGATGAGAAAGACTTTCTCCTTGTCGATCTTTGTGCTAGCAAAGCTCTCCAAGAGTCCCAATCCGTGAAGGGAGATGAGATGACCTGCTTGGCGAAAAACTTCTTCTACTCCTCGTCCGCCTTCACCACACGAGAATACTTCTTGTGACGAGAGGAAGGGGCGAGAGCAAGAATAGGAGAGCGCAAGTGGCGACATGAGACGTGTGAACATGGCTTCTAAAAATAGTAAGCCACTTCTTCATGCGACCATGAACATTTCCCAATCGCAAATTGTTCTCTATTTGAACCAAGCGCTCTTTAATGAGCCGGTTCAATTTTGGTTCGGTTTAAGAACCAAGCCAAGCAATCCAGTCTAGATCTAAATTAAACCCTAAGGCTCCAGATCTAACCGTTGATCTCTTGATGCTCTTGATCTCATCGATCTAGCATCCAATCTCTCAATCGAAGCTTACCGATCTCAAGCCCCAATCAATCAAACATGATCAGACCAGATCTCACTTACAATCAGAGATTAAATCCCTTTAAACTGAACTCAAACAATTCAGTCCACACGATCTGACTTAAGTAAGCCATATCATCAAATTGTGCGACCCTAAGGGTTTCCTTTAAATGTCGGTAACGATAACTCACGTTATCACGATCAGTGAGGGGTATCTAGCAACACATCACTGTCTCCCGATATAAAGGAAAGAGTCTTCCAAGACTACACCCAAAAATAGCACAAGTGTGAATCAACTTCACTAGGCATACATATGTCCTTCGCCACTGGATGTTCTTATTGGACAAGCGTGTCAAGCTTGTAACTCCAATATGATGAGCATGATTAGATCAGATGATCACTGTCACCTGGGTATGGCCATACACTTTCTCAATCATCTCATCCAGGGGGCCCCTTAAGAACATCACACTCCTTAAACAAGGAGACGGCAATCCTTTGTCTATCACTAGTGCCCTAACCTGACTCAAGTTCATTATCCAAGATAGTCTATAATCATTATGTTTCAAATGATATTGAACTACCTCAAAACAATGACAATCATCATTTAGAAACACAAGTGATCTCAAGTCAGAGGAAATGTGCCACTTGTCATATACAAGGATTATCCACATTGTGACAAACAATTGAATATCCTAGTAGGGTCTGTCCAGTACATCCAATGTACCCATGAGTCTACATCTTATTCCATGCTCGAAGCATCCTATAAGATTAGAACACATATTAGTCTCAATCATATCAAGGCTGTCTCATGTTCACCAAGATATCTCGACTAAGGACTTTACTGCATGTCAGCCTAGCTGAACAGCTTTGAGACATTATTCAGAAGTACACTTATTACAGCAGACAAGGTAACAACCTGAATAACAACCATGCCTTTATAAACATAAGAGTTTATTACATGATACTGATACATTCCCAAGGCCTCAAACATTAGGCTTAAGGGCATACCCCAACAACATAGCAAAATATCACAGTCAATAATTTTATTTAAATCATGAACAAAATATCACAGCCAATGAGTTTATTTAAATCAAAAATAATGCTTACCAGGACTTAAGATCCTTGGATCTTACAGGCTCAGATATCACGGGAACCGCGAAGATCGTGAAGGATCCGTCGACAGCCTGAGCGCTATGACGGAGTCTACATCATTGATGATGAACCCCTCACTTATGCGGATGCGGTCAGTGGACCGGAATCAGCGAGATGGCTTGAAGCTATGCGAGCCGAGATGGACTCCATGTCAGATAACCAAGTCTGGGATTTGGTTGATTCGCCTCCGGGAGTAATCCCTATAGGCTGTAAGTGGATCTTCAAGAAGAAGATAGACATGGATGGTAACGTGGTTACCTATAAAGGCAGGCTAGTTGCGAAAGGTTTCAAACAAATCTACGGGATAGATTATGATGAAACTTTCTCTCCTGTAGCTATGTTCAAGTCTATTCGGATTATTCTTGCGATAGCGGCATATTATGATTATGAGATCTGGCAAATGGATGTGAAGACCGCTTTCCTTAATGGAAAATTAGAAGAGGATGTGTATATGACACAACCTGAAGGTTTCACTAATCCATCAGATTTGTTTGTATAAAATATGATGTGTATAAAATATGCAAATTAAAAATTAGAAGAGGATGTGTATAAAATATGCAAATTAAAGAAGTCCATTTATGGACTTAAACAAGCCTCAAGAAGCTGGAATATTCGTTTTGATGAATCAATCTGTGAATTTGGTTTCATCAAGAATGAAGATGACCCGTGTGTATATAAGAGGTTTAGTGGGAGCGTTATTACTTTCCTAGTCCTCTACGTCGATGATATCTTAATCATTGGAAACGATATTCCTGAACTACATGCGGTTAAGGCATGGTTAAGAAAATGTTTGCAGATGAAAGATTTAGGAGAAGCAGCCTATGTATTAGGTGTGAAGATCTATAGAGATAGATCTAAGAGGCTTCTCGGGCTGTGCCAGAGTACTTACATCGATAAAGTCCTAGAGAGATTCCATTTAGAAAATTCTAAAAGAGGATATCTTCCAGTCAGACATGGTCTGAATCTTTCAAAGAGTCAGTTTCCACAAACACAGACTGAGAAAGATGAAATGGACAATATGCCTTATGCTTCGGCTATTGGGTCCATTATGTATGCGATGTTGTGTACTCGCCCAGACGTCGCTTATGGGTTAAGCGTGACCAGTCGATTCCAAAGTAATCCAGGTAAGGCACACTGGATTGCAGTCAAGAACATTTTGAAATATCTTCGGAGGACCAAAGATATGTTCTTGATATATAGAGGTCAGGAAGAACTCAGTATTGAAGGATATACTGACGCTTCATTCCAATCTGACCAGGATGATTTCCGATCACAATCAGGCTATGTTTTTAGCTTGAATGGAGGAGCAGTGGTGTGGAAAAGTTTCAAACAATCAATTGTTGCTGATTCCACAACAGAAGCCGAGTATGTTGCAGCCTCAGAAGCATCCAAGGAGGCAGTGTGGATTCGTAAGTTCGTTCAGGAACTTGGTGTTGTTCCTTCGAGTGCAGATCCTTTGGTTATCTTCTGTGATAACACTGGAGCAATAGCACAGGCAAAGGAACCACGGTCGCACCAGAAGTCCAAGCACATACAGAGAAGGTTTCACTTGATCCGGGAGATCATTGATCGTGGCGAGATCAAAATCTGCAAGGTTCATACAGATGACAATCTAGCTGACCCGCTTACAAAGCCTCTGGCACAGCAGAAGCATGAGAAGCACTGTAATAATATGGGTTTGAGATTTCTCAACCATTAGATTAAGTGCAAGTGGGAGATTGTTGGGGTATGCCCTTAAGGCTAATGTTTGAGGCCTTGGGATTATATCAGTATCATGTATAAACTCTATGTTTATAAAGGCAATGGTTGTTATTCAGGTTGTTACATCATCTGCTGCAATATGTATACTTCTGAATAATGTCTCAATGCTGTTCAGCTTGGCTGACATGCAGTATTGTCCTTAGTCGAGATATCTTGGTGAACATGAGACAGCCTTGATATGATTGAGACTAATATGTGTTCTAATCTTATAGGATGCTTCGAGCATGGAATAAGATGTAGACTCATGGGTACATTGGATGTACTGGACAGACCCTACTTAGGATATTCAATTGCTTGTCACAATGTGAATAATCCTTATATGCAAACAAGTGGCATATTTCCTCTGACTTGAGATCACTTGTGTTTCTAAATGATGATTGGCATTGTTTTGAGGTAGTTCAATATCATTTGAAACATAATGGTTATAGACTATCTTGGATAATGAGCATGAGTCATGTTAGGGCACTAGTGATAGATATAGGATTGCCGTCTCCTTGTTTGGAGTGTGATGTTCTATAGGGGCCCCCTGGATGAGATGGTTGAGAAAGTGTATGGCCATACCCAGATGACTATGTTCATCTGATCTAATCATTCTCATCATATTGGAATTACAGGCTTGACACGCTTGTCCAATAAGAACATCCAGTGGCAAAGGAAACACATATGTCAAGTGACTTGGGTTCACACTTGTGCTGTGGTTTGGGTGTAGTCTTGGAAGACTCTTTCCTTTATATCGGGAGATAGTGATGTGTTGCTAGATACCCCTCACTGATCGTGACAACGTAAGTTATCGTTACCGACATTTAAAGGAAACCCTTAGGGTCGCACAATTTGATGATATGGCTTACTTGAGTCAGATCATGTGGACTGAATTGTTTTGGTTCAGTTTAATGGGATTTAAACTCTGATTGTAAGTGAGATCTGGTCTGATCATGTTTGATTGATTAGGGCTTGAGATCGGTAAGCTTCGATCGAGAGAATTGATGCTAGATCGATGAGATCAAGAGCATCAAGAGATGAATGGTTAGATCTTGAGCCTTATGGTTTAATTTGATCTAGACCAATGCTTGGTTTAATTTGTTCTTTGAACCAAATGTAATTGAACCGGTTCACTTAGTGTGAGCGCATGGTTTAAGTCAAGGGAGGAAGTTGCGATTGGGGTAAACGCATCTTGCGTTGAAGAAGTGGCTTGCTATTTTTGGAAATTGGTTTTCCAAAATGGGGAACGCCTCCACGTTCGAAGTGGTCACGCCCTATTCTCGCCTCTTCACCTCTTGTCGCCTCTCCTCTCTCGTGTGGTGAGTCTTCACGCAAAGGAGAAGAGAACAAAACCAAGAGATCGTCTCATCTTCCCTTCAAGCGATCAGGAGACTTGGAGATCCTTGCTAGCACAAGGAACAACAAGGAGAAAGCCATTTCTCATCTTGTGTGCGTCACCTTTGGAGGAGAGCCGCTCGCCCTCTTGCTTCCAAGACGCCATCCAAGAAATGGCATTGGTATGATCTCTTTCTTGATCTATACAATCATAAAGTTGATCTATGTTCATGCATGCGATCCTAGGAAACCCTAGATTCCGCCCATGCAATTTTTATTTGCGCATGCTTTAGGGTTTCGCCCCCTATAGGGAACTTTCATCTCACTCCAAGAACCAGAGGCCCCCTTCGATCCAGAGATAGTGGATATCCTTGAGGACCAGACTCGACTCACCCCTGACGAGGTACAACTATTTTGCCGCGTTAAGTTTTCAAATGGTGAGGAGGCATGGCTCCCCGAGGAAGAGTTAGCCCTGGCTGCTCCAGATTTTCTCCAAGGATTCAAGGATAATTCTCCTGAGGAGAATTTTTCCAACCCGGGGAGAAATGATGGAGGGCCTAACACAGCTCTTAGAAGATCCACTAGCGCTCGGAGGAAGCCCATCAGGTATGGCTTCACTTAGAGTCCACTTTCCTTTTCAGTACTTTCCTTATTTGCATTGCATGGCTTGATAGGTTAGTTCCACCCCAAAGTCTATCATGTAGTTTACTTTTATAAATGTTGTTGGTAGGTTGTGCATTGTAATGTCATGGTAGGTTAGTGCATGTAGTTTGGATACATTAATATTCAGCTCAAGGGATACAAATCAGCTAGCTCACCACACTCCAAGAAGCTAGCTCCCATTTTGGAAGGTTCACTTCAAAGTAGTTCAAAGAGAGACTTCTAACACAACTCAACATCAAGCTCCACTTCAATTATTCCCTTCCAATTGAAGAGAGGCCACCCCATGGAATCATTTGCGCCATCTACAACAACAAGGCTCATCTAGATCCACAATTCAAGGTGGCGCCCATCTAGATCCACCAATCAAGGAGGCGCCCATCTAGATCCACAATTAGGGGAGTTGCGCCATCAAGATCCACAATTAGGGGGAAGGCTTATTTCCTTCTTCTCATTGCCGCCCAAGACAACAAGGAAGGTTTTCAAATTTCAAACTCTCCCTCATATGTGCCAACACCTCCAAGGAAGATAGCCATTTCGAATTCAAAGACTTACCACCTTGCCCTCATCCCTAAGCTGCCTATAAATGTATCCCCATCGCATCATGTGCATAGCATTATTGAATATATTGTTGAATAGTTTCCTAGCCAAACTATGGGTGCTTGTGTCGCCTAGGGTGCTTGTGTCGCCCACCTTTTCTTCTTTGGGTGCTTGTGTCGCCCAAGTCCCCTCATCCTCCCCTTTCTTCCTTCAAGATCCGAGTGAAGAGTCCCCTTCAAGGGGGAGCGCAAGCGGATAAAACCCCTTTCAAGAGGGGGGCCGAAACCCTAAATAAAGGGGGCGCATGCATGTTTGCTAGGGTTTCAACAACATAATCGCTTATATGCTCATATGATACTCTTTGATGGATTAATTAGATCAAGAAGGAGATCATACCAATGCCATAGGGTTGAATGTGTTGGGGTATGCCCTTAAGGCTAATGTTTGAGGCCTTGGGATTGTATTAGTATCATGTAATAAACTCTTAAGTTTATAAAGGCATGGTTATTATTCAGGTTGTTACCTTGTCTGCTGTAATAAGTGTACTTCTGAATACTGTCTCAAAGCTGTTCAGCTAGGCTGACAGGCTATATGTCCTTAGTCGAGATATCTTGGTGAACATGAGACAGCCTTGATATGATTGAGACTAATATGAGTGCTAATCTTATAGGATGCTTCGAGCATGGAATAAGACGTAGACTCATGGGTACATTGGATGTACTGGACAGACCCTACTGGGATATTCCATTGCTTGTCACAATGTGAATGATCCTTGTAAGCAGCAAGTGGCACATGTCCTCTGACTTGAGATCACTTGTGTTTCTGAATGATGATTGTCATTGTCTTGAGGTAGTTCAATATCATTTGAAACATAATGATTATAGACTATCTTGGATGGTGAGCTTGAATCAGGTTAGGGCACTAGTGATAGACATAGGATTGCCGTCTCCTTGTTTAAGGAGTGTAGTGTTCTAAGGGCCCCCCTATATGAGATGATTGAGATAGTGTATGGCCATACCCAGATGACTATGTGCATCTGATCTAATCATGCTCATCGTATTGGAGTTACAAGCTTGACCCGCTTGTCCAATAAGAACATCCAGTGGCAAAGGACACATGTATGCCTTGTGAATTGAGTCACACTTGTGCTATGGTTTGGGAGTAGTCTTGGAAGACTCTTTCCTTTATATCGGGAGACAGTGATGTGTTGCTAGATACCCCTCACTGATCGTGATAACGTAAGTTATCGTTACCGACATTTAAAGGAAACCCTCAGGGTCGCACAATTTGGTGATATGGCTTCCTTAAGTCAGATCGTGTGGACTGAATTGTTTTGGTTCAGTTTAAAGAGATTTAATCTCTGATTGTAAGTGAGATCTGGTCTGATCATGTTTGATTGATTAGAGCTTTAGATCGGTAAGCTTCGATCGAGAGAGATGATGCTAGATCGATGCGATCAGAAGCGTCAGATGATGAATGGTCAGATCTAGGACCTTGGGGTCTAATTTGATCTAGACTTAATTTATGGGCTGATTTGGTTTCGCTATTGAACCAAGGATATTGAACCGGCTCATGGGTTGAGCGCTTGGTTCAAGAGGGAGAAGAGGTTGCGTTTGGTTCATGGAAACGTGAACGCCAACTCTTAATCGTTGCCAATTTTGGAAAGTTCCAAAAGCATAACGCATATGCGTTCATGGCTTGATGTCTCTCTAATGTTTTTCGGTTTTGCTTCTTGGACGTGGTTTTGGGAACGGCTTGCTCGTGTGGAAGGCATCGTTCTTGCGCCAAGGAAGAAGAGCTCTCGAAAAGAAGGAAGCCCTTTTTCATCTAATCTCCTACACACGGTTGGAAAAGCTTGGCAATCTTGCTAGCACAAGAGTTGCTCAAGGAGGAAGCTTTCATCCCTTGTGTGTGATTTCTTTGGAGAAGATCCCTTCGATCTTTCTTCTTCCAAGCCGCACCTTCCCATGGCCATGGTAATGAATCTCTCACTTGTTATTCAAGTTGATTATATGAAAGTATAGAATGCGATCTTATGTGGAAACCCTAATTCCGCTGCTATGAGAAAGAAACATATGACTTGCGCCCCCCTCATGAAAGGGGTTCTTCTCACAATAGGTTTTGCGCTCCCCTCCTGAAAGGGTTCCATCAATTGGTATCAGAGGCAATCTATACTTTTTCATATGATTGCTTGCGGTTCTAATGAGTAGATCATCATGTTTGATCCATGAATATGTTGGTGAATAGATCTAAAGGTGATTGCTCACATGCCGAAACCTACATGCTAGTTTAGAACTTAGATGTATGTTTCTTCATGAGTTGCGCATGTTGTTGTGTTGGCGCATGATAAGTATGTTGAATGGTTGAATGATATTTCATCAAATCTTATACCTACTTGCGCGCAAACATTTAGATCTATATGCATCTACTATAAACCCTTAGATGGGTTGATGGGGCTGAAGTCACCTCTAGGTTAGATCCATTAGTCTGATCAGACCATCTGACAGCTCAGATGGGTTAACCTGATAGCACCTATGCGCAAGCACAAGGTGGCTATAGGTTGACTGCATCTAGGGCGTGTAGCGAGGTCTGGTTGAGACACTACTGAACACACTTGAGTTAGGCCCGGGGTCACACCCGCTTGCCAAAACTCATGGGGGTAGTTCAGCCCTTGGCGCATGCATGGTTGACCATTAGGTCAACTCGGGTCAGTTAGGACTCGGTGCATGCAAGGGCAAAGGATCTAACTAGATGGATGAGTGGATCCCCATCAATGCACCATTGTAAGGTTGTAGGGCTCATAAGGAAATTAAAATTGATGCCATGGGGTTTTCAAAACTTTTAATTTCAAGATGATTGGATCACATGTTGATTGAACCATATGCTTGTCTATTTAGTCTTATGTGGGTTGCCCAATTGTGTGCTGTGCTGGGGCCTGCGTGCCTGGACTTAAAAAAAATTGTAAATTAATTTGTGATCTGCGAATCACATTGTACTTAATTTATAATATGTTGTTGACCTGCGAGTCAATCTTGTCTAGATAGATCAAATGTACTTTGATTAGACAAGAACAAAGGCACACATCCAAGAGGGGCATTCACCTGGTGGTGCACCTGTGGTGCTCTTGGCGCTAGGGCACTGGGTTGGACCAGATGAGATGCAATGAAGCTCAAGTGAAGACTTAAGTAATATTAAGGTCTTACTAGGGTTCATGGGCTTTTACCACATAAGATCATGCTTTCTACTTATTGCTAATAATTAGAATTGCATATTTATGTTTATCTTCTGCTATAGCCATAGGACATGCCTGATAGTAAGAAGATAAAAGACCGTTAAAATCCAACGCTAACATATCAAGCTCGTAAGCCTTCTGACGCGAAACCTCACCTTTCTGACTATCGTTGGAGCCGTGTTGAACCCACTCAGTGGGCACGTCCATCTATCTTCAGACGGTGCTGGATTTCACCTGCGTGTTACAGAGTTGGGATTTATCCCCTCTCGTTGCTCAGCATAGCACGTGGTGGTCCAGGGAGTAGGTCAGGTCAGCTTGACCATGTAGACTACATATGTGGCGCATATGGTAGCACATGGAGGCAGCCATCTCTGGGATCAGAGACTGTGTTGTACCAACTCAGTTGGCACAGTCTGCTGGATTGCCAAGATGAAGGGGAATCGCACGGGTTGGCGATTGGCTGGGAGAGCCTACCAGAAACTAGTGCTTGTCATCTCTGTGCATCTTATCTCGCCTGAGCGGGACGCGGAGACCAAGTATGAAATCTGGATCCCATCTCACTAAAAGAGTGTTACTCTTTCGGACTGTTTACTGGATTTTTCAGTCAGACAAAATAGTGAGAAAAGAATCTTTCTTAAGTCCTGGATTGATTCTGAAACATTGATACTAACCTTGCTGTTCTTGCTTGTTGTAGATTCCTGCAGCAACGAACACCATGAGCTTCAATGTGCGATCCCTACTGGAAAGGGAGAAGTTTGCTGGGCCGAACTTCTCTGACTGGTTCGGACACCTTAAGATCGTTCTTAAGGCAGAGAGGAAACTGTATGTCCTCGAGACGGCGATACCGCCGCAGCCCGCTCCGAACGCCGCAAGGGCGGTTCGGGATGCCTATGAAAAGCACGTCAATGATAGCATTGATGTCGCTTGCCTGATGCTAGCGTCTATGACGCCACCGCTGCAGCGTCAGCATGAGGATATGTCGGCTATAGAAATTATAGCGAACCTCAAGATGCTGTATGCTGCACAGGCGAGGACAGAACGCTATAATCTGACAAAGCTCTTCTTTCAGAGCAAACTGGCTGAGGGGAGCCCAGTGGGAGCTCACGTGCTCAAGATGATTGGGCACAAGGAGGCTCTGGAGAAACTGGGGCATACCGTCAACCAGGAGCTTGCTGTAGATATTATTCTGCAGTCTCTTCCGCCTTCTTTCGATGCGTTCATCATTAACTTTAATATGAACAAAATCGATTGTACGCCGGCAGAGCTGCTGAATATGCTCTTGACTACTGAGGAAACTCTGAAGGGCAAGCCTTCAACCTCTGTCTTAATGGTTCCTTTTAGGAACAAGAAGAAGGGGAAGAAGGGCAAGGCCCCTGTCAAGAATTACAGCAAGGCCCTGAAACAGAAGGTGAAGCGGTCGAAGGACAACAGGTGTTTCCACTGTGGCCAGCTGGGTCACTGGAAAAAGGACTGTAAAGCGCTCCAAGGAGATAAGAGGGGAAGCATCGCTTCTGGCTCAGGTATATACGTGACGGAAGTCATGGTTTCATCTTCTTCTATATCATGGGTGTTGGACACTGCATGTGGAGTTCACATTTGTTCAAATGTGCAGGAACTCAAGAGAAGAAGGCAGGTGGGACAGCATGAGGTAGACCTACGCGTTGGAAACGGGGCACGGGTTGCTGCGGTTGCTGTAGGAGACTATTTCATTACTTTACCATCTGGCATTGTATTAGAATTAAACAATTGTTATTTTGTACCCAGTATTACCAAGAATATTATCTCTATTCCTGCTCTTGTCAGGAAAGGATTTGCCTTTGAATGCAAGATTTCAAAGTGTATTTTGACTTATGATAATATTGTGTATGCCACTGGTTCAATTAACAATGGGTTATTCATGTTGGACATGGAATATTCTATACAAAACATTGATAATAAGAAAGCCAAGTATGCTGATGACAGCACCTTGCTATGGCATAGTCGTTTAGGCCATATAAACGAGAAGCGCATTAAGCGGTTGCATGAACATGGACTGCTGGGATCATTCTCCTATGAGGAGATTGATACATGCAAAGCTTGTTTGATGGGTAAAATGACGAAGTCTCCTTTTCCTCACAAAGGTCAGAGGACTTCAGGTTTACTTGACCTTATACACAGTGATGTGTGTGGGCCATTTAGTAAACATGCCAGAGGTGGCTATCAGTACTTCATTACCTTTACTGATGATTTCAGTAGGTATGGGTATGTCTATTTGATGAGACATAAAAGTGAATCTTTTGACAAGTTCAAAGAGTTCAAAAATGAAGTACAAAATCAGTTAGGCAGAAATATCAAGGCACTTCGTTCTGATCGAGGTGGTGAATACCTAAGTCATGCATTTACTGACTATCTGAAAGAGTGTGGGATTATCTCACAGCTCACTCCGCCAGGAACACCGCAATGGAATGGTGTGTCCGAGAGGAGAAATAGAACGTTACTTGATATGGTTCGTTCTATGATGAGTCAGGCTACTCTTCCATACTCCTTTTGGGGTTTTGCACTGGAAACAGCTGCAAAGGTACTAAACCGAGTGCCATCCAAGGCAGTTTCAAAGACGCCATATGAGTTATGGTACGGGAAACAGCCTAGCTTGACGTTTATCAGGATCTGGGGTTGCGAGGCTTATGTCAAAAAGCTCGCCTCTGGGAAACTAGAGAGCAGATCTGATAAATGTATCTTTGTCGGTTACCCTAAGGAAACTAAGGGTTATTATTTCTACGATCCCAAAGAGAACAAGATATTTGTTGCTCGGACGGCCATATTTCTTGAGAAGGAGTTTCTTCTGCAAGAGGCCAGTGGGAGAGAAATAAAGCTGGATGAGATTCCAGAGGAAGGACAAAGTAGTCAGGCAGAGTTGGATGTGCCTGAGCCAGTAGATCAGGTTACTGAACAACCTGAGGCTCAGATATCACGGGAACCGCGAAGATCGGGTAGGATCCGTCGACAGCCTGAGCGCTATGACGGAGTCTACATCATTGATAATGATGAACCCCTAACTTATGCGGATGCGGTCAGTGGACCGGAGTCAGCTAGATGGCTTGATGCTATGCGAGCCGAGATGGACTCCATGTCAGATAACCAAGTCTGGGATTTGGTTGATCCGCCTCCGGGAGTAATCCCTATAGGCTGTAAATGGATCTTCAAGAAGAAGATTGACATGGATGGTAACGTGGTTACCTATAAAGGCAGGCTAGTTGCGAAAGGTTTCAAACAAATCTACGGGATAGATTATGATGAAACTTTCTCTCCTGTAGCCATGTTTAAGTCTATTCGGATTCTTTTCGCGATAGCTGCATATTACGATTATGAGATCTGGCAGATGGATGTGAAAACAGCTTTCCTTAATGGAAATCTGGATGAGGATGTGTATATGACACAACCGGAAGGTTTCAACAATCCAGCAGATCGTCATAAAATATGCAAGTTAAAGAAGTCCATATATGGACTTAAACAAGCATCAAGAAGCTGGAATATTCGTTTTGATGAATCAATCTCTGAGTTTGGTTTCATCAAGAACGAAGATGACCCGTGTGTATATAAGAGGTTTAGTGGGAGCGTAATTACATTCCTAATCCTCTACGTCGATGATATCTTAATCATTGGAAATGATATTCCTGAATTGCATGCTGTTAAGGCATGGTTAGGAAAATGTTTCCAGATGAAAGATTTAGGAGAAGCAGCCTATGTACTAGGTGTGAAGATCTACAGGGATAGATCTAAAAGGCTTCTCGGGCTGTGCCAGAGTACTTACATCGATAAGGTCCTGGAGAGATTCCATTTAGAGAATTCTAAACGTGGATATCTTCCAGTCAGACATGGTCTGAATCTTTCGAAGAGTCAGTGTCCACAAACACAGACTGAGAAAGATGAAATGGACAATACGCCTTATGCTTCGGCTATTGGGTCCATTATGTATGCGATGTTGTGTACTCGCCCAGACGTCGCTTACGGGTTAAGCGTGACCAGTCGATTCCAAAGTAATCCAGGTTTGGCGCACTGGATTGCGGTCAAGAACATTTTAAAATATCTGCGGAGGACCAAAGATATGTTCTTGATATATGGTGGTCAGGAAGAACTCAGTATAGAGGGATATACTGACGCTTCGTTCCAGTCGGACCAGGATGATTTCCGATCGCAATCAGGCTATGTTTTTAGCTTGAATGGTGGAGCAGTGGTGTGGAAGAGTTTCAAACAGTCAACTGTTGCTGATTCCACAACAGAAGCCGAGTATGTTGCAGCCTCGGAAGCATCTAAGGAGGCAGTGTGGATTCGTAAGTTCGTGAGAGAACTTGGTGTCGTTCCTTCGAGTGCAGATCCTTTGGTTATCTTCTGTGATAACACTGGAGCCATCGCACAAGCAAAGGAACCGCGGTCGCACCAGAAGTCCAAGCACATACAGAGACGGTTTCACTTGATCCGGGAGATCATTGATCGAGGCGAGATCAAAATATGCAAGGTTCATACAGATGACAATCTGGCAGACCCACTTACCAAGCCTCTGGCGCAGCAGAAGCATGTGAAGCACTGTAATAATATGGGTTTGAGATTTCTCAACCATTAGATTAAGTGCAAGTGGGAGATTGTTGGGGTATGCCCTTAAGGCTAATGTTTGAGGCCTTGGGATTGTATTAGTATCATGTAATAAACTCTTAAGTTTATAAAGGCATGGTTATTATTCAGGTTGTTACCTTGTCTGCTGTAATAAGTGTACTTCTGAATACTGTCTCAAAGCTGTTCAGCTAGGCTGACAGGCTATATGTCCTTAGTCGAGATATCTTGGTGAACATGAGACAGCCTTGATATGATTGAGACTAATATGAGTGCTAATCTTATAGGATGCTTCGAGCATGGAATAAGACGTAGACTCATGGGTACATTGGATGTACTGGACAGACCCTACTGGGATATTCCATTGCTTGTCACAATGTGAATGATCCTTGTAAGCAGCAAGTGGCACATGTCCTCTGACTTGAGATCACTTGTGTTTCTGAATGATGATTGTCATTGTCTTGAGGTAGTTCAATATCATTTGAAACATAATGATTATAGACTATCTTGGATGGTGAGCTTGAATCAGGTTAGGGCACTAGTGATAGACATAGGATTGCCGTCTCCTTGTTTAAGGAGTGTAGTGTTCTAAGGGCCCCCCTATATGAGATGATTGAGATAGTGTATGGCCATACCCAGATGACTATGTGCATCTGATCTAATCATGCTCATCGTATTGGAGTTACAAGCTTGACCCGCTTGTCCAATAAGAACATCCAGTGGCAAAGGACACATGTATGCCTTGTGAATTGAGTCACACTTGTGCTATGGTTTGGGAGTAGTCTTGGAAGACTCTTTCCTTTATATCGGGAGACAGTGATGTGTTGCTAGATACCCCTCACTGATCGTGATAACGTAAGTTATCGTTACCGACATTTAAAGGAAACCCTCAGGGTCGCACAATTTGGTGATATGGCTTCCTTAAGTCAGATCGTGTGGACTGAATTGTTTTGGTTCAGTTTAAAGAGATTTAATCTCTAATTGTAAGTGAGATCTGGTCTGATCATGTTTGATTGATTAGAGCTTTAGATCGGTAAGCTTCGATCGAGAGAGATGATGCTAGATCGATGCGATCAGAAGCGTCAGATGATGAATGGTCAGATCTAGGACCTTGGGGTCTAATTTGATCTAGACTTAATTTATGGGCTGATTTGGTTTCGCTATTGAACCAAGGATATTGAACCGGCTCATGGGTTGAGCGCTTGGTTCAAGAGGGAGAAGAGGTTGCGTTTGGTTCATGGAAACGTGAACGCCAACTCTTAATCGTTGCCAATTTTGGAAAGTTCCAAAAGCATAACGCATATGCGTTCATGGCTTGATGTCTCTCTAATGTTTTTCGGTTTTGCTTCTTGGACGTGGTTTTGGGAACGGCTTGCTCGTGTGGAAGGCATCGTTCTTGCGCCAAGGAAGAAGAGCTCTCGAAAAGAAGGAAGCCCTTTTTCATCTAATCTCCTACACACGGTTGGAAAAGCTTGGCAATCTTGCTAGCACAAGAGTTGCGCAAGGAGGAAGCTTTCATCCCTTGTGTGTGATTTCTTTGGAGAAGATCCCTTCGATCTTTCTTCTTCCAAGCCGCACCTTCCCATGGCCATGGTAATGAATCTCTCACTTGTTATTCAAGTTGATTATATGAAAGTATAGAATGCGATCTTATGTGGAAACCCTAATTCCGCTGCTATGAGAAAGAAACATATGACTTGCGCCCCCCTCATGAAAGGGGTTCTTCTCACAATAGGTTTTGCGCTCCCCTCCTGAAAGGGTTCCATCAGAATGTTAGCTTGGAAGAAGAGAGCAACTTAGATCTCCTCCAAAAGTTCACACACAAGATGAAGATTGCTTACTTCCTTGGCGTCCCTTGTGCTAGCAAGGCACCCAAGCTTGCTTGTCGAATGGAAGGAGATGATGAAAAATCTCTCTTGGCCGATCCTTTTTCTCATCAACTTACACCACCCAAGAATGTGTGTGTCATCGAGAGCCAAAGGGGAGATGAGCGTTAGAGAAGCCTTGTGATCGAATGTGGAGACATTCATCACTTTGCAAAACCGAAATGCCAAAATTGGCAAGTCTTGAATACATGCGTTATGCGTTCACATGAAGTGAACCAAACGCATTGTTGGGGTATGCCCTTAAGGCTAATGTTTGAGGCCTATGGGAATGTATCAGTATCATGTAATAAACTGTTATGTTTATAAAGGCATGGTTGTTATTCAGTTAGTTACATTGTCTGCTGCAATATATGTTCTTCTGAATAATGTCTCAAAGCTGTTCAGCTGGGCTGACATGCAATTATGTCCTTAGTCGATATATCTTGGTGAACATGAGACAGCCTTGATATGGTCAAGACTAATATGTGTTCTAATCTTATAGGATGCTTCGAGCATGGAATAAGATGTAGACTCATGGGTACATTGGATGTACTGGACAGACCCTACTAGGATGTTCAATTGTTTGTCACAATGTGAATATTCCTTGAATGTGACAAGTGGCACATTTCCTCTGACTTGAGATCGCTTGTGTTTTCTAAATGATGATTGCCATTGTTTTGAGGTAGTTCAATATCATTTGAAACATAATGATTATAGACTATCTTGGATGGTGAGCTTGAATCAGGTTAGGGCACTAGTGATAGACATAGGATTGCCGTCTCCTTGTTTAAGGAGTGTGATGTTCTAAAGGGGCCCCCTGGATGAGATGATTGAGAAAGTGTATGGCCATACCCAGGTGACTGTGTTCATCTGATCTAATCATGCACATCATATTGGAGTTACAAGCTTGACAGGCTTGTCCAATAAGAACATCCAGTGGCAAAGGAAATATGCATGCCTTGTGAATTGATTCACACTTGTGCTATGGTTTGGGTGTAGTCTTGGAAGACTCTTTCCTTTATATCGGGAGACAGTGATGTGTTGCTAGATACCCCTCACTGATCGTGATAATGAGAATTATCGTTACCGACATTTAGAGGAAACCCTCAGGGTCGCACAATTTGATGATATGGCTTACTTAAGTCAGATCGTGTGGACTGAATTGTTCGGGTTCAGTTTAAAGGGATTTAATCTCTGATTGTAAGTGGGATCTGGTCTAATCATGTTTGATTGATTAGGGCTTGAGATCGGTAAGCTTTGATCGAGAGATTGGATGCTAGATCGGTCAGATCAGGAGCATCGAGAGATTGACGGTCAGATCAAGAACTTAAGTGTTTATTGTGGTCTGGACTGATTGCTTGGTTTATTTGGTTATTGAACCAAACTTAAGTGAACCGGCTCATGGATGAGCGCTTGGTTCAATTCAAAGAAGAGAGGAAAATGCGATTGGTTCAAAATGCATGAACACATGATCGCATGAAAGAGTGAGGTTGGCTATTTTTAGCAACCACGTCTCCATGTCTTGTGTGGAGCGCATATCGTGTGGCCTCCTCTCTATTCTCGTCGCCTCCTCTCGTGTTGATCATTATTCTTCACGCCTTGAAGAGTCGAGAAGAAAAACAAGCAAGCTCTCTCTCATTTCCCCATACGAAGGACTCCTTGAAGATTTGCTAGCACAAAGTCGCCAAGGAAGTAGTCGCCTTCTCATTGTGTGCGTCATCTAAGGAGAAGAGGCACTTGCGTCTTTGATTCTAAGACACCATCAAACCGATGGCAATGGTATGATTTTATCTCTTGTGCAATCGGGTTTTTAAGTTGATAATAATGCATGCATCAAAGGTCCTAGAAACCCTCCTTCCGTTGCTTTAAAAATTACATGCGCCTATCTAGGGTTTCGCCCCCCTTATTTAGGGGTTCTTTCAATTGGTATCAGAGCCATTGTTTGCATGTTTCTATGATTGCTTAAAACTTTGTGATCCATGTATAAGTATGCTTAGATCTATAACATGCGCATATTAGATGTTCCATGCGAAAAATATATCATGTTACATTCAGACCTTGGCGCATGTTCTTGGCGCTTGTTTTTGTATGTTTTTCTCAAAACTTATATCACATGCGCGTATAACCTTAGATCTAAGGCACCTACTGTAAACCCTTAGATGGGTTATTAGGGTTGAAATCTCAGTCTAGTCAAGATCCAACCAGTTTGATCAGACTATCTGACAGCCTGAATGGGTCGACCAGATAGCACCTTGGCGCAAGCCTGAGGTGGCTATAGGTCGACTGCAGACAGGTGTGTAGCGATGTCTGATTGAGACAACTAATGAACACACATGAGTTAGGCCCGGGGTCACACCCGCTTGCCAGACCTCATTGTGGTTGTTCAGCCCTGGCGCATGCATAGTTGACCTTATGGTCGACTCAAGTCAGTTAGGACTTGGTGCATGAAAGGGCAGTGGATCTGACTGGGTCTGATGAGTGGATCCCTAGTAATGGACCATTGTAAGGTAGTAGGGCGAATAAGGAAAATTAAAATTGATCCCAAGGGGTTTTCGAAATTTAATTTTTCATGAGTGGATCACATGTTGGTTGTAGCATATGCTTGTTTATTTCTTCTTATGTGGGCTGCCCGTTATTAATGTGTGCTGTGCTAGGGCCTGCGTGCCTGGGAGTTAATTGTAAATTAATTTTTATTTTTGTGATCTGCGAATCACAGTTTAATTAATTTATAATGTGAAATTGACCTGCGTGTCAATCTTGTCTAGATAGTTAAATTTGTAATTTAATTAGACAAGAGCACAGAGCACACTTGGCAGAGGCGCATGCAGCAGTTGCTGGACCAGGTGGGAGGTCTAGGGATCGACCCTAGGACCAGGCGCATATTCCTGGTGGGCGCACCTATGCTGCAGATGGCGCTTGGGCCCTGGTTTGGGCCAGATGAGCAGCTAAAGACCCATGAAGAGCAAGTGAAGACTTAATTTAGGTTAAGGTCTCACTAGGGCTATGGGCTTTTACCACATAAGATTCATGCTTTCTTTTATTGTTTAAATATTAGAATTGCATGATTAGTTTATCTTCTGCTATCACCATAGGAATTGCATGATAGTGAAGAAGATAAAAGACCGTTAAAATCCAACGATCAAATATCAAGCTCGTAAGCCTTCTGACGCGAAACCTCACTGTTCTGATTATCGTTGGAGCCGTGTTGTACCCACTCAGTGGGCACGTCCATCTATCTTCAGACGGTGCGGGACTACACCTGTGTGTTACAGAGTAGGGATTTATCCCTTCTCGTTGCTCAGCATAGCACATGGTGGTCCAGGGAGTAGGTCGGGTCAGCTTGACCGTGTAGGCTACATATGTGGCGCATATGGTAGCACATGGAGGCAGCCATCTGTGGGGTCAGAGATTGTGTTGTACCAACTCAGTTGGCACAGTCTGCTGGATTGCCCAGATGAAGGGGAATCGCACGGGTTGGCGATTGGCTGGGGCAGCCTACCAGAGATTAGTGCTTGTACTCTCTGTGCATCTTATCTCGCCTGAGCGGGACGCGGAGACCAAGTATGAAATCTGGATCCCATCTCACTAAAAGAGTTCTACTCTTTCGGGCTGTTTTGCTGGATTTTTCAGCCAGATAAAATAGTGAGAAAAAGAATCTTTCTTAAGTCCTGATTGATTCTTATACATTGATACTGACCTTGCTGTTCTTGCATTGTTGTAGATACCTGCAGCAACGAACACCATGAACTTCAATGTGCGATCCCTACTGGAAAGGGAGAAGTTTGCTGGGCCGAACTTCTCTGACTGGTTTGGACACCTTAAGATCGTTCTTAAGGCAGAGAGGAAACTGTATGTCCTCGAGACGGCGATACCGCCGCAGCCCGCTCCGAACGCCGCAAGGGCGGTTCGGGAAGCCTATGAAAAGCACGTCAATGATAGCATTGATGTCGCTTGCCTGATGCTAGTGTCTATGACGCCACCCCTGCAGCGTCAGCATGAGGATATGTCGGCTATAGAGATTATAGCGAACCTCAAGATGCTGTATGCTGCACAGGCAAGGACTGAGCGCTACAATTTGACGAAGCTCTTCTTTCAGAGCAAACTGGCTGAAGGGAGCCCAGTGGGAGCTCACGTGCTCAAGATGATTGGGCACAAGGAGGCTCTAGAGAAACTGGGGCATACCATCAACCAGGAGCTTGCTGTGGACATTATTCTGCAGTCTCTCCCGCCTTCATTCGACGCGTTCATTATTAATTTTAATATGAACAAAATCGATTGTACTCCGGCAGAGCTGCTGAATATGCTCTTGACCACTGAGGAGACTCTGAAGGGTAAGCCTTCGACCTCTGTCTTAATGGTTCCTTCCAGGAACAAGAAGAAGGGGAAGAAGGGCAAGGCCACTGTCAAGAGCTACAGCAAGGCTCTGAAGCAAAAGGTGAAGCGATCCAAGGAATACAGGTGTTTCCACTGTGGCCAGCTGGGTCACTAGAAAAAGGACTGTAAAGCGCTCCAAGGAGATAAGAGGGGAAGCATCGCTTCTGGCTCAGGTATATTCGTGACTGAGGTCATGTTTTCTTCTTCTATATCATGGGTGTTGGACACTGCATGTGGAGTTCACATTTGTTCAAATGTACAGGAACTCAAGAGAAGAAGGCAGGTGGGACAGCATGAGGTGGACCTACGCGTTGGAAACGGAGCACGGGTTGCTGCTGTTGCTGTAGGAGACTACTTCATTTCTTTACCATCTGGAATTGTATTGGAACTAGACAATTGTTACTTTGTTCCCAGTATTACTAAAAATATTATCTCCATTCCTGCTCTTGTCAGGAAGGGATTTTCCTTTGAATGCAATATTTCAAAGTGTGTTTTATCTTTAGATAATATTGTTTATGCAACTGGTTCAATTAGCAATGGGTTATTCATGTTGGACATGGAATGTTCGATACAGCAAATTGATATTAAGAAAGCCAAGTATGCTGATGATAGCACCTTGCTATGGCATAGTCGTTTAGGCCATATTAACGAGAAACGCATTAAGCGGTTGCATGATAATGGACTGCTAGGATCATTCTCCTATAAGGAGATTGATACATGCAAGGCTTGTTTGATGGGTAAAATGACGAAGTCACCTTTTCCTCATAAAGGTCAAAGGGCTTCAGGTTTACTTGACCTTATACACAGTGATGTGTGTGGGCCATTTAGTAAACATGCCAGAGGTGGCTATCAGTACTTCATTACCTTTACTGATGATTTCAGTAGGTATGGCTATGTCTATCTGATGAGACATAAGAGTGAATCTTTTGACAAGTTCAAAGAGTTCAAGAATGAAGTACAAAATCAGCTAGGCCGAAATATCAAGGCACTTCGCTCAGATCGAGGTGGTGAATACTTGAGTCATACGTTTACTGACTATCTGAAGGAGTGTGGGATTATCTCACAGCTCACTCCGCCAGGAACACCGCAATGGAATGGTGTGTCCGAGAGGAGAAATAGAACGTTACTTGATATGGTTCGTTCTATGATGAGTCAGGCTACTCTTCCATACTCCTTTTGGGGTTTTGCGCTGGAAACAGCTGCAAAGGTACTAAACCGAGTGCCATCCAAGGCAGTTTCTAAGACTCCATATGAGTTATGGTATGGGAAACAGCCGAGCTTGACATTTATCAGGATCTGGGGCTGCGAGGCTTATGTCAAAAAGCTCGCCTCTGGGAAACTAGAGAGCAGATCTGACAAATGTATCTTTGTCGGTTACCCTAAGGAAACTAAGGGTTATTATTTCTTCGATCCCAAGGAGAACAAGGTTTTTGTTGCTCGGACGGCCATATTTCTTGAGAAGGAGTTTCTTCTGCAAGAGGCCAGTGGGAGAGAAATAAAGCTGGATGAGAATCCAGAAGAAGGACAAAGTGACCAAGCAGAGTTGGATGAGCCTGAGCCGGTAGAACAGGTTATTGAACAACCTGAGGCTCAGATATCACGGGAACCGCGAAGATCGGGAAGGATCCGTCGACAGCCTGAGCGCTATGACGGAGTCTACATCATTGATCATGATGAACCCCTCACTTATGCGGATGCGGTCAGTGGACCGGAGTCAGCGAGATGGCTTGAAGCTATGCGCGCCGAGATGGACTCCATGTCAGATAACCAAGTTTGGGATTTGGTTGATCCGCCTCCGGGAGTTATCCCTATAGGCTGTAAATGGATCTTCAAGAAGAAGATTGACATGGATGGTAACGTAGTTACCTATAAAGGCAGGCTAGTTGCGAAAGGTTTCAAACAAATCTACGGGATAGATTATGATGAAACTTTCTCACCTGTAGCCATGTTTAAGTCTATTCGGATTCTTTTCGCGATAGCTGCATACTATGATTATGAGATTTGGCAGATGGATGTGAAAACAGCTTTCCTTAATGGAAATCTGGATGAGGATGTGTACATGACACAACCAGAAGGTTTCACTAATCCAGCAGATCGTCATAAGATATGCAAGTTAAAGAAGTCTATTTATGGACTTAAGCAAGCATCTAGAAGCTGGAATATTCGTTTTGATGAATCAGTCACCGAATTTGGTTTCATCAAGAACGAGGATGACCCGTGTGTATATAAGAGGTTTAGTGGGAGCGTAATTACTTTTCTAGTCCTCTACGTCGATGACATCTTGATCATTGGAAATGACATTCCTGAAATGCATGCTGTTAAAGCATGGCTGAGGAAATGTTTCCAGATGAAAGATTTAGGAGAAGCAGCCTATGTGTTAGGTGTGAAGATCTACAGGGATAGATCTAAGAGGCTTCTCGGGCTGTGCCAGAGTACTTACATCGATAAGGTCCTGGAGAGATTTCATTTAGAGAATTCTAAACGAGGATATCTTCCAGTCAGACATGGTCTGAATCTTTCGAAGAGTTAGTGTCCACAAACACAGACTGAGAAAGATGAAATGGACAATACGCCTTATGCTTCAGCTATTGGATCCATTATGTATGCGATGTTGTGTACTCGCCCAGACGTCGCTTACGGGTTAAGCGTGACCAGTCGTTTCCAAGGTAATCCAGGTATGGCGCACTGGATTGCAGTCAAGAATATTTTAAAATATCTGCGGAGGACCAAAGATATGTTCTTGATATATGGTGGTCAGGAAGAACTCAGTATTGAAGGATATACTGACGCTTCGTTCCAGTCTGACCAGGATGATTTCCGATCGCAATCAGGCTATGTTTTTAGCTTGAATGGAGGTGCAGTGGTGTGGAAGAGTTTCAAACAGTCAACTGTTGCTGATTCCACAACAGAAGCCGAGTATGTTGCAGCCTCGGAAGCATCCAAGGAGGCAGTGTGGATTCGTAAGTTCGTGAGAGAACTTGGTGTCGTTCCTTCGAGTGCAGATCCTTTGGTTATCTTCTGTGATAACACTGGAGCAATTGCACAAGCAAAGGAACCACGGTCGCACCAGAAGTCCAAGCACATACAGAGACGGTTTCATTTGATCAGGGAGATCATAGATCGTGGCGAGATCAAAATCTGCAAGGTTCATACAGATGACAATCTGGCTGACCCGCTTACCAAGCCTCTGGCGCAGCAGAAGCATGAGAAGCACTGTAATAATATGGGTTTGAGATTTCTCAACCATTAGATTAAGTGCAAGTGGGAGATTGTTGGGGTATGCCCTTAAGGCTAATGTTTGAGGCCTATGGGAATGTATCAGTATCATGTAATAAACTGTTATGTTTATAAAGGCATGGTTGTTATTCAGTTAGTTACATTGTCTGCTGCAATATATGTTCTTCTGAATAATGTCTCAAAGCTGTTCAGCTGGGCTGACATGCAATTATGTCCTTAGTCGATATATCTTGGTGAACATGAGACAGCCTTGATATGGTCAAGACTAATATGTGTTCTAATCTTATAGGATGCTTCGAGCATGGAATAAGATGTAGACTCATGGGTACATTGGATGTACTGGACAGACCCTACTAGGATGTTCAATTGTTTGTCACAATGTGAATATTCCTTGAATGTGACAAGTGGCACATTTCCTCTGACTTGAGATCGCTTGTGTTTTCTAAATGATGATTGCCATTGTTTTGAGGTAGTTCAATATCATTTGAAACATAATGATTATAGACTATCTTGGATGGTGAGCTTGAATCAGGTTAGGGCACTAGTGATAGACATAGGATTGCCGTCTCCTTGTTTAAGGAGTGTGATGTTCTAAAGGGGCCCCCTGGATGAGATGATTGAGAAAGTGTATGGCCATACCCAGGTGACTGTGTTCATCTGATCTAATCATGCACATCATATTGGAGTTACAAGCTTGACAGGCTTGTCCAATAAGAACATCCAGTGGCAAAGGAAATATGCATGCCTTGTGAATTGATTCACACTTGTGCTATGGTTTGGGTGTAGTCTTGGAAGACTCTTTCCTTTATATCGGGAGACAGTGATGTGTTGCTAGATACCCCTCACTGATCGTGATAATGAGAATTATCGTTACCGACATTTAGAGGAAACCCTCAGGGTCGCACAATTTGATGATATGGCTTACTTAAGTCAGATCGTGTGGACTGAATTGTTCGGGTTCAGTTTAAAGGGATTTAATCTCTGATTGTAAGTGAGATCTGGTCTAATCATGTTTGATTGATTAGGGCTTGAGATCGGTAAGCTTTGATCGAGAGATTGGATGCTAGATCGGTCAGATCAGGAGCATCGAGAGATTGACGGTCAGATCAAGAACTTAAGTGTTTATTGTGGTCTGGACTGATTGCTTGGTTTATTTGGTTATTGAACCAAACTTAAGTGAACCGGCTCATGGATGAGCGCTTGGTTCAATTCAAAGAAGAGAGGAAAATGCGATTGGTTCAAAATGCATGAACACATGATCGCATGAAAGAGTGAGGTTGGCTATTTTTAGCAACCACGTCTCCATGTCTTGTGTGGAGCGCATATCGTGTGGCCTCCTCTCTATTCTCGTCGCCTCCTCTCGTGTTGATCATTATTCTTCACGCCTTGAAGAGTCGAGAAGAAAAACAAGCAAGCTCTCTCTCATTTCCCCATACGAAGGACTCCTTGAAGATTTGCTAGCACAAAGTCGCCAAGGAAGTAGTCGCCTTCTCATTGTGTGCGTCATCTAAGGAGAAGAGGCACTTGCGTCTTTGATTCTAAGACACCATCAAACCGATGGCAATGGTATGATTTTATCTCTTGTGCAATCGGGTTTTTAAGTTGATAATAATACATGCATCAAAGGTCCTAGAAACCCTCCTTCCGTTGCTTTAAAAATTACATGCGCCTATCTAGGGTTTCGCCCCCCTTATTTAGGGGTTCTTTCACGCATATCTCTTCTCTCAAATGAACCAAGCGCTCACATATGAGCCGGTTCAATGCAGTTGGTCCAATGACCAAACCAAATCAGCCCAAGAATTGGTCCAGACCAAAATAAACCTTAAGGTTCAAAATCTAACCGTTCATCTTTTGATGCCCTTGATCTCATCGATCTAGCATCCACACTCTCGATCGAAGCTTACCGATCTCAAGCCCTAATCAATCAAACATGATCAGACTGGATCTCACTTACAATCAGAGTTTAAACTCCTTTAAACTGAATCAAAACAATCCAGTCCACACGATCTGACTCAAGTAAGCCATATCACCAAATTGTACGACCCTAAGGGTTTCCTTTAAATGTCGGTAACGATAACTCACGTTATCACAATCAGTGAGGGGTATCTAGCAACACATCACTGTCTCCCGATATAAAGGAAAGAGTCTTCCAAGACTACACCCAAACCACAGCACAAGTGTGAATCCACTTCACAAGGCATACATGTATCCTTTGCCACTGGATGTTCTTATTGGACAAGCATGTCAAGCTTGTAACTCCAATACGATGAGCATGATTAGATCAGATGAGCATAGTCATCTGGGTATGGCCATACACTTTCTCAATCATCTCATCCAAGGGGGCCCTTTTAGAACATCACACTCCTTGAACAAGGAGATGGCAATCCTATGTCTATCATTAGTGTCCTAACCTGACTCATGATCATTATCCAAGATAGTTTATAACCATTATCTTTCAAATGATATTGAACTACCTCAAAACAATGACAATCATCATTTAGAAACACAAGTGATCTCAAGTCAAAGGACATGTGCCACTTGTAGCATACAAGGATTATTCACATTGTGACAAGCAATTGAATATCCTAGTAGGGTCTGTCCAGTACATCCAATGTACCCATGAGTCTACATCTTATTCCATGCTCGAAGCATCCTATAAGATTAGAACAAATGTTAGTCTCAATCATATCAAGGCTGTCTCATGTCCACCAAGATATCTCGACTAAGGACTTAACTGTCAGCCTAGCTGAACAGCTTTGAGACATTATTCAGTAGTACACTTATTACAGCAGACAAGGTAACAAACTGAATAACAACCATGCCTTTATAAAAACAAGAGTTTATTACATGATACTGATACAATCCCAAAGGCCTCAAACATTAGCCTTAAGGGCATACCCCAACACCGAGCCCCCCTTTCTTCTTCCCCTCGCCCTCCATTCATCAAGCAAGGCCGAGAGTCACCACCTTCAAGGAAATCGCATCAAAGAGAACAAGAGCTCAAGATGGCGCAAAGAACATGGATGCATCCCTTGGTCTCCTTCAAGGCGATTCTCTAAGTTAAGTATTCCATCTTCTTGTGTCTTTTCTTTATACATCTTAAGAACATCTTACTACACATCTCTTGGATTTGTAGGACTTGGCGCAAGGAAGCTTGGCGCATCCCACTCTCTTGATCTCCCCTCTTTAGATAGTCCTTTGTTTTGTTAGCAAGAGAACTTGGAGGATTAGCCTCCCTCTTGACTTTAAGCATTGTTAAGTTTTAATCTGCTTATAACTCACCCACGCCTGTGTGGGGTTGCTAAATGCCCTGTGTGTAACCTGCACCTTCCATCAGAGTAGGACCGGTGAAGAACGGGAAGGACGGTCCTTCTATTCTCAAGGACCGCGAGGTGAGTCTTCTTTAAGTTATTGTCATTTCTTTCCTGCAAGTAGTTAATATTCGGTTTTCCTATTTAAAAATACAAAAACATTATTTTCCAACTTCGTTAGTTAAATCGGTTTTCTCTAGTTTATGATAATACCAAAAATACTTTCGAAAATCGTTATTTACATGTTTGTGACCTACCCCTACATCATCTTGGTATCAGAGCTTAGGCTCCTAGATTAGAATTTTTAAGCTTTCAAAACTTAATTTTCTAACTTCTAGGCGATTTTGGAACTAGGTTGTTTGAGACAAAAGGATTTTCATAATTGGCTATTATATCCTATCTAGTAGCCCTATATTTTTTCTATAAATCCTTTTTTCAAAAAAATCAACCATGCAGACCCGATCTAAGGCTCAGAGCACCCAACCCATGACCTTGGAAACCTTAGCTGAGATGATTGCATCTTTAACTCAAAGGATGGACAATGTAGACACCAACCTAAATCAACTCCACGATAAGGTGCAAGAAATAGAAGAGTCTAATAGCAGTAGATCTCCTAGCCGCCCTCCTAGTGAACATCACTCTAGAGATCCTTTAGAACCCATGCAAAGGCAACAAACCCCAAGGAACAACCCTAGGAACAATCCTCAAAGCTTTGATTGGGAAGGACATCCTGTCCAAAACCATCACAACCCTCGACCTAGGGATGACTACACACATGCTGTGAAGCTTAACCCGCCCACTTTTAATGGATCCCTTGATCCCAGAAATTACTTAGACTGGGCAACCAAACTCGAGCAATACTTCGAATGGAGTATGATGCCCGAGCACTCTAAGGTTAGGTTTACCAAATGCCTTCTTGAAGGTTCTGCTAGACTCTATTGGAGCAATGTAGAAAGAAGCTTGCAGAGGTCTAGACAACCCCCCATTACAAGATGGGAAGAGATGAACACTAGACTGAGAGAAAAGTATGTTCCTCTAAACTTTCACAATAAGCTTCTCGACCAAACTAGTGGCCTTACCCAAGGAAACTCAACTGTAGAAGAGTACATGGTAGAGTTTGATGAACTTTTGTTAAGAAGTGAAATGGATGAATATCCAATGTTTACCCTGAGTAGGTTCAAAAATGGTCTAAATGAAGGGTCCCTAAAATAAGGGGGTGAAACCCTAATCATGCGCATCTAGCAAGCATGGCGGAAAGAGGGTTTCTAGAAGATCGCATATGATAACCATATGATCAACTTAAGGCTATGAGAAATCATACCAAAGCCATGAAGAGGATGGCGACTTGGAAGCGAGAGATCAAGATAGGTCTCCTCCAAATTGTCGCACACAAAATGAGTGATGACTTGCTCCTTGGATGCTCCTTGTGCTAGCAAGGATCTCCAAGATGTCCTTGATCGAAATGGAAAGGAAGGGAACTTCTAGGTTGTGCTTGGCGAGACTTCCTCTCGTAGCTTTCGTCAAGTCCTCTCCACCGAAAATTGGAGAAACCTTCACACGAGAGAATTCGGCAAGAGAGTAACCTCCCACACTAATGTGGAGGCGTTACACCATTTCCACTTCGAAACCGATTCCAAAAATGGAAAGGTGTTAAAGCTCATGCGTTCACTCTTGAGTGAACCAAACGCTTAACTCATCTCCCATGAACCATGCGCTCAATCATGAGCCGGTTCTATTCGGTTTGGTCCAAGACCAATTAACCCAAGCCATATGGTCTAGATTAAACCCTAAAGGTTCAAAATCTAACCGTTCAATTCTTGATGCTCCTGATCTCACCGATCTAGCATCATCTCTCTCGATCGAAGCTTACCGATCTCAAGCCCTAATCAATCAAACATGATCAGACCAGATCTCACTTACAATCAGAGATAAAATCCCTTTAAACTGAACCCAAACGATTCAGTCCACACGATCTGACTCAAGTAAGCCATATCATCAAATTGTGCGACCCTGAGGGTTTCCTTTAAATGTCGGTAATGACAACTCACGTTATCACGATCAGTGAGGGGTATCTAGCAACACATCACTGTCTCCCGATATAAAGGAAAGAGTCTTCCAAGACTACACCCAAAACACAGCACAAGTGTGAATGCAACTTCACAAGGCATGCATGTGTCCTTTGCCACTGGATGTTCTCATTGGACAAGCGTGTCAAGCTTGTAACTCCAATATGATGAGCATGATTAGATCAGATGAACATAGTCACCTGGGTATGGCCATACACTATCTCAACCATCTCATACAGGGGGGCCCTTTAGAACATCACACTCCTTGAACAAGGAGACGGCAATCCTTTATCTATCACTAGTGTTCTAACCTGACTCATGATCATTATCCAAGATAGTTTATAATCATTATGTTTCAAATGATATTGAACTACCTCAAAACAATGACAATCATCATTTAGTAACACAAGTGATCTCAAGTCAAAGGACATGTGCCACTTAGTGCAAACAAGGATCATTCATATTGTGACAAGCAATTGAATATCCTAGTAGGGTCTGTCCAGTACATCCAATGTACCCATGAGTCTACATCTTATTCCATGCTCGAAGCATCCTATAAGATTAGCACACATATTAGTCTCAATCATATCAAGGCTGTCTCATGTTCACCAAGATATATCGACTAAGGACATATGCATGTCAGCTTAGCTGAACAGCTTTGAGACATTATTCAGAAGTACACTTATTACAGCAGACAAGGTAACAACCTGAACAATAACCATGCCTTTATAAACACAAGAGTTTATTACATGATACTATTACAATCCCAAAGGCCTCAAACATTAGCCTTGAGGGCATACCCCAACAATCTCCCACTTGCACTTAATCTAATGGTTGAGAAACCTCAAACCCATATTATTACAGTGCTTCTCATGCTTCTGCTGCGCCAGAGGCTTGGTAAGCGGGTCAGCCAGATTGTCGTCTGTATGAACCTTGCAAATTTTGATCTCGCCACGATCAATGATCTCCCGGATCAAGTGAAACCGTCTCTGTATGTGCTTGGACTTCTGGTGTGACCGTGGTTCCTTTGCTTGTGCGATTGCTCCAGTGTTATCACAGAAGATAACCAAAGGATCTGCACTCGAAGGAACAACACCAAGTTCTCTCACGAACTTACGAATCCACACTGCCTCCTTGGATGCTTCCGCGGCTGCAACATACTCAGCTTCTGTTGTGGAATCAGCAACAGTTGACTGTTTGAAACTCTTCCACACCACTGCTCCACCATTCAAGCTAAAAACATAGCCTGATTGCGATCGGAAATCATCCTGGTCCGACTGGAACGAAGCGTCAGTATATCCTTCTATACTGAGTTCTTCCTGACCACCATATATCAAGAACATATCTTTGGTCCTCCGCAGATATTTTAAAATATTCTTGACTGCAATCCAGTGCGCCATACCTGGATTACTTTGGAACCGACTGGTCACGCTTAGCCCGTAAGCAACGTCTGGGCGAGTACACAACATCGCATATATTATGGATCCAATAGCCGAAGCATAAGGCGTATTGTCCATTTCATCTTTCTCAGTCTGTGTTCGTGGACACTGACTCTTCGAAAGATTCAGACCATGTCTGACTGGAAGATGTCCCCTTTTAGAATTCTCTAAATGGAATCTTTCCAGGACCTTATCGATGTAAGTACTCTGGCACAGCCCGAGAAGCCTCTTAGATCTATCCCTGTAGATCTTCACACCTAACACATAGGCTGCTTCTCCTAAATCTTTCATCTGGAAACATTTCCTTAACCATGCCTTCACAGCATGCATTTCAGGAATGTCATTTCCAATGATCAAGATATCATCGACGTAGAGGATTAGGAATGTAATCACGCTCCCACTAAACCTTTTATATACACACGGGTCATCTTCGTTCTTGATGAAACCAAACTCAGAGATTGATTCATCAAAACGAATATTCCAGCTTCTAGATGCTTGTTTCAGTCCATAAATAGACTTCTTTAACTTGCATATTTTATGACGATCTGCTGGATTAGTGAAACCTTCAGGTTGTGTCATATACACATCCTCATCCAGATTTCCATTAAGGAAAGCTGTTTTCACATCCATCTGCCAGATCTCATAATCGTAATATGCAGCTATCGCGAAAAGAATCCGAATAGACTTAAACATGGCTACAGGTGAGAAAGTTTCATCATAATCTATCCCGTAGATTTGTTTGAAACCTTTCGCAACTAGCCTGCCTTTATAGGTAACCACGTTACCATCCATGTCAATCTTCTTCTTGAAGATCCATTTACAGCCTATAGGGATTACTCCCGGAGGCGGATCAACCAAATCCTAGACTTGGTTATCTGACATGGAGTCCATTTCGGCTCGCATAGCTTCAAGCCATCTAGCTGACTCCGGTCCACTGACCGCATCCGCATAAGTGAGGGGTTCATCATTTTCAATGATGTAGACTCCGTCATAGCGCTCTGGCTGTCGACGGATCCTTCCCGATCTTCGCGGTTCCCGTGATGTTTGAGCCTCAGGTTGTTCAATAACCTGATCTACCGGCTCAGGCTCATCCAACTGCGCTTGACTACTTTGTCCTTCCTCTGGATTCTCATCCAGCTTTATTTCTCTCCCACTGGCTTCTTGCAGAAGAAACTCCTTCTCAAGAAATATTGCCGTCCGAGCAACAAATAACTTGTTCTCCTTGGGATCGTAGAAATAATAACCCTTAGTTTCCTTAGGGTAACCGACAAATATGCATTTCTCAGATCTGCTCTCCAGTTTCCCAGAGGCGAGCTTTTTGACATAAGCCTCGCAACCCCAGATCCTGATAAATGTCAAGCTAGGCTGTTTCCCATACCATAACTCATATGGCGTCTTTGAAACTGCCTTGGATGGCACTCGGTTTAGTACCTTTGCAGCTGTCTCCAGTGCAAAACCCCAAAAGGAGTATGGAAGAGTAGCCTGACTCATCATAGAACGAACCATGTCAAGTAACGTTCTATTTCTCCTCTCGGACACACCATTCCATTGCGGTGTTCCTGGCGGAGTGAGCTGTGAGATAATCCCACACTCCTTCAGATAGTCAGTAAATGCATGGCTTAGGTATTCTCCACCTCGATCAGAACGAAGTGCCTTGATATTTTGGCCTAACTGATTTTGTACTTCATTTTTGAACTCTTTGAACTTGTCAAAAGATTCACTTTTATGTCTCATTAAATAGACATACCCATACCTACTGAAATCATCAGTAAAGGTAATGAAGTACTGATAGCCACCTCTGGCATGTTTACTAAAAGGCCCACACACATCACTGTGTATAAGGTCAAGTAAACCTGAAACCCTTTGACCTTTGTTAGGAAAAGGAGACTTCGTCATTTTACCCATCAAACAAGCTTTGCATGTATCAATCTCCTCATAGGAGAAAGATCCCAGCAGTCCATGATCATGCAACCGCTTAATGCGTTTTTCATTTATATGGCCTAAACGACTATGCCATAGCAAGGTGCTGTCATCAGCATACTTGGCTTTCTTATTATCAATGTTTTGTATAGAATTTTCCATGTCCAACATGTATAACCCATTGTTAATTGAACCAGTTCCATAAACAATATTATCATACGATAAAACACACTTTGAAATTTTGCATTCAAAGGCAAAACCTTTCCTGACAAGAGCAGGAATAGAGATAATATTTTTGGTGATACTCGGTACAAAATAACAATTGTTTAATTCCAATACAATGCCAGATGGTAAAGAAATGAAATAGTCTCCTACAGCAACAGCAGCAACCCGTGCCCCGTTTCCAACGCGTAGGTCTACCTCATGCTGTCCCACCTGCCTTCTTCTCTTGAGTTCCTGTACATTTGAACAAATGTGAACTCCACATGCAGTGTCCAACACCCATGAAATAGAAGAAGAAGATAACATGACCTCAGTCACATATATACCTGAGCCAGAAGCGATGCTTCCCCTCTTATCTCCTTGGAGCGCTTTACAGTCCTTTTTCCAGTGACCAAGCTGGCCACAGTGGAAACACCTGTTGTCCTTTGACCGCTTCACCTTCTGTTTCAGAGCCTTGCTGTAATTCTTGACAGGGGCTTTGCCCTTCTTCCCCTTCTTCTTGTTCCTGGAAGGAACCATTAAGACAGAGGTTGAAGGCTTTCCCTTCAGAGTTTCCTCAGTTGTCAAGAGCATATTCAACAGCTCTGCCGGTGTACAATCGATTTTGTTCATATTAAAGTTAATGATGAACGCATCGAAAGAGGGCGGGAGAGACTGCAGAATAATATCCACAGCAAGCTCCTGGTTGATGGTATGCCCCAGTTTCTCCAGAGCCTCCTTGTGCCCAATCATCTTGAGCACGTGAGCTCCCACTGGGCTCCCTTCAGCCAGTTTGCTCTGAAAGAAGAGCTTTGTCAGATTATAGCGTTCTGTCCTCGCCTGTGCAGCATACAGCATCTTGAGGTTCGCTATAATTTCTATAGCCGACATATCCTCATGCTGACGCTGCAGCGGTGGCGTCATAGACGCTAGCATCAGGCAAGCGACATCAATGCTATCATTGACGTGCTTTTCATAGGCATCGCGAACCGCCCTTGCGGCGTTCGCAGCGGGTTGAGGCGGCACTGCCGTCTCGAGGACATACAGTTTCCTCTCTGCCTTAAGAACGATCTTAAGGTGTCCGAACCAGTCAGAGAAGTTCGGCCCAGCAAACTTCTCCCTTTCCAGTAGGGATCGCACATTGAAGCTCATGGTGTTCGTTGCTGCAGGTATCTACAACAATGCAAGAACAGCAAGGTCAGTATCAATGTTCAGAATCAATCTAGGACTTAAGAAAAATTCTTTTCTCACTATTTTGTCTGACTGAAAAATCCAGTAAACAGTCCGAAAGAGTAACACTCTTTTAGTGAGATGGGATCCAGATTTCATACTTGGTCTCCGCGTCCCGCTCAGGCGAGATAAGATGCACAGAGAGTACAAGCACTAATCTCTGGTAGGCAGTCCCTGCCAATCACCAACCCGTGTGATTCCCCTTCATCTGGGCAATCCAGCAGAGTGTGCCAACTGAGTTGGTACAACACAATCTCTGACCCCACAGATGGCTGCCTCCATGTGCTACCATATGCGCCACATATGTAGCCTACATGGTCAAGCTGACCTGACCTACTCCCTGGACCACCACGTGCTATGCTGAGCAACGAGAAGCGATAAATCCCTTCTCTGTAACACGCAGGTGAAATCACACACCGTCTGAAGATAGATGGACGTGCCCACTGAGTGGGTACAACACGGCTCCAACGATAGTCAGAACAGTGAGGTTTCGCGTCAGAAGGCATTACGCGCTTGATATTTTAGCGTTGGATTTTAACGGTCTTTTATCTTCTTACTATCAGGCAAATCCTATGGCTATAGCAGAAGATAAACACATGCAATTCTAATTATATCAACAATAAATAGAAAGCATGATCTTATGTGGTAAAAGCCCAAAGCCTAAGTAAGACCTTAAGATACTTAAGTCTTCACTTGTTCTTCTTGGGACTTTTGCATCTCATCTGGTCCAACCCAGGGCCCTAGCGCCAAGAGCACCTCAGGTGCGCCACCAGCTGAATGCCCCTCTTGGATGTGTGCCTTTGTGCTTTTGTCTAATCAAAATACATTTTGATCTATCTAGACAAGTTTGACTCGCAGGTCAAATATACAATAAATTAATTACAAATGTGACTCGCAGATCACAAAATAATATTAACTTATAATTAACCAGGCACGCAGGCCCCAGCACAGCACTCATTAGGGCAACCCACATAAGATTAAATAAACAAGCATATGGTATCAAATCAACATGTGATCCATCCATGAAATTAAATTTTGAAAAACCCCATGGTATCAATTTTAATTTCCTTATGTGCCCTACAACCTTACAATGGTCCATTGATAGGGATCCACTCATCCATCTAGTCAGATCCTCTGCCCTTGCATGCACCAAGTCCTAACTGACTTGAGTTGACCTAATGGTCAACCATGCATGTAGAAAGGGCTGAACCACCCTCATGAGTTTCGGCAAGCGGGTGTGACCCCGGGCCTAACTCATGTGTGTTCAGTAGTCGTCTCAACCAGACCTCGCTACACGCCCTGGATGCAGTCGACCTATAGCCACCTTGTGCTTGCGCACAGGTGCTATCTGGTCAACCCATCTAGGCTGTCAGATGGTCTGATCAGACTCTCTGGATCGGACCTAGAAGATGCTTTCAAACCCATCAACCCATCTAAGGATTTATAGTAGGGGCACCTTAGATCTAATCAGGCGCGCAAGATATAAGTTTTATAAAACATCTAGAACATGCGCAAACAAACAACATGCTTCACTTGAGAAAACAAGATACACCCAATATCTAGCATGTTGATAACCCTTAGATCTAGGGGGTCCCCTTCAAGGGGGAGCGCAAATAGGGGGTCCCCTTCAAGGGGGAGCGCAAACTTCTTGTAACAATGATACAAGCGCAAACTAGACAATGTAAACCTTGCATCATGTAAACGCATGTAAACAAAGTATCAAGTAAGCGCAACATAGCATCATGTATGGATCACAAACACTTCAAAGCAATCATATAGATCATATCGAAAGCCTAGCTTTGATACCAATTGAAGGGTCCCTAAAATAAGGGGGTGAAACCCTAATCATGCGCATCTAGCAAGCATGGCGGAAAGAGGGTTTCTAGAAGATCGCATATGATAACCATATGATCAACTTAAGGCTATGAGAAATCATACCAAAGCCATGAAGAGGATGGCGACTTGGAAGCGAGAGATCAAGATAGGTCTCCTCCAAATTGTCGCACACAAAATGAGTGATGACTTGCTCCTTGGATGCTCCTTGTGCTAGCAAGGATCTCCAAGATGTCCTTGATCGAAATGGAAAGGAAGGGAACTTCTAGGTTGTGCTTGGCGAGACTTCCTCTCGTAGCTTTCGTCAAGTCCTCTCCACCGAAAATTGGAGAAACCTTCACATGAGAGAATTCAGCAAGAGAGTAACCTCCCACACTAATGTGGAGGCGTTACACCATTTCCACTTCGAAACCGATTCCAAAAATGGAAAGGTGTTAAAGCTCATGCGTTCACTCTTGAGTGAACCAAACGCTTAACTCATCTCCCATGAACCATGCGCTCAATCATGAGCCGGTTCTATTCGGTTTGGTCCAAGACCAATTAACCCAAGCCATATGGTCTAGATTAAACCCTAAAGGTTCAAAATCTAACCGTTCAATTCTTGATGCTCCTGATCTCACCGATCTAGCATCATCTCTCTCGATCGAAGCTTACCGATCTCAAGCCCTAATCAATCAAACATGATCAGACCAGATCTCACTTACAATCAGAGATAAAATCCCTTTAAACTGAACCCAAACGATTCAGTCCACACGATCTGACTCAAGTAAGCCATATCATCAAATTGTGCGACCCTGAGGGTTTCCTTTAAATGTCGGTAACGACAACTCACGTTATCACGATCAGTGAGGGGTATCTAGCAACACATCACTGTCTCCCGATATAAAGGAAAGAGTCTTCCAAGACTACACCCAAAACACAGCACAAGTGTGAATGCAACTTCACAAGGCATGCATGTGTCCTTTGCCACTGGATGTTCTCATTGGACAAGCGTGTCAAGCTTGTAACTCCAATATGATGAGCATGATTAGATCAGATGAACATAGTCACCTGGGTATGGCCATACACTATCTCAACCATCTCATACAGGGGGGCCCTTTAGAACATCACACTCCTTGAACAAGGAGATGGCAATCCTTTATCTATCACTAGTGTTCTAACCTGACTCATGATCATTATCCAAGATAGTTTATAATCATTATGTTTCAAATGATATTGAACTACCTCAAAACAATGACAATCATCATTTAGTAACACAAGTGATCTCAAGTCAAAGGACATGTGCCACTTAGTGCAAACAAGGATCATTCATATTGTGACAAGCAATTGAATATCCTAGTAGGGTCTGTCCAGTACATCCAATGTACCCATGAGTCTACATCTTATTCCATGCTCGAAGCATCCTATAAGATTAGCACACATATTAGTCTCATTCATATCAAGGCTGTCTCATGTTCACCAAGATATATCGACTAAGGACATATGCATGTCAGCTTAGCTGAACAGCTTTGAGACATTATTCAGAAGTACACTTATTACAGCAGACAAGGTAACAACCTGAACAATAACCATGCCTTTATAAACACAAGAGTTTATTACATGATACTATTACAATCCCAAAGGCCTCAAACATTAGCCTTAAGGGCATACCCCAACACTAAAGCCAGAGATTAAGAGAGGACTTGCCTTTTACCAAATAGACACTATAGAAGAAGCTTACCAAAGAGCCCTTGAGGTTCAACATCAACTTAAGATTAGGAAGGAAACTATAACCTCAAAGTCAACCTATAGACCCTCTCCTAGCAGTTCACACCCCAATTCCTCAACCCCTAAACCTAAGCCAATCCAAACTTCGGTTGTCTGCCATAACTGTAAACAACCAGGTCACCTTATAAGGAACTGTCCTAAAAAGGTATTGGTTATGACTGAGGAACATGTAGATCTAGAAGTTGAAACTGAAGAAACCTTAGATCAAGATCCTAACTGCTATAATGTTGAGCTAAATGACTATGATAGTGAAGAGGATTTTTTCCTCAACACTCTGGGAGTAGTCAGGTGCACCCTGATCAACCCCACCCCTACTGAAGACTGGCGTAGAACCAACATCTTCCACACTTACTAAAAGTGCCATGGTCACATGTGCAAAGTAGTAATTGATGGAGGAAGCAGTTTGAATGCCGTCTCTCAAGTAGCAGTCACTAAACTCAATCTAAAGGCAGAACCTCACCCTAAGCCTTATAGCATTTCCTGGGTCAACCAGACTAGCGTTCCTGTCTCACATAGGTGCCTTGTCCCACTCCAATTTGGTGCCTACCAAGGAGCAATATGGTGTGACATCATCACAATGGATGTCGCCCAAATTCTCCTAGGACGCCCTTGGATTTTTGACATGGATGTTGTCCACTACGGTAGGACCAACACTTATGTCATCAATCACAATGGGCAGAAAATCAGGCTTAAGCCCTCCTTACCTAAGGAACTTAGAGCTTCCACTAGCAAAGGTAAGATAGAAGAACCCAAACAACCAAAGCCAACCATCCAACTTATCCAACCCCAAACCTTTGCTAAGGAATGCTTAGAAGACCAACCTCTCTATACCCTTATCATTAAAGAGGCTACACCTGAAACTGAAACCAAAACCCCTCCTGAGGTAGAGAGCATCCTGGAAGACTATACTGAGCTTATCCCAGAAGACTTACCCAATGGCCTACCTCCACTTAGGGATATCCAACATGTTATAGACCTTGTCCCTGGGTCCACTTTACCCAACCTTCCTCATTATAGGATGAACCCTACTGAGCACACCGAACTTAAAAGACAGGTAGATGATCTCTTAGCCAAGGGTTACATTAGGGAAAGCCTTAGCCCATGTGCCGTTCTAGCCCTCTTGACCCCCAAGAAGGATGGCAGCTGGCGCATGTTATAGACTGCCGTGCCATAAACAAGATAACTGTGAAGTATAGATTCCCTATTCCTAGGTTGGATGATATGTTAGACATGCTAGTTGGGTCTAGATGGTTCACCAAACTTGATCTTAGGAGTGGAACCATCAAGTAAGAGTTAGAGAAGGAGATGAATGGAAAACCGCTTTCAAAACGAAAGATGGTTTATATGAGTGGTTAGTGATGCCCTTTGGCTTAACTAACGCCCCTTCCACTTTTATGAGGCTTATGACACAGGTTCTGAAACCTTATATAGGTCGATTCCTAGTTGTTTATTTTGATGACATCTTAATTTTTAGCAAAACTAAGGAAGCTCACCTAGATCATCTCAGAAGAACCCTTGACCTACTTAGGAAAGAGAAGCTTTACATTAACTTGAAGAAATGTTCTTTCCTCTCTAGCAGTGTTGTCTTTCTAGGGTTCATAGTGTCTGAACATGGCCTTCAAGCTGACCCATCTAAGGTCCAAGCTATCCTAGATTGGCCAGAACCCAAAACTCTCACTGAAGTTAGGAGCTTCCATGGCTTAGCTACCTTCTACCGAAGGTTTATTTGAAACTTCAGTACTATTATTGCTCCTATTACTAGTTGCTTAAAACTAGGAGACTTTACTTGCACTAAAGCTGCTAGCCGAGCCTTTAGTGAACTCAAAGTTAGAATGACCACAGCTCCAGTCCTCAGACTCCCTGACTTCAGCAAAGTCTTTCAGGTTGACTGTGATGCCTCTGGGATTGGCATAGGAGGGACCCTCAGTCAAGAAGGTCACCCTGTTGCCTTTTTCAGTGAAAAACTCAATGAGGCAAAACAGAAGTATTCAACTTATGACAAGGAATTCTATGTTGTAGTACAATCTCTTAGATATTGGAGGCATTACCTGATCCATAATGAGTTTATCCTTAATAGTGACCATCAGGCTTTGTCCTACCTTAGTGCTCAAAAGAAGTTGAACTTTAGGCATGCCAAGTGGGTAGAGTATATCCAGCAATACACCTTTGCCTTAAAACACAAATCATGAAAGGAAAACAAAGTAGCTGATGCTTTAAGTAGGGTTACTTTACTTAGGCAAAAATTACATGTTCAAGTTACTGGTTTTGAAAATATGAAAACTGCATATATTGATTGTCCTGATTTTGCTTCTATACATGCCACACTTAGTGTTGACCCCCTAAATCATCCTTTGTACACCCTTAGGGATGGGTTCTTATTTCTTGGACCTATACTTTGTGTCCCTAATGTTGGGGTATGCCCTTAAGGCTAATGTTTGAGGCCTTAGGATTCTATGAGTATCATGTAATAAACACTTATGTTTATAAAGGCATGGTTGTTATTCAGGTTGTTACATTGTCTGCTGCAATAAGTGTACTTCTGAATAATGTCTCAGTACTGTTCAGCTAGGCTGACATGCAGTAAAGTCCTTAGTCGATATATCTTGGTGAACATGAGACAGCCTTGATATGGTTAAGACTAATATGTGTTCTAATCTTATAGGATGCTTCGAGCATGGAATAAGATGTAGACTCATGGGTACATTGGATGTACTGGACAGACCCTACTAGGTTATTCAATTGCTTGTCACAATGTGAATAATCCTTGAATGCGACAAGTGGCACATTTCCTCTGACTTGAGATCACTTGTGTTTTCTAAATGATGATTGTCATTGTTTTGAGGTAGTTCAATATCATTTGAAACATAATGATTATAGACTATCTTGGATGGTGCGCTTGAGTCAGGTTAGGGCACTAGTGATAGACATAGGATTACCGTCTCCTTGTTTAAGGAGTGTGATGTTCTAAAGGGGCCCCCTGGATGAGATGATTGAGAAAAGAGTATGGCCATACCCAGGTGACTATGTTCATCTGATCTAATCATGCTCATCATATTGGAGATACAAGCTTGACACGCTTGTCCAATAAGAACATCCAGTGGCAAAGGAAAGATGCATGCCTCGTGAAGTGGATTCACACTTGTGCTATGGTTTGGGTGTAGTCTTGGAAGACTCTTTCCTTTATATCGGGAGACAGTGATGTGTGGCTAGATACCTCTCACTGATCGTGATAACGTAAGTTATCGTTACCGACATTTAAAGGAAACCCTCAGGGTCGCACAATTTGGTGATATGGCTTACTTAAGTCAGATCGTGTGGACTGAATTGTTTTGGTTCAGTTTAAAGGAGTTTAAACTCTGATTGTAAGTGAGATCTGGTCTGATCATGTTTGATTGATTAGGGCTTGAGATCGGTAAGCTTCGATCGAGAGTGTGGATGCTAGATCAGTGAGATCAAGAGCATCTAGAGATGTACGGTTAGATCTTGAACCTTCATGGTTCATATGAGATTTAGACCATGGCTTGGCTTGGTTCGATTTGTCATTTGGACCAAATGAAATTGGACCAAATTCAATTGAACCGGTTCACATAAGTGAACGCATGGTTCAATTGAGTTGGCGTTTTGGAATGCTTCAAAAGACATGAACGCATGTCTTGATGACTTTCCTTTTATGGAAGTCTTGAAACGCCAAAACGCCTATGTTGACTCAACGCCTCTAGGCTTCGATGCTCTCTCTTGGGTGAGGTATCATTTGCACAAGGTGGAAGGGTTTTTGAAGAGCAAGACGCTTTCATCTCATCTCCAAAACACAAAGGACAACTTGGCAATTTTTGCTAGCACAAGAGTTGCGCAAGGAGGAAGCCTTCATCCCTTGTGTGTGACATCGTTGGAGAAGATCTCTCTTGATCTTTGCTTCCAAGCCGACAACCATTCCAATGGCGTTGGTATGATCCCTTTGAGATCTTTTTCGTTTATGCAATGAGTTAATCATATGATCTACATGCGGTCTTGAGGGTGACACCCCTAAATTTTATATATGCGCCGCCCCCTTTTGGGTTTCACCCCCTTGCGCTCCCCCTTGAATGGGACTTTCAAATGGTATCAGAGCTATGGTTCTTGTAGATTCATATGATTGCTTTGAAGTGTTTGTGATCCATAGATGATGCTATGTTGCGCTTACTTGATGCTTTGTTTACATGCGTTTACATGATGCTATGCGCATGTTGTTTGTTTGCACTTGTATCATTGTTTCAAGATGTTTGCGCTTATGCCTAGATCTAAGAGTTATCAACATGCTAGATATTTTCTCAAGTGCTGCATGTTGTTTGTTTGCGCATTGTTGTAGATGTTTTATCAAAACTTACATCTTGCGCGCTTATCACCATTAGATCTACATGGCGCCTGCTATAAACCCTTAGACGGGTTAGTAGGGTTGAAGTCATCCTATAAGTAAGATCCAACCAGTCTGATCAGACCATCTGACAGCCTAGATGGGTCGACCAGATGGCACCTGTGCGCAAGCACGAGGTGGCTATAGGTCGACTGCGGACAGGCGTGTAGCGAGGTCTGGTTGAGACAACCATTGAACACACATGAGTTAGGCCCGGGGTCACACCCGCTTGCCAGAACTCATGAGGTTGTTCAGCCCTTGGCGCATGCATGGTTGACCATTAGGTCAACTCAAGTCAGTTAGGACTTGGTGCATGCAAGGGCAGTGGATCTAACTAGATGGATGAGTGGATCCCTATTAATGGACCGTTGTAAGGTAGTAGGGCACATAAGACAAGTAAAATTGATTCCAATGGGATTTCGAAAATTTTATTTTGTCTATGGATCACATGTTGATTGAATGATGCCATGATGCTTGTTTATTTAATCTTATGTGGGTTGCACTTTAATGTGTGCAGTGCTGGGGCCTGCGAGCCTGGTAAATTGTAAATTATTATTTTTGTGATCTGCGAATCACATTTTTAATTAATTTATTGTATAATTGACCTGCGAGTCAAACTTGTCTAGATGGATTAAAATGTATTTTAATTAGACAAGAGCACAAAAGCACACATCGCAGAGGTGCATTCAGCTGGTGGGCGCACCTGCGCTGTATTGAGCGCTAGGGCCCTGGGTTGGACCAGATGAGATGCAAAAGACCCAAGAAGAGCAAGTGACTGCTATAGCCATAGGATTTGCCTGATAGTAAGAAGATAAAAGACCGTTAAAATCCAACGCTAAAATATCAAGCACGTAATGCCTTCTGACGCGAAACCTCACTGTTCTGACTATCGTTGGAGCCGTGCTGTACCCACTCAGTGGGCACGTCCATCTATCTTCAGACGGTGCGGGATTTCACCTGCGTGTTACAGAGAAGGGATTTATCTCTTCTCGTTGCTCAGCATAGCACGTGGTGGTCCAGGGAGTAGGTCGGGTCAGCTTGACCATGTAGGCTACATATGTGGCGCATATGGTAGCACATGGAGGCAGCCATCTGTGGGATCAGAGACTGTGTTGTACCAACTCAGTTGGCACAGTCTGCTGGATTGCCCAGATGAAGGGAATCACACGGGTTGGCGATTGGCAGGGACTGCCTACCAGAAATTAGTACTCGTACTCTCTGTGCATCTTATCTCGCCTGAGCGGGACGCGGAGACCAAGTATGAAATCTGGATCCCATCTCACTAAAAGAGTTCTACTCTTTCGGGCTGTTTTGCTGGATTTTTCAGCCAGATAAAAATAGTGAGAAAAAGAATAATTCTTAAGTCCTGATTGATTCTTAACATTGATACTGACCTTGCTGTTCTTGCATTGTTGTAGATTCCTGCAGCAACGAACACCATGAGCTTCAATGTGCGATCCCTACTGGAAAGGGAGAAGTTTGCTGGGCCAAACTTCTCAGACTGGTTCGGACACCTTAAGATCGTTCTTAAGGCAGAGAGGAAACTGTATGTCCTCGAGACGGCTGTGCCGCCTCAACCCGCTACGAACGCCGCAAGGGCGGTTCGTGAAGCCTATGAAAAGCATGTCAATGATAGCATTGATGTCGCTTGCCTGATGCTAGCGTCTATGATGCCACCGCTGCAGCGTCAGCATGAGGATATGTCGGCTATAGAGATTATAGCGAACCTCAAGATGCTGTATGCTGCACAGGCGAGGACTGAACGCTATAATCTGACCAAGCTTTTCTTTCAGAGCAAACTGGCTGAAGGGAGCCTAGTGGGAGCTCACGTGCTCAAGATGATTGGGCACAAGGAGGCTCTAGAGAAACTGGGGCATACCATCAATCAGGAGCTTGCTGTAGACATTATTCTGCAGTCTCTCCCGCCCTCTTTCGATGCGTTCATTATTAATTTTAATATGAACAAAATCGACTGTACTCCGGCAGAGCTGCTGAATATGCTCTTAACTACTGAGGAGACTCTGAAGGGAAAGCCTTCGACCTCTGTCCTAATGGTTCCTTCTAGGAACAAGAAGAAGGGGAAGAAGGGCAAGGCCCCTGTCAAGAACTACAGTAAGGCTCTGAAACAGAAGGTTAAGCGGTCAAAGGACAACAGGTGTTTCCACTGTGGCCAGATGGGTCACTGGAAAAAGGACTGTAAAGCGCTCCAAGGAGATAAGAGGGGAAGCATCGCTTCTGGCTCAGGTATATACGTGACGGAAGTCATGGTTTCATCTTCTTCTATTTCATGGGTGTTGGACACTGCATGTGGAGTTCACATTTGTTCAAATGTACAGGAACTCAAGAGAAGAAGGCAGGTGGGACAGCATGAGGTGGACCTACGAGTTGGAAACGGGGCATGGGTTGCTGCTGTTGCTGTAGGAGACTATTTCATCTCTTTGCCATCTGGGCTTGTATTAGAACTAAACAGTTGTTACTTTGTTCCCAGCAGTACTAAAAATATTATCTCCATTCCTGCTCTTGTCAGGAAGGGATTTTCCTTTGAATGCAATATTTCAAAGTGTGTTTTATCTTTTGATAATATTGTTTATGCAACTGGTTCAATTAACAATGGGTTATTCATGTTGGACATGGAATGTTCTATACAAAATGTTGATATTAAGAAAGCCAAGTATGCTGATGACAGCACCTTGCTATGGCATAGTCGTTTAGGCCATATTAACAAGAAGCGCATTAAGCAGTTGCATGATCATGGACTGCTGGGATCATTCTCTTATGAGGAAATTGATACATGCAAGGCTTGTTTAATGGGTAAAATGACGAAGCCACCTTTTCCTAACAAAGGTCAAAGGGCTTCAGGTTTACTTGACCTTATACACAGTGATGTGTGTGGGCCATTTAGTAAACATGCCAGAGGTGGCTATCAGTACTTCATTACCTTCACTGATGATTTCAGTAGATATGGGTATGTCTATCTGATGAGACATAAATGTGAATCTTTTGACAAGTTCAAAGAGTTCAAGAATGAAGTACAGAATCAGCTAGGCCGAAATATCAAGGCACTTCGTTCTGATCGAGGTGGAGAATACTTGAGTCATGCGTTTACTGACTATCTGAAGGAGTGTGGGATTATCTCACAGCTCACTCCGCCAGGAACACCGCAATGGAATGGTGTGTCCGAGAGGAGAAATAGAACGTTACTTGATATGGTTCGTTCTATGATGAGTCAGGCTACTCTTCCATATTCCTTTTGGGGATTTGCACTGGAGAAAGTTGCAAAGGTACTAAACCGAGTGCCATCCAAGGCAGTTTCTAAGACTCCATATAAGTTATGGTATGGGAAACAGCCGAGCTTGACATTTATCAGGATCTGGGGCTGCGAAGCTTATGTTAAAAGGCTCGCCTCTGGGAAACTGGAGAGCAGATCTGAGAAATGTATCTTTGTCGGTTACCCTAAGGAAACTAAGGGTTATTATTTCTTCGATCCCAAAGAGAACAAGGTGTTTGTTGCTCGGACGGCCATATTTCTTGAGAAGGAGTTTCTTCTACAAGAGGCCAGTGGGAGAGAAATAAAACTGGATGAGATTCCAGAAGTAGGACAAAGTAGTCAAGCGCAGTTGGATGAGCCTGAGCCGGTAGAACAGGTTATTGAACAACCTGAGGCTCAGATATCACGGGAACCGCGAAGATCGGGAAGGATCCGTCGACAGCCTGAGCGCTATGACGGAGTCTACATCATTGATAATGATGAACCCCTCACTTATGCGGATGCGGTCAGTGGACCGGAGTCAGCGAGATGGCTTGAAGCTATGCGCGCCGAGATGGACTCCATGTCAGATAACCAAGTCTGGGATTTGGTTGATCCGCCTCCGGGAGTTATCCCTATAGGCTGTAAATGGATCTTCAAGAAGAAGATTGACATGGATGGTAACGTGGTTACCTATAAAGGCAGGCTAGTTGCGAAAGGTTTCAAGCAAATCTACGGGATAGATTATGATGAAACTTTCTCACCTGTAGCCATGTTCAAGTCTATTCGGATTCTTTTCGCAATAGCTGCATATTATGATTATGAGATCTGGCAAATGGATGTGAAGACGGCTTTCCTTAATGGAAATCTGGATGAGGATGTGTATATGACACAACCTGAAGGTTTCACTAATCCATCAGATCGTCATAAAATATGCAAGTTAAAGAAGTCCATTTATGGACTTAAACAAGCATCTAGAAGCTGGAATATTCGTTTTGATGAATCAATCTCTGAGTTTGGTTTCATCAAGAATGAAGATGACCCGTGTGTATATAAGAGGTTTAGTGGGAGCGTGATTACTTTCCTAGTCCTCTACGTCGATGATATCTTAATCATTGGAAACGATATTCCTGAACTGCATGCTGTTAAAGCATGGTTAGGAAAATGTTTCCAGATGAAAGATCTAGGAGAAGCAGCCTATGTACTAGGTGTGAAGATCTACAGGGATAGATCTAAGAGGCTTCTCGGGCTGTGCCAGAGTACTTATATCGATAAAGTCCTGGAGAGATTTCATTTAGAGAATTCTAAAAGAGGATATCTTCCAGTCAGACATGGTCTGAATCTTTCGAAGAGTCAGTGTCCACAAACACAGACTGAGAAAGATGAAATGGACAATACGCCTTATGCTTCGGCTATTGGATCCATTATGTATGCGATGTTGTGTACTCGCCCAGACGTCGCTTACGGGTTAAGCGTGACCAGTCGGTTCCAAAGTAATCCAGGTATGGCGCACTGGATTGCAGTCAAGAACATTTTAAAATATCTTCGGAGAACCAAAGATATGTTCTTGATATATGGTGGTCAGGAAGAACTCAGTATTGAAGGATATACTGACGCTTCGTTCCAGTCGGACCAGGATGATTTCCGATCGCAATCAGGCTATGTTTTTAGCTTGAATGGTGGAGCAGTGGTGTGGAAGAGTTTCAAACAGTCTACTGTTGCTGATTCCACAACAGAAGCCGAGTATGTTGCAGCCTCGGAAGCATCCAAGGAGGCAGTGTGGATTCGTAAGTTCATTCAGGAACTTGGTGTCGTTCCTTCGAGTGCAGATCCTTTGGTTATCTTCTGTGATAACACTGGAGCAATCGCACAAGCAAAGGAACCACGGTCGCACCAGAAGTCCAAGCACATACAGAGACGGTTTCACTTGATCCGGGAGATCATTGATCGTGGCGAGATCAAAATCTGCAAGGTTCATACAGATGACAATCTGGCTGACCCGCTTACCAAGCCTCTGGCGCAGCAGAAGCATGAGAAGCACTGTAATAATATGGGTTTGAGATTTCTCAACCATTAGATTAAGTGCAAGTGGGAGATTGTTGGGGTATGCCCTTAAGGCTAATGTTTGAGGCCTTAGGATTCTATGAGTATCATGTAATAAACGCTTATGTTTATAAAGGCATGGTTGTTATTCAGGTTGTTACATTGTCTGCTGCAATAAGTGTACTTCTGAATAATGTCTCAGTACTGTTCAGCTAGGCTGACATGCAGTAAAGTCCTTAGTCGATATATCTTGGTGAACATGAGACAGCCTTGATATGGTTAAGACTAATATGTGTTCTAATCTTATAGGATGCTTCGAGCATGGAATAAGATGTAGACTCATGGGTACATTGGATGTACTAGACAGACCCTACTAGGTTATTCAATTGCTTGTCACAATGTGAATAATCCTTGAATGCGACAAGTGGCACATTTCCTCTGACTTGAGATCACATGTGTTTTCTAAATGATGATTGTCATTGTTTTGAGGTAGTTCAATATCATTTGAAACATAATGATTATAGACTATCTTGGATGGTGAGCTTGAGTCAGGTTAGGGCACTAGTGATAGACATAGGATTGCCGTCTCCTTGTTTAAGGAGTGTGATGTTCTAAAGGGGCCCCCTGGATGAGATGATTGAGAAAAGAGTATGGCCATACCCAGGTGACTATGTTCATCTGATCTAATCATGCTCATCATATTGGAGATACAAGCTTGACACGCTTGTCCAATAAGAACATCCAGTGGCAAAGGAAAGATGCATGCCTCGTGAAGTGGATTCACACTTGTGCTATGGTTTGGGTGTAGTCTTGGAAGACTCTTTCCTTTATATCGGGAGACAGTGATGTGTGGCTAGATACCTCTCACTGATCGTGATAACGTAAGTTATCGTTACCGACATTTAAAGGAAACCCTCAGGGTCGCACAATTTGGTGATATGGCTTACTTAAGTCAGATCGTGTGGACTGAATTGTTTGTTGGGGTATGCCCTTAGCCTAATGTTTGAGGCCTTGGGATTGTATCAGTATCATGCAATAAACTTTTATGTTTATAAAGGCATGGTTATTATTCAGGTTGTTACATTGTCTGCTGCAATATATGTTCTTCTGAATAATGTCTCGAAGCTGTTCAGCTGGGCTGACATGCTGTTGTGTCCTTAGTCGATATATCTTGGTGAACATGAGACAGCCTTGATATGGTTAAGACTAATATGTGTTCTAATCTTATAGAATGCTTCGAGCATGGAATAAGATGTAGACTCATGGGTACATTGGATGTACTGGACAGACCCTACTAGGATATTCAATTGCTTGTCACAATGTGAATATTCCTTGAGTATGACAAGTGGCACATTTCCTCTGACTTGAGATCACTTGTGTTTTCTAAATGATGATTGTCATTGTTTTGAGTTAGTTCAATATCATTTGAAACATAATGATTATAGACTATCTTGGATGGTGAGCTTGAGTCATGTTAGGGCACTAGTGATAGACATAGGATTGCCGTCTCCTTGTTTAAGGAGTGTGATGTTCTAAAGGGGCCCCCTGGATGAGATGATTGAGAAAGTGTATGGCCATACCCAGGTGACTATGTTCATCTGATCTAATCATGCTCATCATATTGGAGCTACAAGCTTGACACGCTTGTCCAATAAGAACATCCAGTGGCAAAGGAAATATGTATGCTTTGTGAGTTGATTCACACTTGTGTTGTGGTTTGGGTGTAGTCTTGGAAGACTCTTTCCTTTATATCGGGAGACAGTGATGTGTTGCTAGATACCCCTCACTGATCGTGATAATGTAAATTATCGTTACCGACATTTAAAGGAAACCCTCAGGGTCGCACAATTTGATGATATGGCTTACTTAAGTCAGATCGTGAGGACTGAATTGTTTGGGTTCAGTTTAAAGGGATTTAATCTCTGATTGTAAGTGAGATCAAGTCTGATCATGTCTGATTGACTAGGGCTACAGATCGGTAAGCTTCGATTGAGAGAATGGATGCCAGATCGGTGAGATCAGAAGCATCTAGAGATCAACGGTCGGATCTAGAGCTTTAGGGTTCAATGTGATCTGGACTGATGGCTTGGGTCGAATGGTCTTTGAACCAGACCAAGTTGAACCGGCTCATGTAATGAGCGCATGGTTCAAGGCTTGGCGACATGTTCACTTGGCGTGAACGTTGGGGCGAGTGGTGGTTACTATTTTTAGTAACCATGATCTCCACTTGGATGAGGATCATGTTCGAAGAGACCATATTCCTCTATTCTCGCCATCTGATTTTTTCCTCTAGACGTTTTTGCATGAGGCGACAACGTGAAGAAGAGAGGAAGTTTCGACCAAGCAAGGAGTTGCTCTCTCCCTTCCTTTTCGATCAAGGACACCTTGGAACTTTGCTAGCACAAAGAGCACCAAGGGTAGGCGCATTGATCATCTTGTGTGTGAAACTTAGGAGAAGGCTCGCTTGCGTCTTTCCTTCCAAAGCTTCATCAAACCGATGGCAATGGTATGAGTTTTTCTTCATCCATTCAAATATTCGAAAGCTAGTTATATGACATATATAGATCTTTTGAAACCCTAATATCCCATGCGAAATTTTGTTGCGCCACCATATGGGTTTCTACCCCTTTAGAAGGGGTTCCCTTCAATTGGTATCAGAGCAAGGGTTATATGTTCATATGATTGCTTTGATTGTGATCCAAATATGCTTAGATCTTATATGTGCGAAACTTGTTTATGCTTTTCTTTTTGCGCATCTATGTTGGCGCATATTGTGGCTTATGTTTTCTCAAAAGGAAATATCACATGCGTGATTAACATTAGATCTAAGGCCATGCTATAAACCCTTAGATGGGTTATTAGGGTTGAAATCTCAGTCTAGTCAAGATCCAACCAGTCTGATCAGACTATCTGACAGCCTTGATGGGTCGACCAGATAGCACCTTGGCGCAAGCTTGAGGTGGCTATAGGTCAACTGCAGACAGGCGTGTAGCGATGTCTGATTGAGACGACCCATGAACGCACCTGAGTTAGGCCCGGGGTCACACCCGCTTGCCAGACCTCAGTGTGGTCGTTCAGCCCTTGGCGCATGCATGGTTGGCCTTTTGGTCAACTCAAGTCAGTTAGGACTTGGTGCATGCAAGGGCAGTGGATCTGACTAGGTCTGATGAGTGGATCCCTAGTAATGGACCATTGTAAGGTTGTAGGGCAAATAAGGAAAATTAAAATTGATCCCATGGGGTTTTCAAAAATTTTAATTTTATGATGGATCACATGATTGTTGATTGATGCATATGTATGTTTATTTATTCTTATGTGGGCTGCCCGTGTTTTAATGTGTGCTGTGCTGGGGCCTGCGTGCCTGGGAATTAATTGTAAATTAATTTTTAATTTTGTGATCTGCGTATCACAGTTCAATTAATTTATAATGTGAAATTGACCTGCGTGTCAATCTTGTCTAGATAGTTAAATTTGTAATTTAATTAGACAAGAGCACAAAGCACACTTGGCAGAGGCGCTTGCAGCAGAGGCTTGACCAGGTGGGAGGTCCAGGGTTCGACTCTGGGACCAGGCGCAAATTCCTGGTAGGCGCACCTGAGTTGCAGATGGCGCTTGGGCCCTGGTTTGGGCCAGATGAGCAGCTAAAGACCCATGAAGAGCTCTTGTGAAGACTTAAGTTAGGTTAAGGTCTTACTTAGGCTCAATGGGCTTTTACCACATAAGATTCATGCTTTCTTTTATTTTATTGTTTAAATATTAGAATTGCATGATTAAGTTTATCTTCTGCTATCACCATAGGAATTGCATGATAGTGAAGAAGATAAAAGACCGTTAAAATCCAACGCTAAAATATCAAGCTCGTAAGCCTTCTGACGCGAAACCTCACTGTTCTGATTATCGTTGGAGCCGTGTTGTACCCACTCAGTGGGCACGTCCATCTATCTTCAGACGGTGCGGGATTACACCTGTGTGTTACAGAGTAGGGATTTATCCCTTCTCGTTGCTCAGCATAGCACATGGTGGTCCAGGGAGTAGGTCGGGTCAGCTTGACCGTGTAGGCTACATATGTGGCGCATATGGTAGCACATGGAGGCAGCCATCTGTGGGGTCAGAGACTGTGTTGTACCAACTCAGTTGGCACAGTCTGCTGGACTGCCCAGATGAAGGGGAATCGCACGGGTTGGCGATTGGCAGGGACTGCCTACCAGAGATTAGTGCTTGTACTCTCTGTGCATCTTATCTCGCCTGAGCGGGACGCGGAGACCAAGTATGAAATCTGGATCCCACCTCACTAAAAGAGTTCTACTCTTTCGGGCTGTTTTGTTGGATTTTTCAAGCCAGATAAAATAGTGAGAAAAAGAATCTTTCTTAAGTCCTGATTGATTCTTATACATTGATACTGACCTTGCTGTTCTTGCATTGTTGTAGATACCTGCAGCAACGAACACCATGAACTTCAATGTGCGATCCCTACTGGAAAGGGAGAAGTTTGCTGGGCCGAACTTCTCTGACTGGTTTGGACACCTTAAGATCGTACTTAAGGCAGAGAGGAAACTGTATGTCCTCGAGACGGCGATACCGCCTCAGCCCGCTCCGAACGCCGCAAGGGCGGTTCGGGAAGCCTATGAAAAGCACGTCAATGATAGCATTGATGTCGCTTGCCTGATGCTAGCGTCTATGACGCCACCGCTGCAGCGTCAGCATGAGGATATGTCTGCTATAGACATGATAGCGAACCTCAAGATGCTGTATGCTGCACAGGCGAGGACAGAACGCTATAACTTGACGAAGCTTTTCTTTCAGAGCAAACTGGCTGAAGGGAGCCCAGTGGGAGCTCACGTGCTCAAGATGATTGGGCACAAGGAGGCTCTAGAGAAACTGGGGCATACCATCAACCAGGAGCTTGCTGTGGATATTATTCTGCAGTCTCTCCCGCCTTCATTCGACGCGTTCATTATTAATTTTAATATGAACAAAATCGATTGTACTCCGGCAGAGCTGCTCAATATGCTCTTGACCACTGAGGAGACTCTGAAGGGTAAGCCTTCGACCTCTGTCTTAATGGTTCCTTCTAGGAACAAGAAGAAGGGGAAGAAGGGCAAGACCCCTGTCAAGAGCTACAGCAAGGCTTTGAAGCAAAAGGTCAAGCGGTCCAAGGAATACAGATGTTTCCACTGTGGCCAGCTGGGTCACTGGAAAAAGGACTGTAAAGCGCTCCAAGGAGATAAGAGGGGAAGCATCGCTTCTGGCTCAGGTATATTCGTGACTGAGGTCATGTTTTCATCTTCTTCTATATCATGGGTGTTGGACACTGCATGTGGAGTTCACATTTGTTCAAATGTACAGGAACTCAAGAGAAAAAGGCAGGTGGGACAGCATGAGGTGGACCTACGCGTTGGAAACGGGGCACGGGTTGCTGCTGTTGCTGTAGGAGACTATTTCATTTCTTTACCATCTGGACTTGTATTGGAACTAAACAGTTGTTATTTTGTTCCCAGTATTACTAAAAATATTATCTCCATTCCTGCTCTTGTCAGGAAGGGATTTTCCTTTGAATGCAATATTTCAAAGTGTGTTTTATCTTATGATAATATTGTTTATGCAACTGGTTCAATTAGCAATGGGTTATTCATGTTGGACATGGAGCGTTCTATACAAAATATTGATATTAAGAAAGCCAAGTATGCTGATGACAGCACCTTGCTATGGCATAGTCGTTTAGGCCATATAAACGAGAAACGCATTAAGCGGTTGCATGATTATGGACTGCTGGGGTCATTCTCCTACAAGGAGATTGATACATGCAAAGCTTGTTTGATGGGCAAAATGACGAAGTCACCTTTTCCTCACAAAGGTCAAAGGGCTTCAGGTTTACTTGACCTTATACACAGTGATGTGTGTGGGCCATTTAGTAAACATGCCAGAGGTGGCTATCAGTACTTCATTACCTTTACTGATGATTTCAGTAGGTATGGCTATGTCTTTTTAATGAGACATAAGAGTGAATCTTTTGACAAGTTCAAAGAGTTCAAGAATGAAGTACAGAATCAGCTAGGCCGAAATATCAAGGCACTTCGCTCAGATCGAGGTGGAGAATACTTGAGTCATACGTTTACTGACTATCTGAAGGAGTGTGGGATTATCTCACAGCTCACTCCGCCAGGAACACCGCAATGGAATGGTGTGTCCGAGAGGAGAAATAGAACGTTACTTGATATGGTTCGTTCTATGATGAGTCAGGCTTCTTTACCCAACTCCTTTTGGGGTTTTGCACTGGAAACAGCTGCAAAGGTACTAAACCGAGTGCCATCCAAGGCCGTTTCAAAGACGCCATATGAGTTATGGTATGGGAAACAGCCGAGCTTAACATTTATCAGGATCTGGGGTTGCGAGGCTTATGTCAAAAAGCTCGCCTCTGGGAAACTAGAGAGCAGATCTGACAAATGTATCTTTGTCGGTTACCCTAAGGAAACTAAGGGTTATTATTTCTTCGATCCCAAGGAGAACAAGGTTTTTGTTGCTCGGACGGCCATATTTCTTGAGAAGGAGTTTCTTCTGCAAGAGGCCAGTGGGAGAGAAATAAAGCTGGATGAGAATCCAGAGGAAGGACAAAGTGCTCAAGCACAGTTGGATGAGCCTGAGCCGGTAGATCAGGTTATTGAACATCCTGAGTCTCAGATATCACGGGAACTGCGAAGATCGGGAAGGATTCGTCGACAGCCTGAGCGCTATGACGGAGTCTACATCATTGATAATGATGAACCCCTCACTTATGCAGATGCGGTCAATGGACCGGAGTCAGCGAGATGGCTTGAAGCTATGCGCGCCGAGATGGACTCCATGTCAGATAACCAAGTTTGGGATTTGGTTGATCCGCCTCCGGGAGTAATCCCTATAGGCTGTAAATGGATCTTCAAGAAGAAGATTGACATGGATGGTAACGTGGTTACCTATAAAGGCAGGCTAGTTGCGAAAGGTTTCAAACAAATCTACGGGATAGATTATGATGAAACTTTCTCACCTGTAGCTATGTTTAAGTCTATTCGGATTCTTTTCGCGATAGCTGCATATTATGATTATGAGATCTGGCAGATGGATGTGAAAACAGCTTTCCTTAATGGAAATCTGGATGAGGATGTGTACATGACACAACCTGAGGGTTTCACTAATCCATCAGATCGTCATAAGATATGCAAGTTAAAGAAGTCCATTTATGGACTTAAGCAAGCATCGAGAAGCTGGAATATTCGTTTTGATGAATCAGTCACTGAATTTGGTTTCATCAAGAACGAGGATGACCCGTGTGTATATAAGAGGTTTAGTGGGAGCGTGATTACTTTCCTAGTCCTCTACGTCGATGATATCTTGATCATTGGAAATGACATTCCTGAAATGCATGCTGTGAAGGCATGGCTGAGGAAATGTTTCCAGATGAAAGATTTAGGAGAAGCAGCCTATGTATTAGGTGTGAAGATCTACAGGGATAGATCTAAGAGGCTTCTCGGGCTGTGCCAGAGTACTTACATCGATAAAGTCCTGGAGAGATTTCATTTAGAGAATTCTAAACGAGGATATCTTCCAGTCAGACATGGTCTGAATCTTTCGAAGAGTCAGTGTCCACAAACACAGACTGAGAAAGATGAAATGGACAATACGCCTTATGCTTCGGCTATTGGTTCCATTATGTATGCGATGTTGTGTACTCGCCCAGACGTCGCTTACGGGTTAAGCGTGACCAGTCGTTTCCAAAGTAATCCAGGTATGGCGCACTGGATTGCAGTCAAGAACATCTTAAAATATCTGCGGAGGACCAAAGATATGTTCTTGATATATGGTGGTCAGGAAGAACTCAGTATAGAAGGATATACTGACGCTTCGTTCCAGTCGGACCAGGATGATTTCCGATCGCAATCAGGCTATGTTTTTAGCTTGAATGGAGGAGCAGTGGTGTGGAAGAGTTTCAAACAGTCAACTGTTGCTGATTCCACAACAGAAGCCGAGTATGTTGCAGCCTCGGAAGCATCCAAGGAGGCAGTGTGGATTCGTAAGTTCGTGAGAGAACTTGGTGTTGTTCCTTCGAGTGCAGATCCTTTGGTTATCTTCTGTGATAACACTGGAGCAATCGCACAAGCAAAGGAACCACGGTCGCACCAGAAGTCCAAGCACATACAAAGACGGTTTCATTTGATCAGGGAGATCATTGATCATGGCGAGATCAAAGTTTGCAAGGTACATACAGATGACAATCTAGCAGACCCGCTTACCAAGCCTCTGGCGCAGCAGAAGCATGAGAAGCACTGTAATAATATGGGTTTGAGATTTCTCAACCATTAGATTAAGTGCAAGTGGGAGATTGTTGGGGTATGCCCTTAGCCTAATGTTTGAGGCCTTGGGATTGTATCAGTATCATGTAATAAACTTTTATGTTTATAAAGGCATGGTTATTATTCAGGTTGTTACATTGTCTGCTGCAATATATGTTCTTCTGAATAATGTCTCAAAGCTGTTCAGCTGGGCTGACATGCTGTTGTGTCCTTAGTCGATATATCTTGGTGAACATGAGACAGCCTTGATATGGTTAAGACTAATATGTGTTCTAATCTTATAGGATGCTTCGAGCATGGAATAAGATGTAGACTCATGGGTACATTGGATGTACTGGACAGACCCTACTAGGATATTCAATTGCTTGTCACAATGTGAATATTCCTTGAGTATGACAAGTGGCACATTTCCTCTGACTTGAGATCACTTGTGTTTTCTAAATGATGATTGTCATTGTTTTGAGTTAGTTCAATATCATTTGAAACATAATGATTATAGACTATCTTGGATGGTGAGCTTGAGTCATGTTAGGGCACTAGTGATAGACATAGGATTGCCGTCTCCTTGTTTAAGGAGTGTGATGTTCTAAAGGGGCCCCCTGGATGAGATGATTGAGAAAGTGTATGGCCATACCCAGGTGACTATGTTCATCTGATCTAATCATGCTCATCATATTGGAGCTACAAGCTTGACACGCTTGTCCAATAAGAACATCCAGTGGCAAAGGAAATATGTATGCTTTGTGAGTTGATTCACACTTGTGCTGTGGTTTGGGTGTAGTCTTGGAAGACTCTTTCCTTTATATCGGGAGACAGTGATGTGTTGCTAGATACCCCTCACTGATCGTGATAATGTAAATTATCGTTACCGACATTTAAAGGAAACCCTCAGGGTCGCACAATTTGATGATATGGCTTACTTAAGTCAGATCGTGAGGACTGAATTGTTTGGGTTCAGTTTAAAGGGATTTAATCTCTGATTGTAAGTGAGATCAAGTCTGATCATGTCTGATTGACTAGGGCTACAGATCGGTAAGCTTCGATTGAGAGAATGGATGCCAGATCGGTGAGATCAGAAGCATCTAGAGATCAACGGTCGGATCCAGAGCTTTAGGGTTCAATGTGATCTGGACTGATGGCTTGGGTCGAATGGTCTTTGAACCAGACCAAGTTGAACCGGCTCATGTAATGAGCGCATGGTTCAAGGCTTGGCGACATGTTCACTTGGCGTGAACGTTGGGGCGAGTGGTGGTTACTATTTTTAGTAACCATGATCTCCACTTGGATGAGGATCATGTTCGAAGAGACCATATTCCTCTATTCTCGCCATCTGATTTTTTCCTCTAGACGTTTTTGCGTGAGGCGACAACGTGAAGAAGAGAGGAAGTTTCGACCAAGCAAGGAGTTGATCTCTCCCTTCCTTTTCGATCAAGGACACCTTGGAACTTTGCTAGCACAAAGAGCACCAAGGGTAGGCGCATTGATCATCTTGTGTGTGAAACTTAGGAGAAGGCTCGCTTGCGTCTTTCCTTCCAAAGCTTCATCAAACCGATGGCAATGGTATGAGTTTTTCTTCATCCATTCAAATATTCGAAAGCTAGTTATATGACATATATAGATCTTTTGAAACCCTAATATCCCATGCGAAATTTTGTTGCGCCACCATATGGGTTTCTACCCCTTTAGAAGGGGTTCCCTTCATTGTTTTGGTTCAGTTTAAAGGAGTTTAAACTCTGATTGTAAGTGAGATCTGGTCTGATCATGTTTGATTGATTAGGGCTTGAGATCGGTAAGCTTCGATCGAGAGTGTGGATGCTAGATCGGTGAGATCAAGAGCATCTAGAGATGTACGGTTAGATCTTGAACCTTCATGGTTCATATGAGATTTAGACCATGGCTTGGCTTGGTTCGATTTGTCATTTGGACCAAATGAAATTGGACCAAATTCAATTGAACCGGTTCACATAAGTGAACGCATGGTTCAATTGAGTTGGCATTTTGGAATGGTTCAAAAGACATGAACGCATGTCTTGATGACTTTCCTTTTATGGAAGTCTTGAAACGCCAAAACGCCTATGTTGACTCAACGCCTCTAGGCTTCGATGCTCTCTCTTGGGTGAGGTATCGTTTGCACAAGGTGGAAGGGTTTTCGAAGAGCAAGACGCTTTCATCTCATCTCGAAAACACAAAGGACAACTTGGCAATTTTTGCTAGCACAAGAGTTGCGCAAGGAGGAAGCCTTCATCCCTTGTGTGTGACATCTTTGGAGAAGATCTCTCTTGATCTTTGCTTCCAAGCCGACAACCATTCCAATGGCGTTGGTATGATCCCTTTGAGATCTTTTTCGTTTATGCAATGAGTTAATCATATGATCTACATGCGGTCTTGAGGGTGACACCCCTAAATTTTATATATGCGCCGCCCCCTTTTGGGTTTCACCCCCTTGCGCTCCCCCTTGAAGGGGACTTTCACCTAAGACCTCAATCCGAGAATTCCTCATTTGGGAATTACACGGAGGAGGGTCTGCAGGTCGCCATGGTCGGGATAAAACCCAAACCTTGGTTGAGGAGAGGTTTTATTGGCCGAACCTCAACAGGGATGTTGCTAAGGTGGTTAGCCATTGTAGGACATGCCAAATAACCAAGACCCATAAGCATAGTGCTGGACTCTACACCCCGCTACCCATTCCTCATGCTCCATGGCAAGACCTAAGTATGGATTTCATCCTAGGACTGCCCAGAACATCTAGCAAGCATGACTCCATCTTTGTAGTAGTAGATAGATTCACTAAGATGGCCCATTTCATTCCCTGCTATAAAACCTCTGATGCTTCTCACATAGCCAAATTATTTTTTAAGGAGGTTGTTAGGCTACATGGTACCCCTCTTACCATAGTTTCTGATAGGGACACCCGATTTGTTAGTTATTTTTGGAAGACTTTGTGCACCTTACTAGGCACCAAACTGAAGTTCTCTACAGCCTATCATCCCCAAACGGATGGTCAGACTGAGGTGGTCAACCGATCACTGGGGAACATCCTTAGGAGCCTTGTAGGTGAACACCCCAGCACTTGGGACAAACTTTTGCCCACCGCTGAGTTCTCCTACAATAGTATTGTAAATAGGACTACTGGTCTCTCCCCCTTTCAGGCCAACTTAGGGTATCAGCCTAAGAAACCCATTGATTTGATTGCCTTACCCAAAAGTTTAAAACCTTCTTTATCAGCTCGTGATTATGCTTTCAATATTTCACAATTGCACCATGAGATTCTTAGCAAAATTCTAGACTCTACTGTTTCATATTGCGAAGCTGCTAACAAGAAACGCCGAGAAAGGTTATTCGATATAGGTGATCAGGTGATTCTGCGAGTCCGCGAGGAGCGTATCCAAGGACACGGACGCAAGCTGGATGCAAAGGGTTTGGGACCTTTCACCATAGTGGGCAAGATCAACAACAACGCATACGTGCTTGATCTGCCTCCAGAATTAGGGATCCCCACCACTGCTAACGTGGAGGATCTCACAGCTTACAAGGAGCCTCTCTCACTCCAAGAACCAGAGGCCCCCTTCGATCCAGAGATAGTGGATATCCTTGAGGACCAGACTCGACTCACCCCTGACGAGGTACAACTGTTTTACCGCGTTAAGTTTTCTAATGGTGAGGAGGCATGTCTCCCCGAGGCAGAGTTAGCCCTGGCTGCTCCAGATTTGCTCCAAGGATTCAAGGATAATTCTCCTGAGGAGAATTTTTCCAACCCGGGGAGAAATGATGGAGGGCCTAACACAGCTCTTAGAAGATCCACTAGGGCTCGGAGGAAGCCCATCAGGTATGGCTTCACTTAGAGTCCACTTTCCTTTTCGGTACTTTCCTTATTTGCATTGCATGGCATGATAGGTTAGTTCCACCCCAAAGTCTATCATGTAGTTTACTTTTATAAATGTTGTTGGTAGGTTGTGCATTGTAATGTCATGGTAGGTTAGTGCATGTAGTTTGGATACATTAATATTCAGCTCAAGGGATACAAATCAGCTAGCTCACCACACTCCAAGAAGCTAGCTCCCATTTTGGAAGGTTCACTTCAAAGTAGTTCAAAGAGAGACTTCTAACACAACTCAACATCAAGCTCCACTTCAATTATTCCCTTCCAATTGAAGAGAGGCCACCCCATGGAATCATTTGCGCCATCTACAACAACAAGGCTCATCTAGATCCACAATTCAAGGAGGCGCCCATCTAGATCCACCAATCAAGGAGGCGCCCATCTAGATCCACAATTAGGGGAGTTGCGCCATCAAGATCCACAATTAGGGGGAAGGCTTATTTCCTTCTTCTCATTGCCGCCCAAGACAACAAGGAAGGTTTTCAAATTTTAAACTCTCCCTCATATGCGCCAACACTGTAACATCCCACATTCTGAACCTCAAGCAAGTAACATAATCACAAAAGTAATAGGATGTTTCATATAAGATCGATCAAATGCTAGGTAAAACCGAGTCCAAGAAAAACACGATCTGAAAATTTTCAAAACTCCAAACACATAAAATCTTCGAATCACAAATCTCATAAATCACATAAAGGTACCTGCCACCACGCAATACGTGCACTAGACATATTTCACAAAGGTCACATAAACGGACTCCTAAGTGTCAACTAGACTCTAGGATAGTCATCACAAAAATCACATCGGGCAGGCTGAGCATCAACCCCCATCACAATAATCATAATAGGCAGGCTGATCATCAACCCCCTCACATATCACAATACAGGGCTGAAATTCAGACCCTTAACATATCACATAAGGACTATCCCCTTGAGTTCATAGTTACACCTAGCCTTAGTCCTAACCATCACATGATCATCACAGATAATATTCGAAAACCCCATATCAACATAATTTTCGAAATTCACATAATCACATAATATTCATATTTCACATAATCACATAATGATCAACATAAAATTCCAAAGGTCACATAAACACTTAATATTTAACAATCATATAATTACATAATATTAACAATCATATAATATGGTGTGGTCCTTAGATTTCATGCTGATTAGTTCAATCAAAACTTACTATGTTATCACCCAAATTTTCCAAACAATTTCTTAACATTGCATAAATACATAACCATATATATATCATGTATCAAGCATCCATAAAATCAACTTAAAATTTAAATCATGTGTTCTTATAATTTACTTTACAAATTACCACAATTACCACCAATTACCACATGTAAACATGTTAACTAAAATCATCAAATTTACAATTAACAAGGTTTCGGCTACAACAATCATTGGCTTAATATTACCCAAAATTCTCTATAAAATATCTAATTAACAAGAAATTCATGCTCAAAATTCAATGATCTAAAGCTACCAAAAATCCCTATAAAAATACCTTAAATTTCATGCCACAATTTTTGGTTTTCATGAGATATACACCTTTACAAAAATTTCGGTTTTCATGAAGAACAAGAATATTTTGAATTCGGTTTCAAGGAAAATACTCTAAATTTCCAACTTAAATTAAACCTTAGTAAACAAGAATCTTATGAACAAATATTCTAAATTCGGTTTTCATACCTTAAATACACTTTGCATAATTTCGGTTTTAACATGGAAATTTTCCAAGAATTCAAGTGTATTATTTAACATAAACACAACTAAATGGATAGATCCAACAAGACATTCCACTCACCTCTTAACCGAGAACACAAGGTAAAAAAACTCCACAATAAATCGTCAAGCTTTGCAATGCTCCTAGGAAGATGCCAACAATGGAGGAGAAACACCACCACTCACTCAAAAATTTCGGCCAAGGGAAGAAGGAAGAAGAAAGTCGCCTCCAAATCTCCAAGAATCGCCAAGTTCCTTCAAGCCGTCGCCCACAATTTTCCTCAAGCCAAAATCGCCAAAAACCCTTACCCTAAGCGCAAATTCCCTCTTAACAATTCGATTTTAAGTTTTTAATCCATTAACCAAATAATCCCAATAGGGTTTAACCCATTAACTAATAATTCCGAATTTTCAAACCCAATTAGCTAATCCGATTAGGACTTAATCCATTTAACTAATAATTTGACTTTTAAATCTAACATCCAATTAATTATTTCACTTAAACACAAATCCAATAAGGATTTAATTAATATCCAATAAGGATTTAATTAATTAACCAATAAGGTCTAATTAATTAACTTACAATTTACAACCATAAATCCTAATTAATTTAACATAAACAACCAATAATAATTTATCATAAAATATCAGCCAACAAACAAATAAATAATCTCTAATTAATTTACAATAAATTAACAACCAAATAACCTCAAATCAATTAATTACAAATTAACAATCAATAAGCCAATTAATTAGCACTCAACAATTTTATTTAAATCATAATACAATATCACAGCTAATGATTTTATTTAAATCCAAATAATTTATCATAATTTATCATAGAAAATAATGCTTACCAGAACTTAAGATCCTTGGATCTTACATTCCTCCCTCCTTATAAAGCTTTAGTCCTCTAAAGCTCAGCATCCATATCCTCAAAGAGGTAAGCATAATTTTTCCTCATATCCGCTTCAGTCTCCCATGTTGCTTCTTCAACTGATTGATTTCCCCAGATAACCTTTACCAAAGGTATAGTCTTGTTCCTCAGAACTTTATCTTTTCTATCCACAATCCGGAGAGGTCTTTCCTCAAAAGTCAAGTCATTCTGAATCTGAAGAGGTTCCAACTCCAACACATGAGATGGATCAGGATGATATTTCCTCAAAGCAGAGACATGGAATACATTATGTACATGGTCCATAGCAGGAGGTAAGGCTAAACGGTAAGCCACTGGACCAACTCTCTCAATAATATCAAAAGGACCTACAAACCTAGGGCTCAACTTGCCCTTTTTGCCAAACCTCATAACACCCTTAGTAGGCGACACCTTCAAGAACACATGGTCTCCTACCATAAACTCCAAAGGACGACGACGATCATCAGCATAACTCTTCTGTCTGTCCCGAGCAATTTTCAGTTTATCCTGAATCTCTCTGACCTTATCAGTAGTCTCCTGTACTGCATCAGATCTCAAAATCATCCTGTCACCAGTTTCCTCCCAACACAAGGGAGTCCTGCACCTTCTTCCATACAAAGCCTCATAAGGAGCCATCTGAATACTGGAGTGGAAACTATTATTATAAGTGAACTCTATCAAAGATAGGTCCCGGTTCCACTCAGAACTCCAATCGACCACATAGGCTCTCAACAAATCTTCTAGAGTCTGTATAGTACGCTCCGTCTGGCCATCAGACTGAGGATGGTATGCGGTACTAAAACTCAACTTAGTACCCAAACCCTCCTGTAAACTCCTCCAAAATCTGGACAAAAATCGAGAATCCCTATCAGACACAATATCAACTGGCACTCCATGCAGTCTGACTATCTCATCAATGTACAATCTGGCCAGTCTCTCTAAAGAATAAGTCATTTTAATCGGAAGAAAATGGGCTGATTTAGTGAGTCTATCAACAATCACCCAAATAGCATCATGACCCGATCTGGTTCTTGGCAAACCACACACAAAATCCATACTGATGCATTCCCACTTCCACTCAGGAATAGGAAGAGGTTGCAACAAACCACCAGGCTTCTGATGTTCAGCCTTTATAGTCTGACAGGTCAAACACCTAGAGACAAAATCAAACACTTCTTTCTTCATACCCGGCCACCAAAAATTTTTCTTGAGATCCTGATACATCTTAGTCACGCCAGGATGTAGAGAATATTTGGAGTTATGGCTGTCCTCCAATATTTCCTTCCTCAAGCTCGGTTCCTCAGGGACACATACCCTTCCACGAAACCGAAGAATACCATCATCAGACAGGCTAAAATCCTGAACTGCGCCATCAACCAGACTATCCCTGATCTGAACTAATTTCGGATCTACAGACTGCTGATCTCTGATCTTCTGCCACAAAGCAGACTGTACTCTGAGAAAAGCCACATAACCAGTCTGAACTCTAGGAGAAACACTGATCCTGAGATCTCTGAACTCCTGCAGTAACTGCCACTCACTGACCCGCAGTGCAGCTACCGAAGTAACTGGATGCCTGCTCAGTGCATCCGCTACTACATTGGCCTTTCCAGCCTGATACTGAATAGAGAAGTCATAGTCTTTGATCAACTCCATCCATCTTCTCTGTCTCATGTTTAACTCCTTCTGAGTGAAGATGTACTTGAGACTTTGGTGATCAGTGAACAGGTCAAATTCCTGACCCAACAAATAGTGACGCCATATCTTCAAAGCAAAGACTACTGCCGCCAACTCTAAATCATGAGTAGGGTAGTTCAATTCATACTCCTTCAGTTGTCTCGAAGCATAGGCTACCACAGAACCCTTCTGTATCAAGACGCAACCTAACCCTTTACCTGAAGCATCTGTATAGACAGTAAACCTTTCCCCATCACTAGGAATAATGAGGATCGGTGTACTAGTCAACCTTCTCTTCAGCTCCTGGAAGCTCTCTTCACACTTGTCATCCCAAATAAACTTGGCTTCCTTTCTGGTCAATTTAGTTAAAGGACCCGCCAGCTTGGAGAATCCCTCAACAAACCTCCGGTAATAACCTGCCAAACCCAGAAAACTCCTGATCTCAGTAACGCTAGTCGGTCTTCCCCAATCAAGAATGGCTTGCACTTTAACTGGATCCACAGACACCCCCTGACCAGAAATCACGTGTCCCAGAAAACTGATCTTCTCTAGCCAAAATTCACACTTACTAGCCTTGGCATATAACCGGTTCTTCCTCAGAACCTCTAGTACTCTTCGCAAGTCACTGACATGATCTGAAGTAGTCCGAGAGTACACCAATATATCGTCTATAAAGACCACCACACAAGAGTCAAGCAACTCATGGAATACCCTGTTCATCAAATCCATGAAGACGGCAGGTGCATTCGTCAGTCCAAAAGGCATAACCAGAAATTCAAAATGCCCATACCTGGTCCTGAATGCAGTCTTAAATATATCCTCATCCTTGACTCTAAGCTGATAATACCCTGATCTCAGATCAATCTTAGAGAACACTGTAGCTCCCTGTAATTGATCAAATAGATCATCAATTCTGGGAAGAGGATACTTATTCTTGATGGTCACTTGGTTCAACTGCCTGTAGTCTATACACATCCTCAGGGTTCCATCTTTCTTCTTCACAAATAGCACTGGCGCTCCCCAAGGTGAAGCACTAGGCCGAATGTACCCTTTCTCTAACAATTCCTCCAGTTGTTTCTTAAGCTCGGCCAACTCTGAAGTAGCCATACGATAAGGAGCTCTGGAGATAGGTGCCGTACCTGGCGCCAACTCAATGCCAAATTCCACTTCTCTAACTGGTGGCAAACCTGAAAATTCCTCAAAGAACACATCAGGAAATTCTTTCACCACTGCCATCTGAGTCAGATCAGAAGTAGAATCATCCTGCACCTTAACATGTGCAAGATAACCCTTGCAACCACTGGCAAGTAACTTCCTGGCCTGCAGGAAAGATATCACATGCGGTCCTTGGTCTGACACTAGACCTCTCACAAAAAGCCGATTCCCATCAAACATATTCAAAGTGATTACTTTCTCAAAGCAATCCACCGAGGCATGATGCGAAGACAACCAATCCATTCCTAGAATGACATCATAGTCTTGCATGTCTAGGAGGATTAAATCCACTAGAAACTCATAACCCTCTACATGTACCACACAATCAGCACACACAGTGTCTGTAGACAATGACTTTCCTAAAGGAGTACTGACAGACACAGCATAATCTAGCATCTTAGGTACAACAGGTAAACATGCAGCAAACTTAACAGAGACAAAAGACAAATTTGCACCAGGGTCAAATAGAATGCGAGCTAACTGATCAAATACAAATAATGTACCTTCCACGACGGATCGGGAAGCTCGTGTATCCTTCTCAGCCACAGCATACACTCTCGTCTGGACTGTAGGCTTGTCTGCGCCTCTAGGCTGTACCTCAGGTTCTTTGCAGTCCTTAGCCATGTGTCCTGGTTTCTTACACCTGAAGCATATACCATTCTTCCTATGGCAGTCTTTCACTAGATGTCCCCTGAGCCCACAATAACTACAAGTGATACCGTTTCTTGCATCCCTGGCATCGCTGAACTGCTGCGGTGCATCCCTGGACTGCTGCGGTGCCTTGTAGGAGTAAGGCTTATACCTGCTCTTCTTATAATCTTTATGCCTAGGGTACTTCTTACCCTTGCCGCCACTGCCATGCTGAGGAACCGCCGCCTCAGTTGCAGGAACTACGGTCACAGCAACATGAGATCTCCTCTCAGATATATACCTCTCAATGGTGCGCGCTCGCCCAACAGTTTCAACATAGGTCTCCAAGTGTTGAGCACCAACCTGCTCTCTAATGTCCCATCTGAGACCTCTGAGAAACTTAGTAGCTCTCCTCTTTTCAGTGTTTACCAAATGCGGAGCATACTTTCCCAATTTCGTGAACTGTAATTCATACTGGTCCACTGTCATATCACCCTGCTCCAGGTGAATAAATTCCACCTCTCGGTCCTCAACCAAGCTATCTGGGAAGTACTTCTCGTTAAATCGAGACAAGAAGTAAGGCCAATCTACAGTCTCATGTCTTTCTTCGGCCAGTCTCACCACGCCTTTCCACCACTCATCTGCGTCGCCACGCATCATATAGGTGGACAAACATAGCTTATCCTCATCTGAGCAGCGCATAACTTGGAAAATCTTTTCCAAGACCAACTGCCAGTTCTCAGCAGTACTGGATTCTGAGCCCCCATAAAATGAGCTAGGACCCAGTTTCTGAAATTCACTCACTAACGAGGCATAACGCCTGTGAGCGCCCTCCTGAGAGTCATCCCCCACTGCCCGAGTAGTAGTCTGGGGTCTCTCTTGAGTCAGCTGCTGCAAAAGCTGATGTTGTGCTTCTTGGTGTTGAGTCTGCTGCTGCTGCAGCATCTGAGCTTGCCTCTCAATCATGGCACCTTGTTGCTGTACCATGCCAGTCAAGGCCTCAATAGTTCTAGTGAGGTTCGGGGTCTGCTCGCCCTCATCACTAGCATTTCCTCTGGTTCGCACCATCTTAAATTCCAAATTCCTACACACACATATCATAGTCACACACATATCATAGTCAGGAAAACAATCATAAACCTAACAGGTGTCTAGTAATACACAAACATGTTTTCCCCCAAACTAAGTTTTAGCTAGCCAACTGCTCTGATACCATTCTGTAACATCCCACATTCTGAACCTCAAGCAAGTAACATAATCACAAAAGTAATAGGATGTTTCATATAAGATCGATCAAATGCTAGGTAAAACCGAGTCCAAGAAAAACACGATCTGAAAATTTTCAAAACTCCAAACACATAAAATCTTCGAATCACAAATCTCATAAATCACATAAAGGTACCTGCCACCACGCAATACGTGCACTAGACATATTTCACAAAGGTCACATAAACGGACTCCTAAGTGTCAACTAGACTCTAGGATAGTCATCACAAAAATCACATCGGGCAGGCTGAGCATCAACCCCCATCACAATAATCATAATAGGCAGGCTGATCATCAACCCCCTCACATATCACAATACAGGGCTGAAATTCAGACCCTTAACATATCACATAAGGACTATCCCCTTGAGTTCATAGTTACACCTAGCCTTAGTCCTAACCATCACATGATCATCACAGATAATATTCGAAAACCCCATATCAACATAATTTTTGAAATTCACATAATCACATAATATTCATATTTCACATAATCACATAATGATCAACATAAAATTCCAAAGGTCACATAAACACTTAATATTTAACAATCATATAATTACATAATATTAACAATCATATAATATGGTGTGGTCCTTAGATTTCATGCTGATTAGTTCAATCAAAACTTACTATGTTATCACCCAAATTTTCCAAACAATTTCTTAACATTGCATAAATACATAACCATATATATATCATGTATCAAGCATCCATAAAATCAACTTAAAATTTAAATCATGTGTTCTTATAATTTACTTTACAAATTACCACAATTACCACCAATTACCACATGTAAACATGTTAACTAAAATCATCAAATTTACAATTAACAAGGTTTCGGCTACAACAATCATTGGCTTAATATTACCCAAAATTCTCTATAAAATATCTAATTAACAAGAAATTCATGATCAAAATTCAATGATCTAAAGCTACCAAAAATCCCTATAAAAATACCTTAAATTTCATGCCACAATTTTTGGTTTTCATGAGATATACACCTTTACAAAAATTTCGGTTTTCATGAAGAACAAGAATATTTTGAATTCGGTTTCAAGGAAAATACTCTAAATTTCCAACTTAAATTAAACCTTAGTAAACAAGAATCTTATGAACAAATATTCTAAATTCGGTTTTCATACCTTAAATACACTTTGCATAATTTCGGTTTTAACATGGAAATTTTCCAAGAATTCAAGTGTATTATTTAACATAAACACAACTAAATGGATAGATCCAACAAGACATTCCACTCACCTCTTAACCGAGAACACAAGGTAAAAAAACTCCACAATAAATCGTCAAGCTTTGCAATGCTCCTAGGAAGATGCCAACAATGGAGGAGAAACACCACCACTCACTCAAAAATTTCGGCCAAGGGAAGAAGGAAGAAGAAAGTCGCCTCCAAATCTCCAAGAATCGCCAAGTTCCTTCAAGCCGTCGCCCACAATTTTCCTCAAGCCAAAATCGCCAAAAACCCTTACCCTAAGCGCAAATTCCCTCTTAACAATTCGATTTTAAGTTTTTAATCCATTAACCAAATAATCCCAATAGGGTTTAACCCATTAACTAATAATTCCGAATTTTCAAACCCAATTAGCTAATCCGATTAGGACTTAATCCATTTAACTAATAATTTGACTTTTAAATCTAACATCCAATTAATTATTTCACTTAAACACAAATCCAATAAGGATTTAATTAATATCCAATAAGGATTTAATTAATTAACCAATAAGGTCTAATTAATTAACTTACAATTTACAACCATAAATCCTAATTAATTTAACATAAACAACCAATAATAATTTATCATAAAATATCAGCCAACAAACAAATAAATAATCTCTAATTAATTTACAATAAATTAACAACCAAATAACCTCAAATCAATTAATTACAAATTAACAATCAATAAGCCAATTAATTAGCACTCAACAATTTTATTTAAATCATAATACAATATCACAGCTAATGATTTTATTTAAATCCAAATAATTTATCATAATTTATCATAGAAAATAATGCTTACCAGAACTTAAGATCCTTGGATCTTACAAACACCTCCAAGGAAGATAGCCATTTCAAATTCAAAGACTTACCATTTCAGCCATCCAAAGAAGGCAACAAGATCAGCCCACTTAAATGCCTTGTCTCCATTTTCGAATTTTCTCCAATTATGTAAGGGGCGCAAGGGGCGCAAGAGGCCAATGACCACCTTGCCCTCATCTTAACCTCATCCCTAAGCTGCCTATAAATGTATCCCCATCGCATCATGTGCATAGCATTGTTGAATATATTGTTGAATAGTTTCCTAGCCAAACTATGGGTGCTTGTGTCGCCTAGGGTGCTTGTGTCGCCCACCTCTTCTTCTTTGGGTGCTTGTGTCGCCCAAGTCCCCTCATCCTCCCCTTTCTTCCTTCAAGATCCGAGCCCCCCTTTTCTTCTTCCCCTCGCCCTCCATTCATCAAGCAAGGCCGAGAGTCACCACCTTCAAGGAAATCGCATCAAAGAGAACAAGAGCTCAAGATGGTGCAAAGAACATGGATGCATCCCTTGGTCTCCTTCAAGGCGATTCTCTAAGTTAAGTATTCCATCTTCTTGTGTCTTCTCTTTATACATCTTAAGAACATCTTACTACACATCTCTTGGATTTGTAGGACTTGGCGCAAGGAAGCTTGGCTCATCCCACTCTCTTGATCTCCCCTCTTTAGATAGTCCTTTGTTTTGTTAGCAAGAGAACTTGGAGGATTAGCCTCCCTCTTGACTTTAAGCATTGTTAAGTTTTAATCTGCTTATAACTCACACACGCCTGTGTGGGATTGCTGAATGCCCTGTGTGTAACCTGCACCTTCCATCAGAGTAGGACCGGTGAAGAACGGGAAGGACGGTCCTTCTATTCTCAAGGACCGCGAGGTGAGTCTTCTTTAAGTTATTGTCATTTCTTTCCTACAAGTAGTTAATATTCGGTTTTCCTATTTAAAAATACAAAAACATTATTTTCCAACTTCGTTAGTTAAATCGGTCTTCTCTAGTTTATGATAATACCAAAAATACTTTCGAAAATCGTTGTTTGCATGTTTGTGACCTACCCCTACATCAGTAATAACAGTTGTCATTGAGCATATCATGACCCATATGTGAAGGTCAATAGACAGACATAGGATTTGCCCCTTCCTAAGGGAAGCATGATATCCATGGAGCTCCTCTATGGTTCGATGACTGAAAGTGTATGGCCATACCCAGGTGAGACCTAATTTAGTCATAACCATGAGATTGGATGAAAATAAGTGGTGACACACTTGTCCAATCGGATATCAGTTCGGCAAAGAGACTAGAATGCATCTGTACCTAGTTGCGATGATGGGGATGTCGATGTCGATATCCATTCCAATGACCTGGGTAGCAGTGATGCACTGCTAGGTGCCACTCACTGCTTGTGGTGACCTTTGGTCAGCACTGCCAACGTCAGAGGAACCTATAGGGTCACACACCTTGATACTTGAGTTCTCGTATTGATCGGGAAGCCTTATGATCGAGTTTTTGGATAACTCGGAACTATTTGGGATATTTCATCTATGCCAATGGGCCTGATGAGATGGATGAAACTTATTGAAGCCAATTTCAAATTTTGGCATATTGACCAATGTAACCATGGTTAGCCTCATTTGACCTTGGGTTAACTTGGATTGGATCCAATAACTTGGTTAACGGACCTTGGGCTAGGCCCATTGATAAGTTGGGCTTGCTAATAAGTTATCATGAAGAAGAAAGGGGCTAAAAGGGTATAATGGGCATAAATCTCCTCCCATTGGCGCCTAAGGGCATAATGGGGAGGAGTAGGCGATTTTACTTCATGAAGCCAAATCCCAACCCTAACCCTAGCCGCCCGCCTTGCATAACCGACCTATGGCTCTATATAAGTGGCCCTCGGCGGCGCCCCCTCTCAGGTATTCTACTCATTGGAGGCGTGAGAACACATAGAGAGGCGAGAGCAAGGGTCTTGGCGCATCTTCCATACCCTTGCCGCAAGCTTGATTCTTCCTTTCCTCTTGGCGCAAGGAACTTAGTGCTTGGCGGCTTCCCTCTCCATCATCCTTCTTCATCCTTGGCGCATACTCATTGGAGGTGGCGCAAGTTGTGAAGAAGGTATACTAAGGCTTGGATCTTCTTCCCGAGTCTAGCACCGGGCGTGGAAGAAGAGGACTCAAGGAATCTGTGTGTGTAAGACTGCAGAGGGTGCACGCTTGGGTGCCTACCTCGTCATCGGCCTCATCTTGCTGTAATGTATATTCTATATCATTGTGTTGACTCCCTCGCATACGATCTGTAAGTCCCCTTCAAGGGGGAGCGAAACCCTAATAGGTGCATAACAAAAATTCGAAGCGGAAGCAAGGGTTTCTATATCGCATGCATATCATATGATCAACTTGTTAAAAACTTGCAAAGATCGACAAGTGATCTTACCATAGCCATTGCTTTGGATGGCGGCTTGGAAATGAGAGAACGAAATGGTTCTCCTCCAAAGATGACGCACACAAGACGATGGATCGGCTACTTCTTGTTGCTCCTTGTGCTAGCAAGGATCTCCAAGTCTCCTGATCGCGTTGAGGGGATTTAGATGATCTCCTTTCTTGGCTAAAACTCTCTCCAAAGCGTGAAGAAGTTCTCCCACGAGAGAAGAGGCGACGAGAGGTGAAGCAGCGAGAGAGGGCGTAACTCTCTCGAACGTGTAGTGTGTTACCTTATTTTGGAAAACCAAAAATAGTAACCGCCTAACGTTCATGCGTTCATGCGTTCATGGGTTTACCCCAACGCATTTTGCTCTCTCCCTTGAACCATGCGCTCACTCAATGAGCTGGTTCAATGTCGGTTTGGTTCAAAGACCAACCAAGCCAAGCCATTGGTCTAGATCATAATAAACCCTAAAGTTTCAAGATCTAACCGTTCATCCCTCGATGCTCTTGATCTCATCGATCTAGCATCCAATCTCTCAATCGAAGCTTACCGATCTCAAGCCCTAATCAATCAAACATGATCAGACCAGATCTCACTTACAATCAGAGTTTAAATCCCTTTAAACTGAACCCAAACAATTCAGTCCACACGATCTGACTTAAGTAAGCCATATCATCAAATTGTGCGACCCTAAGGGTTTCCTTTAAATGTCGGTAACGATAACTTACGTTATCACAATCAGTGAGGGGTATCTAGCAACACATCACTGTCTCCCGATATAAAGGAAAGAGTCTTCCAAGACTACACCCAAACCACAGCACAAGTGTGAATCCACTTCACGAGGCATACATGTTTCCTTTGCCACTGGATGTTCTTATTGGACAAGCGTGTCAAGCCTGTAGCTCCAATATGATGAGCATGATTAGATCAGATGAACATAGTCACCTGGGTATGGCCATACACTTTCTCAATCATCTCATTCAGGGGGGCCCCTTTAGAACATCACACTCCTTAAACAAGGAGACGGCAATCCTATATCTATCACTAGTGCCCTAACATGACTCATGATCATTATCCAAGATAGTCTATAACCATTATGTTTCAAATGATATTGAACTACCTCAAAACAATGACAATCATCATTTAGAAACACAAGTGATCTCAAGTCAGAGGACATGTGCCACTTGTTGCAAACAAGGATTATTCACATTGTGACAAGCAATCGAATATCCTAGTAGGGTCTGTCCAGTACATCCAATGTACCCATGAGTCTACATCTTATTCCATGCTCAAAGCATCCTATAAGATTAGAACACATATTAGTCTCAATCATATCAAGGCTGTCTCATGTTCACCAAGATATCTCGACTAAGGACATTACAGCATGTCAGCCAAGCTGAACAGCATTGAGACATTATTCAAAAGCACACTTATTGCAGCAGACAATGTAACAAACTGAATAACAACCATTGCCTTTATAAACATAAGAGTTTATACATGATACTGAAAGAATCCCAAGGCCTCAAACATTAGCCTTAAGGGCATACCCCAACAATCTCCCACTTGCACTTAATCTAATGGTTGAGAAATCTCAAACCCATATTATTACAGTGCTTCTCATGCTTCTGCTGCGCCAGAGGCTTGGTAAGCGGGTCAGCCAGATTGTCATCTGTATGAACCTTGCAGATTTTAATCTCACCACGATCAATGATCTCCCGGATCAAGTGAAACCGTCTCTATATGTGCTTGGACTTCTGGTGCGACCGTGGTTCCTTTGCTTGTGCGATTGCTCCAGTGTTATCACAGAAGATAACCAAAGGATCTGCACTCGAAGGAACAACACCAAGTTCCTGAATGAACTTACGAATCCACACTGCCTCCTTAGATGCTTCTGAGGCTGCAACATACTCGGCTTCTGTTGTGGAATCAGCAACAATAGACTGTTTGAAACTTTTCCACACCACTGCTCCTCCATTCAAGCTAAAAATATAGCCTGATTGCGATCGGAAATCATCCTGGTCCGATTGGAATGAAGCGTCAGTATATCCTTCAATACTGAGTTCTTCCTGACCACCATATACCAAGAACATATCTTTGGTCCTCCGCAGATATTTTAAAATGTTCTTGACCGCAATCCAGTGCGCCTGACCTGGATTACTTTGGAATCGACTGGTCACGCTTAACCCGTAAGCGACGTCTGGGCGAGTACATAACATCGCATACATAATGGACCCAATAGCCGAAGCATAAGGCGTATTGTCCATTTCATCTTTCTCAGTCTGTGTTTGTGGACATTGACTCTTTGAAAGATTCAGACCATGTCTGACTGGAAGATATCCTCTTTTAGAATTCTCTAAATGGAATCTCTCCAGGACTTTATCGATGTAAGTACTCTGGCACAGCCCGAGAAGCCTCTTAGATCTATCCCTGTAGATCTTCACACCTAACACATAGGCTGCTTCTCCTAGATCTTTCATCTGGAAATATTTTCTTAACCATGCTTTAACAGCATGCAGTTCAGGAATATCGTTTCCAATGATTAAGATATCATCGACGTAGAGGACTAGGAAAGTAATCACGCTCCCACTAAACCTCTTATATACACACGGGTCATCTTCATTCTTGATGAAACCAAATTTACATATTGATTCATCAAAACGAATATTCCAGCTTCTAGATGCTTGTTTAAGTCCATAAATGGACTTCTTTAACTTGCATATTTTATGACGATCTGATGGATTAGTGAAACCTTCAGGTTGTGTCATGTACACATCCTCATCCAGTTTTCCATTAAGGAAAGCGGTCTTCACATCCATTTGCCAGATCTCATAATCGTAATATGCTGCTATCGCAAGAATAATCCGAATAGACTTGAACATGGCTACAGGAGAGAAAGTTTCATCATAATCTATCCCGTAGATTTGTTTGAAACCTTTCGCAACTAGCCTGCCTTTATAGGTAACCACGTTACCATCCATGTCAATCTTCTTCTTGAAGATCCATTTGCAGCCTATAGGGATTACTCCCGGAGGCGGATCAACCAAATCCCAGACTTGGTTATCTAACATGGAGTCCATCTCGGCTCGCATAGCTTCAAGCCATCTAGCTGATTCCGGTCCACTGACCGCATCCGCATAAGTGAGGGGTTCATCATGATCAATGATGTAGACTCTGTCATAGCGCTCAGGCTGTCGACGGATCCTTCCCGATCTTCGCGGTTCCCGTGATATCTGAGCCTCAGGTTGTTCAATAACCTGTTCTACCGGCTCAGGCTCATCCAACTGTGCTTGACTACTTTGTCCTTCCTCTGGATTCTCATCCAGCTTTATTTCTCTCCCACTGGCCTCTTGCAGAAGAAACTCCTTCTCAAGAAAAATGGCCGTCCGAGCAACAAATACCTTGTTCTCTTTGGAATCGTAGAAATAATAACCCTTAGTTTCCTTAGGGTAACCGACAAAGATACATTTCTCAGATTTGCTCTCTAGTTTCCCAGAGGCGAGCTTTTTGACATAAGCCTCGCAACCCCAGATCTTAATAAATGTCAAGCTCGGCTGTTTCCCATACCATAACTCATATGGAGTCTTTGAAACTGCCTTCGATGGCACTCAGTTTAGTACTTTTGCAGCTGTTTCCAGTGCAAATCCCCAAAAGGAGTAAGGTAGAGTAGCTTGACTCATCATAGAACGAACCATATCCAGTAAGGTTCTGTTCCTCCTCTCGGACACACCATTCCATTGCGGTGTTCCTGGCGGAGTGAGCTGTGAGATAATCCCACACTCCTTCAGATAGTCAGTAAATTCTCGACTTAGGTATTCTCCACCTCGATCTGAGCGAAGTGCCTTGATATTTCGGCCTAGCTGATTCTGTACTTCATTTTTGAACTCTTTGAACTTGTCAAAAGATTCACTCTTATGTCTCATTAGATAGACATACCCATATCTACTGAAATCATCAGTAAAGGTAATGAAGTATGAATAGCCACCTCTGGCATGTTTACTAAATGGCCCACACACATCACTGTGTATAAGGTCAAGTAAACCTGAAGCCCTTTGACCTTTGTTAGGAAAAGGAGACTTCGTCATTTTACCCATTAAACAAGCTTTGCATGTATCAATCTCCTCATAGGAGAATGATCCCAGCAGTCCATGATCATGCAACCGCTTAATGCGCTTCTTGTTAATATGGCCTAAACGACTATGCCATAACAAGGTGCTGTCATCAGCATACTTGGCTTTCTTATTATCAATATTTTGTATAGAACATTCCATGTCCAACATGAATAATCCATTGTTAATTGATCCAGTAGCATAAACAATATTATCATTAGAAAGAACACACTTTGATATATTGCATTCAAAGGAAAATCCTTTCCTGACAAGAGCAGGAATAGAGATAATATTTTTCGTAATACTCGGAACAAAATAACAATTGTCCAGTTCTAATACAAGTCCAGATGGTAATGAGATGTAATAAACCCCTACAGCAACAGCAGCAACCCGTGCCCCGTTTCCAACTCGTAGGTCCACCTCATGCTGTCCCACCTGTCTTCTTCTCTTGAGTTCCTGTACATTTGAACAAATGTGAACTCCACATGCAGTGTCCAACACCCATGAAATAGAAGAAGAAGATATCATGACCTCAGTCACAAAAATACCTGAGCTAGAAGCGATGCTTCCCTTCTTGTCTCCTTGGAGCGCTATACAGTCCTTTTTCTAGTGACCTAGCTGGCCATAGTGGAAACATCTGTATTCCTTCGACCGCTTAACCTTTGTTTCAGAGCCTTGTTGTAGTTCTTGACAGGGGCCTTGCCCTTCTTCCCTTTCTTCTTGTTCCTAGAAGGAACCATCAAGACAGAGGATGAAGGCTTTCCCTTTAGAGTCAACTCTGTAGTCAAGAGCATATTCAGCAACTCTGCCGGGGTACAGTCGATCTTGTTCATATTAAAATTAATGATGAACGGATCAAAAGTAGCCGGAAGAGACTGCAGGATAATGTCTACAGCAAGCTCCTGATTGATGGTATGTCCCAGTTTCTCAAGAGCCTCCTTGTACCCAATCATCTTGAGTACGTGAGCTCCCACTGGACTCCCTTCAGCTAGTTTGCTCTGAAAGAAAAGCTTAGTCAAATTGTAGCGTTCAGTCCTAGCCTGTGCAGCATACAGCAGCTTGAGGTTTGCTATAATTTGTATAGCAGATAGATCCTCATGCTGACGCTGCAACTCTGGCGTCATAGACGCAAGCATCAGGCAAGCGACATCAATGCTATCATTGACATGCTTCTCATAGGCATCCCGAACCGCCCTTGCGGCGTTCGCAGCGGGTTGAGGCGGTATAGCCGTCTCGAGGACATACAGCTTCCTCTCAGCCTTAAGAACAATCTTAAGGTGTCCGTACCAGTCTGAGAAGTTTGGTCCAGCAAACTTCTCCCTTTCCAGTAGGGATCGCACATTGAAATTCGTGGTGTTCGTTGCTGCAGTAATCTACAACAATGCAAGAACAGCAAGGTCAGTATCAATGTGAGAATCAATAAAGGACTTAAGAATGATTCTTTTCTCACTATTTTATCTGGCTGAAAAATCCAGCAAAACAGCCCGAAAGAGTAAAACTCTTTTAGTGAGATGGGATCCAGATTTCATACTTGGTCTCCGCGTCCCGCTCAGGCGAGATAAGATGCACAGAGAGTACAAGCACTAATCTCTGGTAGGCAATCCCTGCCAATCGCCAGCCCGTGCGATTCCCCTTCATCTGGGCAATCCAGCAGACTGTGCCAACTGAGTTGGTACAACACAGTCTCTGATCCCACAGATGGCTGCCTCCATATAGCTACAATATGCGCCACATATGTAGCCTACATGATCAAGCTGACCCGACCTACTCCCTGGACCACCACGTGCTATGCTGAGCAACGAGAAGCGATAAATCCCTTCCCTGTAACACGCAGGTGTAATCACACACCGTCTGAAGATAGATGGGCGTGCCCACTGAGTGGGTACAACACGGCCCCAACGATAGTCAGAACAGTGAGGTTTCGCGCCAGAAGGCTTACGAGCTTGATATTTTAGCATTGGATTTTAACGGTCTTTTATCTTCTTAACTATCATGCAAACCCTATGGTGATAGCAGAAGATTAAATCATGCAATTCTAATTATATAAACAATAAATAGAAAGCATGCTGATCTTATGTGGTAAAAGCCCATTAAGCCTAGGTAAGACCTTAATTTAACTTAAGTCTTCACTTGAGCTCTTGATGGGTCTTTTGCATCTTATCTGGCCCAACCCAGGGCCCAAGCGCCCACTGCAGCTCAGGTGCGCCCACCAGGTAAATGCACCTGTCCCAGAGTCGAACCCTGGACCTCCCACCTGGTCAAGCCACTGCGGCATGCGCTTCTGCCAAGTGTGCTCTGTGCTCATGTCTGATTAAAATTACAATTTAATCTATCTAGACATGATTGACACGCAGGTCAATTACACAATAAATTAATTAAAATGTGATGCGCAGATCACAAGAAAATAATTTACAATTAATTCAGGCACGCAGGCCCCAGCACAGCACACATTAAAATGGGCAGCCCACATAAGATTAAATAGACACCAAACATGGTATACAATCAACATGTGATCCAATAATAAGAAAATAAAATTTTCAAAAACCCATTGGCATTAATTTTATTTTCCTTATGTGCCCTACTACCTTACAACGGTCCATTAATAGGGATCCACTCATCAGATCTAGTCAGACCCACTGCCCTTGCATGCACCAAGTCCTAACTGACTTGAGTCGACCCAGTGGTCAACAATGCATGCAATTGGGCTGAACGACCCTCATGAGTTCAGGCAAGCGGGTGTGACCCCGAGCCCAACTCATGCGCGTTCACTGGTTGTCTCAACCAGACATCGCTACACGCCTGTATGCAGTCGACCTATAGCCACCTCGTGCTTGCGCACAGGTGCCATCTGGTCAACCCATATAGGCTGTCAGATAGTCTGATCAGACTGGTTGGATCTAGACTCGACTGTGACTTCAACCCTAATAACCCGTCTAAGTGTTTCAAGTAGGCGCCACTTAGATCTAAGGTGAGTCGCGCAGGTGATGTAGTTTTAAGAAAAACTAATATGCGCCAACAAAAAGATACAACATGTAATATTTTCGCATATAACCTTTAGATCTAGTCTTTTGCGCAAACATGGATCACAAAGCAAACATAGCAATCATATTAACATGGAATAACCTCGCTTTGATACCAATTGGAAGTCCCCTATACTTGGGGGGCGAAACCCTAGATAGGCGCATATAAAACTTTTGCAGCGGAAACAAGGGTTTCAAGAGGATCTATGCATGAGATATGATCAACTATAATCGATTGCAAAGATAAGTAAGGAGTCATACCATCGCCATTGCTTTGGATGGCACCTTGGAAGAAGAGAGCAAATGGGATCTCCTCCAAAAGATGCGCACACAAGAAGATGTCGCCTACTCCTTGTTGATCCTTGTGCTAGCAAGGTTCTCCAAGTGAACCTGATCGAATGGAAGGGAAGAGAAGAATTCTTTTGCTTGGCGAGACCTCTCCCTTATCGTCAATGCTTCACCACACGAATGTGTCGAGAGCCAAAAAAAAAAAAGAGAGACGACAATAGGGCAAGAGAAGAAGCGTGAAGAGAGGCAACGTGAGGCGTGTCCACGATTAGAGAACATGTTATCCAAAAATAGCAAACCACTTCTCAACGTTCACGCGCTCATGAACAAGTCGCAAACCTCTTCTCCCTTGAACCTTGCGCTCACTTGATGAGCCGGTTCAATTTGGTTTGGTTCAAAGACCAATTAACCCAAGCGATTTGCTCTAGATCATATTAAACCCTAAGGTTCCAGATCTAACCGTTCATCTCCTGATGCTCTTGATCTTACCGATCTAGCATCAATTCTCTCGATCGAAGCTTACCGATCTCAAGCCCTAATCAATCTAACATGATCAGACCATATCTCACTCACAATCAGAGATTAAATCCCTTTAAACTGAACCCAAACAATTCAGTCCACACGATCTGACTTAAGTAAGCCATATCATCAAATTGTGCGACCCTAAGGGTTTCCTTTAAATGTCGGTAACGATAACTTATGTTATCACGATCAGTGAGGGGTATCTAGCAACACATCACTGTCTCCCGATATAAAGGAAAGAGTCTTCCAAGACTATACCCAAACCACAGCACAAGTGTGAATCCAGTTCACAAGGCATACATGCTTCCTTTGCCACTGGATGTTCTTTTTTGGACAAGCGTGTCAAGCCTGTAACTCCAATATGATGAGCATGATTAGATCAGATGAACATAGTCATCTGGGTATGGCCATATACTTTCTCAATCATCTCATCCAGGGGGCCCCTTTAGAACATCACACTCCAAACTAGGAGATGGCAATCCTATGTCTATCACCAGCGCCCTAACATGACTCATGCTCACCATCCAAGATAGTCTATAACCATTATATTTCAAATGATATTGAACTACCTCAAAACAATGCCAATCATCATTTAGAAACACGAGTGATCTCAAGTCAGAGGAAGTATGCCACTTGTTCGCATACAAGGATTATTCACATTGTGACAAGCAATTGAACATCCTAGTAGGGTCTGTCCAGTACATCCAATGTACCCATGAGTCTACATCTTATTCCATGCTCGAAGCATCCTATAAGATTAGAACACATATTAGTCTCAATCATATCAAGGTTGTCTCATGTTCACTAAGATATCTCGACTAAGGACTATACTGCATGTCAGCCTAGCTGAACATCATTGAGACATTATTCAGAAGTATACATATTGCAGCAGATAATGTAACAACCTGAATAACAACCATTGCCTTTATAAACATAGAGTTTATACATGATACTGATATAATCCCAAGGCCTCAAACATTAGCCTTAAGGGCATACCCCAACATCTGAAGAGTCCCTACCAGGAAGGGGGGGAACCCTAAGGGGGCGCATATCAAGAATCTCATAGCGGAAGCTAGGGTTTCCTTAGGATCATTTGAATAAACATATGATCAACTTGCTGAAAGATTGCAAAGATGAATGAAAGATCATACCATCGCCATCCTTTGGATGGTGCCTTGGAAGCAAAGATCCAAAGGGATCTTCTCCAAAGATGACGCACACAAGATGAGGAATGGCTTCTCCTTGTCGTCTTTGTGCTAGCAAAGCTTCAAGAGGTCCTATGTGTGGAGGAAGATTGAGATGCGAGAGCAATTCTCTCCTTGGCCAAAATCTTCTCTTCTCTTCTCGTCAACACACATCCACGAGAGTGCAAAACCGGCCACATGAGAAGAGGGGAACGTCTTTGGCGTTTTGGCGTTAAGAGGAAGTGGCCTTGATGACATTCCAAAAATAGAATATCATGAAGCCATGCGCCCATGATCTTAAAACCAACCAAAAACGCTTACAAGCATTGAACCAAGCGTTCACCTATGTGAACCGGTTCAAGACAAACCGTCCCAATTGAATTTGGTTCATAAACCAAATCAAAACAGCCCAAGCCATGGTCTAGATCTTATTGAACCAAATGGTTCAAGATCTAACCGTTCATCTCTTGATGCTCTTGATCTCACCGATCTAGCATCAACTCTCTCGATCGAAGCTTACCGATCTCAAGCCCTAATCAATCAAACATGATCAGACCAGATCTCACTTACAATCAGAGTTTAAACTCCTTTAAACTGAACCCAAACAATTCAGTCCACACGATCTGACTTAAGTAAGCCATATCATCAAATTGTGCGACCCTGAGGGTTTCCTTTAAATGTCGGTAACGATAACTTACGTTATCACGATCAGTGAGGGGTATCTAGCAACACATCACTGTCTCCCAATATAAAGGAAAGAGTCTTCCAAGACTACACCCAAACCATAGCACAAGTGTGAATCCACTTCACTAGGCATACATGTTTCCTTTGCCACTGGATGTTCTTATTGGACAAGCGTGTCAAGCCTGTAGCTCCAATATGATGAGCATGATTAGATCAGATGAACATAGTCACCTGGGTATGGCCATACACTTTCTCAATCATCTCATCCAGGAGGCCCCTTTAGAACATCACACTCCTTAAACAAGGAGACGGCAATCCTATATCTATCACTAGTGTCCTAACCTGACTCATGATCATTATCCAAGATAGTCTATAACCATTATTTTTCAAATGATATTGAACTACCTCAAAACAATGACAATCATCATTTAGAAACACAAGTGATCTCAAGTCAGAGGACATATGCCACTTGTTGCAAACAAGGATTATTCACATTGTGACAAGCAATTGAATATCCTAGTAGGGTCTGTCTGTAGGTTCCCACTGGGGGGCGAAACCCTAAAGCATGCGCAAGGATAAAATGGCATAGGCGGAATCTAGGGTTTCCTTAGGATCGAATAGCATGCATTATATGATCAACTATCGAAAACTTGAATAGATAAGAAAAATTCTCACCATTGTCATCACTTGGATGGTGTCTTGGAATCAAAGACCAAAAGAGATCTTCTCCAAAGCGACACACACAATTGATGTCGCCTACTCCCTTTGGCGTTCCTTGTGCTAGCAAGGTCCCAAAGCGTTCTTTGTCGAATGGAAAGGATGAAGAGCTTCTCTGCTTGGCGATTTCTTTTCCTCTTCTTTTCGTCAACCTCTTCTCCACACGAGTGTCAAGAGACCAGAGGAAAAGGGGGCAAGAGGCGAGAGAGATTAGCGTCGTGAGAGCCAACGTGAGAGGTGGTCACGAATGTGACATGCTATCTAAAAATAGCAAACACCATCTCCACTTGCGACCATGCATTACCCCAATCGCAATTGCCTCTTTAATTGAACCATACGCTCATTCAATGAGCTGGTTCAAATTGATTTGGTTCAATAACCAAATAAACCAAGCAACTAGTCCAGATCATAATAAACCCCTAAGGCTTAAGATCTGACCGCTCACTTCTTGATGCTTCTGATCTGAGGGATCTAGCATCCATTCTCTCGATCGAAGCTTACCGATCTCAAGCCCTAATCAATCAAACATGATCAGACCAGATCTCACTCACAATCAGAGATTAAATCCATTTAAACTGAACCCAAACAATTCAGTCCACACGATCTGACTTAAGTAAGCCATATCATCAAATTGTGCGACCCTGAGGGTTTCCTTTAAATGTCGGTAACGATAACTTACGTTATCACGATCAGTGAGGGGTATCTAGCAACACATCACTGTCTCCCGATATAAAGGAAAGAGTCTTCCAAGACTACACCCAAATCACAGCACAAGTGTGAATCAAACTCACAAAGCATACATGATTCCTTTGCCACTGGATGTTCTTATTGGACAAGCGTGTCAAGCCTGTAACTCCAATATGATGAGCATGATTAGATCAGATGAACACAGTCACCTGGGTATGGCCATACACTTTCTCAATCATCTCATCCAGGGGGGCCCCTTTTGAACATCACACTCCAATCAAGGAGATGGCAATCCTTTGTCTATCACTAGTGCCCTAACCTGACTCAAGCTCATTATCCAAGATAGTCTATAATCATTATGTTTCAAATGATATTGAACTAACTCAAAACAATGACAATCATCATTTAGAAACACAAGCGATCTCAAGTTAGAGGACATGTGCCACTTGTTACAATCAAGGATTATTCACATTGTGACAAGCAATTGAATATCCTAGTAGGGTCTGTCCAGTACATCTAATGTTCCCATGAGTCTACATCTTATTCCATGCTCGAAGCATCCTATAAGATTAGAACACATATTAGTCTCAATCATATCAAGGCTATCTCATGTTCACCAAGATATATCGACTAAGGACAAAAGTACATTTCAGCCTAGCTGAACAGCTTTGAGACATTATTCAGAAGCACACTTATTGCAGCAGACAATATAACAAACTGAATAACAACCATTGCCTTTATAAACAAAAGAGTTTATACATGATACTGATACAATCCCAAGGCCTCAAACATTAGCCTTAAGGGCATACCCCAACAATCTCCCACTTGCACTTAATCTAATGGTTGAGAAATCTCAAACCCATATTATTACAGTGCTTCTCATGCTTCTGCTGCGCCAGAGGCTTGGTAAGCGGGTCAGCCAGATTGTCATCTGTATGAACCTTGCAGACTTTGATCTCGCCACGATCAATGATCTCCCGGATCAAGTGAAACCGTCTCTGTATGTGCTTGGACTTCTGGTGCGACCGTGGTTCCTTTGCCTGTGCGATTGCTCCAGTGTTATCACAGAAGATAACCAAAGGATCTGCACTCGAAGGAACAACACCAAGTTCTCTCACGAACTTACGAATCCACACTGCCTCCTTGGATGCTTCTGAGGCTGCAACATACTCGGCTTCAGTTGTGGAATCAGCAACGATAGACTGTTTGAAACTCTTCCACACCACTGCTCCTCCATTCATGCTAAAAACATAGCCTGATTGCGATCGGAAATCATCCTGGTCAGACTGGAACGAAGCGTCAGTATATCCTTCAATACTGAGTTCTTCCTGACCACCATATATCAAGAACATATCTTTGGTCCTCCGCAGATATTTCAAGATGTTCTTGACTGCAATCCAGTGCGCCTAACCTGGATTACTTTGGAATCGACTGGTCACGCTTAACCCATAAGCGACGTCTGGGCGAGTACACAACATCGCATACATAATGGACCCAATAGCCGAAGCATAAGGCGTATTGTCCATTTCATCTTTCTCAGTCTGTGTTTGTGGACACTGACTCTTCGAAAGATTCAGACCATGTCTGACTGGAAGATATCCTCTTTTAGAATTCTCTAAATGGAATCTTTCCAGGACTTTATCGATGTAAGTACTCTGGCACAGCCCGAGAAGCCTCTTAGATCTATCCCTGTAGATCTTCACACCTAATACATAGGCTGCTTCTCCTAAATCTTTCATCTGGAAACATTTCCTTAACCATGCCTTAACAGCATGCAGTTCAGGAATATCATTTCCAATGATTAAGATATCATCGACGTAGAGGACTAGGAAAGTAATTACGCTCCCACTAAACCTTTTATATACACACGGGTCATCTTCGTTCTTGATGAAACCAAATTCACTGATTGATTCATCAAAACGAATATTCCAGCTTCTTGATGCTTGTTTAAGTCCATAAATGGACTTCTTTAACTTGCATATTTTATGACGATCTGATGGATTAGTGAAACCTTCAGGTTGTGTCATATACACATCCTCTTGCAAATTTCCATTAAGGAAAGCAGTCTTCACATCCATCTGCCAGATCTCATAATCATAATATGCTGCTATCGCGAAAAGAATCCGAATAGACTTAAACATGGCTACAGGTGAGAAAGTTTCATCATAATCTATCCCGTAGATTTGTTTGAAACCTTTCGCAACTAGCCTGCCTTTATAGGTAACCACGTTACCATCCATGTCAATCTTCTTCTTGAAGATCCATTTACAGCCTATAGGGATAACTCCCGGAGGCGGATCAACCAAATCCCATACTTGGTTATCTGACATGGAGTCCATTTCGGCTCGCATAGCTTCAAGCCATCTAGCTGAGTCCGGTCCACTGACCGCATCCGCATAAGTGAGGGGTTCATCATTATCAATGATGTAGACTCCGTCATAGCGATCAGGCTGTCGACGGATCCTTCCCGATCTTCGCGGTTCCCGTGATATCTGAGCCTCAGATTGTTCAGTAACCTGTTCTACCGGCTCAGGCTCATCCAACTGTGCTTGACTACTTTGTCCTTCCTCTGGATTCTCATCCAGCTTTATTTCGCTCCCACTGGCCTCTTGCAGAAGAAACTCCTTCTCAAGAAAAATGGCCGTCCGAGCAACAAATACCTTGTTCTCCTTGGGATCGTAGAAATAATAACCCTTAGTTTCCTTAGGGTAACCGACAAAGATATTTTTGTCAGATCTGCTCTCTAGTTTCCCAGAGGCGAGCTTTTTGACATAAGCCTCGCAGCCCCAGATCTTAATAAATGTCAAGCTAGGCTGTTTCCCATACCATAATTCAAATGGGGTCTTTGAAACTGCCTTGGATGGCACTCGGTTTAGTACTGTTGAAGCCATTTATTTTGCCTGGGAATGGCAACACCTGGAAATGGCAACACCTGGAAATGGCAAGAAAGTGGAAATGGCAAGAAACTGGAAACGGCAAAAATCATGAAGTTTAAATAACCAGCAGTCAAAAAAAATCAAATCAAGGGAATCGCCAACAAAACAGAGACGGTCGAGGCTGGTAAAAAATAAAAAAAAAAGAAGACAAGAAAAAGGGCCGACACGGTTGACACAAAAAAAAAGAGGCGCGGGGAAGAGCAAGGAAAGAAAAGGCGCCTGTCAGGCAAACTTTTGTCTCATTAGGCTGGGGTGGTATAAAGAGGTGCTGATGGTAAAGAAAAGGGGACCAGTTTGCAAAAAAAAAAGAAGCGCAAGAGGGAGGAGGCTGCGATAGAGAAGACGCTGAGACAGAAGGATCATCAGGGAGCTGCAAGAAGCAAACGTCTAGGTAAGAAAGGGAAGTTCCTCTTGTTTAAGTAGGCCTGAGGTGCACTAAGCACCGGTGGCATCACAGAGTGCTGGATAGCACCACCATGGAGGCGCACACACATCGTTCCCTCATTTTATTTATGTAGGCCTGAGGTGCACTAAGCACCGGTGGCATTTATGAGTAAAGATATGAAGAGAATGCGGGGCGAAGAGATGAGAAGATGAAGAGAGTGTGAGATTAAGAGGTGAGAAGAGGTGTAGGAGATGGAAAACCCACAAGGAGGAGGTGCTGGTGCTACGTAAAAAAGAGGGAGAAGAAGAGACCGATGCTGCAAAACAAAAAGGAGGGAACCAGGGAGACGACAAAAAAAAAGGGAAGGAAGTGAGACTAAGAAGTGAGGAGAAGTACGAGAGACTAGAGGTGGAAAGACGAGAGGAAGTAAAAAAAAACGGAGAGCAAGAGTCCAAATCAGAAGAATCCGTGGGTTAGAGAAAGTAAAACAAAAGATAAAAAAATACCTGGGCTGAGTCGTTTACGGCTATACCTGTCTGCTGTGGCCGCTTGCTGCAAGCGTCGAGGGGAGGAAGTAGAGGAGCTGGTCTCTGATTTAAGCTGAAACAACAAGAAGAGACTGAATAAAGTGACCTAAAAATCCAGGAAGAAGGTCGACAAAGACTACTTTGTCAGGACGCTGTAAAACTCTGAACTTTGAGGGCAAGACTTTGAACTTTGAGGAAAGCGACCATAAGCATAAAAAAAAAAATGAATGATAAAACGTAAAAAAAAAAAGGGGAGAAAGAGAAGAAGAAATAACTAGAGAGAAAGTGCTGTTTCATTATGCAAAAAGGCAGTAAAACCTGTGAAAAAGAAAGAATTTCAGAGAAAATCTTCCTTTATAACGAAAGAAGGGGCGACGTAAGAATTACGGAGAAGATTAGTGAGAAACAGAAATTACTCGGACATAAGAAGGAGAAAAGGAAGAATCAGGGTCACGATCGGATAAACATTGCTGCATCACCAATGTTCGGGAGAGAAGGATAATAAAAGAGGAATCAGAACCCCCAACCTTACCTTGAAGAATCGCCAATGTCTTCGCAGACGAGCAACGTCGCCCTCTGCCCCTGCTGCAGACAAAGGTCTCGCTGATAGATCTGCTGGCACCACCTTTGCCTCGTCGCCTGGGACACGCTACAACGGACTGATGTCGCCGCCGCTCCCAATGGCAGATGGATTCTCAGCATATGATTTCGCCGACCCTCTACTCCCTTTCCTTTCGACAAGGGCGAACCCTACCCCGGCGCTGGAATCGCCGACATGCGAACCATTCGGCAGCCCCCTCTAGGTCGCCGCCGCCCAGTCTGTTCGCCCGAGCTCCGCCTGATTGACCGAGCAGCAGAAGAAATCCCACCATTATTTGGGGTGGTCAGCGAAGGGAACTTTACCCTTTGACCGCACGTTACAAACAACACGGAGGGAGTTCACGTGGCGCTGTTCCCTCGAGCTTCGGTCTGATTAACGACATGGTTAACTTTTCAAACCAAGGATGGCATTCATGTTAAGTAAGCATATGACTGTGGACGCCAAAGCCACAGATTTTGGGAGAGGAACTTTACCCTTCCGGATGAAATATCCAGAAATGTAAAATAAAAAAAATAAAAATAAAAAAAAACGAAAAAAGAAAAGCAATATAAAATGAGTAAAAATAAAATGTCCGCAGTATGAAAATAAAGAAACAAAAATGAACGAGACGTCACTTAAATACAGCTCAAGTCACGTCCAATTAACCATGGACTCCAGAGGTAGGCCATATAAATGTAATAAAGGCCTTATGTCAATATGACGAAATGTCGTTTGGGAGGTGCGTACGTCGACGTTCAGCGTCGGGGCGTAGCTCCTCGACATAGCGTTACGTTCACTAAGGCTAAGTAAAACTTATGAGTTAAATTTTCCATCACGCCGCAAGGACGGATAAATCCCCAAATTGAATTATCCACTACGCCGTAAGGACGGATAAATCCCCAAATTGAATTATCCACTACGCCGTAAGGACGGATAAATCCCCAAATTGAATTATCCACTACGCCGTAAGGCCGGATAAATCCCCAAATTAAATTATCCACTACGCCGCGAGGCTGGGTAATTTCCAAATTAAAATTATCCACTACGCCGCGAGGCCGGGTAATTTCCAAATTAAATTATCCACTACGCCGCAAGGCCGGGTAAATCCCCAAATTAAATTATCCACTACGCTGCGAGGCCGGGTAATTTCCAAATTAAAATTATCCACTACGCCGCGAGGCCGGGTAATTTCCAAATTAAATTTATCCACCACGCCGTAAGGCCGGATAAATCCCAAATTAATTTATCCACCACGCCGTAAGGCCGGGTAAATTTCAAATTAATTTATCCATCAACGCCGTGAGGCCGGATAAATTCAAAATTAAAATTATCCATCAACGCCGCAAGGCCGGGTAAATCTCAAATTAATTTATCTATCAACGCCGCAAGGCCGGATAAATCCCAAATTAATTGATTTATCCATCAACACCGCGAGGCCGGATAAATTCAAAAGTAAAATTATCCATCAACGCCGCCAGGCCAGATAAATCCCAAATCAATTTATCCATCACGCCGTAAAGCCGGGTAAATTTCAAGTTAATTTATCCATCAACGCTGCAAAGTCGGACAGGTTCCGAATTAGATCATCCAACATGCTGCGAGGCCGGATAAAAAGAATCAAATTATCCAATACGTCGTAAACCTGAACGACCTTCCGAGCCAAATATCCAGCATGTCCAAACGCAATTACGGTGAAATATTGTTTGGGAGGTGCGTACGTCGATGTTTATCATCGGGGCGTAGTTCCTCAATATGACATCGGGTTGCCTAAACCGGATATCACTCAATGAGCCGCTTCGAAGCTGAATCTCCAACGGGCACATAATATTCGAAATTGATGAAAAGCCCGTTCTCTCACCGTTTACATGCTGTGCCAAATTTTGTATTTCATTACACTTATAAATGATATTGTCCGGTTTATTTCTCTTATTTCGTTGCGTATTATAGATCTCTTAATCAAAGGTTCCCTATTTTTAGGGGTAATTAACGATGAACGCTTGCGCTCATCGGAAGTCAGAACCCGCTAAACAAAAAGCCTTATTAATTTAAGGTGGATTTGGAACGGTCATAATACATTTCCTAATGTAACGAAAATGACCCCACAAATTCTGGCACGCCCGGTGGGACCGGCTTCTCCTTTCATCTTCGAGATCTATATTACGCAACACCAGATTCCATGCCCTCGTCCTTACACTTCTTTTGTTTTACAGAAAAATGGCAAAGAAGTTGAACATCTTTGTTGAGGACGCTTCGATCATCATGCATGGCGTCCAATTCGGCTCCATTTCGGAGGAAGACGTTGAGTTTATCTACCTACCCTTCATAGACTCTGAAAACATTAAGGGTGAGGGAAAGATCACTCCGACCATCAAGAGTAAGACCCCCTTGAAGAGTAAAAAGACTGTCACAAAAAAGGAAGAACTGCTTGTCGCTGCTGATGGGGGCGTGCTCGACAAAGAGGAGGAGGAAGCATCCTTCACTGTTAATGGGGGCAAGATTCACCAAGCTGTATTCTCAAGCCCTGAAAAGACAAAAAAGCGGGAACGACAAGCCTTGAGGAAGAAGAAGGCTAGGCTCTCCAGACAAGGTCGCCTAATCCCTGTAAGGCGTAACTATTCTGCCGCCAAGACAGAAACTACCGTAACAAATAAATTTGTACCACTTCTATCAGTTACGAGAAATTCTAACCTGGTGGAGGGACTGCGGCTGCAAACCCACATACAGGCCGAGCCCCACCCAAAGCCCAGAAATATCACTACTCAAAAGACAATATCCCGAAGGATTTATGAGACATACAAGAGGGCTCAGAGGAACATGAAAAGAAAGGAAAGACGTTCCAAGATCAGCCATAAGGAAACAGAGGGTTATGTAATCCACACAGTACGGATGGTAGAACACGCACGAGAGACCGGCTCTAATTCTGAGGAGGATACCCTTCGGACTATGACAAGGAAAGCCAAGAATAAAAAGTTGGCTTCTATCGTAATTCAGGAGCTTGTTCAACGGTACGAACTAGGAGCAACCCCTCTACACCAAGAAACTTTTGAAGAGGAAGAGGAAGAGGAAGAACCCGTCATGACCACTAATCATGACCATAGAGATGAGGCTATCGCCGATCTTAAGAGGCAACTTAAGAAGAGGGATAACGACATGAGCATCCTCATGGCGAAGTTCGAGGAGGTGACTAGTGCTCTTGCAAAGACGCAAGAAATGATGTTACGCCAAGAACAGTCATCGCGGGAACAAAATAACGTTCCGGCGACGTCTTCCTTGCCAGCACAGTCAAATGACGAGGCCATTACCCTGACTAGGAAGGAAGTACAGGAAATGGTGATGGACCAGCTGAGGCAAATGGAGGGAACCAAAATTGCTCCACGAAGGAGACGAGGGAGACATTACCCAGCTGCATACGATAGTATCCCTTACCCCAAGGGGTATATCGTACCGCATTTCAAGATGTTTAATGGGGTGGGAAATCCTGACCAACATTTGGCTCATTTCGTCGCGACTTGTGGAAACACTGGCGGCAATGACGCTCTATTGCTCCGGCAATTCCCGCAAAGTCTCTCAGGGGTTGCCTTTGAATGGTATTACTCTCTGGAGAATGAAGTCATCGGAACTTGGGCTGACATGGAGGAAGCCTTCAGGATGAAGTTTGCTTCGGTAAGCGATAAGATTACAATCGCGGACCTGGCCGATACAAAGAGAAGAAAGGATGAGACCGTCCTCAATTACATTACCAGATGGAGAAACTTGAGTATCAAATGCGAAAAGCCACTAGAGCAAACCGAGGCCGTGGATTTGTTGGTCCGTAACATCGATAGCTGGATGGCCCCCTTTCTCTGCGGCAATAACATCTCTACGTTTCAAGAATTGATCACCCAAGTGGCAAAGTTGGAACGAACGAACCATCAGCCCTACATAAATACGCAAAACCCAAAATTCAGAAGGGAAGAACCAAGAAGGAATGAACCCAAGATCGCATATACAAACGTTGCTAACAAAGGCAAAAGGGTGGAAGTCCACAATGCAAACGTACCTCGAATCGAGAGACCGCCAACGCTCGGCGAAAATAGCCGGGGCAAGCCGTTGACCCTGGAAGAGAGAAAGAATAAAATCTATTCGTTCAAAAGAGAAAAGACGATGAAAATATTTAGGGACGCCCTTAAAAACGGCTTACAACTGCCAGAGCCGAAACGCCCCGAAGAAAGCAATAAAACTGACGATCCCAACTTTTGCCCTTATCATCGCGTGCTGGGGCACACAATAGAAGACTGTTATATTTTCAAAGATTGGGTGGAGAAACAGTATAAGACAGGGAAGATCACTCTATCAAAGCAAGTGTTGAACGAAGCCCAAACCGAGGAGGTTGATGTCGTTCAGGTCAGAATAGACCCGACGCATGTGGAAGACCAGGGGTGGAATACCGTGATGTCGAAAAAGACATTGCGACTCCTCCGAAAGTTACAACAAATACCAGGCATAGTGTGGAAAGACTCCTTGTCCCCACAATACGTGTCGCCGAAACCTCGTCCACCAACAAGGGAAAGTCAGAAGAAAAAGAAAAAGAACCCTCAGCTGAAGAATAAAAGTAAGAAAGTAGCCGTTTTAACTAAAGCGCAAGAAAGAAGCGACCTCAGAAAATACATCGACTCGCTTGAAGAGTATGTGCAAGAAATGCCCGAACCTGTAAAACTTCACCACTACATCACCGAAGAAGTATGGGAGAGACTCCTGGAAGATGATTCAGAGGATGAGGAGTATGAAGTGGAGTCCTGCAGAATGATATCGGTTATCCCGGAACCCTTAGACGAAGATAAAACCGACAACATTAGAGACGTCGCTACTGCAAGGATGGATACCTGTAACGCGATCAACTTGGGAAGTGACTCCGAAGACGAAATCTTACCTGCCTACCTGTATGAGGAAGTATCTACTGCAAAAAACAGCGAGCAAATAAACGAATCCTGCCAAATGAATCTTAGGAGCGGCAAGGTCGTGGTAGGGCGCACGATAGACAAGGAAAAGGAAAAACTCAAAGGAAAGCAAATTGAAACACAGGAAGTGGGCGACGACGCGGTACCCCCACTAAAACTATCCTCCTCGGAATATAACATACTATCACATTTGAGAAAGGTTCCCGCCCTCCTCAGCATATACGACGCCTTGATGATGTCACAAGAACTGAGAGATGTTCTTATTTACGCCCTACAAAATCCTCAAAAATTCCAAGCATTCTTCGTGGAGGCTGATATAAAAGAGGCGCTGAGTACATACGCTACATCGTCCATTACCTTCAACGACGACGACATGATATTGGGAACGTCGCAGCATAATCGACCACTGTATGTGACTGGGGACGTGGAAGGAATGAAGATAAGCAGAATCTTAATCGATCCAGGGTCATCAGTTAACCTCGTAACCTTGCGGACTTTAAAAAGCCTCTCTTTAGGCGTCCATAATTTAACAACCGAAAAGGTTATTATCCAAGGATTCAATAAGAACAGCCAGAAGGCTTTAGGCTCTATATGTTTGCCGTTACAGCTCGACGACTTAAAGACCAAAGTCAAATTCCATGTCATCGACACTGACACCTCATACAAGGCATTACTCGGGAGACCTTGGCTGCACGAGAATCACGTAGTCCCCTCTACCTTACACCAATGCCTAAAGTACCTAAGAGAAGGTAGGGAGGAGCGTATCGATGGGGATATCCAACCCTTCTCGGTGCATGAAATTAAATACGAAGACGCGCACTATTTCATCGGGTCGACGACGCAGCCTGCGAAATCAACACTACAGAGCTCGATCATCTCCAAGTTAAAGAAAACAACTCTGTCAGCATGTCCCCATTTCGGAAGTGACTCCGAGTCAGAAGCGAGTGACTGCTCAGCCTCTACATGCGACGTGGTTGAAACCCGCGAAAAGGAAGGTTGGTCACAAAGACTGACGACACGACAAAACATGGCGGAATACGAGATAGGGGTATTGAGAGTTCCTCAAGGCTACCTTAAGGGTTTCACTCCCCTGAATGCATCGCAAGTCATAGAGATGAAGACTTTTATTGTCCCTAGCAAGAGGGAATGCACAAGAGGAAGGTTCTTTGTCCATAAACCAATACACTTCTATCAGTCAGACGAAATTCATCACGTCATGACAGACAAAGAGGATGACCCGGAGTCAACACAACTCGTCAAAATCCCCCCATTTGCTTATTATCCTCCGAGCTTAAGAAATCTCGTAGAAAAGTACGGTTGCTTGAACCCTCGTCCAAAGAGTGAGCTGCGCCAATTTGAGAAGTTGTGGAACCCAGGTTCACGGAATATCACATTACCAAACGGGAAGGTCTCCAATACTCGGGGTTTAGGGTACACAGAACCAAATGAAGAAGCTCTTATGTTTCACCCATATACTTGCAATATGGTGACAATAGGCGAAACATACGAAGTGGAGCAAGAAAATGAAGAATTCAAAAGGGCACCGAAAGAATTGGAAGATGGGGGGCAGACCACCTGTGATGAGTTGATTGAGGTCAATCTTGGGTCAGAAGAGGATGTCAGGCCCACTTATATAAGTGCACAACTTTCTCAGCATGAAAAGGACCAGCTGGAGGCACTCCTCCACGAGTTTAGTGATTGCTTTGCATGGACATATAAAGAGATGCCGGGCCTTAGCCCAGAGGTCGCCGTCCATAATTTGTCAATCAGTCCTGATGCTACCCCGGTGAAGCAGGCACCAAGAAGAATGAGGATAGAACTGGAAGAGCAGATCACACTTGAAATAAAGAAATTAATCGAGGCAGGCTTCATAAGAGAGGAGAAATACGCAGACTGGATAGCAAGCATCGTCCCCGTAAAGAAGAAAAACGGGCAAATCCGGATCTGCGTAGACTTCAGAAACTTGAATAACGCATGTCCCAAAGACGATTTTCCACTCCCTGTGACAGAAGTAATGATCGACTCGGTATCAAACTTCGAAGTGTTTTCATTCATGGACGGGTCATCTGGCTACAATCAAATTAAGATGGCGCCTGAAGATGAGAAGCACACTGCATTTCGCACGCCTATCGGCATCTTTTGTTACACTGTTATGCCGTTTGGATTAAAGAACGCTGGGGCAACATACCAACGCGCGATGACTAAGATCTTCGACGATTTAATCCACAAACTCATTGAGTGCTACGTGGACGATTTGGTGGTTAAGTCGCGATCTAAAGCAGAGCACTGCCAGGACTTGAGGACCGTGTTCACTCGGATCCGCAAGTACAACCTCAAAATGAACCCGTTCAAGTGCGCGTTTGGAGTATCATCTGGAAAATTCCTAGGTTTCGTGGTCAAACACAAAAAGATCGAAATCGATCCCGCGAAGATAAGCTCAATCAAAGACATGCCGCCCCCAAAGAATCTTAGGGAGCTTAGGTCCTTTCAAGGGCGACTGGCCTATATTAGGAGGTTCATTTCCAATTTATCCGGGCGAATCCATCCCTTTTCCAAGCTGACAAAGAAAAATGCTCCGTTCGTTTGGGATAGTACGTGTCAAAGCGCTTTCGAAAATATCAAAGAATACCTCTCATGCCCTCCAGTCCTTGGGGCACCTATCACTGGAAAGCCACTCATCTTATATACCACAGCATTGGAAGCGTCCTTGGGGGCACTGTTGGCTCAGAATAATGACGATGGAAAGGAGACTGCATTGTATTATCTTAGCCGAATGTTCGTAGGGGCAGAGCATTCCTATTCTCCAATCGAAAAACAATGTTTGGCATTGATATTTGCCATTAAGAAATTAAGACATTATCTCCTTGAACATGAAGTTCGTCTCATATCAAGAGTCGACCCCTTAAGATACGTGATGACAAGGCCTACCCTAACAGGACGATTGGCTAAATGGGCCGTCCTACTCCAGGAATTCGACATCACATATGTGTCGCAGAAAGCAGTAAAAGGGCAAATTCTCGCCGATTTCTTAGCGGCTCATCCTGTCCCCGATGACTCTCCTCTGAATTATGACTTACCAGACGAGGAAATATTAAATACCGAAATCGACCACGGATACTGGGAACTCTACTTCGATGGGGCATCTTCAATTCAACCAGCTATTCCCCCGAACATCCCGAAGGTAAAGTCAGGGATCGGCCTGGTATTCGTCACCCCGGAAAAAGGAATATTGCATTACTCCTTAGCCCTCACCGGTCCTTGCACCAACAACGAAGCTGAGTACGAGGCTTTGATCGCCGGACTCGAGCTCGCACTGGAGATGAAAATTGAAAGAATGCATGTGTACGGCGACTCCCAGCTCATCGTCAAACAGGTGACGGGTGAATACCAAGTCAAGAAAACGGAACTGCACAAATATCATACAAAAGCTGTGGAACTCATGGAACAAATACCGTACGTCACTCTGACCTGCATTGCTAGGGCTGCTAATGGTAGAGCGGACGCACTGGCAAAGTTTGCCAAAGAGCTAGCTGGGCCATCCGTTGACCAAGTCAACATCGTCATCAAAGACAGGAAATTAATCGCACCGGCCGAAGACGATCACGCCAACAAGAAAGAAGTAGCAGATGCTATGACAATCTCCCTCACGCAAGAACATGACTGGAGAGAGCCGTTCGTCAACTATTTCAAAAGTGGCATCCTACCCGAGGACAAGACTCAAAGAGTACAATTGAAAAAACGGGCCCTCCGGTACACATTTGTGAATGACACGCTGTATCGTCGATCGTACGAACAACTTTGGCTCAGGTGCATCGCAATGGATGAGGTCGCTCACGTGTTACATGAAGTCCACTCCGGTCTTTGTGGCGCCCACCAATCAGGACCCAAGATGTATCTTAAGATTAAGAGGTTGGGGTACTACTGGCCAAGCATGGTACGAGACTGCATAAACTGCGCAAAAACTTGCCATTTGTGCCAAGTGCATGGAGATTTAATTCATAAGCACCCTAACCCTCTTCATCCAACGGTTTTGTCGTGGCCATTCGAAATGTGGGGGACGGATATAGTAGGGCCAATAGAACCTCCTTCTTCTCTGGGGCATCGATTCATACTCGCGGCAACAGACTATTTCTCCAAATGGGCAGAGGCCGTCCCATTAAGGGAAGTCAAGGCCGCCAATGTCGTCGATTTCTTTCGCGGGAATATATTGAGTCGTTTTGGAACCCCTAGACGGATCATATCCGATAACGGCTTGGCCTTCAAAAATGCCTCAATTTACAAATTTGCAGAGCGTCACAAAATTGATTGGCGATACTCCTCGATATACAATCCAAGGGCGAATGGACTAGCTGAAGCGTTTAATAAAACTCTATGCAAGCTGCTCAAGAAGAGCGTTTCAAAGAACAAGAAAGAGTGGCATCAGAAGCTAGTGGAAGCATTGTGGGCTTATCGAACCACGTATCGCACGCCCACACAATCGACGCCTTATTCCCTGGTCTTCGGTGTCGAAGCTGTGCTTCCACTCGAGGTCGAAATACCTTCGCTAAGAATGGCAATGCAATGCGACATGACAATGGATGAAAATGCCCAATTACGTCTTGACGAACTGGACACGCTTGATGAGCAAAGGCTGATTGCACAGCAGAACCTAGAGCTATACCAAGCACAAATGACAAGGGCGTATGACAAGTTGGCCAGAGGACGCACTTTCAAGAAAGGGGATCTTGTCCTAGCAGTAAGACGACCCATCATATCCAACAAGATAGCAAAAGGGAAGTTCAACCCTAATTGGGAAGGGCCCTACGTGATAGGAAAAGTCTACGAAGGCGGAGCTTACCAATTGATAGACCAAGACGGGGCACACCCGATGCCGCCCATTAACGGCCGTTTCTTAAAGAAGTACCATGCTTAAAACACAAATCTGAGCCCGACTAAGCAACACCAGGCTCGAGAATATCAAGGCCATTGCCGGTTGACCATTTGCTAGACCTGTGTAAGCTCCTTGTACGAGCATTCACCCTAGTCGAATAACAGAAGCATAAGTTCACCCCCTAGTTAAGCAAAAAAAAAAAAAAAAAAAAAAAAAAAATCATCTACAAAATGTTGACACATCAGCACAAGCTTCTTATAGTATCAAAAGAAGAGGAGGGTCTCTCAATTTAAGGTACGACGTTGGTTTGGAAGGAAGACCATGAAAGGACCTTACTAGATCATGCACTAAGGGCAACCTCCTAACAAGCACCGCTAAACTCGGAATAGTTCGTAATTTCATGGCTCCATTCCGGGAGCCAGAATAATGCCGGACAGATATATTGTATATTTGAAAGCCAAGCCACTTGGACCCACACATGGGAACTCTTACCAAATGCATCACTCACTTATCACGAAGGAGCAAGCGCGCTGCAATCCCATGGCTAATTATTTTCCCTGACTCTAATATATGGGAAATAACTCAAGAGTGCGAGATTTGTAGTCCCATCATGCACAAACAACCTTCAAACGAGCAGTCAAAATGAGAAGATGCATATACTTAGATATTGACTGGAGCTCAAGTGCAAGAATTGATAGCAATATTGCGCAATGGGATTTTCAAGATACGTTGCAAAGAATAATACGTAGCAAGTTTGTAAATTCAATACATACCGCTCAAGCAAAGACACGATCTTAATAGTGCGAGAATATTCGGAGCATTTCACAAAAGCTGGTCTCTTTACCTCACGTCAAGTATGAATAGCAGAGGGAGGTAAATATTTCTAAGTGGCGCAGGCAAATTAGCAAATCTTTTATCGAAGATTTATAACCTAACATTGGTATATGAATACAAGTCTCAATGTAAAGGAGCACACAATGCCCAAGTACAGCCGAATCAAAGTTCTCTAACTTCCTGCAGCAGGAGTTTTTATCTATCCATCTCAACAGCACCCTCGAAGACATGAGAGTCTTTTGAAGACCCTTCAAGGTAATTATCCTAATGTGGAGTTTCAAGCATATTGTTGCCTTCAACTTTGACGCCGTATACCTGAAAAGATAACAACGTCGAGTAAGAAAGTGCGAAAGAAATATTCCAATGGATTTGTACACGCCCATCGCTTATACGAAATCCATTGGGGGGCAATTTGTTGAAGCCATTTATTTTGCCTGGGAATGGCAACACCTGGAAATGGCAACACCTGGAAATGGCAAGAAAGTGGAAATGGCAAGAAACTGGAAACGGCAAAAATCATGAAGTTTAAATAACCAGCAGTCAAAAAAAATCAAATCAAGGGAATCGCCAACAAAACAGAGACGGTCGAGGCTGGTAAAAAATAAAAAAAAAAGAAGACAAGAAAAAGGGCCGACACGGTTGACACAAAAAAAAAGAGGCGCGGGGAAGAGCAAGGAAAGAAAAGGCGCCTGTCAGGCAAACTTTTGTCTCATTAGGCTGGGGTGGTATAAAGAGGTGCTGATGGTAAAGAAAAGGGGACCAGTTTGCAAAAAAAAAAGAAGCGCAAGAGGGAGGAGGCTGCGATAGAGAAGACGCTGAGACAGAAGGATCATCAGGGAGCTGCAAGAAGCAAACGTCTAGGTAAGAAAGGGAAGTTCCTCTTGTTTAAGTAGGCCTGAGGTGCACTAAGCACCGGTGGCATCATAGAGTGCTGGATAGCACCACCATGGAGGCGCACACACATCGTTCCCTCATTTTATTTATGTAGGCCTGAGGTGCACTAAGCACCGGTGGCATTTATGAGTAAAGATATGAAGAGAATGCGGGGCGAAGAGATGAGAAGATGAAGAGAGTGTGAGATTAAGAGGTGAGAAGAGGTGTAGGAGATGGAAAACCCACAAGGAGGAGGTGCTGGTGCTACGTAAAAAAGAGGGAGAAGAAGAGACCGATGCTGCAAAACAAAAAGGAGGGAACCAGGGAGACGACAAAAAAAAAGGGAAGGAAGTGAGACTAAGAAGTGAGGAGAAGTACGAGAGACTAGAGGTGGAAAGACGAGAGGAAGTAAAAAAAAACGGAGAGCAAGAGTCCAAATCAGAAGAATCCGTGGGTTAGAGAAAGTAAAACAAAAGATAAAAAAATACCTGGGCTGAGTCGTTTACGGCTATACCTGTCTGCTGTGGCCGCTTGCTGCAAGCGTCGAGGGGAGGAAGTAGAGGAGCTGGTCTCTGATTTAAGCTGAAACAACAAGAAGAGACTGAATAAAGTGACCTAAAAATCCAGGAAGAAGGTCGACAAAGACTACTTTGTCAGGACGCTGTAAAACTCTGAACTTTGAGGGCAAGACTTTGAACTTTGAGGAAAGCGACCATAAGCATAAAAAAAAAATGAATGATAAAACGTAAAAAAAAAAGGGGAGAAAGAGAAGAAGAAATAACTAGAGAGAAAGTGCTGTTTCATTATGCAAAAAGGCAGTAAAACCTGTGAAAAAGAAAGAATTTCAGAGAAAATCTTCCTTTATAACGAAAGAAGGGGCGACGTAAGAATTACGGAGAAGATTAGTGAGAAACAGAAATTACTCGGACATAAGAAGGAGAAAAGGAAGAATCAGGGTCACGATCGGATAAACATTGCTGCATCACCAATGTTCGGGAGAGAAGGATAATAAAAGAGGAATCAGAACCCCCAACCTTACCTTGAAGAATCGCCAACGTCTTCGCAGACGAGCAACGTCGCCCTCTGCCCCTGCTGCAGACAAAGGTCTCGCTGATAGATCTGCTGGCACCACCTTTGCCTCGTCGCCTGGGACACGCTACAACGGACTGATGTCGCCGCCGCTCCCAATGGCAGATGGATTCTCAGCATATGATTTCGCCGACCCTCTACTCCCTTTCCTTTCGACAAGGGCGAACCCTACCCCGGCGCTGGAATCGCCGACATGCGAACCATTCGGCAGCCCCCTCTAGGTCGCCGCCGCCCAGTCTGTTCGCCCGAGCTCCGCCTGATTGACCGAGCAGCAGAAGAAATCCCACCATTATTTGGGGTGGTCAGCGAAGGGAACTTTACCCTTTGACCGCACGTTACAAACAACACGGAGGGAGTTCACGTGGCGCTGTTCCCTCGAGCTTCGGTCTGATTAACGACATGGTTAACTTTTCAAACCAAGGATGGCATTCATGTTAAGTAAGCATATGACTGTGGACGCCAAAGCCACAGATTTTGGGAGAGGAACTTTACCCTTCCGGATGAAATATCCAGAAATGTAAAATAAAAAAATAAATAAAAAAAAAAAACGAAAAAAGAAAAGCAATATAAAATGAGTAAAAATAAAATGTCCGCAGTATGAAAATAAAGAAACAAAAATGAACGAGACGTCACTTAAATACAGCTCAAGTCACGTCCAATTAACCATGGACTCCAGAGGTAGGCCATATAAATGTAATAAAGGCCTTATGTCAATATGACGAAATGTCGTTTGGGAGGTGCGTACGTCGACGTTCAGCGTCGGGGCGTAGCTCCTCGACATAGCGTTACGTTCACTAAGGCTAAGTAAAACTTATGAGTTAAATTTTCCATCACGCCGCAAGGACGGATAAATCCCCAAATTGAATTATCCACTACGCCGTAAGGACGGATAAATCCCCAAATTGAATTATCCACTACGCCGTAAGGACGGATAAATCCCCAAATTGAATTATCCACTACGCCGTAAGGCCGGATAAATCCCCAAATTAAATTATCCACTACGCCGCGAGGCTGGGTAATTTCCAAATTAAAATTATCCACTACGCCGCGAGGCCGGGTAATTTCCAAATTAAATTATCCACTACGCCGCAAGGCCGGGTAAATCCCCAAATTAAATTATCCACTATGCTGCGAGGCCGGGTAATTTCCAAATTAAAATTATCCACTACGCCGCGAGGCCGGGTAATTTCCAAATTAAATTTATCCACCACGCCGTAAGGCCGGATAAATCCCAAATTAATTTATCCACCACGCCGTAAGGCCGGGTAAATTTCAAATTAATTTATCCATCAACGCCGTGAGGCCGGATAAATTCAAAATTAAAATTATCCATCAACGCCGCAAGGCCGGGTAAATCTCAAATTAATTTATCTATCAACGCCGCAAGGCCGGATAAATCCCAAATTAATTGATTTATCCATCAACACCGCGAGGCCGGATAAATTCAAAAGTAAAATTATCCATCAACGCCGCCAGGCCGGATAAATCCCAAATCAATTTATCCATCACGCCGTAAAGCCGGGTAAATTTCAAGTTAATTTATCCATCAACGCTGCAAAGTCGGACAGGTTCCGAATTAGATCATCCAACATGCTGCGAGGCCGGATAAAAAGAATCAAATTATCCAATACGTCGTAAACCTGAACGACCTTCCGAGCCAAATATCCAGCATGTCCAAACGCAATTACGGTGAAATATTGTTTGGGAGGTGCGTACGTCGATGTTTATCATCGGGGCGTAGTTCCTCAATATGACATCGGGTTGCCTAAACCGGATATCACTCAATGAGCCGCTTTGAAGCTGAATCTCCAACGGGCACATAATATTCGAAATTGATGAAAAGCCCGTTCTCTCACCGTTTACATGCTGTGCCAAATTTTGTATTTCATTACACTTATAAATGATATTGTCCGGTTTATTTCTCTTATTTCGTTGCGTATTATAGATCTCTTAATCAAAGGTTCCCTATTTTTAGGGGTAATTAACGATGAACGCTTGCGCTCATCGGAAGTCAGAACCCGCTAAACAAAAAGCCTTATTAATTTAAGGTGGATTTGGAACGGTCATAATACATTTCCTAATGTAACGAAAATGACCCCACAAGTACCTTTGCAGCTGTCTCCAGTGCAAATCCCCAAAAGGAGTAAGATAGAGTAGCCTGACTCATCATAGAACGAACCATATCTAGTAAGGTTTTGTTCCTCCTTTCGGATACACCATTCCATTGCGGTGTTCCTGGCGGAGTGAGCTGTGAGATAATCCCACACTCCTTTAGATAGTCAGTAAACTCTCGACTTAGGTATTCTCCACCTCGATCAGAACGAAGTGCCTTGATATTTCGGCCTAGCTGATTCTGTACTTCATTTTTGAACTCTTTGAACTTGTCAAAAGATTCACTTTTATGTCTCATAAGATAGACATACCCATATCTACTGAAATCATCAGTAAAGGTAATGAAGTATTGATAGCCACCTCTGGCATGTTTACTAAATGGCCCACACACATCACTGTGTATAAGGTCAAGTAAACCTTAAGCCCTTTGACCTTTATTAGGAAAAGGAGACTTCGTCATTTTGCCTATTAAACAAGCTTTGCATGTATCAATCTCCTCATAGGAGAATGATCCCAGCAGTCCATGATCATGCAACCGCTTAATGCGCTTCTTGTTAATATGGCCTAAACGACTATGCCATAGCAAGGTGCTGTCATCAGCATACTTGGCTTTCTTATTATCAATGTTTTGTATAGAACATTCCATGTCCAACATGAATAACCCATTGCTAATTGATCCAGTAGCATAAACAATATTATCTAAAGATAAAACACACTTTGAAATATTGCATTCAAAGGAAAACCCTTTCCTGACAAGAGCAGGAATAGAGATAATATTCTTGGTAATGCTAGGAACAAAATAACAATTGTTTAATTCTAATACAAGTCCAGATGGTAATGAGATGTAATATTCTCCTACAACAACAGCAGCAACCCGTGCCCCGTTTCCAACTCGTAGGTCCACCTCATGCTGTCCCACCTGTCTTCTTCTCTTGAGTTCCTGTACATTTGAACAAATGTGAACTCCACATGCAGTGTCTAACACCCATGAAATAGAAGAAGAAAACATGACCTCAGTCACATAAATACCTGAGCCAGAAGCGATGCTTCCCTTCTTGTCTCCTTGGAGCGCTTTACAGTCCTTTTTCCAGTGACCCAGCTGGCCACAGTGGAAACATCTGTACTCCTTCGACCGCTTAACCTTTTGTTTCAGCGCCTTGTTGTAGTTCTTGACTGGGGCTTTGCCCTTCTTCCCCTTCTTCTTGTTCCTAGAAGGAACCATTAAGACAGAGGTTGAAGGCTTTCCCTTCAGAGTCTCCTCAGTAGTCAAGAGCATATTCAGCAATTCTGCCGGAGTACAGTCGATTTTGTTCATATTAAAGTTAATGATGAACGCATCGAAAGAGGGCGGTAGAGACTGCAGAATAATATCTACAGCAAGCTCCTGATTGATGGTATGTCCCAGTTTCGCTAGAGCCTCCTTGTGCCCAATCATCTTGAGCACGTGAGCTCCCACTGGACTCCCTTCAGCCAGTTTGCTCTGAAAGAACAGCTTGGTCAAGTTATAGCGCTCAGTCCTCGCCTGTGCAGCATACAGCATCTTGAAGTTTGCTATAATTTCTATAGCAGACATATCCTCATGCTGACGCTGCAGCGGTGGCGTCATAGACGCTAGCATCAGGCAAGCGACATCAATGCTATCGTTGACATGCTTTTCATAGGCTTCCCGAACCGCCCTTGCGGCGTTCGGAGCGGGTTGAGGCGGTATCGCCGTCTCGAGGACATACAGTTTCCTCTCTGCCTTAAGAACAATCTTAAGGTGTCCGTACCAGTCTGAGAAGTTTGGCCCAGCAAACTTCTCCCTTTCCAGTAGGGATCGCACATTGAAGTTCATGGTGTTCGTTGCTGCAGGAATCTACAACAATGCAAGAACAGCAAGGTCAGTATCAATGTATAGAATCAATCCAGGACTTAAGAAAGATTCTTTTTCTCACTATTTTATCTGACTGAAAAATCCATTAAAACAGTCCGAAAGAGTAACACTCTTTTAGTGAGATGGGATCCAGATTTTATACTTGGTCTCCGCGTCCCGCTCAGGCGAGATAAGATGCACAGAGAGTACAAGCACTAATTTCTGGTAGGCAGTCCCTGCCAATCGCCAACCCGTGCGATTCCCCTTCATCTGGGCAATCCAGCAGACTGTGCCAACTGAGTTGGTACAACACAGTCTCTGATCCCACAGATGGCTGCCTCCATATAGCTCACATATGCTCAGTATGTAGCCTACATGGTCAAGCTAACCTGACCTACTCCCTGGACCACCACGTGCTATGCTGAGCAACGAGAAGCGATAAATCCCTTCTCTGTAACACGCAGGTGTAATTCCGCACCGTCTGAAGATAGATGGACGTGCCCACTGAGTGGGTACAACACGGCTCCAACGATAGTCAGAACAGTGAGGTTTCGCGTCAGAAGGCTTTCGAGCTTGATATTTTAGCGTTGGATTTTAACGGTCTTTTATCTTCTTAACTATCATGCAATTCCTATGGTGATAGCAGAAGATAAATAAATCATGCAATTCTAATTATTAGACAATAAAAGAAAGCATGGATCTTATGCGGTAAACGCCCATGAAACCTAAGTAAGACCTTAATTAACTTAAGTCTTCACTTGCTTTTCTTCATGGGGCTTTAGCTGCTCATTTGGCCCATACCAGGGCCCAAGCGCCATCTGCAGCTCAGGTGCGCCCACCAGGTACATGCGCTAGGTCCCAGAGTCGAACCCTGGACCTCCCGTCTGGTCAAGCCACTGCTGCATGCGCCTCTGCCAAGTGTGCTCTGTGCTCTTGTCTGACTAATTTACAAATTAATCTATCTAGACAAGATTGACTCGCAGGTCAATTACATTTTATAAATTAAATGCAATGTGATATGCAGATCACAATATAAAAATAATTTACAAAATTAACCAGGCACGCAGGCCCCAGCACAGCACACATTAAACACGGGCAGCCCACATAAGATTAAATAAACAAGCAAATGGCATCAATCATGATGTGATCCAATCAAGAAATTAAATTTTTTGAAATTCCCCATTGGCATCAATTTTAATTTCCTTATACGCCCTACTACCTTACAACGGTCCATTACTAGGGATCCACTCATCAGTCCTAGTCAGATCCACTGCCCTTACATGCACCAAGTCCTAACTGACTTGAGTCGACCCAGTGGTCAACTATGCATGCGCCATGGGCTGAACGACCACAATGAGGTCTGGCAAACGGGTGTGACCCCGGGCCTAACTCATGTGCGTTCATAGGTTATCTCAATCAGACATCGCTACACGCCTGTCCGCAGTCGACCTATAGCCACCACGTGCTTGCGCACAAGTGCTATCTGGTCAACCCATCTAGGCTGTCAGATAGTCTGATCAGACTGGTTGGATCTAACCTAGAGGATGACTTTAACCCTAATAACCCGTCTAAGGGTTTAAAGTAAGGCCTTAGATCTAGTGAAGGTCGCGCAAGTGATATAGATTTTTGATAAAACCTAAGATGCGCCAACAAGCAAAATAAACAAAAACAAGTTTCGGCATGAAACAAGTTAACATGTATTTTCGCATGTTGATAACCCTAGATCTAAATATTTGAAACATGGATCACAAAACATGTAGCAATCATATAAATCATGCATTAAACCTGCTCTGATACCAATTGTAGGTTCCCACTGGGGGGCGAACCCCTAAAGCATGCGCAAGGATAAAATGGCATAGGCGGAATCTAGGGTTTCCTTAGGATCGAATAGCATGCATTATATGATCAACTATCGAAAACTTGAATAGATAAGAAAAATTCTCACCATTGTCATCACTTGGATGGTGTCTTGGAATCAAAGACCAAAAGAGATCTTCTCCAAAGCGACGCACACAATTGATGTCGCCTACTCCCTTTGGCATTCCTTGTGCTAGCAAGGTCCCAAAGCGTTCTTTGTCGAATGGAAAGGATGAAGAGCTTCTCTGCTTGGCGATTTCTTTTCCTCTTCTTTTCGTCAACCTCTTCTCCACACGAGTGTCAAGAGACCAGAGGAAAAGGGGGCAAGAGGCGAGAGAGATTAGCGTCGTGAGAGCCAACGTGAGAGGTGGTCACGAATGTGACATGCTATCTAAAAATAGCAAACACCATCTCCACTTGCGACCATGCATTACCCCAATCGCAATTGCCTCTTTAATTGAACCATACGCTCATTCAATGAGCTGGTTCAAATTGATTTGGTTCAATAACCAAATAAACCAAGCAACTAGTCCAGATCATAATAAACCCCTAAGGCTTAAGATCTGACCGCTCACTTCTTGATGCTTCTGATCTGAGGGATCTAGCATCCATTCTCTCGATCGAAGCTTACCGATCTCAAGCCCTAATCAATCAAACATGATCAGACCAGATCTCACTCACAATCAGAGATTAAATCCATTTAAACTGAACCCAAACAATTCAGTCCACACGATCTGACTTAAGTAAGCCATATCATCAAATTGTGCGACCCTGAGGGTTGTAACATCCCACATTCTTAACCCCAAACAAATGGCACAATTCACAAATGATACAGGATGTTTCATATAAGATCGATCATATGCTAGGTAAAACCGAGTTCAAGAAAACACGATCTGAAAAATTTCCATAAATTCATACATACAAATTCACAAAACTCAAATCTCATAAATCTCATAAGGGTACCTGCCACCACGCAATACTTGCACTAGACATATGCAAGTTACAGATATATCAAAACCGATTACAAAGAATACACCATAAACCGAAATTCACAACAAAATCACAAAATCGATTTTATAAACTCATATCAAACACCGAAACCAGGCTGAAGCCCGCGGTGACACAAAAATCAAACTCATAAGACTGCCATAACCGGCAACATAATTCACATAGTTCACATAGTCTCATGATTCACATAGTTCATATAATTTATGTTAAGGCCACAACCGGCCCCAAGAATTAAGCATAAAAATTCTTAAAACAGCAAACAGCATAATTATCCACGCCAAAGCACTCAAGACATGCGCCCCTGCTCTATGCCTGAAAATAGTGAGGGGTGAGCTACACAGCCCAGTGAGTGGATAGTCTAAATCGACCATCCAGAACATACATTCAAAAATATAGGCAGATTATTTTAAAAATCTTTAACAGGAACATTATGTCAACATATAACAAAATAAAGAAACAGAAGTCATATAGACAGTTAAATGTACACACTAGCATATTACAAATTCAGGTTCTAGAGTTTTACTCTAACCCAATTAAACACATATATTCTAAACCAACTAAACACACCATACTTAATTAACCTAGTTGTCCAGCATATTCAGTAGTGACCAATATGGTCTAACCCGGCTTTGGCCTAAGCACTGGGAGCTGCAAAATCTCGTGCAACACATAAACATGGACAGTGAGTAGAATCAAGAGGTGGCCCCCGCCAGGTCACGACGTGGCACTTTGCTCTAAAACACCCCATAAACACATCGATGGATTGTGTGTAGATTCAAGAGGTGGCCCCCGCCGAGTCACGGCGTGGCACTTTGCTCCACACACCCAACATCATAAACCGAGTGATGACATCAAGAGGTGGCCCCTGTCTGATCAAGACATGGCACTTTGCGTCTTATATCACCCCAACACATAAAAGAGTAATGACATCAAGAGGTGGCCCCTGTCCGACCAAGACATGGCACTTTGCGTCAAAACCCGTTCTCCCAAAAGGTTCCTACTGGACAACAGACACATCTTATTTCATATTTCACATAGGTGAACATATTTCACAAAGGTGGACTCCTAAGTGTCAACTAGACTCTAGGATAGTCATCACAAAAATCATATCGGGCAGGCATCAACCCCCATCACAATAATCATAATAGGCAGGCTGAACATCAACCTCCTCACATATCACAATACAGGGCTGAAATTCAAACCCTTAACATAACACATAAGGACTATCCCCTTGAGTTCATAGTTACACCTAGCCTTAGTCCTAACCATCACATAATCACATAATTTTCCAAATTTACATAACCCATAATTTTCCAAATTCACATAATCACACATATTGTTCAAAATTCACATAACATAATACATAATATTTTATATTCGAATATCACCGAATATAGTGTAGTCCTTAAATTTCATGCTGATTAGTTTAATCAAATTTTGCTATGTTATCACCCAAATTTTCTCAAACAAAATACATGACCATAAACATATAATATGTTACACACATAAAGAAATAACCAAGGTAGCGTTAACAGCATTTATAAAGCATCCATAAAATCAACATAAATTGTAAAACATGTATTCTTATAAATCACTTTACAAATTACCACAAATTACCACATGTAAACATGTTAACTACAACTATAAAAATTTCGGTTTAACTACAATTATAAAGGTATCGGTTTTCATACATGCTATAAAAATCATTGATCTAATGTTACCAAAATTCCCTATAAAATACCTAGTTAACAAGAATTTCATGCTCAAAATTCAATGATCTAAAGCTACCAAAAATCCCTATAAAAATACCTTAAATTTCATGCCACAATTTTCGGTTTTCATGAGATACATACCTTTTACAAAATTTCGGTTTTCATGAAAATACAAGAAGATCTTAAATTCGGTTTCATGAATAATAAGGATATATAAATATTCGGTTTCCATGACAATTATACCATTATAACTTTCGGTTATCACAAGAAGAAGTCTTGAATTTTCGGTTTTTAACATTGCAAATCTCTAATCAATCTCATGCATCAATAACACAACCCAATTGTTAGGAATCAATTAAGACAACCCACTCACCTTGAAACTTAGGTTAAAAATCTCCCCAACAAAAATCGTCCAAAGCCTTTGAAGTCACCCAAAGGATCTCCAAGAAATCGCCAAGAAAGTTTCACCTCAAGGGAAATTCGCCAAGGGAAGAAGATGGAGAAAAATCGCCTCAAAACTCTTCAATAATCGCCACTTCTTCAAGCCGCCACCCTAATTTTTCTCAAGACTCCAAAAATCGCCAATAATCTCACCCTAGTCGATATTACCACTTAAACTTTGGGTTTTTAAATTTTAGACCCATTAACCAATTAATTCCAATAGGGTTTAACCCATATAATTCATAATTTCGAATTTTCAAACCCAATAACCCATAGTTAACCAATTAATTTAATTAACTTACAAATAACCAATCACTTAACCGAAATCCAATAAGGATTTAATTAATATCCAATAAGGATTTAATTAACCAATAAGGTCTAATTAATTAACCAATAAGGTCTAATTAATTTAACCAACAAACTCTAATTAATTAACTTACAATTTACAACCCATAAATCCTAATTAATTTATTATGAACAACCAATAATAATTCATCATAAATTAACAGCCAATAATCAAATAAATAATCTCTAATTAATTTACAATAAATTAACAACCAATAGACTCAAATCAAATAATTACAAATTAACAATCAATAAGCCAGTTAATTAGCATCCAATAATTTTACTTAAATCATAATAAAATATTACAGCTAATGATTTTATTTAAATCTAAATAATGCTTACCACTACTTAAGATCCTTGGATCTTACATCCCTCCCTCCTTATAAAGCTTTAGTCCTCTAAAGCTCAGCATCCATATCATCAAAGAGGTAAGCATAAAATTTCCTCATATCAGCTTCAGTCTCCCATGTCGCCTCCTCAACTGACTGATTTCCCCAGATAACCTTTACCAAAGGTATAGTCTTGTTCCTCAGGACTTTATCTTTTCTATCATCAATCCGGAGAGGTCTTTCCTCGAAAGTCAAATCACTCTGAATCTGAAGAGGTTCCAACTCCAACACATGAGATGGATCAGGATGATATTTCCTCAAAGCAGAGACATGGAATACATTATGCACATGATCCAAAGCAGGAGGTAAAGCTAACCGGTAAGCCACTGGACCAATTCTCTCAATAATGTCAAAAGGGCCTACAAACCTAGGGCTTAACTTGCCCTTTTTGCCAAACCTCATAACACCCTTAGTAGGTGACACCTTTAAGAAAACATGATCTCCTACCATAAACTCCAGGGAACGACGACGGTCATCAGCATAACTCTTCTGTCTGTCCCGAGCAATCTTCAATTTATCCTGAATCTCTCTGACTTTATCAGTAGTCTCCTGAACTGCATCAGATCTCAAAATCATTCTGTCACCAGTTTCCTCCCAACACAAGGGAGTCCTACACCTTCTCCCATACAAAGCCTCATAAGGAGCCATCTGAATACTGGAGTGGAAGCTATTATTATAAGTAAACTCTATCAAAGATAGATCCCGGTTCCACTCAGAACTCCAATCGACCACATAGGCTCTCAACAAATCTTCTAGAGTCTGTATAGTACGCTCCGTCTGGCCATCAGACTGAGGATGGTATGCTGTACTAAAACTCAACTTAGTACCCAAACCCTCCTGTAAACTCTTCCAAAATCTGGACAAAAACCGAGAGTCCCTATCAGACACAATATCAACAGGCACTCCATGCAGTCTGACTATCTCATCAATGTACAATCTGGCCAGCCTCTCTAAAGGATAAGTCATCTTGATCGGGAGAAAATGGGCTGATTTAGTGAGTCTATCAACGATCACCCAAATAGCATCATGACCCAATCTGGTTCTAGGCAAACCACACACAAAATCCATACTGATGCATTCCCACTTCCACTCAGGAATAGGAAGGGGCTGCAACAAACCACCAGGCTTCTGGTGTTCAGCCTTTATAGTCTGACAGGTTAAACACCTAGAGACAAAATCATATACCTCTTTCTTCATGCCCGGCCACCAAAAACTCTTCTTGAGGTCCTGATACATCTTAGTCACGCCAGGATGTAGAGAATATTTGGAGTTATGGCTGTCCTCCAATATTTCTTTCCTCAAGCTCGGTTCCTCAGGGACACATACCCTTCCACGAAACCGAAGAATACCATCATCAGACAGGCTAAAATCCTGAACTGCGCCATCAACCAGACTATCCCTGATCTGACCTAATCTCGGATCCACAGACTGCTGATCTCTGATCTTCTGCAACAAAGCAGACTGTACTCTGAGAAAAGCCACATAACCAGACTGAACTTTAGGAGAAACACTGATCCTAAGATCGCTGAACTCCTGCAGTAACCGCCACTCACTGACTCGTAAAGCAGCTACTGAAGTAACTGGATGTCTGCTCAGAGCATCCGCCACTACATTGGCCTTTCCAGCCTGATACTGAATAGAGAAGTCATAGTCTTTGATCAACTCCATCCATCTTCTCTGTCTCATGTTCAACTCCTTCTGAGTGAAGATATACTTGAGACTCTGGTGATCAGTGAACAGATCAAACTCCTGGCCCAGCAAATAGTGACGCCATATCTTCAAAGCAAAGACTACGGCCGCCAACTCTAAGTCATGAGTAGGGTAGTTCAATTCATACTCCTTCAGTTGTCTCGAAGCATAGGCTACTACAGAACCCTTCTGCATCAAGACACAACCCAACCCTTTGCCAGAAGCATCTGTATAGACAGTAAACCTTTCCCCATCACTAGGAATAATGAGGATTGGTGTACTAGTCAACCTCCTTTTCAGCTCTTGAAAGCTCTCTTCACACTTATCATCCCAAATAAACTTGGCCTCCTTTCTGGTTAATTTAGTTAAAGGACCCGCCAACTTGGAGAATCCCTCAACAAATCTCCGGTAGTAACCTGCTAAACCCAGGAAACTTCTGATCTCAGTAGCACTAGTCGGTCTTCCCCAATTGAGAATGGCTTGCACTTTAACTGGATCCACAGACACCCCCTGACCAGAAATCACATGTCCCAAGAAGCTGATTTTCTCTAGCCAGAACTCACACTTACTAGCCTTGGCATATAATCGGTTCTTCCTCAGAACCTCCAGCACTCTGCGCAAGTCACTGACATGATCTGAAGTAGTCCGTGAGTATACCAAAATATCGTCTATAAAGACTACCACACAAGAGTCAAGCAATTCATGGAATACCCTGTTCATCAAATCCATGAAGACAGCAGGTGCATTCGTCAGTCCAAAAGGCATAACTAAAAATTCGAAATGCCCATACCTGGTCCTAAAAGCAGTCTTAAATATATCCTCATCCTTGACTCTAAGCTGATAATATCCTGATCTCAGATCAATCTTAGAGAACACTGTCGCTCCCTGTAATTGATCAAATAGATCATCAATTCTGGGAAGAGGATACTTATTCTTGATAGTCACTTGGTTCAGTTGCCTGTAGTCTATACACATCCTCAGGGTTCCATCTTTCTTCTTTACAAACAGCACTGGCGCTCCCCAGGGAGAAGCACTAGGCCGAATATACCCTTTCTCTAGCAATTCCTCCAGTTGTTTCTTAAGCTCGGCCAACTCTGAAGTAGCCATACGATAAGGAGCTCTGGAGATAGGTGCCGTACCTGGCGCCAACTCAATGCCAAATTCTACTTCTCTTATTGGTGGCAAGCCTGAAAATTCCTCAGAGAACACATCAGGAAATTCTTTCACCACCTCCATCTGAGTCAGATCAGAAGTAGAATCATCCTGCACCTTAACATGCGCAAGATAACCCTTGCACCCATTAGCAAGTAATTTCCTGGCCTGCAGGAAAGATATCACATGCGGTCCTTGGTCTGACACTAGACCTCTCACAAAAATCCGATTCCCATCTAGCAGATTTAAAGTGATTACTTTCTCAAAGCAATCCACAGAGGCATGATGGGAAGACAACCAATCCATTCCTAAGATGATATCATAATCTTGCATGTCTAAGAGGATTAGATCTACCAGAAACTCATAACCCTCTACATGTACTACACAGTCAGCACAAACAGTATCTGTAGATAACGATTTTCCTAAGGGAGTACTCACAGACACAGCATAATTCATCACCTTAGGTAACACAGGTAAACATGCAGCAAACTTAACAGATACAAAAGATAAATTTGCACCAGGGTCAAATAATATGCGGGCTAACTGATCAAATACGAATAAAGTACCTTCCACGACGGATCGGGAAGCTCGTGTATCCTTCTCAGCCACAGCATACACTCTAGTCTGGACTGTAGGCTTATCTGCGCCTCTAGGTTGCATCTCAGGTTCTCTGCAGTCCTTAGCCATGTGCCCTGGTTTCTTACACCTGAAGCATATACCATTCTTCCTATGACAGTCTTTCACTAGATGTCCCTTGATCCCACAATAACTACAAGTGATACCGTTTCTTACATCCCTGGCATCCCTGAACTGCTGCGGTGCATCCCTGGACTGCTGCGGTGCCTTGTAGGAGTAAGGCTTATACCTGCTCTTTTTGTAGTCCTTATGTTTAGGGTACTTCTTACCCTTGCCGCCACTGCCATACTGAGGAGCCGCCGCCTCAGCCGCAGGAATCACAGTCACGGCAACATGAGAACTCCTCTCAGCTATGTATCTCTCAATGGTGCGTGCTCGCCCAACAGTCTCAACATAGGTCTCCAAATGCTGAGCACCAACCTGCTCTCTAATGTCCCATCTGAGACCTCTGAGAAACTTAGTAGCTCTCCTCTTTTCAGTGTTTATCAGGTGAGGAGCATACTTTCCCAATTTCGTGAACTGTAATTCATACTGGTCCACAGTCATATCACCTTGCTCCAGGTGAATAAATGCCACCTCTCGATCCTCCACCAAACTATCTGGGAAGTACTTCTCGTTAAATCGAGACAAGAAGTAAGGCCAATCTATAGTCTCATGTCTTTCTTCGGCAAGTCTCACCACGCCCTTCCACCACTCATCTGCGTCAGCACGCATCATATAGGTGGTCAGACATAACTTGTCTTCGTCCGAGCAACGCATAACTTGAAAAATCTTTTCCAAGCATAACTGCCAGTTCTCGGCATTACTGGATTCTGAGCCTCCATAAAATGAGCTAGGACCCAGTTTCTGGAATTCACTCACAAGTGAAGCATAGCGCCTGTGAGCGCCCTCCTGAGAGTCATCCCCCACTGCCCGAGTAGTAGTCTGGGGTCTCTCTCGAGTCAGCTGCTGCAAAAGCTGATGTTGTGCTTCTTGGTGCTGAGTCTGCTGCTGCTGCAGCATCTGAGCTTGCCTCTCTATCATAGCACCTTGTTGCTGAACCATGCCAGTCAGAGCCTCAATAGTTCTCGTGAGGTTCGGGGTCTGCTCGCCCTCATCACTAGCATTTCCTCTGGTCCGTACCATCTTAAATGCCTACACACACATATCATAGTCAGGAAACAATCATAAACCTAACAGGTGTCTAGCAATACACAAACATGTTTTCCCCCAAACTAAGTTTTAGCTAGCCAACTCCTCTGATACCATTCTGTAACATCCCACATTCTTAACCCCAAACAAATGGCACAATTCACAAATGATACAGGATGTTTCATATAAGATCGATCATATGCTAGGTAAAACCGAGTTCAAGAAAACACGATCTGAAAAATTTCCATAAATTCATACATACAAATTCACAAAACTCAAATCTCATAAATCTCATAAGGGTACCTGCCACCACGCAATACTTGCACTAGACATATGCAAGTTACAGATATATCAAAACCGATTACAAAGAATACACCATAAACCGAAATTCACAACAAAATCACAAAATCGATTTTATAAACTCATATCAAACACCGAAACCAGGCTGAAGCCCGCGGTGACACAAAAATCAAACTCATAAGACTGCCATAACCGGCAACATAATTCACATAGTTCACATAGTCTCATGATTCACATAGTTCATATAATTTATGTTAAGGCCACAACCGGCCCCAAGAATTAAGCATAAAAATTCTTAAAACAGCAAACAGCATAATTATCCACGCCAAAGCACTCAAGACATGCGCCCCTGCTCTATGCCTGAAAATAGTGAGGGGTGAGCTACACAGCCCAGTGAGTGGATAGTCTAAATCGACCATCCAGAACATACATTCAAAAATATAGGCAGATTATTTTAAAAATCTTTAACAGGAACATTATGTCAACATATAACAAAATAAAGAAACAGAAGTCATATAGACAGTTAAATGTACACACTAGCATATTACAAATTCAGGTTCTAGAGTTTTACTCTAACCCAATTAAACACATATATTCTAAACCAACTAAACACACCATACTTAATTAACCTAGTTGTCCAGCATATTCAGTAGTGACCAATATGGTCTAACCCGGCTTTGGCCTAAGCACTGGGAGCTGCAAAATCTCGTGCAACACATAAACATGGACAGTGAGTAGAATCAAGAGGTGGCCCCCGCCAGGTCACGACGTGGCACTTTGCTCTAAAACACCCCATAAACACATCGATGGATTGTGTGTAGATTCAAGAGGTGGCCCCCGCCGAGTCACGGCGTGGCACTTTGCTCCACACACCCAACATCATAAACCGAGTGATGACATCAAGAGGTGGCCCCTGTCTGATCAAGACATGGCACTTTGCGTCTTATATCACCCCAACACATAAAAGAGTAATGACATCAAGAGGTGGCCCCTGTCCGACCAAGACATGGCACTTTGCGTCAAAACCCATTCTCCCAAAAGGTTCCTACTGGACAACAGACACATCTTATTTCATATTTCACATAGGTGAACATATTTCACAAAGGTGGACTCCTAAGTGTCAACTAGACTCTAGGATAGTCATCACAAAAATCATATCGGGCAGGCATCAACCCCCATCACAATAATCATAATAGGCAGGCTGAACATCAACCTCCTCACATATCACAATACAGGGCTGAAATTCAAACCCTTAACATAACACATAAGGACTATCCCCTTGAGTTCATAGTTACACCTAGCCTTAGTCCTAACCATCACATAATCACATAATTTTCCAAATTTACATAACCCATAATTTTCCAAATTCACATAATCACACATATTGTTCAAAATTCACATAACATAATACATAATATTTTATATTCGAATATCACCGAATATAGTGTAGTCCTTAAATTTCATGCTGATTAGTTTAATCAAATTTTGCTATGTTATCACCCAAATTTTCTCAAACAAAATACATGACCATAAACATATAATATGTTACACACATAAAGAAATAACCAAGGTAGCGTTAACAGCATTTATAAAGCATCCATAAAATCAACATAAATTGTAAAACATGTATTCTTATAAATCACTTTACAAATTACCACAAATTACCACATGTAAACATGTTAACTACAACTATAAAAATTTTGGTTTAACTACAATTATAAAGGTATCGGTTTTCATACATGCTATAAAAATCATTGATCTAATGTTACCAAAATTCCCTATAAAATACCTAGTTAACAAGAATTTCATGCTCAAAATTCAATGATCTAAAGCTACCAAAAATCCCTATAAAAATACCTTAAATTTCATGCCACAATTTTCGGTTTTCATGAGATACATACCTTTTACAAAATTTCGGTTTTCATGAAAATACAAGAAGATCTTAAATTCGGTTTCATGAATAATAAGGATATATAAATATTCGGTTTCCATGACAATTATACCATTATAACTTTCGGTTATCACAAGAAGAAGTCTTGAATTTTCGGTTTTTAACATTGCAAATCTCTAATCAATCTCATGCATCAATAACACAACCCAATTGTTAGGAATCAATTAAGACAACCCACTCACCTTGAAACTTAGGTTAAAAATCTCCCCAACAAAAATCGTCCAAAGCCTTTGAAGTCACCCAAAGGATCTCCAAGAAATCGCCAAGAAAGTTTCACCTCAAGGGAAATTCGCCAAGGGAAGAAGATGGAGAAAAATCGCCTCAAAACTCTTCAATAATCGCCACTTCTTCAAGCCGCCACCCTAATTTTTCTCAAGACTCCAAAAATCGCCAATAATCTCACCCTAGTCGATATTACCACTTAAACTTTGGGTTTTTAAATTTTAGACCCATTAACCAATTAATTCCAATAGGGTTTAACCTATATAATTCATAATTTCGAATTTTCAAACCCAATAACCCATAGTTAACCAATTAATTTAATTAACTTACAAATAACCAATCACTTAACCGAAATCCAATAAGGATTTAATTAATATCCAATAAGGATTTAATTAACCAATAAGGTCTAATTAATTAACCAATAAGGTCTAATTAATTTAACCAACAAACTCTAATTAATTAACTTACAATTTACAACCCATAAATCCTAATTAATTTATTATGAACAACCAATAATAATTCATCATAAATTAACAGCCAATAATCAAATAAATAATCTCTAATTAATTTACAATAAATTAACAACCAATAGACTCAAATCAAATAATTACAAATTAACAATCAATAAGCCAGTTAATTAGCATCCAATAATTTTACTTAAATCATAATAAAATATTACAGCTAATGATTTTATTTAAATCTAAATAATGCTTACCAGGACTTAAGATCCTTGGATCTTACAAGGGTTTCCTTTAAATGTCGGTAACGATAATTTACGTTATCACGATCAGTGAGGGGTATCTAGCAACACATCACTGTCTCCCGATATAAAGGAAAGAGTCTTCCAAGACTACACCCAAATCACAGCACAAGTGTGAATCAAACTCACAAAGCATACATGATTCCTTTGCCACTGGATGTTCTTATTGGACAAGCGTGTCAAGCCTGTAACTCCAATATGATGAGCATGATTAGATCAGATGAACACAGTCACCTGGGCATGGCCATACACTTTCTCAATCATCTCATCCAGGGGGGCCCCTTTTGAACATCACACTCCAATCAAGGAGATGGCAATCCTTTGTCTATCACTAGTGCCCTAACCTGACTCAAGCTCATTATCCAAGATAGTCTATAATCATTATGTTTCAAATGATATTGAACTAACTCAAAACAATGACAATCATCATTTAGAAACACAAGCGATCTCAAGTCAGAGGACATGTGCCACTTGTTACAATCAAGGATTATTCACATTGTGACAAGCAATTGAATATCCTAGTAGGGTCTGTCCAGTACATCCAATGTACCCATGAGTCTACATCTTATTCCATGCTCGAAGCATCCTATAAGATTAGAACACATATTAGTCTCAATCATATCAAGGCTGTCTCATGTTCACCAAGATATATCGACTAAGGACAAAAGTACATTTTAGCCTAGCTGAACAGCTTTGAGACATTATTCAGAAGCACACTTATTGCAGCAGACAATGTAACAAACTGAATAACAACCATTGCCTTTATAAACAAAAGAGTTTATACATGATACTGATACAATCCCAAGGCCTCAAACATTAGCCTTAAGGGCATACCCCAACACTGTCCAGTACATCCAATGTACCCATGAGTCTACATCTTATTCCATGCTCGAAGCATCCTATAAGATTAGAACACATATTAGTCTCAATCATATCAAGGCTGTCTCATGTTCACCAAGATATCTCGACTAAGGACATATAGCATGTCAGCCTAGCTGAACAGCATTGAGACATTATTCAGAAGTATACTTATTGCAGCAGACAATGTAACAAACTGAATAACAACCATTGCCTTTATAAACATAAGAGTTTATACATGATACTGAAAGAATCCCAAGGCCTCAAACATTAGCCTTAAGGGCATACCCCAACAATCTCCCACTTGCACTTAATCTAATGGTTGAGAAATCTCAAACCCATATTATTACAGTGCTTCTCATGCTTCTGCTGCGCCAGAGGCTTGGTAAGCAGGTCAGCCAGATTGTCATATGTATGAACCTTGCAGATTTTGATCTCACCACGATCAATGATCTCCCGGATCAAGTGAAACCTTCTCTGTATGTGCTTGGACTTCTGGTGCGACCGTGGTTCCTTTGCCTGTGCGATTGCTCCAGTGTTATCACAGAAGATAACCAAAGGATCTGCACTCGAAGGAACAACACCAAGTTCCTTGTAACATCCCACATTCTTAACCCCAAACAAATGGCACAATTCACAAATGATACAGGATGTTTCATATAAGATCGATCATATGCTAGGTAAAACCGAGTTCAAGAAAACACGATCTGAAAAATTTCCATAAATCCATACACACAAATTCACAAAACTCAAATCTCATAAATCTCGTAAGGGTACCTGCCACCACGCAATCCTTGCACTAGACATATGCAAGGCAACAGTTATATCAAAACCGATTAAAAATTCATAAAATCCATAAAGGTACCTGCCACCAGGCAATACTTGCACTAGACATATGCAAGTTACAGGGTATATCAAAACCGATTTCACAGAATATACAACAAGCCGAAATTCAAAACAAAATCACAAAATCGATTTTATAAACTCATACCAAACACCGAAACCAGGCTGAAGCCCGCGGTGACACAAAAATCAAACTCAGTTAACTGCCACAATCTGGCAACACAAATTCACATAGTTCACATGGTTCACATCACATAGTTCACATAGTTCATATAAATCATATGGTTTAGCCACAACCGGCTCCAGAAAATTTTAGCATAAAAGTTCTTAAGCAGCAAACATAATATCCACGCCAATGTTACTCATGAAATGCGCCCCTACTCTATGCCTGAAAATAATGAGGGGTGAGCTACACAGCCCAGTGAGTGGATAGTCTAAATCGACCATCCATAACATACACTCAAAAATATAGGCAGATTATTTTAAAGATTTTTAAAATGGCACAATTCTGCAACATATAACAAAATAAAGAAACAGAAATCATATAGACAATCAGATGTACACACTAGCATATAACAAACTCATGTTCACAAACTCAGGTTCTAGAGTTTTACTCTAACCCAATTAAACACATATATTTTAAACCAACTAAACACATAACAACTTAGGTTCACAAACTCAGGTTCTAGAGTTATACTCTAAACCACTAAACACACCAACACATAAGCAACCTAGTTGTCCAGCATATTCAGTAGTGACCAATATGGTCTAACCCGGCTTGGCCAAAGCACTGGGAGCCGCATGCAACACATAAACATGGATAGTGAGTAGAATCAAGAGGTGGCCCCCGCCAGGTCACGACGTGGCACTTTGCTCTATCACTCCATAACACATCAGAGTGATGACATCAAGAGGTGGCCCCTGTCTGATCAAGACATGGCACTTTGCGTCTTATATCACCCCATCACATAAAGAGTAATGACATCAAGAGGTGGCCCCTGTCTGATCAAGACATGGCACTTTGCGTCTTATATTACCCCATCACATAAAAGAGTTATGACATCAAGAGGTGGCCCCTGTCCGACCAAGACATGGCACTTTGCGTCAAAAACCCGTTCTCCCAAAAGGTTCCTACTGGACAACAGACACATCTTATTTCATATTTCACATAGATGAACATATTTCACAAAGGTGGACTCCTAAGTGTCAACTAGACTCTAGGATAGTCATCACAAAAATCATATCGGGCAGGCTGAACATCAACCCCCATCACAATAATCATAATAGGCAGGCTGAACATCAACCTCCTCACATATCACAATACAGGGCTGAAATTCAAACCCTTAACATAACACATAAGGACTATCCCCTTGAGTTCATAGTTACACCTAGCCTTAGTCCTAACCATCACATAACACATAATATTCAAAATTCTCATAATCACATAATTTTCAAAAATCTCATAACCACATAATGTTCCAAAAATCACATAATCACATAATTATTCAAAAATCACATAATCACATAGTAGTGTAGTCCTTAGGTTTCATGCTGATTAGTTCAGTCTAACCTTGCTATATTATCACCCAAAGTTATCAATCAATATTTCATGTCATTACTTTCTGCATACACCATTCAATTAAAAATACATAATAATACAGAAAATTCACTAAATTTCGTTCACAATTAACATAAATGCAGAATATCACATATTCATAGTTTTCTACTAGTTCTGATAACAAAAGACAGAAATACCCCTAGTTCAAAGTTTAAGTCATACAAGAAAAGTTATCCAAAAATTTCGTAAAAATATTCATTACGTCCCTCATGATCCCTAGATTCGTAATTTCAAGTTTTCCCCAATTTTAACTAGGAAATTTACCGAATTACCCCTAGGTCAACTTCAGTCAACAGAAACTTTTATTTCTAAAAATTCCCAAAAAAATACAGTAGAGTCCTCATATACCTAATTTCATGAATATCAAGTTTTCCCCAATTTTTACCCATGCATTTGGGCGTAATTTCGAGAAGAATGGTCGAAATTCTCATTCAAACCCTAAACTTCATGCAATTGAAAAACTAAAGCTACATACATGCTTAAACAAGGTCTAATTGATGATTAGAAGCCTTAAAAATGTAAAGCCCTAATTGTCATGCAACCTAGGGTTTCGAATTTTTAGGGAAAAGCAAAGAAAACGTATACAACTTGCAATCAAGGTTCATGTCATGTTTCTAGGCATCAAACTTCTCTAAAACAAACAATACATCCAAAATTCATGAACTAGGTGAAGGAGAAAATCCACTCACCTCTTAACCGAGAACACAAGGTGAAAATTCTCCAAAAACAATTCGTCTAAGGCTTGAAGTTCTACCAAGAATCGCCACCAAACACCAAGGAAAATTCGCCAAAGGGGAAGAGATGGAGAAATCGCCAAAATCGCTTCAAGAACTCTTCAATAACACCAAAATCGCCTTCTTCCTCCTAGCCGTCGCCCAAGGTTTTTCTTCAAGCCAAAAAATCGCCAAAACCTCTACCCTAGCCGAAATTACTACTTAAACTTTGGGTTTTTAAATTTTAAACCCATTAACCAATTAATTCCAAAAGGGTTTAACCCATTTAACTAATAATTTCGAATTTTAAATCTAATATCCAATAACCCAATAACCCATGGTTTAAGTGAAAATCCAATATGAATTTAAATTAACATCCAATTAATTAATTCACTTAAGCGCAAATCCAATAAGGATTTAATTAATATCCAATAAGAATTTAATTAATTAACCAATAAGGTCTAATTAATTAACCAATAAGTTCTAATTAATTAACTTACAATTTACAACCATAAATCCTAATTAATTTATCATGAACAACCAATAATAATTTATCATAAATCAGCCAACAATCAAATAAATAATCTCTAATTTATTTACAATAAATTAACAACCAAAATCTCTAGTTAATTAACTATAATTTGACAACCAATACATAAAATTATCATAGTCAATAATTTTATTTAAATCAAAATAATGCTTACCAGAACTTAAGATCCTTGGATCTTACATTCCTGAATGAACTTACGAATCCACACTGCCTCCTTGGATGCTTCCGAGGCTGCAACATACTCGGCTTCTGTTGTGGAATCAGCAACAATAGATTGTTTGAAACTTTTCCACACCACTGCTCCTCCATTCAAGCTAAAAACATAGCCTGATTGCGATCGGAAATCATCCTGGTCCGATTGGAACGAAGCGTCAATATATCCTTCTATACTGAGTTCTTCCTGACCACCATATATCAAGAACATATCTTTGGTCCTCCGCAGATATTTTAAAATGTTCTTGACTGCAATCCAGTGCGCCTGACCTGGATTACTTTGGAATCAACTGGTCACGCTTAACCCGTAAGCGACGTCTGGGCGAGTACACAACATCGCATACATAATGGACCCAATAGCCGAAGCATAAGGCGTATTGTCCATTTCATCTTTCTCAGTCTGTGTTTGTGGACACTGACTCTTTGAAAGATTCAGACCATGTCTGATTGGAAGATATCCTCTTTTAGAATTCTCTAAATGAAATCTCTCCAGGACTTTATCGATGTAAGTACTCTGTCACAGCCCGAGAAGCCTCTTAGATCTATCCCTGTAGATCTTCACACCTAATACATAGGCTGCTTCTCCTAGATCTTTCATCTGGAAACATTTTCTTAACCATGCTTTAACAGCATGCAGTCCAGGAATATCGTTTCCAATGATTAAGATATCATCGACGTAGAGGACTAGGAAAGTAATTACGCTCCCACTAAACCTCTTATATACACACGGGTCGTCTTCATTCTTGATGAAACCAAATTTACATATTGATTCATCAAAACGAATATTCCAGCTTCTCGATGCTTGTTTAAGTCCATAAATGGACTTCTTTAACTTGCATATTTTATGACGATCTGATGGATTGGTGAAACCTTCAGGTTGTGTCATATACACATCCTCATCCAGTTTTCCATTAAGGAAAGCGGTCTTCACATCCATTTGCCAGATCTCATAATCGTAATATGCTGCTATCGCGAGAATAATCCGAATAGACTTGAACATGGCTACAGGAGAGAAAGTTTCATCATAATCTATCCCGTAGATTTGTTTGAAACCTTTCGCAACTAGCCTGCCTTTATAGGTAACCACGTTACCATCCATGTCAATCTTCTTCTTGAAGATCCATTTACAGCCTATAGGGATTACTCCCGGAGGCGGATCAACCAAATCCCAGACTTGGTTATCTGACATGGAGTCCATCTCGGCTCGCATAGCTTCAAGCCATCTAGCTGACTCCGGTCCACTGACCGCATCCGCATAAGTAAGGGGTTCATCATTATCAATGATGTAGACTCCGTCATAGCGCTCAGGCTGTCGACGGATCCTTCCCAATCTTCGCGGTTCCCGTGATATCTGAGCCTCAGGTTGTTCAATAACCTGTTCTACCGGCTCATGCTCATCCAACTGTGCTTGACTACTTTGTCCTTCTTCTGGATTCTCATCCAGCTTTATTTCTCTCCCACTGGCTTCTTGCAGAAGAAATTCCTTCTCAAGAAAAATAGCCGTCCGAGCAACAAATACTTTGTTCTCTTTGGGATCGTAGAAATAATAACCCTTAGTTTCCTTAGGGTAACCGACAAAGATACATTTCTCAGATCTGCTCTCCAGTTTCCCAGAGGCGAGTTTTTTGACATAAGCCTCGCAACCCCAGATCCTAATAAATGTCAAGCTTGGCTGTTTCCCATACCATAACTCATATGGAGTCTTTGAAACTGCCTTGGATGGCACTCGGTTTAGTACCTTTGCAGCTGTTTCCAGTGCAAATCCCCAAAAGGAGTAAGGTAGAGTAGCCTGACTCATCATAGAACGAACCATATCAAGTAAGGTTCTGTTCCTCCTCTCGGACACACCATTCCACTGCGGTGTTCCTGGTGGAGTGAGCTGTGAGATAATCCCACACTCCTTTAGATAGTTAGTAAACTCTCGACTTAGGTATTCTCTACCTCGATCAGAACGAAGTGCCTTGATATTTCGGCCTAGCTGATTCTGTACTTCATTCTTGAACTCTTTGAACTTGTCAAAAGATTCACTTTTATGTCTCATTAGATAGACATACCCATATCTACTGAAATCATCAGTAAAGGTAATGAAGTATGAATAGCCACCTCTGGCATGTTTACTAAATGGCCCACACACATCACTGTGTATAAGGTCAAGTAAACCTGAAGCCCTTTGACCTTTGTTAAGAAAAGTAGACTTCATCATTTTGCCCAATAAACAAGCTTTGCATGTATCTATCTCCTCACAGGAGAATGATCCCAGCAGTCCATGGTCATGCAACCGCTTAATGCGCTTTTTGTTAATATGGCCTAAACGACTATGCCATAGCAAGGTGCTGTCATCAGCATACTTGGCTTTCTTATTATCAATATTTTGTATAGAACATTCCATGTCCAACATGAATAACCCATTGTTAATTGACCCAGTAGCATAAACAATATTATCAAGAGAAAGATAACACTTTGAAATCTTGCATTCAAAGGAAAATCCCTTCCTGACAAGAGCAGGAATGGAGATAATATTTTTAGTAATGCTTGGTACAAAGTAACAATTGTTTAGTTCTAATACAAGTCCAGATGGTAATGAGATGTAATATTCTCCTACCGCAACAGCAGCAACCCGTGCCCCGTTTCCAACTCGTAGGTCCACCTCATGCTGTCCCACCTGTCTTCTTCTCTTGAGTTCCTGTACATTCGAACAAATGTGAACTCCACATGCAGTGTCCAACACCCATGAAATAGAAGAACAGGATATCATGACTTCAGTCACGAAAATACCTGAGCCAGGAGCGATGCTTCCCTTCTTGTCTCCTTGGAGCGCTTTACAGTCCTTTTTCCAGTGACCCAGCTGGCCACAGTGGAAACATCTGTATTCCTTCGACCGCTTAACCTTCTGTTTCAGAGCCTTGTTGTAGTTCTTGACAGGGGCTTTGCCCTTCTTCCCCTTCTTCCCCTTCTTCTTGTTCCTGGAAGGGAACATCAAGACAGAGGTTGAAGGCTTTCCCTTTAGAGTCTCCTCTGTTGTCAAGAGCATATTCAGCAACTCTGCCGGTGTACAGTCGATCTTGTTCATATTAAAATTAATAATGAACGGATCGAAAGAGGCCGGGAGAGACTGCAGAATAATGTCTACAGCAAGCTCCTGATTGATGGTATGCCCCAGTTTCTCTAGAGCCTCTTTGTGCCCAATCATCTTGAGCACATGAGCTCCCACTGGACTCCCTTCCGCCAGTTGGCTCTGAAAGAAAAGCTTGGTCAAATTATAGCGTTCAATCCTCGCCTGTGCAGCATACATCATCTTGAGGTTTGCTATAATTTCTATAGCAGACATATCCTCATGCTGACGCTGCAGCTGTGGCGTCATAGACGCTAGCATCAGGCAAGCGACATCAATGCTATCATTGACATGCTTTTCATAGGCATCCCGAACCGCCCTTGCGGCGTTCGGAGCGGGTTGAGGCGGTATAGCCGTCTCGAGGACATACAGTTTCCTCTCAGCCTTAAGAACGATCTTAAGGTGTCCGTACCAGTCTGAGAAGTTTGGCCCAGCAAACTTCTCCCTTTCCAGTAGGGATCGCACATTGAAGCTCATGGTGTTCGTTGCTGCAGGAATCTACAACAATGCAAGAACAGCAAGGTCAGTATCAATGTTAGAATCAATCCAGGACTTAAGAATGATTCTTTTCTCACTATTTTATCTAGCTGAAAAATCCAGCAAAACAGCCCGAAAGAGTAAAACTCTTTTAGTGAGATGGGATCCAGATTTCATACTTGGTCTCCGCGTCCCGCTCAGGCGAGATAAGATGCACATAGAGTACAAGCACTAATTTCTGGTAGGCAGTCCCTGCCAATCGCCAACCCGTGCGATTCCCCTTCATCTGGGCAATCCAGCAGACTGTGCCAACTGAGTTGGTACAACACAGTCTCTGATCCCACAGATGGCTGCCTCCATATAGCTAACATATGCCCCATATGTAGCCTACATGGTCAAGCTGACCTGACCTACTCCCTGGACCACCACGTGCTATGCTGAGCAACGAGAAGCGATAAATCCCTTCCCTGTAACACGCAGGTAAAATCACACACCATCTGAAGATAGATGGACGTGCCCACTGAGTGGGTACAACACGGCTCCAACGATAGTCAGAATAGTGAGGTTTCGCGTCAGAAGGCTATCGAGCTTGATATTTTAGCGTTGGATTTTAACGGTCTTTTATCTTCTTAACTATCATGCAAACCCTATGGTGATAGCAGAAGATAAATAAATCATGCAAGTCTAATTATTTAAACAATAAAAGAAAGCATGATGATCTTATGTGGTAAACGCCCATTAAGCCTAGGTAAGACCTTAAGTTAACTTAAGTCTTCACTTGAGCTCTTCTTGGGTCTTTTGCATCTGTTTGGCCCAGCCCAGGGCCATAACGCCCAGTGCAGCTCAGGTGCGCCCACCAGGTAAATGCGCCTGTCCTAGGGTCGAACCCTAGACCTCCCACCTGGTCAAGCCTCTGCTACATGCGCCTCTGCCAAGTGTGCTATGTGCTCTTGTCTGATTAAATTACAATTTAATCTATCTAGACAAGATTGACTCGCAGGTCAATTACATTTTATAAATTAATTAAAAAGTGATGCGCATATCACAATAAATATTAATTTACAATTTTAATCCAGGCTCGCAGGCCCCAGCACAGCACACATTAAAAGGGCCACCCACATAAGATGAAATAGACACTCATCATGGTATGCAATCATTATGTGATCCAATAATAAGAAAATAAAAATTTTCGAAAACCCATTGGCATCATTTTAATTTTCTTATGGGCCCTACAACCTTACAACGGTCCATTGATAGGGATCCACTCATCATGTCTAGTCAGATCCACTGCCCTTGCATGCACCAAGTCCTAACTGACTTGAGTTGACCTAATGGTCAACCATGCATGCGCCAAGGGCTGAACAACCATCATGAGCTCTGGCAAGCGGGTGTGACCCCGGGCCTAACTCAAGAGTGTTCACTGGTTGTCTCAACCAGACCTCGCTACACGCCTGTCTGCAGTCGACCTATAGCCACCTCGTGCTTGCGCACAGGTGCCATCTGGTCGACCCATCTAGGCTGTCAGATGGTCTGATCAGACTATTTGGATCTTATCTAGAGGATGATATCAACCCCATCAACCCGTCTAAGGGTTTATAGTAGGCGCACCTTAGATCTAATGAGGATGCGCGCAAGATATGATAAGTTTTGAGAAAAACAACATCCAAGCGCCACCATGCAATATACATGCGCAAACATAAACATACTAGCATGTAGTTTCGCATGATGATCTATCATGAAATATCGCATGTAATTTAGATCTACACAAACATGGATCACAAAGACATGAAGCAATCATATGAATCATTCAGAAATCGGCTCTGATACCAATTGAAGAGTCCCTACCAGGAAGGGGGGAAAACCCTAAGGGGGCGCATATCAAGAATCTCATAGCGGAAGCTAGGGTCTCCTTAGGATCATTTGAATAAACATATGATCAACTTGCTGAAAGATTGCAAAGATGAATGAAAGATCATACCATCGCCATCCTTTGGATGGTGCCTTTGAAGGTCCCCTAAAGGGGGCAAAACCCTAAAGCATTGGCGCATATGGAAGATGCAAGCAGCGGAAAGGGGGTTTCTAGATCTTGCATGCTATATGATTAACAAAAGGAACCCGATTGCATATAGAGAAGGATCATACCATAGCCATTTCTAGATGGCGCCTTGGAAGCAAAGATCAAACTGGATCTTCTCCAGAGGTGACGCACACAATTGATGTCGCCTACTCCTCCTTGCGATCCTTGTGCTAGCAAGGTCGAAAGATATCTTTGTCGAGTGAAAGGGAAAAAGAACTTCTTGGCTTGGCGATTTTTCCTTATCGTCTATTCCTCTCCTCCACGCAAGAATGCCCCAAGAGCCAAAGCCGAATTGGCGACAAAGCGTGAAGGCGTGAAGAGGGAAAACGTGAAAACGTGGTCACGTTGAGAAGTGCTATCCAAAAATAGCATATAACTTCTCCACATGCGATCTTGGGTTTACCCCAATCGCAAACTCCACTTCACCCTTGAACCATGCGCTCATTCATGAGTCGGTTCACTTGAATTTGGTTCAATAACCAAATAAACCAAGCCATAAGTCCAGATCACATTAAAACCCTAAGGTATTTGATCTGACTGTTCATCTCCTGATGCTCTTGATCTCATCGATCCAGCATCCATTCTCTCAATCGAAGCTTACCGATCTCAAGCCCTAATCAATCAAACATGATCAGACCAGATCTCACTTACAATCAGAGATTAAATCCCTTTAAACTGAACCTGAACAATTCAGTCCACACGATCTGACTTAAGTAAGCCATATCATCAAATTGTGCGACCCTGAGGGTTTCCTTTAAATGTCGGTAACGATAACTTACGTTATCACGATCAGTGAGGGGTATCTAGAAACACATCACTGTCTCCCGATATAAAGAAAAGAGTCTTCCAAGACTACACCCAAACCACAGCACAAGTGTGAATCCAACTCACAAGGCATGCATCTTTCCTTTGCCACTGGATGTTCTTATTGGACAAGCGTGTCAAGCTTGTAGCTCCAATATGATAAGTATGATTAGATCAGATGAACACAGTCACCTGGGTATGGCCATACACTTTCTCAATCATCTCATCCAGGGGGCCCCTTTAGAACATCACACTCCTTAAACAAGGAGACGGCAATCCTATATCTATCACTAGTGCCCTAACCTGACTCAAGCTCACCATCCAAGATAGTCTATAATCATTATGTTTCAAATGATATTGAACTACCTCAAAACAATGACAATCATCATTTAGAAAACACAAGTGATCTCAAGTCAGAGGAAATGTGCCACTTGTTACAATCAAGGAATATTCACATTGTGACAAGCAATTGAATATCCTAGTAGGGTCTGTCCAGTACATCCAATGTACCCATGAGTCTACATCTTATTCCAAGCTCGAAGCATCCTATAAGATTAGAACACATATTAGTCTTAACCATATCAAGGCTGTCTCATGTTCACCAAGATATCTCGACTAAGGACAAAACTGCATGTCAGCCCAGCTGAACAGCTTTGAGACATTATTCAGAAGTACAATTATTGCAGCAGACAATATAACAACCTGAATAACAACCATGCCTTTATAAACATAAGAGTTTATACATGATACTGATACAATCCCAAGGCCTCAAACATTAGCCTTAAGGGCATACCCCAACAATCTCCCACTTGCACTTAATCTAATGGTTGAGAAATCTCAAACCCATATTATTACAGTGCTTCTCATGCTTCTGCTGTGCCAGAGGCTTAGTAAGCGGGTCTGCCAGATTGTCATCTGTATGAACCTTGCAGACTTTGATCTCGCCACGATCTATGATCTCCCGGATCAAGTGAAACCGTCTCTGTATGTGCTTGGACTTCTGGTGTGACCGTGGTTCCTTTGCTTGTGCGATTGCTCCAGTGTTATCACAGAAGATTGAAAGTCCCCTGACTAAGGGGGAAAAACCCTAAACTGGCGCAAACAGAAACATGGGCAGCGGATACTAGGGTTTCAAAGAATCGGTGCATGAAGTATGATTAACTTTGATATAACTTGTAAACAAGAATGAATGCGATTCATACCATGGCCATTTCTAGATGGCGCCTTGGAAGCAAAGATCAAACGAGATCTTCTCCAAATCGTCACACACAAGATGAGAATGCGCTTCTTCTTGTCGTCCCTTGTGCTAGCAAGGATCGTCCAAGTATCACAATCGTATGAAGGGAAGAGAAAAACTTGCTTAGCGATTTCCTCCTTCTTTTCGTCAAAAACTCTTCTTCACGAGAGAGCAAGCCACACGAGAAGAGGCAAGAGGCGAGAGTGATGAGCGACCATAGAGCCAACGTGAGATGTGGTCACGTAAGAGACATGCTATCTAAAAATAGCAAACACGTCTCAACGTTCACAAGTCGCAAATCTCTCCTCTTATTTTGAACCACTCGCTCATCCATGAGCCGGTTCATCTTGGTCTGGTTCAAAGACCAAATAAGCCAAGCGACATGGTCTAGATCAAATTAAACCCTAAGGCTCCAGATCTAACCGTCGATCTCTTGATGCTTCTGATCTCACCGATCTAGCATCTATTCTCTCGATCGAAGCTTACCGATCTCAAGCTCTAATCAATCATACATGATCAGACTAGATCTCACTTACAATCAGAGATTAAATCCCTTTAAACTGATCTCGAACAATTCAGTCCACACGATCTGACTTAAGTAAGCCATATCATCAAATTGTGCGACCCTGAGGGTTTCCTTTAAATGTCGGTAACGATAACCCACGTTATCACGATCAGTGAGGGGTATCTAGCAACACATCACTGTCTCCCGATATAAAGAAAAGAGTCTTCCAAGACTACACCCAAACCACAGCACAAGTGTGAATCCAATTCACAAGGCATGCATACTTCCTTTGCCACTGGATGTTCTTATTGGACAAGCGTGTCAAGCTTGTAGCTCCAATATGATAAGCATGATTAGATCAGATGAACACTGTCACCTGGGTATGGCCATACACTTTCTCAATCATCTCATCCAGGGGGCCCCTTTAGAACATCACACTCCTTAAACAAGGAGACGGCAATCCTATGTCTATCACTAGTGCCCTAACATGACTCAAGCTCATTATCCAAGATAGTCTATAATCATTATTTCTCAAATGATATTGAACTACCTCAAAACAATGACAATCATCATTTAGAAAACACAAGTGATCTCAAGTCAGAGGAAATGTGCCACTTGTTGCACTCAAGGATTATTCACATTGTGACAAGCAACTGAATATCCTAGTAGGGTCTGTCCAGTACATCCAATGTACCCATGAGTCTACATCTTATTCCATGCTCGAAGCATCCTATAAGATTAGAACACACATTAGTCTTAACCATATCAAGGCTGTCTCATGTTCACCAAGACACATCGACTAAGGACATAATAGCATGTCAGCCCAGCTGAACAGCTTTGAGACATTATTCAGAAGTATACTTATTGCAGCAGACAAGGTAACAAACTGAATAATAACCATGCCTTTATAAACACAAGAGTTTATTACATGATACTGTTACAATCCCAAGGCCTCAAACATTAGGCTTAAGGGCATACCCCAACAAAGATAACCAAAGGATCTGCACTCGAAGGAACAACACCAAGTTCTCTCACGAACTTACGAATCCACACTGCCTCCTTGGATGCTTCCGAGGCTGCAACATACTCGGCTTCTGTTGTGGAATCAGCAACAGTTGACTGTTTGAAACTCTTCCACACCACTGCTCCTCCATTCAAGCTAAAAACATAGCCTGATTGCGATCGAAAATCATCCTGGTCAGACTGGAACGAAGCGTCAGTATATCCTTCAATACTGAGTTCTTCCTGACCACCATATATTAAGAACATATCTTTGGTCCTCCGCAGATATTTTAAAATGTTCTTGACTGCAATCCAGTGCGCCATACCTGGATTACTTTGGAACCGACTGGTCACGCTTAACCCGTAAGCAACGTCTGGGCGAGTACACAACATCGCATACATTATGGACCCAATAGCCGAAGCATAAGGCGTATTGTCCATTTCATCTTTCTCAGTCTGTGTTTGTGGACACTGACTCTTCGAAAGATTCAGACCATGTCTGACTGGAAGATATCCTCTCTTAGAATTCTCTAAGTGGAATCTCTCCAGGATCTTATCGATGTAAGTACTCTGGCACAGCCCGAGAAGCCTCTTAGATCTATCCCTGTAGATCTTCACACCTAATACATAGGCTGCTTCTCCTAGATCTTTCATCTGGAAACATTTCCTTAACCATGCCTTAACCGCATGCATTTCAGGAATGTCATTTCCAATGATCAAGATATCATCGACGTAGAGGACTAGGAAAGTAATTACGCTCCCACTAAACCTCTTATATACACACGGGTCATCTTCGTTCTTGATGAAACCAAATTCAGTGACTGATTCATCAAAACGAATATTCCAGCTTCTTGATGCTTGCTTAAGTCCATAAATGGACTTCTTTAACTTGCATATTTTATGACGATCTGATGGATTAGTGAAACCTTCTGGTTGTATCATATACACATCCTCATCCAGATTTCCATTCAGGAAAGCTGTCTTCTCATCCATCTGCCAGATCTCATAATCATAATATGCAGCTATCGCGAAAAGAATCCGAATAGACTTAAACATGGCTACAGGTGAGAAAGTTTCATCATAATCTATCCCGTAGATTTGTTTGAAACCTTTCACAACTAGCCTGCCTTTATAGGTAACCACGTTACCATCCATGTCAATCTTCTTCTTGAAGATCCATTTACAGCCTATAGGGATAACTCCCGAAGGCGGATCAACCAAATCCCAGACTTGGTTATCTGACATGGAGTCCATCTCGGCTCGCATAGCTTCAAGCCATCTTGCTGACTCCGGTCCACTGACCGCATCCACATAAGTGAGGGGTTCATCATTATCAATGATGTAGACTCCGTCATAGCGCTCAGGCTGTCGACGGATCCTTCCCGATCTTCGCGGTTCCCGTGATATCTGAGCCTCAGGTTGTTCAATAACCTGATATACCGGCTCAGGCTCATCCAACTGTGCTTGACTACTTTGTCCTTCCTCTGGATTCTCATCCAGCTTTATTTCTCTCCCACTGGCCTCTTGCAGAAGAAACTCCTTCTCAAGAAATATGGCCGTCCGAGCAACAAATACCTTGTTCTCTTTGGGATCGTAGAAATAATAACCCTTAGTTTCCTTAGGGTAACCGACAAAGATACATTTCTCAAATCTGCTCTCTAGTTTCCCAGAGGCAAGCTTTTTGACATAAGCCTCGCAGCCCCAGATCCTGATAAATGTCAAGCTCGGCTGTTTCCCATACCATAACTCATATGGAGTCTTAGAAACTGCCTTAGATGGCACTCGGTTTAGTACCTTTGCAGCTGTTTCCAGTGCAAAACCCCAAAAGGAATATGGAAGAGTAGCCTGACTCATCATAGAACGAACCATATCAAGTAACGTTCTATTTCTCCTCTCAGACACACCATTCCATTGCGGTGTTCCTGGCGGAGTGAGCTGTGAGATAATCCCACACTCCTTCAGATAGTCAGTAAACGCATGACTCAAGTATTCTCCACCTCGATCAGAACGAAGTGCCTTGATATTTCGGCCTAGCTGATTCTGTACTTCATTTTTGAACTCTTTGAACTTGTCAAAAGATTCACTTTTATGTCTCATTAAATAGACATACCCATATCTACTGAAATCATCAGTAAAGGTAATGAAGTACTGATAGCCACCTCTGGCATGTTTACTAAATGGCCCACACACATCACTGTGTATAAGGTCAAGTAAACCTGAAGCCCTTTGTCCTTTGTTAGGAAAAGGTGACTTCGTCATTTTGCCCATTAAACAAGCCTTGCATGTATCAATCTCCTCATAGGAGAATGATCCCAGCAGTCCATGATCATGCAACCGCTTAATGCGTTTCTCGTTAATATGGCCTAAACGACTATGCCATAGCAAGGTGCTGTCATCAGCATACTTGGCTTTCTTATTATCAATATTTTGTATAGAACTTTCCATGTCCAACATGAATAACCCATTGTTAATTGAACCAGTTGCATAAACAATATTATCTAAAGATAAAACACACTTTGAAATATTGCATTCAAAGGAAAATCCCTTCCTGACAAGAGCAGGAATGGAGATAATATTTTTAGTAATACTGGGAACAAAGTAACAACTGTTTAATTCTAATACAATTCCAGATGGTAATGAGATGAAATAGTCTCCTACAGCAACAGCAGCAACCCGTGCCCCGTTTCCTACTCGTAGGTCCACCTCATGCTGTCCCACCTGCCTTCTTCTCTTGAGTTCCTGCACATTTGAACAAATGTGAACTCCACATGCAGTGTCCAACACCCATGATATAGAAGAAGATGAAAACATGACTTCAGTCACGTAAATACCTGAGCCAGAAGCGATGCTTCCCCTCTTATCTCCTTGGAGCGCTTTACAGTCCTTTTTCCAGTGACCCAGCTGGCCACAGTGGAAACATCTGTATTCCTTTGACCGCTTCACCTTTTGCTTCAGAGCCTTGCTGTAATTCTTGACAAGGGCCTTGCCCTTCTTCCCCTTCTTCTTGTTCCTAGAAGGAACCATTAAGATAGAGGTTGAAGGCTTTCCCTTCAGAGTTTCCTCAGTAGTCAAGAGCATATTCAGCAGCTCTGCCGGAGTACAGTCGATTTTGTTCATATTAAAATTAATAATGAACGCATCGAAAGAGGGCGGGAGAGACTGCAGAATAATGTCTACAGCAAGCTCCTGATTGATGGTATGCCCCAGTTTTTCTAGAGCCTCCTTGTGCCCAATCATCTTGAGCACGTGAGCTCCCACTGGGCTCCCTTCAGCCAGTTTGCTCTGAAAGAATAGCTTTGTCAGATTATAGCGTTCTGTCCTCGCCTGTGCAGCATATAGCATCTTGAGGTTCGCTATCATGTCTATAGCAGACATATCCTCATACTGACGCTGCAGCGGTGGCGTCATAGACGCTAGCATCAGGCAAGCGACATCTATGCTATCACTGACGTGCTTTTCATAGGCTTCCCGAACCGCCCTTGCGGCGTTCGGTGCGGGCTGAGGCGGTATCACCGTCTCGAGGACATACAGTTTCCTCTCTGCCTTAAGAACAATCTTAAGGTGTCCGAACCAGTCTGAGAAGTTCGGCCCAGCAAACTTCTCTCTTTCCAGTAGGGATCGCACATTGAAGCTCATGGTGTTCGTTGCTGCAGGTATCTACAACAATGCAAGAACAGCAAGGTCAGTATCAATGTTAAGAATCAATCAGGACTTAAGAAAGATTCTTTTTCTCACTATTTTATCTGGCTGAAAAATCCAGCAAAACAGCCCGAAAGAGTAGAACTCTTTTAGTGAGATGGGATCCAGATTTCATACTTGGTCTCCGCGTCCTGCTCAGGCGAGATAAGATGCACAGAGAGTACAAGCACTAATTTCTGGTAGGCAGTCCCTGCCAATCGCCAACCCGTGCGATTCCCCTTAATCTGGGCAATCCAGCAGACTGTGCCAACTGAGTTGGTACAACACAGTCTCTGATCCCACAGATGGCTGCGTCCATGTGCTACCATATGCGCCACATATGTAGCCTACATGGTCAAGCTGACCCGACCTACTCCCTGGACCACCACGTGCTATGCTGAGCAACGAGAAGGGATAAATCCCTACTCTGTAACACGCAGGTGTAATCCAGCACCGTCTGAAGATAGATGGACGTGCCCACTGAGTGGGTACAACACGGCTCCAACGATAGTCAGAACAGTGAGGTTTCGCGTCAGAAGGCTTACGAGCTTGATATTTTAGCGTTGGATTTTAACGGTCTTTTATCTTCTTCACTATCATGCAATTCCTATGGTGATAGCAGAAGATAAATAAATCATGCTGTTCTGCTTATTGAAACAATAAAAGAAAGCATGAATCTTATGTGGTAAAAGCCCATAAAGCCTAAGTAAGACCTTAACCTAACTTAAGTCTTCACTTGCTTTTCGTCATGGGGCTTTTGCTTCTCATCTGGCCCAACCCAGGGCCCAAGCGCCATCTGCAGCTCTGGTGCGCCCACCAAGAAAATGCGCCAGGTCCTAGGGTCGAACCCTAGACCTCCCACCTGGTCAAGCCACAAGCTGCATGCACCTCTGCCAAGTGTGCTCTGTGCTCTTGTCTGATTAATGTACAAATTAATCTATCTAGACAAGATTGACTCGCAGGTCAATTACATTTTATAAATTAAATGCAATGTGATGCGTAGATCACAATATAAAAATAATTTACAAAATTAACCAGGCACGCAGGCCCCAGCACAGCACACATTAAAAACGGGCAGCCCACATAAGATTAAATAAACAAGCAAATGGCATCAATCAGCATGTGATCCAAACAAGAAATTAAAACTTTTGAAAACCCCATGGGATCATTTTAATTTCCTTATATGCCCTACTACCTTACAACGGTCCATCATTAGGGATCCACTCATCAGACCCAGTCAGATCCACTGCCCTTGCATGCACCAAGTCCTAACTGACTTGAGTCGACCCAGTGGTCAACTATGCATGCGCCAGGGCTGAACAACCACAATGAGGTCTGGCAAACGGGTGTGACCCTGGGCCTAACTCATGTGCGTTCATAGGTTGTCTCAATCAGACATCGCTACACGCCTGTCTGCAGTCGACCTATAGCCACCAGGTGCTTGCGCACAGGTGCTATCTGGTCAACCCATCAAGGCTGTCAGATGGTCTGATCAGACTATCTGGATCTAACCTAGGGGATGACTTCAACCCTAGTAACCCGTCTAAGGGTTTATAGTAAGGCCTTAGATCTAGTGTGAGTCGCGCAAGTATTTAAGTTTTAAGAAAACCAACAACATACAAGCGCCAACTGAAGGTAACCTCATACATGCGCCATAAACAAAATACAAGTTTCGCCTATGATAACTTAACATGTATTTTCGCATGTAATAAAGATCTAAGCATTGTTCGCAAACAAGGATCACAAAATGGCTTGCAATCATAAAACATGCATGAAACCTAGGCTCTGATACCAATTGAAGGTCCCCTAAAGGGGGCGAAACCCTAAAGCATTGGCGCATATGGAAGATGCAAGCAGCGGAAAGGGGGTTTCTAGATCTTGCATGCTATATGATTAACAAAAGGAACCCGATTGCATATAGAGAAGGATCATACCATAGCCATTTCTAGATGGCGCCTTGGAAGCAAAGATCAAACTGGATCTTCTCCACAGGTGACGCACACAATTGATGTCGCCTACTCCTCCTTGCGATCCTTGTGCTAGCAAGGTCCAAAGATGTCTTTGTCGAGTGAAAGGGAAAAAGAACTTCTTGGCTTGGCGATTTTTCCTTATCGTCTATTCCTCTCCTCCACGCAAGAATGCCCCAAGAGCCAAAGCCGAATTGGCGACAAAGCGTGAAGGCGTGAAGAGGGAAAACGTGAAAACGTGGTCACGTTGAGAAGTGCTATCCAAAAATAGCATATAACTTCTCCACATGCGATCTTGGGTTTACCCCAATCGCAAACTCCACTTCACCCTTGAACCATGCGCTCATTCATGAGCCGGTTCACTTGAATTTGGTTCAATAACCAAATAAACCAAGCCATAAGTCCAGATCACATTAAAACCCTAAGGTATTTGATTTGACCGTTCATCTCCTGATGCTCTTGATCTCATCGATCCAGCATCCATTCTCTCAATCGAAGCTTACCGATCTCAAGCCCTAATCAATCAAACATGATCAGACCAGATCTCACTTACAATCAGAGATTAAATCCCTTTAAACTGAACGTGAACAATTCAGTCCACACGATCTGACTTAAGTAAGCCATATCATCAAATTGTGCGACCCTGAGGGTTTCCTTTAAATGTCGGTAACGATAACTTACGTTATCACGATCAGTGAGGGGTATCTAGCAACACATCACTGTCTCCCGATATAAAGAAAAGAGTCTTCCAAGACTACACCCAAACCACAGCAGAAGTGTGAATCCAACTCACAAGGCATGCATCTTTCCTTTGCCACTGGATGTTCTTATTGGACAAGCGTGTCAAGCTTGTAGCTCCAATATGATAAGTATGATTAGATCAGATGAACACAGTCACCTGGGTATGGCCATACACTTTCTCAATCATCTCATCCAGGGGGCCCCTTTAGAACATCACACTCCTTAAACAAGGAGACGGCAATCCTATATCTATCACTAGTGCCCTAACCTGACTCAAGCTCACCATCCAAGATAGTCTATAATCATTATGTTTCAAATGATATTGAACTACCTCAAAACAATGACAATCATCATTTAGAAAACACAAGTGATCTCAAGTCAGAGGAAATGTGCCACTTGTTACAATCAAGGAATATTCACATTGTGACAAGCAATTGAATATCCTAGTAGGGTCTGTCCAGTACATCCAATGTACCCATGAGTCTACATCTTATTCCATGCTCGAAGCATCCTATAAGATTAGAACACATATTAGTCTTAACCATATCAAGGTTGTCTCATGTTCACCAAGATATCTCGACTAAGGACAAAACTGCATGTCAGCCCAGCTGAACAGCTTTGAGACATTATTCAGAAGTACAATTATTGCAGCAGACAATATAACAACCTGAATAACAACCATGCCTTTATAAACATAAGAGTTTATACATGATACTGATACAATCCCAAGGCCTCAAACATTAGCCTTAAGGGCATACCCCAACAGCCTTGGAAGCAAAGATCGAAAGGGATCTTCTCCAAAGATGACGCACACAAGATGAGGAATGGCTTCTCCTTGTCGTCTTTGTGCTAGCAAAGCTTCAAGAGGTCCTTTGTGTGGAGGAAGATTGAGATGCGAGAGCAATTCTCTCCTTGGCCGAAATCTTCTCTTCTCTTCTCATCAACACACATCCACGAGAGTGCAAAACCGGCCACATGAGAAGAGGGGAACGTCTTTGGCGTTTTGGCGTTAAGAGGAAGTGACCTTGATGACATTCCAAAAATAGAATATCATGAAGGCATGCGCCCATGATCTTAAAACCAACCAAAAACGCTTACAAGCATTGAACCAAGCGTTCACCTATGTGAACCGGTTCAAGCCAAACCGTCCCAATTGAATTTGGTTCATAAACCAAATCAAAACAGCCCAAGCCATGGTCTAGATCTTATTGAACCAAATGGTTCAAGATCTAACCGTTCATCTCTTGATGCTCTTGATCTCACCGATCTAGCATCAACTCTCTTGATCGAAGCTTACCGATCTCAAGCCCTAATCAATCAAACATGATCAGACCAGATCTCACTTACAATCAGAGTTTAAACTCCTTTAAACTGAACCCAAACAATTCAGTCCACACGATCTGACTTAAGTAAGCCATATCATCAAATTGTGCGACCCTGAGGGTTTCCTTTAAATGTCGGTAATGATAACTTACGTTATCACGATCAGTGAGGGGTATCTAGCAACACATCACTGTCTCCCGATATAAAGGAAAGAGTCTTCCAAGACTACACCCAAACCATAGCACAAGTGTGAATCCACTTCACTAGGCATACATGTTTCCTTTGCCACTGGATGTTCTTATTGGACAAGCGTGTCAAGCCTGTAGCTCCAATATGATGAGCATGATTAGATCAGATGAACATAGTCACCTGGGTATGGCCATACACTTTCTCAATAATCTCATCCAGGGGGGCCCCTTTAGAACATCACACTCCTTAAACAAGGAGACGGCAATCCTATATCTATCACTAGTGTCCTAACCTGACTCATGATCATTATCCAATATAGTCTATAACCATTATTTTTCAAATGATATTGAACTACCTCAAAACAATGACAATCATCATTTAGAAACACAAGTGATCTCAAGTCAGAGGACATATGCCACTTGTTGCAAACAAGGATTATTCACATTGTGACAAGCAATTGAATATCCTAGTAGGGTCTGTCCAGTACATCCAATGTACCCATGAGTCTACATCTTATTCCATGCTCGAAGCATCCTATAAGATTAGAACACATATTAGTCTCAATCATATCAAGGCTGTCTCATGTTCACCAAGATATCTCGACTAAGGACATATAGCATGTCAGCCTAGCTGAACAACATTGAGACATTATTCAGAAGTATACTTATTGCAGCAGACAATGTAACAAACTGAATAACAACCATTGCCTTTATAAACAAAAGAGTTTATACATGATACTGAAAGAATCCCAAGGCCTCAAACATTAGCCTTAAGGGCATACCCCAACAACATCTTTGTGCCTCAGTGGATATGGGAATACACAACTTGCATAGTTTCGGTTAAAATCTCTTTCATATGAAGGAATACACAAGGCAGAAGAGGTACAAGATGAAAATGGAGGAGAAAAATGCAAACTTCCCCCCTAGATCTAGTTCCAAGCGCTATCTTCTTCCTTGTAGGGATGGCAACGGGGCGGGTCGGGGTCGGGTTTTGCCATCCCCGACCCGACCCCGACTTCCCTAAACCCGTCCCCGAACCCGACCCCGAACTCGACGGGTTTAGAAAACCCTGCCCCACACCCGACCCCGCGGGGAAACCTGAACCCGCGGGGAAATCCGACCCCGCCCGACCTAAAAAATAAATATATATTATAAATAATATTTTAAAATTAATTTGCATTTTTTATTCATAATATATAAAAAAAAATATTTTACATAAACTATATCATCATTTCTACATAAATTATTAAAATTTAGTAACTAGGTTATAACTTATAAGGGGTAAATTTGTTATTTTAATAGTCGGGGCGGGTTCGGGGTCGGGTTTGGGGCGGGTACCTAAATTCCCATACCCGACCCCGACCCGACTATACCCCCGTCGGGTTTTCCCCGAACCCGACCCGACCCCCAGTCAACTCGGGTTTTCCCCGTTGACTTCGGGTCGGGTCGGGTCGGGGATGGGGTTTTTTGCCTTCCCTACTTCCTTGTTCTGCTTGTACTCGCTGTCCTCTCGGAGTCGATCCGTTTTTCCCCCCAAAATGTTTCCTTTTATATGTTTGATCCACTTCCTCTTGTTTCTGACGTGTAGCCCTTCTAATTCCCGTCGTTTTGACACCAAGATCCCCCAAATCTGACTTGAAACGAGGGAGAAATGCCAAGAGTCGAGATCTGCGTATAAATATACGGGCGTGAAGCGTTTCTTGGGTGGCCCATGAAGCTCTCGGCTGAATTATGCGTTGCGCCTTCGGTAGACTTCATGAGCGTATTCTGTTTCACAGGCTAGACGTATTCTTCTAGGCAAACAAAATTCCAAAATTTCATTCCTGCGTTTCACGGCCGTGTCTTCGATCACAACTAGAAAATGATATGAAATATTCGTCCTCATAAATACTACCATGAACACTTTCAAGGGCAGGACGTATTTTCGGTAACAATTTTCGTTTGAGCTGAAAATTGGTGGGAAGCTTCGTCTTTTCATCCTTAACCACTTTATAACTTTAATTTCTAGTTTTAAGCTCCATAGATAAGGGAATTAACTTGAAACACATGAAAGGCAAAGAAATGTGTAGATTCCGAAAATAACAAGGAAATAAGTGCTGAAAGAGATACAAAAGTAACAAAATTCAAATTAACTAGTAAATTGTCAAAAGTCAAATCGAGAAGGTCCCATAATCCAAGATCAAAAAGGACTCGCAACCTATGCAATGCAATGAACTCCGATCTTATAAATAAACTTCATCCGCCCATTTAAGCTTACCAAGATTACTAATTGGGATGAAAAACTCAATGCTGGCGTAGAAAGCTGGATGAAATAAACCCCCTTTTATTTTTGTGTCTTTTGTATTGTGTTTATTTTTCTCCTTTTTTTTGTGTCTCTAAACTTTTGTTAGAGAATCTTTTTCAATAAATTTTTTCTTTTTTTTTTTTTCGAAATGATTGCCCTAAATTGTAGTGTGGTGGGCAAATGATTTGAATATGATATGATAATTGTATAGTGAAGTGGCGAGGGTTATGCATTGAGTTTCCATACCAACAAGCAACCAAGTAAACCGCATAGATAAATAAAGCAATCCACTTAACCAGAAGAACAAAAACATCACATAAGTTTTGAAAACCTTAATAAAATTGAACATGTTCCCCATCAATTGTCATCCATCGAATAAACTAATTACAAGAACCTATCTATCCTAATCACAGTTGGCATCCAAGGAAACAAGTTGAAACAAAGAACAATGTCATTCATACCATGGCATCCTGAATATTCATCATGTGAAATCGCAATTCACAATCAAAAAATTTCAAGAATATTCCATCATTAGATACAACAAAATAGCATCAGAATAGTTACACAAAATAGCATCATAAAATAGTATCATAACATTAGAGTACCATCACATTATCACAAAATTGCATACAAAATATCGTCATGGAGACAACAAAACAGCATCACAAAATAATTTCACAAAACATAAAACAGCATCAGAATACCCTACATATCTCCCAGACTAAATGCAGCACAGTCCTCTATGCCATGAAGAATAATTACACAAAAGTTGGAAAATGTGGGGTAAGATAATCACAAAAACTAAGTGATGGAGGGAGAGGCCACACATCTAAGAGGTACAAATGGGGCACCCTAACCCAAGGGTACCTTCTAAGTCCCCACTTTCCTTTTCAGCACTTTCCTTATTTGCATTGCATGGCATTTTAGGTTAGTTCCACCCCCAAGTCTATCATGTAGTTTACTTTTATGAATGTTGTTGGTAGGTTGTGCATTGTAATGTCATGGTAGGTTAGTGCATGTAGAATGGATACTTATAAATTCAGCTCATGGGGAACTTAAGCTAGCTCACTCCACTTCAACAAGCTAGCTCCCAATTTGGAAGGTCCACTTCAAACTAGTTCAACAGAAGACTTCAAACTCAACTCCACTTCAACTCCACTTCCAAGATCATGAAAGTCCCCTAATGAAAGGGGAAAAACCCTAAACTGGCGCAAACAGAAACATGGGCAGCGGATACTAGGGTTTCAAAGAATCGGTGCATGAAGTATGATTAACTTTGATATAACTTGTAAACAAGAATGAATGCGATTCATACCATGGCCATTTCTAGATGGCGCCTTGGAAGCAAAGATCAAACGAGATCTTCTCCAAATCGTCACACACAAGATGAGAATGCGCTTCTTCTTGTCGTCCCTTGTGCTAGCAAGGATCGTCCAAGTATCACAATCGTATGAAGGGAAGAGAAAAACTTGCTTAGCGATTTCCTCCTTCTTTTCGTCAAAACTCTTCTTCACGAGAGAGCAAGCCACACGAGAAGAGGCAAGAGGCGAGAGTGATGAGCGACCCTAGAGCCAACGTGAGAGATGTGGTCACGTAAGAGACATGCTATCTAAAAATAGCAAACACGTCTCAACGTTCACAAGTCGCAAATCTCTCCTCTTATTTTGAACCACTCGCTCATCCATGAGCCGGTTCATCTTGGTCTGGTTCAAAGACCAAATAAGCCAAGCGACATGGTCTGGATCAAATTAAACCCTAAGGCTCCAGATCTAACCGTCGATCTCTTGATGCTTCTGATCTCACCGATCTAGCATCTATTCTCTCGATCGAAGCTTACCGATCTCAAGCTCTAATCAATCATACATGATCAGACTAGATCTCACTTACAATCAGAGATTAAATCCCTTTAAACTGATCTCGAACAATTCAGTCCACACGATCTGACTTAAGTAAGCCATATCATCAAATTGTGCGACCCTGAGGGTTTCCTTTAAATGTCGGTAACGATAACCCACGTTATCACGATCAGTGAGGGGTATCTAGCAACACATCACTGTCTCCCGATATAAAGAAAAGAGTCTTCCAAGACTACACCCAAACCACAGCACAAGTGTGAATCCAATTCACAAGGCATGCATACTTCCTTTGCCACTGGATGTTCTTATTGGACAAGCGTGTCAAGCTTGTAGCTCCAATATGATGAGCATGATTAGATCAGATGAACACTGTCACCTGGGTATGGCCATACGCTTTCTCAATCATCTCATCCAGGGGGCCCCTTTAGAACATCACACTCCTTAAACAAGGAGACGGCAATCCTATGTCTATCACTAGTGCCCTAACATGACTCAAGCTCATTATCCAAGAAAGTCTATAATCATTATGTTTCAAATGATATTGAACTACCTCAAAACAATGACAATCATCATTTAGAAAACACAAGTGATCTCAAGTCAGAGGAAATGTGCCACTTGTTGCACTCAAGGATTATTCACATTGTGACAAGCAACTGAATATCCTAGTAGGGTCTGTCCAGTACATCCAATGTACTCATGAGTCTATATCTTATTCCATGCTCGAAGCATCCTATAAGATTAGAACACATATTAGTCTTAACCATATCAAGGCTGTCTCATGTTCACCAAGATACATCGACTAAGGACATAATAGCATGTCAGCCCAGCTGAACAGCTTTGAGACATGATTCAGAAGTATACTTATTGCAGCAGACAAGGTAACAAACTGAATAATAACCATGCCTTTATAAACACAAGAGTTTATTACATGATAATGTTACAATCCCAAGGCCTCAAACATTAGGCTTAAGGGCATACCCCAACAATCTCCCACTTGCACTTAATCTAATGGTTGAGAAATCTCAAACCCATATTATTACAGTGCTTCTCATGCTTCTGCTGCGCCAGAGGCTTTGTAAGCGGGTCTGCTAGATTGTCATCTGTATGAACCTTGCAGACTTTGATCTCGCCACGATCTATGATCTCCCTGATCAAATGAAACCGTCTCTGTATGTGCTTGGACTTCTGGTGTGACCGTGGTTCCTTTGCTTGTGCGATTGCTCCAGTGTTATCACAGAAGATAACCAAAGGATCTGCACTCGAAGGAACAACACCAAGTTCTCTCACGAACTTACGAATCCACACTGCCTCCTTGGATGCTTCCGAGGCTGCAACATACTTGGCTTCTGTTGTGGAATCAGCAACAGTTGACTGTTTGAAACTCTTCCACACCACTGCTCCTCCATTCAAGCTAAAAACATAGCCTGATTGCGATCGGAAATCATCCTGGTCAGACTGGAACGAAGCGTCAGTATATCCTTCAATACTGAGTTCTTCCTGACCACCATATATCAAGAACATATCTTTGGTCCTCCGCAGATATTTTAAAATGTTCTTGACTGCAATCCAGTGTGCCTGACCTGGATTACTTTGGAACCGACTGGTCACGCTTAACCTGTAAGCGACGTCTGGGCGAGTACACAACATCGCATACATAATGGATCCAATAGCTGAAGCATAAGGCGTATTGTCCATTTCATCTTTCTCAGTCTGTGTTTGTGGACACTGACTCTTCGAAAGATTCAGACCATGTCTGACTGGAAGATATCCTCGTTTAGAATTCTCTAAATGAAATCTCTCCAGGACTTTATCGATGTAAGTACTCTGGCACAGCCCGAGAAGCCTCTTAGATCTATCCCTGTAGATCTTTACACCTAATATATAGGCTGCTTCTCCTAGATCTTTCATCTGGAAACATTTCCTTAACCATGCCTTAACTGCATGCATTTCAGGAATGTCATTTCCAATGATCAAGATGTCATCGACGTAGAGGACTAGGAAAGTAATCACGCTCCCACTAAACCTCTTATATACACACGGGTCATCCTCGTTCTTGATGAAACCAAATTTACTGACTGATTCATCAAAACGAATATTCCAGCTTCTCGATGCTTGTTTCAGTCCATAAATGGACTTCTTTAACTTGCACATCTTATGACGATCTGATGGATTAGTGAAACCTTCTGGTTGTGTCATATACACATCCTCATCCAGATTTCCATTAAGAAAAGCTGTTTTCACATCCATCTGCCAGATCTCATAATCATAATATGCAGCTATCGCGAAAAGAATCCGAATAGACTTAAACATAGCTACAGGTGAGAAAGTTTCATCATAATCTATCCCGTAGATTTGTTTGAAACCTTTCGCAACTAGCCTGCCTTTATAGGTAACCACGTTACCATCCATGTCAATCTTCTTCTTGAAGATCCATTTACAGCCTATAGGGATAACTCCCGGAGGCGGATCAACCAAATCCCAGACTTGGTTATCTGACATGGAGTCCATCTCGGCGCGCATAGCTTCAAGCCATCTCGCTGATTCCGGTCCACTGACCGCATCCGCATAAGAGAGGGGCTCATCATTATCAATGATGTAGACTCCGTCATAGCGCTCAGGCTGTCGATGGATCCTTCCCGATCTTCGCGGTTCCCGTGATATCTGAGCCTCAGGTTGATCAGAAACCCGTTCTACCGGCTCAGGCTCATCCAACTCTGCTTGCGCACTTTTTCCTTCTTCTGGATTCTCATCCAGCTTTATTTCTCTCCCACTGGCCTCTTGCAGAAGAAATTCCTTCTCAAGAAATATGGCCGTCCGAGCAACAAAAACCTTGTTCTCTTTGGGATCGTAGAAATAATAACCCTTAGTTTCCTTAGGGTAACCGACAAAGATGCATTTGTCAGATCTGCTCTCTAGTTTCCCAGAGGCGAGCTTTTTGACATAAGCCTCGCAGCCCCAGATCCTGATAAATGACAAGCTCGGCTGTTTCCCATACCATAACTCATATGGAGTCTTAGAAACGGCCTTGGATGGCACTCGGTTTAGTACCTTTGCAGCTGTTTCCAGTGCAAACCCCCAAAAGGAATATGGAAGAGTAGCCTGACTCATCATAGAACGAACCATATCAAGTAACGTTCTATTTCTCCTTTCGGACACACCATTCCATTGCGGTGTTCCTGGCGGAGTGAGTTGTGAGATAATCCCACACTCCTTTAGATAGTCAGTAAACGCATGACTTAGGTATTCTCCACCTCGATCAGAACGAAGTGCCTTGATATTTCGGCCTAGCTGATTTTGTACTTCATTCTTGAACTCTTTGAACTTGTCAAAAGATTCACTTTTATGTCTCATTAAATAGACATACCCATACCTACTGAAATCATCAGTAAAGGTAATGAAGTACTGATAGCCACCTCTGGCATGTTTACTAAATGGCCCACACACATCACTGTGTATAAGGTCAAGTAAACCTGAAGCCCTTTGACCTTTGTTAGGAAAAGGTGACTTCGTCATTTTAGCCATTAAACAAGCCTTGCATGTATCAATCTCCTCATAGGAGAATGATCCCAGCAGTCCATGATCATGCAACCGCTTAATGCGTTTCTTGTTAATATGGCCTAAACGACTATGCCATAGCAAGGTGCTGTCATCAGCATACTTGGCTTTCTTAATATAAATGTTTTGTATAGAACTTTCCATGTCCAACATGAATAATCCATTGTTAATTGAACCAGTTGCATAAACAATATTATCAAAAGATAAAACACACTTTGAAATATTGCATTCAAAGGAAAATCCCTTCCTGACAAGAGCAGGAATAGAGATAATATTTTTAGTAATACTGGGAACAAAGTAACAACTGTTTAGTTCTAATACAAGACCAGATGGTAAAGAAATGAAATAGTCTCCTACAGCAACAGCAGCAACCCGTGCCCCGTTTCCAACGCGTAGGTCCACCTCATGGTGTCCCACCTGCCTTCTTCTCTTGAGTTCCTGTACATTTGAACAAATGTGAACTCCACATGCAGTGTCCAACACCCATGATATAGAAGAAGATGAAACCATGACTTCCGTCACGTAAATACCTGAGCCAGAAGCGAAGCTTCCCCTCTTATCTCCTTGGAGCGCTTTACAGTCCTTTTTCCAGTGACCCAGCTGGCCACAGTGGAAACACCTGTATTCCTTGGACCGCTTAACCTTCTGCTTCAGAACCTTGCTGTAGCTCTTGACAGGGGCCTTGCCCTTCTTCCCCTTCTTCTTGTTCCTGGAAGGAACCATTAAGACAGAGGTCGAAGGCTTACCCTTCAGAGTTTCCTCAGTAGTCAAGAGCATATTCAGCAGCTCTGCCGGAGTACAATCGATTTTGTTCATATTAAAGTTAATAATGAACGCATCGAAAGAGGGCGGGAGAGACTGCAGAATAATATCTACAGCAAGCTCCTGGTTGATGGTATGCCCCAGTTTCTCTAGAGCCTCCTTGTGCCCAATCATCTTGAGCACGTGAGCTCCCACTGGGCTCCCTTCAGCCAGTTTGCTCTGAAAGAAAAGCTTTGTCAGATTATAGCGTTCTGTCCTCGCCTGTGCAGCATACAGCATCTTGAGGTTTGCTATCATGTCTATAGCAGACATATCCTCATGCTGACGCTGCAGCGGTGGCGTCATAGACGCTAGCATCAGGCAAGCGACATCAATGCTATCATTGACGTGCTTTTCATAAGCTTCCCGAACCGCCCTTGCGGCGTTCGGAGCGGGCTGAGGCGGTATCGCCGTCTCGAGGACATACAATTTCCTCTCAGCCTTAAGAACGATCTTAAGGTGTCCAAACCAGTCAGAGAAGTTCGGCCCAGCAAACTTCTCCCTTTCCAGTAGGGATCGCACATTGAAGTTCATGGTGTTCGTTGCTGCAGGTATCTACAACAATGCAAGAACAGCAAGGTCAGTATCAATGTTAAGAATCAATCAGGACTTAAGAAAGATTCTTTTTCTCACTATTTTATCTGGCTGAAAAATCCAGCAAAACAGCCCGAAAGAGTAAACACTCTTTTAGTGAGATGGGATCCAGATTTCATACTTGGTCTCCGCGTCCCGCTCAGGCGAGATAAGGTGCACAGAGAGTACAAGCACTAATTTCTGGTAGGCAGTCCCTGCCGATCGCCAACCCGTGCGATTCCCCTTCATCTGGGCAGTCCAGCAGACTATGCCAACTGAGTTGGTACAACATAGTCTCTGACCCCACAGATGGCTGCCTCCATGTGCTACCATATGCGCCACATATGTAGCCTACATGGTCAAGCTGACCCGACCTACTCCCTGGACCACCACGTGCTATGCTGAGCAACGAGAAGCGATAAATCCCTTCTCTGTAACACGCAGGTGTAATCCCGCACCGTCTGAAGATAGATGGACGTGCCCACTGAGTGGGTACAACACGGCTCCAACGATAGTCAGAATAGTGAGGTTTCGCGTCAGAAGGCTTACGAGCTTGATATTTAAGCATTGGATTTTAACGGTCTTTTATCTTCTTGAGTATCATGCAATTCCTATGGTGATAGCAGAAGATAAATTAAAACATGTTGTTCTACTTATATAAACAATAAAAGAAAGCATGGATCTTATGTGGTAAAAGCCCATAGCCTAAGTAAGATCTTAATCATAACTTAAGTCTTCACTTGCTCTTGTTCATGGGGCTTTTGCTGCTCATCTGGCCCAAACCAGGGCCCAAGCGCCAAGCTGCTCATCTGGCCCAAACCAGGGCCCAAGCGCCAACTGCAGCTCAGGTGCGCCCACCAGGTAAAATGCGCCTGGTCCCAGAGTCGAACCCTGGACCTCCCACCTGGTCTAGCCTCTACTGCATGCGCCTCTGCCAAGTGTGCTCTGTGCTCTTGTCTAATTAAATTACAAATTTAACTATCTAGACAAGATTGACACGCAGGTCAATTACATTTTATAAATTAAAGCAATGTGATGCGCAGATCACAATAATTAATTTACAACTTTAATTTCCAGGCACGCAGGCCCCAGCACAGCAGACATTTAACATGGGCAGCCCACATAAGAATAAATAGACAAGCACATGGCATCATTCAACATGTGATCCAATCATGAAAATTAAATTTCGAAAAACCCCATAGGCATCAATTTTAATTTCCTTATTTGCCCTACAACCTTACAACGGTCCATTACTAGGGATCCACTCATCCATCCTAGTCAGATCCACTGCCCTTGCATGCACCAAGTCCTAACTGACTTGAGTCGACCATAAGGTCAACCATGCATGCGCCAGGGCTGAACAACCACAATGAGGTCTGGCAAGCGGGTGTGACCCCGGGCCTAACTCATGTGCGTTCATCGGTTGTCTCAATCAGACATCGCTACACGCCTGTCTGCAGCCGACCTGTAGCCACCACGTGCTTGCGCACAGGTGCTACCTGGTCAACCCATCAAGGCTGTCAGATGGTCTGATCAGACTTTTGGATCTAACCTAGGGGGTGACTTCAACCCTAATAACCCGTCTAAGGGTTTAATGCAAGGCCTTAGATCTAGTGAGGTCGCGCAAGTAATTTAGATTTTGAAAACCTAAGATGCACCAACACATCAAACATGCGCAAAAGATAGAAACATACATAATAGATGTATTTTCGCAAGATGATAAAAACTATCATAACACTTTCGCATGTCATGTAGATCTAAGCATATGCACAAGTATGGATCAAACATGAAGACCAAGCATTAAGCAATCATAAAAACATGCGTTAACCTTTGCTCTGATACCAATTGAAAGTCCCCTAATGAAGGGGGAAAAACCCTAAACTGGCGCAAACAGAAACATGGGCAGCGGATACTAGGGTTTCAAAGAATCGGTGCATGAAGTATGATTAACTTTGATATAACTTGTAAACAAGAATGAATGCGATTCATACCATGGCCATTTCTAGATGGCGCCTTGGAAGCAAAGATCAAACGAGATCTTCTCCAAATCGTCACACACAAGATGAGAATGCGCTTCTTCTTGTCGTCCCTTGTGCTAGCAAGGATCGTCCAAGTATCACAATCGTATGAAGGGAAGAGAAAAACTTGCTTAGCGATTTCCTCCTTCTTTTCGTCAAAACTCTTCTTCACGTGAGAGCAAGCCACACGAGAAGAGGCAAGAGGCGAGAGTGATGAGCGACCCTAGAGCCAACGTGAGAGATGTGGTCACGTAAGAGACATGCTATCTAAAAATAGCAAACACGTCTCAACGTTCACAAGTCGCAAATCTCTCCTCTTATTTTGAACCACTCGCTCATCCATGAGCCGGTTCATCTTGGTCTGGTTCAAAGACCAAATAAGCCAAGCGACATGGTCTAGATCAAATTAAACCCTAAGGCTCCAGATCTAACCGTCGATCTCTTGGTGCTTCTGATCTCACCGATCTAGCATCTATTCTCTCGATCGAAGCTTACCGATCTCAAGCTCTAATCAATCATACATGATCAGACTAGATCTCACTTACAATCAGAGATTAAATCCCTTTAAACTGATCTCGAACAATTCAGTCCACACGATTTGACTTAAGTAAGCCATATCATCAAATTGTGCGACCCTGAGGGTTTCCTTTAAATGTCGGTAACGATAACCCACGTTATCACGATCAGTGAGGGGTATCTAGCAACACATCACTGTCTCCCGATATAAAGAAAAGAGTCTTCCAAGACTACACCCAAACCACAGCACAAGTGTGAATCCAATTCACAAGGCATGCATACTTCCTTTGCCACTGGATGTTCTTATTGGACAAGCGTGTCAAGCTTGTAGCTCCAATATGATGAGCATGATTAGATCAGATGAACACTGTCACCTGGGTATGGCCATACACTTTCTCAATCATCTCATCCAGGGGCCCCTTTAGAACATCACACTCCTTAAACAAGGAGACGGCAATCCTATGTCTATCACTAGTGCCCTAACATGACTCAAGCTCATTATCCAAGAAAGTCTATAATCATTATGTTTCAAATGATATTGAACTACCTCAAAACAATGACAATCATCATTTAGAAAACACAAGTGATCTCAAGTACTCATGAGTCAGAGGAAATGTGCCACTTGTTGCACTCAAGGATTATTCACATTGTGACAAGCAACTGAATATCCTAGTAGGGTCTGTCCAGTACATCCAATGTACTCATGAGTCTATATCTTATTCCATGCTCGAAGCATCCTATAAGATTAGAACACATATTAGTCTTAACCATATCAAGGCTGTCTCATGTTCACCAAGATACATCGACTAAGGACATAATAGCATGTCAGCCCAGCTGAACAGCTTTGAGACATTATTCAGAAGTATACTTATTGCAGCAGACAAGGTAACAAACTGAATAATAACCATGCCTTTATAAACACAAGAGTTTATTACATGATACTGTTACAATCCCAAGGCCTCAAACATTAGGCTTAAGGGCATACCCCAACAGATCACGTACCAATTGAAGACATTGCCAACTCATGAATGAATATGCGCCATCCTCATCCAATAAATCAAGCAAGGCTCACTCAAGATCCACAAATCAAGCAAGAGCCTCATCTAGATCCACAAATCAAGGAGGAGCATTGATGAAGACTTTCCTTACCTCATTGCCGCCCAAACAACAAAGGAAAGGTTTTCAAAATTCAGCCACCCATGTGCCAACAACACAAGGAGGCAGCCATTCGAAATTGAAAGAAGCCATTTAAAATTCAAAAGCTTACCATGTTCGGCCCTCCAAAGTAGGCAACAAAATCAGCCCCTTTAATGCCTTGTTCCTATTTCAAATTTTCCCCAAATATGTAAGTGGCACAAGGGGCCAATGACCACCTTGCCCTCACCTTATCCTCATCCCTTAGCGGCTATTTATTGGATCCCCATCACATCACGTCATTAGCATTGTTGAATAATATTGTCGAGTAGTTTCCTAGCCAATTATGGGTGCTTGTGTCGCCCAAGTCCTCTCCTCTTCCCCTCTCTTCCTTCAAGAGCCAAGCCTCTCTTCTTCTTCTCCTCGCCTCACTTCATCAAAGCAAGGCCGAGAGTCACCACCATCAAGGCAAGAGCACCAAAGAGAACAAGAACTCAAGATGGCGCAAAGAACATGGATGCATCTCTTCGTCTCCTTCAAGGCGATTCTCTAAGTTAAGTATTCCATCCTCTTGTGTTTTCTCTTCATACATCTTAAGAACATCTTACTACAAATCTCTTGGATTTGTAGGAATTGGCGCAAGTAAAAGGAATCTTAGTGCATCCCTCTTCCCTTCTTCCCCTTTCCCTGTTGGGGTATGCCCTTAAGGCTAATGTTTGAGGCCTTGAGATAATTTCAGTATCATGTATAAACTATGTTTTATAAAGGCAATTGTTGTTATTCAGATTGTTACATTATCTGCTGCTGTATGTATACTTATGAATAATGTCTCATTGGTGTTTCAGCTTGGCTGACATGCAGTATTGTCCTTAGTCGAGATATCTTGGTGAACATGAGACAGCCTTGATATGATTGAGACTAATATGTGTTCTAATCTTATAGGATGCTTCGAGCATGGAATAAGATTTAGACGCATAGGTGCATTGGATGTACTAGACTGACCCTACTTAGGATATTCAGTTTTTGTCACAATGTGAATAATCCTTATAAACTAGCAAGTGGTATACTCCCTCTGACTTGAGATCACTTGTGTTTCTAAATGATGATTGGCATTGTTTTGAGGTAGTTCAATATCATTTGAAAGATAATGGTTAAGGATTATCTTGGATGGTGGGCATGACTCATGTTAGGACACTGGTGATAGATATAGGATTGCCTCTCCTAGTTGGAGTGTGATGTTCTAAAGGGCCCCCTGGATGAGATGGTTGAGAAAGTGTATGGCCATACCCAGATGACTATGTTCATCTGATCTAACCATTCTCATCATGTTGGAATTACAGGCTTGACAGGCTTGTCCAATGAGAACGTCCAGTGGCAAAGGGAACATGTATGCCGAGTGAATTGGATTCACACTTGTGCTATGGTTTGGGTGTAGTCTTGGAAGACTCTTTCCTTCATATCGGGAGATAGTGATGTGTTGCTAGATACCCCTCTCTGATCGTGATAACGTAAGTTATCGTTACCGACATTGAAGGAAACCCTTAGGGTCGCACAATTTGATGATGTGGCTTACTTATGTCAGATCGTGTGGACTGAATTGTTCTGGTTCAGTTTAAAGGAATTTAAACTCTGATTGGAAGTGAGATCTGGTCTGATCATGTTTGATTGATTAGGGCTTGAGATCGGTAAGCTTCGATCGAGAGAATTGATGCTTGATCATAGAGATCAAGAGGGTCGAGAGATGTGTGGTTAGATCTTGAACCATTTGGTTCAAAGAGATCAAGACCATGGTGGGTTCGGTTTGGTCTTTGAACCAAATAGAATTGAACCGGTTCACTTGGTGAACGCATGGTTCAATTGAGAGAGGAGTTATCGATGGCTTCAAGTGGAGTTAAACATGGAGTTATGCACTTACTATTTTTGGAAGCCGTTTTCTTTGAGAAAACGCCCCCATGTTCGAACGCCTATCTCTCTCTCTCGCCCCCTCTCCTCTCGTGTGGATGATCTTCACGACAAGAGGAAGTTCGGCCAGCAAAAAAGGAGAAAGACATCTCCCCATACACGATCTAGGACTCCTTGGATCTTTGCTAGCACAAGGAATACAAGGAAGAAGTCATCATCTTCTTGTGTGCGATTTCCTTTGGAGAAGAGCCGCTCGCCCTTTCTTCTTCCAAGTTGCCACTCAATCAATGGCAATGGTAACACATCATTTTATCCTTTTATGGTTGCTCATAATATTTTGCCTCTCGATCCTATCAAACCTAGTTTTTCGCCTATGCAAGATCTTATAGATGCGCATGTGTACTAGGGTTTGACTTTCAATTGGTATCAGAGCTAGGGTTTTTGGCTTGATATATATGATCGCCATCTTGTTGTGATCCATGTTTGTATTATGCGTTGGATAGATCTTCATGATGTCATGCGAAAATACATGCTATATGTTAGATGTATTTTGTTTACATTTAAGCATGCGCATGTAATGTTTGTTTGCGCTCTTCATGATAGTTTTCAACCAAAATATTATCATGCGCGCCCCCTCATTTAGATCTATCTAAGTGCCTGCTTTAAACTCTTAGACGGGTTAACAGGGTTGAAGTCATTAGTCAAGTCTGGACCCAACAGCCTAATCAGACCATCTGACAGCCTAGATGGGTCGGCTAGATAGCACCTGTGCGCAAGCAAAATAGGTGGCTATAGGTCGACTGTAGAAGGGCGTGTAGCGATGTCTGATTGAGGCGCCTAGTGCACGATCATGATTAAGGCCCGGGGTCACACCCGCTTGCCAAAAATCATGTGGGACGTTCAGCCCTTAAGGCATGCATAGTTGACCACTAGGTCGACACAAGTCAGTTATGACTGGGTGCATGCAAGGGCAGTGGGTCTGACTTGGTCTGATGAGTGGATACCTGCTAATGGACCGTTGTAAGGTAGTAGGGCACATAAGGAAATAAAATTGATACAATGGGTTTTTCTTTTTTTCAAAAATTTTATTTTCTGATTGGATCACATGTATGCATGTTTAACATGATTGGGTGTTTATTTAATCTTATGTGGGTTGCCCTTATTTTGTGTGCTGTGCTGGGGCCTGCGAGCCTGGAATTAATTTATAAATTTTGCTGTGATCTGCGAATCACATTTTAATTTTGTTGGGGTATGCCCTTAAGGCTAATGTTTGAGGCCTTGGGATTCTTTCAGTATCATGTATAAACTCTTATGTTTATAAAGGCAATGGTTGTTATTCAGTTTGTTACATTATCTGCTGCAATAAGTGTGCTTCTGAATAATGTCTCAATGCTGTTCAGCTTGGCTGACATGCTGTCATGTCCTTAGTCGAGATATCTTGGTGAACTTGAGACAGCCTTGATATGATTGAGACTAATATGTGTTCTAATCTTATAGGATGCTTCGAGCATGGGATAAGATGTAGACTCATGAGTACATTGGATGTACTGGACAGACCGTACTAGGATATTCAATTGCTTGTCACAATGTGAATAATCCTTGTATGCAACAAGTGGCATATGTCCTCTGACTTGAGATCACTTGTGTTTCTAAATGATGATTGTCATTGTTTTGAGGTAGTTCGATATCATTTGAAACATAATGGTTATAGACTATCTTGGATAATGATCATGAGTCAGGTTAGGACACTAGTGATAGATATAGGATTGCCGTCTCCTTGTTTGGAGTGTAATGTTCTAAAGGGGCCCTCCTGGATGAGGTGATTGAGAAAGTGTATGGCCATACCCAGGTGACTATGTTCATCTGATCTAATCATGCTCATCATATTGGAGCTACAGGCTTGACACGCTTGTCCAATAAGAACATCCAGTGGCAAAGGAAACATGTATGCCTAGTGAAGTGGATTCACACTTGTGCTGTGGTTTGGGTGTAGTCTTGGAAGACTCTTTCCTTTATATCGGGAGACAGTGATGTGTTGCTAGATACCCCTCACTGATCATGATAACGTGAGTTATCGTTACCGACATTTGAAGGAAACCCTTAGGGTCGCACAATTTGATGATATGGCTTACTTAAGTCACATCGTGTGGACTGAATTGTTTTGGTTCAGTTTAAAGTGATTTAAACTCTGATTGTAAGTGAGATCTGGTCTGATCATGTTTGATTGATTAGGGCTTGAGATCGGTAAGCTTCGATCGAGAGAGTTGATGCTAGATCGGTGAGATCAGGAGCATCAGGAGATGAACGGTTAGATCTGGAGCCTTAGGGTTTAATAGTGATCTAGACCAAATGCTTGGGTTGATTGATCTTTGAACCAAATTGAAATGCATTCAATTTGCTTGAACCGGTTCACATGAGTGAACGCATGGTTCAATGCATGAAGGCATTTTCTTTGGTCGGTTATGAGATCATGGGTGCATGACTTCTATTTTTGGAAAGTCATGAAGGCCACTTCCCAAAACGCCTGAACGCCAAAAACGAAAAAGCGTTCGCTTCTTCCTTTGGACGCTCACACTCTCATGGGTTGAAGGTGTTGACGACAAGGAGGTCTCGGTTAAGCAACCAAGTCTTCTCATCCCTTCCATTCGACAAGCACCCTTGGAGAACCTTGCTAGCACAAGGAACACAAGGAGTAGTCATCATCCTCTTGTGTGCGTCACCTTTGGAGGAGAGCCCTTTCGCCATCTTCTTCCAAGACGCCATTCCAATCAATGGCTATGGTATGTTTTCATTTGATCCATACAAGATAGTTAAGTTGATCATATATCATACATGCGATTGTTGAAACCCTAGTTTCCGCTATGCCAAAAATCTTGATGCGCATAATAGGGTTTATTTCGCCCCCCTCATGAAAGGGTACCCACAACTGGTATCAGAGCATTGGTTCATGTATGATTTATATGATTGCTTTGTGATCCATTTTTACGCTGATGCATAGATCTAAAGTATTACATGCGAAAGTTCATGATAGTTTTCAAATCATGCGAAAATACTAGATGAATGTATTATACTTATGTTGGCGCATGTATTTCGTTGGCGCATGTTAGATGTTTGCAAAAACTTATCTTGCGCGCCTCCTACTTAGATCTAAGTGCTTGCTATAAACCCTTAGACGGGTTAGTAGGGTTGAAGTCATCACCTAGTTAAGATCCAAATAGTCTGATCAGACCATCTGACAGCCTAGATGGGTCGACCAGATGGCACCTATGCGCAAGCATGAGGTGGCTATAGGTCGACTGCATCAAGAGCGTGTAGAGAGGTCTGGTTGAGACAACCAGTGAACGCGCATGAGTTGGGCCCGGGGTCACACCCGCTTGCCTGAACTCATGAGAGTCGTTCAGCCCTTAACGCATGCATGGTTGACCGTTGGGTCAACTCAAGTCAGTTAGGACTTGGTGCATGCAAGGGCAGTGGATAAGACTAGGTCTGATGAGTGGATCCCTAGTAATGGACCGTTGTAAGGTAGTAAGGCACATAAGAAAATTAAAATTGATGCCAATGGGTTTTCAAAAATTTTTATTTTCTTATCTGGATCACATGTTGATTGGATGCCATGATGCTTGTTTATTTAATCTTATGTGGGTTGCCCTTTTAATGTGTGCTGTGCTGGGGCCTGCGTGCCTGGAATTCAATTGTAAATTAATTTTATTGTGATCTGCGCATCACATGTTATTTAATTTATAATGTGTAATTGACCTGCGAGTCAATCTTGTCTAGATAGATTAAATTGTAATTTAATCAGACAAGAGCACGGAGCACACATGGCACAGGCGCATGCAGCAGTGGCTTGACCAGGTGGGAGGTCCAGGGTTCGACTCTGGGACAGGCGCATTTACCTGGTGGGTGCACCTGAGCTACCGAGGGCGCTTGGGCCCTGGGTTGGGCCAGCTGAGATGCAAAAGACCCGTGGAGAGCTCAAGTGAAGACTTAAGTTAAACTAAGGTCTTACTTAGGGTTGATGGGCGTTTACCACATAAGATCATCATGCTTTCTTTTATTGTTTAAATAATTAGAATTGCATGATTTATTTATCTTCTGCTATCACCATAGGGTTTGCATGATAGTTAAGAAGATAAAAGGACCGTTAAAATCCAACGCTAAAATATCAAGCTCATAAGCCTTCTGACGCGAAACCTCACTGTTCTGACTATCGTTGGGGCCGTGTTGTACCCACTCAGTGGGCACGCCCATCTATCTTCAGACGGTGTGTGATTTCACCTGCGTGTTACAGAGAAGGGATTTATCGCTTCTCGTTGCTCAGCATAGCACGTGGTGGTCCAGGGAGTAGGTCAGGTCAGCTTGACCATGTAGGCTACATATGGGGCATATGTTAGCTATATGGAGGCAGCCATCTGTGGGATCGGAGATTGTGTTGTACCAACTCAGTTGGCATAGTCTGCTGGATTGCCCAGATGAAGGGGAATCGCACGGGTTGGCGATTGGCAGGCATTGCCTACTAGAAACTAGTGCTTGCACTCTCTGTGCATCTTATCTCGCCTGAGCGGGACGCGGAGACCAAGTATGAAATCTGGGTCCCATCTCACTAAAAGAGTTTACTCTTTCGGGCTGTTTTGCTGGATTTTTCAGCCAGATAAAATAGTGAGAAAAGAATCTTTCTTAAGTCCTGGATTGATTCTAAACATTGATACTGACCTTGTTGTTCTTACATTGTTGTAGATTCCTGCAGCAACGAACACCATGAGCTTCAATGTGCGATCCCTACTGGAAAGGGAGAAGTTTGCTGGGCCAAACTTCTCAGACTGGTACGGACACCTTAAGATTGTTCTTAAGGCTGAGAGGAAACTGTATGTCCTCGAGACGGCTATACCGCCTCAACCCGCTGCGAACGCCGCAAGGGCGGTTCGCGATGCCTATGAAAAGCATGTCAATGATAGCATTGATGTCGCTTGCCTGATGCTAGCGTCTATGACGCCACAACTGCAGCGTCAGCATGAGGATATGGCTGCTATAGAAATTATATCAAACCTCAAGATGCTATATGCTGCACAGGCGAGGACTGAGCGCTATAATTTGACCAAGCTTTTCTTTCAGAACAAACTGGCAGAAGGGAGTCCAGTGGGAGCTCATGTGTTCAAGATGATTGGGCACAAGGAGGCTCTAGAGAAACTGGGGCATACCATCAATCAGGAGCTTGCTGTAGATATTATTCTGCAGTCTTTCCCGGCCTCCTTCGATCCGTTCATTATTAATTTTAATATGAACAAGATCGACTGTACTCCGGCAGAGTTGCTGAATATGCTCTTGACTACAGAGGAGACTCTAAAGGGAAAGCCTTCAACCTCTGTCTTGATGTTCCCTTCCAGGAACAAGAAGAAGGGGAAGAAGGGCAAAGCCCCTGTCAAGAACTACAACAAGGCTCTGAAACAAAAGGTTAAGCGGTCGAAGGAATACAGATGTTTCCATTGTGGCCAGCTGGGTCACTGGAAAAAGGACTGTAAAGCGCTCCAAGGAGACAAGAAGGGAAGCATCACTTCTGGCTCAGGTATTTTTGTGACTGAAGTCATGATATCTTCTTCTTCTATTTCATGGGTGTTGGACACTGCATGTGGAGTTCACATTTGTTCAAATGTACAGGAACTCAAGAGAAGAAGACAGGTGGGACAGCATGAGGTGGACCTACGAGTTGGAAACGGGGCACGGGTTACTGCTGTTGCTGTAGGAGTTTATTACATCTCATTACCATCAGGACTTGTATTGGAACTAGACAATTGTTACTTTGTACCAAGCATTACGAAAAATTTTATCTCTATTCCTGCTCTTGTCAGGAAAGGATTTTCCTTTGAATGCAATATTTCAAAGTGTGTTATTTCTTATGATAATATTGTTTATGCTACTGGATCAATTAACAATGGGTTATTCATGTTGGACATGGAATGTTCTATACAAAACATTGATAATAAGAAAGCCAAGTATGCTGATGACAGGACCTTGCTATGGCATAGTCGTTTAGGCCATATTAACAAGAAACGCATTAAGCGGTTGCATGATCATGGACTGCTGGGATCATTCTCCTATGAGGAGATTGATACATGCAAAGCTTGTTTATTGGGCAAAATGACGAAGTCTCCTTTTCCTCATAAAGGTCAAAGGGCTTCAGGTTTACTTGACCTTATACACAGTGATGTGTGTGGGCCATTTAGTAAACATGCCAGAGGTGGCTATTCATACTTCATTACCTTTACTGATGATTTCAGTAGGTATGGTTATGTCTATCTAATGAGACATAAAAGTGAATCTTTTGACAAGTTCAAAGAGTTCAAAAATGAAGTACAAAATCAGCTAGGCCGGAATATCAAGGCACTTCGTTCAGATCGAGGTGGAGAATACCTAAGTCGAGAGTTTACTGACTATCTAAAGGAGTGTGGGATTATCTCACAGCTCACTCCACCAGGAACACCACAATGGAATGGTGTGTCCGAGAGGAGGAACAGAACCTTACTGGATATGGTTCGTTCTATGATGAGTCAGGCTACTCTACCTTACTCCTTTTGGGGATTTGCACTGGAAACAACTGCAAAGATACTAAACCGAGTGCCATCCAAGGCAATTTCAAAGACTCCATATGAGTTATGGTATGGGAAACAGCCGAGCTTGACATTTATTAAGATCTGGGGTTGCGAGGCTTATGTCAAAAAGCTCGCCTCTAGGAAACTAGAGAGCAGATCTGAGAAATGCATCTTTGTCGGTTACCCTAAGGAAACTAAGGGTTATTATTTCTACGATCCCAAAGAGAACAAAGTATTTGTTGCTCGGATGGCTATTTTTCTTGAGAAGGAGTTTCTTCTGCAAGAAGCCAGTGGGAGAGAAATAAAACTGGATGAGAATCCAGAGGAAGGACAAAGTAGTCAAACACCGTTGGATGAGCCTGAGCCAGTAGATCAGGTTATTGAGCAACCTGAGGCTCAGATATCACGGGAACCGCGAAGATCGGGAAGGATCCGTCGACAGCCTGAGCGCTATGACGGAGTCTACATCATTGATCATGATGAACCCCTAACTTATGCGGATGCGGTCAGTGGACCGGAATCAGCGAGATGGCTTGAAGCTATGCGCGCCGAGATGGACTCCATGTCAGATAACCAATTCTGGGATTTGGTTGATCCGCCTCCGGGAGTAATCCCTATAGGCTGTAAATGGATCTTCAAGAAGAAGATTGACATGGATGGTAACGTGGTTACCTATAAAGGCAGGCTAGTTGCGAAAGGTTTCAAACAAATCTACGGGATAGATTATGATGAAACTTTCTCTCCTGTAGCCATGTTCAAGTCAATTCGGATTATTCTTGCGATAGCAGCATATTACGATTATGAGATCTGGCAGATGGATGTGAAGACCGCTTTCCTTAATGGAAAACTGGATGAGGATGTGTATATGACACAACCAGAAGGTTTCACTAATCCATCAGATCGTCATAAAATATGCAAGTTAAAGAAGTCCATTTATGGACTTAAGCAAGCATCTAGAAGCTGGAATATTCGTTTTGATGAATCAATATGTGAATTTGGTTTCATCAAGAATGAAGATGACCCGTGCGTATATAAGAGGTTTAGTGGGAGCGTGATTACTTTCCTAGTCCTCTACGTCGATGATATCTTAATCATTGGAAACGATATTCCTGAACTGCATGCTGTTAAAGCATGCTTAAGAAAATGTTTCCAGATGAAAGATTTAGGAGAAGCAGCCTATGTATTAGGTGTGAAGATCTACAGAGATAGATCTAAGAGGCTTCTCGGGCTGTGCCAGAGTACTTACATCGATAAAGTCCTGGAGAGATTCCATTTAGAAAATTCTAAAAGAGGATATCTTCCAGTCAGACATGGTCTGAATCTTTCAAAGAGTCAGTGTCCACAAACACAGACTGAGAAAGATGAAATAGACAATACGCCTTATGCTTCGGCTATTGGGTCCATTATGTATGCGATGTTGTGTACTCGCCCAGACGTCGCTTACGGGTTAAGCATGACCAGTCGATTCCAAAGTAATCCAGGTCAGGCGCACTGGATTGCAGTCAAAAACATTTTGAAATATCTTCGGAGGACCAAAGATATGTTCTTGATATATGGAGGTCAGGAAGAACTCAGTATTGAAGGATATACTGACGCTTCGTTCCAATCTGACCAGGATGATTTCCGATCGCAATCAGGCTATGTTTTTAGCTTGAATGGTGGAGCAGTGGTATGGAAAAGTTTCAAACAGTCTATCGTTGCTAATTCCACAACAGAAGCCGAGTATGTTGCAGCCTCGGAAGCATCCAAGGAGGCAGTGTGGATTCGTAAGTTCGTTCAAGAACTCGGTGTTGTTCCTTCGAGTGCAGATCCTTTGGTTATCTTCTGCGATAACACTGGAGCAATCGCACAAGCAAAGGAACCACGGTCGCACCAGAAGTCCAAGCACATACAGAGAAGGTTTCACTTGATCCGGGAGATCATTGATCATGGTGAGATCAAAATCTGCAAGGTTCATACAGATGACAATCTGGCTGACCCGCTTACCAAGCCTCTGGCGCAGCAGAAGCATGAGAAGCACTGTAATAACATGGGTTTGAGATTTCTCAACCATTAGATTAAGTGCAAGTGGGAGATTGTTGGGGTATGCCCTTAAGGCTAATGTTTGAGGCCTTGGGATTCTTTCAGTATCATGTATAAACTCTTATGTTTATAAAGGCAATGGTTGTTATTCAGTTTGTTACATTGTCTACTGCAATAAGTGTGCTTCTGAATAATGTCTCAATGCTGTTCAGCTTGGCTGACATGCTGTCATGTCCTTAGTCGAGATATCTTGGTGAACTTGAGACAGCCTTGATATGATTGAGACTAATATGTGTTCTAATCTTATAGGATGCTTCGAGCATGGAATAAGATGTAGACTCATGAGTACATTGGATGTACTGGACAGACCCTACTAGGATATTCAATTGCTTGTCACAATGTGAATAATCCTTGTATGCAACAAGTGGCATATGTCCTCTGACTTGAGATCACTTGTGTTTCTAAATGATGATTGTCATTGTTTTGAGGTAGTTCGATATCATTTGAAACATAATGGTTATAGACTATCTTGGATAATGATCATGAGTCAGGTTAGGACACTAGTGATAGATATAGGATTGCCGTCTCCTTGTTTGGAGTGTAATGTTCTAAAGGGGCCCTCCTGGATGAGGTGATTGAGAAAGTGTAAGGCCATACCCAGGTGACTATGTTCATCTGATCTAATCATGCTCATCATATTGGAGCTACAGGCTTGACACGCTTGTCCAATAAGAACATCCAGTGGCAAAGGAAACATGTATGCCTAGTGAAGTGGATTCACACTTGTGCTGTGGTTTGGGTGTAGTCTTGGAAGACTCTTTCCTTTATATCGGGAGACAGTGATGTGTTGCTAGATACCCCTCACTGATCGTGATAACGTGAGTTATCGTTACCGACATTTGAAGGAAACCCTTAGGGTCGCACAATTTGATGATATGGCTTACTTAAGTCACATCGTGTGGACTGAATTGTTTTGGTTCAGTTTAAAGGGATTTAAACTCTGATTGTAAGTGAGATCTGGTCTGATCATGTTTGATTGATTAGGGCTTGAGATCGGTAAGCTTCGATCGAGAGAGTTGATGCTAGATCGGTGAGATCAGGAGCATCAGGAGATGAACGGTTAGATCTGGAGCCTTAGGGTTTAATAGTGATCTAGACCAAATGCTTGGGTTGATTGATCTTTGAACCAAATTGAAATGCATTCAATTTGCTTGAACCGGTTCACATGAGTGAACGCATGGTTCAATGCATGAAGGCGTTTTCTTTGGTCGGTTATGAGATCATGGGTGCATGACTTCTATTTTTGGAAAGTCATGAAGGCCACTTCCCAAAACGCCTCAACGCCAAAAATGAAAAAGCGTTCGCTTCTTCCTTTGGACGCTCACACTCTCGTGGGTTGAAGGTGTTGACGACAAGGAGGTCTCGGCTAAGCAACCAAGTCATCTCATCCCTTCCATTCGACAAGCACCCTTGGAGAACCTTGCTAGCACAAGGAACACAAGGAGTAGTCATCATCCTCTTGTGTGCGTCACCTTTGGAGGAGAGCCCTTTCGCCATCTTCTTCCAAGACGCCATTCGAATCAATGGCTATGGTATGTTTTCATTTGATCCATACAAGATAGTTAAGTTGATCATATATCATACATGCGATTGTTGAAACCCTAGTTTCCGCTATGCCAAAAATCTTGATGCGCATAATAGGGTTTATTTCGCCCCCCTCATGAAAGGGGTTCCTACAAATTTATGAAAAATGTATAATTGACCTGCGTGTCAAATCGTGTCTAGATAGATTAAAATGTAATTTAATCAGACATGAGCACAGAGCACACATGGCAGAGGCGCTTACAGTCAGTGGCTTCACCAGGTGGGAGGTCTAGAGTTCGACTCTAGAACAGGCGCATACTGCCTGCAGGGCACTTTGGCCCGAGCTGGGCCAGATGAAATGTAAAAGACCCATAAAGAGCTCATGTGAAGACTTTTGTAAAACTAGGGTTTTACTTAGGCTTTTATGGGCGTTTACCACATAAGATAATTGTGCTTTCTATTTACTGTTTTAAGTAATATTAGCACATGAATGTTTATATTCTTCTGCTATCACTATAGAATTTGCATGATAGTAAGAAGATAAAAGGACCGTTAAAATCCAACGACCATATCAAGCTTGATTGCCTTCTGACGCGAAACCTCACTGTTCTGACTATCGCTGGGGCCGTGTTGTACCCACTCAGTGGGCATGCCCAGCTATCTTCAAACGGTGTGCGATTACATCTACATGCTACAGAGAAGGGATTTATCTATTCTCGTTGCTCAGCATAGCATGTGATGGTCCAGGGAGTAGGTCAGGTCAGCTTGACCATATAGGCTACATATTGAGCATATGATAGCTGTATGGAGGCAGCCATCTGAGGAATCAGAGACTGTGTTGTACCTGAAAGTCCCCAGAAGGGGGCGAAACCCTAAAGCATGGCGCGTATAAAATTTTTAAGCAGCGTAAGAGGGTTTCTAGGGGATCGGATTCATGCATAACATATGATCAACTTGTTAAACCGATTGCAAACATAGAAGATGTCATACCGATGCCATTTCTAGATGGCGACTTGGAAGCAGAGAGCGATAGGGATCTCCTCCAAAGGATGCGCACACAAGATGAAGAAGTCGCCTACTCCGATGGTGCTCCTTGTGCTAGCAAGGTTCCAAGAGGTCCTTGTCATATGGAAGGGAAGAGAGAACCTTTTCTTTGCTTGGCGATTTGCTTCTTGTCGTCAACCCCAAAAACACTCGAATTAGAGAGCCACGCGAGGAAGGAGCGACAATAGGCGTGAAGAGAAGCTATCGTGAGGCGTGGTCACGATTTGGAAACATGGTTTCCAAAAATAGTAAACCACTCTCTTCATGCGACCATGGGATTACCCCAAGCGCATACTCCTCTCCACTTGAACCATGCGCTCACTTGATGAGCTGGTTCAATTTCAGTTTGGTCCAAGACCAATTAACCCAAGCGATTTGGTCTAGATCACAATTAAACCCTAAGGCTCCAGATCCAACCGTTCATCTCTTGATGCTCCTGATCTCACCGATCTAGCATCCATTCTCTCGATCGAAGCTTACCGATCTCAAGCCCTAATCAATCAAACATGATCAGACCAGATCTCACTTACAATTAGAGACTAAATCCCTTTAAACTGAACCCAAACAATTCAGTCCACACGATTTGACTTAAGTAAGCCATATCATCAAATTGTGCGACCCTAAGGGTTTTCTTTAAATGTCGGTAACGATAACTCACGTTATCACGATCAGTGAGGGGTATCTAGCAACACATCACTGTCTCCCGATATAAAGAAAAGAGTCTTCCAAGACTACACCCAAACCACAGCACAAGTGTGAATCCACTTCACCAGGCATACATGTTTCCTTTGCCACTGGATGTTCTTATTGGACAAGCGTGTCAAGCCTATAGCTCCAATATGATGAGCATGATTAGATCAGATGAACATAGTCACCTGGGTATGGCCATACACTTTCTCAATCATCTCATCCAGGGGGGCCCCTTTAGAACATCACACTCCAATCAAGGAGACGGCAATCCTATATCTATCACTAGTGTCCTAACCTGACTCATGATCATTATCCAAGATAGTCTATAACCATTATGTTTCAAATGATATTGAACTATCTCAAAACAATGACAATCATCATTTAGAAACACAAGTGATCTCAAGTCAGAGGAAATGTGCCACTTGTTGCAATCAAGGATTATTCACATTGTGACAAGCAATTGAATATCCTAGTAGGGTCTGTCCAGTACATCCAATGTACCCATGAGTCTACATCTTATTCCATGCTCGAAGCATCCTATAAGATTAGAACACATATTAGTCTCAATCATATCAAGGCTGTCTCATGTTCGCCAAGATATATCGACTAAGGACTTTACTGCATGTCAGCCCAGCTGAACAGCATTGAGACATTATTCAGAAGTATATGTATTGCAGCAGATAATATAACAAACTGAATAACAACCATTGCCTTTATAAACATAAGAGTTTATACATGATACTGTTACAATCCCAAGGCCTCAAACATTAGCCTTAAGGGCATACCCCAACAGTACCAACTCAGTTGGCACAGTCTTCTGGATTGCCTAGATGAAGGGGAATCGCACGGGTTGGCGATTGGCATGGATGACCTACCGGTGATTAGTGCTTGAACTCTCTGTGTATCTTATCTCGCCTGAGCGGGACGCGGAGATCAAGTATGAAATCTGGATCCCATCTCACTAAAAGAGTTTCACTCTTTCGGGCTGTTTTATTGGATTTTCAGTCAGATAAAATAGTGAGAAAAGAATCACTCTTAAGTCCTGGAATGATTCTAACATGGATACTGACCTTGTTGTTCTTGCTATGTTGTAGATTCCTGCAGCAACGAACACCACAGGGCTCAATTTGCGATCCATATTGGAAAAGGAGAAGTTTGCTGGGCCAAACTTCTCAGACTAGTACAGACAGCTTAAGATTGTTCTTAAAGCTGAGAGGAAGCTGTATGTCCTTGAGTCGGCAATACCGGCTCAACCCGCTGCGAACGCCACAAGAGCGGTTCGGGATGCTTATGAGAAGCATGTCAGTGATAGTACTGATGTCGCTTGCCTTATGCTTGCGTCAATGACGCCCGAGCTACAGCGTCAGCATGAGGATTTGTCTGCTATTGATATTATAGCAAATCTCAAGATGCTGTATGCTGCACAGGCAAGGACTGAACGCTATAACTTGACAAAACTTTTCTTTCATAGCAAACTGACTGAAGGGAGTCCAGTGGGAGCTCACGTACTCAAGATGATTGGGTACAAGGAGGCTCTAGAGAAACTGGGACACACCATCAATCAGGAAATTGTTGTGGACATTATCCTGCAGTCTCTCCCGGCTTCTTTTGATTCGTTCATCATTAATTTTAATATGAACAAGATCGACTGTACTCCGGTAGAGTTACTGAACATGCTCTGCACCACAGAGCAGACTCTTGAAAAGGGAAAGCCTTCATCCTCTGTCTTGATGGTTCCTTCATGGAACAAGAGGAAGGGGAAGAAGGGCAAAACCCCTATCAAGAGCTACAACAAGGCTTTGAAACAAAAGATGAAGCGGTCAAAGGACAACAGATGCTTCCATTGTGGCCAGCTGGGTCACTGGAAGAAGGACTGTAGAGCGCTCCAAGGAGAGAAGAAGGGAAGCAAGCCTTTCACTTCTGGCTCAGGTATTTACGTGACTGAAGTCATGGTAGCTTCTTCTATTTCATGGGTGTTGGACACTGCATGTGGAGTTCACATTTGTTCAAATGTGCAGGAACTTAAGAGAAGAAGACAGGTGGGACAGCATGAGGTGGACCTACGAGTTGGAAACGGAGCACGGGTTGCTGCTGTTGCTATAGGACAATATAACATCTCTTTACCATCTGGTTTTGTATTAGAACTTGACAATTGTTATTTTGTGCCAAGCATAACTAAGAATATTATCTCTATTCCTGCTCTTGTCAGGAAAGGTTTCTCTTTTGAATGCAAAACTTTACAGTGTTGTATTTCATATGATAATATTGTTTATGCAACTGGGTCGATTAACAATGGGTTATACATGTTGGACATGGAATGTTCTATACAACAAATTGATAATAAGAAAGCCAAGTATGCTGATGACAGCACCTTGCTATGGCATAGTCGTTTAGGCCATATTAACAAGAAACGCATTAAGCGGTTGCATGACTATGGACTGCTGGGATCATTCTCCTATAAGGAGCTTGATACATGCAAAGCTTGTTTAATGGGTAAAATGACGAAGACTCCTTTTACTAATAAAGGTGAAAGGACTTCAGATTTACTTGACCTTATTCACAGTGATGTGTGTGGGCCGTTTAGTAAACATGCCAGAGGTGGCTATTCATACTTCATTACTTTTACTGATGATTTCAGTAGGTATGGTTATGTCTATTTAATGAGACATAAGAGTGAATCTTTTGACAAGTTCAAAGAATTCAAAAATGAAGTACAAAATCAGTTAGGCTGAAATATCAAGGCACTTCAATCAGATCGAGGTGGTGAATACTTGAGTCATGAGTTTACTGACTATCTGAAGGAGTGTGGGATCATCTCACAGCTCACTCCCCCAGGAACACCGCAATGGAATGGTGTGTCCGAGAGGAGAAATAGAACCTTATTGGATATGGTTCGTTCTATGATGAGTCAGGCCACTCTACCTTACTCCTTTTGGGGATTTGCACTGGAAACAGCTGCAAAAGTACTAAACCGAGTGCCATCCAAGGCCGTTTCAAAGACACCATTTGAGTTATGGTATGGGAAACAGCCGAGCTTAACATTTATTAAAATCTGGGGTTGCGAGGCTTATGTCAAAAAGCTCGCCTCTAGGAAACTGGAGAGCAGATCTAATAAATGTATCTTTGTCGGTTACCCAAAAGAAACTAAGGGTTATTATTTCTACGATCCCAAAGAGAACAAAGTATTTGTTGCTCGAACGGCTATTTTTCTTGAGAAGGAATTTCTTCTGCAAGAGGCCAGTGGGAGAGAAATAAAGCTGGATGAAAATCCAGAAGAGGGACAAAGTAGTCAAGCTCAGTTGGATGAACCTGAGAAAATAGAACAGGTTAATGTTCAACCTGAGGCTCAGATATCACGGGAACCGCGTAGATCGGGAAGGATTCGTCGTCAGCCTGAGCGCTATGACGGAATCTACATCATTAATGATGAACCCCTCACTTATGCGGATGCGGTCAGTGGACCGGAATCAGCAAGTTGGCTTGAAGCTATGCGAGCCGAGATGGACTCCATGACAGATAACCAAGTCTGGGATTTGGTAGATTCGCCTCCGGGAGTAATCCCTATAGGCTATAAGTGGATCTTCAAAAGGAAGATAGACATGGATGGTAACGTAGTTACCTATAAGGGCAGGCTAGTTGCGAAAGGTTTCAAACAAATCTACGGGGTAGATTATGATGAAACTTTCTCTCCTGTAGCCATGTTCAAATCCATCCGAATTATTCTCGCGATAGCAGCATATTATGATTATGAGATCTGGCAAATGGATGTGAAGACCGCTTTCCTTAATGGAAAACTGGAAGAGGATGTGTATATGACACAGCCTGAAGGTTTCATCAATCCATCAGAACGTCATAAAATATGCAAATTAAAGAAGTCCATTTATGGACTTAAACAAGCATCAAGAAGCTAGAATATTCGTTTTGATGAATCAGTCTGTGAATTTGGTTTCATCAAAAATGAAGATGACCCGTGTGTGTATAAAAGGTTTAGTGGGAGTGTGATTACTTTCTTAGTCCTCTACGTCGATGATATCTTGATCATTGGAAACGATATTCCTGAACTGCATGCAATCAAAGCATGGTTAAGAAAATGTTTCCAGATGAAAGATTTAGGAGAAGCAGCCTATGTACTAGGTGTGAAGATCTATAGAGATAGATCTAATAGGCTTCTCAGGCTGTGCCAGAGTACTTACATCGATAAGGTCCTGGAGAGATTTCATTTAGAAAATTCTAAAAGAGGATATCTTCCAGTCAGACATGGTCTGAATCTTTCAAAGAGCCAGTGTCCTCAAACACAGTCTGAGAAAGATGAGATGGACAATATGCCTCATGCTTCGGCTATTGGGTCCATCATGTATGCGATGTTGTGTACTCGTCCAGACGTCGCTTATGGGTTAAGCGTGACCAGTCAGTTCCAAAGTAATCCAGGGAAGGCACACTGGATTGCGGTCAAGAACATTTTGAAATATCTTCGGAGAACCAAAGATATGTTCTTAATATATGGAGGTCAGGAAGAACTCAGTATTGAAGGATATACTGACGCTTCGTTCCAATCTGACCAAGATGATTTCCGATCGCAATCAGGCTATGTTTTTAGCTTGAATGGAGGAGCAGTGGTGTGGAAGAGTTTCAAACAATCAATTGTTGCTGATTCCACAACAGAAGCCGAGTATGTTGCAGCCTCAGAAGAAGCATCAAAGGAGGCAGTATGGATTCGTAAATTCATACAAGAACTTGGTGTTGTTCCTTCGAGTGCAGATCCACTGGTTATCTTCTGTGATAACACTGGAGCGATTGCACAAGCAAAGGAACCGCGGTCACACCAGAAGTCCAAGCACATACAGAGAAGGTTTCATTTGATCCGTGAGATCATAGATCGAGGAGAGATCAAGATCTGCAAGGTTCATACAGATGACAATCTAGCTGACCCGCTTACAAAGCCTCTGGCGCAGCAGAAGCATGAAAAGCACTGTAATAATATGGGATTGAGATTCCTCAACCATTAGTTTAAGTGCAAGTGGGAGATTGTTGGGGTATGCCCTTAAGGCTAATGTTTGAGGCCTTGAGATAATTTCAGTATCATATATAAACTATGTTTTATAAAGGCAATTGTTGTTATTCAGATTGTTACATTATTTGCTGCTGTATGTATACTTATGAATAATGTCTCATTGGTGTTTCAGCTTGGCTGATATGTAGTATTGTCCTTAGTCGAGATATCTTGGTGAACATGAGACAGCCTTGATATGATTGAGACTAATTTGTGTTCTAATCTTATAGGATGCTTCGAGCATGGAATAAGATTTAGACGCATAGGTGCATTGGATGTACTGGACTGACCCTACTTAGGATATTCTGTTTTTGTCACAATGTGAATAATCCTTATAAACTAGCAAGTGGTATACTCCCTCTGACTTGAGATCACTTGTGTTTCTAAATGATGATTGACATTGTTTTGAGGTAGTTCAATATCATTTGAAAGATAATGGTTAAGGATTATCTTGGATGGTGGGCATGACTCATGTTAGGACACTGGTGATAGATATAGGATTGCCTCTCCTAGTTGGAGTGTGATGTTCTAAAGCACCCCTGGATGAGATGGTTGAGAAAGTGTATGGCCATACCCAGATGACTATGTTCATCTGATCTAACCATTCTCATCATGTTGGAATTACAGGCTTGACAGGCTTGTCCAATGAGAACGTCCAGTGGCAAAGGGAACATGTATGCCGAGTGAATTGGATTCACACTTGTGCTATGGTTTGGGTGTAGTCTTGGAAGACTCTTTCCTTCATATCGGGAGACAATGATGTGTTGCTAGATACCCCTCTCTGATCGTGATAACGTAAGTTATCGTTACCGACATTGAAGGAAACCCTTAGGGTCGCACAATTTGATGATGTGGCTTACTTATGTCAGATCGTGTGGACTGAATTGTTCTGGTTCAGTTTAAAGGAATTTAAACTCTGATTGGAAGTGAGATCTGGTCTGATCATGTTTGATTGATTAGGGCTTGAGATCGGTAAGCTTCGATCAAGAGAATTGATGCTTGATCATAGAGATCAAGAGGGTCGAGAGATGTGTGGTTAGATCTTGAACCATTTGGTTCAAAGAGATCAAGACCATGGTGGGTTCGGTTTGGTCTTTGAACCAAATAGAATTGAACCGATTCACTTGGTGAACGCATGGTTCAATTGAGAGAGGAGTTATCGATGGCTTCAAGTGGAGTTAAACATGGAGTTATGCACTTACTATTTTTGGAAGCCGTTTTCTTTGAGAAAACGCCCCCGTGTTCGAACGCCTATCTCTCTCTCTCGCTCCCTCTCCTCTCGTGTGGATGATCTTCACGACAAGAGGAAGTTCGGCCAGCAAAAAAGGAGAAAGACATCTCCCCATACACGATCTAGGACTCCTTGGATCTTTGCTAGCACAAGGAATACAAGGAAGAAGTCATCATCTTCTTGTGTGCGATTTCCTTTGGAGAAGAGCCGCTCGCCCTTTCTTCTTCCAAGTCGCCACTCAATCAATGGCAATGGTAACGCATCATTTTATCCTTTTATGGTTGCTCATATTATTTTGCCTCTCGATCCTATCAAACCTAGTTTTTCGCCTATGCAAGATCTTATAGATGCGCATGTGTACTAGGGTTTGACTTTCATTCCCTAGATAGTCTATTTCTTTGTTAGCAAGAGAATTTGGAGGACTAGCCTCCCTCTTGATCCTTTTGCATTGTTGGTGTTTTAATTAACTTTATAACTCACCCATGCCTATGTGGGGTTGCTGGATGCCTGTGTGTAACCTACACCTTCCATCTGAGTAGGACCGGTGAAGAACGGGAAGGACGGTCCTTCTATTCTCAAGGACCGCAAGGTGAGTCATCTTTAAGTTATTGTCATTTACTTTGAAGCAAGTAGTATAAACTCTATTTTCCCGCAAGTAGCATAAATTTCGGTTTTCTTATCTATAAAAAAATCAAAAACATTATTTTCCAACTTCGTTAGTCTAATTCAGTTTTCTCTAGTTTATGAAAAAACAAAAAAACTATTTTTGAAATTCGTTGTTTGCATGCTTGTGATCTCCCCCTACATCACTAAGAGGCGCCATCACCATCATCATCCTCGTCTGTGCTCATCTTTGCTCCTGGTTCTTGAGCCTCATCTTCATCATCATCGCTGTCTCCCCGGATGTCATCAGAATCACCATCACCAAGGTCGGACTGCAATTTTGTCCTGAGATCACTGAATGATGCCTAGAAAGAACTCAGAAATTTGGCTTGGCATTTTAGTTAATCACTAAGCCCGCGATGCTCGTCATGGAGGCTAGACATGTCAAAGCGCAGATGTGCCAATGTGTCTTCAATACCTGCTGTGACAGTAAGCAAGCGGTCCAACTTTTCTTCAATACGACTCCATCGTCCCTCCACGTCTGGAGCAGAGGAGGGAGTGAAGGCTCCATAACCAAATGAACTTCCAGCTGGTGGTATCGGTGCAGCTGTAGAACCGGGGTAGGGATCTCCTCAACTACCTCAGGCCCTAAGGTCCAATTTTGTTTATCACGTATAGTGGTGCGCCTTTGATTAGGTAGTGGCATAGTAGTATCACTGCCCTTGAAAATTAGACAATAGTCATCACCCTCTTTCACTTTCAGCTTCATAGAAATGCAAGAGTCCAAATCAATGCGGTTAGCCCTTTGGCTTTAGGCATAGCAGTAGGGTCGACTCCTAAAGCTAAGGCAACATGTGTAACGAGTCCACCCATGTGTTGGGGTATGCCCTTAAGGCTAATGTTTGAGGCCTTGGGATTGTATCAGTATCATGTAATAAACTCTTATGTTTATAAAGGCAATGGTTGTTATTCAGTTTGTTACCTTATCTGATGCAATAAGTGTACTTCTGACTAATGTCTCAAAGCTGTTCAGCTAGGCTGACATGCAGTTAAGTCCTTAGTCGAGATATCTTGGTGAACATGAGACAGCCTTGATATGGTTAAGACTAATATGTGTTCTAATCTTATAGGATGCTTCGAGCATGGAATAAGATGTAGACTCATGGGTACATTGGATGTACTGGACAGACCCTACTAGGATATTCAATTGCTTGTCACAATGTGAATAATCCTTGATTGCAACAAGTGGCACATGTCCTCTGACTTGAGATCACTTGTGTTTCTAAATGATGATTGTCATTGTTTTGAGGTAGTTCAATATCATTTGAAACATAATGATTATAGACTATCTTGGATGGTGAGCTTGAGTCAGGTTAGGGCACTAGTGATAGACAAAGGATTGCCGTCTCCTTGTTTAAGGAGTGTGATGTTCTAAAGGGGCCCCCTGGATGAGATGATTGAGAAAAGTGTATGGCCATACCCAGGTGACTATGTTCATCTGATCTAATCATGCTCATCATATTGGAGCTACAAGCTTGACACGCTTGTCCAATAAGAACGTCCAGTGGCAAAGGATATTTGTATGCCTGGTGAAGTGGATTCACACTTGTGCTGTGGTTTGGGTGTAGTCTTGGAAGACTCTTTCCTTTATATCGGGAGACAGTGATGTGTTGCTAGATACCCCTCACTGATCGTGATAACGTAAGTTATCGTTACCGACATTTAAAGGAAACCCTCAGGGTCGCACAATTTGATGATATGGCTTACTTAAGTCAGATCGTGTGGACTGAATTATTTGGGTTCAGTTTAAAGGGATTTAGTCTCTGATTGTAAGTGAGATCTGGTCTGATCATGTTTGATTGATTAGGGCTTGAGATCGGTAAGCTTCGATCGAGAGAATGGATGCTAGATCGGTGAGATCAGAAGCATCAAGAGATCAACGGTTAGATCTGGAGCCTTAGGGTTTAATCATGATCTAGACTGGATCGCTTGGCTTGATTGGTTCTTGAACCGAACCGAATTGAACCAGCTCATTAAGTGAGCGGATGGTTCATGAGATAAGAGGTTTGCGATTGGGGTAAACCCATGATCGCATATTGAGAAGTGGCATGCTATTTTTAGATAGCACTTCTCTAAACGTGACGACGCCTCACGTTTCTCCTCTTCACGCCTCTTCTCGCCTCGCCTCTCCACACGAGTCGACACAAGTTCTCTCTCGTGTGGTGAAGAAGGTGAACGAAAAGAAGAAGGAAGAAATCGCCAAGAAGATCTCATCCCTTTCATTCGATCAGGATACTTGGACGATCCTTGCTAGCACAAGGGGCGACAAGGAGGAGCCAAGACTCATCTTGTGTGCGTCACCTCTGGAGGAAAGCCACATCGCTTTCTGCTTCCAAGTCGCCATCCAGAAATGGCATCGGTATGAATCTCATTCTTTCTATAGAATGTTTTTATGTTGATCATATAGCATGCAATAGATCTAGAAACCCTCTCCGCTGCTTCAAATCCTCCAAAATGCGCCTATTAGGGTTTCGCCCCCCTTTGTTGTAGGGGTTCCTTCATTTGGTATCAGAGCCCTGGTTTCATGCATGTTTTATGATTGCTTGAGCCATTTGTGATCCATATTTGCGCAAGTATGCTTAGATCTTCTTCTTGTTAACATGCGAAATATACATGATGTATGATTATATTTAAGTTGCGCATGTATCATGTTATTATGGCGCTTGTTAATGTTTTCGTCAAAAACAAATATCACTTGCGCGCCTCATTAGATCTAAGTTGCGCCTACTGTAAACCCTTAGACGGGTTGATGGGGTTGAAGTCATCCTCTAGGTTAGATCCAATAGTCTGATCAGACCATCTGACAGCCTAGATGGGTCGACCAGATGGCACCCATGCGTAAGCATGTAGTGGCTATAGGTCGACTGCATCACAGGCGTGTAGCGAGGTCTGGTTGAGACAACTGATGAATGCATATGAGTTAGGCCCAGGTTCACACCCGCTTGCCAGAACTCATGATGGTTGTTCAGCCCTTGGCGCATGCATAGTTGACCACTGGGTCGACTCAAGTCAGTTAGGACTTGGTGCATGCAAGGGCAGTGGATCTGACTAGACATGATGAGTGGATCCCTATCAATGGACCGTTGTAAGGTAGTAAGGGGATATAAGGAAAATAAAATTGATGCCAATGGGGTTTTCAAAATTTTATTTTTATGGTTGGATCGCATGTTGATTGATGCCATGTGCTTGTTTATTTATTCTTATGTGGGCTGCCCGTGTTTAATGTGTGCTGTGCTGGGGCCTGCGTGCCTGGAAATTATTTTGTAAATTAATTTTAATTGTGATCTGCGCATCACATTGCATTTAATTTATAAAGTGTAATTGACCTGCGTGTCAATCTTGTCTAGATAGATTAATTTGTAAGTTAATCAGACAAGAGCACAGAGCACACTTGGCAGAGGCGCTTGCAGCAGAGGCTTGACCAGGTGGGAGGTCCAGGGTTCGACTCTGGGACCAGGCGCATTTTACCTGGTGGGCGCACCTGAGCTGCAAATGGCGCTTGGGCCCTGGTTTGGGCCAAATGAGCAGCTAAAAGACCCATGAAGAAAAGCAAGTGAAGACTTAAGTTAATTAAGGTCTTACTTAGGCTATGGGCTTTTACCACATAAGATCCATGCTTTCTTTTATTGTTTAAATAAGTAGAACAGCATGATTTATTTATCTTCTGCTATCACCATAGGAATTGCATGATAGTGAAGAAGATTAAAGACCGTTAAAATCCAACGCTAAAATATCAAGCTCGTAATCCTTCTGACGCGAAACCTCACTGTTCTGATTATCGTTGGAGCCGTGTTGTACCCACTCAGTGGGCACGTCCATCTATCTTCAGACGGTGCGGGATTACACCTGCGTGTTACATAGAAGGGATTTATCGCTTCTCGTTGCTCAGCATAGCACGTGGTGGTCCAGGGAGTAGGTCGGGTTAGCTTGACCATGTAGACTACATATGTGGCGCATATGGTAGCACATGGAGGCAGCCATCTGTGGGGTCAGAGACTGTGTTGTACCAACTCAGTTGGCACAGTCTGCTGGATTGCCCAGATGAAGGGGAATCGCACGGGTTGGCGATTGGCTGGGACAGCCTACCAGAGATTAGTGCTTGTACTCTCTGTGCATCTTATCTCGCCTGAGCGGGACGCGGAGACCAAGTATGAAATCTGGATCCCATCTCACTAAAAGAGTTCTACTCTTTCGGGCTGTTTTGCTGGATTTTTCAGCCAGATAAAATAGTGAGAAAAAGAATCTTTCTTAAGTCCTGATCGATTCTTAACATTGATACTGACCTTGCTGTTCTTGCATTGTTGTAGATACCTGCAGCAACGAACACCATGAACTTCAATGTGCGATCCCTACTGGAAAGGGAGAAGTTTGCTGGGCCAAACTTCTCAGACTGGTTTGGACACCTTAAGATTGTTCTTAAGGCAGAGAGGAAACTGTATGTCCTCGAGACGGCTGTACCGCCTCAGCCCGCTCCGAACGCCGCAAGGGCGGTTCGGGATGCTTATGAAAAGCACGTCAATGATAGCATTGATGTCGCTTGCCTGATGCTAGCGTCTATGACGCCACCGCTGCAGCGTCAGCATGAGGATATGTCTGCTATAGACATGATAGCGAACCTCAAGATGCTGTATGCTGCACAGGCGAGGACAGAACGCTATAATCTGACAAAGCTGTTCTTTCAGAGCAAACTGGCTGAAGGGAGCCCAGTGGGAGCTCACGTGCTCAAGATGATTGGGCACAAGGAGGCTCTAGAGAAACTGGGGCATACCATCAACCAGGAGCTTGCTGTAGACATTATTCTGCAGTCTCTCCCGCCCTCTTTCGATGCGTTCATTATTAACTTTAATATGAACAAAATCGATTGTACTCCGGCAGAGCTGCTGAATATGCTCTTGACTACTGAGGAGACTCTGAAGGGAAAGCCTTCAACCTCTGTCTTAATGGTTCCTTCTAGGAACAAGAAGAAGGGGAAGAAGGGCAAGGCCCCTGTCAAGAGTTACAGCAAGGCTCTGAAGCAAAAAGTTAAGCGGTCAAAGGAATACAGATGTTTCCACTGTGGCCAGCTAGGTCACTGGAAAAAGGACTGTAAAGCGCTCCAAGGAGAAAAGAGGGGAAGCTTTGCTTCTGGCTCAGGTATTTACGTGACGGAAGTCATGGTTTCATCTTCTTCTATATCATGGGTGTTGGACACTGCATGTGGAGTTCACATTTGTTCAAATGTACAGGAACTCAAGAGAAGAAGACAGGTGGGACAGCATGAGGTGGACCTACGCGTTGGAAACGGGGCACGGGTTGCTGCTGTTGCTGTAGGAGATTATTTCATCTCTTTACCATCTGGACTTGTATTAGAACTAAACAGTTGTTACTTTGTTCCCAGCATTACTAAAAATATTATCTCCATTCCTGCTCTTGTCAGGAAGGGGTTTTCCTTTGAATGCAATATTTCAAAGTGTGTTCTTTCTCATGATAATATTGTTTATGCAACTGGTTCAATTAACAATGGGTTATTCATGTTAGACATGGAATGTTCTATACAAAATATTGATATTAAGAAAGCCAAGCATGCTGATGACAGCACCTTGTTATGGCATAGTCGTTTAGGCCATATTAACAAGAAGCGCATTAAGCGGTTGCATGATCATGGACTGCTGGGATCATTCTCCTATGAGGAGATTGATACATGCAAGGCTTGTTTAATGGGTAAAATGACGAAGCCACCTTTTCCTAACAAAGGTCAAAGGGCTTCAGGTTTACTTGACCTTATACACAGTGATGTGTGTGGGCCATTTAGTAAACATGCCAGAGGTGGCTATCAGTACTTCATTACCTTTACTGATGATTTCAGTAGGTATGGTTATGTCTATCTTATGAGACATAAGAGTGAATCTTTTGACAAGTTCAAAGAGTTCAAGAATGAAGTACAAAATCAGCTAGGCCGACATATCAAGGCACTTCATTCTGATCGAGGTGGAGAATACCTAAGTCGAGAGTTTACTGACTATCTGAAGGAGTGTGGGATTATCTCACAGCTCACTCCGCCAGGAACACCGCAATGGAATGGTGTGTCCGAGAGGAGAAATAGAACCCTACTTGATATGGTTCGTTCTATGATGAGTCAGGCTACTCTTCCATATTCCTTTTGGGGATTTGCACTGGAAACAGCTGCAAAGGTACTAAACCGAGTGCCATCCAAGGCAGTTTCTAAGACGCCATATGAGTTATGGTATGGGAAACAGCCGAGCTTGACATTTATCAGGATCTGGGGCTGCGAGGCTTATGTCAAAAAGCTCGCCTCTGGGAAACTAGAGAGCAGATCTGAAAAATGTATCTTTGTCGGTTACCCTAAGGAAACTAAGGGTTATTATTTCTTCGATCCCAAAGAGAACAAGGTATTTGTTGCTCGGACGGCCATATTTCTTGAGAAGGAGTTTCTTCTGCAAGAGGCCAGTGGGAGAGAAATAATGCTGGATGAGAATCCAGAGGAAGGACAAAGTGGTCAAGCGCAGTTGGATGAGCCTGAGCCGGTAGAACAGGTTACTGAACAACCTGAGGCTCAGATATCACGGGAACCGCGAAGATCGGGAAGGATCCGTCGACAGCCTGAGCGCTATGACGGAGTCTACATCATTGATAATGATGAACCCCTCACTTATGCGGATGCGGTCAGTGGACCGGAGTCAGCGAGATGGCTTGAAGCTATGCGCGCCGAGATGGACTCCATGTCAGATAACCAAGTCTGGGATTTGGTTGATCCGCCTCCGGGAGTTGTCCCTATAGGCTGTAAATGGATCTTCAAGAAGAAGATTGACATGGATGGTAACGTGGTTACCTATAAAGGCAGGCTAGTTGCGAAAGGTTTCAAACAAATCTACGGGATAGATTATGATGAAACTTTCTCACCTGTAGCTATGTTTAAGTCTATTCGGATTCTTTTCGCGATAGCAGCATATTATGATTATGAGATCTGGTAAATGGATGTGAAAACAGCTTTCCTGAATGGAAATTTGGATGAGGATGTGTATATGACACAACCAGAAGGTTTCACTAATCCATCAGATCGTCATAAAATATGCAAGTTAAAGAAGTCTATTTATGGACTTAAACAAGCATCAAGAAGCTGGAATATTCGTTTTGATGAATCAATCAGTGAATTTGGTTTCATCAAGAACGAGGATGACCCGTGTGTATATAAGAGGTTTAGTGGGAGCGTGATTACTTTCCTAGTCCTCTACGTCGATGACATCTTGATCATTGGAAATGACATTCCTGAAATGCATGCGGTTAAGGCATGGTCAAGGAAATGTTTCCAGATGAAAGATCTAGGAGAAGCAGCCTATGTACTAGGTATGAAGATCTACAGAGATAGATCTAAGAGGCTTCTCGGGCTGTGCCAGAGTACTTACATCGATAAAGTCCTGGAGAGATTCCATTTAGAGAATTCTAAAAGAGGGTATCTTCCAGTCAGACATGGTCTGAATCTTTCGAAGAGTCAGTGTCCACAAACACAGACTGAGAAAGATGAAATGGACAATACGCCTTATGCTTCGGCTATTGGGTCCATTATGTATGCGATGTTGTGTACTCGCCCAGACGTCGCTTACGGGTTAAGCGTGACCAGTCGATTCCAAAGTAATCCAGGTATGGCGCACTGGATTGCAGTCAAGAACATTTTAAAATATCTGCGGAGGACCAAAGATATGTTCTTGATATATGGTGGTCAGGAAGAACTCAGTATAGAAGGATATACTGACGCTTCGTTCCAGTCAGACCAGGATGATTTCCGATCGCAATCAGGCTATGTTTTTAGCTTGAATGGAGGAGCAGTGGTGTGGAAAAGTTTCAAACAGTCAACTGTTGCTGATTCCACAACAGAAGCCGAGTATGTTGCAGCCTCGGAAGCATCCAAGGAGGCAGTGTGGATTCGTAAGTTCGTTCAGGAACTTGGTGTTGTTCCTTCGAGTGCAGATCCTTTGGTTATCTTCTGTGATAACACTTGAGCAATCGCACAAGCAAAGGAACCACGGTCGCACCAGAAGTCCAAGCACATACAGAGACGGTTTCATTTGATCCGGGAGATCATTGATCGTGGCGAGATCAAAGTCTGCAAAGTACATACAGATGACAATCTGGCAGACCCGCTTACTAAGCCTCTGGCGCAGCAGAAGCATGTGAAGCACTGTAATAACATGGGTTTGAGATTTCTCAACCATTAGATTAAGTGCAAGTGGGAGATTGTTGGGGTATGCCCTTAAGGCTAATGTTTGAGGCCTTGGGATTGTATCAGTATCATGTAATAAACTCTTATGTTTATAAAGGCAATGGTTGTTATTCAGTTTGTTACCTTATCTGATGCAATAAGTGTACTTCTGAATAATGTCTCAAAGCTGTTCAGCTAGGCTGACATGCAGTTAAGTCCTTAGTCGAGATATCTTGGTGAACATGAGACAGCCTTGATATGGTTAAGACTAATATGTGTTCTAATCTTATAGGATGCTTCGAGCATGGAATAAGATGTAGACTCATGGGTACATTGGATGTACTGGACAGACCCTACTAGGATATTCAATTGCTTGTCACAATGTGAATAATCCTTGATTGCAACAAGTGGCACATGTCCTCTGACTTGAGATCACTTGTGTTTCTAAATGATGATTGTCATTGTTTTGAGGTAGTTCAATATCATTTGAAACATAATGATTATAGACTATCTTGGATGGTGAGCTTGAGTCAGGTTAGGGCACTAGTGATAGACAAAGGATTGTCGTCTCCTTGTTTAAGGAGTGTGATGTTCTAAAGGGGCCCCCTGGATGAGATGATTGAGAAAAGTGTATGGCCATACCCAGGTGACTATGTTCATCTGATCTAATCATGCTCATCATATTGGAGCTACAAGCTTGACACGCTTGTCCAATAAGAACGTCCAGTGGCAAAGGATATTTGTATGCCTGGTGAAGTGGATTCACACTTGTGCTGTGGTTTGGGTGTAGTCTTGGAAGACTCTTTCCTTTATATCGGGAGACAGTGATGTGTTGCTAGATACCCCTCACTGATCGTGATAACGTAAGTTATCGTTACCGACATTTAAAGGAAACCCTCAGGGTCGCACAATTTGATGATATGGCTTACTTAAGTCAGATCGTGTGGACTGAATTATTTGGGTTCAGTTTAAAGGGATTTAGTCTCTGATTGTAAGTGAGATCTGGTCTGATCATGTTTGATTGATTAGGGCTTGAGATCGGTAAGCTTCGATCGAGAGAATGGATGCTAGATCGGTGAGATCAGAAGCATCAAGAGATCAACGGTTAGATCTGGAGCCTTAGGGTTTAATCATGATCTAGACTGGATCGCTTGGCTTGATTGGTTCTTGAACCGAACCGAATTGAACCAGCTCATTAAGTGAGCGGATGGTTCATGAGATAAGAGGTTTGCGATTGGGGTAAACCCATGATCGCATATTGAGAAGTGGCATGCTATTTTTAGATAGCACTTCTCTAAACGTGACGACGCCTCACGTTTCTCCTCTTCACGCCTCTTCTCGCCTCGCCTCTCCACACGAGTCGACACAAGTTCTCTCTCGTGTGGTGAAGAAGGTGAACGAAAAGAAGAAGGAAGAAATCGCCAAGAAGATCTCATCCCTTTCATTCGATCAGGATACTTGGACGATCCTTGCTAGCACAAGGGGCGACAAGGAGGAGCCAAGACTCATCTTGTGTGCGTCACCTCTGAGGAAAGCCACATCGCTTTCTGCTTCCAAGTCGCCATCCAGAAATGGCATCGGTATGAATCTCATTCTTTCTATAGAATGTTTTTATGTTGATCATATAGCATGCAATAGATCTAGAAACCCTCTCCGCTGCTTCAAATCCTCCAAAATGCGCCTATTAGGGTTTCGCCCCCCTTTGTTGTAGGGGTTCCTTCACCATGATAACCATTCCTTTCTAGGCTCGTGCTACCTTATATAGTTGCTTGACAAGAAAGTAAGTAGAGTTCAATTTAAATCCATGCAGCATTGCCCAGGTGAAGAGGACCTCGGTGGAGCGTACTGTTGGGGTATGCCCTTAAGGCTAATGTTTGAGGCCTTGGGATTGTATCAGTATCATGCATAAACTCTTTTGTTTATAAAGGCAATGGTTGTTATTCAGTATGTTACATTGTCTGCTGCAATAAGTGTGCTTCTGAATAATGTCTCAAAGTTGTTCAGCTAGGCTGAAATGTACTTTTGTCCTTAGTCGATATATCTTGGTGAACATGAGACAGCCTTGATATGATTGAGACTAATATGTGTTCTAATCTTATAGGATGCTTCGAGCATGGAATAAGATGTAGACTCATGGGTACATTGGATGTACTGGACAGACCTTACTAGGATATTCAATTGCTTGTCGCAATGTGAATAATCCTTGATTGTAACAAGTGGCACATGTCCTCTGACTTGAGGTCGCTTGTGTTTCTAAATGATGATTGTCATTGTTTTGAGTTAGTTCAATATCATTTGAAACATAATGATTATAGACTATCTTGGATAATGAGCTTGAGTCAGGTTAGGGCACTAGTGATAGACAAAGGATTGCCATCTCCTTGATTGGAGTGTGATGTTCAAAAGGGGCCCCCCTGGATGAGATGATTGAGAAAGTGTATGGCCATACCCAGGTGACTGTGTTCATCTGATCTAATCATGCTCATCATATTGGAGTTACAGGCTTGACACGCTTGTCCAATAAGAACATCCAGTGGCAAAGGAATCATGTATGCTTTGTGAGTTTGTGTAAGATCCAAGGATCTTAAGTCTTGGTAAGTATTATTTTTTGATTTAAATAAAATCATTGACTGTGGATGTTAATGTTAACTAATTAACTAGCTTATTGGATGTTAATTTTCAGTTAATTAATTAGAGTTTATTGCTTGTTAATTTGAGTTAGTTAATTGTTAATTAATTAGAGTTTATTGGTTGTCAAATTAATTAGAGCTTATTGGTTAATTAATTAGACTTAAATTCTTATTGGATTTCGGTTAAGTGAATGGTTAGTTAATGGCTAAAATTATGGGTTATTTGGGTTTGCAATGAAATTAAATGATATTGGGTTTAAAATTTGAATTAGTGGATTATAAACCTTATTGGAATCAACTAGTTAACGGGTTTTAATAATTAATTAACCGAAAATTGTATTAGTGTTTAGGGTAAGAAATTAGGCGTTTTGGCGTTTTTTGGCTTGGAAAAAAATTAAGGTGGCGGCTTGAAGAGATTGGCGACGGCTTGGAGGCTTGGAGGCGAAAATTCTTCTTCCTCTTCCTTTTCTCCCTTTGGCCGGCGTCTTGGTGTTTGGAGGCGTTCCTTGTCCATTGTTGGCGTCTTCCTAGGAGTATTTCAAAGCCTTAGACGAATTCTTGTGGAAGTTTTCACCTTGGTATTCACGGTTAAGAGGTGAGTGGGGTGTCTAATCGATTTCTATCTATTTGTTTGTGTTAAAAGATGTGTTAGATGATAGTTTTGCTTGTTGGAAACCTTACCATGCTAAAACCGAAATTCAAGACTTCACCATGATGAAAACCGAATTTTGTAAAGGTGATTATATCATGAAAACCGAATTTTGTAAAGGGGATTATATGATGAAAACCGAATTTAAGGTATTAGATGTTTCTTCATGTGAAAAACCGAAAATTGCAAGGATGTATATATCATGAATGCTAACTAGGGTTCCACTTTTGAAATAGATAATATGCTTGAAATCGTGGGCTATATGTGTTGTAATTTTAATCCTATGTAATGTATTCTTAAATGGTTAACTAGGGTTTAGATTTATATATGTGTTGTATTTTAATCCTATGTTAAATTTTTGAATGCCCTGATAATTGCCAGTAATGCTAATAATTTTATGGTCATGTATTTTGTTTGAGAAATTTGGGTGATAACATAGCAAGGTTAGACTGAACTAATCAGCATGAAACCTAAGGACTATACTTCTCTGTGATTTTTGAATATTATGTGATTTTTTGAATATTCTGTGATTTTTGAATATTATGTGATTTATGAATATCATGTGGTTATGGGATTTTCGAATATTATGTGTTATGGTCATGGAATGAATAGGGCTAAGGCTAAGTGTTACCTTAAACTCAAGGGGATAGTCTATATGTGATATGTTAAGGGTTTGAATTTCAGCCCTGTATTGTGATATGTGAGGGGGTTGTTGTTCAGCCTGCCTAATGTGATTATTGTGATATGTGAGGGGGTTGTTGTTCAGCCTGCCTGTTGTGATTATTGTGATGACTATCCTAGAGTCTAGTTGACACTTAGGAGTCCACCGTTGTGAAATAAGATATAAGATGTGTCTGTGTTGTCCAGTAGGAACCCTTTGGGAGAACGGGTGATATAAGACGCAAAGTGCCATGTCTTGGTCAGACAGGGGCCACCTCTTGATGTCATCACTCTTAGACGCTTAGATTTTTGTGTTATGGGGTGATCGTAGAGCAAAGTGCCACGTCGTGACCTGGCGGGGGCCACCTCTTGAATCTACACACCGTCCATCTATATGTTGCATGTGATTTGCAGGCTTCTCCCAGTGCTTAGGCCAAAGCCGGGTTAGACCATAATGGTCACTACTGAATATGCTGGACAACTAGGTTAACTAAGCGGTTAGTATGTTTAGTTGGTTTAGAGTATAGCTCTAGAACCTTGGTTACTCTGTGGTGACACTGGTGTGATGTCTTAGCAGTGTACATCTGACTGTTTTATATGAGTTCAGTGCTTTAATTATTGTTATATGTTGACATGATATGCTGTTACATGTTTTTAAAATAACCTGCATATATTTTTGAGTGTATGTTATGGATGGTCGATTTAGACTATCCACTCACTGGGCTGTGTAGCTCACCCCTCACTATTTTCAGGCATAGAGCAGGGGCGCAATTCTTGAGTTAGCATTGGCGTGGATATTATGCTAGTTTGCTGTTTAAGAATTTTTGTGCTTAATTATCTGGGGCCGGTTGTGGCCGAACCATATGAATTATATGAACTATATGAACTATGTGAACTATGTGAATTATGAGAATTTGTATTGCCAGTGTGGCTAAACTATGTGATATTATGTTGCCGGTTGTGGCAGTTTTAAGAGTTTGATTTTTGTGTCACCGCTGGCTTTGGCCTGGTTTCGGTGTTTGGTATGAGTTTATAAAAATTGATTTTTGTGGCTTTGCTTTGAATTTCGAATCGAATTGTATTTATGCCATCGGATTTGATATAACTGTTGCCTTGCATATGTCTAGTGCAAGGATTGCGTGGTGGCAGGTACATTTATGAAATTTGTGTTTCTTGGAGATTGTATGTATGAATTTTGAAAATTTTCAAATTGTGTTTCTTGAACTCGGTTTTACCTAGCATGTGAATCGATCTTGTATGACACATCCTGTTTCTTTTGTGATTTGTGTTGCTTGTTTGGGGTTAAGATAACTGGATGTTACAGTTTGATTCACACTTGTGCTGTGATTTGGGTGTAGTCTTGGAAGACTCTTTCCTTTATATCGGGAGACAGTGATGTGTTGCTAGATACCCCTCACTGATCGTGATAACGTAAGTTATCGTTACCGACATTTAAAGGAAACCCTCAGGGTCGCACAATTTGATGATATGGCTTACTTAAGTCAGATCATGTGGACTGAATTGTTTGGGTTCAGTTTAAATGGATTTAATCTCTGATTGTGAGTGAGATCTGGTCTGATCATGTTTGATTGATTAGGGCTTGAGATCGGTAAGCTTCGATCAAGAGAATGGATGCTAGATCCCTCAGATCAGAAGCATCAAGAAGTGAGCGGTCAGATCTTAAGCCTTAGGGGTTTATTATGATCTGGACTAGTTGCTTGGTTTATTTGGTTATTGAACCAAATCAATTTGAACCAGCTCATTGAATGAGCGTATGGTTCAATTAAAGAGGCAATTGCGATTGGGGTAATGCATGGTCGCAAGTGGAGATGGTGTTTGCTATTTTTAGATAGCATGTCACATTCGTGACCACCTCTCACGTTGGCTCTCACGACGCTAATCTCTCTCGCCTCTTGCCCCCTTTCCTCTGGTCTCTTGACACTCGTGTGGAGAAGAGGTTGACGAAAAGAAGAGGAAAAGAAATCGCCAAGCAGAGAAGCTCTTCATCCTTTCCATTCGACAAAGAACGCTTTGGGACCTTGCTAGCACAAGGAACGCCAAAGGGAGTAGGCGACATCAATTGTGTGCGTCGCTTTGGAGAAGATATCTTTTGGTCTTTGATTCCAAGACACCATCCAAGTGATGACAATGGTGAGAATTTTTTCTTATCTATTCAAGTTTTCGATAGTTGATCATATAATGCATGCTATTCGATCCTAAGGAAACCCTAGATTCCGCCTATGCCATTTTATCCTTGCGCATGCTTTAGGGTTTCGCCCCCCCAGTGGGAACCTACACGTACCATGCTGTCACTTTCACCTCTACCAAAGATAGAGTGTGCCAACGCCCTATGTATGTATCGGAGTACAGGGTTACTTATGGAACTGGCACGAGCTGTCTTGGAGGCATAGTAGAGGTCATGGCTAATGAGCTTCCAAAATTGATTCTCGTTATAATACGGAGGTGCCCGTCGCGTGCCATCCTCAGGAAAACTAAAAATTTGATTTAAATTCTGGAGTGTCAGTGAGAATTCCTTGCCCTGTAACCGGAATGAAATTCGGCCTTTATCTGCATTGTCGTATGTACTCACTTGGACATCTAAGGAACTAAAGAATTCCAACGTCAATGGTATACATGTGGCATGATGTAATCCAAAGAACTGCTGCCATCCGATATTTGCATACATCCACTGAACATCTTCATAAAGTCCCAACCTACTCATTGCTTCTGTATCAAGATAGCGCGTGTTGATGATCTGGCGTTGTAGAATAAGAGCGCAAGCAGACTCTTGGGCAGCATTACGAAGTGAAAAACCATATGGTGCGGCAGCTGGTTGAGCTTCGGCAGGGGCTTGCCGTTGTTGGCCTGAACGAGATGAAGAAGGACCCTTTGATGAGGAAGTGCCAGCACGGGAGGTGTGCTTCTTTGCCATAACTTTTCGTTTGGGTGTCATTGATATCCCAGAAACAGAGAAACCCAAAAACAGAGAAAAGCAGAGAAATCTCGGTACAAAACAGAAGATAGAATGAACGCCTTCAATGTCGATCAAGCTAGAACCGATTTCATCGCGTTGGAGATAAAGAATAGATCAGAGAGTTGCCTGATGGGAGAAGCGTCACGGAGCGGAGAGGATGGCACAGGACACAAATCCCTTCAATGTCGCACGCCGGAAGCTGTTTGTGCAGAGAGGGGGAACAATAATGGCAACGGCAGCAGTAGGAACTCCGGCGAACTCGCTGGAAGGCTGGAGACGCCGATCGGTGATGGAGAAGAATGGGAAGAGGGGCTGCGGCGGTCGCTGGTGTGGTCTAGAGCACGGGGGAAGTCGTAAAAACCCTAGGGGGTGTATTTAAATGAAAGGATGCTGACTAGCCTTGACCAGGAAGAGTGATGAAGTTACGGGTGTATACCTCAGTACACCTATGCCCGTATTTCTCTCGGCGAAATACTTGGTTGAAGAAGAATGCCCAAGAAAGAAAATACAGTTGCAGGTGTTAAGTTCGAACTTTGAAGATACAGGTGTAACTTTGATACGGCACTAGCCGTATTGTTCTCGGCGAAAAATAGGCTCAGAAGAATACGCCCATGTTATGAAGCACAGGTGCAGTTGTGTAATCCTCGGCAGAAAACAGTCACTCAAATTACACCCGTGTAGTGTAGCACGGCCTGGCCGTATTTCTCTCCGCGAAAAACAAGTTTGCAAAGAATGGCCAGAAATCATTTCACGGTCGCGGCTGTGCTCTTCTCGGCGGAAAACTTCCATATGCTGAAATTCCAAAATACGGTCGTATCTCATTTTACGGCTAGCCCGTATTGTCATAAAAATCCTTGAAATTGAGTTTTTTTTTTTCAGCTCCCAGTTTCCTGCATATCATTCCTATATTCACCATGAGATAAAGTTCATCAGAATGAAGCAAAGAAATGAACAAAAATGCTCACTAAGCATAGGAAACTATATTACAAGGAAACACAAGGAGATAGATAAAAGCTATAAACAACAAAACACACTAAGCATCAGATACTTGGGCTGCCTCCCAAGAAGCGCTACTTTTAGGTCGGTAGCTCGACCAATAAGTTTATCAGTTAGAGGATGGAGGTTCTAGGAGAGCTTGAGTACTCCCCTTTTCAACCGACTCATATTCATAGTAAATCTTCAGCCTTTGTCCATTGACAGTGAAACTCCCTGAATGTTCACTCCATATCATTATAGCTCCATGAGGATAAACCTTTTGAATCACAAAGGGTCCTGACCAACGTGTCCTAAGCTTTCCAGGGAAGAGCCTGAGACGTGAATTTAATAGGAGAACCTGGTCTCCTTCTTTAAATTCTTTCTTCCTAATTGGCCAGTCATGCCAAAATTTTGTTCTTTCCTTGTACAATTTGGAGTTCTCATAAGCAAACATTCTCACTTCATCTAACTCATTCAGCTAGAATTTCCTCCTCTCTTCTGCAGATTTCAAATCATAGTTCAGTAATTTAACAGCCCAATACGCTCTATGCTCTATCTCCACTGGCAGATGACAAGATTTGCCATAGATAAGCTGAAATGGTGACATTCCCAATGGAGTCCTAAATGCCATCCTATAGGCCCATAAAGCATCATCCAATTTAAGGGCCCAATCTTTTCTCGATGCAGAAACTGTCCTCTCAAGTATACGTTTAATCTCACGGTTTGAGACTTCGACATGCCCGCTAGTTTGGGGGTGATATGGTGTTGCAACTTTATGCTTCACCCCATACTTTCTCAATAGAGCCTCAAACTTTTGTTCAATAAAGTGGGATCCCCCGTTGCTTATCAATACCCTTGGGACCCCAAATCATGGAAATATTGTCTTCTTTAGCATCCTTGATACCACTCGAGAATCACAAGTTGCAGCAGCAACACCTTCAACCCATTTCGAGACGTAGTCCACTGCTACTAGGATATACTTGTTGCCGCACGACGATGGAAATGGCCCCATAAAGTCTATACCCCAGACATCAAATATTTCAACTTCCAAAATGTAGTTGAGGGGGAGTTCGTCTCGTTTAGAAATGTTGCCACTCCTTTGGCAACTATCACATCTCTGAATAAAATTTTGAGCATCTCTGAAAATGGTGGGCCAATATAGTCCTGACTATAGAACTTTGAATGTTGTCTTTTCAGCGCTAGCATGTCCACCATAGGGTGAAGAATGACATTGCAAAAGTACATCAGAAATTTCTGAATCTGGTATACATCTTCTAAAAAGCCCATCAGCACATCGTCTGTATAGGTAGGGATTGTCCCAATAGTAGTGTCGTACATCAGATAAGAATTTCTTTTTCATCTGAAATGTCAAATCATGTGGAAGGATATCAGTAGCCAAAAAATTTACAAAGTTCGCGTACCATGGAGTATCTTGCACCATAATGGCGAGCAGTTGCTCTTCAGGAAAATTATCATTGATTTCAACACCATCTCCGGTCTGCTCTTCAGACAAGTTAGCATTCACTATAATAGGTAAAGTCGAATTTGCACCAAGAAATTGATATTTAAGATTCTCAGGAAGTGATTTCAGTTCAATCTTCTTTTCCTTACTCTCGATTGGTGTTTTATCATGGAGATTTTCAGAATTCACCTTCTCTGAATGAAATGTTCCAGTCGTATCCATCAATTGTGCATATCTTATGGCTTCCTCATTGTCTTCGGTATGTGGACTCTCCAAAAGAGTGACCTCTAGCAGGTCTGTGCTGGAGCTAATGTGCGCAAGATCTTCTACCACATCATCTATGATGTCCACACTGCAACAAGATCCTGCAACAAAAGGCTTTTTCAGATTCGAAGATAAATCAAACTCTATGGCGTCATTACCGATATTCAATGCTAGTTTTCCCTTTTTCACATCAATGAACGCTCTGGCTATGGCAAGGAACGGTAGTCCCAGAATTATCGGTAACTTAACATCCTCTTCCATTTCAAGAACAACAAAGTCCACTAGTATGAAGAAGTCACTGACTTTGATCGGGACATCTTCTAGAATTCAATAGGTTTTCGCACCGAGCGGTCAGCTAGTTGCAAGGAAATCAGTGTCGCTTTCATGTCACCAATGTCAAGTCGCTTGAAAAGGGAAAAAGGCATAAGACTGACGCTTGCTCCCAAGTCGCATAGTGCGTGATCAAAAGAGAGATCCCCGATTTGGCAAGGGATCGAGAAGTTGCCCGGATCCTTCATCTTTTGTAGAAGCTTGTTCTGGATTATGGCGTTGCACTCCTCAGTGAGTGCAACGGTCCCGGGTTCTTCCAGCTTCCGCCTATTCGAAAGGATGTCCTTTAGAAACTTAACATATGTGGGCATCTGCAAAATTGCTTCAGTAAACGGAATATTAATATACATTTTATTCAAAATATCCAAAAACTTTCCAAACTGTTTATCTAACTTTGCCTTAGCCAATCTTTGGGGAAATGGTACAGGTGGCTTGTAGGCAGGGGGAGGGATATAAGTTGGTTCTTTCACTTCAGGTTATTTTTCTTCTTCCTTTTTGACAGATTCAGATTGGGAGGGCAGCTCAACTTTGACTTCAGAATTAGGCACCCTAGGCTCCTCTAGTTGTTTACCACTTCGAGTGGTAATAGCATTGATGTGCTCCCTCGGGTTTGGTTCAAGTTGGGAGGGTAACTTTCCTGGAGCTCTAGCTATGTAAGTGGCTAAGTTTGCTAACTGGGTGTCTATTTGTTTGTTATGGCTTTCTATGGCTTTAAGTCTTGTAGTGACGTGTCTCATCATATCATTGACTGTTTCATTTGTCTTCATCTGAGAAGAAATGAAAGTCTCCATGATTGCTTCCAGTTGAGATTTCTGTGGCTGTTGTGGTTGCTGCTGTGCATAAGGTCGAGGTTGGGGTTGAAATCCGAGGGGTTGTCTATACGTCTGTTGAGGAACTGGGTTTGGATTGTTTCTATATGAAAAATTTGGATGGTTCTTGTAACATCCCTCAGAATCACACCCCACACGCATACAAGTAAAAATACGGGGTTTTAAAAATTTTTACTCTTCCATTAAAACACAAGAAGAAAGCGGCATCGAAGGACATTACTACGGAACTGAAAACCGCACAGAACTGAGTAGGATCGATTACTAGGAAATAGAAATCCGGAAATCCAGAAGAAAATCCGGCAGCAAGTATACTAAATTACTGCTGCACAGACCCACATATTCTGGAACAAAACAGATGTCTACACTACACATATGTGGAGAACACAAATTTCAGAAATATTGCAGAAACTGATTATTCAGATACCAAATACAACAATAACTCGGTTACACATTTCAGAATAAGAACAATTGTATTTTCATAACTCCAAAACTCGTATCCAACAATAAAACGAGACAACTATAATATAATATCCTGAAAACAGGCATAAGCCCTCAGGAGATAAAACGTGTCATATAAGTAAGTTAGGCACGCAGGCCTGATAAATCTTTAGAATACAACTCTTAGAAACTATATAACACATTAGCAAGCATTATAACAAATTTAGTAGCTGTAGCAATCACTGTCCTGATGTCTCACCTGAAAATATTTAAACAACGGGGGTGAGCTAAAAAGCTCAGTGAGTAAAAGACACTAAAAGCCATCCATAGTACACATCAAAAATATCATGCTTAACAGATAAGATAATTAACATGAACACTCATATCAGAAACAAAACATAATCAAATACAGACACTTATAACAATAGGCATCAAGCATGAAGTAGGATATAAGTCTACCAACCCATTCCAACTAATCACACTGCCCAACACATCTATAATACAGATCGAAACAGAACTACAGAAAATCAGAGCTGACAGACAGAACAGATCGGAACAGAACTACAGAAATCAGAACTGACAGACAGAAAATCAGAATTTTCAGAATCCAAACAGATAGTCTACATCGGAAACAGAAAGGCCACAGAAGGCCTGAAGACCACAGAAGGTCTGATGACCACAGAAGGTCTGACCCCACCTCTGCCGAGGATGAGACATGCATGCATATCAGAAACAGAATGGTAGAGGAGGTATCAGTGGGTGGCCCCCGTCTTGTCAGGACGTGGCACTCTGGCCTCCAATACTAGTAGAGGAGGGTATCAGTGGGTGGCCCCCGTCTTGTCAGGACGTGGCACTCTGGCCTCCAATACCCAGAACAGAACAGAAATAGTGGAGGGAGAACGGAAGGTGAGACCAGCTCACATCTACCCTTCACTAGTGTCTCATGGGTCGTAGTAGACTATCAGCACCATTACAGCGCCACAAAAGGAGGGTAAGGACACGGAAGAGTGCTACACTAGGGCATAATTTTTACAGAACAGATCATGCTGAAACGGAGGAGTAGGACTAACCACTACTAAATTCTCACATCATGCCCAAAGTATCTCACAGACCAGAAAATGACACACCCTAATATCCAGTCCTTAACAAAATTACAATTTGCAGAAAATCAAAGCTGAACACACTTCATAATTTTTGCCATCAACCAGAAGTAATATATGAGTGAATTCCTTGAATTCCTTAGATTTCATGCAACTATCCTTAATTCATGTCAAACCATTCTATGTTCTCACAAAGGTTATAACACATTCAAAGTTTCAAAAAATTCACAACATATATATACAGAATAGAAAATTTTCACATAACAAACAATTAAACAGATGTTTCAGAAAAAACAGATTAATATATCATACTTGCAACAGATGTTTTAGACCGAGTAAGTAACCTAAAATAGGCAATATGATATTCACAATAAAGCTATTTGAATCTACTTTCCAATAGAACTGAATCCGTCGGATTTGGAGTTATAACCGGGGAGATATGGGTGTTCGAACATAGAAAGGTCGGGATTTCAGAATTCCAGAAAACAGATTCGTATATCAGTATTGCGACACAAATTTCAGATCCAATAACTAACAGAAAATAGGCGACATGGTAGTCAAATTGAACCCCTTCGAGTCTACTTTCTAATAAAACTGATTTGACGATATTTCGAGCTATACCTAGGGAGATATGATGGTTCGAACACATAAAGGTCGAAACCCAGATTTCCAGAAAACTGATTTTGTACAGCTAGATTGCAATACAGATTGAAATACGAATACAGCTCCGATATGGTCGATATCATATTCAAATTAAAGCCGAATGTATCTAGTTTCATAAAAAATTTATTTCGTGCGATTTGGATCTATAGGCCATGAGATATTGGGGTTATAGTACACAAAGGTCAGATTAGAGAATGCAGATTTCAGCAGAACAGGATTTTAAAACCCTAAAAATATTTGAATTCGACCCCATACGGATAATCATTGCAAATAACGAATTTTAATTGAAATAATCTACAATTTAGCAGATTAGACTCCTTAGGATCGAATTACTCACAGAAAAATCGTCCACAGAGAAAAACGCCAAGACAGAGGATCACCAGGAAGTTCGTCCACCACCAGTCTGCCACCACCAGCGTCCGAAATCTCAGGAGGCGCCAAGCACAGTAAGGGGCGACAACCAAAGGCGGCTAGGGCAAGAAAACACAAAAGTCGTGAGGGAGAGGAGCCCTCACGCAATTCCTCTTTTTCTCCCACCCCAAACGGATCCAAGATCCAATAACCCAGTTAACTTAAGTGAAAAATCGGTTTTATGGGCTTACCTGGGCTTAACCACCCTGCGCCACTCCAATAATATCAGAAATATGCGCCACCATGGTGGAAGGAATTCCAGGAGCAAAGAATCAAGGTTGAGGGTTCGAATCCCCAACCAAAATAATTATTTTTGCCCTGTAGGAAAAATTCCTACACTTAGGCAAAAATCCCAAAATTTTAACAGATAAAAATACAGAAACCGAATTTCTAACCTTAAATCATAATTCAGAAAAATCGAGGGCGTTACATTCTCCCCCCCTTATAGAGCTTTAGTCCTCTAAAGCTGACCAAGCCCGTCACTGAACAGGTGAGGATGCTCCTTTCTCATATCTGCTTCAACCTCCCAAGAGGCTTCTTCAACAGACTGATTTCCCCAGATGACTTTCACAAGTGGAATAACCTTATTTCTCAGCACTTTCTCTTTTCTATCTTCAATTCTGAGAGGTTTCACCACAAAAGTCATATTCTCTTCAAGCTGAAGAGGTTCCAACTCTAGAACATGAGAAGGATCAGAACAATATTTTCTGAGTGCAGATACATGGAACACATTATGGAGGTGTTCCAGTGATGGGGGCAGAGCAAGTCGGTATGCCATAGGTCCAACCCTCTCAATGATATCAAAGGGACCAATGTACCTGGGACTCAATTTTCCCCTCTTCCCAAATCTCATCACCCCTTTCATAGGTGAGACCTTTAGGAAAACATGCTCTCCCACCAAAAACTCAAGAGGACGCCGCCTCACATCAGCATAACTCTTCTGTCTATCCTGAGCAATCTTCATCTTTCTCTGAATTTCTCTAATCTTCTCAGTGGCTTCCTGAACAGCATCAGACCTTAGCACTGTTCTGTCCCCAGTTTCCTCCCAGCATATTGGTGTTCTGCATTTCCTCCCATATAGGGCCTCATACGGAGCCATCTGTATGCTAGAGTGAAAGCTATTGTTGTAGGTGAACTCTATCAGTGATAAGTCCAGATCCCACTCAACAGACCAGTCAACCACATAAGATCTCAGAAGATCCTCAAGTGTCTGAATAGTCCTCTCTGTCTGACCATCAGATTGAGGATGATATGCAGTGCTGAAACTCAGATTAGTTCCCAAATCTTCCTGTAATTTCTTCCAAAACCTGGACAGAAATCGAGGATCACGGTCAGAGACAATGTCCAAGGGAACTCCATGCAATCTGACAATCTCATCGATGTACAGTTTTGCTAACCGATCCAAACTGTAAGTCATTTTGATCGGTAAGAAGTGAGCTGACTTCGTGAGTCTGTCCACAATCACCCATACGGCATTATGATTCCTTCTGGTATTGGGCAGTCCACACACAAAGTCCATACTGATATGCTCCCACTTCCACTGAGGAATAGGGAGAGACTGCATCAAACCGCCCGGCCTCTGATGCTCAGCCTTCACGGTTTGGCAAGTCAAACATCTGGACACAAACAAATGCACATCCTTCTTCATACCATGCCACCAGAAAGTCTTTTTCAGATCCTGATACATCTTGGTACTACCAGGATGAACGGTATACTTAGTGCAATGACTTTCCTTAAGAATTTCATTTCTCAACTCAGGGTCCTCAGGAACACAGACCCTTCCACGGAATCTGAGGAGACCATCATCCGACATACTGAGATTATCCACCCAGCCTTGCTCAGACCTCTCTTTCCACCGTAAAATATCTGGATCTGATTGCTGCCCTGATCTCAATCTCTGCAGTAACTCTGACTGAACCCTGAGAGAAGCTAGAAGACCGCCTCTCTCACCCGGAGTCACACTCAGATGCATGTCACTGAACTCCTGCAATAGTCGCCACTCCTGGACTCGCAGTGCAGCTATCTGAGTCACAGGATACCGACTAAGAGCATCAGCCACCACATTGGCTTTACCAGACTGATATTGGATGGTGAAGTCATAATCCTTTATCAATTCAAGCCATCGCCTCTGTCTCATATTCAGCTCTTTATGAGTGAAGATATACTTCAAGCTCTGGTGATCTGTAAACAATTCAAATGTCTATCCAAACAGATAGTGCCTCCAGGTTTTCAAGGCAAAAACTACAGCTGCCAACTCCAGATCATGAGTGGGGTAGTTTACCTCGTAGTCTTTGAGTTGCCTTGAAGCATAAGCAACTACTTTTCCTTGCTGCATCAGTACAGTACCCATTACCCCGTATTGATGATCTCTTTGATCAGTTGCAGGGTGCTACTGTATTCTCTAAAATTGACCTGAGGTCTGGCTATCATCAGTTGAGAGTTCAGGAGGAGGATGTACCTAAAACTGCATTCAGGACTAGGTATGGGCACTATGAGTTTCTTGTTATGCCTTTTGGACTGACAAATGCCCCTGCAGTGTTTATGGATCTGATGAACAGAGTATTTCATGAACTTCTGGACAAATGTGTGGTCGTCTTCATAGATGATATTCTGATCTACTCCAAGAATGCGCAAGATCACACTCAGGATTTGCGCAAGGTGCTCGAGATTCTGCGGCTGAAGCAGCTGTATGCTAAGGCCAGCAAATGTGAGTTCTGGTTACATCAGATTGGCTTTCTGGGACACATTATTTCTGACCAGGGTGTGTCTGTGGATCCAGTGAAGGTGGAGGCCATTCTTCACTGGGGAAGACCAACTACAGCGACTGAGGTCAGAAGTTTTCTGGGATGTTACAGTTCCTCCACCCCGGATTATAGGTACTTGAGTATGGGTCCAGTTGGGGTCTAGGATTAGGGTTAAGGTTCCCTATGGCATTGATATTCTCTCGGTTGGGTTCAGAGGTTTGGGCAATCCCCAACTGGCATTCAGCAAAACTATGGCCGGCAACCCCACAAAGTTCACAAAGAGTAGAGTTAGTATCAACTGAGTGAACATGAAAAGAATCAAGTTTACGTGCTAGAGAATCTACTTTCGCTTCTAGTGAGCTCATTGAGTCGAGCGCATACTTACTGGGTGCTATGGCCTTAGAAGTTATAGTACCTCATTCTCCTGCAGACCACTGATTGTGGTTTAGCGCCATGTCCTCCAGAAGATTTATTGCCTCTCCTAAACGCTTGTTCATTAGCGCGCCTCCCACAGCTACATCGACAGCAAGACGCGTGTTATAAATAAGACCATGGTAAAAGCTATGTATGATTACCCATGGTTCTAAGCCATGATGTGGGCAGAGACGCTGAAGATCCTTGTATCTCTCCCATGCTTCATAAAAAGATTCTCCGTCTCTTTGAGTGAAACTAGTGATCTGGTTTTGCAGTTGAACAGTTTTAGACGGTGGAGAGTATTTAGACAGAAAGGCCTGGGATAACTGATCCCATGTGATAATTGATCCTGGGTTCAAAGACTGTAGCCAGCTACGTGCTCTATCGCGCAAAGAAAATGGGAAAAGCCTCAATCGTATAGCATCTGAGGAAACTCCGTTGATCTTCAACGTGTCGTAGAACTCTAGAAATAAGGACAGATGTTGGTGAGGATCCTCAATGTGTGCGCCTCCAAATTGATGTTGCTGGATCATGCTTAGTAAGGCCGGCTTGATCTCAAAGTTGTTAGCATTCACTGGAGGTCGTACAATTCTAGATTGCAGTCCTTGAACATTCGGGGAAGCAAAATCCTTCATGGTTCGGTTATCATCTGGAGCTTGTATGTTCAAGGGTGCCGGCTCTGGTTCTAGCTCCATTAGAAGATCTAGAGGAATCGCCTCTGTCCTGCTGGATTGCTCTTTGTTTCTTTTCTCTATTAACCTCCTTCGTCGATGGAGCGTCTGTTCGATTTCATCGATTTGGCCATATAGGTCGTTGATTCCACCTATATGGTATTGACAATCGATTTGGCCATAGATTGATAGACTAAGACCTTGACGCATAAAAGAAGGGTAAGCAGCAAATGTTCCACAATAATTCAGAAGCAACAAATTATTATTAGTAACTTAGTCTATCAAACTTAAGAAGACAATCGATATTGACTATCGCCGTCCCCGGCAACGGCGCCAAAACTTGATACTCGCCGCAAGCGTAACGGCTTTATTGCGGTAGTATATAGTATCGTTCCCATGAGGACGGTTGAGTCAAGTACCAATAATTCTTAATTTTAATAGCTAAACGACTTCGTAACTGAGGGTGTTATCGGTTTAACGTTCAAAATAAATTACACAACTAAAACTACTCCAATTGACAGTGAAAATAGAAGAAAGACAATTGTTATGAGAAAAATCAAATTTAAGGGGTTCACCACACCAACAATCAGGAACTAAATGAAAAGCGTTGCAAGAGATAATCTGAAACCACGAAGATTCTCGAGTTTACAAATTACCCCCTTTCGGCGGTGTAACTTAGTATCAAACCCGACTGTCCTTCTACTTTCGTGATAGAATGAACCGGGTCGATCCAATGAGTGCAGGAGAATATAAATTCCGCAGGCACGTTTTACCTACTTTTGTGGCAAAACCCACCAGCCCAATCAAAACAGATCAGTCATCACAATTTTCCCTTTCAGTACTTCTCGTGATGACTAGAGTAAAATTCGATTGATCAAGTCGAAGATTACGGAATAAACACAATGAAGATCGAGTAGAGTCAAGAAAATCCCATAGAAGCAACACAAATCAGTTCATAGATTGAAAAGTGGGCTACGCCCAAAAATCCGATTGAGTGTTTATGCTACAACTTGCATAGTTTCGGTTAAAATCTCTTTCATATGAAGGAATACACAAGGCAGAAGAGGTACAAGATGTAAATAGAGGAGAAAAATGCAAACTCCCCCCCCCCTAGATCTGGTTCCAAGCACTGTCTTCATCCTTGTTCTCCTTCTCCTCGCTCTCCTCTCGGAGTCGATCCATTTTTCCCCAAAAATGTTTCCTTTTATATGTCTGATCCACTTCCTCTTATTTTTGACGTGTAGCCCTTCTAATTCCCGTCATTTTGACACCAAGATCCCCCAAATCTGACTTAAAACGAGGGAGAAATGCCAAGAGTCGCGATCTGCGTATAAATATACGGGCGTGAAGCGTTTCTTGGGCTGGCCCATGAAGCTCTCAGCTGAATTCTGCGTTGCGCCTTTAGTAGACTTCATGGGCTAGACGTATTCTTCTCGGCGAACAAAATTCCAAAGTTTCATTCCTGCGTTTCACGGTCGTGTCTTCGATCACGGCTAGAAAATGATATGAAATATTCGTCCTCAGAAATACGGTCGTAAACACTTTCAAGGGCAGGCCGTATTTTCGGTAACAATTTCCGTTTGAGCTGAAAATTAGTGGGAAGCTTCATCTTTTCATCCTTAACCACTTTATAACTTTAATTTTCAGTTTTAAGCTCCATAGATAAGGGATTTAACCTGAAACACATGAAAGGCAAAGAAATGTGTAGATTCCGAAAATAACAAGGAAATAAGTGCTGAAAGAGATACAAAAGTAACAAAATAGGCCTTGATTCATGAAATAAATATATAAGGAAATACAACATACGACAATGTATCAATATGGGACAGCTCTAGTACTTGTGAGACTGGTATATGGGCTGGTTAGGCATGAGGTGCTAACGCAGACATATGGGTATATCAGTGGTGGATATACTGGACCGACCCACTGTGAGGCAATGACTTGGTGTCATGAGTTATCCTCACAAGTGATAGGAGATGCATTGATCCCTTGACTTGAGGTCATTGGCCATTCTATATGGTTAGGGATATGCCTTGATACAACCTAATGCCTTGTCGTAGTTGGGAGGTAATAACGGTTGTCATTGGGCATATCACGACCCATATGAGAAGGTCAATGAACAGACATAGCATTTTCCCCTTCCTAAGGGAAACATGATATCCATGGAGCTCCTCTATGGTTCTATGACTGAAAGTGTATGGCCATACCCAGGTGAGACCTAATTTAGTCATAGCCATGAGATTGGATAAAAACAAGTGGTGACACACTTGGCCAATCGGATATCAGTTCGGCAAAGAGACTGTAATGGATCTATACCTGATTGCGATGATGGGGATGTCGATGTCGATATCCATTTTGATGACTTGGGTAGCAGCGATGCACTGCTAGGTGCCACTCACTGCTTGTGGTGACCATGGGTCAGCACTACCAACATCAGAGGAACCTATAGGGTCGCACACCTTGATACTCGAGTTCTCGTAATGATCGGGAAGCCTTATGATCGAGTTATTGGATAGCTCGGATCTATTTTGGAGATTTCATCAGCGCCAATGGGCCTGATGAGATGGAAGAAATTTATTGAAGCCAACTTCCATTTACGGCATATTAACCATGGTTAGCCCAGTTTGACCTTGGGTTAAATTGGATTGGATCCAAGGGCTTGGTTAACATCCATAATGGACCTTGGGCTGGGCCCATTGTAAAGCTGGGCTTACTGGGCTTAAGGAGAAGGAGAAAGTAGGCGTGTGCGTAACCCTGGTTAGACTAGAGTTAACGCCTATGGTTTTAAATTAATCATATGGGTTAATTAATTAATTAATTAGAATCCTAATTTGATTAGGACTAATTATTTAATTAATTAATTAGAATCCTAATTAGATTAGGATTTAATTGTTTAAATAATTAGAATCTTAATTGGATTAGGATTTAATTGTTTGAATCAATTAGAGTCCTAATTGGATTAGGACTTGATTAACTTGATTAATTCTCCTACATCCTCTCCTAGCCGCCCACTTGATTTGAATTGTGGCCACACATTAGACCGCCTCTTGCTCTATATAAGAGGCCCTAGACGCCCCCTCTTGACATACAAATAATCTTGAAGGCATGATCACAAGAGACAGGCGAGAGCAAGAGGTAGTGGCGCACTTCTCTCCCATCCAACCCTAGCCGAGAACACTTCATCTTCCTTTCCTCTTGGCGTGAGGAACTTGGTGTTGCTTGGCGACTTCCTTCTCCTCATCTTCCTCTTGGCGCATATACCTTGGAGGTGGCGCAAGGCTTGAGCAATAAGCGCAAGGCTTGGATCTTCTTCCCGAGGCTAGCACCGGGCGTGGAAGAAGAGGACTCGAGGTGATCCGTGTGTGTGAGACTATAGAGGGCGCACGCTTGGGCGCCTACTACGACATCAGGCTCACCTTGCTCAAGGTACTTTATATCTCATCGTGTCGACTCCCTTGCTTGCGATCTTCACTAGGTTTTTGGGACCGGCTCAATTCGGGGATATTGCTTCCGCTGTGCAATGTTTTGTGTAATTTCTATCTCTGAAAATTGTAAAATATCCCCGGGGTTTCCCAACATATGAGAAGGTCAATAGACAGACATAGGATTTGCCCCTTCCTAAGGGAAGCATGATATCCATGAAGCTTTTCTATGGTTCGATGACTGAAAGTGTATGGCCATACCCAGGTGAGACCTGATTTAGTCATAACCATGAGATTGGATGAAAACAAGTGGTGACACACTTGTCCAATCTGAAAGTGGGGGGCGAAAACCCTGAACGCATGCACTTCTAAAATTTGCATGGGCGGAAATAGGGATTTCATGAAGATCGCATGTGGCATGAACATATGATTAACCTTATGTTCGCAAAGATCAAGTTGTGATCTTACCAAAGCCATTGTTTGGATGGCGACTTGGAAGCAAGAGGGCAAGCGGCTCTCCTCCAAAGTGGACGCACACAAGGTGATGATGGCTTTCTCCCTTGGCGTGAACCTTGTGCTAGCAAAGCTCTTCAAGGAGTCCTCGATGCGTGAAGGAGATGAGATGCTTTTCTTGGCTGACCGAATCTCCTTCTTGGCGTGAAGACAACCCAAGACGAGAGGAGAAGAGGCGAGAGCACGATGGCGTTCGAACGTGGGAGCGTTTCTTTTCTCAAAGAAAAACGCCTTCCAAATATAGTATGTTCACAACTCCACTTGAAGCCACCACTTAAAGCCATCGATAACTCCTCTCCTCTTTGAACCATGCGTTCACATAAGTGAACCGGTTCAATTTAATTCGGTTCAATTGCATTTGGTTCAAAGACCAAATCAAACCAGCATTGGTTCAGATCTTGTCAAAACAAATGGCTCAAGATCTAACCATTCATCTCTTGATGCTCCTGATCTCATCGATCAAGCATCAATTCTCTCGATCGAAGCCTACCGATCTCAAGCCCTAATCAATCAAACATGATCAGACCAGATCTCACTTACAATGAGAGTTTAAACTCCTTTAAACTGAACCAAAACAATTCAGTCCACACGATCTGACATAAGTAAGCCATATCATCAAATTGTGCAACCCTAAGGGTTTCCTTTAATGTCGGTAACGATAACTTACGTTATCACGAACAGAGAGGGGTATCTAGCAACACATCACTGTCTCCCGATATAAAGGAAAGAGTCTTCCAAGACTACACCCAAACACAGCACAAGTGTGAATTCAATTCACTAGGCATACATGTTTCCTTTGCCACTGGATGTTCTCGTTGGACAAGCGTGTCAAGCCTGTAACTCCAACATGATGAGAGTGGTTAGATCAGATGAACATAGTCATCTGGGTATGGCCATACACTTTCTCAACCATCTCATACAGGGGGCCCCTTTTGAACATCACACTCCAAACAAGGAGAGGCAATCCTATATCTATCACTAATGCCCTAACATGACTCATGCCCATTATCCAAGATAATCTATAACCATTATATTTCAAATGATATTGAACTACCTCAAGACAATGCCAATCCTCATTTAGAAACACAAGTGATCTCAAGTCAGAGGAAATATGCCACTTGTTTGCACATTAGGATTATTCACATTGTGACAAGCAATTGAATATCCTAAGTAGGGTCAGTCCAGTACATCCAATGTACCTATGAGTCTACATCTTATTCCATGCTCGAAGCATCCTATAAGATTAGAACACATATTAGTCTCAATCATATCAAGGCTGTCTCATGTTCACCAAGATATCTCGACTAAGGACTATACTGCATGTCAGCCAAGCTGAACACCATTGAGACATTATTCAGAAGTATACATATAGCAGCAGATAATGCAACAACCTGAATAACAACCATTGCCTTTATAAACATAGAGTTTATACATGATACTGATAACAACCCAAGGCCTCAAACATTAGCCTTAAGGACATACCTCAACAATCTCCCACTTGCACTTAATCTAATGGTTGAGAAATCTCAAACCCATATTATTACAGTGCTTCTCATGCTTCTGCTGCGCCAGAGGCTTTGTAAGCGGGTCAGCTAGATTGTCATCTGTATGAACCTTGCAGATCTTGATCTCTCCTCGATCTATGATCTCACGGATCAAATGAAACCTTCTCTGTATGTGCATGGACTTCTGGTGCGACCGTGGTTCCTTTGCTTGTGCTATTGCTCCAGTGTTATCACAGAAGATAACCAAAGGATCTGCACTCGAAGGAACAACACCAAGTTCCTGAACGAACTTACGAATCCACACTGCCTCCTTTGATGCTTCTGAGGCTGCAACATACTCGGCTTCTGTTGTGGAATCAGCAACAATTGATTGTTTGAAACTTTTCCACACCACTGCTCCTCCATTCAAGCTAAAAACATAGCCTGATTGCGATCGAAAATCATCCTGGTCAGATTGGAATGAAGCGTCAGTATATCCTTCAATACTGAGTTCTTCCTGACCTCCATATATCAAGAACATATCTTTGGTCCTCCGAAGATATTTCAAAATGTTCTTGACTGCAATCCAGTGTGCCTTACCTGGATTACTTTGGAATCGACTGGTCACGCTTAACCCGTAAGCGACGTCTGGGCGAGTACACAACATCGCATACATAATGGACCCAATAGCCGAAGCATAAGGCATGTTATCCATTTCATCTTTCTCAGACTGTGTTTGAGGACACTGGCTCTTCGAAAGATTCAGACCATGTCTGACTAGAAGATTTCCTCTTTTAGAATTTTCTAAATGGAATCTCTCCAGGACTTTATCAATGTAAGTACTCTGGCACAGCCCGAGAAGCCTCTTAGATCTATCTCTGTAGATCTTCACACCTAATACATAGGCTGCTTCTCCTAAATCTTTCATCTGGAAATATTTTCTTAACCATGCTTTAACGGCATGCAGTTCAGGAATATCATTTCCAATGATCAAGATGTCATCGACGTAGAGGACTAGGAAAGTAATCACGCTCCCACTAAACCTCTTATATACACACGGGTCATCTTCATTTTTGATGAAACCAAATTCACAGATTGATTCATCAAAACGAATATTCCAGCTTCTCGATGCTTGTTTAAGTCCATAAATGGACTTCTTTAATTTGCATATTTTATGACGATCTGATGGATTGATGAAACCTTCAGGTTGTGTCATATACACATCCTCTTCTAGTTTTCCGTTAAGGAAAGCGGTTTTCACATCCATTTGCCAGATCTCATAATCATAATATGCAGCTATCGCGAGAATAATCCGAATAGACTTGAACATGGCTATAGGAGAGAAAGTTTCATCATAATCTATCCTGTAGATTTGTTTGAAACCTTTCGCAACTAGCCTGCCTTTATAGGCAACCACGTTACCATCCATGTCAATCTTCTTCTTGAAGATCCACTTACAGCCTATAGGGATTACTCCCTGAGGCGGATCAACCAAATCCCAGACTTGGTTATCTGACATGGAGTCCATCTCGGCTCGCATAGCTTCAAGCCATCTCGCTGATTCCGGTCCACTGACCGCATCCGCATAAGTGAGGGGTTCATCATCAATGATGTAGACTCCGTCATAGCGCTCAGGCTGTCGACGGATCCTTCCCGATCTTCGCGGTTCCCGTGATATCTGAGTCTCAGGTTGTTCAGTAACCTGATCTACTGGCTCTGGCTCATCCAACTGTGCTTGACTACTTTGTCCTTCTTCTGGATTCTCATCCAGCTTTATTTCTCTCCCACTGGCTTCTTGCAGAAGAAATTCTTTCTCAAGAAAAATAGCTGTCCGAGCAACAAATACTTTATTCTCTTTGGGATCGTAGAAATAATAACTCTTAGTTTCCTTAGGGTAACCGACAAAGAAACATTTCTCAGATCTGCTCTCTAGTTTCCTAGAGGCGAGCTTTTTGACATAAGCCTCGCAACCCCAGATCTTAATAAATGTCAAGCTCGGCTGTTTCCCATACCATAACTCATATGGAGTCTTTGAAACGGCCTTGGATGGCACTCGGTTTAGTACCTTTGCAGCTGTTTCCAGTGCAAATCCCCAAAAGGAGTAAGGTAGAGTAGCCTGACTCATCATAGAACGAACCATATCCAGTAAGGTTCTATTTCTCCTCTCGGACACACCATTCCATTGCGGTGTTCCTGGCGGAGTGAGCTGTGAGATAATCCCACACTCCTTCAGATAGTCAGTAAACTCATGACTCAAGTATTCTCCACCTCGATCTGAGCGAAGTGCCTTGATATTTCGGCCTAGCTGATTTTGTACTTCATTTTTGAACTCTTTGAACTTGTCAAAAGATTCACTCTTATGTCTCATTAGATAGACATAACCATACCTACTGAAATCATCAGTAAAGGTAATGAAGTATGTATAGCCACCTCTGGCATGTTTACTAAATGGCCCACACACATCACTGTGAATGAGGTCAAGTAAACCTGAAGCCCTTTGACCTTTATTGGAAAAAGGAGACTTCGTCATTTTACCCATTAAACAAGCTTTGCGTGTATCAAGCTCCTCATAGGAGAATGATCCCAGCAGTCCATGATCATGCAACCGCTTAATGCTCTTCTTGTTAATATGGCCTAAACGACTATGCCATAGCAAGGTGCTGTCATCAGCATACTTGGCTTTCTTAATATCAATCTGTTGTATAAAACATTCCATGTCCAACATGAATAACCCATTGTTAATTGACCCAGTAGCATAAACAATATTATCAAAAGAAATGTAACACTTTGAAATCTTGCATTCAAAGGAAAACCCTTTCCTGACAAGAGCAGGAATAGAGATAATATTCTTAGTTATGCTTGGTACAAAATAACAATTGTCCAGTTCTAATACAAGACCAGATGGTAAAGAGATGTGATAAACTCCTACAGCAACAGCAGCAACCCGTGCCCCGTTTCCTACTCGTAGGTCCACCTCATGCTGTCCCACCTGTCTTCTTCTCTTGAGTTCCTGTACATTTGAACAAATGTGAACTCCACATGCAGTGTCTAACACCCATGAAATAGAAGAAGAAACCATGACTTCAGTCACGAAAATACCTGAGCCAGAAGCGAAAGAGTTACTTCCCTTCTTATCTCCTTGGAGCACTTTACAGTCCTTTTTCCAGTGACCCAGCTGGCCACAATGGAAACATCTGTATTCCTTCGACCGCTTTACTTTTTGCTTCAGAGCCTTGTTGTAGCTCTTGACAGGGGCTTTGCCCTTCTTCCCCTTCTTCTTGTTCCTAGAAGGAACCATGAGGACAGAGGATGAAGGCGTTCCCTTCTCACGAGACTGAGTCTGCTCAGTTGTCAAGAGCATATTCAGTAACTCTGCTAGCGTACAGTCGATCTTGTTCATATTAAAATTAATAATGAATGGATCGAAAGAGGCCGGGAGAGACTGCAGGATGATATCTACAACAAGCTCCTGATTGATGGTGTGTCCCAGTTTCTCCAGAGCCTCCTTGTACCCCAATCATCTTGAGCACGTGAGCTCCCACTGGACTCCCTTCAGTCAGTTTGCTCTGAAAGAAAAGTTTCGTCAAATTGTAGCGTTCAGTCCTTGCCTGTGCTGCATACAGCATCTTGAGGTTTGCTATAATTTCTATAGCAGATAAATCCTCATGCTGACGTTGCAGCTGTGGCGTCATAGACGCTAGCATAAGGCAAGCAACATCAATGCTATCATTGACATGCTTTTCATAAGCTTCCCGAACCGCCCTTGCGGCGTTCGCAGCGGGTTGAGGCGGTATAGCCGTCTCGAGGACATACAGTTTCCTCTCAGCCTTAAGAACAATCTTAAGGTGTCCGTACCAGACTGAGAAGTTTGGCCCAGCAAACTTCTCCCTTTCCAGTAGGGATCGCACATTGAAGGCTGTGGTGTTCGTTGCTGCAGTAATCTACAACAATGCAAGAACAGCAAGGTCAGTATCAATGTTAGAATCAATTCAGGACTTAAGAATGATTCTTTTCTCACTATTTTATCTGACTGAAAAATCCAGTAAAACAGTCCGAAAGAGTGAAACTCTTTTAGTGAGATGGGATCCAGATTTCATACTTGGTCTCCGCGTCCCGCTCAGGCGAGATAAGATGCACAGAGAGTACAAGCACTAATCTCTGGTAGGCAATCCCTGCCAATCGCCAACCCGTGCGATTCCCCTTCATCTGGGCAATCCAGCAGACTGTGCCAACTGAGTTGGTACAACACAGTCTCTAATCCCACAGATGGCTGCCTCCATATAGCTACCATATGCTCAATATGTAGCCTACAAGGTCAAGTTGACCCGACCTACTCCCTGGACCACCACGTGCTATGCTGAGCAACGAGAAGCGATAAATCCCTTCTCTGTAACACGTAGGTGTAATCACACACCGTCTGAAGATAGATGGGCGTGCCCACTGAGTGGGTACAACACGGCCCCAACGATAGTCAGAACAGTGAGGTTTCGCGTCAGAAGGCTTACGTGCTTGATATTTAACGTTGGATTTTAACGGTCCTTTTATCTTCTTACTATCATTCAAATCCTATGGTGATAGCAGAAGAATAAATCATGCAGTTACTAAATTACTGAAACAGTAAATTAAAAGCATGATGATCTTATGTGGTAAAAGCCCATTAAGCCTAAGTAAGACCTTAATTAACTTAAGTCTTCACTTGAGCTCTTCTTGGGTCTTTTGCATTTCCTCTGGCCCAACCCGGGCCCAAGCGCCCACTGCAGCTCAGGTGCGCCCACCAGGTAAAATGCGCCTGTCCTAGAGTCGATCCCTAGACCTCCCACTGGTGAAGCCACTTGCTGCATGCGCCTCTGCCAAGTGTGCTCTGTGCTCATGTCTGATTAAAATACAATTTAATCTATCTAGACATGATTGATACGCAGGTCAATTACACTTTATAAATTAATTAAAATGTGATACGCAGATCACAATAATAATTTACAAATAATACATCCAGGCACGCAGGCCCAAGCACAGCACACATTAAATATAGGCAGCCCATATAAGATTAAATAAACAATCATTCCTCATGTTATACAAACATCATGTGATCCATCCAAGAAAATAAAATTTTTCAAAAACCCATTGGCTTCATTTTATTTCCTTATGTGCCCTACTACCTTACAACGGTCCATTAATAGGGATCCACTCATCAAACCTAGTCAGACCCACTGCCCTTGCATGCACCAAGTCATAACCGACTTGAGTCGACCTCATGGTCAACAATGCATGCGTGAAGGGCTGAACGTCCCTCATGAGTTTAGGCAAGCGGGTGTGACCCCGGGCCTTACTCATGGGCGTTCATCTGGTTGTCTCAATCAGACATCGCTACACGCCTTTCAGCAGTCGACCTATAGCCACCTCATGCTTGCGCATAGGTGCCATCAGGTCGACCCATCTAGGCTGTCAGATGGTCTGATCAGACATTTGGGTCTATACTAGATGATGACTTCAACCCTAATAACCCGTCTAAGTTTACAGCAGGCGCTTAGATCTAGTGAGGGGCGCGCAAGTCATGTTTTGAGAAAACTACAACAAGCGCCAACTTGCATGCAAGCGCCAATGTAAAACATACATGAAAGTTTCGCATGCTCTTTAGATCTAATCATATGCGCATACAAGGATCACAAAAACAAGCAATCTTATGCATCATACAAGGAAACCATCGCTCTGATACCAATTGAAAGGTTCCCTTAAGGGGGCGAAACCCTAAACATGCGTATATAATAAAACTTGCATGGGCGGAATCATAGGATTTCTAAGATCTCATGTATGAACATAGATTAACTTAAAGATTTGACACAAGGATCATACCATTGCCATTTCTTGGATGGCGACTTGGAAGCAGAGAACGATGCGGCTCTCCTCCAAAGCGTGCGCACACAAGATGGGTGATCGCCTACTCCTTGTCGATCCTTGTGCTAGCAAGGCTCCAAGGTCTCCTGATCACGTGAAGGGAGAAGAGATGATCTCTTTTGCTTGGTCGAATCCTTCTCTTGTCGTCAACCTTCACACACGAGAGAGTGAGTCGTCGTGAGCAATAGGGGGCGAGAGGCGAGAATAGGGAGAGCTCTTCGAACGTGAGGCGTGGTCTCATTTTGAGATCATGGCTTCTAAAAATAGCAAGCCACCACATGCGATCATGTGTTCACACCAAGTGAACGATCGCAATTTCCTCTCCCCTTGAACCATGCGCTCACTTGATGAGCCGGTTCATTTCATTTGGTTCAAGGACCAAATTAAGCCAAGCCTTGATCCAGATCACATTAAACCAAAAGGCTTAAGATCTGACCATTCATCTCTTGATGCTCTTGATCTCACCGATCTAGCATCCAATCTCTCGATCGAAGCTTACCGATCTCAAGCCCTAATCAATCAAACATGATCAGACCAGATCTCACTTACAATCAGAGTTTAAATCCCATTAAACTGAACCAAAACAATTCAGTCCACACGATCTGACATAAGTAAGTCATATCATCAAATTGTGCGACCCTAAGGGTTTCCTTTAAATGTCGGTAACGATAACTCACGTTATCACGATCAGTGAGGGGTATCTAGCAACACATCACTGTCTCCCGATATAAAGGAAAGAGTCTTCCAAGACAACACCCAAACCACAGCACAAGTGTGAACCCAAGTCACTTGACATATGTGTTTCCTTTGCCACTGGATGTTCTTATTGGACAAGCATGTCAAGCCTGTAATTCCAATATGATGAGAATGATTAGATCAGATGAAACATAGTCATCTGGGTATGGCCATACACTTTCTCAATCATCTCATCCAGGGGCCCCTATAGAACATCACACTCCAATCAAGGAGACGGCAATCCTATATCTATCACTAGTGCCCTAACATGACTCATGTTCATTATCCAAGATAGTCTATAACCATTATGTTTCAAATGATATTGAACTACCTCAAAACAATGCCAATCATCATTTAGAAACAGAAGTGATCTCAAGTCAGAGGAAATATGCCACTTGTTTGCATATAAGGATTATTCACATTGTGACAAGCAATTGAATATCCTAAGTAGGGTCTGTCCAGTACATCCAATGTACCCATGAGTTGAAGAAACCCCTAAATGGGGGGCAAAAACCCTAAAGCATGGCGCTAAAGAAAAATATGCTAGCGGAAGCAAGGGTTTAAGATCATTTGCATGCCATATGTTCAACTATAACCGATTGAGTAGATTGAGATGGAAATTCATACCAACGCCATATGCTTGGAATTCGGCTTGGATGAAGAGAACAAACTAGATCTCCTCCACAAGTTCACACACAAGATGAAGATGCTTACTCCTTGCGGTCCCTTGTGCTAGCAAGACACCCAAGCTTTTCTTTTTGTCGAATGGAAGGGATGATGAGATGATTCCCTTTCTTGGCCGAGAGCTTCTCTTGCTTCTCTCCCACCTTCCTCAACCACCCAACGAAAAGGATGATGAGCGTTGAAGTGAAGAAGCCAACGCTTATGCGTTTTGGCGTTGAAGCATAACCGGCTTTGATTACTTTCCATAAGTGGAAGAGAATCAAGCCAAGCGTTCAAGCCACTTCAAGAACGCATATTGGCATTGAACCAAGCGTTCACATTTGTGAACCGGTTCAATCCAAATCGTTCAATCGAATTTGGTTCATCAAACCAAACCGAAATAGCTCAAGCCACTTGGTCTAGACCAAATCGAACCCCAAGGCTCATGATCTAACCATTCATCTCCTGATGCCCCTGATCTCTCCGATCTAGCATCACCTCTCTCGATCGAAGCTTACCGATCTCAAGCCCTAATCAATCAAACATGATCAGACCAGATCTCACTTACAATCAGAGATTAAATCCCCTTTAAACTGAACCAAAGAATCCAGTCCATACGATCTGACTTAAGTAAGCCATATCATCAAATTGTGCGACCCTGAGGGTTTCCTTTAAATGTCGGTAACGATAACTTACGTTATCACGATCAGTGAGGGGTATCTAGCAACACATCACTGTCTCCCGATATAAAGGAAAGAGTCTTCCAAGACTACTCCCAAACCATAGCACAAGTGTGAATCAACTCACAAGGCATGCATGATTCCTTTGCCACTGGATGTTCTTATTGGACAAGCATGTCAAGCCTGTAACTCCAATACGATGAGCATGATCAGATCAGATGAGCATAGTCATCTGGGTATGGCCATACACTATCTCAATCATCTCATACAAGGGGGGCCCCTTTAGAACATCACACTCCTTGAACAAGGAGACGACAATCCTTTATCTATCACAAGTGCCCTAACCTGACTCAAGCTCACCATCCAAGATAGTCTATAATCATTATGTTTCAAATGATATTGAACTACCTCAAGACAATGACAATCATCATTTAGAAACACAAGTGATCTCAAGTCAAAGGACATGTGCCACTTAGTGCTTACAAGGATCATTCACATTGTGACAAGCAATGGAATATCCCAGTAGGGTCTGTCCAGTACATCCAATGTACCCATGAGTCTACATCTTATTCCATGCTCGAAGCATCCTATAAGATTAGCACTCATATTAGTCTCAATCATATCAAGGCTGTCTCAAGTTCACCAAGATATCTCGACTAAGGACAAAGAGCATGTCAGCCCAGCTGAACAGCTTTGAGACATTATTCAGAAGTACACTTATTACAGCAGACAAGGTAACAACCTGAATAATAACCATGCCTTTTATAAACATAAGAGTTTATTACATGATACTTATACAATCCCAAGGCCTCAAACATTAGCCTTAAGGGCATACCCCAACAATCTCTCACTTGCACTTAATCTAATGGTTGAGAAATCTCAAACCCATATTATTACAGTGCTTCTCATGCTTCTGCTGCGCCAGAGGCTTGGTAAGCGGGTCTGCCAGATTGTCATCTGTATGAACCTTGCATATTTTGATCTCGCCACGATCAATGATCTCCCGGATCAAGTGAAATCGTCTCTGTATGTGCTTGGACTTCTGGTGCGACCGCGGTTCCTTTGCTTGTGCAATTGCTCCAGTGTTATCACAGAAGATAACCAAAGGATCAGCACTCGAAGGAACGACACCAAGTTCTCTCACGAACTTACGAATCCACACTGCCTCCTTAGATGCTTCCGAGGCTGCAACATACTCGGCTTCTGTTGTGGAATCAGCAACAGTTGACTGTTTGAAGCTCTTCCACACCACTGCTCCACCATTCAAGCTAAAAACATAGCCTGATTGCGATCGGAAATCATCCTGGTCCGACTGGAACGAAGCGTCAGTATATCCCTCTATACTGAGTTCTTCCTGACCACCATATATCAAGAACATATCTTTGGTCCTCCGCAGATATTTTAAAATGTTCTTGACCGCAATCCAGTGCGCCAATCCTGGATTACTTTGGAATCGACTGGTCACGCTTAACCCGTAAGCGACGTCTGGGCGAGTACACAACATCGCATACATAATGGACCCAATAGCCGAAGCATAAGGCGTATTGTCCATTTCATCTTTCTCAGTCTGTGTTTGTGGACACTGACTCTTCGAAAGATTCAGACCATGTCTGACTGGAAGATATCCACGTTTAGAATTCTCTAAATGGAATCTCTCCAGGACCTTATCGATGTAAGTACTCTGGCACAGCCCGAGAAGCCTCTTAGATCTATCCCTGTAGATCTTCACACCTAATACATAGGCTGCTTCTCCTAAATCTTTCATCTGGAAACATTTTCCTAGCCATGCCTTAACAGCATGCAATTCAGGAATATCATTTCCAATGATCAAGATATCATCGACGTAGAGGATTAGGAATGTAATCACGCTCCCACTAAACCTCTTATATACACACGGGTCATCCTCGTTCTTGATGAAACCAAACTCAGAGATTGATTCATCAAAACGAATATTCCAGCTCCTAGATGCTTGTTTAAGTCCATAAATGGACTTCTTTAACTTGCATATTTTATGACGATCTGATGGATTAGTGAAACCTTCTGGTTGTGTCATATACACATCCTCATCCAGATTTCCATTAAGGAAAGCTGTCTTCACATCCATCTGCCAGATCTCATAATCGTAATATGCAGCTATCGCGAAAAGAATCCGAATAGACTTAAACATGGCTACAGGTGAGAAAGTTTCATCATAATCTATCCCGTAGATTTGTTTGAAACCTTTCGCAACTAGCCTGCCTTTATAGGTAACTATGTTACCATCCATGTCAATCTTCTTCTTGAAGATCCATTTACAGCCTATAGGGATTACTCCCGGAGGCGGATCAACCAAATCCCAGACTTGGTTATCTGACATGGAGTCCATCTCGGCTCGCATAGCTTCAAGCCATCTAGCTGACTCCGGTCCACTGACCGCATCCGCATAAGTTAGGGGTTCATCATTATCAATGATGTAGACTCCGTCATAGCGCTCAGGCTGTCGACGGATCCTACCCGATCTTCGCGGTTCCCGTGATATTTGAGCCTCAGGTTGTTCAATAACCTGATCTACCGGCTCAGGCTCATCCATCTGTGCCTGACTACTTTGTCCTTCCTCTGGATTCTCATCCAGCTTTATTTCTCTCCCACTGGCCTCTTGCAGAAGAAATTCCTTCTCAAGAAATATGGCCGTCCGAGCAACAAAAACCTTGTTCTCTTTGGGATCGTAGAAATAATAACCCTTAGTTTCCTTAGGGTAACCGACAAAGATGCATTTATCAGATCTGCTCTCTAGTTTCCCAGAGGCGAGCTTTTTGACATAAGTCTCGCAACCCCAGATCCTGATAAATGTCAAGCTCGGCTGTTTCCCATACCATAACTCATATGGCGTCTTTGAAACTGCCTTGGATGGCACTCGGTTTAGTACCTTTGCAGCTGTTTCCAGTGCAAAACCCCAAAAGGAATATGGAAGAGCAGCCTGACTCATCATAGAACGAACCATATCAAGTAACGTTCTATTTCTCCTCTCGGACACACCATTCCACTGCGGTGTTCCTGGCGGAGTGAGCTGTGAGATAATCCCACACTCCTTCAGATAGTCAGTAAACGCATGACTCAGGTATTCACCACCTCGATCAGAACGAAGTGCCTTGATATTGCGGCCTAGCTGATTTTGTACTTCATTTTTGAACTCTTTGAACTTGTCAAAAGATTCACTTTTATGTCTCATCAGATAGACATACCCATACCTACTGAAATCATCAGTAAAGGTAATGAAGTACTGATAGCCACCTCTGGCATGTTTACTAAATGGCCCACACACATCACTGTGTATAAGGTCCAGTAAACCTGAAGTCCTTTGACCTTTGTTTGAAAAAGGTGACTTCGTCATTTTACCCATCAAACAAGCTTTGCATGTATCAATCTCCTCATAGGAGAAAGATCCCAGCAGTCCATGATCATGCAACCGCTTAATGCGCTTCTCGTTTATATGGCCTAAACGACTATGCCATAACAAGGTGCTGTCATCAGCATACTTGGCTTTCTTATTATCAATGTTTTGTATAGAATTTTCCATGTCCAACATGTATAACCCATTGTTAATTGAACCAGTTGCATACACAATATTATCTAGAGATAAAACACACTTTGAAATATTGCATTCAAAGGCAAATCCTTTCCTGACAAGAGCAGGAATAGAGATAATATTCTTTGTGATACTTGGTACAAAATAACAATTGTTTAATTCTAATACAATGCCAGATGGTAAAGTAATGAAATAGTCTCCTACAGCAACAGCAGCAACCCGTGCCCCGTTTCCAACTCGTAGGTCTACCTCATGCTGTCCCACCTGCCTTCTTCTCTTGAGTTCCTGCACATTTGAACAAATGTGAACTCCACATGCAGTGTCCAACACCCATGATATAGTAGAAGAAGATAACATGACCTCAGTCACATATATACCTGAGCCAGAAGCGATGCTTCCCCTCTTATCTCCTTGGAGCGCTTTACAGTCCTTTTTCCAGTGACCCAGCTGGCCACAGTGGAAACACCTGTTGTCCTTCGACCGCTTCACCTTCTGTTTCAGGGCCTTGCTGTAATTCTTGACAGGGGCCTTGCCCTTCTTCCCCTTCTTCTTGTTCCTAGAAGGAACCATCAAGACAGAGGTTGAAGGCTTACCCTTCAGAGTTTCCTCAGTGGTCAAGAGCATATTCAGCAGCTCTGCCGGCGTACAATCGATTTTGTTCATATTAAAGTTAATGATGAACGCATCGAAAGAAGGCGGGAGAGACTGCAGAATAATATCCACAGCAAGCTCCTGGTTGATGGTATGCCCCAGTTTCTCCAGAGCCTCCTTGTGCCCAATCATCTTGAGCACGTGAGCTCCCACTGGGCTCCCCTCAGCCAGTTTGCTCTGAAAGAAGAGCTTCGTCAGATTATAGCGTTCAGTCCTCGCCTGTGCAGCATACAGCATCTTGAGATTCGCTATAATTTCTATAGCCGACATATCCTCATGCTGACGCTGCAGCGGTGGCGTCATAGACGCTAGCATCAGGCAAGCGACATCAATGCTATCATTGATGTGCTTTTCATAGGCATCCCGAACCGCCCTTGCGGCGTTCGGAGCGGGCTGCGGCGGTATCGCCGTCTCGAGGACATACAGTTTCCTCTCTGCCTTAAGAACGATCTTAAGGTGTCCGAACCAGTCAGAGAAGTTCGGCCCAGCAAACTTCTCCCTTTCCAGTAGGGATCGCACATTGAAGCTCATGGTGTTCGTTGCTGCAGGAATCTACAACAAGCAAGAACAGCAAGGTCAGTATCAATGTTCAGAATCAATCCAGGACTTAAGAAAGATTCTTTTCTCACTATTTTGTCTGACTGAAAAATCCAGTAAACAGTCCGAAAGAGTAACACTCTTTTAGTGAGATGGGATCCAGATTTCATACTTGGTCTCCGCGTCCCGCTCAGGCGAGATAAGTTGCACAGAGATGACAAGCACTAATTTCTGGTAGGCTATCCCAGCCAATCGCCAACCCGTGCGATTCCCCTTCATCTTGGCAATCCAGCAGACTATGCCAACTGAGTTGGTACAACACAGTCTCTGATCCCAGAGATGGCTGCCTCCATGTGCTACCATATGCGCCACATATGTAGCCTACATGGTCAAGCTGACCTGACCTACTCCCTGGACCACCACGTGCTATGCTGAGCAACGAGAGGGGATAAATCCCAACTCTGTAACACGCAGGTGAAATCCAGCACCGTCTGAAGATAGATGGACGTGCCCACTGAGTGGGTTCAACACGGCTCCAACGATAATCAGAACAGTGAGGTTTCGCGTCAGAAGGCTTACGAGCTTGATATGTTAGCGTTGGATTTTAGCGGTCTTTTATCTTCTTACTATCAGGCATATCCTATGGCTATAGCAGAAGATAAACACATGCAATTCTAATTATTTAAGCAATAAATAGAAAGCATGATCTTATGTGGTAAAAGCCCAAGAACCCTAGTAAGACCTTAATTTTACTTAAGTCTTCACTTGAGCTCCTTATGCATCTCATCTGGTCCAACCCAGTGCCCAAGCGCCAAGAGCACCTCAGGTGCACCACCAGGTGAATGCCCCTCTTAGATGTGTGCTTTTGTGCTCTTGTCTAATCAAAGTACATTTGATCTATCTAGACAAGATTGACTCGCAGGTCAACAACATATTATAAATTAAGTACAATGTGATTCGCAGATCACAAATTAATTTACAATGTTTTTTTTTTAAATCCAGGCACGCAGGCCCCAGCACAGCACACAAATGGGCAACCCACATAAGACTAAATAAACAAGCATATGGTTCAATCAACATGTGATCCATTCATGAAATTAAAATTTTTGAAAAACCCCATGGTATCAATTTTAATTTCCTTATGGGCCCTATAACCTTACAATGGTCCATTGATGGGGATCCACTCATCCATCTAGTTAGATCCTTTCCCCTTGCATGCACCGAGTCCTAACTGACCCGAGTTGACCTAATGGTCAACCATGCATGCGCCAAGGGCTGAACCACCCTCATGAGTTTTGGCAAGCGGGTGTGACCCCGGGCCTGACTCAAGTGTGTTCAGAAGTTGTCTCAACCAGACCTCGCTACACGCCCTAGATGCAGTCAACCTACAGCCACCTTGTGCTTGCGCATAGGTGCTATCAGGTCAACTCATCTGAGCTGTCAGATGGTCTGATCAGACTTGGATCTATTTAGATTATGCTTTCAACCCCATCAACCCATCTAAGGAATTATAGTAGGGTCACCTTAGATCTAATCAGCCGCGCAAGATATAAGTTTTATAAACATCTAGATCAAGCGCAAACAATCAAACAACATGCTTCACTTATGTTGATAACCCTTAGATCTAAGGGGGTCCCCTTCAAGGGGGAGCGCAAACTTTAGGGGGTCCCCTTCAAGGGGGAGCGCAAACTTTAGGTAACAATGAGACAAGCGCAAAGTTCATGTAACCATGACACAAGCGCAAAGTTCATGTAACCATGACACAAGCGCAAAGTTCATGTAACCAAAACACAAGCGCAAAGTTCATGTAACCAAATCATCAAGTAAGCGCAAAATCATCAAGTAAGCGCAACATATATGGATCACATCAGCAAACATAATAGCATGCAAAGAGCCTAGCTCTGATACCAATTGAAGAAACCCCTAAATGGGGGGCAAAAACCCTAAAGCATGGCGCTAAAGAAAAATATGCTAGCGGAAGCAAGGGTTTAAGATCATTTGCATGCCATATGTTCAACTATAACCGATTGAGTAGATTGAGATGGAAATTCATACCAACGCCATATGCTTGGAATTCGGCTTGGATGAAGAGAACAAACTAGATCTCCTCCACAAGTTCACACACAAGATGAAGATGCTTACTCCTTGCGGTCCCTTGTGCTAGCAAGACACCCAAGCTTTTCTTTTTGTCGAATGGAAGGGATGATGAGATGATTCCCTTTCTTGGCCGAGAGCTTCTCTTGCTTCTCTCCCACCTTCCTCAACCACCCAACGAAAAGGATGATGAGCGTTGAAGTGAAGAAGCCAACGCTTATGCGTTTTGGCGTTGAAGCATAACCGGCTTTGATTACTTTCCATAAGTGGAAGAGAATCAAGCCAAGCGTTCAAGCCACTTCAAGAACGCATATTGGCATTGAACCAAGCGTTCACATTTGTGAACCGGTTCAATCCAAATCGTTCAATCGAATTTGGTTCATCAAACCAAACCGAAATAGCTCAAGCCACTTGGTCTAGACCAAATCGAACCCCAAGGCTCATGATCTAACCATTCATCTCCTGATGCCCCTGATCTCTCCGATCTAGCATCACCTCTCTCGATCGAAGCTTACCGATCTCAAGCCCTAATCAATCAAACATGATCAGACCAGATCTCACTTACAATCAGAGATTAAATCCCCTTTAAACTGAACCAAAGAATCCAGTCCATACGATCTGACTTAAGTAAGCCATATCATCAAATTGTGCGACCCTGAGGGTTTCCTTTAAATGTCGGTAACGATAACTTACGTTATCACGATCAGTGAGGGGTATCTAGCAACACATCACTGTCTCCCGATATAAAGGAAAGAGTCTTCCAAGACTACTCCCAAACCATAGCACAAGTGTGAATCAACTCACAAGGCATGCATGATTCCTTTGCCACTGGATGTTCTTATTGGACAAGCATGTCAAGCCTGTAACTCCAATACGATGAGCATGATCAGATCAGATGAGCATAGTCATCTGGGTATGGCCATACACTATCTCAATCATCTCATACAAGGGGGGCCCCTTTAGAACATCACACTCCTTGAACAAGGAGACGGCAATCCTTTATCTATCACAAGTGCCCTAACCTGACTCAAGCTCACCATCCAAGATAGTCTATAATCATTATGTTTCAAATGATATTGAACTACCTCAAGACAATGACAATCATCATTTAGAAACACAAGTGATCTCAAGTCAAAGGACATGTGCCACTTAGTGCTTACAAGGATCATTCACATTGTGACAAGCAATGGAATATCCCAGTAGGGTCTGTCCGGTACATCCAATGTACCCATGAGTCTACATCTTATTCCATGCTCGAAGCATCCTATAAGATTAGCACTCATATTAGTCTCAATCATATCAAGGCTGTCTCAAGTTCACCAAGATATCTCGACTAAGGACAAAGAGCATGTCAGCCCAGCTGAACAGCTTTGAGACATTATTCAGAAGTACACTTATTACAGCAGACAAGGTAACAACCTGAATAATAACCATGCCTTTTATAAACATAAGAGTTTATTACATGATACTTATACAATCCCAAGGCCTCAAACATTAGCCTTAAGGGCATACCCCAACATGAGTCTACATCTTATTCCATGCTCGAAGCATCCTATAAGATTAGAACACATATTAGTCTCAATCATATCAAGGCTGTCTCATGTTCACCAAGATATCTCGACTAAGGACAAAACTGCATGTCAGCCAAGCTGAACAGCATTGAGACATTATTCAGAAGTATACATATTGCAGCAGATGATGTAACAACCTGAATAACAACCATTGCCTTTATAAACATAGAGTTTATACATGATACTGAAATAATCCCAAGGCCTCAAACATTAGCCTTAAGGGCATACCCCAACATGCCGTCTCAAGGACATACAGCTTCCGCTCAGCCTTAAGAACAATCTTAAGGTGTCCATACCAGTCTGAGAAGTTTGGCCCAGCAAACTTCTCCCTTTCCAGTAAGTATCTCATATTGAACCCTGTGGTGTTCGTTGCTGCAGGAATCTACAACATAGCAAGAACAACAAGGTCAGTATCCATGTTAGAATCATTCCAGGACCTAAGAGTGATTCTTTTCTCACTATTTTATCTGACTGAAAAATCCAATAAAACAGTCCGAAAGAGTAAAACTCTTTTAGTGAGATGGGATCCAGATTTCATACTTGGTCTCCGCGTCCCGCTCAGGCGAGATAAGATGCATAGAGAGTTCAAGCACTAATCACTGGTAGGCTATGCATGCCAATCGCCAACCCGTGCGATTCCCCTTCATCTAGGCAATCCAGAAGACTGTGCCAACTGAGTTGGTACAACACAGTTTCTGATTCCACAGATGGCTGCCTCCATATAGCTAACATATGCTCAATATGTAGCCTACATGGTCAAGCTGACCTGACCTACTCCCTGGACCACCACGTGCTATGTTGAGCAACGAGAAGCGATAAATCCCTTCTCTGTAACACGCAGGTGTAACCACACACCGTCTGAAGATAGCTGGGCGTGCCCACTGAGTGGGTACAACACGGCCCCAACGATAGTCAGAACAGTGAGGTTTCGCGTCAGAAGGCTTACGTGCTTGATATTAAACGTTGGATTTTAACGGTCCTTTTATCTTCTTACTAACATGCATATCCTATGGTGATAGCAGAAGATTAACTCATGCAGGTGCTAATATTACTTAAACAGTAAATAGAAAGCACAATGATCTTATGTGGTAAACGCCCATTAAGCCTAAGTAAAACCCTAGTTTTACACAAGTCTTCACTTGTGCTCTTCATGGGTCTTTTGCACTTCATCTAGCTCAGCCCGGGCCCAAGCGCCCTCTGTAGCTCAGATGCGCCCACCAGGTAGCATGCGCCTGTACTAGAGTCGAACTCTAGGCCTCCCACTGGTGAAGCTACTTGCTGCATGCGCCTCTGCCATGTATGCTCTGTGCTCATGTCTGATTAATTTACATTTAATCTATCTAGACATGATTTGACTCGCAGGTCAATTACACATTAACATAAATTAAAATGTGATTCGCAGATCACAAAAATAATTTACAATTAATTAATCCAGGCACGCAGGCCCCAGCACAGCACATAAATAGGGCAGCCCACATAAGATGAAATAGACATGCAATCAGGTTAAACAAACAACATGTGATCCAAACAGGAAAGTAAAATTTTTGAAAAACCCCATGGTATCAATTTTATTTCCTTATGTGCCCTACTACCTTACAACGGTCCATTAATAGGGATCCACTCATCAGACCAAGTCAGACCCACTGCCCTTGCATGCACCAAGTCATAACTGACTTGCGTCGACCTCATGGTCAACAATGCATGCCTTAAGGGCTGAACGTCCCACATGATTTCTGGCAAGCGGGTGTGACCCCGGGCCTTAATCATGATCGTTCACTAGTTGCCTCAATCAGACATCGCTACACGCCCTTCTGCAGTCGACCTATAGCCACCTCATGCTTGCGCATAGGTGCTATCTAGTCGACCCATCTAGGCTGTCAGATGGTCTGATCAGGCTATTGGGTCCAGACTAGACTGACGACTTCAACCCTAGTAACCCGTCTAAGTATTTCAAGTAGGCGCTTATAGATCTAAGTGGATGGCGCGCAAGATGTTAAGTTTTTGGTAAAAATAACTTTCAACATGCGCCAACATACATCATGCGCAACAATAAGTAAAATCCAAAATACATCTAAAGTCTAGCATGTATTTTCGCATGATGATTTGGCTTAGATCTACTTATAAACCAAGCATGGATCACACAAAGAAGCAATCATATAGATCATACCGAAACTATGCTCTGATACCAATTGAAAGTGGGGGGCGAAAACCCTGAACGCATGCACTTCTAAAATTTGCATGGGCGGAAATAGGGATTTCATGAAGATCGCATGTGGCATGAACATATGATTAACCTTGTGTTTGCAAAGATCAAGTTGTGATCTTACCAAAGCCATTGTTTGGATGGCGACTTGGAAGCAAGAGGGCAAGCGGCTCTCCTCCAAAGTGGACGCACACAAGGTGATGATGGCTTTCTCCCTTGGCGTGAACCTTGTGCTAGCAAAGCTCTTCAAGGAGTCCTCGATGCGTGAAGGAGATGAGATGCTTTTCTTGGCTGACCGAATCTCCTTCTTGGCGTGAAGACAACCCAAGACGAGAGGAGAAGAGGCGAGAGCACGATGGCGTTCGAACGTGGGAGCGTTTCTTTTCTCAAAGAAAAACGCCTTCCAAATATAGTATGTTCACAACTCCACTTGAAGCCACCACTTAAAGCCATCGATAACTCCTCTCCTCTTTGAACCATGCGTTCACATAAGTGAACCGGTTCAATTTAATTCGGTTCAATTGCATTTGGTTCAAAGACCAAATCAAACCAGCATTGGTTCAGATCTTGTCAAAACAAATGGCTCAAGATCTAACCATTCATCTCTTGATGCTCTTGATCTCAACGATCAAGCATCAATTCTCTCGATCGAAGCCTACCGATCTCAAGCCCTAATCAATCAAACATGATCAGACCAGATCTCACTTACAATCAGAGTTTAAACTCCTTTAAACTGAACCAAAACAATTCAGTCCACACGATCTGACATAAGTAAGCCATATCATCAAATTGTGCGACCCTAAGGGTTTCCTTTAATGTCGGTAATGATAACTTACGTTATCACGAACAGAGAGGGGTATCTAGCAACACATCACTGTCTCCCGATATAAAGGAAAGAGTCTTCCAAGACTACACCCAAACACAGCACAAGTGTGAATTCAATTCACTAGGCATACATGTTTCCTTTGCCACTGGATGTTCTCGTTGGACAAGCGTGTCAAGCCTGTAACTCCAACATGATGAGAGTGGTTAGATCAGATGAACATAGTCATCTGGGTATGGCCATACACTTTCTCAACCATCTCATACAGGGGGCCCCTTTTGAACATCACACTCCAAACAAGGAGAGGCAATCCTATATCTATCACTAATGCCCTAACATGACTCATGCCCATTATCCAAGATAATCTATAACCATTATATTTCAAATGATATTGAACTACCTCAAGACAATGCCAATCCTCATTTAGAAACACAAGTGATCTCAAGTCAGAGGAAATATGCCACTTGTTTGCACATTAGGATTATTCACATTGTGACAAGCAATTGAATATCCTAAGTAGGGTCAGTCCAGTACATCCAATGTACCTATGAGTCTACATCTTATTCCATGCTCGAAGCATCCTATAAGGTTAGAACACATATTAGTCTCAATCATATCAAGGCTGTCTCATGTTCACCAAGATATCTCGACTAAGGACTATACTGCATGTCAGCCAAGCTGAACACCATTGAGACATTATTCAGAAGTATACATATAGCAGCAGATAATGCAACAACCTGAATAACAACCATTGCCTTTATAAACATAGAATTTATACATGATACTGATAACAACCCAAGGCCTCAAACATTAGCCTTAAGGACATACCCCAACACAATCGGATATCAGTTCGGCAAAGAGACTGTAATGCATCTATACCTAGTTGCGATGATGGAGTTGTCGATGTCGATATCCATTCCAATGACCTAGGTAGCAACGATGCACTGCTAGGTGTCACTCACTGCTTGTGGTGACCTTTGGTCAGCACTGCCAGCGTCAGAGGAACCTACAGGGTCACACACCTTGATACTTGAGTTCTCGTATTAATCGGGAAGCCTTATGATCGAGTTTTTGGATAACTCGGATCTATTTGGGAGATTTCATCTATGCCAATGGGCCTGATGAGATGGAAGAAACTTATTGGAGCCAATTTCCAATTTTGGCATATTGACGAATGTAACCATGGTTAGCCTCATTTGACCTTGGGTTAACTTGGATTGGATCCAATAACTTGGTTAACGGACCTTGGGCTAGGCCCATTGAAAAGTTGGGCTTGCTAATAAGTTATCATGAAGAAGAAAGGGGCTAAAAGGGTATAATGGGATAAATCTCCTCCCATTGGCGCCTAAGGGCATAATGGGGAGGAGCAGGCGATTTTACTTCATGAAGCCAAATCCCAACCCTAACCCTAGCCGCCCCCTTGCATAACCGACCTATGGCTCTATATAAGTGGCCCTAGGCACCCCCTCTAAGGTATTCTACTCCTTGGAGGCGTGAGAACACATAGAGAGGCGAGAGCAAGGGTCTTGGTGAAAGATCCCCTAGAATAAGGGGAGGTAAAACCCTACAGGCGCATATGGAGATATAGATGCAGCGGAAAAAGGGTTTCAATGATCTTTGCATGCATTATGATTAGCTTATAAAATCAGCATGAATAAAACGATTCATACCATAGCCATTTCTAGATGGCGCCTTGGAAGAAAAATCGCAAATGCCACTTCTCCAAAGTCTCGCACACAAGAGGATGATGGCAAACTCTTTGTTGCTCCTTGTGCTAGCAAGGCTACAAAGTGTCCTTGATCGAATGGAAAGGGATGATGAACTTCTTGGCCGAATCCTCCTCAACCTTCAAGACGTCGCCACACACGAAAGCGTCAAGAAAAGAGGTCGCTTGAGAGGCGAGAGTAGTAAGCACTATTCGAACGTGAGCGTTATCTCCAAGTGGAGATCATGGTTACTAAAAATAGCCACCACGTTCGCTCCAATGTTCACGCCAAGTGAACAACTCGCCAAGCCTTGAACCATGCGCTCATTTCATGAGCCGGTTCACATTGGTTCGGTTTAAGAACTAATCAAGCCAAGCAACCAGTCCAAATCATAATTAAACCACAAGGTTCTTGATCTGACCGTTGATCTCTTAATGCTTCTGATCTGACCGATCTAGCATTCATTCTATCGATCGAAGCTTACCGATCTCAAGCCCTAATCAATCAAACATGATCAGACCAGATCTCACTTACAATCAGAGATTAAATCCCTTTAAACTGAATCCGAACAATACAGTCCATACGATCTGACTTAAGTAAGCCATATCATCAAATTGTGCGACCCTGAGGGTTTCCTTTAAATGTCGGTAACGATAACTCACATTATCACGATCAGTGAGGGGTATCTAGCAACACATCACTGTCTCCCGATATAAAGGAAAGAGTCTTCCAAGACTACACCCAAAAACAGCACAAGTGTGAATCAAATCACAAGGCATGCATATTTCCTTTACCACTGGACGTTCTTATTGGACAAGCATGTCAAGCTTGTAACTCCAATATGATGAGCATGATTAGAACAGATGAACACTGTCACCTGGGTATGGCCATACTCTTTTCTCAATCATCTCATCCAGGGGGCCCCTTTAGAACATCACACTCCTTAAACAAGGAGACGGCAATCCTATGTCTATCACTAGTGTCCTAACCTGACTCAAGCTCACCATCCAAGATAGTCTATAATCATTATGTTTCAAATGATATTGAACTACCTCAAAACAATGACAATCATCATTTAGAAAACACAAGTGATCTCAAGTCAGAGGAAATGTGCCACTTGTCATACTCAAGGAATATTCACATTGCGACAAACAATTGAACATCCTAGTAGGGTCTGTCCAGTACATCCAATGTACCCATGAGTCTACATCTTATTCCATGCTCGAAGCATCCTATAAGATTAGAACACATATTAGTCTTGACCATATCAAGGCTGTCTCATGTTCACCAAGATATATCGACTAAGGACATAATTGCATGTCAGCCCAGCTGAACAGCTTTGAGACATTATTCAGAAGAACATATATTGCAGCAGACAATGTAACTAACTGAATAACAACCATGCCTTTATAAACATAAGAGTTTATTACATGATACAGATACATTCCCATAGGCCTCAAACATTAGCCTTAAGGGCATACCCCAACAATCTCCCACTTGCACTTAATCTAATGGTTGAGAAATCTCAAACCCATATTATTACAGTGCTTCTCATGCTTCTGCTGCGCCAGAGGCTTAGTAAGCGGGTCTGCCAGATTGTCATCTGTATGTACCTTGCAAACTTTGATCTCGCCTCGATCAATGATCTCCCTGATCAAATGAAACCGTCTCTGTATGTGCTTGGACTTCTGGTGCGACCGTGGTTCCTTTGCTTGTGCGATTGCTCCAGTGTTATCACAGAAGATAACCAAAGGATCTGCACTCGAAGGAACAACACCAAGTTCTCTCACGAACTTACGAATCCAAACTGCCTCCTTGGATGCTTCCGAGGCTGCAACATACTCGGCTTCTGTTGTGGAATCAGCAACAGTTGACTGTTTGAAACTCTTCCACACCACTGCACCTCCATTCAAGCTAAAAACATAGCCTGATTGCGATCGGAAATCATCCTGGTCCGACTGGAACGAAGCGTCAGTATATCCCTCTATACTGAGTTCTTCCTGACCACCATAAATCAAGAACATATCTTTGGTCCTCCGCAGATATTTTAAAATGTTCTTGACTGCAATCCAGTGCGCCATACCTGGATTACTCTGGTAACGACTGGTCACGCTTAACCCGTAAGCGACGTCTGGGCGAGTACACAACATCGCATACATAATGGAACCAATAGCCGAAGCATAAGGCGTATTGTCCATTTCATCTTTCTCAGTCTGTGTTTGTGGACACTGACTCTTCGAAAGATTCAGACCATGTCTGACTGGAAGATATCCTCGTTTAGAATTCTCTAAATGAAATCTCTCCAGGACCTTATCGATGTAAGTACTCTGGCACAGCCCGAGAAGCCTCTTAGATCTATCCCTGTAGATCTTCACACCTAATACATAGGCTGCTTCTCCTAAATCTTTCATCTGGAAACATTTCCTCAGCCATGCCTTCACAGCATGCATTTCAGGAATGTCATTTCCAATAATCAAGATGTCATCGACGTAGAGGACTAGGAAAGTAATCACGCTCCCACTAAACCTCTTATAAACACACGGGTCATCCTCGTTCTTGATGAAACCAAATTCACTGATTGATTCATCAAAACGAATATTCCAGCTTCTAGATGCTTGCTTAAGTCCATAAATGGACTTCTTTAACTTGCATATCTTATGACGATCCGCTGGATTAGTGAAACCCTCAGGTTGTGTCATATACACATCCTCATCCAGATTTCCATTAAGGAAAGCTGTTTTCACATCCATCTGCCAGATCTCATAATCATAATATGCAGCTATCGCGAAAAGAATCCGAATAGACTTAAACATGGCAACAGGTGAGAAAGTTTCATCATAATCTATCCCGTAGATTTGTTTGAAACCTTTCGCAACTAGCCTGCCTTTATAGGTAACCACGTTACCATCCATGTCAATCTTCTTCTTGAAGATCCATTTACAGCCTATAGGGATTATTCCCGGAGGCGGATCAACCAAATCCCAGACTTGGTTATCTGACATGGAGTCCATCTCGGCGCGCATAGCTTCAAGCCATCTCGCTGACTCCGGTCCACTGACCGCATCCGCATAACTAAGGGGTTCATCATTATCAATGATGTAGACTCCGTCATAGCGCTCAGGCTGTCGACGGATCCTACCCGATCTTCGCGGTTCCCGTGATATCTGAGCCTCAGGTTGTTCAATAACCTGTTCTACCGGCTCAGGCTCATCCAATTCTGCTTGGTCACTTTGTCCTACCTCTGGATTCTCATCCAGCTTTATTTCTCTCCCACTGGCCTCTTGCAGAAGAAACTCCTTCTCAAGAAATATGGCCGTCCGAGCAACAAAAACCTTGTTCTCCTTGGGATCGAAGAAATAATAACCCTTAGTTTCCTTAGGGTAACCGACAAAGATACATTTGTCAGATCTGCTCTCTAGTTTCCCAGAGGCGAGCTTTTTGACATAAGCCTCGCAGCCCCAGATCCTGATAAATGTCAAGCTCGGCTGTTTCCCATACCATAACTCATATGGCGTCTTAGAAACTACCTTGGATGGCACTCGGTTTAGTACCTTTGCAGCTGTTTCCAGTGCAAAACCCCAAAAGGAGTATGGAAGAGTAGCCTGACTCATCATAGAACGAACCATATCTAGTAATGTTCTATTTCTCCTTTCGGACACACCATTCCATTGCGGTGTTCCTGGTGGAGTGAGCTGTGAGATAATCCCACACTCTTTTAGATAGTCAGTAAACGCATGACTTAGGTATTCACCACCTCGATCTGAGCGAAGTGTTTTGATATTACGGCCTAGCTGATTTTGTACTTCATTCTTGAACTCTTTGAACTTGTCAAAAGATTCACTCTTATGTCTCATCAGATAGACATACCCATATCTACTGAAATCATCAGTAAAGGTAATGAAGTACTGATAGCCACCTCTGGCATGTTTACTAAATGGCCCACACACATCACTGTGTATAAGGTCAAGTAAACCTGAAGCCCTTTGACCTTTGTGAGGAAAAGGTGACTTCGTCATTTTACCCATTAAACAAGCCTTGCATGTATCAATTTCCTTGTAGGAGAATGATCCCAGCAGTCCATGATGATGCAACCGCTTAATGCGTTTCTCGTTAATATGGCCTAAACGACTATGCCATAGCAAGGTGCTGTCATCAGCATACTTGGCTTTCTTAATATCAATTTGCTGTATCGAACATTCCATGTCCAACATGTATAACCCATTGTTAATTGAACCAGTTGCATAAACAATATTATCTAAAGACAAAATACACTTTGAAATATTGCATTCAAAGGAAAATCCCTTCCTGACAAGAGCAGGAATGGAGATAATATTTTTAGTTATACTGGGAACAAAGTAACAACTGTTTAGTTCCAATACAATTCCAGATGGTAAAGAAATGAAGTAGTCTCCTACAGCAACAGCAGCAACCCGTGCCCCGTTTCCAACGCGTAGGTCCACCTCATGCTGTCCCACCTGCCTTCTTCTCTTGAGTTCCTGCACATTTGAACAAATGTGAACTCCACATGCAGTGTCCAACACCCATGATATAGAAGAAGAAAACATGACCTCAGTCACGAATATACCTGAGCCAGAAGCGAAGCTTCCCCTCTTGTCTCCTTGGAGCGCTTTACAGTCCTTTTTCCAGTGACCCAGCTGGCCACAGTGGAAACACCTGTATTCCTTGGACCGCTTCACCTTCTGCTTCAGAGCCTTGCTGTAATTCTTGACCGGGGCCTTGCCCTTCTTCCCCTTCTTCTTGTTCCTAGAAGGAACCATCAAGACAGAGGTTGAAGGCTTACCCTTCAGAGTTTCCTCAGTAGTCAAGAGCATATTCAACAGCTCTGCCGGCGTACAATCGATTTTGTTCATATTAAAGTTAATAATGAACGCGTCGAATGATGGCGGGAGAGACTGCAGAATAATGTCCACAGCAAGCTCCTGGTTGATGGTGTGCCCCAGTTTCTCCAGAGCCTCCTTGTGCCCAATCATCTTGAGCACGTGAGCTCCCACTGGGCTCCCTTCAGCCAGTTTGCTCTGAAAGAAGAGCTTAGTCAAATTATAGCGTTCAGTCCTCGCCTGTGCAGCATACAGCATCTTGAGGTTTGCTATAATCTGTATAGCTGACATATCCTCATGCTGACGCTGCAGCGGTGGCGTCATAGACGCTAGCATCAGGCAAGCGACATCAATGCTATCATTGACGTGCTTTTCATAGGCTTCCCGAACCGCCCTTGCGGCGTTCGGAGCGGGCTGCGGCGGTATCGCCGTCTCGAGGACATACAGTTTCCTCTCTGCCTTAAGAACGATCTTAAGGTGTCCAAACCAGTCAGAGAAGTTCGGCCCAGCAAACTTCTCCCTTTCCAGTAGGGATCGCACATTGAAGTTCATGGTGTTCGTTGCTGCAGGTATCTACAACAATGCAAGAACAGCAAGGTCAGTATCAATGTATAAGAATCGATCAGGACTTAAGAAAGATTCTTTTTCTCACTATTTTATCAGGCGTGAAAAATCCAGCAAAACAGCCCGAAAGAGTAGAACTCTTTTAGTGAGATGGGATCCAGATTTCATACTTGGTCTCCGCATCCCGCTCAGGCGAGATAAGATGCACAGAGAGTACAAGCACTAGTTTCTGGTAGGCGTCCCAGCCAATCGCCAACCCGTGCGATTCCCCTTCATCTGGGCAATCCAGCAGACTGTGCCAACTGAGTTGGTACAACACAGTCTCTGATCCCACAGATGGCTGCCTCCATGTGCTACCATATGCGCCACATATGTAGCCTACACGGTCAAGCTGACCCGACCTACTCCCTGGACCACCATGTGCTATGCTGAGCAACGAGAAGGGATAAATCCCTACTCTGTAACACACAGGTGTAATCCCACACCCTCTGAAGATAGATGGACGTGCCCACTGAGTGGGTACAACACGGCTCCAACGATAATCAGAACAGTGAGGTTTCGCGTCAGAAGGCTTACGAGCTTGATATTTTAGCGTTGGATTTTAACGGTCTTTTATCTTCTTGCCTATCATGCAATTCCTATGGTGATAGCAGAAGATAATTTGATCATGCAATTCCAATATTTAAGCAATAAAAGAAAGCATGTATCTTATGTGGTAAAAGCCCATAGCCCTAGAAGACCTTAACCTAACTTAAGTCTTCATTTGCTCTTCATGGGTCTTTTGCTGCTCATCTGGCCCAAACCTGGGCCCAAGCGCCATCTGCAGCACAGGTGCGCCCACCAGGAATTTGCGCCTGGTCCCAGAGTCGAACCCTGGACCTCCCACCTGGTCCAGCCACTGCTGCATGCGCCTCTGCCAAGTGTGCTTTGTGCTCTTGTCTAATTAAATTACAAATTTAACTATCTAGACAAGAGTGACACGCAGGTCACTAACATTTATAAATTAAAACACAGTGATGCGCAGATCACAATAATTAATTTACAATTTAATACAGGCACGCAGGCCCCAGCACAGCACACAATTAATATGAGCAGCCCACATAAGACTAAATAGACAAACATATGCATCCAATCAGCATCATGTGATCCATCATAAAAATTAAAATTTTCGAAAACCCCTTGGGATCAATTTTAATTTTTTCCTTATTTCCCCTACAACCTTACAACGGTCCATTACTAGGGATCCACTCAACCAACCTAGTCAAATCCACTGCCCTTGCATGCACCAAGTCCTAACTGACTTGTGTTGACCATAAGGTCAACCATGCATGCGCCAGGGCTGAACGACCACACTGAGGTCTGGCAAGCGGGCGTGACCCCGGGCCTAACTCAGGTGCGTTCATTGGGTGTCTCAATCATACATCGCTACACACCTGTCTGCAGTCGACCTATAGCCACCATAGGCTTGCGCCAAAGTGCTAACTGGTCGACCCATTCAGGCTGTCAGATGGTCTGATCAGACTGTTTGGATCTAACACAGGGGATGATTTCAACCCTAATAACCCGTCTAAGGGTTTAATGCAGGCGGCACTTAGATCTAATGGTGTGCGCGCAAGTCGTTTGAGTTTTTAAGAAAACATCAACAAGAACATATAGAAGCGCTACCTTACTACATGCGTCAACTACAATACACAACAAGTAAAGGTTCGCATGTAGCCTAGATCTAGCAATATGGCGCATACAAGGATCACAAAAATGGCTCAAGCGTTAAGCAATCATAAAAAACATGCTTCAACCAGCGCTCTGATACCAATTGAAAGATCCCCTAGAATAAGGGGAGGTAAAACCCTACAGGCGCATATGGAGATATAGATGCAGCGGAAAAAGGGTTTCAATGATCTTTGCATGCATTATGATTAGCTTATAAAATCAGCATGAATAAAACGATTCATACCATAGCCATTTCTAGATGGCGCCTTGGAAGAAAAATCGCAAATGCCACTTCTCCAAAGTCTCGCACACAAGAGGATGATGGCAAACTCTTTGTTGCTCCTTGTGCTAGCAAGGCTACAAAGTGTCCTTGATCGAATGGAAAGGGATGATGAACTTCTTGGCCGAATCCTCCTCAACCTTCAAGACGTCGCCACACACGAAAGCGTCAAGAAAAGAGGTCGCTTGAGAGGCGAGAGTAGTAAGCACTATTCGAACGTGAGCGTTATCTCCAAGTGGAGATCATGGTTACTAAAAATAGCCACCACGTTCGCTCCAATGTTCACGCCAAGTGAACAACTCGCCAAGCCTTGAACCATGCGCTCATTTCATGAGCCGGTTCACATTGGTTCGGTTTAAGAACTAATCAAGCCAAGCAACCAGTCCAAATCATAATTAAACCACAAGGTTCTTGATCTGACCGTTGATCTCTTAATGCTTCTGATCTGACCGATCTAGCATTCATTCTATCGATCGAAGCTTACCGATCTCAAGCCCTAATCAATCAAACATGATCAGACCAGATCTCACTTACAATCAGAGATTAAATCCCTTTAAACTGAATCCGAACAATACAGTCCATACGATCTGACTTAAGTAAGCCATATCATCAAATTGTGCGACCCTGAGGGTTTCCTTTAAATGTCGGTAACGATAACTCACATTATCACGATCAGTGAGGGGTATCTAGCAACACATCACTGTCTCCCGATATAAAGGAAAGAGTCTTCCAAGACTACACCCAAAAACAGCACAAGTGTGAATCAAATCACAAGGCATGCATATTTCCTTTACCACTGGACGTTCTTATTGGACAAGCATGTCAAGCTTGTAACTCCAATATGATGAGCATGATTAGAACAGATGAACACTGTCACCTGGGTATGGCCATACTCTTTTCTCAATCATCTCATCCAGGGGGCCCCTTTAGAACATCACACTCCTTAAACAAGGAGACGGCAATCCTATGTCTATCACTAGTGTCCTAACCTGACTCAAGCTCACCATCCAAGATAGTCTATAATCATTATGTTTCAAATGATATTGAACTACCTCAAAACAATGACAATCATCATTTAGAAAACACAAGTGATCTCAAGTCAGAGGAAATGTGCCACTTGTCATACTCAAGGAATATTCACATTGCGACAAACAATTGAACATCCTAGTAGGGTCTGTCCAGTACATCCAATGTACCCATGAGTCTACATCTTATTCCATGCTCGAAGCATCCTATAAGATTAGAACACATATTAGTCTTGACCATATCAAGGCTGTCTCATGTTCACCAAGATATATCGACTAAGGACATAATTGCATGTCAGCCCAGCTGAACAGCTTTGAGACATTATTCAGAAGAACATATATTGCAGCAGACAATGTAACTAACTGAATAACAACCATGCCTTTATAAACATAAGAGTTTATTACATGATACAGATACATTCCCATAGGCCTCAAACATTAGCCTTAAGGGCATACCCCAACACTTGGCGCATCTTCCATACCCTAGCCGCAAGCTTGATTCTTCCTTTCCTCTTGGCGCAAGGAACTTAGTGCTTGGCGGCTTCCCTCTCCATCATCCTTCTTCATCCTTGGCGCATACTAATTGGAGGTGGCGCAAGTTGTGAAGAAGGTATACTAAGGCTTGGATCTTCTTCCCGAGGCTAGCACTGGGCGTGGAAGAAGAGGACTCAAGGAATCTGTGTGTGTGAGACTGCAGAGGGCGCACGCTTGGGCGCCTACCTCGACATCGGCCTCATCTTGCTGTAAGGTATATTCTATCTCATCGTGTCGACTCCCTCGCATGCGATCTTCACTAGGTTTTTGGGACTAACTCGTTTCGGGGATATTGCTTCCGCTGTGCAATGTATTTGTGTAATTTCTATCTCTGAAAATTGTAAAATATCCCCGGGGTTTCCCAACAGTGGTATCAGAGGGACTTGCGAGACTCGAACGATGTAATTTCATGCTTTTCCATGCTCACATGTCATATCTTAATTTTTGCAAATTGCATGATCACATGGCAAACGATTTTTCTAAATAGGAAAAATTAGGGTTTCTTGTTTCTATCATCTTCTCAATCTCTTTTGGATTTTTGGGTTATTTTTCTTGTATGATTTAAGGATCAAAGGCGCACGTGGTTTTGTCAAGTAGGACGAGCATTGTGTCTTCAGACTGGCCGGGTCTCTTGATCTGACAAAATTACCAGCCGAGAGGATCTTTGAAATCATCATGAAAAATAGATCGCAAATAACTAAAAAATTTGTGAGAAGAAGATGAGGAAAAGTGACTAGTTTTATGAAAAAGTAAAATTTCAAATTTTATGTTTTTCATGAGCATGTAAAATTGCATGTGTAGATACCTTACTTGTGCATAATGTTGTGATCATGAGTCAAGCCCCTTTGCATGCCTATGATGTATCCTTGTGAGGCCTGCATGCCGCTTTTCTTTGTGCTTTTAACTAAGAAGAAGATTAGGGTGGCGCATGTACTTGGAGACGGGCGCATGCATGCTTGCTTGCACACCTTGCCTGGTGGCGCAAGAAGCACTCTTCTTTGATGGCGCATGGTGTAATGGTGCAAGATGACTTGGCCGATCCTTAGGGCTTGTGTGCTATGTGTCTTGGCCCATACATAGTGGCGCATCACTCTTGGAGGAAGCACATGGCATTGGCCAAACCTATGAGGGTGCTTCTAGGGTTCCCCTAGAACTACCTCTGGGGTTTGAGTGCTAAACCATGAGAGAAGGACCTTGGAGCCAACCTTGAAGATAGAGTTAGAGGTCGGCTAGGTTAGGTCTTGTCTTTGGGGCTTGAATCCTAGTTCAAGAGTTGAACCTCCTTTTGGCATGGGTTGGTTCGATGTCTTGAATAGGCTATGATGACATCATTCATTTATTGCTTTCGATATCTGCTAAAGCATGTCTGTTTTATCGTTATGTTATCACTATAGGATTGCATACCTATAATGTTAGACATAAGATAATACTGATGAGACCTCAAAAACCCTCATAAATAAATATCAAGTCTAGTAGCCTTCTAACGCGTAGCCCTCACTAAGCTATCGATCAGTGGTATTATGAACTGTTTCCCACCCTCGTGGGACACACCCACTTATCTTTAGAAAGTGCGTGGTGGCAATGGTTTCCCCAGTCCGTTTTAATCGGGCGCGCCTTCGTAAGGAAACTCGCTGGCCCTGGGCATAACGGTTAGGAATGGACTTGACTAGATTTTCACATGTGTTGGGCATATGGTGGAGCTCTAGAGGCATCGTTGATACCGCCAAGGGTTTCTCCAACTTGCGCCAAGAGGAAGAGGAGAAACAATTCTTGTGCTTATGTGATGGAGAAGAGAGGTTGCGCCTAATGACTTGGAGCTCTCACCAGCTGAATTGCTCACGCCAACTTGAAAGTCATCACCCTTACTCTCGCATCTATTCTCATATATAGAGGTAAGGGGGGTGGCAATGCAATAGTATATGCTCCAAACATCAAGAAGGGGCGGCTAGGGTTGAGGGAATGCAATTAGAGTTTATTGCTTTGGAAAGTTTCCAAGACTTTGCCATAAACACCTCGTAATTGCCCAAGACTTCTCATAAAAGTCTATGTTGCCTTAGACGCCTCAAGCCTTGCCATAGATGCAAGGTTTCTATCTAAGCATGAAGGGCAAGGTGCTAAATACTTCCAAATGAAGCCATAGGCGCCAACATGACCCCATTATGCCCTTAGGCGCCAATGGTTTCATGTTTCTCCCTATTATACCCTTGAGCCCTATTCTCTCTTCATGACAACTTGTTATTGGGCCTTATTGGGTAATGAGCAAGCCCAAACTTTATTACATGGGTTGATTAAGCTATTGGATCCAATCCAATGCAACCCTAATCCAAATGTGACCAACCATGGTCAATTTTGGGTCAACCTGCCAAAAATAAAGTTTGGCTCCAATAACTATATTCCATCTCATCAGGCCCATTGGCGCTAATGAAATCTCCAAAATAGATCCGAGCTATCCAATAACTCGATCATAAGGCTTCCCGATCAATACGAGAACTCGAGTTTCAAGGTGTGCGACCTTATAGGTTCCTCTAACGTTGGCAGTGCTGACCTAAGGTCATCACAAGCAGTGAGTGGCGCCTAGCAGTGCATCACTGCTACCCAAGTCAACGGAATGGATATCGACATCGACGTCCCGATCATCGCAACTAGGTACAGATGCATTGCAGTCTCTTTGTCGTACTGATATCCAATTGGACAAGTGTGTCACCATTTGTTTTCACCCAATCACATGGTCATGACTAAATCAGGTTCTCACCTGGGTATGGCTGTCACATCCCGTTATCTTAACCCCAAACAAGCAACACAAGTCATAGAAGAACAGGATGTTATCATACAAGATCGATGCACATGCTAAGTAAAACCAAGTTCAGGAAAACCCGATCTGAAAATTTTCGAGAATACATACATAGAATCTCCACAAAACACAATTTCATAAATGTACCTGCCACCACGCAATCCTTGCACTAGACATATGCAAGGCAACAGTTATATCAAAGCCACATAAAATCCGTAAAATCCATAAATCACATAAAGGTACCTGTCACCAGGCAATACTTGCACTAGACATATGCAAGTTCACATTTATATAAAATCTGATCGCAAAAATATAAATTGACTCGAATTTAGAACCAAAGCCACAATGTCGACTCTATAAATTCATAACTAACATCAATAATATCAAACACCGAAACCAGGTCAAAGCCCGCGGTGACACAAAATCAAACTCTCAAAACTACCACAATCCGGCAACACAATTTCACAAAGTTTGGCCATAACCGGCCCCAGTTAAACACAAAAGTTTTATACATTAAATCAGCATGGTTGTAGAGAAAATCACAATATCCATATCAACGTTAACTCAGGCAGTGCGCCCCTGCTCTACACCTGAAAATAGTGAAGGGTGAGCTACACAGCCCAGTGAGTGGATAGTCTCAATCGACCATCCATAGCATACAATCAAAGATACATGCAGATTATTTTAAAAACATTTAGCAGAACATCATGTTAACATATAACAAAAACAAAGAACAGAACTCATATAAATAAATAGATGTACAGACATCACACACTTGTCACCACAGAGTAACCAAGGTTCTAGAGTCATACTCTAAACCAACTAAACCCACCAACCACTTAGTTGACCTAGTTGTCCAGCATAAATCAAGAGTGACCACTATGGTCCAACTGGGAGAAGCCTGCAAATCACATGCAACATAAACATGGACAGTGTGTAGACTCAAGAGGTAATCCCCACCCGGTCAAGATGTGATACCTTGATCTACACCACCCCATAACACAAAAATCTAAACGTCTAAGAGTAATGACATCAAGAGGTGGCCCCTGTCCGACCAAGACATGGCACTTTGCGTCAATCACTCGTTCTCCCAAAGGGTTCCTTACCTGGACAACCACTAGACACATCTTATATCTTATTTCACAAAAGTGGACTCCTAAGTGTCGACCAGACTCTAGGATAGTCATTTTCATCACGATAATCACAACAGGCGGCTGAAACATCAACCCCTCACATATCACAAACACAGGGCTGAAATCTCTAACCCCTAACATATCACATATAGACTATCCCCTTGAGTACACGGTTACACTTAGCCTTAGTCCTATCCATCCCATAATGGTTACACAGACCACCACACATAATATTCGAAAATCACATAACCACATAATGTAGTGTAGTCCTTAGGTTTCATGCTGATCAGTTCAGTATAACCTTGCTAAGTTATCACCCAAGTTTCTAAAACAGAATACATGGCCATAAAAATTATTAGCATTGTTAGCATTTATCAGGGCATTCAAATATTTAACATAGGATCAAAATACAACACATATAGCCCACGGTTCTACAACATATTATCTAACTTAAAATTTAAACCTAGTTAACAAGAATTTCATGCTCAAGAATCACTGATTTAATACTACCTAAATCCCCTATAAGAATACCTTAAATTTCATGTTGCAAAATTTCGGTATTTCAACATAGATACACCTTTGCAAATTTCGGTTTTCAACATAAATACACCTTTGCAAATTTCGGTTTTCAACATAAATACACCTTTGCAAATTTCGGTTTTCAACATAAATACACCTTTGCAAATTTCGGTTTTCAACATAAATACTCCTTTGCAAATTTTGGTTTTCAACATGGTGAAGTCTTGAGTTTCGGTTTTCTAACATGGTAAATTTCCAATCAATCCAATGTATCAACTAACACAACCAAATTGATAGAATTTGAATGAGACACCCCACTCACCTCTTATTTTGAACCGTGAACACCAAGGTGAAATCCTCTCCAAAACTCGTCTAAGGCTTTGAAATTCCACCAATGTCGCCACCAATGGAAGAGAGACGCCACCAAGCACCCAAGAACGCCGGCCAAAGGAAAAGAAGAGGAAGAAAGGAATTTCGTCTAAGCCTTCAAGGTCGCCCAAGCCTCCAAGCCGCCGCCCTAAGGTTTCTTCCAAGCCAAAAAAAAACGCCAACTTTCCTTCCCTAACCGCAATTACCCACTTAAAATTTCGGTTTTAAATTTTAAACCCGTTAACCAATTAATTCGAATTTTAGATCTAATTTAAGTGTAAACCCATTAACCCATAGTTAATTATTCATTTAAGCGAAAATCCAATAAGGATTAACTTAACATCCAAAATGTCCCAATTAATTAGCAACCAATAAACTCTAATTAATTAATTATAAATTAACAACCAATAAACACTAATTAATTAATTACTAGGGTCAAATCACAACATAGGAAAATATCACAACCAATGATTTTATTTAAATCAAGAATAAAATATCACAGTCAATGATTTTATTTAAATCAAGAATTGTACTTACCAGGAATTAAGATCCTTGGATCTTACAATGGCCATACACTTTCAGTCATAGAACCATAGAGGAGCTCCATGGATATCAAGCTTCCCTTAGGAAGGGGCAATCCTTTGTCTGTCCATTGACCTTCTCATATGGGTCGTGACATGTCAATGACAACCGTTATTAACTCCCAACTACGGTGAGGTGTTAGGTTGTATCAAAGCATGTCTCTAACCATATAGAATGGTCAATGACCTCAAGTTAAGGGATCAATGCATCTCCTATCACTTGTGAGGTTAACTCATGACACCAAGTCATTGCCTCATAGTGGGTCGGTCTAGTATATCTACCACTGATATACCCATATGTCTGCGTTAGCACCTCGTGCCTAACTATTCCATATACTAGTCTCACAAGTACCAGAGCTATCCCATATCCACTTAGGTACATCGACTAGGGACAATCATTTGAGCACAGATCCAATCTGTCTCTAGGGACATTATATTGTAAGTACATAATCGCAAATATAGACAAACATAGATAATGACAATGCCAGAATATTATAAATATCAGAGTGAAGTAGTACAAAGATGGACCAAAACTAGGTCCTAGGGCATATACACCAATAGGAGGGGTGGTCCTTATATGCCGTACTCTAAGGTGGCCTAACTTATGATGCAGAAAACATGAGAGGGGCATTAGATGAGGGAAGAAAAATGCGTCAGAGGGAAACCGTCAATGAAAAATCGAGCAGAATACTAGTTGATCAATACCGGGAGCACACAAAAAACCATGGTTTCACTTAAGCAAACTACTAACCTCTCTCAGGCGAGCCAATCTTCAGCAAGCATAGCAACAAGCCTTTATAGTGGATCGATGGATCTAGCTGCAGCCATCTGCCCTAGGCACATCCATAAGCGAACAACACCAAATGTGAATCCAAGCAATCAGAAAAGGAAGAGGTAACGTATACCTCGTAACTTTGATTTGAAACACCAAGCGAGGAGGACCCTCGGAGTACAAGTCACTCAGGTGGCCCGGCCGCATTTACAAGCATTCAATCCTCACTTGAAGCAACCACGAGGAACTTAGTAGGGTCCCACTCACTTGGAGGCTACAACTAAGAAACAAACTAGTAAGCTGAAGAAGCAACTAGTCTCCACTCCCTTTTATAGGGGAAGAGAGGGAGCTCACAAAACACATGACAAGAGCTCACACAAGAGACATGACAAGTTCGCACAAAATACATGACACGAGTGCAAACAAACACATGACAATCTCACACAAAATGCATAGCAAGGATAGTTGGATAAGCCACACTCACTAACAACCTAAAATTAAAAGATACTGGAATAAGAATCCTACCAAATAAAGCGCAAGTGATGATGTCAGCGCATGATGTCAATACATGATGTCAACACATGGATTGGGCTCACACCATCTCCGAGCAAGCGACGATGAAGCAACAAAACTTGCTGATGGTGGGCTGATTCTGGACAGTGTTGTGATGTGGGACAGATGAAACCATCAGGTTGTGTCATATACACTTCCTCGGTTAGCCTCCCATTAAGGAACGTTGTCTTAATATCCATCTGCCATATCTCATAGTCATGATATGCAGCTATAGCAATCAGAATCCGAATGGACTTGATCGTGGTAATAGGCGAGAAGGTTTCATCATAGTCCACTCCATGGACTTGTTTGAATCCTTTAGCCACTAGTCTACCCTTATAGGTAACTATGTTGCCATCCATGTCCGTCTTCCTTTTGAAGACCCATTTACACCCTATGGGTTTTTCCCCATCAGGCAGCTGAACGAAATCCCAAACTTGGTTAGCTGTCATGGAATCCATCTTGGATCTCATGGCCTCAAGCCATCTCTCGGAGTCCGGTCCACTGACCGCCTCATCGTAAGTCCTGGGTTCATCCTCAATAATGAAGATTTCATCATGTTGGGTCGGCAGCGACCCATACCTCCAAGTGCACGATGAATCCTCCCAAACCTACATAGGACCTGTGTCTGAGCCTTAGGCTGCCTAGCAACCAGTGCAGGTAGCTCAGATTCCATCTCTGTATCTTGTGGTTGCACTTGGACCTTGTCCATGTCAAACTTCCTCCCACTGACTTCTCTCATGAGAAAATCTTTCGCCAGAAAGACAGCACCCCGAGTAATAAAAACTTTGTTCTCGGTGGAAACATAGAATAGTAACCTTTAGTTTCCTTATGATACCCCCACAAACACACATTTATCAGATCTAGGTCCTAGATTGCTAGAATCCTGACATTTGACATAAGCCTCACATCCCCAGATCCTGATAAACGAGAGGTTAGGGCGTCTCCCACTCCATACCTCGTATGGTATCTTGGAGACATTCTTAAATGGAACATTATTCAATATAAGAGAATCTATCTCAAGTGCAAAACCCCAGAATGAGGATGGTAGAGTTGCATGACTCATCATAGATCGTACCATGTCCAACAAGGTTTGATTTCTTCTTTCTGACACACTATTCCATTGTGGTGTTCCGGGAGGGGTGAGTTGGGATAGGATCCCACACTCTCTAAGATAGTCAAAGAACTCACCACTCAGGTACTCTCCACCACGATTTGATCGAAGAGTTTTAATGGATCTTCAAAGCTAGTTCTCTACTTCATTTTTGAACTCCTTGAATTTCTCAAAGGATTCAGACTTATGTCTCATCAAGTAGACATATAACCATATCTACTGAAGTCATCAGTGAATGTAATGAAGTAGTTGTACCCTCCTCTGGCTTGTTTATTGAATAGCCCACACACGTCACTGTGTATAAGATCCAATAGACGTCCTGCCCTCTCACCGATCTTGGTGAAGGGCGCACCTTTGTCATCTTCCCTAACAAACAAGGCTCACAAGTATCAAATTCCTCCAAGGAACTTGAATCTAACAACCTATTTGCATGGAGTTGTTGGATGCGATTCTTGTTTATATGGGCTAATCAACAATGCCATAGGAAAGCACCAGCTGAACCACTCAGTTTGATCCTTTTGTTATTTATGTTACAAATAGAACTATCCATGTCCAAGACATATAATCCATTGCACAAAGGACCCTTCCCATAAAACATGTTTGCAAATGAGAAAGAACAAGAGTTCTCCTTTATTTCAAACTTAAATCCTTTCTTTACCAAGCAAGGAATGGATACAATGTTTTTAGTATTTGAAGGTACATAATAGCAATGATCTAGTTCTAGTTAAAGTCCAGAAGGCAGGGAGAGAGTCAAAACTCCTACAGCAACTGCAGCTACTTGTGCCCCGTTTCCAACCTATAGGTCAATCTCTCTAGCCCGCACCGATCTACTTTTCTTAAGCCCCAGCATATTTGTACAAATATGAGCTCCACATGCATATCCAATACCCAGGACATAGAAATAGAAAGGTTGACTTCAGTAACATAAATACCTGAGCTAGAAGCTAAGGCCAAGCCTTTCTTCTCCTCATTCTTAAGTTGCTTGTAGACCCTCCTACAGTGACCTTGCTCGCCACAGTGGAAGCACCTCTGTCCCTTTGACATCTTCACCTTTTTCTTCAGTGCCTTGGTAGGACCTTTGGCACTACCCTTAGCACGTGCCTTACCCTTCTACTTCATCTTCTTAGTCGCAGGGACCAAAAGAATAGAATTGGGTCTGGTCTTACCCATCTCACACTTGGCTGTTTTGAGCATATTTAGTAGTTCCTTCCTTGTGCAATCAATCCAGTTCATGTTAAAGTTTATGATAAACGGACTGAAGCTAGGGGCAGGGACTTCAAAATAAGATCCACAACTAGCTCGTTATCTATGGTGTGTCCTAGTCTCTTGAGATGATCCACATTCCCAATCAACTTGAGAACGTCGGGTCTCATGTTGTGTCCACAAGTGCATGGATACTCGAAATAATAATTAAGATATCGAACCACAAAGACCTCATTTGTCAAGTACCGAATAATTGATTTCTTACTAGCTAGGCAATCGAATAGGATGAAAGCAAAATATCAAAAACTATACGAAAAAGTCCGAGAGAGAAAATGGGACTAGGGTTTCATCCACCTTAATTTCTATGACTAGATCTAAATAAGTGCTCATCAGTCTAATTTTATTATGATAATGATATAATTTACTTTATAAAACAAAATAATCTTGCTTTCACGCAAACAATTTACAAAGAACCAATCCTCACTTTCGCACAAGATTTATTCAATGCTAAAGATAAGTAAATTATTGACAAATGACTCAAAGATCACTTTCGTGCATCCATAAGTCAATCATCTCAAGTGAAAACTAAATACTTTCATACTTTAGTTTTCACAGGTTCTACTTAAGGTTCTCTAACGATCCGATACTTAATTTATTACAGTATCATCATGTTTATTTCCTTAACTCAATGCTAGTTCAAATTATCAACAAGGCAATAAGCTTCAAAAATCTAGAAATAAGAACAAACCTAATTTCTTATGATGAGTTCCTAAACCTAATTTTTAGGGTTCCAAGTTTTCGCAAATCACTTTTCAGTCCATATCACAAAAACTCCAAATCATGTTGATAATATGAAACTATGGAGAATTAAAGGCAATCATCACATAAGTAGAATTATCATAGTAAAATCATCCTGACGAAATAAAAATTATCTAGTCATTGAGAAATTAAGGGGATTACACCCCCGTGTCCCAAAAAGTATTTAAGCTAGCATGGTCGAAGAATTACAATAAACCATAGTTTCGAAGGATCAGAAATCGAAGAGAAAGGAGAAATTCAACTAACAGCACGGCTGTAATGAAAATTACAACCGTAATTTCGGGTATGAATAGTGGCGGCGATGCCTCTTTTGTTGATTTCTCCTCCGATCGATCTCTTTTCGCTTTGAAACTTCTGGGGTATGTTCTCCTCCTCCAGGCGCAGCTTCCCCACAAATTTCACGGCCGGAGATGCACTGTACACTTCCCGGTGGTGAAACCTAGGGTGACAGTGAAAATCATGATTTCTCGGTGAAAATAGTGATTTCTCTCTCGAACGTTGATCAAAATTAGGGCTTTTGTGTGTCCATGTTCGCCTTGTTCTCAGGCGTATTCCCCTCTTTACGGGCTTCAATTTGTCTGAAAAATTCGACCGCCTGGATTAGAATTACGGTCGTGTTTTCGATTACGGCAGTGCTGTAATTGCTGCAAAGTTTCTCGGTACAGAAATCGACTGGAATTACGGTACCATAATATGCATTATGGCAGTACCTTAATTTTTACAAAACTTTTGGGTGAAAATTTTCCTCAAAATACGGCCCGTAATATTGGTTATGATGGTGCCGTAAAGTCTACGAAACTTTCTATACAGAAATTGCCCCAAAATATGGCAGTGCTCAGAAATTACGGTAGTGTCGTGGTTTGTTCTGTTGGTTCAGTAAAACCACGGTACTGTAATTTATATTACGGCCCAACTATAATTTGGTCTGAAGCTTTGATTTGCATGAAATTTGACATGCGATCTTCTCTTGATGATGGGAATTCATCTATGCATCTGAATTTGCTTGAAAATGCCTTAAAATAGTGCCTTTTTAACCTGAAAATGATCAAAAACTAGAAAAGGTGTAGATTATGTAATATTTGATAAATAAGACATAAAAATAAGCAAAAGAGCATGAATATGACACAAAAAGACCTATCAAATGGCACAAAAAGACCTATCACCCTGATGCTAGAAAACATTCTCTATGAAATCCACAGGCACTTGGGTGTATCCCCCTGATGCTAAGTGAAAAATGGATCTGATGTCTCTCAAAGTAAGCTTCCTTTCAATGTTAGCTAATCTGAAAGTGATCTCCCCATCAGCATGTCGGTTAGTGAATTCCTCATGCTCCATATCCATACTACTCAAGAACTCCAAAACCAAAGGAAGATATGTGGCCGGTGTCATTTGGAAGAATTTCTTGGCCCTTATTTGATCAAACATCAAAAACACATCCTCATATAGCCCTAGTGCCTCCAAAGTATGCCTATCTGCATACTTAGTATTGACAACTCTTCTGGCTATCAATTGGTTGTATCTGGCTTCCTGGATTTCATCCCTAAAAATGATGCGATAGGGATTTGGGGGAGTTGAGGGTTTAGCTGGTGCCTTTCCCTTCTTGTTTGAAACCACTTATTTCACTCTTGGTGCCATCTGATGAATCTAATTTCCACTTGTTTTGAAATAGGTTGCAAACAGAAATTTGTACACAATATAGCAAAAATCTAGTTCTAATAAAAATCACACTTTCAATCTCCTTACGAATGCACATTCTTACGCAACAAGCATCATAAAAACAAGATTCAGTTAAATCCAAGCTTATACCTAAAATTTGACTAGAAAAAACGTGCGGGCGAACGTTAAACTGAAGAACACCATTGATTGAGCTCATTCAAGCATCAAAATCACTCTAAAACTAGTCAAAATTTTCTGGAAACGAACTATGAAGAGGCGCCTATCATCTAAGGAGCAAATGCGAATAAACATTTTAGAAATTGACCAAGAATCGGGAGAGAACAAGAAAGGGGCAGAACTGGGCGCAAAATCTCGCCAAAACAAAAAAAATTGGGCAAGGAAATACCAGATCGGTGGCTGGAGCTGGATAGGAAGGGTCACCGGCAAGCTCTGGAGGCAAGGGAAGGTCGCAAGGTCGAGGTCGACACGAGAGAATGAGCGAAAACCCTAAAACATGGTACAGAAACCCTAAAAATGACAGGGTAAATCGTGTGGGCCAATAGAATTATGGCCGTAATTTATATTATGGCAGTGCCGTAATGTGGTCAGTTCGAAAAACACGGGCCGTAATATTTATACGGCCCTGCCGTAAGACATCCAAAACTCTCGAGTCGAAAAACTGCTTGAAATACGGCACCATATAAATGATTACGATACCGCTGTAAAATGCTCAAAACTCTTGGGTCAAAAATCGACCATGATTACAGTACCATAAAAATCGTTATGGCACGGCCATAATTTCCACATAACTTCAACCAACTTTCAGCAGAGAAAATGTTCGAAAGTACGGCACCATGAAATCGGTTACGGTAGTACCATAAAATCGAAAAGACATTTTTTTTTCATTTTTTTTGTATAAAATATGGCACGTAGAAAAGGTTACGATACTACCATAATACGAGCCAAATCACATAAAGTTTCGGGTTGAAAATCAACAAAAAATATAGCCTGTGAAAATCATTACGGTAGTGCCGTAAAAGCAATAAAACTCTCGGGAAGATTTCAGAACAAAAATACAGCACGTAAAAATACTTACGGCAGTGCCGTAATGGCATCAAAACTTTCCGGTCAAAAATGGACCAAAAATATGTCCCTAATTTACATTACTGCGGTGCCGTATTTTTCTACCAAAACTTGATTTCACCTACAAAAAGAGAAGAAAAATTAACTTTAAAAATAAACTAAAATAAAAGAAACTAAGCTAAGTAAGAGTGCTTGAGTTGCCTCCCAAGAAGCGCTAATTTAAAGGTCATTAGCTTGACCGTTCTGCACTCGGATTTGATCGGGGTGGTGCCTTCAATCGCCATTCTAATATCTCTTTGTTTTCTTCAACACTTCTGAATACATAAGGCTCATTCAAGAAACAGTGTCCAACTTTACCCAAGAACCTTTTTCCTTTCTTAAGCAGTTTCAATCTTTCTCTTCTTCTCCGTCTCTTCTTCTTTCTCTTTTCAGTTTTTGAATCAGCATTCTCCGGAAATCCTCTACTCACACTCTTAGAAAAAGTGACAGTCTTAATATAAGATGGCTCATCAAATAAATTATGCATATCACTAACAACATCATTTATTACATCAATACTACAACATGATCCAGAATATGATGCTTTTTTCAAATAATCTGTTAAATCAAACTCAATTATATTTTCACAAATATCAAATGTGAGTTTTCCTTTCCTAACATCAATAACTACTCCAGCTATGGCCAAAAATGGTCTACCATGAATAATTGGGTTTTTAGAACTTTCCTCCATTTCTAACACTACAAAATCTGCTAGTATGAAATACTTACCTATTTGAACTGGAACATTTTCTAAAATACCAACTGGATACTTTACTGATGAATCAGCGAGCTGCAAAGATATTGAAGTTGGTTTAAGTTCTCTCATATCCAATTTCCTGCAAATAGATAATGGCATTAGGCTTACACTAGATCCCAAATCACATAAGGCTCGGTCAAAAGCCACACTCCCAATTGAACAAGGTATAGAGAAATTACCTGGATCTTTTAATTTTTGTGGCAATTTGTTCTGGATAATAGCACTACATTCTTCAGTTAAAGCCATAGTACCATAGTCCTCTATCTTTCTCTTATTTGACAAAAATTTCATTCAAAAATTTAGCATATGAGGGCATTTGAGATAAAGCTTCAGTGAATGGAATATTAATATAAAGCTTTTTTAAGACATTAAGAAATTTCCCAAATTGCTTGTCTAATTTTGCTTGAACTAATCTCTGGGGAAAGGGTATAGGTGGCCTATATGGTGCAGGTGAACTAGGTCTAGGAAGATCTGACTGACATGGCTCATCACCTTTAGGTTCATTATCCTTATGAGGTGACAAACTAGTTTGGGACTGCTCATGCATAGGAGATTTTTTTAAGTCTAATTCATTGTTATGTTCAATCTTAGGCTCTTTTTCATTATCCTCAACTCTCCCTTTAGGTTCATTTAATTGTCTCCCACTCCTAGTAATGATAGCATTACAGTGCTCCCTAGGGTTTGGTTCAAGTTTAGTAGGTAATTTTCCTGGGGGTCTGTAAGAAGTGCTAGCCTATTGTGCTATTTGATTTTCTAATATTTTATTGTGGGCTGCTAAAGATCCTACTAGAGAAGCAAGTTGGCTAACCAATCCCTTAAGATCTTCAATCTCCTTATTTTGATTTGTCATGAATTGATTTTGACTAGCCATAAATTTTTCAAGCATGGAGTAGAATTTTGGGGCTGGTTTTGATTCTGATTTTGTCTTTGTGGATATCCTCTATTCTCAGCTTGTCCGCCAACATTGTTGTTGCTTTTCCAAGATAAATTGGGGTGGTTCCTCCATCCAGGGTTGTAAGTATTAGAATAAGGATCATTGTTTCTACTTTGATTATAACCCCCCAAAGCACTAACTTGTTCAGTACCTGATTAGCAATGACTTTACACTCTTCAGAATAATGACCATTATTACCACAAATATCACACACAACAAAAGATGAAACTATTGAAGGTCCCCTAGACAAGGGGGGCGAAACCCTAATAGGAGGCGCAACAAAAACTTCTAGCGGAATCTAGGGTTTCTAATAGATCGCATAGCATATAATATGATCAACTTTCAATGAGAAGCGATACTCACCATTGCCATCACTTGGATGGTGTCTTGGAGGCAAAGGCGCAAGCGAACCTTCTCCTAAGTCTCGCACACAAGATGATCAATGCGCTTCTTCCTTGGTGCTCCTTGTGCTAGCAAGGTTCCAAGGTTGTCTTGCCGAATGGAAAGGAAAAGAGAGATCCTTGCTTGGTCGAATGTTTCCTCTTGTCGTCCACTCCTTCACCCACGAGAGTGCAAGAGACGAATGCTCAAACCGGCGTCAAGAGAGCAAGAGACGAGAATAGTATTCTCTTGGCGTGAACGTGAGATGTGGTCACGTTAAGAGATGTGCTATCTAAAAATAGCATCCCATTTCTTCACTTGCGACCATGTATCACCCCAATCGCCAATGCCTCTTATCACTTGAACCATGCGCTCAACCAATGAGCTGGTTCAAATCCATTTGGTTCAATAACCAAATAAACCAAGCAATCAGTCCAGACCATAATAAAACCTTAAGGCTCTTAATCTGACCGTCGATCTCTTGATGCTTCTGATCTGACCAATCTAGCATCCATTCTCTCGATCGAAGCTTACCGATGTCAAGCCCTAATCAATCAAACATGATCAGACAGATCTCACTCACAATCAGAGATTAAATCCCTTTAAACTGAACCCGAACAATTCAGTCCACACGATCTGACTTAAGTAAGCCATATCATCAAATTGTGCGACCCTGAGGGTTTCCTTTAAATGTCGGTAACGATAACTCACGTTTATCACGATCAGTGAGGGGTATCTAGCAACACATCACTGTCTCCCGATATAAAGGAAATAGTCTTCCAAGACTACACCCAAACCATAGCACAAGTGTGAATCCACATCACTAGGCATACATGTTTCCTTTGCCACTGGATGTTCTTATTGGACAAGCGTGTCAAGCTTGTAGCTCCAATATGATGAGCATGATTAGATCAGATGAACACAGTCACCTGGGTATGGCCATACTCTTTTCTCAATCATCTCATCCAGGGGGCCCCTTTAGAACATCACACTCCTTAAACAAGGAGACGGCAATCCTATGTCTATCACTAGTGCCCTAACCTGACTCAAGCTCATTATCCAAGATAGTCTATAATCATTATGTTTCAAATGATATTGAACTACCTCAAAACAATGACAATCATCATTTAGAAAACACAAGTGATCTCAAGTCAGAGGAAATGTGCCACTTGTCACTTTGAAGGATTATTCACATTGTGACAAACAATTGAATATCCTAGTAGGGTCTGTCCAGTACATCCAATGTACCCATGAGTCTACATCTTATTCCATGCTCGAAGCATCCTATAAGACTAGAACACATATTAGTCTTAACCATATCAAGGCTGTCTCATGTTCACCAAGATACATCGACTAAGGACTTAACTGCATGTCAGCCCAGCTGAACAGCATTGAGACATTATTCAGAAGAACATATATTGCAGCAGACAATGTAGCTAACTGAATAATAACCATGCCTTTATAAACATAAACGTTTATTACACGATACTGTTACAATCCCAAGGCCTCAAACATTAGGCTTAAGGGCATACCCCAACAACTATAGCAGTTTGCATTTGAAAAGAATCAAATCTGTTGCACAAAGAATCTACCTTTTCAGCCAAGGTGCGCCAATTATCACTTTCATTCTTACCATGAGGAGGTCGATACAGCACTCCTCTCTCTGTAGTCCACTGGTTGTGGTTCAAAGTCATCTCCTCTAGCAACTTGAAAGCATCTTCAATAGTTCTGCTCATGAGGAATCCTCCTGCGGCGGCATCAATAGTCAGTCGGGTATTATAAAATAAACCATTGTAAAAAGTATGTATTAAAACCCAAATTTCAAGGCCATGATGAGGACACTTTCGTTGTAAATCATTAAAATGCTCCCATGCCTCGCTAAAAGATTTGTCATCCCTCTGTGTAAAGCTTGTAATCTGGTTCCTTAACTGGATGGTCTTGCTGGGTGGAAAGTACTTCATCAAGAAAGCATTTGATAATTGTTCCCATGTGGTGAAGGTACCGGTAGGTTGAGCTTGAAGCCAAGAACACGCTAGGTCCCTAAGAGAAAAAGTAAACAATCTCAGTTTCCAAGCATCATTGGAAATACCATTAATCTTAATTGTATCACATAATTCAAGAAATAAGGCAAGATGTTGGTTAGGATCTTCAAGTAGAGATCCTCCAAACTGATTTTGTTGTATCATGGATAAGAAAGCAAGCTTGATCACAAAATTGTTAGCCTCTATAACTGGTCTAGCAATGCTAGAGTGTATCTCCTGTGGATTAGGGGCTGCATAGTGCCTAAGTGATCTTCTTTCCGCCATGACTACTTCTTCTTCTTGTCTTCCTTCAAATCTGAGTTTCCTGCGCAGTCTAAGAGTTTTGTTAATCTCAGGGTCTAGAGGAACTAGAGGTCCTGATCTAAGATTCCTGCGCATGCACAAGTAGATAGATCAAATAACTCAAAATAAGCAAAAAAAATAATAGAAAACATAAAATAAAATAAAACGTAGTCTAGCAATACTTTTAATATCTTCAATATTGACAAAAACTAAGGTCCCCAGCAACAGCGCCAAAAACTTATTGTCTCCGCAAGTGCACGAATACTCAAAGTAATAATTAAGATATCGAACCACAGAGAGCTCGTTTGTCAAGTACCGAATAATTGATTTCTTACTAGCTAGGCAATTGAATAGGATGAAAGCAAAGTATCAAAAACTATGCAAAAAAGTCAGAGAGAGAAACTGGGACTAGGATTTCATCCACCTTAATTTCTATGACTAGATCTAAATAAGTGCTTGTTAGTCTAATTTTATTATGATAATGATATAATTTACTTTATAAAAAAAATCATCTCGCTTTCGCGCAGACGATTAACAAAGAACCAATCCTCACTTTCGCACAGGATTTATTCAATACTAAAGATAAGTAAATCATTGACAAAGAACTCAAAGATCACTTTCGTGCATCCAAATTATAAGTCAATCATCTCAAGTGAAAACTAAATACTTACACCTTTAGTTTTCACAGGTTCTACTTAAGGTTTTCCAACGATCCGATACTTAATTTCTTACAGTATCATCATGTTTATTTCATTAACTCAATCCTAGTTCAAATTATCAACATGGCAATAAGCTTCTAAAATCTAGAAATAAGAACAAACCTAATTTCTTAAGATGAGTTCCTAAACCTAATTTTTAGGGTTCAAAGTTTTCGCAAGTCACTTTTCGGTCCATATTGCTAAAACTCCAAATCATATTGATAATATGAAACTATGGAGAATTAAAGGCAATCATCACATAAGTAGAATTATCACAGTAAAATCATCCCGACAAAATAAAAATTATCTAGCCATTAAGAAATTAAGGGAATTACACCCCTGTGTCCCAAAAAGTGTTTAAGCTAGCATAGTCGAAGAATTACAATAAACCATAGTTTCAAAGGATCAGAAATCGAAGAGAAAGGAGAAATTCAACTAACAGCAAGACAGTAATGAAAATTACAGCCGTAATTTTGGGTATGAACAATGCCGGCGATGCCTCTTTTGTTGATTTCTCCTCCGATCGATCTCTTTTCTCTCTGAAACTTCTGGGATATGTTCTCCTCCTCCAGGCGTAGCTTCCCCTCAAATTTCACGCAGGAGATGCCCTGTACGCTTCCTGGCAGTGAAACCTATGGCAACGGTGAAAATCATGATTTCTCTCTCGAACATTGATCAAAATTAGGGCTTTTTGTTTGTCCGTGTTCTCCTTGTTCTCTAGTGTATTCCCCTCTTTACGAATCTCAAATTGGTGGTCTAAGTCATTTGCAATCATCCGCACAAGAATCAGGCTTCAATTTGTCCAAAAAATTTGGCCGCCTAGGCTAGAATTACGGTCGTGTTATCGATTACGGCAGTGCCGTAATTGCTGCAAAGTTTCTCGATACAGAAATCGACCAGAATTATGGTACCATAATATGCATTACGGCAGTACCGTAATTTTTGCAAAACTTTCAGGTCATAAATTGCCTCAAAATACGACCCGTAATATTGGTTACGGCGGTGCCGTAAAGTCTACGAAACTTTCTGTATAGAAATCGACCCAAAATACGGCAATGCTCAGAAATTACGGCAGTGCCGTGGTTTGTTCTGTAGGTTCAATAAAACCACGGTACCGTAATTTATATTACGGCCCTACCGTAATTTGGTCTGAAGCTTTGATTTGCGTGAAATCTGACATGCAATCTTCTCTTGATGATAGTAATTCATCTATGCATCTGAATTTGCTTAAAAAAGCCTTAAAATAGTGTCTTTTTACATGAAAATGATCAAAACCAAAAAAGGTGTAGATTCTACAATATTTGATAAATAAGGCATAAAAATAAGCAAAAGAGCATGAATAAGACACAAAAAACCTATCAAATGGCATAAAAATAATGTCATCATCCCACTAGTGCACCCTCAGATAACTTGCACCGAAATACTGCTTTGGCAGTATCATATCTCTCAGTTCTAGCCTGAGCCTCGAACATATGTTTCAAATGAGTGATCATCTGAAAAGCATTCTTCTCCTCATATTGCACCTGAAGTTCAGGTGTCATAGTGCCTAGCATGATACATGCAACCTCCAAAGAGTCATCTTGATGATTTCTAAAAGCATCCCTGTCTGCCGTCCGGGCATTAGGCGCAGGAGCCGAAGGAAGAGGCTATTCGAGGACATACAGCTTCTTCTCAAGCTTGAGGGCTATCCTCAAGTTCCAATACCAGTCCATAAAGTTGGATCCTACAAACTTATCCTTATCAAGAAGGTATCGCAGTGTTAATCCACTAGTGTTCGTAGCCATTATTCTACAACCACCAAGAAACAACAGATTAGTACTACTTCAAATCATTTAAACTGGACTTGATTTAAATGATTGTGGCTCCGACTATTTTAATCGAATTGACAACCCACAAAGTTAATTGGAAAATTCGGGATTTCCTAGTGAGCTGGGATGCTTATTCCACATAGGGCTTCACGTCCCACGAGGGTGGGATGAGATGCACAAAGTGACCTATGCTTCTTAAGGTGGGCATGCCGGCCGATTGCGCTTGACAACTCCCCATATTGAGATAGTCTAGGCATTTCATGTCTAGCGAGGGCTGGATATAGCATGAAACCCTAACCACTCAATGATGCCTCTAGAGTTTCATTATGTGCCCAGCACATATGAAAATCTAGTCAAGTCCATTCCTAATCATTATGCCCAGGGCCAACGAGTTTCCTTGCGAAGGCACGTCCAGGGTAAAACTGGATTGGGGAAACCGTTACCACCACACACCTTCTAAAGATAAGTGGGTGTATCCCACGAGGTGGGAAACAATTCACAACACCACTGATCGATAGCTTGGTGAGGGCTACGCGTTAGAAGGCTACTAAACTTGATATTTTGATTGAGGGTTTTTGAGGTCTCATCATTTCAGTTTTATCTTATGTCTAACATTACAGGCATGCAATTCTATAGTGATAACATAATGATAAAACATCACAAGCATGCTTTAGCTTTTGTAAAGAATGCAATAAAAGGATGATGTGATCATAGCCCATTCAACACATCGAACCAACCCATGCTAAAAAGGGGTTCAACTCTTGACCTAGGACTCAAGCCCCTAAAACTAGACCTAGCCTAGCCGAATTCCACATTTATGATTCTTAATGGATAACAAATTCCACATTTATGACTGTAAGAGTAATGTATTAACTGCAGCCTCTTTAATTCTTGTAACCTTTAGATAATTAATGCTCATTTAATCCATGAAGACCGGTAATAAATTCTGGCAGCTGCGGATAAATTCTAGCGGTAGCCACGAGATTACAGTCAGGAGGAAGATCATGGCCATGCCCATAATTTTCTTATCATGGTCATATTCATCCGAAAGGTTGTCGTCGAGGAATTTATGATCGCGTCTTTGAATTATGACTATGCTTGCATCAAAATGGGTCCATCGAGAAGCCAATCAAAGAATTATGGTCTTGATGTAAATTATGGCCTCAGCCGTAATTCTTGAAATAAATCCCATTTTGCGTCTTTGAATTATGACTATGCTTGCATCAAAATAGGTCCATCGAGAAGCCAATCAGAGAATTATGGTCTTGATGTAAATTATGGCCTCAGCCGTAATTCTTGAAATAAATCTCGTTTGAAGCCAAACTCCTTGTCAAGATTTCTGATTCGCTCGGAGATGAAAATATACTTCCATATAGCTCTAAAAGTGAGTGAATTGTCTTGTATTCAAGCAAACATGACAAGTAGTGAAGCTTTTGAAGAAAGTCAATAAAATAAGTTGGAAGGAGATGTAAAAACACGAAAATATGTCTCGATTCACAGGTAAATAAAGGTCTAAAAGATGATATAAATTCGAGACATCAAAATCTCCTAGACTTAGATCATTGCTTGTCCTCAACCATAAAAGAGTAGAAAAAGGTGGTGATCAAAAGAATAAATCATGCCAAGCTTGTAAAATATTTTGTCCCAGGAGGATATCATTATGAGCAAACCTCAGCAAGTCAGGGAATTCAAGGTAATCATTTATCGTCAGGAATGAAGGTGTGAAGATCCAAATACCAAAGTTAGATGAGGCTTACCTCCATGAGCTGCAATAATCCTCTATTTGGAGAATACACTCTATTCAGACCTGATTAAAGCAAAGATATGAGTTGGAAGTACACCAATGCACACTTATTTGTATTTTCATCCCCTCAATTTTTTTTTGTTTTGACTTCAACTCATGTCTTAGGTACCACGGCCAATTTTATGCAGTGCCAAGTAGAGGAGTCTTATTATTTTTTTTTGTAGACTTCAACTCATGTCTTCGGTACCACTGCCAATTTTATGCAGTGCCAAGTAGAGGAGTCTTTTTTTTCTTGAATTTTGAGAGGATTATAACCATAGACAAGTGCATTGATTATTTCCAACAAGTAGCAAGGAGAATCAAGCCGATAGAGTTATATACTTCTACAGAAAGATCATAAGCATGCTTTGAAAGCAAAAACCTTGATCAAAATTCAAGACATATCACTCAACCTTTTTTTCCATCAAAAGATAATTAAATGAATTACCTATTTAAACTAAGATTCAGAGCCTAATGATAGTATCCCAGAGATTCAATAAATTATTAGCTATCATGATTTCCATCAAAAATTAGAAATAATATCATCATTTATAATATCACCACTTATCTTTTTTTTTTTTTGCCAAAGGCAAGTAAGAGATTTTATAGACTAAAAAGAAGTATGTTACAAGGTATGTACAAGCACAAGCTATACCCTCACCATGGGATCCAAAGAGTGCTTCTCTGATTACATTGTTACATGGATCCTAGCATCAAATAAATTCTACCAGTAAACTAGATAATTCTCACAACATGTGAAACGAAAACACATCACATGATAATCATATTGCATCAAACTCCACACGGCATTAAGAAGAATGTGAGAAGAGGCTAGTGTGCGCCGATGGAGCACGAGCCGAGGTATACACCATAATTCCGGAAGACCCGCGCATAAGGAGGAAACCTGAAAGATAAGTATAAATAAAATCCTGGAAATCATAATCATTAATCCCAGATCCGACCAAAAGAAGAGGTTAATGTGCAATGTAGTCCCCCTAAAGATCTGAGAATGCTTGGATGTGAGGATCACTAGCGGTCTGAGAGATGTAACTATTGATTTTTGCTTTGACATCTAATATCAAATGCATGATGAATTCCATGGGACTTTTGCTTTGAGAATCCATAATTTTTGAGTTGCGATAACGCCAGATGTAGTAGATGGTTCCAGATAGCATGAGCTTTTTAATATAGAGCTGGACTCTATCCATATGCCGAACTTGATGATTCGCAAGCTGCATTAAAAACCCTTCGCAAGTATCTGTATTAAAGGTTATTCAACATTTCCTGGAAATTAAACTCCTGAATTCATTGAGAGCTTCACAATTAATAAAAAGATGGTCAATAGTTTCCGGGTATGTATTACAAAGCATGCAAGTTGGGTTAGATACAATCCCCCATCCGTGAAGACGCACCCTAGTGCTAATACGGCCATGACAGACCAGCTAGAGAAGAAATGAGTAGCGTGGAATGCGCCCTTTAAACCAAACAAGGTTGTTCCAGTAGACCTCCAAACCATGGACTTGGCTTTCATAAGCGGTTTTGATCGTAAATCTCCCATGAGAAGTGCGGTTCCAATAGAGGAGATCAAAGTTGAGGTTTGGGTGGATCTGGATTTGGGGAATATTTGCATAGATATCAAGGAGTCTCATTGATCTGGGCTGAGGAAGTAACCAATTCTTGTTGATAATTAAGGAGCTGAGGCAAGTGTTCCTCCCCGAGGGATTTACAAAACGGATATCCTCAACTATATCCAGAAGAATACATGGTTTGAACCAAGGATCTAGCCATAGTTTGATGGAGGCGCCATTTGCAATTTTGTATCCAATCATATGAATGCATATTTCTCGAACCGTGAGGAGATCTCGAATAGGCCAAGGAGCATGTCTTGACGGCTTGGCCGACCAGATAGTATCCGATCGTAAGTAAAACTCATGGATCCATTTTAGCCATAATGATTTTTTATCTTGAATTATATTCCAAATATGCTTCATAAGAAACGCCTGGTTAAGTTTCTTGATATCTCTCGAGTCAAGTCCTCCAAATGCCGTGGGCTTGGTAATGTTTATCCATGCTACTTTTGCAATGCCTTTTCTATGACCCCTCGACCATAAGAAATTTGCAAGGATAGAATTCAGCTTTGTGATGACTCCCATAGGCAGCTTTATAGCACTGCACCAAAAATTTATATTCCCATAGCACATAGATTTTATCAATTCTATTCTACCGGCATAAGATAGACTCTTTGCTCTCCAGGCTGATAAGTACCCAGTAATCTTTTCGAGAAGGGGCATGCAATCCCGGACCTTTATAGGCTTGCTTGTAATAGGAATACCCAGATATCGAAAAGGCATCGACCCTCTTTGAATGCCAAGATTTGACGAGACGAGGGATTGGAGTTCATGATCTGTCTACATAGAGAAATAAACATGCGATTTGGTCCTATTAATGATTAGACCAGTATTCTTGTAGAACTCCTCAAGCACAATATTAATCGTTTGTGCTGAAGAAAGAGAAGCCTCGCAAAAAATGATGACGTCATCCACAAATTGGAGATTGTGATTCCTAAATTCTTGCATTTCTTATGAGGGATGAGTTGCCCTTTAGCAAGCTGCTTAGAAAGAAGATTTGAGAGATGTTGCATGATTAGGATGAAAAGATACGGTGATAAAGGGCATCCTTGGTGGAGCCCCCTAGTGCCTTTGAAAAGACCAACATCCTCCCTATTAAGATTAATGGTATAAGAAGGCGAGGAGATACAGGCCATGATCCTCAAAGTGAACTAAGCCGGGAAGTTGTAGGATTTAAGAATATACTTTATGGCCTCCCATCTGACTGAATCGAAGGCTTTATGAATATCCAGCTTAATCGCCATACGAGGAGAACCACACTTAAGATGAAAGCCATTGAGTATCTCCTGGCATAGCATAATATTTTCATGGATGGATCTCCCAGGAATAAAGACATGCTGGTTTAAATCAACGAGCTCAGTGAGGACCGTCCTGAGCCGCGCGGCTAAGATCTTAGCAATGAAGCGGTATATCATTTGACACACCGAAATAGGCCGAAACTCTACAAAAGATGAAGGATTAGGAACTTTTGGAATTAGAGTTAGAGAAGTAATGTTCACCCCGCTTGAGCATACGCCCATGATCCATGAAGTCCAGGATCGCTTTGAGAACATCATCCTTAATTGTATTCCAGAAGGACTCTAAAAAAGCCGCGTTGAAACCATCGACTCCTAGAGCTTTTCAGATGTTTGCCTTATCCACCACTTTGACAATGTCTTCGATCGAATACCGGGACTCAAGAAAAGTAATTGAATTTGCCGAAAGGGATTTGTTTACTTGAAAATTCAGATGAAGAGGATCCAGATCGGGGCCAAGAAGATTTTTGTAAAAACTAACAGCTTCATTGGATATATTTTCACCGGAAACATAAATGCCATTCGAGTCTTTTATTGAAGAGATGGAGTTACAAATGCGCCTGGATTCCATCAAGTTGTAAAAATAAGCAGTATTCGAATCCCCCAAAGATAATCGTTGATCTCTAGAACGCTGCTTTAGGGCCGATTCTTCTTCAAGCCAAAACTCTTTTATTTTTTCCTGGTAGAACTTCTCCAGAGCGCCCAGTGTGTGGTCCAAGAGATCCGATTGGAGCTGGTGCTGAATAGACTTCAGACGAGTGGAATTCTCTCTAAGATCGGCCTCCTTGTCTGCTCTCCTCTTCCTAGCCCATTGCTTAAGACATTGCTTAACCTTTGTAAGCTTTTGACATAAGATAAACATAGGCGTGCCTTTAAAATTGCAAGAGTTCCAAATGGTCTCTATCGTGGGGGCTAAAGTCGGGCAAAGGAGCCAATTGTTGAAAAATTTAAAGCGAGCCCCTTTTCGGGTTGGGCTGGCACCGAAAAAGATAAGAGCTGGTGAATGATCAGATAATGTAGGATTAATGAAAATGGCTTCCGCCATAGGAAATTTTTCGGACCATTCCTTTGTTGCCATAATACGGTCGAGCTTACACCAAATACGATTTGTGCCAATCTGAGAGTTAGACCAAGTGTAATAAGGACCTCTAAATTTTATATCTGTAATGTTGAGCGACGCGCGCAAGTCAATATTGTAAAGAATTTCAGAATCGTTGTGGATAGAGCCACCTTTCTTATCCTCCAAAGAGAAGAGCATATTGAAATCACCAATCAAAACCATGGGACTCGTAGTATACCCTTTGGAAAGAGTACCCCATATCTCCTTCCGTTCGATCACTGAGGATAACCCATAAATGACCCCAAGATTGAAAAGAAACTCCCCATGAATATTAGAGACCATCCCCACAATCACTTGATTTGTCACTTCCAGGATTTCAATTCTGTAAACCGTAGGGTCCCACACAAGCCAGATTCTGCCCCCGGAGATATGAACATAGTTATTTGCAAACGACCAACCAGGGAACACCGAGTTGATGACATTTGCACTTTTAGCAATATTTACATGCGTTTCCAGAAGCGCACAGATTTTGATATGATAAATGTTTAAAATGTTCGTTACCTCCCTCCTCTTTGCTAGTGCATTGAAGCCTCTCACATTCCAACACACAATCGGGGCCATCAGAGAGTTCATGTGATATCTATAGTAATGGGACTCAAGCTCTTAGGGTCCACAGTAGATGAAGCAGATTTGGAGTGTTTTTTCTTTTTATCCTTCTTTTTCGGTTTCTTGGAATTGCTAACCATAGAATCCTGCATGTCATGCAATTCGTCTACAACTCTAGTTCTGTCTGGCATATTAAAAGAGGATACCGAGCTAATTTCCAGATCTTCTTCCTCATCGTCAGAAATGTCCTCCAGATTAGGTATTTGGAATTGGTTGTTTTCAATGAGGTTAATCTGACTAAAACCGTCTCCACTCCTCTCGGCATAAGCACTTGCTGTCCCCAAATCATTATGGCGGTTTGATGTATCTTTTCCCTGCAAAGAGGAGCCCCCTGCTTTAAATGGATCATTTTCTTGGGATTTTACCAATAAAGTGCCCCACCAAAGAATTATCCCAAAATGCGCGGTTAGCGTCGAGCTCTTCCTCTGGAACTGAGAGGCTGAGAGATTCACCAATAACCTGCACTTCAGAATGCGCTAGGGAGGTGGAAGAAGGTGGGGCAGACTTGGCAGCGAAGAGCAAGCTCCAGGACTTAAAGGGAATTTGCGAGCCGGAAGAAGAGGGCAGAGCTGCAGAAGAAACCAAGGAGACAGGGATTCGGCCATCCCTACCAACATGATTTCCGGAAGCCATGCTAGCCAAAATCAGACACAAGGGGAGAAGAGAGAACCGAGAGCCAAACCAGGGAAGACACCAAGCGAAGCGAATCTGGCAACAAATCGAAGCAGGCAAAAGAGCCCTAAATCCAGAAAACTGAGAAGAAAAAACGGGTGAACGAGAAGACCAGTATAACTCTGAGGCAAAAAGCGTAAGATAATAAAGCACCGGAAGAGCGAAGGTGGGAAGGAGAAAACCGCCGCACAACTTCACAACATCGGAAGCCAAGGATATGCAGCCGCCGCAGAAACCCAAGAAAACCCAAGAGCATAGATCATGGCCGCGCGGACACACCGGAAAGGACTGCGGTGCCAGAATGCCCGGGTGAGGTCCAAGGGACCTCCCCCCCCCCCCCCCCCCCCCCCCCCCGCGCACGATCGCCCGACCACGCCCGAATGCCGTACGTTATGTCTAGTGAGGGGTTTGTGTTGGGGTATGCCCTTAAGGCTAATGTTTGAGGCCTTGGGATTGTATCAGTATCATGTATAAACTCAATGTTTATAAAGGCAATGGTTGTTATTCAGGTTGTTACATTATTTGCTGCAATATGAATACTCCTGAATAATGTCTCAGTGATGTTCAGCTAGGCTGACATGCAGTATAGTCCTTAGTCGAGATATCTTGGTGAACATGAGACAAGCCTTGATATGATTGAGACTAATATGTGTTCTAATCTTATAGGATGCTTCGAGCATGGAATAAGAAGTAGACTCATGGGTACATTGGATGTACTGGACAGACCCTACTAGGATATTCAATTGTTTGTCACAATGTGAATAATCCTTGTATGCGAACAAGTGGCATACTTCCTCTGACTTGAGATCACTTGTGTTTCTAAATGATGATTGGCATTGTTTTGAGATAGTTCGATATCATTTGAAACATAATGGTTATAGACTATCTTGGATGGTGAGCATGAGTCATGTTAGGGCGCTAGTGATAGACATAGGATTGCCATCTCCTTCATTGGAGTGTGATGTTCTAAAGGGGCCCCTGGATGAGATGATTGAGAAAGTGTATGGCCATACCCAGATGACTATGTTCATCTGATCTAATCATGCTCATCATATTGGAGTTACAGGCTTGACACGCTTGTCCAATAAGAACATCTAGTGGCAAAGGAAACATGTATGCCTAGTGAGTTGAATTCACACTTGTGCTATGGTTTGGGTGTAGTCTTGGAAGACTCTTTCCTTTATATCGGGAGACAGTGATGTGTTGCTAGATACCCCTCACTGATCGTGATAACGTAAGTTATCATTACCGACATTTAAAGGAAACCCTTAGGGTCGCACAATTTGATGATATGGCTTACTTATGTCAGATCGTGTGGACTGAATTGTTTTGGTTCAGTTTAAAGGGATTTAAACTCTGATTGTAAGTGAGATCTGGTCTGATCATGTTTGATTGATTTGGGCTTGAGATCGGTAAGCTTCGATCGAGAGTAGTGATGCTAGATCGGTGAGATCAAGAGCATCGAGAGATGAATGGTTAGATCTTGAACCTTGAGGTTCAATGAGATTTAGACCAAGGCTTGGTCCTTGAACCAAATTCACTTGAACCAAACCAAATGGAACCGGTTCACTATGGTGAACGTATCGTTCGAATGGTTTGATTGAGGGATGGTAACGTGGGAGTTGAAGTGGAGTTAGTGCTTTCTAAAATTGGAAAGCCGTTTTCCTTTGTTGAAAACGTTATGCGTTTTCGAACGTGAAAGGGGATTCTTCACTCTCTCGCCGTGGGCATCCTTTTTGGTCTTCTCTTCTTTTTCGGTGGTGAGACTTGACGAAAGGAAGAGGGAGTTCATCTACGCCGAGAGTCATCTCTCATCTTCCCTTCAAGCGATTAGGACTCTTGAAGCTCTTTGCTAGCACAAAGGACGACAAGGAGAAAGCCATCTTCACCTTGTGTGCGGCACCTTTGGAGGAGAGCCATATCGCCCTCTAGCTTCCAAGGCACCATCTAAATGATGGCTATGTAAGTACCCCTTAAGATAAGGGGGGTCCCCTTCTAGGGGGAGCATAACCCTAAAGCATATGGCGCATAAAATTTTCTTCTTGCGGAACTAGGGTTATAGGATCGATATGCATGCTAAAAGATCAACTTGATAATAAGAAAACAATCATACCATCGCCATGGGAAGATGTTTCCTTGGAAGCAAAGATCAAAGTAGATCTTCTCCTTGTCGTCACACACAAGATGATGTCGCTATCTCTCTTGGTGCCCCTTGTGCTAGCAAGGTTCCAAGAGGTCCTTGTCGAGTGAAGGGAAAATGAGATCTCTTTCTTCTTGGCCGAATCCTCCTCAACCTTCAAAGCGTCGCCCCACTCACGAGAGAGACGAGAGGAATATGGGTGAGAGGAATATCTCCGAGCGAAAATAGAGTATATTCTATTTTGATGAGCGCGCTCTCCAAATGGAGATCATGGTTACTAAAAATAGTAACCACTCCTCACCACAACGTTCACGCCAAGTGAACTTGTCGCCTACTCCTCTCCCTATGAACCAAGCGCTCATTTAGTGAGCCGGTTCACTTTGGTTCGGTTTAAGAACCAATCAAGCCAATGATCTAGTCTAGATCTTAAATAAACCCTAAGGTTCACGATCTAACCGTCGATCTCAACGATGCCCCTGATCTGACCGATCTGGCATACATTCTCTCGATCGAAGCTTACCGATCTCAAGCCCTAATCAATCAAACATGATCAGACCAGATCTCACTCACAATCAGAGATTAAATCCCTTTAAACTGAACCCAAACAATTCAGTCCACACGATCTGACTTAAGTAAGCCATATCATCAAATTGTGCGACCCTAAGGGTTTCCTTTAAATGTCCGGTAACGATAACTCACGTTATCACGATCAGTGAGGGGTATCTAGCAACACATCACTGTCTCCCGATAGAAAGGAAAGAGTCTTCCAAGGACTACACCCAAACCATAGCACAAGTGTGACTCAAATCACTAGGCATGCATATTTCCTTTGCCACTGGATGTTCTTATTGGACAAGCCTGTCAAGCTCGTAATTCCAATATGATGAGCATGATTAGAACAGATGAACACAGTCACCTGGGTATGGCCATACACTTTCTCAATCATCTCATCCAGGGGGCCCCTTTAGAACATCACACTCCTTAAAACAAGGAGACGGCAATCCTATGTCTATCACTAGTGCTCTAACCTGACTCAAGCTCACCATCCAAGATAGTCTATAATCATTATGTTTCAAATGATATTGAACTATCTCAAAACAATGACAATCATCATTTAGAAAACACAAGTGATCTCAAGTCAGAGGAAATGTGCCACTTGTCATATCCAAGGAATATTCACATTGTGACAAACAATTGAACATCCTAGTAGGGTCTGTCCAGTACATCCCATGTACCCATGAGTCTACATCTTATTCCATGCTCGAAGCATCCTATAAGATTAGAACACATATTAGTCTTAACCATATCAAGGCTGTCTCATGTTCACCAAGATATATCGACTAAGGACATAATAGCTTGTCAGCCCAGCTGAACAGCTTTGAGACATTATTCAGAAGAACATATATTGCAGCAGACAATGTAGCTAACTGAATAACAACCATGCCTTTATAAACATAACAGTTTATTACATGATACAGATACATTCCCACAGGCCTCAAACATTAGCCTTAAGGGCATACCCCAACAATCTCCCACTTGCACTTAATCTAATGGTTGAGAAATCTCAAACCCATATTATTACAGTGCTTCTCATGCTTCTGCTGCGCCAGAGGCTTGGTAAGCGGGTCTGCCAGATTGTCATCTGTATGAACCTTGCAGATTTTGATCTCGCCACGATCTATGATCTCCCTGATCAAATGAAACCGTCTCTGTATGTGCTTGGACTTCTGGTGCGACCGTGGTTCCTTTGCTTGTGCGATTGCTCCAGTGTTATCACAAAAGATAACCAAAGGATCTGCACTCGAAGGAACAACACCAAGTTCTCTCACGAACTTACGAATCCACACTGCCTCCTTGGATGCTTCCGAGGCTGCAACATACTCGGCTTCTGTTGTGGAATCAGCAACAGTTGACTGTTTGAAACTTTTCCACACCACTGCACCTCCATTCAAGCTAAAAACATAGACTGATTGCGATCGGAAATCATCCTGGTCAGACTGGAACGAAGCGTCAGTATATCCTTCAATACTGAGTTCTTCCTGACCACCATATATCAAGAACATATCTTTGGTCCTCCGCAGATATTTTAAAATGTTCTTGACTGCAATCCAGTGCGCCATACCTGGATTACTCTGGTAACGACTGGTCACGCTTAACCCGTAAGCGACGTCTGGGCGAGTACACAACATCGCATACATAATGGATCCAATAGCCGAAGCATAAGGCGTATTGTCCATTTCATCTTTCTCAGTCTGTGTTTGTGGACACTGACTCTTCGAAAGATTCAGACCATGTCTGACTGGAAGATATCCTCGTTTAGAATTCTCTAAATGAAATCTCTCCAGGACCTTTTCGATGTAAGTACTCTGGCACAGCCCGAGAAGCCTCTTAGATCTATCCCTGTAGATCTTCACACCTAACACATAGGCTGCTTCTCCTAGATCTTTCATCTGGAAACATTTCCTCAGCCATGCTTTTACAGCATGCATTTCAGGAATATCGTTTCCAATGATCAAGATGTCATCGACGTAGAGGACTAGGAAAGTAATCACGCTCCCACTAAACCTCTTATATACACACGGGTCATCCTCGTTCTTGATGAAACCAAATTCGGTAACTGAGTCATCAAAACGAATATTCCAGCTTCTAGATGCTTGCTTAAGTCCATAAATAGACTTCTTTAACTTGCATATCTTATGACGATCTGCTGGATTAGTGAAACCTTCTGGTTGTGTCATGTACACATCCTCATCCAGATTTCCATTAAGGAAAGCTGTTTTCACATCCATCTGCCAAATCTCATAATCATAATATGCAGCTATCGCGAAAAGAATCCGAATAGACTTAAACATGGCTACAGGAGAGAAAGTTTCATCATAATCTATCCCGTAGATTTGTTTGAAACCTTTCGCAACTAGCCTGCCTTTATAGGTAACCACGTTACCATCCATGTCAATCTTCTTCTTGAAGATCCACTTACAGCCTATAGGGATAACTCCCGGAGGCGGATCAACCAAATCCCAAACTTGGTTATCTGACATGGAGTCCATCTCGGCGCGCATAGCTTCAAGCCATCTCGCTGACTCCGGTCTACTGACCGCATCCGCATAAGTGAGGGGTTCATCATGATCAATGATGTAGACTCCGTCATAGCGCTCAGGCTGTCGACGGATCCTTCCCGATCTTCGCGGTTCCCGTGATATCTGAGCCTCAGGTTGTTCAATAACCTGTTCTACCGGCTCAGGCTCATCCAACTCTGCTTGGTCACTTTGTCCTTCTTCTGGATTCTCATCCAGTTTTATTTCTCTCCCACTGGCCTCTTGCAGAAGAAACTCCTTCTCAAGAAATATGGCCGTCCGAGCAACAAAAACCTTGTTCTCCTTGGGATCGAAGAAATAATAACCCTTAGTTTCCTTAGGGTAACCGACAAAGATACATTTGTCAGATCTGCTCTCTAGTTTCCCAGAGGCGAGCTTTTTGACATAAGCCTCGCAGCCCCAGATCCTGATAAATGTCAAGCTCGGCTGTTTCCCATACCATAATTCATATGGCGTCTTTGAAACTGCCTTGGATGGCACTCGGTTTAGTACCTTTGCAGCTGTTTCCAGTGCAAAACCCCAAAAGGAGTAAGGAAGAGTAGCCTGACTCATCATAGAACGAACCATATCAAGTAGCGTTCTATTTCTCCTCTCGGACACACCATTCCATTGCGGTGTTCCTGGTGGAGTGAGCTGTGAGATAATCCCACACTCCTTTAGATAGTCAGTAAATGCATGACTTAGGTATTCACCACCTCGATCTGAGCGAAGTGCCTTGATATTACGGCCTAGCTGATTCTGTACTTCATTTTTGAACTCTTTGAACTTGTCAAAAGATTCACTTTTATGTCTCATCAGATAGACATAACCATATCTACTGAAATCATCAGTAAAGGTAATGAAGTACTGATAGCCACCTCTGGCATGTTTACTAAATGGCCCACACACATCACTGTGTATAAGGTCAAGTAAACCTGAAGCCCTTTGACCTTTGTGAGGAAAAGGTGACTTCGTCATTTTACCCATCAAACAAGCTTTGCATGTATCAATCTCCTTATAGGAGAATGATCCCAGCAGTCCATTTTCATGCAACCGCTTAATGCGTTTCTCGTTAATATGGCCTAAACGACTATGCCATAGCAAGGTGCTGTCATCAGCATACTTGGCTTTCTTAATATCAATTTGCTGTATTGAACATTCCATGTCCAACATGAATAACCCATTGTTGATTGAACCAGTTGCATAAACAATATTATCATAAGACAAAATACACTTTGAAATATTGCATTCAAAGGAAAACCCCTTCCTGACAAGAGCAGGAATGGAGATAATATTTTTAGTTATACTGGGAACAAAGTAACAACTGTTTAGTTCCAATACAAGTCCAGATGGTAAAGAAATAAAGTAGTCTCCTACAGCAACAGCAGCAACCCGTGCCCCGTTTCCAACTCGTAGGTCCACCTCATGCTGTCCCACCTGCCTTCTTCTCTTGAGTTCCTGTACATTTGAACAAATGTGAACTCCACATGCAGTGTCCAACACCCATGATACAGAAGAAGAAAACATGACCTCAGTCACGAATATACCTGAGCCAGAAGCAAAGCTTCCCCTCTTATCTCCTTGGAGCGCTTTACAGTCCTTTTTCCAGTGACCCAGCTGGCCACAGTGGAAACACCTGTATTCCTTAGACCGCTTGACCTTCTGCTTCAGAGCCTTGCTGTAACTCTTGACAGGGGCCTTGCCCTTCTTCCCCTTCTTTTTGTTCCTAGAAGGAACCATCAAGACAGAGGTTGAAGGCTTACCCTTCAGAGTCTCCTCAGTGGTCAAGAGCATATTCAGCAGCTCTGCCGGAGTACAATCGATTTTGTTCATATTAAAATTAATAATGAACGCGTCGAATGACGGCGGGAGAGACTGCAGAATAATATCCACAGCAAGCTCCTGGTTGATGGTATGCCCCAGTTTCTCTAGAGCCTCCTTGTGCCCAATCATCTTGAGCACGTGAGCTCCCACTGGGCTCCCTTCAGCCAGTTTGCTCTGAAAGAAGAGCTTTGTCAAATTATAGCGTTCAGTCCTCGCCTGTGCAGCATACAGCATCTTGAGGTTTGCTATAATCTGTATAGCCGACATATCCTCATGCTGACGCTGCAGCGGTGGCGTCATAGACGCTAGCATCAGGCAAGCGACATCAATGCTATCATTGACGTGCTTTTCATAGGCTTCCCGAACCGCCCTTGCGGCGTTCGGAGCGGGCTGCGGCGGTATCGCCGTCTCGAGGACATACAGTTTCCTCTCTGCCTTAAGAACGATCTTAAGGTGTCCAAACCAGTCAGAGAAGTTCGGCCCAGCAAACTTCTCCCTTTCCAGTAGGGATCGCACATTGAAGTTCATGGTGTTCGTTGCTGCAGGTATCTACAACAATGCAAGAACAGCAAGGTCAGTATCAATGTATAAGAATCAATCAGGACTTAAGAAAGATTCTTTTTCTCACTATTTTATCAGGCGTGAAAAATCCAGCAAAACAGCCCGAAAGAGTAGAACTCTTTTAGTGAGATGGGATCCAGATTTCATACTTGGTCTCCGCGTCCCGCTCAGGCGAGATAAGATGCACAGAGAGTACAAGCACTAGTTTCTGGTAGGCAGTCCCTGCCGATCGCCAACCCGTGCGATTCCCCTTCATCCGGGCAGTCCAGCAGACTGTGCCAACTGAGTTGGTACAACACAATCTCTGACCCCACAGATGGCTGCCTCCATGTGCTACCATATGCGCCACATATGTAGCCTACATGGTCAAGCTGACCCGACCTACTCCCTGGACCACCACGTGCTATGCTGAGCAACGAGAAGGGATAAATCCCTACTCTGTAACACGCAGGTGTAATCCCGCACCATCTGAAGATAGATGGACGTGCCCACTGAGTGGGTACAACACGGCTCCAACGATAATCAGAACAGTGAGGTTTCGCGTCAGAAGGCTTACGAGCTTGATATTTAAGCGTTGGATTTTAACGGTCTTTTATCTTCTTGCCTATCATGCAATTCCTATGGTGATAGCAGAAGATAATTTAATCATGCAATTCTAATATTAAGCAATAAAAGAAAGCATGTATCTTATGTGGTAAAAGCCCATAGCCCTAGAAGACCTTAACCTAACTTAAGTCTTCATTTGCTCTTCATGGGTCTTTAGCTGCTTATCTGGCCCAAACCTGGGCCCAAGCGCCAATTACAGCACAGGTGCGCCCACCAGGGAAAATGCGCCTGGTCCTAGGGTCGAACCCTAGACCTCCCACCTGGTCCAGCCACTTGCTGTATGCGCCTCTGCCAAGTGTACTCTGTGCTCTTGTCTAATTAAATTACAAATTTAACTATCTAGACAAGAGTGACACGCAGGTCACTTACATTTATAAATTAAAACACAGTGATGCGCAGATCACAATAATTAATTTACAATTGTTTAATACAGGCTCGCAGGCCCCAGCACAGCACACAATTAATATGGGCAGCCCACATAAGACTAAATAACCAAGCATATGCATCAATCAATAACCATGTGATCCAATCATAAAAATTAAAATTTTTGAAAACCCCATGGGATCAATTTTAATTTTTCCTTATTTGCCCTACAACCTTACAACGGTCCATCACTAGGGATCCACTCATCCAACCTAGTCAGATCCACTGCCCTTGCATGCACCAAGTCCTAACTGACTTGAGTCGACCATAGGGTCAACCATGCATGCGCAAGGGCTGAACGACCACACAGAGTTCTGGCAAACGGGCGTGACCCCGGGCCTAACTCAGGTGCGTTCATAAGTCGTCTCAAGCAGACATCGCTACACACCTGTCTGCAGTCGACCTATAGCCACCATAGGCTTGCGCCAAGGTGCTATTTGATCGACCCATTCAGGCTGTCAGATGATCTGATCAGACATTCTGGATCTAACCTAGGGGTTGACTTCAACCCTAATAACCCGTCTAAGGGTTTATAGTAAAGCCTTAGATCTATAATGAGTCGCGCAAGTATTCAAGTTTTGTAAAACAAAAACAAGATGCGCCAACTTACAACATACATGCGCCAATAGATGGAAAAACATACATGCGCCAATAGATGGAAACATATTTCATACATGAAGTTTCGCAAGATGATAAAACCTATCATGCAACTTTCGCATGTTATATAGATCTAAGCATATGGAATCACAAGGCCAAAGCAATCATAACGAACATGCATTCAACCAAGGCTCTGATACCAATTGTAAGTACCCCTTAAGATAAGGGGGGTCCCCTTCTAGGGGGAGCATAACCCTAAAGCATATGGCGCATAAAATTTTCTTCTTGCGGAACTAGGGTTATAGGATCGATATGCATGCTAAAAGATCAACTTGATAATAAGAAAACAATCATACCATCGCCATGGGAAGATGTTTCCTTGGAAGCAAAGATCAAAGTAGATCTTCTCCTTGTCGTCACACACAAGATGATGTCGCTATCTCTCTTGGTGCCCCTTGTGCTAGCAAGGTTCCAAGAGGTCCTTGTCGAGTGAAGGGAAAATGAGATCTCTTTCTTCTTGGCCGAATCCTCCTCAACCTTCAAAGCGTCGCCCCACTCACGAGAGAGACGAGAGGAATATGGGCGAGAGGAATATCTCCGAGCGAAAATAGAGTATATTCTATTTTGATGAGCGCGCTCTCCAAATGGAGATCATGGTTACTAAAAATAGTAACCACTCCTCACCACAACGTTCACGCCAAGTGAACTTGTCGCCTACTCCTCTCCCTATGAACCAAGCGCTCATTTAGTGAGCCGGTTCACTTTGGTTCGGTTTAAGAACCAATCAAGCCAATGATCTAGTCTAGATCTTAAATAAACCCTAAGGTTCACGATCTAACTGTCGATCTCAACGATGCCCCTGATCTGACCGATCTGGCATACATTCTCTCGATCGAAGCTTACCGATCTCAAGCCCTAATCAATCAAACATGATCAGACCAGATCTCACTCACAATCAGAGATTAAATCCCTTTAAACTGAACCCAAACAATTCAGTCCACACGATCTGACTTAAGTAAGCCATATCATCAAATTGTGCGACCCTAAGGGTTTCCTTTAAATGTCGGTAACGATAACTCACGTTATCACGATCAGTGAGGGGTATCTAGCAACACATCACTGTCTCCCGATAGAAAGGAAAGAGTCTTCCAAGACTACACCCAAACCATAGCACAAGTGTGACTCAAATCACTAGGCATGCATATTTCCTTTGCCACTGGATGTTCTTATTGGACAAGCCTGTCAAGCTCGTAATTCCAATATGATGAGCATGATTAGAACAGATGAACACAGTCACCTGGGTATGGCCATACACTTTCTCAATCATCTCATCCAGGGGGCCCCTTTAGAACATCACACTCCTTAAACAAGGAGACGGCAATCCTATGTCTATCACTAGTGCTCTAACCTGACTCAAGCTCACCATCCAAGATAGTCTATAATCATTATGTTTCAAATGATATTGAACTATCTCAAAACAATGACAATCATCATTTAGAAAACACAAGTGATCTCAAGTCAGAGGAAATGTGCCACTTGTCATATCCAAGGAATATTCACATTGTGACAAACAATTGAACATCCTAGTAGGGTCTGTCCAGTACATCCCATGTACCCATGAGTCTACATCTTATTCCATGCTCGAAGCATCCTATAAGATTAGAACACATATTAGTCTTAACCATATCAAGGCTGTCTCATGTTCACCAAGATATATCGACTAAGGACATAATAGCTTGTCAGCCCAGCTGAACAGCTTTGAGACATTATTCAGAAGAACATATATTGCAGCAGACAATGTAGCTAACTGAATAACAACCATGCCTTTATAAACATAACAGTTTATTACATGATACAGATACATTCCCACAGGCCTCAAACATTAGCCTTAAGGGCATACCCCAACAGGCTATGGTATGATCTCTTGTTGATTCTTTGCAATCCTTGAACAAGTTGATCATGTGTTCATGCTAACCGATCTAAGAAATGAAGAGTCCCCTTCAAGGGGGAGCGAAACCCTTATAGGTGGCGCATATAGAACTTTTGCAGCGGATGCAAGGGTTTCATAGGATCGCAAGTAAGAGCATATGATCAACTTAACATATTGTATAGATCTAAATAAGATCATACCATAGCCATAGCATGGGTGGCGACTTGGAATCAAGAGAACAAAGTTGATCTCCTCCAAATGGCGCGCACACAAGATGAAGATGGCTTCTCCTTGTTTCTCCTTGTGCTAGCAAGGAAATCCAAGTCTCCTAACCGTGTGAAGGAGATTTGATGTATTCTTGGATTGCCGAATGCCTTCTCCTCTTTTCTTCTCGTCGAGACAAGCCACACTCAAGAGAGCGCAACCCAAGAGCAAAAACATTGAAGCATTTCGTGGCGTTTTTCTTGGCTTGAGGCGTTTTGGCGTTAAGGCTTCCAAATATGGTAAGTCTTAAGTCTTCACATGTTCACGCTTAGTGAACTTATCAAAACGCTCTATCATTTGAACCATGCGTTCACATAAGTGAACCGGTTCAATTGACTTTGGTTCATCAACCAAATCAAACCAAAACCAAGACATGGTCTAGATCTCATTAAACCAAAAAGGGTTCAAGATCTAACCATACATCACTTGATGCTCTTGATCTCATTGATCAAGCACCAGATCTCTCGATCGAAGCTTACCGATCTCAAGCCCTAATCAATCAAACATGATCAGACCAGATCTCACTTCCAATCAGAGTCTAAACTCCTTTAACCTGAACCAAAACAATTCAGTCCACACGATCTGACTTAAGTAAGCCATATCATCAAATTGTGCGACCCTGAGGGTTTCCTTTAAATGTCGGTAACGATAACTCACGTTATCACGATCAGTGAGGGGTATCTAGCAACACATCACTGTCTCCCGATATAAAGGAAAGAGTCTTCCAAGACTACACCCAAACCACAGCACAAGTGTGAATCCACTTCACTAGGCATACATGTTTCCTTTGCCACTGGATGTTCTTATTGGACAAGCGTGTCAAGCCTGTAACTCCAATATGATGAGCATGATTAGATCAGATGATCATAGTCACCTGGGTATGGCCACACACTTTCTCAATCATCTCATTCAGGGGGGGGGCCTTTAGAACATCACACTCCTTAAACAAGAAGACGGCAATCCTATATCTATCACTAGTGTCCTAACCTGACTCATGATCATTATCCAAGATAGTCTATAACCATTATGTTTCAAATGATATTGAACTACCTCAAGACAATGACAATCATCATTTAGATGTTGGGGTATGCCCTTAAGGCTAATGTTTGAGGCCTTTGGGATTGTAACAGTATCATGTAATAAACTCTTATGTTTATAAAGGCATGGTTATTATTCAGGTTGTTACCTTGTCTGCAGTAATAAGTGTACTACTGAATAATGTCTCAAAGCTGTTCAGCTAGGCTGACAGGCTATATGTCCTTAGTCGATATATCTTGGTGAACATGAGACAGCCTCGATATGATTGAGACTAATATGTGTTCTAATCTTATAGGATGCTTCGAGCATGGAATAAGATGTAGACTCATGGGTACATTGGATGTACTGGACAGACCCTACTAGGATATTCAATTGCTTGTCACAATGTGAATATTCCTTGTATGCACTAAGTGGCACATGTCCTCTGACTTGAGATCACTTGAGTGACTAAATGATGATTGTCATTGTTTTGAGGTAGTTCAATATCATTTGAAACATAATGATCATAGACTATCTTGGATAATGATCATGAGTCAGGTTAGGGCACTAGTGATAGATATAGGATTGCCGTCTCCTTGTTCAAGGAGTGTGATGTTCTAAAGGGGCCCCCCTATATGAGTGTTGGGGTATGCCCTTAAGGCTAATGTTTGAGGCCTATGGGAATGTATTTGTATCATGTAATAAACTGTTATGTTTATAAAGGCATGGTTGTTATTCAGTTAGCTACATTGTCTGCTGCAATATATGTTCTTCTGAATAATGTCTCAAAGCTGTTCAGCTCGGCTGACATGCTATTATGTCCTTAGTCGATATATCTTGGTGAACATGAGACAGCCTTGATATGATTAAGACTAATATGTGTTCTAATCTTATAGGATGCTTCGAGCATGGAATAAGATGTAGACTCATGGGTACATTGGATGTACTGGACAGACCCTACTAGGATGTTCAATTGTTTGTCACAATGTGAATATTCCTTGATTAAGACAAGTGGCACATTTCCTCTGACTTGAGATCACTTGTGTTTTCTGAATGATGATTGTCATTGTTTTGAGATGGTTCAATATCATTTGAAAGATAATGATTATAGACTATCTTGGATGGTGAGCTTGAGTCAGGTTAGAGCACTAGTGATAGACATAGGATTGCCGTCTCCTTGTTTAAGGAGTGTGATGTTCTAAAGGGGCCCCCTGGATGAGATGATTGAGAAAGTGTATGGCCATACCCAGGTGACAGTGTTCATCTGTTCTAATCATGCTCATCATATTGGAGTTACGAGCTTGACAGGCTTGTCCAATAAGAACATCCAGTGGCAAAGGAAATATGCATGCCTTGTGAAATGATTCACACTTGTGCTGTGGTTTGGGTGTAGTCTTGGAAGACTCTTTCCTTTCTATCGGGAGACAGTGATGTGTTGCTAGATACCCCTCACTGATCGTGATAATGAGAATTATCGTTACCGACATTTAAAGGAAACCCTCAGGGTCGCACAATTTGATGATATGGCTTACTTAAGTCAGATCGTGTGGACTGAATTGTTTGGGTTCAGTTTAAAGGGATTTAATCTCTGATTGTGAGTGAGATCTGGTCTGATCATGTTTGATTGATTAGGGCTTAAGATCGGTAAGCTTCGATTGAGAGAATAGATGCCAGATCGGTCAGATCAGGGGCATCGAGGAGATCGACGGTTAGATCGGGAACCTTAGGGTTTATTTAAGATCTAGACTAGATCATTGGCTTGATTGGTTCTTAAACCGAACCAAAGTGAACCGGCTCACTTGATGAGCGCATGGTTCAAGGGGAGAGGAGTTGGCGACAAGTTCACTTGGCGTGAACGTTGGGGTGAGGAGTGGTTACTATTTTTAGTAACCATGATCTCCACTTGGAGAGAGCGCTCATCCAAAATAGAGTATACCCTATTTTCGCCAACACAATTAATTTTCCTCTCGCCCATATTCCTCTCGACTCTCGTGAGTGTGGCGACGCTTGAAGGATTGAGGAGGATTCGGCCAAGAAAAAAGATCTCCATCCCTTTCTCATTCGATCAAGGATTCTTTGAAGCCTTGCTAGCACAAGGAGCGACAAAGAGTTTGCCATCATCCTCTTGTGTGCGGGACTTTGGAGAAGTGGCACTTGCGACTTTAGCTTCCAAGGCAACACCTACTCCATGGCGATGGTATGATCGTTTTGCATCATCTTTGATAATCTTATATCGAGTTGATCTTTTAACATGCAAGTCGATTCTATAACCCTAGTTTCCGCATGTATAAATTTTATGCGCCATCACTTTAGGGTTTTTGCTCCCCCTAGAAGGGGACCCCCCTTAGGCTAAAGGGGTAACTTCAATGAGATGATTGAGAAAGTGTATGGCCATACCCAGATGACTATGCTCATCTGATCTAATCATGCTCATCGTATTGGAGTTACAAGCTTGACCCGCTTGTCCAATAAGAACATCCAGTGGCAAAGGACACATGCATGCCTTGTGAAGTTGATTCACACTTGTGCTGTGGTTTGGGAGTAGTCTTGGAAGACTCTTTCCTTTATATCGGGAGACAGTGATGTGTTGCTAGATACCCCTCACTGATCGTGATAATGAAAGTTATCGTTACCGACATTTAAAGGAAACCCTCAGGGTCGCACAAATTGATGATATGACTTACTTAAGTCAGATCGTGTGGACTGAATTAGTTGGGTTCAGTTTAAAGGGATTTAAACTCTGATTGTAAGTGAGATCTAGTCTGATCATGTTTGATTGATTAGGGCTTCAGATCGGTAAGCTTCGATCGAGAGTATGGATGCTAGATCGAAGAGATCAAGAGCATCAAGAGATGAACGGTTAGATCTTGAACCGTTTGGTTCATAGAGGTCTAGACCATGTATTGGCTTGGCTTGGTTTGATTTTGGTCTATGAGCCAAATCGAATTAAACCAAAGAATGAACCGGTTCACTATGTGAACGCATGGTTCATGAAGGAAGGCGTTTTGGCGTTGGAACATGGCTTCATGACTTTCCATTTTGGGAAGTCATGTAACGCCAATTTTTTATGTTATCGCCTAAACGCTTTTGCTCGCTTGTCAATTGACGTTGCTTGCTTGCCATCTCGTGTGGAAGAAGGTGAACGACAAGGGAGAGCTCTCGGCCAAGGAAGCATCTCAACCTATCCCTTCCATTCGGCAAGGACTCTTGAAGATCTTTGCTAGCACAAAGATCAACAAGAAGAAGTCATCCCTCTATTTGTGTGCGTCACTTGTGGAGAAGATCTATCTTGCTCTTTGCTTCCAAGCTGCCTCCTTCCCATGGCCATGGTAACGAATCTTTCATTTGTTGCTTAAGTTGATCATATGAAAGTATAGCATGCGATCAAGTTTAAACCCTAATTCCGCTGCTAAAACAAAGAAGACCACTTGCGCTATCTATAGGGTTTCGCTCCCCCTTGAAGGGGACCCCTCTAATCCCTTCATTAGAAACACAAGTGATCTCAAGTCAGAGGACATGTGCCACTTGTTGCAAACAAGGATTATTCACATTGTGACAAGCAATTGAATATCCTAGTAGGGTCTGTCCAGTACATCCAATGTACCCATGAGTCTACATCTTATTCCATGCTCGAAGCATCCTATAAGATTAGAACACATATTAGTCTCAATCATATCAAGGCTATCTCATGTTCACCAAGATATCTCGACTAAGGACATATAGCATGTCAGCCTAGCTGAACAGCATTGAGACATTATTCAGAAGTACACTTATTGCAGCAGACAATGTAACAAACTGAATAACAACCATTGCCTTTATAAACATAAGAGTTTATACATGATACTGAAAGAATCCCAAGGCCTCAAACATTAGCCTTAAGGGCATACCCCAACAATCTCCCACTTGCACTTAATCTAATGGTTGAGAAATCTCAAACCCATATTATTACAGTGCTTCTCATGCTTCTGCTGCGCCAGAGGCTTGGTAAGCGGGTCAGCCAGATTGTCATCTATATGAACCTTGCAGATTTTGATCTCGCCACGATCAATGATCTCCCGGATCAAGTGAAACCGTCTCTGTATGTGCTTGGACTTCTGGTGCGACCGTGGTTCCTTTGCTTGTGCGATTGCTCCAGTGTTATCACAGAAGATAACCAAAGGATCTGCACTCGAAGGAACAACACCAAGTTCCTGAATGAACTTACGAATCCACACTGCCTCCTTGGATGCTTCCGAGGCTGCAACATACTCAGCTTCTGTTGTGGAATCAGCAAAGATAGACTGTTTGAAACTTTTCCATACCACTGCTCCACCATTCAAGCTAAAAACATAGCCTGATTGCGATCGGAAATCATCCTGGTCCAACTGGAATGAAGCGTCAGTATATCCTTCAATACTGAGTTCTTCCTGACCACCATATATCAAGAACATATCTTTGGTCCTCCGCAGATATTTCAAAATGTTCTTGACCGCAATCCAGTGTGCCTGACCTGGATTACTTTGGAATCGACTGGTCACGCTTAACCCGTAAACGACGTCAGGGCGAGTACATAACATCGCATACATAATGGACCCAATAGCCGAAGCATAAGGCGTATTGTCCATTTCATCTTTCTCAGTCTGTGTTTGTGGACACTGACTCTTTGAAAGATTCAGACCATGTCTGACTGGAAGATATCCTCTTTTAGAATTCTCTAAATGGAATCTCTCCAGGACTTTATCGATGTAAGTACTTTGGCACAGCCCGAGAAGCCTCTTAGATCTATCTCTGTAGATCTTCACACCTAATACATAGGCTGCTTCTCCTTGATCTTTCATCTGGAAACATTTTCTTAACCACGCTTTAACAGCATGCAATTCAGGAATATCGTTTCCAATGATTAAGATATCATCGACGTAGAGGACTAGGAAAGTAATCACGCTCCCACTAAACCTCTTATATACACACGGGTCATCTTCATTCTTGATGAAACCAAATTCACAGATTGATTCATCAAAACGAATATTCCAGCTTCTAGATGCTTGTTTAAGTCCATAAATGGACTTCTTTAACTTGCATATTTTATGACGATCTGATGGATTAGTGAAACCTTCAGGTTGTGTCATATACACATCCTCATCCAGTTTTCCATTAAGGAAAGCGGTCTTCACATCCATCTGCCAGATCTCATAATCGTAATATGCTGCTATCGCGAAGAGAATCCGAATGGACTTGAACATAGCTACAGGAGAGAAAGTTTCATCATAATCTATCCCGTAGATTTGTTTGAAACCTTTCGCAACTAGCCTGCCTTTATAGGTAACCACGTTACCATCCATGTCAATCTTCTTCTTGAAGATCCATTTACAGCCTATAGGGATTACTCCCGGAGGCGGATCAACCAAATCCCAGACTTGGTTATCTGACATGGAGTCCATCTCCTTCAAGCCATCTAGCTAATTCCGGTCCATTGACCGCGTCCGCATAAGTGAGGGGTTCATCATTATCAACGATGTAGACTCCGTCATAGCGCTCAGGCTGTCGACGGATCCTTCCCGATCTTCGCGGTTCCCGTGATATCTGAGCCTCAGGTTGTTCAGTAACCTGCTCAACTGGCTCAGGCTCATCCAACTGTGCTTGACTACTTTGTCCTTCCTCTGGATTCTCATCCAGTTTTATTTCTCTCCCACTGGCCTCTTGCAGAAGAAATTCCTTCTCAAGAAAAATGGCCGTCCGAGCAACAAATACCTTGTTCTCTTTGGGATCGTAGAAATAATAACCCTTAGTTTCCTTAGGGTAACCGACAAAGATGCATTTCTCAGATCTGCTCTCTAGTTTCCCAGAGGCGAGCTTTTTGACATAAGCCTCGCAACCCCAGATCTTTATAAATGTCAAGCTCGGCTGTTTCCCATACCATAACTCATATGGAGTCTTTGAAACTGCCTTGGATGGCACTCGGTTTAGTACCTTTGCAGCTGTTTCCAGTGCAAAACCCCAAAAGGAGTAAGGTAGAGTAGCCTGACTCATCATAGAACGTACCATATCCAGTAAGGTTCTATTTCTCCTCTCGGACACACCATTCCATTGCGGTGTTCCTGGCGGAGTGAGCTGTGAGATAATCCCACACTCCTTCAGATAGTCAGTGAACTCTCGACTTAGGTATTCTCCACCTCGATCAGAACGAAGTGCCTTGATATTTCGGCCTAGCTGATTCTGTACCTCATTTTTGAACTCTTTGAACTTGTCAAAAGATTCACTCTTATGTCTCATTAGATAGACATACCCATATCTACTGAAATCATCAGTAAAGGTAATGAAGTATGAATAGCCACCTCTGGCATGTTTACTAAATGGCCCACACACATCACTGTGTATAAGGTCAAGTAAACCTGAAGCCCTTTGACCTTTGTGAGGAAAAGGAGACTTCGTCATTTTACCCAATAAACAAGCTTTGCATGTATCAATCTCCTCACAGGAGAATGATCCCAGCAGTCCATGATCATGCAACCGCTTAATGCGCTTCTTATTAATATGGCCTAAACGACTGTGCCATAGCAAGGTGCTGTCATCAGCATACTTGGCTTTCTTATTATCAATATTTTGTATAGAACATTCCATGTCTAACATGAATAACCCATTGTTAATTGATCCAGTAGCATAAACAATATTATCATAACAAAGAATACACTTTGAAATATTGCATTCAAAGGAAAATCCTTTCCTGACAAGAGCAGGAATAGAGATAATATTTTTCATAATACTCGGAAAAAAATAACAATTGTCCAGTTCTAATACAAGTCCAGATGGTAATGAGATGTAATAAACCCCTACAGCAACAGCAGCAACCCGTGCCCCATTTCCAACTCGTAGGTCCACCTCATGCTGTCTCACCTGTCTTCTTCTCTTGAGTTCCTGTACATTTGAACAAATGTGAACTCCACATGCAGTGTCCAACACCCATGAAGTAGAAGAAGAAGACATCATGATCTCAGTCACAAATATACCTGAGCCAGAAGCGATGCTTCCCTTCTTTTCTCCTTGGAGCGCTTTACAGTCCTTTTTCCAGTGACCCAGCTGGCCACAGTGGAAACATCTGTTGTCCTTCGACCGCTTCACCTTTTGTTTCAGAGCCTTGTTGTAGTTCTTGACAAGGGCTTTGCCCTTCTTCCCCTTCTTCTTGTTCCTGGAAGGGAACATCAAGACAGAGGTTGAAGGCTTTCCCTTTAGAGTTTCCTCTGTAGTCAAGAGCATATTCAGCAACTCTGCCGGAGTACAGTCAATCTTGTTCATATTAAAATTAATAATGAACGGATCGAAAGAGGCCGGGAGGGACTGCAGAATAATGTCTACAACAAGCTCCTGATTGATGGTATGCCCCAGTTTCTCTAGAGCCTCTTTGTGCCCAATCATCTTGAGCACATGAGCTCCCACTGGACTCCCTTCAGCCAGTTTGCTCTGAAAGAAAAGCTTGGTCAAATTATAGCGTTCAGTCCTCGCCTGTGTAGCATACAGCATCTTGAGGTTTGCTATAATTTCTATAGTAGACATATCCTCATGCTGACGCTGCAGCTGTGGCGTCATAGACGCTAGCATCAGGCAAGCAACATCAATGCCATCATTGACATGCTTTTCATAGGCATCCCGAACCGCCCTTGCAGCGTTCGGAGCGGGTTGAGGCGGTACAGCCGTCTCGAGGACATACAGTTTCCTCTCTGCCTTAAGAACAATCTTAAGGTGTCCGTACCAGTCTGAGAAGTTTGGCCCAGCAAACTTCTCCCTTTCCAGTAGGGATCGCACATTGAAGCTCATGGTGTTCGTTGCTGCAGGAATCTACAACAATGCAAGAACAGCAAGGTCAGTATCAATGTTTAGAATCAATCCAGGACTTAAGAAAGATTCTTTTCTCACTATTTTATCTGACTGAAAAATCCATTAAAACAGTGCGAAAGAGTAATCACTCTTTTAGTGAGATGGGATCCAGATTTCATACTTGGTCTCCGCGTCCCGCTCAGGCGAGATAAGATGCACAGAGAGTACAAGCACTAATCTCTGGTAGGCAGTCCCTGCCAATCACCAACCCGTGCGATTCCCCTTCATCTGGGCAATCCAGCAGACTGTGCCAACTGAGTTGGTACAACACAGTCTCTGATCCCACAGATGGCTGCCTCCATATAGCTATCATATACCCCATATGTAGCCTACATGGTCAAGCTGACCTGACCTACTCCCTGGACCACCACGTGCTATGCTGAGCAATGAAAAGCGATAAATCCCTTCCCTGTAACACGCAGGTGTAATCACACACCGTCTGAAGATAGATGGGTGTGCCCACTGAGTGGGTACAACACGGCCCCAACGATAGTCAGAACAGTGAGGTTTCGCGTCAGAAGGCTTACGTGCTTGATATTATAACGTTGGATTTTAACGGTCTTTTATCTTCTTAACTATCATGCAAACCCTATGGTGATAGCAGAAGATAAATAAATCATGCACTTCTAATTATAAAAATGATAAGTAGAAAGCATGCTGATCTTATGTGGTAAAAGCCCATTAACCCTAAGTAAGACCTTAATTTAACTTAAGTCTTCACTTGAGCTCTCCATGGGTCTTTTGCAGCTCATCTGGCCCAGACCAGGGCCCAAGCGCCCTCTGCAGCTCAAGTGCGCCCACCAGGTAGATGCGCCTGTCATAGGGTCGAAACCTAGACCTCCCACCTAGTCAAGCCACTGCTGCATGCGCCAATGCCATGTGTGCTCTGTGCTCTTGTCTGATTAAAATTACAATTTAATCTATCTAGACAAGATTGACACGCAGGTCAATTACATTTTATAAATTAATTCAAATGTGATGCGCAGATCACAATCAATATTAATTTACAATTTTAATCCAGGCACGCAGGCCCCAGCACAGCACACATTAAAAGGGCAACCCACATAAGATAAAATAAACAAACACATGGCATCCAATCAACATGTTATCCATCAACAAAATAAAATTTTTAAAATCCCATTGGAATCAATTTTATTTGTCTTATTTGCCCTACTACCTTACAACGGTCCATTGATAGGGATCCACTCATCATGTCTAGTCAGATCCACTGCCCTTGCATGCACCAAGTCCTAACTGACTTGAGTCGACCTAATGGTCAACCATGCATGCGCAAAGGGCTGAACAACCTTCATGAGTTCTGGCATGCGGGTGTGACCCCGGGCCTAACTCATGAGTGCTCACTGGTCGTCTCAACCAGACCTCGCTACACGCCTGTCTGCAGTTGACCTATAGCCACCTCATGCTTGCGCATAGGTGCCATGTGGTCGACCCATCTAGGCTGTCAGATGGTCTGATCAGACTATTTGGATCCTCCCTAGAAGATGACTTCAACCCCATCAACCTGTCTAAGGGTTTATAGCAAGGGCTTAGATCTAAGTGAGCACGCAAGTGATGTAGTTTTTGACAAAAACATTAACATGCGCCAATACATGCGCCTAAGAGTAACATACTTCATACTTGATTGTAATCCTTTCGCATGATCATAACCCTAGATCTATTCAACTCAAACATGGATCACCAAACATTAAGCAATCATAAGCTTCATACCGAAACCAAAAACCTCTGATACCAATTGAAGAGTCCCCTTCAAGGGGGAGCGAAACCCTTATAGGTGGCGCATATAGAACTTTTGCAGCGGATGCAAGGGTTTCATAGGATCGCAAGTAAGAGCATATGATCAACTTAACATATTGTATAGATCTAAATAAGATCATACCATAGCCATAGCGTGGGTGGCGACTTGGAATCAAGAGAACAAAGTTGATCTCCTCCAAATGGCGCGCACACAAGATGAAGATGGCTTCTCCTTGTTTCTCCTTGTGCTAGCAAGGAAATCCAAGTCTCCTAACCGTGTGAAGGAGATTTGATGTATTCTTGGATTGCCGAATGCCTTCTCCTCTTTTCTTCTCGTCGAGACAAGCCACACTCAAGAGAGTGCAACCCAAGAGCAAAAACATTGAAGCATTTCGTGGCGTTTTTCTTGGATTGAGGCGTTTTGGCGTTAAGGCTTCCAAATATGGTAAGTCTTAAGTCTTCACACGTTCACGCTTAGTGAACTTATCAAAACGCTCTATCATTTGAACCATGCGTTCACATAAGTGAACCGGTTCAATTGACTTTGGTTCAACAACCAAATCAAACCAAAACCAAGACATGGTCTAGATCTCATTAAACCAAAAAGGGTTCAAGATCTAACCATACATCACTTGATGCTCTTGATCTCATTGATCAAGCACCAGATCTCTCGATCGAAGCTTACCGATCTCAAGCCCTAATCAATCAAACATGATCAGACCAGATCTCACTTCCAATCAGAGTCTAAACTCCTTTAACCTGAACCAAAACAATTCAGTCCACACGATCTGACTTAAGTAAGCCATATCATCAAATTGTGCGACCCTGAGGGTTTCCTTTAAATGTCGGTAACGATAACTCACGTTATCACGATCAGTGAGGGGTATCTAGCAACACATCACTGTCTCCCAATATAAAGGAAAGAGTCTTCCAAGACTACACCCAAACCACAGCACAAGTGTGAATCCACTTCACTAGGCATACATGTTTCCTTTGCCACTGGATGTTCTTATTGGACAAGCGTGTCAAGCCTGTAACTCCAATATGATGAGCATGATTAGATCAGATGAACATAGTCACCTGGGTATGGCCACACACTTTCTCAATCATCTCATTCAGGGGGGGCCCTTTAGAACATCACACTCCTTAAACAAGAAGACGGCAATCCTATATCTATCACTAGTGTCCTAACCTGACTCGTGATCATTATCCAAGATAGTCTATAACCATTATGTTTCAAATGATATTGAACTACCTCAAGACAATGACAAACATCATTTAGAAACACAAGTGATCTCAAGTCAGAGGACATGTGCCACTTGTTGCAAACAAGGATTATTCACATTGTGACAAGCAATTGAATATCCTAGTAGGGTCTGTCCAGTACATCCAATGTACCCATGAGTCTACATCTTATTCCATGCTCGAAGCATCCTATAAGATTAGAACACATATTAGTCTCAATCATATCAAGGCTATCTCATGTTCACCAAGATATCTCGACTAAGGACATATAGCATGTCAGCCTAGCTGAACAGCATTGAGACATTATTCAGAAGTACACTTATTGCAGCAGACAATGTAACAAACTGAATAACAACCATTGCCTTTATAAACATAAGAGTTTATACATGATACTGAAAGAATCCCAAGGCCTCAAACATTAGCCTTAAGGGCATACCCCAACAAGAAACCCTAAATTCCGCTTCGAAATTTTATATATATATGCGCACGTCTATTAGGGTTTCGCCCCCCCCCCCCCCCTTAGGGTGGGACTTTCAATTGGTATCAGAGCAGGTTTTGTATGAATCTACATGATTGCTTGATGTGATCCTTGTTTGCGATTTAGTGTAGATCTAAATCTTAACAACATGCGACAATAACATGTTTGTTTCCATGTTTGCGACAATGCATTGATCTATTGTTACCATGCGAAAAATAACATGCTTGTGATTAGATGTTGGCGCATGTTATTCATGTTAATGCATGATCTTTTGTTGGCGCTTGTTAAAGATGTGTTTTGTGTTTCAAAACTTGTTAACTTGCGCGCATCCATCTAGATCTACATTTGCGCCTGCTATAATACCTTAGACGGGTTATTAGGTTTGAAATCATTGTCTAGTCTAGATCCAACTAGTCTGATCAGATCATCTGACAGCCTAGATGGGTCGACCAGATGGCACCTGTGCGCAAGCACGAGGTGGCTATGGGTCGACTGCAGACAGGCGTGTAGCGATGTCTGGTTGAGACAACCAGTGAACGCGCTTGAGTTAGGCTCGGGGTCACACCCGCTTGCCAGAACTCTTGAGGATCGTTCAGCCCAACACATGCATTGTTGACCACTGGGTCGACTCAAGTCAGTTAGGACTTGGTGCATGCTAGGGTAGTGGGTCTGACTAGATCTGATGAGTGAATCCCTAATAATGGACCGTTGTAAGGTAGTAGGGCACATAAGGAAAATAAAATTAATGCCAATGGGTTTTTCAAAAACTTTATTTTCTTATTGTTGGATCACATGTTGATTGTATACCATGATGATTGTCTATTTAATCTTATGTGGGCTGCCTATTTTAATGTGTGCTGTGCTGGGGCCTACGTGCCTGGATTAAACTGTAAATTATTATAATTGTGATCTGCGCATCACATTTTAATTAATTTATTGTGTAATTGACCTGCGTGTCAATCTTGTCTAGATATATTAAATTGTATTTTAATCAGACAAGAGCACAGAGCACACTTGGCAGAGGCGCATGCAGCAAGTGGCTTGACCAGGTGGGAGGTCCAGGGTTCGACTCTGGGACAGGCGCATTTACCTGGTGGGTGCACCTGAGCTGCAGTGGGCGCTTGGGCCCTGGGTTGGGCCAGATGAGATGCAAAAGACCCATCAACAGCTCAAGTGAAGACTTAAGTTAAATTAAGGTCTTACCTAGGCTTAATGGGCTTTTACCACATAAGATCAGCATGCTTTCTATTTATTGTTTATATAATTAGAATTGCATGTTTTAATCTTCTGCTATCACCATAGGGTTTGCATGATAGTTAAGAAGATAAAAGACCGTTAAAATCCAACGCTAAAATATCAAGCTCGTAAGCCTTCTGGCGCGAAACCTCACTGTTCTGACTATCGTTGGGGCCGTGTTGTACCTACTCAGTGGGCACGCCCAACTATCTTCAGACGGTGTGTGATTACACCTACGTGTTACAGGGAAGGGATTTATCGCTTCTCGTTGCTCAGCATAGCACGTGGTGGTCCAGGGAGTAGGTCGGGTCAGCTTGACCATGTAGGCTACGTATGTGGAGCATATGGTAGCTATATGGAGGCAGCCATCTATGGGATCAGAGACTGTGTTGTACCAACTCAGTTGGCACAGTCTGCTGGATTGCCCAGATGAAGGGGAATCGCACGGGTTGGCGATTGGCAGGGATTGCCTACCAGAGATTAGTGCTTGTACTCTCTGTGCATCTTATCTCGCCTGAGCGGGACGCGGAGACCAAGTATGAAATCTGGATCCCATCTCACTAAAAGAGTTTTACTCTTTCGGGCTGTTTTGCTGGATTTTTCAGCCAGATAAAATAGTGAGAAAAGAATCATTCTTAAGTCCTGAATTGATTCTCACATTGATACTGACCTTGCTGTTCTTGCATTATTGTAGATTACTGCAGCAACGAACACCACGAATTTCAATGTGCGATCCCTACTGGAAAGGGAGAAGTTTGCTGGACCAAACTTCTCAGACTGGTACGGACACCTTAAGATTGTTCTTAAGGCAGAGAGGAAGCTGTATGTCCTCGAGACGGCTATACCGCCTCAACCCGCTACGAACGCCGCAAGGGCGGTTCGGGATGCCTATGAGAAGCATGTCAATGATAGCATTGATGTCGCTTGCCTGATGCTTGCGTCTATGACGCCAGAGCTGCAGCGTCAGCATGAGGATCTATCTGCTATACAAATTATAGCAAACCTCAAGCTGCTGTATGCTGCACAGGCTAGGACTGAACGCTACAATTTGACTAAGCTTTTCTTTCAGAGCAAACTGGCTGAAGGAAGTCCAGTGGGAGCTCACGTACTCAAGATGATTGGGTACAAGGAGGCTCTAGAGAAACTGGGACATACCATCAATCAGGAGCTTGCTGTAGACATCATATTGCAGTCTCTCCCGACCTCTTTTGATCCGTTCATCATTAACTTTAATATGAACAAGATCGACTGTACGCCGGCAGAGTTACTGAATATGCTCTTGACTACAGAGTTGACTCTAAAGGGAAAGCCTGTATCCTCTGTCTTAATGGTTCCTTCTAGGAACAAGAAGAAAGGGAAGAAAGGCAAAGCCCCTGTTAAGAGCTACAGCAAGGCTCTGAAACAAAAGGTTAAGCGGTCGAAGGAATACAGATGTTTCCACTGTGGCCAGCTGGGTCACTGGAAAAAGGACTGTAAAGCGCTCCAAGGAGACAAGAAGGGAAGTTTTGCTTCCGGCTCAGGTATTTTTGTGACTGAAGTCATGATATCTTCTTCTTCTATTTCATGGGTGTTGGACACTGCATGTGGAGTTCACATTTGTTCAAATGTACAGGAACTCAAGAGAAGAAGACAGGTGGGACAGCATGAGGTGGACCTACGAGTTGGAAACGGGGCACGGGTTGCTGCTGTTGCTGTAGGCGTTTATTACATCTCATTACCATCTGCACTTGTATTGGAACTGGATAATTGTTATTTTGTACCAAGCATAACGAAAAATATTATCTCCATTCCTGCTCTTGTCAGGAAAGGGTTTTCCTTTGAATGCAATATTTCAAAGTGTATTATTTCTTTTGATAATATTGTTTATGCTACTGGGTCGATTAACAATGGGTTATTCATGTTGGACATGGAATGTTCTATACAACAAATTGATAATAAGAAAGCTAAGTATGCTGATAACAGCACCTTGCTATGGCATAGTCGTTTAGGCCATATTAACAAGAAACGCATTAAGCGGTTGCATGACTATGGACTGCTGGGATCATTCTCCTATGAGGAGCTTGATACATGCAAAGCTTGTTTAATGGGCAAAATGACGAAGTCTCCTTTTTCTAATAAAGGTCAAAGGGCTTCAGGTTTACTTGACCTCATTCACAGTGATGTGTGTGGGCCATTTAGTAAACATGCTAGAGGTGGCTATTCGTACTTCATTACCTTTTCTGATGATTTCAGTAGGTATGGGTATGTCTATCTAATGAGACATAAAAGTGAATCTTTTGACAAGTTCAAAGAGTTCAAGAATGAGGTACAGAATCAGCTAGGCCGAAATATCAAGGCACTTCGTTCAGATCGAGGTGGTGAATACTTGAGTCGAGAGTTTACTGACTATCTGAAGGAGTGTGGGATTATCTCACAGCTCACTCCGCCAGGAACACCGCAATGGAATGGTGTGTCCGAGAGGAGAAATAGAACCTTACTTGATATGGTTCGTTCAATGATGAGTCAGGCTACTCTACCTTACTCCTTTTGGGGATTTGCAGTGGAAACAGCTGCAAAGGTACTAAACCGAGTGCCATCTAAGGCCGTTTCAAAGATTCCATATGAGTTATGGTATGGGAAACAGCCGAGCTTGACATTTGTTAAGATCTGGGGTTGCGAGGCTTATGTCAAAAAGCTCGCCTCTGGGAAACTAGAGAGCAGATCTGAGAAATGTATCTTTGTCGGTTACCCTAAGGAAACTAAGGGTTATTATTTCTACGATCCCAAAGAGAACAAAGTATTTGTTGCTCGAACGGCTATTTTTCTTGAGAAGGAATTTCTTCTGCAAGAAGCCAGTGGAAGAGAAATAAAGCTGGATGAGAATCCAGAAGAAGGACAAATTAGTCAAGCACAGTTGGATGAGCCTGAGCCAGTAGAACAGGTTATTGAACAACCTGAGGCTTAGATATCACGGGAACCGCAAAGATCGGGAAGGATCCGTCGACAGCCTGAGCGCTATGATGGAGTCTACATCATTGAGAATGATGAACCCCTCACTTATGCGGATGCGGTCAGTGGACCGGAATCAGCAAGATGGCTTGAAGCTATGCGAGCCGAGATGGACTCCATGTCAGATAACCAAGTCTGGGATTTGGTTGATCCGCCTCCGGGAGTAATCCCTATAGGCTGTAAATGGATCTTCAAGAAGAAGATTGACATGGATGGTAACGTGGTTACCTATAAAGGCAGGCTAGTTACGAAAGGTTTCAAACAAATCTACGGGATAGATTATGATGAAACTTTCTCTCCTGTAGCTATGTTCAAGTCTATTCGGATTATTCTTGCGATAGCAGCATATTATGATTATGAGATCTGGCAAATGGATGTGAAGACTGCTTTCCTTAATGGAAAACTAGAAGAGGATGTGTATATGACACAACCTGAAGGTTTCATCAATCCATCAGATCGTCATAAAATATGCAAGTTAAAGAAGTCCATTTATGGACTTAAGCAAGCATCAAGAAGCTGGAATATTCGTTTTGATGAATCAATCTGTGAGTTTGGTTTCATCAAGAATGAAGATGACCCGTGTGTATATAAGAGGTTTAGTGGGAGCGTAATCACTTTCCTAGTCCTCTACGTCGATGATATCTTAATCATTGGAAACGATATTCCTGAACTGCATGCGGTTAAGGCATGGTTAAGAAAATGTTTCCAGATGAAAGATTTAGGAGAAGCAGCCTATGTATTAGGTGTGAAGATCTATAGAGATAGATCTAAGAGGCTTCTCGGGCTGTGCCAGAGTACTTACATCGATAAAGTCCTGGAGAGATTCCATTTAAAAAATTCTAAAAGAGGATATCTTCCAGTCAGACATGGTCTGAATCTTTCAAAGAGTCAGTGTCCACAAACACAGACTGAGAAAGATGAAATGGACAATATGCCTTATGCTTCGGCTATTGGGTCCATTATGTATGCGATGTTGTGTACTCGCCCAGACGTCGCTTACGGGTTAAGCGTGACCAGTCGGTTCCAAAGTAATCCAGGTAAGGCGCACTGGATTGCAGTCAAGAACATTTTGAAATATCTTCGGAGGACCAAAGATATGTTCTTGGTGTATGGTGGTCAGGAAGAACTCAGTATTGAAGGATATACTGACGCTTTGTTCCAATCTGACCAGGATGATTTCCAATCGCAATCAGGCTATGTTTTTAGCTTGAATGGAGGTGCAGTGGTGTGGAAAAGTTTCAAACAATCTATTGTTGCTGATTCCACAACAGAAGCCGAGTATGTTGCAGCCTCGGAAGCATCTAAGGAGGCAGTGTGGATTCGTAAGTTCATTCAGGAACTTGGTGTTGTTCCTTCGAGTGCAGATCCATTGGTTATCTTCTGTGATAACACTGGAGCAATAGCACAAGCAAAGGAACCACGGTCGCACCAGAAGTCCAAGCACATACAGAGACGGTTTCATTTGATCCGGGAGATCATTGATCGTGGCGAGATCAAAGTCTGCAAGGTTCATACAGATGACAATCTAGCTGACCCGCTTACTAAGCCTCTGGAGCAGCAGAAGCATGAGAAGCACTGTAATAATATGGGTTTGAGATTTCTCAACCATTAGATTAAGTGCAAGTGGGAGATTGTTGGGGTATGCCCTTAAGGCTAATGTTTGAGGCCTTGGGATTGTATCAGTATCATGTATAAACTCAATGTTTATAAAGGCAATGGTTGTTATTCAGGTTGTTACATTATCTGCTGCAATATGAATACTCCTGAATAATGTCTCAGAGATGTTCAGCTAGGCTGACATGCAGTATAGTTCTTAGTCGAGATATCTTGGTGAACATGAGACAGCCTTGATATGATTGAGACTAATATGTGTTCTAATCTTATAGGATGCTTCGAGCATGGAATAAGAAGTAGACTCATGGGTACATTGGATGTACTGGACAGACCCTACTAGGATATTCAATTGTTTGTCACAATGTGAATAATCCTTGTATGCGAACAAGTGGCATACTTCCTCTGACTTGAGATCACTTGTGTTTCTAAATGATGATTGGCATTGTTTTGAGATAGTTCGATATCATTTGAAACATAATGGTTATAGACTATCTTGGATGGTGAGCATGAGTCATGTTAGGGCGCTAGTGATAGACATAGGATTGCCATCTCCTTCATTGGAGTGTGATGTTCTAAAGGAGGCCCCTGGATGAGATGATTGAGAAAGTGTATGGCCATACCCAGATGACTATGTTCATCTGATCTAATCATGCTCATCATATTGGAGTTACAGGCTTGACACGCTTGTCCAATAAGAACATCCAGTGGCAAAGGAAACATGTATGCCTAGTGAGTTGAATTCACACTTGTGCTATGGTTTGGGTGTAGTCTTGGAAGACTCTTTCCTTTATATCGGGAGACAGTGATGTGTTGCTAGATACCCCTCACTGATCGTGATAACGTAAGTTATCATTACCGACATTTAAAGGAAACCCTTAGGGTCGCACAATTTGATGATATGGCTTACTTATGTCAGATCGTGTGGACTAAATTGTTTTGGTTCAGTTTAAAGGGATTTAAACTCTGATTGTAAGTGAGATCTGGTCTGATCATGTTTGATTGATTAGGGCTTGAGATCGGTAAGCTTCGATCGAGAGTAGTGATGCTAGATCGGTGAGATCAAGAGCATCGAGAGATGAATGGTTAGATCTTGAACCTTGAGGTTCAATGAGATTTAGACCAAGGCTTGGTCCTTGAACCAAATTCACTTGAACCAAACCAAATGGAACCGGTTCACTATGGTGAATGTATGGTTCGAATGGTTTGATTGAGGGATGGTAACGTGGGAGTTGAAGTGGAGTTAGTGCTTTCTAAAATTGGAAATGTTATGCGTTTTCCTTTGTTGAAAATGTTATGCGTTTTCGAACGTGAAAGGGGATTCTTCACTCTCTCGCCGTGGGCATCCTTTTTGGTCTTCTCTTCTTTTTCGGTGGTGAGACTTGACGAAAAGAAGAGGGAGTTCATCTACGCCGAGAGTCATCTCTCATCTTCCCTTCAAGCGATTAGGACTCTTGAAGCTCTTTGCTAGCACAAAGGACGACAAGGAGAAAGCCATCTTCACCTTGTGTGCGGCACCTTTGGAGGAGAGCCATATCGCCCTCTAGCTTCCAAGGCACCATCTAAACGATGGCTATGGTATGATCTCTTGTTGATTCTTTGCAATCCTTGAACAAGTTGATCATGTGTTCATGCTAACCGATCTAAGAAACCCTAAATTCCGCTTCGAAATTTTATATATATATGCGCACGTCTATTAGGGTTTCGCCCCCCCTTAGGGTGGGACTTTCAGTTTGATGTAGGTGTCTTAGGATAAGTTCTCACCACTTATCTTCAGTAAATTATCGACATTTTTTTAAAAAAATCACATAGTGTAATCTAATTATCGAAATCAGGGGTGCAATAAACATCAGAGTAATGCAAAATGTATCATCAAAGCACATAGCATAAGTATTGAGTTACTGCATATCATGTTTTAAAAATGAACCCAACCCATAATCTCCCAGACTTAGATGATGCATAGTCCCTATGCATAGCATGTAAAGAGTTCAAATTTTGGAGAAATGGGATGCAATACTCACAAGATTAGTTAGAGTCATCGTCGGTGTTCGTCTCAGCATCTTCTTCTTGAGGGTCGTCCACATGCCGTGTGAATTTAGCAAGACATCCAGAGAAGTTGGAGAAGTTATTGGCCTTTGTGGATTGGTAGGAGCATTGCACAATCGTGGAGTTGAACAAGGCAGATCAGTAGAAGATGCAAGCCGGCGGAAAGGAGTAGCAGGGATGTGCATTGTAGATTTTCGGGCTCTGATCTTTTGTTTGGGGGCCATTGCAGATGCAGCAGGGGACAAGTGTAATCAAAGGGAAGCAGTGGAATGGAAACCTGGAAGAGCTGAGAGATCAGGATGAAGAGGAATAGCAGGAGTCTCGGTAGATTTTAGAAGCACGTTGTCGTAGAGCAGATTCATGTCTCGACATATGAAATCGAAGGGTGAAAAATGGATATCAGCCGATGTAAGGGAAGAGAACTAATGATAGCGACAGCCATTAAAACTGCAAGAAGGAGCAGCATCGAATAGAGCAAGCAGGCGGATTATCCACAGAAGAAATCAAGATAAAGATTAGCAGGGGCTGGGTGGTCGGCACCTGTGTAGCTGGAGCAGATTTTCTGCAGCGAAAGCTAGTTATCGAGTTGCGGAGGATAAATTGCCTTCGAGACTTCTTTTTAAATTTGCATCAAACGCAGGAATCAGAAGCATCGATGATATCCGCACTTGGTCGGTGAATGGCAGAAGCAACGACGCTTTTATGAAGATCATTTTGTTGCGGCTGAATAATGCCGCTTGAAGGAGCTACAGCGGAAGAGTGAACATCTCCTCCATAATTCAAGATTAGTGGAACCGCGAAGAGAAGACTAGCAAGGAGATACTGGAACTGTGAGGATCCGGCGATGGAAGAAAAACAGCATCGACAAGCTATCTTCGAGTTCATTAGTAGCAACGGCAGAGCAGAGTGGTTCGAGCGGTAGAGACTGTAAGGTAGCAGCGTCTAGAGAAGTCCCTGAGTCTTCAGAATTCGATGGCGGTGGAGAAATAAGATCGACGACTAATCAAAATTAGAAGGAGTAGCAGAAAGATGTATTTAGCAATTCAAATGCATCAAAAGCAAATCGCCAGAAAGAAATCCATTATAGAGCATAGTAGGGAATGAAATTGGTAAAGAAATCTTCGCCAGCTATAGAAGAAGAAGAACCATGTTGCAAGTGGTGTAGATGATCGAACATCGCGCGACTGCTGAAGTCACCTGGAGGAAGAGATCATCTAAAGAAGGGATCACTGCAGCAAGAAGCAATAATGGCTGGAGTAATTGAAGCATGAACGGAAGCTATCGCCCTCGTGGACGGCGAATGGAAGAAATGCATGCGTCGCTAGCGGTTTGTAATATTTTTGGTAAGAGAAGGTACATAGTAGAAATGATCTAACTCTAACCGAAGTCCAGAAGGCAAGGAGAGAGTCAAAACTCTCACAGCAACAGCAGCAACTTGTGCTCCGTTTCCAACTCATAGGCCAATCTCTCTAGGCCATACCGATCTACTTTTCTTGAGCCCCTATATATTTATACAAATACGAGCTCCACATGCAGTATCCGATACCCATAACATATAAGTAGAAAGGTTGACTTTGGTAACATAAATACCTGAGCTAGAAGCTAAGGCCTTGCCTTTCTTCTCCTCATTTTGAAGTTGCTTGCAGTCCCTCCTCCAGTGACCCTGCTCACTATAGTGGAAGCACCTCTGTTCCTTTGACTTCTTTGCCTTTTTCTTTAGTGCTTTGGTAGGACCTTTGGCACTGCCCTTAGCATGTGCCTTACCCTTCTTCTTAATCTTCTTGGTCGCAGGGACCAAAAGAATAGAATTGGGTTTGGTCTTGCCCATTTCGCGCTCGGTTGTTTGGAGCATATTCAATAGTTCCTCCCGAGTGCATTCAATCCAGTTCATGTTAAAATTTATAATAAATGGACTAAAGCTAGGGGGCAGGGACTGCAGAATAAGATCCACAACCAGCTCATTATCTATGATGTCTCCCAGTCTCCTGAGATGATCCACGTTCCCAATCAGCTTGAGTACATGGGTCTCACTGGTGCACCCTCAAATAACTTGCACTGAAAGACTGCTTTGGCAGTGTCATATCCCTTAGTTCTAGCCTAAGCTTCAAACATCTGTTTCAAATGAGTTATCATCTGAAAAGTGTTTTGCTCCTCATATTGCACCTGAAGATGAGGTGCCATAGTGGCTAGCTTGAGATATGCTACTTCCAAAGAGTCATCTTGATGTCTCTGAAAGCATCTTTGTCTGCCGCTTGGACATTAGGCGTAGGAGTCACAGGAAGAGGCTGCTCATGGACATACAACTCCTTCTCGAGCTTGAGGACTATCCTCAAGTTCCGATGTCAGTTCATAAAGTTGGATCCAACCAACTTGTCCCTCTCAAGAAGGGATCGCAGTGTTAATCCTCTTGTGTTTGTAGACATTGTACTACAACAACCAACAGCAGATTAGTACTACTTCAAATCATTTAAACTAGACTTATTTTAAATGATTATGGCTCCCACTATTTTTAATCGAATTGACAACCCACAAAGTCAATCAAAAAATCTGGGATTTCCTAGTGAGATGGGATCCTTATTCCACATCAGGCTTCGTGTCCCACGAGGGTGGGATGAGATGCACAAAGTGACCCATGCTTCTTAAGGTGGGCACGCCGGCCGATAGCACTTGGCAACTCCTCTTATTGAGACAGTCTAGGCATTTCATGTCCAGCGAGGGCTAGAAACAGCATGAAACCCTAACCTCTCAATGATGCCTCTAGAGTTTCATCATGTGCCCAGCACATGGTCAAGTCCATTCTTAACTGTTATGCCCAAGGCCAACGAGTTTCCTTGCGAAGGCATGTCCAGGTTAAAACTAGACTGGGGAAACCATTATCACCACACACCTTCTAAAGAAAAGTGAGTGTGTTCCACAAGGGTGGGAAACAGTTCACAACACCACTGATCGATAGCTTGATGAGGGCTACGAGTTAGAAGGCTACTAGACTTGATATTTTAATTGAGGGTTTTTGAGGTATCATCCTCTTAGTTTTATCTTATGTCTAACATTACAGGCATGCAATCCTATAGTGATAACATGAAGATAAAGCATCGCATGCTTGCTTTAGCAGATAAGGAAAATAGTATAAGGATGATGTGATCATAGCCCATTCAAGACATTGAACTAACCCATGCCAAAAGGGGTTCAACTCTTGGCCTAGGACACAAGCCCCTAAAACAAGACCTAGCCTAGCCGACCTCTAGCTTAATCTTCAAGGTTGGCTCTAAGGTCTCCACATCATGGTTTAGCTGTATAACCCTAGAGGTGCCTTTAGGAAGACCCTAGATGCAAACCCAAGTGTTTGGCCAATTCCATGAAGCCCCTCCAAGGGTGAACTGCCACCATGCAAAAGCCAAGATGGCTAGCACACAAGCCCAAAGGCACAGCCATACCAAACTTGTGTCAACTAGCATAGATGCGCCATCCATGTTGAAACTTGATGCGCCACCAAGCAAGGTGCGCAAGATCCAAGCATGCGCCGAGACTTCCAGTGAATGCACCCCTAATCTTGATCTTAAGATTACAAAGTAAAAGAAAAAGAAACGTGGCACGTAGGCCTCACATGAATACAACACAGGCATGCTAAGGGGCTTGACTAATGATCACAACATTAAGCACAAATAATGTACTTACTCATACAATTCTATATGCTCATGAAAAACATAAAATTTGAAATTTTAGTTTCTCATAAAACATGTTTCTTTTCCTCATCTTCTTATCACAAATCTTTTGAGTATTTGAGATTAAGTTTCATGATGATTTTATAGACCAAAACGGCTGGCAATTTTATCAGATCAAGAGACCCGGCCAGTCCAGAGGACATAATGCTTGTCCTACTTGACAAAACTGCGTGCGCCTATGATCTTAAATCAATCAGAAAAATAATCCAAAATCCAAAAGAAATAGAATAGAGGATAGGAGCAAGAAACATATAATTTTTCCTACTTAAAAAAATATACAAGTAATATGCGAAAATACTACATGGCATGTCAGCATAGAAAAGGATCAAAACAACATTTGAGGCTCACAAGTCGCTCTAATACCACTGTTGGGAAACCCCAGGGATAAATGCAAATTTTTTTTATCACACAGCGAAAGCATATCCACAAAAGAGGCCAGTCCCAAAAACCTAATGGATCGTCTTGCGAGGGGGTCGACACAATGTAGTTAGAAAGTACCTAGAGCAAGGGCAGGCCGATGTCGAGGTAGGTGTCCAAGCGTGCACCCTATGTAGTCTCACACACATGGATGCCTCGAGCCCTCTTCTTCCACGCCCAGTGCTAGCCTCAGGAAGAAGATCCAAGCCATAGATCACCTTCTTCAAAGCTTACGCCACCTTCATGGTAAGATGGGCCAAGGAGAAGATGGAGGGAGATGAAACCGCCAACCTCCTCAACAACTTGCACCAAGAGGAGGAGAAGGAGCAAGCTAGCGGATTCAAGGTGGAAGAGGTATTGCACCAATACCTTTGCTTTCGCCCCATTGATTGTCCATGCCAAGAGAGATGGAAGTCACTCTCGCATATCATCATAATATATAGAAGCAAGGGGGGGGCGGCAACATAAGGGGTGCAGGTGCAATTCTCATGAAACATGCGGCTAACAAACTCTCCAAGAGCTTTCCATATACCCCTTCCTATTAGCCTTATGCGCCAAAAACCTTCCAAATAAGTTTTTCTAGCCATATCAACCCCAAGACTTGCCATAGAGGCAAGCATACCATCCATGGATCAAATGGGAGGCGCCAATTCCTTCCATATGAAGCAAATTGCGCACCCACACCCCATTATGCCCTTAGGCGCCAATGGGGTTGGGTTTCTCCCTATTATACCCTTTTAGCCCATTGTCTCTTCATAACAACTTGTTATTTGGCCTCATTGGGTAATGAGCTAGCCCAAACTTCATTGCATAAGTTGATTAAGCTATTGGATCCAATCCAATGCAACCCTCACTCAAATATGACCAACCATGGTCAATTTCGGGTAAACCTGCCAAAAATGAAGTTTAGCTCCAATAACTCTCTTCCATCTCATCAGGCTCATTGGCGTTGATGAAATCTCCCAAATAGATCTGAGCTATCCAATAACTCGATCATAAGGCTTCCCATTAAATACGAGAACTCAAGTATCAAGGTGTGCGACCCTGTAGGTTCCTCTAATGTTGGCAGTGGTGACCTAAGGTCATCATAAGCAGTGAGTGGTACCTAGCAGTGCATCGCTGCTACCCAAGTCATCGGAATGGATATCGACATCGACATCCCCATCATCGCAACTAGGTACAGATGCATTACAATCTCTTTACCAAATTGATATCCAATTGGACAAGTGTGTAACCACTTGTTTTTACCCAATCTCATGGTCATGACTAAATCAGGTTCTCGCCTGGGTATGGTCATCCACTTTTAGCCATAGAACCATAGGGGAGGCCCATGGATATCATGCTTCCCATAGGAAGGGGCAAATCCTCTGTCTGTACATTGACCTACTCATATGGGTCGTTGCATGCTCAATGACAACCGTTATGACCTCCCAACTATGGTGAGGTGTTAGGTTGTATCAAAGCATGTTCCTAAGCATATAGAAGAGTCAATGACCTCATGTCAAGGGATCAATGCATCTCCTGTCACTTGTGAGGATAACTCATGACACTAAGTCATTGCCTCACAGCGGATCGGTCTAGTATACCTACCACTGATATACCCATATGTCTGCGTTAGCACCTTGTGCCTAACCAGCTCATACACCAGTCTCACAAGTACTATAGCTGTCCCATATCCACTAAGGCACATCGACTGGGGACTAGAGTTTGAGCACAAATCCAGTCTATCTCCAGGGACATTATCATGTAAGAACACAATGTAGATGTAAACTAAACATGATAATGATAATGCCAGAATAATATTTAAGAAATATCAATGTCAAGTAGTACAAAGATAGTCCAAAATGAGGTCTTAGGGAATAAACACCAACAGATTTATTTTATTAAAATTCTGACATGTCAGCGCGGTGAAACCTCAGTCCTTTTTTTCTCTACATAAATATCATACTCGAAATGCTCACTTTTCTCTTTCGCACTTAGAACTTCTCGAACATAACCACGCCTTGATTCGTCTAGCAATAGATAGACCGTGTAATCGGTACTTGACCGCTAGATCCTCGTTGGGAACAATCTTTATCTATTACTTCGATACAATCATGCACTTGCTGTCGCATCTTATTTTTGGCACTGTTGCCGAGGATCATGCCAGCTAGTATCAATTTAATAGCAAATTTTATAGACTCGACATTTTCATTTTTCGCATTGCTTAGTTTTTACCATAGTTAGTTTTATGTTATTTTTCTTTTTTTTTATTAACACATTGTATGCCCAGAGCTGTTAAGATAGGTAGTATTTTTCTCGAAGATCCAAAGATTAAATGCACTTTTTGCCTATAGAGAAAGCTCTAATTTCAAATTTGTAAAGTTACAAAGGAAGGTGCGATGGCAGCTAATCAATTGCTTAGGGATTTCATTGTACCTAATGTTCAAGGGTTTAATTCCAGCATTGTTCGTTCGACTGTTGAGGCACACAACTTTGAGGCCAAGCTAGCTTTTATGACTATGGTTCAGCAGAGCCAATTTGGGGGCTCTCCGATGCAGGATCTGAATTTACATCTTCCTATTTTTATTGAATATTGTGACACCTTGAAATGGTGTATATCCTGACGCTATCGGACTGAGATTATTTCATTTTTCTCTCAGGGATCGTGCGCGTGCTTGGCTTCTATGCCTTCCTCCAGGATTGATCGCGACTTGGGAGGAACTCTCACGTGCATTTATATCAAAGTATTTCCCTCCCAGCAAGACAGTGCAACTGAGGAACATAATCACATGTTTCTGTTAGAAGGACGGGGAATCACTTTATGATGCTTGGGACCCCTTTAAGGAGCTCTAGCGCATGTGTCCTCATGATAGGCTAGAGCGATGGGTCTTAGTCCACACTTTCTACAATGGGCTGGACTACAGCACGAAGCTTATGGTAGAAGCTATAGCTGGAGGTGCGCTCATGAATAAAAGAGTCGATTAGGCTATGACATTACTCAAGTATATGGCGATGAATCACAATCATTGGTCCAATGACGAGGTATGATATCAGTAGGCACATGTAAGTATAGTAATGATTCATTGACATCACTCACTGTAATGGTTGATTCTCTCTCTCTCAGAAACTCGACTCTTTTACTTTTCCTACTGCTATAGTTAATGCTATCTCATGCGAAGTTTGTGGCAATACAGGTCATGCTTCTACCGATTGTCAATTTCTAGCCTCGTCACAGGAAGACTCTTGTCAACAAGAAGTAAACACCTTAGGTAGCTATAACCAGTGACAGGTGAATGATCCATACTCATCTACCTATAACCTAGGCCGGAGGAACCACCCTAATCTTACTTTCAGAAACAATCAAGGGTATGTTTCTCAACCGAACAATAGGCAACCTCCAGGGTTCCAGTCTAGGCAGCATGTTCAGCCCTAGAAGTCTAACCTTGCGGCCCTGTTGGAAAACATTGTTGTTGCTCAGAAAAAGCAGAACGAACATGTCTCTAATACTATCAAGCATCTAACATCTCGTATGGACACCTTGGTGACCCATAGCAAGATATTAGAGAGCCAGATAGCTTAGTAGGCAAGCACTTCCACTAGGCTTACAGGTAAGCTTCCGGGACAACCAGAGATAAACCCTAGGGAGCACTATAATGCCATAACATTATAAGTGGTGAATAATTAGATGAGCTTTAGATGCTAGATGAAAAACCTGTAGCAAGTAAAGAGCAACCTGAGAAAACTTTATTAGAGAAGGAGACGCCAGTTGAGAAGGAGAAAGAATAGGTTTATTAAAGAGCAACCTGTGTATGTTCCACCTATTCCTTTCCCACAGAGGTTAGCAAAGGCGAAGCTCCACAAGTAGTTCGGCAAATCTCTTGAGCGCAATATCAAAAAACATGACACTATGGCACTCACAGAGGAATGCAGTGCGGTAATTCATAACAAAATAACTCAAAAGTTGAAAGATCCAAGAAGCTTTTATATTCCACATCAGATTTGTGAGATGTCTTTCGAGCATGCTTTATGTGACTTGGGTGCAAGCGTGAGCTTAATGCCCTTGTCTATTTGCAAAAAGATTGACATCGGGTATATGAAGCCGACTACGATCTTGCTTCAACTTGCTAACCATTCTGATCAACATCCTATGTGAATTTTGGAAGACGTCCCAATCAAAATCTGTAACATTTTTATTGCCAACCGATCTTGCATCATCTTGCGTAGGTGATGACACTGAAATTTATAGTAAATTTAGTGTCATTTCATTGATGATTTTGTGTCATATTCATAGACTTTGCTTATTTTTATGTCATTTTTATCAATATTTGTGGAATCTACACTCTTTTTGGTTTTTAATGATTTTCAGGCAAAAAGGCATGAATTTCTGTCCATTTCAAGCAATCCAGATGCATGGACGATTTCACAACATCAAGAAGAAATCACATGTCAAATTTCAAGAGAATTGGAGCTTCAGAGCAAATTACGGCACCCCAGTAATGGATATTACGGTACCGTAATTTCGCTGCACACAGATCGAAATCACGGTACTGCCGTAATTCCTAGGAGGTGCCATATTTTGGTGATTTTCTGACCAGAGAAATCCGGGGAGATTACGACACTGTCATAACAAACTTTACGGGCCATAATTTCAGCTATTTTTGGACAGAGAATTCAGTGAAGATTACGGCACTACTGTAATAGAACTTACGGTACCGTAATATGGCCGATTTTCCACCCGAGAGATTTTGGGGAAAATACGGCACTGCTGTAACGATGATTATAGTACCGTAATTCCAGGAGATTTTCACCTGAGCATTGCAGGCCAAAATTATGGCACTGCCATAACCAACATTACGGCTGTAATTACTACTTGGACACGCGATTTTTCCGGGCCCGATTCTCGCGTGGACGATTTTTGAAGATCCAGACCTCCAAATTGAGATCCGAAAGAAGCTGTGGACTAGTCTCAACAAGGAGAAGATAAAGAGAGAAAAAGCCCTAATTTTTAAGGACGATTAGAAGAGCAATCAACAGAGGCATCTCTAGGGTTTGGCCGCGCACCGAGAGGCGTGGAGGTCACCTCAAGCCGTGAATTTTACACTGAAGTTCTGCCTGGAGGAGGGGAGGACATCACAGAAGTTTTAGAGCGAAAGGATCTCTTTTGGAGAAGAAGAGTCATGGGCACTGTTCACAGCGAGTTTTCAACCAAAATTATGGCTGTAATTTTCATTATAGCCGTGTTGTAATGTTATTTCTCCTTCTTCTTTGATTTCTGACACTTTAATACTATGGTTGATTGTATTTTTTCTTCCATGCTAGCTTAATCATATTTTTGGACATGGGAGAGTAATTCACTTTGATTTCTTATGACTAGATAACTTTTATTTTCGTCAGAATAGTTTTATTATGATAATTCTACTTATGTGATAGATTGCTCTATGATTCTCCATAGTTTTCTTATTATCATGCATGATTCTAGAGTTTTTCAATAGAATGAAAAGTGACTTGCTTGAGAACTTGGAACCCTAAAATTGAATAATAGGAACTCACTGTAAGAAATTAGGTTAGTTCTTATTTCCTGATTTTAGAATAATAATTGCCATGTTTGATAAAAAAGAATCTAGGCTTGAGTTATTTTGTCAAATGGGAAGATCTTATGCGAAAGCAAGGATCGGAATGTTGGAAAACCATAAGTAGAACCTGTGTTGAGACTCGGATGCACGAAAGTGATCCTTGAGATTCCACTTGGGATAATCAACTTAGAATTCGGATGAACGAAAGTGATCCTTGAGTTCTTTGTTTGATGATTTACTTATTCTCAGCGTTGGGATAGATCTTGCGCGAAAGCGAGGCTTGGTCCCTGCATGATTGTCTGCATGAAAGTAAGATAATCCTTTTATGAAGTAAATTATGTCTTTATTATGATGAAATTAGACTAACAACCTTTTATTCATATCTAGTCATAGAAATTAAAGCGGATGAAACCTTAGTCCCAATTTCTCTCTCTGTTTATCTGTATACGCTTCCTATTATTTATTTGCATTATAATCAATTGCTTAGCTAGTAAGAATAAAACTATTTGGTAGTTAGCACATAGGTCTCTGTGGGATCGATATTTTTACTTCGAGTATCTGTGCACTTGCGGACACAATTGGTTTTTGGACATAACAAGTTTTTGGCGGCAACGCCAAAGATAAGATTTTGTCTAGCTACTTGTTGGGATACAACAAGTTTTTGGAGCCATTGCTGAGGACCTTAGTTTTGTTAATATCAAAATAGTTGTTAGTATTGCTAAACCAAGTTTTATTTGTTTTAGATTTAACTTTGTTTTTTGTTTTTGCAGGTTTTGGATTTTCACAGTTGTGACAGAACTGTGACTTCTTAAATTTGTGAATTTGCTTGTATTTTCTATTTTTTTATATATTCTAAAAAAAAATTAATTGATTGGTGTTGGATAATCTTTCTATTCTTGATAGATTTGAAGATAAGTCTTTTAATTACAACTCGTGGGCAACTAAAAGAGGTAAGATATACATGCCACAAGGTAAGTATAAAGATGATTCATTGTGCACTCTTGCAGACAAATTGAAATTACACTCTTATTCTTCTATTAGATGTAATATTTGTGGATGTTTTGATCATTATGCTTCTGATTGCCAAATTTTAATTCCTCCAAATCATTTTTCTGAACCATACTTTGAGGATACAAAAAATTCTAGGTTAAATTCCATGCTTAAAAAATTTATGACAAATCGAAGTAAGAATATTGAAGATCTTAAGGGAATGATTAGTCAGCTTGCATCTCAAGTAGAATCTTTAATAGCTCAAAAGAAAATCTTGGAAACTCGGATAGCACAACAAGCTTGTTTATTTGAGTTTGATTTGAAAACTGAAAAAATTGATTTAGAAAATTCCCCTTATGATTATGATTGTTTTGAGATTGAGCCTTATGTGAACATTAATGAATCTCACTCTGATTTTGATAATTGTAAAATTGATGCATCTAATAATTTATTTGTGAAAAAGTTTGAGAAAATTGAATTTGAAAAGTCACCTTTTGATTCTAGTGATAGTTTTGAGACTGATTCTTTCGATGATATATTATTTGTTATTAAATCTGATGAAGGATATGAGGGGACTGATTTAGAAAAATCTTACTCTGATTTTGTTAGTAATTTTGAAATTGATGAAGTGCATGAAGAACTTGAAAAAGATTTGAATATTACAAACATTGATGAATCTCACTCTGATGATTTGCCCATATCTATTGTTCAATCTTCTGATTTATTTGAGAAATTATGCTTTGTTGACGAATCTAATGTGAAACAGAGAGACTATTTTAATGATCCAATGCATGAATCTTTTGATCTAAGTCCTATTGCAATTGAAAATCTAAACTTGAAGAAAGGACTAATGATTTTACTTACTGACAAATTTAGGAAGATTATTGAATATCCTTTGTGTGGATTTGAAAATTTTGATTTTAATTTCTGCATATTTAGGAAAGCCACGGTGATTGTATTTTACATGAAATTCTGGATGTTTGGATTTGTGGCTAAACTTTCAGGATAGCGGAAAAGGAAACAATTATTTGCTACTTACTATGGTACTGATCCACCTCCTTCACCATGAAATTTGATTTTTTGTCAAGCTATGGACCTAAAAATTAGCACTTCTTGGGAGGCAACCCAAGGACTCCTACCTTAGTTTAGTTTCTTTTATTTTAGTTTATTTTTAGAATTAAATTTTCTTTTCTTTTTGTAGGGAAAATCAAACTTAGCGCAAAATACGGCACTATCGTAATATGTTTCACGGTGCCGTAATTTCGGTTGATTTTTGACCCGACAGTTTTTCATATTTTATGGCACTACCATAATCAATTTTATAGTACTGTAATTCTGACCGTTTTCAACTTCACGTGCCATATTTTTGAGTGATTTTTGATCCAAAAATTTTGTGCATATTGCGGCACTACCGTAATGATTTTTACGCTCGTAATTTTGAAACTGTATTCTGCTTATCTGATTAGGTGTTTTCTCGCTGTGATTTTAAGAAATTGGGTTGGGAAAATTTTTGATCCTTGGCACGAACATGAACTACTCATCTTTGTCTATTATTTGGATATTTTTATTGAATTTTAAAGTCCATGGATCAACCTAAAACACATAGCATCTTTCGGTACTTGATTAATTTCTGCAGCAGTTTTTCTTGACTAATCTGATTAGCACTTTTGCTGCAGATTTTTAAGATGCTTTGATGAGTTGAAACCCTGATCTTTCACTTGAAACTTGAAGTACATGATTCATTCTATCTCTTGGATTTGTTGTTTTCATGGAAATATTTTCTGATCATTCTAGGAAGCATGGCAACTTTTGATATCTGATTAACTTCTGTTCAGTTTTTAATCTGATTAGCCCTTTTTTTGTTAATACCCTAAATTCTTGATAGATTGTGATCCTTTAATTTTCATACGCCCAGAAAGAACAAGTTTTATTCTACCTTTTGGCTCTGTCTATTTTCTTTATGGATCATTAAATCTTATTCTTGGGTATAGCTACTTTTCATAACTGAATCAGTATGCTGCTCTACTATCCTTGGACACCTACAGTTTCTTCTCCAGATTTGCAGCACCTCTAGCCAGCCCAACCACCACCACTCCAGTTGCCTCTGACACCATTGTTTCTAGTCATCGACACTGGATTATACCATCAGCAGCCTCTTACTTCTTCTACTGCCTCTATTTCTATTGATTTTATTTATTTTTGCAGTAGGATCTTCATGTTGGAGTATGCCCTTAAGGCTAATGTTTGAGGCCTTTGGGATTGTAATAGTATCATGTAATAAACTCTTATGTTTATAAAAGGCATGGTTATTATTCAGCTTGTTACCTTGTCTGCTGTAATAAGTGTACTTCTGAATAATGTCTCAAAGCTGTTCAGCTAGGCTGACAGGCTATAAGTCCTTAGTCGAGATATCTTGGAGAACATGAGACAGCCTTGATATGATAGAGACTAATATGAGTGCTAATCTTATAGGATGCTTCGAGCATGGAATAAGATGTAGACTCATGGGTACATTGGATGTACTGGACAGACCCTACTGGGATATTCCATTGCTTGTCACAATGTGAATGATCCTTGTAAGCAACAAGTGGCACATGTCCTCTGACTTGAGATCACTTGTGTTTCTAAATGAGGATTGTCATTGTCTTGAGCTAGTTCAATATCATTTGAGATATAATGATTATAGACTATCTTGGATGGTGAGCTTGAATCAGGTTAGGGCACTTGTGATAGATAAAGGATTGCCGTCTCCTTGTTTAAGGAGTGTGATGTTCTATAGGGCCACACTATATGAGATGATTGAGGAAGTGTATGGCCATACCCAGATGACTATGTTCATCTGATCTAATCATGCTCATCGTATTGGAGTTACAAGCTTGACATGCTTGTCCAATAAGAACATCCAGTGGCAAAGGACACATGTATGCCTTGTGAATTGAGTCACACTTGTGCTGTGTTTTGGGTGCAGTCTTGGAAGACTCTTTCCTTTATATCGGGAGACAGTGATGTGTTGCTAGATACCCCTCACTGATCGTGATAACGTAAGTTATCGTTACCGACATTTAAAGGAAACCCTCAGGGTCGCACAATTTGGTGATATGGCTTCCTTAAGTCAGATCGTGTGGACTGAATTGTTTTGGTTCAGTTTAAAGAGATTTAATCTCTGATTGTAAGTGAGATCTGGTCTGATCATGTTTGATTGATTAGAGCTTTAGATCGGTAAGCTTCGATCGAGAGAGATGATGCTAGATCGGTGCGATCAGAAGCGTCAGATGATGAAGGGTCAGATCTAGGACCTTGTGGTCTAATTTGGTCTAGACTTAATTCTGGGCTGATTTGGTTTCGAAATTGAACCAATGAAATTGAACCGGCTCATGGGTTGAGCGCTTGGTTCAAGAGGGAGAAGAGGTTGCGTTTGGTTCATGGAAACATGAACCATGAACGCCAACTCTTAATCGTTGCCATTTATGGAAAGTTCCATAAGCTAAACGCATATGCGTTCATGGCTTGATTACTCTCTAATGCTTTCGGTTTTGCTCTTTGGGCGTGGAGAAAACGGCTTGCTCTTGGAGAAGGCGTTGTTCTTGCGAAAAGAAGAAAGAGCTCTCGAAAAGAAGGCAGCCCTTTTCATCTAATCTCCTACACACGGTTGAAAGAGCTTGCCAATCTTGCTAGCACAAGACTTGCGCAAGGAGGAAGCTTTCATCCCTTGTGTGTGATTTCTTTGGAGAAGATCCCTTCGGTCTTTCTTCTTCCAAGCCGCACCATCTACATGGCTATGGTATGATCTTGTTCTTATCAATCTTTGATAGTTGAACAATTGGCATGCAAACGATTTTAAAACCCTTGCTTCCGCTTGCATCATTTTTCATTAGCGCCATGCTTAGGGTTTTTGCCCCCTTTATCTTTGGGGTTCCTTCAATTGGTATCAGAGCTTGGCTCTTTGCATGCTATTTTGTTTGCTAATGTGATCCATACTTGTTGCGCCTACTTTGTTTACATGTTGGATGCGCTTACCTTGGTTTGGTTTCATGAAAGTTGCGCTTGTATCATGGCTTCATGAAGGTTGCGCATGTATCATTTGATGACATGTAGTTTGCGCTCCCCCTTGAAGGGGACTCCCTGAAGTTTGCGCTCCCCCTTGAAGGGGACCCCCTTAGATCTAAGGGTTATCAAGCATGTTGTTTGTTTGTTTGCGCATGTACTAGATGTTTTTAAAAACAAACTTACATCTTGCGCGCATGATTAGATCTAAGGTGTCCCTACAATAAACCCTTAGATGGGTTGATGGGGTTGAAGTCACCACTAGGTTAGATCCAAGTCTGATCAGACCATCTGACAGCTCAGATGGGTTGACCCAATAGCACCTATGCGCAAGCACAAGGTGGCTATAGGTTGACTGCATCTAGGGCGTGTAGCGAGGTCTGGTTGAGACAACTACTGAACACACTTGAGTTAGGCTCGGGGTCACACCCGCTTGCCAAAACTCATGGGGTGGTTCAGCCCTTGGGGCATGCATGGTTGACCATTAGGTCAACTCGGGTCAGTTAGGACTCGGTGCATGCAAGGGCAAAGGATCTAGCTAGACGGATGAGTGGATCCCCATCAATGGACCATTGTAAGGTTATAGGGATCATAAGGAAATTAAAATTGATGCCATGGGGTTTTTCAAAACTTTTAATTTCAAGATGATTGGATCACATGTTGATTGAACCATTTGCTTGTTTATTTAGTCTTATGTGGGTTGCCCTATTGTGTGCTGTGCTGGGGCCTGCGTGCCTGGATTTAAAATTGTAAATTAATTTGTGATCTGCGAATCACATTGTACTTAATTTATAATATGTAGTTGACCTGCGAGTCAACCTTGTCTAGATAGATCAAATGTATTTGATTAGACAAGAGCAAAGGCACACATCCCAAAGGGGCATTCAGCTGGTAACGCACCTGAGGTGCTCTTGGCGCTAGGGCCCTAGGTTGGACCAGATGAGATGCCAAGGAGCTCAAGTGAAGACTTAAGTAAATTAAGGTCTTACTAGGGTTCATGGGCTTTTACCACATAAGATCATGCTTTCTTCTTATTGCTTATAATTAGAATTGCATGTTTAAGTTTATCTTCTGCTATCACCATAGGACTTGCATGATAGTTAAGAAGATAAAAGACCGATAAAATCCAACGCTAATATATCAAGCTCGTAAGCCTTCTGACGCGAAACCTCACCTTTCTGATTATCGTTGGAGCCGTGTTGAACCCACTCAGTGGGCACGTCCATCTATCTTCAGACGGTGCTGGATTTCACCTGCGTGTTACAGAGTTGGGATTTATCCCCTCTCGTTGCTCAGCATAGCACGTGGTGGTCCAGGGAGTAGGTCAGGTCAGCTTGACCATGTTGGCTACATATGTGGCGCATATGGTAGCACATGGAGGCAGCCATCTCTGGGATCAGAGACTGTGTTGTACCAACTCAGTTGGCACAGTCTGCTGGATTGCCAAGATGAAGGGGAATCGCACGGGTTGGCGATTGGCTGGGACAGCCTACCAGAAATTAGTGCTTGTTATCTCTGTGCATCTTATCTCGCCTGAGCGGGACGCGGAGACCAAGTATGAAATCTGGATCCCATCTCACTAAAAGAGTATTACTCTTTCGGACTGTTTACTGGATTTTTCAGTCAGACAAAATAGTGAGAAAAGAATCTTTCTTAAGTCCTGGATTGATTCTAAACATTGATACTGACCTTGCTGTTCTTGCTTGTTGTAGATTCCTGCAGCAACGAACACCATGAGCTTCAATGTGCGATCCCTACTGGAAAGGGAGAAGTTTGCTGGGCCGAACTTCTCTGACTGGTTCGGACACCTTAAGATTGTTCTTAAGGCAGAGAGGAAACTGTATGTCCTCGAGACGGCGATACCGCCGCAGCCCGCTCCGAACGCCGCAAGGGCGGTTCGGGAAGCCTACGAAAAGCACGTCAATGATAGCATTGATGTCGCTTGCCTGATGCTAGCGTCTATGACGCCACCGCTGCAGCGTCAGCATGAGGATATGTCAGCTATAGAGATTATAGCGAACCTCAAAATGCTGTATGCTGCACAGGCGAGGACTGAGCGCTATAATCTGACGAAGCTCTTCTTTCAGAGCAAACTGGCTGAGGGGAGCCCAGTGGGAGCTCACGTGCTCAAGATGATTGGGCACAAGGAGGCTCTAGATAAACTGGGGCATACCATCAACCAGGAGCTTGCTGTAGACATAATTCTACAGTCTCTTCCGCCTTCTTTCGATGCGTTCATCATTAACTATAATATGAACAAAATCGATTGTACGCCGGCAGAGCTGTTGAATATGCTCTTGACAACTGAGGAAACTCTGAAGGGTAAGCCTTCAACCTCTGTCTTAATGGTTCCTTCTAGGAACAAGAAGAAGGGGAAGAAGGGCAAGGCCCCTGTCAAGAATTACAGCAAGGCCCTGAAACAGAAGGTGAAGCGGTCGAAGGACAACAGGTGTTTCCACTGTGGCCAGCTGGGTCACTGGAAAAAGGACTGTAAAGCGCTCCAAGGAGATAAGAGGGGAAGCATCGCTTCTGGCTCAGGTATATATGTGACTGAGGTCATGTTATCTTCTTCTACTATATCATGGGTGTTGGACACCGCATGTGGAGTTCACATTTGTTCAAATGTGCAGGAACTCAAGAGAAGAAGGCAGGTGGGACAGCATGAGGTAGACCTACGAGTTGGAAACGGGGCACGGGTTGCTGCTGTTGCTGTAGGAGACTATTTCATTACTTTACCATCTGGCATTGTATTAGAATTAAACAATTGTTACTTTGTACCCAGTATTACCAAGAATATTATCTCTATTCCTGCTCTTGTCAGGAAAGGATTTGCCTTTGAATGCAAGATTTCAAAGTGTGTTTTGACTTATGATAATATTGTGTATGCGACTGGTTCAATTAACAATGGGTTATACATGTTGGACATGGAAAATTCTATACAAAACATTGATAATAAGAAAGCCAAGTATGCTGATGACAGCACCTTGTTATGGCATAGTCGTTTAGGCCATATAAACGAGAAGCGCATTAAGCGGTTGCATAATCATGGACTGCTGGGATCTTTCTCCTATGAGGAGATTGATACATGCAAAGCTTGTTTGATGGGTAAAATGACGAAGTCACCTTTTCTTCACAAAGGTCAAAGGGCTTCAGGTTTACTGGACCTTATACACAGTGATGTGTGTGGGCCTTTTAGTAAACAAGCCAGAGGTGGCTATCAGTACTTCATTACCTTTACTGATGATTTCAGTAGGTATGGGTATGTCTATTTAATGAGACATAAAAATGAATCTTTTGACAAGTTCAAAGAGTTCAAAAATGAAGTACAAAATCAGTTAGGCCGAAATATCAAGACACTTCGTTCTGATCGAGGTGGTGAATACCTGAGTCATGCGTTTACTGACTATCTGAAAGAGTGTGGGATTATCTCACAGCTCACTCCGCCAGGAACACCGCAGTGGAATGGTGTGTCCGAGAGGAGAAATAGAACGTTACTTGATATGGTTCGTTCTATGATGAGTCAGGCTACTCTTCCATACTCCTTTTGGGGTTTTGCACTGGAAACAGCTGCAAAGGTACTAAACCGAGTGCCATCCAAGGCAGTTTCAAAGACGCCATATGAGTTATGGTATGGGAAACAGCCTAGCTTGACATTTATCAAGATCTGGGGTTGCGAGGCTTATGTCAAAAAGCTCGCCTCTGGGAAACTAGAGAGCAGATCTGACAAATGCATCTTTGTCGGTTACCCTAAGGAAACTAAGGGTTATTATTTCTTCGATCCCAAGGAGAACAAGGTTTTTGTTGCTCGGACGGCCATATTTCTTGAGAAGGAATTTCTTCTGCAAGAGGCCAGTGGGAGAGAAATAAAGCTGGATGAGAATCCAGAAGAAGGACAAAGTAGTCAAGCACAGTTGGATGAGCCTGAGCCGGTAGATCAGGTTATTGAACAACCTGAGGCTCAAATATCACGGGAACCGCGAAGATCGGGTAGGATCCGTCGACAGCCTGAGCGCTATGACGGAGTCTACATCATTGATAATGATGAACCCCTAACTTATGCGGATGCGGTCAGTGGACCGGAGTCAGCTAGATGGCTTGAAGCTATGCGAGCCGAGATGGACTCCATGTCAGATAACCAAGTCTGGGATTTGGTTGATCCGCCTCCGGGAGTAATCCCTATAGGCTGTAAATGGATCTTCAAGAAGAAGATTGACATGGATGGTAACGTGGTTACCTATAAAGGCAGGCTAGTTGCGAAAGGTTTCAAACAAATCTACGGGTTAGATTATGATGAAACTTTCTCACCAGTAGCCATGTTTAAGTCTATTCGGATTCTTTTCGCGATAGCTGCATATTACGATTATGAGATCTGGCAGATGGATGTGAAGACAGCTTTCCTCAATGGAAATCTGGATGAGGATGTGTATATGACACAACCGGAAGGTTTCACTAGTCCATCAGATCGTCATAAAATATGCAAGTTAAAGAAGTCCATTTATGGACTGAAACAAGCATCAAGAAGCTGGAACATTCGTTTTGATGAATCAATCTCTGAGTTTGGTTTCATCAAGAACGAAGATGACCCGTGTGTATATAAGAGGTTTAGTGGGAGCGTGATTACATTCCTAATCCTCTACGTCGATGATATCTTGATCATTGGAAACGATATTCCTGAACTGCATGCTGTTAAGGCATGGTTAGGAAAATGTTTCCAGATGAAAGATCTAGGAGAAGCAGCCTATGTATTAGGTGTGAAGATCTACCGGGATAGATCTAAGAGGCTTCTCGGGCTGTGCCAGAGTACCTACATCGATAAGGTCCTGGAGAGATTCCATTTAGAGAATTCTAAACGTGGATATCTTCCAGTCAGACATGGTCTGAATCTTTCGAAGAGTCAGTGTCCACAAACACAGACTGAGAAAGATGAAATGGACAATACGCCTTATGCTTCGGCTATTGGGTCCATAATGTATGCGATGTTGTGTACTCGCCCAGACGTCGCTTACGGGTTAAGCGTGACCAGTCGATTCCAAAGTAATCCAGGTTTGGCGCACTGGATTGCGGTCAAGAACATTTTAAAATATCTGCGGAGGACCAAAGATATGTTCTTGATATATGGTGGTCAGGAAGAACTCAGTATAGAGGGATATACTGACGCTTCGTTCCAGTCAGACCAGGATGATTTCCGATCGCAATCAGGCTATGTTTTTAGCTTGAATGGTGGAGCAGTGGTGTGGAAAAGCTTCAAACAGTCTACTGTTGCTGATTCCACAACAGAAGCCGAGTATGTTGCAGCCTCGGAAGCATCCAAGGAGGCAGTGTGGATTCGTAAGTTCGTGAGAGAACTTGGTGTCGTTCCTTCGAGTGCAGATCCTTTGGTTATCTTCTGTGATAACACTGGAGCTATAGCACAAGCAAAGGAACCTCGGTCGCACCAGAAGTCCAAGCACATACAGAGACGGTTTCACTTGATCCGGGAGATCATTGATCGTGGCGAGATCAAGATTTGCAAGGTTCATACAGATGACAATCTGGCAGACCCGCTTACCAAGCCTCTGGCGCAGCAGAAGCATGAGAAGCACTGTAATAATATGGGTTTGAGATTTCTCAACCATTAGATTAAGTGCAAGTGGGAGATTGTTGGAGTATGCCCTTAAGGCTAATGTTTGAGGCCTTTGGGATTGTAATAGTATCATGTAATAAACTCTTATGTTTATAAAAGGCATGGTTATTATTCAGCTTGTTACCTTGTCTGCTGTAATAAGTGTACTTCTGAATAATGTCTCAAAGCTGTTCAGCTAGGCTGACAGGCTATAAGTCCTTAGTCGAGATATCTTGGAGAACATGAGACAGCCTTGATATGATAGAGACTAATATGAGTGCTAATCTTATAGGATGCTTCGAGCATGGAATAAGATGTAGACTCATGGGTACATTGGATGTACTGGACAGACCCTACTGGGATATTCCATTGCTTGTCACAATGTGAATGATCCTTGTAAGCAACAAGTGGCACATGTCCTCTGACTTGAGATCACTTGTGTTTCTAAATGAGGATTGTCATTGTCTTGAGCTAGTTCAATATCATTTGAGATATAATGATTATAGACTATCTTGGATGGTGAGCTTGAATCAGGTTAGGGCACTTGTGATAGATAAAGGATTGCCGTCTCCTTGTTTAAGGAGTGTGATGTTCTATAGGGCCACACTATATGAGATGATTGAGGAAGTGTATGGCCATACCCAGATGACTATGTTCATCTGATCTAATCATGCTCATCGTATTGGAGTTACAAGCTTGACATGCTTGTCCAATAAGAACATCCAGTGGCAAAGGACACATGTATGCCTTGTGAATTGAGTCACACTTGTGCTGTGTTTTGGGTGCAGTCTTGGAAGACTCTTTCCTTTATATCGGGAGACAGTGATGTGTTGCTAGATACCCCTCACTGATCGTGATAACGTAAGTTATCGTTACCGACATTTAAAGGAAACCCTCAGGGTCGCACAATTTGGTGATATGGCTTCCTTAAGTCAGATCGTGTGGACTGAATTGTTTTGGTTCAGTTTAAAGAGATTTAATCTCTGATTGTAAGTGAGATCTGGTCTGATCATGTTTGATTGATTAGAGCTTTAGATCGGTAAGCTTCGATCGAGAGAGATGATGCTAGATCGGTGCGATCAGAAGCGTCAGATGATGAAGGGTCAGATCTAGGACCTTGTGGTCTAATTTGGTCTAGACTTAATTCTGGGCTGATTTGGTTTCGAAATTGAACCAATGAAATTGAACCGGCTCATGGGTTGAGCGCTTGGTTCAAGAGGGAGAAGAGGTTGCGTTTGGTTCATGGAAACATGAACCATGAACGCCAACTCTTAATCGTTGCCATTTATGGAAAGTTCCATAAGCTAAACGCATATGCGTTCATGGCTTGATTACTCTCTAATGCTTTCGGTTTTGCTCTTTGGGCGTGGAGAAAACGGCTTGCTCTTGGAGAAGGCGTTGTTCTTGCGAAAAGAAGAAAGAGCTCTCGAAAAGAAGGCAGCCCTTTTCATCTAATCTCCTACACACGGTTGAAAGAGCTTGCCAATCTTGCTAGCACAAGACTTGCGCAAGGAGGAAGCTTTCATCCCTTGTGTGTGATTTCTTTGGAGAAGATCCCTTCGGTCTTTCTTCTTCCAAGCCGCACCATCTACATGGCTATGGTATGATCTTGTTCTTATCAATCTTTGATAGTTGAACAATTGGCATGCAAACGATTTTAAAACCCTTGCTTCCGCTTGCATCATTTTTCATTAGCGCCATGCTTAGGGTTTTTGCCCCCTTTATCTTTGGGGTTCCTTCACTTCATTAGTGACTCTTATTTTTTTTCAGTGCTATCTTTTGTACCAGCTGACGATCTCGCCACCACGACTGTACTCTCTAGCGGGCCACTAGAGATTACTCACTCTACTATCAGCACCATCATCATCATTGCTAGCAGCTTTTTAGCTAGCATCTGTTCCACCTCTACTTCTCACTTGCATCAGCTCTTTCCACTGGCATCCTCTTCAAACCTCCGGCAACATCTCTGATGCTCCCTTGATAAAATTATTATTATTTTTTAGTTAGATACTATTTTTGGTCTGAGCCTTATGTATCCTAAATTATGCAAGTAAATTTTCAAAAGGCACATCTTTGAACCCAACTACATCTGGCCTGACGACGATTAAGCTTGCTATATAGTTTTGTGAGTATTGTTTGCACTTTCTAGTGATCTTATTCGATATGATTGTATGGTGTTGCTACTTGATTTCTTTTGCTATTTGCTATGATTGTATCACTTACTGAGATTTCTATTCGATGTCATTGCTTGAATCTGTCATTTTACACTTTTGACTACATGAGTTTCATGTTTCCCATCTTTTGCATTGATTTTGATATTTTTTGATGCTTAAAATTTTTAAGACTTAAATTCATGTGATGAGAGGTGTGTAGATTTTTCTATGATGATGAATGTTTATGCATATGCCTGTGAACGGAGATATTCCTATTATGTTGAATTTATTTCTTCAATATATATCTACTTGTTGAATTTCTTCATTGATTGATGTTGGTGTATATGCCCTAGGACCTAGTTTTGGTCCATTATTGTACTACCTGACTTTGATATTTATATATATCATTCTAGCATTGTCATTATCAATGTTTGTCTATGTCTGCGATTATGTACTTACATGATAATGTCCTTGGAGATAGATTAGATCTGTGCTCAAATGATAGTCCCCAGTCGATGTACCAGAGTGGATATGGGACAACTTTGGTACTTGTGAGACTGGTATATGGGCTGGTTAGGCACGATGTGCTAACGCAGACATATGGGTATATCAGTGGTGGATATACAGGACCGACCCACTGTGAGGCAATGACTTGGTGTCACGAGTTATCCTCACATGTGATAGGAGATACATTGATCCCTTGACTTGAGGTCATTGGCCATTCTATATGGTTAGGGACATGCTTTGATACAACCTAACACCTCGCCATAGTTGGGGGGTAATAACGATTGTCATTGAGCATGTCACGACCCATAGGAGAAGGTCAATAGACAGACATAGGATTTGCCCCTTCCTAAGGAAAGCATGATATCCATGGAGCTCCTCTATGATTCTATGACTGAAAATGTATGGCCATACCCAGGTGAGACCTGATTTAGTCATAACCATGAGATTGGATAAAAACAAGTGGTGACACACTTGTCCAATCGGATATCAGTTCGGCAAAGAGACAGTAATGCATCTGTACCTGATTGTGATGATGGGGATGTCGATGTCGATATCCATTCCAATGACTTGGGTAGTAGCGATGCACTGCTAGGTGCCACTCACTGCTTGTGGTGACCTTAGGTCAGCACTGCCAACGTTAGAGGAACCTACAAGGTCGCACACCTTGATACTCGAGTTATCGTATTGATCGAGAAGCCTTATGATCGAGTTATTGGATGACTCGGATCTATTTGGGAGATTTCATCAGCGCCGATGGGCTTGATGAGATGGAAGAAACTTATTAGGGCCAACTTCCATTTTTGGCATATTGACCAAACTAACCATGGTTAACCTAGTTTGACCTTGGGTTAAATTGGATTAGATCCAATGGGTTGATTGACATGCATAATGGACCTCGGGCTAGGTCGATTTTATAGTTGGGCTTATTAATAAGTTAAATGGGCTTAAAGAGAAGAAAAAGGTAGACGCAAGTTTAACCCTAGTTAGACTAGGGTTAGCGCCTATGTCTCATATGATTAATCAAAGTTGATTTTGAATTAATCATTTGAAATAAAATAGGGGCTGATTGATTAATTAATTTGAGTTGTATTTTATGGAGATTTAATAGGGCTGATTATTAAAATAATTAATTAGAGTCCTAATTGGATTAGGACTTGATTAATTCCTAAAATAATTAGAACTCCTACTGCTTCTCTAAGCCGCCCACTTGGCTTGATCATAGCCATCCATAAACTGCCTATCCTTGCTTTAAATAAGACCCCAAGGCGCCCCTCTCAAAAAGATACAAAACTTCAAGAAGGCGTGAGCAACATCAAGGGGCGAAAGTGCAAGGGATTGGTGCATCTTCCATCAAACCCTAGCCGCAAGTGCTCTACTTCCTCTCTTTCTTCTCTGAGAGATTGGCGGCTTTCCTCTTCTCCATCCTTCTTTATCCTTGGCGCATACTCTTGGAGGGTGACGCAACTTGAAGAAGGTGTACAAGGCTTGGATCTTCTTCCCGAAGCTAGCACCGGGTGTGGAAGAAGAGGACTCGAGGTGATCCGTGTGTGTGAGACTGCAGAGGGCACACGCTTGGGCGCCTACTATGACATCAGCCTCGCCTTGCTCAAGGTATTTTCTATCTCATCGTGTTGACTCTCTCGCATGCGATCTTCATTGGGTTTTTGGGACTGGCCTGTTTCGGGGATATTATTCCGCTGTGCATTGTATTTGTTTCTGAAAATTTTGTAAAATATCCCCGGGGTTTCCCAACAATTGATGCATAGGGTTTTGGGTAGGTATGTTGTTTGATGAATGCAATCTAAGGGTGAAACATCTTTCTTGAATAAAATGAGCATATGAGTGTAATTTTTGAATTGATATTAATTGATTAACCTAGTTGATGTTTAGTTTATCTTATTATTTGTTGGTAAGAAAGAATCCTAAATCCACAAAAAGAGTGAGAGACTCCCTTACTTGGCACTGTGTAAAATTAACAGTGGTACCTAAGACATGGGTTGAAGTCTTTGAAAAAAAAAGGAGAGAGAAAAAAAAGAAAAATAACTCCCCTACTTGGCACTGTGAAAAATTGACAGTGGTACCGAAGACAAGGGTTGAAGTCCAAATAAAAAGTGTGTATCTATGTGGGTACATACCATCAAAAACACAATAAAAAAAATTTAGAAAAGAAAGATTTTGAATGAAAAATATTTTAGATATCCTATTCCTGTACACAAAAGTATGATAGATTTATACTGAAACTTAGGTGAATTCATGAAACTAAGATTCTATTTATTGTGCGAGTTGCGAAGTTTTATTTGATCAAAGCTGTGAATCTTAAAGATTAAATTCAAAGGATGATGTATTTATCTGAAATTTTATGCAAAAAGTTGATGGAATATTTCATGAGTGATTATATTTTATAAATTTACTTTTCATGAAAAGGCATATTTTCCATAGCAATGTTCTTTATTCTATGTATTTGCTTGTGGACAAGCAAAGTTTGAGCCTTATGTGTTTGATGACACCAAAATTTATAGTAAATTTAGTACCATTTCATTGGTGTTTTTGTGTCATATTCATAAACTTTTCTTATTTTTATGCTTTTTTTAATCAATATTTGCGGAATCTACATTCTTTTTGGTTTTTAATGATTTTTATGCAAAAAGGCATGAATTTCAGTCGATTTCAAGCAATCCAGATGCATGGACGATTTCACAACATCAAGAGGAGATCACACGTCAAATTTCAAGAGAATTGGAGCTTCAGAGCAAATTATGGCACCCCCATAATGGATATTACGGTACCGTAATTTCGCATCACACACAGATCGAAATCACGGTACTGCCGTAATTCCTGGCAGGTGCCATATTTTGGTGATTTTTCGACCAGAGAAATTCGAGGAGATTACGACACTGCCGTAACAAACTTTATGGGCCGTAATTTCAGACATTTTTGGACAGAGAATTCAGTTAAGATTACGGCACTGTCGTAACAGAACTTACGGTACCGTAATATGGCCGATTTTCCACCCGAGAGATTTTGGGGAAAATACGGCACTGCCGTAATGATTATTACGGTACCATAATTCTAGGATATTTTCACCCGAGCGCTACAGCTCGAAATTACAGCATTGCCGTAACCAACATTACGGCCGTAATTACTACCTGGACATGCGATTTTTCTAGGCCCGATTTTTGTGCGGAACATGTCTGGAGATCTAGACCTCCAAATTGAGATCCGAAAGAAGCTACGGACTGGTCTCAACGAGGAGAAGATAAAGAGAGCAAAAGCCCTAATTTTTAAGGACGATTCGGGGAGCAATCAACAGAGGCGTCTCTAGGGTTCGGCCGCGCGCCGAGAGGCGTGGAGGTTACCTCAGGCCGTGAATTTTACAGTGAAGTTTCGCCTGGAGGAGGGGAGGACATCACAGAAGTTTTAGAGCAAAGGGTTCTCGATTGGAGGAGAAATCAATGAAAGAAGGGTCGTGGGCACTGTTCATAGTGAGTTTTCAACCAAAATTATGGCTGTAATTTTCATTACAGTCGTGTTGTAACGTTATTTCTCCTTCTTCTTTGATTTCTAACACTTTGATACTATGGTTGATTGAATTTTCTCTTCCATGCTAGCTTAATCATATTTGGGGACATGGGAGAGTAATTCACTTTGATTTCTTATGACTAGATAACTTTTATTTTCGTCAGAATAGTTTTATTATGATGATTCTACGTATGTGATAGATTGCTCTATGATTCTCCATAGTTTTCTTATTATCATACATGATTCTAGAGTTTTCGCAATAGACTGAAAAGTGACTTGTTTGAGAACTTGGAACCCTAAAATTGAATAATAGGAACTCACTGTAAGAAATTAGGTTAGTTCTTATTTCCTGATTTTAGAGTAATAATTGTCATGTTTGATAAAAAGAATCTATGATTGAGTTATTTTGTCAAACGGGAAGATCTTATGCGAAAGCAAGGATCGGAACGTTGGAAAACCATAAGTAGAACCTGTGTTGAGACTCGGATGCACGAAAGTGATCCTTGAGATTCCACTTGGGGTAATCAACTTAGAATTCGGATGCACGAAAGTGATCCTTGAGTTCTTTGTTTGATAATTTACTTGTTCTCAACGTTGGGATAGATCTTACATGAAAGCGAGGATAGGTCCCTACTTGATTGTCTGCACGAAAGTGAGATAATCCTTTTATGAAGTAAATTATGTCATTATTATGATGAAATTAGACTGACGACCTTTTATTCATATTGATGTCGGACCGAGGCAGGACCTTCGGAGGTCCGCCCGGGTTCGAAAGAAGCCCTCTAGGTATGGCTATCCTAGCCACTAGACACGGCTTCCTTAGGACCCCATTTTGCTTATTTTGTCTTAGATTAGGGTGCATCATATGGTAGGTTAGATCCACCCTCAAATTACACCATGTAGTTACATTTCTAGGTTCCGCCACTTATGTATGGTAGGTTAACTCATGCAATTAATGTAATAGATTAGGACACTCCAATTTGGGGACTCAAGTCGAAATCCAGTCAAGCTACATCAAGGAGGCACCAAGCTCAAGCCCAACCCATCATGAAGTGCACCCTCAACAAATCCACCCAAGTTCCACCCTTCATGTTGTCATCCATGTGGATCTATTTTGTCTTCATCTCCAACAGCCCTCTCTACTTGAGGAAGGGGCTCAAATCAAGATGTTTGCGCCAGATGTTCCAGCAGCTCTTGAAGGTAAAGAACAGCCAACAAGCAAGGAAAGGGGCCAGCCACAACACCCCCTTCAAGAGCAGGAACTTGTCTTACCACTTCTAGAAAGTTTCAGCCCACTTCTTCAAGGAGGATCGCCAGCTTTAAAGGAGGGGATCAGCTCATTCAATGAGCCCACAGCCAGCTAAGTCCTCCCTTACCATTTAGGGGAAGGCTCCAAAGCAAGTCCAAAGAGGACAGCCCACAAACAAGGAAAGTTGCAGCCCATCAATGCTCCCTGCGCAAGTGCAGAATCCTGGTTTGTTCATTGTTTGTCTTGAGCGCCTAGAGGATGAGATATCCGTTGGGACTCTCTTATATTGCTGTAGCCTTTTGTAAGTTTGGGGGAGTTGAATATTTTTGAAAGAAAACTTCAGAAGTGTGTCTTCTAGTGGTGTGTGTCACCTCAACTCTGCCCCTCTTCCAAACCTTGCCAAGAGCTCTTCACTTCTTCCCATCTTCAATCTTCTTCCACCACTTGCTCATGTCTTGAAGTTGAAAGCTCATGCCTCCCTTCCCTTCAGCCTTGAAGAGTATCCAATCCAAGAGGAGGAGCTGGAACCAAACCATAGCACAAGATGGTGTTGCCTACACCATGCCGAGATCAAGAAACTTCCCTAAGCTAGCTAAGTTCCTTCTCTACTTTGTTGTTGTATTTTCTTGATGTTTTTGAGCATCCATCTACACTCACGTTCCTGCTCCATGAAGGTTGCGCAAGGATTAGAAGGACTTGCAAGGCGTCACCCCTTCCCTCCCCCCTCTTAGCTAGTTAGTCCCTAACATGTTAGCAAGGGAACTTGGAGGTAGCCTCCCCCTTGATTGTCTTTGTAATTTGGCCTGTTAATATTCTTTCTAAACACTCACCCACGCATGTGTGGGGATGCTGTAATGCCATGGTTATAAGCTCATAGGGCCCTACTTCGTGAGTTCAACCATTGAACCGGTGAAGAACGGGAAGTTCGCCCTTTCTATTCTCAAAGGGTGCAAGGTGAGCCTCTCCCCTAGAATAGTGTTGTTTTTCAAGCTCTAGATTGCATGCTAGGTTTCAATTTCGGTTTTAACACTTGCCTTAGACTTGCATGATAGTATTTAATTTCAGTTTGCTACTTGCCTAGTTTCGGTTTTACCTACAAAATACCAAAACAAGCTATTTTCAACTACGTTAGCTTAAAGGGATTCTTTAACCTATACTTAACTAGCAAAATGTTTTCAAATCGCGTTGTTTGAATGTGTGCATGCCGGCGACCCCCATCATCTTGGTATCAGAGCAAGTTCTTAGAGTAGGATTTTATAAGACCAAAAATTTATTTTCCTACTACTAAGACGATTTTGGACCTAGGTGCTTGAAAGAATTTGATTAACTATATTTTACCACCTTAGGGTCTATTTTCCAAACTCTACTATTTTCGAAAATGGCTACTAGATCCGGTGCCCCCTATGGTCTTAATCAAGCTATTGACCATGAGGTGAGTGCCCTTTCAATTGATATGGCCTCCATTAAAGAAACCCTAGCATCCCTTCAACACTCTATAGGTGTCATAGACAATAGGCTTAACACCCTAGAGTCTAACTCTAAGATGGATCCCCCAAATACTAGCCGGCCCAATAGTGGATCCCACACAAGGGAACCAAATGACCTAGGACCTCCCTCTCACACCCCTAGAGTCACTCATGCTCAAACCGAATGGGAATGGCCTTATGCCCAACAACCACCCTATCATAGACCTAGAGATCATGATGTGCAACGTGCCATCAAGATCAACCCTCCTACTTTTGGTGGATCCCTTAACCCTAAGGAATTCCTAGATTGGACTACAAAGCTAGATCAATACTTTGACTATAGCCTCATGCATAGTGAAAGTAAGGTTAGGTTCACAAAGTGCTTACTAGAAGGACCCGCTAGACTCTACTGGACCCATGTTGAGAGAACCATAGAAAGGGATGGTAAGCCACCCGTTGAGTCTTGGGATGAAATGAAATTCCTCCTTAGGCAAAAGTATGTCCCTCCCGGCTTCATGCAAAAACTTAAGGATGAACTTGGTAGTCACACTCAAGGATCCTCTACTGTAGAGGCCTACCAAACCAAGTTGGAAGAGCTTCTCATTAGGTGTGAGGTCAATGAAGATCAGGGTATGATCCTAAGTAGATTCAAGAATGGCCTTAGACCAGACATTAAGATGGCCTTGACCTATTTCCAATTAGACACCCCCGAGATAGCTTATCAAAGAGCCATAGAGGTGGAACAAGAACTTAAGAATAGGAAGGAGACTCTCCCTCCCCGGCCTATCTATAGGCCCACTCCTATGCCCCAGCCTTCCAGCTCAAATCCCAAACCTAGGCCTACTCAACCTATAGACAACTCCACCATCACTTGTTATAACTGTAGGCAAAGGGGACACCTTGCAAAGGACTGCCAAAAGAAGGTCATGGTCCTAACTGAGGAACATGTAGATCCTGAACCCACCCTTGAGGGGGACCCTGATCAAGAGATTGAAATCAATGACTATGATAGTAGCGATGACATCTTCAACACCTTAGGGGTAGTTAGATGTACCCTTGTCAAGCCTACCCCCACTGAAGACTGGCGTCGGACCAGCATCTTCCACACTTACACCAAATGCCATGGTCACATGTGCAAGGTGGTAATTGATGGAGGAAGCAGTCTCAATGCTGTCTCCCACATAGCTGCCACCAAATTAAATCTCAAAATGGAACCCCGACCTAGCCCCTACAATATTTCCTGGGTCAACCAAACTAGCGTCCCAGTAACCCATAGATGCCTCGTGCCTATCCAGTTTGGCACATATGAGGACAAGGTGTGGTGTGACGTCCTTACTATGGATGTAGCCCAAATCCTCTTAGGGCGCCCTTGGCTATATGACATGGATGTTGTCCACTACGGTAGGACCAATACCTATGTCTTTAACCATAAGGACCAAAAGATTAGGCTAAAACCCTCTCTTCCCAAAGAACTTAGAGCTACCACTAGTAAGGGTAAGGTAGAGGAACCCAAGCAGAGTCCACCCACCGTTCAACTGATAAGGCCCCAGACCTTCACTAAGGAGATCATAGAAGATCAACCCCTTTATACCTTAGTCATCAAAGAAATCAACCCCGAAGTAGAAGAGAAACCTTCCCCAGAAGTAGAAGCCTTGCTCTAGGAATTTAGTGAGCTCACTCCCGAGGATCTCCCTGAAGGACTGCCACCCCTTAGGGATATACAACATGCCATAGACTTAATACCTGGATCCTCTCTTCCCAACCTACCCCACTATAGGATGAACCCTATTGAACATGAGGAGCTTAAGAGACAGGTAGATGACTTGATGTGTAAGGGTTACATAAGGGAAAGCCTGAGTCCCTGCGCCATCCCAGCCCTTCTTACCCCAAAGAAGGATGGCAGCTGGCGCATGTGTATAGATTGTAGGGCTATCAACAAGATTACTATCAAGTATAGGTTTCCCATACCTAGACTTGATGACATGCTAGATACGTTAGTCGGATCCAAATGGTTTTCCAAACTAGACCTTAGGAGTGGATACCATCAGGTCAGGATAAGAGAAGGGGATGAGTGGAAGACCACTTTCAAAACCAAAGACGGTCTATATGAGTGGTTAGTCATGCCTTTTGGGCTAACCAATGCCCCTTCCACATTTATGAGGCTTATGACCCAGGTGCTTAGGCCTTACATAGGAAAATTCTTAGTTGTGTACTTTGATGACATACTTATCTATAGTAAGTCACAAGAGGAGCACCTAGGGCACCTAAGGCAAACCCTAACCCTTCTTAAAAATGAAAAGCTTTATGTCAACCTAAAGAAGTGTTCTTTCCTATCTCCCAAGGTTGTCTTTCTAGGGTTCATTGTTTCCGATTTAGGGCTTCAAGCTGATCCATCTAAGGTCCAAGCCATACTAGACTGGTCAGAGCCCAAAACCCTTACTGAAGTTAGGAGTTTCCATGGCCTTGCTACCTTCTACCATAGGTTTATACGGAATTTTAGTACCATAGTGGCTCCTATCACCAATTGCATGAAACAAGGGGACTTTAGTTGGACTAAGTCTGCCAGTAGGGCCTTCACTGAACTTAAGAGTAGGATGACCTCTGCCCCTGTTTTAAGATTGCCTGACTTTGGCAAGGTCTTCGAGGTTGATTGCGATGCTTCTGGCATTGGCATAGGTGGGACCCTCAGCCAGGAAGGTCACCCAATTGCCTTCTTCAATGAAAAACTGAATGAGGCCAAGCAGAAGTACTCAACCTACGACAAAGAGTTATATGCCGTGGTTCAATCTCTAAGGCATTGGCGGCACTACCTTCTCCACCATGAATTTACCTTAAATAGTGATCACCAAGCCCTGTCTTACCTTAGTGCCCAAAGAAAACTCAATGCTAGACATGCCAAGTGGGTAGAATATCTACAACAGTACACTTTTGTCTTAAAACACAAGTCTGGAGTTAACAACAAAGTTGCTGATGCTTTGAGTAGGGTAGTCTTCGTTTTGCAAACTATGCATGCTGAGCTTGTAGGATTTGAGCATATGAAAGCTGCCTATCTAGATTGCTGTTGGAACCCCTTTCAAGAGGGGGGCGAAACCCAGCATGGTGCAAAACAAATTTCAAGCAGCGGATAGGGTCTCTAAGAATCGCATGCATCTTATATAATCAACTTAAAGGAAAAACCGATTGCATAAGAGATGATTCGATCCATACCATTGCCATTTCTAGATGGCACCTTGGAAGTAAAGATCAAACGAGATCTTCTCCTTGTCGTCACACACAAGATGATGTCGCTATCTCTCTTGGTGCTCCTTGTGCTAGCAAGGTTCCAAGAGGTCCTTTGACGAGTGAAGGGAAAATGAGATGTCAATCTCTCTTGGCCGAATCCTCCTCAATCCGTCAAGCGTCGCCGCACTCACACAAGAATGTCGAGAGGAATATGGGCGAGAGGAATATGGGAAGTGGCGAAAATAGAGCATACTCTATTCGGACGAGAGCCCCCTCAAGTGGAGATCATGGTTACTAAAAATAGTAACCACTCCTCACCACAACGTTCACGCCAAGTGAACTTGTCGCCTACTCCTCTCCCTATGAACCAAGCGCTCATTTAGTGAGCCGGTTCACTTTGGTTCGGTTTAAGAACCAATCAAGCCAATGATCTAGTCTAGATCTTAAATAAACCCTAAGGTTCACGATCTAACCGTCGATCTCAACGATGCCCCTGATCTGACCGATCTGGCATGCATTCTCTCGATCAAAGCTTACCGATCTCAAGCCCTAATCAATCAAACATGATCAGACCAGATCTCACTTACAATCAGAGATTAAATCCCTTTAAACTGAACCCAAATAATTCAGTCCACACGATCTGACTTAAGTAAGCCATATCATCAAATTGTGCGACCCAAAGGGTTTCCTTTAAATGTCGGTAACGACAACTTACGTTATCACGATCAGTGAGAGGTATCTAGCAACACATCACTGTCTCCCGATATAAAGAAAAGAGTCTTCCAAGACTACACCCAAAAACAGCACAAGTGTGAATCAAATCACAAGGCATGCATTTTTCCTTTGCCACTGGATGTTCTTATTGGACAAGCCTGTCAAGCTTGTAATTCCAATATGATGAGCATGATTAGATCAGATGATCATAGTCACCTGGGTATGGCCATACACTCTCTCAATCATCTCATCCAGGGGGCCCATTAGAACATCACACTCCTTAAACAAGGAGACGGCAATCCTATGTCTATCACTAGTGCCCTAACCTGACTCAAGCTCATCATCCAAGATAGTCTATAATCATTATGTTTCAAACGATATTGAACTATCTCAAAACAATGACAATCATCATTTAGAAAACACAAGTGATCTCAAGTCAGAGGAAATGTGCCACTTGTCATAATCAAGGAATATTCACATTGTGACAAACAATTGAACATCCTAGTAGGGTCTGTCCAGTACATCCCATGTACCCATGAGTCTACATCTTATTCCATGCTCGAAGCATCCTATAAGATTAGAACACATATTAGTCTTAACAATATCAAGGCTGTCTCATGTTCACCAAGATACATCGACTAAGGACTTAATAGCATGTCAGCCCAGCTGAACAGCTTTGAGACATTATTCAGAAGAACATATATTGCAGCAGACAATGTAGCTAACTGAATAACAACCATGCCTTTATAAACATAAGAGTTTATTACATGATACAGATACATTCCCATAGGCCTCAAACATTAGCCTTAAGGGCATACCCCAACAATCTCCCACTTGCACTTAATCTAATGGTTGAGAAATCTCAAACCCATATTATTACAGTGCTTCTCATGCTTCTGCTGCGCCAGAGGCTTGGTAAGCGGGTCTGCCAGATTGTCATCTGTATGAACCTTGCAGACTTTGATCTCGCCTCGATCTATGATCTCCCTGATCAAATGAAACCGTCTCTGTATGTGCTTGGACTTCTGGTGCGACCGTGGTTCCTTTGCTTGTGCGATTGCTCCAGTGTTATCACAAAAGATAACCAAAGGATCTGCACTCGAAGGAATGACACCAAGTTCTCTCACGAACTTACGAATCCACACTGCCTCCTTGGATGCTTCCGAGGCTGCAACATACTCGGCTTCTGTTGTGGAATCAGCAACAGTTGACTGTTTGAAACTCTTCCACACCACTGCACCTCCATTCAAGCTAAAAACATAGCCTGATTGCGATCGGAAATCATCCTGGTCAGACTGGAACGAAGCGTCAGTATATCCTTCAATACTGAGTTCTTCCTGACCACCATATATCAAGAACATATCTTTGGTCCTCCGCAGATATTTTAAAATGTTCTTGACTGCAATCCAGTGCGCCACACCTGGATTACTCTGGTAACGACTGGTTACGCTTAACCCGTAAGCAACGTCTGGGCGAGTACACAACATCGCATACATAATGGATCCAATAGCCGAAGCATAAGGCGTATTGTCCATTTCATCTTTCTCAGTCTGTGTTTGTGGACACTGACTCTTCGAAAGATTCAGACCATGTCTGACTGGAAGATATCCACGTTTAGAATTCTCTAAATGAAATCTCTCCAGGACCTTATCGATGTAAGTACTTTGGCACAGCCCGAGAAGCCTCTTAGATCTATCCCTGTAGATCTTCACACCTAACACATAGGCTGCTTCTCCTAAATCTTTCATCTGGAAACATTTTCCTTAGCCATGCCTTAACAGCATGCATTTCAGGAATGTCGTTTCCAATGATCAAGATGTCATCGACGTAGAGGACTAGGAAAGTAATCACGCTCCCACTAAACCTCTTATATACACACGGGTCATCCTCGTTCTTGATGAAACCAAATTCAATGACTGATTCATCAAAACGAATGTTCCAGCTTCTTGATGCTTGTTTAAGTCCATAAATAGACTTCTTTAACTTGCATATCTTATGACGATCTGCTGGATTAGTGAAACCTTCTGGTTGTGTCATATACACATCCTCATCCAGATTTCCATTAAGGAAAGCTGTTTTCACATCCATCTGCCAAATCTCATAATCATAATATGCAGCTATCGCGAAAAGAATCCGAATAGACTTAAACATAGCTACAGGTGAGAAAGTTTCATCATAATCTATCCCGTAGATTTGTTTGAAACCTTTCGCAACTAGCCTGCTTTTATAGGTAACCACGTTACCATCCATGTCAATCTTCTTCTTGAAGATCCATTTACAGCCTATAGGGATAATTCCCGGAGGCGGATCAACCAAATCCCAAACTTGGTTATCTGACATGGAGTCCATCTCGGCGCGCATAGCTTCAAGCCATCTCGCTGACTCCGGTCCACTGACCGCATCCGCATAAGTGAGGGGTTCATCATTGTCAATGATGTAGACTCCGTCATAGCGCTCAGGCTGTCGACGGATCCTACCCGATCTTCGCGGTTCCCGTGATATCTGAGCCTCAGGTTGTTCAATAACCTGTTCTACCGGCTCAGGCTCATCCAACTCTGCTTGACTACTTTGTCCTTCGTCTGGATTCTCATCCAGCTTTATTTCTCTCCCACTGGCCTCTTGCAGAAGAAATTCCTTCTCAAGAAATATGGCCGTCCGAGCAACAAAAACCTTGTTCTCCTTGGGATCGAAGAAATAATAACCCTTAGTTTCCTTAGGGTAACCGACAAAGATACATTTGTCAGATCTACTCTCTAGTTTCCCAGAGGCGAGCTTCTTTACATAAGCTTCGCAACCCCAGATCCTGATAAATGTCAAGCTTGGCTGTTTCCCATACCATAACTCATATGGCGTCTTTGAAACTGCCTTGGATGGCACTCGGTTTAGTACCTTTGCAGCTGTTTCCAGTGCAAAACCCCAAAAGGAGTAGGGTAGAGTAGCCTGACTCATCATAGAACGAACCATATCAAGTAGCGTTCTATTTCTCCTCTCGGACACACCATTCCATTGCGGTGTTCCAGGCGGAGTGAGCTGTGAGATAATCCCACACTCCTTTAGATAGTCAGTAAATGCATGACTTAGGTATTCACCACCTCGATCTGAGCGAAGTGCCTTGATATTACGGCCTAGCTGATTCTGTACTTCATTTTTGAACTCTTTGAACTTGTCAAAAGATTCACTCTTATGTCTCATCAGATAGACATACCCGTATCTACTGAAATCATCAGTAAAGGTAATGAAGTACTGATATCCACCTCTGGCATGTTTACTAAAAGGCCCACACACATCACTGTGTATAAGGTCAAGTAAACCTGAAGCCCTTTGACCTTTGTGAGGAAAAGGTGACTTCGTCATTTTACCCATTAAACAAGCTTTGCATGTATCAATCTCCTTGTAGGAGAATGATCCCAGCAGTCCATTTTCATGCAACCGCTTAATGCGTTTCTCGTTTATATGGCCTAAACGACTATGCCATAGCAAGGTGCTGTCATCAGCATACTTGGCTTTCTTAATATCAATTTGTTGTATCGAACATTCCATGTCCAACATGTATAACCCATTATTAATTGAACCAGTTGCATAAACAATATTATCAAAAGACAAAATACACTTTGAAATATTGCATTCAAAGGAAAATCCCTTCCTAACAAGAGCAGGAATGGAGATAATATTTTTAGTTATACTGGGAACAAAGTAACAACTGTTTAGTTCCAATACAAGTCCAGATGGTAAAGAAATAAAGTAGTCTCCTACAGCAACAGCAGCAACCCGTGCCCCGTTTCCAACTCGTAGGTCCACCTCATGCTGTCCCACCTGCCTTCTTCTCTTGAGTTCCTGTACATTTGAACAAATGTGAACTCCACATGCAGTGTCCAACACCCATGATACAGAAGAAGAAAACATGACCTCAGTCACGAATATACCTGAGCCAGAAGCAAAGCTTCCCCTCTTATCTCCTTGGAGCGCTTTACAGTCCTTTTTCCAGTGACCCAGCTGGCCACAGTGGAAACACCTGTATTCCTTAGACCGCTTCACCTTCTGCTTCAGAGCCTTGCTGTAATTCTTGACCGGGGCCTTGCCCTTCTTCCCCTTCTTCTTGTTCCTAGAAGGAACCATCAAGACAGAGGTTGAAGGCTTACCCTTCAGAGTCTCCTCAGTGGTCAAGAGCATATTCAGCAGCTCTGCCGGAGTACAATCGATTTTGTTCATATTAAAATTAATAATGAACGCGTCGAATGAAGGCGGGAGAGACTGCAGAATAATGTCCACAGCAAGCTCCTGGTTAATGGTATGCCCCAGTTTCTCTAGAGCCTCCTTGTGCCCAATCATCTTGAGCACGTGAGCTCCCACTGGGCTCCCTTCAGCCAGTTTGCTCTGAAAGAAGAGCTTTGTCAAATTATAGCGTTCAGTCCTCGCCTGTGCAGCATACAGCATCTTGAGGTTCGCTATCATCTCTATAGCCGACATATCCTCATGCTGACGCTGCAGCGGTGGCGTCATAGACGCTAGCATCAGGCAAGCGACATCAATGCTATCATTGACGTGCTTTTCATAGGCTTCCCGAACCGCCCTTGCGGCGTTCGGAGCGGGCTGCGGCGGTATCGCCGTCTCGAGGACATACAGTTTCCTCTCTGCCTTAAGAACGATCTTAAGGTGTCCAAACCAGTCAGAGAAGTTCGGCCCAGCAAACTTCTCCCTTTCCAGTAGGGATCGCACATTGAAGTTCATGGTGTTCGTTGCTGCAGGTATCTACAACAATGCAAGAACAGCAAGGTCAGTATCAATGTATAAGAATCAATCAGGACTTAAGAAAGATTCTTTTTCTCACTATTTTATCAGGCGTGAAAAATCCAGCAAAACAGCCCGAAAGAGTAAAACTCTTTTAGTGAGATGGGATCCAGATTTCATACTTGGTCTCCGCGTCCCGCTCAGGCGAGATAAGATGCACAGAGAGTACAAGCACTAGTTTCTGGTAGGCAGTCCCTGCCGATCGCCAACCCGTGCGATTCCCCTTCATCTGGGCAGTCCAGCAGACTGTGCCAACTGAGTTGGTACAACACAATCTCTGACCCCACAGATGGCTGCCTCCATGTGCTACCATATGCGCCACATATGTAGCCAACACGGTCAAGCTGACCCGACCTACTCCCTGGACCACCACGTGCTATGCTGAGCAACGAGAAGGGATAAATCCCTACTCTGTAACACGCAGGTGTAATCCCGCACCGTCTGAAGATAGATGGACGTGCCCACTGAGTGGGTACAACACGGCTCCAACGATAATCAGAACAGTGAGGTTTCGCGTCAGAAGGCTTACGAGCTTGATATTTAAGCGTTGGATTTTAACGGTCTTTTATCTTCTTGCCTATCATGCAATTCCTATGGTGATAGCAGAAGATAATTTAATCATGCAATTCTAATATTAAGCAATAAAAGAAAGCATGTATCTTATGTGGTAAAAGCCCATAGCCCTAGAAGACCTTAACCTAACTTAAGTCTTCATTTGCTCTTCATGGGTCTTTTGCTGCACATCTGGCCCAAACCTGGGCCCAAGCGCCAATTACAGCACAGGTGCGCCCACCAGGGAAAATGCGCCTGGTCCTAGGGTCGAACCCTAGACCTCCCACCTGGTCCAGCCACTTGCTGCATGCGCCTCTGCCAAGTGTGCTCTGTGCTCTTGTCTAATTAAATTACAAATTTAACTATCTAGACAAGAGTGACACGCAGGTCACTTACATTTATAAATTAAAACACAGTGATGCGCAGATCACAATAATTAATTTACAATTTTAAAACAGGCACGCAGGCCCCAGCACAGCACAGATTTAACATGGGCAGCCCACATAAGACAAAATAGACAGACACATGCATCCATTCAGCAATCAAGTGATCCATTATAAAAATTAAAATTTTCGAAAACCCCTTGGGATTAATTTTAATTTTTTCCTTATTTGCCCTACAACCTTACAACGGTACATTACTAGGGATCCACTCATCCAACCTAGTCAGATCCACTGCCCTTGCATGCACCAAGTCCTAACTGACTTGAGTCGACCATGAGGTCAACCATGCATGCGCCAGGGCTGAACAACCACAATGAGGTCTGGCAAGCGGGTGTGACCCCGGGCCTAACTCATGTGTGTTCATAGGTTGTCTCAATCAGACATCGCTACACACCTGTCTGCAGTCGACCTATAGCCACCATAGGCTTGCGCCAAGGTGCTAACAGGTCGACCCATTCAGGCTGTCAGATGGTCTGATCAGACTGTTGGATCTAACTCAGGGGGTGACTTCAACCCTAATAACCCGTCTAAGGGTTTATAGTAGAGCCTTAGATCTAGAGTGACTCGCGCATGTCAATTAGGGTTTTAAGAAAAACACAAAGCATGCGCCAAGAACAACATGCGCCAATGAAAACATACTTCAAGTTTCGCATGTACAAAAACTTAAAGAAAAATCGCATGTTAACTAGATCTAAGCATGTACACGCAAACATGGATCATATAAGCTTAAGCAATCATACAAAGATGCATAGAAAACAGGCTCTGATACCAGTTGTTGGAACCCCTTTCAAGAGGGGGGCGAAACCCAGCATGGTGCAAAACAAATTTCAAGCAGCGGATAGGGTCTCTAAGAATCGCATGCACCTTATATAATCAACTTAAAGGAAAAACCGATTGCATAAGAGATGATTCGATCCATACCATTGCCATTTCTAGATGGCACCTTGGAAGTAAAGATCAAACGAGATCTTCTCCTTGTCGTCACACACAAGATGATGTCGCTATCTCTCTTGGTGCTCCTTGTGCTAGCAAGGTTCCAAGAGGTCCTTTGACGAGTGAAGGGAAAATGAGATGTCAATCTCTCTTGGCCGAATCCTCCTCAATCCGTCAAGCGTCGCCGCACTCACACAAGAATGTCGAGAGGAATATGGGCGAGAGGAATATGGGAAGTGGCGAAAATAGAGCATACTCTATTCGGACGAGAGCCCCCTCAAGTGGAGATCATGGTTACTAAAAATAGTAACCACTCCTCACCACAACGTTCACGCCAAGTGAACTTGTCGCCTACTCCTCTCCCTATGAACCAAGCGCTCATTTAGTGAGCCGGTTCACTTTGGTTCGGTTTAAGAACCAATCAAGCCAATGATCTAGTCTAGATCTTAAATAAACCCTAAGGTTCACGATCTAACCGTCGATCTCAACGATGCCCCTGATCTGACCGATCTGGCATGCATTCTCTCGATCAAAGCTTACCGATCTCAAGCCCTAATCAATCAAACATGATCAGACCAGATCTCACTTACAATCAGAGATTAAATCCCTTTAAACTGAACCCAAATAATTCAGTCCACACGATCTGACTTAAGTAAGCCATATCATCAAATTGTGCGACCCAAAGGGTTTCCTTTAAATGTCGGTAACGACAACTTACGTTATCACGATCAGTGAGAGGTATCTAGCAACACATCACTGTCTCCCGATATAAAGAAAAGAGTCTTCCAAGACTACACCCAAAAACAGCACAAGTGTGAATCAAATCACAAGGCATGCATTTTTCCTTTGCCACTGGATGTTCTTATTGGACAAGCCTGTCAAGCTTGTAATTCCAATATGATGAGCATGATTAGATCAGATGATCATAGTCACCTGGGTATGGCCATACACTCTCTCAATCATCTCATCCAGGGGGCCCATTAGAACATCACACTCCTTAAACAAGGAGACGGCAATCCTATGTCTATCACTAGTGCCCTAACCTGACTCAAGCTCATCATCCAAGATAGTCTATAATCATTATGTTTCAAACGATATTGAACTATCTCAAAACAATGACAATCATCATTTAGAAAACACAAGTGATCTCAAGTCAGAGGAAATGTGCCACTTGTCATAATCAAGGAATATTCACATTGTGACAAACAATTGAACATCCTAGTAGGGTCTGTCCAGTACATCCCATGTACCCATGAGTCTACATCTTATTCCATGCTCGAAGCATCCTATAAGATTAGAACACATATTAGTCTTAACAATATCAAGGCTGTCTCATGTTCACCAAGATACATCGACTAAGGACTTAATAGCATGTCAGCCCAGCTGAACAGCTTTGAGACATTATTCAGAAGAACATATATTGCAGCAGACAATGTAGCTAACTGAATAACAACCATGCCTTTATAAACATAAGAGTTTATTACATGATACAGATACATTCCCATAGGCCTCAAACATTAGCCTTAAGGGCATACCCCAACAATTGCCCTGATTTTTCTACTATCTATGCTGATATGACTAGAGATATCATGAGTCACCCTCTATACACCCTTAGGGATGGGTACCTTTTCCTTGGGCCGACACTTTGTGTGCCTAAGACCTCAATCCGGGATTTCCTAATTTGGGAACTCCATGGGGGAGGGTCTGCTAGGCACCACGGTCGAGAAAAGACCCGTGCTTTGGTAGAGGAGCGGTTCTTTTGGCCGAAGCTCTACCGAGATGTGGCCAAGGTAGTTAGGCATTGTGGGACCTGTCAATCCACCAAGGTCCAGAAGCACAATTTTGGACTGTACACCCCTCTGCCTATTCCCCAGGCACCATGGCAGGATATCAGTATGGACTTTGTTCTAGGATTGCCTAGGACTGCAGCTAGGCATGACTCTATTTATGTCGTGGTAGACAGGTTCACCAAAATGGCACATTTCATACCCTGCACTAAGACTACTGATGCCTCCCATATGGCCAGGCTCTTCTTTAGAGACATTGTTAGGTTGCATGGTACCCCTCTCACCATAGTTTCGGATAGAGACACCAGGTTCGTTAGCCATTTTTGGAGGACACTATGGGCTCTATTAGGCACGAAACTAAAGTTCTCAACGGCCTACCACCCCCAGACGGATGGGTAGGCCGAAGTGGTCAACAGATCACTTGGGAGCATCCTTAGGAGTCTCGTAGGAGAACACCCCAGTGATTGGGACAAGCTGTTGCCCACAGCTGAATTCTCCTACAATAGTGTTCCAAATAGGACTACTGGTCTGTCTCCCTTCCAGGCAAACTTAGGGTATCAACCTAATAAGCCCATTGATCTATTTACTGCCCCTAAGCATTGCAAGACTTCTATTTCGGCCCGAGATTATGCTTTCCATATTTCGCAGTTACATCATGAGTTATTTAGCAAGATTTAGGATTCTGTTAATCAATATCGTGATGATACTAATAAACGACGCCGAGAGAAGGTATTTTCTGTAGGGGATCAGGTAATGTTGCGGGTCCGTGAGGAGCGTATCCAAGGACACGGCCGCAAGTTGGACGCAAAGGGGATCGGGCCCTTCACTATTTTGAAGAGGATCAACGACAACGCCTATCTATTGGACCTGCCACCAGAATTGGGGATATCCTCCACCATCAATGTGGAGGATCTGACGCTTTATCATCCGCCTCTCTCTATACAAGAACCCGGCGTCTGCCATGAGTTAGAGATTGAGGCCATACTCGAGGACCAGACCCGACTCACCCCTGATGAGGTACAGCTTTATTACCGCGTCAAATTTACTGATGGTGAGGAGGCATGGCTCCCCAAGGCTGAGCTTGCTAGGTCTGCACCTGAGCTTCTCCAACGGTACAAAGATAATTCTCCAGAGGAGAATTTCTCTCACCCCGGGAGAGCTGATGTGGGACCGAGGCAGGACCTTCGGAGGTCCGCCCGGGTTCGAAAGAAGCCCTCTAGGTATGGCTATCCTAGCCACTAGACACGGCTTCCTTAGGACCCCATTTTGCTTATTTTGTCTTAGATTAGGGTGCATCATATGGTAGGTTAGATCCACCCTCAAATTACACCATGTAGTTACATTTCTAGGTTCCGCCACTTATGTATGGTAGGTTAGCTCATGCAATTAATGTAATAGATTAGGACACTCCAATTTGGGGACTCAAGTCAAAATCCGGTCAAGCTACATCAAGGAGGCACCAAGCTCAAGCCCAACCCATCATGAAGTGCACCCTCAACAAATCCACCCAAGTTCCACCCTTCATGTTGTCATCCATGTGGATCTATTTTGTCTTCATCTCCAACAGCCCTCTCTACTTGAGGAAGGGGCTCAAATCAAGATGTTTGTGCCAGATGTTCCAGCAGCTCTTGAAGGTAAAGAACAGCCAACAAGCAAGGAAAGGGGCCAGCCACAACACCCCCTTCAAGAGCAGGAACTTGTCTTACCACTTCTAGAAAGTTTCAGCCCACTTCTTCAAGGAGGATCGCCAGCTTTAAAGGAGGGGATCAGCTCATTCAATGAGCCCACAGCCAGCTAAGTCCTCCCTTACCATTTAGGGGAAGGCTCCAAAGCAAGTCCAAAGAGGACAGCCCACAAACAAGGAAAGTTGCAGCCCATCAATGCTCCCTGCGCAAGTGCAGAATCCTGGTTTGTTCATTGTTTGTCTTGAGCGCCTAGAGGATGAGATATCCGTTGGGACTCTCCTATATTGCTGTAGCCTTTTGTAAGTTTGGGGGAGTTGAATATTTTTGAAAGAAAACTTCAGAAGTGTGTCTTCTAGTGGTGTGTGTCACCTCAACTCTGCCCCTCTTCCAAACCTTGCCAAGAGCTCTTCACCTCTTCCCCTCTTCAATCTTCTTCCACCACTTGCTCATGTCTTGAAGTTGAAAGCTCATGCCTCCCTTCCCTTCAGCCTTGAAGAGTATCCAATCCAAGAGGAGGAGCTGGAACCAAACCATAGCACAAGATGGTGTTGCCTACACCATGCCGAGATCAAGAAACTTCCCTAAGCTAGCTAAGTTCCTTCTCTACTTTGTTGTTGTATTTTCTTGATGTTTTTGAGCATCCATCTACACTCACGTTCCTGCTCCATGAAGGTTGCGCAAGGATTAGAAGGACATGCAAGGCGTCACCCCTTCCCTCCCCCCTCTTAGCTAGTTAGTCCCTAACATGTTAGCAAGGGAACTTGGAGGTAGCCTCCCCCTTGATTGTCTTTGTAATTTGGCCTGTTAATATTCTTTCTAAACACTCACCCACGCATGTGTGGGGATGCTGTAATGCCATGGTTGTAAGCTCATAGGGCCCTACTTCGTGAGTTCAACCATTGGACCGGTGAAGAACGGGAAGTTCGCCCTTTCTATTCTCAAAGGGCGCAAGGTGAGCCTCTCCCCTAGAATAGTGTTGTTTTTCAAGCTCTAGATTGCATGCTAGGTTTCAATTTCGGTTTTAACACTTGCCTTAGACTTGCATGATAGGATTTAATTTTAGTTTGCTACTTGCCTAGTTTCGGTTTTACCTACAAAATACCAAAACAAGCTATTTTCAACTACGTTAGCTTAAAGGGATTCTTTAACCTATACTTAACTAGCAAAATGTTTTCAAATCGCGTTGTTTGAATGTGTGCATGCCGGCGACCCCCATCACATATCTAGTCATAGAAATTAAAGCGGATGAAACCCTTGTCCCAGTTTCTCTCTCTGTTTATCTTTATACTCTTCCTATCATTTATTTGCATTATAATCGATTGCTTAGCTAGTAAGAATACAACTATTTGGTACTTAGCACATAGGTCTCTGTGGGATTAATATTTTTTATTACTTTGAGTATCCGTGCACTTGCGGACACAATAGGTTTTTGGACATAACAAGTTTTTTGCGGCAATGCCAGTGATAAGTTTTTGTCTAGCTACTTGTTGGGATACAACAGTAGGCCGTTTTTAGCCACTGTGGGCACTGTCATTGATATGAAGAATAAAAAGCTGACATTAAATATTAGTTGGAATAAAATAGAATTTGATTTACCTGCAAGTCTAAAGAAGCCTTCCTTTGCAGAGTCTAGCTACAACATTGAGACCGTGGATAGTGCGATAAATCATAGCGACATCTCCGAAATTGATAAGGATCCTTTGAAAACATGTTTTTTGGACAATAAGAATGAGGCTATGGAAGATGACACTTGGGCACAGTTACAAATGCTAGACTCTTACCCATCTAGCAACTCTAAAAAGGTAGTATCTGAAATTCCCGATGGAACCAACCTCAAGGTAACTGAGAGGAAACAAATAGAATTTACATCCATTCCAAGCAATTCGTGGTATGAATCTCTAAGTCCTATCTCTATTTTGCCTATAATTTACAATGCGGATGAATATAAAATTCAGACATGTTCATTGATGGATAAGTTCAGGAAAGTTATAGGGCACGTTCTTTTGATAATATTAACTGTATTAATTTTTCTCCTTTCATGAATTGGATAATTATTATCATTCACCTATTATACTGGATACTCATTTAAATAGGTGCAGTTTTAGGGCAGCACAAGGACAACAAATTATATACTATTTACAACGCCTCTGATCCACCTGAACCCATAAGATCTCAGCAACGGTCGAGCTAATGACCTTAAATAAGCATGTTTTAGGAGGCAACCCAAATTTCTAACTCTTATAGTTTGGAGTTTTAGACTTCAATTTTTCTTAGATTTAAGGAATATTTGCAGCATCTTTACATAAATTTTTGATGATGAAAAACCTCTAAATAAGTTGTTTGATATGCAGGAACACTTGGAAAATTATAATTTTGAAGTGTAGGTGTCAGACGAGACATTCACGGGCATGGTCGTGAGTCCATCAAGAGCCATGAGTACATCACGAGTAGTGAGTTTCGAGTTTGAAGAAATCACAAACGGGGAAAAGTGCACATAATCTTTCATGGTCATGGCTGCAAGTCATTCACGGCCTATGAGTTTTATTTCGCTAAAGTGACTATAAGCACAAAAACATTCACGGTCATAGTCGTGAACACTTCACAGACCATGAGTAACTATGGGACTTAGGTGCGGGCGTTTAAAGTTCATAGGTGAAAGTTAGGGTTCACGCCCTCGCTCATGAACTCAAACCTTCGACCGATTCCCTCTCTCTTAGGTGACTATTCTCTTCCGCCTGCCTTCCTCCACCACCGGCAATCCATTCTGACGATCCCTTCCGACGATCCTCTAACGATCTTTCAGCCATATTTCATGAAGAGGTGTTGGTTGAGCTAAAAAAACATGATCCTTGTCACCGCCGCTTGATTCTAGTCAAAAATTTCCTAAATCTGTGAGTAATCATTCGCTCAGTAAGATATTTGGCTTCTTTATCAGTTTAGAGGCTTTGTGCAATTGATTTGCTCTTGGATTTTTCGATCTTGACTGGATTTCTTTGGATGAGACTTCGTGAGCCACCGACAGCATTTTTCTTGGAAAATTTTTGATATTTTGTAGAATTTGTTGTTATCTGTGGAATTATGGCACTAAGAGGGAAACCATTTAGGGCAGTAAGGAAGATTGGAATTTTGGGACCTTATCCATGCCCCCAATCTTGGATACTATCTCTCCCTAGGTACCATATAATACATGAGATTCCCCATAGATTTGAGCTTATACTAGAGGTTACTCCAGAGCCCCAAATGAAGAAGCCAACATCTACAGCTCTGAGTATTTCTCAGCCCGCGAATGTGCCAGCTAGTTCACCTGATGACGTTGAGATCTTTGCGGAGAGACCCGTAGAGGGTGATAGGCATACCGCGAGGAAATGCACTAGGCGTCCCTCATCTGTCTGGGGCACGAGACCATTACAGCGAGCTAGGATGTCTCCACCTTGATGTATCATTGAGGAGACAGTAGCTCCACAAGGCCTAGAGCCTGAGATTCTAGCACCCACTGAGGCTCCATCATCAGTACCACCAGTGGTACCATCAAATGAGCTAGCTCTTGATGTTGTTGAGATGGAGCCTGCTGATCAGTAGACCTCTTACACACCGATGGAGTTGGAGGAGGCTATTACTAATTTACCATGTAAGCCTCTTTTGAATGTTCTAGAGTCTGCTATACCAGAGAGCCTTCATACCACTTCTTACATTCTAGCTGATGCACAGACCATGGAGGTCGAGGGTGCTGGTGCTGATATTCCAGTTGAGACTCCTGAGCCTCCTTGTGATATTCGAGATGATACGGCTCAGACGCCATAGATATCCACTCCACCGTCAGCACAAGATGTTCTACCTGACCTATCAACTATCACACTAGAGCTACTAGAGGATGCTGAGGGCCCAGCCAAGGCTTATACTGATATAGCAGATATTCCACACTCTTCACCACAACTAGGTGAGATTTTTGCAGACTTACCATTAGATTTACCAAAGACCACTCCACAGTACCTCAGTCATCCGAGATACAAGAGGTTATTACACCGGCGCCATTGGTGCATTTTCCATAGGTTGTCTTGCCATCACTGATTCCATCACCAGTATCATCACCACCGTCTCCACCATTGCCGGAGCTTGCCACAGTTGAGAGGAGACGAGCACGTTCTCCACCTACTGTCTCTATTCCTTGCCCATGTCAGGTTCGATACAGGAACAGAGATCAGGAGAAGGAATACAGAGCCATGACGGCTGCCGTCAGCACCAGATATTGGGGTGAGTAGACACTGCAGGCCCTAGGATTGTTCGATAACATCCAGTGGATGTTCTCGAACATAGGGTGGTAGGATTTCTTTCACATGAGACATCCCATGTGCACTCAGCTCACTTTGGAGTTTTTTCAGTTCAGTGCAGATCACAATGCATAACTATGACGATCGCAACGCAGGACGCATCTCATTTCGGTTGGGGAACCGAGATCACATCTTGACATTGGATCAGATTAGCCATATATTTGGGTTCCCATATGATGTGACACGTCGCTGCCCTTTTGAGTGTATGGACAGGGAATTTTGGTAGCAAATCTTGGGGGAGTCTCACTTTCACCCCAGGACTTCCCAAGCAACCTATCTTCCATGCCTTGCCATCCGTATATTCACTGGATTCTTGCACACACCATTTTTTGATGGGTGGAGAGGGATGGTATGTTTCGTGCGTCGGAGCTATTCTTCTTGTGGGCTATGCTCAGATGCTTCTGTGTCGATACCTCATTTCACCTTGTCATGCAAATTTAGAAGGTAGCGAAGGCACGGAAGGGAGTACTTGTGATGGGTGGCCTAGTGACTACCATAGCTCTAGCCCTTGGGATAGACCCTTTGAGGTTGAAAGAGGCTAAGGGAAATTCAAGATTGGATCTAGATGCATGTATTGCTATTAAGATAATTATGAGAATTGAAAACTCGTGTTATCTTATATTCAGACACTTGGAGGCCACCATGAGACTACCAAACATGAACCGTACCACGGTTTGTGTGCAGTAGAATTAGATCGTGGATCCCACTCAGGGTAGTGCAAATCCTAGAGAGGCGACTCCTCCTTCATCACTCCCGAGAGTTTCACCGACTATTCCTCCAATCAAGCCATCCACCACTACTGGACCATGTACATCTACTGGGCCATCCACATCAGCTTTGATAGAGACAGCATTATACCAGATGCAAGCTGAGCAGAGGAGGATGCACGATGACGTATCTTGCTTAGAGCAAAGCTAGAGGAAGACTTTTGATTCTCTTCATGCGATAGAGGAGTTACTATGGCAACATCTCCCGAGACCATTGACATAGTGGAGAGGGGATGATGAAGAGGAGGATTCTGAGGACATGGGGACTGATTTTTCTTTTGTGAGTATTCTATTATTCTATTTTTATACATCGAGTACAATGCATACTTTTATTTGTGGTATATGACTTGTGTCTTGTCCTTGATTTAGGAGTTGATATTTGATGCAGCACACACAGTTAATTGATTTTGGTGTATATATGTATGTGTGTATTGTATTCAATATTTGGCTTGATATTGTGTTGGTATTGTGACACTTGTGATGGTATTTGGTACTTTATCATGGATATGTTGATATGGTGTTGATATTCCGATATTTGTGTTGATACTTATATTGGGTATATTTGGATATATGATGGTGACATGGGATGTATTTTGATATTTGTGGTAGTGGTATGTGGTATTATGCTAAAATGTGATGTATATGATGGTAAATGACATTTGAATGCTGAAATGTGTTGGTAAATGATATTTGATGCACAATTGTGCTGATATATATTGATATCTGATATTTGGTGAAATTTTTTACTTTTTCTAAAATGTGGAATAATGAGTTAATATAAATTGACAGGGACTTATCTTATAGTTTAAGACGAACTATTGCAAAAAATTTTCTGACATGTGACATGTGTAGATTGAATGATGAGTATATGCAACAATTTAAGTCTAGGGTGCCTTCATGTATTTTGACTTTATTCAAGCTCTATTGATATGTATCTTGAATGTCTATGATATCTAAGGATATACGAGTCTGTTTTATCCTTGATTTTGTAATTAGAAAGCATTTTGTGTAATTAATTTGATGGCTTAGGGATCTTTGAAATTACATATAGAATAAAATTTTTGAGTAAACAAAATTCTGGTATGGATAAAACGCATGTATGAAATGTTGTGCATCCTTGCGATACAAGCTGAGTAGAAATTACTTAGGTTTAATTTAGCTATTTTTGTTTGATAGAGAATTTTCATGGATAGAAAATTAGTGACATTGATATAAAGAGGCTTGCTCCAACACCTCTAGTTGAAGAATCTAAAGTCATGAGTTATATTATACCATGAGTTGGTATACTTTAAATCTATTTCGATCAAGTAACAGAGGGAAGATTTGAAAATGAATATTTATCCCTCATGGAGAAACATTGATTATGATTTAAAAACCTTGCCCTTGACCGGCTCTCTCCAAAATAAAAAAAATAAACACCCAAGAAAGGGGTAATAAAAAGAGTCAGCTGATGGTCAAGTAGACAACTCCGCTGACTTTTCATGATTAAAACGATGAGTAATATTATACTACTATGCAGTTTATTTTAAACAATGTTATGATGCTAATTGGAAAGGACATGTAACTGTTTAAAGACCAGTTTTCTCTAAAAGTCTCTTTATTCAAAAACATCACCCAGATTCTATAAATGAAGATTTCATCTATCAGGTAAATTAGATTTATTAATACAAAAGTATTTGATGCTTAGTAAGTTGCGATTTGATGTAACAACTTGAGTTATGAGTTTTATCTATCTTGGATTGTAAAATCCCAAGAAGTTTGCTTCTATCATGTTATTTCTTAAATTTCTTAAGTTTTGAAAATTTGATTGCTTAAATTATGGACTAAGGACGTGATTGGGGAAGAATGAACAAGTGTTCCTTATCTTTACATTCTCTTTACATATTATGGTATTACTTGAGGACAAGCAAAATTCTAAGTCTAGGGTATTTTGATGAGTTACATTTATATCATGATTCTCCGTGTATTTTACATGATATTTTGTGTTTAATTATATGATTTTATACCAATTTTTAATCTTTTTATCTCATATGGTATATAATCTTCACTTTTTTTGGTTTTCATCAAAATACAGGCAAAATGATTGATTTAATGAGTTTTGAGGCCATGGAATGATTCCCGAGGAAAATACAAAGTTATACGTCGAATTTGGAGCAAAATAAATGTCAGACAAGATATTCACGGTCATAGCCGTGAGCCATTCACAGACCGTGAGTATCGCATTGCACAAAGGAACAATTCTCGCCAAAGTCCAATTATTCACAAAGTCTTTCACGACCGCACCCGTAACTCATTCACGAGCCGTGAATGTATCAACGTATAGCACTCAGAAAGCAATTTTATTAATAGAAGCCGTGAACACTTCACGTCCCATGAAGACTTTCATTCGATTTGACCTCAAATCGAGTCGAAACTTAATCATACTTTCGAGAAACCTTCCCAAAAGGGTCCCACACTGATTGAACTATAAAACGAAAGATTTTAGAAGGGTTTTGAGAGCTTCTTTGGATGAAATTGGACTGAGGAAATGGCTAGGGCAGAAATAGGCGACTAGGCGAAATTCCGAGAAGGAGATCACACAAAGAAAGGATTTTGCTGCTCAATCTTCATCTTCTGATCAAAGAGAAGGGTTCATTAATTATCCTAGTGTTTTCTTGTAATTTGATTAAGCTTTCATGTCAAATTCTCAACTCTATATGCTGTATTCTAAGAACATGATCGCTTAAACCTATTTTTCGGGATTTAGGGCGTAGCCCGCTGACGTTTTATGGATTAAACTTTTTGTATTAATCATCGTTAAGTGTTTTATTGATTTGAATTGCATTCTATTTCATATTTTCACTCTGGCCAACTACTTTTACGTCTTAGATGTCACAAGAAGAACCGAGAGGTGAATCGCGACGTCGGATCTATTCATTTCAAATCGTTGAATTCAATCACGAGAGTAGTTTGAATTCACTTGAAGGATTTTTATGATTTATCATAGAGCTTAAAGGGCCTAATAACGATAATTGTCACGAGACTAGGGAATTATCATGGTTAGGTACTGGATTACACTTCGAGAGAAAGTAATCTGTAAACAAGGATAAATCCCTTTCAACACTGTAATATTCTGTATGAAGATTTATTTTATTAAAATTCTGACATGTCAGCGTGGTGAAACCCTGGTCCCAATTTTCTCCACATAAGTTTTCTATTCGAAATGCTCGCTTTTGCTCTTTCGCACTTAGAAGTTCTTGAACAAAACCACTCTTTGATTTGTCTAGCTACAGATAGACTGCGTAATCAGTACTTGATCGCCAGATCCTCGTTGGGAATGATCTTTATTTATTACTTCAATACAACTGTGCATGAATCATGCTTCATAAGGTGGGCATGCTGCCGATTGCACTTGGCAACTCCCTTTATTGAGACAGTCGTGGCACTTCGTGTCCAACGAGGGTTGGATACAGCACAAAGCCCTAACCTCCTAATGCTGCTTCAAGAATTTCATCAAGTAGTATGACCACATATGAAGAGACTAGTCAAGTCTGACATGACCATTATGCATAGGGCCAATAAGTTTCCTTGTGAAGGCATGTCTAGTTAAAACCAAACTAGGGAAATCAATGCCACCACATGCCTTTTAAAGACAAGTTGGTGTGTCCCACAAGGGTGCAAATAATTCACAACACCACTGATCGATAACATGATGAGGGCTACGAGTCAGAAGACTTATTGCAGACTTGATAATATTTATAGAGGGTTTTTGTGGTCTGATCCTCTTAGTTTTACCTTTGTCTAACATTATAGGCATACAGTACTATAGTGATAACAAGAAGATAAAACACATCTAGGTATGCTTTAGCAGATATGGAAAGCAGTAAAATAAATGATATGGTCACAGCCTAGTGATCATATTGAACCATCACATGACACTTTTTGTTCAATGTGTGACATAGGTAAGAAGCCCCAAATCAACCTAATCTAGCCACCACCTGCTCTAAGTCCATGCATGGCTCCAAGGTCCTCCAAGCCAAGGGATAGCTCTCAAACCCTAGAAGCACCTCCTAGGTAGCCCTAGGTGCTCCCCTAAAGGGTTCGGCCAATCCCTTGCTTGTTCCATCAAGCATGGTGCGCCACCAAGCTTGTGCCAAGGTGAAGAGATGCGCTATCATGTGCCCTAAGCTTAAATTCATAATTAAAAAACAATTTAAATGGAAAGCGGCATGCAGGCCTCAAACAAATACATCATGGGCATGCATGGGGCTTGACTAAGACTATCATGATGCACAGTCAAGATATCTCTAATTATGCTTTCTACATGCTCATAAAAAACAAAAGAAATTTAGTTTTACTTTTTTCAATAAAATGTGTTCATCAACCACAATCACTCACCTATCAATTTTCATGATTTTCAACCTCTCTTAGGCCCCTTCAAAGTTGCGCCAACTTGCTGTCTGAAAGTGGACATCATGTATGCACCCCCTTAAGGTCCTCTAACCACATGAAAGTTAGAGTAATCACCTAGTCCATATCCCATTTAATTTTCATAGGTCTCATGACAAGGTCTATCCTTGACTTGCAAGAAGATGTTAGAAAAAAAAAATTCAAAATTGAGAGTGAAACTCTAGCATAGATGAACCTACAATTTTCCTAAGCAAGAGAAATGTGCCATAAATAAATTTTCAAAATTTTCATGGCATATGAGAAAACAAGAAAATAAGTACATCGCTCGAGTCTCGCAAGTAGCTCTAATACCACTATTGGGAAACTTCAAGGAATTTTAAAATTTTATTATAGTATAGCGGAAGCAATTCCTTGAAACAGGCCAGTCCCAAAAACCTAGAAGATTGAATTTGTAAGGGGATCGACACAATAAGTAGAGAAACATACCTTATAAGCATTTAGAGGATGGAGATGTATAGGCACCCACTCATGTGCCCTCTATAGTCTCGCACACAACCTATCACTCTAGTCCTCTTCCTTCACACTCGGTGCTGGCCTCGGGAAGAAAATCCATGCCTTACGAATAAGTTCTCCATCACTTGCACCAACGACAAGAAGGATGCGCCAAGGAGAAGGGTTCAAATCGCCAAGCAAATCCACTACTTGCAACAATAGAACAGGTGAATGCCAAGTGTTAGAAGGCTTGCAACTCTAGGACGAAAACTTGCGCCAAGGATGTTGTTCTCACCACCAATGATGATTACAATTTACATCACATAAGAAGGGGCAGTAACAACAATAAATTAGTGCCAAGTGTTGGAAGTCTTGTAGCACTCTAGGATGAAAACTTGTGCCAAGGATGTTGTTCTCGCCACCAATGATGATTACAATTTGCATCACACAAGAGGGGGTGGTTGCAACATCATATGGGCGCAAGGGTAAATAGCTTTGCAGCTAAGGGTGGGAGGAAAGTGTTGGTGTATATGCCCTAGGACCTAGTTTTGGTCCATTATTGTACTATTTGACGTTGATATTTTATATCATTCTGGCATTGTCATTATCTATATTTGCTTACATCTGCGATTATGTACTTATATGATAATGTCCCTGGAGACATATTGGATTTGTGCTCAAATGATAGTCCCCAATCGATGTACCTGAGTGGATATGGGACAGCTCTGGTACTTGTGAGACTAGTATATGGCCTGGTTAGGCACGAGGTGCTAACGCAGACATATGGGTATATCAGTGGTGGATATACTAGACCGACCCACTGTGAGGCAATGACTTGGTGTCATGAGTTATCCTCACAAGTGATAGGAGATGCATTGATCTCTTGACTTGAGGTCATTGGCCATTCTATATGGTTTGGGATATGCCTTGATACAACCTAACGTCTTGCCGTAGTTGGGAGGTAATAACGGTTGTCATTGGGCATATCACGACCCATATGAGAAGGTCAATGAACAGACATAGGATTTGCCCCTTCCTAAGGGAAGCATGATATCCATGGAGCTCCTCTATGGTTCTATGACTGAAAGTGTATGGCCATACCCAGGTGAGACCTGATTTAGTCATAGCCATGAGATTGGATAAAAATAAATGGTGACACACTTGGCCAATCGGATATCAGTTCGGCAAAGAGACTGTAATGCATCTGTACCTGATTGCGATGATGGGGATGTCGATGTCGATATTCATTCCGATGACTTGGGTAGCAGCGATGCACTGCTAGGTGCCACTCACTACTTGTGGTGACCATAGGTCAGCACTGCCAACGTCAGAGGTACCTACAGGGTCGCACACCTTGATACTCGAGTTCTCGTAATGATCGGGAAGCCTTATGATCGAGTTATTGGATAGCTCGGATCTATTTTGGAGTTTTCATCAGCGCCAATGGGCCTGATGAGATGGAAGAAATTTATTGGAGCCAACTTCCATTTACAGCATATTAACCATGGTTAGCCCAGTTTGACCTTGGGTTAAATTGGATTGGATCCAAGGGCTTGGTTAACATGCATAATGGACCTTGCGCTAGGCCCATTGTAAAGTTGGGCTAACTGGGCTTAAGGAGAAGGAGAAAGTAGGCATGTGCTTAACCCTGGTTAGACTAGAGTTAACGCTTATGGTTTGAAATTAATCATATGGGTTAATTAATTAATTAATTAATTAGAATCCTAATTGGATTAGGACTAATTATTTAATTAATTAATTAGAATCCTAATTAGATTAGGATTTAATTGTTTAAATAATTAGAATCCTAATTGGATTAGGATTTAATTGTTTGAATCAATTAGAGTCCTAATTGGATTAGGACTTGATTAACTTGATTAATTCTCCTATATCCTCTCCTAGCCGCCCACTTGATTTGAATTGTGGCCACACATTAGACCGCCTCTTGCTCTATATAAGAGGCCCTAGACGCCCCCTCTTGACATACAATTCCTTGGAGGCGTGAGCATCATCAAGAGGGTGAAAGCAAGGGACAAGGGTGCAACTTCCTCCATTCTTCCATCAAGCCGCAAGTGACCCTCTTCCTCTTCTCCTTGGCGCAAGGTGAAGTTGAACTTGGCGGCATCTCCTTCTTCCTCCTTGCTCTTGGCGCTTCTCCCTTTGGTGGTGGCGTAAGTTTCTTGGAGGGCTCTCCTAAGGCTTGGATCTTCTTCCCGAGGCTAGCACCGGGCGTGGAAGAAGAGGACTCGAGGTGATTCGTGTGTGTGAAACTGCAGAGGGCGCACGCTTGGGCGCCTATTACGACATCAGCCTCGCCTTGCTCAAGGTATCTTCTATCTCATTGTGTCGACTCTCTCGCATGCGATCTTCATTGGGTTTTTGGGACCGGCCTGTTTCGGGGATATTCTTCCGCTGTGCAATGTGTTTGCATCTCTAAAATTTTGTAAAATATCCCCGGGGTTTCCCAACAGTGGTATCAGAGCGACTTGCGAGACTCGAATGATGTATTTTCATGCTTTTCCATGCTCACATGCCATATCTCAAATTTCGCAAATTGCATGATCACATGGCAAACGATTTTTCTAAATAAGGAAAAATTAGGATTTCTTGTTTCTATCATCTTTTCAATCTCTTTTGGATTTTGGGTTATTTTTCTTGCATGATTAAAGGATCAAAGGTGCACGTGGTTTTGTCAAGTAGGATGGGCATTGTGTCTTCGGACTGGCCGGGTCTCTTGATCTGACAAAATTACCAGCCGAAAGGATCTTTGAAATCATCATGAAAGTTTAATCGCAAATAACCAAAAGATTTGTGATAAGAAGATGAGGAAAAGAGACTGGTTTTATGAAAAAGTAAAATTTCAGATTTTATGTTTTTCATGAGCATGTAGAACTGCATGTGTAGATACCTTGCTTGTGCATAATGTTGTGATCATGAGTCAAGCCCCTTTGCATGCCTGTGATGTATCTTTGTGAGGCCTGTGTGCCGCTTTTCTTTTCTTTTATTTTTTATAACAAGAAGAAGAAGATTAGGGCGCAACCACATGGAACCCTGGCATGCTTGATGGCGCATGGAGCAGTGGTGCAAGATGGCATGGCTGAACCCTAGGGTTTGAGAGCTAGCCATCTTGGCTCCTTGCATGGTGGCGCATCATCTATGGAGAAAGACCCATGGCATTGGACGAACCCATGAGGGACACCTCTAGGGTTTGAGAGCTAAACCATGGTGAGAAGGACCTTGGAGCCAACCTTGAAGTTCAAGTTAGAGGTCGGCTAGGTTAGGTCTTGTCTTTGGGGCTTGAATCCTAGGTCAAGAGTTGAACCTCCTATTGGTATGGGTTGGTTCAATGTCTTGAATAGGCTATGATCACATCATTCATTTATTGTTTTCGATATCTGCTAAAGCATGCCTGTTTTATCATTATGTTATCACTATAGGATTGCATGCCTGTAATGTTAGACATAAGATAAAACTGATGAGACCTCAAAAACCCTCATAAATAAATATCAAGTCTAGTAGCCTTCTAACGCGTAGCCCTCACTAAGCTATCAATCAGTGGTGTTGTGAACTGTTTCCCACCCTCGTGGGACACACCCACTTATCTTTAGAAAGTGCGTGGTGGCAATGGTTTCCCCAGTCCGTTTTAATCGAGCACACCATCGCAAGGAAACTCGTTGGCCCTGGGCATAACGGTTAGGAATGGACTTGACTAGAGTTCCATATGTGCTGGACACATGATGAAACTCTAGAGGCACCATTGAGAGGTTAGGGTTTCATGTTGTATCCAGCCCTCGCTGGACATGAAATGCCTAGACTGTCTCAATAAGGGGAATTGCTTGGAGCAATCAGCTGGCGAGCCCACCTTAGGAAGCATGGGTTACTTTGTGCATCTCATCCCACCCTCGTGGGACGCGAAGCCTCATGTGGAAAAGGGATCCCATCTCACTAGGAAGTCTTAAACTTACTGATTGACTTTGTGGGTTGTCAATTCGATTAAAATAGTGGGAGCCATAATCATTTAAAACAAGTCCAGTTTGAATGATTTGAAGTAGTACTAATCTGTTGTTTCTTGACTGTTGTAGAACAATGGCAATGAATAATAGCGGTTGGTCACTGCGATCTATCCTTGAGAAGGACAAGTTGGTTGGATCCAACTTGATGGATTGGTATATGAACTTGAGAATTGTGCTCAAGCTCAAGAGAAAGCTCTATGTCCTTGAGCAGCCCATTCCTGAACCACTTCCATGCTCGGCGTCAGCGGCTGAGAGGGATGCTTATGATAAGCACCAGGCTGATACTTTGGAGGTTGGACAATTGATGCTAACCAACATGTCACCCGAACTTCAAGGGCAATATGAATTGAAGAGTGCCTCTGAGATTATTACTAATCTAAGATAGCTCTTTAATGAATTGGTTAGGCTCAATCCTCCTAAAGTTAATATTTAGTGTGTTGAGCCGAAAGGTTTGACCAAGGAAATGAAATTAAAGATGGAATGGATCAGGAACAATAAGTGCTATTCATGTGGAGGGCCACCTGACATGTTGAAGGACGTAGTGCGACTTCAGAATGAGAAGAAGAGAGGCAAGGCTTCGTCTTCTAGCTCAGGTATTTATGTTACTGAAGTCAACCTTTCTACTTCTATGTCATGGGTATTGGATACCGCATGTGGAGCTCATATTTGTACAAATATGCAGGGGCTCAAGAAAAGTAGATTGGTGCGACCTAGAGAGATTGACCTACGGGTTGGAAATGGGGCACAGGTTACTGCTGTTGCTGTAGGAGTTTTGACTCTCTCCCTGCCATCTGGACTTCAGTTAGAGTTAGAAAATTGCTATTATGTACCTTCGCTTACTAAGAACATTGTATCCATTCCTTGCTTGGCAAAGAAAGGATTTAAGTTTGAAATAAATAAGAACTCTTGTTCTTTTTCATTTGCAAGTATGTTCTATGGGAAGGGTACTTTATGCATTGGTCTATATGTGTTAGACATGGATAACTCTATTTGCAACATAAATAATAAAAGGACCAAACTGAGTGGTTCAGTTGGTGCTTTCCTATGGCATTGTCAATTAGCCCATATAAACAAGAATCGCATTCAACAACTCCATGCAAATGGGTTGTTAGATTCAAGTTCCTTGGAGGAATTTGATACATGTGAGCCTTGTTTGTTAGGGAAGATGACAAAGGCGCCTTTCACCAAGACTAGTGAAAGGGCAGGAGGTTTGTTGGATCTCATACATAGCGATGTGCGTGGGCCATTCAATAAGCAAGCCAGAGGAGGCCACAACTACTTCATCACATTTACTGATGATTTCAGTAGATATGGTTATGTCTACCTAATGAGACATAAGTCTGAATCATTTGAGAAATTCAAAGAATTCAGACATGAAGTAGAGAACCAGCTTGGTAGATCCATTAAGGATCTTCGATCAGATCGTGGTGGAGAGTGCCTGAGCGGTGAGTTCCTTGACTATCTAAAAGAGTGTGGTATTCTATCCCAACTCACTCGTCCTGGAACACCTCAATGGAATAGTGTGTCTAAAAGGAGAAATTGAACTTTGTTGGACATGGTTCGATGTATGATGAGTCATGCAACTCTACCTCCCCCATTTTGGGGACAAGCACTAGAGACAACTTCTCTAATACTGAATAATGTTCCATCTAAGAGTGTCTCAAAGATTCCATACGAGGTATGGAGTGGGAGATGCCCTAATCTCACTTTTATCAAGATCTGGGGATGTGAGGCTTATGTCAAGCGTCAGGATTCTAGCAAGCTAGAACCTAGATCTGATAAATGTGTATTTGTGGGGTACCCTAAGGAAACTAAGGGTTACTACTTCTATGTTCCCACCGAGAACAAAGTTTTTGTTGCTCGAGATGCTGTCTTTCTAAAGAAAAAATTTCTCATGAAAGAAGTTAGTGGGAGGAAGTTTGACTTGGATGAGGTCCAAGTGCAACCACAAGACACAAAGATGGAACCTGAGCCACCTGCACCAGTTGATGGGCAACCTGAGGCTAATGTTTGAGGATAACTCGTGACACCAAGTCATTGCTGTTGGGGTATGCTCTTAAGGCTAATGTTTGAGGCCTTAGATTATTTACAGTATCATGTATAATCTATATGTTTTATAAAGACAATTGTTGTTATTCAGATTGTTACATTATCTGCTGCTGTATGTATACATCTGAGTAATGTCTCAATGATGTTCAGCTTAGCTGACATTCAGTATTGTCCTTAGTCGAGATATCTCGGTGAACATGAGACAGCCTTGATATGATTGAGACTAATATGTGTTCTATTCTTGTAGGATGCTTCGAGCATGGAATAAGATTTAGACACATAGGTGCATTGGATGTACTGGACTGACCCTATTTAGGATATTCAATTGTTTGTCACAATGTGAATAATCCTTATATGCAAGCAAGTGGCATATTCCCTCTGACTTGAGATCACTTGTGTCTCTAAGTGATGATTGGCATTGTCTTGAGGTAATTTAATATCATTTGAAAGATAATGATTAAGGATTATCTTGGATAGTGGGCATGAGTCATTGTTAGGGCACTAGTGATAGATATAGGTGAAGAGTCCCCTTCAAGGGGGAGCGAAACCCTAAGGAGGCGCAAGTGACCTTGTGGGTTATGTTATAGCAGCGGAATAAGGGTTTCATAATGATCATCGCATGCAATATGATCAACTACAACAACATGAGAAATTCATACCGAAGCCATATGTTGGATGGCGTCTTGAAAGAGAGAGCAAGAAAGATCTCCTCCAAAGGATGCGCACACAAGATGAGGATGCGCTCACTTCCTTGGTACTCCTTGTGCTAGCAAGGTTCCAAGAGGTGTCGTTGATCGAAATCAAAGGGATGGATGAAGCTTTTCTTGCCTTTCCGAAAGAACTCTCCAAAACTGTGAATCTCCTTCACTACGCAAGAGCGTTGTCGAATGAGAGGGAGAACGAATCAATGAGGCGTTAAGAGAGGCGTTCCACACAAACGTGGGCGTTACTCTCAAATTAGCAAACCGCTTTCCAAATTTGGAAAGCCCTCAAAGCTTTGCGTTCAAGCGTTCACCAAGTGAACCAAACGCATACTCCCATATGAACCATGCGCTCACATGAGCCGGTTCAAAGCATTTGGTTCAATGACTAAACCAAGTTAGCCCAAGCATTGGTCCAGATAAAAATCAAACCCTAAGATTCAAGATCTCACCGTTCATCTCTCGATGCTCCTGATCGCACCGATCTAGCATCAATTCTCTCGATCGAAGCTTACCGATCTCAAGCCCTAATCAATCATACATGATCAGACCAGATCTCACTTACAATCAGAGATTAAATCCCTTTAAACTGAACCAAAACAATTTAGTCCACACGATCTGACTTAAGTAAGCCATATCATCAAATTGTGCGACCCTGAGGGTTTCCTTTAAATGTCGGTAACGATAACTCACATTATCACGATCAGTGAGGGGTATCTAGCAACACATCACTGTCTCCCGATATAGAGGAAAGAGTCTTCCAAGACTACACCCAAACCACAGCACAAGTGTGAATCAAACTCACAAGGCATACATGTTTCCTTTGCCATTGGATGTTCTTATTGGACAAGCATGTCAAGCCTGTAACTCCAATACGATGAGCATGATTAGATCAGATGAACACAGTCACCTGGGTATGGCCATACACTTTCTCAATCATCTCATCTAGGGGGGGCCCCTTTTAGCACATCACAATCCTTAAACAAGGAGACGGCAATCCTATGTCTATCACTAGTGCCCTAACCTGATTCAAGCTCATCATTCAAGATAGTCTATAACCATTATATTTCAAATGATATTGAACTACCTCAAAACAATGACAATCATCATTTAGAAAACACAAGTGATCTCAAGTCAGAGGAAATGTGCCACTTGTTGCATTCAAGGATTATTCACATTGTGACAAACAATTGAATATCCTAGTAGGGTCTGTCCAGTACATCTAATGTACCCATGAGTCTACATCTTATTCCATGCTCGAAGCATCCTATAAGATTAGAACACATATTAGTCTTAACCATATCAAGGCTGTCTCATGTTCACCAAGATACATCGACTAAGGACATATAGCATGTCAGCCTAGCTGATCAGCTTTGAGACATTATTCAGAAGTACACTTATTACAGCAGACAAGGCAACAAACTGAATAACAACCATGCCTTTATAAACATAAGAGTTTATTACATGATACTGATACAAACCCAATGCCTCAAACATTAGGCTTAAGGGCATACCCCAACAATCTCCCACTTGCACTTAATCTAATGGTTGAGAAATCTCAAACCCATATTATTACAGTGCTTCTCATGCTTCTGCTGCGCCAGAGGCTTGGTAAGCGGGTCTGCCAGATTGTCATCTGTATGAACCTTGCAGATTTTGATCTCGCCACGATCTATGATCTCCCTGATCAAGTGAAACCGTCTCTGTATGTGCTTGGACTTCTGGTGCGACCGTGGTTCCTTTGCTTGTGTGATTGCTCCAGTGTTATCACAGAAGATAACCAAAGGATCTGCACTCGAAGGAACGACACCAAGTTCCTTAATGAACTTACGAATCCACACTGCCTCCTTGGATGCTTCCGAGGCTGCAACATACTCGGCTTCTGTTGTGGAATCAGCAACAGTAGACTGTTTGAAACTCTTCCACACCACTGCTCCACCATTCAAGCTAAAAACATAGCCTGATTGCGATCGGAAATCATCCTGGTCCGACTGGAACGAAGCGTCAGTATATCCTTCAATACTGAGTTCTTCCTGACCACCATATATCAAGAACATATCTTTGGTCCTCCGCAGATATTTTAAAATGTTCTTGACTGCAATCCAGTGTGCCTGACCTGGATTACTTTGGAAACGACTGGTCACGCTTAACCCGTAAGCGACGTCTGGGCGAGTACACAACATCGCATACATGATGGACCCAATAGCCGAAGCATAAGGCGTATTGTCCATTTTATCTTTCTCAGTCTGTGTTTGTGGACACTGACTCTTCGAAAGACTCAGACCATGTCTGACTGGAAGATATCCTCTTTTAGAATTCTCTAAATGGAATCTCTCCAGGACTTTATCGATGTAAGTACTCTGGCACAACCCAAGAAGCCTCTTAGATCTATCCCTGTAGATCTTCACACCTAACACATAGGCTGCTTCTCCTAGATCTTTCATCTGGAAACATTTCCTTAGCCATGCCTTAACCGCATGCATTTCAGGAATATCGTTTCCAATGATTAAGATATCATCGACGTAGAGGACTAGGAAAGTAATCACGCTCCCACTAAACCTCTTATATACACACGGGTCATCTTCGTTCTTGATGAAACCAAACTCAGAGATTGATTCATCAAAACGAATATTCCAGCTCCTTGATGCTTGCTTAAGTCCATAAATAGACTTCTTTAACTTGCATATCTTATGACGATCTGATGGATTAGTGAAACCTTCTGGTTGTGTCATATACACATCCTCATCCAGATTTCCATTAAGGAAAGCCGTCTTCACATCCATTTGCCAGATCTCATAATCATAATATGCAGCTATTGCGAAAAGAATCCGAATAGACTTGAACATGGCTACAGGAGAGAAAGTTTCATCATAATCTATCCCGTAGATTTGTTTGAAACCATTCGCAACTAGCCTGCCTTTATAGGTAACCACGTTACCATCCATGTCAATCTTCTTCTTGAAGATCCATTTACAGCCTATAGGGATTACTCCCGGAGGCGGATCAACCAAATCCCAGACTTGGTTATCTGACATGGAGTCCATCTCGGCTCGCATAGCTTCAAGCCATCTAGCTGACTCCGGTCCACTGACCGCATCCGCATAAGTGAGGGGTTCATCATTATCAATGATGTAGACTCCGTCATAGCGCTCAGGCTGTCGACGGATCCTTCCCGATCTTCGCGGTTCCCGTGATATCTGAGCCTCAGGTAGTTCAATAACCTGTTCAACCGGCTCAGGCTCATCCAACTGTGCTTGACTACTTTGTCCTTCCTCTGGATTCTCATCCAGCTTTATTTCTCTCCCACTGGCCTCTTGCAGAAGAAACTCCTTCTCAAGAAAAATAGCCGTCCGAGCAACAAAAACCTTGTTCTCTTTGGGATCGTAGAAATAATAACCCTTAGTTTCCTTAGGGTAACCGACAAAGATACATTTCTCAGATCTGCTCTCCAGTTTCCCAGAGGCGAGCTTTTTGACATAAGCCTCGCAACCCCAGATCCTGATAAACGTCAAGCTCGGCTGTTTCCCATACCATAACTCATATGGAGTCTTTGAAACTGCCTTGGATGGAACTCGGTTTAGTACCTTTGCAGCTGTCTCCAGTGCAAATCCCCAAAAGGAGTAAGGTAGAGTAGCCTGACTCATCATAGAACGGACCATATCAAGTAACGTTCTATTTCTCCTCTCGGACACACCATTCCATTGTGGTGTTCCTGGCGGAGTGAGCTGTGAGACAATCCCACACTCCTTCAGATAGTCAGTAAATGCATGACTCAAGTATTCTCCACCTCGATCAGAACGAAGTGCCTTGATATTTCGGCCTAGCTGATTTTGTACTTCATTCTTGAACTCTTTGAACTTGTCAAAAGATTCACTCTTATGTCTCATTAAATAGACATAACCATACCTACTAAAATCGTCAGTAAAGGTAATGAAGTACTGATAGCCACCTCTGGCATGTTTACTAAATGGCCCACACACATCACTGTGTATAAGGTCAAGTAAACCTGAAGCCCTTTGACCTTTGTTAGGAAAAGGTGACTTCGTCATTTTACCCATTAAACAAGCTTTGCATGTATCAATCTCCTCATAGGAGAATGATCCCAGCAGTCCATGGTCATGCAACCGCTTAATGCGCTTCTTGTTAATATGGCCTAAACGACTATGCCATAGCAAGGTGCTGTCATCAGCATACTTGGCTTTCTTATTATCAATGTTTTGTATAGAATATTCCATGTCCAACATGAATAACCCATTGTTAATGGAACCAGTAGCATAAACAATATTATCATTAGATAAAACACACTTTGAAATATTGCATTCAAAGGAAAATCCTTTCCTGACAAGAGCAGGAATAGAGATAATATTCTTGGTAATACTGGGTACAAAATAACAATTGTTTAATTCTAATACAAAGCCAGATGGTAATGAGATGAAATAGTCTCCTACAGCAACAGCAGCAACCCGTGCCCCGTTTCCAACGCGTAGGTCCACCTCATGCTGTCCCACCTGTCTTCTTCTCTTGAGTTCCTGTACATTTGAACAAATGTGAACTCCACATGCAGTGTCCAACACCCATGAAATTGAAGAAGATGAAACCATGACTTCCGTCACGTAAATACCTGAGCCAGAGGCAATGCTTCCCCTCTTGTCTCCTTGGAGCGCTTTACAGTCCTTTTTCCAGTGACCCAGCTGGCCACAGTGGAAACACCTGTATTCCTTGGACCGCTTGACCTTTTGCTTCAGAGCCTTGTTGTAGTTCTTGACTGGGGCTTTGCCCTTCTTCCCCTTCTTCTTGTTCCTGGAAGGAACCATTAAGACAGAGGTTGAAGGCTTGCCCTTCAGAGTTTCCTCAGTAGTCAAGAGCATATTCAGCAGTTCTGCCGGAGTACAATCGATTTTGTTCATATTAAAGTTAATGATGAACGCATCGAAAGAAGGTGGAAGAGACTGCAGAATAATGTCTACAGCAAGCTCCTGATTGATGGTATGCCCCAGTTTCTCTAGAGCCTCCTTGTGCCCAATCATCTTGAGCACGTGAGCTCCCACTGGGCTCCCTTCAGCCAGTTTGCTCTGAAAGAAAAGCTTTGTCAGATTATAGCGTTCTGTCCTCGCCTGTGCAGCATACAGCATCTTGAGGTTCGCTATAATCTCTATAGCCGACATATCCTCATGCTGACGCTGCAGCGGTGGCGTCATAGACGCTAGCATCAGGCAAGCGACATCAATGCTATCATTGACGTGCTTTTCATAGGCATCGCGAACCGCCCTTGCGGCGTTCGCAGCGGGTTGAGGCGGTACAGCCGTCTCGAGGACATACAGTTTCCTCTCAGCCTTAAGAATAATCTTAAGGTGTCCGTACCAGTCTGAGAAGTTCGGCCCAGCAAACTTCTCCCTTTCCAGTAGGGATCGCACATTGAAGCTCATGGTGTTCGTTGCTGCAGGAATCTACAACAATGCAAGAACAGCAAGGTCAGTATCAATGTTAAGAATCAATCAGGACTTAAGAAAGATTCTTTTTCTCACTATTTTATCTGGCTGAAAAATCCAGCAAAACAGCCCGAAAGAGTGACACTCTTTTAGTGAGATGGGATCCAGATTTCATACTTGGTCTCCGCGTCCCGCTCAGGCGAGATAAGATGCACAGAGAGTTCAAGCACTAATCTCTGGTAGGCAGTCCCTGCCAATCGCCAACCCGTGCGATTCCCCTTCATCTGGGCAATCCAGCAGACTGTGCCAACTGAGTTGGTACAACACAGTCTCTGATCCCACAGATGGCTGCCTCCATGTGCTACCATATGCGCCACATATGTAGCCTACATGGTCAAGCTGACCCGACCTACTCCCTGGACCACCACGTGCTATGCTGAGCAACGAGAAGCGATAAATCCCTTCTCTGTAACACGCAGGTGAAATCCCGCACCGTCTGAAGATAGATGGACGTGCCCACTGAGTGGGTACAACACGGCTCCAACGATAGTCAGAACAGTGAGGTTTCGCGTCAGAAGGCTTACGAGCTTGATATTTTAGCGTTGGATTTTAACGGTCTTTTATCTTCTTCACTATCATGCAATTCCTATGGTGATAGCTGAAGAAAAATAAATCATGCTTTTCTACTTATATAAACAATAAAAGAAAGCATGCATCTTATGTGGTAAAAGCCCATAGCCTAAGTAAGACCTTAATTTATCTTAAGTCTTCACTTGCTTTTCTTCATGGGTTTTTAGTTGCTCATTTGGCCCAACCCAGGGCCCTAGCGCTCAATGCAGCTCAGGTGCGCCCACCAGCTGAATGTGCCTCTGCCAAGTGTGCTCTGTGCTCTTGTCTAATCAAAATACATTTTGATCTATCTAGACAAGCTTGACACGCAGGTCAAATATACAATAAATTAATTAAAAATGTGATTCGTAGATCACAATAAAATTAATTTACAAGTTTAATTCCAGGCACGCAGGCCCCAGCACAGCACACATTTAACATGGGCAGCCCACATAAGAATAAATAAACAAGCACATGGTATCCACTCAACATGTGATCCATATAACAAGAAAATAAAATTTTGAAAACCCCATTGGCATCAATTTTAATTTTCTTATGTACCCTACAACCTTACAATGGTCCATTGATAGGGATCCACTCATCCATCTAGTCAGATCTACTGCCCTTGCATGCACCAAGTCCTAACTGACTTGAGTTGACCTAATGGTCAACCATGCATGCGCAAAGGGCTGAACAACCCTCATGAGTTTCGGCAAGCGGGTGTGACCCCGGGCCTAACTCATGTGTGTTCGTTAGTTGTCTCAATCAGACCTCGCTACACGCCTGTGATGCAATCGACCTATAGCCACCTTGTGCTTGCGCACAGGTGCCATCTGGTCGATCCATCTAGGCTGTCAGATGGTCTGATCAGACTAGTTTGATCCATTCTAGATGATGCTTTCAACCCCATCAACCCATCTAAGGGATTATAGTAGGCGCATTAGATCTAATGGGCGCGCAAGATAAGTTTTTCTTTTCAAAACATTAACAAGCGCCAACCAAAACATTATACATGCGCAAAACATGAAAAACATATGTAATCATTTTCGCATGTAATCTAACTTATAGATCTAAGCATGATGCGCAAACATGGATCACAAAACATGGTATAGCAATCATAAAACATGCATCAACCGGCTCTGATACCAATTGAAGAGTCCCCTTCAAGGGGGAGCGAAACCCTAAGGAGGCGCAAGTGACCTTGTGGGTTATGTTATAGCAGCGGAATAAGGGTTTCATAATGATCATCGCATGCAATATGATCAACTACAACAACATGAGAAATTCATACCGAAGCCATATGTTGGATGGCGTCTTGAAAGAGAGAGCAAGAAAGATCTCCTCCAAAGGATGCGCACACAAGATGAGGATGCGCTCACTTCCTTGGTACTCCTTGTGCTAGCAAGGTTCCAAGAGGTGTCGTTGATCGAAATCAAAGGGATGGATGAAGCTTTTCTTGCCTTTCCGAAAGAACTCTCCAAAACCGTGAATCTCCTTCACTACGCAAGAGCGTTGTCGAATGAGAGGGAGAACGAATCAATGAGGCGTTAAGAGAGGCGTTCCACACAAACGTGGGCGTTACTCTCAAATTAGCAAACCGCTTTCCAAATTTGGAAAGCCCTCAAAGCTTTGCGTTCAAGCGTTCACCAAGTGAACCAAACGCATACTCCCATATGAACCATGCGCTCACATGAGCCGGTTCAAAGCATTCGGTTCAATGACTAAACCAAGTTAGCCCAAGCATTGGTCCAGATAAAAATCAAACCCTAAGATTCAAGATCTGACCGTTCATCTCTCGATGCTCCTGATCGCACCGATCTAGCATCAATTCTCTCGATCGAAGCTTACCGATCTCAAGCCCTAATCAATCATACATGATCAGACCAGATCTCACTTACAATCAGAGATTAAATCCCTTTAAACTGAACCAAAACAATTTAGTCCACACGATCTGACTTAAGTAAGCCATATCATCAAATTGTGCGACCCTGAGGGTTTCCTTTAAATGTTGTTAACGATAACTCACGTTATCACGATCAGTGAGGGGTATCTAGCAACACATCACTGTCTACCGATATAGAGGAAAGAGTCTTCCAAGACTGCACCCAAACCACAGCACAAGTGTGAATCAAACTCACAAGGCATACATGTTTCCTTTGCCATTGGATGTTCTTATTGGACAAGCATGTCAAGCCTGTAACTCCAATACGATGAGCATGATTAGATCAGATGAACACAGTCACCTGGGTATGGCCATACACTTTCTCAATCATCTCATCTAGGGGGGGCCCCTTTTAGCACATCACAATCCTTAAACAAGGAGACGGCAATCCTATGTCTATCACTAGTGCCCTAACCTGATTCAAGCTCATCATTCAAGATAGTCTATAACCATTATATTTCAAATGATATTGAACTACCTCAAAACAATGACAATCATCATTTAGAAAACACAAGTGATCTCAAGTCAGAGGAAATGTGCCACTTGTTGCATTCAAGGATTATTCACATTGTGACAAACAATTGAATATCCTAGTAGGGTCTGTCCAGTACATCTAATGTACCCATGAGTCTACATCTTATTCCATGCTCGAAGCATCCTATAAGATTAGAACACATATTAGTCTTAACCATATCAAGGCTGTCTCATGTTCACCAAGATACATCGACTAAGGACATATAGCATGTCAGCCTAGCTGATCAGCTTTGAGACATTATTCAGAAGTACACTTATTACAGCAGACAAGGCAACAAACTGAATAACAACCATGCCTTTATAAACATAAGAGTTTATTACATGATACTGATACAAACCCAATGCCTCAAACATTAGGCTTAAGGGCATACCCCAACAATAGGATTCCCTCTCCTAGTAGGAGTGTGATGTTCTAAGGGGCCCCCCCTGGATGAGATGGTTGAGAATGTGTATGGCCATACCCTGATGACTATGTTCGTCTGATCTAATCATTTTCATCATGTTGGAATCACAGGCTTGACACGCTTGTCCAACGAGAACATCCAGTGGCAAAGGGAAACATGTATGCCAAGTGAATTAGATTCACACTTGTGCTGTGGTTTGGGAGTAGTCTTGGAAGACTCTTTCCTTCATATCGAGAGACAGTGATGTGTTGCTAGATACCCCTCTCTGATCGTGATAACATAAGTTATCATTACCGACATTGAAGGAAACCCTTGGGGTCGCACAATTTGATGATATGGCTTACTTATGTCAGATCGTGTGGACTGGAATTATTCTAGTTCAGTTTAAAGGAGTTAAACTCTGATTGGAAGTGAGATCTAGTCTAATCATGTTTGATTGATTAGGGCATATGATCGGTAAGCTTTGATCGGGAGAATTGATGCTTGATCGTAAAGATCAAGAGGTTCAATGAGATGTGTGGTTAGATCTTGAGCCACTTGGTTCAGAGAGATCTTAGCCAGGGCTGGTTCGGTTTGATGCTTGAACCAAATTGGGATTGAACCGGTTCACTTTGTGAACGCATGGTTCAATTGAAGAGGAGTTTTCGATGGCTTCATGGGGAGTTAAGAAGGGAGTTACATTTCGGTTTTACCATGTGTGGTAGTGGCCGAACTTTCCTTTCTTGGTCTCTCCCCTCACGGTTTCGAAACTCTCTAGTGTGCTTCCTCCTTTTCGTCTCTTCATCATCTTCATGACAAGGAAGAAAGTCGACCAGCCAAGGGTGCACATCTCCTCTCCAAGACACGATCAAAGACTCCTTGGTGTCTTTGCTAGCACAAGGAGCACAAGGAAGAAGTTGACATCATCTTGTGTGTGACACCTTTGGAGAAGAGGCACTCGCCCCTTTCTTCTTCCAAGCCGCCACTCACATCATGGCAATGGTAATACTCTAACTTGTCTTTCAAGTTTACAAGGTTGATCATAGTATCAAGTCATGCGATTTTGGTTTCCTAGTTTTTCTGCTTCAACAAGTTCATATGAATGATACTTGTGAACTAGGTTTCCTTTCAGTGGTATCAGAGCAGGTTTTGACCTGATACATATGATTGCCATCTTGTGATCCATGTTTGATTTGTGTTTTGGGTAGATCTACATGATGCGCATGCTTCTATACTTATGCGAAAAATACATGCCATGTTGTTCACACCATATGATAGTTGTATTTTTACATTCAAGCTTGCGCATGTGATGTTGGTTTGCGCATTTTATAGATGTTTTCACTCAAAAATTATCTTCATGCGCGACCCTCACTAGATTTATCTATGCACCTACTTCAAATACTTAGACGAGTTAACAGTGTTAAAGTCGTTAGTCAGGTCTAGACCCAACAGCCTAATCAGACCATCTGACAGCCTGGATGGGGCGGCCGGATAGCACCTGTGCGCAAGCTATACAGGTGGCTATAAGTCGACTGCAGAAGGGCGTGTAGTGATGTCTGATTGAGGCACCTAGTGAACGATCATGATTATGGCCCGGGGTCACACCCGCTTGCCAGAAATCATGTGGGACGTTCAGCCCTTAAGGCATGCATAGTTGACCATGAGGTCGACGCAAGTCAGTTATGACTGGGTGCATGCATGGGCAGTGGGTCCGACTTGTTCTGATGAGTGGATACCTGTTAATGGATCGTCGTAAGGTAGTAGGGCACATAAGGAAATAAAATTGATGCCATGGGTTTTTTCAAAAATTTTTATTTCTGTTTGGATCACATATATGCATGTTTAACATGTTGAATGGGTGTTTATTTAATCTTATGTGGGTTGCCCTTATTTTGTGTGCTGTGCTGGGGCCTGCGTGCCTGGAATTAAATATTTTGGTGTGATCTGCGAATCACATTTTGATTTATGAAAATGTATAATTGACCTGTGTGTCAAATCATGTCTAGATAGTTTTAAATGTAATTTGATCAGACATGAGCACACAGCACACATGGCAGAAGCGCATGCAGCAATTGGCTTCACCAGGTGGGAGGTCTAGAGTTCGACTCTAGAACTGGCCCATTCTACCCAGTGGGCGCTTTTGGGCTGCAGATGGCGTTTGGGGCCGGGCTGGGCCAGATGAAGTACAAGAGTCCCATAAAGAGCTCAAGTGAAGACTTTTGTCAAACTAGGGTTTTACTTAAGTTTTTATGGGCTTTTACCACATAAGATAATGGTGCTTTCATTTACTGTTTTAAGTAATATTTGCACATCTATGTTTTATTCTTCTGCTATCACTATAGAATTTTCATGATAGTAAGAAGATAAAAGACCGTTAAAATCCAACGTCAATATCAAGCTATCGATTGCCTTCTGACGCGAAACCTCACTGTTCTGACTATCGTTGGGGCCGTGTTGTACCCACTCAGTGGGCACGCCCAGCTATCTTCAGACGGTGCGTGATTACACCTACATGCTACAGAGAAGGGATTTATCGCTTCTCGTTGCTCAGCATAGCACGTGGTGGTCCAGGAAGTAGATTAGGTCAGCTTGACCATATAGGCTACATGTTGAGCATATGATAGCTGTATGGAGGCAGCCATCTGAGGAATCAGAGATTGTGTTGTACCAACTCAGTTGGCACAGTCTTCTGGATTGCCTAGATGAAGGGGAATCACACGGGTTGGCGATTGGCATGGATTGCCTACCAGTGATTAGTGCTTGAACTCTCTGTGCATCTTATCTCGCCTGAGCGGGACGCGGAGATCAAGTGTGAAATCTGGATCCCATCTCACTAAAGGGTTTTCACTCTTTTGGGCTATTTTATTGGATTTACAGTCAGATAAAATAGTGAGAAAAGAATCACTCTTAAGTCCTGGAATGATTCTAACATGGATACTGACCTTGTTGTTCTTGCTATGTTGTAGATTCCTGCAGCAACGAACACCACAGGGCTCAATTTGCGATCCATATTTGAAAAGGAGAAGTTTGCTGGGCCAAACTTCTCAGACTGGTATAGACAGCTAAAAATTGTCCTCAAAGCTGAGAGGAAGCTGTATGTCCTTGAGTCGGCAATACCGGCTCAACCCGCTGCGAACGCTGCAAGAGCGGTTCGAGATGCTTATGAGAAGCACGTCAGTGATAGTACTGATGTCGCTTGCCTTATGCTTGCGTCAATGACGCCCGAGCTCCAGCGTCAGCATGAGGATTTGTCTGCTATTGATATTATAGCAAATCTCAAAATGCTGTATGCTGCACAGGCAAGGACAGAACGCTATAACTTGACAAAACTTTTCTTTCATAGCAAACTGACTGAAGGGAGTCCAGTGGGAGCTCACGTACTCAAGATGATTGGGTACAAAGAAGCTCTAGAGAAACTGGGACATACCATCAATCAAGAACTTGTTGTAGACATCATCTTGCAGTCTCTCCCGGCTTCTTTCGATGCGTTCATTATTAATTTTAATATGAACAAAATCGACTATACCCGGCAGAATTACTGAACATGCTCTGCACAACAGAGCAGACTCTTGAGAAGGGAAAACCTTCATCCTCTGTCTTGATGGTTCCCTCACGGAACAAGAAGAAGGGGAAGAAGGGAAAAACCCCTATCAAGAGCTACAACAAGGCTTTGAAACAAAAGGTGAAGCGGTCGAAGGACAACAGATGCTTCCATTGTGGCCAGTTGGGTCACTGGAAGAAGGACTGTAGAGCGCTCCAAGGAGAGAAGAAGGGAAGCAAGTCTTTCACTTCTGGCTCAGGTATTTTCATGACTGAAGTCATGGTTGCTTCTTCTATTTCATGGGTGTTGGACACTGCATGTGGAGTTCACATTTGTTCAAATGTGCAGGAACTCAAGAGAAGAAGACAGGTGGGACAGCATGAGGTGGACCTACGAGTTGGAAACGGGGCACGAGTTGCTGTTGTTGCTGTAGGGGAATATAACATCTCTTTACCATCTGGTTTTGTATTAGAACTTGACAATTGTTATTTTGTACCAAGCATAACGAAGAATATTATCTCTATTCCTGCTCTTGTCAGGAAAGGTTTTTCTTTTGAATGCAAAACTTCACAGTGTTGTATTTCATATGATAATATTGTTTATGCAACTGGGTCGATTAACAATGGGTTATACATGTTGGACATGGAATGTTCTGTACAACAAATTGATAATAAGAAAGCCAAGTATACTGATCACAGCACTTTGTTATGGCATAGTCGTCTAAGCCATATTAACAAGAAGCGCATTAAGCGGTTGCATGACCATGGACTGCTGGGATAATTCTCTTATGAGGAGCTTGATACATGCAGAGCTTGTTTAATGGGTAAGATGACGAAGACTCCTTTTTCTAATAAAGGTGAAAGAGCTTCAGGTTTACTTGACCTTATTCACAGTGATGTGTGTGGGCCATTTAGTAAACATGCCAGAGGTGGCTATTCATACTTCATTACTTTTACTGATGATTTCAGTAGGTATGGTTATGTCTATTTAATGAGACATAAGAGTGAATCTTTTGACAAGTTCAAAGAATTCAAAAATGAAGTACAAAATCAATTAGGCCAACATATCAAAGCACTTCGATCAGATCGAGGTGGAGAATACTTGAGTCGTGAGTTCACTGACTATCTAAAGGAGTGTGGGATCATCTCACAGCTCACTCCGCCAGGAACACCGCAATGGAATGGTGTGTCCGAGAGGAGGAATAGAACCTTATTGGATATGGTTCGCTCTATGATGAGTCAGGCTACTCTACCTTACTCCTTTTGGGGATTTGCACTGGAAACAGCTGCAAAGGTGCTAAACCGAGTGCCATCCAAGGCTGTTTCAAAGACACCATATGAGTTATGGTATGGAAAACAGCCGAGCTTGACATTTATCAAAATCTGGGGTTGCGAGGCTTATGTCAAAAAGCTCGCCTCTGGGAAACTGGAGAGAAGATCAGATAAATGTATATTTGTCGGATACCCTAAAGAAACTAAGGGTTATTATTTCTACGATCCCAAAGAGAATAAAGTATTTGTTGCTCGAACGGCTATTTTTCTTGAGAAGGAATTTCTTCTGCAAGAGGCCAGTGGGAGAGAAATAAAGCTGGATGAAATTCCAGAAGAGGGACAAAGTAGTCAAGCTCAGTTGGATGAGCCTGAGCCAATAGATCAGGTTAATATTCAACTTGAGGCTCAGACGTCACGGGAACCGCGTAGATCGGGAAGGATTTGTCGTCAGCCTGAGCGCTATGACGGAGTCTACATCATTAACGATGAACCCCTCACTTATGCGGATGCGGTCAGTGGACCAGAGTCAGCAAGATGGCTTGAAGCTATGCGAGCCGAGATGGACTCCATGTCAGATAACCAAGTCTGGGATTTGGTTGATCCGCCTCCGGGAGTAATCCCTATAGGCTGTAAGTGGATCTTCAAAAAGAAGAAAGACATGGAAGGTAACGTGGTTACCTATAAGGGCAGGCTAGTTGCGAAAGGTTTCAAACAAATCTACGGGATAGATTATGATGAAACTTTCTCTCCTGTAGCCATGTTCAAGTCCATTCGTATTATTCTCGCGATAGCTGCATATTATGATTATGAGATCTGGCAAATGGATGTGAAGACCGCTTTCCTTAATGGAAAATTGGAAGAGGATGTGTATATGACACAGCCTGAAGGTTTCATTAATCCATCAGAACGTCATAAAATATGCAAATTAAAGAGGTCCATTTATGGACTAAAACAAGCATCGAGAAGCTGGAATATTCGTTTTGATGAATCAGTTTCTGAATTTGGTTTCATCAAAAATGAAGATGACCCGTGTGTATACAAAAGGTTTAGTGGGAGCGTGATTACTTTCCTAGTCCTCTACGTCGATGATATTTTAATCATTGGAAACGATATTCCTGAACTACATGCGGTCAAGGCATGGTTAAGAAAATGTTTCCAAATGAAGGATTTGGGAGAAGCAGCCTATATATTAGGTGTGGAGATCTATAGAGATAGATCTAATAGGCTTCTCGGGCTGTGCCAAAGTACTTACATCGATAAGGTCCTGGAGAGATTCCATTTAGAAAATTCTAAAAGAGGATATCTTCCAGTCAGACATGGTCTGAATCTTTCAAAGAGCCAGTGCCCTCAAACACAGTCTGAGAAAGATGAGATGGACAATACGCCTTATGCTTCGGCTATTGGGTCCATCATGTATGCGATGTTGTGTACTCGGCCAGACGTCGCTTATGGGTTAAGCGTGACCAGTCGGTTCCAAGGTAATCCAGGGAAGGCACACTGGATTGCAGTCAAGAACATTTTGAAATATCTTAGGAGAACCAAAGATATGTTCTTGATTTATGGAGGTCAGGAAGAACTCAGTATTGAAGGATATACTGACGCTTCATTCCAATCTGACCAAGACGATTTCCGATCGCAATCAGGCTATGTTTTTAGCTTGAATGGAGGAGCAGTGGTGTGGAAGAGTTTCAAACAATCAATTGTTGCTGATTCCACAATAGAAGCCGAGTATGTTGCAGCCTCAGAAGCATCAAAGGAGGCAGTCTGGATTCGTAAGTTCATTCACGAACTTGGTGTTGTTCCTTCGTGTGCAGATCCATTGGTTATCTTCTGTGATAACACTGGAGCAATTGCACAAGCAAAGGAACTACGGTCACACCAGAAGTCCAAGCACATACAGAGAAGGTTTCATCTGATCCGTGAGATCATTGATCGAGGAGATATCAAGATCTGCAAGGTTCATACAGATGACAATCTAGCTGACCCGCTTACAAAGCCTCTGGCGCAGCAGAAGCATGAGAAGCACTGTAATAATATGGGTTTGAGATTCCTCAACCATTAGTTTAAGTGCAAGTGGGAGATTGTTGGGGTATGCTCTTAAGGCTAATGTTTGAGGCCTTAGATTATTTACAGTATCATGTATAATCTATATGTTTTATAAAGGCAATTGTTGTTATTCAGATTGTTACATTATCTGCTGCTGTATGTATACATCTGAGTAATGTCTCAATGATGTTCAGCTTAGCTGACATTCAGTATTGTCCTTAGTCGAGATATCTCGGTGAACATGAGACAGCCTTGATATGATTGAGACTAATATGTGTTCTGTTCTTGTAGGATGCTTCGAGCATGGAATAAGATTTAGACACATAGGTGCATTGGATGTACTGGACTGACCCTATTTAGGATATTCAATTGTTTATCACAATGTGAATAATCCTTATATGCAAGCAAGTGGCATATTCCCTCTGACTTGAGATCACTTGTGTCTCTAAGTGATGATTGGCATTGTCTTGAGGTAATTTAATATCATTTGAAAGATAATGATTAAGGATTATCTTGGATAGTGGGCATGAGTCATTGTTAGGGCACTAGTGATAGATATAGGATTCCCTCTCCTAGTAGGAGTGTGATGTTCTAAGGGGCCCCCCCTGGATGAGATGGTTGAGAATGTGTATGGCCATACCCAGACGACTATGTTCGTCTGATCTAATCATTTTCATCATGTTGGAATCACAGGCTTGACACGCTTGTCCAACGAGAACATCCAGTGGCAAAGGGAAACATGTATGCCAAGTGAATTAGATTCACACTTGTGCTGTGGTTTGGGAGTAGTCTTGGAAGACTCTTTCCTTCATATCGGGAGACAGTGATGTGTTGCTAGATACCCCTCTCTTATTGTGATAACGTAAGTTATCGTTACCGACATTGAAGGAAACCCTTGGGGTCGCACAATTTGATGATATGGCTTACTTATGTCAGATCGTGTGGACTGGAATTATTCTAGTTCAGTTTAAAGGAGTTAAACTCTGATTGGAAGTGAGATCTAGTCTAATCATGTTTGATTGATTAGGGCATATGATCGGTAAGCTTCGATCGGGAGAATTGATGCTTGATCGTAAAGATCAAGAGGTTCAATGAGATGTGTGGTTAGATCTTGAGCCACTTGGTTTAGAGAGATCTTAGCCAGGGCTGGTTCGGTTTGATGCTTGAACCAAATTGGGATTGAACTAGTTCACTTGTTCTGACGAGTGGATACCTGTTAATGGACCGTCGTAAGGTAGTGCCCTACTACCTTACGACGGTCCATTAACAGGTATCCACTCGTCAGAACAAGTCGGACCCACTGCCCTTGCATGCACCCAGTCATAACTGACTTGCGTCGACCTCATGGTCAACTATGCATGCCTTAAGGGCTGAACGTCCCACATGATTTCTGGCAAGTGGGTGTGACCCCGGGCCATAATCATGATCGTTCACTAGGTGCCTCAATCAGACATCACTACACGCCCTTCTGCAGTCGACTTATAGCCACCTGTATAGCTTGCGCACAGGTGCTATCCGGCCGCCCCATCCAGGCTGTCAGATGGTCTGATTAGGCTGTTGGGTCTAGACCTGACTAACGACTTTAACACTGTTAACTCGTCTAAGTATTTGAAGTAGGTGCATAGATAAATCTAGTGAGGGTCGCGCATGAAGATAATTTTTGAGTGAAAACATCTATAAAATGCGCAAACCAACATCACATGCGCAAGCTTGAATGTAAAAATACAACTATCATATGGTGTGAACAACATGGCATGTATTTTTCGCATAAGTATAGAAGCATGCGCATCATGTAGATCTACCCAAAACACAAATCAAACATGGATCACAAGATGGCAATCATATGTATCAGGTCAAAACCTGCTCTGATACCACTGAAAGGAAACCTAGTTCACAAGTATCATTCATATGAACTTGTTGAAGCAGAAAAACTAGGAAACCAAAATCGCATGACTTGATACTATGATCAACCTTGTAAACTTGAAAGACAAGTTAGAGTATTACCATTGCCATGATGTGAGTGGCGGCTTGGAAGAAGAAAGGGGCGAGTGCCTCTTCTCCAAAGGTGTCACACACAAGATGATGTCAACTTCTTCCTTGTGCTCCTTGTGCTAGCAAAGACACCAAGGAGTCTTTGATCGTATCTTGGAGAGGAGATGTGCACCCTTGGCTGGTCGACTTTCTTCCTTGTCGTGAAGATGATGAAGAGACGAAAAGGAGGAAGCACACTAGAGAGTTTCGAAACCGTGAGGGGAGAGACCAAGAAAGGAAAGTTCGGCCACTACCACACATGGTAAAACCGAAATGTAACTCCCTTCTTAACTCCCCATGAAGCCATCAAAAACTCCTCTTCAATTGAACCATGCGTTCACAAAGTGAACCGGTTCAATCCCAATTTGGTTCAAGCATCAAACCGAACCAGCCCTGGCTAAGATCTCTCTGAACCAAGTGGCTCAAGATCTAACCACACATCTCATTGAACCTCTTGATCTTTACGATCAAGCATCAATTCTCCCGATCGAAGCTTACCGATCATATGCCCTAATCAATCAAACATGATTAGACTAGATCTCACTTCCAATCAGAGTTTAACTCCTTTAAACTGAACTAGAAAAATTCCAGTCCACACGATCTGACATAAGTAAGCCATATCATCAAATTGTACGACCCCAAGGGTTTCCTTCAATGTCGGTAATGATAACTTACGTTATCACTATCAGAGAGGGGTATCTAGCAACACATCACTGTCTCCCGATATGAAGGAAAGAGTCTTCCAAGACTACTCCCAAACCACAGCACAAGTGTGAATCTAATTCACTTGGCATACATGTTTCCCTTTGCCACTGGATGTTCTCTTTGGACAAGCGTGTCAAGCCTGTGATTCCAACATGATGAAAATGATTAGATCAGACGAACATAGTCGTCTGGGTATGGCCATACACATTCTCAACCATCTCATCCAGGGGGGCCCCTTAGAACATCACACTCCTACTAGGAGAGGCAATCCTATATCTATCACTAGTGCCCTAACAATGACTCATGCCCACTATCCAAGATAATCCTTAATCATTATCTTTCAAATGATATTAAATTACCTCAAGACAATGCCAATCATCACTTAGAGACACAAGTGATCTCAAGTCAGAGGGAATATGCCACTTGCTTGCATATAAGGATTATTCACTGTTGGGGTATGCCCTTAAGGCTAATGTTTGAGGCCTTGGGATTATATCAGTATCATGTATAAACTCTTATGTTTATAAAGGCAATGGTTGTTATTCAGGTTGTTACATTATCTGCTGCAATAAGTGTACTTCTGAATAATGTCTCAATGCTGTTCAGCTTGGCTGACATGTAGTATTGTCCTTAGTCGAGATATCTTGGTGAACATGAGACAGCCTTGATATGATTGAGACTAATATGTGTTCTAATCTTATAGGATGCTTCGAGCATGGAATAAGATGTAGACTCATGGGTACATTGGATGTACTGGACAGACCCTACTAGGATATTCAATTGCTTGTCACAATGTGAATAATCCTTGTATGCGAACAAGTGGCATATTTCCTCTGACTTGAGATCACTTGTGTTTCTAAATGATGATTGGCATTATTTTGAGGTAGTTCAATATCATTTGAAACATAATGGTTATAGACTATCTTGGATAATGATCATGAGTCAGGTTAGGACACTAGTGATAGATATAGGATTGCCGTCTCCTTAATAGGAGTGTGATGTTCTATAGGGGCCCCCCTGGATGAGATGATTGAGAAAGTGTATGGCCATACCCAGATGACTATGTTCATCTGATCTAATCATGCTCATCATATTGGAGTCACACGCTTGACACGCTTGTCCAATAAGAACATCCAGTGGCAAAGGAATCAAGTATGCCTAGTGAAGTAGATTCACACTTGTGCTGTGGTTTGGGTGTAGTCTTGGAAGACTCTTTCCTTTATATCGGGAGACAGTGATGTGTTGCTAGATACCCCTCACTGATCGTGATAACGTAAGTTATCGTTACCGACATTTAAAGGAAACCCTTAGGGTCGCACAATTTGATGATATGGCTTACTCATGTCAGATCGTGTGGACTGAATTGTTTCGGTTCATTTTAAAGGGATTTAAACTCTGATTATAAGTGAGATCTGGTCTGATCATGTTTGATTGATTAGGGCTTGAGATCGGTAAGCTTCGATCGAGAGAAGTGATGCTAGATTGGTGAGATCAAGAGCATCGAGAGATCAACGGTTAGATCTTGAACCTTTGGGTTTAATGAGATCTTGATCAAAGGCTTGGCTTAATTGGTCATTGAACCAAATGTCATTGAACCGGCTCATGTGTGAGCGCTTGGTTCAAATGAAAGAGATGAGCATTCGGTTCACTTGGGTGAACGTATGAACGCATAAGCATTGAGGGCTTTCTATATTTGGAAATTCGGTTTTCCAATTTGAGAGTAACGCCCCACATTTGTGTGGAACGCCTCTTGCTCTCGTTCTCTTCTCCTTTCGACGACACTCTCATGAAAGAAGAAGGTTAACGCCTTGGAGAAAATTCAGCCAAGCAAGAGTTCATCTCTCAATTCCCTTCAAGCGATCAAGGAGACTTGAAGGTCTTTGCTAGCACAAAGAACATCAAGGAGAAGCCATCTCTCTTCTTGTGTGCGGCACCTTTGGAGGAGAGCCCTTTTCGATCTCTGCTTCCAAGACGCCATCCATCAAATGGCATTGGTATGAATCTTTCTATCTTTATAAGGTTTTAAAGTTGATCATATGAATATATCACATGCGATCCTTATGAAACCCTAATTCCGCTGCCAAAAATTTTTACATGCACCACTTTAGGGTTTCGCCCCCCTCTTGAAGGGGACTTTCAATTGGTATCAGAGCATATGGTGTATATATGTTCATATGATTGCTTGATCATCATGCTTGATCCATGTATGCGCTTTTGATTAGATCTAAGGTTACATGCGAAAATTGTTGTAAACATATGTGAGTTGGCGAAAATACATGCTTATCATAGATGTATGTTTTCTCCTTGGCGCATGTTTGTTGGCGCATGCTTTAGTTTTTCTCAAAACAAAAGGACTTGCGTGCCCTTCATTAGATCTAATAAGCGCCTACTATAAACCCTTAGACGGGTTATTAGGGTTGAAGTCATAGTCTAGTTAAGATCCAAACAGTCTGATCAGACCATCTGACAGCCTAGATGGGTCGACCAGATGGCACCTGTGCGCAAGCACGAGGTGGCTATAGGTTGACTGCAGACAGGCGTGTAGCGATGTCTGGTTGAGACAACCAGTGAACGTGCATGAGTTAGGCCCGGGGTCACACCCGCTTGCCTGAACTCATGAGGGTCGTTCAGCCCATTGCATGCATTGTTGACCACTGGGTCGACTCAAGTCAGTTAGGACTTGATGCACGCAAGGGCAGTGGGTCTGACTAGGTCTGATGAGTGGATCCCTATTAATGGACCGTTGTAAGGTAGTAGGGCACATAAGGAAAATAAAATTGTTGCCAATGGGTTTTTCAAAATTTTATTTTCTGGTTTGGATCACATGTTGATTGGATGCCATGATGCGTGTTTATTTAATCTTATGTGGGCTGCCTATTTAATGTGTGCTGTGCTGGGGCCTGCGAGCCTGGATTAAAATTGTAAATTAATATTTATTGTGATCTGCGTATCACATTTTAATTAATTTATTGTGTAATTGACCTGCGTGTCAATCATGTCTAGATAGATTAAATTGTATTTTAATCAGACATGAGCACAGAGCACACTTGGCAGAGGCGCATGCAGCAGAGGCTTGACCAGGTGGGAGGTCTAGGGTTCGACCCTATGACAGGCGCATTTACCTGGTGGGCGCACCTGAGCTGCAGTGGGCGCTTGGGCCCTAGGTTGGGCCAGAAGAGATGCAAAAGACCCATGAAGAGCTCAAGTGAAGACTTAAGTTAAATTAAGGTCTTACCTAGGGCTTATGGGCTTTTACCACATAAGATCAGCATGCTTTCTACTTATTGTTGGTATAATTAGAATTGCATGATTTAATCTTCTGCTATCGCCATAGGTTATGCATGATAGTTAAGAAGATAAAAAGACCGTTAAAATCCAAACGTTTAATATCAAGCACGTAAGCCTTCTGACGCGAAACCTCACTGTTCTGACTATCGTTGGGGCCGTGTTGTACCCACTCAGTGGGCACGCCCATCTATCTTCAGATGGTGTGTGATTACACCTGCGTGTTACAGGGAAGGGATTTATCGCTTCTCGTTGCTCAGCATAGCACGTGGTGGTCCAGGGAGTAGGTCAGGTCAGCTTGACCATGTAGGCTACATACTGAGCATATGTGAGCTATATGGAGGCAGCCATCTGTGGGATCAGAGACTGTGTTGTACCAACTCAGTTGGCACAGTCTGCTGGATTGCCTAGATGAAGGGGAATCGCACGGGTTGGCGATTGGCAGGCATTGCCTACCAGAAATTAGTGCTTGTACTCTCTGTGCATCTTATCTCGCCTGAGCGGGACGCGGAGACCAAGTATGAAATCTGGATCCCATCTCACTAAAAGAGTGTTACTCTTTCGGACTGTTTAATGGATTTTTCAGTCAGATAAAATAGTGAGAAAAGAATCTTTCTTAAGTCCTGGATTGATTCTAAACATTGATACTGACCTTGCTGTTCTTGAATTGTTGTAGATTACTGCAGCAACGAACACCACGAATTTCAATGTGCGATCCCTACTGGAAAGGGAGAAGTTTGCTGGGCCAAACTTCTCGGACTGGTACGGACACCTTAAGATTGTTCTTAAGGCAGAGAGGAAACTGTATGTCCTCGAGACGGCTATACCGCCTCAACCCGCTGCGAACGCCGCTAGGGCGGTTCGGGAAGCCTATGAAAAGCATGTCAATGATAGCATTGATGTCGCTTGCCTGATGCTTGCGTCTATGACGCCAGAGCTGCAGCGTCAGCATGAGGATCTATCTGCTATACAGATTATAGCAAACCTCAAGATGCTGTATGCTGCACAGGCTAGGACTGAACGCTACAATTTGACTAAGCTTTTCTTTCAGAGCAAACTGGCTGAAGGGAGTCCAGTGGGAGCTCACGTACTCAAGATGATTGGGTACAAGGAGGCTCTAGAGAAACTGGGACACACCGTCAATCAGGAGCTTGCTGTAGACATCATTCTTCAGTCTCTCCCGGCCTCTTTCGATCCGTTCATTATTAATTTCAATATGAACAAGATCGACTGTACCCCGGCAGAGTTACTGAACATGCTCTTGACTACAGAGTTGACTCTAAAGGGAAAGCCTTCAACCTCTGTCTTAATGGTTCCTTCAAGGAACAAAAGGAAGGGGAAGAAGGGCAAAGCCCCTGTCAAGAGCTACAACAAGGCTCTAAAACAAAAGGTTAAGCGGTCGAAGGAATACAGATGTTTCCATTATGGCCAGCTGGGTCACTGGAAAAAGGACTGTAAAGCGCTCCAAGGAGACAAGAAGGGAAGCATCGCTTCTGGCTCAGGTATTTTTGTGACTGAGATCATGATATCTTCTTCTTCTATTTCATGGGTGTTGGACACTGCATGTGGAGTTCACATTTGTTCAAATGTGCAGGAACTCAAGAGAAGAAGACAGGTGGGACAGCATGAGGTGGACCTACGAGTAGGAAACGGGGCACGGGTTGCTGCTGTTGCTGTAGGAGAATATCACATCTCATTACCATCTGGACTTGTATTAGAACTAAACAATTATTACTTTGTACCAAGCATTACCAAAAATATTATCTCTATTCCTGCTCTTGTCAGGAAAGGGTTTTCCTTTGAATGCAATATTTCAAAGTGTGTTATTTCTTTAGATAATATTGTTTATGCTACTGGATCAATTAACAATGGATTATTCATGTTGGACATGGAATGTTCTATACAAAATATTGATAATAAGAAAGCCAAGTATGCTGATGACAGCACCTTGCTATGGCATAGTCGTTTAGGCCATATTAACAAGAAACGCATTAAGCGGTTGCATGATCATGGACTGCTGGGATCATTCTCCTATGAGGAGATTGATACATGCAAAGCTTGTTTAATGGGTAAAATGACGAAGGCTCCTTTTCTTAACAAAGGTCAAAGGGCTTCGAGTTTACTTGACCTTATACACAGTGATGTGTGTGGGCCATTTAGTAAACATGCCAGAGGTGGCTATCTATACTTCATTACCTTTACTGATGATTTCAGTAGATACGGGTATGTCTATCTAATGAGACATAAGAGTGAATCTTTTGACAAGTTCAAAGAGTTCAAGAATGAAGTACAGAATCAGCTAGGCCGAAATATCAAGGCACTTCGCTCAGATCGAGGTGGAGAATACCTAAGTCGAGAGTTTACTGACTATCTGAAGGAGTGTGGGATTATCTCACAGCTCACTCCGCCAGGAACACCGCAATGGAATGGTGTGTCCGAAAGGAGGAACAGAACCTTATTGGATATGGTTCGTTCTATGATGAGTCAGACTACTCTACCTTACTCCTTTTGGGGATTTGCACTGGAAACAGCTGCAAAGGTACTAAACCGAGTGCCATCCAAGGCAGTTTTAAAGACGCCATATGAGTTATGGTATGGGAAACAGCCGAGCTTGTCGTTTATCAAGATCTGGGGTTGCGAGGCTTATGTCAAAAAGCTCGCCTCTGGGAAACTAGAGAGCAGATCTGAGAAATGTATCTTTGTCGGTTACCCTAAGGAAACTAAGGGTTATTATTTCTACGATCCCAAAGAGAACAAGGTATTTGTTGCTCGGACGGCCATTTTTCTTGAGAAGGAATTTCTTCTGCAAGAGGCCAGTGGGAGAGAAATAAAGCTGGATGAGAATCCAGAGGAAGGACAAAGTAGTCAAGCACAGTTGGATGAGCATGAGCCAGTAGAACAGGTTATTGAACAACCTGAGGCTCAGATATCACGGGAACCACGAAGATCGGGAAGGATCCGTCGACAGCCTGAGCGCTATGATGGAGTCTACATCATTGATCATGATGAACCCCTCACTTATGCGGATGCGGTCAGTGGACCGGAATCAGCGAGATGGCTTGAAGCTATGCGAGCCGAGATGGACTCCATGTCAGTCAACCAAGTCTGGGATTTGGTTGATCCGCCTCCGGGAGTAATCCCTATAGGCTGTAAATGGATCTTCAAGAAGAAGATTGACATGGAAGGTAACATGGTTACCTATAAAGGCAGGCTAGTTGCGAAAGGTTTCAAACAAATCTACGGGATAGATTATGATGAAACTTTCTCTCCTGTAGCTATGTTCAAGTCTATTCGGATTATTCTTGCGATAGCAGCATATTATGATTATGAGATCTGGCAGATGGATGTGAAGACCGCTTTCCTTAATGGAAATCTGGATGAGGATGTGTATATGACACAACCTGAAGGTTTCACTAATCCATCAGATCGTCATAAAATATGCAAGTTAAAGAAGTCCATTTATGGACTTAAGCAAGCATCTAGAAGCTGGAATATTCGTTTTGATGAATCAATCTGTAAATTTGGTTTCATCAAGAATGAAGATGACCCGTGTGTGTATAAGAGGTTTAGTGGGAGCGTGATTACTTTCCTAGTCCTCTACGTCGATGATATCTTAATCATTGGAAACGATATTCCTGAACTACATGCGGTTAAAGCATGGTTAAGAAAATGTTTCCAGATGAAAGATCTAGGAGAAGCAGCCTATGTATTAGGTGTGAAGATCTACAGAGATAGATCTAAGAGGCTTCTCGGGCTGTGCCAGAGTACTTACATCGATAAAGTCCTGGAGAGATTTCATTTAGAGAATTCTAAAAGAGGATATCTTCCAGTCAGACATGGTCTGAATCTTTCAAAGAGTCAGTGTCCACAAACACAAACTGAGAAAGATGAAATGGACAAAATGCCTTATGCTTCGGCTATTGGGTCCATTATGTATGCGATGTTGTGTACTCGCCCAGACGTCGCTTACGGGTTAAGCGTGACCAGTCGATTCCAAAGTAATCCAGGTCAGGCACACTGGATTGCAGTCAAGAACATTTTGAAATATCTTCGGAGGACCAAAGATATGTTCTTGGTGTATGGTGGTCAGGAAGAACTCAGTATTGATGGATATACTGACGCTTCGTTCCAATCTGACCAGGATGATTTCCGATCGCAATCAGGCTATGTTTTTAGCTTGAATGGAGGTGCGGTGGTGTGGAAAAGTTTCAAACAATCTATCGTTGCTGATTCCACAATAGAAGCCGAGTATGTTGCAGCCTCGGAAGCATCCAAGGAGGCAGTGTGGATTCGTAAATTCGTTCAGGAACTTGGTGTTGTTCCTTCGAGTGCAGATCCTTTGGTTATCTTTTGTGATAACACTGGAGCAATAGCACAAGCAAAGGAACCACGGTCGCACCAGAAGTCCAAGCACATACAGAGACGGTTTCACTTGATCCAGGAGATCATTGATCGAGGCGAGATCAAAGTCTGCAAGGTTCATACAGATGACAATCTGGCTGACCCGCTTACAAAGCCTCTGGCGCAGCAGAAGCATGAGAAGCACTGTAATAATATGGGTTTGAGATTTCTCAACCATTAGATTAAGTGCAAGTGGGAGATTGTTGGGGTATGCCCTTAAGGCTAATGTTTGAGGCCTTGGGATTATATCAGTATCATGTATAAACTCTTATGTTTATAAAGGCAATGGTTGTTATTCAGGTTGTTACATTATCTGCTGCAATAAGTGTACTTCTGAATAATGTCTCAATGCTGTTCAGCTTGGCTGACATGCAGTATTGTCCTTAGTCGAGATATCTTGGTGAACATGAGACAGCCTTGATATGATTGAGACTAATATGTGTTCTAATCTTATAGGATTCTTCGAGCATGGAATAAGATGTAGACTCATGGGTACATTGGATGTACTGGACAGACCCTACTAGGATATTCAATTGCTTGTCACAATGTGAATAATCCTTGTATGCGAACAAGTGGCATATTTCCTCTGACTTGAGATCACTTGTGTTTCTAAATGATGATTGGCATTATTTTGAGGTAGTTCAATATCATTTGAAACATAATGGTTATAGACTATCTTGGATAATGATCATGAGTCAGGTTAGGACACTAGTGATAGATATAGGATTGTCGTCTCCTTAATAGGAGTGTGATGTTCTATAGGGGCCCCCCTGGATGAGATGATTGAGAAAGTGTATGGCCATACCCAGATGACTATGTTCATCTGATCTAATCATGCTCATCATATTGGAGTCACAGGCTTGACACGCTTGTCCAATAAGAACATCCAGTGGCAAAGGAATCAAGTATGCCTAGTGAAGTAGATTCACACTTGTGCTGTGGTTTGGGTGTAGTCTTGGAAGACTCTTTCCTTTATATCGGGAGACAGTGATGTGTTGCTAGATACCCCTCACTGATCGTGATAACATAAGTTATCGTTACCGACATTTAAAGGAAACCCTTAGGGTCGCACAATTTGATGATATGGCTTACTCATGTCAGATCGTGTGGACTGAATTGTTTCGGTTCATTTTAAAGGGATTTAAACTCTGATTGTAAGTGAGATCTGGTCTGATCATGTTTGATTGATTAGGGCTTGAGATCGGTAAGCTTTGATCGAGAGAAGTGATGCTAGATTGGTGAGATCAAGAGCATCGAGAGATCAACGGTTAGATCTTGAACCTTTGGGTTTAATGAGATCTTGATCAAAGGCTTGGCTTAATTGGTCATTGAACCAAATGTCATTGAACCGGCTCATGTGTGAGCGCTTGGTTCAAATGAAAGAGATGAGCGTTCGGTTCACTTGGGTGAACGTATGAACGCATAAGCATTGAGGGCTTTCTATATTTGGAAATTCGGTTTTCCAATTTGAGAGTAACGCCCCACGTTTGTGTGGAACGCCTCTTGCTCTCGTTCTCTTCTCCTTTCGACGACACTCTCGTGAAAGAAGAAGGTTAACGCCTTGGAGAAAATTCAGCCAAGCAAGAGTTCATCTCTCAATTCCCTTCAAGCGATCAAGGAGACTTGAAGGTCTTTGCTAGCACAAAGAACATCAAGGAGAAGCCATCTCTCTTCTTGTGTGCGGCACCTTTGGAGGAGAGCCCTTTTCGATCTCTGCTTCCAAGACGCCATCCATCAAATGGCATTGGTATGAATCTTTCGATCTTTATAAGGTTTTAAAGTTGATCATATGAATATATCACATGCGATCCTTATGAAACCCTAATTCCGCTGCCAAAAATTTTTACATGCGCCACTTTAGGGTTTCGCCCCCCTCTTGAAGGGGACTTTCATTCACATTATGACAAACAATTGAATATCCTAAATAGGGTCAGTCCAGTACATCCAATGCACCTATGTGTCTAAATCTTATTCCATGCTCGAAGTATCCTACAAGAACAGAACACATATTAGTCTCAATCATATCAAGGCTGTCTCATGTTCACCGAGATATCTCGACTAAGGACAATACTGAATGTCAGCTAAGCTGAACATCATTGAGACATTACTCAGATGTATACATACAGCAGCAGATAATGTAACAATCTGAATAACAACAATTGCCTTTATAAAACATATAGATTATACATGATACTGTAAATAATCTAAGGCCTCAAACATTAGCCTTAAGAGCATACCCCAACAGCAATGACTTGGTGTCACGAGTTATCCTCACAAGTGATAGGAGATGCATTGATCCCTTGACTTGAGGTCATTGGCCATTCTATATGGTTAGGGATATGCCTTGATACAACTTAATGTCTTGCCGTAGTTGGGAGGTAATAACGGTTGTCATTGGGCATATCACGACCCATATGAGAAGGTCAATGAACAGACATAGGATTTGCCCCTTCCTAAGGAAAGCATGATATCCATGGAGATCCTCTATGGTTCTATGACTAAAAGTGTATGGTCATACCCAGGTGAGACCTGATTTAGTCATAGCCATGAGATTGGATAAAAATAAGTGGTGACACACTTGGCCAATCGGATATTAATGCATCTGTACCTGATTGCGATGATGGGGATGTCGATGTCGATATACATTCCGATGACTTAGGTAGCAGTGATGCACTACTAGGTGCCACTCATTGCTTGTGGTGACCTTAGGTCAGCACTGCCAACGTCAGAGGAACCTACAAGGTCGCACACCTTGATACTTGAGTTCTCGTAATAATCGGGAAGCCTTATGATCGAGTTATTGGATAGCTCGGATCTATTTTGGAGATTTCATCAACGCCAATGGGCCTGATGAGATGGAAGAAATTTATTGGAGCCAACTTCCATTTACGGCATATTAACCATGGTTAGCCTAGTTTGCCCTTGGGTTAAATTGGATTGGATCCAAGGGCTTAGTTAACATGCATAATGGACCTTGGGCTAGGCCCATTGTAAAGTTGGGTTTACTAGGCTTAAGGAGAAGGAGAAAGTAGGTGTGTGCTTGACCCTGGTTAGACTAGAGTTAATGCCAATGGTTTGAAATTAATCATATGGGTTAATTAATTAATTAATTAGAATCCTAATTGGATTAGGATTAATTATTTAATTAATTAATTAGAATCCTAATTAGATTAGGATTTAATTGTTCAAATAATTAGAATCCTAATTGGATTAGGATTTAATTGTTTGAATCAATTAGAGTCCTAATTGGATTAGGACTTGATTAACTTAATTAATTCTCCTACATCCTCTCCTAGCCGCCCACTTGATTTGAATTGTGGCCACACATTAGACCGCCTCTTGCTCTATATAAGAGACCCTAGACGCCCCCTCTTGACATACAATTCCTTGGAGGCATGAGCATCATCAAGAGGGCGAAAGCAAGGGACAAGGGCGCAACTTCCTCCTTTCTTCCATCAAGCCGCAAGTGATCCTCTTCCTCTTCTCCTTGGTGCAAGGTGAAGTTGAACTTGGCGGCATCTCCTTCTTCCTCCTTGCTCTTGGCGCTTCTCCCTTTGGTGGTGGCGCAAGTTTCTTGGAGGGCTCTCCTAAGGCTTGGATCTTCTTCCCGAGGCTAGCACTGGGCGTGGAAGAAGAGGACTCGAGGTGATCCGTGTATGTGAAACTGTAGAGGGCGCACGCTTAGGCGCCTATTACGACATCAGCCTCACCTTGCTCAAGGTATCTTCTTTCTCATCGTGTCAACTCTCTCGCATGCGATCTTCATTGGGTTTTTGGGACCAGCCTGTTTCGGGGATATTCTTCCGCTGCGCAATGTGTTTGCATCTCTGAAATTTTGTAAAATATCCCCGGAGTTTCCCAACAGAAAGGTAAGCGGCTAGTGCAAGAAGCAAGGAAACTTTCAAAGCTTTTCCCATATGCAGCTAGCCCATTGCATTTCCCCTGAGGCCTTACCATGCAAGCCTAGAGGCAGCCATATTATCCCAATAATTGCCAAAGGAGGCAAGCCTTCCTTATATGTGCCTAGACCAAGTCAATGGTGCATAGGGCATCCTTAATGTGTTATTAGGCGATAATTCCTTCCCCATTAAGCCCTTAGGCGCCTAATGGATAATCTCATTGCCCATTATATCCTTTAGGCACCTATGCCTCTTCTCCATCACTTATTGGTAGGTCCCATTACCTAAGAAATGGAAAGTTCTATCCTTCACTTATCAAGTTGATTAAGCCATCAGACCTAATCCGATGCATCCTTAGTCAAATGTAGTCAACCAAGAATGTCAACTTACCAAAACTGAAGTCTAGCCCCAATATGTTTTCTCCATCTCATCATGCACATCCCTGCTAATAGAATCTCCCAAATAGATCTGAGTTATGAAATAACTCAATCATAAGGCTACCCGATCAATACGAGAACTCGAGTATCAAGGTGTGTGACTCTAAAGGTTCCATTGACGTTGGCAGTGATAAACTCATGTCATCACAAGCAGCAAGTGGCACCTAGCAGTACATCGCTGCTTCCCAAGTCTTTGGAATGACTGTCTCTATCAACATCCCCTATACCGCAACAAGGTATCATTGCATTACAGAACCTTTGCCACACTGGCATCCCGATTGGACAAAGTGTGTCACCACTTTGTTTAAACCCAATCACATGGTCATGACTAAGTTAGGTTTTTACTTGGGTGTGACCATACACTTTCAGTCATATATTCATATAGGGCCCATAGATATCAATCTTCCCTCAGGAAGGGGCATATTCTTTATCCGTCAATTGATCTTCTTATGTGGGTTATAACATACACAATGACAATCGTTATAACCTCCCAACTATGGTGAGACTAGAGATGGCAAAAAAGCCCTTCCCCGACCTAACCCGACCCAAAGTCAATAGGGAAAACTATAGTTGATTGGGTCTCGAGTCGGGTTCAGGTAAAACCTAATTGGGTAAAGTCGAGTCAGAGTAGGGTATGGGAATTCTAGTACCAAAACCCGAACATGCCCTAATTATTAAAATAACAAATTTACCCCCTTCTCAGTTATAACCTAGTTACTAAATTTATAATAGTTTGATGTTTTGTTAATTATTTTCATTATTATTTATGTATAATATTTTTTACTAATATATTATGAATATGCAATGAAAATTAATTTTAAATTTATTGTTTACAATATATATCTATTTTTTAGGCCGATCGGGGTTGGGTTTTCTAAACCTGTCGGGGTCAGGGATAAGTTTGCGGAAGTCGAAGTCGAGTCGGGGATGGCAAAACCCGTCTCCGACCCACCTCGTTGCCATCCCTAGGTGAGACGTTAGGTTGTATTAGAGTATGTCCCTAACCATATAGAAGAGTTAATGATCTCAAGTCAAAGGATCGATGCATCTTTCGTCACTTGTGAGGTTAACTTGTGACACCAAGTTAGAGCCTCACGACGGGTCGATCTAGTATATCCACAACTGATATGCCCAAATGCCCGTGTTAGCACCATATGCCTAACCAACGCATATACTGTTGGGGTATGCCCTTAAGGCTAATGTTTGAGGCCTTTGGGATTGTATCAGTATCATGTAATAAACTCTTGTTTTTATAAAGGCATGGTTGTTATTCAGTTTGTTACCTTGTCTGCTGTAATAAGTGTACTACTGAATAATGTCTCAAAGCTGTTCAGCTAGGCTGACAGTTAAGTCCTTAGTCGAGATATCTTGGTGAACATGAGACAGCCTTGATATGATTGAGACTAACATTTGTTCTAATCTTATAGGATGCTTCGAGCATGGAATAAGATGTAGACTCATGGGTACATTGGATGTACTGGACAGACCCTACTAGGATATTCAATTGCTTGTCTCAATGTGAATAATCCTTGTATGCTACAAGTGGCACATGTCCTTTGACTTGAGATCACTTGTGTTTCTAAATGATGATTGTCATTGTTTTGAGGTAGTTCAATATCATTTGAAAGATAATGGTTATAAACTATCTTGGATAATGATCATGAGTCAGGTTAGGACACTAATGATAGACATAGGATTGCCGTCTCCTTGTTCAAGGAGTGTGATGTTCTAAAAGGGCCCCCTTGGATGAGATGATTGAGAAAGTGTATGGCCATACCCAGATGACTATGCTCATCTGATCTAATCATGCTCATCGTATTGGAGTTACAAGCTTGACATGCTTGTCCAATAAGAACATCCAGTGGCAAAGGATACATGTATGCCTTGTGAAGTGGATTCACACTTGTGCTGTGGTTTGGGTGTAGTCTTGGAAGACTCTTTCCTTTATATCGGGAGACAGTGATGTGTTGCTAGATACCCCTCACTGATTGTGATAACGTGAGTTATCGTTACCGACATTTAAAGGAAACCCTTAGGGTCGCACAATTTGGTGATATGGCTTACTTGAGTCAGATCGTGTGGACTGGATTGTTTTGATTCAGTTTAAAGGAGTTTAAACTCTGATTGTAAGTGAGATCCAGTCTGATCATGTTTGATTGATTAGGGCTTGAGATCGGTAAGCTTCGATCGAGAGTGTGGATGCTAGATCGATGAGATCAAGGGCATCAAAAGATGAACGGTCAGATTTTGAACCTTAGGGTTTATTTTGGTCTGGACCAATTCTTGGGCTGATTTGGTTTGGTCATTGGACCAACTGCATTGAACCGGCTCATATGTGAGCGCTTGGTTCATTTGAGAGAAGAGATATGCGTTTGGTTCACTTCATGTGAACGCATAACGCATGTATTCAAGACTTGCCAATTTTGGCATTTCGGTTTTGCAAAGTGATGAATGTCTCCACATTCGATCACAAGGCTTCTCTAACGCTCATCTCCCCTTTGGCTCTCGACGACACACACATTCTTGGGTGGTGTAAGTTGACGAGAAGAAGGATCGGCCAAGAGAGATTTTTCATCATCTCCTTCCATTCGACAAGCAAGCTTGGGTGCCTTGCTAGCACAAGGGACGCCAAGGAAGTAAGCAATCTTCATCTTGTGTGTGAACTTTTGGAGGAGATCTAAGTTGCTCTCTTCTTCCAAGCCGACATTCAACCCTATGGCATTGGTATGATCTCCTTCTTGATCTAATTAATCCATCAAAGTTGATCATATGAGCATATAAGCGATTATGTTGTTGAAACCCTAGCAAACATGCATGCGCCCCCTTTATTTAGGGTTTCGGCCCCCCTCTTGAAAGGGGTTTTATCCGCTTGCGCTCCCCCTTGAAGGGGACTCTTCAATTGGTATCAGAGGGGCAGGTTTTTATATGAATCATATGATTGCTATGTATGTTTTGTGATCCATATATGTATGATGCTTAGATCTATGTTTTCTCTTCATGCGATTATACTAGTTGATAGTATGTTCATGTTGCGCATGTATGAGAGTTATATTGGCGCATGTATGTTGGTTGCGCTTCTATCATGTTGTTGTAGTTGTTTTTTGAAAACCCTAAATGACATGCGCGACTTGCATATTAGATCTAAGCCGCACCTACAATAAACCCTTAGACGGGTTGATGGGGTTGAAAGCATCCTCCAGGTTAGATCAAACTAGTCTGATCAGACCATCTGACAGCCTAGATGGATCGACCAGATGACACCTGTGCGCAAGCACGAGGTGGCTATAGGTCGATTGCATCACAGGCGTGTAGCGAGGTCTGGTTGAGACAACCAATGAACACTCTTGAGTTAGGCCCGGGGTCACACCCGCTTGCCAGAACTCTTGAAGGTTGTTCAGCCCTTGGCGCATGCATGGTTGACCATTAGGTCAACTCGAGTCAGTTAGGACTTGGTGCATGCAAGGGCATGGATCTAACTAGATTGATGAGTGGATCCCTATCAATGGACCGTTGTAAGGTTGTAGGGCACATAAGACAAGTAAAATTGATTCCAATGGGATTTCAAAATTTTTATTTTGTCTATGGATCACATGATTGATTGAATGATGCCATGATGCTTGTTTATTTAATCTTATGTGGGTTGCCCAAATGTGTGCTGTGCTGGGGCCTGCGTGCCTGGTTAATTATAAATTAATATTCATTTGTGATCTGCGAATCACATTGTTTTAATTTATAAAATGTAATTGACCTGCGAGTCAATCTTGTCTAGATAGATTAAAATGTATTTTAATCAGACAAGAATTCTATGCACACATGGCGATGAGGCTCATGCAGCTGGTGGCGCACCTGAGCTGCATTTGGCGCTAGGGCCCTGGGTTGGGCCAGATCAGATATAAAAGGACCCTTAAAGAGCTCAAGTGAAGACTTAAGTAAAATTAAGGTCTTACTTAGGGTTCATGGGCTTTTACCACATAAGATCAGCATGCTTTCTACTTATTGCTTATAATTAGAATTGCATGTTTAGTTATCTTCTGCTATCACCATAGGGTTTGCATGATAGTTATGAAGATAAAAGGACCGTTAAAATCCAACGCTAACATATCAAGCTCGTAAGCCTTCTGGCGCGAAACCTCACTGTTCTGATTATCGTTGGAGCCGTGTTGTACCCACTCAGTGGGCACGTCCATCTATCTTCAGACGGTGTGTGATTTCACCTGCGTGTTACAGAGAAGGGATTTATCGCTTCTCGTTGCTCAGCATAGCACGTGGTGGTCCAGGGAGTAGGTCGGGTCAGCTTGACCATGTAGGCTACATATGTGGCGCATATGGTAGCACATGGAGGCAGCCATCTGTGGGATCAGAGACTGTGTTGTACCAACTCAGTTGGCACAGTCTGCTGGATTGCCCAGGTGAAGGGGAATCGCACGGGTTGGCGATTGGCAGGGATTGCCTACCAGAGATTAGTGCTTGTACTCTCTGTGCATCTTATCTCGCCTGAGCGGGACGCGGAGACCAAGTATGAAATCTGGATCCCATCTCACTAAAAGAGTGTTACTCTTTCGGACTGTTTTAATGGATTTTACAGTCAGCTAAAATAGTGAGAAAAGAATCTTTCTTAAGTCCTGGATTGATTCTAGACATTGATACTGACCTTGCTGTTCTTGCATTGTTGTAGATTCCTGCAGCAACGAACACCATGAGCTTCAATGTGCGATCCCTACTGGAAAGGGAGAAGTTTGCTGGGCCGAACTTCTCTGACTGGTTCGGACACCTTAAGATCGTTCTTAAGGCAGAGAGGAAACTGTATGTCCTCGAGACGGCTGTGCCGCCTCAACCCGCTGCGAACGCCGCAAGGGCGGTTCGTGAAGCCTATGAAAAGCACGTCAATGATAGCATTGATGTCGCTTGCCTGATGCTAGCGTCTATGACGCCACCGCTGCAGCGTCAGCATGAGGATATGTCGGCTATAGAGATTATAGCGAACCTCAAGATGCTGTATGCTGCACAGGCGAGGACAGAACGCTATAATCTGACGAAGCTCTTCTTTCAGAGCAAACTGGCTGAAGGGAGCCCAGTGGGAGCTCACGTGCTCAAGATGATTGGGCACAAGGAGGCTCTGGAGAAACTGGGGCATACCATTAACCAGGAGCTTGCTGTAGACATCATTCTGCAGTCTCTTCCGCCCTCTTTCGATGCGTTCATCATTAACTTTAATATGAACAAAATCGATTGTACTCCGGCAGAACTGCTGAATATGCTCTTGACTACTGAGGAAACTCTGAAGGGAAAGCCTTCGACCTCTATCTTAATGGTTCCTTCCAGGAACAAGAAGAAGGGGAAGAAGGGCAAGGCCCCTGTCAAGAACTACAGTAAGGCTCTGAAACAGAAGGTGAAGCGGTCCAAGGACAACAGGTGTTTCCACTGTGGCCAGCTGGGTCACTGGAAAAAGGACTGTAAAGCGCTCCAAGGAGATAAGAGGGGAAGCATCGCTTCTGGCTCAGGTATTTACATGACGGAAGTCATGGTTTCATCTTCTTCTATTTCATGGGTGTTGGACACTGCATGTGGAGTTCACATTTGTTCAAATGTACAGGAACTCAAGAGAAGAAGACAGGTGGGACAGCATGAGGTAGACCTACGTGTTGGAAACGGGGCACGGGTTGTTGCTGTTGCTGTAGGAGACTATTTCATTTCTTTACCATCTGGCATTGTATTGGAATTAAACAATTGTTATTTTGTACCGAGTATCACTAAAAATATTATCTCTATTCCTGCTCTTGTCAGGAAAGGATTTGCCTTTGAATGCAATATTTCAAAGTGTGTTTTATCTTGTGATAATATTGTTTATGCAACTGGTTCAATTAACAATGGGTTATTCATGTTGGACATGGAATATTCTATACAAAACATTGATAATAAGAAAGCCAAGTATGCTGATGACAGCACCTTGTTATGGCATAGTCGTTTAGGCCATATTAACAAGAAGCGCATTAAGCGGTTGCATGATCATGGACTGCTGGGATCATTCTCCTATGAGGAGATTGATACATGCAAAGCTTGTTTAATGGGTAAAATGACGAAGTCACCTTTTCTTAACAAAGGTCAAAGGGCTTCAGGTTTACTTGACCTTATACACAGTGATGTGTGTGGGCCATTTAGTAAACATGCCAGAGGTGGCTATCAGTACTTCATTACCTTTACTGATGATTTCAGTAGGTATGGTTATGTCTATCTGATGAGACATAAAAGTGAATCTTTTGACAAGTTCAAAGAGTTCAAGAATGAAGTACAAAATCAGCTAGGCCGAAATATCAAGGCACTTCGTTCTGATCGAGGTGGAGAATACTTGAGTCATGCGTTTACTGACAATCTAAAAGAGTGTGGGATTATCTCACAGCTCACTCCGCCAGGAACACCACAATGGAATGGTGTGTCCGAGAGGAGAAATAGAACGTTACTTGATATGGTTCGTTCTATGATGAGTCAGGCTACTCTTCCATATTCCTTTTGGGGTTTTGCACTGGAAACAGCTGCAAAGGTACTAAACCGAGTGCCATCCAAGGCCGTTTCAAAGACGCCATATGAGTTATGGTATGGGAAACAGCCGAGCTTGACATTTATCAGGATCTGGGGTTGCGAGGCTTATGTCAAAAAGCTCGCCTCTGGGAAACTAGAGAGCAGATCTGAGAAATGCATCTTTGTCGGTTACCCTAAGGAAACTAAGGGTTATTATTTCTACGATCCCAAGGAGAACAAGGTGTTTGTTGCTCGGACGGCCATATTTCTTGAGAAGGAGTTTCTTCTGCAAGAGGCCAGTGGGAGAGAAATAAAGCTGGATGAGAATCCAGAGGAAGGACAAAGTAGTCAAGCACAGTTGGATGAGCCTGAGCCGGTAGAACAGGTTACTGAACAACCTGAGGCTCAGATATCACGGGAACCGCGAAGATCGGGAAGGATCCGTCGACAGCCTGAGCGCTATGACGGAGTCTACATCATTGATAATGATGAACCCCTTACTTATGCGGATGCGGTCAGTGGACCGGAGTCAGCTAGATGGCTTGATGCTATGCGAGCCGAAATGGACTCCATGTCAGATAACCAAGTCTGGGATTTGGTTGATCCGCCTCCGGGAGTAATCCCTATAGGCTGTAAATGGATCTTCAAGAAGAAGATTGACATGGATGGTAACGTAGTTACCTATAAAGGCAGGCTAGTTGCGAAAGGTTTCAAACAAATCTACGGGATAGATTATGATGAAACTTTCTCACCTGTAGCCATGTTTAAGTCTATTCGGATTCTTTTCGCGATAGCTGCATATTACGATTATGAGATCTGGCAGATGGATGTGAAGACAGCTTTCCTTAATGGAAATCTGGATGAGGATGTGTATATGACACAACCTGAGGGTTTCACTAATCCATCAGATCGTCATAAAATATGCAAGTTAAAGAAGTCTATTTATGGACTTAAGCAAGCATCAAGAAGCTGGAATATTCGTTTTGATGAATCAATCTCTGAGTTTGGTTTCATCAAGAACGAAGATGACCCGTGTGTATATAAGAGGTTTAGTGGGAGCGTGATTACTTTCCTAGTCCTCTACGTCGATGATATCTTGATCATTGGAAACGATATTCCTGAACTGCATGCTGTTAAGGCATGGTTAGGAAAATGTTTCCAGATGAAAGATCTAGGAGAAGCAGCCTATGTGTTAGGTGTGAAGATCTACAGGGATAGATCTAAGAGGCTTCTCGGGCTGTGCCAGAGTACGTACATCGATAAAGTCCTGGAGAGATTCCATTTAGAGAATTCTAAAAGAGGATATCTGCCAGTCAGACATGGTCTGAATCTTTCGAAGAGTCAGTGTCCACAAACACAGACTGAGAAAGATGAAATGGACAATACGCCTTATGCTTCGGCTATTGGGTCCATTATGTATGCGATGTTGTGTACTCGCCCAGACGTCGCTTACGGGTTAAGCGTGACCAGTCGGTTCCAAAGTAATCCAGGTATGGCGCACTGGATTGCGGTCAAGAACATTTTAAAATATCTGCGGAGGACCAAAGATATGTTCTTGATATATGGTGGTCAGGAAGAACTCAGTATTGAAGGATATACTGACGCTTCGTTCCAGTCGGACCAGGATGATTTCCGATCGCAATCAGGCTATGTTTTTAGCTTGAATGGTGGAGCAGTGGTGTGGAAAAGTTTCAAACAGTCAACTGTTGCTGATTCCACAACAGAAGCCGAGTATGTTGCAGCCTCGGAAGCATCCAAGGAGGCAGTGTGGATTCGTAAGTTCGTGAGAGAACTTGGTGTTGTTCCTTCGAGTGCAGATCCTTTGGTTATCTTCTGTGATAACACTGGAGCCATCGCACAAGCAAAGGAACCACGGTCGCACCAAAAGTCCAAGCACATACAGAGACGGTTTCACTTGATCCGAGAGATCATTGATCGAGGCGAGATCAAAATCTGCAAGGTTCATACAGACGACAATCTGGCTGACCCGCTTACCAAGCCTCTGGCGCAGCAGAAGCATGAGAAGCACTGTAATAATATGGGTTTGAGATTTCTCAACCATTAGATTAAGTGCAAGTGGGAGATTGTTGGGGTATGCCCTTAAGGCTAATGTTTGAGGCCTTTGGGATTGTATCAGTATCATGTAATAAACTCTTGTTTTTATAAAGGCATGGTTGTTATTCAGTTTGTTACCTTGTCTACTGTAATAAGTGTACTACTGAATAATGTCTCAAAGCTGTTCAGCTAGGCTGACAATTAAGTCCTTAGTCGAGATATCTTGGTGAACATGAGACAGCCTTGATATGATTGAGACTAACATTTGTTCTAATCTTATAGGATGCTTCGAGCATGGAATAAGATGTAGACTCATGGGTACATTGGATGTACTGGACAGACCCTACTAGGATATTCAATTGCTTGTCACAATGTGAATAATCCTTGTATGCTACAAGTGGCACATGTCCTTTGACTTGAGATCACTTGTGTTTCTAAATGATGATTGTCATTGTTTTGAAGTAGTTCAATATCATTTGAAAGATAATGGTTATAAACTATCTTGGATAATGATCATGAGTCAGGTTAGGACACTAATGATAGACATAGGATTGCCGTCTCCTTGTTCAAGGAGTGTGATGTTCTAAAAGGGCCCCCTTGGATGAGATGATTGAGAAAGTGTATGGCCATACCCAGATGACTATGCTCATCTGATCTAATCATGCTCATCGTATTGGAGTTACAAGCTTGACATGCTTGTCCAATAAGAACATCCAGTGGCAAAGGATACATGTATGCCTTGTGAAGTGGATTCACACTTGTGCTGTGGTTTGGGTGTAGTCTTGGAAGACTCTTTCCTTTATATCGGGAGACAGTGATGTGTTGCTAGATACCCCTCACTGATTGTGATAACGTGAGTTATCGTTACCGACATTTAAAGGAAACCCTTAGGGTCGCACAATTTGGTGATATGGCTTACTTGAGTCAGATCGTGTGGACTGGATTGTTTTGATTCAGTTTAAAGGAGTTTAAACTCTGATTGTAAGTGAGATCCAGTCTGATCATGTTTGATTGATTAGGGCTTGAGATCGGTAAGCTTCGATCGAGAGTGTGGATGCTAGATCGATGAGATCAAGGGCATCAAAAGATGAACGGTCAGATTTTGAACCTTAGGGTTTATTTTGGTCTGGACCAATTCTTGGGCTGATTTGGTTTGGTCATTGGACCAACTGCATTGAACCGGCTCATATGTGAGCGCTTGGTTCATTTGAGAGAAGAGATATGCGTTTGGTTCACTTCATGTGAACGCATAACGCATGTATTCAAGACTTGCCAATTTTGGCATTTCGGTTTTGCAAAGTGATGAATGTCTCCACATTCGATCACAAGGCTTCTCTAACGCTCATCTCCCCTTTGGCTCTCGACGACACACACATTCTTGGGTGGTGTAAGTTGACGAGAAGAAGGATCAGCCAAGAGAGATTTTTCATCATCTCCTTCCATTCGACAAGCAAGCTTGGGTGCCTTGCTAGCACAAGGGACGCCAAGGAAGTAAGCAATCTTCATCTTGTGTGTGAACTTTTGGAGGAGATCTAAGTTGCTCTCTTCTTCCAAGCCGACATTCAACCCTATGGCATTGGTATGATCTCCTTCTTGATCTAATTAATCCATCAAAGTTGATCATATGAGCATATAAGCGATTATGTTGTTGAAACCCTAGCAAACATGCATGCGCCCCCTTTATTTAGGGTTTCGGCCCCCCTCTTGAAAGGGGTTTTATCCGCTTGCGCTCCCCCTTGAAGGGGACTCTTCATATACTAGTCTCATATGTACCAGAGCTGCCTCTTATCCACTAAGATACTTGACTTAAGACATAAGTTTGAGACCAGATGTAATCTGTCTCCAGGGACATTATCATGCAAATGTACAAAGACGCAAATGTAAATATAGCATAATAATGACAATGCTATAATAGATATATATATATATAATATTTCAATGTCAAGTAGTACAAAGATGGACCAACAATGGGTCATAGGGCATAAACACCAACACCAAAGTTGTCCCTCATCCACTAAGACACTTGACTAGGAGCATAAGTTTGAGACCACATGAAATCTGTCGCTAGGGACATTATCATGCAAATGTACAAATACGAAGAGGTAATCATAAGCATAATAACAACAATGCTATAACGAATATATATAATATATCAATGTAAAGTCGCATGGAGATGGACCAAGAACTGGTCATAGGGCATAAACACTAACAACTATCATATTAACATAACTTATAAAGACTATTACACTTACATCAAACAATATATAAATATCAGTATTTGTATTCACATAACATACACATATATATACATATTAGCATATTCCCTATACATATGAAACAAATAGTATGCATATATACCCTCAAATATATCTATACTTGTGCACTAATATATTCACAAGCATTCATACAAAAACACATATAAATGCATGTACATGTATATCAATTATGCACAATTATATATATTAAAATGAAATTTTTTGTGAGCGAATGCACTATAGTAACTACAATAACCTACATCACACTGCTAGGTATAATCTAATAGATTGGAGGGTTTAAATCATTTCAAACAACTGATTCATGAACATATAATATATCTACTAAACTTGTTCATTTGAAGAAAAAGTGAAGAAGAAGAAGAAGTTCAAACCCTAACTGAAATTATTACTAGTTAAAATTCACAAGTGCTCTACGCTTGAACATGTCAGCACTCATAATAGAAAGATTAAAGCAAGATAAGAAGTAACCTTGACAAAATAAGGGAAAATGGACAAAGGGAAAGGTGAAAACTAGAAGAAAATGGGAGGAGAGGGAGAGGAAAAATTGGGAATTGCAATTTTTATCCCATTTTCTCTCCTATTCTCACTTCATTTCAATTTTTTTCCTTAGCTCTTGACACCTGACAAAAGCAATTAGAGAGTTCTAAAAATGTAAATTTTGCATTCTAGCCCATGAGTTTTATAAAATTACAACATAGTCCCTAAATATTTCATAATTTAATTCTTAAAAAAATAAAATATGTTATTAGAAAATTCAATTCGTAACATATTCACATCCTTAAAAGAATTTAGTCCTCTAAATTAACATATTCCTACCAAAGGATCCATCTAATAGTAAAGCCTACAAATAGTAGCTCCCCCCTACTAGTGGTACTAATGGTTGTGTTTCTATGCTATGTAAATAATACAATTAATTCAAATATCCCCTATAACTTAGTTCATGTTTTTTCGTGGTGTGTATATACTCCTTGCAACTTTCAAAAGAATACTTTGAACTAAATCTCTTCTACATAAGCTACATGATCCTTATCCTTGTAATCTTCTTGAATAATCATCTCTATGTGTGTTGCCTACACATCCAATGTTGTAATGAAACATGCAATAGAGACACAAGTAAAGATAGACTAACGTATAACCTGTTACTCCATGATGCAAGCCTCATATAACATGTAAGCAAGGTGTTCTCAAGTGCTTAAAATCCTCTTTCGAACTCAGCAACCTACTCTTGTGCTAGTATACATGTGATGAAATCTTAGTCATTAGCTTTTTATAAGTTTTCTATTGCCCTTATAGCTTAGTGGTAGAGCGTCAGTCTTGTAAACTGAAGGTCCGTAGTTCAATCCTGCGTCAGGGCATAATTATGTTGTGAATTTTTTTTTTCTAAAAGAAGATTTTTTTTTAAGGATTAAATTATAAAATTTTACAGTGCGTGAGGGCATAATTATGTCATGAATTTTTTTTTTTAAAAGAAGATTTTTTTAAGGATTAAATTATAAAATTTTACAGATTAAGTTGCAATTTTGTTGAACTAATGGGAGAATTCTCTCACTTTGTGCTTTAGGGTACACCTCCACTCTTGTTAGCGTGTGCCGCCAACCTAGACTCCTTTATAACAAAATCATCAAAAATAATCTTATTCTACAATTACATGATGCAAAAGAGAATACAAAAAATTTTATAACAATAAATTTAGAGGGAAAATCAACTCATAGGCTGTATAATGCATTAAAATCAATTGTCACAGATTGGCTACATGCATCCACGTTGACACAATCCTGACTTTGATGGGGTGGCAGGTCACGCAAGCATTCAAACAATGATTTTGAAATCTTTTCGTAGCTATCATTTAGGTATTGGTAAAACCGTTTACACTAACGCCTTTGCAAAATAGTTTTGTAGTTTTATAGGGAAACCAAAAGCTTAAACTGAAGATTAGGAACTAATTTAAACTTACACATGTAGTTCTAATGCTAGGAAATAGGCTGAAGTAAACCTAAATATGGGGTCTAGAACTTGCAAAGCAAACTACACTAAGGGAGAGGCTCACCGTCTAATGGTGGATACTCACGAAGTAGGGTCCTATGATCTTACATCCACAACATTGCAGCACTCCCACACATGCATGGGTGAATGAAGAATAAATATTAAGAGGCCAAGTTACACAATCAACCAAGGGGGAGACTAGTTCTCCAAGTTCCCTTGCTAACATTCAATGGACTAGCTAGCTTAGAGGAGGATGGGAGACTCCTTTTGCATCCTTCCTAATCCTTGTGCAACCTACAAGATGCCAGGCATGAGTGTCGAATATTGCTCAAGAAACACCATTGGAACATCAACAAAGGAGGTGAAGACACTTAGCAAAGTTGGAGATCCCTTCTTGACCTTGGCGAGAGGAAGGAAGCACCATGGGAGTCTCGGCTTGAGCCATGCCTTCACTTGGGGGGCTGAGGACTCCTCACAACTAAAGGAGCAGAGTGGCCTAAGCTTTAGAAGGCAAGAGCATGGCGAGAGGTGGAGACTTGACTGAAGATGGGAAGGAGAAGAAGGTCTCACCAAGATTTGGAGGAGAGGAGAGTTGAGGTGACACAATTACCACTAGAAGACACATGCTTCAGTATTTTTCAAAATATTCAACTCTAACATTTCATTAAGAGGGGTTTACAATATATGGTGAGCTGCCAAAAGAAAAGACAAAGCCCTAGGCGCAAATACAATTCAAACATCAACATAGAATTCTACACTTGGAGCATTGATGGGCTGAATCTTTCCTCATTTGTGGGCTGGCCTTCTAGTACTTCTCTTGGAGCTTTCCTTCAAAGGGAAAGTGTGAAATCTGAGCATGGCAAGGGCTGATCTCCTGTTGGCTTCAGTTCAAGAAGTTTGCCCTATTTGAAGAAGGCAAAACCTGCACTTGTGCATGGTGGAGTGTTGGTTGCCCTTTGCTTGGGTGGCTGGCGTATCTATCGTTACTTGATGGGCTAACATAGAATTCTACACTTGGAGCATTGATGGGCTGAATCTTTCCTCATTTGTGGGCTGGCCTTCTAGTACTTCTCTTGGAGCTTTCCTTCAAAGGGAAAGGGTGAAATCTGAGCATGGCAAGGGCTGATCTCCTGTTGGCTTCAGTTCAAGAAGTTTGCCCTATTTGAAGAAGGCAAAACCTGCACTTGTGCATGGTGGAGTGTTGGTTGCCCTTTGCTTGGGTGGCTGGCGTATCTACTTCATGGAGCGGCTGGCATTGTCCTCGTTACTCCAAATGGAAAGTGGCAGTTGGGGAATGTGAACAGAACCCCCATGGATGCCAACTATGAGGGTGGAACTTGGGTAGCCTTATTGAGAGTGCACTTAAAGATGGGTTGGTATTGAGCTTGGTGCCTCCTTGACTTAGCATGGAATGCTTATGACTTGAACCCAAAATGGAGTTGACCTAATCTATTACATTAATTGGATGCACTAACCTACCATACATCAAGTGGCAGAACCTAGTGAATGTAACAACTTGGTGTAATTTGAAGGGTGGATCTAACCTACCACATGATGCAACCTACTATAAGACAAAATAAACAAAATGGGATTCTAGGGAAACCATATCTAGGAGCTAGGGTGGCCATACCGAGAGGGCTTCTTTCGAACATGGGACGACCTCCGAAGGTCTTGCCTCGGTCCCACATCAGACTTGCCAACAATCATGTCCATCCAATGCTCATACATAGGTGATCAGATATTCTACGTTATATAGAAAAACTAAAATTAACATATTTTAATTTCTTGATGTTCTCAACTTTCCTTGACAACTAATTGACAAAATCTTTGGAAACAGTTGGGCCATTCAACCACATTTGGGTGGCACATGGATGCTGGCCATAATCGGGCAGCATGGTCACCGACCCATCAAAGGCCGCAAAATAATGAGAAAAAATAATTTAATTGATTGTTTCCACACTCCTATATTAATCCTATGCCACCTAGGTCACCTTTTCTCTTCACAATAGGGTAGAGTGCAAGCTATCAAGAATTTGATAGGGTGCTTCTTCACCATAATGAAGATATAGATGGTGCATGGCATAGAATAAACAATATAAGTGGTCCAAAAATTTACAAAGAAAAGTTTTAGGCTCGTCTAGAACACACTGGAGAATATCCAAATATTCTCTATGGGAAAAGTGCATGCATAAAATTTTATAAAATTTGTTCTCATGCACAAAACACATAGTACATCAAACAATCTCCACTTGATTTTCTCAAAATGGCTCTAATATCACTACTGGGAAATAATTATAGGGTTCTAATATTACGAGTCACTTCTTAGTGCATGTCATTACACCTAAGACATTCAATTTTTTAGAGAAAACAATTTCATGTTCAATTAAGCATCTATAAGTAAATTAACATCTTAGAATATTCATGAGAAGTGCAAAACAAAAATATTAAAGGAAGTTCAAAGGGCTATGTCCCATGTCTTGAAAGAATGTTTAAGCTACAAGTTTTTTATTTTAGTATAATTAAACATGAATAATTTAATACAATCAAATAGAAAAAATATAATAGAAATTAAGCAACTCCGTCACTCCCTCCTCAACCAAAAATCATATGAGACAGAAGATAGTGGACATTCTGGAAGCAAGGCTTGCTCAGTGATGAAAGTCCAACGTTCTTGGTAGAGAATTTACTATCTCCAGTAATTTGTCGCTAAAAGGCTCTCTAATTGAATTCACTAGGCATGCACTTAGTGTGAGGTGCACTCTCCTCCGGGCCGGGCCTAGGTGCAAACGGGTTGGGCAGAGGCCCAAGCCTACACCGCAGCAATCTCATAGCAGCCCGAGCGCTTCTTGCTCGCTGGCAGATTCAACGATTGAAGCACAGATAGAGGTAATCACACTCCGCCCCGGCTTCGTCGAACATGCAACAAAACTTGGCATTGTCAACGGCAAGGTCAACGACAGCTTCACTGAAGGGAACCAAGGCGAGATTGGTGGATGCATTACAAAGGAAGGCTCGGCTGGCGGACAACCTTCTTTCCAAGATTAGCGTCGCTACCTCGTCCTTAAATTGCCAAACGAACAAGCAGCAAAGGGCAGAGCAAGCTTTGGTAAGAGAGCAGCGAAAGCAGTCGAGAGGTGCAACTATAAGTCGACAGCACACGAGTGAGGGAAGATCTGGTGAGCAGACGTGTGGAGTGAGTGAGGGTTTTATGTAACTGATTAAGAGGTTTAATCAGATAAATTTTTCCTTACCTGTGTCTTCTTCGGTGATGGCGAGCTTCCTCTGTGTTCCCAGTGAACTCCTTTGCTTGAGCATTTTCCTACATTTTTCCACCTTCGCCAACCAGATCTGATAGCAGTGTTGTCCGACGACAAGGGCTGAGGTTCGGACGCTGAACCTACAGCACACCCCGAGATCACCCGTCTCCCCATTCTTCTCCGGCGTCGAGGACCGGTGGTGAGGAACGAATGCAGGTGGTGTTATTCTCGTGAAGCAGACGAGAGTTTGAACACTTTCGGCGTGTGAAATGAGGCCGTCAATGGCGATCAAAATCAATTTCAGCTTGAAATTGAAATCACGACGGCGAGATTTCTGATTTCGGACACATAGTTCTGAGCAATGGGCTGACGGGGACGGGCGTTTTTAAATTGGGTGTGACACTTAGTACCATCGTCGGGAAATCCAAATGTGCCTTTTACTGGAGATAAATTCATAATATATTCATTTTGTAAACATAAAGAAATCTGACCTAGATCAACATTGTTATCATTAGAGAACTGAACTTCTAGGGATGAGCAAAACTCCATTGCAAGCTAGTGCTATGATTTTATTTTAATTTTAAATAAGTATAAAAAGTAAGGAATATTGAATTTTCATTATGTTGTCATGATTGTAATCACTGCCCATGATTAAAATACAAAACACTAATTTTTATAAAAATAGAAATAATAAAATAACATATACAGAAATATAGACTAAGGGTACGAAGTAGTTCTTAGTCTTACGTTCTCACAATTTTTCTTTTGATATTAATTTATGGAAATGACACCAAAAAATGATGACACCCCTAGACATGGTGTCAATTATTACATTAATATCATTCCCAAGATGATGACAGTAAGTAATAGGGACACATTGCATGTACATGGTTAGTCGCAGAATAAAAATATTGATCCCATCAGGAATTTAAAATTAATTACTAAATTTATCCTGATTATGTAATCTTGGCAATTCAGAATTAAGCAAGCAATATTTTAAATCAGAAAATTAAACAATTGTGAAATCAATTTAGTGAAGCTTTTGAGGTATGGGGTTTCACTATAATGTTTTCCAAAGTAAATGATGTTAACACCATAAATTAAATTATCTAGAGTTATTAAATGGAATTTACCTTTTAAGTTATAAGATGTCCCCTTCAATAGCCTACCCTAATGTTTAACTAGATCAATACACAGCTTTCACAAGGCCAACCAATCTAATTAAACTCATTGAGTAATATTGTAAATTATTTAATCACTAATGACACCAAAATTTATAGTAAATTTTGGGCCATTCCATATATCTTTTTATGTTAAATTCATGAACCTTTACTTATTTTTATGTCTTTTTTATCGAATATTGCAAAATCTATATTCTTTTTAGTTTTTGATTATTTTCAGGTAAAAAGACATGATTTTCAGGCGTTTTCAAGTGATTCCAGATGCGTGAATGAATTCCCACCATGAAGAGGAGATTACATGTCAAATTTCATGAAGATTAGAGCTTCAGACCAAATTACGGCAGGGCCGTAATCTATATTACAGTACTGTATTTTCACTGGCTACCGTAATATCAGAGTACTGCCGTAATTTGAGAATTTTTCATCCAGAAAGATTTTCGGAAATTACGGCACTACCGCAAAGATTTTCACGGGCCGTAATTTGGTGCGCTTTCTGACCAGAAATTTTTGCTGAAATTACGGCACTGTCGTAACCTATTTTACGATGCCGTAATTGCTAGATAATTTCGACCAGAGAACCTGACTGAAATTACGATAGTGCCGTAACCGAAAACACGACCGTAATTCTAACCCTGGATGCGATTTTCCCGGTCAACCTTGAAGTCTGATTTTTGCGCAATCGATTGCGAACGATCCAGGCCATAAAATTCAAAGCTGTAAGAAGCAAAAGGAGAGCTTTTGAGGAGACGAGGAGGGAGACACAAAAGCCCTAATTTTCATCCACTAACAAAGGAGAAATCAAGTTTCACGCCGCCGCCCTAGGTTTCACCACCGGGAAGCGTACAGCGCATCTCAGGCTGTGAAATTTGAAGGGAAGCTTCACCTGGAGTAGGAGAACATACCCCAGAAGTTTTAGAGTGAAAGGATCTCGATCGGAGGAGAAATCAACAAAAACACGCCGCCGGCACTGTTCACACGCAGAAGTTACGGCTGTAATTTCCATTACAGCCTTGTGGTTATTTGTTTTTCCCCTCTTTCTTTGATTTCTTACACTTTGATACTATGGATTATTGTAATCTTTCATCCATGCTAGCTTGAACCTTTTATGGGACATGGGGGAGTAATTCCCTTTGATTTTTTAATGACTAGATAACTTTTTCATTAATTCGTCACGTATAATTTTAGCATGATAATTCTACGTATGAGATAATTGCACTTTAATTCTCCATAGATTCATGTTATTTATCAAGTTTTAGAGTTTTCACAATAAAGACCGAAAGGTGACTTGCTTAAGAACATGGAACCCTAGAATTGAATGTTATGAACTTACTGTAAGAAGTTAGGTTAGTTCTTGTTTCTTGATTTTAGTAAGAATAATTGACATGACAATAATATGAATCTAGGATTGAGTTAATTTATCAAACATGAAGATCTTGTGCGAAAGTGAGGATCGGTACGTTGGAGAACCATAAGTAGAACTTGTGTTGAGACTCGGATGCACGAAAGTGATACTTGAGATTCCACTTGAGATAATCAACTTAGAAATTGGATGCACGAAAGTGATCCTCGAGTTCTTTGATTGATGATTCACTTATTTACAGCTTGGGATAGATCTTGCGCGAGACCGAAGATCGGTCCCTGCATGATTGTCTACACGAGAGTGAGATGATCCTTTTATGAAGTAAATTATATCTTTATCATGATGAAATTAAACTAACAAATCACTATTCATATCTAGTCATAGAAATTAAAGAGAATGAAACCCTAGTCCCAATGTCTCTCTCTAATATTTTTGTTAGGATTTCACTTGCATAGTTTTGATTGCCTAGATAGTAAGAACTCAACTATTCGGTACTTGACAACGAGGTCTATGTGGTTCGATATATTTCTTTATTACTTCGAGTATCTGTGCACTTGCGGACTACAATAAGTTTTTGGCACCGTTACCGGGGACCTTGGTTTTTGTCAATATTGAAGATATTGAAAGTATTGCTTGACTAGGTTTTATTTTCTATTTTCTGGCCTTTTCTTTTCTTTTTACTTTAAATCATTTGATCTATCTACTTTGCATGCGTAAGAATCTTAGATCAGGACCTCTTGTACCTTTTGATCCTGAGATAAATAAAACTCTTAGATTGTGTAGGAAGTTGAGATTTGAAGAAAGTCAACAAGTAGAGGAAGAAGTGACCATGGTAGAACAAAGATCACTTAGGGACTATGCAGCCCCTAATCCATGAGAGATTCACTCTAGCATTGCTAGACCGGTCATAGAGGCTAACAACTTTGAAATCAAGTCTGTCTTCTTGTCCATGATTCAACAGAACTAGTTTGGAGGATCTCCTCTTGAAGATCCTAACCAACACCTTTCTTTGTTTCTTGAACTTTGTGATACAATTAAGATTAATGGTGTTTCTAATGATGCATTAAAATTGAGATTGTTTCCTTTTTCTCTTAGGGACCGAGCGCGATCTTGGCTTCAAACACAACCTATCGGTACCTTCACCACATGGGAGCAATTGTCCAACGCCTTCTTGATGAAATACTTTCCACTGAGCAAGACCATCCAAATGAGAAACTAGATTTCAAGCTTTGCACAGAGGGATGGTGAATCTTTTAGCGAGGCATGGGAGAGATTCAACGATTTACAACAGAAGTGTCCTCACCATGGCATCGAATATTGGGTTTTAATTCATACCTTTTATAACGGTTTGCTTTATAATACCAGACTAACTGTTGATGCTGTTGCAGGAGGAGCTCTCATGAGCAAAACCATTGATGATGCTTTCAAATTGCTAGGAGAGATGGCTCTAAATCATAATCTGTGGACTTCTGAGAGATGAGTGCTTTATAAACCTTCCCAAGGTAAGAATGAAAGTGATGGTTGGCGCACCTTGGCAGAGAAGGTAGACTCTTTATGCAATAGATTTGATTCCTTTAAGATGCAAACTGCTGTTGTTTCTTCATCTGTTGTTTGTGATATATGTGGTAATAATGGTCATATCTCTAAAGATTGTAAAGTCATTGCTGATCAGGGTAGTGAACATGTTAATGCATTAGGGAATTTTAGTCAAGGTAGAAATAATGATCCATATTCTGGTACTTACAACCCTGGATGGAGGAATCACCCCAACTTATCTTGGATAAACAAAAACAATGTAGGGGGACAAACTAAAAATAGAGGATACCAAAACAAGCCAAATCAAAATCAAAACTCAAACCAGAATTCAAACATTGAGTCCATGTTAGAAAAAATTATGACTAATCAAAATCAGTTCATGCAAAATCAACACAAGGAAATTGAAGATCTTAAGGGAATAGTTAGTCAATTGGTTTCTCAAGTAGGATCATTAGCAGCCCACAACAAAATCTTAGAAAATCAAATAACACAACAACCTAGCAGTTCTTACAGACCCCTAAGAAAATTACCTGCAAAACCTGAGTTGAACCTTAGGGAGCACTGTAATGCTATCATCACTAGAAGTGGGAAACAATTAGAAGAACCCAAAGGGAAAGTTGTGAACAATGAAAAAGAACCTAATGATGATCATGACGATGAATTAGAGTTAGAAAAATCTTCTGAGCATGAGCAATCCCAAACTAGTTTTCCACCTCAAAAGGGTGATAAACCAAAAGGTGATGAGCCATCTCAGAGTGATGATTCTAAACTTAATTCACCTCAACCTTATAGACCACCTATACCCTTTCCCCAAAGGTTAGTGCAAGCAAAACTAGACAAACAATTTGGCAAATTTCTTGAAGTGTTGAAAAAGCTTTACATTAATATTCCTTTTACTGAAGCTATATCTCAAATGTCATCATATGCAAAATTCTTGAAAGAAATCTTGTCCAACAAAAAAAAATAGAGGACTATGGAACTGTGACTTTAACTGAGGATTGTAGTGCTATTATCCAGAATAAATTGCCACCAAAACTGAAGGATCCAGGTAGTTTCTCTATACCTTATTCTATTGGAAGTATGTCTTTTAACCGAGCCTTATGTGATCTAGGTGCCAGTGTAAGCCTAATGCCTTTATCTATTTGCAGGAAACTGGACATTGGAGAGCTTAAACCAACATCCATATCATTACAGCTCGCTGATAGCTCGGTAAAGTATCCTATTGGTATTTTAGAGAATGTGCCAATCAAGATAGGTGAGTATTTTATTCCTACTGATTTTGTAGTACTTGACAAGGAGGAAAATCATAAAAATCCCATAATTCTTGGTAGACCCTTTTTGGCTATTGCTAGAGCACATATAGATGTTAAAAAAGGAAAAATCACTTTTGATATTTGTGAAAAAATAATTGAGTTTGATCTTGCTGATTCATTGAACAAACTTTCATATTCTGGATCATGTTGTAGTATTGATATAGTTGATGATGTTGTCTATGATGTTCATAATTTATTTGATGAATCCTCTAATAGTGAAACTGACAATTTTTCTGAGGATATTGAAAGAGGATTACAGGAGAAAGGACATCAAAATTCTGAGAAGAAGAAGAAAAAGAGAAGAAGAAGAAGAGGCTCTTGATTGTTTGACAAAGGAAAGAAAATCTTGAGTAAATTTGGACACTATTTTGTTGGTGTATATGCTCTTGGACCCGTTGTTGGTCCATCTTGTACTACTTGACATTGATATTTAATATATCATTCTGGCAATGTCGTTATTATGCTATGTTTACATCTGTGATTATGTACATGGATAATAATGTCCCTGGAGACAGATTATAAATGTGCTCAAACGGTGTGTCCCCGGTCGAGTACCTGAGTGGATAAGGGACAGCTCTGGTACATGTGAGACTAGTGTATGGGCTGGTTACGCACGGGGTGCTAACGCAGGCATATGAGTATATCAGTGGTGGATATACTGGACCGACCCGCTGTGAGGCTTTAACTTGGTGTCATGAGTTAAGCTCACAAGTGACAGGAGATGCATTGATCCCTTGACTTGAGGTCATTGACTCTTCTATATGGTTAGGGACATGCTTTGATACAACCTAACGCCTCGCCGTAGCAAGGAGGTCATAACGGTTGTCATTGGGTATGTCACGACCCATATGAGAAGATCAATGAACAAACATAGGATTTGCCCCTTCCTGCGGGAAGCTTGATATCCACGGGGCCCCCCTATGGTTGCATGACTGAGAGTGTATGGCCATACCCAGGTGAAAGCCTGATCTAGTCATGACCATGAGATTGGGTGAAAATAAAGTGGTGACGCACTTTGTCCAATCGGATATCAATCTGGCAAAGAGACTGTAATGCATCGGTATCTTGTTACGATGATGGGGATGTCGATGTTGATATCCATTCCGATGACTTGGGTAGCAGCGATGCACTGCTAGGTGCCAATCACTACTTGTGATGACTCGGTTCATCACTGCCAACGTCTGAGGAACCTATAGGGTCGCACAACTTGAAACTCGGGTTCTCGTATTGATCGGGTAGCCTATTGATTGAGTTATTGGATAACTCAGATCTATTTGGGAGAATCCATCAGCACCACTGTGGTAGATGAGATGAAAGGAATTATTTGGAGCTAACTTGTTTTTGGGCCTAGTAGGCCAAATGGGCCCAATGGGCCCAATAGACCAAGTTGGGCTAATTGGCCAAATGGGCTCAATAAGCCATTTGGGCCAATGGGCCAAATGGAATGGCGCAAGCTACTTGGAGTGAGCTTGGCGCATTTCCTTGAGGTGGACAAATCCAAGTTGGACATCTTCTTAAGGTGAGAAGCTTGGAGATTCTCACTTGGAGTGGGTGAATGTACTTGGGCGCATGGCACTTGGAGTGGGCGAAATGGGTTTTATCTCTTGAAGAGGTGTCCCTCTTCACTAGTGAAGAGGTGCACCTATTCATGGGTATATAAACCCCCTTCCTCCCCCCTCGTCGCAACTCTTGAACTCTTGCCCCCTTGTCCCCTTGTCGCCACTCCTGGAAAGAGGGAGAGGGATGTTCGCCCATTGCCTCTCCTCTTCCCTTTAGTGAGTTCGGAACTTTGGAAGTTCCTTGGCGCCCTCCTCTCCAAAGTTGGACTTTGGCTTCAGTTGATTCCGGTTCAGATCTTGGTGGAGTGCTTCAAGAGTTGGACTCCGACGAAGCTCCACCTCCTCTCCTTGGCATCTCCTCTAGAGTTGGCGCAAGTGATTGAGGAAGTCTCCCAAAGGCGTGGATCTTCTTCCCGAGGCTAGAACCAGGCATGGAAGAAGAGGATTCGAGGTTCGGCTGTGTGCGAGACTGCAGCGGGCGCACATTTCAGCGCCTGCATCGCATCACTTAATTTGCATCAAGGTATCATCTCCTACTCACCGTGTCGATCTCCTCGCAAGACTCGATCTTCTGGGTTTTTGGGACTGGCATGTTTCGGGGATTGTTTCCGCTGTGCTTGTCTGTAAAAATTTTAAAATCCCCGGGGTTTCCCAACAGTGGTATTAGAGCCATCTTGCAAACTCGAACGGTGTTTTATGCTTTTATTGTATGCTCACATGCCATCTGAATTTTTTGAAAAATTGCATATGCGCATGAATTTTTCTAAGTAAGAAAAATTGTAAGTTTTTCGTTCCTAACATCTATTCGATCTCTTTGGTTTTTGGCTTTCTTCACATGGTGGGTTAGACCCATATGTGAGAGGATTAATTTCTCCCCACGCATGTAGGATAGTCCTACTGTGTGGGACTTGTCGAAGATTATGAGCATATGGTTGTCCTGATCTTGGCAGGTTAAGGATTGCAAGGGTAGACGGCAAGCGTGCTTGGAGCATGCATGCGTCACTTATAGACTCCTGAGAGAAACGAAAAATCCTAGATTTGCGAACGGACATTGAGGTTGAAAGACATGTTTTCTAAGAAACTAAAACTAAAGTTTTATGTTTTCATGAGTATATAGAAAAGCATGAGATGATTGTGCATCGTGTTGTGGTCATAGTTAAGCCCCTTGTATGCCTGTGATGTATTTATGTGAGGCCTGCGTGCCGCTTTTTCTTTTTTTTTGTAAACGCACAAAGAAGATTAGGGGCGCATCCCTCATAGAGCTTACATCTTGGCGCATCAACCATGATGGCGCATCTTACTTGGTGGCGCAAGTAAGGGCTTGGCCGAACCTAGGGTTCGAGAGCTATCCCTCTTGGCACAAGCATGATGGCGCATCATGCATGGAGGAGTCACCAAGGTTTTGGCCGAACCCTAGGGTTTGTGTGCTATGCCTTGGTGCGGAGGACCTTGGAGCCACACTTAAAGATAAAGCTTAGTGGCGGCTAGGTTAGGTCTGGTTGGGGCTTGTCACCTGTGTCAAGCATTGAACATTGTTTGGCAAGTGATGGTTCGATGCGTTGATTAGGCTATGACCACATCGCTTGTTTACTATTTTTGATATCTGCTAAAGCATGCCTGGATGTGTTTTATCTTGTTGTTATCACTATAGGATTGCATGCCTGTAATGTTAGACAAAAGATAAAACTAAGAGGATGAGACCTCAAAAACCCTCAAAACAATATCAAGTCTATAGCCTTCTGACGCGTAGCCCTCGTCAAGCTATAGATCAGTGGTGTTGTGAACTGTTTCCCACCCTCGTGGGACACACCCACTTATCTTTAGAAGGCGTGTGGTGGCAATGGTTTCCCCAGTCCGTTTTAACCGGGCGTGCATTCGCAAGGAAATTGTTGGCCCTAGGCATAACGGTCAGGATAGACTTGACTAGTTTTTCATATGTGGTGGGCCATATGATGGAACTCTAGAGGCAGCCTCGAGAGGTTAAGGTTTTGTGTTGTTCCAGCCCTAGTTGGGCACAAAATGCTTGAACTGTCTTGAGAAGGGGAATTGCCTGGGTGCAATCGGCCGGCGTGCCCACCTTAGGAAGCATGGGTCACTTTGTGCATCTCATCCCACCCTCGTGGGATGCGAACCCTTATGTGGAATAAGGATCCCATCTCACTAGGAAATCTCGGATTTCCCGATTGACTTTGTGGGTTGTCAATTTGATTTAAATAGTGAGAGCCATGATCATTTAATGTAAGTCCAGATTAAATGATTCGAAGTAGTACTAATCTGCTATCTTGGTTGTTGTAGATCAATGGCTACGAACAATAGCGGATGGTCACTGTGATCTATCCTGGAAAAGGACAAGTTGATTGGATCCAACTTGATGGACTGGTATCGAAACTTGAGGATTGTCCTTAAGCTCGAGAGGAAGCTCTATGTCCTTGAGCAGCCTATTCTAGAGCCACTTCCATGCTCGGCCTCAGCGGCTGAGAAGGATGCTTTTGATAAGCATCAGGCTGATACTTTGGAGGTTGCCAATTTGATGCTAACCAATATGTCGCCTGAATTAAGAGGGCAATATGAATCTAAGAGTGCCTCTGAGATTATTTCTAATCTAAGGCAGCTATTTAATGAATTGGTTGAGCTCAACCCTCCTAAAGTAGTCATTCAGTGTGGTGAGCTGAAAGGTTTGACCAAGGAGCTGAAACTAAAGATGGAAAGGATCAGGAATAACAGGTGCTATTCATGTGGAGGGCCACCTCACATGTTAAAGGACATGGTGCGACTTCAGAACGAGGAGAAGAGAAGCAGGGCTTCGTCTTCTGGCTCAGGTATTTATGTTACCGAAGTCAACCTTTCTACTTCTATGTCATGGGTATTGGATACCGCATGCGGAGCTCATATTTGTACAAATATGCAGGGGCTCAAGAAAAGTAGAGCGGTGCGGCCTGGAGAGATTGACCTATGAATTGGAAACGGAGCACAGGTTGCTGCTGTTGCCGTAGGACTTTTGACACTCCCTGCCTTCTGAACTTCAACTTGAGTTAAACATTTGCTACTATGTACCTTCTCTTACCAAAAACATTATATCTATTCCTTTCTTGGCAAGGAAAGGATTTAAATTTGAAATAAAAGAGGACTCTTGTTCTTTTTCATTTGCAAATGTGTTTTATGGGAAGGGTACCTTGTGCAATGGATTATATGTCTTGGACATGGATAACTCTATATGTAACATAAATCAAAAAAGGATCAAGCTGAGTGGTTCAGTTAGTGCGTACCTTTGGCATTGTCGATTAGCCAATATAAACAAGAATCGCATTCAACAACTCCATGCAAATGGATTGTTAGATTGAACCTCCTTGGAGGAGTTTGATACTTGTGAGCCTTGTTTATTAGGGAAGATGACAAAAGTGTTGGGGTATGCCCTTAAGGCTAATGTTTGAGGCCTTGGGATTGTATCAGTATCATGTATAAACTCTTATGTTTATAAAGGCAATGGTTGTTATTCAGGTTGTTATATTATCTGCTGCAATACATATACTTCTGAATAATGTCTCAATGCTGTTCAGCTTGGCTGACATGCATTTTTGTCCTTAGTCGAGATATCTTGGTGAACATGAGACAGCCTTGATATGATTGAGACTAATATGTATTCTAATCTTATAGGATGCTTCGAGCATGGAATAAGATGTAGACTCATGGGTACATTGAATGTACTGGACAGACCCTACTAGGATATTCAATTGCTTGTCACAATGTGAATAATCCTTGAATGCAACAAGTGGCACATGTCCTCTGACTTGAGATCACTTGTGTTTCTAAATGATGATTGTCATTGTTTTGAGGTAGTTCAATATCATTTGAAACATAATGGTTATAGATTATCTTGGATAATGATCATGAGTAATGTTAGGGCACTAGTGATAGATATAGGATTGCCGTCTCCTTAATTGGAGTGTGATGTTCTAAAGGGGCCCCCTGGATGAGATGATTGAGAAAGTGTATGGCCATACCCAGGTGACTATGTTCATCTGATCTAATCATGCTCATCATATTGGAGTTACAAGCTTGACATGTTTGTCCAATAAAGAACATCCAGTGGCAAAGGAAGCTTGTTTGCCTTGTGAGTTGGATTCACACTTGTGCTGTGGTTTGGGTGTAGTCTTGGAAGACTCTTTTCTTTATATCGGGAGACAGTGATGTGTTGCTAGATACCCCTCACTGATCGTGATAACGTAAGTTATCGTTACCGACATTTAAAGGAAACCCTTAGGGTTGCACAATTTGATGATATGGCTTACTTAAGTCAGATCGTATGGACTGAATTGTTTTGGTTCAGTTTAAAGGGATTTAATCTCTGATTGTAAGTGAGGTCTGGTCTGATCATGTTTGATTGATTAGGGCTTGAGATCGGTAAGCTTCGATCGAGAGAATGGATGCTAGATCGGTGAGATCAGTAGCATCAAGAGATCAACGGTCAGATCAAGAACCTTAGGGTTTAATGTGATCTGGGCTAATGGCTTGGGTTAATTGGTCTTTGAACCAGACCAAAGTGAACCGGCTCATCAAGTGAGCGCATGGTTCAAAGGGAAAAAGAGATTTGCGACTTGTTCAATTGGTGTGAACAAGTGAACGTTGAGGCTTTGCTATTTTTAGCTAGCATGTTCTCTAACGTGACCACGCCTCACGTTCACGCCAAGCAACTCTATTCTCGCCCTTTGTTCTTCTCTCTCGACGCCAAGACTTTCGTGAGGTGAGAAGAGGTAAACAAAAAAGAGAAGGTCTCGCCAAGCAAAGGATTCTCTTCCCTTCCATTCGACAAGGACTCCTTAGAAACTTGCTAGCACAAGGAGCACTAAGGGAGTAGGCGATCACATCTTGTGTGCGAGCCATTTGGAGGAGAAGCACTTGAGTCTCTTCTTCCTAGACACCATCCATACAATGGCATCGGTATGGTTCTTTTCATTGTATAAGATTTATGTTGATCATACTATCTGCAAAGATCCTAGAAACCCCCTTCCGCTATGTCAAAACCTCCATATGCGCCTATTAGGGTTTCGCCCCCCCTTGTTAAGGGGACACTTCAATTGGTATCAGAGGCAAGTTTAATGCATGTTTTATGATTGCTTAAGCCGTTGTGATCCTTTTTTGCAAATGCATGGTTGTTATTCAGTTTGTTACATTGTCTGCTGCAATAAGTGTACTTCTGAATAATGTCTCAAAGCTGTTCAGCTAGGCTGACATGCAGTTAAGTCCTTAGTCGATATATCTTGGTGAACATGAGACAGCCTTGATATGGTTAAGACTAATATGTGTTCTAATCTTATAGGATGCTTCGAGCATGGAATAAGATGTAGACTCATGGGTACATTGGATGTACTGGACAGACCCTACTAGGATATTCAATTGCTTGTCACAATGTGAATAATCCTTGTATGCTACAAGTGGCACATGTCCTTTGACTTGAGATCACTTGTGTTTCTAAATGATGATTGTCATTGTTTTGAAGTAGTTCAATATCATTTGAAAGATAATGGTTATAAACTATCTTGGATAATGATCATGAGTCAGGTTAGGACACTAATGATAGACATAGGATTGCCGTCTCCTTGTTCAAGGAGTGTGATGTTCTAAAAGGGCCCCCTTGGATGAGATGATTGAGAAAGTGTATGGCCATACCCAGATGACTATGCTCATCTGATCTAATCATGCTCATCGTATTGGAGTTACAAGCTTGACATGCTTGTCCAATAAGAACATCCAGTGGCAAAGGATACATGTATGCCTTGTGAAGTGGATTCACACTTGTGCTGTGGTTTGGGTGTAGTCTTGGAAGACTCTTTCCTTTATATCGGGAGACAGTGATGTGTTGCTAGATACCCCTCACTGATTGTGATAACGTGAGTTATCGTTACCGACATTTAAAGGAAACCCTTAGGGTCGCACAATTTGGTGATATGGCTTACTTGAGTCAGATCGTGTGGACTGGATTGTTTTGATTCAGTTTAAAGGAGTTTAAACTCTGATTGTAAGTGAGATCCAGTCTGATCATGTTTGATTGATTAGGGCTTGAGATCGGTAAGCTTCGATCGAGAGTGTGGATGCTAGATCGATGAGATCAAGGGCATCAAAAGATGAACGGTCAGATTTTGAACCTTAGGGTTTATTTTGGTCTGGACCAATTCTTGGGCTGATTTGGTTTGGTCATTGGACCAACTGCATTGAACCGGCTCATATGTGAGCGCTTGGTTCATTTGAGAGAAGAGATATGCGTTTGGTTCACTTCATGTGAACGCATAACGCATGTATTCAAGACTTGCCAATTTTGGCATTTCGGTTTTGCAAAGTGATGAATGTCTCCACATTCGATCACAAGGCTTCTCTAACGCTCATCTCCCCTTTGGCTCTCGACGACACACACATTCTTGGGTGGTGTAAGTTGACGAGAAGAAGGATCAGCCAAGAGAGATTTTTCATCATCTCCTTCCATTCGACAAGCAAGCTTGGGTGCCTTGCTAGCACAAGGGACGCCAAGGAAGTAAGCAATCTTCATCTTGTGTGTGAACTTTTGGAGGAGATCTAAGTTGCTCTCTTCTTCCAAGCCGACATTCAACCCTATGGCATTGGTATGATCTCCTTCTTGATCTAATTAATCCATCAAAGTTGATCATATGAGCATATAAGCGATTATGTTGTTGAAACCCTAGCAAACATGCATGCGCCCCCTTTATTTAGGGTTTCGGCCCCCCTCTTGAAAGGGGTTTTATCCGCTTGCGCTCCCCCTTGAAGGGGACTCTTCATATACTAGTCTCATATGTACCAGAGCTGCCTCTTATCCACTAAGATACTTGACTTAAGACATAAGTTTGAGACCAGATGTAATCTGTCTCCAGGGACATTATCATGCAAATGTACAAAGACGCAAATGTAAATATAGCATAATAATGACAATGCTATAATAGATATATATATATATAATATTTCAATGTCAAGTAGTACAAAGATGGACCAACAATGGGTCATAGGGCATAAACACCAACACCAAAGTTGTCCCTCATCCACTAAGACACTTGACTAGGAGCATAAGTTTGAGACCACATGAAATCTGTCGCTAGGGACATTATCATGCAAATGTACAAATACGAAGAGGTAATCATAAGCATAATAACAACAATGCTATAACGAATATATATAATATATCAATGTAAAGTCGCATGGAGATGGACCAAGAACTGGTCATAGGGCATAAACACTAACAACTATCATATTAACATAACTTATAAAGACTATTACACTTACATCAAACAATATATAAATATCAGTATTTGTATTCACATAACATACACATATATATACATATTAGCATATTCCCTATACATATGAAACAAATAGTATGCATATATACCCTCAAATATATCTATACTTGTGCACTAATATATTCACAAGCATTCATACAAAAACACATATAAATGCATGTACATGTATATCAATTATGCACAATTATATATATTAAAATGAAATTTTTTGTGAGCGAATGCACTATAGTAACTACAATAACCTACATCACACTGCTAGGTATAATCTAATAGATTGGAGGGTTTAAATCATTTCAAACAACTGATTCATGAACATATAATATATCTACTAAACTTGTTCATTTGAAGAAAAAGTGAAGAAGAAGAAGAAGTTCAAACCCTAACTGAAATTATTACTAGTTAAAATTCACAAGTGCTCTACGCTTGAACATGTCAGCACTCATAATAGAAAGATTAAAGCAAGATAAGAAGTAACCTTGACAAAATAAGGGAAAATGGACAAAGGGAAAGGTGAAAACTAGAAGAAAATGGGAGGAGAGGGAGAGGAAAAATTGGGAATTGCAATTTTTATCCCATTTTCTCTCCTATTCTCACTTCATTTCAATTTTTTTCCTTAGCTCTTGACACCTGACAAAAGCAATTAGAGAGTTCTAAAAATGTAAATTTTGCATTCTAGCCCATGAGTTTTATAAAATTACAACATAGTCCCTAAATATTTCATAATTTAATTCTTAAAAAAATAAAATATGTTATTAGAAAATTCAATTCGTAACATATTCACATCCTTAAAAGAATTTAGTCCTCTAAATTAACATATTCCTACCAAAGGATCCATCTAATAGTAAAGCCTACAAATAGTAGCTCCCCCCTACTAGTGGTACTAATGGTTGTGTTTCTATGCTATGTAAATAATACAATTAATTCAAATATCCCCTATAACTTAGTTCATGTTTTTTCGTGGTGTGTATATACTCCTTGCAACTTTCAAAAGAATACTTTGAACTAAATCTCTTCTACATAAGCTACATGATCCTTATCCTTGTAATCTTCTTGAATAATCATCTCTATGTGTGTTGCCTACACATCCAATGTTGTAATGAAACATGCAATAGAGACACAAGTAAAGATAGACTAACGTATAACCTGTTACTCCATGATGCAAGCCTCATATAACATGTAAGCAAGGTGTTCTCAAGTGCTTAAAATCCTCTTTCGAACTCAGCAACCTACTCTTGTGCTAGTATACATGTGATGAAATCTTAGTCATTAGCTTTTTATAAGTTTTCTATTGCCCTTATAGCTTAGTGGTAGAGCGTCAGTCTTGTAAACTGAAGGTCCGTAGTTCAATCCTGCGTCAGGGCATAATTATGTTGTGAATTTTTTTTTTCTAAAAGAAGATTTTTTTTTAAGGATTAAATTATAAAATTTTACAGTGCGTGAGGGCATAATTATGTCATGAATTTTTTTTTTTAAAAGAAGATTTTTTTAAGGATTAAATTATAAAATTTTACAGATTAAGTTGCAATTTTGTTGAACTAATGGGAGAATTCTCTCACTTTGTGCTTTAGGGTACACCTCCACTCTTGTTAGCGTGTGCCGCCAACCTAGACTCCTTTATAACAAAATCATCAAAAATAATCTTATTCTACAATTACATGATGCAAAAGAGAATACAAAAAATTTTATAACAATAAATTTAGAGGGAAAATCAACTCATAGGCTGTATAATGCATTAAAATCAATTGTCACAGATTGGCTACATGCATCCACGTTGACACAATCCTGACTTTGATGGGGTGGCAGGTCACGCAAGCATTCAAACAATGATTTTGAAATCTTTTCGTAGCTATCATTTAGGTATTGGTAAAACCGTTTACACTAACGCCTTTGCAAAATAGTTTTGTAGTTTTATAGGGAAACCAAAAGCTTAAACTGAAGATTAGGAACTAATTTAAACTTACACATGTAGTTCTAATGCTAGGAAATAGGCTGAAGTAAACCTAAATATGGGGTCTAGAACTTGCAAAGCAAACTACACTAAGGGAGAGGCTCACCGTCTAATGGTGGATACTCACGAAGTAGGGTCCTATGATCTTACATCCACAACATTGCAGCACTCCCACACATGCATGGGTGAATGAAGAATAAATATTAAGAGGCCAAGTTACACAATCAACCAAGGGGGAGACTAGTTCTCCAAGTTCCCTTGCTAACATTCAATGGACTAGCTAGCTTAGAGGAGGATGGGAGACTCCTTTTGCATCCTTCCTAATCCTTGTGCAACCTACAAGATGCCAGGCATGAGTGTCGAATATTGCTCAAGAAACACCATTGGAACATCAACAAAGGAGGTGAAGACACTTAGCAAAGTTGGAGATCCCTTCTTGACCTTGGCGAGAGGAAGGAAGCACCATGGGAGTCTCGGCTTGAGCCATGCCTTCACTTGGGGGGCTGAGGACTCCTCACAACTAAAGGAGCAGAGTGGCCTAAGCTTTAGAAGGCAAGAGCATGGCGAGAGGTGGAGACTTGACTGAAGATGGGAAGGAGAAGAAGGTCTCACCAAGATTTGGAGGAGAGGAGAGTTGAGGTGACACAATTACCACTAGAAGACACATGCTTCAGTATTTTTCAAAATATTCAACTCTAACATTTCATTAAGAGGGGTTTACAATATATGGTGAGCTGCCAAAAGAAAAGACAAAGCCCTAGGCGCAAATACAATTCAAACATCAACATAGAATTCTACACTTGGAGCATTGATGGGCTGAATCTTTCCTCATTTGTGGGCTGGCCTTCTAGTACTTCTCTTGGAGCTTTCCTTCAAAGGGAAAGTGTGAAATCTGAGCATGGCAAGGGCTGATCTCCTGTTGGCTTCAGTTCAAGAAGTTTGCCCTATTTGAAGAAGGCAAAACCTGCACTTGTGCATGGTGGAGTGTTGGTTGCCCTTTGCTTGGGTGGCTGGCGTATCTATCGTTACTTGATGGGCTAACATAGAATTCTACACTTGGAGCATTGATGGGCTGAATCTTTCCTCATTTGTGGGCTGGCCTTCTAGTACTTCTCTTGGAGCTTTCCTTCAAAGGGAAAGGGTGAAATCTGAGCATGGCAAGGGCTGATCTCCTGTTGGCTTCAGTTCAAGAAGTTTGCCCTATTTGAAGAAGGCAAAACCTGCACTTGTGCATGGTGGAGTGTTGGTTGCCCTTTGCTTGGGTGGCTGGCGTATCTACTTCATGGAGCGGCTGGCATTGTCCTCGTTACTCCAAATGGAAAGTGGCAGTTGGGGAATGTGAACAGAACCCCCATGGATGCCAACTATGAGGGTGGAACTTGGGTAGCCTTATTGAGAGTGCACTTAAAGATGGGTTGGTATTGAGCTTGGTGCCTCCTTGACTTAGCATGGAATGCTTATGACTTGAACCCAAAATGGAGTTGACCTAATCTATTACATTAATTGGATGCACTAACCTACCATACATCAAGTGGCAGAACCTAGTGAATGTAACAACTTGGTGTAATTTGAAGGGTGGATCTAACCTACCACATGATGCAACCTACTATAAGACAAAATAAACAAAATGGGATTCTAGGGAAACCATATCTAGGAGCTAGGGTGGCCATACCGAGAGGGCTTCTTTCGAACATGGGACGACCTCCGAAGGTCTTGCCTCGGTCCCACATCAGACTTGCCAACAATCATGTCCATCCAATGCTCATACATAGGTGATCAGATATTCTACGTTATATAGAAAAACTAAAATTAACATATTTTAATTTCTTGATGTTCTCAACTTTCCTTGACAACTAATTGACAAAATCTTTGGAAACAGTTGGGCCATTCAACCACATTTGGGTGGCACATGGATGCTGGCCATAATCGGGCAGCATGGTCACCGACCCATCAAAGGCCGCAAAATAATGAGAAAAAATAATTTAATTGATTGTTTCCACACTCCTATATTAATCCTATGCCACCTAGGTCACCTTTTCTCTTCACAATAGGGTAGAGTGCAAGCTATCAAGAATTTGATAGGGTGCTTCTTCACCATAATGAAGATATAGATGGTGCATGGCATAGAATAAACAATATAAGTGGTCCAAAAATTTACAAAGAAAAGTTTTAGGCTCGTCTAGAACACACTGGAGAATATCCAAATATTCTCTATGGGAAAAGTGCATGCATAAAATTTTATAAAATTTGTTCTCATGCACAAAACACATAGTACATCAAACAATCTCCACTTGATTTTCTCAAAATGGCTCTAATATCACTACTGGGAAATAATTATAGGGTTCTAATATTACGAGTCACTTCTTAGTGCATGTCATTACACCTAAGACATTCAATTTTTTAGAGAAAACAATTTCATGTTCAATTAAGCATCTATAAGTAAATTAACATCTTAGAATATTCATGAGAAGTGCAAAACAAAAATATTAAAGGAAGTTCAAAGGGCTATGTCCCATGTCTTGAAAGAATGTTTAAGCTACAAGTTTTTTATTTTAGTATAATTAAACATGAATAATTTAATACAATCAAATAGAAAAAATATAATAGAAATTAAGCAACTCCGTCACTCCCTCCTCAACCAAAAATCATATGAGACAGAAGATAGTGGACATTCTGGAAGCAAGGCTTGCTCAGTGATGAAAGTCCAACGTTCTTGGTAGAGAATTTACTATCTCCAGTAATTTGTCGCTAAAAGGCTCTCTAATTGAATTCACTAGGCATGCACTTAGTGTGAGGTGCACTCTCCTCCGGGCCGGGCCTAGGTGCAAACGGGTTGGGCAGAGGCCCAAGCCTACACCGCAGCAATCTCATAGCAGCCCGAGCGCTTCTTGCTCGCTGGCAGATTCAACGATTGAAGCACAGATAGAGGTAATCACACTCCGCCCCGGCTTCGTCGAACATGCAACAAAACTTGGCATTGTCAACGGCAAGGTCAACGACAGCTTCACTGAAGGGAACCAAGGCGAGATTGGTGGATGCATTACAAAGGAAGGCTCGGCTGGCGGACAACCTTCTTTCCAAGATTAGCGTCGCTACCTCGTCCTTAAATTGCCAAACGAACAAGCAGCAAAGGGCAGAGCAAGCTTTGGTAAGAGAGCAGCGAAAGCAGTCGAGAGGTGCAACTATAAGTCGACAGCACACGAGTGAGGGAAGATCTGGTGAGCAGACGTGTGGAGTGAGTGAGGGTTTTATGTAACTGATTAAGAGGTTTAATCAGATAAATTTTTCCTTACCTGTGTCTTCTTCGGTGATGGCGAGCTTCCTCTGTGTTCCCAGTGAACTCCTTTGCTTGAGCATTTTCCTACATTTTTCCACCTTCGCCAACCAGATCTGATAGCAGTGTTGTCCGACGACAAGGGCTGAGGTTCGGACGCTGAACCTACAGCACACCCCGAGATCACCCGTCTCCCCATTCTTCTCCGGCGTCGAGGACCGGTGGTGAGGAACGAATGCAGGTGGTGTTATTCTCGTGAAGCAGACGAGAGTTTGAACACTTTCGGCGTGTGAAATGAGGCCGTCAATGGCGATCAAAATCAATTTCAGCTTGAAATTGAAATCACGACGGCGAGATTTCTGATTTCGGACACATAGTTCTGAGCAATGGGCTGACGGGGACGGGCGTTTTTAAATTGGGTGTGACACTTAGTACCATCGTCGGGAAATCCAAATGTGCCTTTTACTGGAGATAAATTCATAATATATTCATTTTGTAAACATAAAGAAATCTGACCTAGATCAACATTGTTATCATTAGAGAACTGAACTTCTAGGGATGAGCAAAACTCCATTGCAAGCTAGTGCTATGATTTTATTTTAATTTTAAATAAGTATAAAAAGTAAGGAATATTGAATTTTCATTATGTTGTCATGATTGTAATCACTGCCCATGATTAAAATACAAAACACTAATTTTTATAAAAATAGAAATAATAAAATAACATATACAGAAATATAGACTAAGGGTACGAAGTAGTTCTTAGTCTTACGTTCTCACAATTTTTCTTTTGATATTAATTTATGGAAATGACACCAAAAAATGATGACACCCCTAGACATGGTGTCAATTATTACATTAATATCATTCCCAAGATGATGACAGTAAGTAATAGGGACACATTGCATGTACATGGTTAGTCGCAGAATAAAAATATTGATCCCATCAGGAATTTAAAATTAATTACTAAATTTATCCTGATTATGTAATCTTGGCAATTCAGAATTAAGCAAGCAATATTTTAAATCAGAAAATTAAACAATTGTGAAATCAATTTAGTGAAGCTTTTGAGGTATGGGGTTTCACTATAATGTTTTCCAAAGTAAATGATGTTAACACCATAAATTAAATTATCTAGAGTTATTAAATGGAATTTACCTTTTAAGTTATAAGATGTCCCCTTCAATAGCCTACCCTAATGTTTAACTAGATCAATACACAGCTTTCACAAGGCCAACCAATCTAATTAAACTCATTGAGTAATATTGTAAATTATTTAATCACTAATGACACCAAAATTTATAGTAAATTTTGGGCCATTCCATATATCTTTTTATGTTAAATTCATGAACCTTTACTTATTTTTATGTCTTTTTTATCGAATATTGCAAAATCTATATTCTTTTTAGTTTTTGATTATTTTCAGGTAAAAAGACATGATTTTCAGGCGTTTTCAAGTGATTCCAGATGCGTGAATGAATTCCCACCATGAAGAGGAGATTACATGTCAAATTTCATGAAGATTAGAGCTTCAGACCAAATTACGGCAGGGCCGTAATCTATATTACAGTACTGTATTTTCACTGGCTACCGTAATATCAGAGTACTGCCGTAATTTGAGAATTTTTCATCCAGAAAGATTTTCGGAAATTACGGCACTACCGCAAAGATTTTCACGGGCCGTAATTTGGTGCGCTTTCTGACCAGAAATTTTTGCTGAAATTACGGCACTGTCGTAACCTATTTTACGGTGCCGTAATTGCTAGATAATTTCGACCAGAGAACCTGACTGAAATTACGATAGTGCCGTAACCGAAAACACGACCGTAATTCTAACCCTGGATGCGATTTTCCCGGTCAACCTTGAAGTCTGATTTTTGCGCAATCGATTGCGAACGATCCAGGCCATAAAATTCAAAGCTGTAAGAAGCAAAAGGAGAGCTTTTGAGGAGACGAGGAGGGAGACACAAAAGCCCTAATTTTCATCCACTAACAAAGGAGAAATCAAGTTTCACGCCGCCGCCCTAGGTTTCACCACCGGGAAGCGTACAGCGCATCTCAGGCTGTGAAATTTGAAGGGAAGCTTCACCTGGAGTAGGAGAACATACCCCAGAAGTTTTAGAGTGAAAGGATCTCGATCGGAGGAGAAATCAACAAAAACACGCCGCCGGCACTGTTCACACGCAGAAGTTACGGCTGTAATTTCCATTACAGCCTTGTGGTTATTTGTTTTTCCCCTCTTTCTTTGATTTCTTACACTTTGATACTATGGATTATTGTAATCTTTCATCCATGCTAGCTTGAACCTTTTATGGGACATGGGGGAGTAATTCCCTTTGATTTTTTAATGACTAGATAACTTTTTCATTAATTCGTCACGTATAATTTTAGCATGATAATTCTACGTATGAGATAATTGCACTTTAATTCTCCATAGATTCATGTTATTTATCAAGTTTTAGAGTTTTCACAATAAAGACCGAAAGGTGACTTGCTTAAGAACATGGAACCCTAGAATTGAATGTTATGAACTTACTGTAAGAAGTTAGGTTAGTTCTTGTTTCTTGATTTTAGTAAGAATAATTGACATGACAATAATATGAATCTAGGATTGAGTTAATTTATCAAACATGAAGATCTTGTGCGAAAGTGAGGATCGGTACGTTGGAGAACCATAAGTAGAACTTGTGTTGAGACTCGGATGCACGAAAGTGATACTTGAGATTCCACTTGAGATAATCAACTTAGAAATTGGATGCACGAAAGTGATCCTCGAGTTCTTTGATTGATGATTCACTTATTTACAGCTTGGGATAGATCTTGCGCGAGACCGAAGATCGGTCCCTGCATGATTGTCTACACGAGAGTGAGATGATCCTTTTATGAAGTAAATTATATCTTTATCATGATGAAATTAAACTAACAAATCACTATTCATATCTAGTCATAGAAATTAAAGAGAATGAAACCCTAGTCCCAATGTCTCTCTCTAATATTTTTGTTAGGATTTCACTTGCATAGTTTTGATTGCCTAGATAGTAAGAACTCAACTATTCGGTACTTGACAACGAGGTCTATGTGGTTCGATATATTTCTTTATTACTTCGAGTATCTGTGCACTTGCGGACTACAATAAGTTTTTGGCACCGTTACCGGGGACCTTGGTTTTTGTCAATATTGAAGATATTGAAAGTATTGCTTGACTAGGTTTTATTTTCTATTTTCTGGCCTTTTCTTTTCTTTTTACTTTAAATCATTTGATCTATCTACTTTGCATGCGTAAGAATCTTAGATCAGGACCTCTTGTACCTTTTGATCCTGAGATAAATAAAACTCTTAGATTGTGTAGGAAGTTGAGATTTGAAGAAAGTCAACAAGTAGAGGAAGAAGTGACCATGGTAGAACAAAGATCACTTAGGGACTATGCAGCCCCTAATCCATGAGAGATTCACTCTAGCATTGCTAGACCGGTCATAGAGGCTAACAACTTTGAAATCAAGTCTGTCTTCTTGTCCATGATTCAACAGAACTAGTTTGGAGGATCTCCTCTTGAAGATCCTAACCAACACCTTTCTTTGTTTCTTGAACTTTGTGATACAATTAAGATTAATGGTGTTTCTAATGATGCATTAAAATTGAGATTGTTTCCTTTTTCTCTTAGGGACCGAGCGCGATCTTGGCTTCAAACACAACCTATCGGTACCTTCACCACATGGGAGCAATTGTCCAACGCCTTCTTGATGAAATACTTTCCACTGAGCAAGACCATCCAAATGAGAAACTAGATTTCAAGCTTTGCACAGAGGGATGGTGAATCTTTTAGCGAGGCATGGGAGAGATTCAACGATTTACAACAGAAGTGTCCTCACCATGGCATCGAATATTGGGTTTTAATTCATACCTTTTATAACGGTTTGCTTTATAATACCAGACTAACTGTTGATGCTGTTGCAGGAGGAGCTCTCATGAGCAAAACCATTGATGATGCTTTCAAATTGCTAGGAGAGATGGCTCTAAATCATAATCTGTGGACTTCTGAGAGATGAGTGCTTTATAAACCTTCCCAAGGTAAGAATGAAAGTGATGGTTGGCGCACCTTGGCAGAGAAGGTAGACTCTTTATGCAATAGATTTGATTCCTTTAAGATGCAAACTGCTGTTGTTTCTTCATCTGTTGTTTGTGATATATGTGGTAATAATGGTCATATCTCTAAAGATTGTAAAGTCATTGCTGATCAGGGTAGTGAACATGTTAATGCATTAGGGAATTTTAGTCAAGGTAGAAATAATGATCCATATTCTGGTACTTACAACCCTGGATGGAGGAATCACCCCAACTTATCTTGGATAAACAAAAACAATGTAGGGGGACAAACTAAAAATAGAGGATACCAAAACAAGCCAAATCAAAATCAAAACTCAAACCAGAATTCAAACATTGAGTCCATGTTAGAAAAAATTATGACTAATCAAAATCAGTTCATGCAAAATCAACACAAGGAAATTGAAGATCTTAAGGGAATAGTTAGTCAATTGGTTTCTCAAGTAGGATCATTAGCAGCCCACAACAAAATCTTAGAAAATCAAATAACACAACAACCTAGCAGTTCTTACAGACCCCTAAGAAAATTACCTGCAAAACCTGAGTTGAACCTTAGGGAGCACTGTAATGCTATCATCACTAGAAGTGGGAAACAATTAGAAGAACCCAAAGGGAAAGTTGTGAACAATGAAAAAGAACCTAATGATGATCATGACGATGAATTAGAGTTAGAAAAATCTTCTGAGCATGAGCAATCCCAAACTAGTTTTCCACCTCAAAAGGGTGATAAACCAAAAGGTGATGAGCCATCTCAGAGTGATGATTCTAAACTTAATTCACCTCAACCTTATAGACCACCTATACCCTTTCCCCAAAGGTTAGTGCAAGCAAAACTAGACAAACAATTTGGCAAATTTCTTGAAGTGTTGAAAAAGCTTTACATTAATATTCCTTTTACTGAAGCTATATCTCAAATGTCATCATATGCAAAATTCTTGAAAGAAATCTTGTCCAACAAAAAAAAATAGAGGACTATGGAACTGTGACTTTAACTGAGGATTGTAGTGCTATTATCCAGAATAAATTGCCACCAAAACTGAAGGATCCAGGTAGTTTCTCTATACCTTATTCTATTGGAAGTATGTCTTTTAACCGAGCCTTATGTGATCTAGGTGCCAGTGTAAGCCTAATGCCTTTATCTATTTGCAGGAAACTGGACATTGGAGAGCTTAAACCAACATCCATATCATTACAGCTCGCTGATAGCTCGGTAAAGTATCCTATTGGTATTTTAGAGAATGTGCCAATCAAGATAGGTGAGTATTTTATTCCTACTGATTTTGTAGTACTTGACAAGGAGGAAAATCATAAAAATCCCATAATTCTTGGTAGACCCTTTTTGGCTATTGCTAGAGCACATATAGATGTTAAAAAAGGAAAAATCACTTTTGATATTTGTGAAAAAATAATTGAGTTTGATCTTGCTGATTCATTGAACAAACTTTCATATTCTGGATCATGTTGTAGTATTGATATAGTTGATGATGTTGTCTATGATGTTCATAATTTATTTGATGAATCCTCTAATAGTGAAACTGACAATTTTTCTGAGGATATTGAAAGAGGATTACAGGAGAAAGGACATCAAAATTCTGAGAAGAAGAAGAAAAAGAGAAGAAGAAGAAGAGGCTCTTGATTGTTTGACAAAGGAAAGAAAATCTTGAGTAAATTTGGACACTATTTTGTTGGTGTATATGCTCTTGGACCCGTTGTTGGTCCATCTTGTACTACTTGACATTGATATTTAATATATCATTCTGGCAATGTCGTTATTATGCTATGTTTACATCTGTGATTATGTACATGGATAATAATGTCCCTGGAGACAGATTATAAATGTGCTCAAACGGTGTGTCCCCGGTCGAGTACCTGAGTGGATAAGGGACAGCTCTGGTACATGTGAGACTAGTGTATGGGCTGGTTACGCACGGGGTGCTAACGCAGGCATATGAGTATATCAGTGGTGGATATACTGGACCGACCCGCTGTGAGGCTTTAACTTGGTGTCATGAGTTAAGCTCACAAGTGACAGGAGATGCATTGATCCCTTGACTTGAGGTCATTGACTCTTCTATATGGTTAGGGACATGCTTTGATACAACCTAACGCCTCGCCGTAGCAAGGAGGTCATAACGGTTGTCATTGGGTATGTCACGACCCATATGAGAAGATCAATGAACAAACATAGGATTTGCCCCTTCCTGCGGGAAGCTTGATATCCACGGGGCCCCCCTATGGTTGCATGACTGAGAGTGTATGGCCATACCCAGGTGAAAGCCTGATCTAGTCATGACCATGAGATTGGGTGAAAATAAAGTGGTGACGCACTTTGTCCAATCGGATATCAATCTGGCAAAGAGACTGTAATGCATCGGTATCTTGTTACGATGATGGGGATGTCGATGTTGATATCCATTCCGATGACTTGGGTAGCAGCGATGCACTGCTAGGTGCCAATCACTACTTGTGATGACTCGGTTCATCACTGCCAACGTCTGAGGAACCTATAGGGTCGCACAACTTGAAACTCGGGTTCTCGTATTGATCGGGTAGCCTATTGATTGAGTTATTGGATAACTCAGATCTATTTGGGAGAATCCATCAGCACCACTGTGGTAGATGAGATGAAAGGAATTATTTGGAGCTAACTTGTTTTTGGGCCTAGTAGGCCAAATGGGCCCAATAGACCAAGTTGGGCTAATTGGCCAAATGGGCTCAATAAGCCATTTGGGCCAATGGGCCAAATGGAATGGCGCAAGCTACTTGGAGTGAGCTTGGCGCATTTCCTTGAGGTGGACAAATCCAAGTTGGACATCTTCTTAAGGTGAGAAGCTTGGAGATTCTCACTTGGAGTGGGTGAATGTACTTGGGCGCATGGCACTTGGAGTGGGCGAAATGGGTTTTATCTCTTGAAGAGGTGTCCCTCTTCACTAGTGAAGAGGTGCACCTATTCATGGGTATATAAACCCCCTTCCTCCCCCCTCGTCGCAACTCTTGAACTCTTGCCCCCTTGTCCCCTTGTCGCCACTCCTGGAAAGAGGGAGAGGGATGTTCGCCCATTGCCTCTCCTCTTCCCTTTAGTGAGTTCGGAACTTTGGAAGTTCCTTGGCGCCCTCCTCTCCAAAGTTGGACTTTGGCTTCAGTTGATTCCGGTTCAGATCTTGGTGGAGTGCTTCAAGAGTTGGACTCCGACGAAGCTCCACCTCCTCTCCTTGGCATCTCCTCTAGAGTTGGCGCAAGTGATTGAGGAAGTCTCCCAAAGGCGTGGATCTTCTTCCCGAGGCTAGAACCAGGCATGGAAGAAGAGGATTCGAGGTTCGGCTGTGTGCGAGACTGCAGCGGGCGCACATTTCAGCGCCTGCATCGCATCACTTAATTTGCATCAAGGTATCATCTCCTACTCACCGTGTCGATCTCCTCGCAAGACTCGATCTTCTGGGTTTTTGGGACTGGCATGTTTCGGGGATTGTTTCCGCTGTGCTTGTCTGTAAAAATTTTAAAATCCCCGGGGTTTCCCAACAGTGGTATTAGAGCCATCTTGCAAACTCGAACGGTGTTTTATGCTTTTATTGTATGCTCACATGCCATCTGAATTTTTTGAAAAATTGCATATGCGCATGAATTTTTCTAAGTAAGAAAAATTGTAAGTTTTTCGTTCCTAACATCTATTCGATCTCTTTGGTTTTTGGCTTTCTTCACATGGTGGGTTAGACCCATATGTGAGAGGATTAATTTCTCCCCACGCATGTAGGATAGTCCTACTGTGTGGGACTTGTCGAAGATTATGAGCATATGGTTGTCCTGATCTTGGCAGGTTAAGGATTGCAAGGGTAGACGGCAAGCGTGCTTGGAGCATGCATGCGTCACTTATAGACTCCTGAGAGAAACGAAAAATCCTAGATTTGCGAACGGACATTGAGGTTGAAAGACATGTTTTCTAAGAAACTAAAACTAAAGTTTTATGTTTTCATGAGTATATAGAAAAGCATGAGATGATTGTGCATCGTGTTGTGGTCATAGTTAAGCCCCTTGTATGCCTGTGATGTATTTATGTGAGGCCTGCGTGCCGCTTTTTCTTTTTTTTTGTAAACGCACAAAGAAGATTAGGGGCGCATCCCTCATAGAGCTTACATCTTGGCGCATCAACCATGATGGCGCATCTTACTTGGTGGCGCAAGTAAGGGCTTGGCCGAACCTAGGGTTCGAGAGCTATCCCTCTTGGCACAAGCATGATGGCGCATCATGCATGGAGGAGTCACCAAGGTTTTGGCCGAACCCTAGGGTTTGTGTGCTATGCCTTGGTGCGGAGGACCTTGGAGCCACACTTAAAGATAAAGCTTAGTGGCGGCTAGGTTAGGTCTGGTTGGGGCTTGTCACCTGTGTCAAGCATTGAACATTGTTTGGCAAGTGATGGTTCGATGCGTTGATTAGGCTATGACCACATCGCTTGTTTACTATTTTTGATATCTGCTAAAGCATGCCTGGATGTGTTTTATCTTGTTGTTATCACTATAGGATTGCATGCCTGTAATGTTAGACAAAAGATAAAACTAAGAGGATGAGACCTCAAAAACCCTCAAAACAATATCAAGTCTATAGCCTTCTGACGCGTAGCCCTCGTCAAGCTATAGATCAGTGGTGTTGTGAACTGTTTCCCACCCTCGTGGGACACACCCACTTATCTTTAGAAGGCGTGTGGTGGCAATGGTTTCCCCAGTCCGTTTTAACCGGGCGTGCATTCGCAAGGAAATTGTTGGCCCTAGGCATAACGGTCAGGATAGACTTGACTAGTTTTTCATATGTGGTGGGCCATATGATGGAACTCTAGAGGCAGCCTCGAGAGGTTAAGGTTTTGTGTTGTTCCAGCCCTAGCTGGGCACAAAATGCTTGAACTGTCTTGAGAAGGGGAATTGCCTGGGTGCAATCGGCCGGCGTGCCCACCTTAGGAAGCATGGGTCACTTTGTGCATCTCATCCCACCCTCGTGGGATGCGAACCCTTATGTGGAATAAGGATCCCATCTCACTAGGAAATCTCGGATTTCCCGATTGACTTTGTGGGTTGTCAATTTGATTTAAATAGTGAGAGCCATGATCATTTAATGTAAGTCCAGATTAAATGATTCGAAGTAGTACTAATCTGCTATCTTGGTTGTTGTAGATCAATGGCTACGAACAATAGCGGATGGTCACTGTGATCTATCCTGGAAAAGGACAAGTTGATTGGATCCAACTTGATGGACTGGTATCGAAACTTGAGGATTGTCCTTAAGCTCGAGAGGAAGCTCTATGTCCTTGAGCAGCCTATTCTAGAGCCACTTCCATGCTCGGCCTCAGCGGCTGAGAAGGATGCTTTTGATAAGCATCAGGCTGATACTTTGGAGGTTGCCAATTTGATGCTAACCAATATGTCGCCTGAATTAAGAGGGCAATATGAATCTAAGAGTGCCTCTGAGATTATTTCTAATCTAAGGCAGCTATTTAATGAATTGGTTGAGCTCAACCCTCCTAAAGTAGTCATTCAGTGTGGTGAGCTGAAAGGTTTGACCAAGGAGCTGAAACTAAAGATGGAAAGGATCAGGAATAACAGGTGCTATTCATGTGGAGGGCCACCTCACATGTTAAAGGACATGGTGCGACTTCAGAACGAGGAGAAGAGAAGCAGGGCTTCGTCTTCTGGCTCAGGTATTTATGTTACCGAAGTCAACCTTTCTACTTCTATGTCATGGGTATTGGATACCGCATGCGGAGCTCATATTTGTACAAATATGCAGGGGCTCAAGAAAAGTAGAGCGGTGCGGCCTGGAGAGATTGACCTATGAATTGGAAACGGAGCACAGGTTGCTGCTGTTGCCGTAGGACTTTTGACACTCCCTGCCTTCTGAACTTCAACTTGAGTTAAACATTTGCTACTATGTACCTTCTCTTACCAAAAACATTATATCTATTCCTTTCTTGGCAAGGAAAGGATTTAAATTTGAAATAAAAGAGGACTCTTGTTCTTTTTCATTTGCAAATGTGTTTTATGGGAAGGGTACCTTGTGCAATGGATTATATGTCTTGGACATGGATAACTCTATATGTAACATAAATCAAAAAAGGATCAAGCTGAGTGGTTCAGTTAGTGCGTACCTTTGGCATTGTCGATTAGCCAATATAAACAAGAATCGCATTCAACAACTCCATGCAAATGGATTGTTAGATTGAACCTCCTTGGAGGAGTTTGATACTTGTGAGCCTTGTTTATTAGGGAAGATGACAAAAGTGTTGGGGTATGCCCTTAAGGCTAATGTTTGAGGCCTTGGGATTGTATCAGTATCATGTATAAACTCTTATGTTTATAAAGGCAATGGTTGTTATTCAGGTTGTTATATTATCTGCTGCAATACATATACTTCTGAATAATGTCTCAATGCTGTTCAGCTTGGCTGACATGCATTTTTGTCCTTAGTCGAGATATCTTGGTGAACATGAGACAGCCTTGATATGATTGAGACTAATATGTATTCTAATCTTATAGGATGCTTCGAGCATGGAATAAGATGTAGACTCATGGGTACATTGAATGTACTGGACAGACCCTACTAGGATATTCAATTGCTTGTCACAATGTGAATAATCCTTGAATGCAACAAGTGGCACATGTCCTCTGACTTGAGATCACTTGTGTTTCTAAATGATGATTGTCATTGTTTTGAGGTAGTTCAATATCATTTGAAACATAATGGTTATAGATTATCTTGGATAATGATCATGAGTAATGTTAGGGCACTAGTGATAGATATAGGATTGCCGTCTCCTTAATTGGAGTGTGATGTTCTAAAGGGGCCCCCTGGATGAGATGATTGAGAAAGTGTATGGCCATACCCAGGTGACTATGTTCATCTGATCTAATCATGCTCATCATATTGGAGTTACAAGCTTGACATGTTTGTCCAATAAAGAACATCCAGTGGCAAAGGAAGCTTGTTTGCCTTGTGAGTTGGATTCACACTTGTGCTGTGGTTTGGGTGTAGTCTTGGAAGACTCTTTTCTTTATATCGGGAGACAGTGATGTGTTGCTAGATACCCCTCACTGATCGTGATAACGTAAGTTATCGTTACCGACATTTAAAGGAAACCCTTAGGGTTGCACAATTTGATGATATGGCTTACTTAAGTCAGATCGTATGGACTGAATTGTTTTGGTTCAGTTTAAAGGGATTTAATCTCTGATTGTAAGTGAGGTCTGGTCTGATCATGTTTGATTGATTAGGGCTTGAGATCGGTAAGCTTCGATCGAGAGAATGGATGCTAGATCGGTGAGATCAGTAGCATCAAGAGATCAACGGTCAGATCAAGAACCTTAGGGTTTAATGTGATCTGGGCTAATGGCTTGGGTTAATTGGTCTTTGAACCAGACCAAAGTGAACCGGCTCATCAAGTGAGCGCATGGTTCAAAGGGAAAAAGAGATTTGCGACTTGTTCAATTGGTGTGAACAAGTGAACGTTGAGGCTTTGCTATTTTTAGCTAGCATGTTCTCTAACGTGACCACGCCTCACGTTCACGCCAAGCAACTCTATTCTCGCCCTTTGTTCTTCTCTCTCGACGCCAAGACTTTCGTGAGGTGAGAAGAGGTAAACAAAAAAGAGAAGGTCTCGCCAAGCAAAGGATTCTCTTCCCTTCCATTCGACAAGGACTCCTTAGAAACTTGCTAGCACAAGGAGCACTAAGGGAGTAGGCGATCACATCTTGTGTGCGAGCCATTTGGAGGAGAAGCACTTGAGTCTCTTCTTCCTAGACACCATCCATACAATGGCATCGGTATGGTTCTTTTCATTGTATAAGATTTATGTTGATCATACTATCTGCAAAGATCCTAGAAACCCCCTTCCGCTATGTCAAAACCTCCATATGCGCCTATTAGGGTTTCGCCCCCCCTTGTTAAGGGGACACTTCAATTGGTATCAGAGGCAAGTTTAATGCATGTTTTATGATTGCTTAAGCCGTTGTGATCCTTTTTTGCAAATGTATGCTTAGATCTATAACATGCGAATATTACATGTTAAGTTATTGCATATGCGAAACTTGATTTATGTTTCCTTGGCGCATGTTTGTTGGCGCATAGTTGTTTTTCTCAAAAACTTTATGACTTGTGCGACCTTCATTAGATCTAAGAGGCCCTGCTTTAAACACTTAAACGGGTTATTAGGGTTGAAGTCACAGTCTAGTCTAGATCCAACCAGTCTGATCAGACTATCTGACAGCCTAGATGGGTCGACCAGATGGCACCTGTGCGCAAGCACGAGGTGGCTATAGGTCGACTGCGGACAGGCGTGTAGCGATGTCTGGTTGAGACAACCAATGAACGCACATGAGTTAGGCCCGGGGTCACACCCGTTTGCCAGAACTCATGAGGTCGTTCAGCCCTTGTCGCATGCATGGTTGACCATTTGGTCGACTCAAGTCAGTTAGGACTTGGTGCATGCAAGGGCAGTGGATCTGACTAGGTCTGATGAGTGGATCCCTAGTAATGGACCGTTGTAAGGTAGTAGGGTACATAAGGAAAATAAAATTGATGCCAATGGGTTTTTGAAAATTTTTTTTTCTTAAATGGATCACATGTTGATTGAATGCCATATGCCTGTTTATTTCATCTTATGTGGGACGCCTTATTAATGTGTGCTGTGCTGGGGCCTGCATGCCTGTATTAAAGTTGTAAATTAATTTTTATTGTGATCTGCGCATCACATTTTATTTAATTTATAAAGTGTAATTGACCTGCGTGTCAATCTTGTCTAGATAGATTAAATTGTAATTTAATTAGACAAGAGCACAGAGCACACTTGGCAGAGGCGCATGCAGCAGAGGCTTGACCAGGTGGGAGGTCTAGGGTTCGACCCTATGATAGGCGCAATTACCTGGTGGGCGCACCTCAGCTGCAGTGGGCGCTTGGGCCCTGGTTAGGGCCAGATGAGGAGCAAAAGCCCCATGAAGAAAAGCAAGTAAAGACTTAAGTTAAATTAAGGTCTTTCTTAGGCTTAATGGGCTTTTACCACATAAGATCAGCATGCTTTCATTTATTGTTTAAATAATAGGAAATGCATGAATTAATCTTCTGCTATCACCATAGGAATTGCATGATAGTTAAGAAGATAAAAGACCGTTAAAATCCAACGCTAAATATCAAGCTCGTAAGCCTTCTGACGCGAAACCTCACTGTTCTGACTATCGTTGGGGCCGTGTTGTACCCACTCAGTGGGCACGCCCATCTATCTTCAGACGGTGTGAGATTACACCTGCGTGTTACAGGGAAGGGATTTATCGCTTCTCGTTGCTCAGCATAGCACGTGGTGGTCCAGGGAGTAGGTCGGGTCAGCTTGACCATATAGGCTACATACTGAGCATATGTGAGCTATATGGAGGCAGCCATCTGAGGGATCAGAGACTGTGTTGTACCAACTCAGTTGGCACAGTCGGCTAGATTGCCCAGATGAAGGGGAATCGCATGGGTTGGCGATTGGCAGGGACTGCCTACCAGAAATTAGTGCTTGTACTCTCTGTGCATCTTATCTCGCCTGAGCGGGACGCGGAGACCAAGTGTGAAATCTGGATCCCATCTCACTAAAAGAGTTCAACTCTTTCGGGCTGTTTTTGCTGGATTTTTCAGTCAGATAAAATAGTGAGAAAAGAATCATTCTTAAGTCCTGAATTGATTCTTGACATTGATACTGACCTTGCTGTTCTTGCATTGTTGTAGATTTCTGCAGCAACGAACACCATGAGCTTCAATGTGCGATCCCTACTGGAAAGGGAGAAGTTTGCTGGGCCAAACTTCTCAGACTGGTACGGACACCTTAAGATTGTTCTTAAGGCAGAGAGGAAACTGTATGTCCTCGAGACGGCTGTACCGCCTCAACCCGCTCCGAACGCCGCAAGGGCGGTTCGGGATGCCTATGAAAAGCATGTCAATGATAGCATTGATGTCGCTTGCCTGATGCTAGCGTCTATGACGCCACAGCTGCAGCGTCAGCATGAGGATATGTCTGCTATAGAAATGATAGCAAACCTCAAGATGCTATATGCTGCACAGGCGAGGACTGAGCGCTATAATTTGACCAAGCTTTTCTTTTAGATCAAACTGGCTGAAGGGAGTCCAGTGGGAGCTCATGTGCTCAAGATGATTGGGCACAAAGAGGCTCTAGAGAAACTGGGGCATACCATCAATCAGGAGCTTGCTGTAGACATTATTCTGCAGTCCCTCCCGGCCTCTTTCGATCCGTTCATTATTAATTTTAATATGAACAAGATTGACTGTACTCCGGCAGAGTTGCTGAATATGCTCTTGACTACAGAGGAAACTCTAAAGGGCAAGCCTTCAACCTCTGTCTTGATGTTCCCTTCCAGGAACAAGAAGAAGGGGAAGAAGGGCAAAGCCCCTGTCAAGAATTACAACAAGGCTCTAAAACAGAAGGTTAAGCGGTCGAAGGAATACAGATGTTTCCACTATGGCCAGCTGGGTCACTGGAAAAAGGACTGTAAAGCGCTCCAAGGAGACAAGAAGGGAAGCATCGCTTCCGGCTCAGGTATTTTCGTGACTGAAGTCATGATATCCTCTTCTTCTATTTCATGGGTGTTGGACACTGCATGTGGAGTTCACATTTGTTCAAATGTACAGGAACTCAAGAGAAGAAGACAGGTGGGACAGCATGAGGTGAACCTACGAGTTGGAAACGGGGCACGGGTTGCTGCTGTTGCTGTAGGAGAATATTACTTCTCATTACCATCTGGACATGTATTAGAACTAAATAATTGTTACTTTGTACCTAGCATTACTAAAAATATTATCTCCATTCCTGCTCTTGTCAGGAAAGGTTTTTCCTTTGAATGCAATATTTCAAAGTGTGTTCTTTCTTTAGATAATATTGTTTATGCTACTGGATCAATTAACAATGGGTTATTCATGTTGGACATGGAATGTTCTATACAAAACATTGATAATAAGAAAGCCAAGTATGCTGATGACAGCACCTTGTTATGGCATAGTCGTTTAGGCCATATTAACAAGAAACGCATTAAGCGGTTGCATGATCATGGACTGCTGGGATCATTCTCCTATGAGGAGATTGATACATGCAAAGCTTGTTTATTGGGTAAAATGACGAAGGCTCCTTTTCCTCACAAAGGTCAAAGGGCTTCAGGTTTACTTGACCTTATACACAGTGATGTGTGTGGGCCATTTAGTAAACATGCCAGAGGTGGCTATTCATACTTCATTACCTTTACTGATGATTTCAGTAGATATGGGTATGTCTATCTAATGAGACATAAAAGTGAATCTTTTGACAAGTTCAAAGAGTTCAAGAATGAAGTACAGAATCAGCTAGGCCGAAATATCAAGGCACTTCGTTCTGATCGAGGTGGAGAATACCTAAGTCGAGAGTTTACTGACTATCTGAAGGAGTGTGGGATTATCTCACAGCTCACTCCGCCAGGAACACCGCAATGGAATGGTGTGTCCGAGAGGAGAAATAGAACATTACTTGATATGGTTCGTTCTATGATGAGTCAGGCTGCTCTACCTTACTCCTTTTGGGGATTTGCACTGGAAACAGCTGCAAAGGTACTAAACCGAGTGCCATCCAAGGCAGTTTCAAAGACTCCATATGAGTTATGGTATGGGAAACAGCCTAGCTTGACATTTATCAAGATCTGGGGTTGCGAGGCTTATGTCAAAAAGCTCGCCTCTAGGAAACTAGAGAGCAGATCTGAGAAATGTATCTTTGTCGGTTACCCTAAGGAAACTAAGGGTTATTATTTCTACGATCCCAAAGAGAACAAGGTATTTGTTGCTCGGACGGCTATTTTCCTTGAGAAGGAGTTTCTTCTGCAAGAGGCCAGTGGGAGAGAAATAAAGCTGGATGTGAATCCAGAAGAAGGACAAAGTAGTCAAGCACAGTTGGATGAGCCTGAGCCGGTAGAACAGGTTATTGAACAACCTGAGGCTCAGATATCACGGGAACCGCGAAGATCGGGAAGGATCCGTCGACAGCCTGAGCGCTATGACGGAATCTACATCATTGATCATGATGAACCCCTTACTTATGCGGATGCGGTCAGTGGACCGGATTCAGCTAGATGGCTTGAAGCTATGCGAGCCGAGATGGACTCCATGTCAGATAACCAAGTCTGGGATTTGGTTGATCCGCCTCCGGGAGTAATCCCTATAGGCTGTAAATGGATATTCAAGAAGAAGATTGACATGGATAGTAACGTGGTTACCTATAAGGGCAGGCTAGTTGCGAAAGGTTTCAAACAAATCTACGGGATAGATTATGATGAAACTTTCTCTCCTGTAGCCATGTTCAAGTCTATTCGGATTATACTTGCGATAGCGGCATATTATGATTATGAGATCTGGCAAATGGATGTGAAGACCGCTTTCCTTAATGGAAAACTGGATGAGGATGTGTATATGACACAACCTGAAGGTTTCACCAATCCATCAGATCGTCATAAAATATGCAAGTTAAAGAAGTCTATTTATGGACTTAAGCAAGCATCTAGAATCTGGAATATTCGTTTTGATGAATCAATCTGTGAGTTTGGTTTCATCAAGAACGAAGATGACCCGTGTGTATATAAGAGGTTTAGTGGGAGCGTGATTACTTTCCTAGTCCTCTACGTCGATGATATCTTAATCATTGGAAACGATATTCCTGAACTGCATGCTGTTAAAGCATGGTTAAGGAAATGTTTCCAGATGAAAGATTTAGGAGAAGCAGCCTATGTGTTAGGTGTGAAGATCTACAGGGATAGATCTAAGAGGCTTCTCGGGCTGTGCCAGAGTACTTACATCGATAAGGTCCTGGAGAGATTCCATTTAGAGAATTCTAAAAGAGGATATCTTCCAGTCAGACATGGTCTGAATCTTTCGAAGAGTCAGTGTCCACAAACACAGACTGAGAAAGATGAAATGGACAATACGCCTTATGCTTCGGCTATTGGGTCCATTATGTATGCGATGTTGTGTACTCGCCCAGACGTCGCTTACGGGTTAAGCGTGACCAGTCGGTTCCAAAGTAATCCAGGTCAGGCGCACTGGATTGCAGTCAAGAACATTTTGAAATATCTTCGGAGGACCAAAGATATGTTCTTGGTGTAGACTCATGGGTACATTGAATGTATTCTAATCTTATAGGATGCTTCGAGCATGGAATAAGATGTAGACTCATGGGTACATTGAATGTACTGGACAGACCCTACTAGGATATTCAATTGCTTGTCACAATGTGAATAATCCTTGAATGCAACAAGTGGCACATGTCCTCTGACTTGAGATTACTTGTGTTTCTAAATGATGATTGTCATTGTTTTGAGGTAGTTCAATATCATTTGAAACATAATGGTTATAGATTATCTTGGATAATGATCATGAGTCATATTAGGGCACTAGTGATAGATATAGGATTGCCATCTCCTTAATTGGAGTGTGATGTTCTAAAGGGGCCCCCTGGATGAGATGATTGAGAAAGTGTATGGCCATACCCAGGTGACTATGTTCATCTGATCTAATCATGCTCGTCATATTGGAGTTACAAGCTTGACACGTTTGTCCAATAAAGAACATCCAGTGGCAAAGGAAGCTTGTTTGCCTTGTGAGTTGGATTCACACTTGTGCTGTGGTTTGGGTGTAGTCTTGGAAGACTCTTTTCTTTATATCGGGAGACAGTGATGTGTTGCTAGATACCCCTCACTGATCGTGATAACGTAAGTTATCGTTACCGACATTTAAAGGAAACCCTTAGGGTCGCACAATTTGATGATATGGCTTACTTAAGTCAGATCGTATGGACTGAATTGTTTTGGTTCAGTTTAAAGGGATTTAATCTCTGATTGTAAGTGAGGTCTGGTCTGATCATGTTTGATTGATTAGGGCTTGAGATCGGTAAGCTTCGATCGAGAGAATGGATGCTAGATCGGTGAGATCAGCAGCATCAAGAGATCAACGGTCAGATCAAGAGATCATGATATGGCTTACTTCGAAGTAGTACTAATCTGCTATCTTGGTTGTTGTAGATCAATGGCTACGAACAATAGCGGATGGTCACTGTGATCTATCCTGGAAAAGGACAAGTTGATTGGATCCAACTTGATGGACTGGTATCGAAACTTGAGGATTGTCCTTAAGCTCGAGAGGAAGCTCTATGTCCTTGAGCAGCCTATTCTAGAGCCACTTCCATGCTCGGCCTCAGCGGCTGAGAAGGATGCTTTTGATAAGCATCAGGCTGATACTTTGGAGGTTGCCAATTTGATGCTAACCAATATGTCGCCTGAATTAAGAGGGCAATATGAATCTAAGAGTGCCTCTGAGATTATTTCTAATCTAAGGCAGCTATTTAATGAATTGGTTGAGCTCAACCCTCCTAAAGTAGTCATTCAGTGTGGTGAGCTAAAAGGTTTGACCAAGGAGCTGAAACTAAAGATGGAAAGGATCAGGAATAACAGGTGCTATTCATGTGGAGGGCCACCTCACATGTTAAAGGACATGGTGCGACTTCAGAACGAGGAGAAGAGAAGCAGGGCTTCGTCTTCTGGCTCAGGTATTTATGTTACCGAAGTCAACCTTTCTACTTCTATGTCATGGGTATTGGATACCGCATGCGGAGCTCATATTTGTACAAATATGCAGGGGCTCAAGAAAAGTAGAGCGGTGCGGCCTGGAGAGATTGACCTATGCATTGGAAACGGAGCACAGGTTGCTGCTGTTGCCGTAGGACTTTTGACACTCCCTGCCTTCTGAACTTCAACTTGAGTTAAACATTTGCTACTATGTACCTTCTCTTACCAAAAACATTATATCTATTCCTTTCTCGGCAAGGAAAGGATTTAAATTTGAAATAAAAGAGGACTCTTGTTCTTTTTCATTTGCAAATGTGTTTTATGGGAAGGGTACCTTGTGCAATGGATTATATGTCTTGGACATGGATAACTCTATATGTAACATAAATCAAAAAAGGATCAAGCTGAGTGGTTCAGTTAGTGCGTACCTTTGGCATTGTCGATTAGCCAATATAAACAAGAATCGCATTCAACAACTCCATGCAAATGGATTGTTAGATTGAACCTCCTTGGAGGAGTTTGATACTTGTGAGCCTTGTTTATTAGGGAAGATGACAAAAGTGTTGGGGTATGCCCTTAAGGCTAATGTTTGAGGCCTTGGGATTGTATCAGTATCATGTATAAACTCTTATGTTTATAAAGGCAATGGTTGTTATTCAGGTTGTTATATTATCTGCTGCAATACATATACTTCTGAATAATGTCTCAATGCTGTTCAGCTTGGCTGACATGCATTTTTGTCCTTAGTCGAGATATCTTGGTGAACATGAGACAGCCTTGATATGATTGAGACTAATATGTATTCTAATCTTATAGGATGCTTCGAGCATGGAATAAGATATAGACTCATGGGTACATTGAATGTACTGGACAGACCCTACTAGGATATTCAATTGCTTGTCACAATGTGAATAATCCTTGAATGCAACAAGTGGCACATGTCCTCTGACTTGAGATCACTTGTGTTTCTAAATGATGATTGTCATTGTTTTGAGGTAGTTCAATATCATTTGAAACATAATGGTTATAGATTATCTTGGATAATGATCATGAGTAATGTTAGGGCACTAGTGATAGATATAGGATTGTCGTCTCCTTAATTGGAGTGTGATGTTCTAAAGGGGCCCCCTGGATGAGATGATTGAGAAAGTGTATGGCCATACCCAGGTGACTATGTTCATCTGATCTAATCATGCTCATCATATTGGAGTTACAAGCTTGACATGTTTGTCCAATAAAGAACATCCAGTGGCAAAGGAAGCTTGTTTGCCTTGTGAGTTGGATTCACACTTGTGCTGTGGTTTGGGTGTAGTCTTGGAAGACTCTTTTCTTTATATCGGGAGACAGTGATGTGTTGCTAGATACCCCTCACTGATCGTGATAACGTAAGTTATCGTTACCGACATTTAAAGGAAACCCTTAGGGTTGCACAATTTGATGATATGGCTTACTTAAGTCAGATCGTATGGACTGAATTGTTTTGGTTCAGTTTAAAGGGATTTAATCTCTGATTGTAAGTGAGGTCTGGTCTGATCATGTTTGATTGATTAGGGCTTGAGATCGGTAAGCTTCGATCGAGAGAATGGATGCTAGATCGGTGAGATCAGCAGCATCAAGAGATCAACGGTCAGATCAAGAACCTTAGGGTTTAATGTGATCTGGGCTAATGGCTTGGGTTAATTGGTCTTCGAACCAGACCAAAGTGAACCGGCTCATCAAGTGAGCGCATGGTTCAAAGGGAAAAAGAGATTTGCGACTTGTTCAATTGGTGTGAACAAGTGAACGTTGAGGCTTTGCTATTTTTAGCTAGCATGTTCTCTAACGTGACCACGCCTCACGTTCACGCCAAGCAACTCTATTCTCGCCCTTTGTTCTTCTCTCTCGACGCCAAGACTTTCGTGAGGTGAGAAGAGGTAAACAAAAAAGAGAAGGTCTCGCCAAGCAAAGGATTCTCTTCCCTTACATTCGACAAGGACTCCTTAGAACCTTGCTAGCACAAGGAGCACTAAGGGAGTAGGCGATCACATCTTGTGTGCGAGCCATTTGGAGGAGAAGCACTTGAGTCTCTTCTTCCTAGACACCATCCATACAATGGCATCGGTATGGTTCTTTTCATTGTATAAGATTTATGTTGATCATACTATCTGCAAAGATCCTAGAAACCCCCTTCCGCTATGTCAAAACCTCCATATGCGCCTATTAGGGTTTTGCCCCCCCTTGTTAAGGGGACACTTCAAAAAGCGCCCTTCACCAAGATTGGTGAGAGGGCAGGAGGTTTGTTGGATCTCACACATAGCGATGTGTGTGGGCCATTCAGTAAACAAGCCAGAGGTGGGCACAACTACTTCATCACATTTACTGATGACTTCAGTAGATATGGTTATGTTTATTTGATGAGACATAAGTCCGAATCCTTTGAGAAATTTAAGGAGTTCGGACATGAAGTAGAGAACCAGCTTGGTAGATCTATTAAAGCTCTTCGATCAGATCGTGGTGGAGAGTACCTAAGCGGTGAGTTCCTTAACTATCTTAGAGAGTGTGGGATTCTATCCCAACTCACTCCTCCTGGAACACCTCAATGGAATGGTGTGTCTGAGAGGAGAAATCGAACCTTGTTGGACATGGTTCGTTCTATGATGAGTCATGCAACTCTACCACCCTCATTTTGGGGTCATGCACTTGAGACAGCTTCTCTTATACTGAATAATGTTCCATCTAAGAGTGTCTCCAAGATTCCATACGAGGTATGGAGTGGGAGACGCCCGAATCTCTCTTTTATCAGAGTTTGGGGATGTGAGGCTTATGTCAAACGTCAGGATTCTAGTAAGCTAGAACCCAGATCTGATAAATGTGTGTTTGTGGGATATCCTAAGGAAACTATAGGATATTACTTCTATATTCCCAACGAGAACAAAGTTTTTGTTGCTCGAGGTGCTGTCTTTCTAGAGAAAGAATTTCTCATAAAAGAAGTCAGTGGGAGAATGTTTGACTTGGACGAGGTCCAAGTGCAATCACAAGACACCGAGATGGAACCTGAGCCACCTACACCGGTTGCTGGGCAACCAGAGGCTCAGACACAGGCCCTGCGTAGGTCTGGGAGGATTCGTCGTGCACCTGAGAGGTACGGGTCGCTGCCAACCCAACACGACGGGATCTTCATCATTGAGGATGAACCCAGGACCTATGATGAGGCGGTCGCTGGACCGGACTCCGAGAAATGGCTTGAGGCCATGAGATCCGAGATAGATTCCATGTCGGCTAACCATGTCTGGGATTTGGTTGAGTTACCTGATGGGGTAAAACCTATAGGGTGTAAATGGGTCTTCAAGAGGAAGACTGACATGGATGGCAACATAGTTACCTATAAGGGTAGACTTGTTGCTAAAGGATTTAGACAAGTTCACGGGGTGGACTATGATGAAACCTTCTCGCCAGTTGCCATGTTCAAATCCATTCGAATCTTGCTTGCTATAGCTGCATATCATGATTATGAGATATGGCAGATGAATGTAAAGACAGTGTTCCTTAACGGGAAGCTGACAGAGGATGTGTTTATGACACAACCTGATGGTTTCATCCATCCTGCAGAGGCCAATAAGGTCTGCAGGCTAAAAAGATCCATTTATGGATTAAAGCAAGCCTCTCGAAGTTGGAATCTTCGATTTGATGAAGCAGTAAGAGATTACGGCTTTATCAAGAGCGAAGATGACCCCTGTGTTTACAGAAAATTCAGTGGGAGCTTGGTGACATTTCTGGTCCTGTATGTCGACGACATACTACTCATCGGAAACGACATCCCTAGTCTTCAAGCTGTGAAGGCATGGTTGGGGAAGTATTTTGAGATGAAAGACTTAGGGGAGGCCGCCTATATCCTAGGCGTGAGGATCTACCGGGATAGATCCAAGAAGCTCCTGGCCCTTCAGAGTACTTACATTGATAAGGTCCTAGAGAGGTTCAGCTTAGAGCAATCTAAGAAAAGATACATTCTAGTGAGACAAGGCCTTATTCTCTCCAAGAGCCAGTGTCTCGTCACACAGGCTGAGAGGGACGACATGAGTCGAGTGCCCTATGCTTCGGCAGTAGGTTCGATCATGTACGCGATGTTGTGTACTAGACCAGACGTGGCTTATGCTGGGATCATAACCAGCCGATACTAATCCAATCCAGGTCTGCAGCACTGGGTGGCTATAAAGAACATTCTATGTTTCTGAGAAGAACTAAAGAATGGTTCTTGGTCTATGGGGGACAGGAAGAGCTCAGTGTTCAGGGCTACACTGAGGCATCGTTCCAGTCTGACCCTGATGACTTCAGATAGCAGACAGGCTATGTGTTCAGATTGAGTGGAGGAGCTATGAGCTGAGAGAGCTCTAAGCAATCCATTGTAACTGATTCTACGACCGAGGCTGAGTATGTCTTTGCTTCTGAGGCAGCCAAAGAAGCCGTTTGGATTCGGAAGTTCATTTCTGTACTTCAGGTGGTTCCAACTACTGTGGATCCGATTGAGCTCTATTGTAACAACAATAAAGCGATGGCACATGCAAAGGAACCACAGTCTCATCAAAAATCCAAACACATTCTTAGTAGCTTTCACCTGATCTGGAAGATCATTCATAGAGGTGATGTCAGGAGAAGCAGAGTTGACACAGACAATAATCTGGTAGACCCACTAACCAAGGCTTTGGCGCAGCAGAAGCATGATGGTCATGCGAGGGACATAGGGTTGAGATTTCTCAACAACCAAGTCTAAGTGCAAGTGGGAGATTGTTGGTGTATATGCCCTTGGACCCGTTGTTGGTCCATCTTGTACTACTTGACATTGATATTTAATATATCATTCTGGCATTGTCGTTATTATGCTATGTTTTTGTATCTGTGATTATGTACATGGATAATAATGTCCTTGGAGACAGATTGTATCTGTGCTCAAACGGTGTGTCCCCGGTCGAGTACCTGAGTGGATAAGGGATAGCTCTGGTACATGTGAGACTGGTATATGGGCTGGTTATGCATGGGTTGCTAACGCACGCATATGGGTATATCAGTGGTGGATATACTGGACCGACCCGCTGTGAGGCTTTAACTTGGTGTCATGAGTTAAGCTCACAAGTGACAGGAGATGCATTGATCCCTTGACTTGAGGTCATTGACTCTTCTATATGGTTAGGGACATGCTTTGATACAACCTAACGCCTCGCCGTAGCAGGGAGGTCATAACGGTTGTCATTGGGTATGTCACGACCCATATGAGAAGATCAATGGACAAACATAGGATTTGCCCCTTCCTGCGGGAAGCTTGATATCCACGGGGCCCCCCCTATGGTTGCATGACTGAGAGTGTATGGCCATACCCAGGTGAAAGCCTGATCTAGTCATGACCATGAGATTGGGTGAAAACAAAGTGGTGATGCACTTTGTCCAATCGGATATCAGTCTGGCAAAGAGACCGTAATGCATCGGTATCTTGTTGCGATGATGGGGATGTCAATGTTGATATCCATTCCGATGACTTGGGTAGCAGCGATGCACTGCTAGGTGCCAATCACTACTTGTGATGACTCAGTTCATCACTGCCAATGTCTGAGGAACCTACAGGGTCGCACAACTTGAAACTCGGGTTCTCGTATTGATCGGGTAGCCTATTGATTGAGTTATTGGATAACTCAGATCTGTTTGGGAGAATCTATCAGCACCACTGTGCTAGATGAGATGAAAGGAATCATTTAGAGCTAACTTGTTTTTGGGCCTAGTAGGCCAAATGGGCCCAATAGACCAAGTTGGGCTAATTGGCCAAATGGGCTCAATAAGCCATTTGGGCCAATGGGCCAAATGGAATGGCGCAAGCTACTTGGAGTGAGCTTGGCGCATTTCCTTGAGGTGGACAAATCCAAGTTGGACATCTTCTTAAGGTGAGAAGCTTGGAGCTTCTCACTTGGAGTGGGTGAATGTACTTGGGCGCATGGCACTTGGAGTGGGCGAAATGGGTTTTACCTCTTGAAGAGGTGTGTCTCTTCATGAAGAGGTGTGCCTCTTCACTAGTGAAGAGGTGCACCTATTCATGGGTATATAAACCCCCTTCCTCCCCCCTCGTCGCAACTCTTGAACTCTTGCCCCCTTGTCCCCTTGTCGCCACTCCTAGAAAGAGGGAGAGGGATGTTCGCCCATTGCCTCTCCTCTTCCCTTTAGTGAGTTCAGAACTTTGGAAGTTCCTTGGCGCCCTCCTCTCCAAAGTTGGACTTTGGCTTCGGTTGATTCCGGTTCGGATCTTGGTGGAGTGCTTCAAGAGTTGGACTCCGACGAAGCTCCACCTCCTCTCCTTGGCATCTCCTCTGGAGTTGGCGCAAGTGATTGAGGAAGTCTCCCAAAGGCGTGGATCTTCTTCCCGAGGCTAGCACCGGGTGTGGAAGAAGAGGATTCGAGGTTCGGCTGTGTGCGAGACTGTAGAGGGCGCTCATTTGGGCGCCTACATCGCATCACTTAATTTGCATCAAGGTATCATCTCTTACTCACCGTGTCAATATCCTCGCAAGACTCGATCTTCTGGGTTTTTGGGACTGGCCTGTTTCGGGGATTGCTTCCGCTGTGCTTGTCTGTAAAAATTTTAAAATCCCCAGGGTTTCCCAACATGTTTCAGGACTGAGCCTTATGTGATTGAAAGCGATGCTCAAATCAAAGAAAAATCAGAGTGGAAATTGAAGAATTCAAGATCAAAACTGAGTACAAAAGGGTCAAGCTAAAGACCTTTAAATTAGCGCTTCTTGGGAGGCAACCCAAGCAATTTAACTCTAGTTTTTTCTTCTTATTTTTACTTTGTTCTTAGAAGTAATTTTTCTTTTATTTTTGTAGGTAAAATAAGTTTTGGCGCAAATTACGACACTACCGTAATTAAAATTACGGTATCGTAATTCCAGTCTGTGATGAGATTACGGCACTATCATAAGTATTTTCATAGTACCATATTTTGTGTCCAAAATCGACCCGAGAGTGTTTTTGCCTTTACGGCACTGCCGTAAGGATTTTTACGAGGCCGTATATTTGAGCTAATTTTTTTTATTTATTTACCTTTATAAAAAAATGAAATGTTTACGGCACCACCGTAATCATTTTCACGGCACCGTATTTTTGGTCGTTTTCTCACCCGAGAGTTTCGAGCATATTACGGCAGTGACGTATCCATTTTTGTGGTACCGTAGTTTTCATCTATTTTCAACCCGAAAGTTTTCACGTTTTTACGGTACTACCGTAAGAGTTTTCACGGTACTGTAATTAGGGGCGTTTTTCGACTCGAGAGTTTGAGCCAAATTACGGTACTACCGTTTTGACATTACGGCCCGTGTTTTTTAATTTTGCCAGACTACAGCATGGCCGTAATGATTTTTACGGCCGTAAGTCTGTTTTTAGACGCAATTCCTGTGCCATTTTTTAGGGTTTTCTGGGCCATGTTTTTGGGGTTTTCTCACTCGTTCTCGCGGCGACCTTTGTCTCCAGACCTTCTCCGACCATCAAAGCTCGTCGGTGATCCTTCCTTTCCGGTTTTCACCGCCGATCTGGTACTCTCTTCACCGATTTCTCCATTTTAGCGAGTTTTCATGCGAGTTTTGCCCCTTTGTTCGTTTCTCTTTGATTCTTGGTCATTGTCTGAGATTCTTGCTTCCATTTACTTCTTAGATGATAGAAGTACCTTCCTTGTTTAGTTCAATAGATTTTTGACTTGATTTGGGAGTGATTCTGAGTTCAAACGAGTAGATGTGCTGAGTTTTCACCATTCACAGTTTGCCCCTTTCTTTCTCCCACTGAATCTTTGAGTTCAACCATGCATATTAGTTGATTTTTGCTTCTATAATGCTTGATGAGTATTATTTTTCATGTTGGAAGTATGATTGGAGTGCTATACTTTGCTATATTGTGTTGAAATTCAAGTTGCAGCTTAGTTCACTCATGGCTCCCAAGCTTAAGCAAGTAGTTTCAAAGAAAAGAGGAAAAGGGCCAGCTACATCTTCCTCAACACCAAATCCCTATGGCATTGTTTTTAGGGATGAAGTTCAAGAGTCAAGATACAATCAATTGGTGGAAAGAAGGATAGTCAATACCAAATATGCTGATAGGAGAACCTTGGAAGCATTGGGGTTGTATGAGGATGTATCTTGGATATTTTAGCAAATCAAGGCTAGGAGAGTTTTTGAGATGACACCATATACTTATCTGCCACTTACTTTGGAATTTTTTAGTAGCTTGAATGTGGACCTAAGAGAGTTTTCCAATGGGTCTGCTGAAGGAGAAATTACATTCATAATTGCTAATGTTGAGAGGAAGTTGACTTTGAGAGAAGTCGGATCTATCTTCCAGGGTTCTGGAGGGTACACTCAAATACCAATTGGGTTTATAGAAAATGTATTTTGGAACCAGATTACCCATGAGACTCACTTTTCTACTATTGCTGCTAGAGCTTCAAGGATTATGAATCCTTGTATAAAGTATGTTCATCGAGTTCTTGCTCACTCAGTTTTTGGCAGAGGAGATAGTGATGGGATGGTGAGACAAGCTGAGCTTTACTTTCTTTGGGGGATGCTTAATGGAGTGGTAGTGGATGTTGCCTTCTTTCTGATGAAGCACATGGATAAAGTGGCTAGGGCGAAGAAGGGTGTCATTGTAATAGGAGGGCTGATTACACCTATAGCTCTACATCTGAATGTTGAACCATATGGGATAGAAGTGGCAAGGGGGAATGCAAGGCTTGATCCTGAGTCTTGCATGGCAATGAAAATGATAGTTAGAGAGGGGGGATGTCTTTTGTTTGGTTCTTGGACCAAATTCCCCTACTCTACCATTACCCCATGTAGAGAAGACCACTATGAAAGAGAGAGCAAATTGGAAGCTTTCACCAAGCACCGCCGAGGCCGCCTTTAGACCACCGTTGAGTGCAATTCCACCACCACCCACTTGGGGTGGAAGGGATGATCCTTATGGTATGGAGTCACCATCTCACCGGCCTGCTGATCCTACACACCCAGCTGTCGACTCTTCCCACAGACCTACTGGAGGATGGTCTAGTGCCTTTGACCCTGGATTCCAGGCACTCTCCGCTGAGATATATCGTTAGGGACATCGTATGGAGGGGATGATGGATTCCATGGGGCAAATGCAGGACACTATGCGCCATATCCACCAGGATGTAGAGGATTTGAGCACCTATATGGAGGAGATGGGGAATTTCTTGTATGAGCATTTTTACTTCCAGGATCCTAGGAGAGGTGGAGACTATAGAGGGCACCAGGGAGAGCCACGTATTGATCCTATGGATGCAGCAGCACAGGACACCGAGGAGACTGGATCAGATGACGAGTAGAGTTCTGTGAGTATCCCTTTTTCCTTATTTCTTTGCATTCTATTTTCTTTATATTACTAATATTTCATTTGTTTATAGGAGGGATAACTCTACATACTTGTTGTGTCCGCCATTGCTACTCTACTTTACACGCTTATATTCCTATTCGATATGGTTGTATGATGATGACATTGATTTCTATTCGATGGGGTTATATTATCACAGCTTGATATTGATGGTTATTTCGATTTGGTTGTATTATGATATCTTTGATACTTTGAGCACCTTTGGAGGTGCATGCTTGATGATATAACATTGTGTAATTGATGAGTATATTTTTGATTGATATGTTGATTTGTGGCCTAGTCTATATTTTTGAAGAATTTATTGTTGATGAATTGTATGATTCTATTGATGGTGAATGAACTCATGCTTGAAATTAGGTCTAGATCTATCATGTCGAATTTATTTCTCTAATATATATCTACTTTTGAAAATTTTCATTGATTGGTGAATGAGATTTTAGGTGGATATATTATTTGAAGAATTTGATTTAAAAGTGAAACTACTTGTTAAATAAAATTAGCATATGAGTGTAATTTTGAATTGACGTCAATTGACTAGTCTAGTTGATGCTTAGTCTATCGTGCTATTTGTTGGGAAGAGAGAATCCATAATCCAAAAATAGTGAGTGACTCCACTAATTGGCACTGTGCAAAATTGACAGTGGTACCGAAGATATGGGTTAAAGTCTAGGAAGAAAAAAAAAATTAGAGAGAAAGAAAAAGAAAATGACTCCTCTACTTGGCACTGTGTAAAATTGACAGTGGTACCTAAGACAAGAGTTGAAGTTCCAAATAAAAAGTGTGTATCTATGTGGGTACATACCATCAAAAACACAAAAAGAATAAAAAGAAAAAATGAAGAAAAGGAAAATTTTGAGTGGAAAAAGACTTTGGATATCTTATTCCTGTAAACAAAGGTGTGATAGATTTGAACTGAAACTTAGGTGAATTCATAAGACTGAGATTCTAATTTTTATACAAGTTGCAAAGTTTTATTTGATTAAGTTGTGGATCTTGAGAATTAAATTCAAAAGATGATATGCCTATTTATAATTTTATAAATCAGTTGGTGGGATTTTTCATTAGTGATTGTATTTTAGAAATTTATTCTTCATGATAAAATCTATGCCTATGATCGATTTTTGATTTTTGCTTCAGGACAAGCAAAGTTTGAGCCTTATGTGTTTGATGACACCGAAATTTATAGTAAATTTTGTATCATTTCATATATCTTTTTGTGTCAAATTCATCAACCTTTGCTTATTTTTATGCTTTTTTGGTTTTTGATGATTTTCAGGTAAAAAGGCATGATTTTCAGGCATTTTCAAGCAATTCCAAATGCATGAATGAATTCTCACCATCAAGAGGAGATTACATGTCAAATTTCATGAAGATTGGAACTTCAGACCCAATTACGGCAGGGCCGTAATCTATATTACGGTACCATATTTTCAACGGCTATTGTAATATCAGAGCACTGCCGTAATTTGGAAATTTTTCATCTAGAAAGATTTTCGGAAATTACGACACTCCTGTAAAGATTTTCACCGGCCGTAATTTGGAGCGCTGTCCGACCAGAAATTTTTGCTGAAATTACGGCACTACCGTAACCTATTTTACGGTGCCGTAATTGCCAGATAATTTCGATCAGAGAATCTGACTGAAATTACGGCAGTGCCGTAACTGAAAACACGACCGTAATTCTAACCCTAGACGCGATTTTTCCTATCAACCTTGAAGTCCGATTTTTGCATGATCGATTGCGGATGATCCAAGCCATAAAATTCAAAGCTGTAAGAAGCAAAAGGAGAGCTTTTGAGGAGACAAGGAGGGAGACACCAAAAGCCCTAATTTTCATCCACTAACAAAGGAGAAATCAAGTTTCACGCCGCCACCCTAGGTTTCGCCACCAGGAAGCGTACAATGCATCTCCGGCCATGAAATTTGAAGGGAAGCTTCACCTGGAGTAGGAGAACATACCCCAGAAGTTTTGGAGTCAAAGGATCTCAGAGGAGAAATCAACAAAAACACGCCGCTGGCACTATTCACACACAGAAATTATGATTGTAATTTCCATTACAGCCATATGGTTATTTGTTTTTCCCCTCTTTCTTTGATTTCTTACACTTTGATACTATGGATTATTGTAATCTTTCATCCATGCTAGCTTAAACCTTTTATGGGACATAGGGGAGTAATTCTCTTTGATTTCTTAATGACTAGATAACTTTTTCATTAATTCGTCACGTATAATTTTAGCATGATAATTCTACTTATGAGATAATTGCTCTTTAATTCTCCATAGATTCATATTATTTATCATGTTTTAGCATGATAATTCGGTCCTTGCATGATTGTCTGCACAAGAGTGAGATGATCCTTTTATGAAGTAAATTATATCTTTATCATGATGAAATTAAACTGACGAATCACTATTCATATCTAGTCATAGAAATTAAAGAGAATGAAACCCTAGTCCCAATGTTTCTCTCTGATATTTTTGTTAGCTTTTCACTTGCATAGTTTCAATTGCCTAGATAGTAAGAACTCAATTATTCAGTACTTGACAATGAGGTCTCTGTGGTTTGATATCTTTCTTTATTACTTCGAATATCCGTGCACTTGCGGACTACAACAATCACCCATATAACCTAGTGTCACACCTTGTTTTATACAAACACACAAATCAAATTAATTAATATTTACATGAATTTTAAATGCCATGCACGTCTCAAATTGGTCAAAGTCCCATGCAGGGGACGAGTTTAAGTGATTCGTCTAGGTTCAGTGTGACCAGCAGGGGTGCACCCACGCGCGCCCCTCAGCCTCCAAGAAGGGTTCCGACCTTCGTCCCTCCCAGGAAAGAGAGAGAAAGAAGAAAGCCACGTCAGATATTAAAACCAATTAAAATAAGGGAAATATGCCTTAAGTGGATCGAGTCCCCTGACTTGGATCAGAAACCGAGATCACGTTACCCACCTCCGCCCCAAAACTGATCCTAGGTCCACGCCCATTTTTAGTCTGACGCCCGCCAACATTGACACACATGCGCCTGCATTTGCATCTCCTGACGAGCGAGCCGTCGGTCCCCTTTCCGACGAGCAGGGCAGCTGCCGGCATTCTTGTTGCTGGGCTAACGCTTGTCCACGCCAGACCTTCTCTTCCACCTGAGGTACTTGGCCCGTGGTCAACGATGCCCGTGTCAAAACTTGCGTCCGAAATTGCTTCCGCGTTCGCGTCAAAATAGAGGGGAAACGTCGAGCTCTTATCCCGACAAAGGCGTCCACAGCCTTGCTTCTGGTGAATGACGACCACCTGACCTTCCCTCTCTTCCAACGAACCCAGCTCCTGAGCGGCCTACCCCGACGAGCTATTCCTGCCGCATCCATTGTGCACGACTGGGACAGATTGAGCCTGTCATCCATAAATGAAGTCTGCCACCTCGTTTGTAGCTCGCATCCGCATGCACGCCAGAACGAAGGTCAACGTGCCTTCGTCCGATGTGTGCGGCCACTGCGTTCCCTTTTGACAAATGCGCATTCGTCATGTCATCTATCTACCCTCCTGTTGTATCCCAACAAGTAGGTAGACCAAAACTTATTTCTGATGTCGCGGCCAAACTCGTTGTTTGGCGTACAGGGACATTATCACTCCCTGACATGGCTCCAAAAACTTGTTATGTCAACAAGCTTGTTGTTTCGAGGCCATGGTGAGGACACTTCCTTTGCAAATCATTAAATCTCTCCCATGCCTCGCTGAATGATTCTCCATCCTTCTGTTGAAAGCTTGTGATTTGATTCCTCAATTGTATTGTCTTGCTTGGTGGAAAATATTTCATCAGAAAAGCATTTGATAACTGATCCTATGTTGTAAAGGTACCGGCAGGTTGTGATTGAAGCCATGATCGTGCTCGGTCCCTAAGAGAAAAAGGAAATAATCTTAATTTCAGTGCATCATTAGAAACTCCATTAATCTTTATAGTATCACAAAGTTTTAAAAAAAAAGCAAGGTGTTGGTTTGGATCTTCAAGAGGAGATCCTTCAAACTAGTTTTGTTGAATCATAGAGAGAAAAGCAGACCTAATTTCAAAATTTTTAGCCTCAATGACAGGTCTAGCAATGCTAGAGTGAATTTCTTATGGATTAGGGGCTGCATAGTCCCTAAGTAATCTTCTTTCCGCCATATCAATTATTTCTTCTATTTCTTCCTCTTGTGTTTCTTGTTGATTCTCTTCAAATCTCAACTTCCTGCGCAATCTAAGTGTTTTGTTAATTTCAGGATCAAAAGGTACAAGGGGTCCTGATCTAAGGTTCCTGCGCATGCAAAGCAGATATGTCAAATAATTTCAAGAAAAATAGAAAATAAAATAGAAAATAAAACAAAAAATAAAACCTAATCTAGCAATACTCTCAATATCTCCAATATCAATAAAAACTAAGGTCCCCCGGCAACGGCGTCAAAAACTTGTTGTATCCCAACAAGTAGGTAGACCAAAACTTATTTCTGATGTCGCGGCCAAACTCGTTGTTTGGCGTACAGGGACGTTGTCACTCCCTAACATCCAAAAACTTGTTATGTCACCAAGCTTGTTGTGTCCAAAAATGCACGGATACTCGAAGTAATAAAATAGATATCAAACCCACAGAGACCTTGTTTGCTAAGTACTGAATAATTGATTTCTTGTTATCTAGGTGAATCGAAAGTATACAAGTGAGCAATAGAAGACTAAAACGAAAATACCAGAGAGAGAAGACTGGGACTAGGGTTTCATTCACTTTAAATTCTATGACTAGATGTAAATAGAGATTTGTCAGTTTAATTTTATCACGGTAAAGACATAATTTACATCATAAAAGGATTATCTCACTTCCGTGTAGACAATCATGTAGGGATCAATCCTCGCATTCGCGCAAGATCTATCCCAACGCTGAAAATAAGTAAACCATCAAGCAAAGAACTCAAGGATCACTTTCGTGCATCCAAATTCTAAGTTGATTATCTCGAGTGGAAACTCAAGGATCACTTTCGTGCATCCGAGTCTCAACACAAGTTTTACTCATGGTTCTCTAACGTTCCAATCTTTGCTTTCGCACAAGATCTCCACGTTTGACAACTCGAATCAATCCTAGATTCATATCATTATCATGGCAATTTGACTACTAAAATTGAACAATGAGAACTAACCTAATTTCTTAAAGAAAGTTCCTAACATGCAATTATAGGGTTCCAAGTTCTCAAGCAAGTCACCTTTCGGTCCTTATTGCGAGAACTCCAAAACATGAATAATAGTATGAATCTATGGAGAATCAAAAGTGCAATTATCACATGAGTAAAATTATCGTGCTAAAATTATATGTGATGAAATTGTTGGGGTATGCCCTTAAGGCTAATGTTTAAGGCCTTAGGATTCTATGAGTATCATGTAATAAACGCTTATGTTTATAAAGGCATGGTTGTTATTCAGTATGTTACATTGTCTGTTGCAATAAGTGTACTTCTGAATAATGTCTCAATGCTGTTCAGCTAGGCTGACATGCTATATGTCCTTAGTCGAGATATCTTGGTGAACATGAGACAGCCTTGATATGGTTAAGACTAATGTGTGTTCTAATCTTATAGGATGCTTCGAGCATGGAATAAGATGTAGACTCATGGGTACATTGGATGTACTGGACAGACCCTACTAGGATATTTAATTGCTTGTCACAATGTGAATAATCCTTGTGTGCAACAAGTGGCATACTTCCTCTGACTTGAGATCACTTGTGTTTCTAAATGATGATTGTCATTGTTTTGAGGTAGTTCAATATCATTTGAAATATAATGGTTATAGACTATCTTGGATAATGATCATGAGTCAGGTTAGGGCACTAGTGATAGATACAGGATTGCCGTCTCCTTGTTTAAGGAGTGTGATGTTCTAAAGGGGCCCCCCTGAATGAGATGATTGAGAATAGTGTATGGCCATACCCTGATGACTATGTTCATCTGATCTAATCATGCTCATCATATTGGAGCTACAGGCTTGACACGCTTGTCCAATAAGAACATCCAGTGGCAAAGGAAACTTGTATGCCTCGTGAAGTGGATTCACACTTGTGCTATGGTTTGGGTGTAGTCTTGGAAGACTCTTTCCTTTATATCGGGAGACAGTGATGTGTGGCTAGATACCTCTCACTGATCGTGATAACGTAAGTTATCGTTACCGACATTTAAAGGAAACCCTCAGGGTCGCACAATTTGGTGATATGGCTTACTTAAGTCAGATCGTGTGGACTGAATTGTTTTGGTTCAGTTTAAAGGAGTTTAAACTCTGATTGTAAGTGAGATCTGGTCTGATCATGTTTGATTGATTAGGGCTTGAGATCGGTAAGCTTCGATCGAGAGTGTGGATGCAAGATCGGTGAGATCAAGAGTATCTAGAGATGTACGGTTAGATCTTGTACCTTCATGGTTCATATGAGATTTAGACCATGGCTTGGCTTGGTTCGATTTGTCATTTGGACCAAATGAAATTGGACCAAATTCAATTGAACCGGTTCACATAAGTGAACGCATGGTTCAATTGAGTTGGCGTTTTGGAATGGTTCAAAAGACATGAACGCATGTCTTGATTGTTGGGGTATGCCCTTAAGGCTAATGTTTGAGGCCTTTGGGATTGTATAAGTATCATGTAATAAACTCTTGTGTTTATAAAAGGCATGGTTATTATTCAGGTTGTTACCTTGTCTGCTGTAATAAGTGTACTTCTGAATAATGTCTCAAAGCTGTTCAGCTAGGCTGACAGGCTATATGTCCTTAGTCGAGATATCTTGGTGAACATGAGACAGCCTTGATATGATTGAGACTAATATGAGTGCTAATCTTATAGGATGCTTCGAGCATGGAATAAGATGTAGACTCATGGGTACATTGGATGTACTGGACAGACCCTACTCGGATATTCCATTGCTTGTCACAATGTGAATGATCCTTGTGAGCACTAAGTGGCACATGTCCTTTGACTTGAGATCACTTGTGTTTCTAAATGATGATTGTCATTGTTTTGAGGTAGTTCAATATCATTTGAAACATAATGATTATAGACTATCTTGGATGGTGAGCTTGAATCAGGTTAGAGCACTAGTGATAGACATAGGATTGCCGTCTCCTTGTTTAAGGAGTGTGATGTTCTAATGGGCCCCCTATATGAGATGATTGAGATAGTGTATGGCCATGCCCAGATGACAATGTGCATCTGATCTAATCATGCTCATCGTATTGGAGTTACAAGCTTGACCCGCTTGTCCAATAAGAACATCCAGTGGCAAAGGACACATGTATGCCTTGTGAATGGAGTCACACTTGTGCAATGGTTTGGGAGTAGTCTTGGAAGACTCTTTCCTTTATATCGGGAGACAGTGATGTGTTGCTAGATACCCCTCACTGATCGTGATAACGTAAGTTATCGTTACCGACATTTAGAGGAAACCCTCAGGGTCGCACAATTTGATGATATGGCTTACTTGAGTCAGATCGAATGGACTGGATTCTTTGAGTTCAGATTAAAGGGATTTTATCTCTGATTGTAAGTGAGATCTGGTCTGATCATGTTTGATTGATTAAGGCTTGAGATCGGTAAGCTTCGATCAAGAGAGATGATGCTAGATCGGAAAGATCAGGGGCATCAGGTGATGAATGGTTAGATCATGAGCCTTGGGGTTCAATATGGTCTAGACCACATGGCTTGAGCCATTTCGGTTTGGTTCATGAACCAAAGTTGAATCGAACGGTTTAGCTTGAACCGGTTCACAATTGTGAACGCATGGTTCAATGCTCAAATGCGTTTGGGTTATGGCTTGAGCGCATGCTTTGATGAGCTTCCATTTATGGAAAGTCATCAAAGGGGGCCGGTTTCACTTAACGCCAAAAACGCTTATGCGTTGGAACTCTTCTCATCAACGCCTTGGACATTGGTTGAGGTGTGGTTGACGACGAGAAGGAGAGCTTGGGCAAAGAGGAACTCTCGGCAACAAGGAAGTTCATCATCCCTTCCATTCGACAAGTGAAGATTCCTTGAGTGACTTGCTAGCACAAGCGACCCCAAGGAGTGAGCCAACTTCATCTTGTGTGTGGCACACTTTGGAGGAGACCTATCTTGATCTCTTCTTCCAAGCCGAGATCCAAGTCCATGGCATTGGTATGATTTCTAGTTTCAAGTTGATCATATTGTTTCATATCCGATCTTGACTTGAAGCCCTCTTTCCGCTATGCATGATAGATGAGCATGCTTAGGGTTTCTTCCCCCTTAGTTAGGGGTTCCTTCAATTGGTATCAGAGCTAGGCTCATGATATGATCGATATGATTGCTTTAAGTATTGGTGATCCATACATGATGTTGCGCTTACTGTTTCCTTGAGGCATGCTTTGTTTTCATGATGTTGCGCTTATATGTTCATGATGTTGCGCTTGTATCATATGTTCATGATGTTGCGCTTATATGTTCATGATGTTGCGCTTGTATCATATGTTCATGATGTTGCGCTTATATGTTCATGATGTTGCGCTTGTATCATATGTTCCTGATGTATGCGCTCCCCCTTGAAGGGGACCTCCTAAAGTATGCGCTCCCCCTTGAAGGGGACCCCCTTAGATCTAAGGGTTATCAAGCATGTTGTTTGTTTGTAACATTGCGCATGTTATAAAAGTTTTCTAAAACTTACCTCTTGCGCGCTTCATTAGATCTAAGGTGCCACTACATTAAACCCTTAGATGGGTTGATGAGGTTGAAGTCACCACTAGGTTGGATCCAAGTCTGATCAGACCATCTGACAGCTCAGATGGGTTGACCCAATAGCACCTATGCGCAAGCACAAGGTGGCTATAGGTTGACTGCATCTAGGGCGTGTAGCGAGGTCTGGTTGAGACAACTACTGAACACACTTGAGTTAGGCCCGGGGTCACACCCGCTTGCCAAAACTCATGGGGTGGTTCAGCCCTTGGGGCATGCATGGTTGACCATTAGGTCAACTCGGGTCAGTTAGGACTCGGTGCATGCAAGGGCAAAGGATCTAGCTAGATGGATGAGTGGATCCCCATCAATGGACCATTGTAAGGTTGTAGGGCTCATAAGGAAATTAAATTGATGCCATGGGTTTTTCCAAAATTTAATTTCTTGAATGGATCACATGTTGATTGAATCATACGCTTGTTTATTTAGTCTTATGTGGGTTGCCCTATTGTGTGCTGTGCTGGGGCCTGCGAGCCTGGATAAGTTGTAAATTAATTTGTGATCTGCGAATCACATTGTACTTAATTTATAATATGTAGTTGACCTGCGAGTCAACCTTGTCTAGATAGATCAAATGTACTTTGATTAGACAAGTGCACACATCCAAGAGGGGCATTCATCTGGTGGTGCACCTGAGGTGCTCTTGGCGCTAGGGCACTGGGTTGGACCAGATGAGATGCAAGGAGCTCAAGTGAAGACTTAAGTAAATTAAGGTCTTACTAGGGTTCATGGGCTTTTACCACATAAGATCATGCTTTCTTCTTATTGCTTATAATTAGAATTGCATGTTTAAGTTTATCTTCTGCTATCACCATAGGACTTGTATGATAGTTAAGAAGATAAAAGACCGATAAAATCCAACGCTAACATATCAAGCTCGTAAGCCTTCTGACGCGAAACCTCACCTTTCTGATTATCGTTGGAGCCGTGTTGAACCCACTCAGTGGGCACGTCCACCTATCTTCAGACGGTGCTGGATTTCACCTGCGTGTTACAGAGTTGGGATTTATCCCCTCTCGTTGCTCAGCATAGCACGTGGTGGTCCAGGGAGTAGGTCAGGTCAGCTTGACCATGTTGGCTACATATGTGGCGCATATGGTAGCACATGGAGGCAGCCATCTCTGGGATCAGAGACTGTGTTGTACCAACTCAGTTGGCACAGTCTGCTGGATTGCCAAGATGAAGGGGAATCGCACGGGTTGGCGATTGGCTGGCACAGCCTACCAGAAATTAGTACTTGTCATCTCTGTGCATCTTATCTCGCCTGAGCGGGACGCGGAGACCAAGTATGAAATCTGGATCCCATCTCACTAAAAGAGTGTTACTCTTTCGGACTGTTTACTGGATTTTTCAGTCAGACAAAATAGTGAGAAAAGAATCTTTCTTAAGTCCTGGATTGATTCTGAAACATTGATACTAACCTTGCTGTTCTTGCTTGTTGTAGATTCCTGCAGCAACGAACACCATGAGCTTCAATGTGCGATCCCTACTGGAAAGGGAGAAGTTTGCTGGGCCGAACTTCTCTGACTGGTTCGGACACCTTAAGATTGTTCTTAAGGCAGAGAGGAAACTGTATGTCCTCGAGACGGCGATACCGCCGCAGCCCGCTCCGAACGCCGCAAGGGCGGTTCGGGAAGCCTACGAAAAGCACGTCAATGATAGCATTGATGTCGCTTGCCTGATGCTAGCGTCTATGACGCCACCGCTGCAGCGTCAGCATGAGGATATGTCAGCTATAGAGATTATAGCAAACCTCAAAATGCTGTATGCTGCACAGGCGAGGACTGAACGCTATAATCTGACGAAGCTCTTCTTTCAGAGCAAACTGGCTGAGGGGAGCCCAGTGGGAGCTCACGTGCTCAAGATGATTGGGCACAAGGAGGCTCTGGAGAAACTGGGGCATACCATCAACCAGGAGCTTGCTGTGGATATTATTCTGCAGTCTCTCCCGCCTTCTTTCGATGCGTTCATTATTAACTTTAATATGAACAAGATCGATTGTACGCCGGCAGAGCTGCTGAATATGCTCTTGACAACTGAGGAAACTCTGAAGGGTAAGCCTTCAACCTCTGTCTTGATGGTTCCTTCTAGGAACAAGAAGAAGGGGAAGAAGGGCAAGGCCCCTGTCAAGAATTACAGTAAGGCCCTGAAACAGAAGGTGAAGCGGTCGAAGGACAACAGGTGTTTCCACTGTGGCCAGCTGGGTCACTGGAAAAAGGACTGTAAAGCGCTCCAAGGAGATAAGAGGGGAAGCATCGCTTCTGGCTCAGGTATATACGTGACGGAAGTCATGGTTTCATCTTCTTCTATATCATGGGTGTTAGACACTGCATGTGGAGTTCACATTTGTTCAAATGTGCAGGAACTCAAGAGAAGAAGGCAGGTGGGACAGCATGAGGTAGACCTACGAGTTGGAAACGGGGCACGGGTTGCTGCTGTTGCTGTAGGAGACTATTTCATTACTTTACCATCTGGCATTGTATTAGAATTAAACAATTGTTACTTTGTACCCAGTATTACCAAGAATATTATCTCCATTCCTGCTCTTGTCAGGAAAGGATTTGCCTTTGAATGCAAGATTTCAAAGTGTGTTTTAACTTATGATAATATTGTGTATGCAACTGGTTCAATTAACAATAGGTTATACATGTTGGACATGGAAAATTCTATACAAAACATTGATAATAAGAAAGCCAAGTATGCTGATGACAGCACCTTGCTATGGCATAGTCGTTTAGGCCATATAAACGAGAAGCGCATTAAGCGGTTGCATGAACATGGACTGCTGGGATCATTCTCCTATGAGGAGATTGAGACATGCAAAGCTTGTTTAATGGGTAAAATGACGAAGTCTCCTTTTCCTCACAAAGGTCAAAGGACTTCAGGTTTACTGGACCTTATACACAGTGATGTGTGTGGGCCTTTCAGTAAACATGCCAGAGGTGGCTATCAGTACTTCATTACCTTCACTGATGATTTCAGTAGGTATGGGTATGTCTATTTAATGAGACATAAAAATGAATCTTTTGACAAGTTCAAAGAGTTCAAGAATGAAGTACAGAATCAGTTAGGCCGAAATATCAAGGCACTTCGTTCTGATCGAGGTGGTGAATACCTGAGTCATGCGTTTACTGACTATCTGAAGGAGTGTGGGATTATCTCACAGCTCACTCCGCCAGGAACACCGCAATGGAATGGTGTGTCCGAGAGGAGAAATAGAACGCTACTTGATATGGTTCGTTCTATGATGAGTCAGGCTACTCTTCCATATTCCTTTTGGGGTTTTGCACTGGAAACAGCTGCAAAGGTACTAAACCGAGTGCCATCCAAGGCAGTTTCAAAGACGCCATATGAGTTATGGTATGGGAAACAGCCTAGCTTGACATTTATCAAAATCTGGGGTTGCGAGGCTTATGTCAAAAAGCTCGCCTCTGGGAAACTAGAGAGCAGATCTGACAAATGTATCTTTGTCGGTTACCCTAAGGAAACTAAGGGTTATTATTTCTACGATCCCAAAGAGAACAAGGTTTTTGTTGCTCGGACGGCCATATTTCTTGAGAAGGAGTTTCTTCTGCAAGAGGCCAGTGGGAGAGAAATAAAGCTGGATGAAAATCCAGAGGAAGGACAAAGTAGTCAAGCACAGTTGGATGTGCCTGAGCCAGTAGATCAGGTTATTGAACAACCTGAGGCTCAGATATCACGGGAACCGCGAAGATCGGGTAGGATCCGTCGACAGCCTGAGCGCTATGACGGAGTCTACATCATGGATAATGATGAACCCCTAACTTATGCGGATGCGGTCAGTGGACCGGAGTCAGCTAGATGGCTTGAAGCTATGCGAGCCGAGATGGACTCCATGTCAGATAACCAAGTCTGGGATTTGGTTGATCCGCCTCCGGGAGTAATCCCTATAGGCTGTAAATGGATCTTCAAGAAGAAGATTGACATGGATGGTAACGTGGTTACCTATAAAGGCAGGCTAGTTGCGAAAGGTTTCAAACAAATCTACGGGATAGATTATGATGAAACTTTCTCTCCTGTAGCCATGTTTAAGTCTATTCGGATTCTTTTCGCGATAGCTGCATATTACGATTATGAGATCTGGCAGATGGATGTGAAGACAGCTTTCCTCAATGGAAATCTGGATGAGGATGTGTATATGACACAACCTGAGGGTTTCACTAATCCATCAGATCGTCATAAAATATGCAAGTTAAAGAAATCCATTTATGGATTGAAGCAAGCATCAAGAAGCTGGAATATTCGTTTTGATGAATCAATCTCTGAGTTTGGTTTCATCAAGAACGAAGATGACCCGTGTGTATATAAGAGGTTTAGTGGGAGCGTGATTACATTCCTAATCCTCTACGTCGATGATATCTTGATCATTGGAAACGATATTCCTGAACTGCATGCTGTTAAGGCATGGTTAGGAAAATGTTTTCAGATGAAAGATCTAGGAGAAGCAGCCTATGTATTAGGTGTGAAGATCTACCGGGATAGATCTAAGAGGCTTCTCGGGTTGTGCCAGAGTACCTACATCGATAAGGTCCTGGAGAGATTCCATTTAGAGAATTCTAAACGTGGATATCTTCCAGTCAGACATGGTCTGAATCTTTCGAAGAGTCAGTGTCCACAAACACAGACTGAGAAAGATGAAATGGACAATACGCCTTATGCTTCGGCTATTGGGTCCATTATGTATGCGATGTTGTGTACTCGCCCAGACGTCGCTTACGGGTTAAGCGTGACCAGTCGATTCCAAAGTAATCCAGGTTTGGCGCACTGGATTGCGGTCAAGAACATCTTAAAATATCTGCGGAGGACCAAAGATATGTTCTTGATATATGGTGGTCAGGAAGAACTCAGTATAGAGGGATATACTGACGCTTCATTCCAGTCGGACCAGGATGATTTCCGATCGCAATCAGGCTATGTTTTTAGCTTGAATGGAGGTGCTGTGGTGTGGAAAAGTTTCAAACAGTCAACTGTTGCTGATTCCACAACAGAAGCCGAGTATGTTGCAGCCTCGGAAGCATCCAAGGAGGCAGTGTGGATTCGTAAGTTCGTGAGAGAACTTGGTGTCGTTCCTTCGAGTGCAGATCCTTTGGTTATCTTCTGTGATAACACTGGAGCTATAGCACAAGCAAAGGAACCACGGTCGCACCAGAAGTCCAAGCACATACAGAGACGGTTTCACTTGATCCGGGAGATCATTGATCGTGGCGAGATCAAAATATGCAAGGTTCATACAGATGACAATCTGGCAGACCCACTTACCAAGCCTCTGGCGCAGCAGAAGCATGAGAAGCACTGTAATAATATGGGTTTGAGATTTCTCAACCATTAGATTAAGTGCAAGTGGGAGATTGTTGGGGTATGCCCTTAAGGCTAATGTTTGAGGCCTTTGGGATTGTATAAGTATCATGTAATAAACTCTTGTGTTTATAAAAGGCATGGTTATTATTCAGGTTGTTACCTTGTCTGCTGTAATAAGTGTACTTCTGAATAATGTCTCAAAGCTGTTCAGCTAGGCTGACAGGCTATATGTCCTTAGTCGAGATATCTTGGTGAACATGAGACAGCCTTGATATGATTGAGACTAATATGAGTGCTAATCTTATAGGATGCTTCGAGCATGGAATAAGATGTAGACTCATGGGTACATTGGATGTACTGGACAGACCCTACTCGGATATTCCATTGCTTGTCACAATGTGAATGATCCTTGTGAGCACTAAGTGGCACATGTCCTTTGACTTGAGATCACTTGTGTTTCTAAATGATGATTGTCATTGTTTTGAGGTAGTTCAATATCATTTGAAACATAATGATTATAGACTATCTTGGATGGTGAGCTTGAATCAGGTTAGAGCACTAGTGATAGACATAGGATTGCCGTCTCCTTGTTTAAGGAGTGTGATGTTCTAATGGGCCCCCTATATGAGATGATTGAGATAGTGTATGGCCATGCCCAGATGACAATGTGCATCTGATCTAATCATGCTCATCGTATTGGAGTTACAAGCTTGACCCGCTTGTCCAATAAGAACATCCAGTGGCAAAGGACACATGTATGCCTTGTGAATGGAGTCACACTTGTGCAATGGTTTGGGAGTAGTCTTGGAAGACTCTTTCCTTTATATCGGGAGACAGTGATGTGTTGCTAGATACCCCTCACTGATCGTGATAACGTAAGTTATCGTTACCGACATTTAGAGGAAACCCTCAGGGTCGCACAATTTGATGATATGGCTTACTTGAGTCAGATCGAATGGACTGGATTCTTTGAGTTCAGATTAAAGGGATTTTATCTCTGATTGTAAGTGAGATCTGGTCTGATCATGTTTGATTGATTAAGGCTTGAGATCGGTAAGCTTCGATCAAGAGAGATGATGCTAGATCGGAAAGATCAGGGGCATCAGGTGATGAATGGTTAGATCATGAGCCTTGGGGTTCAATATGGTCTAGACCACATGGCTTGAGCCATTTCGGTTTGGTTCATGAACCAAAGTTGAATCGAACGGTTTAGCTTGAACCGGTTCACAATTGTGAACGCATGGTTCAATGCTCAAATGCGTTTGGGTTATGGCTTGAGCGCATGCTTTGATGAGCTTCCATTTATGGAAAGTCATCAAAGGGGGCCGGTTTCACTTAACGCCAAAAACGCTTATGCGTTGGAACTCTTCTCATCAACGCCTTGGACATTGGTTGAGGTGTGGTTGACGACGAGAAGGAGAGCTTGGGCAAAGAGGAACTCTCGGCAACAAGGAAGTTCATCATCCCTTCCATTCGACAAGTGAAGATTCCTTGAGTGACTTGCTAGCACAAGCGACCCCAAGGAGTGAGCCAACTTCATCTTGTGTGTGGCACACTTTGGAGGAGACCTATCTTGATCTCTTCTTCCAAGCCGAGATCCAAGTCCATGGCATTGGTATGATTTCTAGTTTCAAGTTGATCATATTGTTTCATATCCGATCTTGACTTGAAGCCCTCTTTCCGCTATGCATGATAGATGAGCATGCTTAGGGTTTCTTCCCCCTTAGTTAGGGGTTCCTTCATTGATGACTTTCCTTTTATGGAAGTCTTGAAACGCCAAAACGCCTATGTTGACTCAACGCCTCTAGGCTTCGATGCTCTCTCTTGGGTGAGGTATCGTTTGCACAAGGTGGAAGGGTTTTCGAAGAGCAAGACGCTTTCATCTCATCTCCAAAAACACAAAGGACAACTTGGCAATTTTTGCTAGCACAAGAGTTGCGCAAGGAGGAAGCCTTCATCCCTTGTGTGTGACATCTTTGGAGAAGATCTCTCTTGATCTTTGCTTCCAAGCCGACAACCATTCCAATGGCGTTGGTATGATCCCTTTGAGATCTTTTTCGTTTATGCAATGAGTTAATCATATGATCTACATGCGGTCTTGAGGGTGACACCCCTAAATTTTATATATGCGCCGCCCCCTTTAGGGTTTCACCCCCTTGCGCTCCCCCTTGAAGGGGACTTTCAAATGGTATCAGAGGTATGGTTCTTGTAGATTCATATGATTGCTTTGAAGTGTTTGTGATCCATAGATGATGCTATGTTGCGCTTACTTGATGCTTTGTTTACATGCGTTTACATGATGCTATGCGCATGTTGTTTGTTTGCGCTTGTATCATTGTTTCAAGATGTTTGCGCTTATGCCTAGATCTAAGAGTTGTCAACATGCTAGATATTTTCTCAAGTGCCGCATGTTGTTTGTTTGCACATTGTTGTAGATGTTTTATCAAAACTTACATCTTGCGCGCTTATCACCATTAGATCTACATGGCGCCTGCTATAAACCCTTAGACGGGTTAGTAGGGTTGAAGTCATCCTATAAGTAAGATCCAACCAGTCTGATCAGACCATCTGACAGCCTAGATGGGTCGACCAGATGGCACCTGTGCGCAAGCACGAGGTGGCTATAGGTCGACTGCGGACAGGCGTGTAGCGAGGTCTGGTTGAGACAACCATTGAACACACATGAGTTAGGCCCGGGGTCACACCCGCTTGCCAGAACTCATGAGGTTGTTCAGCCCTTGGCGCATGCATGGTTGACCATTAGGTCAACTCAAGTCAGTTAGGACTTGGTGCATGCAAGGGCAGTGGATCTAACTAGATGGATGAGTGGATCCCTATTAATGGACCGTGTTAGGGTATGCCCTTAAGGCTAATGTTTGAGGCCTTGGGATTGTAAAAGTATCATGTAATAAACTCTTGTGTTTATAAAGGCAATGGTTATTATTCAGTTTGTTACATTGTCTGCTGCAATAACTGTGCTTCTGAATAATGTCTCAAAGCTGTTCAGCTAGGCTGACATGCATATGTCCTTAGTCGAGATATCTTGGTGAACATGAGACAGCCTTGATATGATTGAGACTAATATGTGTTCTAATCTTATAGGATGCTTCGAGCATGGAATAAGATGTAGACTCATGGGTACATTGGATGTACAGGACAGACCCTACTAGGATATTCAATTGCTTGTCACAATGTGAATAATCCTTGTTTGCATCAAGTGGCACATGTCCTCTGACTTGAGATCACTTGTGTTTCTAGATGATGATTGTCATTGTTTTGAGGTAGTTCAATATCATTTGAAACATAATGATTATAGACTATCTTGGATAATGATCATGAGTCAGGTTAGGACACTAGTGATAGATAAAGGATTGTCGTCTCCTTGTTCAAGGAGTGTGGTGTTCTAAAGGGGCCCCCCTGAATGAGATGATTGAGAAAGTGTATGGCCATACCCAGGTGACTATGTTCATCTGATCTAATCATGCTCATCATATTGGAGTCACAGGCTTGACACGCTTGTCCAATAAGAACATCCAGTGGCAAAGGAAACATGTATGCCTAGTGAAGTGCATTCACCCTTGTGCTGTGTTTTGGGAGTAGTCTTGGAAGACTCTTTCCTTTATATCGGGAGACAGTGATGTGTTGCTAGATACCCCTCACTGATCGTGATAACGAAAGTTATCATTACCGACATTCAAAGGAAACCCTCAGGGTCGCACAATTTGATGATATGGCTTACTTGAGTCAGATCGTGTGGACTGAATTGTTTGGGTTCAGTTTAAAGGGATTTAATCTCTGATTGTAAGTGAGATCTGGTCTGATCATGTTTGATTGATTAGGGCTTGAGATCGGTAAGCTTCGATCGAGAGAGGTGATGCTAGATCGGTGAGATCAGGAGCATCAGGAGATGAACGGTTAGATCTTGAACCTTAGGGTTTGATATGATCTAGACCAAAGGGGGCTTGGGCTTATTTGATTTGGTTTGTTGAACCAAATGCAATTAAACCAAAAGAGAACCGGTTCACTTATGTGAACGCATGGTTCGAAAGGGTGATGGCGTTTTGGTCGTTTATGAGTGCATGCTTCCATTTATGGTAAGTCATCATGGCCTCTTCTTCAAAACGCCTAACGCCAAGCCGTTCACCACTTGACTTCACTTCGCTTGGCTTCTTGCAATTGGCGTGTGGAGAAGAGGTGAACGAACGTGTGGAGCTCTCGCCCAAGCAAGATCTCATCTCCCATCCCTTCCATTAGGCAAGGACACTTGAAGATCTTTGCTAGCACAAAGATCAACAAGAAGAAGCCATCTCTCTTCTTGTGTGCATCACTTGTGGAGAAGATCTCTCTTGGTCTTTGCTTCCAAGCCGCCTCCTTCTCATGGCCATGGTAACGCATCTTTCACTTGATGTTTAAGTTGATCATATGAATGTATAGCATGCGATCAAATGTGAAACCCTAATTCCGCTGCTAAAATAAAGAAAGGTCACTTGCGCCCCCCCACTTGAAAGGGGTACTCACCTTAGGGTTTCTCGCTCCCCCTTGAAGGGGACCCTAACAATTGGTATCAGAGCGGTTAATATATGTTCATATGATTGCTTTGTTTGTTTTGTGATCCTTGTTAGTATAGATCTATTTCACATGCGCAACCACATGCTAGGTTTTAGGTGTTTGGCGCATGTGTGATGTTCATGTTTATGCATGTTCTTGTTGGCGCATGTTAAGTATGTTGAATGGTATTTCATCAAAACTTATATCTACTTGCGCGCAAACATTTAGATCTATATGCACTTACTATAAACCCTTAGACGGGTTGATGGGGTTGAAGTCACCCTCTAGGTTAGATCCAATAGTCTGATCAGACCATCTGACAGCCTAGATGGATCGACCAGATGGCACCTGTGCGCAAGCACAAGGTGGCTATAGGTCGATTGCATCACAGGCGTGTAGCGAGGTCTGGTTGAGACAACCAGTGAACACACATGAGTTAGGCCCGGGGTCACACCCGCTTGCCAGAACTCATGTTGGTTGTTCAGCCCTTGGCGCATGCATGGTTGACCATTAGGTCAACTCGAGTCAGTTAGGACTTGGTGCATGAAAGGGCATGGATCTAACTAGATTGATGAGTGGATCCCTATCAATGGACCGTTGTAAGGTTGTAGGGCACATAAGAAAATTAAAATTGATGCCAATGGGTTTTCAAAACTTTTATTTTCTTTATAATGGATCACATGTTGATTGCATGATGCCATGATGTTTGTTTATTTAATCTTATGTGGGATGCCCAATTTAATGTGTGCTGTGCTGGGGCCTGCGAGCCTGGAATTAAACTTGTAAATTAATTTTTATTGTGATCTGCGAATCACATTTTTAATTAATTTATTGTATAATTGACCTGCGAGTCAAGCTTGTCTAGATAGATCAAAATGTATTTGATTAGACAAGAGCACAAAAGCACACATCGCAGAGGCGCATTCAGCTGGTGGGCGCACCTGAGCTGCATTGAGCGCTAGGGCCCTGGTTGGACCAGATGAGATGCAAAAGACCCAAGAAAAGCAAGTGAAGACTTAAGTTAATTAAGGTCTTACTTAGGCTATGGGCTTTTACCACATAAGATCCATGCTTTCTTTTATTGTTTAATAATTAGAATTGCATGAGTTATTTATCTTCTGCTATAGCCATAGGATTTGCCTGATAGTAAGAAGATAAAAGACCGTTAAAATCCAAACGCTAAAATATCAAGCACGTAATGCCTTCTGACGCGAAACCTCACTGTTCTGACTATCGTTGGAGCCATGTTGTACCCACTCAGTGGGCACGTCCATCTATCTTCAGACGGTGCGGGATTACACCTGCGTGTTACAGAGAAGGGATTTATCGCTTCTCGTTGCTCAGCATAGCACGTGGTGGTCCAGGGAGTAGGTCGGGTCAGCTTGACCATGTAGGCTACATATGTGGCGCATATGGTAGCGCATGGAGGCAGCCATCTGAGGGATCAGAGACTGTGTTGTACCAACTCAGTTGGCACAGTCTGCTGGATTGCCCAGGTGGTTGGCGATTGGCTGGAACAGCCTACCAGAAATTAGTGCTTGTCATCTCTGTGCATCTTATCTCGCCTGAGCGGGACGCGGAGACCAAGTATGAAATCTGGATCCCATCTCACTAAAAGAGTTCTACTCTTTCGGGCTGTTTTGCTGGATTTTTTAGCCAGATAAAATAGTGAGAAAAAGAATCATTCTTAAGTCCTGATTGATTCTTAACATTGATACTGACCTTGCTGTTCTTGCATTGTTGTAGATTCCTGCAGCAACGAACACCATGAGCTTCAATGTGCGATCCCTACTGGAAAGGGAGAAGTTTGCTGGGCCAAACTTCTCAGACTGGTTCGGACACCTTAAGATCGTTCTTAAGGCAGAGAGGAAACTGTATGTCCTCGAGACGGCTGTGCCGCCTCAACCCACTGCGAACGCCGCAAGGGCGGTTCGTGATGCCTATGAAAAGCACGTCAATGATAGCATTGATGTCGCTTGCCTGATGCTAGCGTCTATGACGCCACCGCTGCAGCGTCAGCATGAGGATATGTCGGCTATAGAGATTATAGCGAACCTCAAGATGCTGTATGCTGCACAGGCGAGGACAGAATGCTATAATCTGACAAAGCTTTTCTTTCATAGCAAACTGGCTGAAGGGAGCCCAGTGGGAGCTCACGTGCTCAAGATGATTGGGCACAAGGAGGCTCTGGAGAAACTGGGGCATACCATCAACCAGGAGCTTGCTGTAGACATTATTCTGCAGTCTCTCCCGCCCTCTTTCGATGCGTTCATTATTAACTTTAATATGAACAAAATCGATTGTACTCCGGCAGAGCTGCTGAATATGCTCTTGACTACTGAGGAAACTCTAAAGGGAAAGCCTTCAACCTCTGTCTTAATGGTTCCTTCCAGGAACAAGAAGAAGGGGAAGAAGGGCAAAGCCCCTGTCAAGAGTTACAGCAAGGCTCTGAAACAGAAGGTAAAGCGGTCAAAGGACAACAGGTGTTTCCACTGTGGCCAGCTGGGTCACTGGAAAAAGGACTGTAAAGTGCTCCAAGGAGATAAGAGGGGAAGCATTGCTTCTGGCTCAGGTATATATGTGACTGAGGTCATGTTATCTTCTTCTTCCATTTCATGGGTGTTGGACACTGCATGTGGAGTTCACATTTGTTCAAATGTGCAGGAACTCAAGAGAAGAAGGCAGGTGGGACAGCATGAGGTGGACCTACGCGTTGGAAACGGGGCACGGGTTGCTGTTGTTGCTGTAGGGGATTATCACATCTCATTACCATCTGGCATTGTATTAGAATTAAACAATTGTTATTTTGTACCCAGTATTACCAAAAATATTATCTCTATTCCTGCTCTTGTCAGGAAAGGGTTTTCCTTTGAATGCAAGATTTCAAAGTGTTATCTTACTCTTGATAATATTGTTTATGCTACTGGTTCAATTAACAATGGGTTATTCATGTTGGACATGGAATATTCTATACAAAACATTGATAATAAGAAAGCCAAGTATGCTGATGACAGCACCTTGCTATGGCATAGTCGTTTAGGCCATATTAACAAGAAGCGCATTAAGCGGTTGCATGATCATGGACTGCTGGGATCATTCTCCTATGAGGAGATTGATACATGCAAAGCTTGTTTAATGGGTAAAATGACGAAGTCTCCTTTTCCTCACAAAGGTCAAAGGGCTTCAGGTTTACTTGACCTTATACACAGTGATGTGTGTGGGCCATTTAGTAAACATGCCAGAGGTGGCTATCAGTACTTCATTACCTTTACTGATGATTTCAGTAGATATAGGTATGTCTATTTAATGAGACATAAAAGTGAATCTTTTGACAAGTTCAAAGAGTTCAAAAATGAAGTACAGAATCAGCTAGGCCGAAATATCAAGGCACTTCGTTCTGATCGAGGTGGAGAATACTTGAGTCATGCGTTTACTGACTATCTGAAGGAGAGTAGGATTATCTCACAGCTCACTCCACCAGGAACACCGCAATGGAATGGTGTGTCCGAGAGGAGAAATAGAACGTTACTTGATATGGTTCGTTCTATGATGAGTCAGGCTACTCTTCCTTACTCCTTTTGGGGATTTGCACTGGAAACAGCTGCAAAGGTACTAAACCGAGTGCCATCCAAGGCCGTTTCAAAGACTCCATATGAATTATGGTATGGGAAACAGCCTAGCTTGACATTTATTAAGATCTGGGGTTGCGAGGCTTATGTCAAAAAGCTCGCCTCTGGGAAACTGGAGAGCAGATCTGAGAAATGCATCATTGTCGGTTACCCTAAGGAAACTAAGGGTTATTATTTCTATGATCCCAAAGAGAACAAGGTATTTGTTGCTCGGACGGCCATATTTCTTGAGAAGGAGTTTCTTCTGCAAGAAGCCAGTGGGAGAGAAATAAAGCTGGATGAGAATCCAGAGGAAGGACAAAGTAGTCAAGCACAGTTGGATGAGCCTGAGCCGGTAGAACAGGTTACTGAACAACCTGAGGCTCAGATATCACGGGAACCGCGAAGATCGGGAAGGATCCGTCGACAGCCTGAGCGCTATGACGGAGTCTACATCATTGATAATGATGAACCCCTGACTTATGCGGATGCGGTCAGTGGACCGGAGTCAGCTAGATGGCTTGAAGCTATGCGAGCCGAGATGGACTCCATGTCAGATAACCAAGTCTGGGATTTGGTTGATCCGCCTACGGGAGTTATCCCTATAGGTTGTAAATGGATCTTCAAGAAGAAGATTGACATGGATGGTAACGTGGTTACCTATAAAGGCAGGCTTGTTGCGAAAGGTTTCAAACAAATCTACGGGATAGATTATGATGAAACTTTCTCACCTGTGGCCATGTTTAAGTCTATTCGGATTCTTTTCGCGATAGCAGCATATTACGATTATGAGATCTGGCAGATGGATGTGAAGACCGCTTTCCTTAATGGAAATCTGGATGAGGATGTGTATATGACACAACCTGAAGGTTTCACTAATCCATCAGATCGTCATAAAATATGCAAGTTAAAGAAGTCCATTTATGGACTTAAACAAGCATCTAGAAGCTGGAATATTCGTTTTGATGAATAAATCTCTGAGTTTGGTTTCATCAAGAACGAGGATGACCCGTGTGTATATAAGAGGTTTAGTGGGAGCGTGATTACTTTCCTAGTCCTCTACGTCGATGATATCTTAATCATTGGAAACGATATTCCTGAAATGCATGCTGTTAAAGCATGGCTAAGGAAATGTTTCCAGATGAAAGATCTAGGAGAAGCAGCCTATGTATTAGGTGTGAAGATCTACAGGGATAGATCTAAGAGGCTTCTCGGGCTGTGCCAGAGTACTTACATCGATAAAGTCCTGGAGAGATTTCATTTAGAGAATTCTAAACGAGGATATCTTCCAGTCAAACATGGTCTGAATCTTTCGAAGAGTCAGTGTCCACAAACACAGACTGAGAAAGATGAAATGGACAATACGCCTTATGCTTCGGCTATTGGGTCCATTATGTATGCGATGTTGTGTACTCGCCCTGACGTCGCTTACGGGTTAAGCGTGACCAGACGATTCCAAAGTAATCCAGGTATGGCGCACTGGATTGCAGTCAAGAACATTTTAAAATATCTGCGGAGGACCAAAGATATGTTCTTGATATATGGTGGTCAGGAAGAACTCAGTATAGAAGGATATACTGACGCTTCGTTCCAGTCGGACCAGGATGATTTCCGATCGCAATCAGGCTATGTTTTTAGCTTGAATGGTGGAGCAGTGGTGTGGAAGAGTTTCAAACAGTCTACTGTTGCTGATTCCACAACAGAAGCCGAGTATGTTGCAGCCTCGGAAGCATCCAAGGAGGCAGTGTGGATTCGTAAGTTCGTGAGAGAACTTGGTGTTGTTCCTTCGAGTGCAGATCCTTTGGTTATCTTCTGTGATAACACTGGAGCCATCGCACAAGCAAAGGAACCACGGTCGCACCAGAAGTCCAAGCACATACAGAGACGGTTTCACTTGATCCGGGAGATCATTGATCGTGGCGAGATCAAAATATGCAAGGTTCATACAGACGACAATCTGGCTGACCCGCTTACCAAGCCTCTGGCGCAGCAGAAGCATGAGAAGCACTGTAATAATATGGGTTTGAGATTTCTCAACCATTAGATTAAGTGCAAGTGGGAGATTGTTAGGGTATGCCCTTAAGGCTAATGTTTGAGGCCTTGGGATTGTAAAAGTATCATGTAATAAACTCTTGTGTTTATAAAGGCAATGGTTATTATTCAGTTTGTTACATTGTCTACTGCAATAACTGTGCTTCTGAATAATGTCTCAAAGCTGTTCAGCTAGGCTGACATGCATATGTCCTTAGTCGAGATATCTTGGTGAACATGAGACAGCCTTGATATGATTGAGACTAATATGTGTTCTAATCTTATAGGATGCTTCGAGCATGGAATAAGATGTAGACTCATGGGTACATTGGATGTACAGGACAGACCCTACTAGGATATTCAATTGCTTGTCACAATGTGAATAATCCTTGTTTGCATCAAGTGGCACATGTCCTCTGACTTGAGATCACTTGTGTTTCTAGATGATGATTGTCATTGTTTTGAGGTAGTTCAATATCATTTGAAACATAATGATTATAGACTATCTTGGATAATGATCATGAGTCAGGTTAGGACACTAGTGATAGATAAAGGATTGTCGTCTCCTTGTTCAAGGAGTGTGGTGTTCTAAAGGGACCCCCCTGAATGAGATGATTGAGAAAGTGTATGGCCATACCCAGGTGACTATGTTCATCTGATCTAATCATGCTCATCATATTGGAGTCACAGGCTTGACACGCTTGTCCAATAAGAACATCCAGTGGCAAAGGAAACATGTATGCCTAGTGAAGTGCATTCACCCTTGTGCTGTGTTTTGGGAGTAGTCTTGGAAGACTCTTTCCTTTATATCGGGAGACAGTGATGTGTTGCTAGATACCCCTCACTGATCGTGATAACGAAAGTTATCGTTACCGACATTCAAAGGAAACCCTCAGGGTCGCACAATTTGATGATATGGCTTACTTGAGTCAGATCGTGTGGACTGAATTGTTTGGGTTCAGTTTAAAGGGATTTAATCTCTGATTGTAAGTGAGATCTTGTCTAATCATGTTTGATTGATTAGGGCTTGAGATCGGTAAGCTTCGATCGAGAGAGGTGATGCTAGATCGGTGAGATCAGGAGCATCAGGAGATGAACGGTTAGATCTTGAACCTTAGGGTTTGATATGATCTAGACCAAAGGGGGCTTGGGCTTATTTGATTTGGTTTGTTGAACCAAATGCAATTAAACCAAAAGAGAACCGGTTCACTTATGTGAACGCATGGTTCGAAAGGGTGATGGCGTTTTGGTCGTTTATGAGTGCATGCTTCCATTTATGGTAAGTCATCATGGCCTCTTCTTCAAAACGCCTAACGCCAAGCCGTTCACCACTTGACTTCACTTCGCTTGGCTTCTTGCAATTGGCGTGTGGAGAAGAGGTGAACGAACGTGTGGAGCTCTCGCCCAAGCAAGATCTCGTCTCCCATCCCTTCCATTCGGCAAGGACACTTGAAGATCTTTGCTAGCACAAAGATCAACAAGAAGAAGCCATCTCTCTTCTTGTGTGCGTCACTTGTGGAGAAGATCTCTCTTGGTCTTTGCTTCCAAGCCGCCTCCTTCTCATGGCCATGGTAACGCATCTTTCACTTGATGTTTAAGTTGATCATATGAATGTATAGCATGCGATCAAATGTGAAACCCTAATTCCGCTGCTAAAATAAAGAAAGGTCACTTGCGCCCCCCCCCCCCCCCTCTTGAAAGGGGTACTCACCTTAGGGTTTCTCACTCCCCCTTGAAGGGGACCCTAACAGACCGTTGTAAGGTAGTAGGGCACATAAGACAAGTAAAATTGATTCCAATGGGATTTCGAAAATTTTATTTTGTCTATGGATCACATGTTGATTGAATGATGCCATGATGCTTGTTTATTTAATCTTATGTGGGTTGCCCTTTAATGTGTGCAGTGCTGGGGCCTGCGAGCCTGGTAAATTGTAAATTATTATTTTTGTGATCTGCGAATCACATTTTTAATTAATTTATTGTATAATTGACCTGCGAGTCAAACTTGTCTAGATAGATTAAAATGTATTTTAATTAGACAAGAGCACAAAAGCACACATCGCAGTGGTGCATTCAGCTGGTGGGCGCACCTGTGCTGCATTGAGCGCTAGGGCCCTGGGTTGGACCAGATGAGATGCAAAAGACCCAAGAAGAGCAAGTGAAGACTTAAGTTGATTTAAGGTCTTACTTAGGCTCTATGGGCTTTTACCACATAAGATCCATGCTTTCTTTTATTTTCTAAAATACTTAGAATTGCATGAGTTATTTATCTTCTGCTATAGCCATAGGATTTGCCTGATAGTAAGAAGATAAAAGACCGTTAAAATCCAACGCTAAAATATCAAGCACGTAATGCCTTCTGACGCGAAACCTCACTGTTCTGACTATCGTTGGAGCCGTGTTGTACCCACTCAGTGGGCACGTCCATCTATCTTCAGACGGTGCGGGATTTCACCTGCGTGTTACAGAGAAGGGATTTATCGCTTCTCGTTGCTCAGCATAGCACGTGGTGGTCCAGGGAGTAGGTCGGGTCAGCTTGACCATGTAGGCTACATATGTGGCGCATATGGTAGCACATGGAGGCAGCCATCTGTGGGATCAGAGACTGTGTTGTACCAACTCAGTTGGCACAGTCTGCTGGATTGCCCAGATGAAGGGGAATCGCACGGGTTGGCGATTGGCAGGGACTGCCTACCAGAAATTAGTACTCGTACTCTCTGTGCATCTTATCTCGCCTGAGCGGGACGCGGAGACCAAGTATGAAATCTGGATCCCATCTCACTAAAAGAGTTCTACTCTTTCGGGCTGTTTTGCTGGATTTTTCAGCCAGATAAAAATAGTGAGAAAAAGAATCATTCTTAAGTCCTGATTGATTCTTAACATTGATACTGACCTTGCTGTTCTTGCATTGTTGTAGATTCCTGCAGCAACGAACACCATGAGCTTCAATGTGCGATCCCTACTGGAAAGGGAGAAGTTTGCTGGGCCAAACTTCTCAGACTGGTTCGGACACCTTAAGATCGTTCTTAAGGCAGAGAGGAAACTGTATGTCCTCGAGACGGCTGTGCCGCCTCAACCCGCTACGAACGCCGCAAGGGCGGTTCGTGATGCCTATGAAAAGCATGTCAATGATAGCATTGATGTCGCTTGCCTGATGCTAGCGTCTATGACGCCACCGCTGCAGCGTCAGCATGAGGATATGTCGGCTATAGAGATTATAGCGAACCTCAAGATGCTGTATGCTGCACAGGCGAGGACTGAACGCTATAATCTGACCAAGCTTTTCTTTCAGAGCAAACTGGCTGAAGGGAGCCCAGTGGGAGCTCACATGCTCAAGATGATTGGGCACAAGGAGGCTCTGGAGAAACTGGGGCATACCGTCAACCAGGAGCTTGCTGTAGACATTATTCTGCACTCTCTCCCGCCCTCTTTCGATGCGTTCATTATTAACTTTAATATGAACAAAATCGATTGTACTCCGGCAGAGCTGCTGAATATGCTCTTGACTACTGAGGAGACTCTGAAGGGAAAGCCTTCAACCTCTGTCTTAATGGTTCCTTCTAGGAACAAGAAGAAGGGGAAGAAGGGCAAAGCCCCTGTCAAGAACTACAGTAAGGCTCTGAAACAGAAGGTTAAGCGGTCAAAGGACAACAGGTGTTTCCACTGTGGCCAGATGGGTCACTGGAAAAAGGACTGTAAAGCGCTCCAAGGAGATAAGAGGGGAAGCATCGCTTCTGGCTCAGGTATATACGTGACGGAAGTCATGGTTTCATCTTCTTCTATTTCATGGGTGTTGGACACTGCATGTGGAGTTCACATTTGTTCAAATGTACAGGAACTCAAGAGAAGAAGACAGGTGGGACAGCATGAGATGGACCTACGCGTTGGAAACGGGGCACGGGTTGCTGCTGTTGCTGTAGGGGATTATTACATCTCATTACCATCTGGCATTGTATTAGAATTAAACAATTGTTACTTTGTACCCAGTATTACCAAAAATATTATCTCTATTCCTGCTCTTGTCAGGAAAGGGTTTTCCTTTGAATGCAAGATTTCAAAGTGTTATCTTACTCTTGATAATATTGTTTATGCTACTGGTTCAATTAACAATGGGTTATTCATGTTGGACATGGAATATTCTATACAAAATATTGATAATAAGAAAGCCAAGTATGCTGATGACAGCACCTTGCTATGGCATAGTCGTTTAGGCCATATTAACAAGAAGCGCATTAAGCGGTTGCATGATCATGGACTGTTGGGATCATTCTCCTATGAGGAGATTGATACATGCAAAGCTTGTTTATTGGGTAAAATGACGAAGTCTCCTTTTCCTAATAAAGGTCAAAGGGCTTCAGGTTTACTTGACCTTATACACAGTGATGTGTGTGGGCCGTTTAGTAAACATGCCAGAGGTGGCTATTCGTACTTCATTACCTTTACTGATGATTTCAGTAGGTATGGTTATGTCTATCTTATGAGACATAAGAGTGAATCTTTTGACAAGTTCAAAGAGTTCAAGAATGAAGTACAGAATCAGCTAGGCCGAAATATCAAGGCACTTCGTTCTGATCGAGGTGGAGAATACTTGAGTCATGCGTTTACTGACTATCTAAAAGAGTGTGGGATTATCTCACAGCTCACTCCGCCAGGAACACCGCAATGGAATGGTGTGTCCGAGAGGAGAAATAGAACGTTACTTGATATGGTTCGTTCTATGATGAGTCAGGCTACTTTACCTTACTCCTTTTGGGGATTTGCACTGGAAACAGCTGCAAAGGTACTAAACCGAGTGCCATCCAAGGCAGTTTCAAAGACACCATATGAGTTGTGGTATGGGAAACAGCCGAGCTTGACATTTATAAAGATCTGGGGTTGCGAGGCTTATGTCAAAAAGCTCGCCTCTGGGAAACTAGAGAGCAGATCTGAGAAATGCATCTTTGTCGGTTACCCTAAGGAAACTAAGGGTTATTATTTCTACGATCCCAAAGAGAACAAGGTATTTGTTGCTCGGACGGCAATATTTCTTGAGAAGGAGTTTCTTCTGCAAGAAGCCAGTGGGAGAGAAATAAAGCTGGATGAGAATCCAGAGGAAGGACAAAGTAGTCAAGCACAGTTGGATGTGCATGAGCCGGTAGAGCAGGTTATTGAACAACCTGAGGCTCAGATATCACGGGAACCGCGAAGATCGGGAAGGATCCGTCGTCAGCCTGAGCGTTATGACGGAGTCTACATCATTGATAATGATGAACCCCTAACTTATGCGGATGCGGTCAATGGACCGGAGTCAGCTAGATGGCTTGAAGCTATGCGAGCCGAGATGGACTCCATGTCAGATAACCAAGTCTGGGATTTGGTTGATCCGCCTCCGGGAGTGATCCCTATAGGCTGTAAATGGATCTTCAAGAAGAAGATTGACATGGATGGTAACGTAGTTACCTATAAAGGCAGGCTAGTAGCGAAAGGTTTCAAACAAATCTACGGGATAGATTATGATGAAACTTTCTCTCCTGTAGCCATGTTCAAGTCTATTCGGATTCTTTTCTCAATAGCTGCATATTATGATTATGAGATCTGGCAAATGGATGTGAAGACGGCTTTCCTTAATGGAAATCTGGATGAGGATGTGTATAAGACACAACCTGAAGGTTTCACTAATCCATCAGATCGTCATAAAATATGCAAGTTAAAGAAGTCCATTTATGGACTTAAACAAGCATCTAGAAGCTGGAATATTCGTTTTGATGAATCAATCTCTGAGTTTGGTTTCATCAAGAATGAAGATGACCCGTGTGTATATAAGAGGTTTAGTGGGAGCCTGATTACTTTCCTAGTCCTCTACGTTGATGATATCTTAATCATTGGAAACGATATTCCTGAACTGCATGCTGTTAAAGCATGGTTAGGAAAATGTTTCCAGATGAAAGATCTAGGAGAAGCAGCCTATGTACTAGGTGTGAAGATCTACAGGGATAGATCTAAGAGGCTTCTCGGGCTGTGCCAGAGTACTTACATCGATAAAGTCCTGGAGAGATTTCATTTAAAGAATTCTAAAAGAGGATATCTTCCAGTCAGACATGGTCTGAATCTTTCGAAGAGTCAGTGTCCACAAACATAGACTGAGAAAGATGAAATGGACAATACGCCTTATGCTTCGGCTATTGGATCCATTATGTATGCGATGTTGTGTACTCGCCCAGACGTCGCTTACGGGTTAAGCGTGACCAGTCGGTTCCAAAGTAATCCAGGTATGGCGCACTGGATTGCAGTCAAGAACATTTTAAAATATCTTCGGAGGACCAAAGATATGTTCTTGATATATGGTGGTCAGGAAGAACTCAGTATTGAAGGATACACTGACGCTTCGTTCCAGTCGGATCAGGATGATTTCCGATCGCAATCAGGCTATGTTTTTAGCTTGAATGGTGGAGCAGTGGTGTGGAAGAGTTTCAAACAGTCTACTGTTGCTGATTCCACAATAGAAGCCGAGTATGTTGCAGCCTCGGAAGCATCCAAGGAGGCAGTGTGGATTCGTAAGTTCATTCAGGAACTTGGTGTCATTCCTTCGAGTGCAGATCCTTTGGTTATCTTCTGTGATAACACTGGAGCAATCGCACAAGCAAAGGAACCACGGTCGCACCAGAAGTCCAAGCACATACAGAGACGGTTTCACTTGATCCGGGAGATCATTGATCGTGGCGAGATCAAAATCTGCAAGGTTCATACAGATGACAATCTTGCTGACCCGCTTACCAAGCCTCTGGCGCAGCAGAAGCATGAGAAGCACTGTAATAATATGGGTTTGAGATTTCTCAACCATTAGATTAAGTGCAAGTGGGAGATTGTTGGGGTATGCCCTTAAGGCTAATGTTTGAGGCCTTAGGATTCTATGAGTATCATGTAATAAACGCTTATGTTTATAAAGGCATGGTTGTTATTCAGTATGTTACATTGTCTGTTGCAATAAGTGTACTTCTGAATAATGTCTCAATGCTGTTCAGCTAGGCTGACATGCTATATGTCCTTAGTCGAGATATCTTGGTGAACATGAGACAGCCTTGATATGGTTAAGACTAATGTGTGTTCTAATCTTATAGGATGCTTCGAGCATGGAATAAGATGTAGACTCATGGGTACATTGGATGTACTGGACAGACCCTACTAGGATATTCAATTGCTTGTCACAATGTGAATAATCCTTGTGTGCAACAAGTGGCATACTTCCTCTGACTTGAGATCACTTGTGTTTCTAAATGATGATTGTCATTGTTTTGAGGTAGTTCAATATCATTTGAAATATAATGGTTATAGACTATCTTGGATAATGATCATGAGTCAGGTTAGGGCACTAGTGATAGATACAGGATTGCCGTCTCCTTGTTTAAGGAGTGTGATGTTCTAAAGGGGCCCCCCTGAATGAGATGATTGAGAATAGTGTATGGCCATACCCTGATGACTATGTTCATCTGATCTAATCATGCTCATCATATTGGAGCTACAGGCTTGACACGCTTGTCCAATAAGAACATCCAGTGGCAAAGGAAACTTGTATGCCTCGTGAAGTGGATTCACACTTGTGCTATGGTTTGGGTGTAGTCTTGGAAGACTCTTTCCTTTATATCGGGAGACAGTGATGTGTGGTTAGATACCTCTCACTGATCGTGATAACGTAAGTTATCGTTACCGACATTTAAAGGAAACCCTCAGGGTCGCACAATTTGGTGATATGGCTTACTTAAGTCAGATCGTGTGGACTGAATTGTTTTGGTTCAGTTTAAAGGAGTTTAAACTCTGATTGTAAGTGAGATCTGGTCTGATCATGTTTGATTGATTAGGGCTTGAGATCGGTAAGCTTCGATCGAGAGTGTGGATGCAAGATCGGTGAGATCAAGAGCATCTAGAGATGTACGGTTAGATCTTGAACCTTCATGGTTCATATGAGATTTAGACCATGGCTTGGCTTGGTTCGATTTGTCATTTGGACCAAATGAAATTGGACCAAATTCAATTGAACCGGTTCACATAAGTGAACGCATGGTTCAATTGAGTTGGCGTTTTGGAATGGTTCAAAAGACATGAACGCATGTCTTGATGACTTTCCTTTTATGGAAGTCTTGAAACGCCAAAACGCCTATGTTGACTCAACGCCTCTAGGCTTCGATGCTCTCTCTTGGGTGAGGTATCGTTTGCACAAGGTGGAAGGGTTTTCAAAGAGCAAGACGCTTTCATCTCATCTCCAAAAACACAAAGGACAACTTGGCAATTTTTGCTAGCACAAGAGTTGCGCAAGGAGGAAGCCTTCATCCCTTGTGTGTGACATCTTTGGAGAAGATCTCTCTTGATCTTTGCTTCCAAGCCGACAACCATTCCAATGGCGTTGGTATGATCCCTTTGAGATCTTTTTCGTTTATGCAATGAGTTAATCATATGATCTACATGCGGTCTTGAGGGTGACACCCCTAAATTTTATATATGCGCCGCCCCCTTTAGGGTTTCACCCCCTTGCGCTCCCCCTTGAAGGGGACTTTCAGAAATAGCGGGAAAAGAATCATCTAGTCATTAAGAATTAAAGGGAATTACTCTCCCTTGTCCCATAAAAGTTTAAGCTAGCATAGTGCAGGAGTTACAATAATTCATGGTTTCAAAAGATCGAAAATCAAAGAGAAAAGAGAGTTTAAGAAAATACACCATGGCTGTTGTAAGATCCAAGGATCTTAAGTTCTGGTAAGCATTATTTTCTATGATAAATTATGATAAATTATTTGGATTTAAATAAAATCATTAGCTGTGATATTGTATTATGATTTAAATAAAATTGTTGAGTGCTAATTAATTGGCTTATTGATTGTTAATTTGTAATTAATTGATTTGAGGTTATTTGGTTGTTAATTTATTGTAAATTAATTAGAGATTATTTATTTGTTTGTTGGCTGATATTTTATGATAAATTATTATTGGTTGTTCATGTTAAATTAATTAGGATTTATGGTTGTAAATTGTAAGTTAATTAATTAGACCTTATTGGTTAATTAATTAAATCCTTATTGGATATTAATTAAATCCTTATTGGATTTGTGTTTAAGTGAAATAATTAATTGGATGTTAGATTTAAAAGTCAAATTATTAGTTAAATGGATTAAGTCCTAATCGGATTAGCTAATTGGGTTTGAAATTTCGGAATTATTAGTTAATGGGTTAAACCCTATTGGGATTATTTGGTTAATGGATTAAAAACTTAAAATCGAATTGTTAAGAGGGAATTTGCGCTTAGGGTAAGGGTTTTTGGCGATTTTGGCTTGAGGAAAATTGTGGGCGACGGCTTGAAGGAACTTGGCGATTCTTGGAGATTTGGAGGCGACTTTCTTCTTCCTTCTTCCCTTGGCCGAAATTTTTGAGTGAGTGGTGGTGTTTCTCCTCCATTGTTGGCATCTTCCTAGGAGCATTGCAAAGCTTGACGATTTATTGTGGAGTTTTTTTACCTTGTGTTCTCGGTTAAGAGGTGAGTGGAATGTCTTGTTTGATCTATCCATTTAGTTGTGTTTATGTTAAATAATACACTTGAATTCTTGGAAAATTTCCATGTTAAAACCGAAATTATGCAAAGTGTATTTAAGGTATGAAAACCGAATTTAGAATATTTGTTCATAAGATTCTTGTTTACTAAGGTTTAATTTAAGTTGGAAATTTAGAGTATTTTCCTTGAAACCGAATTCAAAATATTCTTGTTCTTCATGAAAACCGAAATTTTTGTAAAGGTGTATATCTCATGAAAACCAAAAATTGTGGCATGAAATTTAAGGTATTTTTATAGAGAATTTTGGGTAATATTAAGCCAATGATTGTTGTAGCCGAAACCTTGTTAATTGTAAATTTGATGATTTTAGTTAACATGTTTACATGTGGTAATTGGTGGTAATTGTGGTAATTTGTAAAGTAAATTATAAGAACACATGATTTAAATTTTAAGTTGATTTTATGGATGCTTGATACATGATATATATATGGTTATGTATTTATGCAATGTTGAGAAATTGTTTGGAAAATTTGGGTGATAACATAGTAAGTTTTGATTGAACTAATCAGCATGAAATCTAAGGACCACACCATAGTATATGATTGTTAATATTATGTAATTATGTGATTGTTAAATATTAAGTGTTTATGTGACCTTTGGAATTTTATGTTGATCATTATGTGATTATGTGAAATATGAATATTATGTGATTATGTGAATTTCGAAAATTATGTTGATATGGGGTTTTCGAATATTATCTGTGATGATCATGTGATGGTTAGGACTAAGGCTAGGTGTAACTATGAACTCAAGGGGATAGTCCTTATGTGATATGTTAAGGGTCTGAATTTCAGCCCTGTATTGTGATATATGAGGGGGTTGATGATCAGCCTGCCTATTATGATTATTGTGATGGGGGTTGATGCTCAGCCTGCCCGATGTGATTTTTGTGATGACTATCCTAGAGTCTAGTTGACACTTAGGAGTCCGTTTATGTGACCTTTGTGAAATATGTCCACCCTTGTGAAATATGAAATAAGATGTGTCTGTTGTCCAGTAGGAACCTTTTGGGAGAACGGGTTTTGACGCAAAGTGCCATGTCTTGGTCAGACAGGGGCCACCTCTTGATGTCACTACTCTTTTATGTGATGGGGTAATATAAGACGCAAAGTGCCATGTCTTGATCAGACAGGGGCCACCTCTTGATGTCATTACTCTTATATGTGTTGGGAATGATATAAGACGCAAAGTGCCATGTCCTGATCAGACAGGGGCCACCTCTTGATGTCATCATTCTCGTTTTATGTTATGGCGTGATAGACCAGCGTGCCACGTCGTGACCTGACGGGGGCCACCTCCTGATTCTATTCACTGTCCATGTTTATGTGTTGCACGAGATTTTGCAGCTCCCAGTGCTTTGGCCAAGCCGGGTTAGACCATATTGGTCACTTTGTGAATATGCTGGACAACTAGGTTAATTAAGTATGGTGTGTTTAGTTGGTTTAGAATATGTGTGTTCGGTTGGTTTAGAGTATAACTCTAGAACCTGAGGTTATTATATGTTGGTGTGTATATTTTTGGCTGCTTATATGACTTTTGCATTGAATTTGTTATTATGTGTTGACATGATATCCTGTTAAAGATTTTTAAAATAATCTGCATATGTTTTTGAGAGTATGTTATGGATGGTCAATTAGACTATCCACTCACTGGGCTGTGTAGCTCACCCCTCACTATTTTCAGGTGTAGAGCAGGGGCGCAGTTAGCATTATATGGATGCTGTGAATTATGCTTAATGTGTTTATGATTATGATGCCGGTTGTGGCTAAAACTTATGATTTATATGAACAATGTGAACTATGTGAATTTGTGTTGCCAGATGGTGGCAATCAACTGAGTTGGATTTTTGTGTCACCGCGGGCTTCGGCCTGGTTTCGGTGTTTGGTATTAGTTTATAAAATCGATTTTGTGGATTTGTTTTGAAATTGAAGTTGATGTGTATTTTTGCAATCGGTTTTGATACAACTGTAACGTGCATATGTCTAGTGCACGTATTGCGTGGTGGCAGGTACCTTTATGTGATTTATGAGATTTGTGATTCGAAGATTTTATGTGTTTGGAGTTTTGAAAATTTTCAGATCGTGTTTTTCTTGGACTCGGTTTTACCTAGCATTTGATCGATCTTATATGAAACATCCTATTACTTTTGTGATTGTGTTACTTGCTTGAGGTTCAGAATGTGGGATGTTACAGAATGGTAATATAAATTACAGCCATAATTTGCATAAGGGGGTGCTGTGAACAGTGTCAGTGCTTCCTCTTTCGTCGATTTCTCCTCTAATTGATTTCCTTTCACGCTGAAACTTCTGGAGCACCTTCTCCTCCTCTATGCATAGCTTCCACTCAAATTTCTCGACCGGAGATGCGTTGTACGCTTCCCGGTGGTGAAACCCTTGGCGGCGGCATGGAACTCAATTTCTCCCTCTATGGTCGACGAAAATTAGGGCTTTTTGTCTCCTCCCCTTCCTCTCGGCGAAAGCTCCCTTTTTGCTTCTTACAGCTTTTGATTTTATGCCTAGATCGTCCGCAATCGATCCAGCAAAAATTGGACTTAGATTTGACCATGAAAATCGCGTCTCCAGGTTGTAATTATGGCCGTAAAAATGATTACGGCACTGCCGTAATTTCAGTCAAGTTTTCGGATGGAAATCTGTCTGGAATTATGGTACCATGAAATAATTTACGGCAGTGCCGTATTTTCAGCTAAAGTTTCTGGTCGGAAAGCCCTCCCAATTACGGCCCGTGAAAATATTTACGATAGTGCCGTAATTTTCGAAAATCTTTCTGAATAAAAAATTCTCAAATTACAGCGGTAGCCTGTGAAATTACGGTACCGTAATATAAATTACGGCCCTGCCGTAATTTGGTTTGAAGCTTCAATCTTCATGAAATTTGTCGTATAATCTCCTCTTGATGGTGGGAACTCATCCATGCATCTGTATTGCTTGAAAACGCCTGAAAACCGTGCCTTTTTGTCTGAAAATCATCAAAAAACCAAAAAGAGTATAGATTCCGCAGAATTTGATAAAAAAAAAAGCATAAAAATAAGCAAAGGTTCATGAATTTGACACAAAAAGATATATGATGTGGCATGAAATTTACTATAAATTTCAGTGTCATCGAACACATAAGGCTCAAACTTTGCTTGTGCTCAAGCAAAAATCAAAAATTGATCATAGGCATAGATTTTCTCATGAAGAATAAATTTCTAAAATACAATCACTAATGAAAAATACCACTAATTGATTCATAAAAATTTAAATAGACATATCATCCTTTGAATTCAATCTTCAAGCTCCACAACTTAATTAAATAAAACTTCACAACTTGTATAAGAAATTGAATTTCAATCTCTTGAATTCATCCAATTTTCAGTTCAAATCTATCATGCTTTTGTTTACAGGAATAGGATATCCAAAAAAATCTTTTTCCACTCAAATTTTTCTTTTCTTCATTTTTTTTTATTCCGTTTTGTGTTTTTGACGGTATGTACCCACATAGATACACACTTTTTATTTGGGACTTCAACTCTTGCCTTAGGTACCACTGTCAATTTTACACAGTGCCAAGTAGAGGAGTCATTTTCTTTTTCAAACTTCAACTCATATCTTCAGTACCACTATCAATTTTACACAGTGCCAAGTAGGGAAGTCATTCACTATTTTTGGATATTGGATTCTTTCTTCCCAACAAATAGCAAATAGATTAAATATCAATTAGACTAATCAATTGACATCAATTCAAAAGGTTATACTCATATGCTGATTTTATTCAAAAAGTAGCTTCACTTTTAAATTAAATTCTCCAAATAATATATCTCCTTAAAATCTCACTTATCGACCAATGAAATATTTCAAAAGTAGATATGTATAGGAGAAATAAATTTGACATGATATACCTATACCTAATTACAAGCATGAGTTCATTTACCATCAATAGAATCAAACAAGTCATCAACAATGAATTCCTTAAAAATATAGACCAGGCCATAAATCAATCAACATGAAAATATATTCATTAGTCATGAAAACATCACAATATCATCAAGTATTAACATTTAATTACGCACCTCCCAAGGTGCTCAAAGTATCAAAATATCATCATTATACAACCCGATCGAAGAATCATCAATATCAAAATATCATTATACAACCCCATCGAAGATCAAAAATCATTATCATCATTATCATACAACCATATCGAAAATAAGAATATAAGCATGTAAAGCAGAGTGAAGTAGCATAGTGGACACAACATGTATGGAGGAATCATCCTTCCCTATAAAACATGAAACATCAATAAGATAAAGAAAATAGAATGCAAAAAAGTAAAGGGAAAAAGATACTCACAAAACTCTACTCATCATCTGATCCAATCTCCTCGGTGTCCTGAGCTGCTATGTCCATCGGATCAACATGTGGCTCTCCCTGGTGCCCTCCATAGTCTCCGCCTCTCATAGGATCTTGGAAGTCAAAATGCTCATACAAGAAATTTTCCATCTCCTCCATATAGGTGCTCAAATCCTCCACATCCCTGTGGATATGGCGCATAGTGTCCTGCATCTGCCCTACAGAATCTATCATACTCTCCATTCGATGTCCCTGACGATATATCTCTACTGAGAGTGCTTGGAATCCAAGGTCAAAGGCACTAGACCATCCTCCAAAAGGCCTGTGGGAAGATCTAGCAGCAGGGGGAGTAGGATCTGCAGGTCAGTGAGATAGTGACCCATTAATGGCTACGAACAATAGCAGATGGTCACTGCGATCTATCCTGGAAAGGGATAAGTTGGTTGGATCCAACTTTATGGACTGGTATCAGAACTTGAGGATGGTCCTCAAGCTCGAGAGGAAGCTATATGTCCTTGAGCAGCCTATTCCTAGGCCAATTCCATGCTCAGCCTCAGCGGTTGAGAAGGATGCTTTTAATAAGCATCAGGCAGATACTTTGGAGGTTGCTAATTTGATGCTAACCAACATATCGCCTAAATTATGAGGGAAATATGATCAGAAGAGTGCTTTTGAGATTATTTATAGTCTAAGGCAGCTCTTCGATGAATTGGTGAGGCTCAACCCTCCGAAAGTAGACATTCAATGCATTGTGCCGAAAGGTTTAACTAAGACATTGAAGATAAAGATGGAAAATGTCAGGAATAATAGGTGTTATTCATGTGGAGTGCCAACTCACATGATTGACATAGTGCGACTTCAGAACGAGGAGAAGAGAAGCAAGGCTTCATCTTCTGGCTCAGGTATTTATGTTACCGAAGTCAAACTTTCTACTTCTATGTCATGGGTATTGGATATCACATGCAGAGCTCATATTCGTACAAATATGCAGGGGCTCAATAAAAGTAGATCGGTGCGGCCTAGAGAGATTGACCTACGTGTTGGAAATGGAGCATAGGTTGCTGTTGTTGCCATAGGACTTTTGACGCTCTCCATGCCTTCTGGACTTCAATTAGAGTTAAATAATTGTTATTATGTTCCTTCCCTTACCAAAAACATTGTATCTATTCCTTGCTTGGCAAGGAAAGGATTTAAATTTGAAATAAAAGAGGACTCTTGTTCTTTTTCATTTGCAAATGTGTTTTATGGGAAGGGTACCTTATGCAATGGATTATATGTCCTGGACATGGATAACTCTATATGTAACATAAATCATAAAAGAATCAAACTGAGTGGTTTAGTTGCTGCGTACCTTTGGCATTGTCGATTAGCCCATATAAACAAGAATCGCATTCAACAACTCCATGCAAATGGATTGTTAGATTCATCCTCCTTGGAGGAGTTTGATACCTGTGAACCTTGTTTATTAGGGAAGATGACAAAAGTGCCCTTCACCAAGATCGTTGAGAGGGCAGGAGGTTTGTTGGATATCATACATAGTGATGTGTGTGGGCAATTTAGTAAAAGCCAGAGGAGGGTACAACTACTTCATCACATTTACTGATGACTTCAGTAGATATGGTTATGTCTATTTGATGAGACATAAGTCCGAATCCTTTGAGAAATTTAAGGAGTTCAGATATGAAGTAGAGAACCAGCTTGGTAGATCTATTAAGACTCTTTGATCAGATCGTGGTGGAGAGTACCTGAGCAGTGAGTTCTTTGACTATCTTAGAGAGTGTGGGATTCTATCCCAACTCACTCCTCCTAGAACACCTCAATGGAATGGTGTGTCTGAGAGGAGAAATTGAATCATGTTGGACATGGTTCGATCTATGATGAGTCATGCAACTCTACCACCCTCGTTTTGGGGTCATGCACTTGCGACAGCTTCTCTCATACTGAATAATGTTCCATCTAAGAGTGTCTCCAAGATTTCGTATGAGGTATGGAGTGGGAGACGACCAAATCTCTCTTTTATCAGAGTATGTGGATGTGAGACTTATGTCAAACATCAGGATTCTAGCAAGCTAGAACCCAGATCTAATAAATGCGTGTTTGTGGGGGTATCCTAAGGAAAGTAAAGGATATTACTTCGATATTCCCAACGAGAATAAAGTTTTTTTTGTTCGGGGTGTTGTCTTTCTAGAGAAAGAATTTATCATAAAAGAAGTCAATGGGAGGAAGTTTGACTTGGACGAGGTCCAAGTGCAACCACAAGACACTGAGATGGAACCTGAGCCACCTGCACCGGTTGCTGGGCAACTAGAGGCTCAGACACAGGCCCCTCGTAGGTCTGGGAGTATTCGTCGTGCACCTGAGAGGTATGGGTCGCTGCCGACCCAACACGACAGGATCTTCATCATTGAGGATGAACCCATGACCTATGATGAGGCGGTCGCTGGACCGGCTCCGAGAAATGGCTTGAGGCCATGAGATCTAAGATGGATTCTATGTCGGCTAACCAAGTCTGGGATTTAGTTGAGCTACCTGATGGGGTAAAGCCCATAGGGTGTAAATGGGTCTTCAAGAGGAAGCCTTCTGGCCAGTTGCCATGTTCAAATCCATTCAAATCCTGCTTGCTATAGCTGCATATCACTATTATGAGATATGGCAGATTGATATAAAGAAAGCATTCCTTAAACGAAAAGCTGACAGAGGATGTGCATATGACACAGCCTGATGGCTTCATCCATCCTGCAGAGGTTGATAAGGTCTACAGGCTAAAGAGATCCATTTATGGATTAAAGCAAGCTTCTCAAAGTTAGAATCTTCGATTTGATGAGGCAGTAAGAGATTACGACTTTATCAAGAGTGAAGATGATGCTTGTGTATATAGAAAATTCAGTGGGAGCTTGGTGATATTTCTGGTCTTGTATGTCGACAACATACTACTCATCAGAAACGACATCCCTAGTCTTCAATCTGTGAAGACATGGTTGGGGAAGTGTTTTGAGATGAAAGACTTAGGGGAGGCCGCCTATATCCTAGGCGTGAGGATCTACCGGGATAGATCCAAGAAGCTCATGGCCCTTAGTCAAAGTACTTACATTGAAAGGTCCTGGAGAGGTTCAACTTGGAGCAATCCAAGAAAGGATACCTTCCAGTGAGACATGGCCTTATTCTCTCCAAGAGCCAGTGTCCCACCACACAGGCTGAGAGGGACGACATGAGTTGAGTACCCTATGCTTCAGCAGTAGGTTCGATCATGTACGCGATGTTATGTACTAGACCAGACATGGCTTATGCTGTGAGCATAACTAGTCGATACCAATCCAATCCAGGTCTGCAGCACTAGGTGGCTGTAAAGAACATTCTATGTTTCTGAGAAGAACTAAAGAGTGGTTCTTGGTTTATGGGGGACAGGAAGAGCTCAGTGTTCAGGGCTACATTGAGGCATCATTCCAGTCATACCCTGATGACTTAAGATCGCAGATAGGCTATGTGTTCAGATTAAGTGGCGGTGCTGTGAGCTGAGAGAGCTCTAAGCCGTCCATTGTAGTTGATTCTACAACCGAAGCTGAGTATGTCACCGCTTCTAAGGCAGCCAAAGAAGCCGTTTGGATAAGGAAGTTCATTTTTGAACTTCAGGTGGTTCAAACTACTATGGATTCGATTGATGTCTATTGTGACAACAATGGAGCGATTGCACAAGCAAAGGAACCAAGGCCTCATCAAAAATCCAAACATATACTCAGGAGATTTCACCTGTTCTTGGAGATCATTGACAGAGGTGATGTCAAGATTAGTAGAGTTGATGCAAATAACAATCTGGCAAACCCACTGACCAAGGCTTTGACGCAGCAGAAGCATGATGGTCATACGAGGGACATGAGGTTGAGATTTCTCAACAACTAAGTCTAAGGGCAAGTGGGAGATTGTTGGTGTATATGCCATTGGACCCATTGTTGGTCCATCTTGTACTACTTGATATTGATATTTTATATATAATTCTGGTATTGTCGTTATTATGCTATGTTTACATTTGCGATTATGTACATGGATAATAATGTCCCTAGAGATAGATTGTATCTGTGCTCAAACGGTGTGTCCCCTATCAAGTACCTGAGTGGATGAGGGAAAGCTCTGGTGCATGTGAGACTGGTATATAAGCTGGTTAGGCACAGGGTGCTAATGCAGGTATATGGGTATATCAGTGGTGGGTATACTGGACCGACCCGCTGTGAGGCTCTTACTTGGTATCATGAGTTAAGCTCACAAGTGACAGGAGATGCATTGATCCCTTGACTTGAGGTCATTGACTCTTCTATCTAGTAAGGGACATGCTTTGATACAGCCTAACACCTCGCCGTAGTTGGGAGGTCATAACGGTTATCATTGGGTATGTCACGACCCATATGAGAAGATCAATGGATAGACATAGGATTTGCCCCTTCCTAAGGGAAGCTTAATATCCACGGAGCCCCCCTATGGTTGCATGACTGAAAGTGTATGGCCATACCCAGGTGAAAGCCTGATGTAGTCATGACCATGAGATTGGATGAAAACAAAGTGGTGACACACTTTGTCCAATCGGATATCAGTTTGGCAAAGAGACTGTAACGCATCAGTATCTTGTTGCGATGATGGGGATGTCGATGTTGATATCCATTCCGAAGACTTAAGTAGCAGCGATGCACTGCTAGGTGCCACTCACTGCTTGTGATGACCTATGTTAATCATTGCCAATGTCAGAGGAACCTACAAGGTCGCACAACTTGAAACTCGGGTTCTCGTATTGATCAGGTAGCCTAACGATCGAGTTATTGGATAACTCAAATCTATTTGGGAGAATTCATCAGCGCCATTGTGCCTGATGAGATAGAAGGGACTTATTGGAGCTAACTTCATTTTTGGGCCAGATGGGCTAAATGGGCCCAATAGGTCAAATGGGCCAAATGGGCCAAATAGGCCCAATAGGCAAATTGGGCCAAATGAAGTCTAAGCTTGGAGCATGGACCAATGGGCCTCCAAGCCCAATGGGCGAGAAGCCTAGTTAGGCGTGAGGCCTAATAGACCTTGAGGCCCAATGGGCCGTCAGGCCTAATGGGCCATGACAATAAGTTGCCTAGGCCCAATAGACATCATGGTGAATTAAATCATGTATTTAATTCTGGGAATTAAATTATGTATTTAATTCTGTAATTAATTCTGTGTTTAATGATGAATTTAATTCTGGATTTAATTACAAATTTAATTCTGAATTTGAAGAGTCATGCTATTAATGGCCATTATGAAACTTTAATTCAAGGTTTTAATGGGTCATTATGAGACTTTAATTCAGAGTTTAATTCTATAATTAATTCTAAAATTAATTCTATAATTAATGATGAATTAATTCAGAGATTAATTATGAATTTATTATGGAATTCAAATGGTCACCATGATTTCTATAAAAGAGGAGGTGGAGTGTCCTTGGCGCCTACTAGATCTCTTTGGAAGATTTCTCTCCTTGGTGCCTACTTCATTCTTCCCTCTCTTCTGGGCAACTGCAAGGTTGGACCTTAGCAGATTCTTCCATCATTCCTTCTCATCTTGGTGTCTCCTCCTTGTGGGTAGCGCAAGCTCTTGAGGATTTCTCCTAGAGGCGTGCATCTTCTTCCTGAGGCTAGCACTGGGCGTGGAAGAAGAGAACTCGAGTGTCGGTTGTGTGCAAGACTGTAGAGGGCGAACATTTGGGTGCCTACATCGCTTCCTTTTTCTTCGCTGCAAGGTATCATCTCCTACTCACCGTGTCGATTCCTTCGCATGACTCGATCTTCTGGGTGTTTAGGACTGGCCTGTTTTGGGGATTGCTTCTGCTGTGCATGTCTTTAAAATTTTAAAATTTTATGAGAAACTAAAATTTTAGATTTTGAGTTTTTCATGAGCATGTAGAATTGCATGTGTAAATATGCATGCCTGTGATGTATCCTTGTGAGGCCTGCGTGCCGCTTTTCTTTTTGCTTTTAACTAAGAAGAAGATTAGGGCTGCATAGGGTGAACATTTGGGCGCCTACATCGCTTCTTTTTTCTTCTCTGCAAGGTATCATCTCCAACTCACCATGTCGTGATGTATCCTTGTGAGGCCTGCGTGCCGCTTTTCTTTTTTGCTTTAAACTAAGAAGAAGATTAGGGTGGCACATGTGACGGCACTCCTCTCGGTCCCCACATATGAGACCTCATGTTGTCTAGGTGCCACATCCACTTGGCTAGCACGTAGCCACCCATCACACGCCAGGTCAAGAGCCTCGAACCCTGGCTAGTTCAGCCTCACATATTTCGTCTGCAGCAGGATTCAAACCCTTGACATCCCCTCACGGAGAGAGTCCCATTAACCATTAAGCTGCATGCCTATGCTGTTTTATCATTATGTGATCACTATAGGATTGCATGCCTGTAATGTTAGACATAAGATAAAATTGAAATGATGAGACCTCAAAAACCCTCAATCAAAATATCAAGTCTAGTAGCCTTCTAACGCGTAGCCCTCACCAAACCAACGATCAGTGGTGTTGTGAAGTGTTTCCCACCCTCGTGGTACACACCCACTTATCTTTAGAAGGTGTGTGGTGGCAATGGTTTCCCCAGTCTAGTTTTACCCTGGATGTGCCTTCGCAAGGAAACTCGTTGGCCCTGGGCATAACGGTTAGGAATGGACTTGACTAGATTTTCATATGTGCTGGGCAGATGATGAAACTCTAGAGGTATCATTGAGAGGTTTGGGTTTCATGCTATATCCATCCCTCGCTGGACATGGAATGCCTAGACTATCTCAATAAGGGGAGTTGCTTAGAGCAAACGGCCGGCTTGCCCACCTTAAGAAGCATGGGTCACTTTGTGCATCTCATTCCACCCTCGTGGGACGCGAAGACCTATGTGGAATAAGGATCCCATCACACTAGGAATTCTGAATTTCTCGATTGACTTTGTGGGTTGTCAATTCGATTAAAATAGTGGGAGCCATAATCATTTAAAACAAGTTCAGTTTAAATGATTTGAAGTAGTACTGATCTGCTGTTTCTTGGTTGTTGTAGAACAATGGCTATGAACAAATGGTAGATGGTCACTGCAATCTACCCTAGAAAGGGATAAGTTGGTTGGATCCAACTTACTGGATTGGTATATGAACTTGAGAAATGTGCTTTAGCTCGAGAGGAAGCTCTATGTCCTTGAGCAGACTATTCCTGAGCCATGTCCATGCTCAGCTTTAGCGGCTGAGAAGGATGTTTATGATAAGCATCAGGCTGATACTTTGGAGGTTGCTAATTTGATGCTAACCAATATGTCGCCCGAATTAAGAGGGCAATATGAATCTAAGAGTGCTTCTGAGATTATTTCTAATCTAAGGCAGCTCTTTGATAAATTAGTTGAGCTCAACCCTCCTAAAGTAGACATTCAATGTGTTGAGCTGAAAGGCTTAACTAAGACATTGAAGATAAAAATGGAAAGAGTCAGGAATAACAAGTGCTACTCATGTGGTGGACCACCTCACATGATAAAGGACATAATGCGACTTCAGAATGAGAAGAAGAGAGGCAGGGCTTCATCTTCATGCTCAGGTATTTATGTTACTGAAGTCAACCTTTCTACTTCTATGTAATGGGTATTGGATACCGCATGTGGAGCTCATATTTGTACAAATATGCAGGTGCTCAAGAAAAGTAAATCGATGCGGCCTGGAGAGATTGACCTACGGGTTGGAAATGGGGCATAAGTTGTTGTAGTTGCTGTAGGAGTTTTGACTCTCTACCTACCTTCTGGACTTCAACTAGAACTAGATCATTGCTATTATGTACCTTCACTTATTAAAAACATTGTATCCATTCCTTGCTTGGGAAAGAAAGGATTTAAGTTTGAAATAAAGGAGAACTCTTGTTCTTTCTCATTTGCAAACATGTTTTATGGGAAGGGTACTTTGTTCAATGGGTTATATGTCTTGGACATGGATAGTTCTATTTGTAACATAAATAACAAAAGGATCAAACTGAGTGGTTCATTTGGTGCTTTCCTATGGCATTGTCGATTATCCTATATAAACAAGAATCGCATCCAACAGCTCTATGCAAATGGGTTGTTAGATTCAAGTTCCTTGGAGGAATTTGAAACTTGTGAGCGTTGTTTATTAGGGAAGATGACAAAGGTGCCTTTCACCAAGATCGGTGAGAGGGAAGGAGGTTTATTGGATCTTATACATAGTGATGTGTGTGGGCCATTCAGTAAACAAACCATAAGAGGATATAACTACTTCATCACATTTACTGATGACTTCAGTAGATATGGTTATGTCTATCTGATGAGACATAAGTCTGAATCCCTTAAGAAATTCAAGGAGTTCAAAAATGAATTAGAGAACCAGCTTAGAAGATCCATTAAAACTCTTCGATCAGATCGTGGTGTCGAGTACCTGAGCGGTGAGTTCTTAGACTATCTGAGAGAGTGTTGTTGGGGTATGCCCTTAAGGCTAATGTTTGAGGCCTTGGGATTCTATCAGTATCATGTATATAAACTCTTATGTTTATATAGGCAATGGTTGTTATTCAGTATGTTACATTGTCTGCTGCAATAAGTGTGCTTCTGAATAATGTCTCAATGCTGTTCAGCTTGGCTGACATGCTATAATGTCCTTAGTCGAGATATCTTGGTGAACATGAGACAGCCTTGATATGATTTAGACTAATATGTGTTCTAATCTTATAGGATGCTTCGAGCATGGAATAAGATGTAGACTCATGGGTACATTGGATGTACTGGACAGACCCTACTAGGATATTCAATTGCTTGTCACAATGTGAATAATCCTTGTTTGCATCAAGTGGCACATGTCCTCTGACTTGAGATCACTTGTGTTTCTAAATGATGATTGTCATTGTTTTGAGGTAGTTCAATATCATTTGAAATATAATGGTTATAGATTATCTTGGATAATGATCATGAGTCAGGTTAGGACACTAGTGATAGATATAGGATTGTCGTCTTCTTGTTCAAGGAGTGTGATGTTCTAAAGGGGCCCCCCCGAATGAGATGATTGAGAAAGTGTATGGCCATACCCAGGTGACTATGTTCATCTGGTCTAATCATGCTCATCATATTGGAGCTACAGGCTTGACATGCTTGTCCAATAAGAACATCCAGTGGCAAAGGAAACATGTATGCCTAGTGAAGTGGATTCACACTTGTGCTGTGGTTTGGGAGTAGTCTTGGAAGACTCTTTCCTTTATATCGGGAGACAGTGATGTGTTGCTAGATACCCCTCACTGATCGTGATAACGTAAGTTATCGTTACCGATATTTATAGGAAACCCTCAGGGTCGCACAATTTGATGATATGGCTTCTTTAAGTCAGATCGTGTGGACTAAATTGTTTGGGTTCAGTTTAAAGGGATTTAGACTCTGATTGTAAGTGAGATCTGGTCTGATCATGTTTGATTGATTAGAGCTTGAGATCGGTAAGCTTCGATCGAGAGAGATGATGCTAGATCGGTGAGATCAGGAGCATCAAGAGATGAACGGTTAGATCTGGAGCCTTAGGGTTTAATATGATCTAGACCATGGCTTGGGCTTATTTGATTTGGTTTTTTGAACCAAATGCAATTGAACCAAAAAGAGAACCGGTTCACTTATGTGAACGCATGGTTCGAAAGGGTGAAGGCGTTTTGGTCGTTTATGAGAGCATGTCTTCTATTTATGGTAAGTCATGAATGCCTCTTCCAAAAACACCATAACGCCAATACGTTCACCACTTCACTTCACTTGACGCTTCTTGCACTTTTCGTGTGGAGGAGAGGTTGACGAGAAGGAAGAGCTCTCGGCCAAGCAAGCAAACATCTCCTCATCCCTACCACTCGACAAGGATACTTGTAGATCCTTGCTAGCACAAGGAGATTCAAGGAGAAGCCATCTTCACCTTGTGTGCGTTGCCTTTGGAGAAGAACCATTTGATTCTTTCTCTTCCAAGCCACCTCCTATCTCATGGCCATGGTAACGCATCTATCTTCTATTGCTCTAAGTTGATCATATGACACATACATGCGATTCATGAAACCCTTGCTTCCGCTGCCGAAATGAACTATATGCGCCACTTAGGGTTTCGCTCCCCCTTGAAGGGGACCCTTTCAATTGGTATCAGAGCAGGTTCTATATGTGTTCATATGATTGCTTGATGTATTTGTGTGATCCATGCTTGCGTTTATGAATAGATCTAAAGTTAACATGCGAAAATACATGTTTGTATGTTTTTACTCATGTTGGTTGCGCATGTTTTATGTTGGCGCATGTTGTTGTTGTTTTGTCAAAAAACTCCACTTGCGCGCCCCATATTAGATCTAAGCGCCCACTATAAACCCTTAGATGGGTTGATGGGGTTGAAGTCATCTTCTAGGAAGGATCCAAATAGTCTGATCAGAGCATCTGACAGCCTAGATGGGTTGACCAGATAGCACCTGTGCGCAAGCACGAGGTGGCTATAGGTCGACTGCATCAAGGGCGTGTAGCGAGGTCTAGTTGAGACGACTAGTGAACACACATGAGTTAGGCCCGGGGTCACACCCGCTTGCCGAAACTCATGAGGGTTGTTCAGCCCTTTGCGCATGCATGGTTGACCATTAGGTCAACTCAAGTCAGTTAGGACTTGGTGCATGCAAGGGCAGTGGATCTGACTAGATGGATGAGTGGATCCCTATCAATGGACCGTTGTAAGGTTGTAGGGCACATAAGAAAATTAAAATTGATGCCAATGGGTTTTCAAAAAATTTTATTTTCTTGTTAAATGGATCACATGCTGAGTGGATGCCATGTGCTTGTTTATTTCATCTTATGTGGGTTGCCCTTTTAATGTCTGCTGTGCTGGGGCCTGCGAGCCTGGATTAAAATTGTAAATTAATTCATATTGTGATCTGCGCATCACTTTTATTTAATTTATAATGTGTAATTGACCTGTGAGTCAATCATGTCTAGATAGATTAAATTGTAAGTTTAATCAGACATGAGCACAGAGCACAGTTGGCAGATGCGCATGCAGCAGAGGCTTGACCAGGTGGGAGGTCTAGGGTTCGACCCTATGACAGGCGCATCTACCTGGTGGGTGCACCTGAGCTGCAGAAGGCGCTTAGGCCCTGGTCTGGGCCAGATGAGAGGCAAAAGACCCAAGAAGAGCTAAAGTGAAGACTTAAGTTAACTTAAGGTCTTACTTAGGGCAAATGGGCTTTTACCACATAAGATCAGCATGCTTTCTACTTATCGTTTTTATAATTAGAATTGCATGATTTATCTTCTGCTATCACCATAGGGTTTGCATGATAGTTAAGAAGATAAAAGGACCGTTAAAATCCAACGCTATAATATCAAGCACGTAAGCCTTCTGACGCGAAACCTCACTGTTCTGACTATCGTTGGAGCCGTGTTGTACCCACTCAGTGGGCACGTCCATCTATCTTCAGACGGTGCGGGATTTCACCTGCGTGTTACAGAGAAGGGATTTATCGCTTCTCGTTGCTCAGCATAGCACGTGGTGGTCCAGGGAGTAGGTCGGGTCAGCTTGACCATGTAGGCTACATATGTGGCGCATATGGTAGCACATGGAGGCAGCCATCTGTGGGATCAGAGACTGTGTTGTACCAACTCAGTTGGCACAGTCTGCTGGATTGCCCAGATGAAGGGGAATCGCACGGGTTGGCGATTGGCAGGGACTGCCTACCAGAAATTAGTACTCGTACTCTCTGTGCATCTTATCTCGCCTGAGCGGGACGCAGAGACCAAGTATGAAATCTGGATCCCATCTCACTAAAAGAGTTCTACTCTTTCGGGCTGTTTTGCTGGATTTTTCAGCCAGATAAAAATAGTGAGAAAAAGAATCATTCTTAAGTCCTGATTGATTCTTAACATTGATACTGACCTTGCTGTTCTTGCATTGTTGTAGATTCCTGCAGCAACGAACACCATGAGCTTCAATGTGCGATCCCTACTGGAAAGGGAGAAGTTTGCTGGGCCAAACTTCTCAGACTGGTTCGGACACCTTAAGATCGTTCTTAAGGCAGAGAGGAAACTGTATGTCCTCGAGACGGCTGTGCTGCCTCAACCCGCTACGAACGCCGCAAGGGCGGTTCGTGATGCCTATGAAAAGCATGTCAATGATAGCATTGATGTCGCTTGCCTGATGCTAGCGTCTATGACGCCACAGCTGCAGCGTCAGCATGAGGATATGTCTACTATAGAAATTATAGCAAACCTCAAGATGTTGTATGCTGCACAGGCGAGGACTGAACGCTATAATTTGACCAAGCTTTTCTTTCAGAGCAAACTGGCTGAAGGGAGTCCAGTGGGAGCTCATGTGCTCAAGATGATTGGGCACAAAGAGGCTCTAGAGAAACTGGGGCACACCATCAATCAGGAGCTTGCTGTAGACATTATTCTGCAGTCCCTCCCGGCCTCTTTCGATCCGTTCATTATTAATTTTAATATGAACAAGATCGACTGTACTCCGGCAGAGTTGCTGAATATGCTCTTGACTACAGAGGAAACTCTAAAGGGAAAGCCTTCAACCTCTGTCTTGATGTTTCCGTCAAGGAATAAGAAGAAGGGGAAGAAGGGCAAAGCCCCTGTCAAGAATTACAACAAGGCTCTGAAACAAAAGGTCAAGCGGTCGAAGGAATACAGATGTTTCCATTGTGGCCAGCTGGGTCACTGGAAAAAGGACTGTAAAGCGCTCCAAGGAGACAAGAAGGGAAGCATCGCTTCTGGCTCAGGTATTTTTGTGACTGAGGTCATGATATCTTCTTCTTCTATTTCATGGGTGTTGGACACTACATGTGGAGTTCACATTTGTTCAAATGTATAGGAACTCAAGAGAAGAAGACAGGTGGGACAGCATGAGGTGGACCTACGAGTTGGAAACGGGGCACGGGTTGCTGCTGTTGCTGTAGGGGTTTATTACATCTCATTACCATTTGGACTTGTATTAGAACTGGACAATTGTTATTTTGTTCCGAGTATTACGAAAAATATTATCTCTATTCCTGCTCTTGTCAGGAAAGGATTTTCCTTTGAATGCAATATTTCAAAGTATGTTCTTTCTAATGATAATATTGTTTATGCTACTGGATCAATTAACAATGGATTATTCATGTTGGACATGGAATGTTCTATACAAAATATTGATAATAAGAAAGCCAAGTATGCTGATGACAGCACCTTGTTATGGCATAGTCGTTTAGGCCATATTAACAAGAAGCGCATTAAGCGGTTGCATGATCATGGACTGCTGGGATCATTCTCCTATGAGGAGATTGATACATGCAAAGCTTGTTTAATGGGTAAAATGACGAAGTTTCCTTTTCCTAACAAAGGTCAAAGGGCTTCAGGTTTACTTGACCTTATACACAGTGATGTGCGTGGGCCATTTAGTAAACATGCCAGAGGTGGCTATTCATACTTCATTACCTTTACTGATGATTTCAGTAGATATGGGTATGTCTATCTAATGAGACATAAGAGTGAATCTTTTGACAAGTTCAAAGAGTTCAAAAATGAAGTACAGAATCAGCTAGGCCGAAATATCAAGGCACTTCGCTCAGATCGAGGTGGAGAATACCTAAGTCGAGAATTTACTAACTATCTGAAGGAGTGTGGGATTATCTCACAGCTCACTCCACCAGGAACACCGCAATGGAATGGTGTGTCCGAGAGGAGGAACAGAACCTTACTGGATATGGTTCGTTCTATGATGAGTCAGGCTACTCTACCTTACTCCTTTTGGGGATTTGCACTGGAAACAACTGCAAAGGTACTAAACCGAGTGCCATCCAAGGCAGTTTCAAAGACTCCATACGAATTATGGTATGGGAAACAGCCGAGCTTGACATTTATTAAGATCTGGGGTTGCGAGGCTTATGTCAAAAAGCTCGCCTCTGGGAAACTAGAGAGCAGATCTGAGAAATGTATCTTTGTTGGTTACCCTAAGGAAACTAAGGGTTATTATTTCTATGATTCCAAAGAGAACAAGGTATTTGTTGCTCGGACGGCCATTTTTCTTGAGAAGGAGTTTCTTCTGCAAGAGGCCAGTGGGAGAGAAATAAAGCTGGATGAGAATCCAGAGGAAGGACAAAGTAGTCAAGCACAGTTGGATGAGCCTGAGCCGGTAGAACAGGTTATTGAACAACCTGAGGCTCAGATATCACGGGAACCGCGAAGATCGGGAAGGATCCGTCGATAGCCTGAGCGCTATGATGGAGTCTACATCATTGATCATGATGAACCCCTCACTTATGCGGATGCGGTCAGTGGACCGGAGTCAGCTAGATGGCTTGAAGCTATGCGAGCCGAGATGGACTCCATGTTAGATAACCAAGTCTGGGATTTGGTTGATCCGCCTCCGGGAGTAATCCCTATAGGCTGTAAATGGATCTTCAAGAAGAAGATTGACATGGATGGTAACGTGGTTACCTATAAGGGCAGGCTAGTTGCGAAAGGTTTCAAACAAATCTACGGGATAGATTATGATGAAACTTTCTCTCCTGTAGCCATGTTCAAGTCTATTCAGATTCTTTTCGCGATAGCAGCATATTACGATTATGAGATCTGGCAGATGGATGTGAAGACCGCTTTCCTTAATGGAAAACTGGATGAGGATGTGTACATGACACAACCTGAAGGTTTCACTAATCCATCAGATCGTCATAAAATATGCAAGTTAAAGAAGTCCATTTATGGACTTAAGCAAGCATCAAGAAGCTGGAATATTCGTTTTGATGAATCAATATGTGAATTTGGTTTCATCAAGAATGAAGATGACCCGTGTGTATATAAGAGGTTTAGTGGGAGCGTGATTACTTTCCTAGTCCTCTACGTCGATGATATCTTAATCATTGGAAACGATATTCCTGAACTGCATGCTGTTAAAGCATGGTTAAGAAAATGTTTCCAGATGAAAGATCTAGGAGAAGCAGCCTATGTGTTAGGTGTGAAGATCTACAGGGATAGATCTAAGAGGCTTCTCGGGCTGTGCTAGAGTACTTACATCGATAAAGTCCTGGAGAGATTCCATTTAGAGAATTCTAAAAGAGGATATCTTCCAGTCAGACATGGTCTGAATCTTTCAAAGAGTCAGTGTCCACAAACACAGACTGAGAAAGATGAAATGGACAATACGCCTTATGCTTCGGCTATTGGGTCCATTATGTATGCGATGTTGTGTACTCGCCCAGACGTCGCTTACGGGTTAAGCGTGACCAGTCGATTCCAAAGTAATCCAGGTAAGGCACACTGGATTGCGGTCAAGAACATTTTAAAATATCTGCGGAGGACCAAAGATATGTTCTTGGTATATGGTGGTCAGGAAGAACTCAGTATTGAAGGATATACTGACGCTTCATTCCAATCGGACCAGGATGATTTCCGATCGCAATCAGGCTATGTTTTTAGCTAGAATGGAGGAGCAGTGGTGTGGAAAAGTTTCAAACAGTCTATTGTTGCTGATTCCACAACAGAAGCCGAGTATGTTGCAGCCTCGGAAGCATCTAAGGAGGCAGTGTGGATTCGTAAGTTCATTCAGGAACTTGGTGTTGTTCCTTCGAGTGCAGATCCTTTGGTTATCTTCTGTGATAACACTGGAGCAATCGCACAAGCAAAGGAACCACGGTCGCACGAGAAGTCCAAGCACATACAGAGACGGTTTCACTTGATCCGGGAGATCATTGATCGTGGTGAGATTAAAATCTGCAAGGTTCATACAGATGACAATCTGGCTGACCCGCTTACCAAGCCTCTGGCGCAGCAGAAGCATGAGAAGCACTGTAATAATATGGGTTTGAGATTTCTCAACCATTAGATTAAGTGCAAGTGGGAGATTGTTGGGGTATGCCCTTAAGGCTAATGTTTGAGGCCTTGGGATTCTTTCAGTATCATGTATAAACTCTTATGTTTATAAAGGCAATGGTTGTTATTCAGTTTGTTACATTGTCTGCTGCAATAAGTGTGCTTCTGAATAATGTCTCAATGCTGTTCAGCTAGGCTGACATGCTGTAATGTCCTTAGTCGAGATATCTTGGTGAACATGAGACAGCCTTGATATGATTGAGACTAATATGTGTTCTAATCTTATAGGATGCTTCGAGCATGGAATAAGATGTAGACTCATGGGTACATTGGATGTACTAGACAGACCCTACTAGGATATTCGATTGCTTGTCACAATGTGAATAATCCTTGTTTGCAACAAGTGGCACATGTCCTCTGACTTGAGATCACTTGTGTTTCTAAATGATGATTGTCATTGTTTTGAGGTAGTTCAATATCATTTGAAACATAATGGTTATAGACTATCTTGGATAATGATCATGAGTCATGTTAGGGCACTAGTGATAGATATAGGATTGCCGTCTCCTTGTTTAAGGAGTGTGATGTTCTAAAGGGGCCCCCCTGAATGAGATGATTGAGAAAGTGTATGGCCATACCCAGGTGACTATGTTCATCTGATCTAATCATGCTCATCATATTGGAGCTACAGGCTTGACACGCTTGTCCAATAAGAACATCCAGTGGCAAAGGAAACATGTATGCCTAGTGAAGTGGATTCACACTTGTGCTGTGGTTTGGGTGTAGTCTTGGAAGACTCTTTCCTTTATATCGGGAGACAGTGATGTGTTGCTAGATACCCCTCACTGATCGTGATAACGTAAGTTATCATTACCGACATTTAAAGGAAACCCTTAGGGTCGCACAATTTGATGATATGGCTTACTTAAGTCAGATCGTGTGGACTGAATTGTTTGGGTTCAGTTTAAAGGGATTTAAACTCTGATTGTAAGTGAGATCTGGTCTGATCATGTTTGATTGATTAGGGCTTGAGATCGGTAAGCTTCTATCGAGAGATTGGATGCTAGATCGGTGAGATCAGGAGCATCAAGAGATGAACGGTTAGATCTTGAACCTTTAGGGTTTATTGTGATCTAGACCATATGGCTTGGGTTAATTGGTCTTTGAACCCAACCGACATTGAACCAGCTCATTGAGTGAGCGCATGGTTCAAGGGAGAGAGCAAAATGCGTTGGGGTAAACCCATGAACGCATGAACGCCTGAACGTTAGGCGGTTACTATTTTTGGTTTTCCAAAATAAGGTAACGCACTACACGTTCGAGAGAGTTACGCCCTCTCTCGTCTCTTCACGTCTTGTCGCCTCTTCTCTCGTGGGAGAACTTCTTCACGCTTTGGAGAGAGTTTTAGCCAAGAAAGGAGATCATCTAAATCCGCTAAACGCGATCAGGAGACTTGGAGATCCTTGCTAGCACAAGGAGCAACAAGAAGTAGCCGATCCATCGTCTTGTGTGCGTCATCTTTGGAGGAGAACCATTTCGTTCTCTCATTTCCAAGCCGCCATCCAAAGCAATGGCTATGGTAAGATCACTTGTCGATCTTTGCAAGTTTTAACAAGTTGATCATATGACATGCATGCGATATAGAAACCCTTGCTTCCGCTTCGAATTTTTGTTATGCGCCTATTAGGGTTTCGCTCCCCCTTGAAGGGGACTTACACATGGTTTCCTTCCTAGTGTTAAGTTGGGCTTCTATCTCAAGGGCTCTCTGATAGGCTTCCTCTATGGTGTCTATTTGGTAATGGGCAAGACCTCTCTTGATTTCTGACCTAAGACCATTTTTGAACCTACTCGGGGTAAACATAGGGTCTTCATCCATATCACTCCTCAATAAGAGTTCATCAAACTTTACCATGTACTCTTCTACATATGAGTTTCCTTGGACAAGGCTACTAGTTTGGTCAAGAAGCTTACTGTGAAAATTTTGGGGAACATACTTTTCTCTCGACTTAATGTTCATCTCATCCCATCTTGTAATGAGGGGTTGACGAGACCTCTGTAGGCTTCTTTCTACATTGCTCCAATAGAGTCTAGCAGAACCTTCAAGAAGGCATTTGGTAAACCTAGCCTTAGAGTGCTCGGGCATCGGGCATCATACTTCATTCGAAGTATTGCTCGAGTTGGTTGTCCAATCTATGTATTGTCTAGGATCAAGAGATCCATTAAAGGTGGGCGGGTTAAGCTTTACAGCATGTTGCATGTAATCATCCCTAAGTCTAGGATTATGGTGGGTTTGGACATGTTGTCCTTCCCAGCCAAAGTTCTGGGGGGTATTCCTAGGGTGTTCCTTGGGGTTTGATTCCTTGGCATAGGTTCTAGAGGCTCTCTTAATTCATTAGAGGGTTGACTTGGATGCCTACTTTGGTTTTCAATGGTTTGGACTCTAGTGTTGAGCTCTCCAATATCATTTCCCATACTAGCAATGTTTTGATTGATTTGGTTAAGAGACTCTAAAATTGCAGTGAGATCCATTGGTTGGTTATTATCTTGTTGGGATCTAGACCTTGTTTGCATGATACAAGATTTTGAAAAGATTATAGCTTTTGAAAAAAAAAAAAAAAAAAAAAAAAAAAAAAAAAGGAAATGCAACCTAGTGTTTTATGGATATCAAATTTGTTTCAAACACCCTAGATTCCAAGAATTGTCCTAAAAGTAGAAATAAGTTTTGGCTTAAAAACTACTCAAAGAACTTGGCTCTGATACCAAACTAATGTGGGGTGGGATCACTTGTATGCAAACAACGCATTTCACAAATATTTTTTTTTTGTATTTTAATAATAAAATCTGAAATTATACTAACGAAGTGAGAAAATAGTTTTTTCTGTACTTTTAATATAAGAAAACTGAAATTATCTACTTGCTTGAAAGAAAATGACATAAAACTAAAGAGAAACTCACCTTGGACCCCTTGAGAATAGAAGGAGTCACCTTCCCATTCTTTACCGGTCCAATGGTAGATGTCATGAAGTAGGGCCCTATGAGCTTACACACATGCAATCAACCAAGCCCACACATGTGTGGGTGAGTTTAAAATAAGAATGAAGTGTCCAACACGATTAAAGATCAAGAGGGAAGCTATTCTTCCAAATTCTCTTGCTAACAATAGAGAGACTATCTAGTTTTAGAGGGGAAGAGAGAGAGATGCGCTAAGCTTCCTTCAACCTTGCGCCAACTCCTACAAAGACCAAGAGATGTGTAGTAAGATGTTCTTTAGAGACTAAGAGAAGAAACACAAGAGGTTGGAATACTCATCTTATTGAAGCGCCTTGAAGAGATCCAAGAGATGTATCCAAGTCCTTGCGCCATCTTGAGTTCTAGATCTCTTTGTGTTCTTGCTTTGATAGAGATGAGTCTCGGCCTTGCTTTGATGAAGAGAAGGGTGAGGAGATGAAGATGAGAGGGAGAAGGGCTCGGCCTTGAAGTGTTGAGAGGAGAAGAAGAGGGAAGGATGGGCGACACATGCACCCATAAGTTGGCTAGCAACTAGTCGACAATTTTTATTTCAACAATGCTAATGACATGATGCGATGGGGATACAATAAATAGACAGCTAGGGGATGAGGATAAGGTGAGGGCAAGGTAGTCATTTGCCCCTTGCTCCCCTTACAAGTTTGGAGATAATTCGAAAGTGGAGAAAAGGCATTAAGTGAGCTGATCTTGTTGCCTTCTTTGGATGCCTGAAATGGCAAGTCTTTGAATTCGAAATGGTTGGCTTTCTTGAGGTGTTGGCGCAAGAGAGGATGGATTTTGAAAGACTTCCTTGTTGGCTTGGGCGGCAAGGAGAAGAAGGAAAGAGATCCTCCCCTAATTGTGGATCTTGACAAGGCACCTCCTTAAATGGTGGATCTTGATTGGGCGCCCCTTGATTTGTGGATCTAAACTGATCCTTTCTTGAATTTGTTGATTAGGTTGGCGCAAATAATTGTTTGGGCTGGCATCTCTTCAATTGGAAAGGGATCTTAAACTGGAGTTGATGTAGAGTTGAGTTTGAAGTCCCCTTTTGAGCTAGTTTGAAGAGAACCTTCCAAATTGGGAGCTAGTCTTCTTGAAGTGGAGTGAGCTATCTGAATTTTCCCCTTGAGCTGAATTTTTATGTATCCATACTACATGCACTAACCTACCATGACATTACAATGCACAACCTACCAACAACATTCATAAAAGTAAACTACATGATAGACTTGGGGGTGGAACTAACCTAAAATGCCATGCAATGCAAATAAAGAAAGTGCTAAAAAGGAAAATGGGGACTTAGAAGGTACCCTTGGGTTAGGGTGGCCTTAAGCCCCATCTGTATCTCTTAGGTATGTGGCCTCTCCCTCCACCATAACCTCTTGTTTATCAGGATCTGGGGATGTGAGGCTTATGTCAAACGTCAAGATTCTAGCAAGCTAGAACCTATATCTAATAAATGTGTATTTGTGGCGGGTATCCTAAGGAAACTAAAGGATACTACTTCTATGTTCCTACTGAGAACAAAGTTTTTGTTGTTCGGGCTGCTGTCTTTCTAGAAAAAGAATTTCTCATGAGAGAAGTCAGTGGGAGGAAGTTTGACTTGGACGAGGTTCAAGTACAACCACAAGACACAGAGATGGAACTTGAGCCACTTGCACCAGTTGCTAGGCAGCCTGAGGCTCAGACACAGGTCCCACTTAGGTCTGGGAGGATTCGTCGTGCACCTGAGAGGTATGGGTCGCTGCCGACCCAACACGACACGATCTTCATCATTGAGGATGAGCCCAGGACTTATGATGAAGCGGTCAGTGGACCAGACTCTGAGAGATGACTTGAGGCCATGCAATCCGAGATGGATTCCATGTCAGTTAACCAAGTCTGGGATTTGGTTGAGCTGCCTGATGGGGTAAAACCCATAGGGTATAAATGGGTCTTCAAAAGGAAGACAGACATGGATGGCAACATAGTTACGTATAAGTGTAGACTAGTGGTGTTATGAATCGTGTAAGATCCAAGGATCTTAAGTCCTGGTAAGCATTATTTTGATTTAAATAAACTCGTTGGCTGTGATATTTTGTTCATGATTTAAATAAAATTATTGACTGTGATATTTTTCTATGTATTGGTTGTTAATTTATAGTTAATTAATTAGAGATTATTGGTTGTTAATTTTGTTGGACGTTAATTAGCTTAATGGATGTTAAATTTAATTAGTTAACTAGCTTATTGGATGTTAGTTTAACCCTTATTGGATTTTCACTTAAACTATGGGTGATTGGGTTACACTTAAATTAGATGGATATTAGATTTAAAATTCGAATTAGTTAGTTAAATGGGTTAAACCCTATTTGAATTATGATTAACGGGTTTAAAATTGGATAAACCGAAATTTTAGATGGGTAATCTCGGTTAGGGTAGGAAATTGGTGTTTTTGGCTTGGGAGAAATTTTGGGCGACGGCTTGAGAAGAAGTGGCGATTCTTGAAGAGTTCTTGAGGCGATTTTCTCCATCTTCTTCCCTTGGCGAATTTTCCTTGAGGTGAAGAAACTTCCTTGGCGAGTTCTTGGAGACTCTTTGGGCGGTTTAAAGGCTTTAGACGATTTCTTTGTAGAGGATTTTCACCTTGGTGTTCACGGTTAAGAGGTGAGTGGGGTGTCTTAATCGATTTCTAGCAATTTGGTTGTGTTAATTGATGCATTAGATTGATTAGAAATTTTACCATGTTAAAAACCGAAAACTCAAGACTTCTCCTTGTTATAAAACGAAAGTTGCAAAAGTATATTTATCATGGAAACCGAATTTAGGATATTTCTTCATGAGATTCTTGTTAACTAAGGTTTAACTTAAGTTGGAAACTTTATCATGCTAAAAACCGAATTAAGATGTATCTTCCTGAAAACCGAAATTTTGTATAGGTGTATATCTCATGAAAACCGAAACTTGTAGCATGAAATTTAAGGTATTTTATAGGGAATTTTGGTAGCATTAAATCATTGATTTTTGAGTATGAAATTCCTGTTAACTAGGTATTTTATAGGGAATTTTGGTAACATTAAATCATTGATTTTTGGTAGCATGAAAAGCTTGTTAACTAAGGTTAATATTTTAAGTAGATATTATGTTTGAAACCGTGGGCTATATATATATCTGTTGAATTTTAATCTTATGTTAAATGTTTGAATGCCCTGATAATTGCCAGTAATGCTAATAATTTATGGTCATGTATTTTTATTGGAGAAATTTGGGTGATAACATAGCAAAGTTAGACTGAACTAATCAGCATGAAATCTAAGGACTACACTACTATGTGATTATGTGATTTTTATTATGTGATGTGATTATGTGATTTTTATTATGGGATGTGATTATATGATTTTTATTATGTGATTATGTGATTCACGAATGTTATGTGTTGTGGTCATGGAATAGTTAGGACTAAGGCTAAGTGTTACCTTAAACTCAAGAGGATAGTCTATATGTGATATGTTAAGGGTTTGAATTTCAGCCCTGTATTGTGATATGTGAGGGGGTTGTTGTTCAGCCTGCCTGATGTGATTATTGTGATATGTGAGGGGGTTGTTGTTCAGCCTGCCTGTTGTGATTATTGTGATGACTATCCTAGAGTCTAGTTGACACTTAGGAGTCCACCGTTGTGAAATAAGATATAAGATGTGTTTGTGTTGTCCAGTAGGAACCCTTTGGGAGAACGGGTGATATAAGACGCAAAGTGCCATGTCTTGGTCAGACAGGGGCCACCTCTTGATGTCATCACTCTTAGACGCTTAGATTTTTGTGTTATGGGGTGATCGTAGAGCAAAGTGCCACGTCGTGACCTGGCGGGGGCCACCTCTTGAATCTACACACCGTCCATCTATATGTTGCATGTGATTTGCAGGCTTCTCCCAGTGCTTAGGCCAAAGCCGGGTTAGACCATAATGGTCACTACTGAATATGCTGGACAACTAGGTTAACTAAGCGGTTAGTATGTTTAGTTGGTTTAGAATACAGTTCTAGAACCTTGGTTACTCTGTGGTGACACTGGTGTGATGTCTTAGCAATGTACATCTGACTGTTTTATAGGAGTTCTGTGCTTTAATTATTGTTATATGTTGACACGATATTCTGTTATATGTTTTTAAAGTTATGTGTTTTTAAAATAATCTGCATATATTTTTGAGTGTATGTTATGGATGGTCGATTTAGACTATCCACTCACTGGGCTGTGTAGCTCACCCCTCACTATTTTCAGGCATAGAGCAGGGGCGCAATTCTTGAGTTAGTATTGGCGTGGATATTATGCTAGTTTGCTGTTAAAGAATTTTTGTGCTTAAGTTTCTGGGGCCGGTTGTGGCCGAACCATACGAATTATATGAACTATATGAACTATGTGAACTATGTGAATTATGAGAACTTGTGTTGCCAGTGTGGCTAAACTATGTGATATTATGTTGCCGGTTGTGGCAGTTTTAAGAGTTTGATTTTTGTGTCACCGCGGGCTTTGGCCTGGTTTCGGTGTTTGGTATGGGTTTATAAAATCGGTTTTGTGGCGTTGCTTTGAATTTTGAATCGAATTGTATTTATGCCATCGGATTTGATATAACTGTTGCCTTGCATATGTCTAGTGCAAGGATTGCGTGGTGGCAGGTACATTTATGAAATTTGTGTTTCTTGGAGATTGTATGTATGAATTTTGAAAATTTTCAGATCGTGATTTCCTGAACTTGGTTTTACCTAGCATATGCATCGATCTTGTATGATAACATCCTGAATCTTTCATGACTTGTGTTGCTTGTTTGGGGTTAAGATAACGGGATGTGACAAGTGGCTAAAGGATTCAAACAAGTCCACGGGGTAGACTATGATGAAATCTTCTCGCATGTTGCCATGATCAAATCCATTCGGATTCTGTTTGCTATAGCTGCATATCATGACTATGAGATATGACAGATGGATGTCAAGACAGCATTCCTTAACGGGAGGCTGACAGAGGATGTGTATATCACACAACTTGATGGTTTCATCCATCCTGCAGATGCCAATAAAGTCTGCAGGCTAAAGAAATTCATTTATGGCTTAAAGCAAGCATCTCGAAGTTGGAATCTTTGATTTGATGAAGCTGTGACAAATTATGGCTTTATCAAAAGTGAAGATGATGTCTGTGTATACAAAAAATTCAGTGGGAACTTGGTGACTTCTCTGGTCTTGTATGTCAATGACATGCTGCTCATCGGAAATGACATCCCTAGTCTTCAGTCTATGAAGACATGGTTGGGGAAGTGTTTCGAGATGAAGGACTTAGGGGAGGCTGCCTTTATCCTAGGTGTGAGGATCTACTGGGATAGATCCAAGAGGCTCTTAGCCCTTAGTCAGAGTACCTACGTTGATAAGGTCCTGGAGAGGTTCAACTTGGAGCAATCCAAGAAGGGATACCTTCCAGTGAGACATGACCTTACTCTCTCAAAGTGCCAGTGTCCCACCACACAGGCTGAGAGGGATGACATGAGTCGAATGCCCTATGCTTCGGCAGTGGGAACGATCATGTATGCGATGTTGTGTACTAGACCAGATGTGGCTTATGCTGTGAGCATAACCAGCCCATACCAATCCAATCTAGGTCTGCAGCACTGGGTGGCTGTAAAGAACATCCTTAAGTATCTGAGAAGAACTAAGGATCTATTCTTGTTTTACGGGGGACAGGAAGAGTTCAATGTTCAGGGCTACACTGATGCGTCGTTCCAGTCTGACCCTAACGACTTTAGATCACAAGCCGGCTATGTTTTCAAGATGAATGGAGGCACTGTATGCTGGAAGAGCTTCAAGCAATCCACCATAGCTGATTCTACAACCAAGGCTGAGTATGTGGCCGCTTTTGAGGTAGCCAAAAAAGCCGTTTGGATGAGGAAGTTCATTTCTGAACATCAGGTGGTTCCAAGTGCAGTGGATCCCATTGAGCTCTACTGTGACAACAATGGAGCAATTGCACAAGCTAAGGAACTACGATCTCATCAAAGGTCCAAACATATACTCAAGAGATTTCACCTGATCAGAGAGATCATTGACCAAGGTGATGTCAAGATTAGCAGAGTTGACAAAGAGAACAATCTAGCAAACCCACTAACCAAGGCTTTGGTGCAGCAGAAGCATGATGGTCATGCCAGGGATATGGGGTTGAAGTTCCTCAACCTCTAGGTCTAAGTGCAAGTGGGAGATTATTGATGTGTATGCCCTGAGACCTAATATCGGTCCATCTTTTGTACTACTTGACATAGATATATATATAACATTCTGGCATTGTCATTATCAATGTTTGTCTACAACTGCGATTGTGTACTTATATGATAATGTCCCTGGAGATAGATTGGATCTGTGCTCAAACTATTGTCCCTAGTCAATGTACCTTAGTGGATGTGGGATAACTATGGTACATGAGAGACTGGTATATGGGCTGGTTAGGCACGAGGTGCTAACGCAGACATATGGGTGTATCAGTGGTGGATATACTGGACCGACTCATTATGAGGCTATGACTTGGTGTCATGAGTTATCCTCACAAGTGTTAGGAGATGCATTGATCCCTTGACTTGAGGTCATTGACCGTTCTATATGGTTAGGGACATGCTTTGATACAACCTAACACCTCGTCGTAGTTGGAGGTAATAACGGTTGTCATTGAGCATGTCATGACCCATATGAGAAGGTCAATGGACAGACAGAGGATTTGCCCATTCCTAATGGAAGCTTGATATCCATGGAGCTCCACTATGGTTCTATGAATGAAAGTGTATGGTCATACCCAAGTGAAAACATGATTTAGTCATGACCATGTGATTGGGTGAAAACAAGTGATGATACACTTGTCCAATCGGATATCAGTTTGGCAAAGAGACTGTAATGCATCTATACCTAGTTGCGATGATGGGGATGTCAATGTCGATATCCATTCTGATGACTTGGGTAGCAGCGATGCACTGCTAGGTGCCACTCAGCGTTTGTGGTGACCTTTGGTCAGCACTACCAACGTCAGAGGAACTCACAGGGTCACACACTTTGATACTCGAGTTCTCGTATTCATTGGGAAGTCTTATGATCGAGTTATTGGACAACTCGGATCTATTTGGGAGATTTCGTCAGTGCCAATGGGCCTGATGAGATGGAAGAGAGTTATTGGAGCCAAGCTTCATTTTTGGCAGGTTGACCTGAAATTGACCAAGATTGGTCACACTTGGATTAGGGTTGCATTTGATTGGATCTAATTGCTTAATCAACCCATGTAATGAAGTTTAGGCTAGCTCATTATCCAATGAGGCCCAATAACAAGTTGTTATGAAGCAACAATGGGCTAAAAGGGTATAATAGGGATAAATCTTATCCCATTGGCGCCTAGGGGCTCAATGGGGATAAGTTGCACAATTTGCTTCATAAAGAAGCAATTGGCACCTCCCCCCTTATTCCTTGGATGGAAGTCTTGCCTCTAAGGCAAGTCTTGGGGCTGATATGGGTAGAAGAACTTCTAAGGAAGGCCTTTGGTGCATATGGTTAATAGGAAAGGGTTTATGGAAAACTCTTGGAATTTTTCCTTAACCCTAAACCCTAATTGGCCTTCCTTCTTACCCTAGTCGCTTATGCCTTCATGAGTTGCGCCTGTTGGGAAACACCGGGGATTTTAAAAATTTTAGAAACAAGCACAGCGGAAGCAATCCCCGAAATAGGCCAGTCCCAAAAACCCAGAAGATCGAGTCATGCGAAGGAATCGACATGGTGAGTAGGAGATGATACCTTACAGTGAAGAAAAGGATGCGATGCAGGCACCCAAATGTTTGCCCTCTGCAGTCTCGCACACAGCCGATGCTCGAGTTCTCTTCTTCCACACCCAGTGCTAGCCTCGGGAAGAAGATCCACGCCTCTGGGAGTCTTCCTCAAGAACTTGCGCCACTCACAAGTAGAAGGGGCCAAGGAGAGGATGATGGAAACTCGCCAAGGTCCAACCTTGCGAACGCCAAGAGGAGAGGGAAGAGGAGAGAAGGCGCCTAGGAGAATTTCTTCCAAAGAACCAAGGTTTTTTTTCGCCAACTCCTCTCCCCCTCTTCTTTTATAGAAACCATGGTGACCCTTGGTATTCTGTAATAAATTCATAATTAATCTCTGAATTAATTCATCATTAATTATAGAATTAAAGTCTCATAATGACCCATTAAAACTTTGAATTAAAGTCTCATAATGGTCATTAATGATATGACTCTTCAAATTCAGAATTAAATTCAAAATTAAATTCATCATTAAACTCAGAATTAATTATAGAATTAAATACATAATTTAATTCCCAGAATTAAATACATGATTTAATTCACCATGATCTCTATTGGGCCCAGGCAACTTATTGTCATGGCCCATTAGGCCTCACGCCTCAACTGGGCTTTGATGAGCCCGCAAGTGTACGGTCTAATCGAAGTAGTAAATTATATCGTCCACAGAGACCAATTTGTCAAGTACCGGTAAATCCTTGAGTCGCAGTCTAGACAAATCAAGGGTTGATTTAAAGCGATCGAAATAACTAACAATTAATAAGTAAATGCTAAGCAAGGAAAGTAGCAAGCGGACAGATAAACGATCGGATTTCTATTATGGGAGAATATCGGGGCATCGGACTTCACCGCTATGCCAATCCGCGAATGAAAGTAGTAACTACATGATATGCAAAGTTTGATAAGTTGAAGAGATCCATCAAATGGTACAAACCGCCCCCTTTCAGCAGCACGGTTCGGTGCTTATGCAAATCTACCTCCTACTTTCGTGGCTTGTAAATTTACATAGGCCCATGGGGCGAGGGATGAATAGTTATTCTCTCACGTGGGAGAAGAGCTACTTTCGTGCTCTTCTTCACGCGCCCAAGCATACGAGATCCGACGTCGGGATTGGGCTGTCGCTTTTTCTCCCAACGTCCAAAACATACAAACACCGATATCGAGATTGGGCTGTCGCTTTTTCTCTCTATATCGGAGATCAATAATATGCAATAAGAGTTGTAAGGAAATGACAAACACATATGCTAGGTCAACTAAATCAAACCAACATGTCAAAATAATAAACTACTTCATGAATGCGTTTTAGGCATAGGGCTAAGCCCTAACCCCGATAGTATTTTAAGCTACAATCATCTTAGAGACGTCATGAATATTCGACAACAAGCTCACACTCAAGAAATCCATTTGGAGGGTAGAAGCAACAATGAAAATGAAGGATTAAGAGATATCTTGACTCCCCTTTCTGAGTAGATGAAGAAATCTTTGCTAGGGGCTTCAAAGGGCTCCTCTTTTCCTTGAAACCGTGTTTTGTCTTCTCCAGCCACCCAGGTCACGTCCACAGCCGTTTCTCCCTTCTCTTGATTAGGGTTTTTCCCCCCGATTAAGGTCTCAAAGCTTCCCTTTTATCCCCCTATAGTCGTGATTAACATTTACCAAAGTACCCCTAAGATTTGGAGCCCACCGAGTTAGAGTCGAGCAGATTTTCGTGACAAGCGGAACTTTTCCCAGGTTGGGAAAATCTTCTCAACCCGGCTGTGAAAACTTCAGTTTCTTCAGAATTTCCTGAAAAGTTAGATAACACCAGATCTTGTGTAGATTCCGCGCATATGGAAGAATTTAAGTAAAAATGATGATGCAAAAGCGATGATTTAACAGAAAAAATGCTTCATAGTATATGAAAATATCAAGCATAAATGCATCGCATCAAATATCCCCACACTTAAATTCTTGCTTGTCCTCAAGCAAGCAGTAATTCCTAGGTTCATGAACATTATAATTGAGAGAGTTTTATGACTACTGAGTTGGTTTCCGGTCATGTCTTCTTACAAGGTCAATGCTCTAATAAAGATTTTACATCAAGTTTTCTCATCTTCAGAAATTCAAATGCCTAAGTTTCATGACTTAAAAGAGAATTAAGCTCCCTCATCTTATGTCCTTTGTCAAGCTTTGACTGTGCATTCATAACTTGCGCAATGCCTAGTTTGTCCACGAACTTCATTTCAATTTAAAGGAAAAGATTTAGAATTAGTATTTGGGATCGTCATGCGATTCTTATTTCCTCCTCGTCCCTTTTTTTGGGACACTTTTCTCTCCTCATATTTTTCTCTATTTAGCTCCTCGCCCTCTTTTGAGGGCACTTTTCTCTCCTTTGTTTCTCTTTTTTTTTTTTTTTTTTTGGGGTCAAAATAATTCCTCGCTCTCTTTTGAGAGCACTTTTCTCTCCTCAAATTCTTTTCCAAGAGTTTTACTTGGACATATAGGTCACTGCGCAAATAAATGGAATGCAAAAGTTTTTAACAAGAGTAGGAAACATAAGAGATGTGACTTAGTTTACTTAAGGCATGATTCCTAGGATTATCATTCTTCCGATGAGTTAATTATCGTTTAAGGTTAGAGCACAAGACCTAATTCAGAAAGACAATGACAAGATACTATCATCAGACCATAAAACCAATCTCAACTATAAGTTCACAATTCTCTGGGAAATGTAGATCTGGTGTTAATGTTCATGATGTAAATGTCTAATGCTAATCTAAGATAATAGGAACTAGACTAAAGAAAACAAGAGCATGTATCACAAGCAAAGCAACGATGCATACCCCACCCCCAACACGAAATGATGCATAGTCCCTATGCATGAAAGTGAAATGCGAATAAATAATAGGCGTGGAGTACTCACAGGGGTGGTATATCCTCTCCGAGCTAAGTGTCACCCGGGGCGTCTGAATCATCAAAGGCTTCGGGTTCCTTGGTGCTTGGATACTGGAGATGGTCGTGGAGGAAAGTGGCAATGTCGTTAACTTTTGCGAATATGCGTGCTTGCGAGTGCCTAAGCTGAAGAATCTCGGAGTAGGAGGCGCGTATAATTTGGTCCGTGGTTGTATGGGGATGTCGGCTAGACAGGGAGGGACCCGCGGGCGCGTCGGTTGCCAAGGGGGGTGGCTGCTCTTCAGCGTCAAGGTCTACGACGGAGGTGATACGCCAGTTCTGGCGATCTTGTACGGAAGTTCTGGCTGTGTTGGGGAGGTACAAGATGAGACCTTGAGGTAAAATAAGGCGGAGCATTCCACCTTCCCTTGCAATCATCCGCATAGCAACGCAGGATTCGATGTCGATTTTATTGTGTCCAGGTGCTCTTTCCATTCGGTAAGGTTCCATGCCAAGGGCGATAGCGATAGGGGTGATGAGGCCACCGAGGACAATAGATCCCTTCTTTGCCCGTGCGACTTTGTTGAGCTGCTTGACGAGGAAGAATGCTGAGTTGAAGATGTGGCCGTGCAGCATAGCCCAAAGGACAAATAGTTCGGATCACCGGACGGTGCTCTCACTTTCCCCGCGACCGAAGATAGTGTTAGAGAGCACACGATGGGCATACTTGACGTAGGGGTTGGTCACGGGAGCTGATCTTGCACCCTTGGATGAGTAAGCATGCTCAGAAGTGATCTGCCGCCAAAATGTGGAGTCGTGAAATGCTGCGGGCAGACATCGTGGAGCACTGGAGGGAAATCCAAATATGTTGTTCAGTTCTTCGAGAGAAAGACGGTGGTCTGCATTTCCAAGTCGGAACTCTAAGCGCCCTAGGTCGTCTTCATCATGAATGTCGACTTGGACTGAGAGGGAGCTGAGGAACTCAGTCACTAGCAGGGGAAAAGTTGGGAAGTTGCTCTCGAGGAAATGATCCCACCCAATCTGGTGGAACATCCACCGGATATCGTCGAGGAGTCCGAGTTGTTGAAGCGTGGATGAATCTGCGTACCATGTATGAACAATACGCCTTCCTTGGAGAGCTTGAAAGCGATGGCGCTGCTCATCAGTGCGGAAGACAATGTCTGCCTCGGTGGAAGGTGCTACGGGCGTGCTGGACGTGGCAGGTCGTTTCCCTTTAGCGGCTCGTTTGGGCGCCATCGAGGTGGAAGGCGGAGGAATGCATCGATCGGAGCTACGGCGCACGCAGAGAGCGAAAGCGGGGACTGGATCTGGAAGTGATCTGCTGCTAGGGAAGAAGAGGGCGTCGAGCTTGCAGGGTGCCGGCGAGGGGAGATCTGAAGGCTAGGAGAGGCTGCAGGTGCAGGAAGGGAAGTTGGTGGCGGCTGGGAAGCGAGTGGGAAAAACCCTAATCCCACTCGCGAATCTTTATAAGCGGATGAATTCCCACCCGGGAAAATTTCGTAGGTGCCACTGGGAAAGCCTCTGTGCAATACGGTGCTGCTGCGGCCGGTTGGGAAAATTTCGTCAGGTGACTTGGGAAGGCTTCTGTCCAAAGTTGACAAAGAATTTCCCAGGTGGGAAAATTCCGTCAGGTGACCTGGGAAGGCTTCTGTCCAAAGTTGACAAAGAACTGCCCAGGTGGGAAAATTCCGTCAGGTGACCTAGGAAGACTTCTGTGGCTTCTGATCTGGAGTGGACAGAGAGTTTCCCAGGGTGGGAAAATTTCGTCAGGTGACCTGGGAAGACTTCTGTTGCAATGAATTTTCAGAGAAAATTCTTGGTGATTCCGCCTCATCAGGCTCGTATCTCAAACCTTCCACCAAGGAGTCCAACGCATCTCACTATTTCCAAATCTGGTAAGGAACAGTACTTTTATATCATTTCAGCTCGTTTCCTCCATCGGAAATCAATCTCCAGCTACCCTGATATTAGTTATAATTCAAAAACGTGTCAGCTACAATTGCAGAATAGGAGGGATGAGACTAAAATCTGGAAAACTAGATTGAACAATGATGCAAATGAGGTGAACCCAACAAAGACTAATGTAGAAATTCAGAACTTAGTAAACTAAACAATATTAACAAAAAGCGTTGCATAAAGGGAAAAGACGGAATAAAAGGGAAATGAAAAGGAGAAGAGATTCTTGGGTTGCCTCCCAAGAAGCGCTAGTTTTAGGTCATTAGCTTGACCGTGGCTGGCATTCAGGTAGGGTCGGACAAGGTATGTGACATCCCTTTCTCTATCGGATCTCCATGGAAGTAATGCTTGAGGCGATGTCCATTTACTTTGAAATTACCAGTGCCCTCACTCCATATTTCAATAGCTCCGTGAGGAAAGATGTGCTGAATAACAAAAGGGCCAGACCATCTCGTCCTTAGTTTTCCGGGGAAGAGCTTCAACCTAGAGTTGAACAACAGTACATGATCGCCAACTTGGAAACTTTTCTTGGTGATGCGAGAATCGTGCCAATTCTTTGTGCGCTCCTTAAATATTCTAGCATTCTCATAAGCTTCCCGTCGAAATTCGTCTAGTTCATTGATTTGCAATTTGCGTTTATCCCCGGCGTCTTTAAGGTCAAAGTTCAGCAGCTTGACTGCCCAAAATGCTTTGTGCTGAATTTCCACGGGTAAATGGCACGATTTACCATACACTAGCTGGAAGGGGGACATACCGATGGGCGTTTTGAATGCGGTATGATAGGCCCACAAGGCATCATCCAATCTTAATGACCAATCCGTTCTTGAGCGAGAAACTGTTTTCTCCAAAATCCGCTTAATTTCTCCAAGTTCTAGCTTCTCAAATATGGAGTAGGGCATTAGGCTGACGCTTGCGCCCAAGTCGCACAAGGCACGGTCAAAAGTCATGGCACCAACGGAGCACGGTATGGAAAAGCTCCCGGGATCCTTAAGCTTCGGGGGAAGCTTATTTTGAATGATTGCACTACACTCCTCGGTTAGCGCCACTGTTCCTTGTTCATCAATCCTTCTCTTATTGGAGAGGATGTCCTTGACGAATTTTGCGTAGGTCGGCATCTGCGATAATGCATCAGTAAAAGGAATATTGATGTATAATTTTTTTAGTACCTCAAGGAATTTTCCAAATTGTTTGTCCAATTTGGCTTTCGCCAAGCGTTGAGGAAACGGTACAGGTGGAACATATGGTGGTGGTGGAATGTAAACGGGCTGCTCATCATGTGTGCGATCAGACTCTTCCAACGGTGTTTGGTTGAAAGTCAAACCCTAGTACACATGCGCATCTATAAGATCTTGCATAGGCGAAAAACTAGGTTTGATAGGATCGAGAGGCAAAATAATATGAGCAACCATAAAAGGATAAAATGATGTGTTACCATTGCCATTGATTGAGTGGCGACTTGGAAGAAGAAAGGGCGAGCGGCTCTTCTCCAAAGGAAATCACACACAAGAAGATGATGACTTCTTCCTTGTATTCCTTGTGCTAGCAAAGATCCAAGGAGTCCTAGATCGTGTATGAGGAGATGTCTTTCTCCTTTTTGCTGGCCGAACTTCCTCTTGTCGTGAAGATCATCCACACGAGAGGAGAGGGGGCGAGAGAGAGAGATAGGCGTTCGAACATGGGGGCGTTTTCTCAAAGAAAACGGCTTCCAAAAATAGTAAGTGCATAACTCCATGTTTAACTCCACTTGAAGCCATCGATAACTCCTCTCTCAATTGAACCATGCATTCACCAAGTGAACCGGTTCAATTCTATTTGGTTCAAAGACCAAACCGAACCCACCATGGTCTTGATCTCTTTAAACCAAATGGTTCAAGATCTAACCACACATCTCTCGACCCTCTTGATCTCTATGATCAAGCATCAATTCTCTCGATCGAAGCTTACCGATCTCAAGCCCTAATCAATCAAACATGATCAGACCAGATCTCACTTCCAATCAGAGTTTAAATTCCTTTAAACTGAACCAGAACAATTCAGTCCACACGATCTGACATAAGTAAGCCACATCATCAATTTGTGCGACCCTAAGGGTTTCCTTCAATGTCGGTAACGATAACTTACGTTATCACGATCAGAGAGGGGTATCTAGCAACACATCACTGTCTCCCGATATGAAGGAAAGAGTCTTCCAAGACTACACCCAAACCATAGCACAAGTGTGAATCCAATTCACTCGGCATACATGTTCCCTTTGCCACTGGACGTTCTCATTGGACAAGCCTGTCAAGCCTGTAATTCCAACATGATGAGAATGGTTAGATCAGATGAACATAGTCATCTGGGTATGGCCATACACTTTCTCAACCATCTCATCCAGGGGGCCCTTTAGAACATCACACTCCAACTAGGAGAGGCAATCCTATATCTATCACCAGTGTCCTAACATGAGTCATGCCCACCATCCAAGATAATCCTTAACCATTATCTTTCAAATGATATTGAACTACCTCAAAACAATGCCAATCATCATTTAGAAACACAAGTGATCTCAAGTCAGAGGGAGTATACCACTTGCTAGTTTATAAGGATTATTCACATTGTGACAAAAACTGAATATCCTAAGTAGGGTCAGTCCAGTACATCCAATGCACCTATGCGTCTAAATCTTATTCCATGCTCGAAGCATCCTATAAGATTAGAACACATATTAGTCTCAATCATATCATGGCTGTCTCATGTTCACCAAGATATCTCGACTAAGGACAATACTGCATGTCAGCCAAGCTGAAACACCAATGAGACATTATTCAGAAGTATACATACAGCAGCAGATAATGTAACAATCTGAATAACAACAATTGCCTTTATAAAACATAGTTTATACATGATACTGAAATTATCTCAAGGCCTCAAACATTAGCCTTAAGGGCATACCCCAACATTGGTCTCTTTCATTTCCACCTTGCTGTCCATCTCCATGATTTTTGTCTATTTCCGGCTCAACCAATTGTTTGCCACTGCGTGTGGACACAGCGTTACAGTGCTCACGTGGGTTCTCTTCTGGTTGACCAGGCAGTTGTCCTTTAGGTCGGGATGAGGCGGTAGCTTGCTGGGCAATCTGGGTTTCCAGCATTTTGTTGTGAGCTGCTAAGGCATCCATCTTGGAATTCATTTGATTGATGATCTCATTTTGTTTTGACTGCGCAATAGCCAAACTCTCTAGCATAGCCTCCAAATTCAATTTCTGGGGTTGGGGGTATGGTTTTTGCTGAAAACCTGGTGGTTGGTGGTAAATTGCTTGATGGACCGGTTGAGAAGCCTGTGGTTGAAAATCGGGCTGGGAAATCTGGGGTTGATTTGTCTGGTAGGAGAAGTTGGGGTGGTTTCTCCATCCCGGGTTGTACGTGCTTGAATACGGGTTATTTTGAGGCCTTTGGTTGAATTGATTCACTGCATTGATAGCCTCTTCAGGTTGATTTTGGGTGAGACATACAAATTGACACTCATATGATTTATGACCTGTACAACCACATATCTCACAGGCAAGTGCATTAACTTGATACAATTGAGAAGGTTGAGAAGATGATGAAAAAGCATTTAAACGTAGTGCATTTAACTCTTGAGATAAAGAGTCTACCTTCTTTGCCAAAAAATCCATGGTATCGGTATCAGTCTTACTAGTGACCCTTGTATGGATGCTTCTTTCACTTGTCCATTGATGATGGTTAAGTGCCATGTCCTCCAGTAGTTCTAGAGCATCTTCAACACGTTTGTTCATGAAGTCTCCACCTGATGCTGCATCCACAGTCATTCGAGTGTTAAAATTTAAAGCATTGTAAAAGGAAGAAACTAATAACCACTTTTCGAGGCCGTGGTGTGGACAAATCCGTTGAAGCTCCTTGAAACGATCCCACGCTTCATATAATGATTCGTCGTCCCTTTGCTTAAATCCAGTGATCTGCCCTCTTAATTGAGCTGTCTTGCTCGGTGGGAAGTACTTGGTGAGGAATGAGTGTGATAGCCCTTCCCAGGTGGTGATCGCTCCATTCGGCAGTGACTGAAGCCATGCACGTGCTCGATCCTTTAGGGTAAAGGGGAAGAGTCTCAATCTCAGAGCATCGATGGATATCCCTCCCATTTTGAACGTATCACAGTATTCTATAAACATTGAGAGGTGGAGTGCAGGATCTTCATTTGGCATTCCCCCGAATTGTTCCTTCTGTAGCATGGCAAGGAATGCCGGCTTTATTTCGAAGTTGTTAGCTTCGATAGCCGGACGGGCAATACTCGAATGAAGTCCCTGCACGGAGGGAGATGCAAAATCTCGAAGTGAGCGGTTTTGGTCCATTTCTGTTGAATTCTACTTCTCTTTTGCTTTAGCTCGAGCTTGCTTGCGTCGGAGTCGGAATGTTTTTTCGATCTCCGGATCCTCATCGATCAAATGTTCACTCCGCAAAGTCCTGCGCATGCACAAGCCTCAAGATAGATTATCAAATTTTCAACAGTAAGATGGATCAAAATAGAGAGCAAGTGTTCTGTGCATACACAAGCCCTTCTCTTTTTTTTTTATCTAATCCCGCGAATTTATCAGATTTAATCGATAATGGCGAAATTGGTCCCCGGCAACGGCGCCAAAAACTTGATGAGCCCGCAAGTGTACGGTCTAATCGAAGTAGTAAATTATATCGTCCACAGAGACCAATTTGTCAAGTACCGGTAAATCCTTGAGTCGCAGTCTAGACAAATCAAGGGTTGATTTAAAGCGATCGAAATAACTAACAATTAATAAGTAAATGCTAAGCAAGGAAAGTAGCAAGCGGACAGATAAACGATCGGATTTCTATTATGGGAGAATATCGGGGCATCGGACTTCACCGCTATGCCAATCCGCGAATGAAAGTAGTAACTACATGATATGCAAAGTTTGATAAGTTGAAGAGATCCATCAAATGGTACAAACCGCCCCCTTTCAGCAGCACGGTTCGGTGCTTATGCAAATCTACCTCCTACTTTCGTGGCTTGTAAATTTACATAGGCCCATGGGGCGAGGGATGAATAGTTGTTCTCTCACGTGGGAGAAGAGCTACTTTCGTGCTCTTCTTCACGCGCCCAAGCATACGAGATCCGACGTTGGGATTGGGTTGTCGCTTTTTCTCCCAACGTCCAAAACATACAAACACCGATATCGAGATTGGGCTGTCGCTTTTTCTCTCTATATCGGAGATCAATAATATGCAATAAGAGTTGTAAGGAAATGACAAACACATATGCTAGGTCAACTAAATCAAACCAACATGTCAAAATAATAAACTACTTCATGAATGCGTTTTAGGCATAGGGCTAAGCCCTAACCCCGATAGTATTTTAAGCTACAATCATCTTAGAGACGTCATGAATATTCGACAACAAGCTCACACTCAAGAAATCCATTTGGAGGGTAGAAGCAACAATGAAAATGAAGGATTAAGAGATATCTTGACTCCCCTTTCTGAGTAGATGAAGAAATCTTTACTAGGGGCTTCAAAGGGCTCCTCTTTTCCTTGAAACCGTGTTTTGTCTTCTCCAGCCGCCCAGGTCACGTCCACAGCCGTTTCTCCCTTCTCTTGATTAGGGTTTTTCCCCCCGATTAAGGTCTCAAAGCTTCCCTTTTATCCCCCTATAGTCGTGATTAACATTTACCAAAGTACCCCTAAGATTTGGAGCTCACCGAGTTAGAGTCGAGCAGATTTTCGTGACAGGCGGAACTTTTCCCAGGTTGGGAAAATCTTCTCAACCCGGCTGTGAAAACTTCAGTTTCTTCAGAATTTCCTGAAAAGTTAGATAACACCAGATCTTGTGTAGATTCCGCGCATATGGAAGAATTTAAGTAAAAATGATGATGCAAAAGCGATGATTTAACAGAAAAAATGCTTCATAGTATATGAAAATATCAAGCATAAATGCATCGCATCAGGCTTCTCGCCCATTGGGCTTGGAGGCCCATTGGTCCATGCTCCAAGCTTAGACTTCATTTGCCCAATTGGCCCATTTGACCTATCGGGCCCATTTGGCCCATCTAGCCCAAAAATGAAGTTAGCTTCAATAAGTCCCTTCCATCTCATTAGGCATAATGGCACTGATGGATTCTCCCAAAAAGATCCGAGTTATCCAATAACTCGATCATTAGGCTACCCGATCAATACGAGAACCCGAGTTTCAAGTTGTGTGACCCTGTAGGTTCCTCTGACGTTGGCAGTGATGAACTCAAGTCATCACAAGCAGTGAGTGGCACCTAGCAGTGCATCGTTGCTACCCAAGTCTTCAGAATGGATATCAATATCGACATCTCCATCATCGCAACAAGATACCAATGCATTACAGTCTCTTTGCCAAACTGATATCCGATTTGACAAAGTGTGTCACCACTTTGTTTTTACCCAATCTCATGGTCATGACTAAATCAGGCTTTCATCTGGGTATGGTCATACACTTTCAGTCATGCAACCATAGGGGGGGCCCGTGGATATCAAGCTTCCCTCAGGAATGGGCAAATCCTATGTCTGTCCATTAATCTTCTCATATGGGTCGTGACATACCCAATGACAACCGTTATGACCTCTCTGCTACGGCGAGGTGTTAGGTTGTATCAAAGCATATCCCTAACTATATAGAAGAGTCAATGACCTCAAGTCAAGGGATCATGCATCCCCATGTCACTTGTGAGCTTAACTCATGACACCAAGTTAGAGCCTCACAGCGGGTCGGTCTAGTATATCCACCACTGATATACCCATATACCTGCATTAGCACCCCATGCCTAACCAGCTCACATACTAGTCTCACATGTACCAGAGCTGTCCCTTATCCACTTAGGTACTTGACTGGGGACACACCGTTTAAGCACAGATACAATATGTCTCTAGGGACATTATTATCCATGTACATAATCACATATGTAAACATAGCATAATAACGGCAATGCCAGAATGATATATTAAATATCAATGTCAAGTAGTACAAGATAGACCAACGACGGCTCAAAGGGCATATACACCAACAGCGCCCACACCTTGTTCTTGCTGCCCTTCATGCCTCTATATATCAAAGGGATATGCGAGAGACTTGAGAGAGAATTCTAGTTGGCGTGAACAAGAATTGAGGGGCAAGAACAACAAGGAGTTGGTGCAATCTTCCTCTTCCACTTGAGGGCCGCAAGTCGTCTTCTTCTTCATCTCTTCTTGGCACAAGGAGACTTGAAGTTAGTGGCTTCTTCTTCCTAGCCGCAAGTCTTCTCCATCTCCTCCTCTTGGCGCAAGATTGGAGGAAGGCTTGGCGGCATCATCTCCCCTTCCTCTTCACCTTGGCGCATCTTCCCTTGAAGGTGGCGCAAGTGGTGAAGAAGGTGACATAAGGCTTGGATCTTCTTCCTGAGGCTAGCACCGGGCGAGGAAGAAGAGAGCTCGAGGCATCCGTGTGTGTGAGACTGCAAAGGGCGCATGCTTGGGCGCCTACCTTGACATCGGCCTCATATTGCTCCTATGGTATTTTCTATCTCATCGTGTCGACCTCGTTGCAAGAAGATCTTCACTGGGTTTTTGGGACCGGCCTGTTTTGGGGATATTCTTCCGCTGTGCAAATGTAATCTCTGTGAAAAACTATAAAATATCCTCGGGGTTTCCCAACATTTCCACCGTTAGTTCCTGATGTGGGGCGGAGACACGTGATGTGCAAACCAAAAGAAAAGTAATTAAAACCTAAAATTACAATAAGCAGCCATAATTCCAAGCAGTAAAGATAATCATTTATGAAAAGATGCCACGTATGAGAATAGGTTCCAATGATCTATAATGAAAATTGATAATGCCAATTGGTAGAATGAAATTTGTTCTTTTCAGCATATAAAATAAATGAAGTGTCATTCTAAGTCAGTCTAATAGGGCATCTCCAAGAAAATAGATAATCAGATCAGTAAAGAAAATCAACACAGAAATTTTATCAAACAGCGTAATTTGCTTGGATGCGTAGGTTGATCTGTTAGCGCTCGGTTGAAATTAAGTCATCCAGGATGAAGATCAAGACATATTCTTCCAAGTTGTATAGAGCGTCAGGTGTTTCAGTGGCCCCTAGCCTGTTAATTACCTGCATTAAAAACGCTAATCAAATTAAAACAAAATGCAGGAATGTGAACAGTAACAGTCTCGGCTGAGTTCTCATGAAGCAGCAGGGAATCGGGGGGATGAGCTGGTCGACGTTGGTGGCTGCAGAGGCGTGGGGAAGGGTGGCTCGAGGCTGTAGGGACGCACTCCGGCGTGACGGCCGGCCGGCGGTGGCGCCTGAGCGCTAGGAGGCGGGTGGCGCTAACACGGGCCTGCTTCTGGCGGAGACAGGGGAGGACGTGCGAGGATGCAGGGGCTGCCGGTGATCATCGGAGACGGCATGAACTCCCGACCTGCTACAACTGGGAATTGCTAGGGATGAGGCGAGCATGTGGCCTGAGTTTCTGGGCGGACAGTGGCCGGTCGGAGGTGGACTACGGTGAAAGGCGGGAGCAGGGCAGAAAATGGGCGGTAACAGGGGAAGCTATACGGGTAGACAGAATTGCTCGCCGTTCGTCCGATGGTGGACGAACTCAAAACCTGCTTCAACTGGAGGCTCTCAAGATGGAAGAGAGGTCATGGCCGGAGTTTGGGGTCGAACGGGGACTTGTCGGAGGAGATCGACGGCGATCCGTGGAGAAGGGCGGAAACAGGGGCGTGAGCTAAGGCGTCACCGGAAATCTTCCGATTCCGGCGATCCCGACGTCAGATGGGGCAATCCCACCGGTTATGGGTTCGACTAGAACTGTAGAAGGCGTGGTTGAAATTTGAGGACGATCCGTCGGTTGGATCGTCGCTGGCGGCGAGGCGAACGGAGAGTCCAGATCTAGACTCGGCAAGCAAGCGGGCGTGGATTGCGACAGCGGCGGAAGAATGTTTAAGCGTGGTTAGAGGTGGGAGATGGGTGACGTTCAGCTGGAGGAGAGGGAAACTGAAGAAGGAAGAGAGGTGCTCAGCACCTAGAGAAGGAGAGGGGAAGAAGGAGACATCCGAACGAATCAGACAAACACTATTTCCATTAATCTTCAACTTGTTCAATTGTTACAAAAAAGGAGATACAGTTTTATAAAGAGGGGGGCTGGTAACAATGCCGTTGCTCTTTTCTTCATCTTCACGCCAGCTGCAACGGGCAGCTCTTTTGCGTGTAGCTTTTCTCTTCGCTTGCTGGAGTTTTCTTCTTCCAGTAAATTGCAACGTTCAGCATCTTTTTTTATGGGGCTTTGGATATCTTTGGGCTGCTGTTCTTTGTTGGGCTGGCCATGAATGTAGCCCTAAGCCTTCTTCCTTAGCTAGTTGGGTTGTGTTTGAACTCAAGCTGAACTTCGGTTGAACTTTTAGTAGCTTGAGCTTTGAGCTAGACGTTGATGTGTGCACCCAGTTGACTTGGTCTCATATTAATCATATAGCAAACAAACAATAAGGATTAGTGACTCATTATAACTTAGGATTGCATTTAAAATTTAGACATAAATGTTGACTAAGTCTAGGTTCAATCATGGTTTAAAACAATCATGCAAAATTTGACCAAGTCAAAATTAAGTCTAATATCATGCGAAAATGCTCCTGCATCATACACCCCTGGTTCAAAATGTTTCTACTCCTGGAGAAACTTAGGGTAATTAAAAACTAATAACAATTAACTACTAGACTGAAAACTAATAATTTATCACGCTTAGGGGGAGGCCTATCAATGTATTCATCTTTGAGGGTAGCTAGAAAGAGAAGTTGATCATGCATAGATTTTCTCTGGTTGATTTTGCCTACCCCTAATACACTTTTCTCAATCAATGAGCAATGTGGAAGAAAATTTAGATTTAAATAAGATGTATTAGCAAGCTCATGTTGTCTAGTATAACATCCAAGTAAGAGAGAGGAGGGAATGATAAAATCATATGCATTTAATGTGAAATGTGTTGGGGAGAGAGTAATAGCCATAATGTCAAAGTATTGCATGTTATGGTTCAAATGTATGGGAGGTGCTATCACAAACTCAATTGGCTCTAAAGATTTAGGCATCACAAAGTCAAAATGTTCAAGTTGAGTAGTGTCTATGTGTGCCTTAAATGTGTGGGTAGAAGGGTTTAAGATACAAGACTCAAGGCTCATAGGATCTTCAAATTCTAAGGTTTCTCCTAATGGTTTAGAATGAGGGTCTAAGTCAATTTCAAAAGGAGCTAACTTAGGTTCAAAGTGTGGTTCATAAAGATCTATGGATTTGGGTTCAACTTGGCTTTCAATTAAATTATCAATGAAAAATGACCCAAACTTAAGTTGTTTTATGCCTAATGGAGTCTCTATGGGCAATTGATTCTCACATAAATTAATAATGGGGTCCTTAGTTGGAATAAATGTGGTAGACTCAAGTTGAGGCATGTTTTCTAAAGAACCTATGGGTATGGGCCCTAAAATTGAAGGTAATGGGACTTCATGATTTATTTCTTCAAATTTAGTGGTTTCATCAAGACATGGTTTAGGTTCTAAAGTAGGCTCTAAGGTTTGGTTGAACTCTAGAGGATTAGGACTCTCTTGTTTAACTTGTAAGTGGGGCTTTCTTAATTTCTCCATTGATTGTTGCAACTTTTTCATTTGTTCCTTGAACTCATGTTGCAACTTTGTAGTTTGCTCCCTTAACTCATCATAAGGGTGAATTATGTGTGGCAACCCTTTATGAATAAAACTATAACTCCAAGGGTTGTGAAAATAATGTCCTTGATAATCATGCATGAATTCATTCCCTAATAAGATGTCAAATCCCTCTAAACTCATTACATCACACCAAATTTCAGTTTTCAAATTGCCTAATTGAATAGGAACTAAGCATTGAAAGTCAACTAAAGTTGAAGTCAAATCATCCCAAGTTATGCAATAAGGGTTAGGATTTTTTTCTATGGTAAGGCCAAATTTTTCAAGGGATCTAGGAGATATGATATTGTACTTGACAAAATGATCAATAATAGTTTTACATTTAAAACCATTGCACCAAATATGTGTAGTAAAACTATTAGGCCCATGTGTGAGAACCCTACATTTTTGTTTTATAGAACTATTAGGCCTATGTATAAGAGTCCTATAGTGTTCCCTAATAGTTATTAATTCTGTTCTAGCTATAACTTCCCTTTGTGTAAAGTGACGCATGATAAAAGTTTAGGGTGCAACTAGGGTGTAAGCAAAATTTTTTTTTTTCTTTTAATCAATAAGAGCAAACAACTTAACTAAGATGCAAAAGCAGTAAACAACTAAACATGAAAGCAAACACTAAGAAATTTTTTTTTTTTTTATACAAAGAGCAAAGCAAGGATCGTGTGAGCAGACAAGAGTTGCTCACAACCTCCCTCTGATACCAAACTGATGTGGAGCGGAGACACGTGATGTGCAAACCAAAAGAAAAGTAATTAAAACCTAAAATTACAATAAGCAGCCATAATTCCAAGCAGTAAAGATAATCATTTATGAAAAGATGCCACGTATGAGAATAGGTTCCAATGATCTATAATGAAAATTGATAATGCCAATTGGTAGAATGAAATTTGTTCTTTTCAGCATATAAAATAAATGAAGTGTCATTCTAAGTCAGTCTAATAGGGCATCTCCAAGAAAATAGATAATCAGATCAGTAAAGAAAATCAACACAGAAATTTTATCAAACAGCGTAATTTGCTTGGATGCGTAGGTTGATCTGTTGGCGCTCGGTTGAAATTAAGTCGTCCAGGATGAAGATCAAGACATATTCTTCCAAGTTGTATAGAGCGTCAGGTGTTTCAGTGGCCCCTAGCCTATTAATTACCTGCATTAAAAACGCTAATCAAATTAAAACAAAATGCAGGAATGTGAACAGTAACAGTCTCGGCTGAGTTCTCATGAAGCAGCAGGGAATCGGGGGGATGAGCTGGTCGACGTTGGTGGCTGCAGAGGCGTGGGGAAGGGTGGCTCGAGGCTGTAGGGACGCATTCCGGCGTGACGGCCGGCCGGCGGTGGCGCCTGAGCACTAGGAGGCGGGTGGCGCTAACACGGGCCTGCTTCTGGCGGAGACAGGGGAGGACGTGCGAGGATGCAGGGGCTGCCGGTGATCATCGGAGATGGCATGAACTCCCGACCTGCTACAACTGGGAATTGCTAGGGATGAGGCGAGCATGTGGCCTGAGTTTCTGGGCGGACAGTGGCCGGTCGGAGGTGGACTACGGTGAAAGGCGGGAGCAGGGCAGAAAATGGGCGGTAACAGGGGAAGCTATACGGGTAGACAGAATTGCTCGCCGTTCGTCCGATGGTGGACGAACTCAAAACCTGCTTCAACTGGAGGCTCTCAAGATGGAAGAGAGGTCATGGCCGGAGTTTGGGGTCGAACGGGGACTTGTCGGAGGAGATCGACGGCGATCCGTGGAGAAGGGCGGAAACAGGGGCGTGAGCTGAGGCGTCACCGGAAATCTTCCGATTCCGGCGATCCCGACGTCAGATGGGGCGATCCCACCGGTTATGGGTTCGACTAGAACTGTAGAAGGCGTGGTTGAAATTTGAGGACGATCCGTCGGTTGGATCGTCGCTGGCGGCGAGGCGAACGGAGAGTCCAGATCTAGACTCGGCAAGCAAGCGGGCGTGGATTGCGACAGCGGCGGAAGAATGTTTAAGCGTGGTTAGAGGTGGGAGATGGGTGACGTTCAGCTGGAGGAGAGGGAAACTGAAGAAGGAAGAGAGGTGCTCAGCACCTAGAGAAGGAGAGGGGAAGAAGGAGACATCCGAACGAATCAGACAAACACTATTTCCATTAATCTTCAACTTGTTCAATTGTTACAAAAAAGGAGATACAGTTTTATAAAGAGGGGGGCTGGTAACAATGCCGTTGCTCTTTTCTTCATCTTCACGCCAGCTGCAACGGGCAGCTCTTTTGCGTGTAGCTTTTCTCTTCGCTTGCTGGAGTTTTCTTCTTCCAGTAAATTGCAACGTTCAGCATCTTTTTTTATGGGGCTTTGGATATCTTTGGGCTACTGTTCTTTGTTGGGCTGGCCATGAATGTAGCCCTAAGTCTTCTTCCTTAGCTAGTTGGGTTGTGTTTGAACTCAAGCTGAACTTCGGTTGAACTTTTAGTAGCTTGAGCTTTGAGCTAGACGTTGATGTGTGCACCCAGTTGACTTGGTCTCATATTAATCATATAGCAAACAAACAATAAGGATTAGTGACTCATTATAACTTAGGATTGCATTTAAAATTTAGACATAAATGTTGACTAAGTCTAGGTTCAATCATGGTTTAAAACAATCATGCAAAATTTGACCAAGTCAAAATTAAGTCTAATATCATGCGAAAATGCTCCTGCATCAGTTCCTCTATCCCAGTCGTTTGTCACCGGTTTCTTCATTCTGGCCGAACCCCTATGTTCTCCCATTTCCTCGCCTCGAGCTCGTCAGGCCCCATTTATAGGTGGCATGGCCTCACCATTGCTGCTTGTCTGGATGTGTGTGCGGCCGCTGGATCCACGGGATAGCGACTAAAGCTAGGTGGTGGCCATGTCGAGCCGATAGCTTCGGCCATCCCTCCCACGCTATTCATCCTTGTAGTCGTCTAGCTCCACCATTTGACCCTCCGGATCAAGCTTTGCCGCCTCGCTTTTGCCCGCTGGATCGAGTGTTGCCTCTACTTTCTGTCGCAGCCCACATGCCCTTATTGGCGATGCCTCCGTCACCGGCCTACTCGCCGGAATTCGCCGGCCAGACCACCTCTCCCGACGATAAGCTCTTCACCGGCATCCTCGTGGTTTTCAGCCATCGGCAGGCATCGCCGGCATCACCAGCAATCAACGCGTGATGTGTTGATTTCGGCCTTGTGAGATATCCCCCAAATTGATTTCGATTTGGTTGGATGGTTGATTTTGACCAGATCAACGGCCCAGTTGACCGGGCCAAGTCCAAATAGTCTTTGGCCTTAACACTAGCTACCTTCATAGTCTAACAATATAAGTTTAATTATAGGGATCCAAAACTAGAAGTCACCTTTCAGTCCTTGTCCTATTTTCCAAAACAATATAGTTATTAGATTTAAAGTACTACATATAGAATAAGCATTGCTAGTTGAATTCTATAATTTAGCTACTTTCGTAGTCTAACCCTTGTAGGTTCGACTAGAGGGTTCTAGGATCATGAGTCGAACCATTTCCAACAAAGTTTGATTTCTCCTCTCAGACACACCATTCCATTGAGATGTTCTAGGAGAAGTGAGTTGGGACAAGATCCCACACTCTCTCAGATAGTCAAAAAAACTCACTACTCAAGTACTCTCCACCACGATCTGATCGAAGAGTCTTAATAAATCTACCAAGCTAGTTCACTACTTCATGTCTGAACTCCTTAAATTTCTCAAAGGATTTGGACTTATGTCTCATCAAATAGACATAACCATATCTACTGAAGTTATTAATAAATATGATGAAGTAGTTGTACCCTCCTCTGACTTGTTTACTATTAATAATTATATATTATTGTACAGCTTATATTAGTATATACATATATATTAATAATAGTTATATATTAATAGAATGTTTTAGTGTGGCTAGTGGAGAAAGTAGGTTAAAGGGGCTATGGCTGATTCCTATTAGTGCTCGAAGTATAACACTCATAAGGTAGAAGAATGACTTAAAAGAAGTTGAAGCCACAATGTGGGGTGCATAACTCAATATGGTTGATGATGTCTACTTCTATTAAGATTATAACATAGTGATAGTGCTAGTGCATGCTCTAAAGACTAATTATTCAATAATAATTTTAGCATACTTTTTACCACATTCATATTTTTTTATTTTTAACATGGCAAGTAATTTATGAAATAGGGACTTAACCCCAAGACTGTGTTCATATTTTACTCTAATAAAATTGTTGTCACTATTCTAGTTGCTTGATATCTATATAATATAAGTAACTATAATAATAATAATAATAATAATAATAATAATAATAATAATAATAATAATAATAATAATATAATCATTGAGATTAGTATGTAAAATTATTGATGAAAGGAGCTATGATAATATAAGATATTAAGTCAAACATGAGTGCATATTGGAGCAGCACAATGACAGGTCATTTCATCTAATTATAGTATTGCCACGCAAATATCATAGAAAAAAAAATCATATTTTTCTATGCATTATATCTATAAAAAGGGGACATGTGATATTACCATGGTAAACAAGCTAGCCAAGAAGCAAATATGTTGTGCACTAATCATGAATTTTATGAAATGATAATTCCATCTTTCTCCTACATTTGAGATGAATCAAGAGCAAGACTTATAGCTTTTGATAATGATGTAGGGGGAGTTCACAAGCATGCAAACAACGAATTTCGAAAATAGTTTTTTTGTATTTTCATAAACTAGAGAAAACCGAATTAAACTAACGAAGTTGGAAAATAATATTTTTGTATTTTATAGATAGGAAAACCGAACTTATGCTACTTGCGGGAAAATAGAGTTTATACTACTTGCTTCAAAGTAAATGACAATAACTTAAAGAGGACTCACCTTGCGGTCCTTGAGAATAGAAGGACTGTCCTTCCCGTTCTTCACCGGTCCTACTCTGATGGAAGGTGCAGGTTACACACAGGCATCCAGCAACCCCACACAAGCGTGGGTGAGTTATAAAAAGATGATTAAATGATCACAAAATCAAAGAGTCAAGAGGGAGGCTAGTCCTCCAAGTTCTCTTGCTAACATAAACATTGGACTATCTAAAAAAGGGGGGGAAGAAGGGAAGAGGGATGCGCCAAGCTTCCTTTTCCTTGCGCCAATTCCTACAAATCCAAGAGATGTGTAGTAAGATGTTCTTAAGATGAATGAAGAGAAAACACAAGAGGATGGAATACTTAACTTAGAGAATCGCCTTGAAGGAGACCAAGAGATGCATCCATGTTCTTTGCGCCATCTTGAGTTCTTGTTCTCTTTGGTGCTCTTACCTTGATGGTGGTGACTCTCGGCCTTGCTTTGATGAAGTGAGGACGAGGAGAAGAAGAAGAGAGGCTCGGCTCTTGAAGGAAGAGAGGGGAAGAGGAGGGGACTGGGGCGACACAAGCACCCTAGGCGACACAAGCACCCATTCTTTGGCTAGGAAACTAGTCAACAATATTATTCAATAATGCTTATGCGCATGATGCAATGGGGATACATATATAGGCAGCTAAGGGATGGGGATAAGGTGAGGGCAAGGTGGTCATTGGCCCCTTGCGCCCCTTACATGTTTGGATAGAATTCAAAAAGGAGACAAGGCATTAAATGGGCTGATTTTGTTGCCTTCCTTGGGTGACCGAATTGGCAAGTCTTTATTCGAAATTGCTGGCTTCCATGAGATGTTGGCGCATGAGAGGATAAATTTGAATGTCTTCCATGTTGGCTTGGGCGGCAAGGAGAAGAAGGAAGGAAGATCCTCCCCTAATTGTGGATCTTGACAAGGCGCCTCCTAGAATGGTGGATCTTGATTGGGCGCCCTTGATTTATGGATCTAGAATGAATCTTGCATGATTTGAGGATGAGGATGGCGCACATTCCTTCATGAGTTGGCAATGTCTTCAATTGGTATGTGATCTTGGAAGTGGAGTTGAAGTGGAGTTGAGTTTGAAGCCTTCTCTTGAACTAGTTTGAAGTGGACTTTCCAAATTGGGAGCTAGCTTGTGGAGTGAGCTAGCTTAATTTTCCCTTGAGCTGAATTTATAAGTATCCATTCTACATGCACTAACCTACCATGGCATTACAATGCACAACCTACCAACAACATTCATAAAAGTAAACTACATGATAGACTTGGGGGTAGAACTAACCTAAAATGTCATGCAATGCAAATAAGGAAAGTACTGAAAAGGAAAATGGACCCTAAGTAAAGCCATACCTGATGGGCTTCCTTCGAGCCCTAGTGGATCTTCTAAGAGCTGTGTTTGGCCCTCCATCAGATACTAGCACACGAGAGTAGAAGAGGCTCTATCATTTGTATGTGAATTTCATAGACATAAGGTGCCTCTATCATTTCTATGCGGAGATCATAAAGATAGGTGTCTCGTTTCTATGTGGAGATTCCTAAGACTTTAATTTACCATCTTGATTTCCCTATCTATTTTTTTGTGGTATAAGGAAGAGAACTTAAGTTTCACTTGAGGAATGCATAGAAGGTATTCCAATAGTAGCTGATGGAACATATATCTTGATAAGAGATAATGGCTTAGAGAAATATGAAGATGAAACTACCTTTAAATTTGTTTGATATACAAAGCATAGGAGGTCTTGGAATATGGCTAAAAGTGTGCTATTTTTGAAATCTATCAACAACTACAAAGATAGCTTTAGATTTGTTTAAGATTTTAGAGAGTTCTAAGATAAAATCCATATTGGTATCTTTCTTCTTTGGGTACAGGGAGAGAGTATATAACCAAATTATTGAATTACTATATTTTAATGATCTAGTAGATGTTTATTGTCGTACAAGCTTATACACATCACAAGTAAGGGTAAAATAATAGAGACACTCCTCAATTAGGGTAGCTGTTCTATCTTAGCTAAGGTGGTAAGTTCTCATAAGGAAATAGTCCCTAAGGGAGGGTTAGAGGATACATAGTCAATTCTTATTTGGAGAAATATGTGCCATTAAAGTGCATATTGCGGTGGTAATAATAGTTTTCAATTCCATAATTATTAATCTTGTTTGTCTATCTTCAAAGATTATGATGGGAGAATATATTTTTTTTGTCAAATTTGATGCTTTTAAATACTCTTAACTATGATATTACTTTACGGCTATCAGATAGACATTTTGAATCTTGCCGATGAGACTCAATTTCACTATTGTTTTAAGTTTGGTAGTGCACGAATGTCTAAAACTCTAAAAGAATGATACCAATAAAATTAATATAAAAGAAAAAAAAATGCATTATGAAGTACTCTAGAGGAACTACTAGATAAGAACTTTATTAGAATGATCCATTATTTTTGTCAAAAATAAGAATAGACACTATATGATTTTTATAAATTATTCTAGTTAAAAATACAAGGGGTTTTATCTGTGCACGGCAAGCCCAATAATGAGGTGGAAAAAAGTCACCACGGCCCAACGCTTTTTTTTTAACTATTATTTTCCTAAATAAAAAAGAAAAGAGGGGGAAGGGCATTGTATCATTTCTCGTCATAAAAATTTCCTTTTTTCATTCTGTTATTCGATCTGGTAACAAGAAAAGATTGGTGACGAGAGGGCGACAAAGATCGAATCTCAGTCCATGGAGGTTGATTTCCGATCGGGGGTTCGTCGCTTGGTTCTGATGAATGAGTGGTACGATGCTTGGAGGCTCCACCGGACCTAAGCCGGGAGCTGCTATGCCAACGCGGGCGAGGCCTCAGGCGTTGTTTGTCACCGCGTGTTGCTGCGTTCTCCTCTGTATGTGCCTGATCCAGCTCCGCGCCATCGGCGGCATCTGGCGAGCTTGGAAGCCCGCGCGGTTCTTCCTAAACGTCGGGGGCGACGTCGCCACGGCTGGGTTGAGCTCCGCTCTCCCGCCACCGTCGCCCCCGCGGCAGATTCTAACATGGAGTATGTAATCCTAACTTCTCCTAGTAATATTATACGGTTATACCGTAAGACGACAAAAAAAAATGCACTTTTTTCCCTCTCTTTCGGATCTCAGGGGGATAGAATAGGTGTCACCATTCGTTTGGCATGCGGAAATGAATAGAAAAAATATTGTTCTTGTTTCTCAGGGAAAAAAAGCAACCATTTTTCGGCATATAAAGCAGTTTAAATTTGTGTACACATGCTTGATTTTGCGTATAATGTGTTAGTACCTAGAAGTATAATGTGTTCAGTTAAAATAAAAGAGGAAGCTTGGTGATAGTTTTTCTTTATTACTCTCCCGTGCTATTTATTTCATTTTAGTGTCATACACAATTCCTTTGTCATGCCTAGCAGTGAAAATAATAATTTTGGAGAACAGTACATGCTCTGGGCATCTGCTTCTCAGGAAAGAAAAGCTTCTGGTTCAATAGCGTGTAATTTTTAACTTTACGAAACCGATGAAATTCTTTTGTTACTAGTAGTGGAAAACATTGTTCCGCACTTATTGTCATTAACATCTATGTTTTGCAGTGAAAGACTGTTCTATCTTTTCCATTGCGGGTTTGTATATTTTCCCTTTCGCCCTAATCCTCTTCTTAAGGATGCAGTGTTTTAGTTATTACTGGATTTAGTCAAGAGTGTTTAATAGTGTGCTGCCATTTAGAACACTGAAATAATTTTGCAAAAATATACAACACTGAAATAATTTTGCAAAAATATTTTGGATTGAATCATAGAGGACACCCTAGTCCCACAGGAAAAGTTGACCATTGCATAGATTAAAAGCCCTAACATATGTGAGAACTAGATTGAGCCACAAAGAAGGGGATGAATTGGGTGTCAACTATAACTTAGGTTTGGTATAAATTTTTACCACTTTTTCATAATAATAAACATATTATGATGTGCAATGAAGAGCAAAAAAATATGTGAATCATAAGTTATAAATAAAGTAAATACTTAGCAAGATTATAATAGATAAGCTACAATAGAAACCTAATCAATTATTATCGGAAAGTTAATAATATATTGTTATAAATGTTTATCTAGTTATTTTATTTATCTAATAAAATATAATCATAAATCTAATAATAAAATATGACTAGGTCCAATAGGCATACAAACAACAAACAAGAATAAGACCTAATCACCACAAGCATTAATATAATTAAGTAAATCGATAAAACAGATATGACAATGGTAACACAAGACTTTATAATAGTTTGGCTCCCGTGCCTACTTTACTATCTACGCCCCCAACTTAGGGTTTCTAAGTACAATCTATATACATATAGTTTAAAAATACAATAGAATTTGCTAAATAGGCACATACCATTTCCCAAGTGGATCACCTATAAATCTCTACCCGTTTTGTAATTTATATGACTTAGACTTTTTGATTATAGGGGATTTTCCCTATGTGTATTTTTAAGGATCCTCTTGACTGTTTTCCTTGCCTAAGTTTCTTTTTTTTCTAGAATAGATTCTCCTTACTAGTTTTCTTATCACTATTTTCAAGTTACAGTTAGATTTCAAGTTAAGAATATGTCCTCTTATGGGTACTTGGTAAGTCAAGATAAACTATTAATACAACTAAGAATCAATAGATAAAAGATAAAAATAAGATTACAACTTAAAGCAAGAGAGAGTTAGGAAAACTTAATTAATGAAGTTCAAACTCTTCTTGATCAGCTCCTAAAGTGTTTGAAACCCTTCAAAGTGGATGGCTTAACGCAAGGTTTGAAGGCTTCAATGGCTTCTAGGGAAGAGATGTCTTAATAAGGTTCAATATAAGAGAAATAAACATAAAGTGACCTTTTTATGTTTTATAGTCTTAGATTGTTTAGAAAAACTTATATTACTTTTGATGCTCTATAGTCAACTTAATGTGCTCATTTAAAATCAATTGGAGTTTGAACTGAGTCCGTTTTGAAGCATTTAGTAACAAAAGAAGTTAATTTTCTAACAAAATAATGTCAAGGAATTTAGAGAATGTTTGGCAAATATTTTAGGGCAAATACTATAGAATGATCTAAAGTAAGTAATGCCAAACTTATGACAGTGGCTTTGTTGTTCCATGGCTTATGATAGGTTTTAGGACAAAGTTTATAGGATTATATAAGATCTATGTTGGGTTTAAAGTCATCAAGATAATCAAACTAAAAGCCATTTACAATGTGGTTATAATCAAAAGAATATTTTCACACAATCATGATTGTGCATTGTCACTGTCATTCATTTGCTCTCATCTCCATCGGGCTTCAAGTATCTGCTACTTTCCTTATCTATTAGACTTGTGTTTCCTTGATCATAACTTTATTTTAGTAATTTGAAGTGACTTTGTGCTGTTAGTACTTTGATTCCTGAACAAATGTAATCAAAGAAATCATTAGTAGAAAAAGTTTGTTATTACAAATATAGAATGAAACCAATGATATGAAACCTTGGGCAACAAGATGTTCTATGAAGAAAAGCTAAATCTATGATTGTTTGAGTATATCTTTTATTATTTTTAAATATGAACTGAGTCAATATTGTCTTTAACAGAAAAGATCTATACTCTCTATAGTTGTTAAGATGAGTGATGGTTGAATGTGACATACCATTCTGATCTAATTACATGAGTATTCACTTCAGGCATAAGAGATCAATTTTAATATCAGTACAATTTTTCAGGAAATTATAAAAGCAATGGCTATCTAAAAGTATCTTGCAATGGTGGCTTGAACCAAATGCGTGCAGCGGTTGGTACTTGGTAAAGTTTTTCTGCACTCATCCACTGAGTGTTACTAAGGAAATTGTGCTAATTGATTTATTTCAGATATGTGACATGGTGACAGTGGCTCACTTGCTTAACCTAACACTAGTGGTTCCAGAGCTTGACAAGAAATCATTTTGGGCTGACCAAAGGTACTTTTGTTTGTTAATAAGCAACTGACAGTATTATCATGTGATTTTCCAAGAGCATTGCAAAGCAGAAGTACCATGCAGTGCTGAGCTTTGACATTTAATGTCGATACCTGATCAAACTGGAGAACCAGTACTATCTTAGTATCTTCCATACTCAGTATATTGTTAGTTTACTATTGATGTGCAAATTCGTGCTAGTCCAGTGCATGGCATTAATATATCAGCTGCATGTTCTATACATTCTTCTTCTGACAATGTTAGCATCTATCTTCTTGCTGCAGTAACTTCGACGATATCTTTGATTTGAGACATTTTATCAATTCACTAAGAGATGAAGTACGCATAGTTAAAAGGCTACCAAAGAGTTTGAGCGGAAATGAATCAAACATTTTACTTAGAATGCGCCCTGTGAGTTGGTCAGATGAGAAATATTATATACAACAGGTTTGAAATTATTTATTTTGCAGCCTTGACATTGTAATCATCTACATGACTGACTTAGTCATTTGCTTTGGTAGAAATGATACATGCCCGGGGCTAGCTCTATTTGTGTAGAAAAGCAAACTCATAAATCATTGGTTACTTTTGTCTGTTTCAGATTCTTGCACTCTTGCATAATAATTCATTCCCTATGCGGAAAGAGTTATCACGTTTGTGCTGTCTTTGATTTTGTTCTTATGCTGACAGATTTTGCCGCTGTTCAACAAGTTTAAGGTTATTCATTTTAATAAAACCGATGCACGATTGGCAAACAATCTCCCTTTTGAACTCCAAAAACTTAGGTGTCAAGTAAACTATCATGCATTGAAATTTACTCCTCAGATTGAGGCATTGGGGAACAGGTTGATTCAGATACTTCAGGCTAGAGGATCATATATTGCCTTACATCTGCGCTATGAAATGGACATGCTGGCTTTCTCTGGTTGCACTCATGGCTGTTCTGATGAAGAGGCTGAGGAGCTTAAAAGATTGAGGTATGCATCCCTAATCACTATAACTAAATTGGCTCCTCTGATGTGCAGCTTTTCTAATTTATATTATTGTGCCTTCCTATGGTTTTGGAGCTTCTTTTTTGGACAATGTCACTTATTGAAAAATTGAATGGACACTTGATGAGTAATAACTACAATAATGTTTCTTTATCAACGTTTTTTTTCTCTCTAAAAGGAGAAATGAAATAATCTTCTAATGTTCTATACTAGTTGTATAGTTCAGTCAAATAATTTGAGATGACTACTGTTATGTTCTATCAAAATAATCATCTTTCATTTGTCAAACTCTGTTCAATATATTTTATAAGCTTTATTGGGTGAAAACTATTGCATATTTTTTATGTCAGACATGATACATTTAAATGTGAAGGGCATTGATAAATGTGTATTTTAATTTTTAAGGGAAAAACATAAGCAGGTTATTAGTGTTGGATTGTTACTTTCCTATTGTCTACTAAAATATTAGAGTTTGTTCATGTTCAAACAATGTCGTATGTTCAATTCTTGTGTGTGAATTTAACATAATGCACAAGTTCAGATATGCATATCCATGGTGGAGAGATAAAGAGATAGACTCCGCAGCAAAGAGACTGCAAGGTTTGTGTCCTCTTACACCTGAGGAGACTACCCTTGTCCTAAAAGCATTGGGCTTTGGGAAAGATACTCGAATCTACATTGCCTCGGGTGATATTTATGGTGGGGAAAAGCGGCTATCATTGTTACGGAATGCTTTCCCATTGCTTGTAAGATCATATTCCATATGTTAAGCTATTAAATTTTATTGCTTTTCTTCATCAAACAGTTTCAAGTTATAAGTTAAGGCTTCTCTGATCTCTCTGCAAGTATTCTAAAACCTTGATATGCTAATCTGAAGGTTAAAAAAGAGATGCTGCTGGACCCAGAAGATCTGCGCCAATTCCAGAATCACTCCTCCCAAATGGCTGCACTTGATTATATGGTTTCCTTGGCAAGTGGCATTTTCATTCCAACATATGATGGAAACATGGCTAAAGTTGTTGAGGGGCATCGAAGGTTGGTTTTCTCTTTTCTTTCTTTTCCTTTTCCTTCCTTCTTTTGGTAGCTCTTATCCTTCATTCGGAATACCTTTTATTTAACATGGTTGTCTACACTTTTGGGTTTATTAGGTATCTCGGGTTTAAGAAGACTATCTCACTCGACCGTAGGAAATTGGTGAGGCTTCTAGATATGCATAACAACGGGACAATTAACTGGGACGAATTTGCATCTTCAGTTAAACAAGTAAATGAGAAGAACGTTGGACAGCCAGTCTGCCGCAAAGTTGTTGCAAACAAGCCCAAGGAGGAAGATTACTTCTATTCTAACCCTCAAGAGTGCTTAACAACTGAAACCAACTGCCTGTCTTCCGATTCGAGCTCAGTCAGATGAAGGTTGCTGGAAGCTTGTTAGCTCGTAGGTGAGATCAAGCTTGCTGCTCAGTCGAGCACTCTCAAGCGATGACATTGATCTTCGGCATTAATTCCAAAAACAGCAACTAAAAAGGCATGCTCTCCGAGTGGATGATTTCTTTTGTTCTTTGTTCAACAGTCCACATTCTTTTGTTCATTGACTGTAATGTTGGTGGCTGTCATCACAGTAATGCTCACTGTTGATTATGTTGCCACATTAAAATTTAAGGTTATACTTGCTCTTGTTTTATGAAAAAATATATATACGTAGCATTTGAATATAGCATTGCTATATGGGCCATCACGGAGATGGTTTGCATTGGCGAACATGTTCGATAATCGAGTCTTGCATAACAAGGTTTGTAAAACCGGTTTGGCGTTCATACCAGATGGTAGTAGGTGATAGCAGCGGCAATAGGTGAGCAGTGAGCGACAGTGGCGGTAACGGGCGATAGCAGCAGTAGCAGGCGAGCTTTGATTGAAGCTTCAATTGAAGTTTCCAGCCGCTGTCAATTGTCGTTAGCCTCCCCTGCCATTGCTGCCCGAAGCCGTGCTCTGACACTTTCCCGGAATCGCTTGTTCACCCGATCAGTTTCGTACCGAACTTACGGAATGGTTTTCAATTCCATATTGCATAATAGTTATATTGATAAACTGAGAGAAGTTATTGGTTTCAGTTTGTTGGCATTGTTTTTTTGCGTGGGTAACAAATGTCTTTGATCTCTCTCACTACACTTTCCAGAGATTTGGTAACTAAACTAAAGAGCAAGTCTTTAGGTACATGGAGGAAAATTGCATTCCAAGTAAAATTGGCATGTACTATATATATATATCATAATATTAATATGCATTATTTATACTCTGTTTACTTGGATGGATGAAAAGTACAAAGGAAAGAAAAAAAAATAGATGAATGGAATGTGTTAAAGGTTTTCCTTCCTTTTATTTACTTGGAAGAAAAGAAAGTTTAAAAAATTGATATATACATCCTAATTTTTACTTTTTCACTCATATTACATATATACCATTAGGGTCTGTTTGGCTCCGCTTTGAAGCTGTTTTAATCAGCTTTTAAGTACAAAACAGTTAGAAAAACTGTTTGGTAATGAAAAGTAGAAACAAAAAAAGCAGTAAAAAGCAGAAGTTATGAAAGCTACAATTTGATGCTTTTACAGCTTCTGCTTCTCTAAAAAAATAATTTACATAATTTTATTTAAAGTTTTAGGTATTATTATTTTAAATAATTTAAAATTTTCACATTAAAGGAAAATAAAATATTATATTATTTTAAATAATTTAAAATAATATATTTATTTATTATTTTAAATTTTGACAGCAGTTAAAAAGTTATTAACCAAACATCTTATAAATTTTAACAGTGCAGCACAGTACAGTACGACACAGTTTAGCACAGTTATAAAAGCTATTAAAGTGGGGCCAAACAAGCCCTTAATATCATAGAATTATTAAATATTAAATATTAATGTCGATCAATGGCAGCGAAGACAAACAGCGACGGTGAGAACGAGCAGTGGCAGCGAGCTCGAGCTGCGATAGCGAGGACAAGTAATCAAGAAAAGCTCGTAGTGAGTGAGGACGAGTACTGGTGCGGTGGAAAGCGAGGTGTAAAGTTAAGATATAGTTTTAGGCGAAAAGCAAATGAAAAAATTAATGTCTAAGTTTTCCTTTTCCTTTTCCTTTTCCTCCTAAACTATCTATCCACCCAAGTAAATAATTCTATACTCCTTTTCTTCCTATTTTCTCTTATTTTCTTCTAACTTTCCTTCTAAGTAAACAAGAGACTTTCTAATTATCATCTTCCATACCTTTGACACTAGTTGTTAAGCTAAAACATGTTCAAGACCTGTGAATCGACTTAAAGGAAGTGGACTGATGAAAATATCTACAAGCTATTTTTAAAAAAGAATTATGAATGATGAGAAAATTTCTAATGATTTGTTTGAGAGTTTAGGATAGTATAAGATTTTAGTTTAGCACAATGTTATAATGACTTTGTTTGAGAGTTTACATGCGTTGATTAACAACACTAGCATCAAAAGAAATATTAAATATCTTGTTATAGTGAGATCCATAAACTTTTCAGTAAAGCAATGATATTAAGTAGGATTAACATCTTAAGAATCATTAATCATTATGTGTCAATTATATGTCAAAGCTATCATACCCTAAACCCTAATCTCCAAGGGAATAATTCAAAATTATCATAAAATCAATAAAGAAGCAAAACAATATTGAGTAATTTATATGAAATTAGTAATGAACCTTTAAAAGTTTTAACTACTAGCCATGGAAAATTTCTATGTGAAGGAAATATCAAATTCATTATAATACGTAATTCTTTGATCGAGTGTAGGAAATCATTTTAATGTATTTGCTTAGGCTATTTTCGTATTCCCTATGAAAATCAGAATTTCTTATAATTCACTACTAGATTTTTTTACTTTATTATATATTCTCATCTCCTTAATACTTTGTTTCATGTTATAGAAATCATAATTTCTTATAATTCACAATTTTATATGCAGTAGAGAGGAAAAGAATCGTCAATAATATGAAATGAACAAATAAATAAAATTTTTGTGTCATTCAAACTTAAATACAACTGATGTATAAAATTATTATTTTCGTAACTTTGTTCTCTTATAAATTATATTATTTAATTATTTACTAATGATATTTTTATATAAAAAAGATATTACTATATGTATAGATGTGATATTATAATATTATATATCAACCAAAAAAACCTAAACACATGTAAAGGTTACCGACATATTTATATATACTTTTTATTTATTAACTATTGTATAAATTTAGTTATATATATTATAATATGTAAAAATAAGTTGGGGTGTTTAACTAAGAGGAGAAAATAAATACTTAGGGGTGGGTTTTGAACTTGTCCTACTACTCCTGCGCAACTTGCAGGGGTTTGGCTATAAGCGCGCCCCTTACTTTTTTTCCATTTGCGTAAGTCAAAATCAGCCAATCAAAACCGCACAATTGCTAAAAGCTGATTGCTGCAATGCGTTCTGTCCTATTCTCCGGCTTGACCTTCAGCCCATCCTATACTCCCAACACAGTCATAAAAACTAACCCAAGTTAGCACAAAGTTAAGTGAATTTAGATTTTTCAATTCATAGTTGGGTTAGCCTATTTTATGACTTGAATGTATTTGGGTCTAGTCAGGTTATAAATGGGTTGACCTATATAACTCATTTATATTATACATTATATATTTTTTAAAACTTTTGATATATAGTAAATAAAATTTTAAATATAATATATAATATTTATTTTTAATATTTATTTATCTATTTATGAATTAAATAGGTTAATTGTAGGATTTCAAAACTAGAGGTCATCTTTTAGTTTGTCATATTTTCTATAGGAATTTAATTAAAAGTTCTAAGATATCAAAGGTAAATCAAGTGCCACTAATTAAATTCTATAATCTAACTAATTTCGTAGTCTAGTCTTTATAGATTCAACTAGTGAATTCTAGGGTCAAGAGTCGAATCACCTTCTAGTACTTGTCCTAACCCCTCATAACATGTAATAAATTAAATGTAGTTAATTAAAAACACATTATCATCTATAATCAACTTCAACAAATGTAAAATAAAATAACAATTATGATAAATATAAATTACAAAAGAGAAAAAAATAAAGGGTTACTCCCTATAACTCCAAAATAAGTTTAAGTTATAATAATTGTCATTAAAAACATCTTAAAGTAGAAGTATACTATTAATCTAAAAAAGAATAAAACAATAAATTTGACAACTTTACGGTGAAAATTGATTGAAATCTATATTTTCTCTCTCCTACCTGTGATTGTAGTCATGGGTGTGATTGTGCATGTGAACACTACTTCTTCCCTATGTGTGCTATTGTTGTTTCGACTTGAATCTTTCTCGATCTTTGATAGATTTTGATGAGATTTGAAGCATGAACTCTTCGACACTTTTGTATCTTTCTTTTGAATGACTCTCACAATCCAATTTCTCGTATCCTTTTGGTTATGATCAATGGAATGAGAAACTAGGGTTTTGCGACCATCAATGCCTTCTCAGCTTCAATTTAGTGCGAGGAAGTGATGAGAGTGGCTCAAATTTTATGGATTTGTCTCTCAATGTGTGTTCTTCTATTATAGCCTATCAGAGTAGAAAACAGGAAAGAATTAGTCACTTGTCGTCCGCTAGAATCAAGCTTAGAAAGTTGTAATCACGGGCCATGATTTTCAAGTTGATCATTTTGGTTTCAAATTTGACATGTAGCTTTGTTTCTCTTTGGGAAACAATATTCCAGCTTTAATTTTTTATAAAATTCTTCGTCGCCTAGTAATCACTGCTAGTGATTATAATTTATGTTAATAACTTTTATTCAACTTTGGGCTCCAAATTTATGATGAAAGTGTCTTTTGATGCCTTGAATATTATTGTGATGAAATATCTTTAATTTTGCATATTTTTGAGAATTTTTTACTTGAAAATTAAATAAAATAGAGAAAAAGAGATTTTATGTAATATCTAGTAATCTTATATAAAATTAAATGCAATTAGAGAAAAATATGACACAAATTTATAATAAATATGCATAAAAAATATTATAGAATTTGATATCATCCTTTGCTAAGCTATAAACTTAAACTCTATAGTGGAGTGAATTATACAAGTATGTTTTTTTATGCACAACTAATGGCGCCTAGGCTTAGCAAAATACCCCAAGCCCGGCCCGACCTAACCCAACCCCGAGTCAATGGGTATGAGTCGGGTCGGGGGTCGGGTATGGTATATCAGGTAATCGTCCCGAACTTGACCCCGACCCAAACTGACTATTAAAAAAAGATAAAAATACCCCTTATTTACAAAAAAAACCTAATCCTATCCCTCTTTTCCTCCCTCCTAGTTGACACTTTCTCTTCCTCCCCTCCCAGCCGCCTCTTCCTCCCCTCTCCCTCTCTTCCCTGTTATTCCCTCTTTCTCCTCTCTCCCTTCCTCATGAGCGGCAACGACAGTGTGCTAGTGGTGGAGAGAGCAGCAGGAGATGCGAGAGGTGAGCTGTCGGGCGTGGGTGACCTCTTCCTCTCCTCTCCCTTCCTTCCCAACCTGCTCATTGCCACTACCTACTCACACCGCCCGCTTGCCGGTGGCGGCAACGAATAGCTTTGCCTCTCCCTCCCCATGTCATCATCAACAGCGATCAAGTTTCCCCACAGGGTCAGGTTTCCTGCAAGGTTGGGTTTTTTAAATCCGTCAAGTTTGCGGCTGAGGTCGGGAATAGGTTTCAAGAAGTCGGGGTCGGGTCGGTGCCCCATTGCCATCCCTAATGGCGCTTCTACTGATGACTCAAATATTCATAGTATATTTTGTATCGATTGTCTAGAGTTTTTGAGTTATATTTATGCTCTTTTGTTTGTTTTTAAGCTTCATTTATCAAATATTTTGAAATCTACACTTTCCTTGGTTTTTGATCAATTTCAAGTAAAAAGGGCTTAACTTTGATGGATTTTGGGTAATCTAAGTGCACGGACGAATTCTAGTCACAAAGAGGAAATTACATGTCAAATTTCAAGCCAATCAGAGTTTTCGGCAAAATTACAGCAGAGCCGTAATTATTATTACGGGTCGTGGAAATATTGGATATTTACGCAAAGACAATCACGACACTACCTTAACTATTTTTCAGCCGTTCTTACATAGATGAAATTACAGCACCGCCGTAATTATTTCCACGACTGTGGACTTGTTGAAGCTCATTGAACGAATCACGGCACCACCGTGATTAATTTTCTCGACCGTGATTTCTGAGAAATTTTGCACAGTACAGATTACGATACTATCATAAATTTTATTATGCCTATAATTTCATCAAGGTGAAGATGGAGGTAATCACAGCACTACCGTGGTTATTATTACGGCTCGTAATTATTTCAAAATTTTGCACAGAAGAAATTACGGCACTGCCGTAATTTATTCCACGACCGTAATTCTAACCCAGTAAGCTATGTTCGCCCGAGTCTTCCGCGTTTACTGTAGCCAAATTTTGTGAAGCCGATTTCGGGAGATTTAGGGTACGATTTTGGAATATGAAAGAAGGATAGTGATTTATATAAGGAGGAGAAGATTTCAAGACCAAGAGCCCCAATTTTGATCCAAAAACGAAGGAGAAATCAGAGAGGTGCCGCTCGCGTTAGGGTTCGTCATCGAGAATCATACAGACTATCTCCGGCGGCGAAATTTTCAGGGAAGTTACGCTTGAGGGAGGAGAAAACAGATAGAAAGTTTCAGCTTGAAAGAAGTTTGATTGGAGGAGAAATCAATGAGATTGTGGTCGCGACTACTGTTCACAGTGCTTTTCCTGAGAAATTACGAGCTGTGAAATTTTTCACAGCCTTGTGAACAGTAACACTGTTTCTTTCTCTTTTCGAATTCTGAATTTTTCTGAAATGACATATTATTGTAATTCTTTTACTATGATAGCGTAAAAACCTTTTTGGGACAGGGGGTGTAATCCCCTTAATTTCTGAATGACTAGATAATTTCTATTTCGTCAGTTGTTCTTTGATATGACAATTTTACTTCTATGAATAATTGTCTTTAAATTTTTCTAGATTTAGAATATCAGCATGTTTTAGAGTTTGTAACATGTATTGAGGGGTGACTTACAAGACTCGGAACCCTTAAATTATGTTTTAGGAACTTATGCTATGAGAATAGGTTTGTTCTTAATTCCTGATTTTTGAAGCATAAATTCTTGTTGATAATTTAACCTAGGAATTTTTATAGAGTTAGACATGAAAATATGTACTGAGAGTTGATTTGGATTGTTGGAAACCCTTAAGTAAAACCTATGAAATTAAGATATGAGAATATTTAATTTTGCTTGAGATGTTGACACTAAGCCACGAGAGTGATTTTAACTTTCTTTGTCTATTTTACTTATTTTAAACACTAAATAGCAAGTCACGGGAGTGAAGGTTATTCTATGTAAATTGTCGTCACGAGAGTGAAGCAATTTCTTTATAAGTAAAAAATTCATCTTTATCATAATAAGAATAAACTGACGAACACTTATTTCTATCTACTCATTGAAATTGAGGAGGAAGAAACCCTAGTCCCAATTTTCTCTTTCTGATAATCCATAACAACTTCCAATTATTCGCTTATGACTTATTTGATTTGCTTAGCTACGAGAACACAATTACTTAGTACTTAACACATAAGTCCCTGTGGGTTCGATATCTTTTATTACTTCGAGTATCCGTGCACTTGTGGACACAACATCTAGAGTAAAAATCCATCCAATTGTAGATTTGTTATCACTAGTGTTAGTGATCCAACTAGAATCATAATATTCTTTAGTATAGTAGGATAACTAGAGTAACACCAAGTTAGTGTTTTAATTCTTTAAAAATATCCAAGAACTTTTGCAATTGTCATCCAATGATCATTAGTTGGATTATTTGTGAATCTTGATAGCTTGCACATAACAAAAGCTATATTAAGTCTTGTACAATGCATAACATGCATAATATAGCACTTACATACTTTGTTTGTTCTACTACTCAATCAATATTTTCTATTAGCTTCTTGCTTGAATCAAAAGGAGTATTTACTTCTTTAATTCCCAGATGATTGAATTTAAAAAATATATTTTTTAGATAACGTGTTTGATTCAATGAGAAGCCATTACTTCACATTTTAACTTTGATTTTATCTACTTTGTCAAGATCTTTCATTTTAAATATTGAAGTTAGATACTTCTTATTTTTCTAAAATTTCAAGCAAGTTAGTGCTAAATATTAATATGTCATCCACATAAGACATATTATAAACCCATAATCATTTACAAACTTGGAATAAATACATTTGTCTATAATATTATGATTAAAATCATTTGATAAGATAACCTTATCAAATTGTTTTTACTATTGTTTTGGAGCTTGTTTTAGACCATAGAGAGACTTTATAAGTTTGCATACATTTAAAAAGGTGTTACAACATGCATTTGGTGCATAAATAAATGATATATTGATGCTGAGCCCAAAAGCACACTAATAATTGTAATTTTGGTTACAAGAGTATATGTATCAAAATAGTCCATACTCTCATTTTAACTAATCTTGTCTTGAAAGCTTAAATTGAAATATTAGTATTATATTTTCTCCTAAATACTCATTTATAGCCAATTGGATTAGGTTGAGATCGCATATGAGAGTTATGCTTAAGCGGGTTAATATGCAACCCATTTAATGAATGAGTTACTTATGTTATGTCATGTTAGACCTCTTTACCCAATTAATTATAGTGTTTAGATTATCCTAATTGGGCCACGAATCACATAATATCTGATATAGTCCCGCATTAGATGTAGAAAAAAGATAATATAATATATAGGGCTTAGGGCCTGTTTAACCCGTTGTTAATAGCTTTATAACTTTGCTAAACTGTGCTTTACTGCACTGTGCTGTACTATCAAAATTTATAAGATATTTGGTTAATAGCTTCTTAACTACTTTCAAAATTTAAAATAATAAATAAATATATTATTTTAAATTATTTAAAATAATAATATATTTTATTTTTTTATAGTATGAAAATTTTGAATTATTTAAAATAATAATACTTAAAATTTTAAATGAAATAATGTAAATTACTTTTTTTGAAGAAGCAAAGCTTCAAATTGTAGCTTTTTCAACTTCTGCTTTTTTGCTGCTTTTTTCTGCTTATACTTTTCATTACCAAACAGTTTTCTTTTTGCTTTCTATTTAAAAACTGATTAAAAATAGCTTAAAAGCGGGGCCAAATAGGCCCTTAGTAATGTTACTACCATTTAATTTGAGCTTAGATATTTTAATTAATTAGGGGATGTTATCATTTTGCCTCACCAATTTAATTTAATGAGATAGTTTCCTTATTAAACGGATTCTAATACGATATAACAAACTCATATAGTGAGTTGTAAGTGCACAGTTGCAATAAAAAATTATTTTAAAGTATTATATAATATATATATATATATATATATATATATATATATTATTTATTTTTTAAAATTAGATATTATTTATTCACACCACTCGAACTCAAATAAAACTAACCTACTAAATTTAAACCCATCACATATAGTTAATTGGTACTAAACTCGCTAAAACAGAGGTCGGGTTAAATTGCCATCCGAAATGACTCGATCCAAATCCAATTGAATCCGTATCCAATTTTGCTCATGCGACAGCACATGGTCGCATGTTCATCCACTACTATATAATGGCTGTCCCGATTCATTCGTTTGCAAAGACGCATCGACACCGCTCGATTCCCCGCTCCTGCCCCATTCCAAGCCCTAACCCCAGCTTCGCTCCCGAAATCCATTGTCTTATTGCGATTTCCTGTGATTTCGGTTACATTTTCGTCATCGAAAAGGCGGATCGGAGCACCATTTTTGCAGACTCTGCGGTGGAGATGTCTTCCTCCTCGGGTCAGCCGCAATTCCGGTACACGCAGACGCCGTCGAAGGTGCTCCACCTTCGCAACCTGCCGTGGGAATGCACGGAGGAGGAACTCGTTGAGCTCTGCAAGCCTTTTGGTAGGATTGTCAATACCAAGTGCAACGTTGGAGCCAATCGTAACCAGGCCTTTGTTGAGTTCGTGAGTGCTGTTGACTAATTTCTTAATTTGGTTTTCCTAATCGAGTTTAAACGTGATATGTAAGTCGGTTTTTGTTTTTTTTTTTATCATTCATGCATCACTAGGCTATTTATTTATTTATTTATCTAGGCATGCCAATCTATTCACCGATTATGGACTAATTTTAGATTGAAAAGGGGGGAGAAAAGCTTCTAATTGAACAGAATATACTGTGATGAATTTCATGTTATGAGCTCAAAATGCTCTCCGTCTCAGTTGTTTCAGGAACAGTGTTTTTTTCATTGTTGAGACAATTAATATTGCTGGAGGAGCTAAATGTTGTTAGGGTTTGGATCTTATGATCTTACCGTCAAGTGACAGAACGTTCATGTGAACTTAATAGGTGCATTAATTGTACAATCTCCAATGGTAGCTGTAGGATCTAGAGGGTCGATACATGAAAAGAGAAAATGATAGTACTGAACCCACTTACCTTTAGTATGCCAACTTGCTAATCGGTAATTCAAAATTCTAAATTGTCTGAATCATTAGGGTAATATAAGATTCTTTTTTCTATTTTGCACTCATCCTATTCTTTTGACATTTATCAATCAATCAAAGTAATTGTTGACCTCTTTTTGGCTTTTGCTATGGCCTCTTTTGCCAACCTGAAAGGTATAGATCCTTACCTTTCTGCCGGACTTGCTCTATTACAAGCATATTCTTCTCACTCATCTCTTTATCTTTTAGGACGTTGATATTTTGTTGTTGGTTCAAACCAAAGCCAAGAACAACCCCCTTTTTTTTATGTTGCAACTATTATGTTTCTGCCTAATTCTTCCTTTGATTGATATTTTAGTATTTAGAAAGTAGTAGATACCAAATAGTATGTACGGTTTTTGTACAATTCGATTTGTACAATATTACTATGCTAATATATTTCTTAAAATTTCTCTTAGCATATATCTTTAATAGTTTGGTAGGATCTTTCACTCCTACTCTTTGATCCTTCGTTCTCATCTTGTGGAACTTTATTGTTCTTAGGTAGGAACTTAATTTTGACAAATTTGTGAGGTGCAAAGTTGATATTTATAATGACCTTTGTGCCTATGAAACACCCTTTTATGTTACCCTCCTCAATATAGCATTGGGCTTAGTATTCCCCATATGAGGTTCCCACATTTGCTTCTCTAATGAGCAATGATAGACGTCCATGTTGCTTAGTGATACTTTTCCTCAACTGCCGATTGTGACAGTATCAGAGCACTTTGAAGTGACTCTAGACTTGGATTTGGTCTAGATCATTGGATTGTGGAACTTGTTTGTGTTAAGTTATAAAGAAGGTGGGTGAAGTATATATTGCCATCGTAGATTTGAGATTTAGCATGTGCCAATAAAATAAAATCTAATTTTCTTTCTGATTTATTATTTCTTTTAATGTTGTGAATTAAAATAGGTTGTTCTTCCCTAAAGGTTCACTTTGATGCAATATTCATGATAATCTTTTACTGCTATTCTTGCACAAGGTCGAGTGGGTTGCTTGATAAAATCTTATTGACCGCAAAATAGATATTCTATTGCTAATATTACTTGGTAATCCAAGAAAGCAAAACTCAGTACACGACTTGTATACTAAATACTGGTATGCTCAATACAATATAATATATTGTGTGTTTGTACACTTTGTTGACGTACAGTTTGATCCATGATTGATACATTAGCTTAGATTAGTACTTTAAACCATGTGGAGGACTAACAAGATTAACCAATGTTTGAAGATCTGGTCCAATTGGATGTACCAGTTGCTGGTCGGATTGGTACATGCCGGTCATACCGGATGAAAATCCGGTGAAACTGGCAGAGCAATGGAAGAAAAAAGAAGAAAGAAGAGGAAGAAGAACTTGGTTTGCCGCTTGCCCGCCGCTCACACTCGCCCGCCTTCCTCTCCTCTTCTCCTTTTCCTCCTTCTCCTACTCCCACTCGATCCGCTGCTCTGTTGCTCCGTTTCCATGGTCTGGTCTGAACTGTCTCCCATCTTCCTCTTGTTCCTCTCCTACTGTCTCTCTTCTTCTCCTCGTCCTCCTTCTCCTTCCTTGATCCTTTGCTCTAATTCCATGGTCCAGTCTGGACCATTTCGAACCTTCACCTGACCCATTTAAACCTTTACCAAACTAGGTTCAAGAAAAACCGATTGCTTCGGACCGATTTTAAGAACCTTGGGACTAACTATACTTAAGTTATTCAAGGGCTTTAGCCAATATCTTGTTCTTCATCTATTTTGAGAAGACTAATTTTGCTATGTTCGGGAACCATTAGGGTAATGAGTACATGTGTATAAGTTTTCCTTTTCTGATTAACCCTGATTTTGTTTTGAGACATAATCTGCCAAGTTTTAATGATTACATGCTTATATAACAATTTTTCTGTCTTGGATAACCTTTCCCCTTTGTTCCTTATCTTCATCTGTAGATACTTGTATGTTATGAACATAGCAACCTTCATAGTAGTTCCTTTTCTTTCAGGTGGACCTTAATCAAGCCATCTCAATGATCTCATATTATGCCTCTTCATCAGAACCTGCACAAGTGCGTGGCAAAACTGTTTATATCCAATACTCAAACAGGCAAGAGATTGTAAACAATAAGGCCACTGGAGAGGTTGCTGGAAATGTTTTACTTGTTACTATTGAAGGTGTGGAGGCTGGTGATGTCAGCATAGATGTTATTCACTTGGTGAGTTCTGTAAAAGATATAACCTGTCATTGTAATCTTTATCATTGAATTTTAGATGAAAATTTCTTACATTAAGTGTTGGACTTGTCTTAGTGTTGAGGGGGTATGCAAAAAACATTTTTGATGTAGTATATGTATAATAACAAAGCTACATTTTCTTTTAATATTTGGGCTTTTAGTGACATAGTCTGAATGGATTAGCAGGTCCAATTTGTCACGGAGTATATCTCGTTATCAGCATCTGCTTTCGGAGAGATACCACAATGGTTTTGCCATCTCATTCTTTCTATGTATCTTACTGTTGAAAAATTGTTGATCTCTAACTGCTTTATTTTTTGATCTTTAAGTTTTAGGTTATAGTCAGCTTGTTAAAACCTGAGCTTTCACTCTCTACAAGTTAATTTCTTGAAAACAATGGACAATTTTTCATTATTTGAGACAAATCTGTTATTTTGTCTGAAATGAAGAACATCTGTTAGTGATTTATGTTGGCTACCTTCTAAAAAAGGAAATCTAGAAGCTCTTCTCCGTTTCTTCACTTTTGATTGGCTTTTTGGAGGCTCTTGAATGCTTTTAGCCATACTTAAATTTTTTTCTTACTAGAATATCCTCTTTATGTTATTTAATCTGAAGTTATAATCTTCGGTTAGTGACTTAAGTCAGTTACCTCTAAATACTCTTCTCCTTTCCTTCACTTCTAATTGGCCTTTTGATGCTTTTGGACACTATTATTAGTTCTTTTTCATCTTATTAATGAATAATGCTAAATTATTTAGTTATTGGATATATGACGTATGCCATTCTCTTAAGGGTTCCTTTCTGCATTGACAAAGAAGACGACTAAATTTTTTTTCAGATATTCATTACTTTTTCTTTTAATATGAATATTAATCTTATCTGCTTGCCATCAGGTTTTTTCTGCATTTGGATTTGTTCACAAAATTGCCACATTTGAAAAGGCCGCTGGTTTTCAGGTTGTGTGTGTGGATAATCTTGTCAGTTTTGAATTATGGATTTCAGCTTAGTTTCATGTTTGTACACATTTGTAGGCTCTGATACAATACACTGATGCAGCAACTGCCACTGAAGCTAGAAATGCCTTGGATGGAAGAAGTATCCCAAGGTAGCTTCCATAGTTTGTTACTTGAAATCTTTTTTAAGTAATAAAATTACCTTCTACCCAATTTGTGGTCAGCGTGCACTATTTTTAATGATGTACAGGTACTTACTTCCGGAACATGTTACATCTTGCCACCTGAGGATTTCTTTTTCTGCACATACAGATTTGAATATCAAGTTTCAGTCCCATCGCAGCAGGTATGTAAATCCAGAACCTGGCTTTGCTTGCCATCATCCTTTCATGTGTTTATTATGAATTGCTTTTAAGTTCAATTGTGAAATCTGACTCATCAAACCAATTGGCCAACAATCGCAGTTATCTCATTTTTAATGAAAAAGTTGCCGTCTTGACTAATGATAAATTTTACTATATTGAACTGATTACGAATTTTCATATATGTTGGATATAAGAAAACTTGTGAGTTTTACATTCTTGAACATAAAATGGCCCTATCATGTGTCAGTTTGATTTTTAAAGTTGCTTTAATATGATTATTACGACTGAGAGTAATAATGTGCCTATAATATATAGATCAGTATATCTCCCAGTGGCATCTCTGTCCGTGGAATTTATTTTTTTGTCTGGATATAACATCTTTTGCTATTTGATCGTATGTTATTTTGGAACACGCGTGTACTTTTAAACTTGATGCCTTCGGCATGAACGGGTGTTCAACTTTAAGTCCAAAAGAGCTCGAGTTTTCTAGCTAGAAGGAACATCTCCATTCTGTTCATCACCTTAAATAGATGTCAACTTACCTCAACAACGTACTGGTTTCTAGATGAAAAGAACATACCAATTCTATTCAACTAAAAACCAATCAACCAAAGACCCATAAAATGAGTCATTGTATTATTTTAAACACTGTTAACTGTGGATACACTGGTATTCAAAACCTCTAGAGAGATTTCTAGATGGAAGGAACATCTCCATGCTGTTCATCACCTTAAGCAGGTGTCAACTTAAGCCTCAACAACGTACTAGTTTTCTAGCTAAAAAGGAACATTTCCATGCCATACAACTAGAAATCAATCAACCAATGGCTCACAAAGTTGGTCACACAATGTTACTAAACACTGTCATCTATGAATAGTAGTTTAAATATTCTTATTTTGAATATATTATGTAACATTATTAGATATACTATCTCTTAGGCTATGATTGTATTTCTACATATAGTCACAGAAGCAACAAAGAAGAAGGAGCTTATGGATCTTTCGTACAACTTAGATGCTAATATGACATTTAAATTATAGAATTGTTTCAAAGATATCTGATTGGAAGAAGCCATGGGAATTATGGGATGAATTCTTGTCTACTAAAAGAGAATAATAATTTGCCAGTTTTGTTGGATATTGTCACATTCTTCCAGTTCCTTCGCATAAACATTTTTATGTTGACACACTAATTGTTGCTGCTAAAACAGTTATTGAGTTAGTTAATTCTCTCACCTACATCAAGATCCTTTAATTTCTTATTTCATTTACGAGGGTCTGATTATTCTTTGAAGCACTTCTCCTGTAATGCTAAGTGTAAGTTTACTCTAGTTCTATACATACATCTATATACATACACAATGTATTTATTTAAATTAACTGTTTATTAATTCATCAAACTCATAATATGTTGCCACTTTCTTTCTTCCTACATGTTTTGATTATTATGTCATAGTTACATCTGAAATTTGGTCTGATGGTACCTAAATCATGTAGGGATTACACTAACCCGTACCTTCCTGTGAATCCTTCTGCAATTGAAGGTACCGTACAGGTTTGTATCTCATTGCAAAAGTTTTACGTTCTGTTTCTTGCCTCTTTCATGGCTAACTTGCATTTAGCTTCAGCCTGCTCTTGGACCTGATGGGAAAATGAAGGAACCTGAGAGTAATGTACTTCTTGCATCCATAGAGAATATGCAATATGCTGTCACTGTTGATGTCCTTCACACGGTGAAACTTTTTTATTTTGCCAGTTTCATGTGTATGGCAATTGGGAGCTTACTTGAGCTGTTTCTTTCAGGTGTTCTCTGCTTTTGGTACTGTTCAGAAAATTGCAATATTTGAGAAGAATGGTGGAACCCAGGCTTTAATCCAGTATCCTGGTAGGTGTTCTCCTCCCAATTATATTGTCTTGAGATTGGTTTTTGAGGAAAATCAAATTTTGTTTCATCTTATGTATTTTAATGTTTGCAATATCCATTGGTTGTTTGGTATCAAGTTTGTCAAACATACTGTGGACCTTGCATCCTTGCATAACTTCAATCTCTATTGCACATCCTCCCTATGTCTTTCGCTTACCTTGCTTAGGGACATTCTTTTGGGGTTAGAAACGATAAGAATTAAGACTAAGTTGAGTCCAACATTGGTCTAATTTGATTTTAGGTTTCAATCGTCCGTCCAATGTGATCCATGACTATGATATATTTTTCCCTTGTCTGTACTTTCATCTGAATTTTCCTTTCATGGATAAACTAGTTTCAATGCATTTTGGGACTGCTCATTTCTGTCTGTTCGTGATGACACTGGCAACTCCTGATATTGGTGCCTCTCTATCATCAAAAGGGATCTCATTGTAACAACTTGGATCGGGCAAATTTGGATCCAACTCACCTACCTGATTCAGACATGAAGTCGGTTTGAATTATTCACTATTCTCGGCTATCCTAATCAGCTTGTCATGCAAAATTTGATCTAATCTTGTCCTTTTCATTAAATGATCTTTTAGGAGTTCAGTGAGAAACAGTAATCCCCATCCTCACGACTGTGGGGTATTGCATGAATGGATATAGTAGGAAATTGAAGTCGAGGTGGAAATAGTTTTTACTGGAACAGATATGGATGTGGCGGTGTAAGAAGGCTGATAGTGAATTCTAACAGGAAAAATGTTTTAATTGAGGAAGGTACAGTAAGGGATGCTTGTTCTCTCATACTGAGTAAAATTGCGATATTTCATGATTTACAACTATGTAGAAGAAGGTGATTCCTGAGGACCTGTGTATTTGTCTCTAATATTAAATTTATCAACCATCTTTGAATTATCTTTGGTGTGTAACAAGTGTATCTTTGAATGTATTCTTTCGATCTTTGTCCTGCAAAATTTCTCTTTTGCTTTCGAGGTTAATTGACTTGACTGCTAGAAAGTTTGATACATAATTTTTTTTTCCATTAGATGTCACTACTGCAACAGTTGCCAAAGAGGCTTTGGAAGGACACTGCATTTATGACGGTGGCTACTGTAAGCTTCATCTGTCATACTCTCGTCATACTGATCTCAATGTAAAGGTACAAATAAGAAATTTTGGATTATGCAGGAGTAATGCATACCGGGGAAATCATTTAGGTGTCTATTTGGCTTCTCTCCTTTCATTTACATTCATGAAACTGATAAATATCATTGTTGAAAATGAATAAGAACCTGGAGATCAATCCAAATTTCTAAATTTTCATTATTTTAGCTCGCTCAGAATAATATTAACCTACCTTTCTAATTAAAAAAAAAATTATCTTTAACCTTCATATCGTGGAGACAGTTTAGTTTGTTCATACATATTTGTTATTTAACACCTGGTGATTCTTTGGAAACTGATTTTAGGTTTCTCTATGTTATTCAGGCATACAGTGACAAGAGCAGGGATTACACCATTCCAGAAACTGGGATACTTGCAACGCCGCATGCTTCTATCGCCTCCAGTGGTTTGCAGAATAGCAACCCTCTTGCAGCAGGGACTTATGCTGGCAATGTCGGCGTGCAATCACCCCTTCTTAATGGGCCGATGCCTGCATGGGATCCAAGCAAGGCCACTTATGCATCAGCAGCTGGAACATTCGCTGGCCAGCAGCCATATGTTCCATCTTCTGCTTCATACCCAACTTCAGGTGCTCTCTCTACTGCACCAGCCGTCGGTTACATTCAAGCTTCACAACAGGTAGCTCAGTACGGTACTCAACCGAGGCCTGCTGTCAGTGCACCGTTCCTTGGGCAGCCTCCAAGGTATTTCTAGACAACCATATCTTTCCCGACAACCCTCGTTAATGCCCTTTTGCTTCACTAGATATAATTTGATGCTGAGGTGTAATATCAACCCAGCGTCTGGGGTTTGTGAAACTTATTATACCTGATTGCACATCTACTGGGAGTTTGTTTTGAGCTAAATGAGTAAATTTTGAATTATGGTACATAGCTCACATACAATGAAGCACGAGTTGATTCTTGGCGCAAATCAATCGACAGGTTTAAGGATTTCTTTGTCTTTTTCCGCATCATGCACATTGTACCAAAAGCCGGTAAAAGTTGACAAATGGTCTGATATAAATGTGTTTCGAGTCAAATGGTCTTTGTCCATTTATAATTTTTTTAAAATATATATATATATATATATGTTTATGGGTTATGTGTATGATATAGGGTTAATTTTCTTACTAAGTTAGGTTTGAATTGAATGCTAGAATAACTATTAAATAGAATGTGTGTTTGACTCATGTTTGCAATTTTAAGAATGACAACAGTACATAAATGCGAAAAAGCAATCTATTACAGTAGTGGCTTAGCTATCACAATATGTTCTGTGTGTGAGAAGTATTCGGTGGTATATGATGGTTGAAAGAAAGTTGAATTCTATGACGCTACATTGCGAACAATAAAGCTTCATTTTAATTTGGAATTAAGGGTGTGCGTCGAATGTGATTTCCAAGGGGGCATGCTTAAAATGCCATCTAAAATATTTTGTGATTCGTGCTAATTCGTGAATGTTTTAAAAATTATATATGCATGGATGAATAAAAGTTGGGGTGTAAAAATTGATACTGAATTTACTAATTAAATATTTATCAAAAATTTTAAAATTAATACCGAATCGAATAGTTACCGAATTGAATTTACTAAAAAAGTTTTAATAAATTTAGTAAATTACTAATTTAAATTATTTTATTTATATAAATATAATAATATTTTTATTTTAAAATATTTATTAAATAAGATTTAATAATTTTAATTTATATCGGTAAATTTGATAATTTACCGTATTGAATTTATTAATTTAATACTTAATATCAATAAATTAGGCTTTTACTAAACCGAAAAATAAAAAATCGATATCGATACCGAAAATTGAATTTTAGAAAATATATTACCGATACTAATACCGAAATCAAATTTATCGAATTGATCGGTAAATCAGTAAAAATCGAATAAACCAAACCGTTTACCCACTCCAAAATAAAAGTAATTTGGCTCGGGGCACATAGAATTTTTTTTCAGTTAGCAAAGGTGCACACACAAGTGTTTGCCACTTTATTTTTATAAAAAAAATATAATATTTTAGTAAGAATAAAATTAATTATACTTTTAGTATAATAAAATAATTTAGAAAATAAATAAAAATAAAAATTATTGACAGTAAAATATTAGAATTTAATAAATTAAATTAAATTTATAAATAAAAATGATTTCTATTCAATAAAAATTATTATTGAATAGAAATAAACATATTAATAGTTGATATATAAATTACACAATCATAGTTAAATGTAAAATTTAATTAGTTAATGTATTTAATAATAAAATTTTAATGCACAGTTGAATATTAATATGATGCGTATAATATTTTATTTAGGTAATTTAATTTTTATTGTATAATTATTTTTCCAGATATTACTTTTTTAACCAGCATAGGGTACGAGCATTAGTTACACTAAACCATACTTTTTGATGATTGATTATATGCTTCTTCGTGCTCTTGATTGCATGTTGAGATTATTCATTTTATCCAAGTCAATTGATCTTGAGGAGTGGGAAAAATCGAAGAATTCAGTTATTTTCTATTAGGTTTGGCATCTAATAGAATTGTTTGATGTGGGGTGATCTCTTTGTACCGTAGCAATATTGGTTTTAGTTCGATGGATACGGGACTTCAAATTATATATATAATTGGGTCAAGCTTTAATGATGACTGTGGTTATCTGGTCAAGGATCAAGAAGCCGACCCATGTCATTCTGCACTGCGTTCCTTGTTCTCACATCTGGATGCGTTGTATCTCATTCAGCTTCCATTTCATCGGCAATAGTCTATCTATCCAATTCTGAAACTTGATTAATATTGTACGTTATCATGCTATGGCAGTCTTGAGTGGAGATTGTTAGGTACTTGTCCAAACTCGCACTGGAAGGGAAAAGGAATTACCACTTTTGACTCTGAAAACTCGATAGCGTTATGATGTAGAAAGCACCCTTCCCTGACTGGAAATTCCATTTATGGCACTGCACTTATAACATTGATAGGTAGATATGCACAGTGAGTGAGCTTAATATTTGCAGGCATGGAGAGGTCGTCCACAAGCCTTGTTCATCTACTGCTGATTTCTTTTGCCTTGTCCCACATCGTTTCCTGCTCAGCAGTTCCATCAACAAGTAATCATTCCTTCATTTTATCTATCAAACTCTCTTCTCTTCTCTTCTGATTAATGAAGCCGCCGCTAACTGACTGACTCTGTTCCTTCAGGGCCTGGAAGAATGCTCAGAATGACTAAAGCCCATTTAGTTATCGATGATCTTGTTCGGGTGCTACCTATCGTATGCAAAACTTAATGCTCTTGTCTTCATATGATTTTGATAAACATCAAGTCCTGTTTCCTGTTTCTTCGTTATATGTACTACATGGATCTTCAGTTTCATTATTTTCTTACTGAAATTATTCCAGATCATCAACGAGAGTCAACTGCTGGAAGATGCCAAAAGTCGAAGAATCATCATAGAGATCAATGATTATCCACCATTGGGTGCTAACGATCGCCATACTCCAAAGCCACCCGAATAGAATATCCTCCATACTCTTTTAAATATTATTATCCAAGAATCCTAGTTTATTTCAAAAATTGAATTCTCTAGAGAGAAATTCTATCATCTATCATTTCATAAGTTTCTCCTACTCGCTTAATGTTCCTTGGTTTGGTGGATGGAGGAGGACATGCAAATTTACATTTAAATCTTCTATGAAACAAATGACCCAAAAGTTCTTGCACTGGTCTTCGATTGGATGGCTAGCTTTGTGAATGGAAATGCAGCTTTACATCGGCTCACCTTCTTCTTTGGTAATCACTAACCTATAATGAATTTGATGGTTGACTTTTTGTATGGAAAAAAGAACATTGGTCACCAAAAGCGGACCTATATATTTGCAATTTAAACCCTCAAGGCACTTGTCTGATTCAACTAATCAAAAGATGGACCATTTGCAATAGTATGCATCCTATTGGATTGAGCTGTGCAGATGCTTGTTTATATATATATATATAAAATTATTATAGCAAATGAACATCGCAGACGGTAATATAAACATGATACCGAATCTCATGTTTACTAAGAACCTTAAACGTTAATCAACTACACATCATTAAATGTGCAATATAAAAAATATCTAGCATGACAATGACATGTATCTGGTGGTAGATATGAATGATAAGAAAAAGGACATATATTAAAAATTATAATAGAATAATAGAAAATATTATAGTGATCCTGTCTAAAGGAGACTTGCAATATATTCAAAGTTCCATAGCCTCCTCCATCACTACCCAATAACTCAAGTTGGAATGAGTTCAGATGAGATAAAGATGTCAATGTAATACCTCTTTCATAGCTGCCAACAGTTGCAAGTTATGTGTGTTGACATGAATGAAAGGAAGAATGTGTGAAATAGTGGAGTCTTTTGGTTTGGACAACAAATTAGGTTTGTGTTAAGAGCTTCATTAATTCTCCCAACCTTTAAAGAGCTCAACTCCGGTGAGCTGGATACAAGTATTTTCAATATTTAACATACCTTTTCAATGAACTACAAGTGATGCCCTCCACCCTCCACCCTCCACCCTCCACCAGTAGAAGATGCAACTGTGAGAACGAGGGAGATAAAGAGAGAGAAAGGAGAAGAGACAAGAGATATATGACTGCATTGTGTCTAATTTTCTTTGTTACAATATATAGAAGATTAATGGGATGTTGTATTGATGAAAATGATATTTTGCTGGACTCAAACCACCGGTGTTTTGTATATCCCGTCATTTTCAGAAGTTCCCATCCAAATCCTTGGTTAAAGTATTAGATCATAATAATTCAGAGAATAACCTTAAAGGCCCAGATGAGGAGCAGCAGTTAGATCTGATCTTCCAGAGCGTGCTGTAAACAACAATGCGGTGGCTAGTGTGAACAAAAGGAAGATGGGGAAAAAAGGTTAAGGCAGTACATGACTTATCCTAACAGCTCAACTCAATTTCTAGAGTGTTGTTACCTGAACATACAAGGGATCCTAAGAGCTCAGTTCCCTCCACTTGTGCTATTACATGACTTATCCTATCCTTTGATGGAACATTCGGGAGTTGAATTCACCTGGCAAACAAAAAAAATTCTGCTTAGATGATTTGTTTATTCGAGACATGTTCAAGAGTCCAAATATATAAATCTTATTCAAACCTTCGCTGGGATTATTGCTGCAGTTATTGTATGATACCTGGAGGTAGGATGTGGTGGTTATGGAATCCTCAAGTGCATCAAGTTAAGAACATTAGTATTTCCGACCAAGTAATTACAGGATTTGTCTATGTTATTCTGGTGATTATTTGTTTAGACTATCTGTGGTATACGGTTTTCACTTGACATCTTAATGCAGGCACATTTGGAATCACGCACAGATAAGCAACCTTGGTTGGTAATGAGGGATTTTAATATGACATTCCTTTACCAAAACAAGTTGGGAGGCAAAGACGTTAATATAGCTGATCTTATGAGGAAAGAAGATGGCAAAACAACTTTTCATGGGGTAGAAAGAACTTCAACATTTTCATACCTATCTATCCATTGTAAAGTGATCTATAGCTTGATTGCTAAAATATTAACTAACAGACTGCAACAATGCCTACATGAGTTGATAGACAATAATTAGCATGCTTTCATTAAGGGGAGATCCATACAAGAACACATTTTTCTTTGCCAAGAGATTTTTTCATAATTATCATAAAGAACTCAGGGATGCCATACTTGAGCATGAAAATAGATCTGCATAAAGTTTATGAGTCAGTCTAATGGGATTTTGTAATTCGTATCCTGGAAGGATATAAATTCCTTGCATGAATGATAGAGATGATCTAGGAATGCATTCCATCTCCCACTTTCTCTATCTAGATTAATGGATGTGATGTGGGATTTTTCAGAGGTAAACGAGGGCTCAGACAAGGTTGTACCATGGTTTCATACCTATTTATAATGGTAATGCAACACCTTAATGACATGCTGATGAATGCTACAGAGATTTCATGCTGCATCATAAATGCATGAATCCAATCATAACAAACCTATAGTTTGTAGATGATATAATCATTTTCAGCCAGGCAAATGAAGAATCTGTGCGATGCATATCCAATGTATTGGATAAGTTTGCTGATGAAGAAAATATATGGGTAATAGGAAATTTCATTAACATATTGAAGAAACTCCTTACAGGTATGATGTAGGAAAGAAATAGGATGCTTTTTACTGGAGAGTGCAAGGGAATGAGAAAAGTGCTGAATGATGTTGTAGATGTGTGAAAAAAGGCTAAACGTTTATAGATATACGTATGATTAGTTTGATTGTAATGTGAACACATTCGAAACTTGTTGACCATTGATTTATCTCCTCTAAATCCTGTTACTAATAGCGTTGCCATCTGGATGTATATGCAGCTCTGTGGATCTAGTGAACGTTGATTTCAGCTTGGATCTAATGAAAGTGCTATTTTCAGCTCGTGTTTCTCAGATTTTATGTCTTGTCTTTTCTTTTGTTGGTCTTACATGATAGGCTCTTCTTTTATTGGAATTATATGTTTGTTTCATCCTTTTGTTGAGGTTGTTTCGCCCCTCTATTAGTTATATTATGGTTTTAACTTTTATGTATGCTAGAGGGAAGCATATGTTGATGGTTGTGTTGATGTATTAAACTTTGTATATCTTCTTCATCAATAATTCTCTTGTTTGCCTTTAGAAAAAAAAAATATTTTGATTTTTTATTATAAAAATATGAGCTAAAAATATTTTGGTTTTCTAACTACAAAACCTTATTTTCGAACTTCTGCTAGCTCGTCATATGTTCCCTTGCATTAGCTTGGCATTAGAGCCTAACCTTAGGTTTAGAAAATTTTTAGCCATCAAAATCTATATTTCTAAACTTATAGGATGACTCTAGGACCTACCTTCTTGCCTGAAATTTGTTTATTTATCCAAAAGGGTTTTTTTTTTTTTTTTTTTTTTTTTTTTTTTTTTTTTTTTTTTGCAAAATTACTTATCTATTTGAAAACCTTAGGATCCCTTGTTTTTCAAAATTATTCTATTGTCTTCAAAAGAACCCATGGCCACTAGAACAAATTGTGAAGTTCCTAAAAACTCATTTGAAATCTCAACTATAATAAACATGCTCAACAATTTGACCAATAGAGTTCATGCCTTCAACCAAACCTTAGATAGAGTCCAAGCAACTAGAGAATCCTCCATCAAATAGGATTACCCTTATATCAAACTTTTTCCACACCTACATTAGGATTGGTGGTGAAATTTGTAAGGTTGTCGTAGATGAGTCTACAGGCTTCAACTTCATAACCCTTCAAGCCATTAAGAAGTACAACTTAACCATCGAAACTCACCCAAAACCTTATCACTTTAGATGGGATGATGGTTCAACCACCCAAGTTAACCTTAGGTGCCTAATACCAATTAGGTTTAACATTGCCCATTTCAAGGTAGGGTGTGATGTCATGCTCTTAGAAGGAACCTACCACATCCATTTAGGTGAACCTTGGCAAAATGATGCTAATGGATATTACCATAAAGAAAATGAAGCCTACATCTTAGAATATCTTGGTCAAAAGATTGGCAAAATGATGCTAATGGATATTACCATAAAGAAAATGAAGCCTACATCTTAGAATATCTTGGTCAAAAGATTAGGATACATCGCTCCCAACCCAAGAACCCTAAGGTAGCTAATCTTTCAATTCCTCTAGAGTCTAAGCAAGCCCTAGAACCTAAGCCACCTTCACCAACATCAAGATGCCCCAAGTTGAGTCTAGAACCACTAGAATGGAACCAATAGTTGACTTGTTTGAGAGCCAAACTAACCTCTTTAGAGACCCCACTAGGTATGCCCTATCATAAGTTTGGATCCATCACCATAAATGACTTGCCTAAGTGTTAAGATAAGCTTAAAGCCATAGGTTTTCCCAAACCACAAATTGAGCCCAAGATAAACCTAACCCCAAACCTATAGATGACTTGAACCTAGAAAACACCAATAGGCAAGATGACTCTTCAAACTCCAAAGACTTTGAGAATGTGTCCCTAGAATCTTCACTAAACCATGAGCCCAAACCTTCTCTAGATCCATCCCTAACCAAGGTTTAAAGCATCGATCCAAGTCTCTATACCGATTCAAGCTTAGACTAGCACCATACCAGTTAGTACCAGATGGAACCGGTCGAACCAAGCAAGCCTGCGACTGGAGTAGCACAGAGGAAGAAGTGGAGGGAGGAAGAGAAGGAGGACGAAGGAGGAGGCCGTAGTGGAATCGAGTGAGCTTGTGGCCAGAGTAGCAGGGAGGAAGAAGAAGAAGATGGAGGAAGAGGAGGAGGAGGAGGAGGAGGAGGAAGAAACAAAGAGAAGTGGAGGAAGAATGAAGAGGAACGATTTCTCTTTCCCGCTCGTGTGCTCTGCCACTCTGCTAATCTTCCTCCTCCTCTTCTTACTTTTCCTCCTCCTCCTCTTTCCTCCACCTCTTTTGCTCAGCTCCGCTCATTCTGTGTATCAGTCCCTCATCAAACTAGTACAAAACCGTCTTATCGTCTGGTATAGAATTATTTTTAATACTTGTTCTAAACTAGACTTCAACTAGTAGTCAACCCACTATCATGCTTGAATCTAAATTGCCCAAAAATGAGTCTAATCAACTTGACAAAGACTTCATAGGGTTCAACCAAATCTTAGAAAACAAAACTGTTGAACCATAAATTTTCTGATAATTAAATCAAATCAATAAAAGAAAAAATGGCAATTGAAAATCAATAAAATACAAAATAGCAAACAAATAAAAAGGAAGTTAAAAAAGGGGAAAGAAGAAATATGGTAACATGAGCGCTAGCAAGTCAGAAAAAAAAGGGAAAGAAAAATTAATGAGAGGCGTGAATCAACTAATCAAGGAAAGTTAAATCAAATCAAGAAAAATAAAACTAAATCAATAAAAACTTGTATATAGAGAGGAGGTTCTCAGCAATAAAAGAGAAGGGCGGCGACATAAAAAAAAGGAGAGGAAATTGAGGTCTCAGCTACAAATACAAAGGGGCTCTTGGCTAATAAAAAGAGAGGAGCCGAAGAAAAAAAAAAGGAGGGGAGGCCTAGAGATAAAAAAGGTGAGGGCAGATAAGGCTAGAAGCTCTCGGCTGAAGAGGCACTTGGCAAGAGGGAGATGCATAACATAGAAGGGGGCAACCAAAAGAAAAGGAGAATAGGAGGAGAAGTCTCGGCAAAAAAAAAAAGAGAAAGAGGGCGCTTTGAGGGTCTCAACAAAGAAAAACAAAATGAGAGAAGAGAGAAGAGAGAAGAGGAGGAAGAAGAAAGAAGAGAAATTCTCACGACTGGAAGAGAAGATTTTGGGTAAGAAATTTCATCAGGTGAGTTTTTCTGGGATTTCTATATCCCTAAAAATTATGTTGAGATCTTTATATCCCTAAAAATTATGTTGAGATCTTTATATCCTTAAAAATTATGCTGGGATCTTTGTATCCCTAAAAGCTTTGCTGGGATCTTTATATCCCTAAAAATCATACTGGGATCTTTATATCCCTAAAAGCTTTCCTGTGATATTTATATCCCTAAAAATCATGCCAGGATCTTTATATCCATAAAAATTATGCTGCGATCTTCATATCCCTAAAAAATTTTGCTGGGATCTTTATATCCCTAAAATCTTATTGGGATCTTTATATCCCCTCATCGATACTATCGCTGTTCTAATTTTCTGGACGAGAAAGAAATTTTATTGTTGATACTTGAAGCCATATCGCAGACGCTCACGTATGTACGAAGCCTCATGCGTAAGCCTTCTTCATCCGTCGATGCTTCTATCGTAAGACTTGACATTCGACCGTCGGATCTCGCTCAAATCATGATTATATGCTCTCCTCATGCCCGCGAACCTACAGCTGAGAGGACCCGTCCATCCGATCATTGGATCGCCGAAATCGAGCAATTTCGTGCCAGCGACCTTGTTTCCACCGAGTCGAATTCGAACCCTCAATTCGCCGCCGATTCTCCACCAGAAGGCTCCAAACTCCGGCCATAGGTCCTTCTCGACATAGAGAAGCTGTACCTAGAGCCGATTGTGCAGAGGAGCGGTGAGTGGCCGGCGGCGACGAACCCTAGTTTTCATTCGCCATCGCCTCCGTCGCGAACGACGAGAGAAAGAATCGACGGCTGAGATCCGTTCAAACAAAATCAATAGTTCAGATCTGCATCAAGTCCAACGATCGTGATTACTTCATGTTTAATCGGACACTTGAGATCAGTTTGATCTTAAAAATTAAAATCAACAGTTCAGATTTATTAAAATCAAATCAACGATCTAGATTTGTATCAAATCCAACGATCGTGATTACTTCATACGAAATCGGATAGTCGAGAACAATCCGATTTAATAAATTGGATCCAACGGATAAGATTCTTCATCTTCAAATTGATGGTCTAGATCCAAATCAAATATATGGTCCAGATTACATCACGCTTAATCAGACGGTTGAGATCAATCTGATTTAATAAATTGAATCCAACGGTTCAATTTGTAAATATGAAATCTGACAGTCCAGATCTTTTACTTTGATCGAATAATTATGATCAATCAGATGCAGTCGAACAACTCAGATCTAAATTTGAAATGAACGGTTGAGAATGATCAAAATATATTTAGGTCAATCGGCCGACTTTTAACATGATCAAGGTATCGATTCCTACTATCTCGAGCTTGATCGTTCCAAATATGATATCTGACTTTTGATCTAAGACCCGGATTGAAGCAGATTTGTGAATTTAAATGCATGGTTAAGATGAGTCTGATCTAAACTCTAAATTAATGGCTGAAATTTATCTGAGCATATCTAGGTCAATTGGTTGACTTTTGATGTGATCAAGGAGTCAATCCCTACTAAATCAAATCGGATCTTTCCAAATATGATATCAGAATTTTGATCCGAGACTTGAATCAAAGTAGATCGGCGAATTTAAATGAACGGTCATGATGAGTTTGATCTAAATATGAAATCAACGACTGAAAATGATTTGAGCGTAGCTAGGTCAATCGGATAGCTTTTGACATGATTAGGGAGTTGATCCTTATTAAATTGAATATGATCTTTCCAAATATGATAGATTTTTGATCTGAGTCCTGGATTAAACAGATCTATGAATTTAAATTAACAACTATGAGAAATTCAGATATTTGACGGCCAAGGATAATTTTTATCAATATGAGTTAAATGGACAGTTATTAATTTGGGTATTTATCCCTATAAAATTAAGTTCGATCTTCCCAAATACGGTCTTGGATTTAAATTGAAATATATCTTTCATCCGGTTGAATATGAGTTATGAGCTAATTAACTCACTCAACCTATTTTGATCAAACCCATCATATCACGATATAATATTGTTTGGGTGATGCGTACATCGATGCTTGTCATCGGGGTGTAGCTCCTCAATATAATATTGTGTATGTGGTGCTTCAAGGTAAAATAATTATTCCTCATCACAAGTTCGAATGCTCACAAGCCATCAAGACCGAGCACAAATCAAATTCAAATGCCCATAAGCCATCAAGGCCGAACACATATGAAATCCAATGCTCACAAGCTATCAAGGCCGAGCACAAATCAAATTCAAATGCTCATAAGCCATAAGGACTAAGCATATATATTAAATCAAATACTCACAAGTCATCAAGGCTGAATACCAAATCAAGTTCAAATGCTAACAAACTATCAAAGCTGAGCACACAAATGCTCATAAGCCATCAAGACAGAGCACATATGAAGTTCAAATGCTCACAAGCCAGCGCAAATTAAATTCAAATGCTCGCAAGCCATCAAGGCCGAGCATAAATCAAATTCAAATGCTCACAAGTCATCATGGCCGAGCACAAATCAAATTTAAATGCTCACAAGTCATCAAGGCTAAGCATAAATCAAGTTCAGATGCTCACAAGCCATCAAGGCCGAGCACAAATCAGGCTCAAATGCTCACAAGCCATCAAGGCCGAGCATAAATCAGGCTCAAATGCTCAAAAGCCATCAAGGCTGAGCACAAATCAAGTTCAAATGCTCACAAACCATCAAGACCGAGTACATATCAAGTTCAAATGCTCACAAGTCATCAAGATCGAGCACAAATCAAGTTCAAATGCTCACAAGCCGTCAAGAACGAGCACAAATCAAGTTCAAATGCTCATAAGTCATCAAGGCTGTGTGCAAATCAAGTTCAAATGCTCATAAGCCATCAAGGCCGAGCACAAATTAAGTCCAAATGCTCATAAGTCATCAAGGCCGAGCATTTCAATTTCAAATACTCACAAGCCATCAAAGCCGAGTATCTTAAGTTTAAATATTCACAAGCTATCAATACCGAGTATCTCAAGTTCAAATACTCATAAGCCATCAAGGCCGAGTATATTTCAAGTTCAAATGCTTACAAGTCATCAAGGCCGAGCACAAATCAAGTTCAAATGCTCATAAACCATCAAGGCCGAGCACAATAAATCTAGCATTAGACAATCTTGGCCTACCTCAACCCTTAGAGCCCCACTGTAGGCCAAACCGAGGTTAGACCACCCAAGCTTGAACTAGGCTCAAATACTAGAAGTGAATGTCTAGATGATAAGCCCTTAGAAATCCAACCACATCATCTTCTGAACACCTTAGGACTTGATGACTTCAACACTTTGCCACCCATAGAATTACATTCAACCTTAGGATCAACCCTAAACACATTTGATCTAGGAGGACTTGATTTTTCTCCACTAACTTACATTGAGCTAGAACTCTTAGAGCCCAACCAACCCAAGTCTAAGGAACCCATGGAATCCACCTTAGGAGATAGAATCACTTGAGCATAAACTTGCCCTAGGTCTCCCATTATAAATGCAAAACCTAGGGAACCCTTAAATTGAATCCAAGCTCCCTTTAGAACCTAACAAAGGATTGAACTAACTTGCTTCCCATATGCCACAGGAAGTTCAAACAATTAGGAACATCTCCACCCATGCCTAAGGTAGAAATTCAACCTAAAGACATTAGGGTAGACTTAGTTCCAAAGGCAATTGAAGACTTAGAAATCATGCCTCTAGATTCTCAATCATCAAACTTATTGGCCTATGACTTTAAGGAAGAAAGCCTACACCAAGCCATAGGATTCCTGAATGCAATTCCAATTTAGTCAAGCTTTGGCCAAACATGACCAACTTGAGCCTATTAACCAAGATATAGATCTCATTGAGCAAACTCAAACTCTAGAAAACCCTTCATTAGGTAGTGAATACATAGGCCTCAACCAACTTGAACATAGTGAATCCATATTTCCTTTCTTAGGAGTTCACCCACTTGAAACTTCTAGCCTATCCAAATTCTTCAAGTTAGGCCCAGGTAACACTAAGGACTTAGACCCTCCTCCAGGAACTCAGCATTTGAAACATGAAGACACTCCAACTCAACTTGAGTTGGATGGATCCTTCTAGCTTGCCTAAGGAAGATTTAGAGTCACCTTAGTAGCCCTAGAATTCCCTATCACAAATGCACTAACAAGTATTGCTGAGAAAGGGAATTTAGTGTAGGCATCGATGATGTGTTGCTGGTTTTGTAGACCCCTGATTGGTGTTTTGGGTCCCCAACACCCTTAATGTGGAGGACCCCACATTATTTGAGCCTCATCACTTTGATCTTACTTGTGAGCATGAGTTTGAGGCCACCCTTAAGGAGCAAGCCCACATCACCCCTAACAAGGTAGAATTCACTTACCTGGTCAAAAACATCAATGGTGAAGAGATTTTGCTCCCTAGGGAAGAGCTCACTTAGGCCACTTCTAAACTTCTCCAAGTATGTAAGGAGAATTCTTTGGAGGATAATTTTTTTCCCATATGGGAATAGTTGATGGAGGCCCAGTCCGTGCCCTAAGAAAGTTCAAATAGAGCCTAAGTCCACCCTAGCTTAAGGGTACCTTCCAAGCCTCTACCCTTGCATTTGTGCATCATAATAGGATAATTTAGCATAAAATCACCATGAGTAGATCCAAATTGGTAGGCCGTGCATTATAACTCATACATGCATCCACAAAAAAAAATTATGAAAAATGTAATTCAAGCATCATGATAGGACTAAAGCATGTCATTCTATTTTTGCATTCAAAGTAACGTAGGCAAGTTCGTCAAGTGCTAAGCTAGCTCACAAGCTCACTCTACCAAACTAGCTCCAAAGAAGGAAGGTAGACTTCAACTCAAGTTCAAGTGAAGTCTTTAGTTGAAGACACTTCAATCTCCCTTGCCAAAGAAGTTGGTCACCCAAGCAAAGTGAATTCTTATTCCATCAATCAAGGAAATCAAGCTAAATGATATGCGCTAACCAACACAAGGAAATCAGCCTCCAATCAAGATCCATCAATCAAGAAGGCTAATAAATGAAGATTTGTGCCATCAAGGAAGTAATTTAGATCCACAATTTGTGGAGTCTAAAGAAGGAAGCCACATCCTCCTCCCTTCGCCATTTAGCCTTTATTGGAATCTTTTTCAAATTCAAACTCCCCTTCTAAGAAAATTTTGCCCAAAGCAAATTGAGGAGGGATTTCAAGCACCAAGTGTTCACTCCAAGAAGGGAAACTCGCCGAAGGCAAGGGAAAGTTTTCAAAATTTGAATGAAGCATCTAATTTTGCCCAAGCCAAAAGGAAGGAGATGGATGCCCACATCATCCAATAAATAATAGAAATAATATATTAAATGTGCAAGGATGCAAATGATATCCTTGACCCTATAGCTGCTTGTCTTTATAACCATTGTAGCACTCATGCATCATTCAAGTATTGTTGAATTAGTTTACAACAAAGACATGATGTCTGGACTCTTCTCCTCTCTTTCTCTTCTTCTAGGGCCAGGTCCTTCTCTCCCTTTTATCTACTTCTTCTCTTCTCCATAAAGCTGTCTTCTCTCAACTTCTTGAGGGGCAAGTGATCATCTCCTCTTCTATCACAAGCCATACATGTGATTTCTTCTTCAAGTCCATGCTGACACAATTGAACTTCTTCTCTCTTGAAGCACACACAACTTTAAGGATGAACACATCTACAATTGGCATATCTTCAACATTCCAACCGAGCCTTCTCTTATCACTATCTTGGAATTCTTATCTAATTTTTATGTTGGATGTATTAGTTTACTGACCTTGTTTGTTTGTGTAGGTTGCACATGATTTGATGGATAGTTTGGATAAGGAGAACTCCTTGGCATCATCCTCGAGAACCCCTTCAACCTCCCAACCAAATTCTCTTCTATTACTCTCTTGAATGATCTAACTCCCTTATGTTTGATGCTTGCTTACTCTCTCTTTCCCCTTTGTAGGTCTTGACACACATCCATGAAGGACTTGAAGGCGATGTTTTCCCATACCCTTGCTTCATCCAAGGATTGGCACAACCAATCCCTTCTTCCCCTTCTATTTCTTTAGTTAGTTGAACTCTTGTTAGTAAGAGAAATTTGGAAGCTTAACCTCCCCTCTTTCTTTGGATTTGTAATAACTTAAATCCTTGCATGTACAGATATTGGTCTTATGTGTAATTTTAATTTCCCACCTCGACTTACCTGACATACTGGTGAAGAATGAGAATGTGAACCCCTCCATTCTTAAAGGGTCCAAGGTGAGCACCCTTTTATGTTATGACAATTTTCCTATTTAGTTGCAGTCTCAGTTTCTTGTTTATGTTGCATGTTTAGTCTAGGTTTTATCTAAAAACTACAAAACACTATTTTTAAACTTCGTTTGAGTAATATTTCAGTTTTCTTATTATAAAAAATATAAAAACTTATTTTTGAACTTCTACTAACTTGTCTCATGTTCCTCTTGTATCACCTATGCATAAGGAAGCTAGAGGAGGATATCAATACTTCATTAGTTTACTGATATTTATGCCTCCCTAATGAGAACATCCATAATATTTTAATAGAGTTAGAAAATATGGCTATCATACAATGTTGAAATGTAGTGGGTGCATTACATAATCCAATGACGTTCTCGTATAGGCAAATGTTCCATAAGGGCAAGTGAAAATTGTTTTTTGTTGATCATCAGGGTGGATGAGAATTTAAAAGAATCTAGAATAACCATCTAAGAAACAAAAAGTATGAGTGATTTGTCAACCTCTCAATCATCTTATTAATAAATGGCAAAGGAGTAGTCTTTCCTAGCAATGGCATTTAATTTTCTAAAGTTGATACACATGTGTCATCTTGTTACTATTTTGATTGGAATCACTTCATTATTTTCATTCTTTATGACTATTGTACCTCCCTTCTTTGGCACTACATGGACCAAACTTACCCATTCACTATCTGTGGTTGGATATATTACACCTACATCAAGTAATTTAAGAATTTATTTCTTTACTACCTCCATCATCTTTGAATTGAGCCTTCTTTGAAATTTAATGGAAACTTTGCATCCTTCTTCCAATAATATCCTATGCATACAAAAAGAGAGATTAATTCCTTTTAAATCGTCAAGGGTAACTAATCACCTTTTTATGATACCTCAATTTCTATAGTAGCAACTTTGTCTCTCTTTCATTAAGTTTAGCATTGATGATCACAAGAAAGATAGAGTTTGGTTCTAAGAATTCATATCTCAAGTCACTTGGGAAAGTTTTGAGTTCAATTTTTTTTTGTTTTTCTTTATTTTTCATATTCATGCTTATCAATGTCCCGATATTGAGCCTTTTCAAAGATGGGAGTTGAATTTAACATTTGTGCATACTCCATGGCATTAGATCTAGTTGTGTTACTACCAATCAAATAGATTACTAAATGATCCTTATCATTTTGCATGACATTTTCTTCCCTTGCTATTGTATTTAAAATATCTATACTACAACAGGATCCTGTGAAGAAAGGCCTCTTCACACTCTTTGAAAGATCAAATTCAACCATATTATCACCTATGTAAGTTTCTCATTCTTAACATCAATAATTGTGCTAACAGTTGCTAAAAATGGTAATCCTGATATAATGGATATTTTACATTCTTCTTCCATCTCAAGAACTACAAAGACTGTAGGTATAAAGTAATTGCCAACCTATGTGGGTACATCCTCTAAAATTCCTATGGGATATTTCACTAAAGTAAGGTTTCAAAACTCTTATGTCTAAGTTTCTTAGAAAATAATAAGGGCATTAGACTAACACTAGCTCCTAAGTCATAAAGAGCTCGATCAAAAGTCATGTTTCCAATTAAACATAGTAGCGAAAATTAAACATAGTAGGGAAAATTACATAAATCATTTAGTTTACCTTTTATTTGATAAAATTTCTTTTAGAAATTTAGCATATTAAGACATTTGCGATAGAGCATCAGCAAAATGGGATATTAATATATAGTTTCTTTAAAACTTTTAAAAATTTCTCAAATTATTTGTCTAATTTGGCCTTCACTAATCGGTGGGAAAGGAATGGATAAGCTAGTGGGGAAATGTATGTTAGTCTTGAGTTTTCATTTAGTTTTGGACCATCACAACCGTGAGGTCCGTGACTACCATCATGGGTTGGCCATGATGTGTCATGTTCAAGATTTTTAGTTTCATTACTTCACCATTTCTACCATGAGGTACTTCTATCTATTTTCCACTTGGTAATGCTTCCTAGGATTAGTTTCTTGTTTCTTGTGCAATTTGGTTCTCTAACATTTTTTTGTGGGTGGCTAAAGAATATACCTTACACCCTATTTACTAGAAGGGAAAGGACGAAGGAAAGGAGGGAAAATGACCTTTTTTCTCATTCACTAGAACATATGGAAACAATTGGAAGGAAAGAAGGAAGGAAAAAAAAAGCTCTTTTTCCCTCGTTTTTGGATCAGCCCAAATTGGGCAAAAAACCATCTGGACACAGCTTCCTTCGTTGCCGCCGCTCACCGTCGTTGCCTCACTAGTTCACCGTGGCTGCTTTGCCCATTCGCCATGGCCTGCTCACCGTTGCTCATTCGCCACTTCACCCTCTTCCTGTCGCCTTGCCCGCTCGCCGCTCGACCCCGCTCACCACCTCCTCTCTAGCTCGCCGCTCGATTCTGCTTGCCACTCAACACTGCTTGCCACCTCCTCTTCCGCTTGCTGCCTCCTTCACTTGTCGTTCGCAACTTGCCCACTCGACGCCGCTTGCCTGTTGCCTCTCCTGCTTGCTGCTCGCCGCTCACTACCGCCGCTTGCCACTCCCCGCTCGCCCGTTTGCCACCGCCGCCACCTTCTCCTCTCTTCCGCCTTTCCCATTCACTGTTGGACACATGAAAGTCACATGATCCAGCATTCCTCTAGCTTTTTTCCCTTTCATCTCTAAATCCTTCCCTTCTAACTTTCCATCCGCTTTAGCAAACAAGGCATTAGGGGTAGGCAGTATAATGGCCTCACCTACTATTTCTCCTTGTTTAAATTCCTTATTTTGTTTACACTAGGTGGTTACAAACTTTTCAAGCAAAGACCCTAGCTTGTTGTGCAATTTGATTCTCTAATATTTTTTTGTGGGTGGCTAAAGCAATAAGCAATCTAATGGCCTTCACCCATTATTTCTTCTTGTTTAAATTCCTTGTTTTGTTTACACTGGGCGATTACAAACTTTTCAAGCAAAGACCCTCAACTGAATTTTTATAATTGAGTATTTTGTCTTTGTTGAAACATTGGTGGTTGACTAGAATCTACATGTGGCTTTGAATTTTGATTATTTTTCTATGAGAGATTGGGGAAATTTCTCCACCAAGGATTACATGTGTTGACATAGGGATCTTTATGTTGTATTTGGTTATAGTTTCCTAGGCTCTAGCACCTAATGGAGCTGCCTAACCTGGAAGGTTTCTCACAACAATTAAATTGCACTTGGTGTGGAGCAATGATCTGAAGAGATCGTTGTGTAGATATCGATAAACGGCGAACACTTATGCGCCTACACCATTGTTGTTAGTAGTCTTCTCCAAGTATACTTCAAGTGTAATATTCTCTTTGTAGTGGTATTCTCCAAGCATGATTAAAGGGTAGTATTCTAAATATATCATTTGTAACTTGTCTGGCATGCTCTAAGAAGAGAAAATTGGTTTTGGGCAATTTATTCTATGTGTATTTCTATTGTTAATTTTATTAGATAAAATAAGTACGTCTCTACCCGTTAGAAATTGTATAAACACATTAATTTATTTTAAAATATATGCATTGTGGACTTAATTAAAACGCCTCAACCGGAAGAGAGATGTTTAAAATTTAGATCTATTGTCGCCCATTTGAAACCAATTGGCCAATCACTTATCCAACACAAGCAGCTCCGTTTTCCCTCGACATCGCCTTCCATTTGCAAATGTCGTCACCTTAACCTCAAAGTTTTAACCCTGGTTACTAGGTTACGAGATAATTCTATTTCCCTCCTGTCAAACCTCTCACTGCGCCATTTCCTCCTGTGACGAAAACTAGTGATTTTCATTTGAAAAAGCCTCCGGCAAAGGATTTGTTCTGACCTTTGTGTTTCGACCTTCATGTTGCCTTCGGGTCATCTCTGGCATCTCTCCCCTCTAAGTCATCTCGAGCATCAATTTTGCCAGGGAGCATCTTCCTTTTCTTCATCTCCGGCATCTTCTCCATTCTTATTCTTCATCTCCAGTATCTTCCCCACTAGCATCTCCCCTATTTTCACGTGATGCTTTATCAAGGTGTAATTTTAGAGCTGAGATTCATTGTTTTACTGTGATATTCATGTTGTTTAGTTCCTGATATGGTTTTGGTCATTTGGTGATGATATAGAAATGTTATTTTGTTGAGTTTTGCTAGGGTCGAGGGAGTTCTACACTCTTATTTGTTCTTTGACGGGTTTGTTATCTAGATCTCGTCATTCCTCAGTTTTCCTGTATTTTAGTATTTGATTGTAGAGATGAGCTTTTTTTATTGGCTGGTTTTGAATATAATTTTGGTGTTATTTATCCTTGTTTATGTTGAGATGTGTTAGCTGTTGATATAATCTTGTGTGGGTGAGTTTTGGAACAATCACTTTAAGGAGTTTTCACCGGAGACAAGGATAGAGAAAAGAATCACTAGTGCTAGCTATAATATGGTTGATATCAACTATAAAATGATTGATATTAACAATAAAAAACCCTATATCAACTGTAAAACGTCATCTAACTATATATATCTTGTGTGGGTGAGTTTTGGAACAATCACTTTAAGGAGTTTTCACCGGAGACAAGGACGGAGACAAGAATCACTAGTGCTAGCTATAATATGGTTGATATCAGCAATAATATGATTAATATCAACTATAAAAAAACTCTATATCAACATAAAACGTCCTTTAGTAACTATATGGTTGATATCAGCCATAATATAGTTGATATCAACCATAATATGGTTGATATCAATTATAAAAAAAATCTATATCAACAGTAAAACGTCCTTTAGCAACTATATAGTTGATATCAACTATAATATAGTTGACATCAGCCATAATATAGTTGAAATCAGTCATAATATGGTTAATATCAACTATAAAAAACCTTATATAAAATGTAAAAGATCCACTAGCAACTATATAGATGATATTAGCTATAATATGGATGATGTCAACTAAAAATAATCCTATATCAAGTGTAAAAGGTCCTCTAGCAATTATATGGTTAATATCAGCCATAATTATGGTTGACATCAACCATAATATGGTTGACATCAACCATAAAAAAAATCAATATCAATAATAAAATGTCTTCTAGCAACTATATGGTTGATATCAGTCATAATATATATCAGTCATATTATTTCTGATATCAACCATATGGTTGTAGAGAACATTTTACTATTGATGTAAAGTTTTTTATAGTTAATATCAACCATATATCTGATATTAACTATATAGTTGCCAAGAGTACCTTTTACACTTGATATAAGATTTTTTATACTTGATATCAAATATATTATAGCTGATATCAACCATATTATAGCTAATATTAATCATATTATAACTGATATCAACTATATAATTGTTATAGAACATTTTAAAGTTGATATAAGATTTTTTATAGTTGATATCAACCATATTATGGTTGATAACAACCATATTATAGCTAATATCAATCATATTATAGTTGATATCACCTATATACTTACTAGAGAACCTTTTCAAGTTGATATAGGATTTTTTTATACTTGATATCAATCATATTATAGTTGATATCAATCATATTATAGCTGATATTAACTATATACTTGCTAGATAACCTTTTACGGTTGATATAGAGTTTTTTATTGTTAATATTAATTACATTATCATTGATATCAACCATATTATGGCTGATATCAACTGTATTATAGCTGATATCAACCATATTATTATTGATATCAACTATATAGTTATTAGATGATATTTTACTATTGATATAGAGTTTTTTATAGTTGATATCAACCATATTATTGTTGATATTAACCATATTATAACTAATATTATAGATGATATCAACTATATAGTTCCTAGTGGATCTTTTACATTTGAATTAAGATTTTTTATAGTTGATATCAACCATATTATAGCTGATATTAACTATATTATTGTTGATATCAACTATATAGTTGTTAGAGGACGTTTTACTATTGATATAAAGTTTTTTATAGTTGATATCAACCATATTATGACTGATATCAATTATATAGTTGCTAGAGGACGTTTTATTGTTGATATCAACCATTTTATAGTTGATGGTTGATATCAACCATATTATAGCTAGCATGACTGACGATTCTTGTCTCCGTCCTTGTCTCCGACGAAAGCTTCTTGAAGTGATTGTTCCAAAACTCACACACATAAGATTATATCAACAGCTAATACATCTCAACATAAACAGAGATAAATAATACCAAAATTATGTATAAAACCAGCTAACAAAAAAAAACTCATCACTACAATCACACACTAAAATAGAGGAAAACTGAGGAATGACGAAATCTTAACAACAAACTCATCAAAGCACAAATAAGAGTGCAGAACCCATCAACCCTAGCAAAACTCAACAAAATAATCTCTATATCATCACCAAATGACCAAAACCATATCAGGAACTAAACAACATGAATATAATAGCAGAACAATGAATCTCAGCTCTAAAATCACACTATGATAAAGCATCACATGAAAACAAGGGAGATGCTAGAGGGGAAGATGCTGGAGATGAAGAATAAAAATGGAGATGATGTAGGGGATGAAGAAAAGGAAGATCCTCCCGGACAAAATTGATGTTGGAGATGACCTAAAGGGGAGAGATGCCGGAGATGACTCGAAGGCAACATGAAGGTCAAAACGCAAAGGTCAGAACGGATCCTTTGCCGGAGGCTTTTTCAAATGAAAATCACTAGTTTTCGTCGCGGGGGGAAATAACGCGGCGAGAGGTTTGATAAGAGGGAAATAGAATTATCTCGTAACCTAGTAACTAGAGTTAAGTAAGTGACTGCATTAAGATTCACACCCAGATTTGCTTTAGGATATATGAACGAAAAATTAAAATACCCAAACTAAAAATTTTTTGCTAGGTACCCAAGCTAGGATAATATATAACATAGTAAAACAATATTTTTAAATAAAGCGATAGTAACATAACAGTTATTTTTTAATGACACAATAATATTTTTTAACTATAAAATAGTAACAATTTTTTTAAAAAACTAGTAATCATAATCAAACTAAATAGAAAACAGCTCCAAAAACAACAGTAACATAACAATATTTATTATCATTAATTTATAAACAGAAACCAGTATATACAGTAACAATACTAAAGTATTTTTTTTCAAAAGAAAAACAGTAACCGTTTTAAAACAAAAATGAATAGTAACATACAGTAACATTATATTATCTAATGTTGAATTATTCAAAATTTTAAATTTATCAATGTGACATGCCTATGATTTACAGAAATATCAATTTTCAAAACTTCATATTATCTAAAGTTGAATTATTCAATATTTTAAATTTATCAAAGTATACACATGCAAATTTTAAATTATAAATTATTTAAGAATAAAATTAGTTACCGTATAAAAATTTTGAACCTAAAAAAAATTTAAAATGCCAGCATCAACTATGAAAAAGATTAGCAAGATCATATCGTGTAGCCTGAGGTAAACCTTCTATCTACAAACCACAAGCCAAAACAATTGCTAGGCTTTCTGTTCACAAGTTTGAAACAGGTACGGTTTGTTCAGGAACCCAAGGTTTGATGGCTGCCAAAATTCAGGAATCTAAGTTTCAGACCTCTGGTGATTCCTCGTTTTCTTATCACTACTCGTCTTAATATCGCTGGATGTTAGTTTGCACTTCATATTGTCGGGCAACGGCAGTAGTTTATCGACGCATTGGCGGAAGCTGAAGTCATCAACAGTTGAATCAACCCGGATAAGGAAGTAGCGCCGGCTTTTCCATACTGGATGGTACCGCACCTGGAATGCCAGAATACCCGGTCCAATCATCTTTGCAGGCTCTGAATGCCCCTTCTTCACCAAGTCCAACAATACCAAGTGCTCATACTGCACAAGCATATAGTTCTAATGTTCAACGTTTATGCATTACAGCGATATATAATTCATCTCGTGGAGCATATCTGGATTACTAAATTAATCCCAGGCTGGTTTAACTGAGAAAGAATACCTAAAAGTTAGAAATCTAAAATTCAACCATCTAATTGGAAAAGATGAGATGTCTTTTTTTTCATTGCAATTAAAATCAATAGACTCATCTTAGGTAGATGGGACGAGAGCCATATTGTAATTATATTTAATTGTTGAAAGTTGAAACCATCAACCAAAGTATTTTTATCATTACATTCTTTGATTAAAAAAATAAGGGAAAAACATTCATGAAAAGTATATCAAGCCAGGGACTTGCAAGTATAAAATTATGCCGCACTAATTCATCTACAAGCAGCAGCAAACTTTAGTAGATACATGAAGCGGCCAGATAATGAAATATGGGAAATCACAGGAGCAAATGCTTCTCCTAGAAAATAGTCGAGTCACTAGTATCCTAATGGTTTCTCATTGTATTCTCTTCTCTTGGATCAGGCACCATTAGGCACCTATACTTAATGATTTTCCACATTTATGCTTCTACATCAAAAGACAATCTAACTTCCTATCGCAATTCATCTATTCTCATCCTAGTATTAAATGATGAAACGAGATGCTTATGTGGAACATCCTCGAAAAACTCTCAACTGATACATCCTCGAAAAACTCTCAACTGATCCTTTTCTCAATGAAACCGGAAACGTTTACTGTTTGTCCTATTCTTCTCAGTCTTCCCTTCCAACCATACAGGATATTCAGCACATTAAGAACTATACGGTCCTTGCATAATCATTTCTATCTAAACCAGTTGCTTGTTTGTTACTTGTAAATTAGGATAATCATAGGGAGTATTACCAATTTCTACCAACAATGTCCAACATCACAATTGATAGGAATGATCAGACAACAGATATCGTAGGTGTGTGGATACTAAAACGATGTTACGGATGAAGGTCCGACTAAGTACCAGTATCATCCTTGGTTGCAAGAGAAATATAACAAAGCATGCCTCTGATATCAAGAAGTAAAGCAGACAACCTCTCAATTTATTTTATACATGAGAATTACATAAAACCAGAAGGAAATAGTGGAACATAATTCACATCATGATTTCAAAACAGCAAGTAGAGTCAAACATTTCAGAAATTGCACCAGTAACACAAAACATGAGTTTCATGCACAAGAACTTGAATGGTTTAAATCACTAGTTAATAATATGATCACAACATTATGAGTTGGTGGTATCTGACGCAAGGGTTAGCTATCTATCTAGTATTAGTGTATTAATATTAGCTCTCTATCTGGTTAGTGTACATATTCTATTTATTTTCAATAACATTCATAATTTTCTCTCTCAATTTGTATCAAAGTCATCTTCAATCCTCTAATCCTTATTGCCACAGTTCATCGGCCACTCTTGGCTGCAGTCCTAGCTACTACACTGCCCCTCTCCTCTCCCAACACGCTTTGCCTTTCCACCTTCTCTCTTTCATTAACTTTCGCTTCCCATTTCACATGGCCTATCCCTCTCCTACATATTGGTCCGATCTCTTTATGGCGAGCTGTCCTCCCTCTCTATTTCTCAGGCCTCTATATTTACACTTCTCATGAATGAATATTAATTTCTTTAAATTAGTATTTTTCTCTGATCTTACCATCCAGAAATTTAATGACACCAACTAAATTCTAAGTGTACGCACTTCAATCTTTTATCTTATCACATCGATTCTCCTCTCGATGCCATGGATGATAACTACTTCGCTTAGCAAACTTTTGATTATTTTAATCACTTGGCTCTTCAACAGTATGAAATCTTACATCTAATGCGTCATTATGATTCTATCGTTTTCATAGAGAATTAGCATGCTTTCTAGAAGACCTATTTTCTGCATGGAGCATTAGAGTGGGTCTACATAATTTATAAGGAGATTTTCAACCTAAAGCAAAAAATACTTCTTTGTAGGAGCATTACTATCTTCTAAGAGCAAAGTAGAAAGATTTCTAAACCTATCATTTAAGCAACATCAAGATTTTCACATGACCAAAATTCTCTTCAACCTCATCGATTCTTACATTGTTGCTTGTAGTCACTGCGGGTTGATACAATTATCCCAGACTGTGACAGTGTCTTCTCTAAGGTCTACCTCAAGAATAAGATTTCACCACTGTGACTATCTATGCACTGGGTACAAGGGATTTCTATAGTCATTAGCTATATCCCTCTTAGTTTTTCTCTAGATAGCTTCCTATGCTTCTACTTCTACCTCGTAGATCCTTAATTTAAGGACATATTCTCAGATGATAGATGTTCGTAAATTCTTTTCTTATTAATGTTTTTTTTCCATGCATTACCCTCCCATATCCATTTTTAGGAATCATTAATATTTGAGCATTGATCTAGTTCAATACATACATTTTCTGTTATTATATTCTATGATGTACTTTATGTTTGTACTTTTCCTATGAATATTTTGTAAATTAGTGCTCTAATTAAATATATACTTACATTTCAATACCATTTTTCTACCATTATCTTTATAGAATATAGGGATAAAGATGACTGATGATCTGTACTAAAAGAATCAATTTCCATTTTCATACGTAAAATAGTACGATATAGCTGCTAATCTCTGGGTCTACTCAAATCTTAGCTAAGCCTTACCTCATTCTCATAATTGTGGTAAGTTGTCTTAGATTGTCTTAAAGATTCTTTATTTCATGAAATTTTGAAACCAAAATATGACAAAATTAATAATTATGAATTGTGAGATGTCACTTCTGTAAGCAACCTACCTTTCTCGAGACTATGCAATTTATTTGACTATACTCATTGTTCTTTACTAGTTTATTGAATAAATTTTCAAGAAGGCATAAGATAGATCTGAAATTAATGCCTCAGTGGATTCATTTTATAATACTTCACTTGAACTACAGGATGAGCATAGGTTAGGTTATATAAGGTTTTGAGGTTTGAATAGAAAAAAATAATCAAAGATCTAGAAAGAAAAAGATTAATTAATTAGCAATATATTATAACATCTATTTTATTATCTAACTCTCATTGGCTATGCAAATAACCCTCCCGTTGTGTCAAACTCGAGGCGCACAAAGAAAGGAAGTCGCATAGCTTAATACCCTTAATCTAGCATCGAACTTCATAAATACTTTTGGTTAAACATTTCATTGTCCAAATGAGATGAGATGTACGTATGTTTACCGTGCAGTTGCAAGAGAGAGTGAAGAAGTGATATGAGGATGATTGTATAACACGAGATCTTGGACTTTCATTCATTATCAAGTTCTCCCTTCATAAGATGAAATGAAATGCATTGCAAGAGTCTTTTTGCACCTATTGATAAAAGAAACAAGTATCCTCTATATTTTTCTTCTATTCTATCCAACGATTTCAAACTAGCCTATACTATCCGATACTTGTGATACTATCCGATCCTGGTGGTACACACCGGTCAGAGATTAATTTGGTAGCGGTACACATAATATCAACTCGTCTGATACTAGTATTATATAGTGTTGGTACATACTGAATTAGTACAGGTACGGACTGAGATTTTAAACTATAATTCTATTATCACACGATCGAACTATGATCCTTTTGCCTGTTACATTCTTAGTCAAATGGATCAAATTGTATTGGGGTTGACCTTCCTCATTATAAGGAGCTTACTTATGTTACCTAGTCAATTTTACATATTGATTGTTCTCTCTTACTTGATTCTTAGCTTAAAAAACATGCAACTCTACCCACTCTTTCTTTTTTTCCCCTAATTTAAGTAAAGTTGAATAGTTTATAGCTTATTATAATATAATTATTATGTCTATTGAGTGCATGCACCTTAGTTCTTTACAACTTGTCCATTCAGCTTAGAGCCTTCCGTATGAATCTGCTTGAAGGATATGGCTCTCCTGATGTTGAACGCTTTGTGGGTACTTAGTTACCAAGTTATATGAAAAGATAGATCATTTCCTTGTGATGCTTCGAATATGAATCTTGATTGTCAATCTTCATTAATTGGTGTTCCCTTTCTCCTGTAGACCTAAACTTTAGTGAGACTCCTATTTCTATGATAGAAAGTCAAAGCTAGCATTGGGTTATTCATTCATTTTCACTTTAGTAGTCTAGGTACGCCAACCATTAGAGCTCACTCATCTTCATGTAGTATAGGATAAACCTTGCGCACAAGGTGGGTGAGACTAAAAAGCTTAGTTTTATCCAAGGTATCATAAACTAGCCCGTATCATGTGGTATATATATATATATATATACTTGTTCGACCATAGACTAATATTGATTGGTAACTTGAACTTTGATTTTATCCACCTCAAAGACTAGGGAACAACAAGCTACTTAATTCAATAATCACAAACCAATCAAATAGATGAAATTCCTAACCTTTTTTGAGCATATGGATTTCACATTTTTCTGGTCAGCCTTCAGCACATTAGTTACACAAATGTCAATTGCTTAAGAACTATTTTTGAGATCTATCTAGCACAGGCAACTTAAGAGGCATAGTGAGTTAGTGACCACTCTATCTTAATAATTAGAAATAAAGAATGTAAATCCAAGTATAATAGTGTAAGACCTTGGACCCGTTCTTATTCTAGGATTCCCTTTCTATATGGAAACTATCTTATCTACTTTACATATGGCCTAGCAAACGCCTGACCTCATTGTAATGGAAGCTTAGAGTTGGCAACTTGATGAAGTAGAGAGAATTCAATCCTTTGAATAAGTATTTGCATCTTCATCACAAATTAACACCTTTTCTTTTAACTTAGACTAAGTGGGGGCAAATCTACACTGGGGTGAACCTGTGTGCACCTAAAAAACTAGGTTTATGTGCCCGCACAGCCTCCTTCCACCTGCTGGAAAATAGCAAGGCATAGCCATGCAGTTAAAGAAGACAGCAAATAAAACACCCGCATGTAGGAACATAGAGCATGACGCTGACGCCGAAAGTTGTCACAACCAAAAAACTCTGAGTCGTCGAAGATCAAACCCTAGAGAGACCGTTGGGCCTCTGATATCATGACAGAATTTTGCAATGCAAAATTAGATCACAGGTGGTAATTCCTTTTATTAATATATTAAAAATACATTACAAATAGGTCAAGCCTGCTTTACAATTACCAATTATTTACACTAATTTATATACATATTTACATTGCTTTTGAGGATCCTTTGACCTCTAAGAAGTTGTTACTAGGACTAAACTTCAAAAAAGGGTTTTATTGAAGTTTCTCTTAATCTGATGTGCTTATATAAGGTGGCATTGGAAGTTGAATTTTAAGTACCACCACACAAGCCTTTTTTTTTATTTTCAGAACCTTTTACCCAACAAGATGAGAGTTAACACTAATAAGATATGTTCTACCATGAAAATTGCACATGTTATCCTTGGTAAACCTTGGTTGTATAATCTATCTTTAATCAATCACAAGTTTGAGAATGTTTAATTCTTTAAATAGTATGGTGAAACTAGTTAACTCAATTTTGCTAAACCTAGCAAACTAAATAGCAAGACCAATTGAAGGATAATGTTATCAAACCATCCAAGAATTCCCTTTACTTAGCCTTAGTGTCTAATAAAGTCTTAGAACCATTGATGTATCTTAAGAACCTCCAAATAGAATGAAGCTTCTCCACAATTTGAAATTTGTAGCTTCTGTAAGATGCTTGATTGCTGAATACATTTGAGAAAAATTCTACATGTGATTTTATTCTAGGGTTAGAATTATCTAACTTCTCACGTTATAGAATAAACCTTATAAAATGAAGTAAACTAAGTAGGCAAGTTAAAATATTGTTAAAGAAAGTATGTTCATGAAACCTTGAGCCTCTTTCACCATGCCAACTTCATTAATTCCTATAGCAGGAGGAATTTTGAACAACATGCATTGATTGTTGTGTCATTAATAAAATCACTATCAAGCCTAGAATTTTCAAACCTAGATTTGATGGCATGCTTGATGTAATGGCCAAATTATATTGATTCTCTAAGATTGACTTAGAGGTGGTTATCACCTAATAAGTATATGAGACATTGATTGCATCTATTAGATTAGTCTAATTGGGAACTAAAAAACATAATGATTAAATTATATAAGTATAATATATTTCATGAGTTGTGTTTAATCTAAATACAAAAGATAAAGAGATTAAAATATATATGAACATTATCATAGAAAAAGGTTATGTTGAATCTTGTTATTCTTGTCATTTAGTATTAACATTTTAAAAACCGATCTAAACTAGCCAGTTTTTCGATTCGTACGGGTCCACCGGAGGTCCGAATGGACCAAGTAGCAGAGCGTGCTATGCATGCAAAGCGGAAGCTAGAGGCTGGAGCTATGTGCAGAGGCAAAAGCTCCACCTAGAGCTAGAGAAGTGTTGGGAGGCAGAAGCTCAACTTGGAACTGGTGGTGCATGCGGAGGTGAAGCTTCGCCTAGAGATGTAGTGTGCGGAGACAAAAGCTCCGCCTGGAGTTGGCGGGGCATGCGAAAGTGGAAGCTCTGCTTGGAGCTTCTGTAGGAAAAAGGCATCGATATCACTAATATTGGATCGATACAAATTCGGTATGTATTAGTCCAACTGTTGATTTGAACCTAGGATAGCTATAATATATTGCTAGACACAACTCACTAGTCTCTAGTTGTGATATTATAATAATATTAAATTATTATTGCTGAAGTCATAATAACTTATTCGATCGCACACAAACATCACATTGGAGTCTCAATTAGAATAAGATTTTTCAAGTGATACGATGATAATAAAGGTTATCAAGTGAGAGCAGGACATATATTAAACTATAAATGAGGTGATTTTATTTTTATATAATTGAATTAAATTTGTTTAATTTGAAATTTGAGTTAAATCTATGCATTACATGTGGAGACAAGGGAGGCTTAGACCAAGTCACATGGGCATGTGGAGACATGGACCATGTCGATTTGAACATAGTTTTTCCATATATAGTCACACAAAACCTATGAAAAACTCTAGTTTTTTCTATGTCATTTCTATAAAGGAGATATGCGATGTTTGCCTTAGGTAAGAAAAAAATTCTTCTCTATGAGAAAAATTTCTAATTCTCAATGCTAGCACTAGAGAGTAGATGAAAGAAGCTCTATCCAATCATGCATACATAGAGGCAAGACACCCAAGTTATCTTGCTACACAGATTCAACCATGTCACACCCTAAACACACTCCAAAGGTATTTTTTTTCAACAACCAATTGGTTTTTTCCTTCACTAACTTCAAAATTCAAACTTCATTAACTCCCAAAATAGGAGGAATTTTGAAGAACATTCGTTGAGTGTTGTGTCATTAATAAAATCAGTATCAAGCATAGAATTTCCATACCTAGACTTGAGCACATGCTTGATGTAATGGCCAAATTATATTGATTCTCCAAGATTGGCTTAGGAAGTAGTTATCACTTAATAAGGATTAGAACAATGATGCATAGTAGACAACTTTTGAAACACATAAATTATATGTGAATTCTTAGTTAAAGCCTTTGGATTATCAAATGTGCCTAGAACTTTCATGAGATAAATGAATCAAGTCTTATGATCTTTCATTGACAAATTTTTCTTGGTCTACTTTAATGACAATTTGATATATAGTAAAACAATAATAACCGACACTTACAATTGATCCTTGATGTGCTTCAATCTAAAATTTTGTATGTCAAACTAAAGAAGTGCTTATCCTTACAAATTCATGGGTGGAATTCATAATTTCTACTCAAGGCATTTCTACATATCTAGATAGTTAAAGCAATTAGAAAATTCTTTAATCTATAGTCATTCCTTATGCCATGGATATTCATAATTTAGCTACTTCTTATAGGAGATTCGTAAGAACTTTAGGACCATAATGGCTATCATCAATGTCTCAAAAGATAATTTTATTAGGCAAATTCATATCTAGAGTTTCTAGAAATCAAGCAAAAGATTGATGAGGTACTCATCCTTTGGATGTTAAGTTATTATTCTTTTTATTAATATATTATCATCCACCATATTTCAAGTTAAAATATTATGTTTCTAAACTATTTTTTTGGGAAAACTCTTGGGAAAGTTTTCGGTGCACACCGAATATTTTCATTTGTCTTTAATCTTTAAGCTGATCTATTGAATAATAGTGTAGAATAGAGATGGAAACAAGTCAAGTATCCATATTTTTATCTTAAATATAAAACTAGCCTAATTATATATTAAATATTTGATTTGGACACCCTATAAAATAACCTAAACCCAACCCAAGTGTACAAATAAATAGGCACTTGCCCATAGGTAGCTAACTTGATCAAATCAAAGCTTTAGTTATGGTTTTGATCTCAAATTCTTCCATATAATAATTATTTTTAGATATAGTTGGTTGATGACTTAGGGTAAAATAATATTTTCTTTCTATTTTTTATTAGGTAGTAAGTATTGTGTACCCATTGGTTTAAAACTAAACCGACCCAAAACCCATCTCATTTTTATAATATGGTAGCCAAACCTACTACAAAAGGGTTGAGTTAGGCCAGATACCTAACTAATTCTGGTTTAATTTGTTGAACGCTCATCATGCAACACAATAAAGAAATAAAATTTTATTTTTCACCAAAGATTTATACAAAGGAAAAACCAGTTGGTTGTTCAAAAAATATACCTTTGGAGTATGACAAGGTTGAATGTGTGTAGCAAGATCACTTGGTGTCTTGCCTTTATATATCCATATAGACGATAGGATGGAGCTTCTTCCATCTAGTAGTACTAGTCTTGAGAGTCAAAAGTTTTTCTCATGAATGTGACATTCATGAGTAACAAATAAAAAACAAGAGGTTTTCATAAGTTTTGCATGATAATGCATAGAAAAACTAGATTTGAATCGACATGGTGCATATCTCCACATATAATGCATGGATTTGATTCAAAATTCAAATTAAATATTTCAATTTGATTATATAAAAAGAAAACACCACAGCCATAGTTTAATATATTCTTCTATCACTTAGCAACCTCTATTATCATCTTGACAACTTTTATCTTAATTTGAGACTCTAATATGATGTTGGCATGTGACCCAATAGGTCCTTGTGATATTAGCAATAATAATTTAATCTTATTATAATAACACAAACAATGAGTTGTGTGTAGCAATATACTATTGTTTTCTAACCTCTTGTTTCCTAGGAGGGATTTTGAGGAGGAAAGGAGGGAAAGTGAACTTTTCCCTCGTTTCCTAGAAGGAAAAGGGGAGAAAGGATAAAAAAAGGGAGGGAAAAATTGCAACTTTTCCACCCATCTCCTATCCGTCAAAATCAGGGGAAAACTCCTTTTTCTCTAATCTCACTCCCTCTCGTGCTCCTCGGCCTCTTCCCGGCTCGACCTAGTACCGTTGCTGCCACTTGTCGTCACCTCTAGCTTCTGCCACCGCCACTTGTCTTCCGCCTCGAGTACACCTCTTCCTCCTCTTCTATTTTTTTCCTCCATCATTGCTCCACTCTCATTCGTCTGCGGCTGTCGCCCCTGCTTGCCGCCACCGCCATAGTTGCTCCCTGTAGCTTGAGGTCGCCGCCACATTAGCTTCTTCACCGCCACCACTACTCAGCCGTCACACCTGTTCGCTGCCGCTCCTACTTGCAGCCGGTCCTGCTTGCCCTAGCTGCCCCATTTTTGGAGATTCCAAAGCAAGAGCTGCCCCATTTTCTTCTAAAGCAAGGTATTGTGGTCTTTCTTTCAACCGCATTTCAATTGCTGATCCATTTGTGTAATCTGACTAAAGAAAATAAGGGGATGGGGGAGTAGGAAAATCTAACATTTATAAGAACTTTTTGATTTTTATCCTAAGCAGAATACAAAAATACTAGGAAATGTAAAAAAATTATATTAATGATCATTGTAACTATTGTTGCATAACCATTGTATAACATTTACAAGAACTTTTTGATTTACTCAATGCATTTGATTTTTGTGATATTAGTATTTTAGAGCTTGCTCTTGTTGCATAACCATTGTTGAATAAACCTTAGAATATAACACATACTTAGATTTCCATACAAGTATGAAACTAACCACATTTCAACTTTAGAATATAAGACTCTATTCTTTGCTAGTGTATTTTGGAACGATACTCTAGCTTTTGCATAATTTTTAAATATTTTTATATTTATTGTATAGTTTATTTATATTTTTTTGCTTTCTCATATTTATCAAAATTATATTTGTATTTAATTCATATTAAATAGAAATGATATTTAATATTTTTTTCTCATTTTATAGTATATATATACCATGAGTGTAAAAAACAGGGTTGGGGGTATAAATATCACTTAAAATCTATCATTAAGGTTGTGTTTCCTTGAGCGGATTCCACAGTGGATGGAAAGGAAATGGATAATTTCCCTCGTTTATTTTGACGGATGAAAAGCAGAGGAAAGAACTCAAGAAGGAAAATGCGCTCATTTTCCTCTGTTTCGGCTTTCGCCCAAATCGGGCGGAAACGAAAAAATCAACACGTTGCAACTAGTGATGGTTAAAAAACCCATACGCGACCCGACCTGACCCGACGTTGACGGGGAAAACCCGAGTTAACCGGGGGTCGGGTCGGGTTCGAGGAAAACCCGACTCACCAAAATCGGGTCGGGGTCGAGTATGATATTATAGATACCCGCCCCGACCCCAAACCCGACCCGACCCCGATAATTAAAATGACTATTTTACCCCTATATATTATTAATGTATGTAAGTATATAACCTACCCTCATTGGGTAATTACATAATTCCCTCAGCCAATTTCCAAATCTGCCATACGCATACATAGTAATTAGATAATTACTAATTAGTAATTTCTAGGGTTACTGACTTACTGTGCGTCTGTGTCGATTGTCAAAGTTCCTCATGTGACCGCGGCCGCCGAAAATTCGCCCGTCGCAAATCCGCTCTTCTCGCTGATCCTACTTCCATCGAAGGCCTATCGCTGCTCCTTCCATCGAAGGCCCACCCCTCCTTTCGTCGAAGGCTCATCGGCGTCTCCTCCTTTCATCGAAGGCTCGAGGCTTCTCCTTCTTCTGTCGAAGGCTCGCCCACTGCTCCTCTTTCCGCCGCCGAAGCCGCACTTCTTCTTTCCGCACCTGCTGCACGAAGGTTACTTTCAGAGCACTTCTTCTTCCCGCACATGCTCTACTGCCGTCGAAGGCTCGCATACTCGCAGTTTAATAGTAACTTTTATAGTTTTTGAGCACTGCTTTGTCCGATTGGCCCTTGATTTTATTGATTTCTTTGATGATAATACTGAGCTTGGGACTTGATGCTTGAATGCCAAGCTTGAAGATGGGCGCTTAGGCATTTAGCACTAGTGGTCGACTGCCTTCTACACATCCAAGCCAGCTGGATTTGGGGCTTAACTTCTCGGTGTTCTACTACAAGATCTTGAACTCGCCGGATCGTGCCTGCAGCCTCGCGAAGCAGGTAAATTGTTTATAGTTCCTTCACATGAGTACATGACATTTGATACACATGATATCTTTAATTATTTATTTTAACAATTGAGTTTGTTTTTCTCCCCTTTCCAGTTGTCTTCTTAAGTATTATTTAGGTTTTCTTATAGATAAATTCTTATTTGACCTTGATTACAATAAACAAAGAAATTGAAAGCTAACTAACTTAACCAGTAGCAAAGGTTTCATTTTCTGTTCTCCTTTTGATCGGTGAAACTCTGCAGTTCATTTGGAATAATTTCTATTAAAGGCTTGTAGTTTGGCTGTTGGAATGTGACTGTTGTTGGTTTGGTGAAACTCTGCAGTTCATTTCATAATTCTTGATTTTTTTTTTTTTTTGCTTATGTGCTTTCGTTTTCTCGTTGAATGCTGGAAGTGTTGCGATCTGATATAAAGCTTTGTGGAGAATAAAATAACAAAATCTCTTACTCATCAATGATTCCTTTGTGGAGAATATAAATGCTCCTCTTTGATTGACACTTTGATTTCAATTGCTGTTTAGTAGGATTAACTAATTAAGCCCTCTTATCTTCTTTGTGGTGAAGTGCGATTGATTGCATATTTGCATCAAAAACAGTATAAAAGGTATCCTTTTATTGCTCACTTATTGGCTTATTGCTACTATTTTGTTACAATTTTATTGGACTGCACAAGTTAGAAATATTATTTCTAACAACTATTTTATTGCATTTTAATATTTTATATATAGATGGGAGATGATAATACTGGTCCATCACAACCTCGCCCAATTGTAAATTTATCACAACCAATTGAAGATGGAAGTTCTAATCATCCTAATCCTACTCCAGATAAATCAAATGATATACAGACAAATGAAAATATAGAATCAACTACACAAACTACACAAACTGAGAGGCTGAAAAGTATTATTTGGAATCATTTTAGTAAGATTCAAGTTAATGGAGAGGACAAGGCTAAATGTAATTATTGCAAAAAATTACTTGGTGGAAAATCAAAGAATGGGACTAAACATTTGCACCAACATTTAGAAACTTGCATTCAACGAAAGATCACGATGAGGGGTCAAAAAGTTCTCACAGCAAAGATAACAATAAGGAGTAAACAAGAATTGACCTCAGTTTCTTATGATCCAGAAATTGCAAAAAAAGAGTTAGCTAGTGCAATTATAATACATGAATATCCACTCTCAATAGTGGATCATATTGGTTTCATATTGGTTTCAAGAGGTATTCAAGTGCGCTCCAACCGTTATTTAAGGTCCCTTCTCGAAACACTATTAAGAAGGAGATATTGAAAATTTATGATGATGAGAAAGCAATAACAATGAAGTTGTTGGATAGTACTGAAGGAAGAATAGCTATTACATCAGACATGTGGACATCAGGTAATCAAAAGAGAGGCTATATGACAATCACTGCTCATTATGTTGATGCTTCTTGAAATTTACATAATTGTATTTTGAGGTACACATCTATTAACTTGTGTATACATGATTTTTTTATTAATATGAGTTATGATGAATGTTAATAATTGTTGATTGAATTTTATATAATAGATGACTTATTGTGTGTTATTTTTTTTGTTAGGTTTGTTTATGTTCCTGCACCTCATACTAGTGATAGATTGAGCACAGTGTTAGTAAATTGTTTATTAGATTGGAATATTGATACTAAATTATCTACTATCACTTTAGATAATTGTAGTACCAATGATTCAATGATTGAAAAGATTAAAGCTAAATTGAATTTAAGTTCTCTGTTGAAAGATGGATCTTTGCTTCACATGCGTTGTTGTGCACACATATTGAACTTAATTGTGAAAGATGGATTGGATGTGGTCAAGGATGGAATTGAAAAGATTCGTGATAATGTTGTTTATTGGATGGCAACTCCTAAGAGAATGGAAAAATTTAAAGATACAGCTCGACAAATTCGCTTGAATTACACGAAGAACTTGTGTCTAGATTGTCCAACCAGATGGAATTCCACTTATAAGATGCTTGATAGTACCATATCATATAAGGAAGTATTTCATAGGTTGAAACAACGTGATGACAAATATAATTGTTTGCCAACAGCTACTCAATGGGAATTTGCAGCTGAAGTATGTGGGAAATTAAAAATTTTTAATAGTATTACAAAATTATTTTCTGGTACTAAATATCCCACGGCTAATCTTTATTTTCCAAAAATTTGTGAGATTCATCTCACAATATCAAGCTGGTTAACCTCTCCAAATGTGGTGATTCAACACATGGCAATAAGAATGATGGACAAGTTTAGGTGCTATTGGAATGTCATTCATGATATTATGGGTGTTGCCACAGTGTTAGATCCAAGGTATAAGATGACTTTACTTGAATATTATTATGACAAGTTATATGAAGTTGATGCAGTAGGTGAAGTTAATAGAATTCAACAGCTTTGTTATGATCTTGTTTCATAATATAAGCTAATGCATAAAGATTCTGATGTTTCTCAACATAACGAGGATGACAATTCTACATCTGATGGTTTATTAACTGATTATGATGCATTTGTGAAAAGTAAAAAAAAAGCAAAAAGCTCTTCTGTCAAAACAAAGCTTGATCTTTATCTAGAGGAAGATGTATTACCAAGAACAACACATTTTGATATTTTATTGTGGTGGAAATTGAATGGCATTAAGTATCCAACATTGCAAGTAATTGCTAAAGACATTTTGGCAATTCCAATATCTACAGTGGCATCGGAATCAGCATTTAGCACTAGTGGTCGAATAGTAAGCCCACATCGAAACCAACTTCATTGGCATACTTTAGAGACTTTGATGTGTTTTAGAAGTTGGTTATGGAAAGGCGAAGATCAAGGTAAACTTATGTATATCTTGTTTATAATTGTATATCTTTGTTTATAGTTAGCTACATGTTAATTTATAGTTTAATTTTCATATCTTGTTTCTTTGAATCATTAACTCATTAATTTTAATATGGATTTTAATAGGAATTGATTCTAAAGTAGTAGATCATTTTGCAATATTACTTGAGGAGGTGGACTATGATGATGATGGTACATTTTTAATATATATTAGTTCTAACCATTAACTCATTTTTTGTTGTTTAATACTAATTTGTTCTATTTTTTATGCAGATGAATTATTGTCAAGTGGCATTAGTGGCGTTACTAATGGGTTAGAAGATGATTAATTTGATGTTGTCACGTTAATTTCTTGGACTATTCTGTGTAATACAACTTTGTTATATTGTCTTGGATAATTTCATCAATGTGTTATGGACTTGTGGTCCTGTGGAGTTATGTAATGGATTTTATTATGTTGTATTGTTGTGTGATGCAAACATTACTATATTGGGTGTAATAGACTTTACTATGTTGTGTGTGATGCAAACATTAAGTTTTGATGTTTGATAACTTTTTTATTTGATATTGACGAACTTATGTCACTGTGAATTATTAGATAATTTTTTTTTCTGCATGTTAATTAGTTAAGATTCTTACGGGGTCCAGGATGTTTATTTTTTCACTTTCACTTGTGTTGTTTAGCAGCATAATTACTTACCTTTTTGTTTAGCTTGCAGCATATGAACTTAATAGAACTAATATTGCTTCCTACTGATTGTAGAACAGACCAGAACAATCCATCTGGTTGTGCAAAAGTCACTTACTTTAATAGCAATGGATTGGGGTGGTTTGGGACAATTATGATGATGTATGGTTCACAATATTCTGTTTTTCTTATTTCACTCGTTTAGTTTGATTGGTTTGATCATTTTACTGTTAAGTGATTTGAATAGTACTAATAGCCGTTGTTATTTTTGCGCACTGTAGCATTTTTTGCCTCCTGGTAGCTTACATTCTTGTAGGTGCTATCTATAGGTTTTTTTTCCGGGGAATTCATGGTGTAGCTTACATTCTTGTATTTTATGCAGGATTTTTTACGGGTTTTTTTTACCTGCGGGGTCGGGTTTTCTATTGGTACCCACGGGGTTGGGTTACCCGATGGGTACCCACGGGGTCGGGTTACCCGACGGGTACCCGATTCCCCGACGAGGACGGGGATGAGAGTGGTTTTCTCAAACCCGGCGGGGGTGGGGGTGGGTATGGGGTCGGGGTCGGGTTTGGTACTACCCGCCCCCGCCCCGACCCGATGCCAACACTAGTTGCAGCTACAATGCCCATCTGCTTGTCGTCCTTTCCTCTCCTTGTTGTTGGCGCCACCCTCGTCCTTCCCTCTCCCTCGTCACCGATGCTGCCCCTCGTCCTTCCCGTCGCCCGAGCTCGCCTCTCCTCCCGTCGCCTCGCCTCCCTCCTCCCGTTGCCCGAGCTCGCCGCATCTCCCGTCGCCTCTCTCCCGTCGCTCCCGCCTTGCCTCCCTCCTCCTGTCGTGAGCTTCGCCGTTGCCTCGCCTCCCTCCTCCCATTGCCCGAGCTCACCGCATCCCCTGTCGCCTCTCTCTCCCGTCGCTCCCGCCTCGCCTCCCTTCTCCCGTCGTGAGCTTCGTCGTCGCCTTGCCTCCCGTCGCCCGAGCTCGCCGCGTCTCCCATCGCCTCTCTCTCCCGTCTCTCCCGCCTCGCCTCCCTCCTCCCGTCGCCCGAGCTCGCCATGCCTCCCGTCGTGAGCTTCCTGTCGCCTCGCCTCCCAACTCCCATCACCCAAGCTTGCCGCGTCTCCCGTCGCCTCTCTCTCCCGTCGCTCCTGCGTCGCCTCCCTCCTCCCGTCGCCCGAGCTCGCCGTGTCTCCCATCGTCTCTCTCTCCTGTCGCTCCCGCCTCTGCTCGGCAACGGCAGCATCGACCTCGGCTCAGACCGTGTCGAGCTGGCGGTGAAGCTCGTGAAGCTCGCGACGCTCGCTTTTTCCCATTTTCACGTGCGTAGCACGTCTTATAATTTCCATCCCTATCTTTCTCCTTTCCATAGCCTTTTACTTTCCCTCGTGTTCTCCATTCGCCGTAGGAAACATAGCCTAAAACTTTCCTTCCCTCTAAAGAAATACAAAGAAGGAGAATCTTGTTCTTTTCTTTTCCTTTATGTTTTCTTGCCCTGCTAATTTTCCTTTCCTCCTTATTTTCTTTCCCTACTAGGAAACAGAGTAAATGATAAGAATGTCAAGATTCAACATAACTTCTTTTTATGATAATATTCATGTATAGTTTAGTTTCTTTATCCTTGGTATTTAGATTAAACACAAGTCATGAAATCTATCGTACATATATAATTCAATTATTATATTTCTTAATTCCTAGGTAGACTAGTATAACAAATACAATTCATATCTCATATTCATTTATTTAAACATGATCATATATTTTTATTCTCACTTGATCAAAAGGCTCAAGACACCAACATTCTCATTATATAGAAGGGGTAAATTCTCTTTCGATCACTCATATTCCTCTCCATGATTCATGGAATATCTCAATTACAACCTTTATGGTCAACTAGTTAGGGTGGCATTTGACATTATCATAATATACAACTAATTAAATAAGAATCTATAGTAATCACAAGTCTAAAAATCACATATACTATCATCATAGTGAGAGTGCTTATGAGGGTCATATAATAATAGTCTATATAGCATTCATATGACGAGTCTATCAATATATTATTCTCTAATATGTACTCATGTGTTAATTTGATATCTCATATCATAATAATTCTTTGTCATCAATCACTACACATACTAACATATCAATCTATAATAATACTTGACTAAGAAAGTAAGAAATTTAAGAATAATCTTGTTATTCTATGGACATTATTATAGTTACTTAGATTATGCAAATATCAAGTAAACATAATAACAACAATATCTTATAATAAAATTTGAATATAAATATGATAAAATATTTGCTAAAACTATCATCTGGTCTATTCTGTCTTTATGCATGCACTAATATATTTGTTAACTCTAGGCTCAGAATCCTTCTTAGTTGTATGGTTAGTGAAGAGTTATGAATTATTACATTCGTCTACAATCATCAATTTGAAAACATTTAAGATTTGTGCAGTTAAGGTGATCATGTAGTTGTTGTAGGTCTGGGCATTATAAGAAATGCATGAATAGAATATGGTCATAAGCGGAGTAAAACATCAAGAAAGGTGAGAAGCCTCTCCTTACAAATAAACAGATATGAGACAAATGGCATACAAATACTAGGTAATCGGATATGCTTAAGGCTCAAGGAAAGTATAACATAACATTTAGTGAGGGATTCCACCCATCCTCTTGCATAGTAAAAAAAGAAATAAGAACAGAAGGAATTAGAAGCCAAGAACTACCTTGTTAAAATGAAGATTGGGCGACCAAGCATGGAGAAGCTTGTAGAAGTAATCGAACATCTCAACTGAAGAGGTAAAGACCTTGGGGCCGACACTCACTTGAGAAGGTCCCTTCTCATCGCCGCCAGCTTCCGTTACGTCATCAGAACCACTTCCTTCCTTCAAGCCGTCCCCCTCCAATTCCAATCTCTCCATCCTTTCTTCCTCGAAGGGTCTCTCCTGATTCTGCCTCTTCGATGCAGCTACCTCCTCGGTTCCCTTGTGTACGCTCCTATTATCGCCGTTTCCCGTGCCCACGGCAGGATCGTCGGCGGTATTTTCCTCCATGGCCTGTTCACCTTCGGCAGCTTGGGGCTCCCCAGGAAGCCCATTCTCCATGGTGGAAGTTTAGAATGAAAGGAGCGGCAGCGAGATTTTTCAATAGCTCGATAATGGTTCTCAAAGGCTTTAAACCCCGGGCCCTAGGTTTGTTTATACGATCGGCCCAGGCGGGCCGGCCCATGCGGCCAGGTCCCAAATGTAAACTTAATAGAATTTAGGGGTGAACAATTAGTACTTTCTCATTTATCAATTTTAACGAGAAATTCATTTTTATTACCATTACCGTTATTAAATAAAAAATTACTAATCGATAAATTATTACAGTTACCATTATCAAATAAATAATTACTGATTGATAAGTTGGTAAATTTGATAAATTACTATTTTTAACAATTGTATATTATTTTTAAATATAAATATATATTTTTATTTTTTATGAAAAACTTGTGTATATAATTCATTGTTTGTAGTCTAATATTTAAGTTGTAAGTTAAATTTAAAGGAAGAATTATATAATATAATTATCTAAGAATAAAAAAGAAAAGTATTTTACAATTATTGTCCAACTCTTCCAAGTTCTAAGTTAAGCAATATAAGCTGCGTTTGGCCTAGCTTCTGGGCTAGCTTATGAGGTTGTGATGAGCTAAAACCAAGAATTTTAGGTGTTTGGTTATTCAGCTGCTTGGTTGCGGCCAAATAAGTGATACTGTAGTTGAGAAGCAAGCAGAAGTGAGGGTGCTTCTCTCGACCCGACTTCTAGGTTTTCCCCAATAATCTCCTTTTCGCGTCTCGCCCTCTCTAGCTGAAGCCACATGTCTCGCCCTCAGCATCGCCCTCTTCCCTCAGCGTCCACCTCCTCTCAATACAGATCTCCTTCCTAGTCTACCTCACGTCATCAACCCAGCTAGTGTCCTCCCCAATCCTCCTTGCGTCTCAAACTCGGCTAGTGTCTTCCCCAGTCCTCCTTGCATCGCCGACCTGGCCACTTCCCTCGCATCATCATCGTAATCATTCTTCTCCAACGCTTCCAAAGGTTCGATTTCAACTCTTCCCCAATTTACATGTTGTTCACTTACTTTTGTTCAAATGAATACAGATGGATTAGTGTTTCTTTATAAAGCTATAAAACACAACCATATTTATAGAGTTGTAAATACCAAAATGGAAGATAGAAAAACTAAAATGAAGACTTGAATGTTCTTGCACTTCATAAATCATTTACTTGTAAAGCTACAAAACACAACCATATTTTATACACTGCTTAATTGAAATTTTAACAATTCATTGATAATATTTTTTATATTGATTAGTTAAGTTTTTAGAACTAAATCCATTCAGTTTGTTTTGTTTTAAAACCTTGGCATGTTATCTCAGTTAATAATTGATTGATTTTCGGTTGATTGATTACTTGGATTACAACATACCTTTTATATATTCTATGTTTGGATTACTATTAATGACACAAAGTTCACAAGCAACAACCAAAATTGTTAAATCCATGTGGAATGTGCCTACAACACTCACATATTGTGATGTTTATATTGCTGTAATTGAGAAAATGATCATGAGGAAAATGAAGAATCTACTGAAGTGGAAGTAATTCCACTCCAATAGATGTGCAATGTAATCAGATTGCTTTGAGTTTGATGACATCAAATATGTAATTCTAATACTTGTTTAAAATGTGTAATAGTAGTGACATGAATTGCACTTTTATATATAGTTTTTATTATAATATTTATTTATGTGAGTTATGTGAGTTTTTATTATAATATTTTTTATGTGAGTTACATATTTATTAGTATGTTTTAAGAATCTTTATGCTTTACAGCATAGCACAACACAAATAGAATAACCTACCCAAAAGTTGTTGATCCAAACACCCTCTAAACTTTTTCAACCAGTACTTTTTCAGCCTATAGAAGCTAGAAATAAAAGCTAAGCCAAACACAGCCCTATAATCTTTTTCAAATTCTAATTATCGTTAATTTATAAAAGTACTTCAACTTTATTTCTGCTGTGTCATCACAGGTGTAGCATCAAAATGGATCTTTGGAGTCTGGACTGTGGGTAAAGGCTCGCTGGCCTAGGGACTGGTTGCTAGAGTCCATGTGTGTTGTGAAGCCCAACCCCATGAGTTGCATAGCCTAGCTAGAGGCCCAAATACGCTTGAGAGCTTTAGATTTAATTATAGCTATTATTTATATAATTTTAGTAAATCTATTAATTACCAATCTAAAATCTTTTTACTATTATTGTTACTAAATATCGAATGACCTAAAAATTTTTACTGTTATCATTACTATTTACTGAACTGATTTTACCGATATATTAAGTAAAATTGGTAATTACCAATTAATGCTCACCCTTAAATAGAAATGATTGGTATTTGAGTCAACCTTAATCTTAAATGTAATTTGAATAATTATATGAGCATTTGAACTAAGAGCAAGTTAACAGCCAACACAAAAAGAACTTAGCAATAACTAAGGTTACATTTGGCCCCGTTGTGCTAGCTAATCTACAAGGTGTTTGGTAAACTATTGTGCAACAATATAATGTGAACTAATTTTGCAATATCATTAACCTTATATACGTATGTCAACTAATATACAGTAGCGACATTGGCAACACATTTCTAATAATCATCTTCATCATCACTCATTCTTCATGTTTATAATCATTATCATTATTATTTCTTCATGTTTATAATCATTATCATTATTATTGCTAGCAACCATCGAATATGCTCCATCCATATCTAAAAACACCTAATTCAATAGTAGGAAAGATAATGTGAATTAATGAATTAATTACTTAATTATTCAATCTCGACATAATCGGTTCTAGCTTTGCTCGATATGACCGATTTAGGCTCAAATCAAGCTTGGCTCACTAGGTTTGATACAATTGAATCAAGTTTGGATTAAGGGCCAAGTTGAGCTCAGATTGAGCACAAAGTCGAGCTTAGATTGAGCACGGGTCGATTTTGAGTCAGCGCTAGTTTGAGCTTTGATGAAGCACTTCACTTGCTTGGGTTGAGCTCAACACTGGCATGATAGGGCTTTGTGGTGTGCATGTGTAGTGAGCTTGCGACTCTTTGAGTAGTAAGCATGAATCTCACAAGGAGCAACAAGTGGCAAGTGGAGGATCTAGGGAGCCACAAGTAGGAGAACGACAGGGGGGAGCTCGTTGCGAGTGAGGAAGCAAGCAAGCGAGCAGCGAGAGAGGGGAGAGGCAGAGCTCACATAAGGGGGTGGGGGGGGGGAGCTCATGGCAAATAGTTGTTCACCCATGTCACATTCGGGCCAAACACTCTATATGTTGTCGTTGCTATGATTCTGACTAGCATTGCCACATGCATTGCTTAGCCAAACTAGGCCTACGTCCCCTTTTGGCATAACTGTATCGTTGGCGATAGAGAAGCAGCTACAATTTATGCATTTGGCACTACCATTTAGCAGTTGAACAATGCTGCTTTTAAGTCTATACTAAGAAGTTGGATTACCTTACTTCATTCACTACTTAACAGCAAGCTCAAGGGCCAAGTAGCTATTCGCTCACAAACTGGTGGGTAGTGTTGATAAACAATTCTTAACAACAAGCTCGTCATTCATTTGTAGCACCATTTTTGTTGCATCTACTTCTGTGACATATAGGACCCTTGTCTTCTTTTGTGCATGCACCAATGACTGAGAAGGTTTCAACACTTGTCATCATCCTCTAATTCATCACCCTTGCCAGCATCTACTTCTACCTAAAAAAAGTTGTTGGTTTCACTATCACAACATCCATAGTCATCCTCTAACTTGTCCTCTGTGCTTGCATTCACCCAGACTAGCATCCATGCTCACACCTTTCATGTCTACACCCATAGCAAGCTCTCCCCTATTTCGTGTCTCATCAATAGGGATGGTGACGGGGTGGATTTTTGTGACCTCAAGCCCAATGAGGAATTAGATACTCAAGGCAAATCAACTCCACTCTCACACTATTTTAATTACAAATAAAAATAAGAAAAAAATATTTATTGAAATAAAAAAAAATTATACAAGAAAAAGATAGGAATTATAAATGATTCATAGTAAAAAAAAAATATAAAATATGCATATTAGGGTTGGTTCAAATTCAGGTTTGTGTGGAGAATGGGTTTGGGAATACCCATACCTAACATAAACCCAACCCAAAACCATTCAAATTGAGTTTTTCTCATCAAAGTCAAATTCTGATTAGGTTAGGGGGAGGTTTGATGGAGCGTGTTTAGGAGGGGTGGTCCTTATATTCTGTACACTAAAGTGGCAGAAACTTATGATGTGAAAAATGTGAGAGGGGCGTTAGACGAGAGAAGTGAAATGCATTCCGAGGGAAATTGGCGATGGAAAACACAATGAAAACTGAGCAGAATTTTCTTTGAGCAATACTAGAAACACTGAGAAACCACAGCGTACTCAAATAAACTACTCACCTCTCAAGCAAGCCAATCTTAATCTGTTGGGGTATGCCCTTAAGGCTAATGTTTGAGGCCTTGGGATTCTTTCAGTATCATGTATAAACTCTTGTGTTTATAAAGGCAATGGTTGTTATTCAGTTTGTTATATTGTCTGCTGCAATAAGTATACTTCTGAATAATGTCTCAATGCTGTTCAGCTAGGCTGACATGCTATATGTCCTTAGTCGAGATATCTTGGTGAACATGAGACAGCCTTGATATGATTGAGACTAATATGTGTTCTAATCTTATAGGATGCTTCGAGCATGGAATAAGATGTAGACTCATGGGTACATTGGATGTACTGGACAGACCCTACTAGGATATTCAATTGCTTGTCACAATGTGAATAATCCTTGTTTGCAACAAGTGGCACATGTCCTCTGACTTGAGATCACTTGTGTTTCTAAATGATGATTGTCATTGTTTTGAGGTAGTTCAATATCATTTAAAACATAATGGTTATAGACTATCTTGGATAATGATCATGAGTCAGGTTAGGACACTAGTGATAGATATAGGATTGCCGTCTCCTTGATTGGAGTGTGATGTTCTAAAGGGGCCCCCCTGGATGAGATGATTGAGAAAGTGTATGGCCATACCCAGGTGACTATGTTCATCTGATCTAATCATGCTCATCATATTGGAGCTACAGGCTTGACACGCTTGTCCAATAAGAATATCTAGTGGCAAAGGAAACATGTATGCCTAGTGAAGTGGATTCACACTTGTGCTGTGGTTTGGGTGTAGTCTTGGAAGACTCTTTCCTTTATATCGGGAGACAGTGATGTGTTGCTAGATACCCCTCACTGATCGTGATAACGTAAGTTATCGTTACCCGACATTTAAAGGAAACCCTTAGGGTCGCACAATTTGATGATATGGCTTACTTAAGTCAGATCGTGTGGACTGAATTGTTTTGGTTCAGTTTAAAGGGATTTAATCTCTGATTATAAGTGAGATCTGGTCTGATCATGTTTGATTGATTAGGGCTTGAGATCGGTAAGCTTTGATCGAGAGAGTTGTTGCTAGATCGGTGAGATCAGGAGCAACAGGAGATGAACGGTTAGATCTTGAACCTTTAGGGTTTATTGTGATCTAGACCATATGGCTTGGGTTAATTGGTCTTTGAACCAAACCGATATTGAACCAGCTCATTGAGTGAGCGCATGGTTCAAGGGAGAGAGCAAAATGCGTTGGGGTAAACCCATGAACGCATGAACGTATGAACGTTAGGCGGTTACTATTTTTGGTTTTCCAAAATAAGGTAACGCACTACACGTTCGAGATAGTTACGCCCTCTCTCGTCTCTTCACCTCTGGTCGCCTCTTCTCTCGTGGGAGAACTTCTTGACGACAAGGGAGAGGTCTCGCCAAGCAAGGAAATCCTTCTCTTCCCTTTCATACGACAAGGACCTTTGAAGAACCTTGCTAGCACAAGGATCAACAAGGAGTAGGCGACATCACCTTGTGTGCGTCACTTTTGGAGAAGATCTCTTTCGATCTTTGCTTCCAAGGCACCATCCAAAGAATGGCGATGGTATGATCCTTCATTGATGTTTGCAATCGGGTTTTATAGTTGATCATATCTCATGCAATCGATCCCTAGAAACCCTCATTTCCGCTGCAAATATTTTACATGCGCCTATCTAGGGTTTCGCTCCCCCTTGAAGGGGACTCTTCATAATCAATGCGCGGCACAAGCAAACACAGTGTGGCGACAAGTCTAGTTGCAGCCGACAGCCCTAGACACATCCACAAGCAAGCAACACCCAAACGTAAGCAAGAATGATGGAAAGGAAAGGTAGTGTATACCCCACAATCTTTGATTGAAGGCTAAAAACAAGCGAGTAAGATCTTCGGAGTACAAGGCACTCAGGTGGCCCGGGCGCATTTACAATGCACTCAATCCTCATTCGGAGCTACCACAACTTCATAGGCTCTCACTCACTTGGAGGCTACACTAAGAAACGAAATTGGTAAGCTGAATAACAAGCTAGTCTCCACCCTCTTTTATAGAACAAGAGAGGAAGCTCACACCAAAAGCATGGATAAGGTTGTTGGATAAGCTAACTCCCTTATAACAACCTAAAAGCAAGTCAAAAAGTGCTAGAATCAAATCCTAACTACCATAGGACAACACCTACCAACTAAAGCAAAAGCAAAAAGTGAGGTAGGTGGTGGGCGCATGGGCTGGATTCCCTTGGGCTGTCGTGGCACGCTATACCATCTCCAAACAGGCCGCGATGAAGTAGCAGAACCTGAAGGTTCCCACATAGGGGGCGAAACCCTAAAGTGGCGCAAACAAAAATGGGCAGCGGATTCAAGGGTTTCATAGAATCGATGAGCATGCATTATATGATCAACTTTTGAAGCATGAATAGAGAAGATGCGATTCATACCATGGCCATTTCTAGATGGCGCCTTGGAAGCAAGAGAACAACGAAGGTCTCCTCCAAATCGTCACACACAAGATGAGCGACGGCTTGCTTCTTGTCGTCCCTTGTGCTAGCAAGGATCGTCCAAGGTGTCTTTGATCGAAAAGGAAAGGGAGAGAGCAACTCCTTGCTTGGCAAAAACTTTCCTCTTGTCGTCTCAACTTCTCTACACGAGATGTCTCTACTCGTCCAAGCCAAGAGAGGGCGACAAAGGCGTGAAGAGGCGACGTGAGAGAGAGGTGGTCACGTTGTGACATGCTTTCTAAAAATAGAAAGCCAACAATTCATGCGACCATGAATTTTTCCCTCAACGCAAATTCCTCTTCAATTGAACCATGCGCTCATATAATGAGCTGGTTAATTTCGGTTTGGCCCAAGACCAAATAAACCAAGCAATATGGTCTAGATCTCAATTAAACCCAAAGGCTCTTGATCTGACCGTCAATCTCTTGATGCTCTTGATCTGACCGATCCAGCATCCATTCTCTCAATCGAAGCTTACTGATCTTAAGCCCTAATCAATCAGACATGATCAGACCAGATCTCACTTACAATCAGAGATTAAATCCCTTTAAACTGAACCTGAACAATTCAGTCCACACGATCTGACTTAAGTAAGCCATTTCATCAAATTGTGCGACCCTGAGGGTTTCCTTTAAATGTCGGTAACGATAACTCACGTCATCACGATCAGTGAGGGGTATCTAGCAACACATCACTGTCTCCCGATATAAAGGAAAGAGTCTTCCAAGACTACACCCAAAAACAGCACAAGTGTGAATCAACTTCACTAAGCATACATATTTCCTTTGCCACTGGATGTTCTTATTGGACAAGCGTGTCAAGCTTGTAGCTCCAATATGATGAGCATGATTAGATCAGATGAACACAGTCATCTGGGTATGGCCATACACTTTCTCATCATCTCATCCAGGGGGCCCCTTTAGAACATCACACTCCTTAAACAAGGAGACGGCAATCCTATGTCTATCACTAGTGCCCTAACCTGACTCAAGCTCACCATCCAAGATAGTCTATAATCATTATATTTCAAATGATATTGAACTATCTCAAAACAATGACAATCATCATTTAGAAACACAAGTGATCTCAAGTCAGAGGAAATGTGCCACTTGATACAATCAAGGAATATTCACATTGTGACAAGCAATTGAATATCCTAGTAGGGTCTGTCCAGTACATCCAATGTACCCATGAGTCTACATCTTATTCCATGCTCGAAGCATCCTATAAGATTAGAACACATACTAGTCTTAACCATATCAAGGCTGTCTCATGTTCACCAAGATACATCGACTAAGGACATATAGCATGTCAGCCTAGCTGAACAGCATTGAGACATTATTCAGAAGTATATCTATTGCAGCAGATAATATAACAAACTGAATAATAACCATGCCTTTATAAACATAAGAGTTTATTACATGATACTGATACAATCCTTAGGCCTCAAACATTAGCCTTAAGGGCATACCCCAACAATCTCCCACTTGCACTTAATCTAATGGTTGAGAAATCTCAAACCCATATTATTACAGTGCTTCTCATGCTTCTGCTGCGCCAGAGGCTTAGTAAGCGGGTCTGCCAGATTGTCATCTGTATGTACCTTGCAGACTTTGATCTTGCCACGATCAATGATCTCCCTGATCAAATGAAACCGTCTCTGTATGTGCTTGGACTTCTGGTGCGACCGTGGTTCCTTTGCCTGTGCGATTGCTCCAGTGTTATCACAGAAGATAACCAAAGGATCTGCACTCGAAGGAACAACACCAAGTTCTCTCACGAACTTACGAATCCACACTGCCTCCTTGGATGCTTCCGAGGCTGCAACATACTCGGCTTCTGTTGTGGAATCAGCAACAGTTGACTGTTTGAAACTCTTCCACACCACTGCTCCTCCATTCAAGCTAAAAACATAGCCTGATTGCGATCGGAAATCATCCTGGTCAGACTGGAACGAAGCGTCAGTATATCCTTCAATACTGAGTTCTTCCTGACCACCATATATCAAGAACATATCTTTGGTTCTCCGCAGATATTTTAAGATGTTCTTGACCGCAATCCAGTGTGCCTGACCTGGATTACTTTGGAACCGACTGGTCACGCTTAACCCGTAAGCGACGTCTGGGCGAGTACACAACATCGCATACATTATGGACCCAATAGCCGAAGCATAAGGCGTATTGTCCATTTCATCTTTCTCAGTCTGTGTTTGTGGACACTGACTCTTTGAAAGATTCAGACCATGTCTGACTGGAAGATATCCTCTTTTAGAATTCTCTAAATGAAATCTCTCCAGGACTTTATCGATGTAAGTACTCTGGCACAGCCCGAGAAGCCTCTTAGATCTATCCCTGTAGATCTTCACACCTAACACATAGGCTACTTCTCCTAGATCTTTCATCTGGAAACATTTCCTTAACCATGCCTTAACCGCATGCATTTCAGGAATGTCATTTCCAATGATCAAGATATCATCGACGTAGAGGACTAGGAAAGTAATCACGCTCCCACTAAACCTCTTATATACACACGGGTCATCCTCGTTCTTGATGAAACCAAACTCAGTGACTGATTCATCAAAACGAATATTCCAGCTTCTTGATGCTTGTTTAAGTCCATAAATAGACTTCTTTAACTTGCATATCTTATGACGATCTGATGGATTAGTGAAACCTTCTGGTTGTGTCATATACACATCCTCATCCAAATTTCCATTCAGGAAAGCTGTTTTCACATCCATTTGCCAGATCTCATAATCATAATATGCTGCTATCGCGAAAAGAATCCGAATAGACTTAAACATAGCTACTGGTGAGAAAGTTTCATCATAATCTATCCCGTAGATTTGTTTGAAACCTTTCGCAACTAGCCTGCTTTTATAGGTAACCACGTTACCATCCATGTCAATCTTCTTCTTGAAGATCCATTTACAGCCTATAGGGATAACTCCCGGAGGCGGATCAACCAAATCCCAGACTTGGTTATCTGACATGGAGTCCATCTCGGCTCGCATAGCATCAAGCCATCTCGCTGACTTCGGTCCACTGACCGCATCCGCATAAGTGAGGGGTTCATCATGATCAATGATGTAGACTCCGTCATAGCGCTCAGGCTGTCGACGGATCCTTCCCGATCTTCGCGGTTCCCATGATATCTGAGCCTCAGGTTGTTCAATAACCTGTTCTACCGGCTCAGGCTCATCCAACTGTGCTTGAGCACTTTGTCCTTCTTCTGGATTCTCATCCAACTTTATTTCTCTCCCACTGGCCTCTTGTAGAAGAAACTCCTTCTCAAGAAATATGGCCATCCGAGCAACAAACACCTTGTTCTCTTTGGGATCGAAGAAATAAAAACCCTTAGTTTCCTTAGGGTAACCGACAAAGATACATTTGTCAGATCTGCTCTCTAGTTTCCCAGAGGCGAGCTTTTTGACATAAGCCTCGCAGCCCCAGATCCTGATAAATGTCAAGCTTGGCTGTTTCCCATACCATAACTCATATGGCGTCTTTGAAACGGCCTTGGATGACACTCAGTTTAGTACCTTTGCAGCTGTTTCCAGTGCAAATCCCCAAAAGGAGTATGGAAGAGTAGCCTGACTCATCATAGAACGAACCATATCAAGTAACGTTCTATTTCTCCTCTCGGACACACCATTCCATTGGGGTGTTCCTGGCGGAGTGAGCTGTGAGATAATCCCACACTCCTTCAGATAGTCAGTAAACGCATGACTTAGGTATTCTCCACCTCGATCAGAACGAAGTGCCTTGATATTTCGGCCTAGCTGATTCTGTACTTCATTCTTGAACTCTTTGAACTTGTCAAAAGATTCACTTTTATGTCTCATTAAATAGACATACCCGTATCTACTGAAATCATCAGTAAAGGTAATGAAGTACTGATAGCCACCTCTGGCATGTTTACTAAATGGCCCACACACATCACTGTGTATAAGGTCAAGTAAACCTGAAGCCCTTTGACCTTTGTGAGGAAAAGGTGACTTCGTCATTTTACCCATTAAACAAGCCTTGCATGTATCAATCTCCTCATAGGAGAATGATCCCAGCAGTCCATGATCATGCAACCGCTTAATGCGTTTCTTGTTAATATGGCCTAAACGACTATGCCATAGCAAGGTGCTGTCATCAGCATACTTGGCTTTCTTAATATCAATATTTTGTATAGAACATTCCATGTCCAACATGAATAACCCATTGTTAATTGAACCAGTTGCATAAACAATATTATCTAAAGATAAAACACACTTTGAAATATTGCATTCAAAGGAAAATCCCTTCCTGACAAGAGCAGGAATAGAGATAATATTTTTAGTAATACTGGGAACAAAGTAACAATTGTCTAGTTCCAATACAAGTCCAGATGGTAAAGAAATGAAATAGTCTCCTACAGCAACAGCAGCAACCCGTGCCCCGTTTCCAACGCGTAGGTCCACCTCATGCTGTCCCACCTGCGTTCTTCTCTTGAGTTCCTGTACATTTGAACAAATGTGAACTCCACATGCAGTGTCCAACACCCATGATATAGAAGAAGAAAACATGACCTCAGTCACAAAAATACCTGAGCCAGAAGCGAAGCTTCCCCTCTTATCTCCTTGGAGCGCTTTACAGTCCTTTTTCCAGTGACCCAGCTGGCCACAGTGGAAACATCTGTATTCCTTGGACCGCTTTACCTTTTGCTTCAGAGCCTTGCTATAATTCTTGATAGGGGTCTTGCCCTTCTTCCCCTTCTTCTTGTTCCTAGAAGGAACCATTAAGACAGAGGTCGAAGGCTTTCCCTTCAGAGTTTCCTCAGTAGTCAAGAGCATATTCAGCAGCTCTGCCAGAGTACAATCGATTTTGTTCATATTAAAGTTAATGATGAACGCGTCGAATGAAGGCGGGAGAGACTGCAGAATAATGTCTACAGCAAGCTCCTGATTGATGGTATGCCCCAGTTTCTCTAGAGCTTCCTTGTGCCCAATCATCTTGAGCACATGAGCTCCCACTGGGCTCCCTTCAGCCAGTTTGCTCTGAAAGAAAAGCTTTGTCAGATTATAGCGTTCTGTCCTCGCCTGTGCAGCATACAGCATCTTGAGGTTTGCTATCATGTCTATAGCAGACATATCCTCATGCTGACGCTGCAGCGGTGGCGTCATAGACGCTAGCATCAGGCAAGCGACATCAATGCTATCATTGACGTGCTTTTCATAGGCTTCCCGAACCGCCCTTGCGGCGTTCGGGGCGGGCTGAGGCGGTATCGCCGTCTCGAGGACATACAGTTTCCTCTCTGCCTTAAGAACGATCTTAAGGTGTCCGTACCAGTCTGAGAAGTTCGGCCCAGCAAACTTCTCCCTTTCCAGTAGGGATCGCACATTGAAGCTCATGGTGTTCGTTGCTGCAGGTATCTACAACAATGCAAGAACAACAAGGTCAGTATCAATGTTAAGAATCAATCAGGACTTAAGAAAGATTCTTTTTCTCACTATTTTATCTGGCTGAAAAATCCAGCAAAACAGCCCGAAAAGAGTAGAACTCTTTTAGTGAGATGGGATCCAGATTTCATACTTGGTCTCCGCGTCCCGCTCAGGCGAGATAAGATGCACAGAGAGTACAAGCACTAATCTCTGGTAGGCTGCCCTAGCCAATCGCCAACCCGTGCAATTCCCCTTCATCTGGGCAATCCAGCAGACTGTGCCAACTGAGTTGGTACAACACAATCTCTGACCCCACAGATGGCTGCCTCCATGTGCTACCATATGCGCCACATATGTAGGCTACATGGTCAAGCTGACCCGACCTACTCCCTGGACCACCACGTGCTATGCTGAGCAACGAGAAGCGATAAATCCCTTCTCTGTAACACGCAGATGTAATCCCACACCGTCTGAAGATAGATGGACGTGCCCACTGAGTGGGTACAACACGGCTCCAACGATAATCAGAACAGTGAGGTTTCGCGTCAGAAGGCTAACGAGCTTCATATTTTAGCGTTGGATTTTAACGGTCTTTTATCTTCTTCACTATCATGCAATTCCTATGGTGATAGCAGAAGATAAATAAATCATGCTGTTCTACTTATTTAAACAATAAAAGAAAGCATGGATCTTATGTGGTAAAAGCCCATAGCCTAAGTAAGACCTTAAGATACTTAAGTCTTCACTTGCTTTTCTTCATGGGACTTTAGCTGCTCATCTGGCCCAAACCAGGGCCCAAGCGCCATTTGCAGCTGAGGTGCGCCCACCAGGGAAAATGCGCCTGGTCCCAGAGTCGAACCCTGGACCTCCCACCTGGTCAAGCCACTGCTGCATGCGCCTCTGCCAAGTGTGCTCTGTGCTCTTGTCTGATTAACTTACAAATTAATCTATCTAGACAAGATTGACTCGCAGGTCAATTACATTTTATAAATTAATTAAACTGTGATTCGCAGATCACAGAAATAAGAATTAATTTACAATAAAATTCCAGGCACGCAGGCCCCAGCACAGCACACATTAAACGGGCAGCCCACATAAGATTAAATAAACATACATTTGGCATCCAATCAGCATGTGATCCAATCATGAAAAATAAAATTTTGAAAAAACCCCATTGAGATTAATTTTATTTTTCCTTATTTGCCCTACAACCTTACAACGGTCCATTACTAGGGATCCACTCATCCAACCTAGTCAGATCCACTGCCCTTGCATGCACCAAGTCCTAACTGACTTGAGTCGACCAAAAGGTCAACCATGCATGCGCCAGGGCTGAACAACCCTCATGAGATCTGGCAAGCGGGTGTGACCCCGGGCCTAACTCATGTGCGTTCACTATTCGTCTCAATCAGACATCGCTACACGCCTGTCTGCAGTCGACCTGTAGCCACCAGATGCTCGCGCACAGGTGCTATCTGGTCAACCCATCAAGGCTGTCAGATGGTCTGATCAGACTATTGGATCTAACCTAGGGGATGACTTCAACCCTAATAACCCGTCTAAGGGTTTACAGTAAGGCCTTAGATCTATAGTGAGTCGCGCATGTCATATAGTTTTGATAAAACAAAGATGCGCCTACATGCCAACATACATGCGCAAATGAAACATAAAATAGGTTTCGGCATGATACAAGTTAACATGATAAATTTACGCATGATATAGATCTAAGCATTCATGGAACACAAAATCAAAGCAATCATATAAATATGCATGTAACCTGCTCTGATACCAATTGAAGGTTCCCACATAGGGCGCGAAACCCTAAAGTGGCGCAAACAAAAATGGGCAGCGGATTCAAGGGTTTCATAGAATCGATGAGCATGCATTATATGATCAACTTTTGAAGCATGAATAGAGAAGATGCGATTCATACCATGGCCATTTCTAGATGGCGCCTTGGAAGCAAGAGAACAACGAAGGTCTCCTCCAAATCGTCACACACAAGATGAGCGACGGCTTGCTTCTTGTCGTCCCTTGTGCTAGCAAGGATCGTCCAAGGTGTCTTTGATCGAAAAGGAAAGGGAGAGAGCAACTCCTTGCTTGGCAAAAACTTTCCTCTTGTCGTCTCAACTTCTCTACACGAGATGTCTCTACTCGTCCAAGCCAAGAGAGGGCGACAAAGGCGTGAAGAGGCGACGTGAGAGAGAGGTGGTCACGTTGTGACATGCTTTCTAAAAATAGAAAGCCAACAATTCATGCGACCATGAATTTTTCCCTCAACGCAAATTCCTCTTCAATTGAACCATGCGCTCATATAATGAGCTGGTTAATTTCGGTTTGGCCCAAGACCAAATAAACCAAGCAATATGGTCTAGATCTCAATTAAACCCAAAGGCTCTTGATCTGACCGTCAATCTCTTGATGCTCTTGATCTGACCGATCCAGCATCCATTCTCTCAATCGAAGCTTACCGATCTTAAGCCCTAATCAATCAGACATGATCAGACCAGATCTCACTTACAATCAGAGATTAAATCCCTTTAAACTGAACCTGAACAATTCAGTCCACACGATCTGACTTAAGTAAGCCATTTCATCAAATTGTGCGACCCTGAGGGTTTCCTTTAAATGTCGGTAATGATAACTCACGTCATCACGATCAGTGAGGGGTATCTAGCAACACATCACTGTCTCCCGATATAAAGGAAAGAGTCTTCCAAGACTACACCCAAAAACAGCACAAGTGTGAATCAACTTCACTAAGCATACATATTTCCTTTGCCACTGGATGTTCTTATTGGACAAGCGTGTCAAGCTTGTAGCTCCAATATGATGAGCATGATTAGATCAGATGAACACAGTCATCTGGGTATGGCCATACACTTTCTCATCATCTCATCCAGGGGGCCCCTTTAGAACATCACACTCCTTAAACAAGGAGACGGCAATCCTATGTCTATCACTAGTGCCCTAACCTGACTCAAGCTCACCATCCAAGATAGTCTATAATCATTATATTTCAAATGATATTGAACTATCTCAAAACAATGACAATCATCATTTAGAAACACAAGTGATCTCAAGTCAGAGGAAATGTGCCACTTGATACAATCAAGGAATATTCACATTGTGACAAGCAATTGAATATCCTAGTAGGGTCTGTCCAGTACATCCAATGTACCCATGAGTCTACATCTTATTCCATGCTCGAAGCATCCTATAAGATTAGAACACATACTAGTCTTAACCATATCAAGGCTGTCTCATGTTCACCAAGATACATCGACTAAGGACATATAGCATGTCAGCCTAGCTGAACAGCATTGAGACATTATTCAGAAGTATATCTATTGCAGCAGATAATATAACAAACTGAATAATAACCATGCCTTTATAAACATAAGAGTTTATTACATGATACTGATACAATCCTTAGGCCTCAAACATTAGCCTTAAGGGCATACCCCAACAGAACCAACTGATGGTGGGCTAATTCTGTGTGGTTGTGGTTGAGTCATGAGCAGTGTTGAGGACCTAGTTGTGGTAGTGATCCATGGCCGGTCCTTCGGTTGGCCTTGTTGTGAGTTTTATTGGATGGATCGGCTCCATGAAGGTGGTTGATGGGTTGAGAACCCCCACATAATGGTGGGGGGGGGGGGGGGGTGAAGAACATTGAGAGCGTCGAACAATGCGAAAAACAAAGCTTTTCTGCATTTCTGGGCTCTTCACAGCCGTGAATGAGTCTGCGACTGTGTCTGGATTCTGCGCCGAGATGTTCACGGGCATGCCCGTTCATCCATGCATGGCCATGAAGTCTTCTGCGTCCTACGTCTAATTTTCTACCAAGGCTTTTCACAGCCATGAAGCCGTGCACACCTGGCCTGTGCATCCATGCATGGCCGTGTGTCCATGCACACCCATGGGTGTGAAAATTTTGCCAACATCCGTTTGAGCCAAAATTTTTTGGGTGTCTTCCTTGGGCCCAGGAGAGTCTGCTTGTGTGTCTCCTTGGGCCCTAAAGTCTGTGGGTGTGTCACTTTGGGCTCCAAGGTTTTCATGGGCTCCTTTGGCTCCGTCAAGGTTGGATATGTGTATTGTGCCATCTCTATTCCTTAGTGTCTCACTTCAACTTCACCCGTAAGATCTCATTGGCATCTCATTTTTCCTTTGCCTGCATAAATGTCACATTGCAACACAGCAACATCACCCACATTAGCCTGTTGGCAGCGGAACACGGTGGCAGCACTTCCCTAGGAGGAGAGAAATACTAGAAAATACAAAGCACCAAAGGAATCACAAATATTATTGCTGCTAAAAAATAGAGAATTACATAGTGTATTTAAAGAAAAACTAATCTATTCTATTTAGGTAACTTATCTATCTAATATGGACTAATCAACCTATATGGTTGACATCACTCTAATATGGTATACTCTAATTGGTATTACACAGATATGGTAACACATGGAGTGTTTACCAATTTCAATATGTTGGAAAACCCTGGGGAATTTTTAAAATTTTATTACATGTACAACGGAAGCAACTACCCGAAATAGGATAGTCTCAAAAATCCAGAAGATCGAGTCATGCGAGGGGATCGACATGATGAGAAGAGAGAGGTACCTTAGAAGCGATAGAGAGGGAGCGATGTATAGGCGCCCACGCGTGCACCCTCCGCAGTCTTGCACACAATCGATCCCTCAAGTCCTCTTCTTCCATGTCTAGTGCTAGCCTCAGGAAGAAGATCCATGCCTTAGGAGTGTGCCTTACTCACTTACGCCAACCATAAGGTGAGGGATGTGACAAGAACAAGGAAGAAGGAGAAAACTACCAAGCCCTTTAACCACTTGTGCCAAAGGAAGAGGATGAAGGAAGCTTGCGGCTTTGAGGAGGAAGATGCACCAGTTGATGGATTGCTCTCGCCCTTTGCTTCCTCTTGTCAAAGATTAGAAATTATACAAGAGGGGGTGGCAATACATCACTAATATAGGCACAAAGTAGTTGATAAGTTCAGCCAAGGAGAAGGAAAGCTTGAGTGATTAGGGCAAGATACAAGGAAACTTTCCAATCAATTTCCATGATCACTTAGTCCTATTCTATAGGCGCCAAGGCCTTGCCATGCTAGCCTAAAGGCATCCATATGCGCCCAAGACCTTCCAAAAGAAGCAACCCTTCCACTCTTGCGCCTAGACCAAGTCAAAGACGCCAAGAGGGATGCATAATGAGGTAAAGGCACCACTCCTAATCCAATTAGGCTTCCATTCGCCTAAGGCATAATATCCATCCCTATTATACCCTTAGGCACATATGACACATCTCCAAGGTTCATTGGAAGGTCCCATTAAGTACTGAGCCATGCTAGACTTCATTAAACAAGTCGATTAAGCGATCAGACTCAATTTGATGCAACCCTAGTCAAATATGGCTAACCATGGTTAACTCAGGGTCAACCTGCCACAAATGAAGTTTAGCCCTAGTAACTTTTCTCCATCTCATCAGGCACATTCGCGCTAATGGAATCTCTCAAATAGATCCGAGTTATGAAATAACTCGATCATAAGGCTACCCAATCAATACGAGAACTCGAGTATCAAGGTGTGCGACCTTGTAGGTTCCTCTGACTTTGGCAGTGATGAACTCATGTCATCACAAGCAGTGAGTAGCACCTAGCAGTGCATCGCTGCTACCTAGTCTTTGGAATGGCTGCAATAAGACATCCATGCATTACAGTCCCTTTGCTAAACTGACATCCCGATTGGATAAAGTGTGTCATCACTTTGTTTATACTCAATCACATGGTCATGACTAAATCAGGTTTTCACTTGGGTATGACCATACACTCTCAGTCTTGCATCCATATAGGGCCCATGGATATCAAGTTTCCCTTAGGAAGGGGCAAATCCTCTATCTATCAATTGAACTTCTCATATAGTACATGACATACCCAACAACAACGTTATAACCTCCCAATTACGGTGAGGCATTAGGTTGTATCAAAGTATGTCTATTATCATATAGAAGACTCAATGACCTCAAGTCAAAGGATCAATGCATCTCTTGTCACTTGTGAGGTTAACTTGTGACACCAAGTTAGAGCCTCATGATAGGTCGATCCAGTATATCCATAACTAATATACCCATAAGCATGCATTAGCACCACGTGCCTAACCAGCGCACATACTAGTCTCACATATACCAGAGCTATCTCTTATCCACTCAAGTACTTGACTAAGGATAAAACTTTGAGACTAGATGAAATCTGTCTCTAGGAAATTATCATGCAAATGTACAAAGACACAGATGTAAACATAGCATAATAATAATAATAATGCCAGAATGGATATATATATATAAGATATCAATGTCAAACAGTACAAAGATGGACCAACAATAGGTCCTAGGGCATAAACACCAACCCAACACTTCCCCTTAAACACAACACTTACAAAATCCCAACATGTCTCTCAATTCTTTAACATCATTAATCTTTAGAGCTTTGGTAAAAATGTTAGCAACCTGATGCTGAGTTTTCACATAATTCAACTCCACTAGCTTATTTGTAAGACATTCTCGAATATATTAAAATCTCGTGTCTATATGCTTGTTTCATTCATAAAATAGAGGGTTCTTTGCTAGAGCGATAGCACACTTATTGTCTATGTTGATTTGAGTTAGCTTTTTCTACTCAGTATCTAGATCTTCCATTAGATGTCTCAACTAGATTGCTTGAGTCAAACAAGAATTTAGAGCAACATATTCTACTTTACAAGTTAATAAGGCCATAATTGGTTGCTTCTTCGAACTCCATGTAAATGTGGTGTTACCCAAGTAGAATACAAAGCTTATTGTGCTCTTTCGATCATCTATATCGCTAGCCTAATCACTATCATAATATCTAGTAAGATAAAATTCATCGAAGGTAGTGTAATATAGTCCATAGTCAAGAGTGCCTTTAATATACTGAAGAATCCTTTTTGCTATATTTAGATGTACTAAAGTAGGTGTCTCCATATAGCGACTTACAAGTCCAACACCAAAAAGGATGTTCGGTCTTGTACAGGTCAGATATCTCAAACTTTCAACTAAACTCTTGAACAAAGTTGGATCTAGTTTCTCATTGTCATCATGCTTGGACAATTTTACATTGCATTCATCTAGAGTACTAACCGAATTGCAGTTATTCAGTTTGAATTTCTTTAGAACTTCTCTTGTGAGATGAAAATCCCTTGATTTGTTTGTTTCACCTCCATGCCAAGGTAATAAGACATCAGCCCTAAATCAATCATCTCAAATTCAAAATTCATTTTCCTTTTGAAATCTTTAAACATTTTTGGATTATTGCATGTAAATATTAAGTTATCTACATACAAATACACAATCATGATTTCATCCTTATTGGCCTTCAGATATAAAGAATATTTATAAGGACATTTTTTAAAACTATTTTTTTTTAAAAATAACTATCGATTCTACAGTTCCAAGATCTAGGTGCTTGCTTTAGACCATAGAGAGCCTTTGAGAGTCTAAGGACCTTGTCTTCATGTCTTTTTGCTACATATCCTAGAGGTTGTTCAATGTAAACCTCCTCTTCTAAGTATCCATTGAGAAAAGCTGACTTTACTTCCATCTCGTAGATTTTTTATTTTTGCTGGGCTGCCATGGAGATAATTAATCTAATAGTTTATAAGTGAGCAACTAGAGCAAATACTTCATCATAGTTAATGCCTTGACGTTGCTTGTAACCCTTTGCAACAAGTCTTGTTTTATATCTCTCTATTTCTCCTTTAGAATTCTTCTTGGCTCAGTACACCCATTTGACTCCAATTTCATTGTGCCCTTTTGGATGGTTCACTAACTTCCAAGTCTAATTCTTTTCAATGGTTTTTATCTCTTTATCCATGGCCTTCTTACATCTCTTATCTTTAGATGCTTCAATGTGGTTAACAGGCTCTATATCTCTAAATAAACAAATATATGTTACATCATCAATCCTTACTGTTTCCTGATATATGTCAGCAAGACTTCTAGTGCGTGGATGTTGTTTGCTTGAACTTGCTTCTAATGAGCTAGGCTCATTGCGAGGTGGTGATGATGGTGGAGTACTTGCTTTAGGTGTATCTTGCTTTTCTTCTTCACCAATAGAGGGTAGAAACTCATGATCATCGGTCTCCACTTGCTAATCCTAGTTTGTTTCTTCGTTAAAATCAACATCTCTACTCATAAAGACTCTTTGTAGTGGGATTATAGAGTTTATACCTTTTTGTCCTCGAGTCATAGCTAACAAATATGCACTTTCTACTTTTATCGTCTAACTTTATACGATTGTTGTCAAGGATGTGTGCATAAGTTGTACTGCCAAAAAAATTGAGATATGAGACTGAAGGTTTTCTTCCATACCATGCTTCAAAGGGGGTTTTAAGATTCACAGAATTTGTTTTCACAATGATTCTAAATATACACTGCACAATCCACTAATATAACCCAAAATTTTTTAGGCATCTACTTTGTCTTTACCCTACTTCTTGCCATATTCAAGATTGTGCAATTCTTTATTTATGCTACTCCATGCTACTTTGGTGATCTTGGAGCAATTAAGAATATTTGAATTCCTTCTGCTCTACAATAGTTTTTAAATTCTCTTGAGGTAAATTCTCCTCATCTATCTAATCTTATAGCTTGTTTTCTACATTCCTTTTCTTTTTCAACAAGAGCCTTAAAATTTTGAAAAATTTTAAATACTTTTGATTTCTCCTTCAGGAAGTATACCTAAATCATTCTACTAAAATTATCAATGAATAGAAGAAAATATCTATTATGACAAAAAGAATTTGGTGAGATTGGCCCACACACATCAGGAGAGGTCTTGAAGACCTTGATTCAGACTCCTTTGGAAAACTCTTTCTTGACTGCATTCCTAGCATGCATCCTTCACATATATTATTGAGCTGATTGATGTATGGTAGTCATCTCACCATACCTTCTTGTGTCATCGTCTTAATGCTTCCAAAATTTAAATGACCAAGTCTCAAATGCCATAGCCACGAGGAGTCTTCATAGCTTGCAGCCAAACATTGTGCTACATCTGTTTGAATGTTCAGTGAGAAGAGTCAATTTTTGGACATTGGTACCTATGCAATCAATTTTGCTATACCATCTTTCAGATACAAGTTGTATCCAATTGTATAGAAACAGTACCCCTTTTCTAACAATTGTCCCATACTGAGTATGTTATTTTTCATAGCAGGGGCATAATACACATTTAAGATGAATTGATGATTTATATCCTTCAACTTGATCAAAATCTTCCCCTTTCTAAGCAAAGGAATCTTGGATGAGTCACCAAAAGTGATAATGCCTTTCATATTCTCATCAATGTTGGTAAACAATGATCTATCTCCACACATGTGATTGCTAGCTCCTGTGTCCAGGTACCATGTAGTCTTAACTTCTTGCTTTATGTATTTATATGAAATAAAGACCATAGAATCTATCTCCACTATCTCCTTCTCAATCTACTCCTAAGATAGATTAGCTCTTGGAGTAAATATGGAATTGCATTCTGAAGCAAAATGTCCAAATCTATTACAAGTATAACATTTGACATGTAACTTGTTATATCTATTTTGAGTTTGATATGATCTACCTCAACCTCCTCCTCTTCCTCTTGTCGAGGTAAATTGAGAAGTACCTTCATGATTTTATGTACTTCTTCCTCTTCTAGACTTTGACCTTGTCCTCTTCCATGGCCTTGACTTCCATAGTTGACATTGCCTCTTTTTGTTGTCTCTCTTAGATTTAGTTGTGACTTTAGAACATGCTCCAATGGTTCTTTCTTTTTCTGTTTAGTTTCTCTTCACGTTCTTCTAGAGATCCTAACAGTTCTTCTAGAGTCATTTCTTCTATATTCTTTGACTCTTCAATGACAGTCAATAGTCAAATTTTTCAGTGAGTGATCTCAGTATCTTTTCAATCACTTTTACATCTAGAAGATTATTATCTAATCTTCTTATCTGATTGGCGGCTGATGCAACTCTTGAAATATAATATGAAACCTTTTTAGATTCATTCATTATGATGGCTTCAAACTCTCCTCTTAAATTCTGAAGGCGAACTCTTTTGGACTTCATACTTTCTTTAAAAGTAACTTGCAGCATATCCCATACTTGCTTAGTTGTAGTTGCATTAGAAATCTTTCAAATGTGGATTCATCTAGGGCTTGATGAATCAAAGATATGACCTTTTGATCCTTCTTTCTTAACTTCTTTCTCAACTCTCTCTGAGCTTGAGTGAGATTACTTGAATCATTTGGAATTACATATTCATTTTCAACATTGTCCCAAATATCATGTGCACCTAATAATGTCTTTATTCTGATGCACCAATTATCAAATTTCTCACCTGAAAATTTATGGACTTGAAATGAGCTTATATTATTATTAGCCATTTTCAAAAATTTATCTTTAAATTTTTAGCAAATTTTTAATTCAATGGATTAGGTCCAATACTGGACCAAACTATACTATTCTAGCCTAAAAAGGCTTTAAAAATATGGATCCAGCAAGAAAACTAGATCAAGCTTTGTTAATTGGGCCTGACCCAATAGTTTGGTTTAAATTTAGGGCTGAACTGATACTCAACAAATTGAATTGACACTGAACTAGTCAAATCGAATCTGGTTTGGTTCAGCTGGATGCAGCGGCTAACCTAACCGCTCTTCTAGTTTTGGTCACATGAGCGACTTTGGGTGGAGGCTTTAGCGAATGAGGCTGCTTCGTTTGTGAGCATTCGGCATCGGGGCTTCGGCGGTCACCGGAGTAAGTGGTTGCTAATGGCAGACACTTCGACAAACAATTTGCAGCCATAAAGGAGTAGCATCTGGCATGAAATAGCAATGTGATTCGGGCGGCTTGCTTGTCCGGGCAACGATCAACCGGAGAGGGACGAGCGGCAAAAGATTTTCAAGCTGTAGGCGCTGGATCTTGAGTAAGCAGTGAGAGCGCACCAGATCTTGGTCACTCGGCTGATCAGGAGTCAGCAATGAGGCGAGCAGTGGATCCAAGGCCTGAGCGACGAACATGTCACAACCACCAGATTAAGATAATTCCATAAATAAAAAGTTGATATTATTTTAAATGAAAATTTGCTATGATACTTTTTCATCATAAATTACTTGCTGGGCTTTTTTGCTCAATCTTTATATTCTAACCCTTTATAGGTTAGATTTTGGGCTACATGTTTTGTGGAAGAGAAGTGAATAATGTTGGGTGCATGTTTTGAGTTTTGAAAATGCAATATGTAAAGACTATTGTACAAAGTTTGTTTTATGGATATATGTTAAAGTTGAACAAAATCATAGTTTGTATATGAATATACAAAAGGTGTTATGATCTTGTATAATGACCTTGGGTTTTATGATATGAGAAGAATCACCTTATTTGAATAAAAGTTGGGATTGATTTTTGTTGTCTCCTAGGTGATAGTTACATATCAAAATTTGATTTTTCATGTAAAGCAGTTTTTTTTTATGAATTGATCCTGGTACATATAGGAAAATTTTATTTTTTTTCAGATTTAGATGGACAATTGCAAAAATGATTATAAAGCCATTTCTAATCCAAATTATGAGAATAAAGTCTCTAATTGTAGATTATTATATCTACTTTGTATAAAATTAATCAGTTTGCATATTGAGGGTAATACAATTATGATATGAATTAATTACCAGATAAGGGTGAGAAACCATAGAAAATAGGGAAGACAGATTTGTAGGGTCAACTTGAACTGAATCAATAAATTCGACAATTATCCTATAAATATGTAATATCAGACTCAATAGAAAGATATTTGAATTTTCTTTCTAATGAACATAATTTTATATGATTTGGATCAGTGAATCAAAAGTTATGACAACTAGAGTATAGAAAGGTTAGGTTTTATGCAAATGAACATCCATGGTAGGTTATCATAGCATAAATCATTCATATAAGATCCAAATCAATCAAATTCAAAACAATCAGAAAATAATTGATATCACAATATTATAGAATGCAATTTCTCATGAAGTTTAGAGCAATAGGCCAATGATCACAAGGAAGAAAAGATTACTTGCCTAAGAAACCAAAAATCACCCTCAACTTGAGTTTTCTCCCTTTCTTCTTCTTCCCCTTCCTTAGCTATTCCTTCCTTCAGGCTATGCATGAAAACCTTATTACATTTTTTACCTTTTATTTCATATTTATCTCAAGTTAATCATATAGCATGAGGCATAGAGTTAAGGTGAATCAAGTGGCATGAGGTGGCATTGACATGGTCAACAATTATAGAACTTTTACCCATTATTTTCTTATTTTCTTCTTTTTTTCTTTTCCTTTCTCATTAAATAAGATTACTCATTTCCCTTAGGCCTTGTTTACTAGAACGGAAATCGGGATGGAAAGGATAGAAAGATCAATTGTCACACCCTTAGGAATAATATTTCCCAAGTTATTGTTTCTTGCTTTGCTTCTGCTACTTTCTTAATCATTTTCCACCAGTGCTCAGCTTCTCCATCCAATATAAAAGAGGCATAAGAAACTTTTTGTATATCTGAATATGAAGTTAGAAGGGCAAAGAGGTTTGAAAGGGGGTTAAGAGCAAGTATTCGAGGTAAAATTTCAGCATTAAAGCTTAGAATATATGATGAAGTTGTTGATCGAGCAGCCATAGTTGAGATGGATGTGGAGGAGATGCAAGAGCTTAGAAACAAAAGAGATAAGTTTAGATCTAATTTCCACAAGCAAAAGAGAGGGTTTGGGGTTGGAGTTGACAATAAAAGAGCAAAGTTGCAAAGAACTGAAATGAAGAGACAAGTAGTAGGCAAATATCCATCATGTAGTACTTGTGCACGGAAACATGATACTAAGCAGTGTTATAGGACAACAGGAGCCTGTTTTGCTTGTGGAAAATTTGGACATCAAGTGAGAGATTGCCCCGATAATAATTGTCCACCATTTACTAGAGTGGACTGAAATGCATGGACGGATTAAACGAAGGAAACGAGGTGTCATTTCCATTTTTTTTATCTGCTTGAATCGGGTGGAAATGCATCCCTGCCTAATCTCACGCGTCTTCGAAAAGTTCAGCGAGGTCTTCTTCCCTTTGTCATCCCGTCGTATTCACTATTTTCACATGATCTCTTATTCTTCCCTTTGTCATTGCCGAGGTATTTTTCCCTTCGAAAAGTTTGCGGATGGTGATCTCGCACGGACGCCTCGACTAGCTCACTGATGGATGCTGGACGCTGACCTTTGCTAGCGTGGATGCCGACCTTCCGTAGATGGTGACCTCGCACAGACGAGGAGTTTGTGGATGGCAACCTTGCGTGGAGAGGAGTTCGTGGATGGCAACCTCATGCGGATGGATGGATGGACACTGGACGCTGACCTCTGCTCGCGTGGATGCCAACCTTGCGTGGATGGCGACCTCGCACGGAGAGGAGTTCATGGATGACGACCTCACATGGATGCCTCAACCAACTCGTCGAGCTTGCAGATGGATGGATGGACGCTGGATGCCATCCTCTACTCACGTGGACAACGACCTTGTGCGGATGGCGACCTCGCGGGGATGGCAACCTCGCGCGATAGTGACTTTGTAGGGACGGCAACCTCACGTGGACACCTCAACCAACTCACCGAGCTTGCGGATGAACAGATGGATGTTGTACGCCGACCTCTGCTCACGTGGATGCCGACCTCGCGTAGATGGGGAGTTCGCGGATGGCGACCTCTCATGGAGAGTAGTTCATGGATGGTGCCCTCGCGCTGATGCCTCGACCAACTCACCGAGCTCGAGGATGGACAGATGGACACTGGATGCCGACCTCTGCTCACATGGATGCTAACCTCACGTAGATGGCGACCTTGCAGGGACGGCAACCTCGCACGGACAGGGAGCTACAAATAGGGCGTTACGCTGAATCTTGTGTTGGTGTATATGCCCTGGAGACCAATGTATGGACATGGTCAGGCATTGTTTGAATGTACTTTGATAGAATTATTATTCTATATAGAGGCATGGTCGTTATTATGCAGACTTCTCTACCTGCGTTGATGTATTGAGTTGCATATATAATGTCCCAGGAGTTTGGATTGGATCCATTCTCATAAGCTATCCCCAGACAAGGTACCATAGCAGATATGGGACAGCTTTGGTACATGTGAGACTGGTGTATGGGCTGGTTAGGTGCGGGGCACAGTAACGCAGACATACAGGTGCAATGGATGCACTGGAGTAATCCACCGTGAGGATTGACTTGTCTAGTCAACAAGTCAATCTCACATGCAAGAGGTTTGCATTGATCCTTAGACTTGAGGTATTCATGTCTAGATTTGATGATGGGTATGCTTTGATACAGTCTTACGTCTCTCCGTAATTGGGAGACCCAAACGACTGACATTGGGCATGTCATAAGTCATGTAGAGACATGGATGACCAATAGTAGGATTTGCCCCTTCCTTATTGGAAGCATGATATCCACTCAGGGGCGCCCCACCTTATTGGTGCATGACAGGAATGTGTGGCCACACTTGTTGAGTCATGACCAATGCATTGGATTGATAAACTTGAGACTAATCCAATGGCAGGATATCAGTTTAGGCAAAGGGATCTATAATGCAATGGGAATCCTCGTTGCTTGTTAGGAGTTGTTGCCATAATGACTTAAGTCCTATGACATGGGTAGTAGTGATGTGTTGCTAGATACCCCTCACTACTTATGATGTTTACATCATTGCCATCGTCATATGGATCCTACGGGGTCACACGCAATAGACTCTTGACGTTGCTTTAATCAGAAGCCTTATGATCAAGTTATTGAATAACTTGGATCAATTTGGAAGATTTCATCAGCGCCAATGGGCCTGATGAGTTGGAAGAAAGTTATTGGAGCCAAACTTCATTTTTGGCAGGTTGACCCGAAATTGACCTAGATTGGTCACATTTGGATTAGGGTTGCATTGGATTGGATCCAATGGCTTAATCAACCCATGCAATGAAGTTTGGGCTAACTCATTATCCAATGAGGCCCAATAATAAGTTGTCATGAAGAGATTAGAGGCTAAAAGGGCATAATGGGGAGAAATCTCACCCCATTGGCGCCTAGGGGCATAATGGGGTGAGGGAGGCGCCTTTGCTTCATTATGGAAGTAAAGGGCGCCTAGACCTTCTTCCTAGGATGGAATGCATGCCTTTAAGGCATCTCTTGTGCTGATATGGCTATAGGGCAAATAAGGATAGGTTGAATGAGGTTTATGAAAAAGTCTTGGAGACTTTCCTTGCCACAAACCCCATTCATCCTAGCCGCCCACTTGGCATGATCTTGGCCCTCCCTAAACCGCCTCTTGACCTTATAAATAAGACCCTAGCCGCCCCCTCAAAAATGTTAAATCCTTGGAGGCGTGAAGACACATAGAGAGGTGTGAGCAAGGGCAAAGGGTGACAACTTGAAGGTGGCGCAACCCTTCTTCCTCCTTGAAGCCGCAAGCCTTCTTCTCCTTCTTCACCTCTTGACGTAACTTGGAGAAGGGCTTGGTGGCGACATCTCTTCGAGAGAATTGGAAGCTTAGGGTGGCGAGATCTTGAGAGCTTGGAGCTCTCCTTCTTCATCAAGGAGCGCAATCTTCTTCCATAGCCGCAAGTTCTTCTTCTTCTCCCTCTCTTCTTGGCGCAAGGACTCTTAGTGTTTGGTGGCATCTCCTTGCCACAAGCCCTCTCCGTTCCTTGGCCATAGGCGCACCTTTCTTTAAGGTGGCACATACAAAGAAGAAGAAGGAAGTACTTGGCGCATCATCCTCTTCCTCATCTCTTCTTGGCGCTTCTACCTTGGAGGTGGCGCAAGACTTGAAGAGAGTGATAAGGCTTGATTCTCTTTCTAAGGCTAGCACCAAGCGTGGAAGGGAGCAACGATCAAGGAGTTGATGCGAGGATACTTGTAGAGGGCGAGCACTTGATCGTCTTCAACATGGCTTCGGCAACTAGACAAGCAAAAGAGGTACATCTCTAACACATCCTTGTGTCTTCTCTCTCACATGGATCCTTGGGACCGGAATATGTTTCGGGTGTAATGATTCTTCCGCTGCGTCCTGGGACTGCAAAATTTTAAATTACACCCGGTATTCCCTAACAGTGGTATCAGAGCTACTTGCGAGAAACACAAGGTGTACGTTTGCTTGTGTGAAAAATTTTTGGAAAATTTTTCTTCTATCCATGCGCGTTTCACGTAGAAAGCATTTTTCATCTAAACCTCTCTTTTCAATTTATGGCCGAAATTTGATTTTGTTTTATGTTTGATTTAAGACCGAAGGCGCACGTAGTTTTGTCAAGTAGGACGGGCATTGTGTCTTCGGATTGGCCGGGTCTCTTGATCTGACAAAACTGCCAGCCGATAGGGTCTATGAAATCATCATGGAAGTTGATCTAAATTTTGGCATAAATTTGGTTAAGAGAGTGCTTTGGATGATGTTGGCGCATAAGGTGCTAAAATTTGATTTTTTTGGATTTTCAAATTTTACATGCGCCACTTGATTGGGTTGATATGGTCATAGCGAGTGCCCTCCTGTGTTGTGATGTGGAAGCATGTTTCCACTTGTGATGAATGCTTGTAAAATCTCTTTCCACCTGCGTGTGGTTCTCTCCCTATCTTGTTGTAAAGAATTTTTTCATCTTGTTTAGAATAGATGTAGAATTACATGATAGGTTAAGACTTCATCTTGACAACAAGGAGTCTTCTTCAATCGGAGTCAGAAGTGGCGCCAGCTTTGGAAGCGTGGTGATGGACTTGCGGCTGAAGGAAGGACACATGCTTTCGGCTTCTGGCATGGGCTGATCTGCTTTAGGGACTCGCAACCCTTGGATGCACGATAACATGTCACATGGCTCGTGACAAGTTATGTGTATGAAAAGGGCTATGACCATATCGACCAAACTAGCATGCCTGTGATGGTTTATTATTTTGTCCATAGCATGCCTGTGATGTTTTTCCTTTGCTGCCATAACCATAGGAAAACTGCATGCTAGAAAAGAACAAAACAAACATGCAAAAACTCTCAATACAATATCAAGTCGATAGCCTTCTAACGCGTAGCCCTCATCAAACTATCGATCGGTGGTGTTGTGAACTGTTTCCCACCCTCGTGGGACACACCCACTTATCTTTAGAAGGTGTGTGGTGACAAAGATTTCCCCAGTCCAGTTTTAACCTGGGCGTGCCTTCGCAAGGAATTCGTTGGCCCTGGGCATAACGGTTAGGACCAGACTTGACTAGTTTTTCATATGACACTGACATGATGAATCACTAGAGGCAGCTGTTGAGAGGATAGGGTTCTGTGTTGTATCCAGCCCTCGCTGGACACAGAGCGCCTAGTCTGTCTTAACTAAGAGGAGTTGTGCACGGCACAATTGGCTGGCATGCCTACCTAAGGAAGCATGAGACACTCTGTGCATCCCAACTCACCCTCGTGAGTCGCGGAGACCTCATGTGAAATTAGGATCCTACTCACCTCTTTCCATGTTGAGTTTGAGAGTTCTCAACTTGTTTTGGAAGTAGTAGGGGGCATAGCATTTAATTTAAAGTCCTTGTTAAATGCTTTATCATTGTACTTATTTTACTTATTTGCTTATTGTAGAAGGCATCTCCTGATCTAAGATTGAAACTCTATAAAAACAAATTGGATGGGACAAATTGGACAAAGTGGTTCAAGATTTTGTCCAAGATACTCGAACAAGAAAATAAGGTGCATCTTCTTGAAAGACCTCCATCCCAGCCCAGTGTGTATTTCACTACTGAGTGGGAGTGGAATGTCTATCTTGAACATTGTGAAGATAACGAACAGTACACTGCTCTTGTCCTAGAGTGTATGACCCCAGAGGTCAAAGTTGAGTGTGATGAGATGGAGATTTATGATCTTATCATACATCTCAAAGGTCTCTTCACACCATGCTCTATAGACAAAGATCAGGAGAGTTCTGTTGGATCTTCAGACTGTATGCCTAAATCTGAGAATGACCATGGTTCTGTATCTTCGAAGCTAATACTTCGGAAGACTGGGAATGCATGGATATTTTGAAGAGGATTAATGGCCAAGAAGAGCATGGCAAAGAAGAAGGGATGTGATCCATACCGAGGTCTTTATGTCTACTTCTTATTCATGGGTACTAGGTATCGCATGTGAGGCTCACATATGTTTTACATGTGCAGGAGCTCAAAAGAAGTAGGACCATGAGGCTTGGTGGGATCGACTCTCGGGTCAGGGACGGAGCATTGGATGCTGCTGTTGATATCATCTCACTGCCTTGAAGACTTTATCTAGAACTTTATGTATCAGCTTATGTATTAGAACGTCATTCCTTTTGGAAAGGATTTCAGTTTGAAATAATAAATGATATTTTATTTAAATAGATGTTCTATTGAAGTGATACAGTTTGTGGTTCTATATGTAACACAAGATCAGATCCAATGATTCAATAAACACCCTCTTATAGCATTGTCTCTTGAACCATAGAACAATGGTCACATCCAAAGGTCCATGGACTATTGGGATCATTATCCTTTCAGGATTATGATACATGTGAGCCTAGTTCAAAGGAACAATGTGACAGATGCTGCCTTCACCGTAAAGGGTTGAAGGGTAAGTGGCTTGTTGGATCTATTACACAGCAATGTATGTGGACCCATGTAAACAAGCACTAAGAGATGTTATATGCTTCATCAGGTGTGGGTATGCCTTATCCAACCTAAGAACTTTGGAGAAATCCAAGAAATGAAGTATTGAGTCAAATTGGAGGATCTATTAAAGCACTTTGATTGGATCAAGGTGATTAGTGGAAAATTTGATGACTATCCTAAGGAGTGTGGGGATTATCTCACAGCTTACTTGGAACACCACTGTGTGGTGAATTTCAAAGAAAGAAAAAGGAACACATTGGATGTGGTTCCATCTTTGAATAGTTATGCAAATATACTACTATGATGCCATGCAAACAGATGCACTGCCACTCCATAAGAAAGTGTCTGAATTAGCTTTTGAGTTGCGAACTGCACATATCCCATTTCTTCAATGGAATTGGGAATGTAATGTGCAGTGATTCAAAAGTATGTGTTTGTGGTGCACTGTAGAGTGCTAATTCTATCCCAAAGAGAATAAAATATTTGTTGCTCAAACTGCTGTCTCTCTTGAGAAAGTATTTCTTTTAAAAGAAGCTAGTGAGAGTAGATTTGATTGGGACAAGGTCCAGAATCAACCACAATATAATTAGACACAGATGGAGAGCAAAATCTCACATACAGGTTGAAAGTCAACCTGAGGTTCAAGTAACACAGGAACTACATAAGTCTGGATCGATTCAATATGCTGGGCATGACGAATTTTTCATCAAGGATGAACCTAAGACTTATGAGGAAATGGAAGCGGTCGGTGGACCAGATTCCAAGAAATGGCTATGGGTCATGAGAACCATAATGGACTCCATGTCTGCTAATCAAGTCTGGGACTTGGATGAGCTGCCAAAGGGGTAATTCCCACAGGCTGTAAATAAATCTTCTAGGAAGATAGACATGGAAGGTAACATTGTTACCTTGAAAGGCAAGCTAGTGAACAGAAATTTCAGGCAAATCCACTGGGTGGATAATGATAAAATTTTTCACTAATAGCTGAGTTTTAAGTCCATTAGGAATCTGCATGTTATAATTGCATGATCAGTTATGGCTTGTTGTTATGAAAACTGCCTTTCTTGCATGGACGTCTGAAAAGATATCTATAAGGAAATAGCCAGAAGGTTTTCATATCAAGGCCATAAAGATATGCATGGTGTTATGCAAGCATGTTTAAAAGAGCCTGTGTTTACAAGAAGATCAGTGGGAGCACCTTAATAGTATTTCTTGTTTTAGAAGATTGATGATATTCTCCTCACATGGAATGACATCTCAGCTCTTCACATGGTGAAGAAAAGGCTTGAGATGTATTTCAAGAAGAATGATCTAGGGAATGATTCCTACATCCTAGGCATGAGGATCTATAGATAGAGATCCAAGAAAGTCATTGCCCTTTAGTCAATCTATGTTCATCCAAGAGTTTCTGGAGAGGTTTATATTGGATGATTCCAAACATTGATACCTTCTAGAGAGATATGGTCTGACTCTCTCAAGGATGCTATGTCCTATGACACAGCTGGAGAGTAGTAACATGGGTCTTAAATCCTGTTACATTGGGTACAGGATAGAACATGTTTTGTGTATAGTGCACAAGACCATTTGTGGCAAGTGCTTGGAGCATGGCCAGCAAGTTTCAATGAGATCCTAGTGTTTGACACTAGATAGCTGTGAAAGCAATCCTTATATATACTTTAGAAGTATAAAGGATTGAGGTCTAGTCTATGATGGACAGGAAGAATTTTGTGTACAGGAGTACACTGATATTTTCGTTCCAGTCTAATGACTATTGATCACAGTAAGGATTTGCGCTTTGCCTTGTTGTGGTGTTGTGTGCTGGAAGAGCATTAGACAAACCACAGTGGCAAAATTCTACAATTAAGGTTGAGTGCATTGCAGCTTCTTGTGGCAGCCAAGGAAGCAGCTTCATTCATTTGAACTTGATTTAGTTCCTGGTGCTTGATGGTCCAGTATAGTTCTTACTTGGGCCATAGCCTAAGTGAAGGAACTTAGTGCTTATGAATGTACTGCAGCATATCATCTGATCTTAGAGATCATGGATAAGGATGATGATCAAATTTGTTAAAATAAACACAGATAGCAATCTGGAAAAACCCACTAACATAGCCTCTGGCGCAGCGGAAGCTAAATGGGTCATACTAGAGACATTGGAACTGACTAAACATCAGTTGTCCTTGGTCTTAGTGCAAGTGGGAGATTGTTGGTGTATATGCCCTGCAAACCAATGTATGGAGTCATGGTCAGACATTGTTTGAATGTACTTTGATAGAATTATTATTCTATATAGAGGCATGGTCGTTATTATGCAGACTTCTCTACCTGCGTTGATGTATTGAGTTGCATATATAATGTCCCAGGAGTTTAGATTGGATCCATTCTCATAAGCTATCCCCAGACAAGGTACCATAGCAGATATGGGACAGCTTTGGTACATGTGAGACTGGTGTATGGGCTGGTTAGGTGCGGGGCACAGTAACGCAGACATACAGGTGCAATGGATGCAATGGAGTGATCCACCGTGAGGATTGACTTGTCTAGTCAACAAGTCAATCTCACATGCAAGAGGTTTGCATTGATCCTTAGACTTGAGGTATTCATGTCTAGATTTGATGATGGGTATGCTTTGATACAGTCTTACGTCTCTCCGTAATTGGGAGACCAAAACGACTGACATTGGGCATGTCATAAGTCATGTAGAGACATGGATGACCAATAGTAGGATTTGCCCCTTCCTTATTGGAAGCATGATATCCACTCAGGGGCGCCCCACCTTATTGGTGCATGACAGGAATGTGTGGCCACACTTGTTGAGTGATGTAGGGGTAAGTCACAAACATGCAAACAACGATTTTCGAAAGTAATTTTTTTGGTATTATCATAAACTAGAGAAAAACCGATTTAACTAACGAGGTTGGAAAATAGTGTTTTTGTATTTTTAAATAGGGAAAACCGAAAGTTAACTACTTGCAGGAAAGAAATGACAATAATATAAAGGAGACTCACAGTGCGGCCCTTGAGAATAGAAGGACCGTCCTTCCCGTTCTTCACCGGTCCTACTCTGATGGAAGGTGCAGGTTACACACAGGGCATTCAGCAACCCTACACAGGCGTGGGTGAGTTATAAAGCAGAATTAAAATTTAACAATGCTTAAAGTCAAGAGGGAGGCTAATCCTCCAAGTTCTCTTGCTAACAAAACAAGGGACTATCTAAGAGGGGAGATCAAGAGAGTGGGATGCGCCAAGCTTCCTTGCGCCAAGTCCTACAAATCCAAGAGAGGTGTAGTAAAATGTTCTTAAGATGTATAAAGAGAAGACACAATAAGATGGAGTACTTAACTTAGAGAATCGCTTGAAGGAGATCAAGGGATGCATCCATGTCCTTTGCGCCAACTCAAGCTCTTGTCCTCTTTGATGCTAAGGCCTTGAAGGTGGAGACTCTCGGCCTTGCTTTGATGAATGGAGGGCGAGGAGAAGAGAAGGGGAGGCTCGGCTCTTGAAGGAAGAAGGGGAAGATGGGGAGACTTGGGCGACACAAGCACCCAAAGAGAAGAGGTGGGCGACACAAGCACCCAAGACGACACAAGCACCCTTTCTTTGGCTAGGAAACTAGTCAACAATATATTTCAACAATGCTATGCACATGATGCAATGGGGATACATTTATAGGCAGCTTAGGGATGAGGATAAGGTGAGGGCAAGGTGGTCATTGGCCCCTTGCGCCCCTTACATACTTGGAGACAATTCGAAAAAGGAGAAAGGCATTAAGTGGGCTGATTCTTGTTGCCTTCTTTGGATGGCAATTCGAAATTGGCTATCTTCCTTGGAGGTGTTGGCGCATATGAGATGGAGTTTGAAATTTGAAATCCTTCCTTGTTGTCTTGGGCGGCAATGAGAAGAAGGAAATAAGCCTTCCCCTAATTGTGGATCTTGATGGCGCAATTCCTCTAATTGTGGATCTAGATGGGCGCCTCCTTGATTGGTGGATCTAGATGGGCGCCTCCTCAAATTGTGGATCTAGATAAACCTTCTTGGTGGCGCAATTGATTCCATGAGGTGGCCTCTCTTCAATTGGAAGGGAATGATTGAAGTGGAGCTTGATGTTGAGTTGAGTTGGAAGTCTCTCTTTGAACTACTTTGAAGTGAACCTTCCAAAATGGGAGCTAACTTCTTGGAGTGTGGTGAGCTAGCTGGTTTGTATCCCTTGTGATGGGGTCACTAAGCATGCAACATTCAAACGACGCGCTTCGAAAACATTTTGCTAGTTAAGTATAGCTTAATAAAACCCCTTGTTGCTAACGTAGTTTGAAATTAGCTAGTTTTGGTATGAAGTAGTGAAAACCGAAACTACTCAACAAGTAAGTCCTAGCATGCGCTTCTAGATAAGATGAAACTCAACAAAGTTTAAGCATGCGGTTCTACCATAAGAAGTGCAACTACTCTAAGGGAGGAACTCACCTTGCACCCTTTGAGAATAGAAAGGGTGACCTTCCCGTTCTTCACCGGTCCAATGGTTGAAACTCACGAAGTAGGGCCCTATGAGCTTACAACCAGGGCATTACAGCATCCCACACATGCGTGGGTGAGTTTGAAAGAATATTAAGAGGCCAATACACAAGAACACCCAAGGGGGAGGATAGCCTCCAAATTCCCTTGCTAACACATTTGAGACTAACTAGTTAAGAGGGGAAAGGGTGGGGATGAACTTTGTATGCCCTCCTTGACCTTGCGCCACCTGAGAAAATCCCTTGTGAGTGCAGATGGATGCTCAAGAACTTCAAGAAAACATCAACCAAGGTAGTGGAGAGACTTAGCTAACTTAAGGTGGTGGCTTGATCTCGGCATGGGGCTGATGACACCATCTTGAGTCTTGGTTGAGTCCCGCTCCTCCTCTTGGGCTGAGGGCTCTTCAAGGCTAAAGGGAGGAAGTGGCGTGGGCTCCCAACTTCAGGACAAACGCAAATGGTGGAGGAAGATTGAAGAGCATGAGGGGGTGGAAAAGAGCTCTCGGCAATGGTTGGGAGAGGGGTAGGGAAAGGTGACACACACCATGAGAAGACTAACTTCTGAAATTTGAAATTGTATTCAACACTCTAACCGAAAGCTTTACAAGAGGAATACATCATATAGGGGGTTGTCAACGGTTGCCTCCCTTCCCTAAGCACATGACAAACTGAATGACAAGAGCAGGTTGCGTTTCCTTCCCTAAGTACATGACACATTGAGTGAACAAGGGCAGGTTGCAGGCGGTTGAAGGGGCTGAAGGAGTTGTCACTCTTCATCTGATGTGTGCAGCTTCTAGAAGAAGGAAACTCTGCATTGCTGGTGGCGTGCAGACCTCTTCTTGGCAGTGGTGGTTGGCGAATGATGGGCTGAAAAGGAGCTGTCATTCTGCAGGAAATGGGGACAGCTTCTTGAGGCTGAAATTCTGCAAAGCTGCTGGCGCATGATGGCTGTAAGGGGCTGCAAAAGCTGGTGGCTGGCGCATGATGACTGCAAGGGGCTGCAACAGCAGGTGAAGGAATGGTCTTGTCCATCTTTACTTCAAAGGGGAAGGGGCGGTTGGAGGTAGAGACAAATCCCCATGGCTGCCAACTAGGATGGTGGAGTGTTGGGTACTTGTGGTGATGCTCCTTTGAGTTGGATGGGCTGGTTCTCACATGAGATGGGCTCATGGGCTCATGGCATCTCTTGGAGTTATCTTGACTTGATTTTGACTTGCATCCCAAAATGGAGTTGACCTATACTATTACATCAATTTCATGCACTAACCTACCATACATAAGTGGCGGATCCTAGGGATGTAACTACATGGTGTAATTGGTGGGTGGATCTAACCTACCATATGATGCAAGTTATGCTAGGAGATCTAACTTAAAGGATGCATGCAATGCAAGGAATGAAAATCTAACTTAAAGATGCATGCAATGCAAGAGATGGAAATAACTTAAAGGATGCATGCAATGCAAGGAATGAAAATCTAACTTAAAGATGCATGCAATGCAAGAGATGGAAATTTAGGTGCCCTAGCTAGGGTAACCTTAAACTCCATTTGTATTTCCGTGGGTCATGTCGCCTCCCCACATCAGCTCTCCCCGGGTGAGAAAAATTCTTCTCCGAAGAATTGTCCTTATCCATGAGGAGCTTTGAGGTAGTAAGGGTGAGTTCTTCCTCGGGGAGCCAACCCTCTTCACCATGGTCATATCCAACTAAGTAGAGTAACTCTACCTCATTACGGGTGAAATGGGTTTGGTCCTCAAGGATGGACTCAATCATATGCTCACAAGTGGGGTCATAGTATGGGGTGGAATGATGCTTATGCAATATGAAGTCATCCACATCAAAAGTGATGGGGGGGGTCCAAAAATCAGTGTCAACAGCATCACAGCAATCAATCTCTTCATCCCAATCTTCATGCTCCTTAAATTCAGGGTCTCCTACACAGAATGTCCTTTCTCGGCCATATTCATTAGTATGTTTGTGGTATACAGGCCTACTAAAAGATTCAGGTATAACAAAATCAAAGTGTTCAAGTTCTGGGAGGGAAAGCAAATCATTATTCAATTGAATTTTCTTTAACCCTGGAGTACTAAGGCCAGACTCAAGGTCTAAAGGAGAGATGGGTGATGTTGCCAACTCAGACAAGTTAGGTTCTAAATCATATCCTAGCATGGGAAACTCAAGAGGATCTAAAGTAAATTCTACTTCATATTCAGGAGAGCTAATGTCTAACTCAAGAAGGGTGAGGGGCGCCTCTAGGATTGGACTTCCTAAGGAAAAAAGAAATGGCTCTCCCATATCTGGAGTAAGATCCTCAAAGCTAAACTGGGGGAGTTCTATCATGTCATAAGGAGAAGCTTGATATAGGTCAGTCCCTATGGGGTCAACTTGAGTAGGGCCATCCCTAGAGTCTTGGGTTATAAGCCCATGTTCAATTGGTCCTAAATGTGGCTTAGGAGTGTGGGTGGTAAGACCTAAGAGATATGTTTCATGGGTCATTGGATCAAAGGTCAAGTCTTCTAGGCCTTGAAGTTGAGGTTCTCCTAATGTTTGGGACTTAGGATCTTGGTCAATGATAAAAAGATCTAGCATGGGTTCCATCTTAGGCAAAGTAAGGGATCTTAACTCATGTTGGTTGATATCGAAAGGTGAAGGATCCTCTATTTCTAAAAGTTTTGGTTCTAGGGGTGGGTTTAGGCCTAAGTTGTAAAGTTTAGTGCTAGATGGCTCAGAAGTGGTCAAAGAAGGGCCTAGACAAGATGGTATGTCTACCTTAATCTCTAAATATGGTTGTGTAAGGTACTTAGGCAGATCATCCATAGAGAAAGGTTCAAACTTAGGTTGAGTCAAGCCTAAAGTGTGATGGTCCTCTAATTGAAGGTGTTGGATTTCTAAAGCGTCTAGAGGCTCATCTAAACTTTCACTAAGGTCAAGTGGCTTGGAACCTAAGTGTTCACAACCTATTGAAGAGTTCTCTAAAGTTTTCCCTATGTCATGAAGAGTAGGTTCACATGGTTCAAGCACTTGATCTAAACATGGGAGCCCTAAAGGGTGAGGCAAACTAGTCTCATAGGTCACTAAGGGTAGGATAGCTTCCACTAAGTCCAGCCTAATATGATTGGGTTCAAGTTCTTCCATAGGCTTAGGTGAGATTGTTCTTAAAGGTGTGGACTTAGTATGACCTATGTGGATGTCAAGAGAATTTTCCTTAAGTTGGTTGAGTTCTTGTTTGGGTTTTATGGACAACATGATTTGACATGGAGGTAAGTCTTCAATGGGTTCCCTAGACTTGATTTGAGATTGGCTTTGGGAGGGTAGCTTTGGTTCTAAGGCTTGATTGAGCTCCATGGTTTGATTGACTACCTTAGGGGCTTTGGGTCTTGGATGGTCAATTTTCCTTTTATAAAATCTCTTAAGATTTTGCTCCACCTCACTAGCTATTTGAAAAGCATCTTCTATTGTGTATATGGGGTAGTAGGTGAGACCTCTCTTAATCTCAAAGCTAAGACCATCTCTAAACCGGTTAAGCATAACCCTAGGAGCTTCTCTAGTACTATGGTAGAGGGTTTTGAACTTTAGTATATATTCAGCTACATTCATGTTCTCTTGGGTAAGCAATTTTTCATTGAGAGATGTAGGGTCATATATTTCTTTTATCATGTCATCCCATCTCTTGATGGGTTGTCTATTGCCTCTTAGGGGATTGAATCTAGTAGTCATGGGGAGTATTTTTGAAAACACTATAACATTTTAAAATAGAGCTCTCTAAGGTGGTAAGATATAGGTAGTTATTTTCTTTCAAACACCTAGGTCCAAAATCGTCTTAGTAGTAGGAAAATAAATTTTTGGTCTTATAAAATCCTACTCTAAGAGCCTAGCTCTGATACCAAGATGATGGGGTCACTAAGCATGCAACATTCAAACGACGCGCTTCGAAAACATTTTGCTAGTTAAGTATAGCTTAATAAAACCCCTTGTTGCTAACGTAGTTTGAAATTAGCTAGTTTTGGTATGAAGTAGTGAAAACCGAAACTACTCAACAAGTAAGTCCTAGCATGCGCTTCCAGATAAGATGAAACTCAACAAAGTTTAAGCATGCGGTTCTACCATAAGAAGTGCAACTACTCTAAGGGAGGAACTCACCTTGCACCCTTTGAGAATAGAAAGGGTGACCTTCCCGTTCTTCACCGGTCCAATGGTTGAAACTCACGAAGTAGGGCCCTATGAGCTTACAACCAGGGCATTACAGCATCCCACACATGCGTGGGTGAGTTTGAAAGAATATTAAGAGGCCAATACACAAGAACACCCAAGGGGGAGGATAGCCTCCAAATTCCCTTGCTAACACATTTGAGACTAACTAGTTAAGAGGGGAAAGGGTGGGGATGAACTTTGTATGCCCTCCTTGACCTTGCGCCACCTGAGAAAATCCCTTGTGAGTGCAGATGGATGCTCAAGAACTTCAAGAAAACATCAACCAAGGTAGTGGAGAGACTTAGCTAACTTAAGGTGGTGGCTTGATCTCGGCATGGGGCTGATGACACCATCTTGAGTCTTGGTTGAGTCCCGCTCCTCCTCTTGGGCTGAGGGCTCTTCAAGGCTAAAGGGAGGAAGTGGCATGGGCTCCCAACTTCAGGACAAACGCAAATGGTGGAGGAAGATTGAAGAGCATGAGGGGGTGGAAAAGAGCTCTCGGCAATGGTTGGGAGAGGGGTAGGGAAAGGTGACACACACCATGAGAAGACTAACTTCTGAAATTTGAAATTGTATTCAACACTCTAACCGAAAGCTTTACAAGAGGAATACATCATATAGGGGGTTGTCAACGGTTGCCTCCCTTCCCTAAGCACATGACAAACTGAATGACAAGAGTAGGTTGCGTTTCCTTCCCTAAGTACATGACACATTGAGTGAACAAGGGCAGGTTGCAGGCGGTTGAAGGGGCTGAAGGAGTTGTCACTCTTCATCTGATGTGTGCAGCTTCTAGAAGAAGGAAACTCTGCATTGCTGGTGGCGTGCAGACCTCTTCTTGGCAGTGGTGGTTGGCGAATGATGGGCTGAAAAGGAGCTGTCATTCTGCAGGAAATGGGGACAGCTTCTTGAGGCTGAAATTCTGCAAAGCTGCTGGCGCATGATGGCTGTAAGGGGCTGCAAAAGCTGGTGGCTGGCGCATGATGACTGCAAGGGGCTGCAACAGCAGGTGAGGGAATGGTCTTGTCCATCTTTACTTCAAAGGGGAAGGGGCGGTTGGAGGTAGAGACAAATCCCCATGGCTGCCAACTAGGATGGTGGAGTGTTGGGTACTTGTGGTGATGCTCCTTTGAGTTGGATGGGCTGGTTCTCACATGAGATGGGCTCATGGGCTCATGGCATCTCTTGGAGTTATCTTGATTGGATTTTGACTTGCATCCCAAAATGGAGTTGACCTATACTATTACATCAATTTCATGCACTAACCTACCATACATAAGTGGCGGATCCTAGGGATGTAACTACATGGTGTAATTGGTGGGTGGATCTAACCTACCATATGATGCAAGTTATGCTAGGAGATCTAACTTAAAGGATGCATGCAATGCAAGGAATGAAAATCTAACTTAAAGATGCATGCAATGCAAGAGATGGAAATAACTTAAAGGATGCATGCAATGCAAGGAATGAAAATCTAACTTAAAGATGCATGCAATGCAAGAGATGGAAATTTAGGTGCCCTAGCTAGGGTAACCTTAAACTCCATTTGTATTTCCGTGGGTCATGTCGCCTCCCCACATCACCTTGAGCTGAATATTAATGTATCCAAACTACATGCACTAACCTACCATGATATTACAATGCACAACCTACCAACAACATTTATAAAAATAAACTACATGATAGACTTTGGGGTGGAACTAACCTATCATGCCATGCAATGCAAATAAGGAAAGTACTAAAAGGAAAGTGGACTCTAAGTGAAGCCATACCTGATGGGCTTCCTCCGAGCCCTAGTGGATCTTCTAAGGGCTGTGTTAGGCCCTCCATCATTTCTCCCCGGGTTGGAAAAATTCTCCTCAGGAGAATTATCCTTTAATCCTTGGAGCAAATCTGGAGCAGCCAGGGCTAGCTCTGCCTCGGGGAGCCAGGCCTCCTCACCATTAGAAAACTTAACGCGGTAAAATAGTTGTACCTCGTCAGGGGTGAGTCGAGTCTGGTCCTCAAGGATATCCACTATCTCTGGATCGAAGGGGGCCTCTGGTTCTTTGAGTGAGAGAGGCTCCTTGTAAGCTGTGAGATCCTCCACGTTAACTGTGGTGGGGATCCCCAAGTCTGGACGCAGATCAAGCACATATGCGTTGTTGTTGATCTTGCCCACTATGGTGAAGGGTCCCAAACCCTTTGCATCCAGCTTGCGTCCGTGTCCTTGGATACGCTCCTCGCAGACTCGAAGAATCACCTGATCACCTACATTGAATAACCTTTCTCGGCGTTTCTTGTTAGCAGCTTCGCAATATGAAACAGTAGAGTCTAGAATTTTTCTAAGAATCTCATGGTGCATTTGTGAAATATTGAAAGCATAATCACGAGCTGATAAAGAAGGTTTTAAACTCTTGGGTAAGGCAATCAGATCAATGGGTTTCTTAGGCTGATACCCTAAGTTGGCCTGAAAGGGGGATAGACCTGTAGTCCTATTGACAACACTATTGTAGGAGAATTCGGCGGTGGGCAAAAGTTTGTCCCAAGTGCCGGGATGTTCACCTACAAGGCTCCTAAGGATGTTCCCCAGTGATCGGTTGACCACCTCAGTCTGACCATCCGTTTGGGGATGATAGGCTGTGGAGAACTTCAGTTTAGTTCCTAGTAAGGTCCACAAGGTTTTCCAAAAATAACTAACAAATCGGGTGTCCCTATCAAAAACTATGGTAAGGGGGGTACCATGTAGCCTAACAACCTCCTTAAAGAATAATTTGGCTATGTGAGAGGCATCAGAGGTTTTATAATAGGGAATGAAATGGGCCATCTTAGTGAATCTATCTACTACTACAAAGATGGAGTCATGCTTGCTAGATGTTCTGGGCAGCCCTAGGATGAAATCCATGCTTAGGTCTTGCCATGGAGCTTGAGGAATGGGTAGCGGGGTGTAGAGGCCAGCACTATGCTTATGGGTCTTAGTTATCTGGCATGTCCTACAATGGCTAACCACCTTAGCAACATCCCTGTTGAGGTTCGGCCAATAAAACCTCTCCTCAACCAAGGTTTGGGTTTTATCCCGACCATGGTGACTTGCAGACCCTCCTCCGTGTAATTCCCAAATGAGGAATTCTCGGATTGAGGTCTTAGGGACATAAAGTATAGGTCCAAGAAATAAGAACCCATCCCTAAGGGTGTACAAAGGATGACTTAGGGGGTCAACACTAAGCTCAGCATGTATAGAAGCAAAGTCAGGACAATCAATATAAGCAGTTTTCATGTTGTCAAAGCCAGTAACTTGAACATGTAATTGTTGCATAAGTAAAGTAACCCTACTCAAAGCATCAGCTACCTTGTTTTCCTTTCTTGACTTGTGTTTTAAGACAAAGGTGTATTGCTGGATATACTCTACCCACTTGGCATGTCTAAAGTTCAACTTCTTTTGAGCACTAAGGTAGGACAAAGCCTGATGGTCACTATTAAGGATAAACTCGTTATGGATCAGGTAATGTCTCCAATATCTAAGAGATTGGACTACAGCATAAAACTCCTTGTCATAAGTTGAATACTTCTGTTTTGCCTCATTGAGTTTTTCACTGAAAAAGGCAACAGGGTGACCTTCTTGACTGAGGGTCCCTCCTATGCCAATCCCAGAGGCATCACAGTCAACCTCAAAGACTTTGCTGAAGTCAGGGAGTCTGAGGACTGGGGCTGTGGTCATTCTAACTTTGAGTTCACTAAAGGCTCAGCTAGCAGGTTTAGTCCAAGTAAAGTCTCCTAGTTTCAAGCAACTAGTGATAGGGGCAACAATAGTACTGAAGTTTCTAATAAACCTTCGGTAGAAGGTAGCTAAGCCATGGAAGCTCCTAACTTCAGTGAGAGTTTTGGGTTCTGGCCAATCTAGGATAGCTTGGACCTTAGAGGGGTCAGCTTGAAGGCCATGCTCAGACACTATGAACCCTAGAAAGACAACACTGCTAGAGAGGAAAGAACATTTCTTCAAGTTAATATAAAGCTTCTCTTTCCTAAGTAGATCAAGGGTTCTTCTGAGATGATCTAGGTGAGCTTCCTTAGTTTTGCTAAAAATTAAGATGTCATCAAAATAAACAACTAGGAAGCGACCTATATAAGGTTTCAGGACCTGTGTCATCAGCCTCATAAAAGTGGAAGGGGCGTTAGTTAAGCCAAAGGGCATCACTAAACACTCATATAAACCATCGTTCGTTTTGAAAGCGGTTTTCCATTCATCTCCTTCCCTAACTCTAACTTGATGGTATCCACTCCTAAGATCAAGTTTGGTGAACCATCTAGACCCAACTAGCGTGTCTAACATATCATCCAACCTAGGAATAGGGAACCTATATTTCACAGTTATCTTGTTTATGGCACGGCAGTCTATGCACATGCGCCAGCTGCCATCCTTCTTGGGGGTCAAGAGGGCTGGAACGGCACATGGGCTAAGGCTTTCCCTAATGTAACCCTTGGCTAAGAGGTTGTAAGATCCAAGGATCTTAAGTCCTGGTAAGTATTATTTTGATTTAAATAAAATCATTGACTGTGGATATTACGTTAAGCAGTATTGGATGTTAATTAACTAGCTTATTGGATGTTAATTAACTGGCTTATTGATTGTTAATTTGTAATTAATTAATTAGACCTTATTGGATATTAATTAAATCCTTATTGGATTTTCGTTTAAGTGAATGGTTAATTGTTAGTTAATGGTTAAATTAATTAGTTAACTATGGGTTTTGGGTTTAAAATTCGAATTAATTAGTTAATGGGTTAAACCCTATTTGGATTAATTGGTTAGCGGGTTTAAAATTTAAAAAAAACCGAAAATTCAAGTTGGTAATTTTGGCTAGGGTAAGAGTTGGCGATTCTTGGAGGCTTGGAGACGATCTTCTTCTTCCTCTTCTTTTTGGCCGGCGTCTTTGGTGTTTGGAGGCATTTCTTTTCCATTGTTGGCGTCTTTCTAGGATCACTTCAAGGCTTTAGACGAAAATTTTGGAGAGATCTTCATCTTGGTATTCTCGGTTGAGGTGAGTGGAGTGTCTTATTAGATCTATCAATTTGGTTGTGTTTGTGTTACATGATACATTTGATTTCTTGGAAACTTTACCATGTTGAAAACCGAAATCTTGATATTACTTATGAAAACCGAAATCTTGATATTCTTATGAAAACCGAAATCTTGATATTACTTATGAAAACCGAAATCTTGATATTACTTATGAAAACCGAAATTTTGATATTTCTTACATGGAATTTAAGTAGCTTGCATGAATCTCTTATTAATTATGGTTTTAAATTTTAAGTAGATATTCTTGAAATTCTTGTTAACTAAGGTTTAAGATTTAGGTAGATAATATGTTGTAGAAACCGTGGGTTACATGTAGTAATTTGTAAAGTAGTTTGTAAGAATACGTGTTTTAATTTTATGTTGATTTTGTGGATGCTTGTTAAATGCAATCCATGAATGTTTCTTTATGTGTGTAGCATGTTACATATTTATGGTTATGTATTTATGGCCATGTATCTTTGTTTGAGAAACTTGGGTGATAACATAGCAAGGTTAGACTGAACTAATCAGCATGAAACCTAAGGACTACACTACTATGTGATTATGTGATTTTTGAATATTATGTGATTATGTGATTTTTGAATATTATGTGGTTATGTGATTTTCGAATATTATGTGGTTATGTGATTTTCGAATAATATGTGTTGTGGTCATGGAATGGTTAGGACTAAGGCTAAGTGTAACTGTGTACTCAAGGGGATAGTCTATATGTGATATGTTAAGGGTTGGAGATTTCAGCCCTGTATTGTGATATGTGAGGGGGTTGTTGTTCAGCCTGCCTGATGTGATTATTGTGATAAAAATGACTATCCTAGAGTTTAGTTGACACTTAGGAGTCCACTTTTGTGAAATAAGATATAAGATGTGTCTGGTGTTGTCCAGTTAAGGAACCCTTTGGGAGAACGAGTGATATAAGATGCAAAGTGCCATGTCTTGGTCGGACAGGGGCCACCTCTTGATGTCATCACTCTTAGACGCTTAGATTTTTGTGTTATGGGGTGGTGTAGATCAAGGTATCACATCTTGACCGGGTGGGGATTACCTCTTGAGTCTACACACTGTCCATGTTTATGTTGCATGTGATTTGCAGGCTTCTCCCAGTGCTTAGGCCAAAGCTGGGTTGGACCATAATGGTCACTCTTGAATATGCTGGACAACTAGGTCAATTAAGTGGTTGGTGTGTTTAGTTGGTTTAGAGTATGACTCTAGAACCTTGGTTACTCTGTGGTGACAAGTGTGTGAAGTCTGTGCATCTAATTATTTCTTTGAGTTCTGTTCTTTGTTTTTGTTATATGTTAACATGATGTTCTGCTAAATGTTTTTAAAATAATCTGCATGTATTTTTGATTGTATGCTATGGATGGTCGATTGAGACTATCCACTCACTGGGCTGTGTAGCTCACCCCTCAATATTTTCAGGTGTAGAGCAGGGGCGCAGTACCAGTTAGCATTTTATATGGATGCTGGATGTATAAGACTTTTATGCTTAATTAACTGGGGCCGGTTGTGGCCGATCTATGCGAACTATGTGAACTATGTGAACTTGTGTTGCCGGTTGTGGCAGTTTAAGATTTTGATTTTTGTGTCACCGCGGGCTTTGGCCTGGTTCCGGTGTTTGGTATCATTGATGTTAGTTATGAACTTATAAAATCGATATTGTGACTTCGGTTCTCATTTTGAGTCGATTGGTATTTTTGCAATCGGATTTGATATAAATGTGAACTTGCATATGTCTAGTGCAAGTATTGCCTGGTGGCAGGTACTCTTATGTGATTTATGGATTTTACGGATTTTTTTTATATGGCTTTAATATAACTGTTGCCTTGCATATGTCTAGTGCAAGGATTGCGTGGTGGCAGGTACATTTATGAAATTGTGTTTCGTGGATTTTCGATGTGTGGATTCTCGAAAATTTTCAGATCGTGTTTTCTTAAACTTGGTTTTACCTAGCATGTGAATCGATCTTGTATGATAACATCCTGTTTCTCTATGACTTGTGTTGCTTGTTTGGGGTTAAGATAACGGGATGTGACAGAGGTCATCTACTTGTCTTTTAAGTTCGGTGTGCTCAGTAGGGTTCATCCTATAATGAGGAAGGTTGGGTAAAGTGGATCCAGGGACAAGGTCTATAACATGTTGGATATCCCTAAGTGGGGGTAGGCCATTGGGTAAGTCTTCTGGGATAAGCTCACTATAGTCTTCCAGGATGCTTTCTACCTCAGGAGGGGTTTTGGTGTCAGTCTCAGGTGTGGCCTCTTTAATGATAAGGGTATAGAGAGGTTGGTCTTCTAAGCATTCCTTAGCAAAGGTTTGGGGTTGGATAAGTTGGATGGTTGGCTTTGGCTGTTTGGGTTCTTCTATCTTACCTTTGCTAGTAGAGGCTCTAAGTTCCTTAGGTAAGGAGGGCTTAAGCCTGATTTTCTGCCCATTGTGATTGAAGACATAAGTGTTGGTCCTACCATAGTGGACAACATCCATGTGAAAAATCCAAGGGCGTCCTAGGAGAATTTGGGCAACATCCATTGTGATGATGTCACACCATATTGCTCCTTGGTAGGCACCAAATTGGAGTGGGACAAGGCACCTATGAGAGACAGGAACACTAGTCTGGTTGACCCAGGAAATACTATAAGGCTTAGGGTGAGGTTCTGCCTTTAGATTGAGTTTAGTGACTGCTACTTGAGAGACGGCATTCAAACTGCTTCCTCCATCAATTACTACTTTGCACATGTGACCATGGCACTTTGAGTAAGTGTGGAAGATGCTGGTTCTACGCTAGTCTTCAGTAGGGGTGGGGTTGATCAGGGTGCACCTGACTACTCCCAGAGTGTTGAGGAAAAAATCCTCTTCACTATCACAGTCATTTACCTCAACATTACAGCAGTTAGGATCTTGTTCTAAGGTTTCTTGAGGTTTAGCTTCTGGGTCTACATGTTCCTCAGTCATAACCATTACCTTTTTAGGACAGTTCCTTATAAGGTGACCTGGTTGTTTACAGTTATGGCAGACAACCGAAGTTTGGATTGGTTTGGGTTTAGGGGTTGAAGAGTTGGGGTGTGAACTGCTAGGAGAGGGCTTATGGGTTAACTTTGAAGTCATAATTTCCTTCCTAACCTTAAGTTGTTGTTGTACCTCAAGGGCTCTTTGGTAAGCTTCTTCTATAGTGTCTATTTGGTAAAAGGCAAGTCCTCTCTTAATTTCTGGTTTTAGACCGTTCTTGAACCTACTCAGGGTAAACATTGGGTATTCATCCATTTCACTTCTCAGTAAAAGCTCATCAAACTCTACCATGTACTCTTCTACGGTTGAGTTTCCTTGGGTAAGGCCACTAGTTTGGTCGAGAAGCTTGTGGTGAAAATTTAGAGGAACATACTTTTCTCTCAGTCTAGTGTTCATCTCTTCCCATCTTGTAATGGGGGGTTGTCTAGACCTCTGCAGGCTTCTTTCTACATTGCTCCAATAGAGTCTAGCAGAACCTTCAAGAAGGCATTTGGTAAACCTAACCTTAGAGTGCTCGGGCATCATACTCCATTCGAAGTATTGCTCGAGTTTGGTTGCCCAGTCTAAGTATTTTCTGGGATCAAGGGATCCATTAAAAGTGGGCGGGTTAAGCTTCACAGCATGTGTGTAGTCATCCCTAGGTCGAGGGTTGTGATTGTTTTGGACAGGGTGTCCTTCCCAATCAAAGTTTTGAGGGTTGTTCCTAGGGTTGTTCCTTGGGGTTTGTTGCCTTTGCATTGGTTCTAAAGGATCTCTAGAGTGGTGTTCACTAGGGGGGCGGCTAGGAGATCTACTCCTATGAGACTCTTCTATTTCTTGCACCTTATCGTGGAGTTGATTTATGTTGGTGTCTACATTGTCCAACCTTTGAGTTAAAGATGCAATCATCTCAGCTAAAGTTTCCAAGGTCATGGGTTGGGAGCTTTGAGCCTTAGATCGGGTCTGCATGGTTGGTTTTTGAAAAAGGATTTATAGAAAAAATATAGGGCTACTAGATAGGATATAATAGCCAATTATGAAAGTCCTTTTGTCTCAAACAACCTAGTTCCAAAAATCGCCTAGAAGTTAGAAAATTAAGTTTTGAAGGCTTAAAATTCTAATCTAGGAGCCTAAGCTCTAATACCAAGATGATGTAGGGGTAAGTCACAAACATGCAAACAACGATTTTTTAAAGTAATTTTTTTGGTATTATCATAAACTAGAGAAAAACCGATTTAACTAACGAGGTTGGAAAATAGTGTTTTTGTATTTTTAAATAGGGAAAACCGAAAGTTAACTACTTGCAGGAAAGAAATGACAATAATTTAAAGGAGACTCACAGTGCGGCCCTTGAGAATAGAAGGACCGTCCTTCCCGTTCTTCACCGGTCCTACTCTGATAGAAGGTGCAGGTTACACACAGGGCATTCAGCAACCCTACACAGGCGTGGGTGAGTTATAAAGCAGAATTAAAATTTAACAATGCTTAAAGTCAAGAGGGAGGCTAATCCTCCAAGTTCTCTTGCTAACAAAACAAGGGACTATCTAAGAGGGGAGATCAAGAGAGTGGGATGCGCCAAGCTTCCTTGCGCCAAGTCCTACAAATCCAAGAGAGGTGTAGTAAAATGTTCTTAAGATGTATAAAGAGAAGACACAATAAGATGGAGTACTTAACTTAGAGAATCGCTTGAAGGAGATCAAGGGATGCATCCATGTCCTTTGCGCCAACTCAAGCTCTTGTCCTCTTTGATGCTAAGGCCTTGAAGGTGGAGACTCTTGGCCTTGCTTTGATGAATGGAGGGCGAGGAGAAGAGAAGGGGAGGCTCGGCTCTTGAAGGAAGAAGGGGAAGATGGGGAGACTTGGGCGACACAAGCACCCAAAGAGAAGAGGTGGGCGACACAAGCACCCAAGGCGACACAAGCACCCTTTCTTTGGCTAGGAAACTAGTCAACAATATATTTCAACAATGCTATGCACATGATGCGATGGGGATACATTTATAGGCAGCTTAGGGATGAGGATAAGGTGAGGGCAAGGTGGTCATTGGCCCCTTGCGCCCCTTACATACTTGGAGACAATTCGAAAATGGAGAAAGACATTAAGTGGGCTGATTCTTGTTGCCTTCTTTGGATGGCTGAATTGGCAAGTCTTTGAATTCGAAATTGGCTATCTTCCTTGAAGGTGTTGGCGCATATGAGATGGAGTTTGAAATTTGAAATCCTTCCTTGTTGTCTTGGGCGGCAATGAGAAGAAGGAAATAAGCCTTCCCCTAATTGTGGATCTTGATGGCGCAATTCCTCTAATTGTGGATCTAGATGGGCGCCTCCTTGATTGATGGATCTAGATGGGCGCCCCCTCAAATTGTGGATCTAGATAAACCTTCTTGGTGGCGCAATTGATTCCATGAGGTGGCCTCTCTTCAATTGGAAGGGAATGATTGAAGTGGAGCTTGATGTTGAGTTGAGTTGGAAGTCTCTCTTTGAACTACTTTGAAGTGAACCTTCCAAAATGGGAGCTAACTTCTTGGAGTGTGGTGAGCTAGCTGGTTTGTATCCCTTGAGCTGAATATTAATGTATCCAAACTACATGCACTAACCTACCATGATATTACAATGCACAACCTACCAACAACATTTATAAAAATAAACTACATGATAGACTTTGGGGTGGAACTAACCTATCATGCCATGCAATGCAAATAAGGAAAGTACTAAAAGGAAAGTGGACTCTAAGTGAAGCCATACCTGATGGGCTTCCTAATAGGAAACCTAGGTCACAAGTATCATTCATAGAACTTGTTGTAGCGGAAATACTAGGAAACCATAAAAATCGCATGACTTAAGCACATGATCAACCTTGTAAGAACAAGTTAGAGCGTTACCATTGCCATGATGTAAGTGCGGCTTGGATGATGAAAGGGGCGAGTGCCTCTTCTCCAAAGGTGTCACACACAAGATGATGTCAACTTCTTCCTTGTGCTCCTTGTGCTAGCAAAGACACCAAGGAGTCTTTGATCGTGTCTTGGAGAGGAGATGTGCACCCTTGGCTGGTCGACTTTCTTCCTTGTCGTGAAGATGATGAAGAAGCGAAAAAGAGGAAGCACACTAGAGAGTTTCGAAACCGTGAGGGGAGAGACCAAGAAAGGAAAGTTCGGCCACCACCACACATGGTAAAACCGAAATGTAACTCCCTTCTTAACTCCCTTCTTTGCAATCGAAACTTCCCTCTTAATTGAACCATGCGTTCACTAAGTGAACCGGTTCAATCCCAATTTGGTTCAAGCACCAAATCGAACCAGCCCTGGTTAAGATCTCTTTGAACCAAGTGGCTCAAGATCTAACCACACATCTCATTGAACCTCTTGATCTTTACGATCAAGCATCAATTCTCCTGATCGAAGCTTACCGATCATATGCCCTAACCAATCAAACATGATTAGACTAGATCTCACTTCCAATCAGAGTTTAAATTGCTTTAAACTGAACTAGAATAATCCCAGTCCACACGATCTGACATAAGTAAGCCAAATCATCAAATTGTGCGACCCTAAGGGTTTCCTTCAATGTCGGTAACGATAACTTACGTTATCACGATCAGAGAGGGGTATCTAGTAACACATCACTGTCTCCCGATATGAAGGAAAGAGTCTTCCAAGACTACTCCCAAACCACAGCACAAGTGTGAATCTAATTCACTTGGCATACATGTTACCCTTTGCCACTGGATGTTCTCGTTGAACAAGCGTGTCAAGCTTGTGATTCCAACATGATGAAAATGGTTAGATCAGACGAACATAGTTGTCTGGGTATGGCCATACACATTCTCAACCATTTCGTCCAGGGGGCCCCTTAGAACATCTCACTCCATCTAGGAGAGGCAATCCTATATCTATCACTAGTGCCCTAACAATGACTCATGCCCACTATCCAAGATAATCCTTAATCATTATCTTTCAAATGATATTGAATTACCTCAAGACAATGCCAATCATCACTTAGAAACACAACTGATCTCAAGTCAGAGGGAATATGCCACTTGCTTGCATATAAGGATTATTCACATTGTGACAAACAATTGAATATCCTAAATAGGGTCAGTCCAGTACATCCAATGCACCTATGTGTCTAAATCTTATTCCATGCTCGAAGCATCCTATAAGATTAGAACACATATTAGTCTCCATCATATCAAGGCTGTCTCATGTTCACCGAGATATCTCGACTAAGGACAACACTGAATGTCAGCTAAGCTGAACATCATTGAGACATTACTCAGAAGTATACATACAGCAGCAGATAATGTAACAATCTGAATAATAACAATTGCCTTTATAAAACATATAGATTATACATGATACTGTAAATAATCCAAGGTCTCAAACATTAGCCTTAAGGGCATACCCTAACAATCTCCCACTTGCACTTAAACTAATGGTTGAGGAATCTCAAACCCATATTATTACAGTGCTTCTCATGCTTCTGCTGTGCCAGAGGCTTTGTAAGCGGGTCAGCTAGATTGTCATCTGTATGAACCTTGCAGATCTTGATGTCTCCTCGATCAATGATCTCACGGATCAGATGAAACCTTCTCTGTATGTGCTTGGACTTCTGGTGTGACCGTGGTTCCTTTGCTTGTGCAATTGCTCTAGTGTTATCACAGAAGATAACCAATGGATCTGCACTCGAAGGAACAACACCAAGTTCATGAACGAACTTACGAATCCAGACTGCCTCCTTTGATGCTTCTGAGGCTGCAACATACTCGGCTTCTGTTGTGGAATCAGCAACAATTGATTGTTTGAAACTCTTCCACACCACTGCTCCTCCATTCAAGCTAAAAACATAGCCTGATTGCGATCGGAAATCGTCTTGGTCAGATTGGAACGAAGCGTCAGTATATCCTTCAATACTGAGTTCTTCCTGACCTCCATAAATCAAGAACATATGTTTGGTTCTCCGAAGATATTTCAAAATGTTCTTGACTGCAATCCAGTGTGCCTTCCCTGGATTACCTTGGAACCGACTGGTCACGCTTAACCCGTAAGCGACGTCTGGCCGAGTACACAACATCGCATACATGATGGACCCAATAGCCGAAGCATAAGGCGTATTGTCCATCTCATCTTTCTCAGACTGTGTTTGAGGGCACTAGCTCTTTGAAAGATTCAGACCATGTCTGACTGGAAGATATCCTATTTTAGAATTTTCTAAATGGAATCTCTCTAGGACCTTATCGATGTAAGTACTTTGGCACAGCCCGAGAAGCCTATTAGATCTATCTCTATAGATCTCCACACCTAATATATAGGCTGCTTCTCCCAAATCCTTCATCTGGAAACATTTTCTTAACCATGCCTTGACCGCATGCAGTTCAGGAATATCGTTTCCAATGATTAAAATATCATCGACGTAGAGGACTAGGAAAGTAATCACGCTCCCACTAAACCTTTTATATATATACACGGGTCATCTTCATTTTTTATGAAACCAAATTCAGAAACTGATTCATCAAAACGAATATTCCAGCTTCTCGATGCTTGTTTTAATCCATAGATGGACCTCTTTAATTTGCATATTTTATGGTGTTCTGATGGATTGATGAAACCTTCAGGCTGTGTCATATACACATCCTCTTCCAGTTTTCCATTAAGGAAAGCAGTTTTCACATCCATTTGCCAGATCTCATAATCATAATATGTTGCTATCGCGAGAATAATTCGAATGGACTTGAACATGGCTACAGGAGAGAAAGTTTCATCATAATCTATCCCGTAGATTTGTTTGAAACCTTTCGCAACCAGCTTTCCCTTATAGGTAACCACGTTACCATCTATGTCTTTCTTCTTTTTGAAGATCCACTTACAGCCTATATGGATTACTCCCGGAGGCGGATCAACCAAATCCCAGACTTGGTTATCTGACATGGAGTCCATTTCAGCTCGCATAGCTTCAAGCCATCTTGCTGACTCCGGTCCACTGACCGCATCCGCATAAGTGAGGGGTTCATCATTAATGATGTAGACTCCATCATAGCGCTCAGGCTGACGACGAATCCTTCCCGATCTACGCGGTTCCCGTGACGTCTGAGCCTCAGGTTGAACATTAACCTGATCTATTTGCTCAGGCTCATCCAACTGAGCTTGACTACTTTGTCCCTCTTCTGGAATTTCATCCAGCTTTATTTCTCTCCCACTGGCCTCTTGCAGAAGAAATTCCTTCTCAAGAAAAATAGCCGTTCAAGCAACAAATACTTTATTCTCTTTGGGATCGTAGAAATAATAACCCTTAGTTTCTTTAGGGTATCCGACAAATATACATTTATCTGATCTGCTCTCCAGTTTCCCAGAGGCGAGCTTTTTGACATAAGCCTCGCAACCCCAGATTTTGATAAATGTCAAGCTTGGCTGTTTCCCATACCATAACTCATATGGTGTTTTTGAAACAGCCTTGGATGGCACTCGGTTTAGCACCTTTGCAGCTGTTTCCAGTGCAAATCCCCAAAAGGAGTAAGGTAGAGTAGCCTGACTCATCATAGAACGAACCATATCCAATAAGGTTCGATTCCTCCTCTCGGACACACCATTCCATTGTGGTGTTCCTGGCGGAGTGAGCTGTGAGATGACCCCACATTCCTTCAGATAGTCAGTAAACTCACGACTCAAGTATTCTCCACCTCGATCTGATCGAAGTGCCTTGATATTTCGGCCTAACTAATTTTGTACTTCATTTTTGAATTCTTTGAACTTGTCAAAAGATTCACTCTTATGTCTCATTAAATAGACATAACCATACCTACTGAAATCATCAGTAAAAGTAATGAAGTATGAATAGCCACCTCTGGCATGTTTACTAAATGGCCCACACACATCACTGTGAATAAGGTCAAGTAAACCTGAAGCTCTTTCACCTTTATTAGAAAAAGGAGTCTTCGTCATTTTGCCCATTAAACAAGCTTTGCATGTATCAAGCTCCTCATAGGAGAATGATCCCAGCAGTCCATGGTCATGCAACCGCTTAATGCGCTTCTTGTTAATATGGCCTAGACGACTATGCCATAACAAGGTGCTATGATCAGCATACTTGGCTTTCTTATTATCAATTTGTTGTACAGAACATTCCATGTCCAACATGTATAACCCATTGTTAATTGACCCAGTTGCATAAACAATATTATCATATGAAATACAGCACTGTGAAGTTTTGCATTCAAAAGAAAAACCTTTCCTGACAAGAGCAGGAATAGAGATAATATTCTTCGTTATGCTTGGTACAAAATAACAATTGTCAAGTTCTAATACAAATCCAGATGGTAAAGAGATGTGATATTCTCCTACAGCAACAGTAGCAACCCGTGCCCCGTTTCCAACTCGTAGGTCCACCTCATGCTGTCCCACCTGTCTTCTTCTCTTGAGTTCCTGCACATTTGAACAAATGTGAACTCCACATGCAGTGTCCAACACCCATGAAATAGAAGAAGCAACCATGACTTCAGTCACGTAAATACCTGAGCCAGAAGTGAAAGACTTGCTTCCCTTCTTCTCTCCTCGGAGCGCTCTACAGTCCTTCTTCCAGTGACCCAGCTGGCCACAATGGAAGCATCTGTTGTCCTTTGACCGCTTCACCTTTTGTTTCAAAGCCTTGTTGTAGCTCTTGATAGGGGTTTTGCCCTTCTTCCCTTTCTTCTTGTTCCCTGAAGGAACCATCAAGTCAGAGGATGAAGGCTTTCCCTTCTCAAGAGTCTGCTCTGTGGTGCAGAGCATGTTCAGTAATTCTGCCGGAGTACAGTCGATCTTGTTCATATTAAAATTAATGATGAACGCATCGAAAGAAGCCGGGAGAGACTGCAAGATGATGTCTACAACAAGTTCTTGATTGATGGTATGTCCCAGTTTTTCTAGAGCTTCTTTGTACCCAATCATCTTGAGTACATGAGCTCCCACTGGACTCCCTTCAGTCAATTTGCTATGAAAGAAAAGTTTCATCAAGTTATAGCGTTCTGTCCTTACCTGTGCAGCATACAGCATTTTGAGATTTGCTATAATATCAATAGCAGACAAATCCTCATGCTGACGCTGGAGCTCGGGCGTCATTGACGCAAGCATAAGGCAAGCGACATCAGTGCTATCACTGACGTGCTTCTCATAAGCATCTCGAACCGCCCTTACAGCGTTCGCAGCGGGTTGAGCCGGTATTGCCGACTCAAGGACGTACAGCTTCCTCTCAGCTTTGAGGACAATCTTCAGCTGTCTGTACCAGTCTGAGAAGTTTGGCCTAGCAAACTTCTCTTTTTCCAATATGGATCGCAAATTGAGCCCTGTGGTGTTCGTTGCTGCAGGAATCTACAACATAGCAAGAACAACAAGGTCAGTATCCATGTTAGAATCATTCCAGGACTTAAGAGTGATTCTTTTCTCACTATTTTATCTGACTGAAAATCCAATAAAACAGCCCGAAAGAGTGAAACTCTTTTAGTGAGATGGGATCCAGATTTCATACTTGATCTCCGCGTCCCGCTTAGGCGAGATAAGATGCACAGAGAGTCCAAGCATTAATCACTGGTAGGCATTCCATGCCAATCGCCAACCCGTGCGATTCCCCTTCATCTAGGCAATCCAGAAGACTGTGCCAACTGAGTTGGTACAACACAGTCTTTGATTCCTTAGATGGCTGCCTCCATATAGCTATCATGTAGCTCATATATGGTCAAGCTGACCTGACCTACTTCCTGGACCACCACATGCTATGCTGAGCAACGAGAAGCGATAAATCCCTTCTCTGTAGCATGTAGGTGTAATCACGCACCGTCTGAAGATAGCTGGGCGTGCCCACTGAGTGGGTACAACACGGCCCCAACGATAGTCAGAACAGTGAGGTTTCGCGTCAGAAGGCAATCAATAGCTTGATATTGACGTTGGATTTTAACGGTCTTTTATCTTCAGACTATCATGCAAAATCTATAGTGATAGCAGAAGAATAAAACATGCATGTGCTAATATTACTTAAAACAGTAAATGAAAGCACCATTATCTTATGTGGTAAACGCCCATAAAAACTTAAGTAAAACCCTAGTTTGACAAAAGTCTTCACTTGAGCTCTTTATGGGACTCTTGTACTTCATCCCACCCAGCTCGGGCCCAAAACGCTATTTACAACCCAAATGCGCCCACTAGATAGAATGGGCCAGTTCTAGAGTCGAACTCTAGACCTCCCACCTGGTGAAGCCAATTGCTGCAAGTGCTTCTGCCATGTGTGCTGTGTGCTCATGTCTGATCAAATTACATTTAAAACTATCTAGACATGATTTGACACGCAGGTCAATTATACATTTTCATAAATCAAAATGTGATTCGCAGATCACACCAAAAATATTTAATTCCAGGCACGCAGGCCCCAGCACAGCATACAAAATAGGGCAGCCCACATAAGATTAAATAAACACTCAAATTTCCATTGATTCATGGCAACATGTAAAAGATGTACAACATGTGATCCAAAATAGAAATAAAATTTTATAAAACCCCATGGCATCAATTTTATTTCCTTATGTGCCCTACTACCTTACAACGGTCCATTAACAGGTATCCACTCGTCAGAACAAGTCGGACCCACTGCCCTTGCATGCACCCAGTCATAACTGACTTGCGTCGACCTCATGGTCAACTATGCATGCCTTAAGGGCTGAACGTCCCACATGATTTCTGGCAAGCGGGTGTGACCCCGGGCCATAATCATGATCGTTCACTAGGCGCCTCAAACAGACATCGCTACACGCCCTTCTGCAGTCGGCCTATAGCCACCTGCACAACTTGCGCACAGGTGCTATCCGGCCGCTCATCCAGGCTGTCAGATAGTCTGATTAGGCTGTTGGTTCTAGACTTGACTGACGACTTCACAACTGTTAACCCGTCTAAGTGTTTAAAGTAGGCGCATAGATAGATCTAGTGAATTCGCACATGAAGATAATTTTTGACTGAAAACATCATTGAAATGCGCAAACCATGTATGTAAACATTGAACTAACATCACATGCGCAAGCTTGATTGTAAAAGTACATCTAACAAATGGTATGAATAACATTGCATGTATTTTCGCATGAGAACAAAAGCATGCGCATCATGTAGATCTACCCAAAACAAAAAACCAAACATGGATCATAAGATGGCAATCAAATGCATCAAGCCAGAAAACCTTGGCTCTGATACCACTAATAGGAAACCTAGGTCACAAGTATCATTCATAGAACTTGTTGTAGCAGAAATACTAGGAAACCATAAAAATCGCATGACTTAAGCACATGATCAACCTTGTAAGAACAAGTTAGAGCGTTACCATTTGCCATGATGTAAGTGCGGCTTGGATGATGAAAGGGGCGAGTGCCTCTTCTCCAAAGGTGTCACACACAAGATGATGTCAACTTCTTCCTTGTGCTCCTTGTGCTAGCAAAGACACCAAGGAGTCTTTGATCGTGTCTTGGAGAGGAGATGTGCACCCTTGGCTGGTCGACTTTCTTCCTTGTCGTGAAGATGATGAAGAAGCGAAAAAGAGGAAGCACACTAGAGAGTTTCGAAACCATGAGGGGAGAGACCAAGAAAGGAAAGTTCGGCCACCACCACACATGGTAAAACCGAAATGTAACTCCCTTCTTTGCAATCGAAACTTCCCTCTTAATTGAACCATGCGTTCACTAAGTGAACCGGTTCAATCCCAATTTGGTTCAAGCACCAAATCGAACCAGCCCTGGTTAAGATCTCTTTGAACCAAGTGGCTCAAGATCTAACCACACATCTCATTGAACCTCTTGATCTTTACAATCAAGCATCAATTCTCCCGATCGAAGCTTACCGATCATATGCCCTAACCAATCAAACATGATTAGACTAGATCTCACTTCCAATCAGAGTTTAAATTGCTTTAAACTGAACTAGAATAATCCCAGTCCACACGATCTGACATAAGTAAGCCAAATCATCAAATTGTGCGACCCTAAGGGTTTCCTTCAATGTCGGTAACGATAACTTACGTTATCACGATCAGAGAGGGGTATCTAGAAACACATCACTGTCTCCCGATATGAAGGAAAGAGTCTTCCAAGACTACTCCCAAACCACAGCACAAGTGTGAATCAAATTCACTTGGCATACATGTTACCCTTTGCCACTGGATGTTCTCGTTGAACAAGCGTGTCAAGCTTGTGATTCCAACATGATGAAAATGGTTAGATCAGACGAACATAGTTGTCTAGGTATGGCCATACACATTCTCAACCATTTCGTCCAGGGGGCCCCTTAGAACATCTCACTCCATCTAGGAGAGGCAATCCTATATCTATCACTAGTGCCCTAACAATGACTCATGCCCACTATCCAAGATAATCCTTAATCATTATCTTTCAAATGATATTGAATTACCTCAAGACAATGCCAATCATCACTTAGAAACACAACTGATCTCAAGTCAGAGGGAATATGCCACTTGCTTGCATATAAGGATTATTCACATTGTGACAAACAATTGAATATCCTAAATAGGGTCAGTCCAGTACATCCAATGCACCTATGTGTCTAAATCTTATTCCATGCTCGAAGCATCCTATAAGATTAGAACACATATTAGTCTCCATCATATCAAGGCTGTCTCATGTTCACCGAGATATCTCGACTAAGGACAACACTGAATGTCAGCTAAGCTGAACATCATTGAGACATTACTCAGAAGTATACATACAGCAGCAGATAATGTAACAATCTGAATAATAACAATTGCCTTTATAAAACATATAGATTATACATGATACTGTAAATAATCCAAGGTCTCAAACATTAGCCTTAAGGGCATACCCTAACACTTCCTCCGAGCCTAGTGGATCTTCTAAGAGCTGTGTTAGGCCCTCCATCATTGAGTCATGACCAATGCATTGGATTGATAAACTTGAGACTAATCCAATGGCAGGATATCAGTTTAGGCAAAGGGATCTATAATGCAATGGGAATCCTCGTTGCTTGTTAGGAGTTGTTGCCATAATGACTTAAGTCCTATGACATGGGTAGTAGTGATGTGTTGCTAGATAACCCTCACTACTTATGATGTTTACATCATTGCCATCGTCATATGGATCCTACGGGGTCACACGCAATAGACTCTTGACGTTGCTTTAATCAGAAGCCTTATGATCAAGTTATTGGATAACTTGGATCAATTTGGAAGATTTCATCAGCGCCAATGGGCCTGATGAGTTGGAAGAAAGTTATTGGAGCCAAACTTCATTTTTGGCAGGTTGATCCGAAATTGACCTAGATTGGTCACATTTGGATTAGGGTTGCATTGGATTGGATCCAATGGCTTAATCAACCCATGCAATGAAGTTTGGGCTAACTCATTATCCAATGAGGCCCAATAATAAGTTATCATGAAGAGATTAGAGGCTAAAAGGGCATAATGGGGAGAAATCTTACCCCATTGGCGCCTAGGGGCATAATGGGGTGAGGGAGGCGCCTTTGCTTCATTATGGAAGTAAAGGGCGCCTAGCCCTTCTTCCTAGGATGGAATGCATGCCTTTAAGGCATCTCTTGGGCTGATATGGCTATAGGGCAAATAAGGATAGGTTGAATGAGGTTTATGGAAAAGTCTTGGAGACTTTCCTTGCCACAAACCCCCTTCATCCTAGCCGCCCACTTGGCATGATCTTGGCCCTCCCTAAACCACCTCTTGACCTTATAAATAAGACCCTAGCCGCCCCCTCTAAAATGTTAACTCCTTGGAGGCGTGAAGACACATAGAGAGGCGTGAAGGTGGCGCATGTTGGTGTATATGCCCTGAAGACCAATGTATGGACATGGTCAGGCATTGTTTGAATGTACTTTGATAGAACTATTACTCTCTATATAGGCATGGTCGTTATTATGCAGACTTCTCTACCTGCGTTGATGTATTGAGTTGCATGTATAATGTCCCAGGAGTTTGGATTAGATCCATTCTCATAAGCTATCCCCAGACAAGGTACCTTAGCAGATATGGGATAGCTTTGGTACATGTGAGACTGGTGTATGGGCTGGTTAAGTGCGGGGCACAGTAACGCAGACATACAGGTGCATTGGATGCACTGGAGTGATCCACCGTGAGCTTTGACTTGTCTAGTCAACAAGTCAATCTCACATGCAAGAGGTTTGCATTGATCCTTAGACTTGAGGTATTCATGTCTAGATTTGATGATGGATATGCTTTGATACAGTCTTACGTCTCTCCGTAATTGGGGGACCAAAACGACTGTCATTGGGCAAGTCATAAGTCATGTAGAGACATGGATGACCAACAGTAGGATTTGCCTCTTCCTTAATGGAAGCATGATATCCACTCGGGGTGCCCCACCTTATTGGTGCATGACTAATGTGTGGCCACACTTGTTGAGTCATGACCAATGCATTGGATTGATAAACTTGAGACTAATCCAATGGCAGGATATCAGTTTAGGCAAAGGGATCTATAATGCAATGGGAATCCTCGTTGCTTGTTAGGAGTTGTTGCCATAATGACTTAAGTCCTATGACATGGGTAGTAGTAATGTGTTGCTAGATACCCCTCACCACTTATGATGTTTACGTCATTGCCATCGTCATATGGATCCTACGGGGTCACACGCAATAGACTCTTGACGTTGCTTTAATCAGAAGCCTCTGGATCAAGTTATTGGATAACTTGGATCCATTTGGAAGATTTCATCAGCGCCAATGGGCCTGATGAGTTGGAAGAAAATTATTGGAGCCAAACTTCATTTTTGGCAGGTTGACCCGAAATTGACCTTAATTGGTCACATTTGGATTAGGGTTGCATTGGATTAGATCCAATGGCTTAATCAACCCATTCCATGAAGTTTGGGCTAGCTCATTATCCAATGAGGCCCAATAATTAGTTGTCATGAAGAGGGAATTGACTTAAAAGGGTATAATGGGGAGAAATCTCACCCCATTGGCGCCTAGGGGCATAATGGGGTGAGGGAGGCGCCTTTGCTTCATTATGGAAGTAAAGGGCGCCTAGCCCCTCTTCCTTGGATGGAATACTTGCCTCTAAGGCAAGTCTTGGGACTGATATGGCTTGAAAACTTTTATGGGAAGTTCCTAGGCGCATAAGGATATAGGTGTTGGGGTATGCCCTTAAGGCTAATGTTTGAGGCCTTGGGATTGTATAAGTATCATGTAATAAACTCTTAAGTTTATAAAGGCATGGTTATTATTCAGGTTGTTACCTTGTCTGCTGTAATAAGTGTACTTCTGAATAATGTCTCAAAGCTGTTCAGCTAGGCTGACAGGCTATATGTCCTTAGTCGAGATATCTTGGTGAACATGAGACAGCCTTGATATGATTGAGACTGATATGAGTGCTAATCTTATAGGATGCTTCGAGCATGGAATAAGATGTAGACTCATGGGTACATTGGATGTACTGGACAGACCCTACTCGGATATTCCATTGCTTGTCACAATGTGAATGATCCTTGTAAGCACTAAGTGGCACATGTCCTTTGACTTGAGATCACTTATGTTTCTAAATGATGATTGTCATTGTTTTGAGGTAGTTCAATATCATTTGAAACATAATGATTATAGACTATCTTGGATGGTGAGCTTGAGTCAGGTTAGGGCACTTGTGATAGATAAAGGATTGCCGTCTCCTTGTTTAAGGAGTGTGATGTTCTAAAGGGCCCCCCTATATGAGATGATTGAGGAAGTGTATGGCCATACCCAGATGACTATGTGCATCTGATCTAATCATGCTCATCGTATTGGAGTTACAGGCTTGACATGCTTGTCCAATAAGAACATCCAGTGGCAAAGGAATCATGCATGCCTAGTGAGTTGATTCACACTTATGCTGTGGTTGGGTGGAGTCTTGGAAGACTCTTTCCTTTATATCGGGAGACAGTGATGTGTTGCTAGATACCCCTCGCTGATCGTGATAACGTAAGTTATCGTTACCGACATTTAAAGGAAACCCTTAGGGTCGCACAATTTGATGATATGGCTACTTAAGTCAGATCGTGTGGACTGAATTGTTCGAGTTCAGTTTAAAGGAGATTAAACTCTGATTGTAAGTGAGATCCAGTCTGATCATGTTTGATTGATTAGGGCTTGAGATCGGTAAGCTTAGATCGAGAGTGTGGATGCTAGATCGAAGAGATCAAGAGCATTAAAAGGATGAACGGTCAGATTTTGAACCTTAGGGTTTAATTTGGTCTGAACCGATTATTGGGCTGATTTGGTTTGGTCATTGGACCAATTGAATTGAACCGGCTCACATGTGAGCGCTTGGTTCATGTGAGAGGAGAGCTATGCGTTTGGTTCACTTCATGTGAACGCATAACGCAAGCTTTGATGACTTGCCATTTATGGCATTTCGGTTTGACAATTGTGATGAATGTCTCCACATTCGATCACAAGTTTGGCTAACGCTCCTCTCCATCATCTTGCTCTCGACGACACACACTTTCTGGTGTGGTGAAAGTGACGAGAAGAAAGATCGGCCAAGAGTTCATCATCTCCTTCATGCGATAAGACCCCTTGGAGCTTTTGCTAGCACAAAGTTGAGAAGGGAGTAGTCTTTGTCTTCTTGTGTGCGCACCTTTTGGAGGAGATCAACCTTGTTTTCTTCTTCCAAGCCGCCTTCCATCCATGGCAATGGTAAGATCATATCATGATCTTAAGTTGGTTTAAGTTGATTATATAGTTCATATGCGATCTTTAGAAGCCCTTTTTCCGCATTGCATGCTAGATGTGCATGTATAGGGTTTCCCCCCCCCCTTATTAGGGGTTCCTTCAACTGGTATCAGAGCTAGGCTCTCCATATGATCTATATGATTGCTAGAAGTGTTTGTGATCCATGCTTCTTGCGCTTACTTGATGCTTTGTTTTCATGATGCATGGTTACATGTACATGTAGATTGCGCTTGTATCATGTTAACATGTAGATTGCGCTTGTATCATGCTAACATGTAGATTGCGCTTGTATCATGGGCTATGTATGCGCTCCCCCTAGAAGGGGACCCCCTAAAGTTTGCGCTCCCCCTTGAAGGGGACCCCCTTAGATCTAAGGGTTATCAACTTTGTTTGTATGTTTGCGCATGCTCTAAGTGTTTTACAAAACTTACATCTTGCGCGGTTGATTAGATCTAAGGTGCCACTACATTAAATCCTTAAATGGGTTGATGGGGTTGAAGGCATCATCTAGTATAGATCAAGCTAGTCTGATCAGACCATCTGACAGCCTAGATGGGTCGACCAGATAGCACCTGTGCGCAAGCACGAGGTGGCTATAGGTTGACTGCATCAAAGGCGTGTAGCGAGGTCTGGTTGAGACAATTACTGAACATACTTGAGTTAGGCCCGGGGTCACACCCGCTTGCCAAAACTCATGAGGGTGGTTCAGCCCTTGACGCATGCATGGTTGACCATCAGGTCAACACGGGTCAGTTAGGACTCGGTGCATGCAAGGGCAAAAGATCTAACTAGATGGATGAGTGGATCCCCATCAATGAACCATTGTAAGGTTGTAGGGCTCATAAGGAAATTAAAATTGATGCCATGGGGTTTTTTCAAAAATTTTAATTTCTTGATTGGATCACATGTTGATTGAACCATATGCTTGTTTATTTAGTCTTATGTGGGTTGCCCATTTGTGTGCTGTGCTGGGGCCTGCGTGCCTGGATTTAAAAAATTGTAAATTAATTTGTGATCTGCGAATCACATTGTACTTAATTTATAATATGTTGTTGACCTGCGAGTCAACCTTGTCTAGATAGATCAAATGTACTTTGATTAGACAAGAGCACAAAAGCACACATCCAAGAGGGGCATTCACCTGGTGGTGCACCTGAGGTGCTCTTGGCGCTAGGGCCCTAGGTTGGACCAGATGAGATGCCAAGGAGCTCGAGTGAAGACTTAAGTAAAATTAAGGTCTTACTAGGGTTCATGGGCTTTTACCACATAAGATCATGCTTTCTACTTATTGCTAATAATTAGAATTGCATGTTTAAGTTTATCTTCTACTATAGCCATAGGATATGCCTGATAGTAAGAAGATAAAAGACCGTTAAAATCCAACGCTAACATATCAAGCTCGATAAGCCTTCTGACGCGAAACCTCACCTTTCTGATTATCGTTGGAGCCGTGTTGAACCCACTCAGTGGGCACGTCCATCTATCTTCAGACGGTGCTGGATTTCACCTGCGTGTTACAGAGTTGGGATTTATCCCCTCTCGTTGCTCAGCATAGCACGTGGTGGTCCAGGGAGTAGGTCAGGTCAGCTTGACCATGTAGGCTACATATGTGGCGCATATGGTAGCACATGGAGGCAGCCATCTCTGGGATCAGAGACTGTGTTGTACCAACTCAGTTGGCACAGTCTGCTGGATTGCCAAGATGAAGGGGAATCGCACGGGTTGGCGATTGGCTGGGACAGCCTACCAGAAATTAGTGCTTGTCATCTCTGTGCAACTTATCTCGCCTGAGCGGGACGCGGAGACCAAGTATGAAATCTGGATCCCATCTCACTAAAAGAGTATTACTCTTTCGGACTGTTTACTGGATTTTTCAGTCAGACAAAATAGTGAGAAAAGAATCTTTCTTAAGTCCTGGATTGATTCTGAACATTGATACTGACCTTGCTGTTCTTGCTTGTTGTAGATTCCTGCAGCAACGAACACCATGAGCTTCAATGTGCGATCCCTACTGGAAAGGGAGAAGTTTGCTGGGCCGAACTTCTCTGACTGGTTTGGACACCTTAAGATCGTTCTTAAGGCAGAGAGGAAACTGTATGTCCTCGAGACGGCGATACCGCCGCAGCCCGCTCCGAACGCCGCAAGGGCGGTTCGGGATGCCTACGAAAAGCACGTCAATGATAGCATTGATGTCGCTTGCCTGATGCTAGCGTCTATGACGCCACCGCTGCAGCGTCAGCATGAGGATATGTCGGCTATAGAGATTATAGCGAACCTCAAGATGCTGTATGCTGCACAGGCGAGGACTGAGCGCTATAATCTGACGAAGCTCTTCTTTCAGAGCAAACTGGCTGAGGGGAGCCCAGTGGGAGCTCACGTGCTCAAGATGATTGGGCACAAGGAGGCTCTGGAGAAACTGGGGCATACCATCAACCAGGAGCTTGCTGTGGATATTATTCTGCAGTCTCTCCCGCCTTCTTTCGATGCGTTCATCATTAACTTTAATATGAACAAAATCGATTGTACGCCGGCAGAGCTGCTGAATATGCTCTTGACTACTGAGGAAACTCTGAAGGGTAAGCCTTCAACCTCTGTCTTGATGGTTCCTTCTAGGAACAAGAAGAAGGGGAAGAAGGGCAAGGCCCCTGTCAAGAACTATAGTAAGGCCCTGAAACAGAAGGTGAAGCGGTCGAAGGACAACAGGTGTTTCCACTGTGGCCAGCTGGGTCACTGGAAAAAGGACTGTAAAGCGCTCCAAGGAGATAAGAGGGGAAGCATCGCTTCTGGCTCAGGTATATATGTGACTGAGGTCATGTTATCTTCTTCTACTATATCATGGGTGTTGGACACTGCATGTGGAGTTCACATTTGTTCAAATGTGCAGGAACTCAAGAGAAGAAGGCAGGTGGGACAGCATGAGGTAGACCTACGAGTTGGAAACGGGGCACGGGTTGCTGCTGTTGCTGTAGGAGACTATTTCATTACTTTACCATCTGGCATTGTATTAGAATTAAACAATTGTTATTTTGTACCAAGTATCACAAAGAATATTATCTCTATTCCTGCTCTTGTCAGGAAAGGATTTGCCTTTGAATGCAATATTTCAAAGTGTGTTTTATCTCTAGATAATATTGTGTATGCAACTGGTTCAATTAACAATGGGTTATACATGTTGGACATGGAAAATTCTATACAAAACATTGATAATAAGAAAGCCAAGTATGCTGATGACAGCACCTTGTTATGGCATAGTCGTTTAGGCCATATAAACGAGAAGCGCATCAAGCGGTTGCATGATCATGGACTGCTGGGATCTTTCTCCTATGAGGAGATTGATACATGCAAAGCTTGTTTGATGGGTAAAATGACGAAGTCACCTTTTCCTCACAAAGGTCAAAGGACTTCAGGTTTACTGGACCTTATACACAGTGATGTGTGTGGGCCATTTAGTAAACATGCCAGAGGTGGCTATCAGTACTTCATTACCTTTACTGATGATTTCAGTAGGTATGGATATGTCTATTTAATGAGACATAAAAGTGAATCTTTTGACAAGTTCAAAGAGTTCAAAAATGAAGTACAAAATCAGTTAGGCCGAAATATCAAGGCACTTCGTTCTGATCGAGGTGGAGAATACCTGAGTCATACGTTTACTGACTATCTGAAGGAGTGTGGGATTATCTCACAGCTCACTCCGCCAGGAACACCGCAGTGGAATGGTGTGTCCGAGAGGAGAAATAGAACGTTACTTGATATGGTTCGTTCTATGATGAGTCAGGCTACTCTTCCATATTCCTTTTGGAGTTTTGCACTGGAAACAGCTGCAAAGGTACTAAACCGAGTGCCATCCAAGGCAGTTTCAAAGACGCCATATGAGTTATGGTATGGGAAACAGCCTAGCTTGACATTTATCAGGATCTGGGGTTGCGAGGCTTATGTCAAAAAGCTCGCCTCTGGGAAACTAGAGAGCAGATCTGACAAATGCATCTTTGTCGGTTACCCTAAGGAAACGAAGGGTTATTATTTCTACGATCCCAAAGAGAACAAGGTGTTTGTTGCTCGGACGGCCATATTTCTTGAGAAGGAATTTCTTCTGCAAGAGGCCAGTGGGAGAGAAATAAAGCTGGATGAGAATCCAGAGGAAGGACAAAGTAGTCAAGCACAGTTGGATGAGACTGAGCCGGTAGAACAGGTTACTGAACAACCTGAGGCTCAAATAACACGGGAACCGCGAAGATCGGGAAGGATCCGTCGACAGCCTGAGCGCTATGACGGAGTCTATATCATTGAAAATGATGAACCCCTAACTTATGCGGATGCGGTCAGTGGACCGGAGTCAGCTAGATGGCTTGATGCTATGCGAGCCGAGATGGACTCCATGTCAGATAACCAAGTCTGGGATTTGGTTGATCCGCCTCCGGGAGTAATCCCTATAGGCTGTAAATGGATCTTCAAGAAGAAGATTGACATGGATGGTAACGTGGTTACCTATAAGGGCAGGCTAGTTGCGAAAGGTTTCAAACAAATCTACGGGTTAGATTATGATGAAACTTTCTCACCTGTAGCCATGTTTAAGTCTATTCGGATTCTTTTCGCGATAGCAGCATATTACGATTATGAGATCTGGCAGATGGATGTGAAAACAGCTTTCCTCAATGGAAATCTGGACGAGGATGTGTATATGACACAACCGGAAGGTTTCACTAATCCATCAGATCGTCATAAAATATGCAAGTTAAAGAAGTCCATTTATGGGCTGAAACAAGCATCAAGAAGCTGGAACATTCATTTTGATGAATCAATCTCTGAGTTTGGTTTCATCAAGAACGAGGATGACCCGTGTGTATATAAGAGGTTTAGTGGGAGCGTAATTACATTCCTAATCCTCTACGTCGATGATATCTTAATCATTGGAAACGATATTCCTGAACTGCATGCTGTTAAGGCATGGTTAGGAAAATGTTTTCAGATGAAAGATCTAGGAGAAGCAGCCTATGTACTAGGTGTGAAGATCTACCGGGATAGATCTAAGAGGCTTCTCGGGCTGTGCCAGAGTACTTACATCGATAAGGTCCTGGAGAGATTCCATTTAGAGAATTCTAAACGTGGATATCTTCCAGTCAGACATGGTCTGAATCTTTCGAAGAGTCAGTGTCCACAAACACAGACTGAGAAAGATGAAATGGACAATACGCCTTATGCTTCGGCTATTGGGTCCATTATGTATGCGATGTTGTGTTCTTGCCCAGACGTCGCTTACGGGTTAAGCGTGACCAGTCGATTCCAAAGTAATCCAGGATTGGCGCACTGGATTGCGGTCAAGAACATTTTAAAATATCTGCGGAGGACCAAAGATATGTTCTTGATATATGGTGGTCAGGAAGAACTCAGTATAGAGGGATATACTGACGCTTCGTTCCAGTCGGACCAGGATGATTTCCGATCGCAGTCAGGCTATATTTTTAGCTTGAATGGTGGAGCAGTGGTGTGGAAGAGTTTCAAACAGTCAACTGTTGCTGATTCCACAACAGAAGCCGAGTATGTTGCAGCCTCGGAAGCATCTAAGGAGGCAGTGTGGATTCGTAAGTTCGTGAGAGAACTTGGTGTCGTTCCTTCGAGTGCTGATCCTTTGGTTATCTTCTGTGATAACACTGGAGCAATTGCACAAGCAAAGGAACCGCGGTCGCACCAGAAGTCCAAGCACATACAGAGACGGTTTCACTTGATCCGGGAGATCATTGATCGTGGCGAGATCAAAATATGCAAGGTTCATACAGATGACAATCTGGCAGACCCACTTACCAAGCCTCTGGCGCAGCAGAAGCATGAGAAGCACTGTAATAATATGGGTTTGAGATTTCTCAACCATTAGATTAAGTGCAAGTGGGAGATTGTTGGGGTATGCCCTTAAGGCTAATGTTTGAGGCCTTGGGATTGTATAAGTATCATGTAATAAACTCTTAAGTTTATAAAGGCATGGTTATTATTCAGGTTGTTACCTTGTCTGCTGTAATAAGTGTACTTCTGAATAATGTCTCAAAGCTGTTCAGCTAGGCTGACAGGCTATATGTCCTTAGTCGAGATATCTTGGTGAACATGAGACAGCCTTGATATGATTGAGACTGATATGAGTGCTAATCTTATAGGATGCTTCGAGCATGGAATAAGATGTAGACTCATGGGTACATTGGATGTACTGGACAGACCCTACTCGGATATTCCATTGCTTGTCACAATGTGAATGATCCTTGTAAGCACTAAGTGGCACATGTCCTTTGACTTGAGATCACTTATGTTTCTAAATGATGATTGTCATTGTTTTGAGGTAGTTCAATATCATTTGAAACATAATGATTATAGACTATCTTGGATGGTGAGCTTGAGTCAGGTTAGGGCACTTGTGATAGATAAAGGATTGCCGTCTCCTTGTTTAAGGAGTGTGATGTTCTAAAGGGCCCCCCTATATGAGATGATTGAGGAAGTGTATGGCCATACCCAGATGACTATGTGCATCTGATCTAATCATGCTCATCGTATTGGAGTTACAGGCTTGACATGCTTGTCCAATAAGAACATCCAGTGGCAAAGGAATCATGCATGCCTAGTGAGTTGATTCACACTTATGCTGTGGTTGGGTGGAGTCTTGGAAGACTCTTTCCTTTATATCGGGAGACAGTGATGTGTTGCTAGATACCCCTCGCTGATCGTGATAACGTAAGTTATCGTTACCGACATTTAAAGGAAACCCTTAGGGTCGCACAATTTGATGATATGGCTACTTAAGTTAGATCGTGTGGACTGAATTGTTCGAGTTCAGTTTAAAGGAGATTAAACTCTGATTGTAAGTGAGATCCAGTCTGATCATGTTTGATTGATTAGGGCTTGAGATCGGTAAGCTTAGATCGAGAGTGTGGATGCTAGATCGAAGAGATCAAGAGCATTAAAAGGATGAACGGTCAGATTTTGAACCTTAGGGTTTAATTTGGTCTGAACCGATTATTGGGCTGATTTGGTTTGGTCATTGGACCAATTGAATTGAACCGGCTCACATGTGAGCGCTTGGTTCATGTGAGAGGAGAGCTATGCGTTTGGTTCACTTCATGTGAACGCATAACGCAAGCTTTGATGACTTGCCATTTATGGCATTTCGGTTTGACAATTGTGATGAATGTCTCCACATTCGATCACAAGTTTGGCTAACGCTCCTCTCCATCATCTTGCTCTCGACGACACACACTTTCTGGTGTGGTGAAAGTGACGAGAAGAAAGATCGGCCAAGAGTTCATCATCTCCTTCATGCGATAAGACCCCTTGGAGCTTTTGCTAGCACAAAGTTGAGAAGGGAGTAGTCTTTGTCTTCTTGTGTGCGCACCTTTTGGAGGAGATCAACCTTGTTTTCTTCTTCCAAGCCGCCTTCCATCCATGGCAATGGTAAGATCATATCATGATCTTAAGTTGGTTTAAGTTGATTATATAGTTCATATGCGATCTTTAGAAGCCCTTTTTCCGCATTGCATGCTAGATGCGCATGTATAGGGTTTCCCCCCCCCCCTTATTAGGGGTTCCTTCAATAGGGAAGAGGTATATGGTAATGTCTTGAGGACTTACCTTACCTCAAACCCTAGTTTCTCCCAAGACACCACCCTAGCCGAATTCCTCTTGCATGTTGCGCCTAGCCACTTCTCCTTTGATGGTAAGAATGCATTTGAGGCATGTCTTGAGCTGATATAGTGCTTGGACATTTATGGATAGGTTGAATGAGGTTTATGGTAAAGTCTTGGAGACTTTCCTTGTTGGGGTATGCCCTTAAGGCTAATGTTTGAGGCCTATGGGAATGTATCAGTATCATGTAATAAACTGTTATGTTTATAAAGGCATGGTTGTTATTCAGTTAGTTACATTGTCTGCTGCAATATATGTTCTTCTGAATAATGTCTCAAAGCTGTTCAGCTGGGCTGACATGCAATTATGTCCTTAGTCGATATATCTTGGTGAACATGAGACAGCCTTGATATGGTCAAGACTAATATGTGTTCTAATCTTATAGGATGCTTCGAGCATGGAATAAGATGTAGACTCATGGGTACATTGGATGTACTGGACAGACCCTACTAGGATGTTCAATTGTTTGTCACAATGTGAATATTCCTTGAATGTGACAAGTGGCACATTTCCTCTGACTTGAGATCACTTGTGTTATCTAAATGATGATTGCCATTGTTTTGAGGTAGTTCAATATCATTTGAAACATAATGATTATAGACTATCTTGGATGGTGAGCTTGAATCAGGTTAGGGCACTAGTGATAGACATAGGATTGCCGTCTCCTTGTTTAAGGAGTGTGATGTTCTAAAGGGGCCCCCTGGATGAGATGATTGAGAAAGTGTATGGCCATACCCAGGTGACTGTGTTCATCTGATCTAATCATGCACATCATATTGGAGTTACAAGCTTGACAGGCTTGTCCAATAAGAACATCCAGTGGCAAAGGAAATATGCATGCCTTGTGAATTGATTCACACTTGTGCTATGGTTTGGGTGTAGTCTTGGAAGACTCTTTCCTTTATATCGGGAGACAGTGATGTGTTGCTAGATACCCCTCACTGATCGTGATAATGAGAATTATCGTTACCGACATTTAGAGGAAACCCTCAGGGTCGCACAATTTGATGATATGGCTTACTTAAGTCAGATCGTGTGGACTGAATTGTTCGGGTTCAGTTTAAAGGGATTTAATCTCTGATTGTAAGTGAGATCTGGTCTAATCATGTTTGATTGATTAGGGCTTGAGATCGGTAAGCTTTGATCGAGAGATTGGATGCTAGATCGGTCAGATCAGGAGCATCGAGAGATTGACGGTCAGATCAAGAACTTAAGTGTTTATTGTGGTCTGGACTGATTGCTTGGTTTATTTGGTTATTGAACCAAACTTAAGTGAACCGGCTCATGGATGAGCGCTTGGTTCAATTCAAAGAAGAGAGGAAAATGCGATTGGTTAAATGCATGAACACATGATCGCATGAAAGAGTGAGGTTGGCTATTTTTAGCAACCACGTCTCCATGTCTTGTGTGGAGCGCATATCGTGTGGCCTCCTCTCTATTCTCGTCGCCTCCTCTCGTGTTGATCATTATTCTTCACGCCTTGAAGAGTCGAGAAGAAAAACAAGCAAGCTCTCTCTCATTTCCCATACGAAGGACTCCTTGAAGATTTGCTAGCACAAAGTCGCCAAGGAAGTAGTCGCCTTCTCATTGTGTGCGTCATCTAAGGAGAAGAGGCACTTGCGTCTTTGATTCTAAGACACCATCAAACCGATGGCAATGGTATGATTTTATCTCTTGTGCAATCGGTTTTTAAGTTGATAATAATACATGCATCAAAGGTCCTAGAAACCCTCCTTTCCGTTGCTTTAAAAATTACATGCGCCTATCTAGGGTTTCGCCCCCCTTATTTAGGGGTTCTTTCAATTGGTATCAGAGCCATTGTTTGCATGTTTCTATGATTGCTTAAAACTTTGTGATCCATGTATAAGTATGCTTAGATCTATAACATGCGCATATTAGATGTTCCATGCGAAAAATATATCATGTTACATTCAAACCTTGGCGCATGTTCTTGGCGCTTGTTTTTGTATGTTTTTCTCAAAAACTTATATCACATGCGCGTATAACCTTAGATCTAAGGCACCTACTGTAAACCCTTAGATGGGTTATTAGGGTTGAAATCTCAGTCTAGTCAAGATCCAACCAGTCTGATCAGACTATCTGACAGCCTGAATGGGTCGACCAGATAGCACCTTGGCGCAAGCCTGAGGTGGCTATAGGTCGACTGCAGACAGGTGTGTAGCGATGTCTGATTGAGACAACTAATGAACACACATGAGTTAGGCCCGGGGTCACACCCGCTTGCCAGACCTCATTGTGGTTGTTCAGCCCTGGCGCATGCATAGTTGACCTTATGGTCAACTCAAGTCAGTTAGGACTTGGTGCATGAAAGGGCAGTGGATCTGACTGGGTCTGATGAGTGGATCCCTAGTAATGGACCATTGTAAGGTAGTAGGGCGAATAAGGAAAATTAAAATTGATCCCAAGGGGTTTTCGAAATTTAATTTTTCATGAGTGGATCACATGTTGGTTGTAGCATATGCTTGTTTATTTCTTCTTATGTGGGCTGCCCGTTATTAATGTGTGCTGTGCTGGGGCCTGCGTGCCTGGGAGTTAATTGTAAATTAATTTTTATTTTTGTGATCTGCGAATCACAGTTTAATTAATTTATAATGTGAATTTGACCTGCGTGTCAATCTTGTCTAGATAGTTAAATTTGTAATTTAATTAGACAAGAGCACAGAGCACACTTGGCAGAGGCGCATGCAGCAGTGGCTGGACCAGGTGGGAGGTCTAGGGATCGACCCTAGGACCAGGCGCATATTCCTGGTGGGCGCACCTATGCTGCAGATGGCGCTTGGGCCCTGGTTTGGGCCAGATGAGCAGCTAAAGACCCATGAAGAGCAAGTGAAGACTTAATTTAAGTTAAGGTCTCACTAGGGCTATGGGCTTTTACCACATAAGATTCATGCTTTCTTTTATTGTTTAAATATTAGAATTGCATGATTAGTTTATCTTCTGCTATCACCATAGGAATTGCATGATAGTGAAGAAGATAAAAGACCGTTAAAATCCAACGATCAAATATCAAGCTCGTAAGCCTTCTGACGCGAAACCTCACTGTTCTGATTATCGTTGGAGCCGTGTTGTACCCACTCAGTGGGCACGTCCATCTATCTTCAGACGGTGCGGGACTACACCTGTGTGTTACAGAGTAGGGATTTATCCCTTCTCGTTGCTCAGCATAGCACATGGTGGTCCAGGGAGTAGGTCGGGTCAGCTTGACCGTGTAGGCTACATATGTGGCGCATATGGTAGCACATGGAGGCAGCCATCTGTGGGGTCAGAGACTGTGTTGTACCAACTCAGTTGGCACAGTCTGCTGGATTGCCCGGATGAAGGGGAATCGCACGGGTTGGCGATTGGCTGGGACAGCCTACCAGAGATTAGTGCTTGTACTCTCTGTGCATCTTATCTCGCCTGAGCGGGACGCGGAGACCAAGTATGAAATCTGGATCCCATCTCACTAAAAGAGTTCTACTCTTTCGGGCTGTTTTGCTGGATTTTTCAGCCAGATAAAATAGTGAGAAAAAGAATCTTTCTTAAGTCCTGATTGATTCTTATACATTGATACTGACCTTGCTGTTCTTGCATTGTTGTAGATACCTGCAGCAATGAACACCATGAACTTCAATGTGCGATCCCTACTGGAAAGGGAGAAGTTTGCTGGGCCGAACTTCTCTGACTGGTTTGGACACCTTAAGATCGTTCTTAAGGCAGAGAGGAAACTGTATGTCCTCGAGACGGCGATACCGCCGCAGCCCGCTCCGAACGCCGCAAGGGCGGTTCGGGAAGCCTATGAAAAGCACGTCAATGATAGCATTGATGTCGCTTGCCTGATGCTAGCGTCTATGACGCCACCGCTGCAGCGTCAGCATGAGGACATGTCGGCTATAGAGATTATAGCGAACCTCAAGATGCTGTATGCTGCACAGGCAAGGACTGAGCGCTACAATTTGACGAAGCTCTTCTTTCAGAGCAAACTGGCTGAAGGGAGCCCAGTGGGAGCTCACGTGCTCAAGATGATTGGGCACAAGGAGGCTCTAGAGAAACTGGGGCATACCATCAACCAGGAGCTTGCTGTGGACATTATTCTGCAGTCTCTCCCGCCTTCATTCGACGCGTTCATTATTAATTTTAATATGAACAAAATCGATTGTACTCCGGCAGAGCTGCTGAATATGCTCTTGACCACTGAGGAGACTCTGATGGGTAAGCCTTCGACCTCTGTCTTAATGGTTCCTTCCAGGAACAAGAAGAAGGGGAAGAAGGGCAAGGCCACTGTCAAGAGCTACAGCAAGGCTCTGAAGCAAAAGGTGAAGCGGTCCAAGGAATACAGGTGTTTCCACTGTGGCCAGCTGGGTCACTGGAAAAAGGACTGTAAAGCGCTCCAAGGAGATAAGAGGGGAAGCATCGCTTCTGGCTCAGGTATATTCGTGACTGAGGTCATGTTTTCTTCTTCTATATCATGGGTGTTGGACACTGCATGTGGAGTTCACATTTGTTCAAATGTACAGGAACTCAAGAGAAGAAGGCAGGTGGGACAGCATGAGGTGGACCTACGCGTTGGAAACGGAGCACGGGTTGCTGCTGTTGCTGTAGGAGACTACTTCATTTCTTTACCATCTGGCATTGTATTGGAACTAGACAATTGTTATTTTGTTCCCAGTATTACTAAAAATATTATCTCCATTCCTGCTCTTGTCAGGAAGGGATTTTCCTTTGAATGCAATATTTCAAAGTGTGTTTTATCTTTAGATAATATTGTTTATGCAACTGGTTCAATTAGCAATGGGTTATTCATGTTGGACATGGAATGTTCGATACAGCAAATTGATATTAAGAAAGCCAAGTATGCTGATGACAGCACCTTGTTATGGCATAGTCGTTTAGGCCATATTAACGAGAAACGCATTAAGCGGTTGCATGATAATGGACTGCTGGGATCATTCTCCTATAAGGAGATTGATACATGCAAGGCTTGTTTGATGGGTAAAATGACGAAGTCACCTTTTCCTCATAAAGGTCAAAGGGCTTCAGGTTTACTTGACCTTATACACAGTGATGTGTGTGGGCCATTTAGTAAACATGCCAGAGGTGGCTATCAGTACTTCATTACCTTTACTGATGATTTCAGTAGGTATGGCTATGTCTATCTGATGAGACATAAGAGTGAATCTTTTGACAAGTTCAAAGAGTTCAAGAATGAAGTACAAAATCAGCTAGGCCGAAATATCAAGGCACTTCGCTCAGATCGAGGTGGTGAATACTTGAGTCATACGTTTACTGACTATCTGAAGGAGTGTGGGATTATCTCACAGCTCACTCCGCCAGGAACACCGCAATGGAATGGTGTGTCCGAGAGGAGAAATAGAACGTTACTTGATATGGTTCGTTCTATGATGAGTCAGGCTACTCTTCCATACTCCTTTTGGGGTTTTGCGCTGGAAACAGCTGCAAAGGTACTAAACCGAGTGCCATCCAAGGCAGTTTCTAAGACTCCATATGAGTTATGGTATGGGAAACAGCCGAGCTTGACATTTATCAGGATCTGGGGCTGCGAGGCTTATGTCAAAAAGCTCGCCTCTGGGAAACTAGAGAGCAGATCTGACAAATGTATCTTTGTCGGTTACCCTAAGGAAACTAAGGGTTATTATTTCTACGATCCCAAGGAGAACAAGGTTTTTGTTGCTCGGACGGCCATATTTCTTGAGAAGGAGTTTCTTCTGCAAGAGGCCAGTGGGAGAGAAATAAAGCTGGATGAGAATCCAGAAGAAGGACAAAGTGACCAAGCAGAGTTGGATGAGCCTGAGCCGGTAGAACAGGTTATTGAACAACCTGAGGCTCAGATATCACGGGAACCGCGAAGATCGGGAAGGATCCGTCGACAGCCTGAGCGCTATGACGGAGTCTACATCATTGATCATGATGAACCCCTCACTTATGCGGATGCGGTCAGTGGACCGGAGTCAGCGAGATGGCTTGAAGCTATGCGCGCCGAGATGGACTCCATGTCAGATAACCAAGTTTGGGATTTGGTTGATCCGCCTCCGGGAGTTATCCCTATAGGCTGTAAATGGATCTTCAAGAAGAAGATTGACATGGATGGTAACGTAGTTACCTATAAAGGCAGGCTAGTTGCGAAAGGTTTCAAACAAATCTACGGGATAGATTATGATGAAACTTTCTCACCTGTAGCCATGTTTAAGTCTATTCGGATTCTTTTCGCGATAGCTGCATACTATGATTATGAGATCTGGCAGATGGATGTGAAAACAGCTTTCCTTAATGGAAATCTGGATGAGGATGTGTACATGACACAACCAGAGGGTTTCACTAATCCAGCAGATCGTCATAAGATATGCAAGTTAAAGAAGTCTATTTATGGACTTAAGCAAGCATCTAGAAGCTGGAATATTCGTTTTGATGAATCAGTCACCGAATTTGGTTTCATCAAGAACGAGGATGACCCATGTGTATATAAGAGGTTTAGTGGGAGCGTAATTACTTTTCTAGTCCTCTACGTCGATGACATCTTGATCATTGGAAATGACATTCCTGAAATGCATGCTGTTAAAGCATGGCTGAGGAAATATTTCCAGATGAAAGATTTAGGAGAAGCAGCCTATGTATTAGGTGTGAAGATCTACAGGGATAGATCTAAGAGGCTTCTCGGGCTGTGCCAGAGTACTTACATCGATAAGGTCCTGGAGAGATTTCATTTAGAGAATTCTAAACGAGGATATCTTCCAGTCAGACATGGTCTGAATCTTTCGAAGAGTCAGTGTCCACAAACACAGACTGAGAAAGATGAAATGGACAATACGCCTTATGCTTCGGCTATTGGTTCCATTATGTATGCGATGTTGTGTACTCGCCCAGACGTCGCTTACGGGTTAAGCGTGACCAGTCGTTTCCAAGGTAATCCAGGTATGGCGCACTGGATTGCAGTCAAGAATATTTTAAAATATCTGCGGAGGACCAAAGATATGTTCTTGATATATGGTGGTCAGGAAGAACTCAGTATTGAAGGATATACTGACGCTTCGTTCCAGTCTGACCAGGATGATTTCCGATCGCAATCAGGCTATGTTTTTAGCTTTAATGGAGGTGCAGTGGTGTGGAAGAGTTTCAAACAGTCAACTGTTGCTGATTCCACAACAGAAGCCGAGTATGTTGCAGCCTCGGAAGCATCCAAGGAGGCAGTGTGGATTCGTAAGTTCGTGAGAGAACTTGGTGTCGTTCCTTCGAGTGCAGATCCTTTGGTTATCTTCTGTGATAACACTGGAGCAATTGCACAAGCAAAGGAACCACGGTCGCACCAGAAGTCCAAGCACATACAGAGACGGTTTCATTTGATCAGGGAGATCATAGATCGTGGCGAGATCAAAATCTGCAAGGTTCATACAGATGACAATCTGGCTGACCCGCTTACCAAGCCTCTGGCGCAGCAGAAGCATGAGAAGCACTGTAATAATATGGGTTTGAGATTTCTCAACCATTAGATTAAGTGCAAGTGGGAGATTGTTGGGGTATGCCCTTAAGGCTAATGTTTGAGGCCTATGGGAATGTATCAGTATCATGTAATAAACTGTTATGTTTATAAAGGCATGGTTGTTATTCAGTTAGTTACATTGTCTGCTGCAATATATGTTCTTCTGAATAATGTCTCAAAGCTGTTCAGCTGGGCTGACATGCAATTATGTCCTTAGTCGATATATCTTGGTGAACATGAGACAGCCTTGATATGGTCAAGACTAATATGTGTTCTAATCTTATAGGATGCTTCGAGCATGGAATAAGATGTAGACTCATGGGTACATTGGATGTACTGGACAGACCCTACTAGGATGTTCAATTGTTTGTCACAATGTGAATATTCCTTGAATGTGACAAGTGGCACATTTCCTCTGACTTGAGATCACTTGTGTTATCTAAATGATGATTGCCATTGTTTTGAGGTAGTTCAATATCATTTGAAACATAATGATTATAGACTATCTTGGATGGTGAGCTTGAATCAGGTTAGGGCACTAGTGATAGACATAGGATTGCCGTCTCCTTGTTTAAGGAGTGTGATGTTCTAAAGGGGCCCCCTGGATGAGATGATTGAGAAAGTGTATGGCCATACCCAGGTGACTGTGTTCATCTGATCTAATCATGCACATCATATTGGAGTTACAAGCTTGACAGGCTTGTCCAATAAGAACATCCAGTGGCAAAGGAAATATGCATGCCTTGTGAATTGATTCACACTTGTGCTATGGTTTGGGTGTAGTCTTGGAAGACTCTTTCCTTTATATCGGGAGACAGTGATGTGTTGCTAGATACCCCTCACTGATCGTGATAATGAGAATTATCGTTACCGACATTTAGAGGAAACCCTCAGGGTCGCACAATTTGATGATATGGCTTACTTAAGTCAGATCGTGTGGACTGAATTGTTCGGGTTCAGTTTAAAGGGATTTAATCTCTGATTGTAAGTGAGATCTGGTCTAATCATGTTTGATTGATTAGGGCTTGAGATCGGTAAGCTTTGATCGAGAGATTGGATGCTAGATCGGTCAGATCAGGAGCATCGAGAGATTGACGGTCAGATCAAGAACTTAAGTGTTTATTGTGGTCTGGACTGATTGCTTGGTTTATTTGGTTATTGAACCAAACTTAAGTGAACCGGCTCATGGATGAGCGCTTGGTTCAATTCAAAGAAGAGAGGAAAATGCGATTGGTTAAATGCATGAACACATGATCGCATGAAAGAGTGAGGTTGGCTATTTTTAGCAACCACGTCTCCATGTCTTGTGTGGAGCGCATATCGTGTGGCCTCCTCTCTATTCTCGTCGCCTCCTCTCGTGTTGATCATTATTCTTCACGCCTTGAAGAGTCGAGAAGAAAAACAAGCAAGCTCTCTCTCATTTCCCATACGAAGGACTCCTTGAAGATTTGCTAGCACAAAGTCGCCAAGGAAGTAGTCGCCTTCTCATTGTGTGCGTCATCTAAGGAGAAGAGGCACTTGCGTCTTTGATTCTAAGACACCATCAAACCGATGGCAATGGTATGATTTTATCTCTTGTGCAATCGGTTTTTAAGTTGATAATAATACATGCATCAAAGGTCCTAGAAACCCTCCTTTCCGTTGCTTTAAAAATTACATGCGCCTATCTAGGGTTTCGCCCCCCTTATTTAGGGGTTCTTTCATTCCTTGCCTCAAGACACCTCATCCTAGCCATACACTTGGCATGATCCTAGCCCTTGCCCAAACCGCCTCTAGTCCTATTTATAGGACCCCTTGTCGCCCCCTTTAGAGTTCGAATGCTTGGAGACGTGAACACACATAGAGGGGCGAGAGCAAGGGCAAAGGGCGACAACATCAAGGTGGTGCAACCCTTCTTCCTACTAGTGGCTGCAAGTCTTCTCCTTCCTCTCCTCTTGGCGTGACTTGGAGAAGGACTTGGTGGCGCCACTTCCTCCTACTCTTCCTAAGGGCCGAAACTCTTCTTCTCCCTCTTCTCTTGGAGTGAAGAGGATAAGGAGTTGGCGGCATCTTCCTTGCACTTGGCGCATGATCCTTGGAGGTGGTGCAAGAGAAGTGAAGGAACCCTAAGACTTGATTCTCTTCCCGAGGCTAGCACCAAGCGTGGAAGGGAGCAACGATCAAGGAGTCGACGCGTGGATACTTGTAGAGGGCGAACACTTGGGCGCCTTCAACATGGCTTCGGTAACTAGACAAGCAAAAGAGGTACATCTCTAATATATCCTTGTGTCCTCTGTCTCGCATGGATCCTTGGACCGGAATATGTTTCGGGTGTAATGATTCTTCCGCTGCGTCCTGGGACTGCAAAATTTTAAATTACACCCGGTATTCCCTAACAGCGCAACCCTTCTTCCTCCTTGAAGCCGCAAGCCTTCTTCTCCTTCTTCACCTCTTGACGTAACTTGGAGAAGGGCTTGGTGGCGACATCTCTTGGAGAGAATTGGAAGCTTAGGGTGGCGAGATCTTGAGAGCTTGGAGCTCTCCTTCTTCATCAAGGAGCGCAATCTTCTTCCATAGCCGCAAGTTCTTCTTCTCCTCCCTCTCTTCTTGGCACAAGGACTCTTAGTGTTTGGTGGCATCTCTTTGTTGGGGTATGCCCTTAAGGCTAATGTTTGAGGCCTTGGGATTATATCAGTATCATGTATAAACTCTTATGTTTATAAAAGCAATGGTTATTATTCAGGTTGTTATATCATCTGCAGCAATATGTATACTTCTGAATAATGTCTCAATGCTGTTCAGCTAGGCTGACATGCAGTATTGTCCTTAGTCGAGATATCTTGGTGAACTTGAGACAGCCTTGATATGATTGAGACTAATATGTGTTCTAATCTTATAGGATGCTTCGAGCATGGAATAAGATGTAGACTCATGGGTACATTGGATGTACTGGACAGACCCTACTAGGATATTCAATTGCTTGTCACAATGTGAATAATCCTTGTATGCAACAAGTGGCATATTTCCTCTGACTTGAGATCACTTGTGTTTCTAAATGATGATTGGCATTGTTTTGAGGTAGTTCAATATCATTTGAAACATAATGGTTATAGACTATCTTGGATAATGAGCATGAGTCATGTTAGGGCACTAGTGATAGATAAAGGATTGCCGTCTCCTAGTTTGGAGTGTGATGTTCTAAAGGGGCCCCCTGGATGAGATGATTGAGAAAGTGTATGGCCATACCCAGATGACTATGTTCATCTAATCTAATCATTCTCATCATATTGGAGTCACAGGCTTGACACGCTTGTCCAATAAGAACATCCAGTGGCAAAGGAAACATGTATGCCTAGTGAAGTGGATTCACACTTGTGCTGTGGTTTGGGTGGAGTCTTGGAAGACTCTTTCCTTTATATCGGGAGACAGTGATGTGTTGCTAGATACCCCTCACTGATCGTGATAACGTAAGTTATCGTTACCGACATTTAAAGGAAACCCTTAGGGTCACACAATTTGATGATATGGCTTACTCATGTCAGATCGTGTGGACTGAATTGTTTCGGTTCATTTTAAAGGGATTTAAACTCTGATTGTAAGTGAGATCTGGTCTGATCATGTTTGATTGATTAGGGCTTGAGATCAGTAAGCTTCGATCGAGAGAAGTGATGCTAGATTGGTGAGATCAAGAGCATCGAGAGATCAACGGTTAGATCTTGAACCTTTGGGTTTAATGAGATCTAGATCAAAGGCTTGGCTTAATTGGTCATTGAACCAAATGTCATTGAACCGGCTCATGTGTGAGCGCTTGGTTCAAATGAAAGAGATGAGCGTTCGGTTCACTTGGGTGAACGTATGAACGCATGAGCATTGAGGGCTTTCTATATTTGGAAATTCGGTTTTCCAATTTGAGAGTAACGCCCCACGTTTGTGTGGAACGCCTCTTGCTCTCGTTCTCTTCTCCTTTCGATGACACTCTCGTGGAAAAAGGAGGTTAACGCCTTGGAGAAAATTCAGCCAAGCAAGAGTTCATCTCTCAATTCCCTTCAAGCGATCAAGGAGACTTGAAGGTCTTTGCTAGCACAAAGAACATCAAGGAGAAGCCATCTCTCTTCTTGTGTGCGGCACCTTTGGAGGAGAGCCCTTTCGATCTCTACTTCCAATACGCCATCCATCAAATGGCATTGGTATGAATCTTTCGATCTTTACAAGGTTTTAAAGTTGATCATATGAATATATCACATGCGATCCTTATGAAACCCTAATTCCGCTGCCAAAAATTTTACATGCGCCACTTTAGGGTTTCGCCCCCCTTTGCTTAGGGGACTTTCAATTGGTATCAGAGCATATGGTTTATATATGTTCATATGATTGCTTGATCTTCATGCTTGATCCATGTATGTGCTTTTGATTAGATCTAAGGTTACATGCGAAAATTGTTGTAAACATATGTGAGTTGGCGAAAATACATGCTTATCATAGATGTATGTTTTCTCCTTGGCGCATGTTTGTTGGCGCATGCTTTAGTTTTTCTCAAAACAAAAGGACTTGCGCGCCCTTCATTAGATCTAATAAGCGCCTACTATAAACCCTTAGACGAGTTATTAGGGTTGAAGTCATAGTCTAGTTAAGATCCAAACAGTCTGATCAGACCATCTGACAGCCTAGATGGGTCGACCAGATGGCACCTGTGCGCAAGCACGAGGTGGCTATAGGTCGACTGCAGACAGGCGTGTAGCGATGTCTGGTTGAGACAACCAGTGAACGTGCATGAGTTAGGCCCGGGGTCACACCCGCTTGCCTGAACTCATGAGGGTCGTTCAGCCCGTTGCATGCATTGTTGACCACTGGGTCGACTCAAGTCAGTTAGGACTTGATGCACGCAAGGGCAGTGGGTCTGACTAGGTCTGATGAGTGGATCCCTATTAATGGACCGTTGTAAGGTAGTAGGGCACATAAGGAAAATAAAATTGATGCCAATGGGTTTTTCAAAAAAATTTATTTTCTGGTTTGGATCACATGTTGATTGGATGCCATGATGCGTGTTTATTTAATCTTATGTGGGCTGCCTATTCAATGTGTGCTGTGCTGGGGCCTGCGTGCCTGGATTAAAATTGTAAATTAATATTTTTGTGATCTGCGTATCACATTTTAATTAATTTATTGTGTAATTGACCTGCGTGTCAATCATGTCTAGATAGATTAAATTGTATTTTAATCAGACATGAGCACAGAGCACACTTGGCAGAGGCGCATGCTGTTGGGGTATGCCCTTAAGGCTAATGTTTGAGGCCTTGGGATTCTATCAGTATCATGTATATATAAACTCTTATGTTTATAAAGGCAATGGTTGTTATTCAGTATGTTACATTGTCTGCTGCAATGAGTGTGCTTCTGAATAATGTCTCAATGCTGTTCAGCTAGGCTGACATGCTGTAATGTCCTTAGTCGAGATATCTTGGTGAACATGAGACAGCCTTGATATGATTGAGACTAATATGTGTTCTAATCTTATAGGATGCTTCGAGCATGGAATAAGATGTAGACTCATGGGTACATTGGATGTACTGGACAGACCCTACTAGGATATTCAATTGCTTGTCACAATGTGAATAATCCTTGTTTGCATCAAGTGGCACATGTCCTCTGACTTGAGATCACTTGTGTTTCTAAATGATGATTGTCATTGTTTTGAGGTAGTTCAATATCATTTGAAACATAATGGTTATAGACTATCTTGGATAATGATCATGAGTCAGGTTAGGACACTAGTGATAGATATAGGATTGCCGTCTCCTTGTTTAAGGAGTGTGATGTTCTAAAGGGGCCCCCCTAAATGAGATGATTGAGAAAGTGTATGGCCATACCCAGGTGACTATGTTCATCTGGTCTAATCATGCTCATCATATTGGAGTTACAGGCTTGACATGCTTGTCCAATAAGAACATCCAGTGGCAAAGGAAACATGTATGCCTAGTGAAGTGGATTCACACTTGTGCTGTGGTTTGGGAATAGTCTTGGAAGACTATTTCTTTTATATCGGGAGACAGTGATGTGTTGCTAGATACCCCTCACTGATTGTGATAACGTAAGTTATCGTTACCGACATTTAAAGGAAACCCTCAGGGTCGCACAATTTGATGATATGGCTTACTTAAGTCAGATCGTGTGGACTGAATTGTTAGGGTTCAGTTTAAAGGGATTTAGTCTCTGATTGTAAGTGAGATCTGGTTTGATCATGTTTGATTGATTAGGGCTTTAGATCGGTAAGCTTCGATCGAGAGAGTTGATGCTAGATCGGTGAGATCATGAGCATCAAGAGATGAACGGTTAGATCTGGAACCTTAGGGTTTACTATGGTCTAGACCAAATGGCTTGGGCTGATTTGATTTGGTTTTTTGGACCAAAGTCTATTGGATCGATTGAGCTTGAACCGGTTCACATGTGTGAACGCTTGGTTCAATGCTTAAGCATTTTTGGTTGGCAAGAGCGCATGGCTTAATGATATTCCATTTTTGGAATGTGATCAATGCCGATTCCTCTCAACGCCAAAACGCCAATACGTTCCACTCTTCTCGTGTGGCTTGCTTGCACTCTCGAGACGAGGGGTAGACGTGAAGCAACGAGAAGATTTTGTCCAAGGAGAGGCTTGCTCTCGCATCTCAAACTTCCTACACACAAAGGACCCCTTGAAGCTTTGCTAGCACAAAGACGACAAGGAGAAGCCATTCCTCATCTTGTGTGCGTCACTTGTGGAGAAGCTCTCTTTTGATCTTTGCTTCCAAGCCGACATCCAATCTAATGGCGTTGGTATGATCCCTTTGAGATCTTTTCGTTTATACAAGTTAATCATATGAACTACATGCGATCTTGATGATGAATTCCCTAGAAATATTACATGCGCCCCCTTATTTAGGGTTTCATCTCCTTGCGCTCCCCCTTGAAGGGGACTTTCACATGCAGCAGAGGCTTGACCAGGTGGGAGGCCTAGGGTTCGACCCTATGACAGGCGCATTTACCTGGTGGGCGCACCTGAGCTGCAGTGGGCGCTTGGGCCCTGGGTTGGGCCAGAAGAGATGCAAAAGACCCATGAAGAGCTCAAGTGAAGACTTAAGTTAAATTAAGGTCTTACCTAGGGTTAATGGGCTTTTACCACATAAGATCAGCATGCTTTCTATTTATTGTTTATATAACTAGAATTGCATGATTTACTCTTCTGCTATCGCCATAGGTTATGCATGATAGTTAAGAAGATAAAAGACTGTTAAAATCCAACGCTAAAATATCAAGCACGTAAGCCTTCTGACGCGAAACCTCACTGTTCTGACTATCGTTGGGGCCGTGTTGTACCCACTCAGTGGGCACGCCCATCTATCTTCAGACGGTGTGTGATTACACCTGCGTGTTACAGAGAAGGGATTTATCGCTTCTCGTTGCTCAGCATAGCACGTGGTGGTCCAGGGAGTAGGTCGGGTCAGCTTGACCATGTAGGCTACATACTGAGCATATGTTAGCTATATGGAGGCAGCCATCTGAGGGATCAGAGACTGTGTTGTACCAACTCAGTTGGCACAGTCTGCTGGATTGCCCAGATGAAGGGGAATCGCACGGGTTGGCGATTGGCAGGGATTGCCTACCAGAAATTAGTGCTTGTACTCTCTGTGCATCTTATCTCGCCTGAGCGGGACGCGGAGACCAAGTATGAAATCTGGATCCCATCTCACTAAAAGAGTGTTACTCTTTCGGACTGTTTTACTGGATTTTTCAGTCAGATAAAATAGTGAGAAAAGAATCTTTCTTAAGTCCTGGATTGATTCTAAACATTGATACTGACCTTGCTGTTCTTGCAATGTTGTAGATTTCTGCAGCAACGAACACCACGAATTTCAATGTGCGATCCCTACTGGAAAGGGAGAAGTTTGCGGGGCCAAACTTCTCGGACTGGTACGGACACCTTAAGATTGTTCTTAAGGCAGAGAGGAAACTGTATGTCCTCGAGACGGCTATACCGCCTCAACCCGCTGCGAACGCCGCAAGGGCGGTTCGGGAAGCCTATGAAAAGCATGTCAATGATAGCATTGATGTCGCTTGCCTGATGCTTGCGTCTATGACGCCAGAGCTGCAGCGTCAGCATGAGGATCTATCTGCTATACAGATTATAGCAAACCTCAAGATGCTGTATGCTGCACAGGCTAGGACTGAACGCTACAATTTGACTAAGCTTTTCTTTTAGAGCAAACTGGCTGAAGGGAGTCCAGTGGGAGCTCACGTACTCAAGATGATTGGGTACAAAGAGGCTCTAGAGAAACTGGGACATACCGTCAATCAGGAGCTTGCTGTAGACATCATTCTTCAGTCTCTCCCGGCCTCTTTCGATCCATTCATTATTAACTTTAATATGAACAAGATCGACTGTACCCCGGCAGAGTTACTGAACATGCTCTTGACTACAGAATTGACTCTAAAGGGAAAGCCTTCAACCTCTATCTTGATGGTTCCTTCTAGGAACAAGAAGAAGGGGAAGAAGGGCAAAGCCCCTGTCAAGAGCTACAACAAGGCTCTGAAACAAAAGGTTAAGCGGTCGAAGGAATACAGATGTTTCCATTATGGCCAGCTTGGTCACTGGAAAAAGGACTGTAAAGCGCTCCAAGGAGACAAGAAGGGAAGCATTGCTTCTGGCTCAGGTATATTTGTGACTGAAGTCATGATATCTTCTTCTTCTATATCATGGGTGTTGGACACTGCATGTGGAGTTCACATTTGTTCAAATGTACAGGAACTCAAGAGAAGAAGACAGGTGGGACAGCATGAGGTGGACCTACGAGTTGGAAACGGGGCACGGGTTGCTGCTGTTGCTGTAGGAGTTTATTACATCTCATTACCATCTGGACTTGTATTAGAACTAAACAATTGTTACTTTGTACCAAGCATTACCAAAAATATTATCTCTATTCCTGCTCTTGTCAGGAAAGGGTTTTCCTTTGAATGCAATATTTCAAAGTGTGTGATTTCTTATGATAATATTGTTTATGCTTCTGGATCAATTAACAATGGGTTATTCATGTTGGACATGGAATGTTCTGTACAAAATATTGATAATAAGAAAGCCAAGTATGCTGATGACAGCACCTTGCTATGGCATAGTCGTTTAGGCCATATTAACAAGAAACGCATTAAGCGGTTGCATGACCATGGACTGCTGGGATCATTCTCCTATGAGGAGATTGATACATGCAAAGCTTGTTTAATGGGTAAAATGACGAAGTCTCCTTTTTCTAATAAAGGTCAAAGGGCTTCAGGTTTACTTGACCTTATACACAGTGATGTGTGTGGGCCATTTAGTAAACATGCCAGAGGTGGCTATCTATACTTCATTACCTTTACTGATGATTTCAGTAGATACGGGTATGTCTATCTAATGAGACATAAGAGTGAATCTTTTGACAAGTTCAAAGAGTTCAAAAATGAAGTACAGAATCAACTAGGCCGAAATATCAAGGCACTTCGCTCAGATCGAGGTGGAGAATACCTAAGTCTAGAGTTTACTGACTATCTGAAGGAGTGTGGGATTATCACACAGCTCACTCCGCCAGGAACACCGCAATGGAATGGTGTGTCCGAAAGGAGGAATAGAACCTTATTGGATATGGTTCGTTCTATGATGAGTCAGGCTACTCTACCTTACTCCTTTTGGGGATTTGCACTGGAAACAGCTGCAAAGGTACTAAACCGAGTGCCATCCAAGGCAGTTTCAAAGACTCCATATGAGTTATGGTATGGGAAACAGCCGAGCTTGACGTTTATCAAGATCTGGGGTTGCGAGGCTTATGTCAAAAAGCTCGCCTCTGGGAAACTAGAGAGCAGATCTGAGAAATGCATCTTTTGTCGGTTACCCTAAGGAAACTAAGGGTTATTATTTCTACGATCCCAAAGAGAACAAGGTATTTGTTGCTCGGACGGCTATTTTTCTTGAGAAGGAATTTCTTCTGCAAGAGGCCAGTGGGAGAGAAATAAAGCTGGATGAGAATCCAGAAGAAGGACAAGTAGTCAAGCACAGTTGGATGAGCCTGAGCCAGTTGGTCAGGTTATTGAACAACCTGAGGCTCAGATATCACGGGAACCGCGAAGATCGGGAAGGATCCGTCGACAGCCTGAGCGCTATGACGGAGTCTACATCATTGATAATGATGAACCCCTCACTTATGCGGATGCGGTCAGTGGACCGGAATCAGCGAGATGGCTTGAAGCTATGCGAGCCGAGATGGACTCCATGTCAGATAACCAAGTCTGGGATTTGGTTGATCCGCCTCCGGGAGTAATCCCTATAGGCTGTAAATGGATCTTCAAGAAGAAGATTGACATGGATGGTAACGTGGTTACCTATAAAGGCAGGCTAGTTGCGAAAGGTTTCAAACAAATCTACGGGATAAATTACGATGAAACTTTCTCTCCTGTAGCCATGTTCAAGTCTATTCGGATCATTCTCGCAATAGCATCATATTACGATTATGAGATCTGGCAGATGGATGTGAAGACCGCTTTCCTTAATGGAAATCTGGATCAGGATGTGTATATGACACAACCTGAAGGTTTCACTAATCCATCAGATCGTCATAAAATATGCAAGTTAAAGAAGTCCATTTATGGACTTAAACAAGCATCAAGAAGCTGGAATATTCGTTTTGATGAATCAATCTGTGAATTTGGTTTCATCAAGAATGAAGATGACCCGTGTGTATATAAGAGGTTTAGTGGGAGCGTAATTACTTTCCTAGTCCTCTACGTCGATGATATCTTAATCATTGGAAACGATATTCCTGAACTACATGCGGTTAAAGCATGGTTAAGAAAATGTTTCCAGATGAAAGATCTAGGAGAAGCAGCCTATGTATTAGGTGTGAAGATCTACAGAGATAGATCTAAGAGGCTTCTCGGGCTGTGCCAGAGTACTTACATCGATAAAGTCCTGGAGAGATTTCATTTAGAGAATTCTAAAAGAGGATATCTTCCAGTCAGACATGGTCTGAATCTTTCAAAGAGTCAGTGTCCACAAACACAGACTGAGAAAGATGAAATGGACAATACGCCTTATGCTTCGGCTATTGGGTCCATTATGTATGCGATGTTGTGTACTCGCCCAGACGTCGCTTACGGGTTAAGCGTGACCAGTCGATTCCAAAGTAATCCAGGTCAGGCACACTGGATTGCAGTCAAGAACATTTTAAAATATCTGCGGAGGACCAAAGATATGTTCTTGGTGTATAGTGGTCAGGAAGAACTCAGTATTGAAGGATATACTGACGCTTCGTTCCAATCTGACCAGGATGATTTCCGATCGCAATCAGGCTATGTTTTTAGCTTGAATGGAGGTGCAGTGGTGTGGAAAAGTTTCAAACAATCTATCGTTGCTGATTCCACAACAGAAGCCGAGTATGTTGCAGCCTCGGAAGCATCCAAGGAGGCAGTGTGGATTCGTAAGTTCGTTCAGGAACTTGGTGTTGTTCCTTCGAGTGCAGATCCTTTGGTTATCTTTTGTGATAACACTGGAGCAATCGCACAAGCAAAGGAACCACGGTGGCACCAGAAGTCCAAGCACATACAGAGACGGTTTCACTTGATCCGGGAGATCATTGATCGAGGCGAGATCAAACTCTGCAAGGTTCATACAGATGACAATCTGGCTGACCCGCTTACAAAGCCTCTGGCGCAGCAGAAGCATGAGAAGCACTGTAATAATATGGGTTTGAGATTTCTCAACCATTAGATTAAGTGCAAGTGGGAGATTGTTGAGGTATGCCCTTAAGGCTAATGTTTGAGGCCTTGGGATTATATCAGTATCATGTATAAACTCTTATGTTTATAAAGGCAATGGTTATTATTCAGGTTGTTATATCATCTGCAGCAATATGTATACTTCTGAATAATGTCTCAATGCTGTTCAGCTAGGCTGACATGCAGTATTGTCCTTAGTCGAGATATCTTGGTGAACTTGAGACAGCCTTGATATGATTGAGACTAATATGTGTTCTAATCTTATAGGATGCTTCGAGCATGGAATAAGATGTAGACTCATGGGTACATTGGATGTACTGGACAGACCCTACTAGGATATTCAATTGCTTGTCACAATGTGAATAATCCTTGTATGCAACAAGTGGCATATTTCCTCTGACTTGAGATCACTTGTGTTTCTAAATGATGATTGGCATTGTTTTGAGGTAGTTCAATATCATTTGAAACATAATGGTTATAGACTATCTTGGATAATGAGCATGAGTCATGTTAGGGCACTAGTGATAGATAAAGGATTGCCGTCTCCTAGTTTGGAGTGTGATGTTCTAAAGGGGCCCCCCTGGATGAGATGATTGAGAAAGTGTATGGCCATACTCAGATGACTATGTTCATCTGATCTAATCATTCTCATCATATTGGAGTCACAGGCTTGACACGCTTGTCCAATAAGAACATCCAGTGGCAAAGGAAACATGTATGCCTAGTGAAGTGGATTCACACTTGTGCTGTGGTTTGGGTGTAGTCTTGGAAGACTCTTTCCTTTATATCGGGAGACAGTGATGTGTTGCTAGATACCCCTCACTGATCGTGATAACGTAAGTTATCGTTACCGACATTTAAAGGAAACCCTTAGGGTCGCATAATTTGATGATATGGCTTACTCATGTCAGATCGTGTGGACTGAATTGTTTCGGTTCATTTTAAAGGGATTTAAACTCTGATTGTAAGTGAGATCTGGTCTGATCATGTTTGATTGATTAGGGCTTGAGATCGGTAAGCTTCGATCGAGAGAAGTGATGCTAGATTGGTGAGATCAAGAGCATCGAGAGATCAACGGTTAGATCTTGAACCTTTGGGTTTAATGAGATCTAGATCAAAGGCTTGGCTTAATTGGTCATTGAACCAAATGTCATTGAATCGGCTCATGTGTGAGCGCTTGGTTCAAATGAAAGAGATGAGCGTTCGGTTCACTTGGGTGAACGTATGAACGCATGAGCATTGAGGGCTTTCTATATTTGGAAATTCGGTTTTCCAATTTGAGAGTAACGCCCCACGTTTGTGTGGAACGCCTCTTGCTCTCGTTCTCTTCTCCTTTCGACGACACTCTCATGGAAAAAGGAGGTTAACGCCTTGGAGAAAATTCAGCCAAGCAAGAGTTCATCTCTCAATTCCCTTCAAGCGATCAAGGAGACTTGAAGGTCTTTGCTAGCACAAAGAACATCAAGGAGAAGCCATCTCTCTTCTTGTGTGCGACACCTTTGGAGGAGAGCCCTTTCGATCTCTGCTTCCAAGACGCCATCCATCAAATGGCATTGGTATGAATCTTTCGATCTTTACAAGGTTTTAAAGTTGATCATATGAATATATCACATGCGATCCTTATGAAACCCTAATTCCGCTGCCAAAAATTTTACATGCGCCACTTTAGGGTTTCGCCCCCCTTTGCTTAGGGGACTTTCACTCTTGCCACAAGCCCTCTCCGTTCCTTGGCCATAGGCGCACCTTGCTTTAAGGTGGCGCATACAAAGAAGAAGAAGGAAGTACTTGGCGCATCATCCTCTTCCTCATCTCTTCTTGGCGCTTCTACCTTGGAGGTGGCGCAAGACTTGAAGAGAGTGATAAGGCTTGATTCTCTTCCCGAGGCTAGCACCAAGCGTGGAAGGGAGCAACGATCAAGGAGTCGACGCGTGGATACTTGTAGAGGGCGAGCACTTGATCGTCTTCAACATGGCTTCGGCAACTAGACAAGTAAAAGAGGTACATCTCTAACACATCCTTGTGTCTTCTCTCTCGCATGGATTCTTGGGACCGGAATATGTTTCAGGTGTAATGATTCTTCCGCTGCGTCCTGGGACTGCAAAATTTTAAATTACACCCGATATTCCCTAACATCTTGATCACGTGAAAATCACGTGACCAAATTTCCCATCCTTCATCTTTTCCTTCCTCCATCTTTTCCAGTCCATCATTTTTTCCATCCCTACTAGTAAACAAGGTGTTAGGTTTTCATCATTTATTATCCAATATAGTAATATCACATTTCGTAAAGATTTTTCATGATAATATGAATTAATTCTCATACATCAATTGTTTTTCTAAAACATGAAAAATGGAATAAAGACATTTTTTAAAACATGAAAAATATAATAAAAACATTTTTTTAGAGAATTACAGAATGGCTTTGTCGCAAGCAGAGATTCAGTAGTCACCAAGTCGAGCGGCATTCAACAGCTGCTTCATGACATCAGCGAGCGGACAAAAAAATGAGTGGCTGGCAGTGAATCACACGACGAGACAGAATCTCAGGTCTGCTACACTTCTCGTTGGTGAAGCTATCGTGGATCTCAAGGGCAAGCAAGCACCTCTGGTTTTCAACAGTAGTAATCGTCTAAATAGGCCTGATTCGACAAGTGGCATTGGCGTTTGTTCTAGAATGATGACGAGCATCAGTGAAAAGCTGAGCAAAGGATAAGGCACCAGCAGCGGATCTCGGAGGCACTACGGCTAGAGAGGGAAACTAGTAATCTAATAGATTTTCTCGACGAGGCGAGCAACACAAAAACCTTCTTCACGTCAGGATGATGGAAGAAAAAAAAAAAAAGGCATCGAGCAACATGTGCAATCTTGGCACGACTTTCAAAATCAGAACAATGGCATAGAGCACGGAGCAAAGTTTCTTCACAAAACAATCCCTAGATACAACATACTGTAGTATCACCGGGACTAGCCTAAAGCAATATCTGTTTCCGCAATCTCCCTAGCTACAACAAGCTATAGCATCATCGGGACTAGCCTAAGCAATTCTTACCTTTGCTCTGTTGCCATTGTTGGCAGCGAAACATGACCATAGCACTTCCCTAGGAGGAGAGAAACACCAGAAAATACAAAGCACCAAAGTAATCACAAATATTATTGCTACTATAAAAATAGAGAATTATATAGTGTATTTAAGGAAAAACTAACATAATCTATTTAGATAACTAATCTATCTAATATAGACTAATCAACCTATATGGCTGATATCACTCTAATATGGTATACTCTATATGGGTGTGACCGAATCGTATGCCAAAAAACTGAACCAAATTGGTAGGATCGATTTCAAGAAATCTTGAACCGATCCCGAATCGATACTATCGGTTAACCGGTTTGGTTAACCATTGATTTATGGTTAACCGATTTTTTTAATAAAAATTTAAAATTTTGAATTATAAATTTTTTTAAAAAATTACAAAATCCTCCACGTATAATTACTTAAAAGTTGTTATATAAATTAATATTTATTAGTTAATTAGTTAATTATTAAATTATTAATATTTAATAACAAATAACGAGTTAATATTATTATTATTAAATTTCTGAACTGAAACTGAACTGAGAACTGTTTGAAATATGAAAAACCGAACCGTTCAATTAACCATCGGTTCAATTAATCGAAAATTTCGGTTCGATTCAATCGGTTTCGGTTCGGCTTAGTTCGGTTTGATTTTTTTTGCACATCTCTAATACTCTAATTAGTATTACACAAATATGATAACACATAACGTGTTTACCAATTTCAACACAGCCTTGTGTCATCTCACTTCAGCCTCACCTCCAGTAGTATTGCACTGTGGTGCATTAGCCTCACCTCTCATTAGCCTTGTTCCATCTTGCTTGCGCATCAACCTCATTGCCATCTTGCTTCGTGTCTCCAAGGATCAGCCTACATGTGCACTTGCACAACATCGCAACATGACTATGTTTAGTAAACAAGATTACATTTCACCACAATCATGTGTCATTATCCGTGGTTGTTCGCCATCAAGACAACTTTGATAGTATTTATTATTAACATTTTTATTACTTATTAACTTATGATGTTTTCTATACTCAATTATGCCATTATAATTAATGAACAACAGCTTTCTTGGACTACGTCAAATTAGATACATACTTTATGTGTAAATACAGTTTCTCTACAGCTTTACTCATTTGTAGCAAATTGCCTTTTAGATGTAAAGAAATTATTTTTCTATTACGCATTAGATTTATATAACATGTCACATTTTAATCTATATTTTTCAAATCTAAAATATACTATGCCAAGAATACCTCACCAAAATGGTGTGACAGAAAAATGCAATGGAATATTAATAAATATGGTTAGGAGTATGATAGGTAATTCCTTATTACCTAAAACCTTTGGATGGCGCTTAAAATTACTATGCATTTGCTAAAGAGGACTCCTAGTAAGGCAGTTCCTAGAATTTTTTTGAGTTGTGGACTAGTAGAAAATATGGCATGAGCACTTGCATGTTTGGGAATGGCCAACAAAAACATGAGTTTATACTCTACATAAAAAGAAATTAGATTCTCGAACTATTTGTGATTATTTTAGTGGTTACCTAGAAAAATCTAAATGACATAGGTTTTACTGTCTCAAATAAAGTACAAGAATTGCGAAAATCTCTAATGCCAAATTTATTGAAAATGGAGAAGTTAGTCAAAGTGTTAAAAGGCATATTATAGATATTAATGAAATAAGGGTTAATGTTTCATTACCTATAAATGTTTTGATATCAATATCCACATCTAATCAACATTGGAGGAACAAAATAATGATGTGCAGTATTTGAATGAAGAAACTATTAGCATGTATGCGCTAAAGACTAACTATACCATGTAAATTCATATATTGAATAATAAAGGCAATAGTCATTATCTTGTTGATCACTATGCTTGTGTTGCTGTATAGGATAACATGTTAATGTCCTTGAAGATTGATATTATTTCATCTTATATTTTAGTCTCTAGTAAAAGTACCTTGGTGGATAAAAAATAGTCTTAGTGCATGTGAGTTGGTATGTGGGCTGGTTAGATGCTGGGTGATGACACCAAAATATATAGTATATTTTGTATCATTTCAGACATCTTTTCATGCTAAATTGAGGATCTTTTGCTTGTTTTCATAATAAATTCATCGAATATTGCAAAGTCTACTTCTGTTTTGGTTTTTCTCAATTTTCAGGTAAAAAGGCACTATTTCAGAGAGTTTTCAAGCAAAATTAAATACATAGAAGAATTACCATCATCAAGAGGAAATCACCCAAGAAATTTTACGCAAAACGGAGCAAGTCAGCATATTACGGCAGTGCCGTAATCCATTTTACGGTACCGTAATTTTAGACAGTACCGTAAAATCCGAGCCTTGCTGTATTTTGAGGAGTTTATAAAAAGAGAGTTCTTCGGATTTTACGGCACCGCCGTAAACAATATTACGGTACCGTATTTCAGAGCGCTTCAGAATAGAAACTTCGCCCGATTTTACGGCACCACCGTAAAGGATTACACGGGCCGTATTTCCGATCACTTCCGAACAGAAAGTTTCCTTGATTTTACGGCAGCATCGTAAACTAGATTACGGTACCGTAATTCCCAGACGACATCAGAACATAAGACTCGAGCGATTTTACGGCAGTGCCGTAAACTATTCCACTACCGTAATTCCTGTTCTAAACGTGACGCCCAGGTCAACTTCGACGCCCAATTTTTGCGGAGAGGATTGCTGGCGATCCAGAACTCTAAATTGGATACCGTAAGAAGGAAAAAGTGAGCTTGGGACGGGAGAGGGACACACACACACCGGAAGCCCTAATTTTCATCCACTATCGAGGGAGAAATTGTGATTCACGCCGCCGCGCTCGATCCAGACGATCTCCGGCCGTGATTTTTCTACTGAAGCTTTGTCTGAAGGAGGAGACAATACACCAGAAGTTTCAGATCGAAAGGAGATCAATTGGAAGAGAAATCGAAGAAAAAAGAGTCGCTGATACTATTCATCGACATTCTTTCCAAATTACGGCTGTGAAATACTTCACAGCCGTGCTGTATTTTCTAAACTTCTCTTTTCCTTTGATTTTCGATCTTCTGAAACCATGACTCATTGTAATTCCTTCACGATGATAGCTTAAACTACTTTTGGGACATGGGGGAGTAATTCACTTAATTTCCAATGACTAGATGACTACTTTTTCAATATTTCATTGCGTTTAATCTTAGCATGATGATTTTGCTCATGTGATAATTGTGCTTAGACTATTTATAAGTCCATGTTACTAATTATGTTCTTAGAATTTTCGCTGTTGACTGAAAGGTAATTGCTTGAGAATTTGAAACCCTAGAATTGCATGTTAGGAACCCTTCCTTAGGTTAGATCCAACTTGATCTATTCTAGTAGAATAATTGCCATGATTATAACATGAATCTATAGATCGATGTCTATTTGTCAAACGTGGAGATCTTGTGCGAAAGCAAGGATCGGAACGTTGGAGATCCATGAGTAAAACTAGTGTCGAGACTCGGATGCACGAAAGTGATCCTTGAGACTCCACTAGAGGTTATCGACCTAGAACTCGGATGCACGAAAGTGATCCTTGAGTTCATTGTTTGTTGATTTACTTATCTTCAGCGTTGAGACGAATCTTGCACGAAACAAAGATAAATCCCTGTGCGGTTGTTTGCACAAAAGTGAAACAATCCTTTTATTAAGTAAATTACATCTTCATCATGATAAAATTGAACTGACGAAATCCTTATTCATATCTAGTCATAAAAGTTAAAGTGAACGAAACCCTAGTCCTAGCTTTTCTCTCTGATAATTCCGTTTTAGTTTCCGATTGCTATTTTTCACTACTTCGAATTGCCTAGATAGTTAGAAATCAACTATTTGGTATTCGACAACATAGGTTTCTGTGGGTTTGATATCTTAATTATTACTTCGAGTATCCGTGCACTTGCGTAGATAACAACAAGTGTGGTAACCGAATAAGTTTTTAGAGCTGTGTCAGGGGGTGACTGACGCAGCGGATGAATAGGAGGGTTCCTTAAAGCAATACTCTACGGTGGGGGAACTATGATGCAGAAATCCGGGAGAGGGTCTTGAGACAAGGGAAGAGAAAGCGTGTGTGATCGATGAAAATATGCGGAGAAAACCGATGGGAATAGCGCATGATGTAACTTGAGCAATACTCGGAGTGACAAGAAGCCACAGATCGGAACTCTAATGGAGAATACTCACCTCGATCGCGAAGCCGATGTCTACTTTGCAAGCACACGCGCACGCCCTCCACAATGCTACGGCAACCAATCAATCTTACTCGTCCAAGACACAACTCAGCAAGATGAACATGCAAAGGACCCGGCGCCCAAGCAGGGTTCACCGGCTGTTTTGATTGAAAGCTGAAAGAAGCGTACAAAGAGGAGGCGAGGGAACTCTAGGCGAGCTCCTCGGAGTTTTGCTGGACCTAAGGCCTTGCAAGGGAAGGCGCAAGCTACAACGAAAACTAAGAAACACACATCCCTTCAGCCCTTCTTTTATGGATCAAGAGGGGGGGGGGGGGAGAGGGTCACAAGCTAAACATGTGAGGTAGTTGGAGAAGCCAACCACCCAAAACAAACTAAAGTAGGGTCAAGATGCCCCCTAACTACTGAAAAGTAAAACAAACTAGCAACTATTCCCTGGGCGATTCCTTCATGCGAGGGGTGTGAGGCGTCGAGCGAAAGAGTCATCCACGTGGTCGCTGTCCGGACCCATGTGGCGCTACACCATCTCCGAGCAAGCCGCCACGAAGCAGCAGAACTTGCTGATGGTGGGCTGATTCTGGACGTTGTTGGCGGTGTCGTGCGCTGAGCTGATGACCCGGTTGTTGTAGCGGTCGGTGGGCTGGTCACGGTCGGTGGTCGAGTCTCGAAGCGGCCCCTGAGTGAGGGGTAGCGAGGGAAGCGGATGAAGGGATGTCGTGGAAGCAGGAGAAGTCATATTGCCGGAGTGGATGGGGCATGTCGTGGCTGTCAAAGGGCTCATCACTCCTACAAAATGGTCTGGAGGGTGTGAGGACCGCTGAGAATGTCGAACGGGGTGGAAAACCACCGTCTTTGGCTTTCTGGGGCTGAACACGGCCTAGTTGTGGTCATCATCATGGCCGTGTTCTGTGTCTGATTCCTACACCGAGGTGAACATGACTGGTGTCATGGCCGTGTTGGGGGTTTGCGAGCTTGTCACGGCCTGGCCGTGTTCCGCGTCACGGCCGTGTTCGCTGGGGCCGAAATCCACTGAATGTTGCGATGATTTCACGGCGGTGCCATATCCTAAAATACGGGCCATAATCTTGTTCACGGCCTGGCAGTGTTCTCCATCACGGCCGTGTTTGCTGGGGCCGAAATCCACAGAATGTTGTGTTGATTTCACGGCGGTGCCGTAACCTGGAATACGGGCCGTAATCTTATTCACGGCCTGGCCGTGTTCTCTTTCACGGCCGTGTTCGCTGGGGCAGAAAGTTGCCGAGCCCAACACGGCGGGTGCCACGGCCGTGTCGCAGGCTGTGTTTTCGTTCGCGTCCGCCTTCGACCGTGTCATGGCCATGTTCAAGGCGGCAGAGGGCTTCCTGATCTGAATTTTGGGGGGGTGTCTTCGTCAAGTCCTGGGAAGTCTCCCCAAGCATCTTCTAGCGGGATGTGGCCTTCCCCATAGGCGTCTATGACTCTGTCAAATATCCCGGGGGGGGGGGGGGGGGGGAAGAATTCTCCTCCGGAGAATAGAGTGGAGAGTCGTCAGAGGAAGGGGCGCCGGTGTGGAGGGGCGCATGATAAGGCAGGAGGTCAGCGACGTTGAAGATAGGGCTGCCGTGGGAATCCGCCGGAAGGTCAAGGACGTAAGCATTGGAGACAAGTCGCCGTAGGACCATGTAGGGTCCGGCGCAGCGTGCATGCAACTTCCAATTGGCTCGCGATTTCAAATGCTCAGGGTGGAGACGCACCAATACAAGCTCACCAATCTCGAAGTGATGGGGCCTACGATGCACGTTGGCCGCAGCCGTGTACCAGGTGTTGCTCAAGAAAATTCGACGGCAAATTTCATCGTGTAAACCCGCAAGATGAGATGCAAATGTATATGCGGACTCATGAATGGAAGGGGGAGGAGGGACGTTATGCATGTCAATGGGTTTCCTAGGTTGGTGCCCGAGGACGACCTAGAAAGGACTCAACCCTGTCGAGCGGTGGGACGCGCTGTTATATGCGAATTCCGCGATCGGAAGGTGATCAGCCCAATGGCGTGGGAAGTCGCCAGCTAAGCACTGCAGAAGGTTACCCAAACTCCTATTCACTACCTCGGTTTGACCGTCCGTCTGTGGATGGTACGCCGACGAGAATTTGGGGGAGGTCCCAAGGAGGGCCCACAACGATTTCCAAAAGTGACCGACGAACCGGGTGTCGCGGTCGGACACGATGGTCAGGGGAAGACCGTGAAGCCGGACAATCTCCTTAACAAACATATGGGCAATATGGGAAGCATCAGCCATCCGAGAGCAAGGCAAAAAATGCGCCATCTTGGAGAAGCGATCCACAATAACGAAGATGGAGTCGTGGCGCGAGGTGGTGTGGGGGAGGCTAAGGACGAAGTCCATGCTAATGTCGAGCCATGGACTCCTCGGGACAGGCAGCGGGGTGTACAAGCCAGTGTTGGCGGGGCGCTGCTTGGCACGTTGGCAGGCGCCGCAATGCCGGACGACCTTATCTACGTCCTTACAAAGAGTTGGCCAGAAGAAAAGATCTTCGGCCAAATCGAAGGTCTTGTCGCGGCCATGGTGCCCAGTGGCACCGCGAGCGTGTAGCTCGAGCAGCAGATGCTCACGGAGGGACGACCGGGGAATGCACAACCGGTTACCGTACACAAGATAACCGTCATGGAGACGATACGGGAGGTCTAGAGGGTCTGCAGCCTGGAGGCGAGCGAGCACCAGACCGAAGTCAGGGCAGTCTGCATACTCGTCGTGGATGTGAGGGATGGCTGGAATGGACGAGGACAGGACGCACAGGAGCGAGCAGACACGGCTAAGGGCATCGGCCACTACATTCTCCTTCCCAGCCTTGTGGGTGATCACAAACGTGTATTGCTGGAGAAACTCAACCCACTTCGCGTGACAAGGGACGAGCTTCTTCTGGGAGTTGAGAAACGAAAGGGCCTGGTGGTCACTGAAGAGGACGAACTCTTTATGAAGGAGATAGTGATGCCACTGTCGAAGAGACTGCACAATGGCGTAAAACTCCTTATCATAGGTAGAGTATCGTTGCCATGCATCGTTCAGCTTCTCACTGAAGAAGGCAACCGGGTGGCCCTCTTGGCTAAGGGTTCCTTCGATGCCAGTACCGGAGGCGTCACAGGCAACCTCGAAGACTTTAGAAAAGTCAGGGAGGCGAAGGACGGGTGCAGAGGTCATGATGTCCTTAAGGGCTGAGAAAGCGCGGCTCACCGCGGGTGTCCAACAGAAGGTCTCATTCTTGGTGCAAGCTGTCATAGGGGAAGCGATGGTGCTGAATCCCTTAATGAAACGGTGGTAGAAGGCAGCGAGGCCGAGAAAGCTGCGGACCTCAGTGACGGACTCGGGTTATGGCCAGCGATGGATGGCCTTGATTTTCGCAGGGTTAACCATGAGGCCCTGGTCCGAGACGATGAAACCTAGAAACGGAACCTGAGAGTTGAGGAAGGAACACTTCTTCGTGTTAAGGAACAGACGTTCCTTACGCAGGAGGTCAAAAGTCAAGCGCAGGTGCTCTAAGTGGTCAGCACGGGTGCAGCTATAGATGAGAATGTCGTCAAAGTAGACGACCAGAAATTTGCCCATGTACGGACGAAGGACCTGGCTCATGAGACGCATGAAGGTGGAGGGCGCGTTGGTAAGCCCGAAGGGCATAACCAACCACTCATAGAGGCCGTCCTTCGTCTTAAAGGCCATCTTCCACTCGTCACCCTCACGGATGCGGACTTAATGATAGCCACTCCGAAGGTCCAGCTTGCTAAACCAGCAAGCACCAGAGATGAGATCAAGCATGTCATCAAGGCGTGGGATGGGAAATCGGTACTTAACCGTGATGTGATTGATTGCGCGGCAATCAATACAAATCCGCCATGACCCGTCCTTCTTAGGGGTGAGAAGGGCCGGCACGGCACAAGGGCTAAGACTCTCGCGGATGAAACCTTTGGCAAGAAGGTCATCCACTTGACGTTTGAGCTCCGCATGCTCGGTCGGGTTAAGACGGTGATGGGGCAAGTTGGGCAACGATGCTCTGGCCGTGATTTTTCTACTGAAGCTTCATCTGAAGGAGGAGACAACACACCAGAAGTTTCAGATCAAAAGGAGATCAATTGGAAGAGAAATCAAAGAAAAAAGAGTCACCGACACTGTTCATCGACATTCTTTGCAAATTACGGCTGTGAAATACTTCACAGCCGTGCTGTATTTTCTAAACTTCTCTTTTCCTTTGATTTTCGATCTTCTGAAACCATGACTCATTGTAATTCCTTCACGATGATAGCTTAAACTACTTTTGGGACATGGGGGAGTAATTCACTTAATTTCCAATGACTAGATGACTACTTTTTCAATATTTCGTTGCGTTTAATCTTAGCATGATGATTTTTCTCATGTGATAATTGTGCTTAGACTATCTATAAGTCCATGTTACTAATTATGTTCTTAGAATTTTCGCTGTTGACTGAAAGGTAATTGCTTGAGAATTTGGAACCCTAGAATTGCATGTTAGGAACCCTTCCTTAGGTTAGATCCAACTTGATCTATTCTAGTAGAATAATTGCCATGATTATAACATGAATCTATAGATCGATGTCTATTTGTCAAACATGGAGATCTTGTGCGAAAGCAAGGATCAGAACGTTGGAGATCCATGAGTAAAACTAGTGTCGAGACTTGGATGCACGAAAGTGATCCTTGAGACTCCACTAGAGGTTATCGACCTAGAACTCGGATGCACGAAAGTGATCCTTGAGTTCATTGTTTGATGATTTACTTATCTTCAGCGTTGGGATGAATCTTGGGTGAAAACGAAGATAAATCCCTGTGCGGTTGTTTGCACGAAAGTGAAACAATCCTTTTATTAAGTAAATTACATCTTCATCATGATAAAATTAAACTGACGAAATCCTTATTCATATCTAGTCATAAAAGTTAAAGTGAATGAAACCCTAGTCCCAGCTTTTCTCTCTAATAATTCCTTTTTAGTTTCCGATTGCTATTTTTCACTACTTCGAATTGCCTAGATAGTAAGAAATCAACTATTTGGTATTCGACAACATAGGTCTCTGTGGGTTCGATATTTTAATTATTACTTCGAGTATCCGTGCACTTGCGGAGATAACAACAAGTGTGGTAACCGAACAAGTTTTTAGTGTAAGTCCCTTTTCAAAGGGGGCGAAACCCAAAGGGGGGGCGCATATCAAGTAATTTCCCAAAGGAAGCTAGGGTTTCATAGATCGTTTGTATGAACATAAGATCAACTTATTCAAAGATTGCATAGATGAAAAGGATTCATACCATGGCCATTGCAAGGATGGCGACTTGGAAGCAAAGATGCGAGTGCTTCTTCTCCAAAGGCACCGCACACAAGATGAGAGATAGCTCCTTCTTGTTTCTCCTTGTGCTAGCAAGGATCTCCAAGAGTCCTAGTCGCGTGAAGGGGATTGAGATGATCTCTCTTGGCTTGGTCGAACTCTTCTTGGCGTCTACCTTTTTCTTTACCCCACGAGAGAGCAAGCGGCGACTTGGAAGAGGCGAGCGAGAGTGGAGAATGAAGCCACGAACGTAGAGACGTTTCTATTTTGGAACTTCCAAAAATAGCAAGCTTCATGCGTTCATGCGTTATGCGTTCACTCCAAGTGAACCGAACGCTCATTCTTCTCTCTTTGAACCATGCGGTCACACATGTGAACCGGTTCAAGTTGGTTTGGTTCAAAGACCAATTAACCCAAGCCTTTGGTATAACTCATTAAACCTAAAGGTTCAAGATCTAACCGTTCATCTCTTGATGCTCTTGATCTCACCGATCTAGCATCAACTCTCTCGATCGAAGCTTACCGATCTCAAGCCCTAATCAATCAAACATGATCAGACCAGATCTCACTTACAATCAGAGTTTAAATCCCTTTAAACTAAACCAAAACAATTCAGTCCACACGATCTGACATAAGTAAGCCATATCATCAAATTGTGCGACCCTAAGGGTTTCCTTTAAATGTCGGTAACGATAACTTATGTTATCACGATCAGTGAGGGGTATCTAGCAACACATCACTGTCTCCCGATATAAGGAAAGAGTCTTCCAAGACTACACCCAAACCACAGCACAAGTGTAAACCCAAGTCACTTGACATATATGTTTCCTTTGCCACTGGATGTTCTTATTGGACAAGTGTGTCAAGCCTGTAAATCCAATATGATGAGAATGATTAGATCAGATGAACATAGTCATCTGGGTATGGCCATACACTTTCTCAATCATCTCATCCAGGGGGGCCCCATTAGAACATCACACTCCAAACTAGGAGACGGCAATCCTATATCTATCACTAGTGCCCTAACATGACTCATGCTCATTATCCAAGATAGACTATAACCATTATGTTGCAAATGATATTGAACTACCTCAAAACAATGCCAATCATCATTTAGAAACACAAATGATCTCAAGTCAGAGGAAATATGCCACTTGTTTGCATATAAGGATTATTCACATTGTGACAAGCAATTGAACATCCTATGTAGGGTCTGTCCAGTACATCCAATGTACCCATGAGTCTACATCTTATTCCATGCTCAAAGCATCCTATAAGATTAGAACACATATTAGTCTCAATCATATCAAGGCTGTCTCATGTTCACCAAGATATCTCGACTAAGGACAATACTGCATGTCAGCCAAGCTGAACAGCATTGAGACATTATTCAGAAGTATACATATTGCAGCAGATAATGTAACAACCTGAATAACAACCATTGCCTTTATAAACATAAAGTTTATACATGATACTGATACAATCCCAAGGCCTCAAACATTAGCCTTAAGGGCATACCCCAACAATCTCCCACTTTCACTTAATCTAATGGTTGAGAAATCTCAAACCCATATTATTATAGTGCTTCTCATGCTTCTGCTGCGCCAGAGGCTTTGTAAGCGGGTCAGCCAGATTGTTGTCTGTATGAACCTTGCAGACTTTGATCTCGCCACGATCAACGATCTCCCGGATCAAGTGAAACCTTCTCTGTATGTGCTTGGACTTCTGGTGTGACCGTGGTTCCTTTGCTTGTGCTATTGCTCCAGTGTTATCACAGAAGATAACCAATGGATCTGCACTCGAAGGAACAACACCAAGTTCCTGAACGAACTTACGAATCCACACTGCCTCCTTGGATGCTTCCGAGGCTGCAACATACTCGGCTTCTGTTGTGGAATCAGCAACTATAGATTGTTTGAAACTTTTCCACACCACTGCACCTCCATTCAAGCTAAAAACATAGCCTGATTGCGATCGGAAATCATCCTGGTCAGATTGGAACGAAGCGTCAGTATATCCTTAAATACTGAGTTCTTCCTGACCTCCATAAATCAAAAACATATCTTTGGTCCTCCGAAGATATTTCGAAATGTTCTTGACTGCAATCCAGTGTGCCTGACCTGGATTACTTTGGAATCGACTGGTCACGCTTAACCCGTAAGCGACGTCTGGGCGAGTACACAACATCGCATACATAATGGACCCAATAGCCGAAGCATAAGGCGTATTGTCCATTTCATCTTTCTCAGTCTTTGTTTGTGGACATTGACTCTTTGAAAGATTCAGACCATGTCTGACTGGAAGATATCCTCTTTTAGAATTTTCTAAATGAAATCTCTCCAGGACTTTATCGATGTAAGTACTCTGGCACAGCCCGAGAAGCCTCTTAGATCTATCTCTGTAGATCTTCACACCTAATACATAGGCTGCTTCTCCCAAATCTTTCATCTGGAAACATTTTCTTAACCATGCCTTGACAGCATGTAGTTCAGGAATATCGTTTCCAATGATCAAGATATCATCGATGTAGAGGACTAGGAAAGTAATCACGCTCCCACTAAACCTCTTATATACACACGGGTCATCTTCATTCTTGATGAAACCAAACTCACAGATTGATTCATCAAAACGAATATTCCAGCTTCTTGATGCTTGCTTAAGTCCATAAATGGACTTCTTTAACTTGCATATTTTATGACGATCTGATGGATTAATGAAACCTTCAGGTTGTGTCATATACACATCGTCGTCTAGTTTTCCATTAAGGAAAGCGGTCTTCACATCCATTTGCCAAATCTCATAATCATAATATGCTGTTATCACAAGAATAATCCGAATAGACTTGAACATAGCTACAGGCGAGAAAGTTTCATCATAATCTATCCCGTAGATTTGTTTGAAACCTTTCGCAACTAGCCTGCCTTTATAGGTAACCACGTTACCATCCATGTCAATCTTCTTTTTGAAGATCCATTTACAGCCTATAGGGATTACTCCCGGAGGCGGATCAACCAAATCCCAGACTTGGTTATCTGACATGGAGTCCATCTCGGCTCGCATAGCTTCAAGCCATCTGGCTGATTCCGGTCCACTGACCGCATCCGCATAAGTGAGGGGTTCATCATTTATGATGTAGACTCCGTCATAGCGCTCAGGCTGTCGACGGATCCTTCCCGATCTTCGCGGTTCCCGTGATATCTGAGCCTCAAGTTGTTCAATAACCTGTTCTACTGGCTCATGCACATCCAACTGTGCTTGACTACTTTGTCCTTCTTCTGGATTCTCATCCAGCTTTATTTCTCTCCCACTGGCCTCTTGCAGAAGAAATTCCTTCTCAAGAAAAATAGCCGTCCGAGCAACAAAAACTTTGTTCTCTTTGGGATCGTAGAAATAATAACCCTTAGTTTCCTTAGGGTAACCGACAAAGATACATTTGTCAGATCTGCTCTCCAGTTTCCCAGAGGCGAGCTTTTTGACATAAGCCTCGCTACCCCAGATCTTAATAAATGTCAAGCTCGGCTGTTTCCCATACCATAACTCATATGGAGTCTTTGAAACTGCCTTGGATGGCACTCGGTTTAGTACCTTTGCAGCTGTTTCCAGTGCAAATCCCCAAAAGGAGTAAGGTAGAGTAGCCTGACTCATCATAGAGCGAACCATATCAAGTAAGGTTCTATTTCTCCTCTCGGACACACCATTCCATTGCGGTGTTCCTGGCGGAGTGAGCTGTGAGATAATCCCACACTCCTTCAGATAGTCAGTAAACTCTCGACTCAAGTATTCTCCACCTCGATCTGAACGAAGTGCCTTGATATTTCGGCCTAGCTGATTCTGTACTTCATTTTTGAACTCTTTGAACTTGTCAAAAGATTCACTTTTATGTCTCATTAGATAGACATAACCATACCTACTGAAATCATCAGTAAAGGTAATGAAGTACGAATAGCCACCTCTGGCATGTTTACTAAATGGCCCACACACATCACTGTGAATGAGGTCAAGTAAACCTGAAGCCCTTTGACCTTTATTAGAAAAAGGAGCTTTCGTCATTTTACCCATTAAACAAGCTTTGCATGTATCAAGCTCCTCATAGGAGAATGATCCCAGCAGTCCATGATCATGCAACCGCTTAATGCGCTTCTTGTTAATATGGCCTAAACGACTATGCCATAGCAAGGTGCTGTTATCAGCATACTTGGCTTTCTTGTTATCAATTTGTTGTATAGAACATTCCATGTCCAACATGAATAACCCATTGTTAATCGACCCAGTAGCATAAACAATATTATCAAATGAAATAATACACTTTGAAATATTGCATTCAAAGGAAAACCCTTTCCTGACAAGAGCAGGAATAGAGATAATATTTTTCGTTATGCTTGGTACAAAATAACAATTGTCCAGTTCCAATACAAGTCCAGATGGTAAAGAGATGTAATAAACGCCTACAGCAACAGCAGCAACCCGTGCCCCGTTTCCTACTCGTAGGTCCACCTCATGCTGTCCCACCTGTCTTCTTCTCTTGAGTTCCTGTACATTAGAACAAATGTGAACTCCACATGCAGTGTCCAACACCCATGAAATAGAAGAAGAAGATACCATGACTTCAGTCACGAAAATACCTGAGCCAGAAGCGAAAGGATTGCTTCCCTTCTTGTCTCCTTGGAGCGCTTTACAGTCCTTTTTCCAGTGACCGAGCTGGCCACATTGGAAACATCTGTATTCCTTCGACCGCTTAACCTTTTGTTTCAGAGCCTTGCTGTAGCTCTTAACAGGGGCTTTGCCCTTCTTCCCCTTCTTCTTGTTCCTTGAAGGAATTAGCAAGACAGAGGATGAAGGCTTTCCCTTTAGAGTCAACTCTGTAGTCAAGAGCATATTCAGCAACTCTGCCGGGGTACAGTCGATCTTGTTCATATTAAAATTAATGATGAACGGATCGAAAGATGCCGGAAGAGACTGCAGGATAATGTCTACAGCAAGCTCCTGATTGATGGTATGTCCCAGTTTCTCTAGAGCCTCCTTGTACCCAATCATCTTGAGTACGTGAGCTCCCATTGGACTCCCTTCAGCCAGTTTGCTCTGAAAGAAAAGCTTAGTCAAATTGTAGCATTCAGTCCTAGCCTGTGCAGCATACAGCATCTTGAGGTTTGCTATAATTTCTATAGCAGGTAGATCCTCATGCTGACGTTGCAGCTCTGGCGTCATAGACGCAAGCATCAGGTAAGCGACATCAATGCTATCATTGACATGCTTCTCATAAGCATCCCGAACCACCCTTGCGGCGTTCGGAGCGGGTTGAGGCGGTATAGCCGTCTCGAGGACATACAGTTTCCTCTCAGCCTTAAGAACAATCTTAAGGTGTCCGTACTAGTCTGAGAAGTTTGGCCCAGCAAACTTCTCCCTTTCCAGTAGGGATCGCACATTGAAATTCGTGGTGTTCGTTGCTGCAGAAATCTACAACAATGCAAGAACAGCAAGGTCAGTATCAATGTTAGAATCAATTCAGGACTTAAGAATGATTCTTTTTCTCACTATTTTATCTGACTGAAAAATCCATTAAACAGTCCGAAAGAGTAACACTCTTTTAGTGAGATGGGATCCAGATTTCATACTTGGTCTCCGCGTCCCGCTCAGGCGAGATAAGATGCACAGAGAGTACAAGCACTAATCTCTGGTAGGCAATCCCTGCCAATCGCCAACCCGTGCGATTCCCCTTCATCTGGGCAATCCAGCAGACTGTGCCAACTGAGTTGGTACAACACAGTCTCTGATCCCACAGATGGCTGCCTCCATATGGCTACCATATGCGCCACATATGTAGCCTACATGGTTAAGCTGACCCGACCTACTCCCTGGACCACCACGTGTTATGCTGAGCAACGAGAAGCGATAAATCCCTTCTCTGTAACACGCAGGTGTAATCACACACCGTCTGAAGATAGATGGGCGTGCCCACTAAGTGGGTACAACACGGCCCCAACGATAATCAGAACAGTGAGGTTTCGCGTCAGAAGGCTTACGTGCTTGATATTTAACGTTGGATTTTAACGGTCTTTTATCTTCTTAACTATCATGCAAACCCTATGGTGATAGCAGAAGATTAAATCATGCAATTCTAATTATTTAAAACAATAAATGAAAGCATGATGATCTTATGTGGTAAACGCCCATTAAGCCTAAGTAAGACCTTAATTTAACTTAAGTCTTCACTTGAGCTCTTCATGGGTCATTTGCATCTCATCTGGCCCAAACCAGGGTCCAAGCGCCCACTGCAGCTCAGGTGCGCCCACCAGGTAAATGCGCCTGTCCTAGAGTCGAACTCTAGACCTTCCACCTGGTCAAGCCTCAAGCTGCATGCGCCTCTGCCATGTGTGCTCTATGCTCTTGTCTGATTAAAATACAATTTAATCTATCTAGACAAGATTGACACGTAGGTCAATTACATTGTATAAATTAATTAAAATGTGATGCGCAGATCACAATAAAAATAATTTACAATTAATCCAGGCACGCAGGCCCCAGCACAACACACATTAAATTTGGGCAGCCCACATAAGATTAAATAAACACACATCATGGTATACAATCAACATGTGATCCAATAATAAGAAAATAAAAGTTTCAAAAACCCATTGGGATTAATTTTATTTTCCTTATGTGCCCTACTACCTTACAACGGTACATTAATAGGGATCCACTCATCATGTCTAGTGCGATCCACTGCCTTTGCATGCACCAAGTCCTAACTGACTTTAGTCGACCTAATGGTCAACCATGCATGCGCAAGGGCTGAACAACCTTCATGAGTTCTGGCAAGCGGGTGTGACCCCGGGCCTAACTCAAGAGCGTTCACTTGTTGTCTCAACCAGACATCGCTACACGCCTGTCTGCAGTCGACCTATAGCCACCTCGTGCTATGCACAGGTGCCATCTGGTCGACCCATCTAGGCTGTCAGATGGTCTGATCAGACTGGTTGGATCTTAACTAGACGATGACATCAACCCTAATAACCCGTCTAAGATTTTAAAGTAGGCGCATTAGATATAATGGATGCGCGCAAGAAATTTTGTTTTGACAAAATCATAACAAGCGCCAACATACATGCGCCAACAAGAAAACCATTATCATGTAGTTTTCGGCATGTAAATTAGATCTATGCATACAAGCGCAACTAGGGATCACAAAGCAATCATATGAACATACATAAAACCTCGCTCTGATACCAATTGTAAGTCCCTTTTCAAAGGGGGCGAAACCCAAAGGGGGGGCGCATATCAAGTAATTTCCCAAAGGAAGCTAGGGTTTCATAGATCGTTTGTATGAACATAAGATCAACTTATTCAAAGATTGCATAGATGAAAAGGATTCATACCATAGCCATTGCAAGGATGGCGACTTGGAAGCAAAGATGCGAGTGCTTCTTCTCCAAAGGCACCGCACACAAGATGAGAGATAGCTCCTTCTTGTTTCTCCTTGTGCTAGCAAGGATCTCCAAGAGTCCTAGTCGCGTGAAGGGGATTGAGATGATCTCTCTTGGCTTGGTCAAACTCTTCTTGGCGTCTACCTTTTTCTTTACCCCACGAGAGAGCAAGCGGCGACTTGGAAGAGGCGAGCGAGAGTGGAGAATGAAGCCACGAACGTAGAGACGTTTCTATTTTGGAACTTCCAAAAATAGCAAGCTTCATGCGTTCATGCGTTATGCGTTCACTCCAAGTGAACCGAACGCTCATTCTTCTCTCTTTGAACCATGCGGTCACACATGTGAACCGGTTCAAGTTGGTTTGGTTCAAAGACCAATTAACCCAAGCCTTTGGTATAACTCATTAAACCTAAAGGTTCAAGATCTAACCGTTCATCTCTTGATGCTCTTGATCTCACCGATCTAGCATCAACTCTCTCGATCGAAGCTTACCGATCTCAAGCCCTAATCAATCAAACATGATCAGACCAGATCTCACTTACAATCAGAGTTTAAATCCCTTTAAACTGAACCAAAACAATTCAGTCCACACGATCTGACATAAGTAAGCCATATCATCAAATTGTGCGACCCTAAGGGTTTCCTTTAAATGTCGGTAATGATAACTTATGTTATCACGATCAGTGAGGGGTATCTAGCAACACATCACTGTCTCCCGATATAAAGGAAAGAGTCTTCCAAGACTACACCCAAACCACAGCACAAGTGTGAACCCAAGTCACTTGACATATATGTTTCCTTTGCCACTGGATGTTCTTATTGGACAAGTGTGTCAAGCCTGTAAATCCAATATGATGAGAATGATTAGATCAGATGAACATAGTCATCTGGGTATGGCCATACACTTTCTCAATCATCTCATCCAGGGGGGCCCCATTAGAACATCACACTCCAAACTAGGAGACGGCAATCCTATATCTATCACTAGTGCCCTAACATGACTCATGCTCATTATCCAAGATAGACTATAACCATTATGTTGCAAATGATATTGAACTACCTCAAAACAATGCCAATCATCATTTAGAAACACAAGTGATCTCAAGTCAGAGGAAATATGCCACTTGTTTGCATATAAGGATTATTCACATTGTGACAAGCAATTGAACATCCTATGTAGGGTCTGTCCAGTACATCCAATGTACCCATGAGTCTACATCTTATTCCATGCTCAAAGCATCCTATAAGATTAGAACACATATTAGTCTCAATCATATCAAGGCTGTCTCATGTTCACCAAGATATCTCGACTAAGGACAATACTGCATGTCAGCCAAGCTGAACAGCATTGAGACATTATTCAGAAGTATACATATTGCAGCATATAATGTAACAACCTGAATAACAACCATTGCCTTTATAAACATAAAGTTTATACATGATACTGATACAATCCCAAGGCCTCAAACATTAGCCTTAAGGGCATACCCCAACATTTAGAGCCGTATCAGGGGGTGACAAGTCCCTGTGTGCCAATACTTAGGTTTTGGCTGCGACTTTAAGAATAAGTTTAGTTTACCTACTTGTTGGGATACAACACTGGGCATCAATGCATACACATAGGTGTATCTTGTAATAGATGTACTAGAGTAACCCGCTATGAAACTATGACTTGGGTGTCACCCGTCAAGTTCCTAAGTAACAGAAGGTGAATTAGCCCTTAGACTTAAGGTCATTGACACTCACATGTAATGAATGATATACTTTGATACATCCTGACTTAAGGTCATTGACACTCACATGTAATGAATGATATACTTTGATACATCCTAATACTTCTACATAACTGGGCTGTCATTGTGTATATTATAAATCATGTGTGTAGTTGATGCAGCCGCAGGTGCATGACTTTATCTAAGTAATAAAATAAGATCATTCCCATGAGGATCTGACGGTCAATTACCGATTACATGATCAATCTATAGCTGGATGATTCAATAAGTGTTTTTGTTCGGAAACCTTTAAATAAAGTAAAAGCAAAAGCAAGCGTTCTAGTAGAAAACTATGAGGAGAAAGTTAGGACTCGAGTTTCATCACGTTGACGGTCTAGAATTTATAAAGTAAATTTAAGCAATGAAAATCAATGTGTCAAAAGGAATTCATCTGCGTGTATAGATTACCTCCTCTCGGAGCGTAATCTAGTACTTAACTACAATAATTCCCTACTCTCCAGACAATTATTGTAATTAAGCCCCTTAAGCTTTATGATGAATCATAAAAATCCTTCAAGTAGACTCAAACTACTCTCGTGATTGAGTTCACATGTTTGAAAATAATAAGTCCTATGTCGCGATTCACCTCTTGATTTGTCTCGTGATGTCTCAAACGCAATAATACTTGGCCATAGTATTTATACAAAATAAAGTACGATTCAAATCAAATAAACACAATAAAAATCCTTAACAAAGATGAATACAGGAATTAATTCATAGAAACGTGAATGGGCTATGCCCTAATCCCAAAATAGATGTTTAAGAAACTTTGTCAAAATAGCATATAGTTTTTAGAATATAGCATGAAAACTCTATCAAAAGACAAAGAAACACTAGGGAATACAAGATAACCCTTCTCTTCAATCAGGAGATGAAGATCAAGTAGCAAAATCCCTCCTTTGCGTGATCCACACATCAGAATTTTGCCCAAAACTTGCTTTTGCCCTAGCCCCCACTTTTGTCCAAAATTGTCCAAAGAGTCATCCCTAATCTGGCCTAAAATCTCCTCTTTCATAGTTCCATCCATGTGGGACCTTTTTAGAAAGGTTCCTCCAAGATTTCACTAATTTCAATTCAATTTGATGTCGAATCGGGCAATATCATGAGTCTGGCGGCAACATTCACGGTCTGTGAATGTGTCCACGGCTGCGTCCATGAACAGCTCGGCTCATATATCTCTATCTAGCTGCTATGCACCGAGCCATTCACAACCCATGAATTTATTCACGGCCTCGACCATGAATGTCTCAGCTTGAACTCCAATCTTGGTGCAACAATGTCTTTTATTGTAGCGACACATTCACGGCCCATGAATGGACTCACGGTCATGACTGTGAATGTCTCGTCCAGCATCCATTTGATGTGCGGCTTTGTCTTTTCATTATAAATCATCCGGTGGCCTCAAAACTTGCTTAATCCATGATTTTTGAGTGATATTTTCTGCATTTTTATGAAAACCAAGAAAAGTGAAGATTCTATATAATATAAAATAAAAACATTATAAATCAGTATAAAAGCTTATAATTAAACATAAAATAGATAAAATATAGAAAAAAAAAATATGATGTAAATGCAATGCATTAGTAGTATGAGTGATCAACAAAGGGTTTGCCCTTTCTTTCAAAAAAAGTATGATAATCCAGGGATCTCCTCTGTAGGTGTATGATTGAGAGTATATGTCTATACCCTAGAGATGTAGTTCTCCTACCCGAGTCAAAAACTTGTTGTAGTCCGCAAGTGTACGGATACTTCGAAGTAATAAAATAGATATCGAACCATAGAGACCTACGTGTTAAGTACCAAATAGATGTTTTTTCACTAGCTAAGCAAACCGAATAGTGTTAAACAATTGATCGAAAAGAACACGGAAAAGTATATCAGAGAGAAACTGGGACTAGGGGTTCATCCACCTTAATTCTAATGACTAGAAAGAAATAAAGGCTGTCAGTCAAATTTCATTACGATAAAGATTTAATTTACTTCATAAAAGTATCATCTCGCTCTCGCGCAGACAATCATACAAAGGACCAATCGTCACTCTCATGCAAGATCTATCCGATGCTGAAAATAAGTAAATCATTGAACAAAGAACTCAAGGATCACTCTCGTGCATCCGAATTCTAAGTCAAACATCTCATGTGGAAGCTCAAGGATCACTCTCGTGCATCCTGAAACTCATCACAAGTTATACTTAAGGTTCTCAGGCGATCAGAAATTTAATCTCTTACAATTTCAAATCAAACCTAACACATTAACTCATTCCAAAAAGTCAGAAAATCAATATGACAATAAATCACTAAAAATCAGAATTCAAAGAACAAACCTAATCTCTTACGATAAGTTCAAAACTCAATGATTTTTAGGGTTCCAAATTTCACAATCAACTTCTTAGTCTATTTTGTGAAAACTTTAAAACATGCTGATATTAATAAAACTAAGGAGAATTAAAGGAAAGTCATCACATAAGCAGAATTATCATAACAAAATTATCAGGACAAAAATAATCAATGTCTAGTCATTAAGAAATTAAGAGAATTATACCCCCATGTCCCATAAGAAAAGTAAGCTAGCATGGAAGAAGAAATATAGTAATCCATAGTTTAGAACAATCAGAAATTGAAAGGGAAGAGGAAAAGTTACAAAACAAGGCTGTAATGAAAATTAAAGCCCGTAATTTCGCGTGTGAACAGTGCCGACACCCGCTCTTTTATTGATTTCTCCTCCGATCGATCTCCTTTCGGTTTGAAACTTCTGGGTATCCTCTCCTCCTCCAAGCGAAGCTTCCTTGTAAAAATCGCGTCTTGAGGTGGTCTCTATGCCTCTCGGTGTGAGGCCGAACCCTAAGGATGCCTCCCTCGATCCTTGATAAAAATTGGGGCTTTCAGTTCCTTTATCTTCTCCTCGTTGAGACGAGTCCACCGCTTCTTTCAGATCTCAATTTAGTGCCCGAAATCTTGGGATATCATCTTTTTAAGCTTTCGGTGGAAAAATCAGAAAACTGGGTGCAAATTATGGTACCGTAAAAATAATTACGGCACTGCTGTAATTTCCTCAAAAACTCAAAAACTTTCTGGTCAAAATCGCCTGAAAATATGGTACTATAAAATTCTGGACCAAAATTACGGTAGTGCCCTAATTTCTCAAAATTGCTCCAATTTGCATGAAATTTGGCAGGCAGCTTCGTCTCGACGTCTGGAATCCATTGGTGTGTTCAGATCTTTCAAAATCCATCAAAATATGGCACTTTTTACCTGAAAATGATAAAATACAAGAAGTGGTGTAGATTCTGCAATATTTGACAAATAAGGCTTAAAAACAAGCAAAAGAGCATAAATATGACACAAAAAGACACATAAAATGACACAAAATATACTATGAATTTTGGTGTCATCAAGGTGTATGATTGAGAGTATATGTCTATACCCTAGAGATGTAGTTCTCCTACCCGAGTCATGATGTCTTGCAATTATATAGTATTTTTAGTATACTTTTACTACAAATTATCTCTCTTATTTGTCATGTTCATACTTATTTTAACTTAAATACTTGCAATTGTTCAGAATCTTCACCTCTATTCACTTTTATCATATTTTAGGGAAAAATGATAAATTTTTGATGGAATTTTAGTGATATGAGGCAATGGATGGATTCTAGACATTGAAACGAAGCTGTTTATAAAATTTTATGCAAATCAGAGCTTCGTGGAAATTATGGCCTACCCATGACATCCGTCATGACGAAAATCCTCTCGGGACGTTTTCTCTAAATCACACTGAAAAGATCAAGACATTCCTATAAAAATTATCATAGCCATGATTCTATTAGATGTACTTCACTAAAGACCACCAAAAAAATAATAGCCCGGCTGTGAAAATTATCACGACTGTAATTTTCTCCATCAACCATGATTTCAAGCCATTTTCTTGCCCAATTTGGCTGGTTTTCAAACTACAGTTTAGGAGAAACTTTTATGGAAGGTCCCTAACATATTTGAGGTGGTTTTAGAAGGTTTAGAGGGATTTTTTTTTTGACAACTTTGGGAGGTGGATTTTGGCTAGGCAACTACAAGGGGGACCAGGCGGTGACTGCTTCAATTTCTCTTCTTCAAGAGACTTAGATCTACACTAGTTTTATTGATCCTTTTGAGGGAGTCCTAGATCTATTTCTCCTATGAGTTTCCTCTATTTATTTTGTGATTGTAATCGATTTATGAGGGATTTGATTGCTGAAACAATGTATGCGATATAGTAACCTATTTTAGGACTAGGGCATAGCCTCTGTGTATTTTTGACTTAAAACAAGATTTTTATCTTTTAAAGTAGTTTACTTGTGCTTGATTTAAATATTATTGTGCTTATTTATGTGTATATGTTGGGTCAAGATTAATATATTGTTAGACGTCGCAAGAAGAACTTATTGGTGTATATGCCCTAGGACCTAGTTTTGGTCCATCTTTGTACTACTTGACTCTGATATTTATATCATTATGGCATTGTCATTATCTATGTTTGTCTACGTCTCCACTTATGTACTTACATGATAATGTCCTTGGAGACAGATTGTATTTGTGCTCAAATGGTTGTCCCCAGTCGATGTACCTGAGTGGATATGAGACAGCTCTGGTACTTGTGAGACTGGTATATCGGCTGGTTAGGCACGAGGTGCTAACGCAGACATATGGGTATATCAATGGTGGATATACTGGACCGACCCACTGTGAGGCAATGACTTGGTGTCATGAGTTTGTTGGTGTATATGCCCTAGGACCTAGTTTTGGTCAACTTATGTACTACTTGACATTGATATTTATATATCATTCTGGCATTGTCGTTATCATTGTTTGACTACACCTACGATTGTGTACTTACATGATAATGTCCTTGGAGACAGATTGGATCTGTGCTCAAATGATTATCCCCAGTCGATGTACCTGAGTGGATATGGGACAGCTCTGGTACTTGAGAGACTGGTATGTGAGTTGATTAGGCACGCGGTGCTAACGCAGACACATGGGTATATCATTAGAGGATATACTAGATAGACCCGCTATGAGGCTATGACTTGGTGTCATGAGTTATCCTCATAAGTGATAGGAGATGCATTGATCCCTTGACTTGAGGTCATTGATCATTCTATATGGTTAGGGACTTGCTTTGATATAACCTAACACCTTGCCGTAGCTAGGAGCTCATAACGGTTGTTATTGAGCATGTCACGACCCATATGAGAAGATCAATGGACAGACATAGGATTTGCCCCTTCTCTAAGGAAGTATGATATCCATGGAGCTCCTTTATGGTTCTATGACTGAGAGTGTATGGCCATACCCAGGTGAGAACCTGTTTTAGTCATAGCCATGTGATTGGATGAAAACAAGTGGTGACACACTTGTCCAATCGGATATCAGTACGGTAAAGAGACTGTAATGCATCTGTACCTAGTTGCGATGATGGGGATGTCGATGTCGATATCCATTCCAATGACCTGGGTAGCAGCGATGCACTGCTAGGTGCTACTCACTGCGTGTGATGACCTCTGGTCAGCACTGCCAGCGTCAGAGGAACCTACAGGGTCGCACACCTTGATACTTGAGTTCTCGTATTGATCGGGAAGCCTTATGATCGAGTTATTGGATAACTCGGATCTAATTGGGAGATTTCATCAGCGCCAATGGGCCTGATGAGATGGAAGAATGTTATTGGAGCCAAACTTCATTTTTGGCAGGTTGACCCGTATTTGACCATGGTTGGTCACATTTGGATTAGGGTTGCATTGGATTGGATCCAAGTGCTTAATCAACCCATGTAATGAAGTTTGGGCTAGCTCATTATCCAATGAGGCCCAATGACAAGTTCTCATGAAGAGATGAGAGGCTAAAAGGGTATAATGGGGAGAAACATGAACCATTAAGCGCCTAGGGGCATAATGGGGTCATGTTGGCGCCTTTGCTTCATTATGGAAGTAAAGGGCGCCTCCCCCTCTCTTGCTAGGATGGAATGAATGCCTCTATGGCATGGCTTGAGGCGCAAGGCAAGGCCTTGGCGCACAAGGAAAGGCGTGGGAACAAAAGGAATGGTTGAATGAGAATTATGGAAATGTCTTGGAGACTTTCCTTGTCTCAAAACTCCTCATCCTAGCCCTACACTTGTCATGATCCTAGCCATTACCCTAACCGCCTCTTGCCCTATAAATGTGACCCTAGTCACCCCCTCTTGTAAGTAATCAATCCTTGAAGGCGTGAACACAAGGAGAGGGGCGAGTGCTTGGAGCAAGGGCGCATCTTCCATAACCGCAAGCCTCTTCCTTTCCTCTTGGCGCAAAGAGATCTAGGGCTTGGCGGCTTGGGTAGTTTTCCCTCTTCACTTGGCGCATCTTTTCTCTAGGTGGCGCAAGAGAAATAAAACATCTTCCTAAGGCTGGGATCTTCTTCCCGAGGCTAGCACCGGGCGTGGAAGAAGAGAACTCAAGAGATCCGTGTGTGTGAGACTGCAGAGGGCGCACACTTGGACGCCTACATCGACATCGCTCCATATTGCTCCTACGGTACTTACTAACTCATCGTGTCGACTCCCTTGCTTGCGATCTTCACTGGGTTTTTGGGACCGGCCTGTTTCGGGGACATTCTTCCGCTGCGAAAAATGTATGTCTATACCTCTAAAAATTGTAAAATGTCCCTGGGGTTTCCCAACAGAGTTATCCTCACAAGTGATAAGAGATGCATTGATCCCTTGACTTGAGGTCATTGGCCATTCTATATGGTTAAGGACATGCTTTGATACAACCTAACACCTCACCGTAGTTGGGAGGTAATAACAGTTGTCATTGAGCATGTCACGACCCATATGAGAAGGTCAATGAATAGATAGAGGATTTGCCCCTTCCTAATGGAAGCTTGATATCCATGGAGCTGCTCTATGATTCGATGACTAAAAGTGTATGGCCATACCCAGGTGAGAACCTGATTTAGTCATGACCATGTGATTGGGTGAAAACAAATGGTGACACATTTGTCCAATCAGATATCAGTACGATAAAGAGATTGTAATGCATCTCTACCTAGTTGTGATGATGGGGCTGTCGATGTCGATATCCATTCCGATGACTTGGGTAGCAGTGATGCACTGCTAGGTGCCACTCACTACTTATGGTGACTTTAGGTCAGCACTACTAATGTTAGAGGAACCTACAGGGTCGCACACCTTGATACTCGAGTTCTCGTATTGATCGGGAAGCCTTATGATCAAGTTATTGGATAACTCAGATCTATTTGGGAGATTTCATCAGTGGCAATGAGCCTGATGAGATGGAAGAATGTTATTGGAGCCAAACTTCATTTTTGGCAGGTTGACCCAAAATTGACCATCGTTGGTCACATTTGGATTGGATCCAATTGCTTAATCAACCCATGCAATGAAGTTTGGGCTAGCTCATTACCCAATGGGGCCCAATAACAAGTTGCTATAAAGGGATAAGAGCCCACAAGGGTATAATGGGGAGAAGTTAACCTCATTAGGTGCCTATGGGTATAATGGGGATGCCTTGGCGCAATTTGCTTTATAAGGAAGCAATTGGCGCATAGCCCTTCTTCCTTGGATGGAAACCTTGCCTTTATGGCAAGGCTTGGGGCGCCTAAGGCATGAGAGACTTATTAGGAAAGTCTTTGGCGATTGGGAAGTGTTTATGGTAAAGTCTTGGAGACTTTCCCAAACCCTAACCCTAATTGCCACCCCATAAACCCTAGCTGACTTATCCTTCATGCATGATGCGCCTAGCCCTTCTATTGCTGCCTCCTTGCTTATATATTACATCTAATATGCGAGAGCATAGAGAGAGTTCTTTTTGGTGTGAGTAAGCAAGAGGGGCGAGAGCTATAGAGCATTGGCGCATCCCTTTGGCGCAAGGAGCATTGGTGTTTGGCGGCTTCCTTCTCTTGGCGCATCCTTCCTCTTGGTGGCGCAAGTGAAGTGGTGACTCTCCCTAAGGCTTGGATTTTCTTCCCGAGGCTAGCACTGGGCATAGAAGAAGAGGACTCGAGGCATCCGTGTGTGTGAGACTGCAGAGGGTGCACGCTTGGGCGCCTACCTCATCGACCTTCACGCTTGCTCTAGGTACTTACTAACTCATCGGGTTGACCCCCTCGCAAGAGATCTTCATTGGGTTTTTGGAATGGCTCATTTTCGAGGATATTATTCCGTTGCATTTGTGATGTATTCTGTGTAAAAATTGTAAAATATCCCCGCAGTTTCCCAATAGTGGTATCAGAGCTACTTGCGAGCCTTGAACGATGTTATTTCATGCTTTTCATGCTCACATGCCATATCTACATTTTCACATATTGCATAAATGATTGGCGCATGGTTTTTCTTTAAGTAGAAAAATTGTAGGTCTCTTGTTTCTTACTTCTAATCAACTTCTTGTGGTTCTTTGCTCTCTTCATGTGATGGGATAGACCCACATGTGGAAGAGAAAATTTCTCCTCTCATAATAGGATAGACCTATCTTGAGAGACTTGTTGGGATAGGGCATGGACTGGGTGATTGCCCTTATCCTAGCAAGTTAGGGATTGCAAGGAGGGCAACCAGTATGCCTCTTGTAGACTCTTGAGAGAAATTTAGAATCAAGGATTTGTGATATGAAGGGAAGAAAGAGAGACATGTTTTATGAAAAAGTAAAATTTTAGATTTTATGTTTTTCATGAGCATGTAGAATTGCATGAGTAAGTACTTGATTGTGCATGATGTTGTGGTCATTAGTCAATCCCCTTTGCATACCTGTGATGTACTCTTGTGAGGCCTGCGTGCTGCTTTTCTTTTTGCTTTTAACTAAGAAGAAGATTAGGGTGGCGCATATCACTTGGAGCATTGGCGCATGCATCTCCCTTGATGGCGCATGCATGCTAAGTGGCGCAAGTTGGCCTGGCCGAACCCTTTGGGTTTGAGAGCTAGTTATCTTGGTGTTGGGAAACCCCGGGGATATTTTATAATTTTCAGAGATAAAAATTACATAAAACATTGCACAGCGGAAGCAATATCCCCGAAACGAGCCAGTCCCAAAAACCCAATGAAGATCGCATGCGAGGGAGTCGACACGATGAGATAGAATATACCTTAAAGCAAGATGAGGCTGATGTCATGATAGGCGCCCAAGCGTGCGCCCTCTGCAGTCTCACACACGGATGCCTCGAGTCCTCTTCTTCCACACCCGGTACTAGCCTCGGGAAGAAGATCCAAGCCTTAGTATACCTTCCTCACAACTTGCACCACCTCCAATGAGTATGCGCCAAGGATGAAGATGAGGAGAAGCCGCCAAGAACAATTCCTTCTTGCACCAAGAGGAGGAGAAGAAGAATTGGTTGTGGCTATGGAAGAGAGGAAGAGAACTTGCGCCAAGAGCCCCAACTTTCGCCCCTCTCTATTGCTCACGCCTCCAAGGATTGTGTAGAATATCAAGAGAGAGGCGCCTATGGCCTCTTTTATAGAGCCATAGGTCGGTTATGCAAGGGGGGCGGCTAGGGTTAGGGTTGGGATTTGGCTTCATGAAGCAAAATCGCCTACTCCTCCCCATTATGCCCTTAGGCACCAATGGGAGGAGATTTATCCCCATTATACCCTTTTAGCCCTTTTCTTCTTCTTGATAACTTATTAGCAAGCCCAACTTATCAATGGGCCTAGCCCAAGGTCCATTATGCACGTTAACCAAGTTATTGGATCCAATCCAAGTTAACCCAAGGTCAAATGAGGCTAACCATGGTTACATTGGTCAATATGCCAAAATTGGAAGTTGTCTCCAATAAGTTTCTTCCATCTCATCAGGCCCATTGGCACTGATGAAATATCCAGAATAGATTCGAGTTATCCAATAACTTGATCATAAGGTTTCCCGATCAATACGAGAACTCAAGTATCAAGGTGTGTGACCCTATAGGTTCCTCTGACGCTTGCAGTGTTGATCAAAGATCACCACAAGTATTGAGTGGCACCTAGCAGTGCATCGCTGCTACCCAGGTCATTGGAATGAATATCGACATCGACATCCCCATCATCGCAATTAGGTACAGATGCATTCCAGTCTCTTTGTCGTACTGATATCCGATTGGACAAGTGTGTCATCACTTGTTTTCATCCAATCTCATGTCTATGACTAAATCAGGTCTCACCTGGGTATGACCATACACTTTCAGTCATAGAACCATAGAGGAGCTCCATGGATATCAAACTTCCCTTAGGAAGGGGCAAATCCTCTGTCTGTCTATTGACCTTCTCCTATGGGTCGTGACATGCTCAATGACAACCGTTATTACCCCCCAACTACGGTGATGTGTTAGGTTGTATCAAAGCATATCCCTAACCATATAGAATGGCCAATGACCTCAAGTCAAGGGATCAATGCATCTCCTATCACTTGTGAGGATAACTCATGACACCAAGTCATTGCCTCACAGCGGGTCGTTCCAGTATATCCACCACTGATATACCCATATGTCTGCGTTAGCACCTCATGCCTAACTAGCCCATATACCAGTCTCATAAGTACCAGAGCTGTCCCATATCTACTCAAGTACATCGAATGGGGACTATCATTTGAGCACAGATCCAATCTGTCTCCAGGGACATTACTATGTAAGTACACAGTCGCAGATGTAGACAAACATTAATAATGACAATGCCAGAATAATATATAAAATATCAATGTCAAGTAGTACAATAATGGACCAAAACTAGGTCCGAGGGCATATACACCAACAATCTCCCACTTGCACTAAGACCTAGAGGTTGAGGAATCTCAACCCCATATCTCTAGCGTGACAGTCATGCTTCTGCTGCGCCAAAGCCTTGGTCAATGGGTCTGCCAGATTGTTCTCTATGTCAACTCTGCTAATCTTCACATCACCTCTGTCAATGATCTCTCTAATCAGGTAAAATCTTCTGAGTATGTATTTGGATCTTTGATGAGGCCGTGGTTCTTTGGCATGTGCAATTGCTCCATTGTTATCACAATAGATTTCAATGGGATCCACTGCACTGGGAACCACTTGAAGTTCAGAAATGAACTTCCTTATCCAAATAGCTTCTTTGGTTGCCTCAGAAGCGGCCACATACTCAGCTTCGGTTGTAGAATCGACAATTGTGGATTGCTTGAAGCTCTTCCAGCAAAAAAACACCTCCATTTATCTTAAACACATAGCCAGCCTGCGATCTAAAGTCATCAGGGTTTGACTGGAATGACACATCATTATAGCCCTGCATACTGAGCTCTTCCTGTCCCCCATAGACTAGGAACAAATCCTTAGTTCTTCTCAGATACTTCAGGATGTTCTTTACAGCCACCCAGTGCTGCACTCCAGGATTGGATTGGTATCGGCTGGTTATGCTCATAGTATATGCCACATCTGGTCTAGTACACAACATTGCATACATGATCGATCCTACTGCCGATGCATAGGGCACTCGACTCATGTCATCCCTCTCAGCCTGTGTGGTGGGACACTGGCTTTTTGAGAGAGTAAGGTCATGTCTCACTGGAAGGTACCCTTTCTTGGATTGCTCTAAGTTGAACCTCTCTAGAACCTTATTAATGTAGGTACTCTAACTAAGGGTTAGGAGCCTCTTGGATCTATCCCGGTAGATCCTCACGCCTAGAATATAGACGGCCTCTCCTAAGTCCTTCATCTCGAAACACTTCCCTAACCATATCTTCACAGCTTGAAGACTAGGGATGTCGTTCCCGATGAGTAGTATGTCATCGACATACAAGACCAGAAAAGTCACCAAGCTCCCACTGAATTTTTTTGTATACACAGGCGTCATCTTCGCTTTTGATAAAGCCATAATCTCTCACAGCTTCATCAAATCGAAGATTCTAACTTCGAGATGCTTGCTTTAATCCATAAATGGATCTCTTTAGCCTGCAGACCTTATTGGCCTCTGCAGGATGGATGAAGCCATCAGGTTGTGTCATATACACATCCTCAGTTAGCTTCCCGTTAAGGAATGCTGTCTTTACATCCATCTGCCATATCTCATAGTCATGATATGTAGCTATTGTAAGATCCAAGGATCTTAAGTCCTGGTAAGTATTATTTTGATTTAAATAAAATCATTGACTATGGATATTACGTTAAGCAGTATTGGATGTTAATTAACTAGCTTATTGGATGTTAATTAACTGGCTTATTGATTGTTAATTTGTAATTAATTAATTAGACCTTATTGGATATTAATTAAATCCTTATTGGATTTTCGTTTAAGTGAATGGTTAATTGTTAGTTAATGGTTAAATTAATTAGTTAACTATGGGTTTTGGGTTTAAAATTTGAATTAATTAGTTAGTGGGTTAAACCCTATTTGGATTAATTGGTTAGCGGGTTTAAAAGTTAAAAATCGAAAATCTAAGAGGTGGACGGCTAGGGCAAAGAAGTTGGCGATTTTCTTGAAGGCTTGGGCGATTCTTAGAGGCTTGGGCGAAATTTCCTTTCTTTCTTCTCCCTTGGCCGGCGTTCTTGGGTGATTGGTGGCGTTTCTTCTTCCATTGGTGGCGTCTTTCAAGGCCTTAGACGAGTTTGTAAGAGAGATTTTTCATCTTGGTGTTCACGGTTGAGGTGAGTGGATGTTCTCCTTCACCTAGTTCACGAAAATTGGATGCATTGCTTGTTTTAGAGAAGATTAATGCATAGGAGTATGGCATGATCTCTTAATTTAAATTGTACATGTTTTCCTTGTTTTTCCCAAATTTTCGAAACCCTAGCTTGCATGAAAATTAGGGCTTTTCGTTTTTAAGACTCCTAATCATAAATTAGGCCTTGATTAAACATGTATGTAGCATTAGAATTTCAATTGCATGAAGATTAGGGCTTGGATGAGAATTTCGACCCTTCTTCATGAAGTTACGTCCAAATGCATGGGTAAAAATTGGGGAAAACTTGATATTCATGAAATTAGGTATATGAGGATTCTACTGTATTTTTTGGGAATTTTTAGAAATAAAAGTTTCTGTTGACTGAAATTGACCTAGGGGTAATTCGGTAAATTTCCTAGTTAAAATTGGGGAAAACTTGAAATTACGAATCTAGGGATCATGAGGGACGTAATGAATATTTTTACGAAATTTTTGGATAACTTTTCGTGTATGACTTAAACTTTGAACTAGGGGTATTTCTGTCTTTTGTTATCAGAACTAGTAGAAAACTATGAATATGTGATATTCTGCATTAATGTTAATTGTGAATGAAATTTAGTGAATTTTCTGTATTATTATGTATTTTTAATTGAATGGTGTATGCAAAAAGTAATGACATGAAATATTGATTGATAACTTTGGGTGATAACTTAGCATGATTATACTGAACTGATCAGCATGAAATCTAAGGACTCTATAAAATATTATGTGATTTTTGAATATTATGTGATTATGTGATTTTTGAATATTATGTGGTTATGTGATTTTCGAATATTATGTGGTTATGTGATTTTCGAATAATATGTGTTGTGGTCATGGAATGGTTAGGACTAAGGCTAAGTGTAACTGTGTACTCAAGGGGATAGTCTATATGTGATATGTTAAGGGTTGGAGATTTCAGCCCTGTATTGTGATATGTGAGGGGGTTGTTGTTCAGCCTGCCTGATGTGATTATTGTGATAAAAATGACTATCCTAGAGTTTAGTTGACACTTAGGAGTCCACTTTTGTGAAATAAGATATAAGATATGTCTGGTGTTGTCCAGTTAAGGAACCTTTTGGGAGAACGAGTGATATAAGACGCAAAGTGCCATGTCTTGGTCGGACAGGGGCCACCTCTTGATGTCATCACTCTTAGACGCTTAGATTTTTGTGATTATGGGGTGGTGTAGATCAAGGTATCACATCTTGACCAGGTGGTGATTACCTCTTGAGTCTACACACTGTCCATGTATATATGTTGCATGTGATTTGCAGGCTTCTCCCAGTGCTTAGGCCAAAGCCGGGTTGGACCATAATGGTCACTATTGATTATGCTGGACAACTAGGTCAATTAAGTCATTAGTTGGTTTAGAGTATAGCTCTAAAACCCTGGTTACTCTTTGGTGACAATGATGTCTTAGCAGTTTACACCTGATTGTTTTATATGAGTTCTGTCCCTTAATTTTGTTATATGTTGACATGATATTCTGTTAAATATTTTTAAAATAATCTGCATGTATTTTTGAGTGTATGTTATGGATGGTCGTTTGAGACTATCCACTCACTGGGCTGTGTAGCTCACTCCCTCACTATTTTCAGGTGTAGAGCAGGGGCGCATTTCTTGAGTTAGCGTTGATATGGATATTATGCTGGTTAATGTATAAGACTTTTGTGCTTAATTAACTAGGGCCGGTTGTGGCCGAATTATGTGAACTTGTGTTGCCGGTTGTGGCAGTTTTAAGTTTTGAAGTTTTGATTTTTGTGTCACCGCGGGCTTTGGCCTGGTTTCGGTGTTTGGTATTATTCATGTTAGTTTCATGAGTTTATAGAATCGACATTGTGACTTTGGTTTCCAATTTGAGTCGATTGGTATTTTTGCGAACGGATTTGATATAAATGTGAACTTGCATATGTCTAGTGCAAGTATTGCGTGGTGGCAGGTACATTTCTGAAATTGTGTTTTCGCTGAGATTCTATGTATGGATTCTCGAAAATTTTCAGATCGTGTTTTCTTGAACTTGGTTTTACCTAGCATGTGAATCGATCTTGTATGATAACATCCTGTTTCTCTATGACTTGTGTTGCTTGTTTGGGGTTAAGATAACGGGATGTGACAGCTATAGCAAGCAGAATCCTAATGGATTTGAACATAGCAACTGGCGAAACGGTTTCATCATAGTCCACCCTCTGAACTTGTTTGAATCCCTTAGCCACTAGTCTACCTTTATAGGTAACTACGTTGCCATCCATGTCTGTCTTCTTCTTGAAGACCCATTTACACCCTATGGGTTTTACCCCATCAGGTAACTCAACCAAATCCCAAACTTGGTTAGCTGACATGGAATCCATTTCGGATCTCATGGCGTCAAGCCATCTCTTGGAGTCCGGTCCACTGACCGCCTCTTCATAAGTCTTGGGTTCATCCTCAATGATGAAGATACCATCGTGTTGGGTTGGCAGCGACCCATACCTCTCAGGTACACGGCGAATCCTCCCAGACCTACGTGGGGCCTGTGTCTGAGCCTCAGGTTGCCCATCAACCGGTGCAAGTGTCTCAGGTTCCATCTCTGTGTCTTGTGGTTGCACTTGGACCTCGTCCAAGTCAAACTTCCTCCCACTAACTTCTTTCATGAGAAACTCTTTCTCTAGAATGACAGCACCCCGAGCAACAAAAACTTTGTTCTCGGTGGGAACATAGAAGTAGTAACCCTTAGTTTCCTTAGGGTACCCTACAAACACGCATTTATCAGATCTAGGTTCTAGCTTGCTAGAATCTTGATGTTTGACATAAGCCTCACATCCCCAGATTCTGATAAAAGTGAGATTAGGGCATCTCCCACTCCATACCTCGTATGGAATCTTTGAGACACTCTTAGATGGAACATTATTCAATATTAGAGAAGCTGTTTCAAGTGCATGTCCCCAGAATGAGGGAAGTAGAGTTGCATGACTCATCATACATCGAACCATGTCCAACAAAGTTTGATTTCTCCTTTCAGACACACCATTCCATTGGGGTGTTCCAGGAGACGTGAGTTGGGACAGAATCCCACACTCTCTTAGATAGTCAAGAAACTCACCACTCAGGTACTCTCCACCACGATCTGATCGAAGAGCCTTAATGGATCTACCAAGCTGGTTCTCTACTTCATTCTTGAACTCCTTGAATTTCTCAAAGGATTCGGATTTATGTCTCATCAAGTAGACATAACCATATCTACTGAAATCATCAGTAAAGGTAATGAAGTAGTTGTGTCCTCCTCTGGCTTGCTTATTGAATGGCCCACACACATCGCACACACATCGCTATGTATGAGATCCAACAAACCTCCTGCCCTCTCACCAATTTTGGTGAAGGGCGCTTTTGTCATTTTCCCTAACAAACAAGGCTCACATGTATTAAATTCCTCCAAGGAACTTGAATCTAACAACCCATTTGCATGGAGTTGTTGAATGCGATTCTTGTTTATATGGGCTAAGCGACAATGCCATAGGAAAGCACCAACTGAACCACTCAGTTTGGTCCTTTTATTATTTATGTTACAAATAGAGTTATCCATGTCTAACACATATAGACCATTGCACAAAGTACCCTTCCCATAGAACATATTTGCAAATGAAAAAGAACAAGAGTTCTTATTTATTTCAAACTTAAATCCCTTCTTTGCCAAGCAAGGAATGGATACAATGTTCTTAGTAAGCGAAGGTACATAATAGCAATTATCTAACTCTAACTGAAGTCTAGATGGCAGGGAGAGAGTCAAAACTCCTACAGCAACAACAGCAACTTGTGCCCCGTTTCCAACTCGTAGGTCAATCTCTCCAGCCCGTGCCGATCTACTTTTTTTGAGCCCCTGCATATTTGTACAAATATGAGCTTCACATGCGGTATCCAATGCCCATGACATAGAAGTAGAAAGGTTGACTTCTCTAACATAAATACCTGAGCTTGAAGACGAAGCCTTGCCTCTCTTCTTCTCACTCTGAAGTCGCACCATGTCCTTCAACATGTGAGGTGGCCCTCCACATGAATAGCACTTATTGTTCCTGAGCCATTCCATCTTTAATTTCAGTTCCTTGGTCAAGCCTTTCGGCTCAACACACTGAATGTCAACTTTAGGAGGATTGAGCCTAACCAATTCATTAAAGAGCTGTCTTAGATTAGTAATAATCTTAGAGGCACTCTTCAATTCATATTGCCCTTGAAGCTCGGGCGACATGTTGGTTAGCATCAATTGTGTAACCTCCAAAGTATCAGCCTGATGCTTATCATAAGCATCCCTCTCAGCCGCTGAGGCCGAGCATGGAAGTGGTTCAGGAATGGGCTGCTCAAGGACATAGAGCTTTCTGTCGAGCTTGAGCACAATTCTCAAGTTCATATACCAATCCATCAAGTTGGATCTAACCAACTTGTCCTTCTCAAGGATAGATCGCAGTGACCAACTGCTATTGTTCGTTGCCATTGTTCTACAATAGTCAAGAAATAGCAGATTAGTACTACTTCAAATCATTTAAACTGGACTTATTTTAAATGATTATGACTCTCACTATTTTAATCGAATTGATAACCCACAAAGTCAATCGGGAAGTTTAAGACTTCCTAGTGAGATGGGATTCTCATTCCACATGAGGCTTCGCGTCCCACGAGGGTGAGATGAGATGCACAAAGTAACCCATGCTTCCTAAGGTGGGCACGCCGGCCGATTGCTCCAAGCAATTCCCCTTATTGAGACAGTCTAGGCATTTCATGTCCAGCGAGGGCTGGATACAGCATGAAACCCTAACCTCTCAATGATGCCTCTAGAGCTCCACCATATGCCCAGCTCAAGTGAAAATCTAGTCAAGTCCATTCCTAACCGTTATGCCCAGGGCCAACGAGTTTCCTTGAGAAGGCGCACCCGATTAAAACGGACTAGGGAAACTATTGCCACCACGCACTTTCTAAAGATAAGTGGGTGTGTCCCATGAGGGCGGGAAACAGTTCACAACACCACTGATCGATAGCTTAGTGAGGGCTACGCGTTAGAAGGCTACTAGACTTGATATTTATTTATGAGGGTTTTTGATGTCTCATCAGTTTTATCTTATGTCTAACATTACAGGCATGCAATCCTATAGTGATAACATAACGATAAAACAGACATGCTTTAGCAGATATCGAAAGCAATAAATGAATGATGTGATCATAGCCTATTCAAGACATTGAACCAACCCATGCCAAAAGGAGGTTCAACTCTTGACCTAGGATTCAAGCCCCAAAGACAAGACCTAGCCTAGCCGACCTCTAACTTGAACTTCAAGGTTGGCTCCAAGGTCCTCCTCACCATGGTTTAGCTCTCAAACGCTAGGGGTACACCCCAAGGTTCGGCCAATGCCATGGTCTTCCTCCAAGGAAGGTGCGCCATCTAGCAAGTCACAAGAGGGATAGCACACAAGCACAAGGCTCGGCCAAACCCTATCTTGCGCCCCCATGCAAGGATGCGCCATCTTTGAAGCTTGTTGTGCCACCATGCAAGGTGCGCAAGCTTCATGCATGCGCCTAGCTCCAAGTACATGCGCCACCCTAATCTTCTTCTTAGTTAAAAGCAAAAGGAAAAGTGGCACGCGGGCCTCACAAGGATACATCACAGGCATGCAAAGGGGCTTGACTCATGATCACAACATTATGCACAAGTAAGGTATCTACACATGCAATTCTACATGCTCATGAAAAACATAAAATTTGAAATTTTACTTTTTCATAAAACCATTCTCTTTTCCTCATCTTCTTATCACAAATCTTTTGGTTATTTGCGATTAAACTTTCATGATGATTTCAAAGATCCTTTCGGCTGGCAATTTTGTCAGATCAAGAGACCCAGCCAGTCTGAAGACACAATGCCCGTCCTACTTGACAAAACCACATGCGCCTTTGATCCTTAAATCATGCAAGAAAAATAGTCCAAAAATCCAAAAGAGATTGAAAAGATGATAGAAACAAGAAACCCTAATTTTTCCTACTTAGAAAAATCGTTTGCCATGTGATCATGCAATTTGCAAAAATTGAGATATGGCATGTGAGCATGGAAAAGCATGAAATTACATCATTCGAGTCTCGCAAGTCGCTCTGATACCACGGTTGGGAAACCCCAGGGATATTTTATAATTTTCAGAGATAGAAATTACATAAAACATTGCACAGTGGAAGCAATATCCCCGAAACGAGCTAGTCCCAAAAACCCAGTGAAGATCACATGCGAAGAAGTCGACACGATGAGATAGAATATACCATAAAGCAAGATGAGGCTGATGTCGTGATAGGCGACCAAGCGTGCGCCCTCTGCAGTCTCACACACACGGATGCCTCGGGTCCTCTTGTTCCACGCCCGGTGCTAGCCTCGGGAAGAAGATCCAAGCCTTAGTATACCTTCTTCACAACTTGCGCCACCTCCAATGAGTATGTGCCAAGGATGAAGATGAGGAGAAGCCGCCAAGAACAATTCCTTCTTGCACCAAGAGGAGGAGAAGAAGAATTGGTTGCGGCTATGGAAGAGAGGAAGAGAACTTGCGCCAAGAGCCCCCAACTTTTGCCCCTCTCTATTGCTCACGCCTCCAAGGATTGTGTAGAATATCAAGAGAGAGGCGCCTATGGCCTCTTTTATAGAGCCATAGGTCGGTTATGCAAGGGGGGCGGCCAGGGTTAGGGTTGGGATTTGGCTTCATGAAGCAAAATTGCCTACTCCTCCCCATTATGCCCTTAGGTGCCAATGGGAGGAGATTTATTCCTATTATACCCTTTTAGCCCTTTTCTTCTTCATGATAACTTATTAGGAAGCCCAACGTATCAATGGGCCTAGCCCAAGGTCCATTATGCACGTTAACCAAGTTATTGGATCCAATCCAAGTTAACCCAAGGTCAAATGAGGCTAACCATGGTTACATTGGTCAATATGCCAAAATTGGAAGTTGGCTCCAATAAGTTTCTTCCATCTCATCAGGCCCATTGGCATTGATGAAATCTCCAGAATAGATTCGAGTTATCCAATAACTCGATCATTGAAAGTACCCCTTTCATGAGGGGGGCGAAACCCTAAAGCATGCGCATTCAAGAAATTTTCTAGGGCTTCATAAGATCGCATGTGGTATAACCATATGATCAACTTAAGTTTTACTAAGATCAAGATGTGATCTTACCATAGCCATCGCTTGGATGGTGCCTTGGAAGCAAGAGGGCGAAAGGGGCTCTCCTCCAAAGGTGGCGCACACAAGAGGATGATGGCTACTCCTTGTGTTCCTTGTGCTAGCAAGGCTTCAAGGGTCCTTGTCGAATGGAAGGGAAGAGATCTACTCTTTGCTTGGCCGAATCCTCTCTTGTCGTCAACCTTCACAACGCAAGCCGTGAGTCGTGAGTCGTCAAGAGCAAAAAGGGGCGAGAGAGGATAATCGAGAGGCGTTGCTTTCGAATGTGGAAACGTTCCCATTTTGGAAAACCGAAATTCCAAAAATAGCAACCACTTGATTACATGCGTTATGCGTTCACTTGAAATGAACCAAACGCATATCCCTTCTCCCATATGAACCATGCGCTCACACATGAGCCGGTTCAATGTATTTGGTTCAATGACCAAATCAAATCAGCCCAAGCTTTTAGTCCAGATCGAATCAAACCCTAAGGTTCCAGATCTGACCATTCATCTCCTGATGCTTCTGATCTCACCGATCTAGCATCAACACTCTCGATCGAAGCTTACCGATCTCAAGCCCTAATCAATCAAACATGATCAGACCAGATCTCACTTATAATCAGAGTTTAAATCCCTTTAAACTGAACTAAACAATTCAGTCCACACGATTTGACTTAAGTAAGCCATATCATCAAATTGTGCGACCCTGAGGGTTTCCTTTAAATGTCGGTAACGATAACTTACATTATCACGATCAGTGAGGGGTATCTAGCAACACATCACTGTCTCCCGATATAGAGGAAAGAGTCTTCCAAGACTACACCCAAACCACAGCACAAGTGTGAATCAACTCACAAGGCATACATATTTCCTTTGCCACTGGATGTTCTTATTGGACAAGCGTGTCAAGCTTGTAGCTCCAATATGATGAGCATGATTAGATCAGATGAACATAGTCACCTGGGTATGGCCATACACTTTCTCAATCATCTCATTTAAGGGGGGGCCCATTAGAACATCACACTCCAATTAAGGAGACGGCAATCCTATATCTATCACTAGTGCCCTAACCTGACTCATGATCATTATCCAAGATAGTCTATAACCATTATGTTTCAAATGATATTGAACTACCTCAAAACAATGACAATCATCATTTAGAAACACAAGTGATCTCAAGTCAGAGGACATGTGCCACTTGAAGCAAAACAAGGATTATTCACATTGTGACAAGTAATTGAATATCCTAGTAGGGTCTGTCCAGTACATCCAATGTACCCATGAGTCTACATCTTATTCCATGCTCGAAGCATCCTATAAGATTAGAACACATATTAGTCTCAATCATATCAAGGCTGTCTCATGTTCACCAAGATATCTCGACTAAGGACTTTATAGCATGTCAGCCTAGCTGAACAGCATTGAGACATTATTCAGAAGCACAGTTATTGCAGCAGACAATGTAACAAACTGAATAACAACCATTGCCTTTATAAACAAAAGAGTTTATACATGATACTGTTACAATCCCAAGGCCTCAAACATTAGCCTTAAGGGCATACCCCAACAATCTCCCACTTGCACTTAATCTAATGGTTGAGGAATCTCAAACCCATATTATTACAGTGCTTCTCATGCTTCTGCTGCGCTAGAGGCTTTGTAAGCGGGTCAGCCAGATTGTCATCTGTATGAACCTTGCAGATTTTGATCTCGCCACGATCAATGATCTCCCGGATCAAGTGAAACCGTCTCTGTATGTGCTTGGACTTCTGGTGCGACCGTGGTTCCTTTGCTTGTGCGATTGCTCCAGTGTTATCACAGAAGATAACCAAAGGATCTGCACTCGAAGGAACAACACCAAGTTCCTGAACGAACTTACGAATCCAAACTGCCTCCTTAGATGCTTCCGAGGCTGCAACATACTCGGCTTCTGTTGTGGAATCAGCAACAATAGACTGTTTGAAACTTTTCCACACCACTGCTCCTCCATTCAAGCTAAAAACATAGCCTGATTGCGATCGGAAATCATCCTGGTCCGACTGGAACGAAGCGTCAGTATATCCTTCTATACTGAGTTCTTCCTGACCACCATATATCAAGAACATATCTTTGGTCCTCCGCAGATATTTCAAGATGTTCTTGACCGCAATCCAGTGTGCCTGACCTGGATTACTTTGGAATCCACTGGTCACGCTTAACCCGTAAGCGACGTCTGGGCGAGTACACAACATCGCATACATAATGGACCCAATAGCCGAAGCATAAGGCGTATTGTCCATTTCATCTTTCTCAGTCTGTGTTTGTGGACACTGACTCTTCGAAAGATTCAGACCATGTCTGACTGGAAGATATCCTCTTTTAGAATTCTCTAAATGAAATCTCTCCAGGACTTTATCGATGTAAGTACTCTGGCACAGCCCGAGAAGCCTCTTAGATCTATCCCTGTAGATCTTCACACCTAACACATAGGCTGCTTCTCCTAAATCTTTCATCTGGAAACATTTCCTTAGCCATGCTTTAACAGCATGCATTTCAGGAATATCGTTTCCAATGATTAAGATATCATCGACGTAGAGGACTAGGAAAGTAATCACGCTCCCACTAAACCTCTTATATACACACGGGTCATCTTCATTCTTGATGAAACCAAATTCACTGATTGATTCATCAAAACGAATATTCCAGCTTCTAGATGCTTGTTTAAGTCCATAAATGGACTTCTTTAACTTGCATATTTTATGACGATCTGATGGATTCGTGAAACCTTCAGGTTGTGTCATATACATATCCTCATCCAGTTTTCCATTAAGGAAAGCAGTCTTCACATCCATCTGCCAGATCTCATAATCATAATATGCAGCTATTGCGAGAAGAATCCGAATAGACTTAAACATGGCTACAGGAGAGAAAGTTTCATCATAATCTATCCCGTAGATTTGTTTGAAACCTTTCGTAACTAGCCTGCCTTTATAGGTAACCACGTTACCATCCATGTCAATCTTCTTCTTGAAGATCCATTTACAGCCAATAGGGATTACTCCCGGAGGCGGATCAACCAAATCCCAGACTTGGTTATCTGACATGGAGTCCATCTCGGCTCGCATAGCTTCAAGCCATCTAGCTGACTCCGGTCCACTGACCGCATCCACATAAGTGAGGGGTTCATCATTATCACTGATCTTGAGTGATCCTTCCCGATCTACGCGGTTCCCGTGATATCTGAGCCTCAGGTTGTTCAGTAACCTGTTCTACCTGCTCAGGCTCATCCAACTGTGCTTGACTACTTTGTCCTTCCTCTGGATTCTCATCCAGCTTTATTTCTCTCCCACTGGCTTCTTGCAGAAGAAACTCCTTCTCAAGAAAAATAGCCGTCCGAGCAACAAATACCTTGTTCTCTTTGGGATCGTAGAAATAATAACCCTTAGTTTCCTTAGGGTATCCGACAAAGATACATTTCTCAGATCTGCTCTCCAGTTTCCTAGAGGCGAGCTTTTTGACATAAGCCTCGCAACCCCAGATCCTGATAAATGTCAAGCTCGGCTGTTTCCCATACCATAACTCATATGGAGTCTTTGAAACTGCCTTGGATGGCACTCGGTTTAGTACCTTTGCAGCTGTCTCCAGTGCAAATCCCCAAAAGGAGTAAGGTAGAGTAGCCTAACTCATCATAGAACGAACCATATCAAGTAACGTTCTATTTCTCCTCTCTGATACACCATTCCATTGCGGTGTTCCTGGCGGAGTAAGCTGTGAGATAATCCCACACTCCTTTAGATAGTCAGTAAACGCATGACTCAAGTATTCTCCACCTCGATCAGAACGAAGTGCCTTGATATTTCGGCCTAGCTGATTCTGTACTTCATTCTTGAACTCTTTGAACTTGTCAAAAGATTCACTTTTATGTCTCATTAAATAGACATACCCATATCTACTGAAATCATCAGTAAAGGTAATGAAGTACGAATAGCCACCTCTGGCATGTTTACTAAATGGCCCACACACATCACTGTGTATAAGGTCAAGTAAACCTGAAGCCCTTTGACCTTTATTAGGAAAAGGAGACTTCGTCATTTTGCCCATTAAACAAGCTTTGCATGTATCAATCTCCTCATAGGAGAATGATCCCAGCAGTCCATTGTCATGCAACCGCTTAATGCGTTTCTTGTTAATATGGCCTAAACGACTATGCCATAGCAAGGTGCTATCATCAGCATACTTGGCTTTCTTATTATCAATAGTTTGTATAGAACATTCCATGTCCAACATGAATAACCCATTGTTAATTGATCCAGAAGCATAAACAATATTATCATAAGAAATTACACACTTTGAAATATTGCATTCAAAGGAAAATCCTTTCCTGACAAGAGCAGGAATAGAGATAATATTTTTCGTAATACTTGGAACAAAATAACAATTGTCAAGTTCTAGTACAAGTCCAGATGGTAATGAGATGTAATAAACCCCTACAGCAACAGCAGCAACCCGTGCTCCGTTTCCAACTCGTAGGTCCACCTCATGCTGCCCCACCTGTCTTCTTCTCTTGAGTTCCTGAACATTTGAACAAATGTGAACTCCACATGCAGTGTCCAACACCCATGAAATAGAAGAAGAAGAGATCATGACCTCAGTCACAAATATACCTGAGCCAGAAGCGATGCTTCCCTTCTTGTCTCCTTGGAGCGCTTTACAGTCCTTTTTCCAGTGACCCAGCTGGCCACAGTGGAAACATCTGTATTCCTTCGACCGCTTAACCTTCTGTTTCAGAGCCTTATTGTAGTTCTTGACTGGGGCTTTGCCCTTCTTCCCCTTCTTCTTGTTCCTAGAAGGAACCATTAAGACAGAGGTTGAAGGCTTTCCCTTCAGAGTTTCCTCAGTAGTCAAGAGCATATTCAGCAACTCTGCCGGAGTACAATCGATTTTGTTCATATTAAAGTTAATAATGAATGCATCGAAAGAAGGCGGGAGAGACTGCAGAATAATGTCTACAGCAAGCTCCTGATTGATGGTATGCCCCAGTTTCTCTAGAGCCTCCTTGTGCCCAATCATCTTGAGCACGTGAGCTCCAACTGGACTCCCTTCAGCCAGTTTGCTCTGAAAGAACAGCTTGGTCAAATTATAGCGCTCAGTCCTCGCCTGTGCAGCATACAGCATCTTGAGGTTTGCTATAATTTCTATAGCAGACATATCCTCATGCTGACGCTGCAGCGGTGGCGTCATAGACGCTAGCATCAGGCAAGCGACATGAATGCTATCATTGACATGCTTTTCATAGGCTTCACGAACCGCCCTTGCGGCGTTCGCTGCGGGTTGAGGCGGTATTGACGTCTCGAGGACATACAGTTTCCTCTCTGCCTTAAGAACAATCTTAAGGTGTCCGTACCAGTCTGAGAAGTTTGGCCCAGCAAACTTCTCCCTTTCCAGTAGGGATCGCACATTGAAGTTCATGGTGTTCGTTGCTGCAGGAATCTACAACAATGCAAGAACAGCAAGGTCAGTATCAATGTTTAGAATCAATCCAGGACTTAAGAAAGATTCTTTTCTCACTATTTTATCTGACTGAAAAATCCAGTAAAACAGTCCGAAAGAGTAAGACTCTTTTAGTGAGATGGGATCCAGATTTCATACTTGGTCTCCGCGTCCCGCTCAGGCGAGATAAGATGCACAGAGAGTACAAGCACTAATCTCTGGTAGGCAGTCCCTGCCAATCGCCAACCCGTGCGATTCCCCTTCATCTGGGCAATCCAGCTGACTGTGCCAACTGAGTTGGTACAACACAGTCTCTGATCCCACAGGTGGCTGCCTCCATATAGCTAACATATGCCCCATATGTAGCCTACATGGTCAAGCTGACCTGACCTACTCCCTGGACCACCACGTGCTATGCTGAGCAACGAGAAGCGATAAATCCCTTCTCTGTAACACGCAGGTGAAATCACACACCGTCTGAAGATAGATGGGCGTGCCCACTGAGTGGGTACAACACGGCCCCAACGATAGTCAGAACAGTGAGGTTTCGCGCTAGAAGGCATTTCGTGCTTGATATTTAGCGTTGGATTTTAACGGTCTTTTATCTTCTTACTATCAGGCAAATCCTATGGCTATAGCAGAAGATAAATAACTCATGCAATTCTAATTATTCAACAATAAAAGAAAGCATGGATCTTATGTGGTAAAAGCCCATTAAGCCTAAGTAAGACCTTAACCTAAATTAAGTCTTCACTTGCTTTCTTCATGGGGCTTTTTCTTCTCATCTGGCCCAACCTAGGGCCCAAGCGCCAATTGCAGCTCAGGTGCGCCCACCAGGAAAATGCACCTGTCCTAGGGTCGAACCCTAGACCTCCCACCTGGTCAAGCCACTGCTGCATGCGCCTCTGCCATGTGTGCTTTGTGCTCTTGTCTGATTAAATAGATTGACACGCAGGTCAATTACACTTATAAATTAAATACAATGTGATTCATAGATCACAATTAAATATTAATTTACAATTAACCAGGCTCGCAGGCCCCAGCACAGCACACAATAAAGGGCAACCCACATAAGATGAAATAAACAAGCACTTGGCATCCAATCAAACATGTGATCCAATAATAATAAGAAAATAAAATTTTGAAAACCCATTGGCATCAATTTTAATTTTCTTATATGCCCTACAACCTTACAACGGTCCATTGATAGGGATCCACTCATCATTTCTAGTTAGATCCATTACCCTTGCATGCACCAAGTCCTAACTGACTTGAGTTGACCTAATGGTCAACCATGCATGCGCCAAGGGCTGAACAACCATCATGAGTTCTGGCAAGCGGGTGTGACCCCGGGCCTAACTCATGTGCGTTCAATGGTTGTCTCAACCAGACCTCGCTACACGCCTGTGATGCAATCGACCTATAGCCACCTCGTGCTTGCGCACAGGTGCCATCTGGTCGATCCATCTAGGCTGTCAGATGGTCTGATCAGACTGGTTGGATCTACTCTAGAAGATGACTTCAACCCCATCAACCCGTCTAAGGGTTTATAGCAGGCGCTTAGTCTAAAGAGGGGCACGCAAGTTAAGTTTTTCTATGACAAAACAACAACAAGCACCAATACATGCGCCAAAGAGCAATAAACATCATACATGTTGTTTTCGCATCATGAACTTTCATGAACTTGCGCATGTAATCAACCATAGATCTAAGCATGAGAGTAAACATGGATCACACAAAGTATCAAGCAATCATATGAATTATACCGAAAACATCACCTCTGATACCAATTGTAAGTACCCCTTTCATGAGGGGGGCGAAACCCTAAAGCATGCGCATTCAAGAAATTTTCTAGGGCTTCATAAGATCGCATGTGGTATAACCATATGATCAACTTAAGTTTTACTAAGATCAAGATGTGATCTTACCATAGCCATCGCTTGGATGGTGCCTTGGAAGCAAGAGGGTGAAAGGGGCTCTCCTCCAAAGGTGGCGCACACAAGAGGATGATGGCTACTCCTTGTGTTCCTTGTGCTAGCAAGGCTTCAAGGGTCCTTGTCGAATGGAAGGGAAGAGATCTACTCTTTGCTTGGCCGAATCCTCTCTTGTCGTCAACCTTCACAACGCAAGCCGTGAGTCGTGAGTCGTCAAGAGCAAAAAGGGGCGAGAGAGGATAATCGAGAGGCGTTGCTTTCGAATGTGGAAACGTTCCCATTTTGGAAAACCGAAATTCCAAAAATAGCAACCACTTGATTACATGCGTTATGCGTTCACTTGAAATGAACCAAACGCATATCCCTTCTCCCATATGAACCATGCGCTCACACATGAGCCGGTTCAATGTATTTGGTTCAATGACCAAACCAAATCAGCCCAAGCTTTTAGTCCAGATCGAATCAAACCCTAAGGTTCCAGATCTGACCATTCATCTCCTGATGCTTCTGATCTCACCGATCTAGCATCAACACTCTCGATCGAAGCTTACCGATCTCAAGCCCTAATCAATCAAACATGATCAGACCAGATCTCACTTATAATCAGAGTTTAAATCCCTTTAAACTGAACTAAACAATTCAGTCCACACGATCTGACTTAAGTAAGCCATATCATCAAATTGTGCGACCCTGAGGGTTTCCTTTAAATGTCGGTAACGATAACTTACATTATCACGATCAGTGAGGGGTATCTAGCAACACATCACTGTCTCCCGATATAGAGGAAAGAGTCTTCCAAGACTACACCCAAACCACAGCACAAGTGTGAATCAACTCACAAGGCATACATATTTCCTTTGCCACTGGATGTTCTTATTGGACAAGCGTGTCAAGCTTGTAGCTCCAATATGATGAGCATGATTAGATCAGATGAACATAGTCACCTGGGTATGGCCATACACTTTCTCAATCATCTCATTTAAGGGGGGGCCCATTAGAACATCACACTCCAATTAAGGAGACGGCAATCCTATATCTATCACTAGTGCCCTAACCTGACTCATGATCATTATCCAAGATAGTCTATAACCATTATGTTTCAAATGATATTGAACTACCTCAAAACAATGACAATCATCATTTAGAAACACAAGTGATCTCAAATCAGAGGACATGTGCCACTTGAAGCAAAACAAGGATTATTCACATTGTGACAAGCAATTGAATATCCTAGTAGGGTCTGTCCAGTACATCCAATGTACCCATGAGTCTACATCTTATTCCATGCTCGAAGCATCCTATAAGATTAGAACACATATTAGTCTCAATCATATCAAGGCTGTCTCATGTTCACCAAGATATCTCGACTAAGGACTTTATAGCATGTCAGCCTAGCTGAACAGCATTGAGACATTATTCAGAAGCACAGTTATTGCAGCAGACAATGTAACAAACTGAATAACAACCATTGCCTTTATAAACAAAAGAGTTTATACATGATACTGTTACAATCCCAAGGCCTCAAACATTAGCCTTAAGGGCATACCCCAACAATCATAAGGCTTCTCGATCAATACGAGAACTCAAGTATCAAGGTGTGTGACCCTGTAGGTTCCTCTGACGTTGGCAGTGTTGATCAAAGATCACCACAAGCAGTGAGTGGCACCTAGCAGTGCATCGCTGCTACCCAGGTCATTAGAATGGATATCGACATCGACATCCCCATCATCGCAATTAGGTATAGATGCATTCCAGTCTCTTTGCCGTACTGATATCCGATTGGACAAGTGTGTCACCACTTGTTTTCATCCAATCTCATGTCTATGACTAAATTAGCTCTCACCTGGGTATGGCCATACACTTTCAGTCATAGAACCATAGAGGAGCTCCATGGATATCAAACATCCCTTAGGAAGGGGCAAATCCTCTGTCTGTCTATTGACCTTCTCCTATGGGTCGTGACATGCTCAATGACAACCGTTATTATCCCCCAACTAGGTGAGGTGTTAAGTTGTATCAAAGCATATCCCTAACCATATAGAATGGCCAATGACCTCAAGTCAAGGGATCAATGCATCTCCTATCACTTGTGAGGATAACTCGTGACACCAAGTCATTGCCTCACAGCAGGTTGATGCATTGCATTTTGATAGTGTTTTTTCCGTTATATTTCATGTCAAATCTAGGCTTATTTTAACACTTTTATACTCATTATAGCCTTATTTCCTTCATATCTTCGGAATCTTCACTTTTTGGCACTTTTATGGAATTTCAGCTAAAAACACCCTTTTTTCGACGTATTTTGAAGATTATGAGGCCATAGGACAATTTCTTGTGTGAAAACGAAGCCGCCCATCAAATTTGAGCTCATTCGGAGTTTGCCAGAGAATCACGGCGAGGTGAACCCCACGGGGTTCACCATCCCAGTCTCCAGCCAGCAGAACTCACAGAGAGAATCACAGCCGGGTGAACCCCACCGGGTTCACCGGTTTTCCTGAAGGTCGAGATCTGCACAGAGAAAAGCATGGCCAGGTGAACCCGGAGGGGTTCACCGCGCTTCTTTTAGCCAAAATTTACAGAATGAATCACGGGCAGGTGAACCCCGCAGGGTTCACCCGTGATTCTAACCCAGGGCACGCGCGAGTCCAACCTTGACTCGATTTTTCAACGATTTCTCACTCATTCGGAGTCCAAATTTGGCAAGTGAGGTGTCTATAGAAAGCTCTTTCAGAGGCGAACGCAGGGGTTATAAAAGCCCTAAATTTTCCAGCCATAATTATCAAGGAATCACGCAAGGAAGTGGCCCAGGGTGGAAGAACACGGCGATGAGGCAATTTTTGGAGATTTTTGGAGATTGAGACACAAGATCATCACGATTTCTTCAGGATTCCTTCGGTTCATCATCTCCATCCTCTTAGATTCGTTTCCTTGTACTTTCCCTTTCATTAAAAGAGAGATTTTGAGCATAACAATGATGATTGTAGCGTAAACCCTATTTCGGGGCTTGGTTGAAGCCCTTTGATGATTTTGATCGCAAACTTTGTATCTATTTTTGTTATTTGGAATGAATTATGAGCATATTTTACTTTGACGTATTTATTTCATGATTTTACCTTGGCCGAGTATTTTCACGTATTAGCCGTTACGATTTATATCGAGAGAAGGATCGTAAGGGTGGAATCTCTTAGCAAAACTTGCGAGACCTCGACACGAGAGTGCTTGGTCTTCGCTCGAGGATTTCACAGTCTACCATAGAACTCATTGGGTTCGTCTTAGAATGATCCACCGCGAGAGTAGGAGGTCGATCTAAGACAAACACCGGGGTGTACACTCGAGAGAGGGCACCTTGTACCCTAGGGCTAGACTCCTTGTGCAAAACCAATAAACCAAATAATTAATATCTTTCTTGTGCGATTAAGATTATCATTGCGGTGGAAACTGTAGCCCTGATATCTCTCTCATATTTACCCTCTACCGACGTAGTTGCAATTGCTTGTTTTCGATTTTTGTCTTCAAAACCCAATTTCGATTCGCCTAGCTATTAGGACTCGGATTTTCTAGTATTCAACTTTGTTCCCTGTGGGATTCGATATCTTTTATATTACTTCGACATAACCGTGCACTTGCGGGACGTGTCAAGTTTTTGGTGCCGTTGCCGGTGAACAACGGTTGATATTAGTATATTCCTGAGAATTGGTAGACTAGGCCTTAGGTTAGATTTTCCTTATTGCACTGCTATTTTCTTTTTCTCTTTAGTTACTTGCTGTCTTAGAACTTTATAATTTTGACTGACCATTTTGTGCAAAGAAGTTCTAGGGCAGGTACATTCTTCGACATTGATCCAGAAATCGAGCGCACCTTCAGGACAAGAAGGAAGCAAAATCAAATTTTGAAGAAAGAAGTCATGAACCATCCAGAAGGAGACAATCAGATGGAACACATTCAACTTGATGTGAACAATGACCGAGTACAACAACCAATGGGGAACAACTATAACAACAGGACATTGAAGTATTATTCTGCACCCTACGCTTATAGTTTTCAATCTGGAATTGCTAGGCCTACTATTGAGGCCAATAACTTCGAAATAAAGCCTGCTCTTCTTTCTATGGTGCAACAAAACCAGTTTGGTGGTTCTCCTCTTGAGGACCCCAACATGCACCTTTCTATTTTTTTGGAATATTGTGATATGTTGAAAATTAACGGTGTGTCTGTTGATGCTATCAGGTTACGACTGTTTCCCTTTTCTTTGAGGGACAGAGCGAGAGCTTGGCTGCACACACTACCTACTGCTTCGATAAGAACATGGGCAAAGCTTTCTCGAGCCTTTCTCTCCAAGTACTTCCCTCCATCAAAGACAATTCAATTGCAAAATCAGATAACGAGTTTCATGCAAAAGGATGGAGAGTCTCTATATGAAGCTTGGGAGAGGTTTAAAGAGCTCCAAAGGATGTGTCCACATCACGGAGTTGAGACTTGGGTTTTGATCCAAATGTTCTACAGTGGTTTGGATTACAACACGAGACTTACAGTGGACGCTGCAGCAGAAGGTGCTTTGATGAATAGGAGAGTTGAGGATGCAATGAACCTTCTTGAGGATATGACGATCAACTATCACCAATGGACATCTAAGAGAGGTACTTCTACCAAGAAGTCAGGTAAGTATGACCTAGACTCTCTGACTGCTCTCACGACTAAGGTTAATAATCTGACTAGAAAGCTTGATTCTTGGTCTGTTAATTTTATGGATGTTAACGCTATTTCTTGTGAGGTCTGTGGAGTTGCAGGACATGCAGGGGCAAATTGCCAGGTGGGGGATGGACAGAAGACTGCGATCAACTCTGAGCAATTGAATGCTGTTGGAAATTTTAACCCAAACAATAATCCATACTCCAACACATTCAATCCAGGGTGGCGCAACCACCCAAATTTCTCTTACCGAACAACTCAGCCGATTCAGCCTGGACAAATTCCACCACAGCAAACCCAGCCCCCATAAGGAAACTTTAGGCAACCTCAACAAAATAATTTCAGACCGCCAGGATTTCATGCTAGGAACTACAATGCACCACCACCACAGCCAAGGCCCAACAATGATTCAAATCTGAGCAAGCAACTTGAAGGACTCACAGACATGATGAAGATGATGATGACAAGGATGGACTCCCTGGAAACACACAATAAAATGCTAGAGAGTCAGCTAGCCCAGCAAGCTAGCTCGTCTTCGAGAGCGCCAGGGAAGCTACCATCCCAGCCAGAGGTAAACCCGAGGGAGCACTGTAATGCAATCTCCACTCGGAGCGGCAAGCAGCTTGAAGATCCAAAGATGCCGACCGATGACAGAAGAGATGAAGAGACACTAGAACTTGCGGAACCACATTCAGATGTAACACCAGTGGCACCTGAGCCAGTTGAAGAGGAGCGGCCCTATGTGGGACTGCCTGCATACAAGCCACCGATTCCTTTTCCACAGAGGCTTGTCAAGGCTAAATTGGACAAGCAGTTTGGTAAGTTTTTAGAAGTATTAAAGAAACTTTATATTAACATCCCTTTCGTTGATGCTCTTTCGCAGATGCTGACTTATGCAAAATTCCTAAAAGACATCTTATCGAACAAGAGGAAGCTAGAGGATCAAGGGACTGTTGCACTCACTGAGTAGTGCAGCGCCATCATTCAGAACAAGATCCCTCAGAAGCTTAAAGACCCAGACAGTTTCTCCATACCCTGCAAGATTGGGGAGATTTGCAACCAGTGAGCTATGTGCGATCTAGGAGCGAGCATTAGCCTCATGCCACTATCACTCTGTAAAAGGCTAGACTTAGGAGATTTGCAACCAACTAGTATTTCCATACAGCTTGTAGACAGATCTGTGTGTCACCCAGTTGGTATTTTCGAGGACGTTCCTGTTAAAGTAGGAGATTACTTTATTCCTGTTGATTTTATTGTTCTGGAGATTGATGAGGATGACAGGCTCCCTATCATCCTGGGGAGACCTTTTCTTGCTACTGCAGGTGCTGTCATAGATGTCAAGCATGGGAAACTGTTTTTGAACATCTGTGGCAACATCATCCAATTTGATCTTACTGACACGTTGAAAAAACCTTCTCTTGCAGGTACATGCTACAGGGTGGACATTGTGGAAAAAGCCACATAGGATATTGAACCGCCCAGGAGAGAAATGGACCCACTGGAGCTTGCCCTAACAAACTCTGTTGACAAGGATGAAAAAGGGGAAGCTTAGAAGTTTGTTACAATGCTAGATGCTGATGCAAGCCCTGAAAACAAGAAAGAAGAAATTCAGGAGACTCAGGAATAGAAGAAAATTGAACTCAAGAACTTGCCAAGCACTTTGAGATACGAGTTCTTGGGAGATGATTCTACATGCCCCGTGATTGTTAGTGCAGCGTTGGACAAGGAGCAAACCGAATTACTGCTTAATGAACTTCGCCTCCATATGAAGGTAATAGGTTACTCATTAGATGACATAAAAGGGATTAACCCCTCTGTTTGCATGCACAGGATCCTATTGGAAGACAACAGTAAACCTTCTGTAGAGTTCCAGCGCCGACTAAACCCGCATCTAAAGGATGTAGAGAAGAAAGAAGTGCTCAAACTACTAGACGCCAGAGTTATATATCCAATTTTAGACAGCTCTTGGGTAAGTCCAGTACATGTTGTACCCAAGAAAGGCGGCGTCACAGTGATAAAGACCGAGGCAGACGAGCTAATACCTACGCACACGATCACGGGAGACAAGATGTGCATAGACTACCGGAAGTTGAATTCGGCTACGCGAAAGGATCATTTCCCTCTTCCATTTATAGATCAGATGTTAGATAGATTAGCACATAACTCTTATTTTTGCTTTTTGGATGGCTTTTCAGGTTTCTTCCAGATCCCTATCCACCCGGATGACCAGGAGAAAACAACCTTCACATGTCCCTATGGCACATATGCGTATAGAAGGATGCCCTTTGGCCTCTGCAACGCCCCCACGACCTTTCAGCGAGCAATGATGGCCATATTTTCTGATTTTAACGAAGATTTAATGGATATATTTATGGACAATTTTTCTGTTTATGGTTCTTCATTTCATCATTGCTTGTCTAATTTGTCTAAGGTTTTGCAGAGGTGCGAAGAGGTGAACCTAGTCTTGAACTGGGAGAAGTGCCACTTCATGGTCAAGGAAGGCATTGTCCTTAGGCACCTAGTATCTGAACGAGTGATAGAGGTGGACAGAGCGAAGATTGAAGTCATCGAACATCTCAGGCCACCTACATCAGTAAAGGGGATCAGGAGCTTCTTTGGACACACTGGCTTTTATAGAAGATTTATTAAAGATTTTTCTAAGATAGCTCGACCCTTAACTAATTTACTCGCTAAAGATGCTATGTTTTGCTTTGACAGGGATTGCGAGGAGTCCTTCTCAAAACTAAAGGAAGCATTAATCTCGGCTCCAATAATTCAACCCCCGGATTGGTCGCTACCTTTTGAGTTGATGTGTGATGCTAGTGACCAAGCTGTTGGGGTAGTCTTGGGTCAGAGGAAGGATAAGAAGCTTCATGCCATCTATTATGCCAGTCGTACACTTGATGACGCTCAGATAAATTATGCGACTACGGAGAAAGAGTTGCTAGCAATTGTCTTTGCTTTCGATAAGTTTCGTTCCTATCTAGTTAATTCAAAAGTAATCGTGTTTACTGATCATGCAGCTATAAAATACCAGATCAACAAGAAGGACGTGAAGCCAAGGCTCATTCGATGGGTCCTCCTCTTGCAAGAATTCGATATAGAGATTAGGGACAAGAAGGGGAGTGAAAATCTAGTCGATGATCATCTTTCCAGACTTGACCGCAGCGCAGACAAAGAGATTGATGTAGAACTAGAGATTAATGATACATTCCCTGAAGAACACCTTTATGCCTTATTAGATAAACAAGTCCCATGGTATGCAGATTTTGTTAATTACATTGTGTCTAACATTTTTCCTCCTGATCTCACTTTTCAGAGGAAGAAGCGGTTTCTACATGATGTGAAGTTTTATTATTGGGACGAGCCATATCTATACCGGAGATGTGCGGACGGGTTGTACAGATGATGCGTACCAGAAGTGGAGATACATGATGTGTTAAGCCATTGCCATACTTCACCTTACGGAGCACACTCGGGGGCCTCTAAAGTAGCTTTTAAAGTTTTACAGTCTGGTTTGTATTGGCCTTCCATATTCCATAATGCTAAACAATTTGTCTCCACTTGTGACAGTTGCCAACAGGCTGGAAACTTATCAAAAAGAGATGAGCTCCCACTCAACAACATCATGGAAGTGGAAATTTTTGATGTATGGGGTATAGACTTCATGGGCCCTTTCCCCTCTTCATGTGGAAAACGGTACATTCTGGTCATCGTCGACTATGTGTCGAAGTGGGTGGAGGCATCCGCTGAAGCTACAAATGATTCTAGAGTCGTTATGAGGTTTATGAAGCGAACTATTTTCCCCCGATTTGGAGTTCCATGTGTGTTAATTAGCGACGCCGGCTCCCACTTCATTGAGCAGAAATTTGGGGCACTACTGAAAAAGTATGGTGTGAAGCACAGAATTGCTACGCCCTATCATCCTCAGACTAGTGGTCAGGTAGAAGTCTCCAATAGAGAAATCAAACAAATTTTGGAGAAGACTGTATCGCGATCACGGAAGGATTGGGAAATGAAATTACCGGATGCTTTATGGGCTTATAGGACCGCACTCAAAACACCCCTCGGTATGTCTCCTTTCCAACTTATTTATGGGAAATCATGCCATTTACCAGTTGAGCTTGAGCATAGGGCATATTGGGCTGTCAAGCAAATCAACTTCGATTTCAAGAACGCCGGTGAAAGGAGAAAGCTACAACTTGACGAGTTGGACGAGATGCGCCTTTTTGCTTATGAAAATGCCAAGAGCTACAAAGCACGCACCAAGTTCTGGCATGACGAGCACATTACAAAGAAGGAATTTCATGAGGGGGACAAAGTACTTCTATTTAATTCAAGACTTCGGCTATTTCTAGGGAAGCTTCGCATGAGATGGTCCAGTCCTTTCACAGTTCAGAAAGTTCAACCATATGGTGCCATCACTATTTGGACAGAACGAACTGGGAGTTTTACAGTAAACGGACACCGCCTCAAGCACTACTTTGAAGATGAGAGGGTCGAAAGAGAGGAAGTTCTTGCTCTTTCAGACCCCCCCGGACTTGCAACTTTGAAAACTCTTATGGTTGAGCTACCAACCCAAACCTAGCGCTCTTGGGAGGCAACCCAAGTTTTTGATTGATTTTAGTTCTTATGCATAATTTTTCCTTGTCATTAGTTAGTGTTTTAGATTGTTGATTTGTTTTTCATTTATTTTTGCTTTTCTAGAAGGGATCGCCACTAATTTGATCTTTCTATTCGTTGTAGGAAGAAGAGGGAGCGTTGGGAATTTTTTCCAGATTTTTTTTTCAGATTTTCTTGAGTATACAGTGAACATCACGGCCTGGTGAACCCCATGGGGTTCCCCATGATGTGTATTGTACCGGTGCACCCAGACTTTGTGACCCAGAGAATTTCACGGGCAGGTGAAACCAAGCAGGTTCACCAGTATTCTTTCTGGGCAGAAACCATCCAGTGAGCTTCACAGGCAGGTGAACCCCACGGGGTTCACCATCTTTCCGAAGACCAGAAAATTTCCAGAACGCTTCACGGGTCGGTGAACCCGAGCGGGTTCACCCGTGTTTCTGTTGCTTCAGCCCAACCATAGTAAACATCACGGGCGAGTGAACCTGGGCGGGTTCACTAGAATTTCATCTTATGTTCGCCCGAAATTAGGGCACGCACGCGAGGTATCTGCCGCCGCCTTCCATACTTGACGAAAATCCAGCCGATTTGGCCGCCTTCTCTTCTTCCAAGCCTTTGATGACACCAAAATATATAGTATATTTTGTATCATTTTCGATATCTTTTCATGCTAAATTGAAGATCTTTTACTTGTTTTCATGATAAATTCATTGAATATTGCAAAGTCTACTTCTATTTTGGTTTTTCATGGTTTTCAGGTAAAAAGGCACTATTTTTAGGCGTTTTGAAGCAAAATCAAATACATAGAAGGATTACCATCATCAAGAGGAGATCGCCCAAGCAATTTCATGCAAAACGGAGCAAGTTAGCAAATTACGGCAGTCCCGTAATCCATTTTATGGTATCGTAATTCTAGACAGTACCGTAAAATCCGAGCCCTGCCGTATTTTGAGAAGTTTCCGAACAAAAATATTTTTGGATTTTACGGCACCTACCGTAAGCAATATTACGGTACCGTATTTTGGAGAGCTTTAGAACCGAAACTTCACCTGATTTTACGTAAGAAACTACACGGGCCGTAATTTCTAGACGTTCGCGAACAGAGAGTTCAGCCGATTTTACGGCACTACCGTAAACCAGATTACGGTGCCGTAATTCCCCGACAACATCAGAACAGAGGACTCGAGCAATTTTACGGCAGTGCAGTAAGACATTACACTGCCGTAATTTCTGTTATAAACGCGACGCCCAAGTCAATATCAATGCCCGATTCTTGCGGAGAAGATTGTGAGCGATCTAGAGCCTTAAATTGGATGCCATAAGAAGCAGAGAGGGAGCTTTTCATGAGAGGATTAGGGGGAGACAAAAAGCCCCAAATTTCGTGCACTATCAAGGGAGAAATCGCGATCCACGCCGCTGCCTAGGGTTTCATCACCGCGCTCGGTTCAGACGTTCTCCGGCCGTAATTTTCATACTGAAGCTTCATCTGAAGGAGGAGACAACGTGCCAGAAGTTTTAGACCAAAAGGAGATCGATTGGAAGAGAAATCGAAGAAAAAGGAGTCGCCGGCACTATTCATCGACGGTTCTTGCAAATTACGGCTGTGAAATACTTCACAGCCGTGCTGTATTTTCTAAACTTCTCTTTTACTTTGATTTTCGATCCTCTAAAACCATGATCTATTGTAATTCCTTCATGATGATAGCTTAACTACTTTTGGTACATGGGGGAGTAATTCACTTGATTTCCAATGACTAGATGACTATTTTTACTATTTCGTTGAGTTTAAGATTACCATGATGATTTTGCTCATGTGATATTTGTGCTTAGACTCTCTATAAGTTCATGTTACTAATTATGTTCTTAGAATTTTTGCTTGAGACCGAAAGGTAATTGCTTGAGAATTTGGAACCCTAGAATTGCATGTTAGGATCCCTTCCTTAGGTTAGATCTAATTTGATCTGTTCTAGTAGATTAATTGCCATAATTAAAACATGAATCTATAGATCGAGTCTATTTGTCAAACGTGGAGATCTTATGCGAAAGCAAGGATCGGAACGTTGGAGATCCTTGAGTAAAACTAGTGTTGAGACTCGGATGCACGAAAGTGATACTTGAATCTCCACTTGAGATTATCAACATTGAATTCGGATGCATGAAAGTGATCCTTGAATTCATTGTTTGATGATTTACTTATCTTCAGCGTTAGGAAGAATCTTGTGCGAAAGCGAGGATAAATCCCTGTGCGGTTGTTTGCACGAAAGTGAAACAACCCTTTTATTTAGTAAATTACATCTTCATCATGATAAATTTGAACTGACGAAATCCTTATTCATATCTAGCTCATAAAAGTTAAAGTGAATGAAACCCTAGTCCCAGCTTTTCTCTCTGATAATTCCATTTTTAGCTTCCAATTTCTATTCTCACTACTTCGATTAGCCTAGATAGTAAGAAATCAGTTATTTAGTATTCGACAACGCAGGTCCTGTGGATTCGATACTTTCTTTATTACTTCGAGTATCCGTGCACTTGCGGATCACAACAAGTTTTTGGCGCCGTTGCCGGGGACCTTAGTTTTTGTCGATATTAAAGACGTTGAGATTATTGCTAGATTAGGTTTTTTTACTGTTTTTTATTTACTGCTTATTTTATGTTTCTTGAAATCACTTGATCTATCTACTTTGCATGCGTAGGAGCCTTAGGTCAGGACCACTTGTACCATTGGATTCTGAAATCAATAAGACATTAAGAGTGCACAGAAAGTTGAGATTAGAAGAGACATCACAAGAAGAATTGCAAGAGACATCCCAACCAGAGTTAGAAGAAGAAATATTAGAGATGGGAGACAATCAGAACAATCAGAGAACACTTAGGGACTATGCAGCCCCTAATCATCATGAAATTCGTTCTAGTATTGCTAGGCCAGCAATAGAGGCCAACAATTTTGAGATTAAGCCTGGTTTCATTGCAATGCTTCAACAAGATCAGTTTGGAGGATCTCCACTGGAGGATCCCAACCAACACTTGGCCTTATTTCTTGAATTATGCGATACTATTAAATTGAATGGTGTTTCTAGCGATGCATTGAGATTAAGACTTTTTCCTTTCTCTCTTAGGAACCGGGCAAAGACATGGCTTAATTCACACCCAGCCGGTACCTTCACCACTTGGAATCAACGATCCAATTCCTTCTTGAACAAATACTTTCCCCCAAGCAAGACACTGCAGATGAGAAACCAAATTATAAGCTTTCAACAAAGAAGTGGGGTGAAAGTGAAGGATGGCAATCCTTAGAAGAGAAGGTAGACTTTTTGTGCAGTAAGTTAAATTCCATGCAAACTGCTTCTGTTTCTGCTATTACTTGTGAAAATTGTGGCAATGATGGTCATACTGCTGAATATTGCAGAATTGTTGATTAGGGTAATGAGCATGTGAGTGAAAAGACCCCTAAATCTAGGGGGCCGAAACCCTAAGGGTGGCGCAAAAGAAAGTTTTCGCATGGGAAGCTAGGGTTTCAACAATAATCGCATATATGTTTATATGATCAACCTCTTATAGTTAGGAATCATACCATAGCCATTTCGATTGGATGGCGTCAAGGAAGAAGAGATTCGAATGAAACTCCTCCAAAAGGTGCGCACACAAGGTGATGCCGCCTACTCCTTGAGATCCTTGTGCTAGCAAGGTTCTTCAAGGGTCTTTGATCGAATCAAAGGGATGAGATGTCTTCTCCCACTCGGCTGAGACCTCTCCAAGACGTGAAGGAAGCTTTTCACCCGAGAGAGAGCGTCCAGAGCAAGAGTCAAAACGTATTGGCGTTTAAGAGAGGTGGCGCATGAAGACTTACTAAAAATAGCAAGCCATGAAGAGCATGCGCCCACTTCTTCATAACCGACAATAACGCTTCAAAGATTGAACCATGCGTTCATTCTCTTGAACCGGTTTAATCTAATTGACCCAACTCAATTTGGTTCAAAGACCAAATCAAAACAGCCCAAGCCATTTGGTTTAGATCATCTTAAACCCTAAGGCTCCTGATCTAACCGTTCATCTCGTGATGCTTTTGATCTCACCGATCTAGCATCAATTCTCTCGATCGAAGCTTACCGATCTCAAGCCCTAATCAATCAAACATGATCAGACCAGATCTCACTTACAATCAGAGTCTAAATCCCTTTAAATTGAACTTAATCAATTTAGTCCACACGATCTGACTTAAGTAAGCCATATCATCAAATTGTGCGACCCTGAGGGTTTCCTTTAAATGTCGGTAACGATAACTCACGTTATCACGATCAGTGAGGGGTATCTAGCAACACATCACTGTCTCCCGATATAAAGGAAAGAGTCTTCCAAGACTACACCCAAACCACAGCACAAGTGTGAATCCATTTCACAAGGCATACAAGTTTCCTTTGCTACTGGATGTTCTTATTGGACAAGCGTGTCAAGCCTGTAACTCCAATATGATGAGCATGATTAGATCAGATGAACATAGTCACCTGGGTATGGCCATACACTTTCTCAATCATCTCATCCAGGGGGGCCCCATAGAACATCATACTCCTTAAACAAAGAGACGGCAATCCTATATCTATCACCAGTGCCCTAACCTGACTCATGATCATTATCCAAGATAGTCTATAACCATTATGTTTCAAATGATATTGAACTACCTCAAAACAATGACAATCATCATTTAGAAACACAAGTGATCTCAAGTCAGAGGAAGTATGCCACTTGTTGCATACAAGGATTATTCACATTGTGACAAGCAATTGAATATCCTAGTAGGGTCTGTCCAGTACATCCAATGTACCCATGAGTCTACATCTTATTCCATGCTCGAAGCATCCTATAAGATTAGAACACACATTAGTCTTAACCATATCAAGGCTATCTCATGTTCACCAAGATATCTCGACTAAGGACATATAGCATGTCAGCCTAGCTGAACAGCATTGAGACATTATTCAGAAGCACAGTTATTGCAGCAGATAATGTAACAAACTGAATAATAACCATTGCCTTTATAAACATAAGAGTTTATACATGATACTGTTACAATCCCAAGGCCTCAAACATTAGCCTTAAGGGCATACCCCAACAGTGAGTGTCATAGGGAATTATAATCAAAGTAGACCTAATGATCCCTATTCTGGTACATATAACCCTGGATGGAGAAATCACCCCAACTTTTCATGGAAAAACAATAACTATGTAGGGGGGAACACTGAAAACAAAGGATTCCAAAGGCAAAATCCCAACCAAAATCTGAATCAAAACAATGATCAATTCTCTGAGATAAAATCCATGTTTCAAAAAATAATGGCCAGTCAAAATCAGTTTGAGCTAAAACAAGATAGAAAAATTGAAGAGTTTATGTCTGATCAAAAACAAATCCTGTCAAATCAAACTAGACAAATTGAAGAGTTTAAGGAAAGTTTTCATCAAATTAACTCTAGACTGGATAGAGTAGAAGCCCACAACAAAATTCTTGAAAACCAAATTGCACAACATGCTAGTGTACCTTATAGACCCCTTGGGAAATTGCCTGCAAAACTTGAGATAAACCCTAGGGAGCACTGTAATGCCATCATGACTAGAAGTGGGAAACAATTGGGAGAACCTAGAGGGAGGTTTGAAAACACTGAAGAAAGGCTTAATGATAATGAAAGGGAATTAGAGATAGGGGAATCTTCTTCACATGAGAAACCCCAAACTTGTTTATCACCTCAAAAGGGTGATGAACCAAAAGGGGAGGAATCATGTGAGAAAGACAATCCTAAACCTAATTTGCCTGCTCCTTACTAGCCACCAATACCTTTTCCTCAAAGGTTGGTTCAACATAAACTAGGCAAAAAGTTTGGCAAATTTCTTGAAATCCTAAAAAAGCTTTATGTTAACATTCCTTTTACTGAAGCTATTACTGAAATGCCATATTATGCCAAGTTTTTAAAGGAGATTTTGTCTAGTAAAAGGAAATTAGATGATTATGGTATATGCATTGTTACTTTAACTGAAGATTGTAGTGCTATCATACAAAACAAACTGCCACTTAAACTGAAAGATCCAGGTAGTTTTTCTATACCTTGTTCAATAGGCACTATGGCTTTTGACCGAGCCTTATGTGACCTCGGTGCAAGTGTGAGTCTAATGCCTCTTTCTACTTACAGGAAACTAAATCTTGGAGAGCTAAAGCATACATCCATATCCTTACAGCTCGCGGATTCATCAGTAAAATATCCTGTAGGCATATTAGAGAATGTCCCTGTACAAATTGGTAAGTTTTTCATTCCTGCAGATTTTATAGTGTTAGACGTGGAGGTAAATTCTAGAAATCCTATCATTCTTGGTAGACCATTATTGGCCACAGCTAAAGCAAATATTGATGTGAAAGAAGGAAAGATTACTTTTGATATATGTGACAACAAGATTGAATTTAATCTTAATGATTCATTGAATAAACTTTCAAACTCAGGATCTTGTTGTAGCGTTGAAATATTTAATGATGAAATTTATGATGTTTCAAGTTTGTTGGAGGAGACGTCAAATAATGAATCTAACAATCTTTTTGAGGGTATTGATGAGAAATTGCAGAAAAAGAAAAAGACAAGGAGGAAGAAAAGAAGAAGAAGCTCTAGATTGATTGACAAATTAGAGGAGATTCTGAGCAAATTTGGATACTTTTTCAAGATTGAGCCTTATGTTGCAATATCAGAGAGGAAGTCTAGAAATTCACGATCAAACCCGAGTGTTAAAGGGTCAAGCTAATGACCTTTAAATTAGCGCTTCTTGGGAGGCAACCCAAGCTTTCTAACCTCTATTTTGTTTTCTTTAACTTAATTTTAGCTTGATACTAATTTTTCTTTTATTTTTGTAGGTAAATTTTGATTTGGAGCAAATTACGGTACTACCGTAAGGTATTGTACGGTACCGTATTTCCATAAAATTTTATTTTTTGATTTTTTGAATTTAAAAAAAAATAAAAAATTTTGTTGTTTGGATTTTACGTCAGGTACCGTAAGCTATGTTACAGTACCGTAATTCCACGTCGTTTTTGAACAGAAAGTTTTCAAGATTTTACGGCGGGTACCATACCCGTAATCCTAAATCGTTTTCGACCCGAGAGTTGTCGCAATTTTACGGCAGTGCCGTAAGACATTACACTGCCGTAAAATGGTTTCGGACACGCGAGTCTGTGCCGTATTTAGGGTTTCGACCGGGCTGTTTTTAGGGTTTCACCTTCGTTTTCGCTCGAGCTTGCGCCGATCTCGTTTCTCCGACCATTTCCGACCTGCTGTGGACCCTAGCGATCCTTCCTATCCAGATTTCACCGTCGATTAGGTACTCGTTTTTCCGATTTCATCGCTTTAACGAGTTTTGATGAACTCACGCCCCTTTCGCTCGTTCTCGCTCGATTCCCAACCATTTTGAGTGATTCTTGTTTCTATTTACTCGTTAGAAGATGAGCTCTCAATTCTTTGCTGTTTGAAAGAGTTTTGACCAATTTTTGTCACCGATTTGAGTTGAAATACGCTGAACGCGCTCGAGGTTACTGTTTACTCTCGGTTTTGTTGTTTCTTAAAATTGAGCATGAGTTTTGAGTTGATGTTCGTTTCCTACAAACTTGATTAGTGTACTAATGATGCTGGAGCTATGATTCATGCTTGCCATTTTGAATTGAGATCGAGATTGTTGGGGTATGCCCTTAAGGCTAATGTTTGAGGCCTTTGGGATGATTTCAGTATCATGTATAAACTATGTATAAGTTTATAAAGGCAATGGTTGTTATTCAGGTTGTTACGTTATCTGCTGCTGTTATGTATACTTCTGAATAATGTCTCAATGGTGTTCAGCTTGGCTGACATGCAGTATTGTCCTTAGTCGAGATGTCTTGGTGAACATGAGACAACCTTGATATGATTGAGACTAATATGTGTTCTAATCTTATAGGGTGCTTCGAGCATGGAATAAGATGTAGACACATAGGTGCATTGGATGTACTGGACAGACCCTACTTAGGATATTCAATTGTTTGTCACAATGTGAATAATCCTTATATGCAAGCAAGTGGCATATCTCCTCTGACTTGAGATCGCTTGTGTTTCTAAATGATGATTGGCATTGTCTTGAGGTAATTCAATATCATTTGAAATATAATGGTTATAGATTATCTTGGATAATGAGCATGAGTCATGTTAGGACACTAGTGATAGATATAGGATTGCCTCTCCTTGTTGGAGTGTGATGTTCTAAAGGGGCCCCCTGGATGAGATGATTGAGAAAGTGTATGGCCATACCCAGATGACTATGTTCATCTGATCTAATCATTTTCATCATATTGGAATTACAGGCTTGACACGCTTGTCCAATGAGAACGTCCAGTGGCAAAGGAAACATGTATGTCAAGTGAATTGGATTCACACTTGTGCTATGGTTTGGGTGTAGTCTTGGAAGACTCTTTCCTTTATATCGGGAGACAGTGATGTGTTGCTAGATACCCCTCTCTGATCGTGATAACGTAAGTTATCGTTACCGACATTGAAGGAAACCCTTAGGGTCGCACAATTTGATGATATGGCTTACTTATGTCAGATCGTGTGGACTGAATGGTTTTGGTTCAGTTTAAAGGAGTTTAAACTCTGATTGGAAGTGAGATCTGGTCTGATCATGTTTGATTGATTAGGGCTTGAGATCGGTAAGCTTCGATCGGGAGAATTGATGCTTGATCGATGAGATCAAGAGCATCAAGAGATGTGTGGTTAGATCTTGAGCCATCTGGTTCATATGAGATCTAGACCATGGCTTGGTTTGATTTGGTCTTTGAACCCAATGCAATAGAACCGGTTCACATAAGTGAACGCATGGTTCAAAGTGAGAAGACGTTTTGGTTGGTTCGAAAACATGGGCGCATGGCTTGATGACTTTCTATTTTTGGAAGCCATAAGCGTTCCCACGTTGGATAACGCCTCAACGCCTCCCTCTCTCTCGAATGAATGCTTCTCCTCTCGTGTGTGTGTGTCGAGGCTCCACGAAAGAGAAGAGGTAGAGAGTTTTCGCTTAGCCAAGAAGAAGAACATCTCATCTTCTCCTACACGTTGAAGGACACCTTGGAACTTTGCTAGCACAAAGAAGAAAAGGGAGTAGCCATCGTCACCTTGTGTGCGACTGCTTTGGAGGAGAGCCGCTCGCCCTCTATATTCTTCCAAGTCGCCATCCAAATAATGGCCATGGTAACATCCTATCTTCTCATTGCAAGAACTAATAGTTGATCATATGTTCATGCCATGCGATCTTCATGAAACCCTTGTTTTCGCCCATGAAAAATTTTATATGCGCCTGAATTAGGGTTTCCCCCCCCCCCTTCAATTGGTATCAGAGGTAGTGTTTTGGCTTGATCCATATGATTGCTTATGTTTGTGATCCATGCTTGCGGTTTTAGAGTAGATCTAAACCTTATAGATCATCATGCGAAAATACATGCTAGACATTAGATGTATGTTTTTACTTAAGTTGCGCATGTATGATATTTGTGTGCGCATGTAAGAGAAGTTTTTATCAAAACTCAATATCTTGCGCGCCCCTCACCTAGATCTCTCTAAAGCGCCTACTTGAAATACTTAGACGGGTTACTAGGGTTGAAGTCGTCAGTCTAGTCTGGACCCAACAGCCTGATCAGACCATCTGACAGCCTAGATGGGTCGGCCAGATAGCACCTATGCGCACGCATACAGGTGGCTATAGGCCGACTGCAGAAGGGCGTGTAGCGATGTCTGATTGAGGCGCCTAGTGAACGATCATCATTAAGGCCCGGGGTCACACCCGCCTGCCAGAAATCATGTGGGACGTTCAGCCCTTAAGGCATGCATAGTTGACCACTAGGTCAACACAAGTCAGTTATGACTGGGTGCATGCAAGGGCAGTGGGTCTGACTTGGTCTGATGAGTGGATCCCTATTAATGGACCGTTGTAAGGTAGTAGGGCACACAAGGAAATAAAATTGATGCCATGGGGTTTTTCAAAAATTTTATTTTCTGATTGGATCACATGTATGCTTATTTAACCTGATTGGGTGTCTATTTAATCTTATGTGGGCTGCCCTAATTTGTGTGCTGTGCTGGGGCCTGCGTGCCTGGAATTAATTATAAATTTTTATTGTGATCTGTGTATCACACTTTAATTTATAATAATGTACAATTGACCTGCGTGTCAATTCATGTCTAGATAGATTAAAATGTAATTTGATCAGACATGAGCACAGAGCACACATGACAGAAGCGCTTGCAGCAAGTGCCTTGACCAGGTGGGAGGTCTAGAGTTCGACTCTAGCACAGGCGCATGCTACCTGATGGGCGCATTTGAGCTGCAGAGAGGGCTTGGGCCCGGGCTGGGCCAGATAAAGTGCAAGAGACCCATAAAGAGCTCATGTGAAGACTTGTGTAAAACTAGGGTTTTTACTTAGGCTTTTATGGGCATTTACCACATAAGATCATTGTGCTTTCTATTTACTGTTTAAGAAATATTAGCACATGCTTGATTTATTCTTTTGCTATCACCATAGATATTGCATGATAGTAAGAAGATAAAATGGACCGTTAAAATCCAACGTCAAATATCAAGCACGAAAGCCTTCTGACGCGAAACCTCACTGTTCTGACTATCGTTGGGGCCGTGTTGTACCCACTCAGTGGGCACACCCATCTATCTTCAGACGGTGTGTGATTACACCTGCGTGTTACAGAGAAGGGATTTATCGCTTCTCGTTGCTCAGCATAGCACGTGGTGGTCCAGGGAGTAGGTCGGGTCAGCTTGACCATGTAGGCTACATATTGAGCATATGTTAGCTATATGGAGGCAGCCATCTGTGGAATCAGAGACTGTGTTGTACCAACTCAGTTGGCACAGTCTGCTGGATTGCCCAGATGAAGGGGAATCACACGGTTGGCGATTGGCATGGATAGCCTACCAGTGATTAGTGCTTGAACTCTCTGTGCATCTTATCTCGCCTGAGCGGGACGCGGAGACCAAGTATGAAATCTGGATCCCATCTCACTAAAGGGGTTTTACTCTTTCGGACTATTTTATTGGATTTTTCAGTCAGATAAAATAGTGAAAAAAGAATCATTCTTAAGTCCTGGATTGATTCTAACATGGATACTGACCTTGTTGTTCTTGCAATGTTGTAGATTTCTGCAGCAACGAACACCACAGGGCTCAATCTGCGATCCATACTGGAAAAGGAGAAGTTTGCTGGGCCAAACTTCTCAGACTGGTACAGACAGCTTAAGATTGTTCTTAAGGCTGAGAGGAAACTGTATGTCCTTGAGACGGCAATACCGGCTCAACCCGCAGCGAACGCCGCAAGGGCGGTTCGGGATGCTTATGAGAAGCACGTCAGTGATAGTACTGATGTCGCTTGCCTTATGCTTGCGTCAATGACGCCAGAGCTCCAGCGTCAGCATGAGGATTTATCTGCTATTGATATTATAGCAAATCTCAAGATGCTGTATGCTGCACAGGCAAGGACTGAACGCTATAACTTGACGAAACTTTTCTTTCAGAGCAAACTGACTGAAGGGAGTCCAGTGGGAGCTCACGTACTCAAGATGATTGGGTACAAGGAGGCTCTAGAGAAACTGGGACACACCATCAATCAGGAACTTGTTGTAGACATTATCCTGCAGTCTCTCCCGGCCTCTTTTGATCCGTTCATTATTAATTTTAATATGAACAAGATCGATTGTACTCCGGCAGAGTTACTGAACATGCTCTGTACCACAGAGCAGACTCTTGAGAAGGGAAAGCCTTCCTCCTCTGTCTTGCTGGTTCCGTCAAGGAACAAGAAGAAGGGGAAGAAGGGCAAAGCCCCTATCAAGAGCTACAACAAGGCTCTGAAACAAAAGATAAAGCGGTCAAAGGACAACAGATGTTTCCATTATGGCCAGCTCGGTCACTGGAAGAAGGACTGTAAAGCGCTCCAAGGAGAGAAGAAGGGAAGCAAGCCTTTCACTTCTGGCTCAGGTATTTACGTTACTGAAGTCATGGTAGCTTCTTCTATTTCATGGGTGTTGGACACTGCATGTGGAGTTCACATTTGTTCAAATGTACAGGAACTCAAGAGAAGAAGACAGGTGGGACAGCATGAGGTGGACCTACGAGTTGGAAACGGGGCACGGGTTGCTGCTGTTGCTGTAGGACAATATAACATCTCTTTACCATCTGGTTTTGTATTAGAACTTGACAATTGTTATTTTGTACCGAGCATAACTAAGAATATTATCTCTATTCCTGCTCTTGTCAGGAAAGGATTTTCTTTTGAATGCAAAACTTTAAAGTGTTGTATTTCATTTGATAATATTGTTTATGCTACTGGCTCAATTAACAATGGGTTATACATGTTGGACATGGAATGTTCTGTACAAAAAATTGATAATAAGAAAGCCAAGTATGCTGATGACAGCACCTTGCTATGGCTGAAAGACCCCCTAAAGGGGAGGGAGAAACCCTAAGCATGCGTAAATTGAAAAATTTGCATGGGCGGAATTAGGGTTTCCTAGGATCGCATGTAATATGAACATATGATCAACATTATTTCTTTGTATAGATCAAGATAGGATCTTACCACGGCCATTGATTCGAATGGAGTCTTGGAAGCAAGAGGGCGAATTGGCTCTCCTCCAAAGAAGATGCACACAAAGGTGATGATGACTACTCCCTTGGCGTCCTTGTGCTAGCAAAGCTTCAAGGTGTCCTAGTCGTATGGAGGAGATGAGATGATCCTCTTTGTGGCCGAAAAGCTCTCTTCTCCAATGCGTGAAGATTGATCACTCCACATGGCCGAGACCCATGAAGAGAAGAGGCGTTTGTAAGCGTTTAGGCGTTACATGATTTCCATAAATGGAAAGTCATGAAGCCATGCGTTCATGTCTTGTGAACGAACCAAAACGCCAACTCAATTGAACCAAGTGTTCATGTCTTGTGAGCGGGTTCAATTTAATTTGGTTCAATTGCATTGGTCCAAAGACCAAATCGAACCAAGCCAAGCCATGGTCTAAATCTTATATGAACCATGAAGGTTCAAGATCCAACCGTTCATCTCTTGATGCTCTTGATCTCACCGATCAAGCATCAATCCTCTCGATCGAAGCTTACCGATCTCAAGCCCTAATCAATCAAACATGATCAGACCAGATCTCACTTACAACTAGAGTTTAAACTCCTTTAAACTGAACCAAAACAATTCAGTCCACACGATCTGACATAAGTAAGCCATATCATCAAATTGTGCGACCCTAAGGGTTTCCTTTAAATGTCGGTAACGATAACTTACGTTATCACGACCAGTGAGGGGTATCTAGTAACACATCACTGTCTCTCGATATAAAGAAAAGAGTCTTCCAAGACTACACCCAAACCACAGCACAAGTGTGAATTCAATTCACTAGACATACATGTTTCCTTTGCCACTGGATGTTCTTATTGGACAAGCGTGTCAAGCCTGTAATCCCAATATGATGAGAATGATTAGATCAGATGAACATAGTCATCTGGGTATGGCCATACACTTTCTCAAGCATCTCATCCAGGGGGCCCCTATAGAACATCACACTCCAAACAAGGAGACGGCAATCCTATATCTATCACTAGTGCCCTAACATGACTCATGCTTATTATCCAAGATAGTTTATAACCACTATATTTCAAATGATATTGAACTACCTCAAAACAATGCCAATCATCATTTAGAAACACAAGTGATCTCAAGTCAGAGGAAATATGCCACTTGCTTACATACAAGGATTATTCACATTGTGACAAGCAATTGAATATCCTAGTAGGGTCTGTCCAGTACATCCAATGTACCTATGAGTCTACATCTTATTCCATGCTCGAAGCATCCTATAAGATTAGAACACATATTAGTCTCAATCATATCAAGGCTGTCTCATGTTCACCAAGATATCTCGACTAAGGACTATACTGCATGTCAGCCAAGCTGAACAGCATTGAGACATTATTTAGAAGTATACATATTGCAGCAGATGATGTAACAACCTGAATAACAACCATTGCCTTTATAAACATAGAGTTCATACATGATACTGATACAATCCCAAGGCCTCAAACATTAGCCTTAAGGGCATACCCCAACAATCTCCCACTTGCACTTAATCTAATGGTTGAGAAATCTCAAACCCATATTATTACAGTGCTTCTCATGCTTCTGCTGCGCCAGAGGCTTAGTAAGCGGGTCAGCCAGATTGTCATCTGTATGAAACTTGCAGATTTTGATCTCACCACGATCAATGATCTCTCGGATCAAATGAAACCTTCTCTGTATGTGCTTGGACTTCTGGTGCGACCGTGGTTCCTTTGCTTGTGCTATTGCTCCAGTGTTATCACAGAAGATAACCAATGGATCTGCACTCGAAGGAACAACACCAAGTTCCTGAATGAACTTACGAATCCACACTGCCTCCTTGGATGCTTCCGAGGCTGCAACATACTCGGCTTCTGTTGTGGAATCAGCAACAATAGACTGTTTGAAACTTTTCCACACCACTGCTCCTCCATTCAAGCTAAAAACATAGCCTGATTGCGATGGGAAATCATCCTGGTCAGATTGGAACGAAGCGTCAGTATATCCTTCAATACTGAGTTCTTCCTGACCTCCATATACCAAGAACATATCTTTGGTCCTCCAAAGATATTTCAAAATGTTCTTGACCGCAATCCAGTGCGCCTTACCTGGATTACTTTGGAATCGACTGGTCACGCTTAACCCGTAAGCGACGTCTGGGCGAGTACACAACATCGCATACATAATGGACCCAATAGCCGAAGCATAAGGCGTATTGTCCATTTCATCTTTCTCAATCTGTGTTTGTGGACACTGACTCTTTGAAAGATTCAGACCATGTCTGACTGGAAGATATCCTCTTTTAGAATTCTCTAAATGGAATCTCTCCAGGACTTTATCGATGTAAGTACCCTGGCACAACCCGAGAAGCCTCTTAGATCTATCCCTGTAGATCTTCACACCTAATACATAGGCTGCTTCTCCTAAATCTTTCATCTGGAAACATTTTCTTAACCATGCCTTGACGGCATGTAGTTCAGGAATGTCGTTTCCAATGATCAAGATATCATCGACGTAGAGGACTAGGAAAGTAATCACGCTCCCACTAAACCTCTTATATACACACGGGTCATCTTCATTCTTGATGAAACCAAATTCACAGATTGATTCATCAAAACGAATATTCCAGCTTCTTGATGCTTGTTTAAGTCCAGAAATGGACTTCTTTAACTTGCATATTTTATGACGATCTGATGGATTGGTGAAACCTTCAGGTTGTGTCATATACACATCCTCCTGCAGATTTCCATTAAGGAAAGCAGTCTTCACATCCATTTGCCAGATCTCATAATCATAATATGCTGCTATCGCGAGAATAATCCGAATAGACTTGAACATGGCTACAGGAGAGAAAGTTTCATCATAATCTATCCCGTAGATTTGTTTGAAACCTTTTGCAACTAGCCTGCCTTTATAGGTAACTACGTTACCATCCATGTCAATCTTCTTCTTGAAGATCCATTTACAGCCTATAGGGATTACTCCCGGAGGCGGATCAACCAAATCCCAGACTTGGTTATCTGACATGGAGTCCATCTCGGCTCGCATAGCTTCAAGCCATCTTGCTGAATCCGGTCCACTGACTGCATCCGCATAAGTGAGGGGTTCATCATTATCAATGATGTAGACTCCGTCATAGCGCTCAGGCTGTCGACGGATCCTTCCCGATCTTCGCGGTTCCCGTGATATCTGAGCCTCAGGTTGTTCAATAACCTGATCTATTGGCTCAGGCTCATCCAACTGTGCTTGACTACTTTGTCCTTTCTCTGGATTCTCATCCAGCTTTATTTCTCTCCCACTGGCTTCTTGCAGAAGAAATTCCTTCTCAAGAAAAATAGCCGTTCGAGCAACAAAAACTTTGTTCTCTTTGGGATCGTAGAAATAATAACCCTTAGTTTCTTTAGGGTAACCGACAAAGATACATTTCTCAGATCTGCTCTCCAGTTTCCCAGAGGCGAGCTTTTTGACATAAGCCTCGCAACCCCAGATCTTAATAAATGTCAAGCTCGGCTGTTTCCCATACCATAACTCATATGGAGTCTTTGAAACTGCCTTAGATGGCACTTGGTTTAGTACCTTTGCAGCTGTTTCCAATGCAAATCCCCAAAAGGAGTAAGGTAGAGTAGCCTGACTCATCATTGAACGAACCATATCCAATAAGGTTCTGTTTCTCCTCTAGGACACACCATTCCATTGCGGTGTTCCTGGCGGAGTGAGTTGTGAGATAATCCCACACTCCTTCAGATAGTTAGTAAACTCTCGACTCAAGTATTCTCCACCTCGATCTGAGCGAAGTGCCTTGATATTTCGGCCTAGCTGATTTTGTACTTCATTTTTGAACTCTTTGAACTTGTCAAAAAATTCACTCTTATGTCTCATAAGATAGACATAACCATACCTACTGAAATCATCAGTAAAGGTAATGAAGTATGAATAGCCACCTCTGGCATGTTTACTAAATGGCCCACACACATCACTGTGAATGAGATCAAGTAAACCTGAAGCCCTTTGACCTTTATTAGAAAAAGGAGCTTTCGTCATTTTACCCATTAAACAAGCTTTGCATGTATCAAGCTCCTCATAGGAGAATGATCCCAGCAGTCCATGGTCATGCAACCGCTTAATGCGCTTCTTGTTAATATGGCCTAAACGACTATGCCATAGCAAGGTGCTATTATCAGCATACTTGGCTTTCTTAATATCAATTTGTTGTATAGAACATTCCATGTCCAACATGAATAACCCATTGTTAATTGATCCAGTAGCATAAACTATATTATCAAAAGTAATAACACACTTTGAAATATTACATTCAAAGGAAAACCCTTTCCTGACAAGAGCAGGAATAGAGATAATATTTTTGGTTATGCTTGGTACAAAATAACAATTGTCCAGTTCCAATACAAGACCAGATGGTAATGAGATGTGATATTCTCCTACAGCAACAGCAGCAACCCGTGCCCCATTTTCAACTCGTAGGTCCACCTCATGCTGTCCCACCTGTCTTCTTCTCCTGAGTTCCTGTACATTTGAACAAATGTGAACTCCACATGCGGTGTCCAACACCCATGAAATAGAAGAAGAAGATATCATGACTTCAGTCACAAAAATACCTGAGCCAGAAGCAAAAGGCTTGCTTCCCTTCTTGTCTCCTTGGAGCGCTTTACAGTCCTTCTTCCAGTGACCCAGCTGGCCACAATGGAAACATCTGTATTCCTTCGACCGCTTAACCTTTTGTTTCAGAGCCTTGCTGTAGCTCTTGACAGGGGCTTTGCCCTTCTTCCCTTTCTTCTTGTTCCTTGAAGGAACTAGCAAGACAGAGGATGAAGGCTTCCCTTTTAGAGTCAGCTCTGTAGTCAAGAGCATATTCAGTAACTCTGCCGGCGTACAGTCGAGGTCGGGAGAGACTGCAATATGATGTCTACAGCAAGCTCCTGATTGATGGTATGTCCCAGTTTCTCTAAAGCCTCCTTGTACCCAATCATCTTGAGTACGTGAGCTCCCACTGGACTTCCTTCAGTCAGTTTGCTCTGAAAGAAAAGTTTAGTCAAATTATAGCGTTCAGTCCTCACCTGTGCAGCATACAGCAACTTGAGGTTCGCTATAATTTCTATAGCCGATAGATCCTCGTGCTGACGCTGCAGCTCTGGCATCATAGACGCAAGCATCAGGCAAGCGACATCAATGCTGTCATTGACATGCTTCTCATAAGCATCGCGAACCGCCCTTGCGGCGTTCGCAGCGGGTTGAGGCGGTATTGCCGTCTCGAGGACATACAGTTTCCTCTCAGCCTTAAGAACAATCTTAAGGTGTCCGTACCAGTCTGAGAAGTTTGGCCCAGGAAACTTCTCCCTTTCCAGTAGGGATCGCACATTGAAATTCGTGGTGTTCGTTGCTGCAGGAATCTACAACATTGCAAGAACAGCAAGGTCAGTATCAATGTGAGAATCAATCCAGGACTTAAGAATGATTCTTTCTCTCACTATTTTATCTGACTGAAAAATCCAGCAAAACAGTCCGAAAGAGTGACACTCTTTTAGTGAGATGGGATCCAGATTTCATACTTGGTCTCCGCGTCCCGCTCAGGCGAGATAAGATGCACAGAGAGTACAAGCACTAATCTCTGGTAGGCTATCCCTGCCAATCGCCAACCCGTGCGATTCCCCTTCATCTGGGCGATCCAGCCGACTGCGCCAACTGAGTTGGTACAATACAGTCTCTGATCCCACAGATGGCTGCCTCCATATAGCTAACATATGCTCCATATGTAGCCTACATGGTCAAGCTGACCCAACCTACTCCCTAGACCACCACATGCTATGCTGAGCAACGAGAAGCGATAAATCCCTTCTCTGTAACACGCAGGTGTAATCACACACCGTCTGAAGATAGATGGGCGTGCCCACTGAGTGGGTACAACACGGCCCCAACGATAGTCAGAACAGTGAGGTTTCGCGTCAGAAGGCTATCGTGCTTGATATTTAACGTTTGGATTTTAACGGTCTTTTATCTTCTTAACTATCATGCAAACCCTATGGTGATAGCAGAAGAATAAATCATGCAGTTCTAATTATTTAAACAATAAATGAAAGCATGATGATCTTATGTGGTAAAGGCCCATTAAGCCTAGGTAAGACCTTAATTTAACTTAAGTCTTCACATGAGCTCTTCATGGGTCTTTTGCAACTCCATCTGGCCCCTGTCCTAGAGTCGAACTCTAGACCTCCCACTGGTGAAGCTACTTGCTGCATGCTCCTCATGCCATGTGTGCTCTGTGCTCATGTCTAATCAAATACATTTTAATCTATCTAGACATGATTGACACGCAGGTCAATTATACATTATAAATTAATTAAAATGTGATGCGCAGATCACAATTATAATAATTAATAATCCAGGCACGCAGGCCCCAGCATAGCACACATTAAAATTGGGCAGCCCACATAAGATGAAATAGACATTGATTCATGTTTATACAATCAACATGTGATCCAAACAAGAAAATAAAATTTTTGAAAACCCATGGGCATCAATTTTATTTTCCTTATGTGCCCTACTACCTTACAACGGTCCATTAATAGGGATCCACTCATCTGATCTAGTCAGACCCACTGCCCTAGCATGCACCAAGTCCTAACTGACTTGAGTCGACCCAGTGGTCAACAATGCATGCGTTGGGCTGAACGACCCTCATGAGTTCTGGCAAGCGGGTGTGACCCCGGGCCTAACTCAAGAGCGTTCACTGGTTGTCTCAACTAGACATCGCTACACGCCTGTCTGCAGTCGACCTATAGCCACCTCGTGCTTGCGCACAGGTGCCATCTGGTCGACCCATCTAGGCTGTCAGATGGTCTGATCAGACTGTTGGGTCCAGACAAGACTGATGATTTCAACCCTATCAACCCGTCTAAGGGTTTAAAGTAGGTGCAAATATAGATCTAGGTTAGGCGCGCAAGTTAACAGGTTTTGACAAAAACATCTATAACAAGCGCCAACTAATAAACATCATACATGCGCCAATGAGTAAAAACATACATCATGTATTTTTACAAACTAACATGTAGATGCGCAAAGTGATAAACCTTAGATCTATACATAAGCGCAAACATCTTGTAACAATGATACATGCGCAAACAACTTGTAACAATGATACATGCGCAAACAACTTGTAACAATGATACATGTGCAAACAACTTGTAACAATGATACATGCGCATGTAAACATAGCATCAAGTATGGATCACAATCATATCAAAGCAATCATATGATTCATACAAAAACCCTAGCTCTGATACCAATTGAAAGACCCCCTAAAGGGGAGGGAGAAACCCTAAGCATGCGTAAATTGAAAAATTTGCATGGGCGGAATTAGGGTTTCCTAGGATCGCATGTAATATGAACATATGATCAACATTATTTCTTTGTATAGATCAAGATAGGATCTTACCAAGGCCATTGATTCGAATGGAGTCTTGGAAGCAAGAGGGCGAATTGGCTCTCCTCCAAAGAAGACGCACACAAAGGTGATGATGACTACTCCCTTGGGTCCTTGTGCTAGCAAAGCTTCAAGGTGTCCTAGTCGTATGGAGGAGATGAGATGATCCTCTTTGTGGCCGAAAAGCTCTCTTCTCCAATGTGTGAAGATTGATCACTCCACATGGCCGAGACCCATGAAGAGAAGAGGCGTTTGTAAGCGTTTAGGAGTTACATGATTTCCATAAATGGAAAGTCATGAAGCCATGCGTTCATGTCTTGTGAACGAACCAAAATGCCAACTCAATTGAACCAAGCGTTCATGTCTTGTGAGCGGGTTCAATTTAATTTGGTTCAATTGCATTGGTCCAAAGACCAAATCGAACCAAGCCAAGCCATGGTCTAAATCTTATATGAACCATGAAGGTTCAAGATCCAACCGTTCATCTCTTGATGCTCTTGATCTCACCGATCAAGCATCAATCCTCTCGATCGAAGCTTACTGATCTCAAGCCCTAATCAATCAAACATGATCAGACCAGATCTCACTTACAACCAGAGTTTAAACTCCTTTAAACTGAACCAAAACAATTCAGTCCACACGATCTGACATAAGTAAGCCATATCATCAAATTGTGCGACCCTAAGGGTTTCCTTTAAATGTCGGTAACGATAACTTACGTTATCACGACCAGTGAGGGGTATCTAGCAACACATCACTGTCTCCCGATATAAAGGAAAGAGTCTTCCAAGACTACACCCAAACCACAGCACAAGTGTGAATTCAATTCACTAGACATACATGTTTCCTTTGCCACTGGATGTTCTTATTGGATAAGCGTGTCAAGCCTGTAATCCCAATATGATGAGAATGATTAGATCAGATGAACATAGTCATCTGGGTATGGCCATACACTTTCTCAAGCATCTCATCCAGGGGGCCCCTATAGAATATCACACTCCAAACAAGGAGACGGCAATCCTATATCTATCACTAGTGCCCTAACATGACTCATGCTTATTATCCAAGATAGTTTATAACCATTATATTTCAAATGATATTGAACTACCTCAAAACAATGCCAATCATCATTTAGAAACACAAGTGATCTCAAGTCAGAGGAAATATGCCACTTGCTTACATACAAGGATTATTCACATTGTGACAAGCAATTGAATATCCTAGTAGGGTCTGTCCAGTACATCCAATGTACCTATGAGTCTACATCTTATTCCATGCTCGAAGCATCCTATAAGATTAGAACACATATTAGTCTCAATCATATCAAGGCTGTCTCATGTTCACCAAGATTGAAAGTCCCTTAAGCAAGGGGGGGAGGTGTCGAAACCCTAATGGCGCATATGATAAAACCTTTTGCAGCGGAAAGGGTTTCTGGATCGATGCATGCAGTATGATCAACTTTAACTTGCATACAAGAGAATCGATTCTGACCAGTGCGATTGCTTGGATGGCGTCTAGGAAGCAGAGAGTCAAGCGCTTCTCCTCCAAATGGTGCGCACACAAGATGGATGTTGGCTTCTCCTTGTCGAACCTTGTGCTAGCAAGGATCTCCAAGTGTCCTTGTCGAATGGAAGGGAAGTTGAGATGATGTCTCTCTTGAGCAAACTCTCTCCAAGGCGTGAACAAAAACTTCCACACGAGAGCAAGCGACGAGAATAGGAGAGGGGCAACAAGAGATGCGTTCCACTCAAAACGTGGAGGCGTGGCTACTAAAAATAGCTAGCCTTACTCTCTCATGCGATCATGCGTTCATGTACCCACGAACCAATCGCATTTTTCTCTCCTCATTGAACCATGCGCTCACATAATGAGTTGGTTCATTTTTGGGTTGGTTCAAAGACCAATTAACCCAAGCGATTTGGTCTAGATAATATTAACCCTAAGGTTCAAGATCTAACCGTTCATCTCTTGATGCTTCTGATCTCACCGATCTAGCATCCATTCTCTCGATCGAAGCTTACCGATCTCAAGCCCTAATCAATCAAACATGATCAGACCAGATCTCACTTACAATCAGAGATTAAATCCCTTTAAACTGAACCAAAACAATTCAGTCCACACGATCTGACTTAAGTAAGCCATATCATCAAATTGTGCGACCCTAAGGGTTTCCTTTAAATGTCGGTAACGATAACTTTCGTTATCACGATCAGTGAGGGGTATCTAGCAACACATCACTATCTCCCGATATAAAGGAAAGAGTCTTCCAAGACTACACCCAAACCACAGCACAAGTGTGAATCAACTTCACAAGGCATACATGCTTCCTTTGCCACTGGATGTTCTTTATTGGACAAGCGTGTCAAGCCTGTAACTCCAATATGATGAAAATGATTAGATCAAATGAACATAGTCATCTGGGTATGGCCATACACTTTCTCAATCATCTCATCCAGGGGGCCCCTTTAGAACATCACACTCCAAACAAGGAGACGGCAATCCTATGTCTATCACTAGCACCCTAACATGACTCATGCTCATCATCCAAGATAGTCTATAACCATTATGTTTCAAATGATATTGAACTACCTCAAAACAATGCCAATCATCATTTAGAAACACAAGTGATCTCAAGTCAGAGGAAGTATGCCACTTGTTCGCATACAAGGATTATTCACATTGTGACAAGCAATTGAATATCCTAGTAGGGTCTGTCCAGTACATCCAATGTACCCATGATTCTACATCTTATTCCATGCTCGAAGCATCCTATAAGATTAGAACACACATTAGTCTCAATCATATCAAGGCTGTCTCATGTTCACCAAGATATCTCGACTAAGGACAAAAGTGCATGTCAGCCAAGCTGAACAGCATTGAGACATTATTCAGAAGTATACATATGACAGCAGATTAAGCAACAACCTGAATAACAACAATTGCCTTTATAAACAAAGAGTTTATACATGATACTGATGCAATCCCAAGGCCTCAAACATTAGCCTTAAGGGCATACCCCAACAAAGATATCTCGACTAAGGACTATACTGCATGTCAGCCAAGCTGAACAGCATTGAGACATTATTCAGAAGTATACATATTGCAGCAGATGATGTAACAACCTGAATAACAACCATTGCCTTTATAAACATAGAGTTCATACATGATACTGATACAATCCCAAGGCCTCAAACATTAGCCTTAAGGGCATACCCCAACAATGGCATAGTCGTTTAGGCCATATTAACAAGAAGCGCATTAAGCGGTTGCATGACCATGGACTGCTGGGATCATTCTCCTATGAGGAGCTTGATACATGCAAAGCTTGTTTAATGGGCAAAATGACGAAGACTCCTTTTTCTAATAAAGGTCAAAGGGCTTCAGGTTTACTTGACCTTATTCACAGTGATGTGTGTGGGCCATTTAGTAAACATGCCAGAGGTGGCTATTCATACTTCATTACTTTTACTGATGATTTCAGTAGATATGGTTATGTCTATCTAATGAGACATAAGAGTGAATCTTTTGACAAGTTCAAAGAGTTCAAAAATGAAGTACAGAATCAGCTAGGCTGGAATATCAAGGCACTTCGATCCGATCGAGGTGGAGAATACTTGAGTCGAGAGTTTACTGACTATCTGAAGGAGTGTGGGATTATCTCACAGCTCACTCCGCCAGGAACACCGCAATGGAATGGTGTGTCTGAGAGGAGAAATAGAACCTTATTGGATATGGTTCGTTCGATGATGAGTCAGGCTACTCTACCTTACTCCTTTTGGGGATTTGCACTGGAAACAGCTGCAAAGGTACTAAACCGAGTGCCATCCAAGGCCGTTTCAAAGACTCCATATGAGTTATGGTATGGGAAACAGCCAAGCTTGACATTTATCAAAATCTGGGGTTGCGAGGCTTATGTCAAAAAGCTCACCTCTGGGAAACTAGAGAGCAGATCTTATAAATGTATCTTTGTCGGTTACCCTAAAGAAACTAAGGCTAATGTTTGAGGCTTTTCTTAATGGACGTCTGGAAGAGGATGTTTAGATGGAAATAGCCAAAATATTTTCATACAGTCGCCATAAAGATATGTATGGTATTATACAAGTATCCTGTGTTTACAAGAAGATCAGTGGGAGCATCATAATGTTTCTTGTTCTAATTGATTGACAATATTCTCCTCACTTGAAATGACATCCCAGCTCTTCACACGGTGAAGTATAGGCTTGGAATGTATTTCGAGAAGAATGACCTAGGGAATGCAGCCTACATCCTAGGCATGTGGATCAACTAGGATCCAAGAAAGTCATTGCCCTTTAGTCAATCTATGTTCATCCAAGAGATTCTGGAGAGGTTCATGTTGGATCATTCCAAAGGATGATACCTTCCAGAGAGACATGGCCTGATTCTCTCCATGATGCAATGTCTTTTGACACAGCAGGAGAGAGATAACATGAGTCTATAGTCCTAATACATTGGGTATAGGATAGATCATGTTTTGTGCAACTAGCACAAGACTATGTGTGGCGAATGCTTGGAGCATGGCCAGTAAGTTTCAATCAGATCCTAGTGTTCAAACACTGGATAGCTGTGAAAGCAATCCTTCATACTTGGGAAGTATAAAGGATTGATTTTTAGTCTGTGATAGACAGGAAGAACTTTGTGTACTGGGTACACTGACACTTCGTTCCGGTCTAATGACTATCGTTCACAGTCAGGATTTGCTTTTTGCCTTGATGTGGTGTTGTTGGCTGAAAGAGCTTTATGCAAACTGCAGTTGCAAATTCTACAATAAGGTTGAGTACATTGCAGCTTCTTGAGGCAGCAAAGCAAGCAGCTTCATTCATTTGAACTTGATTTAGTCCCTGGTGCTTGATGGTCCAGTATAGTTCTTACTGGGGCCGTAAGCATGTGTAAAGGAACTTAGCACTCAAGTATGTACTGCAGCGATATCATCTGATCTTAGAGATCATGGATAAAGATGATGATTCAAACTTGTTAAAATAAACACAGATAGCAATCTGGAAAAACCCACTGACATAGCCTCTGGCGCAGCGGAAGCTAAATATGTCATACTAGAGACATGGGACTGAATAAATTCAGTTGCCCTTGGTCTTAGTGCAAGTGGGAGATTGTTGGTGTATATGCCCTGCAGACCAATGTATGGACATGGTCAGGCATTGTTTAAATGTACTTTGATAGAATCAATAAAGGCATGGTCGTTATTATGCAGATTGCTTTACCTGCGTTGATGTATTGAATTGCATAGATAATGTCCCAGGAGTTTGGATTGGATCCATTCTCATAAGTAATCCCCGGTCAAGGTGCCTTAGCCGATATGGGACAGCTTTGGTGCATGTGAGACTGGTGTATGGGCTGGTTAGGTGCGGGGCACAGTAACACAGACATACAGGTGCATTGGATGCACTGGAGTGATCCACCGTGAGGATTGACTTGTCTAGTCAACAAGTCAATCTCACATGCAAGAGGTTTGCATTGATCCTTAGACTTGAGGTATTCATGTCTAGATATGATGATGGGTATATTTTGATACAGTCTTACGTCTCTCCGTAAATGGGTGATCAAAACGACTGTCATTGAGCATGTCATAAGTCATGTAGAGACATGGATGACCAATAGTAGGATTTGCCCCTTCCTTCCGAGGAAGCATGATATCCACCTCGGGGCGCCCCACCTTATTGGTGCATGACAGGAAAGTGTGGCCACACTTGTTGAGTCATGACCAATGCATTGGATAATAAACTTGAGACTAATCCAATGGCAGGATATCAGCATAGGCAAAGGGATCTGTAATGCAACAGGAATCCTCGTTGCTTATTAGGAGTTGTTGCCATAATGACTTAAGTCCTATGACATGGGTAGTAGTGATGTGTTGCTAGATACCTCTCACTACTTATGATGATATTCAATCATCATTGCTATCGTCATTAGGATCCTACCGGGTCACACGCAATAGACTCTTGACGTTGTTTTATGATCTGGAAATCTTGGAATATATTTAATTCTGAGTCCAAGACAGATTCATGGTTGAATCTGAGTCCAATTGGGATTCATGAGTTTGTATATGTATCCTAGTCAAGTTGGACTTGAACAAGGGATTATATACCATGTTGGATTCGAATCCTAATCTAATTAGGAGTTGGAATCCTAATCCTATTAGGAATTGGAATCCTAATCCAACTAGGAGTTGGAATCCTAATCTAATTAGGAGTTGGAATCCTAACCCTATTAGGAATTGGAATCCTAATCCAACTAGGAGTTGGAATCCTAATTTAATTAGGAGTTAGAATCCTAACCCTATTGGGAAATAGAGTCCTATTCCAACTAGGAGTTGGAATCCTAATTCAATTAGGAGTTGGAATTCTAATTCTACTAGAAATGAGAATCCTAATCTAATTAGGATTCAAATCCTAATGAGAATTAGATTTGGATAAGGCCCATAGTGGTTGGGCGCAAATCCTAATCCAACTAGGATTCAAATCCTAAAGAGAATTGGATTTGGATAAGGCTCATTGTGTTGGGCGCAAATCCTAATCCAATAAGGATTTATTTACATGGGCCTAATTAGTGTTGAGATCCAAATCCAATTAGGGATTGTGGATTAATTCTAATTGAGGCAAGTTTGAATCCTAATAGGAGTTGGAAATACACTTGGCGCATGGGATAATTCCATATATGGAATTTGCGCCAATTGGGGTGTATGAATCCTTTTGGAAAGTTGTTTCCTCAAGTGGAAACTATCTTGGACGTGTGGGGCTGATATGTTGGCAAGTATGGCTTGATTTATTCAAGCAATGATTTGGCCAATCATATATGGAAAGTCCTAATTGAATTGGAACTCAAATTACCTCTCTTGATAAGGCAAGAAGCTAGATTCTTTCCATGCTTCATGTTGCGCCTATTCAAGAGAGGATGTGGCTGAACTCTTATGGCAATTCCTTGGAGGAATTGCGCCAAGAGCATAGAAGGAAAGAGAGGTGGCGGTTTGGCTTGGTCGGTTATAAAAGAAGGGGTATGCGCCCCCTCTTGGAATGACGATTGGATGATCATTGGATGAACATCAAGTGCAGAATTCTTCTTGAGGAAAAGGCAACTTGGAGTTGCGCAAGCCCTAGAATTCAAGCCGCCCTCTTCTTCTTGTGGAGCGCCACCCTCTCTTCTCTTCCTCTTGTCTTTGGCCGAGAGTCTCCAAGCAAGGAGACAAGTTGGCGTGAAGAGCAAGGAGGAAGGAGAAGGAGATTCTGAGAGGTGATCTTCTCTTCCCGAGGCTAGCACCGAGCGTGGAAGGGAGCAACGTTGAGAAGGTCGACGCGTGGATACTTGTAGAGGACGAGCACGTGAGCGTTTTCAACTTGGCACCTTCATCCTAACAAGCAATAGAGGTACTAACCCTAAGGAGGAAGGAGAAGGAGATTCCGAGAGGTGATCTTCTCTTCCCGAGGCTAGCACCGAGCGTGGAAGGGAGCAATGTTGAGAAGGTCGACGCGTGGATACTTGTAGAGGACGAGCACGTGAGCATTTTCAACTTGGCACCTTCATCCTAACAAGCAATAGAGGTACTAACCCTAACACATCCTTGTGTTCTCTCTCTCGCATGGATCCTTGGGAAAGGAATGTGTTTCGGGTGTAATGCTTCTTCCGCTGCGTCCTGGGACTGCAAATTTTTTAAATTACACCCGGCATTCCCCAATAGTGGTATCAGAGGTACTTGCGAGAAACACAAGGTGTACGTTTGCTTGTGTGAAAAATTTTTGGAAAATTTTTCGTTCATCCATGTGCGTTTCACCTAGAAGGCGCTTTCATCCAAACTTCTTTTATCAATTTTTATGGCCGAAATTTGGATTGTGTTTATGATGGATTTAAGACCAAAGGCGCACGTAGTTTTGTCAAGTAGGACGGGCATTGTGTCTTCGGACTGGCCGGGTCTCTTGATCTGACAAAATTGCCAGCCGATAGGGTCCATGAAATCATCATGAAACTTGATCCCAATTTTAACATAAATTTGATTGAGAGAGTGCTTTGGGTGAAGTTGGCGCATAAGGGGATAAAATTTGATTATTCCGGTTTTTTCGAATTTTATATATGCGCCACTTGTCTCTTCCATGGGTTGATATGGTCATAGCGAGTGCCCTCCTGTGTTGTGATGTGGAAGCATGTTTCCACCTGAGATGAATGCTTGTAAAATCTTTCTACCACCTGCCTGTGGTTCTCCCCTTCTTGATGTAAAATTTTCATCTTTCCTTAGAATAGATGTAGAATTGTTTACATGAGATAGGTTAAGGTTCATCAAAAACAACAAGGTGTCTTCTTCAACCGATATCAGAGTAGCGCCAGCTTTAGAAGCGTGGTGATGGACTTGTGGCTGAAGGAAGGACACTTGCTTTCGGCTTCTGGCATGAGCTGATTTGCTTCAGGGACTCGCAACCCTTGGATGCACAATAACATGTCACATGGCTCGTGACAAGTTATGTGTATGAAGAGGGCTATGACAATATCGACCAAAATAGCATGCCTGTGATGGTTTATTATTCTGTCCATAGCATGCCTGTGATGTTTTTCCTTTGCTGCCATAACCATAGGAAAACTGCATGCTAGAAAAGAATAAAACATGCAAAAACTCTCAATACAATATCAAGTCAATAGCCTTCTAACGCGTAGCCCTCATCAAACTATCGATCGGTGGTGTTGTGAACTGTTTCCCACCCTCGTGGGACACACCCACTTATCTTTAGGAGGTGTGTGGTGACAATGATTTCCCCAGTCCAGTTTTAACCTGGGCGTGCCTTCGCAAGGAAATTCGTTGGCCCTGGGCATAACGGTTAGGACCAGACTTGACTAGTTTTTCATATGTCACTGACATGATGAATCACTAGAGGCAACTGTTGAGAGGATAGGGTTCTGTGTTGTATCCAGCCCTCGCTGGACACAGGGCGCCTAGTCTGTCTTAACTAAGAGGAATTGTGCGCGGCACAATTGGCTGGCATGCCTACCTAAGGAAGCATGGGACTCTCTGTGCATCTCAACTCACCCTCGTGAGTCGCGGAGACCTCGCGTGAAATTAGGATCCTACTCATGTATTTCCAAGTTGAGTTTTGAGAGTTATCAACTTGTTAAGGAAATAGTGGGAGTATAGCATTTAATTTAAAGTCCTTGTTAAATGCTTTATCATAGTACTTATTTTGCTTGTTTGCTTATTGTAGATGATTCCATCTCCTGAACCTAGATTGAAACTTCTTAAAAATAAACTGGATGGAACAAATTGGACAAGATGGTTCAGACTTTTGTCAAAACTTCTAGAACATGAGAATATGGTATATCTTCTTGAAAGACCTCCAACCCAGCCCTGTATATATTTTTGTACAGAGTAGGAGTGGAATGTCTATCTTGAACATTATGTGGATAGTGAACATTACACTGCTCTTATTTTGAGGTGCTTGACCCCTGAGGTCCAGGTTGAGTGTGATGAGATGGGGATTTATGATATGATCATACATCTTCGACGTCTCTTCACACCAGGCACTTCAAATAGTGATCAAGAGAGTGTTGTTGGATCTTCTGGGTGTTTGCCTGAATCCAGGAATGACTATGGTTCCGTATCTTCGAAGCTAAAACTTCGGAAGACTGGGAATGCATGGAAATTTCAGGATGGATTAAGGCCCAGGAAGAGCATGGCTCAAAAGAAGGGATGTTATCCATCTACTTCAGGTATTGTGTTACTGAGGTCTTTATGTCTACTTCTTATTCATGGGTACTGGGTACCGCATGTGGAGCTTACATATGTTTTTCATATGCAGGGGCTCACAAGAAGTAGGACAATGAGGCTTGGTGGGGTCGACATTCGAGTCAGGGACGGAGCATTGGATGCTGCTGTTGATGTCATCTCACTACCTTCAAAGACTTCAACTAGAACTTTGCTATTATGTACTAGCTTTTGTATTAGAACATTATGTCCATTATTTTGAATGGATATTCAGTTTGAAATAAATTGGTATTTCTTTAAATCTGGAATGTTCTATAGTAGTGGTACAATTGATAATAGCTTGTAGTTCTGTGTGTAACACTGAATAGATCAAATCCATTGATTCAATCAATACCATCTCTTTGCATTGTCTCTTGGGCCATAAGACAAAAGTCACATCCAAAAGTCCATGGACTATTGGGATCATTATCCTTTCAGGGTTATGATATATGTGAGCCTTGTCTAATGGACAAGATAACAGATGCTACCTTCATTTAGGAAGGAGAGAGAGGTTAGTGAAAGTCCCCTATACTTGGGGGGGTGAAACCCTAGATAGGCGCATATAAAACTTTTGCAGCGGAAACAAGGGTTTCGAGAGGATCTATGCATGAGATATGATCAACTATAATCGATTGCAAAGATAAGTAAGGATTCATACCATCGCCATTGCTTTGGATGGCGCCTTGGAAGAAGAGAGCAAATGGGATCTCCTCCAAAAGATGCGCACACAAGAAGATGTCGCCTACTCCTTGTTGATCCTTGTGCTAGCAAGGTTCTCCAAGTGAACCTGATCGAATGGAAGGGAAGAGAAGAATTCTTTTGCTTGGCGAGACCTCTCCCTTATCGTCAATGCTTCACCACCCGAATGTGTCGAGAGCCCAAAAAACAAAGAGACGACAATAGGGCAAGAGAAGAAGCGTGAAGAGAGGCAACGTGAGGCGTGTCCACGATTAGAGAACATGTTATCCAAAAATAGCAAACCACTTCTCAACGTTCACGCGCTCATGAACAAGTCGCAAACCTCTTCTCCCTTGAACCTTGCGCTCACTTGATGAGCCGGTTCAATTTGGTTTGGTTCAAAGACCAATTAACCCAAGCGATTTGGTCTAGATCATATTAAACCCTAAGGTTCCAGATCTAACAGTTCATCTCCTGATGCTCTTGATCTTACCGATCTAGCATCAATTCTCTCGATCGAAGCTTACCGATCTCAAGCCCTAATCAATCTAACATGATCAGACCAGATCTCACTCACAATCAGAGATTAAATCCCTTTAAACTGAACCCAAACAATTCAGTCCACACGATCTGACTTAAGTAAGCCATATCATCAAATTGTGCGACCCTAAGGGTTTCCTTTAAATGTCAGTAACGATAACTTATGTTATCACGATCAGTGAGGGGTATCTAGCAACACATCACTGTCTCCCGATATAAAGGAAAGAGTCTTCCAAGACTTCACCCAAACCACAGCACAAGTGTGAATCCAGTTCACAAGGCATACATGCTTCCTTTGCCACTGGATGTTCTTTATTGGACAAGCGTGTCAAGCCTGTAACTCCAATATGATGAGCATGATTAGATCAGATGAACATAGTCATCTGGGTATAACCATACACTTTCTCAATCATCTCATCCAGGGGGCCCCTTTAGAACATCACACTCCAAACTAGGAGATGGCAATCCTATGTCTATCACCAGCGCCCTAACATGACTCATGCTCACCATCCAAGATAGTCTATAACCATTATGTTTCAAATGATATCGAACTACCTCAAAACAATGCCAATCATCAGTTAGAAACACAAGTGATCTCAAGTCAGAGGAAGTATGCCACTTGTTCGCATACAAGGATTATTCACATTGTGACAAGCAATTGAACATCCTAGTAGGGTCTGTCCAGTACATCCAATGTACCCATGAGTCTACATCTTATTCCATGCTCGAAGCATCCTATAAGATTAGAACACGTATTAGTCTCAATCATATCAAGGCTGTCTCATGTTCACCAAGATATCTCGACTAAGGACTATACTACATGTCAACCTAGCTGAACATCATTGAGACATTATTCAGAAGTATACATATTGCAGCAGATAATGTAACAACCTGAATAACAACCATTGCCTTTATAAACATAGAGTTTATACATGATACTGATATAATCCCAAGGCCTCAAACATTAGCCTTAAGGGCATACCCCAACAATCTCCCACTTGCACTTATTCTAATGGTTGAGAAATCTCAAACCCATATTATTACAGTGCTTCTCATGCTTCTGCTGCGCCAGAGGCTTTGTAAGCGGGTCAGCCAGATTGTCGTCTGTATGAACCTTGCAGACTTTGATCTCGCCACGATCAATGATCTCCCGGATTAAAAGGAAACCTTCTCTGTATGTGCTTGGACTTCTGGTGCGACCGTGGTTCCTTTGCTTGTGCTATAGCTCCAGTGTTATCACAGAAGATAACCAAAGGATCTGCACTCGAAGGAACAACACCAAGTTCCTGAACGAACTTACGAATCCACACTGCCTCCTTGGATGCTTCCTAGGCTGCAACATACTCGGCTTCTGTTGTGGAATCAGCAACAATAGACTGTTTGAAACTCTTCCACACCACTGCACCTCCATTCAAGCTAAAAACATAGCCTGATTGCGATCGGAAATCATCCTGGTCAGATTGGAACGAAGCGTCAGTATATCCTTCAATACTGAGTTCTTCCTGACCACCATACACCAAGAACATATCTTTGGTCCTCCGAAGATATTTCAAAATGTTCTTGACTGCAATCCAGTGCGCCTGACCTGGATTACTTTGGAACCGACTGGTCACGCTTAACCCGTAAGCGACGTCTGGGAGAGTACACAACATCGCATACATAATGGATCCAATAGCCGAAGCATAAGGCGTATTGTCCATTTCATCTTTCTCAGTCTGTGTTTGTGGACACTGACTCTTTGAAAGATTCAGACCGTGTCTGACTGGAAGATATCCTCTCTTAGTATTTTCTAAATGGAATCTCTCCAGGACTTTATCGATGTAAGTACTCTGGCACAGCCCGAGAAGCCTCTTAGATCTATCTCTGTAGATCTTCACACCTAATACATAGGCTGCTTCTCCTAGATCTTTCATCTGGAAACATTTTCTTAACCATGCTTTGACCGCATGCAGTTCAGGAATATCGTTTCCAATGATTAAGATATCATCGACGTAGAGGACTAGGAAAGTAATTACGCTCCCACTAAACCTCTTATATACACACGGGTCATCTTCATTCTTGATGAAACCAAACTCACAGATTGATTCATCAAAACGAATATTCCAGCTTCTTGATGCTTGTTTAAGTCCATAAATGGACTTCTTTAACTTGCATATTTTATGATGATCTGATGGATTGGTGAAACCTTCAGGTTGCGTCATATACACATCCTCATCCAGTTTTCCATTAAGGAAAGCAGTCTTCACATCCATCTGCCAGATCTCATAATCATAATATGCTGCTATCGCAAGCATAATCCGAATAGACTTGAACATAGCTACAGGAGAGAAAGTTTCATCATAATCTATCCCGTAGATTTGTTTGAAACCTTTCGCAACTAGCCTGCCTTTATAGGTAACCACGTTACCATCCATGTCAATCTTCTTCTTGAAGATGAAAGTCCCCTCAACAAGGGGGGGGGGGGGGGCGAAACCCTACTGGCGCATCTGGAGGTTTTAAAGCAGCGGAATGGATTTCTAGGGATCGATTGCATGAGATATGATCAACTACAAAAACCCCAATTGCAAACATAAGAAGGATCATACCATCGCCATCCTTTGGATGGTGCCTTGGAAGCAAAGATCGAAAGGGATCTTCTCCAAAAATGACGCACACAAGGTGATGCCGCCTACTCTTTGTTGATCCTTGTGCTAGCAAGGTTCTTCAAAGGTCTTTGTCGTATGAAAGGGAAGAGAAGATTTTCCTTGCTTGGCGAGACCTCTCCCTTGCATGCACCAAGTCCTAACTGACTTGAGTCGACCAAATGGTCAATCATGCATGCGCCAAGGGCTGAACGACCTCATGAGTTCTGGCAAGCGGGTGTGACCCCGGGCCTAAACCATGTGCGTTCACTGGTTGTCTCAACCAGACATCGCTACACGCCTGTCCGCAGTCGACCTATAGCCACCTCGTGCTTGCGCACAGGTGCCATCTGGTCGACCCATCTAGGCTGTCAGATAGTCTGATCAGACTGGTTGGATCTTGACTAGACTGTGACTTCAACCGTAATAACCCGTCAAAGGGTTTAAAGTAGGCGCCACTTAGATCTAATGGTAAGCGCGCAAGTCATTAAGTTTTGTGAAAAACATCAACAACAATATGAAAGAAGCGCTACCTTCATACATGCGCCAAGATTAATATACAACATGTAAGTTTTCGCATGTAACCTATAGATCTAGCAATATGGCGCAAACATGGATCACAAATCAAACATAGCAATCATATTAACATGCATAAGAACTTGGCTCTGATACCAGTTGAAAGTCCCCTCAACAAGGGGGGGGGGGGGGGGGCGAAACCCTACTGGCGCATCTGGAGGTTTTAAAGCAGCGGAATGGATTTCTAGGGATCGATTGCATGAGATATGATCAACTACAAAAACCCCAATTGCAAACATAAGAAGGATCATACCATCGCCATCCTTTGGATGGTGCCTTGGAAGCAAAGATCGAAAGGGATCTTCTCCAAAAATGACGCACACAAGGTGATGCCGCCTACTCTTTGTTGATCCTTGTGCTAGCAAGGTTCTTCAAAGGTCTTTGTCGTATGAAAGGGAAGAGAAGATTTTCCTTGCTTGGCGAGACCTCTCCCTTGTCGTCAAGAAGCTCTACCACACGAATGTGTCAAGAACCAAAAACCAACAGGCGACAAGAGGGCGAGAGGGAGGCGTGAAGAGAGGCGACGTGAGATGTGGTCACGTAAGTGACATGCTATCTAAAAATAGCAAAACCACTTCTCATCATGAAATGCGCTCATGAACAAATCGCAAATCTCTTCTCCCATGAACCATGCGCTCACTTGATGAGCTAGTTCAATTTGGTTTGGTTCAAAGACCAATTAACCCAAGCCATTTGGTCTAGATCACAATAAACCCTAAAGGTTCAAGATCTAACCGTTCATCTCTTGATGCTCTTGATCTCACCGATCTAGCATCCATTCTCTCAATCAAAGCTTACCGATCTTAAGCCCTAATCAATCAAACATGATCAGACCAGATCTCACTTACAATCAGAGATTAAATCCCTTTAAACTGAATCCAAACAATTCAGTCCACACGATCTGACTTAAGTAAGCCATATCATCAAATTGTGCGACCCTAAGGGTTTCCTTTAAATGTCGGTAACGACAACTCACGTTATCACGATCAGTGAGGGGTATATAGCAACACATCACTGTCTCCTGATATAAAGGAAAGAGTCTTCCAAGACTACACCCAAACCACAGCACAAGTGTGAATCCACTTCACAAGGCATACATGTTTCCTTTGCCACTGGATGTTCTTATTGGACAAGCGTGTCAAGCCTGTAACTCCAATATGATGAGAATGATTAGATCAGATGAACATAGTCATCTGGGTATGGCCATACACTTTCTCAATCATCTCATTCAAGGGGGCCCCTTTAGAACATCACACTCCAATCATGGAGACGGCAATCCTATATCTATCACTAGTGTCCTAACCTGACTCATGATCATTATCCAAGATAGTCTATAACCATTATGTTTCAAATGATATTGAACTACCTCAAAACAATGACAATCATCATTTAGAAACACAAGTGATCTCAAGTCAGAGGACATGTGCCACTTGTTGCAAACAAGGATTATTCACATTGTGACAAGCAATTGAATATCCTAGTAGGGTCTGTCCAGTACATCCAATGTACCCATGAGTCTACATCTTATTCCATGCTCGAAGCATCCTATAAGATTAGAACACATATTAGTCTCAATCATATCAAGGCTGTCTCATGTTCACCAAGATATCTCGACTAAGGACATTACAGCATGTCAGCCAAGCTGAACAGCATTGAGACATTATTCAGAAGCACACTTATTGCAGCAGACAATGTAACAAACTGAATAACAACCATTGCCTTTATAAACATAAGAGTTTATACATGATACTGAAAGAATCCCAAGGCCTCAAACATTAGCCTTAAGGGCATACCCCAACAATCTCCCACTTGCACTTAATCTAATGGTTGAGAAATCTCAAACCCATATTATTACAGTGCTTCTCATGCTTCTGCTGCGCCAGAGGCTTGGTAAGCGGGTCAGCCAGATTGTCATCTGTATGAACCTTGCAGATTTTGATCTCACCACGATCTATGATCTCCCGGATCAAGTGAAACCGTCTCTGTATGTGCTTGGACTTCTGGTGCGACCGTGGTTCCTTTGCTTGTGCGATTGCTCCAGTGTTATCACAGAAGATAACCAATGGATCTGCACTCGAAGGAACAACACCAAGTTCTTGAACGAACTTACGAATCCACACTGCCTCCTTGGATGCTTCCGAGGCTGCAACATACTCGGCTTCTGTTGTGGAATCAGCAACGATAGATTGTTTGAAACTTTTCCACACCACTGCTCCTCCATTCAAGCTAAAAACATAGCCTGATTGCGATCGGAAATCATCCTGGTCAGATTGGAACGAAGCGTCAGTATATCCTTCAATACTGAGTTCTTCCTGACCTCCATATATCAAGAACATATCTTTGGTCCTCCGAAGATATTTCAAAATGTTCTTGACCGCAATCCAGTGCGCCTGACCTGGATTACTTTGGAATCGACTGGTCACGCTTAACCCGTAAGCGACGTCTGGGCGAGTACACAACATCGCATACATAATGGATCCAATAGCCGAAGCATAAGGCGTATTGTCCATTTCATCTTTCTAAGTCTGTGTTTGTGGACACTGACTCTTTGAAAGATTCATACCATGTCTGACTGGAAGATATCCTCTTTTAGAATTCTCTAAATGAAATCTCTCCAGGACTTTATCGATGTAAGTCCTTTGGCACAGCCCGAGAAGCCTCTTAGATCTATCCCTGTAGATCTTCACACCTAACACATAGGCTGCTTCTCCTAGATCTTTCATCTGGAAACATTTTCTTAACCATGCTTTAACAGCATGCAGTTCAGGAATATCGTTTCCAATGATTAAGATATCATCGACGTAGAGGACTAGGAAAGTAATCACGCTCCCACTAAACCTCTTATATACACACGGGTCATCTTCATTCTTGATGAAACCAAATTCACATATTGATTCATCAAAACGAATATTCCAGCTTCTAGATGCTTGCTTAAGTCCATAAATGGACTTCTTTAACTTGCATATTTTATGACGATCTGATGGATTAGTGAAACCTTCAGGTTGTGTCATATACACATCCTCATCCAGTTTTCCATTAAGGAAAGCGGTCTTCACATCCATTTGCCAGATCTCATAATCGTAATATGCTGCTATCGCAAGAATAATCCGAATTGACTTAAACATGGCTACAGGAGAGAAAGTTTCATCATAATCTATCCCGTAGATTTGTTTGAAACCTTTCGCAACTAGCCTGCCTTTATAGGTAACCACGTTACCATCCATGTCAATCTTCTTCTTGAAGATCCATTTACAGTGTTGGGGTATGCCCTTAAGGCTAATGTTTGAGGCCTTTGGGATTGTAGCAGTATCATGTAATAAACTTTTGTGTTTATAAAGGCATGGTTATTATTCAGGTTGTTACCTTGTCTGCTGTAATAAGTGTACTTCTGAATAATGTCTCAAAGCTGTTCAGCTAGGCTGACAAGCTATATGTCCTTAGTCGAGATATCTTGGTGAACATGAGATAGCCTTGATATGATTGAGACTAATATGTGTTCTAATCTTATAGGATGCTTCGAGCATGGAATAAGATGTAGACTCATGGGTACATTGGATGTACTGGACAGACCCTACTGGGATATTCCATTGCTTGTCACAATGTGAATAATCCTTGTTTGCATCAAGTGGCACATGTCCTTTGACTTGAGATCACTTGTGTTTCTAAATGATGAATGTCATTATTTTGAGGTAGTTCAATATCATTTGAAAGATAATGGTTATAGACTATCTTGGATAATGATCATGAGTCAGGTTCGGATACTAGTGATAGATAAAGGATTGCCGTCTCCTTGTGGAAGGAGTGTGGTGTTCTAAAGGGGCCCCCCTTATATGAGATGATTGAGAAAGTGTATGGCCATACCCAGATGACTATGTTCATCTGATCTAATCATGCTCATCATATTGGAGCTACAAGTTTGACACACTTGTCCAATAAGAACATCCAGTGGCAAAGGAAACATGTATGCCCTGTGAAATGATTCACACTTGTGCTGTGGTTTGGGTGTAGTCTTGGAAGACTCTTTCCTTTATATCGGGAGACAGTGATGTGTTGCTAGATACCCCTCACTGATTGTGATAACGTGAGTTATCGTTACCAACATTTAAAGGAAACCCTTAGGGTCGCACAATTTGATGATATGGCTTACTTAAGTCAGATCGTGTGGACTGAATTGTTTTAGTTCAGTTAAAAGGAGATTAGACTCTGATTGTAAGTGAGATCTGGTCTGATCATGTTTGATTGATTAGGGCTTCAGATCGGTAAGCTTCGATCGAGAGTATGGATGCTAGATCGAAGAGATCAAGAGCATCAAGAGATGAACGGTTAGATCTTGAACTGTTTGGTTCATAGAGATCTAGACCATGGCTTGGGCTGGTTTAATTTGGGTTTTTGAACCGAATTGAATTGAACCTAATTGGCTTGAACCGGTTCACATGGGTGAACGTATGGTTCAAGGTTTAAAGGCATCTTGGGCGGTTTTTCTTCAAGTGGTCGCATGGCTTGATAACCTTCCATATTTGGAAGTGTAACGCCATCACTTGAATGAAAAGAAACCTCAACGCAATTTGCCATTTACTCTCTTGTCTCCTTCATTCGACGAAGAGAGGGACTCTTGGACAAGGTAGCTCTCGGCCAAGCACATCTCATCATCAACACACGTCCATCTATCTTTAGACGGTGCGGGATTTCACCTGCGTGTTACAGAGAAGGGATTTATCGCTTCTCGTTGCTCAGCATAGCACGTGGTGGTCCAGGGAGTAGGTCGGGTCAGCTTGACCATGTAGGCTACATATGTGGCGCATATGGTAGCGCATGGAGGCAGCCATCTGTGGGATCAGAGACTGTGTTGTACCAACTCAGTTGGCACAGTCTGCTGGATTGCCCAGATGAAGGGGAATCGCACGGGTTGGCGATTGGCTGGGACAGCCTACTAGAAATTAATGCTTGTCATCTCTGTGCATCTTATCTCGCCTGAGCGGGACGCGGAGACCAAGTATGAAATCTGGATCCCATCTCACTAAAAGAGTGTTACTCTTTCGGACTATTTACTGGATTTTTCAGTCAGACAAAATAGTGAGAAAAAGAATCTTTCTTAAGTCCTGGATTGATTCTGAACATTGATACTGACCTTGCTGTTCTTGCATTGTTGTAGATTCCTGCAGCAACGAACACCATGAGCTTCAATGTGCGATCCCTACTGGAAAGGGAGAAGTTTGCTGGGCCGAACTTCTCTGACTGGTTCGGACACCTTAAGATCGTTCTTAAGGCAGAGAGGAAACTGTATGTCCTCGAGACGGCAGTGCCGCCTCAACCCGCTGCGAACGCCGCAAGGGCGGTTCGTGAAGCCTATGAAAAGCATGTCAATGATAGCATTGATGTCGCTTGCCTGATGCTAGCGTCTATGACGCCACCGCTGCAGCGTCAGCATGAGGATATGTCGGCTATAGAGATTATAGCGAACCTCAAGATGCTGTATGCTGCACAGGCGAGGACAGAACGCTATAATCTGACGAAGCTCTTCTTTCTGAGCAAACTGGCTGAAGGGAGCCCAGTTGGAGCTCACGTGCTCAAGATGATTGGGCACAAGGAGGCTCTAGAGAAACTGGGGCATACCATTAACCAGGAGCTTGCTGTAGACATAATTCTGCAGTCTCTCCCGCCCTCTTTCGATGCGTTCATTATTAACTTTAATATGAACAAAATCGATTGTACTCCGGCAGAGCTGCTGAATATGCTCTTGACTACTGAGGAAACTCTAAAGGGAAAGCCTTCAACCTCTGTCTTACTGGTTCCTTCTAGGAACAAGAAGAAGGGGAAGAAGGGCAAGGCCCCTGTCAAGAACTACAGTAAGGCTCTGAAACAGAAGGTGAAGCGGTCGAAGGACAACAGGTGTTTCCACTGTGGCCAGCTGGGTCACTGGAAAAAGGACTGTAAAGCGCTCCAAGGAGATAAGAGGGGAAGCATCGCTTCTGGCTCAGGTATATACGTGACGGAAGTCATGGTTTCATCTTCTTCTATTTCATGGGTGTTGGACACTGCATGTGGAGTTCACATTTGTTCAAATGTACAGGAACTCAAGAGAAGAAGACAGGTGGGACAGCATGAGGTAGACCTACGCGTTGGAAACGGGGCACGGGTTGCTGCTGTTGCTGTAGGAGACTATTTCATTTCTTTACCATCTAGACTTGTATTGGAACTAAACAGTTGTTATTTTGTTCCCAGTATAACTAAAAATATTATCTCCATTCCTGCTCTTGTCAGGAAAGGATTTGCCTTTGAATGCAATATTTCAAAGTGTGTTTTATCTTATGGTAATATTGTTTATGCTACTGGTTCAATTAACAATGGGTTATACATGTTGGACATGGAAAGTTCTATACATAACATTGATAATAAGAAAGCCAAGAATGCTGATGATAGCACCTTGCTATGGCATAGTCGTTTAGGCCATATAAACGAGAAACGCATTAAGCGGTTGCATGATCATGGACTGCTGGGATCATTCTCCTATGAGGAGATTGATACATGCAAAGCTTGTTTGATGGGTAAAATGACGAAGTCACCTTTTCCTAATAAAGGTCAAAGGGCTTCAGGTTTACTTGACCTCATACACAGTGATGTGTGTGGGCCATTTAGTAAACATGCCAGAGGTGGCTATCAGTACTTCATTACCTTTACTGATGATTTCAGTAGGTATGGGTATGTCTATCTGATGAGACATAAAAGTGAATCTTTTGACAAGTTCAAAGAGTTCAAAAATGAAGTACAAAATCAGTTAGGCCGAAATATCAAGGCACTTCGTTCTGATCGAGGTGGAGAATACCTAAGTCATGCGTTTACTGACTATCTAAAGGAGTGTGGGATTATCTCACAGCTCACTCCGCCAGGAACACCGCAATGGAATGGTGTGTCCGAGAGGAGAAATAGAACGTTACTTGATATGGTTCGTTCTATGATGAGTCAGGCTACTCTTCCATACTCCTTTTGGGGTTTTGCACTGGAAACAGCTGCAAAGGTACTAAACCGAGTGCCATCCAAGGCAGTTTCTAAGACGCCATATGAGTTATGGTATGGGAAACAGCCAAGCTTGACATTTATCAGGATCTGGGGTTGCGAGGCTTATGTCAAAAAGCTCGCCTCTGGGAAACTGGAGAGCAGATCTGAGAAATGTATATTTGTCGGTTACCCTAAGGAAACTAAGGGTTATTATTTCTACGATCCCAAACAGAACAAAGTATTTGTTGCTCGGACGGCCATATTTCTTGAGAAGGAGTTTCTTCTGCAAGAGGCCAGTGGGAGAGAAATAAGGCTGGATGAGAATCCAGAGGAAGGACAAAGTAGTCAAGCACAGTTGGATGAGCCTGAGCCGGTAAATCAGGTTAATGAACAACCTGAGGCTCAGATATCACGGGAACCGCGAAGATCGGGAAGGATCCGTCGACAGCCTGAGCGCTATGACGGAGTCTACATCATTGATAATGATGAACCCCTCACTTATGCGGATGCGGTCAGTGGACCGGAGTCAGCAAGATGGCATGAAGCTATGCGAGCCGAGATGGACTCCATGTCAGATAACCAAGTCTGGGATTTGGTTGATCCGCCTCCGGGAGTAATCCCTATAGGCTGTAAATGGATCTTCAAGAAGAAGATTGACATGGATGGTAACGTGGTTACCTATAAAGGCAGGCTAGTTGCGAAAGGTTTCAAACAAATCTACGGGATAGATTATGATGAAACTTTCTCACCTGTAGCCATGTTCAAGTCTATTCGGATTCTTTTCGCGATAGCTGCATATTACGATTATGAGATCTGACAGATGGATGTGAAAACAGCTTTCCTTAATGGAAATCTGGATGAGGATGTGTATATGACACAACCTGAAGGTTTCACGAATCCATCAGATCGTCATAAAATATGCAAGTTAAAGAAGTCCATTTATGGACTTAAATAAGCATCTAGAAGCTGGAATATTCGTTTTGATGAATCAATCTCTGAGTTTGGTTTCATCAAGAACGAAGATGACCCGTGTGTATATAAGAGGTTTAGTGGGAGCGTGATTACTTTCCTAGTCCTCTACGTCGATGATATCTTGATCATTGGAAATGATATTCCTGAACTGCATGCTGTTAAAGCATGGTTAGGAAAATGTTTCCAGATGAAAGATCTAGGAGAAGCAGCCTATGTACTAGGTGTGAAGATCTACAGAGATAGATCTAAGAGGCTTCTCGGGCTGTGCCAGAGTACTTACATCGATAAAGTCCTGGAAAGATTCCATTTAGAGAATTCTAAACGTGGATATCTTCCAGTCAGACATGGTCTGAATCTTTCGAAGAGTCAGTGTCCACAAACACAGACTGAGAAAGATGAAATGGACAATACGCCTTATGCTTCGGCTATTGGGTCCATTATGTATGCGATGTTGTGTACTCGCCCTGACGTCGCTTACGGGTTAAGCGTGACCAGTCGATTCCAAAGTAATCCAGGTGTGGCGCACTGGATTGCGGTCAAGAACATTTTAAAATATCTGCGGAGGACCAAAGATATGTTCTTGATATATGGTGGTCAGGAAGAACTCAGTATTGAAGGATATACTGACGCTTCGTTCCAGTCGGACCAGGATGATTTCCGATCGCAATCAGGCTATGTTTTTAGCTTGAATGGTGGAGCAGTGGTGTGGAAAAGTTTCAAACAGTCAACTGTTGCTGATTCCACAACAGAAGCCGAGTATGTTGCAGCCTCGGAAGCATCCAAGGAGGCAGTGTGGATTCGTAAGTTCGTGAGAGAACTTGGTGTCGTTCCTTCGAGTGCAGATCCTTTGGTTATCTTCTGTGATAACACTGGAGCAATCGCACAAGCAAAGGAACCACGGTCGCACCAGAAGTCCAAGCACATACAGAGACGGTTTCACTTGATCCGGGAGATCATTGATCGAGGCGAGATCAAAATATGCAAGGTTCATATAGATGACAATCTGGCAGACCCGCTTACCAAGCCTCTGGCGCAGCAGAAGCATGAGAAGCACTGTAATAATATGGGTTTGAGATTTCTCAACCATTAGATTAAGTGCAAGTGGGAGATTGTTGGGGTATGCCCTTAAGGCTAATGTTTGAGGCCTTTGGGATTGTAGCAGTATCATGTAATAAACTTTTGTGTTTATAAAGGCATGGTTATTATTCAGGTTGTTACCTTGTCTGCTGTAATAAGTGTACTTCTGAATAATGTCTCAAAGCTGTTCAGCTAGGCTGACAGGCTATATGTCCTTAGTCGAGATATCTTGGTGAACATGAGACAGCCTTGATATGATTGAGACTAATATGTGTTCTAATCTTATAGGATGCTTCGAGCATGGAATAAGATGTAGACTCATGGGTACATTGGATGTACTGGACAGACCCTACTGGGATATTCCATTGCTTGTCACAATGTGAATAATCCTTGTTTGCATCAAGTGGCACATGTCCTTTGACTTGAGATCACTTGTGTTTCTAAATGATGAATGTCATTATTTTGAGGTAGTTCAATATCATTTGAAAGATAATGGTTATAGACTATCTTGGATAATGATCATGAGTCAGGTTCGGATACTAGTGATAGATAAAGGATTGCCGTCTCCTTGTGGAAGGAGTGTGGTGTTCTAAAGGGGCCCCCCTTATATGAGATGATTGAGAAAGTGTATGGCCATACCCAGATGACTATGTTCATCTGATCTAATCATGCTCATCATATTGGAGCTACAAGTTTGACACACTTGTCCAATAAGAACATCCAGTGGCAAAGGAAACATGTATGCCCTGTGAAATGATTCACACTTGTGCTGTGGTTTGGGTGTAGTCTTGGAAGACTCTTTCCTTTATATCGGGAGACAGTGATGTGTTGCTAGATACCCCTCACTGATTGTGATAACGTGAGTTATCGTTACCGACATTTAAAGGAAACCCTTAGGGTCGCACAATTTGATGATATGGCTTACTTAAGTCAGATCGTGTGGACTGAATTGTTTTAGTTCAGTTAAAAGGAGATTAGACTCTGATTGTAAGTGAGATCTGGTCTGATCATGTTTGATTGATTAGGGCTTCAGATCGGTAAGCTTCGATCGAGAGTATGGATGCTAGATCGAAGAGATCAAGAGCATCAAGAGATGAACAGTTAGATCTTGAACCGTTTGGTTCATAGAGATCTAGACCATGGCTTGGGTTGGTTTAATTTGGGTTTTTGAACCGAATTGAATTGAACCTAATTGGCTTGAACCGGTTCACATGGGTGAACGTATGGTTCAAGGTTTAAAGGCATCTTGGGCGGTTTTTCTTCAAGTGGTCGCATGGCTTGATAACCTTCCATATTTGGAAGTGTAACGCCATCACTTGAATGAAAAGAAACCTCAACGCAATTTGCCATTTACTCTCTTGTCTCCTTCATTCGACGAAGAGAGGGACTCTTGGACAAGGTAGCTCTCGGCCAAGCACATCTCATCATCAACACACGACAAGGAACTTTGGGGAGATCTCTTGCTAGCACAAGGAAGATCCTAAAGGGTAGCCATCTCTCATCTAGTGTGTGTTTTCTTTGGAGGAGTGCTTACTTGCCCTCTTGCTTCCAAGCCGACACCCTTTATCATGGCTATGGTAAAAGATCTCAAACTTGATCTTTGCAATACATATAAAGTTGATCATATATATGTGTTCATGCAAACGATTTTATTGAAACCCTAGAAGAGTACATTTTCCGCATGCTCTAGGGTTCGCCCCCCTCTAGAAAGGGGTTTTATCTGCCTGCGCTCCCCCTTGAAGGGGACTCTTCATACAGCCTATAGGGATTACTCCCGGAGGCGGATCAACCAAATCCCAAACTTGGTTATCTGACATGGAGTCCATCTCGGCTCGCATAGCTTCAAGCCACCTAGCTGACTCCGGTCCACTGACCGCATCCGCATAAGTAAGGGGTTCATCATTATCAATGATGTAGACTCCGTCATAGCGCTCAGGCTGTCGACGGATCCTTTCCGATCTACGCGGTTCCCGTGATATCTGAGCCTCAGGTTGTTCAATAACCTGTTCTACTGGCTCAGGCTCATCCAACTGTGCTTGACTACTTTGTCCTTCCTCTGGATTCTCATCCAACTTTATTTCTCTCCCACTGGCTTCTTGTAGAAGAAACTCCTTCTCAAGAAAAATAGCCGTCCGAGCAACAAATACTTTGTTCTCTTTGGGATCGTAGAAATAATAACCCTTAGTTTCCTTAGGGTAACCGACAAAGATGCATTTATCAGATCTGCTCTCCAGTTTCCCAGAGGCGAGCTTTTTGACATAAGCCTCGCAACCCCAGATCTTAATAAATGTCAAGCTCGGCTGTTTCCCATACCATAACTCATATGGAGTCTTTGAAACTGCCTTGGATGGCACTCGGTTTAGTACCTTTGCAGCTGTTTCCAGTGCAAATCCCCAAAAGGAGTAAGGTAGAGTAGCCTGACTCATCATAGAACGAACCATATCCAGTAAGGTTCTGTTCCTCCTCTCGGACACACCATTCCATTGCGGTGTTCCTGGTGGAGTGAGCTGTGAGATAATCCCACACTCCTTCAGATAGTCAGTAAACTCTCGACTTAGGTATTCACCACCTCGATCTGAGCGAAGTGCCTTGATATTTCGGCCTAGCTGATTCTGTACTTCATTTTTGAACTCTTTGAACTTGTCAAAAGATTCACTCTTATGTCTCATCAGATAGACATAACCATATCTACTGAAATCATCAGTAAAGGTAATGAAGTATGAATAGCCACCTCTGGCATGTTTACTAAATGGCCCACACACATCACTGTGTATAAGGTCAAGTAAACCTGAAGCCCTTTGACCTTTATGAGGAAAAGGAAACTTCGTCATTTTGCCCAATAAACAAGCTTTGCATGTATCAATCTCCTCATAGGAGAATGATCCCAGCAGTCCATGATCATGCAACCGCTTAATGCGTTTCTTGTTAATATGGCCTAAACGACTATGCCATAGCAAGGTGCTGTCATCAGCATACTTGGCTTTCTTATTATCAATGTTTTGTATAGAACATTCCATGTCCAACATGAATAACCCATTGTTAATTGACCCAGTAGCATAAACAATATTATCAAGAGAAAGATAACACTTTGAAGTCTTGCATTCAAAGGAAAACCCTTTCCTGACAAGAGCAGGAATAGAGATAATATTTTTCGTAATGCTTGGTACAAAGTAACAATTGTCTAGTTCCAATACAAGTCCAGATGGTAATGAGATGTAATAAACTCCTACAGCAACAGCAGCAACCCGTGCCCCGTTTCCAACTCGTAGGTCCACCTCATGCTGTCCCACCTGTCTTCTTCTCTTGAGTTCCTGTACATTTGAACAAATGTGAACTCCACATGCAGTGTCCAACACCCATGAAATAGAAGAAGAAGATATCATGACTTCAGTCACAAAAATACCTGAGCCAGAAGCGATGCTTCCCTTCTTGTCTCCTTGGAGCGCTTTACAGTCCTTTTTCCAGTGACCCAGCTGGCCACAATGGAAACATCTGTATTCCTTCGACCGCTTGACCTTTTGTTTCAGAGCCTTGTTGTAGTTCTTGACTGGGGCTTTGCCCTTCTTCCCCTTCTTCTTGTTCCTGGAAGGGAACATCAAGACAGAGGTTGAAGGCTTTCCCTTTAGAGTCTCCTCCATAGTCAAGAGCATATTCAGCAACTCTGCCGGAGTACAGTCGATCTTGTTCATATTAAAATTAATAATGAACGGATCGAAAGAGGCCGGGAGAGACTGCAGAATAATGTCTACAGCAAGCTCCTGATTGATGGTATGCCCCAGTTTCTCTAGAGCCTCTTTGTGCCCAATCATCTTGAGCACGTGAGCTCCCACTGGACTCCCTTCAGCCAGTTTGCTCTGAAAGAAAAGCTTGGTCAAATTATAGCGTTCAGTCCTCGCCTGTGCAGCATATAGAATCTTGAGGTTTGCTATAATTTCTATAGCAGACATATCCTCATGCTGACGCTGCAGCTGTGGCGTCATAGACGCTACCATCAGGCAAGCAACATCAATGCTATCATTGACATGCTTTTCATAGGCATCCCGAACCGCCCTTGCGGCGTTCGGAGCGGGTTGAGGCGGTATAGCCGTCTCGAGGACATACAATTTCCTCTCAGCCTTAAGAACAATCTTAAGGTGTCCGTACCAGTCTGAGAAGTTTGGCCCAGCAAACTTCTCCCTTTCCAGTAGGGATCGCACATTGAAGCTCATGGTGTTCGTTGCTGCAGGAATCTACAACAATGCAAGAACAGCAAGGTCAGTATCAATGTTTAGAATCAATCCAGGACTTTAAGAAAGATTCTTTTCTCACTATTTTATCTGACTGAAAAATCCATTAAAACAGTCCGAAAGAGTAAAACTCTTTTAGTGAGATGGGATCCAGATTTCATACTTGGTCTCCGCGTCCCGCGCAGGCGAGATAAGATGCACAGAGAGTACAAGCACTAATTTCTGGTAGGCAGTCCCTGCCAATCGCCAACCCGTGCGATTCCCCTTCATCTGGGCAATCCAGCAGACTGTGCCAACTGAGTTGGTACAACACAGTCTCTGATCCCACAGATGGCTGCCTCCATATAGCTAACATATGCCCCATATGTAGCCTACATGGTCAAGCTGACCTGACCTACTCCCTGGACCACCACGTGCTATGCTGAGCAACGAGAAGCGATAAATCCCTTCCCTGTAACACGCAGGTGTAATCACACACCGTCTGAAGATAGATGGGCGTGCCCACTGAGTGGGTACAACACGGCCCCAACGATAGTCAGAACAGTGAGGTTTCGCGTCAGAAGGCTTACGTGCTTGATATTATAGCGTTGGATTTTAACGGTCTTTTATCTTCTTAACTATCATGCAAACCCTATGGCGATAGCAGAAGATTAAATCATGCAATTCTAATTATAAAAACGATAAGTAGAAAGCATGCTAATCTTATGTGGTAAAAGCCCATTAACCCTAAGTAAGACCTTAATTTTAACTTAAGTCTTCACTTGAGCTCTTCATGGGTCTTTTGCATCTCATCTGGCCCAACCCAGGGCCCTAGCGCCCTTTGCAGCTCAGGTGCGCCCACCAGGTAAATGCGCCTGTCCTAGGGTCGAACCCTAGACCTCCCACCTGGTCAAGCCACTGCTGCATGTGCCAATGCCATGTGTGCTCTGTGCTCTTGTCTGATTAAAATTACAATTTAATCTATCTAGACAAGATTGACACGCAGGTCAATTACACAATAAATTAATTAAAATGTGATGCGCAGATCACAAAAATAATAATTTATAATTAATCCAGGCTCGCAGGCCCCAGCACAGCACACATTAACACGGGCAGCCCACATAAGATTAAATAAACAAGCATATGCTTACAATCAACATGTTATCCAATAAGAAAATAAAATTTTGAAAAACCGCATTGGCATCATTTTATTTTTCCTTATGTGCCCTACTACCTTACAACGGTCCATTATTAGGGATCCACTCATCAGACCTAGTTAGATCCACTGCCCTTGCATGCACCAAGTCCTAACTGACTTGAGTCGACCAAATGGTCAATCATGCATGCGCCAAGGGCTAAACGACCTCATGAGTTCTGGCAAGCGGGTGTGACCCCGGGCCTAAACCATGTGCGTTCACTGGTTGTCTCAACCAGACATCGCTACACGCCTGTCCACAGTCGACCTATAGCCACCTCGTGCTTGCGCACAGGTGCCATCTGGTCGACCCATCTAGGCTGTCAGATAGTCTGATCAGACTGGTTGGATCTTGACTAGACTGTGACTTCAACCCTAATAACCCGTCTAAGGGTTTAAAGTAGGCGCCACTTAGATCTAATGGTAAGCGCTCAAGTCATTAAGTTTTGTGAAAAACATCAACAACAATATGAAAGAAGCGCTACCTTCATACATGCGCCAAGATTAATATACAACATGTAAGTTTTCGCATGTAACCTATAGAGCTAGCAATATGGCGCAAACATGGATCACAAATCAAACATAGCAATCATATTAACATGCATAAGAACTTGGCTCTGATACCAGTTGAAAGTCCCCTCAACAAGGGGGGGGGGGGGGGGGCGAAACCCTACTGGCGCATCTGGAGGTTTTAAAGCAGCGGAATGGATTTCTAGGGATCGATTGCATGAGATATTATCAACTACAAAAACCCCAATTGCAAACATAAGAAGGATCATACCATCGCCATCCTTTGGATGGTGCCTTGGAAGCAAAGATCGAAAGGGATCTTGTAACATCCCGTTATCTTAACCCCAAACAAATGGCACAATTCATGAATGATACAGGATGTTTCATATAAGATCGATTCATATGCTAGGTAAAACCGAGTTCAAGAAAACACGATCTGAAAATTTCCACAAACCCATACATAAATATCCACAAAACACAAATCTCATAAATCACATAAGGGTACCTGCCACCACGCAATCCTTGCACTAGACATATGCAAGGCAACAGTTATATCAAATCCGATGGCATAAATACAATTCGATTCGAAATTCAAAGCAAAGCCACAAAGTCGATTTTATAAACTCATACCAAACACCGAAACCAGGCTGAAGCCCGCGGTGACACAAAAATCAAACTCATTAATTTGGCATCACAAGTTCACATAGTTCACATGGTTCACATAGCTCATATCATTCATATTAAGGCCATAACCGGCCCCAGATAATTAAGCACAAAAGTTCTTAACCAAACTAGCATAATGTCCACGCCAATGCTAACTCAAGAAATGCGCCCCTGCTCTATGCCTGAAAATAGTGAGGGGTGAGCTACACAGCCCAGTGAGTGGATAGTCTAAATCGACCATCCATAACATACACTCAAAAATATAGGCAGATTATTTTAAAAATCTTTAACAGGAACATTATGTCAACATATAACAAAATAAAGAAAACAGAAGTCATATAAACAGCCAGATGTACACACCAACATATAACAAACTCAGGTTCTATACAAACTCAGGTTCTAGAGTTATACTCTAAACCAACTAAACACATCCATACTTAGTTAACCTAGTTGTCCAGCATATTCAGTAGTGACCAATATGGTCTAACCCGGCTTTGGCCTAAGCACTGGGAGCTGCAAAATCTCGTGCAACACATAAACATGGACAGTGAGTAGAATCAAGAGGTGGCCCCCGCCAGGTCACGACGTGGCACTTTGCTCTAAAACACCCCATAAACACATCGATGGCTTGTGTGTAGATTCAAGAGGTGGCCCCCGCCGGGTCACGGCGTGGCACTTTGCTCTACGACACCCCATATCACAAAAGAGAGTGATGACATCAAGAGGTGGCCCCTGTCCGACCAAGACATGGCACTTTGCGTCAAAACCCGTTCTCCCAAAAGGTTCCTACTGGACAACAAACACATCTTATATCATATTTCATAAAGGTGGACTCCTAAGTGTCAACTAGACTCTAGGATAGTCATCACAAAAATCATATCGGGCAGGCTGAACATCAACCCCCATCACAATAATCATAGTAGGCAGGCTGAACATCAACCCCCTCACATATCAAATACAGGGCTGAAATTCAAACCCTTAACATATCACATAACGACTACCCCCTTGAGTACACAGTTACACTTAGCCTTAGTCCTAACATCACATAACACATAATATCCGAAATCACATAACCAGATAATTTCCAAAAATTACATAACCACATAATGTTCAAAGATCACATAATCCCATAATATTCAAAAATCACATAATTACATAATATTAATAATCACATGATGTAGTGTAGTCCTTAGGTTTCATGCTGATTAGCTCAGTCTTAACCTTGCTATGTTATCACCCAATTTTTCTTAAACAAAGAATACATGCTACACTCATAAAGAAACATAAAATTACAATAAGCATCCATAAAACCAACATAAAATGTAAAACATGTATTCTTACTAACGGGATAAAATCACTGATTTAATACTCAAAATTCATACAAAAAAAATATCTAGATAACAAGAATTTCATACTCAAAATTCAATGATTTAATGCTACCAAAATTCCCTATAAAAACACCTTAAATTTCATACAAATTTTCGGTTAAATAATCATCAAATTTCGGTTTTCATAATTAAATCAAAATTTCAGTTTTCATAACAATTATCAAGATTATTTCGGTTTTTATAATTAACATCAAAATTCGGTTTTCATAACAACTATCAAGATCATTTCGGTTTACATGGAAATTTAGGTTTTCATGGAGAAATACAATTCGGTTCTCATGAATAACAATACCCTAAATTCGGTTTTCATACCTTACATACACTTTGCATAATTACGGTTTTAACATGGTAAAATTTCCAAAATTTCCAATCCATTCAATATATCAATTAACACAACTAAGTTGATAGAACTCGATTAAGTCACCCCACTCACCTCTTAACCGTGAACGCAAGGTGAAAATTCTCCAAAAATTGTCTAAAGCCTTGTCACCACCAATGGAAGAAAATGCCACCCAAACCAAAGATGCCGGCCAATGGAAGAAAGGAAGAGGAAGAAAAGATTTTCGCCTCCAAGCCTCCAAGCCGTCGCCCAAGATTTCTTCCAAGCAAAAATATCGCCAACTCTCCTACCCTAACCGAAATTACCACTTAAACTTTGGGTTTTTAAATTTTAAACCCATTAAGCAATTAATTCAAATAGGGTTTAACCCATTTAACTAAAATTTCGAAGTTTTAAACCCACTAACCCAAAGTTAACTAATTAATTTAATTAACTGACAAATAACCAATCACTTAACCGAAATCCAATAAGGACTTAATTAATATCCAATAAGGATTAACGTCCAATAACTCCAATTAATTAACAATTAATTAACTTAAATTAACAAGCAATAAACTCTAATTAATTAACTAAAAATTTGTATCCAATAAGCTAGTTAATTAATTAACATTAACATCCAAAAATCTCTAATTTAATTAACTATAATTCAACAACCAAAGTCTCTAATTAATTTATCATAAATTAACAATCAATACACAGGAATAATAACACAGTCAATAATTTTATTTAAATCAAAATAATGCTTACCAGGACTTAAGATCCTTGGATCTTACATCCCTCCCTCCTTATAAAGCTTTAGTCCTCTAAAGCTCAGCATCCATATCATCAAAGAGATAAGCATAAAATTTCCTCATATCAGCTTCAGTCTCCCATGTCGCCTCCTCAACTGACTGATTTCCCCAGATAACCTTTACCAAAGGTATAGTCTTGTTCCTCAGAACCTTGTCCTTTCTATCCACAATCCGAAGAGGTCTTTCCTCAAAAGTCAAATCACTCTGAATCTGAAGAGGTTCTAACTCCAACACATGAGATGGATCAGGATGATATTTCCTCAAAGCAGAGACATGGAATACATTATGCACATGATCCATAGCAGGAGGTAAAGCTAACCGGTAAGCCACTGGACCAATTCTCTCAATAATGTCAAAAGGTCCTACAAACCTAGGGCTCAGCTTGCCCTTTTTGCCAAACCTCATAACACCCTTAGTAGGTGACACCTTTAAGAAAACATGATCCCCTACCATAAACTCCAAGGAACGACGACGATCATCAGCATAACTCTTCTGTCTGTCCCGAGAAATCTTCAGTTTATTCTGTATCTCTCTGACCTTATCAGTAGTCTCCTGAACTGCATCAGATCTCAAAATCATTCTGTCACCAGTTTCCTCCCAACACAAGGGAGTCCTACACCTTCTTCCATACAAAGCCTCATAAGGAGCCATCTGAATACTGGAGTGGAAACTATTATTATAAGTGAACTCTATCAAAGATAGATCCCGGTTCCACTCAGAACTCCAATCAACCACATAGGCTCTCAACAAATCTTCTAGAGTCTGTATAGTACGTTCCGTCTGGCCATCAGACTGAGGATGGTATGCTGTACTAAAACTCAACTTAGTACCCAAACCCTCCTGTAAGCTCTTCCAAAATCTGGACAAAAATCGAGAGTCCCTATCAGACACAATATCAACAGGCACTCCATGCAGTCTGACTATCTCATCAATATACAATCTAGCCAGCCTCTCTAAAGGATAAGTCATCTTGATCGGAAGAAAATGGGCTGATTTAGTGAGTCTATCAACAATCACCCAAATAGCATCATGACCCAATCTGGTTCTAGGCAAACCACACACAAAATCCATACTGATGCATTCCCACTTCCACTCAGGAATAGGAAGGGGCTGCAACAAACCACCAGGCTTCTGATGTTCAGCCTTTACAGTCTGACAAGTTAAACACCTAGAGACAAAATCATATACCTCTTTCTTCATGCCCGGCCACCAAAAACTCTTCTTGAGGTCCTGATACATCTTAGTCACGCCAGGATGTAGAGAATATTTGGAGTTATGGCTGTCCTCCAATATTTCTTTCCTCAAGCTCGGTTCCTCAGGGACACATACCCTTCCACGAAACCGAATAATACCATCATCAGACAGGCTAAAATCCTGAACTGCGCCATCAACCAAACTATCCCTGATCTGAACTAATCTCGGATCCACAGACTGCTGATCTCTGATCTTCTGCAACAAAGCAGACTGTACTCTGAGAAAAGCCACATAACCCGACTGAACTCTAGGAGAAACACTGATCCTGAGATCGCTGAACTCCTGCAGTAACCGCCACTCACTGACTCGTAAAGCAGCTACTGAAGTAACTGGATGTCTGCTCAGAGCATCCGCCACTACATTGGCCTTTCCAGCCTGATACTGAATAGAGAAGTCATAATCTTTGATCAACTCCATCCACCTTCTCTGTCTCATGTTCAACTCCTTCTGGGTGAAGATGTACTTGAGACTCTGGTGATCAGTGAACAGATCAAACTCCTGACCCAGCAAATAGTGACGCCATATCTTCAAAGCAAAGACTACGGCCGCCAACTCTAAGTCATGAGTAGGGTAGTTCAACTCATACTCCTTCAGTTGTCTCGAAGCATAGGCTACCACAGAACCCTTCTGCATCAAGACACAACCCAACCCTTTGCCTGAAGCATCTGTATAGACAGTAAACCTTTCCCCATCACTAGGAATAATGAGGATCGGTGTACTAGTCAACCTTCTCTTCAGCTCTTGGAAGCTCTCTTCACACTTGTCATCCCAAATAAACTTAGCCTCTTTTCTGGTTAATTTAGTTAAAGGACCCGCCAGCTTGGAGAATCCCTCAACAAATCGCCGGTAGTAACCTGCCAAACCCAGGAAACTCCTGATCTCAGTAGCACTAGTCGGTCTTCCCCAATTGAGGATGGCTTGCACCTTAACTGGATCCACAGACACCCCCTGACCAGAAATCACATGTCCCAAGAAGCTGATCTTCTCTAGCCAGAACTCACACTTACTAGCCTTGGCATATAATCGGTTCTTCCTCAGAACCTCCAGCACTCTGCGCAAGTCACTGACATGATCTGAAGTAGTCCGTGAGTATACCAAAATATCGTCTATAAAGACTACCACACAAGAGTCAAGCAATTCATGGAATACCCTGTTCATCAAATCCATGAAGACAGCAGGTGCATTCGTCAGTCCAAAAGGCATAACTAAAAATTCGAAATGCCCATACCTGGTCCTGAAAGCAGTCTTAAATATATCCTCATCCTTGACTCTAAGCTGATAATACCCTGATCTCAGATCAATCTTAGAGAACACTGTAGCTCCCTGTAATTGATCAAACAGATCATCAATTCTGGGGAGAGGATACTTATTCTTGATAGTCACTTGGTTCAGTTGCCTGTAGTCTATACACATCCTCAGGGTTCCATCTTTCTTCTTTACAAATAGCACTGGCGCTCCCCAGGGAGAAGCACTAGGCCGAATATACCCTTTCTCTAGCAATTCCTCCAGTTGTTTCTTAAGCTCGGCCAACTCTGAAGTAGCCATACGATAAGGAGCTCTGGAGATAGGTGCCGTACCTGGCGCCAACTCAATGCCAAACTCTACCTCTCGAATTGGTGGTAAACCTGAAAATTCCTCAAAGAACACATCAGGAAATTCTTTCACCACCGCCATCTGAGTCAAATCAGAAGTAGAATCATCCTGCACCTTAACATGCGCAAGATAACCCTTGCATCCACTAGCAAGTAACTTCCTGGCCTGCAGGAAAGATATTACATGCGGTCCTTGGTCCGACACTAGACCTCTCACAAAAATCCGGTTCCCATCTAGCAGATTTAAAGTGATTACTTTCTCAAAGCAATCCACAGAGGCATGATGTGAGGATAACCAATCCATACCTAGGATGACATCATAATCTTGCATGTCTAAAAGGATTAAATCCACTAGAAACTCGTAACCCTCTACATGCACCACACAATCAGCACACACAGTATCTATAGATAATGATGTTCCTAAGGGAGTACTCACAGACACAGCATAATTCAGCACCTTAGGTAACACAGGTAAACATGCAGCAAACTTAACAGATACAAAAGACAAATTTGCACTAGGATCAAATAAAATGCGAGCTAACTGATCAAATACAAATAAGGTACCTTCCACAACGGATCGGGAAGCTCGTGTATCCTTCTCAGCCACAGCATAAACTCTAGTCTGGACTGTAGGCTTATCTGCGCCTCTAGGCTATATCTCAGGCTCTTTGCAGTCCCTGACCATGTGCCCCGATTTCTTACACCTGAAGCACACGCCATTCTTCTTATAACAGTCTTTCACTAGATGTCCCTTGAGCCCACAATAACTGCAAGTCCAGTTCTCATTGTTACTGATCTTTGCCTCCCTGGCATCCCTGAACTGCTGCGGTGCATCCCTGGACTGCTGCGGTGCCTTGTAAGAGTAAGTCTTATACCTGCTCTTCTTGTAGTCCTTATGTTTAGGGTACTTCTTACCCTTGCCGCCACTACCATACTGAGGAACCGCCGCCTCAGCTGCAGGAACCACTGTCACGGCAACATGAGAACTCCTCTCAGCTATGTATCTCTCAATGGTGCGTGCTCGCCCAACAGTCTCAACATAGGTCTCCAAATGCTGAGCACCAACCTGCTCCCGAATGTCCCATCTGAGACCTCTGAGAAACTTAGTAGCTCTCCTCTTTTCAGTGCTTATCAGGTGAGGAGCATACTTTCCCAACTTAGTGAACTGCAATTCATACTGGTCCACTGTCATATCACCCTGCTCCAGGTGAATAAATGCCACCTCTCGGTCCTCCACCAAGCTATCAGGGAAGTACTTCTCGTTAAATCGAGACAAGAAGTAAGGCCAATCTACAGTCTCATGTCTTTCTTCGGCAAGTCTCACCACGCCCTTCCACCACTCATCTGCGTCAGCACGCATCATATAGGTGGTCAGACATAACTTATCCTCATCTGAGCAGCGCATGACTTGGAAAATCTTTTCCAAGCACAACTGCCAGTTCTCAGCAGTACTGGATTCTGAGCCCCCATAAAAAGAACTAGGACCCAGTTTCTGGAATTCACTCACAAGTGAGGCATAGCGCCATCTTAAATTCCTACACACACATTCCATAGTAAGGAAATCAAACATAAACCTATCAGGTGTCTAGCAATACACAAACATGTTTTCCCCCGAACTAAGTTTTAGCTAGCCAACTCCTCTGATACCATTCTGTAACATCCCGTTATCTTAACCCCAAACAAATGGCACAATTCATGAATGATACAGGATGTTTCATATAAGATCGATTCATATGCTAGGTAAAACCGAGTTCAAGAAAACACGATCTGAAAATTTCCACAAACCCATACATAAATATCCACAAAACACAAATCTCATAAATCACATAAGGGTACCTGCCACCACGCAATCCTTGCACTAGACATATGCAAGGCAACAGTTATATCAAATCCGATGGCATAAATACAATTCGATTCGAAATTCAAAGCAAAGCCACAAAGTCGATTTTATAAACTCATACCAAACACCGAAACCAGGCTGAAGCCCGCGGTGACACAAAAATCAAACTCATTAATTTGGCATCACAAGTTCACATAGTTCACATGGTTCACATAGCTCATATCATTCATATTAAGGCCACAACCGGCCCCAGATAATTAAGCACAAAAGTTCTTAACCAAACTAGCATAATGTCCACGCCAATGCTAACTCAAGAAATGCGCCCCTGCTCTATGCCTGAAAATAGTGAGGGGTGAGCTACACAGCCCAGTGAGTGGATAGTCTAAATCGACCATCCATAACATACACTCAAAAATATAGGCAGATTATTTTAAAAATCTTTAACAGGAACATTATGTCAACATATAACAAAATAAAGAAAACAGAAGTCATATAAACAGCCAGATGTACACACCAACATATAACAAACTCAGGTTCTATACAAACTCAGGTTCTAGAGTTATACTCTAAACCAACTAAACACATCCATACTTAGTTAACCTAGTTGTCCAGCATATTCAGTAGTGACCAATATGGTCTAACCCGGCTTTGGCCTAAGCACTGGGAGCTGCAAAATCTCGTGCAACACATAAACATGGACAGTGAGTAGAATCAAGAGGTGGCCCCCGCCAGGTCACGACGTGGCACTTTGCTCTAAAACACCCCATAAACACATCGATGGCTTGTGTGTAGATTCAAGAGGTGGCCCCCGCCGGGTCACGGCGTGGCACTTTGCTCTACGACACCCCATATCACAAAAAGAGAGTGATGACATCAAGAGGTGGCCCCTGTCCGACCAAGACATGGCACTTTGCGTCAAAACCCGTTCTCCCAAAAGGTTCCTACTGGACAACAAACACATCTTATATCATATTTCATAAAGGTGGACTCCTAAGTGTCAACTAGACTCTAGGATAGTCATCACAAAAATCATATCGGGCAGGCTGAACATCAACCCCCATCACAATAATCATAGTAGGCAGGCTGAACATCAACCCCCTCACATATCAAATACAGGGCTGAAATTCAAACCCTTAACATATCACATAACGACTACCCCCTTGAGTACACAGTTACACTTAGCCTTAGTCCTAACATCACATAACACATAATATCCGAAATCACATAACCAGATAATTTCCAAAAATTACATAACCACATAATGTTCAAAGATCACATAATCCCATAATATTCAAAAATCACATAATTACATAATATTAATAATCACACGATGTAGTGTAGTCCTTAGGTTTCATGCTGATTAGCTCAGTCTTAACCTTGCTATGTTATCACCCAATTTTTCTTAAACAAAGAATACATGCTACACTCATAAAGAAACATAAAATTACAATAAGCATCCATAAAATCAACATAAAATGTAAAACATGTATTCTTACTAACGGGATAAAATCACTGATTTAATACTCAAAATTCATACAAAAAAAATATCTAGATAACAAGAATTTCATACTCAAAATTCAATGATTTAATGCTACCAAAATTCCCTATAAAAACACCTTAAATTTCATACAAATTTTCGGTTAAATAATCATCAAATTTCGGTTTTCATAATTAAATCAAAATTTCAGTTTTCATAACAATTATCAAGATTATTTCGGTTTTTATAATTAACATCAAAATTCGGTTTTCATAACAACTATCAAGATCATTTCGGTTTACATGGAAATTTAGGTTTTCATGGAGAAATACAATTCGGTTCTCATGAATAACAATACCCTAAATTCGGTTTTCATACCTTACATACACTTTGCATAATTACGGTTTTAACATGGTAAAATTTCCAAAATTTCCAATCCATTCAATATATCAATTAACACAACTAAGTTGATAGAACTCGATTAAGTCACCCCACTCACCTCTTAACCGTGAACGCAAGGTGAAAATTCTCCAAAAATTGTCTAAAGCCTTGTCACCACCAATGGAAGAAAACGCCACCCAAACCAAAGATGCCGGCCAATGGAAGAAAGGAAGAGGAAGAAAAGATTTTCGCCTCCAAGCCTCCAAGCCGTCCCCCAAGATTTCTTCCAAGCAAAAATATCGCCAACTCTCCTACCCTAACCGAAATTACCACTTAAACTTTGGGTTTTTAAATTTTAAACCCATTAAGCAATTAATTCAAATAGGGTTTAACCCATTTAACTAAAATTTCGAATTTTTAAACCCACTAACCCAAAGTTAACTAATTAATTTAATTAACTGACAAATAACCAATCACTTAACCGAAATCCAATAAGGACTTAATTAATATCCAATAAGGATTAACGTCCAATAACTCCAATTAATTAACAATTAATTAACTTAAATTAACAAGCAATAAACTCTAATTAATTAACTGAAAATTTGTATCCAATAAGCTAGTTAATTAATTAACATTAACATCCAAAAATCTCTAATTTAATTAACTATAATTCAACAACCAAAGTCTCTAATTAATTTATCATAAATTAACAATCAATACACAGGAATAATAACACAGTCAATAATTTTATTTAAATCAAAATAATGCTTACCAGGACTTAAGATCCTTGGATCTTACAGATCTTCTCCAAAAATGACGCACATAAGGTGATGCCGCCTACTCTTTGTTGATCCTTGTGCTAGCAAGGTTCTTCAAAGGTCTTTGTCGTATGAAAGGGAAGAGAAGATTTTCCTTGCTTGGCGAGACCTCTCCCTTGTCGTCAAGAAGCTCTACCACACGAATGTGTCAAGAACCAAAAACCAACAGGCGACAAGAGGGCGAGAGGGAGGCGTGAAGAGAGGCGACGTGAGATGTGGTCACGTAAGTGACATGCTATCTAAAAATAGCAAAACCACTTCTCATCATGAAATGCGCTCATGAACAAATCGCAAATCTCTTCTCCCATGAACCATGCGCTCACTTGATGAGCTGGTTCAATTTGGTTTGGTTCAAAGACCAATTAACCCAAGCCATTTGGTCTAGATCACAATAAACCCTAAAGGTTCAAGATCTAACCGTTCATCTCTTGATGCTCTTGATCTCACCGATCTAGCATCCATTCTCTCAATCAAAGCTTACCGATCTTAAGCCCTAATCAATCAAACATGATCAAACCAGATCTCACTTACAATCAGAGATTAAATCCCTTTAAACTGAATCCAAACAATTCAGTCCACACGATCTGACTTAAGTAAGCCATATCATCAAATTGTGCGACCCTAAGGGTTTCCTTTAAATGTCGGTAACGACAACTCACGTTATCACGATCATGTTGGGGTATGCCCTTAAGGCTAATGTTTGAGGCCTATGGGAATGTATTTGTATCATGTAATAAACTGTTATGTTTATAAAGGCATGGTTGTTATTCAGTTAGCTACATTGTCTGCTGCAATATATGTTCTTCTGAATAATGTCTCAAAGCTGTTCAGCTCGGCTGACATGCTATTATGTCCTTAGTCGATATATCTTGGTGAACATGAGACAGCCTTGATATGATTGAGACTAATATGTGTTCTAATCTTATAGGATGCTTCGAGCATGGAATAAGATGTAGACTCATGGGTACATTGGATGTACTGGACAGACCCTACTAGGATGTTCAATTGTTTGTCACAATGTGAATATTCCTTGATTAAGACAAGTGGCACATTTCCTCTGACTTGAGATCACTTGTGTTTTCTAAATGATGATTGTCATTGTTTTGAGGTAGTTCAATATCATTTGAAACATAATGATTATAGACTATCTTGGATGGTGAGCTTGAGTCAGGTTAGAGCACTAGTGATAGACATAGGATTGCCGTCTCCTTGTTTAAGGAGTGTGATGTTCTAAAGGGGCCCCCTGGATGAGATGATTGAGAAAGTGTATGGCCATACCCAGGTGACAGTGTTCATCTGTTCTAATCATGCTCATCATATTGGAGTTACGAGCTTGACAGGCTTGTCCAATAAGAACATCCAGTGGCAAAGGAAATATGTATGCTTTGTGATTTGATTCACACTTGTGCTGTTTTTGGGTGTAGTCTTGGAAGACTCATTTCTTTATATCGGGAGATAGTGATGTGTTGCTAGATACCCCTCACTGATCGTGATAATGAGAATTATCGTTACCGACATTTAAAGGAAACCCTTAGGGTCGCACAATTTGATGATATGGCTTACTTAAGTCAGATCGTGTGGACTGAATTGTTTGGGTTCAGTTTAAAGGGAATTAGTCTCTGATTGTAAGTGAGATCTGGTCTGATCATGTTTGATTGATTAGGGCTTAAGATCGGTAAGCTTCGATCGAGAGAATAGATGCCAGATCGGTCAGATCAGGGGCATCGAGGAGATCAACGGTTAGATCGGGAACCTTAGGGTTTATTTAAGATCTAGACTAGATCATTGGCTTGATTGGTTCTTAAACCGAACCAAAGTGAACCGGCTCACTTGATGAGCGCATGGTTCAAGGGGAGAGGAGTTGGCGACAAGTTCACTTGGCGTGAACGTTGGGGTGAGGAGTGGTTACTATTTTTAGTAACCATGATCTCCACTTGGTGGGTGCTCTCGTCCGAATAGAGTATTCTCTATTTTCGCCACTTCAACTTATTTTTCCTCTCGCCCATATTCCTCTCGAGATTATTGTGTGAGTGTGGCGACGCTTGACGCTCGACGCTTGAGGAGGATTCGGCCAAGAAAGATTGACATCTCATTTTTCCCTTCACTCGTCAAAGGACCTCTTGGAACCTTGCTAGCACAAGGAGCACCAAGAGAGATAGCGACATCATCTTGTGTGTGACGACAAGGAGAAGATCTCGTTTGATCTTTGCTTCCAAGCCGCCATCTAGAAATGGCAATGGTATGGATCGAATCACCTCTTATGCATTCGGGTTTTCTTTAAGTTGATTATATAAGGTGCATGCGATTCTTAGAGACCCTATCCGCTGCTTGAAAACTGAATATGCGCCATGCTGGGTTTCGCCCCCCTCTAGAAAGGGGTTCCAACAACTGGTATCAGAGCCAGGTTTTCTATGCATCTTTGTATGATTGCTTAAGCTTATGTGATCCATGTTTGCGTGTACAAGCTTAGATCTAGTTAACATGCGTTTTTTCTTTAAGTTTTTGTACATGCGAAACTTGAAGTATGTTATCATTGGCGCATGTTGTTCTTGGCGCATGCTTAGTGTTTTTCTTAAAAACCCTAATTAACATGCGCGACTCACTCTAGATCTAAGGCTCTACTATAAACCCTTAAACGGGTTATTAGGGTTGAAGTCACCCCTAGTTTAGATCCAACAGTCTGATCAGACTATCTGACAGCCTGAATGGGTCGACCAGATAGCACCTTGGCGCAAGCCTATGGTGGCTATAGGTCGACTGCAGACAGGTGTGTAGCGAAGTCTGATTGAGACGATTAATGAACGCACCTGAGTTAGGCCCGGGGTCACGCCCGCTTGCCAGACCTCAGTGTGGTCGTTCAGCCCTGATGCATGCATGGTTGACCTTATGGTCGACTCAAGTCAGTTAGGACTTGGTGCATGCAAGGGCAGTGGATCTGACTAGGTTGGATGAGTGGATCCCTAGTAATGGATCGTTGTAAGGTTGTAGGGCAAATAAGGAAAAATTAAAATTGATCCCAAGGGGTTTTCGAAAATTTTAATTTTTATGATGGATCACTTGATTGCTGATTGGATGCATGTGTTTGTCTATTTAGTCTTATGTGGGCTGCCCATGTTAAATCTGTGCTGTGCTGGGGCCTGCGTGCCTGGATTTAAAAATTGTAAATTAATTATTGTGATCTGCGCATCACATTGTTTTAATTTATAAAATGTAAGTGACCTGCGTGTCACTCTTGTCTAGATAGTTAAATTTGTAATTTAATTTGACAAGAGCACAGTGCACACTTGGCAGAGGCGCATGCAGCAAGTGGCTGGACCAGGTGGGAGGTCTAGGGTTCGACCCTAGGACCTGGCGCATATTCCTGGTGGGCGCACCTGTGCTGCAGATGGCGCTTGGGCCCAGGTTTGGGCCAGATGAGCAGCAAAAGACCCATGAAGAGCAAATGAAGACTTAAGTTAGGTTAAGGTCTTCTAGGGCTATGGGCTTTTACCACATAAGATACATGCTTTCTTTTATTGTATAATATTAGAATTGCATGTTTAAGTTTATCTTCTGCTATCACCATAGGAATTGCATGATAGTGAAGAAGATAAAAGACCGTTAAAATCCAACGCTAAAATATCAAGCTCGTAAGCCTTCTGACGCGAAACCTCACTGTTCTGATTATCGTTGGAGCCGTGTTGTACCCACTCAGTGGGCACGTCCATCTATCTTCAGACGGTGCGGGATTACACCTGCGTGTTACAGAGTAGGGATTTATCCCTTCTCGTTGCTCAGCATAGCACGTGGTGGTCCAGGGAGTAGGTCGGGTCAGCTTGACCATGTAGGCTACATATGTGGCGCATATGGTAGCACATGGAGGCAGCCATCTGTGGGGTCAGAGATTGTGTTGTACCAACTCAGTTGGCACAGTCTGCTGGATTGCCCAGATGAAGGGGAATCGCACGGGTTGGCGATCGGCAGGGACTGCCTACCAGAAACTAGTGCTTGTACTCTCTGTGCATCTTATCTCGCCTGAGCGGGACGCGGAGACCAAGTATGAAATCTGGATCCCATCTCACTAAAAGAGTTCTACTCTTTCGGGCTGTTTTGCTGGATTTTTCACGCCTGATAAAATAGTGAGAAAAAGAATCTTTCTTAAGTCCTGATTGATTCTTATACATTGATACTGACCTTGCTGTTCTTGCATTGTTGTAGATACCTGCAGCAACGAACACCATGAACTTCAATGTGCGATCCCTACTGGAAAGGGAGAAGTTTGCTGGGCCGAACTTCTCTGACTGGTTTGGACACCTTAAGATCATTCTTAAGGCAGAGAGGAAACTGTATGTCCTCGAGACGGCGATACCGCCGCAGCCCGCTCCGAACGCCGCAAGGGCGGTTCGGGAAGCCTATGAAAAGCACGTCAATGATAGCATTGATGTCGCTTGCCTGATGCTAGCGTCTATGACGCCACCGCTGCAGCGTCAGCATGAGGATATGTCAGCTATACAGATTATAGCAAACCTCAAGATGTTGTATGCTGCACAGGCGAGGACTGAACGCTATAATTTGACTAAGCTCTTCTTTCAGAGCAAACTGGCTGAAGGGAGCCCAGTGGGAGCGCACGTGCTCAAGATGATTGGACACAAGGAGGCTCTGGAGAAACTGGGGCACACCATCAACCAGGAGCTTGCTGTGGACATTATTCTGCAGTCTCTCCCGCCATCATTCGACGCGTTCATTATTAATTTTAATATGAACAAAATCGATTGTACTCCGGCAGAGCTGCTGAATATGCTCTTGACCACTGAGGAGACTCTGAAGGGTAAGCCTTCGACCTCTGTCTTGATGGTTCCTTCAAGGAACAAGAAGAAGGGGAAGAAGGGCAAGGCCCCGGTCAAGAATTACAGCAAGGCTCTGAAGCAGAAGGTGAAGCGGTCCAAGGAATACAGGTGTTTCCACTGTGGCCAGCTGGGTCACTGGAAAAAGGACTGTAAAGCGCTCCAAGGAGATAAGAGGGGAAGCATCGCTTCTGGCTCAGGTATATTCGTGACTGAGGTCATGTTTTCTTCTTCTATATCATGGGTGTTGGACACTGCATGTGGAGTTCACATTTGTTCAAATGTACAGGAACTCAAGAGAAGAAGGCAGGTGGGACAGCATGAGGTGGACCTACGAGTTGGAAACGGGGCACGGGTTGCTGCTGTTGCTGTAGGAGACTACTTCATTCCTTTACCATCTGGCATTGTATTGGAACTAGACAATTGTTATTTTGTTCCCAGTATAACTAAAAATATTATCTCCATTCCTGCTCTTGTCAGGAAGGGGTTTTCCTTTGAATGCAATATTTCAAAGTGTATTTTGTCTTATGATAATATTGTTTATGCAACTGGTTCAATTAACAATGGGTTATTCATGTTGGACATGGAAAGTTCTATACAAAATGTTGATATTAAGAAAGCCAAGTATGCTGATGACAGCACCTTGCTGTGGCATAGTCGTTTAGGCCATATAAACGAGAAACGCATTAAGCGGTTGCATGATCATGGACTGCTGGGATCATTCTCCTATAAGGAGATTGATACATGCAAAGCTTGTTTGATGGGTAAAATGACGAAGTCACCTTTTCCTCACAAAGGTCAAAGGGCTTCAGGTTTACTTGACCTTATACACAGTGATGTGTGTGGGCCATTTAGTAAACATGCCAGAGGTGGCTATCAGTACTTCATTACCTTTACTGATGATTTCAGTAGATACGGGTATGTCTATCTGATGAGACATAAAAGTGAATCTTTTGACAAGTTCAAAGAGTTCAAGAATGAAGTACAAAATCAGCTAGGCCGAAATATCAAGGCACTTCGCTCAGATCGAGGTGGTGAATACCTAAGTCATACGTTTACTGACTATCTAAAGGAGTGTGGGATTATCTCACAGCTCACTCCGCCAGGAACACCGCAATGGAATGGTGTGTCCGAGAGGAGAAATAGAACGCTACTTGATATGGTTCGTTCTATGATGAGTCAGGCTACTCTTCCATACTCCTTTTGGGGTTTTGCGCTGGAAACAGCTGCAAAGGTACTAAACCGAGTGCCATCCAAAGCAGTTTCTAAAACTCCATATGAGTTATGGTATGGGAAACAGCCAAGCTTGACATTTATCAGGATCTGGGGCTGCGAGGCTTATGTCAAAAAGCTCGCCTCTGGGAAACTAGAGAGCAGATCTGACAAATGTATCTTTGTCGGTTACCCTAAGGAAACTAAGGGTTATTATTTCTACGATCCCAAGGAGAACAAGGTTTTTGTTGCTCGGACGGCCATATTTCTTGAGAAGGAGTTTCTTCTGCAAGAGGCCAGTGGGAGAGAAATAAAGCTGGATGAGAATCCAGACGAAGGACAAAGTAGTCAAGCACAGTTGGATGAGCCTGAGCCGGTAGAACAGGTTATTGAACAACCTGAGGCTCAGATATCACGGGAACCGCGAAGATCGGGAAGGATTCGTCGACAGCCTGAGCGCTATGACGGAGTCTACATCATTGACAATGATGAACCCCTCACTTATGCGGATGCGGTCAGTGGACCGGAGTCAGCGAGATGGCTTGAGGCTATGCGCGCCGAGATGGACTCCATGTCAGATAACCAAGTCTGGGATTTGGTTGATCCGCCTTCGGGAGTTATCCCTATAGGCTGTAAATGGATCTTCAAGAAGAAGATTGACATGGATGGTAACGTGGTTACCTATAAAGGCAGGCTAGTTGCGAAAGGTTTCAAACAAATCTACGGGATAGATTATGATGAAACTTTCTCACCTGTAGCCATGTTTAAGTCTATTCGGATTCTTTTCGCGATAGCTGCATATTATGATTATGAGATTTGGCAGATGGATGTGAAAACAGCTTTCCTTAATGGAAATCTGGATGAGGATGTGTATATGACACAACCAGAAGGTTTCACTAATCCAGCAGATCGTCATAAGATATGCAAGTTAAAGAAGTCTATTTATGGACTTAAACAAGCATCGAGAAGCTGGAATATTCGTTTTGATGAATCAGTTACTGAATTTGGTTTCATCAAGAACGATGATGACCCGTGTGTGTATAAGAGGTTTAGTGGGAGCGTGATTACTTTCCTAGTCCTCTACGTCGATGACATCTTGATCATTGGAAACGACATTCCTGAAATGCATGCTGTTAAAGCATGGCTGAGGAAGTGTTTCCAGATGAAAGATCTAGGAGAAGCAGCCTATGTGTTAGGTGTGAAGATCTACAGGGATAGATCTAAGAGGCTTCTCGGGCTGTGCCAGAGTACTTACATCGATAAGGTCCTGGAGAGATTTCATTTAGAGAATTCTAAACGAGGATATCTTCCAGTCAGACATGGTCTGAATCTTTCGAAGAGTCAGTGTCCACAAACACAGACTGAGAAAGATGAAATGGACAATACGCCTTATGCTTCGGCTATTGGATCCATTATGTATGCGATGTTGTGTACTCGCCCAGACGTCGCTTACGGGTTAAGCGTGACCAGTCGTTTCCAAAGTAATCCAGGTATGGCGCACTGGATTGCAGTCAAGAACATTTTAAAATATCTGCGGAGGACCAAAGATATGTTCTTGATATATGGTGGTCAGGAAGAACTCAGTATTGAAGGATATACTGACGCTTCATTCCAGTCGGACCAGGATGATTTCCGATCGCAATCAGGCTATGTTTTTAGCTTGAATGGAGGTGCAGTGGTGTGGAAGAGTTTCAAACAGTCAACTGTTGCTGATTCCACAACAGAAGCCGAGTATGTTGCAGCCTCGGAAGCATCCAAGGAGGCAGTCTGGATTCGTAAGTTCGTGAGAGAACTTGGTGTTGTTCCTTCGAGTGTCGATCCTTTGGTTATCTTCTGTGATAACACTGGAGCAATCGCACAAGCAAAGGAACCACGGTCGCACCAGAAGTCCAAGCACATACTGAGACGGTTTCACTTGATCAGGGAGATCATAGATCGTGGCGAGATCAAAATCTGCAAGGTTCATACAGATGACAATCTGGCAGACCCGCTTACCAAGCCTCTGGCGCAGCAGAAGCATGAGAAGCACTGTAATAATATGGGTTTGAGATTTCTCAACCATTAGATTAAGTGCAAGTGGGAGATTGTTGGGGTATGCCCTTAAGGCTAATGTTTGAGGCCTATGGGAATGTATTTGTATCATGTAATAAACTGTTATGTTTATAAAGGCATGGTTGTTATTCAGTTAGCTACATTGTCTGCTGCAATATATGTTCTTCTGAATAATGTCTCAAAGCTGTTCAGCTCGGCTGACATGCTATTATGTCCTTAGTCGATATATCTTGGTGAACATGAGACAGCCTTGATATGATTGAGACTAATATGTGTTCTAATCTTATAGGATGCTTCGAGCATGGAATAAGATGTAGACTCATGGGTACATTGGATGTACTGGACAGACCCTACTAGGATGTTCAATTGTTTGTCACAATGTGAATATTCCTTGATTAAGACAAGTGGCACATTTCCTCTGACTTGAGATCACTTGTGTTTTCTAAATGATGATTGTCATTGTTTTGAGGTAGTTCAATATCATTTGAAACATAATGATTATAGACTATCTTGGATGGTGAGCTTGAGTCAGGTTAGAGCACTAGTGATAGACATAGGATTGCCGTCTCCTTGTTTAAGGAGTGTGATGTTCTAAAGGGGCCCCCTGGATGAGATGATTGAGAAAGTGTATGGCCATACCCAGGTGACAGTGTTCATCTGTTCTAATCATGCTCATCATATTGGAGTTACGAGCTTGACAGGCTTGTCCAATAAGAACATCCAGTGGCAAAGGAAATATGTATGCTTTGTGATTTGATTCACACTTGTGCTGTTTTTGGGTGTAGTCTTGGAAGACTCATTTCTTTATATCGGGAGATAGTGATGTGTTGCTAGATACCCCTCACTGATCGTGATAATGAGAATTATCGTTACCGACATTTAAAGGAAACCCTTAGGGTCGCACAATTTGATGATATGGCTTACTTAAGTCAGATCGTGTGGACTGAATTGTTTGGGTTCAGTTTAAAGGGAATTAGTCTCTGATTGTAAGTGAGATCTGGTCTGATCATGTTTGATTGATTAGGGCTTAAGATCGGTAAGCTTCGATCGAGAGAATAGATGCCAGATCGGTCAGATCAGGGGCATCGAGGAGATCGACGGTTAGATCGGGAACCTTAGGGTTTATTTAAGATCTAGACTAGATCATTGGCTTGATTGGTTCTTAAACCGAACCAAAGTGAACCGGCTCACTTGATGAGCGCATGGTTCAAGGGGAGAGGAGTTGGCGACAAGTTCACTTGGCGTGAACGTTGGGGTGAGGAGTGGTTACTATTTTTAGTAACCATGATCTCCACTTGGTGGGTGCTCTCGTCCGAATAGAGTATTCTCTATTTTCGCCACTTCAACTTATTTTTCCTCTCGCCCATATTCCTCTCGAGATTATTGTGTGAGTGTGGCGACGCTTGACGCTTGACGCTTGAGGAGGATTCGGCCAAGAAAGATTGACATCTCATTTTTCCCTTCACTCGTCAAAGGACCTCTTGGAACCTTGCTAGCACAAGGAGCACCAAGAGAGATAGCGACATCATCTTGTGTGTGACGACAAGGAGAAGATCTCGTTTGATCTTTGCTTCCAAGCCGCCATCTAGAAATGGCAATGGTATGGATCGAATCACCTCTTATGCATTCGGGTTTTCTTTAAGTTGATTATATAAGGTGCATGCGATTCTTAGAGACCCTATCCGCTGCTTGAAAACTGAATATGCGCCATGCTGGGTTTCGCCCCCCTCTAGAAAGGGGTTCCAACAGATCAGTGAGGGGTATCTAGCAACACATCACTGTCTCCCGATATAAAGGAAAGAGTCTTCCAAGACTACACCCAAATCACAGCACAAGTGTGAATCCACTTCACAAGGCATACATGTTTCCTTTGCCACTGGATGTTCTTATTGGACAAGCGTGTCAAGCCTGTAACTCCAATATGATGAGAATGATTAGATCAGATGAACATAGTCATCTGGGTATGGCCATACACTTTCTCAATCATCTCATTCAAGGGGGCCCCTTTAGAACATCACACTCCAATCAAGGAGACGGCAATCCTATATCTATCACTAGTGTCCTAACCTGACTCATGATCATTATCCAAGATAGTCTATAACCATTATGTTTCAAATGATATTGAACTACCTCAAAACAATGACAATCATCATTTAGAAACACAAGTGATCTCAAGTCAGAGGACATGTGCCACTTGTTGCAAACAAGGATTATTCACATTGTGACAAGCAATTGAATATCCTAGTAGGGTCTGTCCAGTACATCCAATGTACCCATGAGTCTACATCTTATTCCATGCTCGAAGCATCCTATAAGATTAGAACACATATTAGTCTCAATCATATCAAGGCTGTCTCATGTTCACCAAGATATCTCGACTAAGGACATTACAGCATGTCAGCCAAGCTGAACAGCATTGAGACATTATTCAGAAGCACACTTATTGCAGCAGACAATGTAACAAACTGAATAACAACCATTGCCTTTATAAACATAAGAGTTTATACATGATACTGAAAGAATCCCAAGGCCTCAAACATTAGCCTTAAGGGCATACCCCAACAGAAGATCCATTTACAGCCTATAGGGATTACTCCCGGATGCGGATCAACCAAATCCCAAACTTGGTTATCTGACATAGAGTCCATCTCGGCTCGCATAGCTTCAAGCCATCTCACTGATTCCGGTCCACTGACCGCATCCGCATAAGTGAGGGGTTCATCATCAATGATGTAGACTCCGTCATAGCGCTCAGGCTGTCGACGGATCCTTCCCGATCTTCGCGGTTCCCGTGATATCTGAGCCTCAGGTTGTTCAGTAACCTGATCTACTGGCTCAGGCTCATCCAACTGTGCTTAACTACTTTGTCCTTCTTCTGGATTCTCATCCAGCTTTATTTCTCTCCCACTGGCCTCCTGCAGAAGAAATTCCTTCTCAAGAAAAATAGCCGTTCGAGCAACAAATACTTTGTTCTCTTTGGGATCGTAGAAATAATAACCCTTAGTTTCTTTAGGGTAACCGACAAAGATGCATTTCTCAGATCTGCTCTCCAGTTTCCCAGAGACGAGCTTTTTGACATAAGCCTCGCAACCCCAGATCTTAATAAATGTCAAGCTCGGCTGTTTCCCATACCATAACTCATATGGCGTCTTTGAAACTGCCTTGGATGGCACTCGGTTTAGTACCTTTGCAGCTGTTTCCAGTGCAAATCCCCAAAAGGAGTAAGGTAGAGTAGCCTGACTCATCATAGAACGAACCATATCCAATAAGGTTCTGTTCCTCCTTTCGGACACACTATTCCATTGCGGTGTTCCTGGCGGAGTGAGCTGTGAGATAATCCCACACTCCTTCAGATAGTCAGTAAACTCTCGACTCAAGTATTCACCACCTCGATCTGAACGAAGTGCCTTGATATTTCGGCCTAGCTGATTCTGTACTTCATTTTTGAACTCTTTGAACTTGTCAACAGATTCACTTTTATGTCTCATAAGATAGACATAACCATACCTACTAAAATCATCAGTAAAGGTAATGAAGTATGAATAGCCACCTCTGGCATGTTTACTAAATGGCCCACACACATCACAGTGTATAAGGTCAAGTAAACCTGAAGCCCTTTGACCTTTCTTAGGAAAAGGAGACTTCGTCATTTTACCCATTAAACAAGCTTTACATGTATCAATCTCCTCACAGGAGAATGATCCCAGCAGTCCATGATCATGCAACCGCTTAATGCGCTTCTTGTTAATATGGCCTAAACGACTATGCCATAGCAAGGTGCTGTCATCAGCAAGCTTGGCTTTCTTAATATCAATATTTTGTATAGAACATTCCATGTCCAACATGAATAACCCATTGTTAATTAAGCCAGTAGCATAAACAATATTATCAAAAGAAATAACACACTTTGAAATATTGCATTCAAAGGAAAACCCTTTCCTGACAAGAGTAGGAATAGAGATAATATTTTTCATAATGCTTGGTACAAAGTAACAATTGTCCAGTTCCAATACAAGTCCAGATGGTAAAGAGATGTAATAAACGCCTACAGTAACAGCAGCAACCCGTGCCCCGTTTCCAACTCGTAGGTCCACCTCATGCTGTCCCACCTGTCTTCTTCTCTTGAGTTCCTGTACATTTGAACAAATGTGAACTCCACATGCAGTGTCCAACACCCATGATATGGAAGAAGAAACCATGACCTCAGTCACAAAAATACCTGAGCCAAAAGCGAAACTTCCCTTCTTGTCTCCTTGGAGCGCTTTACAGTCCTTTTTCCAGTGACCCAGCTGGCCACAGTGGAAACATCTGTATTCCTTCGACCGCTTAACTTTTTGTTTCAGAGCCTTGTTGTAGTTCTTGACAGGAGCCTTGCCCTTCTTCCCTTTCTTCTTGTTCCTAGAAGGAACCATCAAGACAGAGGATGAAGGCTTTCCCTTTAGAGTCAACTCTGTAGTCAAGAGCATATTCAGCAACTCTGCCGGGGTACAGTCGATCTTGTTCATATTAAAATTAATGATGAACGGATCAAAAGTAGCCGGAAGAGACTGCAGGATAATGTCTACAGCAAGCTCCTGATTGATGGTATGTCCCAGTTTCTCAAGAGCCTCCTTGTACCCAATCATCTTGAGTACGTGAGCTCCCACTGGACTCTCTTCAGCCAGTTTGCTCTGAAAGAAAAGCTTAGTCAAATTGTAGCGTTCAGTCCTAGCCTGTGCAGCATACAGCAGCTTGAGGTTTGCTATAATTTGTATAGCAGATAGATCCTCATGCTGACGCTGCAACTCTGGCGTCATAGACGCAAGCATCAGGCAAGCGACATCAATGCTATCATTGACATGCTTCTCATAGGCATCCCGAACTGCCCTTGCGGCGTTCGCAGCGGGTTGAGGCGGTATAGCCGTCTCGAGGACATACAGCTTCCTCTCAGCCTTAAGAACAATCTTAAGGTGTCCGTACCAGTCTGAGAAGTTTGGTCCAGCAAACTTCTCCCTTTCCAGTAGGGATCGGACATTGAAATTCGTGGTGTTCGTTGCTGCAGTAATCTACAACAATGCAAGAACAGCAAGGTCAGTATCAATGTGAGAATCAATTCAGGACTTAAGAATGATTCTTTTCTCACTATTTTATCTGGCTGAAAAATCCAGCAAAACAGCCCGAAAGAGTAAAACTCTTTTAGTGAGATGGGATCCAGATTTCATACTTGGTCTCCGCGTCCCGCTCAGGCGAGATAAGATGCACAGAGAGTACAAGCACTAATCTCTGGTAGGCAATCCCTGCCAATCGCCAGCCCGTGCGATTACCCTTCATCTGGGCAATCGAGCAGACTGTGCCAATTGAGTTGGTACAACACAGTCTCTGATCCCACAGATGGCTGCCTCCATATAGCTACAATATGCGCCACATATGTAGCCTACATGGTCAAGCTGACCCGACCTACTCCCTGGACCACCACGTGCTATGCTGAGCAACGAGAAGTGATAAATCCCTTCCCTGTAACACGCAGGTGTAATCACACACCGTCTGAAGATAGATGGGCGTGCCCACTGAGTGGGTACAACACGGCCCCAACGATAGTCAGAACTGTGAGGTTTCGCGCCTGAAGGCTTACGAGCATGATATTTTTAGCATTGGATTTTAACGGTCTTTTATCTTCTTAACTATCATGCAAACCCTATGGTGATAGCAGAAGATTAAATCATGCAATTCTAATTATATAAACAATAAATAGAAAGCATGCCGATCTTATGTGGTAAAAGCCCATTAAGCCTAGGTAAGACCTTAATTTAACTTAAGTCTTCACTTGAGCTCTTGATGGGTCTTTTGCATCTCATCTGGCCCAACCCAGGGCCCAAGCGCCCACTGCAGCTCAGGTGCGCCCACCAGGTAAATGTGCCTGTCCTAGAGTCAAACTCTAGACCTCCCACTGGTGAAGCCACTTGCTGCAAGTGCTTTTGCCATGTGTGCTCTGTGCTCATGTCTGATTAAAATTACAATTTAATCTATCTAGACATGATTGACACGCAGGTCAATTACACAATAAATTAATTAAAATGTGATGCGCAGATCACAAGAAAATAATTTACAATTAATTCAGGCACGCAGGCCCCAGCACAGCACACATTAAATTGGGCAGCCCACATAAGATTAAATAGACACCAAACATGGTATACAATCAACATGTGATCCAATAATAAGAAAATAAAATTTTCAAAAACCCATTGGCATTAATTTTATTTTCCTTATGTGCCCTACTACCTTACAACGGTCCATTAATAGGGATCCACTCATCAGATCTAGTCAGACCCACTGCCCTTGCATGCACCAAGTCCTAACTGACTTGAGTCGACCCAGTGGTCAACAATGCATGCAATTGGGCTGAACGACCCTCATGAGTTCAGGCAAGCGGGTGTGACCCCGGGCCCAACTCATGCGCGTTCACTGGTTGTCTCAACCAGACATCGCTACATGCCTGTATGCAGTCGACCTATAGCCACCTCGTGCTTGCGCACAGGTGCCATCTAGTCAACCCATCTAGGCTGTCAGATAGTCTGATCAGACTGGTTGGATCTAGACTCGACTGTGACTTCAACCCTAATAACCCGTCTAAGTGTTTCAAGTAGGCGCCACTTAGATCTAAGGTGAGTCGCGCAGGTGATGTAGTTTTAAGAAAAACTAATATGTGCCAACAAAAAGATACAACATGTAATATTTTTGCATATAACCTTTAGATCTAGTCTTTTGCGCAAACATGGATCACAAGACAAACATAGCAATCATATTAACATGGAATAACCTTCCTCTGATACCAATTGAAAGTCCCCTATACTTGGGGGGGCGAAACCCTAGATAGGCGCATATAAAACTTTTGCAGCGGAAACAAGGGTTTCGAGAGGATCTATGCATGAGATATGATCAACTATAATCGATTGCAAAGATAAGTAAGGATTCATACCATCGCCATTGCTTTGGATGGCGCCTTGGAAGAAGAGAGCAAATGGGATCTCCTCCAAAAGATGCGCACACAAGAAGATGTCGCCTACTCCTTGTTGATCCTTGTGCTAGCAAGGTTCTCCAAGTGAACCTGATCGAATGGAAGGGAAGAGAAGAATTCTTTTGCTTGGCGAGACCTCTCCCTTATCGTCAATGCTTCACCACCCGAATGTGTCGAGAGCCCAAAAAACAAAGAGACGACAATAGGGCAAGAGAAGAAGCGTGAAGAGAGGCAACGTGAGGCGTGTCCACTATTAGAGAACATGTTATCCAAAAATAGCAAACCACTTCTCAACGTTCACGCGCTCATGAACAAGTCGCAAACCTCTTCTCCCTTGAACCTTGCGCTCACTTGATAAGCCGGTTCAATTTGGTTTGGTTCAAAGACCAATTAACCCAAGCGATTTGGTCTAGATCATATTAAACCCTAAGGTTCCAGATCTAACCGTTCATCTCCTGATGCTCTTGATCTTACCGATCTAGCATCAATTCTCTCGATCGAAGCTTACCGATCTCAAGCCCTAATCAATCTAACATGATCAGACCAGATCTCACTCACAATCAGAGATTAAATCCCTTTAAACTGAACCCAAACAATTCAGTCCACACGATCTGACTTAAGTAAGCCATATCATCAAATTGTGCGACCCTAAGGGTTTCCTTTAAATGTCGGTAACGATAACTTATGTTATCACGATCAGTGAGGGGTATCTAGCAACACATCACTGTCTCCCGATATAAAGGAAAGAGTCTTCCAAGACTTCACCCAAACCACAGCACAAGTGTGAATCCAGTTCACAAGGCATACATGCTTCCTTTGCCACTGGATGTTCTTTATTGGACAAGCGTGTCAAGCCTGTAACTCCAATATGATGAGCATGATTAGATCAGATGAACATAGTCATCTGGGTATGGCCATACACTTTCTCAATCATCTCATCCAGGGGGCCCCTTTAGAACATCACACTCCAAACTAGGAGATGGCAATCCTATGTCTATCACCAGCGCCCTAACATGACTCATGCTCACCATCCAAGATAGTCTATAACCATTATGTTTCAAATGATATCGAACTACCTCAAAACAATGCCAATCATCATTTAGAAACACAAGTGATCTCAAGTCAGAGGAAGTATGCCACTTGTTCGCATACAAGGATTATTCACATTGTGACAAGCAATTGAACATCCTAGTAGGGTCTGTCCAGTACATCCAATGTACCCATGAGTCTACATCTTATTCCATGCTCGAAGCATCCTATAAGATTAGAACACATATTAGTCTCAATCATATCAAGGCTGTCTCATGTTCACCAAGATATCTCGACTAAGGACTATACTACATGTCAGCCTAGCTGAACATCATTGAGACATTATTCAGAAGTATACATATTGCAGCAGATAATGTAACAACCTGAATAACAATCATTGCCTTTATAAACATAGAGTTTATACATGATACTGATATAATCCCAAGGCCTCAAACATTAGCCTTAAGGGCATACCCCAACAGTTAGATGCTTGTTGGATCTAGTACACAGCAATGTGTGTAGACCCATGGAGACAAGCACCAAGTGGTATACTTCATTAAGTTGGGATATGTCATATCCAACACGTAACTTTGGAGAAATCCAAGAAGTTAAGAAATGAAGTATAGAATCGAATTGGAGAATCTATTAAAAACCCTTTGATTGGATCAAAGTGGGAAGTGAAAAATGTGATGACTATCTTGAGGAGTGTGGGGTTGTCTCACAGCTTACTTGGAACACCACAACTGTGTGGTGAAATTCAAAGAAAGAAAAGGGAACACATTGGATGTGGTTCCATCTTTGAATAGTCATGCAAATTTACTTCCTTTAGAGGCCATGCAAGCAACTGTTTTGACACTCCACTTTGTGTATTTGTGGGGCACTGAGAGTGCTACTTCTATCCCGATGAGAACAAAAATATTTGTTACTCAAACTGCTGTCCTTCTTGAGGAGATATCTTTTTGAAAGAAGCTGGTGGGAGTAGATTTGATTAGGACAAGGTCCAAAAATCAACCACAATACAGTTAGACACAAATGGAGAGTAGATTCACACATGTAGGTTGAAAGTCAACCTGAGGTTCAAGTAACACAGGAACCACATGAGTCTGAATGGATTTGAAATACTCTCACAGGTTGTGGGCATGACGAATTTTTCATCTAGGATGAACCTAAAGACTTATGAGGAAATGGAAGCGGTCAGTGGACCAGATTCCAAGAAATGGCTGAGCGCCATAAGAACCATAATGGACTCCATGTCTGCTAATCAAGTGTAGGACTTGATTGAGCCGCCAAAGGGGTAACACCCAGAGGCTGTATGTGGATCTTCTTGGAAGATAGACATGAAAGGTAACATTGTTACCTATGATGACAAGCTAGTGAATGAAATTTCGGATAAGTCCACTGGGTGGATAGTGATGAAATTTGCAAGCTAGTGATGAAAATCCCCTAAATCTAAGGGGGGCGAAACCCTAAGGGGGCGCATATCATGATTTTGCAAGCGGATATTCGGGTTTCTAAGATCGAATGCATGTCATATGATTAACTTTCATGGACTTGTGTAGAACAACAATGGATCATACCATAGCCATCACTTGGATGGTGCCTTGGAAGCAAGAGGGCGAATTGGCTCTCCTCCAAAGTCGCGCACACAAGATGAGAGATGGCTACTCCCTTGGCGTCTTTGTGCTAGCAAAGCTTCAAGGAGTCCTTTTTGTGGAGGAGATGAGATCTCTTGCGGCTAGGGCGGTGAAGCTCTTCTTCCTCCTTTTCGTGAAGACAAGACAACGCAAGAGTGGATAGGCGACAAGACAAGAACCGAAGATGCGTTGAGGCGTCGTGTAGAGATGTGGCGTTACATGACTTCCAAATATGGAAAGTCATGAAGCCATGCGCCCACTCAATGCAAACCGCCCAAAACGCTTTCATATTGAACCATGCGATCACACATGTGTGAACCGGTTCAATCCAATTCGGTCCAATGCATTTGGTTCAAAGATCGAACCAAATCAGCCTAAGCCACGGTCTAGATCTCTTTGAACCAAATGGTTCAAGTTCTAACCGTTCATCTCTTGATGCTCTTGATCTCACCGATCTAGCATCAATACTCTCGATCGAAGCTTACCGATCTCAAGCCCTAATCAATCAAACATGATCAGACCAGATCTCACTTACAATCAGAGTTCAAACTCCTTCAAACTGAACCAAAACAATTCAGTCCACACGATTTGACTTAAGTAAGCCATATCATCAAATTGTGCGACCCTAAGGGTTTCCTTTAAATGTCGGTAATGATAACTTTCGTTATCACGATCAGTGAGGGGTATCTAGCAACACATCACTATCTCCCGATATAAAGGAAAGAGTCTTCCAAGACTACACCCAAACCACAGCACAAGTGTGAATCCACTTCACTAGGCATACTTGATTCCTTTGCCACTGGATGTTCTTATTGGACAAGCGTGTCAAGCCTGTAACTCCAATATGATGAGAATGATTAGATCAGATGAACATAGTCATCTGGGTATGGCCATACACTTTCTCAATCATCTCATCCAGGGGGGCCCCTTTAGAACATCACACTCCTATTAAGGAGACGGCAATCCTATATCTATCACTAGTGTCCTAACCTGACTCATGATCATTATCCAAGATAGTCTATAACCATTATGTTTCAAATGATATTGAACTACCTCAAAACAATGACAATCATCATTTAGAAACACAAGTGATCTCAAGTCAGAGGACATATGCCACTTGTTTGCATATAAGGATTATTCACATTGTGACAAACAATTGAATATCCTAGTAGGGTCTGTCCAGTACATCCAATGTACCCATGAGTCTATATCTTATTCCATGCTCGAAGCATCCTATAAGATTAGAACACATATTAGTCTCAATCATATCAAGGCTGTCTCAAGTTCACCAAGATATCTCGACTAAGGACTTAACTGCATGTCAGCCTAGCTAAACAGCATTGAGACATTATTCAGAAGTATACATATTGCAGCAGATGATGTAACAACCTGAATAATAACCATTGCCTTTATAAACAAAGAGTTTATACATGATACTGATATAATCCCAAGGCCTCAAACATTAGCCTTAAGGGCATACCCCAACAATCTCCCACTTGCACTTAATCTAATGGTTGAGAAATCTCAAACCCATATTATTACAGTGCTTTTCATGCTTCTGCTGCGCCAGAGGCTTAGTAAGCGGGTCTGCCAGATTGTCATCTGTATGAACCTTGCAGACTTTGATCTCGCCACGATCAATGATCTCCCGGATTAAGTGAAACCGTCTCTGTATGTGCTTGGACTTCTGGTGCGACCGTGGTTCCTTTGCTTGTGCGATTGCTCCAGTGTTATCACAGAAGATAACCAAAGGATAAGCACTCGAAGGAACAACACCAAGTTCCTGAATGAACTTACGAATCCACACTGCCTCCTTAGATGCTTCTGAGGCGGCAACATACTCGGCTTCTGTTGTAGAATCAGCAACAATAGATTGTTTGAAACTTTTCCACACCACCACACCTCCATTCAAGCTAAAAACATAGCCTGATTGCGATCGGAAATCATCCTGGTCAGACTGGAACGAAACGTCAGTATATCCTTCAATACTGAGTTCTTCCTGACCACCATACACCAAGAACATATCTTTGGTCCTCCGCAGATATTTTAAAATGTTCTTGACTGCAATCCAGTGTGCCTGACCTGGATTACTTTGGAATCGACTGGTTACGCTTAACCCGTAAGCGACGTCTGGGCGAGTACACAACATCGCATACATAATGGACCCAATAGCCGAAGCATAAGGCGTTTTGTCCATTTCATCTTTCTCAGTCCGTGTTTGCGGACACTGACTCTTCGAAAGATTCAGACCATGTCTGACTGAAAGATATCCTCTTTTAGAATTCTCTAAATGGAATCTCTCCAGGACTTTATCGATGTAAGTACACTGGCACAGCCCGAGAAGCCTCTTAGATCTATCTCTGTAGATCTTCACACCTAATATATAGGCTGCTTCTCCTAAATCTTTCATCTGGAAACATTTCCTTAACCATGCCTTAACCGCATGCATTTCAGGAATATCGTTTCCAATGATCAAGATATCATCGACGTAGAGGACTAGAAAAGTAATCACGCTCCCACTAAACCTCTTATATACACACGGGTCATCTTCATTCTTGATGAAACCAAATTCACAGATTGATTCATCAAAACGAATATTCCAGCTTCTTGATGCTTGCTTAAGTCCATAAATGGACTTCTTTAACTTGCATACTTTATGACGATCTAATGGATTAGTGAAACCTTCAGGTTGTGTCATATACACATCCTGATCCAGATTTCCATTAAGGAAAGCGGTCTTCACATCCATCTGCCAGATCTCATAATCATAATATGCTGCTATTGCGAGAATGATCCGAATAGACTTGAACATGGCTACAGGAGAGAAAGTTTCATCATAATCTATCCCGTAGATTTGTTTGAAACCTTTCGCAACTAGCCTGCCTTTATAGGTAACCACGTTACCATCCATGTCAATCTTCTTCTTGAAGATCCATTTACAGCCTATAGGGATTATTCCCGGAGGCGGATCAACCAAATCCCAAACTTGGTTATCTGACATGGAGTCCATCTCGGCTCGCATAGCTTCAAGCCATCTCGCTGATTCCGGTCCACTGACTGCATCCGCATAAGTGAGGGGTTCATCATGATCAATGATGTAGTCTCCGTCATAGCGCTCAGGCTGTCGACGGATCCTTCCCGATCTTCGCGGTTCCCGTGATATCTGAGCCTCAGGTTGTTCAATAACCTGATCAACTAGCTCATGCACATCCAACTGTGCTTGACTACTTTGTCCTTCCTCTGGATTCTCATCCAGTTTTATTTCTCTCCCACTGGCCTCTTGCAGAAGAAATTCCTTCTCAAGAAAAATGGCCGTCCGAGCAACAAATACTTTGTTCTCTTTGGGATCGTAGAAATAATAACCCTTAGTTTCCTTAGGGTAACCGACAAAGATGCATTTCTCAGATCTGCTCTCCAGTTTCCCAGAGGCAAGCTTTTTGACATAAGCCTCGCAACCCCAGATCTTAATAAATGTCAAGCTCGGCTGTTTCCCATACCATAACTCATATGGAGTCTTTGAAACTGCCTTGGATGGCACTCGGTTTAGTACCTTTGCAGCTGTTTCCAGTGCAAATCCCCAAAAGGAGTAAGGTAGATTAGCCTGACTCATCATTGAACGAACCATATCCAATAAGGTTCTGTTCCTCCTCTCGGACACACCATTCCATTGCGGTGTTCCTGGCGGAGTAAGCTGTGAAATAATCCCACACTGCTTCAGATAGTCAGTAAACTCTCGACTTAGGTATTCTCCACCTCGATCTGAGCGAAGTGCCTTGATATTTCGGCCTAGCTGATTTTGCACTTCATTTTTGAACTCTTTGAACTTGTCAAAAGATTCACTCTTATGTCTCATTAGATAGACATACCCGTATCTACTGAAATCATCAGTAAAGGTAATGAAGTATGAATAGCCACCTCTGGCATGTTTACTAAATGGCCCACACACATCACTGTGTATAAGGTCAAGTAAACCTGAAGCCCTTTGACCTTTGTTAGGAAAAGGAGCCTTCGTCATTTTACCCATTAAACAAGCTTTGCATGTATCAAGCTCCTCATAGGAGAATGATCCCAGCAGTCCATGATCATGCAACCGCTTAATGCGTTTCTTGTTAATATGGCCTAAACGACTATGCCATAGCAAGGTGCTTTCATCAGCATACTTGGCTTTCTTATTATCAATATTTTGTATAGAATATTCCATGTCCAACATGAATAACCCATTGTTAATTGATCCAGTAGCATAAACAATATTATCATAAGAAATAACACACTTTGAAATATTGCATTCAAAGGAAAACCCTTTCCTGACAAGAGCAGGAATAGAGATAATATTTTTCGTTATGCTAGGTACAAAATAACAACTGTCCAATTCTAATACAAGTCCAGATGGTAATGAGATGTGATATTCTCCTACAGCAACAGCAGCAACCCGTGCCCCGTTTCCAACTCGTAGGTCCACCTCATGCTGTCCCACCTGTCTTCTTCTCTTGAGTTCCTGTACATTTGAACAAATGTGAACTCCACATGCAGTGTCCAACACCCATGAAATAGAAGAAGAAAACATGACCTCAGTCACAAAAATACTTGAGCCAGAAGCGATGCTTCCCTTCTTGTCTCCTTGGAGCGCTTTACAGTCCTTTTTCCAGTGACCCAGCTGGCCACAATGGAAACATCTGTATTCCTTCGACCGCTTAACCTTTTGTTTCAGAGCCTTGCTGTAGCTCTTGACAGGGGCTTTGCCCTTCTTCCCTTTCTTCTTGTTCCTTGAAGGAACCATCAAGACAGAGGTTGAAGGCTTTCCCTTTAGAGTCAGCTCTGTAGTCAAGAGCATATTCAGTAAATCTGCCGGCGTACAGTCGATCTTGTTCATATTAAAGTTAATAATGAACGGATCAAAAGAGGCCAGGAGAGACTGAAGAATGATGTCTACAGCAAGCTCCTGATTGATGGTATGTCCCAGTTTCTCTAGAGCCTCCTTGTACCCAATCATCTTGAGTACGTGAGCTCCCACTGGACTCCCTTCAGCCAGTTTGCTCTGAAGGAAAAGTTTAGTCAAATTGTAGCGTTCAGTCCTAGCCTGTGCAGCATACAGCAGCTTGAGGTTTGCTATAATCTGTATAGTAGATAGATCCTCATGCTGACGCTGCAGCTCTGGCGTCATAGACGCAAGCATCAGGCAAGCGACATCAATGCTATCATTGACATGCTTTTCATAGGCATCCCGAACCGCCCTTGCGGCGTTTGCAGCGGGTTGAGGCGGTATAGCCGTCTCGAGGACATACAGCTTCCTCTCTGCCTTAAGAACAATCTTAAGGTGTCCGTACCAGTCTGAGAAGTTTGGCCCAGCAAACTTCTCCCTTTCCAGTAGGGATCGCACATTGAAATTCGTGGTGTTCGTTGCTGCAGTAATCTACAACAATGCAAGAACAGCAAGGTCAGTATCAATGTTTAGAATCAATCCAGGACTTTAAGAAAGATTCTTTTCTCACTATTTTATCTGACTGAAAAATCCATTAAACAGTCCGAAAGAGTAACACTCTTTTAGTGAGATGGGATCCAGATTTCATACTTGGTCTCCGCGTCCCGCTCAAGCGAGATAAGATGCACAGAGAGTACAAGCACTAATTTCTGGTAGGCAATGCCTGCCAATCGCCAACCCGTGCGATTCCCCTTCATCTGGGCAATCCAGCAGACTGTGCCAACTGAGTTGGTACAACATAGTCTCTGATCCCACAGATGGCTGCCTCCATATAGCTCACATATGCTCAGTATGTAGCCTACATGGTCAAGCTGACCTGACCTACTCCCTGGACCACCACGTGCTATGCTGAGCAACGAGAAGCGATAAATCCCTTCTCTGTAACACGCAGGTGTAATCACACACCGTCTGAAGATAGATGGGCGTGCCCACTGAGTGGGTACAACACGGCCCCAACGATAGTCAGAACAGTGAGGTTTTGCGTCAGAAGGCTTACGTGCTTGATATTTTCACGTGCTTGATATTTTCACGTTGGATTTTAATGGTCTTTTATCTTCTTAACTATCATGCATAACCTATGGCGATAGCAGAAGATTAAATCATGCAGTTCTAATTATATAAACAATAAGTAGAAAGCATGCTGATCTTATGTGGTAAAAGCCCATTAAACCTAAGTAAGACCTTAATTTAACTTAAGTCTTCACTTGAGCTCCTCATGGGTCTTTTGCCTTCTCATCTGGCCCAACCCAGGGCCCGAGCGCCCACTGCAGCTCAGGTGCGCCCACCAGGTAAATGCGCCTGTCCCAGAGTCGAACCCTGGACCTCCCACCTGGTTAAGCCTTAAGCTGCATGCGCCTCTGCCATGTGTGCTCTGTGCTCTTGTCTGATTAAATTACAATTTAATCTATCTAGACAAGATTGACTCGCAGGTCAATTACACTTTATAAATTAAATAACATGTGATGCGCAGATCACAATAAAAATTAATTTACCAATAAAAATTAATTTACAATTTTAATCCAGGCTCGCAGGCCCCAGCACAGCACACATTAAGAGGGCAACCCACATAAGATGAAATAAACAAGCATCATGGTATTCAACCAACATGTGATCCAATAACAAGAAATAAAATTTTCGAAAACCCATTGGCATCAATTTTATTTTCTTATGTGCCCTACAACCTTACAACGGTCCATTAATAGGGATCCACTCATCATGTCTAGTCAGATCCACTGCCCTTACATGCACCAAGTCCTAACTGACTTGAGTCGACCTTACGGTCAACCATGCATGCGCTAAGGGCTGAACAACCTTCATGAGTTCTGGCAAGCGGGTGTGACCCCGGGCCTAACTCATGCGCGTTCACTGGTTGTCTCAACCAGACATCGCTACACGCCTGTCTGCAGTCGACCTATAGCCACCTCGTGCTTGCGCACAGGTGCTATCTGGTCGACCCATCTAGGCTGTCAGATGGTCTGATCAGACTATTTGGATCTTAACTAGATGATGATATCAACCCTATCAACCCGTCTAAGGACTTATAGCAGGCGCTGCTTAGATCTAATGGAGCGCGCAAGATGTAAGTTTTGATCAAAACATTCAACATGCTTTAACATGCATGCGCCAACATACATGCGCCAACATAAAAACATTCAACATGTTGTTTTCGGCATGAAAAACTATCATGGAAACTCGCATGTAATTTAGATCTATGCAAACAAGCGCAACAAAGGATCACAAAGCAAGCATATGAACATACATAAATAACCATCCTCTGATACCAATTGAAAATCCCCTAAATCTAAGGGGGGCGAAACCCTAAGGGGGCGCATATCATGATTTTGCAAGCGGATATTCGGGTTTCTAAGATCGAATGCATGTCATATGATTAACTTTCATGGACTTGTGTAGAACAACAATGGATCATACCATAGCCATCGCTTGGATGGTGCCTTGGAAGCAAGAGGGCGAATTGGCTCTCCTCCAAAGTCGCGCACACAAGATGAGAGATGGCTACTCCCTTGGCGTCTTTGTGCTAGCAAAGCTTCAAGGAGTCCTTTGTGTGGAGGAGATGAGATCTCTTGCGGCTAGGGCGGTGAAGCTCTTCTTCCTCCTTTTCGTGAAGACAAGACAACGCAAGAGTGGATAGGCGACAAGACAAGAACCGAAGATGCGTTGAGGCGTCGTGTAGAGATGTGGCGTTACATGACTTCCAAATATGGAAAGTCATGAAGCCATGCGCCCACTCAATGCAAACCGCCCAAAACGCTTTCATATTGAACCATGCGATCACACATGTGTGAACCGGTTCAATCCAATTCGGTCCAATGCATTTGGTTCAAAGATCGAACCAAATCAGCCTAAGCCACGGTCTAGATCTCTTTGAACCAAATGGTTCAAGTTCTAACCGTTCATCTCTTGATGCTCTTGATCTCACCGATCTAGCATCAATACTCTCGATCGAAGCTTACCGATCTCAAGCCCTAATCAATCAAACATGACCAGACCAGATCTCACTTACAATCAGAGTTCAAACTCCTTCAAACTGAACCAAAACAATTCAGTCCACACGATTTGACTTAAGTAAGCCATATCATCAAATTGTGCGACCCTAAGGGTTTCCTTTAAATGTCGGTAACGATAACTTTCGTTATCACGATCAGTGAGGGGTATCTAGCAACACATCACTATCTCCCGATATAAAGGAAAGAGTCTTCCAAGACTACACCCAAACCACAGCACAAGTGTGAATCCACTTCACTAGGCATACTTGATTCCTTTGCCGCTGGATGTTCTTATTGGACAAGCGTGTCAAGTCTGTAACTCCAATATGATGAGAATGATTAGATCAGATGAACATAGTCATCTGGGTATGGCCATACACTTTCTCAATCATCTCATCCAGGGGGGCCCCTTTAGAACATCACACTCCTATTAAGGAGACGGCAATCCTATATCTATCACTAGTGTCCTAACCTGACTCATGATCATTATCCAAGATAGTCTATAACCATTATGTTTCAAATGATATTGAACTACCTCAAAACAATGACAATCATCATTTAGAAACACAAGTGATCTCAAGTCAGAGGACATATGCCACTTGTTTGCATATAAGGATTATTCACATTGTGACAAACAATTGAATATCCTAGTAGGGTCTGTCCAGTACATCCAATGTACCCATGAGTCTACATCTTATTCCATGCTCGAAGCATCCTATAAGATTAGAACACATATTAGTCTCAATCATATCAAGGCTGTCTCAAGTTCACCAAGATATCTCGACTAAGGACTTAACTGCATGTCAGCCTAGCTGAACAGCATTGAGACATTATTCAGAAGTATACATATTGCAGCAGATGATGTAACAACCTGAATAATAACCATTGCCTTTATAAACAAAGAGTTTATACATGATACTGATATAATCCCAAGGCCTCAAACATTAGCCTTAAGGGCATACCCCAACAATGATGATGGGTATGTTTTGATACAGTCTTACGTCTCTCCGTAAATGGGTGATCAAAACGACTGTCATTGAGCATGTCATAACTCATGTAGAGACATGGATGACCAATAGTAGGATTTGCCCCTTCCTTCCGAGGAAGCATGATATCCACCTCGGGGCGCCCCACCTTATTGGTGCATGACAGGAAAGTGTGGCCACACTTGTTGAGTCATGACTAATGCATTGGATAATAAACTTGAGACTAATCCAATGGCAGGATATCAGCATAGGCAAAGGGATCTGTGTTGGGGTATGCCCTTAAGGCTAATGTTTGAGGCCTATGGGAATGTATTTGTATCATGTAATAAACTGTTATGTTTATAAAGGCATGGTTGTTATTCAGTTAGCTACATTGTCTGCTGCAATATATGTTCTTCTGAATAATGTCTCAAAGCTGTTCAGCTCGGCTGACATGCTATTATGTCCTTAGTCGATATATCTTGGTGAACATGAGACAGCCTTGATATGATTGAGACTAATATGTGTTCTAATCTTATAGGATGCTTCGAGCATGGAATAAGATGTAGACTCATGGGTACATTGGATGTACTGGACAGACCCTACTAGGATGTTCAATTGTTTGTCACAATGTGAATATTCCTTGATTAAGACAAGTGGCACATTTCCTCTGACTTGAGATCACTTGTGTTTTCTGAATGATGATTGTCATTGTTTTGAGATGGTTCAATATCATTTGAAAGATAATGATTATAGACTATCTTGGATGGTGAGCTTGAGTCAGGTTAGAGCACTAGTGATAGACATAGGATTGCCGTCTCCTTGTTTAAGGAGTGTGATGTTCTAAAGGGGCCCCCTGGATGAGATGATTGAGAAAGTGTATGGCCATACCCAGGTGACAGTGTTCATCTGTTCTAATCATGCTCATCATATTGGAGTTACGAGCTTGACAGGCTTGTCCAATAAGAACATCCAGTGGCAAAGGAAATATGCATGCCTTGTGAAATGATTCACACTTGTGCTGTGGTTTGGGTGTAGTCTTGGAAGACTCTTTCGGGAGACAGTGATGTGTTGCTAGATACCCCTCACTGATCGTGATAATGAGAATTATCGTTACCGACATTTAAAGGAAACCCTCAGGGTCGCACAATTTGATGATATGGCTTACTTAAGTCAGATCGTGTGGACTGAATTGTTTGGGTTCAGTTTAAAGGGATTTAATCTCTGATTGTGAGTGAGATCTGGTCTGATCATGTTTGATTGATTAGGGCTTAAGATCGGTAAGCTTCGATCGAGAGAATAGATGCCAGATCGGTCAGATCAGGGGCATCGAGGAGATCGACGGTTAGATCGGGAACCTTAGGGTTTATTTAAGATCTAGACTAGATCATTGGCTTGATTGGTTCTTAAACCGAACCAAAGTGAACCGGCTCACTTGATGAGCGCATGGTTCAAGGGGAGAGGAGTTGGCGACAAGTTCACTTGGCGTGAACGTTGGGGTGAGGAGTGGTTACTATTTTTAGTAACCATGATCTCCACTTGGAGAGAGCGCTCATCCAAAATAGAATATACCCTATTTTCGCCAACACAATTAATTCCTCTCGCCCATATTCCTCTCGACTCTCGTGAGTGTGGCGACGCTTGAAGGATTGAGGAGGATTCGGCCAAGAGAAAAGATCTCCATCCCTTTCTCATTCGATCAAGGATTCTTTGAAGCCTTGCTAGCACAAGGAGCGACAAAGAGTTTGCCATCATCCTCTTGTGTGCGGGACTTTGGAGAAGTGGCACTTGCGACTTTAGCTTCCAAGGCAACACCTACTCCATGGCGATGGTATGATCGTTTTGCATCATCTTTGATAATCTTATATCGAGTTGATCTTTTAACATGCAAGTCGATTCTATAACCCTAGTTTCCGCAAGTCAAAATTTTATGCGCCATCACTTTAGGGTTTTTGCTCCCCCTAGAAGGGGACCCCCCTTAGGCTAAAGGGGTAACTTCAATCTGTAATGCAACAGGAATCCTCGTTGCTTATTAGGAGTTGTTGCCATAATGACTTAAGTCCTATGACATGGGTAGTAGTGATGTGTTGCTAGATACCTCTCACTACTTATGATGATATTCAATCATCATTGCTATCGTCATTAGGATCCTACCGGGTCACACGCAATAGACTCTTGACGTTGTTTTATGATCTGGAAATCTTGGAATATATTTAATTCTGAGTCCAAGACAGATTCATGGTTGAATTGAGTCCAATTGGGATTCATGAGTTTGTATATGTATCCTAGTCAAGTTGGACTTGAACAAGGGATTATATACCATGTTGGATTCAAATCCTAATCTAATTAGGAGTTGGAATCCTAATCCTATTAGGAATTGGAATCCTAATCCAACTAGGAGTTGGAATCCTAATCTAATTAGGAGTTGGAATCCTAACCCTATTAGGAATTGGAATCCTAATCCAACTAGGAGTTGGAATCCTAATTTAATTAGGAGTTAGAATCCTAACCCTATTTGGAAATAGAGTCCTATTCCAACTAGGAGTTGGAATCCTAATTCAATTAGGAGTTGGAATTCTAATTCTACTAGAAATGAGAATCCTAATCTAATTAGGATTCAAATCCTAATGAGAATTAGATTTGGATAAGGCCCATAGTGGTTGGGCGCAAATCCTAATCCAACTAGGATTCAAATCCTAAAGAGAATTGGATTTGGATAAGGCTCATTGTGTTGGGCGCAAATCCTAATCCAATAAGGATTTATTTACATGGGCCTAATTAGTGTTGAGATCCAAATCCAATTAGGGATTGTGGATTAATTCTAATTGAGGCAAGTTTGAATCCTAATAGGAGTTGGAAATACACTTGGCGCATGGGATAATTCCATATATGGAATTTGCGCCAATTGGGGTGTATGAATCCTTTTGGAAAGTTGTTTCCTCAAGTGGAAACTATCTTGGACGTGTGGGGCTGATATGTTGGCAAGTATGGCTTGATTTATTCAAGCAATGATTTGGCCAATCATATATGGAAAGTCCTAATTGAATTGGAACTCAAATTACCTCTCTTGATAAGGCAAGAAGCTAGATTCTTTCCATGCTTCATGTTGCGCCTATTCAAGAGAGGATGTGGCTGAACTCTTATGGCAATTCCTTGGAGGAATTGCGCCAAGAGCATAGAAGGAAAGAGAGGTGGCGGTTTGGCTTGGTCGGTTATAAAAGAAGGGGTATGCGCCCCCTCTTGGAATGACGATTGGATGATCATTGGATGAACATCAAGTGCAGAATTCTTCTTGAGGAAAAGGCAACTTGGAGTTGCGCAAGCCCTAGAATTCAAGCCGCCCTCTTCTTCTTGTGGAGCGCCACCCTCTCTTCTCTTCCTCTTGTCTTTGGCCGAGAGTCTCCAAGCAAGGAGACAAGTTGGCGTGAAGAGCAAGGAGGAAGGAGAAGGAGATTCCGAGAGGTGATCTTCTCTTCCCGAGGCTAGCACCGAGCGTGGAAGGGAGCAACGTTGAGAAGGTCGACGCATGGATACTTGTAGAGGACGAGCACGTGAGCGTCTTCAACTTGGCACCTTCATCCTAACAAGCAATAGAGGTACTAACCCTAACACATCTTTGTGTTCTCTCTCTCGCATGGATCCTTGGGAAAGGAATGTGTTTCGGGTGTAATGTGTTGGGGTATGCCCTTAAGGCTAATGTTTGAGGCCTTTGGGATTGCAATAAGTATCATGTAATAAACTCTTGTGTTTATAAAGGCATGGTTATTATTCAGGTTGTTACCTTGTCTGCTGTAATAAGTGTACTTCTGAATAATGTCTCAAAGCTGTTCAGCTAGGCTGACAGGCTATATGTCCTTAGTCGAGATATCTTGGTGAACCTGAGACAGCCTTGATATGATTGAGACTAATATGTGTGCTAATCTTATAGGATGCTTCGAGCATGGAATAAGATGTAGACTCATGGGTACATTGGATGTACTGGACAGACCCTACTGGGATATTCCATTGCTTGTCACAATGTGAATGATCCTTGTAAGCAGCAAGTGGCACATGTCCTTTGACTTGAGATCACTTGTGTTTCTAAATGATGATTGTCATTGTTTTGAGGTAGTTCAATATCATTTGAAACATAATGATTATAGACTATCTTGGATGGTGAGCTTGAGTCAGGTTAGGGCACTTGTGATAGATAAAGGATTGCCGTCTCCTTGTTTAAGGAGTGTGATGTTCTAAAGGGCCCCCCTATATGAGATGATTGAGATAGTGTATGGCCATACCCAGATGACTGTGTTCATCTGATCTAATCATGCTCATCGTATTGGAGTTACAGGCTTGACATGCTTGTCCAATAAGAACATCCAGTGGCAAAGGAAACATGCATGCCTCGTGAGTTTGATTCACACTTGTGCCATGGTTTGGGTGTAGTCTTGGAAGACTCTTTCCTTTATATCGGGAGACAGTGATGTGTTGCTAGATACCCCTCACTGATCGTGATAACGAAAGTTATCGTTACCGACATTTAAAGGAAACCCTTAGGGTCGCACAATTTGGTGATATGGCTTGCTTAAGTCAGATCGTGTGGACTGAATTGTTTCGGTTCAGTTTAAAGGGATTTAATCTCTGATTGTAAGTGAGATCTGGTCTGATCATGTTTGATTGATTAGGGCTTTAGATCGGTAAGCTTCGATCGAGAGAGATGATGCTAGATCGATGCGATCAGAAGCGTCAGATGATGAATGGTCAGATCTTGGACTTTGGGGTCTAATTTGATCTAGACTTAATGCTTGGGCTGATTTGGTTTCGCTATTGAACCAAGAGTATTGAACCGGCTCATGGGTTGAGCGCATGGTTCAAGAGGGAGAAGGAGTTGCGTTTGGTTCATGGAGACATGAACGCATGAACGCATACTCTTAATGGTTGCCATTTTTGGAAAGTTCCAAAATGAAAACGCATATGCATTCATGGATTGAAGTCTCCCTAATGTTTTTCGGTTACACCTCTCTCTTGTTGCTTGGTGGAAACGATTTTTGCTCTCGAGCAAGTGAGGGTGTTGACGAGAAGAGGAGGAACCGGCCAAGCAAAAGGAAGTCTTCATCTCTTCCCTACACTCGATCATTGACATCTTGGCACTTTTGCTAGCACAAGAGGTGCGCAAGTTGGGAGTCTTCATCGCCTTTGTGTGTGAACTTTTGGAGGAGATCAAAGTTGCTCTCTTCTTCCAAGCCGACCTCCAATCTATGGCTATGGTATAGATCTAAACTCATAGCTTCAAGTTGATCATATGGTTGTCATATACGATCTTTTCGAAACCCTCTTTCCGTCATGCTTGCTAGATGCGCATGTTTAGGGTTTCACCCCCTTAATAAGGGTTTCTTTCAATTGGTATCAGAGGTAGGCTTTCGATATGATCTATATGATTGCTTTGAAGTGTTTGTGATCCATACATGTTGCGCTTACTTGATGCTTTGTTTTCATGATGCATGGTTTACATTGGCTATGTTTGCGCTTGTATCATGGTTACATGAAGTTTGCGCTCCCCCTTGAAGGGGACCCCCTAAAGTTTGCGCTCCCCCTTGAAGGGGACTCCCCTTAGATCTAAGGGTTATCAATATGCTAGATATGAGATATATCTTATGTTCTCAAGTGAAGCATGTTGTTTTGTTTGTTTGCGCATGTTCTAGATGTTTTATAAAACTTACATCTTGCGCGCCTACTTAGATCTAAGGTGCCCCTACTATAAATCCTTAGATGGGTTGATGGGGTTGAAAGCATCTTCTAGGTTAGATCCAACTAGTCTGATCAGACCATCTGACAGCCTAGATGGGTTGACCAGATAGCACCTGTGCGCAAGCACGAGGTGGCTATAGGTCGACTGCATCCAGGGCGTGTAGCGAGGTCTGGTTGAGACAACTACTGAACACACATGAGTTAAGCCCGGGGTCACACCCGCTTGCCAAAACTCATGAGGGTGGTTCAGCCCTTGGCGCATGCATGGTTGACCATTAGGTCAACACGGGTCAGTTAGGACTCGGTGCATGCAAGGGCAGAGGATCTGACTAGATGGATGAGTGGATCCCTATCAATGGACCATTGTAAGGTTGTAGAGCACATAAGGAAATTAAAATTGATACCATGGGGTTTTTCAAAATTTAATTTCATGAATGGATCACATGTTGTTTTGATACCATATGCTTGTTTATTTAATCTTATGTGGGTTGCCCTAATGTGTGCTGTGCTGGGGCCTGCGTGCCTGGTAAATTACAAGTTAATATTATTGTGATCTGCGAATCACATTTTTTTATTAATTTATTGTATAATTGACCTGCGAGTCAAAGCTTGTCTAGATAGATCAAAATGTTTTTGATTAGACAAGAGCATAAAGGCACACATCCTTGAGGGGCATTCACCTGGTGGCGCACCTGAGGTGCTCTTGGCGCTAGGGCCCTGGGTTGGACCAGATGAGATGCAAAAGAGCTCAAGTGAAGACTTAAGTAAAATTAAGGTCTTTCTAGGGTTCATGGGCTTTTACCACATAAGATCATGCTTTCTATTTATTGCTTATATAATTAGAATTGCATGTGTTTATCTTCTGCTATAGCCATAGGATATGCCTGATAGTAAGAAGATAAAAGACCGTTAAAATCCAACGCTAATATATCAAGCACGTAATGCCTTCTGACGCGAAACCTCACTGTTCTGACTATCGTTGGAGCCGTGTTGAACCCACTCAGTGGGCACGTCCATCTATCTTCAGACGGTGCGCGATTACACCTGCGTGTTACAGAGTAGGGATTTATCCCTTCTCGTTGCTCAGCATAGCACGTGGTGGTCCAGGGAGTAGGTCAGGTCAGCTTGACCATGTAGGCTACATATGTGGCGCATATGGTAGCACATGGAGGCAGCCATCTGAGGGATCAGAGACTGTGTTGTACCAACTCAGTTGGCACAGTCTGCTGGATTGCCCAGATGAAGGGGAATCGCACGGGTTGGCGATTGGCTGGGACAGCCTACCAGAAATTAGTGCTTGTCATCTCTGTGCATCTTATCTCGCCTGAGCGGGACGCGGAGACCAAGTATGAAATCTGGATCCCATCTCACTAAAAGAGTGTTACTCTTTCGGACTGTTTACTGGATTTTTCAGTCAGACAAAATAGTGAGAAAAGAATCTTTCTTAAGTCCTAGATTGATTCTGAACATTGATACTAACCTTGCTGTTCTTGCATTGTTGTAGATAACTGCAGCAACGAACACCATGAGCTTCAATGTGCGATCCCTACTGGAAAGGGAGAAGTTTGCTGGGCCGAACTTCTCTGACTGGTTTGGACACCTTAAGATCGTTCTTAAGGCAGAGAGGAAACTGTATGTCCTCGAGACGGCGATACCGCCGCAGCCCGCTCCGAACGCCGCAAGGGCGGTTCGGGATGCCTACGAAAAGCACGTCAATGATAGCATTGATGTCGCTTGCCTGATGCTTGCGTCTATGACGCCACCGCTGCAGCGTCAGCATGAGGATATGTCGGCTATAGAGATTATAGCGAACCTCAAGATGCTGTATGCTGCACAGGCGAGGACAGAACGCTATAATCTGACAAAGCTCTTCTTTCAGAGCAAACTGGCTGAGGGGAGCCCAGTGGGAGCTCACGTGCTCAAGATGATTGGGCACAAGGAGGCTCTGGAGAAACTGGGGCATACCATCAACCAGGAGCTTGCTGTTGATATTATTCTGCAGTCTCTCCCGCCCTCTTTCGATGCGTTCATCATTAATTTTAATATGAACAAAATCGATTGCACGCCGGCAGAGCTGCTGAATATGCTCTTGACAACTGAGGAAACTCTGAAGGGTAAGCCTTCAACCTCTGTCTTGATGGTTCCTTCTAGGAACAAGAAGAAGGGGAAGAAGGGCAAGGCCCCTGTCAAGAATTACAGCAAGGCTCTGAAACAGAAGGTGAAGCGGTCGAAGGATAACAGGTGTTTCCACTGTGGCCAGCTGGGTCACTGGAAAAAGGACTGTAAAGCGCTCCAAGGAGATAAGAGGGGAAGCATTGCTTCTGGCTCAGGTATATTCGTGACTGAAGTCATGTTTTCATCTTCTTCAATATCATGGGTGTTGGACACTGCATGTGGAGTTCACATTTGTTCAAATGTACAGGAACTCAAGAGAAGAAGACAGGTGGGACAGCATGAGGTAGACCTACGAGTTGGAAACGGGGCACGGGTTGCTGCTGTTGCTGTAGGAGACTATTTCATTTCTTTACCATCTGGCATTGTATTGGAATTAAACAATTGTTATTTTGTACCCAGTATTACCAAGAATATTATCTCTATTCCTGCTCTTGTCAGGAAAGGATTTGCCTTTGAATGCAAAATTTCAAAGTGTGTTTTATCTTATGATAATATTGTGTATGCAACTGGTTCAATCAACAATGGGTTATTCATGTTGGACATGGAATATTCTATACAAAACATTGATAATAAGAAAGCCAAGTATGCTGATGACAGCACCTTGCTATGGCACAGTCGTTTAGGCCATATAAACGAGAAGCGCATTAAGCGGTTGCATGATAATGGACTGCTGGGATCATTCTCCTATAAGGAGATTGATACATGCAAAGCTTGTTTAATGGGTAAAATGACGAAGTCACCTTTTTCTAAGAAAGGTCAAAGGGCTTCAGGTTTACTTGACCTTATACACAGTGATGTGTGTGGGCCGTTTAGTAAACATGCCAGAGGTGGCTATCAGTACTTCATTACCTTTACTGATGATTTCAGTAGGTATGGGTATGTCTATCTGATGAGACATAAAAGTGAATCTTTTGACAAGTTCAAAGAGTTCAAGAATGAAGTACAAAATCAGCTAGGCCGAAATATCAAGGCACTTCGCTCAGATCGAGGTGGAGAATACCTAAGTCATGCATTTACTGACTATCTGAAGGAGTGTGGGATTATCTCACAGCTCACTCCGCCAGGAACACCGCAATGGAATGGTGTGTCCGAGAGGAGAAATAGAACGTTACTTGATATGGTTCGTTCTATGATGAGTCAGGCCACTCTTCCATACTCCTTTTGGGGTTTTGCACTGGAAACAGCTGCAAAGGTACTAAACCGAGTGCCATCTAAGTTAGTTTCAATGACGCCATATGAATTATGGTATGGGAAACAGCCAAGCTTGACATTTATTAGGATCTGGGGTTGCGAGGCTTATGTCAAAAAGCTCGCCTCTGGGAAACTAGAGAGCAGATCTGACAAATGCATCTTTGTCGGTTACCCTAAGGAAACTAAGGGTTATTATTTATACGATCCCAAGGAGAACAAAGTTTTTGTTGCTTGGACGGCCATATTCCTTGAGAAGGAGTTTCTTCTGCAAGAGGCCAGTGGGAGAGAAATAAAGCTGGATGAAAATCCAGAGGAAGGACAAAGTAGTCAAGCTCAGTTGGATGAGCCTGAGCCAGTGGATCAGGTTATTGAACAACCTGAGGCTCAGATAACACGGGAACCACGAAGATCGGGAAGGATCCGTCGACAGCCTGAGCGCTATGACGGAGTCTACATCATTGATAATGATGAACCCCTAACTTATGCGGATGCGGTCAGTGGACCGGAGTCAGCTAGATGGCTTGATGCTATGCGAGCCGAGATGGACTCCATGTCAGATAACCAAGTCTGGGATTTGGTTGATCCGCCTCCGGGAGTAATCCCTATAGGCTGTAAATGGATCTTCAAGAAGAAGATTGACATGGATGGTAACGTGGTTACCTATAAAGGCAGGCTAGTTGCGAAAGGTTTCAAACAAATCTACGGGATAGATTATGATGAAACTTTCTCACCTGTAGCCATGTTTAAGTCTATTCGGATTCTTTTCGCGATAGCAGCATATTATGATTATGAGATCTGGCAGATGGATGTGAAGACAGCTTTCCTTAATGGAAATCTGGATGAGGATGTGTATATGACACAACCTGAGGGTTTCACTAATCCAGCAGATCGTCATAAAATATGCAAGTTAAAGAAATCCATTTATGGATTGAAACAAGCATCTAGGAGCTGGAATATTCGTTTTGATGAATCAATCTCTGAGTTTGGTTTCATCAAGAACGAAGATGACCCGTGTGTTTATAAGAGGTTTAGTGGGAGCGTAATTACATTCCTAATCCTCTACGTCGATGATATCTTGATCATTGGAAATGATATTCCTGAACTGCATGCTGTTAAAGCATGGTTAGGAAAATGTTTCCAGATGAAAGATCTAGGAGAAGCAGCCTATGTGTTAGGTGTGAAGATCTACCGGGATAGATCTAAGAGGCTTCTCGGGCTGTGCCAGAGTACTTACATCGATAAGGTCCTAGAGAGATTCCATTTAGAGAATTCTAAACGTGGATATCTTCCAGTCAGACATGGTCTGAATCTTTCGAAGAGTCAGTGTCCACAAACACAGACTGAGAAAGATGAAATGGACAATACGCCTTATGCTTCGGCTATTGGGTCCATCATGTATGCGATGTTATGTACTCGCCCAGACGTCGCTTACGGGTTAAGCGTGACCAGTCGATTCCAAAGTAATCCAGGTTTGGCGCACTGGATTGCAGTCAAGAACATTATAAAATATCTGCGGAGGACCAAAGATATGTTCTTGATATATGGTGGTCAGGAAGAACTCAGTATAGAGGGATATACTGACGCTTCATTCCAGTCGGACCAGGATGATTTCCGATCGCAATCAGGCTATGTTTTTAGCTTGAATGGAGGTGCTGTGGTGTGGAAGAGTTTCAAACAGTCAACTGTTGCTGATTCCACAACAGAAGCCGAGTATGTTGCAGCCTCGGAAGCATCCAAGGAGGCAGTGTGGATTCGTAAGTTCGTGAGAGAACTTGGTGTCGTTCCTTCGAGTGCTGATCCTTTGGTTATCTTCTGTGATAACACTGGAGCAATCGCACAAGCAAAGGAACCACGGTCGCACCAGAAGTCCAAGCACATACAAAGACGGTTTCACTTGATCCGGGAGATCATTGATCGAGGCGAGATCAAAATATGCAAGGTTCATACAGATGACAATCTGGCAGACCCGCTTACCAAGCCTCTGGCGCAGCAGAAGCATGAGCAGCACTGTAATAATATGGGTTTGAGATTTCTCAACCATTAGATTAAGTGCAAGTGGGAGATTGTTGGGGTATGCCCTTAAGGCTAATGTTTGAGGCCTTTGGGATTGCAATAAGTATCATGTAATAAACTCTTGTGTTTATAAAGGCATGGTTATTATTCAGGTTGTTACCTTGTCTGCTGTAATAAGTGTACTTCTGAATAATGTCTCAAAGCTGTTCAGCTAGGCTGACAGGCTATATGTCCTTAGTCGAGATATCTTGGTGAACCTGAGACAGCCTTGATATGATTGAGACTAATATGTGTGCTAATCTTATAGGATGCTTCGAGCATGGAATAAGATGTAGACTCATGGGTACATTGGATGTACTGGACAGACCCTACTGGGATATTCCATTGCTTGTCACAATGTGAATGATCCTTGTAAGCAGCAAGTGGCACATGTCCTTTGACTTGAGATCACTTGTGTTTCTAAATGATGATTGTCATTGTTTTGAGGTAGTTCAATATCATTTGAAACATAATGATTATAGACTATCTTGGATGGTGAGCTTGAGTCAGGTTAGGGCACTTGTGATAGATAAAGGATTGCCGTCTCCTTGTTTAAGGAGTGTGATGTTCTAAAGGGCCCCCCTATATGAGATGATTGAGATAGTGTATGGCCATACCTAGATGACTGTGTTCATCTGATCTAATCATGCTCATCGTATTGGAGTTACAGGCTTGACATGCTTGTCCAATAAGAACATCCAGTGGCAAAGGAAACATGCATGCCTCGTGAGTTTGATTCACACTTGTGCCATGGTTTGGGTGTAGTCTTGGAAGACTCTTTCCTTTATATCGGGAGACAGTGATGTGTTGCTAGATACCCCTCACTGATCGTGATAACGAAAGTTATCGTTACCGACATTTAAAGGAAACCCTTAGGGTCGCACAATTTGGTGATATGGCTTGCTTAAGTCAGATCGTGTGGACTGAATTGTTTCGGTTCAGTTTAAAGGGATTTAATCTCTGATTGTAAGTGAGATCTGGTCTGATCATGTTTGATTGATTAGGGCTTTAGATCGGTAAGCTTCGATCGAGAGAGATGATGCTAGATCGATGCGATCAGAAGCGTCAGATGATGAATGGTCAGATCTTGGACTTTGGGGTCTAATTTGATCTAGACTTAATGCTTGGGCTGATTTGGTTTCGCTATTGAACCAAGAGTATTGAACCGGCTCATGGGTTGAGCGCATGGTTCAAGAGGGAGAAGGAGTTGCGTTTGGTTCATGGAGACATGAACGCATGAACGCATACTCTTAATGGTTGCCATTTTTGGAAAGTTCCAAAATGAAAACGCATATGCGTTCATGGCTTGAAGTCTCCCTAATGTTTTTCGGTTACACCTCTCTCTTGTTGCTTGGTGGAAACGATTTTTGCTCTCGAGCAAGTGAGGGTGTTGACGAGAAGAGGAGGAACCGGCCAAGCAAAAGGAAGTCTTCATCTCTTCCCTACACTCGATCATTGACATCTTGGCACTTTTGCTAGCACAAGAGGTGCGCAAGTTGGGAGTCTTCATCGCCTTTGTGTGTGAACTTTTGGAGGAGATCAAAGTTGCTCTCTTCTTCCAAGCCGACCTCCAATCTATGGCTATGGTATAGATCTAAACTCATAGCTTCAAGTTGATCATATGGTTGTCATATACGATCTTTTCGAAACCCTCTTTCCGTCATGCTTGCTAGATGCGCATGTTTAGGGTTTCACCCCCTTAATAAGGGTTTCTTTCATAATGCTTCTTCCGCTGCGTCCTGGGACTGCAAATTTTTTAAATTACACCCGGCATTCCCCAACATGCAGCTTGTTGGCAAATATGCCAAGGAGAAAGGTCACTGCCGACCCAACACGATGAGATCTTCATCACTGAGGATAAGCCTAGGACCTATGATGAGGCGGTTAGTGGACCGAACTCCGAGAGATGGCTTGAGGCCATGAGATCGGAGATGGATTCCATGTCAGCTAACCAAGCTTGGGATTTGTTTGAGCTGCCTGATAGGGTAAAACCCATAGGGTGTAAATGGGTCTTCAAGAGGAAGACTGACATGGATGGCAATATATTTACCTATAAGGGTAGACTAGTGGCTAAAGGATTCAAGCAAGTCCACGGGGTGGACTATGATGAAACCTTCTAGCCAGTTGCCATGATTAAATCCATTCGGATTCTGCTTGCTATAGCTTCATATCATGACTATGAGATATGACAGATGGATGTTAAAACAACGTTCCTTAACGGGAAGCTGACAGAGAATGTGTATATGACACAACCTAATGGGTTCATCCATCCTGCAGGTGCCAATAAGGTCTGCAGGCTAAAGAAATCCATCTATGGATTAAAGCAAGCATCTCGAAGTTGGCATCTTCGATTTGATGAAGCTGTGAGAGATTATGGCTTTATCAAAAGCGAAGATGACGCCTGTGTATACAGAAAATTCAGTGGGAGCTTGGTGACTTTTCTGGTCTTGTATCTCGATGACATACTGCTCATCGGAAATGACATCCCTAGTCTTTAGTCTGTGAAGACATGGTTGGGAAAGTGTTTCGAGATGAAGGACTTAGGGGAGGCCGCCTATATTCTAGGCGCGAGGATCTACCGAGATAGGTCGAAGAGGCTCTTGGCCCTTAGTCAGAGTACCTACATTGATAAGGTCCTGGAGAGGTTCAACATGGAGCAATCCAAGAAAGGATACCTTCTAGTGAGACATGGCCTTACTCTCTCAAAGAGCCAGTGTCCCACCACACAGGCTGAGAGGGATGACATGAGTCGAGTGCCCTATGCTTCGGCAGTAGGATCGATCATGTGTGCAATGTTGTTTGCCAGACTAGACGTGGCTTATAATGTGAGCATAACCAGCCGATATGTAAGATCCAGAAATTTATTAGCAGGTAAGAAAAATAAAGTTTTGATTATCTGATTTTTTATGTGGACGTTTTCTTTGAGATAATGTATCGATTTGTGCATTTTTTTCCTGCTATGTAAAAATGTGTCGCGGAGAGGATTCGAACCCGCGACTTAAGGCGTAGAGTGTGTGCTGCACACCACTAGGCTAGTGGTGTCTTTCTATTAGAAAAGGGTAAGAGCTCTTGTTAAAGGTGAGGTGGAAAAATAACTTATAGTAAAGGGTTATTGGATCTTGGAGGCTTAATGGGTAGAAAGCTAAAACCTTAGGGGATCCATTTTCTCACCTCTCACTCATGATTTTTCCCTCATACCCTCTCGCTCACGTTTTTCCTCTTTGCTCATTGCTCACGGTTCTTGGGGAAGGTGGCGGCTTGCTCTCTCTTCTTCTTCTCCTCCTTTGGTGGCCGGCGGCGAGTGGTGTTGGGGCGACTTCCGGCGAGTCCTTGAACGTTTCCGGCGACGTGGTGGTGTGAGGGAAGGCGCAAAGGGTGAGGCTTGGGAAGAACCGAAACTAAGTGAGTGGATTTTCTCCTTCACCTAGTTCATGAATTTTGGATGTATTGTTTGTTTTAGAGAAGTTTGATGCCTAGAAACATGACATGAACCTTGATTGCAAGTTGTATACGTTTTCTTTGCTTTTCCCTAAAATTCGAAACCCTAGGTTGCATGACAATTAGGGCTTTTCATTTTTAAGGCTTCTAATCATCAATTAGACCTTGTTTAAGCTTGTATGTAGCTTTAGTTTTTCAATTGCATGAAGGTTAGGGCTTGGATGAGAATTTCGACCCTTCTTCATGAAATTACGTCCAAATGCATGGGTAAAAATTGGGGAAAACTTGATATTCATGAAATTAGGTATATGAGGATTCTACTGTATTTTTTTGGAAATTTTTAGAAATAAAAGTTTCTGTTGACTGAAATTGACCTAGGGGTAATTCGGTAAATTTCCTAGTTAAAATTGGGGAAAACTTGAAATTACGAATCTAGGGATCATGAGGGACGTAATGAATATTTTTACGAAATTTTTGGATAACTTTTCTTGTATGACTTAAACTTTGAACTGGGGGTATTTCTGTCTTTTGTTATCAGAACTAGTAGAAAACTATGAATATGTGATATTCTGCATTTATGTTAATTGTGAACGAAATTTAGTGAATTTTCTGTATTATTATGTATTTTTAATTGAATGGTGTATGCAGAAAGTAATGACACGAAATATTGATTGATAACTTTGGGTGATAACTTAGCAAGGTTAGACTGAACTAATCAGCATGAAACCTAAGGACTACACTACTATGTGAATTATGCGATTTTTGGAATATTATGTGTTTAATGTGATTTTTGAATATTATGTGTTTAATGTGATTTTTGAATATTATGTGATTATGTGATTTTTTGAATATTATGTGGTTATGTGATTTTCGAATATTATGTGGTTATGTGAACTCAAATATTATGTGTTGTGGTCATGGAATGGATAGGACTAAGGCTAAGTGTAACTGTGTACTCAAGGGGATAGTCTATATGTGATATGTTAAGGGTTCGAATTTCAGCCCTGTATTGTGATATGTGAGGGGGTTGTTGTTCAGCCTGCCTGATGTGATTATTGTGATAAGGGGGTTGTTGTTCAACCTGCCTGATGTGATTATTGTGATAAGGGGGTTGTTATTCAGCCTGCCTGATGTGATTATTGTGATGAGGGGGTTGTTGTTCAGCCTGCCTGTTGTGATTATTGTGATGACTATCCTAGAGTCTAGTTGACACTTAGGAGTCCACCGTTGTGAAATAAAATATAAGATGTGTCTATTGTTGTCCAGTAGGAACCCTTTGGGAGAACGAGTGATATAAGACGCAAAGTGCCATGTCTTGGTCGGACAGGGGCCACCTCTTGATGTCATCACTCTTAGACGCTTAGATTTTTGTGTTATGGGGTGATCGTAGAGCAAAGTGCCACGTCGTGACCTGGCGGGGGCCACCTCTTGAATCTACACACCGTCCATCTATATGTTGCATGTGATTTGCAGGCTTCTCCCAGTGCTTAGGCCAAAGCCGGGTTAGACCATAATGGTCACTACTGAATATGCTGGACAACTAGGTTAATTAAGTGGTTGGTGTGTTTAGTTGGTTTAGAGTATAACTCTAGAACCTTGGTTACTCTGTAGTGATAATTATGTGATGTTTTAGCAGTGTACATCTGACTGTTTTATATGAATTCTGTTCTTTAAGTTTGTCATATGTTGACATGATATTCTGTTAAATGTTTTTAAAATAATGTGCATGTATTTTTGAGTGTATGTTATGGATGGTCGTTTGAGACTATCCACTCACTGGGCTGTGTAGCTCACCCCTCATTATTTTCAGGTGTAGAGCAGGGGCGCATTTCCAGTTAGCATTTTATATGAATATCGTGATATGCCAGTTGAATGAATAAGACTTTTGTGCTTAATTACTGGGGCCGGTTGTGGCCGAATTATATGAACTTGTGTTGCCAGTTGTGGCCAAACTATGTGAACTTGTGTTGCCGGTTATGGCAGTTTGATATTCTGATTTTTGTGTCACCGCGGGCTTTGGCCTGGTTTCGGTGTGGTATCATTGAATGAATTTATAGAATCGACATTGTGGTTTTGTTTCTAAGTTCGAGTCGATTTATACTTTTGCGATCGGATTTGATATAAATGTGACTTGCATATGTCTAGTGCAAGTATTGCGTGGTGGCAGGTACCTTTATGAAATTGTGTTTTTGTGGAGATTTGTATGTATGGATTTTTGAAATTTTCAGATCGGATTTCCTGGACTTGGTTTTACTTAGCATGTGCATCGATCCTGTGTGATAACATCCTGTTTCTATGTGAATTGTGTTGCTTGTTTGGGGTTAAGATAACGGGATGTGACACGATACCAATCCAATCCAGGTCTGCAGCACTGGGTGGCTGTAAAGAATATCCTTAAGTATTTGAGAAGAACTAAGGATTTGTTCTTAGTCTATGGGGGATAGGAAGAGCTCAGTGTTCAGGGCTACACTGATGCGTCATTCTAGTCTGACCCTGACGACTTCAGATCGCAGGCCGGCTATGTGTTCAAGATGAATGGAGGCACTGTATGCTGGAAGAGCTTCAAGCAATCCACCATAGTTAATTCTACAACCGAGGCTGAGTATGTTGCGGCTTCTAAGGCAGCCAAAGAAGCTATTTGGATAAGGAAGTTCATATCTAATCTTTAGGTGGTTCCAACTATTGTGGATCCCATTGAGCTCTATTGTGATAACAATGGGGCTATTGCACAGGCAAAGGAACCACGGTCTCATCAAAGATCCAAACACATACTCAGGAGATTTCACCTAATTAGAGAGATCATTGATAGAGGTGATGTCAAGATTAGCAGAGTTGATACAGAGAAGAATCTAGCAGATCCACTGACCAAGGCTTTGGCATAGCAGAAGCATGATGGTCACGCTAGAGATATGAGGTTGAGATTCCTCCACCTCTAGGTCTTAGTGCAAGTGGGAGATTGTTGGTGTATATGCCCTAGGACCTAGTTTTAGTCCATCTTTGTACTACTTGACTCTGATATTTATATCATTATGACATTGTCATTATCTATGTTTGTCTACATCTGCGATTATGTACTTACATGATAATGTCCCTGGAGACTGATTGGATCTATGCTCAAATGGTTGTCCCCAGTCGATGTACCTGAGTGGATATGGGATAACTTTGGTACTTGTGAGACTAGTATATCAGCTGGGTTAGGCACGAGGTGCTAACGCAGACATATGGGTATATCAGTGGTGGATATACTGGACCGACCCGCTGTGAGGCAATGACTTGGTGTCATGAGTTATCCTCACAAGTGATAGTAGATACATTGATCCCATGACTTGAGGTCATTGGCCATTCTATATGGTTAGGGACATGCTTTGATACAACCTAACACCTCACCGTAGTTGGGAGGTAATAACGGTTGTCATTGAGCATGTCACAACCCATATGAGAAGGTCAATGGACAGATAGAGGATTTGCCCCTTCCTAAAGGAAGCTTGATATCCATGGAGCTCCTCTATGGTTCTATGACTGAAAGTGTATGGCCATACCTAGGTGAGAACCTGATTTAGTCATGACCATGTGATTGGGTGAAAACAAGTGGTGACACACTTGTCCAATCGGATATTAGTACGGCAAAGAGACTGTAATGCATTTGTACCTAGTTGCGATGATGGGGATGTCGATGTCGATATCCATTCTGATGACTTGGGTAGCAGTGATGCACTGCTAGGTGCCACTCACTACTTGTGGTAACTTTAGGTCAGCACTGCCAACGTCAGAGGAACCTACAGGGTCGCACACCTTGATACTCGAGTTCTCGTATTGATCGGGAAGCCTTATGATCGAGTTATTGGATAACTCGGATCTATTTGGAAGATTTCATCAGCGCCAATGGGCCTGATGAGATGGAAGAATGTAATTGGAGCCAAACTTCATTTTTGGCAGGTTGACCCAAAATTGACCATGGTTGGTCACATTTGGATTAGGGTTGCATTAGATTGGATCCAATTGCTTAATTAACCCATGCAATGAAGTTTGGGCTAGCTCATTACCCAATGGGGCCCAATAACAAGTTGCTATGAAGGGATAAGAGCCCACAAGGGTATAATGGGGAGAAGTTAACCTCATTAGGCGCCTATGGGTATAATGGGGATGCCTTGGCGCAATTTGCTTCATAAGGAAGCAATTGGCGCCTAGCCCTTCTTCCTTGGATGGAAACCTTGCCTTTATGGCAAGGCTTGGGGTGCCTAAGGCATGAGAGACTTATTAGGAAAGTCTTTGGTGATTGGGAAGTGTTTATGGTAAAGTCTTGGAGACTTTCCCAAACCCTAACCCTAATTGCCACCCCATAAACCCTAGCCGACTTATCCTTCATGCATGATGCGCCTAGCCCTTCTATTGCCGCCTCCTTGCTTATATATTACATCTAATGTGCGAGAGCATAGAGAGAATTCTTTTTGGCATGAGTAAGCAAGAGGGGCGAGAGCTATAGAGCATTAACACATCCCTTCCATACCCTAGCGGCAAGCTACCTTCCTCCGTTCCCTTTGGCGCAAGGAGCATTGGTGTGTGGCGGCTTCCTTCTCTTGGCGCATCCTTCCTCTTGGTGGTGCAAGTGAAGTGGTGACTCTCCCTAAGGGTTGGATCTTCTTCCCGAGGCTAGCACCGGGTGTGGAAGAAGAGGACTTGAGGCATCCGTGTGTGTGAGACTATAGAGGGCGCACGCTTGGGCGCCTACCTCATCGACCTTCATGTTTGCTCAGGTACTTACTAACTCATCGTGTCGACCCCCTCGCAAGAGATCTTCACTGGGTTTTTGGGATTGGCTCATTTTCGGGGATATTATTCTACTGCGTTTGTAATGTATTCTGTGTAAAAATTTTAAAATATCCCTGGGGTTTCCCAATAGAACTAATAGGTGAATTGTAACATTGGATCTATAATATTTGAACAGATCGATTGAGTCACGAAAGTAGAACCAATTGATATGAGAGATTATTTGATTTATCAAGAACTCATTATATTTATTTTGAGTTAACGACCATGAAAGTAGGAAATTAACTTGGGTAGACACCGGATTGTGCTGCTGAAAAGGGGGCAATTTGTAAACTTAGATAAATCTCCTTCAGCACAGTAAAGTTCTTAATTAAGATAAATCTTGCTATTGATGTTATATGATATAGTGTGGTGAACGTGAAGTCTTGATCTCTCTTTAACTTGATTACATAAATTGTTGACTTCTACTAGTGAGTTTAGTAGTTTAATTTAATTAGAACCTAAAACCATTCCATTTTAATCCATCTTGGTAATAATCCTCGAATTAGTTGGCACTTAGCTATTGGTCCTTGTGAGATGTTATTAATTTTATTACTTCAATGGGCTATGCACTTGCGATGAGTCCATCAAGTTTTAATCCAAAAATTGAACTCAAAACTCTTTCAAATAATTTAAGGTATGAATTTATGAGCCTTGACACTACTTTTTCTATAATTTTTGACACAAATGAACATGTAAAAAAAATAAGTTGAATGAAAGATAAGTTTAGAAAAGCTATAGGGTATTCTTTTGATGACATTGTGGTTATTAACTTTTCTCTTTGCTTACAGATTGTTCAATATAGCAATGATCCACCTACTACTTTGGATATTTACTTCGGTGGTCGTACTTTTAAGACAACAAAAACACAGGAAACTACATTCTCTTTACTTTGCACCGAACCACCAACAATGCCATGTATTGAGCATAGGTCAAGCTAATGACCTTAAATTAGCACTTCTTGGGAGGCAAACCAAGCACTAACTCTCTTTTCCATTCTTAGTTTTTATTTTATGGTATTTTACTTTTTGGTAGCATAACTTAGTTATTTACTTTTGGGAGTCACGCTTTGCACATTATATGATGTATTTGAAATGATTTCCCCGTGATCATTATCTATGTTATATGTAGTGGTATTCTAGAAGAAACTAGGAGCAAAAACATGGCTAGGCTATGAAATTCATCACTGCTGTGAAGTTCTCTCTATTGTTGATAGAAACAGAACAGACAAGATCACTATTGCTAATGAGGAGATGCATGTCCCACTCAACTATGTGCCACCACCTCCTTCATGAAGACCATTTGAGATAGGTTCTTCCCGTGACCTTGACTCATGTGCTATGAATGATGAAATCAAGCGTCCGAACCACCTCCTCAATTGAATGAGGGATACTTTGAGAGAGTTATCAAAGACTTCCATCACCAAAAATTCAACGACAATATTCCTTTTGATGAGGAGGGAGGATACATATACTAGGAGGAAGTCAACAATGAGGAGGAAGATGACACCAATGGGGAGGGTGGCAACTAGACTTGAGTGAGTATCCTCTCTCTTTTTCACCTAATTGCTTTTGATTGTATTGCATAGAGGACTATATAGATTTATGTGAAGAAAGAGGATATCTCTTTCTTATTTTATCTATATGCTGATGTTTTTAGATTTATTATCATGGTGTGGTATGTTTGACTTATTCGCATGTCATAACATATAGATAATATTTGACTCATTTGCATGTTGTGTTTACTTAAGCTTTTTATATGATGAGTGGCTTCATTTGTTGATAATGTGTGCTTGAATGCTCGATTACCTATGTATTTGTATGGATTTGGCAATTTATAGTCTTAAGCTTATTTCCTTTGTATATATCTTCTTATTAGTGTCATGTCATAGCTCATACGTTCCTGTGAATCGGTTATCCAAGGAACGCAATTCGATAAGTGACACACCCTTCTCGAACAAGGTATGCATATGAGTATTATATTTTTTGAATTAATATTGATTGATTGAAGCCTTCATGTGTGAGGTGATCAGAGAGTAGAATAAGTAGGGAATTCTTATCGAATTGCCCTCAATGGAAATGTCTTCATACATTATTGTGATTTGTGCCTAATCATGGGTGCAATACCATGCATGGCAGATCGACCATGCCATATGAGGGGCACCTAACTTTGTATAAATAAGAGGGCAAAGGGGTTGGGCCAAGGTGCACTAACTCTTCTCTCCTTTCTCTAAGGCCAACCTCCCCTCTCTCCCTCTACTCCTTCTTGCATAGTCACCCTCCTTTCTCCTCTCCTTGTCGTGAGTCATCAAGGAGAATTACCAAGGCTCGGGTCCTTGCTTTTGAGGCTAGCACCAAGTATGAAACAAGGTGATCTTTAAGGGGTCACCGAGTGGATACTGGTAGAGAGTGAATACTTGAGCGCCTACAACTTGTTAGTTGCCCACTTCAAGCATGCTTCAAAGATATATTTCCTATCATGCCCTTAGTCACTTATCGCATGGATTCTCTAGGGAAGGAAAAATGGATTTCAGGTTATTTTTTTGCTACTCATGTATTTGCTTAAAAAATTTTTATTTGCCTATAATTTTCTCTAACATCAACACCTGTTGAAGTAACTAACTTACATCTAACTAACATAAATGAACCACATGGGATAGCTTTAAACAAACCTATAAGAATAAGAAGGTTAGCTATTCCTGATGACTATGTAGTCTATTTACGGGAGCTAGAATTTGATTATTCATTCATAAGGATCATGTTTCATTTTCAGGAGCTAGAATTTGATTATTCATTCATAAGGATCATGTTTCAGTTTCACAAGCCATAGAAAGTGATGAGTCTAATAAATGGATTGATGTAATGAAAGATGAGTTCAACTAAATGGCACAAAACAATGTGTGGGGTCTCATTGATTTGCTAGAAGATATACGAATTAGATGTAAATGGGTCTTTAAGACCAAACATGACTCGATTGACAATATAGAATGGTATAAAACCAGAGTTGTTGCCAAATATTACACTCAAAAGAATAACATAGATTATAAAGAGATATTTTCCACCTGTCACAAAGCAAGACTCATTGAGAATAATTATGGCATTAGTGACTTAGTTTGATTTAGAGTTACACCAAATGGATATAAAAACTATCTTTCTAAATAGAAATCCTAAGAATGAAGTTTACATAGATCAACCTATATCTATAGAAGGAAAAGGTCACATGGTGTGTAAACTTAAGAAATTAATATATGAACTAAAACAAGTTTTCCAACAATGGTATGTTAAGTTTAATGATATCATAACATCTTTTGGTTTTCAAGAAAACCCTATTGATCAGTGCATTTATCGAAAGATTAGTGGGAGTAAGTTTATATTTCTAGTTCTATATATTGATGACATTTTGCTTGCTACTAATAATTTGGGTTTATTATATAAGACTAAAGATTTCGCTTTAAGAATTTTGAAATGAAAGATATGAGTGAGACATCCTATGTGATAGGAATTTTAATATTCTAAAATAGGTCATGAGGATTAATAAGATTTTCTCAAAAAGACTATATCAAAGAATTCTTGAGAGATTTTGTATAGACAAATGTTCTCCAAGTGTTGTTTTAATTCAAAAGAGAGATACATTTAGTCTCATGTAATATCCAAATAATGACATAGAATGTAAGGAAATGGAATCTATTCCATATTTTGCAATTATTGATAGTTTAATGTATTTGCAAATATGCACAGGCCCAACATTACCTTTGTAGTTGGAATGCTTGGCAAGGAACAATGACTACATGGCTCCTTGCTACAAACCTTGGACAATGTCTGTGATTTTTTGGTGAGGGGTGACTGGGCCAGATGGTGGTTTTGCCATTGTCGAGTTGACAAAACTTGATAGAATTAACTCAAAAAAGAAGGAGACGAAGAATGCTTGGTGCAACATCGGGGTGACATCGCGGGTGAAGGGTTCTGCTTTGCTTGCTTCTCTAGAAGTCAATTGGTTGCTGGCTAATGTGTCTGCAAGTACATGGATATGATGAAGTAATAAAAAATATCAAACCCACAGGGACCTATGTGTTAAGCACAAATGAATTGTGTTCCTACTAGCTAACCAATCGATAATTTAAGAGGAATTTGAAATTGAGTAAATGCTAATGGAATTTATTAAGAGAAATCCGGGATAATGTTTCACCACTCTGATACTTGATGATAAAATAACAATAAATTTCTTTGTCAATTGTTTGAATTTTGTTAAAGATAAATTACCCTAAGTTAGAGTTGCCTCCTCTCGGATGCCCAACTCTTTACTAAACCAATCTTCACTCTTGTGACTTGTTGTTCTAGTATTTAAGTTCCATGGTAATTTATTTTAGTCCCTAATAAATTAAGATTCACTCATTGCTTAATTTTATAGGTTTACCTCTCAAGTGATATTTAAGTAATCTCATAGCTTAAAGCATAGGTTCAATTAAAGGTTTTCTAATAATATAATTCACTTCTCAGTGCAACTATTTTATCTGAAATAATGCAATTATAAAAACTAGATTTATCACATGTAAAATTAATTTTATTAATTAGACTACTAAGGTATAGATACTCTCGTAGTCTAATTCTATAGGTCTAATTAAAGACTTAACGGATTATAAGTCACCTCTTGGTCCTTGTTATGATCCCTAAGACATGCAATAATCTAACTTTAGATAATTACAAGTGCAATAAATTGCTTTAATTAAATTAACATCACTCAAACAAAGGAAATGATTAAAAATTATTTAAATCATCAAATAATCAAAGGGCTACTCTCTTAATAAAAAAAAAACATTTACGGTACAAGAGTCATGAATTCACAACAATAATTTGTAAAAAAAATATTTTACAAAGCAGGGACGTGAAATAAAAATTAAATAAAAATTTTTAGTTCAACTTCACTATCGTCACAGGGGTATGATGACTTGCCATAGGGGTGTGGCGACTCATCATAGCCCTATGATTCTGAGAAGAACTTATGCCTAGACTGCTATAATCTTTTCATTTTTTTGTCACTTCTATTGTCGATTTCTCCCAATTCGATCTCCTTTTGTTCTAAAATTTTGTGTGTATCTTCTCTTACCTTGGGCACAACTTTCCTCCAAATTTGGTGGTCGATGGTTCTTGGTAAGTCTCTCTACAAACCACAAACTATAGTAGCCACTGCTGCTAGGTTTTACACTCGAAAATGCCTCCCTTTTTCAACATCGCCTCCTCCAATTCTTTATAAAAATTCCTATACCTGATGTTTGTTAGTCTTGATCGAGTTTTGTGCTGATTTGGCATCAAAATCATGATTTAGGTGAGTTTTTAAAGCATCAGTAGAAGAATAGGCTGTTTCCTGCATTCTGCCCAATTTTTGAAATCATAGGGCTATGACAGTTGAAGTGTAAATGATTAACTTTGTGATCGAGAGCCAGTTTTCTAATTTTGAATTTTTCTGATCCGTTTGAGCTCTGAATCCTCTTCAACTTCACATCTTGGTCCCATTGGCATGGATATCTATCAAATTATGCAATATTTATTTTAAAAATCAAAACATGAAAGAATATGCAGATTTCAAACCAAATGACCAATTTGACTTAAAAATCAAGCAAAAGTGCATATAAATTACTCAAAAAGATAATATAAGCATATAAAATTTACTATAACTTTTTGAATCATCACTTGCAGCACTGCTTCTCTTCGGTGAATTTTCATTCCAATCCTAGTATTGCTAGTCAAGTCTTTAGTGGCTTTAGACGGTGTTAGGGTGTAGATAAGGATGGAGTTTAACTTCTCCCTAAAAGCTCCTTGCCTTACCCCTCTTAACCATGGCACACATAGGAGACCCACTCGCCAAAAGACTTGGAGGCTTGGGGCGAGCGGTTCATCACAGCCGCTTCGCAACAGTAGTTCAACTTGTTTCAAAATGAACCTGCCTACTTGGTGTGGTGGTTGTAGTTCTCTCTCCGATTCAGCCTGTTGCGAGTTTATGCCCACACGAGCTCAAATTCGATGTTTTTTTTATTATTACTTGTTTTAATTTTTTAATTACATAAAATTTCATAGAAATTATAGAAAAATCTCAAAAAATCTAGAAAAATGATTTAAATAATAGCTTAAAATTGAAGAGCTGTTGTGTCCGCAAGTGCATGGATACTCGAAGTAATAAAAAAGATATCGAACCACAGAGACCTCGTTTGCCAAGTATCGAATAATTAATTTCTTACTAGCTAGGCAACTGAAAATATGCAAGTAAACTATCAAAAGCTACACGAAAATATCAGAGAGAGAAACTAGGACTAGAGTTTCATTCACTTTAATTTCCATGACTAGATATGAATAGAAGTTCGTCAGTCTAATTTCACTATGATAAAGATATAATTCACTTAATAAAGAAATCATCTCACTTTCGCGCAGACAATTTACAAGAACCAATCCTCACTTTCGTGTAGGATCTATTCGATTGTTAAATAAAAGTGAATCATCAACAAAGAACTCAAGGATCACTTTCATGCATCCGAATTCTAAGTTAATAATCTCAAGTGGAAACTCAAGGATCACTTTCGTGCATCCGAATCTCAACACAGGTTCTGCTTAAGGTTCTCCAACAATCTAATATTCAATTTCTTGCAATATCATCGTGTTTGTTTCATTAACTCAATCCTAGATCATATTATCAATCATGGCATTAAAATACTAAAATTAAGAATAAGAACAAACCTAATTTCTTACGGTGAGTTCCTAACATTCAATTTTAGGGTTCCAAGTTCTCAAGTAAAACACCTTTCGGTCCTTATTGCGAAAACTCTAAAACATGCTTGATGATATGAATCTATGGAGAATTAAAGAGCAATCATCGCAGAAGCAGAATTATCATACTAAAATTATACTTGACGAAATAAAAGTTATCTAGTCATTAAGAAATCAAAGGGAATTACTTCCCCATGTCCCAAAAGAAGTTTAAGCTAGCATGGTAGAAAGATTACAATGATCCATGGTTCAGAGGGATCAAAAATCGAAGAGAAGGATGAATTTACTAAACACAGCATGGCTGTAATGGAAATTACAGCCGTAATTTCCGCGTGAACAATGGTCGGCGGCGTGCTTTTGTTGATTTCTCCTCCGATCAACTTCCTTTCACTCTGAAACTTCTGGGGTATCTTCTCCTCCTCTACGCGCAGCTTCCCTTCAAATTTCATGGTTGGAGATGCGTTGTACGCTTCCCGGCGGTGAACCCTAAGGCGACGGTGAAAATCTCGATTTCTCCCTTGACAGTGGATGAAAATTTGGGCTTTTTATCTGTGTGTCTTCTCCTCCATCTAAACTCTTCTTTTTCTTCTTACGGATCTTCAATTTATGGCCTGGATCGTCCGCAATCGATCGCACAAAAATCGGGCTTCAAAGTTGACCGTGGAAGTCGGGAGTTAATGATAGAATTACGGCGGTGTTTTTGGTTACGGCGGTGCCGTAATTTCAGTTGAATTCTCTGGTCAAAACTATCTGGCAATTATGGCACCGTAAAATAGGTTACAACAGTATTGTAATTTTAGCTAAAATTTATAGTCAGAAATCACTCCAAATTACGGCCCGTGAAACGCCTTACGGTAGTGCCGTAATTTCTGAAAAACTTTCTGGATGAAAAATTCCCCAGATTACGGCAGTGCTCTGATATTACGGTTGCTGGTGAAAATACGATACCATAATATAGATTACGGCCTTGCCGTATTTTGGTCTGTGGCTCCGATTTGCTTGAAATTTGACATGTAAACTTCTCTTGATGGTGAGGATAAATCCATGCATCTAAATTGCTTGAAAAAGATTGAAAATCGTGCCTTTTTACCTGAAAATATTTAAAAACCAAAAAGAGTGTAGATTCCACAGTATTTGATAAAAAAAGACATAAAAATAAGCAAAGTAATATGAATATGACACAAAAAGATCTATGAAATGGCACAAAATTTTCTATAAATTTTAGTGTCATCAAACACATAAGGCTCAAACTTTGCTTGTCTTCAAGTAAAAATCAAAATTTGATCAAAGGAAAAGATTTTCTCATGAAGAATAAATTTCTAAAATACAATCACCAATGAAAATTTTCACCAATTGTTTCATAAAAGTTTAAATAGATATATCATTCCTTTGAATTCAATCCTTAAGGTTCACAACTTAATCAAATAAAACTTTGCAACTTGTATAAAAAATAGAATCTCAGTCTCATGAATTCACCTAATTTTCAGTTTAAATCTATCATACTTTTGTTTACAGAAATAGGATATCCAAAATCTTTTTCCACTCAAATCTTTCTATTTCTTTTTATTCCATTTTTTTCTTTTTGATAGCATGCACCCACATAGATACAGACTTTTTATTGGGACTTCAACTCTTATCTTCTGTACCACTATCAATTTACACAGTGCTAAGTAGAGGAGTCATTTTCTTTTTCTTTCTCTTTATTACAGACTTCAACCCATATCTTTGGTACCACTGCCAATTTTACACAGTGCCAAGTAGGGGAGTCATTTTCTCTTTTTGGATCTTGGATTCTTTGTTCCCAACAAATTGCAAAATAGACTAAACATCAACTAGATTAATCAATTGACATCAATTCAAAAATTACACTCATATGCTAATTTTATTTAACAAGTAGTTTCACTTTTAAATCAAATTCTTCAAATAATATATCCACCTAAAATCTCATTCATCAATCAATGAAAAATTTCAAAACCAGGTATATATTAGAGAAATAAATTCAACATGATAGATCTAGTCCTAATCACAGGCATGAGTTCATTCATCATCTAGAATCATATAATCAACAATAATATTTTCAAAATATAGACTAGGCCACAAATTAACACATCAACAAAAATATTATAAACTCATCAATCATAAAAGTATCACAATGTTATCATGCAATCAAGCATGCACCTCCACAGGGTGCTCAAAATATCATCATACAACCCAATTGAAATAATCATCAATATCAAAATATGGTACAACCACATCGAACAGTCAAATTAATATCACAATATCATACACCCATATCGAATGATCTTAAAGTCAAATAAAGCAGTGCAATGTAGCAATGGCGGACACAATGAGTTTGGAAGAATCATCCTTCCCTATAAAACATGAAACATCAATAAGATAAGGAAAAATAAATGCAAAGAAGTAAGGGAAAAAGATACTCATAAAACTCTACCCATCAGCATCAGATCGGATCTCCTCGGTGTCCTCCTCTGCTGCATCCATAGGATCAAAGGGCTGCTCTCCCTGGTAACCTCCACGATCACCTCCTCGTCTGCTATCCTCATACCTGAAGTGGCCATAAAGAAAATTTCCCATATCTTCCATGTGAGTGCTCAGCTCCTCCACATCCTGGTGGATATTGTCGCATCCCGTTATCTTAACCCCAAACAAGCAACACAATTCACATAGAAACAGGATGTTATCACACAGGATCGATGCACATGCTAAGTAAAACCAAGTCCAGGAAATCCGATCTGAAAATTTCGAAAATCCATACATACAAATCTCCACAAAAACACAATTTCATAAAGGTACCTGCCACCACGCAATACTTGCACTAGACATATGCAAGTCACATTTATATCAAATCCGATCGCAAAAGTATAAATCGACTCGAACTTAGAAACAAAACCACAATGTCGATTCTATAAATTCATTCAATGATACCACACCGAAACCAGGCCAAAGCCCGCGGTGACACAAAAATCAGAATATCAAACTGCCATAACCGGCAACACAAGTTCACATAGTTTGGCCACAACTGGCAACACAAGTTCATATAATTCGGCCACAACCGGCCCCAGTAATTAAGCACAAAAGTCTTATTCATTCAACTGGCATATCACGATATTCATATAAAATGCTAACTGGAAATGCGCCCCTGCTCTACACCTGAAAATAATGAGGGGTGAGCTACACAGCCCAGTGAGTGGACAGTCTCAAACGACCATCCATAACATACACTCAAAAATACATGCAGATTATTTTAAAAACATTTAACAGAATATCATGTCAACATATGACAAACTTAAAGAACAGAATTCATATAAAACAGTCAGATGTACACTGCTAAAACATCACATAATTATCACTACAGAGTAACCAAGGTTCTAGAGTTATACTCTAAACCAACTAAACACACCAACCACTTAATTAACCTAGTTGTCCAGCATATTCAGTAGTGACCATTATGGTCTAACCCGGCTTTGGCCTAAGCACTGGGAGAAGCCTGCAAATCACATGCAACATATAGATGGACGGTGTGTAGATTCAAGAGGTGGCCCCCGCCAGGTCACGACGTGGCACTTTGCTCTACGATCACCCCATAACACGAAAATCTAAGCGTCTAAGAGTGATGACATCAAGAGGTGGCCCCTGTCCGACCAAGACATGGCACTTTGCGTCTTATATCACTCGTTCTCCCAAAGGGTTCCTACTGGACAACAATAGACACATCTTATATTTTATTTCACAACGGTGGACTCCTAAGTGTCAACTAGACTCTAGGATAGTCATCACAATAATCACAACAGGCAGGCTGAACAACAACCCCCTCTTTTATCACAATAATCACATCAGGCAGGCTGAACAACAACCCCCTCACATATCACAATACAGGGCTGAAATTCAAACCCTTAACATATCACATATAGACTATCCCCTTGAGTACACAGTTACACTTAGCCTTAGTCCTAACCATTCCATGACCACAACACATAATATTCATAATTCACATAACCATATAATATAAAAAAAATCACATAATCACATAATAAAAATCACATAATCACATGGTAGTGTAGTCCTTAGATTTCATGCTGATTAGTTCAGTCTAACCTTGCTATGTTATCACCCAAATTTCTCAAATAAGATACATGACCATAAAATTATTAACACTACTAGCAATTATCAGGGCATTCAAAAATTTAACATAGGATTAAAATACAACATATATATATAGCCCACGGTTCCACAATGACCAACATACTAACTACTTAAATTTAAACCCTAATTAACCATTTAAGAATACATTATCATAGGACTAAAATACAACACATATAGCCCACGGTTTCTAGCATAATATCTACTTCAAATATTAACCTTAGTTAACAAGATTTTCATGCTACCAAAAATCAATGATTTAATGTTACCAAAATTCCCTATAAAATACCTAGTTAACAAGAATTTCATACTCAAAAATCAATGATTTAATGCTACCAAAATTCCCTATAAAAACCTTAAATTTCATGCTACAAGTTTCGGTTTTCATGAGATATATTCACCTTTGCAAAATTTGGTTTTCAACATGGTATATTCACCTTTGCAAAATTCGGTTTTCAACATAGTAAGGTTTTCAAACAATTACATGTCAAACAATTACATGTATTATCTAACACAACCAAATAGATAGAATCGAATAGACACTCCACTCACCTCTTAACCGTGAACACTAAGGTGAACAATCTTCCACAACAAATCGTCTAAGGGCTTGAAATGCTTCTAGATAGACGCCAACAAGCACCCAAGAAAGCCGGCCAAGGAAGAAGGAAGAAGAAGATCGTCCAAGCCTTCAAGGAAATCGCCAAGCCTTCAAGGAAATCGCCAAGTTCTTTCAAGCCGTCGCCCAAGGTTCTTCCAAGCCAACAAAAACGCCAACCTCTTTACCTAGTCGCTAAACCCCTTAAAAATTTAAATTTCGGTTTTTAATGTTTAACCCGCTAACCAATTAATTCAAAAGGGTTTAACCCATTTAACTAATAAATTTGAATTTTAAACCCAATTAGCGCAGACCCAATAACTCATAATTAACTAATTAATTTAACCATTAACTAACCATTTAACCATTCACTTAACGAAAATCCAATAAGGATTTAATTAATTACAAATTAACAACCAATGAATTCTAATTAATTAATTACAAATTAACAATCAACAAACTCAAATCAATTAATTACAAATTAACAATCAATAAGCTCGTTAATTAATATCCAATAAGCTAGTTAATTAACCTTCGATACTGCTTAACGTAATATCCACAGTCAAAGATTTTATTTAAATCAAAAATAATACTTACCAGGACTTAAGATCCTTGGATCTTACAGATATGGTGCATCGTGTCACTCATTCTCCCCATGCAATCCATCATCTTCTCCATACGATGTCCCTGACGATATATCTCAGCGTAGAGTGCCTAGAATCCTAGGTCGAAGGCACTAGACCATCCTCCAGTAGATATGTGGGAAGAATCAGCAACTGGGTGAGTAGAATCGGCAGGCTGGTGAGATGGCGACTCCATACTAAAAGGATCATCTTTTCCACCACAAGTGGGTGGTGGTGGAACTATACTCAATGGTGGTGTAAAAGCGGCCTTGGCGGTGCTCGGTGAAAGTTTCCAATTTGCTCTCTCCTTCACAGTGGTCTTCTCTATGTGGGGTAACGGTAAGGTAGGGGCATTTTGATGCAGGAGCATACAACATGAAAGAAGGGGAAAATCTGGCCCCAATGGTGCCCAAAAAATTTTCCATAGAAAGTTCCTCGGGGTACCCAGCGACGGAAGCCACGCCCCGTGAGTCCTGTGGACAACTACCCGATTCGGGGGCGGCTTCACATGCACAAGTCCGATTTTGCACAGAAAGTTCCTCGTGCTACCCCGTGACGAAGACCACACCAACATGAAAGAAGGGGAAAATCTGGCCCCAATGGTGCCCAAAAAATTTTCCATAGAAAGTTCCTCGGGGTACCCAGCGACGGAAGCCACGCCCCGTGAGTCCTGTGGACAACTACCCGATTCGGGGGCGGCTTCACATGCACAAGTCCGATTTTGCACAGAAAGTTCCTCGTGCTACCCCGTGACGAAAAGAACCCCTTAAATAAGGGGGGTCCCCTTCATGGGGGAGCATAACCCTTAGAGCATATGGCGCATAAAATTGTTCTCTTGCGGAATTAGGGTTATAAGATCGATACGCATGCAAAAGATCAACTTGATAACAATAAGAAAACATTCATACCATCGCCATGGAAAGATGTTTCCTTGGAAGCAAAGATCAAAGTAGATCTTCTCCTTGTCGTCACACACAAGATGATGTTGCTATCTCTCTTGGTGCTCCTTGTGCTAGCAAGGTTCCAAGAGGTCCTTGTCGAGTGAAGGGAAAAGAGATGTCTTTCTCCTTGGCCGAATCCTCCTCAACCTTCAAGCGTCGCCGCACACCAAGTCGAGAGGAAAAACTTTCGAGAGGAATAATTGAATTGGCGAAAATAGAGAATACTCTATTTCGGATGAGCGCCCACTCGACATGGAGATCATGGTTACTAAAAATAGTAACCTCTCCTCATCCCAACGTTCACGCTATGTGAACTCGTCGCCCACTCCTCTCCCTATGAACCAAGCGCTCTTTTAGTGAGCTGGTTCAATTGGTTCGGTTTAAGAACCAACCAAGCCAAGCGACAAGGCCTAGATCAAATAAACCCTAAGGCTTTAGATCTAACCGTCGATCTCTTTAATGCCCCTGATCTGACCGATCTGGCATCCATTCTCTCAATCGAAGCTTACCGATCTCAAGCCCTAATCAATCAAACATGATCAGACCAGATCTCACTTACAATCAGAGATTAAATCCCTTAAAACTGAACCCAAACAATTCAGTCCACACGATCTGACTTAAGTAAGCCATATCATCAAATTGTGCGACCCTAAGGGTTTCCTTTAAATGTCGGTAACGATAATTCACATTATCACGATCAGTGAGGGGTATCTAGCAACACATCACTGTCTCCCGATATAAAGGAAAGAGTCTTCCAAGACTACACCCAAACCATAGCACAAGTGTGAATCATTTCACAAAGCATACATATTTCCTTTGCCACTGGATGTTCTTATTGGACAAGTCTGTCAAACTTGTAACTCCAATATGATGAGCATGATTAGATCAGATGAACACTGTCACCTGGGTATGGCCATACACTCTCTCAATCATCTCATCCAGGGGGCCCCTTTAGAACATCACACTCCTTAAACAAGGAGACGGCAATCCTATGTCTATCACTAGTGCCCTAACCTGACTCAAGCTCACCATCCAAGATAGTCTATAATCATTATGTTTCAAATGATATTGAACTAACTCAAAATAATGACAATCATCATTTAGAAAACACAAGTGATCTCAAGTCAGAGGAAATGTGCCACTTGTCTTATACAAGGAATATTCACGTTGTGACAAACAACTGAACATCCTAGTAGGGTCTGTCCAGTACATCCCATGTACCCATGAGTCTACATCTTATTCCATGCTCGAAGCATCCTATGAGATCAGAACACATATTAGTCTTAACCATATCAAGGCTGTCTCATGTTCACCAAGATACATCGACTAAGGACATAACAGCATGTCAGCCCAGCTGAACAGCTTTGAGACATTATTCAGAAGAACATATATTGCAGCAGACAATGTAACTAACTGAATAACAACCATGCCTTTATAAACATAATAGTTTATTACATGATACTTGTTACATTCCCACAGGCCTCAAACATTAGCCTTAAGGGCATACCCCAACAATCTCCCACTTGCACTTAATCTAATGGTTGAAAAACTTCAAACCCATATTATTACAGTGCTTCTCATGCTTCTGCTGCGCCAGAGGCTTGGTAAGCGGGTCTGCCAGATTGTCGTCTGTATGAACCTTGCATACTTTGATCTCGCCACGATCAATGATCTCCCTGATCAAATGAAACCGTCTCTGTATGTGCTTGGACTTCTGGTGCGACCGTGGTTCCTTTGCTTGTGCGATTGCTCCAGTGTTATCACAAAAGATAACCAAAGGATCTGCACACGAAGGAACAACACCAAGTTCTCTCACGAACTTACGAATCCACACTGCCTCCTTGGATGCTTCCGAGGCTGCGACATACTCGGCTTCTGTTGTGGAATCAGCAACAGTTGACTGTTTGAAACTTTTCCACACCACTGCACCTCCATTCAAGCTAAAAAACATAGCCTGATTGCGATCGGAAATCATCCTGGTCAGACTGGAACGAAGCGTCAGTATATCCTTCAATACTGAGTTCTTCCTGACCACCATATATCAAGAACATATCTTTGGTCCTCCGCAGATATTTTAGGATGTTCTTGACTGCAATCCAGTGCGCCAAACCTGGATTACTCTGGTAACGACTGGTCACGCTTAACCCGTAAGCGACGTCTGGGCGAGTACACAACATCGCATACATTATAGAACCAATAGCCGAAGCATAAGGCGTATTGTTCATTTCATCTTTCTCAGTCTGTGTTTGTGGACACTGACTCTTCGAAAGATTCAGACCATGTCTGACTGGAAGATATCCTTTCTTAGAATTCTCTAAGCGAAATCTCTCCAGGACCTTATCGATGTAAGTACTCTGGCACAGCCCGAGAAGCCTCTTAGATCTATCCCTGTAGATCTTCACACCTAACACATAGGCTGCTTCTCCTAGATCTTTCATCTGGAAACATTTCCTCAGCCATGCCTTTACAGCATGCATTTCAGGAATATCGTTTCCAATGATCAAGATGTCATCGACGTAGAGGACTAGGAAAATAATCACGCTCCCACTAAACCTCTTATATACCCACGGGTCATCGTCGTTCTTGATGAAACCAAATTCAGTGACTGATTCATCAAAACGAATGTTCCAGCTTCTCGATGCTTGTTTAAGTCCATAAATAGACTTCTTTAACTTGCATATCTTATGACGATCTGCTGGATTAGTGAAACCTTCTGGTTGTGTCATATACACATCCTCATCCAGATTTCCATTAAGGAAAGCTGTTTTCACATCCATCTGCCAAATCTCATAATCATAATATGCAGCTATCGCGAAAAGAATCCGAATAGACTTAAACATGGCTACAGGTGAGAAAGTTTCATCATAATCTATCCCGTAGATTTGTTTGAAACCTTTCGCAACTAGCCTGCCTTTATAGGTAACCACGTTACCATCCATGTCAATCTTCTTCTTGAAGATCCATTTACAGCCTATAGGGATAACTCCCGGAGGCGGATCAACCAAATCCCAAACTTGGTTATCTGACATGGAGTCCATCTCGGCGCGCATAGCTTCAAGCCATCTCGCTGACTCCGGTCCACTGACCGCATCCGCATAAGTAAGGGGTTCATCATTATCAATGATGTAGACTCCGTCATAGCGCTCAGGCTGTCGACGGATCCTACCCGATCTTCGCGGTTCCCGTGATATCTGAGCCTCAGGTTGTTCAATAACCTGTTCTACCGGCTCAGGCTCATCCAACTGTGCTTGGTCACTTTGTCCTTCTTCTGGATTCTCATCCAGCTTTATTTCTCTCCCACTTGCCTCTTGCAGAAGAAATTCCTTCTCAAGAAATATGGCCGTCCGAGCAACAAAAACCTTGTTCTCTTTGGGGTCGTAGAAATAATAACCCTTAGTTTCCTTAGGGTAACCGACAAAGATACATTTGTCAGATCTGCTCTCTAGTTTCCCAGAGGCGAGCTTTTTGACATAAGCCTCGCAGCCCCAGATCCTGATAAATGTCAAGCTTGGCTGTTTCCCATACCATAACTCATATGGCGTCTTTGAAACTGCCTTGGATGGCACTCGGTTTAGTACCTTTGCAGCTGTTTCCAGTGCAAAACCCCAAAAGGAGTATGGAAGAGTAGCCTGACTCATCATAGAACGAACCATATCTAGTAATGTTCTATTTCTCCTTTCGGACACACCATTCCATTGTGGTGTTCCTGGCGGAGTGAGCTGTGAGATAATCCCACACTCTTTTAGATAGTCAGTAAATGCATGACTTAGGTATTCACCACCTCGATCTGAGCGAAGTGCCTTGATATTACGGCCTAGCTGATTTTGTACTTCATTCTTAAACTCTTTGAACTTGTCAAAAGATTCACTTTTATGTCTCATCAGATAGACATACCCATATCTACTGAAATCATCAGTAAAGGTAATGAAGTACTGATAGCCACCTCTGGCATGTTTACTAAAAGGCCCACACACATCGCTGTGTATAAGGTCAAGTAAACCTGAAGCCCTTTGACCTTTGTGAGGAAAAGGAGACTTCGTCATTTTACCCATCAAACAAGCTTTGCATGTATCAATCTCCTTATAGGAGAATGATCCCAGCAGTCCATGATCATGCAACCGCTTAATGCGTTTCTCGTTTATATGGCCTAAACGATTATGCCATAGCAAGGTGCTGTCATCAGCATACTTGGCTTTCTTAATATCAACATTATGTATGGAACTTTCCATGTCCAACATGAATAACCCATTATTAATTGAACCAGTTGCATAAACAATATTATCAAATGATAAAACACACTTTGAAATATTGCATTCAAAGGAAAATCCCTTCCTGACAAGAGCAGGAATGGAGATAATATTTTTAGTTATACTGGGAACAAAGTAACAACTGTTCAGTTCCAATACAAGTCCAGATGGTAAAGAAATAAAGTAGTCTCCTACAGCAACAGCAGCAACCCGTGCCCCGTTTCCAACGCGTAGGTCCACCTCATGCTGTCCCACCTGCCTTCTTCTCTTGAGTTCCTGTACATTTGAACAAATGTGAACTCCACATGCAGTGTCCAACACCCATGATACAGAAGAAGAAAACATGACCTCAGTCACGAATATACCTGAGCCAGAAGCAAAGCTTCCCCTCTTATCTCCTTGGAGCGCTTTACAGTCCTTTTTCCAGTGACCCAGCTGGCCACAGTGGAAACACCTGTATTCCTTGGACCGCTTCACCTTTTGCTTCAGAACCTTGCTGTAGTTCTTGACCGGGGCCTTGCCCTTCTTCCCCTTCTTCTTGTTCCTGGAAGGAACCATCAAGACAGAGGTTGAAGGCTTACCCTTCAGAGTCTCCTCAGTGGTCAAGAGCATATTCAGCAGCTCTGCCGGAGTACAATCGATTTTGTTCATATTAAAATTAATAATGAACGCGTCGAATGAAGGCGGGAGAGACTGTAGAATAATGTCCACAGCAAGCTCCTGGTTGATGGTATGCCCCAGTTTCTCTAGAGCCTCCTTGTGCCCAATCATCTTGAGCACGTGAGCTCCCACTGGGCTCCCTTCAGCCAGTTTGCTCTGAAAGAAGAGCTTTGTCAAATTATAGCGCTCAGTCCTCGCCTGTGCAGCATACAGCATCTTGAGGTTCGCTATCATGTCTATAGCAGACATATCCTCATGCTGACGCTGCAGCGGTGGCGTCATAGACGCTAGCATCAGGCAAGCGACATCAATGCTATCATTGACGTGCTTTTCATAGGCTTCCCGAACCGCCCTTGCGGCGTTCGGAGCGGGCTGCGGCGGAATCGCCGTCTCGAGGACATACAGTTTCCTCTCTGCCTTAAGAACGATCTTAAGGTGTCCAAACCAGTCAGAGAAGTTCGGCCCAGCAAACTTCTCCCTTTCCAGTAGGGATCGCACATTGAAGTTCATGGTGTTCGTTGCTGCAGGTATCTACAACAATGCAAGAACAGCAAGGTCAGTATCAATGTATAAGAATCAATCAGGACTTAAGAAAGATTCTTTTTCTCACTATTTTATCAGGCGTGAAAAATCCAGCAAAACAGCCCGAAAGAGTAGAACTCTTTTAGTGAGATGGGATCCAGATTTCATACTTGGTCTCCGCGTCCCGCTCAGGCGAGATAAGATGCACAGAGAGTACAAGCACTAGTTTCTGGTAGGCAGTCCCTGCCGATCGCCAACCCGTGCGATTCCCCTTCATCTGGGCAGTCCAGCAGACTGTGCCAACTGAGTTGGTACAACACAATCTCTGACCCCAACAGACGGCTGCCTCCATGTGCTACCATATGCGCCACATATGTAGACTACACGGTCAAGCTGACCCGACCTACTCCCTGGACCACCATGTGCTATGCTGAGCAACGAGAAGGGATAAATCCCTGCTCTGTAACACACAGGTGTAATCCCGCACCGTCTGAAGATAGATGGACGTGCCCACTGAGTGGGTACAACACGGCTCCAACGATAATCAGAACAGTGAGGTTTCGCGTCAGAAGGCTTACGAGCTTGATATTTTAGCGTTGGATTTTAACGGTCTTTTATCTTTATTACTATCATTCAATCCCTATGGTGATAGCAAAAGATAAATCTATCATGCATTTCTAATATTTATGCAATAAAAGAAAGCATGTGTCATATGTGGTAAAAGCCCATAGCCCTAGTGAGACCTTAACCTAACTTAAGACTGCACTTGCTTTTCATGGGTCTTTTGCTGCTCATTAGGCCCAAACCTGGACCCAAGCGCCATCTGCAGCTCTGGTGCGCCCACCAGGAAATGCGCCAGGTCCTAGGGTCGAACCCTAGACCTCCCTCCTGGTCCAGCCATTGCTGCGTGCGCCTCTGCCAAGTGTGCTCAGTGCTCTTGTCTAATTAAATTACAAATTTAACTATCTAGACAAGAGTGACACGCAGGTCACTTACATTTATAAATTAAAACCCAGTGATTCGCAGATCACAATAATTAATTTACAATTTAATACAGGCACGCAGGCCCCAGCACAGCACACAATTAATATGGGCAGCCCACATATGACTAAATAGACAAACATATGTATCAAATCAGCAAACATGTGATCCATGATAAAAATTAAAATTTTCGAAAACCCCATGGGATCAATTTTAATTTTTCCTTATTTGCCCTACAACCTTACAACGGTCCATTACTAGGGATCCACTCATCCAACCTAGTCAGATCCACTGCCCTTGCATGCACCAAGTCCTAACTGACTCGAGTCGACCAAAAAGTCAACTATGCATGCGCTAGGGCTGAACGACCACACTGAGGTCTGGCAAACGGGAGTGACCCCGGGCCTAACTCAGGTGCGTTCATTAATCGTCTCAATCAGACATCGCTACACACCTGTCTGCAGTCGACCTATAGCCACCATAGGCTTGCGCCAAGGTGCTATCTGGTCGACCCTTTCAGGCTGTCAGATGATCTGATCAGACATGATTGGATCTAACCTAGGGGGTGACATCAACCCCAGTAACCCGTCTAAGGGTTTACAGTAAGGTCTTTAGATCTAGCATTAGTCGCGCAAGTGTATAAGTTTTGAAAAGAAAACTACAACTTAGAAGCGCCAACTAACATGCGCAAGATAAACATATAGACAAGATTTTCATCATGTAACTTTCGCATGTTGAAGATCTAAGCATACATTCGCATATATGGATCACGCAAATCATAAAGCAATCAAGATAACATGCATTCAACCTGCTCTGATACCAGTTGAAAGAACCCCTTAAATAAGGGGGGTCCCCTTCATGGGGGAGCATAACCCTTAGAGCATATGGCGCATAAAATTGTTCTCTTGCGGAATTAGGGTTATAAGATCGATACGCATGCAAAAGATCAACTTGATAACAATAAGAAAACATTCATACCATCGCCATGGAAAGATGTTTCCTTGGAAGCAAAGATCAAAGTAGATCTTCTCCTTGTCGTCACACACAAGATGATGTTGCTATCTCTCTTGGTGCTCCTTGTGCTAGCAAGGTTCCAAGAGGTCCTTGTCGAGTGAAGGGAAAAGAGATGTCTTTCTCCTTGGCCGAATCCTCCTCAACCTTCAAGCGTCGCCGCACACCAAGTCGAGAGGAAAAACTTTCGAGAGGAATAATTGAATTGGCGAAAATAGAGAATACTCTATTTCGGATGAGCGCCCACTCGACATGGAGATCATGGTTACTAAAAATAGTAACCTCTCCTCATCCCAACGTTCACGCTATGTGAACTCGTCGCCCACTCCTCTCCCTATGAACCAAGCGCTCTTTTAGTGAGCTGGTTCAATTGGTTCGGTTTAAGAACCAACCAAGCCAAGCGACAAGGCCTAGATCAAATAAACCCTAAGGCTTTAGATCTAACCGTCGATCTCTTTAATGCCCCTGATCTGACCGATCTGGCATCCATTCTCTCAATCGAAGCTTACCGATCTCAAGCCCTAATCAATCAAACATGATCAGACCAGATCTCACTTACAATCAGAGATTAAATCCCTTAAAACTGAACCCAAACAATTCAGTCCACACGATCTGACTTAAGTAAGCCATATCATCAAATTGTGCGACCCTAAGGGTTTCCTTTAAATGTCGGTAACGATAATTCACATTATCACGATCAGTGAGGGGTATCTAGCAACACATCACTGTCTCCCGATATAAAGGAAAGAGTCTTCCAAGACTACACCCAAACCATAGCACAAGTGTGAATCATTTCACAAAGCATACATATTTCCTTTGCCACTGGATGTTCTTATTGGACAAGTCTGTCAAACTTGTAACTCCAATATGATGAGCATGATTAGATCAGATGAACACTGTCACCTGGGTATGGCCATACACTCTCTCAATCATCTCATCCAGGGGGCCCCTTTAGAACATCACACTCCTTAAACAAGGAGACGGCAATCCTATGTCTATCACTAGTGCCCTAACCTGACTCAAGCTCACCATCCAAGATAGTCTATAATCATTATGTTTCAAATGATATTGAACTAACTCAAAATAATGACAATCATCATTTAGAAAACACAAGTGATCTCAAGTCAGAGGAAATGTGCCACTTGTCTTATACAAGGAATATTCACGTTGTGACAAACAACTGAACATCCTAGTAGGGTCTGTCCAGTACATCCCATGTACCCATGAGTCTACATCTTATTCCATGCTCGAAGCATCCTATGAGATCAGAACACATATTAGTCTTAACCATATCAAGGCTGTCTCATGTTCACCAAGATACATCGACTAAGGACATAACAGCATGTCAGCCCAGCTGAACAGCTTTGAGACATTATTCAGAAGAACATATATTGCAGCAGACAATGTAACTAACTGAATAACAACCATGCCTTTATAAACATAATAGTTTATTACATGATACTTGTTACATTCCCACAGGCCTCAAACATTAGCCTTAAGGGCATACCCCAACAGCAGGAGCATACAACATGAAAGAAGGGGAAAATCTGGCCCCAATGGTGCCCAAAAAATTTTCCATAGAAAGTTCCTCGGGGTACCCAGCGACGGAAGCCACGCCCCGTGAGTCCTGTGGACAACTACCCGATTCGGGGGCGGCTTCACATGCACAAGTCCGATTTTGCACAGAAAGTTCCTCGTGCTACCCCGTGACGAAGACCACACCCCGTGAGTCCTGCGGACAACTACAGGGTGCACAAGTCTGATTTTGCACAGAAAGTTCCTCGGGGTACCCAACGACGAAAGCCACGCCCCATGGGTCTTGCGGACAACTACTGGGTGCACAAGTCCGATTCTCCACAGAAAGTTCCTCGGGGTAGCTAGCAACGAAAACCTCGTCCTGTGGGTCCTGCAAACAGCGCCTCGAAGAAATCTTGAAATCGCAGGCGGAGCCACATGCACAAGTCGGAACTCCCACAGAATGTTCCTCGGGTCACCCAGTGACGAAAGTCACACCCCGTGACTTCTGCGAATAGCTACCCGAAGCCACAGAACTGCCCTGATGGCCCCATTTCGATGTATACAACCCACCCTACCATGTTGCTCCAGCTCATGAAGACCCAAAGGAGCCCAACAAGGTGGTTATTCGGCGATCTCAACTCCCATCTCACCCACCAGACCGCTTCGTGGGTGTTATCAGCCCACTCTCCATGATGTAGGATGGAAGCGTGAGCTTTATTCTACTAATTACAAATATTCAATTATTTATTTTTTGGGATTTTCATAAAAATCAAAATTCAGAAATTAGCCAAAATTCCAAGACAATAAAGATATTCAGTTACGATAAGTTGCTATGCCTTGTTGTAAAATCCATAGATCCAAACTAATTAAACTGTGATGTAGAACAAAAAGAGTTCTTTTGAATTGTATATAAATTAGAGAGTAAAGATCTTCTAGGCAAATAGAATGCCTGCAACAAAATAGCTAGTTAGATCGATAAATTAAACAACACAGAAATTTATCAGATTGCAAATGTTGCCATATGTCATAGGTCGATCTGCTGATGCTTCAGTGGATCCAACTGAACCGAGAGGTAGAATAATGTTTGTTCTCCATGGTTATCTCAAAGATCAGGTGTTATGTTGTGTCCAAGCATGCTAACAACCTACAAAAAGAAGTCCAGTCAGATTATGGAATGAAACAAGTGCAGAAGTTGTTCAGTCTTCAAATAGTGCTATGGTTTGCACGCTGATCTGATGAATCCTGATTCGAGCCAACTGATCTGGATGAGGGAATAATGTTTGATCTTTCCAGTCATGCATAAATTGAAGACTTTTGTTTGCTCGATTTCTTAAAATACCTGCAACAAAAACACTAGTCAAATTAGAACATAAGAACAATTGCAGAGTTATCCAGATAACAAAAGTTGCTAGGTCTCTTTGATTGATCTGTTGAGTCTGGAATTGGCTAGACTGGTGCAAATGATAGAAGAAGCTATGTTCTTCCTAGTCGTGCCAAAGATCTATACTTTTGCTGCACCGATTGCTTAAAATACCTGCATGAACAAGCGTAATCAGATTAAGTTTTAAAGAAGAGCAGTTAAACAAAAGACATAGAAGTCTGGGGAAACAGAGGGATGGAATCGAGCATTGATCAACGACGCTGGGATTTGGATCGTTTGTCGACGGCGTGGAGTCGAGAAGAAATGGTGTGGAAGATGTCGGAGCACCGAGAGATGGTGGAGGAGCAAGGATGGCGTCGGGGTGTTGGCAGAGTCGAAGACACGACTGTTCTGTAGGAACAGGGGACGTGCGTGTGCGAAGCAGGGGCGGCCGCCGTTCGGTCGGCGATGCACGGATGCCAAACCTGCTACAGTTGGGAGTTGCTGTGATGATGGCGAGGAGATGGCCGGAGTTTGAAGACGGGCGGTGGCTGGTCGGAGGAGAACGGTGATGAAGAGCAGAACAAGGTTGCGATGCAGGGCGGAAACAGGGGATCGAAGTCGGCGTTTCGATTCCAGCGATCGGTGAGGTGGATGGGCAGATGCTGGCGGCTGAAGCTTCTTCAGGGGAAGGAGGAGTGGTGGCCAAAGTATCGTGGAGATCCGGCCGGTGGATCGTCAGCGGCAAGGGTTCAAATTCTCGAGAATCTGGAACAGGGAACTGTGACTGGTGGGTTTGATTTCTGGAGAAAGGAGAGGGTAGAGAATAGAGGAAGGGAAGAGGAGAGGAGGGTTCGGCCCTAGAAGGAGAACAGGAAGGAGAGCATCCGATAGAAGAGGAAGAATACCAAAACTACTTCATTCGATTCAAATTCAATTCAACGTGTTACAATGATGCGTGAAAGAGATACATATAGTGAGAAGATAGAGCCGTTGCTGCCGAACGTTGCCCTTTCCATCTTTAGTAGTAGAGACCTGTTGAAAATCTGCTTTGTGGTGTGCGTTGAAGATTAAGATGAAGGTGGAGATGTTGAGGCTTCCTTATTTGCTGCGATGAGCATGTGCTTGGCTGGCCGTTGACGAAATATGCAATTGGCTGGCTGGGAATATGCCTTGTTTTCCATTAGCAGGTTGGAAGATTTGATGCTCGCGTTGGCACCAATTTGCTGAGGATGTCTTCCATTGTACGTTAGTTGAAGCAGTCCATTTCCAATTATTGAGCTAGCTTTAGAAGTGAGCTTGCTAGCTTATTTGCGAACTTCCAAGTCTTTAACTAGGGTACTCGTATACTCCATTTGTACCTTCTTAGTCCGAGGTCCCTGCCTCCATCACTCCATCCACACCGAAGTGACCTGGCCCAAGGATACTACAAGCCAACCCCCGAAGAGCCCAAGTCCACATGGGCCGCACAACGACATCAGCAACACGGCCCAAGAGAAGGCCGCGACGATCGTTACGCAGCTCAATACTTCAAAATTCTGCTGCTTTATCGCGGTATGCTCCGAGCGCGTCTGATAGCCTAACCGCCTCCGTACGAAGACCAAAAGACCATGCGACCAGCTTCAAGAATATTAGGTAGAAGTTTATTTTTCTTTTGTCTTGTAGCTACAGCTTGACTACTTTATGGGCTGCAGGAGTAGTTAGTTGTTAAAGTAGCTTGTCTTCTTCTACTTTGTCTTGTTCCCTCCCCTCTTGTTCTATAAAAGAGGAGGCTAGGGTATTGTGTTCCTTAGTTCTCTTGGTGGTAGAGTACTCCTGGTGAGCTGAGTGCCTCCAGCATTTGTAGAAGTCGAAGTTGGCGCTTCGCCTTCAAAGTTTGTAAGAGTCGTGGTCGGTGCCTTGACTCCAAAGTTTTTCCTTCCTGGTTTTAGAAGTAGTAAAGTAAATCCCATCGCGTCTGGTGTCCGCTGTCTTTTCATTTCATCGTGTTCATTTCCGTTACGATTTCCGATCTTCCACGGGTATCCGTTCGCCGGAGACGTGGATGTTCCGCTGTTCTTTGGTTTGTTTTAGGAGCATAGGCGTGCGAGCTGTGCCCTGCGAATCCGCTACTTCCCATTGCGACGTGCTGAGCTTAAAATCTGCTGCATGAGAGTACTAAATTTCTATGAGTTTAGTGTGTTATATTCTATAGTTGCGTGCCGTTGTGTTCTTTCGCATTCGTGTTGCCCCAATCGAACTCGACGCTGATTTCATCGTGTTTTCTGCTGCATTTCCGAAGCGATTTTCACTTCCCTCATCTAAAGACCCTCCCCCATTTTCGCATGCATTATGTAAATCCTTAGAGTACAGCTTTAAGGACCATCCCTCCTACAATAGCTACATCATTTCTGGTATCAGAGGACGTTATGCGTTCGATTCTTATCGTTCGCACGATCCAACTCCGTTGCATCGCATATTTCCGCATTGATTTCACGTTTTCGGCATCCTGCACTTAGTCATTTTCAGCCTTGATTGTGCATGGTGACCCCAAGGTCGCAACTCATGTCTTCCCAATTCCCCGACACTATCCCAAAAACCCAAGAGTCGGTCCAACCTTCGGAAGGGACTAGCACCCCTTTAGATTCCGTAGCCGCCCTTACTGCGCGAGTGGACAACGCTGACTACGCAGCTCGCTGCGTATAAGCAGTCCACGGATGACGCCATGCAGCAACTCAAGCTGTCATCGGAGACTATGTTCCATCAACTTTTGGCTGGTTTCCAAGACCTTACTGATGCCGTTAACGAGTCGGGGCAAAGGCGCCCCAACTTGAGTCAACCCCCTCAGTCCACTTGGACTGCTCCGACTAGGGAGTTACCACCGGTAGTCGAGCCCGTTCGGCTCCAAACCCTTGTGGACGGATCTGGCTACCATGAGCCCTATGTGGCTCATGAAGGCCCAGGTTATGAGGATGAGCCATATGATGAAGACGATGTTTGGGCCGCACAAAGGCCCCGAACCCAGCCTAGGTTTGAGCAACAACGAGCCGATGTCGATGTCCATCGTTTTATCCGTGAGACCCCCCCCCCCACACTTTGCTGGTGGTCTTGACCCTACTAAGTTCCTAGATTGGGTCACCTCGGTGGATACCTACTTTGACTTGAGTGAAACTCCTCAATACATGCGAGTTCGCATAGTCCGCACCTTGCTAGATAGTCCCGCGCGCCTACATTTGCAGAATGTTGAGCACCAAAACGAACAGAATGCTCTCCCTCCCATTACCCGATGGGAGGAGATGAAGTATCACCTTCACGAGCAATACGTCCCACCCTCCTATAGGCAGCATCTCCTTGACTAGTATAGCAGCCTTCAGCAAGGATCTGGCTCCGTTGCGGAGTACCGTTTGACCTTTGACACGTTGCAACTCCGTTGCAATTTGCAAGAGGATCCTGTACTAGTTTTGTGTAAATTTAAGAACGGACTTCATTCGGATATCCGACGAGCTTTACCTGCGTATGGGTCCGAGTCCCTTGACCAAACCTACCAGCGTGCATTGGACATCGAACAGGACCTCCGCGCAGTGACACGTCACAGTAAGTTTGTCCCTCCTCGGCGTCCGCACAATGGTGGACCACCGCATTCCCACCATAGGACTGAATGCGGTGAACCGCATCTGGACCCTCGTCCCGTGCCTAGATCTCATGGGTCCCGTCGGCACCCAGCCCAGGCGCTTGCGCCTTCTCATCCCACTTGGGAGGAGAATGGGCAAGGCCCCTGCCGTTGGGCCAACCGAGCGCATCCATTGCTACAATTGTTTGCAGCTGGGCCACTATTATAGGGACTGCCCAAAGAAGTCCACCACTATGGACAAGACCCATGTAGCTACTATTACTCGCGAGCGCAAGGAGCGTGATGTAGAAGTTGATTGTTACACGAGTGGAGAGGAATCGGGTCATCCTACACTTGCTATTGTGAGGTGCACCCTTGTCCAAACCCTGCCCTCCGAGGACTGGAGGCACACGAGCATCCTCACATCCTACATTAAGTGCAATGGGCACTCATGTAAGATTGTCATCAATGGGGGTAGTAGTTTGAACGTGGTCTCCCGGACCGCGATCACTCGCTTCAGCCTTCCACTTGAGCCCCACCCAAAGCCCTACTCGATCGCGTGGGTTGACGCATCGAGCCTCCCGGTCACCCTGATGCCTAGCATTTTTATAGTAATTTTTATTATTATTCCATGTTGAATTTGGGCTTATTTGAATATTTTTACACTCCTTTAAGGCTTATTTAGTTAAAAACTTCAAAATCTTCACTTTTCGTCTGTCTTATTGAATTTCAGGTAAAATCACCCAAATTTGAAGTCTTTTTGAAGAATATGAGAGCATGGGGTGATTCCTTTTGAGAAGACGAAGCAGCCCGTAAAATTTGGGCTCAATCGGAGCTTTTTCTGGACTTCACGGCCACCGGTGATCTTGCCGAAGGACGAAACACACCGCGCGTTTCACTGCCAGGTGAACCCGGCGGGGTTCAACGATGATGTCAGGGTATCCAAAATTCACCGCACGCTTCACTGGCAAGTGAACCCCATGGGGTTCACCCGTGATTCTGTCTGACAAAACCTGCGCAAAAATATACTGTGGACTTCACTGGTAGGTGAACCCAGCGGGGTTCACCTGTGATTATTTCACAATAGAACTGCATGGAACACTTCACCACCTGGTAAACCCAGCGGGGTTCAGCCGTGACACTATCGGAACAGCTCGACCTTCACTCGGTTTTTTGTCAATTTCGGGCCCGATTCAAGTCCAAATTTAGCAAGTGAGGACTTTTTGGAAAGCTTACTCGAAGGTGAATAGAAAGAATATGAAACCCCCAATTTCTGTGACTTAATGAGAGAGAAATCAGGTGATGAAGCAGTGAGGGCGGGTGGACAAGGTGAACAGGTGACTTCGAGGCGATTTCTGGAGATTCAACCATCGGAACTCAGTGATTCTCATTTATTTCTTTCGGTTCATCGTCTCCTCCCTCTTAGAAACCTTTTCCTATGATTTTCCTATGTACAAAGAGAGAATTTTTAGTGATTCGACGATGGTTATAGCGTAAACTTTATTTCAGGGCCAGGTTGAAGCCCTCTGACGATTTCTATTTGCAATTATTGTGTTAACTTTGTTATTTGGATCATATTCTGAGCATATTTCACTTGAAGTATTAATTTCTTAATATTTACTCTGGTCAAGTATTATCATGTCATAGTTATTACAGTTCATAACGAAAGTAGGATTGTAACGACGGAACCTCTTTGTGAATCTTGTGAAGACTCGACACAAAAGTGCTTGTTCTTCGCTCGAGGGTCCATAATCTACCACGGAACCCATTGGGTTTGTCTAGAACGATCCACCATGAAAGTAAGAGACTTTCTGGGTAAATACCGGGGTGTACACTCGAAAGAGGGCACCCTGTACCATAGGGTAGATTCCTTATGCATATTTGTAAATCCATGTAACTGACATTTATTTCTTAGTGCAAATTAAAATCATCAGAGTGGTGGAAACCAAAGTCTTGATATTCTCTCTCATATATTTTCCCTGCCGTAGTTGTTTGATTTCTTGCTTACGATTTCACTTAGTTTTAGTTTTTAAGTTCTAAAAACCATGATTTGATCAGCTTAGATTCCAAGAATTAGATTTTCTGGTACTCACCTTGTTCCCTCTAGGATTCGATATCTTTTGTATTACTTCGACATTTTCGTGCAGTTGCGGAGAGTGTCAAGTTTTTAGCGCTGTTGCCGGGGAACAACGGTTGATATCAGTATACTTCTAAGGACTGGTAGACTAAGCTTTAGTTAGTTTTCTTTTCTTTCTTTATTCTGTTTCTTACTGCTTTCTACTTGTGTTAATTGCTTTGAACTTCTTAATTGAGTCTGACAAATTTTTATGCAAAGAAGTTCCAGGGCAGGAGCACTCTTGGAAATCGATCTCGAAATAGAACGAACCTTCAGACAAAGAAGGAAGCTTAAGCAAGATCTGAAAAAGGAGAATCAAGAACAGATGGAACACCTTCACATTGACATGGAGAATGAACCAACGCCTCAACCTATGAACAACAACAATGCCAAAACACGGCGAGAATATGCAACACCTTTTTCACATGGGTTTCAATCAAGAATCGTTAGGCCTAGTGTCGAGGCCAATAATTTTGAAATTAAACTTGCTCTACTTTCCATGATACAACAAAATCAATTTGGTGGTTCTCCTCTTGAGGACCCCAATATGCATTTGTCTATATTTTTGGAATATTGTGATATGTTAAAGATTAATGGAGCTACTTCTAATGCTATCAGGTTGCGTTTGTTTCCCTTCTCCTTAAGGGACAGAGCAAGAGCATGGCTCCACACGATCCCCTCAGCTTCAATACGGACATGGGATGAACTGTCTCAAGCTTTCCTCTCGAAGTATTTCCCTCCTTCGAAGACAATCCACCTCAGAAACCAGATAACGAGCTTCATGCAAAAGGATGGAGAGTCTTTATACGAAGCCTGGGAAAGATTTAAGGAGCTTTAAAGATTATGTTCGCATCATGGGATCGAGACTTGGGTTCTAGTACACACGTTCTACATGGGATTGGAATACAATACTAGACTTATAGTCGATGCAGCTGCTGGAGGATCGAGCTTAATGAGTAAAGTACCTAAAGATGCTATAAGCCTCCTGGAGGACATGGCACTGAACTACCATTAATGGAATCTAGAGCGAGGTACACCTTCCTGGAAAGTAGGTAAATTCAATCTCGATTCATTAACTGCTCTCAATGTGAAGGTAGACAATCCGACTAAGAAATTTGATTCATGGTCTGTAAACTCTTTAGACACTAATTCATTATCCCTTGAGCTGTGTGGCGTTGCAGGACATGCAGGTGCTGAGTGCCGAGTGGGAAATGGACAAGTGGTCCCAAGTCAGCCTGAACATCTAAATGTAGTTGGAAATGCAAACCCCATGAACAACCCTTATTCCAACTATTACAACCATGGCTGGCGCAACCACCCGAACTTCTCCTACCGGACCACGCAACCTATTCAACCAGGGCAAGCGCCACCATAAATTCAACCTCAACAAGGGAACTTCAGGCCGCCACAACAAGAAAATTACAGGCAGCCACTTGGGTTCCAACAGAGAAACTACAATCCTCCCCCTCAACAATCAAATTACAATCCACCCCCAAGACCGGCCCAAGATTCTCAACTGAGTAAGCAGATAGAAGGGCTGACTGATATGATGAAACTGATGATGACAAGGATGGACTTCTTGGAGACGCACAACAAAATGTTGGAGAGCCAGCTTGCGCAGCAGGCTAGCTCATCCTCTAGAGCGCCAAGGAAGCTTCCGTCACAGCTAGAAGCTTGTCAAAGCCAAGCTAGACAAGCAATTCAGTAAGTTTTTAGAAATATTGAAAAAACTATATATTAACATTTCCTTTGTTGATGCCCTTTCGCAAATGCTGACCTATGCGAAGTTCCCGAAGGACATCCTCTCAAATAAACGGAAGCTAGAAGACCAAGGGACCGTGGCACTCACTGAGGAGTGCAGTGCGATTTTGTAGAACAAGCTTCCACAAAAACTCAAGGACCCTGGCAGCTTTTCCATACCGTGCCAGATAGGAGAGATGACCTTTCAGAGAGCACTATGCGATTTAGGAGCGAGTGTCAGCATCATGCCATTATCATTGTGTAAAAAGCCAGATTTGGGTGACTTAAAATCGACTAGTATTTCTTTGTAGCTTGCTGATAGATTAGTTCGAAGTCCAGTGGGTATTTTAGAGGATGTACCTATTAAAGTAGGGGATTATTTTATTGCTACTGATTTTGTTGTGTTAGACATTGATGAGGATGATAGACTTCCTATTATCTTAGGAAGACCTTTTCTTGCTACAGCTGGTGTTGTCATCGATGTTAAAAATGGGAAACTGGATTTAAACATCGGTGGCAATGTTATTCAATTTGACCTGTCTAACTCTCTCAAATAACCTTCTCTTGCAGGTATATGTTACAGCGTGGGTGTACTCAAGCGCGCTAGAAGTTTGGAAGACAATGGGCACCACCTCGAACACCGATTTGAAGATGGACTAGTCAAGCAAGGGGAAGTTCTCGCCCCTTTTGACCCCCCCTAATTAGATAACCTAATGACTCTATGGTCGAGCTATTGACCTAAAACACACGCTCTTGGGAGGCAACCCAAATTTTCTCGTTGTTTACATTTTCTTTCTATTACATTAGTTGACATTCAGTTTTTAGTTTACCATCGTTGAATAGTTCACTCTCTTGCTTATCTAGTACTATTTTAGGAGATTTTGATATTGATATACACTGATAGAGCTCTATTTTTGGGATGCAGATGCGCTATGCGAACAAGAAATTTTTGCTGAAATTTTACTGAAGCTCAGTGCACTTCACGACCAGGTGAACCCCATGGGGTTCACCCGTGAAGTACACTTTGCATCTTGACCAGTAGTTTTTTTCGAAGGGTATTTTTGTTAAATAATGATGGAGCCGGCCATATCAAGTGGTGCATATTATTCCTAGATTTTCAGTAATTTACCGTGCACTTCACGGCTAGGTGAACCCGACGGGGTTCACCCCTGAAGGCAACTCAATCAGACCGGGCGCATCCCTAAAGTGTGCTTCATGTTTAGGTGAACCCGACTGGGTTCACCCGTGTTTCTTTTGGAGCATTGCTCGTGTTCGCCCTAAACCACGGGTAGGGTTTTCTCAGCTTCACACCACCGCCGCTCCCTCTGCTCCAGATCCGTGATCCTCTCAATGAACTCTCGCCCTCAGATCTTCTGGGACCTTCTGTCTTCATGACCTACATCTCCGGTGAGGTTCTCACAGCCTCGATTCATTTCCCAGTGTTGGTACTCTGGTTTCTCTCGCTCGCCGATTTTTTCGCTTCCGCCTCCTCAATCGGGTGCCGCTCTTGTTCTCGTGTGAATCTTTACGGTTTTCTAATCTTCTCTGGCAATCTGACCTAATGGAACTGCGGCAAAAGGTGCTTGCTTTCTGTCATCGTAATCCGTAATCGGTAGACGATGATGACTTCGTCCCGCACGGACAGCCTCCGCTGCCACAAGCCACTCCTACTAGCCAGCCGGCGCTTCCTTCCTCCTCCAGAAATCCAGCATGCCATTCTGCTCGGCAGTCTCAGGCCTATGTATCTCCGCCGAACGAATTTGGCGTAGTATTCAGGAATGCGGAGCATGAACAAAACTTCGAACATCTTCTCCATCGCCAGATGCTCAACACTCGATATTTGGACAAAAACACTCATGTTATGTTAGGGCTTTTGGATGATGTTGAATGGATGTACTCAAATATTGGATGGGAGCAGTTCCTAAGGCTCGCCTCCCCCACGTACATTGGAATAACGTTGGAGTTCCTCAGCTCATTGGATGTGAAAGCTGGTGCCATTGTTGATGACGATCTAGGGTGCATCTCCTTCCGTATGGGGAATACTGAGCACTGTTTATCTCTTTCTCAGCTTCGCCAGATTTATGATTTCCCGGAACCTTGCACATGCAAAATCCCGGTGGAGTTCAACGAGCAGGCTTTTTGGGCGTCAATTACGAATGAGCACTTCTATTCAGCCAGAGTCACTAGGGCCTCTAGCATCTACAATCCAACTATCAGATATGTCCACTGTGTACCTGCCCATACCATCTTCGGGTAAGGGGAGAGCGACAGCATGGTACGTCAGTCAGAGTTATTTTACTTATGGTGCATGCTTCACTCTTTCAGGGTCGATTCTAGATTCTACATAGCAAAGCAATTCAGCCGCATCGCGCATTGCCGCAAGGGCGTGATAGTCATTGGCGGTCTCATCACTCCTCTTGCAGTCTCTCTTGGGGTCATTCCCTATCGTACGACCGAGGTTAGTGGAAATAACCGGCTCAAGATCGAGTTGTGCGTTTCCATGAAACTCATCGTCCGCCGGGGTGATGCCTACTGCATGACATTCAAGGATAGCCAGTTCTGCATGCCATTGCCTAACCCAGAGCGCACCACTGTGCGTGTTCGAGAGAACTGGAGCATCAAGCCAATTGCTGACCCTCAACCAGACCCTGTAGACACAGCACCACCAGCCCCAGGTGCGTTTTTCTTTGGTGGCTCCTCCTCGGATTCTATGTTGGGTATTCTTCAGGAGATGAGGGAGGAGCTGAAAGTCCCCTGACTAAGGGGGAAAAACCCTAAATTGGCGCAAACAGAAACATGGGCAGCGGATACTAGGGTTTCAAAGAATCGGTGCATGAAGTATGATTAACTTTGATATAACTTGTAAACAAGAATGAATGCGATTCATACCATGGCCATTTCTAGATGGCACCTTGGAAGCAAAGATCAAACGAGATCTTCTCCAAATCGTCACACACAAGATGAGAATGCGCTTCTTCTTGTCGTCCCTTGTGCTAGCAAGGATCGTCCAAGTATCACAATCGTATGAAGGGAAGAGAAAAACTTGCTTAGCGATTTCCTCCTTCTTTTCGTCAAAACTCTTCTTCACGAGAGAGCAAGCCACACGAGAAGAGGCAAGAGGCGAGAGTGAGTAGCGACCATAGAGCCAACGTGAGATGTGGTCACGTAAGAGACATGCTATCTAAAAATAGCAAACACGTCTCAACGTTCACAAGTCGCAAATCTCTCCTCTTATTTTGAACCACTCGCTCATCCATGAGCCGGTTCATCTTGGTCTGGTTCAAAGACCAAATAAGCCAAGCGACATGGTCTAGATCAAATCAAACCCTAAGGCTCCAGATCTAACCGTCGATCTCTTGATGCTTCTGATCTCACCGATCTAGCATCTATTCTCTCGATCGAAGCTTACCGATCTCAAGCTCTAATCAATCATACATGATCAGACTAGATCTCACTTACAATCAGAGATTAAATCCCTTTAAACTGATCTCGAACAATTCAGTCCACATGATCTGACTTAAGTAAGCCATATCATCAAATTGTGCGACCCTGAGGGTTTCCTTTAAATGTCGGTAACGATAACCCACGTTATCACGATCAGTGAGGGGTATCTAGCAACACATCACTGTCTCCCGATATAAAGAAAAGAGTCTTCCAAGACTACACCCAAACCACAGCACAAGTGTGAATCCAATTCACAAGGCATGCATACTTCCTTTGCCACTGGATGTTCTTATTGGACAAGCGTGTCAAGCTTGTAGCTCCAATATGATGAGCATGATTAGATCAGATGAACACTGTCACCTGGGTATGGCCATACACTTTCTCAATCATCTCATCCAGGGGGCCCCTTTAGAACATCACACTCCTTAAACAAGGAGACGGCAATCCTATGTCTATCACTAGTGCCCTAACATGACTCAAGCTCATTATCCAAGATAGTCTATAATCATTATTTCTCAAATGATATTGAACTACCTCAAAACAATGACAATCATCATTTAGAAAACACAAGTGATCTCAAGTCAGAGGAAATGTGCCACTTGTTGCACTCAAGGATTATTCACATTGTGATAAGCAACTGAATATCCTAGTAGGGTCTGTCCAGTACATCCAATGTACCCATGAGTCTATATCTTATTCCATGCTCGAAGCATCCTATAAGATTAGAACACATATTAGTCTTAACCATATCAAGGCTGTCTCATGTTCACCAAGATACATCGACTAAGGACATAATAGCATGTCAGCCCAGCTGAACAGCTTTGAGATATTATTCAGAAGTATACTTATTGCAGCAGACAAGGTAACAAACTGAATAATAACCATGCCTTTATAAACATAAGAGTTTATACATGATACTGATACAATCCCAAGGCCTCAAACATTAGGCTTAAGGGCATACCCCAACAGGAGCAGCTTTAGCAACGAGAGCTTATTGATCAGATAGATTCCTCCATCTCCTTTATACGCCAATGAAGTCGGGATGCAACGATAGCACAAGATGTTGGGTTCGATTTGGGAGAAGCTATCCGCTCTGGATGACCGGTTTGCCTTGCTCAATGAGGAGAATATAAAGAACATTCTGGTCTCTTCAGATGAGGAGGACGAGCCCGATTACACTTGATGACACCAAAATATGTAGTATATTTTGCTTTATTTTGGATACCTTTTCATACTAAATTGAGGATCTTTTACTTGTTTTTATGTTGAATCCATCAAATATTGCAAAGTCTACTTCTATTTTGGTTTTTCATGTTTTTCAGGAAAAAAGGCACTATTTAAGGCATTTTCAAGCGAAATAAAATACATGGAAGAGTTACCATCATCAAGAGGAGGTCACCCAAGAAATTTCACGCAAAACAGAGCAACTCAGCAAATTACGGCAGTACCGTAATCCATTTTACGGTACCGTAATTCCAGACAGTACCATAAAAATCCGAGCCCCGTCGTATTTTGAGAAGTTTCCAAACAGAAAGATTTTTGATTTTACAGCACCTACCGTAAGCAATATTACGGTACCGTATTTCGGAGAGCTTCAGAACAGAAACTTCACCCGATTTTACGGCACTACCGTAAGAAACTACACGGGCCATAATTTATAGACGTTCGCGAACAGAGAGTTCAGCCGATTTTATGGCACTACCGTAAACCAGATTATGGTGCCGTAATTCCCCGACAACATCAAAAAAGAAGACTCAAGCGATTTTACGGCAGTGCCGTAAGACATTACACTGCCGTAATTTCAGTTCTGAACGCGATGCCCGAGTCAATATCAACGCCTGATTCTTGCGGAGAAGATGGCGAGTGATCTAGAGCCTTAAATCGGATGTCGTAAGAAGCAGAGAAAGAGCTTTTCATGAGTGGATTACAGAGAGACCAAAAGCCCCAAATTTCGTGCACTGTCGAGGGAGAAATTGCGATCAACGCCGCCGCCTAGGGTTTCACCACCGCTCTCGATCCAGACATTCTCCGTCCGTAATTTTCATACTGAAGCTTCGTCTGAAGGAGGAGAGAACGTGCTAGAAGTTTCAGACCGAAAGGAGATCGATTGGAAGAGAAATCGAAGAACAAGGAGTCGCCGGCACTGTTCATCGACGGTTCTTGCAAATTACGGCTGTGAAATACTTCACAGCCGTGCTGTATTTTCTAAATTTCTCTTTTACTTCGATTTTCGATCCTCTAAAACCATGATCTATTGTAATTCCTTCATGATGATAGCTTAAACTACTTTTGGGACATGGGGGAGTAATTCACTTGATTTCCAATGACTAGATGACTATTTTTACTATTTCGTTGAGTTTAATATTACCATGATGATTTTGCTCATGTGATAATTGTACTTAGACTCTCTATAAGTTCATGTTACTAATTATGTTCTTAGAATTTTCGCTTGAAACCGAAAGGTAATTGCTTGAGAATTTGGAACCCTAGAATTGCATGTTAGGATCCCTTCCTTAGGTTAGATCTAATATGATCTGTTCTAGTAGATTAATTGCCATAATTATAACATGAACCTATAGATCGAGTCTATTTGTCAAACGTGGAGATCTTGTGCAAAAGCAAGGATCGGAACGTTGGAGATCCATGAGTAAAACTAGTGTTGAGACTCGGATGCATGAAAGTGATCCTTGAATCTCCACTAGAGATTATCAACATTGAATTCGGATGCACGAAAGTGATCCTTGAATTCATTGTTTGATGATTTACTTATCTTCAGCGTTGGGAAGAATCTTGCGCGAAAGCGAGGATAAATTCCTGTGTGGTTGTTTGCACGAAAGTGAAACAACCCTTTTATTTAGTAAATTACATCTTCATCATGATAAATTTAAACTGACAAAATCCTTATTCATATCTAGTTCGTAAAAGTTAAAGCGAACGAAACCCTAGTACCAGCTTTTCTCTCTGATAATTCTGTTTTTAGCTTTCAATTTCTATTCTCACTACTTCGATTAGCCTAGATAGTAAGAAATCAGCTATTTAGTATTCGACAACGTAGGTCCCTGTGGATTCGATACTTTCTTTATTACTTCGAGTATCCGTGCACTTGCGGATCTCAACAAGTTTTTGGCGCCGTTGCCGGAGACCTTAGTTTTTGTCGATGTTAAAGAGATTGAGATTATTGCTAGATTAGGTTTTTATTTACTATTTTTTATTTACTGCTTATTTTCTGTTTCTTGAAATCACTTGATCTATCTACTTTGCATGCACAGGAGCCTTAGGTCAGGACCGCTTGTACCATTGGATCCTGAAATCAATAAGAAATTAAGAGTGCGTAGAAAGTTGAGATTAGAAGAGACATCACAAGAAGAATTGCAAGAGACATTCCAACCAGAGTTAGAAGAAGAAATATTAGAGATGGGAGACAATCAGAACAATCAGAGAACACTTAGGGACTATGCAGCCCCTAATCATCATGAAATTCGTTCTAGTATAGCTAGGCCAGCAATAGAGGCCAACAATTTTGAGATTAAGCTTGGTTTCATTGCAATGTTTCAACAAGATCAGTTTGGAGGATCTCCACTAAAGGATCCCAACCAACACTTGGCCTTATTTCTTGAATTATGTGATACTATTAAATTGAATGGTGTTTCTAGCGATGCATTGAGATTAAGTCTTTTTTCCTTTCTCTCTTAGGGACCGGGCAAAGACATGGCTTAATTCACACCCAGCCAGTACCTTCACCAATTGGAATCAACTGTCCAATTCCTTCTTGAACAAATACTTTCCCCCAAGCAAGACACTACAAATGAGAAACCAAATTACTAGCTTAGAAGTAGACGTTGCAATATTTGATGGATTCAACATAAAAATAAGTAAAAGATCGTCAATTTAGTATGAAAAGGTATCCAAAATGAAGCAAAATATACTACGTATTTTGGTGTCATCAAACACATAAGGCTATTCTTGTACATGTTTTATGACACCAAAATATGTAGTATATTTTGCTTCATTTTGGATACCTTTTCATACTAAATTGAGGATCTTTTACTTGTTTTTATGTTGAATCCATCAAATATTGCAAAGTCTACTTCTAAGCTTGTAATTTGGTTTCTCATCTGCAGTGTCTTGCTTGGGGGAAAGTATTTGTTCAAGAAGGAATTGGACAGTTGATTCCAAGTGGTGAAGGTACCGGCTGGGTGTGAATTAAGCCATGCCTTTTCCCGGTCCCTAAGAGAGAAAGGAAAAAAGTCTTAATCTCAATGCATCGCTAGAAACACCATTCAATTTAATAGTATCGCATAATTCAAGAAATAAGACCAAGTGTTGGTTGGGATCCTCCAGTGGAGATCCTCCAAACTGATCTTGTTAATACATTGCAATGAAACTAGGCTTAATCTCAAAATTGTTGGCCTCTATCGCTGGCCTAGCTATACTAGAACAAATTTCATGATGATTAGGGGCTGCATAGTCCCTAAGTGTTCTCTGATTGTTCTGATTGTCTCCCATCTCTAATATTTCTTCTTCTAACTCTGATTGGAATGTCTCTTGCAATTCTTCTTGTGATGTCTTTTCTAATCTCAAATTTCTGCGCGCTCTTAATGTCTTATTGATTTCAGGATCCAATGGTACAAGCGGTCCTGACCTAAGGCTCCTGTGCATGCAAAGTAGATAGATCAAGTGATTTCAAGAAATAGAAAATAAGCAGTAAATAAAAAATAGTAAATAAAAACCTAATCTAGCAATAATCTCAATGTCTTTAATATCGACAAAAACTAATGTCCCCGGCAACGGCGCCAAAAACTTGTTGTGATCCGCAAGTGCATGGATACTCGAAGTAATAAAGAAAGTATCGAATCCACAAGGACCTACGTTGTCGAATACTAAATAGCTGATTTCTTACTATCTAGGCTAATCGAAGTAGTGAGAATAGAAATTGAAAGCTAAAAACGGAATTATCAGAGAGAAAAGCTGGGACTAGGGTTTCGTTTACTTTAACTTTTATGAACTTGATATGAATAAGGATTTCATCAGTTTAAATTTATCATGATGAAGATGTAATTTACTAAATAAAAGGGTTGTTTCACTTTCGTGCAAACAACCGCACAGGAATTTATCCTCGCTTTCGCGCAAGATTCTTCCCAACGCTGAAGATAAGTAAATCATCAAACAATGAATTCAAGGATCACTTTCGTGCATCCGAATTCAATGTTGATAATCTCTAGTGGAGACTCAAGGATCACTTTCGTGCATCCGAGTCTCAACACTAGTTTTACTCATGGATCTCCAACGTTCCGATCCTTGCTTTCGCACAAGATCTCCACGTTTGACAAATAGACTCGATCTATAGGTTCATTTTATAATTATGGCAATTAATCTACTAGAATAGATCAAATTAGATCTAACCTAAGGAAGAGATCCTAACATGCAATTCTAGGGTTCCAAATTCTCAAGCAATTACCTTTCGGTCTCAAGCAAAAATTCTAGGAACATAATTAGTAACATGAACTTATAGAGAGTCTAACTACAATTATCACATGAGCAAAATCATTATGGTAATATTAAACTCAACAAAATAGTAAAAATAGTCATCTAGTCATTGAAAATCAAGTGAATTACTCCCCCATGTCCCAAAAGTAGTTTAAGCTATCATCATGAAGGAATTACAATAGATCATGGTTTCAGAGGATCAAAAATCGAAGTAAAAGAGAAATTTAGAAAATATAGCATGGTTATGAACACTTCGCACGGTAAGGGAAGGAGCTCCTGAGCTTCTGGTTCCAAATCGCGCAAGAGGCGCTAGCTCCATGAGGACTCAACATTGCCACCTTCTCCTCTCACATATACGACGTTGCATAGAGAACTATGCAACATTTTAGAGCGGGTGAGCTGTCTTTATTCCGGCTTCTGTTTGGTTGTTGTGTTTTGACTCTTTATGGATTTGTTACGACACTTTCTGATGGATGTTATTTTGATATTGGCATTGTATCTTATATGCCACTATTCGTGGGCCTGGTCCACATCTACAGGCCCCACTCTCTGTAGTGTATGACACACATGTTTGAACTGCTTGTTTTTCCACTTCAGTATTATGCTATATTCTATTTTAAAACATATATTGCAAATTTTGTGAAGAAAGATTCATTGTTGACCTGTCATGATAGTCTTGTCTAATGATAGCTTTGCAAAACTCTTAAAGTTAAATGCATGATTGGTTAGAATTTATCAAAACATGTTGGAAATTTACTCAATAGTCATGTCCATATATTCTATGACTTAGAAATTCTCTAAGTGGATTGATTTTAGGTTGTTCATTTAGTGGGTCAAGCGTTTTCATGATTCTTCAATTGATTTTGGTTTGCAATTTACATTCGATACATATCAGGATACATATTCTCTTTTCAAACTTTGAATTCCTTTATAGTATTGGGGAAACACTGCATTTGTTAAAATCCAGGATATGTTAATTTCTGTTACTTGAAAAAAATAAAAAATAAAAAAAATTTCACACTTAGATTCCTCTACTTGGCGGTGCGAAAAATGGGCAGTGGTACCGAAGGATATGAGTTGAAATCTAAGAGATGTGAATTGAAATAAAAAGACTCCTCTACTTGGCATTGCGAAAAATTGGCAATGGTACCTAAGGATATGAGTTGAAGTCTAATGCAATGATTAGTGTTTCATATCCCGAATAAAACATTTGAGTTAACCCCAACATTATGAATTGGAAGGATAGGAATGAGATGAGTGTTGTGTATGCTTTGATTGAATCTCATGTTTACTGCTTTCTAAATTGGTTGACATCTAAAAACTGTGGGACCAAACTGGTGAATGCTTAAGACACTCCTTTTAGTTGATTTCTTCTGATTAGATCTTGGATTGCTAAAAAGTGTTTTTCTGAACTTGGGTGCGAACTTCAACACAAAAGATTATTCTTATACAAGCATGTATTTCAACTTATTTTATTACTTGAGGACAAGCAAAGATTTAAGTTGTTGAGTATTTGATGCCTAGCATTTTTATAGTAATTATTATTATTATTCCATGATGAATTCGGGCTTATTTGATTATTTTTACATTCTTTTAAGGCTTATTTAGTTAAAAACTTTAGAATCTTCACTTTTTGTCTGTCTTATTGAATTTTAGGTAAAATCACCTAATTTTGAAGTATTTTTGAAGAATATGAGAGCATGGGGTGATTCCTTTTGAGAAGACGAAGCTGCCCGTAAAATTTGGGCTCAATCGGAGCTTTTTTTGGATTTCACGGCCAAGTGAACCCGGCGGGATGAAACTCACCACGCGTTTCACTGCCAGGTGAACCTGGCGGGGTTCACCGACGATGTCAGGGTATCCGAAATTCATCGCACGCTTCACTAGCAGGTGAACCCCATGGGGTTCACCCGTGATTCTGTTGACAAAACCTGCGCAAAAATATACCGTGGACTTAACTAGTAGGTGAACCCAGCGGGGTTCACCTATGATTATTTTGCAATAGAACTGCATGGAACACTTCACCACCTAGTGAACCCGGCGGGGTTCACCCATGACAGTATCGGAACAGCCTGACCTTCACTCGGTTTTTTGTCGATTTCGGGCCCGATTCAAGTCCAAATTTAGCAAGTGAGGACTTTTTGGAAAGCTTACTTGAAGGTGAACAGAAAGCATGTAAAAGCCCCAATTTCGGTGACCTAAATGAGAGAGCAATTAGGTGACAAAATGGTGAGGGAGGATGGACACGGCAACAGGCGACTTCGAGGCGATTTCTGGAGATTCAACCATTGAAACTCAGTGATTCTCGTTTATTTCTTTTGGTTCATCATCTCCTCCCTCTTAGAAATGTTTTCCTGTGATTTTCCTATGTACAAAGAGAGAATTTTTAGCAATTCGACGATGGTTGTAGCATAAACTTTATTTCAGGGCTAGGTTGAAGCCCTTTGACGATTTCTATTTGCAATTATTGTATTAACTTTGTTATTTGTATCATATTTTGAGCATATTTCACTTGAAGTATTAATTTCTTGATATTTACTCTGGCCAAGTATTATCATGTCATAGTTATTACAATTCATAACGAAAGTAGGATTGTAACGACAGTACCTCTTTGTGAATCTTGCGAAGACTCGACACAAAAGTGCTTATTTTTTGCTCGAGGGTCCATAATCTACCATGGAACCCATTGGGTTTGTCTAGAATGATCCACCGCGAAAGTAGGAGACGTTCTGGGTAAATAGCAGGGTGTACACTCGAAAGAGGGCACCCTGTACCATAGGGTAGATTCCTTATGCATATTTATAAATCCATGTAACTGACATTTATTTCTTAGCGTAAATTAAAATAGTCAGAGTGGTGGAAACCAAAGCCCTGATATTCTCTCTCATATATATTCCCTACCGTAGTTGTTTGATTTCTTGCATATGATTTTGCTTAGTTTTAGTTTTTACGTTCCAAAAACCATGATTTGATTAGCTTAGATTATAAGAATTAGATTTTCTGGTACTCACCTTGTTCCCTGTGGGATTCGATATCTTTTGCATTACTTCGACATTTTCGTGCACTTGCGGAGTGTGTCACACCCATCGGTATCAAGTCTCCATAGCGTTTGGAGACTATCGTGAAAAGGTGTGGTGTGATGTGGCAGCGATGGATGTTGCCCACGTCCTTTTAGGATGCCCTTGGCTCTATGATAGGGATGTGGTTCACTATGGCCAGTCGAACACGTATGCATTTGACCACGGTGACCAAAAGATCCGTTTGATCCCAGCTCCACCCAAGGAACTACGCGCATCCACCTCCTTGGGTGTCGTTGTCCCTCCCCCGGCTACCCCGCCGGCACCCGCTGTTGTGTCCCTTATACGCACCTCTGCACTTATGCGTGAAGCCACATAATCCAAGGTTGTTTATGCCTTGATGGTGCGTGAATCCCCGGAGTCCTCCCCGTCTTTAGACACTCCACCAGCCCCAGAAATTGCAGCCCTCTTGGCTGAGTTCGCAGACATTAGCCCGGAGGACTTGCCCCTTGGTCTCCCTCCGGACAGGGAGATCCAGCACGCCATCGATCTTATCCCGGGAGCGCCCCTCCCAAATCTGCCCCATCATCGTTTGAACCCAACTGAACACGTTGAACTGCAGCGTCAAGTGGGTGACCTCCTCACTAAGGGGTATATCCGCGAGAGCCTAAGTCCCTGCGCTGTCCTTGCATTGCTCACACCCAAGAAGGACGGGTCGTGGCGGATGTGCATCGACAGTCGCGCCATCAACCGGATCACCATCAAGCATAGGTTCCCTATACCTTGACTTGATGATATGCTGGACTTAGTCTCTGGGGCCTCTTGGTTCTCTAAGCTGAACCTTCGCAGCAGATATCACCAAGTCCGCATCCGCAAAGGTGATGAGTGGAAAACCGCATTCAAGACCAACGACGGTCTTTATGAATGGCTTGTCATGCCATTCGGGTTGTCCAACGCCCCATCCACTTTCATGCGGCTCATGAGCCAAGTTCTCAAGCCCTACATGGGCAAATTCCTGGTCGTCTATTTTGACGACATCTTGATTTTCAGCCGGACCCCAAAAGAACACCTAGAGCATCTTCGCTGCACATTTGACCTCCTGCGCAAGGAGCACCTCTTCCTTAACATGAAGAAGTGCTCCTTCATGACCAACTGCGTCCACTTCCTAGGCTACATTGTATCCGACGAGGGTCTTTCTGTTGACCCGGCCAAAGTCGAAGCCATCCGGCATTGGCCCGAACCCCATATCGTGTCCGACGTCCATAGCTTTTTGGGCCTTGCGGGCTTTTACCGTTGTTTCATTCGGGGTTTCAGCACGCTTGCAACCCCCCTGACCCAGCGTTTGTCCAAGGAGGACTTTGAGTGGACCGCTGCCACTCAACGCGCATTCGAGACCCTTAAGGATGCCATAACCACAGCCCCTATTCTCCAACTACCAGACTTTTCAAAAGTCTTCAAAGTCACGTGCAATGCCTCCGGTACCGGTATCGGAGGAACCCTTAGTCAAGAAGGCCATCCGGTCGCCTTCTTCAGTGAGAAGTTGAACGCTGCCCGCCAGCGTTACTCGACATACAACAAGGAATTTTATGCCATTGTCCAGTCACTTCGAGAGTGGAGGCACTATCTCCTCCACCGTGAGTTTGTCCTTTATAGCGACCACCAGGCCTTGTCCTTTCTCAGCGCCCCGAAGAAGTTGGGTGCCCGCCATGCGAAGTGGGTCGAGTACCTACAGCAGTACACCTTTGTGATTAATCACAAGGCGGGGAAAGAAAACGTTGTCGCCGATGCCTTGACCCGCGTCCGCACCCTCCTCTGCGTGATGAGGACACGCATCAACACCTTCGACCATGTTAAGAAGGAGCACGCCACTTGCCCTGACTTCGGCATCATGCATGCCGGCTTGACCCTCACCCCTGATCCTGTGTCTCCCTACCAGCTCTGTGAGGGCTATCTCTTTTTGGGGAACCACCTGTGTATTCCCCGCACATCGCTTTGAGAGCATCTGTTGCTTGAGCTGCACGCGGGTGGCATCACCGGCCACTATGGCTGAGACAAAACTCTTGACATGGCAGATGAGTGCTTTTTTCTAGCCCTCCCTTCACCAGGACGTGGAGCGCATCGTGCGCCACTGTGGCACTTGCTAACTAGCCAAGCCACGTCCCCTGAACACTGGTCACTATACTCCGTTACCTATCGCTGATGGTCCTTAGCGCCACCTCAGCATGGATTTCGTCCTAGGATTGCCCCGCACTGCGTCCCGCTCAGACTCCGTCTACGTGGTTGTAGATCGCTTTTCGAAGATGGCACATTTCATACCCAGTTCACACACCGCGGTTGCGACCCATGTCGCCCACCTTTTCTTTTGGGAGATTGTCCGTCTCCATAGTCTTCCCCACACCATCGTGTCCGATCATGACACGCGCTTTGTGAGCCACTTCTGGTGCTCACTCTGGGCCCTCTTGGGCACCACCCTAAAATTCTCCACTGCTTACCACCCCCAAACTGATGGACAAACTGAGGTGGTTAATCGTAGTTTGGGTAACTTGCTCCGGTGCCTTATCGGTGATCACCCAAGGTCTTGGGATTCCATTCTCCCCATGGCGGAATTCGTGTACAATAGCGCCGCTAATAAGTCTACGGGTCTTAGTCCCTTCCAGATTGGTACGGGCTGTCAACCCCGCAAACCCATTGACCTGCATGACCTACCCATGGAGTCCCATCTGTCTGAACATGCATATTCCTTTGCCCAGTATATAGCTAGCTTGCATGACGAAGTTCGGCATCGTAACTTTTTGGGCAACACTCATAATGCGATGAAGGCCAACGAGCACCGTTGTAAGATCCAAGGATCTTAAGTCCTGGTAAGCATTATTTTTGAATTAAATAAAATTATTGACTGTGATATTTTTCTATGTATTGGTTGTTAATAGTTAATTAACTAGAGATTTTTGGTTGTTAATTTATTGTAAATTAATTAGGGATTATTTGTTTGATTATTGGCTGTTAATTTATGATAAATTATTATTGGTTGTTCATGATAAATTAATTAGGATTTATGGGTTGTAAATTGTAAATAATTAATTAGACCTTATTGGTTAATTAGACCTTATTGGATATTAATTAAATCCTTAATGGATTTCGTTAAGTGAATGGTTAGTGGATGTTAAATTTAATTAGTTAACTAGCTTATTGGATGTTAGTTTAACCCTTATTGGACTTTCACTTAAACTAGGGGTTATTGGGTTTAAACTAATTGGGTTTTTAAAATTCGAATTTTTAGTTAAATGGGTTAAACCCTTTTGAATTAATTGGTTAGAGGGTTAAACATTAAAAACCGAAATTTAAGTGGGTAATTTCGGTTAGGGTGGAGATTTTGGCAATTTTTTTGGCTTGAAGAAAACTTGGGCGACGGCTAGGAAGGAGTGGGCGATTCTTGGAGACTTGGAGGCGAAAATTCTTCTTCCTCTTCCTTTTCTCCCTTTGGCCGGCATCTTGGTGTTTGGAGGCGTTCCTTGTCAATTGTTGGCGTCTTCTTAGAAGTATTCCAAAGTCTTAGACGAATTCTTGTGGAAGTTTTTACCTTGGTATTCTCGGTTTAAGAGGTGAGTGGGATTGTCTAATTGATTTCTATCTATTTGTCTGTGTTAATTGATGAGTTAGATGATATATTCGCTTGTTGGAAATCTTACCATGCTAAAACCGAAATTCAAGACTTCACTATGATGAAAACCGAATTTTGTAAAGTTGAATATATCATGAAAACCGAATTTTTCAAAGGTGATTATATGATGATTATTTAACCGAAAATTTGTATGAAATTTAAGGTATTTTTATAGGAATTTTGGTAGCATTAAATCATTGAATTTTGGGTATGAAATTCTTGTTAATTATAGTTAAACCGAAATCAATTTTGGTAACATTAAATCAATGATGTTTGTAGTTAACATGAAAACCGAAATCTTGATGTTCTTGATAATTGTTTATGAAAACCGAAATTGATGTTTGTAGTTAACATGAAAACCGAAACCTTGATGACCTTGATAATTGTCTATGAAAACCGAATTTTGGTGTTTGTAGTTAATATGTTACATGTGGTAATTTGTAAAGTAATTTATATGAATACTTGTTTTAAATTTTAAGTTGATTTTATGGATGCTTGATATGACTGTTTCTTGGTGTGTGTAATATGTTAAATAATTATGGTGTTATATTTATGGCTAAGTATCTGTATTTGAGAAACTTGAGTGACAACATAGCAAGGTTTGATTAAACTAATCAGCATGAAATTTAAGGACTACACTATATTCGGTGATATTCGAATATAAAATATTATGTGTTATGTTATATAATTTTGAACAATATGTGTGATCATGTGAATTTTGAACAATATGTGTGATCTTGTGAATTTTGAACAATATGTGTGATTATGTGAATTTAGAAAATTATGTGATTATGTGATGGTTAGGACTAAGGCTAGGTGTAACTGTGAACTCAAGGGGATAGTCCTTATGTGTTATGTTAAGGGTTTGAATTTCAGCCCTGTATTGTGATATGTGAGGAGGTTGATGTTCAGCCTGCCTAGTATGATTATTGTGATGGGGGTTGACGTTCAGCCTGCCCGATATGATTTTTGTGATGACTATCCTAGAGTCTAGTTGACACTTAGGAGTCCACCTTTGTGAAATATGTTCACCTTTGTGAAATATGAAATAAGATATGTCTGTTGTCCAGTAGGAACCTTTTGGGAGAACGGGTTTTGACGCAAAGTGCCATGTCTTGGTCAGACAGGGGCCACCTCTTGATGTCATTACTCTTTTATGTGATGGGGTAATATAAGACGCAAAGTGCCATGTCTTGATCAGACAGGGGCCACCTCTTGATGTCATTACTCTTTTATGTGATGGGGTGATATAAGACGCAAAGTGCCATGTCTTGATCAGACAGGGGCCACCTCTTGATGTCATCACTCTCATTTTGTGATGTTGGGTGTCGTAGAGCAAAGTGCCACGTCATGACCTGACGGGGGCCACCTCTTGAATCTACACACAATCCATCGATGTGTTATGGGGTGAGAGAGCAAAGTGCCACGTCGTGACCTGGCGGGGGCCACCTCTTGATTCTACTCACTATCCATGTTTATGTGTTGCACGAGATTTTGCAGCTCCCAGTGCTTTGGCCAAGCCGGGTTAGACCATATTGGTCACTACTGAATATGCTGGACAACTAGGTTAATTAAGTATGGTGTGTTTAGTTGGTTTAGAATATATGTGTTTAATTGGGTTAGAGTAAAACTCTAGAACCTGAATTTGTTATATGCTAGTGTGGACATTTAACTGTCTATATGACTTCTGTTTCTTTATTTTGTTATATGTTGACATAATGTTCTGTTAAATATTTTTAAAAATAATCTGCCTATATTTTTGAATGTATGTTATGGATGGTCGATTTAGACTATCCACTCACTGGGCTGTGTAGCTCACCCCTCACTATTTTCAGGCATAGAGCAGGGGCGCATGTCTTGAGTGCATTGGCGTGGATAATTATGCTGTTTGCTGTTTTAAGAATTTTTATGCTTAATTCTTGGGGCCGGTTGTGGCCTTAACATAAATTATATGAACTATGTGAATCATGAGACTATGTGAACTATGTGAAGTATGTTGCCAGTTATGGCAGTCTTATGAGTTTGATTTTTGTGTCACCGCGGGCTTCAGCCTGGTTTCGGTGTTTGGTATGAGTTTATAAAATCGATTTTGTGATTTTGTTTTGAATTTCGGCTTGTTGTATATTCTGTGCAATCGGTTTTGATATACCCTGTAACTTGCATATGTCTAGTGCAAGTATTGCCTGGTGGCAGGTACCTTTATGGATTTTATGAATTTGAATCGGTTTTGATATAACTGTTGCCTTGCATATGTCTAGTGCAAGGATTGCGTGGTGGCAGGTACCCTTATGAGATTTGAGTTTTGTGAATTTGTGTGTATGGATTTATGGAAATTTTTCAGATCGTGTTTTCTTGAACTCGGTTTTACCTAGCATATGATCGATCTTATATGAAACATCCTGTATCATTTGTGAATTGTGCCATTTGTTTGGGGTTAAGAATGTGGGATGTTACAACCGTAGGCCACATCATTTTTCTATCGGTGAGTTGGTGAGGGTGTGCATCCACCCTAAGAGAGTTTCAAACAGGGCTCATTTTAAGCTCCGGCCACGTTACATGTGGCCCTATGCGTTGGTGCAGCGGATCGGCTCCAACGCCTATGTGTTGGACCTACCCGAGGACATGGGCCTCCACCCCGTCTTCAACGTGGTGGATCTACTCCCTTTCTACGGTCCTTTGGAGGAGCCCTCAGACCCCAACGAGCCTCTACCCCCTAGTTCTCCGGAGGAGAACTCCTCAGAGCGCGCAGTGGAAGATGATGCAGGAGCATACAACATGAAAGAAGGGGAATATCTGGCCCCAATGGTGCCCCAAAAAGTTTTCACAGAAAGTTCCTCGGGGTACCCAGCGACGGAAGCCACGCCCCGTGAGTCCTGTGGACAACTACCCGATTCGGGGGCAGCTTCACATGCACAAGTCTGATTTTCCATAGAAAGTTCCTCGGGCTATCCCGCGACGAAGACCACACCCCGTGAGTCCTGCGGACAACTACCGGGTGCACAAGTCCGATTTTCCATAGAAGGTTCCTTGGGGTACCCAGCGACAAAAGCCACGCCCCGTGGGTCATGCAGACAACTACCGAGTGCACAAGTCCGATTCTCCGCAGAAAGTTCCTCGGGGTACCCAGTGATGAAAACCTCACCCCGTGGGTCCTGCGAACAGCTCCCCGGAGAAATCTTGAAATCGGAGGCGGAGCCACATGCACAAGTCGGAACTCCCACAGAATGTTCCTCAGGTCACCTAGTGATGAAAGTCACACCTCGTGACTTCTGCAGATAGCTAACCGAAGCCGCAAAACTGCCCCGATGGCCCCATTTCGACGTATACAACCCACCCTACCATGTTGCTCCACCTCATGAAGACCCAAAGGAGCCCAACAAGGTGGTTATTCGATGATCTCAATGCCCATCTCACCCACCGGACCGGTTCGTGGGTGTTATCAGCCCACTCTCCATCCACACCTAAGTGACCCGGCCCAAGGACACTACAAGCCAACCCCCGAAGAGCCCAAGTCCAGATGGCCCTCACAACCACATCAGCAACACGGCCCAAGAGAAGGCCGTGACGATTGTTATGCAACCCAATACTTCAAAATTCTGCTGCTTTATCGCGATATGCTCTGAGCGCATCTGATCGCCTAACCGCCTCCGTACGAAGACCAAAAGACCATGCGACCAGCTTCAAGAATATTAGGTAGAAGTTTGTTTTTCTTTTGTCTTGTAGCTGCAGCTTGACTACTTTATGGGCTACAGGAGTAGTTAGTTGTTAAAGTAGCTTGTCTTCTTCTACTTTGTCTTGTTCCCTCCCCTCTTGTTCTATAAAAGATGAGGCTGGGGTATTGTGTTCCTTAGTTCTCTTGGTGGTAGAGTACTCCTAGTGAGCTGAGTGCCTCCAGTGTTTGTAGAAGTCGAAGTCGGCGCTTTGCCTTCAAAGTTTGTAAGAGTCGTGGTCGGTGCCTCGACTCTGAAGTGTTTCCTTCCTGGTTTTCGAAGCAGTAAAGTAAATCCCACCACCTCCGGTGGGTTAGGTCTGCCTGTCTTTTCATTTCATCGTGTTCATTTCCATTACGATTTCCAATCTTCCATGGGTATCCGTTCGCCGGAGACGTGGACGTTCCACTGTTCATTGGGTTGTTTCAGGTGCATAGGCATGCGAGCTGTGCCCTGTGAATCCGCTACTTCCCATTGCGACGTGCTGAGCTTAAAATCTGCTGCGTGAGAGTACTAAATTGCTACGAGGTTAGTGTGTTACATTCTGTAGTTGCGTGCCGTTGTGTTCTTTTGCATTCGTGTTGCCCCAATCGAACTCGACGCTGATTTCATCGTGTTTTCTGCTGTATTTCCGAAGCGATTTTCACTTCCCTCGTCTAAAGACCCTCTCCCATTTTCGTGTGCATTGGGTAAATCCTTAGAGTACGGCTTTAAGGACCATCCCTCCTACAATAGCTGCATCACATTTGGTCCTAGGACCAAGCAAAAGACATCCCCCTCTCTAACTATCATCTTCATAGCCATGCAAGACTCAAGATCAAGCCTGGCATTCCCTTTTGCCACTTCTACCCCATAGGGCTCAACATTTAGATGTAGGGCTATAGGGGTAATCAGCCCGCCTATTACAATGGCGCCCTTCTTTGCTCTAGCCACTTTGTCCATGTGCTTTATCAAAAAGAAGGCAACATCCACAACTACTCCATTAAGCATCCCCCATAGAAAGTAGAGCTCAAATTGATGGACCATGCCGTCACTATCTCCTCTGCCAAAAACTGTGGGGGCAAGAACTTTATGAACATATTTTATACATGGATTCATAATCCTTGAAGCTCTAGCAGAAACAGTAGAAAAATGGGTCTCATGGGTAATCTATTTCCAAAACACATTCTCTACAAACCCAATTGGTATTTGGGTATACTCTCCAGAACCCAAATGAAAGATAGATCTGATTTCTCTCAAAGTTAACTTCCTCTCAACATTAGCTAGTTTGAATGTGATTTCTCCTTCAGTAGGTCCTTTGGTAAACTCTCGTAGGTCTACATTCAAGCTACTCAAAAATTCCAAAACAAGTGGCAAATAGGTATATGGTGTCATCTGAAAAAATCTTTGAGCTCTGATTTGGTCAAACATCCAAAACACATCCTCATACAATCCAAGTGTCCCCAAGGTTCTTTTATCAGCATACTTTGTATTTACCACCCTTCTGTCCACCAACTTGTTGTATCTTTCTTCTGAAATTTCATCCCTAAAGATGATGCCATAGGGATTTGGTGTTGTGGAGGATGTAGCTGGTCCTTTTCCCCTTCTCTTTGAAACTACTTGCTTAGTCTTAGGGGCCATTCTTCAGTTTTCCACATAAGCTGCAAGCTAAGAGTGCAATACAATATAGCAAATAGCAATTCAATGTAATTTATCACTTTCAATTTCAAGAATTTCTCTCTGACAAAATGTCTTATGAGTAATATCAGTTAAATCATAGCTTAAAACCCAAAAAATAGAACAGTGGAGAACTGGGCAAAAAAACAGGGTGGAAATCAAGCGTTTAAGCTCAATCTTGCTCAATACACTGTACATATCGGTTCAAATTCTCTAGAAATGAACTAGGAAGGGTCACCTACCCTTTAGGAAGCATTTGCAAACAAAAATCTCTCAAATCGACCAAGAAATGAGGAAAAACGAAGAAAGAGGCGAAAATCGTGTAAACTCGCTAAATCCGAGAAATCGGGTGAAAGAGTACCAAATCGGTGGTGAAAATCGAACAGGAAGTCGCTGGCGAGCTCTGACGGTCGGAGAAGGTCGGAGGTCAAGGGTCGGCGCGAGAACGAGCGAAAACGAGTTAGAAACCCTAAAATACGGCCCTGAAAACCCTAAAAAATGGCACAGAAATCGTGTCTAAAAAACAGAATTATGGCCATAAAATGCATTATAGCGGTGTCGTATTTTGACGGAATCGAATAACACGGGCCGTAAAACTAATACGGTGGTGCCGTAAAAATCTGAAAACTTTCGGGTCAAATTTTGACCGAAAATACTGTATCGTAAAACTAATTATGGTAGTGCCGTAAAACTAATAAAATTCATGGGTCGATTTTGGAGTAAAAATACGGTACCGTAAAAATGGTTACGGTGGTGCCATAATATACACCAAACTCGATTTTACCTACAAAAAGAAAAGAAAAATTAGTTCTAAAAGAAAAAATAAAAATAAAGTAAAATAAAAGAGAATAAACTAAAGTTAGAATGCTTGGGTTGTCTCCCAAGAAGCGCTGATTTAAAGGTCTTTAGCTTGACCCTTCTGCACTCGGTTTTGATCTTGATTTCTTCAATTTCCACTCTGAATTTTCTTTGGGTTGAGCATCACTTTAAATCACATAAGGCTCATTCATGCAACAATGTCCAAATTTACTCAAGATCTTCTTTCCTTTATCAAGCAATTTTGAGCCTCTTTTTCTTCTTCTTCTTCTCTTCTTCTTCTTTTCAGAATTTGAATCTCTTTTTTCCTGAATTTCTCTTTCAGAAAAAGTGTCAGTTTCAATATTAGAGGATTCATCCAATAAATTATGAACATCAATGACAACATCATCTACTATATCAACACTACAACACGATCCAGAATATGAAAGTTTGTTCAAAGAATCAACAAGATCAAACTCAATTATTTTTTCACAAATCTCAAAAGTGATTTTTCCTTTCTTAACATCTATATGTGCTCCTGCTGTAGCCAAAAAGGGTATACCAAGGATGATAGGATTTTTATGATTTTCTTCCATGTCAAGTACTACAAAATCCGTTGGTATAAAAAATTCACCTACCTTGATTGGAACATTCTCTAAAATACCAATAGGATACTTTACTAAGCTATCAGCGAGCTATAAGGATATGGATGTTGGTTTAAGCTCTCGAATGTCCAGTTTCCTACAAATAGATAAAGGCATTAGGCTTACACTAGCACCTAGATCACATAAGGCTCTGTCAAAAGCCATGCTTCCAATAGAACAAGGTATAGAGAAACTACCTGGATCCTTCAGCTTTGGTGGCAATTTATCCTGGATAATAACACTACAATCCATAGTTAAAACCACAGTACCATAGTCCTCTATTTTTCTTTTGTTAGACAAGATTTCTTTCAAGAATTTTGCATATGATGGCATTTGAGATAAAGCTTCAGTAAAAGGAATATTAATGTAAAACTTTTTCAATACTTCAATGCCAAATTGTTTATCAAGTTTTGCTTGCACTAAACTCAAGGGAAAGGGTATAGGTGGCCTATAAGGTTGAGGAGAATTAGGTTTAGAATTATCTATCTGACATGGCATATCACCTTTAGGTTCATCACCTTGGTGAGGTGGCAAACTAGTTTGGGCTTGCTCATGCTCAGAAGATTTTTCCAAATCTAACTCTTGATCATGTTCAATACTAGGTTCTTTTTCATTATTCACAACCTTCCCTTTGGGTTCCTCTAATTGTCTCCCACTTCTAGTGATGATAGCATTACAGTGCTCCCTAGGGTTTGGTTCTGGTTTTACAGGTAATTTTCCTGGGGGTCTATAAGAACTACTAGCTTGTTGGGCTATTTGGTTTTCTAAAATTTTTTTGTGGGTTTCTAATGATCCTACTTGAGAAGCTAGTTGACTAACCATTTCCCCAAGATCTTCAATTTCTTTGTTTTGATTTTGCATGTATTGATTCTGTATAGTCATAAACTTTCCTAGCATGGACTCAATATTTGAATTCTGGTTTGAGTTTTGATTTTGATTTGGCTTATTTTGGTATCCTCTATTTTCAGTTTGTCCCCCTACATTGTTATTATTTTTCCAAGAAAAGTTGGGGTGACTTTTCCATCCCGGTTGTAAGTACTAGAATAGGGATAATTGTTTCTACTTTGATTGTAATTCCCTAATGAATTAACTTGTTCACTACCCTGATTAGCTATGACCTTACAATCTTCAGAAACATAACCATTATTTCCACAGATATCACAAATAACAGATGAAGAAATTACAGTAGTTTGTATTTTAAAAGAATCAAATCTGTTACATAAAGAATCTACCTTTTCTGCTAAGGTGTGCCAACTATCACTTTCATTCTTATCTTGAGAAGGTCTATACAACACTCCTCTCTCAGAAGTCCATTGATTGTGATTTAAAGCCATCTCCCCTAGCAGATTGAGTGCATCTTCAATGGTCTTGCTCATGAGAGCTCCTCTTGCAGCAGCATCAAGTTAGTCTGGTATTATATAGCAAACCATTGTAAAAAGTATGAATTAAAACCCAATTTTCAAGGCCATGGTGAGGACACTTCCGTTGTAAATCTTTGAACCGCTCCCATGCCTTGCTAAAGGATTCACCATCCCTCTGTGCAAAACTTGTGATCTGCAATTGGATGGTCTTGCTTGGTGGAAAGTATTTCATCAAGAAGACATTGGACAATTGTTCCCATGTGGTGAAGGTACCGGTGGGTTGAGTTTGAAGCCATGAACGTGTTTGGTCCCTAAGAGAAAAAGGAAACAATCTCAGTTTTAATGCATCGTTGGAAACACCATTTATCTTGATAGTATCACATAATTCAAGAAACAAAGCAAGGTGTTGGTTAGGATCTTCAAGTGGAGATCCTCCAAACTAGTTTTGTTGAATCATAGACAAGAAAGTAGGCTTGATTTCAAAGTTGTTAGCCTCTATGACCGGTCTAGCAATGCTAGAGTGAATCTCTTGTGGATTAGGGGCTGCATAGTCCCTAAGTGATCTCTGTTCTGCCATGGTCACTTCCTCTACTTGTTGACTCTCTTCAAATCTAAGCTTCCTGCACAATCTAAGAGTTTTATTTATCTCAGGATCAAAAGGAACAAGAGGTCCTGATCTAAGATTCCTACGCATGCAAAGTAGATAGCTCAAATGATTTCAAGTAAAAGAGATAGAAAAATAGAAAACAGAAAATAAAACCTAGACTAGCAATACTTTTAATACCTTCAATACTGACAAAAACCAAGGTCCCTCGTAACGGTGCCAAAAACTTGTTGTGTTCGCAAGTGCACGGATACTCGAAGTAATAAAAAAGATATCGAACCATAGAGACCTTGTTTGCCAAGTACCGAATAATTAATTTCTTACTAGCTAGGCAACCAAAAATATGCAAGTAAACTATCGAAGGCTACACGAAAATATCAGAGAGAGAAACTGGGACTAGGGTTTCATTCACTTTAATTTCCATGACTAGATATGAATAGAAGTTCCTCAGTCTAATTTCATTATGATAATTTACAAGAACCAATCCTCACTTTCGTGTAGGATCTATTCGATTGTTAAATAAAAGTGAATCATCAACAAAGAACTCAAGAATCACTTTCATGCATCCGAATTTTAAGTTAATAATCTCAAGTGGAAACTCAAGGATCACTTTCGTGCATCCGAATCTCAACACAAGTTCTACTTAAGGTTCTCCAACAATCTAATATTCAATTTCTTGCAATATCATCATGTTTGTTTCATTAACTCAATCCTAAATCATATTATCAATCATGGCAATAAAATACTAAAATTAAGAAATAAGAACAAACCTAATTTCTTACGGTGAGTTCCTTGAAAGGTTCCCCTGTAACTAGGGGGCGAAACCCAGATAGGTGGCACATAAAATTTTGCAAGCGGAAGCATGGGTTTCAATAGATCTTTCGCAAATATATGATCAACTTGTTCGAGTATGGATTCATACCATTGCCATTGGTTCGATTGGCGTCTAGGAAGAAGATGGCGACAGGGCTCTCCTCCAAAGCGCCGCACACAAGATGATCAATGGCTTGCTCCTTGGACGCTCCTTGTGCTAGCAAGGATCTCCAAGTGACCTTGTCGTGTAAGGGATGAGGTGCTTGGCCGAATTTCCTCCAAGTCATGAGTCTCTTTCACCACGAGAGAAATGTCGTCCAGAGAGATAGGCGAGCGACGAGAATAGGGCTTCTATCTTCGAACAAGAAGCGTGGTCTCTTTTGAGATCATGGTTTCTAAAATTAGAAACCACACCCCACGTTCTCTCATTCACGCCAAGTGAATGAATCGTAACATGCCCCCTTTGAACCATGCGCTCAATTAATGAGCGGTTCAAGTTGATTTGGTTTAAAAACCAAATCAAACCAAGCCTCAATCCAGATCACCTTAAACCCTAAGGTTCAAGATCTGACCGTTCATCTCCTGATACTCTTGATCTTACCGATCTAGGATCAACTCTCTCGATCTAAGCTTACCAATCTTAAGCCCTAATCAATCAAACATGATCAGACCAGATCTCACTTACAATCAGAGATTAAATCCCTTTAAACTGAACTCAAACAATTCAGTCCACACGATCTGACTTAAGTAAGCCATATCATCAAATTGTGCGACCCTAAGGGTTTCCTTTAAATGTCGGTAACGATAACTTACGTTATCACGATCAGTGAGGGGTATCTAGCAACACATCACTGTCTCCCGATATAAAAGAAAGAGTCTTCCAAGACTACACCCAAACCACAGCACAAGTGTGAATCCACTTCACCAGGCATACATGTTTCCTTTGCCACTGGATGTTCTTATTGGACAAGCGTGTCAAGCCTGTAGCTCCAATATGATGAGCATGATTAGATCAGATGAACATAGTCACCTGGGTATGGCCATACACTTTCTCAATCATCTCATCCAGGGGGGCCCCTTTAGAACATCACACTCCTTAAACAAGGAGACGGCAATCCTATATCTATCACTAGTGTCCTAACCTGACTCAAGCTCACCATCCAAGATAGTCTATAACCATTATGTTTCAAATGATATTGAACTATCTCAAAACAATGACAATCATCATTTAGAAACACAAGTGATCTCAAGTCAGAGGACATGTGCCACTTGTTGCAAACAAGGATTATTCACAGTGTGACAAGCAATTGAATATCCTAGTAGGGTCTGTCCAGTACATCCAATGTACCCATGAGTCTACATCTTATTCCATGCTCAAAGCATCCTATAAGATTAGCACACATATTAGTCTCAATCATATCAAGGCTGTCTCATGTTCACCAAGATATCTCGACTAAGGACATAAGGCATGTCAGCCAAGCTGAACAGCTTTGAGACATTATTCAGAAGCACACTTATTGCAGCAGACAATGTAACAAACTGAATAACAACTATTGCCTTTATAAACATAAAAGTTTATACATGATACTGTTACAATCCCAAGGCCTCAAACATTAGCCTTAAGGGCATACCCCAACAATCTCCCACTTGCACTTAATCTAATGGTTGAGAAATCTCAAACCCATATTATTACAGTGCTTCTCATGCTTCTGCTGCGCCAGAGGCTTGGTAAGCGGGTCTGCCAGATTGTCATCTGTATGAACCTTGCAAACTTTGATCTCGCCACGATCAATGATCTCCCTGATCAAGTGAAACCGTCTCTGTATGTGCTTGGACTTCTGGTGCGACCGTGGTTCCTTTGCTTGTGCAATTGCTCCAGTGTTATCACAGAAGATAACCAAAGGATCTGCACTCGAAGGAACAACACCAAGTTCTTGAACGAACTTACGAATCCACACTGCCTCCTTGGATGCTTCCGAGGCTGCAACATACTCGGCTTCTGTTGTGGAATCAGCAACGATTGACTGTTTGAAACTTTTCCACACCACTGCTCCTCCATTCAAGCTAAAAACATAGCCTGATTGCGATCGGAAATCATCCTGGTCAGACTGGAACGAAGCGTCAGTATATCCTTCTTTACTGAGTTCTTCCTGACCACCATACACCAAGAACATATCTTTGGTCCTCCGAAGATATTTTAAAATGTTCTTGACTGCAATCCAGTGCGCCATACCTGGATTACTTTGGAACCGACTGGTCACGCTTAACCCGTAAGCGACGTCTGGGCGAGTACACAACATCGCATACATAATGGATCCAATAGCCGAAGCATAAGGCGTATTGTCCATTTCATCTTTCTCAGTCTGTGTTTGTGGACACTGACTCTTCGAAAGATTCAGACCATGTCTGACTGGAAGATATCCTCTTTTAGAATTCTCTAAATGAAATCTCTCCAGGACTTTATCGATGTAAGTACTCTGGCACAGCCCGAGAAGCCTCTTAGATCTATCCCTGTAGATCTTCACACCTAATACATAGGCTGCTTCTCCTAAATCTTTCATCTGGAAACATTTTCTTAACCATGCTTTAACCGCATGCATTTCAGGAATATCGTTTCCAGTGATCAAGATATCATCGACGTAGAGGACTAGGAAAGTAATCACGCTCCCACTAAACCTCTTATATACACACGGGTCATCCTCGTTCTTGATGAAACCAAATTCAGAGATTGATTCATCAAAACGAATATTCCAGCTTCTCGATGCTTGTTTAAGTCCATAAATAGACTTCTTTAACTTGCATATTTTATGACGATCTGATGGATTAGTGAAACCTTCAGGTTGTGTCATATACACATCCTCCTGCAAATTTCCATTAAGGAAAGCAGTCTTCACATCCATTTGCCAGATCTCATAATCATAATATGCAGCTATCGCGAAAAGAATCTGAATAGACTTAAACATAGCTACAGGTGAGAAAGTTTCATCATAATCTATCCCGTAGATTTGTTTGAAACCTTTCGCAACTAGCCTGCCTTTATAGGTAACCACGTTACCATCCATGTCAATCTTCTTCTTGAAGATCCATTTACAGCCTATAGGGATTACTCCCGGAGGCGGATCAACCAAATCCCATACTTGGTTATCTGACATGGAGTCCATTTTGGCTCGCATAGCTTCAAGCCATCTAGCTGAGTCCGGTCCACTGACCGCATCCGCATAAGTAAGGGGTTCATCATTATCAATGATGTAGACTCCGTCATAGCGCTCAGGCTGTCGACGGATCCTTCCCGATCTTCGCGGTTCCCGTGATATCTGAGCCTCAGGTTGTTCAGTAACCTGTTCTACTGGCTCAGGCTCATCCAACTGTGCTTGACCACTTTGTCCTTCCTCTGGATTCTCATCCAGCTTTATTTCTCTCCCACTGGCCTCTTGCAGAAGAAACTCCTTCTCAAGAAATATGGCCGTCCGAGCAACAAACACCTTGTTCTCTTTGGGATCGTAGAAATAATAACCCTTAGTTTCCTTAGGGTAACCGACAAAGATACATTTGTCAGATCTGCTCTCTAGTTTCCCAGAGGCGAGCTTTTTGACATAAGCCTCGCAGCCCCAGATCCTGATAAATGTCAAGCTAGGCTGTTTCCCATACCATAATTCATATGGGGTCTTTGAAACTGCCTTGGATGGCACTCGGTTTAGTACCTTTGCAGCTGTCTCCAGTGCAAATCCCCAAAAGAAGTAAGGTAGAGTAGCCTGACTCATCATAGAACGAACCATATCAAGTAACGTTCTATTTCTCCTCTCGGACACACCATTCCATTGCGGTGTTCCTGGCGGAGTGAGCTGTGAGATAATCCCACACTCCTTCAGATAGTCAGTAAACTCTCGACTTAGGTATTCTCCACCTCGATCAGAACGAAGTGCCTTGATATTTCGGCCTAGCTAATTCTGTACTTCATTCTTGAACTCTTTGAACTTGTCAAAAGATTTACTTTTATGTCTCATAAGATAGACATACCCATATCTACTGAAATCATTAGTGAAGGTAATGAAGTACTGATAGCCACCTCTGGCATGTTTACTAAATGGCCCACACACATCACTGTGTATGAGGTCAAGTAAACCTGAAGTCCTTTGACCTTTATGAGGAAAAGGAGACTTCGTCATTTTGCCTATTAAACAAGCTTTGCATGTATCAATCTCCTCATAGGAGAATGATCCCAGCAGTCCATGTTCATGCAACCGCTTAATGCGTTTCTTATTAATATGGCCTAAACGACTATGCCATAGCAAGGTGCTGTCATCAGCATATTTGGCTTTCTTATTATCAATATTTTGTATAGAACATTCCATGTCCAACATGAATAACCCATTGTTAATTGAACCAGTAGCATAAACAATATTATCTAAAGAAAGAACACACTTTGAAATATTGCATTCAAAGGAAAACCCCTTCCTGACAAGAGCAGGAATGGAGATAATATTTTTAGTAATGCTGGGAACAAAGTAACAATTGTCTAGTTCCAATACAAGTCCAGATGGTAAAGAGATGAAATAGTCTCCTACAGCAACAGCAGCAACCCGTGCCCCGTTTCCAACTCGTAGGTTCACCTCATGCTGTCCCACCTGTCTTCTTCTCCTGAGTTCCTGTACATTTGAACAAATGTGAACTCCACATGCAGTGTCCAACACCCATGAAATAGAAGAAGATGAAACCATGACTTCCGTCACGTATATACCTGAGCCAGAAGCGATGCTTCCCCTCTTGTCTCCTTGGAGCGCTTTACAGTCCTTTTTCCAGTGACCCAACTGGCCACAATGGAAACATCTGTATTCCTTCGACCGCTTAACCTTTTGTTTCAGAGCCTTATTGTAGTTCTTGACTGGGGCTTTGCCCTTCTTCCCCTTCTTCTTGTTCCTGGAAGGAACCATTAAGACAGAGGTTGAAGGCTTTCCCTTCAGAGTCTCCTCCGTAGTCAAGAGCATATTCAGCAACTCTGCCGGAGTACAATCGATTTTGTTCATATTAAAGTTAATAATGAACGCATCGAAAGAGGGCGGGAGAGACTGCAGAATAATGTCTACAGCAAGCTCCTGATTGATGGTATGTCCCAGTTTCTCTAGAGCCTCCTTGTGCCCAATCATCTTGAGCACGTGAGCTCCCACTGGACTCCCTTTAGCCAGTTTGCTCTGAAAGAACAGCTTAGTCAAATTGTAGCGCTCAGTCCTCGCCTGTGCAGCATACAGCATCTTGAGGTTTGCTATAATTTCTATAGCCGACATATCCTCATGCTGACGCTGCAGCGGTGGCGTCATAGACGCTAGCATCAGGCAAGCGACATCAATGCTATCATTGACATGCTTTTCATAGGCTTCCCGAACCGCCCTTGCGGCGTTCGGAGCGGGTTGAGGCGGTATCGCCGTCTCGAGGACATACAGTTTCCTCTCTGCCTTAAGAACAATCTTAAGGTGTCCGTACCAGTTTGAGAAGTTTGGCCCAGCAAACTTCTCCCTTTCCAGTAGGGATCGCACATTGAAGTTCATGGTGTTCGTTGCTGCAGGAATCTACAACAATGCAAGAACAGCAAGGTCAGTATCAATGTTCAGAATCAATCCAGGACTTAAGAAAGATTCTTTTCTCACTATTTTATCTGGCTGAAAAATCCAGCAAAAACAGCCCGAAAGAGTCGAACTCTTTTAGTGAGATGGGATCCAGATTTCATACTTGGTCTCCGCGTCCCGCTCAGGCGAGATAAGATGCACAGAGAGTTCAAGCACTAATTTCTGGTAGGCAGTCCCTGCCAATCGCCAACCCGTGCGATTCCCCTTCATCTGGGCAATCCAGCAGACTGTGCCAACTGAATTGGTACAACACAGTCTCTGATCCCTCAGATGGCTACCTCCATATAGCTAACATATGCCCCATATGTAGCCTACATGGTCAAGCGGACCTGACCTACTCCCTAGACCACCACGTGCTATGCTGAGCAACGAGAAGCGATAAATCCCTTCTCTGTAACACGCAGGTGTAATCACACACCGTCTGAAGATAGATGGGCATGCCCACTGAGTGGGTACAACACGGCCCCAACGATAGTCAGAACAGTGAGGTTTCGCGTCAGAAGGCTTTACGTGCTTGATATTTAACGTTGGATTTTAACGGTCTTTTATCTTCTCAACTATCATGCAATTCCTATGGTGATAGCAGAAGATAAATAAATCATGCAATTCTAATTATATAAACAATAAATAGAAAGCATGCTGATCTTATGTGGTAAAAGCCCATTAAGCCTAAGTAAGACCTTAACCTAACTTAAGTCTTCACTTGCTTTTCTTCATAGGGCTTTTGCTCCTCATCTGGCCCAAACCAGGGCCCAAGCGCCCACTGCAGCTCAGGTGCGCCCACCAGGTATAATGAGCCTGTCCTAGGGTCGAACCCTAGACCTCCCACCTGGTCAAGGCTCTGCTGCATGCGCCTCTGCCAAGTGTGCTCTGTGCTCTTGTCTGATTAAATTACAATTTAATCTATCTAGACAAGATTGACTCGCAGGTCAATTACAGTTTATAAATTAAATAAAAATGTGATGCGCAGATCACAATAAAAATTAATTTACAAATTATCCAGGCTCGCAGGCCCCAGCACAGCACACATTAAGGGCATCCCACATAAAACAAACATCATGGCATCATCCAAACAACATGTGATCCATTAATAAGAAAATAAAATTTTGAAAACCCTTTGTTATCAATTTTACTTTTCTTATGTGCCCTACAACCTTACAACGGTCCATTGATAGGGATCCACTCATCATGTCTAGTCAGATCCACTGCCCTTGCATGCACCAAGTCCTAACTGACTTGAGTCGACCCAGTGGTCAACTATGCATGCGCCATGGGCTGAACAACCATCATGGGTTCTGGCAAGCGGGTGTGAACCCGGGCCTAACTCATGTGCGTTCACCAGTTGTCTCAACCAGACCTCGCTACACGCCTGTGATGCAGTCGACCTATAGCCACCTCATGCTTGCGCATGGGTGCCATCTGGTCGACCCATCTAGGCTGTCAGATGGTCTGATCAGACTATTGGATCTAACCTAGAGGATGATTTCAACCCCATCAACCCGTCTAAGGGTTTATAGCAGGTGCTTAGTCTAATGATAGGCGCGCAAGTTAAATTTTTCTTTGACAAAAGAACAACATGCGCCAAGAAGTAACAAACATCATACATGTATATTCGCATGATGAACTAGCATAAACTTTCGCATGTAATAAAACTTAGATCTAAGCATAAGCATAAACATGGATCACACATTATCTTCAAGCAATCATATGATTTAAACGATAACCTTTCGGCTCTGATACCAATTGAAAGGTTCCCCTGTAACTAGGGGGCGAAACCCAGATAGGTGGCACATAAAATTTTGCAAGCGGAAGCATGGGTTTCAATAGATCTTTCGCAAATATATGATCAACTTGTTCGAGTATGGATTCATACCATTGCCATTGGTTCGATTGGCGTCTAGGAAGAAGATGGCGACAGGGCTCTCCTCCAAAGCGCCGCACACAAGATGATCAACGGCTTGCTCCTTGGACGCTCCTTGTGCTAGCAAGGATCTCCAAGTGACCTTGTCGTGTAAGGGATGAGGTGCTTGGCCGAATTTCCTCCAAGTCGTGAGTCTCTTTCACCACGAGAGAAATGTCGTCCAGAGAGATAGGCGAGCGACGAGAATAGGGCTTCTATCTTCGAACAAGAAGCGTGGTCTCTTTTGAGATCATGGTTTCTAAAATTAGAAACCACACCCCACGTTCTCTCATTCACACCAAGTGAATGAATCGCAACATGCCCCCTTTGAACCATGCGCTCAATTAATGAGCGGTTCAAGTTGATTTGGTTTAAAAACCAAATCAAACCAAGCCTCGATCCAGATCACCTTAAACCCTAAGGTTCAAGATCTGACCGTTCATCTCCTGATACTCTTGATCTTACCGATCTAGGATCAACTCTCTCGATCTAAGCTTACCGATCTTAAGCCTTAATCAATCAAACATGATCAGACCAGATCTCACTTACAATCAGAGATTAAATCCCTTTAAACTGAACTCAAACAATTCAGTCCACACGATCTGACTTAAGTAAGCCATATCATCAAATTGTGCGACCCTAAGGGTTTCCTTTAAATGTCGGTAACGATAACTTACGTTATCACGATCAGTGAGGGGTATCTAGCAACACATCACTGTCTCCCGATATAAAAGAAAGAGTCTTCCAAGACTACACCCAAACCACAGCACAAGTGTGAATCCACTTCACCAGGCATACATGTTTCCTTTGCCACTGGATGTTCTTATTAGACAAGCGTGTCAAGCCTGTAGCTCCAATATGATGAGCATGATTAGATCAGATGAACATAGTCACCTGGGTATGGCCATACACTTTCTCAATCATCTCATCCAGGGGGGCCCCTTTAGAACATCACACTCCTTAAACAAGGAGACGGCAATCCTATATCTATCACTAGTGTCCTAACCTGACTCAAGCTCACCATCCAAGATAGTCTATAACCATTATGTTTCAAATGATATTGAACTATCTCAAAACAATGACAATCATCATTTAGAAACACAAGTGATCTCAAGTCAGAGGACATGTGCCACTTGTTGCAAACAAGGATTATTCACAGTGTGACAAGCAATTGAATATCCTAGTAGGGTCTGTCCAGTACATCCAATGTACCCATGAGTCTACATCTTATTCCACGCTCAAAGCATCCTATAAGATTAGCACACATATTAGTCTCAATCATATCAAGGCTGTCTCATGTTCACCAAGATATCTCGACTAAGGACATAAGGCATGTCAGCCAAGCTGAACAGCTTTGAGACATTATTCAGAAGCACACTTATTGCAGCAGACAATGTAACAAACTGAATAACAACTATTGCCTTTATAAACATAAAAGTTTATACATGATACTGTTACAATCCCAAGGCCTCAAACATTAGCCTTAAGGGCATACCCCAACATTCCTAACATTCAATTTTAGGGTTCCAAGTTCTCAAGCAAAACACCTTTCGGTCCTTATTGCGAAAACTCTAAAATATGCTTGATGATATGAATCTATGGAGAATTAAAGAGCAATCATCGCAGAAGCAGAATTATCATGCTAAAATTATACTTGACGAAATAAAAGTTATCTAGTCATTAAGAAATCAAAAGGAATTATTTCCCCATGTCCCAAAAGAAGTTTAAACTAGCATGGTAGAAAGATTACAATAATCCATGGTTTAGAGGGACCAAAAATCAAAGAGAAGGATGAATTTACTAAACACAGCACGACTGTAATGGAAATTACAGCCGTAATTTTCGCGTGAACAGTGGTCGGCGGCGTGCTTTTGTTGATTTCTCCTCCGATCGACTTCCTTTCACTTTGAAACTTCTGGGGTATCTTCTCCTCCTCTATGCGCAACTTCCCTTCAAATTTCACAGACGGAGATGCGTTGTACGCTTCCCGGCGGCGAACCCTAAGGCGACGGTGAAAATCTTGATTTCTCCCTCAACAGTGGATGAAAATTAGGGCTTTTTGTCTATGTGTCTTCTCCTCCATCTAAACTCTTCTTTTGTTTCTTACGGATCTTCAATTTATGGCTTGGATCGTCCGCAATCGATCGCGCAAAAATTGGGCTTCAATGTTGACCGTGGAAGTTGGGTGTTAATGATAGAATTACGGTAGTGTTTCTGGTTATGGCAGTGCCGTAATTTTAGTCGAATTTTTTGGTTGAAACTATTTGGCAATTAAGGCACAGTAAAGTAGGTTATGGTAGTACTGTAATTTTAGCTAAAATTTCTGGTCAGAAATCACTCCAAATTATAGCCCGTGAAACGCGTTACGGTAGTGCCCTAATTTCTGAAAAACTTTCTGGATGAAAAATTTCCCAGATTACGGTAGTGCTCTGATATTACGATAGCTGGTGAAAATACGGTACCGTAATATAGATTACGGCCCTGCCGTATTTTGGTCTGTGGCTTCGATTTACGTGAAATTTGACATCTAATCTTCTCTTGATGGTGAGGATTAATCCATGCATCTGAATTGCTTGAAAATGCCTGAAAATCATGCCTTTTTATCTGAAAATCATCAAAAACCAAAAGGAGTGTAGATTCAGCAGTATTTGATAAAAAAAGGCATAAAAATAAGCAAAGTAATATGAATATGACACAAAAAGATCTATGAAATGGCACAAAATTTTCTATAAATTTTGGTGTCTTCAAGAGCATAGTAGAGTAACAAGCCCCTAAATAATGACATGAAATATTTAATAAGACTATTTTATCATATGGATTTCAAATCAATGACTCTAACAACTATCTCTACTATAAAACTGTAAACTCTAGCTTTGTACTTTTGTGTTTATATGTAGATGACATCCTAATTTTGCCTAATGATCTCAATATGATTAATAATACTAAAGAATTTATATCTCTTTAATTTGACATGAAAGATATAGGGAAGCTGATGTAATATTAGGAATGAAAATTTTAAGAAATCAAAATTTAATTTATCTTTCTCAATCTCACTATGTAGATAAAATTCTAGAGAAATTTAAATTCAATTCCTTCTCTCCTTCAACCACCCCCTTTGACTCTAATTGTCATATGTTTAAAAATCAAGGCTAAGCTGTTAAATAAGAATTATACTCTAAGGCTATAGGTTCTTTTCTATTTCTTACTAATAGAACTAGACCTGATATAGCCTATGTAGTCTCTGGGCTTAGTAGGCACACTAGTAACCCTAGTAAACTTTATTGGGCTACTAGAAAAAGAATATTTATATAACTTAAAGGAACAACTAATTATAGCTTAATCTATAGTGAATAACCTTTTTATATTATAAGAAATTTGTGACACCAATTGAATTTCTAGCTCTAATAATGTTAAATCAATTTATGGATATGTCTTTACTTTTAGGTAGTGGAGTGATGACTCAAAAAGGCATAGTAAATTTTATATTTTTATATTGTCTTTTTGAGTCATTTTTATGCACTTGTGCTTATTTTTGAATTAAAATTGGTCATTTGATTTGGAATCTGCCCATTCTCTTATTTTTTTTTTTTCAATTTTTTAGATAAAATGCACTTATTTTCATGGATTTTTGGGCTAAATGGACCAAGGGCTAAAGCTGGAGAAGATTTAGAGCTCAAGGGGTAATTTTGCAAGAAATTTGCCATCACACCCCTGTGGCAAAATGAACTACCGACATCACACCCCTGTGATTCTAACAAATTGGGGGAAATCCATAAGCGAGACCTGAGTCTTCTAGCTTCATTTGAACTCAATTTTTAAAGTTCAAATTATGCAATCGATGGGCTAATCGATAAATCTTGAAGTAGGGAATAGATTAAAAAGGAGAGGAGAAGATCGATTCAAGGTACCACACGCTCATGAGCAAAAATGAATGAGAAATCACAGGTGGTGGCTAGACTTGGCAAAATTTGACCCGACCTGTTGACCTGACCCGACTCAACACGAAGTTAGGCGGGGTTTGGATTAGCCATAATCGTGTTCGGTGTTTATGACCCGAAAATAATCGGTCATGTCGAGTTGTAAATGGGTTGACCCTCTTAACCAGATTACATTATATATTTTTATATAAAAGATTTAAATATAGGCTCACCTAACTCACATTGCTAGCCCATAAGCCCAAATATTTTCTAATTATCTTTTAACGCAGATTTCTACACACATATAAGCCCAAATTTTTGTTAATTTTAATAGAATTTTTATTAATTTATTAATTATGTTGAAAATATGAATGATAAACGTGTTATTCAGGTTGTGTTCGTGTTAGATAGTTTGATCTAATTAATTAAACGTGCCGTGTTCGAGTTGGCTTAATCGGGTCACGGGTCACAACTGACACGACCCGTTTATGACAAGCTGACCCGAATTGCCAGGTCTAGTGGTGGTGATAGAGTCCCATTTATTGCCAAGAGGCATAGAAGGCAACTTTATGATGTTCATGTTTTAATCATACTATTTATAAAGATCATCAAGTAACTCTAATTTTCTTTGGTTGTGTGATAGAATCAAATTATACGTTAAATGACAAACATTTCGGATTATGATGCATAAAATTCAAAGTGAGGAAGTTGTATTGAGTGTATGAGAACAAAAATGTAAAGTTGGTAACTAAGTGTGATGTCAATATTTCATATTATAATCTCATTATAAAGATTGTAGATTGTATACACCTATAGCTAATACCCACACTAGGAATCATGGGGAATTATGTTAAAGGAAAGGGGCAAAATGATCAATTTAACCATATAATAGAATAAATTATAATTAGTTGGGAACTTGAATAAGTGTTTTGTTACTAGTTGGTTATGTAAAAAAACAAAGAGAAGAAGAAAGAAAATAATTATGCAAGTGAAATGAAAGGAGATAAAAACACCTCATGCTTGCCTTCAAGCCACCTCAAGCTTGCTTGAGTGACAAGGTGATGACACCTCATGCTAGAGGATTACTATTGGTGGAAAAATGAGGTAAATGTAGGAAAAAAATTATAATTTTCATAGAAGCTTGCGTTTGGCTTGGAGAAGAGTGGATTGAAGGTGGTAAATTGAAGAAGAAGTGGAGTAAAAGCTGATTTTTTACCATAAGGCAAGTTTCTACTGTTTGCCCTATATTTGAGTGTTCAAAAGTATTATAAATTGGAAAGAAAATTGAGTTTGTGATTTATTGACCTAAAGAAGATTCTAATACTTAAATCAAGTGAATATATTGTCAAATTTATCATTTTACCCCTTGCTTTTAATATAATTCCCAATGATTCCTAGTGTGGGTATTAGCTATAAGTGCATACAATCTACAATCTTCATAATGAGATTATAAGATGAAACATTGACATCATACTTAGTTACCAACTTTACATTTTTGTTCTCATACACTCAATACAACTTCCTCACTTTGAATTTTATGCATCATAATTTGAAATGTTTGTCATTTAACATATAATTTGATTATATCACAAAATCAAAGGCATATAATGGATTGGAAGGGAGAATGGGATGGTGACTTGTCTCTCATTGAGTTCACTTATAATAATAGCTTTCATTCAAGTATACAAATGACACCTTATGAAGCATTATATGGAAGGAAGTGCAGGACACCAATTTGCTAGGAGGAGGTTGGTGATAGGAAAATAATGGTTTCTGATGAGGTACAGGAAACTACAGAAAAGATTCAAGTGATAAGAAATAAATTGAAAACAGCTCAAAGTCGCTAGAAAAGTTATGTTGATAATAGAAGAATAGACCTTAAATTTCAAGCTGGGGATCCTGTGTTTCTAAAAATATCTCCTTACAAAGGTGTGATAAGATTTGGTAAGAAGGGAAAGCTAAGCCCTAGATTTATTGGTCCCTTTGAGGTACTTGAAAGAGTTGGATTTGTTGCTTATAGGGTTGCACTACCACCAGCCTTAACCAATATTCATGATATTTTCCATGTGTCTCTCTTGAGGAAGTATAATCCAGATCCCTCTCACATTATTTAGCATGAGCCCTTGGAAATTGATAAAGATTTGACCTACACTATAGAGCCCAAGCAAATTTTGGATAGGAAAGATAACATTTTAAGGAATCATGTCATTCCCTTAGTGAAGGTCATTTGGCAAAATCATTCAATGGAAGAAGCTACTTGGGAGATCGAAGAGGAAATGAAGAGGGAGTGCCCACACCTCTTCAATGATTAAGGTATGAAAATTTAGAGGACTAAATTTCTTGTAAGGTGGGGAGAGTGTGATATCCAGTTTTAATCATACAATTTATAAATATCATCAAGTGACTCTAATTTTCTTTCATTTTGTGATAGAATCAAATTATATGTTAAATGACAAATATTTAGGATTATGATGCATAAAATTCAAAGCAAGGAAGTTGTATTGAGTGTATGAGAACAAAAACGTAAAGTTGGAAACTAAGTATGATGTCAATGTTTCATCTTATAATCTCATTATGAAGATTGTAGATTGTATGCACCTATATCTAATACCCACACTAGGAATTATGGGGAATTATGTTAAAAGAAGGGGGCAAAATGATAAATTTAACCATATAATAGAATAAATTATAATTACTAGGGAACTTGAATAAGTGATTTGTTACTAGTTGATGATGTAAAAAAAAAAAAGAAAGAAGAAAGAAAATAATTATGTAAGTGAAATGAAAGGAGATAAAACACCTCATGCTCGCCTTCAAGCCACACCAAGCTTGCTTGAGTGACAAGGTGACGACACCTCATGCTAGAGGATTACTATTGGTGGAAAAATGAGGTAAATGTAGGAAAAAATTGTAATTTTCACATAAGCTTGCATTTAGCTTGGAGAAGAGTGGATTGAAAGTGGTAAATTGGACAAGAAGTGGAGTAAAAACCAATTTTTTACCATAAGGCAAGTTTCTACGTTTGCCCTATATTTGAGTTTTCAAAAGTATTGTAAATTGGAAAGAAAATTGAGTTTGTGATTTATTGACCTAAAGAAGATTCTAATACTGAAATAAAGTGAATTTTTGTTGATCATCATATTGTAGACTACTTGAAAGAAAGTAATTAAGGCATTCTAAAAATCAGACCTATTCATGATTTTTGTTATGTAACTTTGTGCACGCAAATGGTTTTTAAATGAAATTACTTTGGATAAAAGCTAACTTGAGTAGCTTTCCAGCACATCATATCTTTTATAGTGTAAATGTTGGGGTATGCCCTTAAGGCTAATGTTTGAGGCCTTTGGGATGATTTCAGTATCATGTATAAACTATGTATAAGTTTATAAAGGCAATGGTTGTTATTCAGGTTGTTACATTATCTGCTGCTATTATGTGTACTTCTGAATAATGTCTCAATGGTGTTCAGCTTGGCTGACATTAGCATTGTCCTTAGTCGAGATATCTTGGTGAACATGAGACAGCCTTGATATGATTGAGACTAATATATGTTCTAATCTTATAGGGTGCTTCGAGCATGGAATAAGATGTAGACACATAGGTGCATTGGATGTACTGGAGAGACCCTACTTAGGATATTCAATTGTTTATCACAATGTGAATAATCCTTATATGCAAGCAAGTGGCATATTTCCTCTGACTTGAGATCGCTTGTGTTTCTAAATGATGATTGGCATTGTCTTGAGGTAATTCAATATCATTTGAAATATAATGGTTATAGATTATCTTGGATAATGAGCATGAGTCATGTTAGGACACTAGTGATAGATATAGGATTGCCTCTCCTTGTTGGAGTGTGATGTTCTAAAGGGGCCCCCTAGATGAGATGATTGAGAAAGTGTATGGCCATACCCAGATGACTATGTTCATCTGATCTAATCATTTTCATCATATTGGAATTACAGGCTTGACACGCTTGTCCAATGAGAACATCCAGTGGCAAAGGAAACATGTATGTCAAGTGAATTGGATTCACACTTGTGCTATGGTTTGGGTGTAGTCTTGGAAGACTCTTTCCTTCATATCGGGAGACAGTGATGTGTTGCTAGATACCCCTCTCTGATCGTGATAACGTAAGTTATCGTTACCGACATTGAAGGAAACCCTTAGGGTCGCACAATTTGATGATATGGCTTACTTATGTCAGATCGTGTGGACTGAATGGTTTTGGTTCAGTTTAAAGGAGTTTAAACTCTGATTGGAAGTGAGATCTGGTCTGATCATGTTTGATTGATTAGGGCTTGAGATCGGTAAGCTTCGATCGGGAGAATTGATGCTTGATCGATGAGATCAAGAGCATCAAGAGATGTGTGGTTAGATCTTGAGCCATCTGGTTCATATGAGATCTAGACCATGGCTTGGTTTGATTTGGTCTTTGAACCAAATGCAATAGAACCGGTTCACATAAGTGAACGCATGGTTCAAAGTGAGAAGACGTTTTGGTTGGTTCGAAAACATGGGCGCATGGCTTGATGACTTTCTATTTTTGGAAGCCATAAGCGTTCCCACGTTGGATAACGCCTCAACGCCTCCCTCTCTCTCGAATGAATGCTTCTCCTCTCGTGTGTGTGTGTCGAGGCTCCACGAAAGAGAAGAGGTAGAGAGTTTTCGCTTAGCCAAGAAGAAGAACATCTCATCTTCTCCTACATGTTGAAGGACACCTTGGAACTTTGCTAGCACAAAGAAGAAAAGGGAGTAGCCATCGTCACCTTGTGTGCGACTGCTTTGGAGGAGAGCCGCTCGCCCTCTATATTCTTCCAAGTCGCCATCCAAATAATGGCCATGGTAACATCCTATCTTCTCATTGCAAGAACTAATAGTTGATCATATGTTCATGCCATGCGATCTTCATGAAACCCTTGTTTTCGCCCAAGAAAAATTTTATATGCGCCTGAATTAGGGTTTCGCCCCCCCCCCCTTTCAGTAAACTATAATAATGGTATCAAATAGATAGGAAGATTTAGTATATGTTTCCTGGAATATAAGGCTGACCTTCTTGTAGTATTTTTCTTATAGACCTTGATATTCAGATTAGTTTTGAATGATATTTGTTCTGACCAAAAGAAGACTCGAGTATGTTTCCAATGAGTGATACATTGCATGTATTTGAGACTATCTATATCTTTAAACATACAGTAACTTTCAGCTCATTGATTATGTAAATCTAGAATTGGACAATCTAACTTTTGTCACTTGATCTGCAATAACTTTTTGTTAAGTTTGTCAAATTGTATTAAATTGGATTTATTGGAACGTACATTCTATTATTTTTCCAATGATATCTATTTTTTTGTAATTACCTACAACACTTTCCTTTGATTCATTTGAATAAATGAAATGACTGAACCAGTTTAACATGTTTTGTCCTCAGCATTAGTATTGTTATGACACAAATTATCATCATCCTTGCAAAACTCTCCATGGTCATGAGGATAGTAACTTGAGCATAATCATCTATCTATTGTGATTGTTCTTTGAGTCATGGACACTCCCATTGTATGTGATGTTTGACAATATGTTCGTATACACCTTGATATGGACCTTTGACACTTTGTACTCATGATCATGTTGTAAGGGCAATCATATGAAGGCAACAATGCCATTGTGTTACATTGATTTTGTGATAATGACATTGTTCTTTAGCTCTTACATCTTTTAGTGGGAAAATGATTTGATCCCATTTTGGGAATTGTGGCTATGGATATAAAATTAAGTGCTACATGGAGTAAAATGCCATATTAGAAATAACGGGGCCACCTCTAGAATCCCTCCATATTTAGTTGGGCCATGGCGAGCCCTTTGCGGGCTTATGTGTGTGTGGGCTTACTTAGATGTGGGTAGGTCATGCTTCTAGACGTGGAAGATTGTGATGTGATGTGTTTCCACTAATATATTTATGATACGTTGATACTTGGGAGGTTGTGATATTATCCTGAGTTTCTATGATACTTTTGACACCACACCCTTGATTTATGATATTATCATTTGTTATAATACCTTATAGACACATGAGTTAGTGATATTGTGATTTGTTCCTATGATGCTTTTGCTATTCAGATGTCATTGATATCATCATTGTGATAATATATTTAGGATGTTATTATCTCTTTGTATGGTGTTTCCTTTGCATATTATGAAATTTGACTTCAAATGAGTAATAAAAATGTATTTTTGTGTATGAGCAATGTAGTTCTTGCTAAGTTTCATAACTCGCTCTTTTGATTTTATATATAATACAGGTTAATTTATGGTTGATTTCCTTGGGGCAAAGGAGGAGGTGTTAATAGAAATGTGTGTATAAAGCTCCCTACTAGTTTGATGTTTTAGTGAGATGCCAAGTTGATATGCTCATGTAAATATGTTTTGTGTTATATATAGCATGTTTGAGTAATTTTGTTAAGGTATCACTCTGTGACATTGTAAATTGGATGTCAAAATAAAAGTTGATATTTAATAAATCTTTGTTGGTTGGATGAGGTTAGTTGAGTTTGTTAAGTGATGTTGTTACTCCTCTAGAAATGGATTAAAATTGTCAATAGGTGGTACATGAGTTTATTCAATCTGATTTGATTGTTTTGATCTTGGGAAATTGCATTGTGTTAAACTAGGACAATATTATTAATTTGCAGAGAAGGTGCGAATCAAGGAGGAGAATACATATGCAAAGTTTTTGAAAAAAAAAAGGAGATCAAAATTGAAAGAAATCGGCGAAAGACAGTGATGGCTACAGTGCTATGGTGAACAGCTAGATATGGAGTTCATCTTTGTAATCACAGGGCTGTGACAAACTACACTACGGCCGTCACACCCCTATGATGACAGTAAAAGTTTTTTTTTATTTTTTTCACCTTTCTTATTTATAAATCTTTTTCTTCAAGAATATTTATTGTGTAATCATGCCTGTGATAGCGTAAAACCTTCTTTGGGACAACGCCAGTAACCTTTTGATTTTTACAATGACTTGATAGCATCTTTACTTGTCAATTATTTGAGTGTTAATTTTACCTTTGTGATTCATTGGCTTTGTGGTAGTTAAATTATGAATAATTGCATATTCTTTATAATATTAACTACGAGATGACTTATAAACCCGAACTCCTTTAATTAGAACTAGCAACCTAGACTATGAAAGTAGCTAGTTCTAGAAATCTAATTATTGATGCCTATTTTATATGTAGTTATTCTAATTTAACAATTACAATGTGTTAGACATGATAATTATACTAAGAAGTGAGTTAAATAGTCAAAACCACTTAGGTAAAATCTATAAAATTAAACTACGAGAGTATTTAATTTTACTTAAGAAAATGACTTAGGGATTGAGCCACAAAAGAGATCCTTGATTCTTAGGAACTAAAATTACCCTTGGTCAAATCAATAAAACAGCAAGTCACAAGAGTGAAGGTTGAGTTAGTGTAAGTTGGGCATCCGAGAGGAGACAACTTTTCTTTAGGGAATTTTTCTTTAACACAATTTGAATAACCGACATAAAAATCTATTCTATTTTGTCATAAAAAATCATTGTGGTGAAACCTTGTCTCGAGTTCTCCTTTTGAATTTTATTCGATCATTAGTTTTTGTTTAGTTAATTCTCATTTTAAAATATCGCTTTGCTTATTTAGTGAGAATACAATTATTTGGTACTTAGCACATAGGTCTATGTGGTTTGATATCTATTTTATTTCTTTGACGTATTCGTGCACTTGCATACACATCAAATTTTTGTGTTTAATTTTATTTAGAGAAAATGACTTGGGGATTGAGCCATGAAAGTGATCCTTGATTCTTAGGAACTAAAATTACCCTTGGTCAAATCACTAAAATAGTAAGTCACGAGAGTGAAGGTTGAGTTAGTGTAAGTTGGGCATCCGAGAGGAGATAACTTTTCTTCAAGTAATTTTTCTTTAACATAATTTGAATAACTGATATAAAAAATCTATTCTACTTTGTCATAAAAAATCATTGTGGTGAAACATTGTCTTGAGTTCTCCTTCTGAATTTCATTTGATCATTAGTTTTCACTTATTTAATTCTCATTTTAAAAATATCGCTTTGCTTAGCTAGTGAGAATACAATTACTTAGTACTTACCACACAGGTCTTTGTGGTTCAATATCTATTTTGTTACTTTGACATATCCATGTACTTGCAGACATATCATGGAGCCATTTTCTAACAATCCAGTAAACAAATAATAATAGCTAAAAGTGCCATAGAAGTAGAGTTAGTAGCGCTCGATCTAGCTTTGATGCAGTAGACGACCCTTCCCCTAGAAAAAATTTTGCTTATCGTGGTCGTGACCAAGATCACGGCCTGGCTGTGATGCCTTTTGTGAAGTTTGAAAAAAAAATTCAAAAGATATCACAGTCATGAACCTCATGACGACCAAGTAGTGATGCACCTAGGAAAGCCGAAATAGTTTGTTTCGAAGGACCATCGATGCTTGCAATGCCCTAACATACTAATAGGGGTCCCGCAAGTGCACGGGTCTATTGAAGTAGTAAAATATCGATCCCATAGGGACTAATGGGCAAGTGCCAACTGATCTCAAATTCACTAGTTAGACAATGTTGAAGTTGGTGAGGTTTAAATGACTATGCTAATTATGCATGCGAACATGTAGACGACATGAGTTATACCAGAGAAATTTGGATGAAAGACAAATCAGGATATGGGTTCACCACTTTGACGTTTTATGATGGAATAACCTAACTCTAAAAAAACTTAACACGTACCGCAAGTGCACGGTTATGTCGAAGTAATATAAAAGATGTCGAATCCCACAGAGAACAAGGTTGAGTACCAGAAAATCCGAGTCCTAATAGCTAGGCGAATCAAAATTGGGTTTTGAAAATAGAAATCGTAAACAAGCAATCGCAACTATGTCAGTAGAAATCAAATTTGAGAGAGATATCGAGGCTATGGTTACCACCACGCAGAATCATTCAATCGCACAAGACAGATATTAATTATTTGGATTATTGATTTTTGCACAAGGAGTCTAACCCTAGGGTACAAGGTGCCCTCTCTCGAGTGTACACCCCGGTGTTCGACTTAGACTGATCGCCTACTCTCGCAGTGCATCATTCTAAGATGAACCCAATGAGTTCTGTGGCAGACTATGAAATCCTCGAGTGAAGACCAAGCATTTTCGTGTCGAGGTCTCGCAAGTTTTACTAAGAGATTCCACCGTTACGATCCTTCTCTCGATATGAATCGTAACGGCTAACATGTGAAAATATTCAGCCAAGATAAAATAACGAAATAAACACGTCAAAGTAAAATATGCTCACAACTAATTCCAAATAACGAAAATAGATACAAAGTTTGTGATCAAAATCATCAACGGGCTTCTACGAAGCCTCAAAATAGGGTTTATGCTACAATCATCATTGAAACGCTCAAAATCTCTCTTTTAATGAAATAAAAAGTACAAGGAAACAAATCTAAGAGAAAGGAGACGATGAACCGAGGGAATCCTGAAGAATGTTGGGGTATGCCCTTAAGGCCAATGTTTGAGGCCTTGGCATTATATCAGTATCTTGTATAAACTCTATGTTTATAAAGGCAATGGTTGTTATTCAGGTTGTTACATTATCTGCTGCAATGTGTATACTTCTGAATAATGTCTCAATGATGTTCAGCTAGTCTGACATGCAGTGTAGTCCTTAGTCGAAATATCTTGGTGAACATGAGACAACCTTGATATGATTGAGACTAATATGTGTTCTAATCTTATAGGATGCTTCGAGCATGGAATAAGAAGTAGACTCATGGGTACATTGGATGTACTGGACAGACCCTACTAGGATATTCAATTGCTTGTCACAATGTGAATAATCCTTGTATGCAAACAAGTGGCATATTTCCTCTGACTTGAGATCACTTGTGTTTCTAAATGATGATTGGCATTGTTTTGAGGTAGTTCAATATCATTTGAAACATAATGGTTATAAATTATCTTGGATAATGAACATGAATCATGTTAGGGCATTAGTGATAGACATAGGATTGCCGTCTCCTTGTTTGGAGTGTGATGTTCTAAAGGGCCCCCCTGGATGAGATGATTGAGAAAGTGTATGGCCATACCCAGATGACTATGTTCATCTGATCTAATCATGCTCATCATATTGGAGCTACAGGCTTGACACGCTTGTCCAATAAGAACATCCAGTGGCAAAGGAAACATGTATGCCTAGTGAAGTGGATTCACACTTGTGCTATGGTTTGGGTGTAGTCTTGGAAGACTCTTCCCTTTATATCGGGAGACAGTGATGTGTTGCTAGATACCCCTCACTGATCGTGATAACGTAAGTTATCATTACCGACATTTAAAGGAAACCCTTAGGGTCGCACAATTTGATGATATGGCTTACTTATGTCAGATCGTGTGGACTGAATTGTTTTGGTTCAGTTTAAAGGGATTTAAACTCTGGTTGTAAGTGAGATCTGGTCTGATCATGTTTGATTGATTAGGGCTTGAGATCGGTAAGCTTCGATCGAGAGTAGTGATGCTAGATCGGTGAGATCAAGAGCATCGAGAGATGAATGGTTAGATCTTGAACCTTGAGGTTCAATGAGATTTAGACCAAGGCTTGGTCCTTGAACCAAATTCACTTGAACCAAACCAAATGGAACCGGTTCACTATGGTGAACGTATGGTTCGAATGGTTTGATTGAGGGATGGTAACGTGGGAGTTGAAGTGGAGTTAGTGCTTTCTAAAATTGGAAAGCCGTTTTCCTTTGTTGAAAACGTTATGCGTTTTCGAACGTGAAAGGGGATTTTTCACTCTCTCGCCGCGGGCATCCTTTTTGGTCTTCTCTTCTCTTTTCGGTGGGGACACTTGACGAAAAGAAGAGGGAGTTCATCTACGCCGAGAGTCATCTCTCATCTTCCCTTCAAGCGATTAGGACTCTTGAAGCTCTTTGCTAGCACAAAGGACGACAAGGAGAAAGCCATCTTCACCTTGTGTGCGGCACCTTTGGAGGAGAGCCATATCGCCCTCTAGCTTCCAAGGCACCATCTAAACGATGGCTATGGTATGATCTCTTGTTGATTCTTTGCAATCCTTGAACAAGTTGATCATGTGTTCATGCTAACCGATCTAAGAAACCCTAAATTCCGCTTCGAAAGTTTTATATATATGCGCACGTCTATTAGGGTTCCCCCCCCCCCTTAGGGTGGGACTTTCAAATGGTATCAGAGCAGGTTTTGTATGAATCTACATGATTGCTTGATGTGATCCTTGTTTGCGATTTAGTGTAGATCTAAATCTTAACAACATGTGACAATAACATGTTTGTTTCCATGTTTGCGACAATGCATTGATCTATTGTTACCATGCGAAAAATAACATGCTTGTGATTAGATGTTGGCGCATGTTATTCATGTTAATGCATGATCTTTTGTTGGCGCTTGTTAAAGATGTGTTTTGTGTTTCAAAACTTGTCAACTTGCGCGCATCCATCTAGATCTACATTTGCGCCTGCTATAATACCTTAGACGGGTTATTAGGTTTGAAATCATTGTCTAGTCTAGATCCAACCAGTCTGATCAGATCATCTGACAGCCTAGATGGGTCGACCAGATGGCACCTATGCGCAAGCACGAGGTGGCTATGGGTCGACTGCAGACAGGCGTGTAGTGATGTCTGGTTGAGACAACCAGTGAACGCTCTTGAGTTAGGCTCGGGGTCACACCCGCTTGCCAGAACTCTTGAGGATCGTTCAGCCCAACACATGCATTGTTGACCACTGGGTCGACTCAAGTCAGTTAGGACTTGGTGCATGCTAGGGTAGTGGGTCTGACTAGATCTGATGAGTGGATCCCTAATAATGGACCGTTGTAAGGTAGTAGGGCACATAAGGAAAATAAAATTGATGCCAATGGGTTTTCAAAAATTTTATTTTCTTATTTGGATCACATGTTGAATCTATAACATGATGCTTGTTTATTTAATCTTATGTGGGCTGCCTATTTTAATGTGTGCTGTGCTGGGGCCTGCGTGCCTGGATTAAACTATAAATTATTATAATTGTGATCTGCGCATCACATTTTAATTAATTTATTGTGTAATTGACCTGCGTGTCAATCTTGTCTAGATAGATTAAATTATATTTTAATCAGACAAGAGCACAGAGCACACTTGGCAGAGGCGCATGCAGCAGTGGCTTGACCAGGTGGGAGGTCCAGGGTTCGACTCTGGGACAGGCGCATTTACCTGGTGGGCGCCTCTGAGCTGCAGTGGGCGCTTGGGCCCTGGGTTGGGCCAGATGAGATGCAAAAGACCCATCAACAGCTCAAGTGAAGACTTAAGTTAAATTAAGGTCGTACCTAGGCTTAATGGGCTTTTACCACATAAGATCAGCATGCTTTCTATTTATTGTTTATATAATTAGAATTGCATGATTTAATCTTCTGCTATCACCATAAGGTTTGCATGATAGTTAAGAAGATAAAAGACCGTTAAAATCCAACGCTAAAATATCAAGCTCGTAAGCCTTCTGGCGCGAAACCTCACTGTTCTGACTATCGTTGGGGCCGTGTTGTACCCACTCAGTGGGCACGCCCATCTATCTTCAGACGGTGTGTGATTACACCTGCGTGTTACAGGGAAGGGATTTATCGCTTCTCGTTTCTCAGCATAGCACGTGGTGGTCCAGGGAGTAGGTCGGGTCAGCTTGACCATGTAGGCTACATATGTGGCGCATATGGTAGCTATATGGAGGCAGCCATCTGTGGGATCAGAGACTGTGTTGTACCAACTCAGTTGGCACAGTCTGCTGGATTGCCCAGATGAAGGGGAATCGCACGGGTTGGCGATTGGCAGGGATTGCCTACCAGAGATTAGTGCTTGTACTCTCTGTGCATCTTATCTCGCCTGAGCGGGACGCGGAGACCAAATATGAAATCTGGATCCCATCTCACTAAAAGAGTTTTACTCTTTCGGGTTGTTTTGCTGGATTTTTCAGCCAGATAAAATAGTGAGAAAAGAATCATTCTTAAGTCCTAAATTGATTCTCACATTGATACTGACCTTGCTGTTCTTGCATTGTTGTAGATTACTGCAGCAACGAACACAACGAATTTCAATGTGCGATCCCTACTGGAAAGGGAGAAGTTTGCTGGACCAAACTTCTCAGACTGGTACGGACACCTTAAGATTGTTCTTAAGGCAGAGAGGAAGTTGTATGTCCTCGAGACGGCTATACCGCCTCAACCCGCTGCGAACGCCGCAAGGGCGGTTCGGGATGCCTATGAGAAGCATGTCAATGATAGCATTGATGTCGCTTGCCTGATGCTTGCGTCTATGACACCAGAGCTGCAGCGTCAGCATGAGGATCTATCTGCTATACAAATTATAGCAAACCTCAAGCTGCTGTATGCTGCACAGGCTAGGACTGAATGCTACAATTTGACTAAGCTTTTCTTTCAGAGCAAACTGGCTGAAGGAAGTCCAGTGGGAGCTCACGTACTCAAGATGATTGGGTACAAGGAGGCTCTAGAGAAACTGGGACATACCATCAATCAGGAGCTTGCTGTAGACATCATATTGCAGTCTCTCCCGACCTCTTTCGATCCGTTCATCATTAACTTTAATATGAACAAGATCGACTGTACGCCGGCAGAGTTACTGAATATGCTCTTGACTACAGAGTTGACTCTAAAGGGAAAGCCTTCATCCTCTGTCTTGCTAATTCCTTCAAGGAACAAGAAGAAGGGGAAGAAGGGCAAAGCCCCTGTTAAGAGCTACAGCAAGGCTCTGAAATAAAAGGTTAAGCGGTCGAAGGAATACAGATGTTTCCATTGTGGCCAGCTGGGTCACTGGAAAAAGGACTGTAAAGCGCTCCAAGGAGACAAGAAGGGAAGTTTCGCTTCTGGCTCAGGTATTTTTGTGACTGAGGTCATGGTTTCTTCTTCCATATCATAGGTGTTGGACACTGCATGTGGAGTTCACATTTGTTCAAATATACAGGAACTCAAGAGAAGAAGACAGGTGGGACAGCATGAGGTGGACCTACGAGTTGGAACGGGGCACGGGTTGCTGCTGTTGCTGTAGGAATTTATTACATCTCATTACCATCTGGGCTTGTATTGGAACTGGACAATTGTTATTTTGTACCAAGCATAACGAAAAATATTATCTCTATTCCTGCTCTTGTCAGGAAAGGGTTTTCCTTTGAATGCAATATTTCAAAGTGTATTATTTCTTTTGATAATATTGTTTATGCTACTGGGTCGATTAACAATGGGTTATTCATGTTGGACATGGAATGTTCTATACAACAAATTGATAACAAGAAAGCTAAGTATGCTGATAACAGCACCTTGTTATGGCATAGTCGTTTAGGCCATATTAACAAGAAGCGCATTAAGCGATTGCATGATCATGGACTGCTGGGATCATTCTCCTATGAGGAGATTGATACATGCAAAGCTTGTTTAATGGGTAAAATGACGAAGTCTCCTTTTCCTAAGAAAGGTCAAAGGGCTTCAGGTTTACTTGACCTTATACACAGTGATGTGTGTGGGCCTTTTAGTAAACATGCCAGAGGTGGCTATCTATACTTCATTACCTTTACTGATGATTTCAGTAGATATGGGTATGTCTATCTAATGAGACATAAAAGTGAATCTTTTGACAAGTTCAAAGAGTTCAAGAATGAAGTACAGAATCAGCTAGGCCGAAATATCAAGGCACTTCGTTCAGATCGAGGTGGTGAATACTTGAGTCGAGAGTTTACTGACTATCTGAAGGAGTGTGGGATTATCTCACATCTCACTCCGCCAGGAACACCGCAATGGAATGGTGTGTCCGAGAGGAGGAACAGAACCTTACTGGATATGGTTCGTTCTATGATGAGTCAGGCTACTCTGCCTTACTCCTTTTGGGGATTTGCACTGGAAACAGCTGCAAAGGTACTAAACCGAGTGCCATCCAAGGCAGTTTCAAAGACGCCATATGAGTTATGGTATGGGAAACAGCCAAGCTTGACGTTTATCAAGATCTGGGGTTGCGAGGCTTATGTCAAAAAGCTCGCCTCTGGGAAACTAGAGAGCAGATCTGAGAAATGTATCTTTGTCGGTTACCCTAAGGAAACTAAGGGTTATTATTTCTACGATCCCAAAGAGAACAAGGTGTTTGTTGCTCGGATGGCTATTTTTCTTGAGAAGGAATTTCTTCTGCAAGAGGCCAGCGGGAGAGAAATAAAGCTGGATGAGAATCCAGAAGAAGGACAAAGTAGTCAAGCACAGTTGGATGAGCCTGAGCCAGTAGATCAGTTTACTGAACAACCTGAGGCTCAGATATCACGGGAACCGCGAAGATCGGGAAGGATCCGTCGACAGCCTGAGCGCTATGACGGAATCTACATCATTGATGATGAACCCCTCACTTATGCGGATGCGGTCAGTGGACCGGAATCAGCGAGATGGCTTGAAGCTATGCGAGCCGAGATGGACTCCATGTCAGATAACCAAGTCTGGGATTTGGTTGATCCGCCTCCGGGAGTAATCCCTATAGGCTGTAAATGGATCTTCAAGAAGAAGATTGACATAGATGGTAACGTGGTTACCTATAAAGGCAGGCTAGTTGCGAAAGGTTTCAAACAAATCTATGGGATAGATTATGATGAAACTTTCTCTCCTGTAGCTATGTTTAAGTCTATTCGGATTATTTTCGCGATAGCAGCATATTATGATTATGAGATCTGGCAGATGGATGTGAAGACTGCTTTCCTTAATGGAAAACTGGATGAGGATGTGTATATGACACAACCTGAAGGTTTCACTAATCCATCAGATCGTCACAAAATATGCAAGTTAAAGAAGTCCATTTATGGACTTAAGCAAGCGTCAAGAAGCTGGAATATTCGTTTTGATGAATCAATCTGTGAGTTTGGTTTCATCAAGAATGAAGATGACCCGTGTGTATATAAGAGGTTTAGTGGGAGCGTAATCACTTTCCTAGTCCTCTACGTCGATGATATCTTAATCATTGGAAACGATATTCCTGAACTGCATGCGGTTAAGGCATGGTTAAGAAAATGTTTCCAAATGAAAGATCTAGGAGAAGCAGCCTATGTATTAGGTGTGAAGATCTACAGAGATAGATCTAAGAGGCTTCTCGGGCTGTGCCAGAGTACTTACATCGATAAAGTCCTGGAGAGATTCCATTTAGAAAATTCTAAAAGAGGATATCTTCCAGTCAGACATGGTCTGAATCTTTCAAAGAGTCAGTGTCCACAAACACAGACTGAGAAAGATGAAATGGACAATACGCCTTATGCTTCGGCTATTGGGTCCATTATGTATGCGATGTTATGTACTCGCCCAGACGTCGCTTACGGGTTAAGCGTGACCAGTCGGTTCCAAAGTAATCCAGGTCAGGCGCACTGGATTGCAGTCAAGAACATTTTGAAATATCTGCGGAGGACCAAAGATATGTTCTTGGTATATGGTGGTCAGGAAGAACTCAGTATTGAAGGATATACTGACGCTTCGTTCCAATCTGACCAGGATGATTTTCGATCGCAATCAGGCTATGTTTTTAGCTTGAATGGAGGTGCAGTGGTGTGGAAAAGTTTCAAACAATCTATTGTTGCTGATTCCACAACAGAAGCCGAGTATGTTGCAGCCTCGGAAGCATCCAAGGAGGCAGTGTGGATTCGTAAGTTCGTTCAGGAACTTGGTGTTGTTCCTTCGAGTGCATATCCATTGGTTATCTTCTGTGATAACACTGGAGCAATAGCACAAGCAAAGGAACCACGGTCGCACCAGAAGTCCAAGCACATACAGAGACGGTTTCACTTGATCCGGGAGATCATTGATCATGGTGAGATCAAAGTCTGCAAGGTTCATATAGATGACAATCTGGCTGACCCGCTAACAAAGCCTCTGGCGCAGCAGAAGCATGAGAAGCACTGTAATAATATGGGTTTGAGATTTCTCAACCATTAGATTAAGTGCAAGTGGGAGATTGTTGGGGTATGCCCTTAAGGCTAATGTTTGAGGCCTTGGGATTATATCAGTATCATGTATAAACTCTATGTTTATAAAGGCAATGGTTGTTATTCAGGTTGTTACATTATCTGCTGCAATGTGTATACTTCTGAATAATGTCTCAATGATGTTCAGCTAGTCTGACATGCAGTGTAGTCCTTAGTCGAAATATCTTGGTGAACATGAGACAACCTTGATATGATTGAGACTAATATGTGTTCTAATCTTATAGGATGCTTCGAGCATGGAATAAGAAGTAGACTCATGGGTACATTGGATGTACTGGACAGACCCTACTAGGATATTCAATTGCTTGTCACAATGTGAATAATCCTTGTATGCAAACAAGTGGCATATTTCCTCTGACTTGAGATCACTTGTGTTTCTAAATGATGATTGCCATTGTTTTGAGGTAGTTCAATATCATTTGAAACATAATGGTTATAAACTATCTTGGATAATGAACATGAATCATGTTAGGGCATTAGTGATAGACATAGGATTGCCGTCTCCTTGTTTGGAGTGTGATGTTCTAAAGGGCCCCCCTGGATGAGATGATTGAGAAAGTGTATGGCCATACCCAGATGACTATGTTCATCTGATCTAATCATGCTCATCATATTGGAGCTACAGGCTTGACACGCTTGTCCAATAAGAACATCCAGTGGCAAAGGAAACATGTATGCCTAGTGAAGTGGATTCACACTTGTGCTATGGTTTGGGTGTAGTCTTGGAAGACTCTTCCCTTTATATCGGGAGACAGTGATGTGTTGCTAGATACCCCTCACTGATCGTGATAACGTAAGTTATCGTTACCGACATTTAAAGGAAACCCTTAGGGTCACACAATTTGATGATATGGCTTACTTATGTCAGATCGTGTGGACTGAATTGTTTTGGTTCAGTTTAAAGGGATTTAAACTCTGGTTGTAAGTGAGATCTGGTCTGATCATGTTTGATTGATTAGGGCCTGAGATCGGTAAGCTTCGATCGAGAGTAGTGATGCTAGATCGGTGAGATCAAGAGCATCGAGAGATGAATGGTTAGATCTTGAACCTTGAGGTTCAATGAGATTTAGACCAAGGCTTGGTCCTTGAACCAAATTCACTTGAACCAAACCAAATGGAACCGGTTCACTATGGTGAACGTATGGTTCGAATGGTTTGATTGAGGGATGGTAACGTGGGAGTTGAAGTGGAGTTAGTGCTTTCTAAAATTGGAAAGCCGTTTTCCTTTGTTGAAAACGTTATGCGTTTTCGAACGTGAAAGGGGATTTTTCACTCTCTCGCCGCGGGCATCCTTTTTGGTCTTCTCTTCTCTTTTCGGTGGGGACACTTGACGAAAAGAAGAGGGAGTTCATCTACGCCGAGAGTCATCTCTCATCTTCCCTTCAAGCGATTAGGACTCTTGAAGCTCTTTGCTAGCACAAAGGACGACAAGGAGAAAGCCATCTTCACCTTGTGTGCGGCACCTTTGGAGGAGAGCCATATCGCCCTCTATCTTCCAAGGCACCATCTAAACGATGGCTATGGTATGATCTCTTGTTGATTCTTTGCAATCCTTGAACAAGTTGATCATGTGTTCATGCTAACCGATCTAAGAAACCCTAAATTCCGCTTCGAAAGTTTTATATATATGCCCACGTCTATTAGGGTTCCCCCCCCCCTTAGGGTGGGACTTTCAAAGAAATCATGATGATCTTGTGTCTCAATCTCCGAAAATCTCCAAAAATTGCCTCGTCACCGTGTTCTTCCACCTGCGCCAATTCCTTGTGTGATTTCTCCTCCTCTAGCGCATTAAAAATTGGTGGTTTTATATCCGTTGCGTTCGCCTCTGAGAGTGCTTTCCATAGACACCTCACTTGCCAAATTTGGACTCTAAACGAGTGAGAAATCAAGGGAAAACTGAGTCAAGGTCGGACTCGCGCATGACTGGGTTAGAATCACGGGTGAACCCCGCCGGGTTCACTTGCCCATGATTCTTCCTGTAAATTTCGGCGAATAGAAGCGCGGTGCACCCCGTGGGGTTCACTCGGCCGTGCTTTTCTCTGGAGTGATTCTGGTTAAAGTTTTCAAGAAATCCGGTGAACCCGGTGGGGTTCACCTGGCTATGAAGCTTTCTACGAATTCTGCTGGCTGGCGACCGGGATGGTGAACCCCATGGGGTTCACCCGGTCGTGATTCTCTCTGTAAGTTTCCTGCATCCTGGTGAAGAATCTGGTGAACCCCATGTGGGGTTCACCTGGCCGTATTTTTGAGGCTAACTCCGTAACTCCAAATTTGACGTGTGACCTTGTCTTCATACAAGAAATCGTCCCATAGCCTTAGAATCTTCAAAATATGTCGAAAAAGGGTGTTTTTACCTAAAATTCCATAAAAGTGCCAAAAAGTGAAGATTCCGAAGATATCAAGTAATTTAGCCTAAAAAGAGTGTGAAAGTATTAAAATAAGCCCTGATTTAGCATAAAATATGAAGAAAAAATACTACTAAAATGCAAGGCATCAAAATACCCCAGACTTAAAACTTTGCTTGTCCTCAAGCAATAAAATAAGATGAAATACAAGATAGGTATAGAGCAATCTTTTGAGTCAAGGCGTACATCCAAGTTATAAAGACATTTGATAGCAATCCAATATCTAATCAGGACAAATCAAGTAAATGGTTGTTTCAAGTGTTCCATAGTTTGATCCCACAATAACTAGATGCTAAACAACCTAGTAAGCAGCAAACATAGGATTCAATCAAGCCTACACACAACACTCATGCAATTCTAATATTTCCAAATCAAATCGTTGGGGTTAACTCAAATGCTTTATGAGGAGTATGATATACTGATGATTACATTAGACTTCAACTCATAACCTTAGGTACCATTGCTAATTTTTCGCAATACCAAGTAGAGGAGTCTTTTTATTGATTTTTATTTTTTTATTTCACATCTCTTAGATTTCAACTCATATCCTTCGGTACCACTGCCAATTTTTCGTAGTGCCAAGTAGAGGAATCTAAGGGTGATGATTTTTTTTTTATTATTTTTTTATTTTTTGAATCATGCTCAGCAGTTGATAACATATCCTTTTTGACAAATGCAATGTTTCCCCACAACAGATAGGAATTTAAAGAATAACTAAGAGAGTATCTATCTCAATATGATTCTCATGTAAGTTGTAAGCTTTAATTGATTTAACAATCAAAGAGATGTTTGACCCACTAATGAACAACTCAAATCAATCCAAATTATAAAATTTCTAAATCATAGAACATATGAATATGATCAAAAAGTATCCCTAACAAGGAGGTATTATCAACAATTATTGATTATTCCTAACCAATCATGCATTCAGCTTTTAAATTTTTTGAAATGGCTTTCATAGGACAAGACTCACAAGACTCATGAATTCAAGCATAATATACAAACTCATGTAAAAATTTCACACAGCATATATGAAAAGCATGATCATCATAGCGGAGCAAGAAAATAAGCAAGAAAATAAGCAAGAAAATAGTGTCATACAAGTCTGTCATAGAGTGGGGCCTGAAGATGTGGACCAGGCCCACGAATATGATGGCATATAAGATACAATGCCACATAATATCCATCACAAAGTATCGATCCAAATATAACAAAGTCTAGGTGTCACAGTCAACTTGCCACATGAAGCAAGAAAATAGGAATTGGAATGTAGAAAGCTCACCCACTCTAAAAGTTTGCATAGTCCTCTATGCAATACCATACTGTGAGAGGAGTGGATGATGATGCCGATGTCCAGGGAAGCTACTTCTGCTTGCGCGAGCGAGAGCCAGAAGCTCTCGAGCTCTTCTTCTTCCCACGCGCACTATAATCTAGTTCAACCTCCTCATCTGAAGGAAAAGCGCTGTCGGAGGAGATGTCCATGCGAGCCATGTTCTCCTCAGAGACAAAGGAAAGGCGCTCATCCATCGTGGATAGCTTTCCCCAAATAGAGCTCAGCATATCGTGCTGGCGTTGCATACCGGCCTCGTTTGATTCCCATTGGGTAGCATAATCTTGCTGCATGTGAGAGATAGTGGTGTCCATATGATCGATCACCTCCATTTGATGGAGTTGGTCCTCCCGGATTTCCTGCAATACAGACATCATAGAATCGTGAGAGGAGGTGCCACCAAAAGAGAAGGCGCCAGGAGCTGGTGGTGCGGTGTCGACTGGATCTGGCTGTGCGTCCTCAACTGGTTGAATGCGCTAGTTCCCTCGCACTCTGACTGAGGTGAGCTCTGGGTTCGGTAGTGGAAGGCAGAATGGGCTCCCTTTGAATGTCATACAATAGGAATCTCCCCTGTGAACAATCAGCTTCATGGCAACGCAAGACTCGATGTTGAGCCTATTGCTACCAGTGGCTTCTAGTGTGCCGTATGGGATGATGCCCAAGGAAACTGCCAATGGTGTAATCAGTCCGCCGATCACAATCGCTCCTTTCAATGAACAGGTGGCATGACTAAATTTCTTTGCCAAATAATACCCAGAGTCCACCCTAAAACTGTGCAGCGTACACCAGAGATAAAAGAGTTCGGTCTGCCGAACCATACCATCACTCTCATCGCGGCCAAATAAGGTGTGGGCCAACACGCGGTGGACATACTTGAGCACAGGGTTGCATAAACTAGATGCACGGGCCACGCGAGCGAAATAGATGTGCTCGTTAGTAATTGCGCCCCAAAAACCCTACTCACTGAACTCAGTGCGGACCCTGCGAACACAAGGCTCCGGAAAACCATAAATACCACGCAATTGTGAGAGAGTGAGGGTGTGTTCGATGTTACCCAACCGAAATGTCAAACGTCATGGATCATCCTCGAGAATAGGATCGGCCTTCACTTCCAAAGAACTCAGAAATTCCAAAGTCATGCCAACATAGGTGGGAGAAAATAGTCGCTGGAACTACTCCAAACCCACTGGAGCATACATCATGTCGACGTCATCAAGCATCCCAAGCATATGCAGTGTACCTCTGCCAAGATACCTCGTGTTGAGGACCCGTCGCTGGTGCAATATCTGATAGCGTTGTTCTTGGTCAGCGTCGCGAAAGATAATCCCGAACTCGTTCGGGGGAGAGGCATATGGCTGTGATCGGCTGGAAGGAGTGCGCCCATGGCAAGAGGAAGAAGAGCCTGGAGTCGCCGCCGAAGATGGTCGGCGAGATGGAGGTGTAAGTGTAGGCTCATACTCCTCATTGTCGGTGGCGGGCGAATCAGATAGCACCTGTTGAAGGCGTGAGGTCCGCTTGGAAGCCATAACTTTAGTCCTTGGAGGCATGGTGGTTGACAGCGATCTAAAGAGGTTGGCGAGTTCTGGTGAGAAGGTCCGGTGGGAGGAGCGGAGAAAACACAGGCGGCGGACCGACTGAAAAAGAAACTCGGAGAAACTGGCCGAAAGGAAATATGGAACCGATTGGCGAAGTAACCCGATTGGATGAAGGAAAAAGTTGGATCAAACCTCTGGAGATCTTCTTCGAGTGCTAAGAGGGAGAGGAGGCGGCGCGATCTGGTCGGCTCCATCAGAATCGGGAGGCGGCGACGAAAAGGTCGGCGCGGGTTGCCCTAGCTTCGGGTGAACACAGGGTTAGAAAACTAGTGAACCCGCCCGGGTTCACCAGCCTGTGATGTTCACTGTGGTCGGGCTGAAGCAACAGAAGCACGGGTGAACCCACTGGGGTTCACCGACCTATGAAGCTTACTGGACATTTTCTGGAGTTCGGAAAGATGGTGAACCCCGTGGGGTTCACCTGCCTGTGAAGCTCACTGGTGGGTCCCTGCGCGTGTAGAAATTCTGGTGAACCCCGTGGGGTTCACCAAGCCGTGAAACTCACTGGTCATAAAGTCTGGGCGCCTATGTACAGTGCACTGCACGGGTGAACCCCGTGGGGTTCACCAGGCCGTGATTTGCACTGTTCAGTCAGAAAAATCCTGAAAAAATCTGGAAAATTTTCCATGCGCTACATCTTCATTCTACATCATAAAGAGACATCAAATTAGTAGCAATTCCCTATATAAAACCTAAAATAAAATGAAATGCAAAGCAACACTCTAAAACATTAACTATCATCAATGAAAAACTATGCATAAAAAACTAAAAATCAAGCAAAAACTTGGGTTGCCTCCCAAGAGCGCTAGTTTAGGGTTGGTAGCTCGACCATAAGAGTTTTCAAGGTTGCAAATCCGGGGGGGGGGGGTCTGAAAGAGCTAGAACTTCCTCTCTTTCGACCCGCTCATCTTCAAAGTAGTGCTTGAGGCGGTGCCCGTTTACTGTGAAGCTCCCAGTTTGTTCTGTCCAAATTGTGATAGCACCATAAGGTTGAACTTTTTGAATTGTGAAAGGACCGGACCACCTCGTTCGAAGCTTTCCTGGAAACAAACGAAGTCTTGAATTAAACAGAAGTACTTTGTCCCCCTCATGAAATTCTTTCTTTGTTATGCGCTTGTCGTGCCAAAATTTGGTGCGTGCTTTTTAGATCTTGGCATTCTCATAAGCAAAAAGGCGCAATTCTTCCAATTCATCAAGTTGAAGCTTTCTCCTTTCACTAGCGTTCTTGAAATCAAAGTTGATTTGTTTGACAACCCAATACGCACTATGCTCAAGTTCAACAGGTAAGTGACATGATTTTCCATAAATAAGTTGGAAAGGAGACAAACGAACGGGCGTCTTAAATGCTGTCCTATACGCCCATAAAGCATCAGGTAATTTTATCGCCCAATCCTTTCATGATCGCGATACAGTTTTCTCCAAAATTTGTTTGATTTCTCTATTGGAGACCTCTACCTGACCACTAGTCTGAGGATGGTAGGGCGTAGCAATTTTGTGTCGTACACCATACTTTTTTAATAATGCTCTGAACCTTTGCTCAATAAAGTGGGAGCCACCATCGCTGATCAGAAAGCGTGGGACTCCAAACCGGGGGAAGATAATTCGTTTCATAAACCTCATAACGACTCTAGAATCGTTTGTAGCTTCGGCGGATGCCTCAACCCACTTCGACACATAGTCAACGGCGACCAAGATGTACCGTTTTCCACATGAAGACGAGAAGGGGCCCATGAAGTCTATCCCCCATACATCAAAAATTTCTACTTCCATGATATTATTGAGTGGTAACTCGTCCCTTTTTGATAAGTTTCCAGTCCGTTGACAACATGAGACTTGTTGATCTAATAAGGCATAAAGGTGCTCTTCAGGGAATGTATCGTTAATCTCTAATTCTGCATCAATTTCTTTGTCTGCGCTGCGGTCAAGTATGGAAAGATGATTAGCCACCAGATTTTCACTCCCCTTCTTGTCTCTGATCTATATATCGAATTCTTGCAAGAGGAGGATCCATCGATTGAGCCTTGGCTTTGTGTCCTTCTTGTTGATCAGGTATTTTATGGCTGCATGATCAGTAAACACGATCACTTTTGAATTAACAAGGTAGGAGCGAAACTTATCAAAAGCAAAGACAATCGCTAGTAGCTCCTTCTCCGTAGTCGCGTAATTTATCAGAGCGTTGTCAAGTGTGCGACTGGCATAATAGATGGCATGAAGCTTCTTATCCTTCCTTTGTCCCAATATTGCCCCAACAGCTTGGTCGCTAGCATCACACATTAGCTCAAAAGGTAGTGACCAATCTGGGGGTTGAATTATTGGAGCAGAGATTAATGCATCCTTGAGTTTCGAGAAGGCTTCCTCGTAGTCCCTGTCAAAGCAAAACATAGCATCTTTAGCAAGCAGATTAGTTAAGGGGCGAGCTATCTTAGAAAAATCTTTAATAAATCTTCTGTAGAAGCCGGCGTGTCCAAGAAAGCTCCTGATCCCCTTCACTGATGTAGGCGGCTTGAGATGTTCAATGACTTCAATCTTCGCTCTGTCCACCTCTATCCCTCATTCAGATACTAGGTGCCCAAGGACAATGCCTTCCTTGACCATGAAGTGGCACTTCTCCCAGTTCAAGACTAGGTTCACCTCTTCGCACCTCTGCAAAACCTTAGACAAATGAGACAAGCAATGATGGAATGAAGAACCATATATAGAAAAATCATCCATAAATATATCCATGAATTCTTCATTAAAATCAGAAAATATGGCCATCATTGCTCGCTGAAAGGTCACGGGGGCGTTGCAGAGGCCAAAGGGCATTCTTCGATACGCATATGTGCCATAGGGATATGTAAAAGTTGTTTTCTCCTAGTCATCCGGGTGGATAGGGATCTGGAAGAAACCTGAAAAGCCATCCAAAAAACAAAAATAAGAATTATGCGCCAATCTATCTAACATCTGATCTATAAATGGAAGAGGGAAATGATCCTTTCACGTGGCCGAATTCAACTTCCTGTAATCTCTATACATTCTATGTCCCGTGACCGTGCGCATAGGTATTAGCTCGTCTGCCTCGGTCTTTATCACTATGACGCCCCCTTTCTTGGGTACAACATGTACAGGACTCACCTAAGAGCTGTCTAAGATTGGATAAATAACTCGTCTAATAGTTTAAGCACTTCTTTCTTCACTACATCCTTTAGATGCGGGTTTAGTCGGCGCTGGAACTCCACGGAAGGTTTGCAGTTGTCTTCCAATAGGATCCTGTGCATGCAAACAGAAGGGTTAATCCCTTTTATGTCATCTAATGAGTAACCTATTACCTTCCTATGGAGACAAAGTTCATTGAGCAACAACTCGGTTTGCTCCATGTCCAATGCCGCACTGACGATCATAGGGTATGTGGAGTTTTCCCCCAAGAATTCATATCTCAAAGTGTTGGGCAAACTCTTGAGTTCAATTTTCTGCTGCCCTTGATTCTCCTGATTTTCTTCTATCTTACCAACAGGACTTACATCGCTTTCTAACAATGCAACATACTCGTCTGCCTCCCCATCACCATCTTTATCAACAGAGTTCGTTAAGGCGAGTTCCAGAGGATCCACTTCTCTCCTAGGCGGCTCAACATCTTGTGTAGCTTTCTCCACAATGTCTGAAGGTAAACCTAGGTCACATGCGCATCTAGAATGTGCAGCGGCGGAAATGCTAGGTTTCAAAATCGCTTGACTTAAACATATGATCAACCTTGAAAAGATAGGTTAGAACATTACCATTGCCATGCTTTGAGTGGCGGCTTGGAGGAAGAAAGAGGCGAATGCTTCTTCTCCAAAGGAATCACACACAAGATGAAGTTTGCTTCTTCCTTGTGCTCCTTGTGCTAGCAAAGACACTAAGGAGTCTTTGATCGTGTGATGAGATGTTTTTCTACTTGCTGGCCGAACTCCCTGGTGCTGATCGTAAAAACGAACCACACACACACACACGAGAGAAGAAAGGGGCGAGAGGCGTTCACCGTTCGAAAACGTGGGGCATTCCAAAAGAAAAATCGACTTCCAAATATAGTAAGTACATAACTCCTTCTTTAAGTCCCCATGAAGCCATCGAAAACTCCTCTCCCCTTTGAACCATGCGTTCACATAAGTGAACCGGTTCAATTTCATTTGGTTCAAGAACCAAATCGAACCAGCCCTGGTTTTGATCTTATTGAACCAAGTGGCTCAAGATCCAACCACACATCTCTTAACGCTCTTGATCTCTTCGATCAAGCATCAATTCTCCTGATCGATGTAAGGGACCCCTTTCAAGAGGGGGGCGAAACCCAGCATGGCGCATATAAGGGAATATAGCAGCGGAAGGGGGTTTCAAGAGTCGCAAAGCATGTATAAGATGATCAACTTTGAAAGCTTAAACAAATAGGATGTGATTCATACCATGGCCATCGATTGGATGGCGCCTTGGAAGCAAAGACCAAAGAAGATCTTCTCCAAATCGTCACACACAAGATGAAGATGCGCTTCTTCTTGTCGTCCCTTGTGCTAGCAAGGATCGTCCAAGTATCCTTGATCGAATGGAAAGGGAAAGAGAAAAATTTCTTGCTTGGCGAAAAAAAAATCTCCCAATGTCGTCCACTTCTTCTTCACGAGAGAATGCCTCAAGAGCAAAGTCAAGCGACGACAATAGAGCGAGAGGGAGGCGTGAAGAGAGACCACAAGAATCGTGGTCACGTAAGTGACATGCTTTCTAAAAATAGAAAGCCACTCTTCCATATGCGATCATGGGTTTACCCCAATCGCAAACCTCTCTTAAATTGAACCACACGCTCAACCAATGAGCTGGTTCATTTCGGTTTGGTCCAAGACCAATTAACCCAAGCAATATGGTCTAGATCTCAATTAAACCCTAAGGCTCCAGATCTAACCGTTCATCTCCTGATGCTCCTGATCTCACCGATCGAGCATCCATTCTCTCGATCGAAGCTTACCGATCTCAAGCCCTAATCAATCAAACATGATCAGACCAGATCTCACTTACAATCAGAGATTAAATCCCTTTAAACTGAACCCAAACAATTCAGTCCACACGATCTGACTTAAGTAAGCCATATCATCAAATTGTGTGACCCTGAGGGTTTCCTCTAAATGTCGGTAACGATAATTCTCATTATCACGATCAGTGAGGGGTATCTAGCAACACATCACTGTCTCCCGATATAAAGGAAAGAGTCTTCCAAGACTACACCCAAAATACAGCACAAGTGTGAATCCAATTCACAAGGCATGCAAATTTCCTTTGCCACTGGATGTTCTTATTGGACAAGCCTGTCAAGCTTGTAACTCCAATATGATGAGCATGATTAGATCAGATGAACATAGTCACCTGGGTATGGCCATACTCTTTTCTCAATCATCTCATCCAGGGGGCCCCTTTAGAACATCACACTCCTTAAACAAGGAGACGGCAATCCTATGTCTATCACTAGTGCCCTAACCTGATTCAAGCTCACCATCCAAGATAGTCTATAATCATTATGTTTCAAATGATATTGAACTATCTCAAAACAATGACAATCATCATTTAGAAAACACAAGTGATCTCAAGTCAGAGGAAATGTGCCACTTGTCACATTCAAGGAATATTCACATTGTGACAAACAATTGAACATCCTTGTAGGGTCTGTCCAGTACATCCAATGTACCTATGAGTCTACATCTTATTCCATGCTCGAAGCATCCTATAAGATCAGAACACATATTAGTCTCAAACATATCAAGGCTGTCTCATGTTCACCAAGATATCTCGACTAAGGACTTATAGCATGTCAGCCTAGCTGAACAGCTTTGAGACATTATTCAGAAGAACATATATTGCAGCAGACAATGTAGCTAACTGAATAACAACCATGCCTTTATAAACATAACAGTTTATTACATGATACAGATACATTCCCATGGCCTCAAACATTAGCCTTAAGGGCATACCCCAACAATCGAAGCTTACCGATCATATGTCCTAATCAATCAAACATGATCAGACCAGATCTCACTTCCAATCAGAGTTTAAATTGCTTTAAACTGAACTAGAATAATTCCAGTCCACACGATCTGACAAAAGTAAGCCATATCATCAAATTGTGCGACCCTAAGGGTTTCCTTCATTGTCGGTAACGATAACTTATGTTATCACGATCAGAGAGGGGTATCTAGCAACACATCACTGTCTCCCGATATGAAGGAAAGAGTCTTCCAAGACCACTCCCAAACCATAGCACAAGTGTGAATCCAATTCACCCAGCATACTTGTTCCCTTTGCCACTGGATGTTCTCGTTGGACAAGCCTGTCAAGCCTGTAATTCCAACACGATGAGAATGGTTAGATCAGATGAACATAGTCATCTGGGTATGGCCATACACTTTCTCAACCATCTCATCCAGGGGGCCCCTTTAAAACATCACACTCCAACTAGGAGAGGCAATCCTATATCTATCACTAGTGTCCTAACATGACTCATGCCCACTATCCAAGATAATTCTTAACCATTATCTTTCAAATGATATTGAACTACCTCAAGACAATGCCAATCATCACTTAGAAACACAAGTGATCTCAAGTCAGAGGGAATATGCCACTTGCTTGCTTATAAGGATTTATTCACATTGTGACAAACAATTGAATATCCTAAATAGGGTCAGTCCAGTACATCCAATGCACTATGTGTCTAAATCTTATTCCATACTCGAAGCATCCTATAAGATTAGAACACATATTAGTCTCCATCATATCAAGGCTGTCTCATGTTCACCAAGATATCTCGACTAAGGACAACTCTGAATGTCAGCACAGCTGAACATGATTGAGACATTACTCAGAAGTATACATATAGCAGCAGACAATGCAACAATCTGAATAACAACAATTGCCTTTAGAAAACATATACATAGTTTATACATGATACTGAAAATAACCCAAGGCCTCAAACATTAGCCTTAAGGGCATACCCCAACAATCTCCCACTTGCACTTAAACTAATGGTTGAGAAATCTCAAACCCATTTTATTACAGTGCTTCTCATGCTTCTGCTGCGCCAGAGGCTTTGTAAGTGGGTCAGCTAGATTGTCATCTGTTTGTACCTTGCAGATCTTGATCTCTCCTCGATCTATGATCTCACGGATCAAATGAAACCTTCTCTGTATGTGCTTGGACTTCTGGTGTGACCGTGGTTCCTTTGCTTGAGCAATCGCTCCAGTGTTATCACAGAAGATAACCAATGGGTCTGCACTTGAAGGAACAACACCAAGTTCTTGAATGAACTTACGAATCCATACTGCCTCCTTTGATGCTTCTGAGGCTGCAACATACTCGGCTTCTGTTGTAGAATCAGCAACAATTGATTGTTTGAAACTCTTCCACACCACTGCTCCTCCATTCAAGCTAAAAACATAGCCTGATTGCGATCGGAAATCGTCTTGGTCAGATTGGAACGAAGCGTCAGTATATCCTTCAATACTGAGTTCTTCCTGACCTCCATAAATCAAGAACATATCTTTGGTTCTCCGAAGATATTTCAAAATATTCTTGACTGCAATCCAGTGTGCCTTCCCTGGATTACTTTGGAACCGACTGGTAACGCTTAACCCATAAGCGACGTCTGGGCGAGTACATAACATCGCATACATGATGGACCCAATAGCCGAAGCATAAGGCGTATTGTCCATCTCATCTTTCTCAGACTGTGTTTGAGGACACTGGCTCTTCGAAAGATTCAGACCATGTCTGACTGGAAGATATCCTCTTTTAGAATTTTCTAAATGGAATCTCTCCAGGACCTTATCGATGTAAGTACTCTGGCACAGCCCGAGAAGCCTATTAGATCTATCTCTATAGATCTCCACACCTAATACATAGGCTGCTTCTCCTAAATCTTTCATCTGGAAACATTTTCTTAACCATGCCTTAACTGCATGTAGTTCAGGAATATCGTTTCCAATGATTAAAATATCATCGACGTAGAGGACTAGGAAAGTAATTACGCTCCCACTAAACCTCTTATATACACACGGGTCATCTTCATTTTTGATGAAACCAAATTCACAGACTGATTCATCAAAACGAATATTCCAGCTTCTCGATGCTTGTTTGAGTCCATAAATGAACTTCTTTAATTTGCATATCTTATGACGTTCTGATGGATTGATGAAACCTTCAGGCTGTGTCATCTACACATCCTCTTCCAGTTTTCCATTAAGGAAAGCGGTCTTCACATCCATTTGCCAGATCTCATAATCATAATATGCTGCTATCGCGAGAATAATTCGAATGGACTTGAACATGGCTACAGGAGAGAAAGTTTCATCATAATCTATCCCGTAGATTTGTTTAAAACCTTTCGCAACTAGCCTGCCCTTATAGGTAACCACGTTACCATCCATGTCTTTCTTCTTCTTGAAGATCCACTTACAACCTATAGGGATTATTCCCGGAGGCGGATCAACTAAATCCCAGACTTGGTTGTCTGACATGGAGTCCATCTCGGCTCGCATAGCTTCAAGCCATCTTGCTGATTCCGGTCCACTGACCGCGTCCGCATAAGTGAGGGGTTCATCATTAATGATATAGACTCCGTCATAGCGCTCAGGATGATGATGGATTCTTCCCGATCTACGCGGTTCCCGTGATATCTGAGCCTCAGGTTGAACATTAACCTGATCTATTGGCTCAGGCTCATCCAACTGAGCTTGACTACTTTGTCCCTCTTCTGGAATTTCATCTAGCTTTATTTCTCTCCCACTGGCCTCTTGCAGAAGAAATTCCTTCTCAAGAAAAATAGCCGTTCGAGCAACAAATACTTTGTTCTCTTTGGGATCGTAGAAATAATAACCCTTAGTTTCTTTAGGGTAACCGACAAAGATACATTTATCTGATCTGCTCTCCAGTTTCCCAGAGACGAGCTTTTTGACATAAGCCTCGCAACCCCAGATTTTGATAAATGTCAAGCTCGGCTGTTTCCCATACCATAACTCATATGGCGTCTTTGAAACGGCCTTGGATGGCACTCGGTTTAGCACCTTTGCAGCTGTTTCCAGTGCAAATCCCCAAAAGGAGTAAGGTAGAGTAGCCTGACTCATCATAGAACGAACCATATCCAATAAGGTTCTATTTCTCCTTTCGGACACACCATTCCATTGCGGTGTTCCTGGTGGAGTGAGCTGTGAGATAATCCCACACTCCTTCAAATAGTCAATAAACTCACGACTCAAGTATTCTCCACCTTGATCTGAACGAAGTGCCTTGATATTACGGCCTAACTGATTCTGTACTTCATTTTTGAATTCTTTGAACTTGTCAAAAGATTCACTTTTATGTCTCATTAGATAGACATAACCATACCTACTGAAATCATCAGTAAAAGTAATGAAATATGAATAGCCACCTCTGGCATGTTTACTAAAAGGCCCACACACATCACTGTGAATAAGGTCAAGTAAACATGAAGCCCTTTCACCTTTATTAGTAAAAGGATTCTTCGTCATTTTACCCATTAAACAAGCTTTTCATGTATCAAGCTCCTCATAGGAGAATGATCCCAGCAGTCCATGATCATGCAACCGCTTAATGCGCTTCTTGTTAATATGGCCTAAACGACTATGCCATAGCAAGGTGCTATCATCAGTATGCTTGGCTTTCTTGTTATCAATTTGTTGTACAGAACATTCCATGTCCAACATGTATAACCCATTGTTAATCGACCCAGTTGCATAAACAATATTATCATATGAAATACAACACTGTGAAGTTTTGCATTCAAAAGAAAAACCTTTCCTGACAAGAGCAGGAATAGAGATAATATTCTTAGTTATACTTGGTACAAAATAACAATTGTCAAGTTCTAATACAAAACCAGATGGTAAAGAGATGTTATATTCCCCTACAGCAACAGCAGCAACCCGTGCCCCGTTTCCAACTCGTAGGTCCACCTCATGCTGTCCCACCTGTCTTCTTCTCTTGAGTTTCTGCACATTTGAACAAATGTGAACTCCACATGCAGTGTCCAACACCCATGAAATAGAAGAAGCTACCATGACTTCAGTCACGTAAATACCTGAGCCAGAAGTGAAAGGCTTGCTTCCCTTCTTCTCTCCTTGGAGCGCTCTACAGTCCTTCTTCCAGTGACCCAGCTGGCCACAATGGAAACATCTGTTGTCCTTTGACCGCTTCACCTTTTGTTTCAAAGCCTTGTTGTAGCTCTTGATAGGGGTTTTGCCCTTCTTCCCCTTCTTCTTATTCCTTGAAGGAACCATTAAGACAGAGGATGAAGGCTTTCCCTTCTCAAGAGTCTACTCTGTGGTACAGAGCATGTTCAGTAACTCTGCCGGAGTACAGTCGATTTTGTTCATATTAAAATTAATGATGAACGGATTGAAAGAGGCCGGGAGAGACTGCAGGATAATATCTACAACAAGTTCTTGATTGATGGTATGTCCCAGTTTTTCTAGAGCCTCCTTGTACCCAATCATCTTGAGTATGTGAGCTCCCACTGGACTCCCTTCAGTCAGTTTGCTATGAAAGAAAAGTTTTGTCAAGTTATAGCGTTCTGTCCTTGCCTGTGCAGCATACAGCATTTTGAGATTTGCTATAATATCAATAGCTGACAAATCCTCATGCTGACGCTGGAGCTCAGGCGTCATTGACGCAAGCATAAGGCAAGCGACATCAGTACTATCACTGACGTGCTTTTCATAAGCATCTCGAACCGCCCTTGCGGCGTTCGCAGCGGGTTGAGCCGGTATTGCTGACTCAAGGACATACAGCTTCCTCTCAGCTTTAAGTACAATCTTAAGCTGTCTGTACCAGTCTGAGAAGTTTGGCCTAGCAAACTTCTCCTTTTCCAATATGGATCGCAAATTGAGCCCTGTGGTGTTCGTTGCTGCAGGAATGTACAATATAGCAAGAACAACAAGGTCAGTATCCATGTTAGAATCAATCCAGGACTTAAGAGTGATTCTTTTCTCACTATTTTATCTGACTGAAAATCCAATAAAACAGCCCGAAAGAGTGAAACTCTTTTAGTGAGATGGGATCCAGTTTTTATACTTGTTCTCCGCGTCCCGCTCAGGCGAGATAAGATACACAGAGAGTACAAGCACTAATCACCGGTAGGCTATCCATGCCAATCGCCAACCCGTGCGATTCCCCTTCATCTAGGCAATCCAGAAGACTGTGCCAACTGAGTTGGTACAACACAGTCTCTGATTCCTTAGATGGCTGCCTCCATCTAGCTATCATATGCTCAATATGTAGCATATATGGTCAAGCTGACCTGACCTACTCCCTGGACCACCACGTGCTATGCTGAGCAATGAGAAGCGATAAATCCCTTCTCTGTAGCATGTAGGTGTAATCGCGCACCGTCTGAAGATAGCTGGGCGTGCCCACTGAGTGGGTACAACACGGCTCCAATGATAGTCAGAACAGTGAGGTTTCGCGTCAGAAGGCTATCGAGCTTGATATTGACGTTGGATTTTAACGGTCTTTTATCTTCTTACTATCATGCAAATTCTATAGTGATAGCAGAAGATTAAAGCATGTATGTGCTAATATTACTTAAAACAGTAAATGAAAGCACCATTATCTTATGTGGTAAACGCCCATAAATGCCTAAGTAAAACCCTAGTTTTACAAAAGTCTTCACTTGAGCTCTTTATGGGACTCTGGCACTTCATCTGGCCCAGCCCGGGCCCAAATGCCCTCCAGGCAGTATGCGCTTGCTCTAGAGTCGAACTCTAGACCTCCCACCTGGTGAAGCCACTGACTGCGCGCCTCTGCCATGTGTGCTCATGTGCTCATCTCTGATCAAATTACATTTTAATCTATCTAGACATGGTTTGACACGCAGGTCAATTATACATTTTCATAAATTAAAGTGTGATTCGCAGATCACAGCAAAATTTATATTTAATTCCAGGCACGTAGGCCCCAGCACAGCACACAAGATAAGGGCAGCCCACATAAGATTAAATAAACACCCATTCAACATGTTAAACATGCATACATGTGATCCAAATAGAAATAAAATTTTTGAAAAAACCCATGGCATCAATTTTATTTCCTTATGTGCCCTACTACCTTACAACGGTTCATTAACAGGTATCCACTCGTTAGACCAAGTCAGACCTACTGCCCTTGCATGCACCCAGTCATAACTGACTTGCGTCGACCACATGGTCAACTATGCATGCCTTAAGGGCTGAACGTCCCACATGATTTCTGGCAAGTGGGTGTGACCCCGTGCCTTAATCATGATCGTTCACTAGTGGCCTCAATCAGACATCGCTACACGCCCTTCTGCAGTCGGCCTATAGCCACCTATATTGCTTGCGCACATGTGCTATCCGGCCGACCCATATAGGCTGTTAGATGGTCTGATTAGGCTATTGGGTCCAGACTTGACTGACGACTTCAACATTGTTAACCCGTCTAAGTATTTGAAGTAGGCTTTTAGATAGATCTATGTGAGGGTCGCGCATGATGATAAATTTTAAAGGAAAACTTCTATGAACAGCGCAAACAAACAACATCATATGCGCAAGCTTAAAGGTAAACAAAATACATCTAACATGTGGCATGTATTTTCACATGACAACAAAAAGCATGCGCATCATGAAGATCTATGCAAAGCATAAAACCAAACATGGATCACAAGACGACAATCATATATATCAAGCCAAAACCATGCTCTGATACCAATTGAAGGTAAACCTAGGTCACATGCGCATCTAGAATGTGCAGCGGCGGAAATGCTAGGTTTCAAAATCGCTTGACTTAAACATATGATCAACCTTGAAAAGATAGGTTAGAACATTACCATTGCCATGCTTTGAGTGGCGGCTTGGAGGAAGAAAGAGGCGAATGCTTCTTCTCCAAAGGAATCACACACAAGATGAAGTTTGCTTCTTCCTTGTGCTCCTTGTGCTAGCAAAGACACTAAGGAGTCTTTGATCGTGTGATGAGATGTTTTTCTACTTGCTGGCCGAACTCCCTGGTGCTGATCGTAAAAACGAACCACACACACACACGAGAGAAGAAAGGGGCGAGAGGCGTTCACCGTTCGAAAACGTGGGGCGTTCCAAAAGAAAAATCGACTTCCAAATATAGTAAGTACATAACTCCTTCTTTAAGTCCCCATGAAGCCATCGAAAACTCCTCTCCCCTTTGAACCATGCGTTCACATAAGTGAACCGGTTCAATTTCATTTGGTTCAAGAACCAAATCGAAACAGCCCTGGTTTTGATCTTATTGAACCAAGTGGCTCAAGATCCAACCACACATCTCTTGACGCTCTTGATCTCTTCGATCAAGCATCAATTCTCCTGATCGAGGCTTACCGATCATATGTCCTAATCAATCAAACATGATCAGACCAGATCTCACTTCCAATCAGAGTTTAAATTGCTTTAAACTGAACTAGAATAATTCCAGTCCACACGATCTGACAAAAGTAAGCCATATCATCAAATTGTGCGACCCTAAGGGTTTCCTTCATTGTCGGTAACGATAACTTATGTTATCACGATCAGAGAGGGGTATCTAGCAACACATCACTATCTCCCGATATGAAGGAAAGAGTCTTCCAAGACCACTCCCAAACCATAGCACAAGTGTGAATCCAATTCACCCAGCATACTTGTTCCCTTTGCCACTGGATGTTCTCGTTGGACAAGCCTATCAAGCCTGTAATTCCAACACGATGAGAATGGTTAGATCAGATGAACATAGTCATCTGGGTATGGCTATACACTTTCTCAACCATCTCATCCAGGGGGCACCTTTAAAACATCACACTCCAACTAGGAGAGGCAATCCTATATCTATCACTAGTGTCCTAACATGACTCATGCCCACTATCCAAGATAATTCTTAACCATTATCTTTCAAATGATATTGAACTACCTCAAGACAATGCCAATCATCACTTAGAAACACAAGTGATCTCAAGTCAGAGGGAATATGCCACTTGCTTGCTTATAAGGATTTATTCACATTGTGACAAACAATTGAATATCCTAAATAGGGTCAGTCCAGTACATCCAATGCACCTATGTGTCTAAATCTTATTCCATACTCGAAGCATCCTATAAGATTAGAACACATATTAGTCTCCATCATATCAAGGCTGTCTCATGTTCACCAAGATATCTCGACTAAGGACAACTCTGAATGTCAGCACAGCTGAACATGATTGAGACATTACTCAGAAGTATACATATAGCAGCAGACAATGCAACAATCTGAATAACAACAATTGCCTTTAGAAAACATATACATAGTTTATACATGATACTGAAAATAACCCAAGGCCTCAAACATTAGCCTTAAGGGCATACCCCAACAATGTCAATGCTGCAGCATGTACCTACAAGAGAAGGTTTTTTCAAGGTATCAGTTAAATCAAATTGGATAACGTTCCCACAAATGTTCAAAGACAGTTTCCCATTCTTGAAATCCATGACAGTGCCTGCAGTGGCAAGAAAAGGTCTCCCCAAAATAATAGGGAGCCTATCGTCCTCATCAATCTCTAAGACAATAAAATCAGCAGGAATAAAGTAATCTCCTACTTTAACAGGTACGTCCTCTAAAATACCAACTAGGTGGCGTATAGATATGTCTGCAAGCTGTATGGAAATATTAGTTGGTTGCAAATCTCCTAAATCTAGCCTTTTATAGAGTGATAGTGGCATGAGGCTAACGCTTGCTCCTAGATCGCACAAAGCTCTCTGAAAAGACATCTCCCCAATCTGGCATGGTATGGAAAAATTGCCTGGGTCTTTCAGCTTCTGAGGGAGCTTGTTCTGGATGATGGCGCTGCACTCCTCAGTAAGTGCAACAGTCCCTTGATCTTCTAGCTTCCTCTTGTTTGATAAGATGTCTTTCAGGAATTTCGCATAAGTCGGCATCTGCGAAAGAGCATCAATGAAAGGGATGTTAATATAAAGTTTCTTTAAAATCTCTAAAAACTTACTAAACTTCTTGTCCAATTTAGCCTTGACAAAGCCTCTGTGGAAAGGGAATCGGTGGCTTATATGCAGGCGGTCCCACATAGGGCCGCTCCTCTTCAACTGGCTTAGGTGCCACCAGTGTTACATATGAATGCGGTTCCACTAGTTCCGGTATCACTTCATCTCTTCTGTCATCGGTCGGCATCTATGGATCTTCTAGTTGCTTGCCGCTCCGAGTGGAGATTGCATTGCAATGCTCCCTCGGGTTTACTTCTGGTTGGGATGGTAGCTTCCCTGGTACTCTCGAAGATGAGCTAGCTTGCTGGGCTAGCTGACTCTCTAGCATCTTATTGTGTGTTTCTAGGGAGTCCATCCTTGTCATCATCATCTTCATCATGTCTGTGAGTCCTTCAAGTTGCTTGCCCAGATTTGAATCATTGTTCGACCTTGGCTGTTGTTGCAGTGGTGGCGGTGCATTATAGTTTCTAGCCTGGAATCCTAGTGGTCTGAAATTGTTTTGTTGGGGTTGCCTAAAGTTTCCTTGTTGGGGCTGGGTCTGGTGTGGTGGAACTTGTCCAGGCTGAATTGGCTAAGTTGTCCGGTAAGAGAAATTTGGCTGGTTGCGCCATCCTGGATTGTAGTAGTTGGAATAAGGGTTATTGTTCTGGTTAAAATTTCCAACTGCATTCAACTGCTCAGGATGAGCCGCAACCATCTGTCCATCTCCCGCCTGACAATCTGCCCCTGCATGACCTACAACTCCACAGACCTCACAAAAAATAGGGTTAACATCCATAGAATTAACAGACCAAGAATCAAGCTTTCTAGTCAGATTATCAACCTTAGCCGTGAGTGCAGTATGAGAGTCTAGGTCATACTTACCTGACTTCTTGGTAGAAGTAGCTCTCTCAGATGTCCATTAGTGATGGTTAATCGCCATATCCTCGAGAAGGTTCATTGCATCTTCAACTCTCCTATTCATCAAGGCGCCTCCTACTGTAGCGTCCACTGTAAGCCTCATGTTGTAATCCAAACCGCTGTAGAACGTTTGGATCAAAACCCAAGTCTCAACACCGTGATGTGGACACATCCTTTGGAGCTCCTTAAACCTCTCCCAAGCTTCATATAGAGACTCTCCATCCTTTTGCATGAAGCTCGTTATCTGGTTTCGCAATTAGATTGTCTTCGATGGAGGGAAGTACTTGGAGAGAAAGGCTTGAGAAAGCTCTGCCCATGTTCTTATCAAAGTAGCAGGTAGTGTGTGCAGCCAAGCTCTCGCCCTATCCCTCAGAGAAAAGGGAAATAGTCGCAACCTGATAGCATCAGCAGACACACCGTTAATTTTTAACATGTCGCAATATTCTAGAAAAATAGAGAGGTGCATGTTGGGGTCCTCAAGAGGTGAACCACCAAATTGGTTTTGTTGCACCATAGAAAGAAGAGCAGGTTTTATTTCGAAGTTGTTGGCCTCAACAACGGGCCTAGCAATTCCAGATTGAAAACCATAAGTGTAGGGAGTAGAATAATCCTTCAATGTCCTGTTATTGTTATAGTTGTTGCCCATTGGTTGTTGTACTTGGTCATTGTTCACTTCAAGCTGAATGTGTTCCATTTGATTTTCTCCTCCTGGATGGTTCATGATTTCTTTATTCAAAATTTGATTTTGCTTCCTTGTTGTCCTGAAGGTGCGCTCGATCTCTGGATCAATGTCAAAGAATGTACCTGCCCTAGAACTTCTTCGCATAAAACGGTCAGTCAAAATTATAAAGTTTTAAGACAGCAAGTAAATAAAAGGAAAAAGAAAATAACAGTGCAATAAAGAAAAACTAACCTAAAGCCTAGTCTACCAATTCTCGGAAGTATACTAATATCAACTGTTGTTCCCTGGCAACGGCGCCAAAAACTTGACACGTATCGCAAGTGCACGGTTATGTCTAAGTAATATAAAAGATGTCGAATCCCACAGAGAACAAGGTTGAGTACCAGAAAATCTGAGTCCTAATAGCTAGGCGAATCGAAATTGGGTTTTGAAAACAGAAATCATAAACAAGCAATCGCAACTACGTCGGTAGAAATCAAATATGAGAGAGATATTGGGGCTATAGTTTCCACCACGAAGAATCATTCAATCGCACAAGACAGATATTAATTATTTGGATTATTGATTTTTTCACAAGGAGTCTAACCCTTGGGTACAAGGTGCCCTCTCTCGAGTGTACACCCCGGTATTCGACTTAGACCGATCTCCTATTCTCGCGGTGGATCATTCTAAGATGAACCCAATGAGTTATGTGGCAGACTATGAAATCCTCGAGCGAAGACCAAGCACTCTCGTGTCGAGCTCTCGCAAGTTTTACTAAGAGATTCCACCGTTATGATCCTTCTCTTGATATGAATCGTAACAGCTAACGCGTGAAAATATTCAGCCAAGATAAAATCATGAAATAAACACGTCAAAGTAAAATATGCTCACAACTAATTTCAAATAATGAAAACAGATACAAAGTTTGCGATCAAAATCATCAACGGGCTTCTACCAAGCCTCGAAATAGGGTTTACGCTACAATCGTCATTGAAACGCTCAAAATCTCTCTTTTAATAAAATAAAAAGTACAAGGAAATGAATCTAAGAGAAAGGAGACGGTGAACCAAGGGAATCCTGAAGAAATCGTGATGATCTTGTGTCTCAATCTCCGAAAATCTCCAAAAATTGCCTCGTCATCGTGTTCTTCCGCCCACACCGCTTCCTTGCATGATTTCTCCTCCTATAGGGCATGAAAATTCAGGCTTTTATATCCGTGCATTTGCCTCTGAGAGAGCTTTCCATAGATAGCTCACTTGCCAAATTTGGACTCTAAACGAGTGAGAAATCAATGGAAAACCGAGTCAAGGTCGGACTCGCACGTGATTGAGCTAGAATCACGGGTGAACCCCGCCGGGTTCACCTGCCCGTGATTCTTCCTGTAAATTTTGGTGAATAGAAGCGCAGTGCACCCCGTGGGGTTCACCCGGCCGTGCTTTTCTCTGGAGTGATTCTAGTTGAAGTTTTCAAGAAATCCAGTGAACCCGGTGGGGTTCACCTGGCTGTGAAGCTTTCTGCGAATTCTGCTGGCTGGCGACCGGGATGGTGAACCCCATGGGGTTCACCCGGCCATGATTCTCTCTGTAAGTTTCCTGCAGCCTGGCGAAGAATCTGGTGAACCCCATGGGGTACACCTGGCCGTATTTTTGAGGCTAACTCCGTTTAAGTCCAAATTTGACGTGTGACCTTGTCTTCATACAAGAAATCATCCCATAGCCTTAGAATCTTCAAAATATGTCAAAAAAGGGCGTTTTTACCTGAAATTCCATAAAAGTGCCAAAAAGTGAAGATTCCGAAGATATCAAGTAATTTAGCCTAAAAAGAGTGTGAAAGTATTAAAATAAGCCCTGATTTAGCATAAAATATGAAGGAAAAGTACTACTAAAATGCAAGGCATCAACTACTTTGACGTTTTATGATGGAATAACCTAACTCTAAAAACTAACCTCCTATCTAGTTTAAGGGAATTCGCACCAAAGGTATAAGTTGCTCCCTTTCAGTAGCACAACCTGGTGTCCGCTTGCAGCAACCTCCTACTTTCATAGATTGCTACCCCAAGACGAACCCATTGCACACCTGACAAATGTCGCTCCCTTCGATAAACCTCCCTTACTCTCGTGGATTGGTTATCAATCTGATCCAAATGGTTTCGACACGCAAGTGACCTTTCAGCCTACCCGACGCATCTAAGGCCCTAACACTCACACCAGGAGAGTATAGGCTCAAGCACTTCCTTTTAGGAGATGCAGGCAAGGTGCACAATAAGGATTAGATAAAGCCTTAACCCAAATGGTTCCACCGCGTAGGTGACCTTTCAACCTACCCGACACGTCTAAGGCCCTAACACTCGCACCAGGGGAGTATAGGCTCAAGCGTTTCCTTTCAGGAGACACAAGCAAAACGTATAATACAGGTTAATCAAGGACTCAATATACTAGGAGCATGATTATTCCAAACATAAGACAATCAAAGGGGCTCCCCCAAATCCTGATTAATGCTTTAAGCTACAATATCCATTATAGAGATGCAAGTAATGATCAACAATTGTTCATACATTTTCAAGTTCACGCAGGAGTTATATTTGAAGGACAAACTGTGATGGGGTGGCCAATCATGCAAGCATTCAAACAACGTGATTTTGAAAACATTTTGTAGTTACTTATAGCTAATGAAAATCGGGTTACACTAACGTAGTTGAAAACTAGTTATTTTTGTAGTTTTAAATAAAAACCAAAAGTTAACTAGGCATGAAGTAATCCTAAGCATGCATTTCTAAGACAAGATCATGAGCTGAAATAAACCCTACACATGCGATTCTAGGGCAAGATGGTAAGCTGAAATAACCTAAGCATGTGGTCCTATAACAAGTGATTAAACTGAAATTAAACCCTAGCGTGCGGTTCTACAACATGTTGAGGGCTGAAAACAAACCTAACATGTGATTCTAACATGGAGTAAAACTACCCTAATGGGAGAAGCTCACCTTGCACCCCTTGACAGTAGAAGGGGCGTACGTCCTAATCTTCACCGGTCCAATGGTGGATACTTATGAAGTAGAGCCCTATGAGCTTGCATCCATGTCATTACAGCACTCCCATACATGCATGGGTGAGTGAATGTAAAATATTAAGAGTCCTTGATACAAAACAAGCCAAGGGGGAGACTAGTTCTCCAAGTTCCCTTGCTAACATTCAATGGACTAGCTAGCTTAGAGGGGGATGGAGAAGGAGCTTCATTTGTGTCCTCCTTGGCAGCTTGCGAAACCTACAAGTTGCCAAGTGTGAGTGTAGAAGAATGCCCAAGAAACATCAAGGAAACATCAGCCAAGAGGATAAGTGACTAAGCTAGTTGGGAGGCTCCTTCTTGGTCTCGGCAAGAGGAAGAAGGCCCCATGTTGAGCTTATGTTTGGTTAGCTCCTTCACTTTGGGGGCTGAAGACTCCTCTCAGGTAAGGGAGGATGGGGATGTGAGCTTCAAGCTTCAATGGTTGGAGGGGTGGAGAGGCTTGCAACTAAAGGTGGAAGGATGAGGAAGAAGGCTCTCGGCATAGTGATGACTTCTTCTTGTTGGGAGGCAGCTTAAGCAGCTTCCTTCTCTTGGGGGGCTGAGGACCCCTTGCAACTATGGGTGCTTGGACGTGAGGGCTTCAACACTCAAGAGGTGGACGAATGGTGGAAGCCTTGGCTAAGGATGGATAGGAGAAAGGGAGAACTTGGCAAAATAGGAAGAGGAAGAGAGTTGAGGAGACACAAGCACCTAGAAGACACATGCTTCATTCATTTTCGAAAATGTTCAACTCTAACCATGCTTACAAGAGATTACAACAATATAGTAAGCTGCCAATGGGTATCTCATGCCCCTAGACACATAAGATAAGTCAAACAAACAAAGGAAAACTTCAGCCAATGCAGAATTGTGCAAGCGCATTAATGGGGCAGACCCCTTTCCTAGTTTGGGCTGATTTGCTTGGGGATCTTGCTTGGAGTTTTCCTGCAAATGATAAGGGCGACTTCTAGAAGGAGTGGAGCATTGAAGAGGCTGATTTGCTGGTTGATTCCCTTTGAAGATGGCAGCTGGACTTTCTATAATTGAGAGGGGGGGGGGGGGGGGGGGGGCCAAAATCCTGCATTTGGAGGTGTGCTTGGAGGGCTGAACCATATGCGTTGATGGCTGGTCTTTGGTCTTCATTGGGCTGCTGGTAGGGCTGATGAGGATTTGAGTCCCTTCCTCAAGTAGAAAGGGTGGTTGGGGATGAGGACAAAATCCACATGGTTGCCACTTGGATGGGTGAAGCTTGGGTGGATTTGTTGAGGGTGCTTCACAAAGGGCTGGTTAATCTTGGCACCTTCCTTGACTTGAGCTTGAGCCTTGGTTGATTCCTCCTTTGAACTTGAGTTAGCTTGAGCTTACCAAAATGTGATGCAATTAAGTCCTAAACTATCATGATGCATGATTACATTAAGTATGCTTAGAATGCATAGAATGAGATGCATTCTAAATTTGAAAAATTACCTAATCTAAGATGCATGCTATGCAATGCAAGGTATAAGGGAGCATTGGGAGTTTAGGGTAACCTTAAACTCCACTTGTACCTCCTTGGATCATGGCGCCTGACTTCATCAAACTATTTTTGCACAAATTATACATAGGACATGGCAAAAATTGGTGATGGTTGAAGATCCTTCCTTACACATTTCTCCTTGAGGTGCTTACACAAATTTGATCTTCAATCACTTCAGGATGTGTAGTCAAGAACTCCAGGCGCTTCTCCTCTCCTCAATCTCTTCCTCTCGATCTCTCCAAGTTTTGCCACCACTTTCAATGCCTTCTCTCCAAAGCTATATCTCCTTTCCTTTACTGTTGAACCCTTCTTTGTGCCCCTTCGAAACTCCCCTTTATCCCTAGGAAATCAGCCGCTGCCCCTTTTCCAGATCCTGCAAAAACTGCACGCCTTCTCCTTCACGTAACATCCACCTCTTCTTGTATTTTTCCCTCCAAAAAGCCTCCTTTAGGGTCTTTGGTCAAGGGGGAAGAAGTTACCAAGTTGCTCTCCTTCTTCCCCTTTGGTTAGGTTAAGGAAACCCTAGTTAAAATCACAGTTTCAAAACAGATGGGTCCGTGATCCCGGGGGCAATTCTAGTAGTGACCTACTCACGATTGCTCACTTTCTTCTTCCGGGCGTAGAGGCGAATCACAGGCGCGATTTTTATCATGACCCAGTTGTGATTCCTACTAAGGGCTCTAATCAATTTGAAAATTCCCAGTTAGACTCTCCTCGATGATGGTAGAACTCCTTTAATTTTGCATGCTTAAAATCTACCCAGTTAATGGTCGCTTTGACCTGAAAACACGAAAATGCCAAAAGAGGTGTAGATTCCATAGATGTATTGAAAATTAGGTAATTATAGGACATAAACTACGGAATGGAGATGATTTTGTCAATAAAATCATTCATAAAATGCTATATAAATATGTGTTAACAAATTCCCCTAGACTTAAATCTTTGCTTGTCCTCAAGCAGAATAAATAATAAGAAATGAATAGGACAATAATGTTTTCAATTGGAGTCATATTCCTTGATGTTTTGAATATGCTAAGACAAGATCTAATCACAAGATGCACAAAGCATTAAAAACTTCAAAGATGTCAAGATGTAAAGCAAAGTATCAAGGTTAAATCCATGGATAACAATTGTACTATAAGTTGGACATTGATTTTAGGAATTTACCCACCACGCGAGTTGCAATCCACTTAAGTGCCCAAGTAAAGATAAGCTTTACAAAGTATCAGTAAAGGTCGATGCTCATAACTTCGGTACCACTACAATATATATTTTTTCTTTTTGTGTGCAGTGCCAAGTTGGAACCTCAGTACCACTGCTTCTTTTCCTTTGTTTTGTTTTGTAGTGCCAAGTTACAACTTCGATACCACTGCTCTTTCTCTTTCTTTTTTTTTTCATTTTGTGGGCAGTTCCAAGTCGTAACTTTGGTACCACTACCGTCTTTCTTTCTTTTGTTTTGTTCTCTTTGCAGTGCCAAGTTAGAGGAGCGTAAACCAAAACCAATACTAAAAAAAAGCTATCAAGGGGAACAAGTGTGGTGAGTGATTCAGTCTATATCTATCCAAGCATAAAGTATGCATGCAAAGACACAAATTATGCCTAGATACGAGGCTTATCAAAATTCAATCTTAAAGTGTACAATGTATATGGTATCAAGTGACTAGAATATGTCATTCGACACAAGTGATGGTTTCAAAGAAGTGGGGGGATGCAAATGATATTTTCCATTGCAAATTGTGGTGAGCAGGTTGCAGGTGAGAGAATTCAATCATGAATGAGATAGTTCAATTGACAAGCTAAAAAAAATTCAGCCAGAATATCACATGTTCAAATAGGTTGGTTAGGGATAGTATTAACAAGATGAACCAACAAAAGGCACCATGGATAAAGTGTTATCAGCATAGGTTAAAGCATCATACTGCAAATTCAAATAGAAAAAAATTGTTTAAAACGTGATGATCCTATCATACCATGACGTTCAAATAACATTTTCAGGAATGCATTAGTCGTCATGGTTAGACTACAAAGAATTCATAGAAACATCCACAACAACATGTCATCATGCAACAGGTTTAGACATACATTCACTACATCCACAAAGTTTAAAAGTATGATGACCCTATAGTACTACAATATATCATGAATATTCCAAAATGCACAAATCTCCCCCAAAGCAAAAGGTTGTATCGTCCTCGATGCATGAGATAGATATATAAAAGTCAAAAGAGGGGGAGACTTATAGAGGTGCAGCCCTACTCACTGCACTCGTTGCGGTTGTCATCGTCAGCATCATCAAAGGAGTTTGAGATATGCACGGTATCATCCTCGTCGTCCTCATCGTGCGGTGGTGGCTCGGAGAGGTTGCAGTGTAGAAACATCTCAATGGAGTGCACGACCTCAATCAAATGAGCCAGCTGCTTTCCTTCAGTCAGTTGCTCCTGGCGGATGAGGTGTAACATATCATCGATAGAGGGCCTGTTAGGAAACCCCGGGGATATTTTACAATTTTTCAAGATAGACATTACATACAACATTGCACAGCGGAAGAATATCCCCGAAACAGGCTAGTCCCAAAAACCCAGTGAAGATCGTCAAGCGAGGGATCGACACGATGTGATAGAAAGTACGTTAAGCAAGCGTGGATGTAGATGTCGAGGTAGGCGCCCAAGTGTTCTCCCTTTGCAGTCTCACACACACGGATGCCTCGAGTCCTCTTCTTCCACGCCTGGTGCTAGCCTCGGGAAAAAGATCCAAGCCTTAGGGAGATCACCAATCAACTTGCGCCAACCTTGGAGGAAGGATGTGCCAAGAAGGTGATGGATAAAGGGAAGCCGCCAAGGTCTCTCTCAACTTGCGCCAAGAGGAGAGGAGGAAGAGAACTTGCAGCTTGATGAAAGAACGATGTGCTAAGACCCTTGCACTTTCGCCCCTCTTGATGTTCTCACGCCTCCAAGGAATCGAACTCCAGAGAGGGGGCAGCTAGGGTCTCTTTTATAACAAGAAGAGGCGGTTTAGGGAGGGCTAGGATCATGACAAGTGGGCAGCTAGGATGAGGGGGTTTGAGGCAAGGAAAGTCTCCAAGACTTTACTATAAACCACATTCAACCTATCCATAATTGCCTAAGCACCATATCAGCCCAAGACATGCCTTAAAGGCATTCATACCATTAAGGGTGAAGGGGGGGGGTGGGGGGGGGGGGGGTGGAGGCGCATATTACTTCCTTAATGAAGCAATTTTGCCAACTTCTCCCCATTATGCCCATAGGTGCCTATGGGAGAAGTTTTATCCCCATTATACCCTTTTAGCCTATTGCCTCTTCATGACAACTCGTTATTGGGCCTCATTGGATAATGAGCTAGCCCAAACTTCATTACATGGGTTGATTAAGCACTTGGATCCAATCCAATGCAACCCTAATCCAAATGTGACCAACCATGGTCAATTTTGGGTCAACCTGCCATAAATGGAGTTTGGCTCCAATAACATTCTTCCATCTCATCAGTCCCATTGGCGCTGACAAAATCTCCCAAATAGATCCGAGTTATCCAATAACTCGATCAAAAGGCTTCCCGATCAATACGAGAACTCGAGTATCTTGGTGTGTGACCTTGTAGGTTCTTCTGACGCTGGCAGTGCTGACCAAAGGTCACCACAAGCAGTGAGTGGCACCTAGCAGTACATCACTGCTACCCAGATAGTTGGAATGGATATCGACATCGAAATCCCCATCATCGCGACTAGGTACAGATACATTACAATCCCTTTGCCAAACTGATATCCGATTGGACAAGTGTGTCATTACTTGTTTTCACCCAATCACATGGTTATGACTAAATCAGGTTCTCACCTGGGTATGGTCATACACTTTCAGTCATAAAACCATAGAGGAGCTCCATGGATATCATGCTTCCCTTAGGAAGGGGCAAATCCTTTTGTCTGTACATTGATCTTCTAATATGGGTCGTGACATACTCAATGACAACCGTTATAATATCCCAATTACGGCGAGGTGTTGGGTTGCATCAAAGTATGTCCCTAACCATACAGAAGAGTCAATGACCTCAAGTCTAAGGATCAATGCATCTCCTATCACTTGTGAGGATAACTCATGATACTAAGTCATTGTCTCACAGCGGGTCTTGTCCAGCATATCTACCACTGATATACCCATATGTCTACGTTAGCACCTCGTCCCTAACCAGCCCATATACCAGTCTCACAAGTATCATGACTGTCTGTTGTGATCCGAAAGGACACACTTATAAATACAAGTAGGTTGACTTATTTCAGGTGTCGCGGCCAAAACCTAAGTGTTGGCGTACAGGGCTATTGTCACTCCCTAACACGGGTCCAAAAACTTGTTGTCCCCTAAACTTGTAGTGTCCGCAAGTGCACGGATACTCGAAGTAATAAAGAAAAGTATCGATCCCACAGAGACCTTATTGTTAAGTACTAAATAATTATTTTCTTACTAGCTAAGCAAATCGAATATGATGCAAGTAAATAATAGAAAGAGTGTAAAGATAAATAGAGAGATAAACTGGGACTAGGGTTTCATCCACTTTAATTTCAATGAATAGATATGAAGAAAAGGTCGTCAGACTAATTTTATTATGATAGAGACTTAATTTACTTCATAAAGGGATCATCTCACTTTCGTGCAGACAATCATGCAGGGACCAATCATCGCTTTCGCGCAAGATCTATCCCAACGCTGAAGATAAGTAAATCATCAATCAAAGAATTCAAAGATCACTTTCATGCATCCGAATTCTAAGTTGATTGTCTCAAGTGGAATCTCAAGGATCACTTTCGTGCATCCGAGTCTCAACACAAGTTTTACTTATGGTTCTCCAATGTTCCGATCCTCACTTTCGTGCAAGATCTCCACGTTTGACACAATAACTCAATCCTAGATTCAAATTATCTAACATGGCAATAAAATCACTAAAATCACAAAATAAGAACTAACTTAATCTCTTACAAAAAGCTCCTAACATGCAATTCTAGGGTTCCAAAATCTCAAGCAATTCACCTTTTGGTCCTTATTGCGAGAATTATAAAACATGAATAATAACATCAATCTATGGAGAATCAAAGTACAAATATTCACATAAGTAAAATTATCATCATAAAACTATTCTGACGAAGGTAAAAAGCTATCTAATCATTAAGAAATCAAAGGGGATTACACCCCACGTCCCAAAGATGTTTAAACTTGCATGAAAGAAGAAATAAAATAAACCATAGTTTAGAACGATCAAAAAACGAAAAGAAGGGAGAAACAACATTACAACACGGCTGTAATAGAAATTACAGCCATAATTATGCGAGTGAACAGTGCCGGTGCCGCTCTTTCATCGATTTCTCCTCTGTCCGATCTCCTCTTGCTCTAAAACTTCTGGTGTGTTGTCCTCTCTCCAAATGAAGCTTTTGTGTGAAAATTACGGCCTGAGGTGTCCTCTATGCCTCTCGGCATGAGGGCAAACCCTAAGCACCTCTTTGTCGATTGCTCCCTCAATACCAGATAAATATTCATCCTCTTGCTTTGTATGTCTTCTCAGCTTTAAGACAAGTCCGCAGTATCTTTCAGATCTTAATTTGGAGGTCTGGATCAAAAGATATGGTCCGCACAAGATTCGGGCTACGGAGTTGACTGGGAAAATCGCGAGCTGCGTTGTAATTACAGCCGTAATGGAACTCATATCACCTTTTTTTTCTATTTTTGTATCGTCCACATTTTCTAATTCAATTATCACCTTTTTTCTGGTGATGAAGTTAGAGTACGCTGATCACATAATCAATATAATAGAACTCATATCTTTTTAGTAGGAGGATTTTTACCAAAGATAGCGGAGTTAATGTGGATCGATTCTTCTCACGGCATGCACCCCATGGCATGCACCCACATAGACACATGCTTTTTCTTTTTTTTTTCTCTCTCTCTCTCTCTCTTTTTATACTTCAACCCATGTCCTTTGGTACCACTGTCAATTTTGCACAGTGCCAAGTAGGGGAGTCCTCACTTTATTTGGATCAAGGAATCTTTCTTCCCAATAAATAGCAAATAGCATAAATATCAACTAAATTGGGCTATCAATGTCAATTCAAAAATCGTCCTTATATGCTAGTTTTATTCAAAGAAGTAGCTTCACTTTTAAACCAAATTCATCAAATAACATATCTACCCAACATTTCATTCATCAATCATTGAAAAATTTCAAAAGCAGATATGTATTAGAGAAATAAATTCAACATGATAGGTCTAGTCCTAATCTTATGCATGAATTCATTTATCCTCAAGAAAGTTCTACATTTCTCTTATCTCATGGATTCAAGTCATAAAAAAAATTTTAAAGCATCAAAAATATCAAAATCACTGCGAAAGGTGTGAAGCATCAAACTCAAACAATCTTGGTGAAAAGTGTAAAATGATATATTCAAGAGACCACATCAAGTAGAAATCTTAGTGAGTGATACATCTAAAGTAAATCAAAGATGCAACCATATGAAATAATTGATGGGGTAGAGACCATCGGCCACGAAGGTACAAATGGAGCTTATGACTACCATAGACAAAGACCTAGAGGATATCGAATAAGCTAGCAAGCTCAATCATTAAAGCTAGCTCAATAACTAGAAAATAACTACTCAATAAAGTCAAGATGCTCAAGCTCACGATGTTCAAAGGGGTCACCGCATCATACCAGGACTTGCATCCATGCATATGAAGCTTGCAATAATGTTAGGCCCAAATAAAGATCTTCAAGGCCAAGTCAAAGCCCATATTCCACGGTGAATTTTGCTACACACGTTCGCAGCCAACAAGGGAAGTTTTCCACGTCCCTTACAGCCAACGCTGTCTTCATGCAAAGATGGAAACTCGCAACGTCTCTTTGCTGCTCAAGATTGGAAGCTGCGACATTCACAAACATCTCCTCCAACGGTTCTTTGCTGCCCAAGAAGGAAGCTTCAACGTTCGGCAGCATCGTCTCCAATCTTCAACGTTCACGAACACCTCCTATATGTACTAACGCATACACTTGTAATCGACAGAATTGATGATTTGATGAATGGAATGGAAATAGTCCTTCTTCCGATGGATTCGGATGTCTCTTCCCTCTTCTCATCCTTCTAGGGCTGAGCCCCTCCCTCTTCCTTTCTTCTCTAATCTCTCCTTTTTCCCCTAATTCTCCTGCTCCGCTGCCAACATCGCACACCCAGCAAACCTACAGATTTCTATCATTTCGAGAGCTCGCCGCCGGCGATCCCACCGTCCGATCTCCACGAAATTTCGGACGTCTCTTCGCCTCCCATAGTCAAACCTTCAGCTGCCGACATCCACCCATCTGCCTATTTGATCACCAGAATCGAAACGCCGATCTGCTCCCCTGTTTCCGCCCTACCCATGACCTAGCTCCGCCCTTCTGCATCGTGCTCCTCCGACAGACCACCACTCGACTCCAAACTCCAACCATGTCGTCCTCACAACCATACTAACCTCCAGTTGTAGCAGGTTTGACGTTCATCCACCACTCGACGAATGGTGACCGCCCCTGCTCCTATCTCGCGCTTCCCCTATTCCTCGTCAAATCCTCCATTTTCGGGAAATTCCTTGCTTCCATTTCGTCGACGCCTTTACGCATTCTCCAGAACTCCAGTCTTGCCTGCAATCTCTTGTTCTTCTTCCAAACCATCAGCAACACAGTCCACATTGCCTCCCTTCCGCCAATCGAAGAACGAAGTCAAGAAACCCAAATTCCTGGTTCCCCGACTCGTCAGCCACCTCTGGCAGCAACACGATTCTGCTGCGTCGCTCCACCGTCGCTCGTCCGTGCTCCGACGACATCAATGTCTCCTCATCCCCCTTCATCTCCAATGACTCGAACGAAGATTCCATGCTCCGGTGTCATTGATCAGTGCAACTTCTCCTACCCTATTCCAGATCTGCTTAAGTTTCCTGTTTCAGTGTTCCTGTTTGCTAATCTGATTAAGCTCTTTCTTGCAGGTATTTTTAAGAATTTGGTGCAACAAAATCTTGACATTCAGCATGGATTATGAAGCACACGTCTCGTTCTATGCCTCAGATTAGTTGGCTCCATGAAGGAATGAATGGTTCATCCTAGGAAGCATAGCAAAATTTGCATTCTGATAAAATTCTGAACTGTCTTAATTTCACGATCTGACTAGCTATTTTATCACTTATACCCTTATTGCAGTTCTTCGCTCAACAATTATCATACAATTCAAAAGAACAAGTCTTGGTCTACAATTTGGTTTAACTGGTTTAAATATTCATTGAATGGATTCTTCTGCAATGCATAGCTACATTTCATAAATGATATTTTTCTGTATCACCGAAATCTAATTGTTGTTTCCTAGCTGCCTTCTGAATTTTGATTTTTCTAAAATTTAAAAAAAAATAAAAAAAATAAATAACTTTAGTTTTACATCAGTAGTTTTTCTCCACGTATCTTCACCCTACATCAGTTTGTTATCAGAGGGAGGTTTGTTGGCAACTCTTGTCTGCCACACGATCCTTGCTTTGCTCTTTGCATTAAAAAAAAATATATCATTCTTAGTTTTTGCTTGAGTCATGCTTAGTTGTTTGCATATTATTTGATAGTGTAGTTTGTTTGCAAAAAAAAAAAAAAAAAAAAAAAAAAAAAAAAAAAAAACTCTCATGTTTAGTGTCTTTGCTTTTACATGTTCGTTAAATCTTTGTGGAGAAAAAAATGCTTCTTGGTTTGCATGTTAGTTAAGTATTTGCTATTTACTTGCACTTAAAAAAAAAATTACATGCTTTCATGTTTCATTGTATTTAGTTTGCATGCTTGTTAAGTTATTTTCTGTTTATTTGCTAGAAAAAAAAAGAAAAATCTTGCTTACACACTAGTTGCACCCCAAACTACTCATAACACACTGTGGTGCATCACTATTATCAAAGGGAAATCACACCCAAAAAAGAACTTATATCTAAAAGGGACAACTATAAGGTTCTCACACATAGTCCTAATATTTTCAAAACTCATGTTTGGTGTAATGGTTATAAAAGTAGAACTATTATAGATCATCAAGTTAAGTTTAATGTTATATCTATTAGATCACTTGAACAATTTGGCCTCACCATGCAAAAACATGATTACCCTTATGCCATAACTTGGGAAGACTATACTAGAATTTAGTTGATTTTCAATGCTTAGTTCCCATCATGTTAGACAATATTAGAACTGAAATTTGGTGTGATGTGATGAGTTTAGAAGGCTTTGACATTTTATTAGGCAATGAATTTATGCATGATTTTCAGGGATATTATTATAGCAAACCTTGGTGTTATAGTTTTATTCATAAAGGTTTGGAACACATAGTTTATCCTAAAGATGAAAAGCCAACACATATCTTTTATAAGGAGATACATGAACAGATTAAAGAGATGCAGCAAAAGTATAAGAGACTTAGAGAGCAATCCTTGCAAAATGAAAAAGAGAGTTCAACCCGTTTAGAGCTTAGTGAACAAACCTTGGAGCCTACTTTAGAACCTAATTCATGTCTTGATGAAAATAGTGAGCTTGAAGAAGTAAGTCATGAAGAGCCAAACCTTCAGGTAGAACCAACAACTTCACCTTCAATTTTAGGACCAACACCTTTACCTTCAATTTTAGGGCCCATACCCACAGGTCCTCAACTTGAGTCTAGCCATCCAGCTCAAGAACCCATAGTTGAGTTGTCTGGGAGTCAAACTACCCCTGAGTTGCCTATAGAGACCACTGTAGACTTGTTTCAACCTAAGTGTCCAATAGAGCCATTACCTTCAATTTTAGGGCCTATACCCATAGGTTCTCAACTTGAGATTAGCACTACTGTTAGAGAGCCTAAAGTTGAACCCAAATCCTTAGGTTTTCATGAGCTTCACTTTGAATCTAAGTTAGATCCTTTTGAAATTTATTTAGATCCTCATCCTCAACCCTTAGGAATTAGCTTAGAATTAGAAGACCCTATGATCTATGAATCCTGTCTCTTAGGTCCTTCTACCCACACCCTTAAGCCACCATTGGGATTGATAAAACATAATGAACTCAACCATGCTTTGCTCTTTACTCTTATTGAAATTGAGTATATTGATTTCATCATTCCTTGTTCTTTTATAAGTCCAATGATTTTCTATGACAAACTTACTAATGTTTATGGCCAAGAAAGGGAATTCAATGCAGGTACCCTTGATATGCAGCTTGACCGTGGACAAGGAGCAACAAGACAATATGCTATGATGCTGACAACATTTTGAAGCCTCAAGTTCAGAAGGAACAATTCACCTTTGCCTCTCTAGAACTTCTCCACCAACGCAAGAACAATTCTTCGGGGAAAAATTTTTTTCACCCAGGGAGAAATGATGGGGGCAGAGACCACCAGCCACGAAGGTACAAATGGAGCTTACGACTACCATAGACAAAGACCTTGAGGATATCGAATAAGCTAGCAAGCTCAATCATTAAAGCTATCTGAATAACTAGAAAATAACTACTCAATAAAGTCAAGATGCTCAAGCTCACGATGTTCAAAGGGGTCGCCGCATCATACCAGGACTTGCATCCACGCATATGAAGCTTGCAATAATGTTAGGCCTAAATAAAGATCTTCAAGGCCAAGTCAAAGCCCATATTCCACGGTGAATTTTGCTACACGTTCGTAGCCAACAAGGGAAGTTTTCCACGTCTCTTACAGCCAACGCTGTCTTCATGCAAAGATGGAAACTCGCAACGTCTCTTTGCTGCTCAAGATTGGAAGCTGCGACATTCACAAACATCTCCTCCAACAGTTCTCTACTGCCCAAGAAGGAAGCTTTAACATTCGGCAGCATCGTCTCCAATCTTCAACGTTCACAAACACCTCCTATATGTATTAACGCATACACTTGTAATCGACATAATTGATGATTTGATGAATGGAATGGAAATAGTCCTTCTTCCGATGGATTCGGATGTCGCTTCCCTCTTCTCCTCCTTCTAGTGCTGAGCCCTATTGTGATCCGCAAGTGCACGGATACTCGAAGTAATAAAGAAAGTATCGAATCCACAGGGACCTACGTTGTTGAATACTAAATAGCTGATTTCTTACTATCTAGGCTCATCAAAGTAGTGAGAATAGAAATTGGAAGCTAAAAGCAGAATTATCAGAGAGAAAAGCTGGGACTAGGGTTTCATTCACTTTAACTTTTATGAGCTAGATATGAATAAGGATTTCGTCAGTTCAAATTTATCATGATGAAGATGTAATTTACTAAATAAAAGGGTTGTTTCACTTTCGTGCAAACAACCGCACGGGGATTTATCTTCGCTTTCACGCAAGATTCTTCCTAACGCTGAAGATAAGTAAATCATCAAACAATGAATTCAAGGATCACTTTCGTGCATCCGAATTCAATGTTGATAATCTCTAGTGGAGATTCAAGGATCACTTTCGTGCATCCGAGTCTCAACACTAGTTTTACTCAAGGATCTCCAACGTTCCGATCCTTGCTTTCGCACAAGATCTCCACGTTTGACAAATAGACTCGATCTATAGGTTCATGTTATAATTGTGGCAATTAATGTACTAGGATAGATCAAATTAGATCTAACCTAAGGAAGGGATCCTAACATGCAATTCTAGGGTTCCAAATTCTCAAGCAATTACCTTTCGGTCTCAAGCGAAAATTCTAAGAACATAATTAGTAACATGAACTTATAGAGAGTCTAAGCACAATTATCACATGAGCAAAATCATCATGGTAATGTTAAACTCAACGAAATAGTAAAAATAGTCATCTAGTCATTGGAAATCAAGTGAATTACTCCCCCATGTCCCAAAAGTAGTTTAAGCTATCATCATTAAGGAATTACAATAGATCATGGTTTCAGAGGATCAAAAATCAAAGTAAAAGAGAAGTTTAGAAAATACAGCATGGCTGTGAAGTATTTCACAGCCGTAATTTGCAAGAACCGTCGATGAACAGTGCCGGCGACTCCTTTTTCTTCGATTTCTCTTCCAATCGATCTCCTTTCAGTCTGAAACTTCTGGCACGTTGTCTCCCCCTTCAGATGAAGCTTCAGTATGAAAATTACGGCCGGAGAACATCTGGATCGAGCGCGGTGACGAAACCCTAGGAGGCGGCGTGGATCACGATTTCTCCATCGATAGTGCACGAAATTTGGGGCTTTTCGTCTCCCCCTAATCCTCTCATGAAAAGCTCTCTTTCTGCTTCTTATGGCATCCGATTTAAGGCTCTGGATCGCTCGCAATCTTCTCTGCAAGAATCGGGCGTTGATATTGACTCGGGCGTCGCGTTCAGAACAGAAATTATGACAGTGTAATGTCTTACGGCACTGCCGTAAAATCGCTCGAGTCTTCTGTTCCGATGTTGTCGGGGAATTACGGCACCGTAATCTGGTTTACGGTAGTGCCGTAAAATCGGCTGAACTCTCTGTTTGCGAACGTCTGGAAATTACGGCCCGTGTAGTTTCTTACGGTAGTGCTGTAAAATCAAGTGAAGTTTCTGTTCTGAAGCTCTCTGAAATACGGTAACATAATATTGCTTACGGCAGGTGCCGTAAAATCCAAAAATCTTTTTTCTCAGAAACTTCTCAAAATACGGCAGGGCTCGGATTTTACAGTACTGTCTGGAATTACGGTACCGTAAAATGGATTACGGCACTGCCGTAATTTGCTGACTTGCTTCGTTTTGTGTGAAATTTCTTGGGCGATCTCCTCTTGATGATGGTAATCCTTCTATGTATTTGATTTTGCTTGAAAACGCATAAAAATAGTGCCTCTTTACCTGAAAACCATGAAAAACCAAAATAGAAGTAGACTTTGCAATATTCAATGAATTTATCATGAAAACAAGTAAAAGATCTTCAATTTAGCATGAAAAGATATCGAAAATGATACAAAATATACTATATATTTTGGTGTCATCAAAATACATAAGGCTCAAACCTTGCTTGTCCTCAAGCAAAAATCAAAATTTGAAATCAAAGTTTGATTAAAAGAGTAACCTTTTCATGCTCAATAAATTTCTAAAATACAACTTATCAATGAAGAGTTCTATCAATTGATTTATAAAATTTCAAATAAACATATCATTCTCAATACTCAACCCTCTAGATCCATAATTCAGTCAAATAAAACTTCGCAACATGTACAATAAATAGAATTTTCAATCTTATGATTTCACCCAATTTTCAGTTCAAATCTATCATGCTTTTGTTTATAAGAATAAGGTCCCCAAGATCTTTTTCCACTCATATCAATTTTTTTTATTATTATTTTTTTATTTTTTATTTTTTTTTGGCATCATTCACATTTTCTAACTCGATTACCACCTTTTTTTTTTCTGGTGATGATATTAGAGTGCACGGATCACATAATCAATGCAATGGAACTCATATCCTCTAATTTGGAAAGAATTTACTAAGGACAGCGGAGTTTATGTGAAATGATTTTTCTCATGGCATGTACCCATATAGATACATACTTTTTCTATTTGTTACTTCAACCCATGACCTTCGGCACCACTGTGCTTCCCCATAGTGCTAAGTAGGGGAGTCCTCCCCTTATTTTTGGGGATCTTGGATTCTTATTTCCCAACAAATAACAAGAATAGACTAAATATCTACTAGGTTGATCAATTGATCTCAATTCATAAATCATACTCATATACTCATTTTATTCGAAAGAAAAATTTCACCTTTAGATTTTATTTTTCAAACAATACATCTATCCAAAATTTCATGCATCAACTAATTTCATATTTCAATAGACAAATATGTATTGAAGAAATAAATTTTGACATGATAGGGCTATATCTCTAATCATGGATTTTGAATTTCATTTGTCATCAAAAATCATCAACACATCTCAAAATATAATCATATATCAAAAATTTTTCATCATCATCATGTAGTAATACAACCAAATCGAAAGATAAGTCAGAATATCATATTTGTCATACAACCATATTGAAAAATTCAATGTAATCATATCAAAAATCAGTGGCGGCGATCATGAAGCGTCATCCTTCCCTTCATCATATGAAAAATCAATGAGATATATATGGGAAAACACAGTATGGTAAAGAAGTAAAGGAAAATAATGCTCACAAAGTATCTACTCGTCGCCATCTGATCGTGTAGCCTCTAAATCTCTCGCAGCAGCCTCCATGGGGTCATAATATGGTGTTCCTTCTTGATCACCCTGGTATCCATAATCTCGATGATCTGCATTACCAAAGCGGTCGAAAAGGAAATTACCCATATCTTCCATATGATTACATAACCTCTCCATATCCCTCTGGATGTGCCCCAGAGTCTCTTCCATCCTCTCATGGCGGCGTTCTTGATTATACATCTGTGCTATCAACACCTGAAAATCGGGATCATGGTGGCTAGCAAAACCAGCCCTGTGGAGAATCACGAGGAGGTGACTCCATCCCATACGGATCACTCCTTCCACCCCAAGTGGGTGGCGGTGGTGCTGAATCAAGCGGTGGGGTAAAGGCTGCCTCTGCTGCACTGGGTGACAACTTCCAATTGGCTCTGTCCCTGACTGTAGTCTTCTCAACATGTGGTAAAGGTAGAGGGCGGATGTTTGGTCCAAGGACCAAACAAAAGGTATCTCCCTTCCTAACAATCATCCTCATCGCAATGCAAGATTCCATGTCCAGTCTTGGATTCCCTCGTGCCATCTCTGCGTCAAAGGGCTCAATCCCAAAATATCTGGCTATAGGAGTAATCATGCCTCCTATAACCACAGTTTCTCTGGTTGCTCTAGCCACCTTGTCCATATGTTTGACCATGAAATAAGCCACATCCACTGCAAACCCACTGAGCATCCCCCAAAGAAGATAGAGCTCATGCTGACGAACCATGCCGTCACTATCCCCTCTGCCGAACACTGTGTGTGCTAGAACCCTGTGAGCATATCTAATACAAGGGTTCATGATCTTGCTAGCCCTGGCAGAAACAGCATAGAAATGGTTCTCATTAGCGATCTGGTTCCAAAAGATGTTTCCATAAATCCAAGGGGTATCTCAGTGTACCCTCCTGTGCTCAGTCCAAAGATGTCTCTTACTTCCTGCAGTGTAAGCTCCCTCTCTTCATTAGCCAACCTGAAAGTAATTTTCCCATCAGCAGGGCCATGGGAATACTCCTTTAGTTCCACAATTAGACTGATCAAAAACTCTAAAACAAGGGGCAAGAATGTAGGCGGATGCATCTGGAAAAACTGCTTGGCTTGAATCCTATCAAACATCCAAAGCACGTCATCATAAAGCCCTAAGGCTTCAAGAGTCCTCTGATCAGCATATTTTATGTTGACAATTCTTCTTTCAGTCAGTTTGTTATATCTGGCCTCCTGTATCTCATTCCTAAAAATGATATCATGGGGGTTTTGGCGTTGAGATGGTTCTGCAGGGGCTTTCCTCTTCTCTCTTAGGAAAATTACCTTTCTCCTTGGCAAATTTGCTAACAAGCTGCAAACTCACAATTCAATGCATATACAATATAATAATATAGCAGTTCAGATTAAGTTCTATCATTATGTTCTTTAAGCATCATTAGTAGAGTAAAAACAGGTCTTGTAATCTCGATCTCAATTCAAAATGGCAAGCATGAATCATAGCTCTAGCATCATTAGTACACTAATCAAGTATGTAGGAAGTGAAAATCAACTCAAAACTCATGCTCAATTTTAAGAAACAACAAAACCATGAGTGAACAGTAACCTTGAGCGCGTTCAGCGTATTTCAACTCAAATCAGTGTCGAAAATTGGTCAAAACTCTTTCAAACAGCGAAGAATTGAGAGCTCATCTTCTAACGAGTAAATAGAAACAAGAATCACTCAAAATGGTTGGGAATCGAGCGAGAACGAGCGAAAGGGGCGTGAGTTCATGAAAACTCGTTAAAGCGATGAAATCGGAAAAATGGGTACCTAATCGACGGTGAAATCTGGACAGGAAGGATCGCCGGTGTCCACAGCAGGTCGGAGACGGTCGGAGAAACGAGATCGGCGCAAGCTCGAGCGAAAACGAGGGTGAAACCCTAAAAATGGCCCAGTCGAAACCCTAAATACGGCACAGACTCGTGTGTCCGAAACCATTTTACGGCAGTGTAATGTCTTACGGCACTGCCGTAAAATAGCGACAACTCACGGGTCGAAAACGATTTAGGATTATGGCACCGTAAAACTCTTTACGGTACCCACCGTAAAATCTCGGAAACTTTCTGTTCAAAAATGACGTGGAATTACGGTACTGTAACATAGCTTATGGTACCTGCCGTAAAATCCAAACATAAGATTTTTTTTCTTTTTTTCAAAAATTAAAAATTTAGAAAATCAAAAAATAAAATTTTGTGGAAATACGGTACCGTACAATACCTTACGGTAGTACCGTGAAATCGTGGCAACTTTCTGATCAAAAGTGGTTAAAAATACGGTGCCATAGAATACTTTACGGTAGTACCGTAATTTGCTCCAAATCAAAATTTACCAACAAGAATAAAAGAAAAATTAGTATCAAGCTAAAATTAAGTTAAAGAAAACAAAATAGAGGTTAGAAAGCTTGGGTTACCTCCCAAGAAGTGCTAATTTAAAGGTCATTAGCTTGACCCTTTAACACTCGGGTTTGATCGTGAATTCCTAGACTTCCTCTCTGATATTGCAACATAAGGCTCAATCTTGAAACAGTATCCAAATTTGCTCAGAATCTCCTCTAATTTGTCAATCAATCTAGAGCTTCTTCTTCTTTTCTTCCTCCTTGTCTTTTTCTTTTTCTGCAATTTCTCATCAATGCCCTCAAAAAGATTGTTAGATTCATTATTTGAGGTCTCCTCAAACAAACTTGAAACATCATAAATTTCATCATTAAATATTTCAACGCTACAACAAGATCCTGAGTTTGAAAGTTTATTCAATGAATCATTAAGATTAAATTCAATCTTGTTGTCACATATATCAAAAATAATCTTTCCTTCTTTCACATCAATATTTGCTTTAGCTGTGGCCAATAATGGTCTACCAAGAATGATTGGATTTCTAGAGTTTACCTCCATGTCTAGCACTACAAAATCTGCAGGAATGAAAAACTTACCAATTTGTACAGGGACATTCTCTAATATGCCTACAGGATACTTTACCGATGAATTCGCGAGCTGTAAGGATATGGATGTATGCTTTAGCTCTCCAAGATTTAGTTTCCTGTAAGTAGAAAGAGGCATTAGACTCACACTTGCACCGAGGTCACATAAGGCTCGGTCAAAAGCCATAGTGCCTATTGAACAAGGTATAGAAAAACTACCTGGATCTTTTAGTTTAGGTGGCAGTTTGTTTTGTATGATAGCACTACAATCTTCAGTTAAAGTAACAGTGCATGTACCATAATCATCTAATTTCCTTTTACTAGACAAAATCTCCTTCAAAAACTTGGCATAAGATGACATTTCAGTAATAGCTTCAGTAAAAGGAATGTTAACATAAAGCTTTTTCAGGATTTCAAGAAAATTGCCAAACTTTTTGTCTAGTTTATGTTGAACCAACCTTTGAGGAAAAGGTATTGGTGGCTGGTAAGGAGCGGGCAAATTAGGTTTAGGATTGTCTTTCTCACATGATTCCTCCCCTTTTGGTTCATCACCCTTTTGAGGTGATAAACAAGTTTGGGGTTTCTCATGTGAAGAAGATTCCCCTATCTAATTCCCTTTCATTATCATTAAGCCTTTCTTCAGTGTTTTCAAACCTCCCTCTAGGTTCTCCCAGTTGTTTCCCAATTCTAGTCATGATGGCATTACAGTGCTCCCTAGGGTTTATCTCAGGTTTTGCAGGTAATTTCCCAAGGGGTCTGTAAGGTACACTAGCATGTTGTGCAATTTGGTTTTCGAGAATTTTGTTGTGGGCTTCTACTCTATCCAGTCTAGAGTTAATTTGATGAAAACTTTCCTTAAACTCTTCAATTTGTCTATTTTGATTTGACAGGATTTGTTTTTGATCAGACATAAACTCTTCAATTTTTCTATCTTGTTTTAGCTCAAACTGATTTTGACTGGCCATTATTTTTTGAAACATGGATTTTATCTCAGAGAATTGATCATTGTTTTGATTTAGATTTTGGTTGGGATTTTGCCTTTGGAATCCTTTGTTTTCAGTGTTCCCCCATACATTGTTATTGTTTTTCCATGAAAGGTTGGGGTGATTTCTCTATCCAGGGTTATATGTACTAGAATAGGGATCATTAGGTCTACCTTGATTATAATTCCCTATGACATTCACATGCTCATTACCCTGATCAACAATTCTACAATATTCGGCAGTATGACCATCATTGCCACAATTTTCACAAGTAATAGCAGAAACAGAAGCAGTTTGCATGGAATTTAACTTACTGCACAGAAAGTCTATCTTCTCTTCTAAGGATCGCCATCCTTCACTTTCACCCTTACCTTGAGAAGGCTTGTAAAGTACTCCTCTCTCGGTAGTCCATTGATTGTGGTTCAATGCCATCTCCTCTAGCAGTCTGAAGGCATCATCTAGTGTTTTGCTCATAAGAGCTCCTCCTACAGCAGCATCCACAATCATTTTAGTCTGATCAGATAATGTAATATAAAAAATTTGCAGTAAAGTTTGAAGTTCTAGTCCATGGTGAGGACACTTCCGCTGCAGTTCATTGAATCTCTCCCAGGCCTCACTGAGCGACTCCCCACTTCTTTGTTGAAAGCTTGTAATTTGGTTTCTCATCTGCAGTGTCTTGCTTGGGGGAAAGTATTTGTTCAAGAAGGAATTGGACAGTTGATTCCAAGTGGTGATGGTACCGGCTGGGTGTGAATTAAGCCATGTCTTTGCCTGGTCCCTAAGAGAGAAAGGAAAAAATCATAATCTCAATGCATCGCTAGAAACACCATTCAATTAAATAGTATCGCATAATTCAAGAAATAAGGCCAAGTGTTGGTTGGGATCCTCTAGTGGAGATCCTCCAAACTGATCTTGTTGAAACATTGCAATGAAACCAGGCTTAATCTCAAAATTGTTGGCCTCTATTGCTGGCCTAGCAATAATAGAACGAATTTCATGATGATTAGGGGCTGCACAATCCCCAAGTGTTCTCTGATTGTTCTGATTGTCTCCCATCTCTAATATTTCTTCTTCTAACTCTGGTTGGGATGTCTCTTGCAATTCTTCTTGTGATGTCTCTTCTAATCTCAACTTTCTGCGCACTCTTAATGTCTTATTGATTTCAGGATCCAATGGTACAAGTGGACCTGACCTAAGGCTCCTGGCATGCAAAGTAGATAGATCAAGTGATTTCAAGAAACAGAAAATAAGCAGTAAATAAAAAACAGTAAAAAAAACCTAATCTAGCAATAATCTCAATGTCTTTAATATAGACAAAAACTAAGGTCCTCGGCAACGGCGCCAAAAACTTATTGTGATCCGCAAGTGCACGGATACTCGAAGTAATAAAGAAAGTATCGAATCCATAGGGACCTACGTTGTCGAACACTAAATAGCTGATTTCTTACTATCTAGGCTAATCGAAGTAGTGAGAATAGAAAAAAGGCGGAATTATCAGAGAGAAAAGCTGGGACTAGGGTTTCGTTCACTTTAACTTTTATAAGCTAGATATGATTACAGATTTCGTCAGTTCAAATTTATCATGATGAAGATGTAATTTACTAAATAAAAGGGTTGTTTCACTTTCGTGCAAACAACCGCACAGGGATTTATCCTCGCTTTCACGCAAGATTCTTCCTAACGCTGAAGATAAGTAAATCATCAAACAATGAATTCAAGGATCACTTTCGTGCATCCGAATTCAATGTTGATAATCTCTAGTGGAGATTCAAGGATCACTTTCATGCATCCGAGTCTCAACACTAGTTTTACTCAAGGATCTCCAACGTTCCGATCCTTGCTTTCGCACAAGATCTCCACATTTGACAAATAGACTCGATCTATAGGTTCATGTTATAATTATGGCAATTAATCTACTAGAACAGATCAAATTATATCTAACCTAAGGAAGAGATCCTAACATGCAATTCTAGGGTTCCAAATTCTCAAGCAATTACCTTCGGTCTCAAGCGAAAATTCTAAGAACATAATTAGTAACATGAACTTATAGAGAGTCTAAGCACAATTATCACATGAGCAAAATCATCATGGTAATGTTAAACTCAACGAAATAGTAAAAATAGTCATCTAGTCATTGGAAATCAAGTGAATTACTCCCCCATGTCCCAAAAGTAGTTTAAGCTATCATCATGAAGGAATTACAATAAATCATGGTTTCAGAGGATCGAAAATCAAAGTAAAAGAGAAGTTTAGAAAATACAGCACGGCTGTGAAGTATTCACAGCCGTAATTTGCAAGAACCGTCGATGAACAGTGCCGGCGACTCCTTTTTCTTTGATTTCTCTTCCAATCGATCTCCTTTAGGTCTGAAACTTCTGGCACGTTGTCTCCTCCTTTAGATGAAGCTTCAATATGAAAATTACGGCCAGAGAATGTCTGGACTGAGCGCGGCATCGTGGATCGCGATTTCTCCCTCAACAGTGCATGAAATTTGGGGCTTTTGGTCTTCCCCTAATCCTCTCATGAAAAGCTCTCTTTCTGCTTCTTATGGCATCCGATTTAAGGCTCTGGATCGCTCGCAATCTTCTCTGCAAGAATCGGGCATTGATATTGACTCAGGCGTCGCGTTCAGAACAGAAATTACGGCAGTGTAATGTCTTATGGCACTGCCGTAAAATTGCTCGAGTCTTCTATTCCGATGTTGTCGGGGAATTATGGCACCATAATCTAGTTTACAGTAGTGCCGTAAAATCGGCTGAACTCTCTATTCGCGAACGTCTGGAAATTACGGCCCGTGTAGTTTCTTACGGTAGTGCCGTAAAATCGGGTGAAGTTTCTGTTTTGAAGCTCTCCGAAATACGGTATCGTAATATTGCTTACGGCAGGTGCTGTAAAATCCAAAAATCTTTCTGTTCGGAAACTTCTCAAAATACGGCAGGGCTCGGATTTCACGGTACTGTCTAGAATTATCGTACCGTAAAATGGATTACGTTACTGCCGTAATTTGCTAACTTGCTCCGTTTTGTGTGAAATTTCTTGGGCGATCTCCTCTTGATGATGGTAATCCTTCTATGTAATTGATTTTGCTTGAAAACGCCTAAAAATAGTGCCTTTTTACCTGAAAACCATGAAAAACCAAAATAGAAGTAGACTTTGCAATATTCAATGAATTTATTATGAAAACAAGTAAAAGATCTTCAATTTATCATGAAAAGATATCGAAAATGATACAAAATATACTATATATTTTGGTGTCATCAAGCCCCTCCCTCTTCCTTTCTTCTCTAATCTCTCAATTTTCCCCTAATTCTCCTGCTCCGTTGCCAACATCGCACACCCAGCAAACCTGCAGATTTCCATCATTTCGAGAGCTTGCCGCCGGTGATCCCACCGTCGGATCTCCACGAAACTTCGGACGTCTCTTCGCCTCCCATAGTCGAACCTTCAGCCGCCGACATCCACCCATCTGCCTCTCTGATCACCAGAATCGAAATGCCGATCTGCTCCCCTGTTTTTGCCCTGCCCGCGACCTAGCTCCGCCCTTCCGCATCGTGCTCCTCCGACAGGCCACCACTCGACTCCAAACTCCAACCACGTCGTCCTCACAACCATACCAACCTCCAGTTGTAGCAGGTTTGACGTTCGTCCACCACCCAACGAACGGTGACCGCCCCTGCTCCTATCTCGCGCTTCCCCTGTTCCTCGTCAAATCCTCCATTTTCGGGAAATTCCTTGTTTTCGTTTCGCCGACGCCTTTACGCATTCTCCAGAACTCCAGTCCTGCCTGCAATCTCTTGTTTATCTTCCAAACCATCAGTAACACAGTCCACATCGCCTCCCTTCCGCCAATCGAAGAACAAAGTCAAGAAACCCAGATTCCTAGTTCCCTGACTCGTCAGCCACCTCCGGCAGCAGCACAATTCTGCTGCGTCGCTCCACCGTCGCTCGTCCGTGCTCTGACGACATCAAGGCTTCTCATCCCCCTACATCTCCAACGCCTCGAATGAACATTCCATGCCCTGGCGTCATTGATCGGCGCAACTTCTCCTGCCCGGTTCCAGATCTGCTTAAGTTTCCTGTTTCAGTGTTCTTGTTTGCTAATCTGATTAAGCTCTTTCTTGCAGGTATTTTTAAGAATTTGGCGCAACAAAATCTTGACATTCAGCATGGATTATGAAGCACACGTCTTGTTCTACGTCTCGGATTAGTTGGCTCCGTGAAAGAATGAATGGTTCATCCTAGGAAGCATAGCAAAATTTGCATTTTGATAAAATTTTGAACTGTCTTAATTTCACGATCTGACTAGCTATTTTATCACTTATATCCTTATTGCAGTTCTTCGCTCAACAATTCTCATACAATTCAAAAGAACAAGTCTTGGTCTACAATTTGGTTTAACTGGTTTAAATATTCATTGAATGGATTCTTCTGCAATGCATAGCTACATTTCATAAATGATATTTTTCTGTAGCACCGAAATCTAATTGCTGTTTCCTGGCTGCCTTCTGAATTTTGATTTTTCAAAAATTTAAAAAAAATAAAAAAATAAATAACTTTAGTTTTACATCAGTAGTTTTACTCCACGTGTCTTCACCCTACATCAGTTTGGTATCAGAGGGACGTTTGTTGGCAACTCTTGTCTGCCACATGATCCTTGCTTTGCTCTTTGCATTAAAAAATATATATAACATTCTTAGTTTTTGCTTGAGTCATGCTTAGTTGTTTGCTTATTTGATAGTGTAGTTTGTTTGCAAAAAAAAAAAAAAGCTCTCATGTTTGTGTCTTTGCTTTTACATGTTCGTTAAATCTTTGTGGAGAAAAAAATGCTTCTTGGTTTGCATGTTAGTTAAGTATTTTCTATTTACTTGCACTTAAAAAAAAATTACATGCTTTCATGTTTCATTGTATTTAGTTTGCATGCTTGTTAAGTTATTTTCTGTTTATTTGCTAGAAAAAAAAAAGAAAAATCTTGCTTACACACTAGTTGCACCCCAAACTACTCATAACACACTATGGTGCATCACTATTATCAAAGGGAAATCACACCCAAAAAAGAACTTATATCTAAAAGGGACAACTATAAGGTTCTCATAGATAGTCCTAATAGTTTCAAAACTCATGTTTGGTGTAATGGTTATAAAGGTAGAACTATTATAGATCATCAAGTTAAGTTCAATGTTATATCTATTAGATCACTTGAACAATTTGGCCTCACCATGCAAAAACATGATTACCCTTATGCCATAACTTGGGAAGACTATACTAGAACTTTAGTTGATTTTTAATGCTTAGTTCCCATCATGTTAGACAATATTAGAACTGAAATTTGGTGTGATGTGATGAGTTTAGAAGGCTTTGACATTTTATTAGGCAATGAATTTATGCATGATTTTCAGGGATATTATTATAGCAAACCTTGGTGTTATAGTTTTATTCATAAAGGTTTGGAACAGATTAAAGAGATGCAGCAAAAGTATAAGAGACTTAGAGAGCAATCCTTGCAAAATGAAAAAGTGAGTTCAACCCCTTTAGCGCTTAGTGAACAAATCTTGGAGCCTACTTTAGAACCTAATTCATGTCTTGATGAAACTAGTGAACTTGAAGAAGTAAGTCATGAAGAGCCAAACCTTCAGGTAGAACCAACAACTTCACCTTCAATTTTAGGACCAACACCTTTAACTTCAATTTTAGGGCCCATACCCACAAATAGTATCGGGGCAGATGCTGCTAGGTCCAAAGATGTGCCTTTTAAAAAAAATTTCTCCACAATTTAAGATACATAAGGCTCAGTCTAAAAATAATCTCTAAAAATAATAATAATAAAAATAATTTTCTTAAGGGAGAATTAGAGATGTCGCCGGAGGTCTAAAGAGGATGTCGGTGGAAAGAGTCGAGTAGGCAAGAAGCAGAGGGTGAACAGAGGCTAGCTGAAAAGCTATTAGCAATGATGGTGATGGTGCAGACAGTAGAGTGAGTAATCTCTAGTGGCCTGCTAGAGACTATAGTCCTAGAGGTGAGATCGTCGGCCGGTGGGTGCCAGAAATAATGCTGCATAGATAAAATAATCATTCACTAATAAAGAGTCTGCTACATAAATAAATAAATAAATCAAAATAGAGGCAGCAGAAGAAGTAAGAAGCTGCTATGGTGAAAATCCAGTGTCGACGGCTGGAAACAGTGATGTCAGAGGTAGATGTAGTGGTGGCTAGAGGTGGAAGACAATTGCTCTTGAAGATTTCTGGTTCTGGAGCCAAAAGAAGCTATAACAGGTAGAAGTCAAATAGAATAGCCACTTAATTTTTTAGAAAAAGTAGCCATACCCAAAAATAAGATTTAATGATCCAAAAGGAAAATGGACAGAACCATGTAATAGAATAAAACTCGTTCTTTTCAGATGTATGAAAATCAAAGGATCAAAATATATCAAGAATTTAGGGTATCAATAGAAAGAAGGCTACTCAGATTATAAAACTTCAAAAACTGCACAAAAGTTAATCAGATTCGAAAAGTTGCCATGTGTCCTAGAATGATCAGAAAATATTTTCATGAAAATAACTAATCCACGAGATGGAATGACACATGTTCTTAATATATCATGGAAAAAATCTGGGTTTCAAGTCATTGTAGCATCTTAAAAAGATGCTGCAAAAGTGCTAATTAGATTAGTCAAAAAAAAATTGCTGCCAAAATTAATCAGAATCGAAAAGTCGCTATGCGTTTTAGAATGACCCATGGACTTTAAAATTCAGCAAAAATATCCAGATGATAGACAAAGATGCGTACTTCCATGTTGTGCCAAAAATCAAAAATTTTCCCAACCCAGTTTCTTAGAATCACTGTGAGAAAATACCTAATTAGATAAGCAGAATGCAATTTTAAAATACGGTACCATGAAAAAAGTTACGGCAGTGCCATATTTTTCAAATAATTGTCGGGTCAAAAACGGCTCAAAAATACGGTACCGTGAAAAATGTTATGGCAGTGCCATAAAAGCTATAAAACTTGTCGTTCAAAAACGGACCGAAAATACGGTACCATAAAGTGCATTACGGTAGTACCGTAAAAGATGAAAAACTGTCGGGTAAGAAATCGCCAAAATTACGGCACCGTAAAGCAGATTATTGCAGTGTCGTATGTTGCACAAAATTTTATTTTCCTTGCAAAAAGAAAAGAAAAATTAATTCTAAAAATAAACTAAAAAAAAGAAACTAAGCTAAGTGATAATGCTTGGGTTGCCTCCCAAGAAGCGCTAATTTTAGGTCTATAGCTTGACCAAAAATCAAATCTAATGGTGAAGTAGGTGAATCAGTTCCAAAGTAAATAACATGTAATTTTTTCCTTTTCCGCTGTCCAAAAAGTTTAGCCACTAATTCAAATATCCAAAATCTCATGTAAATTACAATCACCGTGGCTTTCTTGAATATGCGGAATTCTAAATCAAAAATTCCAATTCCACACAAAGGATGTTCAATAATCTTCCTAAATTTATCAGAGAGTAAAATCATAAGTCTTTTCTTCAAATTAAAATCTTCAATTGCCATAGGACTTTGATCAAAAGATATAAGCATTAGATCATCAAAATAACTTTTCTGTCTCAAATTATGTTCCTCAATAAAATATAATTTTTCAAATAAATCAAAAGAGTGAACATTAGATATGGGCGAAACATCATCATGGTGAGATTCATCAATGTTTATAATTTTTAAATCTTTTTCAAATTCCTCATGCTCATCATCAAATAATTTGTCAATTTCAAAGTTATCATCAAAATTAGAGTAAGATTCTTCTAAATTAGTCCCCTCATATCTTTCATCAGATTTAACCATAAACAATATATTATCAAAAGAATCAATTTCATCAAAAGAGGGTTTTTCAATTTCAATTTCTTCAAACTTTTCCACAAATACATTATCAAAGGAATCAATTTCACAATTATCAAAATCAGAGTGAGATTCAAAAATTTTCACATAAGGCTCAATCTCAAAACAATCATAATTAGAGGGGGGATTTTCTAAATCAATTTCTTCAGTTTCAAACTCAAATAAATATGCTTGTTGTGCTAACTGGGTTTCCAAAAATTCAGAATTAGCTGTTAAAGATTCTACATTAGAAGCAAGCTAACCAATTATCTCCTTAAGATCTTCAATTTCCTTACTTTGATTTCTCATGAATTGGTTTTGATTTGACATGAATTTTTCAAGCAAGGATTCTAACCTAGATTTTTCTATATCTTCAAAGTATGGTTCAGAAACAAGATTAGAGCATTCATCATAAAAAGAAGTTTGATTTTCCCATCTTGAATAATGTTGATTATCTTGATAACATGGTGCATTTCAATTTGGAGAATTTAAAAATTGGCAATCAGAAGTATAATGATCAAAGCATCCACAAATATCACAACTAATAGAAGAATAAGATGTCTTAACAGGATGCATATTTAAATTGTCTATTTGACGAGAGATAATATCTAACTTATCTTTAAGAGTGCATGATGAATCATCTTTATATGGCATGTATACTTCACCTCTTTCAGTTGCCCATGAGTTATAAGACATATCTTCAAAATAATCCAACACAAATCAATCAAATAAAACCCTTTTTTTCAGAATATAAAAAAAACAAAGAAAATATAAAACACAAGCAAATTCACAAATTTTAGAAAATGTCAGTTCTGTCACAACTTGTGAAAATCCAAAACCTGCAAAAACAGAAAACAAAGTTAAATCTAAAACAAATAAAACTTAGTCTAGCAATACTAACAACTATTTTGATATTAACAAAACTAAGGTCCCTGGCAACGGCGTCAAAAACTTGTTATGATCCGAAAGGACACACTTATAAATATAAGTAGGTAGACTTATTTCAGGTGTCGTGGCCAAAACCTAAGTGTTGGCGTACAGGGCTATTGTCACTCCCTGACACGGCTCCAAAAACTTGTTGTCCCTAAACTTGTAGTGTCCGCAAGTGCACGGATACTCAAAGTGATAAAGAAAAGTATTGATCCCACAGAGACTTTATTGCTAAGTACCAAATAATTATTTTCTTACTAGCTAAGAAAATCGAATATGATGCAAATAAATAATAGAAAGAGTGTAAAGATAAACAAAGAGATAAACTAGGACTAGGGTTTCATCCACTTTAATTTCAATGACTAGATACGAAGAAAAGGTCGTCAGACTAATTTTATTATGATAAAGACTTAATTTACTTCATAAAGGGATCATCTCACTTTCGTGCAGACAATCATGCAGGGACCAATCCTCGCTTTCGCGCAAGATCTCTCCCAACGCTGAAGATAAATAAATCATCAATCAAAGAATTCAAAGATCACTTTCGTGCATCCGAATTCTAAGTTGATTGTCTCAAGTGGAATCTCAATGATCACTTTCGTGCATCGGAGTCTCAACACAAGTTTTACTTATGGTTCTCCAATGTTCCGATCCTCACTTTCGTGCAAGATCTCCACGTTTGACACAATAACACAATCCTAGATTCAAATTATCTAACATGGCAATAAAATCTCTAAAATCTCAAAATAAGAACTAACTTAATCTCTTACAGAAAGCTCCTAACATGCAATTATAGGGTTCCAAAATCTCAAGCAAGTCACCTTTCGGTCCTTATTGCGAGAATTCTAAAACATGAATAATAACATCAATCTATGGAGAATCAAAGTACAAATATTCACATAAGTAAAATTATCATCATAAAACTATAGTTTAGAATGATCAGAAAATGAAAAGAAGGGGATTACACCCCATGTCCCAAATATAATAACATCAACGATAATAAAATTATCATCAAAATACAAATAATAACATAAATTATAATCATTAAGAAATCAAAGGGGATTACACCCCATGTCCCAAAGATGTTTAAACTTGCATGAAAGAAGAAATACAATAAACCATAGTTTAGAATGATCAGAAAATGAAAAGAAGGGAGAAACAACGTTACAACACGGCTGTAATAGAAATTACAGCCATAATTATGCGAGTGAACAGTGCCAGTGCTGCTCTTTCATCGATTTCTCCACCGTTCAATCTCCTCTTGCTTTGAAGCTTCTAGTATGTCGTCCTCTCCTCCAAACGAAGCTTCTATATGAAAATCACAGCTTGAGGTGTCCTCTACGCCTCTCGGCGTGAGGGCAAACCCTATGCACCTCTCTGTCGATTGCTCCCTTGATACTGGATAAAAATTCGTCCTCATGGTTGTGTCTTCTCCTCTTTAAGGCGAGTCCACAGTATCTTTCGGATATTAATTTGGAGGTATGGATCAAAAGATATGGTCTCCGCAAGATTCGGGCTACGGAGTTGACCGGGAAAATCGTGAGCTGCATTGTAATTACGGCCGTAATGGAGTTTACGGCAGTGCCGTAATCTGGACAGCGAGTTCTTGGGTTGAAATATTCTAGAATTACGGTACCGTGAAGTTCTTTACGGTAGTGCCGTAATGTCAATAATCCTTCGAGTGGAAAATCGATCGTAATTACGGTACCGTAAATTCCGTTACGGCGGTACTGTAAACATCATCCAGCCTCTGTCCAAAAACTCTCCAACATACGGCACCGTAAAGATTGTTACGGCAGTGCCGTAATCTCACGAAATTTCTTTGGCTGGAAAACTCCAAATTATGGCACTTCACGGGAATTACGGCAGTACTGTAATTTTGATCTGCGAGTGCAGTCAAATTACGGTACCGTAAATTCCATAATGGGGGTGCCGTAATTTGCTCTGAAGCTCCAACTCTTCTGAAATTTGACGTATGATCTCCTCTTGATGTTGTGAATTTATTTATGCATCTGGATTGCTCGAAATCGACTAAAAACCATGCCTTTTTGCCTAAAAATAACCAAAAACAGAAAAGAGTGTAGATTTCGCAAATATTGATAAAAAAGACATAAAAATAAGCAAAGTCTATGAATATGACACAAAAATACTAATGAAATGGCATAAAATTTACTATAAATTTAGGTGTCATCACTGTCCCATATCCATTAAGGTACATTGACTGGGGACAATAGTTTGAGCACAGATCCAATATGTCTCCAGGGACATTATCATGTAAGTACACAATCACAGGTGTAGACAAACATTGATAATGACAATGCTAGGATGATATAAGAAATATCAAAGTCAAGTAGTACATAGGTTGACCAAATATAGGTCTCAGGGTATATACACCAACAAGCTCCCACTTGCACTTAGACCTAGAGGTCGAGGATTCTCAACCCCATATCCCTGGCATGACCATCATGCTTCTGCTGCGCCAATGCTTTGGTTAGTGGATCCGCTAGATTGTTCTCTGTATGAACTCTACTAATCTTGACATCACCCCGATCAATGATCTCTCTGATTAGGTGAACTCTCCTAAGTATGTGTTTGGACCTTTGATGAGACCGTGGTTCATTTGCCTATGCAATGGCTCCATTGTTGTCACAATAGAGCTCATTGGGATCCACAATAGTTGGAACCACTTGAAGATCAGATATGAACTTCCTTATCCAAATAGCCTCTTTGGCTGCCTCAGAAGCAGCAACATACATGGCCTCTGTTGTAGAATCAGCTATGGTGGACTGCTTGAAGCTTTTCCAGCAAACAGCGCCTCCATTTAATTTGAACACATAGCCTGCCTGCGATCTAAAGTCGTCAGGGTTAGACTGGAATGACGCATTAGTGTAGCCTTGAACACTGAACTCTTCATGTCCCCTATAGACCAAGAACAAATCCTTAGTTCTTCTCAGATACTTCAGGATGTTCTTTACAGCCACCCAGTGTTGTAGACCTGGATTCAATTGGTATCGACTGGTTATGCTCACAGCATAAGCCACATCTGGTCTAGTACACAACATTGCATACATGATCGATCCCACTGCCGAAGCATAGGGAACTCGACTCATTTCATCTCTCTCAGCCTGTGTGGTAGGACGCTGGCTCTTTGAGAGAGTAAGGCCATGTCTTATTGGAAGGTATCCTCTTTTGGATTGCTCCATATAGAACCTCTTCAAGACCTTATTAATGTATGTACTTTGACTAAGGGCGAAGAGCCTCTTGGATCTATCTCGGTAGATATTCACGCATAGTATATAGGCGGCCTCCCCTAAGTCCTTCATTTCGAAACACTTCCCCAACCATGTCTTCACAAACTGAAGACTAGGGATGTCGTTTCCAATGAGCAGTATGTCATCGACATACAAGACTACAAAAGTCACCAAGCTTCCACTGAATTTTCTGCATACACATGCGTCATCTTCACTTTTAATAAAGCCATAATCTCTCACAGCTTCATCAAATCGAAGATTCCAACTTCGAGATGCTTGCTTCAATTCATAAATGGATTTCTTTAGCTTGCAGACCTTACTTGTATCTGCAGGATGGATGAATCCATCAGGTTGTGTCATGTACACATCCTCTGTCAGCTTCCCATTAAGGAATGTTGTCTTAACATCCATCTGCCATATCTCATAATCATGATATGCAGCTATAACAAGCAGAATCCGAATGGATTTAATCATGGTAACTGGCAAAAAAGTTTCATCATATTCCACCCCGTGGACCAGTCTGAATCCCATAGCCACTAGTCTACCTTTGTAGGTAACTATGTTCCCATCCATGGCAGTCTTCCTCTTGAAGACCCATTTACACCCTATAGGTTTTATCCCATCAGGCAGCTCAACCAAATCCAGACTTGGTTAGCCGACATGGAATCCATTTCGGATCGCATGGCCTCAAGCCATCTCTCGGAGTCCGGTCCACTGACCGCCTCATCATAGGTTATGGGTTCTGAAAGACCCCCTAAAGGGGAGGGAGAAACCCTAAGCATGCGTAAATTGAAAAATTTGTATGGGCGGAATTAGGGTTTCCTAGGATCGCATGTAATATGAACATATGATCAACATTATTTCTTTGTATAGATCAAGATAGGATCTTACCAAGGCCATTGATTCGAATGGTGTCTCAGAAGCAAGAGGGCGAATTGGCTCTCCTCCAAAGAAGACGCACACAAAGGTGATGATGACTACTCCCTTGGCGTCCTTGTGCTAGCAAAGCTTCAAGGTGTCCTAGTCGTATGGAGGAGATGAGATGATCCTCTTTGTGGCCGAAAGCTCTCTTCTCCAATGCGTGAAGATTGATCACTCCACATGGCCGAGACCCATGAAGAGAAGAGGCGTTTGTAAGCGTTTAGGCGTTACATGATTTCCATAAATGGAAAGTCATGAAGCCATGCGTTCATGTCTTGTGAACGAACCAAAACGCCAACTCAATTGAACCAAGCGTTCATGTCTTGTGAGCGGGTTCAATTTAATTTGGTTCAATTTCATTGGTCCAAAGACCAAATCGAACCAAGCCAAGCCATGGTCTAAATCTTATATGAACTATGAAGGTTCAAGATCCAACCGTTCATCTCTTGATGCTCTTGATCTCACCGATCAAGCATCAATCCTCTCGATCGAAGCTTACCGATCTCAAGCCCTAATCAATCAAACATGATCAGACCAGATCTCACTTACAACCAGAGTTTAAAATCCTTTAAACTGAACCAAAACAATTCAGTCCACACGATCTGACATAAGTAAGCCATATCATCAAATTGTGCGACCCTAAGGGTTTCCTTTAAATGTCGGTAACGATAACTTACGTTATCACGACCAGTGAGGGGTATCTAGCAACACATCACTGTCTCCCGATATAAAGGAAAGAGTCTTCCAAGACTACACCCAAACCACAGCACAAGTGTGAATTCAATTCACTAGACATACATGTTTCCTTTGCCACTGGATGTTCTTATTGGACAAGCGTGTCAAGCTTGTAATTCCAATATGATGAGAATGATTAGATCAGATGAACATAGTCATCTGGGTATGGCCATACACTTTCTCAATCATCTCATCCAGGGGGCCCTATAGAACATCACACTCCAAACAAGGAGACGGCAATCCTATATCTATCACTAGTGCCCTAACATGACTCATGCTCATTATCCAAGATAGTCTATAACCATTATATTTCAAATGATATTGAACTACCTCAAAACAATGCCAATTATCATTTAGAAACACAAGTGATCTCAAGTCAGAGGAAATATGCCACTTGCTTACATACAAGGATTATTCACATTGTGACAAGCAATTGAATATCCTTGCAGGTCTGTCCAGTACATCCAATGTACCTATGAGTCTACATCTTATTCCATGCTCGAAGTATCCTATAAGATTAGAACACATATTAGTCTCAATCATATCAAGGATGTCTCATGTTCACCAAGATATCTCGACTAAGGACTATACTGCATGTCAGCCAGGCTGAACAGTATTGAGACATTATTCAGAAGTATATATATATATATATATATTGTAACAACCTGAATAACAACCATTGCCTTTATAAACATTGAGTTTATACATGATACTGATACAATCCCAAGGCCTCAAACATTAGCCTTAAGGGCATACCCCAACAGGTTCATCCTCAATGATGAAGATCCCGTCGTGTTGGGTCGGCAGCGATACATACCTCTCAGATGCACGACGAATCCTCCCAGACCTACGTGGGACCTGTGTCTGAGCCTCAGGTTGCCTAGCAATTGGTGCAGATGGCTCAGGTTCCATCTCTATGTCTTGTGGTTGCACTTGGACTTCATTCAAGTCAAACTTCCTCCCACTAACTTCTTTCATGAGAAATTCTTTCTCTAGAAAGACAGCACCCCGAGCAACAAAAACTTTGTTCTCAATGGGAATATAGAAGTAGTAACCCTTAGTTTCCTTAGGGTAACCCACAAACACACATTTATCAGATCTAGGTTCTAGCTTGCTAGAATCCTGACGTTTGACATAAGCCTCACATCCCCAGATTCTGATAAAAGAGAGATTAGGGCGTCTCCCTGACGCAGGGCAGAAGTTGGAAGTTGCTGGAGGAGAGAAGAGGTCAGGAAGAAGAGAAGAGAAGCTTCCAAATACATGGAAGTTCAGAGAAGAAGAGAAGAGAAAGAGGGGCCAGCGGCTCACCCTCAAGAACACTAGGGGCCATCGGCTCACCCTCAAGAACACTAGGGGCCATCGGCTCACCCTCAAGAACACTAGGGGCCATCGGCTCACCCTAACCTCACAAGGAGAAAGACACCAACCCAAAGGTTTCCAAAAATAACTTTCTAACTTCACTACTCAAAATGAGAATTACATTAATTTTATAGCCCTCTTCTCCTCAACGGATACATTACCTTCCAAGTTAATCTATGGTTCTTATCTCCTTTGATGGAATCAGATGAAGGGAGTGAAACCGACGCTTGGCCTTTCTCCTTATTTGCAGAAGATTTTGCTTGTAAGTGAAGTAATGAGGCGGATTTTTTTGGCTGGAGTTGTAGACGCGTGCTTGTTGGTATTTCTGCTGAAGAGCATGCATGGATTAGAGATTTAATTAGCATAGGAAATTTGCCAGCATTGCTGGCGCATGCTAAGCAAAGCTGGATGGTGCTTGACTGATGTGGCATGTTGACTGGAGTTGAAGATTGGCGTGGAGAACTTGGCTGATGGCTACATGCATGATGCATGATGCTGAAAATGGATGGCGTGGAGCTTTGTTGAAGATCAGATTGCCTTGTTTGATTGGTTGATTTCCATATTGATTTGCACATGCTGGATTTGACGAGAATATTGTAACCGAGCTATCCCTTGAAGAGATTGTTGACTTTTGATGATTGTTTACTTGTAATGTTGAGATGGATGTTGTCTTGACTTCTCTTATAGTTTACTTGACTTTTACTTTGAAGCTTAATGTTGCCTGATATTGGATTTGAGCTTTGACCTTCTTTGAGATATTGACTTTGATGTTGACTTTGGCTATTCCTACTTAAAGCAAGGGGATTTCAATCCTAAACTAATTGCAGCCTAATATATTGACTAGGAACTTAAAGTGCTAAAAGGAAATAAAACCTAAACTAATTACAACCTAATACATTAACTAGGAATTTAAAATGCTGAGAAAATAAAACCTGAACTAATCCTAATTGCAACAAAACAAAAGGAAAATAAACATATAATTAAGTTCTCAAAATGCCCCTGCATCACTCCCTCTCCATACCTCGAATGGTATCTTGGAGAAACTCTTAGATGGAATGTTATTCAGTATTAGAGAAGCTGTCTCAAGTTCAAAACCCCAGAATGAGGGTGGTCGAGCTGCATGACTCATCATAGATCGAACCATGTCTAACAAGGTTCAATTTCTCCTCTCAGACACACCATTCCATTGAGGTGTTCCAGGAGGAGTGAGTTGGGATATGATCCCAAACCTCCTAAGATAGTCAAAGAACTCAACGCTTAAGTACTCTCCACCTCGATCAGATCGAAGAGCTTTAATGGATCTTCCAAGCTGGTTCTCTACTTCATTTTTGAACTCCTTGAATTTCTCAAAGGATTCAAATTTATGTTTCATTAAGTAGACATAACCATACCTACTGAAATCATCAGTAAAGGTAATGAAGTAGCTGTGCCCTCCTTTGGCTTGTTTATTGAATGGCCCACACACATCAGTGTTAATGAGATTCAATAAACCTCCTGCCCTCTCACCTGTCTTGGCGAAGGGCGCCTTTGCCATTTTTCTTAATAAACAAGGCTCACATGTGTCAAATTCCTCCAAGGAACTTGAATCTAACAATCCATTTGCATGGAGTTGTTGGATGCGATTCTTGTTTATATGAGCTAATCGACAATGCCATAGGAAGGCACCAACTGAACCACTCAGTTTGGTCCTCTTACTATTTATGTTACAAATAGAGCTATTCATGTCCAAGACATACAAGCCATTGCATAATGTACCCTTCCCATAAAACATATTTGCAAATGAAAAAGAACAAGAGTTCTCCTTTATTTCAAATATAAAATCTTTCCTTGCTAAGTAAAGAATAGATATATTGTTTTTGGTCAACGAAGGTAAATAATAGCAATTGTCTAGTTCTAATTGAAGTCCAGAAGGCAGGGAGAGTGTCAAAATTCCTACAGCAACATCAACAACTTGTGCTCCGTTTCCTACTCGTAGGTCAATCTCTCCAGCCCGTACCGATATACTCTTCTCAAGCCCATGCATATTTAAACAAATATGATATAGAAGTAGAAAGGTTGACCTCAGTAACATAGATACCTGAGCATGAAGATGAAGCCTTGCCTCTCTTATTCTCATTCTGAAGTCGCACCATGTCCTTTATCATTTGAGGTGGTCCTCCACATGAGTAGCACTTGTTATTCCTGACTCTTTCCATCTTTATCTTCAATGTCTTAGTTAAGCATTTCAGCTCAACACATTGAATGTCTACTTTAGGAGGGTTGAGCTCAACCAATTCATCAAAGAGCTGCCTTAGATTAGAAATAATCTCAGAGGCACTCTTAGATTCATATTGCCTTCTTAATTCGGGTGACATGTTGGTTAGCATCAAATTGGCTACCTCCAAAGTATCAGCCTGATGCTTATCATAAGCATCCTTCTCAGCCGCTGAGGCCGAGCATGGAAGTGGCTTAGGAATAGGCTGCTTAAGGACATAGAGCTTCCTCTCTAGCTTGAGCACATTTCTCAAGTTCATATACCAATCCCGTATGTTGGATCCAACCAACTTATCCCTTTCCAGGGTAGATCACAGTGACCATCTGTCATTGTTCACAGCCATTGTTCTACAATAACCAAGAAACAGCAGATTAGTACTATTTGAAGTCATTTAAATTGGACTCGTTTTAAATGATTGTGGCTCCCAGTATTTTAATCGAATTGACAACCCACAAAATCAATCGGGAAATTTAAGATTTCCTAGTGAGATGGGATCCTTTTTCCACATAGGGATTCGCATCCCACGAGGGTGGGATGAGATGCACAAAGTGACCCATGCTTCCAAAGGTGGGCACGCTGGCCGATTGCTCTAAACAATTCCCCTTATTGAGACAGTCTAGGCATTTCATATCTAGCGAGGGCTGGAATGAAATCCTAACCTCTCAATGATGCCTCTAGAGTTTCATCATGTGCCCAATACATATGAAAATTTAGTCAAGTCCATTCCTAATCGTTATGCCCAGGGCCAACGAGTTTCCTTGCGAAGGCGTGCCCGGTAAAAATGGACTGGGGAAACCATTGCCATCACACACCTACTAAAGATAAGTGGGTGTATCCCACGAGGGTGGGAAACAGTTCACAACACCACTGATCGATAGTTTGATGAGGGCTACGTATTAGAAGGCTTCTAGACTTGATATTTTTATTCGAGGGTTTTTGAGATCTCATCAACTCTGTTTTATCTTATATCTAACATTACAGGCATGCAATCCTATAGTGATAACATAATGATAAAACATCACAAGCATGCTTTAGCAGATAATGAAAGTAGTAGAGGGATGTTGTGATCATAGCCTATTCAAGACATTGAACCGACCCATGCCAAAGGGGGTTCAACTCTTGACCTAGGATTCAAGCCCCAAAGACTAGACCTAGTCTAGCGGACCTCTAGCTTGATCTTCAAGTTTGGCTCCAAGGTCCTCCTCTCCATGGTTTAGCTCACAAAGCCTAGAGGTACTTTTAGGGAAACCCTAGAAGCACTCATGGGTTCGGCCAATGCCATGGATCCTCCTCCAAGGAAGATGCACCACCTTTGCAAGCCACAATAGGGATAGCTCACAAGCACAAGGCTCGGACAAACCCTTACTTGCGTCCCCATGCAAGGATGCGCCACCTTTGATGAAGCTTGTTGCGCCACCAAGCACGGTGCGCAAGCTTCATGCATGCGCCAAGATTCATGTAGGATGCGCCCCCTAATCTTCATCTTGAATTTTACAAAATAAAAGAAAAAGATGGGTGGCACGCAGGCCTCACAAGAATACATCACAGGAAAGCAAAGGGGCTTGACTCATGATCACAACATCATGCATAATCAAGGTACTTATTCATGCAATTCTCCATGCTCATGAAAAATATAAAATCTGAAATTTTACTTTTTCATAAAACAAGTCTCTTTTCCTCATCTTCTTATCACAAATCTTTTGGTTATTTGCGATTAATTTTTCATGATGATTTTATGGATCATATCGGCTGGCAATTTTTTTAGATCAAGTGACTCGGCCAGTCCGAAGACACAATACCCGTCCAACTTGACAAAACTACGTGCGCCTTTGATCTTAAATCAATCAAGAAAAATAATCCAAAAATCCAAAAGAGATTGACAAAGAGGATAGGAACAAGAAACTTCAATTTTTGTACTACTTAACTCTAATATTTATATCATTTTGGCATTGTCATTATCAATGTTTGTCTACATCTGCAATTGTGTACTTACATAATAATGTCCCTGGAGACAGATTGGATCTGTGCTCAAATGGCTGTCCCCAGTCGATGTACTCGAGTGGATATGGGACAGCTCTGGTACATGTGAGACTGGTATATGGGCTGGGTAGGCACGAGGTGCTAATGCAGACATATGGGTATATCAGTGATGGATATACTGGACCAACCCGCTGTGAGGCAATGACTTGGTGTCATGAGTTATCCTTACAAGTGATAGGAGATGCATTGATCCCTTGACTTGAGGAAATTGATTCTTCTTTATGGTTAGGAACATGCTTTGATACAACCTAATGCCTCGCCGCAGTAGGGAGGTCATAACGGTTGTCATTGGGCATGCAACGACCCATATGAGAAGGTTAATGCACAGACAAAGGATTTGCCCCTTCCTGAGGGAAGCATGATATTCATAGAGCTCCTCTATGGTTCTATGACTGAAAGTGTATGACCATACCTAGGTGAGAACCTGATTTAGTCAAGACCATGTGATTGGATGAAAATAAGTGGTGACACACTTATCCAATCAGATATCAGTTTGGCAAAGAGACTGTAATGCATCTGTACCTAGTTGCGATGATTGAGATGTTGATGTCGAAATCCATTCAAATGACTTGGGTAGCAGTAATGCACTGCTAGTATGAAATATAATCAGAGAGATAAACTGAGACTAGGGTTTTTATCCATCTTAATTTCAATGACTAGATATGAATAAAAGGTTGTCAGTCAAATCTTGTTATGATAAAGACCTAATTTACTTTATAAAAGGATTATCTCACTTTCGTGTAGACAATCATATAGGGACCAATCCTCGCTTTCGCACAAGATCTATCCCAACGCTGAAAATAAGTAAACCATCAAACGAAGAACTCGAGGATCACTTTCGGGCATCCGAATTCTAAGTTGATAATCTCAAGTGGAATCTCAAGGATCACTTTCGTGCATCCGAGTCTCAACACAAGTTCTACTTAAGGTTTTCCAACGGACCGATCTTCACTTTCATGCAAGATCTATCAAAGTTTATAACATTAATTCAATCCTAGATCAATATTATCAAACATGGCAATTCTACTACTAAAAATCAGAATTCAGAGAACAAACCTAATCTCTTATGATAAGTTCCAAACTCAATGATTATTTAGGGTTCCAAATTTCACGATCAACCTTTCAGTCTATTTCATAAAATTCTAAAACATGCTGATAATAAAAATCTAAGGAAAATTAAAGACGGTTCATCACAAAAGTAGAATTATCACATCAAGGATTATCATGATGAAAATAATAGTTATCTAGTCATTAAAAATCAAGGGGATTACACCCCATGTCCCAAAATATGTTTAAGCTCGCATGGAAAAAGAAATACAATGAATCATAGTCTTAGAGTGAATAGAAAACCAAGAGAAAGGAGAAACAACGTTATAACACAACTATAATAGAAATTACAGCCATAATTTGCTTCGATGAATAGTGCCCGAGCCCTTCTTTCATCGATTTCTCCTCCAATTGATCTCCTTCTGCTCTAAAACTTCTGGTGTGTCCTCCATTCATCTAGGCGAAGCTTCAGTGTAAAAATCACGGCCTGAGGTGCCCTCTACGCCTCTCGACGTGAGGCCAAACCCTAAGCACCTCTCTATTGATTACTCCCTCGATACTGGATAAAAATTGGTGCCTCTGGCTCGTGTGTCTTCTCCTCTTTAAGATGAGTCCTTAGCGTCTTTCAGATCTTAATTTGGAGGTCTGGATCAAAAGATATAGTCCACGCAAGATTCGGGCCCAAAAAAGTCGCAGGACCGCGTAGTCATTACGGCCGTAATGGAAATTACAGCAGTGTCGTAATTTGAACAGTGAGCTTTCGGATGAAAATCTTCAGGAATTATGGCACCGTAAAATTCCTTACGGCAGTGCCATAATGTCAGCAATCTTTCGAGTGGAAAATCGACCCGAATTATGGTACCATAAATTTCGTCACGGAATTACCGTAATCGTCTTGAAATCTCTGGTTTGGGAAATCCCAAAATATGGCACCGTAATGATTGTTACGGCGGTGCCATAATCTCACAAAATTCTCTGGCCGGAAAAACTCCAAATTACGGCACCTCACGGGAATTACGGTAGTGCCGTAATTTTGATCTGCGAGTGCAGTCAAATTACGGTACCGTAATATCCATAATGGGGGTGCCGTAATTTGCTCTGAAGTTCTGATTCTTCTAAAATGTTACAGGTGACTTCGTTTCAACGTCTAAAATCTATTGGCGTGCTCAAATCTTTCAAAATCCATCAAAATATAGCATTTTTTACCTGAAAATCATGAAAAACCAAAATAGAAGTAGATTTTACAATATTTGATAAAAAAAGGCATAAAAATAAATAAAGTAGTAATAATATGACACATAAAGATATATAAAATGGCATGAAATTTACTATAAATTTCGGTGTCATCAAACACATAAGGCTCAAACTTTGTGATTTCACCCAAGTTTTAGTTTAAATCTATCATACTTTTGGAAAATATGCCTTTTTATGAAAAATAAATTTCTAAAATATAATCACTCATGAAATATTCCATCAACTTTTTGCACAAAATTTCAGATAAATACATCATCCTCTGAATTTAATCTTTAAGATCCACAACTTTGATCAAATAAAACTTTGCAACTCGCATAATAAAAAGAATTTAAATCTCGTGATTTCACCCAAGTTTTAGTTTAAATATATCATACTTTTGTTTACAGGAATATGATATCTAAAATCTTTTTCCACTTATTATTATTATTATTATTATTATTATTATTATTATTATTATATGTGTTTTTGATGGTATGTACCCACATAGATACACACTTTTTATTTGGACTTCAACTCTTATCTTTGGTACCACTGTCAATTGGTACCACTGTCAATTTTACATAGTGCCAAGTAGAGGAGTCATGTTCTTTTTCTTTCTCTCTTATTTTTTTTTACAGACTTCAACCCTTGTCTTAGGTACCACTGTCAATTTTGCACAGTGCCAAGTAGAGGAGTCTCTCACTTTTTTTTGTGGATTTTGGATTCTTTCTTCCCAACAAATAATAAAATAGACTAAACATCAACTAAGTTAATCAATTGACATCAATTCAAAAATTACACTCATATGCTCATTTTATTCAAGGAAGATGCTTCACCCTTATATTACATTCATCAAACAATATATCTACCCAAAAATCCTTATGCATTAATCAATGAAGAATTTCAACAAGTAGATATATATTGATGAAATAAATTTAACATAATAGGTATATCTCCATTCATAGGCATGCATGCATGAAGATTCATCATGATATATAATAAAAATCTACCCATCTCTCATCACATGGATTCATGTCATAAAATTTTTAAACATCAAAATATGTCAAAATCAATGCAAAATGTGTGAAGCATCAAACTCATAAGATCATGGTCAAAAGTGTAAAACGATAGATTCAAGAGACCACATTGAATAGAAATCTCAGTGAGTGATACAACTAAAGCAAATCAAAGATGCAACCATATGAAATAATCATGAATATAAGAGAGTGCAAAAGATACTCACAAAACAGTATAGCAAGTTTTGACTGAATATACATTAGGCTTGGACTAAAAATAGCGTCGGGCAGATGCTACAAGGTCCAAAGATGTGCTTCTGAAGATTTTCCTGCACAATTTTAAATATATAAGGCTCAGTCTGAAAATAGTCTCAAAAAATAATAATGATAAAAATAATTCTCTCAAGGGAGAATCAGAGATGTCGCCGGAGGTCTGAAGAAGACGTCGGTGGAAGGAGTCGAGTAGGCAAGAAGCAGAGGGTGAACAGAGGCTAGTTGAAAAGCTGCTGGCAATGATGGTGATGGTGCCGACAGTAGAGTGAGTAATCTCTAGTGGCCTGCTAGAGACTACAGTCCTGGAGGAGAGATCGTCGGCCGGTGGGTGCCAGAAATAATGTTGTATAGATAAAAAAAATCAATCACTAATGAAGAGTCTGCTGCATAAATAAATCAAATCAATAAAAATAGAGGCAGTAGAAGAAGTAAGAGTTTGCTGATGGTATAATCCAGTGTCGACGGCTGGAAACAGTGATGTTAGAGGCAGATGCAGTGGTGGCTAGAGGTGGAAGATAGTTGCTCTTGAAGATTTCTGGATCTGGAGGCAAAAGAAGCTATAACAGGTAGAAAGCAAACAGTGCAGCCAGTGAATTTTTTTTGAAAACTAGCTATACCCAAAAATAAGTTTTAATGATACAAAAAGAAAATGGACAGAACCATGTAATAGAATGAAACTTGTTCTTTTCAGGCATCTGAAAAACAAAGGATAAAAAATCTGTCAGGAATTTAGGGTATCAATAGAAAGAAAGCTACTCAGATTACAAAATCGAAAACTGCACAAAAGTTAATCAGATTCGAAAAGTTGCCATGTGTCCTAGAATGATCAAAAAATATTTTCATGAAAATAACTAATTCATGAGATAGAACGACACATGTTCTTCATATAGCATGCGAAAAATCAGGGTTTCAACTCATTAAAGCATCTTAAAAACTTGCAGCAAAAACGATAATCAGAATAGTCAAAAGAAAACTACTGTAGAAATTAATCATAATCGAAAAGATGCTATGCGTTTTAGAATGATCCATGGACTTTAAAATTCAACAAAAATATCCAGATGATAGTACAAGATGAGTACTTCATGTTTGTGCCAAAGATCAAAAATTTTTCCAACTCAATTTCTTAAAATCGCAGTGAGAAAACACCTAGTTAAATTAGCAAACTGCAGATTTAGAATTACGGGCGTAAAATTCTTTATGGCAGTGCCGTAATATACACAAAATCTCTCGAGTCAGAAAACGTCCCGAATTACGGTACCGTAAAAACTAATACGGTACTGCCATAATATGCTAAAAACTCTTGGATGAAATTGGATCAAGATTACGGCACCGTAACATTGATTACGGCAGTGCCGTATTTTGCACAAAATTTTATTTCCCCTGCACACAAAAAAAAATAATTCTAAAAAAAACTAAAATAAAAGAAGCTAAATTAAGCAAAAGTGCTTGGGTTGCCTCCCAAGAAGCGCTAATTTTTAGGTCATGAGCTTGACCAAAACCCAAAAATCATGGTGAAGCAGGTGAATCAGTTCCAATGTAAATAGCATGCAATTTCTTTCTTTTCTACTGTCCAAAAAGTTTATCCACTAATTCAAATATCCAGAATTTTATGTAAAGTACAATCACCAAGGCTTTCTTAAATATGTGGAAATCAAAATTAAGATTTTCAATGATCTTCCTATATTTGTCAGTAAGCAAAATCATAAGTCCTTTCTTCAAATTTAAATCTTCAATTGCCATGGACTTTGATCAAAAGATATAAGCATTGGATCAACAAAATAATTTTCATGTCTCAAATTAGGTTCCTCAACAAAATAATTTTCATGACTCAAATCTTCAAATTTAAATCTTTCGCCTTTTTGTGCTAAGTGGTTGACCTTGGACTAAATCCAAGTCACAACTTCCTCCCACTAGCCTATTTCAAGGAAAGACATTTCCAAGAAAAAAAAGCACTATGAGCAACAATTACTTGTTCTCCTGTGGGTCTTATGGAAATTTGTATCTCTAAGTGAACTTAGGAAACATTACTTACACTTTATTGATGACACACCAAAATATGTAGTATATTTTGTATCATTTTGGATATCTTTTCATGCTAGATTGAAGATCTTTCACTTGTTTTCATGCTAAATTCATCGAATATTGCAAAGTCTACTGTTATTTTTGTTTTTCATAGTTTTCAGGTAAAAAGGCATTATTTTTAGGCATTTTCAAGCAAAATCAAATACATAGAAGGATTACCATCATCCAGAGGAGATCACTCAAGAAATTTCAAGCAAAAAGGAGCAAGTCTGCAAATTACGGCAGTGTCGTAATCCATTTTACGGTACCGTAATTTCAGACAGTACCATAAAATCCGAGCCCTGCCGTATTTTGAAGAATTTCTGTACAGAAAGTTTTTCAGGTTTTACGGCACCGCCGTAAACAATATTACGGTACCGTATTTCAGAACGCTTCAGAACAGAAACTTCGCTCAATTTTACGGCACTACCGTAAGAAACTAAACGGGCCGTAATTGCCAGACGTTCGCGAACAGAGAGTTCAGCCGATTTTATGGCACTACCGTAAATTAGATTATGGTGCCGTAATTTCCAACCTTTTCAGGAACAAAATACTCGAGGGATTTTACGGTAGTGCCGTGAACTATTACACTGCCATAATTCCTTATTTGATCACGACGCCCAGGTCAATATCGACGCCCAATTCTTGCGGAGAAGATTGCAAGCGATCCAGAGCTTTACATTGGATGCCGTAAGAAGTAAAAAGGGAGCTCGTGACGAGAGGATTACAGAGAGACCAAAAGCCCCAATTTGCATCGATTGTCGAGGGAGAAATTACGATTCACGCCGCCACCTAGGGTTTCACCGCCACGACTGATCCAAAGCACCTCCGGCCGTGATTTTCATACTAAAGCTTCATCTGAAGAAGGAGACCACACACCAGAAGTTGAAGAATGAAAGGAGATCGATTGGAAGAGAAATCGAAGAAAGAGGAGGCGCCGACACTGTTCATCGCTTTCAGTTGCAAATTACGGCTGTGAAATATTTTCACAGCCGTGCTGTATTTTCTAAACCTCTCTTTTCCTTCGATTTTTGATTTTCTGAAACCATGACTTATTGTAATTTCTTCACGATGCTAGCTTAAACTATTTTTGGGACATGGGGGAGTAATTCACCCGATTTTTAATGACTAGATAACTACTTCTTCACTATTTTGTTGTGCTTAATCTTAACATGATGATTTTGCTCATGTGACAATTGTGCTTAAACTCTCTATAGTTCCATGTTACTAATTATGTTCTTAGAATTTTCGCTATTGACTGAAAGGTAATTGCTTGAGAATTTGGAACCCTAGAATTGCATGTTAGGAACCCTTCCTTAGGTTAGATCTTATTTGATATGTTCTAGTAGAATAATTGCCATGATTATAATATGAATCTATAGATCGAGTCTATTTGTCAAAAGTGGAGATCTTGTGCGAAAGCAAGGATCGGAACGTTGGAGATCCATGAGTAATGTTGGGGTATGCCCTTAAGGCTAATGTTTGAGGCCTTGGGATTGTAATAGTATCATTGTATAAACTCGTAAGTTTATAAAGGCAATGGTTGTTATTCAGGTTGTTACCTTGTCTGCTGTAATAATTGTACTACTGAATAATGTCTCAAAGCTGTTCAGCTAGGCTGACATGCACTGATGTCCTTAGTCGATATATCTTGGTGCACATGAGACAGCCTTGATATGGTTAAGACTAATATGTGTTCTAATCTTATAGGATGCTTCGAGCATGGAATAAGATGTAGACTCATGGGTACATTGGATGTACTGGACAGACCCTACTAGGATATTCAATTGCTTGTCACAATGTGAATAATCCTTGTATGCTACAAGTGGCACATGTCCTTTGACTTGAGATCACTTGTGTTTCTAAATGATGATTGTCATTGTTTTGAGGTAGTTCAATATCATTTGAAACATAATGATTATAAACTATCTTGGATAATGATCATGAGTCAGGTTAGGACACTAGTGATAGACATAGGATTGACGTCTCCTTGTTTAAGGAGTGTGATGTTCTAAAGGGGCCCCCTGAATGAGATGATTGAGAATAGTGTATGGCCATACCCAGGTGACTATGTTCATCTGATCTAATCATGCTCATCATATTGGAGTCACAAGCTTAACACGCTTGTCCAATAAGAACATCCAGTGGCAAAGGAAACATGTATGCCTAGTGAGTTGATTCACACTTGTGCTGTGATTTGGGTGAAGTCTTGGAAGACTCTTTCCTTTATATCGGGAGACAGTGATGTGTTGCTAGATACCCCTCACTGATCGTGATAACGTAAGTTATCGTTACCGACATTTAAAGGAAACCCTTAGGGTCGCACAATTTGATGATATGGCTTGCTTAAGTCAGATCGTGTGGACTGAATTGTTTGGATTCAGTTTAAAGGAGTTTAAACTCTGATTGTAAGTGAGATCTGGTCTGATCATGTTTGATTGATTAGGGCATGAGATCGGTAAGCTTCGATCGAGAGAAGTGATGCTAGATCAGTGAGATCAGATGCATCAAAAGATCAACGGTTAGATCTTGAACCATTTGGTTCAGAGAGAGATCTAGACCATGGCTTGGGTTGTTTTGGTTTTGTCATTGAACCAAAAGCGTTGGACTGAATTCCATTAAACCGGTTCACACATGTGTGAACGGTTGGTTCAAGGTGGAAGCGTTTTAGGGCGGTTTGCTTTGAGTGGGCGAAAGCTTCATGACTTTCCATATTGGGAAATCATGTAACGCCTCATCTAAAAAAAACGCCTCAACGCATGTTGTCTTCTTGCTTGGTCGTCTATCCATTCGTGAAGAGGTTGGTTTTGACGAAAAGAGGAAGAGCTTCATCGCCCTAGCCGAAAGTGTTCTTCATCTCCTTCATACGACAAGAGGACAAGAGCCTTGAAGCCTTGCTAGCACAAGGACGACAAGGAGTGAGCCAACTTCATCTTGTGTGTGGCACACTTTGGAGGAGACCCCTATCGTTCTCTAGCTTCCAAGCCGACTCCTTCTTCATGGCTATGGTAAAAGATCTTAACTTGATCTTTGAATTGAAAGAAGTTGATTATATAGACATACTACATGCGATCCTATGCAAACCCTATTTCCGCCCATGCGAAATCTTATGTTGCGCATGTTTAGGGTTTCCCCCCCTTATTCTAGGGGACCTTTCAATTGGTATCAGAGCTTTAGGCTTTCGGTATGATCTATATGATTGCATTGAAGTGTTTGTGATCCATACATGATGCTATGTTGCGCTTACTTGATGCTTTGTTTACATGATGCAAGGTTTACATTGTTTAGTTTGCGCTTGTATCATTGTTACAAGAAGTTTGCGTCCCCCTTGAAGGGGACCCCCTAAAGTTTGCGCTCCCCCTTGAAGGGGACCCCCTAGATCTAAGGGTTATCAACATGCTAGATATGAGATATATCTTGTTTTCTCAAGTGCCGCATGTTGTTTGTTTGCGCATTGTTCTAGATGTTTTATAAAACTTACATCTTGCGCGCCTCATTAGATCTAAGGTGCCCCTACTTTAAATCCTTAGATGGGTTGATGGGGTTGAAAGCATCTTCTAGGTTAGATCCAACTAGTCTGATCAGACCATCTGACAGCCTAGATGGGTTGACCAGATAGCACCTGTGCGCAAGCACGAGGTGGCTATAGGTCGACTGCATCCAGGGCGTGTAGCGAGGTCTGGTTGAGACGACTACTGAACACACATGAGTTAGGCCCGGGGTCACACCCGCTTGCCGAAACTCATGAGGGTGGTTCAGCCCTTTGCGCATGCATGGTTGACCATTAGGTCAACTCAAGTCAGTTAGGACTTGGTGCATGCAAGGGCAGAGGATCTGACTAGATGGATGAGTGGATCCCTATCAATGGACCATTGTAAGGTTGTAGGGCACATAAGAAAATTAAAATTGATGCCAATGGGTTTTCAAAATGTATTTTCTTTGTAATGGATCACATGTTGATTGAATGATGCCATGATGTTTGTCTATTTCATCTTATGTGGGTTGCCCTTTTAACGTGTGCTGTGCTGGGGCCTGCGAGCCTGGTAAATTATTATTGTGATCTGCGAATCACATTTTTAATGAATTTATTGTATAATTGACCTGCGAGTCAAGCTTGTCTAGATAGATCAAAATGTATTTTGATTAGACAAGAGCACAAAGGCACACATCCAAGAGGGGCATTCAGCTGGTGGCGCACCTGAGGTGCTCTTGGCACAAGGGCCCTGGGTTGGACCAGATCAGATGCTAAAAGACCCATGAAGAGCAAGTGAAGACTTAAGCTAGGCTAAGGTCTTACTTAGGCTATGGGCTTTTACCACATAAGATCCATGCTTTCTGTTATTGTTTAAATAAATAGAATTGCATGTGTTATTTATCTTCTGCTATAGCCATAGGATTTACCTGATAGTAAGAAGATAAAAGACCGTTAAAATCCAACGCTAAAATATCAAGCACGTAATGCCTTCTGACGCGAAACCTCACTGTTCTGACTATCGTTGGAGCCGTGTTGAACCCACTCAGTGGGCACGTCCATCTATCTTCAAACAGTGTGGGATTTCACCTGCGTGTTACAGAGTAGGGATTTATCCCTTCTCGTTGCTCAGCATAGCATGTGGTGGTCCAGGGAGTAGGTCGGGTCAGCTTGACCATGTAGGCTACATATGTGGCGCATATGGTAGCACATGGAGGCAGCCATCTGTGGGATCAGAGACTGTGTTGGACCAACTCAGTTGGCGCAGTCTGCTGGATTGCCCAGATGAAGGGGAATCGCACGGGTTGGCGATTGGCTGGTACAGCCTACCAGAAATTAGTGCTTGTCATCTCTGTGCATCTTATCTCGCCTGAGCGGGACGCGGAGACCAAGTATGAAATCTGGATCCCATCTCACTAAAAGAGTGTTACTCTTTCGGACTGTTTACTGGATTTTTCAGTCAGACAAAATAGTGAGAAAAGAATCTTTCTTAAGTCCTGGATTGATTCTAGACATTGATACTGACCTTGCTGTTCTTGCATTGTTGTAGATTCCTGCAGCAACGAACACCATGAGCTTCAATGTGCGATCCCTACTGGAAAGGGAGAAGTTTGCTGGGCCAAACTTCTCGGACTGGTTCGGACACCTTAAGATTGTTCTTAAGGCTGAGAGGAAACTGTATGTCCTCGAGACGGCTGTGCCGCCTCAACCCGCTCCGAACGCTGCAAGGGCGGTTCGTGATGCCTATGAAAAGCACGTCAATGATAGCATTGATGTCGCTTGCCTGATGCTAGCGTCTATGACGCCACCGCTGCAGCGTCAGCATGAGGATATGTCGGCTATAGAAATTATAGCGAACCTCAAGATGCTGTATGCTGCACAGGCGAGGACAGAACGCTATAATCTGACGAAGCTCTTCTTTCAGAGCAAACTGGCTGAAGGGAGCCCAGTGGGAGCTCACGTGCTCAAGATGATTGGGCACAAGGAGGCTCTGGAGAAACTGGGGCATACCATCAACCAGGAGCTTGCTGTAGATATTATTCTGCTGTCTCTCCCGCCTTCTTTCGATGCGTTCATTATTAACTTTAATATGAACAAAATCGATTGTACTCCGGCAGAGCTGCTGAATATGCTCTTGACTACTGAGGAAACTCTGAAGGGAAAGCCTTCAACCTTTGTCTTGATGGTTCCTTCGAGGAACAAGAAGAAGGGGAAGAAGGGCAAGGCCCCTGTCAAGAACTACAGTAAGGCTCTGAAACAAAAGGTGAAGCGGGCGAAGGACAACAGGTGTTTCCACTGTGGCCAGCTGGGTCACTGGAAAAAGGACTGTAAAGCGCTCCAAGGAGATAAGAGGGGAAGCATCGCTTCTGGCTCAGGTATATTTGTGACTGAGGTCATGTTATCTTCTTCTTCTATTTCATGGGTGTTGGACACTGCATGTGGAGTTCACATTTGTTCAAATGTACAGGAACTCAAGAGAAGAAGGCAGGTGGGACAGCATGAGGTAGACCTACGCGTTGGAAACGGGGCACGGGTTGCTGCTGTTGCTGTAGGAGACTATTTCATTTCTTTACCATCTGGCATTGTATTGGAATTAAACAATTGTTATTTTGTACCGAGTATCACCAAAAATATTATCTCTATTCCTGCTCTTGTCAGGAAAGGATTTGCCTTTGAATGCAACATTTCAAAGTGTGTTTTATCTTATGATAATATTGTTTATGGAACTGGTTCAATTAACAATGGGTTATTCATGTTGGACATGGAATATTCTGTACAAAACATTGATAATAAGAAAGCCAAGTATGCTGATGACAGCACCTTGTTATGGCATAGTCGTTTAGGCCATATTAACAAGAAGCGCATTAAGTGGTTGCATGATCATGGACTGCTGGGATCATTCTCCTATGAGGAGATTGATACATGCAAAGCTTGTTTAATGGGTAAAATGACGAAGTCACCTTTTCCTAACAAAGGTCAAAGGGCTTCAGGTTTACTTGACCTTATACACACTGATGTGTGTGGGCCGTTTAGTAAACATGCCAGAGGCGGCTATCAGTACTTCATTACCTTTACTGACGATTTCAGTAGGTATGGTTATGTCTATCTTATGAGACATAAGAGTGAATCTTTTGACAAGTTCAAAGAGTTCAAAAATGAAGTACAGAATCAGCTAGGCCGAAATATCAAGGCACTTCGTTCTGATCGAGGTGGAGAATACTTGAGTCATGCGTTTACTGACTATCTAAAGGAGCGTGGGATTATCTCACAGCTCACTCCGCCAGGAACACCGCAATGGAATGGTGTGTCCGAGAGGAGAAATAGAACGTTACTTGATATGGTTCGTTCTATGATGAGTCAGGCTACTCTACCTTACTCCTTTTGGGGATTTGCACTGGAAACAGCTGCAAAGGTACTAAACCGAGTGCCATCCAAGGCAGTTTCAAAGACGCCATATGAGTTATGGTATGGGAAACAGCCGAGCTTGACATTTATCAGGATCTGGGGTTGCGAGGCTTATGTCAAAAAGCTCGCCTCTGGGAAACTGGAGAGCAGATCTGAGAAATGTATCTTTGTCGGTTACCCTAAGGAAACTAAGGGTTATTATTTCTTCGATCCCAAAGAGAACAAAGTATTTGTTGCTCGGACGGCCATATTTCTTGAGAAGGAGTTTCTTCTGCAAGAGGCCAGTGGGAGAGAAATAAAGCTGGATGAGAATCCAGAGGAAGGACAAAGTAGTCAAGCGCAGTTGGATGAGCCTGAGCCGGTGGATCAGGTTACTGAACAACCTGAGGCTCAGATATCACGGGAACCGCGAAGATCGGGAAGGATCCGTCGACAGCCTGAGCGCTATGACGGAGTCTACATCATTGAAAATGATGAACCCCTCACTTATGCGGATGCGGTCAGTGGACCGGAGTCAGCTAGATGGCTTGAAGCTATGCGAGCCGAGATGGACTCCATGTCAGATAACCAAGTCTGGGATTTGGTTGATCCGCCTCCGGGAGTAATCCCTATAGGCTGTAAATGGATCTTCAAGAAGAAGATTGACATGGATGGTAACGTCGTTACCTATAAAGGCAGGCTAGTTGCGAAAGGTTTCAAACAAATCTACGGGATAGATTATGATGAAACTTTTTCACCTGTAGCCATGTTCAAGTCTATTCGGATTCTTTTCGCGATAGCTGCATATTATGATTATGAGATCTGGCAAATGGATGTGAAAACAGCTTTCCTGAATGGAAATCTGAATGAGGATGTGTATATGACACAACCTGAAGGTTTCACTAATCCATCAGATCGTCATAAAATATGCAAGTTAAAGAGGTCCATTTATGGACTGAAACAAGCATCTAGAAGCTGGAATATTCGTTTTGATGAATCAATCTCTGAGTTTGGTTTCATCAAGAACGAAGATGACTCGTGTGTATATAAGAGGTTTAGTGGGAGCGTGATTACATTCCTAGTCCTCTACGTCGATGACATCTTGATCATTGGAAATGATATTCCAGAAATGCATGCGGTTAAGGCATGGCTAAGGAAATGTTTCCAGATGAAAGATTTAGGAGAAGCAGCCTATGTGTTAGGTGTGAAGATCTACAGGGTTAGATCTAAGAGGCTTCTCGGGCTGTGCCAGAGTACTTACATCGATAAGGTCCTGGAAAGATTCCATTTAGAGAAATCTAAAAGGGGATATCTTCCAGTCAGACATGGTCTGAATCTTTCGAAGAGTCAGTGTCCACAAACACAGACTGAGAAAGATGAAATGGACAATACGCCTTATGCTTCGGCTATTGGGTCCATTATGTATGCGATGTTGTGTACTCGCCCAGACGTCGCTTACGGGTTAAGCGTGACCAGTCGTTTCCAAAGTAATCCAGGACAGGCACACTGGATTGCAGTCAAGAACATCTTAAAATATCTGCGGAGGACCAAAGATATGTTCTTGATATATGGTGGTCAGGAAGAACTCAGTATAGAAGGATATACTGACGCTTCGTTCCAGTCGGACCAGGATGATTTCCGATCGCAATCAGGCTATGTTTTTAGCTTGAATGGAGGTGCAGTGGTGTGGAAGAGTTTCAAACAGTCAACTGTTGCTGATTCCACAACAGAAGCCGAGTATGTTGCAGCCTCGGAAGCATCTAAGGAGGCAGTTTGGATTCGTAAGTTCGTGAGAGAACTTGGTGTTGTTCCTTCGAGTGTCGATCCTTTGGTTATCTTCTGTGATAACACTGGAGCCATCGCACAAGCAAAGGAACCACGGTCGCACCAGAAGTCCAAGCACATACAGAGACGGTTTCACTTGATCCGGTTTGATCGTGGCGAGATCAAAATTTGCAAGGTTCATACAGATGACAAGGTTCATACAGTCCAAGCACAGCACTTGATCCGCTTACCAAGCCTCTGGCGCAGCAGAAGCATGAGAAGCACTGTAATAACATGGGTTTGAGATTTCTCAACCATTAGATTAAGTGCAAGTGGGAGATTGTTGGGGTATGCCCTTAAGGCTAATGTTTGAGGCCTTGGGATTGTAATAGTATCATTGTATAAACTCTTAAGTTTATAAAGGCAATGGTTGTTATTCAGGTTGTTACCTTGTCTGCTGTAATAAGTGTACTACTGAATAATGTCTCAAAGCTGTTCAGCTAGGCTGACATGCACTGATGTCCTTAGTCGATATATCTTGGTGAACATGAGACAGCCTTGATATGGTTAAGACTAATATGTGTTCTAATCTTATAGGATGCTTCGAGCATGGAATAAGATGTAGACTCATGGGTACATTGGATGTACTGGACAGACCCTACTAGGATATTCAATTGCTTGTCACAATGTGAATAATCCTTGTATGCTACAAGTGGCACATGTCCTTTGACTTGAGATCACTTGTGTTTCTAAATGATGATTGTCATTGTTTTGAGGTAGTTCAATATCATTTGAAACATAATGATTATAAACTATCTTGGATAATGATCATGAGTCAGGTTAGGACACTAGTGATAGACATAGGATTGCCGTCTCCTTGTTTAAGGAGTGTGATGTTCTAAAGGGGCCCCCTGAATGAGATGATTGAGAATAGTGTATGGCCATACCCAGGTGACTATGTTCATCTGATCTAATCATGCTCATCATATTGGAGTCACAGGCTTAACACGCTTGTCCAATAAGAACATCCAGTGGCAAAGGAAACATGTATGCCTAGTGAGTTGATTCACACTTGTGCTGTGATTTGGGTGAAGTCTTGGAAGACTCTTTCCTTTATATCGGGAGACAGTGATGTGTTGCTAGATACCCCTCACTGATCGTGATAACGTAAGTTATCGTTACTGACATTTAAAGGAAACCCTTAGGGTCGCACAATTTGATGATATGGTTCAGAGAGAGATCTAGACCATGGCTTGGGTTGTTTTGGTTTTGTCATTGAACCAAAAGCGTTGGACCGAATTCCATTGAACCGGTTCACACATGTGTGAACGGTTGGTTCAAGGTGGAAGCGTTTTAGGGCGGTTTGCTTTGAGTGGGCGAAAGCTTCATGACTTTCCATATTGGGAAATCATGTAACGCCTCATCTAAAAAAAACGCCTCAACGCATGTTGTCTTCTTGCTTGGTCGTCTATCCATTCGTGAAGAGGTTGGTTTTGACGAAAAGAGGAAGAGCTTCATCGCCCTAGCCGAAAGTGTTCTTCATCTCCTTCATACGACAAGAGGACAAGAGCCTTGAAGCCTTGCTAGCACAAGGACGACAAGGAGTGAGCCAACTTCATCTTGTGTGTGGCACACTTTGGAGGAGACCCCTATCGTTCTCTAGCTTCCAAGCCGACTCCTTCTTCATGGCTATGGTAAAAGATCTTAACTTGATCTTTGAATTGAAAGAAGTTGATTATATAGACATACTACATGCGATCCTATGCAAACCCTATTTCCGCCCATGCGAAATCTTATGTTGCGCATGTTTAGGGTTTCCCCCCCTTATTCTAGGGGACCTTTCAAGTAAAACTAGTGTCAAAACTCGGATGCACGAAAGTGATCCTTGAGTTCCACTAGAGATTATCAACCAAGAATTCGGATGCACGAAAGTGATCCTTGAGTTCATTGTTTGATGATTTACTGATCTTCGGCATTAGGACGAATCTTGGGCGAAAGAGAGGATTAATCCCTGCTCGATTGTTTGCACGAAAGTGAAACAATTCTTTTATTAAGTAAATTACATCTTCATCATGATAAAATTGAACTGACGAAATCCTTATCATGTCTAGTCATAAAAGTTGAAGTGAACGAAACCCTAGTCCCAGCTTTTCTCTCTGATAATTCCATTTTTAGTTTCCAATTGCTATTTTTCACCAATTCGATTAGCCTAGATAGTAAGAAATCAATTATTCAGTACTTGATAACGAATGTCTCTGTGGGATCAATATTTTATTTATTACTTCGAGTATCCGTGCACTTGCGGACACTACAAGTTTAGGGACAATAAGTTTTTGGAGCTGTATCAGGGGGTGACATTTCCCTGTGTGCCAAATAAGTTTTGGCTGCGACACTCCTTAAAATTAGTCTACCTACTTGTATCTATAAGTGTGTCCTTTCGGATCACATCATTTATCAGATCTTAGTTCTATGGTAGTAGAACCTCAGATATATGACCCAAAGTCTCATATCTCTAGATCCAAAAACTGAGTCATGTCATGTCCTAACTTGGAGATACATTTAAGATGGAATTAAGTTCAGTGTGGAACAAGCTTTTAGCACCACCTACAGAGTCTTGACCCTAGAGAGAGTGAGATCTCCTACCGTTATGGCAGCAGTGTATGCTCCAACTGGTAGGTCAGTCTCTCTGCGTCAGCATTGCCCTATTTCTGTTGAGCACCAAGATACTTTTGCAAGTGTTGGTCTCATTATGCGGTACGACATACCCATGTGTCAGAAGTAGACAACTAGACTTAGGCAACACAATTACTTGAGCTAGAAGACGAAGGCCTACTTCTCTTCTCCTCATTTTGAGGTCGCTAGCAATCAATCTTGAGCACCTTATCTCCTATACCTATTTCATCTTTAATGCATCAGTCAAGCACTAAGGTCTACCTTTGCATCGTAGGACTACTTTAGAGGTTACAGCTTTCTATTCTATCTTGTCCCTGGAAGGCGACATGCTATCAATAGACAAGCTACCCCTTAAGTATCCTCATCAGCCAACAAGGCTATAGATGATATGGGTTTAGGTAAAGGCTGCTCAAGGAGATATAGCTTTTCCTTGAGCTTGAGCACAATCCTCAAATACCAGTCCACTTAGTTGGTTCCAACCAACTTAGGAGGGATCTCAGTGACCATTTGCAATAGTCATAAGCAGATCTACAAACCAATCATTTAATCTGGCCTTTTATAAATGATTGGGCTCCCACTATTTTGGTCGAATCGACAACCCTCAAAAGTCGATCGGGAAATCACCAGATTTCCTTAGTGAGATGGGATCCTCATTTCGTACACGGTCTTGCGCCCCACAAGCATAGGATGAACTACACAAGGTGACACATGCTTTGTGAGGTAGGCACACCAGCTAATTGCAACTTGGCAATTCCCCTTCTCAAGACAGTTCAGGCACTTTGTGTCCAACAAGGGCTAGATACAGCACAAAGCCCTAACCTCTTGAGGTTGCCTCCAGACTTTCATCATGAGGTCCATCCACATATGAAACATGTAGTCAAGTCCAACCAGACCGTTATGCCCAGGGCCAATGATTTCCTTGCGAAAGGCGCGTCCAGAGTTTTAACCAAACTAGGAAAATCATTATCACCACATGCCTTCTAAAGATAGATGGGTGTGTCCCACGAGGGTGGGAAATAGTGCACAACACCATCGATCGATAGTTTGACATGGGCTACGCGTCAGAAGGCGGTTAACAGACTTGATATTTGGATCGAGGATTTTTGTGGTCTCACCATTTAGTTTTATCTTTCATCTAACAATATACAGGTATGCAATCCGATAGTGAGTAGCATGAAAAATAAAACATCACAGGCATGCTTAAAACTGAGCAAAAAAATAAAATATGATATGATTATAGCCCAAAATGAGTAACAAGCCCCTAGACCCAGACTAAACACCTAGCTACTCTAAGGCACTAGCCATGGGCCCATGCCACTAAGTCCTCAGCTCCACCCTGAGTGCCCTAAGGGCTCTGCTCCAACCCTAGGTGCGCTGCCTATGTCCTTTGCATCAAGGTCAGCCCCTCAAACCATAGAAGCGCCTCCTATGACACCCTAGGTGCTTACTTAGGTTTAGGTCAGCCCCTATGGTCCACTTGTGTTAGCTCGCAAACCCTAGACTCCTTCTAGGATTCGGTCAACACTCTTCTCTACCCATGCTAGCTCACAAACTTGAGGCTCCTCCTAGGGTTCGGCCAATCATAGGGGCGCCATCTCATCTTGCATGTTGCACCACCACAAAAGTGCGCCACTTGCATAGAAACATCACCATGAGGGGCTGTTTGCATCACCTTTTATATCATCCCTTGAAACCATGCTTGATGCGCCTCTAGAAAGCCCAAGAAGCCACCAAAGTTTCATCTAATCAAGAGGTATGCACAAGCCCTCTTCACCAGCCCTTAATCCTCTAGGTGCGCCACTAAGGTGAACCCTAGAAGCCACCAAGGATTCAGCTAAGGAAGAGGCTGCCCCCATATAATTTAGATGCGCCAAAGAGAAGTCATGATGTGCTCTCTATCACCCCTAATCTTCTACTTTAATTACAAAACAAACAAAGGAAATAGGGCGGCACGCAGGCCTCACAAGAATACATCCCAGGCATGCATAAGGGCTTGTCTATAACCATATCATAATGCAATAATAAAAGCACCTACTCATGCTCTTCTACATGCAATGAAAAACAACAATTAAAATTTTAGTTTTTCATAAACTTGTTTATTAACTCTCAACAACTCGTCATAAATTTCTCTTGGACTTAACAAATTTTCTAAGCTTTCATTAGAGTGGCACAAGCATGCTTTTGGCATGCTAGGCGCCTCTCCATGACAAACCTATCATATAAAACTTATTCAATTCTACATGACTTGTATGCAAGGTCTATCCTTGACAAACTAGGAAAATCAAAGTCACTAAATTTATACAAGTCATCAAAATTAATAAACCTATATTTTTCTAAGCAGAAAATCATGGCGTAAAAATTTTTAAAAATCTTTTATGACATGGGCGCATGTAGATAAGCAAAATACACTGCATTGGTCTCGTAAGTTCCCTCTGATACCACTGTTGGGAATCCCCGGGCCAATTTTAAAATTTTAATGATAGCGGAAGCATTGGCCCGAAACAGGATAACCCTAAGAGCTAGTATCCCTTACGAGTGATCCACCGGATTGTTGGGGTATGCCCTTAAGGCTAATGTTTGAGGCCTTGGGATTATATCAGTATCATGTATAAACTCAATGTTTATAAAGGCAATGGTTGTTATTCAGGTTGTTACATTATCTGCTGCAATATGTATATTTCTGAATAATGTCTCAATGCTGTTCAGCTTAGCTGATATGCAGTTTTGTCCTTAGTCGAGATATCTTGGTGAACATGAGACAGCCTTGATATGATTGAGACTAATATGTGTTCTAATCTTATAGGATGCTTCGAGCATGGAATAAGATGTAGACTCATGGGTACATTGGATGTACTGGACAGACCCTACTTAGGATATTCAATTGCTTGTCACAATGTGAATAATCCTTATATGCAAACAAGTGGCATATTTCCTCTGACTTGAGATCACTTGTGTTTCTAAATGATGATTGGCATTGTTTTGAGGTAGTTCAATATCATTTGAAACATAATGATTATAGACTATCTTGGATAATGAGCATGAGTCATGTTAGGGCACTAGTGATAGATATAGGATTGCCGTCTCCTTGATTGGAGTGTGATGTTCTATAGGGGCCCCCTGTATGAGATGATTGAGAAAGTGTATGGCCATACCCAGATGACTATGTTCATCTGATCTAATCATTCTCATCATATTGGAATCACAGGCTTGACACGCTTGTCCAATAAGAACATCCAGTGGCAAAGGAAACATGTATGCCTAGTGAAGTGGATTCACACTTGTGCTGTGGTTTGGGTGTAGTCTTGGGAGACTCTTTCCTTTATATCGGGAGACAGTGATGTGTTGCTAGATACCCCTCACTAATCGTGATAACGTAAGTTATCGTTACCGACATTTAAAGGAAACCCTTAGGGTCGCACAATTTGATGATATGGCTTACTTGAGTCAGATCGTGTGGACTGAATTGTTTTGATTCAGTTTAAAGGGATTTAATCTCTGATTGTAAGTGAGATCTCGTCTGATCATGTTTGATTGATTAGGGCTTGAGATCGGTAAGCTTCGATCGAGAGAATTGATGCTAGATCGGTGAGATCAAGAGCATCAAGAGATGAACGGTTAGATCTTGAACCATTTGGTTCAGTAAGATCTAGACCATGGCTTGGGCTGATTTGATTTGGTCTTTGAACCAAATTGAAATGGATCGAATTGGCTTGAACTGGTTCACATGTGTGAACGCTTGGTTCAAAGCTTGAAGGCGTTTTGGTCGGTTTTGAGATCATGGGCGCATGGCTTCATGACTTTCTATTTTTGGAAAGTAATTAACGCCACTTCCTCTGAACGCCTAAACGCTTGCCTCTTCTCGACGCCCCCTCTCTCGTGTGTGTAATTCTTCACGCCTTGGAGAGCATTCGGACAAGCCAAGGAAAAAAGGAGATCTCATCCCTTCAAGCGATTAGGACACTTAGAGATCCTTGCTAGCACAAGGAGCGACAAGAAGAAAGCTTCTCTCATCTTGTGTGCGGTGCCTTTGGAGAAGAAGCACTCGCATCTTTGCTTCCAAGTCGCCATCCTTGTAATGGCAATGGTATGAATCCCTTTCGCTCTATACAAGCCTTAAGAGTTGATTATATGACATGCATATCGATTTTCTATGAAACCCTAGCTTCCGCATGTATGATCCTTGTTATGCGCCTATTAGGGTTTCTTCCCCCTGTTTTTGGGGACCTTTCAATTGGTATCAGAGCACGGTTCCTGTATGTTCATATGATTGCTTATTGTGGTCCTTGTTTGCGCTTATGATAAGATCTAAGGCTATCATCATGCGAAAATACTAGATGTATGTTCATTACTTGTGGCGCATGTATGATATTTATTGTTGGCGCAAGTAGATGTTTTTGTCAAAACTTAACTTCTTGCGCGCTCCATCTAGATCTATAAGCGCCTGCTTTAAAAACTTAGACGGGTTATTAGGGTTGAAGTCATCAATCGAGTCTAGACCCAACAGTCTGATCAGACTATCTGACAGCCTAGATGGGTCGACCAGATGGCACCTATGCGCGAGCATGAGGTGGCTATAGGTCGACTGCAGACAGGCGTGTAGCGATGTCTGGTTGAGACAACCAGTGAACGCTCATGAGTTAGGCCTGGGGTCACACCCGCTTGCCAGAACTCATGAGGGTCGTTCAGCCCAGCGCATGCATGGTTGACCATTAGGTCGACTCAAGTCAGTTAGGACTTGGTGCATGCAAGGGCAGTGGGTCTGACTAGGTTTGATGAGTGGATCCCTATTAATGGACCGTTGTAAGGTAGTAGGGCACATAAGGAAATAAAATTGATGCCATGGGGTTTTTTGAAATTTTATTTTCTTGTTTTTGGATCACATGTTGCTTGTATACCATGTTTGGTGTTTATTTAATCTTATGTGGGCTGCCCGATTAATGTGTGCTGTGCTGGGGCCTGGGTGCCTGGATGTATATTGTAAATTATTTATTGTGATCTGCGCATCACATTTTAATTAATTTATAAAGTGTAATTGACCTGCGTGTCAATCATGTCTAGATAGATTAAAATGTATTTTGATCAGACATGAGCACAGAGCACACATGGCAGAGGCGCATGCAGCAGCTGGCTCCACCAGTCGGAGGTCTAGGGTTCGACTCTAGGATAGGCGCATATTACCTGGTGGGCGCCTTTGAGCTGCAGTGGGCGCTTGGGCCCTAGGTTGGGCCAGAAGAAATGTTAAAGACCCATGAAGAGCTCAAGTGAAGACTTAAGTTGAATTAAGATCTTTCCTAGGCTTAATGGGCTTTTACCACATGAGATCATCATGCTTTCATTTATTGTTTAAATAATTAGAACTGCATGATTTATTCTTCTACTATCACCATAGGATTTGCATGATAGTTAAGAAGATAAAAGGACCGTTAAAATCCAACGTTAAATATCAAGCACGATAGCCTTCTGACGCGAAACCTCACTGTTCTGACTATCGTTGGGGCCGTGTTGTACCCACTCAGTGGGCACGCCCATCTATCTTCAGATGGTGTGTGATAACACCTGTGTGTTACAGAGAAGGGATTTATCGCTTCTCGTTGCTCAGCATAGCACGTGGTGGTCCAGGGAGTAGGTTGGGTCAGCTTGACCATGTAGGCTGCATATGGCGCATATGTTAGCTATATGGAGGCAGCCATCCGTGGGATCAGAGACTGTGTTGTACCAACTTAGTTGGCACAGTCTGCTGGATTGCCCAGATGAAGGGGAATCGCACGGGTTGGCGATTGGCAGGGAATGCCTACCAGAGATTAGTGCTTGTACTCTCTGTGCATCTTATCTCGCTTGAGCGGGACGCGGAGACCAAGTATGAAATCTGGATCTCATCTCACTAAAAGAGTTTTACTCTTTCGGGCTGTTTTGCTGGATTTTTCAGCCAGATAAAATAGTGAGAAAAGAATCTTTCTTAAGTCCTGGATTGATTCTAACATTGATACTGACCTTGCTATTCTTGCATTGTTGTAGATTACTACAGCAACGAACACCACTGCGTTCAATGTGCGATCCTTACTGGAAAGGGAGAAGTTTGCTGGGCCAAACTTCTCGGACTGGTATGGACACCTTAAGATTGTTCTTAAGGCTGAGAGGAAACTGTATGTCCTCGAGACGGCTATACCGCCTCAACCCGCTCCGAATGCCGCAAGGGCGGTTCGCGATGCTTATGAGAAGCATGTCAATGATAGCATTGATGTTGCTTGTGTTGGGGTATGCCCTTAAGGCTAATGTTTGAGGCCTTGGGATTGTATAAGTATCATGTAATAAACTCTTAAGTTTATAATAAGGCATGGTTGTTATTCAGGTTGTTACCTTGTCTGCTGTAATAAGTGTACTTCTGAATAATGTCTCAAAGCTGTTCAGCTAGGCTGACAGGCTATAAGTCCTTAGTCGAGATATCTTGGTGAACATGAGACAGCCTTGATATGATGGAGACTAATATGAGTGCTAATCTTATAGGATGCTTCGAGCATGGAATAAGATGTAGACTCATGGGTACATTGGATGTACTGGACAGACCCTACTGGGATATTGCATTGCTTGTCACAATGTGAATGATCCCTGTAAGCAGCAAGTGGCACATGTCCTTTGACTTGAGATCACTTGTGTTTCTAAATGATGATTGTCATTGTTTTGAGGTAGTTCAATATCATTTGAAATATAATGATTATAGACTATCTTGGATGGTGAGCTTGAATCAGGTTAGGGCACTAGTGATAGATAAAGGATTGCCGTCTCCTTGTTTAAGGAGTGTGATGTTCTAAAGGCCCCCCTATATGAGATGATTGAGGTAGTGTATGGCCATACCCAGATGACTATGTGCATCTGATCTAATCATGCTCATCGTATTGGAGTTACAAGCTTGACATGCTTGTCCAATAAGAACATCCAGTGGCAAAGGACATATGTGTGCCTTGTGAGTTTTGATTCACACTTGTGTCATGGTTTGGGTGTAGTCTTGGAAGACTATTTCCTTTATATCGGGAGACAGTGATGTGTTGCTAGATACCCCTCACTGATCGTGATAACGTAAGTTGTCGTTACCGACATTTAAAGGAAACCCTTAGGGTCGCACAATTTGATGATATGGCTTTCTTGAGTCAGATCGTGTGGACTGAATTGTATGGGTTCAGTTTAAAGGGGTTTAATCTCTGATTGCAAGTGAGATCTAGCCTGATCATGTTTGATTGATTAGGGCTTTAGATCGGTAAGCTTCGATCGAGAGAGATGATGCTAGATCGGTGAGATCAGGAGCATCAGGAGATGAACGGCTAGATCATGAGCCATTTGGTTCATAGAGGGTCTAGACCATGCCTTGGCTTGGCTTGGTTTGAGTTTGGTCTTTGGGCCAAATCGAATTGAACCAAAGCATGAACCGGTTCACTAGGTGAACGCATGGTTCATCAAGAGGGGCGTTTTGGCGTTGGAGAGTGGCTTCATGACTTTCCATTTTGGGAAGTCATGTAACGTCATTTTTGTCTTGATGTCGCCGAAGTGCATTTGCTCTCTTGTCTTTGCGTTTTGTTTTTGGGGAAAAGAGAGCTTGCTTGCCATCTCGTGTGGAAGGAAGTGGACGACAAGAACAAGCGCTCGGCCAAGGAAACTTCTCCATCATCCTAACATTCGATCAAGGACACCTTGCGCATCCTTGCTAGCACAAGGAGATCCAAGGAGAAGCCATCTTCTCTTGTGTGTGATTATCTTCGGAGAAGGGGCACTTGCGCCTTTGCTTCCAAAGCTCCATCTAAACCGAGATGGCTATGGTATGAGTCTCAACTTCACCAAGTTGAACATATGTTTATGCTAAGATTCTTGAAAACCTTTTGCTTCCGCTTGCAATGGTGATGCGCCACCCCTTTAAGGTTTTCGCCCCCCTCTTGAAAGGGATTTTGTTTACTTGCGCTCCCCCATGAAGGGGACACTTCAATTGGTATCAGAGCGCCGGTTGAAGCATAATCATATGATTGCTTGATATACTATGTGATCCATGTTTGCGCATCTACATGTATGTTGATCTTGTTTGACATATGTTATCTCTTCATGCGAGTATGCTAGATAATAGTATGTTTATATTTGCGCATGTATGAGAGTTATGTTGATTGGCGCATATATGTTGGTTGCGGTTATACCATGTTGTTGTTGTTTTTCTAAAACCTAAATGACATGCGCGCCCAACTAGATCTAAGAAGTACCTATTGTAAACCCTTAGATGGGTTGATGGGGTTGAAAGCTTCATCTAGAATGGATCAAACTAGTCTGATCAGACCATCTGACAGCCTAGATGGGTTGACCAGATAGCACCTGTGCGCAAGCACGAGGTGGCTATAGGTCGACTGCATCCAAGGCGTGTAGCGAGGTCTGATTGAGACAACTTCTGAACACACTTGAGTTAGGCCCGGGGTCACACCCGCTTGCCAAAACTCATGAGGGTGGTTCAGCCCTTGGCGCATGCATGGTTGACCATCAGGTCAACTCGGGTCAGTTAGGACTCGGTGCATGCAAGGGAAAAGGATCTATCTAGATGGATGAGTGGATCCCTATCAATGGACCATTGTAAGGTTGTAGGGCACATAAGGAAATTAAAAGTGATGCCTATGGGGTTTTCAAAATTTTAATTTCTTGATTGGATCACATGATGATTGAAACCATATGCTTGTTTATTTACTCTTATGTGGGTTGCCCTATTGTGTGCTGTGCTGGGGCCTGTGAGCCTGGATTTAAAATTGTAAATTAATTTGTGATCTGCGAATCACATTGTACTTAATTTATAATGTATTGTTGACCTGCGAGTCAACCTTGTCTAGATAGATCAAAAATGTATTTTGATTAGACAAGAGCACAAAGGCACACATCCAAGAGGTGCATTCACCTGGTGGCGCATCTGAGGTGCTCTTGGCGCTAGAGCCCTAGGTTGGACCAGATGTGAGGCCAAGGAGCTCAAGTGAAGACTTAAGTAAAATTAAGGTCTTACTAGGGTTCATGGGCTTTTACCACATAAGATCATGCTTTCTACTTATTGCTAATAATTAGAATTGCATGTTTAAGTTTATCTTCTGCTATAGCCATAGGACATGCCTGATAGTAAGAAGATAAAAGACCGTTAAAATCCAACGCTAATATATCAAGCTCGTAAGCCTTCTGACGCGAAACCTCACCGTTCTGACTATCGTTGGAGCCGTGTTGAACCCACTCAGTGGGCACGTCCATCTATCTTCAGACGGTGCTGGATTACACCTGCGTGTTACAGAGCAGGGATTTATCCCTTCTCGTTGCTCAGCATAGCACGTGGTGGTCCAGGGAGTAGGTCAGGTCAGCTTGACCATGTAGACTACATATGTGGCGCATATGGTAGCACATGGAGGCAGCCATCTCTGGGATCAGAGACTGTGTTGTACCAACTCAGTTGGCACAGTCTGCTGGATTGCCAAGATGAAGGGGAATCGCACGGGTTGGGCGATTGGCTGGGACAGCCTACCAGAAATTAGTGCTTGTCATCTCTGTGCATCTTATCTCGCTTGAGCGGGACGCGGAGACCAAGTATGAAATCTGGATCCCATCTCACTAAAAGAGTGTTACTCTTTCGGACTGTTTACTGGATTTTTCAGTCAGACAAAATAGTGAGAAAAGAATCTTTCTTAAGTCCTGGATTGATTCTGAAACATTGATACTGACCTTGCTGTTCTTGCCTGTTGTAGATTCCTGCAGCAACGAACACCATGAGCTTCAATGTGCGATCCCTACTGGAAAGGGAGAAGTTTGCTGGGCCGAACTTCTCTGACTGGTTCGGACACCTTAAGATTGTTCTTAAGGCAGAGAGGAAACTGTATGTCCTCGAGACGGCGATACCGCCGCAGCCCGCTCCGAACGCCGCAAGGGCGGTTCGGGATGCCTACGAAAAGCACGTCAATGATAGCATTGATGTCGCTTGCCTGATGCTAGCGTCTATGACGCCACCGCTGCAGCGTCAGCATGAGGATATGTCGGCTATAGAAATTATAGCGAACCTCAAGATGCTGTATGCTGCACAGGCGAGGACTGAGCGCTATAATCTGACGAAGCTCTTCTTTCAGAGCAAACTGGCTGAGGGGAGCCCAGTGGGAGCTCATGTGCTCAAGATGATTGGGCACAAGGAGGCTCTAGAGAAACTGGGGCATACCGTCAACCAGGAGCTTGCTGTGGACATTATTCTACAGTCTCTTCCGCCTTCTTTCGATGCGTTCATCATTAATTTTAATATGAACAAAATCGATTGTACGCCGGCAGAGCTGCTGAATATGCTCTTGACAACTGAGGAAACTCTGAAGGGTAAGCCTTCAACCTCTGTCTTAATGGTTCCTTCAAGGAACAAGAAGAAGGGGAAGAAGGGCAAGACCCCTGTCAAGAATTACAGCAAGGCCCTGAAACAGAAGGTGAAGCGGTCGAAGGACAACAGGTGTTTCCACTGTGGCCAGCTGGGTCACTGGAAAAAGGACTGTAAAGCGCTCCAAGGAGATAAGAGGGGAAGCATCGCTTCTGGCTCAGGTATATATGTGACTGAGGTCATGTTATCTTCTTCTACCATTTCATGGGTGTTGGACACCGCATGTGGAGTTCACATTTGTTCAAATGTGCAGGAACTCAAGAGAAGAAGGCAGGTGGGACAGCATGAGGTAGACCTACGAGTTGGAAACGGGGCACGGGTTGCTGCTGTTGCTGTAGGAGACTATTTCATTACTTTACCATCTGGCATTGTATTAGAATTGAACAATTGTTATTTTGTACCAAGTATCACCAAGAATATTATCTCCATTCCTGCTCTAGTCAGGAAAGGATTTGCCTTTGAATGCAAGATTTCAAAGTGTGTTTTAACTTTTGATAATATTGTGTATGCGACTGGTTCAATTAACAATGGGTTATACATGTTGGACATGGAAAATTCGATACAAAACATTGATAATAAGAAAGCCAAGTATGCTGATGACAGCACCTTGCTATGGCATAGTCGTTTAGGCCATATAAACGAGAAGCGCATTAAGCGGTTGCATGATCATGGACTGCTGGGATCATTCTCCTATGAGGAGATTGATACATGCAAAGCTTGTTTGATGGGTAAAATGATGAAGTCTCCTTTTCTTCACAAAGGGCAAAGGACTTCAGGTTTACTGGACCTTATACACAGTGATGTGTGTGGGCCATTTAGTAAACATGCCAGAGGTGGCTATCAGTACTTCATTACCTTTACTGATGATTTCAGTAGGTATGGGTATGTCTATTTAATGAGACATAAAAGTGAATCTTTTGACAAGTTCAAAGAGTTCAAAAATGAAGTACAAAATCAGCTAGGCCGAAATATCAAGGCACTTCGTTCTGATCGAGGTGGTGAATACCTGAGTCATGCGTTTACTGACTATCTGAAGGAGTGTGGGATTATCTCACAGCTCACTCCGCCAGGAACACCGCAGTGGAATGGTGTGTCCGAGAGGAGAAATAGAACGTTACTTGATATGGTTCGTTCTATGATGAGTCAGGCTACTCTTCCATATTCCTTTTGGGGTTTTGCACTGGAAACAGCTGCAAAGGTACTAAACCGAGTGCCATCCAAGGCAGTTTCAAAGACGCCATATGAGTTATGGTATGGGAAACAGCCTAGCTTGACATTTATCAGGATCTGGGGTTGCGAGGCTTATGTCAAAAAGCTCGCCTCTGGGAAACTGGAAAGCAGATCTGAGAAATGTATCTTTGTCGGTTACCCTAAGGAAACTAAGGGTTATTATTTCTACGATCCCAAAGAGAACAAGGTTTTTGTTGCTCGGACGGCCATATTTCTTGAGAAGGAGTTTCTTCTGCAAGAGGCCAGTGGGAGAGAAATAAAGCTGGATGAGATTCCAGAGGAAGGACAAAGTAGTCAAGCAGAGTTGGATGAGCCTGAGCCGGTAGATCAGGTTATTGAACAACCTGAGGCTCAGATATCACGGGAACCGCGAAGATCGGGTAGGATCCGTCGACAGCCTGAGCGCTATGACGGAGTCTACATCATTGATAATGATGAACCCCTAACTTATGCGGATGCGGTCAGTGGACCGGAGTCAGCTAGATGGCTTGATGCTATGCGAGCCGAGATGGACTCCATGTCAGATAACCAAGTCTGGGATTTGGTTGATCCGCCTCCGGGAGTAATCCCTATAGGCTGTAAATGGATCTTCAAGAAGAAGATTGACATGGATGGTAACGTGGTTACCTATAAAGGCAGACTAGTTGCGAAAGGTTTCAAACAAATCTACGGGATAGATTATGATGAAACTTTCTCTCCTGTAGCCATGTTTAAGTCTATTCGGATTCTTTTCGCGATAGCAGCATATTACGACTATGAGATCTGGCAGATGGATGTGAAAACAGCTTTCCTTAATGGAAATCTGGATGAGGATGTGTATATGACACAACCTGAGGGTTTCACTAATCCAGCAGATCGTCATAAAATATGCAAGTTAAAGAAGTCCATTTATGGACTTAAACAAGCATCAAGAAGCTGGAACATTCGTTTTGATGAATCAATCTCTGAGTTTGGTTTCATCAAGAACGAGGATGACCCGTGTGTATATAAGAGGTTTAGTGGGAGCGTGATTACATTCCTAATCCTCTACGTCGATGATATCTTGATCATTGGAAATGATATTCCTGAACTGCATGCTGTTAAAGCATGGTTAGGAAAATGTTTCCAGATGAAAGATTTGGGAGAAGCAGCCTATGTACTAGGTGTGAAGATCTACAGGGATAGATCTAAGAGGCTTCTCGGGCTGTGCCAGAGTACTTACATCGATAAGGTCCTGGAGAGATTCCATTTAGAGAATTCTAAACGTGGATATCTTCCAGTCAGACATGGTCTGAATCTTTCAAAGAGTCAGTGTCCACAAACACAGACTGAGAAAGATGAAATGGACAATACGCCTTATGCTTCGGCTATTGGGTCCATTATGTATGCGATGTTGTGTACTCGCCCAGACGTCGCTTACGGGTTAAGCGTGACCAGTCGATTCCAAAGTAATCCAGGTTTGGCGCACTGGATTGCGGTCAAGAACATCTTAAAATATCTGCGGAGGACCAAAGATATGTTCTTGATATATGGTGGTCAGGAAGAACTCAGTATAGAGGGATATACTGACGCTTCGTTCTAGTCGGACCAGGATGATTTTCGATCGCAATCAGGCTATGTTTTTAGCTTGAATGGTGGAGCAGTGGTGTGGAAGAGTTTCAAACAGTCTACTGTTGCTGATTCCACAACTGAAGCCGAGTATGTTGCAGCCTCGGAAGCATCCAAGGAGGCAGTGTGGATTCGTAAGTTCGTGAGAGAACTTGGTGTCGTTCCTTCGAGTGCTGATCCTTTGGTTATCTTCTGTGATAACACTGGAGCAATCGCACAAGCAAAGGAACCACGGTCGCACCAGAAGTCCAAGCACATACAGAGACGGTTTCACTTGATCCGGGAGATCATTGATCGAGGCGAGATCAAGATTTGCAAGGTTCATACAGATGACAATCTGGCAGACCCGCTTACCAAGCCTCTGGCGCAGCAGAAGCATGAGAAGCACTGTAATAATATGGGTTTGAGATTTCTCAACCATTAGATTAAGTGCAAGTGGGAGATTGTTGGGGTATGCCCTTAAGGCTAATGTTTGAGGCCTTGGGATTGTATAAGTATCATGTAATAAACTCTTAAGTTTATAATAAGGCATGGTTGTTATTCAGGTTGTTACCTTGTCTGCTGTAATAAGTGTACTTCTGAATAATGTCTCAAAGCTGTTCAGCTAGGCTGACAGGCTATAAGTCCTTAGTCGAGATATCTTGGTGAACATGAGACAGCCTTGATATGATGGAGACTAATATGAGTGCTAATCTTATAGGATGCTTCGAGCATGGAATAAGATGTAGACTCATGGGTACATTGGATGTACTGGACAGACCCTACTGGGATATTGCATTGCTTGTCACAATGTGAATGATCCCTGTAAGCAGCAAGTGGCACATGTCCTTTGACTTGAGATCACTTGTGTTTCTAAATGATGATTGTCATTGTTTTGAGGTAGTTCAATATCATTTGAAATATAATGATTATAGACTATCTTGGATGGTGAGCTTGAATCAGGTTAGGGCACTAGTGATAGATAAAGGATTGCCGTCTCCTTGTTTAAGGAGTGTGATGTTCTAAAGGCCCCCCTATATGAGATGATTGAGGTAGTGTATGGCCATACCCAGATGACTATGTGCATCTGATCTAATCATGCTCATCGTATTGGAGTTACAAGCTTGACATGCTTGTCCAATAAGAACATCCAGTGGCAAAGGACATATGTGTGCCTTGTGAGTTTTGATTCACACTTGTGTCATGGTTTGGGTGTAGTCTTGGAAGACTATTTCCTTTATATCGGGAGACAGTGATGTGTTGCTAGATACCCCTCACTGATCGTGATAACGTAAGTTGTCGTTACCGACATTTAAAGGAAACCCTTAGGGTCGCACAATTTGATGATATGGCTTTCTTGAGTCAGATCGTGTGGACTGAATTGTATGGGTTCAGTTTAAAGGGGTTTAATCTCTGATTGCAAGTGAGATCTAGCCTGATCATGTTTGATTGATTAGGGCTTTAGATCGGTAAGCTTCGATCGAGAGAGATGATGCTAGATCGGTGAGATCAGGAGCATCAGGAGATGAACGGCTAGATCATGAGCCATTTGGTTCATAGAGGGTCTAGACCATGCCTTGGCTTGGCTTGGTTTGAGTTTGGTCTTTGGGCCAAATCGAATTGAACCAAAGCATGAACCGGTTCACTAGGTGAACGCATGGTTCATCAAGAGGGGCGTTTTGGCGTTGGAGAGTGGCTTCATGACTTTCCATTTTGGGAAGTCATGTAACGTCATTTTTGTCTTGATGTCGCCGAAGTGCATTTGCTCTCTTGTCTTTGCGTTTTGTTTTTGGGGAAAAGAGAGCTTGCTTGCCATCTCGTGTGGAAGGAAGTGGACGACAAGAACAAGCGCTCGGCCAAGGAAACTTCTCCATCATCCTAACATTCGATCAAGGACACCTTGCGCATCCTTGCTAGCACAAGGAGATCCAAGGAGAAGCCATCTTCTCTTGTGTGTGATTATCTTCGGAGAAGGGGCACTTGCGCCTTTGCTTCCAAAGCTCCATCTAAACCGAGATGGCTATGGTATGAGTCTCAACTTCACCAAGTTGAACATATGTTTATGCTAAGATTCTTGAAAACCTTTTGCTTCCGCTTGCAATGGTGATGCGCCACCCCTTTAAGGTTTTCGCCCCCCTCTTGAAAGGGATTTTGTTTACTTGCGCTCCCCCATGAAGGGGACACTTCAGCTTGCCTGATGCTTGCGTCTATGACGCCAGAGCTGCAACGTCAGCATGAGGATCTATCTGCTATAGAAATTATAGCAAACCTCAAGATGTTGTATGCTGCACAGGCAAGGACTGAACGCTATAATCTGACGAAACTTTTCTTTCAGAGCAAACTGACTAAAGGGAGTCCAGTGGGAGCTCACGTACTCAAGATGATTGGGTACAAGGAGGCTCTAGAGAAACTGGGACATACCATCAATCAGGAGCTTGTTGTAGACATTATCCTGCAGTCTCTCCCGGCTTCTTTTGATCCGTTCATTATTAATTTTAATATGAACAAGATCGACTGTACGCCGGCAGAGTTACTGAACATGCTCTTGACTACAGAGCAGACTCAGTCTCGTGAGAAGGGAACACCTTCATCCTCTGTCCTAATGGTTCCTTCTAGGAACAAGAAGAAGGGGAAGAAGGGCAAAGCCCCTGTCAAGAGCTACAACAAGGCTCTGAAACAAAATGTAAAGCGGTCAAAGGAATACAGATGTTTCCATTGTGGCCAGCTGGGTCACTGGAAAAAGGACTGTAAAGCGCTCCAAGGAGATAAGAAGGGAAGCAAGCCTTTTGCTTCTGGCTCAGGTATTTTTGTGACTGAGGTCATGTTTTCTTCTTCTATATCATGGGTGTTGGACACTGCATGTGGAGTTCACATTTGTTCAAATGTACAGGAACTCAAGAGAAGAAGACAGGTGGGACAGCATGAGGTGGACCTACGAGTTGGAAACGGGGCACGGGTTGCTGCTGTTACTGTAGGAGTTTATTACATCTCTTTACCATCTGGTCTTGTATTAGAACTGGACAATTGTTATTTTGTACCGAGCATAACTAAGAATATTATCTCTATTCCTGCTCTTGTCAGGAAAGGGTTTTCCTTTGAATGCAAGATTTCAAAGTGATACATTTCTTTTGATAATATTGTTTATGCTACTGGGTCAATTAACAATGGGTTATTCATGTTGGACATGGAATGTTCTATACAATAGATTGATAATAAGAAAGCCAAGTATGCTGATCACAGCACCTTGCTATGGCATAGTCATTTAGGCCATATTAACAAGAAGCGCATTAAGCGGTTGCATGATCATGGACTGCTGGGATCATTCTCCTATGAGGAGCTTGATACATGCAAAGCTTGTTTAATGGGTAAAATGACGAAAGCTCCTTTTCCTAATAAAGGTCAAAGGGCTTCAAGTTTACTTGACCTCATTCACAGTGATGTGTGTGGGCCATTTAGTAAACATGCCAGAGGTGGCTATTCATACTTCATTACCTTTACTGATGATTTCAGTAGGTATGGTTATGTCTATCTTATGAGACATAAGAGTGAATCTTTTGACAAGTTCAAAGAGTTCAAGAATGAAGTACAAAATCAGCTAGGCCGAAATATCAAGGCACTTCGTTCAGATCGAGGTGGAGAATACTTGAGTCATGAGTTTACTAACTATCTGAAGGAGTGTGGGATTATCTCACAGCTCACTCCGCCAGGAACACCGCAATGGAATGGTGTGTCCGAGAGGAGAAATAGAACCTTACTGGATATGGTTCGTTCTATGATGAGTCAGGCTACTCTACCTTACTCCTTTTGGGGATTTGCACTGGAAACAGCTGCAAAGATACTAAACCGAGTGCCATCTAAGGCAGTTTCAAAGACTCCATATGAGTTATGGTATGGGAAACAGCCGAGCTTGACATTTATTAAGATCTGGGGTTGCGAGGCTTATGTTAAAAAGCTCACCTCTGGGAAACTGGAGAGCAGATCTGAGAAATGTATCTTTGTCTGTTACCCTAAGGAAACAAAGGGTTATTATTTCTACGATCCCAAGGAGAACAAAGTATTTGTTGCTCGTACGGCTATTTTTCTTGAGAAGGAATTTCTTCTGCAAGAAGCCAGTGGGAGAGAAATAAAGCTGGATGAGAATCCAGTAGAAGGACAAAGTAGTCAAGCACGTTTGGATGAGCCTGAGCCAGTAGATCAGGTTACTGAACAACCTGAGGCTCAGATATCATGGGAACCGCGAAGATCGGGAAGGATCCGTCGACAGCCTGAGCGCTATGACGGAGTCTACATCATTGATGATGAACCCCTCACTTATGCGGATGCGGTCAGTGGACCGGAATCAGCAAGATGGCTTGAAGCTATGCGAGCCGAGATGGACTCCATGTCAGATAACCAAGTCTGGGATTTGGTTGATCCGCCTCCGGGAGTAATCCCTATAGGCTGTAAATGGATCTTCAAGAAGAAGATGGACATGGATGGTAATGTAGTTACCTATAAAGGCAGGCTAGTTGCGAAAGGTTTCAAACAAATCTACGGGATAGATTATGATGAAACTTTCTCTCCTGTAGCTATGTTCAAGTCTATTCGGATTATTCTCGCGATAGCAGCATATTATGATTATGAGATCTGGCAGATGGATGTGAAAACCGCTTTCCTTAATGGAAAACTGGAAGAGGATGTGTATATGACACAACCTGAAGGTTTCACTAATCCATCAGATCGTCATAAAATATGCAAATTAAAGAAGTCCATTTATGGACTTAAACAAGCATCAAGAAGCTGGAATATTCGTTTTGATGAATCAATCTGTGAATTTGGTTTCATCAAGAATGAAGATGACCCGTGTGTATATAAGAGGTTTAGTGGGAGCGTGATTACTTTCCTTGTCCTCTACGTCGATGATATCTTAATCATTGGAAACGACATTCCTGAACTACATGCTGTCAAAGCATGGTTAAGAAAATGTTTCCAGATGAAAGATTTAGGAGAAGCAGCCTATGTATTAGGTGTGAAGATCTACAGAGATAGATCTAAGAGGCTTCTCGGGCTGTGCCAGAGTACTTACATCGATAAAGTCCTGGAGAGATTTCATTTAGAAAATTCTAAAAGAGGATATCTTCCAGTCAGACATGGTCTGAATCTTTCAAGGAGTCAGTGTCCACAAACACAGACTGAGAAAGATGAAATGGACAATACGCCTTATGCTTCGGCTATTGGATCCATTATGTATGCGATGTTGTGTACTCGCCCAGACGTTGCTTATGGGTTAAGCGTGACCAGTCGATTCCAAAGTAATCCAGGGAAGGCACACTGGATTGCGGTCAAGAACATTTTGAAATATCTTCGGAGGACCAAAGATATGTTCTTGATTTATGGAGGTCAGGAAGAACTCAGTATTGAAGGATATACTGACGCTTCGTTCCAATCTGACCAAGATGATTTCTGATCGCAATCAGGCTATGTTTTTAGCTTGAATGGAGGTGCTGTGGTGTGGAAAAGTTTCAAACAGTCAATTGTTGCTGATTCCACAACAGAAGGCGAGTATGTTGCAGCCTCAGAAGCATCCAAGGAGGCAGTGTGGATTCGTAAGTTCGTTCAAGAACTTGGTGTTGTTCCTTCGAGTGCAAATCCTTTGGTTATCTTCTGTGATAACACTGGAGCAATAGCACAAGCAAAGGAACCACGGTCGCACCAAAAGTCCAAGCACATACAGAGAAGGTTTCACTTCATCCGGGAGATCATTGATCGTGGCGAGATCAAAATCTGCAAGGTTCATACAGATGACAATCTAGCAGACCCGCTTAAAAAGCCTCTGGCGCAGCAGAAGCATGAGAAGCACTGTAATAATATGGGTTTGAAATTTCTCAACCATTAGATTAAGTGCAAGTGGGAGATTGTTGGGGTATGCCCTTAAGGCTAATGTTTGAGGCCTTGGGATTATATCAGTATCATGTATAAACTCAATGTTTATAAAGGCAATGGTTGTTATTCAGGTTGTTACATTATCTGCTGCAATATGTATATTTCTGAATAATGTCTCAATGCTGTTCAGCTTGGCTGATATGCAGTTTTGTCCTTAGTCGAGATATCTTGGTGAACATGAGACAGCCTTGATATGATTGAGACTAATATGTGTTCTAATCTTATAGGATGCTTCGAGCATGGAATAAGATGTAGACTCATGGGTACATTGGATGTACTGGACAGACCCTACTTAGGGATGTACTGGACAGACCCTACTTAGGATATTCAATTGCTTGTCACAATGTGAATAATCCTTATATGCAAACAAGTGGCATATTTCCTCTGACTTGAGATCACTTGTGTTTCTAAATGATGATTGGCATTGTTTTGAGGTAGTTCAATATCATTTGAAACATAATGATTATAGACTATCTTGGATAATGAGCATGAGTCATGTTAGGGCACTAGTGATAGATATAGGATTGCCGTCTCCTTGATTGGAGTGTGATGTTCTATAGGGGCCCCCTGTATGAGATGATTGAGAAAGTGTATGGCCATACCCAGATGACTATGTTCATCTGATCTAATCATTCTCATCATATTAGAATCACAGGCTTGACACGCTTGTCCAATAAGAACATCCAGTGGCAAAGGAAACATGTATGCCTAGTGAAGTGGATTCACACTTGTGCTGTGGTTTGGGTGTAGTCTTGGGAGACTCTTTCCTTTATATCGGGAGACAGTGATGTGTTGCTAGATACCCCTCACTAATCGTGATAACGTAAGTTATCGTTACCGACATTTAAAGGAAACCCTTAGGGTCGCACAATTTGATGATATGGCTTACTTGAGTCAGATCGTGTGGACTGAATTGTTTTGATTCAGTTTAAAGGGATTTAATCTCTGATTGTAAGTGAGATCTCGTCTGATCATGTTTGATTGATTAGGGCTTGAGATCGGTAAGCTTCGATCGAGAGAATTGATGCTAGATCGGTGAGATCAAGAGCATCAAGAGATGAACGGTTAGATCTTGAACCATTTGGTTCAGTAAGATCTAGACCATGGCTTGGGCTGATTTGATTTGGTCTTTGAACCAAATTGAAATGGATCGAATTGGCTTGAACTGGTTCACATGTGTGAACGCTTGGTTCAAAGCTTGAAGGCGTTTTGGTCGGTTTTGAGATCATGGGCGCATGGCTTCATGACTTTCTATTTTTGGAAAGTCATTAACGCCACTTCCTCTGAACGCCTAAACGCTTGCCTCTTCTCGACGCCCCCTCTCTCGTGTGTGTAATTCTTCACGCCTTGGAGAGCATTCGGACAAGCCAAGGAAAAAAGGAGATCTCATCCCTTCAAGCGATTAGGACACTTAGAGATCCTTGCTAGCACAAGGAGCGACAAGAAGAAAGCTTCTCTCATCTTGTGTGCGGTGCCTTTGGAGAAGAAGCACTCGCATCTTTGCTTCCAAGTCGCCATCCTTGCAATGGCAATGGTATGAATCCCTTTCGCTCTATACAAGCCTTAAGAGTTGATTATATGACATGCATATCGATTTTCTATGAAACCCTAGCTTCCGCATGTATGATCCTTGTTATGCGCCTATTAGGGTTTCTTCCCCCTGTTTTTGGGGACCTTTCGCCATCTTCCTAGAAGATGCGCCAATCCTCCTAGAAATCATGTACCATCTTCCTAGAAGATGCGCCAATCCTTATAAAGGATAAAGCTTAAGATGAAGGGATGATCTTGCAATCCTTCTTCCACTTCTCCAAAGCATGCGCCATCTTCCTAGAAGATGCGCCACCATGATGAGAGCTCTTCCTTTGTGCCAACTCCCGAAGAAGATGCACTAAGATGAGAAGAGAGGTTGTAAACTTCTCTTCTTCTCCTTCCTTCATATGTTGCGCCACCTTCATGGAAGATGCGCCCATAGAGGAAAAAAGTTTCCTCAAACACCAAACCCTCCAAGGGACGTGCCAAGGAGGAAGGAAGATGCTCCGAAGTGATCTCATGCCCCTATAAGGGATGAAAGTTGTCATCCATGGATGTGGGTGACACTTCCATGCAAGGAGGCGCCATGAAGAGAGTTCTAGAGTTGGGCGGCTAGGTTAGAAAAGAGATATGATGATTTCGGCTAGGGCTCTATTTAATTACGAAAATTCATAATTAATTAGCACTTAGATCCATTATTGCTTAATGGATGCGGATCCACAACTTAAGTGATGAATATATTTAATATAAATATTCACTTAAGTTGCGCGTGGCCCCCACTACTTAAGTTGCACATTAAATGAATATAAATAATCATTTTAACACTTAAGTCACGGGCCCCCATGTTACATTTAAATCAATCATAAAAAGCCTCCGTACAAAATCGGAGCTTAGACCCAATATTTGACCACTTGACTGAACCTAGTCCATCGAGGTCAAACTTGGTCACCCGAAGGTCAACCGGGGTCAACTGAAGTCAAAATGTAACATCACTCTAAATGATCATCTCCAACTCATCAGATGCATCCGCGATGCATCTGACTCTCAAACTGGCTCGAATCAACCAAATGACTCGATCATAGGCAACTCGATCAATACGAGATCTCGAGTGTCTAGGTGTGTGACTCTATAGGTTCCACAGACGTTGGCAGTCATAAGCACAAGTCATCACAAGCAATGAGTGGCACCTAGCAGTACATCATTGCTACCCAAGTCCTTGGAATGGAGTCATCATGGACATCCCCTAAAATTGCAACAAGATATATGTACACTCTAGTCCTTTTGCCAGGCTGATCGTCCAAGTCGGACAAGTGTGTCACACTTGTTAATTCCAACATTAATGATCATGACTCTATTCAGGCTAAATCTGGGTGTGGCCACATACTTTTAGTCATGCACCATGTAGGGGCCCATGGACATCAAACTTCCCTGCAGGGAAGGGGCAAATCCTATATTGGCTCATTGAATCTCTGATATGGCTCAAGATATACCCAATGACAACCGTTATGACTCCCCCATAATGGTGGAGCGTTAGGTTGTATCAAAGTACATCCCCTACCATATAGAGATATCCATGCCCTCAAGTCGAGGATGAGTGAATCTCTATCATTGTGAGATTTGAACTGTGACACCATATCAAAATCTCACGGCAGGTCAATCCAGTATATCTCCCTTGATATACCCCTATGCCTGCATTAGCAACCCATGCTCAACTAGCGCATATACCAGTCTCAAGTGCATCACAGTTGTCCCTTATCCACTATGACACTTGACCGGGGATTATGCTTTGAGATTAGATAAAATCTATCTCCAGAGACATTGTATATGCAAATGTACATATGACACAGATGTACAAAAGACATAACAACGACCATGCCAGGATGTATATCACAAATGAATGTGACATAAATTGGACCAGCCATAGGTCATAGGGCATATACACTAACACATTTAGCCAAACTCTCTGTTCCGATAACTTGCTCTTCAGCAACCTTGACTTTTTGGTTTCTTTGATTCGTCCTTCCACCATGACTATGCCTCCTCGAAAGAAAGCAGTAGGGAAGAAGCCGGCCAGTACCTGCAGCCTGCATCCTGAACCACAACCGCAATAAGGGCCGATGGAAATCCAAATGAGGGACGAGCACCAAGCTGCTCGTTATCAAGTACTCTCCAACTAGCATATCATCAACACCTGATACTTAGACCCAGCTTCACTCACCGCCCTAGGTATATTTGACGATCTTCTATGGATGTTCAGACAATTTGGTAGGGGCAGATTGATGACACCAAAATATATAGTATATTTTGTATCATTTTAGATATCTTTTCATTCTAAATTAAGGATCTTTTGCTTATTTTTATGCTGAATTCATAAAATATTGCAAAGTCTACTTCTATTTTGGTTTTTCATGATTTTCAAGCAAAAGGCACTATTTTAAGACGTTTTTAAGCAAAATCAAATACATGGAAGAGTTACCATCATCAAGAGGAAATCACCCAACAAATTTCACGCAAAACAGAGCAACAAACCAAAATACAACAGGGCCGTAAACTATATTACGGTACCGTATTTCCACACGATACCGTAATATCGAGCCACTGCCGTAATTTGGAGATATTCCGAACAGAAGAATTTATCAAAAATACGGCACTGCCATAAACCATTTTACGGGCTGTATTTTGCAGTGCCTTCAGAACAGAAAGTTTCATTGATTTTACGGCACTACCGTAAACTTTGACACGGGTCGTATTTTCCAGACGTTCCCAACTAGAGAATTCAATCGATTTTACGGTAGTGCCATGAACCATATTACGGTACCGTATTTTCCAACACTTTTAGAACAGGAAACTGAAGCGATTTTACAGTAGTGCCGTGAACTATTACACTACCGTATTTCCATTTTTGAACGCGACTCCCAGGTCAATTTTGAAGCCCGATTCTTACGGAGATTATTCCGATCAATCCAGAGCATTAAATTGGATGCCGTAAGAAGAAGAGGAGGAGCTGACAACGAGAGGATCACGTAGACACCAAAAGCCCCAAATTGCATCCACTATCAAGAGAGAAATCACGGTACACGCCGCCGCTTAGGGTTCCGCCGCCGCGATCAATCCAGAGCACCTCCGGCCATGATTTTCATACTGAAGCTTTGCCTAGAGAAGGAGACAACGTGCCAGAAGTTTCAGAATGAAAGGAGATCAAATTGAGGAGAAATCAAAGGAAGAAGAAGCGCCACCACTTTCATTGCAAATTACGGTTGTGAAATATTTCACAATCGTGCTGTATTTTCCTAAAACTCCTATTCTGTTGATTTTTTATCTTCTAAAATTATGGTATTTTGTAATCCCTTCACCATGCTAGCTTAAACTTATTTTGGGACATGGGGGAGTAATCCCCTTTGATTTTCTTAATGATTAGATAATCTTTCACTTTCATCATGATTATTTTACTTTGATAATTTTACCTATGTGATTATTGCTTTAAGATTCTCCTTAGTTTACTTTTTTTTATCATGATTTAGAAGTTTTCGCAATAAGGACCGAAAGGTGATTTGCTTGAGAACTTGGAACCCTAAAATTGACTAAAAGGAACTCACCGTAGGAAACTAGGTTAAGTTCTTATTTCTTTATTTTAGTAAGTTAAATTGCCATGATGATATTAATAAACTTAGGATTGAGTTATTGTGTCAAACGTGGAGATCTTGCACGAAAGTGAAGATAGGAACGTTGGAGAATCAAGGGTAGAACGTGTGTTGAGTCTCGGATGCACGAAAATCATTGAGATTCCACTCGAGGTAATCAACTTAGAATTCGGATGCACGAAAGTGATCCTTGAGTTCTTTGTTTGATGGTTTACCTATCTATAGCCTGGGATGAATCTTGCGCGAAAGCGAGGATTTATTCTTGCATGGTTATCTGCATGAGAGTGAGATAACCCCTTTTTAAGTTAAATTATGCCTTTATCATATTAGAATTTGATTGATGAACATCTTTATATCTCTAATCATTGAAAATCAAAGTGGATGAAACCCTACTCCCAATTTCTCTCTGATAGTAATTTTTCGCGTGTTTTTGATTCTTACTTTGCTATTATTCGATCGCCTAGATAGTGAAAAATCAATTATTCGGTACTTGACAATGCAAAAATCTATTGAGCCTTATGTTTAATTATTCGGTTACTTGCACTTGCCTTATTCAATTTTGTGGGATCGATATTTTCTTTAATACTTCGAGTATCCGTGCACTTGCAGACACTACAAGTTAGGGACAACAAGTTTTTGGAGCTGTGCGAAGGAGTGACAATAGCCCTGTACGCCAATACCTTTGGCCGCGACACCTGAAACGAGTCTACCTGCTTGTATATTTGATGATCTTCTATGGATGTTCAGACAATTTGGCAGGGGCAGATTCTTACAGTATGCTCATCTCACATATATACCCTTCATGCTAGAATTTTTAAGCTCTATGGAGGTGAAGGTTTCGGCGCTTGAAACCGATCCTGGGCTTATCATGTTTCGGTTGGCTAACACTGAGTATCAGCTGACCATTATCGATCTCAATGATATCTTCGGCTTCCCCGCGCAGACATCCCGGCTTGGACCGCCAAACTTAAACGAAGATATTTTCTAGTGCTATATCTCTTCCATGACATCCTACACGCCCCACAACGCCAGAGCCTCGACTATCTCAAACCCATGCATCCAGTATGCTCATCGTGTGCTTGAGCACACGATCTTCGCAAGGGAAGATGGCGATGGATAGTACGCCAGCCGGAGCTCTTATGCCTATGGGGCCTTCTTCACCACTTCCAAATCAATTATGGTTATCACTTGGCCCATCAAATTCTACATGTTGCCCATAACACGAAGGGCAATATATGCATCGGAGGGATGATTACCATGATAGCCCTTTCTGTAGGGCACAATCCTTATGGGCAACCAGAGACGGTCGGCAATTGGCGTCTAGACATTGAGCATCTTCTCTCCATGAAGATGATTATACAATGCGGGGATATCTATCATCTGACCTTCGCTGATACCACTATTACCATGGCCCTCCCTAATACAACCCACACTGATATCTGAGACAATGCCAACTGGCACATTCATCTAGAGTCTGTGGCTCTAGATGATCCCACTGCACCACTTGACATTGACCTAGGTTCCTCTCTTGGTGGCCAGCCCAGGATTGCCGCTCGGCCCTGTTGGTGTATATGCCCTGAGACCTATATTTGGACAACTTATGTATTACTTGACTTTGATATTTCTTATATCATCCTGGCATTGTCATTATCAATGTTTGTCTACACCTGTGATTGTGTACTTATATGATAATGTCCCTGGAGACAGATTGGATTTGTGCTCAAACTATTGGTCCTCAGTCGATGTACCTTAGTGGATATGGGACAGCCATGGTACTTGTGAGACTGGTATATGGGCTGGTTAGGCACGAGGTGTTATCGCAGACATATGGGTATATCAATGGTAGATATGCTGGACAAGACCAGCTGTGAGGCAATGACTTAGTGTCATGAGTTATCCACACAAGTGATAGGAGATGCATTGATCCTTAGACTTGAGGTCATTGACTCATCTGTATGGTTAGGGACATACTTTGATGCAACCCAACACCTCACCGTAATTGGGAGGTTATAACGGTTGTCATTGAGTATGTCACGACCCATATTAGAAGATCAATGTACAGACAAAAGGATTTGCCTCTTCCTAAGGGAAGCATGATATCCATGGAGCTCCTCTATGGTTTTATGACTAAAAGTGTATGGCCATACCTAGGTGAGAACCTGATTTAGTCCTAACCATGTGATTGGGTGAAAACAAGTGATGACATACTTGTCCAATTGGATATCAGTTTGGCAAAGGGACTGTAATGTATCTGTACCTAGTCGCGATGATGGGGATGTCGTTGTCGATATCCATTCCAATGACCTAGGTAGCAACGATGCACTGTTAGGTGCCACTCACTGCATGTGGTGACCTTTGGTCAGAACTACCCGCGTTAGAAGAACCTACAGGGTTGCACACCAAGATACTCGAGTTCTCCTATTGATCGGGAAGCCTTTTGATCGAGTTATTAGATAACTCAGATCTATTTGTGAGATTTCATCTGCACCAATGGGCTTGATGAGTTGGAAGAATGTTATCGGAGCCAAACTCCATTTATGGCAGGTTGACCCAAAATTGACCATGGTTGGTCACATTTGGATTAGGGTTGCATTGAATTGGATCCAAGTACTTAATCAACCCATGTAATGAAGTTTGGGCTAGCTCATTATCCAATGAGGCCCAATAACGAGTTGTCATGAAGAAGCAATAGGCTAAAACGGTATAATGGGGATAAAACTTCTCCCATGGGCTCCTATGGGCATAATGGGGAGAAGTTGGCAAAATTGCTTCATTAAGGAAGCAATATGCGCCTCCCCCCTTCACCCTTAATGGTATGAATGCCTTTAAGGCATGTCTTGGGCTGATATGGTGCTTGGGCAATTATGGATAGGTTGAATGAGGTTTATAGTAAAGTCTTGGAGACTTTCCTTGCCTCAAACCCCCTCATCCTAGCCACCAACTTGTCATGATCCTAGCCCTCCCTAAACCGCCTCTTCTTGTTATAAAAGAGACCCTAGCCGCCCCCTCTCTAGAGTTCGATTCCTTGGAGGCATGAGAACATCAAGAGGGGCGAAAGTGCAAGGGTCTTGGCGCATCCTTCTTCCATCAAGCCGCAAGTTCTCTTCCTCTTCTCCTCTTGGCGCATGTTGAGAGAGACCTTGGCGGCTTCCCTTTCTCCATCACCTTCTTGGCGCATCCTTCCTCCAAGGTTGGCGCAAGTTGATTGGTGATCTCCCTAAGGCTTGGATCTTCTTCCCGAGGCTAGCACCGGGCGTGGAAGAAGAGGACTCGAGGCATCCGTGTGTATGAGACTGCAGAGGGCAAACACTTGGGTGCCTACCTCGACATCTACATCCACGCTTGCTTAAGGTACTTTCTATCACATTGTGTCGATCCCCTTGCTTGACGATCTTCATTGGGTTTCTGGACTGGCCTGTTTCGGGGATATTCTTCCGCTGTGCAATGTTGTATGTAATGTCTATCTCTGAAAATTATAAAATATCTCTGGGGTTTCCCAATAGTGGTATCAGAGCGACTTGCTTGCCTCGAATGATGTTTCTTTCATGCTTTTCTATGCTCACATGCCATGTTTCAATTTTCGTAAATTGCATATAACATGGCGCATGGTTTTTCTAAATATGAGACTAATCCAATGGCAGGATATTAGTTAGGCAAAGGGATCTAGAATGCATGGGAATCCTTGTTGCTTGTTAGGAAGTTGTTACCAAATGACTTTAGTCCTATGACCTGGGTAGTAGTGATGTGTTGCTAGATACCTCTCACTACTTATGATGTTTATTCATCATTGCCATCGTCATATGAATCCTACGGGGTCACACGAAATAGACTCTTGACGTTGTATTTTGATTTGGATATCTTGGACTGCATTTGAGTTCAATCTGATTCTGAGTCCAAGACAGATTCATGGTCGAATCTGAGTCCAATTGGGATTCATGGGTTTATATATATTTCTGAGTCAAATTGGTACTCTATATGGGTTGAATTTGGACCTGGGATTATAAACCATGTTGGATTCAAATCCTAATCCAATTAGGACTTGGAATCCTAATCCAACTAGGATTCAAATCCTAATCCAATTAGGAGTTGGAATCCTAATCCATTTAGGAGTTGGAATCCTAATCCAACTAGGATTCAAATCCTAGTGTGAATTGAATTTGGATAAGGCCCATTGTGTTGGGCACAAATCCTAATTCAACAAGGATTCAAATCCTAAGAGGAATTGGATTTGGATTTGGATCCAATAAGGATTTAAATCATGGGCCTAATTAGTGTTGAAATCCAAACCGAATATGGCGTTATGGATTAAATCTAATTGAGGCAAGTTTGAATCCTAATGGAAGTTGGATTTGCACTTGGCACATGGGATGATTCTATATATGGAATTGGCGCCAATTGACATGAATGAATCCTAATGAAACTTGGTCTTCATAATTGGAAGTCATCTTGGATGCATGGGGCTGTTATGTTGGCGTATAGGCTTGATTAATTCAAGCAAGAATTCAGCCAATCATATATGGCAAGTCCTAATAAGAATAGAACTCAAATTCCCTCACTTGATAAGGCAAGAAGCTTGATTCCTTCCAAGCTTTTTCTTGCACCAATTCAAGAGAGGTTGTGGCCGATCTCTTAAGGCAATTCCTTGGAGGAATTGCGCCAGGAGCATAGAAGGAACGAGGAAAGGCAGTGGAGGCTTGCTTGGTTATAAAAGAAGGGGTATGTGCCCCCTCTTACGCATGGATGCAAAAATCTTCAAGGCAAGGCAATTCCCTCTTTGAGTTGCGCTAGCCCTAGAATTTCCAGCCGCCCTCTTCCTCTTGTGCAGCGCCACCTTCCATCTTCTACTTCTTGTTATTTGGCCGTGAGTCTCCAAGTAAGAAGACTTGTTGGCATGAGGAACAAAGAAGGAAGAAGAAGGAGAATCCAAGAAGTGATCTTCTCTCCTTGAGGCTAGCACCAAGCGTGGAAGGGAGCAATGTCGAGAAGGTCGACGCATGGATACTTGTAGAGGACGAGTGCTTGATCATCTTCAACTTGACTTCATCAACTTGACAAGCAATAGAGGTACTATCTCTAAACACATCCTTGTGTTATCTCTCTCGCATGGATCCTTGGAGGAAGGAATATGTTTTAGGTGTAATATGTCTTCCGCTGCATCCTTGGATAGTAAAATTTTAAAATTACACCCGGTATTCCCTAACAATCACCTCTGTCAACGATCTCTCTAATCAGGTGAAATCTCCTGAGTATGTGTTTGGACATTTGATGAGACCATGGTTCCTTTGCCTGTGCAATCGCTCCATTGTTGTCACAATAGAGCTCAATCAGATACACCGTAATTGGAACCACCTAAAGTTCAAAAATGAACTTCTTGATCCAAATGACTTCTTTCGCTGCCTTAGAAGTAGCGACATACTCAGCCTCGGTTGTAGAATCAGCAATGGTGGATTGCTTGAAGCTTTTCTAGCATATAGCACCTCCATTCATCTTGAACACATAGTCTGCCTGAGATTTGAAGTCATCAGGGTCTGATTGGAACGACGCATCAGTGTAGCCCTAAACACTGAGCTCTTCCTGTCCCTCATAGACTAAAAACAAATCCTTAGTTCTTCTTAGACACTTTAAGATGTTCTTTACAGCCACCCAGTGCTTCAAACCCTTTACATGCATTTACCGTTATTGCTTCTGTGAACATAGTAGCTAAATGATCCCAACGTGTTACATAAGGCAAATATTGTATATTTTTTTGATTTTCTACTATTTTTTCCATCCCTCTATGTAAATAGGCCAATATGGGTTCACAATCACTAACACCTTCACCATTGACACTAATAATTAGTCAAAGAATACCATTTATTGATGGGTGATGAGGACCCAAATTAACTTTCATGAAATCTTGTTTTATAGCCAGTATAATCCTTAATTCATTATTTCATGAATTTCTCTAAAAAAGGAGGTTCATTAAAATGAAAAAAAAATCTAGTGGTCATGACATAAACTGGTAATTTGTTAGGGTATGGTCATACACTTTCAGTGTTGGGGGGGGGGGGGGGGGGGCTCATGAATATCAAGGTTCCCTTTGAAGGAGAAAAATCCTATATTGGTCCATCATACTTCTCATATAGCCTATGATATACCCAATAATAACCCTTATGACCTCTTTGTTACAGCAAGATATTAGGTCATATCTAAGTACATCACTCACCATATAGGAGTGTTCATGACCTCAACTTAAAGGATTAATACAAACCTTTCACATATGATATTGACTTGTTGACACCCAAGTCAATACTCATGGCTATAACATCCTTAGTGGTTCGCCTGTGTGCCTGCATTTGTGTTAAGTACCCAACTAGTTCACACACTAGTCCTATATGCACCAAAGTTATTCCTTATCTACTAAGACACTTGATTAGGTATATTTAAAAAATAGCCAAGACCAATCTCTAGGGACATCATTATGCTATCCTATAAAATGTGTAGGTATAACAATAAACATAATAATGAGAATTCAGGATATATAAACCATCAATTAGATGGGGATGTCGATGAAGATATCCATTCTAAAGACTTGGGTAGCAGCAATGCACTGCTAGGTGTCACTCTGAAGTAGGACAAAAATATAAGGTTTGAAATTAGGACTGTCTCTAGGTATGGAGCTCAAAAATATATTAACCCTAAGCATGTGTTTCTAGGGGAATAAGCAAATAAGAAAGAAACAAGAGGATAAATGGAGAGAGATCATCTCGTGGCCCCAATTAGGGTAGGGGCCTTAACCCCTTTCTTTGTCCTCGCTCCGGAATCTTGGCGATGAGGCTTAGAAGAGGGTATTTAAATGTCCTAAAAATCTTAAGAACTAGGGGAGGACGAAATAAATGTGTCCCCAAACTCCCCTTAAACTACGACAAGAATGGTCCTTAGGGGTGTTCTTGATCAAGTCTTCAAGGTGCTCCCTTTGCTTGGCGTTGGAGATGGATGAAGACTACTTGAAGCATGTTGAAGATGTCCACATGTAAGAGGCCTCAAGAGGAGAAGAGGATGAAGGTGGAGAAGGGATCACGGTTGAGAAGAGAAGAGAAAGGGGAAGGGAGATGTTCTATTCCGCAAGTGCACGGATACTCGAAGTAATAAAGAAATATATCGAACCACAAAGACCTTATTGTTAAGTACTAAATAGTTGTATTCTTACTAGCTAAGCAATCGATTATAGTGCAAGTAAATGATAGAAAGAACACGAAATCAGAAAGAAACTGGGACTAGGGTTTCATCCACCTTAATTTCAATGACTACATATGAATAAAAGGCCGTCAGTCTAATTTTATCATGATAAAGATATAATTTACTTCATAAAAGGATTATCTCACTTTCGTGCAAACAATCATGTAGGGACCGATCCTCGCTTTCGCACAAGATCTATCCCAAGCTAAAAATAAGTAAATCATCAACCAAAGAACTCAAGGATCACTTTCGTGCATCCGAATCCTAAGTTGATTATCTCAAGTGGAATCTCAAGGATCACTTTCGTATTTTATGTTTTTCATGAGCATGTAGAATTGCATGAGTAAGTGCCTTGATTGTGCATGATGTTGTGATCATTAGTCAAGCCCCTTAGTATGCCTATGATGTATCCTTGTGCGGCCTGCGTGCCATCTTTTTCTTTTATTTTGTAATCATAAGATGAAGATTAGGGGCGCATATTGACATGGATGCCTGGCACATGCTTGTAGCTTGCGCACCTTTCTTGGTGGCGCATCAAGCTTCAAAATTTGGAGGTGCGTGCTTGCACGTTGGCGCAAGAAGGCATGGCCGAGCCTTAGGGCTTGTGAGCTAGCAATCTTGGCCCTTGCAAGGTGGCGGTTCACCCTTGGAGGAGCTTCATGCTTTTGGCCGAACCCATGGGTGTGCATCTAGGGTCTTCCCTAAAGGCACCTATAAGGTATGTGCGCTAAACCATGATGTGGAGTACCTTGAAGCCAACCTTGAAGATCAAGCTAGAGGTCAGCTAGATTAGGTCTTGTTTTAGGGGCTTGAGTCCAAGGTCAAGACTTGAACCCCTTTTGGTATGGGTTGGTTCAATGTCTTGAATGGGCTATGGTCATATCATCCTTTTACTACTTACCTTATCTGCTAAAGCATGCTTGTAATGTATTATCGTTATAATATCACTATAGGATTGCATGCCTGTAATGTTAATCATAAGATAAAACTGAGATTATGAGACCTCAAAAACCCTCATTCAAAATATCAAGTCTAGTAGCCTTCTAATGCGTAGCCCTCATCAAGCTATCGTTCAGGGGTGTTGTGAACTATTTCCCACCCTCATGGGACACACCCACTTATCTTTAGAAGGTGTGTGGTGACAATGGTTTCCCGAGTCCAGTTTTAATATGGGCGTGCCTTCGCAAGGAAACTCGTTGGCCCTAGGCATAACAGTTAGGAATAGACTTGACTAGATTTTCACATACACTGGGCACATGGTGAAACTCTAGAGGCATCGTTGAGAGGTTAGGGTTTTATGCTGTTTCCAACCCTCGCAGGACATGAAATGCCTAGACTGTCTCAATAAGGAGAATTGCTTAGAGCAATCGGCCGGCGTGCCCACCTTATGAAGCATGGGTCACTTTATGCATCTCATCCCACCCTCGTGGGATGGATGCAAAGCCTCATGTGGAATAAGGATCCCATCTCACTAGGAAATCTCGAATTTCTCGATTGACTTTGTGGGTTGTCAATCCGATAAAAATAGTGGGAGCCATGTTCATTTAATACAAGTCCAGATTAAATGATCTGAAAGTAATATTAATCTGCTGTTTCTTGGTTGTTGTAGAACAATGGATACGAACAATAACGGATGGTCACTGCGATCTGTCCTAGAGAAGGACAAGTTGGTTGGATCCAACTTACTGGATTGGCATATGAACTTGAGAATGGTGCTCATGAAAGTCCCTAAAGGGGGCAAAACCCTAATATGCGCAGATTAAAATTTTTGCATAGCGGAAGCTAGGGTTTCTAAGGATCGATTAGCATGAATATATGATCAACTTGTATAGATCAAAAGAGAGATCATACCAATGCCATTTCTTGGATGGCGACTTGGAAGCAAAGAAGCGTGTGCTTCTTCTCCAAAGGAACCGCACACAAGGTGATTGATGGCTTCTCCTTGGCGTTCCTTGTGCTAGCAAAGATCCAAGGTCTCCTGATCGCGTGAAGGAGATTGAGATGATGTCTCTTCTTGTCCGAACTCTCCTTGGCGTGAAGAACTCACCACACGAGAGAGGAGGCGTCGAGAGGAAGAGGCCAGAGACGAGTATAACGCCAATGCCACGAACGTAGAGGCGTGAACTAATTTGGAAAGCATGACTTCCAAAAATAGTAAGCCCTCAACGTGTGATGCGTTCACTCCAAGTGAACCATCGCATTTTCCTCTCCCATTGAACCATGCGCTCACTATGATGAGCCGGTTCAATTACATTTGGTTCAAAGACCAAATTAAGCCAAGCCTTGGTCTAGATCATATAAAACCAAAAGGTTCAAGATCTAACCATTCATCTCTTGATGCTCTTGATCTCATCGATCAAGCATCAATTCTCTCGATCGAAGCTTACCGATCTCAAGCCCTAATCAATCAAACATGATCAGACCAGATCTCACTTACAATCAGAGTTTAAACTCCTTTAAACTAAACCAAAACAATTCAGTCCACACGATCTGACATAAGTAAGCCATATCATCAAATTGTGCGACCCTAAGGGTTTCCTTTCGATAACTTACGTTATCACGAACAGAGAGGGGTATCTAGCAACACATCACTGTCTCCCGATATAAAGGAAAGAGTCTTCCAAGACTACACCCAAATCACAGCACAAGTGTGAATTCAATTCACCAGACATACTTGTTTCCTTTGCCACTGGATGTTCTTATTGGATAAGCATGTCAAGCCTGTAACTCCAATATGATGAGAGTGGTTAGATCAGATGAACATAGTCATCTGGGTATGGCCATACACTTTCTCAACCATCTCATCCAGGGGGCCCCTTTAGAACATCACACTCCAAACAAGGAGAAGGCAATCCTATATCCATCACTAGCGCCCTAACATGACTCATGTTCATTATCCAAGATAATCTATAACCATTATGTTTCAAATGATATTGAACTACCTCAAGACAATGCCAATCATCATTTAGAAACACAAGTGATCTCAAGTCAGAGGAAATATGCCACTTGCTTGCATATAAGGATTATTCACATTGTGACAAGCAATTGAATATCCTAAGTAGGGTCAGTCCAGTACATCCAATGTACCCATGAGTCTACATCTTATTCCATGCTCGAAGCATCCTATAAGATTAGAACACATATTAGTCTCAATCATATCAAGGCTGTCTCATGTTCACCAAGATATCTCGACTAAGGACAATACTGCATGTCAGCCAAGCTGAACAACATTGAGACATTATTCAGAAGTATACATATGGCAGCAGATAATGCAACAACCTGAATAACAACCATTGCCTTTATAAACATAGAGTTTATACATGATACTGATATAATCCCAAGGCCTCAAACATTAGCCTTAAGGGCATACCCCAACAATCTCCCACTTGCACTTAATCTAATGGTTGAGAAATCTCAAACCCATATTATTACAGTGCTTCTCATGCTTCTGCTGCGCCAGAGGCTTTGTAAGCGGGTCAGCTAGATTGTCATCTGTATGAACCTTGCAGATCTTGATCTCTCCTCGATCAATGATCTCCCGGATCAAGTGAAACCTTCTCTGTATGTGCTTGGACTTCTGGTGCGACCGTGGTTCCTTTGCTTGTGCTATTGCTCCAGTGTTATCACAGAAGATAACCAATGGATCTGCACTCGAAGGAATAACACCAAGTTCCTGAACGAACTTACGAATCCACACTGCCTCCTTGGATGCTTCCGAGGCTGCAACATACTCGGCTTCTGTTGTGGAATCAGCAACAATAGATTGTTTGGAACTTTTCCACACCACTGCTCTTCCATTCAAGCTAAAAACATAGCCTGATTGCGATCGGAAATCATCCTGGTCAGATTGGAACGAAGCGTCAGTATATCCTTCAATACTGAGTTCTTCCTGACCTCCATAAATCAAGAACATATCTTTGGTCCTCCGAAGATATTTTAAAATGTTCTTGACCGCAATCCAGTGTGCCTTTCCTAGATTACTTTGGAATCGACTGGTCACGCTTAACCCGTAAGCGACGTCTAGGCGAGTACACAACATCGCATACATAATGGACCCAATAGCCGAAGCATAAGGCGTATTGTCCATTTCATCTTTCTCAGTCTGTGTTTGTGGACACTGACTCTTTGAAAGATTCAGACCATGTCTGACTGGAAGATATCCTCTTTTAGAATTTTCTAAATGGAATCTCTCCAGGACTTTATCGATGTAAGTACTCTGGCACAACCCGAGAAGCCTCTTAGATCTATCTCTGTAGATCTTCACACCTAATACATAGGCTGCTTCTCCTAAATCTTTCATCTGGAAACATTTTCTTAACCATGCTTTGACGGCATGAAGTTCAGGAATATTGTTTCCAATGATCAAGATATCATCGACGTAGAGGACTAGGAAAGTAATCACGCTCCCACTAAACCTCTTATATACACATGGGTCATCTTCATTCTTGATAAAACCAAACTTACAGATTGATTCATCAAAACGAATATTCCAGCTTCTCGATGCTTGTTTAAGTCCATAAATGGACTTCTTTAATTTGCATATTTTATGACGATCTGATGGATTGATGAAACCTTCAGGTTGTGTCATATACACATCCTCTTCTAGTTTTCCATTAAGGAAAGCGGTCTTCACATCCATTTGCCAGATCTCATAATCATAATATGCTGCTATCGCGAGAATAATCCGAATAGACTTGAACATGGCTACAGGAGAGAAAGTTTCATCATAATCTATCCCGTAGATTTGTTTGAAACCTTTCGCAACTAGCCTGCCTTTATAGGTAACCACGTTACCATCCATGTCAATCTTCTTCTTGAAGATCCATTTACAGCCTATAGGGATTACTCCCGGAGGCGGATCAACCAAATCCCAGACTTGATTATCTGACATGGAGTCCATCTCGGCTCGCATAGCTTCAAGCCATCTCGCTGATTCCGGTCCACTGACCGCATCCGCATAAGTGAGGGGTTCATCATCAATGATGTAGACTCCGTCATAGCGCTCAGGCTGTCGACGGATCCTTCCCGATCTTCGCGGTTCCCGTGATATCTGAGCCTCAGGTTGTTCAGTAACCTGTTCTATTGGCTCAGGCTCATCCAACTGTGCCTGACTACTTTGTCCTTCCTCTGGATTCTCATCCAGCTTTATTTCTCTCCCACTGGCCTCTTGCAGAAGAAATTCCTTCTCAAGAAAAATAGCCGTACGAGCAACAAATACTTTGTTCTCTTTGGGATCGTAGAAATAATAACCCTTAGTTTCTTTAGGGTAACCGACAAAGATACATTTATCTGATCTGCTCTCCAGTTTCCCAGAGGCGAGCTTTTTGACATAAGCCTCGCAACCCCAGATTTTGATAAATGTCAAGCTCGGCTGTTTCCCATACCATAACTCATATGGAGTCTTTGAAACGGCCTTGGATGACACTCGGTTTAGTACCTTTGCAGCTGTTTCCAGTGCAAATCCCCAAAAGGAGTAAGGTAGAGTAGCCTGACTCATCATAGAACGAACCATATCCAGTAAGGTTCTATTTCTCCTCTCGGACACACCATTCCATTGCGGTGTTCCTGGCGGAGTGAGCTGTGAGATAATCCCACACTCCTTCAGATAGTCAGTAAACTCTCGACTCAAGTATTCTCCACCTCGATCTGAGCGAAGTGCCTTGATATTTTGGCCTAGCTGATTTTGTACTTCATTTTTGAACTCTTTGAACTTGTCAAAAGATTCACTCTTATGTCTCATAAGATAGACATAACCATACCTACTGAAATCATCAGTAAAGGTAATGAAGTATGAATAGCCACCTCTGGCATGTTTACTAAATGGCCCACACACATCACTGTGAATGAGGTCAAGTAAACCTGAAGCCCTTTGACCTTTATTAGAAAAAGGAGACTTCGTCATTTTACCCATCAAACAAGCTTTGCATGTATCAAGCTCCTCATAGGAGAATGATCCCAGCAGTCCATGGTCATGCAACCGCTTAATGTGCTTCTTGTTAATGTGGCCTAAACGACTATGCCATAGCAAGGTGCTGTCATCAGCATACTTGGCTTTCTTATTATCAATCTGTTGTACAGAACATTCCATGTCCAACATGAATAACCCATTGTTAATTGACCCAGTAGCATAAACAATATTATCAAAAGAAATACAACACTTTAAAGTTTTGCATTCAAAGGAAAACCCTTTCCTGACAAGAGCAGGAATAGAGATAATATTCTTAGTTATGCTCGGTACAAAATAACAATTGTCCAGTTCTAATACAAGACCAGATGGTAAAGAGATGTAATATTGTCCTACAGCAACAGCAGCAACCCGTGCCCCGTTTCCAACTCGTAGGTCCACCTCATGCTGTCCCACCTGTCTTCTTCTCTTGAGTTCCTGTACATTTGAAAAAATGTGAACTCCACATGCAGTGTCCAACACCCATGAAATAGAAGAAGAAGATACCATGACTTCAGTCACGAAAATACCTGAGCCAGAAGCGAAAGGCTTGCTTCCCTTCTTATCTCCTTGGAGCGCTTTACAGTCCTTCTTCCAGTGACCCAACTGGCCACAATGGAAACATCTGTATTCCTTCGACCACTTGATCTTTTGTTTCAGAGCCTTGTTGTAGCTCTTGACAGGGGGCTTTGCCCTTCTTCCCCTTCTTCTTGTTCCTGGAAGGAAACATCAAGACAGAGGATGAAGGCTTTCCCTTTTCAAGAGTCTGCTCTGTAGTATAGAGCATGTTCAGTAACTCTGCCGGGGTACAGTCGATCTTGTTCATATTAAAATTAATGATGAACGGATCGAAAGAGGCCGGGAGAGACTGCAGGATAATGTCTACAACAAGCTCCTGATTGATGGTGTGTCCTAGTTTCTCTAGAGCCTCCTTGTACCCAATCATCTTGAGTACGTGAGCTCCCACTGGACTCCCTTCAGTCAGTTTGCTCTGAAAGAAAAGTTTTGTCAAGTTATAGCGTTCAGTCCTTGCCTGTGCAGCATACAGCATCTTGAGATTTGCTATAATTTCAATAGCAGATAAATCCTCATGCTGACGCTGAAGCTCTGGCGTCATAGACGCAAGCATAAGGCAAGCGACGTCAATGCTATCATTGACATGCTTCTCATAAGCATCCCGAACCGCCCTTGCGGCATTCGCAGTGGGTTGAGGCGGTATTGCCGTCTCAAGGACATACAGTTTCCTCTCAGCCTTAAGAACAATCTTAAGGTGTCCGTACCAGTCTGAGAAGTTTGGCCCAGCAAACTTCTCCCTTTCCAGTAAGGATCGCACATTGAACGCTGTGGTGTTCGTTGCTGCAGTAATCTACAACATTGCAAGAACAACAAGGTCAGTATCAATGTTAGAATCAATCCAGGACTTAAGAATGATTCTTTTCTCACTATTTTATCTGACTGAAAAATCCATTAAAACAGTCCGAAAGAGTAACACTCTTTTAGTGAGATGGGATCCAGATTTCATACTTGGTCTCCGCGTCCCGCTCAGGCGAGATAAGATGCACAGAGAGTACAAGCACTAATCTCTGGTAGGCAATCCCTGCCAATCGCCAACCCGTGCGATTCCCCTTCATCTGGGCAATCCAGCAGACTGTGCCAACTGAGTTGGTACAACACAGTCTCTGATCCCACAGATGGCTGCCTCCATATAGCTAACATATGCTCAATATGTAGCCCACATGGTCAAGCTGACCTGACCTACTCCCTGGACCACCACGTGCTATGCTGAGCAACGAGAAGCGATAAATCCCTTCTCTGTAACACGCAGGTGTAATCACACACTGTCTGAAGATAGATGGGCGTGCCCACTGAGTGGGTACAACACGGCCCCAACGATAGTCAGAACAGTGAGGTTTCGCGTCAGAAGGCTTACGTGCTTGATATTTAACGTTGGATTTTAACGGTCCTTTTATCTTCTTAACTATCATACAAATCCTATGGTGATAGCAGAAGAATAAATCATGCAGATATAAATTTACTTAAACACTAAATAGAAAGCATGATGATCTTATGTGGTAAAAGCCCATTAAGCCTAAGTTAGACCTTAAATTAACTTAAGTCTTCACTTGAGCTCTTCATGGGTCTTTATCATTTCATCTGGCCCAACCCGGGCCCAAGCGCCCTGTGCAGCTGAGACGCGCCCACCAGGTAGCATGAGCCTGTCCTAGAGTCGAACTCTAGACCTCCCACTAGTGAAGCCACTTGCTGCATGCGCCTCTGCCAAGTGTGCTCTGTGCTCATGTCTGATCAAAATACATTTTAATCTATCTAGACATGATTGACACGCAGGTCAATTACACTTTATCATAAATTTAAAATGTGATGCGCAGATCACAATAATAATTTACAATTATTAATCCAGGCACGCAGGCCCCAGCACAGCACACAAAAATTGGGCAACCCACATAAGATGAAATAAACACCCAACATGGTTAGACAAGAAACATGTGATCCAAACAAGAAAATAAAATTTTGAAAAACCCATTGGCAACAATTTTATTTCCTTATGTGCCCTACTACCTTACAACGGTCCATTAATAGGGATCCACTCATCAGACCTAGTCAGACCCACTGCCCTTGCATGCACCAAGTCATAACCGACTTGAGTCGACCTTATGGTCAACAATGCATGCTTTAAGGGCTGAACGTCCCTCATGATTTCTGGCAAGCGGGTGTGACCCCGGGCCTTAATCATGAGCGTTCATTGGTTATCTCAATCAGACATCGCTACACGCCTTTCTGCGGTCGACCTATAGCCACCTCATGCTTGCGCATAGGTGCCATCTGGTCAACCCGTCTAGGCTGTCAGATGATCTGATTAGACTGTAGGGTCTAGACTAGACGACGACTTCAACCCTAATAACCCGTCTAAGTTTTTATAGTAGGCGCTTAGATCTAAATGGATGCGCACAAGTAAAAGAGTTTTGATCAAAAACTACAACATGCGCCAACAATATACATGCGCCAATGTAAAGCATACATCTATTTTCGCATGATCAACTATCATGTGGTTTCGCATGTAATTTAGATCTATTCATAGCAAACATGGATCACACATTGCAATCATATGATTCATACAGAACCCATGCTCTGATACCAATTGAAAGTCCCTAAAGGGGGCGAAACCCTAATATGCGCAGATTAAAATTTTTGCATAGCGGAAGCTAGGGTTTCTAAGGATCGATTAGCATGAATATATGATGTATAGATCAAAAGAGAGATCATACCAATGCCATTTCTTGGATGGCGACTTGGAAGCAAAGAAGCGTGTGCTTCTTCTCCAAAGGAACCGCACACAAGGTGATTGATGGCTTCTCCTTGGCGTTCCTTGTGCTAGCAAAGATCCAAGGTCTCCTGATCGCGCGAAGGAGATTGAGATGATGTCTCTTCTTGTCCGAACTCTCCTTGGCGTGAAGAACTCACCACACGAGAGAGGAGGCGTCGAGAGGAAGAGGCCAGAGACGAGTATAGCGCCAATGCCACGAACGTAGAGGCGTGAACTGTAACATCCCTCAGAATCACACCCCACACGCATACAAGTAAAATACGGGGTTTCAAAAATTTTTTACTCTTCCATTAAAACACAAGAAGAAAGCGGCATCGAAGGACATTACTACGGAACAGAAAACCGCACAGAACTGAATAGGATCGATTACTAGGAAATAGAAATCCGGAAATCCAGAAAAAATCCGGCAGCAAGTATTCTAAACTACTGCTGCACAGACACACATATCTTGTAACAACAACAAACGTCCACACTACACATATGTGGAATTTCAGAAATATACAGAACTGATTATTCAGATACTAAAATAAACAACACAAATTCGGTTACACATCTCAAATCGGACATTTCAAAATAAGAACCAATTCAATAAAAGAATCCAAGACTTGTATCCAATAATTTAAATGAAACAACTATAATATAATATCCTGAAAACAGGCATAAGCCCTCAGGAGATAAAACATGTCATATAGGTCATAATAAATTAGGCACGCAGGCCTGATAAATCTTTAGAAGACTATTCTTAGAAATGACATCAAACATTAGCGTCATATTAGCTGTAGCAATTACTGTCTTGATGTCTCACCTGAAAACATTTAAACAACGGAGGTGAGCTAAAAAGCTCAGTGAGTAAAAGACACTAAAAGTCATCCATAGTACACATCAAAAATATCATACTTAAGTTGAAATTCTTTTTATTTAACAGATAAGATAAATCAACTTAACATGCATGCTCATATCAGAAACAAACACAATCAAATACAGATACTTGTAACAATAGGCATCAAACAGGTAGGATATGAATATACCAACCCATACCCACTAACCACACCGCCTAATACATCTAAATACAGATCGAAACAGAACTACAGAAATCAGAACTGACAGACAGAAAATCAGAATTTTCAGAGTCCAAACGGATAGTCTACATCGGAAACAGAAAGGCCACAGAAGGCCTGATGACCACAGAAGGTCTGACCCCACCTCTGCCGAGGACGAGACAATGCATGCATATCAGAAACAGAATGGTAGAGGAGATATCAGTGGGTGGCCCCCGTCTTGTCAGGACGTGGCACTCTGGTCTCCAATACCCAGAACAGAATGGTAGAGGAGGTATCAGTGGGTGGCCCCCGTCTTGTCAGGACGTGGCACTCTGGTCTCCAATACCCAGAACAGAATGGTAGAGGAGGTATCAGTGGGTGGCCCCCGTCTTGTCAGGACGTGGCACTCTGGCCTCCAAAACCCAGAACTGAATGGTAGAGGAGGTATCAGTGGGTGGCCCCCGTCTTGTTAGGACGTGGCACTCTGGCCTCCAAAACCCAGAACTGAATGGTAGAGGAGGTATCAGTGGGTGGCCCCCGTCTTGTTAGGACGTGGCACTCTGGCCTCCAAAACCCAGAACTGAATGGTAGAGGAGGTATCAGTGGGTGGCCCCCGTCTTGTTAGGACGTGGCACTCTGGCCTCCAAAACCCAGAACTGAATGGTAGAGGAGGTATCAGTGGGTGGCCCCCGTCTTGTTAGGACGTGGCACTCTGGCCTCCAAAACCCAGAACAGAAATAGTGTCTCAAGGGTCGTAGTAGACTATCAGCACCATTACAGCGCCACAAAAGGAGGGTAAGGACACGGAAGAGTGCTACACTAGGGCATAATTTTACAGAACAGATTATACTGAAACAGAGAAGTAGGATCAACCACTACTTAATTCTTACATTATGCCCAAAGTCTAACAAACCAGAAAATGACACACCCCAATATCCAGTCCTTAAACACAGAACGGAAATTATATGAGTGAATTCCTTACAACTAACCTTAATTCATGTCAAACCATTCTATGTTCTCACAAATGTTTTAACACATTCAAGGTTTTCAGAAACTTCACAACATATAAACAGAACAGGAAATATCCACATAGCAAACAATTAAATACAGAACATAGATTATTCATATAACAAACATTTAAACACAGAACAGAAGTTATTCATGAAATAATCTCCTCAAAATTCCTAAAACCGTGAGTTATAAAATTACTGTAAGGGGCGCCACTTTCAGAACCTTAACAGAACGTACAAATTTCATGTAATTAATTTCAGTCCCCCACTACAGATAATTTTAATTACACGTTTGTGAAGAAAATTGACAAAAGCCCCAAAATTGGCTCAACTATATTTTCGAAAATTCCTAAGTTCTTAGTTAAATCCCCAATTTTGTTTTCTCTAAAATTTCTCATCAAACAAATAAATTTTAGAAGAACTACAGACCACAATTTAAGATGTTAAACCATACAATGTAAATTTTTCTCACAAAGGAATATTCGTCTAACCAAAACATAGCAGATTTATATTGTCAGTTTGCAAAATATATTTTTAATCCAATTTCGAACCAAAGCTAGTCAATATTGTATTCAAAATGAAGCTCTCTGAATCTAGTTTCCAATAAAACTGGTTTCACAAGATTTCGAATTTTAGACAGGAAGATATAAGGGTTCGAACATAGGAAGGTCAGAATTTCAGATTTCAAGAAAACAGATTCATATATCAGACTTGCGACATTTATTTCAGATCCAATAACTAATCGAAAATAGGCGTTATGGGAGTCAAAATAAAGCTCTTCGAGCCTACGGTCTAATAAAACTTATTTGACAAGATTTCGAGCTATACCTAGGGAGATATGATGGTTCGAACACATAAAGGTCGAAATCCAGAATTTCAGAAAACTGATTTTGTACAGCTAGCTTGCAATACAGATTGAAATACGAATACAGCTCGGATATGGTCGATATCAGATTCAAATTAAAGCCGAATGTATCTAGTTTCATACAAAATTTATTTCGTGCGATTTGGATCTATAGACCATGAGATATTGGGGTTATAGTACACAAAGGTCAGATTAACGAATGCAGATTTCAGCAGAACAGGATTTTAAAACCCTATAATTATTTGAATTCAACCCCATACGAATAATCATGGCAAATAACGAATTTTAATTCGGATTAGACTCCTTAGGATCGAATTACTCACCAGAAAAAAAATCGCCCACAGAGAAAACGCCAAAACAGAGGATCAGGGATCTCCAGAAAGTTCGTCCACCACCAGTCTGCCACCACCAGCGTCAGAAATTTGCAGGAGGTGCCAAGCACAGTGAGGGGCGACAACACAGGCGGCTAGGGCAAGAAACAAACCAAAAATCGTGAGGGAGAGGAGCTCTCACGAAATTTCCTCTTTTTCTCCCACCCCAAACGGATCCAAGATCCAATAACCCAGTTAACTTAAGTGAAAAATCGGTTTTATGGGCTTACCTGGGCTTAACCACCCTGCGCCACTCCAATAACAACAGAAACATGCGCCACCACGGTGGAAGAATTCCAGAACCAAAGAATCAAGGTTGAGGGTTCGAATCCCCAACCAAAATAATTATTTTTGCCCTGTAGGAAAATTCCTACACTTAGGTAAAAATCCCTAAATTTTAACCGATAAAAATACAGAAACTGAATTTCTAACCTTAAATCATAATTCAGAAAATCAAGGGCGTTACATCCTCCCCCCCTTATAGAGCTTTAGTCCCCTAAAGCTGACCAAGCCCGTCACTGAACAGGTGAGGATGCTCCTTTCTCATATCTGCTTCAACCTCCCAAGAGGCTTCTTCAACAGACTGATTTCCCCAGATGACTTTCACAAGTGGAATAACCTTATTCCTCAGCACTTTCTCTTTTCTATCTTCAATTCTGAGAGGTTTCACCACAAAAGTCATGTTCTCTTCAAGTTGGAGAGGTTCCAACTCCAGAACATGAGAAGGATCAGAACAATATTTTCTGAGTGCAGAAACATGGAACACATTATGGAGGTGTTCCAGTGATGGGGGTAGAGCAAGTCGGTATGCCACAGGTCCAACCCTCTCAATGATATCAAAGGGACCAATGTACCTGGGACTCAATTTTCCTCTCTTCCCAAATCTCATCACCCCTTTCATAGGCGAGACCTTTAGGAAAACATGCTCTCCCACCAAAAACTCAAGAGGACGCCGCCTCACATCAGCATAACTCCTCTGTCTATCCTGAGCAATCTTCATCTTTTTCTGAATTTCTCTGATCTTCTCAGTGGCTTCCTGAACAGCATCAGACTTTAGCACTGTTCTGTCCCCAGTTTCCTCCCAGCATATAGGTGTTCTGCATTTCCTCCCATATAGGGCCTCATACGGAGCCATCTGTATGCTAGAGTGGAAGCTATTGTTGTAGGTGAACTCTATCAGTGATAAGTCCAGATCCCACTCAACAGACCAGTCAATCACATAAGATCTCAGAAGATCCTCAAGTGTCTGAATAGTTCTCTCTGTCTGACCATCAGATTGAGGAAGATATGCAGTGCTGAAACTCAGATTAGTTCCCAAATCTTCCTGTAATTTCTTCCAAAACCTGGATAGAAATCGAGGATCACGGTTAGAGACAATATCCAAGGGAACTCCATGTAATCTGACAATCTCATTGATGTACAGTTTTGCTAACCGATCCAAACTGTAAGTCATTTTGATCGGTAAGAAGTGAGCTGACTTCGTGAGTCTGTCCACAATCACCCATACGGCATCATGATTCCTTCTGGTATTGGGCAGCCCACACACAAAGTCCATACTGATATGCTCCCACTTCCACTGAGGAATAGGGAGAGAGGGGTATCTAGCAACACATCACTGTGCGACCCTAAGGGTTTCCTTTAAACTCCTTTAAACTGAACCAAAACAATTCAGTCCACACGATCTGACATAAGTAAGCCATATCATCAAATTGTGCGACCCTAAGGGTTTCCTTTAAATGTCGGTAACGATAACTTACGTTATCACGAACAGAGAGGGGTATCTAGCAACACATCACTGTCTCCCGATATAAAGGAAAGAGTCTTCCAAGACTACACCCAAATCACAGCACAAGTGTGAATTCAATTCACCAGACATACTTATTTCCTTTGCCACTGGATGTTCTTATTGGATAAGCATGTCAAGCCTGTAACTCCAATATGATGAGAGTGGTTAGATCAGATGAACATAGTCATCTGGGTATGGCCATACACTTTCTCAACCATCTCATCCAGGGGGCCCCTTAAGAACATCACACTCCAAACAAGGAGAAGGCAATCCTATATCTATCACTAGCGCCCTAACATGACTCATGTTCATTATCCAAGATAATCTATAACCATTATGTTTCAAATGATATTGAACTACATCAAGACAATGCCAATCATCATTTAGAAACACAAGTGATCTCAAGTCAGAGGAAATATGCCACTTGCTTGCATATAAGGATTATTCACATTGTGACAAGCAATTGAATATCCTAAGTAGGGTCAGTCCAGTACATCCAATGTACCCATGAGTCTACATCTTATTCCATGCTCGAAGCATCCTATAAGATTAGAACACATATTAGTCTCAATCATATCAAGGCTGTCTCATGTTCACCAAGATATCTCGACTAAGGACATACTGCATGTCAGCCAAGCTGAACAACATTGAGACATTATTCAGAAGTATACATATGGCAGCAGATAATGCAACAACCTGAATAACAACCATTGCCTTTATAAACATAGAGTTTATACATGATACTGATATAATCACAAGGCCTCAAACATTAGCCTTAAGGGCATACCCCAACAGCTCAAGCTCGAGAGGAACCTTTATGTCCTTGAGCAACCTATTCCTGACCTGTTGGGGTATGCCCTTAAGGCTAATGTTTGAGGCCTTGGGATTATATCAGTATCATGTATAAACTCTATGTTTATAAAGGCAATGGTTGTTATTCAGGTTGTTGCATTATCTGCTGCCATATGTATACTTCTGAATAATGTCTCAATGTTGTTCAGCTTGGCTGACATGCAGTATTGTCCTTAGTCGAGATATCTTGGTGAACATGAAACAGCCTTGATATGATTGAGACTAATATGTGTTCTAATCTTATAGGATGCTTCGAGCATGGAATAAGATGTAGACTCATGGGTACATTGGATGTACTGGACTGACCCTACTTAGGATATTCAATTGCTTGTCACAATGTGAATAATCCTTATATGCAAGCAAGTGGCATATTTCCTCTGACTTGAGATCACTTGTGTTTCTAAATGATGATTGGCATTGTCTTGAGGTAGTTCAATATCATTTGAAACATAATGGTTATAGACTATCTTGGATAATGAGCATGAGTCATGTTAGGGCACTAGTGATAGATATAGGATTGCCGTCTCCTTGTTTGGAGTGTGATGTTCTATAGGGGCCCCCTGGATGAGATGGTTGAGAAAGTGTATGGCCATACCCAGATGACTATGTTCATCTGATCTAACCACTCTCATCATATTGGAATTACAGGCTTGACACGCTTGTCCAATAAGAACATCTAGTGGCAAAGGAAACACATATGTCAAGTGACTTGGGTTCACACTTGTGCTGTGGTTTGGGTGTAGTCTTGGAAGACTCTTTCCTTTATATCAGGAGACAGTGATGTGTTGCTAGATACCCCTCTCTGTTCGTGATAACGTAAGTTATCGTTACCGACATTTAAAGGAAACCCTTAGGGTCGCACAATTTGATGATATGGCTTACTTGAGTCAGATCGTGTGGACTGAATTGTTTTGGTTCAGTTTAATGGGATTTAAACTCTGATTGTAAGTGAGATCTGGTCTGATCATGTTTGATTGATTAGGGCTTGAGATCGGTAAGCTTCGATCGAGAGAATTGATGCTAGATCGATGAGATCAAGAGCATCAAGAGATGAATGGTTAGATCTTGAACCTTTTGGTTTTATATGTTCTAGACCAAGGCTTGGCTTAATTTGGTCTTTGAACCAAATGTAATTGAACCGGTTCATCAAGTGAGCGCATGGTTCAATGGGAGAGGAAAATGTGATGGTTCAATCGGAGTGAACGCCTCACACGTTGAGGGCTTACTATTTTTGGAAGTCATGCTTTCCAAATTAGTGAACGCCTTTACATTCGTGGGTGTGGTGCTATTCTTCTCTCTCGCCTCTTCCTCTCGACGCCTCTCTCTCGTGTGGTGAGTCTTCACGCCAAGGAGGAGATCCGGTTAGCCAAGGAAAGACATCTCTTCTCTTCCACATAAAAGGACACCTTGGAGCCTTGCTAGCACAAGGATCGACAAGGAGTAGGCGATCAATCATCTTTGTGTGTGATTGCTTTGGAGGAGAGCCGCTCGCCCTCTTGCTTCCAAGACGCCATCCAAGAAATGGCATTGGTATGATCTCTCTTTTGATCTATACAATCTTCAAGTTGATCATATATTCATGCATGCGATCCTAGGAAACCCTAGATTCCGCCCATGCAATTTTTATTTGTGCATGCTTTAGGGTTTCGCCCCCTTTAGGGAACTTTCATGACCCACTTCCATGCTCGGCCTTAACGGCTGAGAAGGATGCTTATGATAAGCATCAGACTAATATTTTAGAGGTTGTTAATTTGATGCTAACCAACATGTCGCCTGAATTTCGAGGGCAATATGATTCTAAGAGTGCCTCTGAGATTATTTCTAATCTAAAGCAGCTCTTTGAAGATTTGGTTGAGCTCAACCCTCCTAAAGTAGACATTCAGTGTGTTCAGCTGAAAGGTTTAACTGATGAACTGAATTTAAAGATGGAAAGGATCAGAAATAACAAGTGCAATTCATGTGGAGGGCCACCTCACATGATAAAGGACATGGTGTGACTTCAGAATGAGAATAAGAGAGACAAGGCTTCATCTTCATGCTCAGGTATTTATGTTACCGAAGTCAACCTTTCTACTTCTATGTCATAGGTATTGGATACCGCATGCAGAGCTCATATTTGTACAAATATGTAAGGGCTCAAGAAAAGTAGATCGGTGCGGCCTGGAGTGATTAACCTACGGGTTGGAAACGGGGCACAGGTTGCTGCTGTTGCTGTAGGAGTTTTGACTCTCTCCTTGCCTTCTGGACTTCAATTAGAACTAGATCATTGCTATTATGTACCTTCAGTTACTAAAAACATTGTATCCATTCCTTGCTTGGCAAAGAAAGGATTTAAGTTTGAAATAAAAGAGAACTCATGTTCTTTTTCATTTGCAAATATGTTTTATGGGAAGGGTACTTTATTAAATGGTTTGTATGTCTTGGACATGGATAGCTCTATTTGTAAGATAATAGTAAAAGGACCAAACTAAGATGTTCAGTTGGTGCTTTCCTATGGCATTGTTGATTAGCCCATATAAACAAGAATCGCATTCAACAACACAATGCAAATGGGTTGTTAGATTCAAGTTCCTTGGAGGAATTTGATACTTGTGAGCCTTGTTTATTAGGGAAGACGACAAAAGCACCCTTCACCAAGACTGGTGAGAGGGCAGGAGGTTGATTGGAACTTATACACAGTGATGTGTGTGTGCCATTCTGTAAACAAGCCAGAGGAGGGTACAACTACTTCATCACATTTACTGATGACTTCAGTAGATATGGTTATGTCTATCTAATGAGACATAAGTGTGAATCCTTTGAGAAATTTAAGGTGTTCATACATGAAGTAGAGAACCAGCTTGGTAGATCCATTAAAACTCTTCGATCTGATCGTGGTGGAGAGTACCTGAGCGGTGAGTTCTTTGACTATCTAAGGGAGTGTGGGATCCTGTCCCAACTCACCCCTCCTATGACACCTCAATGGAATGGTGTGTCTGAAAGTAAAAATTGAACCCTGTTGGATATGGTTCGATCCATGATGAGTCATGCAACTCTACCTCCTTCATTCTGGGGTTTTGCACATGAGATAGCTTCTCTGATACTAAATAATGTTCCATCTAAGAGTGTCTCCAAGATACCATATGAGGTATGGAGTGGGAGACGCCCTAACCTCTCTTTTATCAGGCTCTAGGGATGTGAGGCTTATGTCAAACGTCAGGATTCTAGCAAGTTAGAACCTAGATCAGATAAATATGTATTTGTGGGGTATCCTACGAAAACTAAAGGATACTACTTCTATGTCCCTACCGGCAATAAAGTCTTTGTTGCTCGGGGTGCTGTCTTCCTATAGAAAGAATTTCACATGAAAGAAGTCAGTGGGAGGAAGTTTGACTTGGACGAGGTACAAGTGCGACCACAAGACACAGAGATGGAACCTGAGCCACCTGCTGATGACATCAAAATTTATAGTAAATTTTGTGCCCTATGATAGATATTTTTGTGTCATATTCATACCCCTTTGCTTATTTTTATGTGTTTTTTATCAAATATTGTGGAATCTACACTCTTTTTTGGTTTTTGATGAATTTCAGGTAAAAAGGCATGATTTTCAGGCATTTTCAAGCAATTCCAGATGCATGGATGAATTCCCACCATCAAGAGGAGATTACATATCAAAATTCAAGAAAATTAAAGCTCAAACCCAAATTACGGCACTACTGTAATCAAAATTATGGTACCGTGGTTTCACTGCACTTACAGAAGAAACCACAGTACTGTTGTAATTTCCGAGTGGTTTCACTGCACTCACAGGAAATACGGCACTACCGTAATGGAATTCATGGGCCATATTACGAGTTGATTTTTCACCCGAGAGATTTGACAAAAATACGGCACTGCTGTAATGGATTTCACAGTACCGTAACTTCGGATGATTTCTGTACCGAGAACTTTGTTGAAATTACGGCACTGCAGTAATCTGTTTTACGGCCATAATTCTAACCTGCAAACGCGATTTTCACGGACCTTTTGAAGCCCGATTTTTGCGCGATCGATTGCGGACAATCCAGGCCATAATTTGAAGATCCGTAAGAAGCAAAGGGGGAGCTTTTCGAGAGGAGAAGACAGATAACCAAAAAGCCCTAATTTTCATCCACCACACAGAGAGAAATCGTGATTCTCACCGTTGCCCTAAGTTTCGCCACCGGCAAGCATACAGCGTATCTCCAGCCATGAAATTTGAAGGGAAACTGCGCCTAGAGGAGGAGAAGATACTCAAGAAGTTTCAGAGTGAAAGGAGGTCAATTAGAGGAGAAATCAACGAAAGCACGCCGCCGACTACTGTTCACGTGAAAATTACGGCTGTAATTTCTATTACAGCCGCGCTATTGTTGTGATCCGAAAGGACACACTTTTAAATACAAGCAGGTAGGCTCGTTTTGTAAGATCCAAGGATCTTAAGTCCTGGTAAGCATTATTTTGATTGTTAATTTATGTATTGGTTGTTAATTTATAGTTAATTAAATTAGAGATTTTTGGTTGTTAATTTTAAGTTAATTAATTAGACCTTATTGGTTAATTAATTAGACTTTATTGGATATTAATTAAAACCTTATTGGATTTGCGTTTAAGTGAATTAATTAATTGGATGTTAATTTAAATTCTTAGTGGATTTTCACTTAAACCATGGGTTATTGGGTTTGCACTAATTGGGTTTTTAAAATTCGAACTATTTGACAATTAATTGGTTAGCGGGTTTAGAATTCAAAAACCGAAATTTTGAGTTAGTAATTTCGGTTAGGGTAGAGTTTTTGGCGAAATTTTGGCTTGGAGGAAAATCTTGGGCGACGGCTTGAAGGCTTGGGGCGATTCTTGGAGGCTTGGAGGCGAAAATTTCTTTCTTCCTTTGGCTGGCGTCTTGGTGTTGGTGACGTTCCTCTTCCCTTGGTGGCGACATTGGTGGAATTTCAAGGCTTTAGGCGAATTGTTGTGGAGGATTTTCACCTTAGTGTTCTCGGTTAAGAGGTGAGTGGGGTGTCTTAATCGATTTCTAGCAATTTAGTTATGTTAATTGATGCATTAGATTGATTAGAAAGTTTAGTTTACCATGTTAAAAACCGAAAACTCAAGACTTCTCTTTGTTATAAACCGAAAGTTGCAATGGTATATTTATCATGAAAACTCAAGACTCCTTGTTAACTAAGGTTTAATTTAAGTTGGAAATTTTATCATGCTAAAAACCGAATTAAGATGTATCTTTATGTTGTGAAAACCGAAACTTTGATTTAATTATGAAAACCGAAATCTTGATGATTGTTTAACCGAAAATTTGTATGAAATTTAAGATATTTTTATAGGGAATTTTGGTAGCATTAAATCATTGAATTTTGAGTATGAAATTCTTGTTAACTAAGTATTTTATAGGGAATTTTGGTAACATTAAATCAATGATTATTTTTGTAGCATGAAAATCTTGTTAATTGTAGTTGAACCGAAATCTTGACAATATGTATGAAAACCGAAATCTTGTTAATTGAAGTTAAACTGAAATCTTGATAACATGTTTGGGAACCGAAATCTTTATAATTGTAGTTAACATGTTTACATGTGGTAATTTGTAAGAATACATGTTTTATATTTTATGTTGAGTTTATGGATGCTTGTTTTAATTTTATGGTTCTTTATGAGTGTAGCATGTATCCTTGTTTGAGGAATTGGGTGATAACATAGCAAGGTTAGACTGAACTAATCAGCATGAAACCAAAGGACTACAGTACAATGTGATTTTTATGAAGTTTATGTGATTTTTTGAATATTATGTGATTTGTGATTTTTGGAATATTATGTGGTTATGGGAATTTAGAATATTATGTGTTATGTGATGGGTAGGACTAAGGCTAAGTGTGACTGTGTACTCAAGGGGATAGTATGTGTAATATGTTAAGGGTTTGAGACTTCAGCCCTGTATTGTGATATGTGAGGGGGTTGATGTTCAGCCTACCTGTTATGATGGGGGTTGATGTTCAGCCTGCCCGATATGATTATTGTGATGACTATCCTAGAGTCTAGTTGACACTTAGAAGTCCACCGTTGTGAAATAAGATATAAGATGTGTCTGTTGTCCAGTAGGAACCTTTTGGGAGAACGGGTTTTGACGCAAAGTGCCATGTCTTGGTCGGACAGGGGCCACCTCTTGATGTCATCACTCTTTTTGTGATATGGGGTGTCGTAGAGCAAAGTGCCACGTCGTGACCCGGCGGGGGCCACCTCTTGAATCTACACACTATCCATCGATGTGTTATGGGGTGTTTTAGAGCAAAGTGCCACGTCGTGACCTGGCGAGGGCCACCTCTTGATTCTACTCACTGTCCATGTTTATATGTTGCATGAAATTTTGCAGTCTCCCAGTGCTTAGGCCAAAGCCGGGTTAGACCATAATGGTCACTACTGAATATGCTGGACAACTAGGTTAATTAAGTGTTGGTGTGTACATCTGAGTTGGTTTAGAGTATAAAACTGAGTTTGTTATATGTTGGTGTGTACATCTGACTGTTTATATGACTTCTGTTTTCTTTATGTTGTTATATATTGACATAATGTTCCTGTTAAAGATTTTTAAAATAATCTGTCTATATTTTTTAGTGTATGTTATGGATGGTCGATTTAGACTATCCACTCACTGGGCTGTGTAGCTCACCCCTCACTATTTTCAGGCATAGAGCAGGGGCGCATTTCTTGAATTAGCATTGGCGTGGATATCGCTAGTTTGCTGTTTAAGAACTTTTGTGCTTAATTATTTGGGGCCGGTTGTGGCCGAACTATATGAATGATATGAGCTATGTGAACCATGTGAACTATGTGAACTTGTGATGTCAGATTGTGGCTGTTTAATGAGTTTGATTTTTGTGTCACCGCGGGCTTCAGCCTGGTTTCGGTGTTTGGTATGAGTTTATAAAAAAATCGATTTTGTGATTTGTTTTGAAATTCGGTTTGTGGTGTATTCTTTGTAATCGGTTTTGATATACCTGTAACTTGCATATGTCTAGTGCAAGTATTGCCTGGTGGCAGGTACCTTTATGGATTTTATGGATTTGATACGGATTTGATATAACTGTTGCCTTGCATATGTCTAGTGCAAGGAATGCGTGGTGGCAGGTACCTTTATGAAATTGTGTTTACCTGGAGATTTATATGTATGGATTTTCGAAATTTTCAGATCGGGTTTCCTGAACGGGGTTTTACCTAGCATATGTATCGATCTTGTATGTTAACATCCTATTTCTTTCATGAATTGTGTTGCTTGTTTGGGGTTAAGATAACGGGATGTTACAGAATGGTATCAGAGGAGTTGGCTAGCTAAAACTTAGTTCGGGGGGGAAAACATGTTTGTGTATTGCTAGACACCTGATAGGTTTATGTTTATTTTCCTGACTATGGTATGTGTGTGTAGGAATTTAAGATGGTGCGAACCAGAGGAAATGCTAGTGGCGAGGATGAGCAGCCTTCGAACCTCACGAGAACTATTGAGGCTCTGACTGGCATGGTACAGCAACAAGGTGCCATGATAGAGAGGCAAGCTCAGATGCTGCAGCAGCAACAGACTCAGCATCAAGAGGCGCAACAGCAGCTCTTGCAGCAGTTGACTCAAGAGAGACCCCAGACTACTACTCGGGCGGTGGGGGATGACTCTCAGGAGGGCGCTCACAGGCGCTATGCTTCACTTGTGAGTGAATTCCAGAAACTGGGTCCTAGTTTTTTTTATGGAGGCTCAGAATCCAGTGCTGCTGAGAACTGGCAGTTGTGCTTGGAAAAGATTTTCCAAGTCATGCGCTGCTCAGATGAGGATAAGTTATGTCTGACCACCTATATGATGCGTGGGGACGCAGATGAGTGGTGGAAGGGCGTGGTGAGACTTGCCGAAGAAAGACATGAGACTGTAGATTGGCCTTACTTCTTGTCTCGATTTAACGAGAAGTACTTCCCAGATAGTTTGGTGGAGGACCGAGAGGTGGCATTTATTCACCTGGAGCATGGTGATATGACAGTGGACCAGTATGAGTTGCAGTTCACTAAGTTGGGAAAGTATGCTCCTCACCTGATAAACACTGAAAAGAGGAGAGCTACCAAGTTTCTCAGAGGTCTCAGATGGGACATTAGAGAGCAGGTTGGTGCTCAGCACTTGGAGACCTATGTTGAGACTGTTGGGCGAGCACGCACCATTGAGAGATACATAGCTGAGAGGAGTTCTCATGTTGCCGTGACAGTGGTTCCTGCAGCTGAGGCGGCGGTTCCTCACTATGGTAGTGGCGGCAAGGGTAAGAAGTACCCTAAACATAAGGACCACAAAAAGAGCAGGTATAAGCCTTACTCATACAAGGCACCGCAGCAGTCCAGGGATGCACCGCAGCAGTTCAGGGATGCCAGGGATGTAAGAAACAGTATCACAGAGGACCGGACTTGTAATTATTGTGGGCTCAAGGGACATCTAGTGAAAGACTGTCATAAGAGGAATGGTGTATGTTTCAGGTGTAAGAAACCTGGACACATGGTCAAGGACTGTAAAGAACCTGAGATGCAGCAGAGAGGCGCAGATAAGCCTACAGTCCAGACTAGAGTTTATGCTGTGGCTGAGAAGGATACACGAGCTTCCCGATCCGTCGTGGAAGGTACCTTATTTGTATTCGATCAGTTAGCTCGCATTCTATTTGACCCTGGTGCAAATTTGTCTTTTGTATCTGTTAAGTTTGCTGCATGTTTACCTGTGTTACCTAAGGTGCTGAATTATGCTGTGTCTGTGAGTACTCCCTTAGGAACATCATTATCTACAGATACTGTTTGTGCTGATTGTGTAGTGCATGTAGAAGGTTATGAGTTTCTGGTAGATCTAATCCTATTAGACATGCAAGATTATGATGTCATCCTAGGTATGGATTGGTTATCCTCACATCATGCTACTGTGGATTGCTTTGAGAAAGTAATCACTTTAAATCTGCTAGATGGGAGTAGGATTTTTGTGAGAGGTCTAGTGTCGGACCAAGGACCGCATGTAATATCTTTCCTGCAGGCCAGGAAGTTACTTGCTAGTGGATGCAAGGGTTATCTTGCGCATGTTAAGGTGCAGGATGATTCTACTTCTGATTTGACTCAGATGGCGGTGGTGAAAGAATTTCCTGATGTGTTCTCTGAAGAATTTTCAGGCTTGCCACCGATTCGAGAGGTAGAGTTTGGCATTGAGTTGGCGCCAGGTACGGCACCTATCTCCAGAGCTCCTTATCGCATGGCTACCTCAGAGCTGGCCGAGCTTAAGAAACAACTGGAGGAATTGCTAGAGAAAGGGTACATTCGGCCTAGTGCTTCTCCCTGGGGAGCGCCAGTGCTATTTGTAAAGAAGAAAGATGGAACCCTGAGGATGTGTATAGACTACAGGCAACTGAACCAAGTGACTATCAAGAATAAGTATCCTCTTCCCAGAATTGATGATCTGTTTGATCAATTACAGGGAGCTACAGTGTTCTCTAAGATTGATCTGAGATCAGGGTATTATCAGCTTAGAGTCAAGGATGAGGATATATTTAAGACTGCTTTCAGGACCAGGTATGGGCATTTTGAATTTCTAGTTATGCCTTTTGGACTGACGAATGCACCTGCTGTCTTCATGGATTTGATGAACAGGGTATTCCATGAATTGCTTGACTCTTGTGTGGTAGTCTTTATAGATGATATCTTGGTATACTCTCGGACTACTTCAGATCATGTCAGTGACTTGCGCAGAGTGCTGGAGGTTCTGAGGAAGAACCGATTATTTGCCAAGGCTAGTAAGTGTGAGTTCTGGCTAGAGAAGATCAGCTTCTTGGGACATGTGATTTCTGGTCAGGGGGTGTCTGTAGATCCAGTTAAAGTGCAAGCCATTCTCAATTGGGGAAGACCGACTAGTGCTACTGAGATCAGAAGTTTCTTGGGTTTAGCAGGTTACTACCGGAGATTTGTTGAGGGATTCTCCAAGTTGGCGGGTCCTTTAACTAAATTGACCAGAAAGGAGGCCAAGTTTATTTGGGATGACAAGTGTGAAGAGAGCTTTCAAGAGCTGAAGAGGAGGTTGACTAGTGCACCGATCCTCATTATTCCTAGTGATGGGGAAAGGTTTACTGTTTATACGGATGCTTCAGGCAAAGGGTTGGGTTGTGTCTTGATGCAGAAGGGTTCTGTAGTAGCCTATGCTTCGAGACAACTGAAGGAGTATGAATTGAACTACCCTACTCATGATTTAGAGTTGGCGGCCGTAGTCTTTGCTTTGAAGATATGGCGTCACTATTTGTTGGGTCAGGAGTTTGATCTGTTCACTGATCACCAGAGTCTCAAGTACATCTTCACTCAGAAGGAGTTAAACATGAGACAGAGAAGATGGATGGAGTTGATCAAAGACTATGACTTCTCTATTCAGTATCAGGCTGGAAAGGCCAATGTAGTGGCTGATGCACTGAGCAGACATCCAGTTACTTCAGTAGCAGCACTACGGGTCAGTGAGTGGCAGTTGCTGCAGGAGTTTAGCGATCTCAAGATCAGTGTTTCTCCTAGAGTTCAGTCGGGTTATGTGGCTTTTCTCAGAGTACAGTCTGCTTTGTTGCAGAAGATCAGAGATCAGCAGTCTGTGGATCCGAAATTAGTTCAGATCAGGGATAGTCTGGTTGATGGCGCAGTTCAGGATTTTAGCCTGTCTGATGATGGTATTCTTCGGTTTCGTGGAAGGGTATGTGTCCCTGAGGAACCGAGCTTGAGGAAAGAAATATTGGAGGATAGCCATAACTCCAAATATTCTCTACATCCTGGTGTGACTAAGATGTATCAGGACCTTAAGAAAAATTTTTGGTGGCCGGGTATGAAGAAAGAAGTATCTGATTTTGTCTCTAAGTGTTTAACTTGTCAGACTGTAAAGGCTGAACATCAGAAGCCTGGTGGTTTGTTGCAGCCTCTTCCTATTCCTGAGTGGAAGTGGGAATGCATCAGTATGGATTTTGTGTGTGGTTTGCCTAGAACCAAATTGGGTCATGATGCTATCTGGGTGATTGTTGATAGACTCACTAAATCAGCCCATTTCCTTCCGATTAAGATGACTTATTCTTTAGAGAGACTGGCCAGATTGTACATTGATGAGATAGTCAGACTGCATGGAGTGCCGGTTGATATTGTGTCTGATAGGGACTCTCGGTTTTTGTCCAGATTTTGGAAGAGTTTACAGGAGGGTTTGGGTACTAAGTTGAGTTTTAGTACAGCATACCATCCTCAGTCTGATGGCCAGACGGAACGTACTATACAGACTCTAGAAGATTTGTTGAGAGCCTATGTGGTTGATTGGAGTTCTGAGTGGAACCGGGATCTATCTTTGATAGAGTTCACTTATAATAATAGTTTCCACTCAAGTATTCAGATGGCTCCATATGAGGCTTTGTATGGAAGAAGGTGCAGGACTCCCTTGTGTTGGGAAGAGACTGGTGATAGATTGATTTTGAGATCTGATGCAGTTCAGGAGACTACTGATAAGGTCAGAGAGATACAGAATAAACTGAAGATTGCTCGGGACAGACAGAAGAGTTATGCTGACGACCGTCGTCGTTCCCTGGAGTTTATGGTAGGGGATCATGTTTTCTTAAAGGTGTCACCTACTAAGGGTGTTATGAGGTTTGGCAAAAAGGGCAAGTTGAGCCCTAGGTTTGTAGGCCCTTTTGACATTATTGAGAGAATTGGTCCAGTGGCTTACAGATTAGCTTTACCTCCTGCTATGGATCATGTGCATAATGTGTTCCATGTTTCTACTTTGAGGAAATATCATCCTGATCCATCTCATGTGTTGGAGTTGGAACCTCTTCAGATTCAGAGTGACTTGACATTTGAGGAAAGACCTCTCCGGATTGTGGATAGAAAGGATAAAGTTCTGAGGAACAAGACTATACCTTTGGTAAAGGTTATCTGGGGAAATCAGTCGGTTGAGGAGGCGACTTGGGAGACTAAAGCTGATATGAGGAAATTTTATGCTTATCTCTTTGATGATATGGATGCTGAGCTTTAGAGGACTAAAGCTTTATAAGGAGGGAGGGATGTAAGATCCAAGGATCTTAAGTCCTGGTAAGCATTATTTTGATTGTTAATTTATGTATTGGTTGTTAATTTATAGTTAATTAAATTAGAGATTTTTGGTTGTTAATTTTAAGTTAATTAATTAGACCTTATTGGTTAATTAATTAGACTTTATTGGATATTAATTAAATCCTAATTGGATTTGCGTTTAAGTGAATTAATTAATTGGATGTTAATTTAAATTCTTAGTGGATTTTCACTTAAACCATGGGTTATTGGGTTTGCACTAATTGGGTTTTTAAAATTCAAACTATTTGACAATTAATTGGTTAGCGGGTTTAGAATTCAAAAAACCGAAATTTTGAGTTAGTAATTTCGGTTAGGGTAGAGTTTTTGGCGAAATTTTGGCTTGGAGGAAAATCTTGGGCGACGGCTTGAAGGCTTGGGGCGATTCTTGGAGGCTTGGAGGCGAAAATTTCTTTCTTCCTTTGGCTGGCGTCTTGGTGTTGGTGACGTTCCTCTTCCCTTGGTGGCGACATTGGTGGAATTTCAAGGCTTTAGGCGAATTGTTGTGGAGGATTTTCACCTTAGTGTTCTCGGTTAAGAGGTGAGTGGGGTGTCTTAATCGATTTCTAGCAATTTAGTTATGTTAATTGATGCATTAGATTGATTAGAAAGTTTAGTTTACCATGTTAAAAACCGAAAACTCAAGACTTCTCTTTGTTATAAACCGAAAGTTGCAATGGTATATTTATCATGAAAACTCAAGACTCCTTGTTAACTAAGGTTTAATTTAAGTTGGAAATTTTATCATGCTAAAAACCGAATTAAGATGTATCTTTATGTTGTGAAAACCGAAACTTTGATTTAATTATGAAAACCGAAATCTTGATGATTGTTTAACCGAAAATTTGTATGAAATTTAAGATATTTTTATAGGGAATTTTGGTAGCATTAAATCATTGAATTTTGAGTATGAAATTCTTGTTAACTAAGTATTTTATAGGGAATTTTGGTAACATTAAATCAATGATTATTTTTGTAGCATGAAAATCTTGTTAATTGTAGTTGAACCGAAATCTTGACAATATGTATGAAAACCGAAATCTTGTTAATTGAAGTTAAACTGAAATCTTGATAACATGTTTGGGAACCGAAATCTTTATAATTGTAGTTAACATGTTTACATGTGGTAATTTGTAAGAATACATGTTTTATATTTTATGTTGAGTTTATGGATGCTTGTTTTAATTTTATGGTTCTTTATGAGTGTAGCATGTATCCTTGTTTGAGGAATTGGGTGATAACATAGCAAGGTTAGACTGAACTAATCAGCATGAAACCAAAGGACTACAGTACAATGTGATTTTTATGAAGTTTATGTGATTTTTTGAATATTATGTGATTTGTGATTTTTGGAATATTATGTGGTTATGGGAATTTAGAATATTATGTGTTATGTGATGGGTAGGACTAAGGCTAAGTGTGACTGTGTACTCAAGGGGATAGTATGTGTAATATGTTAAGGGTTTGAGACTTCAGCCCTGTATTGTGATATGTGAGGGGGTTGATGTTCAGCCTACCTGTTATGATGGGGGTTGATGTTCAGCCTGCCCGATATGATTATTGTGATGACTATCCTAGAGTCTAGTTGACACTTAGAAGTCCACCGTTGTGAAATAAGATATAAGATGTGTCTGTTGTCCAGTAGGAACCTTTTGGGAGAACGGGTTTTGACGCAAAGTGCCATGTCTTGGTCGGACAGGGGCCACCTCTTGATGTCATCACTCTTTTTGTGATATGGGGTGTCGTAGAGCAAAGTGCCACGTCATGACCCGGCGGGGGCCACCTCTTGAATCTACACACTATCCATCGATGTGTTATGGGGTGTTTTAGAGCAAAGTGCCACGTCGTGACCTGGCGAGGGCCACCTCTTGATTCTACTCACTGTCCATGTTTATATGTTGCATGAAATTTTGCAGTCTCCCAGTGCTTAGGCCAAAGCCGGGTTAGACCATAATGGTCACTACTGAATATGCTGGACAACTAGGTTAATTAAGTGTTGGTGTGTACATCTGAGTTGGTTTAGAGTATAAAACTGAGTTTGTTATATGTTGGTGTGTACATCTGACTGTTTATATGACTTCTGTTTTCTTTATGTTGTTATATATTGACATAATGTTCCTGTTAAAGATTTTTAAAATAATCTGTCTATATTTTTTAGTGTATGTTATGGATGGTCGATTTAGACTATCCACTCACTGGGCTGTGTAGCTCACCCCTCACTATTTTCAGGCATAGAGCAGGGGCGCATTTCTTGAATTAGCATTGGCGTGGATATCGCTAGTTTGCTGTTTAAGAACTTTTGTGCTTAATTATTTGGGGCCGGTTGTGGCCGAACTATATGAATGATATGAGCTATGTGAACCATGTGAACTATGTGAACTTGTGATGTCAGATTGTGGCTGTTTAATGAGTTTGATTTTTGTGTCACCGCGGGCTTCAGCCTGGTTTCGGTGTTTGGTATGAGTTTATAAAAAAATCGATTTTGTGATTTGTTTTGAAATTCGGTTTGTGGTGTATTCTTTGTAATCGGTTTTGATATACCTGTAACTTGCATATGTCTAGTGCAAGTATTGCCTGGTGGCAGGTACCTTTATGGATTTTATGGATTTGATACGGATTTGATATAACTGTTGCCTTGCATATGTCTAGTGCAAGGAATGCGTGGTGGCAGGTACCTTTATGAAATTGTGTTTACCTGGAGATTTATATGTATGGATTTTCGAAATTTTCAGATCGGGTTTCCTGAACGGGGTTTTACCTAGCATATGTATCGATCTTGTATGTTAACATCCTGTTTCTTTCATGAATTGTGTTGCTTGTTTGGGGTTAAGATAACGGGATGTTACACGTTTCAGGGGTCGCGGCCAAAGGTATTGGCGTACAGGGCTATTGTCACTCCCTGGCACAGCTCCAAAAACTTGTTGTTCCTAACTTGTAGTGTCCGCAAGTGCACGGATACTCGAAGTAATAAAGAAAATACCGATCCCATAGAGACCTTATTGTTAAGTACCAAATAATTGATTTCTCACTAGCTAAGCAAACCGAATATAATGGAAGTAAACTATGCAAGAAAAGTACGCTAAAAGATAATCAGAGAGAGAAGTGGGACTAGGGTTTCATCCACCTTGATTTCAATGACTAGATATGAATAAAAGGTCGTCAGTCAAATCTTGTTATGATAAAGACTTAATTTACTTCATAATGGGATTATCTCACTTTCGTGCAGACATTCATCCAGGGACCAATCCTCACTTTCGCACAAGATTTATCCCAGGCTAATGATAAGTAAATCATCAATCAAAGAATTCAAAGATCACTTTCATGCATCCGAATTCTAAGTTGATTGTCTCAAATGGAAATTCAAGGATCACTTTCATGCATCCGAATCTCAACACAAGTTCTACCTACGGTTCTCTAACGTTCTGATCCTCACTTTCGTGCAAGATCTCCACGTTTGACACACTAACTTAATCCTAGGTTCATAATTATCAACATGGCAATCACGTCACTAAAATAAAGAAATAAGAACTTTAACTTAATCTCTTACGGTGAGTTCCTATTTATCAATTTTAGTGTTCAAATTCTCAAGCAAGTCACCTTTCGGTCCTTATTGCGAGAACTCTAAACATGATGACAAGAAGTAAACTAAGGAGAAATTTAGAACAATAATCACATAGGTAAAATTATCATGGCAAAATTATCTTGACGAAATAAAAAGTTATCTAATCATATAAAATCAATGGAATTACACCCATGTCCCAAATATGTTTAAGCTTGCATGGAGAAAGAAATACAATCAACCATAGTTTCAAAGTATTGGAAATTGAAGAGAAGGAAGAAATAAACTTTACAACGCGGCTGTAACAGAAATTACAGCCGTAATCACGCGTATAAACAGTGCCGGCGGCGTTCTTTCCTTGATTCCTCCTCCAATCGAACTCCTTTTGCTCTAAAACTTCTGGTGCGTCCTCCTATCCTCTAGGTGAAGCTTATGAGTGAAAATCATAGTGAGAGGTGCCCTCTACGCCTCTCGGCATGAGGACAAACCCTAACCACCTCTCTGTCAATTGCTCTTTCGATACTGGATAAAATTTCGTTCCCCCACTTCGTGCGTTTTATCCTCTTTAAGACGAGTCTGCAGCATCTTTCCAATCTTGATTTGGAGCTCTGGATCAAAAGTTATGATATGCGTAAGATTCGGACCCGTAAAAATCGCGTTTTTAACTTGGAACTACGACCGTAATGGATATTACGGCAGTGCCATAATTTGAACAGCGAGCTTTCGGATGCAAATCTTCCGGGATTATGGCACCGTAAAATACCTTATGGCCATGCCGTAATGTCAATAATCTCTCGGTTGGAAAACCATCCCGCATTACGGTACCGTAAATTCCGTTACGGTAGTACTGTAAACTTCATCAAATCTCTGCCCAGAATTACGCTCATATTACGGCCCATAAAAATCTTTATGGCAGTGCCGTAATCTTCATGAAATCTCTTGTCAGAAAAATCTCAAAATACGGCACCGTAAAGAGTGTTACGGGGGTACCGTAATTTTGATCCGAGTCTGTAGTCAAATTACAGTACTGTAAAAGTCATATTGGGGGTGCCGTAATTTGCTCTGAAGCTCTGATTCTTCTGAAATTTAACGTGTGATCCCCTCTTGACGTTGTGAATTCTATTATGCATCTGGTTTGCTCGAAATCGATTGAAAAACATGCCTTTTTGCCTGAAAATCATCAAAAACAGAAAAGCGTGTAGATTCTGCAAATATTGATAAAAAAGGCATAAAAATAAGCAAAGTCTATGAATATGACACAAAAACACTCATGAAATGGCACAAAAAATTACTATATATTTTGGTGTCATCAAACACATAAGGCTCAAATTTTATTTGTCCTCAAGCAAAAATCGAAAATTGATCATAGGCATGGACTTTCTCATGAAGAATAAATTTCTAAAATACAATCACCAATGAAAAATCTCACCAATTGCTTCATAAAATTTCAAATAAACACATCACTCTGTGAATTCAATTCTCGAGATCCACAACTTAATCAAATAAAATTTCGCAACATGTATAATAAGTAGAATATCAATCTCAAGATTTCATCCAGTTTCAATTCATAACTATCAACTTTTGTTTACAAGAATAGGATTTCCAAGATCTTTTTCCACTCACAATTTTTTTTATTCCCTTTTTTTTTGTTTCTAATTTTGTATCGTCCACATTCTCTAATTCGATTACTACCTTTTATTCTGGTGATGAAGTTAGAGTACACTGATCACATAATCAATGTAATACAACTCATATCTTTTTAATAGAAAGATTTTTACCAAAGATAGCGGAGTTAATGTGGATCGATCCCTCTCATGACATGCACCCACATAGACACATCCTTTTTCTTTTTCTCTTTTCTCTCTTTTCCTTTTTTATACTTCAACCCATGTCCTTCGGTACCACTGTCAATTTTATGCAATTCCAAGTAGGGGAGTCCTCACTTTATTTGGATCAAGGAATCTTTCTTCCCAATAAATAGCAAATAGCATGAATATCAACTAAATTGATCAATCAACTTCAATTCAAAAATCATACTTATATGCTAGTTTTATTCAAAGAAATAGCTTCACTTTTAAACTAAACTCATCAAATAATACATCTACCCAAAATCTCATTCATCAATCAATGAAAAATTTCAAAAGCAGATATGTATTAGAGAAATAAATTCAACATAATAGGTCTTGTCTTAATCTCATGCATGAATTCAATTATCATCAAGAAAGTTCTACACTTCTATAAAGATTTTCAAACATCAATAATGTCAAAATTAAAAAGGTGTGAAACATCAAACTCATACAGTCAAAAGATGAAAAGTGATAGATCTGTATAATCACATAAGGCTCAAACAATGCAATGAATGTAAAGTGATGGATCTAAGAGAAGAAAAGTGTAGACAATCATATCAAATCGAATAATCACAAGAGAGTGTAAGCAATACTCACAAAACTATATAGCAAGCTCTAACCGAAAATACATAAGGCTCAGACCAAAAATAGTGTTGGGCAAATGCTGCAAGGTCCAAGTATGTGCCTGTCGAAAATTTTACCTATAAATTTAAGGTACATAAGGCTCAGTCTGAAAATAGTCTAAAAAATAATAATGATATAAATAATTCTCTCAATGGAGAATTAGAGATGTCGCCAGAGGTCTTAAGAGGATGCCAGTGGAAAAAGCTGATGCAGCTGAGAAGCAGAGGGTGAACAGAGGCTAGCTGAAAAGCTGCTAGCAATGATGGTGATGGTGTCGACAGTAGAGTGAGTAATCACTAGTGGCCTGCTAGAGAATACAGTCATAGAGGTGAGATCGTCGGCCGGTGGGTGTGAGAGACAGCACTGCAGAGAAAAAAAAATCGGTCACTAATGAAGAGTCTACTGCATAAATAAATAAAATCAATAGAATAAGAGGCAGTAGAAGAAGTAAGAATCTGCAGATGGTATAATCCAGTGTCGACGGCTGGATACAGTGATGTCAGAGGCAGATGCAGTGGTGGCTAGAGGTGGAAGATAGTTGCTCTTGAAGATTTCTGAATATGGAGGCAAAATAAGCAATAACAGGTAGAAAGCAAACCGAGTAGTTTTTGAATTTTTTATGAAAAGTAGCCATACCCTAGAATAAAATTTAATGATCCAAATAGCAAATGGACAAAATCAGGTTGTAGAATAAGATATGTTCTTTTCAGACGTATGAAAATCAAAGGATCAAAATCTGTCAGAAATTTAGGGAATCAGCAGAAAGAAGGCTACTCAGATTACAAAACTGCAAAAACTGCACAAAAGTTAATCAGATTCGAAAAGTTGCTATGTGTCCTAGAATGATCAGAACATATTTTCTTGAAAACAATTAATCCACAAGATAGAACAGCACATTCTTTATATTCCAAGTGAAAAATTAGGGTTTCAAGTCACTGAAGCATCTTAAAAAGTGGCAACAAAAGTGCTAATCAGATTAGTCAGAAAAAACTACTGCAGAAATTTATCATAATCGAAAAGTTGCTATGGTTTTTAGAATGATCCATGGACTTTAAATTCAGAAAAAATATCCAGATGATAGACAAAGATGAGTACTTCGTGATGGTGCCAAAGATCAAAAATCGCAGCGAGAAAACACCTACTCAGATAAGGAGACTGCAGTTCAAAAATTACGGGCGTAAAATCCTTTACGGTAGTGCCGTAATGCACAAAATCCCTCGGGTCAGATTATACAAGAATACGGCACCATAAACAATCATACGGTACTACCATAAAATTAGTCACATAAATTTTTTTTTTTTTTAAATTCAAAAAATTCAAAATTTAAAATTTTAAAATTTTAAAAATTCAAAAATTACAGCAACGTAAACAAATTTATGGTACGGTCGTAAAACGACTTAACTCTCGGGAGGATTTTGTCACAAAATACGGTACCGTAAAGAAATTAACGGTGGTACCGTAACGGGTTAAAACACTCTGGTTAAGAATAACTGGGATTACGGTACCGTAAAGAATATTACGGTAGTGCCGTAATTTCGCACCAAATCTCGTTTCCTACAGAAAAAAATGTAAAAATTAGTCCTAAAAGAAAATTAAAATAAAGGAAAGTAAGCTAAGTGACAATGCTTGGGTTGCCTCCCAAGAAGCACTAATTTTAGGTCCATAGCTTTACAAAAACTCAAAAATCATGGTGAAACAGGTGAATCAGTACCAAAGTAAAGAGCAAATAATTTTCTGCATTTCCTTTGTCCAAAAATTTTAGCCACTAATCCAAAAATGCAGAATTGCATATAAATCACAATCAAAGTGGCTTTCTTTAATATGCAGAAATCAAGATATTCAAAATTTTCAACTCTACTAAAAGGATATTTAATCATCTTCCTAAATTTGTCAGTAAGCAAAATCATAAGTCCTTTCTTCAAGTTTATATTTTCAATTGCCATAAGAGCAAGACTTTGATCAAAAGATATAAGCATTGGATCATCAAAATAATTTTTATGTCTTTCATTAGATTCCTCAATAAAACTCAATTTTTCAAATTCATCAAAAGATTCAACAAAAGATATGGGCAAAACACCAGAGTGAGATTCATCAGTGTTTGTAACATTCAAATCTTTATCAATTTCCTCAATCCCTTCATCAAATAACTTCTGAATTTCAAAATTATCATCAAAATCAAAGTGAGACTATTCAAAATCATTTTCCCTAACTCTTTTCACAAATAATTCATCATCAGAAGAGTCAAAATCAGAATCATTCAAAAAATCATAATGAGATTTATCAGAATCAATAGAATCAGAGTCAACCACAAAGACTTATCATTAATCTCAGCAATATCACCAAAATCAAAGTGGGGCTCATCAATGTCTGTAATTTCCAACCCTTTATCAAACTCATCAGATTTAACCATAAATGATACAACATCAAAAGAAGCAATTTCATCAAAAGAGGGTTTTTCAAAATCAATTTTCTCAAACTTTTTTACAAACAATTTATCAGAAGAATCAATTTTACAATCATCAAAATCAGAGTGAGATTCATTAATATTCACATGAGGCACAATCTCAAAACAATCATAATCAGAGGGAGATTTTTCTAAATCAAGTTTTTCAGTTTCAAACTCAAATAAACATGCTTGTTGTGCTAACTGGGTTTCTAAAATTTCAGAATTAGCAGTTAAAGATTCTACCCGAGAAGCAAGTTGACTTATTATTCCCTTAAGATACTCAATTTCTTTATTTTGACTTGTCATAAATTGGTTTTGATTTGACATGAATTTTTCAAGCATAGTTTCTAACCTAGATTCTTCAGTGTCCTCAAAATAAGGTTCAGAAACATGATTAGAGTAATTATCATAAAAAGAAGTTTGGTTTTCCCAACTAGAATACAATTGATCAGATTCGTTCCATGATAAATTGGGATTTAAAAATTGGCAATCAGAGGAATAATGATCAAAATATCCACAAATATCACATCTAATAGAAGAATAAGATGTTATAGCCGGTTGCTTATAAGAGTCTAAAAGTTTATTTAACTTATCTTGAATAGTGCATGATGAATCATCTTTGTATGGCATGTATTCCTCTCTCCTTTCAGTTGCCCAAGAATTGTAATTAAAAGACATCTTCAAATCTATCAAGGACAGAAAGATAATCCAATACCAATCAAATAAAACTTTTTTTTTCAGAATATCTAACAAAAATAAAAATCTAAAACACAAGTGAATTGACAAATTTCAGAAATTCTCAATTCTGTCACAACTGTGAAAATCCTAAACCTGCAAAAAGAAAGAAAAAAAATAAAGTTAAATCTAAAACAAATAAAACCTAGTCTAGCAATACTAACAACTATTTTGATATTAATAAAACTAAGGTCCCCGGCAACGGTGCCAAAAACTTGTTGTGATCCGAAAGGACACACTTTTAAATACAAGCAGGTAGACTCGTTTCAGGGGTCGCGGCCAAAGGTATTGGCGTATAGGGCTATTGTCACTCCCTGGCACGGCTCCAAAAACTTGTTGTCCCTAACTTGTAGTGTCCGCAAGTGCACGGATACTCGAAGTAATAAAGAAAATATCGATCCCACAGAGACCTTATTGTTAAGTACCAAATAATTGATTTCTCACAAGCTAAGCAAACCGAATATAATGGAAGTAAACTATGCAAGAAAAGTACGCTAAAAGAAAATTAGAGAGAGAACTGAGACTTGGGTTTCATCCACCTTGATTTCAATGACTAGATATGAATAAAAGGTCGTCGGTCAAATCTTGTTATGATAAAGATTTAATTTACTTCATAAAAAGATTATCTCACTTTCGTGCAGACAATCATGCAGGGACCAATCCTCACTTTTGCGCAAGATTTATTCCAGGCTAATGATAAGTAAATCATCAATCAAATAATTCAAAGATCACTTTCGTGCATCCGAATTCTAAGTTGATTGTCTCAGGTGGAATCTCAAGGATCACTTTCGTGCATCCGAGTCTCAACACAAGTTCTACCTATGGTTCTCCAACGTTCTGATCCTCACTTTCGTGCAAGATCTCCACGTTTGACACACTAACTTAATCTTAGGTTCATAATTATCAACATGGCAATCACATCACTAAAATAAAGAAATAAGAACTTTAACCTAATCTCTTACGGTGAGTTCCTATTTATCAATTTTAGGGTTCAAATTCTCAAGCAAGTCACCTTTCAGTCCTTATTGCGAGAACTCTAAACATGATGACAAGAAGTAAACTAAGGAGAAATTTAGAACAATAATCACATAGGTAAAATTATCATGGCAAAATTATCTTGACGAAATAAAAAGTTATCTAATCATATAAAATCAAGGGTATTACACCCATGTCCCAAATATGTTTAAGCTTGCATGGAGAAAGAAATACAATCAACCATAGTTTCAAAGTATTAGAAATTGAAGAGAAGGAAGAAATAAACTTTACAACGCGGCTGTAATAGAAATTACAGCCGTAATCACGCGTATGAACAGTGTCGGCGGCGTTCTTTCCTTGATTCCTCCTCCGATCGAACTCCTTTTTCTCTGAAACTTCTGGTGCATCCTCCTCTCCTCTAGGTGAAGCTTCTAAGTGAAAATCATGTTTAGAGGTGCCCTCTACGCCTCTCGGCATCAGGCCAAACCCTAACCACCTCTCTGTCGATTGCTCTTTTGATACAAGATGAACATTCCTTCCCCCACTTTGCACGTCTTCTCCTCTTTAAGACGAGTCCGCAGCATCTTTCCGATCTTGATTTGGAGCTCTGGATCAAAAGTTATGGTCCGCGCAAGATTCAGACCCGTAAAAATTGCGTTTTTGACTTCGAATTACGGCCGTAATGGATATTACGGCAGTGCCGTAATTTGAACAGCAAGCTTTCGGATGAAAATCTTCCGGGATTATGGCACCGTAATATACCTTACAGCCATGCCGTAATGTCAGCAATCTCTCGGATGGAAAACCATCCCGCATTACTGTACCGTAATTCCGTTACGGTGGTACCGTAAACTTCATCAAATCTCTGCCCAGAATTACGCTCATATTACGGCCCGTAAAAATGTTTATGGCAGTGCTGTAATCTTCATGAAATCTCTGGTCCGAAAAATCTCAAAATATGGTACCGTAAAGAGTGTTACGGGGGTACCGTAATTTTGATCTGAGTCTGTAGTCAAATTACGGTACCGTAAAAGTCATATTGGGGGTGCCGTAATTTGCTCTTAAGCTCTGATTCTTCTAAAATTTAACGTGTGATCCCCTCTAGACGTTGTGAATTCAATTATGCATCTGGTTTACTCGAAATCGATTAAAAAATATGCCTTTTTGCCTGAAAATCATCAAAAACATAAAAGAGCATAGATTCCGCAAATATTGATAAAAAAAAGGCATAAAAATAAGCAAAGTCTATGAATATGACACAAAAACACTCATGAAATGGCACAAAAATTACTATATATTTTGTGTCATCAGCTGTGTTTAGTAATTTCATCATTCTCTTCGATGCTAGCTTAAACCTTTTTTGGATTATTGTATTCTTTTCAAAATGCTAGCTTAAACCTTTTTTGGGACATGCGGGGTGTAATCCCCCTTGAATTTTAATGACTAGATGATTATTATTTTTGTCATGATAATCTTTGTTATGATAATTCTGCTTTTGTGATGATTTGTCTTTAATTCTCCATAGATTTATATTATCATGCATGTTTTAGAGTTTTTGCAATATGGACTGAGATGTGATTTGCTTGAGAACTTGGAACCCTAAAATTGAATGCTAGGAACTTACTGTAACAAATTAGGTCTGTTCTTATTTCTCAAATTTTAGTTGCATAATTGACATGTTTGATAATATTGATCTAGGATTGAGTTATTATGATAAACATGATGATTACTGTGAGAAATCGAGTAATTGGTCTGTTGGAGAACCCTAAGCAGAACATATGAAAACTATTGTACTAAAATATGTAGTTAGAATTCGGATGCACAAAATTGATCCTTGAGTTCTTCATTGATGATTTATAGTTTTCTTATGAGATGATTGACTTAGAATTCAGATGCACGAAAGTGATCCTTGAGTTCTTTGCCGATGATTCGCTTATCTTCAGCATTGAATAGATCCTGCGCGAAAGTGAGGATCGGTTCTTTGTATAATTATCTGCACGAAAGTGAGATAATTCTATTATGAAGTGAATTATGTCTTTATCATAATAAGATTTGACTGATGACCTATTATTTATATCTAGTCATTGAAATCAAGGTGGATGATGAAGAGTCCCCTTCAAGGGGGAGCGCAAGGGGGTGAAACCCTAAAGGTAAGCGCATATAGAGCTTTTGAGCGGAAGCAAGGGTTTCCATGATCGATTTATATGACATATGATCAACTGTCAATACCTTTTAATGTAGATAGATCTAGAAGAAATATCATACCATTTCCATCGCTTGGATGGTGTCTTGGAAGAAGAGATCGAAAGGGGTCTCCTCCACAATATGCGCACACAGGATGAGAAGTAGCTTTCTTCTTGTCGCTCCTTGTGCTAGCAAGGATCTTCAAGTGCCCCTTGTCGCGTGAAGGAGATTGAGAGAGAAGACTTCTTGCTGGCCGAATGCTCACCTTCACGTGAAGAACACCCAAAGCGAAAGGAGGAAGAGGCTAGAGAGGCGTTCAAAGCATGGGAGCGTTTTCCACTAGCAAAACGCCTTCCCAATTTGGCAAGTTTTAACTTCACTTAAAACCCCTCTTTAACCATCGAAAACTCCTCTTGTCTTTGAACCATATGTTCACATAAGTGAACCGGTTCAAAGCAATTCGGTTTAGATGCATTTGGTTCAAAGACCAAATCAAACCAGCCCAAGCCATTTGGTCTAGATCTCATTGAACCAATGGTTCAAGATCTAACCGTTGATCTCTTGATACTCTTGATCTCACCGATCTAGCATCAATACTCTCGATCGAAGCTTACCGATCTCAAGCCTTAATCAATCAAACATGATCAGACCAGATCTTACTTACAATCAGAGTTTAAACTCCTTTAAACTGAACCCAAACAATTCAGTCCACACGATCTGACTTAAGTAAGCCATATCATCAAATTGTGCGACCCTGAGGGTTCCTTTAAATGTCGGTAACGATAACTTGCGTTATCACGATCAGTGAGGGGTATCTAGCAACACATCACTGTCTCCCGATATAAAGGAAATAGTCTTCCAAGACTACACCCAAACCACAGCACAAGTGTGAATCCACTTCACTAGGCATACATGATTCCTTTGCCACTGGATGTTCTTATTGGACAAGCGTGTCAAGCCTGTAACTCCAATATGATGAGCATGATTAGATCAGATGAACATAGTCACCTGGGTATGGCCATACACTTTCTCAATCATCTCATTTAGGGGGGGCCCCTTTAGAACATCACACTCCTTAAACAAGGAGACGGCAATCCTATATCTATCACTAGTGTCCTAACCTGACTCATGATCATTATCCAAGATAGTCTATAACCATTATGTTTCAAATGATATTGAACTACCTCAAAACAATGACAATCATCATTTAGAAACACAAGTGATCTCAAGTCAGAGGACATGTGCCACTTGATGCAAACAAGGATTATTCACATTGTGACAAGCAATTGAATATCCTAGTAGGGTCTGTCCAGTACATCCAATGTACCCATGAGTCTACATCTTATTCCATGCTCGAAGAATCCTATAAGATTAGAACACATATTAGTCTCAATCATATCAAGGCTGTCTCATGTTCACCAAGATATCTCGACTAAGGACATTACAGCCTGTCAGCCTAGCTGAACAGCATTGAGACATTATTCAGAAGCACACTCATTGCAGCAGACAATGTAACATACTGAATAACAACCATTGCCTTTATAAACATAAGAGTTTATATACATGATACTGATAGAATCCCAAGGCCTCAAACATTAGCCTTAAGGGCATACCCCAACAATCTCCCACTTGCACTTAATCTAATGGTTGAGAAATCTCTAACCCATGTAATTACAGTGCTTCTCATGCTTCTGCTACGCCAGAGGCTTGTTAAGCGGGTCAGCCAGATTGTCATCTGTATGTACCTTGCAGATTTTGATCTCGCCACGATCAATGATCTCCCGGATCAAGTGAAACCGTCTCTGTATGTGCTTGGACTTCTGGTGCGACCGTGGTTCCTTTGCTTGTGCGATTGCTCCAGTGTTATCACAGAAGATAACCAAAGGATCTGCACTCGAAGGAACAACACCAAGTTCCTGAATGAACTTACGAATCCATACTGCCTCCTTAGATGCTTCTGAGGCTGCAACATACTCGGCTTCTGTTGTGGAATCAGCAACAATAGACTGTTTGAAACTTTTCCACACCACTGCTCCTCCATTCAAGCTAAAAACATAGCCTGATTGCGATCGGAAATCATCCTGGTCCGACTGGAACGAAGCGTCAGTATATCCTTCTATACTGAGTTCTTCCTGACCACCATATATCAAGAACATATCTTTGGACCTCCGTAAATATTTTAAAATGTTCTTGACCGCAATCCAGTGTGCCTGACCTGGATTACTTTGGAATCGACTGGTCACGCTTAACCCGTAAGCGACGTCTGGGCGAGTACACAACATCGCATACATAATGGACCCAATAGCCGAAGCATAAGGCGTATTGTCCATTTCATCTTTCTCAGTCTGTGTTTGTGGACACTGACTCTTTGAAAGATTCAGACCATGTCTGACTGGAAGATATCCTCTTTTAGAATTCTCTAAATGAAATCTCTCCAGGACTTTATCGATGTTAGTACTCTGGCACAGCCCGAGAAGCCTCTTAGATCTATCTCTGTAGATCTTCACACCTAATACATAGGCTGCTTCTCCTAAATCTTTCATCTGGAAACATTTTCCTAACCATGCTTTAACAGCATACAGTTCAGGAATATCGTTTCCAATGATTAAGATATCATCGACGTAGAGGACTAGGAAAGTAATCACGCTCCCACTAAACCTCTTATATACACACGGGTCATCTTCGTTCTTGATGAAACCAAACTCACAGAATGATTCATCAAAACGAATATTCCAGCTTCTAGATGCTTGTTTAAGTCCATAAATGGACTTCTTTAACTTGCATATTTTATGACGATCTGATGGACTAGTGAAACCTTCAGGTTGTGTCATATACACATCCTCATCCAGTTTTCCATTAAGGAAAGCGGTCTTCACATCCATCTGCCAGATCTCATAATCGTAATATGCTGCTATCGCGAAAAGAATCCGAATAGACTTAAACATGGCCACAGGAGAGAAAGTTTCATCATAATCTATCCCGTAGATTTGTTTGAAACCTTTCGCAACTAGCCTGCCTTTATAGGTAACCACGTTACCATCCATGTCAATCTTCTTCTTGAAGATCCATTTACAGCCTATAGGGATTACTCCCGGAGGTGGATCAACCAAATCCCAGACCTGGTTATCTGACATGGAGTCCATCTCGGCTCGCATAGCTTCAAGCCATCTAGCTGAATCCGGTCTACTGACCGCATCCGCATAAGTGAGGGGTTCATCATTTTCAATGATGTAGACTCCGTCATAGCGCTCAGGCTGTCGACGGATCCTTCCCGATCTACGCGGTTCCCGTGATATCTGAGCCTCAGGTTGTTCAATAACCTGTTCTACCAGCTCAGGCTCATCCAACTGTGCTTGACTACTTTGTCCTTCCTCTGGATTCTCATCCAGCTTTATTTCTCTCCCACTGGCTTCTTGCAGAAGAAATTCCTTCTCAAGAAAAACTGCCGTCCGAGCAACAAATACTTTGTTCTCTTTGGGATCGTAGAAATAATAACCCTTAGTTTCCTTAGGGTATCCGACAAAGACACATTTCTCAGATCTGCTCTCTAGTTTCCCAGAGGCGAGCTTTTTGACATAAGCCTCACAACCCCAGATCTTAATAAATGTCAAGCTCGGCTGTTTCCCATACCATAGCTCATATGGAGTCTTAGAAACTGCCTTGGATGGCACTCAGTTTAGTACCTTTGCAGCTGTTTCCAGTGCAAATCCCCAAAAGGAGTAAGGTAGAGTAGCCTGACTCATTATAGAACGAACCATATCTAGTAAGGTTCTGTTCCTCCTCTCGGACACACCATTCCATTGCGGTGTTCCTGGCGGAGTGAGCTGTGAGATAATCCCACACTCCTTCAGATAGTCAGTAAACTCTCGACTTAGGTATTCTCCACCTCGATCAGAACGAAGTGCCTTGATATTTCGGCCTAGCTGATTTTGTACTTCATTTTTGAACTCTTTGAACTTGTCAAAAGATTCACTCTTATGTCTCATTAAATAGACATACCCATATCTACTGAAATCATCAGTAAAGGTAATGAAGTACGAATAGCCACCTCTGGCATGTTTACTAAATGGCCCACACACATCACTGTGTATAAGGTCAAGTAAACCCGAAGCCCTTTGACCTTTGTGAGGAAAAGGAGCCTTCGTCATTTTACCCATTAAACAAGCTTTGCATGTATCAATCTCCCCATTGGAGAATGATCCCAGCAGTCCATGATCATGCAACCGCTTAATGCGTTTCTTGTTAATATGGCCTAAACGACTATGCCATAGCAAGGTGCTGTCATCAGCATACTTGGCTTTCTTATTATCAATGTTTTGTATAGAACATTCCATGTCCAACATGAATAACCCATTGTTAATTGATCCAGAAGCATAAACAATATTATCATAAGACAGAACACACTTTGAAATATTGCATTCAAAGGCAAATCCTTTCCTGACAAGAGCAGGAATAGAGATAATATTTTTCGTAATACTTGGAACGAAATAACAATTGTCAAGTTCTAGTACAAGTCCAGATGGTAATGAGATGTAATAAACCCCTACAGCAACAGCAGCAACCCGTGCCCCGTTTCCAACTCGTAGGTCCACCTCATGCTGTCCCACCTGCCTTCTTCTCTTGAGTTCCTGTACATTTGAACAAATGTGAACTCCACATGCAGTGTCCAACACCCATGAAATAGAAGAAGAAGATATCATGACCTCAGTCACAAATATACCTGAGCCAGAAGCGATGCTTCCCTTCTTGTCTCCTTGGAGCGCTTTACAGTCCTTTTTCCAGTGACCCAGCTGGCCACAGTGGAAACATCTGTTGTCCTTCGACCGCTTCACCTTTTGTTTCAGAGCCTTGCTGTAGTTCTTGACAGGGGCTTTGCCCTTCTTCCCCTTCTTCTTGTTCCTGGAAGGGAACATCAAGACAGAGGTTGAAGGCTTTCCCTTCAGAGTTTCCTCTGTAGTCAAGAGCATATTCAGCAACTCTGCCGGAGTACAGTCGATCTTGTTCATATTAAAATTAATAATGAACGCATCGAAGGAGGCCGGGAGAGACTGCAGAATAATGTCTACAGCAAGCTCCTGATTGATGGTATGCCCCAGTTTTTCTAGAGCCTCCTTGTGCCCAATCATCTTGAGCACATGAGCTCCCACTGGACTCCCTTCAGTCAGTTTGCTCTGAAAGAAAAGCTTGGTCAGATTATAGCGTTCAGTCCTCGCCTGTGCAGCATACAGCATCTTGAGGTTTGCTATAATTTCTATAGCTGACATATCCTCATGCTGACGCTGCAGCGGTGGCGTCATAGACGCTAGCATCAGGCAAGCAACATCAATGCTATCATTGACATGCTTTTCATAGGCATCGCGAACCGCCCTTGCGGCGTTCGCAGCGGGTTGAGGCGGTATAGCCATCTCGAGGACATACAGTTTCCTCTCAGCCTTAAGAACAATCTTAAGGTGTCCGTACCAGTATGAGAAGTTTGGCCCAGCAAACTTCTCCCTTTCCAGTAGGGATCGCACATTGAAGCTCATGGTGTTCGTTGCTGCAGGAATCTACAACAATGCAAGAACAGCAAGGTCAGTATCAATGTTTAGAATCAATCCAGGACTTAAGAAAGATTCTTTTCTCACTATTTTATCTGACTGAAAAATCCATTAAAACAGTCCGAAAGAGTAACACTCTTTTAGTGAGATGGGATCCAGATTTCATACTTGGTCTCCGCGTCCCGCTCAGGCGAGATAAGATGCACAGAGAGTACAAGCATTAATTTCTGGTAGGCAGTCCCTGCCAATCGCCAACCCGTGCGATTCCCCTTCATCTGGGCAATCCAGCCGACTGTGCCAACTGAGTTGGTACAACACAGTCTCTGATCCCACAGATGGCTGCCTCCATGTGCTTGTTGGAGTATGCCCTTAAGGCTAATGTTTGAGGCCTTTGGGATTGTAATAGTATCATGTAATAAACTCTTATGTTTATAAAAGGCATGGTTATTATTCAGCTTGTTACCTTGTCTGCTGTAATAAGTGTACTTCTGAATAATGTCTCAAAGCTGTTCAGCTAGGCTGACAGGCTATAAGTCCTTAGTCGAGATATCTTGGAGAACATGAGACAGCCTTGATATGATAGAGACTAATATGAGTGCTAATCTTATAGGATGCTTCGAGCATGGAATAAGATGTAGACTCATGGGTACATTGGATGTACTGGACAGACCCTACTGGGATATTCCATTGCTTGTCACAATGTGAATGATCCTTGTAAGCAACAAGTGGCACATGTCCTCTGACTTGAGATCACTTGTGTTTCTAAATGAGGATTGTCATTGTCTTGAGCTAGTTCAATATCATTTGAGATATAATGATTATAGACTATCTTGGATGGTGAGCTTGAATCAGGTTAGGGCACTTGTGATAGATAAAGGATTGCCGTCTCCTTGTTTAAGGAGTGTGATGTTCTATAGGGCCACACTATATGAGATGATTGAGGAAGTGTATGGCCATACCCAGATGACTATGTTCATCTGATCTAATCATGCTCATCGTATTGGAGTTACAAGCTTGACATGCTTGTCCAATAAGAACATCCAGTGGCAAAGGACAAATGTATGCCTTGTGAATTGAGTCACACTTGTGCTGTGTTTTGGGTGCAGTCTTGGAAGACTCTTTCCTTTATATCGGGAGACAGTGATGTGTTGCTAGATACCCCTCACTGATCGTGATAACGTAAGTTATCGTTACCGACATTTAAAGGAAACCCTCAGGGTCGCACAATTTGGTGATATGGCTTCCTTAAGTCAGATCGTGTGGACTGAATTGTTTTGGTTCAGTTTAAAGAGATTTAATCTCTGATTGTAAGTGAGATCTGGTCTGATCATGTTTGATTGATTAGAGCTTTAGATCGGTAAGCTTCGATCGAGAGAGATGATGCTAGATCGGTGCGATCAGAAGCGTCAGATGATGAAGGGTCAGATCTAGGACCTTGTGGTCTAATTTGGTCTAGACTTAATTCTGGGCTGATTTGGTTTCGAAATTGAACCAATGAAATTGAACCGGCTCATGGGTTGAGCGCTTGGTTCAAGAGGGAGAAGAGGTTGCGTTTGGTTCATGGAAACATGAACCATGAACGCCAACTCTTAATCGTTGCCATTTATGGAAAGTTCCATAAGCTAAACGCATATGCGTTCATGGCTTGATTACTCTCTAATGCTTTCGGTTTTGCTCTTTGGGCGTGGAGAAAACGGCTTGCTCTTGGAGAAGGCGTTGTTCTTGCGAAAAGAAGGAAGAGCTCTCGAAAAGAAGGCAGCCCTTTTCATCTAATCTCCTACACACGGTTGAAAGAGCTTGCCAATCTTGCTAGCACAAGACTTGCGCAAGGAGGAAGCTTTCATCCCTTGTGTGTGATTTCTTTGGAGAAGATCCCTTCGGTCTTTCTTCTTCCAAGCCGCACCATCTACATGGCTATGGTATGATCTTGTTCTTATCAATCTTTGATAGTTGAACAATTGGCATGCAAACGATTTTAAAACCCTTGCTTCCGCTTGCATCATTTTTCATTAGCGCCATGCTTAGGGTTTTTGCCCCCTTTATCTTTGGGGTTCCTTCAATTGGTATCAGAGCTTGGCTCTTTGCATGCTATTTTGTTTGCTAATGTGATCCATACTTGTTGCGCCTACTTTGTTTACATGTTGGATGCGCTTACCTTGGTTTGGTTTCATGAAAGTTGCGCTTGTATCATGGCTTCATGAAGGTTGCGCATGTATCATTTGATGACATGTAGTTTGCGCTCCCCCTTGAAGGGGACTCCCTGAAGTTTGCGCTCCCCCTTGAAGGGGACCCCCTTAGATCTAAGGGTTATCAAGCATGTTGTTTGTTTGTTTGCGCATGTACTAGATGTTTTTAAAAACAAACTTACATCTTGCGCGCATGATTAGATCTAAGGTGTCCCTACAATAAACCCTTAGATGGGTTGATGGGGTTGAAGTCACCACTAGGTTAGATCCAAGTCTGATCAGACCATCTGACAGCTCAGATGGGTTGACCCAATAGCACCTATGCGCAAGCACAAGGTGGCTATAGGTTGACTGCATCTAGGGCGTGTAGCGAGGTCTGGTTGAGACAACTACTGAACACACTTGAGTTAGGCTCGGGGTCACACCCGCTTGCCAAAACTCATGGGGTGGTTCAGCCCTTGGGGCATGCATGGTTGACCATTAGGTCAACTCGGGTCAGTTAGGACTCGGTGCATGCAAGGGCAAAGGATCTAGCTAGATGGATGAGTGGATCCCCATCAATGGACCATTGTAAGGTTATAGGGATCATAAGGAAATTAAAATTGATGCCATGGGGTTTTTCAAAACTTTTAATTTCAAGATGATTGGATCACATGTTGATTGAACCATTTGCTTGTTTATTTAGTCTTATGTGGGTTGCCCTATTGTGTGCTGTGCTGGGGCCTGCGTGCCTGGATTTAAAATTGTAAATTAATTTGTGATCTGCGAATCACATTGTACTTAATTTATAATATGTAGTTGACCTGCGAGTCAACCTTGTCTAGATAGATCAAATGTATTTGATTAGACAAGAGCAAAGGCACACATCCCAAAGGGGCATTCAGCTGGTAACGCACCTGAGGTGCTCTTGGCGCTAGGGCCCTAGGTTGGACCAGATGAGATGCCAAGGAGCTCAAGTGAAGACTTAAGTAAATTAAGGTCTTACTAGGGTTCATGGGCTTTTACCACATAAGATCATGCTTTCTTCTTATTGCTTATAATTAGAATTGCATGTTTAAGTTTATCTTCTGCTATCACCATAGGACTTGCATGATAGTTAAGAAGATAAAAGACCGATAAAATCCAACGCTAATATATCAAGCTCGTAAGCCTTCTGACGCGAAACCTCACCTTTCTGATTATCGTTGGAGCCGTGTTGAACCCACTCAGTGGGCACGTCCATCTATCTTCAGACGGTGCTGGATTTCACCTGCGTGTTACAGAGTTGGGATTTATCCCCTCTCGTTGCTCAGCATAGCACGTGGTGGTCCAGGGAGTAGGTCAGGTCAGCTTGACCATGTTGGCTACATATGTGGCGCATATGGTAGCACATGGAGGCAGCCATCTCTGGGATCAGAGACTGTGTTGTACCAACTCAGTTGGCACAGTCTGCTGGATTGCCAAGATGAAGGGGAATCGCACGGGTTGGCGATTGGCTGGGACAGCCTACCAGAAATTAGTGCTTGTTATCTCTGTGCATCTTATCTCGCCTGAGCGGGACGCGGAGACCAAGTATGAAATCTGGATCCCATCTCACTAAAAGAGTATTACTCTTTCGGACTGTTTACTGGATTTTTCAGTCAGACAAAATAGTGAGAAAAGAATCTTTCTTAAGTCCTGGATTGATTCTAAACATTGATACTGACCTTGCTGTTCTTGCTTGTTGTAGATTCCTGCAGCAACGAACACCATGAGCTTCAATGTGCGATCCCTACTGGAAAGGGAGAAGTTTGCTGGGCCGAACTTCTCTGACTGGTTCGGACACCTTAAGATTGTTCTTAAGGCAGAGAGGAAACTGTATGTCCTCGAGACGGCGATACCGCCGCAGCCCGCTCCGAACGCCGCAAGGGCGGTTCGGGAAGCCTACGAAAAGCACGTCAATGATAGCATTGATGTCGCTTGCCTGATGCTAGCGTCTATGACGCCACCGCTGCAGCGTCAGCATGAGGATATGTCAGCTATAGAGATTATAGCGAACCTCAAAATGCTGTATGCTGCACAGGCGAGGACTGAGCGCTATAATCTGACGAAGCTCTTCTTTCAGAGCAAACTGGCTGAGGGGAGCCCAGTGGGAGCTCACGTGCTCAAGATGATTGGGCACAAGGAGGCTCTAGATAAACTGGGGCATACCATCAACCAGGAGCTTGCTGTAGACATAATTCTACAGTCTCTTCCGCCTTCTTTCGATGCGTTCATCATTAACTATAATATGAACAAAATCGATTGTACGCCGGCAGAGCTGTTGAATATGCTCTTGACAACTGAGGAAACTCTGAAGGGTAAGCCTTCAACCTCTGTCTTAATAGTTCCTTCTAGGAACAAGAAGAAGGGGAAGAAGGGCAAGGCCCCTGTCAAGAATTACAGCAAGGCCCTGAAACAGAAGGTGAAGCGGTCGAAGGACAACAGGTGTTTCCACTGTGGCCAGCTGGGTCACTGGAAAAAGGACTGTAAAGCGCTCCAAGGAGATAAGAGGGGAAGCATCGCTTCTGGCTCAGGTTTATATGTGACTGAGGTCATGTTATCTTCTTCTACTATATCATGGGTGTTGGACACCGCATGTGGAGTTCACATTTGTTCAAATGTGCAGGAACTCAAGAGAAGAAGGCAGGTGGGACAGCATGAGGTAGACCTACGAGTTGGAAACGGGGCACGGGTTGCTGCTGTTGCTGTAGGAGACTATTTCATTACTTTACCATCTGGCATTGTATTAGAATTAAACAATTGTTACTTTGTACCCAGTATTACCAAGAATATTATCTCTATTCCTGCTCTTGTCAGGAAAGGATTTGCCTTTGAATGCAAGATTTCAAAGTGTGTTTTGACTTATGATAATATTGTGTATGCGACTGGTTCAATTAACAATGGGTTATACATGTTGGACATGGAAAATTCTATACAAAACATTGATAATAAGAAAGCCAAGTATGCTGATGACAGCACCTTGTTATGGCATAGTCGTTTAGGCCATATAAACGAGAAGCGCATTAAGCGGTTGCATAATCATGGACTGCTGGGATCTTTCTCCTATGAGGAGATTGATACATGCAAAGCTTGTTTGATGGGTAAAATGACGAAGTCACCTTTTCTTCACAAAGGTCAAAGGGCTTCAGGTTTACTGGACCTTATACACAGTGATGTGTGTGGGCCTTTTAGTAAACAAGCCAGAGGTGGCTATCAGTACTTCATTACCTTTACTGATGATTTCAGTAGGTATGGGTATGTCTATTTAATGAGACATAAAAATGAATCTTTTGACAAGTTCAAAGAGTTCAAAAATGAAGTACAAAATCAGTTAGGCCGAAATATCAAGACACTTCGTTCTGATCGAGGTGGTGAATACCTGAGTCATGCGTTTACTGACTATCTGAAAGAGTGTGGGATTATCTCACAGCTCACTCCGCCAGGAACACCGCAGTGGAATGGTGTGTCCGAGAGGAGAAATAGAACGTTACTTGATATGGTTCGTTCTATGATGAGTCAGGCTACTCTTCCATACTCCTTTTGGGGTTTTGCACTGGAAACAGCTGCAAAGGTACTAAACCGAGTGCCATCCAAGGCAGTTTCAAAGACGCCACATGAGTTATGGTATGGGAAACAGCCTAGCTTGACATTTATCAAGATCTGGGGTTGCGAGGCTTATGTCAAAAAGCTCGCCTCTGGGAAACTAGAGAGCAGATCTGACAAATGCATCTTTGTCGGTTACCCTAAGGAAACTAAGGGTTATTATTTCTTCGATCCCAAGGAGAACAAGGTTTTTGTTGCTCGGACGGCCATATTTCTTGAGAAGGAATTTCTTCTGCAAGAGGCCAGTGGGAGAGAAATAAAGCTGGATGAGAATCCAGAAGAAGGACAAAGTAGTCAAGCACAGTTGGATGAGCCTGAGCCGGTAGATCAGGTTATTGAACAACCTGAGGCTCAAATATCACGGGAACCGCGAAGATCGGGTAGGATCCGTCGACAGCCTGAGCGCTATGACGGAGTCTACATCATTGATAATGATGAACCCCTAACTTATGCGGATGCGGTCAGTGGACCGGAGTCAGCTAGATGGCTTGAAGCTATGCGAGCCGAGATGGACTCCATGTCAGATAACCAAGTCTGGGATTTGGTTGATCCGCCTCCGGGAGTAATCCCTATAGGCTGTAAATGGATCTTCAAGAAGAAGATTGACATGGATGGTAACGTGGTTACCTATAAAGGCAGGCTAGTTGCGAAAGGTTTCAAACAAATCTACGGGTTAGATTATGATGAAACTTTCTCACCAGTAGCCATGTTTAAGTCTATTCGGATTCTTTTCGCGATAGCTGCATATTACGATTATGAGATCTGGCAGATGGATGTGAAGACAGCTTTCCTCAATGGAAATCTGGATGAGGATGTGTATATGACACAACCGGAAGGTTTCACTAGTCCATCAGATCGTCATAAAATATGCAAGTTAAAGAAGTCCATTTATGGACTGAAACAAGCATCAAGAAGCTGGAACATTCGTTTTGATGAATCAATCTCTGAGTTTGGTTTCATCAAGAACGAAGATGACCCGTGTGTATATAAGAGGTTTAGTGGGAGCGTGATTACATTCCTAATCCTCTACGTCGATGATATCTTGATCATTGGAAACGATATTCCTGAACTGCATGCTGTTAAGGCATGGTTAGGAAAATGTTTCCAGATGAAAGATCTAGGAGAAGCAGCCTATGTATTAGGTGTGAAGATCTACCGGGATAGATCTAAGAGGCTTCTCGGGCTGTGCCAGAGTACCTACATCGATAAGGTCCTGGAGAGATTCCATTTAGAGAATTCTAAACGTGGATATCTTCCAGTCAGACATGGTCTGAATCTTTCGAAGAGTCAGTGTCCACAAACACAGACTGAGAAAGATGAAATGGACAATACGCCTTATGCTTCGGCTATTGGGTCCATAATGTATGCGATGTTGTGTACTCGCCCAGACGTCGCTTACGGGTTAAGCGTGACCAGTCGATTCCAAAGTAATCCAGGTTTGGCGCACTGGATTGCGGTCAAGAACATTTTAAAATATCTGCGGAGGACCAAAGATATGTTCTTGATATATGGTGGTCAGGAAGAACTCAGTATAGAGGGATATACTGACGCTTCGTTCCAGTCAGACCAGGATGATTTCCGATCGCAATCAGGCTATGTTTTTAGCTTGAATGGTGGAGCAGTGGTGTGGAAAAGCTTCAAACAGTCTACTGTTGCTGATTCCACAACAGAAGCCGAGTATGTTGCAGCCTCGGAAGCATCCAAGGAGGCAGTGTGGATTCGTAAGTTCGTGAGAGAACTTGGTGTCGTTCCTTCGAGTGCAGATCCTTTGGTTATCTTCTGTGATAACACTGGAGCTATAGCACAAGCAAAGGAACCTCGGTCGCACCAGAAGTCCAAGCACATACAGAGACGGTTTCACTTGATCCGGGAGATCATTGATCGTGGCGAGATCAAGATTTGCAAGGTTCATACAGATGACAATCTGGCAGACCCGCTTACCAAGCCTCTGGCGCAGCAGAAGCATGAGAAGCACTGTAATAATATGGGTTTGAGATTTCTCAACCATTAGATTAAGTGCAAGTGGGAGATTGTTGGAGTATGCCCTTAAGGCTAATGTTTGAGGCCTTTGGGATTGTAATAGTATCATGTAATAAACTCTTATGTTTATAAAAGGCATGGTTATTATTCAGCTTGTTACCTTGTCTGCTGTAATAAGTGTACTTCTGAATAATGTCTCAAAGCTGTTCAGCTAGGCTGACAGGCTATAAGTCCTTAGTCGAGATATCTTGGAGAACATGAGACAGCCTTGATATGATAGAGACTAATATGAGTGCTAATCTTATAGGATGCTTCGAGCATGGAATAAGATGTAGACTCATGGGTACATTGGATGTACTGGACAGACCCTACTGGGATATTCCATTGCTTGTCACAATGTGAATGATCCTTGTAAGCAACAAGTGGCACATGTCCTCTGACTTGAGATCACTTGTGTTTCTAAATGAGGATTGTCATTGTCTTGAGCTAGTTCAATATCATTTGAGATATAATGATTATAGACTATCTTGGATGGTGAGCTTGAATCAGGTTAGGGCACTTGTGATAGATAAAGGATTGCCGTCTCCTTGTTTAAGGAGTGTGATGTTCTATAGGGCCACACTATATGAGATGATTGAGGAAGTGTATGGCCATACCCAGATGACTATGTTCATCTGATCTAATCATGCTCATCGTATTGGAGTTACAAGCTTGACATGCTTGTCCAATAAGAACATCCAGTGGCAAAGGACAAATGTATGCCTTGTGAATTGAGTCACACTTGTGCTGTGTTTTGGGTGCAGTCTTGGAAGACTCTTTCCTTTATATCGGGAGACAGTGATGTGTTGCTAGATACCCCTCACTGATCGTGATAACGTAAGTTATCGTTACCGACATTTAAAGGAAACCCTCAGGGTCGCACAATTTGGTGATATGGCTTCCTTAAGTCAGATCGTGTGGACTGAATTGTTTTGGTTCAGTTTAAAGAGATTTAATCTCTGATTGTAAGTGAGATCTGGTCTGATCATGTTTGATTGATTAGAGCTTTAGATCGGTAAGCTTCGATCGAGAGAGATGATGCTAGATCGGTGCGATCAGAAGCGTCAGATGATGAAGGGTCAGATCTAGGACCTTGTGGTCTAATTTGGTCTAGACTTAATTCTGGGCTGATTTGGTTTCGAAATTGAACCAATGAAATTGAACCGGCTCATGGGTTGAGCGCTTGGTTCAAGAGGGAGAAGAGGTTGCGTTTGGTTCATGGAAACATGAACCATGAACGCCAACTCTTAATCGTTGCCATTTATGGAAAGTTCCATAAGCTAAACGCATATGCGTTCATGGCTTGATTACTCTCTAATGCTTTCGGTTTTGCTCTTTGGGCGTGGAGAAAACGGCTTGCTCTTGGAGAAGGCGTTGTTCTTGCGAAAAGAAGGAAGAGCTCTCGAAAAGAAGGCAGCCCTTTTCATCTAATCTCCTACACACGGTTGAAAGAGCTTGCCAATCTTGCTAGCACAAGACTTGCGCAAGGAGGAAGCTTTCATCCCTTGTGTGTGATTTCTTTGGAGAAGATCCCTTCGGTCTTTCTTCTTCCAAGCCGCACCATCTACATGGCTATGGTATGATCTTGTTCTTATCAATCTTTGATAGTTGAACAATTGGCATGCAAACGATTTTAAAACCCTTGCTTCCGCTTGCATCATTTTTCATTAGCGCCATGCTTAGGGTTTTTGCCCCCTTTATCTTTGGGGTTCCTTCAGTGCTACCATATGCGCCACATATGTAGCCTACATGGTCAAGCTGACCTGACCTACTCCTTGGACCACCACGTGCTATGCTGAGCAACGAGAAGCGATAAATCCCTTCTCTGTAACACGCAGGTGAAATCGCACACCGTCTGAAGATAGATGGACGTGCCCACTGAGTGGGTACAACACGGCTCCAACGATAGTCAGAACAGTGAGGTTTCGCGTCAGAAGGCTATCGAGCTTGATATTTTAGCGTTGGATTTTAACGGTCTTTTATCTTCTTAACTATCATGCAAACCCTATGGTGATAGCAGAAGATAAATAAATCATGCAATTCTAATTATAAACGATAAGTAGAAAGCATGCTGATCTTATGTGGTAAAAGCCCATTAACCCTAAGTAAGACCTTAAGTTAACTTAAGTCTTCACTTTAGCTCTTCTTGGGTCTTTTGCCTCTCATCTGGCCCAGACCAGGGCCTAAGCGCCTTCTGCAGCTCAGGTGCACCCACCAGGTAGATGCGCCTGTCATAGGGTCGAACCCTAGACCTCCCACCTGGTCAAGCCTCTGCTGCATGCGCCTCTGCCAACTGTGCTATGTGCTCATGTCTGATTAAACTTACAATTTAATCTATCTAGACATGCTTGACTCGTAGGTCAATTACACATTATAAATTAAATAAAAGTGATGCGCAGATCACAATATAAATTAATTTACAATTTTAATCCAGGCTCGCAGGCCCCAGCACAGCAGACATTAAAAGGGCAACCCACATAAGATGAAATAAACATATATCATGGCATCCAATCAACATGTGATCCTTTAACAAGAAAATAAAATTTTTGAAAACCCATTGGGATCAATTTTAATTTTCTTATGTGCCCTACAACCTTACAACGGTCCATTGATGGGGATCCACTAATCCATTTAGTCAGATCCACTGCCCTTGCATGCACCAAGTCCTAACTGACTTGAGTTGACCTAATGATCAACCATGCATGCGCAAAGGGCTGAACAACCCTCATGAGATTCGGCAAGCGGGTGTGACCCCGGGCCTAACTCATGTGTGTTCACTAGTCGTCTCAACCAGACCTCGCTACACGCCCTTGATGCAGTCGACCTATAGCCACCTCGTGCTTGCGCACAGGTGCTATCTGGTCAACCCATCTAGGCTGTCAGATGGTCTGATCAGACTATTTGGATCTAGACTCGACTGTGACTTCAACCCTATCAACCCGTCTAAGGGTTTATAGTAGGCGCTTATAGATCTAGATGGAGCGCGCAAGATGGTACAAGTTTTTAGGTAAAAACAACTTACAACATGCGCAACAACAAAGTAAGAAGCTTTCATCTTCATTAACATGCGCAACTAGATACATGGTAACATGCGCAAACAAGATGAAACTTCAATATAGATCTATAACATGTAATAGCATACTCGGATCACAAACAAGCAACATGAAGCAATCATATGAACATATATAGAACCACTACGCTCTGATACCAATTGAAGAGTCCCCTTCAAGGGGGAGCGCAAGGGGGTGAAACCCTAAAGGTAAGCGCATATAGAGCTTTTGAGCGGAAGCAAGGGTTTCCATGATCGATTTATATGACATATGATCAACTTTCAATACCTTGTAATGTAGATAGATCTAGAAGAAATATCATACCATTGCCATCGCTTGGATGGTGTCTTGGAAGAAGAGATCGAAAGGGGTCTCCTCCACAAGATGCGCACACAGGATGAGAAGTAGCTTTCTTCTTGTCGCTCCTTGTGCTAGCAAGGATCTTCAAGTGCCCCTTGTCGCGTGAAGGAGATTGAGAGAGAAGACTTCTTGCTGGCCGAATGCTCACCTTCACGTGAAGAACACCCAAAGCGAAAGGAGGAAGAGGCTAGAGAGGCGTTCAAAGCATGGGAGCGTTTTCCACTAGCAAAACGCCTTCCCAATTTGGCAAGTTTTAACTTCACTTAAAACCCCTCTTTAACCATCGAAAACTCCTCTTGCCTTTGAACCATACGTTCACATAAGTGAACCGGTTCAAAGCAATTCGGTTTAGATGCATTTGGTTCAAAGACCAAATCAAACCAGCCCAAGCCATTTGGTCTAGATCTCATTGAACCAATGGTTCAAGATCTAACCGTTGATCTCTTGATACTCTTGATCTCACCGATCTAGCATCAATACTCTCGATCGAAGCTTACCGATCTCAAGCCTTAATCAATCAAACATGATCAGACCAGATCTTACTTACAATCAGAGTTTAAACTCCTTTAAACTGAACCCAAACAATTCAGTCCACACGATCTGACTTAAGTAAGCCATATCATCAAATTGTGCGACCCTGAGGGTTCCTTTAAATGTCGGTAACGATAACTTGCGTTATCACGATCAGTGAGGGGTATCTAGCAACACATCACTGTCTCCCGATATAAAGGAAATAGTCTTCCAAGACTACACCCAAACCACAGCACAAGTGTGAATCCACTTCACTAGGCATACATGATTCCTTTGCCACTGGATGTTCTTATTGGACAAGCGTGTCAAGCCTGTAACTCCAATATGATGAGCATGATTAGATCAGATGAACATAGTCACCTGGGTATGGCCATACACTTTCTCAATCATCTCATTTAGGGGGGGCCCCTTTAGAACATCACACTCCTTAAACAAGGAGACGGCAATCCTATATCTATCACTAGTGTCCTAACTTGACTCATGATCATTATCCAAGATAGTCTATAACCATTATGTTTCAAATGATATTGAACTACCTCAAAACAATGACAATCATCATTTAGAAACACAAGTGATCTCAAGTCAGAGGACATGTGCCACTTGATGCAAACAAGGATTATTCACATTGTGACAAGCAATTGAATATCCTAGTAGGGTCTGTCCAGTACATCCAATGTACCCATGAGTCTACATCTTATTCCATGCTCGAAGCATCCTATAAGATTAGAACACATATTAGTCTCAATCATATCAAGGCTGTCTCATGTTCACCAAGATATCTCGACTAAGGACATTACAGCCTATCAGCCTAGCTGAACAGCATTGAGACATTATTCAGAAGCACACTCATTGCAGCAGACAATGTAACATACTGAATAACAACCATTGCCTTTATAAACATAAGAGTTTATATACATGATACTGATAGAATCCCAAAGCCTCAAACATTAGCCTTAAGGGTATACCCCAACAGATGAAACCCTAGTCCCAGTTTATCTCTGATTATCTTTTTTCATGTGTTTGCAATCATTGCTTTGCTATTATTCGGTTGCCTAGATAGCAAGAACTCAATTATTTGGTTCGATATCTTTCTTTATTACTTCAAGTATTCGTGCACTTGCGGACTACAACACCTGCACCGGTTGCTAGGCAGCCTGAGGCTCAAACACAGGTCCCACGTAGGTCTGGGAGGATTCGTCGTGCACCTGAGTGGTATGGGTCGCTGCCGACCCAACACGACAGGATCTTCATCATTGAGGATGAGCCCAGGACTTACGATGAGGCAGTGAGTGGACCGGTCTCCGAGAGATGGCTTGAGGCCATGTGATCTGAGATGGATTCCATGTCAGCTAACCAAGTCTGGGATTTGATTGAGCTACCTGATGGGGTAAAACCCATAGGGTGTAAATGGGTCTTCAAGAGGAAGACCGACATGGATGGTAACATAATTACCTACAAAGGTAGACTTGTGGCTAAAGGATTCAGACAGGTCCACGGGGTGGACTATGAAGAAACCTTCTCGCCAGTTGCCATGATTAAGTCCATTCAGATACTGCTTGCTATAGCTACATATCATGACTATGAGATATGGCAGATGGATGTTAAGATAGCATTCATTAACGGGAAGCTGATAGACAATGTGTATATGACACAATCTGATGGCTTCATCCATCCTGCAGATGCCAATAAGGTCTGCAGGCTAAAGAAATCCATTTATGGATTAAAGCAAGCATCTCAAAGTTGGAATCTTCAGTTTGATGAAGCTATGAGAGATTATGGTTTTATCAAAAGTGAAGATGACGCCTGTGTATACAGAAAATTCTGTGGGAGCTTGGTGACTTTTCTGGTCTTGTATGTTGATGACATACTGCTCATCAGAAATGGCATCCCTTGTCTTCAAGCTGTGAAGACATGGTTAGGGAAGTATTTCAAGATGAAGAACTTAGGGGAGGCCACCTATATATTAGGCATGAGGATCTACCGAGATAGATCAAAGAGGCTCCTGGCCCTTTGTCAGAGTACCTACATTGATAAGGTCCTAGAGAGGTTCAACTTGGAGAAATCTAAGAAGGGGTACCTTCCAGTGAGACATGACCTTACTCTATCAAAGAGCCAGTGTCCCATCACACAGGCTGAGAGGGATGACATGAGTCGAGTGCCCTATGCTTCGGTAGTGGGATCGATCATGTATGCAATGTTGTGTACTAGACCAGAAGTGGCTTATGTTGTGAGCATAACCAGCCAATACCAATCCAATCTAGGTCTGTAGCACTGGGTGGATGTGAAGAACATCCCAAAGTATCTGAGAAGAACTAAGGATCTATTCTTGGTCTATGGGGGACAGGAAGAGCTCAGTGTTCAGGGCTACACTAATGCGTCGTTCCAGTCTGATCCGGACAACTTTAGATCGCAGGCCGGCTATGTGCTCAAATTGAATGGAGGCACTGTACGCTGGAAAAGCTTCAAGCAATCCACCATAGCTAATTCTACAACCAAGGCTAAGTATGTTGCCACTTCTGAGATAGCCAAAGAAGTTGTTTGGATAAGGAAATTTATATTTGATCTTCAGGTGGTTCCGACTGTTGTGGATCCCATTGACCTCTATTGTGACAATAATTGAGCTATTGCACAAGCAAAGGAACCACGGTCTCATCAAAGGTCCAAACACATACTCAGGAGATTTCACCTGATTAGAGAGATCATTGACTGAGGTGATGTCAAGATTAGCAGAGTTGACACAGAGAACAATCTAGCAGACCCACTGACCAAGGTTTTGGCACAGCAGAAGCATGATGGTCACGCTAGGGATATGGGGTTGAGGTTCCTCAACCTCGAGGTCTTAATGCAAGTGGGAGATTGTTGGTGTTTATGCCCTGAGACCTAGTTTTGGTCTATCTTTTGTACTACTTCATACTAATATTTCTTATATATATATATCATTCTGGCATTGTCATTATCATTGTTTGTTTAGATCTGTGATAATGTACTTACATGATAATGTCCCTGGAGACAGATTGGATCTGTGCTCAAATTATTATCCTTAGTCAATGTACCTTAGTGGATACGGGGACAGTTATGGTACTTGTGAGACCGGCATATGGGCTGGTTAGGCACGAGGTGCTAACGCAGACATATGGGTATATCAATGGTAGATATACTGGACCGACCCGCTGTGAGGCAATGACTTGGTGTCATAAGTTATCCTCACAAGTGATAGGAGATGCATTGATCCCTTGACTTGAGGTCATTGATCCTTCTATATGGTTAGGAACATGCTTTGATACAACCTAAGACCTCGCCGTAGTTGGGAGGTCATAATGGTTGTCATTGAGCATGCAACGATCCATATGAGAAGGTCAATGCACAGACAGAGGATTTGCCCCTTCATAGAGAAGTTTGATATCCATGGAGCACCTCTATGGTACTATGAATGAAAGTGTATAGCCATACCTAGGTGAGAACTTGATTTAGTCATGACCATGAGATTGGATGAAAACAAGTGGTGGCACACTTGTCCAATCAGATATCAGTTCGGCAAAGAGACTGTAATGCATCTGTACCTAGTTGCGATGATAGGGATGTCGATGTTGATATCCATTCTGATGACTTGGGTAGCTGCATGGGTTCAGCCAATGCCATGGGTCTTTCTCCATAGATGATGCGCCACCATGCAAGGAGCCAAGATGGCTAACTCTCAAACCCTAGGGTTCGGCCATGCCATCTTGCGCCACTCCTCCATGAGCCATCAAGCATGCATGCGCCAGGGTTCCATGTGGTTGCGCCCTAATCTTCTTCTTCTTGTTAGAAAAATAAAAGAAAATAAAAGCGGCACGTAGGCCTCACAAAGATACATCACAGGCATGCAAAGGGGCTTGACTCATGATCACAACATTATGCACAAGCAAGGTATCTACGCATGCAGTTCTACATGCTCATGAAAAACATAATATTTGAAATTTTAATTTTTCATAAAACTAGTCTCTTTTCCTCATCTACTTTTCATAAATCTCTTGGTTATTTGCAATTAATTTTCATGATGATTTCAAAGATCCTCTCAGTTGGTAATTTTATCAGATCAAGAGACCCGACCTGTCCAAAGACACAATGCCCGTCGTACTTGACAAAACCATGTGCGCCTTTGATCATTTAAATCATACAAGAAAAATAACCTAAAAATCCAAAAGAGGTTGAAAAGATGATAGAAACAAGAACCATAATTTTTCCTACTTTAGAAAAATCGTTTGTCATGTGATCATGCAATTTGCGAAAATTGAGATATGGCATGTGAGCATAGAAAAGTATGAAAATACATCGTTCGAGTCTCGCAAGTCCCTCTGATACCATTGTTGGGAAACCCCGGGGATATTTTACAAATTTTTTAGAAACAAATACAATGCATAGCTGAATAATATCCCCGAAACAGGCTGGTCTCAAAAACCCAATGAAGATCGCATGCGAGAGGGTCGACACGATGAGATAGAAAATACCTTTAAGCAAGATGAGGCCGATGTCGAGGTAGGCGCCCAAGCGTGTGCCCTTTGCAGTCTCACACACACGGATGCCTCGAGTCCTCTTCTTCCACGCCCGGTGCTAGCCTCGGGAAGAAGATCCAAGCCTTAGGGAGACCTCCACTTCACTTGCGCCACCCTCTAGAGAAGTTGCGCCAAGGAGGAGGAGGGAAGAAGACAAGCCGCCAAGCTCCAATGCTCCAAACGCCAAGAGGAAAGGAGGAAGGTTGCTTGTGGCTAGGGTATGGAAGATGTTCGCCCAAGTTCTCCTTGCTCTCGCCCCTTCTATTGTTCACGCCTTCAAGTAATTCATTCATGCAAGAGGGGCGACTAGGGGTTATATTTATAGCAAGGAGAGGCGATTAGGGATGGCTATGATTAAGCCAAGCGGGTGGCTTGGAGAAGAAGTAGGAAATAGTATTTTAATAATTAATCAAGCCCTAATCCAATTAGGAGTCTAATTAATTATTTAAATAATGAAATCCTAATCCAATTAGGACTCTAATTAATTATTTAAATAATCAGCCCTATTAAATAGGACTCCAATTAATTAATTAATTAGCCCACAAATGATTAAATCAACTTAGATTAACCACATGTGTCATAGGCGCCAACCCTAGTCTAACCAGGGTTAAACATGCGCCTACACATTATTCTCCTTAAGCCCATTTAACTTATTAATAAGCCCAACTATAGAATGGGCCTAGCCCAAGGTCCATTATGCATGTCAATCAACCCATTGGATCTAATCCAATTTAACTCAAGGTCAAACTAGGTTAACCATGGTTACTTTGGTCAATATGCCAAAAATGGAAGTTGGCCCTAATAAGTTTCTTCCATCTCATCAGGCCCATCGGCGCTGATGAAATCTCCCAAATAGATCTGAGTCATCCAATAACTCAATCATAAGGCTTCTCGATCAATACGAGAACTCGAGTATCAAGGTGTGCGACCCTGTAGGTTCCTCTGACGTTGGCAGTGCTGACCTAAGGTCACCACAAGTAGTGAGTGGCACCAAAAGCAGTGCATCGCTGCTACCCAAGTCATCGGAATGGATATCGACATCGACATCCCCATCATCGCAATCAGGTACGGATGCATTACAATCTCTTTGCCAAACTGATATCCGATTGGACAAGTGTGTCACCACTTGTTTTTATCCAATCTCATGGTTATGACTAAATTAGGTCTCACCTAGGTATAGCCATACACTTTCAGTAATAGAACCATAGAGGAGCTCTATGGATATCATGCTTCCCTTAGGAAGGGGCAAATCCTATGTCTGTCTATTGACCTTCTCCTATGGGTCGTGACATGCTCAATGACAACCGTTATTACCCCCCAACTACGGCGAGGTGTTAGGTTGTATCTGAAGGAACCCCTAACATAAAGGGGGGGAAAAACCCTAATCATGCGCATCTAGCATGCATGGCGGAAAATAGGGTTTCAAAATCGCATATGAAACTATATGATCAACTTAAGTTATGAGAAATCATACCAACGCCATAAGCTTGGAATTCGGCTTGGAAGAAGAGATCAAACTAGGTCTCCTCCACAAGTCCACACACAAGATGAAGATGCTCACTTCCTTGAGATCTCTTGTGCTAGCAAGACACCCAAGCCTTCTCTTGTCGAATGGAAAGGGTTTGATGAGATGAATCCGTTCGGCCGAGAGCTTCTCTTGGATGTCTACTCCACACCTTCGTCAACCACACCTCGAAAAGAATCAAGGCGTTGAAGTGAGGAGCTCAACGCATAAGCGTTTTGGCATTGAAGCAAAACCGGCCCTTGATGACTTTCCATAAATGGAAGTCAATCAAGCCATGCGTTCAAGCCAACCCAAAACGCATTTTGGCATTGAACCAAGCGTTCATATTTGTGAACCGGTTCAATCCAAAATGTCAAATCGGCTTTGGTTCATCAAACCAAACCGAAATAGCTCAAGCCACTTGGTCTAGACCAAATCGAACCCCAAGGCTTATGATCCAACCGTTCATCTCCTGATGCCCCTGATCTCTCCGATCTAGCATCACCTCTCTCGATCGAAGCTTACCGATCTCAAGCCCTAATCAATCAAACATGATCAGACCAGATCTCACTTACAATCAGAGATTAAATCCCTTTAATCTGAACTCAAAGAATCCAGTCCATACGATCTGACTTAAGTAAGCCATATCACCAAATTGTGCGACCCTGAGGGTTTCCTCTAAATGTCGGTAACGATAACTTACGTTATCACGATCAGTGAGGGGTATCTAGCAACACATCACTGTCTCCCGATATAAAGGAAAGAGTCTTCCAAGACTACTCCCAAACCATAGCACAAGTGTGACTCAATTCACAAGGCATACATATGTCCTTTACCACTGGATGTTCTTATTGGACAAGCATGTCAAGCCTGTAACTCCAATACGATGAGCATGATTAGATCAGATGCACATAGTCATCTGGGTATGGCCATACACTATCTCAATCATCTCATAAGGGGGCCCTTTAGAACATCACACTCCTTAAACAAGGAGACGGCAATCCTATGTCTATCACTAGTGTCCTAACCTGATTCAAGCTCACCATCCAAGATAGTCTATAATCATTATGTTTCAAATGATATTGAACTACCTCAAGACAATGACAATCAATCATTTAGAAACACAAGTGATCTCAAGTGAAAGGACATGTGCCACTTGCTGCTAACAAGGATTATTCACATTGTGACAAGCAATGGAATATCCCAGTAGGGTCTGTCCAGTACATCCAATGTACCCATGAGTATACATCTTATTCCATGCTCGAAGCATCCTATAAGATTAGCACTCATATTAGTCTCAATCATATCAAGGCTGTCTCATGTTCACCAAGATATCTCGACTAAGGACATATAGCCTGTCAGCCTAGCTGAACAGCTTTGAGACATTATTCAGAAGTACACTTATTACAGCAGACAAGGTAACAACCTGAATAATAACCATGCCTTTATAAACTTAAGAGTTTATTACATGATACTAATACAATCCCAAGGCCTCAAACATTAGCCTTAAGGGCATACCCCAACAATCTCCCACTTGCACTTAATCTAATGGTTGAGAAATCTCAAACCCATATTATTACAGTGCTTCTCATGCTTCTGCTGCGCCAGAGGCTTGGTAAGTGGGTCTGCCAGATTGTCATCTGTATGAACCTTGCATATTTTGATCTCGCCTCGATCAATGATCTCCCGGATCAAGTGAAACCGTCTCTGTATGTGCTTGGACTTCTGGTGCAACCGCGGTTCCTTTGCTTGTGCGATGGCTCCAGTGTTATCACAGAAGATAACCAAAGGATCAGCACTCGAAGGAACGACACCAAGTTCTCTCACGAACTTACGAATCCACACTGCCTCCTTGGATGCTTCCGAGGCTGCAACATACTCGGCTTCTGTTGTGGAATCAGCAACAGTTGACTGTTTGAAACTCTTCCACACCACTGCTCCACCATTCAAGCTAAAAACATAGCCTGATTGCGATCGGAAATCATCCTGGTCCGACTGGAACGAAGCGTCAGTATATCCCTCTATACTGAGTTCTTCCTGACCACCATATATCAAGAACATATCTTTGGTCCTCCGCAGATATTTTAAAATGTTCTTGACTGCAATCCAGTGCGCCAAACCTGGATTACTTTGGAATCGACTGGTCACGCTTAACCCGTAAGCGACGTCTGGGCGAGTACACAACATCGCATACATAATGGACCCAATAGCCGAAGCATAAGGCGTATTGTCCATTTCATCTTTCTCAGTCTGTGTTTGTGGACACTGACTCTTCGAAAGATTCAGACCATGTCTGACTGGAAGATATCCACGTTTAGAATTCTCTAAATGGAATCTCTCCAGGACCTTATCGATGTAAGTACTCTGGCACAGCCCGAGAAGCCTCTTAGATCTATCCCTGTAGATCTTCACACCTAATACATAGGCTGCTTCTCCTAAATCTTTCATCTGGAAACATTTTCCTAACCATGCCTTAACAGCATGCAGTTCAGGAATATCATTTCCAATGATCAAGATATCATCGACGTAGAGGATTAGGAATGTAATCACGCTCCCACTAAACCTCTTATATACACACGGGTCATCCTCGTTCTTGATGAAACCAAACTCAGAGATTGATTCATCAAAACGAATATTCCAGCTCCTAGATGCTTGTTTAAGTCCATAAATGGACTTCTTTAACTTGCATATTTTATGACGATCTGATGGATTAGTGAAACCTTCTGGTTGTGTCATATACACATCCTCATCCAGATTTCCATTAAGGAAAGCTGTCTTCACATCCATCTGCCAGATCTCATAATCGTAATATGCAGCTATCGCGAAAAGAATCCGAATAGACTTAAACATGGCTACAGGTGAGAAAGTTTCATCATAATCTATCCCGTAGATTTGTTTGAAACCTTTCGCAACTAGCCTGCCTTTATAGGTAACCACGTTACCATCCATGTCAATCTTCTTCTTGAAGATCCATTTACAGCCTATAGGGATTACTCCCGGAGGCGGATCAACCAAATCCCAGACTTGGTTATCTGACATGGAGTCCATCTCGGCTCGCATAGCTTCAAGCCATCTAGCTGACTCCGGTCCACTGACCGCATCCGCATAAGTTAGGGGTTCATCATTATCAATGATGTAGACTCCGACATAGCGCTCAGGCTGTCGACGGATCCTACCCGATCTTCGCGGTTCCCGTGATATCTGAGCCTCAGGTTGTTCAGTAACCTGATCTACTGGCTCAGGCACATCCAACTCTGCCTGACTACTTTGTCCTTCCTCTGGAATCTCATCCAGCTTTATTTCTCTCCCACTGGCCTCTTGCAGAAGAAACTCCTTCTCAAGAAATATGGCCGTCCGAGCAACAAATATCTTGTTCTCTTTGGGATCGTAGAAATAATAACCCTTAGTTTCCTTAGGGTAACCGACAAAGATGCATTTCTCAGATCTGCTCTCCAGTTTCCCAGAGGCGAGCTTTTTGACATAAGCCTCGCAACCCCAGATCCTGATAAATGTCAAGCTAGGCTGTTTCCCATACCATAGCTCATATGGCGTCTTTGAAACTGCCTTGGATGGCACTCGGTTTAGTACCTTTGCAGCTGTTTCCAGTGCAAAACCCCAAAAGGAATATGGAAGAGTAGCCTGACTCATCATAGAACGAACCATATCAAGTAACGTTCTATTTCTCCTCTCGGACACACCATTCCACTGCGGTGTTCCTGGCGGAGTGAGCTGTGAGATAATCCCACACTCCTTCAGATAGTCAGTAAACGTATGACTCAGGTATTCTCCACCTCGATCAGAACGAAGTGCCTTGATATTTCGGCCTAACTGATTTTGTACTTCATTTTTGAACTCTTTGAACTTGTCAAAAGATTCACTTTTATGTCTCATTAAATAGACATATCCATACCTACTGAAATCATCAGTGAAGGTAATGAAGTACTGATAGCCACCTCTGGCATGTTTACTGAAAGGCCCACACACATCACTGTGTATCAGGTCAAGTAAACCTGAAGTCCTTTGACCTTTGTGAGGAAAAGGAGACTTCGTCATTTTACCCATTAAACAAGCTTTGCATGTATCAATCTCCTCATAGGAGAAAGATCCCAGCAGTCCATGATCATGCAACCGCTTAATGCGCTTCTTGTTTATATGGCCTAAACGACTATGCCATAGCAAGGTGCTGTCATCAGCATACTTGGCTTTCTTATTATCAATGTTTTGTATAGAATATTCCATGTCCAACATGAATAACCCATTGTTAATTGAACCAGTTGCATACACAATATTATCATAAGTTAAAACACACTTTGAAATCTTGCATTCAAAGGCAAATCCTTTCCTGACAAGAGCAGGAATAGAGATAATATTCTTGGTAATACTGGGTACAAAATAACAATTGTTCAATTCTAATACAATGCCAGATGGTAAAGTGATGAAATAGTCTCCTACAGCAACAGCAGCAACCCGTGCCCCGTTTCCAACGCGTAGGTCTACCTCATGCTGTCCCACCTGCCTTCTTCTCTTGAGTTCCTGCACATTTGAACAAATGTGAACTCCACATGCAGTGTCCAACACCCATGATATAGAAGAAGATGAAACCATGACTTCCGTCACGTATATACCTGAGCCAGAAGCAATGCTTCCCCTCTTATCTCCTTGGAGCGCTTTACAGTCCTTTTTCCAGTGACCCAGCTGGCCACAGTGGAAACACCTGTTATCCTTCGACCGCTTCACCTTCTGTTTCAGGGCCTTGCTGTAATTCTTGACAGGGGCCTTGCCCTTCTTCCCCTTCTTCTTGTTCCTAGAAGGAACCAACAAGACAGAGGTTGAAGGCTTACCCTTCAGAGTTTCCTCAGTAGTCAAGAGCATATTCAGCAGCTCTGCCGGCGTACAATCGATTTTGTTCATATTAAAGTTAATGATGAACGCATCGAAAGAAGGCGGAAGAGACTGCAGAATAATATCTACAGCAAGCTCCTGGTTGATGGTATGCCCCAGTTTCTCCAGAGCCTCCTTGTGCCCAATCATCTTGAGCACGTGAGCTCCCACTGGGCTCCCCTCAGCCAGTTTGCTCTGAAAGAAGAGCTTCGTCAGATTATAGCGTTCTGTCCTCGCCTGTGCAGCATACAACATCTTGAGGTTCGCTATAATTTCTATAGCCGACATATCCTCATGCTGACGCTGCAGCGGTGGCGTCATAGACGCTAGCATCAGGCAAGCGACATCAATGCTATCATTGACGTGCTTTTCATAGGCATCCCGAACCGCCCTTGCGGCGTTCGGAGCGGGCTGCGGCGGTATCGCCGTCTCGAGGACATACAGTTTCCTCTCTGCCTTAAGAACGATCTTAAGGTGTCCGAACCAGTCAGAGAAGTTCGGCCCAGCAAACTTCTCCCTTTCCAGTAGGGATCGCACATTGAAGCTCATGGTGTTCGTTGCTGCAGGAATCTACAACAAGCAAGAACAGCAAGGTCAGTATCAATGTTTAGAATCAATCCAGGACTTAAGAAAGATTCTTTTCTCACTATTTTGTCTGACTGAAAAATCCAGTAAACAGTCCGAAAGAGTATCACTCTTTTAGTGAGATGGGATCCAAATTTCATACTTGGTCTCCGCGTCCCGCTCAGGCGAGATAAGATGCACAGAGATGACAAGCACTAATTTCTGGTAGGCTGTCCCAGCCAATCGCCAACCCGTGCGATTCCCCTTCATCTTGGCAATCCAGCAGACTGTGCCAACTGAGTTGGTACAACACAGTCTCTGATCCCAGAGATGGCTGCCTCCATGCGCTACCATATGCGCCACATATGTAGCCTACATGGTCAAGCTGACCCGACCTACTCCCTGGACCACCACGTGTTATGCTGAGCAACGAGCAGTGATAAATCCCTACTCTGTAACACGCAGGTGAAATCCAGCACCGTCTGAAGATAGATGGACGTGCCCACTGAGTGGGTTCAACACGGCTCCAACGATAATCAGAAAGGTGAGGTTTCGCGTCAGAAGGCTTATCGAGCTTGATATGTTAGCGTTGGATTTTAACGGTCTTTTATCTTCTTACTATCAGGCATATCCTATGGCTATAGTAGAAGATAAACTTAAACATGCAATTCTAATTATTAGCAATAAGTAGAAAGCATGATCTTATGTGGTAAAAGCCCATGAACCCTAGTAAGACCTTAATTTTACTTAAGTCTTCACTTGAGCTCCTTGGCATCTCATCTGGTCCAACCTAGGGCCCTAGCGCCAAGAGCACCTCAGGTGCGCCACCAGCTGAATGCTCCTTTGGGATGTGTGCATTTGTACTCTTGTCTAATCAAAGTACATTTGATCTATCTAGACAAGGTTGACTCGCAGGTCAATTATACAATAAATTAATGAAAAAGTGATTCGCAGATCACAATAAAATTAACTTATAATTTACCAGGCACGCAGGCCCCAGCACAGCACACAATAGGGCAACCCACATAAGACTAAATAGACAAGCATCATGGCATCAAATCATCATGTGATCCAATCAAGAAATTAAATTTTTGAAAAACCCCATGGCATCAATTTTAATTTCCTTATGTGCCCTACAACCTTACAATGGTCCATTGATAGGGATCCACTCATCCATCTAGTTAGATCCTTTGCCCCTGCATGCACCGAGTCCTAACTGACCCGAGTTGACCTGATGGTCAACCATGCATGCGCCAAGGGCTGAACCACCCTCATGAGTTTTGGCAAGCGGGTGTGACCCCGGGCCTAACTCATGTGTGTTCAGTAGTTGTCTCAATCAGACCTCGCTACACGCCTTGGATGCAGTCGACCTATAGCCACCTCGTGCTTGCGCACAGGTGCTATCTGGTCAACCCATCTAGGCTGTCAGATGGTCTGATCAGACTAGTTGGATCTAACCTAGAAGATGCTTTCAACCCCATCAACCCATCTAAGGATTTAATGTAGTGGCACCTTAGATCTAATCATGCGCGCAAGATGTAAGTTTTAGAAAACATTTTGACATGCGCAAACATCTAGAACATCCATAAGATATATCTTCTAGCATGTTGATAACCCTTAGATCTAAGGGGGTCCCCTTCAAGGGGGAGCGCAAACTTTAGGGGGTCCCCTTCTAGGGGGAGCGCATACTTCATCAAAGCCATGATACAAGCGCAAACTACATGTTAGCATGATACAAGCGCAAACTTCATGTTAGCATGATACAAGCGCAAACTTCATGTAAACAAAGCATGCATCAAGTAAGCGCAATATGTATGGATCACAAACACTTCAAAGCAATCATATAGATCATATCAAGAGCCTAGCTCTGATACCAATTTAAGGAACCCCTAACATAAAGGGGGGGAAAAACCCTAATCATGCGCATCTAGCATGCATGGCGGAAAATAGGGTTTCAAAATCGCATATGAAACTATATGATCAACTTAAGTTATGAGAAATCATACCAACGCCATAAGCTTGGAATTCGGCTTGGAAGAAGAGATCAAACTAGGTCTCCTCCACAAGTCCACACACAAGATGAAGATGCTCACTTCCTTGAGATCTCTTGTGCTAGCAAGACACCCAAGCCTTCTCTTGTCGAATGGAAAGGGTTTGATGAGATGAATCCGTTCGGCCGAGAGCTTCTCTTGGATGTCTACTCCACACCTTCGTCAACCACACCTCGAAAAGAATCAAGGCGTTGAAGTGAGGAGCTCAACGCATAAGCGTTTTGGCATTGAAGCAAAACCGGCCCTTGATGACTTTCCATAAATGGAAGTCAATCAAGCCATGCGTTCAAGCCAACCCAAAACGCATTTTGGCATTGAACCAAGCGTTCATATTTGTGAACCGGTTCAATCCAAAATGTCAAATCGGCTTTGGTTCATCAAACCAAACCGAAATAGCTCAAGCCACTTGGTCTAGACCAAATCGAACCCCAAGGCTTATGATCCAACCGTTCATCTCCTGATGCCCCTGATCTCTCCGATCTAGCATCACCTCTCTCGATCGAAGCTTACCGATCTCAAGCCCTAATCAATCAAACATGATCAGACCAGATCTCACTTACAATCAGAGATTAAATCCCTTTAATCTGAACTCAAAGAATCCAGTCCATACGATCTGACTTAAGTAAGCCATATCACCAAATTGTGCGACCCTGAGGGTTTCCTCTAAATGTCGGTAACGATAACTTACGTTATCACGATCAGTGAGGGGTATCTAGCAACACATCACTGTCTCCCGATATAAAGGAAAGAGTCTTCCAAGACTACTCCCAAACCATAGCACAAGTGTGACTCAATTCACAAGGCATACATATGTCCTTTACCACTGGATGTTCTTATTGGACAAGCATGTCAAGCCTGTAACTCCAATACGATGAGCATGATTAGATCAGATGCACATAGTCATCTGGGTATGGCCATACACTATCTCAATCATCTCATAAGGGGGCCCTTTAGAACATCACACTCCTTAAACAAGGAGACGGCAATCCTATGTCTATCACTAGTGTTAGGTTGTATCAAAGCATGTCCCTAACCATATAGAATGGCCAATGACCTCAAGTCAAGGGATCAATGCATCTCCTATCATTTGTGAGGATAACTCGTGACACCAAGTCATTGCCTCACAGCGGGTCGGTCTAGTATATCCACCACTGATATACCCATATGTCTGCGTTAGCACCTCGTGCCTAACCAGCCCATATACCAGTCTCACAAGTACCAGAGTTGTCCCATATCCACTCTGGTACATCAACTGGGGACGATCATTTGAGCACAGATCCAATCTATCTCCAGGGACATTATCATGTAAGTACATAATCGCAGATGTAGACAAACATTGATAATGACAATGCCAAAATGATATATATAAATATCAAAGTCAAGTAGTACAATAATGGACCAAAACTAGGTCCTAGGGCATATATACCAACAATCTCCCACTAGCACTAAGACCTAGAGGTTGAGGAATCTCAACCCCATATCTCTAGCGTGACAGTCATGCTTCTGCTGCACCAAAGCCTTGGTCAATGGGTCTGTTAGATTGTTCTCTGTGTCAACTCTGCTAATCTTGACATCACCTCTGTCTATGATCTCTCTGATCAGGTGAAATCTTCTGAGTATATGTTTGGATCTTTGATGAGACCGTGGTTCTTTGGCTTGTGCAATTGCTCCATTGTTATCACACTAGATTTCAATGGGATCCACTGCACTGGGAACCACTTGAAGTTCAGAAATGAACTTCCTTATCCAAATAGCTACTTTGGCTGCCTCAGAAGCGGCCACATACTCAGCTTCGGTTGTAGAATCGGCAATAGTGGATTGCTTGAATCTCTTCCAGCAAACAGTGCCTCCATTCATCTTAAACACATAGCTGACCTGCGATCTAAAGTCGTCAGGGTCAGACTGGAAAGACGCATCAGTATAGCCCTAAATACTGAGCTCTTCCTGTCCCCCATAGACTAGGAACAAATCCTTAGTTATTCTCAGATACTTCAGGATGTTCTTTACAGCCACCCAGTGTTGTAAACCAGGATTGGATTGGTATCGGCTGGTTATGCTCACAGCATAAGCCACATCTGGTCTAGTACACAACATTGCATACATGATCGATCCCACTGCCGAAGAATAAGGCACTCGACTCATGTCATCTCTCTCAGCCTGTGTGGTGGGACATTGGCTCTTTGAGAGAGTAAGGCTATGTCTCGCTGGAAGGTACCCTTTCTTGGATTGCTCCAAGCTAAACCTCTCCGGGACCTTATCAATGTAAGTACTTTGACTAAGGGCTAAGAGCCTCTTGGATCTATCCTTGTAGATCCTCATGCCTAGGATATAGGGGGCCTCCCCTAAGTCCTTCATCTCAAAACACTTCCCTAACCATGTCTTCACAGCTTGAAGACTAGGGATGTCGTTCCCGATGAGTAGTATGTCATCGACATACAAGACTAGAAAAGTCACCAAGCTTCCATTGAATTTTTTGCATACACAGGTGTCATCTTCACTTTTGATAAAGCCATAATCTCTCACAGCTTCATCAAATCGAATATTTCAACTTCGAGATGCTTGCTTTAATCCATAGATGGATCTCTCTAGTCTGCAGACCTTATTGGCCTCTGCAGGATGGATGAAGCCATCAGATTGTGTCATATACACATCCTCGGTTAGTTTCCCATTAAGGAAAGCTGTCTTTACATCTATCTGCCATATCTCATAATCATGATATGCAGTTATAGCAAGCAGAATCCTAATAGATTTGAACATAGCAACTAGCGAAAAGGTTTCTTCATAGTCCACCCCGTGGACTTGTTTGAATCCCTTAGCCATTAGTCTACCTTTATAGGTAACCATGTTGCCATCCATGTCTGTCTTCTTCTTGAAGACTCATTTACACCCTATGGGTTTTACCCCATCAGGTAACTCAACCAAATCCCAGACTTTGTTAGCTGACATGGAATCCATTTCGGATCTCATGGCGTCAAGCCATCTCTCGGAGTCCGGTCCACTGACCGCCTCATCATAAGTCTTGGGTTCATCCTCAATGATGAATATCCCGTCGTGTTGGGTCGGCAGCGACCCATACCTCTCAGGTGCACGACGAATCCTCCCAGACCTACGTGGGGCCTGTGTCTGAGTCTCAGGTTGCCCATCAACCGGTGTAGGTGGCTCAGGTTCCATCTCTACATTTTGTGGTTGCTCTTGGACCCCGTCCAAGTCAAACTTCCTCCCACTAACTTCTTTCATGAGAAACTCTTTCTCTAGAATGGCAGCATTTCGAGCAACAAATACTTTGTTCTCAGTGGGATTATAGAAGTAGTAACCCTTAGTTTCCTTAGGGTACCCCACAAATATACATTTATCAGATCTAGGTTCTAGCTTGCTAGAATCCTGACGCTTGACATAAGCTTCACATCCCAGATCATGATAAAAGATAAATTAGGGCATCTCCCATTTCATACCTCATATGGTATTTTGGAGACACTTTTAGATGGAACATTATTCAGTATTAGAGAAGCTGTATTAAGCGCATGTCCCTAGAATGAGGGAGGTAGAGTTGCATGACTCATCATACATCAAACCATGTCCAACAAAGTTTGATTTCTCCTTTCAGACACACCATTCCATTGGGGTGTTCTAGGAGGAGTGAGTTGGGATAAAATCCCACACTCTCTCAGATAGTCAAGAAACTCACCACTCAGGTACTCTCCACCATGATCTGATCGAAGAGCCTTAATGGATCTACCAAGTTGGTTCTCTACTTCATATCTGAACTCTTTGAATTTCTCAAACGATTCAGACTTATGTCTCATTAGGTAGACATAACCATATCTACTGAAATCATTAGTAAATGTGATGAAGTAGTTGTGGCCTCCTCTGGCTTGCTTATTGAATGGCCCATACACATCGCTATGTATGAGATCCAACAAACCTCCTGCCCTTTCACTAGTCTTAGTGAAAGGCGCCTTTGTCATTTTCCCTAACAAACAAGGCTCACATGTATCAAATTCCTCCAAGGAACTGGAACCTAGCAACCCATTTGCGTGGAGTCGTTGAATACTATTCTTGTTTATATGGGCTAATCGACAATGCCATATGAAAGCACCAACTGAACTACTCAGTTTGGTCCTTTTATTATTTATGTTACAAATAGCGCTATCCATGTCCAAGACATATAAACCATTGCATAATGTACCCTTCCCATAGAACACATTTGCAAATGAAAAAGAACAAGAGTTCTTATTTATTTCAAATTTAAATCCCTTCTTTGCTAAGCAAGGAATGGATACAATGTTCTTAGTAAGAGAAGGTACATAATAGCAACTATCTAGCTCTAACAGAAGTCCAGAAGGCAGGGAGAGAGTCAAAACTCCTACAGCAACAGCAGCAACCTGTGCCCCGTTTCCAACCTATAGGTCAATCTCTCCAGGCCGCACCGATCTACTTTTCTTGAGCCCCTGCATATTTATACAAATATGAGCTCCACATGTGGTATCCAATACCCATGACATAGAAGTAGAAAGATTGACTTCAGTAACATAAATACCTGAGCTTGAAGCAAAGGCAAATCCTTTCTTCTCCTCATTCTGAAGTTGTTTGCAGTCCCTCCTCTAGTGGCCCTACTCGCCACAGTGGAAACATCTCTGATCCTTTGACTTCTTTGCCTTTTTCTTCAGTGCTTTGATGGGACCTTTGGCTTTGCCCTTGGCAGGTGCCTTTTTCTTCATCTTCTCGACCTTAGGGACCAAAAGAACAGAATTAGGTTTAGATTTTCCCATCTCACGCTCGGCTGTCTGGAGCATATTCATCAGTTCCTCCCTTGTTCATTCAATCTAGTTCATGTTAAAATTTATGATAAATGGACTGAAGCTAGGGGGCAGGGACTGCAGAATAAGGTCCACAACCAGCTCGTTATCTATGGTGTGTCCCAGCCTCTTGAGATGGTCCACGTTCCCAATCATCCTGAGAACATGGGGTCTCACTAGGGAACCTTCAGATAACTTACACCGAAAGACTGCTTTGGCGGTGTCATATCTCTCCGTTCTAGCCTGAGCCTCGAACATCTGTTTCAAATGAGTACTCATTTCAAAAGCATTCTGCTCCTCATATTGCACCTGAAGTTTAGGTGCCATAGTGGCCAGCATGAGACATGCTACCTCCACAGAGTCATCCTGATGCTTTCTAAAAGCATCCCTATCTGCCGCTCGAGCATTAGGCGGAGGAGGCGCAGGAAGAGCCTACTCTAGGACATATAGCTTCTTCTCGAGCTTGAGGGCTATCCTCAAGTTCCGATTGAAGGTTCCCACTGGGGGGCGAAACCCTAAAGCATGCGCAAGGATAAAATGGCATAGGCGGAATCTAGGGTTTCCTTAGGATCGAATAGCATGCATTATATGATCAACTATCGAAAACTTGAATAGATAAGAAAAAATTCTCACCATTGTCATCACTTGGATGGTGTCTTGGAATCAAAGACCAAAAGAGATCTTCTCCAAAGCGACGCACACAATTGATGTCGCCTACTCCCTTTGGCGTTCCTTGTGCTAGCAAGGTCCCAAAGCGTTCTTTGTCGAATGGAAAGGATGAAGAGCTTCTCTGCTTGGCGATTTCTTTTCCTCTTCTTTTCGTCAACCTCTTCACCACACGAGTGTCAAGAGACCAGAGGAAAGGGGGCAAGAGGCGAGAGAGATTAGCGTCGTGAGAGCCAACGTGAGAGGTGGTCACGAATGTGACATGCTATCTAAAAATAGCAAACACCATCTCCACTTGCGACCATGCATTACCCCAATCGCAATTGCCTCTTTAATTGAACCATACGCTCATTCAATGAGCTGGTTCAAATTGATTTAGTTCAATAACCAAATAAACCAAGCAACTAGTCCAGATCATAATAAACCCCTAAGGCTTAAGATCTGACCGCTCACTTCTTGATGCTTCTGATCTGAGGGATCTAGCATCCATTCGCTCGATCGAAGCTTACCGATCTCAAGCCCTAATCAATCAAACATGATCAGACCAGATCTCACTCACAATCATAGATTAAATCCATTTAAACTGAACCCAAACAATTCAGTCCACACGATCTGACTTAAGTAAGCCATATCATCAAATTGTGCGACCCTGAGGGTTTCCTTTAAATGTCGGTAACGATAACTTACGTTATCACGATCAGTGAGGGGTATCTAGCAACACATCACTGTCTCCCGATATAAAGGAAAGAGTCTTCCAAGACTACACCCAAATCACAGCACAAGTGTGAATCAAACTCACAAGGCATACATGATTCCTTTGCCACTGGATGTTCTTATTGGACAAGCGTGTCAAGCCTGTAACTCCAATATGATGAGCATGATTAGATCAGATGAACACAGTCACCTGGGTATGGCCATACACTTTCTCAATCATCTCATCCAGGGGGGCCCCTTTTGAACATCACACTCCAATCAAGGAGATGGCAATCCTTTGTCTATCACTAGTGCCCTAACCTGACTCAAGCTCATTATCCAAGATAGTCTATAATCATTATGTTTCAAATGATATTGAACTAACTCAAAACAATGACAATCATCATTTAGAAACACAAGCGATCTCAAGTCAGAGGACATGTGCCACTTGTTACAATCAAGGATTATTCACATTGTGACAAGCAATTGAATATCCTAGTAGGGTCTGTCCAGTACATCCAATGTACCCATGAGTCTACATCTTATTCCATGCTCGAAGCATCCTATAAGATTAGAACACATATTAGTCTCAATCATATCAAGGCTGTCTCATGTTCACCAAGATATATCGACTAAGGACAAAAGTACATGTCAGCCTAGCTGAACAGCTTTGAGACATTATTCAGAAGCACACTTATTGCAGCAGACAATGTAACAAACTGAATAACAACCATTGCCTTTATAAACAAAAGAGTTTATACATGATACTGATACAATCCCAAGGCCTCAAACATTAGCCTTAAGGGCATACCCCAACACCGATGCCAGTCCATAAAGTTGGTTCCAACCAACTTATCCTTATCAAGGAGTGATCGCATTGTCAATCCGCTATTGTTTGTTGCCATTGATCTACAATAATCAAGAAACAACAGATTAGTACTACTTCAAATCATTTAAACTGGACTTGTTTCAAATGATTATGGCTCCCACTATTTTAATCAAATTGACAACCCATAAAGTCAATCGAGCAGTTTAAGACTTCCTAGTGAGATGAGATCCTTATTCTACATGAGGCTTCGTGTCCCACGAGGGTGGGATGAGATGCACAAAGTAACCCATGCTTCCTAAGGTGGGCACGCCGGCCGATTGCTCCAAGCAATTCCCATTATTGAGACAGTTCAGGCATTTCATGTCCAGCGAGGGCTAGATACAGCATGAAACCCTAACCTCTCAACGATGCCTCTAGACTTTCATCATGTGCCTAGCACATATGAACTTCTAGTCAAGTCCATTCCTAACCGTTATGCCCAGGGTCAACGGATTTCCTTGCGAAGGCGCGCCCGGCTAACTCTCAAACCCTAGGGTTCGGCCATGCCATCTTGTGCCACTCCTCCATGTGCCATCAAGCATGCATGTGCCAGGGTTCCATGTGGTTGCACCCTAATCTTCTTCTTCTTGTTACAAAAATAAAAGAAAAGAAAGGCGGCACGCAAGCCTCACAAAGATACATCACAGGCATGTGTTGAACAAAATCCGCAAGCGCACGGCTTACCGATGTAGTACTTAAGATATCGTTCCCTCAGGGATGGGTTATCAAGTACCAAATCTTCTAATCTTTGATAGCTAAGCAATTAAAAATCTCGGTTGGTGATACAAACTAAGCTAAAAGTGCAATAAAATAAAGGTCCTACATATATGAGAGAAATTAGAAAATCGGGGTTCACCACGTTAATTAACCTACAAGCGAAATGAAAAGTACTACTTAGAAAATCTTTCGGAAACCAAGGACATGTCCCCTTGAGCCGTACCCCTCTCGGGTGCACAACTCAGCAACTTAGTTAGTCTCCTACTCTCGTGGTGGACAACTACACGATCTACTTAGTTAGTCTCCTAGTCTCGTAGTGGACTAAGCATAAATAGATCATGTTGAAATAGGACAAGAAGATTCCCCAAGTGGTCTCTATAACTCTCGTTGATATCAAGTCTTCAAGTAGTAGAGCTCACAGGAATGATCTAGGAGGATCCATTGATTGTGATTTACCTCTCAGTTGTTACCACAATCAACTAAAGTGAAAACCGATCTGGCCAAGAAACGATAAACACGAATGTACCAAACCAAGATCAAATAGTCTCGAAAGATACATCCAAAAGCAATTCTTAACATTAAGACTTGTAAATCAAAAAGGCGGCCTACGCCCAAATCCCGATTGAGGTTTTTACGCTAGTACATACATGGTTACGAAAAGTACAAGCCTTTCGATTAGTACGTAAAGTAGACTAAACGAAGTAAAGATGAGAAAAGAATTAAACAAACTCCTTTCTCTCCTCCTTTGAAGTCGCCTTCTTCTTCTTGAAATGACTCGTGTTCTTCGTCACCACCGAACTCTGAGCTCTCGAGCATAATCCTCCTCTCTACCCCTGGAGCCACGACTGGGCACTCCCTGGGCCTCTGGGCACCCTCAGGCTCTCTTCCTTGGGTCCTTTTATAGATATCAGGTGCCTCTTCGTATTCCGAATTAAATTTGGAATTAAATCCTGGAATTAAACTCTGGATTAAATCCCCTTTATGGCTCTTGATGGCGTGTCTCTTCGTATTCTGCATGGCGTGTCTCTTCGTACTCTGCATTAAATCCTCATCCATTAATTTCATGACTCTTCAAATTCTCAACTTAATTCTCATCTATTAATGGATGTCTCTTCGAATTCCACATTAATTCTCATCCATTAATGAATGTCTCTTCACGGCTAATAAATGATGTAAATAAATTCTACATTTATGACTGTAATGGGAAAGTATTAACTGCAGCCTCTTAAATTCTGGTATCCGTCAGATAATTAATGCTCATTTAATTCTTGACGGCTGACAATAAATTCCGGTAGCTGAGGATAAACTCTTGCGGCGGATGCGAGATTTCAGTTGTGATTCTTGAAATTACTCCCGTCTAAAGCCAAACTTCTTGTCATGAATCCTGATTCACTCGGAAATGTAAATGTACTTCCAATTAGCTCCAAAAGTGAGTGACTTATTCTGTATTCAACAAACATGACAAATAGTGAAGTTTCTGAAAAAAGTTACTGAAATAAACTGGAAAGAGATGTAAAAGCATGATAATAGGTCTCGATTTGCTAGGAAATATAAGTAAAAAAGACTATAAGAATACAAGACATCAGCATGCAAAGGGGCTTGACTCATGATCACAACATTATGCACAAGCAAGGTATCTACACATGCAGTTCTACATGCTCATGAAAAACATAAAATATGAAATTTTAATTTTTCATAAAACTAGTCTCTTTTCCTCATCTTCTTTTCACAAATCTCTTGGTTATTTGCAATTAATTTTCATGATGATTTCAAAGATCCTCTCAGCTGGTAATTTTGTCAGGTCAAGAGACCCGGCCAGTTCGAAGACACAATACCTGTCCTACTTGACAAAACCACGTGCGCCTTTGATCCTATAAATCATACAAGAAAAATAACCTAAAAATCCAAAAGAGGTTGAAAAGATGATAGAAACAAGAAACCCTAATTTTTCCTACTTTACAAAAATCGTTTGCCATTTGATCATGCAATTTGCGAAAATTGAGATATGGCATGTGAGCATGGAAAAGCATGAAAATACATCATTCGAGTCTCGCAAGTCCCTCTGATAGCACTATTGGGAAACCCCGGGGATATTTTACAATTTTTTTAGAAACAAATACAATGCACAGCGGAATAATATCCCCGAAACAGGCCGGTCCCAAAAACCCAATGAAGATCGCATGCGAGAGAGTCGACACGATGAGATAGAAAATACCTTAAAGCAAGATGAGGCCGATGTCGAGGTAGGAGTCCAAGCGTGCGCCCTCTGCAGTCTCACACACACGGATGTCTCGAGTCCTCTTCTTCCACGCCCGGTGCTAGCCTCGGGAAGAAGATCCAAGCCTTAGGGAGACCTCCACTTCACTTGCGCCACCCTCTAGAGAAGTTGCGCCAAGGAGGAGGAGGGAAGAAGACAAGCCGCCAAGCTCCAATGCTCCAAACGCCAAGAGGAAAGGAGGAAGGTTGCTTGCGGCTAGGGTATGGAAGATCTTCGCCCAAGTTCTCCTTGCTCTCGCCCCTTCTATTGTTCACGCCTTCAAGTAATTCATTCATGCAAGAGGGGCGACTAGGAGTTATATTTATAGCAAGGAGAGGCGATTAGGGATGGATATGATTAAGCCAAGTGGGCGGCTTGGAGAAGAACTAGGAAATAGAATTATTTTAATAATTAATCAAGTCCTAATCCAATTAGTAGTCTAATTAATTATTTAAATAATCAAGTCCAAATCCAATTAGGACTCTAATTAATTATTTAAATAATTAGCCCTACTAAATAGGACTCCAATTAATTATTTAATTAATTAATTAATTAGCCCACAAATGCTTAAATCAACTTAGATTAACCATATGTGTCATAGGCGCCAACCCTAGTCTAACCAGGGTTAAACGTGCACCTACACATTCTTCTCCTTAAGCCCATTTAACTTATTAATAAGCCCAACTATAGAATGGGCCTAGCCCAAGGTCCATTATGCATGTCAATCAACCCATTGGATCTAATCCAATTTAACTCAAGGTCAAACTAGGTTAACCATGGTTACTTTGGTCAATATGCCAAAAATGGAAGTTGGCCCTAATAAGTTTCTTCCATCTCATTAGGCCCATCGGCGCTGATGAAATCTCCCAAATAGATCCGAGTCATCCAATAACTCGATCATAAGGCTTCTCGATCAATACGAGAACTCGAGTATCAAGGTGTGCGACCCTGTAGGTTCCTTTGACGTTGGCAGTGCTGACCTAAGGTCACCACAAGTAGTGAGTGGCACCTAGTAGCGCATCGCTGCTACCCAAGTCATCGGAATGGATATCGACACCGACATCCCCATCATCGCATCAGGTACAGATGCATTACAGTCTCTTTGCCGAACTCATATCCGATTGGACAAGTGTGTCACCACTTGTTTTCATACAATCTCATGGTTATGACTAAATCAGGTCTCACCTAGGTGTTGGAGTATGCCCTTAAGGCTAATGTTTGAGGCCTTGGGATTGTATAAGTATCATGTAATAAACTCTTATGTTTATAAAGGCATGGTTATTATTCAGGTTGTTACCTTGTCTGCAATAATAAGTGTACTACTGAATAATGTCTCAAAGCTGTTCAGCTAGGCTGACAGGCTCTATGTCCTTAGTCGAGATATCTTGGTGAACATGAGACAGCCTTGATATGATTGAGACTAATATGTGTGCTAATCTTATAGGATGCTTCGAGCATGGAATAAGATGTAGAATCATGGGTACATTGGATGTACTGGACAGACCCTTCTAGGATATTCAATTGTTTGTCACAATGTGAATAATCCTTGATAGCAGCAAGTGGCACATGTCCTTCGACTTGAGATCACTTGTGTTTCTAAATGATGATTGTCATTGTTTTGAGGTAGTTCAATATCATTTGAAACATAATGATTATAGACTATCTTGGATGATGAGCTTGAGTCAGGTTAGGACACTAGTGATAGATAAAGGATTGCCGTCTCCTTGTTCAAGGAGTGTGATGTTCTAAAGGGCCCCCCTGTATGAGATGATTGAGATAGTGTATGGCCATACCCAGATGACTATGATCATCTGATCTAATCATGCTCATCATATTGGAGTTACAGGCTTGACATGCTTGTCCAATAAGAACATCCAGTGGCAAAGGAAACATGCATGCCTCGTGAGTTTGATTCACACTTATGCTGTGGTTTGGGTGTAGTCTTGGAAGACTCTTTCCTTTATATCGGGAGACAGTGATGTGTTGCTAGATACCCCTCACTGATCGTGATAACGTAAGTTATCGTTACCGACATTTAAAGGAAACCCTCAGGGTCGCACAATTTGATGATATGGCTTACTTGAGTCAGATCGTGTGGACTGAATTGTTTCGGTTCAGTTTAAAGGAGTTTAAACTCTGATTGTAAGTGAGATCCAGTCTGATCATGTTTGATTGATTAGGGCTTGAGATCGGTAAGCTTCGATCGAGAGTATTGATGCAAGATCGGTGAGATCAAGAGCATCATGAGATGAACGGTTAGATTGGAAACCTTAGGGTTTGGTTGATCTAGACCGATTGGCTTGGTTTGGTCTTTGAACCAAATTGGTTTGGACCAATTTGGATTGAACCGGTTCACATGGGTGAACCCATGGTTCGATCCATAAAGCGTTTTGGGTGGTTTGCTAGAAGTGAGAACGCATGGCTTAATGGATTTTCCATTTTTGGAAAGTCATTGAGCGCATGTCTCCTTGAAACGCCAAAACGGCTTGAAGGCTCATTGAACTCTTGTCTCCTTGCTCTTGCTCGACGAGACTTGAGAGAATTTGGGTGTGGACGACAAGAGAAGGACCGGCCAACCAAAGGAAGTGATCATCTCTTCTCTTTACTCGATCAAGGACAACTCTTGGAACCTTGCTAGCACAAGGAGCACCAAGGAAGTGAGCGCATCCTCATCTTGTGTGCGCATCTTGTGGAGGAGACCCCTATTCGATCTCTTCTTCCAAGCCGACCTCCAACTCTATGGCTATGGTATAGATCTAACTCATTCAAGTTGATCATATGCTCATGCTAAAATTGTTGAAAACACATGCTTCCGCTATCAAAGTTATGCGCCACCCCCTTTAGTGTTTTCGCCCCCCTCTTGAAAGGGGTTTCACATGCTTGCGCTCCCCCTTGAAGGGGACCCTACACTAGGTATGTCCATACACTTTCAGTCATAGAACCATAGAGGAGCTCCAAGGATATCCCTTAGGAAGGGGCAAATCCTATGTCTGTCTATTGACCTTCTCCTATGGGTCGTGACATGCTCAATGACAACCGTTATTACCCCCCAACTACGGCGAGGTGTTCGGTTGTATCAAAGCGTGTCCCTAACCATATAGAATGGCAAATGACCTCAAGTCAAGGGATCAATGCATCTCCTATCACTTGTGAGGATAACTCGTGACACCAAGTCATTGCCTCACAGCGGGTCGGTCTAGTATATCCACCACTGATATACCCATATGTCTGCATTAGCACCTCGTGCCTAACCAGCCCATATACCAGTCTCACAAGTACCAGAGTTATCCCATATCCACTCTGGTACATCGACTGGGGACGATCATTTGAGCACAGATCCAATCTATCTCCAGGGACATTATCATGTAAGTACATAATCGCAGATGTAGACAAACATTGATAATGACAATGCCAGAATGATATATATAAATATCAAAGTCAAGTAGTACAATAATGGACCAAAACTAGGTCCTAGGGCATATACACCAACAGCTTCTTCCCTCCTTCTCTTGGCGCAAGAAGGGACAAAGCTTTGTGTCTTCATCCTCTTTCTTCATCTCGGCGCACCTTCCTTGAAGATGGCGCAAGCTTTGGAAAGGTGACCTAAGGCTTGGATCCTCTTCCCAAGGCTAGCACCGGGCATGGAAGAAGATGAATCAAGGAATCCGTGTGTCTGAGACTGTAGAGGGCGCACACTTGGGCGCCTACAACGGCATCAGCACTTCTTGCTTCTAGGTACTTAGACCGTCAGACCCCCTCGCATGACGATCTTCACTGGGTTTTTGGCACTGACCAATTTCAGGGATATTCTTTCGCTGTGTTTGTAATCTCTTATGCCAAAATTTGTAATATATCCCCGGAGTTTCCCAACACCCACGGGCTTGCTGCATCTGGTAGGGCTGGATCCAAACCGCATGAGCAAGTGGGGTGAGAAGTCCCCCTTTGGCGCTCGAGAGACCTTCTGTAGTTGCTTGGCGAAGTGAAAGGTAGTGTTGAGGGGAACTTCATGCTACATTGCCTAGAGTAATGAGAGCTCAGATGCCCGTACTAGACCGTCAGACTCCCCTGGGCCAAAAATAGTATGTGCCATGACATGATTCACATATTTCAGGACTGGGTTGCCAAGAGAAGTTGCCCTGGCAGTTTTGGTATCAAAAGGTGGTAGGCCGGTGAGTTGCCCCCAGAAGGTGTGGGCATTGAATTCTCTTGGGTTCAGCCGTGTCCCCTCAGTAGGAAATCCATAGATTTGGTTCAATTCCGACAGAGTAAGCACGATCTCGGTGTTGTTGAGCCGGAAGGATAAACTATCGTCATCTTCATCTGTGTGGATGTTAGCATGAAACTCCATGGAAGATAGAAATTCCAGCACTATAGGGATGTATGTAGGGTCGGATATCATGAAGAACTGATCCCATCCCACTCGGTGGAAAAGCCATTGTACATCATCGTTAAAGCCCAAAGTGTTTAACGTGGAATGATCGAGGAACCTGGTGGTAACCACCTGGCGGCATGCTAGGGTGTTCAGCTTAGCCAGCTGCTCCGGATCATGGCAGAGGATGTCGTAAGGTGTTAGTGGAGGAGCAGGCGCTAGCTGCTGCTCGGCGGCGGCACTGGAAGAGGATGCGCAGCGTTTAATGGTGATCTGCCTGTGTCTAGACATGCTAGTGGCGTAGAAGGTTGATGGGAAAAGACCAGAGGGTGTGGGTGAGTTGTCAGAGGCATTGGCGGTGAAGAGGTAAGGCTAGCAGTGACGGATCTGCAAGCGGCGGCGTAAATCATGGAAGCGGTGACACGGCGTCAGGGGGAACGAATCGGTGCCAAAAATTTATGGGGAAGAGTCGCCGGAGGCTGGAGAAGATGGTGGAGGGTCGCTGGAGGTCGATCGGGTGCCGGAGGTGGCGGTTCGGAACGGCGGCGGCACGGCTAGGGTTTCTTGCAAGGGTGTGTACGCGGGTGTGTAGACTACACCCTTTTATAACAGAAGCGTGCACGGCCGTGCAAGCATACACGGTCGTGCCTATGTGAGCCTCAGCGCAGAGTTGACGCGAGTGCCACTTATGCGTCACGGCCGTGCATCAATGCACGGGTACGCCCATGCATGCGTTGGCGTAATCTGCATATATCCCTCACGGCCGTGTATGAATACACACCCCAACCCGTGAATGCCTCGGTGCTCTCGTGGACAAGTGTTACGAGCCATTCACGTCAGGGTATGGATGCACGGGTGCAACCGTGAACGGCTCACAAGTGCCTAAAAAATTCTAGAAAAATTACCATCAGCATGGTACAGCCTAGAAAGTATAAATAAGAAAGAAAATTTCAAAACTACAAAATCTAAGTAACAAAAATAAATAAGAAATTAAAAATCAAAACAAGAGGTTGGGTTGCCTCCCAACAAGCGCTTCTTTAAGGTCACTAGCTTGACCATAGAAGAATGTCACGGTATTTCTGTTGTTGCAGAGGCAAAGTTAGTGGCATGGAGCCTCTGTTTTCATTGTCGCCCATGAATTGCACCTATTAAAATAAGCACAAGATATAAAAGTTTATGTACAACTGTTTTGATAGAGCGTGGAACAATATATTGGTAAAATGCATCAGTCTTTTTGGAATTGATGAAAATTTCATCCTCAAACACTTCTTATGTTCTTTTCTTCAAATTAACTCCCATGGCATCTTCTGTAGAAATCATCATAGTCACCATCCCATTTCCCTTCAAACCAATCAAATCATCGGGCTCGTCCTGGAAGTGCTCAGGAAAAGCACCAGAGAAGAGTTCCATCTTGCTGTTTGGCAATGCAGTACTTTCCTTCATCACCGCTTCCCCATGCTTGGAGCTTGAAATAGAAAATTCTTTATTATTGGGAGAAAGATTGAAAGACAAAATGTTCCCATCAATGCTAAAGGTCATCACTCTGCGTGGGACATCAATCATAGCTCCAATTGTAGCAAGGAATGGCCGGCTTAATATAAGGGGAAAGGTGGAAGTCTCAGTCATATCCAAAACCACAAAATCTACGGGGACAAAGAATCCTTTAATTTGCAGCGGCACATTCTTAGCAATTCCAAGCGGGTGAAGTTTAGAGCTGTTCGCAAGTTGGAGAAACTTAGATGTTGATTTAAAACTGCCCAAGTCCAACTTCCTGAAGGTAAGGAGCAACATGATGCTGACGCCAGCACCCAAATCCAAGAGCGCTCTATCAAATGAAGTACTACCAATCATTAATGGTATATCGAAACTACTAGGGTCTTCGAGTTTGAGAGATGGTTGGTCATGAGTGGAATCTATAGAGTCTTCAGTCATGGCTGTCATATCCTCGATGTTTGGTGTTTCAAAAATTTCCGGATGAGACGTCTCTTTCTGGTTTTCAGACTCTTCTTTTTCATTATCAACATTTTTAGTTGCAGAGTTCTCTAATTGCTCATCGTCGTCTGTTATAATAGCATTGCATTGGTCCTTCGGATTTGCTTCTGGTTGGGCTGGAAGCATGCCTATGGCTCTAGAAGATGAACTAGTCCACTCGACTAACTGTGCAATCTGGGTCTCCATCATTTTGAGTGCGTGGACACAGACTCCACCTTCAAGTTCAGTTGGCGAATTTGCTCATTCATGCTATCGGTTTGCTTCATCTGATTCGCCATAAAATTCTCAATCATCAGCTCTACTCAAAACCTTTGAGGAGGGTCTAGCTATCTCTGGTTAGTAGATGGATGTTGTATTTCGGGAGGCGGCCGAAAATTGGAAGAAGAGTTTGGAATAGCAAAATTTGCAAGACAGATTTGCCCTTGGTTCAACCTGTAGGAGAAATTCGGGTGATTTCTCCATCCTAGGTTGTATGTGCTTGAATAGGGGTCGTTCTGATTTCAAAAATTCCTGATAGCATTGACTTGTTCAGATGGGGCGCTCAAGATGTGGCAGTCATCAGCAGAATGTCCTATCACGCCACAAATATCACAAGTCATAGAGTTAGAAGTAGAAGCATTCAAAGAATCAAGCTTAGATGAAAGTGAATCTACTTTTGCTACAATTGAATTAATCATGTTCATGTCAAGCTTCCCTGAATTGTGAACTGGCTGGCTCCTTTCTCCTGACCATTGATAATGATTGAGGGTCATGTCCTCAGTAAATTCCATAGTATCATCATAATTTTTGTTCATCAGTGCCCCAGCAGTAGCAGCATCTACAGAAAATCTTGTTTGATATAATAAACCACTGTAAAAAGTATGAATGATTACCCATTTTTGTAGACCATGGTGTGGGCACATGCGCAGTAATTCCTTGAACCGGTCCCATGCTTCATAAAGGGACTCTCCATCTCACTGAGCAAAGTTTGTAATTTGATTTCTCAGCTGGACAGTTTTGCTCAGTAGGAAATATTTTGACAAGAAGGCCTATGATAGCTGATCCCACGTCGTGATAGAGTCCTGCGGTAGAGATTGTAACCATGCTCTGGCTAGGTCCTTGAGTGAAAAAGGGAAAAGTTTTAGTTCAATAGCTTGAGTGCACACCAGAGATGGTGGGTGCTGCAAAATCGTTAAGAGAGCGATTGGCTTCCATTGTTTGGTTATTAAAAAATTAACCTTCAAGCTTCAACCATTTTAGGTTCCTTCGAACCAGACGGAAGGTACACTCTATAAGTACCTTGACAAAAGAGTTAGCAGCAACCACACCAATAAAAATTACAACTGAAACAAAAAGAAAATAAACAGTAAATAAATAGAATAAAAAGCCAACAAAAATCTAACTAAACCTAGCCTATCAATTTTCTGATCATGTTAATATTGGCAACCTAGTCCCCGGTAACGACGCCAAAAACTTGATAGGAGCATACCGCAAGTGCACGGTCTAGCGCGTAATAAAAAGTATCGATCCTATGAGGACTAAGGGTCAAGTACTAACTAATCGGTTAACTAATAGCTAGGCGATCAAATAAGTGTAGGAGTGTCACTAAATCCTAATGCAACAAATTAAACTAAGCAAGTCAAGAACAAACAGAAATGCGAACAGGTGGTAAAGATCTTGAGAGAAGATCGGGGTTTTGGGTTTCACCACACTAAAGCATGAAAGAAAGTTAATGTTGACATTTTAAACATGTTTTACCTATTTTCTTAAGATAATCCTTCCTAAGGTACTGACGCGCTCTCTCTCAGGACATGGTTTCGTGTCTAACTTAACCCAAGACTCCTACTCTCATGGCACACTGGGTTAAGTTGACCCAATGGGTTCTATGAAGAATTAGTGTTCCTCGGGTGATTTAGACAAATCTCGTGACCGAAATCACCAGTCCAATCTAAGGGGATCCAACATTGTGGTTCATCTCTCAGTCCTTCCCACAGCGTCTAAAATACAAATATATATGGCCAGTACATAATCATGGATTAAAACTTCCTAGACATGAATAAGAACAAAAGTAAATTTAGATAAAGTGTAGATCAAACATTAAAAACCAACATTCTTACAGCGGGGTACACCCAAACCCCAAAAATAACCTTACTCTATAGTATTCATCATTAGATACATGAAATCTCTCATATAAATTGAATCAAACCAGGGGCCAAGGTACATCCTTGATGAGAGAAGGTAGAGCATGATCCTCAGCATCAAAACGAGGGAGAGATAGAGCCCGAATAGTCTCCTCGTCAAGAAAATCGCCCACAAACCCTCGTCGTTGCCCCTCTCATCCATTCTCCACAACCACTGCACCAAATCTAATGATTTCTACCCCAAATTGTTGCTTGCACAGTTGGAAAGGTCTCCCCAAATTTTGGTAAAATCCGCTCAAAAAATAATAAGATATGGGTGAAAAACCGAAAGGGTGTCAAACTGTGCGAAACTGTTTATGGCCGTGAATCGATGCTCGGCCCTACCCATGAATAGTTCGGTGAACTTTAAATTTTGAAAACTTACTCTTCACGGCCATGCATGCGTTCATGGGTGTGCCCATGAACATCTCGTTGAATTCTAGAGAAGTTGGCAGATGCCTTCACAGCCGTTCGAGGATGCACGGGCATGCCTGTGAATGGCTCGTTGTAGTCTGGGAAAACAGTGTCATACACAGCCATGCATGGATGCACGGCCATGCCTGTGAAGAGCATGGAAAACTCTATTTTAGCTGAAATTTGACCTGTAGCTTTGTCTCATCATAAGGAATTGTCCCATAAATTCAGATCTTCTAAAATCTACCAAATTTTGGGGGAAATCCCTACATTTCAATGAAACCAAGGAAAAGTGAAGATTCTGAATAATGTAAAGCATTTAGGCAAATAAATGAGATAAAACATGCAGTTTACTCCTAAAAAATAATAAAATTAAACCGCAATATATCATATATATGCATGCTATCAAGCACCTAGGTCCAAAATCGTCTTAGTAGTATGAAAATAAATTTTTGGTCTTACAAAGTCCTACTCTAAGAGCCTAGGCTCTGATACCAAGATGATCGGGTAGGCAAGCATGCATACATTCAAACAACGCATTTTGAAAACCTTTGCTAGATAGCTTATAATTTAAGGAAATCCGCATTACACTAACATAGTTGAAAATAGGTGTTTTTGTAGTTTTTATGTAAAAATTGAAACCTAACTAAGGGTGAAACTAAAATGTATCTGAGCATGCGGTTCTTAAACAAGCTAGAAACTCAAATAAACCCTAAGCATGTGTTTCAACATCAAAGTGTAAGATTACACTAAGGGAGGAACTCACCTTGGTCCCGTTGAGAATAGAAGGGACGTACGTCCCGATCTTCACCGGTCCATTAGTGGAATCACACGAAGTAGTGCCCTATGAGCTCACATCCACAACATTGAGCACTCCCACACATGCGTGGGTGAATGAAAAGTGAATATTAAGAGGCCAAATGCACAATCAATAAAGGGGGAGACTAGTTCTCCAAGTTCTCTTGCTAACAAGCTATGGACTAACTAGTTTAGAGGGGAAAGAGGGGATGAGCGCCTAGCATATCTTTCCAGGTCCTTGCGTAGCCAACAAGAAATTTGCGTGAGTGTAGATGGGTGCTCAACAAACATCAAGAAAGCAACAACAAAGGTGGAGGGAGAACTTAGCTAGCTTTGGGGTTGATTCTTTGTATCGGCATGGTGTAGATGACACCATCATGAGCCATGGTTTTGTCCAGCTCCTTCTCTTGGGTTGAAGACTCTTCATAGCTTTTGGGAGAAGGTGGCATGAGTTTCCAGCTTCAGGAAATGGGCGAGTGGTGGAAGATGAGGCAAGAGGGAAAGGAGGAATGAGCACTCGGCAAGGTGGAGGAAGGGGGAGAGTTGAGGGGACACCAACACACAATCTTCTAGTTTTTTTTCAAAAATATTCAACTCTAATGTGAAGCTTACAAGAGATTACATGATATAGCTTGATGCCAACGGGGATCTCAAGCCCCTAGGCACAAACGACAAACCAACAAACAAGGAAATGGCAGCATGGTGCAGGCGCCTTAATAAGGCTAAACTCTTTCCCATTTGGGGGCTGACTTGTTTTGAGTCTTTGCTTGGAGTCTCCCGTAAAATAGCAAGGTTGAATTCTGAAGAGAGTGGAGCATTGATGGGCTGATCTTCTACATTAAAGATGGTGGATTCCCTTGAAGACCGAAACTGAAGTTTCCATTCTTGTAGAGGCAAAATCCCACACGTGTTGGTGGTGTGTGGGCTACTTCTTGGCATTGATGGCTGGCGCATTCTTCTTCATGGAATGGCTGGAAAGGCTGAAGATAGCTGGCCTTGTCCCCATTACTACAAAAGGAAAGGGCAGTTGGAAGATGAGGACAAGAGCCACTTGGTTGCCACCTTGGATGGATAAAACTTGGGTGGCTTGTTGAGGGTGCTTCTCCATGGGCTGAGTTGGTTTTAAGGCCTTTCTTGAGCTTTACCTTGGCTCGACTTGAGCTTAACTTGATCCCAAAATTGAGTTGACCTAATTTATTACATAAATTGAATGCACTAACCTACCATACATTAAAGGACGGATCCTAATGAATATAACCACTTGGTGTAATTGAAGGGTGGATCTAACCTACCACATGATGCAAGTTATGCTAAGGAATCTAACTTAAAGGATGCATGCAATGCAAGGGATGGAATGCTATAAAATCTAACTTAGAGGATGCATGCAACACAAGGGATGGAATTTTAGGTGCCCTAGCTAGGCTAACCTTAAGGCTATGTTCTGTTTGATGCAATCCACAGTGGAAAAGATGGAAAATGCAATGAATCTAGATGGCTTTCCATCTAGATTCATTTCATTTTTGATGACTCCAAATTTCATAGTGAATTTCATGCTTATTCCATCAAGTTTTTGAGTCATATTCATGCTTCTTTGCTTATTTTATGCCTTTTTTATCAAATATTTCGGAATACACGCCCTTTTTGGATTTTGATCATTTTCAAGCAAAAAGGCAACATTTTCAATGGTTTTCCAACAAATCCAACACATGGGCGTGATCCTAACATCAAGATGAGACTACACATCAAATTTTAAGCCAAAATGAAATTTTTGGCAAAATTACAGTAGTGCCGTAAGTATTTTTATCGCCATAATTTTGGATTAAGGCACTACCATAATGATTTTCATGACAGCTTCATCTAGGAAATTTTTTGAGAATTACGGCACTACCGTAATTTCAGGTTGATTTCGACCCGAGACTTCAAAGGCTTCAAAGGAAAATTACGGCACTACCATAAAATCCTTCACGGTGCTGTAATTTGGTCAGACTTCATACAACGAGTACAGTGGATAATTACAGTACTACCATAATTCCAATTACGGTACCGTAATTCTTGCCTAGATGCCCGATTCTTCCACCAGAAAGTTGATTTCGTGATTTCATGAGATTTAGGACACCAAATTGAGATCTATAAAAGGCGGTGTACTCACAATTAAAGGAGGAAGGACCGAGAATAACTGGGGGGGGGGGGGGGTTCGAAGCAAGAGAGGAAATTTTACCACCGATCCACGGTGAATTGGAGAGGAGATGGGCCGCGCTAGGGTTCATCGGATCTCACCCTACAGACCACCTCCGGCAATGAAATTTGATAGAGAACTTCCCCTGGTGAAAGAGAACATACATCTAAAGTTTCAGAGCGAAAGGATTCCGAACAGAGGAGAAATGAATGAAACAGCGGTGACAGCACTGTTTAGGGCAAAATTACGGGCTATAATTTCATTACAGCCCTATTTTGTAACGCTTCTCTTCTTATTTCGATTTCTTATCATATTGAAACATGTTTAGTTGTATTCTCTTCATCATGCTAGCTTAATCTTTATTTGGGACATGGGGGTGTAATCTCTTTGTTTCTTAATGACTAGAAAATCCTAATTTTGTCAAACTGATTTTATTGTGATAATTTGACTTTTCTGATTGATTGTTCTTTATTTCTCCTTCGCTTCTTAATATCAGCATGTTTTAAAATTTTGTAAAATAGATTGAGAAGTTGATTGTGAAATTCAGAACCCTAGGAATTGTCGAGTTTGGAACTATCGTGAGAGATTAGGTTGTTCTTCGAATTCTAATTTTTACAGAATTTTAATGCCTTGTTGATTTTATGATTCTTTGGATTGAGTTAATATTTTAAACTTGATTAGAAATTGTAAGAGATTAAATTTCTGATCATCAGAGAACCTTGAGTAAAACTTGTGTTGAGACTAGGATGCACGAGAGTAATCTTTGAGTTTCCACTTGAGGTTATCAACTTAGAATTCGGAGGCACGAGAGTGATCCTTGAGTTCTTATTTGATGGTTTACTTATTTTCAGCATTGAATAGATCTTGCACGAGAGTGAAGATCGGTTCTTTATACGATTGTTTGTGCGAGAGCGAGACAATTTATTTATGAGGTAAACTATACCTTTATCATAATAAAATTAGATTGACAGACACTTATCTTAATCTAACCATTAGAAATTAAAGTAGATGAACCCCTAGTCCCGATTTCTTCTCTGATATTTTCTCTGTGTTCTTTTCGATAGTTTGATTCACTATTTTTCGATTGCCTAGCTAGCGAGAAATCGATTATTCGGTACTTGGCAACAAGGTCTCTGTAGTTCTGTATTTTTATTACTTCGAGTATCCGTGCACTTGCGGATATACAATAAGTTTTTGGCGTCGTCGCCGAGGATTAGTCCAAGGTACACGCGAAACAACTTGGGATACAATAAGTTTTTGGCGTCGTTGCTGGGGATCTTGGTCTTGTCAATATTGAAGATATTGAGGGTATTTCTAGACTAAGTCTTTTGTTTTTGTTTTTGTTTACTATTTTGGGTTTTTTGTTTTCCTAGTTTTGAAGTTTAGATTTATTCTGTTTTTTTATTATTCTGCATATTTTGAAATATTTGATATGTTTACTTGTGTATGTGCAGAAATTTAAGATCAGGACCTCTAGTTCCTCTTGACCCTGAAATTAACAAAACTCTTAGATTTTGCAAGAAGCTTAGATTTGCAAAAGTACAAGAAGAAGAAGTGATCATGGCCGAGAGAAGATCTTTGCGTGACTATGCTGCCCCTAATCCATAGGGAGTTCACTCTAGTGTTACCAGACCGGCCATTGATGCGAACAATTTCGAGATCAAACCAGCATTCCTATCTATGCTTTAACAAAATCAGTTTGGAGGATCTCCACTTGAGGATCCTAATATTCATATTTCTCTTTTTCATGAATTGTATGATACAATTAAAATTAATGGAGTTTCTGATGATGCACTAAAATTGTGACTATTTCCTTTTTCTCTCAGGAACCGAGCACATGATTGGCTACACTCTCAACCTCCTGGAACGTTCACAACTTGGGAGCAGCTGTCTAATGCTTTTCTGATGAAATACTTCCTTCCCAGTAAGACGATTCATTTAAGAAACCAAATCACGGGATTTGCTCAGAAGGAAGGAAAATCTCTTAGCGAAGCATGGGAGCGGTACAATGAATTGCAAAGGAAGTGTCCTCACCATGGCTTGGAGAGATCGGTTTTAATTGAAACATTTTATTATGCTTTGCTCAGTAATACACGCCTCACAGTTGATGCTACTATAGGAGGAGCTTTCAGGAGCAAGACATTGGAGGAAGCCTATCAACTGATTGAAGAGATGACTTTGAACAATGATCAAAATTCCAGAGAAAGAGGAGTGATATATCGACCCCCTCAAGGTAAGAATGATGGTAATGATCTTCGCACTCTAGCTGAAAAAGTTGAATCTTTGTGCAATTGTTTTGATACATTTAAAATGCAAACTTATGCTATTTCTTCTTCTATTACTTGTGAGATTTGTGGGAATAATAGGCATAATGCTGAAGAATGCAAAATAATTGTTGATGGGGGTGAGGAACAAGTTAATGCTTTGGGGGGTTACAATCAAAGTAGGTCTAATGACCCCTACTCTAATACCTACTACCCTAGATGGAGGAACCACCCTAATCTATCCTGGAAAAGCAATAATCATGCTAGTGAGCAGAATGAACATAGGGGGTTTCAACAAAGAACACAAAATCAGAGTCAACCCCAGAAACCCAGCTTAGAAGAGATGTTTACTCAATTTATGGGGTTCCAGAAAAAATAGAATGATGATGTGAATGAGAGTCTGAAATAGATCAATTCTAGGATAGATGGTATTGTTGCTCACAATAAAATGCTAGAATCACAAATTGCACAGCAGGCTAGCACTTCATACAGACCCCCAGGAAAGTTACCTGCCATACCTGAACCAACCCTAGGGAGCAATGTAATGCTGTCATAACTAGAAGTGGAAAACAATTGGATGATCCAAGGGGATCTCTAGATCATGATAAGGTAGAGCCCAGCATTAAGACTAGCAGTGAACCTATGCTGGAATCACAACCTGCACATGAGTAGTCCCAAACTAGTTTGTCACCTCACAAGGATGATGAACCTAAAGGTGATTTGCCATGTAAGGTTGATGATTCTAAACCTAGTTCACCACCACCCTATAGGCCACCTATTCCCTTTCCCAGAGGATTGTTCAAGCAAAACTAGATAAACAATTTGGGTAATTGTTAGATGTTCTTAAAAAGCTTTACATTAACATACCTTTTACTGAAGCTTTATCTCAAATGCCATCTTATGCAAAATTTTTGAAAGAAATTCTATCTAACAAGAGAAAGATTGAAGATTATGGTACTGTGGCACTTACAGAGGAATGTAGTGCTCTTATTCAGAATAAGTTTCCACCTAAACTAAAGAATCCAGGTAGTTTCTCTATACCTTGTTCTATTGGAGATATGGCTTTTGACCGAGCCTTATGTAATCTCGGTGCAAGTGTTAGTCTAATACCTTATTCTCTTTATAGGAAATTGGATATTGGTGAGCTCAAACCAACCTCAATTTCTTTGCAACTTGCTGATTCATCAGTTAAGTATCCGGTTGGTATATTAGAGAATGTTTTTGTACAAATTGGTAAGTTTTTCATACCCGCAGACTTTGTTGTTCTAGAGATGGAAGAAAATTCTAAAAATCCAATTATTCTTGGTAGGCCTTTCTTAGCTACATCTGGTGCATTAATTGATGTTAGAAAAGGAAAATTAACTTTTGATATTTGTGGTGATATAATTGAATTTGATTTAATTGATTCTTTAAAAAAGGCATCACACTCAGGAACATGCTGTAGCATAGAAATAATTGATGATGAGGTTATTTGTGACATGCATAGTTTATTTGATGAACCTTCTGATTTTGAAACTGATACATCTTCTGAGAGTGCTAAAAAAGAATTTCAGAAAAGAGTAGCAAAGAAGAAGAGGAAGAGACAAAAGAGGAAAGGAAAATCAAAATTGCTTGAGAAAGGAAAAAGGCTCATAAGTAAATTTGGTCACTGTTTTAGGTCTGAGCCTAATGTTCTTGAGAGCCCTGAACGAGACATAGAAAAATCAGGATGGTAACGAAAGACACAATCACGATCAAATATGAGTGTTGAACGGTCAAGCTAATGACCGAAAATTAGCGCTTCTTGGGAGGCAACCCAAGCATTCTTTTGTTTTTGTTTTCTTTTTGTTCTTGTTTATTTTCTTTTATCTTAGTTATTTGCTTACTAACTTTTATTTTTCTCTTTGTAGGTAGATCCATGCTGAATTTTTAAGTTAAACGGCGGATTCTAAAAATTTTCATGAATTACGGCAGTACCGTAATTTATTTACGGTACCGTATTTTTGGCCAATTTTTCAACAGAGAGTTTTGAGTTTTTTTGTAAATTACGGCAGTGCCGTAACATTTATTACGGTACCGTAATCACTAAACGGTACCGCCGTAATGTTTTTCACGTTGCCGTATTTTTGGGTCTTTTTCATACAGTAACTTTCGTATTTTTTGTGCAAATTACAGCAGTGCCATATTTTTCGTCACGGTTCCAAAATTCTGGTCATTTTTCCACCCATGAGTTTTCAAGTATTTGACCAAATTATGGCACCGTAATTTTGTGCATTTTTTGACCTAAGAATTTTTGAGTTTTTGTCCCAATTAGGGCAGTGCCGTATTTTTCGTCACGGTACCATAATTTTGAAGTTTTTACTTGTCACGAGTTCGAATGCAAATTACGACACGACCGAATTCACATTACGGTGTTGTAATTCCGCCCGACCCCACACTTTTACGGCGCCGTATTTAGGGTTTCTCAGCGCCGAGTTAGGTATTTTCGTGATTTCTCGCTCGATTCAACCCCGTTCTTTGCGAAATCATTCCAAAACCCTCGTTAAACCTTTCCTGATCGATTCGCCTTGATTTCAAACCGATTTTTGACCCAGATCTTGCGATTTTGAGCTCAAGCAAGCTCTGCTGCAGTTCATCCACTGACTATTCGCCCTTCTCGATTTCTTCTCGTTTGAGCATCGATTCGACTTGCAGCTACTTCTTAGATCTTCTCCAAAGGTAGAGGAAGTGATGACTCTAAATTTCATAGTGTTTTTCATACTTATTTGGTAGTCTTTTGAGCCATAATCTTACTCTCTTGCTTTATTTTTATACCTTTTTTGCCAAAAGCTTCGGAATCTACACCATCTTTGGTATTTGATCAATTTCAGGCAAAAAGGCATCATTATCACCGGTTTTCAAGCAATCTCATTGCATGAATGAGTTCTAACCATCAAGAGGAGTCTACCCATCAAATTTCAAGCCAAAATGGACCTTCTAGAAAAAATACGGCACTACCGTATTTCTGGGATAATATTACACGGTACCATATTTCTCAGCGGACGATAACCAAAAGGTTTGGGTAAAATACGGCACCGCCGTATGAAATTACATGGCACCGTATTTTTCAGCAATTTCAACTAGAAAGTTTTGGCAAGAATACTGCACTACCGTATTTCTGGGAAAGATTCTCATGGCACCGTATTTTCTATCAAATCTCGACCCGAGAACTTAGGCAAGATACGGCACTACCGTATGAAAGTACACGGTACTGTATTTTGTAACAATTCTGACCAGAAAGTTTTGCCAAGAATATGGCACCACCATATATTTGGACGAAATTATCACAATACCGTGTTTTCTACCCAGAACTCACAGAAGGAAATACGGCACTGCCGTAATTAGGATACGGTACTGTATTTTTAAACCCAAATTTCTAATTTTTCCGCCCGATTCTTGCGTGGACCATATCTTTTGATCCAGACCTCCAAATTGAGATCCAAAAGATGTGGTGAACTCGTCTTAAAGCGGAGAAGACACGCAAAGTAGGAGGAACAAATTTTATGGACCATCCACGGCGAATTTGAGAGAAGAGCGGCTGCGTTAGGGTTCATCGGTTCTCAGCCTAAAGACCACCTCCGGCCACGATTTTTGACAGAAAGCTTCGCCTGGTGAAGGAGAATACACAGCTAAAGTTTTAGAGCGTTTGGAGTCTAATCGAGGGAGAAATCAACAAAATAGTGGGTGACGCCACTATTCACCGCGTTTACAGCACTGTGTTTTGTAATTTCTTCCCTTTTTCGATTTCTTATCACACTGAAACATGTTTTATTGTAACTCCTTCATCATGGTAGCTTAATCTTTCTCTAGGACATGGGGGTGTAATCTCTTTGTTTCTTAATGACTAGAAAACCTTAATTTTGTCAAACTGATTTTATTGTGATAATTTTATTTTTGTGATTGATTGTTCTTTAATTCTCCTTTGTATCTTAATATTAGCATGTTTTTAGAATTTTGTGAAATAGACTGAGAAATTGATTGTAAAATTCAAAACCCTATGAATTATCGAGTTTGGAACTATCGTAAGAGATTAGGTTGTTCTTCGAATTCTAACTTTTAGAGAGTTTTAATGCCTTGCTGATTTTATGATTCTTTGGATTGAGTTAATATTTTAGACTTGATTCGAAATTGTAAGAGATTAAGATTTTGATCGTTAGAAAACCTTGAGTATAACTTGTGTTGAGACTCTGATGCACGAGAGTGATCTTGAGTTTCCACTTGAGGTTATCAACTTAGAATTCGGATGCACGAGAGTGATCCTTGAGTTCTTAGTTGATGGTTTACTTATTTTCAGCATTGAATAGATCTTGCACGAGAGTGAAGATCGGTTCTTTGTACGATTGTTTGTGCGAGAGCGAGATAATTTATTTATGAAGTAAACTACACCTTTATCATGATAAATTAGATTGACAGACACTTATCTTAATCTAGCCATTAGAAATTAAAGTAGATGAACCCCTAGTCCCGATTTCTTTTCTGATATTTTCTTCGTGTTCTTTTCGATAGTCTGACTCACTATTTTTCGATTGCCTAGCTAAAGAGAAATCGATTATTCAATACTTGGTAACAAGGTCTCTGTGGTTCGATATCTATTTTATTGCTTCGAGTATCCGTGCACTTGCGGAGTACAACAGGAAGCTTCCTCAAAGCGATTTGCAGCTCGAAACTAACCCAGAAATCCAGATCGAGCTCGATTTTTTCAGCCCCTGTTCTTCCCTACGACTGCACTGTTCACAGTTCTTGGTAACGATTACTTTTAGCTTCTGATTTTTCAGTTCAAGTTCTTGCACACACATATTTGTTTGCATTTTGTTATGGCTCAAAGAATCAAAAGGATGGCCACCAAGAGGGCTGGTAAGAGGCCAGCCAAGTCCTCTGCTCCACCGCCACCACCGAACCCCTACGGCATTATTTTTAGAGATGAGGCACAGGAAGAATGATACAACCAACTTTTGACCAGACGCATTGTGAAGATGAAATACGCTTATATGAGAGCATTGGAGCTCTTATGACTGAAGGATGATGTGATGTGGATGTTTGAGCAGATATCTGCAAAGGGATTTTTCTCTATGGATCCATAGACGTACCTCCCACTTGTTCTTGAGGTACTGAGCAGCTTTGAATTTGACTATTATGAATACAACCACGGGCCAGCCAAAGGGGAAATCAAGTTTAGGATGGCCAGTCAAGAGAAGAAGCTCACTTTGAGGGAAGTTAGACACATATTCCATTTGCCAGGTGATGGGAGCACTTAGGTTCCTATTGGTTTTATAGAGAATGTGTTTTGGAGCCAAATTACATCTAAGACCAGATTCTCCCCCACCTCTGCTAGAGCTTCCAGAATTTCGAACCCCTGCATCCGATATGTTCATAGGGTTCATGCGCACACTATCTTCAGGCAAGGAGACAGCGATGGTATGGTCTGCCACACCAAGCTTTTCTTTCTTTGGGGCATGTTACATGGGTACTTCGTAGACATTGCATTCTTTTTTATGAAACACTTAGAGAAAGTAGCTAAGGCAAAGAAGGGCACTATAGTGATAGGAGGATTTTTCACTCCTATTGCCCTCTTTCTGGGCATTGAGCCGTATGGTATTGAGGTTGCCAGAGGCAACTCACGATTGGATATTGAGTCTTGTATTGTGATGAAGATGATCGTCAGAGATGGCGATACCTACTATTTAGTGTTTCAGCCTAGTCTTCCCGCCTTACCTTTGCCGAATCCGGGAAAGACTTCAGTCCAGAATCCAGAGAATTGGAAGCTCTCACCCACCGTAGCTTCTTATGCCACTCCAGCACCAGAGACTTCTATTCCACCACCACCCGCTGCTTGGGGCGGTGATGATCCTTATGATTTGGGTGAGGAGTCTTCACCTCCCAGAGCTTCAGAGCCATCACCCCACCATGCCCCAGGATCCTCTTCTCGACGAGCTGCCCCTACTCAGAGCGGATGGCAGAGTCATCTCGATCCAGGATTTCAGTCCCTTTAGGCTGATGTTCATTGAATTACTTCTATTTTGGGGTGAGTTTTTGATTACGTGGTCCATATTCACGATGACATGGAGGAGATTAAGGACTACCTCCATATTCTGCGGCAAGGTGGCGCAGGAGGGAGCAGCAGAGGTGATGATCCCATGGATACCATCGCACCAGCAGAGAGCGATGATGAGGCTACAGATTCTGATCATTAGTAGGCTTTGTGAGTATCTCCTACCCCTACCATTCTTTATTTGTGCTTGATGACACCAAAATTTATAGTAAATTTAGTGTCATTTCATTGGTGTTCTTGTGTCATATTCATAGACTTTTCTTATATTTATGTCTTTTTTATCGATATTTGTGGAATCTACACTCTTTTTGGTTTTTAATGATTTTCAGGCAAAAAGACATGATTTTCACTCGATTTCAAGCAATCCGAATGCATGGATGAATTCACAACATCAAGAGGAGATCACACGTCAAATTTCAAGAGAAATGGAGCCACGAACCAAAATACGGCAGAGCTATAATCTATATTACGGTACTGTATTTTCATACACTGCCGTAATATCAGAGTACTACCGTAATTTGAGGAGTTTTTCATCAGAAAGTTTCCTGAAAATTACGGCACTGCCGTAAGAATTTACATGGGCCATAATCTAGAGCGCCTTCAGAATAGAGACATTCACTAAAATTACGGCACTGCCGTAAACCATTTTACGGGCCGTAATTTTCAGACACTTTCGACCAGAGAGTTCAGCCAGTTTTACGACACCGCCGTAACCTATATTACGGTGCCGTATTTTCCAAAGATTTTGAATCAGAGAACATGACCAATTTTATGGCAGTATCGTAACATATTACACTACCGCAATTCTAATCTTAAACGCTATTCCATGGTCAAATTTGAAGCCCGATTTTTGCGAAGAAGATTGCCGACAATCGAGACCTTTAAATTGAAAGTCGTAAGAAGAAGGAAGAGAGCTTTCGCCGAGACGAAGAACAGGAGACCAAAAGCCCTAATTTTCGTCCACCACAGAGGGAGAAATCGAGTTCCACGCTGCTGCCAAGGGTTTCGCTGTCGGGAAGCGTACAACACATCTCCGGCCGTGAAATTTGAGTGGAAGCTACGCACAGAGGAGGAGAAGGTGCTTTAGAAGTTTCAGAGTGAAAGGAAATCAATTAAAGGAGAAATCGACGAAAGAGGAGGCACCGACACTATTCACAACGCCCCCTTATGCAAATTATGGCTGTAATTTATATTACAACCGTCGTGTGTTTTCTCAAACTCTCCTTTCTCTTTGATTTTCGATCTTTTGAAACCATTGGTTATTGTAACTCCTGCACTATGCTAGCTTAAACTTTTATGAGACATGGGGGAGTAATTCCCTTTAATTCATAATGACTAGATGATTCTTTTTCCACTATTTCGTCACGTATTTTTTTAGCATGATAATTTTACTCATATGATAATTGCGCTTTTGATTCTCCATAGATTCATACTATTATTCATGCTTTAGAGTTCTAGCAATAAGGACCGAAAGGTGACTTGCTTGAGAACTTGGAACCCTAGAATTGGATGTTAGGAACTTTCTTTAAGAAATTAGGTTAGTTCTAATTATTTGATTTTAGTAGTGAAATTGCCATGATAATAATATGAATCTAGGATTGAGTCGAGTTGTCAAACGTGGAGATCTTGTGCGAAAGCAAAGATCGGAACGTTGGAGAACCATGAGTAAAACTTGTGTTGAGACTCGGATGCACGAAAGTGATCCTTGAGATTCCACTTGTGATAATCAACTTAGAATTCGGATGCACGAAAGTGATCCTTGAGTTTTTTATTTGATGGTTTACTTATTCTCAGTGTTGGGATAGATCTTGTGCGAAAGCGAGGATTGATCCCTGCATGATTGTCTGCACGAAAGTGAGATAATCCTTTTATGAAATAAATTATGTCTTTACTATGATAAAATTAAACTGACGAATCTCTATTTACATCTAGTCATAGAATTTAAAGTGAATGAAACCCTAGTCCCAGTCTTCTCTCTCTGGTATTTCTGTTTTAGTCTTCTATTGCTCACTTGCATACTTTCGATTCACCTAGATAACAAGAAATCAATTATTCAGTACTCAGCAAACAAAGTCTCTGTGGGTTCGATATCTATTTTATTACTTCGAGTATCCGTGCACTTGTGGAGACAACAAGCTTGGTGACATAACAAGTTTTTAAGCCGTGTTAGGGAGTGACAAAGTCCTTGTACACCAAACAACGAGTTTCGCCTCGACACCAGAAATAAGTTTTTGTCTACATACTTGTTGGGATACAATAGTGCTTTATTTGATACATGATAGTTTTATTCTCTTATAGGGAAGGATGATGTTGTCATGCTTCTTGTGCTCACATGCCACGGATCCTCGCCTTTTGATTTTATTGATAGATATTTCAATTTGGTTGTATTGGTATATTATGATGCTGATGTTTGGATTTTATTTCGATGTGGTTGTACTAAACCTTGATATTCTGATGATTTTTGATGTGGTTGTATTTGAAAATGTGATGCTAATATTGTGAGATTTTATGACTTGTTTGCATGTAGTAAGTGATATGATGCTTCTTGGTTTGAATGAAGATATTTTTGAATGATGTTGATGAATTTTACAATGATGTGTAGTAAGGATTTTTTTTTTTTTTTTGAAAAATACAGCAGATACCATGCCAAAACTTTTTGGAGCTTTCATGAATATCAATTTCTGAAAGTTGGAAATAGATTTAATATACTAAATTTATTTCTCTGATATAATCTATTTGTTGGAATTTTTTTCATTAATTGATGCATGAAATTCTAGGTAAATGCATTGTTTAATGAATGCAATCTTGAAGTGAAATGATTCTTTTGAAAAAAGTGAGCATATTTGCATATGTTTTTGAGTTGATATCAATTGATTAATCTAGTTGATCTTTATAATCTTTTACGATATTTGTTAGGAAAAAGAAATCCAAATCCATGAAAAAGAATGACTCCCCTACTTAGCACTGTGCAAAATTGACAGTGAAACCTAAAGACATGGGTTGAATTTGTTGGGGTATGCCCTTAAGGCTAATGTTTGAGGCCTTGGGATTATATCAGTATCATGTATAAACTCTATGTTTATAAAGGCAATGGTTGTTATTCAGGTTGTTGCATTATCTGCTGCCATATGTATACTTCTGAATAATGTCTCAATGTTGTTCAGCTTGGCTGACATGCAGTATTGTCCTTAGTCGAGATATCTTGGTGAACATGAGACAGCCTTGATATGATTGAGACTAATATGTGTTCTAATCTTATAGGATGCTTCGAGCATGGAATAAGATGTAGACTCATGGGTACATTGGATGTACTGGACTGACCCTACTTAGGATATTCAATTGCTTGTCACAATGTGAATAATCCTTATATGCAAGCAAGTGGCATATTTCCTCTGACTTGAGATCACTTGTGTTTCTAAATGATGATTGGCATTGTCTTGAGGTAGTTCAATATCATTTGAAACATAATGGTTATAGATTATCTTGGATAATGAACATGAGTCATGTTAGGGCGCTAGTGATAGATATAGGATTGCCTTCTCCTTGTTTGGAATGTGATGTTCTAAAGGGGCCCCCTGGATGAGATGGTTGAGAAAGTGTATGGACTGAAAGTCCCCTAATGAAGGGGGAAAAACCCTAAACTGGCGCAAACAGAAACATGGGCAGCGGATACTAGGGTTTCAAAGAATCGGTGCATGAAGTATGATTAACTTTGCTATAACTTGTAAACAAGAATGAATGCGATTCATACCATGGCCATTTCTAGATGGCGCCTTGGAAGCAAAGATCAAACGAGATCTTCTCCAAATCGTCACACACAAGATGAGAATGCGCTTCTTCTTGTCGTCCCTTGTGCTAGCAAGGATCGTCCAAGTATCACAATCGTATGAAGGGAAGAGAAAAACTTGCTTAGCGATTTCCTCCTTCTTTTCGTCAAAACTCTTCTTCACGAGAGAGCAAGCCACACGAGAAGAGGCAAGAGGCGAGAGTGATGAGCGACCATAGAGCCAACGTGAGATCTAGTCACGTAAGAGACATGCTATCTAAAAATAGCAAACACGTCTCAACGTTCACAAGTCGCAAATCTCTCCTCTTATTTTGAACCACTCGCTCATCCATGAGCCGGTTCATCTTGGTCTGGTTCAAAGACCAAATAAGCCAAGCGACATGGTCTAGATCAAATTAAACCCTAAGGCTCCAGATCTAACCGTCGATCTCTTGATGCTTCTGATCTCACTGATCTAGCATCTATTCTCTCGATCGAAGCTTACCGATCTCAAGCTCTAATCAATCATACATGATCAGACTAGATCTCACTTACAATCAGAGATTAAATCCCTTTAAACTGATCTCGAACAATTCAGTCCACACGATCTGACTTAAGTAAGCCATATCATCAAATTGTGCGACCCTGAGGGTTTCCTTTAAATGTCGGTAACGATAACCCACGTTATCACGATCAGTGAGGGGTATCTAGCAACACATCACTGTCTCCCGGTATAAAGAAAAGAGTCTTCCAAGACTACACCCAAACCACAGCACAAGTGTGAATCCAATTCACAAGGCATGCATACTTCCTTTGCCACTGGATGTTCTTATTGGACAAGCGTGTCAAGCTTGTAGCTCTAATATGATGAGCATGATTAGATCAGATGAACACTGTCACCTGGGTATGGCCATACACTTTCTCAATCATCTCATCCAGGGGGCCCCCCTTAGAACATCACACTCCTTAAACAAGGAGACGGCAATCCTATGTCTATCACTAGTGCCCTAACATGACTCAAGCTCATTATCCAAGATAGTCTATAATCATTATTTCTCAAATGATATTGAACTACCTCAAAACAATGACAATCATCATTTAGAAAACACAAGTGATCTCAAGTCAGAGGAAATGTGCCACTTGTTGCACTCAAGGATTATTCACATTGTGACAAGCAACTGAATATCCTAGTAGGGTCTGTCCAGTACATCCAATGTACTCATGAGTCTATATCTTATTCCATGCTCGAAGCATCCTATAAGATTAGAACACATATTAGTCTTAACCATATCAAGGCTGTCTCATGTTCACCAAGACACATCGACTAAGGACATAATAGCATGTCAGCCCAGCTGAACAGCTTTGAGACATTATTCAGAAGTATACTTATTGCAGCAGACAAGGTAACAAACTGAATAATAACCATGCCTTTATAAACACAAGAGTTTATTACATGATACTGTTACAATCCCAAGGCCTCAAACATTAGGCTTAAGGGCATACCCCAACAATCTCCCACTTGCACTTAATCTAATGGTTGAGAAATCTCAAACCCATATTATTACAGTGCTTCTCATGCTTCTGCTGCGCCAGAGGCTTTGTAAGCGGGTCTGCTAGATTGTCATCTGTATGAACCTTGCAGACTTTGATCTCGCCACGATCTATGATCTCCCTGATCAAATGAAACCGTCTCTGTATGTGCTTGGACTTCTGGTGTGACCGTGGTTCCTTTGCTTGTGCGATTGCTCTAGTGTTATCACAGAAGATAACCAAAGGATCTGCACGCGAAGGAACAACACCAAGTTCTCTCACGAACTTACGAATCCACACTGCCTCCTTGGATGCTTCCGAGGCTGCAACATACTCGGCTTCTGTTGTGGAATCAGCAACAGTTGACTGTTTGAAACTCTTCCACACCACTGCTCCTCCATTCAAGCTAAAAACATAGCCTGATTGCGATCGGAAATCATCCTGGTCAGACTGGAACGAAGCGTCAGTATATCCTTCAATACTGAGTTCTTCCTGACCACCATATATCAAGAACATATCTTTGGTCCTCCGCAGATATTTTAAAATGTTCTTGACTGCAATCCAGTGTGCCTGACCTGGATTACTTTGGAACCGACTGGTCACGCTTAACCCGTAAGCGACGTCTGGGCGAGTACACAACATTGCATACATAATGGATCCAATAGCCGAAGCATAAGGCGTATTGTCCATTTCATCTTTCTCAGTCTGTGTTTGTGGACACTGACTCTTCGAAAGATTCAGACCATGTCTGACTGGAAGATATCCTCGTTTAGAATTCTCTAAATGAAATCTCTCCAGGACTTTATCGATGTAAGTACTCTGGCACAGCCTGAGAAGCCTCTTAGATCTATCCCTGTAGATCTTTACACCTAATATATAGGCTGCTTCTCCTAGATCTTTCATCTTGAAACATTTCCTTAACCATGCCTTAACTGCATGCATTTCAGGAATGTCATTTCCAATGATCAAGATGTCATCGATGTAGAGGACTAGGAAAGTAATCACGCTCCCACTAAACCTCTTATATACACACGGGTCATCCTCGTTCTTGATGAAACCAAATTTACTGACTGATTCATCAAAACGAATATTCCAGCTTCTCGATGCTTGTTTCAGTCCATAAATGGACTTCTTTAACTTGCATATCTTATGACGATCTGATGGATTAGTGAAACCTTCTGGTTGTGTCATATACACATCCTCATCCAGATTTCCATTAAGAAAAGCTGTTTTCACATCCATCTGCCAGATCTCATAATCGTAATATGCAGCTATCGCGAAAAGAATCCGAATAGACTTAAACATAGCTACAGGTGAGAAAGTTTCATCATAATCTATCCCGTAGATTTGTTTGAAACCTTTCGCAACTAGCCTGCCTTTATAGGTAACCACGTTACCATCCATGTCAATCTTCTTCTTGAAGATCCATTTACAGCCTATAGGGATAACTCCCGGAGGCGGATCAACCAAATCCCAGACTTGGTTATCTGACATGGAGTCCATCTCGGCGCGCATAGCTTCAAGCCATCTCGCTGACTCCGGTCCACTGACCGCATCCGCATAAGAGAGGGGCTCATCATTATCAATGATGTAGACTCCGTCATAGCGCTCAGGCTGTCGACGGATCCTTCCCGATCTTCGCGGTTCCCGTGATATCTGAGCCTCAGGTTGATCAGAAACCCGTTCTACCGGCTCAGGCTCATCCAACTCTGCTTGCGCACTTTGTCCTTCTTCTGGATTCTCATCCAGCTTTATTTCTCTCCCACTGGCCTCTTGCAGAAGAAATTCCTTCTCAAGAAATATGGCCGTCCGAGCAACAAAAACCTTGTTCTCTTTGGGATCGTAGAAATAATAACCCTTAGTTTCCTTAGGGTAACCGACAAAGATGCATTTGTCAGATCTGCTCTCTAGTTTCCCAGAGGCGAGCTTTTTGACATAAGCCTCGCAGCCCCAGATCCTGATAAATGACAAGCTCGGCTGTTTCCCATACCATAACTCATATGGAGTCTTAGAAACGGCCTTGGATGGCACTCGGTTTAGTACCTTTGCAGCTATTTCCAGTGCAAACCCCCAAAAGGAATATGGAAGAGTAGCCTGACTCATCATAGAACGAACCATATCAAGTAACGTTCTATTTCTCCTTTCGGACACACCATTCCATTGCGGTGTTCCTGGCGGAGTGAGTTGTGAGATAATCCCACACTCCTTTAGATAGTCAGTAAACGCATGACTTAGGTATTCTCCACCTCGATCAGAACGAAGTGCCTTGATATTTCGGCCTAGCTGATTTTGTACTTCATTCTTGAACTCTTTGAACTTGTCAAAAGATTCACTTTTATGTCTCATTAAATAGACATACCCATACCTACTGAAATCATCAGTAAAGGTAATGAAGTACTGATAGCCACCTCTGGCATGTTTACTAAATGGCCCACACACATCACTGTGTCTAAGGTCAAGTAAACCTGAAGCCCTTTGACCTTTGTTAGGAAAAGGTGACTTCGTCATTTTACCCATTAAACAAGCCTTGCATGTATCAATCTCCTCATAGGAGAATGATCCCAGCAGTCCATGATCATGCAACCGCTTAATGTGTTTCTTGTTAATATGGCCTAAACGACTATGCCATAGTAAGGTGCTGTCATCAGCATATTTGGCTTTCTTAATATCAATGTTTTGTATAGAACTTTCCATGTCCAACATGAATAATCCATTGTTAATTGAACCAGTTGCATAAACAATATTATCAAAAGATAAAACACACTTTGAAATATTGCATTCAAAGGAAAATCCCTTCCTGACAAGAGCAGGAATAGAGATAATATTTTTAGTAATACTGGGAACAAAGTAACAACTGTTTAGTTCTAATACAAGACCAGATGGTAAAGAAATGAAATAGTCTCCTACAGCAACAGCAGCAACCCGTGCCCCGTTTCCAACGCGTAGGTCCACCTCATGCTGTCCCACCTGCCTTCTTCTCTTGAGTTCCTGTACATTTGAACAAATGTGAACTCCACATGCAGTGTCCAACACCCATGATATAGAAGAAGATGAAACCATGACTTCCGTCACGTAAATACCTGAGCCAGAAGCGAAGCTTCCCCTCTTATCTCCTTGGAGCGCTTTACAGTCCTTTTTCCAGTGACCCAGCTGGCCACAGTGGAAACACCTGTATTCCTTGGACCGCTTAACCTTCTGCTTCAGAACCTTGCTGTAGCTCTTGACAGGGGCCTTGCCCTTCTTCCCCTTCTTCTTGTTCCTGGAAGGAACCATTAAGACAGAGGTCGAAGGCTTACCCTTCAGAGTTTCCTCAGTAGTCAAGAGCATATTCAGCAGCTCTGCCGGAGTACAATCGATTTTGTTCATATTAAAGTTAATAATGAACGCATCGAAAGAGGGCGGGAGAGACTGCAGAATAATATCTACAGCAAGCTCCTGGTTGATGGTATGCCCCAGTTTCTCTAGAGCCTCCTTGTGCCCAATCATCTTGAGCACGTGAGCTCCCACTGGGCTCCCTTCAGCCAGTTTGCTCTGAAAGAAAAGCTTTGTCAGATTATAGCGTTCTGTCCTCGCCTGTGCAGCATACAGCATCTTGAGGTTTGCTATCATGTCTATAGCAGACATATCCTCATGCTGACGCTGCAGCGGTGGCGTCATAGACGCTAGCATCAGGCAAGCGACATCAATGCTATCATTGACGTGCTTTTCATAAGCTTCCCGAACCGCCCTTGCGGCGTTCGGAGCGGGCTGAGGCGGTATCGCCGTCTCGAGGACATACAGTTTCCTCTCAGCCTTAAGAACGATCTTAAGGTGTCCAAACCAGTCAGAGAAGTTCGGCCCAGCAAACTTCTCCCTTTCCAGTAGGGATCGCACATTGAAGTTCATGGTGTTCGTTGCTGCAGGTATCTACAACAATGCAAGAACAGCAAGGTCAGTATCAATGTTAAGAATCAATCAGGACTTAAGAAAGATTCTTTTTCTCACTATTTTATCTGGTTGAAAAATCCAGCAAAACAGCCCGAAAGAGTAAACACTCTTTTAGTGAGATGGGATCCAGATTTCATACTTGGTCTCCGCGTCCCGCTCAGGCGAGATAAGGTGCACAGAGAGTACAAGCACTAATTTCTGGTAGGCAGTCCCTGCCGATCGCCAACCCGTGCGATTCCCCTTCATCTGGGCAATCCAGCAGACTATGCCAACTGAGTTGGTACAACATAGTCTCTGACCCCACAGATGGCTGCCTCCATGTGCTACCATATGCGCCACATATGTAGCCTACATGGTCAAGCTGACCCGACCTACTCCCTGGACCACCACGTGCTATGCTGAGCAACGAGAAGCGATAAATCCCTTCTCTGTAACACGCAGGTGTAATCCCGCACCGTCTGAAGATAGATGGACGTGCCCACTGAGTGGGTACAACACGGCTCCAACGATAGTCAGAACAGTGAGGTTTCGCGTCAGAAGGCTTACGAGCTTGATATTTAAGCGTTGGATTTTAACGGTCATTTATCTTCTTGACTATCATGCAATTCCTATGGTGATAGCAGAAGATAAATTAAAACATGCTGTTCTACTTATATAAACAATAAAAGAAAGCATGGATCTTATGTGGTAAAAGCCCATAGCCCTAGTAAGATCTTAATCATAACTTAAGTCTTCACTTGCTCTTGTTCATGGGGCTTTTGCTGCTCATCTGGCCCAAACCAGGGCCCAAGCGCCAACTGCAGCTCAGGTGCGCCCACCAGGGAAAATGCGCCTGGTCCCAGAGTCGAACCCTGGACCTCCCACCTGGTCAAGCCACTGCTGCATGCGCCTCTGCCAAGTGTGCTCTGTGCTCTTGTCTAATTAAATTACAAATTTAACTATCTAGACAAGATTGACACGCAGGTCAATTACATTTTATAAATTAAAGCAATGTGATGCGCAGATCACAATAATTAATTTACAACTTTAATTTCCAGGCACGCAGGCCCCAGCACAGCAGACATTTAACATGGGCAGCCCACATAAGAATAAATAGACAAGCACATGGCATCAATCAACATGTGATCCAATCATGAAAATTAAATTTCGAAAACCCCATAGGCATCAATTTTAATTTCCTTATTTGCCCTACAACCTTACAACGGTCCATTACTAGGGATCCACTCATCCATCCTAGTCAGATCCACTGCCCTTGCATGCACCAAGTCCTAACTGACTTGAGTCGACCATAAGGTCAACCATGCATGCGCCAGGGCTGAACAACCACAATGAGGTCTGGCAAGCGGGTGTGACCCCGGGCCTAACTCATGTGCGTTCATCGGTTGTCTCAATCAGACATCGCTACACGCCTGTCTGCAGCCGACCTGTAGCCACCACGTGCTTGCGCACAGGTGCTACCTGGTCAACCCATCAAGGCTGTCAGATGGTCTGATCAGACTTTTGGATCTAACCTAGGGGGTGACTTCAACCCTAATAACCCGTCTAAGGGTTTAATGCAAGGCCTTAGATCTAGTGAGGTCGCGCAAGTAATTTAGATTTTGAAAACCTAAGATGCGCCAACACATCAAACATGCGCAAAAGATAGAAACATACATAATAGATGTATTTTCGCAAGATGATAAAAACTATCATAACACTTTCGCATGTCATGTAGATCTAAGCATATGCACAAGTATGGATCAAACATGAAGACCAAGCATTAAGCAATCATAAAAACATGCGTTAACCTCGCTCTGATACCAATTGAAAGTCCCCTAATGAAGGGGGAAAAACCCTAAACTGGCGCAAACAGAAACATGGGCAGCGGATACTAGGGTTTCAAAGAATCGGTGCATGAAGTATGATTAACTTTGCTATAACTTGTAAACAAGAATGAATGCGATTCATACCATGGCCATTTCTAGATGGCGCCTTGGAAGCAAAGATCAAACGAGATCTTCTCCAAATCGTCACACACAAGATGAGAATGCGCTTCTTCTTGTCGTCCCTTGTGCTAGCAAGGATCGTCCAAGTATCACAATCGTATGAAGGGAAGAGAAAAACTTGCTTAGCGATTTCCTCCTTCTTTTCGTCAAAACTCTTCTTCACGAGAGAGCAAGCCACACGAGAAGAGGCAAGAGGCGAGAGTGATGAGCGACCATAGAGCCAACGTGAGATCTAGTCACGTAAGAGACATGCTATCTAAAAATAGCAAACACGTCTCAACGTTCACAAGTCGCAAATCTCTCCTCTTATTTTGAACCACTCGCTCATCCATGAGCCGGTTCATCTTGGTCTGGTTCAAAGACCAAATAAGCCAAGCGACATGGTCTAGATCAAATTGAACCCTAAGGCTCCAGATCTAACCGTCGATCTCTTGATGCTTCTGATCTCACTGATCTAGCATCTATTCTCTCGATCGAAGCTTACCGATCTCAAGCTCTAATCAATCATACATGATCAGACTAGATCTCACTTACAATCAGAGATTAAATCCCTTTAAACTGATCTCGAACAATTCAGTCCACACGATCTGACTTAAGTAAGCCATATCATCAAATTGTGCGACCCTGAGGGTTTCCTTTAAATGTCGGTAACGATAACCCACGTTATCACGATCAGTGAGGGGTATCTAGCAACACATCACTGTCTCCCGGTATAAAGAAAAGAGTCTTCCAAGACTACACCCAAACCACAGCACAAGTGTGAATCCAATTCACAAGGCATGCATACTTCCTTTGCCACTGGATGTTCTTATTGGACAAGCGTGTCAAGCTTGTAGCTCCAATATGATGAGCATGATTAGATCAGATGAACACTGTCACCTGGGTATGGCCATACACTTTCTCAATCATCTCATCCAGGGGGCCCCCCTTAGAACATCACACTCCTTAAACAAGGAGACGGCAATCCTATGTCTATCACTAGTGCCCTAACATGACTCAAGCTCATTATCCAAGATAGTCTATAATCATTATTTCTCAAATGATATTGAACTACCTCAAAACAATGACAATCATCATTTAGAAAACACAAGTGATCTCAAGTCAGAGGAAATGTGCCACTTGTTGCACTCAAGGATTATTCACATTGTGACAAGCAACTGAATATCCTAGTAGGGTCTGTCCAGTACATCCAATGTACTCATGAGTCTATATCTTATTCCATGCTCGAAGCATCCTATAAGATTAGAACACATATTAGTCTTAACCATATCAAGGCTGTCTCATGTTCACCAAGACACATCGACTAAGGACATAATTGAAAGAACCCCTTAAATAAGGGGGGTCCCCTTCATGGGGGAGCATAACCCTTAGAGCATATGGCGCATAAAAATTATTCTCTTGCGGAATTAGGGTTATAAGATCGATACGCATGCAAAAGATCAACTTGATAACAATAAGAAAACATTCATACCATCGCCATGGAAAGATGTTTCCTTGGAAGCAAAGATCAAAGTAGATCTTCTCCTTGTCGTCACACACAAGATGATGTTGCTATCTCTCTTGGTGCTCCTTGTGCTAGCAAGGTTCCAAGAGGTCCTTGTCGAGTGAAGGGAAAAGAGATGTCTTTCTCCTTGGCCGAATCCTCCTCAACCTTCAAGCGTCGCCGCACACCAAGTCGAGAAGAAAAACTTTTCGAGAGGAATCAGTGAATTGGCGAAAATAGAGAATACTCTATTTCGGATGAGCGCCCACTCGACATGGAGATCATGGTTACTAAAAATAGTAACCTCTCCTCATCCCAACGTTCACGCTATGTGAACTCGTCGCCCACTCCTCTCCCAATGAACCAAGCGCTCTTTTAGTGAGCTGGTTCAATTGGTTCGGTTTAAGAACCAACCAAGCCAAGCGACAAGGCCTAGATCAAATAAACCCTAAGGCTTTAGATCTAACCGTCGATCTCTTTAATGCCCCTGATCTGACCGATCTGGCATCCATTCTCTCAATCGAAGCTTACCGATCTCAAGCCCTAATCAATCAAACATGATCAGACCAGATCTCACTTACAATCAGAGATTAAATCCCTTAAAACTGAACCCAAACAATTCAGTCCACACGATCTGACTTAAGTAAGCCATATCATCAAATTGTGCGACCCTAAGGGTTTCCTTTAAATGTCGGTAACGATAATTCACATTATCACGATCAGTGAGGGGTATCTAGCAACACATCACTGTCTCCCGATATAAAGGAAAGAGTCTTCCAAGACTACACCCAAACCATAGCACAAGTGTGAATCATTTCACAAAGCATACATATTTCCTTTGCCACTGGATGTTCTTATTGGACAAGTCTGTCAAACTTGTAACTCCAATATGATGAGCATGATTAGATCAGATGAACACTGTCACCTGGGTATGGCCATACACTCTCTCAATCATCTCATCCAGGGGGCCCCTTTAGAACATCACACTCCTTAAACAAGGAGACGGCAATCCTATGTCTATCACTAGTGCCCTAACCTGACTCAAGCTCACCATCCAAGATAGTCTATAATCATTATGTTTCAAATGATATTGAACTAACTCAAAATAATGACAATCATCATTTAGAAAACACAAGTGATCTCAAGTCAGAGGAAATGTGCCACTTGTCTTATACAAGGAATATTCACGTTGTGACAAACAACTGAACATCCTAGTAGGGTCTGTCCAGTACATCCCATGTACCCATGAGTCTACATCTTATTCCATGCTCGAAGCATCCTATAAGATCAGAACACATATTAGTCTTAACCATATCAAGGTTGTCTCATGTTCACCAAGATACATCGACTAAGGACATAACAGCATGTCAGCCCAGCTGAACAGCTTTGAGACATTATTCAGAAGAACATATATTGCAGCAGACAATGTAACTAACTGAATAACAACCATGCCTTTATAAACATAATAGTTTATTACATGATACTTGTTACATTCCCACAGGCCTCAAACATTAGCCTTAAGGGCATACCCCAACAATAATAGCATGTCAGCCCACTGAACAGCTTTGAGACATTATTCAGAAGTATACTTATTGCAGCAGACAAGGTAACAAACTGAATAATAACCATGCCTTTATAAACACAAGAGTTTATTACATGATACTGTTACAATCCCAAGGCCTCAAACATTAGGCTTAAGGGCATACCCCAACAATCTCCCACTTGCACTTAATCTAATGGTTGAGAAATCTCAAACCCATATTATTACAGTGCTTCTCATGCTTCTGCTGCGCCAGAGGCTTTGTAAGCGGGTCTGCTAGATTGTCATCTGTATGAACCTTGCAGACTTTGATCTCGCCACGATCTATGATCTCCCTGATCAAATGAAACCGTCTCTGTATGTGCTTGGACTTCTGGTGTGACCGTGGTTCCTTTGCTTGTGCGATTGCTCCAGTGTTATCACAGAAGATAACCAAAGGATCTGCACTCGAAGGAACAACACCAAGTTCTCTCACGAACTTACGAATCCACACTGCCTCCTTGGATGCTTCCGAGGCTGCAACATACTCGGCTTCTGTTGTGGAATCAGCAACAGTTGACTGTTTGAAACTCTTCCACACCACTACTCCTCCATTCAAGCTAAAAACATAGCCTGATTGCGATCGGAAATCATCCTGGTCAGACTGGAACGAAGCGTCAGTATATCCTTCAATACTGAGTTCTTCCTGACCACCATATATCAAGAACATATCTTTGGTCCTCCGCAGATATTTTAAAATGTTCTTGACTGCAATCCAGTGTGCCTGACCTGGATTACTTTGGAACCGACTGGTCACGCTTAACCCGTAAGCGACGTCTGGGCGAGTACACAACATCGCATACATAATGGATCCAATAGCCGAAGCATAAGGCGTATTGTCCATTTCATCTTTCTCAGTCTGTGTTTGTGGACACTGACTCTTCGAAAGATTCAGACCATGTCTGACTGGAAGATATCCTCGTTTAGAATTCTCTAAATGAAATCTCTCCAGGACTTTATCGATGTAAGTACTCTGGCACAGCCTGAGAAGCCTCTTAGATCTATCCCTGTAGATCTTTACACCTAATATATAGGCTGCTTCTCCTAGATCTTTCATCTGGAAACATTTCCTTAACCATGCCTTAACTGCATGCATTTCAGGAATGTCATTTCCAATGATCAAGATGTCATCGACGTAGAGGACTAGGAAAGTAATCACGCTCCCACTAAACCTCTTATATACACACGGGTCATCCTCGTTCTTGATGAAACCAAATTTACTGACTGATTCATCAAAACGAATATTCCAGCTTCTCGATGCTTGTTTCAGTCCATAAATGGACTTCTTTAACTTGCATATCTTATGACGATCTGATGGATTAGTGAAACCTTCTGGTTGTGTCATATACACATCCTCATCCAGATTTCCATTAAGAAAAGCTGTTTTCACATCCATCTGCCAGATCTCATAATCGTAATATGCAGCTATCACGAAAAGAATCCGAATAGACTTAAACATAGCTACAGGTGAGAAAGTTTCATCATAATCTATCCCGTAGATTTGTTTGAAACCTTTCGCAACTAGCCTGCCTTTATAGGTAACCACATTACCATCCATGTCAATCTTCTTCTTGAAGATCCATTTACAGCCTATAGGGATAACTCCCGGAGGCGGATCAACCAAATCCCAGAATTGGTTATCTGACATGGAGTCCATCTCGGCGCGCATAGCTTCAAGCCATCTCGCTGACTCCGGTCCACTGACCGCATCCGCATAAGAGAGGGGCTCATCATTATCAATGATGTAGACTCCGTCATAGCGCTCAGGCTGTCGACGGATCCTTCCCGATCTTCGCGGTTCCCGTGATATCTGAGCCTCAGGTTGATCAGAAACCCGTTCTACCGGCTCAGGCTCATCCAACTCTGCTTGCGCACTTTGTCCTTCTTCTGGATTCTCATCCAGCTTTATTTCTCTCCCACTGGCCTCTTGCAGAAGAAATTCCTTCTCAAGAAATATGGCCGTCCGAGCAACAAAAACCTTGTTCTCTTTGGGATCGTAGAAATAATAACCCTTAGTTTCCTTAGGGTAACCGACAAAGATGCATTTGTCAGATCTGCTCTCTAGTTTCCCAGAGGCGAGCTTTTTGACATAAGCCTCGCAGCCCCAGATCCTGATAAATGACAAGCTCGGCTGTTTCCCATACCATAACTCATATGGAGTCTTAGAAACGGCCTTGGATGGCACTCGGTTTAGTACCTTTGCAGCTATTTCCAGTGCAAACCCCCAAAAGGAATATGGAAGAGTAGCCTGACTCATCATAGAACGAACCATATCAAGTAACGTTCTATTTCTCCTTTCGGACACACCATTCCATTGCGGTGTTCCTGGCGGAGTGAGTTGTGAGATAATCCCACACTCCTTTAGATAGTCAGTAAACGCATGACTTAGGTATTCTCCACCTCGATCAGAACGAAGTGCCTTGATATTTCGGCCTAGCTGATTTTGTACTTCATTCTTGAACTCTTTGAACTTGTCAAAAGATTCACTTTTATGTCTCATTAAATAGACATACCCATACCTACTGAAATCATCAGTAAAGGTAATGAAGTACTGATAGCCACCTCTGGCATGTTTACTAAATGGCCCACACACATCACTGTGTCTAAGGTCAAGTAAACCTGAAGCCCTTTGACCTTTGTTAGGAAAAGGTGACTTCGTCATTTTACCCATTAAACAAGCCTTGCATGTATCAATCTCCTCATAGGAGAATGATCCCAGCAGTCCATGATCATGCAACCGCTTAATGTGTTTCTTGTTAATATGGCCTAAACGACTATGCCATAGTAAGGTGCTGTCATCAGCATATTTGGCTTTCTTAATATCAATGTTTTGTATAGAACTTTCCATGTCCAACATGAATAATCCATTGTTAATTGAACCAGTTGCATAAACAATATTATCAAAAGATAAAACACACTTTGAAATATTGCATTCAAAGGAAAATCCCTTCCTGACAAGAGCAGGAATAGAGATAATATTTTTAGTAATACTGGGAACAAAGTAACAACTGTTTAGTTCTAATACAAGACCAGATGGTAAAGAAATGAAATAGTCTCCTACAGCAACAGCAGCAACCCGTGCCCCGTTTCCAACGCGTAGGTCCACCTCATGCTGTCCCACCTGCCTTCTTCTCTTGAGTTCCTGTACATTTGAACAAATGTGAACTCCACATGCAGTGTCCAACACCCATGATATAGAAGAAGATGAAACCATGACTTCCGTCACGTAAATACCTGAGCCAGAAGCGAAGCTTCCCCTCTTATCTCCTTGGAGCGCTTTACAGTCCTTTTTCCAGTGACCCAGCTGGCCACAGTGGAAACACCTGTATTCCTTGGACCGCTTAACCTTCTGCTTCAGAACCTTGCTGTAGCTCTTGACAGGGGCCTTGCCCTTCTTCCCCTTCTTCTTGTTCCTGGAAGGAACCATTAAGACAGAGGTCGAAGGCTTACCCTTCAGAGTTTCCTCAGTAGTCAAGAGCATATTCAGCAGCTCTGCCGGAGTACAATCGATTTTGTTCATATTAAAGTTAATAATGAACGCATCGAAAGAGGGCGGGAGAGACTGCAGAATAATATCTACAGCAAGCTCCTGGTTGATGGTATGCCCCAGTTTCTCTAGAGCCTCCTTGTGCCCAATCATCTTGAGCACGTGAGCTCCCACTGGGCTCCCTTCAGCCAGTTTGCTCTGAAAGAAAAGCTTTGTCAGATTATAGCGTTCTGTCCTCGCCTGTGCAGCATACAGCATCTTGAGGTTTGCTATCATGTCTATAGCAGACATATCCTCATGCTGACGCTGCAGCGGTGGCGTCATAGACGCTAGCATCAGGCAAGCGACATCAATGCTATCATTGACGTGCTTTTCATAAGCTTCCCGAACCGCCCTTGCGGCGTTCGGAGCGGGCTGAGGCGGTATCGCCGTCTCGAGGACATACAGTTTCCTCTCAGCCTTAAGAACGATCTTAAGGTGTCCAAACCAGTCAGAGAAGTTCGGCCCAGCAAACTTCTCCCTTTCCAGTAGGGATCGCACATTGAAGTTCATGGTGTTCGTTGCTGCAGGTATCTACAACAATGCAAGAACAGCAAGGTCAGTATCAATGTTAAGAATCAATCAGGACTTAAGAAAGATTCTTTTTCTCACTATTTTATCTGGTTGAAAAATCCAGCAAAACAGCCCGAAAGAGTAAACACTCTTTTAGTGAGATGGGATCCAGATTTCATACTTGGTCTCCGCGTCCCGCTCAGGCGAGATAAGGTGCACAGAGAGTACAAGCACTAATTTCTGGTAGGCAGTCCCTGCCGATCGCCAACCCGTGCGATTCCCCTTCATCTGGGCAATCCAGCAGACTATGCCAACTGAGTTGGTACAACATAGTCTCTGACCCCACAGATGGCTGCCTCCATGTGCTACCATATGCGCCACATATGTAGCCTACATGGTCAAGCTGACCCGACCTACTCCCTGGACCACCACGTGCTATGCTGAGCAACGAGAAGCGATAAATCCCTTCTCTGTAACACGCAGGTGTAATCCCGCACCGTCTGAAGATAGATGGACGTGCCCACTGAGTGGGTACAACACGGCTCCAACGATAGTCAGAACAGTGAGGTTTCGCGTCAGAAGGCTTACGAGCTTGATATTTAAGCGTTGGATTTTAACGGTCATTTATCTTCTTGACTATCATGCAATTCCTATGGTGATAGCAGAAGATAAATTAAAACATGCTGTTCTACTTATATAAACAATAAAAGAAAGCATGGATCTTATGTGGTAAAAGCCCATAGCCCTAGTAAGATCTTAATCATAACTTAAGTCTTCACTTGCTCTTGTTCATGGGGCTTTTGCTGCTCATCTGGCCCAAACCAGGGCCCAAGCGCCAACTGCAGCTCAGGTGCGCCCACCAGGGAAAATGCGCCTGGTCCCAGAGTCGAACCCTGGACCTCCCACCTGGTCAAGCCACTGCTGCATGCGCCTCTGCCAAGTGTGCTCTGTGCTCTTGTCTAATTAAATTACAAATTTAACTATCTAGACAAGATTGACACGCAGGTCAATTACATTTTATAAATTAAAGCAATGTGATGCGCAGATCACAATAATTAATTTACAACTTTAATTTCCAGGCACGCAGGCCCCAGCACAGCAGACATTTAACATGGGCAGCCCACATAAGAATAAATAGACAAGCACATGGCATCAATCAACATGTGATCCAATCATGAAAATTAAATTTCGAAAACCCCATAGGCATCAATTTTAATTTCCTTATTTGCCCTACAACCTTACAACGGTCCATTACTAGGGATCCACTCATCCATCCTAGTCAGATCCACTGCCCTTGCATGCACCAAGTCCTAACTGACTTGAGTCGACCATAAGGTCAACCATGCATGCGCCAGGGCTGAACAACCACAATGAGGTCTGGCAAGCGGGTGTGACCCCGGGCCTAACTCATGTGCGTTCATCGGTTGTCTCAATCAGACATCGCTACACGCCTGTCTGCAGCCGACCTGTAGCCACCACGTGCTTGCGCACAGGTGCTACCTGGTCAACCCATCAAGGCTGTCAGATGGTCTGATCAGACTTTTGGATCTAACCTAGGGGGTGACTTCAACCCTAATAACCCGTCTAAGGGTTTAATGCAAGGCCTTAGATCTAGTGAGGTCGCGCAAGTAATTTAGATTTTGAAAACCTAAGATGCGCCAACACATCAAACATGCGCAAAAGATAGAAACATACATAATAGATGTATTTTCGCAAGATGATAAAAACTATCATAACACTTTCGCATGTCATGTAGATCTAAGCATATGCACAAGTATGGATCAAACATGAAGACCAAGCATTAAGCAATCATAAAAACATGCGTTAACCTCGCTCTGATACCAATTGAAAGTCCCCTAATGAAGGGGGAAAAACCCTAAACTGGCGCAAACAGAAACATGGGCAGCGGATACTAGGGTTTCAAAGAATCGGTGCATGAAGTATGATTAACTTTGCTATAACTTGTAAACAAGAATGAATGCGATTCATACCATGGCCATTTCTAGATGGCGCCTTGGAAGCAAAGATCAAACGAGATCTTCTCCAAATCGTCACACACAAGATGAGAATGCGCTTCTTCTTGTCGTCCCTTGTGCTAGCAAGGATCGTCCAAGTATCACAATCGTATGAAGGGAAGAGAAAAACTTGCTTAGCGATTTCCTCCTTCTTTTCGTCAAAACTCTTCTTCACGAGAGAGCAAGCCACACGAGAAGAGGCAAGAGGCGAGAGTGATGAGCGACCATAGAGCCAACGTGAGATCTAGTCACGTAAGAGACATGCTATCTAAAAATAGCAAACACGTCTCAACGTTCACAAGTCGCAAATCTCTCCTCTTATTTTGAACCACTCGCTCATCCATGAGCCGGTTCATCTTGGTCTGGTTCAAAGACCAAATAAGCCAAGCGACATGGTCTAGATCAAATTGAACCCTAAGGCTCCAGATCTAACCGTCGATCTCTTGATGCTTCTGATCTCACTGATCTAGCATCTATTCTCTCGATCGAAGCTTACCGATCTCAAGCTCTAATCAATCATACATGATCAGACTAGATCTCACTTACAATCAGAGATTAAATCCCTTTAAACTGATCTCGAACAATTCAGTCCACACGATCTGACTTAAGTAAGCCATATCATCAAATTGTGCGACCCTGAGGGTTTCCTTTAAATGTCGGTAACGATAACCCACGTTATCACGATCAGTGAGGGGTATCTAGCAACACATCACTGTCTCCCGGTATAAAGAAAAGAGTCTTCCAAGACTACACCCAAACCACAGCACAAGTGTGAATCCAATTCACAAGGCATGCATACTTCCTTTGCCACTGGATGTTCTTATTGGACAAGCGTGTCAAGCTTGTAGCTCCAATATGATGAGCATGATTAGATCAGATGAACACTGTCACCTGGGTATGGCCATACACTTTCTCAATCATCTCATCCAGGGGGCCCCCCTTAGAACATCACACTCCTTAAACAAGGAGACGGCAATCCTATGTCTATCACTAGTGCCCTAACATGACTCAAGCTCATTATCCAAGATAGTCTATAATCATTATTTCTCAAATGATATTGAACTACCTCAAAACAATGACAATCATCATTTAGAAAACACAAGTGATCTCAAGTCAGAGGAAATGTGCCACTTGTTGCACTCAAGGATTATTCACATTGTGACAAGCAACTGAATATCCTAGTAGGGTCTGTCCAGTACATCCAATGTACTCATGAGTCTATATCTTATTCCATGCTCGAAGCATCCTATAAGATTAGAACACATATTAGTCTTAACCATATCAAGGCTGTCTCATGTTCACCAAGACACATCGACTAAGGACATAATAGCATGTCAGCCCAGCTGAACAGCTTTGAGACATTATTCAGAAGTATACTTATTGCAGCAGACAAGGTAACAAACTGAATAATAACCATGCCTTTATAAACACAAGAGTTTATTACATGATACTGTTACAATCCCAAGGCCTCAAACATTAGGCTTAAGGGCATACCCCAACAATCTCCCACTTGCACTTAATCTAATGGTTGAGAAATCTCAAACCCATATTATTACAGTGCTTCTCATGCTTCTGCTGCGCCAGAGGCTTTGTAAGCGGGTCTGCTAGATTGTCATCTGTATGAACCTTGCAGACTTTGATCTCGCCACGATCTATGATCTCCCTGATCAAATGAAACCGTCTCTGTATGTGCTTGGACTTCTGGTGTGACCGTGGTTCCTTTGCTTGTGCGATTGCTCCAGTGTTATCACAGAAGATAACCAAAGGATCTGCACTCGAAGGAACAACACCAAGTTCTCTCACGAACTTACGAATCCACACTGCCTCCTTGGATGCTTCCGAGGCTGCAACATACTCGGCTTCTGTTGTGGAATCAGCAACAGTTGACTGTTTGAAACTCTTCCACACCACTACTCCTCCATTCAAGCTAAAAACATAGCCTGATTGCGATCGGAAATCATCCTGGTCAGACTGGAACGAAGCGTCAGTATATCCTTCAATACTGAGTTCTTCCTGACCACCATATATCAAGAACATATCTTTGGTCCTCCGCAGATATTTTAAAATGTTCTTGACTGCAATCCAGTGTGCCTGACCTGGATTACTTTGGAACCGACTGGTCACGCTTAACCCGTAAGCGACGTCTGGGCGAGTACACAACATCGCATACATAATGGATCCAATAGCCGAAGCATAAGGCGTATTGTCCATTTCATCTTTCTCAGTCTGTGTTTGTGGACACTGACTCTTCGAAAGATTCAGACCATGTCTGACTGGAAGATATCCTCGTTTAGAATTCTCTAAATGAAATCTCTCCAGGACTTTATCGATGTAAGTACTCTGGCACAGCCTGAGAAGCCTCTTAGATCTATCCCTGTAGATCTTTACACCTAATATATAGGCTGCTTCTCCTAGATCTTTCATCTGGAAACATTTCCTTAACCATGCCTTAACTGCATGCATTTCAGGAATGTCATTTCCAATGATCAAGATGTCATCGACGTAGAGGACTAGGAAAGTAATCACGCTCCCACTAAACCTCTTATATACACACGGGTCATCCTCGTTCTTGATGAAACCAAATTTACTGACTGATTCATCAAAACGAATATTCCAGCTTCTCGATGCTTGTTTCAGTCCATAAATGGACTTCTTTAACTTGCATATCTTATGACGATCTGATGGATTAGTGAAACCTTCTGGTTGTGTCATATACACATCCTCATCCAGATTTCCATTAAGAAAAGCTGTTTTCACATCCATCTGCCAGATCTCATAATCGTAATATGCAGCTATCACGAAAAGAATCCGAATAGACTTAAACATAGCTACAGGTGAGAAAGTTTCATCATAATCTATCCCGTAGATTTGTTTGAAACCTTTCGCAACTAGCCTGCCTTTATAGGTAACCACATTACCATCCATGTCAATCTTCTTCTTGAAGATCCATTTACAGCCTATAGGGATAACTCCCGGAGGCGGATCAACCAAATCCCAGAATTGGTTATCTGACATGGAGTCCATCTCGGCGCGCATAGCTTCAAGCCATCTCGCTGACTCCGGTCCACTGACCGCATCCGCATAAGAGAGGGGCTCATCATTATCAATGATGTAGACTCCGTCATAGCGCTCAGGCTGTCGACGGATCCTTCCCGATCTTCGCGGTTCCCGTGATATCTGAGCCTCAGGTTGATCAGAAACCCGTTCTACCGGCTCAGGCTCATCCAACTCTGCTTGCGCACTTTGTCCTTCTTCTGGATTCTCATCCAGCTTTATTTCTCTCCCACTGGCCTCTTGCAGAAGAAATTCCTTCTCAAGAAATATGGCCGTCCGAGCAACAAAAACCTTGTTCTCTTTGGGATCGTAGAAATAATAACCCTTAGTTTCCTTAGGGTAACCGACAAAGATGCATTTGTCAGATCTGCTCTCTAGTTTCCCAGAGGCGAGCTTTTTGACATAAGCCTCGCAGCCCCAGATCCTGATAAATGACAAGCTCGGCTGTTTCCCATACCATAACTCATATGGAGTCTTAGAAACGGCCTTGGATGGCACTCGGTTTAGTACCTTTGCAGCTGTTTCCAGTGCAAACCCCCAAAAGGAATATGGAAGAGTAGCCTGACTCATCATAGAACGAACCATATCAAGTAACGTTCTATTTCTCCTTTCGGACACACCATTCCATTGCGGTGTTCCTGGCGGAGTGAGTTGTGAGATAATCCCACACTCCTTTAGATAGTCAGTAAACGCATGACTTAGGTATTCTCCACCTCGATCAGAATGAAGTGCCTTGATATTTCGGCCTAGCTGATTTTGTACTTCATTCTTGAACTCTTTGAACTTGTCAAAAGATTCACTTTTATGTCTCATTAAATAGACATACCCATACCTACTGAAATCATCAGTAAAGGTAATGAAGTACTGATAGCCACCTCTGGCATGTTTACTAAATGGCCCACACACATCACTGTGTCTAAGGTCAAGTAAACCTGAAGCCCTTTGACCATTGTTAGGAAAAGGTGACTTCGTCATTTTACCCATTAAACAAGCCTTGCATGTATCAATCTCCTCATAGGAGAATGATCCCAGCAGTCCATGATCATGCAACCGCTTAATGCGTTTCTTGTTAATATGGCCTAAACGACTATGCCATAGTAAGGTGCTGTCATCAGCATATTTGGCTTTCTTAATATCAATGTTTTGTATAGAACTTTCCATGTCCAACATGAATAATCCATTGTTAATTGAACCAGTTGCATAAACAATATTATCAAAAGATAAAACACACTTTGAAATATTGCATTCAAAGGAAAATCCCTTCCTGACAAGAGCAGGAATAGAGATAATATTTTTAGTAATACTGGGAACAAAGTAACAACTGTTTAGTTCTAATACAAGACCAGATGGTAAAGAAATGAAATAGTCTCCTACAGCAACAGCAGCAACCCGTGCCCCGTTTCCAACGCGTAGGTCCACCTCATGCTGTCCCACCTGCCTTCTTCTCTTGAGTTCCTGTACATTTGAACAAATGTGAACTCCACATGCAGTGTCCAACAACCATGATATAGAAGAAGATGAAACCATGACTTCCGTCACGTAAATACCTGAGCCAGAAGTGAAGCTTCCCCTCTTATCTCCTTGGAGCGCTTTACAGTCCTTTTTCCAGTGACCCAGCTGGCCACAGTGGAAAAGCTCCCACTGGGCTCCCTTCAGCCAGTTTGCTCTGAAAGAAAAGCTTTGTCAGATTATAGCGTTCTGTCCTCGCCTGTGCAGCATACAGCATCTTGAGGTTTGCTATCATGTCTATAGCAGACATATCCTCATGCTGACGCTGCAGCGGTGGCGTCATAGACGCTAGCATCAGGCAAGCGACATCAATGCTATCATTGACGTGCTTTTCATAAGCTTCCCGAACCGCCCTTGCGGCGTTCGGAGCGGGCTGAGGCGGTATCGCCGTCTCGAGGACATACAGTTTCCTCTCAGCCTTAAGAACGATCTTAACCTTCTGCTTCAGAACCTTGCTGTAGCTCTTGACAGGGGCCTTGCCCTTCTTCCCCTTCTTCTTGTTCCTGGAAGGAACCATTAAGACAGAGGTCGAAGGCTTACCCTTCAGAGTTTCCTCAGTAGTCAAGAGCATATTCAGCAGCTCTGCCGGAGTACAATCGATTTTGTTCATATTAAAGTTAATAATGAACGCATCGAAAGAGGGCGGGAGAGACTGCAGAATAATATCTACAGCAAGCTCCTGGTTGATGGTATGCCCCAGTTTCTCTAGAGCCTCCTTGTGCCCAATCATCTTGAGCACGTGAGCTCCCACTGGGCTCCCTTCAGCCAGTTTGCTCTGAAAGAAAAGCTTTGTCAGATTATAGCGTTCTGTCCTCGCCTGTGCAGCATACAGCATCTTGAGGTTTGCTATCATGTCTATAGCAGACATATCCTCATGCTGACGCTGCAGCGGTGGCGTCATAGACGCTAGCATCAGGCAAGCGACATCAATGCTATCATTGACGTGCTTTTCATAAGCTTCCCGAACCGCCCTTGCGGCGTTCGGAGCGGGCTGAGGCGGTATCGCCGTCTCGAGGACATACAGTTTCCTCTCAGCCTTAAGAACGATCTTAAGGTGTCCAAACCAGTCAGAGAAGTTCGGCCCAGCAAACTTCTCCCTTTCCAGTAGGGATCGCACATTGAAGTTCATGGTGTTCGTTGCTGCAGGTATCTACAACAATGCAAGAACAGCAAGGTCAGTATCAATGTTAAGAATCAATCAGGACTTAAGAAAGATTCTTTTTCTCACTATTTTATCTGGCTGAAAAATCCAGCAAAACAGCCCGAAAGAGTAAACACTCTTTTAGTGTGATGGGATCCAGATTTCATACTTGGTCTCCGCGTCTCGCTCAGGCGAGATAAGGTGGATAGAGAGTACAAGCACTAATTTCTGGTAGGCAGTCCCTGCCGATCGCCAACCCGTGCGATTCCCCTTCATCTGGGCAATCCAACAGACTATGCCAACTGAGTTGGTACAACATAGTCTCTGACCCCACAGATGGCTGCCTCCATGTGCTACCATATGCGCCACATATGTAGCCTACATGGTCAAGCTGACCCGACCTACTCCCTGGACCACCACGTGCTATGCTGAGCAACGAGAAGCGATAAATCCCTTCTCTGTAACACGCAGGTGTAATCCCGCACCGTCTGAAGATAGATGGACGTGCCCACTGAGTGGGTACAACACGGCTCCAACGATAGTCAGAACAGTGAGGTTTCGCGTCAGAAGGCTTACGAGCTTGATATTTAAGCGTTGGATTTTAACGGTCTTTTATCTTCTTGACTATCATGCAATTCCTATGGTGATAGCAGAAGATAAATTAAAACATACTGTTCTACTTATATAAACAATAAAAGAAAGCATGGATCTTATGTGGTAAAAGCCCATAGCCCTAGTAAGATCTTAATCATAACTTAAGTCTTCACTTGCTCTTGTTCATGGGGCTTTTGCTGCTCATCTGGCCCAAACCAGGGTCCAAGCGCCAACTGCAGCTCAGGTGCGCCCACCAGGGAAAATGCGCCTGGTCCCAGAGTCGAACCCTGGACCTCCCACCTGGTCAAGCCACTACTGCATGCGCCTCTGCCAAGTGTGCTCTGTGCTCTTGTCTAATTAAATGACAAATTTAACTATCTAGACAAGATTGACACGCAGGTCAATTACATTTTATAAATTAAAGCAATGTGATGCGCAGATCACAATAATTAATTTACAACTTTAATTTCCAGGCACGCAGGCCCCAGCACAGCAGACATTTAACATGGGCAGCCCACATAAGAATAAATAGACAAGCACATGGCATCAATCAACATGTGATCCAATCATGAAAATTAAATTTCGAAAACCCCATAGGCATCAATTTTAATTTCCTTATTTGCCCTACAACCTTACAACGGTCCATTACTAGGGATCCACTCATCCATCCTAGTCAGATCCACTGCCCTTGCATGCACCAAGTCCTAACTGACTTGAGTCGACCATAAGGTCAACCATGCATGCGCCAGGGCTGAACAACCACAATGAGGTCTGGCAAGCGGGTGTGACCCCGGGCCTAACTCATGTGCGTTCATCGGTTGTCTCAATCAGACATCGCTACACGCCTGTCTGCAGCCGACCTGTAGCCACCACGTGCTTGCGCACAGGTGCTACCTGGTCAACCCATCAAGGCTGTCAGATGGTCTGATCAGACTTTTGGATCTAACCTAGGGGGTGACTTCAACCCTAATAACCCGTCTAAGGGTTTAATGCAAGGCCTTAGATCTAGTGAGGTCGCGCAAGTAATTTAGATTTTGAAAACCTAAGATGCGCCAACACATCAAACATGCGCAAAAGATAGAAACATACATAATAGATGTATTTTCGCAAGATGATAAAAACTATCATAACACTTTCGCATGTCATGTAGATCTAAGCATATGCACAAGTATGGATCAAACATGAAGACCAAGCATTAAGCAATCATAAAAACATGCGTTAACCTCGCTCTGATACCAATTGAAAGTCCCCTAATGAAGGGGGAAAAACCCTAAACTGGCGCAAACAGAAACATGGGCAGCGGATACTAGGGTTTCAAAGAATCGGTGCATGAAGTATGATTAACTTTGCTATAACTTGTAAACAAGAATGAATGCGATTCATACCATGGCCATTTCTAGATGGCGCCTTGGAAGCAAAGATCAAACGAGATCTTCTCCAAATCGTCACACACAAGATGAGAATGCGCTTCTTCTTGTCGTCCCTTGTGCTAGCAAGGATCGTCCAAGTATCACAATCGTATGAAGGGAAGAGAAAAACTTGCTTAGCGATTTCCTCCTTCTTTTCGTCAAAACTCTTCTTCACGAGAGAGCAAGCCACACGAGAAGAGGCAAGAGGCGAGAGTGATGAGCGACCATAGAGCCAACGTGAGATCTAGTCACGTAAGAGACATGCTATCTAAAAATAGCAAACACGTCTCAACGTTCACAAGTCGCAAATCTCTCCTCTTATTTTGAACCACTCGCTCATCCATGAGCCGGTTCATCTTGGTCTGGTTCAAAGACCAAATAAGCCAAGCGACATGGTCTAGATCAAATTAAACCCTAAGGCTCCAGATCTAACCGTCGATCTCTTGATGCTTCTGATCTCACTGATCTAGCATCTATTCTCTCGATCGAAGCTTACCGATCTCAAGCTCTAATCAATCATACATGATCAGACTAGATCTCACTTACAATCAGAGATTAAATCCCTTTAAACTGATCTCGAACAATTCAGTCCACACGATCTGACTTAAGTAAGCCATATCATCAAATTGTGCGACCCTGAGGGTTTCCTTTAAATGTCGGTAACGATAACCCACGTTATCACGATCAGTGAGGGGTATCTAGCAACACATCACTGTCTCCCGGTATAAAGAAAAGAGTCTTCCAAGACTACACCCAAACCACAGCACAAGTGTGAATCCAATTCACAAGGCATGCATACTTCCTTTGCCACTAGATGTTCTTATTGGACAAGCGTGTCAAGCTTGTAGCTCCAATATGATGAGCATGATTAGATCAGATGAACACTGTCACCTGGGTATGGCCATACACTTTCTCAATCATCTCATCCAGGGGGCCCCCCTTAGAACATCACACTCCTTAAACAAGGAGACGGCAATCCTATGTCTATCACTAGTGCCCTAACATGACTCAAGCTCATTATCCAAGATAGTCTATAATCATTATTTCTCAAATGATATTGAACTACCTCAAAACAATGACAATCATCATTTAGAAAACACAAGTGATCTCAAGTCAGAGGAAATGTGCCACTTGTTGCACTCAAAGATTATTCACATTGTGACAAGCAACTGAATATCCTAGTAGGGTCTGTCCAGTACATCCAATGTACTCATGAGTCTATATCTTATTCCATGCTCGAAGCATCCTATAAGATTAGAACACATATTAGTCTTAACCATATCAAGGCTGTCTCATGTTCACCAAGACACATCGACTAAGGACATAATAGCATGTCAGCCCAGCTGAACAGCTTTGAGACATTATTCAGAAGTATACTTATTGCAGCAGACAAGGTAACAAACTGAATAATAACCATGCCTTTATAAACACAAGAGTTTATTACATGATACTGTTACAATCCCAAGGCCTCAAACATTAGGCTTAAGGGCATACCCCAACATGGCCATACCCAGATGACTATGTTCATCTGATCTAACCACTCTCATCATATTGGAGTTACAGGCTTGACATGCTTATCCAATAAGAACATCCAGTGGCAAAGGAAACAAGTATGTCTGGTGAATTGAATTCACACTTGTGCTGTGATTTGGGTGTAGTCTTGGAAGACTCTTTCCTTTATATCGGGAGACAGTGATGTGTTGCTAGATACCCCTCTCTGTTCGTGATAACGTAAGTTATCGTTACCGACATTTAAAGGAAACCCTTAGGGTCGCACAATTTGATGATATGGCTTACTTATGTCAGATCGTGTGGACTGAATTGTTTTGGTTCAGTTTAAAGGAGTTTAAACTCTGATTGTAAGTGATATCTGGTCTGATCATGATTGATTAGGGCTTGAGATCGGTAAGCTTCGATCGAGAGAATTGATGCTTGATCGATGAGATCAAGAGCATCAAGAGATGAATGGTTAGATCTTGAACCTTTTGGTTTTATATGATCTAGACCAAGGCTTGGCTTAATTTGGTCTTTGAACCAAATGTAATTGAACCGGCTCATCATAGTGAGCGCATGGTTCAATGGGAGAGGAAAATGCGATGGTTCACTTGGAGTGAACGCATCACACGTTGAGGGCTTACTATTTTTTGGAAGTCATGCTTTCCAAAATAGTTCACGCCTCTACGTTCGTGGCATTGGCGCTATACTCGTCTCTGGCCTCTTCCTCTCGATGCCTCCTCTCTCGTGTGGTGAGTTCTTCACGCCAAGGAGAGTTCGGACAAGAAGAGACATCATCTCAATCTCCTTCATGCGATCAGGAGACCTTGGATCTTTGCTAGCACAAGGAACGCCAAGGAGAAGCCATCAATCACCTTGTGTGCGGTTCCTTTGGAGAAGAAGCACACGCTTCTTTGCTTCCAAGTCGCCATCCAAGAAATGGCATTGGTATGATCTCTCTTTTGATCTATACAAGTTTTACAAGTTGATCATATATTCATGCTAATCGATCCTTAGAAACCCTAGCTTCCGCTATGCAAAAATTTTAATCTGTGCATATTAGGGTTTCGCCCCCTTTAGGGACTTTCAATTGGTATCAGAGCATGGTTTCTGTATGAATCATATGATTGCAATGTGTGATCCATGTTTGCGATGAATAGATCTAAATTACATGCGAAACCACATGATAGTTGATCATGCGAAAATAGATGTATGCTTTACATTGGCGCATGTATATTGTTGGCGCATGTTGTAGTTTTTGATCAAAACTCTTTTACTTGTGCGCATCCATTTAGATCTAAGCGCCTACTATAAAAACTTAGATGGGTTATTAGGGTTGAAGTCGTCGTCTAGTCTAGACCCTACAGTCTAATCAGATCATCTGACAGCCTAGACGGGTCGACCAGATGGCACCTATGCGCAAGCATGAGGTGGCTATAGGTCGACCGCAGAAAGGCGTGTAGCGATGTCTGATTGAGACAACCAATGAACGCTCATGATTAAGGCCCGGGGTCACACCCGCTTGCCAGAAATCATGAGGGACGTTCAGCCCTTAAAGCATGCATTGTTGACCATAAGGTCGACTCAAGTCGGTTATGACTTGGTGCATGCAAGGGCAGTGGGTCTGACTAGGTCTGATGAGTGGATCCCTATTAATGGACCGTTGTAAGGTAGTAGGGCACATAAGGAAATAAAATTATTGCCAATGGGTTTTTCAAAATTTTATTTTCTTGTTTGGATCACATGTTTCTTGTCTAACCATGTTGGGTGTTTATTTCATCTTATGTGGGTTGCCCAATTTTTGTGTGCTGTGCTGGGGCCTGCGTGCCTGGATTAATAATTGTAAATTATTATTGTGATCTGCGCATCACATTTTAAATTTATGATAAAGTGTAATTGACCTGCGTGTCAATCATGTCTAGATAGATTAAAATGTATTTTGATCAGACATGAGCACAGAGCACACTTGGCAGAGGCGCATGCAGCAAGTGGCTTCACCAGTGGGAGGTCTAGAGTTCGACTCTAGGACAGGCTCATGCTACCTGGTGGGCGCGTCTCAGCTGCACAGGGCGCTTGGGCCCGGGTTGGGCCAGATGAAATGATAAAGACCCATGAAGAGCTCAAGTGAAGACTTAAGTTAATTTAAGGTCTAACTTAGGCTTAATGGGCTTTTACCACATAAGATCATCATGCTTTCTATTTACTGTTTAAGTAAATTTATATCTGCATGATTTATTTTTCTGCTATCACCATAGGATTTGTATGATAGTTAAGAAGATAAAAGGACCGTTAAAATCCAACGTTAAATATCAAGCACGTAAGCCTTCTGACGCGAAACCTCACTGTTCTGACTATCGTTGGGGCCGTGTTGTACCCACTCAGTGGGCACGCCCATCTATCTTCAGACGGTGTGTGATTACACCTGCGTGTTACAGAGAAGGGATTTATCGCTTCTCATTGCTCAGCATAGCACGTGGTGGTCCAGGGAGTAGGTCAGGTCAGCTTGACCATGTGGGCTACATATTGAGCATATGTTAGCTATATGGAGGCAGCCATCTGTGGGATCAGAGACTGTGTTATACCAACTCAGTTGGCACAGTCTGCTGGATTGCCCAGATGAAGGGGAATCGCACGGGTTGGCGATTGGCAGGGATTGCCTACCAGAGATTAGTGCTTGTACTCTCTGTTCATCTTATCTCGCCTGAGCGGGACGCGGAGACCAAGTATGAAATCTGGATCCCATCTCACTAAAAGAGTGTTACTCTTTCGGACTGTTTTAATGGATTTTTCAGTCAGATAAAATAGTGAGAAAAGAATCATTCTTAAGTCCTGGATTGATTCTAACATTGATACTGACCTTGTTGTTCTTGCAATGTTGTAGATTACTGCAGCAACGAACACCACAGCGTTCAATGTGCGATCCTTACTGGAAAGGGAGAAGTTTGCTGGGCCAAACTTCTCAGACTGGTACGGACACCTTAAGATTGTTCTTAAGGCTGAGAGGAAACTGTATGTCCTTGAGACGGCAATACCGCCTCAACCCGCTGCGAACGCCGCAAGGGCGGTTCGGGATGCTTATGAGAAGCATGTCAATGATTGTTAGAGTCACAACTCGTAACAGGTCCAGGCCTAGAGGCTGGGCTTCCTACCCAGGGGCAATCCCGCTCAAATCCCGGTTTGGATCCACGTTACCCCAAATAATTCACGTCTGCAGCGGGATTCGACCTCTAGACATGACCCTCACGAGTCATGACCCTTTAACCATTGAGCTGCAGCTCAATGGTTAAAGGGTCATGACTCGTGAGGGTCATGTCTAGAGGTCGAATCCCGCTGCAGACGTGAATTATTTGGGGTAACGTGGATCCAAACCGGGATTTGAGCGGGATTGCCCCTGGGTAGGAAGCCCAGCCTCTAGGCCTGGACCTGTTACGAGTTGTGACTCTAACAAAAAAGGCGCCTTTTTTGTAGAGTCACAACTCGTAACAGGTCCAGGCCTAGAGGCTGGGCTTCCTACCCAGGGGCAATCCCGCTCAAATCCCGGTTTGGATCCACGTTACCCCAAACCCGGTTTGGATCCACGTTACCCCAAATAATTCACGTCTGCAGCGGGATTCGACCTCTAGACATGACCCTCACGAGTCATGACCCTTTAACCATGTCTAGAGGTCGAATTTTTATTTATTTTTTTTTTATTTTTTTTTTTTTCTTTTATTTTTTTTTTCTTTTATTTTATTTTATTTTTTTTATATTTTTTTTTATCGATGTAAGATCCAAGGATCTTAAGTCCTGGTAAGCATTATTTAGATTTAAATAAAATCATTAGCTGTGATATTTTATTATGATTTAAATAAAATTATTGGATGCTAATTAACTGGCTTATTGATTGTTAATTTGTAATTATTTGATTTGAGTTTATTGGTTGTTAATTTATTGTAAATTAATTAGAGATTATTTATTTGATTATTGGCTGTTAATTTATGATGAATTATTATTGGTTGTTCATAATAAATTAATTAGGATTTATGGGTTGTAAATTGTAAGTTAATTAATTACAGTTTGTTGGTTAATTAATTAGACCTTATTGGTTAATTAATTAGACCTTATTGGTTAATTAAATCCTTATTGGATATTAATTAAATCCTTATTGGATTTCGGTTAAGTGATTGGTTATTTGTAAGTTAATTAAATTAATTGGTTAACTATGGGTTATTGGGTTTGAAAATTCGAAATTATGAATTATATGGGTTAAACCCTATTGGAATTAATTGGTTAATGGGTCTAAAATTTAAAAACCCAAAGTTTAAGTGGTAATATCGACTAGGGTGAGATTATTGGCGATTTTTGGAGTCTTGAGAAAAATTAGGGTGGCGGCTTGAAGAAGTGGCGATTATTGAAGAGTTTTGAGGCGATTTTTCTCCATCTTCTTCCCTTGGCGAATTTCCCTTGAGGTGAAACTTTCTTGGCGATTTCTTGGAGATCCTTTGGGTGACTTCAAAGGCTTTGGACGATTTTTGTTGGGGAGATTTTTAACCTAAGTTTCAAGGTGAGTGGGTTGTCTTAATTGATTCCTAACAATTGGGTTGTGTTATTGATGCATGAGATTGATTAGAGATTTGCAATGTTAAAAACCGAAAATTCAAGACTTCTTCTTGTGATAACCGAAAGTTATAATGGTATAATTGTCATGGAAACCGAATATTTATATATCCTTATTATTCATGAAACCGAATTTAAGATCTTCTTGTATTTTCATGAAAACCGAAATTTTGTAAAAGGTATGTATCTCATGAAAACCGAAAATTGGGGCATGAAATTTAAGGTATTTTTATAGGGATTTTTGGTAGCTTTAGATCATTGAATTTTGAGCATGAAATTCTTGTTAACTAGGTATTTTATAGGGAATTTTGGTAACATTAGATCAATGATTTTTATAGCATGTATGAAAACCGATACCTTTAAAATTGTAGTTAAACCGAAATTTTTATAGTTGTAGTTAACATGTTTACATGTGGTAATTTGTGGTAATTTGTAAAGTGATTTATAAGAATACATGTTTTACAATTTATGTTGATTTTATGGATGCTTTATAAATGCTGTTAACGCTACCTTGGTTATTTCTTTATGTGTGTAACATATTATATGTTTATGGTCATGTATTTTGTTTGAGAAAATTTGGGTGATAACATAGCAAAATTTGATTAAACTAATCAGCATGAAATTTAAGGACTACACTATATTCGGTGATATTCGAATATAAAATATTATGTGTTATGTTATGTGAATTTTGAACAATATGTGTGATTATGTGAATTTGGAAAATTATGGGTTATGTAAATTTGGAAAATTATGTGATTATGTGATGGTTAGGACTAAGGCTAGGTGTAACTATGAACTCAAGGGGATAGTCCTTATGTGTTATGTTAAGGGTTTGAATTTCAGCCCTGTATTGTGATATGTGAGGAGGTTGATGTTCAGCCTGCCTATTATGATTATTGTGATGGGGGTTGATGCCTGCCCGATATGATTTTTGTGATGACTATCCTAGAGTCTAGTTGACACTTAGGAGTCCACCTTTGTGAAATATGTTCACCTATGTGAAATATGAAATAAGATGTGTTTGTTGTCCAGTAGGAACCTTTTGGGAGAATGGGTTTTGACGCAAAGTGCCATGTCTTGGTCGGACAGGGGCCACCTCTTGATGTCATTACTCTTTTATGTGTTGGGGTGATATAAGACGCAAAGTGCCATGTCTTGATCAGACAGGGGCCACCTCTTGATGTCATCACTCTCATTTTGTGATATGGGGTGTCGTAGAGCAAAGTGCCACGTCATGACCTGACGGGGGCCACCTCTTGAATCTACACACAATCCATCGATGTGTTATGGGGTGATAGAGCAAAGTGCCACGTCGTGACCTGGCGGGGGCCACCTCTTGATTCTACTCACTATCCATGTTTATGTGTTGCACGAGATTTTGCAGCTCCCAGTGCTTTGGCCAAGCCGGGTTAGACCATATTGGTCACTACTGATTATGCTGGACAACTAGGTTAATTAAGTATGGTGTGTTTAGTTGGTTTAGAATATATGTGTTTAATTGGGTTAGAGTAAAACTCTAGAACCTGAATTTGTAATATGCTAGTGTGTACATTTAACTGTCTATATGACTTCTGTTTCTTTATTTTGTTATATGTTGACATAATGTTCCTGTTAAAGATTTTTAAAATAATCTGCCTATATTTTTGAATGTATGTTCTGGATGGTCGATTTAGACTATCCACTCACTGGGCTGTGTAGCTCACCCCTCACTATTTTCAGGCATAGAGCAGGGGCGCATGTCTTGAGTGCTTTGGCGTGGATAATTATGCTGTTTGCTGTTTTAAGAATTTTTATGCTTAATTCTTGGGGCCGGTTGTGGCCTTAACATAAATTATATGAACTATGTGAATCATGAGACTATGTGAACTATGTGAATTATGTTGCCGGTTATGGCAGTCTTATGAGTTTGATTTTTGTGTCACCGCGGGCTTCAGCCTGGTTTCGGTGTTTGATATGAGTTTATAAAATCGATTTTGTGATTTTGTTGTGAATTTCGGTTTATGGTGTATTCTTTGTAATCGGTTTTGATATATCTGTAACTTGCATATGTCTAGTGCAAGTATTGCCTGGTGGCAGGTACCTTTTTGGATTTTATGGTTTTGATACGGATTTAATATAGCTGTGGATTTGATATAACTGTTGCCTTGCATATGTCTAGTGCAAGGATTGCGTGGTGGCAGGTACCCTTATGAGATTTATGAGATTTGAGTTTTGTGAATGAATTTATGAAAATTTTTCAGATCGTGTTTTCTTGAACTCGGTTTTACCTAGCATATGATCGATCTTATATGAAACATCCTGTATCATTTGTGAATTGTGCCATTTGTTTGGGGTTAAGAATGTGGGATGTTACAGAATGGTATCAGAGCAGTTGGCTAGCTAAAACTTAGTTTGGGGGAAAACATGTTTGTGTATTGCTAGACACCTGTTAGGTTTATGATTGTTTCCTGACTATGATATGTGTGTGTAGGCATTTAAGATGGTACTGACCAGAGGAAATGCTAGTGATGAGGGCGAGCAGACCCCGAACCTCACGAGAACTATTGAGGCTCTGACTGGCATGGTTCAGCAACAAGGTGCTATGATAGAGAGGCAAGCTCAGATGCTGCAGCAGCAGCAGACTCAGCACCAAGAAGCACAACATCAGCTTTTGCAGCAGCTGACTCGAGAGAGACCCCAGACTACTACTCGGGCAGTGGGGGATGACTCTCAGGAGGGCGCTCACAGGCGCTATGCTTCACTTGTGAGTGAATTCCAGAAACTGGGTCCTAGCTCATTTTATGGAGGCTCAGAATCCAGTACTGCCGAGAACTGGCAGTTGTGCTTGGAAAAGATTTTCCAAGTCATGCGCTGCTCAGATGAGGATAAGTTATGTCTGACCACCTATATGATGCGTAGTGACGCAGATGAGTGGTGGAAAGGCGTGGTGAGACTTGCCGAAGAAAAACATGAGACTGTAGATTGGCCTTACTTCTTGTCTCGATTCAACGAGAAGTACTTCCCTGATAGCTTGGTGGAGGACCGAGAGGTGGAATTTATTCACCTGGAGCAGGGTGATATGACTGTGGACCAGTATGAATTACAGTTCACGAAATTGGGAAAGTATGCTCCTCATCTGATAAACACTGAAAAGAGGAGAGCTACCAAGTTTCTCAGAGGTCTCAGATGGGACATTAGAGAGCAGGTTGGTGCTCAACATTTGGAGACCTATGTTGAGACTGTTGGGCGAGCACGCACCATTGAGAGGTATATATCTGAGAGGAGTTCTCATGTTGCCGTGGCAGTGGTTCCTGCAGCTGAGGCGGCGGTTCCTCAGTATGGTAGTGGCGGCAAGGGTAAGAAGTACCCTAAGCATAAAGACTACAAGAAGAGCAGGTATAAGCCTTACTCCTACAAGGCACCGCAGCAGTCCAGGGATGCACCGCAGCAGTTCAGGGATGCCAGGGATGTAAGAAACGGTATCACTTGTAGTTATTGTGGGCTCAAGGGACATCTAGTGAAAGACTGTCATAGGAAGAATGGTATATGCTTCAGGTGTAAGAAACCAGGGCACATGGCTAAGGACTGCAGAGAACCTGAGATGCAACCTAGAGGCGCAGATAAGCCTACAGTCCAGACTAGAGTGTATGCTGTGGCTGAGAAGGATACACGAGCTTCCCGATCCGTCGTGGAAGGTACTTTATTCGTATTTGATCAGTTAGCCCGCATATTATTTGACCCTGGTGCAAATTTATCTTTTGTATCTGTTAAGTTTGCTGCATGTTTACCTGTGTTACCTAAGGTGATGAATTATGCTGTGTCTGTGAGTACTCCCTTAGGAAAATCGTTATCTACAGATACTGTTTGTGCTGACTGTGTAGTACATGTAGAGGGTTATGAGTTTCTGGTAGATCTAATCCTCTTAGACATGCGAGATTATGATATCATCCTAGGTATGGATTGGTTGTCTTCGCATCATGCCTCTGTGGATTGCTTTGAGAAAGTAATCACTTTAAATCTGCTAGATGGGAATCGGATTTTTGTGAGAGGTCTAGTGTCAGACCAAGGACCGCATGTGATATCTTTCCTGCAGTCCAGGAAATTACTGGCTAGTGGATGCAAGGGTTATCTTGCGCATGTTAAGGTGCAGGATGATTCTACTTCTGATCTGACTCAGATGGAGGTGGTGAAAGAATTTCCTGATGTGTTCTCTGAGGAATTTTCAGGCTTGCCACCAATAAGAGAAGTAGAATTTGGCATTGAGTTGGCGCCAGGTACGGCACCTATCTCCAGAGCTCCTTATCGTATGGCTACTTCAGAGTTGGCCGAGCTTAAGAAACAACTGGAGGAATTGCTAGAGAAAGGGTATATTCGGCCTAGTACTTCTCCCTGGGGAGCGCCAGTGTTATTTGTGAAGAAGAAAGATGGAACCCTGAGGATGTGTATAGACTACAGGCAACTGAACCAAGTGACTATCAAGAATAAGTATCCTCTTCCCAGAATTGATGATCTATTTGATCAATTACAGGGAGCGACAGTGTTCTCTAAGATTGATCTGAGATCAGGATATTATCAGCTTAGAGTCAAGGATGAGGATATATTTAAGACTGCTTTCAGGACCAGGTATGGGCATTTCGAATTTTTAGTTATGCCTTTTGGACTGACAAATGCACCTGCTGTCTTCATGGATTTGATGAACAGGGTATTCCATGAGTTGCTTGACTCTTGTGTAGTGGTCTTTATAGACGATATATTGGTGTACTCTCAGACTACCTCAGATCATGTCAGTGACTTGCGCAGAGTGCTGGAGGTTCTGAGGAAGAACCGATTATATGCCAAGGCTAGTAAGTGTGAGTTCTGGCTAGAGAAAATCAGCTTCTTGGGACATGTGATTTCTGGTCAGGGGGTGTCTGTGGATCCAGTTAAAGTGCAAGCCATTCTCAATTGGGGAAGACCGACTAGTGCTACTGAGATCAGAAGTTTCCTGGGTTTAGCAGGTTACTACCGGAGATTTGTTGAGGGATTCTCCAAGTTGGCGGGTCCTTTAACTAAATTAACCAGAAAGGAGGCCAAGTTTATTTGGGATGATAAGTGTGAAGAGAGCTTTCAAGAGCTGAAAAGGAGGTTGACTAGTACACCAATCCTCATTATTCCTAGTGATGGGGAAAGGTTTACTGTCTATACAGATGCTTCTAGCAAAGGGTTGGGTTGTGTCTTGATGCAGAAGGGTTCTGTAGTAGCCTATGCTTCGAGACAACTGAAGGAGTGTGAATTGAACTACCCTACTCATGACTTAGAGTTGGCGGCCGTAGTCTTTGCTTTGAAGATATGGCGTCACTATTTGCTAGGCCAGGAGTTTGATCTGTTCACTGATCACCAGAGTCTCAAGTATATCTTCACTCAGAAGGAATTGAACATGAGACAGAGAAGATGGATGGAGTTGATCAAAGACTATGACTTCTCTATTCAGTATCAGGCTGGAAAGGCCAATGTAGTGGCGGATGCGCTGAGCAGACATCCAGTTACTTCAGTAGCTGCTTTACGGGTTAGTGAGTGGCAGTTACTGCAGGAGTTCAGAGATCTCAGGATCAGTGTTTCTCCTAAAGTTCAGACTGGTTACGTGGCTTTTCTCAGAGTACAGTCTGCTTTGTTGCAGAAGATCAGAGATCAGCAGTCTGTGGATCCGAAATTAGTTCAGATCAGGGATAGTCTGGTTGATGGCGCAGTTCAGGATTTTAGCCTGTCTGATGATGGTATTCTTCGGTTTCGTGGAAGGGTATGTGTCCCTAAGGAACCGAGCTTGAGGAAAGAAATATTGGAGGATAGCCATAACTCCAAATATTCTCTACATCCTGGTGTGACTAAGATGTATCAGGACCTCAAGAAGAGCTTTTGGTGGCCGGGTATGAAGAAAGAAGTAACTGATTTTGTCTCTAGGTGTTTAACCTGTCAGACTGTAAAGGCTGAACATCAGAAGCCTGGTGGTTTGTTGCAGCCCCTTCCTATTCCTGAGTGGAAGTGGGAATGCATCAGTATGGATTTTGTATGTGGTTTGCCCAGAACCAGATTGGGTCATGATGCTATTTGGGTGATTGTTGATAGACTCACTAAATCAGCCCATTTTCTCCCGATTAAGATGACTTATTCGTTAGAGAGGCTAGCTAGATTGTACATTGATGAGATAGTCAGACAGCATGGAGTGCCTGTCGATATTGTGTCTGATAGGGACTCTCGATTTTTGTCCAGATTTTGGAAGAGTTTACAGGAGGGTTTGGGTACTAAGTTGAGTTTTAGTACAGCATACCTGAAAGTACCCCTTAAGATTAAGGGGGGTCCCCTTCTAGGGGGAGCAAAAACCCTAGTCATGTGGCGCATAAAACTTTGCAGCGGAATAAAGGGTTTGAAAGAATCTATTGCATGATATATGATCAACTTAAGTAAACTTGAATTCATACCATAGCCATTTGCGTTGGATGAAGACTTGGAAGGAAAGGCGCAAGCGAGCCTTCTCCTAAGGTGACGCACACAATTGGTGTCGCCTACTTTTCTTGGTGCTCCTTGTGCTAGCAAGGTTCCAAGAAGCCTTTGTCGAATGGAAAGGGAAAGGAAAAAGATCGTCTTGCTTGAGTTTCCTTTTTTCTCGTCCTCCTCTTCTCTAGCCGAGAGGTTGTCACGTCTAAGCCAAGCGTTGGCGACGAACAAAGAGAGGGGGAAGCGTGAAGTGTGGCAATCGTGAGTCATGGCCACGATTAGTAGAAGTGCTATCCAAAAATAGCATCCACTTCTCAACATGCGCTCTTGGGTTTACCCAATCGCTAATGCCACATCACTTGAACCATGCGCTCAACCAATGAGCGGGTTCACTTCGGTTTGGTCCAAGACCAATTAAACCAAGCAATATGGTCTAGATCTTAAATAAACCCTAAGGCTTCAGATCTAACCGTCAATCTCTTCGATGCCCCTGATCTGACCGATCTGGCATCTAATCTCTCGATCGAAGCTTACCGATCTAAAGCCCTAATCAATCAAACATGATCAGACTAGATCTCACTCACAATCAGAGATTAAATCCCTTTAAACTGAACCTAAACAATTCAGTCCACACGAACTGACTTAAGTAAGCCATATCATCAAATTGTGCGACCCTGAGGGTTTCCTTTAAATGTCGGTAACGATAATTCTCATTATCACGATCAGTGAGGGGTATCTAGCAACACATCACTGTCTCCCGATATAGAGGAAAGAGTCTTCCAAGACTACACCCAAAACATAGCACAAGTGTGAATCAATTCACAAGGCATGCATATTTCCTTTGCCACTGGATGTTCTTATTGGACAAGCCTGTCAAGCTCGTAACTCCAATATGATGAGCATGATTAGATCAGATGAACACTGTCACCTGGGTATGGCCATACTCTTTTCTCAATCATCTCATCCAGGGGGCCCCTTTAGAACATCACACTCCTTAAACAAGGAGACGGCAATCCTATGTCTATCATTAGTGCCCTAACCTGACTCAAGCTCATCATCCAAGATAGTCTATAATCATTATGTTTCAAATGATATTGAACTACCTCAAAACAATGACAATTATCATTTAGAAACACAAGTGATCTCAAGTCAGAGGAAATGTGCCACTTGTCTTAATCAAGGAATATTCACATTGTGACAAACAATTGAACATCCTAGTAGGGTCTGTCCAGTACATCCCATGTACCCATGAGTCTACATCTTATTCCATGCTCAAAGCATCCTATAAGATTAGAACACATATTAGTCTTAACCATATCAAGGCTGTCTCATGTTCACCAAGATATATCGACTAAGGACATAATAGCATGTCAGCCCAGCTGAATAGCTTTGAGACATTATTCAGAAGAACATATATTGCAGCAGACAATGTAGCTAACTGAATAACAACCATGCCTTTAAACATAACAGTTTATTACATGATACTGATACATTCCCATAGGCCTCAAACATTAGCCTTAAGGGCATACCCCAACAATCTCCCACTTGCACTTAATCTAATGGTTGAGAAATCTCAAACCCATATTATTACAGTGCTTCTCATGCTTCTGCTGCGCCAGAGGCTTGGTAAGCGGGTCTGCCAGATTGTCATCTGTATGAACCTTGCAGATTTTGATCTCGCCACGATCTATGATCTCCCTGATCAAATGAAACCGTCTCTGTATGTGCTTGGACTTCTGGTGCGACCGTGGTTCCTTTGCTTGTGCGATTGCTCCAGTGTTATCACAGAAGATAACCAAAGGATCTGCACTCGAAGGAACGACACCAAGTTCTCTCACGAACTTACGAATCCACACTGCCTCCTTGGATGCTTCCGAGGCTGCAACATACTCGGCTTCTGTTGTGGAATCAGCAACAGTTGACTGTTTGAAACTCTTCCACACCACTGCACCTCCATTCAAGCTAAAAACATAGCCTGATTGCGATCGGAAATCATCCTGGTCAGACTGGAACGAAGCGTCAGTATATCCTTCAATACTGAGTTCTTCCTGACCACCATATATCAAGAACATATCTTTGGTCCTCCGCAGATATTTTAAAATGTTCTTGACTGCAATCCAGTGCGCCATACCTGGATTACTCTGGTAACGACTGGTCACGCTTAACCCGTAAGCGACGTCTGGGCGAGTACACAACATCGCATACATAATGGATCCAATAGCCGAAGCATAAGGCGTATTGTCCATTTCATCTTTCTCAGTCTGTGTTTGTGGACACTGACTCTTCGAAAGATTCAGACCATGTCTGACTGGAAGATATCCTTTCTTAGAATTCTCTAAGTGAAATCTCTCCAGGACCTTTTCGATGTAAGTACTCTGGCACAGCCCGAGAAGCCTCTTAGATCTATCCCGGTAGATCTTCACACCTAACACATAGGCTGCTTCTCCTAAATCTTTCATCTGGAAACATTTCCTCAGCCATGCCTTAACAGCATGCATTTCAGGAATGTCATTTCCAATGATCAAGATGTCATCGACGTAGAGGACTAGAAAAGTAATCACGCTCCCACTAAACCTCTTATATACGCACGGGTCATCCTCGTTCTTGATGAAACCAAATTCAGTAACTGATTCATCAAAACGAATATTCCAGCTTCTGGATGCTTGTTTAAGTCCATAAATAGACTTCTTTAACTTGCATATCTTATGACGATCTGCTGGATTAGTGAAACCTTCTGGTTGTGTCATATACACATCCTCATCCAGATTTCCATTCAGGAAAGCTGTTTTCACATCCATCTGCCAGATCTCATAATCATAATATGCAGCTATCGCGAAAAGAATCCGAATAGACTTAAACATGGCTACAGGTGAGAAAGTTTCATCATAATCTATCCCGTAGATTTGTTTGAAACCTTTCGCAACTAGCCTGCCTTTATAGGTAATTACGTTACCATCCATGTCAATCTTCTTCTTGAAGATCCATTTACAGCCTATAGGGATAACTCCCGGAGGCGGATCAACCAAATCCCAAACTTGGTTATCTGACATGGAGTCCATCTCGGCGCGCATAGCTTCAAGCCATCTCGCTGATTCCGGTCCACTGACCGCATCCGCATAAGTAAGGGGTTCATCATTATCAATGATGTAGACTCCGTCATAGCGCTCAGGCTGTCGACGGATCCTACCCGATCTTCGCGGTTCCCGTGATATCTGAGCCTCAGGTTGTTCAATAACCTGTTCTACCGGCTCAGGCTCATCCAACTGTGCTTGGTCACTTTGTCCTTCTTCTGGATTCTCATCCAGTTTTATTTCTCTCCCACTGGCCTCTTGCAGAAGAAACTCCTTCTCAAGAAATATGGCCGTCCGAGCAACAAAAACCTTGTTCTCTTTGGGGTCGTAGAAATAATAACCCTTAGTTTCCTTAGGGTAACCGACAAAGATACATTTGTCAGATCTGCTCTCTAGTTTCCCAGAGGCGAGCTTTTTGACATAAGCCTCGCAGCCCCAGATCCTGATAAATGTCAAGCTTGGCTGTTTCCCATACCATAACTCATATGGCGTCTTTGAAACTGCCTTGGATGGCACTCGGTTTAGTACCTTTGCAGCTGTTTCCAGTGCAAAACCCCAAAAGGAGTAGGGTAGAGTAGCCTGACTCATCATAGAACGAACCATATCAAGTAGCGTTCTATTTCTCCTTTCGGACACACCATTCCATTGCGGTGTTCCTGGTGGAGTGAGCTGTGAGATAATCCCACACTCCTTTAGATAGTCAGTGAATGCATGACTTAGGTATTCACCACCTCGATCTGAGCGAAGTGCCTTGATATTTCGGCCTAGCTGATTCTGTACTTCATTTTTGAACTCTTTGAACTTGTCAAAAGATTCACTCTTATGTCTCATCAGATAGACATACCCATATCTACTGAAATCATCAGTAAAGGTAATGAAGTATTGATAGCCACCTCTGGCATGTTTACTAAAAGGCCCACACACATCACTGTGTATAAGGTCAAGTAAACCTGAAGCCCTTTGACCTTTGTGAGGAAAAGGTGACTTCGTCATTTTGCCCATCAAACAAGCTTTGCATGTATCAATCTCCCTATAGGAGAATGATCCCAGCAGCCCATTATCATGCAACCGCTTAATGCGTTTCTCGTTAATATGGCCCAAACGACTATGCCATAGCAAGGTGCTGTCATCAGCATACTTGGCTTTCTTAATATCAATTTGCTGTATCGAACATTCCATGTCCAACATGTATAACCCATTGTTAATTGAACCAGTTGCATAAACAATATTATCAAAAGATAAAATACACTTTGAAATATTGCATTCAAAGGAAAATCCCTTCCTGACAAGAGCAGGAATGGAGATAATATTTTTAGTTATACTGGGAACAAAATAACAACTGTTTAGTTCCAATACAAGTCCAGATGGTAAAGAAATAAAGTAGTCTCCTACAGCAACAGCAGCAACCCGTGCCCCGTTTCCAACGCGTAGGTCCACCTCATGCTGTCCCACCTGCCTTCTTCTCTTGAGTTCCTGTACATTTGAACAAATGTGAACTCCACATGCAGTGTCCAACACCCATGATATAGAAGAAGAAAACATGACTTCAGTCACGAATATACCTGAGCCAGAAGCAAAGCTTCCCCTCTTATCTCCTTGGAGCGCTTTACAGTCCTTTTTCCAGTGACCCAGCTGGCCACAGTGGAAACACCTGTATTCCTTGGACCGCTTCACCTTCTGCTTCAGAGCCTTGCTGTAATTCTTGACCGGGGCCTTGCCCTTCTTCCCCTTCTTCTTGTTCCTGGAAGGAACCATCAAGACAGAGGTTGAAGGCTTACCCTTCAGAGTCTCCTCAGTGGTCAAGAGCATATTCAGCAGCTCTGCCGGAGTACAATCGATTTTGTTCATATTAAAATTAATAATGAACGCGTCGAATGAAGGCGGGAGAGACTGTAGAATAATGTCCACAGCAAGCTCCTGGTTGATGGTATGCCCCAGTTTCTCTAGAGCCTCCTTGTGCCCAATCATCTTGAGCACGTGAGCTCCCACTGGGCTCCCTTCAGCCAGTTTGCTCTGAAAGAAGAGCTTTGTCAAATTATAGCGTTCAGTCCTCGCCTGTGCAGCATACAGCATCTTGAGGTTTGCTATCATGTCTATAGCAGACATATCCTCATGCTGACGCTGCAGCGGTGGCGTCATAGACGCTAGCATCAGGCAAGCGACATCAATGCTATCATTGACGTGCTTTTCATAGGCTTCCCGAACCGCCCTCGCGGCGTTCGGAGCGGGCTGCGGCGGTATCGCCGTCTCGAGGACATACAGTTTCCTCTCTGCCTTAAGAACGATCTTAAGGTGTCCAAACCAGTCAGAGAAGTTCGGCCCAGCAAACTTCTCCCTTTCCAGTAGGGATCGCACATTGAAGTTCATGGTGTTCGTTGCTGCAGGTATCTACAACAATGCAAGAACAGCAAGGTCAGTATCAATGTATAAGAATCAATCAGGACTTAAGAAAGATTCTTTTTCTCACTATTTTATCAGGCGTGAAAAATCCAGCAAAACAGCCCGAAAGAGTAATACTCTTTTAGTGAGATGGGATCCAGATTTCATACTTGGTCTCCGCGTCCCGCTCAGGCGAGATAAGATGCACAGAGAGTACAAGCACTAGTTTCTGGTAGGCAGTCCCTGCCGATCGCCAACCCGTGCGATTCCCCTTCATCTGGGCAGTCCAGCAGACTGTGCCAACTGAGTTGGTACAACACAATCTCTGACCCCACAGATGGCTGCCTCCATGTGCTACCATATGCTCCACATATGTAGCCAACACGGTCAAGCTGACCCGACCTACTCCCTGGACCACCGTGTGCTATGCTGAGCAACGAGAAGGGATAAATCCCTACTCTGTAACACACAGATGTAATCCCACACCCTCTGAAGATAGATGGACGTGCCCACTGAGTGGGTACAACACGGCTCCAACGATAATCAGAACAGTGAGGTTTCGCGTCAGAAGGCTTACGAGCTTGATATTAAAGCGTTGGATTTTAACGGTCCTTTTTATCTTCATGCCTATCATGCAATTCCTATGGTGATAGCAGAAGATAATTTAATCATGCAATTCTAATATTCATCAATAAAAGAAAGCATGAATCTTATGTGGTAAAAGCCCATAGCCCTAGTGAGATCTTAACCTAACTTAAGTCTTCACTTGCTCTTCATGGGTCTTTAGCTGCTCATCTGGCCCAAACCTGGGCCCAAGCGCCATCTGCAGCTCAGGTGCGCCTACCAGGGAAAATGCGCCTGGTCCCAGAGTCGAACCCTGGACCTCCCACCTGGTCAAGCCACTGCTGCATGCGCCTCTGCCAAGTGTGCTTTGTGCTCTTGTCTAATTAAATTACAAATTTAACTATCTAGACAAGAGTGACACGCAGGTCACTTACATTTATAAATTAATTAAACAGTGATTCGCAGATCACAAAATAAAATTAATTTACAATCAATATTCCCAGGCACGCAGGCCCCAGCACAGCACACAAATAATATGAGCAGCCCACATAAGACTAAATAAACAAGCAAATGCATCATTCAATAACCATGTGATCCATCAAAAAAAAATTAAAATTTTTGAAAACCCCATAGGATCAATTTTAATTTTCCTTATTTGCCCTACAACCTTACAACGGTCCATTACTAGGGATCCACTCATCCAACCTAGTCAGATCCACTGCCCTTGCATGCACCAAGTCCTAACTGACTTGCGTCGACCATAAGGTCAACTATGCATGCGCCAGGGCTGAACATCCACACTGAGGTCTGGCAAACGGGCGTGACCCCGGGCCTAACTCAGGTGCGTTCATAAGTTGTCTCAATCAGACATCGCTACACACCTGTCTGCAGTCGACCTATAGCCACCATAGGCTTGCGCCAAGGTGCTAACTGGTCGACCCATTCAGGCTGTCAGATAGTCTGATCAGACTGTTGGATCCAACCTAGGGGATGACTTCAACCCTAGTAACCCGTCTAAGGGTTTAAAGTATGGGCTTAGATCTATTTGGAGCGCGCATGTAATAAGGATTTTTAATAAAACCTAGATGCGCCAACAAGCAAGATAACAAAAGCATGTTTCGGCATGAAACAATGTAACATGTAAATTCGCATGTTGTTAACTCTAGATCTATAGATTTAAAACATGGATCACACAACATGAAGCAATCATATAAGCAAGCATTAACGTTGGCTCTGATACCAATTGAAAGTACCCCTTAAGATTAAGGGGGGTCCCCTTCTAGGGGGAGCAAAAACCCTAGTCATGTGGCGCATAAAACTTTGCAGCGGAATAAAGGGTTTGAAAGAATCTATTGCATGATATATGATCAACTTAAGTAAACTTGAATTCATACCATAGCCATTTGCGTTGGATGAAGACTTGGAAGGAAAGGCGCAAGCGAGCCTTCTCCTAAGGTGACGCACACAATTGGTGTCGCCTACTTTTCTTGGTGCTCCTTGTGCTAGCAAGGTTCCAAGAAGCCTTTGTCGAATGGAAAGGGAAAGGAAAAAGATCGTCTTGCTTGAGTTTCCTTTTTTCTCGTCCTCCTCTTCTCTAGCCGAGAGGTTGTCACGTCTAAGCCAAGCGTTGGCGACGAACAAAGAGAGGGGGAAGCGTGAAGTGTGGCAATCGTGAGTCATGGCCACGATTAGTAGAAGTGCTATCCAAAAATAGCATCCACTTCTCAACATGCGCTCTTGGGTTTACCCAATCGCTAATGCCACATCACTTGAACCATGCGCTCAACCAATGAGCGGGTTCACTTCGGTTTGGTCCAAGACCAATTAAACCAAGCAATATGGTCTAGATCTTAAATAAACCCTAAGGCTTCAGATCTAACCGTCAATCTCTTCGATGCCCCTGATCTGACCGATCTGGCATCTAATCTCTCGATCGAAGCTTACCGATCTAAAGCCCTAATCAATCAAACATGATCAGACTAGATCTCACTCACAATCAGAGATTAAATCCCTTTAAACTGAACCTAAACAATTCAGTCCACACGAACTGACTTAAGTAAGCCATATCATCAAATTGTGCGACCCTGAGGGTTTCCTTTAAATGTCGGTAACGATAATTCTCATTATCACGATCAGTGAGGGGTATCTAGCAACACATCACTGTCTCCCGATATAGAGGAAAGAGTCTTCCAAGACTACACCCAAAACATAGCACAAGTGTGAATCAATTCACAAGGCATGCATATTTCCTTTGCCACTGGATGTTCTTATTGGACAAGCCTGTCAAGCTCGTAACTCCAATATGATGAGCATGATTAGATCAGATGAACACTGTCACCTGGGTATGGCCATACTCTTTTCTCAATCATCTCATCCAGGGGGCCCCTTTAGAACATCACACTCCTTAAACAAGGAGACGGCAATCCTATGTCTATCATTAGTGCCCTAACCTGACTCAAGCTCATCATCCAAGATAGTCTATAATCATTATGTTTCAAATGATATTGAACTACCTCAAAACAATGACAATTATCATTTAGAAACACAAGTGATCTCAAGTCAGAGGAAATGTGCCACTTGTCTTAATCAAGGAATATTCACATTGTGACAAACAATTGAACATCCTAGTAGGGTCTGTCCAGTACATCCCATGTACCCATGAGTCTACATCTTATTCCATGCTCAAAGCATCCTATAAGATTAGAACACATATTAGTCTTAACCATATCAAGGCTGTCTCATGTTCACCAAGATATATCGACTAAGGACATAATAGCATGTCAGCCCAGCTGAATAGCTTTGAGACATTATTCAGAAGAACATATATTGCAGCAGACAATGTAGCTAACTGAATAACAACCATGCCTTTAAACATAACAGTTTATTACATGATACTGATACATTCCCATAGGCCTCAAACATTAGCCTTAAGGGCATACCCCAACAATACCATCCTCAGTCTGATGGCCAGACGGAGCGTACTATACAGACTCTAGAAGACCTGTTGAGAGCTTATGTGGTTGATTGGAGTTCTGAGTGGAACCGGGATCTATCTTTGATAGAGTTTACTTATAATAATAGCTTCCACTCTAGTATTCAGATGGCTCCTTATGAGGCTTTGTATGGGAGAAGGTGTAGGACTCCCTTGTGTTGGGAGGAAACTGGTGACAGAATGATTTTGAGATCTGATGCAGTACAGGAGACTACTGATAAGGTCAGAGAGATCCGGGATAAACTGAAAATTGCTCGGGACAGACAGAAGAGTTATGCTGACGACCGTCGTCGTTCCTTGGAGTTTATGGTAGGGGATCATGTGTTCTTGAAGGTGTCACCTACTAAGGGTGTAATGAGGTTTGGCAAAAAGGGCAAGTTGAGCCCTAGGTTTGTAGGCCCTTTTGACATTATTGAGAGAATTGGTCCAGTGGCTTACCGGTTAGCTTTACCTCCTGCTTTGGATCATGTGCATAATGTATTCCATGTCTCTGCTTTGAGGAAATATCATCCTGATCCATCTCATGTATTGGAGTTGGAACCTCTTCAGATTCAGAGTGATTTGACTTTCGAGGAAAGACCTCTCCGGATTGTTGATAGAAAAGATAAAGTCCTGAGGAACAAGACTATACCTTTGGTAAAGGTTATCTGGGGAAATCAGTCAGTTGAGGAGGCGACATGGGAGACTGAAGCTGATATGAGGAAATTTTATGCTTACCTCTTTGATGATATGGATGCTGAGCTTTAGAGGACTAAAGCTTTATAAGGAGGGAGGGATGTAAGATCCAAGGATCTTAAGTCCTGGTAAGCATTATTTAGATTTAAATAAAATCATTAGCTGTGATATTTTATTATGATTTAAATAAAATTATTGGATGCTAATTAACTGGCTTATTGATTGTTAATTTGTAATTATTTGATTTGAGTTTATTGGTTGTTAATTTATTGTAAATTAATTAGAGATTATTTATTTGATTATTGGCTGTTAATTTATGATGAATTATTATTGGTTGTTCATAATAAATTAATTAGGATTTATGGGTTGTAAATTGTAAGTTAATTAATTACAGTTTGTTGGTTAATTAATTAGACCTTATTGGTTAATTAATTAGACCTTATTGGTTAATTAAATCCTTATTGGATATTAATTAAATCCTTATTGGATTTCGGTTAAGTGATTGGTTATTTGTAAGTTAATTAAATTAATTGGTTAACTATGGGTTATTGGGTTTGAAAATTCGAAATTATGAATTATATGGGTTAAACCCTATTGGAATTAATTGGTTAATGGGTCTAAAATTTAAAAACCCAAAGTTTAAGTGGTAATATCGACTAGGGTGAGATTATTGGCGATTTTTGGAGTCTTGAGAAAAATTAGGGTGGCGGCTTGAAGAAGTGGCGATTATTGAAGAGCTTTGAGGCGATTTTTCTCCATCTTCTTCCCTTGGCGAATTTCCCTTGAGGTGAAACTTTCTTGGCGATTTCTTGGAGATCCTTTGGGTGACTTCAAAGGCTTTGGACGATTTTTGTTGGGGAGATTTTTAACCTAAGTTTCAAGGTGAGTGGGTTATCTTAATTGATTCCTAACAATTGGGTTGTGTTATTGATGCATGAGATTGATTAGAGATTTGCAATGTTAAAAACCGAAAATTCAAGACTTCTTCTTGTGATAACCGAAAGTTATAATGGTATAATTGTCATGGAAACCGAATATTTATATATCCTTATTATTCATGAAACCGAATTTAAGATCTTCTTGTATTTTCATGAAAACCGAAATTTTGTAAAAGGTATGTATCTCATGAAAACCGAAAATTGGGGCATGAAATTTAAGGTATTTTTATAGGGATTTTTGGTAGCTTTAGATCATTGAATTTTGAGCATGAAATTCTTGTTAACTAGGTATTTTATAGGGAATTTTGGTAACATTAGATCAATGATTTTTATAGCATGTATGAAAACCGATACCTTTAAAATTGTAGTTAAACCGAAATTTTTATAGTTGTAGTTAACATGTTTACATGTGGTAATTTGTGGTAATTTGTAAAGTGATTTATAAGAATACATGTTTTACAATTTATGTTGATTTTATGGATGCTTTATAAATGCTGTTAACGCTACCTTGGTTATTTCTTTATGTGTGTAACATATTATATGTTTATGGTCATGTATTTTGTTTGAGAAAATTTGGGTGATAACATAGCAAAATTTGATTAAACTAATCAGCATGAAATTTAAGGACTACACTATATTCGGTGATATTCGAATATAAAATATTATGTGTTATGTTATGTGAATTTTGAACAATATGTGTGATTATGTGAATTTGGAAAATTATGGGTTATGTAAATTTGGAAAATTATGTGATTATGTGATGGTTAGGACTAAGGCTAGGTGTAACTATGAACTCAAGGGGATAGTCCTTATGTGTTATGTTAAGGGTTTGAATTTCAGCCCTGTATTGTGATATGTGAGGAGGTTGATGTTCAGCCTGCCTATTATGATTATTGTGATGGGGGTTGATGCCTGCCCGATATGATTTTTGTGATGACTATCCTAGAGTCTAGTTGACACTTAGGAGTCCACCTTTGTGAAATATGTTCACCTATGTGAAATATGAAATAAGATGTGTTTGTTGTCCAGTAGGAACCTTTTGGGAGAATGGGTTTTGACGCAAAGTGCCATGTCTTGGTCGGACAGGGGCCACCTCTTGATGTCATTACTCTTTTATGTGTTGGGGTGATATAAGACGCAAAGTGCCATGTCTTGATCAGACAGGGGCCACCTCTTGATGTCATCACTCTCATTTTGTGATATGGGGTGTCGTAGAGCAAAGTGCCACGTCATGACCTGACGGGGGCCACCTCTTGAATCTACACACAATCCATCGATGTGTTATGGGGTGATAGAGCAAAGTGCCACGTCGTGACCTGGCGGGGGCCACCTCTTGATTCTACTCACTATCCATGTTTATGTGTTGCACGAGATTTTGCAGCTCCCAGTGCTTTGGCCAAGCCGGGTTAGACCATATTGGTCACTACTGATTATGCTGGACAACTAGGTTAATTAAGTATGGTGTGTTTAGTTGGTTTAGAATATATGTGTTTAATTGGGTTAGAGTAAAACTCTAGAACCTGAATTTGTAATATGCTAGTGTGTACATTTAACTGTCTATATGACTTCTGTTTCTTTATTTTGTTATATGTTGACATAATGTTCCTGTTAAAGATTTTTAAAATAATCTGCCTATATTTTTGAATGTATGTTCTGGATGGTCGATTTAGACTATCCACTCACTGGGCTGTGTAGCTCACCCCTCACTATTTTCAGGCATAGAGCAGGGGCGCATGTCTTGAGTGCTTTGGCGTGGATAATTATGCTGTTTGCTGTTTTAAGAATTTTTATGCTTAATTCTTGGGGCCGGTTGTGGCCTTAACATAAATTATATGAACTATGTGAATCATGAGACTATGTGAACTATGTGAATTATGTTGCCGGTTATGGCAGTCTTATGAGTTTGATTTTTGTGTCACCGCGGGCTTCAGCCTGGTTTCGGTGTTTGATATGAGTTTATAAAATCGATTTTGTGATTTTGTTGTGAATTTCGGTTTATGGTGTATTCTTTGTAATCGGTTTTGATATATCTGTAACTTGCATATGTCTAGTGCAAGTATTGCCTGGTGGCAGGTACCTTTTTGGATTTTATGGTTTTGATACGGATTTAATATAGCTGTGGATTTGATATAACTGTTGCCTTGCATATGTCTAGTGCAAGGATTGCGTGGTGGCAGGTACCCTTATGAGATTTATGAGATTTGAGTTTTGTGAATGAATTTATGAAAATTTTTCAGATCGTGTTTTCTTGAACTCGGTTTTACCTAGCATATGATCGATCTTATATGAAACATCCTGTATCATTTGTGAATTGTGCCATTTGTTTGGGGTTAAGAATGTGGGATGTTACAGAATGGTATCAGAGCAGTTGGCTAGCTAAAACTTAGTTTGGGGGAAAACATGTTTGTGTATTGCTAGACACCTGTTAGGTTTATGATTGTTTCCTGACTATGATATGTGTGTGTAGGCATTTAAGATGGTACTGACCAGAGGAAATGCTAGTGATGAGGGTGAGCAGACCCCGAACCTCACGAGAACTATTGAGGCTCTGACTGGCATGGTTCAGCAACAAGGTGCTATGATAGAGAGGCAAGCTCAGATGCTGCAGCAGCAGCAGACTCAGCACCAAGAAGCACAACATCAGCTTTTGCAGCAGCTGACTCGAGAGAGACCCCAGACTACTACTCGGGCAGTGGGGGATGACTCTCAGGAGGGCGCTCACAGGCGCTATGCTTCACTTGTGAGTGAATTCCAGAAACTGGGTCCTAGCTCATTTTATGGAGGCTCAGAATCCAGTACTGCCGAGAACTGGCAGTTGTGCTTGGAAAAGATTTTCCAAGTCATGCGCTGCTCAGATGAGGATAAGTTATGTCTGACCACCTATATGATGCGTAGTGACGCAGATGAGTGGTGGAAAGGCGTGGTGAGACTTGCCGAAGAAAAACATGAGACTGTAGATTGGCCTTACTTCTTGTCTCGATTCAACGAGAAGTACTTCCCTGATAGCTTGGTGGAGGACCGAGAGGTGGAATTTATTCACCTGGAGCAGGGTGATATGACTGTGGACCAGTATGAATTACAGTTCACGAAATTGGGAAAGTATGCTCCTCATCTGATAAACACTGAAAAGAGGAGAGCTACCAAGTTTCTCAGAGGTCTCAGATGGGACATTAGAGAGCAGGTTGGTGCTCAACATTTGGAGACCTATGTTGAGACTGTTGGGCGAGCACGCACCATTGAGAGGTATATATCTGAGAGGAGTTCTCATGTTGCCGTGGCAGTGGTTCCTGCAGCTGAGGCGGCGGTTCCTCAGTATGGTAGTGGCGGCAAGGGTAAGAAGTACCCTAAGCATAAAGACTACAAGAAGAGCAGGTATAAGCCTTACTCCTACAAGGCACCGCAGCAGTCCAGGGATGCACCGCAGCAGTTCAGGGATGCCAGGGATGTAAGAAACGGTATCACTTGTAGTTATTGTGGGCTCAAGGGACATCTAGTGAAAGACTGTCATAGGAAGAATGGTATATGCTTCAGGTGTAAGAAACCAGGGCACATGGCTAAGGACTGCAGAGAACCTGAGATGCAACCTAGAGGCGCAGATAAGCCTACAGTCCAGACTAGAGTGTATGCTGTGGCTGAGAAGGATACACGAGCTTCCCGATCCGTCGTGGAAGGTACTTTATTCGTATTTGATCAGTTAGCCCGCATATTATTTGACCCTGGTGCAAATTTATCTTTTGTATCTGTTAAGTTTGCTGCATGTTTACCTGTGTTACCTAAGGTGATGAATTATGCTGTGTCTGTGAGTACTCCCTTAGGAAAATCGTTATCTACAGATACTGTTTGTGCTGACTGTGTAGTACATGTAGAGGGTTATGAGTTTCTGGTAGATCTAATCCTCTTAGACATGCGAGATTATGATATCATCCTAGGTATGGATTGGTTGTCTTCGCATCATGCCTCTGTGGATTGCTTTGAGAAAGTAATCACTTTAAATCTGCTAGATGGGAATCGGATTTTTGTGAGAGGTCTAGTGTCAGACCAAGGACCGCATGTGATATCTTTCCTGCAGGCCAGGAAATTACTGGCTAGTGGATGCAAGGGTTATCTTGCGCATGTTAAGGTGCAGGATGATTCTACTTCTGATCTGACTCAGATGGAGGTGGTGAAAGAATTTCCTGATGTGTTCTCTGAGGAATTTTCAGGCTTGCCACCAATAAGAGAAGTAGAATTTGGCATTGAGTTGGCGCCAGGTACGGCACCTATCTCCAGAGCTCCTTATCGTATGGCTACTTCAGAGTTGGCCGAGCTTAAGAAACAACTGGAGGAATTGCTAGAGAAAGGGTATATTCGGCCTAGTACTTCTCCCTGGGGAGCGCCAGTGTTATTTGTGAAGAAGAAAGATGGAACCCTGAGGATGTGTATAGACTACAGGCAACTGAACCAAGTGACTATCAAGAATAAGTATCCTCTTCCCAGAATTGATGATCTATTTGATCAATTACAGGGAGCGACAGTGTTCTCTAAGATTGATCTGAGATCAGGATATTATCAGCTTAGAGTCAAGGATGAGGATATATTTAAGACTGCTTTCAGGACCAGGTATGGGCATTTCAAATTTTTAGTTATGCCTTTTGGACTGACAAATGCACCTGCTGTCTTCATGGATTTGATGAACAGGGTATTCCATGAGTTGCTTGACTCTTGTGTAGTGGTCTTTATAGACGATATATTGGTGTACTCTCAGACTACCTCAGATCATGTCAGTGACTTGCGCAGAGTGCTGGAGGTTCTGAGGAAGAACCGATTATATGCCAAGGCTAGTAAGTGTGAGTTCTGGCTAGAGAAAATCAGCTTCTTGGGACATGTGATTTCTGGTCAGGGGGTGTCTGTGGATCCAGTTAAAGTGCAAGCCATTCTCAATTGGGGAAGACCGACTAGTGCTACTGAGATCAGAAGTTTCCTGGGTTTAGCAGGTTACTACCGGAGATTTGTTGAGGGATTCTCCAAGTTGGCGGGTCCTTTAACTAAATTAACCAGAAAGGAGGCCAAGTTTATTTGGGATGATAAGTGTGAAGAGAGCTTTCAAGAGCTGAAAAGGAGGTTGACTAGTACACCAATCCTCATTATTCCTAGTGATGGGGAAAGGTTTACTGTCTATACAGATGCTTCTAGCAAAGGGTTGGGTTGTGTCTTGATGCAGAAGGGTTCTGTAGTAGCCTATGCTTCGAGACAACTGAAGGAGTGTGAATTGAACTACCCTACTCATGACTTAGAGTTGGCGGCCGTAGTCTTTGCTTTGAAGATATGGCGTCACTATTTGCTGGGCCAGGAGTTTGATCTGTTCACTGATCACCAGAGTCTCAAGTATATCTTCACTCAGAAGGAATTGAACATGAGACAGAGAAGATGGATGGAGTTGATCAAAGACTATGACTTCTCTATTCAGTATCAGGCTGGAAAGGCCAATGTAGTGGCGGATGCGCTGAGCAGACATCCAGTTACTTCAGTAGCTGCTTTACGGGTTAGTGAGTGGCAGTTACTGCAGGAGTTCAGAGATCTCAGGATCAGTGTTTCTCCTAAAGTTCAGACTGGTTACGTGGCTTTTCTCAGAGTACAGTCTGCTTTGTTGCAGAAGATCAGAGATCAGCAGTCTGTGGATCCGAAATTAGTTCAGATCAGGGATAGTCTGGTTGATGGCGCAGTTCAGGATTTTAGCCTGTCTGATGATGGTATTCTTCGGTTTCGTGGAAGGGTATGTGTCCCTGAGGAACCGAGCTTGAGGAAAGAAATATTGGAGGATAGCCATAACTCCAAATATTCTCTACATCCTGGTGTGACTAAGATGTATCAGGACCTCAAGAAGAGCTTTTGGTGGCCGGGTATGAAGAAAGAAGTAACTGATTTTGTCTCTAGGTGTTTAACCTGTCAGACTGTAAAGGCTGAACATCAGAAGCCTGGTGGTTTGTTGCAGCCCCTTCCTATTCCTGAGTGGAAGTGGGAATGCATCAGTATGGATTTTGTATGTGGTTTGCCCAGAACCAGATTGGGTCATGATGCTATTTGGGTGATTGTTGATAGACTCACTAAATCAGCCCATTTTCTCCCGATTAAGATGACTTATTCGTTAGAGAGGCTAGCTAGATTGTACATTGATGAGATAGTCAGACAGCATGGAGTGCCTGTCGATATTGTGTCTGATAGGGACTCTCGATTTTTGTCCAGATTTTGGAAGAGTTTACAGGAGGGTTTGGGTACTAAGTTGAGTTTTAGTACAGCATACCATCCTCAGTCTGATGGCCAGACGGAGCGTACTATACAGACTCTAGAAGACCTGTTGAGAGCTTATGTGGTTGATTGGAGTTCTGAGTGGAACCGGGATCTATCTTTGATAGAGTTTACTTATAATAATAGCTTCCACTCTAGTATTCAGATGGCTCCTTATGAGGCTTTGTATGGGAGAAGGTGTAGGACTCCCTTGTGTTGGGAGGAAACTGGTGACAGAATGATTTTGAGATCTGATGCAGTACAGGAGACTACTGATAAGGTCAGAGAGATCCGGGATAAACTGAAAATTGCTCGGGACAGACAGAAGAGTTATGCTGACGACCGTCGTCGTTCCTTGGAGTTTATGGTAGGGGATCATGTGTTCTTGAAGGTGTCACCTACTAAGGGTGTAATGAGGTTTGGCAAAAAGGGCAAGTTGAGCCCTAGGTTTGTAGGCCCTTTTGACATTATTGAGAGAATTGGTCCAGTGGCTTACCGGTTAGCTTTACCTCCTGCTTTGGATCATGTGCATAATGTATTCCATGTCTCTGCTTTGAGGAAATATCATCCTGATCCATCTCATGTATTGGAGTTGGAACCTCTTCAGATTCAGAGTGATTTGACTTTCGAGGAAAGACCTCTCCGGATTGTTGATAGAAAAGATAAAGTCCTGAGGAACAAGACTATACCTTTGGTAAAGGTTATCTGGGGAAATCAGTCAGTTGAGGAGGCGACATGGGAGACTGAAGCTGATATGAGGAAATTTTATGCTTACCTCTTTGATGATATGGATGCTGAGCTTTAGAGGACTAAAGCTTTATAAGGAGGGAGGGATGTAAGATCCAAGGATCTTAAGTCCTGGTAAGCATTATTTAGATTTAAATAAAATCATTAGCTGTGATATTTTATTATGATTTAAATAAAATTATTGGATGCTAATTAACTGGCTTATTGATTGTTAATTTGTAATTATTTGATTTGAGTTTATTGGTTGTTAATTTATTGTAAATTAATTAGAGATTATTTATTTGATTATTGGCTGTTAATTTATGATGAATTATTATTGGTTGTTCATAATAAATTAATTAGGATTTATGGGTTGTAAATTGTAAGTTAATTAATTACAGTTTGTTGGTTAATTAATTAGACCTTATTGGTTAATTAATTAGACCTTATTGGTTAATTAAATCCTTATTGGATATTAATTAAATCCTTATTGGATTTCGGTTAAGTGATTGGTTATTTGTAAGTTAATTAAATTAATTGGTTAACTATGGGTTATTGGGTTTGAAAATTCGAAATTATGAATTATATGGGTTAAACCCTATTGGAATTAATTGGTTAATGGGTCTAAAATTTAAAAACCCAAAGTTTAAGTGGTAATATCGACTAGGGTGAGATTATTGGCGATTTTTGGAGTCTTGAGAAAAATTAGGGTGGCGGCTTGAAGAAGTGGCGATTATTGAAGAGCTTTGAGGCGATTTTTCTCCATCTTCTTCCCTTGGCGAATTTCCCTTGAGGTGAAACTTTCTTGGCGATTTCTTGGAGATCCTTTGGGTGACTTCAAAGGCTTTGGACGATTTTTGTTGGGGAGATTTTTAACCTAAGTTTCAAGGTGAGTGGGTTATCTTAATTGATTCCTAACAATTGGGTTGTGTTATTGATGCATGAGATTGATTAGAGATTTGCAATGTTAAAAACCGAAAATTCAAGACTTCTTCTTGTGATAACCGAAAGTTATAATGGTATAATTGTCATGGAAACCGAATATTTATATATCCTTATTATTCATGAAACCGAATTTAAGATCTTCTTGTATTTTCATGAAAACCGAAATTTTGTAAAAGGTATGTATCTCATGAAAACCGAAAATTGGGGCATGAAATTTAAGGTATTTTTATAGGGATTTTTGGTAGCTTTAGATCATTGAATTTTGAGCATGAAATTCTTGTTAACTAGGTATTTTATAGGGAATTTTGGTAACATTAGATCAATGATTTTTATAGCATGTATGAAAACCGATACCTTTAAAATTGTAGTTAAACCGAAATTTTTATAGTTGTAGTTAACATGTTTACATGTGGTAATTTGTGGTAATTTGTAAAGTGATTTATAAGAATACATGTTTTACAATTTATGTTGATTTTATGGATGCTTTATAAATGCTGTTAACGCTACCTTGGTTATTTCTTTATGTGTGTAACATATTATATGTTTATGGTCATGTATTTTGTTTGAGAAAATTTGGGTGATAACATAGCAAAATTTGATTAAACTAATCAGCATGAAATTTAAGGACTACACTATATTCGGTGATATTCGAATATAAAATATTATGTGTTATGTTATGTGAATTTTGAACAATATGTGTGATTATGTGAATTTGGAAAATTATGGGTTATGTAAATTTGGAAAATTATGTGATTATGTGATGGTTAGGACTAAGGCTAGGTGTAACTATGAACTCAAGGGGATAGTCCTTATGTGTTATGTTAAGGGTTTGAATTTCAGCCCTGTATTGTGATATGTGAGGAGGTTGATGTTCAGCCTGCCTATTATGATTATTGTGATGGGGGTTGATGCCTGCCCGATATGATTTTTGTGATGACTATCCTAGAGTCTAGTTGACACTTAGGAGTCCACCTTTGTGAAATATGTTCACCTATGTGAAATATGAAATAAGATGTGTTTGTTGTCCAGTAGGAACCTTTTGGGAGAATGGGTTTTGACGCAAAGTGCCATGTCTTGGTCGGACAGGGGCCACCTCTTGATGTCATTACTCTTTTATGTGTTGGGGTGATATAAGACGCAAAGTGCCATGTCTTGATCAGACAGGGGCCACCTCTTGATGTCATCACTCTCATTTTGTGATATGGGGTGTCGTAGAGCAAAGTGCCACGTCATGACCTGACGGGGGCCACCTCTTGAATCTACACACAATCCATCGATGTGTTATGGGGTGATAGAGCAAAGTGCCACGTCGTGACCTGGCGGGGGCCACCTCTTGATTCTACTCACTATCCATGTTTATGTGTTGCACGAGATTTTGCAGCTCCCAGTGCTTTGGCCAAGCCGGGTTAGACCATATTGGTCACTACTGATTATGCTGGACAACTAGGTTAATTAAGTATGGTGTGTTTAGTTGGTTTAGAATATATGTGTTTAATTGGGTTAGAGTAAAACTCTAGAACCTGAATTTGTAATATGCTAGTGTGTACATTTAACTGTCTATATGACTTCTGTTTCTTTATTTTGTTATATGTTGACATAATGTTCCTGTTAAAGATTTTTAAAATAATCTGCCTATATTTTTGAATGTATGTTCTGGATGGTCGATTTAGACTATCCACTCACTGGGCTGTGTAGCTCACCCCTCACTATTTTCAGGCATAGAGCAGGGGCGCATGTCTTGAGTGCTTTGGCGTGGATAATTATGCTGTTTGCTGTTTTAAGAATTTTTATGCTTAATTCTTGGGGCCGGTTGTGGCCTTAACATAAATTATATGAACTATGTGAATCATGAGACTATGTGAACTATGTGAATTATGTTGCCGGTTATGGCAGTCTTATGAGTTTGATTTTTGTGTCACCGCGGGCTTCAGCCTGGTTTCGGTGTTTGATATGAGTTTATAAAATCGATTTTGTGATTTTGTTGTGAATTTCGGTTTATGGTGTATTCTTTGTAATCGGTTTTGATATATCTGTAACTTGCATATGTCTAGTGCAAGTATTGCCTGGTGGCAGGTACCTTTTTGGATTTTATGGTTTTGATACGGATTTAATATAGCTGTGGATTTGATATAACTGTTGCCTTGCATATGTCTAGTGCAAGGATTGCGTGGTGGCAGGTACCCTTATGAGATTTATGAGATTTGAGTTTTGTGAATGAATTTATGAAAATTTTTCAGATCGTGTTTTCTTGAACTCGGTTTTACCTAGCATATGATCGATCTTATATGAAACATCCTGTATCATTTGTGAATTGTGCCATTTGTTTGGGGTTAAGAATGTGGGATGTTACAATGATAGCATTGACGTCGCTTGCCTTATGCTTGCGTCTATGATGCCAGAGCTTCAGCGTCAGCATGAAGATTTATCTGCTATTGAAATTATAGCAAATCTCAAGATGTTGTATGCTGCACAGGCAAGGACTGAACGCTATAACTTGACTAAACTTTTCTTTCAGAGCAAACTGACTGAAGGGAGTCCAGTGGGAGCTCACGTACTCAAGATGATTGGGTACAAGGAGGCTCTAGAGAAACTGGGACACACCATCAATCAGGAGCTTGTTGAAGACATCATCCTGCAGTCTCTCCCGGCCTCTTTCGATCCATTCATCATTAATTTTAATATGAACAAGATCGACTGTACCCCGGCAGAGTTACTGAACATGCTCTATACTACAGAGCAGACTCTTGAAAAGGGAAAGCCTTCATCCTCTGTCTTAATGGTTCCTTCCAGGAACAAGAAGAAGGGGAAGAAGGGCAAAGCCCCTGTCAAGAGCTACAACAAGGCTCTGAAACAAAAGATCAAGCGGTCGAAGGAATACAGATGTTTCCATTGTGGCCAGCTGGGTCACTAGAAGAAGGACTGTAATGCGCTCCAAGGAGATAAGTGTTAGGGTCCCCTTCAAGGGGGAGCGAGAAACCCTTTAGGTGAGTACCCCTTTCAAGAGGGGGGCGCAAGTGACCTTTCTTTATTTTAGCAGCGGAATTAGGGTTTCACATTTGATCGCATGCTATACATTCATATGATCAACTTAAACATCAAGTGAAAGATGCGTTACCATGGCCATGAGAAGGAGGCGGCTTGGAAGCAAAGACCAAGAGAGATCTTCTCCACAAGTGACGCACACAAGAAGAGAGATGGCTTCTTCTTGTTGATCTTTGTGCTAGCAAAGATCTTCAATTGTCCTTGCCGAATGGAAGGGATGGGAGACGAGATCTTGCTTGGGCGAGAGCTCCACACGTTCGTCCACCTCTTCTCCACACGCCAATTGCAAGAAGCCAAGCGAAGTGAAGTCAAGTGGTGAACGGCTTGGCGTTAGGCGTTTTGAAGAAGAGGCCATGATGACTTACCATAAATGGAAGCATGCACTCATAAACGACCAAAACGCCATCACCCTTTCGAACCATGCGTTCACATAAGTGAACCGGTTCTCTTTTGGTTTAATTGCATTTGGTTCAACAAACCAAATCAAATAAGCCCAAGCCCCCTTTGGTCTAGATCACATCAAACCCTAAGGTTCAAGATCTAACCGTTCATCTCCTGATGCTCCTGATCTCACCGATCTAGCATCACCTCTCTCGATCGAAGCTTACCGATCTCAAGCCCTAATCAATCAAACATGATCAGACCAGATCTCACTTACAATCAGAGATTAAATCCCTTTAAACTGAACCCAAACAATTCAGTCCACACGATCTGACTCAAGTAAGCCATATCATCAAATTGTGCGACCCTGAGGGTTTCCTTTGAATGTCGGTAACGATAACTTTCGTTATCACGATCAGTGAGGGGTATCTAGCAACACATCACTGTCTCCCGATATAAAGGAAAGAGTCTTCCAAGACTACTCCCAAAACACAGCACAAGGGTGAATGCACTTCACTAGGCATACATGTTTCCTTTGCCACTGGATGTTCTTATTGGACAAGCGTGTCAAGCCTGTGACTCCAATATGATGAGCATGATTAGATCAGATGAACATAGTCACCTGGGTATGGCCATACACTTTCTCAATCATCTCATTCAGGGGGGCCCCTTTAGAACACCACACTCCTTGAACAAGGAGACGGCAATCCTTTATCTATCACTAGTGTCCTAACCTGACTCATGATCATTATCCAAGATAGTCTATAATCATTATGTTTCAAATGATATTGAACTACCTCAAAACAATGACAATCATCATCTAGAAACACAAGTGATCTCAAGTCAGAGGACATGTGCCACTTGATGCAAACAAGGATTATTCACATTGTGACAAGCAATTGAATATCCTAGTAGGGTCTGTCCAGTACATCCAATGTACCCATAAGTCTACATCTTATTCCATGCTCGAAGCATCCTATAAGATTAGAACACATATTAGTCTCAATCATATCAAGGCTGTCTCATGTTCACCAAGATATCTCGACTAAGGACATATGCATGTCAGCCTAGCTGAACAGCTTTGAGACATTATTCAGAAGCACAGTTATTGCAGCAGACAATGTAACAAACTGAATAATAACCATTGCCTTTATAAACACAAGAGTTTATTACATGATACTTTTACAATCCCAAGGCCTCAAACATTAGCCTTAAGGGCATACCCTAACAATCTCCCACTTGCACTTAATCTAATGGTTGAGAAATCTCAAACCCATATTATTACAGTGCTTCTCATGCTTCTGCTGCGCCAGAGGCTTGGTAAGCGGGTCAGCCAGATTGTCGTCTGTATGAACCTTGCATATTTTGATCTCGCCACGATCAATGATCTCCCGGATCAAGTGAAACCGTCTCTGTATGTGCTTGGACTTCTGGTGCGACCGTGGTTCCTTTGCTTGTGCGATGGCTCCAGTGTTATCACAGAAGATAACCAAAGGATCTGCACTCGAAGGAACAACACCAAGTTCTCTCACGAACTTACGAATCCACACTGCCTCCTTGGATGCTTCCGAGGCTGCAACATACTCGGCTTCTGTTGTGGAATCAGCAACAGTAGACTGTTTGAAACTCTTCCACACCACTGCTCCACCATTCAAGCTAAAAACATAGCCTGATTGCGATCGGAAATCATCCTGGTCCGACTGGAACGAATAGACGAAGCATAAGGCGTATTGTCCATTTCATCTTTCTCAGTCTGTGTTTGTGGACACTGACTCTTCGAAAGATTCAGACCATATCTGACTGGAAGATATCCTCGTTTAGAATTCTCTAAATGAAATCTCTCCAGGACTTTATCGATGTAAGTACTCTGGCACAGCCCGAGAAGCCTCTTAGATCTATCCCTGTAGATCTTCACACCTAATACATAGGCTGCTTCTCCTAGATCTTTCATCTGGAAACATTTCCTTAGCCATGCTTTAACAGCATGCATTTCAGGAATATCGTTTCCAATGATTAAGATATCATCGACGTAGAGGACTAGGAAAGTAATCACGCTCCCACTAAACCTCTTATATACACACGGGTCATCCTCGTTCTTGATGAAACCAAACTCAGAGATTGATTCATCAAAACGAATATTCCAGCTTCTAGATGCTTGTTTAAGTCCATAAATGGACTTCTTTAACTTGCATATTTTATGACGATCTGATGGATTAGTGAAACCTTCAGGTTGTGTCATATACACATCCTCATCCAGATTTCCATTAAGGAAAGCGGTCTTCACATCCATCAGCCAGATCTCATAATCGTAATATGCTGCTATCGCGAAAAGAATCCGAATAGACTTAAACATGGCTACAGGAGAGAAAGTTTCATCATAATCTATCCCGTAGATTTGTTTGAAACCTTTCGCAACAAGCCTGCCTTTATAGGTAACCACGTTACCATCCGTGTCAATCTTCTTCTTGAAGATCCATTTACAGCCTATAGGGATAACTCCCGGAGGCGGATCAACCAAATCCCAGACTTGGTTATCTGACATGGAGTCCATCTCGGCTCGCATAGCTTCAAGCCATCTAGCTGACTCCGGTCCACTGACCGCATCCGCATAAGTGAGGGGTTCATCATTATCAATGATGTAGACTCCGTCATAGCGCTCAGGCTGTCGACGGATCCTTCCCGATCTTCGCGGTTCCCGTGATATCTGAGCCTCAGGTTGTTCAGTAACCTGTTCTACCGGCTCAGGCTCATCCAACTGTGCTTGACTACTTTGTCCTTCCTCTGGATTCTCATCCAGCTTTATTTCTCTCCCACTGGCCTCTTGCAGAAGAAACTCCTTCTCAAGAAATATGGCCGTTCGAGCAACAAATACCTTGTTCTCTTTGGGATCGTAGAAATAATAACCCTTAGTTTCCTTAGGGTAACCGACAAAGATACATTTCTCAGATCTGCTCTCCAGTTTCCCAGAGGCGAGCTTTTTGACATAAGCCTCGCAACCCCAGATCCTGATAAATGTCAAGCTCGGCTGTTTCCCATACCATAATTCATATGGAGTCTTTGAAACTGCCTTGGATGGCACTTGGTTTAGTACCTTTGCAGCTGTTTCCAGTGCAAATCCCCAAAAGGAGTAAGGAAGAGTAGCCTGACTCATCATAGAACGAACCATATCAAGTAACGTTCTATTTCTCCTCTCGGACACACCATTCCATTGCGGTGTTCCTGGCGGAGTGAGCTGTGAGATAATCCCACACTCCTTCAGATAGTCAGTAAACGCATGACTCAAGTATTCTCCACCTCGATCAGAACGAAGTGCCTTGATATTTCGGCCTAGCTGATTCTGTACTTCATTTTTGAACTCTTTGAACTTGTCAAAAGATTCACTTTTATGTCTCATTAAATAGACATACCCATATCTACTGAAATCATCAGTAAAGGTAATGAAGTACTGATAGCCACCTCTGGCATGTTTACTAAATGGCCCACACACATCACTGTGTATAAGGTCAAGTAAACCTGAAGCCCTTTGACCTTTGTGAGGAAAAGGAGACTTCGTCATTTTACCCATTAAACAAGCTTTGCATGTATCAATCTCCTCATAGGAGAATGATCCCAGCAGTCCATGATCATGCAACCGCTTAATGCGCTTCTTGTTAATATGGCCTAAACGACTATGCCATAGCAAGGTGCTGTCATCAGCATACTAGGCTTTCTTATTATCAATGTTTTGTATAGAATATTCCATGTCCAACATGAATAACCCATTGTTAATTGAACCAGTAGCATAAACAATATTATCAAGAGTAAGATAACACTTTGAAATCTTGCATTCAAAGGAAAACCCTTTCCTGACAAGAGCAGGAATAGAGATAATATTTTTGGTAATACTGGGTACAAAATAACAATTGTTTAATTCTAATACAATGCCAGATGGTAATGAGATGTGATAATCCCCTACAGCAACAGCAGCAACCCGTGCCCCGTTTCCGACGCGTAGGTCCACCTCATGCTGTCCCACCTGCCTTCTTCTCTTGAGTTCCTGCACATTTGAACAAATGTGAACTCCACATGCAGTGTCCAACACCCATGAAATGGAAGAAGAAGATAACATGACCTCAGTCACATATATACCTGAGCCAGAAGCAATGCTTCCCCTCTTATCTCCTTGGAGCGCTTTACAGTCCTTTTTCCAGTGACCCAGCTGGCCACAGTGGAAACACCTGTTGTCCTTTGACCGCTTTACCTTCTGTTTCAGAGCCTTGCTGTAACTCTTGACAGGGGCTTTGCCCTTCTTCCCCTTCTTCTTGTTCCTGGAAGGAACCATTAAGACAGAGGTTGAAGGCTTTCCCTTCAGAGTTTCCTCAGTAGTCAAGAGCATATTCAGCAGCTCTGCCGGAGTACAATCGATTTTGTTCATATTAAAGTTAATAATGAACGCATCGAAAGAGGGCGGGAGAGACTGCAGAATAATGTCTACAGCAAGCTCCTGGTTGATGGTATGCCCCAGTTTCTCCAGAGCCTCCTTGTGCCCAATCATCTTGAGCACGTGAGCTCCCACTGGGCTCCCTTCAGCCAGTTTGCTCTGAAAGAAAAGCTTTGTCAGATTATAGCGTTCTGTCCTCGCCTGTGCAGCATACAGCATCTTGAGGTTCGCTATAATCTCTATAGCCGACATATCCTCATGCTGACGCTGCAGCGGTGGCGTCATAGACGCTAGCATCAGGCAAGCGACATCAATGCTATCATTGACGTGCTTTTCATAGGCATCACGAACCGCCCTTGCGGCGTTCGCAGCGGGTTGAGGCGGCAAAGCCGTCTCGAGGACATACAGTTTCCTCTCTGCCTTAAGAACGATCTTAAGGTGTCCGAACCAGTCTGAGAAGTTTGGCCCAGCAAACTTCTCCCTTTCCAGTAGGGATCGCACATTGAAGCTCATGGTGTTCGTTGCTGCAGGAATCTACAACAATGCAAGAACAGCAAGGTCAGTATCAATGTTAAGAATCAATCAGGACTTAAGAATGATTCTTTTTCTCACTATTTTATCTGGCTGAAAAATCTAGCAAAACAGCCCGAAAGAGTAGAACTCTTTTAGTGAGATGGGATCCAGATTTCATACTTGGTCTCCGCGTCCCGCTCAGGCGAGATAAGATGCACAGAGATGACAAGCACTAATTTCTGGTAGGCTGTTCCAGCCAATCGCCAACCCGTGCGATTCCCCTTCACCTGGGCAATCCAGCAGACTGTGCCAACTGAGTTGGTACAACACAGTCTCTGATCCCTCAGATGGCTGCCTCCATGCGCTACCATATGCGCCACATATGTAGCCTACATGGTCAAGCTGACCCGACCTACTCCCTGGACCACCACGTGCTATGCTGAGCAACGAGAAGCGATAAATCCCTTCTCTGTAACACGCAGGTGTAATCCCGCACCGTCTGAAGATAGATGGACGTGCCCACTGAGTGGGTACAACACGGCTCCAACGATAGTCAGAACAGTGAGGTTTCGCGTCAGAAGGCATTACGTGCTTGATATTTTAGCGTTTGGATTTTAACGGTCTTTTATCTTCTTACTATCAGGCAAATCCTATGGCTATAGCAGAAGATAAATAACTCATGCAATTCTAATTATTAAACAATAAAAGAAAGCATGGATCTTATGTGGTAAAAGCCCATAGCCTAAGTAAGACCTTAATTAACTTAAGTCTTCACTTGCTTTTCTTGGGTCTTTTGCATCTCATCTGGTCCAACCCAGGGCCCTAGCGCTCAATGCAGCTCAGGTGCGCCCACCAGCTGAATGCGCCTCTGCGATGTGTGCTTTTGTGCTCTTGTCTAATCAAATACATTTTGATCTATCTAGACAAGCTTGACTCGCAGGTCAATTATACAATAAATTAATTAAAAATGTGATTCGCAGATCACAATAAAAATTAATTTACAAGTTTAATTCCAGGCTCGCAGGCCCCAGCACAGCACACATTAAATTGGGCATCCCACATAAGATTAAATAAACAAACATCATGGCATCATGCAATCAACATGTGATCCATTATAAAGAAAATAAAAGTTTTGAAAACCCATTGGCATCAATTTTAATTTTCTTATGTGCCCTACAACCTTACAACGGTCCATTGATAGGGATCCACTCATCAATCTAGTTAGATCCATGCCCTTTCATGCACCAAGTCCTAACTGACTCGAGTTGACCTAATGGTCAACCATGCATGCGCCAAGGGCTGAACAACCAACATGAGTTCTGGCAAGCGGGTGTGACCCCGGGCCTAACTCATGTGTGTTCACTGGTTGTCTCAACCAGACCTCGCTACACGCCTGTGATGCAATCGACCTATAGCCACCTTGTGCTTGCGCACAGGTGCCATCTGGTCGATCCATCTAGGCTGTCAGATGGTCTGATCAGACTATTGGATCTAACCTAGAGGGTGACTTCAACCCCATCAACCCGTCTAAGGGTTTATAGTAAGTGCATATAGATCTAAATGTTTGCGCGCAAGTAGATATAAGTTTTGATGAAATACCATTCAACATACTTAACATGCGCCAACAAGAACATGCATAAACATGAACATCACACATGCGCCAAACACCTAAAACCTAGCATGTGGTTGCGCATGTGAAATAGATCTATACTAACAAGGATCACAAAACAAACAAAGCAATCATATGAACATATATTAACCGCTCTGATACCAATTGTTAGGGTCCCCTTCAAGGGGGAGCGAGAAACCCTTTAGGTGAGTACCCCTTTCAAGAGGGGGGCGCAAGTGACCTTTCTTTATTTTAGCAGCGGAATTAGGGTTTCACATTTGATCGCATGCTATACATTCATATGATCAACTTAAACATCAAGTGAAAGATGCGTTACCATGGCCATGAGAAGGAGGTGGTTTGGAAGCAAAGACCAAGAGAGACCTTCTCCACAAGTGACGCACACAAGAAGAGAGATGGCTTCTTCTTGTTGATCTTTGTGCTAGCAAAGATCTTCAATTGTCCTTGCCGAATGGAAGGGATGGGAGACGAGATCTTGCTTGGGCGAGAGCTCCACACGTTCGTCCACCTCTTCTCCACACGCCAATTGCAAGAAGCCAAGCGAAGTGAAGTCAAGTGGTGAATGGCTTGGCGTTAGGCGTTTTGAAGAAGAGGCCATGATGACTTACCATAAATGGAAGCATGCACTCATAAACGACCAAAACGCCATCACCCTTTCGAACCATGCGTTCACATAAGTGAACCGGTTCTCTTTTGGTTTAATTGCATTTGGTTCAACAAACCAAATCAAATAAGCCCAAGCCCCCTTTGGTCTAGATCACATCAAACCCTAAGGTTCAAGATCTAACCGTTCATCTCCTGATGCTCCTGATCTCACCGATCTAGCATCACCTCTCTCGATCGAAGCTTACCGATCTCAAGCCCTAATCAATCAAACATGATCAGACCAGATCTCACTTACAATCAGAGATTAAATCCCTTTAAACTGAACCCAAACAATTCAGTCCACACGATCTGACTCAAGTAAGCCATATCATCAAATTGTGCGACCCTGAGGGTTTCCTTTGAATGTCGGTAACGATAACTTTCGTTATCACGATCAGTGAGGGGTATCTAGCAACACATCACTGTCTCCCGATATAAAGGAAAGAGTCTTCCAAGACTACTCCCAAAACACAGCACAAGGGTGAATGCACTTCACTAGGCATACATGTTTCCTTTGCCACTGGATGTTCTTATTGGACAAGCGTGTCAAGCCTGTGACTCCAATATGATGAGCATGATTAGATCAGATGAACATAGTCACCTGGGTATAGCCATACACTTTCTCAATCATCTCATTCAGGGGGGCCCCTTTAGAACACCACACTCCTTGAACAAGGAGACGGCAATCCTTTATCTATCACTAGTGTCCTAACCTGACTCATGATCATTATCCAAGATAGTCTATAATCATTATGTTTCAAATGATATTGAACTACCTCAAAACAATGACAATCATCATCTAGAAACACAAGTGATCTCAAGTCAGAGGACATGTGCCACTTGATGCAAACAAGGATTATTCACATTGTGACAAGCAATTGAATATCCTAGTAGGGTCTGTCCAGTACATCCAATGTACCCATAAGTCTACATCTTATTCCATGCTCGAAGCATCCTATAAGATTAGAACACATATTAGTCTCAATCATATCAAGGCTGTCTCATGTTCACCAAGATATCTCGACTAAGGACATATGCATGTCAGCCTAGCTGAACAGCTTTGAGACATTATTCAGAAGCACAGTTATTGCAGCAGACAATGTAACAAACTGAATAATAACCATTGCCTTTATAAACACAAGAGTTTATTACATGATACTTTTACAATCCCAAGGCCTCAAACATTAGCCTTAACCATCAATCAGGAGCTTGTTGAAGACATCATCCTGCAGTCTCTCCCGGCCTCTTTCGATCCATTCATCATTAATTTTAATATGAACAAGATCGACTGTACCCCGGCAGAGTTACTGAACATGCTCTATACTACAGAGCAGACTCTTGAAAAGGGAAAGCCTTCATCCTCTGTCTTAATGGTTCCTTCCAGGAACAAGAAGAAGGGGAAGAAGGGCAAAGCCCCTGTCAAGAGCTACAACAAGGCTCTGAAACAAAAGATCAAGCGGTCGAAGGAATACAGATGTTTCCATTGTGGCCAGCTGGGTCACTAGAAGAAGGACTGTAATGCGCTCCAAGGAGATAAGAAGGGAAGCAACCCTTTCGCTTCTGGCTCAGGTATTTTCGTGACTGAAGTCATGGTATCTTCTTCTTCTATTTCATGGGTGTTGGACACTGCATGTGGAGTTCACATTTGTTCAAATGTACAGGAACTCAAGAGAAGAAGACAGGTGGGACAGCATGAGGTGGACCTACGAGTTGGAAACGGGGCACGGGTTGCTGCTGTTGCTGTAGGACAATATTACATCTCTTTACCATCTGGTCTTGTATTAGAACTGGACAATTGTTATTTTGTACCGAGCATAACTAAGAATATTATCTCTATTCCTGCTCTTGTCAGGAAAGGGTTTTCCTTTGAATGCAAAACTTTAAAGTGTTGTATTTCTTTTGATAATATTGTTTATGCTACTGGGTCAATTAACAATGGGTTATTCATGTTGGACATGGAATGTTCTGTACAATAGATTGATAATAAGAAAGCCAAGTATGCTGATGACAGCACCTTGCTATGGCATAGTCGTTTAGGCCACATTAACAAGAAGCGCATTAAGCGGTTGCATGACCATGGACTGCTGGGATCATTCTCCTATGAGGAGCTTGATACATGCAAAGCTTGTTTAATGGGTAAAATGACGAAGTCTCCTTTTTCTAATAAAGGTCAAAGGGCTTCAGGTTTACTTGACCTCATTCACAGTGATGTGTGTGGGCCATTTAGTAAACATGCCAGAGGTGGCTATTCATACTTCATTACCTTTACTGATGATTTCAGTAGGTATGGTTATGTCTATCTTATGAGACATAAGAGTGAATCTTTTGACAAGTTCAAAGAGTTCAAAAATGAAGTACAAAATCAGCTAGGCCGAAATATCAAGGCACTTCGCTCAGATCGAGGTGGAGAATACTTGAGTCGAGAGTTTACTGACTATCTGAAGGAGTGTGGGATTATCTCACAGCTCACTCCGCCAGGAACACCGGAATGGAATGGTGTGTCCGAGAGGAGAAATAGAACCTTACTGGATATGGTTCGTTCTATGATGAGTCAGGCTACTCTACCTTACTCCTTTTGGGGATTTGCACTGGAAACAGCTGCAAAGGTACTAAACCGAGTGCCATCCAAGGCCGTTTCAAAGACTCCATATGAGTTATGGTATGGGAAACAGCCGAGCTTGACATTTATCAAAATCTGGGGTTGCGAGGCTTATGTCAAAAAGCTCGCCTCTAGGAAACTGGAGAGCAGATCAGATAAATGTATCTTTGTCGGTTACCCTAAAGAAACTAAAGGTTATTATTTCTACGATCCCAAAGAGAACAAAGTATTTGTTGCTCGTACGGCTATTTTTCTTGAGAAGGAATTTCTTCTGCAAGAGGCCAGTGGGAGAGAAATAAAGTTGGATGAGAATCCAGAGGAAGGACAAAGTAGTCAAGCACAGTTGGATGAGCCTGAGCCAATAGAACAGGTTACTGAACAACCTGAGGCTCAGATATCACGGGAACCACGAAGATCGGGAAGGATCTGTCGACAGCCTGAGCGCTATGATGGAGTCTACATCATTGATGATGAACCCCTCACTTATGCGGATGCGGTCAGTGGACCGGAATCAGCGAGATGGCTTGAAGCTATGCGAGCCGAGATGGACTCCATGCCAGATAATCAAGTCTGGGATTTGGTTGATCCGCCTCCGGGAGTAATCCCTATAGGCTGTAAGTGGATCTTCAAGAAGAAGATTGACATGGATGGTAACGTGGTTACCTATAAAGGCAGGCTAGTTGCGAAAGGTTTCAAACAAATCTACGGGATAGATTATGATGAAACTTTCTCTCCTGTAGCCATGTTCAAGTCTATTCGGATTATTCTCGCGATAGCAGCATATTATGATTATGAGATCTGGCAAATGGATGTGAAGACCGCTTTCCTTAATGGAAAACTAGAAGAGGATGTGTATATGACACAACCTGAAGGTTTCATCAATCCATCAAATCGTCATAAAATATGCAAATTAAAGAAGTCCATTTATGGACTTAAACAAGCATCGAGAAGCTGGAATATTCGTTTTGATGAATCAATCTGTAAGTTTGGTTTCATCAAGAATGAAGATGACCCGTGTGTATATAAGAGGTTTAGTGGGAGTGTGATTACTTTCCTAGTCCTCTACGTCGATGATATCTTGATCATTGGAAACGATATTCCTGAACTGCATGCCGTCAAAGCATGGTTAAGAAAATGTTTCCAGATGAAAGATTTAGGAGAAGCAGCCTATGTATTAGGTGTGAAGATCTACAGAGATAGATCTAAGAGGCTTCTCGGGCTGTGCCAGAGTACTTACATCGATAAAGTCCTGGAGAGATTCTATTTAGAAAATTCTAAAAGAGGATATCTTCCAGTCAGACATGGTCTGAATCTTTCAAAGAGTTAGTGTCCACAAACACAGACTGAGAAAGATGAAATGGACAATACGCCTTATGCTTCGGGTATTGGGTCCATTATGTATGAGATGTTGTGTACTCGCCCAGACGTCGCTTAAGGGTTAAGCGTGACCAGTCGTTTCCAAAGTAATCCAGGAAAGGCACACTGGATTGCGGTCAAGAACATTTTAAAATATCTTCGGAGGACCAAAGATATGTTCTTGATTTATGGAGGTCAGGAAGAACTCAGTATTGAAGGATATACTGACGCTTCGTTCTAATCTGACCAGGATGATTTTCGATCGCAATCAGGCTATGTTTTTAGCTTGAATGGAAGAGCAGTGGTGTGGAAAAGTTTCAAACAATCTATTGTTGCTGATTCCACAACAGAAGCCGAGTATGTTGCAGCCTCGGAAGCATCCAAGGAGGCAGTGTGGATTCGTAAGTTCGTTCAGGAACTTGGTGTTATTCCTTCGAGTGCAGATCCATTGGTTATCTTCTGTGATAACACTGGAGCAATAGCACAAGCAAAGGAACCACGGTCGCCCCAGAAGTCCAAGCACATACAGAGAAGGTTTCACTTGATCTGGGAGATCATTGATCGAGGAGAGATCAAGATCTGCAAGGTTCATACAGATGACAATCTAGCTGACCCACTTACAAAGCCTCTGGCGCAGCAGAAGCATGAGAAGCACTGTAATAATATGGGTTTGAGATTTCTCAACCATTAGATTAAGTGCAAGTGGGAGATTGTTGGGGTATGCCCTTAAGGCTAATGTTTGAGGCCTTGGGATTATATCAGTATCATGTATAAACTCTATGTTTATAAAGGCAATAGTTGTTATTCAGGTTGTTGCATTATCTGCTGCCATATGTATACTTCTGAATAATGTCTCAATGTTGTTCAGCTTGGCTGACATGCAGTATTGTCCTTAGTCGAGATATCTTGGTGAACATGAGACAGCCTTGATATGATTGAGACTAATATGTGTTCTAATCTTATAGGATGCTTCGAGCATGGAATAAGATGTAGACTCATGGGTACATTGGATGTACTGGACTGACCCTACTTAGGATATTCAATTGCTTGTCACAATGTGAATAATCCTTATATGCAAGCAAGTGGCATATTTCCTCTGACTTGAGATCACTTGTGTTTCTAAATGATGATTGGCATTGTCTTGAGGTAGTTCAATATCATTTGAAACATAATGGTTATAGATTATCTTGGATAATGAACATGAGTCATGTTAGGGCGCTAGTGATAGATATAGGATTGCCTTCTCCTTGTTTGGAGTGTGATGTTCTAAAGGGGCCCCCTGGATGAGATGGTTGAGAAAGTGTATGGCCATACCCAGATGACTATGTTCATCTGATCTAACCACTCTCATCATATTGGAGTTACAGGCTTGACATGCTTATCCAATAAGAACATCCAGTGGCAAAGGAAACAAGTATGTCTGGTGAATTGAATTCACACTTGTGCTGTGATTTGGGTGTAGTCTTGGAAGACTCTTTCCTTTATATCGGGAGACAGTGATGTGTTGCTAGATACCCCTCTCTGTTCGTGATAACGTAAGTTATCGTTACCGATATTTAAAGGAAACCCTTAGGGTCGCACAATTTGATGATATGGCTTACTTATGTCAGATCGTGTGGACTGAATTATTTTGGTTCAGTTTAAAGGAGTTTAAACTCTGATTGTAAGTGAGATCTGGTCTGATCATGTTTGATTGATTAGGGCTTGAGATCGGTAAGCTTCGATCGAGAGAATTGATGCTTGATCGATGAGATCAAGAGCATCAAGAGATGAATGGTTAGATCTTGAACCTTTTGGTTTTATATGATCTAGACCAAGGCTTGGCTTAATTTGGTCTTTGAACCAAATGTAATTGAACCGGCTCATCATAGTGAGCGCATGGTTCAATGGGAGAGGAAAATGCGATGGTTCACTTGGAGTGAACGCATCACACGTTGAGGGCTTACTATTTTTTGGAAGTCATGCTTTCCAAAATAGTTCACGCCTCTACGTTCGTGGCATTGGCGCTATACTCGTCTCTGGCCTCTTCCTCTCGACGCCTCCTCTCTCGTGTGGTGAGTTCTTCACGCCAAGGAGAGTTCGGACAAGAAGAGACATCATCTCAATCTCCTTCACGCGATCAGGAGACCTTGGATCTTTGCTAGCACAAGGAACGCCAAGGGGAAGCCATCAATCACCTTGTGTGCGGTTCCTTTGGAGAAGAAGCACACGCTTCTTTGCTTCCAAGTCGCCATCCAAGAAATGGCATTGGTATGATCTCTCTTTTGATCTATACAAGTTTTACAAGTTGATCATATATTCATGCTAATCGATCCTTAGAAACCCTAGCTTCCGCTATGCAAAAATTTTAATCTGCGCATATTAGGGTTTCGCCCCCTTTAGGGACTTTCAGAATTCCACAAAAAAAAAAATAATAATAATAATAATTAACTCCTCTTCTTGGCATTGTGTATACAATGGTACCAAAGACAAGAGTTGAAGTTTCAATAAAAAAAAGTGTATATCTATGTGGATGCATACCAAGAGAGAGTTCCATTGACATTGACTCCTCTGTCTCAGGAAAATGCTTTCTACTTATGACACATGAGTTCTATTATGTGTGGTTATGTGACCAACATACTCTAAATTCGTCACCGGAAAAAGGGTAGTAATCAATTTAGAGAATGTCAAGGATAAATGAAAGAAAAAGAGAGAGAGAGAAAATTTTGAGTGGAAAAAGATTTGGAGATCCTATTCCTGTAGACAAAAACTTATTAGATGAAAATCTTAAAAACAAGATTAATTCAAGAGATTGAAATTCTATTACTATGCATATTGTGAAATTTTATTTGATTGAGTTTTTGAGTCTTAAAGATTAATTTCAGAAGACAATGTATTTACTTGGAAATTTTGTGTGGGATTAATGAAATTTTCTATGGATGATTATATTTTAGAAATTTATTCATCATGTAAAAGTTTATTTTTTAATACTCAGTATTGATTTACTTTATTTGCTTGAGGACAAGCAAAGTTTGAGCCATATGTGTTTGATGACTCCAAATTTCATAGTGAATTTCATGCTTATTCCATCAAGTTTTTTAGTCATATTCATGCTTATTTGCTTATTTTATGCCTTTTTTATCAAATATTTCAGAATTTTCACCCTTTTTGGATTTTGATCATTTTCAGGCAAAAAGGCAATGTTTTCAATGGTTTTCAAGCAAATCCAACACATGGGCGTGATCCTAACATCAAGAGGAGACTACACATCAAATTTCAAGCCAAAACAAACTTTTTGGCAAAATTACGGTAGTGTCGTAAGTATTTTTACGGCCGTAATTTTGGATTAAGGCACTACCGTAATGATTTTCACGGCAGCTTCATTTGGGAAATTTTTTGAGAATTACGGCACTACCATAATTTTCATTACGGTACCGTAATTTCAGGCTGATTTCGACCCGAGACTTCAGAGGCTTCAAAGGAAATTACGGCACTATCGTAAAATCCATCACGGTGCCGTAATTTGGTTAGACTTCATACAGCGAGTTCAGTGGATAATTACGGTACTACAGTATATCCAATTACGGTACTGTAATTCCTGCCCAAACGCCCGATTCTTCCGCTAGAAAATTGATTTCATGATTTCTCTAGATTTAGGGCACCAAATTGAGATTTGTAATAGGCGGTGCACTCACAATTAAAGGAGGAATGACTGAGAATAACTGGGGGCATTTTCAAAGCAAGAGAGGAAATTTTACCACCGATCCACGGCGAATTGGAGAGGAGAAGGGCCGCGTTAGGGTTCATCGGTTCTCAGCCTACAGACCACCTCCGGCCACGAAATTTGACAGAGAGCTTCGCCTGGTGAAGGAGAACATACATCTGAAGTTTCAGAGCGAAAGGATTCCGAACGGAGGAGAAATCAATGAAATAGCGGTGACAGCACTGTTTAGGGCAAAATTACGGGCTGTAATTTCATTACAGCCCTGTTTTGTAACTCTTCTCTCCTTATTTCGAGTTCTTATCATACTGAAACTTGTTTAGTTGTATTCTCTTCATCATGCTAGCTTAATCTTTATTTGGGACATGGGGGTGTAATCTCTTTGTTTCTTAATGACTAGAAAATCCTAATTTTGTCAAACTGATTTTATTGTGATAATTTTACTTTTTTTATTGATTGTTCTTTAATTCTCCGTCGTTTCTTAATATCAACATATTTTAGAATTTTGCAGAATAGACTGAGGAGTTGATTGTGAAATTCGGAACCCAAGGAATTGTCGAGTTTAGAACTATCATGAGAGATTAGGTTGTTCTTCGAATTCTAATTTTTAGAGAATTTTAATGCCTTGTTGATTTTATGATTCTTTGATTTGAGTTAATATTTTAGACTTGATTAGAAATTGTAAGAGATTAAATTTCTGATCGTCAGAGAGCCTTGAGTAAAACTTGTGTTGAGACTCGGATGCATAAGAGTGATCTTTGAGTTTCCACTTGAGGTTATCAACGTATAATTCGGATGCACGAGAGTGATCCTTGAGTTCTTAGTTGATGGTTTACTTATTTTCAGCATTGAATATATCTTGCACGAGAGTGAAGATCGGTTCTTTGTACGATTGTTTGCACGACAGTGAGACAATTTATTTATGAGGTAAACTATACTTCTATCATGATAAAATTAGATTGACAGACACTTATCTTAATTTAACTATTAGAAATTGAAGTAGATGAACCCCTAGTCCCGATTTCTTCTCTGATATTTTCTCCGTGATCTTTTTGATAGTTTGATTCACTATTTTCCGATTGCCTAGCTAGCGAGAAATCGATTATTCGGTACTTGGCAACAAGGTCTTTGTGGTTCGATATTTTTACTTCGAGTATCCGTGCACTTGCGGACATACAACAAGTTTTTGGCGTCGTCGCCGAGGATTAGTCTAAGGTACACGCCAAACAAGTTGGGATACAATAATTTTTCATCCTTTCCACTACGGATTCCATCCAACAAAAAATAGCCTAAACTCCATTTGTATTTCCGTGGATCGTGTCGCCTCCCTACATCAATCACACCCATAATTTGAAGTATTTTTGGTACAGAATGTTTTACAGGCGTGCCATGATTAATTTCACGCCTGTAATGTTATTCCTTTTCTGAACATAATGTTTTACGGGTGTGTCGGGATTATTTTCATGATCGTAATTTTAATTCTTTTATGTACAGAGCATTTCACGAGTGCGCCGTGATTATTATCACGGCCATAATTCTATTCGCTTATATATATCCCCGACTGTATTTTCTAGGGTTTCACCTGTGATCTTCTTGCTTTTGCTCCACTCTTGGATTTTCTGCTTCCTTCAACCTTCCAAATCATTCGGCGACCTTCTCTGATCATGTTCCGGACATCTTCGAGCAACATTCCAACGATTCAAGACTTCGATTTGGTCCAGAAAGCAAGGTTCCACCAATTTCCTCTAGCCATCGATTCTCGCCGTCCTTGCTTCACCTGAGCTGCTATTTGCCTTCTAAAGCTTCGATTAAGCTAGAAGATCTTTCCCCTGAAGTTTTCGAAGATCAATTTCACCAAGAAGGGCCAGATGTGAGAATTGTGTTCATTGGGCTGGTTCTATTTTTAGCATTTTGTTTCTAGATTTGGTAAATCTTCCTTTTTCAGCCTCTATAGTTCATTAAATTTCATCTTCATTACTTGAAATGGCACCAAGAAGGAAACAAGTAGTGAGCAAGGGGAAGGGTAAGACACCAGCTGCTGCTTTTCAGCACCACCAACCCCTACCCTATGGCATTATCTTTAGAGATGATGCACAAGAAACCAGATATAATAATCTCCTCACAAGGCAGATTACAAACACTAGATATGCAGATAAGTGCGCATTGGAAATTCTAGGACTTCATGAAGATGTAATGTGGATGTTTAAACAGATTTTGGCATTAAGGTTTTTCTAGAACCAACCGTAGACATTCCTTTCCCTGGTCTTGGAGCTTTTCAGCAGTTTGGAGGTTGAGCTCCATGATTATCACTATCAAGAGGCGAAAGGTCGCCTTACCTTTCGACATGTGAGCATGGAGAGGAGCCTCACACTCCAAGATGTTAGAGCTATCCTCCATTTACGAGGAGGAGGAGTTACTCACTCGCCACAAGAATATAATGAAAATGCTTTCTGGTATGGGATCACATCAGACTCAAATTTTTCACCAAAGATGGCACGAGCAACTAGTATCTCCAACCCTTGCCTTCGCTACGTACATAGAGTTATCTCACACATTGTGTTTGGATGAGGTGAGAGTGATGGTATGGTTTGTGTTGGGGTATGCCCTTAAGGCTAATGTTTGAGGCCTTGGGATTATTTCAGTATCATGTATAAACTCAATGTTTATAAAGGCAATGGTTGTTATTCAGGTTGTTATATTATCTGCTGCCATATGTATACTTCTGAATAATGTCTCAATGTTGTTCAGCTAGGCTGACATGCAGTCTTGTCCTTAGTCGAGATATCTTGGTGAATATGAGACAACCTTGATATGATTGAGACTAATATGTGTTCTAATCTTATAGGATGCTTCGAGCATGGAATAAGATGTAGACTCATGGGTACATTGGATGTACTGGACAGACCCTACTTAGGATATTCAATTGCTTGTCACAATGTGAATAATCCTTATATGCGAGCAAGTGGCATATTTCCTCTGACTTGAGATCACTTCTGTTTCTAAATGATGATTGGCATTGTTTTGAGGTAGTTCAATATCATTTGAAACATAATGGTTATAGACTATCTTGGATAATGAACATGAGTCATGTTAGGGCGCTAGTGATAGATATAGGATTGCCGTCTCCTTGATTGGAGTGTGATGTTCTATAGGGGCCCCCTGGATGAGATGATTGAGAAAGTGTATGGCCATACCCAGATGACTATGTTCATATGATCTAATCATTCTCATCATATTGGAATTACAGGCTTGACACGCTTGTCCAATAAGAACATCCAGTGGCAAAGGAAACACATATGTCAAGTGACTTGGGTTCACACTTGTGCTGTGGTTTGGGTGTAGTCTTGGAAGACTCTTTCCTTTATATCGGGAGACAGTGATGTGTTGCTAGATACCCCTCTCTGTTCGTGATAACGTAAGTTATCGTTACCGACATTTAAAGGAAACCCTTAGGGTCGCACAATTTGATGATATGGCTTACTTAAGTCAGATCGTGTGGACTGAATTGTTTTGGTTCAGTTTAAAGGAGTTTAAACTCTGATTGTAAGTGAGATCTGGTCTGATCATGTTTGATTGATTAGGGCTTGAGATCGGTAAGCTTCGATCGAGAGAATTGATGCTAGATCGGTGAGATCAAGAGCATCAAGAGATGTATGGTTAGATCTTGAGCCTTATGGTTTAATTTGATCTAGACCAATGCTTGGTTTGATTTGGTCTTTGAACCAAATCCAATTGAACCGGTTCATCATATGAGCGCATGGTTCAAGTAATGGGAGAGAAGAAGTTTGCGATCGGTTCACTTGGAGTGAACGCATGATCGCATACATTGAAGCACTTGCTATTTTTGGAAATCGGTTTTTCCAAAATGTGGAACGCCTCCACGTTCGAAGAGCAACGCTTCTCTCGTCGCCATCTTCTCCTCTCTCGACCTCTCTTTTGTCGTGTGGTGAGACTTCACGCAAAGGAGAAGAGAACAAAACCAAGAGACATCTCTCATCTCCTTCACGAAGGAAAAACCTTGAAGCTTTGCTAGCACAAAGACGCCAAGGGAGTAGTCATCTTCACCTTGTGTGCGTCACCTTTGGAGGAGAGCCGCTCGCCCTCTTCTTCCAAGTCGCCATCCAAGCAATGGCAATGGTATGATCCTTGTGTTGATCTATACAATCTTTAAGTTGATTATATGACATGCAAACCGATTTTTCGAAATCCTATGATTCCGCCCATGCAAATTTTAGAAGTGCATGCCTATTAGGGTTTCGCCCCCCCCCCCCCCCTTTGGGGACTTACAATTGGTATCAGAGCACAGGTTTTGCTATGTCTATATGATTGCTTAATGTGTGATCCATGTTTACGATGAGTAGATCTAAATTTTATCATCATGCGAAACTACATGCTAGTTTGCGAAAATAGATGTATGTTTTACATTTAGCGCATGTATGATGTTTATTATTGGCGCTTGATGAATGTTATTTTTTTTTTATCAAAAACTTATAACAACTTGCGCGCATCCATTTAGATCTAAGCGCCTACTTTAAAACTTAGACGGGTTATTAGGGTTGAAGTCATCGTCCTGTCTAGACCCAACAGTCTGATCAGACCATCTGACAGCCTAGATGGGTCGACCAGATGGCACCTATGCGCATGCATGTGGTGGCTATTGGTCGACTGCAGAAAGGCGTGTAGCGATGTCTGATTGAGACAACCAGTGAACGCTCATGATTAAGGCCCGGGGTCACACCCGCTTGCCGGAACTCATGAGGGACGTTCAGCCGTTAACGCATGCATTGTTGACCGTTAGGTCGACTCAAGTCGGTTATGACTTGGTGCATGCAAGGGCAGGGGGTCTGACTAGGTCTGATGAGTGGATCCCTATTAATGGACCGTTGTAAGGTAGTAGGGCACATAAGGAAATAAAATTGATGCCAATGGGATTTTCGAAAATTTTATTTTCTTGATTGGATCACATGAAGTTTGTATAACATGAATGATTGTCTATTTAATCTTATGTGGGCTGCCCAAAAATTTAATGTGTGCTGTGCTGGGGCCTGCGTGCCTGGATTATTATTTGTAAATTATTATTGTGATCTGCGCATCACATTTTAATTAATTTATAATGTGTAATTGACCTGCGAGTCAATCATGTCTAGATAGATTAAATTGTAATTTAATCAGACATGAGCACAGAGCACACATGGCAGAGGCGCATGCAGCAAGTGGCTTCACCAGAGGGAGGTCTAGGGTTCGACTCTAGGACAGGCGCATTTTACTTGGTGGGCGCATCTGAGCTGTAGTGGGCGTTTGGGCCCGGGTTGGGCCAGATGAAATGCTAAAGACCCATGAAGAGCTCAAGTGAAGACTTAAGTTAATTAAGGTCTTACTTAGGCTTAATGGGCTTTTACCACATAAGATCATCATGCTTTCTATTTACTGTTTAAGTAATTTAGTAATTGCATGATTTATTCTTCTGCTATCACCATAGGATTTGCATGATAGTAAGAAGATAAAAGGACCGTTAAAATCCAACGTTAAATATCAAGCACGATAAGCCTTCTGACGCGAAACCTCACTGTTCTGACTATCGTTGGGGCCGTGTTGTACCCACTCAGTGGGCACGCCCATCTATCTTCAGACGGTGTGTGATTACACCTGCGTGTTACAGAGAAGGGATTTATCGCTTCTCGTTGCTCAGCATAGCACGTGGTGGTCCAGGGAGTAGGTCGGGTCAGCTTGACCATGTAGGCTACATATTGAGCATATGGTAGCTATATGGAGGCAGCCATCTGTGGGATCAGAGACTGTGTTGTACCAACTCAGTTGGCACAGTCTGCTGGATTGCCCAGATGAAGGGGAATCGCACGGGTTGGCGATTGGCAGGGATTGCCTACCAGAGATTAGTGCTTGTGCTCTCTGTGCATCTTATCTCGCCTGAGCGGGACGCGGAGACCAAGTATGAAATCTGGATCCCATCTCACTAAAAGAGTTTCACTCTTTCGGACTGTTTTACTGGATTTTTCAGTCAAATAAAATAGTGAGAAAAGAATCATTCTTAAGTCCTGGATTGATTCTAACATTGATACTGACCTTGCTGTTCTTGCAATGTTGTAGATTACTGCAGCAACGAACACCACAGCCTTCAATGTGCGATCCTTACTGGAAAGAGAGAAGTTTGCTGGGCCAAACTTCTCAGACTGGTACGGACACCTTAAGATTGTTCTTAAGGCTGAGAGGAAACTGTATGTCCTCGAGACGGCAATACCGCCTCAACCCGCTGCGAACGCCGCAAGGGCGGTTCGGGAAGCTTATGAGAAGCATGTCAATGATAGCATTGATGTCGCTTGCCTTATGCTTGCGTCTATGACGCCAGAGCTTCAGCGTCAGCATGAAGATTTATCTGCTATTGAAATCATAGCAAATCTCAAGATGCTGTATGCTGCACAGGCAAGGACTGAACGCTATAACTTGACGAAACTTTTCTTTCAGAGCAAACTGACTGAAGGGAGTCCAGTGGGAGCTCACGTACTCAAGATGATTGGGTACAAAGAAGCTCTAGAGAAACTGGGACACACCATCAATCAGGAGCTTGTTGTAGACATCATCCTGCAGTCTCTCCCGGCTTCTTTTGATCCGTTCATCATTAATTTTAATATGAACAAGATCGACTGTACGCCGGCAGAGTTACTGAACATGCTCTTGACTACAGAGCAGACTCAGTCTCGTGAGAAGGGAAAGCCTTCATCCTCTGTCCTAATGGTTCCTTCAAGGAACAAGAAGAAGGGGAAGAAGGGCAAAGCCCCTATCAAGAGCTACAACAAGGCTCTAAAGCAAAAGATAAAGCGGTCAAAGGAATACAGATGTTTCCATTGTGGCCAGTTGGGTCACAGGAAGAAGGACTGTAAAGCGCTCCAAGGAGATAAGAAGGGAAGCAACCCTTTCGCTTCTGGCTCAGGTATTTTTGTGACTGAAGTCATGCTATCTTCTTCTATTTCATGGGTGTTAGACACTGCATGTGGAGTTCACATTTGTTCAAATGTACAGGAACTCAAGAGAAGAAGACAGGTGGGACAGCATGAGGTGGACCTACGAGTAGGAAACGGGGCACGGGTTGCTGCTGTTGCTGTAGGAGAATATCACATCTCTTTACCATCTGGTTTTGTATTAGAACTGGACAATTGTTATTTTGTACCGAGCATAACTAAGAATATTATCTCTATTCCTGCTCTTGTCAGGAAAGGGTTTTCCTTTGAATGCAAAATTTCAAAGTGTTATATTTCTTTTGATAATATTGTTTATGCTACTGGGTCAATTAACAATGGGTTATTCATGTTGGACATGGAATGTTCAATACAACAGATTGATATTAAGAAAGCCAAATATGCTGATGACAGCACCTTGTTATGGCATAGTCGTTTGGGCCATATTAACAAGAAGCGCATTAAGCGGTTGCATGACCATGGACTGCTGGGATCATTCTCCTATGAGGAGCTTGATACATGCAAAGCTTGTTTAATGGGTAAAATGACGAAGTCTCCTTTTTCTAATAAAGGTCAAAGGGCTTTAGGTTTACTTGACCTCATTCACAGTGATGTGTGTGGGCCATTTAGTAAACATGCCAGAGGTGGCTATTCATACTTCATTACCTTTACTGATGATTTCAGTAGGTATGGCTATATCTATCTAATGAGACATAAGAGTGAATCTTTTGACAAGTTCAAAGAGTTCAAAAATGAAGTACAAAATCAGCTAGGCCGAAATATCAAGGCACTTCGTTCAGATCGAGGTGGAGAATACTTGAGTCATGAGTTTACTGACTATCTGAAGGAGTGTGGGATTATCTCACAGCTCACTCCGCCAGGAACACCGCAATGGAATGGTGTGTCAGAGAGGAGAAATAGAACCTTACTGGATATGGTTCGTTCTATGATGAGTCAGGCTACTCTACCTTACTCCTTTTGGGGATTTGCACTGGAAACAGCTGCAAAGGTACTAAACCGAGTGCCATCCAAGGCAGTTTCAAAGACTCCATATGAGTTATGGTATGGGTAACAGCCGAGCTTGACATTTATTAAGATCTGGGGTTGCGAGGCTTATGTCAAAAAGCTCGCCTCTGGGAAACTAGAGAGCAGATCTGATAAATGTATCTTTGTCGGTTACCCTAAAGAAACTAAGGGTTATTATTTCTACGATCCCAAAGAGAACAAAGTATTTGTTGCTCGAATGGCTATTTTTCTTGAGAAAGAATTTCTTCTGCAAGAGGCCAGTGGGAGAGAAATAAAGCTGGATGAGAATCCAGAAGAAGGACAAAGTAGTCAAGCACAGTTGCATGAGCCTGAGCCAATAGAACAGGTTATTAAACAACCTGAGGCTCAGATATCACGGGAACCACGAATATCGGGAAGAATCCGTCGCCAGCCTGAGCGCTATGACGGAGTCTACATCATTGATGATGAACCCCTCACTTATGCGGATGCGGTCAGTGGACCGGAATCAGCGAGATGGCTTGAAGCTATGCGAGCCGAGATGGACTCCATGTCAGATAACCAAGTTTGGGATTTGGTTGATCCGCCTCCGGGAGTAATCCCTATAGGCTGTAAGTGGATCTTCAAGAAGAAGATTGACATGGATGGTAACGTGGTTACCTATAAAGGCAGGCTAGTTGCGAAATGTTTCAAACAAATCTACGGGATAGATTATGATGAAACTTTCTCTCCTGTAGCCATGTTCAAGTCTATTCGGATTATTCTTGCGATAGCAGCATATTATGATTATGAGATCTGGCAAATGGATGTGAAGACCGCTTTCCTTAATGGAAACTTAGAGGAGGATGTGTATATGACACAACCTGAAGGTTTCACTAATCCATCAGATCGTCATAAAATATGCAAATTAAAGAAGTCCATTTATGGACTTAAACAAGCATCGAGAAGCTGGAATATTCGTTTTGATGAATCAATCTGTGAATTTGGTTTCATCAAGAATGAAGATGACCCGTGTGTATATAAGAGGTTTAGTGGGAGCGTGATTATTTTCCTAGTCCTCTACGTCGATGATATCTTAATCATTGGAAACGATATTCCTGAACTACATGCCGTCAAGGCATGGTTAAGAACATGTTTCCAGATGAAAGATTTAGGAGAAGCAGCCTATGTATTAGGTGTGAACATCTACAGAGATAGATCTAAGAGGCTTCTCGGGCTGTGCCAGAGTACTTACATCGATAAAGTCCTGGAGAGATTCCATTTAGAAAATTCTAAAAGAGGGTATCTTCCAGTCAGACATGGTCTGAATCTTTCAAAGAGTCAGTGTCCACAAACACAGACTGAGAAAGATGAAATGGACAATACGCCTTATGCTTCGGCTATTGGGTCCATTATGTATGCGATGTTATGTACTCGCCCAGACGTCGCTTACGGGTTAAGCGTGACCAGTCGATTCCAAAGTAATCCAGGGAAGGCACACTGGATTGCAGTCAAGAACATTTTCAAATATCTTCGGAGGACCAAAGATATGTTCTTGATATATGGAGGTCAGGAAGAACTCAGTATTGAAGGATATACTGACGCTTCGTTCCAATCTGACCAGGATGATTTCCGATCGCAATCAGGCTATGTTTTTAGCTTGAATGGAGGAGCAGTGGTGTGGAAAAGTTTCAAACAATCAATTGTTGCTGATTCCACAACAGAAGCCGAGTATGTTGCAGCCTCAGAAGCATCAAAGGAGGCAGTGTGGATTCGTAAGTTCGTTCAGGAACTTGGTGTTGTTCCTTCGAGTGCAGATCCTTTGGTTATCTTCTGTGATAACACTGGAGCAATAGCACAAGCAAAGGAACCACGGTCGCACCAGAAGTCTAAGCACATACAGAGAAGGTTTCACTTGATCCGGGAGATCATTGATCGTGGCGAGATCAAAATCTGCAAGGTTCATACAGATGACAATCTAGCTGACCCGCTTACAAAGCCTCTGGCGCAGCAGAAGCATGAGAAGCACTGTAATAATATGGGCTTGAGATTTCTCAACCATTAGATTAAGTGCAAGTGGGAGATTGTTGGGGTATGCCCTTAAGGCTAATGTTTGAGGTCTTGGGATTATTTCAGTATCATGTATAAACTCAATGTTTATAAAGGCAATGGTTGTTATTCAGGTTGTTACATTATCTGCTGCCATATGTATACTTCTGAATAATGTCTCAATGCTGTTTAGCTAGGCTGACATGCAGTCTTGTCCTTAGTCAAGATATCTTGGTGAATATGAGACAGCCTTGATATGATTGAGACTAATATGTGTTCTAATCTTATAGGATGCTTCGAGCATGGAATAAGATGTAGACTCATGGGTACATTGGATGTACTGGACAGACCCTACTTAGGATATTCAATTGCTTGTCACAATGTGAATAATCCTTATATGCGAGCAAGTGGCATATTTCCTCTGACTTGAGATCACTTCTATTTCTAAATGATGATTGGCATTGTTTTGAGGTAGTTCAATATCATTTGAAACATAATGGTTATAGACTATCTTGGATAATGAACATGAGTCATGTTAGGGCGCTAGTGATAGATATAGGATTGCCGTCTCCTTGATTGGAGTGTGATGTTCTATAGGGGCCCCCTGGATGAGATGATTGAGAAAGTGTATGGCCATACCCAGATGACTATGTTCATATGATCTAATCATTCTCATCATATTGGAATTACAGGCTTGACACGCTTGTCCAATAAGAACATCTAGTGGCAAAGGAAACACATATGTCAAGTGACTTGGGTTCACACTTGTGCTGTGGTTTGGGTGTAGTCTTGGAAGACTCTTTCCTTTATATCGGGAGACAGTGATGTGTTGCTAGATACCCCTCTCTGTTTGTGATAACGTAAGTTATCGTTACCGACATTTAAAGGAAACCCTTAGGGCCGCACAATTTGATGATATGGCTTACTTAAGTCAGATCGTGTGGACTGAATTGTTTTGGTTCAGTTTAAAGGAGTTTAAACTCTGATTGTAAGTGAGATCTGATCTGATCATGTTTAATTGATTAGGGCTTGAGATCGGTAAGCTTCGATCGAGAGAATTGATGCTAGATCGGTGAGATCAAGAGCATCAAGAGATGTATGGTTAGATCTTGAGCCTTATGGTTTAATTTGATCTAGACCAATGCTTGGTTTGATTTGGTCTTTGAACCAAATCCAATTGAACCGGTTCATCATATGAGCGCATGGTTCAAGTAATGGGAGAGAAGAAGTTTGCGATCGGTTCACTTGGAGTGAACGCATGATCGCATACATTGAAGCACTTGCTATTTTTGGAAATCGGTTTTTCCAAAATGTGGAACGCCTCCACGTTCGAAGAGCAACGCTTCTCTCGTCGCCATCTTCTCCTCTCTCGACCTCTCTTGTGTCGTGTGGTGAGACTTCACGCAAAGGAGAAGAGAACAAAACCAAGAGACATCTCTCATCTCCTTCACGAAGGAAAAACCTTGAAGCTTTGCTAGCACAAAGACGCCAAGGGAGTAGTCATCTTCACCTTGTGTGCGTCACCTTTGGAGGAGAGCCGCTCGCCCTCTTCTTCCAAGTCGCCATCCAAGCAATGGCAATGGTATGATCCTTGTGTTGATCTATACAATCTTTAAGTTGATTATATGACATGCAAACCGATTTTTCGAAATCCTATGATTCCGCCCATGCAAATTTTAGAAGTGCATGCCTATTAGGGTTTCGCCCCCCCCCCCCCCCCCCCCTTTGGGGACTTACAGTTTGACAATCTAAACTCTATTTCTTATGGTGTATGCTTCATGGATATCAATTGGATATAGCGTATTTCTTTGTTAAACAACTTGATAAAGTTGCACGTGCCAAGAAGGGTACTATAGTGTTAGGAGGTTTTATCACTCCTATAGCACTTTCATTGAATATGGATCCATTTGGAGTTGAGACTACAAAGGGAGATCCTAGGATTCACCTTGAGTCATCTGTTGCAATGAGGATGATCATCCGTGAGGGTGATAATTTCTCCCTAATCCTTGGACCGAACTCTCCAGCTTTGCCTTTACCAAATAAAGAGAGGACTACGGTCAAAAATCAGACAAACTGGAAGATTCCCCCTGATGCAGCTATTGATGATGATCCCATACCACTTGATTCAACACAACACCACCTTCTTTTGGAGGAGCCAGTTTCAAATTTTATGGTATGGATTCTCCTCCACACAGAGCAAGATCTTCAATGCGCGGCACAGCCCCGACTCAGAGAGGTTGGTCCAGTGCCTAGGACGTAGATTTTCAGGCATTGTCTATGGAGGTGTTCCGTCAAGGATGCCTTATGAAGACAATATATGATTATGTCCAAGATGCATGAGATGATGTCCAGGACATAAATGGATTTCTTTGGGACCACTTCTGCTCTGATGAAGAGAAGGATCTAGAATAGTATATGGGAGAGGCTACCCCCGACGAGGAGGATGGCTAGGAGACTGACACTAACGTAGACGACTAGTACTTTGTGAGCATCTCTTCTCCTACTTACTCATTCTTTACCCTTTGCACTGAGGATGATGCATTTTTTTGTAGGGAAGGAGAATATATTCATGTCCATTGTGTCTGTTGTCTTTTCTTTATGCTCCTCGGTTTTATGTTTCTGTGCTTCTGGATTTTGTTTGTTGGTGGATTGTATAACTTTTATACTTTTGATTTGGTGATGTTATTTGGCACCATGTGTAGGTGCACTATGATAGTAGATGGATTATATTATGATACTTTCTATGTTGAATTTGGAAGGATGCACTTTTATTTTATGATGATGTGTGGTTTTCTTTATTGTTGAATGATGTGTACTCTGTTGTTCATAAATTAATGATTGTGAACGGAAATATGCTTCTTGTGTTGAATTTATTTCTTCAATATATATCCTCTCATTTTGATTTTTCATTAATTGATTCATAAAATTATGGTAAATACATTGTTTGATGAATGCGATTTGAGAGTGAAACATCTTTTTCAAATAAAATGAGTATATGAGTAGAATTTGTAGAATTTACATTGATTGATTAGCCTGGTTGATGTTTGATCTGTTATGCTATTTGTAAGGAAGAAAGAATGCAAAATCCAGAAAAAAAAAAGAATGACTCCTCCCCTTGGCACTACAAAAAATTGGCAGTGGTACCGAAGACATGAGTTGAAGTCCGAATAAAAAAAAGAGTATGTATCTATGTGGGTACATGCTAAAGAAAAGTCATTTGACATTAAATTCGCTATCTTTGGCCATGAATCATAATTCTGCTAGCCAATAAGATATGAGTTCTAATACATTGGCTAAGTGGTCAATATACTCTAAATTCGTCACAAAAAAAAGGTGATATTCGATTTAGAGAAAGTTAAAAGCAAAACAAAAAATAAAAAAATTAAATGGAGAAAATGATTTTGGAGATCCTATTCTTGTAAACAAAAGTATTATAGAATTAAACTAAATATATGGTAAATTCATGAGATTGAGATTCAATTTATTATAAAAGTTGCAAATTTTATTTGATTAGGAATGTGAATCTTGAGGATTAAATTCTAAGAACAATCTATTTTTCTAGAATTTTATGTAGCAAGAGTTGGAAATCTTTTATGAGTGATTATCTTCTAGAAATTTCTTTTTTCATAAGTTATATTTTCCATACATAGCATTATTCTATGGACTATTTATTTGCTTGAGGACAAGCAAAAGTTTAAGTTTAGGAAGATTTGATGTCTCGTATTTATATAGTATTTTTATTATACTTTTTATACATAATATCTCCTATTTTTATCATATTTTCACTTATTTTGACTTAAATCCTTTTGTTTATTTGGAATCTTCACTTCTCTTTGCTTTTGTCATATTTTAGGGGGAAATGACCAAATTTTGATGGATTTTTAATGATCTGAGTGCATGAACGGATTCCAGACGTCGAGACGAAGCTGCCCATCAAATTTCATTCAAATCGGAGCTTGTTTGGAAATTATGGCTTGTCCGTGATTATTATTATCATGGCCGTAAATTCTGGGAAGAGTACATAAACAATTACGGCCTGCCTGTGATAATTATCACGGCCGTAATTTCTTGGTACCAAAATTCAGAATATACAGAAAGAATCACGGCCTACCCATTTTTATTTTCACGACCGCGATTTCTTGAAGATTTTCTACAGAAAGAATTACGGCCTACCCGTGATTATTATCACGGCTGTAATTCTTCCACACCTCTTTTCCAAAATACACAGAAGAAATTACGAGCCGCTTGTGAAATTTATCATAGCCGTAATTTCATCTTCTTGGTTGCAGGAACCAAAAGGATAGAGTTGGATTTGGTCTTGACCATTTCTTGCTCGGTCATCTAGAGCATATTCAACAACTCCTCCCTCGTGCACTCAATCCAGTTCATGTTAAAATTTATAATAAACAGACTGAAGCTAGAGGGAAGAGATTGCAGAATAAGATCCGTGACCAGCTCGTTATCGATCGTGTGTCCCAGTCTCTTGAAATGATCCACATACCCAATGATCTTGAGTACATGGGGTCCCATAAGAGCACCCTTAGATAACTTGCACCGAAACACTGCTTTGGCAATGTCATATCTCTCAGTTCTAGCCTAAGCCTCGAACATTTATTTCAAATGTGTTATCATATGAAAAACGTTATGCTCCTCATATTGCACCTGAAGTTCAGGTGCCATAGTGGCTAGCATGAGACATGCAACTTCCAAAGTGTCATCTTGATGCTTTCTAAAAGCATTCTTGTCTGCCACTCGGACATTAGGTGCAGAAGGCGTAGGAAGAGCTTGCTCAAGGACATACAACTTTTTCTCGAGTATGTGGGCTATGCGCATGTTCCGATGTCAGTCCATAAAGTTGGTACCAACCAACTTATCCTTCTCAAGAAGGGATCGCAGTGTTAATCTGCTATTGTTCGTTGCCATTTGATCTACAAAAACTAAGAAAAATCATATTAGTACTACTTCGAATCATTTAATCTATACTTGTTTTAAATGATCATGGTTTCCACTATTTTATTCGAATTGACAACCTACAAAGCCAATCGGAAAATTTGAGATTTCCTAGTGATATGGGATCTTTATTTCACATGAGGCTTTGAGTCCCACGAGGGTGGGATGAGATGCACAAAGTGACCCATGCTTCTTAAAGTGGGCATGCGGCCGATTGCACTTGGCAATTCCCCTTATTGAGACAGTCTAGGACTTTCATGTCCTACGAGAGCTAGAAACAGCATGAAACCTTAACCTCTCAATGATGCCTCTAGAGTTTCATCATATGGCCACCACATGTGAAAAACTAGTCAAGTCTATTCCTAATCATTATGGCCAGGGCCAACAAGTTTCCTTGTGAAGGCAGGTCCAGGTTAAAACTGGACTAGGGAAACCATTGTCACCATGCACCTTCTAAAGATAAGTGGGTGTGTCCCACGAGGGTGAGAAACAGTGCACAAACACCACTAATTGATAGCTTTATGAGAGCTACGAGTTAGAAGGCTATCCAAACTTGATATTTTATTTTGAGGTTTTTGAGGTCTCATCCTCTTAGTTTTATCTTTTGTCTAACATTACGGGCATGCAATCCTATAGCGATAACAACAAGATAAAACATCACAAGCATGCATTAAAAGATAAAACATCACAAGCAAGATACCTATCTCATGTTTTTCTATATGCTCATGAAAAACATAAAATCTGAATTTTAATTTTTCATCAAAACATGTGTTTTTTCTTCAACCTCTTATCACAAATCATTTGGTTATTTATTTCTCTCAGCAGTCTACAAGTGGCATACCCATTGCCCTTCTTGCAATCCTTAACTTGCTAAGATTAGGGCAATCACCCAGTCCATGCCCTGTATAATCTCAACAAGTATCTCATGATAGGTCTATCCTACCATGAGAGGAGAAATTATTTCTTCCACATATGGGTCTATCCTAGTCGTGCGAAGAAGGCAGAAAACTAAAAGAAATCGGAGAGAAGTGAGGAACAAGAAACTTACAGTTTTTCCTACTTTGAAAAACTATGAGTCATATGTAGAATTTTCGAAAAAGGACATATGACATGGGAGCATACAAGAAAGCAATAAACACCGTTCGAGTCTTGCAACCTTGCTTTGATACCACTGTTGGGAAACCCCGAGGATTTTAAATTTTTATTACATACATACAATGGAAGCAATCCCCGAAATAGGCCAGTCCCAAAAACCCAGAAGATCGAGTCAAGCGAGGGAGTCAACACGGTGAGTAATAGATAGTACCTCAAAGCAATAGATGGATAAGCAATGTAGGCACCCAAGTGCTCACCCTCTGTAGTCTCGCACACAACCGATACTTGAGTTCTCTTATTCCACGCCCGGTGCTAGCCTCAGGAAGAAGATCCATGCCTTGGGAGAGCCTTCCTAGATCACTTGTGCCACCCACAAGAGAGGATGCGCTAAGGAGGAAGAAGGAAGGAAGAAGCCACCAAGTCTTGCGCCAAGGGGGAAGGAAGGAAGATGACTTGCGGCCTTGATGGAAGAAGAAGCCATAGCTTTCACCCCACTTGATGTCCATGCCAAGAGGAGAAGATGTGTGTCAAGGGGTTCAGCTAGGGTCTCTTTTATAAGATGAAGATGTGGTTTGCGTATAAGGAAGGTGTAGATGATTAGGGCTTGAATTAAGGAAATTATTCAATCAATTATCTTGATCAAATTCTTAATCACATATGTGCCTAAGCCTTGCCTAAGCAAGCCCATGCCATATGCGCCCACATCATACCTTATGAGGCCATTATTCCATCCATGCACTTAGACCTAGTCAAAGCATGATGAAAGTTTGCCTAATGTGTCATGGGCGCAAATCCTAATTTAATTAGGACTCTAATTATGTAAATAATCAGCCCACATGTGCCTATTACTTTCCAATTAATGTCTCATGTGATTAAATCAAATCCAATCTAAATTTAATCACTTGGAAGAAACCAATTATTGCTATATGCGCCACTCTTAATCCAATTAGAAATCCTCATGAGCCTATGCCAACAATTCTTCCCCATTATACCCTTTAGCCCACTTATCTCTTCATTATAACTTATTAGCAAGCCTCATTGAGTAATGGGTCTAACTCAAACTTCATTATGCATGTTACCCAAGTCATTGGATCCAATCCAATGTAACCCAAGGTCAAATGAGGCTAACCATTGTTAATTTTGATCAACATGCTAAAAATGAAGTTTGACTCTAATAAGCTTCTTCCATCTCATTAGGCCCATTGGCGTTGATGAAATCTCCCAAATAGATCTGAGTTATGAAATAACTCGATCCAAAGGCTACCCGATCAATAAGAAAACTCGAGCATTAAGGTGTGCGACCTTGTAGGTTCCTCTAACGTTGGCAATGATGAACTTAGGTCATCACAAGCAGTGAGTAGCACCTAGCAGTGTATCATTGCTACCCAAGTCTTCGGAATAGATATCAACATCGACATCCCCATCATCGCAACAAGGTACCAATGCATAATTGTCCCTTTGCCAAACTGATATCCAATTGAACAAGTGTGTCACCACTTGTTTTCACCCAATCTTATGGTCATAACTAAATCAGGTTTTCACCTGGGTATGGCCATACACTTTCAGTCATAGAACCATAGGGAGACAATGGATATCAAGCTTCCCTTAGGAAGGGGCAAATCCTATATCTGTCCATTGATCTTCTCATATGGGTTGTGACATTCTCAATGACAACCATTATGACCTCCCAACTACGGTGAGGTCTTAAGTTGTATCAAAGCATATCCCTAACCATATGGAAGAGCCAATGACCTTAAGTCAAATGATCAATGCATCTCCTATCACTTGTGAGGTTAACTCATGACACCAAGTTAGAGCCTCACATCGAGTCGATCCAGTATATCTACCACTGATATACCCATATGTCTACGTTAGCACCTTGTGCCTAACTAGACCATATACCAGTCTGACATGTACCAGAGCTATTCCATATCCACTCAGGTACTTGACTAGGGACAAAGTTTGAGCACAGATATAATCTGTCTCCAGAGATATTATTATGTAAGTACATATTCGCAGATGTAAATATAGCATAATAATGATCATTATGCTTCTACTACACCAAATCTCAACCCCATATCTCTGGCATGACCATCATGCTTTTGCTGCACCAAAGCCTTAGTTAAGGCAATTACCAAAAGTAGTTTGCACGCACAATAAAAAAATGACAACAATTTTGAGAAAAAAAAAAGAGTTGCTAGTATTGTCAATAAATTAGAGTATTTTCCTACAAACTCAGGATAGATATATTTTATTAATATGATAAATGGAATGGAAATGCTCTTATTTGTAGGGGAAAAGGTATTCTTTCTCATGATCTTTCAATCTAATTAAATTAATCAATTAATTAAAAATAAAAAAAAATTAAATTAATCAATTATTTATAGGGTGCAATGGTGGGTCCAAGACGCAAAGATATATAGAGGCAATAGGTATTAGGGGATAATATTAAAAAGAATAAAAAATTTAGTATAGACAAATTATAATATATATATATATATATATATATATATATATATATATATATATATATATATATATATAATTTGAGGATTGAGTGGCCCTACTCTCCTCCATGTGGGTCCGCCACTATAGGGTAAAACGTGCGAAACCATATGTGTTAGCGTAATGTGATATGCATGTGAATATTCAAGAGGGTACAATCTTATCAATTTTTATCAATTTTTTTTCATGGACAAGTAGTATAAAAAATCAAAATAGGAAAATATTTCATTGTTTTTGGTTATAAACAAAGACTACGAGAGATTTTTTAGAAAAATCTAGAGAGAAATTTTGCAAGAGTTGCTCTTAAAATCTACTCACACAACCCTATATACAATAACTATATACCCAAACCCAACAATAACCAAACTGAAAAATACATAAGGTGACATTACAAGGCAAAAAAAAAACATTAAGTACATCGCAACCATACATCAACCTAACAGGTAAATACAATGAATGAAAATGCCGTTATGCTAGAATTGCTACCATCTAGCCATCCTAGTCTAGCTACTTGTACTTGCAGATTCTATAGGTCACAACGAGATGATCACAGTCCTTACATGAAGAAATAATATCTACAACAAAAGCAATATAAGAGCATACTACAAAAGTAGAACACAACACATAAAATAGGAAGAAAACAAAAAGAGAAAGAAAATAGAATAGACGAAAAAATAAAAGGATTTTTCTTTTTTTATTTCTTAACTAAAAAATATATAAGTATAATTTTAATAAATCTCAATTAAATACAATAAAATTTATATAAATATAAAAAGGTAAAAATTACTTAAAAATTTATACAATTACTATAATATTACAAAATATAATACCATACAATTGTAAACATTCAAACAAATAAATTATCACATGAGCATTCTATTAGCGACAGCGAGTGTGAGCTTGCTATGAATAGTGGCGGTGAGCTATTATTAGTGACAATGCGTTGCTGTCTGCGGTGCTGAACTGCTGTCGGCAGCAATGGCAGCGAGCTGCTGTCGATGGCGGCGTGTGTAAGCGATGAGTGGGAAAGAGAAAGGAAAGCAAAATAGAAGAAAAGCACATAGAGTAGTGGCATGTGGTAGTAACAAGAAGCGGGGACGAGCAGTAATGATGACAGTAGGATCAGTAGATAAAGCATAAATTGAGTGTGAGCGGATAGAAAGAAAGAGAAAGAGAAAGTAAATATGAGAAAAGCACAAATCGGAGCAGTAGCATGTGGGATCAGCAAGCAATAAGTGAGTTTAGCTATGTTTCAACATTGATTACTTTTAACGCCTAATTTGAGTAGAATATAAAAATGAGGGAAAGTAGAACTATTTTCCCTCCTCGAAATTTTGTTTGTCGTAAAAAACGAGGCAAATTTCCTCTCTCTCCTTTACTTTTCACTTTCCCTCAAAGGAAATAGGTAGTAAAGTAGAGAGCATCCAAAGAACACTATGATTCCATAGCGTAATATATATACTTATCAAAGACATGAGTTATTATTCTTTTATTTGTGTTTCCATCTCTCGCATAACAAGACAAAGGTGGCAGTATTTGGTTCTATTCAAAATTTATACTATATTTCCTTGCAGAGAAAAATAATAAAAAGAAAAAGAAAATAAAAAATATATCATTATTTTCTTGGGTGAACTAATTTGAAGGGAAAAATAAGAGATCGTTCTGATTTCTCTTCAAACTAGTAAAAAAGAGTTGAGGAAGAAAAATCCCATCACCCATCCCTTGCTCTATCTCTCCTGCACTCTCTCATTCTCTCCCTCTCTTGCTTTTTCCTTCTCTCCCTTGCTACCTCTTTGCCGCCTTAGCACTCGTCGTTCACCGCCTCACCGCTCATTGTTTTATTCCTTCCTACTTGTTGCTTGCCATTTGTCGTTCCAAAATAAAGAAAAAAAAATAAAATTTCTTTCATTTTTCTATTCACCTTACCTTTTCCCCTTCGTCTTTGTTATTTATTCATCAAATATAAAAAAAATGTCTTCTAAGGCATCATTGAACATGAATGAAGTAATTTTGCTTAGATCCGGTTGCACCTAGATAGACGGCCTCGTCGTAAGAAAATAAAATAATAATATAATATAAAATCCGTGTTCAGTGCCTCAGGTCTGCCGTACTTGTGCCGGGTAACTTTGAAAATAGGGTTACATCGAATACAGTATTTTACTTCTCACGCAATTTCACCCCTCCCTCCCACTTGCTTTACACCGACAGCTGACTTATGGTTGCTGGAGATATAATGCTGCACTCCATAAATGCGTCAAAGACGTCGAACCAGTCAACCTGGAAGCCCCAAAAGTCAAATACCAAAATAAATAGCTCCACCGAGCACCGGATATATTTATATATTACATATTATATTAGTTAAATAAATTGTTGTCCTGTTGATTTGATAGATTGAACTGATTTAAAAAAATTAGAAAGTTTTGTCCAGTTCAAATTAAATACTAGATTTTCTAATTAACTAGGTTGACCAGAATTATGCGCTTAGTCAGCTCGAGTTGACCGAACTAACTTTTATTCTCATCACTAAGCTTATTAATATTAGCGTTTTTTTCCTCTTTTTTAGTAGCAACTAAATATGAAAGAAGTCTACATGTGTGCGCATTAATTAGAACAACTAAACTTGTCGCCTAAGTCAGCCCTAATCAATTCCGGGGATTAAGACAAATGTTTGAAAAACTACGCACGGCTGCCGGACATAAGTTTGACTTAAAAGATTAATTTAATGTGAGTGCGATATACAACCATCGGTTTGCCACAAATTGTAGATAGGACCTTATCCAAATGGCCATATGTGTGGGGTTTTGTTTGGATTGTTCGATATAAATATATATGGTGGTGGTTAATTGTCTAATTACCAAACCATATTTATTATACTATTGGCTGCTAATTTATGCTCATAGCTCATAATAGATCATATCATACGATACAACTAACTCATTTATTAAATATATAATACAATATAATACAATTAACTTATTTAACAAATAAGTCGTGTCACAATATAAGATAAGACACGATATGATACTAGTAACCTATTTAATAAATAGTTTATCATATTTAACTCAATAAATATTATACTAAATATTCCATAGTCACTAATAAATTAAGAATACAAAAAGAGGTGTGGTGGTGAGTGAAGCAGCAACTAAGTAAGCGAAGCAGGCAATGGTGCGGCAGCAAATAAAGCGGCAGTGCAGCATCAAGTGAAGCAAGCGGCGAGTAAAGTCGCAGCATGGGGCAAACGCAATAGGCGGCAGTGCGACATCAAGCAAAGCAAGCAGGGCGAGCGAAGTAGGCGACAGCGATGATGAATATATATATATATACACGACATGTATATTGGTGGGTCATAAATAGATTAATCAGTTTATGACCCGAACACGATTAGCCATGACCTATACCAACTAAATTTTATGTCGTATCGTGTTCTATTAAAGAGTCGTGTTATATTTTGCCGGCCCAATTAGTGCAAGGATCAAAATGTCCAAATTATTTGTGCTTAGGTACATCTTTGTATGGGATTTTTATTCAATGCACCATGTTATTATTAGTTCATGACAGTAGGCAAACAAATTCTAAAATAAATTTTCATTCATTATACATGTACATAAGTATTAGCCTTGCAAAAATTAACCTGACCCGCCGATTCGACACGGAGTTAAGCAAGTTTGACTTTGCTATAATCATGTTCAGGTTATAAATAGTGTTAACCCATTTATAACCTCAAATTAATTAGGTCATGTCAAACTATAAATGGGTTGACCCGTATAACCTAAATAAATTAAACTACTATTTAAAAATTCAAATTTTCTAAATACTTCACCCAACCCCTCTATCCTTCTCGCTCTCTCCTCTCTACCCTGCTTCTCTCTCTGTCTCCCTCCCTCTCACTCAGCTCTCCTCCCTCTTCCCTCACTCTTCCCTCTCTCGTCCTTCCCCACCCCACCCCCTTTCAGCTCATCCTACTCGCCTATTACCCTCTCTCCCTTCCTCCCTATCTTGGCTCCCCTCTCTCATCCACCGCCCTTCTCCCCCCACCCCCCCTAGCTCCTCTCCATCCACCACCTTCATCCCCCCCCCTCTCATCCAATCCCTCTTTCTCCTAGGTTCCCTCCCTCTCTTTCTCTTTCCTTCATCACCCTCTTGTTAACGTGTATGCCCTAAAGACCAATTGTACTATATATTATTCATTCAATGAATAAAGATAATTATTGTTATCATGTTGACTGCTATGCCTGCGTTGAAGTAGTGGATAATATAATAATGTCCCTAGAGATAGATTTTACTCAATCTTATAAATAAGACCCTAGTCGAAGTATCTTGGTAGATAGGAAACAACCTTAGTATATTTGAGACAGGTAGATGGTTTAGTTGGATGCTGGGCATCAACACATATACATAGGTGCATCGAGCAAGGTGCATTGGACTGACCTACTGTAAAACTATGACTTGGTGTCACAAATCAAAGTTCACAAGTGATGAAAGATGCTCTAGTCCTTAGGCTTGAAGTCATCGACACTTACATAAGATAAGTGACGTACTTTGATATAGTCTAACACTTTCTATGTAATTAAAGAGTCATAATGGTTGTTATTGGATATGACATAAGTCATATGTAAAGTACGAGTGATCAACAGAGGATTTGCCCTTCCTTCCTACAGGGAGTTTGACAATCAAGAGTCCCCTCTGTGAGTGTTTAATAGAGAGTGTATGGTTATACCTAGGAGATTGGACTTCCTGCTTGAGTCACCCCAAATGAATTGAATAGCAAGTATGGCACACTTGTCCAGCCTAGAATTATTAGAAGGTAAGAGGATTGTATTGCATATATGGAAACTTTATTGCTGCTTAGGCGTTGTTGGCTGACAATATATTCCTATGACTTGGATAGTAATGATGTCTTGCTAGAGGCCACTCACTGCTTATGATGATATGTCTAGTTCATCTCTCATCTCTGCCAACGTCATATGGGACCTATAGGGTCACATATGTAGACACTTGGAGATCACAACAAATTTGCGAACCTTGGATTGAATTATGCATTAATTTGAGTCCATTTTGATATTTGGACATGACAAATCAAAGCAGGATCAAATGGACAATTTATATGATTTGGTCTATAAGAAGAATGGGGCTTGACTCCCATTCCCATGATTTGGAGAAGCTAATTCGGCCTCAGGTCTAATAAGGGGTAAGCTATAAGGATGCCTATTAGACTTGTATAGGAGGCCTAGAGCATGGATAAGCTCTAGATGGAGACTAATGAGGGTTGAACCAGGAGGCACCATAGGCACATTGATGCAGGAGAAGCCAGCACTGAAGAGGGGGAAGATCTAGATGAGAAAACACCCCCCCCCCCAAAAAAAAAAATTATGTGAGCTGATCACGGGCAGGTTGTGAAGTCTATCACGGGCGTGAAGTCCTCGGCAAAAAATGCGAACTCCAGCCGTGGACATAAATACGGTCGTGAACACCGTCATGGCCAGACCATGAACTCCTCGGCAGATTCTAGCATGTAAGATCACGGCCATGAACATGATCATGGGTAGGCCGTGATCTCTTTGGCAAAAACAGTGAAAGACGGTGATTTTGGACGTGAACCCGATCATGGCCACGATGCAGATCACGGGTAGGCCATGATCTCCTCAGCGAAAAATTAGAAAACTGTGGATCCCGGATGCGAACCAAAGCACAGGTGTGAACACATTCACGGCCAGGCCATGAACACCTCAATGATTTCTGAACCACCCAGTCATGGCTGTGAACACCATCACGGCTAGGCCGTGATCTCCCCTAAAGCTACCGATTCACCCTGACGGCCCCATTTTGACATACATCACCCTCTTTACCATGTTCATCCATCTTAGGAGGACCCTAAAGAGCCCAACAGAATGATAATCCGGCCATCCCAATGCTCAAGCCAACCGCGGTACCGATACATGGGGGTCATTAGCCCACTCTCAGTCCACACCGAGATCCTCCAGCCCATGGGTCTCCCCACTCGGCCCACCGAAGGCCAGGCCCAAGATGGATACCACAACTATCTAAACAACATGGCCCAACAGCAAGCCTCCACCGTAATGAACCAGCCCACAATTTCAAAATTTTGCTACCCTTGTCTTGTTCCCCTCCTCTTGTTCTATAAAAGAGAGGGCTAGGCCAGTGCCTTCCTTAGTTCTCTTGAAGTGATAGAGTACGCATAGTGTGTGTGTTGAAGGAATAGTGGTTGGTGCCTTGATTCCAAAGTGTGTGTAAGAGTAGAGGTTGGTGCCTCGACTCTGATGTTTGTGGTGACAATCGACCTCAATTCAAGGGGTCTGATCCTTGGTTCGGCCTCAACTCCTCATGTGTATTCTCTTTTGTTTGCAAGAAGTAAATCCCACCACCTCTAGTGGGTCAAGTTCGCCTATTTTATGAAATTCTATTGTGCTTCTTCCGCCTGTGTTTGTGCCCTTTCACCCCCACGAGCATCCACATGTCGGAGGCATGGAATGATTTTCTACTTCTTGGTGTGTTCACAGGATCATAGGCATGCGAGCCGAGCTCCGCTAGCCACTGTCCCCTAAGAAATGTGTTGCACTTAAAGTTGTTCACTAAGAGGTTAGTAAGTTCAATTTTGAAGATTTGGGTGTCATTTAGTTCATCTCGCATTTGTGTTGCCCCGAAACGAATTCACCATTGTTTTCCTCATGTTTTCTGCTGCAATTTCCATGCGTTTTCATTTCCCTCGTCTCAAGACACTCCCATGTTTTCCGGGCATCGCCTAAACACCCTAGAGTACGGAACTAAGGACCATCCCTCCCATAGTAGCTGCATCAATTCTAGTATCAGAGGAGTTGCATGATCAATTCTTATTGTTCGCACGGTCTAACTCTATTGCATTTGCATATTTCTGCATGCTTTTCAGCATTTTGCATTTTGTGAGTCATCCCTTCTTTGTGTATGGTGATTATGAGGTCACAAATTATGTCTTCCCAATTCCCTGTTCTCAAGAGTTTGTCCACCCATCAGAAGGGACTAGAACCCAAGTCGAGTTGAAGACCGTGCTAGTTGCATGACTTAACACTATGGAGACCTCATTCCAGCAACTCATGGCTGGTTTCAAGGATCTAATGGATCGCTTTGAGATTTTGGAGAGTAAAGTCCAAAACACGATTACACAACCGCAGTCCACATACCACGTTCTGACTAGGGTGTTGCCCCCCTTGGTCGCGCCCACTAGGCACAAGCCCCTTGAGGAAGAACCCACTAGGCATAGACCCTACGAGCCCCATGATAATCCGATTCATGAGGACGAGCCTTTTGATGAAGATGAGGTATGGGCCGCATAAAGGCCCCACACCCAAACCCATTACGGTTGGAACCGGATGGATGACGACATTCAGTGCATCGTCCAAGCCGCCCCGCACCCTTCTCGGGTGTTCTCGACCCCACACAGTTCCTAGATTTGGCAGCATTGGTCGACAACTACTTTGAGTGGAGCACCATGCCACAATATATGCGCGTTAGTTACATGCTCTTCTTGCCAAAAGGACCCGCTCGTTTGCATTAGGCAAACGTTGAGCACCAAATAGAGTAGCACGCCCTCCCGCCCATCACACGGTGGGATGAGATGATGTATCGCCTCCGTGAGCAATACGTACCCCCCTCCTATAGGCAGTGCCTTTAGATCAGTATAGTAGGTTACACCAAGGGTCAGGTACCGGAGATGAATACCGCCTAAACTTTGACACGTTATAGCTTCGTTGCAACTTGCACGAGGACCCCAATCTCGTTTTATCCAAGTTTAAGAACAGGCTCTGGTTGGACATCCGACGGCCTCTACCCTCTTTTGGTTCAAAGAGTCTAGATCAGACCTTTTAGCGTGCTCGAGACATCAAGTAGGACTTGCGCACTATGGCTAGGCGTAGCGAGTTTGGATCCTAGAGGCGACCGCATGCAGGTGACCCCCACCTGCCCATCCCCGGGTCGATCAACCTGAGCCTCGTTCCGAGCCGCGTCCGTGTTGGGGTATGCCCTTAAGGCTAATGTTTGAGGCCTTGGGATTGTAAGAGTATCATGTATAAACTTTTAAGTTTATAAAGGCAATAGTTGTTATTCAGGTTGTTACCTTGTCTGCTGTAATAAGTGTACTACTGAATAATGTCTCAAAGCTGTTCAGCTAGGCTGACATGCAATAATGTCCTTAGTCGATATATCTTGGTGAACATGAGACAGCCTTGATATGGTTAAGACTAATATGTGTTCTAATCTTATAGGATGCTTCGAGCATGGAATAAGATGTAGACTCATGGGTACATTGGATGTACTGGACAGACCCTACTAGGATATTCAATTGTTTGTCACAAAGTGAATAATCCTTGAATGCTGCAAGTGGCACATTTCCTCTGACTTGAGATCACTTGTGTTTTCTAAATGATGATTGTCATTGTTTTGAGGTAGTTCAATATCATTTGAAACATAATGGTTATAGACTATCTTGGATGGTGAGCTTGAGTCATGTTAGGGCACTAGTGATAGACATAGGATTGCCGTCTCCTTGTTTAAGGAGAGTGATGTTCTAAAGGGCCCCCCTGGATGAGATGATTGAGAGAGTGTATGGCCATACCCAGGTGACTGTGTTCATCTGATCTAATCATGCTCATCATATTAGAGCTACAAGCTTGACATGCTTGTCCAATAAGAACATCCAGTGGCAAAGGAAACATGTTTGCCTTGTGAGTTGGATTCACACTTGAGCTATGTTTTGGGTGTAGTCTTGGAAGACTCTTTCCTTTATATCGGGAGACAGTGATGTGTTGCTAGATACCCCTCACTGATCGTGATAACGTAAGTTATCGTTACCGACATTTAAAGGAAACCCTCAGGGTCGCACAATTTGATGATATGGCTTACTTAAGTCAGATCGTGTGGACTGAATTGTTTTGGTTCAGTTTAAAGGGATTTAAACTCTGATTGTAAGTGAGATCTGGTCTGATCATGTTTGATTGATTAGGGCTTGAGATCGGTAAGCTTCGATCGAGAGTGGTGATGCTAGATCGATCAGATCAGAAGCGTCAGATGATGAATGGTCAGATCTAGGACCTTGGGGTCTAATTCGATCTAGACTTAATGTTTGGGCTGATTTGGTTTAATCATTGAACCAAAGAAATTGAACCGGCTCATGGGTTGAGCGCATGGTTCATATGGGAGAAGAGAGATGCGCTTGGTTCACTTGGTGAACGCATAACGCATGTAGTCAAGGCATTGCTATTTTTGGAATGTTCGGTTTCAAAGAGGGAACGTTTCCACGTTCGGAAAAATGCCTCCTCTCTATTCTCCTCGCTCAATTTCGCTCTTGGTTGAGACGACTCACGGTTTGCGTGGTAGAGGTCGACAACAAGAGGATTCGGCCAAGCGATCATCTCTTCATCCCTTCAACCGATCAAGAAATCTTTGGAGCCTTGCTAGCACTGTAAGATTCAGAAATTTATTAGCAGGTAAGAAAAATAAAGTTTTGATTATTTAGCATGTTTGTGGAAGTTTTTTCTTTGAGAAAATGTCTTGATTTGTGTATTTTCCTGCAATGTAAAAATATGTGTCACGGAGAGGATTCGAACCTGAGACTTAAGGCATAGAATGTGTGCTACACGCCACTAGGCTAGGGGTTTCTTCTTGTTAGAAAAGGGTAAGAGCCCTTGATAAGGGGAAAGTGGAAATTAACTTATACTAAAGGGTTATTGGATCTTCCACTTATGTTTGCTAATGGGTTTGGATTCTTGGGAGTTAGGAAAACGAAATTAGAGGGTTCACCCTCGTTTTTCCTCTTTGCTCGTTGTTTACGAATTTCGTTAGGGTGAAGGGTGGCGGCTTGCTTCTTCTTCTCCTTCTCCACTTCTTGTGGCCGGCGGCAAGAGGTGGTGGAGGCGATTTTCCGGCGGCTTTTGGGTGGTTCCGGCGTCTTGTGTGGCGTGAGTGGCGTGAGGGTGTTGACTTGGAAGAACCGAAAACAAGGTGAGTGGATGTTCTCCTTCACCTAGTTCACGAAAATTGTATGTGTTGCTTGATTTAGAGAGGATTAAGGGCTAGAATTATGATATGAACTCATGCTTGCAAAATTGTACATGTTTTCTTGCTTTTCTCCAAAATTCGAAACCCTAGGTTGCATGAGAATTAGGGCTTTTCGTTTTTAAGACTCCTAATCATAAATTAGACCTTGATTAAACATGTATGTAGCCTTAGAATTTCAATTGCATGAAGATTAGGGCTTGAATGAAAATTTCGCCCCTTCTTCATGAAATTACGCCCAAATGTATGGGTAAAAATTGGGGAAAACCTGATATTCATGAAATTAGGTATATGAGGACTCTACTGTATTTTTCTGAGAATTTTTAGAAATAAAAGTTTCTGTTGACTGAGATTGACCTAGGGGTAATTCGGTAAATTTTATAGTTAAAATTGGGGAAAACTTGAAATTACGAATCTAGGGATCATGAGGGATGTAATGATTATTTTTACGAGATTTTTGGATAAGTTTTCATGCATGACTTAAACTTTGAACTAGGGGTATTTCTGTCTTTTGTTATCAGAATTAGTAGAAAACTTTGAATATATGATATTCTGCATTTATGTTAAGTGTGAACGAAATTTGGTGAATTTTCTGTATTATTATGTATTTTTAATTGAATGGTGTATGTAGAAAGTAATAACATGAAATATTGATTGATAACTTTGGATGATAACTTAGAAAAGGTTAAACCATGCTTGCATGAAATCTAAGGACCTTTCCTGAACTTGATTGATGTGGAGTCTGAGATAATGTTCGTGTTGTATGATTGAGGATAAGAGTCCTAGACTTGAGTGGACTGAACCTAAGGGTCAACTAGAGCACTCAGTGAACAGTCATTCTGATTTGGGGTTGGGGAATCCACCCATCCTATTCTGACATGTTTCCGGTAATGGAGGGACTGTTCTAGAGTCTAGTGACCAGGTTAGAGGTTCAGGTTTCCGGTTTGTGTTAAGGGTATTTTGTCCAGGTGATAAACCTTTTGAGAGTTGGGTGTTTGAAGCAAAGTGCCACGTCTTGGTCAGACGGGGGCCACCTCTTGAATTCATTCACCTTCTGTTCTGTTCTTGTTTCCCAGTTGTGGGGGTTTTGTGTTCCCGGTAAGGGGGTGTGGTGGAGTGTCGTAGAGCAAAGTGCCACGTCGTGACCTGACGGGGGGCCACCTCTTGAATCTAGGCCTTACCAATGTTTGTTGCGCAAGTTACTCTCAGTGCCTTGACGAAGGCCGGGTTGGACCCTCGGGGTCAGTTCTGTAATCACTGGACAATAGTTGCGTGAGTCTGAGTCTGTTAGCCGGTTAGGCTGTTTTGTGATCTTGTTGCCCGGGATTGTGGGGGTATTGATTTATGATCATGATTGTGATTTATGGTTATCAGCTTTATTATGTATCATGCTTTGTCATCTTCTATTAAAAGTTTTTGAAAAGATATCTGCATCTATTTTTGGGTTGCATATTAGTGGATGGTCGAACGAGACTATCTACTCACTGAGCTGTGTAGCTCATTCCACTATATTTCCAGATGCAGGGCAGGAGCCTACAGCTTAGTGGATATTTTGCTTTCTGACTTGATATGTTGGGGCCTGCGAGCCTGTGATATCTTGAGGGCCGGATGTGGCCAAAGCATTATGACTTTTGATTCATGGACATGTTAGCCGGATGTGGCTATTTCTTTTTGAGTACTGTGATATCTGTTGCCGGGTTGGCATTTGGTTTTGATACGATTGTAAACCGAGGGCTTAAGCCTGTTTTCGGTGAATTCTGTTATGTCTAGAATTATTTGATTACCGTGGTTTTATTAACTTGATAATGTGCTGTCGTTCAGAGAATTTTGTTTCGAATTGGCGTGTTTTAGTTTGTGGTCGGGATGTCGACCCATATTGTCATATTATGGAGCATGTACAGGAATTTTCTTAGTGTTTCTGGGGACATGCTGCCGAAATTTTTCGTATCGTTTTGTGTAAGCTATTATTCCCTAGCATCTGTCTTGTCGTTTGTGTGTGACATTCCCTATCTTCCGTGGTTTCTGTCTGTGATTGGGGTTTATTCTGAGGGGATGTTACAAGCACAAGTCGCGCCAAAGAAGTAGGTCTTCTTCCTCTTGTGTGCGACAACCTTTGGAGGAGATCTCTCTTGCTTTCTTCTTCCAAGACTCCATCCAAGAGATGGCGACGGTATGGATCCTTCTCTTATCTATCTAGACATTTGAAAGTTAATCATATGCGATATTAAGATCTATGAAAACCCTTCTTCCGCTTGCAAAATTTTATCCGCCACCCCAATAGGGTTTTCGCCCCCCTCTCGAAAGGGGTTCCATCAACTGGTATCAGAGCCGGTTTATATATATGCATATGATTGCTTGATGCTATTTTGTGATCCTTGTTTGCGCAACATGCTTAGATCTATAGGTTACATGCGAAATTGATAGCATATGCTTTTATGTTTGCGCATGTTTAGTAGGCGCATCTTTGTTGTTGATGTTTTATCAAAAGAATATCACTTGCGCGCCTATCATTAGACTAAGCGCCTACTATAAACCCTTAGACGGGTTAGTAGGGTTGAAGTCATCCTCTAGGTTAGATCCAACTAGTCTGATCAGACCATCTGACAGCCTAGATGGGTCGACCAGATAGCACCCTTGCGCAAGCAAATGGTGGCTATAGGTCGACTGCATCATAGGTGTGTAGCGATGTCTGGTTGAGACGTTTGTTGAACGCACATGAGTTAAGCCCGGGCTCGCACTCGTTTGCCAGACCTCGTTGTGGTTGTTCAGCCTTTGGCGCATGCATAGTTGACCATTGGGTCGACTCAAGTCAGTTAGGACTTGGTGCATGCAAGGGCACTGGATCTGACTAGTTTGGATGAGTGGATCCCTATTAATGTACCGTTGTAAGGTTGTAGAGCATATAAGAGAATTAAAATTGATGCCAATGGGGTTTTCAAAATTTTATTTTCTTATCCTGGATCACATGATGTTTGATGCTATATTGCTTGTTTATTTATTCTTATGTGGGCTGCCCATGTTAAATGTTTGCTGTGCTGGGGCCTGCGTGCCTGAATTGAAAAGTAAATTAATTATTGTGATCTGCGTATCACATTGTTTTTAATTTATAAATGTTATTGACCTGCGAGTCAATCTTGTCTAGATAGATTAATTTGTAAATTAATCAGAGAAGAGCACAGAGCACATTTGGCAGAGGCGCATGCAGCAGAGGCTTGACCAGGTGGGAGGTCTAGGGTTCGACCCTAGGACCAGGCGCATCTTCCTGGTGGGCGCACCTAAGCTGCAGTTGGCGCTTGGCCCTGGTTTGGGCCAGATGAGCAGCAAAAGTCCCATGAAGAAAAGCAAGTGAAGACTTAAGTGATATTAAGGTCTTACTTAGGCTATGGGCTTTTACCACATAAGATCCATGCTTTCTTTTATTGTTTAATATTAGAATTGCATGATTAGTTTATCTTCTGCTATCACCATAGGAATTGCATGATAGTGAAGAAGATAAAAGACCGTTAAAATCCAACGACGAAATATCAAGCTCGTAAGCCTTCTGACGCGAAACCTCACTGTTCTGATTATCGTTGGGGCCGTGTTGTACCCACTCAGTGGGCACGTCCATCTATCTTCAGACGGTGTGTGATTTCACCTGCGTGTTACAGAGAAGGGATTTATCGCTTCTCGTTGCTCAGCATAGCATGTGGTGGTCCAGGGAGTAGGTCGGGTGAGCTTGGCCATGTAGGCTACATATGTGGCGCATATGGTAGCACATGGAGGCAGCCATCTGTGGGATCAGAGACTATGATGTACCAACTCAGTTGGCACAGTCTGCTGGATTGCCCAGATGAAGGGGAATCGCACGGGTTGGCGATTGGCAGGGACTGCCTACCAGAGATTAGTGCTTGTACTCTCTGTGCATCTTATCTCGCCTGAGCGGGACGCGGAGACCAAGTATGAAATCTGGATCCCATCTCACTAAAAGAGTTCCACTCTTTCGGGCTGTTTTGCTGGATTTTTCAGCCAGATAAAAATAGTGAGAAAAAGAATCTTTCTTAAGTCCTGATTGATTCTTGACATTGATACTGACCTTGCTGTTCTTGCATTGTTGTAGATTTCTGCAGCAACGAACACCATGAGCTTCAATGTGCGATCCCTACTGGAAAGGGAGAAGTTTGCTGGGCCGAACTTCTCGGACTGGTACGGACACCTTAAGATTGTTCTTAAGGCAGAGAGGAAACTGTATGTCCTCGAGACGGCAATACCGCCTCAGCCCGCTCCGAACGCCGCAAGGGCGGTTCGGGATGCCTATGAAAAGCATGTCAATGATAGCATTGATGTCGCTTGCCTGATGCTAGCGTCTATGACGCCACCGCTGCAGCGTCAGCATGAGGATATGTCGGCTATAGAAATTATAGCGAACCTCAAGATGCTGTATGCTGCACAGGCTAGGACGGAACGCTATAATCTGACCAAGCTTTTCTTTCAGAGCAAACTGGCTGAAGGGAGCCTAGTGGGAGCTCACGTGCTCAAGATGATTGGGCACAAGGAGGCTCTAGAGAAACTGGGGCATACCATCAACCAGGAGCTTGCTGTAGACATTATTCTGCAGTCTCTTCCGCCTTCTTTCGATGCGTTCATCATTAACTTTAATATGAACAAAATCGATTGTACTCCGGCAGAGCTATTGAATATGCTCTTGACTACTGAGGAAACTCTGAAGGGAAAGCCTTCAACCTCTGTCTTAATGGTTCCTTCAAGGAACAAGAAGAAGGGGAAGAAGGGCAAAGCCCCTGTCAAGAACTACAACAAGGCTCTGAAACAGAAGGTGAAGCGGTCGAAGGAATACAGGTGTTTCCACTGTGGCCAGCTGGGTCACTGGAAAAAGGACTGTAAAGCGCTCCAAGGAGATAAGAGGGGAAGCATCGCTTCTGGCTCAGGTATATTCGTGATTGAAGTCATGTTTTCATCTTCTTCTATATCATGGGTGTTGGACACTGCATGTGAAGTTCACATTTGTTCAAATGTACAGGAACTCAAGAGAAGAAGACAGGTGGGATAGCATGAGGTGGACCTACGAGTAGGAAACGGGGCACGGGTTGCTGCTGTTGCTGTAGGAGACTATTTCATCTTTTTACCATCTGGACTTGTATTGGAACTAAACAGTTGTTATTTTGTTCCCAGTATTACTAAAAATATTATCTCCATTCCTGCTCTTGTCAGGAAGGGATTTTCCTTTGAATGCAATATTTCAAAGTGTGTTTTATCTTATGATAATATTGTTTATGCAACTGGTTCAATTAACAACGGGTTATTCATGTTGGACATGGAATGTTCGATACAAAATATTGATAATAAGAAAGCCAAGTATGCTGATGACAGCACCTTGCTATGGCATAATCGTTTAGGCCATATTAACGAGAAACGCATTAAGCGGTTGCATGATCATGGACTGCTGGGATCATTCTCCTATAAGGAGATTGATACATGCAAAGCTTGTTTGATGGGTAAAATGACGAAGTCACCTTTTCCTAATAAAGGTCAAAGAGCTTCAGGTTTACTTGACCTTATACACAGTGATGTGTGTGGGCCATTTAGTAAACATGCCAGAGGTGGCTATCTGTACTTCATTACCTTTACTGATGATTTCAGTAGGTATGGTTATGTCTATCTAATGAGACATAAAAGTGAATCTTTTGACAAGTTCAAAGAATTCAAGAATGAAGTACAAAATCAGCTAGGCCGAAATATCAAGGCACTTCGCTCAGATCGAGGTGGAGAATACCTAAGTCATACTTTTACTGACTATCTAAAGGAGTGTGGGATTATCTCGCAGCTCACTCCGCCAGGAACACCGCAATGGAATGGTGTGTCCGAGAGGAGAAATAGAACGTTACTTGATATGGTTCGTTCTATGATGAGTCAGGCTACTCTACCTTACTCCTTTTGGGGATTTGCACTGGAAACAGCTGCAAAGGTACTAAACCGAGTGCCAACCAAGGCAGTTTCTAAGACTCCATATGAGTTATGGTATGGGAAACAGCCGAGCTTGACATTTATCAGGATCTGGGGTTGCGAGGCTTATGTCAAAAAGCTCGCCTCTGGGAAACTAGAGAGCAGATCTGAGAAATGTATCTTTGTCGGTTACCCTAAGGAAACTAAGGGTTATTATTTCTACGATCCCAAAGAGAACAAGGTTTTTGTTGCTCGGACGGCCATATTTCTTGAGGAGTTTCTTCTGCAAGAGGCCAGTGGGAGAGAAATAAAGCTGGATGAGAATCCAGAAGAAGGACAAAGTAGTCAAGCACAGTTGGATGAGCCTGAGCCGGTAGATCAGGTTATTGAACAACCTGAGGCTCAGATATCACGGGAACCGCGAAGATCGGGAAGGATCCATCGACAGCCTGAGCGCTATGACGGAGTCTACATCATTGATAATGATGAACCCCTCACTTATGCGGAAGCGGTCAGTGGACCGGAGTCAGCTAGATGGCTTGATGCTATGCGAGCCGAGATGGACTCCATGTCAGATAACCAAGTCTGGGATTTGGTTGATCCGCCTCCGGGAGTAATCCCTATAGGCTGTAAATGGATCTTCAAGAAGAAGATTGACATGGATGGTAACGTGGTTACCTATAAAGGCAGGCTAGTTGCGAAAGGTTTCAAACAAATCTACAGGATAGATTATGATGAAACTTTCTCACCTGTAGCCATGTTTAAGTCTATTCGGATTCTTTTCGCGATAGCTGCATATTACGATTATGAGATCTGGCAGATGGATGTGAAGGCGACTTTCCTTAATGGAAATCTGGATGAGGATGTGTATATGACACAACCTGAAGGTTTCACTAATCCATCAGATCATCATAAAATATGCAAGTTAAAGAAGTCCATTTATGGACTGAAACAAGCATCTAGAAGCTGGAATATTCGTTTTGATGAATCAGTCAGTGAATTTGGTTTCATCAAGAACGAAGATGACCTGTGTGTATATAAGAGGTTTAGTGGGAGCGTAATTACTTTCCTTGTCCTCTACGTCGATGATATCTTAATCATTGGAAATGACATTCCTGAAATGCATGCAGTTAAGGCATGGTTAAGGAAATGTTTCCAGATGAAAGATCTAGGAGAAGCAGCCTATGTTCTAGGTGTGAAGATCTACAGGGATAGATCTAAGAGGCTTCTCGGGCTGTGCCAGAGTACTTACATCGATAAGGTCCTGGAAAGATTCCATTTAGAGAATTCTAAAAGGGGATATCTTCCAGTCAGACATGGTCTGAATCTTTCGAAGAGTCAGTGTCCACAAACACAGACTGAGAAAGATGAAATGGACAATACGCCTTATGCTTCGGCTATTGGATCCATTATGTATGCGATGTTGTGTACTCGCCCAGACGTCGCTTACGGGTTAAGCGTGACCAGTCGGTTCCAAAGTAATCCAGGTCAGGCACACTGGATTGCGGTCAAGAACATTTTAAAATATCTGCGGAGGACCAAAGATATGTTCTTGATATATGGTGGTCAGGAAGAACTCAGTATTGAAGGATATACTGACGCTTCGTTCCAGTCGGACCAGGATGATTTCCGATCGCAATCAGGCTATGTTTTTAACTTGAATGGAGGAGCAGTGGTGTGGAAGAGTTTCAAACAGTCAACTGTTGCTGATTCCACAACAGAAGCCGAGTATGTTGCAGCCTCGGAAGCATCCAAGGAGGCAGTGTGGATTCGTAAGTTCGTGAGAGAACTTGGTGTTGTTCCTTCGAGTGCAGATCCTTTGGTTATCTTTTGTGATAACACTGGAGCAATCGCACAAGCAAAGGAACCACGGTCGCACCAGAAGTCCAAGCACATACAGAGACGGTTTCACTTGATCCGGGAGATCATAGATCGTGGCGAGATCAAAGTCTGCAAGGTTCATACAGATGACAATCTGGCAGACCCGCTTACCAAGCCTCTGGCGCAGCAGAAGCATGAGAAGCACTGTAATAACATGGTTTGAGGTTTCTCAACCATTAGATTAAGTGCAAGTGGGAGATTATTGGGGTATGCCCTTAAGGCTAATGTTTGAGGCCTTGGGATTGTAAGAGTATCATGTATAAACTTTTAAGTTTATAAAGGCAATAGTTGTTATTCAGGTTGTTACCTTGTCTGCTGTAATAAGTGTACTACTGAATAATGTCTCAAAGCTGTTCAGCTAGGCTGACATGCAATAATGTCCTTAGTCGATATATCTTGGTGAACATGAGACAGCCTTGATATGGTTAAGACTAATATGTGTTCTAATCTTATAGGATGCTTCGAGCATGGAATAAGATGTAGACTCATGGGTACATTGGATGTACTGGACAGACCCTACTAGGATATTCAATTGTTTGTCACAAAGTGAATAATCCTTGAATGCTGCAAGTGGCACATTTCCTCTGACTTGAGATCACTTGTGTTTTCTAAATGATGATTGTCATTGTTTTGAGGTAGTTCAATATCATTTGAAACATAATGGTTATAGACTATCTTGGATGGTGAGCTTGAGTCATGTTAGGGCACTAGTGATAGACATAGGATTGCCGTCTCCTTGTTTAAGGAGAGTGATGTTCTAAAGGGGCCCCCTGGATGAGATGATTGAGAGAGTGTATGGCCATACCCAGGTGACTGTGTTCATCTGATCTAATCATGCTCATCATATTGGAGCTACAAGCTTGACACGCTTGTCCAATAAGAACATCCAGTGGCAAAGGAAACATGTTTGCCTTGTGAGTTGGATTCACACTTGAGCTATGTTTTGGGTGTAGTCTTGGAAGACTCTTTCCTTTATATCGGGAGACAGTGATGTGTTGCTAGATACCCCTCACTGATCGTGATAACGTAAGTTATCGTTACCGACATTTAAAGGAAACCCTCAGGGTCGCACAATTTGATGATATGGCTTACTTAAGTCAGATCGTGTGGACTGAATTGTTTTGGTTCAGTTTAAAGGGATTTAAACTCTGATTGTAAGTGAGATCTAGTCTGATCATGTTTGATTGATTAGGGCTTGAGATCGGTAAGCTTCGATCGAGAGTGGTGATGCTAGATCGATCAGATCAGAAGCGTCAGATGATGAATGGTCAGATCTAGGACCTTGGCGTCTAATTCGATCTAGACTTAATGTTTGGGCTGATTTGGTTTAATCATTGAACCAAAGAAATTGAACCGGCTCATGGGTTGAGCGCATGGTTCATATGGGAGAAGAGAGATGCGCTTGGTTCACTTGGTGAACGCATAACGCATGTAGTCAAGGCATTGCTATTTTTGGAATGTTCGGTTTCAAAGAGGGAACGTTTCCACGTTCGGAAAAACGCCTCCTCTCTATTCTCCTCGCTCAATTTCGCTCTTGGTTGAGACGACTCACGGTTTGCGTGGTAGAGGTCGACAACAAGAGGATTCGGCCAAGCGATCATCTCTTCATCCCTTCAACCGATCAAGAAATCTTTGGAGCCTTGCTAGCACAAGTCGCGCCAAAGAAGTAGGTCTTCTTCCTCTTGTGTGCGACAACCTTTGGAGGAGATCTCTCTTGCTTTCTTCTTCCAAGACTCCATCCAAGAGATGGCGACGGTATGGATCCTTCTCTTATCTATCTAGACATTTGAAAGTTAATCATATGCGATATTAAGATCTATGAAAACCCTTCTTCCGCTTGCAAAATTTTATGCGCCACCCCAATAGGGTTTTCGCCCCCCTCTCGAAAGGGGTTCCATCAGTCCGACCCCTGTGACCCATAATTCCCCTAGATGACCATCCCCTGAGGCTTCTGCTTCTCGCCCCACATGAGAGGAGAAGGGCAAGGCCCCAGCTCATGGTTCATCGGGTCGTGTGAACTATTTCAATTGCCTTCAATATGGTCACCATTCTAAGGAATGCCCCAAACAGTTCGCTCTCGCAGACAAGAGTCACAACCATGTAGCCACCATTACCCGTGAGTGGGTAGAACACGACATTGAGGCCGAGTGTTACACGAGTGGTGATGAGTCCGGTCACCCTACACTTGCGGTTGTGCGGTGTACCCTTGTTCAAACCCCCTCTCCGAGGACTAGAGGCGCACTAAAAAGAGAGAAAGATGATGATTAAGATCCTTGAGTAGTGATCCTCCAAACTTATTCTGTTGTATCATAGATAGCAAGGCCAGTTTTATTTCAAAATTATTAGCCTCAATCACCGACCTGACTATAATAGTGTATCCCCTATGGATTTGGTGTTGTATAATCCCTAAGCGACCTTCTTCCTTCCATGATTGGTTCTTCTTCCTTTTTCTCTTCAAACCTAAGTTTCCTACGCAATCTAAAAGTTTTTTTCAATTTCAGGATCTAATGGAATTAGCAGTCTTGACCTAAGGGCCATACGCATAAACAAGTAGAAGAATCATGTGAACTGAGAATTTTTAGAAAGCAGTAGAAAGAATATCCAACTTCAGAAATCATAGCCTATGACATATTATCACAGGGGTGTGAAAAAAAATATTGAAAAACAAAAAGTCTCAGAATGCAGATTTTCCAACACCAATCGATCAAAAATAATTTTTTAAATATTTTGGTGATTTTTCAGAATTTTTTGAGTATCAGAAAGCCCAAAAAACCCTAAAAATCGAAATAGCTCATAGTTTCACAGCCCCGTGAAAATTTTAGTTCATTTTTCACAGGGGTGTGAAAATCTGTAAAAAAAAATTTTGCAGATTCTCATAACTCCTGAAATATGCAGATTTTTTAGAATTTTTAAAATTTTTGACAAAATAGAAAACTATCAGAAAAACACAAATAAAGTAAAAATAATGCAAAAATAAAAAATTTCATAAATCACAACCCTATGATTTTTTGTCAAAGCCTGTGAAAATCCAAAACCTAGAAAAATAGAAAATAAAGTTAAAACCAAAAACAAATAAAACTTAGTCTAGTGATACTAACAATTATTTTGATATTAACAAAACTAAGGTCCCCGGCAATGGCGCCAAAAACTTGATATGTCCGCAAGTGCACGGATACGTCGAAGTAATAAAAAGATATCAAACCATAGAGACCTATGTGTTAAATACCTAATAGTTAAACTCCTACTAGCTAAGTGAACAATGTGCGATGGAAATAAGACAAGAGTAAATAATCAAAATCTATTATAGAAATTTAGAGAGAGAAAACAAGGACTAAAGTTTCATCTTTTTTAATTCCTATAACTAGACATAAATAAGTTTTTGTTTGTTATTCGAATCACGATAAAGATAAAATTTACTTAAAAAGAAAGTGTCTCCTCTCAGACGTCCAATTTACACTGAACAAGTCTTCACTTTCGTGACATACTGCTCAATGTTTAATAGAAGTAAACCAGACTAAAAGATTAAATCTACTTTCATAAATTTAAATCTTAAGGTCAAAATCTCAAGTAAAATTAAATACTTTCACACTTTAATTTCACAGATTTTGTCTAAGGGATTCTAATAATCAAAACCACCTTTCAATCCATATTATCATGTCTAATATAATAAAAATATTTCGATCAAAATATTAACATGTAAATAAGTGAAACAATCAAGATTTTAGGATAAAACTATTTTCTTAGCCTAAGTTCCTAAAATCACAATTTAAGGGTTCTGAGTTCGTAAATCACCTTTTGGTCCACATTACGAACTCTGAGACATGCAAAAATTTTAGAACTATAAATTTTAAAGTTAATAATCACATAGACAAAATAATCATTTCAAAGAATAACTAACAAATTAATAATCATCTAGTCATTACATAACTAAAAAGGGATTACTCCCTCAGTCCTAAAGAGGTTTTTATGCTATCATGGAGAAGGAAACGCAACAATAATTCATTTTAAAATGATTGGAATTCAACAGAGGAGGAATAAAATAAGTTATTGATTTCACAGGGGTGTGAAAATTTTAGTTCAATTTTGACAGCCCTGTGATTTTTCTTTTGCTGATAAATAGTGTTGCATAGTGTCTTCGTTCGTCCGCCCGGAAACTATAGTAGCGCCCGCATTTTTTATGATTTCTCCCTCGATCGAACTCCTTTCGATCTAAAAATTTTTGTGTGTCTTCTCCTGCATGAGGGGCTCCTTCTCTGAAAATTTGATCACCGGAGATGGCTGCTTTGCTTCCCAGTGATGAACCCTAGCGTGGCAGTGCCCTTCTCGATTTCTCCCTCTATTTTTGATTAAAATCTTTGATAATTGGCTTGAAATCTTCTCCTGATCTTATAGAATGATTCTGTTCTTTCCTATTTTGAAATCATGCTATGATTCTCCTTAATTTGGCTATGAAAATTTCCGCTACAGTGTCGGCGGCGGAAGACTCGAGCGCAGTGGCTAAATTCCCCAAATTAATATTTTCACACTCCCATGAAAATTTTAGTTCATTTTTCATAGGGGGTGTGATAATAGGAAAAATTCTAAAATTGACCCCTAAGCTTGAAATTTCATGTTGATTCTATTTTCGACCTCTAATTTCTTTAAATATATTGAAAACAAGCCATTTTTACATGAAAATAATGAAAAACAAGAAGAAGTGTAGATTCCAAAATAATCTACCAATTAAGTCAAACAAAAGAGCATAAATATGACTAAAAAAGACCAAACGATCATTACAAAATTTACTATGAATTTTTGAGTCATCAAAACACATAAGGCTCAAACCTTTGCTTGTCCTCAAGTTACTCAAATCATGAATCAAGGTGTGTAAAGAAAATATATATGACTTCGGTTTATTTCTCCTTAACACGAAAGTCATCAATAATATGTGTTATGATTCACAAGAATAAGAGATTTAAAGAAATACCTTAAAAAAGACCTTCAAAAAGTTGTAATCCAAGATCAAAAAGATTTTCATAATCCATAATATGGCATTCAGGCTCAATTTGTTTAAACAATTGTAAGCTTTTCTCTTAATCAATTTGATTCACCTTCAAAAATAACTTTCACTTCTTGATACCAAAGAATATTTTCTAATTAACTCTTTAAAGCAAATTGGTCCTTGAACGGTTATCTGCCCATTCCTGTTAGCAGAATAACACTATTCAAAGTACATTGTAAAACAGTGTAATATAACTCATAGCATAATTATAAGTAGTCAGAGGAGTTCTCCACTTAACCTACAGCCCTCTCTTTTTCTGCCTTTTTTTTTGTTCACTTTCTGGAGAGGATCGGTCAAGGGCATGGTATTTAAATCGTTATCGATCTTTCTTCTAAAGGGTAAAAATAGAATTTTATAAATTTCTCTTCGTTACATGATCGAAACAGATTTAAAGTATACCATAAGGTATAATATAACTCATGACTACAATATATCACACTAGAGGTGTTGGAGCAAGTTATTCACAGATATTCTCTAGTTTCTTTCATAAAAATAATTTCATCTAGTAAATCAGAAGAATTAAAATCAAGCAACTATCATTCAACTCATATCACAAGAATGCAAAAATATTTTTCACATGAAAATCTTAATCATTCCAGGACTAATTTTATCCAAAAATCATTTCACAGGTAATTTCACAAATCTGTAAACTAATAAATCATCCACACATATTATTTCAAACCACATGGTTAAGGAAGAATAAGCAATTCATCATCAATATTTAAATAACACACATCTCATCACATGGTCAAAAGCAAATACTCATTCTACTAATCAATCATCATACAACCATATCGAAAATATCATGAGATAACATGAATACCATTACCCCAAAATATAAGAACAATCATACAAGTTATACAACCATATTGAAAATGATAGGATCAAAGGTACAACCATATCGAAATCATAAGATATCATAGTAATACAACCAAATCGAAATAAGAATAAAATGCTCATCAAAAGTATAGTGATCTCAATCACTATCATCATCGTCATCCGGGCTGTGGTGTCAGGCTAGTGATGTGTCTGCAAATGCATGGATACGTCGAAGTAAAAAAAATATCGATCCCACAAGGACCAATGGCCAAATACCAATTTATCTGAGGGTCGTTAGCTAGACGATTTAGAAAAGAGTTTAAATTTTGTTTGCAAGAGTATAAAAATCACAAATAGGTTGTAATCGATTTGATGGAAATTCAGGATTTTGGGTTCACCTCACTATGTTTAATGACTTTTCTAATTAAGAGTATCTTAAGAAGGATTTACTGTGTTGAAAGGGATTTATCCGCATGTAAAGATTGCCCCCTCTCAGTAGTACAATCCGGTGTTTGTTCGAATTAATCCCCTACTCTCATGGTTATTAACTCGAAAGAAACCCAATGAGTTCTTGAAAAATCTATAAAATCCCTCAAGCCAATTCGAACTACTCTCGTGATCGAATCAACTTTTTCAAAAACTATAGCTCTGATGTCGCAAGTCACCTCTTAGTAGTTCCTGCGACATCTCTAATCATGCAAATTATGGCCAGTAATCAACATGTAAATAAACACAACAATAATTGACTCTAACACAAGTAAATTACTTCATAAGAAGTAAATCAATAATACGTCATGAAAACATAGAGAGTTACACCCTTAATCCTGAATAATAGGTTTACGCTGACATGTTCATCATGTTCACGGTATAAAAATCCATGTTTCGATTACAATTGACAAATAAAATACGAAATCAACAAGAAGGAAGGAATTCGAGGCTTCCTGATGAAGATCGACATGGATTGATCGGAAAATCAAAACTTTTTTGATGAAGAATCATTTTTCGCCATCAGTTGCCTGTATTCTTGCCTCTTCATTGAATTCACCTCAAAAATTCACTAAAAATTCCTAATAATCGCTCTAAAGGTTCCTTATATAGTTCTCCAACATCTCCTTAGGTCTTCCCCAAAATTCGGCATGAAATCGAGCCAAATCGGGCAAGAAACTGAGTCAAACTCGGAACTGACAGACGAAATTGTGGACATGATAAATTTCACAGGCGAGCCATGCTTTTGGTTCTTGTAGATGCAAACCCAACTCTCTTCTTTCAGTTCCTACAACCAAGAAGATGAAAAGGAAGGGTAAGGCACATGCTAAAGGCACTAGTCAAGGGTCCAAACAAACACTGAAAAGGCACATGCTAGATGCAGCTACTGTAGGAGGGTTGGTCCTTAATGCCATCCTCTATGGTGTTTACACAATGCACAGAAATCGTGAGAGGGTCTTGAGATGAGCGAAGTCAATTCGCTCGGAAAGTATAACAAGAAACAGAAGAAATCGGTGCAAATTCGTTTCGAGGCAATACTAATACGAGAGAAATCCAATGGCACCAAAAATTACTGAAATTCACTCACTAACACAACTCGGAAAGAATGTGTAAAAATAGGCAAACCTGACCCACCCGGATTGGTGGGATTTACTTCTCAAAAGCAGGAAACACAAGCAGGAAATTGAGTCGAGACACCGGTCACCAACTCTTGCAAACTTCGAAGATGATGCTACTTCGTCTTCCACACACACGCTGGAGGCACACTCGCTCACCAGGAGAACTCTACTTCTAAGAGAACTAAGGGAGAATGCTGGCCAGCCCCTCTCTTTTATAAGATAAGGAGGGGAAACAAGACAAAGGGGACAGCATCTCAACAACTAACAACCAAAAAGTGGTGAAGCTGCCACAAAAAGACAAAACAGAACATAATCCTACCAACTACCATCTACTCCTGCAGGGGCGCAGGTCCTTGATTCTTCAGCGTACGAGGTGGTTGCGGTGATGGTTAGACATGCTCAGAACACATCGCGACAAAGCAGTAGAATTTTGAAGTACTGGGATGTGTAACTATCGTCGCGGCCTTCTCTTGGGCCGTGTTGCTGATGTGGTTGTGTGGCCCATCTAGAGTTGGGCTCTCAAGGGGTTGGTCCGTGGTGTCCTTGGGCTAGGTCGCCATGGTGTGGATGGAGAGTGGGCTGATAACACCCACGAAGCGGTCCGGTGGGCGAGATGGGCATTGGGATCGCTGAATATCCACCTTGTTGGGCTCCTTTGGGTCTTCATGGGGTAGAGCAACATGGTAGGGTGGGTTGTATACGTCAAAGTGGGGTCGTCGGGGCAGTTCTGTAGCTTCAGGTGGCTGTCCGCAGGAGTCACGGGGTGTGACTTTCATCACTGGGTGACCCGAGGAACATTATGTGGAAAACTGTCCGCAGGAGTCACGGGGCGTGACTTTCGTCACTGGGTGACCTGAGGAACATTCTGTGAAATTTCTGACTTGTGCATGTGGTGCCGCTTCCGATTCCGAAATCTCGTCGGGGAGTCGCCCGCAGGAGTCACGAGGTGTGACTTTCGTCGCTGGGTGACCTGAGGAACATTCTATGGAAAATCGGACTTGAGCACCCGGTAGTTGCCTGTAGGATCCACGGGGCATGATTTTCGTCGCTGGGTGACCCGAGGAACTTTCTTTGGAAAATCAGACTTGTGCATGTGAAGTCACTGCTGGTTCGGATGGCTGTCTGCAGAAGTCATGGGGCATGACTTTCGTCGCTGGGTACCCCGAGGAACTTTCTGTGGAAAATTTTTGGGCACCATTGGGGCCAGATCTTCCCCTTCTTTCATGTCCCATGCTCCTACATCAGCTTCCGCTACGTGCTCTGAGGAGTTCTCCTCCGGAGAACTAGGGGGTAGAGGCTCGTCAGGGTCCGAAGGCTCCTCCAAAGGACCGTAGAAAGGAAGTAGGTCCGCCATGTTGAAGATGGGATGGATGTCCATGTCCTCAGGTAGGTCCAGCACGTAGGCGTTGGAGCCGATCCGCCGCACCACCGCGTAGGGCCCCATGTAACGTGGCTGAAGCTTAAAATGTGCTCGGTGGGAAACATGCTCGGGGTGGATGCGCACCCTTACTAGCTCACCAATAAAAAAGTGTTGTGACCTACGGTGCTCGTTGGCCCTCATAGCATTACGAGTATTGCCCAAAATGATTCGATGCCAAACTTCCTCATGCAAGCTAGCTACATGCTGAGCGAAAGAGTATGCATGCTCAGAGAGATGGAACTCCATGGGCAGGTCATGCAAGTCAATGGGTTTACGTGGCTGATGGCTGGAAACCACTTGGAAGGGACTAACACCCGTAGACCTATTGGGTGCACTATTATACGCGAATTCTGCCATAGGAAGGATGGCATCCCAAGACCTCGGGTGGTCGCCAATGAGGCACCGGAGCAAGTTGCCTAAACTTTGGTTAACGATATCGGTTTGACCGTCGGTTTGAGGGTGGTAAGCTGTGGAGAGCTTCAGAGTGGTGCCAATGAGGGCCCAAAGTGAGCGCCAGAAGTGGCTCACAAAGCGCGTGTCACGATCGGACACGATGGACTTGGGGAGGCCATGGAGACGGACAATCTCTTTGAAGAAGAGGTGCGCGACGTGGGACGCGTCCGCTATCCGTGCACAGGGGATAAAGTGGGCCATCTTCAAGAACCGATCTACAACCACGTAGATGGAATCGAAGCGCGAGGCGGTGCAGGGTAGGCCTAGGACAAAGTCCATGCTAAGGTCATTCCTAGGACTGTCAGCAACCGGCAATGGAGTGTAAAGGCCGGTGTTCGCGGGGCGAGGTTTGGCCATTTGGCATGTGCCGCAATGGCGCACAATACGCTCAACGTCACGGCGGAGAGAGGCCAAAAGAAGCGTTCCTCCGCTATCTCAAGGGTTTTGTCGCGGTCGTTATGGCCGGCGATACCACCCGCGTGCAGCTCGAGCAAAAGATGATCTCGAAGCGATGAGCGGGGAATGCACAAGCGGTTCCCCAAGAAAAGATAGCCCTCGCACAATTGGTTGGGGGACTCAGTCAAGGCAGCATGGATGGCACCGAAGTCGGAACCCGTGGCGTACTGCTCCCTGACGTGGTCAAAGGTGTTGACGCGGGTGCGCATCACACACAGAAGGGTGCGGACGCGACTTAGAGCATCCGCGACGATGTTCTCCTTACCCGCCTTGTGATTGATCACAAAGGAGTACTGTTGCAAGTACTCGACCCACTTGGCAATGCGGGCGCCCAATTTCTTTTGGACACTAAGGAAAGATAAGGCTTGATGGTCGCTGTATAAGACAAACTCGCGGTGGAGGAGGTAGTGCCTCCACTGACGAAGCGACTGAATGATGGCATAAAATTCCTTGTCATAGGTCGAGTAACGATGCCGGACAGCGTTCAACTTCTCGCTAAAGAAGGCGACAGGGTGGCCTTCTTGGCTAAGGGTACCTCCGATCCCAGTACCGGAGGCGTCGCAAGCAACCTCAAAGACTTTGGAGAAGTCCGGGAGGCGCAAGACAGGCGCAGTCGTGATAGCATTCCTAAGGGCGTTGAAGGCACGTTGAGTGGCTATGGTCCACTCAAAGTCGTCCTTGGACAGACGTTGGGTCAACGGGGAAGCAATCGTGCTGAAACCCCGGATGAAACGGCGGTAAAAGCCTGCGAGGCCCAAAAAGCTGCGGACCTCGGACACTGTGCGGGGTTCGGGCCAATGTCGGATGGCTTCAACTTTAGCCGGCTCAACAGAAAGACCCTCATCAGAGACGATGTAACCCAGGAAGTGGACTCGATTCGTCATGAAGGCGCACTTCTTCGTGTTAAGGAAGAGGCGCTCCTTCCGTAGGAGGTCAAAGGTGGAGCGAAGATGCTCCAAGTGCTCTTCTCGGGACCGGCTAAAAATCAGAATGTCGTCAAAGTAGACGACCAGGAATTTGCCAATGTAGGGCTTGAGAACTTGGTTCATGAGGTGCATGAATGTGGACGGGGCATTGGACAACCCGAATGGCATGACGAACCACTCGTAAAGACCGTCCTTGGTTTTGAATGCAGTTTTCCATTCATCACCTTCACGGATGCAGACTTGGTGATATCCGCTACAAAGGTCAAGTTTGGAGAACCACGACGCACCGAAGACTAGGTCCAACATGTCGTCAAGTCTCGGTATGGGGAACCTATACTTGACCGTAATCCTATTGATGGCGCGGCTGTCAATACACATGCGCCATGACCCATCCTTCTTGGGCATGAGTAAGGCGGGTACTGCACAAGGACTTAGGCTCTCACGAATGTACCCCTTGGTGAGGAGTTCATCCACTTGACGCTGCAGTTCAGCGTGTTCGGTGGGGTTTAACCGATGATGGGGTAAGTTGGGGAGAGCTGCTCCCGGGAGAAGATCAATGGCGTGTTGGATCCCCCTATTCGGAGGGAGGCCATGGGGTAAGTCCGTCGGGCTGATGTTAGAGAATTCGGTCAAGAGAGAGTTGCGATCTCCGGGGGATGCTCCTCGTCTAAGGGAGGAGGAGTACCCGAGGACTCACGCACCATTAAGGCATAGACAACCTTGGACTCGGTGGTCTCGCGCATAAGCGCGGAGGCTCGTATGAGGGACACGACAGGTGGGGTCGGAGGGGCAGCCGATGGAGGGACCACCACACCCTTGGAGGTGGAAGCGCGTAGCTCCTTTGGTGGGGTCGGGATCAAACGGATTTTCTAATCATTGTGGTCAAACACGTAAGTGTTCGACCGGCCATAGTCGAACACATCCCTATCGTAGAGCCAGGGACGTCCTAAGAGGACGTGGGTGACATCCATAGCTGCCACGTCGCACCACACTTTCTCACGGTAGTCGCCAAAAGCGATGGGGACCTGACATTGGTGGGTGACCGGAAGACTCGACGTGTCAACCCATGCGATCGAGTATGGCTTCGGGTGAGGTTCAAGGGAAAGTCCGAAACGGGTGATCGCGGTCCGAGAGACCACATTCAAGCTGCTACCACCGTCGATGACGATCTTACATGAGTACCCGTTGTTGGTGTATATGCCCCAAGGACCTAATTCTGGTCCGTTACTTGTACTACTTGACATTGATATTTATATCATACTGGCATTGTCGTTATCATTATTTGTTTACATCTGCGAACATGTACGTATATGATAATGTCCCAGGAGACAGATTGGATCTGTGCTCAAACTATTATCCCTAGTCAATGTACCTTAGTGGATATGGGACAGCTATGGTACTTGTAAGATTGGTATATGGGTTGGTTAGGCACGAGGTGCTAACGCAGGCATATGAGTATATCAGTGGTAGATATACTGGACCAACCCGCTGTGAGGCAATGACTTGGTGTCACGAGTTATCCTCACAAGTGATAGGAGATGCATTGATCCCTTGACTTGAGGTCATTGGCCATTCTATGTGGTTAGGGATATGCTTTGATACAACCTAACACCTTGCTGTAGTTGGGAGGTAATAACGGTTGTCATTGGGCATGTCACGACCCATATGAGAAGGTCAATGCACAGACATAGGATTTGCCCCTTCCTAAGGGAAGCATGATATCCATGGAGCTCCTCTATGGTTCTATGACTGAAAGTGTATGGTCATACCCAGGTTAGACCTGATTTAGTCATAGCCATGAGATTGGATAGAAACAAGTGGTGACACACTTGGCCAATCGGATATCAGTTCGGCAAAGAGACTATAATGCATCTGTACCTGGTTGCGATGATGGGGATGTCGATGTCGATATCCATTCCGATGACTTGGGTAGCAGCGATGCACTACTAGGTGCCACTCACTGCTTGTGGTGACCATGGGTCAGCACTGCCAACGTCAAAGGAACCTACAGGGTCGCACACCTTGATACTCGAGTTCTCATATTGATCGGGAAGCCTTATGATCGAGCTATTGGATAACTCAGATCTATTCTGGAGATTTCATTAGCGCCAATGGGCCTGATGAGATGGAAGAGATTTGTTGGAGCCAACTTCCATTTACGGCATATTAACCATGGTTAGCTCAATTTGACCTAGGGTTAAATTGGATTGGATCCATGGGCTTGGTTAACATGCATAATGGACATTGGGCTGGGCCCATTGAAAAGTTGGGCTTAATGGGCTTAAGGAGAAGAAAAGAGATGGCGCATGCTTAACCCTAGTTAGATTACGGTTAGCGCCTATACCTCATGTGAGTTTAATTAATCATGATAAAATAGGGGCTAATTAATTAATTAATTAGAGTCCTATTTTTGTGGGATTAAATGGGCTGATTTATTTGAATTAATTAGAGTCCTAATTGAATTAGGATTTAATTAAATAAATAAATAATTAGAGTCCTAATTGGATTAGGACTTGATTCAAAATTTAATTTGAACCTTGATCAAGTCGCCCACTTGAGTCCTAATTGGATTAGGACTGATCATGATTAATTAGAATCCTAATTAGATTAGGATTTAATTATTTAAACAATTAATTAGAGTCCTAATTGGATTAGGACTTGGTTAATTCCTAAAATAATTAAACTCCTAAATCCTCTCCTAGCCGCCCACTCAAATTGAATTGTTGCCACACACTCAACCGCCTCTTGCTCTATAAATAGAGCCATAGACGCCTCCCCTCATGATACTAATCTCTCCTTGAGGCGTGATCAAAATTGAGGGCGAGTTCTTGAGGGCGAGAGGAAGATGAGGAGAAGGAAGTGAAGTGGAGGTCTCCCTAAGGCTTGGATCTTCTTCCCGAGGCTAGCACTGGGCGTGGAAGAAGAGAGCTCGAGCCATCCGTGTGTGTGAGACTACAGAGGGCAAACGCTTGGGCGCCTACTACGACATCGGCCTCACCTAAATCAAGGTACTTTCTATCTCATCGTGTCGACTCTTTCGCATGTGATCTTCACTAGGTTTTTGGGACTGGCCTGTTTCGGGGGTATTCTTCCGCTGCGCAACGTGTTTGCATCTCTGAAAATTTGTAAAATATCCCCGGGGTTTCCCAACACCCATTGCACTTGATGTAAGTCGTGAAGATGCTCGTATGCCTCTAATCCTCGGAGGGTGGGGTATGGACAAAGGTGCACCGCATAAACGCAAGTGTGGGGTGACCCGACTCTTCACCACTAGTGTAGCACTCGGCCTCAACATCGTACTCCGCAGGCTCACGGGTGATAGTGGCGACACAGGCAGGGGTCTTGTCTGTAGTGGTGGACCTTTTAGGGCAGTCGCGGGACAGATGGCCCAGCTGCAGGCAGTTGTAACAGTTGACGCGACTAGGCGGGCCCACAAGTGGGGCCTTCCCCTTCTCCTCCGAAGTGGGGCGAGAAGGTGGGGCAACGGGGGCTAAACGCCTAGGGGAGTGATGGGCCGCAGGCACAGGCCGTGGGTCGGAACGAGGCTCGTGGCGCTCTGGTCGAGGGTGAACATGAGGAGGTCCGCCCAAATGAGGGCGCCTAGGAGGTCCGGACTCGCTGTGCCTAATCGCAGCCCTAAGGTCATGCTCGATATCGCGAGCGCGCTGGAAGGTCTGGTCGAACGTCTCGGAGCTATAAGTGGGTAGGGCGCGTCGGACATCCGCGCGGAGACCATTCCTAAACTTCGATAGAACTAACTCGGGGTCCTCCTGCAAGTTACACCGGAGTTGTAGCGTCTCAAAGGTGAGCGATACTCCTCGACAGTACCCGATCCCTGATGTAGGCTACTATACTGATCAAGGAGACGCTGCCTATAGGAACTGGGTACGTATCGCTCACGGAGGCGATACCTCATTTCTTCCCAGGTGGTGATGGGAGGAAGGGCTTGTTGCGCATTTTGGCGCTCCACGTTTGCCCAATGCAAACGCGCAGGGCCTTTGAGAAAGGTGCGCATGTACCTAACGTGTGATTCGGGAGGCCAGTTACTAAGGTCAAAGTAAGAGTCAACAGACATGACCCAGTCAAGGAATCGTGACGGGTCGAGACCACCCACAAAGGGTACGGGGGTGTTCCGAATGTAGCGGTGGAAGTCGTCCTCCAAGCGAGGGCGCTCTACGTGGTGCCGGGTTGGGCCCCTTGGCCAGGCCCAAACGTGCCCAAAACGTCCGTGAGGTCGGGGCCCGTATGCGGCCCACACGTCATCATCATCCAGGGGTTCATCTCCGTAACCGAGGTCCCCCTAGACCTCATGAGGTCGCAGGTGGCCGGACTCATCCTCAAAGACTCGCGGCTGCGGGGGCGCAGTCACCGGAGGGAACTCTCTAGTCGGTGGGGCTGGGTTTGTGGACGGAGGTGGGTTAACCGGATTGGAGCGCCTATGCTCCGATGGCTCAGGGAGACTTGTGAGGGAATGAATCCCAGCCATAATCTGCTAAAACATCGCACTTGTATTCCGTTCATGGGATTCCAAGCGTGCGGACAACGCATCCAACTTGGCGTTTACGCGCGCTTCAAGCGCAGCCAAAGAGTCTAAATGGATTCTACTCCCTTTCGAGGGTGGGACCGACACTTGGGTTTCAAGGATGGTATCCGGAAATTGGGACGACATAACTTGTGACCGTGTAGTCACCATGCACAAGCAAGGTCGAAAATGACTAAGTGCAGGATGCTGAAAATGCGGAAACGATGCTGAAATATGCTATGTAATGGTCGGACCGTGCGAACGATAAGAATCGAACGCGCAACGTCCTCTGATACCAGAAATGATGCAGCTACTGTAGGAGGGTTGGTCCTTAATGCCGTCCTCTATGGTGTTTACACAATGTACAGAAATCGTGAGAGGGTCTTGAGATGAGGGAAGTCAAATCGCTCGGAAAGTATAGTAAGAAACACAAGAAATCGGCGCAAATTCATTTCGTGGCAATACTAATACGAGAGAAATCCAATGGCACCCAAAATTACTGAAATTCACTCACTAACCTCTAGAGAAATTTTAAGCACGAATAGGGGTTGCGGATCGCGGGGTCAGCTCGCGCGCCTATGCACCTGCGATCAAACCAACGACAGGGAAACCATCCATGACTCCGACACTCGGATGCTTGTGGGTGAGAGGGCGAACGAAAAACACAACTCGGAAAGAACGTGTAAAAATGGGCGAACCTGACCCACCCGGATCGGTGGGATTTACTTCTCAAAAGCAGGAAACACAAGCAGGAAATTGAGTCGAGACACCGGTCACTGACTCTTGCAAACTTCGAAGACGATGCTACTTCGTCTTCCACAGACACGCTGGAGGCACACTCGCTCACCAGGAGAACTCTACTTCTAAGAGAACTAAGGGAGAATGCTGGCCAGCCCCTCTCTTTTATAAGATAAGGAGGGGAAACAAGACAAAGGGGACAACATCTCAACAACTAACAACCAAAAAGTGGTAAAGCTGCCACAAAAAGAAAAAACAGAACATAATCCTACCAACTACCATCTACTCCTGCAGAGGCACAGGTCCTTGATTCTTCAGCGTACGAGGTGGTTGCGGCGACGGTTAGACGCGCTCAGAACACATCGTGACAAAGCACATCGTGACAAAGCAGCAGAATTTTGAAGTACTGGGCTGCATAACTATCGTCGCGGCCTTCTCTTGGGTCGTGTTGCTGATGTGGTTGTGTGGCCCATCTGGAGTTGGGCTCTCAAGGGGTTGGTCTATGGCGTCCTTGGGCCGGGTCACCATGGTGTGGATGGAGAGTGGGCTGATAACACCACGAAGCGGTCCAGTGGGCGAGATGGGCGTTGGGATCGCCGAATATCCACCTTGTTGGGCTCCTTTGGGTCTTCATGGGGTGGAGCAACATGGTAGGGTGGGTTGTATACATCAAAGTGCGGTCGTCGGGGCAGTTTTGTAGCTTCAGGTGGTTGTCCGCAGGAGTCACGGGGTGTGGCTTTCATCGCTGGGTGACCCGAGGAACATTCTGTGGAAAACTGTCCACAAGAGTCACGGGGCGTGACTTTCGTCGCTGGGTGACCCGAGGAACATTCTGTGGAATTTCTGACTTATGCATGTGGTGCCGCTTCCGATTCTGAAATCTCGTCGGGGAGTCGCCCGCAGGAGTCACGGGGTGTGACTTTCGTCGCTGGGTGACTCGAGGAACATTCTGTGGAAAATCGGACTTGAGCACCCGGTAGTTGCCTGCAGGATCCACGGGGTGTGACTTTCGTCACTGGGTGACCCAAGGAACTTTCTGTGGAAAATTGGACTTGTGCATGTGAAGTCGCTGCTGGTTCGGATGGCTGTCTGTAGAAGTCACGGGGTGTGACTTTTGTCGCTGGGTACCTCGAGGAACTTTCTGTGGAAAATTTTTGGGGCACCATTGGGGCCAGATCTTCCCTTTCTTTCATGACGCATTCTCCTGCATCACTGGAAAGGGTCCAAACAAACACTGAAAAGGAAGGTGAAGAAGACAAAGGAACAGAGGTGCTTCCACTGTATTGAGCAGGGCCACTAGAGAAGGGACTGCAAACAACTTTAGAACGAGGAGAAGAAAGACATGCCCTTGTCTTCTAGCTTAGGTATTTATGTTAATGAAGTCAACCTTTCTATTCCATGTCTTGGGTATTGGATACTGCATGCGGAGCTCATGTTTGTACAAATATGCAGGGGCTCAAGAAATGTAGATCGGTGCGGCATAGAGAAATTGAACTATGAGTTGAAAATACAGCACAAGTTGCTACTATTGATGTAGGAAATTTGATGCTCTCCTTGCCTTCTGGACTTCAGTTAGACTTAGATAATTGCTATTATGTACCTTCTCTCACCAAAAATATTGTATCTATTCCTTGCTTAGCAAGGAAAGGTTTTAAATTTGAAATAAAGGAGAAATCTTGTTCTTTTTCATTTGCAAATGTGTTTTATGGGAAGGGTACTATATATAATGGATTATATGTCTTGGACATGGATAACTTTATATGTAACATAAATCATAAAAGGATCAAACTGAGTGGTTTAGTTGGTATGTACATTTGGCATTGTCGATTAGCTCATATAAACAAGAAACACATTCAATAACTCCATGCAAATGGGTTGTTAGATTCAACCTCCTTGGAGGAGTTTGATACTTGTGAGCCTTATTTATTAGGGAAAATGACAAAAGTGCCCTTCACCAAGATTTGTGAGAGGGTAGGAGGTTTATTGGATCTCATACATAGCGATGTGTGTGGGACATTCAGTAAATAAGCCAGAGGAGGGTACAACTACTTCATCACATTTACTAATGACATCAGTAGATATGGTTATGTCTATTTGATGAGACATAAGTCAGAATCCTTTTAGAAATTTAAGGAGTCCAGACATGAAGTAGAGAACCACCTTGGTAGATCTATTAAAACTCTTCGATCAGATCGTGGTGGAGAGTACCTAAGCGGTGAGTTCTTTAACTATCTCAGAGAGTGTGAGATTTTATCCCAACTCACTCCTCCTGGAATACCTCAATGGAATGGTGTGTCTGAGAGGTGAAATTGAATTTTGTTGGACATGGTTCGATTTATGATAAGTCACACAACTCTACCATCCTCATTTTGGGGACATGTACTTGAAACAGCTTGTCTCATACTAAATAACGTTCCATCTAAGAGTGTCTCTAAGATTCCATATGAGGTATGGAGTAGGAGACGCCCGAACCTATCTTTTATCAGGGTCTGGGATGTGAGGCTTATGTCAAATGTCAGGATTCTAGCAAGCTAGAACCCAGATATGATAAATGTGTGTTTGTGGTGTATCCTAAAGAAACTAAAGGATACTACTTCTATGTTCCCACCGAGAACAAAGTCTTTGTTGCTCGGGGTACTGTCTTTCTAGAGAAGGAATTTCTCATGAAAGAAGGAAGTGGGAGGAAGTTTGACTTGGAAGAGGTCCAAGTGCAACCACAAGACACTGAGATAGAACCTGAGCCACCTACACCGCTTGATGTACTGGAGGCTCAGACACAGGTCCCGTGTAGGTCTAGGAGGATTCGTCGTGCACCTGAGATATATGGGTCGTTGCCGACTCAACATGATGGGATCTTCATCATTGAGGATGAACCTAGGACCTATGATGAGGTAGTCGCTGGACCAGACTCTGAGAGATGGCTTGAGGCCATGAGATCCAAGATGGATTCCATGTCAGCTAAACAAGTCTAGGATTTGGTTGAGCTGCGTGATGGGGTAAAGCCCATAGGGTGTAAATGAGTCTTTTATGACACAAAAATCTATAGTATATTTTGTGCCATTTCACGAGTATTTTCGTGTCATATTCATGTTCATTTACTTATTTTTATGCCTTTTTTTTATCAATTATTGCGGAATCTACACATCTCCTAGTTTTTAATGATTTTCAGGTAAAAAGGCACTATCTTTAGGCATTTTCAAGCAAATTCAGATGCATGGATGAATTTCCACCATCAAGAGAAGATTACATGTCAAATTTTACGCAAATTGGAGCTTCAAACCAAAATTATGGCACTACTGTAATCAAAATTACAGTACCATGGTTTCACTGTACTTACAGAACAAACCACGGTACTGCCATAATTTCCGAGTGCTGCCGTAATTTTGGGACGATTTTGAACAGAAAGTTTCGCAAGAATTATGGCACTACCGTAATGGATTTCACGGGCCATATTTCAAGTCGACTTTTCACCTGAGAGATTTGATGAAAATACGGCACTACCATAATGGATTTCACAGTACTGTAATTCTAGATGATTTCTATACCGAGAACTTCTACTGAAATTACGGCACTGCCGTAATAGTTTTCACGGTCGTAATTACAACCCAGATTAATGACTTTCATGGTCAATTTGAAGCCCGATTTTTGCGGAGATGATTGCGAGTGATCCAGGCCATTAAATTTAGATCTGTAAGAAGGAGAAAAGGAGTTCGGATTGAGAGGAGACGACACACACCAAAAGCCCTAATTTTAATCCACTATCGAGAGAGAAATCGTAATCTTCACTGTCGCCCTAGGTTTCGCCGCCGTGACGCATACAACTCATCTCCGACCATGAAATTTGAGAGGAAGCTACTCCTAAAGGAGGAGAAGATAGTCCAGAAGTTCTAGAGCAAAAGGAGGTCGATCGGAGGAGAAATCGACGAAAGAAGTGCCGCCGACACTGTTCATCGCCCAAAATTACGGCTGTAATTTTCATTACAGCCGTGTTGTCAGTTGATTCTCTCATTTTTCATCGATTTTTTATCACTCTAAACTATGGATTATTGTGACTCTCAAACTATGCTAGTTTAAACTCTTTTTGGGACATGGGGGGAGTAATTCTCCTCAATTTCTTAATGACTAGATTACTTTTATCTTCGTCATGATAATTTTACTATGATAATTCTGCGTATGAGATGATTGCCTTTAATTCTCCAATGATTCATATTGTTAATATGATTTAGAGTTTTTGCGATATGGACCAAGAGGTGATTTGCTAAGAACTTGGAACCCTAAAATTGAATGTTAGGAACTCATCGTAAGAGATTAGGTTTGTTCTTATTTCTCGATTTCAGAAGTGTAATGCTATGTTAATAATCTGAATCTAGGATTGAGTTATTGTGATAAACATGATGATACTGTGAGAGATCAAGTATCGGATCGTTGGAGAACTATAAGTAGAACCTGTGTTGAGATTCGGATGCACGAAAGTGATCTTGGAGTTTCCACTTGAGATAATTGACTTAGAATTCGGATGCACGAGAGTGATCCTTGAGTTCTTTGTTGATTATTTACTTATCTTCAGCATTGAATAGATCCTGCATGAAAGTGAGAATTCTTTGTAAATTGTCTGCGCGAGAGCGAGATGATTTCTTTATGAAGTAAATTATGTCTTTATCATAATAAAATTTGATTGACGAACATCTATTCATATCTAGTCATGGAAATTAAGGTGGATGAAACCCTAGTCCCATGTTTCTCTCTCTAATATTTTCGTGTAGCTTCTAATAGTTTGCTTGATATTTTTGACTGCCTAGCTGGTAAGAAATTGATTATTCGGTACATGACAAATAAGGTCTCTGTGGTTCGATATCTTAATTATTGTTTCGAGTATCTATGCACTTACAGACACAACAAGTTTTTGGCGCCGTTGCCGGGGCTAAGAAGGAAGCAGTTGTGATAAGAGGTTTGGTCACTCCTATAGCCCTTCATTTGAATGTGCCCTATGGGACTGAGGTTGCAAAGGGGAACCCTAGATTAGACATTGAGTCTTATATTGCCATGAAGATGATTGTCAGGGAGGGGGACACACTTTGTTTGCTTGTAGGACCGGGAGCACCTACTTTGCCTTTGCCTCACACAAAGAAGACCAATGTCAGAGATCAAGCTAATTGGAAGTTTTCCCCGAGCGATGCTGAGGCAGCCTTCACACCACCTTTGGACACTACACCACCACCACCCACCTAGGGTGGAAGAGATGACCCATTCGGCATGGGTATGGACTCACCTTCCCACCATGCTATAGATTCTTCCCATCATGCTGGTGGTTCTTCTCACCGACCTAGTGGAGGATGGCTCAGTGCCCATGACCCAGGGTTTCAGGCCCTATCTGCTCAGATTTACTATCTGGAACGTACCATGGAGAGAATGCTTGATAGCATGGGGAAGATGACTGACTCCATGCATCATATGCACTTAGATGTTGAAAATCTTAGTAATTACATGGAGGAGATGGGCAACTTCCTGTATGACCACTTTGGATTTCAAGATTCCAGGAGAGGTGGAGTGTATGGAGGATACCAGAGAGAGCACCAGGATGATCCCATGGATGCAGCTGCAGAGGATACTAAGGAGATCTGATCTGACGATGACGAGTAGAGTTTTGTGAGTATCTCTTTTCCTTACTTCTTTGCTATTTTGTTTTTCCTTGTCTTATTGATGTTTGATGTTTTATAGGGAAGGATGATTCTTCCAAACTCATTGTGTCCGCCATTGCTACTTTGCTCTGCTTTACATGACTATTTCAGTATTCGATATGGTTGTATCATATTTTGATATTGATGATGATTTCGATTGGGTTGTATAACACTTGATGATATTTTTAATTTTGAGCACCTTGTGGAGGTGCATACTTGATGACACGATGATTTTTATGTTTGAATTTTGAATGAGTATATGCTATTCTTGTTAACATGATTATTTTGTGGCCTAGTCTATTTTTGAAGAAAATTCTCGTTGATAATATGATTTTCTTGATGGAGAATTTGTTCATGAATGTGATTAGGACTAGATCTATCATGTTGAATTTATTTCTCTAATATATATCTGCCTAATGGAGTTTTTTCATTGATTGATGAATAAAATTTTGGGTAGACATGTTATTTGATGAATTTGATTTAAAAAGTGAAGCTACTTCTTTAAATAAAATTAGCATATGGGTATGATTTCTAAATTAATATTGATTGATTAATTTAGTTGATGTTCATCCTATCTACTATCTGTTGGGAAGAAAGATTCCATGATCCAAATAAAGAGAGTGATGACTCCCTTGGCACTGCGCAAAATTGACAGTGGTACCAAAGACATGGGTTAAAGTCAAAATGAGAGAAAATGAAAAATCAAGAGAATGACTCCTCATCTTGGCACTGCGTTGATTTGCGGTGGTACCTAAGTTAAGAGTTGAAGTTCAAAGAAAAAAACATGTATCTATGTGAGTACATACCATGAGAGAAATTGTTTCACATCAACTCTGCTATCTTTTGATATGAGTTCTATTACATTGATTATGTGATCGATGTACTCTAACTTCGTCACCAGAAAAAAGGTGGTAATCGAATTAGAGAATGTGAACGATGCATAAAAGGGAGGAACTAAAAAATTATGAGTGGAAAAAGATTTTGGAAATCCTATTCCTGTAAACAAAAGTATGATAGTTTTGAACTGAAACTAGATGAAATCTTGAGATTGAAATTCTATTTATTGTACAAGTTGCGAAGTTTTATTTGATTAAGTTGTAGATCTTGAGAATTGAATTCAAAAGATGATATGTCTATTTAAAATTTTATGAAACAATTGGCGAGAAATTTTTCATTGGAGATTGTATTTTAGAAATTTATTCTTCATGAGAAAGTCTATTCCTTTGATCAATTTTTGATTTTGCTTGATGACAAGCAAAGTTTGAGTCTTATGTGTTGGTCTTCAAAAGAAAGACTGACATGGATGGCAACATAGTTACCTATAAAGGTAGACTTGTGGCTAAAGGATTCAGATAGGTCAACGGGGTGGACTATGATGAAACTTTCTCGCCAGTTGCCATGATTAAATTTATTTAAATCTTGCTTACTATAGCTACATATCATGATTATGAGATATGATAGATGGATGTTAAGACAGCGTTCCTTAACGGGAAGTTGACAGAGGATATGTATATGATAGCCTGATGGCTTCATCCATCCTACAGAGGCCAATAAGGTCTCAGGCTAAAGAGATCCATTTATGGATTAAAGCAAGCATCTTGAAGTTGGAATCATCAGTTTAATAAGGTAGTAAGAGATTATGGCTTTATCAAAAGTGAAGATGACGCTTGTGTGTACAGAAAATTCAGTGGGAGCTTGGTGACTTTTTTGGTCTTATATGTCGATGACATACTGCTCATCGGAAACATCCCTAGTCTTTAGTCTATGAAGACATGGTTGGGGAAGTGTTTCGAGATGATGGACGTAGGGGAGGCTGCCTATATCCTAGGCATGAGGATCCACATGGATAGATCTAAGAGGCTCCTAGCCCTTAGTCAAAGTACCTACATTAATAAGGTCTTGGAGAGGTTGGAGCAATCCAAGAAGAGATACCTTCGAGTGAGACATGGTCTAATTCTCTCAAAGAGCTAGTCCCCCACCACACAGGATGAGAGAGATGACATGAGTCGAGTGCCCTCTATTTCGGCAGTAGGATCGATCATATATGCAATATTGTGTACTATACCAGATGTGGTTTATGCTGTGAGCATAACCAGCCGATACCAATCCAATCTAGGTCTGCAACACTGGCTGGCTGTAAAGAACATCCTGAAGTATCTGAGAAGAACTAAGGATTTGTTCTTGGTCTATGGGGGACAGGAAGAGCTCAGTGTTTAGCGCTACACTAATACATCATTCCAGTCAGACCTTGATGACTTCAGATCATAGGTAGGCTATGTGTTCAAGTTGAATGGAGGCGCCGTATGCTGGAAAAGCTTCAAGCAATCCACCATAGCTGATTCTACAATTGAGGCTGAGTATTTTGCCGCTTCTGAGGCAGCTAAAGAAGTCGTTTAGATAGGAGGTTCATTTCTGAGCTTCAGGTGGTTCCAACTATTGTGGATCCGATTGAGCTCTATTGTGACAACATGGGAGCGATTGCACAAGCAAATGAATTACTTAATTAAGAATTAAGTAATTGTGCAAACTCCAATTTCCTAACCTTTTGACATGAGTGCAAATTACTTTTGATAAATGCTCTCAGTTACTCAACTAAGGGAGACTTAGTGTGCAAGTATAAATCTTAGCTTTTTGTCACTCATTTTATATAAAGTGCAAATATTTGTGATGAAAGCTCCTAGTTACTTTGTGCAATTTTGAGCTAGCAGAATTGCTTACTTTAAGAATATGCCTTATTTTTTTCTAGAATCAAAATATAGCATTTGGAGTATTGCTTGCTAAGCACATAATACCATTCATTACATATAAACCCAAATACACTGAATTATGCACCTATCTTGTCCATCTAGAGTCGGGTTCATTTTGAACTTTCATCCATCAAATAATCTGAACATAGGAGAATTTCTGACCAAGATAATCTTCATTGCATAATTAAATAATTAAATATTTACAATAAGGGTAGGTTGTACCAAATATTACATGCTCTAATGAAATTGTAAACACCCCCCCCCCCCCAAATGTTTAAATCTTACAAAGTTCCCTTTGCAATGCAGTAACATAAGTAAGTGAAAAGCAAAAAATTATGTAAATAACGGAGAGATACTCTAAAAAATTTAATCATAGCTCATTTCTTTGTCTAATGCCAAATGGTCATCACCATGGTGGATGTTCAATGCTTCTTCAATTATTTGCCAACCAAGTGAAAAGTGTTCTAGACCACATGTTTAACTTCACCAATGTCTTTTTGCATAGTGATATAGCCACAAGTGCATGATTTTATCGAAGTAATAAAATAGACTATCATTCACCCGAGGATCAAGATGTTAAGTACCAACAAATTTTAATCTTACTAGCTATTCGAACCAAATTGAGTGGATTAGTGTAAATAATAGTATATTCAAAAACTAGTAGAAAGATTCAGATGAGATATCAAAAACTATAGAGCTCGAAACTAGGGTTTCACTACATAGATATCAAATACTAAAACAAGTAAAATTTCTCTATTAGGTTAATTGATGACACAAAAATATATAGTATATTTTGTATCATTTTATATATCTTTTCATGCTAAATTGAGGCTATTTTGCTTATTTTTATGCCGAATTTATCAAATATTGCAAAATCTACTTCTATTCTGGATTTTGATGATTTTCAGGTAAAAAGGCACTATTTTAAGGCTTTTTCAAGCAAAATCACATGCATGAAAGAGTTACCATCATCAAGAGGAGATCACATGACAAATTTCACGCAAAACGAAGTAACGAACCAAAATATAGCAGTGCTGTATTCTATTTTACGGTACTGTATTTCCGTACGATACCGTAAAATCAGAGCACTACCGTAATTTGGGGAGTTTTCAGACCAGAAGATTTTCCTGATTTTATGGCACCACCGTAAAGAATTACTCGGGCCGTATTTTGGAGCGTTTCAAACTAGAGACTTTTGCTGATTTTACAGCACGGCCGTAAACCATTTCACGGTGCCGTATTTATCAGAGATTTCAGACCAGAGAACTCGTCAGATTTTATGGCACTACCATAATAACTTTTACAGGCCATAATTTTGACACAGGGTTCACAGAACCAAAATATGGTACTGCCGTAAAATAGTTTACGGCCGTAATTTCCATTCAAAAACGCAATTTTTACGGGTCTGAAACTTGCGCATACCATAACCTTTGATCTAGACCTCCAAATTGAAATTTGAAAGTTGCTGCAGACTTGCCATTAAGAGGAGAAGACACAAGAAGTAAAAGAATGAATTTTTATCTAGTATTGAGAGAGTAATCAACAGAGAGCCAGTTAGGGTTTGGCCTCACGCCGAGAGGCGTAGAGGGCACCTCAGGCCATGATTTTCATGCAAAAGCTTCGTCTGGAGGAGAAGACAACACCCCAGAAGTTTTAGAGGAAAATGATTTCAATCGGAGGAGGAATCAACGAAAGAAGGGGCACGACACTGTTCACAGCGGGTTTTGGAGGCAAATTACGACTGTAATTTCTATTGCAGCCGTGTTGTAACGTTGTTTCTTCTTCTTCTTTGATTTCTGAACACTTTGATACTATGGCTTATTGTATTTCTCTTTCCATGCTAGCTTAATCATATTTGGGACATGGGTGTAATTCACTTTGATTTCTTAATGATTAGATAACTCTTATTTTCGTCAGAATAGTTTTATTATGATGATTCTACTTATGTGATTGTTTGTCTTTCCATGCTAGCTTAACTTTGTTTTTTTTCTTTTTGCATGTTTTGGATTTTCACAGTTGTGACAGAGCTGTGATATCTAAAATTTTTTTTATTTGCTTGTGTTTTATTTTTTCTATTTTTTTATATATTCTGAAAGAAAAAGTTTTATCTGATTGATTGGTGTTGGATTATCTCTCTGTTCTTGATAGATTTGAAGATATGTCTTTTAGTTTCAAGTCGTGGGCAACTAAAAGAGATGAAGTATACATGCCATATAAAGATGATTCATTGTGTACTCTTCAAGATACGTTTAACTCTTATATGCACTCTTCTTCTTCTATTAGATGTGATATTTGTGGATATTTTGATCATTATTCCTCTGATTGTCAATTTTTAAATCCCAATTTATCATAGAAATAATCTTATCAATTGTATTCTAGATGGGAAAATCATCAAACTTCTTTTTCTAATGATTACTCAAATCATGTTTCTAAACCATACTTTAAGGACACTAAAAAATCTAACTTAGAGTTGATGTTTGAAAAGTTCATGAAACAAAGTGAGGATGCACATGAAACCCATAAACATAGGCTAGATGATATATGTGCTAATACTGAAATGTTAGAAACCCAGATAGCACAACAAGATTGTTTATTTGAGTTTGATTTGGAAACTGAAGAAATTGATTTAGAAAAATCCCCCTCTGATTATGACTGTTTTGAGATTGAGCCTTATGTGAATATTAATGAATCTTACTCTGATTTTGATGATTGTGAAATTGATTCTTCTAATAACTTGTTTGTAGGAAAGTTTGAGAAAATTGATTTTGAAAAACCCTCTTTTGATGAAATTGATTCTTTTGATGACATATCATTTGTGGTTAAATCAGATGAGCTTGATAAAGGTTTGAAAATTATAGACATTGATGAGCCCCACTTTGATTTTGGTGATATTATTGAAATTAATGATAAGTCTTTGGTGGTTGATTCTGATTCTATTGATTATGATAAATCTCATTATGATTTTTTGTATGATTCTGATTTTGATTCCTCTGATGATGAGTTATTTGTGGAAAAACATGAGGGGATTGATTTAGAATAGTCTCACTTTAATTTTGATGATAATTTTGAAATTGATAAGTTATTTGATGAAAGGAATGAGGAATTTGAAAATAATTTGAATGAATCTCACACTGATGCTTTGCCCATATCCACTATTCAATCTTCTGATTTTATTAAAAATTTATGTTTTATTGAGGAATCTTATGTGAGAGAGAAAAATTATTTTGATGATCTAATGCTTATATCTTTTGATCAAAGTCCTACTCTTATGGCAATTGAAAATATAAACTTGAAAAAAGGACTAATGATATTGCTTACTAACAAACATAGGAAGATCATTAAAAATTTTGATTTAGATTTCCACATATTTAAGAGAGCCACAGTGATTGTAATTTACATAAAATTTTGGATATTTGAATTAGTGGCTAAACTTTTTGGACAGCGGAAAAAAAAGAAATTACATGCTATTTACTTTGGAACTGATTCACCTGCTTCACCATGAGATTTGATTTTTGGTCAAGCTATGGACCTAAAAATTAGCGCTTCTTGGGAAGCAACCCAAGCACTCTTGTTTAGCTTTGTTTCTTTTATTTTTGTTTAATTTTAGAAATAATTTTTCTTCTCTTTTTGTAGGTGAAAACAAGTTTTGGCGCATAATACGACACCGCCGTAATTAGTTTTACGGTACCGTATTTTTGGTCTGTTTTCGACAGAAAGTTTTATGATTTTTACGGCAGGGCCGTAACATCTTTCACGTGCCGTAATTTTGAGTGATTTCCTTCCCGAGAGTTTTTTGAAAAATACGGCAGTACCGTAATGTGCTGTACGGTGCCGTAATTTGAAACCTACTTTCTGCATTCTGCTTACTTCACTGGGTGTTTTCTCGCATTAATTTTAAGAAACTGGGTTGGGAAAATTTTTGATCTTTGGCACAAACTTGAACTACTCATCTTTGTCTATCATCTAGATATTTTTGCTGAATATTAAAGTCCATGGATCATTCTAAAATATATAACATCTTTTAGATTATGATTAATTTCTGCAGCAGTTTTTTCTAACTAATCTGATTAGCGTTTTTGCTGCAAGTATTTAAGGTGCTTGAATGACTCGAAACCTAGATTTTTCACATGGAATATGAAGAACATGTGTCATTCTATCTTGTGGATTAATTGTTTTCATAATTTTATTCTCTGATCATTTTAGGACACCTGGCAACTTTTTTAATCTGATTAACTTTTGTGCAGTTTTTGCAGTTTTGTGATCTGAGTAGCCTTCTTTCTGCTGATGCCCTAAATTCCTGATAGATTTTGATCCTTTGATTTTCATACATCTGAAAAGAACGAGTTTTATTCTATTACATGCTTCTATCCATTTTTCTTTTGGGTCATTAAATCTTATTTTTGGGTATAGATACTTTTATTAAAAAATTCACTGGCTTCAATGTTTGCTTTCTACCTGTTATAGCTTCTTTTGCCTACAGATCTAGAAATCTTCAAGAGCAACTGTCTTCCACCTCTAGCCACCACTGCATCTGCCTCTGACATCACTGTTTCCAACCGTCGACACTGGATTATACCATCTGCAGATTCTTGCTTCTTCTACTGCCTCTACTTCCATTGATGTGATTTATTTATGCAGCAGACTCTTCATTAGTGACTGATTTTTTTATCTATGCAGCATTATTTCTGGCACCCACCGGCCGATGATCTCACCTCCAGGACTGTGATCTCTAGCAAGCCACTAGAGATTACTCACTCTACTGTCGGCACCATCATCATTGCTAGCAGCTCTTCAGCTAGCCTCTGTTCCACCTCTGCTTCTCAGCTGCATCAGCTCTTTCCACCAGCACTTTTCTAGACCATCGATGATATCTCTGATTCTTTCTTGAGAAAATTATTTTTTTATCATTATTATTTTTAGAGACTATTTTTAGACTGAGCCTTATGTATCTTAAATTGTACATGAAAAATTTTCAAAAGGCACATCTATGGACCTAGTAGCATCTGCCCCGACACTATTTTTTGTCTGAGCCTTATGTAATTTTGGTCAGAGCTTGCTATATAGTTTTGTGAGTATTGTTTGCACTCTCTTGTTCATGATTATTTCATATGGTTGCATCTTTGATTTACTTTAGATGTATCACTCACTGAGATTTCTACTCGATATGGTCTCTTGAATCTATCATTTTACACTTTTGAACATTATTGTTTGAGTTTGATGCTTCTACACCTCTGTGGCCACCGCCACTGCTATTCTATTTCACATGCTTATTTTTCTTTTCGACGTGGTTGTATGATGATGATGAGTATACTCTTGATTTATATTGTTGATGACTTGATTGATTGATGATGAATGGATTCAAATTCATGATTAGAGAAAAACTCTATCATGTTAGATTTATTTCTTCAATGCATATCTATCTCTGAAATTTGACATTGGTTGATGCATGAAATTTTGGGTAGATGTATTATTTGAGAAATAATATCTAAGGTGAACCTATTATTTTGAATAAAATGAGTATATGAGTATGATTTGAGAATTGAGATCAATTGATCAACCTAGTAGATGTTTAGTTTATTTTGCTATTTGTTGGGAAATAATCCAAGATACATAAAAATAGAGAGAGACTCCCCTACTTGGCACTATGTAAAATTGATGGTGGTACCTAAGACATGGGTTGAAGTCTATGCATGAAAAATAATGAGAAATAAAAAGAATAAAACTCCTCTACTTGGCACTATGCAAAATTGATAGTGGTATCGAAGATAAGAGTTGAAGTCAAAAATAAAATGTGTGTATCAAGTGGGTACATGCCATCTTTACAAAACAAACAAAATGCATAAAAAAAAAGAAAAAAAATTATGTGTGGAAAAAGATCTTGGAAACCTAATTCTTGTAAACAAAAGCATGATAAATTTTAACTGAAATTGGGTGAAGTCTTGAGATTGAAAATTCTAATTATTATACGAGTTGCAAAGTTTCATTTGATTGAATTGTGGATCCAGAGGGTTGAGTTCTAAGAATGATATGTTTGCTTGAAGTTTTATAAAGCAATTGATGAAATTTTTTATTGATGATTGTATTTTAGAAATTTATTGAGCATGAAAAGGTTTATCTTTTAATCAACTTTAGATTTTTGCTTGAGGATAAGCAAAGTTTGAGCCTTATGTATTTGATGACACCAAAATATATAGTATATTTTGTATCATTTTATATATCTTTTCATGCTAAATTGAGGCTCTTTTGCTTATTTTTATGCCGAATTTATCAAATATTGCAAAATCTACTTCTATTTTGGATTTTGATGATTTTCAGGTAAAAATGCACTATTTTAAGGCGTTTTCAAGCAAAATCAAATACATGAAAGAGTTACCATGATCAAGAGGAGATCACATGACAAATTTTACGCAAAATGAAGTAACGAACCAAAATACAACAATGCCGTATTCTATTTTACGGTACCGTATTTCCGTACGATACCGTAAAATCAGAGCACTACCGTAATTTTGGGAGTTTTCAGACCAGAAGATTTTTCTGATTTTATGGCACCACCGTAAAGAATTACTCGGGCCGTATTTTGGAGCGTTTCAAACTAGAGACTTTTGCTGATTTTACGGCACAGCGTAAACCATTTCACGGTGTCGTATTTATCAGAGATTTCAAACCAGAGAACTCGTCGGATTTTATGGCACTTCCACAATAACTTTTACGGGCCGTAATTTTGACACAGGGTTCATAGAACCAAAATACGGCACTGCCGTAAAATAGTTTACGTCCGTAATTTCCATTCAAAACGCGATTTTTACGGGCCTTAAACTTGCGCGGACCATAACTTTTGATCCAGACCTCCAAATTGAAATTTCAAAGTTGCTACGTCTTTAAGAGGAGAAGACACAAGAAGTAAAAGAATGAATTTTTATCCAGTATTGAGAGAGCAATTGATAAAGAGGTGGTTAGGGTTTGGCCTCACACCGAGAGGCATAGAGGGCACCTCAGGCCGTGATTTTCACGCAGAAGCTTCACCTAGAGGAGAAGACAACACCCCAGAAGTTTCAGAGGAAAACGTTTTCAATCAGAGGAGGAATCAACGAAAGAAGGGGCACGACACTATTCACAGCGTGTTTTGGAGGCAAATTACGGCTGTAATTTATATTGCAGCTGTGTTGTAACGTTGTTTCTTCTTCTTCTTTGATTTCTGAACACTTTGATACTATGGCTTATTGTATTTCTCTTTCCATGCTAGCTTAATCATATTTGGGACATGGGTGTAATTCACTTTGATTTCTTAATGATTAGATAACTCTTATTTTCGTCAGAATAGTTTTATTATGATGATTCTACTTATGTGATTGTTTGTCTTTGATTCTCCATAGTTTGATGTTATTATTCATGTTTTAGAGTTCTCGCAATAAGGACCGAAAGGTGACTTGCTTGAGAACTTGGAACCCTAGAATTGCATATTAGGAACTCTCTTAGGTTAGTACTTAATTATTTGATTTTAGTGATCTTATTGCCATGATGATAATTTGAACCTAGGGTAGAGTCGAGTTGTCAAATGTGGAGATCTTGCACGAAAGTGAGCATCGGAACGTTGGAGAACCATAAGTAGAACTTGTGTTGAGTCTCGAATGCACAAAAGTGATCCTTGAGATTCCACTTGAGACAATCAACTTAGAATTCGGATGCACGAAAGTGATCTTGAGTTCTTTTATTGATGATTTACTTATCTTCAACTTGGGATAGATCTTGTGCGAAAGCGAGGATTGGTCCCTGCATGATTGTCTGCACGAAAGTGAGATGATCCCATTATAAAGTAAATTAAGTCTTTATCATAATAAGATTAGTCTGACGACCTTTTATTTATGCCTAGTCATTAGAATTAAGGTGGATGAAACCCTAGTCCCAATGTTTCTCTCTGATTATCTGATTTCGTGTGTTGTCCATCATTGTTTTGTTATTATTCGGTTGCTTAGCTAGTAGGAATACAACTATTTGGTACTTAACAATAAGGTATCTATGGTTAGATATCTTTCTTTATTACTTCGAGTATTCGTGCACTTGCGGAATACAACATCAATAAGTTAAAGGGAAATTATCTTAAGATATAGGTCATCCCCTCTCGAATGCTATAAACCTGATGTGAATCTAGTAGACACTATCGTATCCTATCAAGTTAAATTAAATTCTATGACAATTATAGACCCTCAAGTAATTTTAGTCACTCTTGTAGGCTATGCTTATAGGTTTAGTTATAGTTTTTCTAACAATATAAAATCACCTCTCAGTGTATCCTATAGAATTTGTAACCATGCAATTACTTTGACCAAGAATAGAAACATGTAAATTGATCAACCACAATTAAATCAAATAACTCTTAGTCACTCACATAAATTCATCTTCATAAGTAAAATTATGTATTTTTTTGACACAGTAAAATCACCTCACTATTGTTGGGGTATGCCCTTAAGGCTAATGTTTGAAGCCTTGGGATTGTAACAGTATCATGTATAAACCCTTGTGTTTATAAAGGAAATGGTTGTTATTCAGTTTGTTACATTGTCTGCTGCAATACATGTGCTTCTGAATAATGTCTCAGAGCTGTTCAGCTTGGCTGACATGCTATGTGTCCTTAGTCGAGATATCTTGGTGAACATGAGATAACCTTGATATGCTTAAGACTAATATGTGTTCTAATCTTATAGGATGCTTCGAGCATGAAATAAGATGTAGACTCATGGGTACATTGGATGTACTGGACAGACCCTACTAGGATATTCAATTGCTTGTCACAATGTGAATAATCCTTGATTGCAACAAGTGGCACATTTCCTCTGACTTGAGATCACTTGTGTTTCTAAATGATGATTGTCATTGTTTTGAGGTAGTTCAATATCATTTGAAACATAATGGTTATAGACTATCTTGGATGGTGAGCTTGAGTCATGTTAGGGCACTAGTGATAGATAAAGGATGGCCGTCTCCTTCATTGGAGTGTGATGTTCTAAAGGGGCCCCCCTGGATGAGATGATTGAGAAAGTGTATGGTCATACCCAGGTGACTATGTTCATCTGATCTGATCATGCTCATCATATTGGAGCTACAGGCTTGACACGCTTGTCCAATAAGAACATCCAGTGGCAAAGGAATCATGTATGCCTGGTGAAGTGGATTCACACTTGTGCTGTGGTTTGGGTGTAGTCTTGGAAGACTCTTTCTTTTATATCGGGAGACAGTGATGTGTTGCTAGATACCCCTCACTGATCGTGATGACGTAAGTTATCGTTACCGACATTTAAAGGAAACCCTTAGGGTCGCACAATTTGATGATATGGCTTACTTAAGTCAGATCGTGTGGACTGAATTGTTTAGGTTCAATTTAAAGGGATTTAATCTCTGATTGTGAGTGAGATCTGGTCTGATCATGTTTGATTGATTAGGGCTTGAGATCGGTAAGCTTCGATTGAGAGAATGGATGCTAGATCGGTGAGATCAGGAGCATCAAGAGATCAACGGTCAGATCTAGAACCTTAGGGTTTAATGTGATCTGGACTAATGGCTTGGGTTAATTGGTCTTTGAACCAAACCAAAATTGAACCAGCTCATCATGTGAGCGCACGGTTCAAGTTAAGAGAAATATGCGATTGGGAAAAACCCTTGATCGCATGTTGAGGAGTGGCTTTCTATTTTTAGAAAGCATGATCACATACGTGACCACGCCTCACCTCTTCACACCTATTGTTGTCGCCCCTCTCTTCTCGTGTGTTTTGGAGGCACTCTCGTGGAAGAGGTTTTGACGACAAGGAAGAATCGCCAAGTGTGGATCTCATCTTCTTCATCCCTTCTCACACGACAAGGTCACTTGGAGAACCTTGCTAGCACAAGGAGCGTCCAAGGAGCAAGCCATCGATCATCTTGTGTGTGGCGCTTTGGAGGAGAACCCCATCGTTCTCTCTTCTTCCTAGACACCATCTAAGCGATGGCCATGGTATGAGTCATTACCATTCTATTGCGATTGATTTTAAAGTTGATCATATATCATGCATTTGATCCCTAGAAACCCCTTCCGCTGCATGTAAACCTCCATATGCGCCTATTAGGGTTTCGCTCCCCCTTGTTAGGGGACTTACAATTGGTATCAGAGGCAGGTTTATATGCATGTTTGTATGATTGCTAGTGATCCATGTTTGCGCAACACCTTAGATCTAACCTTCATGCGAAAACTACATGATGTATGATTTTTATCATTAGCGCATGTATCTAGTTGGCGCATCCATTTAGTTTTTCTCAAAAACTTCTTTACTTGCGCGACTCACCTTAGATCTAAGTGGCGCCTGCTATAAGTCCTTAGACGGGTTAGTAGGGTTGAAGTCATCTCTAGTTCAGATCCAACTAGTCTGATCAGACCATCTGATAGCCTAGATGGGTCGACCAGATGGCACCTATGCGCAAGCATAAGGTGGCTATAGGTCGACTGCATCAAAGGCGTGTAGCGAGGTCTGGTTGAGACAACCAGTGAACACGCATGAGTTAGGCCCGGGGTCACACCCGCTTGCCAAAACTCATGTAGGTTGTTCAGCCCTAGCGCATGCATAGTTGACCACTGGGTCGACTCAAGTCAGTTAGGACTTGGTGCATGCAAGGGCAGTGGATCTGACTAGGTCTGATGAGTGGATCCCTATTAATGGACCGTTGTAAGGTAGTAGGGCACATAAGGAAAATAAAATTGAAGCCAATGGGTTTTTCGAAAATTTTATTTTCATGAATGGATCACATGTTGATTGTAAGCATATGCTTGTTTATTTAATCTTATGTGGGACGCCTAATTAATGTGTGCTGTGCTGGGGCCTGCGTGCCTGGTTAAAATTTGTAAATTAATTTTTATTGTGATCTGCGCATCACATTTTTATTTAATTTATAAACTGTAATTGACCTGCGAGTCAATCTTGTCTAGATAGATTAAATTGTATTTTAATCAGACAAGAGCACAGAGCACACTTGGCAGAGGCGCATGCAGTAGTGGCTTGACCAGACGGGAGGTCTAGGGTTCGACCCTAGGACAGGCGCATTTTCCCTGGTGGGCACACCTGAGCTGCAGTTGGCGCTTGGGCCCTAGGTTGGGCCAGATGAGAAGCAAAAGCCCCATGAAGAAAAGCAAGTGAAGACTTAAGTTAGGTTAAGGTCTTACTTAGGCTTAATGGGCTTTTACCACATAAGATCAGCATGCTTTCTATTTATTGTTTATATAATTAGAATTGCATGATTTATTTATCTTCTGCTATCACCATAGGAATTGCATGATAGTTGAGAAGATAAAAGACCGTTAAAATCCAACGTTAAATATCAAGCACGTAAAGCCTTCTGACGCGAAACCTCACTGTTCTGACTATCGTTGGGGCCGTGTTGTACCCACTCAGTGGGCACGCCCATCTATCTTCAGACGGTGTGTGATTACACCTGCGTGTTACAGAGAAGGGATTTATCGCTTCTCGTTGCTCAGTATAGCACGTGGTGGTCCAGGGAGTAGGTCAGGTCAGCTTGACCATGTAGGCTACATATGTGGCGCATATGGTAGCACATGGAGGCAGCCATCTGTGGGATCAGCGACTGTGTTGTACCAACTCAGTTGGCACAGTCTGCTGGATTGCCCAGATGAAGGGGAATCGCACGGGTTGGCGATTGGCAGGGACTGCCTACCAGAAATTAGTGCTTGTACTCTCTGTGCATCTTATCTCGCCTGAGCGGGACGCGGAGACCAAGTATGAAATCTGGATCCCATCTCACTAAAAGAGTGTTACTCTTTCGGACTGTTTTCATGGATTTTTCAGTCAGATAAAACAGTGAGAAAAGAATCATTCTTAAGTCCTGAATTGATTCTTTACATTGATACTGACCTTGCTGTTCTTGCATTGTTGTAGATTCCTGCAGCAACGAACACCATGAACTTCAATGTGCGATCCCTACTGGAAAGGGAGAAGTTTGCTGGGCCAAACTTCTCAGACTGGTACGGACACCTTAAGATTGTTCTTAAGGCAGAGAGGAAACTGTATGTCCTCGAGACGGCGATACCGCCTCAACCCGCTCCGAACGCCGCAAGGGCGGTTCGGGAAGCCTATGAAAAGCATGTCAATGATAGCATTGATGTCGCTTGCCTGATGCTAGCGTCTATGACGCCACCGCTGCAGCGTCAGCATGAGGATATGTCTACTATAGAAATGATAGCAAACCTCAAGATGCTGTATGCTGCACAGGCAAGGACTGAGCGCTACAATTTGACTAAGCTGTTCTTTCAGAGCAAACTGGCTGAAGGGAGTCCAGTGGGAGCTCACGTGCTCAAGATGATTGGGCACAAGGAGGCTCTAGAGAAACTGGGACACACCATCAATCAGGAGCTTGCTGTAGACATTATTCTGCAGTCTCTCCCGCCTTCTTTCGATGCGTTCATTATTAACTTTAATATGAACAAAATCGATTGTACTCCGGCAGAGTTGCTGAATATGCTCTTGACTACAGAGGAGACTCTAAAGGGAAAGCCTTCAACCTCTGTCTTGATGTTTCCTTCAAGGAACAAGAAGAAGGGGAAGAAGGGCAAAGCCCCAGTCAAGAACTACAACAAGGCTCTGAAGCAGAAGGTTAAGCGGTCGAAGGAATACAGATGTTTCCATTGTGGCCAGCTGGGTCACTGGAAAAAGGACTGTAAAGCGCTCCAAGGAGATAAGAAGGGAAGCATCGCTTCTGGCTCAGGTATTTATGTGACTGAGGTCATGTTTTCTTCTTCTGTAATAACATGGGTGTTGGACACTGCATGTGGAGTTCACATTTGTTCAAATGTACAGGAACTCAAGAGAAGAAGACAGGTGGGACAGCATGAGGTGGACCTACGAGTTGGAAACGGAGCACGGGTTGCTGCTGTTGCTGTAGGAGAATATTACATCTCATTACCATCTGGACTTGTATTAGAACTGAACAATTGTTATTTTGTTCCTAGCATTACCAAAAATATTATCTCTATTCCTGCTCTTGTCAGGAAAGGGTTTTCCTTTGAATGCAATATTTCAAAGTGTGTTTTATCTTTAGATAATATTGTTTATGCTACTAGGTCAATTAACAATGGGTTATTCATGTTGGACATGGAATGTTCTATACAAAACATTGATAATAAGAAAGCCAAGTATGCTGATGACAGCACCTTGCTATGGCATAGTCGTTTAGGCCATATTAACAAGAAGCGCATTAAGCGGTTGCATGAACAAGGACTGCTGGGATCATTCTCCTATGAGGAGATTGATACATGCAAAGCTTGTTTAATAGGCAAAATGACGAAGTCTCCTTTTCCTAATAAAGGTCAAAGGGCTTCAGGTTTACTTGACCTTATACACAGTGATGTGTGTGGGCCATTTAGTAAACATGCCAGGGGTGGCTATCAATACTTCATTACCTTTACTGATGATTTCAGTAGATATGGGTATGTCTATTTAATGAGACATAAAAGTGAATCTTTTGACAAGTTCAAAGAGTTCAAGAATGAAGTACAGAATCAGCTAGGCCGAAATATCAAGGCACTTCATTCTGATCGAGGTGGAGAATACTTGAGTCATGCGTTTACTGACTATCTAAAGGAGTGTGGGATTATCTCACAGCTCACTCCGCCAGGAACACCGCAATGGAATGGTGTGTCCGAAAGGAGGAACAGAACCTTACTGGATATGGTTCGTTCTATGATGAGTCAGGCTACTCTACCTTACTCCTTTTGGGGATTTGCACTGGAAACAGCTGCAAAGGTACTAAACCGAGTGCCATCCAAGGCAGTTTCAAAGACCCCATATGAGTTATGGTATGGGAAACAGCCGAGCTTGACATTTATCAGGATCTGGGGTTGCGAGGCTTATGTCAAAAAGCTCGCCTCTGGCAAACTAGAGAGCAGATCTGAGAAATGTATCTTTGTCGGTTACCCTAAGGAAACTAAGGGTTATTATTTCTACGATCCCAAGGAGAACAAGGTATTTGTTGCTCGGACGGCCATTTTTCTTGAGAAGGAGTTTCTTCTGCAAGAGGCCAGTGGGAGAGAAATAAAGCTGGATGAGAATCCAGAGGAAGGACAAAGTAGTCAAGCACAGTTGGATGAGCCTGAGCAGGTAGAACAGGTTATTGAACAACCTGAGGCTCAGATATCACGGGAACCACGAAGATCGGGAAGGATCCGTCGACAGCCTGAGCGCTATGACGGAGTCTACATCATTGATAATGATGAACCCCTCACTTATGCGGATGCGGTCAGTGGACCGGACTCAGCTAGATGGCTTGAAGCTATGCGAGCCGAGATGGACTCCATGTCAGATAACCAAGTTTGGGATTTGGTTGATCCGCCTCCGGGAGTTATCCCTATAGGCTGCAAATGGATCTTCAAGAAGAAGATTGACATGGATGGTAACGTGGTTACCTATAAAGGCAGGCTAGTTGCGAAAGGTTTCAAACAAATCTACGGGATAGATTATGATGAAACTTTCTCTCCTGTAGCTATGTTTAAGTCTATTCGGATTCTTCTCGCGATAGCTGCATATTATGATTATGAGATCTGGCAAATGGATGTGAAGACTGCTTTCCTTAATGGAAATTTGCAGGAGGATGTGTATATGACACAACCTGAAGGTTTCACAAATCCATCAGATCGTCATAAAATATGCAAGTTAAAGAAGTCCATTTATGGACTTAAACAAGCATCAAGAAGCTGGAATATTCGTTTTGATGAATCAATCAGTGAATTTGGTTTCATCAAGAACGAGGATGACCCGTGTGTATATAAGAGGTTTAGTGGGAGCGTGATTACTTTCCTAGTCCTCTACGTCGATGATATCTTAATCATTGGAAACGATATTCCTGAAATGCATGCTGTTAAAGCATGGCTAAGAAAATGTTTCCAGATGAAAGATTTAGGAGAAGCAGCCTATGTGTTAGGTGTGAAGATCTACAGGGATAGATCTAAGAGGCTTCTCGGGCTGTGCCAGAGTACTTACATCGATAAAGTCCTGGAGAGATTTCATTTAGAGAATTCTAAAAGAGGATATCTTCCAGTCAGACATGGTCTGAATCTTTCAAAGAGTCAGTGTCCTCAAACACAGACTGAGAAAGATGAAATGGACAATACGCCTTATGCTTCGGCTATTGGGTCCATTATGTATGCGATGTTGTGTACTCGCCCAGACGTCGCTTACGGGTTAAGCGTGACCAGTCGGTTCCAAAGTAATCCAGGTCAGGCACACTGGATTGCAGTCAAGAATATCTTAAAATATCTGCGGAGGACCAAAGATATGTTCTTGATATATGGAGGTCAGGAAGAACTCAGTATTGAAGGATATACTGACGCTTTGTTCCAATCTGACCAGGATGATTTCCGATCGCAATCAGGCTATGTTTTTAGCTTGAATGGAGGAGCAGTGGTGTGGAAAAGTTTCAAACAGTCTATCGTTGCTGATTCCACAACAGAAGCCGAGTGTGTTGCAGCCTCAGAAGCATCTAAGGAGGCAGTATGGATTCGTAAGTTCGTTCAGGAACTTGGTGTTGTTCCTTCGAGTGCAGATCCTTTGGTTATCTTCTGTGATAACACTGGAGCAATCGCACAAGCAAAGGAACCACGGTCGCACCAGAAGTCCAAGCACATACAGAGATGGTTTCACTTGATCCGGGAGATCATTGATCGTGGCGAGATCAAAGTCTGCAAGGTTCATACAGATGACAATCTGGCAGACCCGCTTACAAAGCCTCTGGCGCAGCAGAAGCATGAGAAGCACTGTAATAATATGGGTTTGAGATTTCTCAACCATTAGATTAAGTGCAAGTGGGAGATTGTTGGGGTATGCCCTTAAGGCTAATGTTTGAAGCCTTGGGATTGTAACAGTATCATGTATAAACCCTTGTGTTTATAAAGGCAATGGTTGTTATTCAGTTTGTTACATTGTCTGCTGCAATACATGTGCTTCTGAATAATGTCTCAGAGCTGTTCAGCTTGGCTGACATGCTATGTGTCCTTAGTCGAGATATCTTGGTGAACATGAGACAGCCTTGATATGCTTAAGACTAATATGTGTTCTAATCTTATAGGATGCTTCGAGCATGAAATAAGATGTAGACTCATGGGTACATTGGATGTACTGGACAGACCCTACTAGGATATTCAATTGCTTGTCACAATGTGAATAATCCTTGATTGCAACAAGTGGCACATTTCCTCTGACTTGAGATCACTTGTGTTTCTAAATGATGATTGTCATTGTTTTGAGGTAGTTCAATATCATTTGAAACATAATGGTTATAGACTATCTTGGATGGTGAGCTTGAGTCATGTTAGGGCACTAGTGATAGATAAAGGATGGCCGTCTCCTTCATTGGAGTGTGATGTTCTAAAGGGGCCCCCCTGGATGAGATGATTGAGAAAGTGTATGGTCATACCCAGGTGACTATGTTCATCTGATCTGATCATGCTCATCATATTGGAGCTACAGGCTTGACACGCTTGTCCAATAAGAACATCCAGTGGCAAAGGAATCATGTATGCCTGGTGAAGTGGATTCACACTTGTGCTGTGGTTTGGGTGTAGTCTTGGAAGACTCTTTCTTTTATATCGGGAGACAGTGATGTGTTGCTAGATACCCCTCACTGATCGTGATGACGTAAGTTATCGTTACCGACATTTAAAGGAAACCCTTAGGGTCGCACAATTTGATGATATGGCTTACTTAAGTCAGATCGTGTGGACTGAATTGTTTAGGTTCAATTTAAAGGGATTTAATCTCTGATTGTGAGTGAGATCTGGTCTGATCATGTTTGATTGATTAGGGCTTGAGATCGGTAAGCTTCGATTGAGAGAATGGATGCTAGATCGGTGAGATCAGGAGCATCAAGAGATCAACGGTCAGATCTAGAACCTTAGGGTTTAATGTGATCTGGACTAATGGCTTGGGTTAATTGGTCTTTGAACCAAACCAAAATTGAACCAGCTCATCATGTGAGCGCACGGTTCAAGTTAAGAGAAATATGCGATTGGGAAAAACCCTTGATCGCATGTTGAGGAGTGGCTTTCTATTTTTAGAAAGCATGATCACATACGTGACCACGCCTCACCTCTTCACACCTATTGTTGTCGCCCCTCTCTTCTCGTGTGTTTTGGAGGCACTCTCGTGGAAGAGGTTTTGACGACAAGGAAGAATCGCCAAGTGTGGATCTCATCTTCTTCATCCCTTCTCACACGACAAGGTCACTTGGAGAACCTTGCTAGCACAAGGAGCGTCCAAGGAGCAAGCCATCGATCATCTTGTGTGTGGCGCTTTGGAGGAGAACCCCATCGTTCTCTCTTCTTCCTAGACACCATCTAAGCGATGGCCATGGTATGAGTCATTACCATTCTATTGCGATTGATTTTAAAGTTGATCATATATCATGCATTTGATCCCTAGAAACCCCTTCCGCTGCATGTAAACCTCCATATGCGCCTATTAGGGTTTCGCTCCCCCTTGTTAGGGGACTTACAACTATATCCTACTGTATCTAAAACATGAGTTTATTTTTCTCTCATAAAGACATGTGAAATAAGTTTTCCAAAACTAAATTAACAAGAGTTAAATAACAGAATAAAAGAAATCATACAAGTTTATGACATAAGCTAATCAATGGGTCCCATAAAATAGTTTCAGCCATAAAGCTCATGATTTCAATATAAAAACTCTTTATAATTTGTAAACAATAAATAAAATAATAATTTGATGATTCTCCCTTTTGGAATTATTGCCAAAATCACTTGAAGTTATTTTGTGCAGTTTGCTATTCATGGACCATGATTGCAGTCAAGGACTGTGATTGTAAACTACTAACAACGTTGACTTTCTCCACTTCTTTCCCCTTTGATTCGATGTAATTTGGCTTGATTTCCTCTTAGAATTGAAACCTACAATGCTCACTAAATGTGGAAGTTGTCGTTGCCCTTGGCGGTTGCCTTTAGGCAGCCTTTGTGACCTCTAGGGCACCTCTTGCTCATCTTCGATTGCCCAATTAGTTTTATGACTCATTTATTTATAGTTCGGGGGTGATCCATGCTTGAAAATATAAAAAAAATATGGGTCAAGTTGACACAAAATCATTTGGACATACGTAGGACTAAGTCATTCATAGTTGTAATCATGGTCAATGACCATGGTTACTGACCATGATCATGTGAAATTTTACCTTTGCTTAAAATTTGACCTGTAGCTTCGTCCCATTATGTAGAATCATTCTATGATATCAAATCTCTCGAAATCTGTCAAATTTTGGTACTTTTTATATGAAATTCATAAAAATATAGAAAACTATTGATTCTGAACAAATAAAGATATTTAAACCAAAAAAAGATGTAAAAATAATAAATTATGACTACATTTTATAGTTAAATAACATAATGATCTTTATATAATTTGATGTCATCAAAATATCCATAACTTAAAATCTTGCTTCCTCAAACAATATCATGAACATTATTATAAACATGAGTAATCAGTATAATAATTTAAAAGGCATAAACATAATCTATTCGAACTATTTTTAGTTGTAGTGCACCTTTCAATTTTCAAACTCTAAGTTAGCTGAAAACCTTTAGGGATTAAATTTTATGATGATTCTATCCAAGACAAAGTTGATTGTTTTCTTGTTGGGCTCTAGACCTAGTTTGCATGATGGAACTTTCAAATATGATTATAGCTTTTCAAAAATAATGCCCAGTGTTTTATGATGGTCAAAACTCTTTCAATCAACCTAATTCCAAAGATCATCCTAGAAGTAGAAAATAAGACTTTTGGTTTGAAAAATTCTATCTAAGAGCGGATGCTCTGAGCTGGTGTAGATCTGAGTAGCAAACATTCAAACAAAACCTTTGACCTTTGAAAATAGTTTTGTAATAGCATATAATATTGGAAAAAATGAAATTAAGACTAACAGAGTTGAAAACTAGTTTGTTTTTGTACTCTTAAAAAGTAAGAAAAACAAAAACTATTATCTAATAAAAAAAACTATAAATTGCATGAAATAAGAACTTACCTTCTGCCCCTTGAGAGTAGAAGGGGTAACCTTCTCATTCTTCACATGTCGAATGGTTGATGACAGGTAAGTAGGGCCTTATGAGCTTACACACATGCAATTCAGCAACCCCAAACAAACTTAGGTGAGTTTAAAAATAGATTTAATAGTCCAAATACAATCAAAAACTCAAGGGGGGAGCAGTAGCCTCCAAATTCCCTTACTAGACAATTTTAGAGACTATCTAAAGAGAGGGTGAGAGAGAGAGAGAGAGAGAGAGAGAGAGAGAGAGAGAGAGAGAGCTCCGAGAGAGGGGAAGTAGAAGTCTCCTTGAGCTCTATCCTTGTGCCAGATCCTAAGAAGAATGAATAAGGTGTAGTAAGGATGTTCATTAAACATGGAAGTAAAAAAACAAAAAAGTAAAAAAGAGAACTTAGCTAATGATTGTGCCCTTTGAATGAGATTTGGTTGCTTTGCTCTTGTATGTTGATGAGGTAGAATGGTTGGATTGCTTCAACCTTGCTTCTAGATGATTGCTGAATGAAGAAGAAGGAGGGAGCTCTCCGTCTTAAGAAGAGAAAGGGGAAGAATAGAACAGAAGGGTGCGACCCTTCAAAGAGGAGCAGAAAAGATCACAAGTTTCTAGCAACTATTCAACATGTATTCATGAATGAAATAATACAATATTTGTAGGTAGCTTATGGGGGCAGATAAAGTGGTCATTTGTCCCTTGCAATAATACAGAATGGTGTGGAATTTTTAGTTATAATGAAGGGAATTTCTATCCAATTATTCCTTTGTTTTCCTTGCTTGTTTTGGCAGAACGTTTGAAGGAAGGAATTTGAACTTCAGTTGGCTTGAATGGATGGAGTTTCCTGCTGAAATATGAATACATTTATGAGGGGATTTCAAAATTTGAAAAGCTTCCATCAAGGCCTTGGGCGGTTAGAGGAAGGGATCCTCCAATCAATCAAATCTCTTGATTGGTGGATCTTGATTGATTGTCTTTAATGCTTGATTTTTGAGGTGGCACCTATCTTTATTGGAGTGAATTGTGGGATGATTTCTTCCTTGAATGGTCAGCATTAATTGTGGAACTCTTTAACTAAAACTTGGATTGAATTGACTTTGAAGCCATCTTTCCTTTTCTAGATCTAGCTTAGTGGAGTGTATGAGCTACCTCTAAATCTGTAAATTCAAGAATGCCCTAATCTATCATGAATGCATGAGTTTACATAATTTTTGAAGATACATGCATGCATTACAAAGCACAACCTACCAGATATAGCATTACATGATGCATGATGTTTTGAGGTGGAATCTAACCTACAATGCTATGCAATGCAAATGCAAAGGAATCTATAGAGTGAAGCCATATCTACAGGGCTATTGATATTTATGCCCTAGGACTCGTTGTTGGTTGGTCCATCTTTGTACTACTTGACTTTGATATGTTATATATATATATATATATATATAAAAGTAAAGATGGACCAACTCGTTGTTGGTCCATCTTTATTGGCATTGTCGTTATTATGATATGCTTACATCTGCGTCTTTATACATTAGTGTCATATTGTCCCTGGAGATAAATTTCATCTAGCCTTTAACTTATGTCCCTAGTCAAGTACCTGAGTGGATAAAGGACAACTCTAGTACATGTGAGACTAGTATATGCGCTGGTTAGGCATGTCGTGCTAATGCAGGCATATGGGTATATCAGTTATGGATATGCTAGATCGATCTACGGTGAGGCTCTAATTTAGTGTCACAAGTTAACCTCACAAGTGATGAGATATGCATTGATCCTTTGACTTGAGGTAATTGAGTCATCTGTATGGTTAGGCACATACTTTGATACAACCTAACACCTTACTGTAGTTGAGAGGTCATAATGGTAGTCAGTGGGTATGACATGACCCATATGAGAAGTTCAACTAACAGATAGAGGATTTGCCCCTTCCAAAGGGAAGCTTGATATCCATGGGCCCTATATGGATGCATGACGGGGAGTGTATGACTATACTCAGGTAAAAGCCTGATTTAGTCATGATCATGAGATTGGGTTTAAATAAAGTGGTAACACACTTTGTCCAATCAAGATGTCAATTTGGCAAAGGGACTGTAATGCATGAATATCTTGTGGCAGTATAGGGGATATTGACGTAGACAACCATTCTGAAGACTTGGGTAGCAGTGATACACTACTAGGTGCCACTCATTGCTTGTGGTGGCATAGATTCATCATTGTCAATGTTAAAGGAACCTACAGGGTTGCACACCTTGATACTCAAGTTCCCATATTGATCGGGTAGCCTTTTGATCGAGTTATTTTTGATGTAGGACGGGGAACTAAAGCAATCAAACAACGCTTTTGAAAACTGATTTTGATAGATAGTTTAATAATAAGGAAAACCGAGATTAAGCTAACGAGGTTTAGAAAACTAATTTTTTTTGTACTTTAAATATATAAGAAAATCTGAATTTAGACTAAGAGCAATAAGTAAGTTCTACACTAGAAAAACAGTAACTGCAGGAACTAAACTTACAGTGCAGCCCTTGAGAATTGAAGGGCTGTGCTTCCCGTTCTTCACCGGTCCTACTCTGATGGAAGGTGTAGGGTGGAGCTTACAAGCAATCACAGAAGATCCGTATTAGCCACGGATTTTAATACAGAAATAACTCAAGGGGTGAGGTTAAGCCTCACAAATTCCCTTGCTAACCCTAAGATAGCTAAAGAGAGGGGAAGAGAAGGAAGGGGGGGGGGGGGGCGCCCCTCCTAGACCCACTCCAAGCGCAAGCTACAAGTTAAAATAAACAAGATTTAGTGTATAGAAGAGTTCTTAAAATCTAATGAAGAGGTTAAGGAAGAAACTTAGCCGATTGGGATGAAAGCTCCTTGTGGCCGAGGATTGATGTTCTCCTTGCTCCAAACCGAGGGTGAGGGAAGTTCTTCTTGTGATGGCGCACACAAATAAGGGGAAGAACTCCTTAGGGTTTCGGTGGGGAAGCTAGAAGGATGAGAAGAACTCGGCTAAAGGAGAAAACAAGCACTAACACAAGTAATTAACCTAGGCAACTAATAGACAATATTATTTCATCAACAAGTGGTTCGAATACAAGGGGGAGACCAGATGGGGCTTAGGGCAGGATAGTCATTAGCTTCCATGCGCCTATTACAAAGATGGTTGGAATTTGAATTTCAAAATCAAGATGAGGTAGGCGCAAATCCTCTTGGTGAACTTCCTTCTTTTGTTTGGCAATTCTTTAAGTGCTTGAGGGAGGTATCTTCTTATCTTTGGCGAAAAGCTTGTTGGCACATGGGCAAGGAATTCAAAATTTGAATCCTTTCCATGAGGGCATGGGCGGCAACAAGAGATGGAATTTTCTCATTAATGTCTTCATAAATGCTCTCCTTTAATTGTGGATCTTGATGAGGAATCCCTTTGATTGTGGATCTTGATGGATGAGATTTGAATTCATTCCTCTAGTGGTTGGTGCATATATCTTGATTGGATGATGAGGTGGTTGATTGCTTCATTGAAGATGCGCCCAATAAATGTAGCAAGTGAGTTATGGCGTGGCTTGAAGTGAGCTTGGGCTTTGAAGTCTTCCTTTCCTTTTCTGGAGCTGAACTTGATGGGTGGAGCTTGAGTAACCTTGAGCTGGAACTTGAGCTGCTCCTTTCTTGATTGACCTGCCAAAATGATCCTAATGCCTACATGCACTACTTTACTATGATGCAAGAGTACATAAAGTTGTATGAATTACAATGCACTACCTACTACAAGTGGACTTGCCATAAATGACTACATGATGCATGGTTTTATTGAAAAACAAACTACCCTAAAATGCAATCCAAGAGAGAGGGGACTCTAAGGGAACCCATATCGATTAGGTACCCTACGAGTCCGAGCAGATCTCCTCAGAGCAGGGCTACTGCCTCCATCAGCTCTCCCCGGGTTGAAAGGATTCTCCTCTGGAGAATTATCCTTGTACCCTTGGAGTAACTCAGGGGCGGCTATAGCTAGCTCTGACTCAGGAAGCCATACCTCTTCACCATTGATGAGTCTAACTCGATAAAACACTTGTACCTCATTAGTGGTGAATTTGGTTTGGTCCTCGAGAATAGCCTCAATCTCCATTTTGTTGGTGTCATCTGGATCTGGTATGGGGATAGGCTCATGATAGAGGGTGAGATCCTCCACGTTGACAGTGATGGGAATCCCCAGCTCAGGTGGTAGGTCGAGGACATAGGCATTGTCGTTGATTTTGTCTACAATGGTGAAGGGGCCTAGTCCTTTTGCCTCCAACTTGTGTCCAATTCCGTGGATGCGCTCTTCACGTGCTCGTAGGATCACTTTATCACCTGTGGAAAATAACCTTTCTCGGCGATGTTTGTTAGCAGCTTCGCGATATTGATTAACAGATTCTAGCATTTTTGAAAATATTTCAGCATGCATTTGCGAAGTATGTAAGGCAAAGTCACGAGCAGGTAAGGAGGTTCTAAAGTGTCTAGGTAGAGGGAAGAGATCTATAGGTTTGTTCGGTTGATATCCTAGGTTGGCTAGGAAAGGGGAGAGACCTGTGGTTTTGTTGACTGTACTATTGTAGGAAAATTCGGCAGTGGGTAATAGTTTATCCCAGTTGCCAGGATGTTCACTTACCAAACTCCTAAGAATACTCCCAAGTGATCGATTGACCACTTCAGTCTGCCCATCCGTCTGGGGATGGTAGGCTGTGGAGAACTTGAGTTTTGTTCCTAGAAGGGTCCATAGGGTCCTCCAAAAATGGCTCACAAACCTAGGGTCTCTATCAGACACTATAGTTAAGGGTGTCCCACGAAGCCTGACAACTTCTCTGAAGAAAAGTTTAGCAACATGGGAGGCATCAGTGGTTTTGGTGCAAGCTATAAAATGGGCCATCTTAGTAAATCTATCAACTACCACAAATATAGAATCATGTTTAGCTGAGGTTCGGGGTAGTCCCAGAATGAAGTCCATACTAAGATCTTGCCAAGGGGCTTGGGGAATAGGTAAGGGGGTGTACAGGCCGGGACTGTGCTTGTGGACTTTAGTGAGCTAACAAGTCCTACAATGCCTCACGACCTTAGCTACATCCTGGTAAAGGTTCGGCCAGTAGAACCGTTCCTTTACAAGGGCTTGGGTCTTATCTCGACCGTGGTGCCCGGCAGACCCGCCTCCGTGTAATTCCCAAACAAGGAATTCTCGGATGGATGTCTTGGGCACACAAAGGGTTGGTCCAAGAAAGAGATACCCATCCCTAAGGGTGTAGAGGGGGTGACTCAATGGGTCTTGACTAAGGTCAGCATATAAAGTAGAAAAATCAGGACATTCAAGATAGGCATTTTTCATGGAATCAAAGCAAGTAACTTCAACATGCATCTTGTTCAATAATAAAGTTACTCTACTGAGGGCATCTGCTACTTTATTTTCAGATCCTGATTTATGTCTAAGCACAAAAGTATATTGTTGAAGGTATTCGACCCACTTAGCATGCCTTGAGTTTAACTTCTTTTGAGCACTTAGATAGGATAGGGCCTGGTGGTCACTGTTAAGGGTGAACTCCCTATGAATGAGATAATGTCTCCAATACCTTAGGGCTTGGACTACAGCATAAAATTCTTTGTCATAGGTAGAGTATTTTTGTTTTGCCTCGTTGAGCTTTTCACTAAAGAAGGCTATGGGGTGACCTTCTTGGCTTAGGGTTCCCCCTATGCCAACTCTAGAGGCGTCACAATCTACCTCAAAGACTTTACTGAAGTCAGGCAGTCTAAGGACCGGGGCAGTGGTCATCTTATCCTTAAGTTCTTGGAAGGCTTTGCTAGCAGATTTAGTCCAAGAAAATTCACCTTGTTTTAGGCAACTAGTGATAGGTGCCACTATGGAGCTGAAGTTCCTTATGAATCTCCTATAAAAGGTTGCTAGGCCATGGAAGCTTCTGACCTCAGTGATGGTCTTAGGTTCAGGCCAATCTTTGATGGCTTGGATCTTGGATGGGTCGGCTTGAAGGCCATGCTCAGACACTATGAATCCTAAGAAGATCACACTATGTGACAGAAAGGAGCATTTCTTGAGATTGATATAGAGTTGCTCTTCCTTAAGGAGGTCAAGGGTCTTCCTAAGGTGCTCTAGGTGTTCCTCCTTAGTCTTACTATAGATGAGGATATCATCAAAGTAGACTACTAGGAATTTTCCAATGAAAGGCTTTAAGACTTGGGTCATGAGTCTCATGAATGTGGAAGGAGCATTAGTCAAGCCAAAAGGCATGACTAACCATTCATAGAGACCATCCTTGGTCTTGAAAGCGGTCTTCCATTCATCACCTAGCCTTATCCTGACCTGGTGGTATCCACTTCTTAAGTCAAGTTTGCTAAACCACTTAGAGCCAACTAACATGTCTAGCATGTCATCAAGTCTGGGAATAGGGAACCTATACTTGACTGTGATTTTGTTTATGGCTCTGCAGTCTATACACATGCTCCAACTGCCATCCTTTTTAGGGGTGAGCAGAGCAGGCACGGCGCAAGGGCTTAGACTTTCTCTAATATGTCCTTTCTCTAATAGGTCATCTACTTGCCTCTTAAGTTCTTGATGCTCTGTAGGGTTCATCCTATAGTGGGGTAGATTGGGAAGGGTTGAACCAGGGACAAGATCTATTGCATGCTGGATGTCCCTAAGAGGTGGAAGACCTGTGGGTAGTTCTTCAGGGGTAAGCTCACTATATTGTTCTAAGAGGGTTTCTACTTCAGGGGGTGGCTTACTCTCTTCCTCTTGGTTGACTTCTTTGAGTACTAAGGTGAACAAAGGTTGATCAGGTTTATAATCCTTAGGTCTCATGAGCTGAAGGGTTGGTTGTATGGTTTTGGTCTCTTCTATTTTTCCCTTATTGGTTGAGACTTTAAGTTCTCTAGGAATGGATGGTTTTAGTTTGATCTTTTGACCTGAGTGACTAAAGACATAGGTATTAGTCCGACCGTAGTGGACTACATCCATGTCATATAGCCATGGTCTGCCTAGAAGGACTTGAGCGACATCCATGGTGATGACGTCGCACCAAATTTGTCCATCATAGGTACCAAACTGTAAAGGTACTAGACTCCTATGGGTTACTGGCACACTAGACTGGTTGACCCAAGAGATGTTATAAGGGGTTGGGTGAGCTTCCATCTTAAGCTTAAACTTGGTAACGGCAGAGTGGGAGACAGCGTTGAGACTACTACCCCCATCTATCACTACTTTGCACATGTTTCCATTGCATTTCGTGTAAGTATGGAAGATACTAGTTCTTCGCCAATCATCCGTGGGTGAGGGTTTGATCAGGGTACACCTAACAACTCCTAAGGTGTTTTGGGCAGGTTCCTCACTACTATCATACTCATTGTCTTCTAGGATTTGGCAGTCAGAATCTGGGTCATTAATATCTTCAAGTCTAGGGGTTTGGTTTTCCTCACCTAGGTATAAGACCCTTTTGGGACAGTCTTTCATATAGTGTCCATATTGTTGACACCCATGGCATTTGACCCTAGATGCGTCTGGATAACTAGAGGGCTTGGTTTTAGAAGTACTAGAGCTTTGAGGTTGAGTTGGTTTAGGAGAGCTTTGAGGTTGGGTTGGTCTAGGACTTGGTCTAGAGGCACTAAACTCTTTCCTATAGGCAACCTTAAGTTCTTGCTCAATCTCCTTGGCTCTAAGATGGGCAACCTCTATGGAGTCTATTTGGTAGTAGGTAAGGCCCTTTCTAATCTCAGATCGGAGACCATTTTTATACCTGCTAAGGGTAAATAGAGGGTTTTCTCCTGGGTTTCCCCTAAGGAGGAATTCCTCAAAGCTAGCAGTGTATTGGTCAACGGTCATAGATCCTTGGGTTAAGCTAGAGGCTTGGTCAAACAACTTACTCTGAAAGTATGAAGGGACATATTTCAGTTTAAGTTGTTGGCGCATTTCTAGCCACGTTTCTATGGGGGGTAGGTTGAGTCTCTCTTGGTTGTTCTCTATATTGGTCCAATACAACCTAGCATTTCCCTCAAGAAGGCACTTTGCAATTCGGACTTTGCTATGCTCAGGGATCATGCTCCACTCGAAATATTGTTCGAGCTTGGTTGTCCAATCCAAGAAGTCTCGGGGTTCTAAAGAGCCATTGAAGGTTAGGGGATTGAGTTTGATAGCGCGGTGTACTTCATCCTCCCTAAACCTGGGTTGTGGTGGGGTTTGAATGGGAGGTCCATTCCACATAGTTGGTTGGTGTGCATGGGTTGGATTGGGGTATCCATTCCATGTTGGTTGGGGATGGTTCCCTACATGGTGTGGATTAGGGTTTCCATTCCACATAGATTGGGTGCCTGCACGGGTTGGGGTTTGATGCCCGTTCCACGCAGGTGGTTGTTGAGTGTCTACATGATGAGGACTAGGTGGTTCACTAGCATGATTAGAAGACCTTTCCCTAAAGTCATGGAACTCAGTGGTAAGTTGGTTGAGGCTTCGGGTAAGGGTCCCTATTTGCTCAGTTAAGAATTCAAACTTCTCATTCATGGCCGTATGATCCATGGTGGGATTTTGTTCTTGTTGTTGTGTTTTAGACCGAGTTTGCATGGGTGTTTTGAAAACTATAGTTTCAAAAATAAGGCAAAGTGATAGATAAATATGTAGTCTGTTATGGATCCAAGTTCTTTCAACAACCTAATTCCAAAGATCGCTTAGAAGTAGAAAGTAAGTTTTTTTTTTTAGGCTTACAAAAATCTAGTCTAAGAGCCTAAGCTCTGATACCAAGCTGATGTAGGACGGGGAACTAAAGCAATCAAACAACGCTTTTGAAAACTGATTTTGATAGATAGCTTAATAATAAGGAAAACCGAGATTAAGCTAACGAGGTTTAGAAAACTAATTTTTTTTGTACTTTAAATATATAAGAAAATCCGAATTTAGACTAAGAGCAATAAGTAAGTTTGTAACATCCCTCAGAATCACACCCCACACGCATACAAGTAAAATACGGGGTTTCAAAAATTTTTTACTCTTCCATTAAAACACAAGAAGAAAGCGGCATCGAAGGACATTACTACGGAACAGAAAACCGCACAAAACTGAATAGGATCGATTACTAGGAAATAGAAATCCGGAAATCCAGAAAATCCGACAGCAAGTATAATAATTTACTGCTGCACAGACACGCATATCCTGGAATAAAACAGATGTCCACACTACACATATGTGGAAAACACAAATTCAGATATATTGCGGAATAAGAACAATAACTCTCAAATCGGACATTTCAAAATAAGAACCAATTCACTAAAAGAATCCAAGACTCGTATCCAATAATTTAAACGAGACAACTATAATATAATATCCTGAAAACAGGCATAAGCCCTCAGGAGATAAAACGTGTCACATAAGTCATAACAAATTAGGCACGCAGGCCTGATAAATTTTTAGAAGAAAATTCTTAGAAATTACATCAAACATTAGCATCATAACAATTAGCTGTAGCGGTTACTGTCTTGATGTCTCACCTGAAAACATTTAAACAACGGAGGTGAGCTAAAAAGCTCAGTGAGTAAAAGACACTAAAAGTCATCCATAGTACACATCAAAAATATCATGCTTAAGTTGAAATTCTTTTATTTAACAGATAAAATAAATCAGCTTAACATGCACACTCATATCAGAAACAAAACACAATCAAATACAGATACTTGTAACAATAGGCTTCAAGCAGGTAGGATATGAATATACCAACCCATACCAACTAACCACACCGCCTAATACATCTAAATACAGATCGAAACAGAACTACAGAAATCAGAACTGACAGACAGAAAATCAGAATTTTCAGAGTCCAAACGGATAGTCTACATCGGAAACAGAAAGGCCACAGAAGGCCTGATGACCACAGAAGGTCTGACCCCACCTCTGCCGAGGACGAGACAATGCATGCATATCAGAAACAGAATGGTAGAGGAGATATCAGTGGGTGGCCCCCGTCTTGTCAGGACGTGGCACTCTGGTCTCCAATACCCAGAACAGAATGGTAGAGGAGGTATCAGTGGGTGGCCCCCGTCTTGTTAGGACGTGGCACTCTGGCCTCCAAAACCCAGAACTGAATGGTAGAGGAGGTATCAGTGGGTGGCCCCCGTCTTGTTAGGACGTGGCACTCTGGCCTCCAAAACCCAGAACTGAATGGTAGAGGAGGTATCAGTGGGTGGCCCCCGTCTTGTTAGGACGTGGCACTCTGGCCTCCAAAACCCAGAACTGAATGGTAGAGGAGGTATCAGTGGGTGGCCCCCGTCTTGTTAGGACGTGGCACTCTGGCCTCCAAAACCCAGAACTGAATGGTAGAGGAGGTATCAGTGGGTGGCCCCCGTCTTGTTAGGACGTGGCACTCTGGCCTCCAATACCCAGAACAGAAATAGTGTCTCAAGGGTCGTAGTAGACTATCAGCACCATTACAGCGCCACAGAAGGAGGGTAAGGACACGGAAGAGTGCTACACTAGGGCATAATTTTACAGAACAGATTATACTGAAACAGAGAAGTAGGATCAACCACTACTTAATTCTTACATTATGCCCAAAGTCTAACAAACCAGAAAATGACACACCCCAATATCCAGTCCTTAAACACAGAACAGAAATTATATGAGTGAATTCCTTACAACTAACCTTAATTCATGTCAAACCATTCTATGTTCTCATAAATGTTTTAACACATTCAAGGTTTTCAGAAACTTCACAACATATAAACAGAACAGGAAATATCCACATAACAAACAATTAAATACAGAACAGAAATTATTCATATAACAAACATTTAAATACAGAACAGAAATTATTCATGAAATAATCTCCTCAAAATTCCTAAAACCGTGAGCTATAAAATTACTGTAAGGGGCGCCACTTTCAGAACCTTAACAGAACGTACAAATTTCATGTAATTAATTTCAGTCCCCCACTACAGATAATTTTAATTACACGTTTGTGAAGAAAATTGACAAAAGCCCCAAAATTGGCTCGAACCATGATTTTCAAAAATTCCTAAGTTCTTAGTTAAATCCCCAATTTTGTTTTCTCTAAAATTTCTCATCAAGCAAATAAATTTTAGAAGAACTACAGACCACAATTTAAGAGGTTAAACCATACAATGTAAATTTTTCTCACAAAGGAATATTCGTTTAACCAAAACATAGCAGATTTATATTGTCAATTTGCAAAATATATTTTTGGTCCAATTTCGAACCAAAGCTAGTCAATATTGTATTCAAAATGAAGCTCTCTGAATCTAGTTTCCAATAAAACTGGTTTCACAAGATTTCGAATTTTAGGCAGGAAGATATAAGGGTTCGAACATAGGAAGGTCAGAATTTCAGATTTCAAGAAAACAGATTCATATATCAGACTTGCGACATTTATTTCAGATCCAATAACTAATCGAAAATAGGCGTTATGGGAGTCAAAATAAAGCTCTTCGAGCCTACGGTCTAATAAAACTGATTTGACAAGATTTCGAGCTATACCTAGGGAGATATGATGGTTCGAACACATAAAGGTCGAAATCCAGAATTTCAGAAAACTGATTTTGTACCGCTGGATTGCAATACAGATTGAAATACGAATACCGCTCGGATATGGTCGATATCATATTCAAATTAAAGCCAAACATATCTAGTTTCATACAAAATTTATCTCGTGCGATTTGGATCTATAGGCCATGAGATATTGGGGTTATAGTACACAAAGGTCAGATTAACGAATGCAGATTTCAGCATAACAGGATTTTAAAACCCTATAATTATTTGAATTCAACCCCATACGAATAATCATGGCAAATAACGAATTTTAATTCGGATTAGACTCCTTAGGATCGAATTACTCACCAGAAAAATCGCCCACAGAGAAAACGCCGAAACAGGGGATCAGGGGTCTCCAGAAAGTTCGTCCACCACCAGTCTGCCACCACCAGCGTCAGAAATTTTGCAGGAGCGCCAAGCACAGTGAGGGGCGACAACACAGGCGGCTAGGGCAAGAAACAAACCACAAATCGTGAGGGAGAGGAGCTCTCACGAATTTTCCCCCTTTTTTTTTTATTTTTTTTTTCCACCCCAAACGGATCCAAGATCCAATAACCCAATTAACTTAAGTGGAAATCGGCTTTAATGGGCTTACCTGGGCTTAACCACCATGCGCCACTCCAATAACACAGAAATATGCGCCACCATGGTGGAAGAATTCCAGGAGCAAATAGTCAAGGTTGAGGGTTCGAAGCCCCAACAAAAATAATTATTTTTGCCCTGTAGGGAAAAGTCCTACAATTAGGCAAAAATCCCAAAATTTTAACCGATAAAAATACAGAAACTGAATTTCTAACCTTAAATCATAATTCAGAAAATCAAGGGCGTTACAAAGTTCTACACTAGAAAAACAGTAACTGCAGGAACTAAACTTACAGTGCAGCCCTTGAGAATTGAAGGGCTGTGCTTCCCGTTCTTCACCGGTCCTACTCTGATGGAAGGTGTAGGGTGGAGCTTACAAGCAATCACAGAAGATCCGTACAAGCCACGGATTTTAATACAGAAATAACTCAAGGGGTGAGGTTAAGCCTCACAAATTCCCTTGCTAACCCTAAGATAGCTAAAGAGAGGGGAAGAGAAGGAAGGGGGGGGGGGGGGCGCCCCTCCTAGACCCACTCCAAGCGCAAGCTACAAGTTAAAATAAACAAGATTTAGTGTATAGAAGAGTTCTTAAAATCTAATGAAGAGGTTAAGGAAGAAACTTAGCCGATTGGGATGAAAGCTCCTTGTGGCCGAGGATTGATGTTCTCCTTGCTCCAAACCGAGGGTGAGGGAAGTTCTTCTTGTGATGGCGCACACAAATAAGGGGAAGAACTCCTTAGGGTTTCGGTGGGGAAGCTAGAAGGATGAGAAGAACTCGGCTAAAGGAGAAAACAAGCACTAACACAAGTAATTAACCTAGGCAACTAATAGACAATATTATTTCATCAACAAGTGGTTCGAATACAAGGGGGAGACCATGCTTTTATAGGCGAGATGGGGCTTAGGGCAGGATAGTCATTAGCTTCCATGCGCCTATTACAAAGATGGTTGGAATTTGAATTTCAAAATCAAGATGAGGTAGGCGCAAATCCTCTTGGTGAACTTCCTTCTTTTGTTTGGCAATTCTTTAAGTGCTTGAGGGAGGTATCTTCTTATCTTTGGCGAAAAGCTTGTTGGCACATGGGCAAGGAGTTCAAAATTTGAATCCTTTCCATGAGGGCATGGGCGGCAACAAGAGATGGAATTTTCTCATTAATGTCTTCATAAATGCTCTCCTTTAATTGTGGATCTTGATGAGGAATCCCTTTGATTGTGGATCTTGATGGATGAGATTTGAATTCATTCCTCTAGTGGTTGGTGCATATATCTTGATTGGATGATGAGGTGGTTGATTGCTTCATTGAAGATGCGCCCAATAAATGTAGCAAGTGAGTTATGGCGTGGCTTGAAGTGAGCTTGGGCTTTGAAGTCTTCCTTTCCTTTTCTGGAGCTGAACTTGATGGGTGGAGCTTGAGTAACCTTGAGCTGGAACTTGAGCTGCTCCTTTCTTGATTGACCTGCCAAAATGATCCTAATGCCTACATGCACTACTTTACTATGATGCAAGAGTACATAAAGTTGTATGAATTACAATGCACTACCTACTACAAGTGGACTTGCCATAAATGACTACATGATGCATGGTTTTATTGAAAAACAAACTACCCTAAAATGCAATACAAGAGAGAGGGGACTCTAAGGGAACCCATATCGATTAGGTACCCTACGAGTCCGAGCAGATCTCCTCAGAGCAGGGCTACTGCCTCCATCAATTTTGTAACTCGGATCTATTTAGGAGTTTCTATCAGCACGGATGCGCATGATGAGATGGAGAAAACATATTGGGGCTAAATTTTATTTTTGGTAAGTTAACTTCAGGTTAACCATTGTTAACCACATTTGATTGAGGTTGCATCAGATTGGATCTGATGGCTTAATCAACATGATTAATGAAGGCTAGCATGGTCCATTGCTTAAATTTAAGTAATGGGGCCTACCAATACGTGATGGAGAAGAGACATAGGCGCCTAAAGGGTATAATAGGGATAAACATTATGCTTAGGCGCCTAATGACTTAATGGGGAAGGAATTGACACCTAATGCTGCATTAGGCATGTCCTTAGCGCCTTTGACATGGTCTTGGTGCATATGAGGAAGGCTTGCCTCTTTTGGCAATTTTTGGGCATATATGGCTAATCTTGGCTTGCATGGCATGGGCTTGTCGCACATGGAGGAGTCTAGGCACATATGGGAAAAGCATTGAAAGTTTCCTTGCATCTTGCCCTAGTTGCTTGCCTTTACTCCCACCCTTATCAGCAAACCTCTTCACCCCTTGCACCTATATGAGATATTGTTGTTGGGAAACCCCGGGGATTTTAAAATTTTTAATACAAGTACAGCAGAAGCAAATCCCCGAAATAGGCTGATCTCAAAAACCTAGAGGATCAATGCAAGCAAGGGGGTCGAGACAATGTAAGGAGAAAGTACCTCAAATCAATGAAGAGTGATGTCGGTGTAGGCACCTCAGTGTGGACCCTCTGCAGTCTCACACATAGCCAATCCTTGAGTCCTCTTCTTCCATGCCTGGGGCTAGCGTCGGGAAGAAGATCCATGCCTCAGAGTCCTTCCTTGATCACTTGCGCCACCCTCATGCAAGGATGTGCCACGAGGAAGGAGAAGGAGATGAAGCCGCCAAGCCTTCCAACAAGTTGCACCAAGAGGAGGAAGGGAAGAGGAAGCTTGTAGCTCTATGGAAGATGATTGTGAAAGGTCCCCTAGAATAGGGGGGGGGGGGGAAACCCTAAACATGCGCAACATAAGATTTCGCATGGGCGGAAATAGGGTTTGCATAGGATCGCATGTAGTATGTCTATATAATCAACTTCTTTCAATTCAAAGATCAAGTTAAGATCTTTTACCATAGCCATGAAGAAGGAGTCGGCTTGGAAGCTAGAGAACGATAGGGGTCTCCTCCAAAGTGTGCCACACACAAGATGAAGTTGGCTCACTCCTTGTCGTCCTTGTGCTAGCAAGGCTTCAAGGCTCTTGTCCTCTTGTCGTATGAAGGAGATGAAGAACACTTTCGGCTAGGGCGATGAAGCTCTTCCTCTTTTCGTCAAAACCAACCTCTTGACGAATGGATAGACGACCAAGCAAGAAGACAACATGCGTTGAGGCGTTTTTTTAGATGAGGCGTTACATGATTTCCCAATATGGAAAGTCATGAAGCTTTCGCCCACTCAAAGCAAACCGCCCTAAAACGCTTCCACCTTGAACCAACCGTTCACACATGTGTGAACCGGTTCAATGGAATTCGGTCCAACGCTTTTGGTTCAATGACAAAACCAAAACAACCCAAGCCATGGTCTAGATCTCTCTCTGAACCAAATGGTTCAAGATCTAACCGTTGATCTTTTGATGCATCTGATCTCACTGATCTAGCATCACTTCTCTCGATCGAAGCTTACCGATCTCATGCCCTAATCAATCAAACATGATCAGACCAGATCTCACTTACAATCAGAGTTTAAACTCCTTTAAACTGAATCCAAACAATTCAGTCCACACGATCTGACTTAAGCAAGCCATATCATCAAATTGTGCGACCCTAAGGGTTTCCTTTAAATGTCGGTAACGATAACTTACGTTATCGCGATCAGTGAGGGGTATCTAGCAACACATCACTGTCTCCCGATATAAAGGAAAGAGTCTTCCAAGACTTCACCCAAATCACAGCACAAGTGTGAATCAACTCACTAGGCATACATGTTTCCTTTGCCACTGGATGTTCTTATTGGACAAGCGTGTTAAGCCTGTGACTCCAATATGATGAGCATGATTAGATTAGATGAACATAGTCACCTGGGTATGGCCATACACTATTCTCAATCATCTCATTCAGGGGGCCCCTTTAGAACATCACACTCCTTAAACAAGGAGACGGCAATCCTATGTCTATCACTAGTGTCCTAACCTGACTCATGATCATTATCCAAGATAGTTTATAATCATTATGTTTCAAATGATATTGAACTACCTCAAAACAATGACAATCATCATTTAGAAACACAAGTGATCTCAAGTCAAAGGACATGTGCCACTTGTAGCATACAAGGATTATTCACATTGTGACAAGCAATTGAATATCCTAGTAGGGTCTGTCCAGTACATCCAATGTACCCATGAGTCTACATCTTATTCCATGCTCGAAGCATCCTATAAGATTAGAACACATATTAGTCTTAACCATATCAAGGCTGTCTCATGTTCACCAAGATATATCGACTAAGGACATCAGTGCATGTCAGCCTAGCTGAACAGCTTTGAGACATTATTCAGTAGTACACTTATTACAGCAGACAAGGTAACAACCTGAATAACAACCATTGCCTTTATAAACTTAAGAGTTTATACAATGATACTATTACAATCCCAAGGCCTCAAACATTAGCCTTAAGGGCATACCCCAACAATCTCCCACTTGCACTTAATCTAATGGTTGAGAAATCTCAAACCCATATTATTACAGTGCTTCTCATGCTTCTGCTGCGCCAGAGGCTTGGTAAGCGGGTCAGCCAGATTGTCATCTGTATGAACCTTGCAAATTTTGATCTCGCCACGATCAATGATCTCCCGGATCAAGTGAAACCGTCTCTGTATGTGCTTGGACTTCTGGTGCGACCGTGGTTCCTTTGCTTGTGCGATGGCTCCAGTGTTATCACAGAAGATAACCAAAGGATCGACACTCGAAGGAACAACACCAAGTTCTCTCACGAACTTACGAATCCAAACTGCCTCCTTAGATGCTTCCGAGGCTGCAACATACTCGGCTTCTGTTGTGGAATCAGCAACAGTTGACTGTTTGAAACTCTTCCACACCACTGCTCCACCATTCAAGCTAAAAACATAGCCTGATTGCGATCGGAAATCATCCTGGTCCGACTGGAACGAAGCGTTAGTATATCCTTCTATACTGAGTTCTTCCTGACCACCATATATCAAGAACATATCTTTGGTCCTCCGCAGATATTTTAAGATGTTCTTGACTGCAATCCAGTGTGCCTGTCCTGGATTACTTTGGAAACGACTGGTCACGCTTAACCCGTAAGCGACATCTGGGCGAGTACACAACATCGCATACATAATGGACCCAATAGCCGAAGCATAAGGCGTATTGTCCATTTCATCTTTCTCAGTCTGTGTTTGTGGACACTGACTCTTTGAAAGATTCAGACCATGTCTGACTGGAAGATATCCTCTTTTAGAATTCTCTAAATGAAATCTCTCCAGGACTTTATCGATGTAAGTACTCTGGCACAGCCCGAGAAGCCTCTTAGATCTATCCCTGTAGATCTTCACACCTAACACATAGGCTGCTTCTCCTAAATCTTTCATCTGGAAACATTTCCTTAGCCATGCCTTAACCGCATGCATTTCTGGAATATCATTTCCAATGATCAAGATGTCATCGACGTAGAGGACTAGGAATGTAATCACGCTCCCACTAAACCTCTTATATACACACGAGTCATCTTCGTTCTTGATGAAACCAAACTCTGAGATTGATTCATCAAAACGAATATTCCAGCTTCTAGATGCTTGTTTCAGTCCATAAATGGACCTCTTTAACTTGCATATTTTATGACGATCTGATGGATTAGTGAAACCTTCAGGTTGTGTCATATACACATCCTCATTCAGATTTCCATTCAGGAAAGCTGTTTTCACATCCATTTGCCAGATCTCATAATCATAATATGCAGCTATCGCGAAAAGAATCCGAATAGACTTGAACATGGCTACAGGTGAAAAAGTTTCATCATAATCTATCCCGTAGATTTGTTTGAAACCTTTCGCAACTAGCCTGCCTTTATAGGTAACGACGTTACCATCCATGTCAATCTTCTTCTTGAAGATCCATTTACAGCCTATAGGGATTACTCCCGGAGGCGGATCAACCAAATCCCAGACTTGGTTATCTGACATGGAGTCCATCTCGGCTCGCATAGCTTCAAGCCATCTAGCTGACTCCGGTCCACTGACCGCATCCGCATAAGTGAGGGGTTCATCATTTTCAATGATGTAGACTCCGTCATAGCGCTCAGGCTGTCGACGGATCCTTCCCGATCTTCGCGGTTCCCGTGATATCTGAGCATCAGGTTGTTCAGTAACCTGATCCACCGGCTCAGGCTCATCCAACTGCGCTTGACTACTTTGTCCTTCCTCTGGATTCTCATCCAGCTTTATTTCTCTCCCACTGGCCTCTTGCAGAAGAAACTCCTTCTCAAGAAATATGGCCGTCCGAGCAACAAATACTTTGTTCTCTTTGGGATCGAAGAAATAATAACCCTTAGTTTCCTTAGGGTAACCGACAAAGATACATTTCTCAGATCTGCTCTCCAGTTTCCCAGAGGCGAGCTTTTTGACATAAGCCTCGCAACCCCAGATCCTGATAAATGTCAAGCTTGGCTGTTTCCCATACCATAACTCATATGGCGTCTTTGAAACTGCCTTGGATGGCACTCGGTTTAGTACCTTTGCAGCTGTTTCCAGTGCAAATCCCCAAAAGGAGTAAGGTAGAGTAGCCTGACTCATCATAGAACGAACCATATCAAGTAACGTTCTATTTCTCCTCTCGGACACACCATTCCATTGCGGTGTTCCTGGCGGAGTGAGCTGTGAGATAATCCCACGCTCCTTCAGATAGTCAGTAAACGCATGACTCAAGTATTCTCCACCTCGATCAGAACGAAGTGCCTTGATATTTCGGCCTAGCTGATTCTGTACTTCATTTTTGAACTCTTTGAACTTGTCAAAAGATTCACTCTTATGTCTCATAAGATAGACATAACCATACCTACTGAAATCGTCAGTAAAGGTAATGAAGTACTGATAGCCACCTCTGGCATGTTTACTAAACGGCCCACACACATCACTGTGTATAAGGTCAAGTAAACCTGAAGCCCTTTGACCTTTGTTAGGAAAAGGTGACTTCATCATTTTACCCATTAAACAAGCTTTGCATGTATCAATCTCCTCATAGGAGAATGATCCCAGCAGTCCATGATCATGCAACCGCTTAATGCGCTTCTTGTTAATATGGCCTAAACGACTATGCCATAACAAGGTGCTGTCATCAGCATACTTGGCTTTCTTATTATCAATGTTTTGTACAGAATATTCCATGTCCAACATGAATAACCCATTGTTAATTGAACCAGTTCCATAAACAATATTATCATAAGATAAAACACACTTTGAAATGTTGCATTCAAAGGCAAATCCTTTCCTGACAAGAGCAGGAATAGAGATAATATTTTTGGTGATACTCGGTACAAAATAACAATTGTTTAATTCCAATACAATGCCAGATGGTAAAGAAATGAAATAGTCTCCTACAGCAACAGCAACAACCCGTGCCCCGTTTCCAACGCGTAGGTCTACCTCATGCTGTCCCACCTGCCTTCTTCTCTTGAGTTCCTGTACATTTGAACAAATGTGAACTCCACATGCAGTGTCCAACACCCATGAAATAGAAGAAGAAGATAACATGACCTCAGTCACAAATATACCTGAGCCAGAAGCGATGCTTCCCCTCTTATCTCCTTGGAGCGCTTTACAGTCCTTTTTCCAGTGACCCAGCTGGCCACAGTGGAAACACCTGTTGTCCTTCGCCCGCTTCACCTTTTGTTTCAGAGCCTTACTGTAGTTCTTGACAGGGGCCTTGCCCTTCTTCCCCTTCTTCTTGTTCCTCGAAGGAACCATCAAGACAGAGGTTGAAGGCTTTCCCTTCAGAGTTTCCTCAGTAGTCAAGAGCATATTCAGCAGCTCTGCCGGAGTACAATCGATTTTGTTCATATTAAAGTTAATAATGAACGCATCGAAAGAAGGCGGGAGAGACTGCAGAATAATATCTACAGCAAGCTCCTGGTTGATGGTATGCCCCAGTTTCTCCAGAGCCTCCTTGTGCCCAATCATCTTGAGCACGTGAGCTCCCACTGGGCTCCCTTCAGCCAGTTTGCTCTGAAAGAAGAGCTTCGTCAGATTATAGCGTTCTGTCCTCGCCTGTGCAGCATACAGCATCTTGAGGTTCGCTATAATTTCTATAGCCGACATATCCTCATGCTAACGCTGCAGCGGTGGCGTCATAGACGCTAGCATCATGCAAGCGACATCAATGCTATCATTGACGTGCTTTTCATAGGCATCACGAACCGCCCTTGCAGCGTTCGGAGCGGGTTGAGGCGGCACAGCCGTCTCGAGGACATACAGTTTCCTCTCAGCCTTAAGAACAATCTTAAGGTGTCCGAACCAGTCCGAGAAGTTTGGCCCAGCAAACTTCTCCCTTTCCAGTAGGGATCGCACATTGAAGCTCATGGTGTTCGTTGCTGCAGGAATCTACAACAATGCAAGAACAGCAAGGTCAGTATCAATGTCTAGAATCAATCCAGGACTTAAGAAAGATTCTTTTCTCACTATTTTGTCTGACTGAAAAATCCAGTAAACAGTCCGAAAGAGTAACACTCTTTTAGTGAGATGGGATCCAGATTTCATACTTGGTCTCCGCGTCCCGCTCAGGCGAGATAAGATGCACAGAGATGACAAGCACTAATTTCTGGTAGGCTGTACCAGCCAATCGCCAACCCGTGCGATTCCCCTTCATCTGGGCAATCCAGCAGACTGCGCCAACTGAGTTGGTCCAACACAGTCTCTGATCCCACAGATGGCTGCCTCCATGTGCTACCATATGCGCCACATATGTAGCCTACATGGTCAAGCTGACCCGACCTACTCCCTGGACCACCACGTGCTATGCTGAGCAACGAGAAGGGATAAATCCCTACTCTGTAACACGCAGGTGAAATCCCGCACTGTCTGAAGATAGATGGACGTGCCCACTGAGTGGGTTCAACACGGCTCCAACGATAGTCAGAACAGTGAGGTTTCGCGTCAGAAGGCATTACGTGCTTGATATTTTAGCGTTGGATTTTAACGGTCTTTTATCTTCTTACTATCAGGCAAATCCTATGGCTATAGCAGAAGATAAATAACACATGCAATTCTATTTATTTAAACAATAACAGAAAGCATGGATCTTATGTGGTAAAAGCCCATAGCCTAAGTAAGACCTTAGCCTAGCTTAAGTCTTCACTTGCTCTTCATGGGTCTTTTAGCATCTGATCTGGTCCAACCCAGGGCCCTTGTGCCAAGAGCACCTCAGGTGCGCCACCAGCTGAATGCTCCTCTTGGATGTGTGCCTTTGTGCTCTTGTCTAATCAAAATACATTTTGATCTATCTAGACAAGCTTGACTCGCAGGTCAATTATACAATAAATTCATTAAAAATGTGATTCGCAGATCACAATAATAATTTACCAGGCTCGCAGGCCCCAGCACAGCACACGTTAAAAGGGCAACCCACATAAGATGAAATAGACAAACATCATGGCATCATTCAATCAACATGTGATCCATTACAAAGAAAATACATTTTGAAAACCCATTGGCATCAATTTTAATTTTCTTATGTGCCCTACAACCTTACAATGGTCCATTGATAGGGATCCACTCATCCATCTAGTCAGATCCTCTGCCCTTGCATGCACCAAGTCCTAACTGACTTGAGTTGACCTAATGGTCAACCATGCATGCGCAAAGGGCTGAACCACCCTCATGAGTTTCGGCAAGCGGGTGTGACCCCGGGCCTAACTCATGTGTGTTCAGTAGTCGTCTCAACCAGACCTCGCTACACGCCCTGGATGCAGTCGACCTATAGCCACCTCGTGCTTGCGCACAGGTGCTATCTGGTCAACCCATCTAGGCTGTCAGATGGTCTGATCAGACTAGTTGGATCTAACCTAGAAGATGCTTTCAACCCCATCAACCCATCTAAGGATTTAAAGTAGGGGCACCTTAGATCTAATGAGGCGCGCAAGATGTAAGTTTTATAAAACATCTAGAACAATGCGCAAACAAACAACATGCGGCACTTGAGAAAACAAGATATATCTCATATCTAGCATGTTGATAACCCTTAGATCTAGGGGGTCCCCTTCAAGGGGGAGCGCAAACATTAGGGGGTCCCCTTCAAGGGGGAGCGCAAACTTCTTGTAACAATGATACAAGCGCAAACTAAACAATGTAAACCTTGCATCATGTAAACAAAGCATCAAGTAAGCGCAATATAGCATCATGTATGGATCACAAACACTTCAAAGCAATCATATAGATCATACCGAAAGCCTAAAGCTCTGATACCAATTGAAAGGTCCCCTAGAATAGGGGGGGGGGAACCCTAAACATGCGCAACATAAGATTTCGCATGGGCGGAAATAGGGTTTGCATAGGATCGCATGTAGTATGTCTATATAATCAACTTCTTTCAATTCAAAGATCAAGTTAAGATCTTTTACCATAGCCATGAAGAAGGAGTCGGCTTGGAAGCTAGAGAACGATAGGGGTCTCCTCCAAAGTGTGCCACACACAAGATGAAGTTGGCTCACTCCTTGTCGTCCTTGTGCTAGCAAGGCTTCAAGGCTCTTGTCCTCTTGTCGTATGAAGGAGATGAAGAACACTTTCGGCTAGGGCGATGAAGCTCTTCCTCTTTTCATCAAAACCAACCTCTTGACGAATGGATAGACGACCAAGCAAGAAGACAACATGCGTTGAGGCATTTTTTTAGATGAGGCGTTACATGATTTCCCAATATGGAAAGTCATGAAGCTTTCGCCCACTCAAAGCAAACCGCCCTAAAACGCTTCCACCTTGAACCAACCGTTCACACATGTGTGAACCGGTTCAATGGAATTCGGTCCAACGCTTTTGGTTCAATGACAAAACCAAAACAACCCAAGCCATGGTCTAGATCTCTCTCTGAACCAAATGGTTCAAGATCTAACCGTTGATCTTTTGATGCATCTGATCTCACTGATCTAGCATCACTTTTCTCGATCGAAGCTTACCGATCTCATGCCCTAATCAATCAAACATGATCAGACCAGATCTCACTTACAATCAGAGTTTAAACTCCTTTAAACTGAATCCAAACAATTCAGTCCACACGATCTGACTTAAGCAAGCCATATCATCAAATTGTGCGACCCTAAGGGTTTCCTTTAAATGTCGGTAACGATAACTTACGTTATCACGATCAGTGAGGGGTATCTAGCAACACATCACTGTCTCCCGATATAAAGGAAAGAGTCTTCCAAGACTTCACCCAAATCACAGCACAAGTGTGAATCAACTCACTAGGCATACATGTTTCCTTTGCCACTGGATGTTCTTATTGGACAAGCGTGTTAAGCCTGTGACTCCAATATGATGAGCATGATTAGATCAGATGAACATAGTCACCTGGGTATGGCCATACACTATTCTCAATCATCTCATTCAGGGGGCCCCTTTAGAACATCACACTCCTTAAACAAGGAGACGGCAATCCTATGTCTATCACTAGTGTCCTAACCTGACTCATGATCATTATCCAAGATAGTTTATAATCATTATGTTTCAAATGATATTGAACTACCTCAAAACAATGACAATCATCATTTAGAAACACAAGTGATCTCAAATCAAAGGACATGTGCCACTTGTAGCATACAAGGATTATTCACATTGTGACAAGCAATTGAATATCCTAGTAGGGTCTGTCCAGTACATCCAATGTACCCATGAGTCTACATCTTATTCCATGCTCGAAGCATCCTATAAGATTAGAACACATATTAGTCTTAACCATATCAAGGCTGTCTCATGTTCACCAAGATATATCGACTAAGGACATCAGTGCATGTCAGCCTAGCTGAACAGCTTTTGTAACATCCCACATTCTTAACCCCAAACAAATGGCACATTTCATAAAAGAAACAGGATGTTTCATATAAGATCGATCATATGCTAGGTAAAACCGAGTTCAAGAAAAACACGATCTGAAAATTTTCAAAATTCATAAACTATCCACAAAACACAAAACTCATAAATCACGTAAGGGTACCTGCCACCACGCAATACTTGCACTAGACATATGCAAGTTACAGTTATATCAAAACCGATTGCCAAAAATACACATCAACTTCAATCTCAAAACAAATCCACAAAAATCGATTTTAAAAACTGACACCAAACACCGAAACCAGGCTGAAGCCCGTGGTGACACAAAAATCAAATTCATAAGACTGCCATAACTGGCAACATACTTCACATAGTTCACATGGTTCACAAAGTTCATATAACTCGTAGGGTTTAGCCACAACCAGCATCATAAGCATAAACACATTAAGGCCACAACCGGCATCATAAATTCAATAGGCATAATTCACAGCATCCATATAATGCTAACTGCGCCCCTGCTCTACACCTGAAAATAGTGAGGGGTGAGCTACACAGCCCAGTGAGTGGATAGTCTAATTGACCATCCAGAACATACACTAAAAAACATAGGCAAAATTATTTTTAAAAATCTTTAACAGGATATCATGTCAACATATAACAACAATTCAATGCAAAAGTCATATAAGCAGTCAAATGTACACACTAACATATAATAACCTCAAGTTCTGGAATTATACTCTAAACCAACCGAACACACATATTCTAAACCAACTAAACATACCAACACATTTTTAACCTAGTTGTCCAGCATATTCACAAAGTGACCAATATGGTCTAACCCGGCTTGGCCAAAGCACTGGGAGCTGCAAAATCTCGTGCAACACATAAACATGGACAGTGAATAGAATCAGGAGGTGGCCCCCGTCAGGTCACGACGTGGCACGCTGGTCTATCACGCCATAACATAAAACGAGAATAGAATCAGGAGGTGGCCCCCGTCAGGTCACGACGTGGCACGCTGGTCTATCACGCCATAACATAAAACGAGAATAGAATCAGGAGGTGTCCCCCGTCAGGTCACGACGTGGCACGCTGGTCTATCACGCCATAACATAAAACGAGAATAGAATCAGGAGGTGGCCCCCGTCAGGTCACGACGTGGCACGCTGGTCTATCACGCCATAACATAAAACGAGAATGATGACATCAAGAGGTGGCCCCTGTCTGACCAAGACATGGCACTTTGGGTCTTATATCATTCCCAACACATAAAAGAGTAATGACATCAAGAGGTGGCCCCTGTCCGACCAAGACATGGCACTTTGGGTCAAAACCCGTTCTCCCAAAAGGTTCCTACTAGACAACACACATATCTTATTTCATAATTTCACATAGGTGGACATATTTTACAAAGGTGGACTCCTAAGTGTCAACTTGACTCTAGGATAGCCATCACAAAAATCACATCGGACAGGCTGAACTTCAACCCCCATCACAATAATCATAATAGGCAGGTTGAACATCAACCCCCTCACATATCACAGTACAGGGCTGAAACTCAAACCCTTCACATATCACATAAGAACTATCCCTTTGAGTTCATAGTCACACCTAGCCTTAGTCCTAACCATCACATGATCACAACAGATAATATTCGAAAATCCCATATCAACATAATTTTCGAAATTCACATAACCACATAATATTCACATATTCAAAGATCACTTTACATTCCAAAAATCACAAATCACATAATATTTAAAAATCACATAACATAGTGTAATCCTTAAGTTTCAGGCTGGTCAGTTCAGTGTAACCTTGCTATGTTATCACCCAAGGTATCAATCAATATTTCATGTCATTACCTTCTGCATACACCATTCAATTAAAAATACATAATAATACAGAAAATTCACTAAATTTCGTTCACAATTAACATAAATGCAGAATATCACGTATTCATAGTTTTCTACTAGTTCTGATAACAAAAGACAGAAATACCCCTAGTTCAAAGTTTAAGTCATACAAGAAAAGTTATCCAAAAATTTCGTAAAAATATTCATTACGTCCCTCATGATCCCTAGATTCGTAATTTCAAGTTTTCCCCAATTTTAACTAGGAAATTTACCGAATTACCCCTAGGTCAATTTCAGTCAACAGAAACTTTTATTTCTAAAAATTCCCAAAAAAATACAGTAGAATCCTCATATACCTAATTTCATGAATATCAAGTTTTCCCCAATTTTTACCCATGCATTTGGGCGTAATTTCGAGAAGAAGGGTCGAAATTCTCATTCAAACCCTAAACTTCATGCAATTGAAAAACTAAAGCTACATACATGCTTAAACAAGGTCTAATTGATGATTAGAAGCCTTAAAAATGAAAAGCCCTAATTGTCATGCAACCTAGGGTTTCGAATTTTAGGGAAAAGCAAAGAAAAACGTATACAACTTGCAATCAAGGTTCATGTCATGTTTCTAGGCATCAAACTTCTCTAAAACAAACAATACATCCAAAATTCATGAACTAGGTGAAGGAGAAAATCCACTCACTTAGTTTCGGTTCTTCCCAAACCTCACCCTTTGCGCCTTCCCTCACACCACCACGTCGCCGGAAACGTTCAAGGACTCGCCGGAAGTCGCCCCAACACCACTCGCCGCCGGCCACCAAAGGAGGAGAAGAAGAAGAGAGAGCAAGCCGCCACCTTCCCCAAGAACCGTGAGCAAAGAGCAAAGAGGAAAAACGTGAGCAAGAGAAAAACGAGGGTGAACACGATTTCCCCCAAATTTTCGTTTTTTCCAAGCCTCTAACGAATCCAAACCCAATAGCAACCTTAAGTGGAAGATCCAATAACCCTTTTAGCATAAGTTATTTTTCCACCTCACCTTTAACAAGAGCTCTTACCCTTTTCTAATAGAAAGACACCACTAGCCTAGTGGTGTGCAGCACACACTCTACGCCTTAAGTCGTGGGTTCGAATCCTCTCCGCGACACATTTTTGCATAGCAGGAAAAATGCACAAATCGATACATTATCTCAAAGAAAACGTCCACATAAAAAATCAGATAATCAAAGCTTTATTTTTCTTACCTGCTAATAAATTTCTGGATCTTACATCCCTCCCTCCTTATAAAGCTTTAGTCCTCTAAAGCTCAACATTCATATCATCGAAGAGATAAGCATAGAATTTCCTCATATCAGCTTCAGTCTCCCAAGTTGCCTCCTCAACTGACTGATTTCCCCAGATAACCTTTACCAAAGGTATAGTCTTGTTCCTCAGAACTTTATCCTTTCTATCCACAATCCGAAGAGGTCTTTGCTCAAATGTCAAGTCACTCTGAATCTGAAGAGGTTCTAACTCCAACACATGAGATGGATCAGGATGATATTTCCTCAAAGCAGAGACATGGAATACATTATGCACATGATCCATAGCAGGAGGTAAAGCTAACCGGTAAGCCACTGGACCAATTCTCTCAATAATGTCAAAAGGGCCTACAAACCTAGGGCTCAACTTGCCCTTTTTGCCAAACCTCATAACACCCTTAGTAGGTGACACCTTCAAGAACACATGATCCCCTACCATAAACTCCAAGGAACGACGACGGTCGTCAGCATAACTCTTCTGTCTGTCCCGAGCAATTTTCAGTTTATCCCGGATCTCTCTGACCTTATCAATAGTCTCCTGTACTGCATCAGATCTCAAAATCATTCTGTCACCAGTTTCCTCCCAACACAAGGGAGTCCTACACCTTCTTCCATACAAAGCCTCATAAGGAGCCATCTGAATACTGGAGTGGAAGCTATTATTATAAGTGAACTCTATCAAAGATAGATCCCGGTTCCACTCAGAACTCCAATCAACCACATAAGCTCTCAACAAATCTTCTAGAGTCTATATAGTACGCTCCGTCTGTCCATCAGACTGAGGATGGTATGCTGTACTAAAACTCAACTTAGTACCCAAACCCTCCTGTAAACTCTTCCAAAACCTGGACAAAAACCGAGAGTCCCTATCAGACACAATATCAACAGGAACTCCATGCAGTCTGACTATCTCATCAATATATAATCTAGCCAGTCTCTCTAGAGAATAAGTCATCTTAATCGGAAGAAAATGGGCTGACTTAGTGAGTCTATCAACAATCCCCCAAATAGCATCATGACCCAATCTGGTTCTGGGCAAACCACATACAAAATCCATACTGATGCATTCCCACTTCCACTCAGGAATAGGAAGAGGCTGCAACAAACCACCAGGCTTCTGATGTTCAGCTTTTACAGTCTGACAGGTTAAACACCTAGAGACAAAATCAGATACTTCTTTCTTCATACCCGGCCACCAAAAGTTTTTCTTGAGGTCCTGATACATCTTAGTCACACCAGGATGTAGAGAATATTTGGAGTTATGGCTGTCCTCCAATATTTCTTTCCTCAAGTTCGGTTCCTCAGGGACACATACCCTTCCACGAAACCGAAGAATACCATCATCAGACACACTAAAGTCCTGAACTGCGCCATCAATCAGACTACCCCTGATCTGGAATAATTTCGGATCCACAGACTGCTGATCTCTGATCTTCTGCAACAAAGCAGACTGTACTCTGAGAAAAGCCACATAACCAGTCTGAACTCTAGGAGAAACACTGATCCTGAGATCTCTGAACTCCTGCAGTAACTGCCACTCACTGACCCGCAAGGCAGCTACTGAAGCAACTGGATGCCTACTCAGTGCATCCGCCACCACATTGGCCTTTCCGGCCTTATACTGAATAGAGAAGTCATAATCTTTGATCAACTCCATCCATCTCCTCTGTCTCATGTTCAACTCCTTCTGAGTGAAGATGTACTTGAGACTCTGGTGATCAGTAAACAGATCAAATTCCTGACCCAACAAATAATGACGCCATATCTTCAAAGCAAAGACTACGGCCGCCAACTCTAAATCATGCGTAGGGTAGTTCAGTTCATACTCCTTCAGTTGTCTCGAAGCATAGGCTACCACAGAACCCTTCTGCATCAAGACACAACCCAACCCTTTGCCTGAAGCATCTGTATAGACAGTAAACCTTTCCCCATCACTAGGAATAATGAGGATCGGTGTACTAGTCAACCTTCTCTTCAGCTCCTGAAAGCTCTCTTCACACGTATCATCCCAAATAAACTTGGCTTCTTTTCTGGTCAATTTAGTTAAAGGACCCGCCAACTTGGAGAATCCCTCAACAAATCTCCGGTAATAACCTGCCAAACCCAGAAAACTCCTGATCTCAGTAGCACTAGTCGGTCTTCCCCAATCAAGAATGGCTTGCACTTTAACTGGATCCACAGACACACCCTGACCAGAAATCACATGTCCCAGAAAACTGATCTTCTCTAGCCAGAACTCACACTTACTAGCCTTGGCATATAACCGGTTCTTCCTCAGAACCTCCAGTACCTTGCGCAAATCACTGACATGATCTGAAGTAGTCTGAGAGTACACCAAGATATCATCTATGAAGACTACTACACAAGAATCAAGCAATTCATGGAATACCCTGTTCATCAAATCCATGAAGACAGCAGGTGCATTTGTCAGTCCAAAAGGCATAACTAAAAATTCGAAATGCCCATACCTGGTCCTGAAAGCAGTCTTGAATATATCCTCATCCTTGACTCTAAGCTGATAATACCCTGATCTCAGATCAATTTTAGAGAACACTGTAGCTCCCTGTAATTGATCAAATAGATCATCAATTTTGGGAAGAGGATACTTATTCTTGATAGTCACTTGGTTCAATTGCCTGTAGTCTATACACATTCTCAGGGTTCCATCTTTCTTCTTTACAAATAGCACTGGCGCTCCCCAAGGTGAAGCACTAGGCCGAATGTACCCTTTCTCTAACAATTCCTCCAGTTGTTTCTTAAGCTCGGCCAACTCTGAAGTAGTCATACGGTAAGGAGCTCTGGAGATAGGTGCCGTACCTGGCGCCAACTCAATGCCAAACTCCACTTCTCTAACTGGTGGCAAACCTGAAAATTCTTCAGAGAACACATCAGGAAATTCTTTCACCACCGCCATCTGAGTCAGATCAGAAGTAGAATCATCCTGCACCTTAACATGTGCAAGATAACCCTTGCAACCACTGGCAAGTAACTTCCTGGCCTGCAGGAAAGATATCACATGTGGTCCTTGGTCTGACACTAGACCTCTCACAAAGATCCGGTTCCCATCAAGCATATTCAAAGTGATCACTTTCTCAAAGCAATCCACAGAGGCATGATGCGAAGACAACCAGTCCATTCCTAAGATGACATCATAATCTTGCATGTCTAGGAGGATTAAATCTACCAGAAACTCATAACCCCCTACATGCACTACACAATCAGCACATACAGTGTCTGTAGATAATGATTTTCCTAAAGGAGTACTAACAGACACAGCATAATCTAGCATCTTAGGTACAACAGGTAAACATGCAGCAAACTTAACAGAGACAAAAGACAAATTTGCACCAGGGTCAAATAAAATGCGAGCTAACTGATCAAATACAAATAATGTACCTTCCACAACGGATCGGGAAGCTCGTGTATCCTTCTCAGCCACAGCATAGACTCTAGTCTGGACAGTAGGCTTATCTGCGCCTCTAGGCTGCATCTCAGGCTCTTTGCAGTCCCTAGCCATGTGCCCAGGTTTCTTACACTTGAAGCACACGCCATTCTTCCTATGACAATCTTTCACCAGATGTCCTCTGAGCCCACAATAACTACAAGTCCCGTTCTCAGTGTTGCTATTTCTTACATCCCTGATATCTCTGAACTGCTGCGGTGCATCCCTGTAAGAGTAAGGCTTATACCGGCTCTTCTTGAAATCCTTGTGCCTAGGGTACTTCTTACCCTTGCCGCCACTGCCAAACTGAGGAACCGCCGCCTCAGCTGCAGGAACCACTGCCACCGTAGCATGAGAACTCCTCTCAGATATATACCTCTCTATAGTGCGTGCTCGCCCAACTGTCTCAACATAGGTCTCCAAGTGTTGAGCACCAACCTGCTCTCGAATATCCCATCTGAGACCTCTCAGAAACTTGGTAGCTCTCCTCTTTTCAGTGTTTATCAGGTGAGGAGCATATTTTCCCAATTTCGTGAACTGTACTTCATACTGGTCCACTGTCATATTACCCTGCTCCAGGTGAATAAATGCTACCTCTCGGTCCTCTACCAAGCTATCTGGAAAATACTTCTCATTAAATCGAGACAAGAAGTAAGGCCAATCGACAGTCTCATGTCTTTCTGCTGCAAGTCTCACCACGCCCTTCCACCACTCATCTGCGTCACCACGCATCATATAGGTGGACAGACATAGCTTATCCTCATCTGAGCAGCGCATGACTTGGAAAATCTTTTCCAAGACCAACTGCCAGTTCTCAGCAGTACTGGATTCTGAGCCCCCATAAAATGAGCTAGGACCCAGTTTCTGAAATTCACTCACAAGTGAGGCATAACGCCGATGAGCGCCCTCCTGAGAGTCATCCCCCACTGCCCGAGTAGTAGTCTGGGGTCTCTCCTGTGTCAGCTGCTGCAAAAGCTGCTGTTGTGCCTCTTGGTGCTGAGTCTGCTGCTGCTGCAGCATCTGAGCTTGCCTCTCAATCATGGCACCTTGTTGCTGTACCATGCCAGTCAAGGCCTCAATAGTTCTAGTGAGATCCGGGGTCTGCTCGCCCTCATCACCAGCATTACCTCTGGTTCGCACCATCTTAAATTCAAATTCCTACACACACATATCATAGTCACACACATATCATAGTCAGGAAAACAAACATAAACCTATCAGGTGTCTAGCAATACACAAACATGTTTTCCCCCAAACTAAGTTTTAGCTAGCCAACTCCTCTGATACCATTCTGTAACATCCCACATTCTTAACCCCAAACAAATGGCACATTTCATAAAAGAAACAGGATGTTTCATATAAGATCGATCATATGCTAGGTAAAACCGAGTTCAAGAAAAACACGATCTGAAAATTTTCAAAATTCATAAACTATCCACAAAACACAAAACTCATAAATCACGTAAGGGTACCTGCCACCACGCAATACTTGCACTAGACATATGCAAGTTACAGTTATATCAAAACCGATTGCCAAAAATACACATCAACTTCAATCTCAAAACAAATCCACAAAAATCGATTTTAAAAACTGACACCAAACACCGAAACCAGGCTGAAGCCCGTGGTGACACAAAAATCAAATTCATAAGACTGCCATAACTGGCAACATACTTCACATAGTTCACATGGTTCACAAAGTTCATATAACTCGTAGGGTTTAGCCACAACCAGCATCATAAGCATAAACACATTAAGGCCACAACCGGCATCATAAATTCAATAGGCATAATTCACAGCATCCATATAATGCTAACTGCGCCCCTGCTCTACACCTGAAAATAGTGAGGGGTGAGCTACACAGCCCAGTGAGTGGATAGTCTAATTGACCATCCAGAACATACACTAAAAAACATAGGCAAAATTATTTTTAAAAATCTTTAACAGGATATCATGTCAACATATAACAACAATTCAATGCAAAAGTCATATAAGCAGTCAAATGTACACACTAACATATAATAACCTCAAGTTCTGGAATTATACTCTAAACCAACCGAACACACATATTCTAAACCAACTAAACATACCAACACATTTTTAACCTAGTTGTCCAGCATATTCACAAAGTGACCAATATGGTCTAACCCGGCTTGGCCAAAGCACTGGGAGCTGCAAAATCTCGTGCAACACATAAACATGGACAGTGAATAGAATCAGGAGGTGGCCCCCGTCAGGTCACGACGTGGCACGCTGGTCTATCACGCCATAACATAAAACGAGAATAGAATCAGGAGGTGGCCCCCGTCAGGTCACGACGTGGCACGCTGGTCTATCACGCCATAACATAAAACGAGAATAGAATCAGGAGGTGTCCCCCGTCAGGTCACGACGTGGCACGCTGGTCTATCACGCCATAACATAAAACGAGAATAGAATCAGGAGGTGGCCCCCGTCAGGTCACGACGTGGCACGCTGGTCTATCACGCCATAACATAAAACGAGAATGATGACATCAAGAGGTGGCCCCTGTCTGACCAAGACATGGCACTTTGGGTCTTATATCATTCCCAACACATAAAAGAGTAATGACATCAAGAGGTGGCCCCTGTCCGACCAAGACATGGCACTTTGGGTCAAAACCCGTTCTCCCAAAAGGTTCCTACTAGACAACACACATATCTTATTTCATAATTTCACATAGGTGGACATATTTTACAAAGGTGGACTCCTAAGTGTCAACTTGACTCTAGGATAGCCATCACAAAAATCACATCGGACAGGCTGAACTTCAACCCCCATCACAATAATCATAATAGGCAGGTTGAACATCAACCCCCTCACATATCACAGTACAGGGCTGAAACTCAAACCCTTCACATATCACATAAGAACTATCCCTTTGAGTTCATAGTCACACCTAGCCTTAGTCCTAACCATCACATGATCACAACAGATAATATTCGAAAATCCCATATCAACATAATTTTCGAAATTCACATAACCACATAATATTCACATATTCAAAGATCACTTTACATTCCAAAAATCACAAATCACATAATATTTAAAAATCACATAACATAGTGTAATCCTTAAGTTTCAGGCTGGTCAGTTCAGTGTAACCTTGCTATGTTATCACCCAAGGTATCAATCAATATTTCATGTCATTACCTTCTGCATACACCATTCAATTAAAAATACATAATAATACAGAAAATTCACTAAATTTCGTTCACAATTAACATAAATGCAGAATATCACGTATTCATAGTTTTCTACTAGTTCTGATAACAAAAGACAGAAATACCCCTAGTTCAAAGTTTAAGTCATACAAGAAAAGTTATCCAAAAATTTCGTAAAAATATTCATTACGTCCCTCATGATCCCTAGATTCGTAATTTCAAGTTTTCCCCAATTTTAACTAGGAAATTTACCGAATTACCCCTAGGTCAATTTCAGTCAACAGAAACTTTTATTTCTAAAAATTCCCAAAAAAATACAGTAGAATCCTCATATACCTAATTTCATGAATATCAAGTTTTCCCCAATTTTTACCCATGCATTTGGGCGTAATTTCGAGAAGAAGGGTCGAAATTCTCATTCAAACCCTAAACTTCATGCAATTGAAAAACTAAAGCTACATACATGCTTAAACAAGGTCTAATTGATGATTAGAAGCCTTAAAAATGAAAAGCCCTAATTGTCATGCAACCTAGGGTTTCGAATTTTAGGGAAAAGCAAAGAAAAACGTATACAACTTGCAATCAAGGTTCATGTCATGTTTCTAGGCATCAAACTTCTCTAAAACAAACAATACATCCAAAATTCATGAACTAGGTGAAGGAGAAAATCCACTCACTTAGTTTCGGTTCTTCCCAAACCTCACCCTTTGCGCCTTCCCTCACACCACCACGTCGCCGGAAACGTTCAAGGACTCGCCGGAAGTCGCCCCAACACCACTCGCCGCCGGCCACCAAAGGAGGAGAAGAAGAAGAGAGAGCAAGCCGCCACCTTCCCCAAGAACCGTGAGCAAAGAGCAAAGAGGAAAAACGTGAGCAAGAGAAAAACGAGGGTGAACACGATTTCCCCCAAATTTTCGTTTTTTCCAAGCCTCTAACGAATCCAAACCCAATAGCAACCTTAAGTGGAAGATCCAATAACCCTTTTAGCATAAGTTATTTTTCCACCTCACCTTTAACAAGAGCTCTTACCCTTTTCTAATAGAAAGACACCACTAGCCTAGTGGTGTGCAGCACACACTCTACGCCTTAAGTCGTGGGTTCGAATCCTCTCCGCGACACATTTTTGCATAGCAGGAAAAATGCACAAATCGATACATTATCTCAAAGAAAACGTCCACATAAAAAATCAGATAATCAAAGCTTTATTTTTCTTACCTGCTAATAAATTTCTGGATCTTACAGCTTTGAGACATTATTCAGTAGTACACTTATTACAGCAGACAAGGTAACAACCTGAATAACAACCATTGCCTTTATAAACTTAAGAGTTTATACAATGATACTATTACAATCCCAAGGCCTCAAACATTAGCCTTAAGGGCATACCCCAACAGATTGCACCCTTTGATGTTGCTCATGCCCCCTTGTTACTTGCTCTCACATATGAATGTGATTATTATTAAACAAGGGGCGGCAAGGCAACATATAGGCGCAAGGATGAAGGGATATGCGGCTAGGGTTAAGGAGGAGGCCAATTTGGGTTAGAGGTAAGGAAAGTCTCTAAGACATTACCATAAACCTTTACCCATTAACCATATGCACTTGGCACTTGCCAAAACAAGTCCAAGAAGTCATATGCGCCCCAAGACTTGCCATAGAGGCAAGCATTCCATCTAAGGAAGAGGGATAGGAGGCCAAAGCTTCCTAATGAAGCCTTATACGCCACCTTCACCCCATTATTCATCGTAGGCGCCAATGAGGATGATTTCTCCCCGTTATACCCTTATAACCTCTAATCTCTTCATGAAAACTTATTATGAGGCCCCATTGGGTAATGGGCTAGCCTGAGGATCATTACACAAGTTGATTAAGCGATTGGATCCAATCCAATGCAACTCAAAGTCAAATGTGACCAACCATAGTCAATTTTGGGTCAACCTGCCAAAAATGAAGTTTATCTCTAATAAGTCTCTTCCATCTCAATAGGCCCATTGGCGCTGATGAAATCTCCCAAATAGATCTGAGCTATTCAATAACTCGATCATAAGGCTACCCGATTGATGTGTTCTGCAAGTGTACGGACAAATCGAAGTAATAAAAATATCGATCCCATAGAGACCAATGACCAAGTACTGACTCTACTTAAGATCATTAACTAGACACTTTAGGAAAAAGAGTAGTTTTTATCTTAACTAAACTGCAGAAGGAGTAAAACAGACTTTGGGTGTAATTAATTTGATGGAAATTCAGGACTTCGGGTTCACCACACTATGTTTCATGACTTTTTATAATTAAAAGTATCTTACGAAGGATTTACTGTGCTGAAGGGGATTTATATGCATGTACAGATTGCCCCCTCTCAGCAGTACAATCCGATGTCTATTTGAATTAATCCCTACTCTCGTGGTTATTAATTCAAAATAAACCCAATGAATTCTTGATAAATTTAGAAGATCCCTCAAGCCGATTCGAACTACTCTCGTGTTCAAATCAACTTGTCAAAAAATTATAGATCCGACGTCGTAATTCACCTCTTGGTACTACTTGAGATGTCTTAAAATATGCAAATTATTGCCAGTAATTAACACATAATAAGCACAACAATAATTAAATCAAACACAGATAAATTACTTCATAAGAAGATAACAAATAATTAAGTCATAAAAACATAGAGGGTTATACCCTAAATCTTGAATAAAGAGCCTACGCTGACATAGTAATACTCTCAACGTTATAAGAATCTATGTTTTTTATTACAAATTGGCAAATAAATATGAAATCGACAAAGGAAGACAAGAATCAAGGCTCCCTAATGAAAATCGACGCCAACTAGCAAAAAAATTGAAGCTTTTCTGGTCAGAAATCGGAGATCACCGCCGTTTACCCTAGCTCTCACCTCTTCGTTGAATTCTCCTTGTAAATTGGCCAAAAAGTCCCAATAATCGGTCCAAAGCTCCCTTATATAGTTCTCCATCCTTAGAATAGGTTTTTCCCAAAATTCGGTGTGAAAAGGAATCAAATCGAGCGAAAAACTAAGTCAAACTCGAAACTAACGGACGAAAATACGGCCGTGATAATAAATACGGTGGTGCCGTATTTTCTTCTGTCTTCCGGAAATGCAACCTGGCAGAAACACGGCCGTGAAAATAAATACAGCCCTACTGTATTTCTTTCTGTGGATTTTCTAAAACAAAATACGGCCGTATTTTTTATTACCGGTGGGCCGTATTTTTTTCTGTGGATTTCTGGGACAAAAAATACGGTTGTGATAATTATCACTGGCAGTGCTATATTTCTTTCTGTACTCTTCCAAAAATACGGCCGTGATTATAAATATGGCACTGCCGTATTTTTCAAATGAGCTCCAATTGGCACGAAATTTGATGGGCAGCTTCGTCTTGACTTGTAGAATTCATCTGTGCACTTGGATTCATCAAAATCTATCAAAATTTGGTTGTTTTTGCTTAAAACATGCCAAAAGTGAAGAGAGGTGAAGATTCCGAACAATCAAAAAGATATGAGTTGAAATAAGTGAAAATATGATAAGAATAAAAGAAATTATGCATAAAAAGTATAGTAAAAATACTATGTAAATACAAGACATCAAATCTTCCTAGACTTAAACTTTTGCTTGTCCTTAAGCAAATAATTAGACCAAAAAACAATGCTGAGTATAGAAAATACAACTCTCTTATGAAAAATACATTTCTAAAGCATAATCACTCATAAAAATTTTCAACTCATGCTATATAAAATTCAGATAAATACACCATTCTTAGAATTTAATCCTTAAGATTCACAATTTTAATCAAATAAAAGTTCACAACTTGTATAATAAACCGAATCTCAATCTTGTGACTTCACCTTCATCTCCGTATAGAGGAGTTAATGTCAAATAACTTTTCTTTGGCATGTACCCACATAGATACATACTTTTATTTGGACTTCAACTCTTGTCTTCGGCACCACTGCCAATTTTTCATAGTGCAAAGTAGAGGAGTTATTCTCTTCTCTTTTTTTTTTTATTTCTGGATTTTGGATTCTTTCTTCCAACAAATAGTATAATAGGTCAAACATCAACTAGGCTAATCAATCATTGTTAATTCAACACATTATACTCATATACTCATTTTATTTGAAAAAATTGCTTCACTCTCAAATTGCATTCATCAAATAACATATTACCAAAATCTCATGCATCAATTGCTAAAAAAATATAATGACATGATATATGTTGAAGAAATAAACTTTACACAAGAAGAACATTTCTATCCACAAGCATCGATATATGAATATCCATAATTTTGGGTAATTTTGGGAAAAAAAATATTTGAATCCAACACACATCATTCATCAATCCAAAACAAACCATTCATCAACATAATTAGACATCCACAATAATCAAAATAGGAAGCATCCAATCACATAGAATCCAAGCACATAATATCCAAATCATAATATCTAAATACCATGCCCAAAACATAGAAATGTAGCATCCACATATGACTCTAGAATCAGAATACATCCAAAACAAGTACCATCATGCGCCTACACATGGCGCCAAATAACATCATGTCATCACGAAGCAAACCATAGCGACAAGTTATACAATCCACTAAAATTAGGAGCATAAAGCAAATAGAAATAAAAATATAAAAACATATATCTCTTCCCCTACAAGAAGAATGCGTCATCCACAATGCAATAAGCATAGAATGAGAGAGTAGGAATAGAGATACTCACAAAGTGCTAATCATCAGTGTCGGTGTTGGTCTCCTCATCATTCTCCTCGCCAGAAGTAGCCTCTTCCATATTCATATCCTGGTCCCTCTCTTCATCACTGCAGAAGTGATCCCCCAGAAAGCCTTTAATATCCTAGATGTCGTCACGCACATCCTGGATAAAGTCAAATGCTCTCTCCAAAAGATGTCCCTGATGGAACACCTCTGCAGACAAGGCCTAAAAGTATGCATCCTGGGCAGAAGACCAACCCCTCTGAGGCTGCGCTGCACCATGGGAAGAAGATCCAGCTCTATGTGGTGAAGAATCCATACTCATCCCAAAGGGATCTCTACTACCACCCAAGGTGGGTGGTGGTACTGCTGAGTCTAGTGGTGTAGGAACATATATAATAGCTACGTCAGGAGGAATTTTTCAATTCAATTGATTACGAACCGTAGTTATTCTTTGTTTGAAAAGGGCAATGCTGAAAAATTCTGTCCAAGAACAAGGGAAAAGATATCCCCCTCTCGGACAATAATCCTCATCACTACACATGACTCTAAGTCAATCCTATAATTCCCCTTTGCAGTCTCTACTCCATATGGATCTACATCCAAAACATGTGCTAAGGTGGTGACAAATCCTCCCAAAACTATAGCGCCCTTCTTGGCGCGTGCAACTTTATCAAACTGCTAAACAAGATAATATGCCACATTTACAGGATAACTGTGAAGCATGCACCATAAGAAAAAGAGTTCAACTTGTTGGATCATCTCATCACTCTCACCTCGCCTGAAGACGATATGTGAGAGCACCCTATGCATGTATTGTAGACAAGGATTAGACATACTAGTTGCTCGTGTTGTCTTTATCGAATAATTCAAATCTGAAGTGATTTGATACCAAAAAGCATTCTCAATGTATTCCCATGGTAGATGCACACACCCCCTGATGGTAAGTGGAAGATAGCTCTAATATCCTCGAGCATCAAAGTCCTTTCAATATTTGCAAGTCAAAAAGTAAGGCGACCTTTCACCTATTGATAGTGGTAATCATGGAGCTCGACCTCCAAGCTGCTAAGAAACTCCAATACCAATGGAATGAATGTCTGCGGCTGACTTTGGAAAAACCTTAAGGCTAAAATTTGTTCAAACATCCAATTTACATCTTCATTAAGCCCAAGGATCTCCAAAGTACGCTTGTCTACATACTTAGTGTTTATAATCCTCCTTGTAAGAAGATGATTATATCTGGCTTCTTGTGCATCATCTCTGAAGATAATCCCGTAAGGATTTGGAGGTGGTGGTGGTGGTGCTGAAGATTCAGCTGGTGCTTTAGCTTTCCATTTGCTTACAATTTGTTTCCTTCGTGGTGCCATTTCAAGTAGTGAAGATGAAATCAAATGGAATACCAAGGCTGAAGAAGGAAATCTTACCGATATAGAAACAAAGTGCTGAAACAGAACCAACCCGCCAAATGCAATCTTCAAATCTGGTCCTTTTGAGTGAAATTGTTCTTTGAAAACTTTAGGGGAGAGATCTTCTAGCTTAATCGAAGCTTCAGGAAGCAAATAGCAGCTCAAAATGAAGCTCTGACGACGAGAAATTAAGACTGGCAAAACTCGGCAGAAATCCATTTTCTGGACCAAATCCAGGCTTTGAACCACCGGAATGTGGCTCGGAGATAACTGGAAAGTGATTGAAGAAGGTCGTCTGGTGAGTGGGAAGATTGGAAGAGGTTTGATCTAAAGAAACGACGCAAATGTGAGAAGAAAATGGGAAAACCCTAGAAAATACGGTCAGGTATATATATAGGCAAATGAAAATACGGCAGTGAAAATAAATATAGTAGTGCCGTGAAACGTTCTATAAAGAAACCAATAAAAATACGCCCGTGAAAAGAAATACGGCAGTGCCGTAAAATATTCTGTAAAGAAAACTAATAAAAATATGGCCGTAAAATTAAATATGGCACCCCCGTGAAACGTTATGCGCCAAAGTTCAAAGAAAATACAAGGTGTGAAAATAAATACGACCAGCCTGAGTCTTCTCCATGAGCCAGCTCGCAAATGCTCTGGAAGATAGCTCGCAAACTCTAGGCTCCTCCTAGGGTTCAGCCAAACATCCATGTGCCATCCTCTCCATGTGTCACACCATCCTTGCTAGATGCGCCACTTCCCTTGCTAGGTGTGCCACCCATAAGGGGCGCCCTTTTGCTTGGATATGTCATCATGCAAGTGTAAGTGCTGTTCTTCTCTATCTCAGCCCTTGAATGTATGAAGCACCCCTAAGAGCCTTCTCATTCATGACTAATAGAGTAAACAGCCCCTTACCAAGGTTAGGTATGCTAACCATCTTAATCAGGCATTGAACCCTTAGATGCGCTACTAGGCAGCCCTAGTAAGCATTATGGTTCTGCTAGTCAAGTTGATCAGCCCCTTAGGATGCTCAACCTTCACCATCAGCCTATGAAGTCAACATGGTTTGGCTATTGATGTAGGTCAGCCCCTTAGGGTGAGCTATCTTCATCATTAGCCCTTGCACCCTTGATGCACAACAAGGAAACCCTAGAAGGCCTCATGGTTTAGCTAAGGACAAAGGTCAGCCCCCTAACTTGGTTACGTTGCACCATCATCTTATCTAACCATCATCCTTAAGTAAACCATCTAGGTAACCCTAGGAGTCACTCAAGGTTAGGTCAAAGAAGGGATGTGCAACCTTTAGGGTGAGGTGCGCCAACCCTAACCCTAGCCGCTAACCCCCTTGGATGCGCCTCTAAGTAACCCTAGAAGCCACCCTAGGGTTCGACTGGGTCATGAGTTGCGCCACCTAGAGAGATGCGCAAGGGTGAGAGAGAGACAAACGCCATGATGTATTCAATTTACAATACGGAATTGAAATTCAAAATTGAAAGTCGGCATGCAAGCCTCACAATGATACATCATAGACATGGCAATTAAGAGCTTGACTTTGATCACAATCATAATGCATAAATCAATTAAGAGCTTGACTTTGAAAAATCAACAAGTAATCACTTTTAATTTTTCATAAAACCCTTTAAATTAATTTTTAGTGAATTTATATCATCCTTCTATGTTGTTTCGCCCCTCTCAAGAGTCTACAAAGGGTAGCCACCCCTTGCAATCCTTACCCCATAGAGATTAGGATAATCACCCTACCCCAATAATCTCCTATGGGTCTTGTGCCATGGGTCTATCCCATGTGCGCAAGGAGGAGTGAATTCTTCCACATAGGGTCTATCCCAGATGTGAAGAAAACGAAAGCTAGAAGATGAATTAGAGGTGAAAATTAACATAAATTATTATTATTATTTTAACAAAAAAATAGGGCATAAAATTTTTCAAAAATCATTGTTATGTAATGGGGTATGCGCATGTAGAAAAGACACCAACGGGACTCGAAAGATCGCTCTGATACCACTGTTGGTAATCCTCGGACCTTATAAAAAACTTTAAACACAGTGAAAGTGAAGGTCCAAAATAGAAATCCGAGAAACACCAGGATCCCTTACGAGAGAAAACCAAAGGATGTTAAGAGTAGTACCTTATCAAGCAATTTTACAAGCAATCGATGATGAAGATGCACAAGTGCCCATCCTCTGTAATCGCTCACAAACGGACTCCTCGAGATTTCTTCAACCTCCACGCTTGGTGCTAGCCTCGGGAGGTGAGATCCATGCTTCTAGGATTTTCTCAACTTGCGCCAATCACCAGGATCCAGCGCCAAGGAGAAATGGGAAGTGTTGACGACAAGGAGTGGGCAGCACCACCACTTGTCCCTGTTAGGGTATGCCCTTAAGCCTAATGTTTGAGGCCTTGGGATTGTATCAGTATCATGTAATAAACTCTTGTGTTTAACTCTTGTGTTTATAAAAGGCAATGGTTGTTATTCAGGTTGTTACCTTGTCTGCTGTAATAAGTGTACTACTGAATAATGTCTCAAAGCTGTTCAGCTAGGCTGACATGCTATAAAGTCCTTAGTCGAGATATCTTGGTGAACATGAGACAGCCTTGATATGATTGAGACTAATATGTGTTCTAATCTTATAGGATGCTTCGAGCATGGAATAAGATGTAGACTCATGAGTACATTGGATGTACTGGACAGACCCTACTAGGATATTCAATTGCATGTCACAATGTGAATAATCCTTGTATGCTACAAGTGGCACATGTCCTTTGACTTGAGATCACTTGTGTTTCCTAAATGATGATTGTCATTGTTTTGAGGTAGTTCAATATCATTTGCAACATAATGATTATAGACTATCTTGGATGGTGAGCTTGAGTCAGGTTAGGGCACTAGTGATAGATAAAGGATTGCCGTCTCCTTGTTGAAGGAGTGTGGTGTTCTAAAGGGGCCCCCCCGTATGAGATGATGGAGATAGTGTATGGCCATACCCAGGTGACTATGTTCATCTGATCTAATCATGCTCATCATATTGGAGCTACAGGCTTGACACGCTTGTCCAATAAGAACATCCAGTGGCAAAGGAAACATGTATGCCTAGTGAGTTGATTCACACTTATGCTGTGATTTGGGTGTAGTCTTGGAAGACTCTTTCCTTTATATCGGGAGACAGTGATGTGTTGCTAGATACCCCTCACTGGTCGTGATAAGTTATCGTTACCGACATTTAAAGGAAACCCTCAGGGTCGCACAATTTGGTGATATGGCTTACTTAAGTCAGATCGTGTGGACTGAATTGTTTGGGTTCAATTTAAAGGGATAGAGACTCTGATTGTAAGTGAGATCTGGTCTGATCATGTTTGATTGATTGGGGCTTGAGATCGGTAAGCTTCGATCGAGAGAGTTGATGCTAGATCGGTGAGATCAAGAGCATCAAGAGATGAACGGTTAGATCTTGAACCTTTTGGTTCAGAGTGAGATCTAGACCATGGCTTGGGCTGATTTAATTTGGTTCTTGAACCAAATTGAAGTGGATTAAAGTGGCTTGAACCAGTTCACAAAGGGTGAACGCTTGGTTCAAGGCGTTAGGCGTTTTTGGTTTGGTTATGGCGCATGGCTTCATATCTTCCATTTATGGAATGTAATGAAGGCCACTTCACCTTAACGCCAAAGCGTTTTGAACGCTCGACTTCACTCTTCTCTTCTCAACGTTCCTCTTTGGGGGCGATTGGATTCGGACGAGAAGGAGGAGAAGAAGAAGGTTACTCTCGCCAAGCTTCATCTCTCAACACCCTCACGCGACAAGGATTCTTTGAAGTGCTTTTGCTAGCACAAAGGGCTCAAAGAGCAAGCTATCTTCATCGGTTGTGTGCGTCACCTTTGGAGAAGGAGCACTTGAACCTTTGCTTCCAAGGCATCATCAAATCGATGGCATTGGTATGATCTTTTAGATCTATTCCTCTTATACAAGTTGATCATATGCTTTTATGATTGCGATCCCATGAAGCCCTATCTTCCGCTTGCAAAACTCTATATGTGCGCCACAATCAGGGTTTCGGCTCCCCTCTTGAAAGGGGTTTTCTACAAGTTTCGGCCCCCCTCTTGAAAGGGGTTTCTTCAATTGGTATCAGAGCATGCGGTTGTATGTAGAATCATATGATTGCTTGTTGATTTGTGATCCTTGTTTGTGTTTAACTAGTAGATCTAGTAGTTAGCATCTTGCGCATCTCATGTTTAGTAGTGAAAAATACATGGTGTATGTTTTTACTCCCTTGCGCACGCATATATGATGAATGATGGCGCATGTTGAATGATGTAGGTTTTCTTAAAAACTTAATCACTTGTGCGCCTCACTAGATCTAAGTGGCGCCTACAATAAACCCTTAGATGGGTTGATGGGGTTGAAGTCACCTCTATGTTGGATCCAATAGTCTGATCAGACCATCTGACAGCCTAGATGGATCGACCAGATGGCACCTGTGCGCAAGCACAAGGTGGCCATAGGTCGATTGCATCTTAGGCGTGTAGCGAGGTCTGGTTGAGACAACCAGTGAACACACATGAGTTAGGCCCGGGGTCACACCCGCTTGCCAGAACTCATGAGGGTTGTTCAGCCCTTGGCGCATGCATGGTTGACCATTAGGTCAACGCGAGTCAGTTAGGACTTGGTGCATGCAAGGGACAGAGGATCTGACTAGATGGATGAGTGGATCCCTATCAATGGACCATTGTAAGGTTGTAGGGCTCATAAGAAAATTAAAATTGATGCCAATGGGGTTTTCAAAATTTTATTTTCTTGTTAAATGGATCACATGTTGATTTGATGCCATGTGCTTGTTTATTTAATCTTATGTGGGTTGCCCTTTTAATGTGTGCTGTGCTGGGGCCTGCGAGCCTGGTAAATTATTATTTTGTGATCTGCGAATCACAATTTTTAATTCATTTATAATGTGTAGTTGACCTGCGAGTCAACCTTGTCTAGATAGATTAAAATGTGTTTTAATCAGACAAGAACACAAAGGCACACATCCAAGAGGGGCATTCAGCTGGTGGCGCACCTGAGGTGCTCTTGGCGCTAGGGCCCCGGGTTGGACCAGATGAAAGGCAAAAGACCCAAGAAGAGATAGTGAAGACTTAAATTAGGTTAAGGTCTTACTTAGGCTCTATGGGCTTTTACCACATAAGATCCATACTTTCTTTTTATTCCTTATATAATTAGAACTGCATGAGTTTATCTTCTGCTATCACCATAGGGTTTGCATGATAGTTAAGAAGTTAAAAGACCGTTAAAATCCAACGCTAACATATCAAGCTCGTAAGCCTTCTGACGCGAAACCTCACTGTTCTGATTATCGTTGGAGCCGTGTTGTACCCACTCAGTGGGCACGTCCATCTATCTTCAGACAGTGCGGGATTACACCTGCGTGTTACAGAGTAGGGATTTATCCCTTCTCGTTGCTCAGCATAGCACGTGGTGGTCCAGGGAGTAGGTCGGGTCAGCTTGACCATGTAGGCTACATATGTGGCGCATATGGTAGCACATGGAGGCAGCCATCTGTGGGATCAGAGACCGTGTTGTACCAACTCAGTTGGCACAGTCTGCTGGATTGCCCAGATGAAGGGGAATCGCACGGGTTGGCGATTGGCTGGGACAGCCTACCAGAAATTAGTGCTTGTCATCTCTGTGCATCTTATCTCGCCTGAGCGGGACGCGGAGACCAAGTATGAAATCTGGATCCCATCTCACTAAAAGAGTATTACTCTTTCGGACTGTTTACTGGATTTTTCAGTCAGACAAAATAGTGAGAAAAGAATCTTTCTTAAGTCCTGGATTGATTCTAGACATTGATACTGACCTTGCTGTTCTTGCATTGTTGTAGATTCCTGCAGCAACGAACACCATGAGCTTCAATGTGCGATCCCTACTGGAAAGGGAGAAGTTTGCTGGGCCAAACTTCTCGGACTAGTTCGGACACCTTAAGATTGTTCTTAAGGCTGAGAGGAAACTGTATGTCCTCGAGACGGCTGTGCTGCCTCAACCCGCTGCGAACGCCGCAAGGGCGGTTCGTGATGCCTATGAAAAGCACGTCAATGATAGCATTGATGTCGCTTGCCTGATGCTAGCGTCTATGACGCCACCGCTGCAGCGTCAGCATGAGGATATGTCGGCTATAGAGATTATAGCGAACCTCAAGATGCTGTATGCTGCACAGGCGAGGACAGAATGCTATAATCTGACGAAGCTCTTCTTTCAGAGCAAACTGGCTGAAGGGAGCCCAATGGGAGCTCATGTGCTCAAGATGATTGGGCACAAGGAGGCTCTGGAGAAACTGGGGCATACCATCAACCAGGAGCTTGCTGTAGACATAATTCTGCAGTCTCTTCCGCCTTCTTTCGATGCGTTCATTATTAACTTTAATATGAACAAAATCGATTGTACTCCGGCAGAGCTGCTGAATATGCTCTTGACAACTGAGGAAACTCTGAAGGGAAAGCCTTCAACCTCTGTCTTAATGGTTCCTTCCAGGAACAAGAAGAAGGGGAAGAAGGGCAAGGCCCCTGTCAAGAGCTACAGCAAGGCTCTGAAACAGAAGGTGAAGCGGTCAAAGGACAACAGATGTTTCCACTGTGGCCAGCTGGGTCACTGGAAAAAGGACTGTAAAGCGCTCCAAGGAGATAAGAGGGGAAGCATCGCTTCTGGCTCAGGTATTTACGTGACGGAAGTCATGGTTTCATCTTCTTCTATTTCATGGGTGTTGGACACTGCATGTGGAGTTCACATTTGTTCAAATGTACAGGAACTCAAGAGAAGAAGGCAGGTGGGACAGCATGAGGTAGACCTACGCGTTGGAAACGGAGCACGGGTTGCTGCTGTTGCTGTAGGAGACTATTTCATTTCTTTACCATCTGGCATTGTATTGGAATTAAACAATTGTTATTTTGTACCGAGTATCACCAAAAATATTATCTCTATTCCTGCTCTTGTCAGGGAAGGGTTTTCCTTTGAATGCAAGATTTCAAAGTGTTATCTTACTCTTGATAATATTGTTTATGCTACTGGTTCAATTAACAATGGGTTATTCATGTTGGACATGGAATATTCTGTACAAAACATTGATAATAAGAAAGCCAAGTATGCTGATGACAGCACCTTGTTATGGCATAGTCGTTTAGGCCATATTAACAAGAAGCGCATTAAGCGGTTGCATGATCATGGACTGCTGGGATCATTCTCCTATGAGGAGATTGATACATGCAAAGCTTGTTTAATGGGTAAAATGACGAAGTCACCTTTTCCTAACAAAGGTCAAAGGGCTTCAGGTTTACTTGACCTTATACACAGTGATGTGTGTGGGTCGTTTAGTAAACATGCCAGAGGTGGCTATCAGTACTTCATTACCTTTACTGATGATTTCAGTAGGTATGGTTATGTCTATCTTATGAGACATAAAAGTGAATCTTTTGACAAGTTCAAAGAGTTCAAGAATGAAGTACAAAATCAGCTAGGCCGAAATATCAAGGCACTTCGGTCTGATCGAGGTGGAGAATACTTGAGTCATACATTTACTGACTATCTGAAGGAGTGTGGGATTATCTCACAGCTCACTCCGCCAGGAACACCGCAATGGAATGGTGTGTCCGAGAGGAGAAATAGAACGTTACTTGATATGGTTCGTTCTATGATGAGTCAGGCTACTCTTCCATACTCCTTTTGGGGATTTGCACTGGAAACAGCTGCAAAGGTACTAAACCGAGTGCCATCCAAGGCAGTTTCAAAGACTCCATATGAGTTATGGTATGGGAAACAGTCGAGCTTGACATTTATCAGAATCTGGGGTTGCGAGGCTTATGTCAAAAAGCTCGCGTCTGGGAAACTAGAGAGCAGATCTGAGAAATGTATCTTTGTCGGTTACCCTAAGGAAACTAAGGGTTATTATTTCTACGATCCCAAAGAGAACAAAATATTTGTTGCTCGGACGGCAATATTTCTTGAGAAGGAGTTTCTTCTGCAAGATGCTAGTGGGAGAGAAATAAAGCTGGATGAGCATCCAGAGGAAGGACAAAGTAGTCAAGCACAGTTGGATGAGCCTGAGCCGGCAGAATAGGTTACTGAACAACCTGAGGCTCAGATATCACGGGAACCGCGAAGATCGGGAAGGATCCGTCGACAGCCTGAGCGCTATGACGGAGTCTACATCATTGAGAATGATGAACCCCTCACTTATGCGGATGCAGTCGGTGGACCGGAGTCAGCTAGATGGCTTGAAGCTATGCGAGCCGAGATGGACTCCATGTCAGATAACCAAGTCTGGGATTTGGTTGATCCGCCTCCGGGAGTAATCCCTATAGGCTGTAAATGGATCTTCAAGAAGAAGATTGACATGGATGGTAACGTGGTTACCTATAAAGGTAGGCTAGTTGCGAAAGGTTTCAAACAAATTTACGGGATAGATTATGATGAAACTTTTTCACCTGTAGCCATGTTTAAGTCTATTCGGATTCTTTTCGCGATAGCTGCATATTATGATTATGAGATCTGGCAGATGGATGTGAAGACGGCTTTCCTTAATGGAAAACTGGATGAGGATGTGTATATGACACAACCTGAAGGTTTCACTAATCCATCAGATCGTCATAAAATATGCAAGTTAAAGAAGTCCATTTATGGACTGAAACAAGCATCTAGAAGCTGGAACATTCGTTTTGATGAATCAATCTCTGAGTTTGGTTTCATCAAGAACGAAGATGACTCGTGTGTATATAAGAGGTTTAGTGGGAGCGTGATTACTTTCCTAGTCCTCTACGTCGATGACATCTTGATCATTGGAAATGACATTCCTGAAATGCATGCTGTTAAAGCATGGCTAAGGAAATGTTTCCAGATAAAAGATCTAGGAGAAGCAGCCTATGTATTAGGTGTGAAGATCTACAGGGATAGATCTAAGAGGCTTCTCGGGCTGTGCCAGAGTACTTACATCGATAAGGTCCTGGAAAGATTCCATTTAGAGAAATCTAAAAAGGGATATCTTCCAGTCAGACATGGTCTGAATCTTTCAAAGAGTCAGTGTCCACAAACACAGACTGAGAAAGATGACATGGACAATACGCCTTATGCTTCGGCTATTGGGTCCATTATGTATGCGATGTTGTGTACTCGCCCAGACGTCGCTTACGGGTTAAGCATGACCAGTCGTTTCGAAAGTAATCCAGGACAGGCACACTGGATTGCAGTCAAGAACATCTTAAAATATCTGCGGAGGACCAAAGATATGTTCTTGATATATGGTGGTCAGGAAGAACTCAGTATTGAAGGATATACTGACGCTTCGTTCCAGTCGGACCAGGATGATTTCCGATCGCAATCAGGCTATGTTTTTAGCTTGAATGGTGGAGCAGTGGTGTGGAAGAGTTTCAAACAGTCAACTGTTGCTGATTCCACAACAGAAGCCGAGTATGTTGCAGCCTCGGAAGCATCCAAGGAGGCAGTGTGGATTCGTAAGTTCGTGAGGGAACTTGGTGTTGTTCCTTCGAGTGCTGATCCTTTGGTTATCTTCTGTGATAACACTGGAGCAATCGCACAAGCAAAGGAACCACGGTCACACCAGAAGTCCAAGCACATACAGAGACGGTTTCATTTGATCCGGGAGATCATTGATCGTGGCGAGATCAAAATCTGCAAGGTTCATACAGATGACAATCTAGCAGACCCGCTTACCAAGCCTCTGGCGCAGCAGAAGCATGAGAAGCACTGTAATAATATGGGTTTGAGATTTCTCAACCATTAGATTAAGTGCAAGTGGGAGATTGTTAGGATATGCCCTTAAGCCTAATGTTTGAGGCCTTGGGATTGTATCAGTATCATGTAATAAACTCTTGTGTTTAACTCTTGTGTTTATAAAAGGCAATGGTTGTTATTCAGGTTGTTACCTTGTCTGCTGTAATAAGTGTACTACTGAATAATGTCTCAAAGCTGTTCAGCTAGGCTGACATGCTATAAAGTCCTTAGTCGAGATATCTTGGTGAACATGAGACAGCCTTGATATGATTGAGACTAATATGTGTTCTAATCTTATAGGATGCTTCGAGCATGGAATAAGATGTAGACTCATGAGTACATTGGATGTACTGGACAGACCCTACTAGGATATTCAATTGCATGTCACAATGTGAATAATCCTTGTATGCTACAAGTGGCACATGTCCTTTGACTTGAGATCACTTGTGTTTCCTAAATGATGATTGTCATTGTTTTGAGGTAGTTCAATATCATTTGCAACATAATGATTATAGACTATCTTGGATGGTGAGCTTGAGTCAGGTTAGGGCACTAGTGATAGATAAAGGATTGCCGTCTCCTTGTTGAAGGAGTGTGGTGTTCTAAAGGGGCCCCCCCGTATGAGATGATGGAGATAGTGTATGGCCATACCCAGGTGACTATGTTCATCTGATCTAATCATGCTCATCATATTGGAGCTACAGGCTTGACACGCTTGTCCAATAAGAACATCCAGTGGCAAAGGAAACATGTATGCCTAGTGAGTTGATTCACACTTATGCTGTGATTTGGGTGTAGTCTTGGAAGACTCTTTCCTTTATATCGGGAGACAGTGATGTGTTGCTAGATACCCCTCACTGGTCGTGATAAGTTATCGTTACCGACATTTAAAGGAAACCCTCAGGGTCGCACAATTTGGTGATATGGCTTACTTAAGTCAGATCGTGTGGACTGAATTGTTTGGGTTCAGTTTAAAGGGATAGAGACTCTGATTGTAAGTGAGATCTGGTCTGATCATGTTTGATTGATTGGGGCTTGAGATCGGTAAGCTTCGATCGAGAGAGTTGATGCTAGATCGGTGAGATCAAGAGCATCAAGAGATGAACGGTTAGATCTTGAACCTTTTGGTTCAGAGTGAGATCTAGACCATGGCTTGGGCTGATTTAATTTGGTTCTTGAACCAAATTGAAGTGGATTAAAGTGGCTTGAACCGGTTCACAAAGGGTGAACGCTTGGTTCAAGGCGTTAGGCGTTTTTGGTTTGGTTATGGCGCATGGCTTCATATCTTCCATTTATGGAATGTAATGAAGGCCACTTCACCTTAACGCCAAAGCGTTTTGAACGCTCGACTTCACTCTTCTCTTCTCAACGTTCCTCTTTGGGGGCGATTGGATTCGGACGAGAAGGAGGAGAAGAAGAAGGTTACTCTCGCCAAGCTTCATCTCTCAACACCCTCACGCGACAAGGATTCTTTGAAGTGCTTTTGCTAGCACAAAGGGCTCAAAGAGCAAGCTATCTTCATCGGTTGTGTGCGTCACCTTTGGAGAAGGAGCACTTGAACCTTTGCTTCCAAGGCATCATCAAATCGATGGCATTGGTATGATCTTTTAGATCTATTCCTCTTATACAAGTTGATCATATGCTTTTATGATTGCGATCCCATGAAGCCCTATCTTCCGCTTGCAAAACTCTATATGTGCGCCACAATCAGGGTTTCGGCTCCCCTCTTGAAAGGGGTTTTCTACAAGTTTCGGCCCCCCTCTTGAAAGGGGTTTCTTCAGTCCCAACCTTGATGCAAAAAACTTTTCTTTTGTTATCACCTTTAAGACCCTCACTCCAAGGAGGAGAGGGGAGGCGACAATAGGAGATGAGAGAAAGAACTGGTGCAAAAATCTCCCAACAGAGCCTCTCTATATATAATAGAGGGGCCAGCTACTCTTGGACATTTTTATCCATGTGGGATATAGTTTAGGCGCCTATTAAATTTCATAATTAAATATTTAATTGCAAAATGCGCCTATGCATATTAATTAGCCAAGAGAAAATTTCTCTTGCTAATTAATAATTTTATTTTATTTATGTGTCTAAAGTGCCAAGTTCAAACTTGCACTAAAACCTTTGTTTGACTCATTTTGACAACATAGGTCAATAGAGGTCAACTATTGGTCAAACATAAACTAAATAAAATATCATCACCTCAGAAGAAATCTCAAAGCATCAGTCTCCCAAAATGATCCGAATCACACAATGATTCGATCAGAGGCTAAACGATCAGTATGAGAACTCGAGTGTCTAGGTGTGCGACTTTGAAGGTTCTTTAGACGTTGGTAGTGATGACTAAATCATCACAAGCAATGTGTGGCACCTAGCAGTACATCATTGCTACCCAAGTCATTAGAATAAATGTCACGATCAATAACCTCTAAAACTGCAACAAAGTGTAAGTACAGAATTGTCCTTTTGCCAAACTGATATCCAGATTGGGCAAGCGTGTCACTCTTGTTGATCCCAATATTATGGCATGACTAAATCAGGTTCTCACCTGGGTATGGCCATACACTTTCAGTCATCCACAGAAGAACGCCATGGACAATCAAGCTTCCCCGCAGGGAAGGGCAAATCCTCTCTTGGCACATTGAATCTCTCACATAGCTCATGATGCACCCAATGACAACCGTTATGACTTCCCTTTTATGGCGAAGCATTAGGTTGTATCAAAGTGCCTCATTCACCACATAGAGATGCTAATACCCTCAATTCTAGGACAATCGTAACTCTGTCACTGTGATCTTCATCTTGTGACACCAAGATGAATCCTCATGGTGGGTCAATCTAGTATAACTCACTTGATATACCTATGTGCCTGCGTTAGCAACCCGTGCTCAACCAGCGCATATACCAGTTTCAACTGAATCATAGCTGTCCCATATCCACCATGATTCTTGACCAGGGACAAAACTTAGATAACACAAACATCTATCTCTTAGGGACATTGTACATGCAACTGTACATGTGCACAGATGTACATATTTGCATAACAACGACCATGCCAGGATATCTCATCTATCAACTAGATGTGATACACATATCCCATTGGACCATCCCAAAAGTCCTAGGGCATAAACCCCAACAATCTCCCACTTGCACTAGGACCATGACCTCAGTGTCATCTCCCAGGCTTGACTTGCCATGCTCCTACTGTGCCAGAGCACCGATCAATGGGCCCCGCTATGTCAATGTCAAAATCTGCTATGTCTTTATTACCTCTGTCCCCACGACAGGATATTAGCACTTGAGTATGTTGTATTGAATCTTATGAAGTTCATCATAGAACTCCCACTTATTCAAACTGCTTCCCAAAAGCATAAACATACTCTGCTTTTATGTAGTATGTTCTAAAGCTCCCACAGCTTCAAGCACTTCTACATTGATAGCCAGAATGTCACTCTGGTCTGGCTGGAACAAGCTGCCAAATGTGATCACTGAGCTTTTCCTGCCACTTTAAGACCAAGAACCACCCCTTAATTCTTTCCAGAATCTAAGTGTGTTCTATGTTCCTTATCCAGTGCCTAGCACCTGGACTGGACTTGGTACCAACAAGTCTCCAAGCTTCCACTGAATTGGAGTACTATAAGGTGAAGATTCATTGTCCTTGCTAGGAGTTACCCATAACCCTTATTCCCACATTTCCTAAACCCTAGGTTGTCCACAACCTGCATACATGGTTCAGATTCCATTATTGACCTTTTTGTGCTAAGTGGTTGACCTTGGACTGAATCCAAGTCACAACTTCCTCCCACTAGCCTTTTTCAAGGAAAGATGTTTCCAAGAAAAATAGCACTATGAGCAACAATTACTTGTTCTCCTGTGGGTCTATGAAAATTTGTATCCTTAGTGAAGTTAGGATACACCACTTACACTTTATCAGATCAAGATGAAATTAAGTTCAGTGTGGAAGAAGCTTTTAGCATCACCTCAGAAGAGATACATATGACTTTCAATTCTCCCACTAGAATCACCTACCAAGGTATTCTTTAGGGGGTATGAGCTATGAGCTAACCTCATACTCATTATGATAGTCATCTGTGGCTCAAGTATTCTTCATCCTTCCTAGACTGAAGATTACTCATGAATTTTTATAAGCTGGTTCTATATATTTTCAATAAATTATGAATTCCTTTCTTTTGACCTTTTAGTCCACTTCTCCTTACCTGGTGAAGGATATTTACTTTCTATCAATGAACAAGTGTCTGCCTATCTTTGATGTCTCAAAAGAAGTTAAGATAGCCAATCTCCTAGAAGGAATTGATTCCAAGAGTTCATTTGCATTAAGTCATTGGATGCATCTCTTGTGTATGATAAAAGATAGCTAGGTTAAAAGATTGGTATTCAATATGAACCACTTATTAAATTCATTTTAGTTATTTTGTTACCTTATTATTTTGCACAATGTAATGACAAGAGATTTGCAAATGAAAAAAATAATAAATTCCTTTTATTCCAAAATATTCTATTCCCAAGGAATAGATATAATGTCAACTACATTTATTGCAAATAATGAATCAATCCTATCTATGACAAATAAAAGAATGGCTCAGCAGCATCAGTGCTCCAGGTAAGTCTTCTTATTATCATCCATGTCCTATTTTTGTTGAGCACCTGCATATTTTTACAAATATCAGTCTCACCATGTGGTATAAAATACCCATGTATAGAAATAGACAATATAGGATATAGTAACAAAATTACTTGAGCCTGGAGACGAAGGTTCACTTCTCTTTGTCTCTCTTTCAAGATGCTTGCAATCTTTGCACCAATGGCCTTCCTGGCCAAAGTTAAAGCACTCATTCTTCCTCACCTTGGCCTTCTTCAGTGCTTTGGCCTTGCCCTTACCCCTTTTCCGCTTCTTACTGTCCATAGAGGCCATAAGAACGGACTTGGGTTTGGGCTTGTCCATTTCCTTCTCGGTCGTTTCCAACAGTTTCAGCAGCTCCTCATGAATACATTCAATTTTATTCATATTGAAATTGATAATGAATGCACTATAACTCAGAGGCAGAAACTGCAGGATTATATCCGTAGCCAAGTCTTGATCCATCGGGTGTCCCAGTCTGTTGAGATGCGACAAGTACCCAAGCAGCTTGAGCACATGCGGTCCCACTGGAGCACCTTCAGGCATCTTGCACTGATAGGTAGCCTTGGATGCTTCAAACCTTTCTGTTCTTGCCTGCGATTCAAACAGTTGCTTTAGATGCATGATGATCTAAAACACGTTCTGATCCTCATGCTGCATCTACAACTCAGACGACATCACTGACAACATAAGGCAGGCAACATCCAGGGTGTCATCTTGGTGCTTACGAAAAGCTTCTCGATCAACCGCATGGGCTGAGTATGGCGGTGGAGGAGGAAGTGCTTGTTCTAAGACATACAACTTCTTCTCCTGCTTGAGGACTATCCTCAAGTGGCAGTACCAGTCCATGAAGTTGACTGTCCAGGATGGAACGGAGTGACAATCCGCTGTTGTTGTTCTTAGAAGCCATCTACAACAAGGATAAGGGCAAATTAGTATCACAATTTTCAACTATTTATTCTGGCCTTTTATAAATGATTATCTCTCACTATTTTATTCGAATCGATAATCCTCAAAAATCGATTGAGAAGTTGCCCGACTTCCTTAGTGAGATGGGATCCTTATTTTGCACACAGCCTTGCGTCCCACGAGGGTGGGATGTACTGCACAAGGTGACGCATGCTTCCTGAGGTAGGCCCCCGGCGAGGGCTGGATACAACACAAAGACCTAACCTCTTGAGGGTGCCTCCAGAAATCTCATCATGTGAACCAACAACACATAAGAAAATTCCTAGTCAAGTCCAACCTGGCCATTATACCTAGGGCTAATAATTTCCTTGCTAAAGGCGTGTCCAGAGTTTTAACTAGACTAGAGAAATTATTGTCACCACATGCCTCCTGAAGATAGATGGGTGTGTCCCACGAGGGTGGTAAACAGTACACAGCACCATCGATCGACAGTTTGACGAGGGTTACACGTCAGAATGCTAAGGAACGGGACTTGATATGATTTAGTGAGGATTTTTGTGGTCTCAACATCATGAGCTTTTATCTTATTCTACCAATACAGGCATTCAATCCTATTGTGGAATAAAACCAAAAGCAATAAAGGCATGCTGAAGCAAAAATAGTAAAATATGATGTGATTAAAACCCATAACTTGGGTAACAAGCCCCTAAATCTAGTCCTAGCCACCTAGCACTACCAAGGGCTATGAGCCATGGGCTCATGCCAACAAGTCCTTAGCTCATCCCTGAGTGCCCTAAGGGCTCTGCTCCCAAACCTTGAGGTGCGCCACCTAGGTCTCTAGCTCTATGGGTCCGCTCACGAACCCTAAAGGCACCATCAAGGCAAACCCTAGATACCCTTTAGGTTCGGCCAGCTCAAGTCTTCTCCATGAGCCAGCTCGCAAATCCTAGGCTCCTCCTAGGATTCGGCCAACTCATATGTCCTTCTAGAAGATAGCTCGCAAACCCTAGGCTCCTCCAAGGGTTCGGCCAAACATCCATGTGCCATCCTCTCCATGTGTCTCACTATCCTTGCTAGAAGCGCCACTTCCCTTGCTAGGTGTGCCACCCTTAGGTTGTGTTTCCTATGAGGGAATCCACAGCGGATGGAAGGGAAAGAGCAAAGGAAAATAAGTTACATTTCCCTAGTTTTGGCTTTCGCCCGAATCGGGTGGAAGTACATCAAATGCACGCACGCTACTCACTGCTACCCCCCTCCTCCTTCCCTCTCCTCTTCGCGGTGCCGCCATCCACCTTCCACTCCTCGTCGGTGCCTCCTTCCCTCTTCCTCCACCCTCCTCTCGTCGCCTGAGCTCGCCAACCCCTTGTCGCCTCGCCTCCTGTTGCTTTTGCCTTCATCGCCTCGTCCTCCTTCCCTCTCCCTCCCATTGCCTCAACCTCCCATCACCTCATCCTCCTTCCCTCTCCCTCTCGTCGCCTCAGCCTTCCATCGCCTCACCTTTCATCGCCGGCCTCCTGTCTCATCGTCCTCCTTCCCTCTCCCTCCCGTCGCCAGCCTCCTGTCCCCTCAGCCACCCATCGCCAGCCTCCCGTTGCCTTGTCCTCCTTCCCTCTCTCTCCTCAGCCTCCTGTCGCCTCAGCTTAACGTCGCCATCCTCAACCTCACCTCCCGCCTCTAGCTCCTGCCTTCGTCGAACCTCACCAGCTGATGACACCAAAATATATAGTATATTTTGTATTATTTTGTATATCTTTTCATGCTAAATTGAGGATATTTTACTTGTTTTCATACTAAAATCATCAGATATTGTAAAGTCTACTTCTATTTTGGTTTTCATGATTTTCAGGCAAAAAGGCACAATTTTAAGGCATGTTCGAGCAATCCAAATGCATAATTGTATTCACATCATCAAAAGAAGATCACACGTCAAATTTTAGAATTTTTGGAGCTTCAGAGCACATTACGGAACCCCCAACAAATTCCTTATGGTACCGTAATGGGAAGTTTTACCGGGCAGAGAATTTCGACCCATTATGGCCCTACCGTAAACATCTTTACGGTGTCGTAATTATGGGAGATTTCCGACCAGAGTTTTCATGGCGATTACGGCACTGCCGTAAAGGAGACAACGGTACCGTAATGCCATATGATTTTCTACCCGAGAGATTTCAGAGATTACGGCACTGCCGTAATGCCTTTTATGGCCATATTTTAGTCCAAAAAAATACAGAAGAAAATATGGCAGGGTGTAAACAAGTTTACGGGCCGTAATGTTGACAAATAACTCACAGAGCACAAATTACGGCACTGCCGTAAAATGTTTTACGGCCGTAATTGCTGTGTGGTCACGCGACTTTTTCGGGCGTGAAACTTGTTCGAGCCATAATATTTGATCTAGAGCTCCAAATTGAGAACCAAAAGTTGCTGCCCGCTTCATCTTTAAGAGGAGAAGACACACGTACTGAAAGCCCCAATTTTTATTGAGTATTGAGAGAGCAATCGACAGAGAGGCGGTTAGGGTTTGGCCTCATGCCGAGAGGCATAGAGGGCACCTCAAGCCATGATTTTCACTCAGAAGCTTCGCTTGGAGGAGAGGAGGATGCACCAGAAGTTTTAGAGCAAAAGGAGTTCGATTGGAGGAGGAATCAAGGAAAGAATGCCACTAGCACTGTTCATACGTGTGATTATGGCTGTAATTTCTATTACAACTGCGTTGTAAAGTTTATTTCTTCCTTCTCTTCAATTTCTGATACTTTGAAACTATGGCTGATTGTATTTCTCTCTCCATGATTGCTTAGACATATTGTGGGACATGGGGTGTAATCCCCTTGATTTTTAATGATTAGATAATCTTTTCTTCCATCATGATAATTCTACTTTGATAGTTTTACCAATGTGATTATTGTTCTAATTTTCTCCTTTGTTTACTTTTTGTCATCATGAATAGAGTTCTTGCATTTAGGACCAAAAGGTGACATGCTTGAGAACTAGAACCCTAAAATTGATTAATAGGAACTCACCATAAGAAATTAGGTTAAGTTCTTATTTCTTTATTTTAGATGACTAATTGCCTTGATGATGATTATGAACCTAGGATTAAGTTAGTGTGTCAAACGTGGAGATCTTGCACGAAAGTGAGGATTGGAACGTTGGAGAACCATAGGTAGAACTTGTGTTGAGTCTCGGATGCACGAAAGTGATCCTTGAGATTCCGCTTGAGACAATCAACCTAGAATTTGGATGCACGAAAGTGATCTTGAGTTCTTTGATTGATGATTTACTTATCATCAGCTTGGGATAAATCTTGCGCGAAAGCGAGGATTTGTCTCTGCATGGTTGTCTGCACGAAAGTGAGATAATCCCCTTATGAAGTAAATTAAATCTTTATCAAATTAGAATTTGATTGATGAACATCCTTATATATCTAGTCATGAAAATCAAGGTGGATGAAACCCTAGTCCCAATTTATCTCTCTGATTATCTTTCGTGTTCTCTCTATATCGTTCACTTGCATCATATTCGGTTTACTTAGCTAGCGAGAATACAACTATTCAGTACTTAACAATAAGGTCTCTGTGGTTCGATATCTTTCTTTATTACTTCGATAATTCCGTGCACTTGCGGAACTCTATCAAGTTTTTGGCGCCGTTGCCGGGGACCTTAGTTTTATTAATATCAAAATAGCTGTTAGTATTGCTAGACTAAGTTTTATTTGTTTTAGATTTAACTTTGTTTTTATTTCTTTTTGCTGGTTTTGGATTTTCAAAGTTGTGACAGAATTGAGAATTTCTAAAATTTGTGAATTTGCTTATGTTTTATATTTTCTATTTTTTTTATATATTCTGAAAAAAAATCTCTGATTGATTGGTGTTGGATAATCTTTCTGTTTTGAAGAGATGTCTTTTAATCACTACTCATGGGCAACTGAAAGAGATGAGGTATACATGCCACAAGGAAGGTATGAAGATGATCATGGTGCACTATTTCAGAAAAGTTAAATTCTTATGTGTACCCATGACTTCTTATTCTCCTATTAGATGTGATATTTGTGGATATTTTGATCATTATTCCTCTGATTGTCCTTTTTTAAAATCCCAATTTATCATGGAAAGAATCTTTTCAATTGTATTATAGATGGGAAAATCATCATTCTTTTTCTAATGATTGCTCAAATCATATTTCTGTGCCATGCTTTGAGGATGCTGAAAAATCTAGCCTAGAATCCATGTGTAAAAAATTCATAGCTGATCAAGAAAAATTCATTGCTAAACAAAACCAAAGTCTGAGCAATCAAAGTAAGCAAAATGAGGATCTTAAGGGTTTGGTTAATTTTCAAGAAGAATCTTTGACTGCTAATACTGAATGGCTAGAAACCCAGATTGCATAAAAAGCATGTTCATTTGAGTTTGATTTGGAAACTGAAAAACTTGATTTAGAAAAATTCCCCTCTGATCATGATTGTTTTGAGATTGAGCCTTATGTGAACATTAAGGAATCTCACTCTGATTTTGATGATTGTAAAATTTATTCCTTTGATAGTTTATTTGAGGAAAAGGTTGAGAAAATTGAAATTGAAAAACCTTCTTTTGATAATAATTCTGATTTTGATGAAAACTTATTTATGGTTAAATCTGATGAACATGATGAAGGTTTGAAAATTATAGATATTGATGAACCCCACTGTGATTTTGGTGATATTTTTGAAATTAATGATAAATCTCTTGTGGTTAACTCTGATTCTATTGATTCTGATTTTAACTCTTCTGATGATGAATTATTTGTGGGGAAGCATGAGGAAATTAATTTTGAAGAGTCTCATCTTGATTTTGAAAATGATTTTGAAAATGATTTTGATATTGATAAATTATTTGATGATGTGCATGAAGAACCTGTGCAAGATGTGAATATTGCAAATATTGATGAATCTCATATTTTGCCCATATATAATGTTCAATCTCCTGATATATTTGAAAATTTGTGCTTTATTGAGGATTCTAATGAGAGACATAAAGACTATTATTATGATGATCCAATGCTTGATTATTTTGATGGAAGTCCTACTTTTATTAAAATTGAAAAGATAAAGTTGAAGAAAGGACTTATGATTTTACTCTCTAATAAACATAGGAAGATTATTGAAAATTTTGATTTTGATTTCCGAATATTTGAGAAAGCCACTTTGATTGTGATTCACATACAATTCTGGATTTTTGGATTAGTGGCTAAAATTTTTGGACAAAGGAAAAGAAAGAAATTACATGCTATTTACTTTGGTACTGATTCACCTACTTCACCATGATCTTTGATTTTTGGTCAAGCTAATGACTAAAAATTAGCGCTTCTTGGGAGGCAACCCAAGAACTCTTTCTTAGCTTAGTTTCTTTTATCCTAGTTTATTTTTAAAATTAATTTTTCTGTTATTTTTGAAGTCTAAAAAAAAATCTTGTTTCTGTTTTTAGTTTATATTTATTTGATATTTTCTTGTAGTTATTATTTGCCTGCATCTGTTGTTGCTTCTTTTGTCTTCTAGATCCTAAAATCTTGAAGGGCAGCTGTCTTCCACCTCCTGCAGAGCACCATCAGCAACCTCTTATTTCTTCTACTGCATCTTATTCCATTTTATTTATTTATGCAGTAGACTCTTCATTAGTGACTGATTTTTTTTATGCAGTGTTATCTCTCACACCCACCAGCCGACGATCTCACCTCCAGAACTATAGTCTTTAGCAGGCCACTAGAGACTACTCACTTTACTATCGGCACCACCATCACTGCTAGCCGCTTTTCAGCTAGCCTCTGTTCCATCTCTGCTTCTCAGCTGCACCAGCACTCTTCTGGACCATTGATGACATCTTTGATTCTCCCTTGAGAAAATTATTTTCATCATTATTATTTTTTTACAGACTGTTTTCAGACTAAGCCTTGTGTATTTAAAATTTTGCAGGAAAATTTTCAAAAGGCACACCTTTGGACCTTGCAGCATCTGCCCCGACACTATTTTTGGTCCGAGCCTTATGTATTTTCAGTCAGAGCTTGCTATATGATTTTGTGAGTATTGTTTACACTATCTTGTGATTTGATATGAGTATCTACACTTTTCTTCTCTTGGATCTATCACTTTACACCCTTTGCATTGTTCGAGCCTTATGTGATTATACAGACTTATCACTTTACACTTTTGGCCATGATTTTTTGTGAGATTGATGCTTCACACCTTTCACATTGATATCGATATTTAGATGTTTGAAAATTTTTATGACTTGAATTTATGTGATGAGAGGTGTGTGAATTTTCTATGATGATGGATGTGTTCATGCATGAGATTAGGACTAACCCTATCATGTTAGATTTATTTCTTCAGTGCATATCTATCTTTTGAAATTTGACATTGGTTGATGCATGAAATTTTGGATAGATGTGTTATTTGAGGAATAAGATCTAAAGGTTAAACTACTCCTTTAAATAAAATGAGCATATGAGTATGATTTGTGAATTGATATCAATTGATCAACCTTGTAGATGTTTAGTCTATTTTGCTATTTGTTGGGAAGGAAGAATCCAAGATCCACAAAAAGAGTGAGAGACTCCTCTACTTGGCACTATGTAAAATTGATAGTGGTACCTACGACATGGGTTGAAGTCTGCATAAAAAATAATGAGAGTGAAAAAGAATAAGACTCCTCTACTTGGCACTGTGTAAAATTGACAGTGATACTGAAGACAAGAGTTGAAGTCAAGATAAAAAGTGTGTATCTATGTGGGTGCATGCCATCCATGCAAAAATAACAAAATGCATGAAAAAAGAAAAAAAAAGAAAGAAATTATGTGTGGAAAAAGATCTTGGAAACCTAATTCCTATAAACAAAAGCATAATAGATTTGAACTGAAATTGGGTGAAATCATGAGATTGAAGTTCTATTTATTGTACAAGTTGCAAAGTTTTATTTGATTGAGTTAAGGATCTAGAGGGTTGAGTTCTAAGAATGATATGTTTATTTGAAATTTTATGAAGCAAATGGTGCGATTTTTCATTAGTGGTTGTATTTTAGAAATTTATTGAGCATGAAAAGGTTATTCTTTTAATCAAATTTTGATTTTTGCTTAAGGACAAGCAAAGTTTGAGCCTTATGTATTTTGATGACACCAAAATATATAGTATATTTTGTATCATTTTGTATATCTTTTCATGCTAAATTGAGGATATTTTACTTGTTTTCATGCTAAAATCATCAGATATTGCAAAGTCTACTTCTATTTTGGTTTTTCATGATTTTTAGGCAAAAAGGCACAATTTTAAGGCATTTTCGAGCAATCCAAATGCATAATTGTATTCACATCATCAAAAGAATATCACACGTCAAATTTCAGAATTTTTGGAGCTTCAGAGCACATTACGGCACCCCCAACAAATTCCTTACGGTACCGTAATGGGATGTTTTACCGAGTAGAGAATTTCGACCCATTATGGCCCTATCGTAAACATCTTTACGGTGTCGTAATTATGGGAGATTTCCGACCAGAGTTTTCATGGTGATTACGGCACTGCCGTAAAGGAGACAACGGTACTGTAATGCCATATGATTTTCTACCCGAGAGATTTCAGAGATTACGGCACTGCCGTAATGCCTTTTACGGCCGTATTTTAGTCCAGAAAAATATAGAAGAAAATATGGCAAGGGCGTAAACAAGTTTACGGGCCGTAATGTTGACAAATAACTCACAGAGCACAAATTACGGCACTTCTGTAAAATGTTTTACGACCGTAATTGCTGTGTGGTCACGCGACTTTTTCGGGGCTAAAAGTTGTTCGAGCCATAACGTTTGATCTAGAGCTCCAAATTGAGATCCGAAAGTTGCTGCCGCTTTTTCTTTAAGAGGAGAAGACATACACTCTGAAAGCCCCAATTTTTATCAAGTATTGAGAGAGCAATCAACAGAGAGGTGGTTAGGGTTTGGCCTCATGCCGAGAGGCGTAGAGGGCACCTCAGGCTGTAATTTTCACTCAGAAGCTTCGCCTAGAGGAGAGGAGGATGCTCCAGAAGTTTCAGAGCAAAAAGAGTTTGATTGGAGGAGGAATCAAGGAAAAATCGCCACTGGCACTGTTCATACGTGTGATTACGGCTGTAATTTCTATTACAGCCGCGTTGTAAAGTTTATTTCTTCCTTCTATTCAATTTCTGATACTTTGAAACTATGGCTGATTGTATTTCTCTCTCCATGATTGCTTAGACATATTGTGGGACATGGGGTGTAATCCCCTTGATTTTTAATGATTAGATAATCTTTTCTTTCGTCATGATAATTCTACTTTGATAATTTTACCTATGTGATTATTGTTGTAAGTTTCTCCTTAGTTTACTTTTTGTCATCATGAATAGAGTTCTTGCATTAAGGACCGAAAGGTGACATGCTTGAGAACTGGAACCCTAAAATTGATTAATAGGAACTCACCGTAAGAAATTAGGTTAAGTTCTTATTTATTTATTTTAGATGACTAATTGCCTTGATGATGATTATGAACCTAGGATTAAGTTAGTGTGTCAAACGTGGAGATCTTGCACGAAAGTGAGGATCGGAACCTTGGAGAACCATAGGCAGAACTTGTGTTGAGTCTCAGATGCACGAAAGTGGTCCTTGAGATTCCGCTAGAGACAATCAACCTAGAATTCGGATGCACGAAAGTGATCTTGAGTTCTTTGATTGATGATTTACTTATCATCAGCTTGAGATAAATCTTGCGCGAAAGCGAGGATTTGTCTCTGCATGGTTGTCTGCACGAAAGTGAGATAATCCCCTTATGAAGTAAATTAAGTCTTTATCAAATTAGAATTTGATTGATGAACATCCTTATATATCTAGTCATGAAAATCAAGGTGGATGAAACCCTAGTCCCACTTTATCTCTCTGATTATCTTTCGTGTTCTCTCTATATCGTTCACTTGCATCATATTCGGTTTACTTAGCTAGCAAGAATACAACTATTCGGTACTTAACAATAAGGTCTCTGTGGTTCAATATCTTTCTTTATTACTTCGATAATTCCGTGCACTTGCGGAACCCTATCACCAGCCTCCCATGCCAATCTCCCCGACCCCAGCCTCTCTCTCGGCGAGGGCGAGCTTGTTGGTGTTTATGCCCTTAGACCCGTTGTTGATCTGTCTTGTACTACTTGACATTGGTATTTAATATATCATTCTGGCATTGTCATTATTATGTTATGTTTTGTTGTAGTTCGCAAGTGAACGGATACTCGAAGTAATATTTAAGATATCGAACCACAGAGACCTTGTTGTTAAGTACCGATGAATTGAATTCTTACTAGCTAAACAAATCGAGAATGATGAAAGTAAACGATTGAAACGGTATACGGAAATATCAGAGAGAGAATTTGAGACTAGGGGTTTATCCACCATAATTTTAATGACTAGAAGGGAATAAAATATTGTCAGTCAAATTTCATTATGATAAAGATGTAATTTACTTCATAAAGGAATTTACTCGCTCTTGCACAGATAATTATACAAAGAACCAATTCTCACTCTCGTGCAGGATCTATTCAATGCTGAAGATAAGTAAATTATTGACAAAGAACTCGAAGATCATTCTCGTGCATCCGAATTCTAAGTCAAATATCTCAATAGAAACTATGTATTCTCATACCATAATTTCTTAGGTTCTACTTAAGGTTCTCTGACGATCAGATATTTAATCTTTTACAATATCAAATCAAGTCTAACACAATAACTCAATCCAAAGATCAGAAAATCAACATGGCAATAGAATTACTAAAAATCAGAATTAAGAACAATACCTAATCTCTTATGATAAATTCTAAACTCAATGATTCTAGGGTTCTAAATTTTGCAATCAACTTCTCAGTCTATTTCACAAAATTCTAAAACATGCTAAAAGTATGAGACTAAGGAGAATTATAAGCAATCATCACATAAGTAGAATTATCATAACAAAATCATCCTGACGAAATTAACAATGTCTAGTCATTAAGAAGTTAAGGGGATAACACCCCCATGTCCCATATGAAGGTTTAAGCTAGCATGATGGAAGAATTACAGCCAAACATGGTTTTAGAATGAATAGAAATTGAAAGAGAGGGGTAAAAGTTACAAAACAGGGCTGTAATCAAAATTCAAGCCTGCAATTTGCATTTCATGCGATGAATAGTGGCGGCGTCCACATTTTTGTTGATTTCTCCTTCAATCGACCTCCTTTCACTCTGAAACTTCTGTGGTGTGTTCTCCTTCCTTAGGCAAAGCTTCCTTGTAAATTTCATGGCTAGAGATGGTTTATGTGATGAACAGCGATGAACCCTAATGTGGCGGTGATTCCATGAAATTCTCCTTGAAGTGTTAGTAAAAATTGTTCCTTTCGATAATCTTTCTCTCCTAATGCTGAGTATTCCCCTTTTTATGGATCTTCAATTCGTGCCCTAAATCTAGAGAAATCATCTTTTTAATTTTTCAGCGAAAAAATCAGAAAACTGGGCGCAGAATTACGGTACTGTGATAACATTACGGTACTGCCGTAATGGTTTTGGACGTTTCTGTAAGGATTTTGTCCACAATTACGGCACTATGAAAATCCTTACGGTAGTGCCGTAATTCTTCTAAAATCTCTGAAAGTTTCTGTATGAAATTGGACCTAAATTACGGCACCATGGAAAGTGTTACGGCAGTGCCGTAATTTGTCTGAAATCCTCTGAAGTCTCTGCCCGTTTCTAACCGAAATCACGGCACCATAATATTAATTACGGTAGTGCCGTAATTTCCCAAAAAACTCACTACAATCTGTTGCCTTGAAATCCATTACGGTAGTGCCTTGATTTTAGATTACGGCGGTAAAAATAATTACGGCACTACCGTAATTTCTCTGGAAAGCTTGGTTTCGGTTGAAATTTGATGTGCAAACTCCTCTTGCTGATTAGAACTCGCCCATGCATCGAAATTGCTTAAAAACGTGTGATAATGATGCTTTTTTACCTAAATTGATCAAAAACCAAAGAAGGTGTAGATTCCGAAGTATTTGGCAAATAAGGCATAAAAAAAACAAAAAAGCAAGATTATGACTCAAAAGGTTAGTTAATCAGTACGAAAAATATTATAAAATTTAGAGTCATCATGTTTACATCTGCGATTATGTACATGCATGATAATGTCTCTCGAGATAGATTGTATCTATGCTCAAATGGTGTATCCCCAGTCGAGTACCTGAGTGGATAAGGGACAGCTCTGGTACATGTGAGATTGGTATATGGGCTGGTTAAGCACGAGGTGCTAACACAGGCATATGGGTATATCAGTGGTGGATATGCTAGACTGACCCACTGTGAGGCTCTAACTTGGTGTCATGAGTTAAGCTGACAAGTGATAAGAGATGCATTGATCCCTGGACTTGAGGGATCACAAGCCACGAAGGTACAAGTGGAGTATACAAGTACCCTAGTTAAAGACCTGGAAGTTCGCAAATAAGCTAGCAAGCTCACTTCTAAAGCTAGCTCAATAATTAGAAATTGACTACTTCAACTAATGTACAATGGAAGACATCCTCAGCAAATTGGTGCTAGCGCAAGCATCAAATCTCCAGCAACCTGCTAAAGGAAACAAGGCATATTCCCAGCCAGCCAATTGTATATTTCGTCAATGGCCAGCCAAGCGCATGCTCATCACAGCAAATAAGGAAGCCTCAACGTCTCCACCTTCATCTTAATCTTCAATGCACACCATAAAGCAAATCTTCAACGGGTCTCTACTACTCAAGATGAAAAGGGCAACGTTCGGCAGCAACGTCTCTATCTTCTCACTATATGTATCTCTTTCACGCATCATTGTAACACGTTGAATTGAATTTGAATTGAATGAAGTAGTTTTAGTATTCTTCCTCTTCTATCGGATGCTCTCCTTCCTCTTCTCCTTCTAGGGCCGAGCCCTCCTCTCTTCCTCTTATCTCTTCTCTATCCCTTCCACTCCTTCCTCCCGATAACCCAGTTCGAAATTCATCAAACCCAGGATTTGTCTGAGATTCGTGAGTTCGCCGCCGACGATCCACTGGTCGGATCCTAACAAAACTTCAGTCATCACTTAACCTCCAGAATTCAAAGTTTCAGCCGCTGGCATCCGCCCATCCACCACTTCGATCGCCGGATCGAGAACGCCGACCAGTTCCCCTGTTTCCGCCCAACCTTCCATCCAGTTCCGCCTTTCGATGTCGTTCTCCTCTGACAGGCTGCCGTTCGACCTGAAACTTCAGCCACGTCTTTGCCTCCTTCATACGAGCCTCCAGTTGTAGCAGGTTTCTAGTTCACAAACTACCGGCTGTCCAGCGACGAACCCTGCTCCCCTCGCGCACTTCCCCTGTTCCGACAGAACAGTCACCCCTGTATCTCCGCTAGTGTTCCGCCCATGCCTCGCTCCACCACCACCTGTCCGTGCTCTGATGTCGTCAACGCCACGTCGTCCTTCTTCTATCCCCAATGCCTCTGTCGAGCAACCCTTGTTCCGGCGCCATTGATCGGCACAAACCCATCTTCCAGATTTCCCATGTTCCTTCATTTCTTGTTTGTTCTTTCATATTAATCAGATTACGCTTACTTCCGCAAGTACCTTAAGCAACCGGCACAACAGAAATCTTGAACTTTGGCAAGCGTACAAAGCATACATCTTGTTCTATCATTTGGACAAGTTGCGCTGAATCCAGACTCACGGGATCAACACAGAAGACCCATCAACTTTTGATGACTCATACATTTCTGTAATTGTTTTATCTTCTAATCTGTTTAGTAGTCTTCTGCAGGAATTTACCGTGCTTGGCTTCGATATAACCCAAGATCTTTAACACGACTTAGAAGAACATATTTTATTCTATATCTCAGATCTGTTGGTTCCACTGAAGTGTCAACAGAACATTCTATAAGACACCTCAACTTTTGAAGAATAATACATCTCTGCACGCCTTTACTGTCTGATCTGATTAACTATTTTATTGCAAATGTTCCAATTGCCTGACAGTTCTTAATGCTCTAATTTTTGTATGACTCAAAAGAACTATTTTCGTACTACATCTTGGTTTTGTCAGCATGAATTTTTGATTTATGGATTTTCTTGCAACATATAACTACTTTTTGTAAATGATTAGAGTTACCCTGGAATCCTGATAGCTATTTACTGGATGTTTTCATGAATATGATGTTTTTCTAAAAAAATACAAAAATAAATAATTAAATTTTAACACAGTATTTCATCACATGCTTCCGTCCAACATCAAAACTTGATAACCACGGGCCCCCCCTATGGTTGCATGACTGAAAAGTGTATGGCTATACCCAGGTGAAAGCCTGATTTAGTCATGACCATGAGATTGGGTGAAAACAAAGTGGTGACACACTTTGTCCAATCGGATATCAGTTTGAAAAGGGACTGTAATGAATCAGTATCTTGTTTCGATGATGGGGATGTCGATGTTGATATCCATTCCAAAGACTTGGGTAGCAGCGATACACTGCTAGGTGCCACTCACTGCTTATGATGACCCGAGTTCATCACTGCCAACGTTAGTGGAACCTACATGGTCGCACAACTTGAAACTCGGGTTCTCGTATTAATCAAGTAGCCTAATGATCGAGTTATTAGATAACTCGGATCTATTTGGGAGAATTCAATAGTGCCACTGTGCCTGATGAGATAGAAGGGACTTGTTTGAGCTAACTTCATTTTTGGGCCAAATGGGCCCAATAGGCTAAATGGGCCGAATGGGCCAAATAGGCCAAATAGGCCAAATGAAGTCTAGCATGGAGCATGGACCAATGGGCCTCCAAGCCCAATGGGCATGAAGCCAATTGGGGCATGAGGCCTAATGGGCCTTGAGGCCCAATGGGCCGTCAGCCCTAATGGACCGTGATAATAAGTTGTTTGGCCCAATAGACATCATTGTGAATTAAATTATGTATTTAATTCTGTAATTAATTCTGAGATTAATGATAAATTTAATTTTGAATTTGAAGAGTCACGTCATCAATGACCCTTATGAGACTTTAATTCAAAGTTTTAATGAGTCATTATGAGCCTTAATTCAGAGTTTAATTCTATAATTAATTTTGAATTTAATTCTATATTTAATGATGAATTAATTCAGAGATTAATTTTGAATTTATTGCAAAATTCCAAGGGTCACCATGTTTTCTACAAAAGAGTGAGAGGGGTTGTGAGTTTCCGCCTAAGCCTAAGGCTACTTGATCTCTTGGGAAAAATTTCTCTCCTTGGCACCTACTCCATTCTTCCCTCTCTTCTAGGCGACTGCAAGGTTGGACCTTAGCAGATCCTTCCATCATCCCTTCTCATCTTGGTGTCTTCTCCTTTTGGGTGGCGTAAGTTCTTGAGGAAGTCTCCCAGAGGCACGAATCTTCTTCCCTAGGCTAGCACTGGGCGTGGAAGAAGAGAACTCGAGTATCGGCTGTGTGCGAGACTGCAGAGGGCGAACATTTGGGCGCCTGCATTGCATCCTGAAGAAGAGAACTCGAGTATCGGCTGTGTGCGAGACTGCAGAGGGCGAACATTTGGGCGGCTGCATTGCATCCTTTTTCTTCGCTGCAAGGTATCATCTCCTACTCACCGTGTCGATTTCCTCGCATGACTCGATCTTCTGGGTTTTTGGGACTGGCCTGTTTCAAGGATTGCTTCTGCTGTGCATGTCTTTAAAATTTTAAAATCCCCGGGGTTTCCCAACAGAGCTCACGTCACCTTCCGTCGCCGAACTTGACCAGCCTCCCCTACTAACCTCCCCGACGCTAACCTCTCTCTCTACGAGATCGCCAATGGGTGAGCTCGCATCGCCTTCCGTCACCTGGCTGAAGCTTCCATTGCCGAACCTCACCAGCCTCCCCTGCTAACCTCCCCGACACCAGCCTCTCACTCTGCGAGCTCGCCAACGGGCGAGCTCGCGTCGCCTTTCGTCCCCTGGCTAAAGCTTCCGTCGCCGAACCTCACGAGGCCAGCCTCTCTATAGGCGAGATCGCCAACACATCGCCTTCTGTCACTTCCCTGAGGTCGCCAACGCGTCACCTTTGATCGTCCGCATCACAATAGCGAGCTCGCATTGCCTGGCTCAAATCACGTGCTTCGCACGTGATAAAAATTTTCTCTCCCTCCAAATTCCCTTCCATTGTGTTTTCCAGCCCCTCTGATTTTCTTTCTGTCATAGGAAACAAAGCCTTAAGGTGCGCCCTTTCTTGCTTGGATGTGTCATCATGCAAGTGTAAGTGCTGTTCTTCTCTATCTCAGCCCTTGAATGTATGAAGCACCCCTAAGTGCCTTCTCATTCATGACTAATAGAGAAAACAACCCCTTACCAAGGTTAGGTGTGCTAACCATCTTGATCAAGCATTGAACCCTTAGATGCGCCACTAGGCAGCCCTAGTAAGCATCATGGTTCCGCTAGTCAAGTTGATCAGCCCCTAAGGATGCTCAACCTTCACCATCAGCCTATGAACCCATTGTTAGACTACTAGGTGAACCCAGAAGTCAACATGGTTTGGCTATTGATGTAGGTCAGCCCGTTAGGGTGAGCTATCTTCGTCATTAGCCCTTGTACCCTTGATGCACAACAAGGAAACCCTAGAAGGCTTCATGGTTCAGCTAAGGACAAAGGTCAGCCCCCTAACTTGGTTAGGTTGCACCATCATCTTATCTAACCATCATCTCTTAAGTATACCAACTAGTAACCCTAGCAGTCACTCAAGCTTAGGTCAAAGAAGGGATGTGCCACCTTTAGGGTGAGGTGCGCAAACCCTAACCCTAGACGCTAACCCCCTTGGATGCGCCTCTAAGAAACCCTAGAAGCCACCCTAGGGTTCAGCTAGGTCATGGCTTGCGCCATCTAGCGAAATGCGCAAGGGAGAGAGAGACAGAAACGCCATGATGTCTTCAATTTACAAAACAAAATTGAAATTCAAAATTGAAAGTCGACATGCTGGCCTCACAATGATACATCACAAGCATCGCAATTAAGGGCTTGACTTTGATCACAATCATAATGCATAAATCAACTACTCATGCGATTCTACATGCTATAAAAAATCAACAAGTAATCACTTTTAATTTTTCATAAAACCCTTTCAATTAATTTTCAGCGACTCTATATCATCCTTGTATGTTGTTTCGCCCCTCTCAAGAGTCTACAAAGGGTAGCCACCCCTTGCAATACGTACCCCATAGAGATTTGGACAATCTCCCTGCCCTAATAATCTCCTATGGGTCTTGTGCCATGGGTCTATCCCATGTGCGCAAGGAGGAGTGAATTCTTCCACATAGGGTCTATCCTAGATGTGAAGAAAACGAAAGCTAGAAGATGAATCAGAGGTGAAAATTAATAGAAATTATTAATTTTTTTTAATAGAAAAACATGGCATAAAATTTTTCAAAAATTATTTTCATGTCATGGGGAATGCGCATGTAGAAAAGACACCTATGGGTCTCGTAAGATCGCTCTGATACCACTATTGGGAAACCCCGAACCTTATAAAACACTTTAAACACAGTGAAAGCGAAGGTCCGAAATAGAATTCCCAAAAACACAAGGATCCCTTATGAGAGAAAACCGAAAGATGTGAAGAGTAGTACCTTGTCAAGCAATTTTAAAAGCCATCGATGATGAAGACACAAAAGTGCCCGTCCTCTGTAATCGCACACACACAAACTCCTCGAGATCTCTCCAACCTCTATGCTTGGTGCTAGCCTAGAGAGGTGAGATCCATGCCTCTAGGATTTTCTCAACTTGCGCCAATCACCAGGATCCAACGCCAAGGAGAAATGGGGAGTGTTGGCGACAAGGAGTGGGTAGTACTACCACTAGTCCCAACCTTGATGCAAAAACTTTTCTTTTGTTTTCACCTTTAAGACCCTCACTCCAAGGATGAGAGGGGAGGTGACAATAGGAGATGAGAGAAAGAACTGGTGCAAAAATCTCCCAACAGAGCCTCTATATATATAATAGAGGAGCCAGCTACTCTTGGAGATTTTTATCCCTGTGGGATATAGTTTAGGCACCTATTAAATTTCACAATTAAATATTTAATTGCAAAATGTGCCTATGCATATTAATTAGCCAAGAGAAAATTTCTCTTGCTAATTAATAATTTTATTTTATTTATGTGACTAAACTACCAAATTCAAACTTGCACTAAGACCCTTGTTTGACTCATTTTGATAACACAGGTCAACAGAGGTCAAACGTGGGCCACTAGAGGTCAACTAGTGGTCAAACATAAACTAAATAAAATATCATCTCCTCAGAAGAAATCTTAAAGCATCAGTCTCCCAAAATGATCTGAATCACACAATGATTCGATCAGAGGCTAAACAATCTGTACGAGAACTTGAGTGATGACTAAATCATCACAAGCAATGAGTGGCACCTAGCAGTACATCAGTGATACCCAAGTCATCAAATTAAATGTGACGATCGATAACCTCTAAAACTACGATAAAGTGTAAATACAGAATTGTCCTTTCACTAGACTAATGTCCAGATTGGGCAAGCGTGTCACACTTGTTGATCCCAATATTATGGCATGACTAAATCAGGTTCTCACTTGGGTATGGCCATACACTTTCAGTCATCCATAGAAGGGCGCCAAGGACAATCAAGCTTTCTCGCAAGGAAGGGGCAAATCCTCTCTTGGCACATTGAATCTCTAATATAGCTCATGATGCACCCAATGACAACCGTTATGACTTCCCTTTTACGGCGAAGCATTAGGTTGTATCAAAGTGCCTCATTCACCACATAGAGATGCCAATACCCTTAAGTCTACGACAATCGTAACTCTGTCACTGTGATCTTCATCTTGTGACACCAAGATGAATCATCATGGTGGGTCGGTCTAGTATATCTCACTTGATATACCTATATGCCTACATTAGCAACCCATGCTCAACCAGCGCATATACTAGTCTCAAGTGAATCATAGCTATCCCATATCCATCATGATTTTTGACTAGGGACGAAACTAAGATAAGACAAACATCTATCTCTTAGGGACATTCTACATGCAACTGTACAAGTACGCAGATGTATATATTTGCATAACAACGACCATGCCAGGATATCTCATCTATCAACTAGATGTGATACACATACCCCATTGGACCATCCTAAAGGTCCTAGGGCATAAACACCAACAGATCACCTTCCTGAAAATCCTTTCTAACGATATGATAGTCATGCCACTTCTTAGTTCTTTCCTTATAGATCCATGCGCTCTCATATGCATTCATCCTAATTTCTTCCAGTTCATCAATTTGTAACCTTCTTTTCTCCCTAGCGAATTTCAAATCATAATTTAAAGTCTTTATCGTCCAATAAGCTTTATGTTCCAATTCAACCGGGAGAAGACATGATTTACCATATACAAGCTGATAAGGTGATATACCAATTGGAGTCTTAAATGCAGTCCGGTATGCCCATAATGTATCATCCAACTTCATGGACCAATCTTTCCGTAACCAAGAAACAGTTTTTTCAAGAATCTTCTTTAATTCCCTATTGGAAATTTCTACCTGGCCACTTGTTTGCGTGTGGTAAGGAGTTGATACTTTATGCTTCACCGCATATTTACTCAACAGTGCAAAGAATTTTTGCTCTATAAAGTGGGATCCACCATCACTTATAACAACTCATGGAACTCCAAACCTCAGAAATATTACCCTTCTGAACAACTTGATAACTACACGAGAGTCGTTGGTCGGAGCCGCTACAGCTTCAACCCGCTTTGACACATAATCAACTGCTACAAAGATGTACTTATTACCACATGAGGTTTGGAAGGGACCCATGTAATCAATTCCCCACACATCAAATATCTCTATTTCCAAAATATTACTTAGTGGCATCTCATCATGTCTAGATATGTTTCCTGTCCTCTAGCATTTATCATAGGAAAGAACAACATTTCAAGCATCTTTAAAGAGAGTCGGCTAGAAGAAACTTGACTGAAGCACTTTGAAAGCAGTCTTGGACGAACTAGCATGTCCTCCATAAGTAGAACCATGGCAATGAAAGAGTACATCCTTGACCTCTTCCTCTAGCAGACATCTCCTGTATAACCCATCTGCACATCTCTTAAATAGAAAAGGATCCTCCCAGAAATAATGCCTTACTTCTAACAAGAATCTCTTTCTACCCTGATAATTCAAGTCAGCAGGTAAAATATCAGACACCAAATAATTAACAAAATTAGCATACCACAGAGTATCAATCCTTGCGATAGCAAAGAGATGCTCATCAGGAAAGGCATCATCAATCTCATGCTAGGTGACTCTCTGCACTCCATCTTCCTGAACACGGCACGATAAATGATCAGCAGCATAGTTTTTGCGTCTTTCTTATCCTTAATCTCCAAGTTGAACTCTTGCAGCAGAAGGATCCATCTGATCAACCTTGGTTTTGAATCCTTTTTACTCACAAGATACCTGATGGTTGCATGATCTATGCAAACAACTACTTTAGAGTCAATAAGATAAGATCAAAATTTATTGAATGCGAAAACAATAGCTAGAAACTCCTTCTCTGTGGTTGCATAATTGATCTGCACGTCGTCCAATGTTCGGCTCGCATAATATATAGCGTCCAACCTCTTCTCTTTGCATTGTCCAAGAACAGCCCCTATGGCATGGTCGCTAGCATCACACATCAGCTCAAAAGGAAGTGACTAGTCAGACAGTTGAATTATGGGTGCTATGGTAAGAGCCTTCTTGAGTTTATGAAAAGCAATCATACAATTCTCATCAAAAACAAAATGAACATCTTTACCAAGTAATAAAGTAAGTGGTCTAGCAATTTTTAAAAAATCTTTAACAAAGCATCTATAAAAACCAGCATGACTAAGAAAATTCCTAATTCCCTTAACAAAAGATGGTGGTGGCAATTTTTCAATCACCTTTACCTTTGCCCTATCTACTTCAATACCATGATTAGAAATCAAGTGCCCTAAAACAATACCCTCATTAACCATAAAGTGACACTTTTCCCTATTTAAAATCAAATTAAACTCTTCACAACTTTGTAACACATGTGATAGATTAGATAGAGAAATATCAAAATCAGAAGCATATACGAAAAAATCATCCATAAACACATCCATAATTTCCTCAATAAAATAAGAAAAAATTAGCCATTATGCAACGCTAAAAAGTAGTGGGTGCATTGCAAAGTCCAAACGACATGCGGCGATAAGCAAAAGTGCCATATGGGCACGTGAACGTTGTCTTCTCCTAGTCTTCAGGATGAATTGGAATATGAAATAAACCAGAATATCAATCAAGATAACAAAAATAAGAGTTACAAGCTAAGCGTTCCAACATCTGATCAATGAAAGAAAGAGGAAGTTGATCTTTTCGGGTGACGACATTCAACTTCCTATAGTCAATGCACATCCACCACCCCTGTTACCGTTTTCGTCAAAATAAGAGTGTTGTTTTCATTCTTCATCATAGTAATCCCTCCTTTCTTCGGCACGACATGCACTGGGCTCACCCACTGGCTTTTAGATATGGGATAGATGACTCTAGCATCCAGGAGTTTAAGAATCTCGTTCTTCACTACCTCCTTCATGTTCGGGTTTAGCCTCCTCTGATACTCAATTGATGGCTTGCTCCCTTCTTCTAAAAATATTCTGTGCATATAAACAAAAGGATTAATTCCTTTTATATCATCAAGGGTATAGCCAATTACTCTCTTATGTTGCCGAAGTTCATTTAAAAGCCTAGCAGTTTGAGAAGCATCAAGATTTGCATTAATAATTAGGGAAAGTAGAGTTCTCTCCAAGAAATTCATACCTAAGGTTATTTGGGAGAGTTTTAAATTCATACCTCTTTCCTTCATCAGGTTTACCTTCTTGCATGCCCAAGTCTTATTCTTTCAACTTTTTGGACTCAAGTGGCAATGTAGAATTTAGCAATGCAGAATATGAGCTTACCTCCTCCTTTTCATCACTGCCATCACCTTTAATAAGACACACTTCAAGTGGATCCTTCTCCATCCTAGAATCAATGGTCATTTGTGAAGTGACTTCCAAGACTTCAACACTGCAATAGGATCCTGCAAAAGAAGGCTTCTTTAAATTTTTTGTCAAATCAACATCTACAGAATCCTCACCTATCTTAAAAGTGAGCTTCTCATTCTTAACATCAACATGGCTCCAGCTGTCGCCAAAAAGGGGTGACCTAAAATTATGGGAAGTCTAGAATCCTCCTCCATCTTGAGGACAACTAAATCAACAGGTATAAAGAACTTACCAATCTTAATAGGCACATCCTCTGAGATATCTACCGGATGCCATAAGAAAATAAGTTCGAATAGAATATACACACAACTCAACTACACTCTCGTTCCAAAAAAGAAGATTACGCTATCATAGCGTCGATTCAATACCAATCTCTAAGAAAAGGAAGAAACAAAGAGAATATTGAAGAGAGAAAGAAGCAAACTCTTCAAGGCAGGGTAGCAACAATCCTTCTTCAAGCCTTCTAGAGTGGCGCACCAAGATCTTCTTCTCCCATTTGCTCTCGACTAGAATCTCCACCTCTCACCAAAACTCATCCCTTTGCAACAAAATTTTCACCCCTTAAATAGAATTGAAAGTGTCTTTTGAATGCATCCATTGATAGCCCTTTTAATTCTCAACATTTTGACACCAAGAACACATAATTTGGAGTTAAGACGAGAAAGTTATGGCTCATTTAATGCAAATGGCTCCATGATTACGGGTGTAATGAGAATTATAGCTGTAACCATAATGCATTCATTGTAGTCTTTAACTTCTTGAAACACTCACATAAATATGTCTCATTTAATTCTCTTCGTTTTGACTCTAAGAACGTCCAAATCGGAGTTAAAACGAGAGAGTTATGGCCATTTAAAGTATGACGGCTAGCAATAAATTCTAGTGGCTCGAGATTATGGGCATAATGCAGATTATGGCTATGCTCATAATCTTGGTGTAGAACTCAAATCTATCTAAAATTTTATGGGTGAGCAGTATGGCCTTGGCTTGATTTACGGCCATAGTTGTAAAGTCAAAAATTGCTGATTAGAAGATCATGGCCATGATGAATTATGGTCGTGCCCGGAATCTTCTTGTCAAGGTCTTCGTCATCCGAGAGGTTGTTATCGAGGAACTTAGGGGCATGACTTTGGATTATGACTATGCTCGCATAAAAATGGGTCCATTGGGTAGCCAATGAGAGAATTACTGTCATAACGTAGATTATGGCCTCGACCGTAATTCTTGAAATTAGTCCTGTTTGAAGCCAAACTTCTTGTCAAGATTCCTGATTCACTCAGAGATGTAAATGTACTTCCATATAGCTCTAAAAGAGAGTGAATTGTCCTATATTCAAACAAATATGATAAGTAGTGAAGCTTTTGAAGAAAGTCAATGAAATAAGTTCAAAAGAGATGTAAAATCATGATAATAGGTCTCGGGTCGCTAGTAAATATAGGTCAAAAAGACTATATAAATACAAGACATCAGTATCCAAGTGTCTCAGAGGAGGAGAATACATCACACACCGCTGCTAAGCCACCTAGCTCACCAGATATTGAGATCATATCAGAGCGGCCTGCTGATAGGCCAAAGAGAAGAGATCAGCGTATCGTGCAGCGATATGCGAGGAAATGCACCGCACATTCCTCATCTGTCTAGGGTGCAAGGCCATCACAGGGAGCTAGGACGTCTCCTCTGGAGCCTATTATTGAGGAAATGGCAGCTCCACACTCCCAGAGCCCAAGATTCCAGCTCCTATCGAGACCCCATTGATACCACCAAAGCTATCTCTGGTTATTGATGAGATGGAGCACATTGAGCCACAGACTACATCCACACCGATGGAGGTGGATGAGACCACTACCTCTGGGATCCCAGCTGAGGGATTATTCGAGCCTCCTTTTGATTTTTTTCAGAGTCTACCATCCTAGCTGATACCCAGTCCATGGAGGTTGAGGATGCTTCTGCTGATATGCCAGTTGATTCAGCTCACACCCCTGAGATATCCTCTCCTTCATCAGCTCAAGGTGACTTACCAGACCCTACAGCTTCTACTCCAGAGTTGCGAGAGGATGTTGAGGGACCAGCTAAGATTTTGACTAATCTAGCCTCGGACATATTACCAGAGTCAGCAGAGGAGATTCCACCACCCTCTTCACAGCCAGCTGAGATAGTCATCTAAGGCTCCAGCACTGGTACCACCTTTTGTGCCATTTCTGGAGATTATGTTACTGTCTCTAATACCATCTCCAGTGTCTTCACCAGCACCATCATCACCAGAGCCTTCTCCTCCTCTACTAGAGCTTGCCATAGTTGAGAGGAGGAGAGCACGCTCTCCACCTCCTATTTCCGTTCCTTACCCATCACAGATCAAATATCGGAACATAGATCAAGAGAAGAGATACAGAGCCATGACTACTAGGGGAGTTGTTAGTACCAGATATTGGGATGACTAGATATTATAGACCCTAGGATTGTTCGATGACATCCAGTGGATGTTCTCGAACATAGGGTGGCAGGACTTCTACCACCAGAGGCATCCCACATATGTCTAGCTTACTTTAGAGTTTTTCAGCTTTGACCAGGTTACTATGCATAATTATGATGATAGAGATCCAGGACGTATTTACTTCCGGTTGGGGAATCGAGAGCATGTTTTGACTTTGGACAAGCTCAGCCACATCTTTGGCTTTCCAGTGGATGTGACACATCGTCGCCCATTCGAGTATATGGACTAGACTTTTTGGTAGCAAATCTCTGGAGAGACTGGCTTTGACTCCAGGACCTCTAGAGACACATGTTTATCATGTCCTGGTCTCCAGTATACTCATTGGATTCCCGCATATACCATCTTTGGGCACACGGAGAGCGATGGGATGGTCAGAGCCTCAGAGTTATTTTCCTATGGTCTATGCTTACTAGTTTCCACGTCAGCGCCTCATTCCACCTCGTGAAGCAGATTCAGAAGGTGGCAAAGGCACGGAAGGGAGTCTTAATGATGGGTGGCTTGGTTACCATGATTACCCTAGCCCTTGGGATCGTCACTTCGGGGTTAAACGAGGCTAAGGGCAACTCTAGATTAGATATGGATGCCTGTATAATGATTAAGAAGAATATGAGGGTTGGTCGCTCGTATCATTTCATCTTTAGGCATTTAGAGACCACCATGAGGCAGCTGAACATGAACTGTACCACGGTTCATGTTCAGCAGAACTGGATCGTGGATCTCACACAGGGTGGGGTAGGTCCTAAATAGGCAACCACTCCTCCATCATCACCACCGAGAGCTTCAGAGTTTATTCCTCCAGCCGGGCCATCTACCTCAGCTCTAATGGACACTTCTTTATATCAGATTCGAGCTGAGCAGCAGAGGATGGACGATGATATATCATGTTTAGAGCAGGGTCAGATGAGGACATTAGGGTCTCTTCATGCAATAGAGGAGCTTTTGCGGCAACATCTCCTCGGCCCATCGACGCAGCATGTTGAAGATGACGAGGAGGAGGACTCAGAGGACACTAAAACTGATTGATATCCTCTGTGAGTATTTTTACTATTTTATTTTATTTCTATACATTGAGATTGATGCTTTCTTTTCTTTGTTACATCTTGCATGCATCTTCTCCTTGATCAGGAGCTGATAGTAGTCGACGTTTGATACAGCGCACATATTTGATTTCTTTTATGCTTTGTTGTGTGTATGCGTTGTATTTTACACTTCTTATGTGGTATTTGTTACTTTGTGATGATTTTTGAGATGGTATTGTATATATATGTCGCGATATTGAGATTCTGGATATGGTACTTGATGTATTTGATGAGGTACCATGTATATCTAATATTTTTTATGCTTGTGTGATGACTTGTGATGGTATGATGATGATATAGATGGTATTTGAATGTTTTTGATACCTGGGTTTGATATTGTGATGAATAGTGATATTTGAAACCATAAATGTCATTTGAATAATGAAACGTGACAGTATTTGATATTTGAAACTTGTTTACATTGAGAAATGATATTATTTATGATGTGATGCAGTTTTTGGATTTTTTTTATGAGATGTGGATTGGTATTTTTGATATAATTGTATAGGGAATCGCTTATATTTTAAGGGGAACTCCTGCAAAATTTTTATGAAATTTATCGTGTAATGATTTAATGATTAAGTATATGCAACAATTTAAGTCTAGGGTGTTTCCATGTATTTTGACTTTCTTCAAGCTTTACAGATATGTATTTTGAATGTCTTGATTTTTAAGGATATACAAGTTCGTTTTACTCTAGATTTTAGAATTAGAAAACATTTTGAGTAATTGATTTGATGACTTAGGGACTTTGGAAAATTTCATGTAGAATAAATTTTTGATTAAATTCAATTATAGTATGGATAAAATGCATGTATGAACTGTTGTACATTCTTGCGACACATGCTTAGTAGAATTTACTTAAAGTTTAATTTATCTATCTATGTTTGATGGAGAACTTTTCATGAATAAAAAATTGGTGACATTATTTTAAATGAGACTTGCTCCAACTCCTCTAGTTGAAGGATCTGAAGTCATGAGTTATATTATACCATGAGTTGATACACTTTAAATCTATTGCGATCAAGTAATAGAGGGAAAAGTTTAAAAATAAATATGTATCCCTCATGTAGAAAGATCAATAATGGTTTAAGTACCATGCCCTTGACCAGCTCTCTCCAAGTCATATATTGAGAGAGAGAGAGAGAGAGAGAGAGAGAAGTGGAGAAAAAGAGAGAGCTATAGGTGAAGTAGACAACTCCGCTGACTTTTCATGATTGAGATTGTAAGTTATATTATACTCATATGCAGTATACTTTAAACAATATTATGATGCTAACAGGAAAGGGCATATAACCGTTTAAAGACCAATTTGCCTTAAAAGTCTCTTTACCTTAAACATCACCAAAATTCTTGAAATGGAAAATTCACCAGTCAAGTAAAGTGGATTTATTAAGATGAGAGTACTTAATACCTAGTAAGTGAAGATTGAATGACACGACATACATTATGACTTTTATCTATCTTGGATTGTAAAATCTTGAGAGTTTATTTCTATTATGATTTTTCTTAAATTACTTGAGTTCTAAAAGATTGATTGCTTAAATTGTTGACTAAGGACATGATTGGGGAGAATGAGCAAGTGTTCCTTTTCTTTACATTCTCTTTACATATCATGATATTGCTTGAGGACAAGTAAAATTTTAAGTCTAGGGTATTTTGATGAGTTGCATTTACATCATATTTCTCCCTGCATTTTATATGCTATTTTGAGCTTAATTGTATGATTTTATACCAATTTTTAGTGTTTTTATCTCCTTTAGTATGAAATCTTCACTTTTCTTGATTTTTGTGAAACTACAGGTAAATTCGCACAAAAATGATGAATTTTATGAGTTTTGAGGCCATGGCATGATTCCCGAGAAAAAAGACAAGGTCACACGTCAAATTTGGAGCGAATTGGAGGTTAGACACAATATTCATGGTCGCACCCTTGAGTCCTTCACGGGCCATGAATATCGTGTGCTTCAGGGAACAGTTCTATGCCAAAGTCACGTTGTGCACATAAACTTTCATGATCATGGCCATGAATCGTTCACGAGCCGTGAATGTCTCAGCACATAGCAGTTTTATTCATAGAAACTTTCACGGTTGCAGCCGTGAACGCTTCATTAGTTGTGAGTGTTTATGCCCAACTCGGTTTTTGCTCGATTCAGCCTCGAATCGAGTTGAAGCTTAACCAAACTCTATGGAAATCTTACTAGATGGGTTCTAAACCGATTAAAGTAAAAAAGGAAAGATTTTTGGAGGGTTAAGGGAGCCTTTTCAGATGAACACAGAAAGTAGTGGCGCAAGCACGAAATTGAGGTGGCTGAGCGATTTTCTGGTGAGAGATCACCCAAAGGAAGGATTTAGATGCTCCATCTTTGTCTCTAGATTGAAGAGAAGGGTTTTCATTGCTTTCCTAGTGTCTCTTTGCAATTTATTTAAGATTTCATATTGAATTCATTTTCTATATGTTGTATTCGAAGAACATGTTCGTTTAAACTCTTTCCCAGGATTAGGGGTGTAACCTGTTGACATTTTATGAATTAAATTTATAGTTTAAATCTTGGTTAAGAATTTTATTAAGTTGATTTGATTTGAATTGTATTCTATTGCATATTTTACTCTGGCCAAGTAATTGTATGTCTTAGACATCACGAGAAAGACCGCAATATCGGATCTATTGTTGTTAAACATGTGAATTCGATCCTGAGTGTAGTTTGGAATCACTTGAAGGATTTCATAATTTGTCATATAACTTAAGAGGCCTAATTATGATAACTGTCACGGGAGTAGGGAGTTATTGTGATTAGGTACCGGATTATGCTTAAGGAGAAGGTAATCTGTACACTTGGATAAATCCCTTTCAACACTTTAATTTTCTGTTCAAGATTTATTTTTACTAAGTTCATATTTGTCAGCATGGTGAAACCCCAAGCCCCGACTCTCTCTGTATCGATCTTTACCCTAAACGCTCGCTTTTCTTTCCTCATATTAGAAGCCTCCAAACAAAAATCACACTTTGAATTGTCTAGCTATAGATAAATCATGTAATCGGTACTTGACCATCAGATTCTCATTGGGAATGATATCTTATTTATTACTTCGATAAAGCCGTGCACTTGTGGTTGCATCAACAAGCATAAATAAAACCTACTCATGCTTTTCTACATGCAATGAAAAACTAATAATTAAATCAATTTTAGTTTTTCATGAAAACCCGACCATCAATTCTCAATGAGTCATTGTCAATCTTTCTTTAACTTTTGTTTCTCTCCGAAGTCTACAAGTGGTGCATGCATGCACTTAGCATGCTAGCCGCCTCTTGCAATCGCTATCTCACAAAGATTATGGTAATCACACAATCTATGCCCCGCATAATCTTTACAAGTCTCGCACCGTAGGCCTATCCTACTTGTGCAAGGAGAAATTAATTCTTGCACACTGGGTCTATCCCACATATGAAGAAATCAAAACCAAAAAGCAACATAAAAAGTGATGAAGGATAAATTTTTGGCCCTAGACAACCTTAGGTAAGCGGCTCAAACAAGAAAGAACTATTGCAGATTTTAGTAAAATGGTGTTCACGCATAGAGTTTCTACAAGACAGTAGCTTGGAGAGAAGGTTTAATGGCTCACGCACAAGCTTCTGCGAGGGCAATGGAACAGTAGCGGGTGAAGGCTGTGGGATGAGATGGCACGCCACAAGGAAGATGCTGGGAGGAATAGAGGAGCAAGCTCAACTATAGGGGAGCAAGCTCAACCCTCAAGACAATCGCTAACACCAAGTTTCAGTTCAAAGATGATCAACACTAAGTGCAAGTGTACAAAATGCAAAGCATAAAACCTATCCCTCAATGATTACATTTGGTGACCTTTGGCATTCCTTAGCTGCAATATTCGTTGCTGGTGAGTGGGAGTTGACGTCAGGATCTCCTTGCTCATGCTGAGTTGAAGATCTTGTAGCCATTGGCAGAAATGGCTGCTGGTAAGTTATCTAACATGTGGTTGCTGGTAATTGGCTTGAGCTGAAAGACTCTAGGTTGTTGATGCGATGGCAATTTCTTGTCTTGAACAGTTCTAACTTGAATTAGGAGCTGGGTCTTGTTGATTTGAGCCGGATCCTGCTTAATGGAAGTTGGTTCTAGCTAGAATTGAGTTATGCTGATTTGATTCTGGAGCTGAACTGGAGTTGATTGTTGAAGTTGTCTTTGACTGATCTTTGACTGCGATTGACTACCCATGCCAAGGCCACTTTTCTTTGAGGGAACTAGGTGCTTGCATGTGCATTACAAGTGTATATCCCTAGGCTAGAAACACCATATTACATTCACTAAAAGCAAAACAAAGACTTCAAAAATAAATCCTAGGCTATTCCTAACTACCAAACATTAAGAGCTGAAATTAAAGAGTGTTTATAGCATCATTACAACAACATCTAGTGCAGAATTTTAACAAGTACAAAGTAGAATTAATCAAGTTTCAAAATGTTAGCGTCATGCATTCATCCCAAATCGGATTGGGATCTTGCGGATCCTTGTTGATCTCCTTGGATGTGCCCCTACATCAAAAAGTCGGGAAAGACGAAACTACAACTTTTCTAATCAGAAAAATCCATGGCATAAAATTTTTGACAAACCTTTTATGGCATGGGAGCACATGTAGAAAAAATTCGTACACCGCATGGGTCTCATAAGATCCCTCTGATACCACTGTTGGAAAACCCCAGAGCAATTTAAACAAAAATAGAAGCAAAAGCATTGTCCCAAAATAGATGTATCAGAGTAGTACCTTTTATGCAATGCTAAGAGCGTCGATGATGATATAGATGCGCAAGTGCCCATCCTCTACTCTCATGCACACATAGGCTCCTCGAGATCTCTTCTTCCTCACCTAGTGCTAGTCTTTAGGAAGAAGATCCACGCCTTTGCTTCTTCTCAACTTGCGCCAACTTCAAGGATGTTGTGCCAAGGAGACTAGGGAGGCTTGGCTATAAGGAGTGGTAATCACTTCCAGTCGTGCCAAGGAGAAGATGATGAGAGGAGGCGCCAAGGAGAAGATATTTCTCTTCTCTTCCACTTGCGCTAAGGCCCTTTGCCTCATGCCTACGAAGCTCTCACCCACTTAAGGAAGGAAGGGTGGTGAGAATTCTAGAATTCTAGGAAGGTGCTGATAGCTAGAGCTAGGAGAAGAAAGATCCAAGTGGCTAGGGTTGCAAGAGATTGCATGTCATATACGCCCCCCCCCCCCCAACCCCTTGTAAATGTAGAGTTTAAGCACAGGTCCCACTAATTAAGCCGCGAATAAATCTATTAGATTTGTTCCTTTTATCTGAATATAAATATTCAACTATGCGCTTAAGCTATGAACCCCTCAATATTACATTTAAATCAAGTTGATAATCCACCGAACAAATCCATCTCTTTTTACATCACTTAACTCGTTGACTTGACCTAGTCAACTGTGGTCAAATATGATCGCCCAAAGGTCAACCAGGGTCAACTGATATCAAAACATAATCTAACTCTATACGATCATCTCTAACTCATCAGATGCATCGGCAATGCAGTGAGTGGCACCTAGCAGTACATCACTGCAACCCAAGTCATTGGAAAGGATGCTATCATTGATAGCTCATAAATTGTGACAAAGTACCTGCACACTATGGTCCTTTTGCTTGGCTGATATCTAGATTGGATAAGTGTGTCACACTTGTTTGACCCAATCTAATGGTTATGACTAAATCAAGTTCTCACCTGGTATGGTCATACACTTTCAGTCATACATCCATATGTGGGGCGCCCAAGGATATCAAGCTTCCACTTAAGGAAGGGGCAAATCATATCTTAGCCCATTGAATCTCTCGTATGGCTTATGATACACTCAATGACAACGGTTATGACTCCCCTACTACAGCGGAGCATTAGGTTGTATCAAAGTGTACCACTTATCTTATAGAGATATCAATGACCTTAAGTCAAAGGACAAGTGTACCTCTGTCACTATGAGTTTTAACTTGAGACTCCAAGTCAAATCCTCATGGCGAGTCGATCTAGTATATCTACCTTGATATACCCATATGCCTGCGTTAGCAACGTGTGCTCAACCAGCGCATATACAAGTCTCACATGTACCATAGTTGTCCCTTATCCACTATGGTACTCGACCCGGAATAAACTTCGAGACTAGATAAAATCTATCTCCATGGATATTATTTATGCAAGTGTGCATATGACGCTAATGTACCAAATGCACAACAATGACAATATTAGGATATGCGAAATAGCACATGTGAATGTAATACACATATCAAACTAACAACAGGTCCTAGGGCATATACACCAACGGTCACAATAGAGCTCAATCGCCTGAGTATGTAAACTATATACACGTCTAAAGATGCCAAATAGGTAAACTATATGCACAACAAAGTATGCCAAATTACAAACTGTATACACATCAAAGGATGTCAAACTAATAAACTATAAACACATTTAAGACTATCAATGCAAGTAATTGGTATAATAAGATGTACAAGAAATAGATGATATAAATGTTGGGAAACCCCGGGGATATTTTAAAAAATTTTCATAGAAAGCATAGCAGAAGAATAACCCCGAAACAGGCCAGTCCCAAAAACCCAGTGAAGATCGTCAGGCGAGGGAGTCGACACGATGAGATGAGAAGGTACCTTGAAGCAATTTGAGACGATGTCGATGTAGGCGCCCAAATGTGCGCCCTCTACAGTCTCACACACACGGATGCTTCGAGTCTTCTTCTTCCACGTTCGGTGCTAGCCTCGGGAAGAAGATCCACGCTAAAGGAGTTCCCCTTGAACACTTGCGCCAATCACCAAGGTGGGGAAGCGCCAAGGGAAGAAGAGGAAGAAGATCTCTTTAGTCATGATGGCAGAAGAGGAGAAAATCTCTAAGAACCCCAAGCTTTCGCTCCTCCACTTGTCTCCACACCTCCAAGAGGAATTAGTGCCATGAGAGGGGTGGGCTAGGGTCTCTTTTATAGAGATCATGTGTGGCTTGGAGAAGAATTAGGAGAGCATGATTTTAGGAATTAATTAATTAAATCCTAATCCAATTAGGACTCTAATTAATTTAAATAAAATCAGCCCTATTAAATCTCCACAAAAATAGGACTCTAATTAATTAATTAATTAGCCCCTATTCTATCTCAAATGATTAATTCAAAATCAACTTTAATTAATCACATGATATTAATTAAGGCATAGGCGCTAACCCTAGTCTAACTAAGGTTAAATATGCGCTTACCTTTTCTTCTCCATAAGCCCAATAAACATATCAGTAAGCCCAACTATATAATGGGCCTAGCCCAAGGTCCATTATGCATGTTAATCAACCCATGGATCCAATCCAATTTAACCCAAGGTAAAACGAGGTTAACCATGGTTAATTTGGTCAATATGCAAAATGGAAGTTGGCCTTAATAAGTTTCTTCCATCTCTTTAGGCCCATTGGCGCTGATGAATCTCCCAAATAGATCTAAATTATCCAATAACTCGATCCAAAGGCTATTCGATCAATACAAAAACTCGAGCATCAAGGATTGCGACCCTATAGGTTCTTTTGACATTAGCAGTGCTGACCTAAGGTCACCACAAGCAGTGAGTGGCACCTAGCAGTGCATCGCTGCTACCCAAGTCATCGAAATGGATATCGACATCGACATCCCCATCATCGCAACTAGGCACTGATGCATTATAGTCCCTTTGCCAAACTGATATCCGATTGGACAAGTATGTCACCACTTGTTTTAACCCAATCACATGGTTATAACTAAATCAGGTCCTCACCTGGGTATGGCCATACACTTTCAGTCATAGAACCATAAGGGGCCCTATGGATATCAAGCTTCCCTCAGGAAGGGGCAAATCCTCTATCTGTTAATTAATCTTCTCATATGGGTCGTGACATACTCAATGACAACCGTTATGACCTCTCAACTACGGTGAGATGTTAGGTTGTATCAAAGCATGTCCCTAACCACATAGAAGAGTCAATGACCTCAAGTCTAGGGATCAACGCATCTCCTGTCACTTGTGAGGACAACTCATGACACCAAGTCATTGCCTCACAGTAGGTCGATCCAGTATATCTACCACTGATATACCCATATGTCTGCATTAGCATTTGATACCTAACCAGCCCATATACTAGTCTCACATGTACCATAGCTGTCTCATATCTACTAAGGTACTTGACTAGGGACAAAAAGTTTGAGCACAGATCCAATCTGTCTCCAGGGACATTATCACATAAGTACACATTCGCAGATGTAAACAAATGATGATAATGACAATGCCAGAATGATATATAAATATCAATGTTAAGTAGTACAATAATGGACCAATATTAGGTCCTAGGGCATATACACCAACAATCTCCCACTTGCACTAAGACCTAGAGGTTCGAATCTCAACCCCATATCTCTAGTGTGACCATCATGCTTCTGCTGCGCCAAAGCCTTGGTCAATGGGTCTGCCAGATTGTTCTCTGTGAATTCTGCTAATCTTAACATCACATCGATCAATGATCTCTCTGATCAAGTGAAATCTCCTAAGTATGTGTTTGGACCTTTGATGAGACCGTAGTTCCTTTGCCTATGCAATCGCCCCATTGTTATCACAATAGAGCTCAATGGGATCCACAGCAGTTGGAACCACCTGAAGATCAGAAACGAACTTCCTTATCCAAATAGCTTCTTTGGCTGCCTCAGAAGCGGCAACATACTCAGCCTCGGTCGTAGAATATTCTTTGGTGGATTGATTGAAGCTTTTCCAGCAAACAACTCCTCCATTCAATTTGAATACATAGCCGGCCTGCGATCTAAAGTCATTTGGGTCTGACTAGAATGATGCATCTGTGTAGCCCTAAACACTGAGCTCTTCCTGTCCTCCATAGACCAAGAACAGATCCTTAGTTCTTCTCGAATACTTCAAGATGTTCTTTATAACCACCCAGTGCTGCAGACCTGGATTGGATTGGTATCGGCTGGTTATGCTCACAGCATAAGCCACATCTGGTCTAGTACATAACATTGCATACATGATCGAGCCTACTACAGAAGCATAGGGCACTCGACTCATGTCATCCCTCTCAGCCTGTGTGGTGGGACACTGGCACTTCGAGAGAGTAAGGCCATGTCTCACTGGAAGATATCCTTTCTTGGATTGCTCTAAGTTAAACCTCTCCAGGACCTTATCAATGTAGGTACTTTGACTAAGGGCCAAAAGCCTCTTGGATCTATCTGAAGGAACCCCTAACTAAGGGGGAAGAAACCCTAAGCATGCTCATCTATCATGCATAGCGGAAAGAGGGCTTCAAGTCAAGATCGGATATGAAACAATATGATCAACTTGAAACTAGAAATCATACCAATGCCATGGACTTGGATCTCGGCTTGGAAGAAGAGATCAAGATAGGTCTCCTCCAAAGTGTGCCACACACAAGATGAAGTTGGCTCACTCCTTGGGGTCGCTTGTGCTAGCAAGTCACTCAAGGAATCTTCACTTGTCGAATGGAAGGGATGATGAACTTCCTTGTTGCCGAGAGTTCCTCTTTGCCCAAGCTCTCCTTCTCGTCGTCAACCACACCTCAACCAATGTCCAAGGCGTTGATGAGAAGAGTTCCAACGCATAAGCGTTTTTGGCGTTAAGTGAAACCGGCCCCCTTTGATGACTTTCCATAAATGGAAGCTCATCAAAGCATGCGCTCAAGCCATAACCCAAACGCATTTGAGCATTGAACCATGCGTTCACAATTGTGAACCGGTTCAAGCTAAACCGTTCGATTCAACTTTGGTTCATGAACCAAACCGAAATGGCTCAAGCCATGTGGTCTAGACCATATTGAACCCCAAGGCTCATGATCTAACCATTCATCACCTGATGCCCCTGATCTTTCCGATCTAGCATCATCTCTCTTGATCGAAGCTTACCGATCTCAAGCCTTAATCAATCAAACATGATCAGACCAGATCTCACTTACAATCAGAGATAAAATCCCTTTAATCTGAACTCAAAGAATCCAGTCCATTCGATCTGACTCAAGTAAGCCATATCATCAAATTGTGCGACCCTGAGGGTTTCCTCTAAATGTCGGTAACGATAACTTACGTTATCACGATCAGTGAGGGGTATCTAGCAACACATCACTGTCTCCCGATATAAAGGAAAGAGTCTTCCAAGACTACTCCCAAACCATTGCACAAGTGTGACTCCATTCACAAGGCATACATGTGTCCTTTGCCACTGGATGTTCTTATTGGACAAGCGGGTCAAGCTTGTAACTCCAATACGATGAGCATGATTAGATCAGATGCACATTGTCATCTGGGCATGGCCATACACTATCTCAATCATCTCATATAGGGGGCCCATTAGAACATCACACTCCTTAAACAAGGAGACGGCAATCCTATGTCTATCACTAGTGCTCTAACCTGATTCAAGCTCACCATCCAAGATAGTCTATAATCATTATGTTTCAAATGATATTGAACTACCTCAAAACAATGACAATCATCATTTAGAAACACAAGTGATCTCAAGTCAAAGGACATGTGCCACTTAGTGCTCACAAGGATCATTCACATTGTGACAAGCAATGGAATATCCGAGTAGGGTCTGTCCAGTACATCCAATGTACCCATGAGTCTACATCTTATTCCATGCTCGAAGCATCCTATAAGATTAGCACTCATATTAGTCTCAATCATATCAAGGCTGTCTCATGTTCACCAAGATATCTCGACTAAGGACATATAGCCTGTCAGCCTAGCTGAACAGCTTTGAGACATTAATCAGAAGTACACTTATTACCGCAGACAAGGTAACAACCTGAATAATAACCATGCCTTTTATAAACACAAGAGTTTATTACATGATACTTATACAATCCCAAAGGCCTCAAACATTAGCCTTAAGGGCATACCCCAACAATCTCCCACTTGCACTTAATCTAATGGTTGAGAAATCTCAAACCCATATTATTACAGTGCTTCTCATGCTTCTGCTGCGCCAGAGGCTTGGTAAGCGGGTCTGCCAGATTGTCATCTGTATGAACCTTGCATATTTTGATCTCGCCACGATCAATGATCTCCCGGATCAAGTGAAACCGTCTCTGTATGTGCTTGGACTTCTGGTGCGACCGTGGTTCCTTTGCTTGTGCTATAGCTCCAGTGTTATCACAAAAGATAACCAAAGGATCTGCACTCGAAGGAACGACACCAAGTTCTCTCACGAACTTACGAATCCACACTGCCTCCTTGGATGCTTCCGAGGCTGCAACATACTCGGCTTCTGTTGTGGAATCAGCAACAGTTGACTGTTTGAAACTTTTCCACACCACAGCACCTCCATTCAAGCTAAAAACATAGCCTGATTGCGATCGGAAATCATCCTGGTCCGACTGGAACGAAGCGTCAGTATATCCCTCTATACTGAGTTCTTCCTGACCACCATATATCAAGAACATATCTTTGGTCCTCCGCAGATATTTTAAGATGTTCTTGACCGCAATCCAGTGCGCCAAACCTGGATTACTTTGGAATCGACTGGTCACGCTTAACCCGTAAGCGACGTCTGGGCGAGTACACAACATCGCATACATAATGGACCCAATAGCCGAAGCATAAGGCGTATTGTCCATTTCATCTTTCTCAGTCTGTGTTTGTGGACACTGACTCTTCGAAAGATTCAGACCATGTCTGACTGGAAGATATCCACGTTTAGAATTCTCTAAATGGAATCTCTCCAGGACCTTATCGATGTAGGTACTCTGGCACAACCCGAGAAGCCTCTTAGATCTATCCCGGTAGATCTTCACACCTAATACATAGGCTGCTTCTCCTAGATCTTTCATCTGAAAACATTTTCCTAACCATGCCTTAACAGCATGCAGTTCAGGAATATCGTTTCCAATGATCAAGATATCATCGACGTAGAGGATTAGGAATGTAATCACGCTCCCACTAAACCTCTTATATACACACGGGTCATCTTCGTTCTTGATGAAACCAAACTCAGAGATTGATTCATCAAAACGAATATTCCAGCTTCTTGATGCTTGCTTCAATCCATAAATGGATTTCTTTAACTTGCATATTTTATGACGATCTGATGGATTAGTGAAACCCTCAGGTTGTGTCATATACACATCCTCATCCAGATTTCCATTGAGGAAAGCTGTCTTCACATCCATCTGCCAGATCTCATAATCGTAATATGCAGCTATCGCGAAAAGAATCCGAATAGACTTAAACATGGCTACAGGTGAGAAAGTTTCATCATAATCTAACCCGTAGATTTGTTTGAAACCTTTCGCAACTAGCCTGCCTTTATAGGTAACCACGTTACCATCCATGTCAATCTTCTTCTTGAAGATCCATTTACAGCCTATAGGGATTACTCCCGGAGGCGGATCAATCAAATCCCAGACTTGATTATCTGACATGGAGTCCATCTCGGCTCGCATAGCATCAAGCCATCTAGCTGACTCCGGTCCACTGACCGCATCCGCATAAGTTAGGGGTTCATCATTATCAATGATGTAGACTCCGTCATAGCGCTCAGGCTGTCGACGGATCCTACCCGATCTTCGCGGTTCCCGTGATATCTGAGCCTCAGATTGTTCAATAACCTGATCTACCGGCTCAGGCACATCCAACTGTGCTTGACTACTTTGTCCTTCCTCTGGATTTTCATCCAGCTTTATTTCTCTCCCACTGGCCTCTTGCAGAAGAAACTCCTTCTCAAGAAATATGGCCGTCCGAGCAACAAAAACCTTGTTCTCTTTGGGATCGTAGAAATAATAACCCTTAGTTTCCTTAGGGTAACCGACAAAGATACATTTGTCAGATCTGCTCTCTAGTTTCCCAGAGGCGAGCTTTTTGACATAAGCCTCGCAACCCCAGATTTTGATAAATGTCAAGCTAGGCTGTTTCCCATACCATAACTCATATGGCGTCTTTAAAACTGCCTTGGATGGCACTCGGTTTAGTACCTTTGCAGCTGTTTCCAGTGCAAAACCCCAAAAGGAATATGGAAGAGTAGCCTGACTCATCATAGAACGAACCATATCAAGTAGCGTTCTATTTCTCCTCTCGGACACACCATTCCATTGCGGTGTTCCTGGCGGAGTGAGCTGTGAGATAATCCCACACTCCTTCAGATAGTCAGTAAACGCATGACTCAGGTATTCACCACCTCGATCAGAACGAAGTGCCTTGATATTTCGGCCTAACTGATTCTGTACTTCATTCTTGAACTCTTTGAACTTGTCAAAAGATTCATTTTTATGTCTCATTAAATAGACATACCCATACCTACTGAAATCATCAGTGAAGGTAATGAAGTACTGATAGCCACCTCTGGCATGTTTACTGAAAGGCCCACACACATCACTGTGTATAAGGTCCAGTAAACCTGAAGTCCTTTGACCTTTGTGAGGAAAAGGAGACTTCGTCATTTTACCCATTAAACAAGCTTTGCATGTCTCAATCTCCTCATAGGAGAATGATCCCAGCAGTCCATGTTCATGCAACCGCTTAATGCGCTTCTCGTTTATATGGCCTAAACGACTATGCCATAGCAAGGTGCTGTCATCAGCATACTTGGCTTTCTTATTATCAATGTTTTGTATAGAATTTTCCATGTCCAACATGTATAACCCATTGTTAATTGAACCAGTTGCATACACAATATTATCATAAGTTAAAACACACTTTGAAATCTTGCATTCAAAGGCAAATCCTTTCCTGACAAGAGCAGGAATGGAGATAATATTCTTGGTAATACTGGGTACAAAATAACAATTGTTTAATTCTAATACAATGCCAGATGGTAAAGTAATGAAATAGTCTCCTACAGCAACAGCAGCAACCCGTGCCCCGTTTCCAACTCGTAGGTCTACCTCATGCTGTCCCACCTGCCTTCTTCTCTTGAGTTCCTGCACATTTGAACAAATGTGAACTCCACATGCAGTGTCTAACACCCATGATATAGAAGAAGATGAAACCATGACTTCCGTCACGTATATACCTGAGCCAGAAGCAATGCTTCCCCTCTTATCTCCTTGGAGCGCTTTACAGTCCTTTTTCCAGTGACCCAGCTGGCCACAGTGGAAACACCTGTTGTCCTTCGACCGCTTCACCTTCTGTTTCAGGGCCTTACTGTAATTCTTGACAGGGGCCTTGCCCTTCTTCCCCTTCTTCTTGTTCCTAGAAGGAACCATCAAGACAGAGGTTGAAGGCTTACCCTTCAGAGTTTCCTCAGTTGTCAAGAGCATATTCAGCAGCTCTGCCGGCGTACAATCGATCTTGTTCATATTAAAGTTAATAATGAACGCATCGAAAGAAGGCGGGAGAGACTGCAGAATAATATCCACAGCAAGCTCCTGGTTGATGGTATGCCCCAGTTTCTCCAGAGCCTCCTTGTGCCCAATCATCTTGAGCACGTGAGCTCCCACTGGGCTCCCCTCAGCCAGTTTGCTCTGAAAGAAGAGCTTCGTCAGATTATAGCGTTCAGTCCTCGCCTGTGCAGCATACAGCATTTTGAGGTTTGCTATAATCTCTATAGCTGACATATCCTCATGCTGACGCTGCAGCGGTGGCGTCATAGACGCTAGCATCAGGCAAGCGACATCAATGCTATCATTGACGTGCTTTTCGTAGGCTTCCCGAACCGCCCTTGCGGCGTTCGGAGCGGGCTGCGGCGGTATCGCCGTCTCGAGGACATACAGTTTCCTCTCTGCCTTAAGAACAATCTTAAGGTGTCCGAACCAGTCAGAGAAGTTCGGCCCAGCAAACTTCTCCCTTTCCAGTAGGGATCGCACATTGAAGCTCATGGTGTTCGTTGCTGCAGGAATCTACAACAAGCAAGAACAGCAAGGTTAGTATCAATGTTTCAGAATCAATCCAGGACTTAAGAAAGATTCTTTTCTCACTATTTTGTCTGACTGAAAAATCCAGTAAACAGTCCGAAAGAGTAACACTCTTTTAGTGAGATGGGATCCAGATTTCATACTTGGTCTCCGCGTCCCGCTCAGGCGAGATAAGATGCACAGAGATGACAAGTACTAATTTCTGGTAGGCTGTGCCAGCCAATCGCCAACCCGTGCGATTCCCCTTCATCTTGGCAATCCAGCAGACTGTGCCAACTGAGTTGGTACAACACAGTCTCTGATCCCAGAGATGGCTGCCTCCATGTGCTACCATATGCGCCACATATGTAGCCAACATGGTCAAGCTGACCTGACCTACTCCCTGGACCACCACGTGCTATGCTGAGCAACGAGAGGGGATAAATCCCAACTCTGTAACACGCAGGTGAAATCCAGCACCGTCTGAAGATAGGTGGACGTGCCCACTGAGTGGGTTCAACACGGCTCCAACGATAATCAGAAAGGTGAGGTTTCGCGTCAGAAGGCTTACGAGCTTGATATGTTAGCGTTGGATTTTATCGGTCTTTTATCTTCTTAACTATCATACAAGTCCTATGGTGATAGCAGAAGATAAACTTAAACATGCAATTCTAATTATAAGCAATAAGAAGAAAGCATGATCTTATGTGGTAAAAGCCCATGAACCCTAGTAAGACCTTAATTTACTTAAGTCTTCACTTGAGCTCCTTGCATCTCATCTGGTCCAACCCAGTGCCCTAGCGCCAAGAGCACCTCAGGTGCACCACCAGATGAATGCCCCTCTTGGATGTGTGCACTTGTCTAATCAAAGTACATTTGATCTATCTAGACAAGGTTGACTCGCAGGTCAACTACATATTATAAATTAAGTACAATGTGATTCGCAGATCACAAATTAATTTACAACTTATCCAGGCTCGCAGGCCCCAGCACAGCACACAATAGGGCAACCCACATAAGACTAAATAAACAAGCATATGATTCAATCAACATGTGATCCATTCAAGAAATTAAATTTTGGAAAAACCCATGGCATCAATTTAATTTCCTTATGAGCCCTACAACCTTACAATGGTCCATTGATGGGGATCCACTCATCCATCTAGCTAGATCCTTTGCCCTTGCATGCACCGAGTCCTAACTGACCCGAGTTGACCTAATGGTCAACCATGCATGCCCCAAGGGCTGAACCACCCCATGAGTTTTGGCAAGCGGGTGTGACCCCGGGCCTAACTCAAGTGTGTTCAGTAGTTGTCTCAACCAGACCTCGCTACACGCCCTAGATGCAGTCAACCTATAGCCACCTTGTGCTTGCGCATAGGTGCTATTGGGTCAACCCATCTGAGCTGTCAGATGGTCTGATCAGACTTGGATCCAACCTAGTGGTGACTTCAACCTCATCAACCCATCTAAGGGTTTAATGTAGTGGCACCTTAGATCTAATGAAGCGCGCAAGAGGTAAGTTTTAGAAAACTTTTATAACATGCGCAATGTTACAAACAAACAACATGCTTGATAACCCTTAGATCTAAGGGGGTCCCCTTCAAGGGGGAGCGCATACTTTAGGAGGTCCCCTTCAAGGGGGAGCGCATACTTCAGGAACATATGATACAAGCGCAACATCATGAACATATAAGCGCAACATCATGAACATATGATACAAGCGCAACATCATGAACATATAAGCGCAACATCATGAACATATGATACAAGCGCAACATCATGAACATATAAGCGCAACATCATGAACATATGATACAAGCGCAACATCATGAACATATAAGCGCAACATCATGAAAACAAAGCATGCCTCAAGGAAACAGTAAGCGCAACATCATGTATGGATCACCAATACTTAAAGCAATCATATCGATCATATCATGAGCCTAGCTCTGATACCAATTGAAGGAACCCCTAACTAAGGGGGAAGAAACCCTAAGCATGCTCATCTATCATGCATAGCGGAAAGAGGGCTTCAAGTCAAGATCGGATATGAAACAATATGATCAACTTGAAACTAGAAATCATACCAATGCCATGGACTTGGATCTCGGCTTGGAAGAAGAGATCAAGATAGGTCTCCTCCAAAGTGTGCCACACACAAGATGAAGTTGGCTCACTCCTTGGGGTCGCTTGTGCTAGCAAGTCACTCAAGGAATCTTCACTTGTCGAATGGAAGGGATGATGAACTTCCTTGTTGCCGAGAGTTCCTCTTTGCCCAAGCTCTCCTTCTCGTCGTCAACCACACCTCAACCAATGTCCAAGGCGTTGATGAGAAGAGTTCCAACGCATAAGCGTTTTTGGCGTTAAGTGAAACCGGCCCCCTTTGATGACTTTCCATAAATGGAAGCTCATCAAAGCATGCGCTCAAGCCATAACCCAAACGCATTTGAGCATTGAACCATGCGTTCACAATTGTGAACCGGTTCAAGCTAAACCGTTCGATTCAACTTTGGTTCATGAACCAAACCGAAATGGCTCAAGCCATGTGGTCTAGACCATATTGAACCCCAAGGCTCATGATCTAACCATTCATCACCTGATGCCCCTGATCTTTCCGATCTAGCATCATCTCTCTTGATCGAAGCTTACCGATCTCAAGCCTTAATCAATCAAACATGATCAGACCAGATCTCACTTACAATCAGAGATAAAATCCCTTTAATCTGAACTCAAAGAATCCAGTCCATTCGATCTGACTCAAGTAAGCCATATCATCAAATTGTGCGACCCTGAGGGTTTCCTCTAAATGTCGGTAACGATAACTTACGTTATCACGATCAGTGAGGGGTATCTAGCAACACATCACTGTCTCCCGATATAAAGGAAAGAGTCTTCCAAGACTACTCCCAAACCATTGCACAAGTGTGACTCCATTCACAAGGCATACATGTGTCCTTTGCCACTGGATGTTCTTATTGGACAAGCGGGTCAAGCTTGTAACTCCAATACGATGAGCATGATTAGATCAGATGCACATTGTCATCTGGGCATGGCCATACACTATCTCAATCATCTCATATAGGGGGCCCATTAGAACATCACACTCCTTAAACAAGGAGACGGCAATCCTATGTCTATCACTAGTGCTCTAACCTGATTCAAGCTCACCATCCAAGATAGTCTATAATCATTATGTTTCAAATGATATTGAACTACCTCAAAACAATGACAATCATCATTTAGAAACACAAGTGATCTCAAGTCAAAGGACATGTGCCACTTAGTGCTCACAAGGATCATTCACATTGTGACAAGCAATGGAATATCCGAGTAGGGTCTGTCCAGTACATCCAATGTACCCATGAGTCTACATCTTATTCCATGCTCGAAGCATCCTATAAGATTAGCACTCATATTAGTCTCAATCATATCAAGGCTGTCTCATGTTCACCAAGATATCTCGACTAAGGACATATAGCCTGTCAGCCTAGCTGAACAGCTTTGAGACATTAATCAGAAGTACACTTATTACCGCAGACAAGGTAACAACCTGAATAATAACCATGCCTTTTATAAACACAAGAGTTTATTACATGATACTTATACAATCCCAAAGGCCTCAAACATTAGCCTTAAGGGCATACCCCAACACTATCCCGGTAGATCCTTTCGCCTAAAATATAGGAGGCATCCCCTAAGTCCTTCATCTCGAAACACCTCCCTAACCATGTCTTTACATAGTTAAGACTAGGGATGTCGTTTCCGATGAGTAGTATGTCATCGACATATAAGACTAGAAAAATCACCAATCTCACATTGAATTTTGTGTACACACAGGCATCATCTTCACTTTTGATAAAGCCATAGTCTCTCACAGCTTCATCAAATCGAAGATTCCAACTTCGAGATGCTTGCTTTAATCCATAAATGGATCTCTTTAGCCTACAGACCTTATTGGCATCTGTAGGATGGTTGAAGCCATCAGGTTGTGTCATGTACACATCCTCAGTCAGTTTCCCATTAAGGAACGATGTCTTAACATCCATCTGCCATATCTCATAGTCATGATATACAGCTATAGCAAGCAGAATCCGAATGGATTTGTGTTGGGGTATGCCCTTAAGGCTAATGTTTGAGGCCTTGGGATTCTTTCAGTATCATGTATAAACTCTTAAGTTTATAAAGGCAATGGTTGTTATTCAGTTTGTTACATTGTCTGCTGCAATAAGTGTGCTTCTGAATAATGTCTCAATGCTGTTCAGCTAGGCTGACATGCTCTATGTCCTTAGTCGAGATATCTTGGTGAACATGAGACAGCCTTGATATGATGGAGACTAATATGTGTTCTAATCTTATAGGATGCTTCGAGCATGGAATAAGATGTAGACTCATGGGTACATTGGATGTACTGGACAGACCCTACTAGGATATTCAATTGCTTGTCACAATGTGAATAATCCTTGTTTGCAACAAGTGGCACATATCCTCTGACTTGAGATCACTTGTGTTTCTAAATGATGATTGTCATTGTTTTGAGGTAGTTCAATATCATTTGAAACATAATGGTTATAGACTATCTTGGATAATGATCATGAGTCAGGTTAGGACACTAGTGATAGATATAGGATTGTCGTCTCCTTGTTTAAGGAGTGTGATGTTCTAAAGGGGCCCCCTGGATGAGATGATTGAGAAAGTGTATGGCCATACCCAGGTGACTATATTCATCTGATCTAATCATGCTCATCATATTGGAGCTACAGGCTTGACACGCTTGTCCAATAAGAACATCCAGTGGCAAAGGAATCATGTATGCCTTGTGAAGTGGATTCACACTTGTGCTGTGGTTTGGGTGTAGTCTTGGAAGACTCTTTCTTTTATATCGGGAGACAGTGATGTGTTGCTAGATACCCCTCACTGATCATGATAACGTAAGTTATCGTTACCGACATTTAAAGGAAACCCTTAGGGTCGCACAATTTGATGATATGGCTTACTTAAGTCAGATCATGTCGACTGAATTGTTTGGGTTCAGTTTAAAGGGATTTAAACTCTGATTGTAAGTGAGATCTGGTCTGATCATGTTTGATTGATTAGGGCTTGAGATCGGTAAGCTTCGATCGAGAGATTGGATGCTAGATCGGTGAGATCAGGAGCATCAAGAGATGAACGGTTAGATCTTGAACCTTTAGGGTTTATTGTGATCTAGACCATATGGCTTGGGTTAATTGGTCTTTGAACCAAACCGACATTGAACCAGCTCATTGAGTGAGCGCATGGTTCAAGGGAGAGAGCAAAATGCGTTGGGATAAACCCATGAACGCATGAGCGCATGAACGTTAGGCGGTTACTATTTTTGGTTTTCCAAAATAAGGCAACGCACTACACGTTCGAGAGTGGAACGCCTTCTCTCGTCTCTTCACCTCTCGTCGCCTCTTCTCTCGTGGAAGTTCTTCTTTGACGACAAGGGAGAGATCTCGCCAAGCAAGAAAGTCTTCTCTTCCCTATCATACGACAAGGACCTTTGAAGAACCTTGCTAGCACAAGGATCAACAAAGAGTAGGCGGCATCATCTTGTGTGCGCACCATTTGGAGGAGAAGCGCTTGAGTCTCTTCTTCCTAGACGCCATCCAAGCAATGGCCCTGGTGAGAATCGATTCCTTGATTCTTATTTGCAATCGTTTTTAAGTTGATCATATGGCTATACCACATGCGATCTTATGAAACCCTAAAAATCTTTGCTTCCGCTATCAAAGTTTATTTGCGCCTCCTATTAGGGTTTTCGCCCCCCTTCATGAAAGGGGTACTTTCAATTGGTATCAAAGCTAATGGTTTCGGTATGATGCATATGATTGCTTAATGTTTTGTGATCCATGTTTGATCTAAGTTTTCTCTTTATGCGAAAATGCTAGTTGAATATAACTTATATTTTGGCGCATGTATGAGGTTAACTTATGTTGGCGCATCTTTGATGCTTACATGTTGGCGCATGTTAAATGTTGTAGTTTTTCTTAAAAACTTAATCACTTGCGCGCCTCACTTAGATCTAAGCGCTTACTATAAACCCTTAGACGGGTTAGTAGGGTTGAAGTCATCCTCTAGGTAAGATCCAAACAGTCTGATCAGATCATCTGACAGCCTAGATGGGTCGACCAGATGGCACCTGTGCGCAAGCACGAGGTGGCTATAGGTCGACTGCAGACAGGCGTGTAGCAATGTCTGGTTGAGACAACCAATGAACACTCTTGAGTTAGGCCCGGGGTCACACCCGCTTGCCAGAACTCATGAAGGTTGTTCAGCCCTTTGCACATGCATGGTTGACCATTAGGTCGACTCAAGTCAGTTAGGACTTGGTACATGCAAGGGCAGTGGATCTGACTAGGTAGGATGAGTGGATCCCTATTAATGGACCATTGTAAGGTAGTAGGGCACATAAGGAAAATAAAAATTGATGCCAATGGGTTTTCAAAACCAATTTTATTTTCTGGTTTGGATCACATGTTGATTGGATGCCATCTGCTTGTTTATTTAATCTTATGTGGGTTGCCCTTTTAATGTGTGCTGTGCTGGGGCCTGCGAGCCTGGATTAATTATAAATTATTATTTTTGTGATCTGCGCATCACATTTCATTTAATTTATAAAGTGTAATTGACCTGCGAGTCAAACTTGTCTAGATAGATTAAATTGTAATTTAATCAGACAAGAGCACAGAGCACACATGGCACAGGCGCATGCAGCAGTGGCTTGACCAGGTGGGAGGTCCAGGGTTCGACTCTGGGACAAGCGCATTTACCTGGTGGGCGCACCTGAGCTGCAGTGGGCGCTTGGGCCCTGGGTTGGGCCAGATGAGATGCAAAAGACCCATGGAAAGCTCAAGTGAAGACTTAAGTTAAATTAAAGTCTTACTTAGGGTTAATGGGCTTTTACCACATAAGATCATCATGCTTTCTTTTATTGCTTAAATAATTAGACTTGCATGATTTATTTATCTTCTGCTATCACCATAGGGTTTGCATGATAGTTAAGAAGATAAAAGACCGTTAAAATCCAACGCTTAATATCAAGCACGTAAGCCTTCTAACGCGAAACCTCACTGTTCTGACTATCGTTGGGGCCGTGTTGTACCCACTCAGTGGGCACGCCCATCTATCTTCAGACGGTGTGCGATTACACCTGCGTGTTACAGGGAAGGGATTTATCGCTTCTCGTTGCTCAGCATAGCACGTGGTGGTCCAGGGAGTAGGTCAGGTCAGCTTGACCATGTAGGCTACATATGGGGCATATGTTAGCTATATGGAGGCAGCCATCTGTGGGATCAGAGACTGTGTTGTACCAACTCAGTTGGCACAGTCTGCTGGATTGCCCAGATGAAGGGGAATCGCACGGGTTGGCGATTGGCAGGGACTGCCTACCAGAAATTAGTGCTTGTACTCTCTGTGCAACTTATCTCGCCTGAGCGGGACGCGGAGACCAAGTATGAAATCTGGATCCCATCTCACTAAAAGAGTCTTTCTCTTTCGGACTGTTTTAATGGATTTTTCAGTCAGATAAAATAGTGAGAAAAGAATCTTTCTTAAGTCCTGGATTGATTCTAAACATTGATACTGACCTTGCTGTTCTTGCATTGTTGTAGATTCCTGCAGCAACGAACACCATGAGCTTCAATGTGCGATCCCTACTGGAAAGGGAGAAGTTTGCTGGGCCAAACTTCTCAGACTGGTACGGACACCTTAAGATTGTTCTTAAGGCAGAGAGGAAACTGTATGTCCTCGAGACGGCTATACCGCCTCAACCCGCTCCGAACGCCGCAAGGGCGGTTCGGGAAGCCTATGAAAAGCATGTCAATGATAGCATTGATGTCGCTTGCCTGATGCTAGCGTCCATGACGCCACAGCTGCAGCGTCAGCATGAGGATATGTCTGCTATAGAAATGATAGCAAACCTCAAGATGCTATATGCTGCACAGGCGAGGACTGAGCGCTATAATTTGACCAAGCTTTTCTTTCAGAGCAAACTGGTTGAAGGGAGTCCAGTGGGAGCTCATGTGCTCAAGATGATTGGGCACAAAGAGACTCTAGAGAAACTGGGGCATACCATCAATCAGGAGCTTGCTGTAGACATTATTCTGCAGTCTCTCCCGGCCTCTTTCGATCCGTTCATTATTAATTTTAATATGAACAAGATCGACTGTACACCGGCAGAGTTGCTGAATATGCTCTTGACTACAGAGGAAACTATAAAGGGAAAGCCTTCAACCTCTGTCTTGATGTTTCCTTCCAGGAACAAGAAGAAGGGGAAGAAGGGCAAAGCCCCTGTCAAGAATTACAACAAGGCTCTGAAACAAAAGGTTAAGCGGTCGAAGGAATACAGGTGTTTCCATTGTGGCCAGCTGGGTCACTGGAAAAAGGACTGTAAAGCGCTCCAAGGAGACAAGAAGGGAAGCATTGCTTCTGGCTCAGGTATTTTCGTGACTGAAGTCATGATATCCTCTTCTTCTATTTCATGGGTGTTGGACACTGCATGTGGAGTTCACATTTGTTCAAATGTACAGGAACTCAAGAGAAGAAGACAGGTGGGACAGCATGAGGTGGACCTACGAGTTGGAAACGGGGCACGGGTTGCTGCTGTTGCTGTAGGAGAATATTACATCTCATTACCATCTGGACTTGTATTAGAACTGGACAATTGTTATTTTGTTCCGAGTATTACGAAAAATATTATCTCTATTCCTGCTCTTGTCAGGAAAGGATTTTCCTTTGAATGCAATACTTCAAAGTGTTATCTTTCTCTTGATAATATTGTTTATGCTACTGGGTCAATTAACAATGGGTTATTCATGTTGGACATGGAATGTTCTATACAAAACTGTTGGGGTATGCCCTTAAGGCTAATGTTTGAGGCCTTTGGGATTGTATCAGTATCATGTAATAAACTCTTGTTTTTATAAAGGCATGGTTGTTATTCAGTTTGTTACCTTGTCTGCTGTAATAAGTGTACTACTGAATAATGTCTCAAAGCTGTTCAGCTAGGCTGACAGTTAAGTCCTTAGTCGAGATATCTTGGTGAACATGAGACAGCCTTGATATGATTGAGACTAACATTTGTTCTAATCTTATAGGATGCTTCGAGCATGGAATAAGATGTAGACTCATGGGTACATTGGATGTACTGGACAGACCCTACTAGGATATTCAATTGCTTGTCACAATGTGAATAATCCTTGTATGCTACAAGTGGCACATGTCCTTTGACTTGAGATCACTTGTGTTTCTAAATGATGATTGTCATTGTTTTGAGGTAGTTCAATATCATTTGAAAGATAATGGTTATAAACTATCTTGGATAATGATCATGAGTCAGGTTAGGACACTAATGATAGACATAGGATTGCCGTCTCCTTGTTCAAGGAGTGTGATGTTCTAAAAGGGCCCCCTTGGATGAGATGATTGAGAAAGTGTATGGCCATACCCAGATGACTATGCTCATCTGATCTAATCATGCTCATCGTATTGGAGTTACAAGCTTGACATGCTTGTCCAATAAGAACATCCAGTGGCAAAGGATACATGTATGCCTTGTGAAGTCGATTCACACTTGTGCTGTGGTTTGGGTGTAGTCTTGGAAGACTCTTTCCTTTATAGCGGGAGACAGTGATGTGTTGCTAGATACCCCTCACTGATTGTGATAACGTGAGTTATCATTACCGACATTTAAAGGAAACCCTTAGGGTCGCACAATTTGGTGATATGGCTTACTTGAGTCAGATCGTGTGGACTGGATTGTTTTGATTCAGTTTAAAGGAGTTTAAACTCTGATTGTAAGTGAGATCCAGTCTGATCATGTTTGATTGATTAGGGCTTGAGATCGGTAAGCTTCGATCGAGAGTGTGGATGCTAGATCGATGAGATCAAGGGCATCAAAAGATGAACGGTCAGATTTTGAACCTTAGGGTTTATTTTGTTCTGGACCAATTCTTGGGCTGATTTGGTTTGGTCATTGGACCAACTGCATTGAACCGGCTCATATGTGAGCGCTTGGTTCATTTGAGAGAAGAGATATGCGTTTGGTTCACTTCATGTGAACGCATAACGCATGTATTCAAGACTTGCCAATTTTGGCATTTCGGTTTTGCAAAGTGATGAATGTCTCCACATTCGATCACAAGGCTTCTCTAACGCTCATCTCCCCTTTGGCTCTCGACGACACACACATTCTTGGGTGGTGTAAGTTGACGAGAAAAAGGATCGGCCAAGAGAGATTTTTCATCATCTCCTTCCATTCGACAAGCAAGCTTGGGTGCCTTGCTAGCACAAGGGACGCCAAGGAAGTAAGCAATCTTCATCTTGTGTGTGAACTTTTGAAGGAGATCTAAGTTGCTCTCTTCTTCCAAGCCGACATTCAACCCTATGGCATTGGTATGATCTCCTTCTTGATCTAATTAATCCATCAAAGTTGATCATATGAGCATATAAGCGATTATGTTGTTGAAACCCTAGCAAACATGCATGCGCCCCCTTTAATTTAGGGTTTCGGCCCCCCTCTTGAAAGGGGTTTTATCCGCTTGCGCTCCCCCTTGAAGGGGACTCTTCAATTGGTATCAAAGCCAAGATCTTATATGAATCATATGATTGCTATGTATGTTTTGTGATCCATATATGTATGATGCTTAGATCTATGTTTTCTCTTCATGCGATTATACTAGTTGATAGTATGTTCATGTTGCGCATGTATGAGAGTTATATTGGCGCATGTATGTTGGTTGCGCTTCTATCATGTTGTTGTAGTTGTTTTTCGAAAACCCTAAATGACATGCTCGACTTGCATATTAGATCTAAGCCGCACCTACAATAAACCCTTAGACGGGTTGATGGGGTTGAAAGCATCCTCCAGGTTAGATCAAACTAGTCTGATCAGACCATCTGACAGCCTAGATGGATCGACCAGATGGCACCTGTGCGCAAGCACGAGGTGGCTATAGGTCGATTGCATCACAGGCGTGTAGCGAGGTCTGGTTGAGACAACCAATGAACACTCTTGAGTTAGGCCCGGGGTCACACCCGCTTGCCAGAACTCTTGAAGGTTGTTCAGCCCTTGGCGCATGCATGGTTGACCATTAGGTCAACTCGAGTCAGTTAGGACTTGGTGCATGCAAGGGCATGGATCTAACTAGATTGATGAGTGGATCCCTATCAATGGACCGTTGTAAGGTTGTAGGGCACATAAGACAAGTAAAATTGATTCCAATGGGATTTCAAAATTTTTATTTTGTCTATGGATCACATGATTGATTGAATGATGCCATGATGCTTGTTTATTTAATCTTATGTGGGTTGCCCAAATGTGTGCTGTGCTGGGGCCTGCGTGCCTGGTTAATTATAAATTAATATTCATTTGTGATCTGCGAATCACATTGTTTTAATTTATAAAATGTAATTGACCTGCGAGTCAATCTTGTCTAGATAGATTAAAATGTATTTTAATCAGACAAGAATTCTATGCACACATGGCGATGAGGCTCATGCAGCTGGTGGCGCACCTGAGCTGCATTTGGCTCTAGGGCCCTGGGTTGGGCCAGATCAGATATAAAAGGACCCTTAAAGAGCTCAAGTGAAGACTTAAGTAAAATTAAGGTCTTACTTAGGGTTCATGGGCTTTTACCACATAAGATCAGCATGCTTTTTACTTATTGCTTATAATTAGAATTGCATGTTTAGTTATCTTCTGCTATCACCATAGGGTTTGCATGATAGTTATGAAGATAAAAGGACCGTTAAAATCCAACGCTAACATATCAAGCTCGTAAGCCTTCTGGCGCGAAACCTCACTGTTCTGATTATCGTTGGAGCCGTGTTGTACCCACTCAGTGGGCACGTCCATCTATCTTCAGACGGTGTGTGATTTCACCTGCGTGTTACAGAGAAGGGATTTATCGCTTCTCGTTGCTCAGCATAGCATGTGGTGGTCCAGGGAGTAGGTCGGGTCAGCTTGACCATGTAGGCTACATATGTGGCGCATATGGTAGCACATGGAGGCAGCCATCTGTGGGATCAGAGACTGTGTTGTACCAACTCAGTTGGCACAGTCTGCTGGATTGCCCAGGTGAAGGGGAATCGCACGGGTTGGCGATTGGCAGGGACTGCCTACCAGAGATTAGTACTTGTACTCTCTGTGGATCTTATCTCGCCTGAGCGGGACGCGGAGACCAAGTATGAAATCTGGATCCCATCTCACTAAAAGAGTGTTACTCTTTCGGACTGTTTTAATGGATTTTACAGTCAGCTAAAATAGTGAGAAAAGAATCTTTCTTAAGTCCTGGATTGATTCTAGACATTGATACTGACCTTGCTGTTCTTGCATTGTTGTAGATTCCTGCAGCAACGAACACCATGAGCTTCAATGTGCGATCCCTACTGGAAAGGGAGAAGTTTGCTGGGCCGAACTTCTCTGACTGGTTCGGACACCTTAAGATCGTTCTTAAGGCAGAGAGGAAACTGTATGTCCTCGAGACGGCTGTGCCGCCTCAACCCGCTGCGAACGCCGCAAGGGCGGTTCGTGAAGCCTATGAAAAGCACGTCAATGATAGCATTAATGTCGCTTGCCTGATGCTAGCGTCTATGACGCCACCGCTGCAGCGTCAGCATGAGGATATGTCGACTATAGAGATTATAGCGAACCTCAAGATGCTGTATGCTGCACAGGCGAGGACAGAACGCTATAATCTGACGAAGCTCTTCTTTCAGAGCAAACTGGCTGAAGGGAGCCCAGTGGGAGCTCACGTGCTCAAGATGATTGGGCACAAGGAGGCTCTGGAGAAACTGGGGCATACCATTAACCAGGAGCTTGCTGTAGACATCATTCTGCAGTCTCTTCCGCCCTCTTTCGATGCGTTCATCATTAACTTTAATATGAACAAAATCGATTGTACTCCGGCAGAACTGCTGAATATGCTCTTGACTACTGAGGAAACTCTGAAGGGAAAGCCTTCGACCTCTGTCTTAATGGTTCCTTCAAGGAACAAGAAGAAGGGGAAGAAGGGCAAGGCCCCTGTCAAGAACTACAGTAAGGCTCTGAAACAGAAGGTGAAGCGGTCCAAGGACAACAGGTGTTTCCACTGTGGCCAGCTGGGTCACTGGAAAAAGGACTGTAAAGCGCTCCAAGGAGATAAGAGGGGAAGCATCGCTTCTGGCTCAGGTATTTACGTGACGGAAGTCATGGTTTCATCTTCTTCTATTTCATGGGTGTTGGACACTGCATGTGGAGTTCACATTTGTTCAAATGTACAGGAACTCAAGAGAAGAAGACAGGTGGGACAGCATGAGGTAGACCTACGCATTGGAAACGGGGCACGGGTTGCTGCTGTTGCTGTAGGAGACTATTTCATTTCTTTACCATCTGGCATTGTATTGGAATTAAACAATTGTTATTTTGTACCGAGTATCACTAAAAATATTATCTCTATTCCTGCTCTTGTCAGGAAAGGATTTGCCTTTGAATGCAATATTTCAAAGTGTGTTTTATCTTGTGATAATATTGTTTATGCAACTGGTTCAATTAACAATGGGTTATTCATGTTGGACATGGAATATTCTATACAAAACATTGATAATAAGAAAGCCAAGTATGCTGATGACAGCACCTTGTTATGGCATAGTCGTTTAGGCCATATTAACAAGAAGCGCATTAAGCGGTTGCATGATCATGGACTGCTGGGATCATTCTGTTGGGGTATGCCCTTAAGGCTAATGTTTGAGGCCTTGGGATTGTAAAAGTATGATGTAATAAACTCTTATGTTTATAAAAGGCATGGTTATTATTCAGGTTGTTACCTTGTCTGCTGTAATAAGTGTACTTCTGAATAATGTCTCAAAGCTGTTCAGCTAGGCTGACAGGCTATAAGTCCTTAGTCGAGATATCTTGGTGAACATGAGACAGCCTTGATATGGTTAAGACTAATATGTGTTCTAATCTTATAGGATGCTTCGAGCATGGAATAAGATGTAGACTCATGGGTACATTGGATGTACTGGACAGACCCTTTTAGGATATTCAATTGTTTGTCACAATGTGAATAATCCTTGATAGCAGCAAGTGGCACATTTCCTTTGACTTGAGATCACTTGTGTTTCTAAATGATGATTGTCATTGTTTTGAGGTAGTTCAATATCATTTGAAACATAATGATTATAGACTATCTTGGATGGTGAGCTTGAGTCAGGTTAGGGCACTAGTGATAGATAAAGGATTGCCGTCTCCTTGTTTAAGGAGTGTGATGTTCTAATGGGGCCCCCCTTATATGAGATGATTGAGAAAGTGTATGGCCATACCCAGATGACTATGTTCATCTGATCTAATCATGCTCATCGTATTGGAGTTACAGGCTTGACATGCTTGTCCAATAAGAACATCCAGTGGCAAAGGAAACATGCATGCCTTGTGAGTTTGATTCACACTTGTGCCATGGTTTGGGTGTAGTCTTGGAAGACTATTTCCTTTATATCGGGAGACAGTGATGTGTTGCTAGATACCCCTCACTGATCGTGATAACGTAAGTTATCGTTACCGACATTTAAAGGAAACCCTCAGGGTCGCACAAATTGATGATATGGCTTTCTTGAGTCAGATCGTGTGGACTGAATTGTTTTGGTTCAGTTTAAAGGAGTTTAAACTCTGATTGTAAGTGAGATCTAGCCTGATCATGTTTGATTGATTAGGGCTTGAGATCGGTAAGCTTCGATCGAGAGTAGTGATGCTAGATCGGTGAGATCAAAGGCATCAAGGGATGTACGGTTAGATCTCGAACCTTCATGGTTCAGATGAGATTTAGACCATTGCTTGGCTTGGTTCAATTTAGTCTTTAAACCGAATTCAATTGGACCGAATTCAATTGAACCGGTTCACATATGTGAACGCATGGTTCAATCGAATTGGCGTTTTGTTTTGGTTCATTAGACATGAACGTTTGAAGTGATGACTTACCATTTTGGGAATGGAGGTTTCGGAAATGGTTCTTCAACGCCTCACTTGGATGAAAAAAGAAAAAAAAAACGCTTGTCTCTTCTCAACGATTGCTTCTTGCTTTCGGTGTGGTGAGTTTGGACGAGGACAAGGAAGAGTTCATCCACGCCAAGTTCATCCTTCATCTCCTTCACGCGACAAGTGCACTTGAAGTCCTTGCTAGCACAAGGAGCAACAAGGAGAAAGGCCACTTCTCATCTTGTGTGCGCATCTTGTGGAGGAGACCCCTATTCGATCTCTTCTTCCAAGCCGACCTCCAACTCTATGGCTATGGTATAGATCTAAACTCATTCAAGTTGATCATATGCTCATGCTAAGATCGTTGAAAACACATGCTTCCGCTTGCAATTTTATGCGCCACCCCTTAGTGTTTTCGCCCCCCTCTTGAAAGGGATTGCATCAGGTTTGCGCTCCCCCTTGAAGGGGACCCTACAATTGGTATCAGAGCATGTTGAAGCATGTTAATATGATTGCTTGATATTTCTGTGATCCATGTTTGCGCATCTTCATGTATGCTTAGATCTTGTTCACATGCGAAAATTGACATGCTATTTCTCCATGCGAAAGTAAGATGTTTACTTATCTAGGCGCATGTTGTTTGTTCATGATGTCGCATGTCTTGTGTTGGCGCTTAGTTTATGTTGTTTTATCAAACAAAACCCTAACTTGCGCGCCTATGACTAGATCTAAAGTGCCACCTACTATAAACCCTTAGATGGGTTGATGGGGCTGAAGTCACCTCTAGGTTAGATCCAATAGTCTGATCAGACCATCTGACAGCCTAGATGGATCGACCAGATGGCACCTGTGCGCAAGCACGAGGTGGCCATAGGTCGATTGCATCTTAGGCGTGTAGCGAGGTCTGGTTGAGACAACCAGTGAACACTCTTGAGTTAGGCCCGGGGTCACACCCGCTTGCCAGAACTCTTGATGGTTGTTCAGCTCTTAGCGCATGCATGGTTGACCATTAGGTCAACTCGGGTCAGTTAGGACTCGGTGCATGCAAGGGCAGAGGATCTAACTAGATGGATGAGTGGATCCCTATCAATGGACCATTGTAAGGTTGTAGGGCACATAAGGAAGTTAAAATTGATGCCTATGGGGTTTTCAAAATTTTAATTTCTTGATTGGATCACATGATGATTAAGACCATATGCTTGTTTATTTAATCTTATGTGGGTTGCCCAAATGTGTGCTGTGCTGGGGCCTGCGTGCCTGGTTAATTATAAGTTAATATTATTGTGATCTGCGAATCACATTTTTCATTAATCTATTGTATAATTGACCTGCGAGTCAAAGCTTGTCTAGATAGATCAAAATGTATTTTGATTAGACAAGAGCATAAAGGCACACATCCAAGAGGGGCATTCACCTGGTGGCGCACCTGAGGTGCTCTTGGCGCTAGGGCCCTGGGTTGGACCAGATGAGATGCAAAGGAGCTCAAGTGAAGACTTAAGTAAAATTAAGGTCTTACTTAGGGTTCATGGGCTTTTACCACATAAGATCATGCTTTCTATTTATTGCTTATATAATTAGAATTGCATGTGTTTATCTTCTGCTATAGCCATAGGATTTGCCTGATAGTAAGAAGATAAAAGACCGTTAAAATCCAACGCTAACATATCAAGCTCGGAAAGCCTTCTGACGCGAAACCTCACCGTTCTGACTATCGTTGGAGCCGTGTTGTACCCACTCAGTGGGCACGTCCATCTATCTTCAGACGGTGCTGGATTTCACCTGCGTGTTACAGAGAAGGGATTTATCGCTTCTCGTTGCTCAGCATAGCACGTGGTGGTCCAGGGAGTAGGTCAGGTCAGCTTGACCATGTAGGCTACATATGTGGCGCATATGGTAGCACATGGAGGCAGCCATCTGTGGGATCAGAGACTGTGTTGTACCAACTCAGTTGGCACAGTCTGCTGGATTGCCCAGATGAAGGGGAATCGCACGGGTTGGCGATTGGCTAGGACAGCCTACCAGAAATTAGTGCTTGTCATCTCTATGCATCTTATCTCGCCTGAGCGGGACGCGGAGACCAAGTATGAAATCTGGATCCCATCTCACTAAAAGAGTGTTACTCTTTCGGACTGTTTACTGGATTTTTCAGTCAGACAAAATAGTGAGAAAAGAATCTTTCTTAAGTCCTGGATTGATTCTGAACATTGATACTGACCTTGCTGTTCTTGCTTGTTGTAGATTCCTGCAGCAACGAACACCATGAGCTTCAATGTGCGATCCCTACTGGAAAGGGAGAAGTTTGCTGGGCCGAACTTCTCTGACTGGTTCGGACACCTTAAGATCGTTCTTAAGGCAGAGAGGAAACTGTATGTCCTCGAGACGGCGATACCGCCGCAGCCCGCTCCGAACGCCGCCAGGGCGGTTCGGGAAGCCTATGAAAAGCACGTCAATGATAGCATTGATGTCGCTTGCCTGATGCTAGCGTCTATGACGCCACCGCTGCAGCGTCAGCATGAGGATATGTCGGCTATAGAGATTATAGCGAACCTCAAGATGCTGTATGCTGCACAGGCGAGGACAGAACGCTATAATCTGACGAAGCTCTTCTTTCAGAGCAAACTGGCTGAAGGGAGCCCAGTGGGAGCTCACGTGCTCAAGATGATTGGGCACAAGGAGGCTCTGGAGAAACTGGGGCATACCATCAACCAGGAGCTTGCTGTAGATATTATTCTGCAGTCTCTCCCGCCCTCTTTCGATGCGTTCATCATTAACTTTAATATGAACAAAATCGATTGTACGCCGGCAGAGCTGCTGAATATGCTCTTGACTACTGAGGAAACTCTAAAGGGCAAGCCTTCAATCTCTGTCTTAATGGTTCCTTCTAGGAACAAGAAGAAGGGGAAGAAGGGCAAGGCCCCTGTCAAGAACTACAGTAAGGCTCTGAAACAGAAGGTGAAGCGGTCCAAGGACAACAGGTGTTTCCACTGTGGCCAGCTGGGTCACTGGAAAAAGGACTGTAAAGCGCTCCAAGGAGATAAGAGGGGAAGCATCGCTTCTGGCTCAGGTATTTACGTGACGGAAGTCATGGTTTCATCTTCTTCTATTTCATGGGTGTTGGACACTGCATGTGGAGTTCACATTTGTTCAAATGTACAGGAACTCAAGAGAAGAAGGCAGGTGGGACAGCATGAGGTAGACCTACGCGTTGGAAACGGGGCACGGGTTGCTGCTGTTGCTGTAGGAGACTATTTCATTTCTTTACCATCTGGCATTGTATTAGAATTAAACAATTGTTATTTTGTACCGAGTATCACCAAGAATATTATCTCTATTCCTGCTCTTGTCAGGAAAGGTTTTTCCTTTGAATGCAAGACTTCAAAGTGTGTACTTTCTCTAGATAATATTGTGTATGCTACTGGTTCAATTAACAATGGGTTATTCATGTTGGACATGGAAAATTCTATACAAAACATTGATAATAAGAAAGCCAAGTATGCTGATGACAGCACCTTGCTATGGCATAGTCGTTTAGGCCATATTAACAAGAAGCGCATTAAGCGGTTGCATGATCATGGACTGCTGGGATCATTCTCCTATGAGGAGATTGATACATGCAAAGCTTGTTTGATGGGTAAAATGACGAAGTCACCTTTTCCTAACAAAGGTCAAAGGGCTTCAGGTTTACTTGACCTTATACACAGTGATGTGTGTGGGCCATTTAGTAAACATGCCAGAGGTGGCTATCAGTACTTCATTACCTTTACTGATGATTTCAGTAGGTATGGATATGTCTATTTAATGAGACATAAGAGTGAATCTTTTGACAAGTTCAAAGAGTTCAAGAATGAAGTACAGAATCAGCTAGGCCGAAATATCAAGGCACTTCGTTCTGATCGAGGTGGAGAATACCTAAGTCGAGAATTTACTGACTATCTGAAAGAGTGTGGGATTATCTCACAGCTCACTCCGCCAGGAACACCGCAATGGAATGGTGTGTCCGAGAGGAGAAATAGAACGTTACTTGATATGGTTCGTTCTATGATGAGTCAGGCCACTCTTCCATACTCCTTTTGGGGTTTTGCACTGGAAACAGCTGCAAAGGTACTAAACCGAGTGCCATCCAAGGCAGTTTCAAAGACGCCATATGAGTTATGGTATGGGAAACAGCCTAGCTTGACATTTATCAGGATCTGGGGTTGTGAGGCTTATGTCAAAAAGCTCGCCTCTGGGAAACTGGAGAGCAGATCTGAGAAATGTATCTTTGTCGGTTACCCTAAGGAAACTAAGGGTTATTATTTCTACGATCCCAAAGAGAACAAGGTATTTGTTGCTCGGACTTCCATATTTCTTGAGAAGGAATTTCTTCTGCAAGAGGCCAGTGGGAGAGAAATAAAACTGGATGAGAATCCAGATGAAGGACAAAGTAGTCAAGCACAGTTGGATGAGCCTGAGCCGGTAGATCAGGTTATTGAACAACCTGAGGCTCAGATATCACGGGAACCGCGAAGATCGGGAAGGATCCGTCGACAGCCTGAGCGCTATGACGGAGTCTACATCATTGATAATGATGAACCCCTTACTTATGCGGATGCGGTCAGTGGACCGGAGTCAGCTAGATGGCTTGATGCTATGCGAGCCGAGATGGACTCCATGTCAGATAACCAAGTCTGGGATTTGGTTGATCCGCCTCCGGGAGTAATCCCAATAGGCTGTAAATGGATCTTCAAGAAGAAGATTGACATGGATGGTAACGTAGTTACCTATAAAGGCAGGCTAGTTGCGAAAGGTTTCAAACAAATCTACGGGATAGATTATGATGAAACTTTCTCTCCTGTAGCCATGTTTAAGTCTATTCGGATTCTTTTCGCAATAGCTGCATATTACGATTATGAGATCTGGCAGATGGATGTGAAAACAGCTTTCCTTAATGGAAATCTGGATGAGGATGTGTATATGACACAACCGGAAGGTTTCACTGATCCATCAGATCGTCATAAAATATGCAAGTTAAAGAAGTCCATTTATGGACTGAAACAAGCATCTAGAAGCTGGAACATTCGTTTTGATGAATCAATCTCTGAGTTTGGTTTCATCAAGAACGAAGATGACCCGTGTGTTTATAAGAGGTTTAGTGGGAGCGTAATTACATTCCTAATCCTCTACGTCGATGATATCTTAATCATTGGAAATGATATTCCTGAACTGCATGCTGTTAAAGCATGGTTAGGAAAATGTTTCCAGATGAAAGATTTAGGAGAAGCCGCCTATGTGTTAGGTGTGAAGATCTACCGGGATAGATCCAAGAGGCTTCTCGGGCTGTGCCAGAGTACTTACATCGATAAAGTCCTGGAGAGATTCCATTTAGAGAATTCTAAACGTGGATATCTTCCAGTCAGACATGGTCTGAATCTTTCGAAGAGTCAGTGTCCACAAACACGGACTGAGAAAGATGAAATGGACAATACGCCTTATGCTTCGGCTATTGGGTCCATTATGTATGCGATGTTGTGTACTCGCCCAGACGTCACTTACGGGTTAAGCGTGACCAGACGATTCCAAAGTAATCCAGGTTTGGCGCACTGGATTGCAGTCAAGAACATTATAAAATATCTGCGGAGGACCAAAGATATGTTCTTGATATATGGTGGTCAGGAAGAACTCAGTATTGAAGGATATACTGACGCTTCGTTCCAGTCGGACCAGGATGATTTCCGATCGCAATCAGGCTATGTTTTTAGCTTGAATGGTGGAGCAGTGGTGTGGAAGAGTTTCAAACAGTCAACTGTTGCTGATTCCACAACAGAAGCCGAGTATGTTGCAGCCTCGGAAGCATCCAAGGAGGCAGTGTGGATTCGTAAGTTTGTGAGAGAACTTGGTGTCGTTCCTTCGAGTGCAGATCCTTTGGTTATCTTCTGTGATAACACTGGAGCAATTGCACAAGCAAAGGAACCACGGTCGCACCAGAAGTCCAAGCACATACAGAGACGGTTTCACTTGATCCGGGAGATCATTGATCGAGGCGAGATCAAGATTTGCAAGGTTCATACAGATGACAATCTGGCAGACCCGCTTACCAAGCCTCTGGCGCAGCAGAAGCATGAGAAGCACTGTAATAATATGGGTTTGAGATTTCTCAACCATTATATTAAGTGCAAGTGGGAGATTGTTGGGGTATGCCCTTAAGGCTAATGTTTGAGGCCTTGGGATTGTAAAAGTATCATGTAATAAACTCTTATGTTTATAAAAGGCATGGTTATTATTTAGGTTGTTACCTTGTCTGCTGTAATAAGTGTACTTCTGAATAATGTCTCAAAGCTGTTCAGCTAGGCTGACAGGCTATAAGTCCTTAGTCGAGATATCTTGGTGAACATGAGACAGCCTTGATATGGTTAAGACTAATATGTGTTCTAATCTTATAGGATGCTTCGAGCATGGAATAAGATGTAGACTCATGGATACATTGGATGTACTGGACAGACCCTTTTAGGATATTCAATTGTTTGTCACAATGTGAATAATCCTTGATAGCAGCAAGTGGCACATTTCCTTTGACTTGAGATCACTTGTGTTTCTAAATGATGATTGTCATTGTTTTGAGGTAGTTCAATATCATTTGAAACATAATGATTATAGACTATCTTGGATGGTGAGCTTGAGTCAGGTTAGGGCACTAGTGATAGATAAAGGATTGCCGTCTCCTTGTTTAAGGAGTGTGATGTTCTAATGGGGCCCCCCTTATATGAGATGATTGAGAAAGTGTATGGCCATACCCAGATGACTATGTTCATCTGATCTAATCATGCTCATCGTATTGGAGTTACAGGCTTGACATGCTTGTCCAATAAGAACATCCAGTGGCAAAGGAAACATGCATGCCTTGTGAGTTTGATTCACACTTGTGCCATGGTTTGGGTGTAGTCTTGGAAGACTATTTCCTTTATATCGGGAGACAGTGATGTGTTGCTAGATACCCCTCACTGATCGTGATAACGTAAGTTATCGTTACCGACATTTAAAGGAAACCCTCAGGGTCGCACAAATTGATGATATGGCTTTCTTGAGTCAGATCGTGTGGACTGAATTGTTTTGGTTCAGTTTAAAGGAGTTTAAACTCTGATTGTAAGTGAGATCTAGCCTGATCATGTTTGATTGATTAGGGCTTGAGATCGGTAAGCTTCGATCGAGAGTAGTGATGCTAGATCGGTGAGATCAAAGGCATCAAGGGATGTACGGTTAGATCTCGAACCTTCATGGTTCAGATGAGATTTAGACCATTGCTTGGCTTGGTTCAATTTAGTCTTTAAACCGAATTCAATTGGACCGAATTCAATTGAACCGGTTCACATATGTGAACGCATGGTTCAATCGAATTGGCGTTTTGTTTTGGTTCATTAGACATGAACGTTTGAAGTGATGACTTACCATTTTGGGAATGGAGGTTTCGGAAATGGTTCTTCAACGCCTCACTTGGATGAAAAAAGAAAAAAAAAACGCTTGTCTCTTCTCAACGATTGCTTCTTGCTTTCGGTGTGGTGAGTTTGGACGAGGACAAGGAAGAGTTCATCCACGCCAAGTTCATCCTTCATCTCCTTCACGCGACAAGTGCACTTGAAGTCCTTGCTAGCACAAGGAGCAACAAGGAGAAAGGCCACTTCTCATCTTGTGTGCGCATCTTGTGGAGGAGACCCCTATTCGATCTCTTCTTCCAAGCTGACCTCCAACTCTATGGCTATGGTATAGATCTAAACTCATTCAAGTTGATCATATGCTCATGCTAAGATCGTTGAAAACACATGCTTCCGCTTGCAATTTTATGCGCCACCCCTTAGTGTTTTCGCCCCCCTCTTGAAAGGGATTGCATCAGGTTTGCGCTCCCCCTTGAAGGGGACCCTACACATTCTCCTATGAGGAGATTGATACATGCAAAGCTTGTTTAATGGGTAAAATGACGAAGTCACCTTTTCTTAACAAAGGTCAAAGGGCTTCAGGTTTACTTGACCTTATACACAGTGATGTGTGTGGGCCATTTAGTAAACATGCCAGAGGTGGCTATCAGTACTTCATTACCTTTACTGATGATTTCAGTAGGTATGGTTATGTCTATCTGATGAGACATAAAAGTGAATCTTTTGACAAGTTCAAAGAGTTCAAGAATGAAGTACAAAATCAGCTAGGCCGAAATATCAAGGCACTTCGTTCTGATCGAGGTGGAGAATACTTGAGTCATGCGTTTACTGACTATCTAAAAGAGTGTGGGATTATCTCACAGCTCACTCCGCCAGGAACACCACAATGGAATGGTGTGTCCGAGAGGAGAAATAGAATGTTACTTGATATGGTTCGTTCTATGATGAGTCAGGCTACTCTTCCATATTCCTTTTGGGGTTTTGCACTGGAAACAGCTGCAAAGGTACTAAACCGAGTGCCATCTAAGGCCGTTTCAAAGACGCCATATGAGTTATGGTATGGGAAACAGCCGAGCTTGACATTTATCAGGATCTGGGGTTGCGAGGCTTATGTCAAAAAGCTCGCCTCTGGGAAACTAGAGAGCAGATCTGAGAAATGCATCTTTGTCGGTTACCCTAAGGAAACTAAGGGTTATTATTTCTACGATCCCAAGGAGAACAAGGTGTTTGTTGCTCGGACGGCCATATTTCTTGAGAAGGAGTTTCTTCTGCAAGAGGCCAGTGGGAGAGAAATAAAGCTGGATGAGAATCCAGAGGAAGGACAAAGTAGTCAAGCACAGTTGGATGAGCCTGAGCCGGTAGAACAGGTTACTGAACAACCTGAGGCTCAGATATCACGGGAACCGCGAAGATCGAGAAGGATCCGTTGACAGCCTGAGCGCTATGACGGAGTCTACATCATTGATAATGATGAACCCCTTACTTATGCGGATGCGGTCAGTGGACCGGAGTCAGCTAGATGGCTTGATGCTATGCGAGCTGAAATGGACTCCATGTCAGATAACCAAGTCTGGGATTTGGTTGATCCACCTCCGGGAGTAATCCCTATAGGCTGTAAATGGATCTTCAAGAAGAAGATTGACATGGATGGTAACGTAGTTACCTATAAAGGCAGGCTAGTTGCGAAAGGTTTCAAACAAATCTACGGGATAGATTATGATGAAACTTTCTCACCTGTAGCCATGTTTAAGTCTATTCGGATTCTTTTCGCGATAGCTGCATATTACGATTATGAGATCTGGCAGATGGATGTGAAGACAGCTTTCCTTAATGGAAATCTGGATGAGGATGTGTATATGACACAACCTGAGGGTTTCACTAATCCATCAGATCGTCATAAAATATGCAAGTTAAAGAAGTCTATTTATGGACTTAAGCAAGCATCAAGAAGCTGGAATATTCGTTTTGATGAATCAATCTCTGAGTTTGGTTTCATCAAGAACGAAGATGACCCGTGTGTATATAAGAGGTTTAGTGGGAGCGTGATTACTTTCCTAGTCCTCTACGTCGATGATATCTTGATCATTGGAAACGATATTCCTGAACTGCATGCTTTTAAGGCATGGTTAAGAAAATGTTTCCAGATGAAAGATCTAGGAGAAGCAGCCTATGTGTTAGGTGTGAAGATCTACAGGGATAGATCTAAGAGGCTTCTCGGGCTGTGCCAGAGTACGTACATCGATAAAGTCCTGGAGAGATTCCATTTAGAGAATTCTAAAAGAGGATATCTGTCAGTCAGACATGGTCTGAATCTTTCGAAGAGTCAGTGTCCACAAACACAGACTGAGAAAGATGAAATGGACAATACGCCTTATGCTTCGGCTATTGGGTCCATTATGTATGCGATGCTGTGTACTCGCCTAGACGTCGCTTACGGGTTAAGCGTGACCAGTCGGTTCCAAAGTAATCCAGGTATGGCGCACTGGATTGCGGTCAAGAACATTTTAAAATATCTGCGGAGGACCAAAGATATGTTCTTGATATATGGTGGTCAGGAAGAACTCAGTATTGAAGGATATACTGACGCTTCGTTCCAGTCGGACCAAGATGATTTCCGATCGCAATCAGGCTATGTTTTTAGCTTGAATGGTGGAGCAGTGGTGTGGAAAAGTTTCAAACAGTCTACTGTTGCTGATTCCACAACAAAAGCCGAGTATGTTGCAGCCTCGGAAGCATCCAAGGAGGCAGTGTGGATTCGTAAGTTCGTGAGAGAACTTGGTGTTGTTCCTTCGAGTGCAGATCCTTTGGTTATCTTCTGTGATAACACTGGAGCCATCGCACAAGCAAAGGAACCACGGTCGCACCAGAAGTCCAAGCACATACAGAGACGGTTTCACTTGATCCGAGAGATCATTGATCGAGGCGAGATCAAAATCTGCAAGGTTCATACAGAGGACAATCTGGCTGACCCGCTTACCAAGCCTCTGGCGCAGCAGAAGCATGAGAAGCACTGTAATAATATGGGTTTGAGATTTCTCAACCATTAGATTAAGTGCAAGTGGGAGATTGTTGGGGTATGCCCTTAAGGCTAATGTTTGAGGCCTTTGGGATTGTATCAGTATCATGTAATAAACTCTTGTTTTTATAAAGGCATGGTTGTTATTCAGTTTGTTACCTTGTCTGCTGTAATAAGTGTACTACTGAATAATGTCTCAAAGCTGTTCAGCTAGGCTGACAGTTAAGTCCTTAGTCGAGATATCTTGGTGAACATGAGACAGCCTTGATATGATTGAGACTAACATTTGTTCTAATCTTATAGGATGCTTCGAGCATGGAATAAGATGTAGACTCATGGGTACATTGGATGTACTGGACAGACCCTACTAGGATATTCAATTGCTTGTCACAATGTGAATAATCCTTGTATGCTACAAGTGGCACATGTCCTTTGACTTGAGATCACTTGTGTTTCTAAATGATGATTGTCATTGTTTTGAGGTAGTTCAATATCATTTGAAAGATAATGGTTATAAACTATCTTGGATAATGATCATGAGTCAGGTTAGGACACTAATGATAGACATAGGATTGCCGTCTCCTTGTTCAAGGAGTGTGATGTTCTAAAAGGGCCCCCTTGGATGAGATGATTGAGAAAGTGTATGGCCATACCCAGATGACTATGCTCATCTGATCTAATCATGCTCATCGTATTGGAGTTACAAGCTTGACATGCTTGTCCAATAAGAACATCCAGTGGCAAAGGATACATGTATGCCTTGTGAAGTGGATTCACACTTGTGCTGTGGTTTGGGGGTAGTCTTGGAAGACTCTTTCCTTTATATCGGGAGACAGTGATTTGTTGCTAGATACCCCTCACTGATTGTGATAACGTGAGTTATCGTTACCGACATTTAAAGGAAACCCTTAGGGTCGCACAATTTGGTGATATGGCTTACTTGAGTCAGATCGTGTGGACTGGATTGTTTTGATTCAGTTTAAAGGAGTTTAAACTCTGATTGTAAGTGAGATCCAGTCTGATCATGTTTGATTGATTAGGGCTTGAGATCGGTAAGCTTCGATCGAGAGTGTGGATGCTAGATCGATGAGATCAAGGGCATCAAAAGATGAACGGTCAGATTTTGAACCTTAGGGTTTATTTTGGTCTGGACCAATTCTTGGGCTGATTTGGTTTGGTCATTGGACCAACTGCATTGAACCGGCTCATATGTGAGCGCTTGGTTCATTTGAGAGAAGAGATATGCGTTTGGTTCACTTCATGTGAACGCATAACGCATGTATTCAAGACTTGCCAATTTTGGCATTTCGGTTTTGCAAAGTGATGAATGTCTCCACATTCGATCACAAGGCTTCTCTAACGCTCATCTCCCCTTTGGCTCTCGACGACACACACATTCTTGGGTGGTGTAAGTTGACGAGAAAAAGGATCGGCCAAGAGAGATTTTTCATCATCTCCTTCCATTCGACAAGCAAGCTTGGGTGCCTTGCTAGCACAAGGGACGCCAAGGAAGTAAGCAATCTTCATCTTGTGTGTGAACTTTTGGAGGAGATCTATGTTGCTCTCTTCTTCCAAGCCGACATTCAACCCTATGGCATTGGTATGATCTCCTTCTTGATCTAATTAATCCATCAAAGTTGATCATATGAGCATATAAGCGATTATGTTGTTGAAACCCTAGCAAACATGCATGCGCCCCCTTTAATTTAGGGTTTCGGCCCCCCTCTTGAAAGGGGTTTTATCCGCTTGCGCTCCCCCTTGAAGGGGACTCTTCAAAAACATTGATAATAAGAAAGCCAAGTATGCTGATGACAGCACCTTGCTATGGCATAGTCGTTTAGGCCATATTAACAAGAAGCGCATTAAGCGGTTGCATGATCATGGACTGCTGGGATCATTCTCCTATGAGGAGATTGATACATGCAAAGCTTGTTTAATGGGTAAAATGACGAAGTCTCCTTTTCCTCACAAAGGTCAAAGGGCTTCAGGTTTACTTGACCTTATACACAGTGATGTGTGTGGGCCATTTAGTAAACATGCCAGAGGTGGCTATTCGTACTTCATTACCTTTACTGATGATTTCAGTAGATACGGGTATGTCTATCTAATGAGACATAAAAGTGAATCTTTTGACAAGTTCAAAGAGTTCAAAAATGAAGTACAGAATCAGCTAGGCCGAAATATCAAGGCACTTCACTCAGATCGAGGTGGAGAATACCTAAGTCGAGAGTTTATTGACTATCTGAAGGAGTGTGGGATTATCTCACAGCTCACTCCGCCAGGAACACCGCAATGGAATGGTGTGTCCGAGAGGAGGAACAGAACATTACTGGATATGGTTCGTTCTATAATGAGTCAGGCTACTCTACCTTACTCCTTTTGGGGATTTGCACTGGAAACAGCTGCAAAGGTACTAAACCGAGTGCCATCCAAGGCAGTTTCAAAGACTCCATATAAGTTATGGTATGGGAAACAGTCTAGCTTGACATTTATTAAGATCTGGGGTTGCGAGGCTTATGTCAAAAAGCTCGCCTCTGGGAAACTAGAGAGCAGATCTGAGAAATGCATCTTTGTCGGTTACCCTAAGGAAACTAAGGGTTATTATTTCTACGATCCCAAAGAGAACAAGGTATTTGTTGCTCGGACGGCCATTTTTCTTGAGAAGGAGTTTCTTCTGCAAGAGGCCAGTGGGAGAGAAATAAAGCTGGATGAGAATCCAGAGGAAGGACAAGGTAGTCAAGCACAGTTGGATGTGCATGAGCCAGTAGAACAGGTTAGTGAACAACCTGAGGCTCAGATATCACGGGAACCGCGAAGATCGGGAAGGATCTGTCGACAGCCTGAGCGCTATGACGGAGTCTACATCATTGATAATGATGAACCCCTTACTTATGCGGATGCGGTCAGTGGACCGGAATCAGCTAGATGGCTTGAAGCTATGCGAGCCGAGATGGACTCCATGTCAGATAACCAAGTCTGGGATTTGGTTGATCCGCCTCCGGGAGTAATCCCTATAGGCTGTAAATGGATCTTCAAGAAGAAGACAGACATGGATGGTAACGTAGTTACCTATAAAGGCAGGCTAGTTGCGAAAGGTTTCAAACAAATCTACGGGATAGATTATGATGAAACTTTCTCTCCTGTAGCCATGTTCAAGTCTATTCGGATTATTCTCGCGATAGCAGCATATTACGATTATGAGATCTAGCAGATGGATGTGAAGACCGCTTTCCTTAATGGAAAACTGGATGAGGATGTGTATATGACACAACCTGAAGGTTTCACTAATCCATCAGATCGTCATAAAATATGCAAGTTAAAGAAGTCCATTTATGGACTTAAACAAGCATCTAGGAGCTGGAATATTCGTTTTGATGAATCAATCTCTGAGTTTGGTTTCATCAAGAATGAAGATGACCCGTATGTATATAAGAGGTTTAGTGGGAGCGTGATTACTTTCCTAGTCCTCTACGTCGATGATATCTTAATCATTGGAAACGATATTCCTGAACTGCATGCTGTTAAAGCATGGTTAAGAAAATGTTTCCAGATGAAAGATCTAGGAGAAGCAGCCTATGTGTTAGGTGTGAAGATCTACAGGGATAGATCTAAGAGGCTTCTCGGGCTGTGCCAGAGTACTTACATCGATAAAATCCTGGAGAGATTTCATTTAGAGAATTCTAAAAGAGGATATCTTCCAGTCAGACATGGTCTGAATCTTTCAAAGAGTCAGTGTCCACAAACACAGACTGAGAAAGATGAAATGGACAATACGCCTTATGCTTCGGCTATTGGGTCCATTATGTATGCGATGTTGTGTACTCGCCCAGACGTCGCTTACGGGTTAAGCGTGACCAGTCGATTCCAAAGTAATCCAGGTCAGGCGCACTGGATTGCGGTCAAGAACATTTTAAAATATCTGCGGAGGACCAAAGATATGTTCTTGATATATGGTGGTCAGGAAGAACTCAATATTGAAGGATATACTGACGCTTCGTTCCAGTCGGACCAGGATGATTTCCGATCGCAATCAGGCTATGTTTTTAGCTTGAATGGTGGAGCAGTGGTGTGGAAGAGTTTCAAACAGTCAACTGTTGCTGATTCCACAACAGAAGCCGAGTATGTTGCAGCCTCGGAAGCATCCAAGGAGGCAGTGTGGATTCGTAAGTTCGTGAGAGAACTTGGTGTCGTTCCTTCGAGTGCAGATCCTTTGGTTATCTTCTGTGATAACACTGGAGCAATTGCACAAGCAAAGGAACCACGGTCGCACCAGAAGTCCAAGCACATACAGAGACGGTTTCACTTGATCCGGGAGATCATTGATTGTGGCGAGATCAAAGTCTGCAAGGTTCATACAGATGACAATCTGGCAGACCTGCTTGCCAAGCCTCTGGCGCAGCAAAAGCATGAGAAGCACTGTAATAATATGGGTTTGAGATTTCTCAACCATTAGATTAAGTGCAAGTGGGAGATTGTTGGGGTATGCCCTTAAGGCTAATGTTTGAGGCCTTGGGATTCTTTCAGTATCATGTATAAACTCTTAAGTTTATAAAGGCAATGGTTGTTATTCAGTTTGTTACATTGTCTGCTGCAATAAGTGTGCTTCTGAATAATGTCTCAATGCTGTTCAGCTAGGCTGACATGCTCTATGTCCTTAGTCGAGATATCTTGGTGAACATGAGACAGCCTTGATATGATGGAGACTAATATGTGTTCTAATCTTATAGGATGCTTCGAGCATGGAATAAGATGTAGACTCATGGGTACATTGGATGTACTGGACAGACCCTACTAGGATATTCAATTGCTTGTCACAATGTGAATAATCCTTGTTTGCAACAAGTGGCACATATCCTCTGACTTGAGATCACTTGTGTTTCTAAATGATGATTGTCATTGTTTTGAGGTAGTTCAATATCATTTGAAACATAATGGTTATAGACTATCTTGGATAATGATCATGAGTCAGGTTAGGACACTAGTGATAGATATAGGATTGCCGTCTCCTTGTTTAAGGAGTGTGATGTTCTAAAGGGGCCCCCCCTGGATGAGATGATTGAGAAAGTGTATGGCCATACCCAGGTGACTATGTTCATCTGATCTAATCATGCTCATCATATTGGAGCTACAGGCTTGACACGCTTGTCCAATAAGAACATCCAGTGGCAAAGGAATCATGTATGCCTTGTGAAGTGGATTCACACTTGTGCTGTGGTTTGGGTGTAGTCTTGGAAGACTCTTTCGTTTATATCGGGAGACAGTGATGTGTTGCTAGATACCCCTCACTGATCGTGATAACATAAGTTATCATTACCGACATTTAAAGGAAACCCTTAGGGTCGCAGAATTTGATGATATGGCTTACTTAAGTCAGATCGTGTGGACTGAATTGTTTGGGTTTAGTTTAAAGGGATTTAAACTCTGATTGTAAGTGAGATCTGGTCTGATCATGTTTGATTGATTAGGGCTTGAGATCGGTAAGCTTCGATCGAGAGATTGGATGCTAGATCGGTGAGATCAGGAGCATCAAGAGATGAACGGTTAGATCTTGAACCTTTAGGGTTTATTGTGATCTAGACCATATGGCTTGGGTTAATTGGTCTTTGAACCAAACCGACATTGAACCAGCTCATTGAGTGAGCGCATGGTTCAAGGGAGAGAGCAAAATGCGTTGGGATAAACCCATGAACGCATGAGCGCATGAACGTTAGGCGGTTACTATTTTTGGTTTTCCAAAATAAGGCAACGCACTACACGTTCGAGAGTGGAACGCCTTCTCTCGTCTCTTCACCTCTCGTCGCCTCTTCTCTCGTGGAAGTTCTTCTTTGATGACAAGGGAGAGATCTCGCCAAGCAAGAAAGTCTTCTCTTCCCTATCATACGACAAGGACCTTTGAAGAACCTTGCTAGCACAAGGATCAACAAAGAGTAGGCGGCATCACCTTGTGTGCGCACCATTTGGAGGAGAAGCGCTTGAGTCTCTTCTTCCTAGACGCCATCCAAGCAATGGCCCTAGTGAGAATCGATTCCTTGATTCTTATTTGCAATCGTTTTTAAGTTGATCATATGGCTATACCACATGCGATCTTATGAAACCCTAAAAATCTTTGCTTCCGCTATCAAAGTTTATTTGCGCCTCCTATTAGGGTTTTCGCCCCCCTTCATGAAAGGGGTACTTTCAATTTGATCATGGCAACTGGCGAAAAAGTTTCATCATAGTCTACCCCGTGGACCTGTTTGAATCCTTTAGCCACAAGTCTTCCTTTATAGGTAACTATATTGTCATCCATGTCAGTCTTCCTCTTGAAGACCCATTTACACCCTATAGGTTTTACCCCATCAGGTAGCTCAACCAAATCCCATACTTGGTGAGCTGACATGGAATTTATCTCGGATCACATGGCCTCAAGCCATCTCTCGGAGTCTGGTCCACTGACCGCCTCATCATAGGTCCTGGGTTCATCCTCAATGATGAAGATCCCGTCATGTTGAGTCGGCAGCGACCCATACCTCTCAGGCGCACGACAAATCCTCCCAGACCTACGTGGGGCCTGTGTCTGAGCCTCAGGGTGCGCAGCAACCGGTGTAGGTGGCTTAGATTCCATCTCTGTGTCTTGTGGTTGTACTTGGACCTCGTCCAAGTCAAACTTCCTCCCATTAACTTCTTTCATGAGAAATTCTTTCTCTAGAAAGACAGCACCCCGAGCAACAAAAATTTTATTCTCAGTGGGAACATAGAAGTATTATCCTTTAGTTTCCTTAGGATACCCCCACAAACACGCATTTATCAGTTCTGAGCTCTAGCTTGCTAGAATCCTGACATTTGACATAAGCCTCACATCCCCAGATTTTGATAAAAGAGCGGTTAGGGTGTCTCCCACTCCATACCTCATATGGTATCTTGGAGACACTCTTAGATGGAATGTTATTCAGTATAAGAGAAGTTGTCTCAAGTGCAAAACCCCAGAATGAAGGTGGTAGAGTTGTATGACTCATCATGGATCGAACCATGTCCAACAAGGTTCGATTTCTCCTTTCAGACACACTATTCCATTGAGGTGTTCCAGGAGGAGTGAGTTGGGATAAGATCTCACACACTCTCAGATAATCAAAGAACTCACTGCTCAGGTACTCTCCACCACAATCTGATCAAAGAGTTTTAATAGATCTACCAAGCTGGTTCTCTACTTCATGTCTGAACTCCTTAAATTTCTCAAAGGATTCAGATTTATGTCTCATCAGATAGACATAACCATATCTACTGAAATCATCAGTAAATGAGATGAAGTAGTTGTACCCTCCTCTAGCTTGTTTACTAAATGGCCCACATACATCACTGTGTATAAGATCCAATACACCTCATGCCCTCTCACCTGTCTTGGTGAAGGGCGCCTTTGTCATCTTCCCTAATAAACAAGGCTCACAAGTATCAAATTCCTCCAAGGAACTTGAATCTAACAACCCATTTGCATGGAGTTATTGAATGCGATTCTTGTTTATATGGGCTAATCGACAATGCCATAGGAAAGCACCAATTGAACCACTTAGTTTAGTCCTCTTACTATTTGTGTTACAAATAGAGCTATCCAAGTCCAAGATATATAAACCATTGCAAAAAGTACCCTTCCCATAAAACATGTTTGCAAATGAAAAAGAACAAGTGTTCTCTTTTATTTCAAATTTAAAACCTTTCCTTGCTAAACAAGGAATGGATACAATGTTTTAGGTAAGAGAAGGTACATAATAGCAATTATCTAACTCTAATTAAAGTCCATAAGTCAAGGAGAGAGTCAAAAATTCCTACAGCAACAGCAGCAACTTGTGCTCCATTTCCAACCCATAGGTCAATCTCTCCAGGCCGCACCGATCTACTTTTCTTGAGCCCCTATATATTTGTACAAATATGAGCTCCACATGCGGTATCCAATACCCATGACATAGAAGTAGAAAGGTTGACTTCGGTAACATAAATACCTGAGCTTGAAGACGAAGCCCTACCTCTCTTCTTCTCATTCTGAAGTCGCATCATGTCCTTTATCATGTGAGGTGGTCCTCCACATGAGTAGCCTTTGTTATTCCTGATCCTTTCCATCTTTAGTTTCAGTCCCTTGGTCAAACCTTTTAGCTCACCACATTGAATATCGACTTTAGGAGGATTGAGCCTAACCAATTCATCAAAGAGCTGCTTTAGATTAGAAATAATCTTAGAGGCACTCTTAGATTCATATTGCCCTCGAAACTCAGGCGACATGTTGGTTAGCATCAAATTAGCAACCTCCAAAGTATCAACCTGATGCTTATTATAAGCATCCTTCTCAGCCGCTAAGGCCGAGCATGGAAGTGGCTCAGGAATAGGCTGCTCAAGGACATAAAGCTTCCTCTCGAGCTTGATCACGATTTTCAAGTTCACATACCAATCCATCAAGTTGGATCCAACCAACTTGTCCTTTTCAAGGATTGATCGTAGTGACCATCCGCTATTGTTTTTCACCATTATTCTACAACAGTCAAGAAACAGCAGATTAGTACTAATTCAAATCATTTAACTTGGACTTGTGTTAAATGATTATGGCTCCCACTATTTTAATCGAATTGACAACCCACAAAGTCAATCAGGAAATATTAGATTTCCTAGTGAGATGGGATCCTTATTCCACATGAGGCTTCATGTCCCACGAGGGTGGGATGAGATGCACAAAGTGACCCATGCTTCTTAAGGTGGGCACGCCGGCCGATTGCACTAGGCAATTCCCCTTATTGAGATAGTCTAGACATTTCATGTCCAACGAGGGCAGGATACAGCATGAAACCCTAACCTCTCAACGATGGCTCTAGAGTTCCATTATGTTCCTAGCACATGTGAAAATCTAGTCAAGTCCATTCATAACCGTTATGCCCAGGGCCAACGAGTTTCCTTGCAAAGGCACGCCCAGGGTAAAACTGGACTGGGGAAACCATTGTCACCACACACCTTCTAAAGATAAGTGGGTGTGTCTCACGAGGGTGGGAAACAGTGCACAACACCATTGATCGATAGCTTGATGAGGGCTACGCGTTAGAAGGCTACTAGACTTTATATATTTGATTGAGGGTTTTTGAGGTCTCATCCTATTAGTTTTAGCTTATGTCTAACATTACAGGCATGCAATCCTACAGTGATAACATAAAGATAAAACATTGCAGGCATGCTTTAGCAGATAAGGAAAGCAGTAAAAGGATGATGTGATCATGGCCCATTCAAGACATTGAACAAGCCCATGCCAAAAGGGGTTCAATTCTTGACCTAAGACTCAAGCCCCTAAAAACTAGACCCAGCCTAGCTGACCTCTAGCTTGATCTTCAAGGTTACCTCCAAGGTCCACCACACCATGGTTTAGCTCTCAAACCCTAGAGGTAGTTCTAGGGAAACCCTAGAAGCACACCCCATGGTTCAGCCAATGCCATGGGTCCTCCTCCAAGGAAGATGCACCACCCTTGTTGAAGCTTGTTGCGCCATCAATTATATAGGATGTGCCCCCTTAATCTTCATCTTGAATTTTACAAAATAAAAGAAAAAGAATGGCGGCACACAGGCCTCACAAGAATACATCGCAGGCATGCAATTGGGGCTTGACTAGTGATCACAACATCATGCACAAACAAGGTACTTACTCATGCAATTCTATATGCTCATGAAAAACCTAAAATCTGAAATTTTAGTTTCTTATAAAACATGTCTTTCTTCCTCTTCTTCTTATCACAGATCTTTTGATTATCTGAGATTATATTTCATCATGATTTTATAGATCCTTTCAGTTGGCAATTTTGTCAGATCAAGAGACCCGGCCAGTCCGAAGACACAATGCCCGTCCTACTTGACAAAATTGCGTGCACCTTCGATCTTAAATCAATCAGAAAAATAATCATCCAATAATCAAAGAGAAATCGAATAGAGGATTGGAAGCAAAGACCTACAATTTTTCCTACTTAGAAAAATCGTGAGCATGACATATGCAATTTGCGAAAATTAGATATGGCATGTGAGCATAGAAAAGCATGAAAAACATTGTTCAAGGCTCACAAGTCCCTCAGATACCACTGTTGGGAAACCCCAGGGATATTTTAAAAAATTTTCATAGAAAGCACAGCGGAAGAATAACCCCGAAACAGGCTAGTCCCAAAAACCCAGTGAAGATCATCATGCGAGGGAGTCGACACGATGAGATGAGAAGGTACCTTGAAGCAATTTGAGACGATGTCGATGTAGGCGCACAAGTGTGCGCCGTCTGTAGTCTCACACACACGGATGCTTCGAGTCTTCTTCTTCCACGCTTAGTGCTAGCCTCGGGAAGAAGATCCACCCCAATGGAGTTCCTCTTGAACACTTGCGCCAATCACCAAGGTGGGGAAGCGCCAAGGGAAGAAGAGGAAGAAGATCTCTTTAGTCTTGATGGAAGAAGAGGAGAAAATCTCTAAGAACCCCAAGCTTTCGCCCCTCCACTTGTCTCCACACCTCCAAGAGGAATTAGTGCCATGATAGGGGCGGGCTAGGGTTTCTTTTATAGAGATCATGTGTGGCTTGGAGAAGAATTAGGAGAGCATGATTTTATGAATTAATTAATTAAATCCTAATCCAATTAGGACTCTAATTAATTTAAATAAAATCAGCCCTATTAAATCTCTAGAAAAATAGGACTCTAATTAATTAATTAATTAGCCCATATTTTATCTCAAATGATTAATTCAAAATCAACTTTAATTAATCACATGATATTAATTAAGGCATAGGCGCTAACCCTAGTCTAACTAGGGTTAAATATGCACTTACCTTTTCTTCTCCTTAAGCCCAATTAACTTATCAGTAAGCCCAACTATATAATGGGCCTAGCCCAAAGTCCATTATGCATGTTAATCAACCCATTGGATCCAATCCAATTTAACCCAAGGTCAAACGAGGTTAACCATGGTTAATTTGGTTAATATGCCAAAAATGGAAGTTGGCCTTAATAAGTTTCTTCCATCTCATTAGGCCCATTGGCGCTAATGAATCTCCCAAATAGATCTGAATTATCCAATAACTCGATCCAAAGGCTATCCGATTAATACGAAAACTCAAGCGTCAAAGTGTGCAGCCCTGTAGGTTCTTTTGACATTGGCAGTGCTGACCTAAGGTCACCACAAGCAATGAGTGGCACCTAGCAGTGCATCGCTGCTACCCAAATCATCGGAATGGATATCGACATCGACATCCCCATCATCGCAACTAGGCACTGATGCATTATAGTCCCTTTGCCAAACTGACATCCGATTGGACAAGTGTGTCACCACTTGTTTTAACCCAATCACATGGTTATGACTAAATCAGGTTCTCACCTAGGTATGGCCATACACTTTTAGTCATAGAACCATAAGGGGCCTTGTGGATATCAACCTTCCCTCAAGAAGGGGCAAATCCTCTATCTGTCAATTGATCTTCTCATATGGGTCGTGACATACTCAATGACAACCGTTATGACCTCCCAACTACGGCGAGATGTTAGGTTGTATCAAAGCATGTCCCTAACCACATAGAAGAGTCAATGACCTCAAGTCTAGGGATCAACACATCTCCTGTCACTTGTGAGGATAACTCATGACACCAAGTCATTGCCTCACAGTGGGTCAATCCAGTATATCTACCACTGATATACCCATATGTCTGCATTAGCATTTCATACCTAACCAGCCCATATACCAGTCTCTCATGTACCATAGCTATCCCATATCTCCTAAGGTACTTGACTGGGGACAAAAAGTTTGAGCACAGATCCAATCTGTCTCCAGGGACATTATCACATAAGTACACATTCGCATATGTAAACAAATGATGATAACGACAATGCTAGAATGATATATAAATATCAATGTTAAGTAGTACAATAATGGACCAATATTAGGTCCTAGGGCATATACACCAACAATAAATATATAACTAAATAGGTATAAGAGATATATAAGTAACAAGTGTAATTAATTAACACATAACTGAAACAAGATCACAGGGAAACTAGTGCAAGAATCTACCAAACCAATGGAAAAGATATAGAAACTAGTTTGAGGTGTTGCCTTATAAGATGTTCCTTACTTTGATTTTAAGTATCTAATCGTCAATTGTGTAAAACAAATAGATCGATTGATATGCACAATATGTTTAAATAGGAACATGATTAATTTGAGGTCTAACTTTTGAACCAATCGCAAATCTAGATAGAACTCAATTTAACCATTAGATGGTCTTGGTTCTATTGAACCGAACCAAAAACACACTACTAAACTAACTTTATTTCACTGAACCAAGCACGATTTTACCTAAACCAACATAAAATTATGAAAGTACTCTTAAACCAAGGGTCACCTAAAGACAATTTTGGTGCCATTTGATAGAAAATTTTCTAAGCTTTCCAATGAGTACCTCAATCGGCCAAGATTCGATCAAAATTGAGTCAAACAGGTCCAAAAATAATAATGGGTCGAACTTGAAACTAGACAACCTTGATCTGGTTCAAATCATATTTTTGGCTTAGCCCTAAAATCAAACCCAATTTATTTCCAATAATGGTTCAAATTGATTCGGACTTTACTAAATAATCGGTCGTCGACCGCACCGCTCAAAAACCATCTTGCACAGTCGCTGGACCAACATTTGCAACTTGCTCTAGCAAGCTTTCTATCCTACATAATACTATCATTTCACATCCAAACTCAGGCAAGTGATTTGTAATGACATATTATAGCTTAAACTAGACTCACAGTGAGCTTTCGATGCTATGATGAAGCTCTCATCATATGCTGAAGCAAACCGACAGTAATGCACCATCGATCTCAAAATCACAATATGACATTCGAAAAGCTTTAGAAAAATATAAGAAGAAAGCTATTTCTAGATTTGATGTTGGTAGATATTGCGAGTGAAGGAAATGTCCTCACAAGTTTTAGGAAGTCGAACCAACTTGACATCTTCTTCTTCTCCAGCGAACTCGATTTAGTAACACTGCAACTTTTGCTTGTGCTCTGCCACTTTCAATATGGGATAGGATTTGAGTGGCAGATGTGGTGAGGATTTTTCCTCAAGTAAAGCCCCACATTGTTGACTAATTAGCATAGATAAGGTAGTCACTAGAAACATGGGGTGAGGGCAAATTGCTCATCGCTATTGCAATCAAGCTCGTGTTTAACTTGAGTTGATCCAACATCATAACATGAATGCGTGCATGACCCATTGGCTAGCCATGACTATTTAACTCTACTATGATTGAGCCATCATGGTTACGAATTCGAGCAAGACATTTTTATTTAGTTATTTAGTTTAACCTTTTATAAAATCATATAAAATCAAGAAAAATTCTAAAAATTCTATAAAAAATAACTAAAATATTATTTTCACAATTCTAAAATTATTGAGACGTTATTAGTATTGTACTTTTCCTACATTTGTGTTTAGTGTATTATTCCATGATGATGTTGCTAAAGATTGGCTCTAGCTATTCTCAATGTTTCTATCTCTAGTCGAGTACCTTAAAAGATATAGGACAACTTTGGTGCATGAGAGACTAATTTATGTAGTTGGTGTGTGCCACCAATGTAGATACATGTATACATCACATTAGGTGGTCCGATGCGTCGTATTTATACCATGTTTTTAACTGAATTTTATATTATATTTTAGGCTTAATTGCATAATTTTATGCTAAATTGGGTATTTTTACTTCACTTGGCATAGAATCTTCACTTTCCTTAATTTTATTAAAAGGCATGAAAATAATGGATTTCACGAGTTTTAAAGCCAAAGCACAATTTTCGAGAAAATCACGAGCTTACACGTTGAATTTGGAGAGAAAATGGTGAAGATTTCGATTTTCAGGGCATTGGCTGTAATTCTGGGGTCGGCCATAATTTTGGCATTCGAATAGAGGCGAAATGTGATTAAGTGTGGAAATCCACAGAAACTTTCACTGGTGAAGCCGTGAATCCATCGCGGTCCGTGAAACTTTTTGTGTAAAAAGGGGTGTAGACACAGAAGCATTTACGGCCTCGGCCGTAAACTCATTATGGGCCATGAAAACGTCCGCCCTTCGAGCTTTTCACTCGATTCGTCTCCAAATCGAACCGGATTCGAACCAAACTTGGCATAAACATTCCTTCATGGGTCCTGAACTGGTCATAGTATAAAAGATTGGATTTTTTGAGGGTTTCGGAGAGCTTTTCAAACGAAGACGATCCACGGCGGCGACAGAGGCGAAATTTTGATTTCTGAGCAGATTCCGGCGAGATTTCACGCAAAAGAGAAGTTTGATCGGCTCTTCTTCATCTTCAGATTGAGGGGAAGCTAGTTTAACTATTTTCTTAGTGAATTTCTAGTGATTTCGAGAAGAATTCATGCTTGTTCATCATATAAACATGTTGTTTCTTAAGAACATGAGCGAGTAAACCTTTATTTCGGGATTAAGAGCATAGCCCGCTGACAATTATGAGTTGATCTATATTCTTACTCCTTTGATATGATTGTTTTATCATGATTTGATTGAAATTATGTTTAATCCATAGTTTACATTGACCACGTATAATTGCGTATTAGACGTTGCGAGAAGTACCGGGAGTTGAATCGCAACGTCGGATCTATTTTAATCAAACCCACGAATCCAATCACGATAGTAGATTGGATTCGTTTGAAGGATTTATTAGGCTTTTCACAGAACTTAATGGGTCTAGGTACGTTAACTATCATGAGAGTAGGGAATTAACGTAGTTAGATACCGGGTTACGCTTCGGGAGGAGGTAATTCGTATATTAGGAAAAGTCTCTTTCATGATTATAATTTTCTATTCAAAGAGTTATTTTTATATGATTCGTACTTGTCAGCGTGGTGAAACCCTGAGTCCCGATCTTCTAGAATTTGAATCTCCCTAAATGTTGTTTCTGTTATTTCTCAAACTTAGAGTTCGAACGAACCATACTTGATTTTTGCCTAGATTCAAACAAGTCAAAAAGTTGGTACTTAACCACCTAATCCTCGAGGGAATAATCTTATTTTATTACTTCGATAAATCCATGCACTTGCGGATGCATCAAGTTTTTGGCGCCGTTGCCGGGGATTCAGCTAATTAATATTGACTTAATTGATAAGTTTGGAGACTAGGCATATTTTCTTTCTTTTGCTTTAGCATTTGTTTTCTCTTTTCTTTTTACTGTTATTTTATTTCTACTTTGACTTACACATTGCATGCCCAGAGTTTCACATACAGGTACTTTATTTCCTGAAGACCCAGAGATCGAACGCACATTTTGCCTTCGAAGAAGATTATAGTTCCAGACACAAAAGACTTCAGAAAAAGGTGCAATGGCGGTGAACAACCAGTCTTTGAGAGATTTTGTAGTACCAAATATACAGGGTTTCAATTCAAACATAGTTTGACCTAATGTGGAAGCGAACAACTTTGAACTCAAGCCAGCGCTGATGATGATGGTGCAACAAAATTAGTTTGGGGGTTCCCCAAACCAGGACCCTAATCTCCATCTCGCTGTGTTTTTAGAATACTGTGACACTGTTAAAGTAAATGGTGTTCTTTCTGACGTAATAAGACTGAGACTTTTTCCATTTTCTCTCAGGGACCATGCAAGAGCTTGGCTGTATTCTCTACCAACAGGATCGATTACCACTTGGGATGAGCTTTCAAGAGCCTTTCTGAATAAATACTTTCCACCTAGTAAGACAGTCCAACTGTGAAACATGATTACTTGCTTTGGACAATGTGAGGGAGAATCTCTTTATGACGCATGGGATCGCTTTAAGGATCTCCAGCGTATGTGTCCGCACCATGGACTCAAAAAATGGGTCTTAATTCATATCTTCTATAATGGATTGGACTACAATACAAAGTTGATGGTGGATGTTGCGGCTGGAGAAGCTATTATGAGCAAGGGCGTGGAGGAGGCAACTATTTTGCTTTAGGACATGGCTATGAATCATAACCATTGGTCTAATGAGCGAGGTACTACTTCTTCTTCTACGGGACTTGGTAAGTATAGTAATGACTCCTTAACATCTCTTGCGGCTAAGGTAGATTCTCTAGCACAGAAACTAGATTCTTTCACTTTTCCCTCAGTTGCTGTTAATGTTGTTTCTTGTGAAGTGTGTGGTATTTCAGGATATAATTCATCTGATTGTCAACTCATAGCTTCATCACAAGATGACTCTAGTCAAGAGCAAGTCAATGCCTTGGGAAACTTCAATCAAAGACCAGTGAATGACCCGTATTCTACAACCTATAATCCAGGATGGAGGAACCACCCTAATCTATCATACAAGAACAATCAAGGGCAAGTTCCTCCACAATACAATCAGCAGAATAACAGGCCACCACCAGGTTTTCAATCCAGGCAATATGGACAGCCCCAGAAGTCTAACTTGGAGACACTTTTGGAAGGATTTGTTGTAGATCAAAAGGAATATAACGAGGACGTCTCTGATGCTATTAAGGATTTGACATCTCGTGTGGATGCCTTGGCTACCCACAATAAGATGTTAGAGAGCCAGATAGCTCAGCAGGCGGGTACTTCTAATAGGCCCATAGGAAAACTTCCGGGACAACCAGAGATGAATCCTAGGGAACACTGCAATGCTGTCACTGTTGTGAATGGCAAACACATTGATGTACCTGAAGAGCCTATTGAAGATCTTGAAGACAAGCCTGAGGAGACTTCCCCTGAAGTAGAGAAGTTTGAGAAGAAGGATAAATAGGAAAAATATGTAGGTCCGCCTGCATATGTTCCACAAGTTCCTTTCCCTCAGAGGTTATTGAGAGCAGATCAGAGAAAAATTAACAATGGAAAATCAGAAGTAAAGAGCAGCCTAGTAAGTGAGGATGTAGAGATAGCAAAGGTAAAAGATCTTGGAAGCATTTCAATTCCCTTCCAAATTGGTAAGATCTTTATAGAACATGCTCTATGTGACTTGGGAGCGAGTGTAAGTTTGATGCCCTCATATATGATTGAGAAAGTAGACTACTAAAATTTCTCTTCAATTTGCTAATGGTTTTGTTCAACAACCTATTGGAATTTTGGAGAATGTGTCTGTAAAAGTTGATAGTTTTTCCATTTTGACTGATTTTATGATTGTCGATATGAAAGAAGATATTCAGTCACCAGTTATTTTAGGTAGACCATTTTTGGCTAATGTAGGTGCAATAATAGACATGTTAAATGAGAGATTAATGCTGAATCTTGGTGAGAATAAATTGATATATGATTTTTCTTTGAAAGCTAAAAGGCCTTATTTTGCTGGTTTCCATCAATCCTCTGAAGTCAAGGGAAACAGATCCAATGATGGAAATACCTTAAAAGTTGATAAGGACCCTTAGAAATTTTTTTGAAGCACGAAAGGGATAAGAAGAAGGATGGAGTATGGGCACTATCTCAAATTTCAAAGTTAAACCCATGCAATGACTTGCAAAGGTGTGGAGATGAACAACTACCCATTATTCACTATGCCTCTAATCCACCTGAAGGACAATAAACACTGCGTTGGTCAAGCTAATGACCTTAAACAAGTGCTTCCTGGGAGGCAACCCAGAGGCTTGAACTTTATTCATTTCAGCATTTTTAATTTCGATTTTTCTTTACTTAATTTATTTTCTTAGAATTTTTAGGGGACTTTATCAACATGTTGTGATAAACTTTTCTATAAGAAAACCTTCTAGAGAAAAACGGAGCCAAAATGTGAGTTTTACAGCCAGACCCGTAAATATCGCGCAGCCGTGATTTTAATTATAACTAGGACTGTAAACAAAGGTGGAATTACGGCCGAAGCTGTGAAGCTTTTACGGACCATAAGTTCTTATGATTTAAACTTAACATGCGAGTTAGGGTTTACGCCCACGTTCGTAAAACACCAATTTTCAACGATTCCTTCTTCCTGCAGCGACGAAACCCTTCCACTGACCTTCCTCTAATCCCAGTGACTGATTTTCGGTGATCTTCCACTAGATTTCTGCCAAAATTCATGAAGAAGCGCCACTTGTCCGCTTGCATGCCCAGAACTAGTTTTTGCCTGATTCGGACTCGATTTTTGCACGATTCAATGAGCGATCTCTTCTCAGCTTTACTCTCCAATACCAATAGTGATTTGTCCACTCTTTCCATCATTTGGGGTTGTTTGATTGGATTTCTGGATAGATTTTTACTTGACTTTCACAGGCAAATTTTGGGAGCACTGTAGCATTCACAAATTTTGATAAAATCACCTATTAGAGTTTGATCTGATTGATATTATGGCAGCGAGGAGGTCAGTGAGGACTAGACCCTATGGCGCTGTGATGAAGAGTAGATACATTGGTCCTGCTCCATAATACATGTATAGGATTGTATCCGGAGTCTTACCTTATACTTTTGAGTGGATCGTTTATGATGACTTGGAGCCTGAGACTCAAATGCAGACATTAGAGGCTTCGAGGACACCCTCAACCCCTAGTACATCACAGGTAGCAGTACCTGAGCTAGTTAGCTCTCCAGAGTTGACTCCAGAGCTATTAGATATTGAGGAGGGATCTCCTGAGATATTTGCAGATTTACCGGAGATCTCGGTGGACATACCAAAGTTACATTCTCCACCATCAGTTACACCTACAGCTCCTGAGATAGCACCACCTCGATCAGAGTTATCGCATGACACTAAGGTGCCAGCTCCAGCTTCTTCACCAGCACCTTCACCTAAGATACATTTGCTTTCCCCTGAACCATCTTCAGAGCATTCACAGGCTGCATCCTTAGAGCCATCATCTCCGGAGCCATCTCCTGCAGCACTAGAGCCTGAGGCAGTAGAGAGGAGATGAGCATGATCACCACCCCGTGTTCTTACCCCTTATCCACGACAGATCAAATATCGGAGTAGAGAGTAGGAGAGGAGATACTGTGCTATGACTACTAGAGGAATACTTAGCACTAGATATTGGGATGACCAGACACTACAGTCCCTAGGATTGTTCGATGACATCCAATGGATGTTCACGAACATAGGGTGGCAGGACTTCTACTATTACAGGCATCCCACATATGTGCAGTTGGCATTAGAGTTTTTCAGTTCTATCTAGATTATACTACGCAACCATGATGACAGAGATCCTGGGAGGATGGCATTCCGGTTGGGGAACCGAGAGCATGTGCTTACACTGGACCAGGTAGGCCACATTTTTGGATTTCCCTCAGATGGGACTAGACATCGCCCACGTGAGTACTCTGATGGGACTTTCTAGCGTCAGATAGCTGGTGAGGGAGGATTTGATCCGAGGACCGCCAGAGCCACACGTCTATCCAGCCCAGTATTCAGATATGTACATCGAGTAGTTGCGCACACTATTTTTGGAAAGGCAAAGAGCGATGGCATGGTCAGATCTTCAGAGTTATTCTTCTTATAGACCATGTTGACAGGATTCTACATCAGCACCCCATTCTACCTCTTGAAGCAGATTCACAAGGCAACTAGGGCGCGGAGAGGAGTTTTGGTTATGGGAGGCATGATCACTACCATTGCCCTTGCTCTCGGTATTGACCCCTTGGTTTTGAATGAGGCTAAGGGCAATCCCAGATTAGATATGAATGCCTGTGTCGCTATTAAGATGATCATGCGGCTTGGGAGCTCGTATCATCTAATGTTCAGGCATACTGATATTACCATGAGGCTGTCGAACATGAACCGTACTACAGTTCACGTTCAGTAGAACTGGATCGTGGATCCCACACATGGGGGAGGTCCTAGAGAGGCAGCTTCACCTCCTTTACCGCCGATGATTTTAGAGTATGCACCTCCAGTCACACCGTCCACCACTGATAGGCCGTCTACATCTGCCGGGTCATCTACTTCAGCACCGCCAGACCCTTCCCTAGTGTAGATACGAGCCGAGCAGCGGAGGATGTGCGACGATATATCGCGCCTTGAGCAGGGACAGACGAGGACACTCGAGTCCTTATGCACGATTGAGGAGCTATTGCGGCGACGTCTCCCGTCTTCATCGACACGACATACCAAAGGTGAGGAGGAGGATTCCGAGCACACAAAGACAGATTGATAGACTTTGTGAGTTCCTCTGTTTTATTCATATGCATTTGGTATTACTGTTTGATATTATCTTACGATATCTCACTTATACCTTATTCACAAGCAGGATTTGGTAGACTTGATGCTAATGCAGCGTGCACACTATGCTTTTCTATGTTCTTTGTGTGTGTGCGTTGTATCTTGATATTATGTGATTCATTTTTTTTTTGGAGTTTTATTTGACATTTGATACTAGAGTTGGTATTGTATATGGATGATGGTATTAGACTTTAGGATGTTGTACATGGTGTGGATGGGACGGTTTTGTACATATTTGATGTTTACCATGTGTCTGAGATACTCTGTGATGGTTTATGAAGTTGTGTTGATGATTTTACACATTCTTAGGTGATTTTGATATATGCTTTGATATTAGAAGTTAATAGTAACTCTAACATGGTAAACTGTGGTTTTGATAGTGAAACATGACGATATTTGATACTTGAGACTTGTTTACCGTGTACAATTTGAATATCTTCGATTTGACATAGTTTTTGGATTTTTCTGAGTCATGTTTCATCATTATGATATAATTGTACAGGGTTTCGCCTACTCTACAAATGAACTCTTGCAAAATTTTTCTGAAATCCTTCATTCATTTTATTAATGTTTATACACATGCAACAATTTAAGTCTAGAGTGTTCCTTCATGTTTTGCTATTCCTTCAAAGCTTTATAAATATGAATTATGAATGTTTGTGATTTTTAAGGATACACCAGATTATTTTTTTTTATCCTCAATTTTGGATTTAGAAAGCATTTTGGGCATTTCATTTGATGACTTAGAAATTTTTTTTGAGATTTCATGTAGACTTAAATTGTTGAGTAAGTTCAATTCTGGTATTGATAAAGTTTATATATAGATTGTTATATGTTCAAACAAAATGTGCATTGTGTTTTTGTACTTTAAGTTTAATTTATCTTCCTTTGGCATATAGAAAGTTTTTATGGATAGAAATTTGGTGATATATCTTTAAACTGAGAATTGCTCAAACTCCTCTAGTTGTATAATCTGAGGTCATGAGTTACCACCGGCCGACTTACTCCTTTGATAAAAAAAAAAAAAAAAAAAGAAGAGACTCCTCTACTTGGCACTGCGAAAAATTGGCAGTGGTACCGAAGACATGAGTTGAAGTCTAAATAAATAAAAAAAAGGAGAAAAAGAGAAAGTTGTAGGCTAAGTGGATAACTCCGCTGACTTTAAGATCGAAACTATGAGTTAAATTATACGGTCTTGTAGTATACTTTAAACAATGTTATGGCACATGACAGTTTAAAGACCAAATTGCATTAAAAATCTCTTATCTATAGTTTCACCAAATGACTTGAAGTAAATTTCTATCTATTGATTAAAGAGGATTTATTAAGCCTAAAAGTATTTGATGCTTAATATGTGTTGAATGGATACTATGACATGAATTGTGAATTTTATCTTTCTTGGATTGTAAATTCTTGATCATTCGTTTTTACTATGATCTCCCTAAAATTATTTAAGATCTGAAAAGTTGCTTGCCTGAAATGTAGACTAAGAACTTTATTGATGAAAGAACAATTGAGTGTCCCTGATCTTTATTGATGAAATGTAGACTGGCCAAGTCTCTTGATCTGACAAAATTGCCAGCCGAATGGATCTCTGAAATCATCATGAAAAATAAATCGCAATTAACCAAAAGATTTGTGAGAAGAAGATGAGAAAAAGAGACTAGTTTTATGAAAAAGTAAAATTTCAGATTTTATGTTTTTCATGAGCATGTAGAATTGCATGAGTAAATACCTTGGTTGTGCATGATGTTGTGATCATTAGTCAAGCCCCCTTTGCATGCCTGTGATGTATCCTTGTGAGGCCTGCGTGCCGCCTTTCTTTTTGCTTTTAACTAAAAGGAAGATTAGGGTGGCGCATGTACTTGGAGCTTGCGCACCTTGGATGGTGGCGCAACAAGCATCAAAGGAAGAGGCGCAAGCTTGCTTAGTGGTGCAAGTTAGGCATGGCCGAACCCTTGGGTTTGAGAGCTAGCTAACTTGGCTTCTTGCATTGTGGCGCATCCTCATTGGAGGAAGACCATGGCATTGGCCGAACCCTTGGGGTCTACCCTTAAGGTTTGAGAGCTAAACCATGTGAGAAGGACCTTGGAGCCAATCTTGAAGACCAAGATAGAGGGCGGCTAGGATAGGTCTATTTTAGGGGCTTGAGTCCTATGTCAAGAGTTGAACCTCCTTTTGGCATGGGTTGGTTCAATGTCTTGAAAGGGCTTTGATCACATCATCTTTTACTGCTTTCCTTATCTGCTAAAAGCATGCCTGTGATGTTTTATCGTTATGTTATCACTATAGGATTGCATGCCTGTATTGTTAGACATAAGATAAAACTGATGAGACCTTAAAACCCCTCATAATAAAATATCAAGTCTAGTAGCCTTCTAACGCGTAGCCCTCACTAAGCTATCGATCAGTGGAGTTCTGAACTGGTTCCCACCCTCGTGGGACACACCCACTTATCTTTAGAAAGTGTGTGGTGACAATGGTTTCCCCAGTCCAGTTTTAACCTGGGCGTGCCTTCGCAAGGAAACTCATTGGCCCTGGGCATGACGGTCAGGAATGGACTTGACTAGAAGTTCACATGTGCTGGGCACATAGTGAAATTCTAGAGGCATCGTTGAGAGGTTAGGATTTCATGTTGTATCCAGCCCTCACTGGACATAAAATGCCCAGACTGTCTCAACAAGGGGAGTTGCTTGGAGCAACCGGCCGGCGCGCCCACCTTAGGAAAAATGGGTTACTTTGTGCATCTCATCCCACCCTCGTGGAACGCGAAACCTCATGTGAAATAAGGATCCCATCTCACTAGGAAGTCTTAAACTTCCCGATTGACTTTGTGGGTTGTCAATTCAAATTTAAAATAGTGGGAGCAGTAATCATTTAAAACAAGTCCAGTTTAAATGATTCGAAGTAGTACTAATCTGTTTTTCTTGGGTGTTGTAGAACAATGGCTACGAACACTGGCGGATTATCACTGCGATCACTCCTTGATAAGGATAAGTTGGTTGGAACTAACTTTATGGACTGGCATCGGAACTTGAGGATAGTCCTCAAGCTCGAGAAGAAGTTGTATGTCCTTGAACAGGCTCTTCCTGCAGCTCCTCCGCCTAATGCCCGAACGGCAGACAGAGATGCTTATAGAAAGCATCAGGATGACTCTTTGGAGGTTGCATGTCTTATGCTAGCCAGCATGGCACCTGAACTGCAGGTGCAATATGAGGAGCAGAACGCTTTTTAGATGATCACTCATCTGAAACAGATGTTCGAGGCTCAGGCTAGAACTGAGAGATTTCACACCGCCAAAGCAGTCTTTCGGTGTAAGTTGTCTGAGGGTGCACCAGTGAGACCCCATGTTCTCAAACTCATTGGGAATGTGGATCATCTCAGGAGACTGGGACATGCCATAGACAACGAGCTGGTTGTGGATCTTATTCTGCATTCCCTGCCCCCTAGCTTCTGTCCGTTTATTATTAATTTCAACATGAACCGGATTGAGTGTACACGGGAGGAATTAATGAATATGCTCCAAACAGACGAGCGTGAGATGGGTAAGACCAAACCCAATTCTGTTCTTTTGGTCCCTACGACCAAGAAGATAAAGAAGAAGGGTAAGGCACGTGCTAAGAGCAGTGCCAGAGGTCCTACCAAGGCACTGAAGAAAAAGGCGAAGAAGTCAAAGGACCAGAGGTGTTTTCACTGTGGCGAGTAGGGTCACTGGAGAAGGGACTGCAAGCAGCTTCAGAATGAGGAGAAGAAAGGCTTGGCCTTAACTTCTAGCTCAGGTATCTATGTTACAGAAGTCAATCTTTCTACTTCTATGTCATGGGTATTGGATACTGCATGTGGGGCTCATATTTGTACAAATATGCAGGGGCTCAAGAAAAGTAGATCGGTGCGGCCTAGAGAGATTGACCTACGCGTTGGAAACGGAGCACAAGTTGCTGCTGTTGCTGTAGGCGTTTTGACTCTCTCCTTGCCTTCTGGACTTCAATTAGAACTAGATAATTGCTTTTGTGTACCTTCACTTACTAAGAACATTGTATCCATTCCTTGCTTAGCAAAGAAGGGATTTAAGTTTGAAATAAATAAGAACTCTTGTTCTTTTTCATTTGCAAATATGTTCTATGGGAAGGGTACTTTGTGCAATGGTCTATATATCTTGGATATGGAAAGTTCTATTTGTAACATAAGTAATAAAAGGACCAAACTGAGTGGTTCAGTTGGTGCTTTCCTATGGCACTGTCGATTAGCCCATATAAACAATAATCGCATCCAACAACTCCATGCAAATGGATTGTTAGATTCAAGTTCCTTGGAGGAGTTTGATACTTGTGAACCTTGTTTATTAGGGAAAATGACAAAGGCGCCCTTCACCAAGATTGGTGAGAGGGCAGGAGGTTTATTGGATCTCATACATACTGATGTGTGTGGGCCTTTCAATAAACAAGCCAGAGGAGGGTACAACTACTTCATTACCTTCACTGATGACTTCAGTAGGTATGGCCATGTCTACTTAATGAGACATAAATCTCAGTCCTTTGAGAAATTCAAGGAGTTCAAGAATGAAGTAGAGAACCAGCTTGGAAGATCCATTAAAGCTCTTCGATCAGATCGAGGTGGAGAGTACCTGAGTGGTGAGTTCTTTGACTATTTGAGAGAATTTGGGATCATATCCCAACTCACTCCTCCTGGAACACCTCAATGGAATGGTGTGTCTGAAAGGAGAAATCGAACTTCATTGGACATGGTTCGATCTATGATGAGTCATGTAACTCTACCTCCCTCATTCTGAGGGCATGCACTAGAGACAGCTTCTCTAATACTGAATAACGTTCCATCTAAGAGTGTCTCCGAAATACCATACGAGATGTGGAGTGGGAGATGCCCTAATCTCACTTTTATCAAGATCTGAGGATGTGAGGCTTATGTCAAACGTCAGGATTCTAGCAAGCTAGAACCTAGATCTGATAAATGCATGTTTGTGGGGTATCCTAAGGAAACTAAAGGATACTACTTCTATGTCCCAACCGAGAACAAAGTTTTTGTTGCTCAGGGTGCTGTCTTTCTAGAGAAAGAATTTCTCATGAAAGAAGTTAGTGGGAGGAAGTTTGACTTGGATGAGGTCCAGGTGCAAGCACAAGACAAAGAGATGGAATCTAAGCCACCTGCACCGGTTGCTAGCCAACCTGAGGCTCAGACACAGGTCCCGCGTAGGTCTGGGAGAATTCATCGTGCACCTAAAAGGTACGGGTCGCTGCCGACCCAACACGATGGGATCTTCATCATTGAGGATGAACCCAGAACCTATGATGAGGCGGTCAGTGGACCGGACTCCGAGAGATGGCTTGACGCCATGCGATCCGAGATGGATTCCATGTCGGCTAACCAAGTCTGGGATTTGGTTGAGCTGCCTGATGGGGTAAGACCCATAGGGTGTAAATGGGTCTTCAAGAGGAAGACAGACATGGATGGCAATATAGTTACCTATAAGGGTAGACTAGTGGCTAAATGATTTAAATAAGTCCACGGGGTGGACTATGATGAAACCTTCTCGCCAGTTGCCATGATCAAATCCATTCGGATTCTGCTTGCTATAGCTGCATATCATGACTATGAGATATGGCAGATGGATGTGAAGACAGCGTTCCTTAACGGGAAGCTGACTGGGGATGTGTATATGTCACAACCTGATGGCTTCATCCATCCTGCATAGGCTAATAAGGTATGCAGGCTAAAGAGATCCATTTATGGATTAAAACAAGCATCTCGAAGTTGGAATCATCGATTTGATGAGGCCGTGAGAGATTATGGCTTTATCAAAAGCGAAGATGACGCCTGTGTATACAGAAAATTCAGTGGGAGCTTGGTGATTTTTCTGGTCTTGTATGTCGATGACATACTGCTCATCGGAAATGACATCCCTAGTCTTCAAGCTGTGAAGACATGGTTGGGGAAGTGTTTCGAGATGAAAGACTTAGGGGAGGCCGCCTATATTCTAGGCGTAAGGATCTACCGGGATAGATCCAAGAGGCTCCTGGCCCTTAGTCAGAGTACCTACATTGATAAGGTCCTGGAGAGGTTCAACTTGGAGCAATCCAAGAAAGGATACCTTCCAGTAAGACATGGCCTTACTCTCTCAAAGAGCCAGTGTCCTACAACACAGGCTGAGAGGGATGATATGAGTTGAATTCCTTATGCTTCGGCAGTAGGATCGATCATGTATGCAATGTTGTGTACTAGACCAGATGTGGCATATGCTGTAAGCATAACCAGCTGATACCAATCCAATCTAGGTCTGCAGCACTAGGTGGCTGTAAAGAACATCCTAAAGTATCTAAGAAGAACTAAGGATTTGTTCTTGGTCTATGGGGGACAGGAAGAGCTCAGTATGCCGGGCTATACTGATGTATCGTTCTAGTCTGACCCTGACGACTTTAGATCGCAGGCCGGCTATGTGTTCAAGATAAATGGAGGCACTGTATGCTGGAAGAGCTTCAAGCAATCCACCATAGCAGATTCTACAACCGAGGCAGAGTATGTGGCCGCTTCTGAGGCAGCCAAGGAAGCCGTTTGGATAAGGAAGTTCTTATGTGATCTTCAGGTGGTCCCTAGTGCAATGGATCCCATTGAACTCTACTGTGACAACAATGGAGCAATTGCACAAGCTAAGGAACCACGGTCTCATCAAAGATCCAAACACATACTCAGAAGATTTTACCTGATCAGAGAGATCATTGACAGAGGTGATGTCAAGATTAGCAGAGTTGACACAGAGAACAATCTGGCAGACCCATTGACCAAGGCTTTGGCGGAGCAGAAGCATGATAGTCACGCTAGAGATATGGGGTTGAGATTCCTCAACTTCTAGGTCTTAGTGCAAGTGGGAGATTGTTGGTGTATATGCCCTAGGACCTAGTTTTGGTCCACTTATGTACTACTTGACTTTGATATTTATATCATTCTGGCATTGTCATTATCTATGTTTGTTTACATCTGCGCATATGTACTAACATGATAATGTCCCTGGAGACAGATTGGATCTGTGCTCGAACTATAGTCCCCAGTCGATGTACCTTAGTGGATATGGGACAGCTATGGTACTTGTGAGACTGGTATGTGGGCTAGTTAGGCACGTGGTGCTAACGCAGACACATGGGTATATCATTGGAGGATATACTGGATAGACCCGCTGTGAGGCTATGGCTTGGTGTCATGAGTTATCCTCACAAGTAATAGGAAATGCATTGATCCCTTGACCTTGACTTGATGTCATTGGCCATTCTATATGGTTAGGAATTTGCTTTGATACAACCTAACACCTCGCCGTAGTTGGGAGGTCATAACGGTTGTCATTGAGCATGTCACGACCCATATGAGAAGGTCAATGGACAGACATAGGATTTGCCCCTTCCTTAGGGAAGTATGATATCCATGGAGCTCCTCTATGGTTCTATGACTGAGAGTGTATGGCCTTACCCAGGTGAGAACCTGTTTTAGTCATAGCCATGTGATTGGGTGAAAACAAGTAGTGACACACTTGTCCAATCGGATATCAGTTCGGCAAAGAGACTGTAATGCATCTGTACCTAGTTGCGATGATGGGGATGTCGATGTCGATATCTATTCCAATGACCTGGGTAGCAGCGATGCACTGCTAGGTGCCACTCACTGCTTGTGGTGACCTTTAGTCAGCATTGCTGGCGTCAGAAGGAACCTACAGGGTCGCACACCTTGATACTTGAGTTCTCGTATTGATCGGGAAGCCTTATGATCGAGTTATTGGATAACTCGGATCTAATTGGGAGATTTCATCAGCGCCCATGGGCCTAATGAGATAGAAGAATGTTATTGGAGCCAAACTTCATTTTTGGCAGGTTGACCCGTATTTGACCATGGTTAGTCACATTTGGATTAGGGTTGCATTGGATTGGATCCAAGTGCTTAATCAACCCATATGATGAAGTTTGGGCTAGCTCATTATCCAATGAGGCCCAATAACAAGTTGTCATGAAGAGGAAATAGGCTAAAAGGGTATAATGGGGAGAAACCCAACCCCATTGGCGCCTAAGGGGCATAATGGGGTTTGGGTGGCAAAAATTGCTTCATTAAGAAGTAATATGCGCCTAGCCCTCTTCCATTGATGGTATGTATGCCTTTAAGGCATGTCTTGGGCTGATATGGTGCTTAGGCAATTATGGATAGGTTGAATGAGATTTATGGAAAAGTCTTGGAGACTTTCCTTGCATTAAACCTCCTCATCCTAGCCCTACACTTGTCATGATCCTAGCCCTTGCCCTAACCACCTCTTGCCCTATATATGTGACCCAAGCCGCCCCCTCTTATGATGATTCATCCTTGGAGGCATGAACACATCAAGAGGGGCGAAAGCAAGGAACAAAGGTGGCGCAACCTCTTCCTCTTCCATCAAGTGGCCCCAAGTCTTCTTCCTTTCTTCTTCTTGGCGCAAGTGAAGAAAGCTCTTGATGGTTTCCTCTCCTCTTCATCCTCTTTGGCGCATCCCTCCTTGGTGGTGGCGCAAGGTGATTGGAGCATCTCCCTAAGGCTTGGATCTTCTTCCCGAGGCTAGCACCGGGCGTGGAAGAAGAGGACTCGAGGCATCTGTGTGTGTGAGACTGCAGAGGGCGCACGCTTGGACGCCTATCATGACATCGACCTCATCTTGCTCTAAGGTATTTCCTAACTCATCGTGTCGACTCTCTTGCTTGCGATCTTCATTGGGTTTTTGGGACCGGCCTGTTTCGGGGACATTCTTCCGCTGTGCAATGTATGTATGTATGCTTATAACTCTGAAAAATTGTAAAATGTCCCCGGGGTTTCCCAACATCAAGACCTGACTCATGAGGTGCATGAAGGTGGAGAAGGCGTTAGTGAGGCCGAAAGGCATCACCAACCACTCGTAAAGACCGTCCTTCTTCTTGAAGGCCGTCTTCCATTCGTCACCCTCGCGAATGCGGACCTGGTGGTATCCACTGCAGATGTCATGCTTACTAAACCAGCAAGCCCTAGAAACGAGGTCAAGCATGTCGTCCAAGCAGGGAATGGGAAATCTGTACTTGATGGTAATGCGATTGATTGCACAACAATCAATGCACATTCACCATGAACCATCCTTCTTGGGGGTAAGAAGGGCCGAGACTGCGCATGGGCTAAGGCTCTCACGGATTAAGCCTTTTGCATGGAGGTCAACAACCTGCTGCTTGAGCTCTATGTGCTCAGTGGGGTTAAGGCGGTGATGGGGCAGGTTGGGCAAAGATGCCCCGGGGACAAGGTCGATGACATGCTGGATGTCACGATCCGGGGGGAGACCAATGGGGAGGTCGACCGGCGAGATGTCAGAAAACTCGATCAAGAGGGCTGCGACTTCCTCGGGCACCATGGGTGATGGAGGAGGAGGATCGCAGGAAACCTCGCGGACCATGAGTGCGTAAACCACCTTGGTCTCATGGGCCTCGTGGACAATGGAGCTGGGCCACACAAGGGCGACCGGTGTGGCTGCAGGTGAGGAGCGGACCAAATGGGAGGGCGTAATGACGCCCTTGGAGGTAGAGGCCCGCAACTCCTTGGGCGGAGCCGGGGTCAAGCAGATCTTACTCCCTCCATGTTGGAAGACGTAGGTGTTTGAGTGACTATAGTGGAAGATGTCCCGGTCGTAGAGCCATGGGCGGCCAAGGAGAACATGGGCGACTTCCATGGAGGTGACGTCGCACCAGACCTTCTCGGTGTAGTCCCCGAAGTAGATGGGGACCTAGCAACGGTGGGTGATGGGGAGGCTAGACGCGTCGACCCAGGCGATCGAGTACGGCCTGGGGTGTGGTTCCATGGCGAGGCCAAAGCGGGTGACCGCAGATCTGGACACAACGTTGAGGCTACTGCCTCCGTCGATCACGATCTTGCATGAGTGTCCATTACACTTGATGTAAGTGTAAAAGATGCTTGTGCGCTTCCAGTCTTCCGACGGAGGAGGGGTATGGACAAGAGTGCAGCGAACCACCGCTATAGAGGGACGCAGTCTCGGATCGTCATCCGAATAAAACTGGGGTTCAACATCTTGGGCTGCATGTGGGCCGCAAGGCGCAGGGGGCGAGGGTCGTGGACCGTAGTGGGTGGAGGCGCAAACCGCTCGGGTGCAATGTGCAGGGATTGTCGTGGGCAATCCTTGTTGAAATGGCTAGTTTGGCCGCAGTGGTGGCAGGGGCCAGGTGGGACAGTAGTGAGAGGGGCCTTACCCTTCTCGTCCCAAGTCAAACGAGGGCGGGGTGCCTCGCGGGGTGCATCCCGAGGGGGACGGCGAGGGCCAATAGGGTTAGGATGCAGCTGAGCCTCGAAGCGAGGAGGTTGGGCTGGCGCCGAAGGCGCATAGATGGGTCGGCACACCGATGAAGGATCAGTGCGATGGGTGTGTGATTGCAGGTCCTGCTCGACCTCGTGAGCATGGTGAAGAAGGAGAATGGTCGTGTCTAGGCCGTAGGTAGGCAAAGCGCACCGGATCTCCTCACGGAGGCAATTCCGGAATCGGGAAAGGGTGAACGCGGGGTCCTCCTTAAGGGTGATCGTGTCAGAGCCCTGGGATATGGGGCAATAGGAGTCGAGGAGGCGTTGTCTATATGTGGGAGGGAAATATTTTTCCTAAAGTTGGTAGCACATTTCCTCCCATCGAGTGATGGGGAGAAGGCGCTGATCGGTGAGTTAACGCTCTACATTCATCCAATACAACCGGGCGGGTCTGTTCAGTAAAAGATGGACGTAGCTGACCTTAAGGTGATCAGCCATATCACTCCATACAAAGTAGTTATCGACGGCCGTGGACCAATCTAGGAAGACGCTGGGGTCAAGGTTACCATTGAAGATTGGGGGGATCAATGCGCATGAGGCAGCGGACCTCATTGTCCTTGTGATTGCGCTGGATCGGTTGTCGTGGGTGAGGGATGTCCTCAGCCCACGTGGACTCGTCACCAAAGGGGTCGAAACGCGGGGACTCATTGGCGTGCATACGCAGCGGAGCCAACGGAGGGGGCACACTAAGTGAAGGTCGACCCTCAGCGGGCCTAGACCGGAGTTCCACAATGCGGTCCGAAAGATCTTGGACCGATGCCATAATGCGTTGAAACATGACTTCCATCACTTCCATGTGCGTGGAGAGCGATTCGACCGACTCCACCCTAGGTGGAGTACTCTCTTCAGTCATAATGGGCACTTGGGTAGGTGGGTTTTGATAGGAGGTTCCTGATCTAGTGGTCATGATGCAGGAAAATGCAAGTATGGATGCAGACAACAAATTCGGAGGAACCGAATGAATGCAGTGGAGAGACCGGCGAAGCTAGACAAGGGAAGTAAAACGCATTGAGGGTTTGTCCTTAGGAGTCGTACGCTAAGGAGGGGAAAACCATGATGCCGAAAATGAGAGAGGGTCTTGAGACGAGGGAAGTAAAACGCATGCGATCGGAGAAGCCACGGAAAAGCCCAATGAAAATCCGAAAATAGATATTACTTGAGCAAGACCCAATGTTGAGAGAAACCACGGATTGACTACGCAAATGAAACTACTCACCTTACCCATGGAGCCAAATTTTTTAGCAAGCAAGCAACGCGCGCGCAAGACCCTTCACTGTGTTGTGAGAGAGAAACTAGGCACCCAAGTCGAAACAAGCTGATTTGAAAAGGACCCAGAGCCAATGGTGGTTCTCCGAGTGTTTTGATTGAAAGCTAGAAACGTGATAGAAAGGAAGCGAGAGGAACCACAGGCGGAGCTCTCGGAGTTTGCTGGACCTAGGCCTTCATGTGGAGGAAGGCGACTAAAACAACAAAGCTGAAAAACTAGAGAGACCTCCAGCCCTCTTTTATAGAACAAGAGGGAGGGGTTGTCACATGTTAAACGCATGGGAGTTGTTGGAGAAGCCAAAAAACTCCTAACTACCTAAAGAGGGTCAAGATGCCCTCTAACAAACTGAAAAAGTAACTAACAACCTTCTGCAGGAATCTTGGAAGAGAGTTGGCACATGGGCTTCTTTCGTGGGTCGCTGTCCGGGCCGGGCAGCGCGCTACACCATTTCCAACAGGCCGCCATGAAGCAGTAGAATTTGCCGATAGTGGGCTGGTTTTGCACATTGTTGGCTATATCATAGGCCGAGTTGAGGACTCGGTTGTGGTAGCAGTTCGTCGATGGTTCTTGAGGTGGTCCTCGGGGAAGGGGTGCCATGGGAACCGGTTGAATGGAGTCTACCGAAGTTGACGAGGGGCTCACGATGCCCACATAACGGTCAGGAGGCTACGAAGACCGTTGCGAGTGTCAAACTTCACGCAAAACAGGACCCATCTTCACTGTCGAGGCGTTCATGGCCTGGCCGTCCGTCTTGTCACAGGCATGATCGGATGGCTCGAAATCCACATAATCATTCACAGCCTGGCCATGTGTCTTGTCACGGGTGTGATGGCTGGGGCCGAAATCCATAGAATCATTCACGGTCTGGTCGTGCGTCTTGTCACGGGTGTGACAGCTGGGGCCGAACTCCGCCAAACTCATCACAGTCGGTGCCACAGGCGTGCTAAGGACCATGTCTGCGTTCGCGTTTTCGCACGACTATGTCACGGCTTGGCCGTGATGGGGTCGGCTGGATCCCGCCGAGCCGGGCACGGTTGGAGGAACAGCCGTGGAGGGTGTCGTGTTGTGTCGTCGCCTTGGTGCGATCGCGTCACGGCCTAGCCATGTTCAGGGCACAGGCGTCATTTTGTTCTGGAATTTCCAACAAAGCTTCTTCCAACCCTGGGGAGTCAGCCCAGGTGTCTTCTAGGGGTGTTGGATCATAACTAAAGGTATCTTTGACACCATCAACAAGTGTGCCGCATTTGCTATTCCAATCATGTGGGATGACTTGAGCATGAAATCCAATCTCCTGGGTATGAGCATATACTCTCAATCAAACACCCATGGAGGGGACCCTAGATTATCAAACTCCCTATTCAAGAAAGGGGCAAATCCTCTATTGGTCATTCATACTTCACATATGACTAATGACATACCCAATGATAATTGTTATGAATCCTTAATTATGTAGAAGTGTTAGGTTGTATCAAAGTACATCACTTATCTTATGTAAATACTTATGACCTGAAGTCTAAAGACCAGAGCACCTTTTGTTACTTGTGAATGTTGATTGTGACACCATGTCTAAGTTTCACAGCAGGTTGATCTAGCTCGATGCACCTATGTGCCTACATTGATGTCCAGCATCTAACCATCACATATACCAGTCTCACATATATTAAGATTGTCTCTTATCCACCAAGATACTTTGAGCAGATTGAGTCAAATCAATCTCTAGGCTCATTATCATGTTATCTCTAGGCTAAATTTATCTAATTCTCACACCGTGTTTGTGTTATAAAACTTTATACTCGAATTTACATGCAGCTAAGAAGTTCAAAATAGAGGTGGCCAAAAGGTTATATAGGCTTGGCAAGACATAATTAACTATAGCTTGAGTGCTGTGGCCGTTAGCTTAGCTTGATATAATTCCTAAAGAATCTAAAAAATAAAAAATAAATAAAAATGAAACCCTTTGTGAAAATTTCTATATGATATAATCCAAAATAATAAATTGAAAAAAGTTTTAAATGAATTTAAAAATAAAAATTTAAAAGAATAAAAAGTTATAAGATATAAAAATAAGTCATTCAGTAATTTGAAAATTAGATAATTTTTTAATTTATTTTAATTTGAAGTCATATAGACTTTCTATGTATCTGTTGTGGAGCAACTGTACTTATATGGAGTTGTATTTTTATTAAATAATTAACTATTTTTAGATTGCATCTATGCAAATTAAGTATGTATCTTTCAAAAAAAAAAAGGATTGACTTTTCATATGATTGAATCTATGAGAATTAAGTCTGACTTAGCCCCCGAGAGTATTTGGCCAGTGTAGGTTGTTGGCTATCTAATGTAATGGCAAGCTCTAATTTAAAACAATATGAAAACATCTACAATTTGTAAAAGTAAAAAAATATTATCTGTATGAATAATGTAACAAGTGATTGGAGGAGAGCGTCTTAATTTGTTGACTTTTTCCTAATTACGAAAAAGTCTACCGGGAGAAGTGAATAATAAATGCGGTTAAATTACGGGGTCTCCTCGTTGCATCAATCACATTGAATACACGCGTTCGCTTGCAAGAAGCAGATGGGATGGCCGTCACGAGTCATCTCTCGATGCTCATGCTGACTTTTTATGGCACCTCCGAGTAAATGCACCTCGCTGTTCTCTTTGACTTTGATCTTCTCGCTGCCAAGGCTTTGCATAATTGCATTTCTTCGCCGTGATAGGGTCAGCGGGCGAGTTCAACTCTCGTCTCTTGTCTATAAATACCCGTGGAAAGTTCGTTGGAAGAACACAAGCACGCTTTGGCTGCTCCTCTTGTTACCTCTTCAAATTGGAGAACAAATAGCGAGATGGGAAGACCGCCGTGCTGCGACAAAGATGGAGTAAAGAAGGGACCTTGGACTCCAGAGGAGGACTTAATCCTGGTCTCCTACATCCAAGAACATGGCCCAGGAAATTGGAGGGCCATTCCAACCAATACTGGTCAACCTTCTCCTTTCTAATTAATTTGGTTGCACACCGGTGATTCTAATTTCGCTGACGTTTCTTCTCCTCGACAGGGCTAATGAGATGCAGCAAGAGCTGCAGGCTCAGGTGGACAAATTACCTCAGGCCTGGAATCAAGCGCGGAAGCTTCACGGATCAGGAGGAGAAGCTCATAATCCACCTCCAGGCTCTACTAGGCAACAGGTAAAGCTCTAAAAAAGGCTCATTTCGTTCCAAATCCTTTTTAAAGTTCCATTAATTACTGAAGAAAAAGTTATACAGATGGGCAGCTATAGCTTCTTATCTACCGGAGAGAACGGACAATGACATCAAGAACTACTGGAACACGCATCTGAAGAAGAAGCTCAGCAGAGTTGAAGCCGGCAGTGACAGAAGCCTGCACCGCAGCAACTCCAAAGGGCAGTGGGAGAGGTGCCTCCAGACTGACATCCACATGGCTAGGCGAGCTCTGCGCGAGGCCCTGTCGATTGACAACTCCGCCGGCGCAGACGTATCTGAATCCAAGCAGACTGCCTCGTCGTCGTCCATTGAGGGGACTCCGACCTACGCATTGAGCGCCGAGAACATCTCCAGGCTTCTGGAGGGGTGGAAAGGGAGGATCTCCCCCAAATCCAGCGGCGTCACCGATGCTCGGACGAGCGAGTCGACGGCCTCGAGCTCTGCTTCCAACTGCATAGCGTCGTCGCCGGAGCTGCGATTCGCAGCCGGCTGTTCCACGGTCCCGCTGCTGCTGCTCGAGTCGTGGCTGCTCGATGAGGTGGATGGGCATGGCGTGCAAGAGACCTTGCTTGGCTTGGGAGTAGACGACGCATACGAGTTTCTATAAGCGAGAGCGCGTTGTTCCTTTTTGTAAAATCGGTGTTTGGGTTTTTCTTTCTTCAATCTCTTTGCTTTAGGGACAAGTTTAGCTATTGCATGTTGTGATCCTGGCAGAAATAGATCCACAACAAACAATACTGTAGCAAAATTACTTTGCTCTTTCTGCATATAAGGAAGGAATATGCACTGAATTGATTAGTTTTTACACCTATCGATCTCCCTTGTTTAAGACTGATTGAAAGATAAACACAAACCACCAAAAGTTTGACGAGCTTGCAGTGGTATTAATGAAGAATTAAATGATGTTGCTGTGTAGTTCGAGTTGCAGATGGTTCCAAATGGAGGAGATGACAATGTCAAAACTAGATGTCACACACCTGAAATCTACTGAGATATTGTTTTGCCTGCAGCGCTAGCTGCGTCCTGCGTGTGATTATGACTCCTCACCAACCACGCATACATGATGAGTCGCCCCATAAATGTCCTCCTCTAGAAACTCAAAATCTGAAACCAACTGATATACAATGGAAAATTAAGCATTAGTTATTTCTTTATTAATCAGAAGAGCGAGCACTTGCGTGGTCAACTGCTGTAAAGGTTAAGGAGAAAAGTAGAGTATCATATGATGGATTGGAGCTGCATGAGGTAACAATTGGAAACGAAGCGTAATTAGCTTACTAGTTGTTGCAGAGCAGAAAGAAGTAGAGTAATTAAGAATATTGAATGGTGGACAGAAGAAGAAGAAAAGAGGTTCAGGCCATTGAATGCAGGCCACAGTGCACTACCACATGATCACATGCATGTCACCAGTGGCTTCGCTGGTAACATGCATGCATGATTTGAAAGAAAAGTGGGAAAAAAAGGTTCCTTTCATGCATCATCAATTTGATACACATGTCGTAGGTGAGGAGAAGGAATTAAAGAGGGGTTGGAAGGGAGGATTTAAGGACTAGCGCCAAGCTCCCAACTGTGGACTAGGGACTTGTTCAGTCGCATGTGGGAAACAGGATTTGATCAAGGAAACAGCCCATGGATACCTGTCTGCATGCATGGATGATAATTAATCAATATATTATGGATTATTACGATGCGAAAGCCCATTCATGCTGATTAATTTCCAAAGGATGAAGAATTTACGCTTCTGTCACCCAGCAGCAGGATCAGAGATATAAGCTCCGTTTGCCCTAGCTTCTGCTTCTAGCTTTTGCTAGTTGAAGAAGTGCTGGTTGAAAAGCTGCTGGCTGGAGAAGCAAGAAAGGTGTTTGGATGCACAACTTATAATTAGATTATTCTATTTATAATAAATATTTTTTTATTAAAAAAATTACTCAGATAAAATTTATATGATTAAATTTGTAGTTAACTATAATTAAAATATTTATTAAAAATATTATGAGTTATATTATTAAAAAATAATTATTACATATAAAGGTTATTAAGCATAAATAGGTGGGGGGCCAGAGAAGCAGTTCCACCCCTGCTTTTCAGAGAAGCAGCTAATTTGTGGGTTGGAACAGAGAAGCTGAAGAGCCAAACGCCTCAACTTATTAATTTCTGCTGGCCGTAAAGTCATAAGCAGGCCTAGAAGCTAGGCCAAATGGGGCCGTAGTAGTTTCATTATATGGATGGCGCTGATATAGCTAAAATAGATGGGTTAGTCCTTAAATCCGTACTATAGAGTTATGCGACGATGTTTGAAAAATATGAGAAAGTCTGGAGACAAGAGAAGTGAAAACGTGCCAAAATTAGCAGCGGGAAACACGAAGAAATCAACGGCGAATGCGTTTTGGGGCAACACAAATGAAGAGGAACCAACGACGCCTAAATTTCTACAAAATGAACTCACTAATCTCTTTTAGCAAGCGTCTTTAAGCATAGCATATTTTAGGGGCAGCGGTCTAGTGACACTCGACTCGCGCCCCTATGAGCCTGTGATCACACCAAAGAGAAGGCAACACTCCACACCCCTAACGCACCAGCAGTGGTGAGATTTACTTCTTGGAAAGACGAAAAGCAATTACACCTGTAGAGAGGCAGCGAGACCGAGCCAAGGATCACACATCTTGCTCGTCACTCTAGCGACGCTACAAACTTCTGAGTCAAGGATCACAACACCTCACTCTTACAACACACCATGACCTAACTATCGCAATAGGAAAGCTGAAGAAAACACTAACTCCTGCCTCTCTTTTATAGATCAAGAGAAGGGGAACAAGACAAGGGCAGAATCCTACTAACTACTTGCCCTAATAACCTAAAAGTGGCCAAGCTGACATATAAGACAAAATAAAATAAACTTTTACCAACTAAAGCTGAAGCTCTGCGCATGTACTATGCTCCTAGAGGTGGCAACTGGACTGTCAAACCAACTCGGAGCAAGCAGTGATGAAGCAACAGAATTTGGAGATCGTGGGATGGTTCATCACAGTGGATGTTTTCTCTTGGGCCGTGTTGGTTAGATGGTTGTGGTATCCGTCTTGGGTCGGACCTTTAGTGGGTCAACTTGTGAGGCCCATGGGTTGGAGAATCTCAGTGTGGACTGATAACGGGCTGATGACTCCTATATACTAATTCGGACGTTGGCTTGAGCATTGGGATCGCCAGATTATCACCTTATCAGGCTATTTTGGATCCTTTTGAGATGGACGAACATGGTACGGAGGGAAATTCACATCGAAATGAGGGCGTTGGGGTGATTTTGCACCTTTAGGGGAGTTCACGACCTGGCCGTGAAGTTGTTCACGATTGTGTCTAGCTGGCGAGGGGGTCGCCGAGGAGAACACGGTTGGCCCGTGATAGTGTTCACAGTCGTGTTTCCAACCGTGACCGAAATCACACCCGTGCTTTTGCTCGTGTATAGGAACAATGATTTTTTTCATTTTTCGCTAACGTGAACATGGCCGAGCCGTGATCATGTTAACAGTCGTGCTTTTGTTCGTGTTCCGGATCACCGTATTTTCTAGTTTTCACTGAGGGGATCACGGCCTGGCTATAATCTTATGTGCTAGAATCCGCTGAGGAGAAGACGACCTGCCCATGCTTTGACACATGGCCGTGCGTTGTTTGCTACTGTAGCTTGCATTTTTGGTCGAGGGGAACACGGCCGTGTCTGTGTTCACCACCTGCCCATGATGGTGTCGCTGAAAATTTTGTGTGGGGGGGGGGGGGTGATTTCTCATCCAGATCTTCACCCTCTTCAATGCTAGCTCCTCCTGCATCAGGGGCCCTTAGGATTCAAGAATGTGATTTTAAAGCAAGACAAATTTTAAAGCCCAGTCAGCCCTATTAATGCTTTGTTACTTGACACTACAGTTAACTCTGGCTAGTTTTCAGAATTACTTTAACCTACACGTGCTCTCTCTCTTCCCATGCGACTCTCGAGCTCTTGGTTCCTGCTCTTTGTGAACTTATGATTTCCCTCCTCCCCGACATCTCGCCGACCGGTAACGTTTGGTTTTTTTTTCTTCCTCAGGGTCTTATTCTTCTCTATGGCATCATAGTAGATAACGGATTGAATAAGCAAGAAATGCAGCATTTCATTAGTAGCTTATAGAAAGTTAACCACGGTTCCTTGCTGCTTTGCAGTTGAAGCGAGAGAGTGTGGTCTAACTAAGAAGGTCTTCTAAGAAATTATGGAAGAAATCATTTAGTATTATGACTAAACTCATATAGTGTTATAATATTTTTATTATGGATAGAACTTAAGCTATCATGGATATATTTTATTTTTAGAGTCAATCATACTATAGATGAGCTCTATATTTTACAGAAGATACTCCCACCATACTCTGAGAATTCTTCTCCAAAGAGGTTTATTGCACAATTATGGTCCGTTTGGAGGAGCTATCCAAAAGGTGGAGCTCTCGTTGCCGAAGGAAGTTGGAAAATCCAATTTTGAAGATCAGCCAAAATACATGAAGCCGGACAGCTATTAGAACGTGGTAAACACTAAAAACACCGTGGAAAGCAACGCCAAACGGGGCTTTATAGAGTTTTGATCGGAGGATTCTTCTCGAAACGCCTGTTAGAAATATGGACGCATGAGTAACGTCAGATCATAACATGCTCATGTATGTCAGCACATGTTTAATAGGATACTCTACTGAAAATTTTACAGCGGGCACTCATTTCGTATAAAATATTTATATGATAGTATAATATAAATATATTATACAAAAATTTTTCATATTATACAAAATTAGTTTCCATATAACACTAAATTGTTTCGTATATCATTATAAAAAATTTAGTCCTATTATATTAAAAAAAAATAGTATTATACTAAATTTGGTTTCATATAATAAAAAAATTAATATCTTATATTTCGTATAATATGTAATATATTTTTGTATATTGTTATACAAAATTTAGTCATATTACTTGAAAAAAATTAGTGTTATATGAAAATTTAATTTCGTATAATATGAAAAATTTTCATATAATATTATATGATAATATAAACCTATTATACGATTTTTGATATCCTGTTGCAAAATTTTTAGCAGAGTACGCCCTGTAAAAATTTTTCCTCAATAGATCAGGTTGGCTATCACCGGCCGCTTTGCCGGACAAGCAAAAGTCAATGTACATATCAAATGCATTGATAGTCAACAATATTCATGATTATCCAACAGTAATAACACTATTATCGACGAATTGTATACCTAATAGAGATATCTTCTCCGGTTGCATTTGCGAAGGAGCTATTTTCTAGAAAGAAATAAATAACTAATAATTTTTTATTATATATACTGTATAATAAATACTAATAATTTTAATATATATATAACCAAAGGACTCTCAAGAGGGATTCAAGATGTCCTCTCTAATGCTTAGCTAGATTTAGCTCAAGAGTTATTGTTACACTTTGATACTATTGTTAGGTCTATGACTCTGTAACAAGCTAGGCCCAGAGGTTTGGGTTCTAACCCAATGTTTACAAACCCGAATCCCGATTCGGTTTTTCCAAATATATTTCGTCTACAGCGAGATTCGACCTCTGGACATGACTCTCACGAGTCATGACCTTTAACCATTAGAGCTACAGCTTAATGAGGTTTGTGCAACAACTATAACTTAAGTGTCGAGCCTCATTTAATCAACCCCATCCACGTCAGCAAATCAGCCTTGACTTTTGCATTTTTTTGAAGCTCAAACGCATGCACGCTCGCAGACGCTGAACTCGTCATCCGCTCACAATGCCATTGCTAACCTTGCCGGAGACGGGGAAGAAGGTTGTGGCAGGCTTGAACCACTCGTGTCCTCGCCTCAGCCCTCGTCGGCATCTCTCTAGACATCGTAACTCGCCGGAGGAGATAAAAGAGGCTAAAGGTTTGACCCTCATTTAATCAAGATGTCCTCTCTAATGCTTAGCTAGATTTTGGGTTGCAGCGCAAACCTAATTGCACCTTGGCCCGGTCCAAGGGAAATTGCACCTCACAATTCTCCCCCGTCTAATCTGGACATCACCCTCAACGTCCTTTCCGAGGTCTTTAATGGATGCCTGTATCGTGGCCACCACTATGATATATGCCACTTCGCCTCCTCCAATTGCTAGTCACCGGAGCACTACCGGAACTTCACCTCCAGCGTTGTAGCCACTTGCTGTGAATCACGTTTCCTCACTTGTGTGTGAGAGAGAAAACAGGGATGGAGAAAGGGGGTAGCCATTGTTGCCTCTTTTCTGGTCGCTGATTGCCACTGCAGTCATGCCGGACGAGCCTTTGATCTTGCTCGTCATCTCCTCGACCCCGGCGAGCTCTCCATCGCCAGCCACCACCTAAAATTGGGGCTGGAAAATGCCCTCAGCCCCTGCCCTATTTTTCTCTGAAAATAGGGGATCCGCCACGCATGAGCCTTCTCCCTCTTTGCTGGCCAAATCTGTCTCCGATGAGTCACCATTAGAACACCGCCTGCACTCTCTATTCGACTTGCTTCGTCGGTGAGGATGGCCGGCGGAAGCTCTCTTCTTTCGCCTTCTTCTTCCTCCCCTAACCAGGTCCGCGTGATGCTTCTCCTTGCGTCACCGAAATCTCACGCGAATCCACTGCATGCAACCCTCGTCTGAGAGCCGTTGCACCCTCCATCAGACATTCTTTGCCATCTTAGGCAAATCTCCATCTGAGCTCCACTTGCGCCCTCCGTCTAAGCTGCATCATTGAAAGAGTGTCGAAACCACTCTGATACCATTGTCAAGCACCATTTAATCAACCCCTTCCACGTCAACAAATCAACCTTGATTTCCCCCCTTTTTTTTCGAAGCTGAGATGCACATATGCTCACGGACACCGAACTCATCGTCCTCTCACAATGCCAGCGCTAACCTTATTGAAGATAGGGAAAAAGTCTTGTGGTAGGCTCGGACCACTCGCGTCCTCGCCTCAGCCCTCGTCGGCATCTCTCTAGACATCGTAATTCACTGCCAGAGGAGATAGAAGAGGCCGGCGATTGTCACACGAAGAACAAGGGAAGCCATCACGATTCAGGGGAAATTTTTTTCCATTCAATCTCTCCAAACGGGTACATAAAACCCCTAAATTCTTCTCTCTATACACACTCAAAAACTCCCTCTCCGTCTGATCTTGCTGGTGCCAGAATACTCGCTGACCACACCGTCAGAAGTCTCCGTCTGAGGGAGGAAGCACGACTTGGGGAAGAGGATGAGGCACTCTCGCCTCTAGTTGTCATCTGCCGTCGTCGTCCTAACTCGTGGAATGACATTGCTATAGCTCTCATGGAGCAGAGGAAGCTCGCTGCTCGTCCGGGCACTCTCGCCACTGGGTGGAGGAGGTTCGCTCAAAGAGGAGGGAGAGGCCATCCGCCTCTGCGAATGCTGGAGAAGAGGGATGGAAGTTCACTGCGGCTCATTGTTCCCTTCTTCCCCTAGCCCATCGTCTCCTCTCCCTCCTCTCTGTCTCATCCGTGGAGAGGCTCTCGATGTAAATCACGGGCGTTGTCTATTCTTAGCGTCTCTGCTCGTGGGACAACGTCACCACCTAGAGGAAGGTTGTTAGCCATTGTGAACACCAGAGAGAAGGAGCAGCGTCTGATGGAGCATGTGTAAGAGGGGTGGTCCTTATATGCAGTACTCTAAGGTGGCGGAACTTATGATGCAGAAAACGTGAGAGGGGCGTTAGACGAGGGAAGAAAAACACATTCCGAGGGAAAACCGTCATAGGAAAGCACGATGAAAAATCGAACAAAATACTTCTTGAGCAATATCGGAAGCATCGAGAAACCACGGCTTAACTCAAACAAACTACTAACCTCTCACGCGAGTCAATCTTAAGCAAGCGCAACAACAAGCAAACATAGTGGAGTGATGGGTCTAGCTTCAACTATCCGCCCTAGGCACATCCACAAGCAAGCAACACTAAGTGTGAGCACAAACACTTGGAAAGGAGGAGGTAGCGTCTACCTCATAACTTTGTTTCGAAAAACCAAGCGAGGAGGACCCTAAGAGTACAAGTCACTCATGCGGCTCGCCACGATTACAAGCACTCAATCCTCTACTTCAACCAAACTATAAAACAATCATTAGCTCATTGTGAGATTTTTTCTATTATATGTGCTCTATCAAAATTCATGCTTAATATTCAGTTAAGAGCACCAGCAAAGGATGTTGAAATTTTGTTATTCTTACTAATATACAAAAATAATATTACTTATCATTGTTATTATAAAAGCTAACCTTCTTTGAAAAACACCTTATGGCAAGGACAGAGGGGGCTAGTTTTCCCACTTTCTATCCCATCAAGCAGTTAACATATCTTACACTTACATATTTAGGGCTTCTTTATATTCACCATTTTCGTTAATTTTGTCGTCATGATAGTCGGAAATGGGCATGTAATTAAAATATTCCTTCTCAAATATTCTTTTTAGAATTTTTATATCCTTAAAATAATATAATATACATGCAAATCATGAAAGAATTTTTAATAAATTCACAACACCTCAAGCACTCTTTGACCTCAGCTTTATTTTAGTATTGCCTATTTTCTATACTTATTTTATTATTTTATTATTTATTTTTTTTCTGCACATGCAAATAGACAATTCAATCGATACTGAAAGGCAAAATCAAGAAAGCTATCAGTTCCATCATGATATTTCTTACTTACTTGTGTCATAAACATTCAACTCTTCCTATGCAATCACCTAAATAGTTGCCACAAGAACATGATGCAAATATTCAAATCATTAGTAATTTTACCATATAGAAAATGGTACTTCATTTAATACAACATAATTATACTTAACAAACTCATAAAAATCTTTGGTTTAGTAATTAAAACAAAAGTAGCAATCTGATTTATGTACTCATTTAAGTCAACTTGTCTTAGACAAAAAAAAAACATAACATAACTAAAGAATTTCAAAATTTGCACAAATTCATAATACCAAAATTTTGAATAAAATATTACTTATAACCATCAAAATCAATTTAAGAAAATACAAACTTTCAACAAAATATATAGCCATCAAATTCAAACCAAAAAAACAAATAGTATTTCGCTCAGCGACCCCAAAACAAAATGGCATGTAAACTTGAGTAATAATACATTGGCCAATCAGTAGAATAAATGAATCTCATATTTGGTTGACAAAACCTTATGTCTTATAATGAGCATTTAATTATGTTTTCTAATAAAAAAGGATATCATGATAGCTGATAGCTTTCCGCAAGTGCACAGAATTATCGAAATAATAAAAAGATATCGTTCCCAACGAGGATTACGTAGTTAAGTACTGACTTTTCGACTTGTTTAAATCCAGGCAAAACAAATGAGTGGTTATGATAAACTTCTAAGCACGAACAATTCTAAAGCAACTTTTGAGAGGGTTCAAGTTCAAAGACAATCGGGATTTCTAGGTTTCACCACACTGACTATTATGAATCTTATAAAGATAACTAAATCAATAGAAAATATCTATCATGAAAGGAACTTTTCCTATTGTACATATCACCTCCTCTCGGAGTGTAGTACGGTATTCAATTAAGTTAACTCCCTACTCTCGTGACAGTTAACCTAACTAAACCCATTAAGTTCAATGAAAAACTGTTTAGATCCTTTAGACGAATCCAACCTACTCTCGTGATTGGATTCGAAGGTTCAATTGAAATAGATCGGACGTTGCGATTCACTTCTCGGTCCTTCTCGCAACGTCTAAAGCACAATTATACGTGGCCAAGGTAAATTACGAAAGAAACACAACTTCAATCAAATCATGATAATAAATTCGTATAAAAAGAGTATGAATAAAGATTAATAAATAAAAGTCAGCGGGTTAAGCCCTAAATCCCAAAACAAGGATCTACTCACTCATGTTCTTAAGGAAATACATGTTTGTATGATGAACATGTATAGATCTAGTAATAATTGTAAAGAATTCACTAAGACAACAATAAAACTGGCTACCCCTCGATCTGGAGATGAGAAAGAGTCGATCAATTGTTGCTTTTGCATGGAATCTCATCGGAATATGCTCTGAAACTCAAATTTTCACCCTCGTCGCCGCCGCCGCTTGTGTTCGTCCGAAAAAGCTCTCTTAATCCACAAAAAATTTGATCTTTTATAGTTATACTGGTCCGAAACCCATCAAGGAACAGTTCTGCAAAGTTTGGTTCAAATCCGGTTCGAATCGATGAAGAATTGAGTGAAAAACTCGTCGGGCGGATGTTTTCATGGTCCGTAACATATTCATGGCCACGACCATGATTCTTTCTGTGTGTACAGGCCTTATGTCACAGAAATATTCACGGCCTATAATGGATTTATGGTTTCACCCGTGAAAGTTTCTGTGTATATCCATACTTAGCCGTTTTTTCGCCGTCTTCTTGAACTCAAAATTACGGCCAATCCAAAATTACGGCCAAGGCCGTAATTCTCACGTTCTTCACTATTTCAACTCCAAATTCGACGTGTAAGCTCGTGATCTCCTCGGGAATCATGCATTGGCTTCAAAACTCGTGAAATCCTCCATTTTTGGGTGATTTTACCTACATTTTCATAAAAACCAAGAAAAGTGAAGATTCTATGCAAAGTGAAGTAAAAGCATTGAAATAAGCACAAAATCATGCAAATAAGATCAAAATATGATCTAAAATATAGGCAAAAATGTGGTGTAGATACAACGCATCAAAATACCCTAGACTTAGAATTTTGCTTGTCCTCAAGCATGCACGCTCAATATGAATAAAAAATGTAAAGATAAGGAATGCTCATCAGTTTTACCAACAATAAAGTCCTTAGTCTACATTTCAGGTAAGCAACTTTTCAGAACTTAGATCATTCAAGAGAAGTCATAGTAAAAATAAATCATCAAGATTTTACAACCCAAGAAAGATAAAATTCACAAACCATGTTATAATGTTCATTCAACACATATCAAGCAATCAAATACCTTTTGGTTTAATAAATCTGCCTTAATCAATAGATAAAGATTTATTTCAAGTCATTTGGTGAAACTATAACTAAGAGGTTTTTTAATGCAATTTGGTCTTTAAATTGTTATGTATCATAACATGGTTCAAAGTATACTGCATAGTGATAGGTATCCGCAAGTGCACGGATTTATCGAAGTAATAAAAAGATTATCATTCCCAACGAGGATCTTTCGGTCAAGTACTGATTACACGGTCGATCTATATCTAGACGAATCAAAGTGTAGTTTTTGTTTTGAAAACTTCTAATGCAAGAAAACAAGAAGGTGGTTTTAGGGTTTTGGCTAAAAATCAATTCAAATAAAATCAGGACTTAGGGTTTCACCACATTGACGATTATGAATTTAATAAAAATAAATCTTTGATCAGAAAATTATAGTTTTGAAAGAGATTTTTTCTAAGGTACAGATTACCTCCTCTCGAAGCGTAATCCTGTATCTATTTATATTAATTCCCTACTCTCATGACAATTAACATAAATAGACCCATTAAGTTCTATGGAAAACCATGTTAATCCTTCAAACAAATCCAAACTACTATCGTGATTGGATTTGTAGGTTTGAAAAGAATAGATCTGACGTTGCGATTCACCTCTTGGTCCTTCTCGCAATGTCTAAGACATAAAATTACGTGCCCAAGGTAAATTACAGAATAAACACAATTCTAATCAAATCAAATATATAAAATTCATGTAAAAGATTTAAAACAATATATTCAATCCATAAATCATCAATGGGCTACTCCCCAACTCCCAAAATAAGATTTACACGTTCATATTCAAAGCAAACAGCGTGTTCATCGATGAATTCAACATGTAATCTCTCTAAAATAATGCAAAGAGGCACTAGGAAAGCAATTAGAACTCTTCCCCTTGATCTGGTGATGAAGATGAAGCGTATAATCCCCTCCTTTGCGTGATCTCTCACCAGAATTTTGCACTAAAATTGATTTCAGCCGCCGCCGCTACAGCCCTTTGTTTTCATGCGTAGAAGCCCTTGAAACCCTTCCAAAACCTTTCTTTTTATAGTCTAATTAGTATAGAACCCATCTAGGAAGGTTTCTGGAGAGTTTTGTTCAATACGGGTTCGGTTTGGAGTCGAATCGAGTGAGATATGCGATGGGGCGGAAACTTTCACCGCCCGTGATGAGTTTACAGCTTCGGCCGTAATTCTTTCTGTGTATAAAAACTCTTGCGCACAGAAATATTCACGGACCATGAAGGATTCACGGCCTTACCCATGAAAGTTTATGTGGACATTTAGACTTAGCCGTTTTTCCGCCCTTCGAAGCCAAAAGTTACGGTCGGCCCAATAATTACGGCTAAGGCCGTAAAAGTCACGATCTCCACTATTTTCACTCCAAATTTAACATGTAAGCTCGTGATTTCCTCGGGAATTGTATTATGGCTTCAAATTTCCCAAAATCCATCATTTTTGCGCCATTTTACCTACATTTTTATAAAAACCAAGAAAAGTGAAGATTCTGTGCAAAGTGAAATAAAAACACTAAAATTACATAAAATCATTCAATTAAGCCCAAAATATGATCTAAAATATAGGCAAAAATATGGTGTAAATGCAACGCATCACATAGTAGTATAATTTAACTCATGGTCTCAATCATAAGTCAGGGGAATTTTCCACTAAGCTCACAGCTTTCTCTTTTTCTCAATTTTTTTTATACTTCAACTCATGTCTTCGGTACCACTGCCAATTTTTTGCAGTGCCAAGTAGAGGAGTCACACATTTTTTTATTTTTTTTATTTTTTTATTTTTTTTCAATCAAATCTGGAGAAAGCTGGCTAGTGTTAACTCATAACCTCAGATTATGCAACCAGAGGAGTTGGAGCAAATCTCAAGTTAAATATATATATCACCAAATTTCTATCATAAAAATCACTATTAAATCAAAGGAAGATAAATTAAACTTAAAGTACAAGGATCATTATGCACATGTTGTTTAAACATTCAATAATTCCTATGTAAACTTTATCAATACCAGAATCGATCTTACTCAACAATTTAAGTTTTCATGAAAATCTTAAAAATTCTCTAAGTCATTAAATTAAATGCGCAAAATTGTTTTCTAAGTGCAAAATTGAGGATAAAATGAATCTGATTAATCCTTAACAATCTTAAACATTTAGAATTCATATCTATAAAACTATGAAGGACTAACAAAATATAAAAAGGGGGGCACCCTAGACTTAAATTGATGCATATATATAAACATTAATTCATTGAAAGATTTCAGAAAAATTTTTACAAGAGTTCCCTCTATATTATTGGCGAAACCCTATACAGTTATATCAAAAGATAGAAATACAGCTCAGAAAAATCTGGAAAATATACCATATCAAAGGTATTCAAATTTTACATGGCAATCAACTTTCAAATTCCAAATACCATCAGGTTTCATCATTCAAATTACAGTTTACCGTTTCAGATTACTATTCACTCAAAATATCAAAACATATATCAAAATCAATCTAGAATTTCACAAACTCTCTAACCAAGCATCCAAAACCATCATAAAGCATCACAGTCACATGATGAATATCAAATATATACAAAACCATCCTATTTGTGCCAAGTTCAGCATCCTAAGATCTAATACCATCATGAATGTACAATATCAGTCCTAATGTCAAATACCAAAATAAACCACATAATATCCGGATACAACACACACAAAAAAAACATAAAAATGTTGTGTGTGGTCGTATCGGCATCCAGTCTACTAAATCCTGTGCACAGATAAGATAAATGTGAGATCTCCTATGTAATATCAAAGAATAACTGCAAATACATCAAACGAAATAAAGATACTCACAAGATCTATCAATCTGTCTCTATATGCTCGGAGTCCTCCTCCTCGTCTCTAGTATATCGTGTCGATAAAGATGGGAGACGACGCCGTAATAACTCCTCTATCGCGCGTAAAGAGTCGAGTGTCCTCAACTATCCCTGCTCAAGGCACGATATGTCGTCACACATCCTCCTCTACTCAGCACGCATCTACTCTAGAGAAGGGTCTGGCCATGCTAATGTAGATGGTCCGGCAGATGTAGATGGTCTGTCAGCGGTGGATGGCTCGACTAGAGGGATATGCTCTGAAATCCTTGGTAGTGATGGAGGTGAAGCTGCCTCTCTAGGACCTCCCCCACGTGTGGGATCCACGATCTAGTTCTGCTGAACATGAACCGTAGTATCACGTGTAACGCCCTTGATTTTCTGAATTATGATTTAAGGTTAGAAATTCAGTTTCTGTATTTTTATCGGTTAAAATTTTGGGATTTTTGCCTAATTGTAGGACTTTTCCCTACAGGGCAAAAATAATTATTTTTGTTGGGGCTTCGAACCCTCAACCTTGACTATTTGCTCCTGGAATTCTTCCACATTGGTGGCGCATATTTCTGTGTTATTGGAGTGGCGCATGGTGGTTAAGCCCAGGTAAGCCCATTAAAGCCGATTTCCACTTAAGTTAATTGGGTTATTGGATCTTGGATCCGTTTGGGGTGGAAAAAAAAATAAAAAAAGGGGGAAAATTCGTGAGAGCTCCTCTCCCTCACGATTTTTGGTTTGTTTCTTGCCCTAGCCGCCTGTGTTGTCGCCCCTCACTGTGCTTGGCGCTCCTGCAAAAATTTCTGACGCTGGTGGTGGCAGACTGGTGGTGGACGAACTTTCTGGAGACCCCTGATCCCCTGTTTTGGCGTTTTCTCTGTGGGCGATTTTTCTGGTGAGTAATTCGATCCTAAGGAGTCTAATCCGAATTAAAATTCGTTATTTGCCATGATTATTCGTATGGGGTTGAATTCAAATAATTATAGGGTTTTAAAATCCTGTTCTGCTGAAATCTGCATTCGTTAATCTGACCTTTGTGTACTATAACCCCAATATCTCATGGTCTATAGATCCAAATCGCACGAAATAAATTTTGTATGAAACTAGATACATTCGGCTTTAATTTGAATCTGATATCGACCATATCCGAGCTGTATTCGTATTTCAATCTGTATTGCAATCTAGCTGTACAAAATCAGTTTTCTGAAATTCTGGATTTCGACCTTTATGTGTTCGAACCATCATATCTCCCTAGGTATAGCTCGAAATCTTGTCAAATCAGTTTTATTAGACCGTAGGCTCGAAGAGCTTTATTTTGACTCCCATAACGCCTATTTTCGATTAGTTATTGGATCTGAAATAAATGTCGCAAGTCTGATATATGAATCTGTTTTCTTGAAATCTGAAATTCTGACCTTCCTATGTTCGAACCCTTATATCTTCCTGTCTACAATTCGAAATCTTGTGAAACCAGTTTTATTGGAAACTAGATTCAGAGAGCTTCATTTTGAATACAATATTGACTAGCTTTGGTTCGAAATTGGACCAAAAATATATTTTGCAAATTGACAATATAAATCTGCTATGTTTTGGTTAAACGAATATTCCTTTGTGAGAAAAATTTATATTGTATGGTTTAACCTCTTAAATTGTGGTCTGTAGTTCTTCTAAAATTTATTTGTTTGATGAGAAATTTTAGAGAAAACAAAATTGGGGATTTAACTAAGAACTTAGGAATTTTCGAAAATATAGTTCGAGCCAATTTTGGGGCTTTTGTCAATTTTCTTCACGAGCGTGTAATTAAAATTATCTGTAGTGGGGGACTGAAATTATTTACATGAAATTTGTGCGTTCTGTTAAGGTTCTGAAAGTGGCGCCCCTTACAGTAATTTTATAGCTCACGGTTTTAGGAATTTTGAGGAGATTATTTCATGAATAATTTCTGTTCTGTGTTTAAATGTTTGTTATATGAATAATCTATGTTCTGTATTTAATTGTTTGCTATGTGGATATTTCTTGTTCTGTTTATATGTTGTGAAGTTTCTGAAAACCTTGAATGTGTTAAAACATTTGTGAGAACATAGAATGGTTTGACATGAATTAAGGTTAGTTGTAAGGAATTCACTCATATAATTTCCGTTCTGTGTTTAAGGACTGGATATTGGGGTGTGTCATTTTCTGGTTTGTTAGACTTTGGGCATAATGTAAGAATTAAGTAGTGGTTGATCCTACTTCTCTGTTTCAGTATAATCTGTCCTGTAAAATTATGCCCTAGTGTAACACTCTTCCGTGTCCTTACCCTCCTTCTGTGGCGCTGTAATGGTGCTGATAGTCTACTACGACCCTTGAGACACTATTTCTGTTCTGGGTATTGGAGGCCAGAGTGCCACGTCCTAACAAGACGGGGGCCACCCACTGATACCTCCTCTACCATTCAGTTCTGGGTTTTGGAGGCCAGAGTGCCACGTCCTAACAAGACGGGGGCCACCCACTGATACCTCCTCTACCATTCAGTTCTGGGTTTTGGAGGCCAGAGTGCCACGTCCTAACAAGACGGGGGCCACCCACTGATACCTCCTCTACCATTCAGTTCTGGGTTTTGGAGGCCAGAGTGCCACGTCCTAACAAGACGGGGGCCACCCACTGATACCTCCTCTACCATTCAGTTCTGGGTTTTGGAGGCCAGAGTGCCACGTCCTAACAAGACGGGGGCCACCCACTGATACCTCCTCTACCATTCTGTTCTGGGTATTGGAGACCAGAGTGCCACGTCCTGACAAGACGGGGGCCACCCACTGATATCTCCTCTACCATTCTGTTTCTGATATGCATGCATTGTCTCGTCCTCGGCAGAGGTGGGGTCAGACCTTCTGTGGTCATCAGGCCTTCTGTGGCCTTTCTGTTTCCGATGTAGACTATCCGTTTGGACTCTGAAAATTCTGATTTTCTGTCTGTCAGTTCTGATTTCTGTAGTTCTGTTTCGATCTGTATTTAGATGTATTAGGCGGTGTGGTTAGTTGGTATGGGTTGGTATATTCATATCCTACCTGTTTGATGCCTATTGTTACAAGTATCTGTATTTGATTGTGTTTGTTTCTGATATGAGCATGCATGTTAAGTTGATTTATCTTATCTGTTAAATAAAAAGAATTTCAACTTAAGTATGATATTTTTGATGTGTACTATGGATGACTTTTAGTGTCTTTTACTCACTGAGCTTTTTAGCTCACCTCCATTGTTTAAATGTTTTCAGGTGAGACATCAAGACAGTAATTGCTACAGCTAATATGACGCTAATGTTTGATGTCATTTCTAAGAATAGTCTTCTAAAGATTTATCAGGCCTGCGTGCCTAATTTATTATGACCTATATGACATGTTTTATCTCCTGAGGGCTTATGCCTGTTTTCAGGATATTATATTATAGTTGTTTCGTTTAAATTATTGGATACAAGTCTTGGATTCTTTTATTGAATTGGTTCTTATTTTGAAATGTCCGATTTGAGATGTGTAACCGAATTTGTGTTGTTTATTTTAGTATCTGAATAATCAGTTCTGTATATTTCTGAAATTCCACATATGTGTAGTGTGGACGTTTGTTGTTGTTACAAGATATGTGTGTCTGTGCAGCAGTAGTTTAGAATACTTGCTGCTGGATTTTTTCTGGATTTCCGGATTTCTATTTCCTAGTAATCGATCCTATTTAGTTCTGTGCGGTTTTCTGTTCCGTAGTAATGTCCTTCGATGCCGCTTTCTTCTTGTGTTTTAATGGAAGAGTAAAAAATTTTTGAAACCCCGTATTTTACTTGTATGCGTGTGGGGTGTGATTCTGAGGGATGTTACAGATGGTATCAGAGGATTTTTACTAGCAATTAGAAACTCCGGGGAAGGAAAACTCTGTTTGTGTATTGCTAGAAACCAAGTTAGGATCTGAACTCTGTTTGTGTATTGCTAGAAACCAAGTTAGGATCTGATTGTGATTGAATATTGGTTGTTATTCTACTGTGTTATGTGATGCAGGTAAACATAAATGGTGCGACCAAGAGCTAGCAGTAGCAACAGTGATCAACAGCCTGATCTGAGGCAGACCATGGAGGCTATGACTGCTATGATGCAACAACAGAACGCATTCATTCAGCAGCAAACTCAGATGATGCAGCAGCAGCAGGCGCAGCACATGGAGGTTCAGCAACAGTTATTGCAGCGGCTGTCGCAGACACAGTCTCAGTCACAAGCACAACCGACTGGTTCTCCTCTGGGTGATGGCGCACATCAACGATATGCTCGGTTGGTTCGAGAGTTTCAGCACCTGAACCCGACTGCATTTTATGGTAGTCCGGGGCCTAGAGCTGCTGAGGATTGGCTTTTGACACTGGAAAAGATTTTCCAGGTTTTGCGCTGTGATGATGCAGACAAGCTATGTTTGTCTGTCTTCATGTTGCGTGGAGATGCCGAAGACTGGTGGAAGGGAGTCGTCAGACTGGCGGCAACTGAATCCAGAGTTGTTGATTGGCAGTACTTCATGATGAAGTTCAATGCCAAGTTTTTCCCCTCTAGCTTATCTGAGGAGCGCGAGGTGGAGTTTATTCGTCTTGAGCAGGGCGACCTGACGGTGGATCAGTATGAGGCCACATTCGCTCGGTTGTCGGGGTATGCTCCTCACTTAGTCAATACCGAGGAAAGAAGAGCCAAGAAGTTTCAGCGGGGCTTGAGGAAAGACATCAACAAGGGTAGCTATGCTACACTCGGAGTCTTATGCTGAAGTGGTAGACATGGGGAGCACCTGTGTTATTTGTGAAGAAGAAGGATGGTACGTTGCGCATGTGCATCGATTACCGTCAACTCAACCAAGTGACTGTTAAGAATAAGTACCCATTACCCCGTATTGATGATCTCTTTGATCAGTTGCAGGGTGCTACTGTATTCTCTAAAATTGACCTGAGGTCTGGCTATTATCAGATGAGTGTTCGGGAGGAGGATGTATCTAAAACTGCATTCAGGACCAGGTATGGGCACTATGAATTTCTTGTTATGCCCTTTGGACTGACAAATGCTCCTGCGGTGTTTATGGATCTGATGAACAGGGTATTTCATGAGCTCCTGGACAAATGTGTGGTCGTCTTCATTGATGATATTCTGATCTACTCCAAGAATGCGCAAGACCACTCTCAGGATTGGCGCAAGGTGCTGGAGATTCTGCGGCTGAAGCGGCTATATGCTAAGGCCAGCAAATGTGAGTTCTGGCTAGATCAGATTGGTTTTCTGGGGCACATTATTTCTAGCCAGGGTGTGTCTGTGGATCCAGTGAAGGTGGAGGCCATTCTTCACTGGGGAAGACCAACTACAGCGACTGAGGTCAGAAGTTTTCTGGGCTTAGCTGGATACTACCGCCGTTTTGTGGAAGGTTTTTCCAAGTTGGCTGGTCCTCTGACTAAGTTAACTAAAAAGAATTTGAAGTTTTTGGGGTCTGATGATTGTGAGTCTAGTTTTCAGGAACTGAAAAAGAGACTGACCAGTGCTCCTATCCTCATCATTCCCTGTGATGGAGAGAAGTTCATTGTTTACACTGATGCCTCTGGTAAGGGTCTGGGTGCTGTACTGATGCAGCAAGGAAAAGTAGTCGCTTATGCTTCAAGGCAACTCAAAGATTACGAAGTAAACTACCCCACTCATGATCTGGAGTTGGCAGCTGTAGTTTTTGCCTTGAAAATCTGGAGGCACTATCTGTTTGGACAGACATTTGAATTGTTTACAGATCACCAGAGCTTGAAGTATATCTTCACTCAGAAAGAGCTGAATATGAGACAGAGGCGATGGCTTGAATTGATAAAGGATTATGACTTCACCATCCAATATCAGTCTGGTAAAGCCAATGTGGTGGCTGATGCGCTTAGTCGGTATCCTGTGACTCAGATAGCTGCACTGCGAGTCCAGGAGTGGCGACTATTGCAGGAGTTCAATGACATGCATCTGAGTGTGACTCCGGGTGAGAGAGGCGGTCTTCTGGCTTCTCTCAGGGTTCAGTCAGACTTACTGCAGAGACTGAGATCAGGGCAGCAGTCAGATCAGGATATTCTACGGTGGAAAGAGAGGTCTGAGCAAGGCTGGGATGAGAATTTCAGTATGTCGGATGATGGTCTCCTCAGATTTCGTAGAAGGGTCTGTGTCCCTGAGGACCCTGAGTTGAGAAATGAAATTCTTAAGGAAAGTCATTGCACTAAGTATACCGTTCATCCTGGTAGTACCAAGATGTATCAGGATCTGAAAAAGACTTTCTGGTGGCATGGTATGAAGAAGGATGTGCATTTGTTTGTGTCCAGATGTTTGACTTGCCAAACCGTGAAGGCTGAGCATCAGAGGCCGGGCGGTTTGATGCAGTCTCTCCCTATTCCTCAGTGGAAGTGGGAGCATATCAGTATGGACTTTGTGTGTGGGCTGCCCAATACCAGAAGGAATCATGATGCCGTATGGGTGATTGTGGACAGACTCACGAAGTCAGCTCACTTCTTACCGATCAAAATGACTTACAGTTTGGATCGGTTAGCAAAACTGTACATCAATGAGATTGTCAGATTACATGGAGTTCCCTTGGATATTGTCTCTGACCGTGATCCTCGATTTCTATCCAGGTTTTGGAAGAAATTACAGGAAGATTTGGGAACTAATCTGAGTTTCAGCACTGCATATCATCCTCAATCTGATGGTCAGACAGAGAGAACTATTCAGACACTTGAGGATCTTCTGAGATCTTATGTGATTGACTGGTCTGTTGAGTGGGATCTGGACTTATCACTGATAGAGTTCACCTACAACAATAGCTTCCACTCTAGCATACAGATGGCTCCGTATGAGGCCCTATATGGGAGGAAATGCAGAACACCTATATGCTGGGAGGAAACTGGGGACAGAACAGTGCTAAAGTCTGATGCTGTTCAGGAAGCCACTGAGAAGATCAGAGAAATTCAGAAAAAGATGAAGATTGCTCAGGATAGACAGAGGAGTTATGCTGATGTGAGGCGGCGTCCTCTTGAGTTTTTGGTGGGAGAGCATGTTTTCCTAAAGGTCTCGCCTATGAAAGGGGTGATGAGATTTGGGAAGAGAGGAAAATTGAATCCCAGGTACATTGGTCCCTTTGATATCATTGAGAGGATTGGACCTGTGGCATATCGACTTGCTCTGCCCCCATCACTGGAACACCTCCATAATGTGTTCCATGTTTCTGCACTCAGAAAATATTGTTCTGATCCTTCTCATGTTCTGGAGTTGGAACCTCTCCAGCTTGAAGAGAACATGACTTTTGTGGTGAAACCTCTCAGAATTGAAGATAGAAAAGAGAAAGTGCTGAGGAATAAGGTTATTCCACTTGTGAAAGTCATCTGGGGAAATCAGTCTGTTGAAGAAGCCTCTTGGGAGGTTGAAGCAGAGATGAGAAAGGAGCATCCTCACCTGTTCAGTGACGGGCTTGGTCAGCTTTAGAGGACTAAAGCTCTATAAGGGGGGGAGGATGTAACGCCCTTGATTTTCTGAATTATGATTTAAGGTTAGAAATTCAGTTTCTGTATTTTTATCGGTTAAAATTTTGGGATTTTTGCCTAATTGTAGGACTTTTCCCTACAGGGCAAAAATAATTATTTTTGTTGGGGCTTCGAACCCTCAACCTTGACTATTTGCTCCTGGAATTCTTCCACCATGGTGGCGCATATTTCTGTGTTATTGGAGTGGCGCATGGTGGTTAAGCCCAGGTAAGCCCATTAAAGCCGATTTCCACTTAAGTTAATTGGGTTATTGGATCTTGGATCCGTTTGGGGTGGAAAAAAAAATAAAAAAAGGGGGAAAATTCGTGAGAGCTCCTCTCCCTCACGATTTTTGGTTTGTTTCTTGCCCTAGCCGCCTGTGTTGTCGCCCCTCACTGTGCTTGGCGCTCCTGCAAAAATTTCTGACGCTGGTGGTGGCAGACTGGTGGTGGACGAACTTTCTGGAGACCCCTGATCCCCTGTTTTGGCGTTTTCTCTGTGGGCGATTTTTCTGGTGAGTAATTCGATCCTAAGGAGTCTAATCCGAATTAAAATTCGTTATTTGCCATGATTATTCGTATGGGGTTGAATTCAAATAATTATAGGGTTTTAAAATCCTGTTCTGCTGAAATCTGCATTCGTTAATCTGACCTTTGTGTACTATAACCCCAATATCTCATGGTCTATAGATCCAAATCGCACGAAATAAATTTTGTATGAAACTAGATACATTCGGCTTTAATTTGAATCTGATATCGACCATATCCGAGCTGTATTCGTATTTCAATCTGTATTGCAATCTAGCTGTACAAAATCAGTTTTCTGAAATTCTGGATTTCGACCTTTATGTGTTCGAACCATCATATCTCCCTAGGTATAGCTCGAAATCTTGTCAAATCAGTTTTATTAGACCGTAGGCTCGAAGAGCTTTATTTTGACTCCCATAACGCCTATTTTCGATTAGTTATTGGATCTGAAATAAATGTCGCAATTCTGATATATGAATCTGTTTTCTTGAAATCTGAAATTCTGACCTTCCTATGTTCGAACCCTTATATCTTCCTGTCTACAATTCGAAATCTTGTGAAACCAGTTTTATTGGAAACTAGATTCAGAGAGCTTCATTTTGAATACAATATTGACTAGCTTTGGTTCGAAATTGGACCAAAAATATATTTTGCAAATTGACAATATAAATCTGCTATGTTTTGGTTAAACGAATATTCCTTTGTGAGAAAAATTTACATTGTATGGTTTAACCTCTTAAATTGTGGTCTGTAGTTCTTCTAAAATTTATTTGTTTGATGAGAAATTTTAGAGAAAACAAAATTGGGGATTTAACTAAGAACTTAGGAATTTTCGAAAATATAGTTCGAGCCAATTTTGGGGCTTTTGTCAATTTTCTTCACGAGCGTGTAATTAAAATTATCTGTAGTGGGGGACTGAAATTATTTACATGAAATTTGTGCGTTCTGTTAAGGTTCTGAAAGTGGCGCCCCTTACAGTAATTTTATAGCTCACGGTTTTAGGAATTTTGAGGAGATTATTTCATGAATAATTTCTGTTCTGTGTTTAAATGTTTGTTATATGAATAATCTATGTTCTGTATTTAATTGTTTGCTATGTGGATATTTCTTGTTCTGTTTATATGTTGTGAAGTTTCTGAAAACCTTGAATGTGTTAAAACATTTGTGAGAACATAGAATGGTTTGACATGAATTAAGGTTAGTTGTAAGGAATTCACTCATATAATTTCCGTTCTGTGTTTAAGGACTGGATATTGGGGTGTGTCATTTTCTGGTTTGTTAGACTTTGGGCATAATGTAAGAATTAAGTAGTGGTTGATCCTACTTCTCTGTTTCAGTATAATCTGTCCTGTAAAATTATGCCCTAGTGTAACACTCTTCCGTGTCCTTACCCTCCTTCTGTGGCGCTGTAATGGTGCTGATAGTCTACTACGACCCTTGAGACACTATTTCTGTTCTGGGTATTGGAGGCCAGAGTGCCACGTCCTAACAAGACGGGGGCCACCCACTGATACCTCCTCTACCATTCAGTTCTGGGTTTTGGAGGCCAGAGTGCCACGTCCTAACAAGACGGGGGCCACCCACTGATACCTCCTCTACCATTCAGTTCTCGGTTTTGGAGGCCAGAGTGCCACGTCCTAACAAGATGGGGGCCACCCACTGATACCTCCTCTACCATTCAGTTCTGGGTTTTGGAGGCCAGAGTGCCACGTCCTAACAAGACGGGGGCCACCCACTGATACCTCCTCTACCATTCAGTTCTGGGTTTTGGAGGCCAGAGTGCCACGTCCTAACAAGACGGGGGCCACCCACTGATACCTCCTCTACCATTCTGTTCTGGGTATTAGAGACCAGAGTGCCACGTCCTGACAAGACGGGGGCCACCCACTGATATCTCCTCTACCATTCTGTTTCTGATATGCATGCATTGTCTCGTCCTCGGCAGAGGTGGGGTCAGACCTTCTGTGGTCATCAGGCCTTCTGTGGCCTTTCTGTTTCCGATGTAGACTATCCGTTTGGACTCTGAAAATTCTGATTTTCTGTCTGTCAGTTCTGATTTCTGTAGTTCTGTTTCGATCTGTATTTAGATGTATTAGGCGGTGTGGTTAGTTGGTATGGGTTGGTATATTCATATCCTACCTGTTTGATGCCTATTGTTACAAGTATCTGTATTTGATTGTGTTTGTTTCTGATATGAGCATGCATGTTAAGTTGATTTATCTTATCTGTTAAATAAAAAGAATTTCAACTTAAGTATGATATTTTTGATGTGTACTATGGATGACTTTTAGTGTCTTTTACTCACTGAGCTTTTTAGCTCACCTCCGTTGTTTAAATGTTTTCAGGTGAGACATCAAGACAGTAATTGCTACAGCTAATATGACGCTAATGTTTGATGTCATTTCTAAGAATAGTCTTCTAAAGATTTATCAGGCCTGCGTGCCTAATTTATTATGACCTATATGACATGTTTTATCTCCTGAGGGCTTATGCCTGTTTTCAGGATATTATATTATAGTTGTTTCGTTTAAATTATTGGATACAAGTCTTGGATTCTTTTATTGAATTGGTTCTTATTTTGAAATGTCCGATTTGAGATGTGTAACCGAATTTGTGTTGTTTATTTTAGTATCTGAATAATCAGTTCTGTATATTTCTGAAATTCCACATATGTGTAGTGTGGACGTTTGTTGTTGTTACAAGATATGTGTGTCTGTGCAGCAGTAGTTTAGAATACTTGCTGCTGGATTTTTTCTGGATTTCCGGATTTCTATTTCCTAGTAATCGATCCTATTTAGTTCTGTGCGGTTTTCTGTTCCGTAGTAATGTCCTTCGATGCCGCTTTCTTCTTGTGTTTTAATGGAAGAGTAAAAAATTTTTGAAACCCCGTATTTTACTTGTATGCGTGTGGGGTGTGATTCTGAGGGATGTTACATCACGTGCGGTTCATGTTCGGCAGGTTCATGTTTGGCAGCCTCATCGTAATATCAGTGTGTCTGAACATGAGATGATACGAGCTGCAAAGCCTTGTAATCATCTTAATGGCAACACAGGCATCCATGTCAAGTCTGGGATTGCCCTTTGCCTCGTTCAACCCTGAGGGGTCAATACCGAGGGCAAGAGCAATCGTAGTGATCATACCTCCCATCACTAGGACTCCTCTCCGTGCCCGAGCAGCCTTCTGAATCTGCTTCATCATGTAGAATGCGGTGCTGACACGGAATCCTCTCAACATGGCCCATAAATAAAATAGCTCTGAAGATCTAACCATGCCGTTGCTCTCTGCTCGCCCGAAAATCGTGTGTGCGAGTACTCGATGGACATATCTAAAAACTAGGCTGGACAGATGCGTAGCCCTGGTGGTCCTAGGGTTAAATCTCCCCTCACTGGATCTCTCCTGCCAAAATGTCCCCTCAGAAAACTCACGAGGACGGTGTCTAGTCACGTCCGTGGGGAATCCAAAAATATGACCAACCTGGTCTAATGTAAGTATGTGCTCCCGGTTCCCCAACTGGAACGACATCCTCCCAGGATCTTCGTCATCATGGTTCCGCAATCCAAAAATATGACCAACTCGTTCATCCACATCTTGAATGTTTGGCCCATTGGCTCATTCAAATTCGAACGTTTGGTCCCACGACTCGTTCAACCGAATTTCGAACGTTTGGCCCATCGGCTCGTTTGCCCAAATTTAGAATGATTAGTCCCATGACCCATTCTTTCAAATCTTGAATGCTTGGCCCATTGGCTCATTCAATCAAATTCGAACATTTGGTCCCATGACCCGTTCACCAACTTTGAACGTTTGGCCCATCGGCTCGTTCATCTACATTTTGAATGTTTGGCCTATCGGCTCATTCAATCAAATTCGAACGTTTGGTCCCACGACCTGTTCATCCGAATTTCAAACGCTTGGCTTGTCGGCTCATTCACCCAACTTATGTACTCAACTTATCCAACTCATTTAAACATAGTCATGGATGATAAATTCTAGACGCACGTTGTCGATGACGTTGTTTGGGAGGTGCGTATGTCGATATTTCGTATCGGGGCGTAGTTCCTCAACATTGTTACAACGCAACTCAGATTCTTCTCCTTGACTTATGACATATGAACATCACTCTTGAAAATGTACTCTTGTAATCAAATTATGAATGATATTATTCTTCCAACCAATTGTCTTCACTTTGTTATATGTTACAGATCTCTTAATCAAAGGTTGATAGGATTCCGCAAGTGCACGGAATTATCGAAGTAATAAAAATATCGATCCACAGAGACCTACGTGTTAAGTACCAAATAGTTGTATTCTCACTAGCTAAGCAATCGAGTATGATGCGAGTAAACAATAGGAAAGCGCACAAAATAAGAGATAATCAAAGAGAGATACATGGGACTAGGGTTTCATCCACCTTAATTTCAATGATAAGATATAAATAAAGGTTCGTCAATCAAATCTTGCTACGATAAAGACCTAATTTACTTCATAAAGGGATTATCTCACTTTCGTGCAGACAATCATGCAGGGACCAATCCTCGCTTTCGCGCAAGATCTGTCCCAAAACTAAAGATAAGTAAATCATCAATCAAAGAACTCAAGATCACTTTCGTGCATCCGAGTTCTAGGTTGATAATCTCTAGTGGAATCTCAAGGATCACTTTCGTGCATCCGAGCCTCAACACTAGTTTTACTCATTGATCTCCAACGTTCCGATCCTCACTTTCGTGCAAGATCTCCACGTTTGACAAATAGACTCGATCTATAGGTTCATGTTATAATTATGGCAATTAATCTACTAGAACAGATCAAATTAGATCTAACCTAAGGAAGGGATCCTAACATGCAATTCTAGGGTTCCAAATTCTCAAGCAATTACCTTTCGGTCTCAATCGAAAATTCTAAGAACATAATTAGTAACATGAACTTATAGAGAGTCTAAGCACAAATATCACATGAGCAAAATTATCATGGCAAAATTATCATGACGAGAAAGAAGATTTATCTAATCATTAAAAATCAAGGGGATTACACCCCATGTCCCAAAATAGTATTAAGCTTGCATGAAGGAGAAGATACAATAAATCATAGTCTTAGAATGATCAGAAAACAAAAAGAAAGGAGAAACAACGTTACAACACGGCTGTAAAATCCTTTACAGCAGTAACTTGCTTCGATGAACAGCGCTGTCACCGCTGTTTCATTGATTCCTCCTCCGATCGGACTCCAAACACTCTGAAACTTCTGTGGTGTCTTCCTCTCCTCCAGCCAAAGCTTCTTCGTGAAAATCAAGGCTTGAGGTGCCCTTTATGCCTCTCGGCACGAGGCCAAACCCTAGACACCTCTCTCTTGATTGCTCTCTCGATACTGGATAAAAATTATTTGTTCTACTTCGTACCCTTATCCTCTTAAATCCAAGTTCAGAACATCTTTCGGATTTCAATTTGGACCTCTAGATCAAAAGTTATGGCTCACGCAAGATTCGGACTCGTAAAAATCACATTTTGACTGGGAATTACGACAGTGTAATATCTCACGGCACTGCCGTAAAATAGCTTGAGTGTTCTGTTCTGGAAATGCTGGAAAATATGGCCCGTAATTTGGTTTATGGCAGTGTCGTAATTTCGGTTGAACTTTCTGATCGGAATATGTCTGGAAAATATGACTCGTGTAGAAGTTTACGGCAGTGCTGTAATTTCAGCAAAGGTTTCTGTTCTGAAGACGCTCCAAAATACGATAGTGTAATTCTTTACGGCGGTGCCGTAAAATCACAAAATCTTTCTGTTTGGAAAAGCTCCAAAATACGGCCGTGTTCTTGATTATACGGTAGCCTCAAAATACGGTACCGTAAAATCCTTTACGGTACTACCGTATTTTGGTTCCTAGCCTCGATTTGCGTGAAATTTCTTGTGTATCTTCCTCTTGATGATGGTAATTCTTCCATGTGTTTGATTTTGCTTGAAAACGCCCAAAATAGTGCCTTTTTGCCTGAAAATCATGAAAAACCAAAATAGGAGTAGACTGTGCAATATTCGATGAATTTAGCATGAAAACAAGCAAAAGATCTTCAATTTAGCATGAAAAGATATCTAAAATGATACAAAATATACTACATATTTTGGTGTTATCAAAGGTGCCCTAAAATCCTTAGGGGTAATTTGTTGGTGTATATGCCCTAGGACCTAGTTTTGGTCCACTTATGTACTACTTGACTTTGATATTTATATATATCATTCTGGCATTGTCATTGTCAATGTTTGTTTACATCTGCGCACATGTACTAACATGATAATGTCCCTGGAGACAGATTGGATATGTGCTCAAACTATTGTCCCCAGTCGATGTACCTTAGTGGATATGGGACAGCTATGGTACTTGAGAGACTAGTATGTGAGCTGGTTAGGTACGTGGTGCTAACGCAGACACATGGGTATATCATTGGAGGATATACTGGAAAGACCCGCTGTGAGGCTATGACTTGGTGTCATAAGTTATCCTCACAAGTGACAGGAGATGCATTGATCCCTTGACTTGAGGTCATTGATCGTTCTATACGGTAAGCGACTTGCTTTGATACAACCTAACACCTCGCCGTAGTTGGGAGGTCATAACGGTTGTCATTGAGCATATCACGACCCATATGAGAAGGTCAATGGACAGACATAGGATTTGCCCCTTCCTTAGGGAAGTATGATATCCATGGAGCTCCTCTATGGTTCTATGACTGAGAGTGTATGGCCATACCCAGGTAAGAACCTGTTTTATTCATAGCCATGTGATTGGGTGAAAACAAGTGGTGACACACTTGTCCAATCGGATATCAGTCCGGCAAAGAGACTGTAATGCATCTGTACCTAGTTGCGATGATGGGGATGTCGATGTCGATATCCATTCCAATGACCTGGGTAGCAGCGATGCACTGCTAGGTGCCACTCACTGCTTGTGGTGACCTTTGGTCAGCACTGCCAGTGTCAGAAGAACCTACAGGGTCGCACACCTTGATACTTGAGTTCTCGTATTGATCGAGAAGCCTTATGATCAAGTTATTGGATAACTCGGATCTAATTGGGAGATTTCATCAGCACCAATGGGCCTGATGAGATGGAAGAATGTTATTGGAGCCAAACTTCATTTTTGGCAGGTTGACCCGTATTTGACCATGGTTGGTCACACTTGGATTAGGGTTGCATTGGATTGGATCCAAATGCTTAATCAACCCATAGGATGAAGTTTGGGCTAGCTCATTATCCAATGAAGCCCAATAACAAGTTCTCATGAAGAGAAGAGAGGCTAAAAGGGTATAATGGGGAGAAACCCAACCCCATTGGCGCCTAAGGGGCATAATGGGGTTAGGGTGGCAAAATTGCTTCATTAAGGAAGCAATTTGCGCCTAGCCCTTCTCCCTTGATGGTATGAATGCCTTTAAGGCATGTCTTGGGCTGATATGGTACTTGGGCAATTATGGAAAGGTTGAATGAAGTTTATGGTAAAGTCTTGGAGACTTTCCTTGCATCAAACCTCCTCATCCTAGCCCTACACTTGTCATGATCCTAGCCCTTGCCCTAATCGCCTCTTGCCCTATATATGTGACCCTAGCCGCCCCCTCTTATATGATTCATCCTTGGAGGCGTGAACATAAGAAGGGAGCGAGAGCAAGGAGCATTGGCGCAATCTCTTCCTCTTCCATCAAGTGGCCGCAAGCTTCTCCTTCCTTACCACTTGGCGCATCTTTCTCTCTTGGTGGCGCAAGGTGGTTGGAGCATCTCCCTAAGGCTTGGATCTTCTTCCCGAGGCTAGCACCGGGCGTGGAAGAAGAGGACTCGAGGCATCCGTGTGTGTGAGACTGCAGAGGGCGCACAGTTGGGCGCCTATCACGACATCGACCTCATCTTGCTCTGAGGTATTTTCTAACTCATCGTGTCGACCCCCTTGCATGCGATCTTCACTGGGTTTTTGGGACGGACCTGTTTCGGGGACATTCTTCCGCTGTGCAATGTATGTATGTGTCTCTGAAAAATTGTAAAATGTCCCCGGGGTTTCCCAACATAATTAACAATGAATGCTTGCATTCATTGGAAGCTAGAACCTACTAAAACAAAAAGCCTTATAATTTATAAGGTGAATTTGAAACGGTCGCACTAATTTTTAATATTTCAATTTACATTGAAATATAACCAAAAATGACCCCATAAATTCTGGCACGCCCGGTGGGACACAACTTCTCCTTTCATCTTTGAGATCTATATTATGTGGCCTTTCTTGCTCTTATGGTAGCAATGAAGAATCTCTATTTGGTTAGAGGAACACTTGGGCTTTTATCCCTTAATTTGTTAACTACAATTGAGGCAAAGAAAATATGCTTTGGTTCCATGGTTGAGGCTCTAATTTCATCCACACATGGACGCCTACAAGTCATCGACTAGAGGTTGGGTTATTGATTGCAACCTAGTAACTATAGGTATGTCAATTACTTTGATCAAGGATGGATATCCTGAACATGGGGGCACCTCAGATAGTACCGATGACTTCTACTTCATGAAGGGTTGTTATGTCAAAACTGAGAAGATCAACATAAGGTGGAACATTACTCTTTATGACAAAAAGTAAACTCTTTGTGGTAGGAACCAATCAAAGAAAGAAATAAAGAAAGTTGACTCAAGAGATATATCTTGAAGGAAGATATGCATGTTAAATTGTGGGCCAATGATATGATGAAGAGGTGGAACTCATTTGTAATGAAAACTACAATCCAAGCTGGGGGCAACCAATTAATATGCCCATCACACTAGTCGCGGCAAGATTTTTTTTTTCTTTCACATTCAAGACTGGTATTGAAGGATGAAATCGATACATCGGCCATAGAAGAAATGCGATAATTGACAAGCGATCGAATTGATCCTAATCAAACGGCAGTAGGATCGAAAATGTCACGTCTGTTCATAGCTGGCAGTTTGCTAAAAACTATATGCTCCTCACACGAGCGATCGAATTGATCCTAATCAAACGGCAGCAGAATCAAAAATGTCAAGTCCGTTCATAGCTGGTAGTTTGCTAAAAACTGTATGCTCCTTACACGAGCGACCAAACTGATCCTAATCAAACAGCAGTAGGATCAAAAAATGTCAAGTCCGTTCATAGCTGGCAGTTTGCTAAAAACTGTATGCTCCTCACACGAGCGATCGAATTGATCCTAATAAAACGGCAATAGGATAAAAAATGTCAAGTCTGTTCATAGCTGGCAGTTTGCTAAAAACTGTATGCTCCTCACACGAGCAATCGAATTGATTCTAATCAAACGGCAGTAGGATCAAAAATGTCAAGTCCGTTCATAGTTGGCAGTTTGCTAAAAACTGTATGCTCCTCACACGAGCGATCTAATTGGTCCTAATCAAACGGCAATAGGATTGAAAATGTCAAGTCCGTTCATAGCTGGCAGTTTGCTAAAAACTGTATGCTTCTCACACGAGCGATCGAATTGATCCTAATCAAACGGCAGTAGGATCGAAAATGTCAAGTCCGTTCATAGCTGGCAGTTTGTTAAAAATTGTATGCTCCTCATCAAACGGCAGTAGGATCGAAAATGTCAAGTCCGTTCATAGTTGGCAGTTTGCTAAAAACTGTATGCTCCTTACACGAGCGACCAAACTGATCCTAATCAAACGGTAGTAGGATAAAAAAATGTCAAGTCCGTTCATAGCTGGCAGTTTGCTAAAAACTGTATGCTCCTTACATGAGCAATCAAATAGATCCTAATCAAACGGCAATAGGATCTGAAATATCAAGTCCGTTTATGGTTGACAATTTACCAAAAATTGTAAGCTCCTAACTCGAGCGAAAATTTGATTGATGGTAGGATCAAAAGACATCAAAGTCGTTTAAAGCTCTCACTCTGCAAAAGATAGAAAGCTTCTCAAACGAATGGAATATTGAGATATCAGATCCTAAATGTATCCTGCAAAATTTTGATGGTCAAGGATTTATATTATCCTTTCAACAAAAAGAAGAGGCGGTGAAGCATGCAGCCTCAAATAAGGGGGCATTTTGGCTTACACTCTATATTGGTTATTCGCTTCTTGCCTAGTCACTCGGGCGCTACCTCATCATGTCATCAAGAAATTTAATGGATCAAAGATATATCAAATACAAGCTCCTTAGTAATACAGGGGGCATGAAGAAATTCTTACCAAAAGGAAGAAAACCACCTCTTCTTGAAGTTCATGTGAAATCATGTAAGGTCCAAAATGAGCATGCTGCTACTTTAAACTCAAATTTTGGAGACTTACTGCTTCTCAAGGGAAACTACTACGAATATTTGACGATGCCAAAATGTAGAGTTTTAATGCATTATGGTATTGTATTGTCTGGGAGATGCGTACGTCGATACTTGTTATCGGGGCGTAGATCCTCAATACGACACCACGTGCAAAGAAATAGCTACATGCTAAGAATGAAATTCAAATGCTCACAAGTCATCAAGACCGAGCAGAAATGAAATTCAAATGCTCACAAGTCATCACGACCGAGCACCAAATAAAATTCAAATGCTCACAAGTCATCACGACCAAGCACAAATGAAATTCAAATGCTCACAAGTCATCAGGACCGAGTACCAAATAAAATTCAAATGCTCACAAGTCATCACAACCGAGCACAAATGAAATTCAAATGCGCACAAGTCATCACGACCGAGCACAAATGAAATTCAAATGCTCACAAGTCATCACGACCGAGCACAAATGAAATTCAAATGCTCACAAGTCATCACGACTGAGCACCAATGAAATTCAAATGCTCACAAGTCATTAAGACCGATCACAAATGAAATTCAAATGCTCACAAGTCATCACGACCGAGCACAAATGAAATTCAAATGCTCACAAGTCATCACGACCAAGCACAAATGAAATTCAAATGCTCACAAGTCATCACGACCAAGCACCAATGAAATTCAAATGCTCACAAGTCATTAAGACCGAGCACCAATGAAATTCAAATGCTCACAAGTCATCACGACTGAGCACAAATGAAATTCAAATGCTCACAAGTCATTAAGACCGAGCACAAATGAAATTCAAATGCTCACGAGTCATCAAGACCGGGCACCAATGAAATTCAAATACTCACAAGTCATCACGACCGAGCACTAATAAAATTCAAATGCTCACAAGTCATCATGACCGAGCACCAATGAAATTCAAATGCTCGCAAGTCATCACGACCGGGCACAAATGAAATTCAAATGCTCACAAGTCATCACGACCGAGCACAAATGAAATTCAAATGCTCACAAGTCATCACGACCGAGCACAAATGAAATTCAAATGCTCACAAGTCATTAAGACCGAGCACAAATGAAATTCAAATGCTCACAAGTCATCAAGACCGAGCACCAATGAAATTCAAATGTTCACAAGTCATCACGACCGAGCACATATGAAATTCAAATGCTCACAAGTCATCACAACCGAGCACAGATGAAATGCTCACAAGTCATCACGACCGAGCACAAATCAAATTCAATTGCTCACAAGTCATCAAGACCGAACATATGTCAAATTCACATGCTTATAAGTCATCAAGACCGAGCATATGTCAAATTCACATGCTTATAAGTCATCAAGACCGAGCATGTGTCAAGTTACAATATCCAATAAGCCGCGAGGCCGGGTATTTCTCAAATTGATTATCCAACAAGTCATTGAGACCGGATATTCATTTAAATCATCCAACAAGCTGCGAGGCTAGGTAATTTTCTTCAAATTTGAATAACCAGCAAGCCACATGGCCGGATATTTGATGACACCAAGAATGCGGGGGCAACACATAAAGTATGCAGGGCCAAATCAAGATGGGTTCAGAAAACGAAAGATATACATCATTCCATACATCAATCGATATATATTGTTATATGGTTTATGTCATTCGGACTCAAAAGTGTGGGGGCAACACATCAAAGTGCTCAGATCATTTCAAGGGCGTTTGGTTTATATTAGAAGATTTATCTGCAATCTCTGAAGGAGAATTCATCCTTTCTCAAAATTAACTTAGAAGAATGCTCTATTTATTTGATCAAACAAGCCAAAAAAAAACCTTTAAAGGAATTAAAGAATATCTGTTGCAACCTCCAGTCCTGACTAAGCATACTACTAGCCGAACGTAGTATAAGGTTGCATCGAATATGCAAAAGTTTATCATTTATGTCAAGCACACGGAGATTTGATCCACAAAACCCCTAATCCCCGCCACCTAACGGTCTCATCTTGGCCATTTGAAATGTAGGGAACTGACATAATTGAACCAATCGAACCTGCATCTTCCTAGGGGCATCGCTTCACCTTGGTAGCAACTGACTATTTTTCCAAATGGACGGAGGCCATTCCCTTAAAAGAAATCAAAGCTAGTAATGTTCTCAATTTCTTTTGCGAGAATATACTCAGTCGATTTGGAACTCCTAGAAGGATAATTTCTGATAACGCACTCGCATTCAAAAATGCTATCATTTACAAGTTTGCGAGTCATCATAAAATTGACTAGCGATATTCCTCGATTTACAATCCAAGAGCAAACGGCCTAGCTGAGGCACTCAACAAAACTTTATTAAAACTACTTAAGAAGAATGTATCCAAAAATAAAAGGGAATGGCATCAGAAATTAATAGAGGTATTATGGGCTTATTGAACCACATATCGAACGTCAACCCAATCTACGCCCTATTCCTTGGTCTTTGGCGTTGAGGCTGTACTTCCCCTTGAGGTGGAAATACCCTCATTAAGAATTGCTGTTTAACATAATATGACAATTGAAGAAAATATACAACTGCGTCTTGACGAGTTAGACACTCTGGGTGAGCAACGGCTAATTGCACAATAAAATTTGGAACTATATCAAGCATGAATGACAAGGGCATATGATAAATTGGCAAGGGAATGCACGTTCACTAAGGGAGACCTTGTCTTGGTATTACGACGGCCTATCATCACCAACAGAATGGCAAAAGGAAAATTCAATCCTAACTGGGAAGGACCGTACGTGATAGAAAAGGCTTATGAGGGAGGAACCTATCAATTGGCCGATCAAAATGGAGAGTGCCCAATGCCACCCATCAACGGATGATTTTTAAAGAAATATTATGCCTAGCTTGAGATCGATCCTAGTCAAACGGCAATAGGATCTAACACGTCAAGTCCATTTATGGTTGACAATTTACCAAAAATTGTAAGCTCCTAACTGAAGAAACCCCTAAATGGGGGGCAAAAACCCTAAAGCATGGCGCTAAAGAAAAATATGCTAGCGGAAGCAAGGGTTTAAGATCATTTGCATGCCATATGTTCAACTATAACCGATTGAGTAGATTGAGATGGAAATTCATACCAACGCCATATGCTTGGAAGTCGGCTTGGATGAAGAGAACAAACTAGATCTCCTCCACAAGTTCACACACAAGATGAAGATGCTTACTCCTTGCGGTCCCTTGTGCTAGCAAGACACCCAAGCTTTTCTTTTTGTCGAATGGAAGGGATGATGAGATGATTCCCTTTCTTGGCCGAGAGCTTCTCTTGCTTCTCTCCCACCTTCGTCAACCACCCAACGAAAAGGATGATGAGCGTTGAAGTGAAGAAGCCAACGCTTATGCGTTTTGGCGTTGAAGCATAACCGGCTTTGATTACTTTCCATAAGTGGAAGAGAATCAAGCCAAGCGTTCAAGCCACTTCAAGAACGCATATTGGCATTGAACCAAGCGTTCACATTTGTGAACCGGTTCAATCCAAATCGTTCAATCGAATTTGGTTCATCAAACCAAACCGAAATAGCTCAAGCCACTTGGTCTAGACCAAATCGAACCCCAAGGCTCATGATCTAACCATTCATCTCCTGATGCCCCTGATCTCTCCGATCTAGCATCACCTCTCTCGATCGAAGCTTACCGATCTCAAGCCCTAATCAATCAAACATGATCAGACCAGATCTCACTTACAATCAGAGATTAAATCCCCTTTAAACTGAACCAAAGAATCCAGTCCATACGATCTGACTTAAGTAAGCCATATCATCAAATTGTGCGACCCTGAGGGTTTCCTTTAAATGTCGGTAACGATAACTTACGTTATCACGATCAGTGAGGGGTATCTAGCAACACATCACTGTCTCCCGATATAAAGGAAAGAGTCTTCCAAGACTACTCCCAAACCATAGCACAAGTGTGAATCAACTCACAAGGCATGCATGATTCCTTTGCCACTGGATGTTCTTATTGGACAAGCATGTCAAGCCTGTAACTCCAATACGATGAGCATGATCAGATCAGATGAGCATAGTCATCTGGGTATGGCCATACACTATCTCAATCATCTCATACAAGGGGGGCCCCTTTAGAACATCACACTCCTTGAACAAGGAGACGGCAATCCTTTATCTATCACAAGTGCCCTAACCTGACTCAAGCTCACCATCCAAGATAGTCTATAATCATTATGTTTCAAATGATATTGAACTACCTCAAGACAATGACAATCATCATTTAGAAACACAAGTGATCTCAAGTCAAAGGACATGTGCCACTTAGTGCTTACAAGGATCATTCACATTGTGACAAGCAATGGAATATCCCAGTAGGGTCTGTCCAGTACATCCAATGTACCCATGAGTCTACATCTTATTCCATGCTCGAAGCATCCTATAAGATTAGCACTCATATTAGTCTCAATCATATCAAGGCTGTCTCAAGTTCACCAAGATATATCGACTAAGGACAAAGAGCATGTCAGCCCAGCTGAACAGCTTTGAGACATTATTCAGAAGTACACTTATTACAGCAGACAAGGTAACAACCTGAATAATAACCATGCCTTTTATAAACATAAGAGTTTATTACATGATACTTATACAATCCCAAGGCCTCAAACATTAGCCTTAAGGGCATACCCCAACAATCTCCCACTTGCACTTAATCTAATGGTTGAGAAATCTCAAACCCATATTATTACAGTGCTTCTCATGCTTCTGCTGCGCCAGAGGCTTGGTAAGCGGGTCTGCCAGATTGTCATCTGTATGAACCTTGCATATTTTTGATCTCGCCACGATCAATGATCTCCCGGATCAAGTGAAACCGTCTCTGTATGTGCTTGGACTTCTGGTGCGACCGCGGTTCCTTTGCTTGTGCAATTGCTCCAGTGTTATCACAGAAGATAACCAAAGGATCAGCACTCGAAGGAACGACACCAAGTTCTCTCACGAACTTACGAATCCACACTGCCTCCTTAGATGCTTCCGAGGCTGCAACATACTCGGCTTCTGTTGTGGAATCAGCAACAGTTGACTGTTTGAAGCTCTTCCACACCACTGCTCCACCATTCAAGCTAAAAACATAGCCTGATTGCGATCGGAAATCATCCTGGTCCGACTGGAACAAAGCGTCAGTATATCCCTCTATACTGAGTTCTTCCTGACCACCATATATCAAGAACATATCTTTGGTCCTCCGCAGATATTTTAAAATGTTCTTGACCGCAATCCAGTGCGCCAATCCTGGATTACTTTGGAATCGACTGGTCACGCTTAACCCGTAAGCGACGTCTGGGCGAGTACACAACATCGCATACATAATGGACCCAATAGCCGAAGCATAAGGCGTATTGTCCATTTCATCTTTCTCAGTCTGTGTTTGTGGACACTGACTCTTCGAAAGATTCAGACCATGTCTGACTGGAAGATATCCACGTTTAGAATTCTCTAAATGGAATCTCTCCAGGACCTTATCGATGTAAGTACTCTGGCACAGCCCGAGAAGCCTCTTAGATCTATCCCTGTAGATCTTCACACCTAATACATAGGCTGCTTCTCCTAAATCTTTCATCTGAAAACATTTTCCTAGCCATGCCTTAACAGCATGCAGTTCAGGAATATCATTTCCAATGATCAAGATATCATCGACGTAGAGGATTAGGAATGTAATCACGCTCCCACTAAACCTCTTATATACACACGGGTCATCCTCGTTCTTGATGAAACCAAACTCAGAGATTGATTCATCAAAACGAATATTCCAGCTCCTAGATGCTTGTTTAAGTCCATAAATGGACTTCTTTAACTTGCATATTTTATGACGATCTGATGGATTAGTGAAACCTTCTGGTTGTGTCATATACACATCCTCATCCAGATTTCCATTAAGGAAAGCTGTCTTCACATCCATCTGCCAGATCTCATAATCGTAATATGCAGCTATCGCGAAAAGAATCCGAATAGACTTAAACATGGCTACAGGTGAGAAAGTTTCATCATAATCTATCCCGTAGATTTGTTTGAAACCTTTCGCAACTAGCCTGCCTTTATAGGTAACCACGTTACCATCCATGTCAATCTTCTTCTTGAAGATCCATTTACAGCCTATAGGGATTACTCCCGGAGGCGGATCAACCAAATCCCAGACTTGGTTATCTGACATGGAGTCCATCTCGGCTCGCATAGCTTCAAGCCATCTAGCTGACTCCGGTCCACTGACCGCATCCGCATAAGTTAGGGGTTCATCATTATCAATGATGTAGACTCCGTCATAGCGCTCAGGCTGTCGACGGATCCTACCCGATCTTCGCGGTTCCCGTGATATTTGAGCCTCAGGTTGTTCAATAACCTGATCTACCGGCTCAGGCTCATCCATCTGTGCCTGACTACTTTGTCCTTCCTCTGGATTCTCATCCAGCTTTATTTCTCTCCCACTGGCCTCTTGCAGAAGAAATTCCTTCTCAAGAAATATGGCCGTCCGAGCAACAAAAACCTTGTTCTCTTTGGGATCGTAGAAATAATAACCCTTAGTTTCCTTAGGGTAACCGACAAAGATGCATTTATCAGATCTGCTCTCTAGTTTCCCAGAGGCGAGCTTTTTGACATAAGCCTCGCAACCCCAGATCCTGATAAATGTCAAGCTCGGCTGTTTCCCATACCATAACTCATATGGCGTCTTTGAAACTGCCTTGGATGGCACTCGGTTTAGTACCTTTGCAGCTGTTTCCAGTGCAAAACCCCAAAAGGAATATGGAAGAGTAGCCTGACTCATCATAGAACGAACCATATCAAGTAACGTTCTATTTCTCCTCTCGGACACACCATTCCACTGCGGTGTTCCTGGCGGAGTGAGCTGTGAGATAATCCCACACTCCTTCAGATAGTCAGTAAACGCATGACTCAGGTATTCACCACCTCGATCAGAACGAAGTGCCTTGATATTGCGGCCTAGCTGATTTTGTACTTCATTTTTGAACTCTTTGAACTTGTCAAAAGATTCACTTTTATGTCTCATCAGATAGACATACCCATACCTACTGAAATCATCAGTAAAGGTAATGAAGTACTGATAGCCACCTCTGGCATGTTTACTAAATGGCCCACACACATCACTGTGTATAAGGTCCAGTAAACCTGAAGTCCTTTGACCTTTGTTTGAAAAAGGTGACTTCGTCATTTTACCCATCAAACAAGCTTTGCATGTATCAATCTCCTCATAGGAGAAAGATCCCAGCAGTCCATGATCATGCAACCGCTTAATGCGCTTCTCGTTTATATGGCCTAAACGACTATGCCATAACAAGGTGCTGTCATCAGCATACTTGGCTTTCTTATTATCAATGTTTTGTATAGAATTTTCCATGTCCAACATGTATAACCCATTGTTAATTGAACCAGTTGCATACACAATATTATCTAGAGATAAAACACACTTTGAAATATTGCATTCAAAGGCAAATCCTTTCCTGACAAGAGCAGGAATAGAGATAATATTCTTTGTGATACTTGGTACAAAATAACAATTGTTTAATTCTAATACAATGCCAGATGGTAAAGCAATGAAATAGTCTCCTATAGCAACAGCAGCAACCCGTGCCCCGTTTCCAACTCGTAGGTCTACCTCATGCTGTCCCACCTGCCTTCTTCTCTTGAGTTCCTGCACATTTGAACAAATGTGAACTCCACATGCAGTGTCCAACACCCATGATATAGTAGAAGAAGATAACATGACCTCAGTCACATATATACCTGAGCCAGAAGCGATGCTTCCCCTCTTATCTCCTTGGAGCGCTTTACAGTCCTTTTTCCAGTGACCCAGCTGGCCACAGTGGAAACACCTGTTGTCCTTCGACCGCTTCACCTTCTGTTTCAGGGCCTTGCTGTAATTCTTGACAGGGGCCTTGCCCTTCTTCCCCTTCTTCTTGTTCCTAGAAGGAACCATCAAGACAGAGGTTGAAGGCTTACCCTTCAGAGTTTCCTCAGTGGTCAAGAGCATATTCAGCAGCTCTGCCGGCGTACAATCGATTTTGTTCATATTAAAGTTAATGATGAACGCATCGAAAGAAGGCGGGAGAGACTGCAGAATAATATCCACAGCAAGCTCCTGGTTGATGGTATGCCCCAGTTTCTCCAGAGCCTCCTTGTGCCCAATCATCTTGAGCACGTGAGCTCCCACTGGGCTCCCCTCAGCCAGTTTGCTCTGAAAGAAGAGCTTCGTCAGATTATAGCGTTCAGTCCTCGCCTGTGCAGCATACAGCATCTTGAGGTTCGCTATAATTTCTATAGCCGACATATCCTCATGCTGACGCTGCAGCGGTGGCGTCATAGACGCTAGCATCAGGCAAGCGACATCAATGCTATCATTGACGTGCTTTTCATAGGCATCCCGAACCGCCCTTGCGGCGTTCGGAGCGGGCTGCGGCGGTATCGCCGTCTCGAGGACATACAGTTTCCTCTCTGCCTTAAGAACGATCTTAAGGTGTCCGAACCAGTCAGAGAAGTTCGGCCCAGCAAACTTCTCCCTTTCCAGTAGGGATCGCACATTGAAGCTCATGGTGTTCGTTGCTGCAGGAATCTACAACAAGCAAGAACAGCAAGGTCAGTATCAATGTTCAGAATCAATCCAGGACTTAAGAAAGATTCTTTTCTCACTATTTTGTCTGACTGAAAAATCCAGTAAACAGTCCGAAAGAGTAACACTCTTTTAGTGAGATGGGATCCAGATTTCATACTTGGTCTCCGCGTCCCGCTCAGGCGAGATAAGTTGCACAGAGATGACAAGCACTAATTTCTGGTAGGCTATCCCAGCCAATCGCCAACCCGTGCGATTCCCCTTCATCTTGGCAATCCAGCAGACTATGCCAACTGAGTTGGTACAACACAGTCTCTGATCCCAGAGATGGCTGCCTCCATGTGCTACCATATGCGCCACATATGTAGCCTACATGGTCAAGCTGACCTGACCTACTCCCTGGACCACCACGTGCTATGCTGAGCAACGAGAGGGGATAAATCCCAACTCTGTAACACGCAGGTGAAATCCAGCACCGTCTGAAGATAGATGGACGTGCCCACTGAGTGGGTTCAACACGGCTCCAACGATAATCAGAACAGTGAGGTTTCGCGTCAGAAGGCTTACGAGCTTGATATGTTAGCGTTGGATTTTAGCGGTCTTTTATCTTCTTACTATCAGGCATATCCTATGGCTATAGCAGAAGATAAACACATGCAATTCTAATTATTTAAGCAATAAATAGAAAGCATGATCTTATGTGGTAAAAGCCCAAGAACCCTAGTAAGACCTTAATTTTACTTAAGTCTTCACTTGAGCTCCTTATGCATCTCATATGGTCCAACCCAGTGCCCAAGCGCCAAGAGCACCTCAGGTGCACCACCAGGTGAATGCCCCTCTTGGATGTGTGCTTTTGTGCTCTTGTCTAATCAAAGTACATTTGATCTATCTAGACAAGGTTGACTCGCAGGTCAACAACATATTATAAATTAAGTACAATGTGATTCGCAGATCACAAATTAATTTACAATGTTTTTTTTTTTTTTTTAAATCCAGGCACGCAGGCCCCAGCACAGCACACAAATGGGCAACCCACATAAGACTAAATAAACAAGCATATGGTTCAATCAACATGTGATCCATTCATGAAATTAAAATTTTTGAAAAACCCCATGGTATCAATTTTAATTTCCTTATGGGCCCTATAACCTTACAATGGTCCATTGATGGGGATCCACTCATCCATCTAGTTAGATCCTTTCCCCTTGCATGCACCGAGTCCTAACTGACCCGAGTTGACCTAATGGTCAACCATGCATGCGCCAAGGGCTGAACCACCCTCATGAGTTTTGGCAAGCGGGTGTGACCCCGGGCCTGACTCAAGTGTGTTCAGAAGTTGTCTCAACCAGACCTCGCTACACGCCCTAGATGCAGTCAACCTACAGCCACCTTGTGCTTGCGCATAGGTGCTATCAGGTCAACTCATCTGAGCTGTCAGATGGTCTGATCAGACTTGGATCTATTTAGATTATGCTTTCAACCCCATCAACCCATCTAAGGAATTATAGTAGGGTCACCTTAGATCTAATCAGCCGCGCAAGATATAAGTTTTATAAACATCTAGATCAAGCGCAAACAATCAAACAACATGCTTCACTTATGTTGATAACCCTTACATCTAAGGGGGTCCCCTTCAAGGGGGAGCGCAAACTTTAGGGGGTCCCCTTCAAGGGGGAGCGCAAACTTTAGGTAACAATGAGACAAGCGCAAAGTTCATGTAACCATGACACAAGCGCAAAGTTCATGTAACCAAATCATCAAGTAAGCGCAAAATCATCAAGTAAGCGCAACATATATGGATCACATCAGCAAACATAATAGCATGCAAAGAGCCTAGCTCTGATACCAATTGAAGAAACCCCTAAATGGGGGGCAAAAACCCTAAAGCATGGCGCTAAAGAAAAATATGCTAGCGGAAGCAAGGGTTTAAGATCATTTGCATGCCATATGTTCAACTATAACCGATTGAGTAGATTGAGATGGAAATTCATACCAACGCCATATGCTTGGAAGTCGGCTTGGATGAAGAGAACAAACTAGATCTCCTCCACAAGTTCACACACAAGATGAAGATGCTTACTCCTTGCGGTCCCTTGTGCTAGCAAGACACCCAAGCTTTTCTTTTTGTCGAATGGAAGGGATGATGAGATGATTCCCTTTCTTGGCCGAGAGCTTCTCTTGCTTCTCTCCCACCTTCGTCAACCACCCAACGAAAAGGATGATGAGCGTTGAAGTGAAGAAGCCAACGCTTATGCGTTTTGGCGTTGAAGCATAACCGGCTTTGATTACTTTCCATAAGTGGAAGAGAATCAAGCCAAGCGTTCAAGCCACTTCAAGAACGCATATTGGCATTGAACCAAGCGTTCACATTTGTGAACCGGTTCAATCCAAATCGTTCAATCGAATTTGGTTCATCAAACCAAACCGAAATAGCTCAAGCCACTTGGTCTAGACCAAATCGAACCCCAAGGCTCATGATCTAACCATTCATCTCCTGATGCCCCTGATCTCTCCGATCTAGCATCACCTCTCTCGATCGAAGCTTACCGATCTCAAGCCCTAATCAATCAAACATGATCAGACCAGATCTCACTTACAATCAGAGATTAAATCCCCTTTAAACTGAACCAAAGAATCCAGTCCATACGATCTGACTTAAGTAAGCCATATCATCAAATTGTGCGACCCTGAGGGTTTCCTTTAAATGTCGGTAACGATAACTTACGTTATCACGATCAGTGAGGGGTATCTAGCAACACATCACTGTCTCCCGATATAAAGGAAAGAGTCTTCCAAGACTACTCCCAAACCATAGCACAAGTGTGAATCAACTCACAAGGCATGCATGATTCCTTTGCCACTGGATGTTCTTATTGGACAAGCATGTCAAGCCTGTAACTCCAATACGATGAGCATGATCAGATCAGATGAGCATAGTCATCTGGGTATGGCCATACACTATCTCAATCATCTCATACAAGGGGGGCCCCTTTAGAACATCACACTCCTTGAACAAGGAGACGGCAATCCTTTATCTATCACAAGTGCCCTAACCTGACTCAAGCTCACCATCCAAGATAGTCTATAATCATTATGTTTCAAATGATATTGAACTACCTCAAGACAATGACAATCATCATTTAGAAACACAAGTGATCTCAAGTCAAAGGACATGTGCCACTTAGTGCTTACAAGGATCATTCACATTGTGACAAGCAATGGAATATCCCAGTAGGGTCTGTCCAGTACATCCAATGTACCCATGAGTCTACATCTTATTCCATGCTCGAAGCATCCTATAAGATTAGCACTCATATTAGTCTCAATCATATCAAGGCTGTCTCAAGTTCACCAAGATATCTCGACTAAGGACAAAGAGCATGTCAGCCCAGCTGAACAGCTTTGAGACATTATTCAGAAGTACACTTATTACAGCAGACAAGGTAACAACCTGAATAATAACCATGCCTTTTATAAACATAAGAGTTTATTACATGATACTTATACAATCCCAAGGCCTCAAACATTAGCCTTAAGGGCATACCCCAACACTAACACGAGCGAAACAATCTTATCCGAACGGTGATAAGATAGTGAAACTCAATTCCGTTTATGGTTGACAATTTACCAAAAATTGTAAGCTCCTAACACGAGCGAAACAATCTTATCCGAACGGTGATAAGATAGTGAAACTCAATTCCGTTTATGGTTGACAATTTACCAAAAAATTGTAAGCTCCTGGCAAGAGCAAAACAATCTTATCCGAACGGTGATAAGATTGTGAAATTCAATTCCGTTTATGGTTAGCAATTTACAAAAATTGTATTCTCCTAACAAGAGTGAGATAATCTTATCCGAACAGTGATAAGATAGTGAAATTCAATTCCGTTTGTGGTTGACAATTTACCAAAAAATTGTAAGCTCCTAACACGAGTGAGACAATCTTATCCGAATGGTGATAAGATAGTGAAATTCAATTCCGTTTATGGTTGATAATTTACCAAAAAATTGTAAGCTCCTAACACGAGTGAGATAATCTTATTTGAACGGTGATAAGATAGTGAAATTCAATTCTGTTTATGGTTGACAATTTACTAAAAATTGTAAGCTCCTAACACGAGCGAAACAATCTTATCCGAACGGTGATAAGATAGTGAAATTCAATTCCATTTATGGTTGACAATTTACCAAAAATTGTAAGCTCCTAATACGAGCGAGACAATCTTATCCGAACGGTGATAAGATAGTGAAATTCAATTCCGTTTATGGTTGACAATTTACCAAAAATTGTAAGCTCCTAACACGAGCGAAACAATCTTATCCGAACGGTGATAAGATAGTGAAATTCAATTCCGTTTATGGTTGACAATTTACCAAAAATTGTAAGCTCCTAATACGAGCGAGACAATCTTATCCGAACGGTGATAATATAGTGAAATTCAATTCCATGGTTGACAATTTACCAAAAATTGTAAGCTCCTAATACGAGCGAGACAATCTTATCCGAATGGTGATAAGATAGTGAAACTCAATTCCGTTTATGGTTGGCAATTTACCAAAAATTGTAAGCTTCTGGCACAAGCAAAACAATCTTATCCGAACAGTGATAAGATAGTGAAATTCAATTCCGTTTTTGGTTGACAATTTACCAAAAATTGTAAGCTCCTAACACGAGTGAAACAATATTATCTGAACGGTGATAAGATAGTGAAACTCAATTCCTTTTATGGTTGGCAATTTACCAAAAATTGTAAGCTCCTAACACGAGCGAAACAATCTTATCCGAACGATGATAAGATAGTGAAATTCAATTCCGTTTATGGTATACAATTTATCGAAAATTGTAAGCTCTTGGCAAGAGCGAAACAATCTTACACGAACGGTGATAAGATAGTGAAATTCAATTCCGTTTATGGTTGGCAATTTACCAAAAATTGTAAGCTCCTAACACGAGCGAAACAATCTTATCTGAATGGTGATAAGATAGTGAAATTCAAGTCCGTTTATGGTTGACAATTTACCAAAAATTGTAAGCTTCTAATACGAGCGAGACAATCTTATCCGAACGGTGATAAGATAGTGAAATTCAATTCCGTTTATGGTTGACAATTTACCAAAAATTGTAAGCTCCTAACACGAGCGAAACAATCTTATCCGAACGGTGATAAGATAGTGAAATCCAATTCCGTTTATGGTTGACAATTTACCAAAAATTGTAAGCTTCTAGCACAAGCAAAACAATCTTATCCGAACGGTGATAAGATAGTGAAATTCAATTCCGTTTATGGTTGACAATTTACTAAAAATTGTAAGCTCCTAACACGAGCGAAACAATCTTATCCGAACGGTGATAAGATAGTGAAATTCAATTCCGTTTATGGTTGGCAATTTACCAAAAATTGTAAGCTCCTTACACGAGCGCAAAATAAATAAAAAAAAAAATAAAAAAAGTAAAAAATACAAAAATACAAAAAATGATACAACGGATTTGCATGCGCACGCCGCTTATACAAATCCGTTGGGAGGCATTTGTTGACGGTAAAAAAAATGATAATAAATTTAAAAAAACTAATTAATTAATTAACTAGTCCTTAATTAATTATTTAATTAATTTCTCATTCAACCAACATACTCCTGCCAAAATAAATTTTGACTATTGTGGTGTGACAAAAAATCAATTAATTAATTATCAATTAATTGTTAACTAATTATCAATTAATTATTGATTATCAATTAATTAACAATTAATTAATTCATTTTTTTACCACACTAGCGCATAAACAAAAAAATAATAAATAAAATAGATTGCCATGACATGCGACCAAGGCAGCAAATAAAAAAAAACCGTATTTGCCTTGGTCGCATGTCATAGCATTCTATTTTATTTATTATTTTTTTGTTTATGCGCTAGTGTGGTAAAAAAATGAATTAATTAATTATTAATTAATTGATAATCAATAATTAATTGATAATTAATAATTAATTGATGATCAATAATTAATTAATTGATAATTAGTTAACAATTAATTGATAATTAATTAATTGATTTTTTGTCACACCACAGTAGTCAAAATTTTTTTTGGCAGGAGTATGTTGGTTGAATGAGAAATTAATTAATTAATTAATTAAGGACTACTTAATTAATTAATTAGTTTTTTTTTAATTTATTATCATTTTTTTTACCGTCAACACCTATGTATCTGCAGGTGCTGCTGACTCTGGCAGATCAGCAGGAGGCCCCAGTGTAGCAGAATCCTCTACGTCCATCGGAGTAGTCTCAACTACTATCGGTGCTGGCACTAGGGGTGCTATAGATATCTCAGTTGTCTCTACAACTGGTGATAACGGTCTGGTAACTCTCCTCCCCCGCATAGTCATGCCTCGCGTGGTACGCTTCCTAGCGTACCGTCTAGCGATCCTCTGATCGCGGCTCTCTAATATAATCTCTAACTTCGGAGAGCTAATTGGCTCAAGCACTGCCGTCTGTGATGCACTGGGTACTGAGGATGTGCTTGGAGCTGGGGACGTCCTCTCAATACCAATCACTGGGATACTCCCAAGGTGTGTCGGAGGGAGGATATAGGTCGAACGGTATCAGAGACTCCACTGCCGACATCTGTGCAAGCTCAAATCTCTCCGACAGTACTCCATGGGCCATCCTATACCTAGGATAAATAGGAGGGTACGGTCCTTGCACACTCTCCTTCCTCACCGCCCCATAGGGTTTGGTTCTCACTGATCTCCTCGGAGCCATAATATCGATCAAAGCAATCCAAAAGATGCAAAGGTATCTCAAAAACCGTAAGCTACAGTAACTTTGAAATTCGGCCGTGAAAACCAAAGTATGAAATCGCTCCCAAAAATCCGACCAAACGGCTCCAAACCAGTGTTATACGTATAAAATCTACGTACAAACAATGAATCGCTAGTCTAAGCAGGAGAAACTCATGGATATGTGCGAAAATCGGCGTCGAATCGGTCGAAAATCGTATTCTGGCGGGTCGGTGGATGCACGGCGATTCTCCACGAAATCCGGTGGAAATCCGGTGGAAGATCGTCGGAAGTCACTCGCTGGAAGTAGAGGAAGGTAGGTGGAAGGGTTTCGTCGCTGCTTGTGGAAGGAATCGTCGAAAATCGGCGAGTTACGAGCATGGGCATAAACCCTAAGTCGCCCGTCAATTTTAAACCATAAGAACTTATGGTCCATAAATGCGTCACGGCTTCGGCCATAAACCTTCCTTAGTGTACAGTGTCCAGCCATATTCAATTATATTCAAAATCACGGCTACATGATAATTACGGCTCCGGCCGTGAATCTCGCATTTTAACTTCGCTTTTTGCCAAAAAAAAAATCACAAAAAATCTCCAAAAAATTCCTGCATGCAAAACAACGAATTTAAAGTGTTTTTCTTATAAACAAGTTCATCATAACATGCAGACAAAATTAATTACAAAAATTCGAAGCTAAGTAACTAATCACGAAAAATTCAAAAACTTAATGAAAAATAAAAAAATGCTGAAATTAATAAAATTCAGAGTTTCTGGGTTGCCTCCCAAGTAGCGCTTATTTAAGGTCCTTAGCTTGACCAAAATAATATTCATTGTCCTTCAGGTGGATATGAGGCATAGTGAATAATAGGCAGTATTTATTCTTCACGCCTTTCTAGATCGTTATATGGGTTTAACTTTAAAGTTTGTGATAACTCCCATGTTCCACCTTTTTTCTTCTTGTCCCTCTCATGCTTTGCCCGATATTCTAAGGGACGTCTATCGATTTCAAAAAGATTTCCTTCATTGAATCTATCCTTCTTCACTTCAAGGGATTGACTGGAACCTGCAAAATAGCCCTTAAAGAAAAATCATAAACCAATTTGCTGTCATTTAAATTCAACGTTAGTTTCTCATGCAGCGTGTCAATTATAGCTCATGTACTTTCCAAAAATGGTCTACCCAGAATAATAGGTGATTTAATGTCTTCTTCCATTTTAATAATCATGAAATCAGTTAAGACAGAAAACTTGTCAATTTTAATAGACACATTTTCTAAAATTCCTAAAGGTTGCTGAATAGATCCATTAGCAAATTGAATGCAAGTTCCAGTAGGTTTAAATTCTCCACTACCTACTTTTTCAATCATATATGAAGGCATCAAATTAACACTCGATCCTAAGTCACATAAAGCATTCTCAACAAAAAACTTACCAACTTGGTAGGGAATTGAATTGTCTCCAGGATCTCTTACCTTGGTTATTTCTGTGTCCATACTTACCTGGTCGCCCTTTACCTCATATTCTCTAATATCAGATTTTCCCTGATCTACTCTAACTAGCCTCTGGGGAAAAGGGATTGGAGGAACATACGTAGGCAGACCTACATATTTTTCCTCCCTTTTTTCCTCACAGCTATCTAATGCAAGAGTGTCGTCCTCAGGTTTGACTATAGGACCCTCGATAGAGTCTCCAGGTGCGTCATTGTTTTTGCCACTCACAATAGCGACCGCATTACAATGCTCCCTGGGATTCATCTCAGGTTGTCCCGGAAGTCTCCCTGTGGGCCTGCTAGTAGAACTCGCTTGCTGAGCAATCTGATTCTCTAACATCTTGTTGTGGGTAGCCAAAGCATCCAGACGAGATGTCAGCTACTTGACTGCATCAGCGAGGTCATCAGTGCTCTTCTGCTATTTCATGAGAAATCCTTCTAGCATGGTCTCTAAGTTTGACTTCTGGGGTTGTCCATATTGTCTTGATTGAAAGCCCGGTGGTGGCCTATTATTCTGCTGGGGATACTGAGGAGGAGCTTGCCCTTGATTGTTCTTGTAGGACAAGTTGGGGTGGTTCCTCTATCCTGGATTGTAGGTTGCAGAATATGGGTCATTCACTGGTCTCTCATTGAAATTCGCCAAGGCGTTAACTTGCCATTAACGGCAACTGAGGGAAAGGAAAAGGCATCTAACTTCTGTGCCAATGAATCTACCTTTGTTGTTAGAGATGTCAAGGAATTATTATGGTACTTACCAAATCCCGTGGAAGTAGTACCTCACTCACTTGACCAGTGGTTATGGTTCATGGCCATATCCTCAAGTAGAGCTGTCGCCTCTTCCATGCCTTTGCTCATGATTGTTCCTCCAGCCGCAGCAACCACCATCAACTTGGTACTATAATCCAATCCATTATAAAAGATGTGGATCAAAACTCATACTTGGAGTCCATAGTGTGGGCACATACGCTGGAGCTCCTTCAAGCGATCTCAGGCGTCATACAGTGATTCTCCCTCTTGTTGTGCAAAACATGTAATCCTGTTGCACAGTTGAACAGTCTTGCTAGGTGAGAAGTATTTGTTCAGAAAGGCTTTGGAAAGCTCGTCCCAGGTAGTAATAGATCCTGCTGGTAGCGAATATAGCCAAGCTCTCGCACGGTCCCTAAGAGAAAAAGGGAACAATCTTAGTTTTATTACGTCAGATGAAACTCCATTAACTTTGACAGTATCACAATATTCTAAAAAAACAGCTAGATGTAGATTAGGGTCCTGATTTGGGGATCCCCCAAATTGATTTTACTGGACCATCGTCATCAACGCTGGTTTGAGTTCAAAGTTATTCGCTTATACATTGGGTCGGATTATGCTTGAATTAAAGCCTTGTATGTTCGGTACAGCGAAGTCCCTCAAAGATTGATTGTTTGCCTCCATTACACCTTCTTCAGAAATCTTCTGAGTCTGAAACTGCAATCTCCTTCGAAGGCGAAATGTACGTTCAATTTTTGGGTCTGCTGGAACTAAAGTACCCTGTTTGAGAAATTCTAGGCATACAATGTGTAAGGCAAAATAGAAAATAAAATAATAGTCAAAAAGAAAAGACAAGTAAGAACTAACACTAAAACAAAAGAAAGAAAGGTGCCTAGTCTCCAAACTTATCTAATAAGTCAACATTAACTAGCCGTAATCCCTAGCAACGGCGCCAAAAACTTGATAGCTTTCCGCAAGTGCACGGAATTATCAAAGTAATAAAAAGATATCATTCCCAATGAGGATTACGTATTTAAGTAATGACTTTTTGACTTGTTTAAATCCAGGCAAAACAAATGAGTGATTATGATAAACTTCTAAGCACGAATAATTCTAAAGTAGCTTTTGAGAGGGTTCAAGTTCTAAGAGAATCGGGATTTCTAGGTTTCACCACACTAACTATTATGAATCTTATAAAGATAACTCAATCAATAGAAAATATCTATCATGAAAGGAACTTTTCCTATTGTACATATCATCTCCTCTCGGAGTGTAATACGGTATTTAATTAAGTTAACTCCCTACTCTCATGACAGTTAACATAACTAAACCCATTAAGTTCTATGAAAAGCTATTTGGATCCTTCAGACGAATCCAACCTACTCTCGTGATTGGATTTAAAGGTTCAATTGAAATAGATCGGATGTTGCAATTCACCTCTCGGTCCTTCTCGCAACGTCTAAAGCATAATTATACGTGGCCAAGGTAAATTATGAAACAAATACAACTTCAATCAGATCATGATAATAAATTCGTATAAAAAGAGTATGAATAAAGATTAATTCATAAAAGTCAGCGGGTTAAGCCCTAAATCCCGAAATAAGGATCTACTCACTCATGTTCTTAAGGAAATACATGTTTGTACGATGAACATGTATAGATCTAGTAAAAATCACAAAGAATTCACTAAGACAACAATAAAACCGGCTTCCCCTCGATCTGGATATGAGAAAGAGTCGATCAATCATTGCTTTTGCATGGAATCTTGTCGGAATATGCTCTGAAACTCGAATTTTCGCCCTCGTCGCCGCCGCCGCTTGTGTTCATCGGAAAAAGCTCTCTTAGTCCACGAAAAATTTGATCTTTTATACTTAGACCAGTCCGGAACCCATCAAGGAACAGTTCTGCAAAGTTTAGTTCAAATCCGGTTCGAATCGGTGAAGAATTGAGTGAAAAACTCGTCGGGCGGACGTTTTCATGGTCCGTAACATGTTCATGGTCACGACCGTGATTCTTTCTGTGTGTATAGGCCTTATGTCACAGAAATATTCACGGCCTATAATGGATTTACGGCTTCACCCATGAAAGTTTCTGTGTATATCCATACTTAGCCGTTTTTTCGCCCGCTGCTCGAACTCAAAATTACGGCCGATCTAGCGTTCTTCACTATTTCGACTCCAAATTCGACGTGTAAGCTTGTGATCTCCTCGAGAATCATAAATTGGCTTCAAAACTCGTGAAATCCTCCATTTTTGGGTGATTTTACCTATATTTTCATAAAAACCAAGAAAAATAAAAATTCTGTGCAAAATGAAGTAAAAGTATCGAAATAAGCACAAAATCATGCAAATAAGCTCAAAATATGATCTAAAATATAGGCAAAAATGTGGTGTAAATACAATGGATCAATAGCATTAAATAAAAAATATATTAAAAATATTCTAAATTGTTTCACATTTGTTTTGAATATTTTTTTATGTAAAAACAACATTTAACTATCCAATATTTTTATTTCTTATTTAATTTCTAAAAAAATCTAGTTATAGTTATATTATTCAATAAATTGAAAACAAAAAATGGTGTGATTGTTCAAATTAAATTTATACTTAAAAACTATTGAAATTTTTATTTATTTTATTTTGCATCTATTATTTACCATATACATATATTAGATCACTTAGATGTATAGTAAGAAGAATAACATGGAAATATAAATAAGAAGGTGAGTTTGATAATGAACATGATTTTTTAATTAAAAATGTTATAAAATAAATATGGAAATGAGCTTCTTGTAATATGCAAATCATTACCATTACTTCCTTTTTCTAAAACTTTTTTAAGCATTTTTTTCACATGATTTCTTAAAAAGCACATAGATTGTATAAGACAATGTTAGCAATATGCCTTACCTCTGTAAGGCTATGATGAGGTAAGTTGATGTCTCTTTAAATTTTATCGTAATATTCATCCTAACCTATTTTGGCATTATGTTAGGAGAAAATAGCCTAGCCTAGGTACCCAGGCTAGAATTTCTATGCTGGGTGTTTCATTTTTTAAGGAAAAATATTTTTTTTATAGAAATAATCTACACACTTTAAGCTATTCAATAATACCAATATTGAGGTAGTTTAGATTATGCACAATAAAAAATTACCCTAAACATTTCTATATAGTAAATAGTTTTTTATCTTTTATGCAATAATATTTAGGATAATTTTTTATTATGAGTAATTTAAACTACCCTAATATTAGTATCATTGGATAGCTTAAAATATGTAATCATTTCTAAAAAAAAATTAAAAAAAATACCCAGCTTAAAAATCTTAGCCTAGGCTTCTATTGTACCGTACAAATTGATCGCATATTTAATTATAAACAAAAAATTATAACTCAAGTGCATCGATGTATTCATAACATTGTACAGAATATGGCCCTAAGGCCCATAGGCCGAAACCAACAACACTATCAGGGGTCTATCCACTTCGTAACTAAAACCCGTTTTAACTGGCATGCATAAATACAACCTCGATCACTTCTTTCCCTAAAACGAGACGCCGAAGCAGAAACCGTGAAAACCCTAAACCCTAGATCTCTCCCGATGGCGAAATCTTCGTCCACCGTTGATAAGATAAAGGACTTGTATAGATCCCAAATCGATAACGAAGCAAATTGGGCAGTCAACTCGGTAAATTCCGATCCATCCCTTTTTACTTCTCTTGCATGATCATTCTTCTTTTCTCTTGTTTCCCTTGTACATATATTTTTTTAACATTAGTGGAAAGTTTTGGATCTGAAATATACAACCTTTGTTGGCACGAGTAATGTCTGATGATCTCCTTGCTTGCACACAAGTATTGATGACAGTCAGCGCTGAGAAGCTTTAGATGGTTACTAGGGTTCTAAGTAAACCATTCGTTGAGTGCTTTGCTAATTAAAAGCTCTTGCCAATAAGTTAAAGCTTGGATAGAGATTTTACGCTCAATTATATAAGTGAACAAGATTGTATATAAAATGTTCATCTCGTTAATATTCACGATAAAGTCTGAGACCGATACTTGAATAATAATTATAAACAATTTTTATATGCACATTTAAGTAGTAAACAAGTTTACATACCTAGAGTTCTATAAATATTTAAGAATTATCGCGTACGTTTAATTAATTTATGAATGGGTTAAAGATTTGAAGTTTTAAGTTGATCTATAGTGGTTATACTAAAGCTCTACAAATTCTCTAGCTCGGCTGGTGAGCTTGACAAGTTTTTTTTATTTTAAGTTTGAGCATAGATTTTGAGTCTGAATGAGTGCTCAAGCTTAATAATCCTTTTTTGATAAACAAGTTTGTACATGGTTGAGCTCTGCTTGTTTGCAACCTTTCCAGTCGAGAGTAGATTGTATAGTAATTCTATTTTCATAGTGAGAAAGGATTCAATTTTTTGTTTGGGCACTTCAGTTTGTTTAGAAGTTTTAAATAACCTACGCACAAGCTTACTGAAGATGCACGTGAGTCTAATTGACTAGATATTCTGGTATGTGCAAGTCACTGAATCTATACCCCAATTTAAGTGTGAGCCTGCATACATTGATAGTCACTAGACTGCAGTCGCTTTGAATCTAACATTTAGTGAAGTACCTTCACTTGGTTTTAACATCACTCTTTACCTTGAGTGTAACTTATTGAAAGAGTTGCTATATTGTTGCAACCTAGCAATGACTATATAATGATCGAGGTATTTTAGTTCATATTGTGTCATATTATTTGAATTATAAAATATCCAGGCATATGATCGAGGTATTTTAGACAAGGGTTGTGAGACTTCATGTATTGTGGCACATGCCTAATTTAACCATGACAATACATTTGTCCACTTATTTCAATTATGGTTCTGTATTTCATTTATGCAAAGATGTTAATGAGATGTTGTAAGAATGGACAAAGATTTTACCACTTGGATGACAATAATTTTTAGTCAAAGATAGATTTTATGAGCCACAATATTCTATCTTACTAAATGGAACAGTGATTTATTCACTTCTGGAGTCGTTTGTGCTCAATTATCTATATATTGCCTCTGTATATCATCACCTGTAGAGTGTATACTGATTACTGATTGCTAAAAAATAATGAAATTTGAAACTTGTAAACAACAAGAAATATTTAGAAATTCTGTGAGGCCAAAATTAGAGATTGCAATTTCTAGCATTCTTAGATCATTAGACAATGAATTTTTTTTTTCTAAATAAAACCTCAATGTTTTATGGAGTCAAATAGTTGATATTTGCAATTTCCCAGCATTTTCCATTGTGAAGATTTTCCTATTGTTTCTCATAGTGCTATTAGCTGATTCTTGCTTGTTCCCCCTCCAATCTTATTTTCAATAAACAACAATATCATTAGCTTGTATTAGTTGTAATTTTGAAATGACAGAGAAATTCACAATTAGAAATACTAAATAGAACAGTGATTTATTCACTTCTGGAGTCTTTTGTGCTTAGTTTTCTATATATTGCCTTTGTATATCGTCACCTGTGGTAAACAAAAAGAAATATTTAGAAATTCTGGGAAGCCAAAATTAGAGATTGCAATTTCTTTACATTCATAGATCGTTGCAGTTAATGGAATCAAATAGTTGTTATTTGCAATTTCCTGGCAATTTCAATTTTGAAGATATTCCTATTGTTTCCTCCAATCTTATATTCAGTAAACAGCAACATCATTAGCTAGTATTAGTTATACTTCTGAAAAGAAAGAGAAATTCACAGTTAGAACTAAGAATAGCTAATAAGTATAGTAATGCATGACACAGAGTAAAGTAGGGAGAGATGATGAGTAGAGAAGATAGGAGAAAATAAATTTAGTATTTCATTTGAAATCTTCTATTTTTATTGTAATCTAAGACTGCTTTTGTGTAAAACCTACAATCAAACATAATATTTGTTAATACTGTTACACTTACCGATTTATATACTAACTAATGTCGTTAACAGAACTACTCATTGTTCACTATAAAACCTAATAGTAATACCAACTTATGTGGATTAAGATAAGGTTGGCTAAGTGACTGGACTTCTTTCCAACTTCACTTGCTTGATTAGATTGATTGAACAACGTAGCAACTCATCTTTTTCCTTGCGTTGAGCTTGCACAAAGAGATTTTTGAAAGTGTGTTCAAGTATCTTTTATCTGATGCTTAAATCAATGAAGGTTGTGAAATAGCTTGGAAGGCAAAGAGCTTAGCAACCCATCTTTTTCCTTGCGTTGAGCTTGCACAAAGAGATTTTTGAAAGTGTGTTCAAGTATCTTTTATCTGATGCTTATAAGTCAATGAAGGTTGTGAAATAGCTTGGAAGGCAAAGAGCTTACCTTCTCCCCTACCAAGTGGAGCATTATACCTATTACAAAGAACAAATGCTTTCGTTGTTGGTCTTGCAAAGACAATTAGTGACATAGCATAGCTTGGGGTGCATTGATGATCTATGGTGGTGTTTAGTTATTGCGAGCAGCACTGTTTTGGACGATTATGGACAGGGTTGAGTTTTCCTACATTGCTAGTTGTTGGGAGAGATGGTTTTGCTGTGTAAAGATTGCCTTTAATACGAATGAAGGTTGTAGATTATTGAGGTATGTTTGCTCCCTCTTATTTCGCTCTTATGATTTATGCAGAGAGCTATACCCACATGGTGTTTCTTCAGGTAGCTCCCGAGTCATTTTATTCCTGAGTGATGTGTCTTGAGTCATGACCTGTTGGAATGATTTAGAAGATGTTCACGTGCTTTTTAGCCCTCGAGTCATCTTTATTCACACGGTTCATTAGCTACTCAAACCTAGGTGTCTTGGTTAGCCGAGTCCATGTTCTGTTAAGTAAACTTATTTTACCAATAATATAAAGTGAGATTTGACACCGGATCATAATAGATTATCAACCTTTTTTGTAACTGTGGTTTACACATTTGTTGTACTGTATATTTCAGTTCTAAATTCCTCTAGTTGTACTATGCAGAAGCTCCTGTGTGCAGTTGGATTGTTTGCCGGATCTATATTCATCATGCGCAATTTTGGAGATCTTATGGCTGTCTGAAGGGATATTCGCTAGTTAGTTCAAAATGCTAGCGTTAAATTGCTGTTCGGAATCTGTTCTTTACTCTATTTTTCTATGTTTTTTATTGGCAATGTATGCTACTTGTGCAATTCGTTTGCAGATACTGTGATTAAGAGTTTGCTGGGATAGAATTTGTGATGAATGACTTTTAACATTTTATAGTCAAGCCATATAGCATATTGTCTAGATCGTGAACGATGGATGCAAGGTCAGGATGATATTGTCTAGATCATGAGGTCGCATTCCCAGGGAATGGGAGGAAAAAAAAAGATATTTTTAATACTTGTCTTGTACCTATGGGCCACCTTGCAGCGCAAATTCTACCTGAATGAGCAAGAAATATATTTTTTATATTTTGCCCCATTAAGTACTTTAAGAAATTTATAATTATAGTTGTTATTTTTTTAGTACATCTTTATTATTTTATTTTTTATACATTATTAAATAAAAGATGAATTGCTACAATAACCTTTGCTTATCGTTCTCCTAAACTAGAGAAAAATTAACTTAGGCATGGTTGGCTTATAATTTGGTTGATTTTTTTTAATCTAATTAAATTAAACTATTTCCACAAAAGAAAACTTTAATTAGCTGAATATTCCGTCCTCCTCTCTAATGTATTTTCTTAGATGAAAAACTGAGAAGAAAGAATGAAAAATTTTAATTTTTATTACTAGATTCAATGTTTTTCATTATTTTCCCCTAATTTTTCATCCAAAGAAATAAATATAGTGTAAAGCTCTATTTTTGTCTTACATTTGCTTCTCTCTCCTTGACATGTAATTAGTAAGTTGGGGTCGTCGAGTTGGGTTGTGTGGGTCGCGTTAGTAGGTTGAAGACCAATAATATATATTTTTGAATTATATTTATTTATATAATGAAAGGTATTGTCATTATATTGATTGCTATTTAGTAAATTTTAGTAATAGTAATGTTGGAGAGGAAAAAATCACAACTCTTTAGTCTCATAATAAGAAATTTGAAAGAAAATCTTGAGTTTATATTGTGTTGAAGCATTCTTACCTATTGGAGTTTTTTAAGAGCATTCAATTAAATCATCTAAGTTGATCCAAACACACAGTGTGTGGCGAGTGTGTGCCTCGCCACACAAAGATATAGGTGCGGGTGCAGTATTATCTCCATATTATTTTTATTGGGCATTTATTTATTATTTTTTATTTTCGTCCAAGACTTGGTCATTACTGTTAGTAGCTTATAATTAAAACTATTTTAACTGCTCATTACTATTAATTTTAGTCGTTGTGTATACACTATATAAGTCAAGGTAAAGGCAATGTTTAGAACACACAGAGCATTAAATATCTCCTTTTCTTATTTTCTCCTTTTCTCTTGTTCGACGTTGAAAGTAATAGTGGCAAGTTCTTACTGATGTGTATGGAGGGGATAACATTGATTGTGTTTTAGGAAAAGGGCAAGAGCACTGAATGCCCATCGAAGGGTTGCATCTTTGTCTTAGCAGAAATTCATCACCTTTGGTTAAATTTTACTCTGATTATGTTTGTATACATTATCTGCTAAATTAAATTAATTACACTAACAATCTAAAAGCAAAGATTACCTATTTACTATTTGTTTATTTTTGTCCAAGACTTGGTCATTATTATTAATAGCTTATAATTAAAACTATTTTAATTGCTTGTTACTATTAATTTTAGCCTTTGTGTTTACACTATATAAGTCAAGGTAAGGGTAATGTCTAGAACACACCGAGCAGTCAATTCTCCTTCACTTAGTCTTCTCCTTTTCACTTGTTCGACATTGAAAGTGATGGTGGCAAGTTCCTTACCGAAGTGTCGGTAGAGGGGATAACATTGATTGTATCTTAGGAAAAGGGGAAGAGAACTGAATGCTCATCCAAGAGTTGACATCTTTGTCTTTAGCAGAAATTCATCACCTTTGGTTAAATTTTACTGTGTCTTTACTCTATTTTATTATGTTTGTATAACATTATATGCTAAATTAAATTAATTACACCAACAATCTAAAAGCAAAGATTACCTATTTAATTGTCGTAATTATATTAGATAATGACAATAATTCTTACGTGAAAATTTATATATTTTATTTATTTTCGTCGTTGAAGTATTTCTGTTGGAATCGGTGAAAAAAAAAAACAATTCAATTTACTTCTGAAATATTTCTGCTTACATATATTGTTCACCTTTTATAAATAAAAGCGAAAAAAAAGAGAGCCGCTGGGGCCCAAGGATAGCGGCACTGTTATGAACTTTGTTCTATTATTGATTGTAGGAATTAGGAAAAGAAAATAGAAGGGATTACTGTTTATGTGAATTGAAAAATGTTTAACTCACTTTCATTCACTATTTCTTTTAATTGAAAAAAAGTTAATAAATTAGAGAAAGCCGGTTAGAGAAAAATAATGATATAAAATTAGGATTTAAAACACTAATATGATTTTTGTCAAGAGGCATAATATATATATATATATATATATATATATATATATATATATATATATATATATATATATATATATATATAATTTTAGTTTAGCCGCCACAAGAAACAACGACTTATAATATAAATGTGTTATACGATATTTTAACTGGACATATTATACTAGAATACGAATATGTTATACGATATTTATTATATAACACAAATACATTATCGTTTAACACATTATCCTATAAATCTTAAAATACTATATAACAAGTACGCTTTTAGATATGTGATCAGCAGATGGCGGTACCATGTTGCGATCATCGTAGAAGGGTACCTTGCCCTAAAATTTTTTCCTATTTTCCTACGGATCGCCGAGCGTAGCTAAAAGTGCTTGAGATGTGCGCACATCGTGCAAATAGACATTGTAGCTTAATTAAAGTCTTTTAAAATTGAGATGGTCTTTTAAAATTGAGATGTCTGAATCTTTATTTATATATTTTTTATTTATTTATCTTCCACCTCAATATAACATACAAAAAGATAGTTTTATTAATGAACTTTTGGCTATGTGTGTTCAAGAGAAAGTGAGGTTGAAAATGGAATTAGGTGAAAGTACATATATAATAGTAAAATAAAAGAATAAGGCGCAAATCAAAACAAAAGAGAAAAGATGTTATACGAACTCAAACTGATACCAAAATGGAAATCAAATACTTTTTCTATATAAAGAAGGGACATATAAAAGACTATTAAATATAAAGTTTGGCTTGAAAAGAAAGGTAATAATTACATATTATTTGTTTGTTATGAATCTAATATGATTAATATTCACTATAACATTTGGCGGGTTAATTCTAGTTTTATAATCCATATCTCTAATACCTTGTAGGGCTTTATAAGTCACAAGAAGCTAGTGGGTAGTGAGCAGTGCATCTATTCAAACAACAAGATGTAATCACATATGGAAGTAGTTACAACATGTCAATTAGTTCTAAATTTTAGTTTTATATTAAAGTTGAAAAAGACTATGAGTCAGTTTGGGGTTGATTCTGCTTCTGCTGTCTGTTGGCTGGAGAATTGCTGGTTGAAAAGTAGCTGGCTGAGAGAAGCAGAAGCTGTTTGAGAAACTACAATTGCTGGTTGAAGTTTGAAAAATAAAAATATGTCTTTTTGTACCCTAAACTATTAAACTATTAAGATAAGACTATTAAACATAAAAATTGATCAATACATGCTACAATTTAATGGTAACAAAAAACAAAAAGTGTAATGGTAGGAAATCAACTATTTAAACTAGTAATGCATCACTTATTTTTTGCAATATTCACCATTTTGAAATCCCTTGCAAAATCCAGAACTCATAGCATACTTTCAACAAAACCAGCAAAAATATCATGCTTTCAACAAAAACAGCAAACATAGCATGGTTGCAACAAGTGAGTAGTAATTGATTGACCTACAGCAAGTGAGTAGTAATTGGTAAAAAGCTAACTTATATGCCTGTTTGAATTGTTAGTGTTACTAAAACATAATTTTCAGATGTTCTTGGACATTGAAGCCCAGGTTTAAACAACTGGTGACTTCTTGGACATGGAAGCCCAGGTTTAAACAACTGGTGACATATAATTTTCAGATGTTATTGGACATGGAAGAGATACAAGGTAGTGTTGGTGGATGCAAATGCTCGATGACATTGAAGCCCAGGTTTAAACAACTAACTTCGAAGCACTTCAAAACACTAACTTTATCCAATATTCTTTGTTTTTGAATTCTTTTTCATATCCTCTTAGGTGACCAAAATCAGTAGATCATGTAGAGTAGGGAACAATTGCCTTACTAGAAGCAAAGAATTTGCAGAAGAACTCAAGGAAATGCATGTGCATTGCCGCACCTTCTCTGGAGCTCGAGCAGGAGCTCTGGAGTTGGAGCAGGCGGGAGTGTAGTGAACCTGAGAGAAAGCGGGAGCAGATCCGGAGCTCGAAGGCGGCTGGAGGAGTCTTTGGAGTTGGAGCAGGCAAGGAGCAGCTCTAGAGTTGGAGGAGGCCGGAGCTAGGGCAGGCAAAGAGCTGGAGGAGGCTAGAGCTGGAGCAAAGGGTTGGCGGGGAGCTCGAAGGCGGTTGGAGGAGCTTACCTGGAGCTCGAAGGCGGCGGCAGAGAGCACGAGCTGGAAGGGAAGAGTCACGAGCTGGAAGGCGGCAGAGAGTGTTGGTGTATATGCCATAGGACCTAGTTTTGGTCAACTTATGTACTACTTGACATTGATATTTATATATCATTCTGGCATTGTCGTTATCATTATTTGACTACACCTGCGATTGTGTACTTACATGATAATGTCCCTGGAGACAGATTGGATCTGTGCTCGAATTATAATCCCCAGTCGATGTACCTTAGTGGATATGGGACAGCTATGGTACTTGTGAGACTAGTATGTGGGCTGGTTAGGCACGTGGTGCTAACGCAGACACATGGGTATATCATTGGAGGATATACTGGATAGACCCGCTATGAGGCTATGACTTGGTGTCATGAGTTATCCTCATAAGTGACAGGAGATGCATTGATCCCTTGACTTGAGGTCATTGATCATTCTATATGGTTAGGGACTTGCTTTGATACAACCTAACACCTTGCCGTAGCTGGGAGGTCATAACGGTTGTTATTGAGCATGTCACGACCCATATGAGAAGATCAATGGACAGACATAGGATTTGCCCCTTCCCTAAGGAAGTATGATATCCATGGAGCTCCTATATGGTTCTATGACTGAGAGTGTATGGCCATACCCAGGTGAGAACCTGTTTTAGTCATAGCCATGTGATTGGATGAAAACAAGAGGTGACACACTTGTCCAATCGGATATCAGTTCGGCAAAGAGACTGTAATGCATCTGTACCTAGTTGCGATGATGGGGATGTCGATGTCGATATCCATTCCAATGACCTGGGTAGTAGCGATGCACTGCTAGGTGCCACTCACTGCTTGTGATGACCTCTGGTCACCACTGCCAGCATCAGAGGAACCTACAGGGTCGCACACCTTGATACTTGAGTTCTCGTATTGATCGGGAAGCCTTATGATCGAGTTATTGGATAACTCGGATCTAATTAGGAGATTTCATCAGCGCCAATGGGCCTGATGAGATGGAAGAATGTTATTGGAGCCAAACTTCATTTTTGGCAGGTTGACTCGTATTTGACCATGGTTGGTCACATTTGGATTAGGGTTGCATTGGATTGGATCCAAGTGCTTAATCAACCTATGCAATGATGTTTGGGCTAGCTCATTATCCAATGAGGCCCAATAACAAGTTCTCATGAAGAGATGAGAGGCTAAAAGGGTATAATGGGGAGAAACATGAACCATTAGGCGCCTAGGGGCATAATGGGGTCATGTTGGCGCCTTTGCTTCATTATGGAAGTAAAGGGCGCCTCCCCCTCTCTTCCTAGGATGGAATGCATGCCTCTATGGCATTGCTTGAGGTGCAAGGCAAGGCCTTGGCGCACAAGGAAAGGCGTGGGAACAAAAGGTAAGGTTGAATGAGAATTATGGAAATGTCTTGGAGACTTTCCTTATCTCAAACCTCCTCATCCTAGCCCTACACTTGTCATGATCCTAGGCATTACCCTAACCGCCTCTTGCCCTATAAATATGACCCTAGTCGCCCCCTTTTGTGAGTAATCAATCCTTGAAGGCGTGAACACAAGAAGAGGGGCGAAAGGCTTGGGACAAGGGCGCATCTTCTTCCATAACCACGAGCTTCTTCCCTTCTTCCTCCTTGGCGCAAGAGAAGGAAAGGCTTGGCGGCATTCTCCCTTCTCTTCTCTTCTTCTTCAATTGGCGCTTCTACCTTGGAGGTGGCGCAAGCATTCAAGAAGAGAACTAAGGCTTGGATCTTCTTCCCGAGGCTAGCACCGGGCGTGGGAGAAGAGAACTCAAGAGATCCGTGTGTGTGAGACTGCAGAGGGCGCACACTTGGGCGCCTACATCGGCATCGCTCTACATTGCTCTTAAGGTATTTCCTAACTCATCGTGTCGACTCCCTTGCTTGCGATCTTCACTGGGTTTTTGGGACTGGCCTGTTTCGGGGACATTCTTCCGCTGCGAAAAATGTATGTCCATAACTCTAAAAATTGTAAAATGTCCCCAGAGTTTCCCAACAGTGGTATCAGAGCGACTTGCAAGACTCGAATGATGTTTTATGCATTTCTTCCATGCTCACATGCCATATCTCTATTTTAGTAAATAGCATGATGCATGGCAAACAATTTTTCTAAAAGTAGAAAAATTAGGGTTTCTTGTTTCTATCATCCTCTCAATCTCTTTTGGATTTTTGAACTATTTTTCTTGTTTGATTTAAAGATCAAAGGCGCACGTAATTTTGTCAAGTAGGACGGGCATTGTGTCTTCGGACTGGCCAAGTCTCTTGATCTGACAAAATTGCCAGCCGAAAGGATCTCTGAAATCATCATGAAAAATAAATCGCAATAAACCAAAGGATTTGTGAGAAGAAGATGAGAAAAAGAAACTGGTTTTATGAAAAAGTAAAATTTCAGATTTTATGTTTTTCATGAGCATGTTGAATTGCATGAGTAAATACCTTGATTGTGCATAATATTGTGATCATGAGTCAAGCCCCTCTTGCATGCCTGTGATGTATCCTTGTACGGCCTGCGTGCCATCTTTTTCATTATTTTGTAAAAATTAAGAGGAAGATTAAGGGCTAGGCGCATCCTTCTTGGACCTTGATGCTCGCAAACTTGCTTGATGGCGCAAGCATGCAAGGTGGCGCATGCAAGCTGGTGCTTGGTTGCTTGGTGGCGCAAGAAATCTTGGCCCCTTGCATGGTGGCGCACCTTCCTTGGAGGAAGACCATGGAATTGGCCGAACCTATGGGGAACTTCGAAAGTATTCCTCTACGGTTTGAGAGCTAAACCATGAGAGAAGGACCTTGGAGCCAACCTTGAAGTTCAAGCTAGAGGTCGGCTAGGCTAGGTCTAGTTTTTTTTTGGGGCTTGAGTTCTAGGACAAGAGTTGAACCTATTTCATGGCATGGATTGGTTCAATGTCTTGTATAGGATATGATCACATGATCTTTTACTGCTTTTATTATTATCTGCAGAAGCATGCCTGAAATGTTTTACCGTTATGTTATCACTATAGGATCGCATGCCTGTAATGATAGACATAAGATAAAACTGAGATGATGAGACCTTAAACAAAAACCCTCAACTAAAATATCAAGTCTGGTAGCCTTCTAACGCGTAGCCCTCACTAAGCTATCGATCAGTGGAGTTGTGAATTGTTTCCCACCCTCGTGGGACACACCCACTTATCTTTAGAAAGTGCGTGGTGGCAATGGTTTCCCCAGTCCAGTTTTAACCTGGGCGTGCCTTCGCAAGGAAACTCGTTGGCCCTGGGCATAACGGTTAGGAATAGACTTGACTAGAAATTCACATGTGCTGGGCACATGGTGAAAGTCTAGAGGCATCGTTGAGAGGTAAAGGTTTCATGTTGTATCCAGCCCTCGCTGGACATGAAATGCCCAGACTGTCTCAACAAGGGGAGTTGCTTGGAGCAACCAGCCGGCGCGCCCACCTTAGGAAGCATGAGTTACTTTGTGCATCTCATCCCACCCTCGTGGGACGCAAAGCCTCATGTGAAATAAGGATCCCATCTCACTAGGAAGTCTTAAACTTCCCGATTGACTTTGTGGGTTGTCAATGCGAATTTAAAATAGTGAGAGCAGAAATCATTTAAAACAAGTCCAGTTTAAATGATTCGAAGTAGTACTAATCTGCTGTTTCTTGGGTGTTGTAGAACAATGGCTACGAACACTGGTGGATTATCACTGCGATCACTCCTTGACAAGGATAAGTTAGTTGGAACTAACTTTATGGACTGGCATCGGAACTTGAGGATAGTCCTCAAGCTCGAGAAGAAGCTGTATGTCCTTGAACAGCCTCTTCCTGCGGCTCCTCCGCCTAATGCCCGAACGGCAGACAGAGATGCTTATAGAAAGCATCAAGATGACTCTTTGGAGGTTACATGTCTTATGCTAGCCAGTATGGCACCTGAACTGCAGGTGCAATATGAGGAGCAGAACGCTTTTCAGATGATTACTCATCTGAAACAGATGTTCGAGGCTCAGGCTAGAACTGAGAGATTTGACACCGCCAAAGCAGTCTTTCGGTGCAAGTTGTCTGAAGGTGCACCAGTGAGACCCCATGTTCTCAAACTCATTGGGAATGTGGATCATCTCAGAAGACTGGGATATACCATAGACAACAAGCTAGTTGTGGATCTTATTCTTCATTCCTTGCCCCCTAGCTTCAGTCCGTTTATCATTAACTTCAATATGAACCGGATTGAATGCACATGGGAGGAATTGATGAATATGCTCCAAACAGCCGAGCGAGAGATGGGTAAGACCAAACCCAATTCTGTTCTTTTGGTCCCTGCGACCAAGAAGATAAAGAAGAAGGGTAAGGCACATGCTAAGAGCAGTGCCAGAGGTCCTACCAAAGCACTAAAGAAAAGGGCGAAGAAGTCAAAGGAACAGAGGTGTTTTCATTGTGGCGAGCAGGGCCACTGGAGAAGGGACTGCAGGCAGCTTCAGAATGAGGAGAAGAAAGGCTTGGCCTTAACTTCTAGCTCAGGTATTTATGTTACAGAAGTCAACCTTTCTACTTCTATGTCATGGGTATTGGATACCGCATGTGGAGCTCATATTTGTACAAATATGCAGGGGCTCAAGAAAAGTAGATTGGTGCGGCTTGGAGAGATTGACCTACGCGTTGGAAACGGGACACAGGTTGCTGCTGTTGCTGTAGGCGTTTTGACTCTCTCCTTGCCTTTTGGACTTCAATTAGAACTAGACAATTGCTTTTGTGTACCTTCGCTAACAAAGAACATTGTATCCATTCCTTGCTTGGCGAGGAAAGGATTTAAATTTGAAATAAATAAGAACTCATGTTCTTTTTCATTTGCAAATATGTTCTATGGGAAGGGTACTTTGTGCAATGGTCTATATATCTTGGATATGGAAAGTTCTATTTGTAACATAAGCAATAAGAGGACCAAACTGAGTGGTTCAGTTGGTGCTTTCCTATGGCACTGTCGATTAGCCCATATAAATAAGAATCGCATCCAACAACTCCATGCAAATGGATTGTTAGATTCAAGTTCCTTGGAGGAATTTGATACTTGTGAACCCTGTTTATTAGGGAAAATGACAAAGGTGCCCTTTACCAAGATTGGTGAGAGGGCAGAAGGTTTATTGGATCTCATACATACTGATGTGTGTGGACCCTTCAATAAACAAGCCAAAGGAGGGTACAACTACTTCATTACCTTCACTGATGACTTCAGTAGGTATGGTTATGTCTACTTAATGAGACATAAATCTGAATCCTATGAGAAATTCAAGGAGTTCAAGAATGAAGTAGAGAACCAGCTTGGAAGATCCATTAAAGCTCTTCGATCAGATCGAGGTGGAGAATACCTGAGCGGAGAGTTCTTTGACTATCTGAGAGAGTGTGGGATCATATCCCAACTCACTCTTCCTGGAACACCTCAATGGAATGGTGTGTCTGAAAGGAGAAATCGAACTTTATTGGATATGGTTCGATCCATGATGAGTCATGCAACTCTACCTTCATCATTCTGGGGGCATGCACTAGAAACAGCTTCTGTGATACTGAATAATGTTCCATCTAAGAGTGTCTCCAAAATACCATACGAGATATGGAGTGGGAGACACCCTAATCTCACGTTTATCAGGATCTGGGGATGTGAGGCTTATGTCAAACGTCAGGATTCTAGCAAGCTAGAACCTAGATCTGATAAGTGTGTGTTTGTGGGGTATCCTAAGGAAACTAAAGGATACTACTTCTATATCCCAACCGAGAACAAAGTTTTTGTTGCTCGGGGTGCTGTCTTTCTAGAGAAAGAATTTCTTATGAAAGAAGTTAGTGGGAGGAAGTTTGACTTGGATGAGGTCCAAGTGCAAGCACAAGACAAAGAGATGGAATCTGAGCTACCTGCACCGGTTGCTAGGCAACCTGAGGCTCAGACACAGGTCCCGCGTAGGTCTGGGAGAATTCGTCGTGCACCTGAAAGGTATGGGTCACTACCGACCCAACACGATGGGATCTTCATCATTGAGGATGAACCTAGAACCTATGATGAGGCGGTCAGTGGACCGGACTCCAAGAAATGGCTTGACGCCATGAGATCTGAGATGGATTCCATGTCGGCTAACCAAGTCTGGGATTTGGTTGAGTTGCCTGATGGGGTAAAACCCATAGGGTGTAAATGGGTCTTCAAGAAGAAGACAGACATGGATGGCAAAATAGTTACCTATAAGGGTAGACTAGTGGCTAAAGGATTTAAACAAGTCCACGGGGTGGACTATGATGAAACCTTCTCGCCGGTTGCCATGATTAAATCCATTCGGATTCTGCTTGCTATAGCTGCATATCATGACTATGAGATATGGCAGATGGATGTGAAGACAGCGTTCCTTAACGGGAAGCTGACTGAGGATGTGTATATGTCACAACCTGATGGCTTCATCCATCCTGCAGAGGCTAATAAGGTCTGCAGGCTAAAGAGGTCCATTTATAGATTAAAACAAGCATCTCGAAGTTGGAATCTTCGATTTGATGAGGCCATGAGAGATTATGACTTTATCAAAAGCGAAGATGACGCCTGTGTATATAGAAAATTCAGTGGGAGCTTGGTGATTTTTTTGGTCTTGTATGTTGATGACATACTGCTCATCGGAAACGACATCCCTAGTCTTCAAGCTGTGAAGACATGGTTAGGGAAGTGTTTCGAGATGAAAGACTTAGGGGAGACCGCCTATATTCTAAGCGTGAGGATCTACCGGGATAGATCCGAGAGGCTCTTGGCCCTTAGTCAAAGTACTTACATTGATAAGGTACTGGAGAGGTTCTACATGGAGCAATCCAAGAAAGGATACCTTCCAGTGAGACATGGCCTTACTCTCTCAAAGAGCCAGTGTCCTACAACACAGGCTGAGAGGGATGACATGAGTCGAATTCCTTATGCTTCGGCAGTAGGATCGATCATGTATGCAATGTTATGTACTAGACCAGATGTGGCATATGCTGTGAGCATAACCAGCCGATACCAATCCAATCCTGGTCTACAGCACTGGGTGGCTGTAAAGAACATCCTAAAGTATCTGAGAAGAACTAAGGATTTGTTCTTGGTCTATGGGGGACAGGAAGAGCTCAGCATGCAGGGCTATACTGACGCATCGTTCCAGTCTGACCCTGACGACTTTAGATCGCAGGCCGGCTATGTGTTCAAGATAAATGGAGGCGCTGTATGTTGGAAGAGCTTCAAGCAATCCACCATAGCAGATTCTACAACCGAAGCTGAGTATGTGGCTGCTTCTGAGGCAGCCAAGGAAGCTGTTTGGATAAGGAAGTTCTTATGTGATCTTCAAGTGGTACCTAGTGCAATGGATCCCATTGAACTCTACTGTGACAACAATGGAGCAATTGCACAAGCCAAGGAACCACGGTCTCATCAAAGATCCAAACACATACTCAGAAGATTTCACCTGATCAGAGAGATCATTGACAGGGGTGATGTCAAGATTAGCAGAGTAGACACAGAGAACAATCTGGCAGACCCATTGACCAAGGCTTTGGCGCAGCAGAAGCATGATGGTCACGCTAGAGATATGGGGTTGAGATTCCTCAACTTCTAGGTCTTAGTGCAAGTGGGAGATTGTTGGTGTATATGCCCTAGGACCTAGTTTTGGTCAACTTATGTACTACTTGACATTGATATTTATATATCATTCTAGCATTATCGTTATCATTGTTTGACTACACCTGCGATTGTGTACTTACATGATAATGTCCCTGGAGACAGATTGGATCTGTGCTCCAATTATAATCCCCAGTCGATGTACCTTAGTGGATGTGGGACAGCTATGGTACTTGTGAGACTGGTATGTGGGCTGGTTAGGCACGTGGTGCTAACGCAGACACATGGGTATATCATTGAAGGATATACTGGATAGACCCGCTATGAGGCTATGACTTGGTGTCATGAGTTATCCTCATAAGTGATAGGAGATGCATTGATCCCTTGACTTGAGGTCATTGATCATTCTATATGGTTAGGGACTTGCTTTGATACAACCTAACACCTTGCCGTAGCTGGGAGGTCATAACGGTTGTTATTGAGCATGTCACGACCCATATGAGAAGATCAATGGACAGACATAGGATTTGCCCCTTCCCTAAGGAAGTATGATATCCATGGAGCTCCTATATGGTTCTATGACTGAGAGTGTATGGCCATACCCAGGTGAGAACCTGTTTTAGTCATAGCCATGTGATTGGATGAAAACAAGTGGTGACACACTTGTCCAATCGGATATCAGTTCGGCAAAGAGACTGTAATGCATCTGTACCTAGTTGCGATGATGGGGATGTCGATGTCGATATCCATTCCAATGACCTGGGTAGTAGCGATGCACTGCTAGGTGCCACTCACTACTTGTGATGACCTCTGGTCACCACTGCCAGCATCAGAGGAACCTACAGGGTCGCACACCTTGATACTTGAGTTCTGGTATTGATCGGGAAGCCTTATGATCGAGTTATTGGATAACTCGGATCTAATTGGGAGATTTCATCAGCGCCAATGGGCCTAATGAGATGGAAGAATGTTATTGGAGCCAAACTTCATTTTTGGCAGGTTGACCCGTATTTGACCATGGTTGGTCACATTTGGATTAGGGTTGCATTGGATTGGATCCAAGTGCTTAATCAACCTATGCAATGATGTTTGGGCTAGCTCATTATCCAATGAGGCCCAATAACAAGTTCTCATGAAGAGATGAGAGGCTAAAAGAGTATAATGGGGAGAAACATGAACCATTAGGCGCCTAGGGGCATAATGGGGTCATGTTGGCGCCTTTGCTTCATTATGGAAGTAAAGGGCGCCTCCCCCTCTCTTCCTAGGATGGAATGCATGCCTCTATGGCATTGCTTGAGGCGCAAGGCAAGGCCTTGGCGCACAAGGAAAGGCGTGGGAACAAAAGGTAAGGTTGAATGAGAATTATGGAAATGTCTTGGAGACTTTCCTTATCTGAAACCTCCTCATCCTAGCCCTACACTTGTCATGATCCTAGGCATTACCCTAACCGCCTCTTGCCCTATAAATATGACACTAGTCGCCCCCTTTTGTGAGTAATCAATCCTTGAAGGCGTGAACACAAGAAGAGGGGCGAAAGGCTTGGGACAAGGGCGCATCTTCTTCCATAACCGCGAGCTTCCTCCCTTCTTCCTCCTTGGCGTAAGAGAAGGAAAGGCTTGGCGGCATTCTCCCTTCTCTTCTCTTCTTCTTCAATTGGCGCTTCTACCTTGGAGGTGGCGCAAGCATTCAAGAAGAGAACTAAGGCTTGGATCTTCTTCCCGAGGCTAGCACCGGGCGTGGGAGAAGAGAACTCAAGAGATCCGTGTGTGTGAGACTGCAGAGGGCGCACACTTGGGCGCCTACATCGGCATCGCTCTACATTGCTCTTAAGGTATTTCCTAACTCATCGTGTCGACTCCCTTGCTTGTGATCTTCACTGGGTTTTTGGGACTGGCCTGTTTCGGGGACATTCTTCCGCTGCGAAAAATGTATGTCCATAACTCTGAAAATTGTAAAATGTCCTCGGGGTTTCCCAACAGAGAGCACGACGAAGAGTCACGGGCCAGAAGGGAAGAGTCACGAGCTAGAAGGCGGCAGAGAGCAGGCGACGGAGGACGAGTCACAGGCTGATTCTCCACAGAAGCAGGTAAACATCTGCTTCTCTCGCGCAGCAGTAAATCGCTGGTGCGCCCAGCGATCGTGATTCCCAAACAACCAGGTTCATTAAAAATCAGCTGGCTGCACCAGCAAAAGCGGGCGGCCAGCAATCCCAAACCGGGCCTATATGTTCTAGGTTTTTCTAGAAACTTGATTCACTTTCAAGACTTGTATTCTTTGGATATTCCCTCAACTTTTTAGATACATTATTTCAATTTATATTATGGATCTGATCTTGTTGAGAATGGTAACAATAACTGATGTTTTTTTTTCAGATTAACTTACAAAGTAATTCTTCTTATAATGTAATGTATGCTCATGTTGGTATTAAAATGAGTGTTATAGATGAGAATTCCTTTATGTTGTGGCACCGAAGGTTAAGACATATTTGCATTGAAAGAATTAAGTGATTGATAAATGATAGAATACTCAATACTCCAGATTTTAATGACCTTGATACTTGTATAGACTACACACAGGGAACATAGACCAACATGAAAAAGAAAGGTGCCAAGAGGAGTTCACACATATTAAAAATCATATATATTGATATTTGTAGTAAAGAAATAGATCATATAATTAAAAATACTTTATCACCTTCATAGATGATTATTCACAATATATGTATCTATACTTGTGTCATAATAAAGATGAATCATTAGATGCTTTTAGGTTCTATTTACTAGGAGGGGTTTCAGAAAGAAAGGAATGAGTTCTAATAAAATCCTTCATTTACAAGGAAGGACGGATCAAAAATGAAGGAAATAGGAGGGATGAAAATGAGCAAAATCTCTCGTTTTCAATCCACCCAAATTGGGTAGAAAGAGCAGCCAACGCGGACACAAGGAAGGATTTTAATAAAATCCTTCTTATTTTCCTCACAAGTAAACACAAGGAAGGATTTTACTAAATATTTTTCTTTCCATCTAAAATTTTTCCTCTCAAGTTTCCCATCCTCCTAAAAACACCTCCCTCCTAGTAAACATAGCCTTAAGGTATTTAAAGCAGAAGTAGAAAGACAATGCGGCAAGTAAATAAAAATTATAAGACCAGATAGAGGTGGAGATTATTATGGTAGATACACTGAGAGTGGACAAAGACCTGATCCATTTGCTAAGTTTCTTTAGGAGCATAAGATATTAGCCCAATATGCCATGCTAGGTTCACCTAATCAAAATGGTGTAGTCGAAAGAAGAAATATAACATTATTAGACATGGTGCGAAGTATGTTTTTCAGCTCCAAACTTAAATAGCCCAATATGTCATGCTAGGTTCACCTAATCAAAATGGTGTAGTCGAAAGAAGAAATATAACATTATTAGACATGGTGCGAAGTATGTTTTTCAGCTCCAAATTAAATCATTGTGGATTGAAACTCTTAAAACAGTAATGTATATAATAAACTGAATTCCAACTAAGGTTGTTTCAGAAACACCATTTGAATTTTGGAAAGCCTGGAAATCAAGTTTGAGACATATACGCATTTGAGGATGCCCTTCAAAAAAGAGTTTATAATTTATATGAAAAGAAGTTGGACCCAAGGACTATAAGAGGGTATTCTATTAGATATGCTGAAAAGTTCAAGAGATATAGGTTTTATTGCTTATTAAATATCATTAGGTCTGTGGAATCAACGAATGCTAAGTTTTTTGAGAATGACTTAATTAGTATGAGTGATCTTAGTCTTTGAGAAGAACATTTGTGATAATCAAACTACTACTATAAGAGATAGGTTGATTATTCTTCATAGAATCCCTTAATATCAAATGGGTATTGAACAATAAATCATTGAAACTCCAACACTGATAAAAGTCTAGTAGATCCAATAGTTCCACAATTATCAAAAAAATGTGGAGCAACCAGATGAGCAATATTCTCCTCAAGAAACTCCATAGGAAAATGTTGGTATAAAATTAATAAGATCAACTAAAGAAAGAAGATCAATAATACCTAATGATTACATTGTGTATGTATAAGAATATGATTTTAATGTTGGAGCCGAAAATGATCCTGAAATATTTTTGCAAGCAATAAATTATAATAAATATATATTATGGTACAATGCCAAGCAGGATGATATGAATTCAATAATAGTTAACAAAGTCTAAGATCTTGTCATATTGCCAAATGGTGCAAAATTCATTGATTGTAAGTGGGACTTAAAAAAAAGGATTGATTAGGCAATATTGAGAGATATAAGGCTAGACTTGTAGCCCAAGGATTACTCAACTATAAGGAATTGATTACATGGAGACATTTTCTCCTATATCCAAAAAGGATTCTTTTTGAATAATTATAGCATTAGTTGCACATTTTGATTTAGAATTACATCAAATAATTATGAAAATAATATTTTTCAATGGTGATTTAAAAGAGGAGGTTTATATGAAACAACCAAAGGATTTAGCCATAAGGGAATATGTTAAAGGAAACAAAGTGATTATTGAGCAATATTAGTACTAAATTGATGATAGTTGAACCTTTGACAAAAGACACGCTAGCAAAGATTTTTATGAATCATACAATATGAATGGGACTTGTTCCTGTTATGTAATTTTGTAATATAAAATATTACTAAAACTCTCATTTACTATGTTGTTTACTCATTTTATGTGCACATTTGTTATGTTGAGTACAACAAACTATTAAGAAACTAAAATAAACATAAGGTTTATTCATCAAGTTGATGCAACTAAGAAATTAAATGCATTGTGATACATGCAAGATAATATTTGTTATTAAAGGACCTATTACCATGATCTATGCAATTAATTTTTTAATCAGGTTTTGATGTCCATGCTTTATTTTGGTTGGACCAAGTAGGAGAATGTGAGTAGTTACTGTTGGGAAACCCCGGGGATATTTTACAATTTTCACAGAGAATATAATACATGCGTAGCGAAAGAATATCCCCGAAACAGGCCAGTCCCAAAAACCCAGTGAAGATCTCTTGCGAGGGGGTCGACACGATGTGATAGTAAGTACCTTTAAGCAATTAGAAGCCGATGTCGAGGAAGGCGCCCAAGTGTTCGCCCTCCGCAATCTCGCACACACGGATTCCTCAAGCTTTCTTCTTCCTCGCCCGGTGCTAGCCTCGGGAAGAAGATCCATGCCTTAGGAGAGTCCTCCAAGCAACTTGCGCCATCACCAAGATGTGATGCGCCAAGGAGATGGAAGGAGAAGGGAACGCCGCAAGCCTTCTTGTTCCTTTGCGCCAAGGAAAGGAAGAGGAGGAAGATGAAGCATGCTTGCGCCCTTGATGGAAGAAGAAGAGCTCTAAGCTCTCCAAGCCGTTGCCCTCTAATGCTTCACGCCTCCAAGGAATAAGCATCATAAAGAGAGGGGGCGGAAAGGGCTTATTTACAGGAGCAAGAGGTGGTTAGGGGAGAATGGCAAGTGTTGACAATTAGGGCATGATTCTAGGAGATTATCCAATCAAATATATTGATTAAATCTCCACTCCCATATGCGCCTAAGACTTGCCAAAGCAAGCATCGGCCATATGAGCCCATATCATGCCATATGAGGCATTAATCCCATCCATGCGCCTAGACCTAGTCAAGGTAATATGATGGATTGCCTAATGTGGCTTGGGCGCAAGTCCTAATCCAATTAGGACTCTAATTATGTTAATAATCAGCCCACAATTGTCAAACACAATCCAATCAATTATCTTGTGTGATTTAATCAAATCCAATTTGATTTAATCACCTAGGAGATGCCAAACAAGGCATAGGCACAAATCCTAGTCCAACTAGGATTTCATATGCGCCTATCCTATTAATTCATCCCCATTATACCCTTCAAGCCTCTTAGCCCTTCAATACAACTTATTAGCAAGCCCAACTAAGTAATGGGCCAAGCCCAAAGTCCATTATGCATGTTAACCAAGCTATTGGATCCAATCCAATTTAACCCATGATCAAATGAGGCTAACCATGGTTAATTTAGTCAATATGCCAAAAATGGAAGTTGGCCCTAATAAGTTTTTTCCATCTCATCAGGCCCATTGGCGCTGATGAAATCTCCCAAATAGATCCGAGTTATCCAATAACTCGATCTAAAGACTACCCGATCAATATGAAAACTCGAGTATCAAGGTGTGCGACCCTGTAGGTTCCTCTAACGCTGGCAGTGCTGACCAAAGGTCATCACAAGCAGTGAGTGGCACCTAGCAGTGCATCGCTGCTACCCAGGTCATTGGAATGGATATCGACATCGACATCCCCATCATCGCAACTAGGTACAGATGCATTACAGTCTCTTTGCCGAACTGATATCCGATTGGACAAGTGTGTCACCACTTGTTTTCACCCAATCACATGGCTATGACTAAATTAGGTTCACACCTGGGTATGGCCATACACTTTTAGTCATAGAACCATAGAGGAGCTCCATGGATATCAAGCTTCCTTCAGGAAGGGGCAAATCCTTTGTCTGTCCATTGACCTTCTCATATGGGTTGTGACATGCTCAATGACAACCGTTATTACCCCCCAACTACGGCGAGGTGTTAGGTTGTATCAAAGCATATCCCTAACCATATAGAATGGCCAATGACCTCAAGTCAAGGGATCAATGCATCTCCTGTCACTTGTGAGGATAACTCATGACACCAAGTCATAGCCTCACAGTGGGTCAGTCCAATATATCCACCATTGATATACCCATATGTCTGCGTTAGCACTTCGTGTCTAACCAGCCCATATGCCAGTCTCACAAGTACTAGAGCTGTCCCATATCCACTCAGGTACATCGACTGGGGACAATCATTTGAGCACAGATCCAATCTGTCTCCAGGGACATTATCATGTAAGTACACAATCGCAGGTGTAGACAAACAATGATAACGACAATGCCAGAAAGATATATATTAATATCAGAGTCAAGTAGTACAAAGATGGACCAAAACTAGGTCCTAGGGCATATACACCAACAGTTACCCATGTTGGTAACTACTTAAATATTATTAAAAAAAACATATGGTGTATCCCATGTCTCAGAAGTTGCTCCCTCAACCAATATCATATGTTATATATTTTAGATAGATGTAAACAAAGAGGAAGCACTTTAGTCCCACATTGCTAAATGAAATGAGCTTTTATATGTTTATATACTTTGATTGTATTTGTTAAGATAAAGAAAAGATAGAGAAGCACGAGCAATGACTAATTGCATGAGTCACGCCCCCATAGGTACTAGGTCTCGGTCGATCATAAGGCTAAGCTTAGCATCAACATATAATACACAAATGTAATACAACTAGTACTAGGAGAATATCTACAATTATCTATGGTGCAGTACAAATGCTTTACATATATCAAGCATACATATGCAAGCCTTGAGTAAGGGGCCAACCTATCCCAAAGGACATGCACTTAACACATTGTATCAAATTTTACTAATATGGAAGAAGGCCATCATAATGTCCTACAACTAGGAAAAATAACTTACTAAATACAAAATTAAGTTCACCTCATGGCCCTTGAGAATAGAAGGACTGACCTTCCCATTCTTCATTGATCCATTGGTTGATACGCTTCAAGTTAAACAGATGGAAGGGAGAAAGAGATTTCATGGCTAAGGAAGGGGATAGGGGAGAGGATCTCTATTAATGGAGGCATCATCGTGTGGAGGAGGCATCACGGTGAGTGTCGATGGTGGTGGGTGAAACAGGGAGCATCTCTAGAGCCACTAGAACCTGAGAAGAAGTGAGCTACCTTGCTCAAGCTCCATCCATCGTTAGGAAGGTAGTAAGGAGGGCAACATCGGTGACATCTAGAGAGGATCACGAGAGACACGATTCCACACTTGGTCGCTTTGAAGTGGAGCAGTAGCAGCCCTTCGCGAGTTAGGGGAGGCACGCAAACGAAGCAGGGGTCGCCACCTCTTGTCCAGTCCCAAGGCACGCAGAAGTATTTACTAATGAAAATGGAAATCCCTTCCTTTTGTAACAATATCATTTGCTCAATTGGGGAGCGGAGGTACCCTTGAGCGGTGGTTGGACAGTGAGATTTTTGGTAGCGGGAGTAGAACTCGGAAGGCTAGCCGCGGTTGTGTACTGGAGTGCGGACGAGGTCGGCTCGGTGACCGAGGGCTTGGACCTAACTTCTGAATTTCTCTGGCAAGGTATGAACGCTGGACCTACTTTAGTTGCGGGCTTCTCTCCTCTCGAACAGCTAGTGGTTGGAATTTGGGGACGAACGGTGGACGATCGGAGGAGATCGATGCAGAATAGGGATGGAGTGGGTGGAAAATCTTCCCATAAAAGCTTCTGATTCTGACGATCCAACTATTAGATGGGAAGATCCTTCTGAGTGTTAGTTTGACCAGCCAAGGAGAATGGATGGCCGGAGTTTGAGCTTGATTAGGAGGCAGGATTGGTTGGTCGATGGTGGTGATGCGAGGTGTGTGTTGAGAAAAACATGGGAGGTCCGCGTGGTGAAGTCATGTTTAGCAACTTCACCGGAAGGCATGTAGAAGGGTGATTTGGTGTCACTCATGGCTGGACACAGCGAGGAGAAGGCAGCTCATCATCTTGGTTACGACATTAGGAAAGGCGGAGAAGTGGTGCACGGAGCTGAAGCAGGTGGTGAGATGGGATGGACAGTGACTTGGCTATAAAAAGTGAAAGATGCTTGCTTGGCTGAGGCAAAGCAGAGTGGTGCTCAGCACCTAGTGGGAAGAAGAAGAAGAGAACATCTGATCCTTGGATGACACTATAACTATTTCCACCATTTTAAAATTCAATCTTTACTACCAAAATACAAGGGAGGGGATATTATTAGATCATGCCATAAATCTTGCACATAAATTGTATGGAAAAATAACTATATGAAGACATACCAGATTCCATTTAGATTAGTTGATTTGACCGAAGTGATCTTCTAATTGACTATGTCGTTGTTTACGAGAGGTGGGGTGGCTAATGGGAACCAGATGAAAACCTCTCGACAGCTTGTACTCCTCAATCAGAGACAACACCTTTATATAGAAAGAACATAATGGACATAAGTACTAATCAGCCCATCATAAATAAGACAATTATGCCCATAGGGATTCTACACATAATTAAAAGCTCCTCCATACTTTAATTAATTAGATGACAATAAATTATTAGAGATTAATTATACATGATTAATTACGGCAATGCATATACGTCTACATGCCCAAATGCATTTTATTATGCATGTATATGTTGCATAGTCCATAGATCCTAACAATCTCCCACTTTGATGGAGCTACAATGGGTGGGATGGTCCTTAGCGCCGTACTCTACGGTGTTACACAAAGCATGGAGAGACAAGAGAGGGTCTTTAGACGAGAGAAGTAAAAACGCTTTTGAAATGCAATGAGAAACATGATGAAATCAGCGTCAAACTCGATTGGGGCAACACGAATGCAAGAGGAGAACAACGACACTCAGAACTATAAAATTTCTCACTAACCTCGTAGCAAATTTTAAGCACAGCACGTTTTGCTTAGGGCGGTAGCAGGGTTGCAGGGCTTGGCTCGCGCGTTTATAAACCTGAAATGCACCAAAGAACAGGAAACATCAACGCCTTCGACGCACAGATACTCGTGGGTGAAGGGTGAAGGAAGAAGATGGAATCGCAATGGAAAAAGACACAAGTAACTTCTGAAAACAGGCAAACCTGACCCACTGGAGGCGGTGGGATTTACTTCTTGCAAACAAGGAAGGGAACAACTCTTGAGTCGATACACCGACCATGACTCTTACAAACTCTGAAGGCAAAGCACCGACTTTGACTTTCACACACACTGGAGGCACTCAGCTCACAAGGAGAACTCTATCATCTACTAGAGAACTAAGGAACTAAGCAGCATATCCTCCTCTTTTATAGAATAAGAGGGGTAGGAACAAGACAAAATAGAAGTTGCAACAACTACCTACTCTTGCAACTGATGACACGAAAATTCATAGTATATTTTGTGTCATTTGATAGGTCTTTTTGTGTCATATTCATGCTCCTTTACTTATTTTTATGCCTTATTTATCAAATATTGCAGAATCTACACCTTTTCTGGTTTTTGATCATTTTCAAGTAAAAAGGCATCATTTTAAGGTGTTTTCGAGCAATTCAAGTGCATAGACGAATTCCCATCATCAAGAGAAGATTACATATCAAATTTCACGCAAAATGGAGCTCTAGATAAAATTACGGTAGGGCCATAATGAATATTACGGTATCGTGGTTTTACTGAACCTACATAACAAACCATGGCACTACCGTAATCTATTTTACGGGCCATAATTTTAGTTGATTTCTGTCCAGAGAAGAATACGGCAATGCCGTAATGATTATTATGCGTCGTAATTTCGGGGGATATATTTCTAGAAACATTTGCACTTATACGACATTGCTGTGGTTTACATTACGACCCATAATTCTTTGTTAGAAGATATTACGGCACTGCCCTAATGAAAATTACAGCCGTAATTACGATCCAGACAGCTGATTTTCTTGATTTTACTGTAGCCCAATTTTTGCGCAGATGATTGCGGACGATTTAGACCACCAATTCAAGAACCGTAAAAAGGGAAATACTCGAGAGGAAGAGGCGATCATCATCGAACAAGAAGCCCCAATTTTGATCATCGATTCAGGGAGAAATCAAGTTTATCACCGCCGCCCTAGGGTTCGCTGCCGCAAAGTGTACAGAGCACCACCGGCCGTGAAATTTGAGGAAAAGCTACGCCTGTAAGAGAGAACATACCCAAAAGTTTTAGAGCGAAAGGAGATCGATCGGAGGAGAAATCAACGAAAGAAGGGAAGCCACACTGTTCATCACGATTTGCTTAGCAAATTACGGGCTGTAATTTTCATTACAACCCTGTGTTTAGTAAAATTCCTCTTTCTCTTCGATTTTTAATCATTCTAAACTATGGCTTTTTGTAATTCTTCTACCATGCTAGCTTAAACTTTTTGGGGATATGGGGTGTAATCCCCTTAATTTCATAATGACTGGATGATTTTTAATTCTCCAGGATACTTTTATTATGATAATTCTACTTTAGTGATTATCATCTTTAATCCTTTCTAATTTCATATTGTCAACATATATTGGAGTTTTTGTGATATGGACTGAAAAGTGACTTACAAAACTTGGAACCCTAAAGTTGAGATTTTGGAACTCATCGTAAGAAATTAGGTTTGTTCTTATTTCTAGATCTTAGAAGTTTATTGACTTGTTGATAATCTGATCTAGAAAGAATTAATGAATTAAACATGAAAATATTGTAAGAAATTAGGTATTAGATCGTTGTCAACCCTTAAATAGAACCTGTGAAACTAAAGTATGAAAGTATTTAGTTTTCACTTGAGATTATTGACATAGAGATTGGATCCATGAAAGTGATCTTAAATATCTTTGTTAATGATTTACTTATCTTTAGCATTGAATAAATCTTGTGCAAAAGTGAGGATTGATTCTTTGTAAATTGTCTGCGCGAAAGCAAGATGATTTCTTTATAAAGTAAATTATATCTTTATCATAATAAGATTGAACTGACGAGCACTTATTTCCAACTAGTCATTGAAATTAAGGCAGATGAAACCATAGTCCCAGCTTTTCTCTCTGATTTTTTGCGTACTTTCCGATCGTTTACTTGCATTATAATCGATTGCTTAGTGAAAAATCAATTATTCGGTACTTAACAAACGAGGTCTCTATGGTTCGATATCTTTTTATTACTTCGAGTATCCGTGCACTTGCGGACACAATAAGTTTTTGGCGCCATTGCCGGGGACCTTGGTTTTTGTTAATATCGAAGAAATTGAAAGTATTACTAGACTAGGTTTTGTTTTATTTTCTGCTTTTGTTATTTTTTTTTGGAATATTCAAAAGCTGAGATTAATTTTATTTTCTGTACTTTTTTTGCATATTTTGAGTTTATTTGATCTATCTACTTGTGCATGTACAAGAATCTTAGATCAGGATCTCTAGTTCCCTTAGATCCTGAGATTAACAAAACTCTTAGACTGCGCAGGGAACTCAGATTTGAAGAAAGGTAGGAAGAAGAAATAGTCATGGCAGACAAAAGATCACTTAGGGACTATGCAGCCCCTAATCCACAGGAGATACACTCTAGCATTGCTAGACCAGTTATAGAGGCTAATAACTTTGAAATTAAGCTTGCTTTTTCTATCTATGATCCAGCAAAATCAATTTGGAGGATCTCCACGTGAAGATCCTAATCAACATCTTGCTTTATTTCTTGAATTATGTGATACAATTAAAATTAATGGTGTTTTTAATGATGCATTGAAACTCAGATTGTTTCCTTTTTCTCTCAGGGACCACGCACATTCTTGGCTTCATTCTCAACCTACTGGAACATTCACTACATGGGAACAATTCTCTAATGCTTTCTTGATGAAGTATTTCCTACCCAGTAAGACGATCCAGTTAAGGAACTAGATTACTAGCTTTGCACAACAGGATGACGAGTCTTTGAGCGAGGCATGAGAGCGTTTCAATGAGTTACAACGGAAGTGTCCTCACCATAGCCTTGAAAAATGGGTTTTAATACATACTTTTTATAATGGTTTGCTTTATAATACCTGTCTGATTGTTGATGCTGCTGCAGGAGGAGCCCTCATGAGCAAAACTATTGAAGATGCTTTCACCTTGTTTGAAGAGATGGTTCTGAACCACAATCAATGGACTACAGAGAGAGGAGTGATATATCGGCCTCCTCATGGTAAGAATGAAAGTGATAACTGGCGCACCTTGGCTAAAAATGTAGATTCTTTGTGCAATAGATTTGATTCCTTTCAAATGCAAACTGCTACAGTTTCATCTTTTGTTGTATGTGATATTTGTGGAAATCATGGACATTATTCTGAGGAGTGTAAAGTTATTGCTGATTTGGGTTCAGAACAAGTTAATGCAGTAGGAGGGTACAATCAAAGTAGAAATAAGGACCCATATTCTAGTACTTATAACCCTGGAATATGGCTTTTGACCGAGCCTTATGTGATTTAGGTGCCAGTGTAATCCTAATGCCCTTATCTATTTATAGGAAACTGGACATGAGAGAGCTCAAACCAACTTCCATATCTTTGCAGCTCACTGATTCATTAGTGAAGTATCATGTTGGAATTTCAGAAAATGTTCCAATCCAAGTAGGTAAGTACTCATTCCAGCAGATTTTGTAGTAGTTAGAAATGGAGGAAAGTTGTAAAAACCCAATTATCATTGGTAGACCATTTTTAGCCACAGCAGGGGCAGTTATTGATGTTAAGAAAGGAAAACTCGCACTTAATATTGGTGATAATATAATTGAGTTTGAATTAGCTGATTCATTGAAAAAACCATCATATTCAGGATCATGTTGTAGTATTGATACAATAGATAATGTTGTTTGTGATTTGCATAAGTTATTTGTGGAACTTTCTAATTTTGAAAGTGACACTTCTCTTGAGTGTGTGAATAAAGAATTTTCAGGAGAAAGTTGATTTAATTTTTGAAAAGAAAAGGAAGAAGAGACAGAAAAGAAAAGAAAGATTGAAGCTGCTTAACAAAGGAAGAAAATTCTTAGGCAAAATTGGACACTGTTTCTTGAATGAGCCTTATGTATGTAGAAGTTATGAACAAAACAAAGAGAAATCAGAATGGCGACTCAAGGGACCACGACCAGATCTGAGTGTCGAATGGTCAAGCTAATGACCTTAAATTAGCGCTTCTTGGGAGGCAACCCAAGCACTCTTACTTTAGTTATTTTCTTTTATTTTAGTTTATTTTCAGAACTAAATTTTTCTACTCTTTTTGTAGGAAAAATCGAGTCTTGTGCAAAATACGGCAGTACCTTAATTTATATTACGGGCCATAATTTTGGTCCATTTTTCATCCAAAAGATTTTACCTCTTTTACAGCACTACCGTAATGATTTTCACGGTACCGTAATTACGGCCTATTTTTGACCAAAAAATTTTCATGATTTGGTTCATTTTACGGCAATACCGTAAGTCTTTTTACGTGCTGTATTTTTGAGTGATTTTCGACTAGAAAGTTTATGAGATTTGATGCGTTTTATGGTACTACCATAATGATTTTCACGGTACCGTCATTACGGCTGATTTTTGACCAGAAAGTTTTGTAGGTTTTATGGTACTATCGTATATATATTATGGCCCATGTTATTTAACTTGACTAAAATACAGCACCGCCGTAAGAAAAATTACGGCCGTAATTCTTTCAGCCCACACGATTTCTCGGCCCTTTTTTTAGGGTTTCTACCGTGTTTTAAGGTTTTTCACTCGTTTTCTTGCACCAACTTGCGATTCCAGCTTACCCTCGCCTTCAGGACTCGCCGGCGACCCTTCCATCTGGCTCCGACCATCGATTTGGTAATCTCTAGTCTGACTTATTTGATTTAGCAAGTCTAGGCGTGATTTCCGCCCCTTTCTATTTTTCTTTCAATTTGGTGTCGAATCTCAAAATCTTTGCTTGCATTCATTGTTTGGATCACTGGCGACCCTTCCTTATTCATTTCCTTGTGATTTTTGATTGATTTGAAGCTCTAATCGAGCTCCATTTGTTGTTCAGCCGCCTGCTTTTCTGCCAGCTTCCGCCAGCTCCAAATCTCTTTGGTTTGAGCTTTGATTTAGTTGATTCCTATTTCTAGAATGCTTGCTAAGTAAAGATTTTCGTTCCTAAGGAAGTTTGAAAGAGTGATTTCAACTAGAACTCGAATTTGTTATATTGCATTCAAATTTCAGCGTGCAGCTCTGCTTCAACGCAAGTGACAAGATTTTCCAGCCTTTCAAGACATTTACATCACTTTCAAAGAAGATAGGAAAGGCTTCTGCTGAATCCTCAACACCCCCAATCCCTATGGTATCATATTTAGGAATAAGATTCATGAGGCTAGATATAATCAGCTTATAGCCAGGAGAGTGGTAAACACCAAGTATGTAGATCGGCGAACATTAGAAGCTTTGGGATTATATGAAGATGTGTTCTGGTTATTTGACCAAATCAGAGCAAAGAAATTCTTTCAGATGACACCACCGACGTATCTACCTTTGGTGATGGAGTTCCTTAGTAGCATGGACATGGAGGTCCATGAATTCATTGACAGGCATGCTGAAGGTGAGATCACCTTCCGCATGGCAAATATAGAGAGGAGACTCACCTTGAGGGACATTAGGTCCATTTTCCACTTGGCATCAGGAGGATACACTCGAGTGCCGGTTGGATTCATAGAAAATGTATTTTGGAATCAAATCACATCTGAAACCAACTTTTCTGTAGTTTCAGCTAGAGCCTCAAGGATTTCAAACCCTTGTATCAAATATGCCCACAGAGTTTTAGCTCACATAGTATTTGAGCGTGGTGATAGTGACGACATGGTCCGTCAATCTGAGCTTTACTTCTTATGGGGGATGTTGCATGGGTACCCTGTTGATATGGCCTTCTTCTTGACCAAGCACATGGACAAAGTTGCTAGGGCAAAGAAAGGAGCAATTGTGATAGGAGGGTTGATTACTCCTATAGCCCTTTATCTGAATGTTGAGCCCTATGGAGTTGAAGTTGCAAAGGGGAATGCAAGACTGGACAGCTGGAGAAGTGTCCGTTAGGGTCGCCTTATGGAAAGAATGCTTGATTCCATGGGGAGAATGTCCGACTCCATGGGGCATATTCACCAAGATGTGGAGGAACTTGGTAACTACATGGAGGAAATGGGGAATTTACTCTATGACCGATTCAGCTTCGAGGACTGCTGGAGAAGTGGTGGAGATTATGATGGAGATCAGGGAGGAGAGCATGATGACCCCATGGATGCACCCAACTGAGGATACCGAGGAGATCGGATCTGATGCGGATGAGTAGAGCTTTGTGAGTATTTTCTTCCTTACTTATTTGTATTTCATATTCTATATCTTATTGATGATTCATGTTTTTATAGGAAAGGATGACTCTTCCAAACTTCTTGTGTTCGCTGCTGCTATATCTTATTTCTTTTACTTGGCTTTGAACTTTAAAATTCGATTTGATTGTATTGCTATTTTTGTGATTGTGATATTGAGTTCGATTGGGTTGTATGATATTTGATATTCTGATGATATTGAGCACCTTGAGTAGGTGCATGATGATTCATGTTGATTTTATAACTTTGATATATGAAGTTCCCTCTTGATTTGATCATATGCTATTATGTTGTGATGTGGACTGTTTTTAAAACACCTATTGACAGTATGATTTTCTTGATAATGAATATGTTTATGCCTGTGATTAGGGATAGACCTATTGTGATGAATTTATTTCTTTAATATATATCTGCCTATTGGGATTTTTTTTTCATTGATTGATGCATGAGATTTTGGGTAGATGTATTGTTTGATGAATGTGATCCAAGAGTGAAGCTACTTCTTTAAATAAAACAAGTATGTGAGTATGATTTTTGAGTTGATATCAATTGATTAACTCTGTTGATGTTCAATCTATTTGCTATTTGTTGGGAAAAAAGATTCCATGATCCAATATCAAGAGAGATGACTCCCTTACTTGGCACTGTGCAAAATTGGCAGTGGTACCAAAGACATGGGTTGAAGTCAAAATAAAAAAAAAGGTATGTATCTATGTGGGTATATGCCATGGAGAGGAATCGTTTCACATTAACCCCACTATCTCAAGTAAGATTCTCCCTACCAAAGAGATATGAGTTCTATTACATTGGTTATGTGACCAGTGTACTCTAAATTCGTTACCAGAAAAAAAAAGTGATAATCAAATTAGAGAATGTGAACGATACAAAAAAGGGAGGAACTTAAAAACTCTGAGTGGAAAAAGATCTTAGAAATCCTATTCATGTAAACAAAAGTATGGTGGATTTGAACTAAAACTGGGTGAAATCTTGAGATTGAAATCCTATTTATTATACGAGTTGCGAAATTTTAGTTGATTAAGTTGTAGATCTTGAGGATTGAATTCATAAGATGATATGTTTATTTGAAATTTTATGTAGCATTTGGTGAGATTTTTCATTGGTGATTATATTTTAAGAAGTTTATTCTTCATAAGAAAGTTTATTCCTTCGATCAGTTTTTGATTTTGCTTGAGGACAAGCAAAGTTTAAGCCTTATGTATTTGATGACATGAAAATTCATAGTATATTTTTGTGTCATTTGATAGGTCTTTTTGTGTCATATTCATGCTCCTTTGCTTATTTTTATGCCTTATTTATCAAATATTACGGAATCTGCACCTTTTCTGGTTTTTGATCATTTTCAGGTAAAAAGGCATCATTTTAAGGTGTTTTTGAGCAATTCAAGTGCATAGACGAATCCCATCATCAAGAGAGGATTATATGTCAAATTTCATGCAAAACGGAGCTGCAGACGAAATAATGGCACGACCATAATGAATATTATGGTGCCGTGGTTTTACTGAACCTACAGAACAAACCATGGCACTACCGTAATCTATTTTACGGGCCATAATTTCGGTCGATTTCTGTCCAGAGAAGAATACGGCACTGCCGTAATGATTTTTATGAGCCGTAATTTCTGGGGATATATTTCCAGAAAGATTTGCACTTATACGGCACTACCGTGGTTTACATTACGACTCGTAGTTCTTTTTTAGAAGATATTACGGCCTGCTGTAATGGAAATTATGGCCGTAATTATGATCCAGACAACCAATTTTCCCGGTATTACTATAGCCTGATTTTTGCGCGGATGATTGCGGACGATTTAGACCACCAATTCAAGAACCGTAAAAAGGGGAATACTCGAGTGGAAGAGGCGATCATCATCGAACAAGAAGCCCCAATTTTGATCTAAGATTTAGAGAGAAATCAAGTTTATCACCACCGCCCTAGGGTTCACCGCCGCGAAGTGTATAGAGCACCACGACCATTAAATTTGAGGAAAAGCTGCGCCTGGAAGAGGAGAACATACCCCAGAAGTTTCAGAAGGAAAGGAGATTGATCGGAGGAGAAATCAATGAAAGAAGGGAAGCCGCACTGTTCATTGCGATTTGCTTAGCAAATTACGGGCTGTAATTTTCATTACAACCCTTTGTTTAGTAAAATTCCTCTTTCTCTTTGATTTTTAATCATTCTAAACTATGGCTTTTTGTAATTCTTCTACCATGATAGCTTAAACTCTTTTTGGGACATGGGGTGTAATCCCCTTAATTTCATAGTGACTAGATGATCTTTAATTCGCTAGGATACTTTTATTATGATAATTCTACTTAAGTGATTATCGTCTTCAATCCTTTCTAGTTTCATATTGTCAACATGTATTGGAGTTTTTGTGATATTGACTGAAAAGTGACTTACAAAACTTGGAACCCTAAAATTGAGCTTTTGGAACTCATGGTAAGAAATTAGGTTTGTTCTTATTTCTAGATCTTAGAAGTTTATTGACTTGTTGATAATCTGATCTAGGAAGGATTAATGAATTAAACATGAAAATATCGTAAGAAATTAGGGATTGGATCGTTGGAAACCCTTAAGTAGAACCTGTGAAACTAAAGTATGAAAGTATTTAGTTTTCACTTGAGATGATTGACATAGAGATTGGATGCATGAAAGTGATCTTAAATCTCCTTGTTAATGATTTACTTATCTTTAGCATTGAATAAATCTTGTGTGAAAGTGAGGATTGATTCTTTGTAAATTGTCTACGCGAAAGCGAGACAATTTCTTTATAAAGTAAATTATATCTTTATCATAATAAGATTGAACTAACGAGCACTTATTTCCAACTAGTCATTGAAATTAAGGCAGATGAAACCCTAGTCCCAGTTTTTCACTCTGACTTTTCATGTACTTTCTGATCGTTTACTTGCATCATAATCGATTGCTTAGTTAGTGAAAAATCAATTATTCGGTACTTAACAAATGAGGTCTCTGTGGTTCGATATCTTTTTATTACTTCGAGTATCCATGCACTTGTGGACGCAACAACAGCCCCAAAAAGTGGTCAAGCTGTGGCTAAAAGACACAATGAAACAAACTCCTAACAACTACAAACAACTTCTGTGCATGTCCTTTAATTCTTCGTCCTTGTGTGCCGCTGGTTGGTTAGACGCATTCAGAACATGCCGTGATAAAGCAGCAGAACTTGGATGTTATGGGCTGGGTCACAACTGTCGTGGCGCGCTCTTGGGTCATTTTGCTAAGATGATTATGCAGTTCGTCTTGGGCTAGGCCTTCATGAGGTTGGGTTGCATGGCCCTTAGGTGTGAGCCCTTCGGTGTGGATCGATAATGGGCTAACAACTCCCATGTAGCGGTCGGGTGGATGGGATGAGCGTTGGGACCACCATATTTCCACCTTGTCGGGCTCCTTTGGGTCTCCCTTGGATGTATAAACATGGTAGGGAGGGTTGTGCACGTCGAAACGGGATCGCTAGGGAAAAATGGTGTCTTCAGGGGTGATCACGGCCTGGCCATGTTGCTGTTCATGGTCGTGATTAGTCATTATGGGATTTGTCGAGGTGATCATGGCCTGGCCGTGTTGGGATGGCCGGCTTTTTCATTTTTCGCGGAGGTGATTGCAGCCTGCCTGTGTTGGGGTATGCCCTTAAGGCTAATGTTTGAGGCCATGGGAATGTATCTGTATCATGTAATAAACTGTTATGTTTATAAAGGCATGGTTGTTATTCAGTTAGCTACATTGTCTGCTGCAATATATGTTCTTCTGAATAATGTCTCAAAGCTGTTCAGCTAGGCTGACATGCTATAAGTCCTTAGTCGAGATATCTTGGTGAACATGAGACAGCCTTGATATGTTTGAGACTAATATGTGTTCTGATCTTATAGGATGCTTCGAGCATGGAATAAGATGTAGACTCATAGGTACATTGGATGTACTGGACAGACCCTACAAGGATGTTCAATTGTTTGTCACAATGTGAATATTCCTTGAATGTGACAAGTGGCACATTTCCTCTGACTTGAGATCACTTGTGTTTTCTAAATGATGATTGTCATTGTTTTGAGATAGTTCAATATCATTTGAAACATAATGATTATAGACTATCTTGGATGGTGAGCTTGAATCAGGTTAGGGCACTAGTGATAGACATAGGATTGCCGTCTCCTTGTTTAAGGAGTGTGATGTTCTAAAGGGGCCCCCTGGATGAGATGATTGAGAAAAGAGTATGGCCATACCCAGGTGACTATGTTCATCTGATCTAATCATGCTCATCATATTGGAGTTACAAGCTTGACAGGCTTGTCCAATAAGAACATCCAGTGGCAAAGGAAATTTGCATGCCTTGTGAATTGGATTCACACTTGTGCTGTATTTTGGGTGTAGTCTTGGAAGACTCTTTCCTTTATATCGGGAGACAGTGATGTGTTGCTAGATACCCCTCACTGATCGTGATAATGAGAATTATCGTTACCGACATTTAGAGGAAACCCTCAGGGTCACACAATTTGATGATATGGCTTACTTAAGTCAGATCGTGTGGACTGAATTGTTTGGGTTCAGTTTAAAGGGATTTAATCTCTGATTGTAAGTGAGATCTGGTCTGATCATGTTTGATTGATTAGGGCTTGAGATCGGTAAGCTTCGATCGAGAGAATGGATGCTCGATCGGTGAGATCAGGAGCATCAGGAGATGAACGGTTAGATCTGGAGCCTTAGGGTTTAATTGAGATCTAGACCATATTGCTTGGGTTAATTGGTCTTGGACCAAACCGAAATGAACCAGCTCATTGGTTGAGCGTGTGGTTCAATTTAAGAGAGGTTTGCGATTGGGGTAAACCCATGATCGCATATGGAAGAGTGGCTTTCTATTTTTAGAAAGCATGTCACTTACGTGACCACGATTCTTGTGGTCTCTCTTCACGCCTCCCTCTCGCTCTATTGTCGTCGCTTGACTTTGCTCTTGAGGCATTCTCTCGTGAAGAAGAAGTGGACGACATTGGGAGATTTTTTTTCGCCAAGCAAGAAATTTTTCTCTTTCCCTTTCCATTCGATCAAGGATACTTGGACGATCCTTGCTAGCACAAGGGACGACAAGAAGAAGCGCATCTTCATCTTGTGTGTGACGATTTGGAGAAGATCTTCTTTGGTCTTTGCTTCCAAGGCGCCATCCAATCGATGGCCATGGTATGAATCACATCCTATTTGTTTAAGCTTTCAAAGTTGATCATCTTATACATGCTTTGCGACTCTTGAAACCCCCTTCCGCTGCTATATTCCCTTATATGCGCCATGCTGGGTTTCGCCCCCCTCTTGAAAGGGGTCCCTTACAATTGGTATCAGAGCATGGTTAAACGCATGTTTATATGATTGCTTTGGTGTTGTGATCCATGAATGCCGATATATGCTTAGATCTATAACATGCGTAAATTCACATGTGAAATTATATCATGCCGAAACTTGTTTTTGTTTCATTTGCGCATGTATATTGTATGTTGGCGCATCTTAGTTGGTTTTTACAAAACTTGAACACTTGCGCGATTAACACTAGATCTAAGACCTTGCTGTAAACCCTTAGACGGGTTACTAGGGTTGAAGTCATCCCCTAGGTTAGATCCAAACAGTCTGATCAGACCATCTGACAGCCTGAATGGGTCGACCAGTTAGCACCTTGGCGCAAGCCTATGGTGGCTATAGGTCGACTGCAGACAGGTGTGTAGCGATGTCTGATTGAGACAACTAATGAACACACATGAGTTAGGCCCGGGGTCACACCCGCTTGCCAGACCTCATTGTGGTTGTTCAGCCCTGGCGCATGCATAGTTGACCTTATGGTCGACTCAAGTCAGTTAGGACTTGGTGCATGCAAGGGCAGTGGATCTGACTAGGTTGGATGAGTGGATCCCTAGTAATGGACCGTTGTAAGGTAGTAAGGGCAAATAAGGAAAAATTAAAATTGATCCCATGGAGTTTTCGAAAATTTTAATTTTTTATGATGGATCACATGATTGCTGATTGGATGCATATGTTTGTCTATTTAGTCTTATGTGGGCTGCTCATATTAATTGTGTGCTGTGCTGGGGCCTGCGTGCCTGGGATTTAAAATTGTAAATTAATTATTGTGATCTGCGTATCACATTGCTTTAATTTATAAAATGTAATTGACCTGCGTGTCAATCTTGTCTAGATAGTTAAATTTGTAATTTAATTAGACAAGAGCACACAGCACACTTGGCAGAGGCGCATGCAGCAGTGGCTAGACCAGGTGGGAGGTCCAGGGTTCGACTCTGGGACCAGGCGCATTTTCCCTGGTAGGCGCACCTGTGCTGTAATTGGCACTTGGGCCCTGGTTTGGGCCAGATGAGCAGCAAAAGACCCATGAAGAGCAAGTGAAGACTTAAGTTAGGTTAAGGTCTCACTAGGGCTATGGGCTTTTACCACATAAGATTCATGCTTTCTTTTATTTATTGTTTAAATATTAGAATTGCATGATTAAGTTTATCTTCTGCTATCACCATAGGAATTGCATGATAGTGAAGAAGATAAAAGACCGTTAAAATCCAACGATAAAATATCAAGCTCGTAAGCCTTCTGACGCGAAACCTCACTGTTCTGATTATCGTTGGAGCCGTGTTGTACCCACTCAGTGGGCACGTCCATCTATCTTCAGACGGTGCGGGATTACACCTGTGTGTTACAGAGTAGGGATTTATCTTTTCTCGTTGCTCAGTATAACACATGGTGGTCCAGGGAGTAGGTCGGGTCAGCTTGACCGTGTAGGCTACATATGTGGCGCATATGGTAGCACATGGAGGCAGCCATCTGTGGGGTCAGAGACTGTGTTGTACCAACTCAGTTGGCACAGTCTGCTGGATTGCCCAGATGAAGGGGAATCGCACGGGTTGGCGATCGGCTGGGACAGCCCACCAGAGATTAGTGCTTGTACTCTCTGTGCATCTTATCTCGCCTGAGTGGGACGCGGAGACCAAGTATGAAATCTGGATCCCATCTCACTTAAAGAGTTCTACTCTTTCGGGCTGTTTTGTTGGATTTTTCAAGCCTGATAAAATAGTGAGAAAAAGAATCTTTCTTAAGTCCTGATTGATTCTTATACATTGATACTGACCTTGCTGTTCTTGCATTGTTGTAGATACCTGCAGCAACGAACACCATGAACTTCAATGTGCGATCCCTACTGGAAAGGGAGAAGTTTGCTGGGCCGAACTTCTCTGACTGGTTTGGACACCTTAAGATCGTTCTTAAGTCAGAGAGGAAACTGTATGTCCTCGAGACGGCGATACCGCCGCAGCCCGCTCCGAACGCCGCAAGGGCGGTTCGGGAAGCCTATGAAAAGCACGTCAATGATAGCATTGATGTCGCTTGCCTGATGCTAGCGTCTATGACGCCACCGCTGCAGCGTCAGCATGAGGATATGTCGGCTATAGAGATTATAGCGAACCTCAAGATGCTGTATGCTGCACAGGCGAGGACAGAGCGCTACAATTTGACGAAGCTCTTCTTTCAAAGCAAACTGGCTGAAGGGAGCCCAGTGGGAGCTCACGTGCTCAAGATGATTGGGCACAAGGAGGCTCTGGAGAAACTGGGGCACACCATCAACCAGGAGCTTGCTGTGGACATTATTCTGCAGTCTCTCCCGCCTTCATTCGACGCGTTCATTATTAATTTTAATATGAACAAAATCGATTGTACTCCGGCAGAGCTGCTGAATATGCTCTTGACCACTGAGGAGACTCTGAAGGGTAAGCCTTCGACCTCTGTCTTAATGGTTCCTTCGAGGAACAAGAAGAAGGGGAAGAAGGGCAAGGCCCCGGTCAAAAACTACAGCAAATCTCTGAAACAAAAGGTCAAGCGGTCCAAGGAATACAGGTGTTTCCACTGTGGCCAGTTGGGTCACTGGAAGAAGGACTGTAAAGCGCTCCAAGGAGATAAGAGGGGAAGCTTCGCTTCTGGCTCAGGTATATTCGTGACTGAGGTCATGTTTTCTTCTTCTATATCATGGGTGTTGGACACTGCATGTGGAGTTCACATTTGTTCAAATGTACAGGAACTCAAGAGAAGAAGGCAGGTGGGACAGCATGAGGTGGACCTACGCGTTGGAAACGGAGCACGGGTTGCTGCTGTTGCTGTAGGAGACTACTTCATTTCTTTACCATCTGGCATTGTATTGGAACTAGACAATTGTTACTTTGTTCCCAGTATTACTAAAAATATTATCTCCATTCCTGCTCTTGTCAGGAAGGGATTTTCCTTTGAATGCAATATTTCAAAGTGTATTTTGTCTTTAGATAATATTGTTTATGCAACTGGTTCAATTAACAATGGATTATTCATGTTGGACATGGAATGTTCAATACAACAAATTGATATTAAGAAAGCCAAGTATGCTGATGACAGCACCTTGCTATGGCATAGTCGTTTAGGCCATATTAACGAGAAACGCATTAAGCGGTTGCATGATCATGGACTGCTGGGATCATTCTCCTATAAGGAGATTGATACATGCAAAGCTTGTTTGATGGGTAAAATGACGAAGTCACCTTTTCCTCATAAAGGTCAAAGGACTTCAGGTTTACTTGACCTTATACACAGTGATGTGTGTGGGCCATTTAGTAAACATGCCAGAGGTGGCTATCAGTACTTCATTACCTTTACTGATGATTTCAGTAGGTATGGCTATGTCTATCTGATGAGACATAAGAGTGAATCTTTTGACAAGTTCAAAGAGTTCAAAAATGAAGTACAAAATCAGCTAGGCCGAAATATCAAGGCACTTCGCTCAGATCGAGGTGGAGAATACCTAAGTCATACGTTTACTGACTATCTGAAGGAGTGTGGGATTATCTCACAGCTCACTCCGCCAGGAACACCGCAATGGAATGGTGTGTCCGAAAGGAGAAATAGAACGTTACTTGATATGGTTCGTTCTATGATGAGTCAGGCTAATCTACCTTACTCCTTTTGGGGTTTTGCACTGGAAACAGCTGCAAAGGTACTAAACCGAGTGCCATCCAAGGCAGTTTCTAAGACTCCATATGAGTTATGGTATGGGAAACAGCCGAGCTTGACATTTATCAGGATCTGGGGCTGCGAGGCTTATGTTAAAAAGCTCGCCTCTGGGAAACTAGAGAGCAGATCTGACAAATGTATCTTTGTCGGTTACCCTAAGGAAACTAAGGGTTATTATTTCTTCGATCCCAAGGAGAACAAGGTTTTTGTTGCTCGGACGGCCATATTTCTTGAGAAGGAGTTTCTTCTGCAAGAGGCCAGTGGGAGAGAAATAAAGCTGGATGAGAATCCAGAGGAAGGACAAAGTGGTCAAGCACAGTTGGATGAGCCTGAGCCGGTAGATCAGGTTATTGAACAACCTGAGGCTCAAATATCACGGGAACCGCGAAGATCGGGAAGGATTCGTCGACAGCCTGAGCGCTATGACGGAGTCTACATCATTGATAATGATGAACCCCTTACTTATGCGGATGCGGTCAGTGGACCGGAGTCAGCGAGATGGCTTGAAGCTATGCGCGCCGAGATGGACTCCATGTCAGATAACCAAGTTTGGGATTTGGTTGATCCGCCTCCGGGAGTAATCCCTATAGGCTGTAAATGGATCTTCAAGAAGAAGATTGACATGGATGGTAACGTGGTTACCTATAAAGGCAGGCTAGTTGCGAAAGGTTTCAAACAAATCTACGGGATAGATTATGATGAAACTTTCTCACCTGTAGCCATGTTTAAGTCTATTCGGATTCTTTTCGCGATAGCTGCATACTATGATTATGAGATCTGGCAGATGGATGTGAAAACAGCTTTCCTTAATGGAAATCTGGATGAGGATGTGTACATGACACAACCAGAAGGTTTCACCAATCCATCAGATCGTCATAAGATATGCAAGTTAAAGAAGTCCATTTATGGACTTAAGCAAGCATCTAGAAGCTGGAATATTCGTTTTGATGAATCAGTTACTGAATTTGGTTTCATCAAGAACGAGGATGACCCGTGTGTATATAAGAGGTTTAGTGGGAGCGTGATTACTTTCTTAGTCCTCTACGTCGATGACATCTTGATCATTGGAAATGACATTCCTGAAATGCATGCTGTGAAAGCATGGCTGAGGAAATGTTTCCAGATGAAAGATTTAGGAGAAGCAGCCTATGTGTTAGGTGTGAAGATCTACAGGGATAGATCTAAGAGGCTTCTCGGGCTGTGCCAGAGTACTTACATCGATAAAGTCCTGGAGAGATTTCATTTAGAGAATTCTAAAAGAGGATATCTTCCAGTCAGACATGGTCTGAATCTTTCGAAGAGTCAGTGTCCACAAACACAGACTGAGAAAGATGAAATGGACAATACGCCTTATGCTTCGGCTATTGGATCCATTATGTATGCGATGTTGTGTACTCGCCCAGACGTTGCTTACGGGTTAAGCGTGACCAGTCGTTTCCAAGGTAATCCAGGTGTGGCGCACTGGATTGCAGTGAAGAACATCTTAAAATATCTGCGGAGGACCAAAGATATGTTCTTGATATATGGTGGTCAGGAAGAACTCAGTATTGAAGGATATACTGACGCTTCGTTCCAGTCAGACCAGGATGATTTCCGATCGCAATCAGGCTATGTTTTTAGCTTGAATGGAGGTGCAGTGGTGTGGAAGAGTTTCAAACAGTCAACTGTTGCTGATTCCACAACAGAAGCCGAGTATGTTGCAGCCTCGGAAGCATCCAAGGAGGCAGTGTGGATTCGTAAGTTCGTGAGAGAACTTGGTGTTGTTCCTTCGAGTGCAGATCCTTTGGTTATCTTCTGTGATAACACTGGAGCAATCGCACAAGCAAAGGAACCACGGTCGCACCAGAAGTCCAAGCACATACAGAGACGGTTTCACTTGATCCGGGAGATCATTGATCGTGGCGAGATCAAAATATGCAAGGTTCATACAGACGACAATCTGGCTGACCCGCTTACCAAGCCTCTGGCGCAGCAGAAGCATGAGAAGCACTGTAATAATATGGGTTTGAGATTTCTCAACCATTAGATTAAGTGCAAGTGGGAGATTGTTGGGGTATGCCCTTAAGGCTAATGTTTGAGGCCATGGGAATGTATCTGTATCATGTAATAAACTGTTATGTTTATAAAGGCATGGTTGTTATTCAGTTAGCTACATTGTCTGCTGCAATATATGTTCTTCTGAATAATGTCTCAAAGCTGTTCAGCTAGGCTGACATGCTATAAGTCCTTAGTCGAGATATCTTGGTGAACATGAGACAGCCTTGATATGTTTGAGACTAATATGTGTTCTGATCTTATAGGATGCTTCGAGCATGGAATAAGATGTAGACTCATAGGTACATTGGATGTACTGGACAGACCCTACAAGGATGTTCAATTGTTTGTCACAATGTGAATATTCCTTGAATGTGACAAGTGGCACATTTCCTCTGACTTGAGATCACTTGTGTTTTCTAAATGATGATTGTCATTGTTTTGAGATAGTTCAATATCATTTGAAACATAATGATTATAGACTATCTTGGATGGTGAGCTTGAATCAGGTTAGGGCACTAGTGATAGACATAGGATTGCCGTCTCCTTGTTTAAGGAGTGTGATGTTCTAAAGGGGCCCCCTGGATGAGATGATTGAGAAAAGAGTATGGCCATACCCAGGTGACTATGTTCATCTGATCTAATCATGCTCATCATATTGGAGTTACAAGCTTGACAGGCTTGTCCAATAAGAACATCCAGTGGCAAAGGAAATTTGCATGCCTTGTGAATTGGATTCACACTTGTGCTGTATTTTGGGTGTAGTCTTGGAAGACTCTTTCCTTTATATCGGGAGACAGTGATGTGTTGCTAGATACCCCTCACTGATCGTGATAATGAGAATTATCGTTACCGACATTTAGAGGAAACCCTCAGGGTCACACAATTTGATGATATGGCTTACTTAAGTCAGATCGTGTGGACTGAATTGTTTGGGTTCAGTTTAAAGGGATTTAATCTCTGATTGTAAGTGAGATCTGGTCTGATCATGTTTGATTGATTAGGGCTTGAGATCGGTAAGCTTCGATCGAGAGAATGGATGCTCGATCGGTGAGATCAGGAGCATCAGGAGATGAACGGTTAGATCTGGAGCCTTAGGGTTTAATTGAGATCTAGACCATATTGCTTGGGTTAATTGGTCTTGGACCAAACCGAAATGAACCAGCTCATTGGTTGAGCATGTGGTTCAATTTAAGAGAGGTTTGCGATTGGGGTAAACCCATGATCGCATATGGAAGAGTGGCTTTCTATTTTTAGAAAGCATGTCACTTACGTGACCACGATTCTTGTGGTCTCTCTTCACGCCTCCCTCTCGCTCTATTGTCGTCGCTTGACTTTGCTCTTGAGGCATTCTCTCGTGAAGAAGAAGTGGACGACATTGGGAGATTTTTTTTCGCCAAGCAAGAAATTTTTCTCTTTCCCTTTCCATTCGATCAAGGATACTTGGACGATCCTTGCTAGCACAAGGGACGACAAGAAGAAGCGCATCTTCATCTTGTGTGTGACGATTTGGAGAAGATCTTCTTTGGTCTTTGCTTCCAAGGCGCCATCCAATCGATGGCCATGGTATGAATCACATCCTATTTGTTTAAGCTTTCAAAGTTGATCATCTTATACATGCTTTGCGACTCTTGAAACCCCCTTCCGCTGCTATATTCCCTTATATGCGCCATGCTGGGTTTCGCCCCCCTCTTGAAAGGGGTCCCTTACAGCCTGTGCTCTCCATCGCGGCCATGATCAGTTGTGCCAAATTTTGCCAAGCTTATCACCGGTGGGTCCGTGCTGCTGGGCACACCCATGTCAGGTTTTGCTAGGGCTCGTCATGCCTGTGACAGGAGGCATGGCCTAGCCCTGATGGGCTCGCAGGGAAATTTTGGGGGATGCTGTCTGGTCCAGATTTTCCCCCTCTTCAGTGCTGACTTCTGCTGCATGAACTCCCCCTGGTTTGAAGGGTTCTCCTCTGGAGAACTAGGGGGAAGGGGCTCGTCTGTGTCTAATGGCTCCTCCAAAGGACTGTAGAAGGGCAAGATGTCCGCCACATTGAAGACGGGGTGGATTCCCATATCCTCGGGTAGGTCCAGTACATAGGCGTTGGAGCCGATCCACCGCACCACCGCATAGGGCCCCATGTAACGTGGCTGGAGCTTAAAATGAGCCCTGTTTGATACTCTCTCGGGGTGGATACGCACCCATACCATCTCACCCACAGAAAAATGATGTGGCCTACGGTGCTCATTGGCCTTTATAGCATTATGAGTGTTGCCCAAAAAGATACGATGTCGAACTTCATCATGCAAACTAGCTACATGTTGGGTAAAGGAATATGCATGCTCAGACAAGTGGGTCTCCATGGGAAGATCATGCAGGTCAATGGGTTTGTGAGGTTAATGGCCCGTGAAGATCTGGAAGGGACTAAGACCCGTAGACCTATTAGCCGCAATATTATACGCAAATTTTGCCAAGGGGAGGATGGTATCCCAAGACCTTGGGTGATCGCCTATGAGGCAACGGAGTAAGTTGCCCAAACTATGGTTAACAACCTCGGTTTGCCCTCAGTCTGGGGCTGGTATGCGATAGAAAATTTCAAGGTGGAACCCAAGAGGGCCCAAAGTGAGCGCCAGAAGTGGCTCACAAACCGCGTGTCGCGGTCTGACACAATGGTCGAAGGAAGACCATGAAGATGAACAATCTCCTGGAAGAAAAGATGGGCCACGTGGGATGAAGTGTGCCATTTTTGAAAACTGGTCTACAACCACATAGAAGGAGTCGAAGAAAGAGGCGGTCCGAGGTAGACCAATGACGCAGCGGACGTATAGGAGGGGTGTCCTTAGTTTAGTACTCTAAGAAGGGAGAGACCAAGATGCTGAAAACGAGAGACGGTCTTGAGACGAGGGAAGAAAAACACGTGCTTTCGGTGAAATCCTCGGGAAGCCGATGAAATCGAATGATGTACTTGAGCAATACCCAGTGTGAAGAAAGCCATGGATTGAGTACTAATGGAAACTAATCACCTTACTCATAGAGCCAATTTTTCCCTTGCAAGCACGTGTGCGCAGAACCTTCACGATGCTACGGGGAGGGAGACTGCTTGCCCAAGACACTAATGTAGAGAGGTGAAGAGGCTAGGACCCGAAGCCCGCTGTGGGTTCTTCCGGTGTTTTGATTGAAAGCAGGAAAACAGTACAAAAGATGCGAGGGAACTCTAGGCGAGCTCCTCGGAGTTTGCAGGATCTAGCCCTTCGCGTGGGGGAATGCTCTACTACAACAAAGCTAAGGAACACAAAGCCCTCAGCCCTCTTTTATAGATCAAGAGGGGGGAGAGGGTCACATGAGAAACACATGGGGTAGTTGGATAAGCCAACACCCCCCTAACCACCTAAAAGAGGGTCAAGATGCCCTCTAACAAACTGAAAAGTAAGCAACTACCAACTATTTTGCAAGAGATTATTTGGGGCTGGCGCATGGGCCACCCATCTTGGGCCGTTGGCCGGGCCGGAGTCGAAGTGCTAGAGCATCTCGGAACAAGCCGCCACGAAACAACAGAACTTGCTGATCATGGGCTGGTTCTGGACATTGTTAGCAGTCTCTTGGGCCGAGTTGAGGACTCGATTGTTGTAGCGATCTATCGATCGCTCTTGAGTTGGTCCTCTTGGGAAGTTTGCCAAGCTGATGGGATGGATGGGTTCCATTGTGGTGGAAGAAGGGCTCACCACCCCCACAAAACGGTTAGGGGGGGTGTGAGGATCGTTGCGAGTATCGAACGTCGTGTAGAATAGGCCCTTTCTTCATTTTCGAATTGAACACGGGCTGGCCGTGCGTGTGGTCACGGGCGTGTTTAGCGCTAGCGAATTCGGCCGAGGCAGGCACAGCCGAGCCGTTTGTCGGAGCATGGGCGTGTTCGGTGGTGGCAGATTTGGCCGAGACAATTACAGCCGAGCCATGCGTTGGAGCACAACTATGTTCGGCGTCTGCGATTTCGTCTAAGACCGTTATGGCTATGGACACAGGCACGCGCCGGGCCATGTTCTGGCTCGAGTATAGCTGCGACCGTGTCACGGCCATGTCTAGGGACACGGGCTGGCCGTGTTCATCGTGGCAGGATCCTATTGGAGCTGGGGATGGCTGGGCAGCTTCCTCCAGTCCTGGGGAGTGTTCCCAGAGGTCTTCCAAGGTCGGTGGAGCACCCCAAGGCTCCTCAATGACTCCGTCCATTCCCTCGAGGTGGGGAGGATTCTCCTCCGGAGAACAAGGAAGCACTATGGCAGGCGAGGGGGCGCCGGTGGGAAGGGGCGCATGGTAGGTGATGTCTCGTATTTAAGTAGTGTTTTGGACTAATGTTACCTAGTGAATCGAGATATATTTTCATGATTTTACATCTCTTTCCAGCTTATTTCACTGAATTTCTTTAGAAGCTTCACTACTTGTCATGTTTATTGAATACAGGATAATTCACTCACATTTAGAGCTATACCGAAGTACATTTACATCTCTGTGTGAATCAAGAGTTTAGACAAGATGTTTGGCTTCAAACGAGATTAATTTCAAGAATTACGGCCGAGGCCATAATTTATATCAAGACCGTAATTCTCTAATTAGCTACATGATGGACCCGTTTCTATACAAGCATAGGCATGATGCGAAGACGCGATCATAAGTTCCTCGATGACAACTTTCCGGATAAAGACGACCTTGACTAGAAAATTATGGGCATGGCCATGATTTGCCTCACGACTGAAATCTCGCAGCCGTTGCTAGAGTTTATCCGCAGCAACCAGAATTTATTACCAGCCGTCATGGATTAAATGAGCATTAATTATCTGAGGGTTACAAGAATTAAAGAAGCTGCGATTAATGCTTTATCTTTACAGTCATAAATGCAGGAGTTATTTGGATCATTTATTAGCCATTAAGTGTCATTATGGGAATTAAATTCCGAGTATGAAGAGACACACCATTAAGAGCGATAATGGGGATTTAATCCAGAGTTTAATTCTGGGATTTAATTCCAAATTTAATTCGGAATACAAAGAGGCACCTGATTTCTATAAAAGGACCCAGAGAAGAGAAGGAAAAAAAGGGGCCCAGGGGGTGCCCAGTTGGGGCTCCAGGAGGGAGGAGAGGAGGTACTACGCTTGAGAGCTTAAAGTTCGGCGGCGAGCAAGAATGCAAGCCAATCCAAGGAGAAGAAGGCGACTACAAAAGAGGAGAGAAAGGAGTTTGTTTGAATTCTTTTCTCATCTTTACTTTGTTTAGTTGTCTTTATGTTTTAATCGTAAGGCTTGTACTTGTCGTAACCATGTATGTACTAGCGTAAAACCTCAATCGGGATTTGGGCGTTGACCGTCATTTTGATTTGTAAGTGTTAATGTTAAAAATTACTTTTTGATATATCTTTTGAAACCATTTGATCTTGGTTTGTTTCATTTGTGTTTATCAATTTTTGGCCAGATCGGTTTTCACTATTAGTTGATTGTGGTAAAATCTGAGAGGTGAAATGCAATCAATGGATCCTCCTTGATCAATCCTATGTGCTCTATTACGAGAGTCATAGAGACCACTTGGGAAGTCTTTGTGTCCTCGTTCCACTCGGTCTACTTATGTTTAGTCCACCGCGAGAGTAGGAGACTAACTAAGTAGATTTCTGAGTTGTGCACCTGAGAGGGGTACGACTCAAGAGGGCATTTCCTTGGTTTTCTAAAGATCATCAAAGCAGTATTTTTCATTATGCTTATAAGTTGATTGACGTGGTGAACCCCGATTTTCTGATTTCTCTCATATCAATAGGATATTTGTATTGTTACACTCTGAGCTTAGTTTACATTATCGACCGAGATTTTTAATTGCTTAGCTATCAAAGATTGGAAGATTTGGTACTTGACAATCCATCCCTGAGGGAACGATATCTTAAGTACTACATCGGTAAGCCGTGCGCTTGCGAATTTTGTGCAACAGTAGGGCAGGAGTTCGGCGACGTTGAAGATGGGGCTGATGAGGGAGTCCTTCGGTAGGTCGAGGACGGAGGTGTTGGTGCCAACCCGCCGTAGAACCGTGTAGAAACCGTCGCTGCGTGCTTGCAACTTCCAATTGGCTCTCGATCTCGAACGCTCAGGGTGGACATGCACCATAACGAGCTCACTAACCTCAAAGTGATGTGGCCTACGATGCTCGTTGGCCTCAACGGCATATTGAGTGTTGCTCATGTAAATCCAGTGACGAATCTCATCATGCTAGCCCGAGATATGAGATGCAAATGCATGGGCGGACTCATGAATAGAAGGCGGAGGCGGAACGTTATGCATGTGAAGTGGCTTCCTAAGTTGGTGCCCGAGTGATGGAGGCAGTAGCCCTGCTCTGAGGAGATCTGCTCGGACTCGTAGGGTACCTAATCGATATGGGTTCCCTTAGAGTCCCCTCTCTCTTGCATTGCATTTTAGGGTAGTTTGTTTTTTTCAATAAAACCATGCATCATGTAGTCATTTATGGCAAGTCCACTTGTAGTAGGTAGTGCATTGTAATTCATAAAACTTTATGTACTCTTGCATCATAGTAGAGTAGTGCATGCATGCATTAGGATCATCTTGGCAGGACATTCAAGTAAGAAGCAGCTCAAGTTCCAGCTCAATGTCACTCAAGGTCCACTCACCAAGCTCAGCTCCAGAAAAGGAAGGAAGACTTCAAAGTCCCAGTTCACTTCAAAGCCATGCTATAACTCACTTGCCATACTTGTTGGGCGCCTCTCCAATAGAGCCATCAGCCACCTCATCATCCAATCAAGAAGATATGCGCCAACCTCTAGTCCAAGCAAGGAAGGGATTCAAAACCCTCACTCATCAAGATCCACAATCAAAGGAATTATCCATCAAGATCCACAATCAAAGGAGGGCATTTATGAAGACATTTATGATAAATTTGTTAGGGTATGCCCTTAAGGCTAATGTTTGAGGCCTTGGGATTGTAAAAGTATCATGTAATAAACTCTTGTGTTTATAAAGGCAATGGTTATTATTCAGTTTGTTACATTGTCTGCTGCAATAACTGTGCTTCTGAATAATGTCTCAAAGCTGTTCAGCTAGGCTGACATGCATATGTCCTTAGTCGAGATATCTTGGTGAACATGAGACAGCCTTGATATGATTGAGACTAATATGTGTTCTAATCTTATAGGATGCTTCGAGCATGGAATAAGATGTAGACTCATGGGTACATTGGATGTACTGGACAGACCCTACTAGGATATTCAATTGCTTGTCACAATGTGAATAATCCTTGTTTGCATCAAGTGGCACATGTCCTCTGACTTGAGATCACTTGTGTTTCTAGATGATGATTGTCATTGTTTTGAGGTAGTTCAATATCATTTGAAACATAATGATTATAGACTATCTTGGATAATGATCATGAGTCAGGTTAGGACACTAGTGATAGATAAAGGATTGCCGTCTCCTTGTTCAAGGAGTGTGGTGTTCTAAAGGGGCCCCCCTGAATGAGATGATTGAGAAAGTGTATGGCCATACCCAGGTGACTATGTTCATCTGATCTAATCATGCTCATCATATTGGAGTCACAGGCTTGACACGCTTGTCCAATAAGAACATCCAGTGGCAAAGGAAACATGTATGCCTAGTGAAGTGCATTCACCCTTGTGCTGTGTTTTGGGAGTAGTCTTGGAAGACTCTTTCCTTTATATCGGGAGACAGTGATGTGTTGCTAGATACCCCTCACTGATCATGATAACGAAAGTTATCGTTACCGACATTCAAAGGAAACCCTCAGGGTCGCACAATTTGATGATATGGCTTACTTGAGTCAGATCGTGTGGACTGAATTGTTTGGGTTCAGTTTAAAGGGATTTAATCTCTGATTGTAAGTGAGATCTGGTCTGATCATGTTTGATTGATTAGGGCTTGAGATCGGTAAGCTTCGATCGAGAGAGGTGATGCTAGATCGGTGAGATCAGGAGCATCAGGAGATGAACGGTTAGATCTTGAACCTTAGGGTTTGATATGATCTAGACCAAAGGGGGCTTGGGCTTATTTGATTTGGTTTGTTGAACCAAATGCAATTAAACCAAAAGAGAACTGGTTCACTTATGTGAACGCATGGTTCGAAAGGGTGATGGCGTTTTGGTCGTTTATGAGTGCATGCTTCCATTTATGGTAAGTCATCATGGCCTCTTCTTCAAAACGCCTAACGCCAAGCCGTTCACCACTTGACTTCACTTCGCTTGGCTTCTTGCAATGAGCGTGTGGAGAAGAGGTGGACGAACGTGTGGAGCTCTCGCCCAAGCAAGATCTCGTCTCCCATCCCTTCCATTCGGCAAGGACACTTGAAGATCTTTGCTAGCACAAAGATCAACAAGAAGAAGCCATCTCTCTTCTTGTGTGCGTCACTTGTGGAGAAGATCTCTCTTGGTCTTTGCTTCCAAGCCGCCTCCTTCTCATGGCCATGGTAACGCATCTTTCACTTGATATTTAAGTTGATCATATGAATGTATAGCATGCGATCAAATGTGAAACCCTAATTCCGCTGCTAAGATAAAGAAAGGTCACTTGCGCCCCCCTCTTGAAAGGGGTACTCACCTTAGGGTTTCTCGCTCCCCCTTGAAGGGGACCCTAACAATTGGTATCAGAGTGGTTAATATATGTTCATATGATTGCTTTGTTTGTTTTGTGATCCTTGTTAGTATAGATCTATTTCACATGCGCAACCACATGCTAGGTTTTAGGTGTTTGGCGCATGTGTGATGTTCATGTTTATGCATGTTCTTGTTGGCGCATGTTAAGTATGTTGAATGGTATTTCATCAAAACTTATATCTACTTGCGCGCAAACATTTAGATCTATATGCACTTACTATAAACCCTTAGACGGGTTGATGGGGTTGAAGTCACACTCTAGGTTAGATCCAATAGTCTGATCAGACCATCTGACAGCCTAGATGGATCGACCAGATGGCACCTGTGCGCAAGCACAAGGTGGCTATAGGTCGATTGCATCACAGGCGTGTAGCGAGGTCTGGTTGAGACAACCAGTGAACACACATGAGTTAGGCCCGGGGTCACACCCGCTTGCCAGAACTCATGTTGGTTGTTCAGCCCTTGGCGCATGCATGGTTGACCATTAGGTCAACTCGAGTCAGTTAGGACTTGGTGCATGAAAGGGCATGGATCTAACTAGATTGATGAGTGGATCCCTATCAATGGACCGTTGTAAGGTTGTAGGGCACATAAGGAAATTAAAATTGATGCCTATGGGGTTTTCAAAATTTTATTTTCTTTATAATGGATCACATGTTGATTGCATGATGCCATGATGTTTGTTTATTTAATCTTATGTGGGATGCCCAATTTAATGTGTGCTGTGCTGGGGCCTGCGAGCCTGGAATTAAACTTGTAAATTAATTTTTATTGTGATCTGCGAATCACATTTTTAATTAATTTATTGTATAATTGACCTGCGAGTCAAGCTTGTCTAGATAGATCAAAATGTATTTGATTAGACAAGAGCACAAAAGCACACATCGCAGAGGCGCATTCAGCTGGTGGGCGCACCTGAGCTGCATTGAGCGCTAGGGCCCTGGGTTGGACCAGATGAGATGCAAAAGACCCAAGAAAAGCAAGTGAAGACTTAAGTTAATTAAGGTCTTACTTAGGCTATGGGCTTTTACCACATAAGATCCATGCTTTCTTTTATTGTTTAATAATTAGAATTGCATGAGTTATTTATCTTCTGCTATAGCCATAGGATTTGCCTGATAGTAAGAAGATAAAAGACCGTTAAAATCCAAACGCTAAAATATCAAGCACGTAATGCCTTCTGACGCGAAACCTCACTGTTCTGACTATCGTTGGAGCCGTGTTGTACCCACTCAGTGGGCACGTCCATCTATCTTCAGACGGTGCGGGATTACACCTGCGTGTTACAGAGAAGGGATTTATCGCTTCTCGTTGCTCAGCATAGCACGTGGTGGTCCAGGGAGTAGGTCGGGTCAGCTTGACCATGTAGGCTACATATGTGGCGCATATGGTAGCGCATGGAGGCAGCCATCTGAGGGATCAGAGACTGTGTTGTACCAACTCAGTTGGCACAGTCTGCTGGATTGCCCAGGTGAAGGGGAATCGCACGGGTTGGCGATTGGCTGGGACAGCCTACCAGAAATTAGTGCTTGTCATCTCTGTGCATCTTATCTCGCCTGAGCTGGACGCGGAGACCAAGTATGAAATCTGGATCCCATCTCACTAAAAGAGTTCTACTCTTTCGGGCTGTTTTGCTGGATTTTTCAGCCAGATAAAATAGTGAGAAAAAGAATCATTCTTAAGTCCTGATTGATTCTTAACATTGATACTGACCTTGCTGTTCTTGCATTGTTGTAGATTCCTGCAGCAACGAACACCATGAGCTTCAATGTGCGATCCCTACGGAAAGGGAGAAGTTTGCTGGGCCAAACTTCTCAGACTGGTTCGGACACCTTAAGATCGTTCTTAAGGCAGAGAGGAAACTGTATGTCCTCGAGACGGCTGTGCCGCCTCAACTCGCTGCGAACGCCGCAAGGGCGGTTCGTGATGCCTATGAAAAGCACGTCAATGATAGCATTGATGTCGCTTGCCTGATGCTAGCGTCTATGACGCCACCGCTGCAGCGTCAGCATGAGGATATGTCGACTATAGAGATTATAGCAAACCTCAAGATGCTGTATGCTGCACAGGCGAGGACAGAACGCTATAATCTGACAAAGCTTTTCTTTCAGAGCAAACTGGCTGAAGGGAGCCCAGTGGGAGCTTACGTGCTCAAGATGATTGGGCACAAGGAGGCTCTGGAGAAACTGGGGCATACCATCAACCAGGAGCTTGCTGTAGACATTATTCTGCAGTCTCTCCCGCCCTCTTTCGATGCGTTCATTATTAACTTTAATATGAACAAAATCGATTGTACTCCGGCAGAGCTGCTGAATATGCTCTTGACTACTGAGGAAACTCTGAAGGGAAAGCCTTCAACCTCTGTCTTAATGGTTCCTTCCAGGAACAAGAAGAAGGGGAAGAAGGGCAAAGCCCCTGTCAAGAGTTACAGCAAGGCTCTGAAACAGAAGGTTAAGCGGTCAAAGGACAACAGGTGTTTCCACTGTGGCCAGCTGGGTCACTGGAAAAAGGACTGTAAAGCGCTCCAAGGAGATAAGAGGGGAAGCATTGCTTCTGGCTCAGGTATATATGTGACTGAGGTCATGTTATCTTCTTCTTCCATTTCATGGGTGTTGGACACTGCATGTGGAGTTCACATTTGTTCAAATGTGCAGGAACTCAAGAGAAGAAGGCAGGTGGGACAGCATGAGGTGGACCTACGCGTTGGAAACGGGGCACGGGTTGCTGCTGTTGCTGTAGGGGATTATCACATCTCATTACCATCTGGCATTGTATTAGAATTAAACAATTGTTATTTTGTACCCAGTATTACCAAAAATATTATCTCTATTCCTGCTCTTGTCAGGAAAGGGTTTTCCTTTGAATGCAAGATTTCAAAGTGTTATCTTACTCTTGATAATATTGTTTATGCTACTGGTTCAATTAACAATGGGTTATTCATGTTGGACATGGAATATTCTATACAAAACATTGATAATAAGACGGCCAAGTATGCTGATGACAGCACCTTGCTATGGCATAGTCGTTTAGGCCATATTAACAAGAAGCGCATTAAGCGGTTACATGATCATGGACTGCTGGGATCATTCTCCTATGAGGAGATTGATACATGCAAAGCTTGTTTAATGGGTAAAATGACGAAGTCTCCTTTTCCTCACAAAGGTCAAAGGGCTTCAGGTTTACTTGACCTTATACACAGTGATGTGTGTGGGCCATTTAGTAAACATGCCAGAGGTGGCTATCAGTACTTCATTACCTTTACTGATGATTTCAGTAGATATGGGTATGTCTATTTAATGAGACATAAAAGTGAATCTTTTGACTTGTTCAAAGAGTTCAAAAATGAAGTACAGAATCAGCTAGGCCGAAATATCAAGGCACTTCGTTCTGATCGAGGTGGAGAATACTTGAGTCATGTGTTTACTGACTATCTGAAGGAGTGTGGGATTATCTCACAGCTCACTCCACCAGGAACACCGCAATGGAATGGTGTGTCCGAGAGGAGAAATAGAACGTTACTTGATATGGTTCGTTCTATGATGAGTCAGGCTACTCTTCCTTACTCCTTTTGGGGATTTGCACTGGAAACAGCTGCAAAGGTACTAAACCGAGTGCCATCCAAGGCAGTTTCAAAGACTCCATATGAATTATGGTATGGGAAACAGCCGAGCTTGACATTTATCAGGATCTGGGGTTTCGAGGCTTATGTCAAAAAGCTCGCCTCTGGGAAACTGGAGAGCAGATCTGAGAAATGTATCTTTGTCGGTTACCCTAAGGAAACTAAGGGTTATTATTTCTACGATCCCAAAGAGAACAAGGTATTTGTTGCTCGAACGGCCATATTTCTTGAGAAGGAGTTTCTTCTGCAAGAGGCCAGTGGGAGAGAAATAAAGCTGGATGAGAATCCAGAGGAAGGACAAAGTAGTCAAGCACAGTTGGATGAGCCTGAGCCGGTAGAACAGGTTACTGAACAACCTGAGGCTCAGATATCACGGGAACCGCGAAGATCGGGAAGGATCCGTCGACAGCCTGAGCGCTATGACGGAGTCTACATCATTGACAATGATGAACCCCTCACTTATGCGGATGCGGTCAGTGGACCGGAGTCAGCTAGATGGCTTGAAGCTATGCGAGCCGAGATGGACTCCATGTCAGATAACCAAGTCTGGGATTTGGTTGATCCGCCTCTGGGAGTTATCCCTATAGGCTGTAAATGGATCTTCAAGAAGAAGATTGACATGGATGGTAACGTGGTTACCTATAAAGGCAGGCTTGTTGCGAAAGGTTTCAAACAAATCTACGGGATAGATTATGATGAAACTTTCTCACCTGTGGCCATGTTTAAGTCTATTCGGATTCTTTTCGCGATAGCAGCATATTACGATTATGAGATCTGGCAGATGGATGTGAAGACTGCTTTCCTTAATGGAAATCTGGATGAGGATGTGTATATGACACAACCTGAAGGTTTCACTAATCCATCAGATCGTCATAAAATATGCAAGTTAAAGAAGTTCATTTATGGACTTAAACAAGCATCTAGAAGCTGGAATATTCGTTTTGATGAATCAATCTCTGAGTTTGGTTTCATCAAGAACGAGGATGACCCGTGTGTATATAAGAGGTTTAGTGGGAGCGTGATTACTTTCCTAGTCCTCTACGTCGATGATATCTTAATCATTGGAAACGATATTCCTGAAATGCATGCTGTTAAAGCATGGCTAAGGAAATGTTTCCAGATGAAAGATCTAGGAGAAGCAGCCTATGTATTAGGTGTGAAGATCTACAGGGATAGATCTAAGAGGCTTCTCGGGCTGTGCCAGAGTACTTACATCGATAAAGTCCTGGAGAGATTTCATTTAGAGAATTCTAAACGAGGATATCTTCCAGTCAGACATGGTCTGAATCTTTCGAAGAGTCAGTGTCCATAAACACAGACTGAGAAAGATGAAATGGACAATACGCCTTATGCTTCGGCTATTGGGTCCATTATGTATGCGATGTTGTGCACTCGCCCAGACGTCGCTTACGGGTTAAGCGTGACCAGTCGATTCCAAAGTAATCCAGGTATGGCGCACTGGATTGCAGTCAAGAACATTTTAAAATATCTGCGGAGGACCAAAGATATGTTCTTGATATATGGTGGTCAGGAAGAACTCAGTATAGAAGGATATACTGACGCTTCGTTCCAGTCGGACCAGGATGATTTCCGATCGCAATCAGGCTATGTTTTTAGCTTGAATGGTGGAGCAGTGGTGTGGAAGAGTTTCAAACAGTCTACTGTTGCTGATTCCACAACAGAAGCCGAGTATGTTGCAGCCTCGGAAGCATCCAAGGAGGCAGTGTGGATTCGTAAGTTCGTGAGAGAACTTGGTGTTGTTCCTTCAAGTGCAGATCCTTTGGTTATCTTCTGTGATAACACTGGAGCAATCGGACAAGCAAAGGAACCACGGTCGCACCAGAAGTCCAAGCACATACAGAGACGGTTTCACTTGATCCGGGAGATCATTGATTGTGGCGAGATCAAAATATGCAAGGTTCATACAGACGACAATCTGGCTGACCCGCTTACCAAGCCTCTGGCGCAGCAGAAGCATGAGAAGCACTGTAATAATATGGGTTTGAGGTTTCTCAACCATTAGATTAAGTGCAAGTGGGAGATTGTTAGGGTATGCCCTTAAGGCTAATGTTTGAGGCCTTGGGATTGTAAAAGTTTCATGTAATAAACTCTTGTGTTTATAAAGGCAATGGTTATTATTCAGTTTGTTACATTGTCTGCTGCAATAACTGTGCTTCTGAATAATGTCTCAAAGCTGTTCAGCTAGGCTGACATGCATATGTCCTTAGTAGAGATATCTTGGTGAACATGAGACAGCCTTGATATGATTGAGACTAATATGTGTTCTAATCTTATAGGATGCTTCGAGCATGGAATAAGATGTAGACTCATGGGTACATTGGATGTACTGGACAGACCCTACTAGGATATTCAATTGCTTGTCACAATGTGAATAATCCTTGTTTGCATCAAGTGGCACATGTCCTCTGACTTGAGATCACTTGTGTTTCTAGATGATGATTGTCATTGTTTTGAGGTAGTTCAATATCATTTGAAACATAATGATTATAGACTATCTTGGATAATGATCATGAGTCAGGTTAGGACACTAGTGATAGATAAAGGATTGCCGTCTCCTTGTTCAAGGAGTGTGGTGTTCTAAAGGGGCCCCCCTGAATGAGATGATTGAGAAAGTGTATGGCCATACCCAGGTGACTATGTTCATCTGATCTAATCATGCTCATCATATTGGAGTCACAGGCTTGACACGCTTGTCCAATAAGAACATCCAGTGGCAAAGGAAACATGTATGCCTAGTGAAGTGCATTCACCCTTGTGCTGTGTTTTGGGAGTAGTCTTGGAAGACTCTTTCCTTTATATCGGGAGACAGTGATGTGTTGCTAGATACCCCTCACTGATCGTGATAACGAAAGTTATCATTACCGACATTCAAAGGAAACCCTCAGGGTTGCACAATTTGATGATATGGCTTATTTGAGTCAGATCGTGTGGACTGAATTGTTTGGGTTCAGTTTAAAGGGATTTAATCTCTGATTGTAAGTGAGATCTGGTCTGATCATGTTTGATTGATTAGGGCTTGAGATCGGTAAGCTTCGATCGAGAGAGGTGATGCTAGATCGGTGAGATCAGGAGCATCAGGAGATGAACGGTTAGATCTTGAACCTTAGGGTTTGATATGATCTAGACCAAAGGGGGCTTGGGCTTATTTGATTTGGTTTGTTGAACCAAATGCAATTAAACCAAAAGAGAACCGGTTCACTTATGTGAACGCATGGTTCGAAAGGGTGATGGCGTTTTGGTCGTTTATGAGTGCATGCTTCCATTTATGGTAAGTCATCATGGCCTCTTCTTCAAAACGCCTAACGCCAAGCCATTCACCACTTGACTTCACTTCGCTTGGCTTCTTGCAATGAGCGTGTGGAGAAGAGGTGGACGAACGTGTGGAGCTCTCGCCCAAGCAAGATCTCATCTCCCATCCCTTCCATTCGGCAAGGACACTTGAAGATCTTTGCTAGCACAAAGATCAACAAGAAGAAGCCATCTCTCTTCTTGTGTGCGTCACTTGTGGAGAAGATCTCTCTTGGTCTTTGCTTCCAAGCCGCCTCCTTCTCATGGCCATGGTAACGCATCTTTCACTTGATGTTTAAGTTGATCATATGAATGTATAGCATGCGATCAAATGTGAAACCCTAATTCCGCTGCTAAGATAAAGAAAGGTCACTTGCGCCCCCCTCTTGAAAGGGGTACTCACCTTAGGGTTTCTCGCTCCCCCTTGAAGGGGACCCTAACAAAATTGCCATCTCTTGTTGCCGCCCAAGCTCTCATGGAAAGGATTCAAATTTCGAATCTCTTCTCCATGCGCCAACAACATTTTGCCAAAGGATAAGAAGACACTCTCATCAAAACATTTAATGAGTTGCCAAGAGAAGATCACCAAAGAAGGAAGCTCTTAAAGAGGATTTGCGCCAACCTCCTCTTGATTTTGAAATTCAAATTCCATCCATCTTTGTAATAGGTGCATGGAAGCTAATGACTATCCTGCCCTAGCCCCATCTCGCCTATAAAAGCATAGTCTCCCCCTTGTATTTCGATTACCTCTTGATGAAATAACATTGTCTATTAGTTGCCTAGCTTAATTACTTGTGTTAGTGATAAGATTCTTCTTTAGCCGAGCTCTTCCCCTTTCTTCTAGCTCTTCCACCGAAACCCTAAGAAGCTCTCCTCTTTGTTTGTGTGCGCAACCACAAGGAGGACTCCTTTCACCCTCGGTTTGGAGCAATAAGAGAAGCACCCTCGGCCTCAAGGAGTTCTCATCCCTTTCGGCTAAGTCTTTTTCTCTTCATCTCTTATTTGGATTTGAGAACTCTTCTCTACACTAATCTTTGTTTATACAACTTGTAGATTGCACTTGGAGTGGCCTAAGAGGGGCGTTCCCCCTCCCCTTCTCCTATCTCTTCTCCCTCTCTCTTTAGTTACTTAGGATTAGCAAGGGAATTTGTGAGGCTTAACCTCACCCCTTGATTTGATTCTATATTAAAATCCGTGGCTTGTACGGAATTTCTGTGATTGTTTGTAAGCTCCACCCTACACCTTCCATCAGAGTTGGACCGGTGAAGATCGGGAAGCACAGCCCTTCAATTCTCAAGGGCTGCACTGTAAGTTTATTTTCCAGCATTTACTGCTTTCTAGTGTAACCTTTATTTACTGTTCTTAGTTTAAACTCGGATTTTCCTATATTTTAAAATACAAAAAAAATTAGTTTCCCAACCTCGTTAGCATAACTTCGGTTTTCTCTTATTATTAAGCTATTTATTCAAACCAGTTTTCAAAATCGTTGTTTGAATGTTTTAGACCCCCCCCCCCCCGGTCCTACATCAGCTTGGTATCAGAGCATAGGCTCATAGTTTAGATTTTTAAAGCCTCAAAACTTTATTTTCTAACTCCTAGGCGATCTTTGGAATTAGGTTGTTCGAAAGAATTTGGATCCATAACAGACCACATATCTATCTATCACTTTGCCCTATTTTCGAAAACCTATAATTTTCAAAACACCCATGCAAACTCGGTCTAAAACCCAACAACAAGAACAAAATCCCACCATGGATCATACTGCCATGAATGAAAAGTTTGAGTTCTTAACTGAGCAAATAGGGACCCTTACCCGAAGCCTTAACCAACTTACCACTGAGTTCCATGATTTTAGGGAAAGGTCTTCTAATCATGCTAGTGAACCACCTAGCCCTCATCATGTAGACACTCAACAACCACCTGCGTGGAACGGGCATCAAACCCCAACCCGTGCAGGCACCCAACCTATGTGGAATGGATACCCTAATCGACACCATGTAGGGACCCATCCTCAACCAACATGGAATGGATACCCCAATCCAAACCATGCGGGAACCCATCAACCAACTATGTGGAATGGACCTCCCATTCAAACCCCACCTCAACCCAGATTTAGGGAGGATGAAGTGCACCGCGCTATCAAACTCAATCCCCCAACCTTCAATGGCTCTTTAGAACCCCGAGACTTCTTGGATTGGACAACCAAGCTCGAACAATATTTCGAGTGGAGCATGATCCCTGAGCACAGCAAGGTCCGACTTGCAAAGTGCCTTGTTGAGGGAAATGCTAGGTTGTATTGGACGAATATAGAGAACAACCAAGAGAGACTCAACCTACCCCCCATAGAAACTTGGCTAGAAATGCGCCAACAACTTAAACTGAAATATGCCCCTTCATACTTTCAGAGTAAGTTGTTTGACCAAGCCTCTAGCTTAACCCAAGGATCTATGACCGTTGACCAATACACTGCTAGCTTTGAGGAATTCCTCCTTAGGGGAAACCCAGGAGAAAACCCTCTATTCACTCTTAGCAGGTATAAGAATGGTCTCCGATCTGAGATTAGAAAGGGCCTTACCTACTACCAGATAGACTCCATAGAGGTTGCCCATCTTAGAGCCAAGGAGATTGAACAAGAACTTAAGGTTGCCTTTAGGAAAGAGTTTAGTGCCTCTAGACCAAGTCCTAGACCAACCCAACCTCAAAGCTCTCCTAGACCAACCCAACCTCAAAGCTCTAGTACTCCTAAACCCAAGCCCTCTAGTTATCCGGAACCATCCAAGGTCAAATGCCATGGGTGCCAACAATATGGACACTACATGAGAGACTGTCCCAAACGGGTCTTATACCTAGGTGAGGAAAGCCAAACCCCTAGACTTGAAGATATTAATGACCCAGATTCTGACTGCCAAATCCTAGAAGACAATGAATATGATAGTAGTGAGGAACCTGCCCAAAACACCTTAGGAGTTGTTAGGTGTACCCTGATCAAACCCTCACCTACGGATGATTGGTGAAGAACTAGTATCTTCCATACTTACACGAAATGCAATGGAAACATGTGCAAAGTAGTGATAGATGGGGGTAGTAGTCTCAACGCTGTCTCCCACTTTGCTGTCACCAAGTTTAAGCTTAAGATGGAAGCTCACCCAACCCCTTATAACATCTCTTGGGTCAACCAGTCTAGTGTGCCAGTAACCCATAGGAGTCTAGTACCTTTACAGTTTGGTACCTATGATGGACAAATTTGGTGCGACGTCATCACCATGGATGTCGCTCAAGTCCTTCTAGGCAGACCCTGGCTATATGACATGGATGTAGTCCACTACGGTCGGACTAATACCTATGTCTTTAGTCACTCAGGTCAAAAGATCAAACTGAAACCATCTATGCCTAGAGAGCTTAAAGCCTCAACCAATAAGGGAAAAATAGAGGAAACCAAAACCACACAACCAACACTTCAGCTCATGAGACCTAAGGATTATAGGCCTGATCAACCTTTGTTCACCTTAGTCCTCAAGGAAGTCAACCAAGAGGAAGAGAGTAAGCCACCCCCTGAAGTAGAAACCCTCTTAGAACAATATAGTGAGCTTACCCCTGAAGAACTACCCACAGGACTTCCACCTCTTAGGGACATCCAGCATGCAATAGATCTTGTCCCAGGTTCAACCCTTCCCAATTTACCCCACTATAGGATGAACCCCACCGAGCATCAAGAACTTAAGAGGCAAATAGATGACCTATTAGAGAAAGGACATATCAGAGAAAGTCTGAGCCCTTGCGCCGTGCCTGCTCTGCTCACCCCTAAAAAGGATGGCAGCTGGCGCATGTGTATAGACTGTAGAGCCATAAACAAAATCACAGTCAAGTATAGGTTTCCTATTCCTAGACTTGATGACATGCTAGACATGTTAGTTGGCTCTAAGTGGTTTAGCAAGCTTGACTTAAGAAGTGGATACCACCAGGTCAGGATAAGGCTAGGTGATGAATGGAAGACCGCTTTCAAGACCAAGGATGGTCTCTATGAATGGTTAGTCATGCCTTTTGGCTTGACTAATGCCCCTTCCACATTCATGAGACTCATGACCCAAGTCTTAAAGCCTTTCATTGGAAAATTCCTGGTAGTCTACTTTGATGATATCCTCATCTATAGTAAGACTAAGGAGGAACACCTAGAGCACCTTAGGAAGACCCTTGACCTTCTTAAGGAAGAGCAACTCTATATCAATCTCAAGAAATGCTCCTTTTTGTCGCATAGTGTGATCTTCTTAGGGTTCATAGTGTCTGAGTAGGGCCTTCAAGCCGACCCATCCAAGATCCAAGCCATCAAAGATTGGCCTGAACCTAAGACCATCACTGAGGTCAGAAGCTTCCATGGCCTAGCTACCTTTTATAGGAGATTCATCAGGAACTTCAGCTCTATAGTGGCACCTATCACTAGTTGCCTAAAACAAGGTGAATTTTCTTGGACTAAATCTGCTAGCAAAGCCTTCCAAGAACTTAAGGATATGATGACCACTGCTCCGGTCCTTAGACTGCCTGACTTCAATAAAGTCTTTGAGGTAGATTGTGACGCTTCTGGAGTTGGCATAGGGGGAACCCTAAGCCAAGAAGGTCATCCCATAGCCTTCTTTAGTGAAAAGCTCAATGAGGCAAAACAAAAATACTCTACCTATGATAAAGAATTTTATGCTGTAGTCCAAGCCCTAAGGTATTGGAGACATTATCTCATTCATAGGGAGTTCACTCTTAATAGTGACCACCAGGCCCTCTCCTATCTAAGTGCTCAAAAGAAGTTAAACTCAAGGCATGCTAAGTGGGTCGAATACCTACAACAATATACTTTTGTGCTTAGACATAAATCAGGATCTGAAAATAAAGTAGCAGATGCCCTCAGTAGAGTAACTTTATTATTGAACAAGATGCATGTAGAAGTTACTTGCTTTGACTCCATGAAAAATGCTTATCTTGAATGTCCTGATTTTTCTACTCTATATGCTGACCTTAGTCAAGACCCATTAAGTCACCCCCTCTACACCCTTAGGGATGGGTACCTCTTTCTTGGACCAACCCTTTGTGTGCCCAAGACATCCATCTGAGAATTCCTTGTTTGGGAATTACACGGAGGCGGGTCTGCCGGGCACCACGGTCAAGATAAGACCCAAGCCCTTGTAAAGGAACGGTTCTACTGGCCGAACCTTTACCAGGATGTAGCTAAGGTCGTGAGGCATTGTAGGACTTGTCAGCTCACTAAAGTCCACAAGCACAGTCCCGGCCTGTACACTCCCTTACCTATTCCCCGAGCCCCTTGGCAAGACCTTAGTATGGATTTCATCCTAGGACTACCCCGAACCTCAGCTAAACATGATTCTATATTTGTGGTAGTTGATAGATTTACTAAGATGGCCCATTTCATAGCTTGCACCAAAACCACTGATGCCTCCCATGTTGCTAAACTCTTCTTCAGAGAAGTTGTCAGGCTTCGTGGGACACCCTTAACTATAGTGTCTGATAGAGACCCTAGGTTTGTAAGCCATTTTTGGAGAACCCTATGGACCCTTCTAGGAACAAAGCTCAAGTTTTCCACAGCCTACCATCCCCAGACGGATGGGCAGACTGAAGTGGTCAACCGATCACTTGGGAGTATTCTTAGGAGTTTGGTAAGTGAACATCCTGGCAACTGGGATAAACTCTTACCCACTGCCGAGTTTTCCTACAATAGTACAGTCAACAAGACCACAGGTCTCTCCCCTTTCCAAGCCAACCTAGGATATCAACCTAACAAACCTATAGATCTCTTTCCACTACCCCGACACTTTAGGACTTCTTTACCTGCTCGTGACTTTGCTTTACATACCTCGCAAATGCATGCTGAAATATTTTCTAAGATGCTAGAATCTGTTAATCATTACCGCGAAGCTGCTAACAAACATCGCCGAGAAAGGTTATTTTCCACAGGTGATAAGGTAATTCTACGGGCGCATGAAGAGCGCATCCACGGGACAGGACACAAATTGGAAGCAAAAGGACTAGGCCCCTTCACCATTATAGACAAAGTCAACGACAATGCCTATATCCTTGACCTGCCACCTGAATTAGGGATCCCCACCACTGTCAACGTGGAGGATCTCACCCTCTATCATGAGCCCATCTCCATACCAGATCCAGATAACACCAACAAAATGGAGATTGAGGCTATTCTCGAGGACCAAACCAAATTCACCACTAATGAGGTACAAGTGTTTTATCGAGTTAGACTCATTAATGGTGAAGAGGTATGGCTTCCTGAGTTAGAGCTAGCTATAGCCGCCCCTGAGTTACTCCAAGGGTACAAGGATAATTCTCCAGAGGAGAATCCTTTCAACCCGGGGAGAGCTTATGGAGGCAGTAGCCCTGCTCTGAGGAGATCTGCTCGGACTCGTAGGGTACCTAATCGATATGGGTTCCCTTAGAGTCCCCTCTCTCTTGCATTGCATTTTAGGGTAGTTTGTTTTTTTCAATAAAACCATGCATCATGTAGTCATTTATGGCAAGTCCACTTGTAGTAGGTAGTGCATTGTAATTCATAAAACTTTATGTACTCTTGCATCATAGTAGAGTAGTGCATGCATGCATTAGGATCATCTTGGCAGGACATTCAAGTAAGAAGCAGCTCAAGTTCCAGCTCAATGTCACTCAAGGTCCACTCACCAAGCTCAGCTCCAGAAAAGGAAGGAAGACTTCAAAGTCCCAGTTCACTTCAAAGCCATGCTATAACTCACTTGCCATACTTGTTGGGTGCCTCTCCAATAGAGCCATCAGCCACCTCATCATCCAATCAAGAAGATATGCGCCAACCTCTAGTCCAAGCAAGGAAGGGATTCAAAACCCTCACTCATCAAGATCCACAATCAAAGGAATTATCCATCAAGATCCACAATCAAAGGAGGGCATTTATGAAGACATTTATGATAAATTGCCATCTATTGTTGCCGCCCAAGCTCTCATGGAAAGGATTCAAATTTCGAATCTCTTCTCCATGCGCCAACAACATTTCGCCAAAGGATAAGAAGACACTCTCATCAAAACATTTAATGAGTTGCCAAGAGAAGATCACCAAAGAAGGAAGCTCTTAAAGAGGATTTGCGCCAACCTCCTCTTGATTTTGAAATTCAAATTCCATCCATCTTTGTAATAGGCGCATGGAAGCTAATGACTATCCTGCCCTAGCCCCATCTCGCCTATAAAAGCATAGTCTCCCCCTTGTATTTCGATTACCTCTTGATGAAATAACATTGTCTATTAGTTGCCTAGCTTAATTACTTGTGTTAGTGATAAGATTCTTCTTTAGCCGAGCTCTTCCCCTTTCTTCTAGCTCTTCCACCAAAACCCTAAGAAGCTCTCCTCTTTGTTTGTGTGCGCAACCACAAGGAGGACTCCTTTCACCCTCGGTTTGGAGCAAGAAGAGAAGCACCCTCAGCCTCAAGGAGTTCTCATCCCTTTCGGCTAAGTCTTTTTCTCTTCATCTCTTATTTGGATTTGAGAACTCTTCTCTACACTAATCTTTGTTTATACAACTTGTAGATTGCGCTTGGAGTGGCCTAAGAGGAGCGTTCCCCCTCCCCTTCTCCTATCTCTTCTCCCTCTCTCTTTAGTTACTTAGGATTAGCAAGGGAATTTGTGAGGCTTAACCTCACCCCTTGATTTGATTCTGTATTAAAATCCGTGGCTTGTATGGAATTTCTGTGATTGTTTGTAAGCTCCACCCTACACCTTCCATCAGAGTTGGACCGGTGAAGATCGGGAAGCACAGCCCTTCAATTCTCAAGGGCTGCACTGTAAGTTTATTTTCCAGCATTTACTGCTTTCTAGTGTAACCTTTATTTACTATTCTTAGTTTAAACTCGGATTTTCCTATATTTTAAAATACAAAAAAAATTAGTTTCCCAACCTCGTTAGCATAACTTCGGTTTTCTCTTATTATTAAGCTATTTATTCAAACCAGTTTTCAAAATCGTTGTTTGAATGTTTTAAACCCTCCCGTCCTACATCACCGAGGATGACCTGAAAAGGACTCAACCCTGTTGAGCAGTTGAACGCGCTGTTATACACGAATTCTGCAATGGGAAGGTGAGCAGCCCAATGCCGTGGGAAGTCGCCAGCCAAGCACCACAGGAGGTTACCCAAACTACGGTTCTCCACTTCCGTTTGACCGTCCAGTTGCGGATGGTACGTGGACGAGAATGTGAGAGTGGTCCTGAGGAGGGCCCACAAGGACTTCCAAAAATAACCCACGAACCAGGTGTCATGGTCAGACATGAACGTGAGAGGGAGGCCATGAAGTCGAACAATCTCCTTGACGAAGAGGTGTGCTATGTGCGACGCATCGGTCGTCTTAGAACAAGGCACGAAGTGTGCCATCTTGGAGAAGCAATCCACGACAACGAAGATGGAGTTGTGGTGTGAGGCCGAGCGAGGGAGGCCAAGGACGAAGTCCATGCTAATGTCTAGCTACGGACTCCTGGTCACAAGCAGCGGGGTATACAACCCGGTGTAGGCGGGGTGGGGCTTGGCACGTTGGCATGTGCCACAGTGGCGGACGACCCTATTGATGTCCTTACGAAGAGTGGGCCAGAAGAAGCAGTCTTCTACCAAGTCAAGGGTCTTGTCTAGGCCATGGTGCCTAGCGGCACCACCGGCGTGAAGCTTGAGCAGCAGGTGGTCACGGAAGGAGGAGCGGGGAACACACAGCCGATTACCATACACGAGATAGCCGTCGTGGAGGCGGTAAGGTAAGTCCGGCGGGTCAGTGGCATGGAGCCGAGCGAGCACATGCCCAAAGTCAGGGCAGTTTGCGTACTCATCGCGGATGTGGGCCAAGGCAGGGACGGACGTGGACAGGATACAAAGAAGGGAACAGACACGGCAACATAAGGCTTAGAGAGTGGGCGCAATTCATCATGAAATGGGCAACTAGGGTTAGGGTTTGGTGCAATTAGGGTTTGTGTTTAGGAAAGACTCCAAGTCTATACCATAAACATCCCCTAATCACCTAAGACTTACCTAGTAGGTCCATTATGCCTTAGATGCCTCAAGCCTTGCCTTAGAGGCAAGCTTTCCATCCAAGCATGAAGGGGCTAGGCGCCAAAACCTCCCATAAGAAGCAACATGCACCAATCTCACCCCATTATGCCCTTGGCGCCAATGGGGTGGGATATTATCCCCATTATACCCTTTAAGCCAAATCCTCTTATCATATCTACTTGTTATTGGGCCTCATTGGATAATGAGCAAGCCCAAACTTCATTGCATGGGTTGATTAAGCAATTGGATTCAATTCAATGCAACCATAATCCAAATGTGACCAACCATGGTCAAATACGGGTCAACTTGCCAAAAATGAAGTTTGGCTCCAATAACTCTCTTCCATCTCATCTGGCCAATTGGCGCTGATTTGGCCTGATGAAATCTTCAAAATAGATCCGAGCTATCCAATAATTCGATCATAAGGCTTCCCGATCAATACGAGAACTCGAGTATCTTGGTGTGCGACCTTGTAGGTTCCTCTGACGTTGGCAGTGCCGACCTAATGTCACCATAAGTAGTGAGTGGCACCTAGCAGTGCATCGCTGCTACCCAAGTCATTGGAATGGATATCGACATCGACATCCCCATCATCGCAACTAGGTACAGATGCATTGCAGTCCCATTGCCAAACTAATATTCGATTGGACAAGTGTGTCATCACTTGTATTCACCCAATCACATGGTTATGACTAAATCAAGTTTTAACCTGGGTATGGCCATACACTTTCAGTCGTAGAACCATAGTGGAGCTCCATGGATATCAAGCTTCCATTAGGAAGGGGCAAATCCTTTGTCTCTACATTGATCTTCATATATGGGTTACGACATTGACACAGCGGAATGATAGGAAGGGTTTCCTTAAGTCAGTACTCTACGGTGGGGGAAGTATGATGCTGAAAACCGTGAGTGGGTCTTGAGGCGAGGGAAGAGAAATACGGCGAACGGAACGGTGAAAACCCACGGAGAAAACCGATGAAATCACAATAGATATGACTTGAGCAACACTCAGCACGGAGAGAAACCACGGATCGGTGTACTAATGGAAATCACTCACCTCGATCGTGGGGCCAATTTTCTGTTACACGTTTAAGCGCGTGGATCCTTCACGGTGCTACGGTAGCCGGTAATCCTAGCTCGCCAAGACGCAATTGCAGCGGAATGAAAATGCAAAGGACCCGGCGCCCAAACGGGGTTCGCCGGGTGTTTTGATTGAAAACTGAAAAGAAGCGTACAAAGAGGAGGCGAGGGAACTCTAGGCGAGCTCCTCGGAGTTTTGCTGGACCTAAGGCCTTGCAAGAGAAGGCGCAAACTACCACCAAAAAACTGAAAACACACAAGACCCTCAGCCCTCTTTTATAGAACAAGAGGGAGGGGAAGCACATGACACTCACATGAGAGTGGTTAGGAAACAAGACAACACACTTTAACTTCCTAAAAGAGAGTCAAGATGCTCTCTAACAACCAAAAGTAACTAACTAACTACTGCAGCGAATATGCCAAGTGAGGGCGCATGTGACTCGGCGCGTGGGCCGCTGAATGGGCCGTCGTAGGTGGGCTACACCATCTCCGAATAGGCCACGACAAAGCAACAGAAACAGTTGATCGTGGGCTGATTCTGGACATTTGTAGCAGTTTCTTGGGCCGAATTGAGGACCCGATTATTGTAGCGATCCGTTGTGGGGTCCTGGTGCGGTCCTTGTATCCTTGGCGTGATGTTGAGGGGGTGGAGAGACATTGTCGATGCGGGTGAGGCCACGTGGAGGGAGCGAACAGGGCACGTCGTGGCAGTAGAGGGGCTCGTCGCGCCGACAAACCGGTCCGGAGGGTGCGAGGACCGTTGCGAACGTCGAACGGGGAGAGGAATAGTCTCTATGCACTTTCTGGGGCTGAGCACGGCCTGGCCGTGCTTGGCGTCACGGCCGTGTTCGGCGTCATGGCCGTGTTCGGCGTCTAGGTTGCTGGCCGAGAACTTCATGGGCAGTGTCATGGCCGGGTCAGATTTCACGGCTGCAGTCACGGCCTAGCCGTGCTTGGGGGCATGGCTGTGTTCAGGGGTGAGACTTTCACGGGCAGCGTCACGGCCGTGCTTCTGGCCGTGCTTTTGGGGTCGAAATCCACATAAGGGAGCATGACCTGGCCGTGCTTGCAGGCACACCTGTGCTCAGGAGCGTCAAAGTTGGCCGAGACTTTCACGGGCAGTGTCACGACCGTGCTTCTGGTCATGCTGTCTTTCGCGTGTTTGCCCGACCGTGTCACGGCCGTGTCTTTGGTCACGGCCTGGCGATGTCCAGGCTGGTCTGATGTCACTGATCCGGTCACGGTTGAAGGAGCGGGCGTGAAGGTGTCGGGTTGGACGGTTATGGCCGTGCTTGCAGGCACGGCCTGGCCGTGTCGGGCGCTGTAGAACTCCGTTTGAGGCGAAAATTCTGGGGTATCTTCCTCAGGGCCTGGGGAGTCTGCCCAAGTATCTTCGAGAGGGGTTGGGCCCTCTTCATTGGCATCTATGACTTTGTCATGTATCCGGGGGGGGGGGGGGGGGGGTGGGGAGAAGAGTTCTCCTCCGGAGAATAGAGTGGAGATTCGTCGGAGGAAAGGGCGCCGGTGTGGAGGGGCGCATGATAGGGCTGTTGGGGTATGCCCTTAAGCCTAATGTTTGAGGCCTTGGGATTGTAACAGTATCGTGTAATAAACGTTTATGTTTATAAAGGCATGGTTATTATTCAGTTAGCTACATTGTCTGCTGCAATATATGTTCTTCTGAATAATGTCTCAATGCTGCTCAGCTGGGCTGACATGCAGTTAAGTCCTTAGTCGAGATATCTTGGTGAACATGAGACAGCCTTGATATGATTAAGACTAATATGTGTTCTAATCTTATAGGATGCTTCGAGCATGGAATAAGATGTAGACTCATGGGTACATTGGATGTACTGGACAGACCCTACTAGGATGTTCAATTGTTTGTCACAATGTGAATATTCCTTGAATGAGACAAGTGGCACATTTCCTCTGACTTGAGATCACTTGTGTTTTCTAAATGATGATTGTCATTGTTTTGGGGTAGTTCAATATCATTTGAAACATAATGATTATAGACTATCTTGGATGGTGAACTTGAATCAGGTTAGGGCACTAGTGATAGACATAGGATTGCCGTCTCCTTGTTTAAGGAGTGTGATGTTCTAAAGGGGCCCCCTGGATGAGATGATTGAGAAAAGAGTATGGCCATACCCAGGTGACAGTGTTCATCTGATCTAATCATGCTCATCATATTGGAGCTACAAGCTTGACACGCTTGTCCAATAAGAACATCCAGTGGCAAAGGAAATTTGCATGCATTGTGAGTTGATTCACACTTGTGCTGTAATTTGGGTATAGTCTTGGAAGACTCTTTCCTTTATATCGGGAGACAGTGATGTGTTGCTAGATACCCCTCACTGATCGTGATAATGTGAGTTATCGTTACCGACATTTAAAGGAAACCCTCAGGGTCGCACAATTTGATGATATGGCTTACTTAAGTCAGATCGTATGGACTGAATTGTTCGGGTTCAGTATAAAGGGATTTAATCTCTGATTGTGAGTGAGATCTGGTCTGATCATATTTGATTGATTAGGGCTTGAGATCGGTAAGCTTCGATCGAGAGAATAGATGCTAGATCGGTCAGATCAGAAGCATTAAGAGATCGACGGTCAGATCAAGAGCCTTAGGGTTTATTATGGTCTGGACTGATTGCTTGGTTTATTTGGTTATTAAACCAAATTGATTTGAACCGGCTCATTGGTTGAGCGCATGGTTCAATTGATAAGGCATTTGCGAGTGGGTTAATACATGGTCGCATGAACGTTTGGACTTGGCTATTTTTAGATAGCATGTCCTCAAACGTGGCCATGATCTCACGTTGCATCTCACTTGCCTCTTCACGCCTTTGTCGCCCTTTTGGTTTTTCGTTCGAAAGGCATTCTCGTGTGGAGCATTGTGGATGACAAGAGGGACCATTCGACTAAGCAAGGCGATCTCTCTTTTCCCTTCCATTTCGACAAGACAACCTTGAAGCCTTGCTAGCACAAGGAGCATCAAGGGAGTAGGCGCATTGATCACCTTGTGTGCGAAACTAAGGAGAAGGTTCGCTTGCGCCTTTCCTTCCAAGACATCATCTAAGTGATGGCAATGGTGAGAATCGTTTCACTTTGAAAGTTGAATATATTACATGCTATGCGATCTTTTAGAAACCCTAGATTCCGCTAGAATTTTGTTGCGCCTCCTACTAGGGTTTCCCCCCCCCTTAGGTTTAGGGGTGCCTTCAATTGGTATCAGAGCGAGGTTTTTCATGCATGATAATATGTTTGCTTTCTTTGTGATCCTTGTTACTCATTACATGCTTAGATCTATAACTTGCGCATCTTAGATGTTTCATGCGAAATGTTTCATGTTACATTTTATGTTGGCGCTTGTTCTTGGCGCATATGTATGTTTTTCAAAACCTGTATTATATGCGCGATTCACCTTAGATCTAAGGCGCCTACTTTAAATCCTTAGATGGGTTATTAGGGTTGAAATCTCAATCTAGTCTAGATCCAATTAGTCTGATCAGACCATCTGACAGCCTAGATGGGTCGACCAGATAGCACCTTGGCGCAAGCCAGAGGTGGCTGTAGGTCGACTGCAGACAGGCGTGTAGCGGTGTCTGATTGAGACAACCTATGAACGCACATGAGTTAGGCCCGGGGTCACTCCCGCTTGCCAGACCTCAGTGTGGTCGTTCAGCCCTTGGTGCATGCATGGTTGGCCTTTTGGTCGACTCAAGTCAGTTAGGACTTGGTGCATGCAAGGGCAGTGGATCTGACTAGGTCTGATGAGTGGATCCCTAGTAATGGACCATTGTAAGGTAGTAGGGCAAATAAGGAAAATTAAAATTGATCCCAAGGGGTTTTCGAAATTTAATTTTCTTGAAAGGATCACATGTTAGTTGATGCATATGTTTGTCTATTTAATCTTATGTGGGCTGCCCGTGTTTAATGAGTGCTGTGCTGGGGCCTGCGTGCCTGGGAATTAATTGTAAATTAATTTTTATTTTTGTGATCTGCGAATCACAGTTTAATTAATTTATAATGTGTAATTGACCTGCGTGTCAATCTTGTCTAGATAGTTAAATTTGTAATTTAATTAGACAAGAGCACAGTGCACACTTGGCAGAGGCGCTTGCAGCAGTGGCTGGACCAGGTGGGAGGTCTAGGGTTCGACCCTAGGACCTGGCGCATATTCCTGGTGGGCGCACCAGAGCTGCAGATGGCGCTTGGGCCCAGGTTTGGGCCAGATCAGCAGCAAAAGCCCTATGAAGAAAAGCAAGTGAAGACTTGAGTTAGGTTAAGGTCTTACTTAGGCTTTGGGCTTTTACCACATAAGATTCATGCTTTCTTTTATTATTGATTAAAATATTAGAATTGCATGATTAGTTTATCTTCTGCTATCACCATAGGAATTGTATGATAGTGAAGAAGATAAAAGACCGTTAAAATCCAACGCTAAAATATCAAGCTCGTAAGCCTTCTGACGCGAAACCTCACTGTTCTGATTATCGTTGGAGCCGTGTTGTACCCACTCAGTGGGCACGTCCATCTATCTTCAGACGGTGTGGGATTACACCTGTGTGTTACAGAGTAGGGATTTATCCCTTCTCGTTGCTCAGCATAGCACATGGTGGTCCAGGGAGTAGGTCGGGTCAGCTTGACCATGTAGGCTACATATGTGGCGCATATGGTAGCACATGGAGGCAGCCATCTGTGGGATCAGAGACTGTGTTGTACCAACTCAGTTGGCACAGTCTGCTGGATTGCCCAGATGAAGGGGAATCGCACGGGTTGGCGATCGGCAGGGACTGCCTACCGAAGATTAGTGCTTGTACTCTCTGTGCATCTTATCTCGCCTGAGCGGGACGCGGAGACCAAGTATGAAATCCGGATCCCATCTCACTAAAAGAGTGTCTACTCTTTCGGGCTGTTTTGCTGGATTTTTCAGCCAGATAAAATAGTGAGAAAAAGAATCTTTCTTAAGTCCTGATTGATTCTTAACATTGATACTGACCTTGCTGTTCTTGCATTGTTGTAGATACCTGCAGCAACGAACACCATGAACTTCAATGTGCGATCCCTACTGGAAAGGGAGAAGTTTGCTGGGCCAAACTTCTCTGACTGGTTTGGACACCTTAAGATTGTTCTTAAGGCAGAGAGGAAACTGTATGTCCTCGAGACGGCGATACCGCCTCAGCCCGCTCCGAACGCCGCAAGGGCGGTTCGGGAAGCCTATGAAAAGCACGTCAATGATAGCATTGATGTCGCTTGCCTGATGTTAGCGTCTATGACGCCACCGCTGCAGCGTCAGCATGAGGATATGTCTGCTATAGACATGATAGCAAACCTCAAGATGCTGTATGCTGCACAGGCGAGGACTGAACGCTATAATTTGACGAAGCTCTTCTTTCAGAGCAAACTGGCTGTAGGGAGCCCAGTGGGAGCTCACGTGCTCAAGATGATTGGGCACAAGGAGGCTCTAGAGAAACTGGGGCATACCATCAACCAGGAGCTTGCTGTGGATATTATTCTGCAGTCTCTCCCGCCTTCATTCGACGCGTTCATTATTAACTTTAATATGAACAAAATCGATTGCACTCCGGCAGAGCTGCTGAATATGCTCCTCACTACTGAGGAGACTCTGAAGGGAAAGCCTTCGACCTCTGTCTTAATGGTTCCTTCAAGGAACAAGAAGAAGGGGAAGAAGGGCAAGACCCCTGTCAAGAGCTACAGCAAGGCTCTGAAGCAGAAGGTGAAGCGGTCTAAGGAATACAGGTGTTTCCATTGTGGCCAGCTGGGTCACTAGAAAAAGGACTGTAAAGCGCTCCAAGGAGATAAGAGGGGAAGCATCGCTTCTGGCTCAGGTATATTCGTGACTGAGGTCATGTTTTCTTCTTCTATATCATGGGTGTTGGACACTGCATGTGGAGTTCACATTTGTTCAAATGTGCAGGAACTCAAGAGAAGAAGACAGGTGGGACAGCATGAGGTGGACCTACGCGTTGGAAACGGGGCACGGGTTGCTGCTGTTGCTGTAGGAGACTATTTCATTTCTTTACCATCTGGAATTGTATTGGAACTTGACAATTGTTATTTTGTTCCCAGTATTACTAAAAATATTATCTCCATTCCTGCTCTTGTCAGGAAAGGATTTTCCTTTGAATGCAATATTTCAAAGTGTGTTTTATCTTATGATAATATTGTTTATGCAACTGGTTCAATTAGCAATGGATTATTCATGTTGGACATGGAGCGTTCTATACAAAATATTGATATTAAGAAAGCCAAGTATGCTGATGACAGCACCTTGCTATGGCATAGTCGTTTAGGCCATATTAACGAGAAACGCATTAAGCGGTTGCATGATCATGGACTGCTGGAATCATTCTCCTACAAGGAGATTGATACATGCACAGCTTGTTTGATGGGTAAAATGACGAAGTCACCTTTTCCTCACAAAGGTCAAAGGGCTTCAGGTTTACTTGACCTTATACACAGTGATGTGTGTGGGCCATTTAGTAAACATGCCAGAGGTGGCTATCAGTACTTCATTACCTTTACTGATGATTTCAGTAGGTATGGCTATGTCTATCTGATGAGACATAAAAGTGAATCTTTTGACAAGTTCAAAGAGTTCAAGAATGAAGTACAGAATCAGCTAGGCCGAAATATCAAGGCACTTCGCTCAGATCGAGGTGGTGAATACTTGAGTCATACGTTTACTGACTATCTGAAGGAGTGTGGGATTATCTCACAGCTCACTCCGCCAGGAACACCGCAATGGAATGGTGTGTCCGAAAGGAGAAATAGAACATTACTCGATATGGTTCGTTCTATGATGAGTCAGGCTACTCTTCCATACTCCTTTTGGGGATTTGCACTGGAGACAGCTGCAAAGGTACTAAACCGAGTGCCATCCAAGGCCGTTTCAAAAACTCCATATGAGTTATGGTATGGGAAACAGCCGAGCTTGACATTTATCAGGATCTGGGGCTGCGAGGCTTATGTCAAAAAGCTCGCCTCTGGGAAACTAGAGAGCAGATCTGACAAATGTATCTTTGTCGGTTACCCTAAGGAAACTAAGGGTTATTATTTCTACGATCCCAAAGAGAACAAGGTTTTTGTTGCTCGGACGGCCATATTTCTTGAGAAGGAGTTTCTTCTGCAAGAGGCCAGTGGGAGAGAAATAAAGCTGGATGAGAATCCAGAGGAAGGACAAAGTGCTCAAGCAAAATTGGATGAGCCTGAGCCAGTAGATCAGGTTATTGAACAACCTGAGGCTCAGATATCACGGGAACCGCGAAGATCGGGAAGGATTCGTCGACAGCCTGAGCGCTATGACGGAATCTACATCATTGATCATGATGAACCCCTCACTTATGCGGATGCGGTCAGTGGACCGGAGTCAGCGAGATGGCTTGAAGCTATGCGCGCCGAGATGGACTCCATGTCAGATAACCAAGTTTGGGATTTGGTTGATCCGCCTCCGGGAGTTATCCCTATAGGCTGTAAATGGATCTTCAAGAAGAAGATTGACATGGATGGTAACGTGGTTACCTATAAAGGCAGGCTAGTTGCGAAAGGTTTCAAACAAATCTACGGGATAGATTATGATGAAACTTTCTCACCTGTAGCTATGTTTAAGTCTATTCGGATTCTTTTTGCGATAGCTGCATATTATGATTATGAGATTTGGCAAATGGATGTGAAAACAGCTTTCCTTAATGGAAATCTGGATGAGGATGTACATGACACAACCTGAGGGTTTCACTAATCCATCAGATCGTCATAAGATATGCAAGTTAAAGAAGTCCATTTATGGACTCAAGCAAGCATCAAGAAGCTGGAATATTCGTTTTGATGAATCAGTCACTGAATTTGGTTTCGTCAAGAACGAGGATGACCCGTGTGTATATAAGAGGTTTAGTGGGAGCGTGATTACTTTCCTAGTCCTCTACGTCGATGATATCTTGATCATTGGAAATGACATTCCTGAAATGCATGCTGTGAAGGCATGGTTAAGGAAATGTTTCCAGATGAAAGATTTAGGAGAAGCAGCCTATGTATTAGGTGTGAAGATCTACAGGGATAGATCTAAGAGGCTTCTCAGGCTGTGCCAGAGTACTTACATCGATAAAGTCCTGGAAAGATTTCATTTAGAGAATTCTAAACGAGGATATCTTCCAGTCAGACATGGTCTGAGTCTTTCGAAGAGTCAGTGTCCACAAACACAGACTGAGAAAGATGAAATGGACAATACGCCTTATGCTTCGGCTATTGGTTCCATTATGTATGCGATGTTGTGTACTCGCCCTGACGTCGCTTACGGGTTAAGTGTGACCAGTCGTTTTCAAAGTAATCCAGGTGTGGCGCACTGGATTGCAGTCAAGAACATCTTAAAATATCTGCGGAGGACCAAAGATATGTTCTTGATATATGGTGGTCAGGAAGAACTCAGTATTGAAGGATATACTGACGCTTCGTTCCAGTCTGACCAGGATGATTTCCGATCGCAATCAGGCTATGTTTTTAGCTTGAATGGAGGAGCAGTGGTGTGGAAGAGTTTCAAACAGTCAACTGTTGCTGATTCCACAACAGAAGCCGAGTATGTTGCAGCCTCGGAAGCATCCAAGGAGGCAGTGTGGATTCGTAAGTTCGTGGGAGAACTTGGTGTTGTTCCTTCGAGTGCAGATCCTTTGGTTATCTTCTGTGATAACACTGGAGCAATCGCACAAGCAAAGGAACCACGGTCGCACCAGAAGTCCAAGCACATACAGAGACGGTTTCATTTGATCAGGGAGATCATAGATCGAGGCGAGATCAAAATCTGCAAGGTTCATACAGATGACAATCTGGCAGACCCGCTTACTAAGCCTCTGGCGCAGCAGAAGCATGAGAAGCACTGTAATAATATGGGTTTGAGATTTCTCAACCATTAGATTAAGTGCAAGTGGGAGATTGTTGGGGTATGCCCTTAAGCCTAATGTTTGAGGCCTTGGGATTGTAACAGTATCGTGTAATAAACGTTTATGTTTATAAAGGCATGGTTATTATTCAGTTAGCTACATTGTCTGCTGCAATATATGTTCTTCTGAATAATGTCTCAATGCTGCTCAGCTGGGCTGACATGCAGTTAAGTCCTTAGTCGAGATATCTTGGTGAACATGAGACAGCCTTGATATGATTAAGACTAATATGTGTTCTAATCTTATAGGATGCTTCGAGCATGGAATAAGATGTAGACTCATGGGTACATTGGATGTACTGGACAGACCCTACTAGGATGTTCAATTGTTTGTCACAATGTGAATATTCCTTGAATGAGACAAGTGGCACATTTCCTCTGACTTGAGATCACTTGTGTTTTCTAAATGATGATTGTCATTGTTTTGGGGTAGTTCAATATCATTTGAAACATAATGATTATAGACTATCTTGGATGGTGAACTTGAATCAGGTTAGGGCACTAGTGATAGACATAGGATTGCCGTCTCCTTGTTTAAGGAGTGTGATGTTCTAAAGGGGCCCCCTGGATGAGATGATTAAGAAAAGAGTATGGCCATACCCAGGTGACAGTGTTCATCTGATCTAATCATGCTCATCATATTGGAGCTACAAGCTTGACACGCTTGTCCAATAAGAACATCCAGTGGCAAAGGAAATTTGCATGCATTGTGAGTTGATTCACACTTGTGCTGTAATTTGGGTATAGTCTTGGAAGACTCTTTCCTTTATATCGGGAGACAGTGATGTGTTGCTAGATACCCCTCACTGATCGTGATAATGTGAGTTATCGTTACCGACATTTAAAGGAAACCCTCAGGGTCGCACAATTTGATGATATGGCTTACTTAAGTCAGATCGTATGGACTGAATTGTTCGGGTTCAGTATAAAGGGATTTAATCTCTGATTGTGAGTGAGATCTGGTCTGATCATGTTTGATTGATTAGGGCTTGAGATCGGTAAGCTTCGATCGAGAGAATAGATGCTAGATCGGTCAGATCAGAAGCATTAAGAGATCGACGGTCAGATCAAGAGCCTTAGGGTTTATTATGGTCTGGACTGATTGCTTGGTTTATTTGGTTATTAAACCAAATTGATTTGAACCGGCTCATTGGTTGAGCGCATGGTTCAATTGATAAGGCATTTGCGAGTGGGTTAATACATGGTCGCATGAACGTTTGGACTTGGCTATTTTTAGATAGCATGTCCTCAAACGTGGCCATGATCTCACGTTGCATCTCACTTGCCTCTTCACGCCTTTGTCGCCCTTTTGGTTTTTCGTTCGAAAGGCATTCTCGTGTGGAGCATTGTGGACGACAAGAGGGACCATTCGACTAAGCAAGGCGATCTCTCTTTTCCCTTCCATTTCGACAAGACAACCTTGAAGCCTTGCTAGCACAAGGAGCATCAAGGGAGTAGGCGCATTGATCACCTTGTGTGCGAAACTAAGGAGAAGGTTCGCTTGCGCCTTTCCTTCCAAGACATCATCTAAGTGATGGCAATGGTGAGAATCGTTTCACTTTGAAAGTTGAATATATTACATGCTATGCGATCTTTTAGAAACCCTAGATTCCGCTAGAATTTTGTTGCGCCTCCTACTAGGGTTTCCCCCCCCTTAGGTTTAGGGGTGCCTTCAAGGGCAGGAGGTCGGCGACGTTGAAGATAGGGCTGTGGTGGGAATCCACCAGAAGGTCAAGGACGTAGGCATTGGAGCCAAGTCGCCGTAGGATCATGTAGGGTCCGACGCAGCGTGCATGCAACTTCCAATTGGCTCGCGATTTCAAACGCTCAGGGTGGAGACGCACCATAATAAGCTCACCAAACTCGAAGTGATGTGGCCTACGATGCACGTTGGCCTCAGCCGCGTACCGGGTGTTGCTCAAGAAAATTCGATGACGAATTTCATCGTGTAAACCCGCAAGATGAGAAGCAAAGGTGTATGCAGACTCATGGATAGATGGTGGGGGAGGGACATTATGCAAGTCTATGGGTTTCCTAGGTTGGTGCCTGAGGATGACCTGGAAAGGGATCAGCCCAGTGGAGCGGTGTGACGCACTATTATACGCGAATTCCGTGATAGGAAGGTGTTCAGCCCAATGGCGAGGGAAGTCGCCAGCTAAGCACCGCAGAAGGTTACCCAAACTCCGATTCACCACCTCGGTTTGACCGTCCGTCTGTGGATGGTAAGCCTACGAAAACTTGAGAGTGGTCCGAAGGAGGGCCCACAATGATTTCCAAAAGTGACCGACGAACTGGGTGTCGCGGTTGGAGACAATGGTGAGGGGCAAGCCGTGTAGGCGGACGATCTCCCTGACGAACAGATAGGCGATGTGGGAAGCATCGGCGGTTCTAGAACAAGGAACAAAATGCGCCATCTTAGAGAAGTGGTCCACGACAACGAAGATGGAGTCGTGGCACGAAGTGGTACGGGGCAGACCAAGGACGAAGTCCATGCTAATGTCGAGCCATGGACTCCTGGGGACCGGCAGGGGGGTGTACAAGCCAGTGTTGGTATGGCGGGGTTTGGCACGTTGGCATGTGCCGCAATGCCGGATGACCCTATCTACGTCCTTACGAAGAGTGGGCCAGAAGAAGCGGTCTTCGGCTAAGTCGAGGGTCTTGTCGTGGCCATGGTGCCCAGTGGCACCACCAGCGTGTAGCTCGAGCAGCAGATGCTCGCGGAGGGAGGACCGGGGGATGCACAACCGGTTACCGTACACAAGATAACCGTCGTAGAGATGATACGGGAGGTCTGGGGGGTCGGCAGTGAGGAGGCGAGCGAGTACCGTACCAAAGTCAGGGCAGTCCACATACTCATCGCGGATGTGGGGAAGGGCCGAAATAGATGTGGATAGGACACACAGGAGCGAGCGGACTCGACTAAGGGCATCGGCTACTACGTTCTGTTTCCCAGCCTTGTGGGTGATCACGAAGGTGTACTACTAAAGAAACTCAACCCACTTAGCGTGGCGAGGGACGAGCTTCTTCTGGGAGTTGAGGAAAGAAAGGGCCTGGTGATCACTGGATAGGATGATCTCCTTGTGTAGGAGGTAATGACGCCACTGCCGAAGAGATTGCACGATGGCGTAAAACTCCTTATCATAGGTAGAGTTTCGTTGCCGCGCATCATTCAGCCTCGCGCTGAAGAAGGCGACTGGGTGGCCCTCCTGGCTAAGGATACCTCCAATGCCCGTGCCGGAGGCGTCACAGGCAACCTCAAAGACTTTAGAAAAGTCAGGGAGGCAAAGGATGGGCGCAGAGGTCATGATATCCTTAAGGGCCGAGAACGCGCGGCTCGCCACGGGTGTTCAACAGAAGGTCTCATTCTTGGTGCCAGCCGTCATAGGGGACGCGTTGGTGTTGAATCCCTTAATGAAATGGCGGTAGAAGGCAGTGAGTCCAAGGAAGCTGCGGACCTCGGTGACGGACTCGGGTTCCGGCCATCGGCGGATGGCCTCGATTTTTGTGGGGTCAACCATGAGACCCTGGTCTGAAATGATGAAACCTAGGAACGGAACCTGAGAGTCGAGGAAGGAGCACTTCTTCGCGTTAAGGAACAGACGTTCCTTATGCAGGAGGTCAAAAGTCAGGTGCAGGTGCTCTAAGTGGTCGGCGCGGGTGTGGCTATAGATGAGAATGTCATCAAAGTAGACGACAAGGAACTTGCCCATGTAGGGGCGAAGGACCTGGCTCATGAGACGCATAAACGTAGAAGGTGCGTTGGTAAGCCCGAAGGGCATAACCAACCACTCATAGAGACCGTCCTTTGTCTTAAAGGCTGTCTTCCACTCGTCTCCTTCACGGATGCGGACTTGATGATAGCCACTCCGCAAGTCCAACTTGCTAAACAGCAAGCGCCCGAGATAAGGTCAAGCATGTTGTCGAGGCGCAGGATGGGAAACCGGTACTTAACCGTGATGCGGTTGATTGCGCGGCAATCAATACACATCCGCCACGACTCATCCTTCTTAGGGGTGAGAAGGGCCGGTACGGCGCAAGGGCTGAGGCTCTCTCGGATGAAACCTTTAGCAAGAAGGTCATCCACTTGGCGTTTGAGCTCCGTATGCTCAGTCGGGTTAAGACGGTGATGGGGCAGGTTGGGCAAAGATGCACCAGGGACGAGGTCAATGACATGCTGGATGTCACGATCCGGGGGCAGACCGATGGGGAGGTCCACTGGGGAGATGTCGGCGAACTCATCTAACAGGGCAGCGACCTCGGCCGGCAGAGGGGCCGGAGGTATGGGAGAGACCTCGCGGACCATGAGGGCATAGACCACGTTGGTCTCCTGGGCCTCATGGAAGAGGGAGGCGGGGCGAACGAAGGCGACTGCCTTAGGTGCAGGTGGAGCTGGAGGCAAGGGTGTGATGACACCCTTGGACGTGGAGGCTCGTAACTCCTTAGGCGGAGCCGGGGTCAAGCAGATCTTACATCCCCCATGGTGGAAGACATTTGTGTTGGAACGGGTATAGTGGATCATGTCACGGTCATAGAGCCAAGGCCGTCCCAAGAGGACGTGGGCGAGATCCATGGAAGCGACGTCGCGCCACACCCTCTCCGAGTAGTCACCAAAATAGATGGGGACCTGGCATCGGTGGGTGATAGGTAGGCTGGATGTGTCGACCCAAGCGATCGAGTAAGGTCGATGGCGCGGCTCAAGGGTGAGACCGAAGCAGGTGACTGCTGTCCGGGAGACAACGTTAAGGCTGCTACCTCCGTCAATCACTATCTTGCAGCAGTGTCCATTACACTTAATATAAGTGTAGAAGATGCTCGTGCGCTTCCAGTCCTCAGACGGAGGGGGGGGGGGTATGGACAAGGGTGCAATGAACAACTGCCATGGTATGGCGTGGGCTAGACTCGTCATCGGTGTAACACTGTGGGCCGACTTCCTTGGGCCGCAAGGAACAGGGGGTCGTGAGTCGCGTCGCTCGGGGGCGATGTGCAAAGAGCGGCGGGGATAGTCCTTGTTGAAGTGGCCAGTTTGGTTGCAGTGGAGGCAAGGGCCTGGGGGAATGGCGGCAAGGGGTGCCTTACCCCTGTCCTCCCAAGCCAAGTGAGGAGGGGGTGCCTTGCGGGGCGCATCCCGGGGGAAACGATAGGGACCAGCAGGGCTAGGACGTGGCGGTGCCTCGAGACGAGGGGGAGGGGCAGGCGCTGGAGACGCATAAGTAGGCCGGCGAGCGGAGGTCCTGCTCGACCTCACGGGCATGGTGGAGGACAAGGATGATCGTGTCAAGACCGTAGGAGGGTAACGCGTGCCGAATCTCCTCGCGGAGACCGTTGCGGAACTGAGACAGGGTGATGGCGGGATCCTCCTTAAGGTAGCAGCGAATACCAATGTCGTCAAAACGAGTGTGGTATGCATCGACGGTATCAGACCCTTGGGAGATAACAGAGTATGAATCGAGGAGGCACTATCTATAGGTGGGGGGCACATACTTCTCCTTAAGCCGGTAGCACATTTCCTCCCATCGCGTAATGGGGGGAAGATGTTGGTCTACTAATTGGCGCTCTATGTTCGTCCAATACAACCAAGCGGGGCCAGTTAGCAAAAGATGGACGTAACTGACTTTAAGGTGTTCGGACATGGCGCTCCATTCGAAATAGTTATCAGCGGCAGCAGCCCAATCGAGGAAGACAAGAGGGTCAAGGCTACCATTGAAAATCGGGGGGTCAATGCGCGTGTGCCGGCGGACCTCGTCGTCCTCATCACTACGCGGGACAAGGCGACGTGGGTGAGGAGCATCCTCGGCTCATGTGGACTCATCGGCAAAGGGGTCAAAGCGGGGTGACTCGTTGGCGCGCATACGCAGCGGGGCCAACGGAGGTGGAATACTAGCAGAGGGCTGGCCCTCGACGGGCTTAGCTCGGAGTTCCATGACTTGGTCCATCAGATGATGGACCGACGCCATGAGGTGCTGAAACATGGCTTCCATCGCTTCTAAACGCATGGACATCGACTCAACCGACTCTACCCTAGGCGGAGTACTTTCTTCGGTCGTAGCAGGCACTGGGGTAGGGGGATGTTGATACGGGGCTCCTGATCTAGTGGTCATGATGTAGGAAATGCGAATGAATGCTGAAATGAAACCCGAAAAACTGAATGAAATGCAGCGGGAGACCGGCGAAGCTAGACAAGAGTTAGCTTCAACCTGCCTCTGATACCAAATTTGACGCAGTGGAATGATAGGAAAGGTTTCCTTAAGTCAGTACTCTACGGTGGGGGAACTATGATGCTGAAAACCATGAGTGGGTCTTGAGGCGAGGGAAGAGAAATGCGGCGAACGGTGAAAACCCGCGGAGAAAACCGACGAAAGCACAATAGATATGACTTGAGCAACACTCAGCGCGGAGAGAAACCACGGATCAGTGTACTAATGGAAATCACTCACCTCGATCACGGGGCCAATATTCTGTTACACGTTTAAGCGCGCGGATCCTTCACGATGCTATGGTAGCCGGTAACCCTAGCTCGCCAAGACGCAATTGCAGCGGAATGAAAATGCAAAGGACCCGGCGCCCAAGCGGGGTTCGCCGGGTGTTTTGATTGAAAACTGAAAAGAAGCGTACAAAGAGGAGGCGAGGGAACTCTAGGCGAGTGCCTCGGAGTTTTGCTGGACCTAAGGCCTTGCAAGAGAAGGCGGAAACTAACACCAAAAAACTGAAAACACACAAGACCCTCAGCCCTCTTTTATAGAACAAGAGGGAGGGGAAGCACATGACACTCACATGAGAGTGGTTAGGGAACAAGACAACACACTTTAACTTCCTAAAAGAGAGTCAAGATGCTCTCTAACAACCAAAAGTAACTAACTAACTACTACAACGAATATGCCAAGTGAGGGCATGCATGACTCAGCGTGTGGGCCGCTGAATGGGCCGTCGTAGGTGGGCTACACCATCTCCGAACAGGCCATGACGAAGCAACAGAAACGGCTGATCGTGGGCTAATTTTGGACATTTGTAGCAGTCTCTTGGGTCGAATTGAGGACCCAATTGTTGTAGCGATCCATTGTGGGGTCCTGGTGCGGTCCTTGTATCCTTGGCGTGATGTTGAGGGGGTGGAGAGACGTTGTCGATATGGGCGAGGCCATGTGGAGGGAGTGAACAGGGCACGTCGTGGTAGTAGAGGGGCTCGTCACACCGATAAACCGGTTTGGAGGGTGCGAGGACCGTTGCAAACGTCGAACGGGGAGAGGAACAGTCTCTTTGCACTTTCTGGGGTTGAGCACGGCCTGGCCGTGTTTGGCGTCATGGCCGTGTTCGGCGTCTAGGTTGCTGGCCATGAACTTCATGGGCAGTGTCATGGCCAGGTCAGATTTCACGGCTGCAGTCACAGCCTGGCCGTGCTTGGGGGCACGGCCGTGTTCAGGGGCGTCGAGGTCGGCCGAGACTTTCACAGGCAGAGTCACGACCGTGCTTTTGGGGTCAAAATCCACAGAAGGGAGCATGGCCTGGCCGTGCTCAGGAGCATCAAAGTTGGCCGAGGCTTTCTTGGGCAGCGTCACGGCCGTGCTTCTGGTCGTGCTGTCTTTCGCGTGTTTGCCCGACCGTGTCATGGCTGTGTCTTTGGTCACGGCCTGGCCGTGTCCAGGCTGGTCTGATGTTGCCGATCCGGTCACGGCTGAAGGAGCAGGCGTGAAGGTGTCGGGTCGGACGGTTACGGCCGTGCTTGCAGGCACGGCCTGGCCATGTCGGGCGCTGTAGAACTCCGTTTGAGGTGAAAATTCTGGGGTATCTTCCTCAGGGCCTGGGGAGTCTGCCCAAGTATCTTCGAGAGGGGTTGGGCCCTCTTCATTGGCATCTATGACTCCGTCAAGTATCCCGTGGGGGGGGGGTGAAGAATTCTATAGGTGGGGGGCACATAGAGTGGAGATTCGTCGGAGGAAAGGGTGCTAGTGTGGAGGGGCGCATGATAGGGTAGGAGGTCGGCGACGTTGAAGATAGGCTGTGGTGGGAATCCGCTGGAAGGTCAAGGACGTAGGCTTTGGAGCCAAGTCGCCGTAGGATCATGTAGGGTCCAGCGCAGTGTGCATGCAACTTCCAATTAGCTCACGATTTCAAACGCTCAGGGTGGAGATGCACCATAACAAGCTCACCAATCTCTAAGTGATGTGGCCTACGATGCACGTTGGCCTCAGCCGCGTACTGAGTGTTGCTCAAGAAAATCCGACGACGAATTTCATCGTGTAAACCCGCAAGATGAGAAGCAAAGGTGTATGCAGACTCATGGATAGATGGTGGGGGAGGGACGTTATGCATGTCTATGGGTTTCCTAGGTTGGTGCCCGAGGATGACCTGGAAAGGGCTCAGCCCAGTGGAGCGGTGCAACGCGCTATTATACGCGAATTCCGCGATAGGAAGGTGTTCAATCCAATGGCGAGGGAAGTCGCCAGCTAAGCTTCGCAGAAGGTTACCCAAACTCCGATTCACCACCTCGGTTTGACCGTCCGTCTGTGGATGGTAAGCTGACGAAAACTTGAGAGTGGTCCCAAGGAGGGTCCACAATGATTTCCAAAAGTGACAGATGAACCGGGAGTCACGGTCGGAGACAATGGTGAGGGGAAAGCCATGTAGGCGGACGATCTCCCTAACGAACAGATGGGCGATGTGGGAAGCATCGGCGGTCCTATAACAAGGAACAAAATGCGCCATCTTAGAGAAGTGGTCCACGACAACGAAGATGGAGTCGTGGCGCGAAGTGGTACGGGCCAAAGCCTTGGTCAATGGGTCTACTAGATTGTTCTCTGTGTCAACTATGCTAATCTTGAATCACCTCTGTCAATGATCTCCCTAATTAGGTGAAATCTCTTGAGTATGCATTTGGACCTTTGATGAGACTGTGGTTCCTTGGCTTGTGCAATTGCACCATTGAAGCCACAGTAGAGCTCAATGGGATCCACTGCACTTGGAACCACCTGAAGTTCAGAAATGAACTTCCTGAACCAAACGGCTTCTTTGGCTGCCTCAGAAGCGGCCACCTACTCAGCCTCGGTTGTAGAATTAGCTATGGCGGATTGCTTGAAGCTCTTCCCGCATACAGCACCTCCAACCTTCTTGAACACATAATTGGCCTGCGATCTGAAGTCGTCAGGGTCAGTCTGGAATGACACATCAATGTAGCCCTGCATACTGAGGTCTTCCTGCCCCCATAGACAAAGAACAGATCCTTAGTTCTTCTCAGATACTTAAGGATATTTTTTACAGCCACCCAGTGCTACAAACCTGGATTGGATTGATATCGGCTGGTTATGCTCACAACATAAGCCACATTTGGTCTAGTACACTACATTGCATACATAATAGATCCCACTGCCGAGGCATAGGGCACTCGACTCATGTCATCCCTCTCAGCCTGTGTGGTGGGACATTGGCTCTTTGAGAGAGTAAGGCCATGTCTCACTGGAAGGTATCCTTTCTTGGATTGCTCCAAGTTGAACCTCTCCAGGACCTTATCAATGTAGGTACTATGACTAAGGGCCAGGAGCCTTTTGGATTTATCCCACTAGATCCTCACGTCTAGGATATAGGCGGCCTCCCCTAAGTCCTTCATCTCGAAACACTTCCCTAACCATGTATTCACAGCTTGAAGACTAGGGATGTTGTTTCCGATGAGTAGTATGTCATCGACATACAAGACCAGAAAAGTCACCAAGCTCCCACTGAATTTTCTATATACACAGGCGTCATCTTTGCTTTTGATAAAGCCATAATCTCTCACAGCTTCATCAAACTGAAGATCCTTTCTTCGAGATGCTTGCTTTAATCCATAAATGGATTTCTTTAACTTGCAGACCTTACTTGTATCTGCAGGTTGGATGAATCCATCAGGTTGTGTCATATACACATCCTCTGTCAGCTTCCTATTGAGGAATGCTATCTTCATATCCATCTGCCATATCTCATAATCATGATATGCAGCTATAGCAAGTAAATTCCGAATGGATTTGATCATGGCAACTAGCGAAAAGGTTTCTTCATAGATGATGCAGGAGCAACCTGCACAAAAAGGATGGAAGAAACAGACTCAAAAAAGTAGCCATAAATGTCCCTGCGAGCCAAGCACGACCAGGCCGTGCGCCCAGACACGGGCGTGATCGGCTCGGCAATATTCGGCAACTCCGAGCATGGCCATGCACACGGACACGAGCAAGGCGTGATCGAGTCGGCGACTTCTAGTGACCTGAAGCATGGGCGTGAAGCTGAACACGGCCAGGCCGTGTTCGCTCAGCAGAAGATGAAGAAAACAGTGACCTCGGACGTGAACGAAAGCACAGGCGTGCTCCTGGACACGGGCAAGCCGTGTTCACGTCGGCGGAACCTGGTGACTCCAGTCATAGGCGTGACCTCGAGCACGGGCAAGCTGTGTTCGGTTTTGTGGATTTCGGCGATCTCAAGCACGGGTGTGCCCCCAAGCACGGGCAAGCCGTGTTCGATTCTGTGGATCTCGGCAACTCCAAACATGTCCGTGCTCCTCGACACGGCTAGGCCATGTTCCCCTCAGCCAACAACACCGAACTCGACACGGTCCTTGACACGCCCATGCCGCCGCCCATGTTCTCTTCGGCGGACCCTGGAGCTTCCGAACAAGGCCATGTTCACCAACACGAGCAGGCCATGTTCGCCCCTGAAGACCTGATGAAGCTCCGAAGGCCCCATTTCGATGTAGATCACCCCCCTACTATGTTGCTCCACCTCATGATGAACCAAAGGAGCCCGACAAGGTGACAATCTGGCGATCCCAACGCCAAAGCAAGCCCCCGGACCACTTCACGGGCGTCATCGCCCCCCTTTCCACCCACACTGAGGTGGCCCAGCCCAAGGATGCTGAGACCCAACCCTCTGAGAGCCCAACTCCAAATGGGCCTCCCAACCACATCTGCAACACAGCCTGCGATCGAGCTGCAACGGTTGTGAACCAACCCACAACTTCCAAGTTTTGCTGTGTTGGTGTATATGCCCTAGGACCTAGTTTTGGTCCATCTTTGTACTACTTGACTCTGATATTAATATATATCTTTCTGGCATTGTCGTTATCATTGTTTGTCTACACCTGCGATTGTGTACTTACATGATAATGTCCCTGGAGACAGATTGGATCTGTGCTCGAACTATAGTCCCTAGTCGATGTACCTGAGTGGATATGGGACAACTCTGGTACTTGAGAGACTGGTATGTGGGCTGGTTAGGCATGTGGTGCTAACGCAGACACATGGGTGTATCATTGGAGGATATACTGGATAGACCCGCTGTGAGGCTATGACTTGGTGTCATGAGTTATCCTCACAAGTGACAGGAGATGCATTGATCCCTTGACTTGAGGTCATTGACCATTCTATATGGTTAGGGACTTGCTTTGATGCAACCTAACACCTTGCCGTAGTTGGGAGGTCATAACGGTTGTCATTGAGCATGTCACGACCCATATGAGAAGGTCAATGGACAGACATAGGATTTGCCCCTTCCTTAGGGAAGTATGATATCCATGGAGCTCCCTTATGGTTCTATGACTGAGAGTGTATGGCCATACCCAGGTGAGAACCTGTTCTAGTCATAGCCATGTGATTGGATGAAAACAAGTGGTGACACACTTGTCCAATCGGATATCAGTTCGGCAAAGAGACTGTAATGCATCTGTACCTAGTTGCGATGATGGGGATGTCGATGTCGATATCCATTCCAATAACCTGGGTAGTAGCGATGCACTGCTAGGTGCCACTCACTGCTTGTGATGACCTTTGGTCAGCACTGCCAGCGTTAGAGGAACCTACAGGGTCGCACACCTTGATACTCGAGTTTTCATATTGATCGGGTAGCCTTTAGATCGAGTTATTGGATAACTCTGATCTATTTGGGAGATTTCATCAGCGCCAATGGGCCTGATGAGATGGAAGAAACTTATTGGGGCCAACTTCCATTTTTGGCATATCGATCAAATTAACCATGGTTAGCCTCATTTAACCATGGGTTAAATTGGATTGGATCCAATAGCTTGGTTAACATGCATAATGGACTTTGGGCTTGGCCCATTGCTTAGTTGGGCTTGCTAATAAGTTGTATTGAAGGGCTATGAGGCTTGAAGGGTATAATGGGGATGAATTAATAGGATAGGCGCATATGGAATCCTAGTTGGACTAGGATTTGCGCCTATGCCTTGTTTGGTATCTCCTAGGTGATTAAATCAAATTGGATTTGATTAAATCACACAAGATAATTGATTGGATTGTGTTTGACAATTGTGGGCTGATTATTAACATAATTAGAGTCCTAATTGGATTAGGACTTGCGCCCAAGCCACATTAGGCAATCCATCATATTGCCTTGACTAGGTCTAGGCGCATGGATGGGATTAATGCCTCATATGGCATGATATGGGCGCATATGGCTGATGCTTGCTTTGGCAAGTCTTAGGCGCATATGGGAGTGGAGATTTAATCAATATATTTGATTGGATAATCTCCTAGAATCATGCCCTAATTGTCAACACTTGCCATTCTCCCCTAACCGCCTCTTGCTCCTATAAATAAGCCCTTGCCGCCCCCTCTCTTGATGATGCTAATTCCTTGGAGGCGTGAAGCATTAGAGGGCGACGACTTGGAGAGCTTGAAGCTCTTCTTCTTCCATCAAGGGCGCAAGCATGCTTCTCCTTTTCCTTTCCTTGGCGCAAAGGAACAAGAAGGCTTGCGGCGTTCTCTTCTCCTTCCATCTCCTTGGCGCATCACATCTTGGTGATGGCGCAAATTGCATGGAGGGCTCTCCTAAGGCATGGATCTTCTTCCCGAGGCTAGCACCGGGCGAGGAAGAAGAAAACTTGAGGAATCCGTGTGTGCGAGACTACAGAGGGCGAACACTTGGGCGCCTTCATCGACATCGACTTCTAATTGCTTAAAGGTACTTACTATCACATCGTGTCGACCCCCTCGCAAGAGATCTTCACTGGGTTTTTGGGACTAGCCTGTTTCGGGGACATTCTTCCGCTGCGTAAAAATGTATGTCCATGGCTCTGAAAAATTGTAAAATGTCCCCGGGGTTTCCCAACATGCTGTTTTGTCATGATGTGCTTAGAGCGCATCTAACTGCAGCTGCCACCCTCCGTACGCTGAAGAATCGTAGAGCCTATGCCCCTACAGGAGTAGTTGGTAGTAGGTGGGATTTTATTCTGTTGTTTGTTTTATGTGGCAGCTTGACCACTTTTGTTAGTTAGTTGTTAGGATGCTGTCCCCTTGTCTTGTTCCCCTGCTTATCTTATAAAAGAGAGGGGCTGGCCAGCATTACTCCCTAGTTCTCTAAGAGTGTAGAGACCTCTCGGTGAGCTGAAAGCCTCCAGCGCGTGGATGTCGAATCCTGCGCAACCGCCATCCCCGACGCGTGGCTGAGCTTAAAACGTGCTAAGTGAGCAAAAAAATTGCTACGAGGTTAGTACATTATATTCAGTAGTTGGGTGCCGTTCCCTTTCATTCGCATTCATGTTGCCCCGATCGAATTCTACGCCGTGTCTTCGTGCTTCTATCGGTTTCCCCGCACTTTCTGATGCGTTTATCATACCTCGTCTCACGCTCCTCTCTCATTTTCGCGTGCACTGTGTAAAATCCTAGAGTATGGTATTAAGGACCATCCCACCTATTAGTTGCTTCATCAATTCTGGGTACTATCGTGAGAAGGTGTTGTGTGACGTCGTGACTATGGATGTTGCCCACATCCTCCTTGGCCGCCCATGGCTATAAGATAGGGATGTGGTTCAATATGGCCGATCGAACACTTATGTGTTTGATCACGATGAGTAGAAGATCCGCTTGATCCCGGCTCTACCCAAGGAGCTTCGCGTGTCCACCTCTAAGGGCTTGATTCCGGCTCCGCCCTTGGTCTCCCTCATGTGCGCCCTCGCACTGGTTCGCGAGGCCCATGAGACCAAGCCCATCTATGCGCTCATGCTGTGTGGAGTGCAGGTTTCTATCCCTTGCCTTGACCCGGTGCCTCCCGTTGAGGTGTCCGCCCTCCTTGCCGAGTTTGGTGATATCAGCCCCGAGGATTTGCCTCATGGCCTTCTCCTGGAAAGGGAAGTCCAGCATGCAATTGATCTCCTCCTGGGAGCACCCCTCCCTAACTTGCCACATCATCATCTCAACCCCAAGGCGCACGCTGAACTGCAGTGTCAAGTGGATGATCTCCTCACTAAGGGGTACATCCGCACGAGTCTCAACCCTTGTGCCGTTCCCGCGCTTCTCATGCCCAAAAAGGACGGGTCGTGGCGCATGTGTGTTGATAGCCGCACCATTAATAGGATCACCGTCAAGTATAGGTTTCCCATTCCTCGTCTTGACGACATGTTGGATTTGATCTCCAGCGCGTCGTGGTTTTCCAAGCTCGACCTCCGGAGTGGATATCACCAAGTCTGCATTCGCAAGGGAGATGAGTGGAAGACCGCCTTTAAGACCAAGGACGGTCTTTACGAATGGCTTGTCATGCCATTTGGGTTGTCCAATGCCCCTTCTACGTTCATGCGCTTGATGAGTCAAGTCCTCAAGCCCTATATGGGCAAGTTTTTGGTCGTCTACTTCGACGACATGCTGATCTATAGTCAGACCCGCGATGAACACTTGGAGCACATTCGCTCCACTTTCGAACTCCTGTGCAAAGAGCACCTCTTCCTTAACATGAAGAAGTGTGCTTTTCTGACCAGCAGCGTGTATTTTCTTGGGTATATTGTGTCTGACCAAGGTCTGTCCGTTGACCCTGCTAAGGTTGAGGCCATCCGGCATTGGCCTGAGCCTCGCACCGTCACCGAGGTCTGCAGTTTCTTGGGTCTTGTGAGTTTCTACCGTCGGTTTATCCGTGGGTTCAGCATGATTGCAACCCCCATGACCCAACGTCTCTCCAAGGATGAGTTTGAGTGGACCCCCGCCACTCAACGAGCTTTCGACGCGCTTAAGGATGCCTTGACCACCGCCCCTGTCTTACGCCTCCCTGACTTTTCGAAAGACTTTGAGGTCGCGTGCGATGCCTCCGGTTCCGGCATCGGTGGTTCCCTTAGTCTGGAGGGCCACCCTGTGGCCTTCTTCAGTGAGAAACAGAACGTTGTTCACCAGCGTTACTCGACGTACGATAAGGAATTTTATGCGATAGTCCAGTCATTGCACCAATGGCGGCACTACCTTCTTCACCGTGAGTTTGTGTTGTATAGCGACCATCAGGCTCTCTCCTTCCTTAATGCCCAAAAAAGGTTGGGCGCCCACCATGCTAAGTGGGTCGAGTACCTACAACAGTATTCCTTCGTGATCAACCACAAGGCGGGCAAGGAGAATGTCGTCACGGATGCCTTGAGTCGCGTTCAGTCCCTATTATGCGTGATGTGCACTCGTGTCAATACCTTTGACCATATCAAAGAGGAGTACGCCACGTGCTCTGACTTTGGTGCCATCTACGCCGCCTTAACTGCTTCCCCGGACCCTGACTCCCCCTACCAATTGTGCGAGGCTTACCTTTTCTTGGGGAATCATTTGTGCATTCCCTGCTCATCGCTTCGAGACCATCTCTTGCTTGAGCTCCACGCGTGTGGCGTCGCCGACCACCATGGCCGCGACAAGACCCTTGAGATGGCGGAGGAATGCCTGTTTTGGCCTTCCCTTCGTAAGGTTGTCGAACGCATTATGCGCCATTGCGGCACGTGTCAGTTAGCTAAACCCTGCCCTCTGAACACGGGTCTCTATACCCCATTGCCTGTGGCCATCGGCCCGTGGCGCGACCTGAGCATGGATTTTGTCCTCGGGTTGCCGCAGACCGCCTCCTGCTTCGATTTCATCTATGTGGTCGTAGATCAGTTATTGAAGATGGCCCACTTTATCCCTTGTTCGCGCACTGTGGATGCTTCCCACATCGCGCATCTTTTCGTCTGAGAAATCGTGTGTCTCCATGGACTTCCCTCTACCATCGTGTCTGACCGTGACATGCGCTTTGTGAGCTACTTCTGGTGCTCGCTGTGGACCCTCTTGGGCACCACTCTGAAATTCTCCACGGCCTATCACCCCCAAACCGATGAGCAAACCAAAGTCGTTAACCATAGCTTGGGCAACCTCCTCCTTTGCCTCATCGGTGACCATCCGAGGTCTTGGGATTCCATTCTGCACATGGTCGAGTTTGCGTACTACAGTGCTTCCAATAGGTCTATGGGTCTTAGTCACTTCCAGATTGTCACGGGCCCTCAGCCGTGTAAACCCATCGACTTGCATGATCTTCCCATGGAGTCCCACCTTTTCACGCATGCATACTCCTTTGCGCAGCATATCGCTAGTTTGCATGATGAGGTTCGGCGTCGTATCTTTTTGGGTAACACTCACAATGCAATGAAGGCCAATGCGCATCGTAGGCCACATCATTTTTCTATAGGTGAGCTGGTGAGGGTGCGTATCCACCCCGAGCGTCTGTCCGACAAAGCACATTTTAAGCTCTGGCTGCGCTACATGGGACCCTATGCGGTGGAGCGGTGGGTCGGCTCCAACTCTTATGCTCTGGACTTACCCAAAGATGTGGGGATTCACCCCGTCTTCAATGTGGGGGACCTCTTTCCCTTCTATTGTCCATTGGAGGAGCCCTCGGACCCCGACGATCCCCTACCTCCCAGTTCTCCGGAGGAGAACCCATCAGAGCACGCAGAGGAAGCTGATGCAGGAGCAACCTACTCTGAAAGGACGGAAGAAACAGATCCGAGAAAGCAACTAGAAATGTCCCTGCGAGCCAAGCACGGCCAGGGCGTGCGCCCAGACACGGGCGTGATCGGCTCGGCAAACTTCGGCAACTCCGAGCACGGCCAAGCACACAGACACGGGCAAGGCGTAATCGGGTCGGCGACTTCTAGCAACCTGAAGAACGAGCGTGAAGCTGAACACGGCCAGGCCTTGTTCGCCTCAGCGGAAGATGAAGAAAACGGTGACCTCGGATGCGAACGAAAGCACGGGCATGCTCCTGGACACGGGCAAGCCGTGTTCGCGTCGGCAGAACCTGGCGACTCCAGTCACGAGCGTGCCCCCGAGCACGGGCAAGCCGTGTTCGGTTCTATGGATTTCAGCGATCTCAAGCACGGGCGTGCCCCCAAGCACGGGCAAGCCGTGTTCGGTTCTGTGGACCTCGGTGACTCCAAACACGGCTGTGCTCCTCGACACGGCCAGGCCGTGTTCCTCGACACGGCCAGGCCGTGTTCCCCTCAGCCAACAACACCGAACTCAACACGGTCCTTGACACGCCCATGCTGCCGCCTGTGTTCTCTTCGGTGGACCCTGGAGCTTCCGAACACGGCCGTGTTCACCAACACGGGCAGGCCTGTTCGCCCCTGAAGACCTGATGAAGCCCCGAAGACCCCATTTTGACATACATCACCCCCCCTCCTATGTTGCTCCACCTCATGATGATCCAAAGGAGCCCGAGAAGGTAGACTCTTTGTGCAACAGATTTGATTCTTTTAAGATGCAAACTGCTGTTATTTCTTCATCTCTTGTTTGTGATATATGTGGTAACAATGGTCATATCTCTGAAGATTGTAAGGTCATTGCTAGTCAGAATAGTGAACATGTTAATGCATTAGGGAATTTTAGTCAAGGTAAAAAAAATGATCCCTATTCTAGTACCTAGAACCCTGTATGGAGGAATCACACCAACCTATCTTAGAAAAACAACAACAATGTAGGGGGACAAACTGAAAATAGAGGGTTCTAACAAAAACCAAATCAAAGTCAAAACCCAAATCAGAATTCGAACATTGAGTCCATGCTAGAAAAGATTATGACTAATCAAAATCAGTTCATGCAAAATCAAAACAAAGAAATTGAAGATCTTAAGGGAATGGTTAGTCAATTAGCTTCTCAAGTAGGATCATTAGTAGCCCACAACAACATGTTAGAAAATCAAATAGCACAAGAAACTAGTAGTTCTTACAGACCCCCTGGAAAATTACTTGCTAAACCTATGTTGAATCCTAGGGAGCACTGTAATGCTATCATCACTATAAGTGGGAGACAATTAGAGGAACCCAAAGGGAAAGTTGTGAACAATGAAAAAGATCCTAATGATGATCATGATGATGAATTAGAGTTAGAAAATTCTTTTGAGCATGAACAATCCCAAGCAAGTTTTCCACCTCAAGAGGGTGATGAACCAAAAGGAGATATGCCATCTTAGAGTGATGATTCTAAACCTAATTTACCTCCACCTTATAGACCACCTATACCCTTTCCCCAAAGGTTAGTGCAAGCAAAACTTGATAAACAATTTGGCAAATTTCTTGAAGTGTTGGAAAAGGTTTACATTAATATTCCTTTTACTGAAGCTATATCTCAAATGCCAACATATGCAAAATTCTTGAAAGATATCTTGTCTAACAAAAGAAAAATTGAGGACTATGGTACTGTGGCTTTAACTGAGGATTATAGTGCTATTATCCAGAATAAATTGCCGCTAAAACTGAAGGATCCAGGTAGTTTCTCTATACCTTGTTCTATTGGAAGCATGTCTTTTAACCGAGCCTTTTGTGATTTAGGTGCCAGTGTAAGCCTAATGCCTTTATCTATTTGTAAGAAACTGGACATTGGAGAGCTTAAGCCAATATCCATATCTTTACAGCTTGCTGATAGCTCGGTAAAGTATCCTATTGGTATTGTAGAGAATGTTCCAATCAAGGTAGGCGAATTTTTTATACCTGCAGATTTTATAGTCCTTGACATGGAAGAAAATCATTAAAATTCCATAATTCTTGGTAGACCCTTTTTGGCTACAGCAGGAGCACATATAGATGTTAAGAATGAAAAAAAATCACTTTTGAGATTTGTGAAAAAATAATTGAATTTGATCTTGCTGATTCTTTGAACAAACTTTCATATTCTAGATCATGTTGTAGTATCAATATAGTAGATGATGTTGTTTATGATGTTCAAAATTTATTTGATGAATCCTCTAATTTGAAACTAACAATTTTTCTGAGGATATTGATAGAGGATTACCGGAGAAAGGACATCAAATTTCTGAAAAGAAGAAGAAATAGAGAAGAGGAAGAAGAGGCTCTAAGTTGATTGACAAAGGAAAGAAGATATTGAGTAAATTTGAACACTATTTCAAGACTAAGACTTATGTGATTCATAGCGATGCTCAAACCAAAGAAAAATCAGAGTGGAAATTGAAGAATTCAAGATCGAATATGAGTGCAGAAGGGTCAAGCTAAAGACTTTAAATTAGCGCTTCTTGGGAGGCAACCCAAGCATTCTAACTTTAGTTCTTTCACTTTATTTTTACTTTGTTTTTAGAACTAATTTTTTTTTATTTTTGTAGGTAAAGCAAGTTTTGGCGCAAATTACGGCACTACCATAATGAAAATTAGGGTACCATAATTCCAGTCTTCTTCAAACCAGAAGGTTGTGATGAGATTACGGCACTATCGTGAGAATTTCCACGTACCATATTTTGTGTCCAAAATCGACCCGAGAGAGTTTTTGCTTTTACGGCACTGTCGTAAGGATTTTTATGGGGCCGTATTTTTGGATCTGATTTTTTTATTTATTTACCTTCAAAAAAAGTTTCTGTGATTATTTTTACGGCACCACCGTAACCATTTTTGTGGTACCATAATTTTAATCTGTTTTCAACCCGAAAGTTTTCACGTTTTTACGGTACTACCGTAATTATCGGCGTTTTTCGACCCGTGAGTTTGAGCTATATTACGATATTGCCGTTTTGCAATTATAGCCCGTGTTTTTCAATTTCGCCAGATTATGGCACTGCTGTAATGATTATTACGGCCGTAAGTCTATTTTTAGACGCTATTCCTGTGCCATTTTTTAGGGTTTTCTGGACCGTGTTTTGGGGTTTTCTCACTCGTTCTCGCGCCGACCTTCGTCTCTAGACCTTCTACGACCGTCAGAGCTCACCGGTGACTCTTCCTTTCCGGTTTTCACCGCCGATCTGGTACTCACTTCACCGATTTCTCTATTTTAGCGAATCTCACACGATTTTCACCCCTTTCTTTGTTTCTCTTCGATTCTTTGTCAATGTCTGAGATTCTTCCTTCCATTTACTTCTTAGATGATAGGCGTACCTTCCTTGTTTAGTCCAAGAGATTTTTGACTTGATTTGGGAGTGATTCTGAGTTCAAACGAGATCAATGTACTGAGATTTCACTGTTCACTGTTCGCCCCTTTCATCTTTAACTGAATCTTTAGGTTCAAGCATGCATATTAGTTGATCTTTGCTTCTACAATGCTTGATGAGTATTGTTGTTCATGAATGGAAGTATTATTTGAGTTCAAACTTGCTATACTTTGCTATATTGCATTGTCAATCTCAAGTTGCAGCTATAAGTTCACTCATGGCACCTAAGACTAAGCAAGTAGTTTAAAAGAAAAGAGGAAAAGGGCCAGCTACATCTTCTACACCACCAAATCCCTATGGCATTATTTTTAGGGATGAAATTTAAGAGTCAAGATACAATCAACTGGTTGAAAGTAGGGTTGTCAATACAAAATATGCTGATAAAAGGACTTTAGAGGCACTTGGGCTCTACGAGGATGTATCTTGGATGTTTGAGCAAATCAGAGCTAGAAGATTTTTTGAGATGACACCATATACTTATTTGCCACTTGCTTTGGAAATTTTGAGTAGCTTGAATGTGTTGGTGTTTATGCCCTTAGACCCGTTGTTGGTCTACCTTGTACTACTTGACATTGATATTTAATATATCATTCTAGCATTGTCGTTATTATGCTATGTTTACATCTGCGATTATGTACATGGATAATAATGTCCCGAGAGATAGATTGTATCTGTGCTCAAATAGTGTGTCCCCAGTCAAGTACCTGAGTGGATTAGGGATAGCTCTGGTACATGTGAGACTGGTATATGAGCTGGTTAGGCACAAGGTGCTAACGCAGACATATGGGTATATTAGCGGTAGATATACTGGACTGACCCACTACGAGCTCTAACTTGGTGTCATGAGTTAACCTCACAAGTGAAAGGAGATGCATTGATCCCTTGACTTGAGGTCATTGACTCTTCTATATGGTTAGGGACATGCTTTGATACAACCTAACACCTCGCCATAGTTGGGTGGTCATAACGGTTGTCATTGGGTATGTCACAACCCATATGAGAAGATCAATGGATAGACATAGGATTTGCCCCTTCTTGCGGGAAGCTTGATATCCACGGGGCCCCCCTATGGTTGCATGACTGAAAGTGTATGGCCATACCCAAGTGAAAGCCTGATTTAGGCATGGTGCCACTCACTGCTTGTGATGACCTGCTTGTGATGACCTGAGTGTTGGTGTATATGCCCTTAAGACCAATGTATGGACATGGTCAGGCATTGGTTGAATGTACTTTGATAGAACTATTACTCTTTATATAGGCATGGTCGTTATTATGCAGACTTCTCTACCTGCGTTGATGTATTGAGTTGCTTAAATAATGTCCCAGGAGTTTGGATTGGATCCATTCTCATAAGTTATACCCAGACAAGGTATCTTAGCAGATATGGGATAGCTTTGGTACATGTGAGACTGGTGTATGGGCTGGTTAGGTCCGGGGGACAGTAACGCAGACATACAGGTGCATTGGATGCACTGGAGTGATCCACCGTGAGGACTGACTTGTCTAGTCAACAAGTCAATCTCACATGCAAGAGGTTTTGCATTGATCCTTAGACTTGAGGTATTCATGTCTAGATTTGATGATGGGTATGCTTTAATACACTCTTACGTCTCTCCGTAACTGGGAGATCAAAACGACTGTCATTGGGCATATCATAAGTCATGTAGAGACATGGATGACCAATAGTAGGATTTGCCCCTTCCTTCAGAGGAAGCATGATATCCACCTCGGGGCGCCCCACCTTATTGGTGCATGACAGGAAAGTGTGGCCACACTTGTTGAGTCATGACCAATGCATTGGATAATAAACTTGAGACTAATCCAATGGCAGGATATCAGTTTAGGCAAAGGGATCTGTAATGCAATAGGAATCCTCGTTGCTTGTTAGGAGTTATTGCCATAATGACTTAAGTCCTATGACATGGGTAGTAGTGATGTGTTGCTAGATACCCCTCTCTACTTATGATGTTTACATCATTGCCATCGTCATATGGATCCTACGGGGTCACACGCAATAGACTCTTGACGTTGCTTTATTCAGAAGCCTTAGGATCAAGTTATTGGATAACTTGGATCCATTAGGAAGATTTCATCAGCGCCAATGGGCCTGATGAGTTGGAAGAAAATTATTGGAGCCAAACTTCATTTTTGGCAGGTTGACCCAAAATTGACCTAGATTGGTCACATTTGGATTAGGGTTGCATTGGATTAGATCCAATGGCTTAATCAACCCACGCCATGAAGTTTGGGCTAGCTCATTATCCAATGAGGCCCAATAATTAGTTGTCATGAAGAGGAATTGGCTTAAAAGGGTAAAATGGGGAGAATTCTCACCCCATTGGCGCCTAGGGGCATAATGGGGTGAGGGAGACGCCTTCGCTTCATTATGGAAGTAAACGTTAGGGAATGCCGGGTGTAATTTTTAAAATTTTGCAGTCCTAGGACGCAGCGGAAGAAGTATTACACCCGAAACACATTCCTTTCCCAAGGATCCTTGCGAGTGAGAGAACACAAGGATGTGTTAGGGTTAGTACCTTTATTGCTTGTTTAGATGTCGAAGCCATGTTGAAGGCGCCCAAGTGTTCGCCCTCTACAAGTATCCACGCGTCGACTCCTTGATCGTTGCTCCCTTCCACGCTCGGTGCTAGCCTCGGGAAGAGAATCAAGCCTTCACTTCCACTTGTGCCACCTTCAAGAGAAGTTGCGCCAAGGAGGGGATAGGGAAGATGATGCCGCCAAGGACTTCCCTCTTCTTCTTTGCTTGCGCCACCTCCAAGGTGCGCCTATGGCCAAGAGACGATGAGGGCTTGTGACAAGAAGACGCCACCAAGCACAAAGAATCCTTGCGCCAAGAAGAGAGGAAGAGGAAGAACTTGCGGCTCCAAGGAAGAAGTTTGCACCACCTTGTTGTCGCCCTTTGCTTTGCTCTCTCTCCCTTCTATGTGTGTTCACGCCTCCTTAAAGTCCAACCATAGAAGGGGCGGTAAGGGATCCTATAAATAGGACAAGAGGCGGCAAGGCAATGGCTAAGATCATGCCAAGTGGGCGGCTAGGATAAAGGGGTCTTGAGGTAAGGAAAGTCTCCAAGACTTTACCATAAACCTTATTCAACCTATCCTAATTTTCCCAATGGCCATATCAGCCCAAGACATGCCTTAGATGCATGCATTCCATCCAAGGGAAGGGCAAGGCGCAACAAGCATGAGGAGTTTCGGCTAGGGTAAGAATTTTGGGAGAAACTAGGGTTTTAGGTAAGGTAAGTCTCCAAGACATTACCATATACCTTACCCTACTATCCATATGCGCCCAAGCTCTTTCCAAAAGAGCCATCAAGCCATATCAGCCCCAAGACTTACCTTAGAGGCAAGTATTCCTTCCAAGGAAGAAGGGCTAGGCGCCCTTTACTTCCATAATGAAGCAAAGGCGCCTCCCTCACCCCATTATGCCCCTAGGCGCCAATGGGGTGAGATTTCTCCCCATTATACCCTTTTAAGTTAATTCCTCTTCATGACAACTAATTATTGGGCCTCATTGGATAATGAGCTAGCCCAAACTTCATGGCATGGGTTGATTAAGCCATTGGATCTAATGCAATGCAACCCTAATCCAAATGTGACCAATCTAGGTCAATTTTGGGTCAACCTGCCAAAAATGAAGTTTGGTTCCAATAACTTTCTTCCATCTCATCAGGCCCATTGGCGCTGATGAAATCTTCCAAATAGATCCAAGTTATCCAATAACCTGATCATAAGGCTTCTGATTAAAGCAACGTCAAGAGTCTATTGCGTGTGACCCCGTAGGATCCATATGACGATGGCAATGATGTAAACATCATAAGTAGTGAGGGGTATCTAGCAACACATCACTACTACCCATGTCATAGGACTTAAGTCATTATGGCAACAACTCCTAACAAGCAACGAGGATTCCCATTGCATTACAGATCCCTTTGCCTAAGCTGATATCCTGCCATTGGATTAGTCTCAAGTTTATTATCCAATGCCTTGGTCATGACTCAAACAAGTGTGGCCACACTCTCCTGTCATGCACCAATAAGGTGGGGCGCCCCGAGGTGGATATCATGCTTCCTCGGAAGGAAGGGGCAAATCCTACTATTGGTCATCCATGTCTCTACGTGACTTATGACATGCCCAATGACAGTCGTTTTGATCTCCCAATTACGGAGAGACGTAAGACTGTATTAAAGCATACCCTTCATCAAGTCTAGACATGAATACCTCAAGTCTAAGGATCAATGCAAACCTCTTGCATGTGAGATTGACTTGTTGACTAGACAAGTCAATCCTCACGGTGGATCACTCCAGTGCATCCAATGCACCTGTATGTCTGCGTTACTGTGCCCCGCACCTAACCAGCCCATACACCAGTCTCACATGTACCAAAGCTGTCCCATATCTGCTAAGGTACCTTGCCTAGGGATAGCTTATGAGAATGGATCCAATCCAAACTCCTGGGACATTATTTATGCAACTCAATACATCAACGCAGGTAGAGAAGTCTGCATAATAACGACCATGCCTATATAAAAAGTAATAGTTCTATCAAAGTACATTCAAACAATGCCTGACCATGTCCATACATTGGTCTTTAGGGCATATACACCAACAATCTCCCACTTGCACTAAGACCAAGGACAACTGATGTTTAGTCAGTTCCAATGTCTCTAGTATGACCCATTTAGCTTCCGCTGCGCCAGAGGCTGGATCAGTGGGTTTTTCCAGATTGCTATCTGTGTTTATTTTAACAAATTTGATCATCATCCTTATCCATGATCTCTAAGATCAGATGATATGCTGCAGTACATACTTGAGCATTAAATTCCTTTTCTCATGCTATGGTCCCAGTAAGAACTATACTGGACCATCAAGCACTATGAACTAGATCAAGTTCAAATGAATGAAGCTGCCTCCTTGGCTGCCACAAGGAGTTGCAATGTACTTAGCCTTATTTGTAGAATTTTGCCACTTTGGTTTGCATAATGCTCTTTCAGTACACAACACCATAACCAGGCAAAGCGCAACTCCTGGCTGTGATCAATAGTCACTAGACTGGAACGAAGTGTCAGTGTACCCCTGTACACAAAATTCTTTCCTGTCTATTATAGACTAGACTCCAATCCTTTATACTTCCCAAGTATATGTATAAGGATTGCTTTCACAGCTATCTAGTGTTAAACACTAAGATATGATTCAAATTTGCTGGCTATGCTCCAAGCATTTGCCAGAAATGGTCTTCAAAACATGATCCATCCTACATATAATGTATCGGGACTTTGGACCCATGTTAATACTCTCCAGCTGTGCCATAGGCTACAACATCTTTGAGAGACTTAGACCATATCTGAAAGGGGGTTCCCACAAGGGGGGGGGGGGGCGAAACCCTAATAGGAGGCGCAACAAAAACTCTAGCGGAATCTAGGGTTTCTAAAAGGATCGCATAGCATGTAATATATTCAACTTTCAATGAGAAGCGATTCTTACCATTGCCATCGCTTAGATGGTGTCTTGGAAGGAAAGGCGCAAATGCTCCTTCTCCTAAGGTGACACACACAATTGATGTCACCTACTCTTCCTTGGTGCTCCTTGTGCTAGCAAGGCTCCAAGATTGTCTTGCCGAATGGAAAGGGGAGAGATCACCTTGCTTGGCCGAATATTTCCTCTTGTCGTCTACACTTCTCCACACGAGAATGCAAGCGCCGAATACTCAAGTTGGCGACAAAGGCGTGAAGAGGCAAGTTTCATGAGGCGTGGTCACGTAAGTGATCATGCTTTCTAAAAATAGAAAGCCTCACCTCCAAATGCGATCATGGGTTTACCCAATCGCAAACTCCTCTTAGATTGAACCATGCGCTCAACCAATGAGCTGGTTCAAATCGATTTGGTTCAATAACCAAACAAACCAAGCAATCAGTCTAGACCACAATAAACCCTAAGGCTCTTGATCTGACCGTCGATCTCTTGATGCTCCTGATCTCACCGATCCAGCATCCATTCTCTCAATCGAAGCTTACCGATCTCAAGCCCTAATCAATCAAACATGATCAGACCAGATCTCACTTACAATCAGAGATTAAATCCCTTTAAACTGAACCTGAATAATTCAGTCCACACGATCTGACTTAAGTAAGCCATATCATCAAATTGTGCGACCCTGAGGGTTTCCTTTAAATGTCGGTAACGATAACTCACGTTATCACGATCAGTGAGGGGTATCTAGCAACACATCACTGTCTCCCAATATAAAGGAAAGAGTCTTCCAAGACTACACCCAAACCACAGCACAAGTGTGAATCCAATTCACAAGGCATGCATCTTTCCTTTGCCACTGGATGTTCTTATTGGACAAGCGTGTCAAGCTTGTATCTCCAATATGATGAGCATGATTAGATCAGATGAACATAGTCACCTGGGTATGGCCATACTCTTTTCTCAATCATCTCATCCAGGGGGCCCCTTTAGAACATCACACTCCTTAAACAAGGAGACGGCAATCCTATGTCTATCACTAGTGCCCTAACCTGACTCAAGCTCACCATCCAAGATAGTCTATAATCATTATGTTTCAAATGATATTGAACTACCTCAAAACAATGACAATCATCATTTAGAAAACACAAGTGATCTCAAGTCAGAGGAAATGTGCCACTTGTCGCATTCAAGGATTATTCACATTGTGACAAGCAATTGAATAACCTAGTAGGGTCTGTCCAGTACATCCAATGTACCCATGAGTCTACATCTTATTCCATGCTCGAAGCATCCTATAAGATTAGAACACATATTAGTCTTAACCATATCAAGGCTGTCTCATGTTCACCAAGATATATCGACTAAGGACTTTACTGCATGTCAGCCTAGCTGAACAGTACTGAGACATTATTCAGAAGTACACTTATTGCAGCAGACAATGTAACAACCTGAATAACAACCATGCCTTTATAAACATAAAAGTTTATACATAATACTGATACAATCCCAAGGCCTCAAACATTAGCCTTAAGGGCATACCCCAACAATATCTTCCTGGAAGGTATCAGTATTTGGAATCATCCAATATAATCCTCTCCAGAAACTTCTTGGATGAACATAGATTGACTAAAGGGCAATGACTTTCTTGGATCTCTATAGATCCTCATGCCTAGGATGTCGGCATCATTCCCTAGATCATTCTTCTCGAAATACATATCAAACCTTTTCTTCACCATGTGAAGAGCTGAGATGTTATTCCTCGTGAGGAGAATATGATGGAGGTGGGATCACTCACAAGTAAGGGAGCATTCAAACAACGCTTTCAGAAAATATTTTTTTGTATTTTTGATAAAAATCGAAATTACTCTAAACGGAGTTGGAAAATATGTTTTGTATTTTTATAAATAAAGAAAACGACACTAAACTATTTAGACTACTTAAAAGAAATAGCAATTACCTACAAATTGAAAGACAAGTAGGAATACTCACAGTGCGATCCTTGAGCATAGAAGGATCGTATCGTCCCGATCTTCAACGGTCCTACTCTGATGGAAGGTATTGCATCATTACAAGCAAACACAGGCAAACGAGATCCGCACACACCACGGATTCATATTACAAAGCAAAACTAAGGGGGAGGTTAAGCCTCACAAGTTCCCTTAACACTTAACTAAAGAGAGAGAGGGGGAGGGGAGAAAGCTTGCGCTTAGTGAAGAGTCCTCCAAGTCCTTGCGCCCCTTCAAACAAAGTTTAGATTAGTGTAGAAAACAAGTTCTAGAATCTATAGATGGAAGAGGGGAAAGAACTTAGCCGAATTTGAAGTCTTGTTGGTGTAGCCTTCATGCAAGCCGAAAGTGAAGAACCCCTAAGGGTCTTTGTTGATTGCCGAGGACAAAGGATGAAGCTTCTTAGAGTCCCTCCAAAGGTGCGCAAGATCCTTCAAGTGGTTGAGTTGCGTTGAAGACTTGAGAAGAAAGGGGGGAGAAGGGAAAGGGCTCGGCCCTTTAGAGAAGGGGGGAGATAGAATACTCTTAGGCGACAATCACCAATGCTAACACAAGGATTCTTTTCACTAGGCAACTAATAGACAAAGAGAGGGGAGGTTACAATTTATAGGCTCAACAAGCCATGGGCAAGGGTGACAATTCACCCTAGGCGCATTCATAAGGTTTAAGGAAGAAATTAATGACATTTAATACATTTCCTTTAGCCCTTTTGAATTTCGAATTCTTTCTTGATGGAGCTTCCTTGTAGCCGAATTCTTTATGAGCTCCTTCCTTGTTTGCATGGATGAGATGGCGCCTTCATGCCTTGGACTTATTTGAATTCGAAAATCTTCCTTCAAGAGCATGGGCGGTTAAGAGGTTTCCAAGGGTGATTCCTCAAATTGTGGATCTAGATGATGATCCCTTGATTTGTGGATCTAAATGGTGATCCCTTGATTTGTGGATCTAGATTGTTGATGGCTAGGCGCATTAAATTGTGGGCTGATTTCTTGCATTCGAATCATCATCATATTGAGTGGCGCCTAGGTTGATATGGAAGGTGGAGTTGCATTGATTGTAAGCCCCTTCAACTTGGAGTCTTTAGTTGAAGTAGTTGAAGTGCCTCCTTCCATAATTGGAGCTCTACTTGAGTGGCTTTAGCTTGAGCTTCCTAGCTTCCCTTGAGCTGGGCTATAACCTGCCCAATTATTAACACAAAGGCCAGTAGACTATTCTAGAAGCAAATAAGGAAACTACACAATGCACTAGAGCTTTATTCAATGCAAATAAGGAAAGTGCAAATAAGGTAAGAAAGATGACCTAGGAGGGAAAGCCATATCTGATGGGCTTCCTCCTAGTCCTTCCAGACCTCCTTGGGGCAGGGTTGGCCCCTCCATCATTTCTCCCCGGGTGGGAAGAATTCTCCTCTGGAGAATTATCCTTGTACCCTTGGAGTAATTCCGGAGCGGCCTGTGCCAACTCTTCTTCGGGAAGCCAAGCCTCCTCACCCGACGTAAATTTAACACGGTAAAACACTTGTACCTTGTCTGGGGTGAGTCGGGTCTGATCTTCAAGTATGCTCTGCAGCTCAGGCCTGTCAGTCAACTCCCCGATGTGCACCGGCTCCTCATAGTGCGTGAGATCCTCCACATTGACAGTGGTGGGGATCCCCAAGTCCGGTGGTAGATCCAAGATGTAGGCGTTGTCGTTGATCTTTTCTACAATGGTGAATGGCCCGATTCCTTTTGGGTCCAACTTGCGGCCAGATCCATGGATGCGCTCCTCCCTGACCCGCAGTATAACCTGTTCACCTACAGAGAATTTCCTTTCTCGGCGTTTTCTGTTAGCACTCTTGCGATAGGAATTTACAGCATCAAGCATTTGACAGTGAATTTCATGATGTAAATGGGACATGTGAGTAGCAAAATCTTTAGCAGACATAGAAATATGAGAGTGCCTAGGTAAAGGAAACAAATCAACAGGTTTTCTGGGCTGGTACCCTAAGTTGGCCTGAAAAGGGGACAATCCTGTGGTTTTGTTGACAACACTATTATAGGAGAACTCGGCAATGGGCAACAGCTTATCCCATGTGCCTGGGTGTTCTCCTACCAAACTCCTCAAAATGCTCCCTAGTGATCGATTGACCACTTCGGTCTGCCCATCCGTCTGAGGATGATAGGCCGTGGAGAATTTGAGTTTGGTTCCCAACATAGCCCACAGGGTTTTCCAGAAATGTCCAACAAACCTGGAATCCCTATCAGAAACTATAGTCAGAGGGGTACCTCTATGTTTTACAACCTCCTTAAAGAATAACCTAGCTACATGTGATGCATCTGTGGTTTTGTAGCAAGGTATAAAGTGTGCCATCTTGGTAAACCTATCCACTACGACAAAAATGGAGTCATGTCTGGAGGGAGTCCTTGGTAAACCTAAGATGAAGTCCATGCTAAGGTCTTGCCATGGTGCTTGAGGGATAGGTAGGGGTGTGTACAGACCATAGTTATGTTTCTGAGTTTTCCTGGTCTGACAGGTCCTACAATGTCTAACAACCTTAGCTACATCCCTGTAGAGGTTCGGCCAGAAGAACCGTTCCTCCACTAAGGCTTGAGTCTTGTCTCGGCCATGGTGCCCGGCAGACCCTCCTCCGTGGATCTCCCAAACAAGGAAGTCTCGGATTGAGGTCTTGGGAATGCACAACTTTGGCCCAAGAAACAGAAACTCATCCCTTAGGGTATAGAGGGAATGACTCAAAGGATCTATGCTAAGCTCAGAATAAATGCTTGAAAAATCAGGGCATTCTAGGTATTCATGTTTCATGCGATCAAATCCAACTACTTCAACAGATAAAGTTTGCATAAGTAAAACTACTCTACTCAAAGCATCAGCAACTTTATTTTCAATTCCAGATTTATGCTTCAAAACAAAAGTATACTGTTGAAGGTACTCTACCCATTTAGCATGCCTAGCATTTAATTTCTTTTGAGCATTTAGAAAAGATAAAGCTTGGTGATCACTATTTAGAATAAATTCGTTATGTATCAAATAGTGCCTCCAGTGCCTTAAGGATTGCACTACAGCATAGAACTCCTTATCATAGGTAGTATATCTTTGTTTAGCCTCATTTAACTTCTCACTAAAGTAGGCTATGGGGTGACCTTCCTGACTAAGGGTACCTCCTATTCCTACTCCTGAGGCATCACAGTCCACTATGAAAACTTTAGAGAAGTCAGGTAACTTTAGGACAGGGGCAGTGGTCATTCTAGACTTAAGCTCCACAAAAGCTCTACTAGCAGACTTAGGCCAACTAAACTCACCTTGTTTCATACAGTTGGTTATAGGGGCTACTATGGTGCTAAAGTTTCTAATGAACCTCCTATAAAAGGCAGCTAGACCATGGAAGCTCCTAATTTCAGTTAAAGTCTTGGGTTCAGGCCAGTCTAAGATGGCTTGGATTTTGCTAGGGTCAGCTTGAAGTCCTTGGTCTGAAACTATGAAGCCTAAAAAGACAACCCTAGGGGAAAGGAAAGAACACTTCTTCAGGTTTAGGTATAGCTTTTCTTCCTGAAGTAAGTCTAGGATTTTTCTAAGGTGTTCCATGTGTTCTTCTCGGGTCTTGCTATAGATTAGGATGTCATCAAAGTAAACTACTAAGAATCTTCCTATGTAAGGCTTCAAGACTTGGTTCATTAACCTCATGAAGGTTGAGGGGGCATTAGAAAGGCCAAAGGGCATGACTAGCCATTCATACAAACCATCCTTAGTTTTAAAGGCAGTCTTCCACTCATCCCCAAGTCTGATCCTAACTTGGTGGTACCCACTTCTAAGGTCTAGCTTGCTAAACCACTTAGAACCTACCAGCATGTCCAGCATGTCATCTAATCTTGGGATGGGAAATCTATACTTGATGGTTATTCTGTTCATGGCCCTACAGTCTATACACATGCGCCAGCTTCCATCCTTCTTTGGGGTAAGAAGGGCGGGTACTGCACACGGGCTAAGGCTTTCCCTAATGAAACCCTTGTCTAACAGTTCATCTACTTGTCTTTTGAGCTCTTGATGCTCAGTAGGGTTCATCCTATAGTGGGGTAAGTGTGGGAGAGTAGAACCCGGGACAAGGTCTATGGCATGTTGGATTTCTCTAAGGGGGGGTAAGCCATTGGGAAGTTCTTCCCTGGTGAGCTCAGAGTACCCTGAGAGTAGGGTCTCAACTTCTTTGGGTATGGGTGACTCCTCATCTGGATTGGTTCCCTTAATGACTAAGGAGTACACTTGCTTGGATTCTAAGCAGTCTTGGGTAAAGGCATGGGACCTTATGAGTTGGATGGTTGGCTTGGGTTCCTTAGGTTCCTCTATCCTACCCTTGTTGGTGGCAGCCTTAAGTTCCTTAGGCATGGAAGGCTTCAGTTTGATCTTTTGTCCGTCATGGCTAAAGACATAGGTGTTAGTCCGACCGTAGTGGATAACATCCATATCGTATAACCACGGGCGACCGAGTAAGACTTGGGCGACATCCATGGTTATGACGTCACACCAAATCTTGCCTTGGTAGATGGCAAACTGAAGGGGCACTAAGCACCTATGGGTGACTGGGACACTAGACTGGTTGACCCAGGATATGCTATAGGGATTAGGGTGCGGTTCTGCCTTAAGGTTGAATTTTACTAAGGCTGTGTGAGAGACTGCGTTTAGACTACTTCCCCCATCTATCACTACTTTGCACATGTTACCATTGCATTTCGTGTAGGTGTGGAAAATACTGGTCCTACGCCAGTCCTCGGTTGGGGTAGGTTTGATTAGGGTGCACCTAACCACTCCTAATGTGTCGTGGGTTTGTTCTTCACCACTATCATAAGCTAGTTCTTCCCAAACCGTACAACCAGAGTCAGGGTTATGGATTTCCTCATGGTTTTCCTCATAGGTTTCTTCACATTTTTCCTCACCTAAGTACAGGACTCTCTTGGGACAGTCTTTCATATAGTGTCCTACTTGGTGGCAAGCATGGCAAACGACTCTAGGTTCTTGGACAGTCCTAGGTCTAGAGGGTGTTGGGGTTGGGGCTTTGGGTTGAGAACTTGAGGGGCTTGAGGAGGGTGCCTTGGGGTAAGTTCTAGGGGAGCTTAACTCTCTTCTAAAGGCTCTCTTTATGTTTTCCTCTACCTCTAAGGCTCTTTGGTAGGCGACTTCTCTAGACTCTATTTGGAAATAGGTCATTCCTCTTTTGATCTCGGGTCTAAGTCCATTCTTATACCTACTAAGGGAGACATGGTCTTCTTCATGGATGCCACTCCTCAGAAGGAGTTCATCAAACCTAGTGGTGTAATCGGTGACGGTCTGACTACCCTGGACTAGGCTCATGGCTTCATCGATAATCTTAAGTTGGAAATAGGGAGGGACATATTTTTCCCTAAGTTTATCTCGCATGTCTTCCCATCTCTCAATAGGAGGGCGTCTAAACAACTCTATGTTCTTCTCTATGCTAGTCCAGTATAACCTAGCAGTACCTTCTAGGAGACATCGGGTGAACCTAACCTTGGATTGACTAGGCATCATGCTCCAGTCAAAATACCTTTCAAGTTTATCTACCCAATCTAGGAATTCTCTAGGGTCAAGGGAACCACTAAAGGTTGGTGGTGAGAGTTTGATGTTGCGTTGCACTTCATCCTCTCTAGGTCTGTGGTAGGTTTGAGCACGTGGCTCATTCCACTCAGGGTTTTGGTCTTCCCTAGGTCTTTGATAGGGTCGAGCATGTGGATCTTCCCATTCAGGTTCTTGGACTCTCCTATTATGGTTCCTATTGTTTTGGGGATGTTCACCTAGGATGGGTTCACTTGAGGGCCGACTAGGGGGTCTATCATCCCTAAGATTTTCAGGATTTGGGAGTCTAGCTCTAATATCCCTAAGTTCCTCTTGGAAGGACGCTATCATGTTAAAGAGTCTAGCCATGTCATTAGGTTCAGCTTGCCTAGTAATATCATTGGATTCAGGGTGGTTATTATAATTTGCTCCTGATCTAGTAGTCATGGTCAAAGATAGTTTTGAAAGAAATTTAGTTTTTGAAAATAAGGCTCCTAAAAATGATATATTAGATAATAGCCTTTTATGAGATCAACTTCTTTCAAACAACTAGGTCCAAGAAAAGTCTTAGAATTTGAAAAATAGCTTTTAGGCCAAAAATCTATTCTAAGAAAGGGCTCTGATACCAAACTGATGGAGGTGGGATCACTCACAAGTAAGGGAGCATTCAAACAACGCTTTCAGAAAATATTTTTTTGTATTTTTGATAAAAATCGAAATTACTCTAAACGGAGTTGGAAAATATGTTTTGTATTTTTATAAATAAAGAAAACGACACTAAACTATTTAGACTACTTAAAAGAAATAGCAATTACCTACAAATTGAAAGACAAGTAGGAATACTCACAGTGCGATCCTTGAGCATAGAAGGATCGTATCGTCCCGATCTTCAACGGTCCTACTCTGATGGAAGGTATTGCATCATTACAAGCAAACACAGGCAAACGAGATCCGCACACACCACGGATTCATATTACAAAGCAAAACTAAGGGGGAGGTTAAGCCTCACAAGTTCCCTTAACACTTAACTAAAGAGAGAGAGGGGGAGGGGAGAAAGCTTGCGCTTAGTGAAGAGTCCTCCAAGTCCTTGCGCCCCTTCAAACAAAGTTTAGATTAGTGTAGAAAACAAGTTCTAGAATCTATAGATGGAAGAGGGGAAAGAACTTAGCCGAATTTGAAGTCTTGTTGGTGTAGCCTTCATGCAAGCCGAAAGTGAAGAACCCCTAAGGGTCTTTGTTGATTGCCGAGGACAAAGGATGAAGCTTCTTAGAGTCCCTCCAAAGGTGCGCAAGATCCTTCAAGTGGTTGAGTTGCGTTGAAGACTTGAGAAGAAAGGGGGGAGAAGGGAAAGGGCTCGGCCCTTTAGAGAAGGGGGGAGATAGAATACTCTTAGGCGACAATCACCAATGCTAACACAAGGATTCTTTTCACTAGGCAACTAATAGACAAAGAGAGGGGAGGTTACAATTTATAGGCTCAACAAGCCATGGGCAAGGGTGACAATTCACCCTAGGCGCATTCATAAGGTTTAAGGAAGAAATTAATGACATTTAATACATTTCCTTTAGCCCTTTTGAATTTCGAATTCTTTCTTGATGGAGCTTCCTTGTAGCCGAATTCTTTATGAGCTCCTTCCTTGTTTGCATGGATGAGATGGCGCCTTCATGCCTTGGACTTATTTGAATTCGAAAATCTTCCTTCAAGAGCATGGGCGGTTAAGAGGTTTCCAAGGGTGATTCCTCAAATTGTGGATCTAGATGATGATCCCTTGATTTGTGGATCTAAATGGTGATCCCTTGATTTGTGGATCTAGATTGTTGATGGCTAGGCGCATTAAATTGTGGGCTGATTTCTTGCATTCGAATCATCATCATATTGAGTGGCGCCTAGGTTGATATGGAAGGTGGAGTTGCATTGATTGTAAGCCCCTTCAACTTGGAGTCTTTAGTTGAAGTAGTTGAAGTGCCTCCTTCCATAATTGGAGCTCTACTTGAGTGGCTTTAGCTTGAGCTTCCTAGCTTCCCTTGAGCTGGGCTATAACCTGCCCAATTATTAACACAAAGGCCAGTAGACTATTCTAGAAGCAAATAAGGAAACTACACAATGCACTAGAGCTTTATTCAATGCAAATAAGGAAAGTGCAAATAAGGTAAGAAAGATGACCTAGGAGGGAAAGCCATATCTGATGGGCTTCCTCCTAGTCCTTCCAGACCTCCTTGGGGCAGGGTTGGCCCCTCCATCAGAATATCATCAATCATCTAGACAAGAAATATTATTAATAAGGTGCTCCCACTGATCTTCTTGTAAACACAGGCTTTTCAACCATGCTTGCATCATGCACATCTATATGGCCTTGATATGAGAACCTTCTGGCTATTTCCCTATAGATATCTTTTCAGATGTCCTTGCAAGAAGAGCAGTTATCATAACAAGATGCCATAATTGATCATGCATTTACAACAAGCAGATCCCTAATGGACTTAAAGCTCAGCTATTGGTGAAAATTTCATTATTATCCACCCAGTGGATTTGCCTGAAATTATTGTTCACTAGCTTGTCTTTTAAGATAACAATGTTATCTTCCATGTCTATCTTCCTAGAAGATTTATTATAGCCTGTGGGATTTACCCTTTTTGGCAGCTTATCCAAGTCTCAGACTTGATTAGCAGACATGGAGCCCATTATGGTTTTCATGGCCCTTAGCCATTTCTTGGAATCTAGTCCACCGACCGCTTCCATTTCCTCATAAGTCTTAGGTTCATGGTTGATGAAAAATTCGTCATGCCCAGCATATCGAATCGATCCAGACTTATGTTATTCCTGTGTTACTTGAACCTCAGATTGACTTTCAACCTGTATGAGAGATTTTGCTCTCCATGTGTGTCTAATTATATTGTGGTTGATTTTGGACCTTGTCCAAATCAAATCTACTCCCACTAGCTTCTTTCAAAAGAAATACTTTCTCAAGAGAGACAGCATTTTGAGCAACAAATGTTTTGTTCTCCATGGGATAGAATTAGCACCACACATACTTTTGAATCACTACACATTACATTCCCAATTCTATTGAAGAAATGGGATATTTGTAGTTCTCAACTCAAAAGCTAACTTAGACATTTTCTTATGGAGTAGCAGTACATCTGTTTGCATGGCAACATAGTAGTATATTTGCATGACTTATTCAAAGTTGGAACCACATCTAATGTGTTCCTTTTCTTTCTTTGAAATTTACCACACAGTGGTGTACTAAGAAAGCTATGAGATCACTCCACACTTCTTAGGAAGGTCATCAAATTCTTCACTAATTATCTTGATCCAATCAAGGTGCTTTAATAGATCCTTCAATTTGACTCAATACTTCATTTGTGAACTTCTTGGAATTTTCCAAAGTTCTTGGGTTGCGTAAGGCATACCCACACTCAATGAAGTATATATAACTCCTCTTAGTGCTTGCTTGCATGGGTCCACTTACATCGCTGTGTAATAGATCCAACAAGTCACTACTCCTTTCCACCCTTTTGGTGAAAGCAGCATCTGTCATATTGTTCCTTTGAACTAGGCTCACATGTATCATAATCCTGAAAGGACAATGATCCCAATAGTCTATGGACTTTCGGATGTGACCATTGTTCTATGGTTCAAGAGACAATGCTATAAGAGGAAGTTTATTGAATCATTAGATCTGATCTTGTGTCACATATAGAACCACAAACTATTGTCAATTGTATCACTTCAATAGAACATCTCAGATTAAAGAAAAATATTATTTATTATTTCAAACTGAAGTCCTTTCCAAAAGGAATGATGTTCTAATACATAAGCTGATACAATAATAGCAAAGTTCTATATAAAGTCTTCAAGGCAGTGAGATGATATCAACAGCAGCATCCAATGCTCCGTCCCTGACCCGAGAGTCGATCCCATCAAGCCTCTTCGTCCTACTTCTTTTGAGCTCCTGCACATGTAAAACATATGTGAGCCTCACATATGGTACCCAGTACCCATGAATAAGAAGTAGACAAAAGACCTCGGTAACACAATACCTGAAGCGGATGGATTACATGTTGGGGTATGCCCTTAAGGCTAATGTTTGAGGCCTTGGGACTCTATCAGTATCATGTATAAACTCTAAGTTTATAAAGGCAATGGTTGTTATTCAGTTTGTTACATTGTCTGCTGCAATAAGTGTGCTTCTGAATAATGTCTCAATGCTGTTCGGCTTGGCTGACATGCTGTAATGTCCTTAGTCGATATATCTTGGTGAACATGAGACAGCCTTGATATGATTGAGACTAATATGTGTTCTAATCTTGTAGGATGCTTCGAGCATGGAATAAGATGTAGACTCATGGGTACATTGGATGTACTGGACAGACCCTACTAGGATATTCAATTGCTTGTCACAATGTGAATAATCCTTGTTTGCAACAAGTGGCACATGTCCTCTGACTTGAGATCACTTGTGTTTCTAAATGATGATTGTCATTGTTTTGAGGTAGTTCAATATCATTTGAAACATAATGGTTATAGACTATCTTGGATAATGATCATGAGTCAGGTTAGGACACTAGTGATAGATATAGGATTGCCGTCTCTTTGATTGGAGTGTGATGTTCTAAAGGGGCCCCCCTGGATGAGATGATTGAGAAAGTGTATGGCCATACCCAGGTGACTATGTTCATCTGATCTAATCATGCTCATCATATTGTAGTTACAAGCTTGACACGCTTGTCCAATAAGAACATCCAGTGGCAAAGGAAACATGTATGCCTTGTGAAGTGGATTCACACTTGTGCTGTGGTTTGGGTGTAGTCTTGGAAGACTCTTTCCTTTATATCGGGAGACAGTGATGTGTTGCTAGATACCCCTCACTGATCGTGATAATGTAAGTTATCGTTACCGACATTTAAAGGAAACCCTCAGGCTCGCACAATTTGATGATATGGCTTACTTAAGTCAGATCGTGTGGACTGAATTGTTTGGGTTCAGTTTAAAGGGATTTAGACTCTGATTGTAAGTGAGATCTGGTCTGATCATGTTTGATTGATTAGGGCTTGAGATCGGTAAGTTTCGATCGAGAGATTTGATGCTAGATCGGTGAGATCAAGAGCATTCAGAGATGAACGGTTAGATCTGGAACCTTAGGGTTTACTATGGTCTAGACCAAATCGCTTGGGATGATTTAATTTGGTCTTGGACCAAAATTCAATTGAACCGGCTCATGTATGAGCGCATGGTTCAAAAGGGAGTGAGATAAGCGCTTGGTTCACTTTGAAGTGAACGCATAACCGCTTGAGACATTAAGGCTTACTATTTTTAGAAGCCATGTCTTAACGTTCAAATGGAACATTTCTCACGTCGCCTATGATCTCCTCTCGACGTCTCCTCTCTCGAAGAGAGATAGAGTCTTCACGCCAAGGAGGTTACTCGGCCAAGCAAGAGAGATCTCATCATCCTCACGCGACAAGGACCCTTTGAAGCGCTTTGCTAGCACAAAGGATTCAAAGGAGCAAGCCATCTTCGTTTGTTGTGTGCGTCACCTTTGGAGAAGGAGCGTTTGCGTCTTTGCTTCCAAGGCACCATCCAATCGATGGCATTGGTATGATCTCCTTTTTGATCTCTATCGATCTATACAAGCATTTATATATGTTGATCATATGGCATGCAAAAGATGGAAAAGAAACCCTTGCTTCCGCTCGAAATTTGTTATATGCGCCTTATATTAGGGTTTTGCCCCTCCCCTTGAATTAGGGGACCTTTCAATTGGTATCAGAGGAGGTTATTTGCATGTTAATATGATTGCTATGTTTGATCTTCATGTTTGATCCATGCTTGCGCAAATACTTAGATCTAATAGTTTCATCATGCGACAAGATGACATGTATGTTTATCTTATAGTTGCGCATGTATAATGATGTTGGGACTTGTTATTGTTTTCGGTTTGTTAAACACTTAACTTGCGCGCCTAACTTAGATCTAAGATGCGCCTACTATAAACCCTTAGACGGGTTGATGGGGTTGAAGTCATCCTCTAGGTAGGATCCAACCAGTCTGATCAGACCATCTGACAGCCTAGATGGGTCGACCAGATGGCACCTGTGCGCAAGCACGAGGTGGCTATAGGTCGACTGCAGACAGGCGTGTAGCGAGGTCTGGTTGAGACAACCAGTGAACGCACATGAGTTAGGCCCGGGGTCATACCCGCTTGCCAGAACTCATGAGGTCGTTCAGCCCTTGGCGCATGCATGGTTGACCATTTGGTCGATTCAAGTCAGTCAGGACTTGGTGCATGCAAGGGCAGTGGATCTGACTAGACATGATGAGTGGATCCCTATTAATGGACCGTTGTAAGGTAGTAGGGCACATAAGACAAATAAAATTGATGCCAATGGGGTTTTTCAAAATTTTATTTTCTTATTGGATCACATGTTGATTGTAAGCATATTTTTGTTTATTTAATCTTATGTGGGCTGCCCGTGTTAATGTGTGCTGTGCTGGGGCCTGCGTGCCTGGATTAAAAATGTAAATTATTATTTTTGTGATCTGCGCATCACATTTTAATTAATTTATTGTGTAATTGACCTGCGTGTCAATCTTGTCTAGATAGATTAAAATGTACTTTTAATCAGACAAGAGCACAGGGCACACTTGGCAGAGGCGCATGCAGCCAGAGGCTTGACCAGGTGGGAGGTCTAGGGTTCGACCCTATGACAGGCGCATTTACCTGGTGGGCGCACCTGAGCCTCAGTGGGCGCTTGGGCCCAGGGTTGGGCCAGATTGTAAGATCCAAGGATCTTAAGTCTTGGTAAGTATTATTTTTTTTGATTTAAATAAAATTATTGGCAGTTATATATTATTCTTGATTTAAATAAAACCATTGGCTGTGATATTTTCCTATGTATTGGGTGTTAATTTATGATAAATTAATTAGAGATGATAAATTAATTAGAGTTTGTTGCTTGTTAATTTAAGTTATTTAATTGTTAATTAATTGGAGTTTATTGGACGTTAATCCTTATTGGATGTTAATTAAATCCTTATTGGATTTTTGTTAAGTGAATGGTTAAATGGTTAGTTAATGGTTAAATTAATTAGTTAATTATGAGTTATTGGGTTTGCGCTAATTGGGTTTAAAATTCAAATTTATTAGTTAAATGGGTTAAACCCTTTTGAATTAATTGGTTAGCGGGTTAAACATTAAAAACCGAAATTTAAATTTTTAAGGGGTTTAGCGACTAGGGTAAAGAGGTTGGCGTTTTTGTTGGCTTGGAAGAACCTTGGGCGACGGCTTGAAAGAACTTGGCGATTTCCTTGAAGGCTTGGACGATCTTCTTCTTCCTTCTTCCTTGGCCGGCTTTCTTGGGTGCTTGTTGGCGTCTATCTAGAAGCATTTCAAGCCCTTAGACGATTTGTTGTGGAAGATTGTTCACCTTAGTGTTCACGGTTAAGAGGTGAGTGGAGTGTCTATTCGATTCTATCTATTTGGTTGTGTTAGATAATACATGTAATTGTTTGACATGTAATTGTTTGAAAACCTTACTATGTTGAAAACCGAATTTTGCAAAGGTGAATATACCATGTTGAAAACCGAATTTTGCAAAGGTGAATATATCTCATGAAAACCGAAACTTGTAGCATGAAATTTAAGGTTTTTATATGGAATTTTGGTGGCATTAAATCATTGATTTTTGAGTATGAAATTCTTGTTAACTAGGTATTTTATAGGGAATTTTGGTAACATTAAATCATTGATTTTTGGTAGCATGAAAATCTTGTTAACTAAGGTTAATATTTGAAGTAGATATTATGCTAGAAACCGTGGGCTATATGTGTTGTATTTTAGTCCTATGATAATGTATTCTTAAATGGTTAATTAGGGTTTAAATTTAAGTAGTTAGTATGTTGGTCATTGTGGAACCGTGGGCTATATATATATGTTGTATTTTAATCCTATGTTAAATTTTTGAATGCCCTGATAATTGCTAGTAGTGTTAATAATTTTATGGTCATGTATCTTATTTGAGAAATTTGGGTGATAACATAGCAAGGTTAGACTGAACTAATCAGCATGAAATCTAAGGACTACACTACCATGTGATTATGTGATTTTTATTATGTGATTATGTGATTTTTTTTAATATTATATGGTTATGTGAATTATGAATATTATGTGTTGTGGTCATGGAATGGTTAGGACTAAGGCTAAGTGTAACTGTGTACTCAAGGGGATAGTCTATATGTGATATGTTAAGGGTTTGAATTTCAGCCCTGTATTGTGATATGTGAGGGGGTTGTTGTTCAGCCTGCCTGATGTGATTATTGTGATAAAAGAGGTGATTATTGTGATAAAAGAGGGGGTTGTTGTTCAGCCTGCCTGTTGTGATTATTGTGATGACTATTCTAGAGTCTAGTTGACACTTAGGAGTCCACCGTTGTGAAATAAAATATAAGATGTGTCTATTGTTGTCCAGTAGGAACCCTTTGGGAGAACGAGTGATATAAGACGCAAAGTGCCATGTCTTGGTCGGACAGGGGCCACCTCTTGATGTCATCACTCTTAGACGCTTAGATTTTCGTGTTATGGGGTGATCGTAGAGCAAAGTGCCACGTCGTGACCTGGCGGGGGCCACCTCTTGAATCTACACACCGTCCATCTATATGTTGCATGTGATTTGCAGGCTTCTCCCAGTGCTTAGGCCAAAGCCGGGTTAGACCATAATGGTCACTACTGAATATGCTGGACAACTAGGTTAACTAAGTGGTTGGTATGTTTAGTTGGTTTAGAGTATAGCTCTAGAACTTTGAGTATTCACTGGTGTGATGTCTTAGCAGTGTACATCTGACTGTTTTATATGAGTTCTGTGTTTTAATTTTGTTATATGTTGATATGATATTCTGTTCAATGTTTTTAAAATAATCTGCATGTATTTTGAGTGTATGTTATGGATAGTCGTTTGAGACTATCCACTCACTGGGCTGTGTAGCTCACCCCTCATTATTTTCAGGTGTAGAGCAGGGGCGCATTTCTAGTTAGCATTTTATATGAATATCGTGATATGCCAGTTGAATGAATAAGACTTTTGTGCTTAATTACTGGGGCCGGTTGTGGCCGAATTATATGAACTTGTGTTGCCAGTTGTTGCCAAACTATGTGAACTTGTGTTGCCGGTTATGGCAGTTTGATATTCTGATTTTTGTGTCACCGCGGGCTTTGGCCTGGTTTCGGTGTGGTATCATTGAATGAATTTATAGAATCGACATTGTGGTTTTGTTTCTAAGTTCGAGTCGATTTATACTTTTGCGATCGGATTTGATATAAATGTGACTTGCATATGTCTAGTGCAAGTATTGCGTGGTGGCAGGTACCTTTATGAAATTGTGTTTTTGTGGAGATTTGTATGTATGGATTTTCGAAATTTTCAGATCGGATTTCCTGGACTTGGTTTTACTTTGCATGTGCATTGATCCTGTGTGATAACATCCTGTTTCTATGTGAATTGTGTTGCTTGTTTGGGGTTAAGATAACGGGATGTGACAGAATGGTATCAGAGGAGTTGGCTAGCTAAAACTTAGTTCGGGGGAAAACATGTTTGTGTATTGCTGTAACATCCCTCAGAATCACACCCCACACGCATACAAGTAAAATACGGGGTTTCAAAAATTTTTTACTCTTCCATTAAAACACAAGAAGAAAGCGGCATCGAAGGACATTACTACGGAACAGAAAACCGCACAGAACTGAATAGGATCGATTACTAGGAAATAGAAATCCGGAAATCCAGAAAAAATCCGGCAGCAAGTATTCTAAACTACTGCTGCACAGACACACATATCTTGTAACAACAACAAACGTCCACACTACACATATGTGGAATTTCAGAAATATACAGAACTGATTATTCAGATACTAAAATAAACAACACAAATTCGGTTACACATCTCAAATCGGACATTTCAAAATAAGAACCAATTCAATAAAAGAATCCAAGACTTGTATCCAATAATTTAAACGAAACAACTATAATATAATATCCTGAAAACAGGCATAAGCCCTCAGGAGATAAAACATGTCATATAGGTCATAATAAATTAGGCACGCAGGCCTGATAAATCTTTAGAAGACTATTCTTAGAAATGACATCAAACATTAGCGTCATATTAGCTGTAGCAATTACTGTCTTGATGTCTCACCTGAAAACATTTAAACAACGGAGGTGAGCTAAAAAGCTCAGTGAGTAAAAGACACTAAAAGTCATCCATAGTACACATCAAAAATATCATACTTAAGTTGAAATTCTTTTTATTTAACAGATAAGATAAATCAACTTAACATGCATGCTCATATCAGAAACAAATACAATCAAATACAGATACTTGTAACAATAGGCATCAAACAGGTAGGATATGAATATACCAACCCATACCAACTAACCACACCGCCTAATACATCTAAATACAGATCGAAACAGAACTACAGAAATCAGAACTAATAGACAGAAAATCAGAATTTTCAGAGTCCAAACGGATAGTCTACATCGGAAACAGAAAGGCCACAGAAGGCCTGATGACCACAGAAGGTCTGACCCCACCTCTGCCGAGGACGAGACAATGCATGCATATCAGAAACAGAATGGTAGAGGAGATATCAGTGGGTGGCCCCCGTCTTGTCAGGACGTGGCACTCTGGTCTCCAATACCCAGAACAGAATGGTAGAGGAGGTATCAGTGGGTGGCCCCCATCTTGTTAGGACGTGGCACTCTGGCCTCCAAAACCCAGAACTGAATGGTAGAGGAGGTATCAGTGGGTGGCCCCCGTCTTGTTAGGACGTGGCACTCTGGCCTCCAAAACCCAGAACTGAATGGTAGAGGAGGTATCAGTGGGTGGCCCCCGTCTTGTTAGGACGTGGCACTCTGGCCTCCAATACCCAGAACTGAATGGTAGAGGAGGTATCAGTGGGTGGCCCCCGTCTTGTTAGGACATGGCACTCTGGCCTCCAAAACCCAGAACTGAATGGTAGAGGAGGTATCAGTGGGTGGCCCCCGTCTTGTTAGGACGTGGCACTCTGGCCTCCAATACCTATAACGGAACAGAAATAGTGTCTCAAGGGTCGTAGTAGACTATCAGCACCATTACAGCGCCACAGAAGGAGGGTAAGGACACGGAAGAGTGCTACACTAGGGCATAATTTTACAGAACAGATTATACTGAAACGGAGAAGTAGGATCAACCACTACTTAATTCTTACATTATGCCCAAAGTCTAACAAACCAGAAAATGACACACCCCAATATCCAGTCCTTAAACACAGAACAGAAATTATATGAGTGAATTCCTTACAACTAACCTTAATTCATGTCAAACCATTCTATGTTCTCACAAATGTTTTAACACATTCAAGGTTTTCAGAAAATTCACAACATATAAACAGAACAGGAAATATCCACATAACAAACAATTAAATACAGAACAGAAATTATTCATATAACAAACATTTAAACACAGAACAGAAATTATTCATGAAATAATCTCCTCAAAATTTCTAAAATCGTGAGCTATAAAATTACTGTAAGGGGCGCCACTTTCAGAACCTTAACAGAACGCACAAATTTAATGTAAATAATTTCAGTCCCCCACTACAGATAATTTTAATTACACGCTCGTGAAGAAAACTGACAAAAGCCCCAAAATTGGCTCAACTATATTTTCGAAAATTCCTAAGTTCTTAGTTAAATCCCCAATTTTGTTTTCTCTAAAATTTCTCATCAAACAAATAAATTTTAGAAGAACTACAGACCACAATTTAAGAGGTTAAACCATACAATGTAAATTTTTCTCACAAAGGAATATTCGTCTAACCAAAACATAGCAGATTTATATTGTCAGTTTGCAAAATATATTTTTAGTCCAATTTCGAACCAAAGCTAGTCAATATTGTATTCAAAATGAAGCTCTCTGAATCTAGTTTCCAATAAAACTAGTTTCACAAGATTTCGAATTGTAGGCAGGAAGATATAAGGGTTCGAACATAGGAAGGTCAGAATTTCAGATTTCAAGAAAACAGATTCATATATCAGACTTGCGACATTTATTTCAGATCCAATAACTAATCGAAAATAGGCGTTATGGGAGTCAAAATAAATCTCTTCGAGCCTACGGTCTAATAAAACTGATTTGACAAGATTTCGAGCTATACCTAGGGAGATATGATGGTTCGAACACATAAAGGTCGAAATCCAGAATTCCAGAAAACTGATTTTGTACAGCTGGATTGCAATACAGATTGAAATACGAATACCGCTCGGATATGGTCGATATCATATTCAAATTAAAGCCAAACATATCTAGTTTCATACAAAATTTATCTCGTGCGATTTGGATCTATAGGCCATGAGATATTGGGGTTATAGTACACAAAGGTCAGATTAACGAATGCAGATTTCAGCAGAACAGGATTTTAAAACCCTATAATTATTTGAATTCAACCCCATACGAATAATCATGGCAAATAACGAATTTTAATTCGGATTAGACTCCTTAGGATCGAATTACTCACCAGAAAAATCGCCCACAGAGAAAACGCCAAAACAGGGGATCAGGGGTCTCCAGAAAGTTCGTCCACCACCAGTCTGCCACCACCAGCGTCAGAAATTTTGCAGGAGCGCCAAGCACAGTGAGGGGCGACAACACAGGCGGCTAGGGCAAGAAACAAACCAAAAATCGTGAGGGAGAGGAGCTCTCACGAATTTTCCCCCTCTTTTTTTTTTATTTTTTTTTTTCCACCCCAAACGGATCCAAGATCCAATAACCCAATTAACTTAAGTGGAAATCGGCTTTAATGGGCTTACCTGGGCTTAACCACCATGCGCCACTCCAATAACACAGAAATATGCGCCACCATGGTGGAAGAATTCTAGGAGCAAATAGTCAAGGTTGAGGGTTCGAAGCCCCAACAAAAATAATTATTTTTGCCCTGTAGGGAAAAGTCCTACAATTAGGCAAAAACCCAAAATTTTAACCGATAAAAATACATAAACTGAATTTCTAACCTTAAATCATAATTCAGAAAATCAAGGGCGTTACATCCTCGCCCCCTTATAGAGCTTTAGTCCTCTAAAGCTGACCAAGCCCGTCACTGAACAGGTGAGGATGCTCCTTTCTCATCTCTGCTTCAACCTCCCAAGAGGCTTCTTCAACAGACTGATTTCCCCAGATGACTTTCACAAGTGGAATAACCTTATTCCTCAGCACTTTCTCTTTTCTATCTTCAATTCTGAGAGGTTTCACCACAAAAGTCATGTTCTCTTCAAGCTGGAGAGGTTCCAACTCCAGAACATGAGAAGGATCAGAACAATATTTTCTGAGTGCAGAAACATGGAACACATTATGGAGGTGTTCTAGTGATGGGGGTAGAGCAAGTCGGTATGCCACAGGTCCAACCCTCTCAATGATATCAAAGGGACCAATGTACCTGGGACTCAATTTTCCTCTCTTCCCAAATCTTCCTGTAATTTCTTCCAAAACCTGGACAGAAATCGAGGATCACGATCAGAGACAATGTCCAAAGGAACTCCATGTAATCTGACTATCTCATCGATGTACAGTTTTGCTAACCGATCCAAACTGTAAGTCATTTTAATCGGTAAGAAGTGAGCTGACTTCGTGAGTCTGTCCACAATCACCCATACGGCATCATGATTCCTTCGGGTATTGGGTAGTCCACACACAAAGTCCATACTGATATGCTCCCACTTCCACTGAGGAATAGGGAGAGACTGCATCAAACCGCCCGGCCTCTGATGCTCAGCCTTCACGGTTTGGCAAGTCAAACATCTGGACACAAACAAATGCACATCCTTCTTCATACCGTGCCACCAGAAAGTCTTTTTCAGATCCTGATACATCTTGGTACTACTAGGATGAACGGTATACTTAGTGCAATGACTTTCCTTAAGAATTTCATTTCTCAACTCAGGGTCCTCAGGGACACAGACCCTTCCACGAAATCTGAGGAGACCATCATCCGACATACTGAAATTCTCATCCCAGTCTTGCTCAGACCTCTCTTTCCACCGTAGAATATCCTGATCTGACTGCTGCCCTGATCTCAGTCTCTGCAGTAAGTCTGACTGAACCCTGAGAGAAGCCAGAAGACCGCCTCTCTCACCCGGAGTCACACTCAGATGCATGTCACTGAACTCCTGCAATAGTCGCCACTCCTGGACTCGCAATGCAGCTCTGAGTCACAGGATACCGACTAAGAGCATCAGCCACCACATTGGCTTTACCAGACTGATATTGGATGGTGAAGTCATAATCCTTTATCAATTCAAGCCATCGCCTCTGTCTCATATTCAGCTCTTTCTGAGTGAAGATATACTTCAAACTCTGGTGATCTGTAAACAATTCAAATGTCTGTCCAAACAGATAGTGCCTCCAGATTTTCAAGGCAAAAACTACAGCTGCCAACTCCAGATCATGAGTGGGGTAGTTTACTTCGTAATCTTTGAGTTGCCTTGAAGCATAAGCGACTACTTTTCCTTGCTGCATCAGTACAGCACCCAGACCCTTACCAGAGGCATCAGTGTAAACAATGAACTTCTCTCCATCACAGGGAATGATGAGGATAGGAGCACTGGTCAGTCTCTTTTTCAGTTCCTGAAAACTAGACTCACAATCATCAGACCACTCAAACTTCAAATTCTTTTTGGTTAACTTAGTCAAGGGACCAGCCAGCTTGGAAAAACCCTCCACAAAGCGGCGGTAGTATCCAGCTAAGCCCAGAAAACTTCTGACCTCAGTCGCTGTAGTTGGTCTTCCCCAGTGAAGAATGGCCTCCACCTTCACTGGATCCACAGACACACCCTGATCAGAAATAATGTGTCCCAGAAAGCCAATCTGATGTAACCAGAACTCACATTTGCTGGCCTTAGCATACAGCTGCTTCAGCCGCAGAATCTCCAGCACCTTGCGCAAATCCTGAGTGTGATCTTGCGCATTCTTGGAGTAGATCAGAATATCATCAATGAAGACGACCACACATTTGTCCAGAAGCTCATGAAATATCCTGTTCATCAGATCCATAAACACCGCAGGAGCATTTGTCAGTCCAAAGGGCATAACAAGAAATTCATAGAGACCATACCTGGTCCTGAATGCAGTTTTAGGTACATCCTCCTCCTGAACTCTCAGCTGATGATAGCCAGACCTCAGGTCAATTTTAGAGAATACAGTAGCACCCTGCAACTGATCAAAGAGATCATCAATACGGGGTAATGGGTACTTATTCCTAACAGTCACTTGATTGAGTTGACGGTAATCGATGCACATGCGCAAAGTACCATCCTTCTTCTTCACAAATAACATAGGTGCTCCCCATGGAGAAACACTGGGTCGAATATACCCCTTCTCTAATAGTTCTTCCAGTTGCTTCTTCAGCTCTGTCAGTTCTGAAGTTGCCATCCTGTAAGGAGCTTTAGATATCGGTGCCGTGCCTAGCAACAACTCGATACCAAACTCAACTTCTCTGCTGGGTGGTAACCCAGATAAATCATCAGAGAAGACGTCAGCAAACTCTCTTACCACAGGAATTTTAGCCAGATCCAAATCATACTCAGTCTGCACCTTGACATGCGCCAGATACCCCTTGCAGCCCTGGGCTAAAAGCTTCCTGGCCTGCAGATGAGATATCACCAAAGGCTCCTGTTCTGAAATCCAGCCTTGGATAACCAGTTGCTGTCCATCACTTAGATGCAGAGTAATTAACTTTTCAAAACAATCTAAAGTAGCATGATAGGCAGACAGCCAATCCATGCCCAGAATGATGTCATAGTCTTTCATAGGAAGACTAATCAAATCAATAGGTAAATCATATCCTTCAACCTTAATCAAACAGTCAGGATATGCTATATCTGTAGATACGGCCTCATACTGATCCACCGTCAGGTCACCCTGATCAAGATGAATAAACTCCACCTCGCGCTCCTCAGATAAGCTAGAGGGGAAAAACTTGGCATTGAACTTCATCATGAAGTACTGCCAATCAACAACTCCGGATTCAGTTGCCGCCAGTCGGACGACTCCCTTCCACCAGTCTTCGGCATCTCCACGCAACATGAAGACAGACAAACATAGCTTGTCTGCATCATCACAGCGCAAAACCTGGAAAATCTTTCCAGTGTCAAAAGCCAATCCTCGGCCGCTCTGGGCCCCGGACTACCATAAAATGCAGTCGGGTTCAGGTGCTGAAACTCTCGAACCAACCGAGCATATCGTTGATGTGAGCCATCACCCAGAGGAGAACCAGCGCCACCCACACAGTGTCCAGCCGGTTGTGACTGTGACTGAGGCTGTGTCTGCGACAGCCGCTGCAATAACTGTTGCTGAACCTCCATGTGCTGCGCCTGCTGCTGCTGCATCATCTGAGTTTGCTGCTGGATGAATGCGTTCTGTTGTTGCATCATAGCAGTCATAGCCTCCATGGCCTGCCTCAGATCAGGCTGTTGATCACCGTTGCTACTGCTAGCTCTTGGTCGCACCATTTTTACCTGCATCACATAACACAGTAGAATAACAACCAATATTCAATCACAAATCAGATCCTAACTTGGTTTCTATCAATACACAAACAAAGTTTTCCTTCCCCGGAGTTTCTAATTGCTAGTAATATTGCTCTGATACCATCTGTAACATCCCTCAGAATCACACCCCACACGCATACAAGTAAAATACGGGGTTTCAAAAATTTTTTACTCTTCCATTAAAACACAAGAAGAAAGCGGCATCGAAGGACATTACTACGGAACAGAAAACCGCACAGAACTGAATAGGATCGATTACTAGGAAATAGAAATCCGGAAATCCAGAAAAAATCCGGCAGCAAGTATTCTAAACTACTGCTGCACAGACACACATATCTTGTAACAACAACAAACGTCCACACTACACATATGTGGAATTTCAGAAATATACAGAACTGATTATTCAGATACTAAAATAAACAACACAAATTCGGTTACACATCTCAAATCGGACATTTCAAAATAAGAACCAATTCAATAAAAGAATCCAAGACTTGTATCCAATAATTTAAACGAAACAACTATAATATAATATCCTGAAAACAGGCATAAGCCCTCAGGAGATAAAACATGTCATATAGGTCATAATAAATTAGGCACGCAGGCCTGATAAATCTTTAGAAGACTATTCTTAGAAATGACATCAAACATTAGCGTCATATTAGCTGTAGCAATTACTGTCTTGATGTCTCACCTGAAAACATTTAAACAACGGAGGTGAGCTAAAAAGCTCAGTGAGTAAAAGACACTAAAAGTCATCCATAGTACACATCAAAAATATCATACTTAAGTTGAAATTCTTTTTATTTAACAGATAAGATAAATCAACTTAACATGCATGCTCATATCAGAAACAAACACAATCAAATACAGATACTTGTAACAATAGGCATCAAACAGGTAGGATATGAATATACCAACCCATACCAACTAACCACACCGCCTAATACATCTAAATACAGATCGAAACAGAACTACAGAAATCAGAACTGACAGACAGAAAATCAGAATTTTCAGAGTCCAAACGGATAGTCTACATCGGAAACAGAAAGGCCACAGAAGGCCTGATGACCACAGAAGGTCTGACCCCACCTCTGCCGAGGACGAGACAATGCATGCATATCAGAAACAGAATGGTAGAGGAGATATCAGTGGGTGGCCCCCGTCTTGTCAGGACGTGGCACTCTGGTCTCCAATACCCAGAACAGAATGGTAGAGGAGGTATCAGTGGGTGGCCCCCATCTTGTTAGGACGTGGCACTCTGGCCTCCAAAACCCAGAACTGAATGGTAGAGGAGGTATCAGTGGGTGGCCCCCGTCTTGTTAGGACGTGGCACTCTGGCCTCCAAAACCCAGAACTGAATGGTAGAGGAGGTATCAGTGGGTGGCCCCCGTCTTGTTAGGACGTGGCACTCTGGCCTCCAATACCCAGAACTGAATGGTAGAGGAGGTATCAGTGGGTGGCCCCCGTCTTGTTAGGACGTGGCACTCTGGCCTCCAAAACCCAGAACTGAATGGTAGAGGAGGTATCAGTGGGTGGCCCCCGTCTTGTTAGGACGTGGCACTCTGGCCTCCAATACCTATAACGGAACAGAAATAGTGTCTCAAGGGTCGTAGTAGACTATCAGCACCATTACAGCGCCACAGAAGGAGGGTAAGGACACGGAAGAGTGCTACACTAGGGCATAATTTTACAGAACAGATTATACTGAAACGGAGAAGTAGGATCAACCACTACTTAATTCTTACATTATGCCCAAAGTCTAACAAACCAGAAAATGACACACCCCAATATCCAGTCCTTAAACACAGAACAGAAATTATATGAGTGAATTCCTTACAACTAACCTTAATTCATGTCAAACCATTCTATGTTCTCACAAATGTTTTAACACATTCAAGGTTTTCAGAAAATTCACAACATATAAACAGAACAGGAAATATCCACATAACAAACAATTAAATACAGAACAGAAATTATTCATATAACAAACATTTAAACACAGAACAGAAATTATTCATGAAATAATCTCCTCAAAATTTCTAAAATCGTGAGCTATAAAATTACTGTAAGGGGCGCCACTTTCAGAACCTTAACAGAACGCACAAATTTAATGTAAATAATTTCAGTCCCCCACTACAGATAATTTTAATTACACGCTCGTGAAGAAAACTGACAAAAGCCCCAAAATTGGCTCAACTATATTTTCGAAAATTCCTAAGTTCTTAGTTAAATCCCCAATTTTGTTTTCTCTAAAATTTCTCATCAAACAAATAAATTTTAGAAGAACTACAGACCACAATTTAAGAGGTTAAACCATACAATGTAAATTTTTCTCACAAAGGAATATTCGTCTAACCAAAACATAGCAGATTTATATTGTCAGTTTGCAAAATATATTTTTAGTCCAATTTCGAACCAAAGCTAGTCAATATTGTATTCAAAATGAAGCTCTCTGAATCTAGTTTCCAATAAAACTAGTTTCACAAGATTTCGAATTGTAGGCAGGAAGATATAAGGGTTCGAACATAGGAAGGTCAGAATTTCAGATTTCAAGAAAACAGATTCATATATCAGACTTGCGACATTTATTTCAGATCCAATAACTAATCGAAAATAGGCGTTATGGGAGTCAAAATAAAGCTCTTCGAGCCTACGGTCTAATAAAACTGATTTGACAAGATTTCGAGCTATACCTAGGGAGATATGATGGTTCGAACACATAAAGGTCGAAATCCAGAATTCCAGAAAACTGATTTTGTACAGCTGGATTGCAATACAGATTGAAATACGAATACCGCTCGGATATGGTCGATATCATATTCAAATTAAAGCCAAACATATCTAGTTTCATACAAAATTTATCTCGTGCGATTTGGATCTATAGGCCATGAGATATTGGGGTTATAGTACACAAAGGTCAGATTAACGAATGCAGATTTCAGCAGAACAGGATTTTAAAACCCTATAATTATTTGAATTCAACCCCATACGAATAATCATGGCAAATAACGAATTTTAATTCGGATTAGACTCCTTAGGATCGAATTACTCACCAGAAAAATCGCCCACAGAGAAAACGCCAAAACAGGGGATCAGGGGTCTCCAGAAAGTTCGTCCACCACCAGTCTGCCACCACCAGCGTCAGAAATTTTGCAGGAGCGCCAAGCACAGTGAGGGGCGACAACACAGGCGGCTAGGGCAAGAAACAAACCAAAAATCGTGAGGGAGAGGAGCTCTCACGAATTTTCCCCCTCTTTTTTTTTTATTTTTTTTTTTCCACCCCAAACGGATCCAAGATCCAATAACCCAATTAACTTAAGTGGAAATCGGCTTTAATGGGCTTACCTGGGCTTAACCACCATGCGCCACTCCAATAACACAGAAATATGCGCCACCATGGTGGAAGAATTCTAGGAGCAAATAGTCAAGGTTGAGGGTTCGAAGCCCCAACAAAAATAATTATTTTTGCCCTGTAGGGAAAAGTCCTACAATTAGGCAAAAATCCCAAAATTTTAACCGATAAAAATACATAAACTGAATTTCTAACCTTAAATCATAATTCAGAAAATCAAGGGCGTTACAATTGCTAGACACCTGATAGGTTTATGTTTGATTTCCTTACTGTGGTATGTGTGTGTAGGAACTTAAGATGGTGCGAACTAGAGGAAATGCTAGCGGCGAGGATGAGCAGACCCCGAATTTCTCAAGGGCTATTGAGGCTCTGACAGGCATGGTACAGCAACAGGGTGCCATGATAGAGAGGCAAGCTCAGATGCTGCAGCAGCAACAGACTCAGCATCAAGAGGCGCAACAGCAGCTCTTGCAGCAGTTGACTCAAGAGAGATCCCAGACTACTAACCGGGCGGTGGGGGATGACTCTCAGGAGGGCGCTCACAGGCGCTATGCCTCACTTGTGAGTGAATTCCAGAAACTGGGTCCCAGCTCTTTTTATGGGGGCTCAAAATCAAGTACTGCAGAAAACTGGCAGTTGGTCTTGGAAAAGATTTTCCAAGTCATGCGTTGCTCGGATGAGGACAAGCTGTGTCTGACCACCTATATGATGCTGTTGGGGTATGCCCTTAAGGCTAATGTTTGAGGCCTTGGGATTGTATAAGTATCATGTAATAAACTCTTGTGTTTATAAAAGGCATAGTTATTATTCAGGTTGTTATCTTGTCTGCTGTAATGAGAGTACTTCTGAATAATGTCTCAAAGCTGTTCAGCTAGGCTGACAGGCTATAAGTCCTTAGTCGAGATATCTTGGTGAACATGAGACAGCCTTGATATGGTTAAGACTAATATGTGTTCTAATCTTATAGGATGCTTCGAGCATGGAATAAGATGTAGACTCATGGGTACATTGGATGTACTGGACAGACCCTACTAGGATATTCAGTTGGTTGTCACAATGTGAATATTCCTTGTATGCATCAAGTGGCACATGTCCTTTGACTTGAGATCACTTGTGTTTCTAAATGATGAATGTCATTATTTTGAGGTAGTTCAATATCATTTGAAAGATAATGATTATAGACTATCTTGGATAATGATCATGAGTCAGGTTAGGACACTAGTGATAGATATAGGATTGCCGTCTCCTTGTTCAAGGAGTGTGATGTTCTAAAGGGCCCCCCCCCTATATGAGATGATTGAGATAGTGTATGGCCATACCCAGATGACTATGATCATCTGATCTAATCATGCTCATCGTATTGGAGTTACAGGCTTGACATGCTTGTCCAATAAGAACATCCAGTGGCAAAGGAAACATGCATGCCTCGTGAGTTTGATTCACACTTGAGCTGTGTTTTGGGTGTAGTCTTGGAAGACTCTTTCCTTTATATCGGGAGACAGTGATGTGTTGCTAGATACCCCTCACTGATCGTGATAACGTAAGTTATCGTTACCGACATTTAAAGGAAACCCTTAGGGTCGCACAATGTGATGATATGGCTTACTTAAGTCAGATCGTGTGGACTGAATTCTTTGGGTTCAGTTTAAAGGGAAATAAACTCTGATTGTAAGTGAGATCTGGTCTGATCATGTTTGATTGATTAGGGCTTGAGATCGGTAAGCTTCGATCGAGAGAGTTGATGCTAGATCGGTGAGATCAAGAGCATCAGGAGATGGACGGTTGGATCTGGAACCTTAGGGTTTGATATGGTCTAGACCAAGTGGCTTGGCTCAATTTGCGTTTTGAACCAACTCTAATTGAACCGGTTCACTATGTGATCGCTTGGTTCAATGAGAGGTTCAATGCAAGGAAGTTTCGAACGTTCACTTGGAGTGAACGCTTAAGCCATTGAGACTTACCTATTTTGGAAGGCGGTTTTCGATAATGAAAGAAAAAACGCTTCCATGTGGTAACGTGGAAGGCTGGTCTCAACACCTTGCATCTTTCGCTTGAGGGTGATCGACGAGAAGGTGGTTTTGGACAAGGAGCTCTCGGCCAAAGGATCATCTCATCCCTTGCATACGACAACCCTTGAAGGGCCTTGCTAGCACAAGGATCTCCAAGGAGCAAGCACATCATCTTGTGTGCGTCAACTAGGGAGAAGATCCCTTTCGATTTTTCTCTTCCAAGTCGCCATCTTCTTCATGGCTTTGGTAAGGATCTAAACTCCATCTTGTTGATCATATTATCTTGCTAAGATCCATGAAAACCCTAGCTTCCGCTTGAAAGTTTTGATGCGCCACCCTAAAGGGTTTTTCGCCCCCCTCTTGAAAGGGGTTTCATATGCATGCGCTCCCCCTTGAAGGGGACCCTTCAATTGGTATCAAAGCGATGTTGAAGCTTGGTAATATGATTGCGTGAGATAATTTTTGTGATCCTTGGTTGCGCATCTACATGTATGTTGATCTTGTTTGACATATGTTAACTCTTCATGCGTGTATACTAGATGATAGTATGTTTCTATTTGCGCATGTATGTAAGTTGCGGTTATAGCATGTTGTTGTTGTTTTTCACAAAACCCTAAATGACATGCGCGCCCAACTAGATCTAAGATGCACCTATAATAAACCCTTAGATGGGTTGATAGGGTTGAAAGCTTCATCTAGAATGGATCAAACTAGTCTGATCAGACCATCTGACAGCCTAGATGGGTTGACCAGATAGCACCTGTGCGCAAGCATGAGGTGGCTATAGGTTGACTGCATCAAAGGTGTGTAGCGAGGTCTGGTTGAGACAACCAATGAACACTCTTGAGTTAGGCCCGGGGTCACACCCGCTTGCCAAAACTCTTGAAGGTGGTTCAGCCCTTGGCGCATGCATGGTTGACCATTAGGTCAACTCGGGTCAGTTAGGACTCGGTGCATGCAAGGGCACAGGATCTAACTAGATGGATGAGTGGATCCCTATCAATGGACCATTGTAAGGTTGTAGGGCACATAAGGAAATTAATATTGATGCCTATGGGGTTTTCAAAAATTTAATTTCTTGATTGGATCACATGATGATTGATGCCATGATGCTTGTCTATTTATTCTTATGTGGACTGCCCATGTTAAATGTGTGCTGTGCTGGGGCCTGCGTGCCTGGAATCAAACTTGTAAATTATTTTGTGATCTGCGAATCACATTTGTACTTAATTTATAATGTATAATTGACCTGCGAGTCAAACTTGTCTAGATAGATCAAATTGTATTTGATTAGACAAGAGCACAAAGGCACACATCAGAGGAGCATTCACCTGGTGGCGCACCTGAGGTGCTCTTGGCGCTAGGGCCCTGGGTTGGACCAGATGAGATGCAAATGAGCTCAAGTGAAGACTTAAGTAAAATTAAGGTCTTACTAGGGTTCATGGGCTTTTACCACATAAGATCATGCTTTCTATTTATTGCTTAAATAATTAGAATTGCATGTGTTTATCTTCTGCTATCACCATAGGCCTTGTATGATAGTTAAGAAGATAAAAGACCGTTAAAATCCAACGCTAATATATCAAGCACGTAATGCCTTCTGGCGCGAAACCTCACTGTTCTGACTATCGTTGGAGCCGTGTTGAACCCACTCAGTGGGCACGTCCATCTATCTTCAGACAGTGCGGGATTACACCTGCGTGTTACAGAGTAGGGATTTATCCCTTCTCGTTGCTCAGCATAGCACGTGGTGGTCCAGGGAGTAGGTCAGGTCAGCTTGACCATGTAGACTACATATGTGGCGCATATGGTAGTGCATGGAGGCAGCCATCTGTGGGGTCAGAGACTGTGTTGTACCAACTCAGTTGGCACAGTCTGCTGGATTGCCCAGATGAAGGGGAATCGCACGGGTTGGCGATTGGCTGGGACAGCCTACCAGAAATTAATGCTTGTCATCTCTGTGCATCTTATCTCGCCTGAGCGGGACGCGGAGACCAAGTATGAAATCTGGATCCCATCTCACTAAAAGAGTGTTACTCTTTCGGACTGTTTTCTGGATTTTTCAGTCAGACAAAATAGTGAGAAAAAGAATCTTTCTTAATGTTGGGGTATGCCCTTAAGGCTAATGTTTGAGGCCTTGGGATTGTATAAGTATCATGTAATAAACTCTTAAGTTTATAATAAGGCATGGTTGTTATTCAGGTTGTTACCTTGTCTGCTGTAATAAGTGTACTTCTGAATAATGTCTCAAAGCTGTTCAGCTAGGCTGACAGGCTATAAGTCCTTAGTCGAGATATCTTGGTGAACATGAGACAGCCTTGATATGATGGAGACTAATATGAGTGCTAATCTTATAGGATGCTTCGAGCATGGAATAAGATGTAGACTCATGGGTACATTGGATGTACTGGACAGACCCTACTAGGATATTGCATTGCTTGTCACAATGTGAATGATCCCTGTAAGCAGCAAGTGGCACATGTCCTTTGACTTGAGATCACTTGTGTTTCTAAATGATGATTGTCATTGTTTTGAGGTAGTTCAATATCATTTGAAATATAATGATTATAGACTATCTTGGATGGTGAGCTTGAATCAGGTTAGGGCACTAGTGATAGATAAAAGATTGCCGTCTCCTTGTTTAAGGAGTGTGATGTTCTAAAGGCCCCCCTATATGAGATGATTGAGGTAGTGTATGGCCATACCCAGATGACTATGTGCATCTGATCTAATCATGCTCATCGTATTGGAGTTACAAGCTTGACATGCTTGTCCAATAAGAACATCCAGTGGCAAAGGACATATGTGTGCCTTGTGAGTTTTGATTCACACTTGTGTCATGGTTTGGGTGTAGTCTTGGAAGACTATTTCCTTTATATCGGGAGACAGTGATGTGTTGCTAGATACCCCTCACTGATCGTGATAACGTAAGTTGTCGTTACCGACATTTAAAGGAAACCCTTAGGGTCGCACAATTTGATGATATGGCTTTCTTGAGTCAGATCGTGTGGACTGAATTGTATGGGTTCAGTTTAAAGGGGTTTAATCTCTGATTGCAAGTGAGATCTAGCCTGATCATGTTTGATTGATTAGGGCTTTAGATCGGTAAGCTTCGATCGAGAGAGATGATGCTAGATCGGTGAGATCAGGAGCATCAGGAGATGAACGGCTAGATCATGAGCCATTTGGTTCATAGAGGGTCTAGACCATGCCTTGGCTTGGCTTGGTTTGAGTTTGGTCTTTGGGCCAAATCGAATTGAACCAAAGCATGAACCGGTTCACTAGGTGAACGCATGGTTCATCAAGAGGGGCGTTTTGGCGTTGGAGAGTGGCTTCATGACTTTCCATTTTGGGAAGTCATGTAACGTCATTTGTCTTGATGTCGCCGAAGTGCATTTGCTCTCTTGTCTTTGCGTTTTGTTTTTGGGGAAAAGAGAGCTTGCTTGCCATCTCGTGTGGAAGGAAGTGGACGACAAGAACAAGCGCTCGGCCAAGGAAACTTCTCCATCATCCTAACATTCGATCAAGGACACCTTGCGCATCCTTGCTAGCACAAGGAGATCCAAGGAGAAGCCATCTTCTCTTGTGTGTGATTATCTTCGGAGAAGGGGCACTTGCGCCTTTGCTTCCAAAGCTCCATCTAAACCGAGATGGCTATGGTATGAGTCTCAACTTCACCAAGTTGAACATATGTTTATGCTAAGATTCTTGAAAACCTTTTGCTTCCGCTTGCAATGGTGATGCGCCACCCCTTTAAGGTTTTCGCCCCCCTCTTGAAAGGGATTTTGTTTACTTGCGCTCCCCCATGAAGGGGACACTTCACTTAAAGTCCTGGATTGATTCTGAACATTGATACTGACCTTGCTGTTCTTGCATTGTTGTAGATTCCTGCAGCAACGAACACCATGAGCTTCAATGTGCGATCCCTACTGGAAAGGGAGAAGTTTGCTGGGCCGAACTTCTCTGACTGGTTCGGACACCTTAAGATCGTTCTTAAGGCAGAGAGGAAACTGTATGTCCTCGAGACGGCGATACCGCCGCAGCCCGCTGCGAACGCCGCAAGGGCGGTTCGTGATGCCTATGAAAAGCACGTCAATGATAGCATTGATGTCGCTTGCCTGATGCTAGCGTCTATGACGCCACCGCTGCAGCGTCAGCATGAGGATATGTCGGCTATAGAGATTATAGCGAACCTCAAGATGCTGTATGCTGCACAGGCGAGGACAGAACGCTATAATCTGACGAAGCTCTTCTTTCAAAGCAAACTGGCTGAGGGGAGCCCAGTGGGAGCTCACGTGCTCAAGATGATTGGGCACAAGGAGGCTCTGGAGAAACTGGGGCATACCGTCAACCAGGAGCTTGCTGTAGATATTATTCTGTAGTCTCTTCCGCCTTCTTTCGATGCGTTCATCATTAACTTTAATATGAACAAAATCGATTGTACGCCGGCAGAGCTGCTGAATATGCTCTTGACTACTGAGGAAACTCTGAAGGGCAAGCCTTCAACCTCTGTCTTAATGGTTCCTTTTAGGAACAAGAAGAAGGGGAAGAAGGGCAAGGCCCCTGTCAAGAACTACAGTAAGGCTCTGAAACAGAAGGTCAAGCGGTCCAAGGACAACAGGTGTTTCCACTGTGGCCAGCTGGGTCACTAGAAAAAGGACTGTAAAGCGCTCCAAGGAGATAAGAGGGGAAGCATCGCTTCTGGCTCAGGTATATACGTGACGGAAGTCATGGTTTCATCTTCTTCTATTTCATGGGTGTTGGACACTGCATGTGGAGTTCACATTTGTTCAAATGTACAGGAACTCAAGAGAAGAAGGCAGGTGGGACAGCATGAGGTAGACCTACGCGTTGGAAACGGGGCACGGGTTGCTGCTGTTGCTGTAGGAGACTATTTCATTTCTTTACCATCTGGCATTGTATTGGAATTAAACAATTGTTATTTTGTACCGAGTATCACCAAGAATATTATCTCTATTCCTGCTCTTGTCAGGAAAGGATTTGCCTTTGAATGCAATATTTCAAAGTGTGTTTTATCTGTAGATAATATTGTGCATGCAACTGGTTCAATTAACAATGGGTTATACATGTTGGACATGGAAAATTCTATACAAAACATTGATAATAAGAAAGCCAAGTATGCTGATGACAGCACCTTGCTATGGCATAGTCGTTTAGGCCATATAAACGAGAAACGCATTAAGCGGTTGCATGATCATGGACTGCTGGGATCTTTCTCCTATGAGGAGTTTGATACATGCAAAGCTTGTTTGATGGGTAAAATGACGAAGTCTCCTTTTCCTAACAAAGGTCAAAGGGCTTCAGGTTTACTTGACCTCATACACAGTGATGTGTGTGGGCCATTTAGTAAACATGCCAGAGGTGGCTATCAGTACTTCATTACCTTTACTGATGATTTCAGTAGGTATGGGTATGTCTATCTAATGAGACATAAAAATGAATCTTTTGACAAGTTCAAAGAGTTCAAAAATGAAGTACAAAATCAGTTAGGCCGAAATATCAAGGCACTTCGTTCTGATCGAGGTGGAGAATACCTAAGTCGAGAATTTACTGACTATCTGAAAGAGTGTGGGATTATCTCACAGCTCACTCCGCCAGGAACACCGCAATGGAATGGTGTGTCCGAGAGGAGAAATAGAACGTTACTTGACATGGTTCGTTCTATGATGAGTCAGGCTACTCTTCCATACTCCTTTTGGGGTTTTGCACTGGAAACAGCTGCAAAGGTACTAAACCGAGTGCCATCCAAGGCAGTTTCAAAGACGCCATATGAGTTATGGTATGGGAAACAGCCTAGCTTGACATTTATCAGGATCTGGGGTTGCGAGGCTTATGTCAAAAAGCTCGCCTCTGGGAAACTGGAGAGCAGATCTGAGAAATGCATCTTTGTCGGTTACCCTAAGGAAACTAAGGGTTATTATTTCTACGATCCCAAAGAGAACAAGGTTTTTGTTGCTCGGACGGCCATATTTCTTGAGAAGGAATTTCTTCTGCAAGAGGCCAGTGGGAGAGAAATAAAGCTGGATGAGAATCCAGAGGAAGGACAAAGTAGTCAAGTGCAGTTGGATGAGCCAGAGCCAGTGGATCAGGTTATTGAACAACCTGAGGCTCAGATAACACGGGAACCGCGAAGATCGGGAAGGATCCGTCGACAGCCTGAGCGCTATGACGGAGTCTACATCATTGATAATGATGAACCCCTCACTTATGCGGATGCGGTCAGTGGACCGGAGTCAGCTAGATGGCTTGATGCTATGCGAGCCGAGATGGACTCCATGTCAGATAACCAAGTCTGGGATTTGGTTGATCCGCCTCCGGGAGTAATCCCTATAGGCTGTAAATGGATCTTCAAGAAGAAGATTGACATGGATGGTAACGTGGTTACCTATAAAGGCAGGCTAGTTGCGAAAGGTTTCAAACAAATCTACGGGATAGATTATGATGAAACTTTCTCACCTGTAGCCATGTTTAAGTCTATTCGGATTCTTTTCGCGATAGCTGCGTATTACGATTATGAGATCTGGCAGATGGATGTGAAAACAGCTTTCCTTAATGGAAATCTGGATGAGGATGTGTATATGACACAACCTGAGGGTTTCACTAATCCAGCAGATCGTCATAAAATATGCAAGTTAAAGAAATCCATTTATGGATTGAAACAAGCATCTAGAAGCTGGAATATTCGTTTCGATGAATCAATCTCTGAGTTTGGATTCATCAAGAACGAAGATGACCCGTGTGTATATAAGAGGTTTAGTGGGAGCGTAATTACATTCCTAATCCTCTACGTCGATGATATCTTAATCATTGGAAACGATATTCCTGAACTGCATGCGGTTAAAGCATGGTTAGGAAAATGTTTCCAGATGAAAGATCTAGGAGAAGCAGCCTATGTGTTAGGTGTGAAGATCTACCGGGATAGATCTAAGAGGCTTCTCGGGCTGTGCCAAAGTACTTACATCAATAAAGTCCTGGAGAGATTCCATTTAGAGAAGTCTAAGCGTGGATATCTTCCAGTCAGACATGGTCTGAATCTTTCGAAGAGTCAGTGTCCACAAACACAGACTGAGAAAGATGAAATGGACAATACCCCTTATGCTTCGGCTATTGGGTCCATTATGTATGCGATGTTGTGTACTCGCCCAGACGTCGCTTACGGGTTAAGCGTGACCAGTCGATTCCAAAGTAATCCAGGTTTGGCACACTGGATTGCGGTCAAGAACATTATAAAATATCTGCGGAGGACCAAAGATATGTTCTTGATATATGGTGGTCAGGAAGAACTCAGTATAGAGGGATATACTGACGCTTCGTTCCAGTCAGACCAGGATGATTTCTGATCGCAATCAGGCTATGTCTTTAGCTTGAATGGTGGAGCAGTGGTGTGGAAGAGTTTCAAACAGTCAACTGTTGCTAATTCCACAACAGAAGCCGAGTATGTTGCAGCCTCGGAAGCATCCAAGGAGGCAGTGTGGATTCGTAAGTTCGTGAGAGAACTTGGTGTTGTTCCTTCGAGTGCAGATCCTTTGGTTATCTTCTGTGATAACACTGGAGCAATCGCACAAGCAAAGGAACCACGGTCGCACCAGAAGTCCAAGCACATACAGAGACGGTTTCACTTGATCCGGGAGATCATTGATCGAGGCGAGATCAAAATATGCAAGGTTCATACAGATGACAATCTGGCAGACCCGCTTACCAAGCCTCTGGCGCAGCAGAAGCATGAGAAGCACTGTAATAATATGGGTTTGAGATTTCTCAACCATTAGATTAAGTGCAAGTGGGAGATTGTTGGGGTATGCCCTTAAGGCTAATGTTTGAGGCCTTGGGATTGTATAAGTATCATGTAATAAACTCTTGTGTTTATAAAAGGCATGGTTATTATTCAGGTTGTTATCTTGTCTGCTGTAATGAGAGTACTTCTGAATAATGTCTCAAAGCTGTTCAGCTAGGCTGACAGGCTATAAGTCCTTAGTCGAGATATCTTGGTGAACATGAGACAGCCTTGATATGGTTAAGACTAATATGTGTTCTAATCTTATAGGATGCTTCGAGCATGGAATAAGATGTAGACTCATGGGTACATTGGATGTACTGGACAGACCCTACTAGGATATTCAGTTGGTTGTCACAATGTGAATATTCCTTGTATGCATCAAGTGGCACATGTCCTTTGACTTGAGATCACTTGTGTTTCTAAATGATGAATGTCATTATTTTGAGGTAGTTCAATATCATTTGAAAGATAATGATTATAGACTATCTTGGATAATGATCATGAGTCAGGTTAGGACACTAGTGATAGATATAGGATTGCCGTCTCCTTGTTCAAGGAGTGTGATGTTCTAAAGGGCCCCCCTATATGAGATGATTGAGATAGTGTATGGCCATACCCAGATGACTATGATCATCTGATCTAATCATGCTCATCGTATTGGAGTTACAGGCTTGACATGCTTGTCCAATAAGAACATCCAGTGGCAAAGGAAACATGCATGCCTCGTGAGTTTGATTCACACTTGAGCTGTGTTTTGGGTGTAGTCTTGGAAGACTCTTTCCTTTATATCGGGAGACAGTGATGTGTTGCTAGATACCCCTCACTGATCGTGATAACGTAAGTTATCGTTACCGACATTTAAAGGAAACCCTTAGGGTCGCACAATGTGATGATATGGCTTACTTAAGTCAGATCGTGTGGACTGAATTCTTTGGGTTCAGTTTAAAGGGAAATAAACTCTGATTGTAAGTGAGATCTGGTCTGATCATGTTTGATTGATTAGGGCTTGAGATCGGTAAGCTTCGATCGAGAGAGTTGATGCTAGATCGGTGAGATCAAGAGCATCAGGAGATGGACGGTTGGATCTGGAACCTTAGGGTTTGATATGGTCTAGACCAAGTGGCTTGGCTCAATTTGCGTTTTGAACCAACTCTAATTGAACCGGTTCACTATGTGATCGCTTGGTTCAATGAGAGGTTCAATGCAAGGAAGTTTCGAACGTTCACTTGGAGTGAACGCTTAAGCCATTGAGACTTACCTATTTTGGAAGGCGGTTTTCGATAATGAAAGAAAAAACGCTTCCATGTGGTAACGTGGAAGGCTGGTCTCAACCCTTGCATCTTTCGCTTGAGGGTGATCGACGAGAAGGTGGTTTTGGACAAGGAGCTCTCGGCCAAAGGATCATCTCATCCCTTGCATACGACAACCCTTGAAGGACCTTGCTAGCACAAGGATCTCCAAGGAGCAAGCACATCATCTTGTGTGCGTCAACTAGGGAGAAGATCCCTTTCGATTTTTCTCTTCCAAGTCGCCATCTTCTTCATGGCTTTGGTAAGGATCTAAACTCCATCTTGTTGATCATATTATCTTGCTAAGATCCATGAAAACCCTAGCTTCCGCTTGAAAGTTTTGATGCGCCACCCTAAAGGGTTTTTCGCCCCCCTCTTGAAAGGGGTTTCATATGCATGCGCTCCCCCTTGAAGGGGACCCTTCAGATGCGTGGTGACGCAGATGAGTGGTGGAAGGGCGTGGTGAGGCTTGCTGAAGAAAGACATGAAACAGTAGACTGGCCCTATTTCTTGTCTCAATTTAATGAGAAGTACTTCCCCGATAGCTTGGTGGAGGACCGAGAGGTGGAATTTATTCATCTGGAGCAGGGTGATATGACTGTGGACCAGTATGAGTTACGGTTCACTAAGTTGGGAAAGTATGCCCCTCACCTGATAAACACTGAAAAGAGGAGGGCTACTAAGTTTCTCAGAGGTCTCAGATGGGACATTCGAGAGCAGGTTGGTGCTCAGCACTTGGAGACTTATGTTGAGACTGTTGGGCGAGCACGCACCATTGAGAGGTACATATCTGAGAGGAGTTCTAGTGTGGCCGTGACGGTGGTTCCTGCAGCTGAGGCGGCGGCTCCTCAGTATGGTAATGGCGGCAAGGGTAAGAAGTACCCTAGGCATAAGGACTACAAGAAGAGTAGGTATAAGCCTTACTCTTACAAGGCACCGCAGCAGTCCAGGGATGCACCGCAACAGTTCAGGGATGCCAGGGATGTAAAGAACAGTATCACAGAGGACCGGAATTGTAATTATTGTGGGCTCAAGGGACATCTAATGAAGGACTGTTATAAGAAGAATGGTGTTTGCTTCAGGTGTAAGAAACCTGGGCACATGGTCAAGGACTGCAAAGAACCTGAGATGCAGCAGAGAGGCGCAGATAAGCCTACAGTCCAAACTCGAGTTTATGCCGTGGCTGAGAAGGATACACGAGCTTCCCGATCCGTCGTGGAAGGTACCTTATTTGTATTCGATCAGTTAGCCCGCATTTTATTTGACCCTGGTGCAAATTTGTCTTTTGTATCTGTTAAATTTGCTGCATGTTTACCTGTGTTACCTAAGGTGCTAGATTATGTTGTGTCTATAAGTACTCCCTTAGGAAAATCATTATCTACAGACACTGTTTGTGCTGATTGTGTAGTGCATGTAGAGGGTTATGAGTTTCTTGTAGATCTAATCCTTTTAGACATGCAAGACTATGATGTCATCCTAGGTATGGATTGGTTATCCTCACATCATGCCACTGTGGATTGCTTTGAGAAAGTAATCACCTTGAATCTGCAAGATGGGAATCGGCTTTTTGTGAGAGGTCTAGTGTCAGACCAAGGACCGCATGTGATATCTTTCCTGCAGGCCAGGAAGTTACTTGCTAGTGGGTGTAAGGGTTACCTTGCACATGTTAAGATGCAGGATGATTCTACTTCTGATTTGACTCAGATGGCGGTGGTGAAAGAGTTTCCTGATGTGTTCTCTGAGGAATTTTCAGGCTTGCCACCAATACGAGAGGTAGAGTTTGGCATTGAGTTGGTGCCAGGTACTGCACCTATCTCCAGAGCTCCTTACCGCATGGCTACTTCAGAGTTGGCCGAACTTAAGAAACAACTGGAGGAATTGCTGGAAAAAGGTTACATCCGGCCTAGTGCTTCCCCCTGGGGAGCGCCAGTGCTGTTTGTAAAGAAGAAAGATGGAACCCTGAGGATGTGTATAGACTACAGGCAACTGAACCAAGTGACTATTAAGAATAAGTATCCTCTCCCCAGAATTGATGATCTATTTGATCAATTACAGGGAGCGACATTGTTCTCTAAGATTGACCTGAGGTCAGGGTATTACCAGCTTAGGGTCAAGGATGAGGATATATTTAAGACTGCTTTCAGGACCAGGTATGGGCATTTCGAATTTCTAGTTATGCCTTTTGGACTGACGAATGCACCTGCTGTCTTCATGGATTTGATGAACAGGGTATTTCATGAATTACTTGATTCATGTGTGGTAGTCTTTATAGATGATATCTTGGTATACTCTCGGACTACTTCGGATCATGTCAGTGACTTGCGCAGAGTGCTGGAGATTCTGAGGAAAAACCGATTATATGCCAAGGCTAGTAAGTGTGAGTTCTGGCTAGAAAAGATCAGTTTCCTTGGGCATGTGATTTCTGGTCAGGGGGTGTCTGTGGATCCAGTTAAAGTGCAAGCCATCCTTGATTGGGGAAGACCGACTAGTGCTACTGAGATCAGAAGTTTCCTGGGTTTAGCAGGTTACTATCGGAGGTTTGTTGAGGGATTCTCCAAGCTGGCGGGTCCTTTAACTAAATTGACCAGAAAGGAGGCCAAGTTTAATAGGGATGACAAGTGTGAAGAAAGCTTTCAAGAGCTGAAGAGAAGGTTGACTAGTACACCGATCCTCATTATTCCTAGTGATGGGGAAAGGTTTACTGTTTATACGGATGCTTCAGGCAAAGGGTTGGGTTGTGTCTTGATGCAGAAGGGTTCTGTGGTAGCCTATGCTTCGAGACAACTGAAGGAGTATGAGTTGAACTACCCTACTCATGACTTAGAGTTGGCGGCTGTAGTCTTTGCTCTGAAGATATGGCGTCACTATTTGTTGGGTCAAGAGTTTGATCTGTTCACTGACCACCAGAGTCTCAAGTACATCTTCACTCAGAAGGAGTTGAACATGAGACAGAGAAGATGGATGGAGTTGATCAAAGACTATGACTTCTCTATTCAGTATCAGGCTGGAAAGGCCAATGTAGTGGCTGATGCACTGAGCAGACATCCAGTTACTTCAGTAGCGGCACTACGGGTCAGTGAGTGGCAGTTACTGCAGGAGTTCAGAGATCTCAGGATCAGTGTTTCTCCTAAAGTTCAGTCGGGTTATGTGGCTTTCCTCCGAGTACAGTCTGCTTTGTTACAGAAAATCAGAGATCAGCAGTCAGTGGATCCGAAATTAGTTCAGATCAGGGATAGTTTGGTTGCGGGTACAGTTCAGGATTTTAGCTTGTCTGATGATGGTGTTCTTCGGTTTCGTGGAAGGGTGTGTGTCCCTGAGGAACCGAGCTTGAGGAAAGAAATATTGGAGGACAGCCATAATTCCAAATATTCTCTACATCCTGGTGTGACTAAGATGTATCAGGACCTCAAGAAAAGCTTTTGGTGGCCGGGTATGAAGAAAGAAGTATTTGATTTTGTCTCTAGGTGTTTAACCTGTCAGACGGTAAAGGCTGAACACCAGAAGCCTGGTGGTTTGTTGCAGCCCCTTCCTATTCCTGAGTGGAAGTGGGAATGCATCAGTATGGACTTTGTGTGTGGTTTGCCCAGAACCAGATTGGGTCATGATGCTATTTGGGTGATTGTTGATAGACTCACTAAATCAGCCCATTTTCTTCCGATCAAGATGACTTATCCTTTAGAGAGACTGGCTAGATTGTATATTGATGAGATAGTCAGACTGCATGGAGTGCCTGTTGATATTGTGTCTGATAGGGACTCTCGATTTCTGTCCAGGTTTTGGAAGAGCTTACAGGAGGGTTTGGGTACTAAGTTGAGTTTTAGTACAGCATACCATCCTCAGTCTGATGGCCAGACGGAGCGTACTATACAGACTCTAGAAGACTTATTGAGAGCTTATGTGGTTGATTGGAGTTCTGAGTGGAATCGGGATCTATCTTTGATAGAGTTCACTTATAATAATAGCTTCCACTCTAGTATTCAGATGGCTCCTTATGAGGCTTTGTATGGGAGAAGGTGTAGGACTCCCTTGTGTTGGGAGGAAACTGGTGACAGAATGATTTTGAGATCTGATGCAGTACAGGAGACTACTGATAAGGTCAGAGAGATACAGAATAAACTGAAGATTTCTCGGGACAGACAGAAGAGTTATGCTGATGATCGTCGTCGTTCCTTGGAGTTTATGGTAGGGGATCATGTTTTCTTAAAGGTGTCACCTACTAAGGGTGTTATGAGGTTTGGCAAAAAGGGCAAGTTGAGCCCTAGGTTTGTAGGCCCTTTTGACATTATTGAGAGAGTTGGTCCAGTGGCTTACAGGTTAGCTTTACCTCCTGCTATGGATCATGTGCATAATGTGTTCCATGTTTCTGCTTTGAGGAAATATCATCCTGATCCATCTCATGTATTGGAGTTGGAACCTCTTCAGATTCAGAGTGATTTGACCTTTGAGGAAAGACCTCTCCGGATTGTGGATAGAAAGGATAAAGTTCTAAGGAACAAGACTATACCTTTGGTAAAGGTAATCTGGGGAAATCAGTCGGTTGAAGAAGCGACATGGGAGACTGAAGCTGATATGAGGAAGTTTTATGCTTATCTTTTTGATGATATGGATGTTGAGCTTTAGAGGACTAAAGCTTTATAAGGAGGGAGGGATGTAAGATCCAAGGATCTTAAGTCTTGGTAAGTAGTATTTTTTTTGATTTAAATAAAATTATTGGCAGTTATATATTATTCTTGATTTAAGTAAAACCATTGGCTGTGATATTTTCTTATGTATTGGGTGTTAATTTATGATAAATTAATTAGAGATGATAAATTAATTAGAGTTTGTTGCTTGTTAATTTAAGTTATTTAATTGTTAATTAATTGGAGTTTATTGGACGTTAATCCTTATTGGATGTTAATTAAATCCTTATTGGATTTTCGTTAAGTGAATGGTTAAATGGTTAGTTAATGGTTAAATTAATTAGTTAATTATGAGTTATTGGGTTTGCGCTAATTGGGTTTAAAATTCAAATTTATTAGTTAAATGGGTTAAACCCTTTTGAATTAATTGGTTAGCGGGTTAAACATTAAAAACCGAAATTTAAATTTTTAAGGGGTTTAGCGACTAGGGTAAAGAGGTTGGCGTTTTTGTTGGCTTGGAAGAACCTTGGGCGACGGCTTGAAAGAACTTGGCGATTTCCGTGAAGGCTTGGACGATCTTCTTCTTCCTTCTTCCTTGGCCAGCTTTCTTGGGTGCTTGTTGGCGTCTATCTAGAAGCATTTCAAGCCCTTAGACGATTTGTTGTGGAAGATTGTTCACCTTAGTGTTCACGGTTAAGAGGTGAGTGGAGTGTCTATTCGATTCTATCTATTTGGTTGTGTTAGATAATACATGTAATTGTTTGACATGTAATTGTTTGAAAACCTTACTATGTTGAAAACCGAATTTTGCAAAGGTGAATATACCATGTTGAAAACCGAATTTTGCAAAGGTGAATATATCTCATGAAAACCGAAACTTGTAGCATGAAATTTAAGGTTTTTATAGGGAATTTTGGTAGCATTAAATCATTGATTTTTGAGTATGAAATTCTTGTTAACTAGGTATTTTATAGGGAATTTTGGTAACATTAAATCATTGATTTTTGGTAGCATGAAAATCTTGTTAACTAAGGTTAATATTTGAAGTAGATATTATGCTAGAAACCGTGGGCTATATGTGTTGTATGTTAGTCCTATGATAATGTATTCTTAAATGGTTAATTAGGGTTTAAATTTAAGTAGTTAGTATGTTGGTCATTGTGGAACCGTGGGCTATATATATATGTTGTATTTTAATCCTATGTTAAATTTTTGAATGCCCTGATAATTGCTAGTAGTGTTAATAATTTTATGGTCATGTATCTTATTTGAGAAATTTGGGTGATAACATAGCAAGGTTAGACTGAACTAATCAGCATGAAATCTAAGGACTACACTACCATGTGATTATGTGATTTTTATTATGTGATTATGTGATTTTTTTTAATATTATATGGTTATGTGAATTATGAATATTATGTGTTGTGGTCATGGAATGGTTAGGACTAAGGCTAAGTGTAACTGTGTACTCAAGGGGATAGTCTATATGTGATATGTTAAGGGTTTGAATTTCAGCCCTGTATTGTGATATGTGAGGGGGTTGTTGTTCAGCCTGCCTGATGTGATTATTGTGATAAAAGAGGTGATTATTGTGATAAAAGAGGGGGTTGTTGTTCAGCCTGCCTGTTGTGATTATTGTGATGACTATCCTAGAGTCTAGTTGACACTTAGGAGTCCACCGTTGTGAAATAAAATATAAGATGTGTCTATTGTTGTCCAGTAGGAACCCTTTGGGAGAACGAGTGATATAAGACGCAAAGTGCCATGTCTTGGTCGGACAGGGGCCACCTCTTGATGTCATCACTCTTAGACGCTTAGATTGTCGTGTTATGGGGTGATCGTAGAGCAAAGTGCCACGTCGTGACCTGGCGGGGGCCACCTCTTGAATCTACACACCGTCCATCTATATGTTGCATGTGATTTGCAGGCTTCTCCCAGTGCTTAGGCCAAAGCCGGGTTAGACCATAATGGTCACTACTGAATATGCTGGACAACTAGGTTAACTAAGTGGTTGGTATGTTTAGTTGGTTTAGAGTATAGCTCTAGAACTTTGAGTATTCACTGGTGTGATGTCTTAGCAGTGTACATCTGACTGTTTTATATGAGTTCTGTGCTTTAATTTTGTTATATGTCGATATGATATTCTGTTCAATGTTTTTAAAATAATCTGCATGTATTTTGAGTGTATGTTATGGATAGTCGTTTGAGACTATCCACTCACTGGGCTGTGTAGCTCACCCCTCATTATTTTCAGGTGTAGAGCAGGGGCGCATTTCCAGTTAGCATTTTATATGAATATCGTGATATGCCAGTTGAATGAATAAGACTTTTGTGCTTAATTACTGGGGCCGGTTGTGGCCGAATTATATGAACTTGTGTTGCCAGTTGTGGCCAAACTATGTGAACTTGTGTTGCCGGTTATGGCAGTTTGATATTCTGATTTTTGTGTCACCGCGGGCTTTGGCCTGGTTTCGGTGTGGTATCATTGAATGAATTTATAGAATCGACATTGTGGTTTTGTTTCTAAGTTCGAGTCGATTTATACTTTTGCGATCGGATTTGATATAAATGTGACTTGCATATGTCTAGTGCAAGTATTGCGTGGTGGCAGGTACCTTTATGAAATTGTGTTTTTGTGGAGATTTGTAAGTATGGATTTTTGAAATTTTCAGATCGGATTTCCTGGACTTGGTTTTACTTAGCATGTGCATCGATCCTGTGTGATAACATCCTGTTTCTATGTGAATTGTGTTGCTTGTTTGGGGTTAAGATAACGGGATGTGACACAGATGAGATGCAAAAGACCCATGGAGAGCTCAAGTGAAGACTTAAGTTAAACTAAGGTCTTACTTAGGGTTGATGGGCGTTTACCACATAAGATCATCATGCTTTCTTTTATTGTTTAAATAATTAGAATTGCATGATTTATTTATCTTCTGCTATCACCATAGGGTTTGCATGATAGTTAAGAAGATAAAAGGACCGTTAAAATCCAACGCTAAAATATCAAGCTCGTAAGCCTTCTGACCCGAAACCTCACTGTTCTGACTATCGTTGGGGCCGTGTTGTACCCACTCAGTGGGCACGCCCATCTATCTTCAGACGGTGTGTGATTACACCTGCGTGTTACAGAGAAGGGATTTATCGCTTCTCGTTGCTCAGCATAGCACGTGGTGGTCTAGGGAGTAGGTCAGGTCAGCTTGACCATGTAGGCTACATACTGAGCATATGTGAGCTATATGGAGGCAGCCATCTGTGGGATCAGAGACTGTGTTGTACCAACTCAGTTGGCATAGTCGGCTGGATTGCCCAGATGAAGGGGAATCGCACGGGTTGGCGATTGGCAGGGACTGCCTACCAGAAATTAGTGCTTGTACTCTCTGTGCATCTTATCTCGCCTGAGCGGGACGCGGAGACCAAGTATGAAATCTGGATCCCATCTCACTAAAAGAGTGTTACTCTTTCGGACTGTTTTTATGGATTTTTCAGTCAGATAAAATAGTGAGAAAAGAATCATTCTTAAGTCCTGGATTGATTCTAAACATTGATACTGACCTTGCTGATCTTGCATTGTTGTAGATTCCTGCAGCAACGAACACCATGAGCTTCAATGTGCGATCCCTACTGGAAAGGGAGAAGTTTGCTGGGCCAAACTTCTCAGACTGGTACGGACACCTTAAGATTGTTCTTAAGGCTGAGAGGAAACTATATGTCCTCGAGACGGCTATACCGCCTCAACCCGCTCCGAACGCCGCAAGGGCGGTTCGGGATGCCTATGAAAAGCATGTCAATGATAGCATTGATGTCGCTTGCCTGATGCTAGCGTCTATGACGCCACAGCTGCAGCGTCAGCATGAGGATATGTCTGCTATAGAAATTATAGCAAACCTCAAGATGCTATATGCTGCACAGGCGAGGACTGAACGCTATAATTTGACCAAGCTTTTCTTTCAGAGCAAACTGACTGAAGGGAGTCCAGTGGGAGCTCATGTGCTCAAGATGATAGGGCACAAAGAGGCTCTAGAGAAACTGGGGCATACCATCAATCAGGAGCTTGCTGTAGACATTATTCTGCAGTCCCTCCCGGCCTCTTTCGATCCGTTCATTATTAATTTTAATATGAACAAGATCGACTGCACTCCGGCAGAGTTGCTGAATATGCTCTTGACTACAGAGGAAACTCTAAAGGGAAAGCCTTCAACCTCTGTCTTGATGTTCCCTTCCAGGAACAAGAAGAAGGGGAAGAAGGGCAAAGCCCCTGTCAAGAACTACAACAAGGCTCTGAAACAAAAGGTTAAGCGGTCGAAGGAATACAGATGTTTCCATTGTGGCCAGCTGGGTCACTGGAAAAAGGACTGTAAAGCGCTCCAAGGAGACAAGAAGGGAAGCATCGCTTCTGGCTCAGGTATTTTTGTGACTGAAGTCATGATATCTTCTTCTTCTATTTCATGGGTGTTGGACACTGCATGTGGAGTTCACATTTGTTCAAATGTACAGGAACTCAAGAGAAGAAGACAGGTGGGATAGCATGAGGTGGACCTACGAGTTGGAAACAGGGCACGGGTTGCTGCTGTTGCTGTAGGAGAATATTACATCTCATTGCCATCTGGACTTGTATTAGAACTGAACAATTGTTATTTTGTACCTAGCATTACCAAGAATATTATCTCTATTCCTGCTCTTGTCAGGAAAGGGTTTTCCTTTGAATGCAAGACTTCAAAGTGTTATCTTTCTCTTGATAATATTGTTTATGCTATTGGGTCAATTAACAATGGGTTATTCATGTTGGACATGGAATGTTCTATACAAAATATTGATAATAAGAAAGCTAAGTATGCTGATGACAGCACCTTGTTATGGCATAGTCGTTTAGGCCATATTAACAAGAAGCGCATTAAGCGGTTGCATGACCATGGACTGCTGGGATCATTCTCCTATGAGGAGATTGATACATGCAAAGCTTGTTTAATGGGTAAAATGACGAAGTCTCCTTTTCCTCACAAAGGTCAAAGGGCTTCAGGTTTACTTGACCTTATACACAGTGATGTGTGTGGGCCATTTAGTAAACATGCCAGAGGTAGCTATTCATACTTCATTACCTTTACTGATGATTTCAGTAGATATGGGTATGTCTATCTAATGAGACATAAGAGTGAATCTTTTGACAAGTTCAAAGAGTTCAAAAATGAAGTACAGAATCAGCTAGGCCGAAATATCAAGGCACTTCGTTCTGATCGAGGTGGAGAATACCTAAGTCGAGAGTTTACTGACTATCTGAAGGAGTGTGGGATTATCTCACAGCTCACTCCGCCAGGAACACCGCAATGGAATGGTGTGTCCGAGAGGAGAAATAGAACCTTACTGGATATGGTTCGTTCGATGATGAGTTAGGCTACTCTACCTTACTCCTTTTGGGGATTTGCACTGGAAACAGCTGCAAAGATACTAAACCGAGTGCCATCCAAGGCAGTTTCAAAGACTCCATATGAGTTATGGTATGGGAAACAGCCGAGCTTGACATTTATTAAGATCTGGGGTTGCGAGGCTTATGTCAAAAAGCTCGCCTCTGGGAAACTAGAGAGCAGATCTGAGAAATGCATCTTTGTCGGTTACCCTAAGGAAACTAAGGGTTATTATTTCTACGATCCCAAAGAGAACAAAGTATTTGTTGCTCGGACGGCTATTTTTCTTGAGAAGGAGTTTCTTCTGCAAGAAGCCAGTGGGAGAGAAATAAAACTGGATGAGAATCCACAGGAAGGACAAAGTAGTCAAGCACAGTTGGATGAGCCTGAGCCAGTAGAACAGGTTATTGAACAACCTGAGGCTCAGATATCACGGGAACCGCGAAGATCGGGAAGGATCCGTCGACAGCCTGAGCGCTATGACGGAGTCTACATCATTGATCATGATGAACCCCTCACTTATGCGGATGCGGTCAGTGGACCGGAATCAGCTAGATGGCTTGAAGCTATGCGAGCCGAAATGGACTCCATGTCAGATAACCAAGTCTGGGATTTGGTTGATCCGCCTCCGGGAGTAATCCCTATAGGCTGTAAATGGATCTTCAAGAAGAAGATTGACATGGATGGTAACGTAGTTACCTATAAAGGCAGGCTAGTTGCGAAAGGTTTCAAACAAATCTACGGGATAGATTATGATGAAACTTTCTCTCCTGTAGCCATGTTCAAGTCTATTCGGATTATTCTTGCGATAGCAGCATATTACGATTATGAGATCTGGCAGATGGATGTGAAGACCGCTTTCCTTAATGGAAAACTGGATGAGGATGTGTATATGACACAACCTGAAGGTTTCACTAATCCATCAGATCGTCATAAAATATGCAAGTTAAAGAAGTCCATTTATGGACTTAAGCAAGCATCAAGAAGCTGGAATATTCGTTTTGATGAATCAATCTGTGAATTTGGTTTCATCAAGAATGAAGATGACCCGTGTGTATATAAGAGGTTTAGTGGGAGCGTGATTACTTTCCTAGTCCTCTACGTCGATGATATCTTAATCATTGGAAACGATATTCCTGAACTGCATGCTGTTAAAGCATGGTTAAGAAAATGTTTCCAGATGAAAGATCTAGGAGAAGCAGCCTATGTATTAGGTGTGAAGATCTACAGAGATAGATCTAAGAGGCTTCTCGGGCTGTGCCAGAGTACTTACATCGATAAAGTCCTGGAGAGATTTCATTTAGAGAATTCTAAAAGAGGATATCTTCCAGTCAGACATGGTCTGAATCTTTCAAAGAGTCAGTGTCCACAAACACAGACTGAGAAAGATGAAATGGACAATACGCCTTATGCTTCGGCTATTGGGTCCATTATGTATGCGATGTTATGTACTCGCCCAGACGTCGCTTACGGGTTAAGCGTGACCAGTCGATTCCAAAGTAATCCAGGTCAGGCGCACTGGATTGCGGTCAAGAACATTTTGAAATATCTTCGGAGGACCAAAGATATGTTCTTGATAATATGGAGGTCAGGAAGAACTCAGTATTGAAGGATATACTGACGCTTCGTTCCAATCGGACCAGGATGATTTCTGATCGTAATCAGGCTATGTTTTTAGCTTGAATGGAGGAGCAGTGGTGTGGAAAAGTTTCAAACAGTCTATCGTTGCTGATTCCACAACAGAAGCCGAGTATGTTGCAGCCTCGGAAGCATCCAAGGAGGCAGTGTGGATTCGTAAGTTCGTTCAAGAACTTGGTGTTGTTCCTTCGAGTGCAGATCCTTTGGTTATCTTCTGCGATAACACTGGAGCAATCGCACAAGCAAAGGAACCACGGTCGCACCAGAAGTCCAAGCACATACAGAGACGGTTTCACTTGATCCGGGAGATCATTGATCGAGGCGAGATCAAAATCTGCAAGGTTCATATAGATGACAATCTGGCTGACCCGCTTACCAAGCCTCTGGCGCAGCAGAAGCATGAGAAGCACTGTAATAATATGGGTTTGAGATTTCTCAACCATTAGATTAAGTGCAAGTGGGAGATTGTTGGGGTATGCCCTTAAGGCTAATGTTTGAGGCCTTGGGACTCTATCAGTATCATGTATAAACTCTAAGTTTATAAAGGCAATGGTTGTTATTCTGTTTGTTACATTGTCTGCTGCAATAAGTGTGCTTCTGAATAATGTCTCAATGCTGTTCAGCTTGGCTGACATGCTGTAATGTCCTTAGTCGATATATCTTGGTGAACATGAGACAGCCTTGATATGATTGAGACTAATATGTGTTCTAATCTTGTAGGATGCTTCGAGCATGGAATAAGATGTAGACTCATGGGTACATTGGATGTACTGGACAGACCCTACTAGGATATTCAATTGCTTGTCACAATGTGAATAATCCTTGTTTGCAACAAGTGGCACATGTCCTCTGACTTGAGATCACTTGTGTTTCTAAATGATGATTGTCATTGTTTTGAGGTAGTTCAATATCATTTGAAACATAATGGTTATAGACTATCTTGGATAATGATCATGAGTCAGGTTAGGACACTAGTGATAGATATAGGATTGCCGTCTCCTTGATTGGAGTGTGATGTTCTAAAGGGGCCCCCCTGGATGAGATGATTGAGAAAGTGTATGGCCATACCCAGGTGACTATGTTCATCTGATCTAATCATGCTCATCATATTGGAGTTACAAGCTTGACACGCTTGTCCAATAAGAACATCCAGTGGCAAAGGAAACATGTATGCCTTGTGAAGTGGATTCACACTTGTGCTGTGGTTTGGGTGTAGTCTTGGAAGACTCTTTCCTTTATATTGGGAGACAGTGATGTGTTGCTAGATACCCCTCACTGATCGTGATAACGTAAGTTATCGTTACCGACATTTAAAGGAAACCCTCAGGGTCGTACAATTTGATGATATGGCTTACTTAAGTCAGATCGTGTGGACTGAATTGTTTGGGTTCAGTTTAAAGGGATTTAGACTCTGATTGTAAGTGAGATCTGGTCTGATCATGTTTGATTGATTAGGGCTTGAGATCGGTAAGCTTCGATCGAGAGATTTGATGCTAGATCGGTGAGATCAAGAGCATTCAGAGATGAACGGTTAGATCTGGAACCTTAGGGTTTACTATGGTCTAGACCAAATCGCTTGGGCTGATTTAATTTGGTCTTGGACCAAAATTCAATTGAACCGGCTCATGTATGAGCGCATGGTTCAAAAGGGAGTGAGATAAGCACTTGGTTCACTTTGAAGTGAACGCATAACCGCTTGAGACATTAAGGCTTACTATTTTTAGAAGCCATGTCTTAACGTTCAAATGGAACGTTTCTCACGTCGCCTATGATCTCCTCTCGACGTCTCCTCTCTCGAAGAGAGATAGAGTCTTCACGCCAAGGAGGTTACTCGGCCAAGCAAGAGAGATCTCATCATCCTCACGCGACAAGGACCCTTTGAAGCGCTTTGCTAGCACAAAGGATTCAAAGGAGCAAGCCATCTTCGTTTGTTGTGTGCGTCACCTTTGGAGAAGGAGCGTTTGCGTCTTTGCTTCCAAGGCACCATCCAATCGATGGCATTGGTATGATCTCCTTTTTGATCTCTATCAATCTATACAAGCATTTATATATGTTGATCATATGGCATGCAAAAGATGGAAAAGAAACCCTTGCTTCCGCTCGAAATTTGTTATATGCGCCTTATATTAGGGTTTCGCCCCTCCCCTTGAATTAGGGGACCTTTCATTACATCCCTTCTTCTTTGCCATGCTCTTCTTGGCCATCAATCCTCTTCGAAATACCCATGTATTCCCAGTCTTCTGAAGTATAAGCTTCGAAGATACAGAACCATGGTCTTTCTCAGATTCAGGCACACATTCTGAAGATCCAACAGAACTCTCCTAATCATTGTCTATAGAGCATGGTGTGAAGAGACCTTTGAGATGTATGATTAGATCATAGATCCCCATCTCATCACATTCAACCTTGACCTCCGGGGTCATGCACTCTAAGACAAGAGCAGTGTACTGTTCGTTATCTTCACAATGTTCAAGATAGACATTCCACTCCCAGTCATTAGTGAAATACACACTGGGCTGGGATGGAGGTCTTTCAAGAAGATGCACCTTATGTTCTTGTTCCAGTATCTTGGACAAAGTCTTGAACCATTTTGTCCAATTTGTCCCATCCAGTTTATGTTTATAAAGTTTCAATCTTAGATCAGGGGATGCCTTCTACAATAAGCAAATAAGTAAAATAAGTACTATGATAAAGCATTTAACAAGGACTTTAAATTAAATGCTATGCTCCCACTATTTCCAAAACAAGTTGAGGACTCTCAAACTCAACATAGAAATGAGTGAGTAGGATCCTAATTTCACATGAGGTCTCCGCGACTCACGAGGGTGAGTTGAGATGCACAGAGAGCCCCATGCTTCCTTAGGTAGGCATGCCAGCCAATTGTGCCGCGCACAATTCCTCTTAGTTAAGACAGACTAGGCGCCTTGTGTCCAGCGAGGGCTGGATACAACACAGAACCCTATCCTCTCAACAGCTTCCTCTAGTGATTCATCATGTCAGTGACATATGAAAAACTAGTCAAGTCTGGTCCTAACAGTTATGCCCAGGGCCAATGAATTTCCTTGCGAAGGCACGCCCAGGTTAAAACTGGACTGGGGAAATCATTGTCACCACACATCTCCTAAAGATAAGTGAGTGTGTCCCACGAGGGTGGGAAACAGTTCACAACATCACCGATCGATAGTTTGATGAGGGCTACGCGTTAGAAGGCTATTGACTTGATATTTTAATGAGATTTTTGCATGTTCGTTTTATTCTTTTCTAGCATGCATCTTTCCTATGGTTATGGCAGCAAGGAAAAACATCACAGGCATACTATGGACAAAATAATAAACCATCACAGGCATGCTATTTTTGGTCAATATGGTCATAGCCCTTTTCATACACATAACTTGTCACGAGCCATGTGACATGTTATCGTGCATCCAAGGGTTGCGAGTCCCTAAAGCAGATCGGCCCATGCAGAAGCTGAAAGCATGTGTCCTTCCTTCAGCCGCAAGTCCATCACCATGCTTCCAAAGCTGGCGCCACTTCTGACTCCGATTGAAGAAGACTCCTTGTTGTCAAGATGAAGCCTTAACCTATCATATAACTCTACATCTATTCTAAACAAGATGAAAAATTCTTTTACAACAAGATAGGGAGAGAACCACACGCAGGTGGAAAAAGATTTTTACAAGCATTCATCACAAGTGGAAATATGCTTCCACATCACAACACAGGAGGGCACTCGCTATGACCACATCAACCCAATCAAGTGGCGCATGTAAAATTTGAAAAACCGGAATAATCAAATTTTAGCACCTTATGCGCCAACATCATCCAAAGCACTCTCTTAACCAATTTCATGCCAAAATTTAGATCAAGTTCCATGATGATTTCATAGACCCTATCGGCTGGCAGTTTTGTCAGATCAAGAGACCCGGCCAGTCCGAAGACACAATGCCCATCCTACTTGACAAAACCTACGTGCGCCTTTGGTCTTAAATCAAGCATAAACAAGATTCAAGTTTCGGCCATAAAGTTGAGAAGAGAAGATTGGATGAAAAACGCTTTCTAAGTGAAACGCGCATGGATAGAAGAAAAATTTTCCAAAAATTTTTCACACAAGCAAACGTACACCTTGTGTTTCTCGCAAGTTCCTCTGATACCACTATTAGGGAATGCCGGGTGTAATTTTTAAAATTTTGCAGTCCTAGGACGCAGCGGAAGAAGTATTACACCCGAAACACATTCCTTTCCCAAGGATCCTTGCGAGTGAGAGAACACAAGGATGTGTTAGGGTTAGTACCTTTATTGCTTGTTTAGATGTCGAAGCCATGTTGAAGGCGCCCAAGTGTTCGCCCTCTACAAGTATCCACGCGTCGACTCCTTGATCGTTGCTCCCTTCCACGCTCGGTGCTAGCCTCGGGAAGAGAATCAAGCCTTCACTTCCACTTGCGCCACCTTCAAGAGAAGTTGCGCCAAGGAGGGGATAGGGAAGATGATGCCGCCAAGGACTTCCCTCTTCTTCTTTGCTTGCGCCACCTCCAAGGTGCGCCTATGGCCAAGAGACGATGAGGGCTTGTGACAAGAAGACGCCACCAAGCACAAAGAATCCTTGCGCCAAGAAGAGAGGAAGAGGAAGAACTTGCGGCTCCAAGGAAGAAGTTTGCACCACCTTGTTATCGCCCTTTGCTTTGCTCTCTCTCCCTTCTATGTGTGTTCACGCCTCCTTAAAGTCCAACCATAGAAGGGGTGGTAAGGGGTCCTATAAATAGGACAAGAGGCGGCAAGGCAATGGCTAAGATCATGCCAAGTGGGCGGCTAGGATAAAGGGGTCTTGAGGTAAGGAAAGTCTCCAAGACTTTACCATAAACCTCATTCAACCTATCCTAATTTGCCCAATGGCCATATCAGCCCAAGACATGCCTTAGATGCATGCATTCCATCCAAGGGAAGGGCAAGGCGCAACAAGCATGAGGAGTTTCGGCTAGGGTAAGAATTTTGGGAGAAACTAGGGTTTTAGGTAAGGTAAGTCTCCAAGACATTACCATATACCTTACCCTACTATCCATATGCGCCCAAGCTCTTTCCAAAAGAGCCATCAAGCCATATCAGCCCCAAGACTTACCTTAGAGGCAAGTATTCCTTCCAAGGAAGAAGGGCTAGGCGCCCTTTACTTCCATAATGAAGCAAAGGCGCCTCCCTCACCCCATTATGCCCCTAGGCGCCAATGGGGTGAGATTTCTCCCCATTATACCCTTTTAAGTTAATTCCTCTTCATGACAACTAATTATTGGGCCTCATTAGATAATGAACTAGCCCAAACTTCATGGCATGGGTTGATTAAGCCATTGGATCTAATGCAATGCAACCCTAATCCAAATGTGACCAATCTAGGTCAATTTTGGGTCAACCTGCCAAAAATGAAGTTTGGTTCCAATAACTTTCTTCCATCTCATCAGGCCCATTGGCGCTGATGAAATCTTCCAAATAGATCCAAGTTATCCAATAACCTGATCATAAGGCTTCTGATTAAAGCAACGTCAAGAGTCTATTGCCTGTGACCCCGTAGGATCCATATGACGATGGCAATGATGTAAACATCATAAGTAGTGAGGGGTATCTAGCAACACATCACTACTACCCATGTCATAGGACTTAAGTCATTATGGCAACAACTCCTAACAAGCAACGAGGATTCCCATTGCATTACAGATCCCTTTGCCTAAGCTGATATCCTGCCATTGGATTATTCTCAAGTTTATTATCCAATGCCTTGGTCATGACTCAAACAAGTGTGGCCACACTCTCCTGTCATGCACCAATAAGGTGGGGCGCCCCGAGGTGGATATCATGCTTCCTCGGAAGGAAGGGGCAAATCCTACTATTGGTCATCCATGTCTCTACGTGACTTATGACATGCCCAATGACAGTCGTTTTGATCTCCCAATTACGGAGAGACGTAAGACTGTATTAAAGCATACCCTTCATCAAGTCTAGACATGAATACCTCAAGTCTAAGGATCAATGCAAACCTCTTGCATGTGAGATTGACTTGTTGACTAGACAAGTCAATCCTCACGGTGGATCACTCCAGTGCATCCAATGGACCTGTATGTCTGCGTTACTGTGCCCCGCACCTAACCAGCCCATACACCAGTCTCACATGTACCAAAGCTATCCCATATCTGCTAAGGTACCTTGCCTTGGGATAGCTTATGAGAATGGATCCAATCCAAACTCCTGGGACATTATTTATGCAACTCAATACATCAACGCAGGTAGAGAAGTCTGCATAATAACGACCATGCCTATATAAAAAGTAATAGTTCTATCAAAGTACATTCAAACAATGCCCGACCATGTCCATACATTGGTCTTTAGGGCATATACACCAACAGTAAAGGGCGCCTAGCCCTTCTTCCTTGGATGGAATACTTGCCTCTAAGGCAAGTCTTGGGGCTGATATGGCTTGAGGACTCTTTTGGAAAGAGCTTGGGCGCATATGAGAAGTAGGAAGATGTTTATGGTAAAGTCTTGGAGACTTTCCTTATGAACCCTACATGCACCCAAACCCTTGCCCTAGCCGAATTCTTCATGTTGCGCCTAGCCCTTCTCCTTGGATGGAAAGAATGCCTCTAAGGCATGTCTTAGGCTGATATGGCCATTGGGCAAATTAGGATAGGTTGAATGAGGTTTATGGTAAAGTCTTGGAGACTTTCCTTACCTCAATATCCCTTTATCCTAGCCGCCCACTTGGCATGATCCTAGCCATTGTCCTTGCCGCCTCTTGTCCTATTTATAGGACCCCTTACCGCCCCTTCCAATGTTCGACTTCTAGGAGGCGTGAACATACATAGAGAGGCGTGAGCAAGGGCAAAGGGTGACAACAACAAAGGCTTGGCGCAACCCTTCTTCCAAGTGGCCGAAAGACATCCTTTCTTCTTCTCCTCTTCTTGGCGCAAAGAGAAATTGGGCTTGGTGGCTTCTCCTTCTATTGTTGCAAGCCCTCTCCCTCTCATAGCCATTGGCGCATCTTGCTTGAAGGTGGCGCAAGCAAAGAAGAAGAGGGAAGTTCTTGGCGGCATCTTCCCTATTCCCTCCTTGGCGCAACTTCTCTTGAAGGTGGCGCAAGTGGAGTGAAGGCTTGATTCTCTTCCCGAGGCTAGCACCAAGCGTGGAAGGGAGCTACGCTCAAGGAGTCGACGCGTGGATACTTGTAGAGGGTGAACACATGGGCGCCTTCAACATGGCTTCGACATCTAGACAAGCAAAAGAGGTACATCTCTAACACATCCTTGTGTCTTCTCTCTCGCATGGATCCTTGGGACCGGAATGTGTTTCGGGTGTAATGCTTCTTCCGCTGCGTCCTGGGACTGAAAAATTTTAAATTACACCCGGCATTCCCTAACACTGAGTTCATTATTGCCAACGTTAGAGGAACCTACAGGGTCACACAACTTGAAACTCGGGTTCTCGTATTGATCGAGTAGCCTAATGATCGAGTTATTGGATAACTCGAATCTTTTTGGGAGAATCCATCAGTGCCATTATGCCTGATGAGATGGAAGGAACTTATTGGAGCTAACTTCATTTTTGGGCCAGATGGGCCAAATGGGCCTAATAGGCCAGATGGACCAAATAGGCCAAATAGGCCAATTGGGCCAAATGGGCAAAATGGAGTCTAAGCTTGGAGCATGGACCTATGGGCCTCCATGCCCAATTGGTGTGAAGTCCAGTTGGGGCATGAGGCCTAATGGGCCTTGAGGCCCAATGGGCCGTGAGGCCTAATGGGCCATGACAATAAGTTGCCTGGGCCCAATAGACATCATGGTGAATTAATTCATGTATTTAATTCTGGAATTAAATTTTGTATTTAATTCTGTAATTAATTCTGAGTTTAATGATGAATTTAATTCTGGATTTAATTACGAATTTAATTATGAATTTGAAGAGTCATGTTATTATTAGCCATTATGAAACTTTAATTCAAGGTTTTAATGGGTTATTATGAGACTTTAATTCTATAATTAATTCTGAATTTAATTCTATAATTAATGAAGAATTAATTCAGAGATCAATTATGAATTTATTACAAAATACCAAGGGTCACCATGGTTTCTATAAAAGAGGGGGGGGGGGGAGGGGAGGAGTGGGCACCCACTTGGTTTTTTGAAAGAAATTCTCCTAGGTGCCTTCTCTCCTCTTAGCATTCGCAAGCTTGGACCTTGGCGAGTTTCCATCATCCCTCTCCTTGGCGCCTTCTACTTGTGAGTGGCGTAAGTTCTTGAGGAAGACTCCTAGAGGTGTGGATCTTCTTCACGAGGCTAGCACCGGGTGTGGAGGAAGAGAACTCGAGCGTCGGCTGTGTGCGAGACTGCAGAGGGTGAACATTTGGGCGCCTACATCGCATCCTTTGTCTTCGCTTCAAGGTATCATCTCCTACCCACCGTGTCGATTCCTTTGTATGACTCGATCTTCTGGATTTTTGAGACTGGCCTGTTTCGATGATTACTTCCCCTGTGCTTGTTTCTAAAATTTTAAAATCCCCGGGGTTTCCCAACATTGGTATCAGAGCCAACTTGCGAATTCAAACAGTGTTTTATGCTTTGATTGTATGCTCACATGCCATCTGAAATTTTTTAAAAATTTGCATATGCGCATAGCTCTTCTAAGTAGGAAAAACTATAAGTTTTTCGTTCCTAACATCTATTCGATTTCTTTGGTTTTTCGCTTTCTTCACATGGTGGGATAGACCCATATGTGAGAGAATTAATTTCTCCCCACGCACATAGGATAGACCTACTGTGTGGGACTTGTCATGATTATTGGGCATGGTGATTGTCCGAATCTTGGTAGGTTAAGGATTGCAAGAGTAGGTGGCAAGCGTGCTTGGAGCATGCATACGCCACTTGTAGACTCCTGAGAGAAACGAAAAATCCTAGATTTGTGAAGAAACGTTGAGGTTGAAAGACATGTTTTCTATGAAACTAAAACTGAGGTTTTATATTTTCATGAGCAGATAGAAAAGCATGAGGTAGATATCTTGGTTGTGCATCGTGTTGTGGTCATAGTCAAGCCCCTTGTATGCCTGTGATGTATTTATGTGAGGCCTGCGTGCCGCTTTTTCTTTTTGTTTTGTAAACGCACAAAGAAGATTAGGGGCGCATCCCTCATGGAGCTTGCATCTTGGCACATCAACCATGATGATGCAAGTAAGGGCTTGGCCGAACTGTAGGGTTCGTGAGCTATCCCTCTTGGCGCAAGCATGAAGGCACATCATGCTTGGAGGAGCCACCAAGGTCTTGGCCGAACCCTAGGGTTTGTGTGCTATGCCTTGGTGTGGAGGACCTTGGAGCCGCACTTGAAGATAAAGCTTAGTGGTGGCTTGGTTAGGTCTGGTTGAGGCTTGTCACCTAGGTCAAGTATTGAACATCCTTTGGCATGTGATGGTTCAATGTGTTGATTAGGCTATGACCACATCGCTTGTTTACTTCTTTTGATATATATTAAAGCATGCCTGGATGTGTTTTATCTTTTTGTTAACACTATAGGATTGCATGCCTGTAATGTTAGACAAAAGATAAAACTAAGAGGATGAGACATCAAAAACCCTCAAAATAATATCATGTATGTAGCCTTCTGACGCGTAGCCCTCGTCAAACTATTGATCGATGGTGCTGTGCATTGTTTCCACCCTAGTGGACACACCCATCTATCTTTAGGAGGTGTGCGGTGACAATGTTTTCCCCAGTCTAGTTAAAATCCTGGACGCGCCTTTGCAAGGAATTTGTTGGCCCTAGGCATAATGGTCAGGATAGACTTGACTAGTTTTTCATATGTGGTTGCCACATGATGGAACTCTAGAGGTAGCCTCGAGAAGTTAGGGTTTTGTGTTGTTCCAGCCCTAGCTGGGCACAAAATGCTTGAACTATCTTGAGAAGGGGAATTGCCAAGTTGCAATTGGCCGGCGCGCCTACCTTGGGATACATGTGTCACCTCGTGCAGTACATCCTGCCCTAGTAGGACGCGAGGCCGTGTGAGGAACAAGGATCCCATCTCACTAGGAAATCTTGGATTTCTCGATTGACTTTGTGGGTTGTCAATTCGATTAAAATAGTGGGAGCCATGATCATTTAATGCAAGTCCAGATTAAATGATTGAAGTAGTACGAATCTGCTTTCTTGGTTGTTGTAGATCAATGACTACGAACAATAGCAGATGGTTACTGCGATCTATCCAGGAAATGGATAAGTTGGTTGGACCAACTTAATGGACTAGTATCGAAACTTGAGGATCGTCCTCAAAGCTCGAGAGGAAGCTATGATGTCCTTGGGCAGCCTATTCCTGAGCCACTTCCATGCTCGGCCTCAGTGGCTGAGAAGGATACTTTTAATAAGCATCAGGCAGATACTTTGGAGGTTGCTAATTTGATGCTAACCAACATATCGCCTGAATTACGAGGGCAATATGATCGGAAGAATGCTTTTGAGATTATTTATAATCCAAGGCAGCTCTTCGATGAATTGGTTGGGCTCAACCCTCTGAAAGTAGATATTCAATGTGTTTAGCCAAAAGGCTTAACTAAGACATTGAAGATTAAGATGGAAAAGGTCAGGAATAATAGGTGCTATTCATGTGGAGTGCCAACTCACATGATTGACATTGTGCGACTTCAGAACGAGGAGAAGAGAAGCAAGGCTTCGTCTTCTGGCTCAATTATTTATGTTACCGAAGTCAGCCTTTCTACTTCTATGCCATGATTATCGGATACCGCACGCGGAGCTCATATTTGTACAAATATGCAAGAGCTCAAGAAAAGTAGATCGGTGCGGCCTGGAGAGATTGACCTACATGTTGGAAACGGAGCACAGATTGCTGCTGTTGCCGTAGGACTTTTGATGCTCTCCCTGCCTTCTGGACTTCAATTAGAGTTGAATAATTGCTATTGTGTACCTTCCCTTACCAAAAACATTGTATCTATTCCTTGCTTGGCAAGGAAAGGATTTAAATTTGAAATAAAAGAGGACTCTTGTTCGTTTTCATTTGCAAATGTGTTTTATGGGAAGGGATCTTATGCAATGGATTATATGTCTTGGACATGGATAACTCTATATTTAACATAAATAATAAAAGGATCAAACTAAGTGGTTCAGTTGGTGCATACCTTTGGCATTATCGATTAGCCCATATAAACAAGAATCGCATTCAACAACTCTATGCAAATGGATTGTTAGATTCAACCTCCTTGGAGGAGTTTGATACTTGTGAGACTTGTTTATTAGGGAAGATGACAAAAGCGCCCTTCAACAAGATCGGTGAGAGGGCAAGAGGTTTGTTGGATCTCATACATAGTGATGTATGTGGGCCATTCAGTAAATAAGCCAGAGGAGGGTACAACTACTTCATCACATTTACTAATGACTTCAGTTGATATGGTTATGTCTATTTGATGAGACATAAGTCCGAATCCTTTGAGAAATTTAAGGAGTTCAGACACGAAGTAGAGAACCAGCTTGGTAGATCTATTAAGACTCTTCGATCAGATCGTGGTGGAGAGTACCTGAGTGGTGAGTTCTTTGACTATCTTAGAGAGTGTGGGATTCTATCCCAACTCACTCCTCCTGGAACACCTCAATGGAATGGTGTGTCTGAGAGGAGAAATCGAACCTTGTTGGACATGGTTCGATCTATGATGAGTCATGCAACTCTACCACCCTCGTTTTGGGGACATGCATTTGAGACAGCTTCTCTCATACTGAATAACGTTTGATCTAAGAGTGTCTCCAAGATTCCATACGAGGTGTGAAGTGGGAGATGCTGGAATCTCTCATTTATCAGAGTCTGGGGATGTGAGGCTTATGTCAAATGTCAGGATTCTAGCAAGCTAGAACCCAAATCTAATAAATGCGTGTTTGTGGAGTATCCTAAGGAAACTAAAGAATATTACTTCTATATTCACAGCAAGAACAAAGTTTTTGTTGCTTGGGGTGCTGTCTTTCTAGAGAAAGAATTTCTTATGAAAGAAGTCAGTGGGAGGAAGTTTGACTTGGACGAGGTCCAAGCTCAACCACAAGACACTAAGATGGAACCTGAGCCACCTCCACCGATTGCTGGGCAACCAGAGGCTCAGACACAGGCTCCTCGTAGGTTTGGGAGGATTCATCGTGCACCTGAGAGGTATGGGTAGTTGCCGACCTAACATGATGGGATCTTCATCGTTGAGGATGAACCCAGGACCTATGATGAGGTGGTCGCTGGACTGGACTCCAAGCAATGGCTTGAGGCCATGAGATCCGAAATGGATTCCATGTTGGCTAACCAAGTCTGGGATTTGGTTGAGCTACCTGATGGGGGTAAAACCCATAGGGTGTAAATGGGTCTTCAAGAGAAAGACTGACATGGATGGCAACATAGTTACCTATAAGGGTAGACTTGTGGCTAAAGGATTCAGACAAGTCCACGGGGTGGACTATGACGAAACCTTCTCGCCAGTTGCCATGTTCAAATCCATTCGAATCTTGCTTGCTATAGCTGTATATCATGATTATGAGATATGACAGATGGATGTAAAGACAGCATTCCTTAACGGAAAGCTGACAGAGGTTATGTATATGACACAGCCTGATGGTTTCATCCATCCTGTAGAGGCCAATAAGGTCGGCAGGCTAAAGAGATCCATTTATGGATTAAAGCAAGTTTCTCGAAGTTGGAATCTTCGATTTGATGAGGCAGTAAAAGATTATGGCTTTATCAAGAGTGAAGATGACGCCTGTGTATATAGAAAATTCAGTGGGAGCTTGGTGACATTTCTAGTCTTATATGTCGACGACATACTACTCATCGGAAATGACATCCCTAGTCATCAAGCTATGAAGACATGGTTGGGGAAGTGTTTCGAGATGAAAGACTTTGGGGAGGCCGCCTATATCCTAGGTGTGAGGATCTACTGGGATAGATCCAAGATGCTCCTGGCCCTTAATCGAAGTACTTACATTGATATGGTCCTGGAGAGGTTCAACTTGGAGCAATCCAAGAAAGGATACCTTCCAGTGAGACATGGCCTTATTCTTTCCATGAGCCAGTGTCCCACCACACAGGCTGAGAGGGACGACATGAGTCAAGTACCCTTTGCTTCAGCAGTAGGTTTGAACATGTATGTGATGTTATGTACTAGACTAGACGTGGCTTATGCTGTGAGCATAAGCAGCAGATACCAATCCAATCTAGGTCTGTAGCACTGGGTGGCTGTAAAGAACATTCTATGTTTTTGAGAAGAACTAAGGAGTGGTTATTGGTCTATGGGGGACAGGAAGAGCTCAGTTGATGCAGGAGCATATGACATGAAAGAAGGAGAAGATCTGGCCCCATTGGTGCCCCAAAAATTTTCCACAGAAAGTTCCTCGGGTCACCCAGCGATGAAAGTCACGCCCTGTGGTTCCTGCAGACAGCCACCCGAAGTTGCAGAACTGCCCCGACGACCCCACTTTGACGTATACAACCCACCCTACCATGTTGCTCCACCTCATGAAGACCCAAAGGAGCCCAACAAGGTGGTTATTCGGCGATCCCAACGCCCATCTCACCCACCGGACCGCTTCATGGGTGTTATCAGCCCACTCTCCATCCACATTGAAGTAATCCGGCCCAAGGACGCTACCAGCCAATCCCCGAAGAGCCCAATTCCAGATGGGCCTCACAATCACATTAGCAACACGGCCCAAGAGAAGGTCGCGACGATTGTTACGCAGCCCAGTACTTTGAAATTCTGCTGCTTTGTCGCGATGTGTTCCGAGCGCGTCTAACCGTCGTAGCAGCCACCTCGTACGCTGAAGACGCAAAGGGCCTGCGCCCCTGCAGGAGTAGATGGTAGTTGGTAGGATTTTATTCTATTTTATCTTTTTGTGGTAGCTTGACCACTTTTTAGTTGTTAGTTGTTGAGATGCTGTCCTTTTTGTCTTGTCTACCCCTCCTTATCTTATAAAAGAGAGGGGCTGGCCATCATTCTCCCTTAGTTCTCTTAGAAGTAGAGTTCTCCTGGTGAGCGAGTGTGCCTCCAGCGTGTGTGTGGAAGACGAAGTAGCCTCGTCTTCGGAGTTTGTAGGAGTCGGCGACCGGGCTACACTGAGGCATCATTCCAGTCAGACCCTGATGATAGGCTATGAGCTGAGAGAGCTCTAAGAAATCCATTGTAGCTGATTCTACAATTGAGGCTGAGTATGTAGTTGCTTCTGAGGCAGCCAAAGAAGCTGTTTGGATAAGGAAGTTCATTTCTGAACTTCAGGTGGTTCCAACTGCTGTGGATCCGATTGAGCTCTATTGTGACAACAATAAAGCGATGACACAGGCAAAGGAACCACGGTCTCATCAAAAATCCAAACACATTCTCAGTAGTTTTGACCTGATCTGAGAGATCATTGGCAGAGGTGATGTCAAGATAAGTAGAGTTGACACAGATAGCAATCTAGTAGACCCACTGACCATGGCTTTGGCACAGCAGAAGCGTGTTGGTCATACGAGGGACATGGGGTTGAGATTTCTCAACAACTAAGTCTAAGCGCAAGTGGGAGATTGTTGGTGTTTATGCCCTTAGACTCGTAGTTGGTCTACCTTGTACTACTTGACATTGATATTTAATATATCATTCTGGCATTGTTGTTATTATGCTATGTTTACATATGCGATTATGTACATGGATAATAATGTCCCTAGAGACAGATTGTATCTGTGCTCAAACAGTGTGTCCCCAGTCAAGTACCTGAGTGGATTAGGGACAGCTCTAGTACATGTGAGACTAGTATATGAGCTGGTTAGGGACGGGGTGCTAACGCAGGCATATGGGTATATCAGTGGTAGATATACTGGACTGACCCGCTATGAGGCTCTAACTTGGTGTCATGAGTTAACCTCACAAGTGACAGGAGATGCATTGATCCCTTGACTTGAGGTCATTGACTCTTCTATATGGTTAGGGACATGCTTTGATACAACCTAACACCTCGCCATAGTTGGGAGGTCATAACGGTTGTCATTGGGTATGTCACGACCCATATGAGAAGATCAATGGAGAGACATAGGATTTGCCCCTTCCTACGGGAAGCTTGATATCCACGGGGCCCCCCTATGGTTGCATGACTGAAAGTATATGGCCATACCCAAGTGAAAGCCTGATTTAGTCATGACCATGAGATTGGGTGAAAACAAAGTGATGACACACTTTGTCCAATCGGATATCAGTCTGGCAAAGGGACTGTAATGCATCGGTATCTTGTTGCGATGATGGGGATGTCGATGTTGATATCCATTCCGAAGACTTGGGTAGCAGCGATGCACTACTAGGTGCCACTCATTGCTTGTGATGACCTGAGTTCATCACTACCAAGGTTAGAGGAACCTACAGGGTCGCACAACTTGAAACTCAGGTTCTCGTATTGATCGGGTAGCCAAATGATCGAGTTATTAGATAACTCGGATCTTTTTTGGAGAATCCATTAGCGCCATTGTGCCTGATGAGATGGAAGGGACTTATTGGAGCTAACTTCATTTTTGGGCCAGATGGGCCAAATGGACCTAATAGGCCAGATGGACCAAATAGGCCAAATAGGCCAAATGGGCCAAATGGGCCAAGTGGAGTCTAAGCTTGGAGCATGGACCTATGGGCCTCCAAGCCCAATGGGTGTGAAGCCCAGTTGGGGCGTGAGGCCTAATGGGCTCCCCCTTGGTTTTTTGGAAGAAATTCTCCTAGGCGCCTTCTCTCCTCTTCCCTCTCCTCTTGGCATTCGCAAGGTTGGACCTAGGCGAGTTTCCATCATCCCTCTCCTTGGCACCTTTTATTTGTGAGTGGCGCAAGTTTTTGAGGAAGACTCCCAGAAGCCTGGATCTTCTTCCCGAGGCTAGCATCGGGCATGGAAGAAGAGAACTCGAGCGTCGGCTGTGTGCGAGACTGCAGAGGGCGAACATTTGGGCGCCTACATCGCATCCTTTGTCTTCGCTTCAAGGTATTATCTCCTACTCACCATATCAATTCCTTCACATGACTCGATCTTCTAGGTTTCTGGCTTGTTTCGGGGATTGCTTCCGCTATGCTTGTTTCTAAAATTTTAAAATCCCCGGGGTTTCCCAACAAAATGTGGACCTACGAGAGTTTTCTAATGGACCTGCTGAAGGAGAAATCACATTCAGGCTAGCTAATGTGGAGAGGAAGTTAAATTTGAGAGAAGTCAGATCTATCTTTCACTTGGGTTCTGGAGGGTATGCCCAAATACTAATTGGGTTTATAGAAAATGTGTTTTGGAACCAGATTACCCATGAGACTCATTTTTTTGCTGTTTCTGCTAGAGCTTCATGGATCACGAATCCTTGTATAAAGTATGTTCATAGAGTTCTTGCTCACACAGTCTTTGGCAGGGGTGACAGTGATGGAATGGTGCATCAAACTGAGCTTTACTTTCTATGGGGGATGCTTAATGGAGTAGTAGTGGATGTTGCCTTCTTTCTGATGAAGCACTTGGATAAAGTGGCTAGGGCAAAGAAGGGTGCCATTGTAATGGGGGGCCTGATTACCCCTATAGCCCAACATCTGAATGTTGAACCCTATGGGATAGAAGTGGCAAGGGGGAATGCAAGGCTTGATCTTGAGTCTTGCATGGCAATGAAAATGATAGTTAGAGAGGGGGATGTCTTTTGTTTGGTTCTTGGAGCAAATGCCCCTACTCTACCATTACCCCATGTAGAGAAGACCACTATGAAAGAAAGAGCAAACTGGAAGCTTTCACCGGGCAACGCCGATGCAGCTTTTACACCACCATTGAGTGCAGTTCCACCACCACCCACTTGGGGTGGAAGAGATGATCCCTATGGTATGGAGTCACTATCGCACCGGCTTGCTGATCCTACACACCCAACTGCTGATTCTTCCCACAGACCTACTGGAGGATGGTCTAGTGCCTTCGACCCAAGATTCCAGGCACTCTCCGCTGAGATATATCGTCAGGGACATCGTATGGAGAGGATGATGGACACCGTAGGGCAGATGAAGGGCTCGATGCATCACCTTCATTACGATGTGGAACATCTCAGCAACTATATGGAAGAGATGGGGAATTTCTTATATGATCATTTTGGATTCCAGGACTCGAGGAGAGGTGGAGACCATAGTGGGCACCAGAAAGAGCAGTCCTTTGATCCTATGGATGCAGCAGAGGAGGACACCGAGGAGATTGGATCAGATGATGAATAGAGTTTTGTGAGTATCCCTTTTCCTTAATTCTACGCATTCTATTTTCTTTATCTTACTGATGTTTCATGTTTTATAGGGAAGGATGATTCCTCCATACTTGTTGTGTCCACCATTGCTACTCTGCTTTACATGCTTATATTCCTATTCGATATGGTTGTATGATGATGATATTGATGAATTATTCGATCGGGTTGTATTATGATATTTTTGATACTTTGAGCACCTTGTGGAGGTGCATAATTGAATGCTTGATGCTTGATGATATAACAATGTGTTACTTTCATAATTGATGAGTATATACCATTTTTGTTGATATGTTGATTTGTGGTCTAGTCTATATTTTTGAAGAATTTATTGTTGATGCCTTGTATGATTCTATTGATGGTGAATGAACTCATGCTTGTGATTAGGACTAGATCTATCATGTCAAATTTATTGCTCTAATATATATCTACTTTTGAAATTTTTCATTGGTTGATGAGTGAGATTTTAGGGAGATATATTATTTGAAGAATTTAATTTAAAAGTGAAGCCACTTTATGAATAAAATCAGCATATGAGTATAATTTTTGAATTGATGTAAATTGATTAATCTAATTGATGTTTAGTCTATTTGCTATTTGTTGGGAAGATAGAATCCAAGATCCAAAAATAGTGAGTGACTCCCCTACTTGGCACTATGCAAAATTGACAGTGGTACCGAAGATATGGGTTGAAGTCTAAAAAGAAAAAAAATGAGAAGGAAAGAAAAAGAAAATGACTCCTCTACTTTGCACTATGTAAAATTGACAGTGGTACCGAAGATAAGAGTTGAAGTCCAAATAAAAAGTGTGTATCTATGTGGGTACATGCCGTCCAAAAAGAAAAAAAGAAAAAAAAAAGAGAGAGAATATGGAAAAGAAAAGAAAAATTTGAGTGGAAAAAGATTTTGGATATCCTATTCCTGTAAACAAAAGTATGATAGATTTGAACTGAAAATTGGATGAATTCAGGAGATTGAAATTCTACTTTTTATAAGAGTTGCGAAGTCTTATTCGATTAAGTTGTGGATCTTGAGAATTGAATTCAAAGGATGATATGTCTATTTAAAATTTTATTAATCAATTGGTGAGATTTTTTGTTAGTGATTGTATTTTAGAAATTTATTCTTCATGAGAAAATCTACGCCTATGATCAATTTTTGATTTTTGCTTGAGGAGAAGCAAAGTTTGAGCCTTTTGTGTTTGATGATACCAAAATTTATAGTAAATTTTGTGCCATTTTATATATCTTTTTGTGTCAAATTCATGAACCTTTGCTTATTTTTATGCCTTTTTTATCAAATACGACAGAATTTACACTCTTTTTGGTTTTTGATGATTTTCAAGTAAAAAGGCATAATTTTTAGGCTTTTTCAAGCAATTCCAGATGCATGAATGAATTCCCACCATCAAGAGGAGATTACATGTCAAATTTCATGAAGATTGGAGCTTCAAACCAAATTACGGCAGGGCCGTAATCTATATTACGGTGCCGTATTTTCACCGGCTACCGTAATATTAGAGCACTATCGTAATTTGGGAATTTTTCATCCAGAAAGATTTTTGGAAATTACGGCACTATCGTAAATATTTTCACGGGCCGTAATTTGGAGCGCTTTTCGACTAGAAATTTTGGCTGAAATTACGGCATTGCCGTAACCTATTTTATGGTGCCATAATTGCCAGATAGTTTCGATCAGAGAACTCAACTGAAATTACGGCAGTGCCATAACAATTTCCACGGCCGTAATCCAATTCCTGGCACGCGATTTTTCCGGACGTTTTGGAGCTCAATTTTTGCGCGATTGATTGCGGACGATCTAGGCCATAAATCAAAGATCCTTAAGCAGCAAAAGGAGAGCTTTTCGCGAGGAGAATACACAGACACCAAAAGCCCTAATTTTCATTCACTGTCATGAGAGAAATTGAGTTTCACACCGCCGCCTTAGGTTTTGCTGTCGGGAAACATATAGCGCATCTCCGGCCGTGAAATTTGAGGGGAAGCTTTGCTTGGAAGAGGGGACAATACCCCGGAAGTTACAGAGAGAAAGGATCTCGATCAGAGGAGAAATCAACAAAAGTACACCACCGGTACTGTTCACACGCGGAAATTACGGCTGTAATTTCCATTACAGCCGTGTGGTTATTTGTTTTTCCATTCTTTCTTTTATTTCTTACACCTTGATACTATGGAATATTGTAATCTTTCATCCATGCTAGCTTAAACCATTTATGGACATGGGGGAGTAATTCCCTTTGATTTCTTAATGACTAGATAAATTTTTTATTAGTTCATCATGTATAATTTTAGCATGATAATTCTACTTATGTGATAATTGCTCTTTAATTCTCTATTGATTCATGTTATTAATCATGTTTTAGAGTTTTCGCAATAAGGGCCGAAAGGTAACTTGCTTGGGAACTTGGAACCCTAGAATTGAATGTTAGGAACTTACTGTAAGAAATTAGGTTAGTTATTGTTTCTTGATTTTAGAAGAATAATTGCCATGATAATAATACGAATCTAGGATTGAGTTAATTTATCAAACGTGGAGATCTTGTACGAAAGTAAGGATCGGAACGTTGGAGAACCATAAGTAGAACTTGTGTTGAGACTCAGATACACGAGAGTGATCCTTGAGATTCCACTTGAGATAATCAACTTAGAATTCGGATGCATGAAAGTGATCCTTGAGTTCTTTGATTGATGATTTACTTATTTTCAGCTTGGGATAGATCCTGCGCGAGAGCGATGATCGGTCCCTGCATGATTGTCTGCACGAAAGTGAGATGATCCTTTTATGAAGTAATTATATCTTTATCATGATAAAATTAAACTGACGAACTACTATTCATGTCTAGTCATAGAAATTAAAGAGAATGAAACCCTAGTCCCAATCTCTCTCTCTCTGATATTTTCTATAGCTTTCATTAGTTCACTTGCATAGTTTTGATTGCCTAGATAGTAAGAACTCAATTATTTAGTACTTGACAACGAGGTCTCTATGGTTCGATATCTTTTTTTATTACTTCGAGTATCCGTGCACTTGCAGACTACAACAGTGAGCCATGAAAGTAGGACGCCGATCTAGATTGATACCGGATTACGCCGTCGAAAGAGGGTAATCTTGTACCTTTTGATACTTCCTTGAGCACTTTTAAAATTGCCTTGCTATGATTCTAACTCATTCGAATTTAAGATCCATCAACGAGATGAACCCAAAGTTCCGATATCTCTAACCCTATCTTACACCAAAAACTTTCTCTTTGCTTGACTTGGTTTGCTAGCTTCACTGTTTGCAATTTCGAACCATTTAATCGATTGTCTAGCTATTGATTCACAACCACTTGGTACTTTATCACTGTCCCTGTGGGATTGACATCTAAAGTACTACTATGACAAGACCGTCACGCTTGCGGTTAGTAGTGCGATAGTATAGCACACATCACTAGCGCATGGGCCACCCATCTTGGGCCGTTGGCCGGGCCAGAGTCGAAGTGCTAGACCATCTCGGAACAAGCCGCCATGAAACAATAGAACTTGCTGATCGTGGGTTGTTTCTGGACATTGTTGGCTGTCTCTTGGGCTGAGTTGAGGACTCGGTTGTTGTAGCGATCCATCGGTGGCGCTTGAGTTAGTCCTCTTGGGAAGTTTGCCAAGTTGATGGGACGGATGGGTTCCGTTGTGGCAGAAGAAGGGCTCACCACCCCCACAAAATAGTCGCGTGGGGGGGGGGGGGTGTGAGGACCATTGCGAGCGTCGAACGTCATGAAGAACATGCCCTTTCTTCATTTTCGTACTGAACACGGGCTGGCCGTGCGTGTGGTCACGGGCGTGTTCGGCGCCAGCAAATTCGGCTGAGGCAGGCACAACCGAGCCGTGTGTCGGAGCATGGGCGTGTTCAATGGTGGCAGATTTGGCTGAGATGGTTACGGCCGAGCCATGCGTCAGCGCACGTCTGCGATTTCGGTCGAGAACATTACGGCTGTGGACACAAGGGTGCGCCGGGCCATTTTCTGGCTCGCATCTGGCTGCGACCGTGTCACAGCCGTGTCTAGGGACACGAGCTGGCTGTGTTCGTCGTGGCAGGATTGTTGGGGTATGCCCTTAAGGCTAATGTTTGAGGCCTTGGGATTGTATAAGTATCATGTAATAAACTCTTATGTTTATAAAAGGCATGGTTATTATTCAGGTTGTTACGTTGTCTGCTGTAATAAGTGTACTTCTGAATAATGTCTCAAAGCTGTTCAGCTGGGCTGACATGCTCTTTGTCCTTAGTCGAGATATCTTGGTGAACTTGAGACAGCCTTGATATGATTGAGACTAATATGAGTGCTAATCTTATAGGATGCTTCGAGCATGGAATAAGATGTAGACTCATGGGTACATTGGATGTACTGGACAGACCCTACTGGGATATTCCATTGCTTGTCACAATGTGAATGATCCTTGTAAGCACTAAGTGGCACATGTCCTTTGACTTGAGATCACTTGTGTTTCTAAATGATGATTGTCATTGTCTTGAGGTAGTTCAATATCATTTGAAACATAATGATTATAGACTATCTTGGATGGTGAGCTTGAGTCAGGTTAGGGCACTTGTGATAGATAAAGGATTGCCGTCTCCTTGTTCAAGGAGTGTGATGTTCTAAAGGGGCCCCCCTTGTATGAGATGATTGAGATAGTGTATGGCCATACCCAGATGACTATGCTCATCTGATCTGATCATGCTCATCGTATTGGAGTTACAGGCTTGACATGCTTGTCCAATAAGAACATCCAGTGGCAAAGGAATCATGCATGCCTTGTGAGTTGATTCACACTTGTGCTATGGTTTGGGAGTAGTCTTGGAAGACTCTTTCCTTTATATCGGGAGACAGTGATGTGTTGCTAGATACCCCTCACTGATCGTGATAACGTAAGTTATCGTTACCGACATTTAAAGGAAACCCTCAGGGTCGCACAATTTGATGATATGGCTTACTTAAGTCAGATCGTATGGACTGGATTCTTTGGTTCAGTTTAAAGGGGATTTAATCTCTGATTGTAAGTGAGATCTGGTCTGATCATGTTTGATTGATTAGGGCTTGAGATCGGTAAGCTTCGATCGAGAGAGGTGATGCTAGATCGGAGAGATCAGGGGCATCAGGAGATGAATGGTTAGATCATGAGCCTTGGGGTTCGATTTGGTCTAGACCAAGTGGCTTGAGCTATTTCAGTTTGGTTTGATGAACCAAATTCGATTGAACGATTTGGATTGAACCGGTTCACAAATGTGAACGCTTGGTTCAATGCCAATATGCGTTCTTGAAGTGGCTTGAACGCTTGGCTTGATTCTCTTCCACTTATGGAAAGTAATCAAAGCCGGTTATGCTTCAACGCCAAAACGCATAAGCGTTGGCTTCTTCACTTCAACGCTCATCATCCTTTTCGAAGTGTGGTTGACGAAGGTGGGAGAGAAGCAAGAGAAGCTCTCGGCCAAGAAAGGGAATCATCTCATCATCCCTTCCATTCGACAAAAAGAAAAGCTTGGGTGTCTTGCTAGCACAAGGGACCGCAAGGAGTAAGCATCTTCATCTTGTGTGTGAACTTGTGGAGGAGATCTAGTTTGTTCTCTTCATCCAAGCCGACTTCCAAGCATATGGCGTTGGTATGAATTTCCATCTCAATCTACTCAATCGGTTATAGTTGAACATATGGCATGCAAATGATCTTAAACCCTTGCTTCCGCTAGCATATTTTTCTTTAGCGCCATGCTTTAGGGTTTTTGCCCCCCCCATTTAGGGGTTTCTTCAATTGGTATCAGAGCTAGGCTCTTTGCATGCTATTATGTTTGCTGATGTGATCCATATATGTTGCGCTTACTTGATGATTTTGCGCTTACTTGATGATTTGGTTACATGAACTTTGCGCTTGTGTTTTGGTTACATGAACTTTGCGCTTGTGTCATGGTTACATGAACTTTGCGCTTGTGTCATGGTTACATGAACTTTGCGCTTGTCTCATTGTTACCTAAAGTTTGCGCTCCCCCTTGAAGGGGACCCCCTAAAGTTTGCGCTCCCCCTTGAAGGGGACCCCCTTAGATCTAAGGGTTATCAACATAAGTGAAGCATGTTGTTTGATTGTTTGCGCTTGATCTAGATGTTTATAAAACTTATATCTTGCTCGGCTGATTAGATCTAAGGTGACCCTACTATAATTCCTTAGATGGGTTGATGGGGTTGAAAGCATAATCTAAATAGATCCAAGTCTGATCAGACCATCTGACAGCTCAGATGAGTTGACCTGATAGCACCTATGCGCAAGCACAAGGTGGCTGTAGGTTGACTGCATCTAGGGCGTGTAGCGAGGTCTGGTTGAGACAACTTCTGAACACACTTGAGTCAGGCCCGGGGTCACACCCGCTTGCCAAAACTCATGAGGGTGGTTCAGCCCTTGGCGCATGCATGGTTGACCATTAGGTCAACTCGGGTCAGTTAGGACTCGGTGCATGCAAGGGGAAAGGATCTAACTAGATGGATGAGTGGATCCCCATCAATGGACCATTGTAAGGTTATAGGGCCCATAAGGAAATTAAAATTGATACCATGGGGTTTTTCAAAAATTTTAATTTCATGAATGGATCACATGTTGATTGAACCATATGCTTGTTTATTTAGTCTTATGTGGGTTGCCCATTTGTGTGCTGTGCTGGGGCCTGCGTGCCTGGATTTAAAAAAAAACATTGTAAATTAATTTGTGATCTGCGAATCACATTGTACTTAATTTATAATATGTTGTTGACCTGCGAGTCAACCTTGTCTAGATAGATCAAATGTACTTTGATTAGACAAGAGCACAAAAGCACACATCCAAGAGGGGCATTCACCTGGTGGTGCACCTGAGGTGCTCTTGGCGCTTGGGCACTGGGTTGGACCAGATGAGATGCATAAGGAGCTCAAGTGAAGACTTAAGTAAAATTAAGGTCTTACTAGGGTTCTTGGGCTTTTACCACATAAGATCATGCTTTCTATTTATTGCTTAAATAATTAGAATTGCATGTGTTTATCTTCTGCTATAGCCATAGGATATGCCTGATAGTAAGAAGATAAAAGACCGCTAAAATCCAACGCTAACATATCAAGCTCGTAAGCCTTCTGACGCGAAACCTCACTGTTCTGATTATCGTTGGAGCCGTGTTGAACCCACTCAGTGGGCACGTCCATCTATCTTCAGACGGTGCTGGATTTCACCTGCGTGTTACAGAGTTGGGATTTATCCCCTCTCGTTGCTCAGCATAGCACGTGGTGGTCCAGGGAGTAGGTCAGGTCAGCTTGACCATGTAGGCTACATATGTGGCGCATATGGTAGCACATGGAGGCAGCCATCTCTGGGATCAGAGACTGTGTTGTACCAACTCAGTTGGCATAGTCTGCTGGATTGCCAAGATGAAGGGGAATCGCACGGGTTGGCGATTGGCTGGGATAGCCTACCAGAAATTAGTGCTTGTCATCTCTGTGCAACTTATCTCGCCTGAGCGGGACGCGGAGACCAAGTATGAAATCTGGATCCCATCTCACTAAAAGAGTGTTACTCTTTCGGACTGTTTACTGGATTTTTCAGTCAGACAAAATAGTGAGAAAAGAATCTTTCTTAAGTCCTGGATTGATTCTGAACATTGATACTGACCTTGCTGTTCTTGCTTGTTGTAGATTCCTGCAGTAACGAACACCATGAGCTTCAATGTGCGATCCCTACTGGAAAGGGAGAAGTTTGCTGGGCCGAACTTCTCTGACTGGTTCGGACACCTTAAGATCGTTCTTAAGGCAGAGAGGAAACTGTATGTCCTCGAGACGGCGATACCGCCGCAGCCCGCTCCGAACGCCGCAAGGGCGGTTCGGGATGCCTATGAAAAGCACGTCAATGATAGCATTGATGTCGCTTGCCTGATGCTAGCGTCTATGACGCCACCGCTGCAGCGTCAGCATGAGGATATGTCGGCTATAGAAATTATAGCGAACCTCAAGATGCTGTATGCTGCACAGGCGAGGACTGAACGCTATAATCTGACGAAGCTCTTCTTTCAGAGCAAACTGGCTGAGGGGAGCCCAGTGGGAGCTCACGTGCTCAAGATGATTGGGCACAAGGAGGCTCTGGAGAAACTGGGGCATACCATCAACCAGGAGCTTGCTGTGGATATTATTCTGCAGTCTCTCCCGCCTTCTTTCGATGCGTTCATCATTAACTTTAATATGAACAAAATCGATTGTACGCCGGCAGAGCTGCTGAATATGCTCTTGACCACTGAGGAAACTCTGAAGGGTAAGCCTTCAACCTCTGTCTTGATGGTTCCTTCTAGGAACAAGAAGAAGGGGAAGAAGGGCAAGGCCCCTGTCAAGAATTACAGCAAGGCCCTGAAACAGAAGGTGAAGCGGTCGAAGGACAACAGGTGTTTCCACTGTGGCCAGCTGGGTCACTGGAAAAAGGACTGTAAAGCGCTCCAAGGAGATAAGAGGGGAAGCATCGCTTCTGGCTCAGGTATATATGTGACTGAGGTCATGTTATCTTCTTCTACTATATCATGGGTGTTGGACACTGCATGTGGAGTTCACATTTGTTCAAATGTGCAGGAACTCAAGAGAAGAAGGCAGGTGGGACAGCATGAGGTAGACCTACGAGTTGGAAACGGGGCACGGGTTGCTGCTGTTGCTGTAGGAGACTATTTCATTACTTTACCATCTGGCATTGTATTAGAATTAAACAATTGTTATTTTGTACCAAGTATCACAAAGAATATTATCTCTATTCCTGCTCTTGTCAGGAAAGGATTTGCCTTTGAATGCAATATTTCAAAGTGTGTTTTATCTCTAGATAATATTGTGTATGCAACTGGTTCAATTAACAATGGGTTATACATGTTGGACATGGAAAATTCTATACAAAACATTGATAATAAGAAAGCCAAGTATGCTGATGACAGCACCTTGTTATGGCATAGTCGTTTAGGCCATATAAACGAGAAGCGCATTAAGCGGTTGCATGATCATGGACTGCTGGGATCTTTCTCCTATGAGGAGATTGATACATGCAAAGCTTGTTTGATGGGTAAAATGACGAAGTCACCTTTTTCAAACAAAGGTCAAAGGACTTCAGGTTTAACTGGACCTTATACACAGTGATGTGTGTGGGCCATTTAGTAAACATGCCAGAGGTGGCTATCAGTACTTCATTACCTTTACTGATGATTTCAGTAGGTATGGGTATGTCTATCTGATGAGACATAAAAGTGAATCTTTTGACAAGTTCAAAGAGTTCAAAAATGAAGTACAAAATCAGCTAGGCCGCAATATCAAGGCACTTCGTTCTGATCGAGGTGGTGAATACCTGAGTCATGCGTTTACTGACTATCTGAAGGAGTGTGGGATTATCTCACAGCTCACTCCGCCAGGAACACCGCAATGGAATGGTGTGTCCGAGAGGAGAAATAGAACGTTACTTGATATGGTTCGTTCTATGATGAGTCAGGCTACTCTTCCATATTCCTTTTGGGGTTTTGCACTGGAAACAGCTGCAAAGGTACTAAACCGAGTGCCATCCAAGGCAGTTTCAAAGACGCCATATGAGTTATGGTATGGGAAACAGCCGAGCTTGACATTTATCAGGATCTGGGGTTGCGAGGCTTATGTCAAAAGGCTCGCCTCTGGGAAACTAGAGAGCAGATCTGATAAATGCATCTTTGTCGGTTACCCTAAGGAAACTAAGGGTTATTATTTCTACGATCCCAAAGAGAACAAGGTTTTTGTTGCTCGGACGGCCATATTTCTTGAGAAGGAATTTCTTCTGCAAGAGGCCAGTGGGAGAGAAATAAAGCTGGATGAGAATCCAGAGGAAGGACAAAGTAGTCAGGCACAGATGGATGAGCCTGAGCCGGTAGATCAGGTTATTGAACAACCTGAGGCTCAAATATCACGGGAACCGCGAAGATCGGGTAGGATCCGTCGACAGCCTGAGCGCTATGACGGAGTCTACATCATTGATAATGATGAACCCCTAACTTATGCGGATGCGGTCAGTGGACCGGAGTCAGCTAGATGGCTTGAAGCTATGCGAGCCGAGATGGACTCCATGTCAGATAACCAAGTCTGGGATTTGGTTGATCCGCCTCCGGGAGTAATCCCTATAGGCTGTAAATGGATCTTCAAGAAGAAGATTGACATGGATGGTAACGTGGTTACCTATAAAGGCAGGCTAGTTGCGAAAGGTTTCAAACAAATCTACGGGATAGATTATGATGAAACTTTCTCACCTGTAGCCATGTTTAAGTCTATTCGGATTCTTTTCGCGATAGCTGCATATTACGATTATGAGATCTGGCAGATGGATGTGAAGACAGCTTTCCTTAATGGAAATCTGGATGAGGATGTGTATATGACACAACCAGAAGGTTTCACTAATCCATCAGATCGTCATAAAATATGCAAGTTAAAGAAGTCCATTTATGGACTTAAACAAGCATCTAGGAGCTGGAATATTCGTTTTGATGAATCAATCTCTGAGTTTGGTTTCATCAAGAACGAGGATGACCCGTGTGTATATAAGAGGTTTAGTGGGAGCGTGATTACATTCCTAATCCTCTACGTCGATGATATCTTGATCATTGGAAATGATATTCCTGAACTGCATGCTGTTAAGGCATGGCTAGGAAAATGTTTCCAGATGAAAGATTTAGGAGAAGCAGCCTATGTATTAGGTGTGAAGATCTACAGGGATAGATCTAAGAGGCTTCTCGGGCTGTGCCAGAGTACTTACATCGATAAGGTCCTGGAGAGATTCCATTTAGAGAATTCTAAACGTGGATATCTTCCAGTCAGACATGGTCTGAATCTTTCGAAGAGTCAGTGTCCACAAACACAGACTGAGAAAGATGAAATGGACAATACGCCTTATGCTTCGGCTATTGGGTCCATTATGTATGCGATGTTGTGTACTCGCCCAGACGTCGCTTACGGGTTAAGCGTGACCAGTCGATTCCAAAGTAATCCAGGATTGGCGCACTGGATTGCGGTCAAGAACATTTTAAAATATCTGCGGAGGACCAAAGATATGTTCTTGATATATGGTGGTCAGGAAGAACTCAGTATAGAGGGATATACTGACGCTTCGTTCCAGTCGGACCAGGATGATTTCCGATCGCAATCAGGCTATGTTTTTAGCTTGAATGGTGGAGCAGTGGTGTGGAAGAGCTTCAAACAGTCAACTGTTGCTGATTCCACAACAGAAGCCGAGTATGTTGCAGCCTCGGAAGCATCTAAGGAGGCAGTGTGGATTCGTAAGTTCGTGAGAGAACTTGGTGTCGTTCCTTCGAGTGCTGATCCTTTGGTTATCTTCTGTGATAACACTGGAGCAATTGCACAAGCAAAGGAACCGCGGTCGCACCAGAAGTCCAAGCACATACAGAGACGGTTTCACTTGATCCGGGAGATCATTGATCGTGGCGAGATCAAAATATGCAAGGTTCATACAGATGACAATCTGGCAGACCCGCTTACCAAGCCTCTGGCGCAGCAGAAGCATGAGAAGCACTGTAATAATATGGGTTTGAGATTTCTCAACCATTAGATTAAGTGCAAGTGGGAGATTGTTGGGGTATGCCCTTAAGGCTAATGTTTGAGGCCTTGGGATTGTATAAGTATCATGTAATAAACTCTTATGTTTATAAAAGGCATGGTTATTATTCAGGTTGTTACCTTGTCTGCTGTAATAAGTGTACTTCTGAATAATGTCTCAAAGCTGTTCAGCTGGGCTGACATGCTCTTTGTCCTTAGTCGAGATATCTTGGTGAACTTGAGATAGCCTTGATATGATTGAGACTAATATGAGTGCTAATCTTATAGGATGCTTCGAGCATGGAATAAGATGTAGACTCATGGGTACATTGGATGTACTGGACAGACCCTACTGGGATATTCCATTGCTTGTCACAATGTGAATGATCCTTGTAAGCACTAAGTGGCACATGTCCTTTGACTTGAGATCACTTGTGTTTCTAAATGATGATTGTCATTGTCTTGAGGTAGTTCAATATCATTTGAAACATAATGATTATAGACTATCTTGGATGGTGAGCTTGAGTCAGGTTAGGGCACTTGTGATAGATAAAGGATTGCCGTCTCCTTGTTCAAGGAGTGTGATGTTCTAAAGGGGCCCCCCTTGTATGAGATGATTGAGATAGTGTATGGCCATACCCAGATGACTATGCTCATCTGATCTGATCATGCTCATCGTATTGGAGTTACATGTTGGGGTATGCCCTTAAGGCTAATGTTTGAGGCCTGTGGGAATGTATCTGTATCATGTAATAAACTGTTATGTTTATAAAGGCATGGTTATTATTCGGTTGTTTACATTGTCTGCTGCAATATATGTTCTTCTGAATAATGTCTCAAAGCTGTTCAGCTGGGCTGACATGCTATTATGTCCTTAGTCGATGTATCTTGGTGAACATGAGACAGCCTTGATATGGTTAAGACTAATATGTGTTCTAATCTTATAGGATGCTTCGAGCATGGAATAAGATGTAGACTCATGGGTACATTGGATGTACTGGACAGACCCTACTAGGATGTTCAATTGTTTGTCACAATGTGAATGTTCCTTGATTAAGACAAGTGGCACATTTCCTCTGACTTGAGATCACTTGTGTTTTCTAAATGATGATTGTCATTGTTTTGAGATGGTTCAATATCATTTGAAACATAATGATTATAGACTATCTTGGATGGTGAGCTTGAGTCAGGTTAGAGCACTAGTGATAGACATAGGATTGCCGTCTCCTTGTTGAAGGAGTGTGATGTTCTAAAGGGGCCCCCTGGATGAGATGATTGAGAAAGTGTATGGCCATACCCAGGTGACAGTGTTCATCTGTTCTAATCATGCTCATCATATTGGAGTTACGAGCTTGACAGGCTTGTCCAATAAGAACATCCAGTGGTAAAGGAAATATGCATGCCTTGTGAATTGATTCACACTTGTGCTGTTTTTGGGTGTAGTCTTGGAAGACTCTTTCCTTGATATCGGGAGACAGTGATGTGTTGCTAGATACCCCTCACTGATCGTGATAATGTGAATTATCGTTACCGACGTTTTAAGGAAACCCTCAGGGTCGCACAATTGATGATATGGCTTACTTAAGTCAGATCGTGTGGACTGAATTGTTCAGGTTCAGTTTAAAGGGATTTAATCTCTGATTGTAAGTGAGATCTAGTCTGATCATGTTTGATTGATTAGGGCTTGAGATCGGTAAGCTTCGATCGAGAGAATGGATGCTAGATCGGTCAGATCAGGAGCATCAAAGAGATCAACGGTTAGATCTGGAACCTTAGGGTTTTAATGTGATCTAGGCCATGTCGATTGGTTTATTTGGTTATTGAACCAAAATTAAATTGAACCAAAATGGTTCAAGACTAGGCGACAAGTTCACTTAGCGTGAACATGTTGGGCGGTGAGTGGTGCTATTTTTAGCAACCATGACTCTCACGTTCGAATAGAGAGGGTTCTCTATTCTCGCCTCTTGAACATATATTCCTCTCGTTCTTTTGGGTGACGGCGCCTTGGAGCTTGAGGAGAATTCGGCAAAGAGAAAAGATCTCCTTCCCTTTCCATTTCGATCAAAGACTTCTTTGGATCTTGCTAGCACAAGAATCGCAAAGAGGAGTAGGCGACATCAACTGTGTGCGTCACCTCTGGAGAAGATCTGCTTTGATCTTTGCTTCCTAGACGCCATCTTGAAATGGCTATGGTATGAGTTTTATCTCTTCTATGCAATCGAATTTTTATGGTTGATCATATCACATGAAGCCGATCCATGAAACCCTAATCCGCTGCCTAAATGTTTATAATGCGCCATGCTGGGTTTCGCCCCCCTCTAGAAAGGGGTTCTTTCATTACAGGCTTGACATGCTTGTCCAATAAGAACATCCAGTGGCAAAGGAATCATGCATGCCTTGTGAGTTGATTCACACTTGTGCTATGGTTTGGGAGTAGTCTTGGAAGACTCTTTCCTTTATATCGGGAGACAGTGATGTGTTGCTAGATACCCCTCACTGATCGTGATAACGTAAGTTATCGTTACCGACATTTAAAGGAAACCCTCAGGGTCGCACAATTTGATGATATGGCTTACTTAAGTCAGATCGTATGGACTGGATTCTTTGGTTCAGTTTAAAGGGGATTTAATCTCTGATTGTAAGTGAGATCTGGTCTGATCATGTTTGATTGATTAGGGCTTGAGATCGGTAAGCTTCGATCGAGAGAGGTGATGCTAGATCGGAGAGATCAGGGGCATCAGGAGATGAATGGTTAGATCATGAGCCTTGGGGTTCGATTTGGTCTAGACCAAGTGGCTTGAGCTATTTCGGTTTGGTTTGATGAACCAAATTCGATTGAACGATTTGGATTGAACCGGTTCACAAATGTGAACGCTTGGTTCAATGCCAATATGCGTTCTTGAAGTGGCTTGAACGCTTGGCTTGATTCTCTTCCACTTATGGAAAGTAATCAAAGCCGGTTATGCTTCAACGCCAAAACGCATAAGCGTTGGCTTCTTCACTTCAACGCTCATCATCCTTTTCGAAGTGTGGTTGACGAAGGTGGGAGAGAAGCAAGAGAAGCTCTCGGCCAAGAAAGGGAATCATCTCATCATCCCTTCCATTCGACAAAAAGAAAAGCTTGGGTGTCTTGCTAGCACAAGGGACCGCAAGGAGTAAGCATCTTCATCTTGTGTGTGAACTTGTGGAGGAGATCTAGTTTGTTCTCTTCATCCAAGCCGAATTCCAAGCATATGGCGTTGGTATGAATTTCCATCTCAATCTACTCAATCGGTTATAGTTGAACATATGGCATGCAAATGATCTTAAACCCTTGCTTCCGCTAGCATATTTTTCTTTAGCGCCATGCTTTAGGGTTTTTGCCCCCCCCATTTAGGGGTTTCTTCAAGGATCCTGTTGGAGCTGGGGATGGCTGGGCAGCTTCCTCCAGTCCTGGGGAGTGTTCCCAGGGGTCTTCCAAGGTCGGTGGTGCACCCCAAGGCTCCTCAATGACTCCGTCAACCAACGACAAAGTCCGTGCTAAGGTCGCGCCAAGGACCTTTAGCGACCGGCAATGGGGTGTAGAGGCCGGTGTTCGCTGGTCGGGGTTTGGCCATTTGGCATGTGCCACAATGGCGCACAATGCGCTCAACGTCCTTGCGAAGGGAAGGCTAAAAGGAGCGCTCCTTCACCATCTCAAGGGTCTTGTCATGGCCGTGATGGCTGGCGACACCACCCGCGTGTAGCTCGAGCAAAAGATGATGTCGAAGCGATGACCAGGGAATGCATAGGCGGTCCCCTAAATGAAAATTGACGGGGAGCTTCGTCTTGATGTCTGGAATCCACTCGTTCGCTTAGATTTTTCAAAATCCATCAAAATCAAGCTCTTTTTAACTGAAAATGATCAAAAATGAGAAAAGGTGTAGATTCCACAATATTTGACAAATAAGGCTTAAAAACAAGCAAAAGAGCATACATATGACTCAAAAATAATATACAATTGATATAAAATTTACTATGAATTTTTATGTTATCAAAATGCAGAAGGCTCAAATTTTGCTTGTCCTCAAGCAAATAAATAAAGAACAATGCTTATAAAGGAAAATATGCTCTTTTATGAAAAATAAATTTCTAAAATATGATCACTCATGAAATATTCCACCAACTGTTACATAAAATTTTAGATAAATACATCGTGCTCTGAAATTAATCTTTAAGATTCACAACTTAATCAAATAAAATTTCACAACTTAATCAAATAAAATTTCACAACTTATATAATAAAAAGAATCTCAGTCTCATAAATTCACCCAATTTTACACAGTGCCATGTAGGGGAGTTTCTCTCTCTTTTTGGGTCTTGGATTCTTTCTTCCCAACAAATAGTAAAATAGACTAAATATCAACTAGGTTAATCAATTGACATTAATTCAAAAATTAAACTCATATGCTCATTTTATTCAAGAAAGATGTTTCACTCTTAGATTGCATTAATCAAACAACATACCTACCCAAAACCTGATGCATCAATCAATGAAGGATTTCAACAAGTAGATATATGTTAAAGAAATAAATTCAGCATAATAGGTATATCTCCATTCACAGGCATTGACATGTATAAACATTCATCATCAATATTTAATCCACACACCTCTCATCACATAGATTCAAGTCATAAAAAAATTTAAACATAAAAAATGTCAAAATCATTGCAAAAGGTGTGAAGCATCAAACTCATACAATCATAATCAAAAGTGTAAAATGATAGTTTCAAGCAACCACATCAAATAGAAATCTTAGTAGGTGATACAATCATAGCAAATAGCAAAACAAATCAAGTAGCAATACCATACAATCATTACCTCCTTGCCTTTGGCAAAAAAAAAAGTGCAAACAATACTCACCCAATAATACTTTAGCAAACTCAATCGTCGTTTAGGGTGTAGCATCGGGCCAAATGTGGCAGGGTCTGAAGATGCGCCTTCTGAAAATTTACCTGCGTAATTTTAAGATACATAAGGCTCAGCCCAAAAATAGTATCTTATTTAAAATAATAATAATAATAATAATAATAATATTTTTCTTAAAGGGTAATCAAAGATTTCGTCGGTGGTCTAGAAGGGTGCCGGTGGAAGGATTTGATATGGAATAGATGCCAGTGGAAGAGCTACTTGCTGCGAAGGATAGGTTGCGACGGCAAAAGTGATGATGAGTAGTCTCTTGTAGCCTGCTAGAGACTATAGTCCGGGAGGTGAAGTCGTCGGCTGGCGGGTGGCGAGAGATGATGCTGCATAGCCGAAAAAATCAGAGTCACTAATGAAGGTTCCGCATGCTGAAAAGAAATAACATAAAATAATTAAAAATAAATAAATAAAAAAAATGCGGCTTGAAGATGAAATAAAGATGCTAAGTAGTTAGGAACAACGGTGACGTTGACAGAAGTGGAGGCGACTCTGGCTGGAAAGACTGTTTACTACTGGAGAAGAATGCTTTGGCTGACGGTCTGATGGTGAAGAATGAAGCGGCATCGGCATGAAGCTAGCTTCTCAAACGCTGAAGAGAAAGTACCGGCTGGTGGCTGTGGCTTGCGGTGAAGATGTTGCTGGTGGCTGAAACAGAGTCCTGGCTGGAGATAGATTCTGCCGGATAAGAAAGATTAGAGGTGGAAGCTGCCGGCTGCTATTAGTTGCTGGAAATCAGTTGCTGGTTGTGATTACGTGGTAACAGAAACAGAGAAGTTTTCGGTCACTGTTGAAAGTAAAGGCTGAGAAGATGCAAAGTTGCCGCCTTCCTTGAATCTGGAGGTAGATGCCAGTGCTGAAGAGGTCAAACGTAGCGGTGGATTGCTGAAGTTGAAAAATTTCTATTGCCTGGGAAGCTAGAGGGCGGCTGGAAATAAAGATGTTGGAGATTACTGCCGCCTGGATGTAGCTGCTGGCCATGGGAATAGAAGGCGTCGACTGTTGGTCTGCCAGAGAAGAAGAAGCTAGTAGCAGTTATAGATCAGAAGAGTTTCCAGCGAAGAAAACTGGGAGGTGAAGGGCCGAGGCAAGTCGTCACTGTAAATTCCTACTGCCGGTTGAAGATGCTCCCTGTCGGATGGCTGGAAGATGAAGCTTCCCGCTGGATCACATTGCCAATGGTGGAGATGTTGCTAGTTGGAACAAAAGAGCAGGCGGTTGCAGAAGCGGCGCGATCTACTGTCTGGTGGTAGAAGCGGAGGCTGGCAGGAATCTGGTCGGATGAAGCTGGCGGTGCTGCTTATGTTGGGGGATGAAGACTCTGGCGGCGAAAATAGGGTAGTGAGAGAAGCTGCTGCTGGATTCAGAGAGCCTGCCGGCCGTGGATTCTGAGGTGAACTGAAGACAAGCATGTGCTAGAAAACTTTGCTACCTTCTGGTCGACTGGCTGAAGAAGATGTAGTAGGAGGCTGCAGTCATCATTGTCGATAGAAACCTGGCGAGTGGATGCTCAAGACATAGCAACATTCTCCTGCCAAAAACTCATTGTCGCCGTGTATCAGAGAAGCAGGAGTGAGTGGCAGAATCAGAGTAGTGAGAGAAGTTGCGAACGGATTCGGCAAGAAGAAACTCAATGACACCGGCAGATCTGGAATTGGAAGGCTGAGGTGCCGGCTCGAAACTGGGAGAAGAAGAGCACAACGGCTGCAGAGGCGGAGCAGATGTCTCTAGTTGACGGAAGAAGACGCAACCGAGGGAAGATGGAAGTGCTGCTACCCTCGGCTGGAGAACATTCATCTCCAAAAGGTTGTCGCTAGAGAGTTGATCGGGTGGAGCTTTGCGGCAACGTCTGGAACAAAACTTCACAGGCGAAGGAAACAGGGAGGTTGATGACACAAAAATTCATAGTATATGTTGTGTCATTTGATAGGTCTTTTTGTGTCATATTCATGCTCTTTTACTTATTTTGATGCCTTATTTATCAAATATTGCAGAATCTACACCTTTTTATGTTTTTGATCATTTTCAGGTAAAAAGAAACTATTTTACGGTGTTTTCAAGCAATCCAAATGCATAGACAAATTCCCATCATCAAGAGAAGATTACCTGTCAAATTTCACGCAAATTGCAACATCAGACCAAATTATGGCAGGGCCGTAATGAATATTACGGTATCGTGGTTTTACTGAATCCACAGAATGAATCACGGTGCTACCGTAATTTCTAAGACCTGCCATAATTTTGGTCAATTTTTGTCAAGAAGGAAATACGGCACTGCCGTAATATATATTATGGGCCATAATATCGGGTGATTTCTTTACAAAAAACTTTGCGCGATCACGGCACTGCCGTGGTTGTTTTTACGGCACGTGTTTATCCAAGAATTTTAACTAGAACACATTACAGCACTACCGTAATGAACATTACGGCCATAATTGTACCCCTGGTAGCCGATTTACCCGGTCATATTGAAGCCTGATTTTTGCGCGGATGATTTAGACCACCAATTTGAGATCCTTACAAAGAGAAATACTCTGCATAAAGAGGTGAACATCAGCGCACCAAAAGCCCTAATTTTGATCAGCGTTTAGAGAGAAATCGAGTTTTTCACCGCCGCCCTATGTTTCACCACCGGGAAGCGTATAGAGCATCTCCGGCTATGAAATTTGAAGGAAACTGTGCTTGAAGGAGAAGAACATACACCAGAAGTTTCAGAGAGAAAGAAGACTGATCGAAGGAGAAATCAACGAAAGAAGCACCACTGGCACTGTTCATCGCGAGTTTTAGGGCAAAATTACCACTGTAATTTTCATTATAACCCTGTGTTTAGTAAAACTCCCTCCTTCTACTCGATTTCTGATTGTTGTAAACTATGGCATATTGTAATTTCTTCATCATGCTAGCTTAAATACTTTTTGTGATAGGGGGTGTAATCCCCTTAATTTTATAATGACTAGATGATCTTTATTTCATCAGAATACTCTTGTTATGATAATTCTACTTAAGTGATGATTGTCTCTAATCTCTTCTAGTTTCATATTGTCAACTTGTATTGGAGTTTTTCTGATATTAACTAAAATGTGACTTGCAAAAACTTGGAACCCTAGAATCGTGATTTAGGAACTCATCGTAAGCTTATATCATATTCGATTGCCTAGCTAATAAGAAATTAATTCTTTGGTACTTAACAAACGAGGTCTCTGTGGTTCGATATCTTAATTATTACTTAGAGTATCCGTGTAGTTGCAGACATAACAAGTTTTTGGCACCGTTGCCGGGTACCTTGGTTTTTGTTAATATTAAAGTAATTGATAGTATTGCTAGACTAGGTTTTATTTAATTTTCCGCTTTTGTTATTTTCTTTAGGAATCATTAGAAGCAGAGATTAATTTTGTTTTCTGTACTTTTATGCATATTTTGAGTTTATTTGATCTATCTACTTGTGCATGCGTAGGAATCTTAGATTAAGACCTCTAGTTCCCTTAGATCTTGAGATTAACAAAACTCTTAGACTGCGCAGGAAACTCAGATTTGAAGAAAGGCAGGAAGAAGAAATAGTCATGGCAGACAGAAGATCACTTAGGGACTATGCAGCCCCTAGTCCACAAGAGATACACTCTAGCATTGCTAGACTAGTTATAGAGGCTAATAACTTTGAAATCAAGCCTGCTTTCCTTTCTATGATCCAGCAAAATTAGTTTGGAGGATCTCCACTTGAAGATCCTAATTAACATCTTGTCTTATTTCTTGAATTATGTGATATAATTAAAATTAATGATGTTTCTAATGATGCATTGAAACTCAGATTGTTTCCTTTCTCTCTCAGGGACCGCGCACGTTCTTGGCTTCATTCTCAACCTACCGGTACCTTCACTACATGGGATCAACTATCTAATGCTTTCTTGATGAAGTATTTCCCACCCAGCAAGACAATCTAGTTGAGGAACCAAATTACTAGCCTTGCACAGCGGGATGGCGAGTCTTTGAGCGAGGCATGGGATCGTTTCAACGAGTTACAACGGAAGTGTCCTCACCATGGCCTTGAAAAATGGTTTTTGATACATACTTTTTATAATGGTTTGCTGTGTAATACCCGTCTGACTGTTGATGCTGCTGTAGGAGGAGCCCTCATGAGCAAAGCTATTGAAGATGCTTTCACCTTGTTTGAAGAGATGGCTCTGAACCACAATCAATGGACTACAGAGAGAGGAGTGATATATCGGCCTCCTCATGGTAAGAATGAAAGTGATAACTTGCGCATCTTGGCAGCGAAGGTAGATTCTTTGAGTAATAGATTTGATTCTTTTCCAATGCAAACTGCTGTAGTGTCTTGCTTTGCTTTATGTGACATTTGTGGTAATCAAGGACATTATTCTGAAGATTGTAGAGTTATTGCTGATCATGGTGTATAACAAATAAATGCTATAGAGGGTTACAATCAAAGTAGAAATAATGACCCATATTCTAGTACATATAACTCTAGATGGAGGAATCATCCCAATTTGTCTTGGAAAAATAACAATAATATAGGGGGATAGGGTGAGAATAGAGGATACCAACCAAGGCAACAAAATCAAAATCAGCCTCAGAATTCTAGTTTAGAGTCCATACTTAAAAAATTTATGTCAAGTCAAAACTAGAAATTTGAAAAAATTATGGATGAAATGAAATAGCAAAAGGATACAATTAATCAGCTTACCTCTTAGGTTGGATCTTTAACAGCACACAATAAAATTCTAGAAAACCAGATAGCACAGCAAGCTAGCACTTCTTATAGACCCCTAGGGAAATTGCCTGCTAAACCTGAACTAAACCCTAGGGAACATTGTAATGCTATAATTACTAGGAGTGGGAAGCAATTAGATGAACTTATAGAGAGAATTGAGGATGATGAGGAAGAGCCTGAAATTGAACAGAGCAGTGAACCAGTATTGGAAAAATCTCCTGTACATGAGCAGTCCCATGATAGTTTGCCACTTCACCAGGGTGATGAACTTAAAGGTGATGAACTATGTCAATCAGATTGTCCTAGGCCTAGTTCACCTGCACCTTATAGGCCACCTATACCTTTTCCCCAAAGATTAGTTCAAACAAAATTAGATAAGCAATTTGGAAAATTTCTTGATGTTCTGAAAAAGCTTTATATTAACATTCTATTTACTAAAGCTTTATCTCAAATTCCCACATATGCTAAGTTTTTAAAAGAAATTTTATCAAATAAAAGAAAGATAGAGGACTATGGCACTATGGCATTAACTAAGGAGTGTAGTGCTATTATCCAAAACAAGTTGCCACCAAAATTAAAGGATCCATGTAGTTTCTCTATTCCTTGTTCAATTGAGAGTATGGCTTTTGACCAAGCCTTATGTGATTTGGGTGCTAGTATAAGCTTAATGCCTTTATCTATTTATAGGAAATTGGACATGGGAGAGCTTAAACTAACTTCAATATCTTTGTAGCTCGCCGATCGTTCTGTTAAGTATCCTGTAGGGATTCTTGAGGATGTTCCAATCCAGGTGGGTAAGTATTTTGTTCCAGGAGATTTTGTAGTACTAGAGATGAAGGAGGATGCAAAAATTCCTATCATACTTTGTAGACCGTTCTTAGCTACCGCAGGAGCAATTATTGATGTAAAGAATGGTAAACTCACACTTAACATTGGAGATGAAAAAACTTGAGTATGACTTGAATGAAACCATGAAAAAACTATCATATTCTAGATCTTGCTATAGTATACATGCTATGGATGATAGTGTCTATGATCTTAGTGATTTATTTGTTGAAACTTGTGCATATAATTCTGATATAGATGATAATTCTGTTTTTGATCCTAATTTAGACACTAGTTCTGAAATTCATCATCTATTAGAATGCATTATTCTTGATGATAAAAAGAATGAGGAAGAGAAAATTCCAAAAGTTGAACTTAATACTTTACTTGATAATCTTCATTATGAATTTCTTGACTTGATTCTACTTACCCTGTTATTGTTGATGCACAGCTTACTAAAAAGGAGACGGAATTGCTTCTCAAGGAGCTAAGGATTCATAGGAAGGTAATAGGGTACACAATTGATGACTTAAAGGGAATTAACCCCTCTTTTTGTATGCACAGAATTTTGATGGAAGTGCAGCACAAGCCACATGCAGATTTTCAAAGGACACTTAACCCCTCTATGAAGGAAGTTGTGAAGAAGGAAGTTCTAAAATTACTTGATGCAGGTATTATCTATCCTATCTCTGACAGCAAGTGGGTAAGTCCTGTTCATTGTGTTCCTAAGAAAGGGGGAGTAACTATAATGAAAAACAAAGATAATGAATTGATTATTGTTAGAACAGTAACTAGTTGGCGCATGTGCATAGATAATAGAAAATTGAATGTAGCCACTAGGAAAGATCATTTTCCCTTGCCTTTTATTGATCAGATGGTTGAGAGGCTTGCAAACCACTCTCATTTTTGTTTCTTAGATGGATATTCTGGATTTTTCCAAATTCCTATACATCCCGATGACCAAGACAAGACTACTTTCACTTGCCCATATGCTACTTTTGCATATAGGAGAATGCCTTTTGGTTTATGTAATGCACCTGCTACTTTTTAGAGGTGTATGATTGCTATTTTTTCTGACTTTCTTGAGGACTTTATGGATGTTTTTATAGATGATTTTTCTGTATATGGCTCTTCTTTTGATGATTGCTTGGCTAACTTATCTCGAGTTTTATAGAGGTGTGAAGAAACTAATCTTGTGCTTAACTGGGAAAAGTGTAATTTCATGGTTAGGCAGGGGATAGTTTTGGGGCACCTAATTTCAGAAAGAGGGATAGAAGTTGACAAAGCCAAAGGTGAGGTGATAGAAAAATTGGACCCGCCCACCACAGCAAAGGAAGTCCGAAGCTTCCTAGGACACGCAAGATTCTACCAACGATTCATCAAGGATTTCTCTAAACTTGCTAGACCTCTTACAAATTTACTTTGTAAAGATGTTAAATTTTCTTTTGATGAAAATTATTTATCTACTTTTTCAGGAGTTAAAGAAGGCTTTGATCTCCGCACCTAACATCCAGCCTCTAGACTGGGATTTGCCCTTTGAGCTAATGCGTGATGCCAGTGATTATGCAATAGGCGCAGTCCTAGGGCAGAGAAAAGAGAAAAAGCCTAATGTCATTCATTATGCTAGTAAGACCTTGGATGAAACACAGAGGAATTATACCACCACTGAAAGAGAACTTTTGGCTATAGTTTTTGCCTTTGATAAATTCAGATCATATTTGCTTAACTCTAAAGTTGTGGTGTACACTGATCATGCTGCTGTGAGATACTTGATGCAGAAAAAGGATAGTAAACTACACTTGCTTAGATGGATTTTACTTTTGTAAGAGTTTGATTTGGAAATCAAAGATAAAAAGGGATCAGAGAACTTCGTTGCAGATCATCTTTCAAGGATAACGGTAGAAATTGAAAATAATGATATAATCAATGATTCTTTACCTGAAGAACAACTCTTAGCTATTGAACAGATCAAAGCTCTATGGTATGGTGATATAGTAAATTACTTGGTGGCTAATATTTTTCCTCTGGATTTGAGTTATTAAAGAAAGAAGAGATTTTTAGCTGAGGTAAAGAACTATTTTTGGGATGAGCCTTATGTTTTTAGGAGATGTGCAGATGAAATTTTTAGGAGGTGTATACCTGAAGAGGAAATCACAGATATATTATTTCAGTGTCATGGATCTTCATATGGAGGGCATGCTAGTACCCAGAAGACTGCCTTCAAGGTTTTACAGTAAGGATTTTATTGGCCCTCAATCTTTAATGATGCTAGAAATTTTATTTTATCTTATGATAGATGCCAAAAAACAGGGAACATTAATAGAAGACATGAAATGCCACTGTCCACTATTCTTGAGGTTGAGATATTTGATATTTGGGGAATAGATTTCATGGGACCTTTTCCATCTTTTGGAGGTAACAAATACATACTTGTGGCAGTTGATTATGTTTCTAAGTGGGTTGAGGCTCTTTCTTCTCCTACTAATGACTCTAGAGTTGTTGTTAAACTGTTCAAAAAGATTATCTTTCCATGATTTCGGACACCACGAGTAGTGATTAGTGATGGAGACTCACACTTCATAGAACATAAGTTCTCAGCCTTGCTCAAGAAGTATGGGGTGAATCATAAAGTCGCATTGCCATATCATCCCCAAACAAGTCGATGTTTGTGTATATGCCCTAGGACCTGTGGTTGGTCCGACATATGTCATATTCATTTGTGGTATATATCCTGGCATGGTCGTTGTTATGCATTTTGTACATCTGCGTCATGTGTATATTTGCATGTACAATGTCCCTGGAGATAGATTCTATCTAACCTCAAAGAATAATCCCCTGTCAAGTGTAATAGTGGATAAGGGACAGCTGTGATACACTTGAGACTAGTATATGCGTTGGTTGAGCACGGGTTGCTAATGCAGGCATATGGGTATATCAAGGGAGATATACTGGATCGACTCACTGTGAGGATTTGACCTGGTGTCACAGGTCAAATCTCACAATGATAGAGATTCTCTCGTCCTTGACTTGAGGTCATTGATATCTCTATATGGTAAGGGATGTACTTTGATACAACCTAACGCTCCACGTAACAGGGGAGTCATAACAATTGTCATTGGGTATATCTTGAGCCACATGAGAGATTCAATGAGCCAATAGAGGATTTTCCCCTTCCCTACGGGGATGCTTGATGTTCATGGGCCCCTACATGGTGCATGACTAAAAGTGTGTGGCCACACCCAGGTTAAGCCTGAATAGAGTCATGGCCATTAATGTTGGAATTAACAAGTGTGATACACTTGTCCGACTTGGATGATCGGCCTAGCAAAAGGACTAGAGTGTACATATATCTTTTCGTAGTTTTAGGGGATGTCGATGATGACTCCATTTCGAGGACTTGGGTAGTAATGATGTACTGCTAGGTGCCACTCATTGCTTGTGATGATGTGAGGTTATCACTGCCAACGTCTGAGGAACCTACAGGGTCGCACACGTAAACTGATATAGGGGGGAAGCGTGTAGTAAAACTAGTGATGCAAAACTCAATTATTTATTATTTTTTTATTTTTAGAAAATATCAAATTTCACAAACAACCCAAAATTTAGTGCTACAGAAAATTATTATTTAAGAAAAGTAACTATATGTTGTAGGAGGATCCAGTGATCCAAAAATTGACCCAATTAAACCATGGTCTAGAACAACACTAGTTCTTTTGAATGACATGAAAAATAGATGATGAAGAGTTGTCAACAATTTATAACGTTTGCAACAATATAGCAAGTCAGATTACTCAATATAAAGCAGTGCATAATCTTATCCGTCTTGACTTTTGTAATGCTTCCCAAGTTGATTGGTGATTCTTTTAGTGGAACCAAGTTATCAGATCTGTAGAGTGAAACCTATTCTTCATGCTCGTGTCAGAGATAAGAGGTTCTATCAAGTCTAAACACGTTGAATACCTGCAAGAACAAGGCTAATCAGATTAGTTTTCAGAACAATTGTAGGAGTTAATCAAATATGAAAAGTTGCTAAGTATCCTTGGTTGATCTGAGGAATCTGGATTCAGTCCAACTGGTCCATATGATAGAACAAGATTTGGTCTTTCTATTCGTGCCAGAGTTCTGGAATTTTGTTGCGCTGTTTGCTTAAGATACATGCATGAAGAAGCTTAGTCAGATTAGAATTACCAGGACTCGAAACAGAAGGCACGGGTCATTCTGGAAATAGGGGAAATTGCATAAGAGGGCAAGGGTCGTCGGCATTCGGCCGATGATGGACCAAACCCAAAACTGCTATAACTAGAGGTTGTTGAGGTTGTTGTGACGTCGTGGGCGGATTTTGGAGGTGGACAGTGGCATGTCGGTGGAGAATCACGCGGAAGAGTTGTGCTGGGGCGGAAGCTGGGCGGAAACAGGGACGTCGCGCTGGAACAGGATTCGTCGCCAGACGGCCAGTGGTGCACGGATGGCGAACCTGCTATGATTGGAAGTTCTTATGATGATGGTGAAAGGTCCCCTTCAAGGGGGTGTGAAACCCTAAAGTGGCGCACGTCAAGAATTTCATAGCGGAAGCTAAGGTTTCCATAGGATCATTTGAATGAACATATGATCAACTTGCTAAAAGATTGCAAAGATCGAAAGGATCATACCGTAGCCATCACTTGGATGGAGCCTTGGAAGCAAAGAGTCAAATGCTTCTTCTCCAAAGGGAATCGCACACAAGATGAGAGATGGCTACCTCCTTGGTCGTTCCTTGTGCTAGCAAGGATCTCCAAATTTCCTTGTCGTGTGAAGAAGATGAGAGATGGATCTTGGCGAGGATCAACTTTCTTCTCTTTTCGTCAAGTCTCTCTACACCGAAAGAGCATCCGTGAGAAGAGAAGAGGCGAGCGTTGAAAACCTTTAGGCGTTGAGGGAAGTGGCAAGTTATGACATTCCAAAAATAGAAGACATGAAGCCATGCGCCCACAAACCGACCAAAACGCCTACAAGCATTGAACCAAGCGTTCACCATGTGTGAACCGGTTCAAGCCAATTCGGTCCAATGCATTTGGTTCAAAGACCAAACCAAATCAGCCCAAGCCATAGTCTAGATCTCTCTGAACCAAATGGTTCAAGATCTAACCGTTCATCTCTTGATGCCCTTGATCTCACCGATCTAGCATCAATACTCTCGATCGAAGCTTACCGATCTCAAGCCCTAATCAATCAAACATGATCAGACTAGATCTCACTTACAATCAGAGTTTAAACTCCTTTAAACTGAACCAAAACAATTCAGTCCACACGATCTGACTTAAGTAAGCCATATCATCAAATTGTGCGACCCTAAGGGTTTCCTTTAAATGTCGGTAACGATAACTTACGATATCACGATCAGTGAGGGGTATCTAGCAACACATCACTGTCTCCCGATATAAAGGAAGGAGTCTTCCAAGACTACACCCAAACCACAGCACAAGTGTGAATCCACTTCACTAGGCATACATGTTTCCTTTGCCACTGGATGTTCTTATTGGACAAGCGTGTCAAGCCTGTAGCTCCAATATGATGAGCATGATTAGATCAGATGAACATAGTCACCTGGGTATGGCCATACACTTTCTCAATCATCTCATCCAGGGGGGCCCCTTTAGAACATCACACTCCAAACAAGGAGACGGCAATCCTATGTCTATCACTAGTGTCCTAACCTGACTCATGATCATTATCCAAGATAGTCTATAACCATTATGTTTCAAATGATATTGAACTACCTCAAAACAATGACAATCATCATTTAGAAACACAAGTGATCTCAAGTCAGAGGACATGTGCCACTTGTTGCAAACAAGGATTATTCACATTGTGATAAGCAATTGAATATCCTAGTAGGGTCTGTCCAGTACATCCAATGTACCCATGAGTCTACATCTTATTCCATGCTCGAAGCATCCTATAAGATTAGAACACATATTAGTCTCAATCATATCAAGGCTGTCTCATGTTCACCAAGATATTTTGACTAAGGACATTACAGCATGTCAGCCAAGCTGAACAGCATTGAGACATTATTCAGAAGCACACTTATTGCAGCAGACAATGTAACAAACTGAATAACAACCATTGCCTTTATAAATATAAGAGTTTATACATGATACTGAAAGAATCCCAAGGCCTCAAACATTAGCCTTAAGGGCATACCCCAACAATCTCCCACTTGCACTTAATCTAATGGTTGAGAAATCTCAAACCCATATTATTACAGTGCTTCTCATGCTTCTGCTGCGCCAGAGGCTTGGTAAGCGGGTCAGCCAGATTGTCATCTGTATGAACCTTGCAGATTTTGATCTCACCACGATCAATGATCTCCCGGATCAAGTGAAACCGTCTCTTTATGTGCTTGGACTTCTGGTGCGACCGTGGTTCCTTTGCTTGTGCGATTGCTCCAGTGTTATCGCAGAAGATAACCAAAGGATCTGCACTCGAAGGAACAACACCAAGTTCTTGAACGAACTTACGAATCCACACTGCCTCCTTGGATGCTTCCGAGGCTGCAACATACTCGGCTTCTGTTGTGGAATCAGCAACAATAGATTGTTTGAAACTTTTCCACACCACTGCTCCTCCATTCAAGCTAAAAACATAGCCTGATTGCGATCGGAAATCATCCTGGTCAGATTGGAACGAAGTGTCAGTATATCCTTCAATACTGAGTTCTTCCTGACCTCCATATATCAAGAACATATCTTTGGTCCTCCGAAGATATTTCAAAATGTTCTTGACCGCAATCCAGTGCGCCTGACCTGGATTACTTTGGAATCGACTGGTCACGCTTAACCCGTAAGCGACGTCTGGGCGAGTACATAACATCGCATACATAATGGACCCAATAGCCGAAGCATAAGGCGTATTGTCCATTTCATCTTTCTCAGTCTGTGTTTGTGGACACTAACTCTTTGAAAGATTCAGACCATGTCTGACTGGAAGATATCCTCTTTTAGAATTCTCTAAATGAAATCTCTCCAAGACTTTATCGATGTAAGTACTCTGGCACAGCCCGAGAAGCCTCTTAGATCTATCCCTGTAGATCTTCACACCTAATACATAGGCTGCTTCTCCTAGATCTTTCATCTGGAAACATTTTCTTAACCATGCTTTAACAGCATGCAGTTCAGGAATATCGTTTCCAATGATTAAGATATCATCGACGTAGAGGACTAGGAAAGTAATCACGCTCCCACTAAACCTCTTATATACACACGGGTCGTCTTCATTCTTGATGAAACCAAATTCACATATTGATTCATCAAAACGAATATTCCAGTTTTTTGATGCTTGCTTAAGTCCATAAATGGACTTCTTTAACTTGCATATTTTATGACGATCTGATGGATTAGTGAAACCTTCAGGTTGTGTCATATACACATCCTGATCCAGATTTCCATTAAGGAAAGCGGTTTTCACATCCATTTGCCAGATCTCATAATCGTAATATGCTGCTATTGCGAGAATGATCCGAATAGACTTGAACATGACTACAGGAGAGAAAGTTTCATCATAATCTATCCCGTAGATTTGTTTGAAACCTTTCGCAACTAGCCTGCCTTTATAGGTAACTACGTTACCATCCATGTCAATCTTCTTCTTGAAGATCCATTTACAGCCTATAGGGATAACTCCCATAGGCGGATCAACCAAATCCCAGACTTGATTATCTGACATGGAGTCCATCTCGGCTCGCATAGCTTCAAGCCATCTAGCTGACTCCGGTCCACTAACCGCATCCGCATAAGTGAGGGGTTCATCATGATCAATGATGTAGACTCCGTCATAGCGCTCAGGCTGTCGACGGATCCTTCCCGATCTACGCGGTTCCCGTGATATCTGAGCCTCAGGTTGTTCAATAACCTGTTCTACTGGCTCAGGCTCATCCAACTGTGCTTGACTACTTTGTCCTTCTTCTGGATTCTCATCCAGCTTTATTTCTCTCCCACTGGCCTCTTGCAGAAGAAATTCCTTCTCAAGAAAAATGGCTATCCGAGCAACAAATACCTTGTTCTCTTTGGGATCATAGAAATAATAACCCTTAGTTTCCTTAGGGTAACCGACAAAGATGCATTTCTCAGATCTGCTCTCTAGTTTCCCAGAGGCGAGCTTTTTGACATAAGCCTCGCAACCCCAGATCTTAATAAATGTCAAGCTCGGCTGTTTCCCATACCATAACTCATATGGAGTCTTCGAAACTGCCTTGGATGGCACTCGGTTTAGTACCTTTGCAGCTGTTTCCAGTGCAAATCCCCAAAAGGAGTAAGGTAGAGTAGCCTGACTCATCATAGAATGAACCATATCCAGTAAGGTTCTGTTCCTCCTCTCGGACACACCATTCCATTGCGGTGTTCCTGGTGGAGTGAGCTGTGAGATAATCCCACACTCCTTCAGATAATCAGTAAACTCTCGACTTAGGTATTCTCCACCTCGATCTGAGCGAAGTGCCTTGATATTTCGGCCTAGCTGATTTTGCACTTCATTTTTGAACTCCTTGAACTTGTCAAAAGATTCACTTTTATGTCTCATTAAATAGACATATCCATACCTACTGAAATCATCAGTAAAGGTAATGAAGTATGAATAGCCACCTCTGGCATGTTTACTAAATGGCCCACACACATCACTGTGTATAAGGTCAAGTAAACCTGAAGCTCTTTGACCTTTGTGAGGAAAAGGAGACTTCGTCATTTTGCCCAATAAACAAGCTTTGCATGTATCAATCTCCTCATAGGAGAATGATCCTAGCAGTCCATGGTCATGCAACCGCTTAATGCGCTTCTTGTTAATATGGCCTAAACGACTATGCCATAGCAAGGTGCTGTCATCAGCATACTTGGCTTTCTTATTATCAATATTTTGTATAGAACATTCCATGTCCAACATGAATAACCCATTGTTAATTGATCTAGTAGCATAAACAATATTATCATAAGAAATAACACACTTTGAAATATTGCATTCAAAGGAAAATCCTTTCCTGACAAGAGCAGGAATAGAGATAATATTTTTCGTAATGCTTGGTACAAAATAACAATTGTCTAGTTCCAATACAAGTCCAGATGGTAATGAGATGTAATAAACTCCTACAGCAACAGCAGCAACCCGTGCCCCGTTTCCAACTCGTAGGTCCACCTCATGCTGTCCCACCTGTCTTCTTCTCTTGAGTTCCTGTACATTTGAACAAATGTGAACTCCACATGCAGTGTCCAACACCCATGAAATAGAAGAAGAAGATATCATGACTTCAGTCACAAATATACCTGAGCCAGAAGCGATGCTTCCCTTCTTGTCTCCTTGGAGCGCTTTACAGTCCTTTTTCTAGTGACCCAGCTGGCCACAATGGAAACATCTGTATTCCTTCGACCGCTTGACCTTTTGTTCCAGAGCCTTGTTGTAGTTCTTGACAGGGACTTTGCCCTTCTTCCCCTTCTTCTTGTTCCTGTAAGGAAACATCAAGACAGAGGTTGAAGGCTTTCCCTTTAGAGTCTCCTCTGTAGTCAAGAGCATATTCAGCAACTCTGCCGGAGTACAGTCGATCTTGTTCATATTAAAATTAATAATGAACGGATCGAAGGAGGCCGGGAGGGACTGCAGAATAATGTCTACAGCAAGCTCCTGATTGATGGTATGCCCCAGTTTCTCTAGAGCCTCTTTGTGCCCAATCATCTTGAGCACGTGAGCTCCCACTGGACTCCCTTCAGTCAGTTTGCTCTGAAAGAAAAGCTTAGTCAAATTATAGCGCTCAGTCCTCGCCTGTGCAGCATATAGCATCTTGAGGTTTGCTATAATTTCTATAGCAGACATATCCTCATGCTGACGCTGCAGCTGTGGCGTCATAGACGCTAGCATCAGGCAAGCGACATCAATGCTATCATTGACATGCTTTTCATAGGCATCGCGAACCGCCCTTGCGGCGTTCGCAGCGGGTTGAGGCGGTATAGCCGTCTCGAGGACATACAGTTTCCTCTCGGCCTTAAGAACAATCTTAAGGTGTCCGTACCAGTCTGAGAAGTTTGGCCCAGCAAACTTCTCCCTTTCTAGTAGGGATCGCACATTGAAGCTCATGGTGTTCGTTGCTGCAGGAATCTACAACAATGCAAGAACAGCAAGGTCAGTATCAATGTTTAGAATCAATCCAGGACTTAAGAAAGATTCTTTTCTCACTATTTTATCTGACAGAAAAATCCATAAAAACAGTCCGAAAGAGTAACACTCTTTTAGTGAGATGGGATCCAAATTTCATACTTGGTCTCCGCATCCCGCTCAGGCGAGATAAGATGCACAGAGAGTACAAGCACTAATTTCTGGTAGGCAGTCCCTGCCAATCGCCAACCCGTGCGATTCCCCTTCATCTGGGCAATCCAGCAGACTGTGCCAACTGAGTTGGTACAACACAGTCTCTGATCCCACAGATGGCTGCCTCCATATAGCAAACATATGCCCCATATGTAGCCCACATGGTCAAGCTGACCTGACCTACTCCCTGGACCACCACGTGCTATGCTGAGCAACGAGAAGCGATAAATCCCTTCTCTGTAACACGCAGGTGTAATCACACACCGTCTGAAGATAGATGGGCGTGCCCACTGAGTGGGTACAACACGGCCCCAACGATAGTCAGAACAGTGAGGTTTCGCGTCAGAAGGCTTACGTGCTTGATATTTAGCGTTGGATTTTAACGGTCCTTTTATCTTCTTAACTATCATGCAAACCCTATGGTGATAGCAGAAGATAAATAAATCATGCAATTCTAATTATTTAAACAATAAAAGAAAGCATGCTGATCTTATGTGGTAAACGCCCATTAAGCCTAGGTAAGACCTTAAGTCTTCACTTGAGCTCTTCATGGGTCTTTTGCATGTTATCTGGCCCAACCCAGGGCCCTAGCGCCCTCTGCAGCTCAGGTGCGCCCACCAGGTAAATGCGCCTGTCCTAGGGTCGAACCCTAGACCTCCCACCTGGTCAAGCCTGAAGCTGCATGCGCCTCTGCCATGTGTGCTATGTGCTCTTGTCTGAATACAATTTAATCTATCTAGACAAGATTGACACGCAGGTCAATTACACAATAAATTAATTAAAATGTGATGCGCAGATCACAAATATAATAATTTACATTTTTGTTTTAATCCAGGCATGCAGGCCCCAGCACAGCACACATTAAAAGGGCAACCCACATAAGATGAAATAGACATACATCATGGTATTCATTCATCATGTGATCCAATAACAAAATAAAATTTTGAAAACCCCTTGGCATCAATTTTATTTTTCTTATGTGCCCTACTACCTTACAACGGTCCATTAATAGGGATCCACTCATCAGACCTAGTAAGATCCACTGCCCTTGCATGCACCAAGTCCTAACTGACTTGAGTCGACCCAATGGTCAACCATGCATGCACTGGGCTGAACAACCCTCATGAGTTCTGGCAAGCGGGTGTGACCCCGGGCCTAACTCATGTGTGTTCACTGGTTGTCTCAACCAGACATCGCTACACGCCTGTCTGCAGTCGACCTATAGCCACCTCGTGCTTGCGCACAGGTGCCATCTGGTCGACCCATCTAGGCTGTCAGATCGTCTGATCAGACTGGTTGGATCTTAACTAGATGATGATTTCAACCCTACTAACCCTACTAACCCTTCAAGGGGGAGCGAAACCCTAAAGTGGCGCACGTCAAGAATTTCATAGCGGAAGCTAAGGTTTCCATAGGATCATTTGAATGAACATATGATCAACTTGCTAAAAGATTGCAAAGATCGAAAGGATCATACCGTAGCCATCACTTGGATGGAGCCTTGGAAGCAAAGAGTCAAATGCTTCTTCTCCAAAGGGAATCGCACACAAGATGAGAGATGGCTACCTCCTTGGTCGTTCCTTGTGCTAGCAAGGATCTCCAAATTTCCTTGTCGTGTGAAGAAGATGAGAGATGGATCTTGGCGAGGATCAACTTTCTTCTCTTTTCGTCAAGTCTCTCTACACCGAAAGAGCATCCGTGAGAAGAGAAGAGGCGAGCGTTGAAAACCTTTAGGCGTTGAGGGAAGTGGCAAGTTATGACATTCCAAAAATAGAAGACATGAAGCCATGCGCCCACAAACCGACCAAAACGCCTACAAGCATTGAACCAAGCGTTCACCATGTGTGAACCGGTTCAAGCCAATTCGGTCCAATGCATTTGGTTCAAAGACCAAACCAAATCAGCCCAAGCCATAGTCTAGATCTCTCTGAACCAAATGGTTCAAGATCTAACCGTTCATCTCTTGATGCCCTTGATCTCACCGATCTAGCATCAATACTCTCGATCGAAGCTTACCGATCTCAAGCCCTAATCAATCAAACATGATCAGACTAGATCTCACTTACAATCAGAGTTTAAACTCCTTTAAACTGAACCAAAACAATTCAGTCCACACGATCTGACTTAAGTAAGCCATATCATCAAATTGTGCGACCCTAAGGGTTTCCTTTAAATGTCGGTAACGATAACTTACGATATCACGATCAGTGAGGGGTATCTAGCAACACATCACTGTCTCCCGATATAAAGGAAGGAGTCTTCCAAGACTACACCCAAACCACAGCACAAGTGTGAATCCACTTCACTAGGCATACATGTTTCCTTTGCCACTAGATGTTCTTATTGGACAAGCATGTCAAGCCTGTAGCTCCAATATGATGAGCATGATTAGATCAGATGAACATAGTCACCTGGGTATGGCCATACACTTTCTCAATCATCTCATCTAGGGGGGCCCCTTTAGAACATCACACTCCAAACAAGGAGACGGCAATCCTATGTCTATCACTAGTGTCCTAACCTGACTCATGATCATTATCCAATGTCTATCACTAGTCACCTTGGTATCAAAGCGCATGTTATTGCTTGATCATATGATTGCTTCATGTTAATATGTGATCCATGTTTGAGGTGAATAGATCTAGGGTTATCATCATGCGAAAAATTTTACATGCATGCATTGTCGCATGTTTATTCTTTGTGGCGCATGTATGATGCTTATGTTGTTGCGCATGTTGAATGTATAGTTTTTCTTAAAAACTTCATCCCTTGCGCGCCTCACTTAGATCTAAGCGCCTACTATAAACCCTTAGACGGGTTGATGGGGTTGAAGTCATCCTCTAGGTTAGATCCAAAGAGTCTGATCAGACCATCTGATAGCCTAGATGGATCGACCAGATGGCACCTGTGCGCAAGCACGAGGTGGCTATTGGTCGATTGCATCACAGGCGTGTAGCGAGGTCTGCTTGAGACAACCATTGAACGCACATGAGTTAGGCCCGGGGTCACACCCGCTTGCCAGAACTCATGATGGTTGTTCAGCCCTTGGCGCATGCATGGTTGACCATTAGGTCAACTCAAGTCAGTTAGGACTTGGTGCATGCAAGGGCAGTGGATCAAACTAGACATGATGAGTGGATCCCTATCAATGGACCGTTGTAAGGTTGTAGGGCAGATAAGAAAATTAAAATGGATGACAATGGGTTTTTCAAAAAATTTTATTTTCTTAGTAATGGATCACATGTTTGATTGGATGCCATGTGCTTGTTTATTTCATCTTATGTGGGTTGCCCTTTAATGTGTGCTGTGCTGGGGCCTGCGAGCCTGGTTAATTGTAAATTAATATTTATTTTTGATCTGCGAATCACATTGTGTTTAATTTATAAGTGTAATTGACCTGCGTGTCAATCTTGTCTAGATAGATTAATTTGTAATTTAATCAGACAAGAGCACAAAGCACACATGGCAGAGGCGCATGCAGCAGTGGCTTGACCAGGTGGGAGGTCTAGGGTTCGACCCTAGGACAGGCGCATTTTCCTGGTGGGCGCACCTTGAGCTGCAGTGGGCGCTTGGGCCCTGGGTTGGGCCAGATGAGAAGAAAAAGCCCCATGAAGAAAGCAAGTGAAGACTTAATTTAGGTTAAGGTCTTACTTAGGCTTAATGGGCTTTTACCACATAAGATCCATGCTTTCTTTTATTGTTTAATAATTAGAATTGCATGAGTTATTTATCTTCTGCTATAGCCATAGGATTTGCCTGATAGTAAGAAGATAAAAGACCGTTAAAATCCAACGCTAAATATCAAGCATGTAATGCCTTCTGGCGCAAAACCTCACTGTTCTGACTATCGTTGGGGCCGTGTTGTACCCACTCAGTGGGCACGCCCATCTATCTTCAGACGGTGTGTGATTTCACCTGTGTGTTACAGAGAAGGGATTTATCGCTTCTCGTTGCTCAGCATAGCACGTGGTGGTCTAGTGAGTAGGTCAGGTCAGCTTGACCATGTAGGCTACATATGGGGCATATGTTAGCTATATGGAGGCAGCCATCTGTGGGATCAGAGACTGTGTTGTACCAACTCAGTTGGCACAGTCTGCTGGATTGCCCAGATGAAGGGGAATCGCACAGGTTGGCGATTGGCAGGGACTGCCTACCAGAGATTAGTGCTTGTACTCTCTGTGCATCTTATCTCGCCTGAGCGGGACGCGGAGACCAAGTATAAAATCTGGATCCCATCTCACTAAAAGAGTGTTACTCTTTCGGACTGTTTTAATGGATTTTTCAGTCAGATAAAATAGTGAGAAAAGAATCTTTCTTAAGTCCTGGATTGATTCTAAACATTGATACTGACCTTGCTGTTCTTGCATTGTTGTAGATTCCTGCAGCAACGAACACCATGAGCTTCAATGTGCGATCCCTACTGGAAAGGGAGAAGTTTGCTGGGCCAAACTTCTCAGACTGGTACGGACACCTTAAGATTGTTCTTAAGGCAGAGAGGAAACTGTATGTCCTCGAGACGGCAATACCGCCTCAACCCGCAGCGAACGCCGCAAGGGCGGTTCGTGAAGCCTATGAAAAGCATGTCAATGATAGCATTGATGTCGCTTGCCTGATACTAGCGTCTATGACGCCACCGCTGCAGCGACAACATGAGGATATGTCTGCTATAGAAATTATAGCAAACCTCAAAATGTTGTATGCTGCACAGGCGAGGACTGAGCGCTATAATTTGACCAAGCTTTTCTTTCAGAGCAAACTGGCTGAAGGGAGCCCAGTGGGAGCTCACGTGCTCAAGATGATTGGGCACAAAGAGGCTCTAGAGAAACTGGGGCATACCATCAATCAGGAGCTTGCTGTAGACATTATTCTGCAGTCTCTCCCGCCCTCTTTCGATGCGTTCATTATTAACTTTAATATGAACAAAATCGATTGTACCCCGGCAGAGTTGCTGAATATGCTCTTGACTACTGAGGAGACTCTGAAGGGAAAGCCTTCAACCTCTGTCTTAATGGTTCCTTCTAGGAACAAGAAGAAGGGGAAGAAGGGCAAAGCCCCAGTCAAGAACTACAATAAGGCTCTGAAACAGAAGGTTAAGCGGTCGAAGGAATACAGATGTTTCCACTGTGGCCAGCTAGGTCACTGGAAAAAGGACTGTAAAGCACTCTAAGGAGACAAGAAGGGAAGCATCGCTTCTGGCTCAGGTATATTTGTGACTGAAGTCATGATATCATCTTCTTCTATATCATGGGTGTTGGACACTGCATGTGGAGTTCACATTTGTTCAAATGTACAGGAACTCAAGAGAAGAAGACAGGTGGGGCAGCATGAGGTGGACCTACGAGTTGGAAACGGGGCACGGGTTGCTGCTGTTGCTGTAGGGGAATATTACATCTCATTACCATCTGGACTTGTATTAGAATTAAACAATTGTTATTTTGTTCCTAGCATTACCAAGAATATTATCTCTATTCCTGCTCTTGTCAGGAAAGGGTTTTCCTTTGAATGCAATATTTCAAAGTGTATTATTTCTTTGGATAATATTGTTTATGCTACTGGTTCAATTAACAATGGGTTATTCATGTTGGACATGGAATGTTCTATACAAACTATTGATAATAAGAAAGCCAAGTATGCTGATCATAGCACCTTGCTATGGCATAGTCGTTTAGGCCATATTAACAAGAAACGCATTAAGCGGTTGCATGACAATGGACTGCTGGGATCATTCTCCTATGAGGAGATTGATACATGCAAAGCTTGTTTAATGGGTAAAATGACGAAGTCTCCTTTTCCTAACAAAGGTCAAAGGGCTTCAGGTTTACTTGACCTCATACACAGTGATGTGTGTGGGCCATTTAGTAAACATGCCAGAGGTGGCTATTCGTACTTCATTACCTTTACTGATGATTTCAGTAGATATGGTTATGTCTATCTGATGAGGTATAAGAGTGAATCTTTTGACAAGTTCAAAGAATTCAAAAATGAAGTACAGAATCAGCTTGGCCGAAATATCAAGGCACTTCGTTCTGATCGAGGTGGAGAATACTTGAGTCATGCGTTTACTGACTATCTGAAGGAGTGTGGGATTATCTCACAGCTCACTCCGCCAGGAACACCGCAATGGAATGGTGTGTCCGAGAGGAGAAATAGAACGTTACTTGATATGGTTCGTTCTATGATGAGTCAGGCTACTCTACCTTACTCCTTTTGGGGATTTGCACTGGAAACAGCTGCAAAGGTACTAAACCGAGTGCCATCCAAGGCAGTTTCAAAGACTCCATATGAATTATGGTATGGGAAACAGCCGAGCTTGACATTTATCAGGATCTGGGGTTGCGAGGCTTATGTCAAAAAGCTCGCCTCTGGGAAACTGGAGAGCAGATCTGAGAAATGTATCTTTGTCGGTTACCCTAAAGAAACTAAGGGTTATTATTTCTACGATCCCAAAGAGAACAAGGTATTTGTTGCTCGGACGGCAATATTTCTTGAGAAGGAGTTTCTTCTGCAAGAAGCCAGTGGGAGAGAAATAAAGCTGGATGAGAATCCAGAGGAAGGACAAAGTAGTCAAGCACAGTTGGATGAGCCTGAGCCAGTAGAACAGGTTATTGAACAACCTGAGGCTCAGATATCACGGGAACCGCGAAGATCGGGAAGGATCCGTCGACAGCCGGAGCGCTATGACGGAGTCTACATCATTGACAATGATGAACCCCTCACTTATGCGGATGTGGTCAGTGGACCGGAGTCAGCTAGATGGCTTGAAGCTATGCGAGCCGAAATGGACTCCATGTCAGATAACCAAGTCTGGGATTTGGTTGATTCGCCTCCGGGAGTAATCCCTATAGGCTGTAAATGGATCTTCAAGAAGAAGATTGACATGGATGGTAACGTGGTTACCTATAAAGGCAGGCTAATAGCGAAAGGTTTCAAACAAATCTACGGGATAGATTATGATGAAACTTTCTCTCCTGTAGCCATGTTCAAGTCGATTCGGATTCTTTTCGCGATAGCTGCATATTATGATTATGAGATCTGGCAGATGGATGTGAAAACGGCTTTCCTTAATGGAAAACTGGATGAGGATGTGTATATGACACAACCTGAAGGTTTCACTAATCCATCAGATCGTCATAAAATATGCAAGTTAAAGAAGTCCATTTATGGACTTAAGCAAGCATCTAGAAGCTGGAATATTCGTTTTGATGAATCAATCTCTGAGTTTGGTTTCATCAAGAATGAAGATGACCCATGTGTATATAAGAGGTTTAGTGGGAGCGTGATTACTTTCCTGGTCCTCTATGTCGATGATATCTTAATCATTGGAAATGATATTCCTGAACTGCATGCTGTTAAGGCATGGTTAAGGAAATGTTTCCAGATGAAAGATTTAGGAGAAGCAGCCTATGTATTAGGTGTGAAGATCTACAGAGATAGATCTAAAAGGCTTCTCGGGCTGTGCCAGAGTACTTACATCGATAAAGTCCTGGAGAGATTCCATTTAGAGAATTCTAAAAGAGGATATCTTCCAGTCAGACATGGTCTGAATCTTTCAAAGAGTCAGTGTCCACAAACACAGACTGAGAAAGATGAAATGGACAATACGCCTTATGCTTCGGCTATTGGGTCCATTATGTATGCGATGTTGTGTACTCGCCCAGACGTCGCTTACGGGTTAAGCGTGAGCAGTCGGTTCCAAAGTAATCTAGGTCAGGCGCACTGGATTGCAGTCAAGAACATTTTAAAATATCTTCGGAGGACCAAAGATATGTTCTTGGTGTATGGTGGTCAGGAAGAACTCAGTATTGAAGGATATACTGACGCTTCGTTCCAATCTGACCAGGATGATTTCCGATCGCAATCAGGCTATGTGTTTAGCTTGAATGGAGGTGCTGTGGTGTGGAAAAATTTCAAACAGTCCATCGTTGCTGATTCCACAACAGAAGCCGAGTATGTTGCAGCCTCAGAAGCATCTAAGGAGGCAGTGTGGATTCGTAAGTTCATTCAGGAACTTGGTGTTGTTCCTTCGAGTGCAGATCCTTTGGTTATCTTCTGTGATAACACTGGAGCAATCGCACAAGCAAAGGAACCACGGTCGCACCAGAAGTCCAAGCACATACAGAGACGGTTTCACTTGATCCGGGAGATCATTGATCGTGGCGAGATTAAAGTCTGCAAGGTTCATACAGATGACAATCTGGCTGACCCGCTTACCAAGCCTCTGGCGCAGCAGAAGCATGAGAAGCACTGTAATAATATGGGTTTGAGGTTACTCAACCATTAGATTAAGTGCAAGTGGGAGATTGTTGGGGTATGCCCTTAAGGCTAATGTTTGAGGCCTTGGGATTGTATCAGTATCATGTATAAACTCTTAAGTTTATAAAGGCAATGGTTGTTATTCAGTTTGTTACATCATCTGCTGCAATATGTATACTTCTGAATAATGTCTCAATGCTGTTCAGCTAGGCTGACATGCTATATGTCCTTAGTCGAGATATCTTGGTGAACATGAGACAGCCTTGATATGATTGAGACTAATATGTGTTCTAATCTTATAGGATGCTTCGAGCATGGAATAAGATGTAGACTCATGGGTACATTGGTTGTACTGGACAGACCCTACTAGGATATTCAATTGCTTGTCACAATGTGAATAATCCTTGTATGAAACAAGTGGCACATTTCCTCTGACTTGAGATCACTTGTGTTTCTAAATGATGGTTGTCATTGTTTTGAGGTAGTTCAATATCATTTGAAACATAATGGTTATAGACTATCTTGGATAATGATCATGAGTCAGGTTAGGGCACTAGTGATAGATATAGGATTGCCGTCTCCTTGATTGGAGTGTGATGTTTTAAAGGGGCCCCCCTGGATGAGATGATTGAGAAAGTGTATGGCCATACCCAGATGACTGTGATCATCTGATCTAATCATGTTCATCATATTGGAGTTACAGGCTTGACTAGCTTGTCCAATAAGAACATCCAGTGGCAAAGGAAACTTGTATGCCTTGTGAGTAGATTCACACTTGTGCTGTGGTTTGGGTGTAGTCTTGGAAGACTCTTTCCTTTATATCGGGAGACAGTGATGTGTTGCTAGATACCCCTCACTGATCATGATAACGTAAGTTATCGTTACCGACATTTAAAGGAAACCCTCAGGGTCGCACAATTTGATGATATGGCTTACTTAAGTCAGATCGTGTGGACTGAATTGTTTGGGTTCAGTTTAAAAGGGATTTAATCTCTGATTGTAAGTGAGATCTGGTCTGATCATGTTTGATTGATTAGGGCTTGAGATCGGTAAGCTTTGATCGAGAGAATGGTTGTTAGATCGGTGAGATCAGCAGCATCAGAGATGAGCGGTTAGATCTGGAACCATTGGGTCCAATTAGATCTAGACCATGACTTGGGCTATTTTGGTTTGGTCTTTGAACCAACCTTATTAGAACCGGTTCACTTAGGTGAACGCTTGGTTCAAAGAGAGTGGCGTATGCGATCGGTTCACTTGATGTAAACGCTTGATCGCATGAGAGTTGAAGGCGAGTTTATGGCTTGCTATTTTTAGAAACCACGCCCCACGTTCAATGTGAACGTTACTCTCGTCGCTCCTCTTCGCTCTTGTTCTCGTGTGGCTTGTGTCAACGAGAGATAGAGAAGCATTCGGCCAAGGAGAATTCACCAAGCAACTCATCTCATCTTCCCTCACGGATCGAGACCTCTTGGAGCCTTGCTAGCACAAGGAGTACCAAGGGAGTAGGCGACTTCTTCATCTAGTGTGCACATCCTTTGGAGGAGATCCTCTCGCTCTCTCTTCTTCCAAATCGCCATCCAAGTGAAATGGCTATGGTATGAATCCAATCTTTATGAAGTTGATCATGTGTTCTTGCTAATGATCTTATGAAACCCTTGATTCCGCATGAAATTTTATTTGCGCCACTTATTGGGTTTCGCCCCCCCCCCCTCTAGAAAGGGGTCTTACAATAACCATTATGTTTCAAATGATATTGAACTACCTCAAAACAATGACAATCATCATTTAGAAACACAAGTGATCTCAAGTCAGAGGACATGTGCCACTTGTTGCAAACAAGGATTATTCACATTGTGACAAGCAATTGAATATCCTAGTAGGGTCTGTCCAGTACATCCAATGTACCCATGAGTCTACATCTTATTCCATGCTCGAAGCATCCTATAAGATTAGAACACATATTAGTCTCAATCATATCAAGGCTGTCTCATGTTCACCAAGATATTTCGACTAAGGACATTACAGCATGTCAGCCAAGCTGAACAGCATTGAGACATTATTCAGAAGCACACTTATTGCAGCAGACAATGTAACAAACTGAATAACAACCATTGCCTTTATAAATATAAGAGTTTATACATGATACTGAAAGAATCCCAAGGCCTCAAACATTAGCCTTAAGGGCATACCCCAACAGATGGTGAGGAGGTGTACGGAGTTTTGAGATGAACGGAGGCTTCGCAGAGGAGATCGGTGCTGGAAAGCAGGACTAGGTCGCGAGCAGGGCGAAAACAGGGGATCGAAGTCGGCGTTTCGATTTCGGCGATCGGAACAAGGGATGGGCGGATGCCGGCGGCTGAATGTTCATCTTGGTGAGGAGGAATGATGCCCGAAGTTTTGTGAGGATCAGACGGGTGGATCGTCGGCGGTGTGCTCACAGAGTTTCGGAAGATTCTGGGAACACTCGTGATTTGGAGAATTTGGTTTTGGGAGGAAGAAGGATTAGAGAAGAGAGGAAGAAGGAGGGGCTCAGCCCTAGAAGAAGGAGAGATGAAGGTAGGTGACACAAGCGCTTCAGTAGAGAAGAAAAGAGACATCTGATGCCATGGACGAAAAACTATTTCATTCAACAAAATCTGCTTTACAATGGTGCGAGCGAGAGTTACATATAGGTGATATTTGTGAATGTTGAAGCTTGGAGACATTGCTGGTGAACGTTGCAACTTCCTTTCTTGGGCAGCATGGAGACGTTGAAGCTTTCCTTGTGGGCTGAGCGAAGGTGGATGCAAGGAGACGTTGAGCTTTCCTTTCTTTGCAGCGTTGGCTTGATGAAATAAGCGTTGTGCTTGATTGGCTGATTTGTAGCTGAGATTCTCTCCTCCATTGCTTGGCGTGAACGCTTGTCATGATTGTGGAATTGATTTGAGTATGCAGCAACTTTTCTTTGGAAGGTGTCTTGAGCATAACTTGAAATACTTATTTATTGATCTAGCTTTGAAAGTGACCATGCTAGCTTATTTGTGAGCCTTCGAGCCTTCATCTATGGCACTCGTAGACTCCACTTGTGCCTTCTTGGCCTGTGGTCTCTGCCCCCATCATATACACTCAAGATCTCGTATTGATCGAGTTGCCTATGATCAAGTCATTTGGTTGATTCGAGTCAGTTTGGGATTCCAATGCATCACATATGTGTCTGATGAGTTGGAGATGATATTTTGTGTTGATGTTGCATTTTGACTTCAGTTGACCCCAGTTGACCTTCAAGTGACCACGATGGACTAGGTTCAGTGGAGTGGTCAAATATTGGGTTTAAGCTTTGATTTTGTTCGGAGGCTCTTTATGATGGATTTAAATGTAACAATGGGGCCCACGACTTAAGTGTTAAATTGAATATTTATATTTAGTTAATGCACAACTTAAGTAGCGGGTGCTACGCGCAACTTAAGTGAATATTTATATTAAATATATTCATCACTTAAGTTGTGGATCCGCATCCATTAAGCAATAATGGATCTAGGTGCTAATTAATTATGAATTTTCATAATTAAATAAAGCCCTAGCCGAAATCATCATAAAACTCTCTAACCTAGCCACCAAGACACTTCTCTTTCTTCCCCATGGCGACACCATGAAAGAACTTGTGCCCCAAGGTGGATGTGTCGTGTTCTTCCAGCATGGATGCAAGAAAAAGGCTTGGAGCCTTCCTCCTTTCTTGATGACCTTTTCTCTTATGGGATTGGCGCAAGAGGAGACAACATCTTCTTCTCCATGGCGTCTCCAAGAGAGAAGTGGCACCACCTTCATGGTGGCAACACCTTCTTCTTCCATAGGCGCAAGAGAAGGCTTGGAGCCTTCCTCCTCCTTCGATGATGTATCCCTTAGAGGGATTGATACATGAGGAAGGATGATTTCCTACCATGGGCACAACTTCCATGAAGTTGGCGCATATGGCAAAGGAAGGATAAGAAGACTAGATGACGTCTCATCTCATCTCCTTGGTATATCTTCCGGGAAGATAGGTACCAACTATGGATGAGATGGTGATTGAGATGGAGATATTCCCATGGGTGCATCTTCATGTTGGCGCATGTCATGAAGAAAAGTGGCTAGATAAGAGATTGACACAAGTTGTAGAGCTTCCCTCTCCTTGTGGTCAATCTCCTCCCTTCATCACCTCTTTGGCACATCTTGGAGATGGCACAAGCAAAGAGGGCAGTGACATAGGCAACATTCCTCCCGAAGGATAGTACCAGGCGCGGAGTGAAGAGGATTTGGAGTAGACTGTGTGTGCACGATTCTAGAGGGCGGATGCTTGTGCGCCTCTTCTTCGTCATCAACAACCCCTAGGATTATGTGAATAAAGGTATATTACTCTAACACATCCGGTGGATTACTCGTAAGGGATCCAGGCTCTTAGGGTTATCCTGTTTCAGGCCAACGCTTCCACTGTTATTAAAATTTTAAAATTGGCCTGGGGATTCCCAACAATTGACAAGTTGAGCTATCAAACAGAGAAATCAAAGGAATTTTGGAAAAGACCATGTCACGCACGAGAAAAGATTGAGCATCCAAACTTGATGATGCACTTTGGGCTTACCGAACTGCATTTAAAACACCATTAGATATGTCTCCTTTCCAATTGGTTTATGAAAAATCTTGTCATCTACCTGTAGAGCTCGAGCATAAGGCGTTCTAGGCGATCAAAACACTAAATTTTGACTTAAAGAACGTGGGGGGAGAAACGGAGGTTACAATTGAACGAGCTAGATGAGATTAGACTCTCCGCTTACGAAAATGCAAAGATTTATAAAGAGAGGACCAAATGATGGCACGATCAACATATCATCAGACGGGAATTCCAACCAGGTGACTTTGTTCTTTTGTTTAACTTTAGATTGAAACTTTTTCCTGGTAAACTTAAGTCTCGATGGTCTGGACCTTTTCACGTTAAGAGAACTTACCCCTACGGAGCTATTAATATATGGAGTGACGAAACAGGGGAGTTTAAATTTAATGGTCAGAGATTAAAGCATTATTTTCAAGAACAGATTGAGGATGAAGAAAAATTTCAATTGGACGAACCACGATCAAATTTGAGTGCAGAACGGTCATGCCAATGACCTTTAAATTAGCGCTTCTTGGGAGGCAACCCAAGCACTCTCACTTTAGTTATTTTCTTTAACTTTAGTTTATTTTTAGAACTAATTTTTCTTTTCTTTTTGTAGAAAAAAAAAATCAAATTTTGCCCCAAATACGGCAGTGCCGTAATGCACATTATGGGCCATAATTTAGGTTGTTTTTCGTCCAGAAACTTTTGAGACTTTTACGGCAGTACCATAAGAAACTTTACGGTACCATAATTCTAGTATATTTTTGACCCGAGAGTTTTGAGATTTTTGTGCAAAATACAGCAGTGCTAATATTATTTTTACGGTGCCGTAAATCCAGCATATTTCTGATCAGAAAATTTTGTGTATATGACGGCATTGCCGTAAGGAAAATTACAGGCGTAAAAAAAAAATTTGATGCAGCCCCTAAGGACACTAAAGAGATTGGATCTGATGATGATTAGAGCTCTGTGAGTATCTTTTTCCCTACCTATTCCTTGTTTATCTTGTATTGCTATTGATGTTTCATGATTTTATAGGGAAGGATGACTTGGATTGGTCAAACTTCTTGTGTCCGCAACCTTATACTGCTTGTCATGATTCTCTGAATTTTAAAGTTAGATTTGGTTGTATCACTCTGATTCTGGATTTGTTATTATGATATTGAATTTGATTGGGTTGTATGATATTGATATTCTGTTGATATTGAGCACCGTGTGTGGGTGCGTACTTATGCATGATTGATTGTATAATTTTGTTTCTGAATGGATATATGTAATTTCCTCTTGTTATGGTTTTATGCTTTAATCTTGTGGTGTGGTCTATTTTTGAGAAATTTCTGTTGATAATATGATTTTCTTGATAATGAATATGCTTATATCTATGATTAAGGATAAACCTATTGTGATGAATTTATTTCTTTAATATATATCGGTCTATTGGAATTTTTCATTGATTGATGCATGAGATTTTGGGTAAATGTATTGTTTGATGAATGAGATCCAAAAGTGAAGCTACTTCTTTAAATAAAACAAGCATATGAGTATGATTTTTGAGTTATCGATTGATTAACTTAGTTGATGTTCAATCTATTTGCTATTTGTTGGGAAGAAAGATTTTATGATCGAATATAGAGAGTGATGACTCCCTTACTTGGCACTGCGCAAAATTGGCAGTGGTACCAAAGACATGGGTTGAAGTCAAAGAAAAAAAAATGATGATAAGAATGACTCCTCGTCTTGGCACTGTGTTAATTTGCGGTGGTACCGAAGTTGAGAGTTGAAGTCCAAGTAAAAAAGGTATGTATCCATGTGGGTGCATGTCATAGAGAGAAATCATTTTAAATTGACTTCGCTATCTCAAGTAAGATTTTTCCTAATAAAGATATATGAGTTCTGTTACACTAGTTATGTGACTAGTGTACTCTAAATTTGTCACCAGAAAAAAAAAGTGGAAATCGAATTAGAGAATGTGAACGATATAAAAAAAAAGGGGAGGAACTTAAAAATTCTGAGTGGAAAAAGATCTTGGAAATCCTATTCCTGTAAACAAAAGTATGATGGGTTTGAACTTAAACTGGGTGAAATCTTTAGATTGAAATTCTATTTATTATACAAGTTGCAAAATTTTATTTAATTAAGTTGTAGATCTTAAAGATTGAATTCAAAAGACGATATGTTTATTTGAAATTCTATCTAGCATTTGGTGAGATTTTTCATTAGTGATTATATTTTAGAAATTTATTCTTCATAAGAAAGTTTATTCCTTTAATCAATTTTCGATTTTGCTTAAGGACAAGCAAAGTTTGAGCCTTATGTATATGATGACACGAAAATTCATAGTATATTTTGTGTCATTTGATAGGTCTTTTTGTGTCATATTCATGCTCCTTTGCTTATTTTTATGCCTTATTTATCAAATATTTTAGAATCTACACCTTTTTGTGTTTTTGATCATTTTCAGGCAAAAAGGCACTGTTTTAAGGCGTTTTCAAGCAATCCAAATGCATAGATAAATTCTCATCATCATGAGAAGATTACCTGTCAAATTTCACGTAAATCGGAGTATCATACCAAATTACGGCAAGGCCGTAATGAATATTATGGTACCGTGGTTTTACTGAATCTACAGAATGAATCACGGTGCTACCGTAATTTCTGAGACCTGTCGTAATTTTGGTCGATTTCTATCCATAAGGAAATATGGCACTGCCGTAATATATATTATGGGCCGTAATATCAGGTGATTTCTTTACAGAAAATTTTAGGCGATCATGACACTACCGTGGTTGTTTTTACGGCACATGTTTATTCCAGAATTTTAACTAGAACACATTACGGCACTATCGTAATGAACATTACGGCTGTAATTGTATCCCTGGTAGCCGATTTACCTGGTCATATTGAAGCCCGATTTTTGCCCGGATGATTGCGGATGATTTAGACTACCAATTTGAGATCCGTAGAAAGAGAAATACTCTGCAGAAAGAGGCGAAGATCAGCGCATGAAAAGCCCTAATTTTGATCAGCGTTTCAGAGAGAAATCGAGTATTTCACTGCCGCCCTAGGTTTCGCCGCCGGGAAGCATACAGAGCATCTCCGGCCGTGAAATTTGAAGGGAAGCTACGCTTGAAGGATAAGAACATACACCAGAAGTTTCAGAAAGGAGACTGATCGAAGGAGAAATCAATGAAAGAAGCGATGCATCGCGAGTTTTAGGGCAAAATTATGGCTGTAATTTTTATTACAGCCCTGTGTTTAGTAAAACTCCCTCCTTCTACTCGATTTCTGATCGTTCTAAACTATGGCATATTGTAATTTCTTCATCATGCTAGCTTAAATACTTTTTGGGACAGGGGGTGTGATCCCGTTAATTTCATAATGACTAGATGATCTTTATTTCGTCAGAATACTCTTGTTATGATAATTCTACTTAAGTGATGATTGTGTATTCTCTTCTAGTTTCATATTGTCAACTTGTATTGGAGTTTTTGTGATATGGACGGAAAGGTGACTTGCAAAAGCTTGGAACCCTAGAATCGTGATTTAGGAACTCATCGTAAGAAATTAGGTTTGTTCTTGTTTCTAGATTTTAGAAGTTTATTGACTTGTTGATAGTTTGACCTAGGAGACGTTAATGAGTTAAACATGAAGATATTGTAAGAAATTAAGTATCGGATCGTTGGAGTACCTTAAGTAGAACCTGTGAAACTAAAGTATGAAAATATTTAGTTTTCACTTAAGATGATTGACATAAAGATTGGATGCATGAAAGTGATCTTAAACCTTCTTGTCAATGATTTACTTATCTTTAGCATTGAATAAATCTTGTGCGAAAGTGAGGATTTGTTGTTTGTAAATTATCTACGTGAAAGCAAGATGATTTCTTTATTAAGTAAATTATATCTTTATCATATTAAGAGTAGACTAAGAATCATATAATTATATATAGTCATTGAAATTGAGGTAGATGGAACCCTAGTCCTAGCTTTTCTCTCTGATATTTCGTGTGATTCTCGTTTGCTACTTATATCATATTCGATTGCCTAGCTAATAAGAAATTAATTATTTGGTACTTAACAAATGAGGTCTCTATGGTTCGATATCTTAATTATTACTTTGACTATCCGTGCACTTGCGGACACAACAGAGGTCGAACCGCCAACTCAATCAACTGGAGAGAAAGCTGCTGGATGAGAAGAGGTGGCAATCGCTGGTCGTAACTTTGCTAATGAAGCGGTTGCGGCCGGAAGAAAGGCGTTGCGGCTGAAGAGTTCTTTTACGGGGGTGTGAAGTAAATTACGGTAAATTTTTTTGGAATAAAATTACGAGTGTAAAATTAATTACGGCAGTGTTGTAAAACATTCTGGTCAATATCAACGCAAAATTATGGCTGTAATAATAATTACAGCCCTGCCGTAATTTTCATGTAAACTTCAAAAATCACGGCTTCATCGTAAAAATTTCAGACTCACCTACAAAAAGGAAAAAGAAAATAAATTAGTATACATATATATATGTAAAAATTGTTAAATAATATAAAAAAAAACTAAAGTAAGAGTGCTTGGGTTGCCTCCCAAGTGAAAGTCCCCTAAACAAGGGGAGGGCGAAACCCTAATAGGCGCATATGAAGGTTTTGATGCAGCGGAAGGGGTTTCTAGGATCTATGCATGTAATATGATCAACATTGTAACGCCCTTGATTTTCTGAATTATGATTTAAGGTTAGAAATTCAGTTTCTGTATTTTTATCGGTTAAAATTTTGGGATTTTTGCCTAATTGTAGGACTTTTTCCTACAGGGCAAAAATAATTATTTTCGTTGGGGCTTCGAACCCTCAACCTTGACTATTTGCTCCTGGAATTCTTCCACCATGGTGGCGCATATTTCTGTGTTATTGGAGTGGCGCATGGTGGTTAAGCCCAGGTAAGCCCATTAAAGCCGATTTCCACTTAAGTTAATTGGGTTATTGGATCTTGGATCCGTTTGGGGTGGAAAAAAAATAAAAAAAGGGGGAAAATTCGTGAGAGCTCCTCTCCCTCACGATTTTTGGTTTGTTTCTTGCCCTAGCCGCCTGTGTTGTCGCCCCTCACTGTGCTTGGCGCCTCCTGCAAACTTCTGACGCTGGTGGTGGCAGACTGGTGGTGGACGAACTTTCTGGAGATCCCTGACTCTCTGTTTTGGCGTTTTCTCTGTGGGCGATTTTTCTGGTGAGTAATTCGATCCTAAGGAGTCTAATCCGAATTAAAATTCGTTATTTGCCATGATTATTCGTATGGGGTTGAATTCAAATAATTATAGGGTTTTAAAATCCTGTTCTGCTGAAATCTGCATTCGTTAATCTGACCTTTGTGTACTATAACCCCAATATCTCATGGCCTATAGATCCAAATCGCACGAGATAAATTTTGTATGAAACTAGATATGTTTGGCTTTAATTTGAATATGATATCGACCATATTCGAGCGGTATTCGTATTTCAATCTGTATTGCAATCCAGCTGTACAAAATCAGTTTTCTGAAATTCTGGATTTCGACCTTTATGTGTTCGAACCATCATATCTCCCTAGGTATAGCTCGAAATCTTGTCAAATCAGTTTTATTAGACCGTAGGCTCGAAGAGCTTTATTTTGACTCCCATAACGCCGATTTTCGATTAGTTATTGGATCTGAAATAAATGTCGCAATTCTGATATATGAATCTGTTTTCTTGAAATCTGAAATTCTGACCTTCCTATTTTCGAACCCTTATATCTTCCTGTCTAAAATTCGAAATCTTGTGAAACCAGTTTTATTGGAAACTAGATTCAGAGAGCTTCATTTTGAATACAATATTGACTAGCTTTGGTTCGAAATTGGACTAAAAATATATTTTGCAAACTGACAATATAAATCTGCTATGTTTTGGTTAGACGAATATTCCTTTGTGAGAAAAATTTACATTGTATGGTTTAACCTCTTAAATTGTGGTCTGTAGTTCTTCTAAAATTTATTTGTTTGATGAGAAATTTTAGAGAAAACAAAATTGGGGATTTAACTAAGAACTTAGGAATTTTCGAAAATATAGTTCGAGCCAATTTTGGGGCTTTTGTCAATTTTCTTCACAAACGTGTAATTAAAATTATCTGTAGTGGGGGACTGAAATTAATTACATGAAATTTGTACGTTCTGTTAAGGTTCTGAAAGTGGCGCCCCTTACAGTAATTTTATAGCTCACGGTTTTAGGAATTTTGAGGAGATTATTTCATGAATAATTTCTGTTCTGTATTTAGATGTTTGTTATATGAATAATTTCTGTTCTGTATTTAATTGTTTGTTATGTGGATATTTCCTGTTCTGTTTATATGTTGTGAAGTTTCTGAAAACCTTGAATGTGTTAAAACATTTGTGAGAACATAGAATGGTTTGACATGAATTAAGGTTAGTTGTAAGGAATTCACTCATATAATTTCTGTTATGTGTTTAAGGACTGGATATTGGGGTGTGTCATTTTCTGGTTTGTTAGACTTTGGGCATAATGTAAGAATTAAGTAGTGGTTGATCCTACTTCTCTGTTTCAGTATAATCTGTTCTGTAAAATTATGCCCTAGTGTAGCACTCTTCCGTGTCCTTACCCTCCTTCTGTGGCGCTGTAATGGTGCTGATAGTCTACTACGACCCTTGAGACACTATTTCTGTTCTGGGTATTGGAGGCCAGAGTGCCACGTCCTAACAAGACGGGGGCCACCCACTGATACCTCCTCTACCATTCAGTTCTGGGTTTTGGAGGCCAGAGTGCCACGTCCTAACAAGACGGGGGCCACCCACTGATACCTCCTCTACCATTCAGTTCTGGGTTTTGGAGGCCAGAGTGCCACGTCCTAACAAGACGGGGGCCACCCACTGATACCTCCTCTACCATTCAGTTCTGGGTTTTGGAGGCCAGAGTGCCACGTCCTAACAAGACGGGGGCCACCCACTGATACCTCCTCTACCATTCAGTTCTGGGTATTGGAGGCCAGAGTGCCACGTCCTAACAAGACGGGGGCCACCCACTGATACCTCCTCTACCATTCTGTTCTGGGTATTGGAGACCAGAGTGCCACGTCCTGACAAGACGGGGGCCACCCACTGATATCTCCTTTACCATTCTGTTTCTGATATGCATGCATTGTCTCGTCCTCGGCAGAGGTGGGGTCAGACCTTCTGTGGTCATCAGGCCTTCTGTGGCCTTTCTGTTTCCGATGTAGACTATCCGTTTGGACTCTGAAAATTCTGATTTTCTGTCTGTCAGTTCTGATTTCTGTAGTTCTGTTTCGATCTGTATTTAGATGTATTAGGCGGTGTGGTTAGTTGGTATGGGTTGGTATATTCATATCCTACCTGTTTGATGCCTATTGTTACAAGTATCTGTATTTGATTGTGTTTGTTTCTGATATGAGCATACATATTAAGTTGATTTATCTTATCTGTTAAATAAAAAGAATTTCAACTTAAGTATGATATTTTTGATGTGTACTATGGATGACGTTTAGTGTCTTTTACTCACTGAGCTTTTTAGCTCACCTCCGTTGTTTAAATGTTTTCAGGTGAGACATCAAGACAGTAATTGCTACAGCTAATATGACGCTAATGTTTGATGTCATTTCTAAGAATAGTCTTCTAAAGATTTATCAGGCCTGCGTGCCTAATTTATTATGACCTATATGACATGTTTTATCTCCTGAGGGCTTATGCCTGTTTTCAGGATATTATATTATAGTTGTTTCGTTTAAATTATTGGATACAAGTCTTGGATTCTTTTATTGAATTGGTTCTTATTTTGAAATGTCCGATTTGAGATGTGTAACCGAATTTGTGTTGTTTATTTTAGTATCTGAATAATCAGTTCTGTATATTTCTGAAATTCCACATATGTGTAGTGTGGACGTTTGTTGTTGTTACAAGATATGTGTGTCTGTGCAGCAGTAGTTTAGAATACTTGCTGCCGGATTTTTTCTGGATTTCCGGATTTCTATTTCCTAGTAATCGATCCTATTCAGTTCTGTGCGGTTTTCTGTTCCGTAGTAATGTCCTTCGATGCCGCTTTCTTCTTGTGTTTTAATGGAAGAGTAAAAATTTTTTGAAACCCCGTATTTTACTTGTATGCGTGTGGGGTGTGATTCTGAGGGATGTTACAGATGGTATCAGAGCAATATTACTAGCAATTAGAAACTCCGGGGAAGGAAAACCTTGTTTGTGTATTGCTAGAAACCAAGTTAGGATCTGATTTGTGATTGAATACTGGTTGTTATTCTACTGTGTTATGTGATGCAGGTAAAAATGGTGCGACCAAGAGCTAGCAGTAGCAACGGTGATCAACAGCCTGATCTGAGGCAGACCATGGAGGCTATGACTGCTATGATGCAACAACAGAACGCATTCATTCAGCAGCAAACTCAGATGATGCAGCAGCAGCAGGCGCAGCACATGGAGGTTCAGCAACAGTTATTGCAGCGGCTGTCGCAGACACAGTCTCAGTCACAGGCACAACCAGCTGGTTCTCCTCTGGGTGATGGCGCACATCAACGATATGCTCGGTTGGTTCGAGAGTTTCAGCATCTGAACCCGACTGCATTTTATGGTAGTCCGGGGCCTAGAGCTGCTGAGGATTGGCTTTTGACACTGGAAAAGATTTTCCAGGTTTTGCGCTGTGATGATGCAGACAAGCTATGTTTGTCTGTCTTTATGTTGCGTGGAGATGCTGAAGACTGGTGGAAGGGAGTCGTCAGACTGGCGGCAACTGAATCCAGAGATGTTGATTGGCAGTACTTCATGATGAAGTTCAATGCTAAGTTTTTCCCCTCTAGCTTATCTGAGGAGCGCGAGGTGGAGTTTATTCATCTTGAGCAAGGCGATCTGACGGTGGATCAGTATGAAGCCACATTCGCTCGGTTGTCGGGGTATGCTCCTCACTTAGTCAACACCGAGGAAAGAAGAGCCAAGAAGTTTCAGCGGGGTTTGAGGAAAGACATCAGGACAAGGGTAGCTATGCTACACTTGGAGTCTTATGCTGAAGTGGTAGACAGGGCTCGCACTGCTGAGAGGTGCATTGCTGAGATGGCTGTTGATACTATTTCAGTCACTGCATCCGCCCCTACTTTTGTGACTTACGCACCCACTCTGGGTGGTAAGGATAAGAAGAATTTCAAGAAAGAGAAGAAAGACAATAAGGTGCAGACTGAGCCTGATTTGGATCTGGCTAGAATTCCTGTGGTAAGAGAGTTTACTGACGTCTTCTCTGATGATTTATCTGGGTTACCACCCAGCAGAGAAGTTGAGTTTGGTATCGAGTTGTTGCCGGGCACGGCACCGGTATCTAAAGCTCCTTACAGGATGGCAACTTCAGAACTGACAGAGCTGAAGAAGTAACTGGAAGAACTATTAGAGAAGGGGTATATTCGACCCAGTGTTTCTCCATGGGGAGCACCTGTGTTATTTGTGAAGAAGAAGGATGGTACGTTGCGCATGTGCATCGATTACCGTCAACTCAACCAAGTGACTGTTAAGAATAAGTACCCATTACCCCGTATTGATGATCTCTTTGATCAGTTGCAGGGTGCTACTGTATTCTCTAAAATTGACCTGAGGTCTGGCTATTATCAGATGAGTGTTCGGGAGGAGGATGTACCTAAAACTGCATTCAGGACCAGGTATGGGCACTATGAATTTCTTGTTATGCCCTTTGGACTGACAAATGCTCCTGCGGTGTTTATGGATCTGATGAACAGGGTATTTCATGAGCTCCTGGACAAATGTGTGGTCGTCTTCATTGATGATATTCTGATCTACTCCAAGAATGCGCAAGACCACTCTCAGGATTTGCGCAAGGTGCTGGAGATTCTGCGGCTGAAGCGGCTATATGCTAAGGCCAGCAAATGTGAGTTCTGGCTAGATCAGATTGGTTTTCTGGGGCACATTATTTCTAGCCAGGGTGTGTCTGTGGATCCAGTGAAGGTGGAGGCCATTCTTCACTGGGGAAGACCAACTACAGCGACTGAGGTCAGAAGTTTTCTGGGCTTAGCTGGATACTACCGCCGTTTTGTGGAAGGTTTTTCCAAGTTGGCTGGTCCTCTGACTAAGTTAACTAAAAAGAATTTGAAGTTTTTGTGGTCTGATGATTGTGAGTCTAGTTTTCAGGAACTGAAAAAGAGACTGACCAGTGCTCCTATCCTCATCATTCCCTGTGATGGAGAGAAGTTCATTGTTTACACTGATGCCTCTGGTAAGGGTCTGGGTGCTGTACTGATGCAGCAAGGAAAAGTAGTCGCTTATGCTTCAAGGCAACTCAAAGATTACGAAGTAAACTACCCCACTCATGATCTGGAGTTGGCAGCTGTAGTTTTTGCCTTGAAAATCTGGAGGCACTATCTGTTTGGACAGACATTTGAATTGTTTACAGATCACCAGAGCTTGAAGTATATCTTCACTCAGAAAGAGCTGAATATGAGACAGAGGCGATGGCTTGAATTGATAAAGGATTATGACTTCACCATCCAATATCAGTCTGGTAAAGCCAATGTGGTGGCTGATGCGCTTAGTCGGTATCCTGTGACTCAGATAGCTGCACTGCGAGTCCAGGAGTGGCGACTATTGCAGGAGTTCAGTGACATGCATCTGAGTGTGACTCCGGGTGAGAGAGGCGGTCTTCTGGCTTCTCTCAGGGTTCAGTCAGACTTACTGCAGAGACTGAGATCAGGGCAGCAGTCAGATCAGGATATTCTACGGTGGAAAGAGAGGTCTGAGCAAGACTGGGATGAGAATTTCAGTATGTCGGATGATGGTCTCCTCAGATTTCGTGGAAGGGTCTGTGTCCCTGAGGACCCTGAGTTGAGAAATGAAATTCTTAAGGAAAGTCATTGCACTAAGTATACCGTTCATCCTGGTAGTACCAAGATGTATCAGGATCTGAAAAAGACTTTCTGGTGGCACGGTATGAAGAAGGATGTGCATTTGTTTGTGTCCAGATGTTTGACTTGCCAAACCGTGAAGGCTGAGCATCAGAGGCCGGGCGGTTTGATGCAGTCTCTCCCTATTCCTCAGTGGAAGTGGGAGCATATCAGTATGGACTTTGTGTGTGGACTGCCCAATACCAGAAGGAATCATGATGCCGTATGGGTGATTGTGGATAGACTCACGAAGTCAGCTCACTTCTTACCGATCAAAATGACTTACAGTTTGGATCGGTTAGCAAAACTGTACATCGATGAGATTGTCAGATTACATGGAGTTCCCTTGGACATTGTCTCTGATCGTGATCCTCGATTTCTATCCAGGTTTTGGAAGAAATTACAGGAAGATTTGGGAACTAATCTGAGTTTCAGCACTGCATATCATCCTCAATCTGATGGTCAGACAGAGAGAACTATTCAGACACTTGAGGATCTTCTGAGATCTTATGTGATTGACTGGTCTGTTGAGTGGGATCTGGACTTATCATTGATAGAGTTCACCTACAACAATAGCTTCCACTCTAGCATACAGATGGCTCCGTATGAGGCCCTATATGGGAGGAAATGCAGAACACCTATATGCTGGGAGGAAACTGGGGACAGAACAGTGCTAAAGTCTGATGCTATTCAGGAAGCCACTGAGAAGATCAGAGAAATTCAGAAAAAGATGAAGATTGCTCAGGATAGACAGAAGAGTTATGCTGATGTGAGGCGGCGTCCTCTTGAGTTTTTGGTGGGAGAGCATGTTTTCCTAAAGGTCTCGCCTATGAAAGGGGTGATGAGATTTGGGAAGAGAGGAAAATTGAGTCCCAGGTACATTGGTCCCTTTGATATCATTGAGAGGATTGGACTTGTGGCATATCGACTTGCTCTGCCCCCATCACTGGAACACCTCCATAATGTGTTCCATGTTTCTGCACTCAGAAAATATTGTTCTGATCCTTCTCATGTTCTGGAGTTGGAACCTCTCCAGCTTGAAGAGAACATGACTTTTGTGGTGAAACCTCTCAGAATTGAAGATAGAAAAGAGAAAGTGCTGAGGAATAAGGTTATTCCACTTGTGAAAGTCATCTGGGGAAATCAGTCTGTTGAAGAAGCCTCTTGGGAGGTTGAAGCAGAGATGAGAAAGGAGCATCCTCACCTGTTCAGTGACGGGCTTGGTCAGCTTTAGAGGACTAAAGCTCTATAAGGGGGGGAGGATGTAACGCCCTTGATTTTCTGAATTATGATTTAAGGTTAGAAATTCAGTTTCTGTATTTTTATCGGTTAAAATTTTGGGATTTTTGCCTAATTGTAGGACTTTTTCCTACAGGGCAAAAATAATTATTTTCGTTGGGGCTTCGAACCCTCAACCTTGACTATTTGCTCCTGGAATTCTTCCACCATGGTGGCGCATATTTCTGTGTTATTGGAGTGGCGCATGGTGGTTAAGCCCAGGTAAGCCCATTAAAGCCGATTTCCACTTAAGTTAATTGGGTTATTGGATCTTGGATCCGTTTGGGGTGGAAAAAAAATAAAAAAAGGGGGAAAATTCGTGAGAGCTCCTCTCCCTCACGATTTTTGGTTTGTTTCTTGCCCTAGCCGCCTGTGTTGTCGCCCCTCACTGTGCTTGGCGCCTCCTGCAAACTTCTGACGCTGGTGGTGGCAGACTGGTGGTGGACGAACTTTCTGGAGATCCCTGACTCTCTGTTTTGGCGTTTTCTCTGTGGGCGATTTTTCTGGTGAGTAATTCGATCCTAAGGAGTCTAATCCGAATTAAAATTCGTTATTTGCCATGATTATTCGTATGGGGTTGAATTCAAATAATTATAGGGTTTTAAAATCCTGTTCTGCTGAAATCTGCATTCGTTAATCTGACCTTTGTGTACTATAACCCCAATATCTCATGGCCTATAGATCCAAATCGCACGAGATAAATTTTGTATGAAACTAGATATGTTTGGCTTTAATTTGAATATGATATCGACCATATTCGAGCGGTATTCGTATTTCAATCTGTATTGCAATCCAGCTGTACAAAATCAGTTTTCTGAAATTCTGGATTTCGACCTTTATGTGTTCGAACCATCATATCTCCCTAGGTATAGCTCGAAATCTTGTCAAATCAGTTTTATTAGACCGTAGGCTCGAAGAGCTTTATTTTGACTCCCATAACGCCGATTTTCGATTAGTTATTGGATCTGAAATAAATGTCGCAATTCTGATATATGAATCTGTTTTCTTGAAATCTGAAATTCTGACCTTCCTATTTTCGAACCCTTATATCTTCCTGTCTAAAATTCGAAATCTTGTGAAACCAGTTTTATTGGAAACTAGATTCAGAGAGCTTCATTTTGAATACAATATTGACTAGCTTTGGTTCGAAATTGGACTAAAAATATATTTTGCAAACTGACAATATAAATCTGCTATGTTTTGGTTAGACGAATATTCCTTTGTGAGAAAAATTTACATTGTATGGTTTAACCTCTTAAATTGTGGTCTGTAGTTCTTCTAAAATTTATTTGTTTGATGAGAAATTTTAGAGAAAACAAAATTGGGGATTTAACTAAGAACTTAGGAATTTTCGAAAATATAGTTCGAGCCAATTTTGGGGCTTTTGTCAATTTTCTTCACAAACGTGTAATTAAAATTATCTGTAGTGGGGGACTGAAATTAATTACATGAAATTTGTACGTTCTGTTAAGGTTCTGAAAGTGGCGCCCCTTACAGTAATTTTATAGCTCACGGTTTTAGGAATTTTGAGGAGATTATTTCATGAATAATTTCTGTTCTGTATTTAAATGTTTGTTATATGAATAATTTCTGTTCTGTATTTAATTGTTTGTTATGTGGATATTTCCTGTTCTGTTTATATGTTGTGAAGTTTCTGAAAACCTTGAATGTGTTAAAACATTTGTGAGAACATAGAATGGTTTGACATGAATTAAGGTTAGTTGTAAGGAATTCACTCATATAATTTCTGTTATGTGTTTAAGGACTGGATATTGGGGTGTGTCATTTTCTGGTTTGTTAGACTTTGGGCATAATGTAAGAATTAAGTAGTGGTTGATCCTACTTCTCTGTTTCAGTATAATCTGTTCTGTAAAATTATGCCCTAGTGTAGCACTCTTCCGTGTCCTTACCCTCCTTCTGTGGCGCTGTAATGGTGCTGATAGTCTACTACGACCCTTGAGACACTATTTCTGTTCTGGGTATTGGAGGCCAGAGTGCCACGTCCTAACAAGACGGGGGCCACCCACTGATACCTCCTCTACCATTCAGTTCTGGGTTTTGGAGGCCAGAGTGCCACGTCCTAACAAGACGGGGGCCACCCACTGATACCTCCTCTACCATTCAGTTCTGGGTTTTGGAGGCCAGAGTGCCACGTCCTAACAAGACGGGGGCCACCCACTGATACCTCCTCTACCATTCAGTTCTGGGTTTTGGAGGCCAGAGTGCCACGTCCTAACAAGACGGGGGCCACCCACTGATACCTCCTCTACCATTCAGTTCTGGGTATTGGAGGCCAGAGTGCCACGTCCTAACAAGACGGGGGCCACCCACTGATACCTCCTCTACCATTCTGTTCTGGGTATTGGAGACCAGAGTGCCACGTCCTGACAAGACGGGGGCCACCCACTGATATCTCCTTTACCATTCTGTTTCTGATATGCATGCATTGTCTCGTCCTCGGCAGAGGTGGGGTCAGACCTTCTGTGGTCATCAGGCCTTCTGTGGCCTTTCTGTTTCCGATGTAGACTATCCGTTTGGACTCTGAAAATTCTGATTTTCTGTCTGTCAGTTCTGATTTCTGTAGTTCTGTTTCGATCTGTATTTAGATGTATTAGGCGGTGTGGTTAGTTGGTATGGGTTGGTATATTCATATCCTACCTGTTTGATGCCTATTGTTACAAGTATCTGTATTTGATTGTGTTTGTTTCTGATATGAGCATACATGTTAAGTTGATTTATCTTATCTGTTAAATAAAAAGAATTTCAACTTAAGTATGATATTTTTGATGTGTACTATGGATGACGTTTAGTGTCTTTTACTCACTGAGCTTTTTAGCTCACCTCCGTTGTTTAAATGTTTTCAGGTGAGACATCAAGACAGTAATTGCTACAGCTAATATGACGCTAATGTTTGATGTCATTTCTAAGAATAGTCTTCTAAAGATTTATCAGGCCTGCGTGCCTAATTTATTATGACCTATATGACATGTTTTATCTCCTGAGGGCTTATGCCTGTTTTCAGGATATTATATTATAGTTGTTTCGTTTAAATTATTGGATACAAGTCTTGGATTCTTTTATTGAATTGGTTCTTATTTTGAATTGTCCGATTTGAGATGTGTAACCGAATTTGTGTTGTTTATTTTAGTATCTGAATAATCAGTTCTGTATATTTCTGAAATTCCACATATGTGTAGTGTGGACGTTTGTTGTTGTTACAAGATATGTGTGTCTGTGCAGCAGTAGTTTAGAATACTTGCTGCCGGATTTTTTCTGGATTTCCGGATTTCTATTTCCTAGTAATCGATCCTATTCAGTTCTGTGCGGTTTTCTGTTCCGTAGTAATGTCCTTCGATGCCGCTTTCTTCTTGTGTTTTAATGGAAGAGTAAAATTTTTTTGAAACCCCGTATTTTACTTGTATGCGTGTGGGGTGTGATTCTGAGGGATGTTACAAACATAAATCGATTTCAAAGATCAGAGAAGAAATCATACCGATGCCATTGTATGGATGGCGACTTGGAAGCAGAGAGTGAAGTCGCTCTCCTCTAGAGAAGACGCACACAAGATGTGATCGCCTACTCCCTTAGTGCTCCTTGTGCTAGCAAGGTTCTAAGGAGTCCTTGTCGAATGGAAGGGAAGAGAATCCTTTGCTTGGTGATTTCTTCCTTCTCCTTTTTCGTCAACCTCTTCACCACCCACAAGAGAGAGCTAGTTGGTGACGAGAGAGAGGAGAGGTGAGAGAGTAGAGCGTCTTAGGCGTGAACGTGAGGCGTTCCCACGTTTAGAAGTCATGGCTTCTAAAATTAGTAAACCCCAAACGTTCATGCGACCATGGGTTCACCCCCATGCACAAACTCATCTTCCCTTGAACCATGCGCTCACTCAATGAGCTGGTTCAATTTGGTTTGGTCCAAAGACCAATTAACCCAAGCGATATGGTCTAGACCACATTAAACCCTAAGGTTCTTGATCTAACCGTTGATCTCTTGATGCTACTGATCTCACTGATCTAGCATCCATTCTCTCGATCGAAGCTTACCGATCTCAAACCCTAATCAATCAAACATGATCAGACCAGATCTCACTTACAATCAGAGATTAAATCCCTTTAAACTGAATCCAGACAATTCAGTCCATACGATCTGACTTAAGTAAGCTATATCATCAAATTGTGCGACCCTGAGGGTTTCCTTTAAATGTCGGTAACGATAACTCACGTTATCACGATCAGTGAGGGGTATCTAGCAACACATCACTGTCTCCCGATATAAAGAAAAGAGTCTTCCAAGACTACACCCAAACCACAGCACAAGTGTGAATCCACTTCACGAGGCATGCAAGTTTCCTTTGCCACTGGATGTTCTTATTGGACAAGCGTGTCAAGCTTGTAGCTCCAATATGATGAGCATGATTAGATCAGATGATCATAGTCACCTGGGTATGGCCATACACTTTCTCAATCATCTCATCCAGGGGGGCCCCTTTAGAACATCACACTCCAATCTAGGAGACGGCAATCCTATATCTATTACTAGTGCCCTAACATGACTCAAGCTCACCATCCAAGATAGTCTATAACCATTATGTTTCAAATGATATTGAACTACCTCAAAACAATGACAATCATCATTTAGAAACACAAGTGATCTCAAGTCAGAGGACATGTGCCACTTGTTGCAATCAAGGATTATTCACATTGTGACAAGCAATTGAATATCCTAGTAGGGTCTGTCCAGTACATCCAATGTACCCATGAGTCTACATCTTATTCCATGCTCGAAGCATCCTATAAGATTAGAGGACATATTAGTCTCAATCATATCAAGGCTGTCTCATGTTCACCAAGATATCTCGACTAAGGACATTACAGCATGTCAGCCTAGCTGAACACCATTGAGACATTATTCAGAAGTACAATTATTGCAGCAGATAACGTAACAACGTGAATAACAACCATTGCCTTTATAAACATAATAGTTTATACATGATACTGTTACAATCCCAAGGCCTCAAACATTAGCCTTAAGGGCATACCCCAACAATCTCCCACTTGCACTTAATCTAATGGTTGAGGAATCTCAAAACCATATTATTACAGTGCTGCTCATGCTTCTGCTGCGCCAGAGGCTTAGTAAGCGGGTCTGCCAGATTGTCATCTGTATGAACCTTGCAGACTTTGATCTCGCCACGATCTATGATCTCCCTGATCAAGTGAAACCGCCTCTGTATGTGCTTGGACTTCTGGTGCGACCGCGGTTCCTTTGCTTGTGCAATTGCTCCAGTGTTATCACAGAAGATAACCAAAGGATCTGCACTCGAAGGAACAACACCAAGTTCTTGAACGAACTTACGAATCCACACTGCCTCCTTGGATGCTTCCGAGGCTGCAACATACTCGGCTTCTGTGGTAGAATCAGCAACAATTGACTGTTTGAAACTTTTCCACACCACTGCTCCTCCATTCAAGCTAAAAACATAGCCTGATTGCGATCGAAAATCATCCTGGTCAGACTAGAACGAAGCGTCAGTATATCCTTCAATACTGAGTTCTTCCTGACCACCATACACCAAGAACATATCTTTGGTCCTCCGAAGATATTTTAAAATGTTCTTGACTGCAATCCAGTGCGCCATACCTGGATTACTTTGGAACCGACTGGTCACGCTTAACCCGTAAGCGACGTCTGGGCGAGTACACAACATCGCATACATAATGGATCCAATAGCCGAAGCATAAGGCGTATTGTCCATTTCATCTTTCTCAGTCTGTGTTTGTGGACACTGACTCTTTGAAAGATTCAGACCATGTCTGACTGGAAGATATCCTCTTTTAGAATTCTCTAAATGAAATCTCTCCAGGACTTTATCGATGTAAGTACTCTGCACAGCCCGAGAAGCCTCTTAGATCTATCCCTGTAGATCTTCACACCTAATACATAGGCTGCTTCTCCTAAATCTTTCATCTGGAAACATTTCCTTAACCATGCCTTAACCGCATGCATTTCAGGAATGTCATTTCCAATGATCAAGATATCATCGACGTAGAGGACTAGGAAAGTAATCACGCTCCCACTAAACCTCTTATATACACACGGGTCATCTTCATTCTTGATGAAACCAAATTCACTGATTGATTCATCAAAACGAATATTCCAGCTTCTAGATGCTTGTTTAAGTCCATAAATGGACTTATTTAATTTGCATATTTTATGACGATCTGATGGATTAGTGAAACCTTCAGGTTGTGTCATATACACATCCTCATCCAGATTTCCATTAAGGAAAGCGGTCTTCACATCCATTTGCCAGATCTCATAATCATAATATGCTGCTATCGCGAAAAGAATCTGAATAGACTTAAACATGGCTACAGGTGAGAAAGTTTCATCATAATCTATCCCGTAGATTTGTTTGAAACCTTTCGCAACTAGCCTGCCTTTATAGGTAACCACGTTACCATCCATGTCAATCTTCTTCTTGAAGATCCATTTACAGCCTATAGGGATAACTCCCGGAGGCGGATCAACCAAATCCCAAACTTCGTTATCTGACATGGAGTCCATCTCGGCTCGCATAGCTTCAAGCCATCTTGCTGAGTCCGGTCCACTGACCGCATCCGCATAAGTAAGGGGTTCATCATTATCAATGATGTAGACTCCGTCATAGCGCTCAGGCTGTCGACGGATCCTTCCCGATCTTCGCGGTTCCCGTGATATCTGAGCCTCAGGTTGTTCAATAACCTGATCTACCAGCTCAGGCTCATCCAACTGTGCTTGACTACTTTGTCCTTCTTCTGGATTCTCATCCAGCTTTATTTCTTTCCCACTGGCCTCTTGCAGAAGAAACTCCTTCTCAAGAAAAATGGCCGTCCGAGCAACAAATACCTTGTTCTCCTTGCGATCGTAGAAATAATAACCCTTAGTTTCTTAGGGTAACCGACAAAGATACATTTGTCAGATCTGCTCTCTAGTTTCCCAGAGGCGAGCTTTTTGACATAAGCCTCGCAGCCCCAGATCTTAATAAATGTCAAGCTAGGCTGTTTCCCATACCATAATTCATATGGGGTCTTTGAAACTGCCTTGGATGGCACTCGGTTTAGTACCTTTGCAGCTGTCTCCAGTGCAAATCCCCAAAAGGAGTAAGGTAGAGTAGCTTGACTCATCATAGAACGAACCATATCCAATAAGGTTCTGTTCCTCCTCTCAGACACACCATTCCATTGCGGTGTTCCTGGTGGAGTGAGCTGTGAGATAATCCCACACTCCTTTAGATAGTCAGTAAACTCTCGACTTAGGTATTCTCCACCTCGATCAGAACGAAGTGCCTTGATATTTCGGCCTAGCTGATTCTGTACTTCATTCTTGAACTCTTTGAACTTGTCAAAAGATTCACATTTATGTCTCATTAAATAGACATACCCATATCTACTGAAATCATCAGTAAAGGTAATGAAGTACTGATAGCCACCTCTGGCATGTTTACTTAATGGCCCACACACATCACTGTGTATAAGGTCAAGTAAACCTGAAGCCCTTTTACCTTTGTTAAGAAAAGGAGACTTCGTCATTTTGCCCATTAAACAAGCTTTGCATGTATCAATCTCCTCATAGGAGAATGATCCCAGCAGTCCATGATCATGCAACCGCTTAATGCGCTTCTTGTTAATATGGCCTAAACGACTATGCCATAGCAAGGTGCTGTCATCAGCATACTTGGCTTTCTTATTATCAATGTTTTGTATAGAACATTCCATGTCCAACATGAATAACCCATTGCTAATTGACCCAGTAGCATAAACAATATTATCTAAAGATAAAACACACTTTGAAATATTGCATTCAAAGGAAAACCCTTTCCTGACAAGAGCAGGAATAGAGATAATATTTTTAGTAATGCTGGGAACAAAGTAACAATTGTTCAGTTCCAATACAAGTCCAGATGGTAATGAGATGTAATATTCTCCTACAGCAACAGCAGCAACCCGTGCCCCGTTTCCAACGCGTAGGTCCACCTCATGCTGTCCCACCTGTCTTCTTCTCTTGAGTTCCTGTACATTTGAACAAATGTGAACTCCACATGCAGTGTCCAACACCCATGATATAGAAGAAGAAAACATGACCTCAGTCACAAAAATACCTGAGCCAGAAGCGATGCTTCCCCTCTTGTCTCCCTGGAGCGCTTTACAGTCCTTTTTCCAGTGACCCAGCTGGCCACAGTGGAAACATCTGTATTCCTTCGACCGCTTGACCTTTTGCTTAAGAGCCTTGCTGTAGTTCTTGACTGGGGCTTTGCCCTTCTTCCCCTTCTTCTTGTTCCTAGAAGGAACCATTAAGACAGAGGTTGAAGGCTTTCCCTTCAGAGTTTCCTCCGTAGTCAAGAGCATATTCAGCAACTCTGCCGGAGTACAGTCGATTTTGTTCATATTAAAGTTAATGATGAACGCATCGAAAGAGGGCGGTAGAGACTGCAGAATAATATCTACAGCAAGCTCCTGATTGATGGTATGTCCCAGTTTCTCTAGAGCCTCCTTGTGCCCAATCATCTTGAGCACGTGAGTTCCCACTGGACTCCCTTCAGCCAGTTTGCTCTGAAAGAATAGCTTGGTCAAGTTATAGCGCTCAGTCCTCGCCTGTGCAGCATACAGCATCTTGAGGTTTGCTATAATTTCTATAGCCGACATATCCTCATGCTGACGCTGCAGCGGTGGCGTCATAGACGCTAGCATCAGGCAAGCGACATCAATGCTATCATTGACATGCTTTTCATAGGCTTCCCGAACCGCCCTTGCGGCGTTCGGAGCGGGTTGAGGCGGTATCGCCGTCTCGAGGACATACAGTTTCCTCTCTGCCTTAAGAACAATCTTAAGGTGTCCGTACCAGTCTGAGAAGTTTGGTCCAGCAAACTTCTCCCTTTCCAGTAGGGATCGCACATTGAAGCTCATGGTGTTCGTTGCTGCAGGAATCTACAACAATGCAAGAACAGCAAGGTCAGTATCAATGTTCAGAATCAATCCAGGACTTAAGAAAGATTCTTTTCTCACTATTTTATCTGACTGAAAAATCCAAGAAAACAGTCTGAAAGAGTAACACTCTTTTAGTGAGATGGGATCCATATTTCATACTTGGTCTCCGCATCCCGCTCAGGCGAGATAAGATGCACAGAGAGTACAAGCACTAATTTCTGGTAGGCAGTCCCTGCCAATCGCCAACCCGTGCGATTCCCCTTCATCTGGGCAATCCAGCAGACTGTGCCAACTGAGTTGGTACAACACAGTCTCTGATCCCACAGATGGCTGCCTCCATATAGCTAACATATGCCCCATATGTAGCCTACATGGTCAAGCGGACCTGACCTATTCCCTGGACCACCACGTGCTATGCTGAGCAACGAGAAGCGATAAATCCCTTCTCTGTAACACGCAGGTGTAATCCCACACCGTCTGAAGATAGATGGGCGTGCCCACTGAGTGGGTACAACACGGCCCCAACGATAGTCAAAACAGTGAGGTTTCGCGTCAGAAGGCTTTACGTGCTTGATATTTAACGTTGGATTTTAACGGTCTTTTATCTTCTCAACTATCATGCAATTCCTATGGTGATAGCAGAAGATAAATAAATCATGCAATTCTAATTATATAAACAATAAATAGAAAGCATGCTGATCTTATGTGGTAAAAGCCCATTAAGCCTAAGTAAGACCTTAACCTAACTTATGTCTTCACTTGCTTTTCTCCATGGGGCTTTTGCTTCTCATCTGGCCCAACCCAGGGCCTAAGCGCCATCTGCAGCTCAGGTGCGCCCACCAGGAAAAATGCGCCTGTCCTAGGGTCGAACCCTAGACCTCCCACCTGGTCAAGCCTCAAGCTGCATGCGCCTCTGCCAAGTGTGCACTGTGCTTTTGTCTGATTAAAATACAATTTAATCTATCTAGACAAGATTGACTCGCAGGTCAATTACATTTAATAAATTAAATAACATGTGATGCGCAGATCACAATAATTAATTTACATCTTTAAGACAGGCACGCAGGCCCCAGCACAGCACACATTAATTAGGCGTCCCACATAAGTGAAAGTCCCCTAGAACAAGGGGGGGCGAAATCCTATAGGAGGCACAACAAAAACCTCTAGCGGAATCTAGGATTTCTAACAAGATCGCATAGCATGTAACATGTTCAACTTTCATTAGAAAGGGATTCTTACCATTGCCATCGCTTAGATGGTGTCTTGGAAGGAAAGGCGCAAGTGCTCCTTCTCCAAAGGTGACGCACACAATTGGTGTCGCCTACTCTTCTTTGGTGCTCCTTGTGCTAGCAAGGTTCCAAGAAGTCGTTGTCGAATGGAAGGGAAAGATCACCTTGCTTGGCCGAACACTTCCTCCTTTTCGTCTACACTTCTCCACACGAGAGTGCAAGTCCCGAATGCTCAAGTTGGCGACGAGAGAGGAGGAGAAGCGAGAGAGTAGAGCGCCTTAGGCGTGAACGTGAGTAATGGTCACGTATGTGATCATGCTTTCTAAAAATAGAAAGCCACTTACTCACATGCGATCATGGGTTTACCCCTATCGTAAACTCCTCTCAATTTGAACCACACGCTCACTCAATGAGCTGGTTCAATTTGGTTTGGTTTAATAACCAAATAAACCAAGCAATCAGTCCAGACCACAATAAACCCTAAGGCTCTTGATCTGACCGTCGATCTCTTGATGCTGCTGATCTCACTGATCTAGCATCCATTCTCTCGATCGAAGCTTACCGATCTCAAGCCCTAATCAATCAAACATGATCAGACCAGAACTCACTTACAATCAGAGATTAAATCCCTTTAAACTGAACCTGAACAATTCAGTCCACACGATCTGACTTAAGTAGGCCATATCATCAAATTGTGCGACCCTGAGGGTTTCCTTTAAATGTCGGTAACGATAACTCACGTTATCACGATCAGTGAGGGGTATCTAGCAACACATCACTGTCTCCCGATATAAAGAAAAGAGTCTTCCAAGACTACACCCAAACCACAGCACAAGTGTGAATCCAACTCACAAGGCATGCATGTTTCCTTTGCCACTAGATGTTCTTATTGGACAAGCGTGTCAAGCTTGTAACTCCAATATGATGAGCATGATTAGATCAGATGAACATAGTCACCTGGGTATGGCCATACACTATTCTCAATCATCTCATCCAGGGGGCCCCTTTAAAACATCACACTCCTTAAACAAGGAGACGGCAATCCTTTGTCTATCACTAGTGCCCTAACCTGACTCAAGCTCACCATCCAAGATAGTCTATAATCATTATGTTTCAAATGATATTGAACTACCTCAAAACAATGACAATCATCATTTAGAAAACACAAGTGATCTCAAGTCAGAGGAAATGTGCCACTTGTCGCAATCAAGGATTATTCACATTGTGACAAGCAATTGAATATCCTAGTAGGGTCTGTCCAGTACATCCAATGTACCCATGAGTCTACATCTTATTCCATGCTCGAAGCATCCTATAAGATTAGAACACATATTAGTCTCAATCATATCAAGGCTGTCTCATGTTCACCAAGATATCTCGACTAAGGACTTTATAGCATGTCAGCCCAGCTGAATAGCTTTGAGACATTATTCAGAAGTACAATTATTGCAGCAGACAATGTAACAAACTGAATAACAACCATGCCTTTATAAACATAAAAGTTTATTACATGATACTGATACATTCCCAAGGCCTCAAACATTAGCCTTAAGGGCATACCCCAACAATCTCCCACTTGCACTTAATCTAATGGTTGAGAAATCTCAAACCCATATTATTACAGTGCTTCTCATGCTTCTGCTGCGCCAGAGGCTTAGTAAGCGGGTCTGCCAGATTGTCATCTGTATGAACCTTGCAGACTTTGATCTCGCCACGATCTATGATCTCCCTGATCAAATGAAACCGTCTCTGTATGTGCTTGGACTTCTGGTGCGACCGTGGTTCTTTTGCTTGTGCGATTGCTCCAGTGTTATCACAGAAGATAACCAAAGGATCTGCACTCGAAGGAACAACACCAAGTTCTCTCACGAACTTACGAATCCATACTGCCTCCTTGGATGCTTCCGAGGCTGCAACATACTCGGCTTCTGTTGTGGAATCAGCAACAGTTGACTGTTTGAAACTCTTCCACACCACTGCTCCTCCATTCAAGCTAAAAACATAGCCTGATTGCGATCGGAAATCATCCTGGTCAGACTGGAACGAAGCGTCAGTATATCCTTCAATACTGAGTTCTTCCTGACCACCATATATCAAGAACATATCTTTGGTCCTCCGCAGATATTTTAAAATGTTCTTGACTGCAATCCAGTGCGCCATACCTGGATTACCTTAGAACCGACTGGTCACGCTTAACCCGTAAGCGACGTCTGGGCGAGTACACAACATCGCATACATAATGGACCCAATAGCCGAAGCATAAGGTGTATTGTCCATTTCATCTTTCTCAGTCTGTGTTTGTGGACACTGACTCTTCGAAAGATTCAGACCATGTCTGACTGGAAGATATCCTCTTTTAGAATTCTCTAAATGAAATCTCTCCAGGACTTTATCGATGTAAGTACTCTGGCACAGCCCGAGAAGTCTCTTAGATCTATCCCTGTAGATCTTCACACCTAATACATAGGCTGCTTCTCCTAGATCTTTCATCTGGAAACACTTCCTTAACCATGCCTTAACCGCATGCATTTCAGGAATATCGTTTCCAATGATCAAGATATCATCGGCGTAGAGGACTAGGAAAGCAATCACTCTCCCACTAAACCTCTTATATACACACGGGTCATCCTCGTTCTTGATGAAACCAAACTCACTGATTGATTCATCAAAACGAATATTCCAGCTTCTAGATGCTTGTTTAAGTCCATAAATGGACTTCTTTAACTTGCATATCTTATGACGATCTGATGGATTAGTGAAACCTTCTGGTTGTGTCATATACACATCCTCATCCAGATTTCCATTCAGGAAAGCTGTCTTCACATCCATTTGCCAGATCTCATAATCATAATATGCAGCTATCGCGAAAAGAATCCGAATAGACTTAAACATAGCTACAGGTGAGAAAGTTTCATCATAATCTATCCCGTAGATTTGTTTGAAACCTTTCGCAACTAGCCTGCCTTTATAGGTAACCACGTTACCATCCATGTCAATCTTCTTCTTGAAGATCCATTTACAGCCTATAGGGATAACTCCCGGAGGCGGATCAACCAAATCCCAGACTTGGTTATCTGACATGGAGTCCATCTCGGCGCGCATAGCTTCAAGCCATCTCGCTGACTCCGGTCCACTGACCGCATCCGCATAAGTGAGGGGTTCATCATTATCAATGATGTAGACTCCGTCATAGCGCTCAGGCTGTCGACGGATCCTTCCCGATCTTCGCGGTTCCCGTGATATCTGAGCCTCTGGTTGTTCAATAACCTGATCCACCGGCTCAGGCTCATCCAACTGTGCTTGACTACTTTGTCCTTCCTCTGGATTCTCATCCAGCTTTATTTCTCTCCCACTGGCCTCTTGCAGAAGAAACTCCTTCTCAAGAAATATGGCCGTCCGAGCAACAAATACTTTGTTCTCTTTGGGATCGTAGAAATAATAACCCTTATTTTCCTTAGGGTAACCGACAAAGATACATTTGTCAGATCTGCTCTCTAGTTTCCCAGAGGCGAGCTTTTTGACATAAGCCTCGCAGCCCCAGATCCTGATAAATGTCAAGCTCGGCTGTTTCCCATACCATAACTCATATGGCGTCTTAGAAACTGCCTTGGATGGCACTCGGTTTAGTACCTTTGCAGCTGTCTCCAGTGCAAAACCCCAAAAGGAATATGGAAGAGTAGCCTAACTCATCATAGAACGAACCATATCAAGTAACGTTCTATTTCTCCTCTCGGACACACCATTCCATTGCGGTGTTCCTGGCGGAGTGAGCTGTGAGATAATCCCACACTCCTTCAGATAGTCAGTAAACGCATGACTTAGGTATTCTCCACCTCGATCAGAACGAAGTGCCTTGATACTTCGGCCTAGCTGATTCTGTACTTCATTCTTGAACTCTTTGAACTTGTCAAAAGATTCACTTTTATGTCTCATTAAATAGACATACCCATATCTACTGAAATCATCAGTAAAGGTAATGAAGTACTGATTGCCACCTCTGGCATGTTTACTAAATGGCCCACACACATCACTGTGTATAAGGTCAAGTAAACCTGAAGCCCTTTGACCTTTGTTAGGAAAAGGTGACTTCGTCATTTTACCCATTAAACAAGCCTTGCATGTATCAATCTCCTCATAGGAGAATGATCCCAGCAGTCCATGATCATGCAACCGCTTAATGCGTTTCTTGTTAATATGGCCTAAACGACTATGCCATAGCAAGGTGCTGTCATCAGCATACTTGGCTTTCTTAATATCAATATTTTGTATAGAACATTCCATGTCCAACATGAATAACCCATTGTTAATTGAACCAGTAGCATAAACAATATTATCAAAAGTTAAAACACACTTTGAAATATTGCATTCAAAGGAAAATCCCTTCCTGACAAGAGCAGGAATGGAGATAATATTCTTAGTAATGCTGGGAACAAAATAACAACTGTTTAGTTCTAATACAAGCCCAGATGGCAAAGAGATGAAATAGTCTCCTACAGCAACAGCAGCAACCCGTGCCCCGTTTCCAACTCGTAGGTCCACCTCATATTGTCCCACCTGTCTTCTTCTCTTGAGTTCCTGTACATTTGAACAAATGTGAACTCCACATGCAGTGTCCAACACCCATGATATAGAAGAAGATGAAACCATGACTTCCGTCACGTATATACCTGAGCCAGAAGCGATGCTTCCCCTCTTATCTCCTTGGAGCGCTTTACAGTCCTTTTTCCAGTGACCCAGCTGGCCACAGTGGAAACATCTGTATTCCTTTGACCGCTTGACTTTTTGCTTCAGAGCCTTGCTGTAACTCTTGACAGGGGTCTTGCCCTTCTTCCCCTTCTTCTTGTTGTTCCTTGAAGGAACCATTAAGACAGAGGTTGAAGGCTTTCCCTTCAGAGTTTCCTCAGTAGTCAAAAGCATATTCAGCAGCTCTGCCGGAGTACAATCGATTTTGTTCATATTAAAGTTAATGATGAACGCATCGAAAGAGGGCGGGAGAGACTGCAGAATAATGTCTACAGCAAGCTCCTGGTTGATGGTATGCCCCAGTTTCTCTAGAGCCTCCTTGTGCCCAATCATCTTGAGCACGTGAGCTCCCACTGGGCTCCCTTCAGCCAGTTTGCTCTGAAAGAATAGCTTTGTCAGATTATAGCGTTCTGTCCTCGCCTGTGCAGCATACAGCATCTTGAGGTTTGCTATCATGTCTATAGCAGACATATCCTCATGCTGACGCTGTAGCGGTGGCGTCATAGACGCTAGCATCAGGCAAGCGACATCAATGCTATCATTGACGTGCTTTTCATAAGCTTCCCGAACCGCCCTTGCGGTGTTCGGAGCGGGCTGAGGCGGTATCGCCGTCTCGAGGACATACAGTTTCCTCTCTGCCTTAAGAACAATCTTAAGGTGTCCGAACCAGTCTGAGAAGTTTGGCCCAGCAAACTTCTCCCTTTCCAGTAGGGATCGCACATTGAAGCTCATGGTGTTCGTTGCTGCAGGTATCTACAATAATGCAAGAACAGCAAGGTCAGTATCAATGTAAAGAATCAATTCAGGACTTAAGAATGATTCTTTTTCTCACTATTTTATCTGGCTGAAAAATCCAGCAAAACAGCCCGAAAGAGTAGAACTCTTTTAGTGAGATGGGATCCAGATTTCATACTTGGTCTCCGCGTCCCGCTCAGGCGAGATAAGATGCACAGAGAGTACAAGCACTAATTTCTGGTAGGCTGTCCCAGCCAATCGCCAACCCGTGCGATTCCCCTTCATCTGGGCAATCCAGCAGACTGTGCCAACTGAGTTGGTACAACACAATCTCTGACCCCACAGATGGCTGCCTCCATGCGCTACCATATGCGCCACATATGTAGCCTACATGGTCAAGTTGACCCGACCTACTCCCTGGACCACCACGTGCTATGCTGAGCAACGAGAAGCGATAAATCCCTTCTCTGTAACACGCAGGTGTAATCCCGCACCGTCTGAAGATAGATGGACGTGCCCACTGAGTGGGTACAACACGGCTCCAATGATAATCAGAACAGTGAGGTTTCGCGTCAGAAGGCATACGAGCTTGATATTTTAGCGTTGGATTTTAACGGTCTTTTATCTTCTTCACTATCATGCAATTCCTATGGTGATAGCAGAAGATAAATAAATCATGCTGTTCTACTTATTTAATCAATAAAAGAAAGCATGGATCTTATGTGGTAAAAGCCCATAGCCTAAGTAAGACCTTAATTAACTTAAATCTTCACTTGCTTTTCTTCATGGGTCTTTTGCTGCTCATCTGGCCCAACCCAGGGCCCAAGCGCCATCTGCAGCTCAGGTGCGCCTACCAGGGAAAATGCGCCTGGTTCCAGAGTCGAACCCTGGACCTCCCTCCTGGTCAAGCCTCTGCTGCATGCGCCTCTGCCAAGTGTGCTCTGTGCTCTTGTCTGATTAATTTACAAATTAATCTATCTAGACAAGATTGACACGCAGGTCAATTACACTTTATAAATTAAATACAATGTGATACGCAGATCACAATAATTAATTTACAACTTAAATTCCAGGCACGCAGGCCCCAGCACAGCACACAATTAACATGGGCAGCCCACATAAGAATTAAATAAACAAACATAGGCATCAAGCAACATGTGATCCAATCATGAAAATTAAATTTCGAAAACCCCATAGGCATCAATTTTAATTTCCTTATTTGCCCTACAACCTTACAATGGTCCATTACTAGGGATCCACTCATCCAACCTAGTCAGATCCACTGCCCTTGCATGCACCAAGTCCTAACTGACTTGAGTCGACCAAAAGGTCAACCATGCATGCGCCAGGGCCGAACAACCCTCATGAGCTCTGGCAAGCAGGTGTGACCCCGGGCCTAACTCATGTGTGTTCGCTAGTCGTCTCAATCAAACATCGCTACACGCCTGTCTGCAGTCGACCTATAGCCACCAGGTGCTATCGCACAGGTGCTATCTGGTCAACCCATCAAGGCTGTCAGATGGTCTGATCAGACTGTCTGGATCTAACCTAGGGGATGACTTCAACCCTAATAACCCGTCTAAGGGTTTAATGCAGGGCCTTAGATCTATAATGAGTCGCGCAAGTATAAGAAGTTTTGAGAAAACATACATATGCGCCAACAAGAAAACATGCGCCTAGGAGAAATAAAAACATCTCTAACAAGCATGTAAAATTCGCCTATCTCAACTAGCGCATGTAACATATAGATCATTGCATAGGATCACATAGAAAGCAAACATATTAGCATGCAATACCCTGCTCTGATACCAATTGAAAGTCCCCTAGAACAAGGGGGGGCGAAATCCTATAGGAGGCACAACAAAAACCTCTAGCGGAATCTAGGATTTCTAACAAGATCGCATAGCATGTAACATGTTCAACTTTCATTAGAAAGGGATTCTTACCATTGCCATCGCTTAGATGGTGTCTTGGAAGGAAAGGCGCAAGTGCTCCTTCTCCAAAGGTGACGCACACAATTGGTGTCGCCTACTCTTCTTTGGTGCTCCTTGTGCTAGCAAGGTTCCAAGAAGTCGTTGTCGAATGGAAGGGAAAGATCACCTTGCTTGGCCGAACACTTCCTCCTTTTCATCTACACTTCTCCACACGAGAGTGCAAGTCCCGAATGCTCAAGTTGGCGACGAGAGAGGAGGAGAAGCGAGAGAGTAGAGCGCCTTAGGCGTGAATGTGAGTAATGGTCACGTATGTGATCATGCTTTCTAAAAATAGAAAGCCACTTACTCACATGCGATCATGGGTTTACCCCTATCGCAAACTCCTCTCAATTTGAACCACACGCTCACTCAATGAGCTGGTTCAATTTGGTTTGGTTTAATAACCAAATAAACCAAGCAATCAGTCCAGACCACAATAAACCCTAAGGCTCTTGATCTGACCGTCGATCTCTTGATGCTGCTGATCTCACTGATCTAGCATCCATTCTCTCGATCGAAGCTTACCGATCTCAAGCCCTAATCAATCAAACATGATCAGACCAGATCTCACTTACAATCAGAGATTAAATCCCTTTAAACTGAACCTGAACAATTCAGTCCACACGATCTGACTTAAGTAGGCCATATCATCAAATTGTGCGACCCTGAGGGTTTCCTTTAAATGTCGGTAACGATAACTCACGTTATCACGATCAGTGAGGGGTATCTAGCAACACATCACTGTCTCCCGATATAAAGAAAAGAGTCTTCCAAGACTACACCCAAACCACAGCACAAGTGTGAATCCAACTCACAAGGCATGCATGTTTCCTTTGCCACTAGATGTTCTTATTGGACAAGCGTGTCAAGCTTGTAACTCCAATATGATGAGCATGATTAGATCAGATGAACATAGTCACCTGGGTATGGCCATACACTATTCTCAATCATCTCATCCAGGGGGGCCCTTTAGAACATCACACTCCTTAAACAAGGAGACGGCAATCCTTTGTCTATCACTAGTGCCCTAACCTGACTCAAGCTCACCATCCAAGATAGTCTATAATCATTATGTTTCAAATGATATTGAACTACCTCAAAACAATGACAATCATCATTTAGAAAACACAAGTGATCTCAAGTCAGAGGAAATGTGCCACTTGTCGCAATCAAGGATTATTCACATTGTGACAAGCAATTGAATATCCTAGTAGGGTCTGTCCAGTACATCCAATGTACCCATGAGTCTACATCTTATTCCATGCTCGAAGCATCCTATAAGATTAGAACACATATTAGTCTCAATCATATCAAGGCTGTCTCATGTTCACCAAGATATCTCGACTAAGGACTTTATAGCATGTCAGCCCAGCTGAACAGCTTTGAGACATTATTCAGAAGTACAATTATTGCAGCAGACAATGTAACAAACTGAATAACAACCATGCCTTTATAAACATAAAAGTTTATTACATGATACTGATACATTCCCAAGGCCTCAAACATTAGCCTTAAGGGCATACCCCAACAATAAGATGAAATAAACAAGCAGATGGCATCAATCAACATGTGATCCATAGATAAAATAAAATAATTTTTTTCAAAACCCCATTGAAATCCATTTTATTTTTCTTATGTGCCCTACTACCTTACAACGGTCCATTAATAGGGATCCACTCATCATATCTAGTCAGATCCATTGCCCTTGCATGCACCAAGTCCTAACTGACTTGAGTTGACCCAATGTTCAACCATGCATGTGGAAAGGGCTGAACCACCTTCATGAGTTTTGGCAAGCGGGTGTGACCCCGGGCCTAACTCATGCGTGTTCACTGGTTGTCTCAACCAGACCTCGCTACACACCTGTCTGCAGTCGACCTATAGCCACCTCGTGCTTGCGCACAGGTGCCATCTGGTCGACCCATCTAGGCTGTCAGATGGTTTGATCAGACTGGTTGGATCTTACCTAGACTGTGACTTCAACCCTATCAACCCGTCTAAGGGTTTATAGTAGGTGCTCTTAGATCTAATGAAGGTCGCGCAAGTCGTGAAGTGTTTGAGAAAAACAACTATGCGCACACAAACATGCGCCAAGTAAACAAGAATCAAGTTTTCGCATATGCAACAACTTAACATGTAATTTTCGCATGTTATAGATCTAAGCATTCAATCACAAACAAGGATCACAAAGCCTTTAAGCAATCATAAAAACATGCAAAAACTGCCTCTGATACCAATTGAAAGTCCCCTAAACAAGGGGAGGGCGAAACCCTAATAGGCGCATATGAAGGTTTTGATGCAGCGGAAGGGGTTTCTAGGATCTATGCATGTAATATGATCAACATAAATCGATTTCAAAGATCAGAGAAGAAATCATACCGATGCCATTGTATGGATGGCGACTTGGAAGCAGAGAGTGAAGTCGCTCTCCTCCAGAGAAGACGCACACAAGATGTGATCGCCTACTCCCTTAGTGCTCCTTGTGCTAGCAAGGTTCTAAGGAGTCCTTGTCGAATGGAAGGGAAGAGAATCCTTTGCTTGGTGATTTCTTCCTTCTCCTTTTTCGTCAACCTCTTCACCACCCACGAGAGAGAGCTAGTTGGTGACGAGAGAGAGGAGAGGCGAGAGAGTAGAGCGTCTTAGGCGTGAACGTGAGGCGTTCCCACGTTTAGAAGTCATGGCTTCTAAAATTAGTAAACCCCAAACGTTCATGCGACCATGGGTTCACCCCCATGCACAAACTCATCTTCCCTTGAACCATGCGCTCACTCAATGAGCTGGTTCAATTTGGTTTGGTCCAAAGACCAATTAACCCAAGCGATATGGTCTAGACCACATTAAACCCTAAGGTTCTTGATCTAACCGTTGATCTCTTGATGCTACTGATCTCACTGATCTAGCATCCATTCTCTCGATCGAAGCTTACCGATCTCAAACCCTAATCAATCAAACATGATCAGACCAGATCTCACTTACAATCAGAGATTAAATCCCTTTAAACTGAATCCAGACAATTCAGTCCATACGATCTGACTTAAGTAAGCCATATCATCAAATTGTGCGACCCTGAGGGTTTCCTTTAAATGTCGGTAACGATAACTCACGTTATCACGATCAGTGAGGGGTATCTAGCAACACATCACTGTCTCCCGATATAAAGAAAAGAGTCTTCCAAGACTACACCCAAACCACAGCACAAGTGTGAATCCACTTCACGAGGCATGCAAGTTTCCTTTGCCACTGGATGTTCTTATTGGACAAGCGTGTCAAGCTTGTAGCTCCAATATGATGAGCATGATTAGATCAGATGATCATAGTCACCTGGGTATGGCCATACACTTTCTCAATCATCTCATCCAGGGGGGCCCCTTTAGAACATCACACTCCAATCTAGGAGACGGCAATCCTATATCTATTACTAGTGCCCTAACATGACTCAAGCTCACCATCCAAGATAGTCTATAACCATTATGTTTCAAATGATATTGAACTACCTCAAAACAATGACAATCATCATTTAGAAACACAAGTGATCTCAAGTTAGAGGACATGTGCCACTTGTTGCAATCAAGGATTATTCACATTCTGACAAGCAATTGAATATCCTAGTAGGGTCTGTCCAGTACATCCAATGTACCCATGAGTCTACATCTTATTCCATGCTCGAAGCATCCTATAAGATTAGAGGACATATTAGTCTCAATCATATCAAGGCTGTCTCATGTTCACCAAGATATCTCGACTAAGGACATTACAGCATGTCAGCCAAGCTGAACACCATTGAGACATTATTCAGAAGTACAATTATTGCAGCAGATAACGTAACAACGTGAATAACAACCATTGCCTTTATAAACATAATAGTTTATACATGATACTGTTACAATCCCAAGGCCTCAAACATTAGCCTTAAGGGCATACCCCAACACCAAGGAGGGCTAATTTTTAGGTCACTAGCTTGACCGAAACTCAAATATCATGGCGAAGTAGGTGATTCGGTACCATAGTAAATAACATATAATTTTCTACATTTCCGTTGTCCTAAAAGATTAGCCACTAATCCAAACATCAAAAATTTCATATAAAATACAATCGACGTGGCTTTCTTAAATATGCAGAAATCAAAATCAATATTTTCAATTCCACATAAAGAGTATTTAATAATCTTCTTATATTTATCAGAAAGTAAAATCATTAGTCCTTTCTTCAAATTTATATTTTCAATTGCAATAAGATTAGGACTTCAATCAAAAGATTCATATATTGGATTATTGAAATAATTTTTCTATTCCACATTAGGTTCCTCAATAAAATATAATTTTTCAAATAAATCAGAAGGTTGAATAGTAGATATGGGCAAAACATCAGAGTGAGATTCATCAATGTTTGTAATATTCAAATCCTTTTCAAGTTCCTCATGCACTTCATCAAATAATTTATTAATTTCAATATTACCATCAAAATCAGAGTGAGACTTTTCTAAATCAATTTCCTCATATGCTTCATCAGATTTAACCACAAATAATATATCATCAAAAGAATCAATTTCATAACCATCACTAGAATCAAAAGGGGATTTTTTTCAAAATCAATATCCTAAAACCTTTCCACAAATAATTTATCAAATGAATCAATTTCAAAATTATCAAAATCTGAGTGAGATTCATTAATGTTCACAAAAGAATCAATTTCAAAATTACCAAAATCAGAGGGGGACTTTTCTAAATCAATTTCCTCAGTTTCCAAATCAAACTCAAGTAAACAACTTTGTTGTGCTATCTGGGTTTCTAACATTTCAGTATGAGCACATATATCATCTAGCCTATAATTTATTTGCCTTAGAGTCTCATTTACATCTTCATTGTGTTTTATCTGAGTGCTTATGAACTTTTCAAACATTATCTCTAAGCTAGATTTCTAGTATTATCAAAATATGGTTCATAAATATAGTTTGAGCAATCCTCATAAAAAGAAGTTTGATGATTTTCCCATCTAGAATTATATTGATCATCTTGGTACCATGGTGAATTGGGATTTGGAGGAATTAAAAATTGGCAATCAGAAGAATAATGATTAAAACGTCTACAAATATCACATCTAATAGAAGAATAAGATGTCATAACAAGGTGCATATTAAAAGTGTCTAATTTATAAGCCAAGGAATCTACCTTTTTCGCAAGAGTGCACCATGAATCATCTTCATACTTACCTTATGGCATGTATAACTGATGGAGGTAGAGACCACAGGCCACGAAGCTACAAATGGAGTCTACGAGTGCCATAGAGAAAGGCTTGGAGGCTCATGAATAAGCTAGCATGCTCGACCCTAAAGCTAGCTCAAAATAATGGAAAGAATTATTTCAACCCATTTAAGTGTGGCTCAAGACATTCTAGCCCATGAAGCTATCACATATTCTCAAGCTCAATTACAAAAGACTAAGCTGCTGCAAACACATTCAATAAACACTCACGCAAGAAGGAAACAAGCATTGCGATAATGTTCAACCAGCTACCAGCCAAGAAGAGGATTTTGTCCAACGCGCGTCAACATTCATCTTCAAGGTTGCAAAGATGGAAACTCCAACGTCTCTTTGCAGCTTTCATTGCTCAAAGCTCCTCAACGTCTCCCTACTATTCAGGAATGGAAAAAACAACATTCGGCAACGTCTCTAAATTTCTCTCGCTATATGTATCACACGCATCATTGTAATAGAGTAGAGTTTTTGAATGAATGAAATCGTTTTCTTCTGATGGAATCGAATGTCTCCTTTCTTCTTCTTTTTTGAGGTGCTTGTGTCACCTACCTTTCCCCTCTCCTTCTTCTAGGGCTGAGCTGCTCCCTCTTCCCTTCTTCTCTACCAGCTTCTTCCTCCAGAAACCAAGTCAAACAACCACGTGTTCCCAGTTTCAAGGATTTCCAGAAACTCGTGACCTCGCCGCTGACCATCCACCGGCCGGATCTCTACGAAACGTCGTCCATCGCCCATCCTCCCCTAGACGAAGCTTCAGCCGTGGGCATTCGTCCATCCACCACTCCGATCGCAGGAATCGAACTCCCGACCAAATCCCCTGTTTCCGCCCAGCTTTTGCCCCAGCACGGCTCGTCTGTGTGATTCTCCTCCGATCAGCCTCCATCCACCCGCTAACTCCAGCCACATCTCTGCCACCATCATATGGACCTCCAGACATAGTAGGTACGGCGATTGTGCACCACCGGACGAACGCCGACGATCCCTGCTTCGCTCTCGCACATCCCCTATTCCAGAGCTCCTTATATTTCCTACTTCAGGTTCCTATTTTGCTAATTTGATTAAGCTTGTTCATGCAAGTACTTTAAGCAATCGGTGCAGTAGAAGTCTATATCTTTGTCACCATTAAGAAGAACATAGCTTGTTCTAGCATTTGGACGAGTTGAGCCGATTCCAGACTCAACAGATCAACCAAAGAGACACAACAACTTTTGGTGAAAGATTAATTCCTCCATTTGTTTTCTCAACTAATCTGATTAGTGTTTTATTGCAGGTATTTGATGTTCAGTGACATGGTAGAACCTTTCATATCTGATACGGTTACAAAGAGCATGTTTTGTTCTACATTGTGGATCAATTAGATCAATTAAAGAGTTAAAAGTTTATTCTAAGAGGCATTGTAACTTTTGAAATATGAAACATTTTTGTGCTATTTAAATTTATCGATCTGAATAGCTATATTTCTGCAGATGTTCCAATTGCCTGACAGTTCTTAATGCTTTAATTTCTATATGACTCAAAGAACTATTTTAGTACTACATCTTGGTTTTGTCGGCATGAATTTTTGATTTATGGATTTTCTTGCAACATATAGCTACATTTTGTAAATGATTAGAGTTGCCCTGGAATTCTGATAGCTATTTTCTGGCTGCATTCTGAATTTTGACTTTTTTCTAAAAATTTAAAAAATATAAAAATTAGTCTTAATCAGTAGTTTTAAATCACATGCTTCCCCCTACATCAATAACTCACCTCTTTCAGTTGCTGATGAAGGATAGAATTTTATGCCCTAGATCCCTTAGGTATGTAGCTCAACCAATGTAACAGTAAATCAGATTTCTAACGGTAAATGTTCTAGCACGCAACGTCTAAAGTGGAAACATTGGATTGGAGGCACCTGAGGCCCCCTTGAAGGGTGGGGGCCGAACCCCTTCTCGAGCCTTGTAGCATGTCTTGGTTCAGATCTTGAAGCAGCCTTGTTTCTCTAGCCAATGGTCCACGTCTCTCCAAGCTTCAGCAACTTTAACCTTCATGTTGGCTTTAAGCACCAGCACTTAGGAACAATGGATGAAGGTTGAAAGGGTGGATACTCAGCAGGTAAGGAGAACTCGGCAGGGAAGAGGAAGAAGAGAAGAGAAGGTAGAAGAGAAGGATAAGGAGAGGAGCAAGCTCAACTCTTACACAAGCAAATGCTAACACAAAGTTTCTAGTTTCAAATTCTAATCGACTAAGTGCTGTGTGGACAATTACAAGGGCTTTAAACACTAACACCCTCAACATATACATGAAATAAAATTACCAATGGGCCCATGGTACAAGGTCTATGGATGGCTGGATTTGGGTGAGTTTGAAACGCATGATCTAGATGGTTTTACCATTAGCTGCTTGGTGAAAGTCCCTTTGCGCATGCTAGTAATGATGAGCTGATGCGGGTGCCTGCTGTTGCTGGGATGCATGCAGCTCACGTATTGGTTGGACACGCATGCTTGTCTCTTGATGCTTGAGGTGGCTGGGTAGTAGGTTACGTGCTTTGAGGTGGCTGGGTAGCAGGTTACGTGGCTGAAAGAGATGTCATCTTTGTGGCCGAAGCTTGTGGGTAAGATTTCCTTGGCTGGGAATGTATTTGACCTGCCCTTTGACTTGGATGGTGGGATTGTTTGCAGGATTCAGCTTCTTCGATTGTTGAATTGACTTTGATGTTGATCATTGACTTGAAGTTGACTTTAACTTTGAGAGGAAGGTTGTTGAGGGGGTCAAGGGTGCCTCGTAAGTGCATTACAAGTGCATACACCCTAGGCTAAATAACAACCTAATGCATTCACTACAAAATAAAATAAGGACTTGGAAAATAAATCCTAGGCTAATCCTAACTACAACATCAACCACAAGTGCAGAAAATAAATTAATGTTGCAATATACAGAAATTAAACAAGTCCGAAAATATCAAAATGCAACAATTTTCCAACATGACGTCAAGCATAATTAAATCCTTGAAGATGCCCTGCATCAGCTATCTCTGGGGGTGAAGAATTCTCCTCTGGAGAATTAAAATTGAAGCTTGTGGCTATTCCGGTGGTAAGCATAAAGTGTGGAGATTGTCTCTGTTCATTGCCCCTACATCAGCTTTCTGGGGTGCTGCAGAATTCTCCTCCGGAGAATTAAAAGTGAAACTCCATTGTGGTTTAGGTGGCCATCCCATTGTTTGCAAGTTGTTATCAGCGCTTGTAACATCCTTATGCCTGCAAATAAAATGCAAATATGTGAAAGCATTTGTATTCTCATGTGTAACAATTTGCAATTTATAGATATGATATGCAAATGTTGTAGCTTAGAAAGAGACTAGAGTCAGAAACACTTCCTCACTTTCCATTGGATTACATGTGCTGTCAACAGCTTTTAGGAAAAATGATAGGAATGGGTATGAAATTATGGTCCTTAAGCTTATTTTTTGTGAAACATACTCAGGAAGAAGTAAACCAACATCATGTTCAAGAAAAACTTTACCATGCAACTTCTCATTTAGAGCAAAGGATGAATCCATGTGGAGCATATGTATAGGCATGGTTTTATCAAAGCAAGAGTCAACTTTAAAATCATCATGGCAGTTGGTTAATTCCTTAGAGGTGTTAAGTAATTGCTTATTAGTTTCAGTCTCTAAAGTTTGTTCTTTAAGATTTAGCATTTGTTGAACTTCTTCAATTGGTTTACTCCCTTTGTCATAGATGCTATCAAATAATGGCATAGGTAGACTAGCCTCTTTGGTTTCTTTGGGACAATTGTCTACCTTAAGGATTTCCATGGCTGTTGATGGATCAAACTTTTCTTCATGAATTTTGATGGTTATATTGTTGTTTAAAGTGTGAAGCCTCTCATCAATAATTGCCAAAGCTAATGGGTTGGTACCTTCCTGCACTCTTTCAAGATTTTCACTTAATTCAAGCTTAGGGATGGGTGGAGGTAAATCCAAGGGTAGCAAAGTTGAAGGTTCAGGTCCAGGTCCTAAGAGTGAAGGCAATAAAGATGATCTTAATGGGTACCGGTGACAGATCATAGGTCCTGGAGGAGTCACACTATGGCTCAGCTTACTAGTCTCATCTGGGTGGGAAACTTTGACATGGTCAATGACAAGAACTTCCACTTCAAACTCAGGGGTAGAAGTTCTAGAAATTGTTTCCCCCTAACTTCTTCATGACTGGACTCAGTCTTACACTCAGGAATGGGCTGGGTAGGCTCGAAGAATGGTGTTTGTTCACTTTCCAGCTCATGTTCAAGTCTAGGTTCAGATTTGTCTTCTAATATTGATGTCAGCATAATAGGTTCTAGAGTTTGTTCCTTAAGTTTTGGCATTTGTTGTAATTCTTCCATTTTTTCCCCATTTGTCAAAATTATTGTGAGATGATGGTGTAGGTAGGCGAGACTCTATGATGTCTTTGGGAAAGTGGTCTACCATAGGGGTTCTAGGCTTGGGTGTCATAATATTAAGTTGTGGCTTATAGAACCGCAAGACATAGCTATCTTTCCCTCTATGCTAATATCCATCAAAGTCATCTAACCAAGGCTTACCAAGATGGACATGGTAAGTACCCTTTAGGGGCAAGATATCACACCAAATCTCTTGTTCATAGGCAGCAAACTTGATGGGAACAAGGCAGCTACGGGTCACTAAAGTCTGGGTTCCATCTTCCCACGTAAGGGTATAAGGGTAAGGGTTAGGTTTGGTGGTCAACTGAAATTTGTGAATTGCTAGGGGAGTTATAAAGTCGAACCCTATGCGTTCATCAATGGCAATCTTACACACCCTATCATCAATCTTAGTGTAAGTATAGAAATAATCTGATCTAAGGGTGACCCTATATGTTGGGAGTCTCTCCATGTATCGGTTATTGCTCTCTTCCAAAGTTTAGTTCATGGCCTTGATTTTATCAGAGATTATGCGCAATTGTTCTTGATTGAAACTAGAAGTCATGATTGAAAATTTTGAGAATTGAAAATGCAGAGCAGCTAAGCACATATAAATTCAAAAATGTATAACCTAATAAATTCAGATGCAAAACTCGGGCATAAATGTTCAGCAAGCTTTCAGCAAGTTAATGTAAAGCTGGAGTGAGTAAAGGCAGCTACAACAACTAGTGGTGGTAATTTGCAGCACAAAATAGGTATAAATATCAGAATTAATGTTACCGGGCAATATGAGATGTAGATTCAGAACTAGTATTATCATAACTAGTCAATGTTCAGCATATGAGTTCAATCTACATCAACAGTGAGCAGCAATATTCAGCAATGTGTAATGTTCAACAATGTTCAGTAATGTGAAAGTGTGGCAGTAATGTCCAGCAATAAGCAATGTTCAGCATATGAATTCAATCTATAGCAGCAGTGAGTATGTATAGATGCAGCAGGTTCAGATTCAGCAATACCAGATTTTAAATTCAGAGGCAGATTTTAATTCAGAGTGACTCAGGTTCAAACAGCAATTTAAGTGCTTTTAAATAATGCAAAGTTCAGCAGCTATGGTAGAATAGTATAGATTGCAGTCTCAGTGATAATCAGAAATGAATGTGAAGTAGTAATGTCAGTTTCTGCAACTCAGGTATAAATGTAGTGATGGATTCAATGGCAGTAAACTCAAACTGATGTAAACAGCAAAGGATGCAGTGTAAATCGATATCAAGGGCTTCCTGCTGGTAAGCAACAGTGGTCCTAGCTGATACTCGGGAATCAGAACAAGTTGCAAATTGTGGCATTGTAGGATGAGGGCTTTGCTTAATTGCAGAGGCAAAGTCACATCCAAAGTGCTGCGTGAACTTAGTCTTCCTTATCAGGTTAGAGACCCAAGTTCCGTGGATTAATACCAAGATTCAGACAAAACACTAAGCTACAGTATTCTGTAATCTGCTACACAGGTTCAGAAGATATCAAGAGATGCGATGGTAAGCTATAGTAAGTATTCAGGTGTTCAAAGTATTAGTTGGCACGTAGTGATAGGAAGATAGTTTCAGAGTTAGAGGTGTCACGGATTCAACCAGCAAGTTGCGCAAGATCAGAAAATACAATGCAGCAGCCAGAAATTCAGAATCACAAATGGTAATTTCTAGCAAAATAATCAGAAAACCAGAAGTGTGCAGGAAAGTTCAGCGAGCAGCAAGATGTAGAATCAAGAAGCTTTCAGAGACTACCAGCATATACGATTGAAAGATAAAACCAAATTTCAGAAATCTGGACCAAGGACTTGTAGCGAACAGTTGCCTTGCAGAAACTTCAGCGTAGACAAATTCAGAGTAATGAACTCTTGTTACCGACAGAACTTTTTCAAATAGCAGAATTTTCAGATAATGACGAGAGCACACAAGGAAAACAACAGGCGAAGGTCAGTAAGGTTCAACACAAACAGTGAGTAAAGTGCAGCACTCCAAGAACTGAAACCAGAATCAGATGTAGTGAACTTAACAAGAAAATCTGTAGCAAACAAGAACAGAAATCAGGCGTCGCAAGCAGTCATAGGAATACAGAATCAGAAATCTCAGAGAACATTAATCGAGCACCTAAGATTCGCTTTGATACCACTGATGAAGGATAGAATTTTGTGCCCTAGATCCCGTAGGTATGTAGCTCAACCAATGTAACAATAAATCATATTTCTAATGGTAAATGTTCTATCACATAGCATCTAAAGTCAAAACATTGGATTGGAGGCACATGAGGCCCCCTTGAAGGGAGGAGGCCGAACCCCTTCTCGAGCCTTGTAGCAAGTCTCGGTTTAGATCATGAAGCAGCCTTGTTTCTCCAGCCAATGGTCCACGTCTCTCCAAGCTTCAGCAGCTTTAACCTTCACGTTGGCTTCAAGCACCAGCACTTCGGAACAATGGATGAAGGTTGAAAGGGTGGATACTCAGCAGGTAAGGAGAACTTGGCAGGGAAGAGGAAGAAGGGAAGAGAAGAGAAGGTAGAAGAGAAGGATACGAAGAGGAGCAAGCTCAACTCTTAAGAGGAGCAAGCTCAACTCTTACACAAGCAAACGCTAACACAATGTTGGGAAACCCCGGGGATATTTTATAATTTTTCAGAGATAGACAATATAGATTACATTGCATAGCGGAAGAATATCCCCGAAACTAGCCAGTCCCAAAAACTCAGTGAAGATCGTCATGTGAGGGAGTCGACATGATGTGATAGAAAAATACCTAGAAGCAAATTTGGGGTGATGCTGATGTAAGCGCCTAAGTGTGCGCCCTCTGCAGTCTCACACACACGGATGCTTCGAGTCCTCTTCTTCCACGCCCGGTGCTAGCCTTGGGAAGAAGATCCACACCTTAGGAGAGACCTCCAATCACCTTGCGCCACCACCAATGAGGGATATGCCAAGGAGGATGAAGAGGAGAGGAAGCCGCAAGCCTTCTTGTTCCTTTGCACCAAGGAAAGGAAGGAGGAGGAAGAAGAAGCTTGCTTGCGCCCTTTGATGGAAGAAGAAAAGCTCCAACACTCCAAGCCGTCGCCCCTCAAGATCACCACGCCTCCAAGGATTAGTCTAGTAAGAGGGGTCAGCTAGGTCCCTAAAAATAGGGATAAGAAGCGGTTAGGGTTCTTTGGTAAATGTAGGTGATTTATCTTGAATTATGGATATTATTCTATCAATTAAATTGATCAAATCCTCAATTCAACATGCGCCAAGACATTGCCTTAATCAGCCAATGAAGCATGTGCCCAACACATTCCAAAAGAAGTAAACTTCTCATCACTGCGCCAATAGCAAGTCAATGCATGATAGAAGTTTTCCTAATGGGGTATGGGCGCAAGCCGTAATCCAATTAGTACTCTAATTATGTAAATAATCAGCCCCACTTGCACCCAATTAATTCTCAATCAATATCTCAAGTGATTAGATTGAATCCTAATCCAAATCAAGATCACCACGCATGTTGAATTAGGACTCTAATTATGTAAATAATCAGCCCCACTTGCACCCAATTAATTCTCAATCAATATCTCAAGTGATTAGATTGAATCCTAATCCAAATCAATCACTTGAAGATACCAAACATGCACTAGGCGGCAATCCTAGTCCAATTAGGACTCTAATTATGTAAATAATCAGCCCCACTTGCACCCAATTAATTCTCAATTGATATCTCAAGTGATTAGATTGAATCCTAATCCAAATCAATCACTTGAAGTTACCAAACATGCACTAGGCGGCAATCCTAGTCCAACTAGAATTCTTCCATGCGCCTATACCATAAATTCCTCCCCATTATACCCTTTACGCCTTTTAGCTCTTCATTACAACTTATTAGTAAGCCCCATTAAGTAATGGGCCTAGCCCAAGGTCCATTATGCATGTTAACCAAGTCATTGGATCCAATCCAACTTAACCCAAGGTCAAATGAGGCTAACCATGGTTTAATTTGGTCAATATGCCAAAAATGGAAGTTGACCCTAATAAATTTCTTCCATCTCATCATGCTCATTGGCGCTGATGAATTCTCCCAAATAGATCCGAGTTATCCAATAACTCGATCTAAATGCTACCTGATGTGGGGAGGCGATATGACCCACGGAAATACAAATGGAGTTTAAGGTTACCCTAGCTAGGGCACCTAAATTTCCATCTCTTGCATTGCATGCATCTTTAAGTTAGATTTTCATTCCTTGCATTGCATGCATCCTTTAAGTTAGATCTCCTAGCATAACTTGCATCATGTGGTAGGTTAGATCCACCCTCAAATTACACCAAGTAGTTACATTCGCTAGGATCCGCCACTTATGTATGGTAGGTTAGTTCATGCTAATGATGTAATAGATTAGGTTGATCCAATTTTGAGCTCAAGTCAAGCCCAAGACAAGTATGGAAGCGCCTATGACCATTCAGCCCCTTTGGTGAAGCACCCTCTACAAAGTTACTCAAAGATCCACCATCCTAGTTGGCTACCAAGTGCAGCCTCTCCCTTTGTTCCAACCGCCACTTTCCCCTTGAGGAGATGGAGACAAGACCAGCAATTCGCCAGCCATTCAAACAACTATATGGGGAAGAATTTCAGCCAACATTACAAAAGGATAGTCTTCAAGCACCTTCTCCATGTACAAGACCCTGCAGCTCCAAACTTAGTAAGTTTCCTTCATTCAGTTCCCAAGAAGACATCAGCACTTAATGGAAGATGTCAGCCCCCTTCAGCACTCAATCGTCCATAGCTGGCGACCCTTCCATTTGGGAAAGACTTCAAATCAAGACTCAAAGAAAATCAGCCATTTGGGGAAAGGGAATCACTCCTCATCAATGCGCCTGCATCATCCAGTTTTCTTTATGTAACGACTAGTATGAGCGCCGAAACTTGTTTCCTTGATTTGCTTTGGCTTTATAACCTTGTAACCTCTTGGGTGAAATCAGAGTTGAATATTTTGAAAAAAAATCATGAAGTGTGTCTTCTAATGGTGTGTGTCGCCTCAACTCTCTTCCTCTACCTTTCCATGGATTTGGAAGTTCTATCATGCTGAATCAATTCTTCACGCACACCTCTTGTCACCACCGCTTCGCCACCACCGTGCCGCCGATCCAGGAGGCGGATCGAGCTGAAACCTTAGCCACGCCTTCTCCTCGTCCGGACGAACCCACAGCCGGGAGGATAGCCCCATCGGCCGGTTGGATCGCCGGAACTGGGAGATTTCCGATGACGCCCAGCCTTCCGCCCCTGTTTTCGCCTCCTCCAACTGTTAGACGTCGATTGCCTCCGACCGGCCACCGCTTGCTCCCGAACTTCGGCCACGAGTTCGCCCTGACCTGAGGAGCCTTCAGTTGTAGCAGATCGGGCATTCGTGCAGCGTACGATGAATGCCGGCCACCCCTGTTCCTAGCCGCATTTCCCCTGCTTCCGCCAGAAGCAGTGCAGCGCTATCACCGCCTGTCTTCCAACGCCTAGGCGCAGCCTCTGACCATCAAAACTCGTCGGAAAGCGTCGACGACGAAGCTCCTCGCACCCTACAAGGACCGCCAGACGATGGTGCCTTTGGAGAGTGTTTTCCGTTCCCGGTGACCCCGCGCCTGCTCCCCTTTGTTCGTTGTCAGCTCGTAACCACCTTCCTGAAACCTCGAGATCGGCTGGTCACTCTTCCCCTCGCCTCTACAACCACCAACGACGCGAGAGCTACAGCCGGAATTACTATTTCGGTGATCCCCTCCCAGCGACGGGAGCCGAGGATTCACGCCAACTCTCAGCCTGCTTGCTTGCCAACTTAGCTAAGTCCTTCCTTCCCTATTTTGTTCCTATGCATAATGAAGAACACGTCTCTACACTCTTGCTTGATTATTGTAGGATTATGGCGTATGGAATGGAGGTTCATCTTGGTGCAAGTTCCCCCTCTCTCTAAATAGTTTAGTCTATTCTTTGTTAGGCAAGAGAACTAGGAGGCCTAACCTCCCTCTTGAAGTTTTGCTTGTAAAGACATTTAACCTTTTATCACTCACTCACCTACACATGTGTGGGATGCTGTAATGCCATGGATGTAAGCTCATAGGGCCCTACTTCGTGTTGTTCCACCATTGGACCGGTGAAGAACGGGAAGGTTGGCCCTTCCATTCTCAAGGGCTACCAGGTGAGCATTCTTTACAATTTTGTCATTTATCGCATTCCTAGAATTGCATGTATAGATTTACCGCTTTCCTAGAACAGCATGTTTAATTTTGATTTTCTTATTATAAAATTACAAAAAAAACTATGGTGCAAAAGCGTTAGTTTAAATGGGTTTTCATAGTTATATCCTAAATAGCAAATGTTTCAAAAATACGTTGTTTGAATGCTTGCATGATTCCCACCCCCATCATCTTGGTATCGGAGCTTAGGATCTTAGAGTAGAATTTTATAAGACCAAAAAATTATTTTCCTACTAATAAGACGATTTTGGACCTAGGTGTTTGAAAGAAAATGACTACTTATATCTTACCACCTTAGAGAGCTCTATTTTCAAATGTTATAGTGTTTTCAAAATAAATAAAAAAAAAACTCCCCATGACTACTAGATTCAATCCCCTAAGAGGCAATAGACAACCCATCAAGAGATGGGATGACATGATTAAAAGAGAACCTAGTGCGCAAGTATTAGTCCAAAATAAAACTTGTCGCAGCGGAAAATCTTGGATCGCATGAGTTGAGCACATGATCAACCTTCTATAACTTGTATAGGACAAGTTAGAGTATTACCTGTGCCATGATGTGAGAGGCGACTTGGAAGATGAAAGGGGCGAGTGCCTCTTCTCCAAAGATGTCACACACAAGATGAGAATAGCTTTCTTCCTTGTGTTCCTTGTGCTAGCAAAGACATCAAGGAGTCTTGATCGTCTCTAGGAAAGGAAGATGTGTGTCCCCTTTGGCCGGTCAAGCTTCTCTTCCTTGCGTGAAGATGATCCACACACGAGAGTGAAGAGAGGAGGAGGCGAGAGGGGGAATCGAAAACCGTGTATCACCAAAGGAAAATTCGGCCACCACTTATGGTAAGAACCGAATTTGTAACTCCCTCCATAACTCCCTTTAAGTGATCGAAAACTCCCCTTTTAATTGAACCATGCGTTCACAAGTGAACCGGTTCAATTTCAATTTGGTTCAAGCACCAAATCAAACCAGCCCTGGTTATAATCTTCTTTGAACCAGATGGCTCAAGATCTAACCACACATCACATTGAACCCCTGATCTTTACGATCAAGCTTCAATCCTCCGATCAAAGCTTACCGATCACATGTCCTAATCAATCAAACATGATTAGACTAGATCTCACTTTTAATCAGAGCTAAATTCCTTTAAACTGAACTAGAATAATTCCAGTCCACACGATCTGACATAAGTAAGCCATATCATCAAATTGTGCGACCCTAAGGGTTTCCTTCAATGTCGGTAACGATAACTTACATTATCACGACCAGAGAGAGGTATCTAGCAACACATCACTGTCTTCCAATATGAAGGAAAGAGTCTTCCAAGACTACTCCCAAACCACAACACAAGTGTGAAACTCATTCACTTGGTATATATGTTTCCCTTTGCCACTGGATGTTCTCGTCGGACAAGCGTGTCAAGCCTGTGATTCCAACATGACGAAAATGGTTAGATCAGATGAACATAGTCGTCTGGGTATGGCCATACACATTCTCAACCATTTCATCCATAGGGCCCCCTTAGAACATCTCACTCCAACCAGGAGAGGCAATCCTATATCTATCACAAGTACCCTAACATGACTCATGCCCACTATCCAAGATAATCCTTAATCATTATCTTTCAAACGATATGGAACTACCTCAAGATAATGCCAATCATCACTTAGAAACACAAGTGATCTCAAGTCAGAGGGAATATACCACTTGCTTGCATACAAGGATTATTCACATTGTGACAAACAATTGAATATCCTGAGAAGGGTCAGTCCAGTACATCCAATGCACCTATGTGTCTAAATCTTATTCCATGCTCGAAGCATCCTATAGGATTAGAACACATATTAGTCTCAATCATACCAAGGTTGTCTCACATTCACCAAGATATCTCGACTAAGGACAATACTGAATGTTAGCTAAGCTGAACATTATTGAGACATTACTCAGAAGTATACATATAACAGCAGATAATGTAACAATCTGAATAACAACAATTGCCTTGGAAACAAATATTTAGTTTATACATGATACTGACAATAACCCAAGGCCTCAAACATTAGCCTTAAGGGCATACCCTAACAATCTCCCACTTGCACTTAAACTAATGGTTGAGAAATCTCAAACCCATATTTTTATAGTGCTTCTCATGCTTCTGCTGCGTCAGAGGCTTTGTAAGCGGGTCAGCTAGATTGTCATCTGTATGAATCTTGCAGATCTTGATGTCTCCTCGATCAATGATTTCACGGATCAAGTGAAACCTTCTCTGTATGTGCTTGGACTTCTGGTGTGACCGTGGTTCCTTCGCTTGTGCAATCGCTTCGGTGTTATCACAGAAGATAACCAATGGATCTGCACTTGAAGGAACAACACCAAGTTCCTGAATGAACTTGCGAATCCATACTGCCTCCTTTGATGCTTCTGAGGTTGCAACATACTCGGCTTCTGTTGTGGAATCAGCAACAATTGATTGTTTAAAACTCTTCCACACCACTGCTCCTCCATTCAAGCTAAAAACATAGCCTGATTGCGATCGGAAATCATCTTGGTCAGATTGGAACGAAGCATCAGTATATCCTTCAATACTGAGTTCTCCCTGACCTCCATAAATCAAGAACATATCTTTGGTTCTCCGAAGATATTTTAAAATGTTCTTGACTGCAATCCAGTGTGCCTTCCCTGGATTACCTTGGAACCGACTGGTTACGCTTAACCCATAAGCGACGTCTGGGCGAGTACACAACATCGCATACATGATGGACCCAATAGCCGAAGCATAAGGCGTATTGTCCATCTCAACTTTCTCAGACTGTGTTTGAGGACACTAGCCTTTTGAAAGATTCAGACCATGTCTGACTGGAAGATATCCTCTTTTAGAATTTTCTAAATGGAATCTCTCCAGGACCTTATCGATGTAAGTACTTTGGCATAGCCCGAGAAGCCTATTAGATCTATCTCTTAAGATCTTCACACCTAGTATATAGGTCGGTTCTCCTAAATCTTTCATCTGGAAATATTTTCTTAACCATGCTTTGACTGCATGCAGTTCAGGAATATCATTTCCAATGATTAAAATATCATCCACGTAGAGAACTAGGAAAGTAATCACGCTCCCACTAAACCTTTTATATACACACGGGTCATCTTCATTTTTGATGAAACCAAATTCAGAAACTGATTCATCAAAATGAATATTCCAGCTTCTCGATGCTTGTTTTAGTCCATAAATGGACTTCTTTAATTTGCATATTCTATGACGTTCTGATGGGTTAATGAAACCTTCAGGTTGTGTCATGTACACATCCTCTTCTAATTTTCCGTTAAGGAAAGCGGTTTTCACATCCATTTGCCAGATCTCATAATCATAATATGCTGCTATCGCGAGAATAATTCGAATGGACTTGATCATGGCTACAGGAGAGAAAGTTTCATCATAATCTATCCCGTAGATTTGTTTGAAACCTTTCGCAACTAGCCTGCCCTTATAGGTAACTACGTTACCATCCATGTCTTTCTTCTTTCTGAAGATCCACTTACAGCCTATAGGGATTATTCCCGGAGGCGGATCAACCAAATCCCAGACTTGGTTATCTGACATGGAGTCCATCTCGGCTCGCATAGCATCAAGCCATCTTGCTGACTCCGGTCCACTGACCGCATCCGCATAAGTGAGGGGTTCATCATTAATGATGTAGACTCCGTCATAGCGCTCAGGCTGACAACGAATCCTTCCCGATCTACGCGGTTCCCGTGATGTCTGAGCCTCAGGTTGAACATTAACCTGATCTATTGGCTCAGGCCCATCCAACTGTGCTTGACTACTTTGTCCCTCTTCTGGAATTTCATCCAGCTTTATTTCTCTCCCACTGGCCTCTTGCAGAAGAAACTCCTTCTCAAGAAAAATAGCCGTTCGAGCAACAAATACTTTATTCTCCTTGGGATTGTAGAAATAATAACCCTTAGTTTCTTTAGGGTATCCGACAAATATGCATTTATCAGATCTGCTTTCCAGTTTCCCAGAGGCGAGCTTTTTGACATAAGCCTCGCGACCCCAGATCTTGATAAATGTCAAGCTCGGCTGTTTCCCATACCATAACTCATATGGCGTCTTTGAAACGGCCTTGGATGGCACTCGGTTTAGCACCTTTGCAGCTGTTTCCAGTGCAAATCCCCAAAAGGAGTAAGGTAGAGTAGCTTGACTCATCATAGACCGAACCATATCCAATAAGGTTCGATTCCTCCTCTCGGACACACCATTCCATTGCGGTGTCCCCGGTGGAGTGAGCTGTGAGATGATCCCACACTCCTTCAGATAGTCATTAAACTCATGACTCAAGTATTCTCCACCTCGATCTGATCGAAGTGCCTTGATATTTCGGCCTAACTGATTCTGTACTTCATTTTTGAATTCTTTGAACTTGTCAAAAGATTCACTCTTATGTCTCATTAAGTAGACATATCCATATCTACTGAAATCATCAGTAAATGTAATGAAGTATTAATAGCCACCTCTGGCATGTTTACTAAATGGCCCACACACATCACTGTGAATAAGGTCAAGTAAACTTGAAGCCCTTTTACCTTTATTTGTAAAAGGAGTCTTCGTCATCTTACCCATTAAACAAGCTTTGCATGTATCAAGCTCCTCATAGGAGAATGATCCCAGCAGTCCATAGTCATGCAACCGCTTAATGCGCTTCTTGTTAATATGGCCTAGACGACTATGCCATAACAAGGTGCTATCATCAGCATGCTTGGCTTTCTTATTATCAATTTGTTGTACAGAACATTCCATGTCCAACATGTATAACCCATTGTTAATCGATCCAGTTGCATAAACAATACCATCAAATGAAATACAGCACTGTGAAGTTTTGCATTCAAATGAAAAACCTTTCCTGACAAGAGAAGGAATAGAGATAATATTCTTTGTTATGCTTGGTACAAAGTAACAATTGTCAAGTTCTAATACAAGTCCAGATGGTAAAGAGATGTGATATTCTCCTACAGCAACAGCAGCAACTCGTGCCCCGTTTCCAACTCGTAGGTCCACCTCATGCTGTCCCACCTGTCTTCTTCTCTTGAGTTCCTGCACATTTGAACAAATGTGAACTCCACATGCAGTGTCCAACACCCATGAAATAGAAGAAGCAACCATGACTTCAGTCACGAAAATACCTGAGCCAGAAGTGGAAGGCTTGCTTCCCTTCTTCTCTCCTCGGAGCGCTCTACAGTCCTTCTTCCAGTGACCCAGCTGGCCACAATGGAAGCATCTGTTGTCCTTTGACCGCTTCACCTTTTGTTTCAAAGCCTTGTTGTAGCTCTTGTTAGGGTTTTGCCCTTCTTCCCCTTCTTCTTATTCCCTAAAGGAACCATCAAGGCAGAGGACGAAGGCTTTCCCTTCTCAAGAGTCTGCTCTGTAGTGCAGAGCATATTCAGTAATTCTGCCGGAGTACAGTCGATTTTGTTCATATTAAAATTAATGATGAATGCATCGAAAGAAGCCGGGAGAGACTGCAAGATGATGTCTACAACAAGTTCTTGATTGATGGTATGTCCCAGTTTCTCTAGAGCTTCTTTGTACCCAATCATCTTGAGTACGTGAGCTCCCACTGGACTCCCTTCAGTCAGCTTGCTATGAAAGAAAAGTTTCGTCAAGTTATAGCATTCTATCCTTGCCTGTGCAGCATACAGCATTTTCAGATTTGCTATAATATCAATAGCAGATAAATCCTCATGCTGACGCTGGAGCTCGGGCGTGATTGACGCAAGCATAAGGCAAGCGACATCAGTACTATCATTGATGTAACATCCCGTTATCTTAACCCCAAACAAATGGCACAATTCACAAATGATACAGGATGTTTCATATAAGATCGATTCATATGCTAGGTAAAACCGAGTTCAAGAAAAACACGATCTGAAAATTTCCATAAACCCATACATACAAATTCACAAAACACAAATCTCATAAATCACATAAGGGTACCTGCCACCACGCAATCCTTGCACTAGACATATGCAAGGCAACAGTTATATCAAATCCAATGGCATAAATACAATTCGATTCGAAATTCAAAACAAAGCCACGAAGTCGATTTTATAAACTCATACCAAACACCGAAACCAGGCTAAAGCCCGCGGTGACACAAAAATCAAAATCATTTAACTACCACAATCTGGCATCACAAGTTCACATAGTCTCATGATTCACATAGTTCATATCATTCATATAGTTTGGCCACAACCGGCCCCAAATAATTAAACACAAAAGTCTACTGGCATATCACGATATTCATACAAATTGCTAACTGGAAATGCGCCCCTGCTCTGCACCTGAAAATAAGGAGGGGTGAGCTACACAGCCCAGTGAGTGGATAGTCTATATCGACCATCCATAACATACACTCAAAAATATAGGCAGATTATTTTTAAAATCTTTAACAGAACATTATGTCGGCATATAACAAGATTAAATACAGAAGTCATATAAACAGTCAGATGTACCCACCAACACATATAACAAACTCATGTTCACAAACTCAGGTTCTAGAGTTATACTCTAAACCAACTAAACACATCCATACTTAATTAACCTAGTTGTCCAGCATATTCAGTAGTGACCAATATGGTCTAACCCGGCTTTGGCCTAAGCACTGGGAGCTGCAAAATCTCGTGCAACACATAAACATGGACAGTGAGTAGAATCAAGAGGTGGCCCCCGCCAGGTCACGACGTGGCACTTTGCTCTATCACCCCATAAACACATCGATGGATTGTGTGTAGATTCAAGAGGTGGCCCCCGCCAGATCATGACGTGGCACTTTGCTCTACGACACCCCATATCACAAAAAGAGAGTGATGACATCAAGAGGTGGCCCCTGTCCGACCAAGACATGGCACTTTGCGTCAAAACCCGTTCTCCCAAAAGGTTCCTACTGGACAACAGACACATCTTATACCATATTTCACAAAGGTGGACTCCTAAGTGTCAACTAGACTCTAGGATAGTCATCACAGAAATCATATCGGGCAGGCTGAACATCAACCCCCATCACAATAATCATAATAGGCAGGCTGAACATCAACCCCCTCACATATCAAATACAGGGCTGAAATTCAAACCCTTAACATATCACATACGGACTATCCCCTTTGAGTACACAGTTACACTTAGCCTTAGTCCTAACCATCACATAGCACATAATATCCGAATTCACATAACCACATAATTTTCATAAGTCACATAACCACATAATATTCCAAATTCACATAACCTGTTACATAACACATATTATTCCAAAAATCTCATAACATATCACATAATATTTCATATTCAAATAGTGTAGTCCTTAGATTTCATGCTAATTAGTTCAGTCAAAACTTGCTATGTTATCACTCAAATTTCTCAAACAATTTCTCAACATAGCCCTAAGTATATAACCATATACTTATAAAATCAACTTAAAATTTTCAAACAATTTCTCAAACAACTACCACATACATGTTAACTAAAAACATCAAATTCGGTTTCCATACATATTATCAAGATTTCGGTTTAACTACAATTAACAAGGTTTCGGTTTTCATACATGCTACAAAAATCATTGATTTAATGTTACCAAAATTGATTTCGGTTTAACTATAATTAACAAGAATTTCATACTCAAAATTCAATGATTTAATGCTACCAAAATTCCTATAAAAATACCTTAAATTTCATACAAATTTTTGGTTAAATAATCATCATATAATCACCTTTGAAAAATTCGGTTTTCATGATATAATCAACTTTACAAAATTCGGTTTTCATGATATAATCAACTTTACAAAATTCGGTTTTCATCATGGTGAAGTCTTGAATTTCGGTTTTAGCATGGTAAGATTTCCAACAAGCAAATATATCATCTAACACATCAATTAACACAAACAAATAGATAGAAATCGATTAAACACCCCACTCACCTCTTAACCGAGAACACAAGGTGAAAACTCTCCAAAAACAATTCGTCTAAGGCTTGAAGTTCTACCAAGAATCGCCACCAAAGGAAGGAAACACCTCCAACACCAAAGACTCCAAGAGAGAAGGAAGATGAAGAAGAAGATCGCCCAAGGTTTCAAGAATCGCCAACTCTTCAAGCCGCCACCTTAATTTTTCTCCAAGCTAAAAAAAAAATGCCAAAATCTCCACCCTAGCCGATATTACCACTTAAACTTTGGGTTTTTAAATTTTAAACCCATTAATCAATTAATTCAAATAGGGTTTAACCCATTTAACTAATAATTTCGAATTTTAAATCTAATATCCAATAACCCAATAACCCATGGTTTAAGTGAAAATCCAATATGAATTTAAATTAACATCCAATTAATTAATTCACTTAAGCGCAAATCCAATAAGGATTTAATTAATATCCAATAAGGTCTAATTAATTAACTAACAACTTACAACCCATAAATCCTAATTAATTTATCATGAACAACTAATAATAATTTATCATAAATTAACAGCCAATAATCAAACAAATAATCTCTAATTAATTTACAATAAATTAACAACCAAATAGACTCAAATCAAATAATTACAATTAAACAATCAATAAGCCAGTTAATTAGCATCCAATAATTTTATTTAAATTATACTAAAATATCACAGCTAATGATTTTATTTAAATCCAAATAATGCTTACCAGGACTTAAGATCCTTGGATCTTACAATTGACGTGCTTCTCATAAGCATCTCGAACCGCCCTTGCGGCGTTCGCAGTGGGTTGAGCCGGCATTGCCGACTCAAGGACGTACAGCTTTCTCTCAGCTTTGAGGACAATCTTTAGCTGTCTGTACCAGTCTGAGAAGTTTGGCCCAGCAAACTTCTCCTTTTCCAATATGGATCGCAAGTTGAGCCCTGTGGTGTTCATTGCTGCAGGAATCTACAACATAGCAAGAACAACAAGGTCAATATCCATGTTAGAATCATTCCAGGACTTAAGAGTGATTCTTTTCTCACTATTTTATCTGACTGAAAATCCAATAAAACAGCCCGAAAGAGTCAAACTCTTTTAGTGAGATGGGATCCAGATTTCATATTTGATCTCCGCGTCCCGCTCAGGCGAGATAAGATGTACAGAGAGTTCAAGCACTAATCACTGGTAGGCAATCCATGCCAATCGCCAACCCGTGCGATTCCCCTTCATCTAGGCAATCCAGAAGACTGTGCCAACTGAGTTGGTACAACACAGTTTCTGATTCCTCAGATGGCTGCCTCCATATAGCTATCATGTGCTCAACTTGTAGCCTATATGGTCAAGCTGACCTGACCTACTTCCTGGACCACCACGTGCTATGCTGAGCAACGAGAAGCGATAAATCCCTTCTCTGTAGCATGTAGGTGTAATCGCGCACCGTCTGAAGATAGCTGGGCGTGCCCACTGAGTGGGTACAACACGGCCCCAACGATAGTCAGAACAGTGAGGTTTCGCGTCAGAAGGCAATCCTTAGCTTGATATTTACGTTGGATTTTAACGGTCTTTTTATCTTCTTACTATCATGCAAATTCTATAGTGATAGCTGAAGAATAAAACATACATGTGCTACTTACTTAAAACAGTAAATGAAAGCACCATTATCTTATGTGGTAAACGCCCATAAAATTTAAGTAAAACCCTAGTTTAACTAAAGTCTTTACTTGAGCTCTTTATGGGACTCTTGTACCTCATCCGGCCCAGCCTGGGCCCAAACGCCATCTGCAGCCCTAACGCGCCCACCAGATAGAATGCGCCTGTTCTAGAGTCGAACTCTAGACCACCCACCTAGTGAAGCCAACTGCTGCAAACGCCACTGCCATATGTGCTGTGTGCTCATGTCTGATCAAATTACATTTTAAAAACTATCTAGACATGGTTTGACACGCAGGTCAATTATACATTTTAATAATTTCAAATGTGGCTCGCAGATCACATCAAATATATTAATTTCCAGGCACGCAGGCCCCAGCACAGCATACAAAATAGGGCAGCCCACATAAGATTAAATAAACACTCAATGTACACAATGCAACATGTTAAACATGTACAACATGTGATCCAATCAGAAATAAAATTTTTGAAAAATCCCATGGCATCAATTTTATTTCCTTATGTGCCCTACTACCTTACAACGGTCCATTAACAGATATCCACTCGTCAGACCAAGTCAGACCCACTGCCCTTGCAAGCACCCAGTCATAACCGACTTGCGTCGACCCAATGGTCGACTATGCATGCCTTAAGGGCTGAACGTCCCACATGATTTCCGGCAAGCGGGTGTGACCCCGGGCCATAATCATGATCGTTCACTAGGCGCCTCAAACAGACATCGCTACACGCCCTTCTGCAGTCAGCTTATAGCCACCTGTACAGCTTGCACACAGGTGCTATCCAGCCGTCCATCCAGGCTGTCAGATAGTCTGATTAGGCTGTTGGGTCCATACTTGACTAACGACTTCAAAACTGTTAACCCGTCTAAGTGTTCGAAGTAGGCGCACAGATAGATCTAGTGAAGTCGCGCATGAAGATAATTTAGTTTGAAAAACAACTATGATACATGCGCAAACTATGTATGTAATGATTCATCTAACATCATATGCGCAAGCTATGTATGTAAACTTTGCATCATGTAGTCGCATATGAACATAAACAAGATCTACCCAATAACTCAAACATGGATCACAAGAAGGCAACCATATGCATCAAGTCAGAAAAAACCTGCTCTGATACCACTAAAAGAGAACCTAGTGCGCAAGTATTAGTCCAAAATAAAACTTGTCGCAGCGGAAAATCTAGGATCGCATGAGTTGAGCACATGATCAACCTTCTATAACTTGTATAGGACAAGTTAGAGTATTACCTGTGCCATGATGTGAGAGGCGACTTGGAAGATGAAAGGGGCGAGTGCCTCTTCTCCAAAGATGTCACACAAGATGAGAATAGCTTTCTTCCTTGTGTTCCTTGTGCTAGCAAAGACATCAAGGAGTCTTGATCGTCTCTAGGAAAGGAAGATGTGTGTCCCCTTTGGCCGGTCAAGCTTCTCTTCCTTGCGTGAAGATGATCCACACATGAGAGTGAAGAGAGGAGGAGGCGAGAGGGGGAATCGAAAACCGTGTATCACCAAAGGAAAATTCGGCCACCACTTATGGTAAGAACCGAATTTGTAACTCCCTCCATAACTCCCTTTAAGTGATCGAAAACTCCCCTTTTAATTGAACCATGCGTTCACAAGTGAACCGATTCAATTTCAATTTGGTTCAAGCACCAAATCAAACCAGCCCTGGTTATAATCTTCTTTGAACCAGATGGCTCAAGATCTAACCACACATCACATTGAACCCCTGATCTTTACGATCAAGCTTCAATCCTCCGATCAAAGCTTACCGATCACATGTCCTAATCAATCAAACATGATTAGACTAGATCTCACTTTTAATCAGAGCTAAATTCCTTTAAACTGAACTAGAATAATTCCAGTCCACACGATCTGACATAAGTAAGCCATATCATCAAATTGTGCGACCCTAAGGGTTTCCTTCAATGTCGGTAACGATAACTTACATTATCATGACCAGAGAGAGGTATCTAGCAACACATCACTGTCTTCCAATATGAAGGAAAGAGTCTTCCAAGACTACTCCCAAACCACAACACAAGTGTGAAACTCATTCACTTGGTATATATGTTTCCCTTTGCCACTGGATGTTCTCGTCAGACAAGCGTGTCAAGCCTGTGATTCCAACATGACGAAAATGGTTAGATCAGATGAACATAGTCGTCTGGGTATGGCCATACACATTCTCAACCATTTCATCCATAGGGCCCCCTTAGAACATCTCACTCCAACCAGGAGAGGCAATCCTATATCTATCACAAGTACCCTAACATGACTCATGCCCACTATCCAAGATAATCCTTAATCATTATCTTTCAAACGATATGGAACTACCTCAAGATAATGCCAATCATCACTTAGAAACACAAGTGATCTCAAGTCAGAGGGAATATACCACTTGCTTGCATACAAGGATTATTCACATTGTGACAAACAATTGAATATCCTGAGAAGGGTCAGTCCAGTACATCCAATGCACCTATGTGTCTAAATCTTATTCCATGCTCGAAGCATCCTATAAGATTAGAACACATATTAGTCTCAATCATACCAAGGCTGTCTCACGTTCACCAAGATATCTTGACTAAGGACAATACTGAATGTCAGCTAAGCTGAACATTATTGAGACATTACTCAGAAGTATACATATAACAGCAGATAATGTAACAATCTGAATAACAACAATTGCCTTGGAAACAAATATTTAGTTTATACATGATACTGACAATAACCCAAGGCCTCAAACATTAGCCTTAAGGGCATACCCTAACAATGATAAAAGAAATATATGACCCTACATCTCTCAATGAAAAATTGCTTACCCAAGAGAACATGAATGTAGCTGAATATATACTCAAGTTCAAAACCCTCTACCATAGGACTAGAGAAGCTCCTAGGGTTATGCTTAACCGGTTTAGAGATGGTCTTAGCTTTGAGATTAAGAGAGGTCTCACCTACTACCCCATATACACAATAGAAGATGCTTTTGAAATAGCTAGTGAGGTGGAGCAAAATCTTAAGAGATTCTATAAAAGGAAAATTGATCGTCCAAGATCCAAAGCCCCTAAGGTAGTCAATCAAACCATGGAGCTCAATCAAGCCTTAGAACCAAAGCTACCTTCCCAAAGCCAATCTCAAATCAAGTCTAGGGAACCCATTGAAGACTCACCTCCATGTCAAATCATGTTGTCCCTAAAACCTAAACAAGAACTCAACCAACTTAGGGAAAACTCTCTTGACATCCACATAGGTCATACTAAGTCCACACCTTTAAGATCAATCTCACCTAAGCCTACGGAAGAACTTGAACCCAATCATATTAGGCTAGACTTAGTGGAAGCTATCCTACCCTTAGTGACCTGTGAGACTAGTTTGCCTCACCCTTTAGGGCTCCCATGTTTAGATCAAGTGCTTGAACCATGTGAACCTACTCTTCATGACATAGGGAAAACTTTAGAGAACTCTTCAATAGGTTGTGAACACTTAGGTTCCAAGCCACTTGACCTTAGTGAAAGTTTAGATGAGCCTCTAGACACTTTAGAAATCCATCACCTTCAATTAGAGGACCATCACACTTTAGGCTTGACTCAACCTAAGTTGGAACCTTTCACTATGGATGATCTGCCTAAGTATCTTACACAACCATATTTAGAGATTAAGGTAGACATACCATCTGGTCTAGGCCCTTCTTTGACCACTTTTGAGCCATCTAGCACTAAACTTTACAACTTAGGCCTAAACCCACCCCTAGAGCCAAAACTTTTAGAAATAGAGGATCCTTCACCTTTAGATATCAACCAACATGAGTTAAGATCCCTTACTTTGCCTATGATCGAACCCATGCTAGATCCTTTTTCCATTGACCAAGATCCTAAGTCTCTAACATTAGGAGAACCTCAACTTCAAGGCTTAGAAGACTTGATCTTTGATCCAATGACCCATGAAACATATCTATTAGGTCTTGCCACCCACACTCCTAAGCCACATTTAGGACCAATTGAACATGGGCTTATAACCCACGACTCTAGGGATGGCCCTACTCATGTTGACCCCATAGGGATTGACCTATATCAACCTTCCCCTTATGACATGATAGAACTCCCCCAGTTTAGCTTTGAGGATCTTACTCCAGATATGGGAGAGCCATTTCTTTTTTCCTTAGGAAGTCCAATCCTACAGGCGCCCCTCACCCTTCTTGAGTTAGACATTAGCTCACCTGAATATGATGTAGGATTCACTTTAGTGAAAGCCCCCTAAATCTAAGGGGGGACGAAACCCTAATAGGAGGCGCATATAAAATTCGCAGGGAAGCAAGGGTTTCTTAAAGATCTTTTACATGCCATATGATCAACTGTCAAATGATTGAATAGATCAAGAAGAAGATCATACCATAGCCATTGATTCGAATGGCATCTTGGAAGAAGATGGCGAAAGGGCTCTCCTCCAAAGGTGACGCACACAAGAGGATGATGACTACTCCTTGTGTTCCTTGTGCTAGCAAGGTTCTCCAAGTGCCCTTATCGTATGGAAGGGATGAGATCTACACTTCTTGGCCGAATCCTCTCTTGTCGTCAACCTTCACCACGCAAGAGTGAGTCTTTTAGAGCAAGGGGTGAGAGACGAGAATAGAGAAGCGTTGCACTCGAACGTGGAGGTGTTTTCCACTTTGGAAAACCGAATTTCCAAAAATAGCAAATGCTTCAATACATGCGTTATGCGTTCACTCCAAGTGAACCGAACGCTCATCCCTCTAAATTGAACCATGCGCTCATACATGAGCCGGTTCAATTTGGATTTGGTTCAAGGACCAAATCAAGCCAAGCCTTGGTCCAGATCACCTTAAACCCTAAGATTCAAGATCTGACCGTTCATCTCTTGATGCTCCTGATCTGACCAATCTAGCATCAATTCTCTCGATCGAAGCTTACCGATCTCAAGCCCTAATCAATCAAACATGATCAGACCAGATCTCACTTACAATCAGAGTTTAAATCCCTTAAACTGAACCAAAACAATTCAGTCCACACGATCTGACTTAAGTAAGCCATATCATCAAATTGTGCGACCCTAAGGGTTTCCTTTAAATGTCGGTAACGATAACTTACGTTATCACGATCAGTGAGGGGTATCTAGCAACACATCACTGTCTCCCGATATAAAGGAAAGAGTCTTCCAAGACTACACCCAAACCATAGCACAAGTGTGAATCCACTTCACTAGACATACATGTTACCTTTGCCACTGGATGTTCTTATTGGACATGCGTGTCAAGCTTGTAACTCCAATATGATGAGGATGATTAGATCAGATGAACATAGTCATCTGGGTATGGCCATACACTTTCTCAATCATCTCATCCAGGGGGCTGTAAGATCCAAGGATCTTAAGTCCTGGTAAGTATTATTTTTGATTTAAATAAAATCATTGACTGTGGATATTACGTTAAGCAGTATCGAAGGTTAATTAACTAGCTTATTGGATATTAATTAACTAGCTTATTGATTGTTAATTTGTAATTAATTGATTTGAGTTTGTTGATTGTTAATTTGTAATTAATTAATTAGAATTTATTGATTGTTAATTTGTAATTAATTAAATAGACCTTATTGGAGGTTAATTAAATCCTTATTGGATTTCGTTTAAGTGAATGGTTAATTGTTAGTTAATGGTTAAATTAATTAGTTAACTATGGGTTATTGGGTTTACACTTAAATTAGATGGATTCGAATTAATTAGTTAGTGGATTAAGTCTTCTCACCTAATTGGATCATCACTTGGCGACATGGACTTGGATCCTCTACTTGGCGGTTAGGATGCTTGGCGACTTGAAGATCCAATCCGTTAATTCAAATATGGCGTGAAGAGGACTTTTGGCGGCTGATCGTTCATGCAACCCTAGAGCTTGACGCCACCTTGGAGGAAGAAGGCGATCTTGGTGTTCTTGGAGTTATTGAAGCGAATTCTCCATCTTCTTCCCCTTGGCGAATTTCCTTGAGGTGAAGAAATTTTCTTGGCAAGTTCTTGGAGATTCTTTGGGCGGCTTAAAGGCTTTAGACGAGTTTTGTGGGGGAAGATTTCACCTTAGTGTTCACGGTTAAGAGGTGAGTGGAATGTCTTATTTGATCTATCAAATGATACACTTGAATGTCTTATTTACCATGTTAAAACCGAAATTATGCAAAGTGTATTTATCGTGAAAACCGAATTTAGAGTATGAAAACCGAAATTAAGATGTTCTTCATGAAAACCGAATTTAGAGTATTTTCCATGAAAACCTAAAAACCGAAATCTTGATAATATGTATGAGAACCGAAATCTTGATAATTGTTTATGAAAACCGAAATCTTGATATTTGTAGTTAACATGTTTACTTGTGGCAAATTGTAAAGTAGTTTATAAGAATACATGTTTTAATTTTATGTTGATATTATAGATGCTTGTTAAATGCAATTTATGAATGTTTCTTCATGAGTGTAGCATGTTATATGTTTATGGTTATATATTTATAGCTATGTATCCTTGTTTGAGTAATTTGGGTGATAACATAGCAAGGTTAGACTGAACTAATCAGCATGAAACCTAAGGACTACACTACTATGTGATTTTTGAATATTATGTGATTTTTGGATATTATGTGACCTTTGGAATATTATGTGGTTATGGGATTTTCGAATATTGTGTGCTATGGTCATGGAATGGATAGGACTAGGCTAAGTGTTACCTTAAACTCAAGAGGATAGTCTACATGAGATATGTTAAGGGTTGGAGATTTCAGCCCTGTATTGTGATATGTGAGGGGGGTTGTTGTTCAGCCTGCCTGTTATGATTATTGTGATGGGGGTTGATGTTCAGCCTGCCTGTTATGATTATTGTGATGGGGGTTGATGTTCAGCCTGCCTGTTGTGATTATTGTGATATGACTATCCTAGAGTCTAGTTGACACTTAGGAGTCCACTTTTGTGAAATGAGATATAAGATGTGTCTGGTGTTGTCCAGTTAAGGAACCCTTTGGGAGAACGAGTGATATAAGACGCAAAGTGCCATGTCTTGGTCGGACAGGGGCCACCTCTTGATGTCGTCACTCTTAGACGCTTAGATTTTTGTGATTATGGGGTGGTGTAGATCAATGTATCACATCTTGACCAGGTGGTGATTACCTCTTGAGTCTACTCACTGTCCATCTATATGTTGCATGTGATTTGCAGGCTTCTCCCAGTGCTTAGGCCAAAGCCGGGTTGGACCATAATGGTCACTACTGAATATGCTGGACAACTAGGTTAATTAAGTGGTTGGTATGTTTAGTTGGTTTAGAGTATAGCTCTAGAACTTTGAGTAGTCACTGGTGTGATGTCTTAGCAGTGTACATCTGACTGTTTTATATGAGTTCTGTGCTTTAATTTTGTTATATGTCGATATGATATTCTGTTCAATGTTTTTAAAATAATCTGCATGTATTTTGAGTGTATGTTATGGATGGTCGTTTGAGACTATCCACTCACTGGGCTGTGTAGCTCACCCCTCAATATTTTCAGGTGTAGAGCAGGGGCGCATTACCAGTTAGCATTTTTGGATATTGTGATAAGACTTTTGTGCTTAATTGTCTGGGGCCGGTTGTGGCCGAACTATATGAATAATGTGAACTATGTGAACTTGTGTTGCCGGATTGTGGCAGTTAAATGAGTTTGATTTTTGTGTCACCGCGGGCTTTAGCCTGGTTTCGGTGTTTGGTAACATTGATATTGGTTATAAAATTATAGAATCGACATTGTGGTTTTTGTTTTGAATTTGTAGTCGATTTATATTTGCGTAATCGGATTTGATATAAATGTGAACTTGCATATGTCTAGTGCAAGTATTGCCTGGTGGCAGGTACCTTTATGTGATTATGGATTTTATGGATTTTATACGGATTTGATATAACTGTTGCCTTGCATATGTCTAGTGCAAGGATTGCATGGTGGCAGGTACATTTATGAAATTTGTGTTTCGTGTGTTTTATGTATGGATTCTTGAAAATTTTCAGATCAGGTTTTCTGAACTTGGTTTTACCTAGCATGTGCATCGATCTTGTATGATAACATCCTGTTTCTCTGTGATTTGTGATCCTTGATTGGGGTTAAGATAATGGGATGTGACAGAATGGTATCAGAGGAGTTGGCTAGCTAAAACTTAGTTCGGGGGAAAACATGTTTGTGTATTGCTAGACATCTGATAGGCTTATGTTTGCATTCCTGACTTTGGTATGTGTGTGTAGGAATTTAAGATGGTGCGATCCAGAGGAAATGCTAGCAGTGAGGGTGAGCAGACCTCGGATCTCACAAGAACCATTGCGACTCTGACAGGCATGGTACAACAACAGGGTGCCATGATAGAGAGGCAAGCTCAGATGCTGCAGCAGCAACAGACTCAGCATCAAGAAGCGCAACAGCAGCTCTTGCAGCAATTGACTCAGGAGAGATCCCAGACTACTACTCGAGGAGTGGGGACTGACTCTCAGGAGGACGCTCACAGGCGCTATGCCTCGCTTGTGAGTGAATTCCAGAAACTGGGTCCTAGCTCTTTTTATGGGGGCTCAGAATCATGTAATGCAGAGAACTGGCAGTTGGTTTTGGACAAGATTTTTCAAGTCATGCGTTGCTCAGATGAGGACAAGCTGTGTCTGGCCACCTATATGATGCGTGGTGACGCAGATGAGTGGTGGAAGGGCGTGGTGAGGTTAGCTGCAGAAAGACATGAAGCAGTAGATTGGCCCTACTTCTTGTCTCAATTTAACGAGAAGTATTTCCCTGATAGCTTGGTAGAGGACCGAGAGGTGGAATTTATTCACCTGGAGCAGGGGGATATGACTGTGGACCAGTATGAGTTACGGTTCACTAAGTTGGGAAAGTATGCCCCTCACCTGATAAACACTGAAAAGAGGAGAGCTAGCAAGTTTCTCAGAGGCCTCAGATGGGATATTCGAGAGCAGGTGGGTGCTCAGCACTTGGAGACTTATGTTGAGACTGTTGGACGAGCACGCACCATTGAGAGGTACATATCTGAGAGGAGTTCTAGTGTGGCCGTGACTGTGATTCCTGCAGCTGAAGCGGCGGCTCCTCAGTATGGTAATGGCGGCAAGGGTAAGAAATACCCTAGACATAAGGACTACAAGAAGAGCAGGTATAAGCCTTACTCTTACAAGGCACCGCAGCAGTCCAGGGATGCACCGCAGCAGTCCAGGGATGCCAGGGATGTAAAGAACAGTATCACAGAGGACCGGAGTTGTAATTATTGTGGGCTCAAGGGACATCTAATGAAGGACTGTTATAAGAAGAATGGTGTATGCTTCAGGTGTAAGAAACCTGGGCACATGGTCAAGGACTGCAAAGAACCTGAGATGCAGCAGAGAGGTGCAGATAAGCCTACAGTCCAGACCCGAGTTTATGCTGTGGCTGAGAAGGATACACGAGCTTCCCGATCCGTCGTGGAAGGTACCTTATTTGTATTCGATCAGTTAGCTCGCATCTTATTTGACCCTGGTGCAAATTTGTCTTTTGTATCTGTTAAATTTGCTGCATGTTTACCTGTAATACCTAAGGTGCTAGATTATGTTGTGTCTGTGAGTACTCCCTTAGGAAAATCATTATCTACAGATACTGTTTGTGCTGATTGTGTAGTGCTTGTAGAGGGTTATGAGTTTCTGGTAGATCTAATCCTTTTGGATATGCAAGATTATGATGTCATCCTAGGTATGGATTGGTTATCCTCACATCATGCCACTGTGGATTGCTTTGAGAAAGTAATCACCTTGAATCTGCTAGATGGGAATCGGCTTTTTGTGAGAGGTCTAGTGTCAGACCAAGGACCACATGTGATATCTTTCCTGCAGGCCAGAAAGTTACTTGCTAGTGGGTGCAAGGGTTATCTTGCGCATGTTAAAGTGCAGGATGATTCTACTTCTGATTTGACTCAGATGGCGGTGGTGCAAGAGTTTCCTGATGTGTTCTCTGAGGAATTTTCAGGCTTACCACCAATTAGAGAAGTAGAATTTGGCATTGAATTGGCGCCAGGTACTGCGCCTATCTCCAGAGCTCCTTACCGCATGGCTACATCAGAGTTGGCCGAACTTAAGAAGCAGCTGGAGGAATTGCTGGAAAAAGGTTACATCCGGCCTAGTGCTTCTCCCTGGGGAGCGCCAGTGCTGTTCGTAAAGAAAAAGGATGGAACCCTGAGGATGTGTATAGACTACAGGCAACTGAACCAAGTGACTATTAAGAATAAGTATCCTCTCCCCAGAATTGATGATCTATTTGATCAATTACAGGGAGCGACAGTGTTCTCTAAGATTGACCTGAGATCAGGGTATTACCAGCTTAGGGTCAAGGATGAGGATATATTTAAGACTGCTTTCAGGACCAGGTATGGGCATTTCGAATTTCTAGTTATGCCTTTTGGACTGACGAATGCACCTGCTGTCTTCATGGATTTGATGAACAGGGTATTCCATGAATTGCTTGACTCTTGTGTGGTAGTCTTTATAGATGATATCTTGGTATACTCTCGGACTACTTCGGATCATGTCAGTGACTTGCGCAGAGTGCTAGAGATTCTGAGGAAGAACCGGTTATATGCCAAGGCTAGTAAGTGTGAGTTTTGGCTAGAAAAGATCAGCTTCCTTGGGCATGTGATTTCTGGTCAAGGGGTGTCTGTGGATCCAGTTAAAGTGCAAGCCATCCTTGATTGGGGAAGACCGACTAGTGCTACTGAGATCAGAAGTTTCCTGGGATTAGCAGGTTACTACCGGAGATTTGTTGAGGGATTCTCCAAGCTGGCGGGTCCTTTAACTAAATTGACCAGAAAGGAGGCCAAGTTTAATTGGGATGGAAAGTGTGAAGAAAGCTTTCAAGAGCTGAAGAGAAGGTTGACTAGTACACCGATCCTCATTATTCCTAGTGATGGGGAAAGGTTTACTGTCTATACGGATGCTTCAGGCAAGGGGTTGGGTTGTGTCTTGATGCAGAAAGGTTCTGTGGTAGCCTATGCTTCGAGGCAACTGAAGGAGTATGAGTTGAACTACCCTACTCATGACTTAGAGTTGGCGGCCGTAGTCTTTGCTCTGAAGATATGGCGTCACTATTTGTTAGGTCAAGAGTTTGATCTGTTTACTGACCACCAGAGTCTCAAGTACATCTTCACTCAGAAGGAGTTGAACATGAGACAAAGAAGATGGATGGAGTTGATCAAAGACTATGACTTCTCTATTCAGTATCAGGCTGGAAAGGCCAATGTAGTGGCTGATGCACTGAGCAGACATCCAGTAACTTCAGTAGCGGCACTACGGGTCAGTGAGTGGCAGTTACTGCAGGAGTTCAGAGATCTCAGGATCAGTGTTTCTCCTAAAGTTCAGGCGGGTTATGTGGCTTTCCTCAGAGTACAGTCTGCTTTGTTGCAGAAGATCAGAGATCAGCAATCTGTGGATCCGAAATTAGTTCAGATCAGGGATAGTTTGGTTGCGGGTACAGTTCAGAATTTTAGCTTGTCTGATGATGGTGTTCTTCGGTTTCGTGGAAGGGTGTGTGTCCCTGAGGAACCGAGCTTGAGGAAAGAAATATTGGAGGACAGCCATAACTCCAAATATTCTCTACATCCTGGTGTGACTAAGATGTATCAGGACCTCAAGAAAAGCTTTTGGTGGCCGGGTATGAAGAAAGAAGTATTTGATTTTGTCTCTAGGTGTTTAACCTGTCAGACAGTAAAGGCTGAACACCAGAAACCTGGTGGTTTGTTGCAGCCCCTTCCTATTCCTGAGTGGAAGTGGGAATGCATCAGTATGGACTTTGTTTGTGGTTTGCCTAGAACCAGATTGGGTCATGATGCTATTTGGGTGATTGTTGATAGACTCACTAAATCAGCCCATTTTCTTCCGATCAAGATGACTTATCCTTTAGAGAGACTGGCTAGATTGTATATTGATGAGATAGTCAGACTGCATGGAGTGCCTGTTGATATTGTGTCTGATAGGGACTCTCGATTTCTGTCCAGGTTTTGGAAGAGCTTACAGGAGAGTTTGGGTACTAAGTTGAGTTTTAGTACAGCATACCATCCTCAGTCTGATGGCCAGACGGAGCGTACTATACAGACTCTAGAAGACTTATTGAGAGCTTATGTGGTTGATTGGAGTTCTGAGTGGAATCGGGATCTATCTTTGATAGAGTTCACTTATAATAATAGCTTCCACTCCAGTATTCAGATGGCTCCTTATGAGGCTTTGTATGGGAGAAGGTGTAGGACTCCCTTGTGTTGGGAGGAAACTGGTGACAGAATGATTTTGAGATCTGATGCAGTACAGGAGACTACTGATAAGGTCAGAGAGATACAGAATAAACTGAAGATTTCTCGGGACAGACAGAAGAGTTATGCTGATGACCGTCGTCGTCCCTTGGAGTTTATGGTAGGGGATCATGTTTTCTTAAAGGTGTCACCTACTAAGGGTGTTATGAGGTTTGGCAAAAAGGGCAAGTTGAGCCCTAGGTTTGTTGGACCTTTTGATATTATTGAGAGAGTTGGTCCAGTGGCTTACAGGTTAGCTTTACCTCCTGCTATGGATCATGTGCATACTGTGTTCCATGTTTCTGCTTTGAGGAAATATCATCCTAATCCATCTCATGTATTGGAATTGGAACCTCTTCAGATTCAGAGTGATTTGACCTTTGAAGAGAGACCTCTCCGGATTGTTGATAGAAAGGATAAGGTTCTGAGGAATAAGTCTATACCTTTGGTAAAGGTTATCTGGGGAAATCAGTCGGTTGAGGAGGCGACTTGGGAGACTGAAGCTGATATGAGGAAGTTTTATGCTTATCTTTTTGATGATATGAATGCTGAGCTTTAGAGGACTAAAGCTTTATAAGGAGGGAGGGATGTAAGATCCAAGGATCTTAAGTCCTGGTAAGTATTATTTTTGATTTAAATAAAATCATTGACTGTGGATATTACGTTAAGCAGTATCGAAGGTTAATTAACTAGCTTATTGGATATTAATTAACTAGCTTATTGATTGTTAATTTGTAATTAATTGATTTGAGTTTGTTGATTGTTAATTTGTAATTAATTAATTAGAATTTATTGATTGTTAATTTGTAATTAATTAAATAGACCTTATTGGAGGTTAATTAAATCCTTATTGGATTTCGTTTAAGTGAATGGTTAATTGTTAGTTAATGGTTAAATTAATTAGTTAACTATGGGTTATTGGGTTTACACTTAAATTAGATGGATTCGAATTAATTAGTTAGTGGATTAAGTCTTCTCACCTAATTGGATCATCACTTGGCGACATGGACTTGGATCCTCTACTTGGCGGTTAGGATGCTTGGCGACTTGAAGATCCAATCCGTTAATTCAAATATGGCATGAAGAGGACTTTTGGCGGCTGATCGTTCATGCAACCCTAGAGCTTGACGCCACCTTGGAGGAAGAAGGCGATCTTGGTGTTCTTGGAGTTATTGAAGCGAATTCTCCATCTTCTTCCCCTTGGCGAATTTCCTTGAGGTGAAGAAATTTTCTTGGCGAGTTCTTGGAGATTCTTTGGGCGGCTTAAAGGCTTTAGACGAGTTTTGTGGGGGAAGATTTCACCTTAGTGTTCACGGTTAAGAGGTGAGTGGAATGTCTTATTTGATCTATCAAATGATACACTTGAATGTCTTATTTACCATGTTAAAACCGAAATTATGCAAAGTGTATTTATCGTGAAAACCGAATTTAGGGTATGAAAACCGAAATTAAGATGTTCTTCATGAAAACCGAATTTAGAGTATTTTCCATGAAAACCTAAAAACCGAAATCTTGATAATATGTATGAGAACCGAAATCTTGATAATTGTTTATGAAAACCGAAATCTTGATATTTGTAGTTAACATGTTTACTTGTGGCAAATTGTAAAGTAGTTTATAAGAATACATGTTTTAATTTTATGTTGATATTATAGATGCTTGTTAAATGCAATTTATGAATGTTTCTTCATGAGTGTAGCATGTTATATGTTTATGGTTATATATTTATAGCTATGTATCCTTGTTTGAGTAATTTGGGTGATAACATAGCAAGGTTAGACTGAACTAATCAGCATGAAACCTAAGGACTACACTACTATGTGATTTTTGAATATTATGTGATTTTTGGATATTATGTGACCTTTGGAATATTATGTGGTTATGGGATTTTTGAATATTGTGTGCTATGGTCATGGAATGGATAGGACTAGGCTAAGTGTTACCTTAAACTCAAGAGGATAGTCTACATGAGATATGTTAAGGGTTGGAGATTTCAGCCCTGTATTGTGATATGTGAGGGGGGTTGTTGTTCAGCCTGCCTGTTATGATTATTGTGATGGGGGGTTGATGTTCAGCCTGCCTGTTATGATTATTGTGATGGGGGTTGATGTTCAGCCTGCCTGTTGTGATTATTGTGATATGACTATCCTAGAGTCTAGTTGACACTTAGGAGTCCACTTTTGTGAAATGAGATATAAGATGTGTCTGGTGTTGTCCAGTTAAGGAATCCTTTGGGAGAACGAGTGATATAAGACGCAAAGTGCCATGTCTTGGTCGGACAGGGGCCACCTCTTGATGTCGTCACTCTTAGACGCTTAGATTTTTGTGATTATGGGGTGGTGTAGATCAATGTATCACATCTTGACCAGGTGGTGATTACCTCTTGAGTCTACTCACTGTCCATCTATATGTTGCATGTGATTTGCAGGCTTCTCCCTGTTAGGGTATGCCCTTAAGGCTAATGTTTGAGGCCTTGGGATTGTAAAAGTATCATGTAATAAATTCTTGTGTTTATAAAGGCAATGGTTATTATTCAGTTTGTTACATTGTCTGCTGCAATAACTGTGCTTCTGAATAATGTCTCAAAGCTGTTCAGCTAGGCTGACATGCATATATCCTTAGTCGAGATATCTTGGTGAACATGAGACAGCCTTGATATGATTGAGACTAATATGTGTTCTAATCTTATAGGATGCTTCGAGCATGGAATAAGATGTAGACTCATGGGTACATTGGATGTACTGGACAGACCCTACTAGGATATTCAATTGCTTGTCACAATGTGAATAATCCTTGTTTGCATCAAGTGGCACATGTCCTCTGACTTGAGATCACTTGTGTTTCTAGATGATGATTGTCATTGTTTTGAGGTAGTTCAATATCATTTGAAACATAATGATTATAGACTATCTTGGATAATGATCATGAGTCAGGTTAGGACACTAGTGATAGATAAAGGATTGCCGTCTCCTTGTTCAAGGAGTGTGGTGTTTTAAAGGGGCCCCCCTGAATGAGATGATTGAGAAAGCGTATGGCCATACCCAGGTGACTATGTTCATCTGATCTAATCATGCTCATCATATTGGAGTCACAGGCTTGACACGCTTGTCCAATAAGAACATCCAGTGGCAAAGGAAACATGTATGCCTAGTGAAGTGCATTCACCCTTGTGCTGTGTTTTGGGAGTAGTCTTGGAAGACTCTTTCCTTTATATCGGGAGACAGTGATGTGTTGCTAGATACCCCTCACTGATCGTGATAACGAAAGTTATCGTTACCGACATTCAAAGGAAACCCTCAAGGTCGCACAATTTGATGATATGGCTTACTTGAGTCAGATCGTGTGGACTGAATTGTTTGGGTTCAGTTTAAAGGGATTTAATCTCTGATTGTAAGTGAGATCTGGTCTGATCATGTTTGATTGATTAGGGCTTGAGATCGGTAAGCTTCGATCGATAGAGGTGATGCTAGATCGGTGAGATCAGGAGCATCAGGAGATGAACGGTTAGATCTTGAACCTTAGGGTTTGATATGATCTAGACCAAAGGGGGCTTGGGCTTATTTGATTTGGTTTGTTGAACCAAATGCAATTAAACCAAAAGAGAACCAGTTCACTTATGTGAACGCATGGTTCGAAAGGGTGATGGCGTTTTGGTCGTTTATGAGTGCATGCTTCCATTTATGGTAAGTCATCATGGCCTCTTCTTCAAAACGCCTAACGCCAAGCCGTTCACCACTTGACTTCACTTCGCTTGGCTTCTTGCAATTGGCGTGTGGAGAAGAGGTGGACGAACGTGTGGAGCTCTCGCCCAAGCAAGATCTCATCTCCCATCCCTTCCATTCGGCAAGGACACTTGAAGATCTTTGCTAGCACAAAGATCAACAAGAAGTAGCCATCTCTCTTCTTGTGTGCGTCACTTGTGGAGAAGATCTCTCTTGGTCTTTGCTTCCAAGCCGCCTCCTTCTCATGGCCATGGTAACGCATCTTTCACTTGATGTTTAAGTTGATCATATGAATGTATAGCATGCGATCAAATGTGAAACCCTAATTCCGCTGCTAAAATAAAGAAAGGTCACTTGCGCCCCCCTCTTGAAAGGGGTACTCACCTTAGGGTTTCTCGCTCCCCCTTGAAGGGGACCCTAACAATTGGTATCAGAGGGGTTAATATATGTTCATATGATTGCTTTGTTTGTTTTGTGATCCTTGTTAGTATAGATCTATTTCACATGCGCAACCACATGCTAGGTTTTAGGTGTTTGGCGCATGTGTGATGTTCATGTTTATGCATGTTCTTGTTGGCGCATGTTAAGTATGTTAAATGGTATTTCATCAAAACTTATATCTACTTGCGCGCAAACATTTAGATCTATATGCACTTACTATAAACCCTTAGACGGGTTGATGGGGTTGAAGTCACCCTCTAGGTTAGATCCAATAGTCTGATTAGACCATCTGACAGCCTAGATGGATCGACTAGATGGCACCTGTGCGCAAGCACAAGGTGGCTATAGGTCGATTGCATCACAGGCGTGTAGCGAGGTCTGGTTGAGACAACCAGTGAACACACATGAGTTAGGCCCGGGGTCACACCCGCTTGCCAGAGCTCATGTTGGTTGTTCAGCCCTTGGCGCATGCATGGTTGACCATTAGGTCAACTCGAGTCAGTTAGGACTTGGTGCATGAAAGGGCATGGATCTAACTAGATTGATGAGTGGATCCCTATCAATGGACCGTTGTAAGGTTGTAGGGCACATAAGAAAATTAAAATTGATGCCAATGGGTTTTCAAAACTTTTATTTTCTTTATAATGGATCACATGTTGATTGCATGATGCCATGATGTTTGTTTATTTAATCTTATGTGGGATGCCCAATTTAATGTGTGCTGTGCTGGGGCCTGCGAGCCTGGAATTAAACTTGTAAATTAATTTTTATTGTGATCTGCGAATCACATTTTTAATTAATTTATTGTATAATTGACCTGCGAGTCAAGCTTGTCTAGATAGATCAAAATGTATTTGATTAGACAAGAGCACAAAAGCACACATCGCAGAGGCGCATTCAGCTGGTGGGCGCACCTGAGCTGCATTGAGCGCTAGGGCCCTGGGTTGGACCAGATGAGATGCAAAAGACCCAAGAAAAGCAAGTGAAGACTTAAGTTAATTAAGGTCTTACTTAGGCTATGGGCTTTTACCACATAAGATCCATGCTTTCTTTTATTGTTTAATAATTAGAATTGCATGAGTTATTTATCTTCTGCTATAGCCATAGGATTTGCCTGATAGTAAGAAGATAAAAGACCGTTAAAATCCAAACGCTAAAATATCAAGCACGTAATGCCTTCTGACGCGAAACCTCACTGTTCTGACTATCGTTGGAGCCGTGTTGTACCCACTCAGTGGGCACGTCCATCTATCTTCAGACGGTGCAGGATTACACCTGCGTGTTACAGAGAAGGGATTTATCGCTTCTCGTTGCTCAGCATAGCACGTGGTGGTCCAGGGAGTAGGTCGGGTCAGCTTGACCATGTAGGCTACATATGTGGCGCATATGGTAGCGCATGGAGGCAGCCATCTGAGGGATCAGAGACTGTGTTGTACCAACTCAGTTGGCACAGTCTGCTGGATTGCCCAGGTGAAGGGGAATCGCACGGGTTGGCGATTGGCTGGGACAGCCTACCAGAAATTAGTGCTTGTCATCTCTGTGCATCTTATCTCGCCTAGCGGGACGCGGAGACCAAGTATGAAATCTGGATCCCATCTCACTAAAAGAGTTCTACTCTTTCGGGCTGTTTTGCTGGATTTTTCAGCCAGATAAAATGGTGAGAAAAAGAATCATTCTTAAGTCCTGATTGATTCTTAACATTGATACTGACCTTGCTGTTCTTGCATTGTTGTAGATTCCTGCAGCAACGAACACCATGAGCTTCAATGTGCGATCCCTACTGGAAAGGGAGAAGTTTGCTGGGCCAAACTTCTCAGACTGGTTCGGACACCTTAAGATCGTTCTTAAGGCAGAGAGGAAACTGTATGTCCTCGAGACGGCTGTGCCGCCTCAACCCACTGCGAACGCCGCAAGGGCGGTTCGTGATGCCTATGAAAAGCACGTCAATGATAGCATTGATGTCGCTTGCCTGATGCTAGCGTCTATGACGCCACCGCTGCAGCGTTAGCATGAGGATATGTCGGCTATAGAGATTATAGCGAACCTCAAGATGCTGTATGCTGCACAGGCGAGGACAGAACGCTATAATCTGACAAAGCTTTTCTTTCAGAGAAAACTGGCTGAAGGGAGCCCAGTGGGAGCTCACGTGCTCAAGATGATTGGGCACAAGGAGGCTCTGGAGAAACTGGGGCATACCATCAACCAGGAGCTTGCTGTAGACATTATTCTGCAGTCTCTCCCGCCCTCTTTCGATGCGTTCATTATTAACTTTAATATGAACAAAATCGATTGTACTCCGGCAGAGCTGCTGAATATGCTCTTGACTACTGAGGAAACTCTGAAGGGAAAGCCTTCAACCTCTGTCTTAATGGTTCCTTCCAGGAACAAGAAGAAGGGGAAGAAGGGCAAAGCCCCTGTCAAGAGTTACAGCAAGGCTCTGAAACAGAAGGTTAAGCGGTCAAAGGACAACAGGTGTTTCCACTGTGGCCAGCTGGGTCACTGGAAAAAGGACTGTAAAGCGCTCCAAGGAGATAAGAGGGGAAGCATTGCATCTGGCTCAGGTATATATGTGACTGAGGTCATGTTATCTTCTTCTTCCATTTCATGGGTGTTGGACACTGCATGTGGAGTTCACATTTGTTCAAATGTGCAGGAACTCAAGAGAAGAAGGCAGGTGGGACAGCATGAGGTGGACCTACGAGTTGGAAACGGGGCACGGGTTGCTGCTGTTGCTGTAGGGGATTATCACATCTCATTACCATCTGGCATTGTATTAGAATTAAACAATTGTTATTTTGTTCCCAGTATTACCAAAAATATTATCTCTATTCCTGCTCTTGTCAGGAAAGGGTTTTCCTTTGAATGCAAGATTCAAAGTGTTATCTTACTCTTGATAATATTGTTTATGCTACTGGTTCAATTAACAATGGGTTATTCATGTTGGACATGGAATATTCTATACAAAACATTGATAATAAGAAAGCCAAGTATGCTGATGACAGCACCTTGCTATGGCATAGTCGTTTAGGCCATATTAACAAGAAGCGCATTAAGCGGTTGCATGATCATGGACTGCTGGGATCATTCTCCTATGAGGAGATTGATACATGCAAAGCTTGTTTAATGGGTAAAATGACGAAGTCTCCTTTTCCTCACAAAGGTCAAAGGGCTTCAGGTTTACTTGACCTTATACACAGTGATGTGTGTGGGCCATTTAGTAAACATGCCAGAGGTGGCTATCAGTACTTCATTACCTTTACTGATGATTTCAGTAGATATGGGTATGTCTATTTAATGAGACATAAAAGTGAATCTTTTGACTTGTTCAAAGAGTTCAAAAATGAAGTACAGAATCAGCTAGGCCAAAATATCAAGGCACTTCGTTCTGATCGAGGTGGAGAATACTTGAGTCATGCGTTTACTGACTATCTGAAGGAGTGTGGGATTATCTCACAGCTCACTCCACCAGGAACACCGCAATGGAATGGTGTGTCCGAGAGGAGAAATAGAACGTTACTTGATATGGTTCGTTCTATGATGAGTCAGGCTACTCTTCCTTACTCCTTTTGGGGATTTGCACTGGAAACAGCTGCAAAGGTACTAAACCGAGTGCCATCCAAGGCAGTTTCAAAGACTCCATATGAATTATGGTATGGGAAACAGCCGATCTTGACATTTATCAGGATCTGGGGTTGCGAGGCTTATGTCAAAAAGCTCGCCTCTGGGAAACTGGAGAGCAGATCTGAGAAATGTATCTTTGTCGGTTACCCTAAGGAAACTAAGGGTTATTATTTCTACGATCCCAAAGAGAACAAGGTATTTGTTGCTCGAACGGCCATATTTCTTGAGGAGGAGTTTCTTCTGCAAGAGGCCAGTGGGAGAGAAATAAAGCTGGATGAGAATCCAGAGGAAGGACAAAGTAGTCAAGCACAGTTGGATGAGCCTGAGCCGGTAGAACAGGTTACTGAACAACCTGAGGCTCAGATATCACGGGAACCGCGAAGATCGGGAAGGATCCGTCGATAGCCTGAGCGCTATGACGGAGTCTACATCATTGATAATGATGAACCCCTCACTTATGCGGATGCGGTCAGTGGACCGGAGTCAGCTAGATGGCTTGAAGCTATGCGAGCCGGGATGGACTCCATGTCAGATAACCAAGTCTGGGATTTGGTTGATCCGCCTCCGGGAGTTATCCCTATAGGCTGTAAATGGATCTTCAAGAAGAAGATTGACATGGATGGTAACGTGGTTACCTATAAAGGCAGGCTTGTTGCGAAAGGTTTCAAACAAATCTACGGGATAGATTATGATGAAACTTTCTCACCTGTGGCCATGTTTAAGTCTATTCAGATTCTTTTCGCGATAGCAACATATTACGATTATGAGATCTGGCAGATGGATGTGAAGACCGCTTTCCTTAATGGAAATCTGGATGAGGATGTGTATATGACACAACCTGAAGGTTTCACTAATCCATCAGATCGTCATAAAATATGCAAGTTAAAGAAGTCCATTTATGGACTGAAACAAGCATCTAGAAGCTGGAATATTCGTTTTGATGAATCAATCTCTGAGTTTGGTTTCATCAAGAACGAGGATGACCCGTGTGTATATAAGAGGTTTAGTGGGAGCGTGATTACTTTCCTAGTCCTCTACGTCGATGATATCTTAATCATTGGAAACGATATTCCTGAAATGCATGCTGTTAAAGCATGGCTAAGGAAATGTTTCCAGATGAAAGATCTAGGAGAAGCAGCCTATGTATTAGGTGTGAAGATCTACAGGGATAGATCTAAGAGGCTTCTCGGGCTGTGCCAGAGTACTTACATCGATAAAGTCCTGGAGAGATTTCATTTAGAGAATTCTAAACGAGGATATCTTCCAGTCAGACATGGTCTGAATCTTTCGAAGAGTCAGTGTCCACAAACACAGACTGAGAAAGATGAAATGGACAATACGCCTTATGCTTCGGCTATTGGGTCCATTATGTATGCGATGTTGTGTACTCGCCCTGACGTCGCTTACGGGTTAAGCGTGACCAGTCGATTCCAAAGTAATCCAGGTATGGCGCACTGGATTGCAGTCAAGAACATTTTAAAATATCTGCGGAGGACCAAAGATATGTTCTTGATATATGGTGGTCAGGAAGAACTCAGTATAGAAGGATATACTGACGCTTCATTCCAGTCGGACCAGGATGATTTCCGATCGCAATCAGGCTATGTTTTTAGCTTGAATGGTGGAGCAGTGGTGTGGAAGAGTTTCAAACAGTCTACTGTTGCTGATTCCACAACAGAAGCCGAGTATGTTGCAGCCTCGGAAGCATCCAAGGAGGCAGTGTGGATTCGTAAGTTCGTGAGAGAACTTGGTGTTGTTCCTTCGAGTGCAGATCCTTTGGTTATCTTCTGTGATAACACTGGATCCATCGCACAAGCAAAGGAACCACGGTCGCACCAGAAGTCCAAGCACATACAGAGACGGTTTCACTTGATCCGGGAGATCATTGATCGTGGCTAGATCAAAATATGCAAGGTTCATACAGACGACAATCTGGCTGACCCGCTTACCAAGCCTCTGGCGCAGCAGAAGCATGAGAAGCACTGTAATAATATGGGTTTGAGATTTCTCAACCATTAGATTAAGTGCAAGTGGGAGATTGTTAGGGTATGCCCTTAAGGCTAATGTTTGCGGCCTTGGGATTGTAAAAGTATCATGTAATAAACTCTTGTGTTTATAAAGGCAATGGTTATTATTCAGTTTGTTACATTGTCTGCTGCAATAACTGTGCTTCTGAATAATGTCTCAAAGCTGTTCAGCTAGGCTGACATGCATATGTCCTTAGTCGAGATATCTTGGTGAACATGAGACAGCCTTGATATGATTGAGACTAATATGTGTTCTAATCTTATAGGATGCTACGAGCATGGAATAAGATGTAGACACATGGGTACATTGGATGTACTGGACAGACCCTACTAGGATATTCAATTGCTTGTCACAATGTGAATAATCCTTGTTTGCATCAAGTGGCACATGTCCTCTGACTTGAGATCACTTGTGTTTCTAGATGATGATTGTCATTGTTTTGAGGTAGTTCAATATCATTTGAAACATAATGATTATAGACTATCTTGGATAATGATCATGAGTCAGGTTAGGACACTAGTGATAGATAAAGGATTGCCGTCTCCTTGTTCAAGGAGTGTGGTGTTCTAAAGGGGCCCCCCTGAATGAGATGATTGAGAAAGCGTATGGCCATACCCAGGTGACTATGTTCATCTGATCTAATCATGCTCATCATATTGGAGTCACAGGCTTGACACGCTTGTCCAATAAGAACATCCAGTGGCAAAGGAAACATGTATGCCTAGTGAAGTGCATTCACCCTTGTGCTGTGTTTTGGGAGTAGTCTTGGAAGACTCTTTCCTTTATATCGGGAGACAGTGATGTGTTGCTAGATACCCCTCACTGATCGTGATAACGAAAGTTATCGTTACCGAAATTCAAAGGAAACCCTCAGGGTCGCACAATTTGATGATATGGCTTACTTGAGTCAGATCGTGTGGACTGAATTGTTTGGGTTCAGTTTAAAGGGATTTAATCTCTGATTGTAAGTGAGATCTGGTCTGATCATGTTTGATTGATTAGGGCTTGAGATCGGTAAGCTTCGATCGAGAGAGGTGATGCTAGATCGGTGAGATCAGGAGCATCAGGAGATGAACGGTTAGATCTTGAACCTTAGGGTTTGATATGATCTAGACCAAAGGGGGCTTGGGCTTATTTGATTTGGTTTGTTGAACCAAATGCAATTAAACCAAAAGAGAACCGGTTCACTTATGTGAACGCATGGTTCGAAAGGGTGATGGCGTTTTGGTCGTTTATGAGTGCATGCTTCCATTTATGGTAAGTCATCATGGCCTCTTCTTCAAAACGCCTAACGCCAAGCCGTTCACCACTTGACTTCACTTCGCTTGGCTTCTTGCAATTGGCGTGTGGAGAAGAGGTGGACGAACGTGTGGAGCTCTCGCCCAAGCAAGATCTCGTCTCCCATCCCTTCCATTCGGCAAGGACACTTGAAGATCTTTGCTAGCACAAAGATCAACAAGAAGAAGCCATCTCTCTTCTTGTGTGCGTCACTTGTGGAGAAGATCTCTCTTGGTCTTTGCTTCCAAGCCGCCTCCTTCTCATGGCCATGGTAACGCATCTTTCACTTGATGTTTAAGTTGATCATATGAATGTATAGCATGCGATCAAATGTGAAACCCTAATTCCGCTGCTAAAATAAAGAAAGGTCACTTGTGCCCCCCTCTTGAAAGGGGTACTCACCTTAGGGTTTCTCGCTCCCCCTTGAAGGGGACCCTAACACTCCCAGTGCTTAGGCCAAAGCCGGGTTGGACCATAATGGTCACTACTGAATATGCTGGACAACTAGGTTAATTAAGTGGTTGGTATGTTTAGTTGGTTTAGAGTATAGCTCTAGAACTTTGAGTAGTCACTGGTGTGATGTCTTAGCAGTGTACATCTGACTGTTTTATATGAGTTCTGTGCTTTAATTTTGTTATATGTCGATATGATATTCTGTTCAATGTTTTTAAAATAATCTGCATGTATTTTGAGTGTATGTTATGGATGGTCGTTTGAGACTATCCACTCACTGGGCTGTGTAGCTCACCCCTCAATATTTTCAGGTGTAGAGCAGGGGCGCATTACCAGTTAGCATTTTTGGATATTGTGATAAGACTTTTGTGCTTAATTGTCTGGGGCCGGTTGTGGCCGAACTATATGAATAATGTGAACTATGTGAACTTGTGTTGCCGGATTGTGGCAGTTAAATGAGTTTGATTTTTGTGTCACCGCGGGCTTTAGCCTGGTTTCGGTGTTTGGTAACATTGATATTGGTTATAAAATTATAGAATCGACATTGTGGTTTTTGTTTTGAATTTGTAGTCGATTTATATTTGCGTAATCGGATTTGATATAAATGTGAACTTGCATATGTCTAGTGCAAGTATTGCCTGGTGGCAGGTACCTTTATGTGATTATGGATTTTATGGATTTTATACGGATTTGATATAACTGTTGCCTTGCATATGTCTAGTGCAAGGATTGCATGGTGGCAGGTACATTTATGAAATTTGTGTTTCGTGTGTTTTATGTATGGATTCTTGAAAATTTTCAGATCAGGTTTTCTGAACTTGGTTTTACCTAGCATGTGCATCGATCTTGTATGATAACATCCTGTTTCTCTGTGATTTGTGATCCTTGATTGGGGTTAAGATAACGGGATGTGACAGGGGCCCCTTTAGAACATCACACTCCAAACTAGGAGACGGCAATCCTTTATCTATCACTAGTGTCCTAACCTGACTCATGATCATTATCCAAGATAGTCTATAACCATTATGTTTCAAATGATATTGAACTACCTCAAAACAATGACAATCATCATTTAGAAACACAAGTGATCTCAAGTCAGAGGAAGTATGCCACTTGTTTGCATACAAGGATTATTCACATTGTGACAAGCAATTGAACATCCTAGTAGGGTCTGTCCAGTACATCCAATGTACCTATGAGTCTACATCATATTCCATGCTCGAAGCATCCTATAAGATTAGAACACATATTAGTCTCAATCATATCAAGGCTGTCTCATGTTCACCAAGATATCTCGACTAAGGACTTAACTGCATGTCAGCCAAGCTGATAATGCAACAACATGAATAACAACCATTGCCTTTATAAACATGAAGTTTATACATGATACTGATACAATCCCGAGGCCTCAAACATTAGCCTTAAGGGCATACCCCAACATTTAGATCCTCTTGAGATTCCCATGCTAGGATATGATTTAGAACCTAACTTGTCTGAGTTGAGAACATCATCCATCTCTCCTTTAGACCCTGAGTCTTGCTTTGAGGAGCCTAGCCTTAGTACTTCAGGGTTAAAGAAAATTGAATTGAATAATGATTTGCTTTCCCTACCAGAACTTGAACACTTTGATTTTGTTATACCTGAATCTTTTAGTAGGCCTGTATACCACAAACATACTAATGAATATGGCTGAGAAAGGACATTTTGTGTAGGAGACCCTGAATTTAAGGAGCATGAAGATTGGGATGAAGAGATTGATTGCTGTGATGCTGTTGACACTGATTTTTGGGCCCCCATCACTTTTGGTGTGGATGACTTCATATTGCATAAGCATCATTCCACCCCATACTATGACCCCACTTGTGAGCATATGATTGAGTCCATCCTTGAGGCCCAAACCCATTTCACCCGTGATGAGGTAGAGTTACTCTACTTAGTTGGATATGACCATGGTGAAGAGGGTTGGCTCCCTGAGGAAGAACTCACCCTTACTACCTCAAAGCTCCTCATGGATAAGGACAATTCTTCGGAGGAGAATTTTTCTCACCGGGGGAGAGCTGATGTGGGGAGGCGACATGACCCACGGAAATACAAATGGAGTTTAAGGTTACCCTAGCTAGGGCACCTAAATTTCCATCTCTTGCATTGCATGCATCTTTAAGTTAGATTTTCATTCCTTGCATTGCATGCATCCTTTAAGTTAGATCTCCTAGCATAACTTGCATCATGTGGTAGGTTAGATCCACCCTCAAATTACACCAAGTAGTTACATTCGCTAGGATCCGCCACTTATGTATGGTAGGTTAGTACATGCTAATGATGTAATAGATTAGGTTGATCCAATTTTGAGCTCAAGTCAAGCCCAAGACAAGTATGGAAGTGCCTATGACCATTCAACCCCTTTGGTGAAGCACCCTCTACAAAGTTACTCAAAGATCCACCATCCTAGTTGGCTACCAAGTGCAGCCTCTCCCTTTGTTCCAACCGCCACTTTCCCCTTGAGGAGATGGAGACAAGACCAGCAATTCGCCAGCCATTCCAGCAACTATATGGGGAAGAATTTCAGCCAACATTACAAAAGGATAGTCTTCAAGCACCTTCTCCATGTACAAGACCCTGCAGCTCCAAACTTGGTAAGTTTCCTTCATTCGGTTCCCAAGAAGACATCAGCACTTAATGGAAGATGTCAGCCCCCTTCAGCACTCAATCGTCCATAGCTGGCGACCCTTCCATTTGGGAAAGACTTCAAATCAAGACTCAAAGCAAATCAACCATTTGGGGAAAGGGAATCACTCCTCATCAATGCGCCTGCATCATCCAATTTTCTTTATGTAACGACTAGTATGAGCGCCAAAACTTGTTTCCTTGCTTTGCTTTGGCTTTATAACCTTGCAACCTCTTGGGTGAAATCAGAGTTGAATATTTTGAAAAAAAATCATGAAGTGTGTCTTCTAATGGTGTGTGTCGCCTCAACTCTCTTCCTCTACCTTTCCATGGATTTGGAAGTTCTATCCTGCTGAATCAATTCTTCATGCACACCTCTTGTCACCACCGCTTCGCCACCACCGTGCCGCCGATCCAGGAGGCGGATCGAGCTGAAACCTTAGCCACGCCTTCTCCTCGTCCGGACGAACCCACAGCCGGGAGGATAGCCTCATCGGCCGATTGGATCGCCGGAACTGGGAGATTTCCGGTGACGCCCAGCCTTCCGCCCCTATTTTTGCCTCCTCCAACTGTTTGACGTCGATCACCTCTAACCGGCCACCGCTTGCTCCCAAACTTCGGCCACGAGTTCGCCCTGACCTGAGGAGCCTTCAGTTGTAGCAGATCGGGCATTCGTACAGCGTACGATGAACGCCGGCCACCCCTGTTTCTAGCCGCATTTCCCCTACTTCCACCAGAAGCAGTGCAGCGCTATCACCGCCTGTCTTCCAACGCCTAGGCGCCGCCTCTGACCATTAAAACTCATCGGAAAGCGTCGACGACGAAGCTCCTCGCACCCTACAAGGACCGCCAGATGATGGTGCCTCTGGAGAGTGTTTTCCGTTCCCGGTGACCCCGCGCCTGCTCCCCTTTGTTTGTTGTCAGCTCGTAACCACCTTCCTGAAACCTCGAGATCGGCTGGTCAATCTTCCCCTCGCCTCTACAACCACCATCGACGCAAGAGCTGCAGCCAGAATTACTATTCCGGTGATCCCCTCCCAGCCGACGGGAGCCGAGGATTCACGCCAACTCTCAGCCTGCTTGCTTGCCAACTCAGCTAAGTCCTTCCTTCCCTATTTTGTTCCTGTGCATAATGAAGAACACGTCTCTACACTCTTGCTTGATTATTGTAGGATTATGGCGTATGGAATGGAGGTTCATCTTGGTGCAAGTTCCCCCTCTCTCTAAATAGTTTAGTCTATTCTTTGTTAGGCAAGAGCACTAGGAGGCCTAACCTCCCTCTTGAAGTTTTGCTTGTAAAGACATTTAACCTTTTATCACTCACTCACCTACACATGTGTGGGATGCTGTAATGCCATGTATGTAAGATCATAGGGCCCTACTTCGTGTTGTTCCTGTTGGGTCCCCTTCAAGGGGGAGCTCATGCATATGAAAACCCTTTCAAGAGGGGGGCGAAAAACCCTTTAGGGTGGCGCATCAAAACTTTCAAGCGGAAGCTAGGGTTTTCATGGATCTTAGCAAGATAATATGATCAACAAGATGGAGTTTAGATCTTTACCAAAGCCATGAAGAAGATGGCGACTTGGAAGAGAAAAATCGAAAGGGATCTTCTCCCTAGTTGACGCACACAAGATGATGTGCTTGCTCCTTGGAGATCCTTGTGCTAGCAAGGTCCTTCAAGGGTTGTCGTATGCAAGGGATGAGATGATCCTTTGGCCGAGAGCTCCTTGTCCAAAACCACCTTCTCGTCGATCACCCTCAAGCGAAAGATGCAAGGCGTTGAGACCAGCCTCCCACGAAACCACATGGAAGCGTTTTTCTTTCATTATCGAAAACCGCCTTCCAAAATAGGTAAGTCTCAATGGCTTAAGCGTTCACTCCAAGTGAACGTTCGAAACTTCCTTGCATTGAACCTCTCATTGAACCAAGCGATCACATAGTGAACCGGTTCAATTAGAGTTGGTTCAAAACGCAAATTGAGCCAAGCCACTTGGTCTAGACCATATCAAACCCTAAGGTTCCAGATCCAACCGTCCATCTCCTGATGCTCTTGATCTCACCGATCTAGCATCAACTCTCTCGATCGAAGCTTACCGATCTCAAGCCCTAATCAATCAAACATGATCAGACCAGATCTCACTTACAATCAGAGTTTATTTCCCTTTAAACTGAACCCAAAGAATTCAGTCCACACGATCTGACTTAAGTAAGCCATATCATCACATTGTGCGACCCTAAGGGTTTCCTTTAAATGTCGGTAACGATAACTTACGTTATCACGATCAGTGAGGGGTATCTAGCAACACATCACTGTCTCCCGATATAAAGGAAAGAGTCTTCCAAGACTACACCCAAAACACAGCTCAAGTGTGAATCAAACTCACGAGGCATGCATGTTTCCTTTGCCACTGGATGTTCTTATTGGACAAGCATGTCAAGCCTGTAACTCCAATACGATGAGCATGATTAGATCAGATGATCATAGTCATCTGGGTATGGCCATACACTATCTCAATCATCTCATATAGGGGGGCCCTTTAGAACATCACACTCCTTGAACAAGGAGACGGCAATCCTATATCTATCACTAGTGTCCTAACCTGACTCATGATCATTATCCAAGATAGTCTATAATCATTATCTTTCAAATGATATTGAACTACCTCAAAATAATGACATTCATCATTTAGAAACACAAGTGATCTCAAGTCAAAGGACATGTGCCACTTGATGCATACAAGGAATATTCACATTGTGACAACCAACTGAATATCCTAGTAGGGTCTGTCCAGTACATCCAATGTACCCGTGAGTCTACATCTTATTCCATGCTCGAAGCATCCTATAAGATTAGAACACATATTAGTCTTAACCATATCAAGGCTGTCTCATGTTCACCAAGATATCTCGACTAAGGACTTATAGCCTGTCAGCCTAGCTGAACAGCTTTGAGACATTATTCAGAAGTACTCTCATTACAGCAGACAAGATAACAACCTGAATAATAACCATGCCTTTTATAAACACAAGAGTTTATTACATGATACTTATACAATCCCAAGGCCTCAAACATTAGCCTTAAGGGCATACCCCAACAATCTCCCACTTGCACTTAATCTAATGGTTGAGAAATCTCAAACCCATATTATTACAGTGCTTCTCATGCTTCTGCTGCGCCAGAGGCTTGGTAAGCGGGTCTGCCAGATTGTCATCTGTATGAACCTTGCATATTTTGATCTCGCCTCGATCAATGATCTCCCGGATCAAGTGAAACCGTCTCTGTATGTGCTTGGACTTCTGGTGCGACCGTGGTTCCTTTGCTTGTGCGATTGCTCCAGTGTTATCACAGAAGATAACCAAAGGATCTGCACTCGAAGGAACAACACCAAGTTCTCTCACGAACTTACGAATCCACACTGCCTCCTTGGATGCTTCCGAGGCTGCAACATACTCGGCTTCTGTTGTGGAATCAGCAACAGTTGACTGTTTGAAACTCTTCCACACCACTGCTCCACCATTCAAGCTAAAGACATAGCCTGATTGCGATCGGAAATCATCCTGGTCTGACTGGAACGAAGCGTCAGTATATCCCTCTATACTGAGTTCTTCCTGACCACCATATATCAAGAACATATCTTTGGTCCTCCGCAGATATTTTATAATGTTCTTGACCGCAATCCAGTGTGCCAAACCTGGATTACTTTGGAATCGACTGGTCACGCTTAACCCGTAAGCGACGTCTGGGCGAGTACACAACATCGCATACATAATGGACCCAATAGCCGAAGCATAAGGCGTATTGTCCATTTCATCTTTCTCAGTCTGTGTTTGTGGACACTGACTCTTCGAAAGATTCAGACCATGTCTGACTGGAAGATATCCACGTTTAGACTTCTCTAAATGGAATCTCTCCAGGACTTTATCGATGTAAGTACTTTGGCACAGCCCGAGAAGCCTCTTAGATCTATCCCGGTAGATCTTCACACCTAACACATAGGCTGCTTCTCCTAGATCTTTCATCTGGAAACATTTTCCTAACCATGCTTTAACCGCATGCAGTTCAGGAATATCGTTTCCAATGATTAAGATATCATCGACGTAGAGGATTAGGAATGTAATTACGCTCCCACTAAACCTCTTATATACACACGGGTCATCTTCGTTCTTGATGAAACCAAACTCAGAGATTGATTCATCGAAACGAATATTCCAGCTTCTAGATGCTTGTTTCAATCCATAAATGGATTTCTTTAACTTGCATATTTTATGACGATCTGCTGGATTAGTGAAACCCTCAGGTTGTGTCATATACACATCCTCATCCAGATTTCCATTAAGGAAAGCTGTTTTCACATCCATCTGCCAGATCTCATAATCGTAATACGCAGCTATCGCGAAAAGAATCCGAATAGACTTAAACATGGCTACAGGTGAGAAAGTTTCATCATAATCTATCCCGTAGATTTGTTTGAAACCTTTCGCAACTAGCCTGCCTTTATAGGTAACCACGTTACCATCCATGTCAATCTTCTTCTTGAAGATCCATTTACAGCCTATAGGGATTACTCCCGGAGGCGGATCAACCAAATCCCAGACTTGGTTATCTGACATGGAGTCCATCTCGGCTCGCATAGCATCAAGCCATCTAGCTGACTCCGGTCCACTGACCGCATCCGCATAAGTGAGGGGTTCATCATTATCAATGATGTAGACTCCGTCATAGCGATCAGGCTGTCGACGGATCCTTCCCGATCTTCGCGGTTCCCGTGTTATCTGAGCCTCAGGTTGTTCAATAACCTGATCCACTGGCTCTGGCTCATCCAACTGCACTTGACTACTTTGTCCTTCCTCTGGATTCTCATCCAGCTTTATTTCTCTCCCACTGGCCTCTTGCAGAAGAAATTCCTTCTCAAGAAATATGGCCGTCCGAGCAACAAAAACCTTGTTCTCTTTGGGATCGTAGAAATAATAACCCTTAGTTTCCTTAGGGTAACCGACAAAGATGCATTTCTCAGATCTGCTCTCCAGTTTCCCAGAGGCGAGCTTTTTGACATAAGCCTCGCAACCCCAGATCCTGATAAATGTCAAGCTAGGCTGTTTCCCATACCATAACTCATATGGCGTCTTTGAAACTGCCTTGGATGGCACTCGGTTTAGTACCTTTGCAGCTGTTTCCAGTGCAAAACCCCAAAAGGAGTATGGAAGAGTAGCCTGACTCATCATAGAACGAACCATGTCAAGTAACGTTCTATTTCTCCTCTCGGACACACCATTCCATTGTGGTGTTCCTGGCGGAGTGAGCTGTGAGATAATCCCACACTCTTTCAGATAGTCAGTAAATTCTCGACTTAGGTATTCTCCACCTCGATCAGAACGAAGTGTCTTGATATTTCGGCCTAACTGATTTTGTACTTCATTTTTGAACTCTTTGAACTTGTCAAAAGATTCACTTTTATGTCTCATTAGATAGACATACCCATACCTACTGAAATCATCAGTAAAGGTAATGAAGTACTGATAGCCACCTCTGGCATGTTTACTAAATGGCCCACACACATCACTGTGTATGAGGTCAAGTAAACCTGAAGCCCTTTGACCTTTGTTAGGAAAAGGAGACTTCGTCATTTTACCCATCAAACAAGCTTTGCATGTATCAAACTCCTCATAGGAGAAAGATCCCAGCAGTCCATGATCATGCAACCGCTTAATGCGTTTCTCGTTTATATGGCCTAAACGACTATGCCATAGCAAGGTGCTGTCATCAGCATACTTGGCTTTCTTATTATCAATGTTTTGTATAGAATTTTCCATGTCCAACATGTATAACCCATTGTTAATTGAACCAGTTGCATACACAATATTATCTACAGATAAAACACACTTTGAAATATTGCATTCAAAGGCAAATCCTTTCCTGACAAGAGCAGGAATAGAGATAATATTCTTGGTGATACTCGGTACAAAATAACAATTGTTTAATTCCAATACAATGCCAGATGGTAAAGAAATGAAATAGTCTCCTACAGCAACAGCAGCAACCCGTGCCCCGTTTCCAACGCGTAGGTCTACCTCATGCTGTCCCACCTGCCTTCTTCTCTTGAGTTCCTGTACATTTGAACAAATGTGAACTCCACATGCAGTGTCCAACACCCATGAAATAGAAGAAGATGAAACCATGACTTCCGTCACGTATATACCTGAGCCAGAAGCGATGCTTCCCCTCTTATCTCCTTGGAGCGCTTTACAGTCCTTTTTCCAGTGACCCAGCTGGCCACAGTAGAAACACCTGTTGTCCTTGGACCGCTTGACCTTCTGTTTCAGAGCCTTACTGTAGTTCTTGACAGGGGCCTTGCCCTTCTTCCCCTTCTTCTTGTTCCTAAAAGGAACCATTAAGACAGAGGTTGAAGGCTTGCCCTTCAGAGTTTCCTCAGTAGTCAAGAGCATATTCAGCAGCTCTGCCGGCGTACAATCGATTTTGTTCATATTAAAGTTAATGATGAACGCATCGAAAGAAGGCGGAAGAGACTGCAGAATAATATCTACAGCAAGCTCCTGGTTGACGGTATGCCCCAGTTTCTCCAGAGCCTCCTTGTGCCCAATCATCTTGAGCACGTGAGCTCCCACTGGGCTCCCCTCAGCCAGTTTGCTCTGAAAGAAGAGCTTCGTCAGATTATAGCGTTCTGTCCTCGCCTGTGCAGCATACAGCATCTTGAGGTTCGCTATAATCTCTATAGCCGACATATCCTCATGCTGACGCTGCAGCGGTGGCGTCATAGACGCTAGCATCAGGCAAGCGACATCAATGCTATCATTGACGTGCTTTTCATAGGCATCACGAACCGCCCTTGCGGCGTTCGCAGCGGGCTGCGGCGGTATCGCCGTCTCGAGGACATACAGTTTCCTCTCTGCCTTAAGAACGATCTTAAGGTGTCCGAACCAGTCAGAGAAGTTCGGCCCAGCAAACTTCTCCCTTTCCAGTAGGGATCGCACATTGAAGCTCATGGTGTTCGTTGCTGCAGGAATCTACAACAATGCAAGAACAGCAAGGTCAGTATCAATGTTCAGAATCAATCCAGGACTTTAAGAAAGATTCTTTTTCTCACTATTTTGTCTAACTGAAAAATCCAGAAAACAGTCTGAAAGAGTAACACTCTTTTAGTGAGATGGGATCCAGATTTCATACTTGGTCTCCGCGTCCCGCTCAGGCGAGATAAGATGCACAGAGATGACAAGCATTAATTTCTGGTAGGCTGTCCCAGCCAATCGCCAACCCGTGCGATTCCCCTTCATCTGGGCAATCCAGCAGACTGTGCCAACTGAGTTGGTACAACACAGTCTCTGACCCCACAGATGGCTGCCTCCATGCACTACCATATGCGCCACATATGTAGTCTACATGGTCAAGCTGACCTGACCTACTCCCTGGACCACCACGTGCTATGCTGAGCAACGAGAAGGGATAAATCCCTACTCTGTAACACGCAGGTGTAATCCCGCACTGTCTGAAGATAGATGGACGTGCCCACTGAGTGGGTTCAACACGGCTCCAACGATAGTCAGAACAGTGAGGTTTCGCGCCAGAAGGCATTACGTGCTTGATATATTAGCGTTGGATTTTAACGGTCTTTTATCTTCTTAACTATCATATAAGGCCTATGGTGATAGCAGAAGATAAACACATGCAATTCTAATTATTTAAGCAATAAATAGAAAGCATGATCTTATGTGGAAAAAGCCCATGAACCCTAGTAAGACCTTAATTTTACTTAAATCTTCACTTGAGCTCATTTGCATCTCATCTGGTCCAACCCAGGGCCCTAGCGCCAAGAGCACCTCAGGTGCGCCACCAGGTGAATGCTCCTCTGATGTGTGCCTTTGTGCTCTTGTCTAATCAAATACAATTTGATCTATCTAGACAAGTTTGACTCGCAGGTCAATTATACATTATAAATTAAGTACAAATGTGATTCGCAGATCACAAAATAATTTACAAGTTTGATTCCAGGCACGCAGGCCCCAGCACAGCACACATTTAACATGGGCAGTCCACATAAGAATAAATAGACAAGCATCATGGCATCAATCATCATGTGATCCAATCAAGAAATTAAATTTTTGAAAACCCCATAGGCATCAATATTAATTTCCTTATGTGCCCTACAACCTTACAATGGTCCATTGATAGGGATCCACTCATCCATCTAGTTAGATCCTGTGCCCTTGCATGCACCGAGTCCTAACTGACCCGAGTTGACCTAATGGTCAACCATGCATGCGCCAAGGGCTGAACCACCTTCAAGAGTTTTGGCAAGCGGGTGTGACCCCGGGCCTAACTCAAGAGTGTTCATTGGTTGTCTCAACCAGACCTCGCTACACACCTTTGATGCAGTCAACCTATAGCCACCTCATGCTTGCGCACAGGTGCTATCTGGTCAACCCATCTAGGCTGTCAGATGGTCTGATCAGACTAGTTTGATCCATTCTAGATGAAGCTTTCAACCCTATCAACCCATCTAAGGGTTTATTATAGGTGCATCTTAGATCTAGTTGGGCGCGCATGTCATTTAGGGTTTTGTGAAAAACAACAACAACATGCTATAACCGCAACCTACATACATGCGCAAATAGAAACATACTATCATCTAGTATACACGCATGAAGAGTTAACATATGTCAAACAAGATCAACATACATGTAGATGCGCAACCAAGGATCACAAAAAAATTATCTCACGCAATCATATTACCAAGCTTCAACATCCCTCTGATACCAATTGTTGGGTCCCCTTCAAGGGGGAGCGCATGCATATGAAAACCCTTTCAAGAGGGGGGCGAAAAACCCTTTAGGGTGGCGCATCAAAACTTTCAAGCGGAAGCTAGGGTTTTCATGGATCTTAGCAAGATAATATGATCAACAAGATGGAGTTTAGATCTTTACCAAAGCCATGAAGAAGATGGCGACTTGGAAGAGAAAAATCGAAAGGGATCTTCTCCCTAGTTGACGCACACAAGATGATGTGCTTGCTCCTTGGAGATCCTTGTGCTAGCAAGGTCCTTCAAGGGTTGTCGTATGCAAGGGATGAGATGATCCTTTGGCCGAGAGCTCCTTGTCCAAAACCACCTTCTCGTCGATCACCCTCAAGCGAAAGATGCAAGGCGTTGAGACCAGCCTCCCACGTTACCACATGGAAGCGTTTTTCTTTCATTATCGAAAACCGCCTTCCAAAATAGGTAAGTCTCAATGGCTTAAGCGTTCACTCCAAGTGAACGTTCGAAACTTCCTTGCATTGAACCTCTCATTGAACCAAGCGATCACATAGTGAACCGGTTCAATTAGAGTTGGTTCAAAACGCAAATTGAGCCAAGCCACTTGGTCTAGACCATATCAAACCCTAAGGTTCCAGATCCAACCGTCCATCTCCTGATGCTCTTGATCTCACCGATCTAGCATCAACTCTCTCGATCAAAGCTTACCGATCTCAAGCCCTAATCAATCAAACATGATCAGACCAGATCTCACTTACAATCAGAGTTTATTTCCCTTTAAACTGAACCCAAAGAATTCAGTCCACACGATCTGACTTAAGTAAGCCATATCATCACATTGTGCGACCCTAAGGGTTTCCTTTAAATGTCGGTAACGATAACTTACGTTATCACGATCAGTGAGGGGTATCTAGCAACACATCACTGTCTCCCGATATAAAGGAAAGAGTCTTCCAAGACTACACCCAAAACACAGCTCAAGTGTGAATCAAACTCACGAGGCATGCATGTTTCCTTTGCCACTGGATGTTCTTATTGGACAAGCATGTCAAGCCTGTAACTCCAATACGATGAGCATGATTAGATCAGATGATCATAGTCATCTGGGTATGGCCATACACTATCTCAATCATCTCATATAGGGGGGCCCTTTAGAACATCACACTCCTTGAACAAGGAGACGGCAATCCTATATCTATCACTAGTGTCCTAACCTGACTCATGATCATTATCCAAGATAGTCTATAATCATTATCTTTCAAATGATATTGAACTACCTCAAAATAATGACATTCATCATTTAGAAACACAAGTGATCTCAAGTCAAAGGACATGTGCCACTTGATGCATACAAGGAATATTCACATTGTGACAACCAACTGAATATCCTAGTAGGGTCTGTCCAGTACATCCAATGTACCCATGAGTCTACATCTTATTCCATGCTCGAAGCATCCTATAAGATTAGAACACATATTAGTCTTAACCATATCAAGGCTGTCTCATGTTCACCAAGATATCTCGACTAAGGACTTATAGCCTGTCAGCCTAGCTGAATAGCTTTGAGACATTATTCAGAAGTACTCTCATTACAGCAGACAAGATAACAACCTGAATAATAACCATGCCTTTTATAAACACAAGAGTTTATTACATGATACTTATACAATCCCAAGGCCTCAAACATTAGCCTTAAGGGCATACCCCAACAGTTCCACCATTGGACCGGTGAAGAACGGGAAGGTTGGCCCTTCCATTCTCAAGGGCCGCAAGGTGAGCATTCTTTACAATTTTGTCATTTATCACATTCCTAGAATTGCATGTATAGATTTACTGCTTTCCTAGAACAGCATGTTTAATTTCGATTTTCTTATTATAAAATTACAAAAAAAAACTATGGTGCAAAAGCATTAGTTTAAATGGGTTTTCATAGTTATATCCTAAATAGCAAATGTTTTCAAAATACGTTGTTTGAATGCTTGCATGATTCCCACCCCATCACTACCTAATCAATATGAAAACTCAAGCATCAAGATGTGCAACCCAGTAGGTTCCTTTGACGTTGGCAGTGCAGACCTAAGGTCACCACAAGCAGTGAGTGGCACCTAGTACTGCATTGCTGCTACCCAAGTCATCGGAATGGATATCGACATCGACATCCCCATCATCGCAACTAGGTACAGATGCATTACAGTCTCTTTGCCGAACTGATATCCGATTGGACAAGATTGTCACCACTTGTTTTCACCCAATCACATGGTCACGACTAAATCAGGTTCTCACCTGGGTATGGCCATACACTTTCAATCATAGAACCATAGAGGAGCTCCATGGATATCAAGCTTCCCTTAGGAAGGGGCAAATCCTCTGTCTGTCCATTGACCTTCTCATATGGATCGTGACATGCTCAATGACAACCGTTATTACCTCCCAACTACGGCGAGGTGTTAGGTTGTATCAAAGCATGTCCCTAACCATATAGAATGACGAATGACCTCAAGTCAAGGGATCAATGCATCTCTTATCACTTATAAGGATAACTTATGACACTAAGTCATTGCCTCATAGCGGGTATATCCATCACTGATATACCCATATGTCTGCGTTAGGACCTCATGCCTAACCAGCCTGTTGGTGTATATGCCCTAGGACCTAGTTTTGGTCCATTATTGTACTACTTGACTTTGATATTTATATATATCATTATGGCATTGCCATTACCAATGTTTGTCTACATCTGCGATTATGTACTTACATGATAATGTCCCTGAAGATAGATTGGATCTATGCTCGAATGATCATCCCCAGTGGATGTACCAGAGTGGATATGGGACAACTCTGGTACTTGTGAGACTGGTATATGGGCTGGTTAGGCACGAATTGCTAACGTAGACATATGGGTATATTAGTGGTGGATATACTAGACCGACCCACTGTAAGGCAATGACTTGGCGTCACGAGTTATCCTCACAAGCTATAGGAAATGCATTGATCCCTTGACTTGAGGTCATTGGTCATTCTATATGGTTAGGGATATGCTTTCATACAACCTAACACCTCGCCGTAGTTGGAGGTAATAACGGTTGTCATTGAGCATGTCACGACCCATATGAGAAGGTCAATGGACAGACAGAGGATTTGCCCCTTCCTAAGGGAAGCTTGATATCCATGGAGCTCCTCTATGGTTCTATGATTGAAAGTGTATGGCCATACCCAGGTGAGACCTAATTTAGTCATAACCATGAGATTGGATGAAAACAAGTGGTGACACACTTGTCCAATCGGATATCAGTTTGACAAAGAGACTGGAATGCATCTGTACCTAGTTGCGATGATCGGGAAATCGATGTCTATATCCATTCCAATGACCTGGGTAGCAGCGATGCACTGCTAGGTGCCACTCATTGTTTGTGGTGACCTTTGGTCAGCACTGCTGGCGTCAGAGGAACCTATAGGGGCGCACACCTTGATACTCGAGTTTACGTATTGATCGGGAAGTCTTATGATCGAGTTATTGGATAACTCGGATCTATTTGGGAGATTTCATCAGCGCCGATGGGCCTAATGAGATGGAAGAAACTTATTGGAGCCAACTTCCATCTTTGGCAATGTTGAAAGTCCCCTATCACGAGGGGGCGAAACCCTAATAGGCGCATGCAGAGGTTTTAACACAGCGGAAAAGGTTTCTAGATCGATGCATGCAGTATGATCAACTTTAAATTTTGTATACATGAGAATCGATCCTTACCGATGCCATTTCTTGGATGGCGTCTAGGAAGTAGAGAGTCAAACGCTTCTCCTCCAAATGGTGTGCACACAAGGTGATCAATGCGCCTACTCCCTTAGTGCTCCTTGTGCTAGCAAGGTTCCAAGGTCTCCTGATCGAATAGAAGGGAAGGAGATGTTTTTTCTTCTTGGCCGAATCCTCTCCAAAGCGTCAAGGCGACACACAACGAGTGAACCTCTAGAGAGAGGGGCGAGAGGCGAGAATAAACCTTCTCTTGGCGTGAACGTGAGGCGTGGCCTCATAGTTTCTAAAAATAGCAAACCACCAACGTTCATGCGACCATGGGTTTACCCGAACGCATTTTGCTCTCCCCTTGAACCATGCGCTCACATGATGAGCTGGTTCAATTTCGGTTTGGTTCAAAGACCAATTAAGCCAAGCATCTGGTTCAGATCACAATAAACCCTAAAGGTTCAAGATCCAACCGTTCATCTCTTGATGCTCTTGATCTCACCGATCTAGCATCAATTCTCTCGATCGAAGCTTACCGATCTCAAGCCCTAATCAATCAAACATGACCAGACCAGATCTCACTTACAATCAGAGATTAAATCCCTTTAAACTGAACCAGAACAATTCAGTCCACACGATCTGACTTAAGTAAGCCATATCATCAAATTGTGCGACCCTAAGGGTTTCCTTCAAATGTCGGTAACGATAACTCACGTTATCACGATCAGTGAGGGGTATCTAGCAACACATCACTGTCTCCCAATATAAAGGAAAGAGTCTTCCAAGACTACACCCAAACCACAGCACAAGTGTGAACCCAACTCACTAGGCATATGTGTTTCCTTTGCCACTGGACGTTCTTATTGGACAAGCGTGTCAAGCCTGTAATTCTACTATGATGAGAATGATTAGATCAGATGATCATAGTCATCTGGGTATGGCCATACACTTTCTCAATCATCTCATCTAGGGGGCCCCTATAGAACATCACACTCCAATCAAGGAGACGGCAATCCTATATCTATCACTAGTGCCCTAACATGACTCATGCTCATTATCCAAGATAATATATAACCATTATGTTTCAAATGATATTGAACTACCTCAAAACAATGCCAATCATCATTTAGAAACACAAGTGATCTCAAGTCAGAGGAAATATGCCACTTGTTTGCATATAAGGATTATTCACATTGTGACAAGCAATTGAATATCCTAAGTAGGGTCTGTCCAGTACATCCAATGTACCCATGAGTCTACATCTTATTTCATGCTCGAAGCATCCTATAAGATTAGAACACATATTAGTCTCAATCATATCAAGGCTGTCTCATGTTCACCAAGATATCTCGACTAAGGACAAAACTGCATGTCAGCCAAGCTGAACAGCATTGAGACATTATTCAGAAGTATACATATTGCAGCAGATGATGTAACAACCTGAATAACAACCATTGCCTTTATAAACGTAGAGTTTAAACATGATACTGAAATAATCCCAAGGCTTCAAACATTAGCCTTAAGGGCATACCCCAACAATCTCCCACTTGCACTTAATCTAATGGTTGAGAAATCTCAAACCCATATTATTACAGTGCTTCTCATGCTTTTGCTGCGCCTGAGGCTTAGTAAGCGGGTCAGCTAGATTGTCATCTGTATGAACCTTGCAGACTTTGATCTCGCCACGATCAATGATCTCCCGGATCAAGTGAAACCTTCTCTGTATGTGCTTGGACTTCTGGTGCGACCGTGGTTCCTTTGCTTGTGCTATTGCTCCAGTGTTATCACAGAAGATAACCAATGGATCTGCACTCGAAGGAACAACACCAAGTTCCTGAACGAACTTACGAATCCACACTGCCTCCTTGGATGCTTCCGAGGCTGCAACATACTCGGCTTCTGTTGTGGAATCAGCAACAATTGACTGTTTGAAACTTTTCCACACCACTGCACCTCCATTCAAGCTAAAAACATAGCCTGATTGCGATCGGAAATCATCCTGGTCAGATTGGAACGAAGCGTCAGTATATCCTTCAATACTGAGTTCATCCTGACCTCCATAAATCAAGAACATATCTTTGGTCCTCCGAAGATATTTCAAAATGTTCTTGACTGCAATCCAGTGTGCCTTACCTGGATTACTTTGGAATCGACTGGTTACGCTTAACCCATAAGCGACGTCTAGGCGAGTACACAACATCGCATACATAATGGACCCAATAGCCGAAGCATAAGGCGTATTGTCTATTTCATCTTTCTCAGTCTTTGTTTGTGGGCATTGACTCTTTGAAAGATTCAGACCATGTCTGACTGGAAGATATCCTCTTTTAGAATTTTCTAAATGAAATCTATCCAGGACTTTATCGATGTAAGTACTCTGGCACAGCCCGAGAAGCCTCTTAGATCTATCTCTGTAGATCTTCACACCTAATACATAGGCTGCTTCTCCTAAATCTTTCATCTGGAAACATTTTCTTAACCATGCCTTGACAGCATGTAGTTCAGGAATATCGTTTCCAATGATCAAGATATCATCGACGTAGAGGACTAGGAAAGTAATCACGCTCCCACTATACCTCTTATATACACACGGGTCATCTTCATTCTTGATGAAACCAAACTCGCAGATTGATTCATCAAAACGAATATTCCAGCTTCTTGATGCTTGCTTAAGTCCATAAATGGACTTCTTTAACTTGCATATTTTATGACGATCTGATGGATTGATGAAACCTTCAGGTTGTGTCATGTACACATCCTGTTCTAGAGTTCCATTAAGGAAAGCGGTCTTCACATCCATTTGCCAGATCTCATAATCATAATATGCAGCTATCGCGAGAATAATCCGAATAGACTTGAACATGGCTACAGGAGAGAAAGTTTCATCATAATCTATCCCGTAGATTTGTTTGAAACCTTTCGCAACTAGCCTGCCTTTATAGGTAACCACGTTACCATCCATGTCAATCTTCTTCTTGAAGATCCACTTACAGCCTATAGGGATTACTCCCGGAGGCGGATCAACCAAATCCCAGACTTGGTTATCAGACATGGAGTCCATCTCGGCACGCATAGCTTCAAGCCATCTCGCTGAGTCTGGTCCAATGACCGCATCCGCATAAGTGAGGGGTTCATCATCAATAATGTAGATGTTGGGGTATGCCCTTAAGGCTAATGTTTGAGGCCTAGGGATTCTATGAGTATCATGTATATAAACTCTTATGTTTATAAAGGCAACGGTTTTTATTCAGTTTGTTACATTGTCTGCAGCAATAAATGTACTTCTGAATAATGTCTCAAAGCTGTTCAGCTAGGCTGACATGCTAATGTCCTTAGTCGAGATATCTTGGTGAACACGAGACAGCCTTGATATGATTGAGACTAATATGTGTTCTAATCTTATAGGATGCTTCGAGCATGGAATAAGATGTAGACACATGGGTACATTGGATGTACTGGACAGACCCTACTAGGATATTCAATTGCTTGTCACAATGTGAATAATCCTTGTTTGCAACAAGTGGCACATGTCCTCTGACTTGAGATCACTTGTGTTTCTAAATGATGATTGTCATTGTTTTGAGGTGGTTCAATATCATTTGAAACATAATGGTTATAGACTATCTTGGATAATGATCATGCGTCAGGTTAGGACACTAGTGATAGATATAGGATTGCCGTCTCCTTGTTTAAGGAGTGAGATGTTCGAAAGGGGCCCCCCTAAATGAGATGATTGAGAAAGTGTATGGCCATACCCAGGTGACTATGATCATCTGATATAATCATGCTCATCATATTGGAGTTACAGGCTTGACACGCTTGTCCAATAAGAACATCCAATGGCAAAGGAAATATGTATGCCTTGTGAATGGATTCACACTTGTGCTGTGGTTTGGGTGTAGTCTTGGAAGACTCTTTCCTTTATATCAGGAGACAGTGATGTGTTGCTAGATACCCCTCACTGATCGTGATAACGAAAGTTATCGTTACCGACATTTAAAGGAAACCCTTAGGGTCGCACAATTTGATGATATGGCTTACTTAAGTCAGATCGTGTGGACTGAATTCTTTGGGTTCAGTTTAAAGGGATTTAATCTCTGATTGTGAGTGAGATCTGGTCTGATCATGTTTGATTGATTTGGGCTTGAGATCGGTAAGCTTCGATCGAGAGAGTGGATGCTAGATCGGTGAGATCAAGAGCATCAGGAGATGAACGGTTAGATCTGGAACCTTAGGGTTTGATATGGTCTAGACCAAGTGGCTTGGCTCAATTTGGGTTTTGAACCAAATCTAATTGAACCGGTTCACTATGTGAACGCTTGGTTCAATGAGAGGTTCAATGAAAGGAAGTTTCGAACGTTCACTATGTGAACGCATGAGCCATTGAGACTTACCTATTTTGGAAGGCGGTTTTCAATGTTGAAAACAAAACGCTTCCATGTGGTAACGTTGCTCACTTCACTTCAACGCCTTGCATTTTCGCTTGGAGGTGATTGACGAGAAGGAGAGGTTTCGGACAAGGAGCTCTCGGCCAAAGAGAATCATCTCATCCCTTGCATACGACAACCTTTGAAGAAACTTGCTAGCACAAGGATCTCAAAGAGTAGCCGTTGATCATCTTGTGTGTGACGACAAGGAGGAGACCTCTTTTGTTCTCTTGATTCCAAGACACCACTCACACAATGGCTATGGTATGATTTTTCATTCATACTTGCAAGTTTTCGACAAGTTGATCATATGATTCTTCAAATGATCCTTTGGAAACCCTAGCTTCCGCTATGAAAATCTTGATATGCGCCCCTTTAGGGTTTCACCCCCTTGCGCTCCCCCTTGAAGGGGACCCCTCTACAATTGGTATCAGAGCATACGGTTATTGCTTGATTCATATGATTGCTTGTATGTGATCCTTGTTTGCGTTTGCAAAGAATAGATCTACTAACATGCCGAAAAACTACATGCTAGTTTAAGAACTTCAATGTATGTTTAATGAATGATGGCGCATGTTTGTTGGCGCTTCTTATATGTTGTTTTTGACAAAACAAAGGATCATGCGCGCCTCATTAGATCTAAAGGTGCCCCTGCTTTAAACCCTTAGATGGGTTGATGGGGTTGAAATCATCTTCTAGGTGAAGATCCAAATAGTCTGATCAGACCATCTGACAGCCTAGATGGGTTGACCAGATAGCACCTGTGCGCAAGCACGAGGTGGCTATAGGTCGACTGCATCACGGGCGTGTAGCGAGGTCTGGTTGAGATGGCTACTGAACACACATGAGTTAGGCCCGGGGTCACACCCGCTTGCCGAAACTCATGAGGGTTGTTCAGCCCTTTGCGCATGCATGGTTGACCATTAGGTCAACTCAAGTCAGTTACGACTTGGTGCATGCAAGGGCAGTGGATCTGACTAGATGGATGAGTGGATCCGTATCAATGGACCATTGTAAGGTTGTAGGGCACATAAGAAAATTAAAATGATGCCAATGGGTTTTCAAAATTTTATTTTCTTGTTAAATGGATCACATGTTGATTTGATGCCATGATGTTTGTCTATTTCATCTTATGTGGGTTGCCCATTTAATGTGTGCTGTGCTGGGGCCTGCGAGCCTGGATCAATTGTAAATTATTATTATTGTGATCTGTACATCACATGTTAATTAATTTATAAAATGTAATTGACTTGCGAGTCAATCTTGTCTAGATAGATTAACTTGTAATTTAATCTGACATGGGCTCAAAGCACACATTGCAAGGCGCATGCAGCAGTGACTTGACCTGGTGGGCGCACCTGAGCTGCATAGGGCGCTTAGGCCCTGGTCTGGGCCAGATGAGAGGCAAAAGGCCCAAGAAGCAAGTGAAGACTTAAGATAACTTAAGGTCTTACTTAGGGTTATTGGGCGTTTACCACATAAGATCAGCATGCTTTCTACTTATTGCTTATAATTAGAATTGCATGTTTAGTTATCTTCTGCTATCACCATAGGGTTTCCATGATAGTTAAGAAGATAAAAGACCGTTAAAATCCAACGCTAAAATATCAAGCTCGATAGCCTTCTGACGCGAAACCTCACTGTTCTGACTATCGTTGGAGCCGTGTTGTACCCACTCAGTGGGCACGTCCATCTATCTTCAGACGGTGTGTGATTTCACCTGCGTGTTACAGAGAAGGGATTTATCGCTTCTCGTTGCTCAGCATAGCACGTGGTGGTCCAGGGAGTAGGTCAGGTCAGCTTGACCATGTAGGCTACATATGTGGCACATATGGTAGCACATGGAGGCAGCCATCTGTGGGATCAGAGACTGTGTTGTACCAACTCAGTTGGCACAGTCTGCTGGATTGCCCAGATGAAGGGGAATCGCACGGGTTGGCGATTGGCAGGGACTGCCTACCAGAAATTAGTGCTTGTATTCTCTGTGCAACTTATCTCGCCTGAGCGGGACGCGGAGACCAAGTATGAAATCTGGATCCCATCTCACTAAAAGAGTGTTACTCTTTCGGGCTGTTTTGCTGGATTTTTCAGCCAGATAAAATAGTGAGAAAAGAATCTTTCTTAAGTCCTGGATTGATTCTAAACATTGATACTGACCTTGCTGTTCTTGCATTGTTGTAGATTCCTGCTGTAACATCCCACATTCTTAACCCCAAACAAATGGCACAATTCACAAATGATACAAGATGTTTCATATAAGATCGATCATATGCTAGGTAAAACCGAGTTCAAGAAAACACGATCTGAAAAATTTCCATAAATCCATATACACAAATTCACAAAACTCAAATCTCATAAGGGTACCTGCCACCACGCAATCCTTGCACTAGACATATGCAAGGCAACAGTTATATCAAAACCGATTCAAATTCATAAAATCCATAAAGGTACCTGCCACCACGCAATACTTGCACTAGACATATGCAAGTTACAGGGTATATCAAAACCGATTGCACAGAATATACAACAAGCCGAAATTCAAAGCAAAATCACAAAATCGATTTTATAAACTCATACCAAACACCGAAACCAGGCTGAAGCCCGCGGTGACACAAAAATCAAACTCATAAGACTGCCATAACCGGCAACATAATTCACATAGTTCACATAGTCTCATGATTCACATAGTTCATATAATTTATGTTAAGGCCACAACCGGCCCCAAGAATTAAGCATAAAAATTCTTAAAACAGCAAACAGCATAATTATCCACGCCAATGCACTCAAGACATGCGCCCCTGCTCTATGCCTGAAAATAGTGAGGGGTGAGCTACACAGCCCAGTGAGTGGATAGTCTAAATCGACCATCCATAACATACATTCAAAAATATAGGCAGATTATTTTTAAAAATATTTAACAAAACATTATGTCAACATATAACAAAATAAAGAAACAGAAGTCATATAGACAGTTAAATGTACACACTAGCATATAACAAATTCAGGTTCTAGAGTTTTACTCTAACCCAATTAAACACATATATTCTAAACCAACTAAACACACCATACTTAATTAACCTAGTTGTCCAGCATATTCAGTAGTGACCAATATGGTCTAACCCGGCTTGGCCAAAGCACTGGGAGCTGCAAAATCTCGTGCAACACATAAACATGGATAGTGAGTAGAATCAAGAGGTGGCCCCCGTCAGGTCACGACGTGGCACTTTGCTCTATCACCCCATAACACATCAGAGTGATGACCTCAAGAGGTGGCCCCTGTCTGATCAAGACATGGCACTTTGCGTCTTATACCACCCCGTCACATAAAAGAGTAATGACATCAAGAGGTGGCCCCTGTCTGATCAAGACATGGCACTTTGCGTCTTATATTACCCCATCACATGAAAGAGTAATGACATCAAGAGGTGGCCCCTGTCTGACCAAGACATGGCACTTTGCGTCAAAACCCGTTCTCCCAAAAGGTTCCTACTGGACAACAGACATATCTTATTTCATATTTCACAAAGGTGGACTCCTAAGTGTCAACTAGACTCTAGGATAGTCATCACAAAAATCATATCGGGCAGGCTGAACATCAACCCCCATCACAAAAATCATAATAGGCAGGCCGAACATCAGCCCCCTCACATATCAAATACAGGGCTGAAATTCAAACCCTTCACATATCACATAAGGACTATCCTATGAGTACACTGTTACACTTAGCCATAGTCCTAACCAACACATAACACATAATATTCAAAATTCTTATAATCACATAATTTTCAAAAAAATCTCATAACCACATAATGTTCACAATTTACATAACAACATAATATTCCAAAAATCACATAAACACCTAATATTTAAAAATCACATAATTACATAATATTAACAATCGTATAATGTAGTGTGGTCCTTAAGTTTCATGCTGATTAGTTCAGTCAAACCTTACTAGGTTATCATCCAAATTTCTCAAACAATTTCTCAATAATGCAGTTAACAAGCATCCATAAAAATTAACATAAAACTAAAACATGTAGTCATACAAACTATCCATAAAATTAACAAAATTAAAACATGTATTCATACCAACTATTTTACAAATCTCTACATATAAACCACGGTTAACATAACATACTATCTATTAAATTTTACACCTTGAATTAACATGAATTTCATGCTCAAACCATTGGTCTAAAACTTCCGAATTTCCATAATTTAATACCTTAAATTTCATATTACCAACTTTCGGATTTCATAAAGAAAATCATCTAAATTTCGGTTTTCATGCATATTATCAAGAACATCAAGATTTCGGTTTTCATATTAACTACAAACATCAAATTCGGTTTTCATAAACAATTGTCAAGAACATCAAGATTTCGGTTTTTTTTTAGGTTAACTACAAACATCAAATTCAGTTTTCATAAACAATTATCAAGAACATCAAAATTTCGGTTTTCATGAAGAACAAGAATATCTATTCGATTTCATGGAAAAATACCTTAGCTTTGGTTTTCATGAAGAACATATTAATTTCGGTTTCTATGTCCTAAATTCGGTTTTAACAAGATGAAAATTCCAACAACTCAAATGTATCATGTCACAAACACAACCAAACTAATAGATCAAATAAGACATTCCACTCACCTTGAACCGTGAACACCAAGGTGAAAAACCCTCCAACAATTTCGTCTAAAGCCTTTAAGCCGCCCAAAAATCTTCAAGAACTCGCCAAGGAAGTTTCTTCACTTCAAGGAAAATCACCAAGGGAAGAAGATGAAGAAAATCACCTCAAAATTCCAAGAACACCAAAGTCGCCTCCTTCTTCCTAGCCGTCGCCCAAAGTTTTCTCTCAAGCCAAAATCTCGCCCAAAAATTCCACCCTAACCGAAATACTAATTTGAATTTTCGGTTTTTAATTCCTTAACCCATTGACCCATTAATTCAATTAGGTTTTACCCATTTAACTAACTAATTTCGAATTTTAAATCTAATTCAAGTGTAACCCAATAACCCTTAGTTTAAGTGAACATCCAATAAGAGTTTAAATTAACATCCAATTAATTACTTCACTTAAACGCAAAATCCAATAAGGATTTAATTAATATCCAATAAGGTCTAATTAATTTATCCTAAATTAACAACCAATAATCAACCATTAATCTCAAATTAATTTACCATAAATTAACAACCAATATAAATCACAAATCAAATAATTACAATTTAACAATCAATAAGCCAGTTAATTAGCATCCAATAATTTTATCATAATAAAATATCACAGCTAATGATTTTATTTAAATCTAAATAATGCTTACCAGGACTTAAGATCCTTGGATCTTACATCCCTCCCTCCTTATAAAGCTTTAGTCCTCTAAAGCTCAGCATCCATATCATCAAAGAGGTAAGCATAAAATTTCCTCATATCAGCTTCAGTCTCCCATGTGGCCTCCTCAACTGACTGATTTCCCCAGATAACCTTTACCAAAGGTATAGTCTTGTTCCTCAGGACTTTATCTTTTCTATCCACAATCCGGAGAGGCCTTTCCTCGAAAGTCAAATCACTCTGAATCTGAAGAGGTTCCAACTCCAACACATGAGATGGATCAGGATGATATTTCCTCAAAGCAGAGACATGGAATACATTATGCACATGATCCAAAGCAGGAGGTAAAGCTAACCGGTAAGCCACTGGACCAATTCTCTCAATAATATCAAAAGGGCCTACAAACCTAGGGCTCAACTTGCCCTTTCTGCCAAACCTCATAACACCCTTAGTAGGTGACACCTTTAAGAAAACATGATCCCCTACCATAAACTCCAAGGAACGACGACGGTCATCAGCATAACTCTTCTGTCTGTCCCGAGCAATTTTCAGTTTATCCCGGATCTCTCTGACCTTATCAGTAGTCTCCTGTACTGCATCAGATCTCAAAATCATTCTGTCACCAGTTTCCTCCCAACACAAGGGAGTCCTACACCTTCTCCCATACAAAGCCTCATAAGGAGCCATCTGAATACTAGAGTGGAAGCTATTATTATAAGTAAACTCTATCAAAGATAGATCCCGGTTCCACTCAGAACTCCAATCAACCACATAGGCTCTCAACAAATCTTCTAGAGTCTGTATAGTACGCTCCGTCTGGCCATCAGACTGAGGATGGTATGCTGTACTAAAGCTCAACTTAGTACCCAAACCCTCCTGTAAACTCTTCCAAAATCTGGACAAAAATTGAGAGTCCCTATCAGACACAATATCGACAGGCACTCCATGCAGTCTGACTATCTCATCAATGTACAATCTAGCCAGCCTCTCTAAAGAATAAGTCATCTTGATCGGAAGAAAATGGGCTGATTTAGTGAGTCTATCAACAATCACCCAAATAGCATCATGACTCAATCTGGTTCTGGGCAAACCACATACAAAATCCATACTGATGCATTCCCACTTCCACTCAGGAATAGGAAGGGGTTGCAACAAACCACCAGGCTTCTGATGTTCAGCCTTTACAGTCTGACAGGTAAAACACCTAGAGACAAAATCATATACCTCTTTCTTCATTCCCGGCCACCAAAAACTCTTCTTGAGGTCCTGATACATCTTAGTCACACCAGGATGTAGAGAATATTTGGAGTTATGGCTGTCCTCCAATATTTCTTTCCTCAAGCTCGGTCCCTCAGGGACACATACCCTTCCACGAAACTGAAGAATACCATCATCAGACAGGCTAAAATCCTGAACTGCGCCATCAACCAGACTATCCCTGATCTGAACTAATTTCGGATCCACAGACTGCTGATCTCTGATCTTCTGCAACAAAGCAGACTGTACTCTGAGAAAAGCCACATAACCAGACTGAACTCTAGGAGAAACACTGATCCTGAGATCACTGAACTCCTGCAGTAACCGCCACTCACTGACTCGTAAAGCAGCTACTGAAGTAACTGGATGTCTGCTCAGTGCATCCGCCACTACATTGGCCTTTCCAGCCTGATACTGAATGGAGAAGTCATAGTCTTTGATCAACTCCATCCATCTTCTCTGTCTCATGTTCAACTCCTTCTGAGTGAAGATATACTTGAGACTCTGGTGATCAGTGAACAGATCAAACTCCTGACCCAACAAATAGTGACGCCATATCTTCAAAGCAAAGACTACGGCAGCCAACTCTAAATCATGCGTAGGGTAGTTCAATTCATACTCCTTCAGTTGTCTCGAAGCATAGGCTACTACAGAACCCTTCTGCATCAAGACACAACCCAACCCTTTGCCAGAAGCATCTGTATAAACAGTAAACCTTTCCCCATCACTAGGTATAATGAGGATCGGTGTACTAGTCAATCTCCTTTTCAGCTCTTGAAAACTCTCTTCACACTTATCATCCCAAATAAACTTAGCTTCCTTTCTGGTCAACTTAGTTAAAGGACCCGCCAGCTTGGAGAATCCCTCAACAAATCGCCGGTAGTAACCTGCTAAACCCAAGAAACTCCTGATCTCAGTAGCACTAGTCGGTCTTCCCCAATTGAGAATGGCTTACACTTTAACTGGATCCACAGACACCCCCTGACCAGAAATCACATGTCCAAGGAAACTAATCTTTTCCAGCCAGAATTCACACTTACTAGCCTTGGCATATAATCGGTTCTTCCTCAAGATCTCCAATACTCTGCGCAAATCATTGACAGAACGCTATATGCTGCACAGGCGAGGACAAAACGCTATAATCTGACAAAGCTTTTCTTTCAGAGCAAACTGGCTGAAGGAAGCCCAGTGGGAGCTCACGTGCTCAAGATGATTGGGCACAATGTAACATCCCACATTCTTAACCCCAAACAAATGGCACAATTCACAAATGATACAGGACGTTTCATATAAGATCGATCATATGCTAGGTAAAACCGAGTTCAAGAAAACACGATCTGAAAAATTTCCATAAATCCATACACACAAATTCACAAAACTCAAATCTCATAAGGGTACCTGCCACCACGCAATCCTTGCACTAGACATATGCAAGGCAACAGTTATATCAAAACCGATTGCACAGAATATACAACAAGCCGAAATTCAAAACAAAATCACAAAATCGATTTTATAAACTCATACCAAACACCGAAACCAGGCTGAAGCCCGCGGTGACACAAAAATCAAACTCATAAGACTGCCATAACTGGCAACATACTTCACATAGTTCACATAGTCTCATGATTCACATAGTTCATATAGTTTATGTTAAGGCCACAACCGGCCCCAAGAATTAAGCATAAAAATTCTTAAAACAGCAAACAGCATAATTATCCACGCCAATGCACTCAAGACATGCGCCCCTGCTCTATGCCTGAAAATAGTGAGGGGTGAGCTACACAGCCCAGTGAGTGGATAGTCTAAATCGACCATCCATAACATACATTCAAAAATATAGGCAGATTATTTTTAAAAATATTTAACAGAACATTATGTCAACATATAACAAAATAAAGAAACAGAAGTCATATAGACAGTTAAATGTACACACTAGCATATAACAAATTCAGGTTCTAGAGTTTTACTCTAACCCAATTAAACACATATATTCTAAACCAACTAAACACACCATACTTAATTAACCTAGTTGTCCAGCATATTCAGTAGTGACCAATATGGTCTAACCCGGCTTGGCCAAAGCACTAGGAGCTGCAAAATCTCGTGCAACACATAAACATGGATAGTGAGTAGAATCAAGAGGTGGCCCCCGCCAGGTCACGACGTGGCACTTTGCTCTCTCACCCCATAACACATCGATGGATTGTGTGTAGATTCAAGAGGTGGCCCCCGTCAGGTCATGACGTGGCACTTTGCTCTACGACACCCAACATCACAAAATGAGAGTGATGACATCAAGAGGTGGCCCCTGTCTGATCAAGACATGGCACTTTGAGTCTTATATCACCCCATCACATAAAAGAGTAATGACATCAAGAGGTGGCCCCTGTCTGATCAAGACATGGCACTTTGCGTCTTATATCACCCCATCACATAAAAGAGTAATGACATCAAGAGGTGGCCCCTGTCCGACCAAGACATGGCACTTTGCGTCAAAACCCGTTCTCCCAAAAGGTTCCTACTGGACAACAGACATATCTTATTTCATATTTCACAAAGGTGGACTCCTAAGTGTCAACTAGACTCTAGGATAGTCATCACAAAAATCATATCGGGCAGACTGAACATCAACCCCCATCACAAAAATCATAATAGGCAGGCCGAATTTCCATAATTTATTCATACCAACTATTTTACAAATCTCTACATATAAACACGGTTAACATAACATACTATCTATTAAATTTTACACCTTGAATTAACATGAATTTCATGCTCAAACCATTGGTCTAAAACTTCCGAATTTCCATAATTTAATACCTTAAATTTCATATTACCAACTTTCGGATTTCATAAAGAAAATCATCAAAATTTCGGTTTTCATGCATATTATCAAGAATTTGGTCTTCATAAATAATATCAAGATTTCGGATTATCATGAATAATTATCAAAGATTCGGTTCACATGAAGAAACATCTTGAATTTGGTTTACATGAAAAATACATCTTGAGTTTCGGTTTTAACATGATAAAAATTCCAATAATTCAATTGTATCAAGTCACAAACACAACCAAACTAATAGATCAAATAAGACATTCCACTCACCTCTTAACCGAGAACACAAGGTGAAAAACTCTCCAAAATAATTCGTCTAAGGCTTGAAGTTCTACCAAGAATCACCACCAAAGGAAGGAAACACCTCCAACACCAAAGACTCCAAGAGAGAAGGAAGATATTTCACCTCTAAGCCTCCAAGAATCGCCTAAGTTCTTCAAGAAGTCGCCAAGTTCTTCAAGCCGTCGCCCAAGGTTTCTTTCAAGCCAAAAAATCGCCAACACTCTACCCTAACCGAAATTACCTACTTAAATTTCGGTTTTTAACTCTTAACCCATTAACCCATTAATTCAATTCGGGTTTAATCCATTTAATTAATAATTTGAATTTTAAAACCCAATTAGTTTAAACCCATTAATTCAACCATTAACTTAACGAAAATCCAATAAGGTCTAATTAACATCCAATAAGGGTTTAATTAACCAATAGGGTCTAATTAATTAACTTACAAGCTCTAATTAATTAACTTACAATTACAACCCATAAATCCTAATTAATTTATCATGAACAGCCAATAATAATTTATCATAAATTAACAGCCAATAATCAAACAAATAATCCCTAATTAATTTACAATAAATTAACAACCAAAAATCTCTAGTTAAATAACTATTAACAACCAATACATAGAAAAATATCACAGTCAATAATTTTATTTAATTCAAAAATAATGCTTACCAGGACTTAAGATCCTTGGATCTTACACACAAGGAGGCTCTGGAGAAACTGGGGCATACCATCAACCAGGAGCTTGCTGTAGACATTATTCTGCAGTCTCTCCCGCCTTCTTTCGATGCGTTCATTATTAACTTTAATATGAACAAAATCGATTGTACTCCGGCAGAGCTGCTGAATATGCTCTTGACTACTGAGGAAACTCTGAAGGGAAAGCCTTCAACCTCTGTCTTAATGGTTCCCTCATGGAACAAGAAGAAGGGGAAGAAGGGCCAGGCCCCTGTCAAGAACTACAGCAAGGCTCTGAAACAGAAGGTTAAGCGGTCGAAGGACAACAGGTGTTTCCACTGTGGCCAGCTGGGTCACTGGAAAAAGGACTGTAAAGCGCTCCAAGGAGATAAGAGGGGAAGCATCGCTTCTGGCTCAGGTATATACGTGACGGAAGTCATGGTTTCATCTTCTTCTATTTCATGGGTGTTGGACACTGCATGTGGAGTTCACATTTGTTCAAATGTACAGGAACTCAAGAGAAGAAGGCAGGTGGGACAGCATGAGGTGGACCTACGAGTTGGAAACGGGGCACGGGTTGCTGCTGTTGCTGTAGGGGATTATTACATCTCATTACCATCTGGCATTGTATTAGAATTAAACAATTGTTACTTTGTACCCAGTATTACCAAAAATATTATCTCTATTCCTGCTCTTGTCAGGAAAGGGTTTTCCTTTGAATGCAAGATTCAAAGTGTTATCTTACTCTTGATAATATTGTTTATGCTACTGGTTCAATTAACAATGGGTTATTCATGTTGGACATGGAATATTCTATACAGAACATTGATAATAAGAAAGCCAAGTATGCTGATGACAGCACCTTGCTATGGCATAGTCGTTTAGGCCATATTAACAAGAAACGCATTAAGCGGTTGCATGATCATGGACTGCTGGGATCATTCTCCTATGAGGAGATTGATACATGCAAAGCTTGTTTAATGGGTAAAATGACGAAGGCTCCTTTTCTTCACAAAGGTCAAAGGGCTTCAGGTTTACTTGACCTTATACACAGTGATGTGTGTGGGCCGTTTAGTAAACATGCTAGAGGTGGCTATTCATACTTCATTACCTTTACTGATGATTTCAGTAGATATGGGTATGTCTATGTAATGAGACATAAGAGTGAATCTTTTGACAAGTTCAAAGAGTTCAAGAATGAAGTACAGAATCAGCTAGGCCGAAATATCAAGGCACTTCGTTCTGATCGAGGTGGAGAATACTTGAGTCATGCGTTTACTGACTATCTGAAGGAGTGTGGGATTATCTCACAGCTCACTCCGCCAGGAACACCGCAATGGAATGGTGTGTCCGAGAGGAGAAATAGAACATTACTAGACATGGTTCGTTCTATGATGAGTCAGGCTACTCTACCTTACTCCTTTTGGGGTTTTGCACTGGAAACAGCTGCAAAGGTACTAAACCGAGTGCCATCCAAGGCCGTTTCAAAGACGCCATATGAGTTATGGTATGGGAAACAGCCGAGCTTGACATTTATCAGGATCTGGGGTTGCGAGGCTTATGTCAAAAAGCTCGCCTCTGGGAAACTAGAGAGCAGATCTGAGAAATGTATCTTTGTCGGTTACCCTAAGGAAACTAAGGGTTATTATTTCTACGATCCCAAAGAGAACAAGGTATTTGTTGCTCGGACGGCCATTTTTCTTGAGAAGGAGTTTCTTCTGCAAGAGGCCAGTGGGAGAGAAATAAAGCTGGATGAGAATCCAGAGGAAGGACAAAGTAGTCAAGCACAGTTGGATGAGCCTGAGCCAGTTGATCAGGTTACTGAACAACCTGAGGCTCAGATATCACGGGAACCGCGAAGATCGGGAAGGATCCGTCGTCAGCCTGAGCGCTATGACAGAGTCTACATCATGAATAATGATGAACCCCTCACTTATGCGGATGCGGTCAGTGGACCGGAGTCAGCTAGATGGCTTGAAGCTATGCGAGCCGAAATGGACTCAATGTCAGATAACCAAGTCTGGGATTTGGTTGATCCGCCTCTGGGAGTAATCCCTATAGGCTGTAAATGGATCTTCAAGAAGAAGATTGACATGGATGGTAACGTGGTTACCTATAAAGGCAGGCTAGTAGCGAAAGGTTTCAAACAAATCTACGGGATAGATTATGATGAAACTTTCTCTCCTGTAGCCATGTTCAAGTCTATTCGGATTCTTTTCGCGATAGCAGCATATTACGATTATGAGATCTGGCAGATGGATGTGAAGACCGCTTTCCTTAATGGAAAACTGGATGAGGATGTGTATATGACACAACCTGAAGGTTTCACTAATCCATCAGATCGTCATAAAATATGCAAATTAAAGAAGTCCATTTATGGACTTAAACAAGCATCTAGAAGCTGGAATATTCGTTTTGATGAATCAATCTCTGAGTTTGGTTTCATCAAGAACGAAGATGACCCGTGTGTATATAAGAGGTTTAGTGGGAGCGTGATTACTTTCCTAGTCCTCTACGTCGATGATATCTTAATCATTGGAAACGATATTCCTGAACTGCATGCTGTTAAGGCATGGTTAGGAAAATGTTTCCCGATGAAAGATCTAGGAGAAGCAGCCTATGTATTAGGTGTGAAGATCTACAGGGATAGATCTAAGAGGCTTCTCGGGCTGTGCCAGAGTACTTACATCGATAAGGTCCTGGAGAGATTCCATTTAGAGAATTCTAAAAGAGGACATCTTCCAGTCAGACATGGTCTGAATCTTTCAAAGAGTCAATGTCCACAAACACAGACTGAGAAAGATGAAATGGACAATACGCCTTATGCTTCGGCTATTGGGTCCATTATGTATGCGATGTTGTGTACTCGCCCAGACGTTGCTTACGGGTTAAGCGTAACCAGTCGATTCCAAAGTAATCCAGGTCAGGCACACTGGATTGCAGTCAAGAATATTTTGAAATATCTGCGGAGGACCAAAGATATGTTCTTGATATATGGTGGTCAGGAAGAACTCAGTATTGAAGGATATACTGACGCTTCGTTCCAGTCGGACCAGGATGATTTCCGATCGCAATCAGGCTATGTTTTTAGCTTGAATGGAGGAGCAGTGGTGTGGAAAAGTTTCAAACAGTCTACTGTTGCTGATTCCACAACAGAAGCCGAGTATGTTGCAGCCTCGGAAGCATCCAAGGAGGCAGTGTGGATTCATAAGTTCATTCAGGAACTTGGTGTTGTTCCTTCGAGTGCAGATCCTTTGGTTATCTTCTGTGATAACACTGGAGCAATTGCACAAGCAAAGGAACCACGGTCGCACCAGAAGTCCAAGCACATACAGAGACGGTTTCACTTGATCCGGGAGATCATTGATCGAGGCGAGATCAAAATCTGCAAGGTTCATACAGACGACAATCTGGCTGACCCGCTTACCAAGCCTCTGGCGCAGCAGAAGCATGAGAAGCACTGTAATAATATGGGTTTGAGATTTCTCAACCATTAGATTAAGTGCAAGTGGGAGATTGTTGGGGTATGCCCTTAAGGCTAATGTTTGAGGCCTAGGGATTCTATGAGTATCATGTATATAAACTCTTATGTTTATAAAGGCAACGGTTGTTATTCAGTTTGTTACATTGTCTGCAGCAATAAATGTACTTCTGAATAATGTCTCAAAGCTGTTCAGCTAGGCTGACATGCTAATGTCCTTAGTCGAGATATCTTGGTGAACACGAGACAGCCTTGATATGATTGAGACTAATATGTGTTCTAATCTTATAGGATGCTTCGAGCATGGAATAAGATGTAGACACATGGGTACATTGGATGTACTGGACAGACCCTACTAGGATATTCAATTGCTTGTCACAATGTGAATAATCCTTGTTTGCAACAAGTGGCACATGTCCTCTGACTTGAGATCACTTGTGTTTCTAAATGATGATTGTCATTGTTTTGAGGTGGTTCAATATCATTTGAAACATAATGGTTATAGACTATCTTGGATAATGATCATGAGTCAGGTTAGGACACTAGTGATAGATATAGGATTGCCGTCTCCTTGTTTAAGGAGTGAGATGTTCGAAAGGGGCCCCCCTAAATGAGATGATTGAGAAAGTGTATGGCCATACCCAGGTGACTATGATCATCTGATATAATCATGCTCATCATATTGGAGTTACAGGCTTGACACGCTTGTCCAATAAGAACATCCAGTGGCAAAGGAAATATGTATGCCTTGTGAATGGATTCACACTTGTGCTGTGGTTTGGGTGTAGTCTTGGAAGACTCTTTCCTTTATATCGGGAGACAGTGATGTGTTGCTAGATACCCCTCACTGATCGTGATAACGAAAGTTATCGTTACCGACATTTAAAGGAAACCCTTAGGGTCGCACAATTTGATGATATGGCTTACTTAAGTCAGATCGTGTGGACTGAATTCTTTGGGTTCAGTTTAAAGGGATTTAATCTCTGATTGTGAGTGAGATCTGATCTGATCATGTTTGATTGATTTGGGCTTGAGATCGGTAAGCTTCGATCGAGAGAGTGGATGCTAGATCGGTGAGATCAAGAGCATCAGGAGATGAACGGTTAGATCTGGAACCTTAGGGTTTGATATGGTCTAGACCAAGTGGCTTGGCTCAATTTGGGTTTTGAACCAAATCTAATTGAACCGGTTCACTATGTGAACGCTTGGTTCAATGAGAGGTTCAATGAAAGGAAGTTTCGAACGTTCACTATGTGAACGCATGAGCCATTGAGACTTACCTATTTTGGAAGGCGGTTTTCAATGTTGAAAACAAAACGCTTCCATGTGGTAACGTTGCTCACTTCACTTCAACGCCTTGCATTTTCGCTTGGAGGTGATTGACGAGAAGGAGAGGTTTCGGACAAGGAGCTCTCGGCCAAAGAGAATCATCTCATCCCTTGCATACGACAACCTTTGAAGAAACTTGCTAGCACAAGGATCTCAAAGAGTAGCCGTTGATCATCTTGTGTGTGACGACAAGGAGGAGACCTCTTTTGTTCTCTTGATTCCAAGACACCACTCACACAATGGCTATGGTATGATTTTTCATTCATACTTGCAAGTTTTCGACAAGTTGATCATATGATTCTTCAAATGATCCTTTGGAAACCCTAGCTTCCGCTATGAAAATCTTGATATGCGCCCCTTTAGGGTTTCACCCCCTTGCGCTCCCCCTTGAAGGGGACCCCTCTACAATTGGTATCAGAGCATACGGTTATTGCTTGATTCATATGATTGCTTGATTCAACCCATCTAGACTCGACTGTGACTTCAACCCTAATAACCCGTCTAAGTTTTTAAAGTAGGCGCCTCTTAGATCTAAGGTGAGTTGCGCAAGTAATATAGTTTTGAGAAAAACTAATAAGCGCCAACATACATGCGCCAAATAGAAAACATGCTCATCAAGTTTTCGCATGCGCAACTTAACATGTAATTTTCGCATGTAGTTTAGATCTAAGCATACAAGCGAAAACATGGATCACAAAAACCTCAAGCAATCATAAAAACATGCTAATAACTTGGCTCTGATACCAATTGAAAGTCCCCTATCACGAGGGGGCGAAACCCTAATAGGCGCATGCAGAGGTTTTAACACAGCGGAAAAGGTTTCTAGATCGATGCATGCAGTATGATCAACTTTAAATTTTGTATACATGAGAATCTATCCTTACCGATGCCATTTCTTGGATGGCGTCTAGGTAGTAGAGAGTCAAACGCTTCTCCTCCAAATGGTGCGCACACAAGGTGATCAATGCGCCTACTCCCTTAGTGCTCCTTGTGCTAGCAAGGTTCCAAGGTCTCCTGATCGAATGGAAGGGAAGGAGATGTTTTTTTCTTCTTGGCCGAATCCTCTCCAAAGCGTCAAGGCGACACACAACGAATGAACCTCTAGAGAGAGGGGCGAGAGGCGAGAATAAACCTTCTCTTGGCGTGAACGTGAGGCGTGGCCTCATGGTTTCTAAAAATAGCAAACCACCAACGTTCATGCGACCATGGGTTTACCCGAACGCATTTTGCTCTCCCCTTGAACCATGCGCTCACATGATGAGCTGGTTCAATTTCGGTTTGGTTCATAGACCAATTAAGCCAAGCATCTGGTTCAGATCACAATAAACCCTAAAGGTTCAAGATCCAACCGTTCATCTCTTGATGCTCTTGATCTCACCGATCTAGCATCAATTCTCTCGATCGAAGCTTACCGATCTCAAGCCCTAATCAATCAAACATGACCAGACCAGATCTCACTTACAATCAGAGATTAAATCCCTTTAAACTGAACCAGAATAATTCAGTCCACACGATCTGACTTAAGTAAGCCATATCATCAAATTGTGCGACCCTAAGGGTTTCCTTCAAATGTCGGTAATGATAACTCACGTTATCACGATCAGTGAGGGGTATCTAGCAACACATCACTGTCTCCCGATATAAAGGAAAGAGTCTTCCAAGACTACACCCAAACCACAGCACAAGTGTGAACCCAACTCACTAGGCATATGTGTTTCCTTTGCCACTGGACGTTCTTATTGGACAAGCGTGTCAAGCCTGTAATTCCAATATGATGAGAATGATTAGATCAGATGATCATAGTCATCTGGGTATGGCCATACACTTTCTCAATCATCTCATCCAGGGGGCCCCTATAGAACATCACACTCCAATCAAGGAGACGGCAATCCTATATCTATCACTAGTGCCCTAACATGACTCATGCTCATTATCCAAGATAATCTATAACCATTATGTTTCAAATGATATCGAACTACCTCAAAACAATGCCAATCATCATTTAGAAACACAAGTGATCTCAAGTCAGAGGAAATATGCCACTTGTTTGCATATAAGGATTATTCACATTGTGACAAGCAATTGAATATCCTAAGTCGGGTCTGTCCAGTACATCCAATGTACCCATGAGTCTACATCTTATTTCATGCTCGAAGCATCCTATAAGATTAGAACACATATTAGTCTCAATCATATCAAGGCTGTCTCATGTTCACCAAGATATCTCGACTAAGGACAAAACTGCATGTCAGCCAAGCTGAACAGCATTGAGACATTATTCAGAAGTATACATATTGCAGCAGATGATGTAACAACATGAATAACAACCATTGCCTTTATAAACGTAGAGTTTAAACATGATACTGAAATAATCCCAAGGCTTCAAACATTAGCCTTAAGGGCATACCCCAACAAATGTATGTTGGGGTATGCCCTTAAGGCTAATGTTTGAGGCCTTGGGATTCTATCAGTATCATGTATATAAACTCTTATGTTTATAAAGGCAATGGTTGTTATTCAGTATGTTACATTGTCTGCTGCAATGAGTGTGCTTCTGAATAATGTCTCAATGCTGTTCAGCTAGGCTGACAGGCTGTAATGTCCTTAGTCGAGATATCTTGGTGAACATGAGACAGCCTTGATATGATTGAGACTAATATGTGTTCTAATCTTATAGGATGCTTCGAGCATGGAATAAGATGTAGACTCATGGGTACATTGGATGTACTGGACAGACCCTACTAGGATATTCAATTGCTTGTCACAATGTGAATAATCCTTGTTTGCATCAAGTGGCACATGTCCTCTGACTTGAGATCACTTGTATTTCTAAATGATGATTGTCATTGTTTTGAGGTAGTTCAATATCATTTGAAACATAATGGTTATAGACTATCTTGGATAATGATCATGAGTCAGGTTAGGACACTAGTGATAGATATAGGATTGCCGTCTCCTTGTTTAAGGAGTGTGATGTTCTAAAGGGGCCCCCCCCTAAATGAGATGATTGAGAAAGTGTATGGCCATACCCAGGTGACTATGTTCATCTGATCTAATCATGCTCATCATATTGGAGTTACAGGCTTGACACGCTTGTCCAATAAGAACATCCAGTGGCAAAGGAATCATGTATGCCTAGTGAAGTGGATTCACACTTGTGCTGTGGTTTGGGTGTAGTCTTGGAAGACTATTTCCTTTATATCGGGAGACAGTGATGTGTTGCTAGATACCCCTCACTGATCGTGATAACGCAAGTTATCGTTACCGACATTTAAAGGAACCCTCAGGGTCGCACAATTTGATGATATGGCTTACTTAAGTCAGATCGTGTGGACTGAATTGTTTGGGTTCAGTTTAAAGGAGTTTAAACTCTGATTGTAAGTGAGATCTGGTCTGATCATGTTTGATTGATTAAGGCTTGAGATCGGTAAGCTTCGATCGAGAGTATTGATGCTAGATCGGTGAGATCAAGAGTATCAAGAGATCAACGGTTAGATCTTGAACCATTGGTTCAATGAGATCTAGACCAAATGGCTTGGGCTGGTTTGATTTGGTCTTTGAACCAAATGCATCTAAACCGAATTGCTTTGAACCGGTTCACTTATGTGAACGTATGGTTCAAAGGCAAGAGGAGTTTTCGATGGTTAAAGAGGGGTTTTAAGTGAAGTTAAAACTTGCCAAATTGGGAAGGCGTTTTGCTAGTGGAAAACGCGCCCATGCTTTGAACGCCTCTCAAGCCTCTTCCTCCTTTCGCTTTGGGTGTTCTTCACGTGAAGGTGAGCATTCGGCCAGCAAGAAGTCTTCTCTCTCAATCTCCTTCACGCGACAAGGGGCACTTGAAGATCCTTGCTAGCACAAGGAGCGACAAGAAGAAAGCTACTTCTCATCTTGTGTGCGCATCTTGTGGAGGAGACCCCTTTCGATCTCTTCTTCCAAGACACCATCCAAGCGATGGCAATGGTATGATATTTCTTCTAGATCTATCTACATTACAAGGTATTGAAAGTTGATCATATGTCATATAAATCGATCATGGAAACCCTTGCTTCCGCTCAAAAGCTCTATATGCGCTTACCTTTAGGGTTTCACCCCCTTGCGCTCCCCCTTGAAGGGGACTCTTCAATTGGTATCAGAGCGTAGCGGTTCTATATATGTTCATATGATTGCTTCATGTTGCTTGTTTGTGATGCGAGTATGCTATTACATGTTATAGATCTATATTGAAGTTTCATCTTGTTTGCGCATGTTACCATGTATCTAGTTGCGCATGTTAATGAAGATGAAAGCTTCTTACTTTGTTGTTGCGCATGTTGTAAGTTGTTTTTACCTAAAAACTTGTACCATCTTGCGCGCTCCATCTAGATCTATAAGCGCCTACTATAAACCCTTAGACGGGTTGATAGGGTTGAAGTCACAGTCGAGTCTAGATCCAAATAGTCTGATCAGACCATCTGACAGCCTAGATGGGTTGACCAGATAGCACCTGTGCGCAAGCACGAGGTGGCTATAGGTCGACTGCATCAAGGGCGTGTAGCGAGGTCTGGTTGAGATGACTAGTGAACACACATGAGTTAGGCCCAGGGTCACACCCGCTTGCCGAAACTCATTAGGGTTGTTCAGCCCTTTGCGCATGCATGGTTGATCATTAGGTCAACTCAAGTCAGTTAGGACTTGGTGCATGCAAGGGCAGTGGATCTGACTAGATGGATGAGTGGATCCCCATCAATGGACCTTTGTAAGGTTGTAGGGCACATAAGAAAATTAAAATTGATCCCAATGGGTTTTCAAAAATTTTATTTTCTTGTTAAAGGATCACATGTTGATTGGATGCCATGATATATGTTTATTTCATCTTATGTGGGTTGCCCTTTTAATGTCTGCTGTGCTGGGGCCTGCGAGCCTGGATTAAAATTGTAAATTAATTTATATTGTGATCTGCGCATCACTTTTATTTAATTTATAATGTGTAATTGACCTGTGAGTCAAGCATGTCTAGATAGATTAAATTGTAAGTTTAATCAGACATGAGCACATAGCACAGTTGGCAGAGGCGCATGCAGCAGAGGCTTGACCAGGTGGGAGGTCTAGGGTTCGACCCTATGACAGGCGCATCTACCTGGTGGGTGCACCTGAGCTGTAGAAGGCGCTTAGGCCCTGGTCTGGGCCAGATGAGAGGCAAAAGACCCAAGAAGAGCTAAAGTGAAGACTTAAGTTAACTTAAGGTCTTACTTAGGGTTAATGGGCTTTTACCACATAAGATCAGCATGCTTTCTACTTATCGTTTATAATTAGAATTGCATGATTTATTTATCTTCTGCTATCACCATAGGGTTTGCATGATAGTTAAGAAGATAAAAGACCGTTAAAATCCAACGCTAAAATATCAAGCTTGATAGCCTTCTGACGCGAAACCTCACTGTTCTGACTATCGTTGGAGCCGTGTTGTACCCACTCAGTGGGCACGTCCATCTATCTTCAGACGGTGTGCGATTTCACCTGCGTGTTACAGAGAAGGGATTTATCGCTTCTCGTTGCTCAGCATAGCACGTGGTGGTCCAGGGAGTAGGTCAGGTCAGCTTGACCATGTAGGCTACATATGTGGCGCATATGGTAGCACATGGAGGCAGCCATCTGTGGGATCAGAGACTGTGTTGTACCAACTCAGTTGGCACAGTCGGCTGGATTGCCCAGATGAAGGGGAATCGCACGGGTTGGCGATTGGCAGGGACTGCCTACCAGAAATTAATGCTTGTACTCTCTGTGCATCTTATCTCGCCTGAGCGGGACGCGGAGACCAAGTATGAAATCTGGATCCCATCTCACTAAAAGAGTGTTACTCTTTCGGACTGTTTTAATGGATTTTTCAGTCAGATAAAATAGTGAGAAAAGAATCTTTCTTAAGTCCTAGATTGATTCTAAACATTGATACTGACCTTGCTATTCTTGCATTGTTGTAGATTCCTGCAGCAACAAACACCATGAGCTTCAATGTGCGATCCCTACTGGAAAGGGAGAAGTTTGCTGGGCCAAACTTCTCAGACTGGTACGTGTTAGTGTATATGCCCTAGGACCTAGCTTTGGTCAACTTATGTACTACTTGACATTGATATTTATATATCATTCTGGCATTGTCGTTATCATTGTCTGTCTACACCTGCGATTGTGTACTTACATGATAATGTCCCTGGAGACAGATTGGATCTGTGCTCAAATAATCATCCCCAGTCAATGTACCTTAGTAGATATGGGACAACTATGGTACTTGTAAAACTGGTATGTGGGCTGGTTAGGCACGGGGTGCTAACGCAGACACATGGGTATATTATGGGAGGATATACTGGATAGACCCGCTATGAGGCTATGACTTGGTGTCATGAGTTATCCTCATAAGTGACAGGAGATGCATTGATCCCTTGACTTGAGGTCATTGATCATTCTATATGGTTAGAGACTTGCTTTGATGCAACCTAACACCTTGCCGTAGTTGGAAGGTCATAAAGGTTATCATTGAGCGTGTCACGACCCATATGAGAAGGTCAATGGACAGACATAGGATTTGCCCCTTCCTTTGGGAAGCTTGATATCCATGGAGCTCCTCTATGGTTCTATGACTGAAAGTGTATGGCCATACCCAGGTAAGAACCTGATTTAGTCATAGCCATGTGATTGGGTGAAAACAAGTGGTGACACACTTGTCCAATCGGATATCAGTTCGGCAAAGAGACTGTAATGCATCTGTACCTAGTTGCGATGATGGGGATGTCGATGTCGATATCCATTCCAATGACCTGGGTAGCAGCGATGCACTGCTACGTGCCACTCACTGCTTGTGGTGACCTTTGGTCAGCACTGCCAGCGTCAGAGGAACCTACAGGGTCGCACACCTTGATACTTGAGTTCTCGTATTGATCGGGAAGCCTTATGATCGAGTTATTGGATAACTCGGATCTTATTGGGAGATTTCATCAGCGCCAATGGGCCTGATGAGATGGAAGAATATTATTGGAGCCAAACTTCATTTTTGGCAGGTTGACCCGTATTTAACCATGGTTGGTCACATTTGAATTAGGGTTGCATTGGATTGGATCCAAGTGCTTAATCAACCCATGTAATGGAGTTTGGGCTAGCTCATTATCCAATGAGACCCAATAACAAGTTCTCATGAAGAGATGAGAGGCTAAAAGGGTATAATGGGGAGAGACCCAACCCCATTGGCGCCTAAGGGGCATAATGGGGTTAGGGTGGCAAAATTGCTTCATTAAGGAAGCAATTGGCGCCTAGCCCTCTTCCATTAATCGAATGCATGCCTTTAAGGCATTACTTGGGGCGCAAGGCAAGGCCTTGGCGCACAAGGAAGGCGTGGAGCTTAATGAGGAAAGGTTGAATGAGAATTAAGGAAATGTCTTGGAGACTTTCCTTATTTCAAACCTCCTCATCCTAGCCCTACACTTGTCTTGATCCTAGCCCATACCCTAACCACCTCTTGCCCTATAAATGAGACCCTAATCGCCCCCTCATAATGATGATCGACTCATGAAGGTGTGAATACAAGAGGAGGGGCGAAACCAAAGGTTTGAAGGGCGACAACTCCAAGAAGTGGCGCATCTTCTTCTTCCATCAAACCCTAGCCGCAAGCTTCATCCTTTCTTCCTCCTTTGGCGCAAGAGACTTGAAGGCTTGGCGGCATTCTCCTTATTCCTCTCTTCTTTATCAATTGGCGCTTCTACCTTGGAGGTGGCGCAAGTACTGAAGAGGGAGAACAAGGCTTGGATCTTCTTCCCGAGGCTAGCACCGGGCGAGGAAGAAGAGAACTCAAGAGATCCGTGTGTGTGAGACTGCAGAGGGCGAACACTTGGATGCCAACATCGGCATCGCTCTCTTCTTTGCTCTAAGGTATTTCCTAACTCATCGTGTCGACTCCCTTGCATGCGATCTTCACTGGGTTTTTGGGACCGGCCTGTTTCGGGGACATTCTTCCGCTGTGCAAATATGTATGTCCATGACTCTGAAAAATTGTAAAATGTCCCCGGGGTTTCCCAACAGTACGGACACCTTAAGATTGTTCTTAAGGCTGAGAGGAAACTGTATGTCCTCGAGACGGCTATACCGCCTCAACCCGCTGCGAACGCCGCAAGGGCGGTTCGCGATGCCTATGAAAAGCATGTCAATGATAGCATTGATGTTGCTTGCCTGATGCTAGCGTCTATGACGCCACCGCTGCAGCGTCAGCATGAGGATATGTCAGCTATAGAAATTATAGCAAACCTCAAGATGCTGTATGCTGCACAGGCGAGGACTGAACGCTATAATCTGACCAAGCTTTTCTTTCAGAGCAAACTGACTGAAGGGAGTCCAGTGGGAGCTCATGTGCTCAAGATGATTGGGCACAAGGAGGCTCTAGAAAAACTGGGGCATACCATCAATCAGGAGCTTGCTGTAGAAATTATTCTGCAGTCTCTCCCGGCCTCCTTCGATGCGTTCATTATTAATTTTAATATGAACAAGATCGACTGTACTCCGGCAGAGTTGCTGAATATGCTCTTGACTACAGAGGAAACTCTGAAGGGAAAGCCTTCAACCTCTGTCTTGATGTTCCCTTCCAGGAACAAGAAGGAGGGGAAGAAGGGCAAAGCCCCTGTCAAGAACTACAGCAAGGCTCTGAAACAAAAGGTGAAGCGGTCGAAGGACAACAGATGTTTCCACTGTGGCCAGCTGGGTCACTGGAAAAAGGACTGTAAAGCGCTCCAAGGAGACAAGAAGGGAAGCATCGCTTCTGGCTCAGGTATATTTGTGACTGAGGTCATGATATCTTCTTCTTCTATTTCATGGGTGTTGGACACTGCATGTGGAGTTCACATTTGTTCAAATGTACAGGAACACAAGAGAAGAAGGCAGGTGGGACAGCATGAGGTGGACCTACGAGTTGGAAACGGGGCACGGGTTGCTGCTGTTGCTGTAGGGGTTTATTACATCTCATTACCATCTGGACTTGTACTAGAACTTGACAATTGTTATTTCGTTCCAAGTATTACGAAGAATATTATCTCTATTCATGCTCTTGTCAGGAAAGGATTTGCCTTTGAATGCAATATTTCAAAGTGTGTTCTGTCTTATGATAATATTGTTTATGCTTCTGGATCAATTAACAATGGGTTATTCATGTTGGACATGGAATGTTCTATACAAAACATTGATAATAAGAAAGCCAAGTATGCTGATGACAGCACCTTGCTATGGCATAGTCGTTTAGGCCATATTAACAAGAAACGCATTAAGCGGTTGCATGATCATGGACTGCTGGGATCATTCTCCAATGAGGAGATTGATACATGCAAAGCTTGTTTAATGGGTAAAATGACGAAGGCTCCTTTTCCTCACAAAGGTCAAAGGGCTTCGGGTATACTTGACCTTATACACAGTGATGTGTGTGGGCCATTTAGTAAACATGCCAGAGGTGGCTATTCGTACTTCATTACCTTTACTGATGATTTCAGTAGATATGGGTATGTCTATTTAATGAGACATAAGAGTGAATCTTTTGACAAGTTCAAAGAGTTCAAAAATGAAGTACAAAATCAGCTAGGCCGAAATATCAAGGCACTTCGTTCTGATCGAGGTGGAGAATACCTAAGTCGAGAGTTTACTGACTATCTGAAGGAGTGTGGGATTATCTCACAGCTCACTCCGCCAGGAACACCGCAATGGAATGGTGTGTCCGAGAGGAGGAACAAAACCTTACTAGATATGGTTCGTTCTATGATGAGTCAGGCTACTCTACCTTACTCCTTTTGGGGATTTGCACTGGAAACAGCTGCAAAGGTACTAAACCGAGTGCCATCCAAGGCAGTTTCTAAGACTCCATATGAGCTATGGTATGGGAAACAGCCGAGCTTGACATTTATTAAGATCTGGGGTTGCGAGGCTTATGTCAAAAAACTCGCCTCTGGGAAACTAGAGAGCAGATCTGAGAAATGTGTCTTTGTCGGATACCCTAAGGAAACTAAGGGTTATTATTTCTACGATCCCAAAGAGAACAAAGTATTTGTTGCTCGGACGGCAGTTTTTCTTGAGAAGGAATTTCTTCTGCAAGAAGCCAGTGGGAGAGAAATAAAGCTGGATGAGAATCCAGAGGAAGGACAAAGTAGTCAAGCACAGTTGGATGAGCCTGAGCCGGTAGAACAGGTTATTGAACAACCTGAGGCTCAGATATCACGGGAACCGCGTAGATCGGGAAGGATCCGTCGACAGCCTGAGCGCTATGACGGAGTCTACATCATTGAAAATGATGAACCCCTCACTTATGCGGATGCGGTCAGTGGACCGGATTCAGCTAGATGGCTTGAAGCTATGCGAGCCGAGATGGACTCCATGTCAGATAACCAGGTCTGGGATTTGGTTGATCCGCCTCCGGGAGTAATCCCTATAGGCTGTAAATGGATCTTCAAGAAGAAGATTGACATGGATGGTAACGTGGTTACCTATAAAGGCAGGCTAGTTGCGAAAGGTTTCAAACAAATCTACGGGATAGATTATGATGAAACTTTCTCTCCTGTAGCCATGTTTAAGTCTATTCGGATTCTTTTCGCGATAGCAGCATATTACGATTATGAGATCTGGCAGATGGATGTGAAGACCGCTTTCCTTAATGGAAAACTGGATGAGGATGTGTATATGACACAACCTGAAGGTTTCACTAGTCCATCAGATCGTCATAAAATATGCAAGTTAAAGAAGTCCATTTATGGACTTAAACAAGCATCTAGAAGCTGGAATATTCGTTTTGATGAATCAATCTGTGAGTTTGGTTTCATCAAGAACGAAGATGACCCGTGTGTATATAAGAGGTTTAGTGGGAGCGTGATTACTTTCCTAGTCCTCTACGTCGATGATATCTTAATCATTGGAAACGATATTCCTGAACTGCATGCTGTTAAAGCATGGTTAGGAAAATGTTTCCAGATGAAAGATTTAGGAGAAGCAGCCTATGTATTAGGTGTGAAGATCTACAGAGATAGATCTAAGAGGCTTCTCGGGCTGTGCCAGAGTACTTACATCGATAAAGTCCTGGAGAGATTTCATTTAGAGAATTCTAAAAGAGGATATCTTCCAGTCAGACATGGTCTGAATCTTTCAAAGAGTCAGTGTCCACAAACACAGACTGAGAAAGATGAAATGGACAATACGCCTTATGCTTCGGCTATTGGGTCCATTATGTATGCGATGTTGTGTACTCGCCCAGACGTCGCTTACGGGTTAAGCGTGACCAGTCGATTCCAAAGTAATCCAGGTCAGGCACACTGGATTGCGGTCAAGAACATTTTAAAATATTTACGGAGGACCAAAGATATGTTCTTGATATATGGTGGTCAGGAAGAACTCAGTATAGAAGGATATACTGACGCTTCATTCCAGTCGGACTAGGATGATTTCCGATCGCAATCAGGCTATGTTTTTAGCTTGAATGGAGGAGCAGTGGTGTGGAAAAGTTTCAAACAGTCTATTGTTGCTGATTCCACAACAGAAGCCGAGTATGTTGCAGCCTCAGAAGCATCTAAGGAGGCAGTGTGGATTCGTAAGTTCATTCAGGAAATTGGTGTTGTTCCTTCGAGTGCAGATCCTTTGGTTAACTTCTGTGATAACACTGGAGCAATCGCACAAGTAAAGGAACCACGGTCGCACCAGAAGTCCAAGCACATACAGAGACGGTTTCACTTGATCCGGGAGATCATTGATCGTGGCGAGATCAAAATCTGCAAGGTACATACAGATGACAATCTAGCTGACCCGCTTACCAAGCCTCTGGCGCAGCAGAAGCATGAGAAGCACTGTAATAACATGGGTTTGAGATTTCTCAACCATTAGATTAAGTGCAAGTGGGAGATTGTTGGGGTATGCCCTTAAGGCTAATGTTTGAGGCCTTGGGATTCTATCAGTATCATGTATATAAACTCTTATGTTTATAAAGGCAATGGTTGTTATTCAGTATGTTACATTGTCTGCTGCAATGAGTGTGCTTCTGAATAATGTCTCAATGCTGTTCAGCTAGGCTGACAGGCTGTAATGTCCTTAGTCGAGATATCTTGGTGAACATGAGACAGCCTTGATATGATTGAGACTAATATGTGTTCTAATCTTATAGGATGCTTCGAGCATGGAATAAGATGTAGACTCATGGGTACATTGGATGTACTGGACAGACCCTACTAGGATATTCAATTGCTTGTCACAATGTGAATAATCCTTGTTTGCATCAAGTGGCACATGTCCTCTGACTTGAGATCACTTGTGTTTCTAAATGATGATTGTCATTGTTTTGAGGTAGTTCAATATCATTTGAAACATAATGGTTATAGACTATCTTGGATAATGATCATGAGTCAGGTTAGGACACTAGTGATAGATATAGGATTGCCGTCTCCTTGTTTAAGGAGTGTGATGTTCTAAAGGGGCCCCCCCTAAATGAGATGATTGAGAAAGTGTATGGCCATACCCAGGTGACTATGTTCATCTGATCTAATCATGCTCATCATATTGGAGTTACAGGCTTGACACGCTTGTCCAATAAGAACATCCAGTGGCAAAGGAATCATGTATGCCTAGTGAAGTGGATTCACACTTGTGCTGTGGTTTGGGTGTAGTCTTGGAAGACTATTTCCTTTATATCGGGAGACAGTGATGTGTTGCTAGATACCCCTCACTGATCGTGATAACTCAAGTTATCGTTACCGACATTTAAAGGAACCCTCAGGGTCGCACAATTTGATGATATGGCTTACTTAAGTCAGATCGTGTGGACTGAATTGTTTGGGTTCAGTTTAAAGGAGTTTAAACTCTGATTGTAAGTGAGATCTGGTCTGATCATGTTTGATTGATTAAGGCTTGAGATCGGTAAGCTTCGATCGAGAGTATTGATGCTAGATCGGTGAGATCAAGAGTATCAAGAGATCAACGGTTAGATCTTGAACCATTGGTTCAATGAGATCTAGACCAAATGGCTTGGGCTGGTTTGATTTGGTCTTTGAACCAAATGCATCTAAACCGAATTGCTTTGAACCGGTTCACTTATGTGAACGTATGGTTCAAAGGCAAGAGGAGTTTTCGATGGTTAAAGAGGGGTTTTAAGTGAAGTTAAAACTTGCCAAATTGGGAAGGCGTTTTGCTAGTGGAAAACGCTCCCATGCTTTGAACGCCTCTCTAGCCTCTTCCTCCTTTCGCTTTGGGTGTTCTTCACGTGAAGGTGAGCATTCGGCCAGCAAGAAGTCTTCTCTCTCAATCTCCTTCACGCGACAAGGGGCACTTGAAGATCCTTGCTAGCACAAGGAGCGACAAGAAGAAAGCTACTCCTCATCTTGTGTGCGCATCTTGTGGAGGAGACCCCTTTCGATCTCTTCTTCCAAGACACCGTCCAAGCGATGGCAATGGTATGATATTTCTTCTAGATCTATCTACATTACTGTTGGGGGTATGCCCTTAAGGCTAATGTTTGAGGCCTTGGGATTGTATCAGTATCATGTATAAACTCTTATGTTTATAAAGGCATGGTTGTTATTCAGTTTGTTACATTGTCTGCTGCAATAATTGTACTTCTGAATAATGTCTCAAAGCTGTTCAGCTGGGCTGACATGCTATAAAGTCCTTAGTCGAGATATCTTGGTGAACATGAGACAGCCTTGATATGATTGAGACTAATATGTGTTCTAATCTTATAGGATGCTTCGAGCATGGAATAAGATGTAGACTCATGGGTACATTGGATGTACTGGACAGACCCTACTAGGATATTCAATTGCTTGTCACAATGTGAATAATCCTTGAATGCGACAAGTGGCACATTTCCTCTGACTTGAGATCACTTGTGTTTCTAAATGATGATTGTCATTGTTTTGAGATAGTTCAATATCATTTGAAACATAATGATTATAGACTATCTTGGATGGTGAGCTTGAGTTAGGTTAGGGCACTAGTGATAGATAAAGGATTGCCGTCTCCTTGTTTAAGGAGTGTGATGTTCTAAAGGGGCCCCCTGGATGAGATGATTGAGAATAGTGTATGGCCATACCCAGGTGACTATGTTCATCTGATCTAATCATGCTCATCATATTGGAGTTACAAGCTTGACACGCTTGTCCAATAAGAACATCCAGTGGCAAAGGAAACATGCATGCCTTGTGAGTTGGATTCACACTTGTGCTGTGGTTTGGGTGTAGTCTTGGAAGACTCTTTTCTTTATATCGGGAGACAGTGATGTGTTGCTAGATACCCCTCACTGATCGTGATAACGTGAGTTATCGTTACCGACATTTAAAGGAAACCCTCAGGGTCGCACAATTTGATGATATGGCTTACTTAAGTCAGATCGTGTGGACTGAATTATTCAGGTTCAGTTTAAAGGGATTTAATCTCTGATTGTAAGTGAGATCTGGTCTGATCATGTTTGATTGATTAGGGCTTGAGATCGGTAAGCTTCGATCGAGAGATTGGATGCTAGATCAGTGAGATCAGCAGCATCAAGAGATCGACGGTCAGATCAAGAGCCTTAGGGTTTAATGTGATCTGGACTAATGGCTTGGGTCGATTGGTCTATGAACTAGACCAAATTGAACCAGCTCATTGAGTGAGCGTGTGGTTCAAATTGAGAGGAGTTTGCGATTGGGGTAAACCCATGATCGCATGTGAGTGAGTGGCTTTCTATTTTTAGAAAGCATGATCACATACGTGACCACTACTCACGTTCACGCCTAAGGCGCCCTCATCTCTCGTTTCTCCTCACTCTCGTCACCAACTTGGGCATTCGACACTTGCACTCTCGTGTGGAGGAGTGTAGACGAAAAGAGAAGGAAGAGTTCGGCCAAGCAAAGTGATCTTTCCCTTCCATTCGACAACGACATCTTGGAACCTTGCTAGCACAAGGAGCACCAAGGAAGAGTAGGCGACACCAATTGTGTGCGTCACCTTTGGAGAAGGAGCACTTGCGCCTTTCCTTCCAAGACACCATCTAAGCGATGGCAATGGTGAGAATCGTTTTTCATTGCAAGTTGAACATATTATATGCATAGATCCTTGAAACCCCTTCCGCTGCGTCAAAATTTTCATATGCGCCTCCTATAGGGTTTCGCCCCCCTTGTTTAGGGGACTTTCAATTGGTATCAGAGCAGTTATTGCATGCTAATATGTTTGCTTTCTTTGTGATCCTATGCATTGATCTATATGTTACATGCTGGTTAGAGATATTTTTATTTCTCCTAGGCGCATGTTTTCATGTTGGCGCATATGTATGTTTTCTTAAACTTCTTATGACATGCGCGACTCATTATAGATCTAAGGCCCTGCATTAAACCCTTAGACGGGTTATTAGGGTTGAAGTCATCCCCTAGGTTAGATCCAGACAGTCTGATTAGACCATCTGACAGCCTTGATGGGTTGACCAGATAGCATCTGTGCGCAAGCACGAGATGGCTATAGGTCGACTGCAGACAGGCGTGTAGCGATGTCTGATTGAGACGACTAGCGAACACACATGAGTTAGGCCCGGGGTCACACCCGCTTGCCAGAACTCATGAGGGTTGTTCGGCCCCTGGCGCATGCATGGTTGACCTTTGGTCGACTCAAGTCAGTTAGGACTTGGTGCATGCAAGGGCAGTGGATCTGACTAGGTTGGATGAGTGGATCCCTAGTAATGGACCGTTGTAAGGTTGTAAGGCAAATAAGGAAATTAAAATTGATGCCTATGGGGTTTTTCAAAAAATTTAATTTCTTTGAATGGATCACATGTTGGTTGATGCCTATGTTTGTTTATTTATTCTTATGTGGGCTGCCCATGTTAAATGTGTGCTGTGCTGGGGCCTGCGTGCCTGGAATTTAAAGTTGTAAATTAATTATTGTGATCTGCGTATCACATTGTATTTAATTTATAAAATGTAATTGACCTGCGTGTCAATCTTGTCTAGATAGATTAATTTGTAAATTAATTAGACAAGAGCACAGAGCACACTTGGCAGAGGCGCATGCAGCAGTGGCTTGACCAGGTGGGAGGTCCAGGGTTCGACTCTGGGACCAGGCGCATTTTCCCTGGTAGGCGCACCTGAGCTGCAGATGGCGCTTGGGCCCTGGGTTGGGCCAGATGAGCAGCAAAAGACCCATGAAGAAAAGCAAGTGAAGACTTAAGTTAATTAAGGTCTTACTTAGGCTATGGGCTTTTACCACATAAGATCCATGCTTTCTTTTATTGTTTAAATAAGTAGAACAGCATGATTTATTTATCTTCTGCTATCACCATAGGAATTGCATGATAGTGAAGAAGATAAAAGACCGTTAAAATCCAACGCTTAAATATCAAGCTCGTATGCCTTCTGACGCGAAACCTCACTGTTCTGATTATCGTTGGAGCCGTGTTGTACCCACTCAGTGGGCACGTCCATCTATCTTCAGACAGTGCGGGATTACACCTGCGTGTTACAGAGAAGGGATTTATCGCTTCTCGTTGCTCAGCATAGCACGTGGTGGTCCAGGGAGTAGGTCGGGTCAGCTTGACCATGTAGGCTACATATGTGGCGCATATGGTAGCGCATGGAGGCAGCCATCTGTGGGGTCAGAGATTGTGTTGTACCAACTCAGTTGGCACAGTCTGCTGGATTGCCCAGATGAAGGGGAATCGCACGGGTTGGCGATTGGCAGGGACTGCCTACCAGAGATTAGTGCTTGTACTCTCTGTGCATCTTATCTCGCCTGAGCGGGACGCGGAGACCAAGTATGAAATCTGGATCCCATCTCACTAAAAGAGTGTTACTCTTTCGGACTGTTTTTATGGATTTTTCAGCCAGATAAAATAGTGAGAAAAAGAATCATTCTTAAGTCCTGAATTGATTCTTTACATTGATACTGACCTTGCTGTTCTTGCATTGTTGTAGATACCTGCAGCAACGAACACCATGAGCTTCAATGTGCGATCCCTACTGGAAAGGGAGAAGTTTGCTGGGCCAAACTTCTCAGACTGGTTCGGACACCTTAAGATTGTTCTTAAGGTAGAGAGGAAACTGTATGTCCTCGAGACGGCGATACCGCCTCAGCCCGCTCCGAACGCCGCAAGGGCGGTTCGGGAAGCTTATGAAAAGCACGTCAATGATAGCATTGATGTCGCTTGCCTGATGCTAGCGTCTATGACGCCACCGCTGCAGCGTCAGCATGAGGATATGTCTGCTATAGACATGATAGCAAACCTCAAGATGCTGTATGCTGCACAGGCGAGGACAGAACGCTATAATCTGACAAAGCTGTTCTTGCAGAGCAAACTGGCTGAAGGGAGCCCAGTGGGAGCTCACGTGCTCAAGATGATTGGGCACAAGGAGGCTCTAGAGAAACTGGGGCATACCATCAACCAGGAGCTTGCTGTAGACATCATTCTGCAGTCTCTCCCGCCCTCCTTCGATGCGTTCATTATTAACTTTAATATGAACAAAATCGACTGTACTCCGGCAGAGCTGCTGAATATGCTCTTGACTACTGAGGAGACTCTGAAGGGAAAGCCTTCAACCTCTGTCTTAATGGTTCCTTCAAGGAACAACAAGAAGAAGGGGAAGAAGGGCAAGACCCCTGTCAAGAGTTACAGCAAGGCTCTGAAGCAAAAAGTCAAGCGGTCAAAGGAATACAGATGTTTCCATTGTGGCCAGCTGGGTCACTGGAAAAAGGACTGTAAAGCGCTCCAAGGAGATAAGAGGGGAAGCATCGCTTCTGGCTCAGGTATATACGTGACGGAAGTCATGGTTTCTTCTTCTTCTATATCATGGGTGTTGGACACTGCATGTGGAGTTCACATTTGTTCAAATGTACAGGAACTCAAGAGAAGAAGGCAGGTGGGACAGCATGAGGTGGACCTACGCGTTGGAAACGGGGCACGGGTTGCTGCTGTTGTTGTAGGAGACTATTTCATCTCTTTGCCATCTGGACTTGTATTAGAACTAAACAGTTGTTACTTTGTTCCCAGCATTACTAAGAATATTATCTCCATTCCTGCTCTTGTCAGGAAGGGATTTTCCTTTGAATGCAATATTTCAAAGTGTGTTTTATCTCTTGATAATATAGTTTATGCTACTGGTTCAATTAACAATGGGTTATTCATGTTAGACATGGAATGTTCTATACACAATATTGATATTAAGAAAGCCAAGTATGCTGATGACAGCACCTTGCTATGGCATAATCGTTTAGGCCATATTAACAAGAAACGCATTAAGCGGTTGCATGATCATGGACTGCTGGGATCATTCTCCTGTGAGGAGATTGATACATGCAAGGCTTGTTTAATGGGTAAAATGACGAAGTCACCTTTTCTTAACAAAGGTCAAAGGGCTTCAGGTTTACTTGACCTTATACACAGTGATGTGTGTGGGCCATTTAGTAAACATGCCAGAGGTGGCTATCAGTACTTCATTACCTTTACTGATGATTTCAGTAGGTATGGGTATGTCTATTTGATGAGACATAAAAGTGAATCTTTTGACAAGTTCAAAGAGTTCAAGAATGAAGTACAGAATCAGCTAGGCCGAAGTATCAAGGCACTTCGTTCTGATCGAGGTGGAGAATACCTAAGTCGAGAGTTTACTGACTATCTGAAGGAGTGTGGGATTATCTCACAGCTCACTCCGCCAGGAACACCGCAATGGAATGGTGTGTCCGAAAGGAGAAATAGAACGTTACTGGATATGGTTCGTTCTATGATGAGTCAGGCTACTCTTCCATATTCCTTTTGGGGTTTTGCACTGGAAACAGCTGCAAAGGTACTAAACCAAGTGCCATCCAAGGCAGTTTCTAAGACGCCATATGAGTCATGGTATGGGAAACAGCCGAGCTTGACATTTATCAGGATCTGGGGCTGCGAGGCTTATGTCAAAAAGCTCGCCTCTGGGAAACTAGAGAGCAGATCTGAGAAATGTATCTTTGTCGGTTACCCTAAGGAAACTAAGGGTTATTATTTCTTTGATCCCAAAGAGAACAAGGTATTTGTTGCTCGGACGGCCATATTTCTTGAGAAGGAGTTTCTTCTGCAAGAGGCCAGTGGGAGAGAAATAAAGCTGGATGAGAATCCAGAGGAAGGACAAAGTAGTCAAGCACAGTTGGATGAGCCTAAGCCGATGGATCAGGTTAATGAACAACCTGAGGCTCAGATATCACGGGAACCGCGAAGATCGAGAAGGATTCGTCGACAGCCTGAGCGCTATGATGGAGTCTACATCATTGATAATGATGAACCCCTCGCTTATGCGGATGCGGTTAGTGGACCGGAGTCAGCGAGATGGCTTGAAGCTATGCGCGCCGAGATGGACTCCATGTCAGATAACCAAGTCTGGGATTTGGTTGATCCGCCTCCGGGAGTTATCCCTATAGGCTGTAAATGGATCTTCAAGAAGAAGATTGACGTGGATGGTAACGTGGTTACCTATAAAGGCAGGCTAGTTGCGAAAGGTTTCAAACAAATCTACGGGATAGATTATGATGAAACTTTCTCACCTGTAGCTATGTTTAAGTCTATTCGGATTCTTTTTGCGATAACTGCATATTATGATTATGAGATCTGGCAAATGGATGTGAAAACAGCTTTCCTGAATGGAAATCTGGATGAGGATGTGTATATGACACAACCAGAAGGTTTCACTAATCCATCAGATCGTCATAAGATATGCAAGTTAAAGAAGTCTATTTATGGACTTAAACAAGCATCGAGAAGCTGGAATATTCATTTTGATGAATCAATCTCTGAGTTTGGTTTCATCAAGAACGAGGATGACCCGTGTGTATATAAGAGGTTTAGTGGGAGCGTGATTACTTTCCTAGTCCTCTACGTCGATGATATCTTGATCATTGGAAATGACATTCCTGAAATGCATGCGGTTAAGGCATGGTTAAGGAAATGTTTCCAGATGAAAGATCTAGGAGAAGCAGCCTATGTATTAGGTGTGAAGATCTACAGGGATAGATCTAAGAGGCTTCTCGGGCTGTGCCAGAGTACTTACATCGATAAAGTCCTGGAGAGATTTCATTTAGAGAATTCTAAAAGAGGATATCTTCCAGTCAGACATGGTCTGAATCTTTCGAAGAGTCAGTGTCCACAAACTCAGACTGAGAAAGATGAAATGGACAATACGCCTTATGCTTCGGCTATTGGGTCCATTATGTATGCAATGTTGTGTACTCGCCTAGACGTTGCTTACGGGTTAAGCGTGACCAGTCGGTTCCAAAGTAATCCAGGTATGGCGCACTGGATTGCAGTCAAGAACATTTTAAAATATCTGCGGAGGACCAAAGATATGTTCTTGATATATGGTGGTCAGGAAGAACTCAGTATTGAAGGATATACTGACGCTTCGTTCCAGTCTGACCAGGATGATTTCCGATCGCAATCAGGCTATGTTTTTAGCTTGAATGGAGGAGCAGTGGTGTGGAAGAGTTTCAAACAGTCAACTGTTGCTGATTCCACAACAGAAGCCGAGTATGTTATAGCCTCGGAAGCATCCAAGGAGGCAGTGTGGATTCGTAAGTTCGTGAGAGAACTTGGTGTTGTTCCTTCGAGTGCAGATCATTTGGTTATCTTCTGTGATAACACTGGAGCAATCGCACAAGCAAAGGAACCACGGTCGCACCAGAAGTCCAAGCACATACAGAGACGGTTTCACTTGATCCGGGAGATCATAGATCGTGGCGAGATCAAAGTCTGCAAGGTTCATACAGATGACAATCTGGCAGACCCGCTTACTAAGCCTCTGGCGCAGCAGAAGCATGAGAAGCACTGTAATAATATGGGTTTGAGATTTCTCAACCATTAGATTAAGTGCAAGTGGGAGATTGTTGGGGGTATGCCCTTAAGGCTAATGTTTGAGGCCTTGGGATTGTATCAGTATCATGTATAAACTCTTATGTTTATAAAGGCATGGTTGTTATTCAGTTTGTTACATTGTCTGCTGCAATAATTGTACTTCTGAATAATGTCTCAAAGCTGTTCAGCTGGGCTGACATGCTATAAAGTCCTTAGTTGAGATATCTTGGTGAACATGAGACAGCCTTGATATGATTGAGACTAATATGTGTTCTAATCTTATAGGATGCTTTGAGCATGGAATAAGATGTAGACTCATGGGTACATTGGATGTACTGGACAGACCCTACTAGGATATTCAATTGCTTGTCACAATGTGAATAATCCTTGAATGCGACAAGTGGCACATTTCCTCTGACTTGAGATCACTTGTGTTTCTAAATGATGATTGTCATTTTTTTGAGATAGTTCAATATCATTTGAAACATAATGATTATAGACTATCTTGGATGGTGAGCTTGAGTCAGGTTAGGGCACTAGTGATAGATAAAGGATTGCCGTCTCCTTGTTTAAGGAGTGTGATGTTCTAAAGGGGCCCCCTGGATGAGATGATTGAGAATAGTGTATGGCCATACCCAGGTGACTATGTTCATCTGATCTAATCATGCTCATCATATTGGAGTTACAAGCTTGACACGCTTGTCCAATAAGAACATCCAGTGGCAAAGGAAACATGCATGCCTTGTGAGTTGGATTCACACTTGTGCTGTGGTTTGGGTGTAGTCTTGGAAGACTCTTTTCTTTATATCGGGAGACAGTGATGTGTTGCTAGATACCCCTCACTGATCGTGATAACGTGAGTTATCGTTACCGACATTTAAAGGAAACCCTCAGGGTCGCACAATTTGATGATATGGCTTACTTAAGTCAGATCGTGTGGACTGAATTATTCAGGTTCAGTTTAAAGGGATTTAATCTCTGATTGTAAGTGAGATCTGGTCTGATCATGTTTGATTGATTAGGGCTTGAGATCGGTAAGCTTCGATCGAGAGATTGGATGCTAGATCAGTGAGATCAGCAGCATCAAGAGATCGACGGTCAGATCAAGAGCCTTAGGGTTTAATGTGATCTGGACTAATGGCTTGGGTCGATTGGTCTATGAACCAGACCAAATTGAACCAGCTCATTGAGTGAGCGTGTGGTTCAAATTGAGAGGAGTTTGCGATTGGGGTAAACCCATGATCGCATGTGAGTGAGTGGCTTTCTATTTTTAGAAAGCATGATCACATACGTGACCACTACTCACGTTCACGCCTAAGGCGCCCTCATCTCTCGTTTCTCCTCACTCTCGTCGCCAACTTGGGCATTCGACACTTGCACTCTCGTGTGGAGGAGTGTAGACGAAACGAGAAGGAAGAGTTCGGCCAAGCAAAGTGATCTTTCCCTTCCATTCGACAACGACATCTTGGAACCTTGCTAGCACAAGGAGCACCAAGGAAGAGTAGGCGACACCAATTGTGTGCGTCACCTTTGGAGAAGGAGCACTTGCGCCTTTCCTTCCAAGACACCATCTAAGCGATGGCAATGGTGAGAATCATTTTTCATTGCAAGTTGAACATATTATATGCATAGATCCTTGAAACCCCTTCCGCTGCGTCAAAATTTTCATATGCGCCTCCTATAGGGTTTCGCCCCCCTTGTTTAGGGGACTTTCAATTACAAGGTATTGAAAGTTGATCATATGTCATATAAATCGATCATGGAAACCCTTGCTTCCGCTCAAAAGCTCTATATGCGCTTACCTTTAGGGTTTCACCCCCTTGCGCTCCCCCTTGAAGGGGACTCTTCAATGTAACCATGGTTAGCCTCATTTGACCTTGGGTTAAGTTGGATAAGATCCAATAACTTGGTTAATATGCATGATGGACTTTGGGCTTGGCCCATTGCTAAGTTGGGCTTGCTAAATAAGTTGTCATGAAGAGGAAATAGCCTAAAAGGGTATAATGGGGTGAAATTATCCCCATAGGCGCCTAAGGGGTATAATGGGGTGTCGTGGGCTAATTTGCTTCATTATGGAAGCAAATTGCACCTAGCCCTAACCCTAAGTGCCTCTTCCCCTATTTATGAGGCCCTAGCCTCCCCTCTCTTGATGTTCTCTTCCTTGGAGGTGTGAACACATCAAGAGGCGTGGGCAAAGAGGCATAGGCGCATCTCTTCCTCTCCAAGCCGCAAGCATCCCTTCTCTTCTCCTCTTGGCGCATGTGAGGGAAATCCTTGGTCTCTTCATCATCTTCCTCCTTCCTTGGCGCAAGAGAAGCAAGAAGGTTGGCGGCTTCATCTCCTACCGCTTCTTCCATTGGCGCATATACCTTGGAGGTAGCGCAAAGCTTGAAGAAGGTGGACAAAAGGCTTGGATCTTCTTCCCGTGGCTAGCACCGGGCGGGGAAGAAGAGGACTCGAGTCATCCGTGTGTGTGAGACTGCAGAGGGCGCACGCTTGGGCGCCTATCACGACATCGGCCTCGTCTTTCTTTGAGGTACTCTCTAACTCATCGTGTCGACTCTCTCGCATGCGATCTTCACTAGGTTTTTGGGACCGGCATGTTTCAGGGATATTAGTTCCGTTGCGGAATAATTTTTGTGTAATCTCTACCTCTAAAAATTATAAAATATCCCCAGGGTTTCCGAACAGTGGTATCAGAGGGACTTGCGAGACTCGAATGATGTAATTTCATGTTTTTCCATGCTCACATGCCATATCTCAATTTTCGCAAATTGCATGATTACATGGCGAACGATTTTTCTAAGTAGGAAAAATTAGGGTTTCTTGTTTCTATCATCTTTTCAATCTCTTTTGTATTTTTGGGTTATTTTTCTTGTATGATTTAAGGATCAAAGGCGCACGTGGTTTTGTCAAGTAGCATGGGCATTGTGTCTTCGGACTGGCCGGATCTCTTGATATGACAAAATTGCCAGCTAAAAGGATCTTTGAAATCATCATGAAAGTTTAATCACAAATAACCAAAAGATTTGTGATAAGAAGATGAGGAAAAGAGACTGGTTTTATGAAAAAGTAAAATTTCAGATTTTATGTTTTTCATGAGCATGTAGAATTGCATGTGTAGATACCTTACTTGTGCATAATGTTGTGATCATGAGTCAAGCCCCTTTGCATGCCTGTGATGTATTCTTGTGAGGCCTGCGTGCCGCTTTTCTTTTTTCTTTTAACTAAGATGAAGATTAGGGTGGCACATATCACTTGAAGAATTGGCGCATGCATGCTTGTTTGCGCACCTTGCTTGGTGGCGCAAGAAGCACCCTTCATTGACGGCGCTTGGTGAGTGGCGCAAGTTTGACTTGGCCGAGCCTTAGGGCTTGTGTGCTATGTCTCTTGGCCGACCATGGCATTGGCCGAGCCTTGGGGGTGTACACCTAGGGTTTGAGTGCTAAACCATGAGAGAAGGACCATGGAGCCAACCTTGAAGATAGAGCTAGAGGTCGGCTAGGTTAGGTCTTGTCTTTGGGGCTTGAATCTTAGGTCAAGAGCTGAACCTCCTTTTGGCATGGGTTGGTTCAATGTCTTGAATAGGTTATGATCACATCATTCATTTATTGCTTTCGATATCTGCTAAAGCATGCCTGCTTTATCGTTATGTTATCACTATAGGATTGCATGCCTGTAATGTTAGACATAAGATAAAACTGATGAGACCTCAAAAACCCTCATAAATAAATATCAAGTATAGTAGTCATCTAACGCGTAGACCTCACTAAGCTATCGATTAGTGGTGTTGTGAACCGTTTCCCACCCTCGTGGCACACACCCACTTATCTTTAGAAAGTGCGTGGTGGCAATGGTTTCCCCAATCCGTTTTAATCGGGCGTGCCTTCGCAAGGAAACTCATTGGCCCTAGGCATAATGGTTAGGAATGAACTTGACTAGAATTCCATATGTGCTGGGCACATGATGAAACTCTGGAGGCATCATTGAGAGGTTAGGGTTTCATGCTGTATCCAGCCCTCGCTGGACATGAAATGCCTAGACTGTCTCAATAAGGGGAATTGCTTGGAGCAATCGGCTGGCGTGCCCACCTTAGGAAGCATGGGTTACTTTGTGCATCTCATCCCACCCTCATGGGACGCGAAGCCTCATGTGGAATAAGGATCCCATCTCACTAGGAAGTCTTAAACTTCCCGATTGACTTTGTGGGTTGTCAATTCGATTAATATAGTGGGAGCCATAATCATTTAAAACAAGTCCAATTTAAATGATTTGAAGTAGTAGTAATCTGCTGTTTCTTGACTGTTGTAGAACAATGGCAACGAATAATAGTGGATGGTCACTGCGATCTATGCTTGAAAAGCATAAGTTGGTTGGATCCAACTTACTAGATTGGTATATGAACTTGAGAATTGTGCTCAAGCTCGAGAGAAAACTCTATGTCCTTGAGTAGCCCATTCCTGAACCACTTCCATGCTCGGCCTTAGCGGCTAAGAAGGATGCTTATGATAAACATCAGGCTGATACTTTGGAGGTTGCACAATTGATGCTAACCAACATGTCACCCGAGCTTCAAGGGCAATATGAATTGAAGAGTGCCTCTGAGATTATTACTAATCTAAGACAGCTCTTTAATGAATTAGTTAGGCTCAATCCTCCTAAAGTTGACATTCAGTGTGTTGAGTCGAAAGGCTTGACCAAGGAACTGAAATTAAAGATGGAATGGATCAGGAACAATAAGTGCTATTCATGTGGAGGGCCACCTCACATGTTGAAGGAGATGGTGCGACTTCAGAGTGAGAAGAAGAGAGGCAAGGCTTCGTCTTCAAGCTCAGGTATTTATGTTACAGAAGTCAACCTTTCTACTTATATGTCATGGGTATTGGATACCGCATGTGGAGCTCATATTTGTACAAATATGCAGGGGCTCAAGAAAAGTAGATCGGTGCGGCCTAGAGAGATTCACCTACGAGTTGGAAACGGGGCACAGGTTGCTGCTGTTGCTGTAGGAGTTTTGACTCTCTCCCTGCCATCTGGACTTTAGTTAGAGTTAGATAATTGCTATTATGTACCTTCACTTACTAAGAACATTGTTTCCATTCCTTGCTTGGCAAAGAAGGGATTTAAGTTTGAAATAAATAAGAACTCTTGTTCTTTTTTATTTGCAAATATGTTCTATGGGAAGGGTACTTTGTGCAATGGTCTATATGTGTAAGAGATGGATAACTCTATTTGTAACATAAATAATAAAAGGACCAAACTGAGTGGTTCAGTTGGTGCTTTCCTATGGCATTGTCGCTTAGCCCATATAAACAAGAATCACATTCAACAACTCCATGCAAATGGGTTGTTAGATTCAAGTTCCTTGGAGGAATTTGATACATGTGAGCCTTGTTTGTTAGGGAAAATGACAAAGGCGCCTTTCACCAAGATTGGTGATAGGGCAGGAGGTTTGTTGGATCTCATACATAGCGATGTGTGTGGGCCATTCAATAAGCAAGCCAGAGGAGGCCACAATTACTTCATCACATTTACTGATGATTTCAGTAGATATGGTTATGTCTACTTAATGAGACATAAGTCTGAATCGTTGGAGAAATTCAAAGAGTTCAGACATGAAGTAGAGAACCAGCTTGGTAGATCCATTAAGGCTCTTCGATCAGATCATGGTGGAGAGTACTTGAGTGGTGAGTTTCTTGACTATCTGAGAGAGTGTGGGATTTTATCCCAACTCACTCCTCTTGGAACACCCCAATGGAATGGTGTGTCTGAAAGGAGAAATCAAACTTTGTTGGACATGGTTCGATATATGATGAGTCATGCAACTCTACATCCCTCATTCTGGGGACATGCACTTGAAACAGCTTCTCTAATACTGAATAACGTTCCATCTAAAAATGTCTCCAAAATATCATATGAGGTATGGAGTGGGAGACGCCCTAATCTCACTTTTATCAGGATCTGGGATGTGAGGCTTATGTCAAACGTCAGGATTCTAGCAAGCTAGAACCTAGGTCTGATAAATGTGTACTTGTGGGGTACCCTAAGGAAACTAAGGGTTACTACTTCTATGTTCCCACCGAGAATAAAGTTTTTGTTGCTCGGGGTGATGTCTTTCTAGAGAAAGAATTTCTCATGAAAGAAGTTAGTGGGAGGAAGTTTGACTTAGACGAGGTCCAAGAGCAGCCACAAAATGTAGAGATGGAACCTGAGCCACCTGCACCGGTTGATGGGCAACCTGAGGCTTAGAGACAGGCCCCACGTAGGTCTGGGAGGATTCGTCGTGTACCTGAGAGGTATGTGTAGCTGCCGACCCAACACAACGGGATATTCATCATTGAGGATGAACCCAAGACTTATGTAGAGGCGGTCAGTGGACTGGACTCCGAGAGTTGGCTTGACGCCATGAGATCCGAAATGGATTCCATGTCAGCTAACCAAGTTTGGGATTTGGTTGAGTTACCTGATGGGGTAAAACCCATAGGGTGTAAATGGGTCTTCAAGAGGAAGACAGACATGGATGGCAATGTAGTTACCTATAAAGGTAGACTAGTGGCTAAGGGATTCAAACAAGTCCACGGGGTGGACTATGATGAAACCTTTTCACCAGTTGCTATGTTCAAATCCATTAGGATTTTGCTTGCTATAGCTGAATATCTTGACTATGAGATATGACAGATGGATGTAAAGTCAGCGTTCCTTAATGTGAAGCTGACTGAGGATGTGTATATGACACAACCTGATGGCTTCATCCATCTTGCAAAAGCTAGTAAGGTCTGCAGGCTAAAGAAATCCATTTATGGATTAAAGCAAGCATCTCGAAGTTGGAATCTTCGATTCGATGAAGCTGTGAGAGATTATGGCTTTATCAAAAGCGAAGATGATGCCTGTGTATATAGAAAATTCAGTGGGAGCTTGGTGACTTTTCTGGTTTTGTATGTCGATGACATACTACTCATCGGGAACGATATCCCTAGTCTTCAAACTGTGAAGACATGGTTAGGGAAGTGTTTTGAGATGAAGGACTTAGGGGAGGCCGCCTATATCCTAGGCATGAGGATCGACAGGGATAGATCCAAGAGGCTCCTAGCCCTTAGTCAAAGTACTTACATTGATAAGGTCATGGAGAGGTTCAACTTGGAGCAATCCAAGAAAGGGTACCTTCCAGTGAGACAAGGCCTTACTCTCTCAAAGAGCCAGTGTCCCACCACACAGGCTGAGAGGGATGACATGAGTCAAGTGCCTTATGCTTCGGCAGTGGGATCGATCATGTATGCAATGTTGTGTACTAGACCAGATGTGGCTTATGCTGTGAGCATAACCAGCCGATACAAATCCAATCCTGGTTTACAGCACTGGGTGGCTGTAAAGAACATTCTGAAGTATCTGAGAAGAACTAAGGATATGTTCCTAGTCTATGGGGGATACGAAGAGCTCAGTATGTAGGCCTACACTAATGCGTCTTTCCTGTCTGACCCTAATGACTTTAGATCGTAGGCTAGCTATGTGTTTAAGATGAATGGAGGTGCTGTTTGCTGGAAGAGCTTCAAGCAATCCACTATTGCTGATTCTACAACTGAAGCTGAGTATGTGGCCGCTTCTGAGGCAGCCAAAGAAGCTATTTGGATAAGGAAGTTTATTTCTGAACTTCAGGTGGTTCCTAGTGTAGTGGATCCCATTGAAATCTACTATGATAACAACGGAGCAATTGTACAAGCCAAAGAACCACAGTCTCATCAAATATCCAAACACATACCCAGAAGATTTCACCTGATCAGAGAGATCATAGACAGAGATGATGTCAAGATTAGCAGAGTTAACACAGAGAATAATCTGGCAGACCCTTTGACCAAGGCTTTGGCGCAGCAGAAGCATGCCTGTCACGCTAGAGATATGGGGTTTAGATTCCTCAACCTCTAGGTCTTAGTGCAAGTGGGAGATTGTTGGTGTATATGCCCTAGGACCTACTTTTGGTCCATTATTTCACTACTTGACTTTGATATTTATATATATCATTATGGCATTGTCATTATCAATGTTTGTCTATATCTGTGATTATGTACTTAAATGATAATGTCCCTGGAGACAGATTGGATCTATGCTCGAATGATCGTCCCCAATCGATGTACCAGAGTGGATATGGGACAACTCTGGTACTTGTGAGACTGGTATATGGGCTGGTTAGGCACGAGGTGCTAACACAGACATATGGGTATATCAGTGGTAGATATACTGGACTGACTCGCTGTAAGGCAATGACTTGGTGTCACGAGTTATCCTCACAAGCTATAAGAAATGCATTGATCCCTTGACTTGAGGTTATTGGTCATTCTATATGGTTAGGGATATGCTTTGATACAACCTAACACCTCGCCGTAGTTGGGAGGTAATAACGGTTGTCATTGAGCATATCACAACCCATATGAGAAAGTCAATGGACAGACAGAGGATTTGCCCTTCCTAAGCGAAGCTTGATATCCATGGAGCTCCTCTATGGTTCTATGACTGAAAGTGTTTGTCCATACCCAGGTGATACCTGATTTAGTCATAACCATGAGATTGGATGAAAACAAGTGGTGACACACTTGTCCAATCGGATATCAGTTCGACAAAGAGACTGGAATGCATCTGTACCTAGTTGCGATGATGGGGATATCGATGTCGATATCCATTCCAATGACCTGGGTAGCAGTGATGCACTGCTAGATGCCACTCACTGCTTGTGGTGACCTTTGGTCAGCACTGCCGGCGTCAGAGGAACCTACAGGGTCACACACCTTGATACTCGAGTTCTAGTATTGATCGGGAAGTCTTATGATCGAGTTATTGGATAACTCGGATCTATTTGGGAGATTTCATCAGCACCGATGGGCCTAATGAGATAGAAGAAACTTATTGGGGCCAAATTCCATCTTTAGCAATGTAACCATGGTTAGCCTCATTTGACCTTGGGTTAAGTTGGATTGGATCCAATAACTTGGTTAATATGCATGATGGATTTGGGCTTGGCCCATTGCTAAGTTGGGCTTGCTAAATAAGTTGTCATGAAGAGGAAATAGCCTAAAAGGGTATAATGGGGTGAAATTATCCCCATAGGCGCCTAAGGGGTATAATGGGGTGTCGTGGGCTAATTTGCTTCATTATGGAAGCAAATTGCACCTAGCCCTAACCCTAAGCGCCTCTTGCCCTATTTATGAGGCCCTAGCCTCCCCTCTCTTGATGTTCTCTTCCTTGGAGGCGTGAACACATCAAGAGGCGTGGGCAAAGAGGCATAGGCGCATCTCTTCCTCTCCAAGCCGCAAGCATCCCTTCTCTTCTCCTCTTGGCGCATGTGAGGGAAATCCTTGGTCTCTTCATCATCTTCCTCCTTCCTTGGCGCAAGAGAAGCAAGAAGGTTGGCGGCTTCATCTCCTACCGCTTCTTCCATTGGCGCATATACCTTGGAGGTAGCGCAAAGCTTGAAGAAGGTGGACAAAAGGCTTGGATCTTCTTCCCGTGGCTAGCACCGGGCGGGGAAGAAGAGGACTCGAGTCATCCGTGTGTGTGAGACTGCAGAGGGTGCACGCTTGGGCGCCTATCACGACATCGGCCTCGTCTTTCTTTGAGGTACTCTCTAACTCATCGTGTCGACTCTCTCGCATGCGATCTTCACTAGGTTTTTGGGACCGGCATGTTTCAGGGATATTAGTTCCGTTGCGGAATGATTTTTGTGTAATCTCTACCTCTAAAAATTGTAAAATATCCCCAGGGTTTCCCAACAGTGGTATCGGAGGGACTTGCGAGACTCGAATGATGTAATTTCATGCTTTTCCATGCTCACATGCCATATCTCAATTTTCGCAAATTGCATGATCACATGGCGAACGATTTTTCTAAGTAGGAAAAATTAGGGTTTCTTGTTTCTATCATCTTTTCAATCTCTTTTGGATTTTTGGGTTATTTTTCTTGTATGATTTAAGGATCAAAGGCGCACGTGGTTTTGTCAAGTAGGACGGGCATTGTGTCTTCGGACTGGCCAGATCTCTTGATCTGACAAAATTGCCAGCTGAAAGGATCTTTGAAATCATCATGAAAGTTTAATCGCAAATAACCAAAAGATTTGTGATAAGAAGATGAGGAAAAGAGACTGGTTTTATGAAAAAGTAAAATTTCAGATTTTATGTTTTTCATGAGTATGTATAATTGCTTGTGTAGATACCTTACTTGTGCATAATGTTGTGATCAGGACTCAAGCCCCTTTGCATGTCTGTGATATATTCTTGTGAGGCCTGCGTGCCGCTTTTCTTTTTGCTTTTAACTAAGATGAAGATTAGGGTGGTGCATATCACTTGAAGAATTGGCGAAAGTCCCTTTGCGCATGTGTAGATACTGTTAGCTACTTGGTGAAAGTCCCTTTGCGCATGCTGGTAATGATGAGCTAATGCGGGTGCCTACTGTTGCTGGGATGCATGAAGCTCACATATTGGTTGGACACGCATGCTTGTCTCTTGATGCTTGAGGTGGCTGGGTAGCAGGTTACGTGGCTGAAAGAGATGTCTTCTTTGTCGCCGAAGCTTGTGGGTAAGATTTCCTTGGCTTGGAATGTATTTGACCAGCCCTTTGACTTGGATGGTGGGATGATTTGCAAGATTCAGCTTCTTCGATTGTTGAGTTGACTTTGATGTTGATCATTGACTTGAAGTTGACTTTAACTTTGAGAGGAAGGTTGTTGAGGGGGTCAGGGGTGCCTTGTAAGTGCATTACAGGCGGATACACCCTAGGCTAAATAACAACCTAATACAATCACTACAAAATAAAATGAAGACTTGGAAAATAAATCCTAGGTTAATCCTAACTACAACATCAACCACAAGTGTAGAAAATAAAGTAATGTTGCAACATACAGAAATTAAACAAGTCCCAAAATATCAAAATGCAACAATTTTCTAAGATGACGTCAAGCACAATTAAATCCTTGAAGATGCCCTGCATCAGTTGCCCACGAGTTGTGATTAAAAGACATATCTTCAAATCAAAGATTTTCTACACAACTAAAAAAAAAAATTGTAATCTTAGAGTTCACAGGAAATAAAAATTCCAAAATCTAGAGTCCCATGTATAAACAAATAGAAGAATCGTGTAAACTCAGAATTTTTAGAATTGAAACATAAAGATTATCCAACACCATTCGATTAGAATTTTTTTAAAATTATTTTTATCAAAATATAAAAAAAAAACACAAAATACAAGCGAATTCAAAAATTTCAGAAATCACAGTTCTGTCACAACTTGTGAAAATCGAAATCTACAAAAATAGAAAACAAAGTTAAAACAAAAATAAACAAAACTTAGTCTAGCAATACTATCAACTATTTTAATATTAAGAAAACTAAGGTCCCCAGTAATGGCGCCAAAAACTTATTGTGTCTGCAATTGCACGGATACTCGAACCCACATAGACTTTTGTGTTAAGTACCAAATAGTCGAATTCTTACTAGCTAAGCGACCAGTGAACGCTTGGTATAGAAGAACAAAAATAGTGAATACTGTAGTAGAAGATTGGAGAGAGAAAATTGGAACTAGGATCAAATCTACTGGAGGATGACTACTCAAGGGGCCTTCACAATTAAATCAGCCTATGAAGGACTCTTTCATGCAAACACTGTGTACTGGAATTATATGGTCTGGTTCAAAGGAAGGATCCCACACGTCTCTTTTTTCATGTGGATGCTATGTCTAGAGCAGTTGAGCACCCGCCAATGGCTTTTTGATTGGGGAATTGTGCTGAATCCAACCTGCGTCCTTTGCAAATCCTACCTCGAATCCATAAACCACCTTTTTTTTCAAGTGTGAAGCTGTTGTGGATCTATGGGGGCAGGTGAAGAGAGTCTGTGGCATTACATTTGAGGGGAGCACATGGGTTGACAGCATTGGCCGGCTGACGCACCAATGTGGGTAGGGGAGAGATTATAAGTTATACGTCAAAAAGCTATTCTTTATTGGGGCAGCCTATTACATCTCGAGATTCAGAAATATGACACTCTTTGGTTTTCAGAAAAGAGGGATTATGGACTTCTATAGGCTCTTGGTCTTTAATGTCAAAGCCAAGATTATGAGCCGTGTTAGGGGGGAGAATGGGAAGATGGAGATTCTGAACTACTTGCACTTCTGGGAAACCCCCTCTTGAGGAATTGCGCTCCCTTCTAGTGCCATACCCATGATTTTGTTTTGGACTCTGGTTTTTCTGCCCATGTTCTTCTTTTGTTCCTGATGTCTCTACAGATGTGGGCTTGGCCTCACTTGCAGGTATGGGGTAAATTGATATGCTGGTCATCTCCCTACTTCTTAACGCGAGGTGGCTCCATTGAGGGGCTTCCGGGAAGGCTTCAGGAAGCGCAAATCACCTCCACGAGTCCATTGCATGGCGGATGAGCAGCGACCAGGCTAGCCTTTACTTACGCTTATCTCCCTGATGGCTAGTATTGGCGGCAATATGGATGACTTCTATTATGGTGCGAGTGCTGTCCAACACAACATGTTGCAGCGAAAAGCCAATAGTAGTGTTATGCATTTGCAGTGTGTTTGGAATGTAAAATGCTGTATGAGTGCTGGATCGTACTGTTTTCCACTCTCCCTTTCTTTTCATTTGGTTTCGGGAGATAGAGATAGGTAGCACAGGCTCCCCGCATCAGATATTATAGGGGAAGCTCTGTCAAAATTTTTTAGGGCTCTGAAAGGTGGATGGGTGTTGGAGTGATGGTCCATAACCTGTATATATTTTTCTGGCTTATATAAAATCTTATTCTTGCCTTTGGTAAAAAGAACACTGGGACTAAGGTTTCATCACCTTTTAATTCTTATGACTAGACATAATAAAGATTTTATTAGTTTTTCAAATCATGATAAAGAAAAGTTTACTTTAAAAATGAAATTGTCTCCTCTCGGATGCCCAATTTACACAGAATAGCCTTCACTCTCGTGATTTATTGCTTAGTGTTAAATAAAAGTAAACCAGACAAAAAAAATTAAAACCACCTCTTGGTCCATATTTAACTCTCAAAGTCTACTTCTGAAGTAAAATTAAATACTCGTATCTTAATTTCACAGGTTTTGCCTAAGTGGTTCTAACAATCAAAATCACCTCTCGGTCCATATTATCATGTCTGAAACAATGAAATGAAAATTCACATATAAAATAAGCATCATAAATTAGGGTTCTAGGACTTAGCTACTCTCGTAGTCTAGGTTTCTTGATCTAATCTAAGGGTTCCAGGTTTGTAAATCACCTCTCGGTCCATATTGCAAACCCTAAAACATATAAATAATAATTTCAAAGAAAATAAAACACAAAGGCAAAATTATCATTAAAAGAATAACCAATAGAGTAAAAATTATCCAGTCATTACAGAATTAAAAAGGGATTACTCCCTAAGTCCCAAAGAAAAAAATTACGCTTCCAAAGTCATAGGAACACAATAAATATTCATAAAAATTTTTAGAATTCAGAAAAAGAGAAAGCAAGGGTTTCTGTAATCACAGGGGTGTGAAAAAAAATCACAGCATGTGGTTTTGGAAATTTTTGGATTGCTATAGTACTGCTACAGTATTACTATAGTACCGTAAATAGTACTCGTGAAAAGTGATTCGTGATTTCCTTCCTCAGGCTGAAAATTACGACGCTGATTTCTCCCTCGATCGAACTCCTTTCGATCTAAAATTTTTGGTGTGTCTTCTCCTCCCATGGGCGAAACTCTCCTAGAAAATTCACGGCCAGAGGTAGCCTCTACGTCTCTCGGCGAGAGGCCGAGCCCTAGCGGTGCCTATCTCGATTTCTCCCTCGATTGCTAATGAAACTAGATGATTTTTATCCTCAAATCTTCTCCTCAATTTATAGAACAGCCTGGTTCTTTCAGATTTTGAATTGGTGTCCTGGATCTCTCTAATTTTGCATCTGAAGAATTAGAATCGGGAGGTGGCAACGGAAGACTCGGACAACAGTGACTTTTATAATTATGGCCCACAAAATATGTACGGCAGTGCTATAATTTTGTTCTGTGAATTCTGGGTAGAAAATTACAGCCTGTAAAAATAATTATAGCACTGCCGTAATTTCGTCTGTGTGAAATCTCCAGTACCGGAGAATGTTCAATTTTTCATTGAAGAAGGCAACGGGGTGGCCTTCTTGGCAAAGGGAACCCCGATTCCAGTACCAGAGGCATCGCACACAACCTAAAAGACTTTTGAGAAGTCCGGGAGGCGCAAGACGGTTGCAGTTGTGATGGCATCCTTAAGGGCGTCGAAGGCACGTTGAGTGGTGGTGGTCCTCTCAAAGTCATCCTTAGACAATCGTTGGGTCAGCAGGGTTGCAATCGTGATGAAACCCCGAATGAAATTCCAGTAAAAACCCACGAGGCCCAAAAAGCTGTGGTCCTCGGACACGGTGGGGGGTTCAGGCTAATGTCGGATGGCTTCAACCTTGGTTGGGTCAACAGAGAGACCCTCATTAGAGATGATGTAACCTAGGAAATGGGCTCGGTTGGTCTTGAAGGCGCACTTCTTTGTGTTAAGGAAGAGGTGCTCCTTCCGCAGGAGCTCAAAGGTGGAGCGAATATGCTCCAAGTGTTCCTCTTGGGTCCAACTAAAAATTAGAATGTCATCAAAATAGACGACCAGGAACTTGCCCATGTAGGGCTTAAGGACTTGACTCATGAGCCGCATGAACGTGGACGAGGCATTGGACAACCCGAATGGCATGACGAGCCACTCGTAAAGACCGTCCTTGGTCTTGAATGTGGTCTTCCATTCATCACCTTCGCGAATGTGGACTTGGTGATATCCGCTACGAATATCAAGCTTGGAGAACCATGATGCTTTGGAGACTAAGTCCAACATGTCATCAAGTCTAGGTATGGGGAACCTATACTTGATGGTGACCCTATTGATGGTGCGGCTGCCAATGCACATGCGCCATGACCCATCTTTCTTGGGCATGAGCAAGGCGGGGAAAACACAAGGACTTAAACTCTCAAGGATGTACCCCTTGGTGAGGAGTTCATCCACTTGACGTTGCGGTTCAGCATGTTCCATGGGGTTCAAACGATGATGGGGCAAGTTGGGGAGAGATGCCCCCGGGACAAGATCAATGGCGTGCTGGATCTCCCTATCCAGAGGGAGTCCATGGGAAGCCTTCCGGGCTGATGTCGGTGAACTCAGTCAGGATGGCTAAGATTTCTGGGGGAGGTGCCGCGTCTAAGGAATTAGAGGAAGCCAGTGACTCGCGCACCATTAAGGCATAGACAACCTTGGACTCGGTGGCTTCGCGCATGAGGGATACGATGGTCGGTGCCGGAGGGGCAGTCGTGGGAGGGACAATCACACCCTTAGAGGTGGACGCACGTAGCTCCTTGGGTAGAGCCGGTATCAATCAGATTTTCTGGTCGTTGTGGTTAAACACATAAGTGGACCATGTCTCTGTCGTATAGCCAAGGGCATCCTAGGAGGACTTGGGCAACATCCATAGCTGCCACGTCACACCAAACTTTCGCGCGATAGTCCCTAAATGCGATGGGAACTTGACACCTATGGGTGACCAGAAGACTCGACGCATCGACCCATGCAATCGAGTAGGGCTTTGGGTGGGGCTCGAGGGAAAGACTAAAGCGAGTGATCGCGGTCCGGAAGACCACGTTCAAACTACTCCGCCCGTCAATGACAATCTTGCATGAGTGCCCGTTGCACTTGATGTAAGTGGTTAATATGCTTGTGCACCTCCAATCCTCGGAGGGTGGAGTTTGGACAAGAGTGCACCTCACAACCGCAAGAGTGGGGTGACCCGACTCATCACCACTCGTGTAACACTCGGCCTCAATATCGTGCTCCGCTTGCTCGTGGGTAATGGTGGTGTGACCTTTGTCCACGGAGGCAGACTTTTAGGGCAGTCCCTAGAGAAATGACTCGGTTGAAGATAGTTATAACAATGGACTCGCTCGGTTGAACCAACGATGAGGGCCTTGCCCTTCTCCTCCCAAGTGGGGCGAGAGGGGAGTGCCTCCGGGACTGGGCAATGAGGAGACCCATGGGCTTTGGGTGCAGGGCATGGGTTAGATTGAGGTTCATGGCGCTCAGCCCGTGGGTGGGTATGCGGAGGCCCACTAGTGTAAGGGCGCCCGTGGGTTCATCGCTGTTCAACGTACAGGCCACCTCCGGCCACGAAATTTGAAAGGAAGCTTCACCTGAGGAAGGACAACATACTACAGAAGTTTCAAACCGAAAGGAGATCGATCGAGGGAGAAATCAATAAAAACGTGGTCACCTGCACTGTTCATCGCGATTTTGGAGCAAATTATGGGCTGTAATTTTACTATGATCAATCTAAACCATGTTTTATTGTAATCCTTCAATCATGCTAGCTTAAACCTTCTTTTGGGACATGGAAGAGTAATCCCGTCAATATCTTAATGACTAGATTATTTTTACTTTCGTCATGATAATTTTACTATGATAATTCTGCTTATGTGATGATTGCCTATAATTCGACAATGATTTATATTGTTAGCATGTTTTAGAGTTTTTGCAATATGGACTGAAAAGTGATTTGATAAGAACTTGGAACCCTAAAATTGAATGTTAGGAACTCATCGTTAGAAATTAGGTTTGTTCTTCTTTTTCGATTTTAGAAGTTTAATGCCATGTTAGTAATCTAAATCTAGGATTGAGTTATTGTAATAAACATGGTGATACTGTGATAGATCAAGTATCAGATCGTTGAAGAACCATAAGTAGAACCTGTGTTGAGATTCGGATGCACGAAAGTGATCCTTGAGTTTCCACTTGAGATGATTGACTTAGAATTCAGATGCATGAGAGTGATCCTTGAGTTCTTTGTCAATGATTTACTTATATCTAACATTGAATAAACCCTCCATGAGAGTGAGGATTAGTTCTTTGTAAATTGTTTGTGCGAGAGCGAAATGATTTCTTTATGAAGTAAATTATGTCTTTATCATGATAAAATTTGATTGACGAATATCTATTCGTATCTAGTCATGGAAATTAAGGTGGATGAAACCCTAGTCCTAGTTCCTCTCTCTAATATTTTCATGTAGCTTTCGATAGTTTGCTTGATATTTTCGACTGCCAAGCTAGTGAGAAATTGATTATTCGGTACTTGACAAACAAGGTCTCTGTGGTTTGATATCTTAATTATTACTTCGAGTATCCGTGCATTTGCAGACTACAATAAGTTTTTGGCGCTGTTGCCAGGGACCGTGGTTTTTGTCAATATTGAAGATATTGAAAGTATTGCTATACTAGGTTTTGTTTATTGTTTATTTTCTATTTTTCTATTCTATTGAAATCATTTGATCTATCTACTTTGCATGCGCATGACTCTTAGATCAGGACCACTAGTTCCTTTTGATCCTGAAATTAATAAAACTTCTTAGATTGCGTAGGAAACTGAGATTTGCAGAAGAAAGAGAAGAAGAATCAATCATGGCTGAAAGAAGAACACTTAGAGATTATGCAGCCTCGAATACACAGGGAATTCGCTCCAGTATAACTAGGCTTGCAATTGATGCAAACAATTTTGAGATTAAACTAGCTTTCATGTCAATGATCCAGAAGAACCAATTTGGAGGATCTCCTCTAGAAGATCCTAATCAACACTTATCTCTTTTTCTTGAATTTTGTGATGCTATAAAAATTAATGGTGTTTCTGATGATGCTCTTAGACTGAGATTGTTTCCTTTTTCCCTCAGGGACCGAGCAAAAGCATGGCTACATTCTCATCCGACTAGAACATTCACCACTTGGGAACAACTGTCAAATGCTTTCTTGCTGAAATACTTTCCACCCAGTAAGATGATCCAGTTGAGAAATCAGATCACAAGATTTGCATAGGGGGATGGCGAATCATTTAGTAAAGCATGGGAGCGCTTCAATGAGTTACAACAGAAGTGCCCTCACCATGGATTAGAAGATTGGGTTTTAATTCAAACTTTATATAATGGTTTACTCTATAGTACCCGTCTAACTGTTGATGCTACTACAGAAGGAGCACTGATGAAGAAAACAGTTGAAGATGCCCATACACTGATTGAAGAGATGGCTTTAAATCACAACCAGTGGACTACTGAGAGAGGAGTATGCATCATCCTCCACATGGTAAGAATGAAAGTGATAACTGGTGCACCTTGGCTGAAAAGGTAGATTCTTTGTGTAATAGGTTTGATTCTATTCAAATGCAAATTGTTGTAGTTTCATTTTCTGTTGTGCGTGATATTTGTGGAAATTCTGGGCATTATTCTTAGGAATGCAAAATTATCACTGATTAAGGTTCTGAGCAAGTTAATGTTGTTGGGGGGGGGGTATAATCAAGGTAGAAACAATGATCCCCATTATAGCACCTACAACCTTGGATGGAGAAATCACCCAAATTTGACTTGGAAAAATAATAATAACACTGAGGGGCAAGGTGAGAATAGAGAGTACCAGCAGAGACAACAAAATCAGAATTAACCCCAAAAATCTAGTTTAGAGGACATGTTTGAAAAATTCATGGGTGCCCAGATGAGACAAAATGAAGAGTTCAAAGAGAGTTTTAAGCAAATTAACTCTAGATTAGATGGTGTTGTTGCACACAATAAGATTTTAGAGACACATATAGCACAACAAGCTAGTACTTCCTATAGACCCCCAGGGAAATTACCTGCCAAACCTGAACCAAATCCTAGGGAGTACTATAATGCTATAATTACTATGAGTGGGAGGCAATTAGACGAACCTAAAGGGAGAGTTGAGGATAATGAAAAAGAGCCTAGTCATGAACATGACCATGAGTTAGATTTAGAAAAATCTTCTGAGCATGAGCAGTCCCAAACTAGTTTGCCACCTCACTAAGGTGATGAACCTAAAGGTGATGTGCCATGTCAAACAGATATTTCTAAACCTGATTCTCCTACACCTTATAGGCCACCTATACCCTTTCCTCAAAGGTTAGTGCAGGCTAAATTAGATAAACAGTTTGGGCAATTTCTTGATGTTTTAATGAAGCTTTACATTAACATTCCATTCACTGAAGCTTTATCTCAAATGTCTTCATATGCAAAATTTTTGAAAGAGATCTTGTCTAATAAGAGGAAAATAGTGGACTATGGTACTATGGCTTTAACTAAACTTGTAGTGCAATTATCCAGAATAAACTGCCAATAAAATTAAAAGATCCAGGTAGTTTCTCTATGCCTTATTCTATTGGGAGTATGACTTTTGACCGAGCCTTACGTGATTTGGGTGCCAGTGTAAGCCTAATGCCACAATCTATTTGCAAGAAACTGGACATTGGAGAGCTTAAACCAACCTCAATATCTTTACAGCTCGCTGATTCATCGGTAAAGTATCATGTTGGTATTTTAGGGAATGTTCCAATCAAAATAGTTGAGTATTTTATTCCAACTGATTTTGTAGTCCTTAAAATGGAAGAAAGTCATAAAAATCCCATCATCCTTGGTAGACCCTTTCTAGCCACCGCAGGAGCACTTATAGATGTTAAGAAATGAAAACTCACACTAAATATAGGAGAAAACACAATTGAGATTGAATTGGCAGATTCACTGAACAAACTTTCATATTCAGGATCATGTTGTAGTGTTGATATAGTAGATAATATTGTTAGTGATGTGCCCAATTTATTTGATGAATTCTTTAATAATGAAACTAGCACTTTTTCTGAGCTTATGGATAAAGGATTTCAGGAGAAAACACATCCAATTTCTGAAAAGAGGAAGAAGAAGAGGCAAACGAGAAAAAGAGGCTCAAAATTATTTGATCAAGGAAGAAAATTTCTGAGTAAAATTGGACACTGTTTCATGAATGAGTCTTATGTTGTCAAAAGTGATGTACAAACCAAAGAAAAATTAGAGTGGCAACTGAAGAAATCAAGATCAAATCCGAGTGCAGAACGGTCAAGCTAATGACCTTTAAATTAGCACTTCTTGGGAGGCAACTCAAGCACTCTTTCTTTAGTTTGTTCTCTTTTATTTTACTTTATTTTTATTTTTGCTTTTAGAACTAATTTTTCTTTTCTTTTTTAGGTGAAAACAATTTTTGGCGCAAATTATGGTAGTACCATAATTCTTTTCACGGTGCCGTAATTTTGATCCGTTTTCGACCAGAAACTTTTGTGAGTTTTACGGCAGTGCCGTTATGCTTTTTACAGTACCATATTTTTCGTTAAAAAAAAGGTTCGGACCCGAGGACACAGAGGAGATTGGATCTGACACGGATGCGTAGAGCTCTGTGAGTATCTTTTTCCTACTTATTTGCATTCCATCTTTTATATTTTTCTAATAATTCATGAGTTTAAAAGGAAGGATAAATCCTTCAAACTTCTTGTGTCCTACTGCTACTGATCCTCGCTTCTGAGTTTTAACTGCTACATACTTTCGATTGGGTTGTATTAAAGATGATTTGATAACTGCTAAATCCTTTTCGATGTGGTTGTATTGAGATTTTTCTTATGATACTTGATTTTGTTGGAGATTCGATATGGTTGTACATGATATTTTGATAATTTAGATTGATACTCTGTGTTTGGTAAGATATGTGATTTGGTGATGATGATTTTAGTTATGATTTGGTTATGATCTATGCCTGTGTGGTTTGTTTAACCATGAAAATACTGTTGTTATCATGCCAAAATTCTTCTTGATGATGAATTACTGTTCATGACAATACTTGAGAATTGGAAATAGATCTAAAATGCTGAGTTTATTTCATTGATATAATTTATTTGTTGGAATTTTCCATTAATTAATACATGAAGTTTTGGGTAAATATGTTGTTTGATGAATGAAATTTGAAAGTGAAATAACTCCTTTAAATAAACTGAGCATATGTTGTATAATTCTTGGATTGATATTAATTGATTAAACCTAGTAAATCCTTAAAGTCCATCTTGTCATTTGTTGGGAAGAAAGAATCCGAAATCCAAAAAGAAAAGTAACTCCCCTATTTGGCACTGCGTAAAATTGGCAGTGGTACCTAAAGACATGGGTTGAAGTCTGAAAAGAATAACTCATCTTCTTGACATTGTATTTACAATGGTACCGAAAAATAGAGTTGAATTTCAATAAAAAAAAGTATGTATCTATGTGAGTGCATGCCATGAGAGAGATTCTTTGACATTAACTCCGCTATCTCAAGAAGAATTCTTTCTACTTAAAGAGATGACTAGCCATAAATTTTTCAGGCATGGACTTTAGCATAGATTCTTCAGTATCCTCAAGTATGGTTTTGAATTATTGTTTGAGCAATCCTCATAAAAAGAAGTTTGGTGATTTTCCCATCCACAATTATATTGATCATCTTGATACCATGGTGAATTGGGATTTGGAGGAATTAAAAATCGGCATTCAGAAGTATAATGATCAAAACATCCACAAATATCACATCTAATAGGAGAATAAGATGTCCTAACAGGGTGCATATAAGAGTCTAATTTATAAGCCAAATAATCTAACTTATCTTCAAGAGTGCACAATGAATCATTTTCATACTTACCTTATGGCCTGTATACCTCATCTCTTTCAGTTGCGCACGAGTCATGATTAAAAGATATATCTTCAAATCAAAGCTTTTCTACACAACTGAAAAAAATTGTGATCTCAGAGTTCACATGAAATAAAATCTATCAAGATCTAAGAGTCCTGTATGTAAACAAAATAGAAGAATCAAATAAACTCAGAATTTTCAGAATATAAACAAAAAGATTATCCAGCACCAATCAATCAGAATTTTTTTAAAAATTTTTGTCAAAATATAAGAACACAAGACACAAGCAAATTCAAAAATTTCAGAAATCACAGTTCTGTCACAACTTGTGAAAATCGAAAACCTGCAAAAATAGAAAATAAAATTAAAACTAAAAATAAATAAAACTTAGTCTAGCAATGCTAACAACTATTTTGATATTAACAAAACAAAGGTCCCCAGCAACGGCGCCAAAAACTTGTTGTGTCCGCAAGTGCACGGATACTTCGAAGTAATAAAAAGATATCGAACCACAGAGACCTACGTGTTAAGTACCGAATAGTTGTTTTCTCACTAGCTAAGCAAACCAAATACGATGTAAGCAAATGATCGGAAAGTATACGAAGTGTCAGAGAGAAAAGCTGGGACTAGGGTTTCATCCACCTTAATTTCTATGACTAGAAGGAAATAAGCGCATCGTCAGTCCACTCTTATTATGATAAAGATATAATTTACTCTAAAAAGAAATCATCTCGCTTTCGTGCAGACAATTTACAAAGAATCAATCCTCACTTTCGCACAAGATTAATTCGATGCTAAAGATAAGTAAGTCATTGACAAGGAGATTTAAGATCATTTTCATGCATCCAATCTCTATGTCAATCATCTCAAGTGAAAACTAAATACTTTCATACTTTAGTTTCACAAGTTCTACTTAAGGTTCTCCAACGATCCGATACTTAATTTCTTACAATATCTTCAAGTCTAATTCAATAATTTTTCCTAGATCAGATTATCAACAAGGCAATAGACTTCTAAAATATTGAAATAAGAACAAACCTATTTTCTTACGATGAGTTCCTAAATCTCAATTTTAGGGTTCCAAGTTCTTGCAAGTCACTTTTCAGTCCATATCGCAAAAACTCCAATATATGCTCATAAAATGAAACTAGAAAGAATTAAAGGCAATCATCACATATGTAGAATTATCATAACAAAAGTTCCCTAACGAATCTAAGATCATCTAGTATGAAACTAAGGGGATTACATCCTCTGTCCCAAAAGAAAGTTACGCCATCATGGAATTAAAAATACAATAAAAATTCATGATAAAAATTAGAATTCGAAAGAGGAAGAATAGAAGTTACAGATTTTACACCACCGTAATTTTGGAAAATTTCGGCTGCTACAGTACTACTGCATTAATTTGCTACAGTACCGTGAACAGTACACTGCTACAGTAAAATCGCGAATCACTATTCCGCCCGAAAGTTATTTCTTTGATTTCTTCCTCCATCGAACTCCTTTCGATCTAAAATTTTCAGTGTATCCTCTCCTCCCTTGGGCGAAGCTCTCCTGTAAATTTCGCGGCCTGAGGTGGCCTCTACACCTCTCGGCAAGAGGCCGAGCCCTAGAGAAGCCTCTTTTGATTTCTCCCTCAATTGGTGATGGAAAATATACTAGAATAAAGAACAATGCTAAGTATGGAAAATATGCTCTTTTATGAAAAATGAATTTCTAAAATATAATCACTGATGAAATATTCCACCAACTGTTACACAAAATTTTAGATAAATATTGTGATACCCATGCTTTCATTTTGCCATTTATAAAGATGATCATTTTGTGATGGAAAACAAGTGGTGCCATGATGCATAAGATCTAAACTTACCAAGTTCTTTTGATTGTATAGAAATTTGAAGTTAAATTTCTAGTTGAGTTTGATATTTAAGGTTCCTTTTATAATGGTATTGCACTTATAACTCAAGATTCATATGAAGACACATTGGGAATAATGTGAAAAGAAATAGGCAAAGAGGTAATTTAACCATAAGCATATAATAAGCTAATAGGGAATTTGTTATTAGTTGTTGAGGTAAAGCTAATAACATAACAAAAGTATTCGTTCATAGCTTATGGGAGAAGAGAAGAGACTTCATAAGGTGATGCCACCTCATTGCTTGCATGTGAAGAAAATCACCAATTGTTGACACCTCGTGGCTTGCATGAGAAAATTGTATCCATGTGTTGACACCTCATGCTAGTTTGGGAGAAAATGAGAAAAATTAGCGAAAAAAAATGAATCTTGACCAGAACTTTTCGTTTGGCTTGAGAGAGAGAAGAGTGGAGGTGTTCAAGTGGAAAAGAAGAGGAGAAAAGGAAGAAAACTTCAATTAAGGCAAGTTCTTCTTCTTTCTTTGGTAATATTTTGCCTATTGGTTCAAATTTATGAGAAACCATCTTTTCTTCCTTGGTGAATTCAAGTTGCCTCTGATTTCTATGTTTTGTTTTGGTAAATTCGACCCTTGGAAGAATGATCAATGTTATGTTTATAACTATGAATCCGTATGTAAAGTAAATCTGACATTTCTTCATTCAAATGATCATAACTTTAGACTCCCTTAACCAAATCGTATGAAATCAGATTCATTGGAAAGAATACTTAACTATATTTCTTTTGGGTTAGATATTGAGTACTTTAGAAAGAGGATATCAGCTTTGTTACTTCAGTCCATTCTGACCCAGTAAATCTGTTTTACTATTGGACCTTTATATAGTAAGTGAGATTTATGTCCAGATTTTGTGATAGAAACGTTATCAAATTCTTCTTTGTATATCAAGCAGATTGAATAACCTACACGTAGAGCCTTTATTTGCATGATTTGGATCTGAAATGAAATTATACTCGAATTTTGAACTTAACCCTTTAAATCTGGAAATATCATTGTCCTGATTCTGACCTCTTACTACTTCAAAGTTAATAACTTTATGTATTGAGCTCCATTTTTAGTCAAATTTGTTTTGCTAAAAACTAGACTCGAAACCCTTTGTTTTCACTCCAATATCATACCAAATGGTATCTTATGAAGAATGTAATGTTCGTGGTAAACAAGCTCCAACTTTTTGATTTTGGGTTACATGACCATTTCTATGTGTATCTTCCATATATGGTCTTCTTTTTGGAGCTTATTGATACTTATTTCTCTTCCATTTGGAAATGAGTATATCAGCAACATGTATCTCATCTATGAACTTTAAGGTTCACATCTTTGAGGGATTGATACATATATCAATAAACCCATTTTGGTAGGTTTCCATTTGTTAATGTATGAATGCTAGTGGGAATAACATATGTTTGACTATGAAGCCCAGAACTGGGAAGAGATTGATAGTTGTGGAACAAAGTGCTACATAGAACAAAGTGCCACATTAGAAATAATGGGGGCCACCTCTTGAATCCATGGGAGCCACCTCTTGAATCCCACTTTCTCTGATATGGGGAGCCATGACAGCTCCAGCCGGCATTTGTTTGAAGCCCATAAATGGGAAGAGATTGATAGTTGTGGAGCAAAGTGCCACATGGAACAAAGTGCCACATTAAAAATAATGGGGGCCACCTCTTGAATCCATGGAAGTCACCTCTTGTAACACACTATCTCTGATGTGAGGAGCCATGACAGCTCCAGCTAGCATTTGTTTGTTTGAAGTCCAGAACTGGGATGAGATTGATAGTTGTGGAACAAAGTGCTACATGGAACAAAGTGCCACATTAGAAATAATGGGGGCCACCTATTGAATCCATGGGAGCCACCTCTTGAATCCCACTATCTCTGATATGAGGAACCATGATAGCTCTAGACGAAATATATGTTTGGGTTTCACCCTGACGTGGGTGGAATATGCTTCTAGACGTGGAACATTTATGTTATTTGTGTTTTCCTACTATGCTGACTATGCTATATATGATGTCTCTTTGGGTTGATTTTTCTTTGTGTTCTTTATGCTTACCATGTGACTCTATGTTACTTTGGGTTGATTTATCTTTGTGATCTTTGGATTGCTACCTTGTGTTATGTTTACCATGGTATTATGCTTATCATGTCACTATTACTTATCATGTCACTATTGCTTACCATGTCACTATTATGTTTCCATGTGATATTACTTGTGGAACCATGTGGAAATCTATTATAAATACTTCTCCTTTTTGGCATCTTAATTACTTGCTGAGCATTCTTGCTCAATCCTTGCATTCTAACCTCTTTACAGGTTAGCTTTGGGCTACAAGTTTATGTGGATGGTTTAAGGAAGATAATGAGTTGTGGTTTTATGTTTTGAACATGTAAAGATATGACTAATGTATGAAGATGCTAGTATGTTTGTATGATAAGTGTGAGAAGATCCATGACTTGTGTGTGAGATATTATGGTTGTGAAATATTGAGCATGTAAAGTTAAATGACTCATGTATGACATTCATTTTGATGTTTGTAATTTAAGTGTGGTTTTGGAATAAATACTATGGTTTTGGAATAAGATGTATGGTTTTTTGATAAGGATTTTGATTAATAGAAATGAGAAATTTTGAATGGTTATTTGAATTGTTGTTACCTCTTAGATGATGAAAAATAAATTTTATAAGCTATGTTGATCAGGTTATCGTGTTTTGATCCTAGATACATATTGTCAAATTTTTTTTTTATATTATGAAATTACCATCCTCTAGGGGTGTGACAAATATACTGTTCTCCGAATTAAATCATTAAGATTCACAACTTTGATCAAATAAAATTTCATAACTCGCATAATAAATAGAATCTCAGTCTCATGAATTCACCCAAGTTTCAGTTTAAATCTATCATACCTTTGTTTACACGAATAGGATATCCCAAATCTTTTTCCACTCAAAATCTTTCTCTTTTTTTTTTGATGGCATGTACCCACATAGATACACATTTTTTTTTGGACTTCAACTCTTATCTTCGGTACCACTGCCAATTTTACGCAGTGCCAAGTAGAGGAGTCATTTTCTTTTTTCTCCTTTTTTTTACAGACTTCAACCCATATCATCGATACCACTGCCAATTTTACGCTGTGCCAAGTACGGGAGTCCCACTCGCTCTTTTTAGATCTTGGATTCTTTCTTCCTAACAATTAGTAAAATAAACTAAACATCAACTAGGTTAATCAATTGACATCAATTCAAAAATTACACTCATATACTCATTTTATTCAAGAAAGATGTTTCACTCCTAGATTGCATTCATCAAATAACATACCTACTCAAAACCTTATGCATCAATCAATGAAAGATTTCAACAAGTAGATATATATTGAAGAAATAAATTTGGCATAAGAGGTATATCTCCATTTACAGGCATTGACATGCATAAACATTCATCATTATAGAAAAATCCACCCATCTAGGAAAAAGATTTCATCAAATTAAAAGTTTTACAATCTTCAATCTTATCATATCCATAAAACCAAATTGAAAAACATGTAGACTTACATAATCACATTAGAACAAAACAATGAATCCATATATTCACAAATAACTTTTCCAGAGAAAACCATAAAGTAATACAACCATGATAAAACCAAAGATGCAACCATATGAAATAATCATGAATACAAGATAGTGCAAACGATACTCACAAAACTATATAGCAAACTCAATCGTCGTCCGGGGTGTAGCGTCAGGGCAGGTGCTGCTATACCATCCTCAAAGATGCGCCTTAGGAAAATTTTACCTGTGCAATTTTTAGATACATAAGGCTCAGAGCAAAAATAGTATCTTACTTAAGCAAAAAATAATATTTTTCATAAAGGTAATCAGAGATATCGCTGGTGGTCTGAAGAGGGTGCCAGTGGAAAAGTTGCTAGAAGATGATGGTGCCGACAGTAGAGTGATGATGAGTAGTCTCTAGTGGCCTGCTAGAGACTACAATCCTGGAGGCGAAGTCGTTGGCTGGTGGGCGGTTAGAGATGATGCTGTACAGATAAAAAAAAATCAGAGTCACTAATAGAAGATTCTGCTGCAAAAATAAAATCAATGGAAATAGAGGCAGCAGAAGAAGTAAGAGGCTGCTGGTGGTGCTCCAGCAAATTTTTCTGGTGGATAGCGATGTACCTGGAAGTAGATTGCCGGCTAAGAGATCTGAAGATGATGAGTGTTGAAGAAGCGACAGTGGCTGGTAATCAGAGGCGCTGCAAATCTAGATAAGAAGCTGTAGGTGTCCAAGGATAGTAGAGCAGCCTACTGATTCAGTTACGAAAAGTAGCTATACCCAAGAAAAAGATTTAATGATCCATAAAGAAAATGGATAGAACAATGTAGTAGAATACAATTTGTTCGTTCCGAGCATATGAAAATTAAAGGATCAGAATCTGTCAGAAATTTAGGGTATTATCAGAAAGAGGGCTAATAAGATTACTAAATTAAAAACTGCTCAGAAATTAATCAGACATCAAAAGTTGCCATGCCTCCTAGAATGATTCAAAAATATTTTCATGGAAACAACTAATCCAGAAGATAGAACGAAACATGTTCTCCCTATTTCATGTGAAAGATCAGGGTTACAACTCATTAAAGCATCTTAAATACATCCAGGAAAATTGCTAATCAGATTAGTCAAAAAAAAAACTGCTGCAGAAGTTAATCAGTTACTAAAAGATGCTATGTGTTATAGGATGATCCATGGACTTTAAAATTTAATAAAAATATCCAAATAATAGTGAAAGATGAGTTGTTCCAAATTGTGCCAAAGATTAAAAATTTTGTCATTCCAGTTTCTTAAAAACACCGCAAGAACATACCTAATCAAATAAGCAGAATGCAGATTTTTTTTAAATTACGGGTTTTAAAATCCTTACGGTAGTTCCGTAATATACACAAAATTTTCTGGGAAAAAATATACTGGAATTACGGCACCATAAAAATGGTTACGACACTGCCGTAGTTTTCACAAAAATTCGAAACTCTCGGATCAAAAATTACTCAAAAATACAGCACGTGAAAATTATTACGGCACTTTCGTAAAAGCCATAAAACTTTATGTACAAAAATTACCCCAAATTACGGCACACAAAATTTCTTACAGTAGTGCCATAAAACGCTCAAAAGTTTCTGGATGAAAAACAACCAAAATTACTATCCGTAATTTCCATTACGGCAGTGCCGTATTTTGTGCAAAGTTCAATTTTCCCTATAAAAAGAGAAGAAAAATTAACTCTAAAAATAAACTAAAATAAAAGAAACTAAGCTAAGTAAGAGTCCTTGGGTTGCCTCCCAAGAAGCGCTAATTTTTAGGTCACTAGCTTGACGAAAACTCAAATATCATGGCGAAAGTAGGAGGATCAATACCAGAATCAATTTCCTCAAACCTTTCCACAAATAATTTATCAAATGAATGAGTTTCAAAATTATCAAAATCAGAGTGATATTCATTAATGTTCACAAAAGAATCAATTTCAAAATCAACAAAATCAGAGAGGGACTTTTCTAAATTAATTTCCTTAGTTTCCAAATCAAACTGGGTTTCTTAAATTTTTTTGTGTGCTGTTAAAGATCCCACTTGAGAAGTAAGTTGATTAACTATTCCTTTAAGATCTTCAAGTTCTTGATTTTGACTTGACATGAATTGATTTTGTCTTGCCATGAATTTTTCAAGCAAGGATTGTGATCTAGATTCTTCAATATCCTCAAAGTATGGTTATGAAATATTTTTTAAGCAATCCTCATAAAAAGAAGTTTGATTTTCCCATCTAGAATTATATTGATCATCCTGGTACCATGGTGAATTGGGATTTGGAGGAATTAAAAATTTGCAATCAAAAGTATAATGATCAAAACATCCACAAATATCACATCTAATAGGAGAATAAGATGTCATAGCAGGGTGCATATAAGAGTCTAATTCATAAGCCAAATAATCTAACTTATCTGCAAGGGTGCACAATGAATTATCTTCATACTTACCTTGTGGCATGTATACCTCACCACTTTCAGTTGCCCACGACTCATGATTAAAAGACATATCTTCAAACCAAAGCTTTTCTACACAACTAAAAAAAATTGTGATCTCAGAGTTCACAGGAAATTAAATCTAACAAGATCTAAGAGTCCTGTGTATAAACAAATAGAAGAATCATGTATACGCGGAATTTTCAAAATAGAAATAGAAAGATTATCCAACACCAATCAATCAATTTTTTTAAAATTTTCTCATAATAAAAAAAATATAAAACACAAGAAAATTCAAAAATTTCAGAAATCACAGTTCTGTCACAACTTGTGAAAATCCAAAACCTGCAAAAATAGAAAACAAAGTTAAATTTGAAACAAATAAAACTTAGTATAGCAATACTAACAACTATTTTGATATTAACAAAACAGAGCTCCCTGGCAATGGCGCCAAAAATTTGTTGTGTCCGCAATTGCACGGATACTTCGAAGTAATAAAAAGATATCGAACCACAGAGACCTACGTGTTAAGTACCGAATAGTTGTTTTCTCACTAGCTAAGCAAACCGAATACGATGTAAGCAAATGATCGGAAAGCATACGAAGAGTCAGAGAGAAAAGCTGGAACTAGGGTTTCATCCACCTTAATTTCTATGACTAGTAGGAAATAAGCGCTTCGTCAATCCACTCTTATTATGATAAAGATATAATTTACTTTATAAGGAAATCATCTCGCTTTCGCGTGGACAATTTACAAAGAATCAATCTTCACTTTCGCACAAGATTAATTTGATGCTAAAGATAAGTAAATCACTAACAAGGAGATTTAAGATCACTTTCATGCATCCAATCTCTATGTCAATCATCTCAAGTGAAAACTAAATACTTTCATACTTTAGTTTCACAGGTTCTACTTAAGGTTCTCCAACGATCTGATACTTAATTTCTTACAATATCTTCATATTTAATTCAATAATTCTTCCTCGATCAGATTATCAACAAGGCAATAAACTTCTAAAATCTAGAAATAAGAACAAACCTAATTTCTTACGATGAGTTCCTAAATCTCAATTTTAGGGGTTCCAAGTTCTCACAAGTCACTTTTCAGTCCATATTGCAAAAACTCCAATACATGTTGACAATATGAAACTAGAAAGAATTAATGGCAATCGTCACATAAGCAGAATTATCATAACAAAAGTTCCCTGACGAAATAAAAATCATATAGTCATTATGAAATTAAGGGGATTACACGCTCTGTCCCAAAAGAAAAGTTTACACTTTCATGGAGTTAAAAATACAATAAAAATTCATGATAAAAATTAGAATTCGAAAGAGGAAGAATAAAAGTTACTGATTTTACACGACCGTAATTTTGGAAAATTTTGACTGCTACAGTACTGTGGACAGTACACTGCTACAGTAAAATCGCTAAACACTATACTACCGTAATTTGATTTTGTGGAAAATATCCATGAAAATACGGCCCATAAAAAATATTACGGCAGTGCCGTATTTTGTTCTATGAATTTCTAGGCAGAAATTATGGCCTGTAAAAATAATTACGGCACTTCCGTAATTTCTTTTGTGTATTTTTGGGCAAAAATTATGGCCTGTAAAAATAATTACGGCAGTGGTGTAATCTTGGCAGAAAATTACACCCGTAAAAATAATTACGGCAGGGGTGTAATTTTTTTACTATCTCCGATTTGCATGAAAATTGACAGGCGGCTTTGTCTCGACGTCTGAAATCCATTCGTGTGCTCAGATCTTTCAAAATCTATCAAAATATAACACTTTTTACCTAAAAATGATAAAAAAAAAGAAATGGTTTAGATTCCGCAATATTTGACAAATAAGGCTTAAAAACAAGCAAATGAGCTTGAATACGACATAAAAAGACCAATCAAATGACACAAAATATACTATGAATTTTCCTGTCATCACTTGATAAGGGACCCACCCCTACTCCAAGCGAAGACCATCTAGATGACCCGCCCTATAGACCGCACTTACCTCCCACTAGAGAGGAGGAGGATGTGTTTAAAAGCATTCATCTCCCTCCACCCATCTTTGAGGGAAGCTTAGATACCCAAGTCTTCCTAGAATGGCAAACCCAGATCGAGCAGTACTTTGTTTCGAATAAGTCACCAATAGGAATAAGTACAATGTGTCAAATTCCTCTTACGAGGGTCTGCCCAAATGCATTGGAATAGTGTAGAGGTTCGCCTAGCTAGGAGTGGTATCCCACCCATCGCTACATGGGAGGATATGAAGTGGAAGTTAAAAGAAAAGTATGTGTCCCCAAACTAGAGGCAGAAGATGTACGACCAACTCTCTAGGTTAACCTAGGGGAAAGACCCAGTTACCGAATACATAAGAAAATTTGAGGACCTCTTCATCAGATGTGACCTTGATAAAGAACCGTGGTTAAGCTTGAACAAGTTTAAGGGGGGCTTGAAAATTGAGATTAGAAGGGCCTTAATGCATCATAGGTGTGACACCCTATCCGAGGATTACCAGATTGTCATAGACTTAGAGTATGATCTGCAACAATGTAGGGCCCCCTACCAAGAGCTAGTATCCCCACAGCCCCAACCAGAGGCCCACCTGTAGAGAGTCCTGCTAGGACCACCCCGGCCATCCCAGTTAGAATTGCACCTATAGAGAGCACCTCTAGAGATAGGAGGCCTATGGGTCAGAATCCACCTAGAGTTATTTGCTATAATTGTTCCCAACCGGGTCATGTGTCTAGGGACTGTCCCAAGAAAACCCTACTCATAGAGGAGTTGGACCTTATAGAGCCCAAACCTGGAAATGAAGAGTTAGAACACGAAATCTATGTCCCTGAATATAATTGTGAAGAGGAGCCTCAATCATCCATAATAGCTGTTATTAGGTGTAATTACATTAGGAATACCCCGGCAAAAGATTGGAAAAGAACTAGTCTCTTTTACACCTATACCCAATGTAATGGGAAAGTCTGCAAGATCGTCATAGATAGTGGGAGTAGCTTGAACGTCATATCCAAACATGCAGTTAGCAAGTTTGGGCTCACCCAGGAGAAGCACCCCAAGCCTTATAGCATATCATGGGTAGATCAATCCAACATCCCCGTAGCCCATTGGTGCCTAGTGCTCCTTAAGTTAGCCACCTATCAAGGAAACATTTGGTGCGATATTACTGAAATAGATGTGGCTGATATATTACTAGGACGACCCTGGTTGTAAGACTTGAACGTGATCCACTACGGTAGAAGCAATACTTATGAATTCACCCACAATGATAGGACAACCACACTTAAGCCTAGCCAACCTAAGGAACTCCGCACCTCACATGCTAAGGGTAAGGCCATAGATCAAAGTCTGCAAGGTTCATACAGATGACAATCTGGCAGACCCGCTTACCAAGCCTCTGGCGCAGCAGAAGCATGAGAAGCACTGTAATAATATGGGTTTGAGATTTCTCAACCATTAGATTAAGTGCAAGTGGGAGATTGTTGGGGTATGCCCTTAAGGCTAATGTTTGAGGCCTTGGGATTGTAACAGTATCATGTATAAACTCTTATGTTTATAAAGGCAATGGTTGTTATTCAGTTTGTTATATTATCTGTTGCAATACATATACTTCTGAATAATGTCTCAATGTTGTTCAGCTGGGCTGACATGCAGTAAAGTCCTTAGTCGATATATCTTGGCGAACATGAGACAGCCTTGATATGATTGAGACTAATATGTGTTCTAATCTTATAGGATGCTTCGAGCATGGATTAAGATGTAGACTCATGGGTACATTGGATGTACTGGACAGACCCTACTAGGATATTCAATTGCTTGTCACAATGTGAATAATCCTTGATTGCAACAAGTGGCACATTTCCTCTGACTTGAGATCACTTGTGTTTCTAAATGATGATTGTCATTGTTTTGAGGTAGTTCAATATCATTTGAAACATAATGGTTATAGACTATCTTGGATGGTGAGCTTGAGTCAGGTTAGGGCACTAGTGATAGATAAAGGATTGCCGTCTCCTTAATTGGAGTGTGATGTTCTAAAGGGGCCCCCCTCTGTATGAGATGATTGAGAAAGTGTATGGCCATACCCAGGTGACAGTGTTCATCTGATCTAATCATGCTCATCATATTGGAGCTACAAGCTTGACACGCTTGTCCAATAAGAACATCCAGTGGCAAAGGAAATTTGCATGCCTTGTGAATTGGATTCACACTTGTGCTGTGGTTTGGGTGTAGTCTTGGAAGACTCTTTCCTTTATATCGGGAGACAGTGATGTGTTGCTAGATACCCCTCACTGATCGTGATAACGTAAGTTATCGTTACCGACATTTAAAGGAAACCCTTAGGGTCGCACAATTTGATGATATGGCTTACTTAAGTCAGATCGTGTGGACTGAATTGTTTGGGTTCAGTTTAAAGGGATTTAGTCTCTGATTGTAAGTGAGATCTAGTCTGATCATGTTTGATTGATTAGGGCTTGAGATCGGTAAGCTTCGATTGAGAGAATAGATGCTAGATCAGTGAGATCAGGAGCATCAAGAGATCAATGGTCAGATCTTAAGCCTTAGGGGTTTATTATAATCTGGACTAATTGCTTGGTTTATTTGGTTATTGAACCAAATCGATTTGAACCAGCTCATTGGATGAGCGTATGGTTCAAGTTGGCATTTGCGATTGGGGTCACTTGAACGTTGAGATGGTTTTGCTATTTTTAGATAGCATGTCACAACGTGACCACATCTCTCTCACGTCGCCCCTCTCTCGCCCTCTTGTCGCCGTTTTGCCTTTGGCTCTTCACACATTCGTGTGAGAAAAGGTGGTAGACGAAAGAAGAAAAAAAAATCGCCAAGCAAGGAAAGCTCTCTCTTCCCTTCAAACGATCAAAGACACCTTGGACGATCCTTGCTAGCACAAGGGACGACAAGAAGGAGCAAGCCGTTGATCATCTTGTGTGTGACGATTTGGAGGAGACCTCTTTTGTTCTCTTGCTTCCAAGGCGCCATCTAGAAATGGCCATGGTATGAATCGCATTCTTTCTTGCATTCAAAAGTTTTAATGTTGATCATAATACATGCATCGATCCCATGAAACCCTAGTATCCGCTGCCCATGTTTTGTATGCGCCACTTTAGGGTTTCGGCCCCCCTTATTGAAAGGGGACTTTCAATTGGTATCAGAGGAGGTTTTATGCATCGTTTTATGATTGCTTAATGCTTGGTCTTCATGTTTGATCCATACTTGCGCATATGCTTAGATCTAGATGACATGCGAAACTAACATACATCTTAGTATATGTTTTTGTTGGCGCACAAAACTTCTTCTCATGCGCGACTCTCATTAGATCTAAGAGGCGCCTGCTTTAAACCCTTAGACGGGTTATTAGGGTTGAAGTCATCCCCTAGGTTAGATCCAAACAGTCTGATCAGATCATCTGACAGCCTTGATGGGTTGACCAGATAGCATCTGTGCGTAAGCACGAGATGGCTATAGGTCGACTGCAGACAGGCGTGTAGCGATGTCTGATTGAGACGACTAGTGAACACACATGAGTTAGGCCCGGGGTCACACCCGCTTGCCAGAACTCATGAGGGTTGTTCAGCCCTGGCGCATGCATGGTTGACCATTAGGTCGACTCATTCAGTTACGACTTGGTGCATGCAAGGGCAATGGATCTGACTAGGTCAGATGAGTGGATCCCTTGTAATGGACTGTTGTAAGGTAGTAGGGCCAATAAGGAAAATTAAAATTGATGCCAATGGGGTTTTCAAAATTTTATTTTCTTATGTTGGATCGCATGATGTTTGTAAGCATATGTTTGTTTATTTAATCTTGTGTGGGCTGCCCATGTTTAATGTGTGCTGTGCTTGGGCCTGCGTGCCTGGAATTTAAATGTAAATAAATATTTTTATTGTGATCTGCGCATCACTTTTCATTTAAATTATAAAGTGTAATTGACCTGCGAGTCAATCTTGTCTAGATAGATTAATTTGTAAATTAATCAGACAAGAGCACAGAGCACACTTGGCAGAGGCGCTTGCAGTAGAGGCTTGACCAGGTGGGAGGTCCAGGGTTCGACTCTGGGACCAGGCGCATTTTCCCTGGTAGGCGCACCTGAGCTGCAGATGGCGCTTGGGCCCTGGTTTGGGCCAGATGAGCAGCAAAAGACCTATGAAGAAAAGCAAGTGAAGACTTAAGTTTAATTTAAGGTCTAACTTAGGCTTAATGGGCTTTTACCACATAAGATCAGCATGCTTTCTATTTATTGCTTTTATAATTAGAATTGCATGAGTTTATCTTCTACTATCACCATAGGAATTGCATGATAGTCAAGAAGATAAAAGACCGTTAAAATCCAACGCTAAAATATCAAGCTCGTAAGCCTTCTGACGCGAAACCTCACTGTTCTGATTATCATTGGAGCCGTGTTGTACCCACTCAGTGGGCACGTCCATCTATCTTCAGACGGTGCGGGATTACACCTACGTGTTACAGAGAAGGGATTTATCGCTTCTCGTTGCTCAGCATAGCACGTGGTGGTCCAGGGAGTAGGTCGGGTCAGCTTGACCATGTAGGCTACATATGTGGCGCATATGGTAGCACATGGAGGCAGCCATCTGTGGGATCAGAGACTGTGCTGTACCAACTCAGTTGGCACAGTCAGCTGGATTGCCCAGATGAAGGGGAATCGCACGGGTTGGCGATTGGCTGGGACAGCCTACCAGAGACTAGTGCTTGTACTCTCTGTGCATCTTATCTCGCCTGAGCGGGACGCGGAGACCAAGTATGAAATCTGGATCCCATCTCACTAAAAGAGTTCTACTCTTTCGGGCTGTTTTTGCTGGATTTTTCAGCCAGATAAAATAGTGAGAAAAGAATCTTTCTTAAGTCCTGGATTGATTCTGAACATTGATACTGACCTTGCTGTTCTTGCATTGTTGTAGATTCCTGCAGCAACGAACACCATGAGCTTCAATGTGCGATCCCTACTGGAAAGGGAGAAGTTTGCTGGGCCGAACTTCTCAGACTGGTACGGACACCTTAAGATTGTTCTTAAGGCAGAGAGGAAACTGTATGTCCTCGAGACGGCTATACCGCCTCAGCCCGCTCCGAACGCCGCAAGGGCGGTTCGGGATGCCTATGAAAAGCATGTCAATGATAGCATTGATGTCGCTTGCCTGATGCTAGCGTCTATGACGCCACCGCTGCAGCGTCAGCATGAGGATATGTCTGCTATACAAATTATAGCAAACCTCAAGATGCTGTATGCTGCGCAGGCGAGGACTGAGCGCTATAATTTGACTAAGCTGTTCTTTCAGAGCAAACTGGCTGAAGGAAGCCCAGTGGGAGCTCACGTGCTCAAGATGATTGGGCACAAGGAGGCTCTAGAGAAACTGGGGCATACCATCAATCAGGAGCTTGCTGTAGACATTATTCTGAAGTCTCTCCCGCCCTCTTTCGATGCGTTCATCATTAACTTTAATATGAACAAAATCGATTGTACTCCGGCAGAGCTGCTGAATATGCTCTTGACTACTGAGGAGACTCTAAAGGGAAAGCCTTCAACCTCTGTCTTGATGTTTCCTTCAAGGAACAAGAAGAAGGGGAAGAAGGGCAAGACCCCTGTCAAGAGCTACAGCAAGGCTCTGAAGCAAAAGGTCAAGCGGTCGAAGGAATACAGATGTTTCCACTGTGGCCAGCTGGGTCACTGGAAAAAGGACTGTAAAGCGCTCCAAGCAGACAAGAGGGGAAGCATCGCTTCTGTCTCAAGTATATACGTGACGGAAGTCATGGTTTAATCTTCTTCTATTTCATGGGTGTTGGACACTGCATGTGGAGTTCACATTTGTTCAAATGTACAGGAACTCAAGAGTAGAAGACAGGTGGGACAGCATGAGGTGGACCTACGAGTTGGAAACGGGGCACGGGTTGCTGCTGTTGCTGTAGGAGACTATTTCATCTCTTTACCATCTGGACTTGTATTGGAACTAGACAATTGTTACTTTGTTCCCAGCATTACTAAAAATATTATCTCCATTCCTGCTCTTGTCAGGAAGGGGTTTTCCTTTGAATGCAATATTTCAAAGTGTGTTCTTTCTTTAGATAATATTGTTTATGCTACTGGTTCAATTAACAATGGGTTATTCATGTTGGACATGGAATGTTCTATACACAATATTGATAATAAGAAAGCCAAATATGCTGATGACAGCACCTTGCTATGGCATAGTCGTTTAGGTCATATTAACAAGAAACGCATTAAGCAGTTGCATGATTATGGACTGCTGGGATCATTCTCCTATGAGGAGATTGATACATGCAAAGCTTGTTTGATGGGCAAAATGACGAAGTCGCCTTTTCCTCATAAAGGTCAAAGGACTTCAGGTTTATTTGACCTTATACACAGTGATGTGTGTGGGCCTTTTAGTAAACATGCCAGAGGTGGCTATCAGTACTTCATTACCTTCACTGATGATTTCAGTAGATATGGGTATGTCTATCTTATGAGACATAAAAGTGAATCTTTTGACAAGTTCAAAGAGTTCAAGAATGAAGTACAGAATCAGCTTGGCCGAAATATCAAGGCACTTCGTTCTGATCGAGGTGGAGAATACCTAAGTCGAGAGTTTACTGACTATATGAAGGAGTGTGGGATTATCTCACAGCTCACTCCGCCAGGAACACCGCAATGGAATGGTGTGTCCGAGAGGAGGAACAGAACATTACTGGATATGGTTCATTCTATGATGAGTCAGGCTACTCTACCTTACTCCTTTTGGGGATTTGCACTGGAGACAGCTGCAAAGGTACTAAACCGAGTGCCATCCAAGGCAGTTTCAAAGACCCCATATGAATTATGGTATGGGAAACAGCCTAGCTTGACATTTATCAGGATCTGGGGCTGCGAGGCTTATGTCAAAAAGCTCGCCTCTGTAAAACTAGAGAGCAGATCTGAGAAATGTATCTTTGTCGGTTACCCTAAGGAAACTAAGGGTTATTATTTCTACGATCCCAAAGAGAACAAGGTGTTTGTTGCTCGGACGGCCATATTTCTTGAGAAGGAGTTTCTTCTGCAAGAGGCCAGTGGGAGAGAAATAAAGCTGGATGAGAATCCAGAGGAAGGACAAAGTGGTCAAGCACAGTTGGATGAGCCTGAGCCAGTAGAACAGGTTACTGAACAACCTGAGGCTCAGATATCACGGGAACCGCGAAGATCGGGAAGGATCTGTCGACAGCCTAAGCGCTATGACGGAGTCTACATCATTGATAATGATGAACCCCTCACTTATGCGGATGCGGTCAGTGGACCGGATTCAGCGAGATGGCTTGAAGCTATGCGCGCCGAGATGGACTCCATGTCAGATAACCAAGTCTGGGATTTGGTTGATCCGCCTCCGGGAGTTATCCCTATAGGCTGTAAATGGATCTTCAAGAAGAAGATTGACATGGATGGTAACGTGGTTACCTATAAAGGCAGGCTAGTTGCGAAAGGTTTCAAACAAATCTACGGGATAGATTATGATGAAACTTTCTCACCTGTAGCTATGTTTAAGTCTATTCGGATTCTTTTCGCGATAGAAGCATATTATGATTATGAGATCTGGCAAATGGATGTGAAGACAGCTTTCCTTAATGGAAATCTGGATGAGGATGTGTATATGACACAACCAGAAGGTTTCACTAATCCATCAGATCGTCATAAAATATGCAAGTTAAAGAAGTCTATTTATGGACTTAAACAAGCATCGAGAAGCTGGAATATTCGTTTTGATGAATCAATCTCTGAATTTGGTTTCATCAAGAACGAGGATGACCCGTGTGTATATAAGAGGTTTAGTGGGAGCGTGATTACTTTCCTAGTCCTCTACGTCGATGATATCTTGATCATTGGAAACGATATTCCTGAAATGCATGCGGTTAAAGCATGGTTAAGAAAATGTTTCCAGATGAAAGATTTAGGAGAAGCAGCCTATGTATTAGGTGTGAAGATCTACAGGGATAGATCTAAGAGGCTTCTCGGGCTGTGCCAGAGTACTTACATAGATAAAGTCCTGGAGAGATTTCATTTAGAGAATTCTAAAAGAGGATATCTTCCAGTCAGACATGGTCTGAATCTTTCGAAGAGTCAGTGTCCACAAACACAGACTGAGAAAGATGAAATGGACAATACGCCTTATGCTTCGGCTATTGGATCCATTATGTATGCGATGTTGTGTACTCGCCCAGACGTCGCTTACGGGTTAAGCGTGACCAGTCGGTTCCAAAGTAATCCAGGTATGGCGCACTGGATTGCAGTCAAGAACATTTTAAAATATCTTCGGAGGACCAAAGATATGTTCTTGGTGTATGGTGGTCAGGAAGAACTAAGTATAGAAGGATATACTGACGCTTCGTTCCAGTCTGACCAGGATGATTTCCGATCGCAATCAGGCTATGTTTTTAGCTTGAATGGAGGAGCAGTGGTGTGGAAAAGTTTCAAATAGTCAATCGTTGCTGATTCCACAACAGAAGCCGAGTATGTTGCAGCCTCGGAAGCATCCAAGGAGGCAGTGTGGATTCGTAAGTTCGTTCAAGAACTTGGTGTTGTTCCTTCGAGTGCAGATCCTTTGGTTATCTTCTGTGATAACACTGGAGCAATTGCACAAGCAAAGGAACCACGGTCGCACCAGAAGTCCAAGCACATACAGAGACGGTTTCACTTGATAAGGGAGATCATAGATCGTGGCGAGATCAAAGTCTGCAAGGTTCATACAGATGACAATCTGGCAGACCCGCTTACCAAGCCTCTGGCGCAGCAGAAGCATGAGAAGCACTGTAATAATATGGGTTTGAGATTTCTCAACCGTTAGATTAAGTGCAAGTGGGAGATTGTTGGGGTATGCCCTTAAGGCTAATGTTTGAGGCCTTGGGATTGTAACAGTATCATGTATAAACTCTTATGTTTATAAAGGCAATGGTTGTTATTCAGTTTGTTATATTATCTGTTGCAATACATATACTTCTGAATAATGTCTCAATGCTGTTCAGCTGGGCTGACATGCAGTAAAGTCCTTAGTCGATATATCTTGGCGAACATGAGACAGCCTTGATATGATTGAGACTAATATGTGTTCTAATCTTATAGGATGCTTCGAGCATGGATTAAGATGTAGACTCATGGGTACATTGGATGTACTGGACAGACCCTACTAGGATATTCAATTGCTTGTCACAATGTGAATAATCCTTGATTGCAACAAGTGGCACATTTCCTCTGACTTGAGATCACTTGTGTTTCTAAATGATGATTGTCATTGTTTTGAGGTAGTTCAATATCATTTGAAACATAATGGTTATAGACTATCTTGGATGGTGAGCTTGAGTCAGGTTAGGGCACTAGTGATAGATAAAGGATTGCCGTCTCCTTAATTGGAGTGTGATGTTCTAAAGGGGCCCCCCTCTGTATGAGATGATTGAGAAAGTGTATGGCCATACCCAGGTGACAGTGTTCATCTGATCTAATCATGCTCATCATATTGGAGCTACAAGCTTGACACGCTTGTCCAATAAGAACATCCAGTGGCAAAGGAAATTTGCATGCCTTGTGAATTGGATTCACACTTGTGCTGTGGTTTGGGTGTAGTCTTGGAAGACTCTTTCCTTTATATCGGGAGACAGTGATGTGTTGCTAGATACCCCTCACTGATCGTGATAACGTAAGTTATCGTTACCGACATTTAAAGGAAACCCTTAGGGTCGCACAATTTGATGATATGGCTTACTTAAGTCAGATCGTGTGGACTGAATTGTTTGGGTTCAGTTTAAAGGGATTTAGTCTCTGATTGTAAGTGAGATCTAGTCTGATCATGTTTGATTGATTAGGGCTTGAGATCGGTAAGCTTCGATTGAGAGAATAGATGCTAGATCAGTGAGATCAGGAGCATCAAGAGATCAATGGTCAGATCTTAAGCCTTAGGGGTTTATTATAATCTGGGCTAATTGCTTGGTTTATTTGGTTATTGAACCAAATCGATTTGAACCAGCTCATTGGATGAGCGTATGGTTCAAGTTGGCATTTGCGATTGGGGTCACTTGAACGTTGAGATGGTTTTGCTATTTTTAGATAGCATGTCACAACGTGACCACATCTCTCTCACGTCGCCCCTCTCTCGCCCTCTTGTCGCCGTTTTGCCTTTGGCTCTTCACACATTCGTGTGAGAAAAGGTGGTAGACGAAAGAAGAAAAAAAAAATCGCCAAGCAAGGAAAGCTCTCTCTTCCCTTCAAACGATCAAAGACACCTTGGACGATCCTTGCTAGCACAAGGGACGACAAGAAGGAGCAAGCCGTTGATCATCTTATGTGTGATGATTTGGAGGAGACCTCTTTTGTTCTCTTGCTTCCAAGGCGCCATCTAGAAATGGCCATGGTATGAATCGCATTCTTTCTTGCATTCAAAAGTTTTAATGTTGATCATATTACATGCATCGATCCCATGAAACCCTAGTATCCGCTGCCCATGTTTTGTATGCGCCACTTTAGGGTTTCGGCCCCCCTTATTGAAAGGGGACTTTCACTCAGGCCTTGATTTTCACGTAGAAGCTTCGGCTAGAGGAGAAGACAACAGCCCAGAAGTTTCAGAGGAAAAGGAGTTCAATCGAAGGAGGAATCGACAAAATCGGTGATGACAGCACTGTTCATCGTGTTCTGCTTGCAAAATACGGCTGTGAAATATTTCACAGCCGTACTGTATTTTCTAAAACCTCTTTTCTAGTTGATTTTTGATCCTATGAATTTATGGATTATTGTATTTTCTTCTCCATGCAAGCTTAATATTGTTTTGGGACATGGGGTTTAATCCCCTTGATTTTTAATGATTAGATAACCCTTTTCTTTCGTCATGATAATCTTTGTTGTGATAATTTTACTCTTGTGATAAATTGTGCTTAGATTCTCTGTAATTGCATGTTATTAATTATGTTATTAGAGTTTTCGCAATGAGACTGAAAGGTGATTTGCTTGAGAGCTTGGAACCCTAGAATTGCATGTTAGGATCCCTTCCTTAGGTTTGATCCATCTTGATCTTTTCTAGTAAAATAATTGCCATGATTATAATATGAATCTATAGATCGAGTCTATTTGTCAAATGTGGAGATCTTGTGCGAAAGCAAGGATTGGAACGTTGGAGATCCATGAGTAAAACTAGTATAGAGACTCGGATGCACGAAAGTGATCCTTGAGACTCCACTAGAGATTATCAACTTAGAATCCGGATGCACGAAAGTGATCCTTGTGATCTTTGATTGATGATTTACTTACCTACAGCATTGAAAATAGATCTTGCACGAAAGTGAGGATCGGTTATCTGCATGATTGTCTGCACGAAAGTGAGACAATACCTTTATCAAGTAAATTAGGTCTTTATCTTGACAAGATTTGATTGACGATCCTTTATTTATGTCATATCGTTAGAATCAAGGAGGATGAAACCCTAGTCCCAATATTTCTCTCTGATTATCTAAGTTAGTGTGTTTTCCATTATTGCTTTGCATCATATTTAGTTCGCTTAGCTAGTAAGAATACCACTATTTGGTACTTAACAATAAGGTCCCTGTGGATTCGATACTTTTCTTTATTACTTCGATAGTTCCGTGCACTTGCAAAAACCTAACAACAAGTTTTTGTTGCCGTTACCAAGGATTAGTCCAGACTAGAGTTTATGCTGTGGCTGAGAAGGATACACGAGCTTCCCGATCCGTCGTGGAAGGTACCTTATTTGTATTTGATCAGTTAGCTCGTATCTTATTTGATCCTGGTGCAAATTTGTCTTTTGTATCTGTTAAGTTTGCTGCATGTTTACCTGTTGTACCTAAGATGCTAGATTATGTTGTGTCTGTCAGTACTCCCTTAGGAAAGTCATTATCTACAGACACTGTGTATACTGATTGTGTAGTGCATGTAGAGGGTTATGAGTTTCTAGTGGATTTAATCCTCCTAGACATGCAAGACTATGATGTCATTCTAGGTATGGATTGGTTGTCCTCACATCATGCCTCTGTGGATTGCTTTGAGAAAGTAATCACTTTAAATTTGCTAGATGGGAGTAGGATTTTTGTGAGAGGTCTAGTGTCAAACCAAGGACCGCATGTAATATCTTTCCTGCAGGCCAGGAAGTTACTTGCTAGTGGATGTAAGGGTTATCTTGCGCATGTTAAGGTGCAGGATGATTCTACTTCTGATTTGACTCAGATGGCGGTGGTGAAAGAATTTCCTGATGTGTTCTCTAAAGAATTTTCAGGCTTGCCACCAATTAGAGAAGTGGAGTTTGGCATTGAGTTGGCGCCAGGTACGGCACCTATCTCCACAGCTCCTTATCGCATGGCTACCTCAGAGCTGGCTGAACTTAAGAAACAACTGGAGGAATTGCTAGAGAAAGGGTACATTCGGCCTAGTGCTTCTCCCTGGGGAGCGCCAGTGCTGTTTGTAAAGAAGAAAGATGGAACCCTGAGGATGTGTATAGACTACAGGCAACTGAACCAAGTGACTATCAAGAATAAGTATCCTCTCCCCAGAATTGATGATCTATTTGATCAATTACAGGGAGCGACAGTGTTCTCTAAGATTGATCTGAGATCAGGGTATTATCAGCTTAGGGTCAAGGATGAGGATATATTTAAGACTGCTTTCAGGACCAGGTATGGGCATTTTGAATTTTTAGTTATGCCTTTTGGACTGACGAATGCACCTGCTGTCTTCATGGATTTGATGAACAGGGTATTCCATGAATTGCTTGACTCTTGTGTGGTAGTCTTTATAGACGATATTTTGGTATACTCACGGACTACTTCAGATCATGTCAGTGACTTGCGCAGAGTGCTGGAGGTTCTGAGGAAGAACCGATTATTTGCCAAGGCTAGTAAGTGTGAGTTCTGGCTAGAGAAAATCAGCTTCTTGGGACATGTGATTTCTGGTCAGGGGGTGTCTGTGGATCCAGTTAAAGTGCAAGCCATCCTCAATTGGGGAAGACCGACTAGTGCTACTGAGATCAGAAGTTTCCTGGGTTTAGCAGGTTACTACCGGTGGTTTGTTGAGGGATTCTCCAAGCTGGCGTGTCCTTTAACTAAATTGACCAGAAAGGAGGCCAAATTTATTTGGGATGACAAGTGTGAAGAAAGCTTTCAAGAGCTGAAAAGGAGGTTGACTAGTACACCAATCCTCATTATTCCTAGTGATGGGGAAAGGTTTACTGTTTATACGGATGCTTCTGGCAAAGGGGTGGGTTGTGTTTTGATGCAGAAGGGTTCTGTAGTAGCCTATGCTTCGAGACAACTGAAAGAGTATGAGTTGAACTACCCTACTCATGACTTAGAGTTGGCGGCCGTAGTCTTTGCTTTGAAGATATGGCGTCACTATTTGTTGGGTCAGGAGTTTGATCTGTTCACTGACCACTAGAGTCTCAAGTATATCTTCACTCAGAAGGAGTTAAACATGAGACAGAGAAGATGGATGGAGTTGATCAAAGACTATGACTTCTCCATTCAGTATCAGGCTGGAAAGGCCAATGTAGTGGCGGATGCACTGAGCAGACATCCAGTTACTTCAGTAGCTGCTTTACGAGTCAGTGAGTGGCGGTTACTGCAGGAGTTCAGCGATCTCAGGATCAGTGTTTCTCCTAGAGTTCAGTCGGGTTATGTGGCTTTTCTCAGAGTACAGTCTGCTTTGTTGCAGAAGATCAGAGATCAGCAGTCTGTGGATCCGAGATTAGTTCAGATCAGGGATAGTTTGGTTGATGGCGCAGTTCAGGATTTTAGCCTGTCTGATGATGGTATTCTTCGGTTTCGTGGAAGGGTATGTGTCCCTGAGGAACCGAGCTTGAGGAAAGAAATATTGGAGGACAGCCATAACTCCAAGTATTCTCTACATCCTGGTGTAACTAAGATGTATTAGGACCTCAAGAAAAATTTTTGGTGGCCGGGAATGAGGAAAGAAGTAACTGATTTTGTCTCTAGGTGTTTAACTTGTCAGACTGTAAAGGCTGAACACCAGAAGCCTGGTGGTTTGTTGCAGCCCCTTCCTATTCCTGAGTGGAAGTGGGAATGCATCAGTATGGATTTTGTATGTGGTTTGCCCAGAACCAGATTGGGTCATGATGCTATTTGGGTGATCGTTGATAGACTCACTAAATCAGCCCATTTTCTCCCGATCAAGATGACTTATTCTTTAGAGAGACTGGCCAGATTGTACATTGATGAGATAGTCAGACTGCATGGAGTTCCTGTTGATATTGTGTCTGATAGGGACTCTCGATTTTTGTCCAGATTTTGGAAGAGTTTACAGGAGGGTTTGGGTACTAAGTTGAGTTTTAGTACAGCATACTATCCTCAGTCTGATGGCCAGACGGAACGTACTATACAGACTCTAGAAGACTTGTTGAGAGCCTATGTGGTTGATTGGAGTTCTGAGTGGAACCGGGATCTATCTTTGATAGAGTTCACTTATAATAATAGTTTCCACTCCAGTATTCAGATGGCTCCTTATGAGGCTTTGTATGGAAGAAGGTGTAGGACTCCCTTGTGTTGGGAGGAAACTGGTGACAGAATGATTTTGAGATCTGATGCAGTACAGGAGACTACTGATAAGGTCAGAGAGATTCAGGATAAACTGAAGATTGCTCGGGACAGACAGAAGAGTTATGCTGATGACCGTCGTCGTCCCTTGGAGTTTATGGTAGGGGATCATGTGTTCTTGAAGATGTCACCTACTAAGGGTGTAATGAGGTTTGGCAAAAAGGGCAAGTTGAGCCCTAGGTTTGTAGGCCCTTTTGACATTATTGAGAGAATTGGTCCAGTGGCTTACCGGTTAGCTTTACCTCCTGCTATGGATCATGTGCATAATGTGTTCCATGTTTCTGTTTTGAGGAAATATCATCCTGATCCATCTCATGTGTTGGAATTGGAACCTCTTCAGATTCAGAGTGACTTGACATTTGAGGAAAGACCTCTTCGGATTGTGGATAGAAAGGATAAAGTTCTGAGGAACAAGACTATACCTTTGGTAAAGGTTATCTGGGGAAATCAGTCGGTTGAGGAGGCGACTTGGGAGACTGAAGCTGATATGAGGAAATTTTATGCTTATCTCTTTGATGATATGGATGCTGAGCTTTAGAGGACTAAAGCTTTATAAGGAGGGAGGGATGTAAGATCCAAGGATCTTAAGTCCTGGTAAGTATTATTTTGATTTAAATAAAATTAGTGACTGTGTTATTATTCCTGTGTATTGATTGTTAATTTATGATAAATTAATTAGAGATTTTGGTTGTTGAATTATAGTTAATTAAATTAGAGATTTTTGGATGTTAATGTTAATTAATTAACTAGCTTATTGGATACCAATTTTCAGTTAATTAATTAGAGTTTATTGCTTGTTAATTTAAGTTAATTAATTGGAATTATTGGACGTTAATCCTTATTGGATGTCAATTAAATCCTTATTGGATTTTCATTAAGTGAATGGTTAGTTAATGGTTAAATTAATTAGTAGTTATGGGTTATTGGGTTGGCGCTAATTGGGTTTTAAAATTCAAATTGTTAGTTAAATGGATTAAACCGATTTGAATTAATGGGTTAATGGGTAAAAAAATTAAAAACCCAAAGTTTAAGTGATAATTTCGGTTAGGGTAGAGTTTGTGGCGATTTTTGGCTTGAGGAAACCTTGGGGCGGCTAGGGCAAAGAAGTTGGCGACTTCCTTGAAGGCTTTGGCGATTTCCTTGAAGGCTTTGGCGATTTCCTTGAAGGCTTGGACGAAAATTTTTCTTCCTCTTCCTTCTTCCTTTGGCCGGCATTCCTTGGTGTTTGGTGGCGTCTCTCAAAGCTTTAGACGAATTTTTGGAAAGGTTTTTACATATTGGTGATCACGGTTAAGAGGTGAGTGGAATGTCTCGTTTGACCTATGAATTTAGTTGTGTTAGTGACATGATACATTTGAGTTCTTGGAATTTCTACCATGTTAAAACCGAATTTAAGGGATGAAAACCAAAATTTAGATGTTCTTTCATGTAAACCGAATTCTTGATAATTTTCATGATAATCCGAAATCTTGATATTATTTATGATAAATTATTCATGACAACCGAAATTTGGTATTATTTATGAAAAACCGAAATTAACATGTTTACATGAGGATTATAAAGACAATTACATGTTATAATTTTATGTTGATGTTATGGAATTTAGGTAGTTTTAAATTAGTGAATTTTGAGCATGACATTCTTGTTAGCTAGAGTTTAAATTTTAAATAGATGACATGTTGTAAAACCGTGGGTTATATGTGTTGTAATGATTTTTGGATGTGTGTTAATTACAATCCATGACTGTTTATTTAGGTGTGTAGCATGTTATTTAATTTAGGTGTGTAGCCTGTTATTTAATTGTTTGAGAAATTTGGGTGATAACATAGCAAGGTTTGACTAAACTAATCAGCATGAAATCTAAGGACTACACTATATTATGTGATATTCGAATATGAAATATTATGTGTTATGTTATGTGATTTTCGAATAGTATGGGTTATGTGAATTTTGAACAATATGTGTTATGTGATGGATTATGTGAATTTTGAATATTATGTGTTATGTGTTGGTTAGGACTATGGCTAAGTGTAACCGTGTACTCATAGGATAGTCCTTATGTGATATGTTAAGGGTTTGAATTTCAGCCCTGTATTTGATATGTGAGGAGGTTGATGTTCAGCCTGCCTATTATGATTATTGTGATGGGGGTTGATGTTCAGCCTGCCCGATATGATTTTTGTGATGACTATCCTAGAGTCTAGTTGACACTTAGGAGTCCACCTTTATGAAATATGATATAAGATGTGTTTGTTGTCCAGTAGGAACCTTTTGGGAGAACGGGTTTTGACGCAAAGTGCCATGTCTTGGTCGGACAGGGGCCACCTCTTGATGTCATCACTCTCTTTTTGTGATATGGGGTGTCGTAGAGCAAAGTGCCACGTCGTGAACCGGCGGGGGCCACCTCTTGAATCTACACACAAGCCATCGATGTGTTTATGGGGTGTTTTAGAGCAAAGTGCCACGTCGTGACCTGGCGGGGGCCACCTCTTGATTCTACTCACTGTCCATGTTTATGTGTTGCACGAGATTTTGCAGCTCCCAGTGCTTAGGCCAAAGCCGGGTTAGACCATATTGGTCACTACTGAATATGCTGGACAACTAGGTTAACTAAGTATTGGTGTGTTTAGTTGGTTTAGAGTATAACTCTAGAACCTGAGTTTGTTTAGAACCTGAGTTTGTTATATGTTGGTGTGTACATCTGGCTGTTTATATGACTTCTGTATTTAATCTTGTTGTATATTGACATAATGTTCTGTTAAAGATTTTTAAAATAATCTGCCTATATTTTTGAATGTATGTTATGGATGGTCGATTTAGACTATCCACTCACTGGGCTGTGTAGCTCACCCCTCACTATTTTCAGGCATAGAGCAGGGGCGCATTTCTTGAGTTAGCATTGGCGTGGACATTATGCTAGTTTGCTGTGATTATATTTAAGAACTTTTGTGCTTAAATTTGAGGCCGGTTGTGGCCGAACTATATGAGTTATACAAACTATATGAATGATGTGAACTATGTGAATTTGTGTGAACCACGTGAACTATGTGAAATTTGTGTTGCCAGATTGTGGCAGTTAAATGAGTTTGATTTTTGTGTCACCGCGGGCCTCAGCCTGGTTTCGGTGTTTGGTATGAGTTTATAAAATCGACTTTGTGGCTTTGCTTTGAATTTCGAATCGAATTGTATTTATGCCATCGGATTTGATATAACTGTTGCCTTGCATATGTCTAGTGCAAGGATTGCGTGGTGGCAGGTACCCTTATGTGATTTATGAGATTTGTGTTTTGTGGATATTTATGTATGGGTTTGTGGAAATTTTCAGATCGTGTTTTCTTGAACTCGGTTTTACCTAGCATATGAATCGATCTTATATGAAACATCCTGTATCATTCATGAATTGTGCCATTTGTTTGGGGTTAAGATAACGGGATGTTACAACAGGACATTCAGCAACCCCACACAGGCGTGGGTGAGTTATAAGCAGATTAAATTTAACAATGCTTTAAAATCAAGAGGGAGGCTACTCCTCCAAGTTCTCTTGCTAACAAACAAAGGACTATCTAAAGAAGGGGATCAAGAGAGGGAGATGCGCCAAGCCCTACAAATCCAAGAGAGGTGTAGTCAAATGTTCTTAAGATGCATAAAGAGAAGACACAATAAGATGGAGTACTTAACTTAGAGAATCGCTTGAAGGAGTTCAAGGGGTGTCTCCATGTTCTTTGCGCCAACTCAAGCCTTTGTTCTCTTTGATGCTATGGACTTGAAGATGGAGACTCTCGGCCTTGTGTTGATGAATGGAGGGCGAGGAGAAGGAGAGGGGAGGCTGTTGGGGTATGCCCTTAAGGCTAATGTTTGAGGCCTTGGGATTATATCAGTATCATGTATAAACTCAATGTTTATAAAGGCAATAGTTGTTATTCAGGTTGTTGCATTATCTGCTGCCATATGTATACTTCTGAATAATGTCTCAATGCTGTTCAGCTTGGCTGACATGCAGTATTGTCCTTAGTCGAGATATCTTGGTGAACATGAGACAGCCTTGATATGATTGAGACTAATATGTGTTCTAATCTTATAGGATGCTTCGAGCATGGAATAAGATGTAGACTCATGGGTACATTGGATGTACTGGACAGACCCTACTTAGGATATTCAATTGTTTGTCACAATGTGAATAATCCTTATATGCAAACAAGTGGCATACTTCCTCTGACTTGAGATCACTTGTGTTTCTAAATGATGATTGGCATTGTCTTGAGGTAGTTCAATATCATTTGAAACATAATGGTTATAGATTATCTTGGATAATGAGCATGAGTCATGTTAGGGTGCTAGTGATAGATATAGGATTGCCTTCTCCTTGTTTGGAGTGTGATGTTCTAAAGGGGCCCTCTGGATGAGATGGTTGTGAAAGTGTATGGCCATACCCAGATGACTATGTTCATCTGATCTAACCACTCTCATCATATTGGAGTTACAGGCTTGACATGCTTATCCAATAAGAACATCCAGTGGCAAAGGAAACAAGTATGCCTAGTGAATTGAATTCACACTTATGCTATGGTTTGGGTGTAGTCTTGGAAGATTCTTTCCTTTATATTGGGAGACAGTGATGTGTTGCTAGATACCCCTCTCTGTTCGTGATAACGTAAGTTGTCGTTACCGACATTTAAAGGAAACCCTTAGGGTCGCACAATTTGATGATATGGCTTACTTAAGTCAGATTGTGTGGACTGAATTGTTTTGGTTCAGTTTAAAGGGATTTAAACTCTGATTGTAAGTGAGATCTGGTCTGATCATGTTTGATTGATTAGGGCTTGAGATCGGTAAGCTTCGATCGAGAGAAATGATGCTAGATCGGTGAGATCAAGAGCATCAAGAGATGGATGGTTAGATCTTGAACCTTTTGGTTCAATATGATCTAGGACAATGCTTGGTTTAATTTGGTCTTTGAACCAAATTCAATGAACCGGTTCACTTAATGTGAGCGCATGGTTCAAGGGGAGAAGAGAAGCGATCGGTTCACTTGGGGTGAACGCATGGGTGATCGCATGATCGCATGAACGTTGAGGGTTTACTATTTTTGGAAGTCATGCTTTCCAAAATAGTCTTCACGCCTCCACGTTCGAGAGCATTGCTCTATACTCGCCTCTCCTCTCTCGTGTTGTGAAGCTTTTCTTCACGCCAAGAAGAATTCGACAAGCCAAGAGATCTCATCCCTTCACTCGATCAGGAGACTTGGAAATCCTTGCTAGCACAAGGAACGACAAGGAGAAGCCTCTCTCATCTTGTGTGCGCAGGCTTTGGAGGAGAGCCGCATCGTTCTCTGCTTCCAAGTAGCCATCCAAGCAATGGCATCGATATGATCTTGTGTTGATCTTTACAAAGTTAAGTTGATCATATATTTGCATACCAATCGATCTTGTAGGAAACCCTAGATTCCGCTTTGCGATTTTATATATATGTGCATATTAGGGTTTCCCCACCCCTTTAGTGACTTTCAATTGGTATCAAAGCAGGTTCTGGTATGTTATATGATTGCTTAATGTGTGATCCTTGTTTGCGTTTGTTTAGATCTAGAGTTAACATGCGAGAATACATGCTAGTTATTAGATGTTGGCGCATGTATGATGTTTACTTGTTGCCGCATACTAAAGATTTTTGTCAAAAACTTATCTTGCACGCATCCACTAGATCTATAAGCGCCTGCTTTAAAAACTTAGAGGGGTTATTAGGGTTGAAGTCGTCGTCCTGTCTAGACCCAACAGTCTGATCAGACTATCTGACAGCCTAGATGGGTCGACCAGATGGCACCTATGCGCAAGCATCAGGTGGCTATAGGTCGACTGCAGAAGGGCGTGTAGCGATGTCTGATTGAGACAACCAGTGAACGCTCATGATTAAGGCCCGGGGTCACACCCGCTTGCCAGAACTCATGAGGGACGTTCAGCCCTTAAGGCATGCATTGTTGACCATGAGGTCGACTCAAGTCGGTTATGACTTGGTGCATGCAAGGGCAGTGGGTCTGACTAGGTCTGATGAGTGGATCCCTATTAATGGACCGTTGTAAGGTAGTAGGGCTCATAAGGAAATAAAATTGATGCCAATGGGATTTTCGAAAATTTTATTTTCCTGTTTGGATCACATGTTGTTTGTATAACATGAATGAATGTCTATTTCATCTTATGTTGGCTGCCCAATTAATGTGTGCTGTGTTGGGGCCTGCGTGCCTGGATTAAATTGTAAATTTTATTGTGATCTGCGCATCACATTTTAATTAATTTATAAAGTGTATTTGACCTGCGTGTCAATCATGTCTAGATAGATTAAATTGTAATTTAATCAGACATGAGCACAGAGCACACATGGCAGAAGCACTTGCAGCAAGTGGCTTCACCAGTGGGAGGTCTAGAGTTCGACTCTAGGACAGGCGCATGCTACCTGGTGGGTGCATCTGAGCTGCAGAGGGCGCTTGGGCCTGGGCTTGGCCAGATGGATTTGCAAAAAGACCCATGAAGAGCTCAACTGAAGACTTAAGTTAAATTATGGTCTTACTTAGGCTTAATGGGCTTTTACCACATAAGATCATCATGCTTTCAATTTACTGTTTAAGTAATTTAGTAACTGCATGATTTATTCTTCTGCTATCACCATAGGATTTGTATGATAGTAAGAAGATAAAAGGACCGTTAAAATCCAACGATGAATATCAAGCACGTAAGCCTTCTGACGCGAAACCTCACTGTTCTGACTATCGTTGGGGCCGTGTTGTACCCACTCAGTGGGCACGCCCATCTATCTTCAGACGATGTGTGATTACACCTGCGTGTTACAGAGAAGGGATTTATCGCTTCTCGTTGCTCAGCATAGCACGTGGTGGTCCAGGGAGTAGGTCAGGTCAGCTTGACCATGTAGGCTACATATTGAGCATATGGTAGCCATATGGAGGCACCCATCTGTGGGATCAGAGACTGTGTTGTACCAACTCAGTTGGCACAGTCTGCTGGATTGCCCAGATGAAGGGGAATCGCACGGGTTGGCGATTGGCAGGGGTTGCCTACCAGAGATTAGTGCTTGTACTCTCTGTGCATCTTATCTCGCCTGAGCGGGACGCGGAGACCAAGTATGAAATCTGGATCCCATCTCACTAAAAGAGTTTCACTCTTTCGGACTGTTTTACTGGATTTTTCAGTCAGATAAAATAGTGAGAAAAGAATCATTCTTAAGTCCTGGATTGATTCTAACATTGATACTGACCTTGCTGTTCTTGCAATGTTGTAGATTACTGCAGCAACGAACACCACAGCGTTCAATGTGCGATCCTTACTGGAAAGGGAGAAGTTTGCTGGGCCAAACTTCTCAGACTGGTACGAACACCTTAAGATTGTTCTTAAGGTTGAGAGGAAGCTGTATGTCCTCGAGACAGCAATACCGCCTCAACCCGCTGCGAATGCCGCAAGGGCGGTTCGGGAAGCTTATGAGAAGCATGTCAATGATAGCATTGATGTCGCTTGCCTTATGCTTGCGTCTATGACGCCAGAGCTTCAGCGTCAGCATGAAGATTTATCTGCTATTGAAATTATAGCAAATCTCAAGATGCTGTATGCTGCACAGGCAAGGACTGAACGCTATAACTTGACTAAACTTTTCTTTAAGAGCAAACTGACTGAAGGGAGTCCAGTGGGAGCTCACGTACTCAAGATGATTGGGTACAAGGAGGCTCTAGAGAAACTGGGACACACCATCAATCAGGAGCTTGTTGTATACATTATCCTGTAGTCTCTCCCAGCCTCTTTCGATCCATTCATCATTAATTTTAATATGAACAAGATCGACTGTACGCCGGCGGAGTTACTGAACATGCTCTATACTACAAAGCAGACTCTTGAAAAGGGAAAGCCTTCATCCTCTGTCTTGATGATTCCTTCCAGGAACAAGAAGAAGGGGAAGAAGGGCAAAGCCCCTGTCAAGAGCTACAACAAGGCTCTGAAACAAAAGATCAAGCAGTCGAAGGAATACAGATGTTTCCATTGTGGCCAGCTGGGTCACTGGAAGAAGGACTGTAAAGCGCTCCAAGGAGATAAGAAGGGAAGCAAGCCTTTCGCTTCTGGCTCAGGTATTTTCGTGACTGAAGTCATGGTATCTTCTTCTTCTATTTCATGGGTGTTGGACACTGCATGTGGAGTTCACATTTGTTCAAATGTACAAGAACTCAAGAGAAGAAGACAGGTGGGACAGCATGAGGTGGACCTACGAGTAGGAAACGGGCCACGGGTTGCTGCTGTTGCTGTAGGAGAATATCACATCTCTTTACCATCTGGTCTTGTATTAGAACTGGACAATTGTTATTTTGTACCGAGCATAACTAAGAATATTATCTCTATTCCTGCTCTTGTCAGGAAAGGGTTTTCCTTTGAATGCAAAACTTCAAAGTGTTATATTTCTTTTGATAATATTGTTTATGCTACTGGGTCGATTAACAATGGGTTATTCATGTTGGACATGGAATGTTCTGTACAACAAATTGATAATTAGAAAGCCAAATATGCTGATGACAGCACCTTGCTATGGCATAGTCGTTTAGGCCACATTAACAAGAAGCGCATTAAGCGGTTGCATGAACATGGACTGCTGGGATCATTCTCCTATGAGGAGCTTGATACATGCAAAGCTTGTTTAATGGGTAAAATGACGAAGTCTCCTTTTTCTAATAAAGGTCAAAGGGCTTCAGGTTTACTTGACCTCATTCACAGTGATGTGTGTGGGCCATTTAGTAAACATGCCAGAGGTGGCTATTCATACTTCGTTACCTTTACTGATGATTTCAGTAGGTATGGTTATGTCTATCTAATGAGACATAAAAGTGAATCTTTTGACAAGTTCAAAGAGTTCAAAAATGAAGTACAAAATCAGCTAGGCCGAAATATCAAGGCACTTCGCTCAGATCGAGGTGGAGAATACTTGAGTCGAGAGTTTATTGACTATCTGAAGGAGTGTGGGATTATCTCACAGCTCACTCCGCCAGGAACACCGCAATGGAATGGTGTGTCCGAGAGGAGAAATAGAACCTTATTGGATATGGTTCGTTCTATGATGAGTCAGGCTACTCTACCTTACTCCTTTTGGGGATTTGCACTGGAAACAGCTGCAAAGGTACTAAACCGAGTGCCATCCAAGGCCGTTTCAAAGACGCCATATGAGTTATGGTATGGGAAACAGCCGAGCTTGACATTTATTAAAATCTGGGGTTGCGAGGCTTATGTCAAAAAGCTCGCCTCTGGGAAACTGGAGAGCAGATCTGATAAATGTATCTTTGTCGGTTACCCTAAAGAAACTAAGGGTTATTATTTCTACGATCCCAAGGAGAACAAAGTATTTGTTGCTCGTACGGCTATTTTTCTTGAGAAGGAATTTCTTCTGCAAGAGGCCAGTGGGAGAGAAATAAAGCTGGATGAGAATCCAGAGGAAGGACAAAGAAGCCAAGCACAGTTGGATGAGCCTGAGCCAATAGAACAGGTTACTGAACAACCTGAGGCTCAAATATCACGGGAACCGCGAAGATCGGGAAGGATCCGTCGACAGCCTGAGCGCTATGACGGAGTCTACATCATTAATGATGAACCCCTCACTTATGCGGATGCGGTCAGTGGACCGGAATCAGCGAGATGGCTTGAAGCTATGCGAGCCGAGATGGACTCTATGTCAGATAACCAAGTCTGGGATTTGGTTGATCCGCCTCCGGGAGTAATCCCTATTGGCTGTAAATGGATGTTCAAGAAGAAGATTGACATGGACGGTAACGTGGTTACCTATAAAGGCAGGCTAGTTGCGAAAGGTTTCAAACAAATCTACGGGATAGATTATGATGAAACTTTCTCTCCTGTAGCCATGTTCAAGTCTATTCGGATTATTCTCGCGATAGCAGCATATTATGATTATGAGATCTGGCAAATGGATGTGAAGACCGCTTTCCTTAATGGAAAATTAGAAGAGGATGTGTATATGACACAACCTGAAGGTTTCACCAATCCATCAGATCGTCATAAAATATGCAAATTAAAGAAGTCAATTTATGGACTTAAACAAGCATCAAGAAGCTGGAATATTCGTTTTGATGAATCAATCTGTGAGTTTGGTTTCATCAAGAATGAAGATGACCCATGTGTATATAAGAGGCTTAGTGGGAGCGTGATTACTTTCCTAGTCCTCTACGTCGATGATATCTTGATCATTGGAAACGATATTCCTGAACTGCATGCCGTCAAGGCATGGTTAAGAAAATGTTTCCAGATGAAATATTTAGGAGAAGCAGCCTATGTATTAGGTGTGAAGATCTACAGAGATAGATCTAAGAGGCTTCTCGGGCTGTGCCAGAGTACTTACATCGATAAAGTCCTGGAGAGATTCCATTTAGAAAATTCTAAAAGTGGATATCTTCCAGTCAGACATGGTCTGAATCTTTCAAAGAGTCAGTGTCCACAAACACAGACTGAGAAAGATGAAATGGACAATACGCCTTATGCTTCGGCTATTGGGTCCATTATGTATGCGATGTTGTGTACTCGCCCAGACGTCGCTTACGGGTTAAGCGTGACCAGTCGATTCCAAAGTAATCCAGGAAAGGCACACTGGATTGCGGTCAAGAACATTTTAAAATATCTTCGGAGGACCAAAGATATGTTCTTGATTTATGGAGGTCAGGAAGAACTCAGTATTGAAGGATATACTGACGCTTCGTTCCAATCTGACCAGGATGATTTCCGATCGCAATCAAGCTATGTTTTTAGCTTGAATGGAGGAGCAGTGGTGTGGAAGAGTTTCAAACAATCAATTGTTGCTGATTCCACAATAGAAGCCGAGTATGTTGCAGCCTCGGAAGCATCTAAGGAGGCAGTGTGGATTCGTAAGTTCGTTCAAGAACTTGGTGTTGTTCCTTCGAGTGCAGATCCATTGGTTATCTTCTGTGATAACACTGGAGCAATAGCACAAGCAAAGGAACCACGGTCGCAACAGAAGTCCAAGCACATACAGAGAAGGTTTCACTTGATCCGGGAGATCGTAGATCGAGGAGAGATCAAGATCTGTAAGGTTCATACAGATGACAATCTAGCTGACCCGCTTACAAAGCCTCTGGCGCAGCAGAAGCATGAGAAGCACTGTAATAATATGGGTTTGAGATTTCTCAACCATTAGATTAAGTGCAAGTGGGAGATTGTTGGGGTATGCCCTTAAGGCTAATGTTTGAGGCCTTGGGATTATATCAGTATCATGTATAAACTCAATGTTTATAAAGGCAATGGTTGTTATTCAGGTTGTTGCATTATCTGCTGCCATATGTATACTTCTGAATAATGTCTCAATGCTGTTCAGCTTGGCTGACATGCAGTATTGTCCTTAGTCGAGATATCTTGGTGAACATGAGACAGCCTTGATATGATTGAGACTAATATGTGTTCTAATCTTATAGGATGCTTCGAGCATGGAATAAGATGTAGACTCATGGGCACATTGGATGTACTGGACAGACCCTACTTAGGATATTCAATTGTTTGTCATAATGTGAATAATCCTTATATGCAAACAAGTGGCATACTTCCTCTGACTTGAGATCACTTGTGTTTCTAAATGATGATTGGCATTGTCTTGAGGTAGTTCAATATCATTTGAAACATAATGGTTATAGATTATCTTGGATAATGAGCATGAGTCATGTTAGGGCGCTAGTGATAGATATAGGATTGCCTTCTCCTTGTTTGGAGTGTGATGTTCTAAAGGGGCCCTCTGGATGAGATGGTTGTGAAAGTGTATGGCCATACCCAGATGACTATGTTCATCTGATCTAACCACTCTCATCATATTGGAGTTACAGGCTTGACATGCTTATCCAATAAGAACATCCAGTGGCAAAGGAAACAAGTATGCCTAGTGAATTGAATTCACACTTATGCTATGGTTTGGGTGTAGTCTTGGAAGACTCTTTCCTTTATATCGGGAGACAGTGATGTGTTGCTAGATACCCCTCTCTGTTCGTGATAACGTAAGTTGTCGTTACCGACATTTAAAGGAACCCTTAGGGTCGCACAATTTGATGATATGGCTTACTTAAGTCAAATCGTGTGGACTGAATTGTTTTGGTTCAGTTTAAAGGGATTTAAACTCTGATTGTAAGTGAGATCTGGTCTGATCATGTTTGATTGATTAGGGCTTGAGATCGGTAAGCTTCGATCGAGAGAAATGATGCTAGATCGGTGAGATCAAGAGCATCAAGAGATGGATGGTTAGATCTTGAACCTTTTGGTTCAATATGATCTAGGACAATGCTTGGTTTAATTTGGTCTTTGAACCAAATTCAATGAACCGGTTCACTTAATGTGAGCGCATGGTTCAAGGGGAGAAGAGAAGCGATCGGTTCACTTGGGGTGAACGCATGGGTGATCGCATGATCACATGAACGTTGAGGGTTTACTATTTTTGGAAGTCATGCTTTCCAAAATAGTCTTCACGCCTCCACGTTCGAGAGCATTGCTCTATACTCGCCTCTCCTCTCTCGTGTTGTGAAGCTTTTCTTCACGCCAAGAAGAATTCGACAAGCCAAGAGATCTCATCCCTTCACTCGATCAGGAGACTTGGAAATCCTTGCTAGCACAAGGAACGACAAGGAGAAGCCTCTCTCATCTTGTGTGCGCACGCTTTGGAGGAGAGCCGCATCGTTCTCTGCTTCCAAGTAGCCATCCAAGCAATGGCATCGGTATGATCTTGTGTTGATCTTTACAAAGTTAAGTTGATGTAATACCCCGAGTATAGTCCCACATTGCAAGTGGGAGAAACTATTATGTGGTTTATAAGGCTTAGTGGGCTTGCTATTGTTAACTTGGGCTTAAGCATTTTAATAGATTGAGCCACGTTGCAAATTGGCTCACTAAGTTAATAAATAGTTTGCTTACTAAGCGGGTCGTAACAGAATGGTATCAGAGGAGTTGGCTAGCTAAAACTTAGTTCGGGGGGAAAACATGTTTGTGTATTGCTAGACACCTGATAGGTTTATGTTTGTTTTCCTGACTATGGTATGTGTGTGTAGGAATTTAAGATGGTGCGAACCAGAGGAAATGGTAGTGGCGAGGATGAGCAGCCTTCGAACCTCACGAGAACTATTGAGGCTCTGACTGGCATGGTACAGCAACAAGGTGCCATGATAGAGAGGCAAGCTCAGATGCTGCAGCAGCAACAGACTCAGCATCAAGAGGCACAACAGCAGCTCTTGCAGCAGTTGACTCAAGAGAGACCCCAGACTACTACTCGAGCGGTGGGGGATGACTCTCAGGAGGGCGCTCACAGGCGCTATGCCTCACTTGTGAGTGAATTCCAGAAACTGGGTCCCATCTCTTTTTATGGGGGCTCAGAATCCAGTACTGCCGAGAACTGGCAGTTGGTCTTGGAAAAGATTTTCCAAGTCATGCGCTGCTCAGATGAAGACAAGTTATGTCTGACCACCTATATGATGCGTGGTGACGCAGATGAGTGGTGGAAGGGCGTGGTGAGACTTGCTGAGGAAAAACATGAGACTGTAGATTGGCCTTACTTCTTGTCTCGATTTAACGAGAAGTACTTCCCAGATAGTTTGGTGGAGGACCGAGAGGTGGCATTTATTCACCTGGAGCAGGGTGATATGACAGTGGACCAGTATGAATTGCAGTTCACTAAGTTGGGAAAGTATGCCCCTCACCTGATAAACACTGAAAAGAGGAGAGCTACTAAGTTTCTCAGAGGTCTCAGATGGGACATTAGAGAGCAGGTTGGTGCTCAGCATTTGGAGACCTATGTTGAGACGGTTGGGCGAGCTCGCACCATTGAGAGATACATATCTGAGAGGAGTTCTCATGTTGCCGTGACAGTGGTTCCTGCAGCTGAGGCGGCGGTTCCTCAGTATGGTAGTGGCGGCAAGGGTAAGAAGTACCCTAAACATAAGGACTACAAAAAGAACAGGTATAAGCCTTACTCCTACAAGGCACCGCAGCAGTCCAGGGATGCACCGCAGCAGTTCAGGGATGTCAGAGATGTAAGAAACAGTATCACAGAGGACCGGACTTGTAATTATTGTGGGCTCAAGGGACATCTAGTGAAAGACTGTCATAAGAGGAATGGTGTATGTTTCAGGTGTAAGAAACCTGGGCACATGGTCAAGGACTGTAAAGAACCTGAGATGCAGCAGAGAGGCGCAGATAAGCCTACAGTCCAGACTAGAGTTTATGCTGTGGCTGAGAAGGATACACGAACTTCCCGATCCGTCGTGGAAGGTACCTTATTTGTATTTGATCAGTTAGCTCGTATCTTATTTGATCCTGGTGCAAATTTGTCTTTTGTATCTGTTAAGTTTGCTGCATGTTTACCTGTTGTACCTAAGATGCTAGACTATGTTGTGTCTGTGAGTACTCCCTTAGGAAAATCATTGTCTACAGATACTGTTTGTGCTGATTGTGTAGTGCATGTAGAGGGTTATGAGTTTCTGGTAGATCTAATCCTCTTAGACATGCAAGATTATGATGTCATCCTAGGTATGGATTGGTTATCCTCACATCATGCTACTGTGGATTGCTTTGAGAAAGTAATCACTTTAAATCTGCTAGATGGGAGTAGGATTTTTGTGAGAGGTCTAGTGTCGGACCAAGGACCGCATGTAATATCTTTCCTGCAGGCCAGGAAGTTACTTGCTAGTGGATGCAAGGGCTATCTTGCGCATGTTAAGGTGCAGGATGATTCTACTTCTGATTTGACTCAGATGGCGGTGGTGAAAGAATTTCCTGATGTGTTCTCTGAAGAATTTTCAGGCTTGCCACCTATTCGAGAGGTAGAGTTTGGCATTGAGTTGGCGCCAGGTACGGCACCTATCTCCAGAGCTCCTTACCGTATGGCTACCTCAGAGTTGGCCGAGCTTAAGAAGCAACTGGAGGAATTGCTAGAGAAAGGGTACATTCGGCCTAGTGCTTCTCCCTGGGGAGCGCCAGTACTGTTTGTAAAGAAGAAAGATGGAACCCTGAGGATGTGTATAGACTACAGGCAACTGAACCAAGTGACTATCAAGAATAACTATCCTCTTCCCAGAATTGATGATCTGTTTGATCAATTACAGGGAGCTACAGTGTTCTCTAAGATTGATCTGAGATCAGGGTATTATCAGCTTAGAGTCAAGGATGAGGATATATTTAAGACTGCTTTCAGGACCAGGTATGGGCATTTTGAATTTTTAGTTATGCCTTTTGGACTGACGAATGCACCTGCTGTCTTCATGGATTTGATGAACAGGGTATTCCATGAATTGCTTGACTCTTGTGTGGTAGTCTTTATAGACGATATTTTGGTATACTCACGGACTACTTCAGATCATGTCAGTGACTTGCGCAGAGTGCTGGAGGTTCTGAGGAAGAACCGATTATATGCCAAGGCTAGTAAGTGTGAGTTCTGGCTAGAGAAGATTAGTTTCCTTGGGCATGTGATTTCTGGTCAGGGGGTGTCTGTGGATCCAGTTAAAGTGCAAGCCATCCTTGATTGGGGAAGACCGACTAGTGCTACTGAGATCAGAAGTTTCCTGGGTTTAGCAGGTTACTACCGGAGATTTGTTGAGGGATTCTCCAAGTTGGCGGGTCCTTTAACTAAATTGACCAGAAAGGAGGCCAAGTTTATTTGGGATGATAAGTGTGAAGAGAGCTTTCAAGAGCTGAAAAGGAGGTTGACTAGTACACCGATCCTCATTATTCCTAGTGATGGGGAAAGGTTTACTGTTTATACGGATGCTTCAGGCAAAGGGTTGGGTTGTGTCTTGATGCAGAAGGGTTCTGTAGTAGCCTATGCTTCGAGACAACTGAAGGAGTATGAATTGAACTACCCTACTCATGATTTAGAGTTGGCGGCCGTAGTCTTTGCTTTGAAGATATGGCGCCACTATTTACTGGGTCAGGAGTTCGATCTGTTCACTGATCACCAGAGTCTCAAGTATATCTTCACTCAGAAGGAGTTGAACATTTGACAGAGAAGATGGATGGAGTTGATCAAAGACTATGACTTCTCTATTCAGTATCAGGCTGGAAAGGCCAATGTAGTGGCGGATGCACTGAGCAGACATCCAGTTACTTCAGTAGCTGCTTTACGAGTCAGTGAGTGGCGGTTACTGCAGGAGTTCAGCGATCTCAGGATCAGTGTTTCTCCTAGAGTTCAGTCGGGTTATGTGGCCTTTCTCAGAGTACAGTCTGCTTTGTTGCAGAAGATCAGAGATCAGCAGTCTGTGGATCCGAGATTAGTTCAGATCAGGGATAGTTTGGTTGATGGAGCAGTTCAGGATTTTAGCCTGTCTGATGATGGTATTCTTCGGTTTCGTGGAAGGGTATGTGTCCCTGAGGAACCAAGCTTGAGGAAAGAAATATTGGAGGACAGCCATAACTCCAAATATTCTCTACATCCTGGCGTGACTAAGATGTATCAGGACCTCAAGAAGAGTTTTTGGTGGCCGGGCATGAAGAAAGAGGTATATGATTTTGTCTCTAGGTGTTTAACCTGTCAGACTGTAAAGGCTGAACACCAGAAGCCTGGTGGTTTGTTGCAGCCCCTTCCTATTCCTGAGTGGAAGTGGGAATGCATCAGTATGGATTTTGTATGTGGTTTGCCTAGAACCAGATTGGGTCATGATGCTATTTGGGTGATCGTTGATAGACTCACTAAATCAGCCCATTTTCTCCCGATCAAGATGACTTATCCTTTAGAGAGGCTGGCTAGATTATACATTGATGAGATAGTCAGACTGCATGGAGTGCCTGTTGATATTGTGTCTGATAGGGACTCTCGATTTTTGTCCAAATTTTGGAAGAGTTTACAGGAAGGTTTGGGTACTAAGTTGAGTTTTAGTACAGCATACCATCCTCAGTCTGATGGCCAGACGGAGCGTACTATCCAGACTCTAGAAGATTTGTTGAGAGCCTATGTGGTTGATTGGAGTTCTGAGTGGAACCGGGATCTATCCTTGATAGAGTTCACTTATAATAATAGTTTCCACTCCAGTATTCAGATGGCTCCTTATGAGGCTTTGTATGGGAGAAGGTGTAGGACTCCCTTGTGTTGGGAGGAAACTGGTGACAGAATGATTTTGAGATCTGATGCAGTACAGGAGACTACTGATAAGGTCAGAGAGATTCAGGATAAATTGAAGATTGCTCGGGACAGACAGAAGAGTTATGCTGACGACCGTCGTCGTTCCTTGGAGTTTATGGTAGGGGATCATGTTTTCTTAAAGGTGTCACCTACTAAAGGTGTTATGAGGTTTGGCAAAAAGGGCAAGTTGAGCCCTAGGTTTGTAGGCCCTTTTGACATTATTGAGAGAATTGGTCCAGTGGCTTACCGGTTAGCTTTACCTCCTGCTATGGATCATGTGCATAATGTGTTCCATGTTTCTGTTTTGAGGAAATATCATCCTGATCCATCTCATGTATTGGAATTAGAACCTCTTCAGATTCAGAGTGATTTGACTTTTGAGGAAAGACCTCTCCGGATTGTGGATAGAAAGGATAAAGTTCTGAGGAACAAGACTATACCTTTGGTAAAGGTTATCTGGGGAAATCAGTCGGTTGAGGAGGCGACTTGGGAGACTGAAGCTGATATGAGGAAATTTTATGCTTATCTCTTTGATGATATGGATGCTGAGCTTTAGAGGACTAAAGCTTTATAAGGAGGGAGGGATGTAAGATCCAAGGATCTTAAGTCCTGGTAAGCATTATTTTGATTTAAATAAAATTATTGACTGTGCTATTATTCCTGTGTATTGATTGTTAATTTATGATAAATTAATTAGAGATTTTTTTGGAGGTTAATGCTAATTAATTAACTAGCTTATTGGATGCAAATTTTCAGGTAATTAATTAGAGTTTACTGCTTGTTAATTTAAGTTATTTAATTGTCAATTAATTGGAGTTATTGGACGTTAATCCTTATTGGATGTCAATTAAATCCTTATTGGATTTTCTTTAAGTGAATGGTTAGTTAATGGTTAAATTAATTAGTTAACCATGGGTTATTGGGTTGGCGCTAATTGGGTTTTAAAATTCGAAATTATTAGTTAAATGGATTAAACCCTATTTGAATTAATGGGTTAATGGGTTAAAAATTTAAAACCGAAATTTTGAGTTAGTAATTTCGGTTAGGGTAGAGTTTATGGCGAAATTTTAGCTTGGAGGAAATTCTTGGGCGACGCCTTGAAGGCTTGGGGCAATTCTTGGAGGCTTGGAGGCGAAAATTCCTTTCTTCCTCTTCCTTCTCCCTTTGGCCGGCGTCTTGGTGTTGGTGGCGTTCCTCTTCCCTTGGTGGCAACATTGGTGGAATTTCAAGGCTTTAGGCGAATTGTTGTGGAGGATTTTCACCCTAGTATTCTCGGTTAAGAGGTGAGTGGGGTGTCTTAATTCCTTCCATATGTGTCTTATTCGAACTCCATCAATATAGTTGTGTTAAATAATAAATTTGATTGCATGAAACTTACCATGTGTAAAACCGAAATCTTGATAGTTGGGATGAAAACCGAAAATTTGTAACCTTGATAATTATTTGTGAAAAACCGAATCCTTGATGTTAATTGTGAAATCCGAAATCTTGATGATTGTTTATGAAAACCGAAAATTTGTAATATGAAATTTAAGGTATTCTCTTATGGAATTTGGGAAGTTTTAGACCAATGATTTTAAGCATGAAATTCATGTTAATTAAGGTTTAAAATTAAATAGATAATATGTTATGTTAACCGTGGGTTACATGTGTGAATTGTAAAGCAATTTGATGAATACATGCTTTAAGTTTATGTTTGAATTTTATATTGATTTTATGGATACTTGATAAATGCTTATAATATTATAAAATTCATGTTTATTTATCTAAGACCATGTATTCATGTTTGAGAACATTGGGTGATAACATAGCAAGGTTACACTGAACTGACCGGCCTGAAACTTAAGGATTACACTATGTTATGTGATTTTTAAATATTATGTGATTTATGATTTTTGGAATGTTAAGTGATCTTTGAATATGTGAATATTATGTGGTTATGTGAATTTCGAAAATTATGTTGATATGGGATTTTCGAATATTATCTGTTGTGATCATGTGTTGGTTAGGACTAAGGCTAAGTGTAGCTGTGTACTCAAGGGGATGGTCAATATGTGATATGTTAAGGGTTTGAATTTTCAGCCCTGTATTGTGATATGTGAAGGGGGTTGATGTTCAGCCTGCCTGTTATGATTATTGTGATGGGGGTTGTTGTTCAGCCTGCCCGATGTGATTATTGCGATGACTATCCTAGAGTCTAGTTGACACTTAGGAGTCCACCTTTGTGATATATGATATAAGATGTGTCTATTGTCCAGTAGGAACCTTTTGGGAGAACGGGTTTTGACGCAAAGTGCCATGTCTTGGTCGGACAGGGGCCACCTCTTGATGTCATCACTCTCTTTTTGTGATATGGGGTGTCGTAGAGCAAAGTGCCACGTCGTGACCCGGGGGGGGGCCACCTCTTGAATCTACACACAATCCATCGATGTGTTTATGGGGTGTTTTAGAGCAAAGTGCCACGTCGTGACCTGGCGGGGGCCACCTCTTGATTCTACTCACTGTCCATGTTTATGTGTTGCATGAAATTTTGCAGTCTCCCAGTGCTTAGGCCAAAGCCGGGTTAGACCATAATGGTCACTACTGAATATGCTGGACAACTAGGTTAATTAAGTGTTGGTGTGTTTAGTTGGTTTAGAGTATAACTCTAGAACCTGAGTTTGTTATATGTTGGTGTGTACATCTGACTGTTTATATGACTTCTGTTTTCTTTATGTTATTATATGTTGACATAATTGTTCCTGTTAAAGATTTTTAAAATAATCTGTCTATATTTTTGAGTGTATGTTATGGATGGTCGATTTAGACTATCCACTCACTGGGCTGTGTAGCTCACCCCTCATTATTTTCAGGAGTAGAGCAGGGGCGCAGTTAGCATTATATGGATATCGTGATTTATGCTTAATGAACTTATGATGCCGGTTGTGGCCTTAATATCTGAATTATGTGAACATGTGCTGCCGACTATGGCTAAACTATATGAATTTGTATTGCCGGATTGTGGCAGTTAAATGGTTTTGATTTTTGTGTCACCGCGGGCTTTGGCCTGGTTTCGGTGTTTGGTATAAGTTTATAAAAATCGATTTTGTGATTTTGTTTTGAAATTCGGTTTGTGGTGTATTCTTTGTAATCGGTTTTGATATACCTGTAACTTGCATATGTCTAGTGCAAGTATTGCCTGGTGGCAGGTACCTTTATGGATTTTATGGATTTGATACGGATTTGATATAACTGTTACCTTGCATATGTCTAGTGCAAGGAATGCGTGGTGGCAGGTACCTTTATGAATTGTGTTTTTGTGGAGATTTATATGTATGGAATTTCGAAATTTTCAGATCGTGTTTCCTGGACTTGGTTTTACCTAGCATATGAATCGATCTTGTATGACACATCCTGTTTCTTTTATGAATTATGTTGCTTGTTTGGGGTTAAGATAACGGGATGTTACAGTTGATCATATATTTGCATACCAATCGATCTTGTAGGAAACCCTAGATTCCGCTTTGCGATTTTATATATATGTGCATATTAGGGTTTCCCCACCCCTTTAGTGACTTTCAGAGGCTCGGCTCTTGAAGGAATAAGGGGGAAGATGAGGGGGTTTGGGCGACACAAGCACCCAAAGGAGAAGAGGTGGGCGACACAAGCACCCAATGAAAGCCCCCTAAATCTAAGGGGGGACGAAACCCTAATAGGAGGCGCATATAAAATTCGCAAGGAAGCAAGGGTTTCTTAAAGATCTTTTACATGCCATATGATCAACTGTCAAATGATTGAATAGATCAAGAAGAAGATCATACCATAGCCATTGATTCGAATGGCGTCTTGGAAGAAGATGGCGAAAGGGCTCTCCTCCAAAGGTGACGCACACAAGAGGATGATGACTACTCCTTGTGTTCCTTGTGCTAGCAAGGTTCTCCAAGTGCCCTTATCGTATGGAAGGGATGAGATCTACACTTCTTGGCCGAATCCTCTCTTGTCGTCAACCTTCACCATGCAAGAGTGAGTCTTTGAGAGCAACGGGCGAGAGACGAGAATAGAGAAGCGTTGCACTCGAACGTGGAGGCGTTTTCCACTTCGGAAAACCGAATTTCCAAAAATAGCAAATGCTTCAATACATGCGTTATGCGTTCACTCCAAGTGAACCGAACGCTCATCCCTCTAAATTGAACCATGCGCTCATACATGAGCCGGTTCAATTTGGATTTGGTTCAAGGACCAAATCAAGCCAAGCCTTGGTCCAGATCACCTTAAACCCTAAGATTCAAGATCTGACCGTTCATCTCTTGATGCTCCTGATCTGACCAATCTAGCATCAATTCTCTCGATCGAAGCTTACCGATCTCAAGCCCTAATCAATCAAACATGATCAGACCAGATCTCACTTACAATCAGAGTTTAAATCCCTTAAACTGAACCAAAACAATTCAGTCCACACGATCTGACTTAAGTAAGCCATATCATCAAATTGTGCGACCCTAAGGGTTTCCTTTAAATGTCGGTAACGATAACTTATGTTATCACGATCAGTGAGGGGTATCTAGCAACACATCACTATCTCCCGATATAAAGGAAAGAGTCTTCCAAGACTACACCCAAACCATAGCACAAGTGTGAATCCACTTCACTAGACATACATGTTTCCTTTGCCACTGGATGTTCTTATTGGACATGCGTGTCAAGCTTGTAACTCCAATATGATGAGGATGATTAGATCAGATGAACATAGTCATCTGGGTATGGCCATACACTTTCTCAATCATCTCATCCAGGGGGCCCCTTTAGAACATCACACTCCAAACTAGGAGACGGCAATCCTTTATCTATCACTAGTGTCCTAACCTGACTCATGATCATTATCCAAGATAGTCTATAACCATTATGTTTCAAATGATATTGAACTACCTCAAAACAATGACAATCATCATTTAGAAACACAAGTGATCTCAAGTCAGAGGAAGTATGCCACTTGTTTACATACAAGGATTATTCACATTGTGACAAGCAATTGAACATCCTAGTAGGGTCTGTCCAGTACATCCAATGTACCTATGAGTCTACATCTTATTCCATGCTCGAAGCATCCTAAAAGATTAGAACACATATTAGTCTCAATCATATCAAGGCTGTCTCATGTTCACCAAGATATCTCGACTAAGGACTTAACTGCATGTCAGCCAAGCTGAACAGCATTGAGACATTATTCAGAAGTATACATATGACAGCAGATAATGCAACAACATGAATAACAACCATTGCCTTTATAAACATGAAGTTTATACATGATACTGATACAATCCCGAGGCCTCAAACATTAGCCTTAAGGGCATACCCCAACAATCTCCCACTTGCACTTAATCTAATGGTTGAGATATCTCAAACCCATATTATTACAGTGCTTCTCATGCTTCTGCTGCGCCAGAGGCTTTGTAAGCGGGTCAGACAGATTGTCATCTGTATGAACCTTGCAGATTTTGATCTCGCCTCGATCAATGATCTCCCGGATCAAGTGAAACCGTCTCTGTATGTGCTTGGACTTCTGGTGCGACCGTGGTTCCTTTGCTTGTGCGATTGCTCCAGTGTTATCACAGAAGATAACCAAAGGATCTGCACTCAAAGGAACAACACCAAGTTCCTGAACGAACTTACGAATCCACACTGCCTCCTTAGATGCTTCTGAGGCTGCAACATACTCGGCTTCTGTTGTGGAATCAGCAACAATAGATTGTTTGAAACTTTTCCACACCACTGCTCCTCCATTCAAGCTAAAAACATAGCCTGATTGCGATCGAAAATCATCCTGGTCAGATTGGAACGAAGCGTCAGTATATCCTTCAATACTGAGTTCTTCCTGACCACCATACACCAAGAACATATCTTTGGTCCTCCGAAGATATTTCAAAATGTTCTTGACTGCAATCAAGTGCGCCTGACCTGGATTACTTTGGAATCGACTGGTCACGCTTAACCCGTAAGCGACGTCTGGGCGAGTACACAACATCGCATACATAATGGACCCAATAGCCGAAGCATAAGGCGTATTGTCCATTTCATCTTTCTCAGTCTGTGTTTGCGGACACTGACTCTTCGAAAGATTCAGACCATGTCTGACTGGAAGATATCCTCTTTTAGAATTCTCTAAATGGAATCTCTCCAGGACTTTATCGATGTAAGTACTCTGGCACAGCCCGAGAAGCCTCTTAGATCTATCTCTGTAGATCTTCACACCTAATACATAGGCTGCTTCTCCTAGATCTTTCATCTGGAAACATTTTCTTAACCATGCCTTAACCGCATGTAGTTCAGGAATATCGTTTCCAATGATTAAGATATCATCGACGTAGAGGACTAGGAATGTAAGCTTCGATCGAGAGAATTGGTGCTGGATCGGTCAGATCAGGAGCATCAAGAGATGAACGGCTAGATCTGGAACCTTAGGGTTTAATGTGATCTAGACCAAATAGCTTGGGTTAATTGGTCTTTGAACCAGACCAAAATTGAACCGGTTCACATGTGTGAACGCATGGTTCAAAGCTTGAGGCGTTTTGATCGGTTTTGAGATCATGGGCGCATGACTTCATTGCTTGCTATTTTTGGAAAGTAATAAGCGCCACTTGCATCAACGCCTCAACGCTTGATTCTATTCTCGTCACCTTCTCTTGGCTTTGACGAGAGACTTGCATTCTGGTGTAAGATAGGTGGACGAAAAGGAGAATTCGCCCAAGCAAAGATCTCTTCATCCCTTCAAGCGATCAAGGATACCTTGGGCCCTTGCTAGCACAAGGAACGCCAAAGGAAGTAGGCGACATCTTCTTGTGTGCGTCTTCTTTGGAGGAGAGCGGCATCACTCTCTACTTCCAAGTCGCCATTCGAATCAATGGCTTTGGTATGATCTTCTTCCGATCTTTACATTGTTTAAGGTTGATCATATGAACATATATTACATGCGATCCTCATGAAACCCTTTATCCGCTGCCAAAAGAATTTACTTGCGCCACTCTAGGGTTTCGCTCCCCCTTGAAGGGGACCCTTCAATTGGTATCAGAGCAGGTTCTATGTATGTTCATTTGATTGCTTATATGTGATCCTTGTTTGCGTTTGCTAAGAGTAGATCTAATCACATGCCGAAAAACTACATACTAGTTTGAGAACTTAGATGTATGTTTAGTTATGGTTGGCGCATGTTTGTTGGCGCTTCTTACATGTTGTTTTTGACAAAACAAAATATCATGCGCGCCTCACCTAGATCTAAGGCCCTGCTTTAATCACTTAGACGGGTTATTAGGGTTGATGTCACAGTCATGTCTAGATCCAATCAGTCTGATCAGACAATCTGACATCCTAGATGGGTTGACCAGATAGCACCTGTGCGCAAGCACAAGGTGGCTATAGGTCGATTGCAGACAGGCGTGTAGCGATGTCTGGTTGAGACAACCAGTGAACGCGCTGTTGGGGTATGCCCTTAAGGCTAATGTTTGAGGCCTTGGGATTGTATCAGTATCATGTAATAAACTCTTATGTTTATAAAGGCAATGGTTGTTATTCAGTTTGTTACCTTATCTGATGCAATAAGTGTACTTCTGAATAATGTCTCAAAGCTGTTCAGCTAGGCTGACATGTAGTTAAGTCCTTAGTCGAGATATCTTGGTGAACATGAGACAGCCTTGATATGGTTAAGACTAATATGTGTTCTAATCTTATAGGATGCTTCGAGCATGGAATAAGATGTAGACTCATGGGTACATTGGATGTACTGGACAGACCCTACTAGGATATTCAATTGCTTGTCACAATGTGAATAATCCTTGATTGCAACAAGTGGCACATGTCCTCTGACTTGAGATCACTTGTGTTTCTAAATGATGATTGTCATTGTTTTGAGGTAGTTCAATATCATTTGAAACATAATGATTATAGACTATCTTGGATGGTGAGCTTGAGTCAGGTTAGGGCACTAGTGATAGACAAAGGATTGCTGTCTCCTTGTTTAAGGAGTGTGATGTTCTAAAGGGGCCCCCTGGATGAGATGATTGAGAAAAGTGTATGGCCATACCCAGGTGACTATGTTCATCTGATCTAATCATGCTCATCATATTGGAGCTACAAGCTTGACACGCTTGTCCAATAAGAACGTCCAGTGGCAAAGGATATTTGCATGCCTGGTGAAGTGGATTCACACTTGTGCTGTGGTTTGGGTGTAGTCTTGGAAGACTCTTTCCTTTATATCGGGAGACAGTGATGTGTTGCTAGATACCCCTCACTGATCCTGATAACGTAAGTTATCGTTACCGACATTTAAAGGAAACCCTCAGGGTCGCACAATTTGATGATATGGCTTACTTAAGTCAGATCGTGTGGACTGAATTATTTGGGTTCAGTTTAAAGGGATTTAATCTCTGATTGTAAGTGAGATCTGGTCTGATCATGTTTGATTGATTAGGGCTTGAGATCGGTAAGCTTCGATCGAGAGAATGGATGCTAGATCGGTGAGATCAGAAGCATCAAGAGATCAACGGTTAGATCTGGAGCCTTAGGGTTTAATCATGATCTAGACTGGATCGCTTGGCTTGATTGGTTCTTGAACCGAACCGAATTGAACCAGGTCATTAAGTGAGCAGATGGTTCATGAGATAAGAGGTTTGCGATTGGGGTAAACCCATGATCGCATATTGAGAAGTGGCATGCTATTTTTAGATAGCACTTCTCTAAACGTGACCACGCCTCACGTTTCTCCTCTTCACGCCTCTTCTCGCCTCGCCTCTCCACGAGTCGACACAAGTTCTCTCTCGTGTGGTGAAGAAGGTAAACGAAAAGAAGAAGGAAGAAATCGCCAAGAAGATCTCATCCCTTTCATTCGATCAGGATACTTGGACGATCCTTGCTAGCACAAGGGGCGACAAGGAGGAGCTAAGACTCATCTTGTGTGCGTCACCTCTGGAGGAAAGCCACATCGCTTTCTGCTTCCAAGTCGCCATCCAGAAATGGCATCGGTATGAATCTCATTCTTTCTATAGAATGTTTTTATGTTGATCATATAGCATGCAATAGATCTAGAAACCCTCTCCGCTGCTTCAAATCCTCCAAAATGCGCCTATTAGGGTTTCGGCCCCCTTTGTTGTAGGGGTTCCTTCACGCGCATGAGTTAGGCCCGGGGTCACACCCGCTTGCCATAACTCATGAGGTCGTTCAGCCCTTGGCGCATGCATAGTTGACCATTTGGTCGACTCAAGTCAGTTAGGACTTGGTGCATGTAAGGGCAGTGGATCTGACTAGGACTGATGAGTGGATCCCTATTAATGGACCGTTGTAAGGTAGTAGGGCATATAAGGAAAATAAACTGATGCCAATGGGTTTTCAAAATTTTATTTTCTTGATGGATCACATGTTGATTGTAAGCATATGCATGTTTATTTATTCTTATGTGGGCTGCCCGTGTTAATGTGTGCTGTGCTGGGGCCTGCGTGCCTGGATTAAATTGTAAATTAATATTTTTGTGATCTGCGCATCACATGTTATTTACTTTATAAAGTGTTATTGACCTGCGAGTCAATCATGTCTAGATAGATTGAATTGTAAATTTAATCAGACATGAGCAGTGAGCACACTTGGCAGAGGCGCATGTAGCAGAGGCTTGACCAGGTGGGAGGTCCAGGGTTCGACCCTATGACAGGCGCATACCGGTGGGCGCACTTAAGCTGCGGTTGGCGCTTGGGCCCTGGTTTGGGCCAGATGAGATGCAAAAGACCCATGAAGAGCTCAAGTGAAGACTTAAGTTAAATTAAGGTCTTACTTAGGGTTAATGGGCTTTTACCACATAAGATCAGCATGCTTTCTATTTATTGTTTAAATAATTAGACTTGCATGATTTATTCATCTTCTGCTATCACCATAGGGTTTGCATGATAGTTAAGAAGATAAAAGACCGTTAAAATCCAACGCTAAAATATCAAGCTCTAAAGCCTTCTGACGCGAAACCTCACTGTTCTGACTATCGTTGGAGCCGTGTTGTACCCACTCAGTGGGCACGTCCATCTATCTTCAGACGGTGTGTGATTTCACCTGCGTGTTACAGAGAAGGGATTTATCGCTTCTCGTTGCTCAGCATAGCACGTGGTGGTCCAGGGAGTAGGTCGGGTCAGCTTGACCATGTAGGCTACATATGTGGCGCATATGGTAGCTATATGGAGGCAGCCATCTGTGGGATCAGAGACTGTGTTGTACCAACTCAGTTGGCACAGTCGGCTGGATTGCCCAGATGAAGGGGAATCGCACGGGTTGGCGATTGGCAAGGACTGCCTACCAGAAATTAGTGCTTGTACTCTCTGTGCATCTTATCTCGCCTGAGCGGGACGCGGAGACCAAGTATGAAATCTGGATCCCATCTCACTAAAAGAGTTTTACTCTTTCGGGCTGTTTTGCTGGATTTTTCAGCCAGATAAAATAGTGAGAAAAGAATCATTCTTAAGTCCTGAATTGATTCTTAACATTGATACTGACCTTGCTGTTCTTGCATTGTTGTAGATTCCTGCAGCAACGAACACCATGAGCTTCAATGTGCGATCCCTACTGGAAAGGGAGAAGTTTGCTGGGCCAAACTTCTCAGACTGGTACGGACACCTTAAGATCGTTCTTAAGGCTGAGAGGAAACTGTATGTCCTCGAGACGGCTATACCGCCTCAACCCGCTCCGAACGCCGCAAGGGCGGTTCGGGAAGCCTATGAAAAGCATGTCAATGATAGCATTGATGTCGCTTGCCTGATGATAGCGTCTATGACGCCACAGCTGCAGCGTCAGCATGAGGATATGTCTGCTATAGAAATTATAGCAAACCTCAAGATGCTGTATGCTGCACAGGCGAGGACTGAGCGCTATAATTTGACCAAGCTTTTCTTTCAGAGCAAACTGGCTGAAGGGAGTCCAGTGGGAGCTCATGTGCTCAAGATGATTGGGCACAAAGAGGCTCTAGAGAAACTGGGGCATACCATCAATCAGGAGCTTGCTGTAGACATTATTCTGCAGTCCCTCCCGGCCTTTTTCGATCCGTTCATTATTAATTTTAATATGAACAAGATCGACTGTACTCCGGCAGAGTTGCTGAATATGCTCTTGACTACAGAGGAAACTCTAAAGGGCAAGCCTTCAACCTCTGTCTTGATGTTTCCTTCCAGGAACAAGAAGAAGGGGAAGAAGGGCAAAGCCCCTGTCAAGAATTACAACAAGGCTCTGAAACAGAAGGTTAAGCGGAGCAAGGAATACAGATGTTTCCACTGTGGCCAGCTGGGTCACTGGAAAAAGGACTGTAAAGCGCTCCAAGGAGACAAGAGGGGAAGCATCGCTTCCGGCTCAGGTATTTTCGTGACTGAAGTCATGATATCCTCTTCTTCTATTTCATGGGTGTTGGACACTCTATGTGGAGTTCACATTTGTTCAAATGTACAGGAACTCAAGAGAAGAAGACAGGTGGGACAGCATGAGGTGGACCTACGAGTTGGAAACGGGGCACGGGTTGCTGCTGTTGCTGTAGGAGAATATTACATCTCATTACCATCTGGACTTGTATTAGAACTAAACAATTGTTACTTTGTACCAAGCATTACTAAAAATATTATCTCCATTCCTGCTCTTGTCAGGAGAGGTTTTTCCTTTGAATGCAATATTTCAAAGTGTGTTCTTTCTTTAGATAATATTGTTTATGCTACTGGATCAATTAACAATGGGTTATTCATGTTGGACATGGAATGTTCTATACAAAACATTGATAATAAGAAAGCCAAGTATGCTGATGACAGCACCTTGTTATGGCATAGTCGTTTAGGCCATATTAACAAGAAACGCATTAAGCGGTTGCATGATCATGGACTGCTGGGATCATTCTCCTATGAGGAGATAGATACATGCAAAGCTTGTTTATTGGGTAAAATGACGAAGTCTCCTTTTCCTAACAAAGGTCAAAGGGCTTCAGGTTTACTTGACCTTATACACAGTGATGTGTGTGGGCCATTTAGTAAACATGCCAGAGGTGGCTATTCATACTTCATCACCTTTACTGATGATTTCAGTAGATATGGGTATGTCTATTTAATAAGACATAAAAGTGAATCTTTTGACAAGTTCAAAGAGTTCAAAAATGAAGTACAAAATCAGCTAGGCCGAAATATCAAGGCACTTCGTTCTGATCGAGGTGGTGAATACCTAAGTCGAGAATTTACTGACTATCTGAAGGAGTGTGGGATTATCTCACAGCTCACTCCGCCAGGAACACCGCAATGGAATGGTGTGTCCAAGAGGAGAAATAGAACATTACTTGATATGGTTCGTTCTATGATGAGTCAGGCTGCTCTACCTTACTCCTTTTGGGGATTTGCACTGGAAACAGCTGCAAAGGTACTAACCGAGTGCCATCCAAGGCAGTTTCAAAGACTCCATATGAGTTATGGTATGGGAAACAGCCTAGCTTGACATTTATCAAGATCTGGGGTTGCGAGGCTTATGTCAAAAAGCTCGCCTCTGGGAAACTAGAGAGCAGATCTGAGAAATGCATCTTTGTCGGTTACCCTAAGGAAACTAAGGGTTATTATTTCTACGATCCCAAAGAGAACAAGGTATTTGTTGCTCGGACGGCTATTTTTCTTGAGAAGGAGTTTCTTCTGCAAGAGGCCAGTGGGAGAGAAATAAAGCTGGATGAATATCCAGAGGAAGGACAAAGTAGTCAAGCATAGTTGGATGAGCCTGAGCCAGTAGAACAGGTTATTGAACAACCTGAGGCTCAGATATCACGGGAACCGCGAAGATCGGGAAGGATCCGTCGACAGCCTGAGCGCTATGACGGAGTCTACATCATTGATAATGATGAACCCCTAACTTATGCGGATGCGGTCAGTGGACCGGATTCAGCTAGATGGCTTGAAGCTATGCGAGCCGAGATGGACTCCATGTCAGATAACCAAGTCTGGGATTTGGTTGATCCGCCTCAGGGAGTAATCCCTATAGGCTGTAAATGGATCTTCAAGAAGAAGATTGACATGGATGGTAACGTGGTTACCTATAAAGGCTGGCTAGTTGCGAAAGGTTTCAAACAAATCTACGGGATAGATTATGATGAAACTTTCTCTCCTGTAGCCATGTTCAAGTCTATTCGGATTATTCTCGCGATAGCAGCATATTATGATTATGAGATCTGGCAAATGGATGTGAAGACCGCTTTCCTTAATGGAAAACTGGATGAGGATGTGTATATGACACAACTTGAAGGTTTCACCAATCCATCAGATCGTCATAAAATATGCAAGTTAAAGAAGTCTATTTATGGACTTAAGCAAGCATCTAGAAGCTGGAATATACGTTTTGATGAATCAATCTGTGAGTTTGGTTTCATCAAGAACGAAGATGACCCGTGTGTATATAAGAGGTTTAGTGGGAGCATGATTACTTTCCTAGTCCTCTACGTCGATGATATCTTAATCATTGGAAACGATATTCCTGAACTGCATGCTGTTAAAGCATGGTTAAGGAAATGTTTCCAGATGAAAGATTTAGGAGAAGCAGCCTATGTATTAGGTGTGAAGATCTACAGGGATAGATCTAAGAGGCTTCTCGGGCTGTGCCAGAGTACTTACATCGATAAGGTCCTGGAGAGATTCCATTTAGAGAATTCTAAAAGAGGATATCTTCCAGTCAGACATGGTCTGAATCTTTCAAAGAGTCAGTGTCCACAAACACAGACTGAGAAAGATGAAATGGACAATACGCCTTATGCTTCGGCTATTGGGTCCATTATGTATGCGATGTTGTGTACTCGCCCTGACGTCGCTTACGGGTTAAGCGTGACCAGTCGATTCCAAAGTAATCCAGGTCAGGCGCACTGGATTGCAGTCAAGAACATTTTAAAATATCTGCGGAGGACCAAAGATATGTTCTTGATATATGGTGGTCAGGAAGAACTCAGTATAGAAGGATTTACTGACGCTTCGTTCCAATCGGACCAGGATGATTTCCGATCGCAATCAGGCTATGTTTTTAGATTGAATGGAGGAGCAGTGGTGTGAAAAAGTTTCAAACAGTCTATTGTTGCTGATTCCACAACAGAAGCCGAGTATGTTGCAGCCTCGGAAGCATCTAAGGAGGCAGTGTGGATTCGAAAGTTCGTTCAGGAACTTGGTGTTGTTCCTTCGAGTGCTGATCCTTTGGTTATCTTCTGTGATAACACTGGAGCAATAGCACAAGCAAAGGAACCACGGTCGCACCAGAAGTCCAAGCACATACAGAGACGGTTTCATTTGATCCGGGAGATCATTGATCGAGGCGAGATCAAAGTCTGCAAGGTTCATACAGATGACAATCTGGCTGACCCACTTACCAAGCCTCTGGCGTAGCAGAAGCATGAGAAGCACTGTAATAATATGGGTTTGAGATTTCTCAACCATTAGATTAAGTGCAAGTGGGAGATTGTTGGGGTATGCCCTTAAGGCTAATGTTTGAGGCCTTGGGATTCTTTCAGTATCATGTACAAACTCTTATGTTTATAAAGGCAATGGTTGTTATTCAGTTTGTTACATTGTCTGCTGCAATAAGTGTACTTCTGAATAATGTCTCAATGCTGTTCATGTTGGGGTATGCCCTTAAGGCTAATGTTTGAAGCCTTGGGATTGTAACAGTATCATGTATAAACCCTTGTGTTTATAAAGGCAATGGTTGTTATTCAGTTTGTTACATTGTCTGCTGCAATACATGTGCTTCTGAATAATGTCTCAGAGCTGTTCAGCTTGGCTGACATGCTATGTGTCCTTAGTCGAGATATCTTGGTGAACATGAGACAGCCTTGATATGCTTAAGACTAATATGTGTTCTAATCTTATAGGATGCTTCGAGCATGAAATAAGATGTAGACTCATGGGTACATTGGATGTACTGGACAGATCCTACTAGGATATTCAATTACTTGTCACAATGTGAATAATCCTTGATTGCAACAAGTGGCACATTTCCTCTGACTTGAGATCACTTGTGTTTCTAAATGATGATTGTCATTGTTTTGAGGTAGTTCAATATCATTTGAAACATAATGGTTATAGACTATCTTGGATGGTGAGCTTGAGTCATGTTAGGGCACTAGTGATAGATAAAGGATGGCCGTCTCCTTCATTGGAGTGTGATGTTCTAAAGGGGCCCCCCTGGATGAGATGATTGAGAAAGTGTATGGCCATACCTAGGTGACTATGTTCATCTGATCTGATCATGCTCATCATATTGGAGCTACAGGCTTGACACGCTTGTCCAATAAGAACATCCAGTGGCAAAGGAATCATGTATGCCTGGTGAAGTGGATTCACACTTGTGCTGTGGTTTGGGTGTAGTCTTGGAAGACTCTTTCTTTTATATCGGGAGACAGTGATGTGTTGCTAGATACCCCTCACTGATCGTGATTGTAACATCCCACATTCTTAACCCCAAACAAATGGCACAATTCACAAATGATACAGGATGTTTCATATAAGATCGATCATATGCTAGGTAAAACCGAGTTCAAGAAAACAAGATCTGAAAAATTTCCATAAATCCATACACACAAATTCACAAAACTCAAATCTCATAAATCTCGTAAGGGTACCTGCCACCACGCAATCCTTGCACTAGACATATGCAAGGCAACAGTTATATCAAAACCGATTAAAATTCATAAAATCCATAAAGGTACCTGCCACCAGGCAATACTTGCACTAGACATATGCAAGTTACAGTTGTATCAAAACCGATTGCAAAAATACACATCAACTTCAATTTCAAAACAAATCCACAAAAATCGATTTTTATAAACTGACACCAAACACCGAAACCAGGCTGAAACCCGCGGTGACACAAAATCAAACTCAGTTAACTGCCACAATCTGGCAACACAAATTCACATAGTTCACATGGTTCACATCACATGGTTCACATAGTTCATATAAATCATATGGTTTAGCCACAACCGGCCCCAGAAAATTTTAGCATAAAAGTTCTTAAGCAGCAAACATAATATCCACGCCAATATTACTCATGAAATGCGCCCCTGCTCTATGCCTGAAAATAATGAGGGGTGAGCTACACAGCCCAGTGAGTGGATAGTCTAAATCGACCATCCATAACATACACTCAAAAATATAGGCAGATTATTTTTAAAAATCTTTAACAAGAATATTATGTCAACATATAACAAAATAAAGAAACAGAAATCATATAAACAGTCAGATGTACACACTAGCATATAACAAACTCATGTTCACAAACTCAGGTTCTAGAGTTTTACTCTAACCCAATTAAACACATATATTTTAAACCAACTAAACACACCATACTTAATTAACCTAGTTGTCCAGCATATTCAGTAGTGACCAATATGGTCTAACCCGGCTTGGCCAAAGCACTGGGAGCCGCATGCAACACATAAACATGGATAGTGAGTAGAATCAAGAGGTGGCCCCCGCCAGGTCACGACGTGGCACTTTGCTCCCTCACCCCATACACATCAGAGTGATGACATCAAGAGGTGGCCCCTGTCTGATCAAGACATGGCACTTTGCGTCTTATATCACCCTGTCACATAAAGAGTAATGACATCAAGAGGTGGCCCCTGTCTGATCAAGACATGGCACTTTGCGTCTTATATTACCCCATCACATAAAAGAGTTATGACATCAAGAGGTGGCCCCTGTCCGACCAAGACATGGCACTTTGCGTCAAAAACCCGTTCTCCCAAAAGGTTCCTACTGGACAACAGACACATCTTATTTCATATTTCACATAGGTGAACATATTTCACAAAGGTGGACTCCTAAGTGTCAACTATACTCTAGGATAGTCATCACAAAAATCATATCGGGCAGGCTGAACATCAACCCCCATCACAATAATCATAATAGGCAGGCTGAACATCAACCTCCTCACATATCACAATACAGGGCTGAAATTCAAACCCTTAACATAACACATAAGGACTATCCCCTTGAGTTCATAGTTACACCTAGCCTTAGTCCTAACCAACACACAACACATAATATTCAAAATTCTCATAATCACATAATTTTCAAAAATCTCATAACCACATAATGTTCACAATTTACATAACAACATAATATTCCAAAAATCACATAAACTCCTAATATTTAAAAATCACACAATTACATAATATTAACAATCATATAATGTAGTGTGGTCCTTAGGTTTCATGCTGATTAGTTCAGTCAAACTTTACTAGGTTATCACCCAAATTTCTCAAACAATTTCTCAACATTGTAGTTAACAAGCATCCATAAAAATTAACATAAAACTAAAACATGAAATCATACAATTTATTTTACAAATCTCTACATATAACCCACGGTTAACATATCATATCATCAACTAAAATTCTAAACCTTAGTTAACATGAATATCATGCTCAAAAACATTGGTTTAAAGCTTCCTAAATTCCATAGGAGAATACCTTAAATTCCTTATTACAATTTTCGGTTTCCATAAACAATCATCAAGATTATTTTGGTTTAGCTACCATCAATAAGGTTTCGGTTTTCATTCATGCTACAAACATCATTGACTTAATGTTACCAAAGTTGATTTCGGTTTAACTATAACTAACAAGAGTTTCATACACAAAATTCAATGATTTAATGCTACCAAAATTTCTATAAAAATACCTTAAATTTCATACAAATTTTTGGTTAAATAATCATCATATAATCACCTTTGAAAAATTCGGTTTTCATGATATAATCAACCTTACAAAATTCGGTTTTCATCATATAATCAACTTTACAAAATTCGGTTTTCATGATATAATCAACCTTACAAAATTCGGTTTTCATCATATAATCACTTTACAAAATTCGGTTTTCATGATATAATCAACCTTACAAAATTCAGTTTTCATCATATAATCACCTTTGAAAAATTCGGTTTTCATGATATAATCAACCTTACAAAATTCGGTTTTCATCATATAATCAACTTTACAAAATTCGGTTTTAGCATAGTAAGATTTCCAACAAGCGAATATATCATCTAACTCATCAATTAACACCAACAAATAGATAGAAATCAATTAGACAACCCACTCACCTTGAACCGTGAACACCAATAAGAAAAACCCTTCCAAAAATTCGTCTAAGGCTTTGAAAGATGCTACCAAACACCAAGGAATAATTCGCCAAAGGGAAAGAGATGGAGAAATCACCAAAATCGCCTCAAGAACTCTTCAAGAATCGCCTAAGTTCTTCAAGCCGTCGCCCAAAGTTTTTCTCCAAGCTAAAATCGCCAAAACTCTACCCTAACCGAAATTACCTATTTAAATTTCGGTTTTTAAGGTTTTAACCCTCTAGCCCATTAATTCAAAAAGGTTTAACCCATTAACCCAATAATTCAAATTTTAAAAACCCAATAATCCCTTAGTTTAAGTGAAAGTCCAATAAGAGTTAAACTAACATCCAATAAGCTAGTTAACTAATTAATTTAATTAACTTACAAATAACCAAGCACTTAACCGAAATCCAATAAGGATTTAATTAATATCCAATAAGGATTTAATTAATTTATCCTAAATTAACAACCAATAATCAACCATTAATCTCTAATTAATTTACCATAAATTAACAACCAATCACAAATCAAATAATTAACAATCAATAAGCTAGTTAATTAGCATTCAATAAATTTTACTTGAATCATAATAAAATATCACAGTCAATAATTTTATTTAATTCAAAAATAATGCTTACCATGACTCAAGATCCTTGGATCTTACATCCCTCCCTCCTTATAAAGCTTTAGTCCTCTAAAGCTCAGCATCCATATCATCAAAGAGGTAAGCATAAAATTTCCTCATATCAGCTTCAGTCTCCCATGTCGCCTCCTCAACTGACTGATTTCCCCAGATAACCTTTACCAAAGGTATAGTCTTGTTCCTCAGAACTTTATCCTTTCTATCAACAATCCGGAGAGGTCTTTCCTCGAAAGTCAAATCACTCTGAATCTGAAGAGGTTCCAACTCCAACACATGAGATGGATCGGGATGATATTTCCTCAAAGCAGAGACATGGAATACATTATGCACATGATCCATAGCAGGAGGTAAAGCCAATCGGTAAGCCACTGGACCAACTCTCTCAATAATATCAAAAGGGCCTACAAACCTAGGGCTCAACTTGCCCTTTTTGCCAAACCTCATAACACCCTTAGTAGGTGACACCTTCAAGAACACATGATCCCCTACCATAAACTCCAAGGAACGACGACGGTCGTCAGCATAACTCTTCTGTCTGTCCCGAGCAATTTTCAGTTTATCCCGGATCTCTCTGACCTTATCAGTAGTCTCCTGTACTGCATCAGATCTCAAAATCATTCTGTCACCAGTTTCCTCCCAACACAAGGGAGTCCTACACCTTCTCCCATACAAAGCCTCATAAGGAGCCATCTGAATACTAGAGTGGAAGCTATTATTATAAGTAAACTCTATCAAAGATAGATCCCGGTTCCACTCAGAACTCCAATCAACCACATAGGCTCTCAACAAATCTTCTAGAGTCTGTATAGTACGCTCCGTCTGGCCATCAGACTGAGGATGGTATGCTGTACTAAAACTCAACTTAGTACCCAAACCCTCATGTAAACTCTTCCAAAATCTGGACAAAAATCGAGAGTCCCTATCAGACACAATATCAACAGGAACTCCATGCAGTCTGACTATCTCATCAATATATAATCTAGCTAGTCTCTCTAGAGAATAAGTCATCTTAATCGGAAGAAAATGGGCTGACTTAGTGAGTCTATCAACAATCACCCAAATAGCATCATGACCCAATCTGGTTCTGGGCAAACCACATACAAAATCCATACTGATGCATTCCCACTTCCACTCAGGAATAGGAAGAGACTGCAACAAACCACCAGGCTTCTGATGTTCAGCCTTTACAGTCTGACAGGTTAAACACCTAGAGACAAAATCAAACACTTCTTTCTTCATACCCGGCCACCAAAAACTTTTCTTGAGGTCCTGATACATCTTAGTCACACCAGGATGTAGAGAATATTTGGAGTTATGGCTGTCCTCCAATATTTCTTTCCTCAAGCTCGGTTCCTCAGGGACACATACCCTTCCACGAAACCGAAGAATACCATCATCAGACAGGCTAAAATCCTGAACTGCGCCATCAACCAGACTAACCCTGATCTGAACTAATCTCGGATCCACAGACTGCTGATCTCTGATCTTCTGCAACAAAGCAGACTGTACTCTGAGAAAAGCCACATAACCCGACTGAACTCTAGGAGTAACACTGATCCTGAGATCGCTGATCTCCTGCAGTAACCGCCACTCACTGACTCGTAAAGCAGCTACTGAAGTAACTGGATGTCTGCTCAGAGCATCCGCCACCACATTGGCCTTTCCAGCCTGATACTGAATGGAGAAGTCATAGTCTTTGATCAACTCCATCCATCTTCTCTGTCTCATGTTCAACTCCTTCTGAGTGAAGATATACTTGAGACTCTGGTGATCAGTGAACAGATCAAACTCCTGGCCCAGCAAATAGTGACGCCATATCTTCAAAGCAAAGACTACGGCCGCCAACTCTAAATCATGAGTAGGGTAGTTCAATTCATACTCCTTCAGTTGTCTCGAAGCATAGGCTACTACAGAACCCTTCTGCATCAAGACACAACCCAACCCTTTGCCAGAAGCATCTGTATAAACAGTAAACCTTTCCCCATCACTAGGTATAATGAGGATCGGTGTACTAGTCAACCTTCTCTTCAGCTCTTGGAAGCTCTCTTCACACTTGTCATCCCAAATAAACTTAGCTTCCTTTCTGGTCAACTTAGTTAAAGGACCCGCCAACTTGGAGAATCCCTCAACAAATCGCCGGTAGTAACCTGCCAAACCCAGAAAACTCCTGATCTCAGTAGCACTAGTCGGTCTTCCCCAATTAAGAATGGCTTACACTTTAACTGGATCCACAGACACCCCCTGACCAGAAATCACATGTCCAAGGAAACTGATCTTCTCTAGCCAGAACTCACACTTACTAGCCTTGGCATATAATCGGTTCTTCCTCAGAACCTCCAGCACTCTGCGCAAGTCACTGACATGATCTGAAGTAGTCTGAGAGTACACCAATATATCGTCTATAAAGACTACCACACAAGAGTCAAGCAATTCATGGAATACCCTGTTCATCAAATCCATGAAGACAGTAGGTGCATTTGTCAGTCCAAATGGCATAACTAAAAATTCGAAATGCCCATACCTGGTCCTGAAAGCAGTCTTAAATATATCCTCATCCTTGACTCTAAGCTGATAATACCCTGATCTCAGATCAATCTTAGAGAACACTGTCGCTCCCTGTAATTGATCAAATAGATCATCAATTCTGGGAAGAGGATACTTATTCTTGATAGTCACTTGGTTCAATTGCCTGTAGTCTATACACATCCTCAGGGTTCCATCTTTCTTCTTCACAAATAGCACTGGCGCTCCCCAGGGAGAAGCACTAGGCCGAATGTACCCTTTCTCTAGCAATTCCTCCAATTATTTCTTAAGCTCGGCCAACTCTGAAGTAGCCATACGATAAGGAGCTCTAGAGATAGGTGCCGTACCTGGCGCCAACTCAATGCCAAATTCTACTTCTCTTATTGGTGGCAAGCCTGAAAATTCCTCGGAGAACACATCAGGAAATTCTTTCACCACCTCCATCTGAGTCAGATCAGAAGTAGACTCATCCTGCACCTTAACATGCGCAAGATAACCCTTGCACCCATTAGCAAGTAATTTCCTGGCCTGCAGGAAAGATATCACATGCGGTCCTTGGTCTGACACTAGACCTCTCACAAAAAGTCGATTCCCATCTAACAAATTCAAAGTGATTACTTTCTCAAAGCAATCCACAGAGGCATGATGGGAAGACAACCAATCCATTCCTAAGATGATATCATAATCTTGCATGTCTAAGAGGATTAGATCTACCAGAAACTCATAACCCTCTACATGTACTACACAGTCAGCACAAACAGTATCTGTAGATAACGATTTTCCTAAGGGAGTACTCACAGACACAGTATAATTCATCACCTTAGGTAACACAGGTAAACATGCAGCAAACTTAACAGATACAAAAGATAAATTTGCACCAGGGTCAAATAATATGCGGGCTAACTGATCAAATACGAATAAAGTACCTTCCACGACGGATCGGGAAGCTCGTGTATCCTTCTCAGCCACAGCATACACTCTAGTCTGGACTGTAGGCTTATCTGCGCCTCTAGGTTGCATCTCAGGTTCTTTGCAGTCCTTAGCCATGTGCCCTGGTTTCTTACACCTGAAGCATACACCATTCTTCCTATGGCAGTCTTTCACTAGATGTCCCTTGAGCCCACAATGACTACAAGTGAAACCGTTTCTTGCATCCCTGGCATCCCTGAACTGCTGCGGTGCATCCCTGGACTGCTGCGGTGCCTTGTAGGAGTAAGGCTTATACCTGCTCTTCTTATAATCTTTATGCCTAGGGTACTTCTTACCCTTGCCGCCACTGCCATACTGAGGAACCGCCGCCTCAGTTGCAGGAACTACTGTCACGGCAACATGAGAACTCCTCTCAGATATATACCTCTCAATGGTACGCGCTCGCCCAACAGTTTCAACATAGGTCTCCAAGTGTTGAGCACCAACCTGCTCTCTAATGTCCCATCTGAGACCTCTGAGAAACTTGGTAGCTCTCCTCTTTTCAGTATTTATCAGGTGAGGAGCATACTTTCCCAATTTCGTGAACTGTAATTCATACTGGTCCACGGTCATATCACCCTGCTCCAGATGAATAAATTCCACCTCTCGGTCCTCAACCAAGCTATCTGGGAAGTACTTCTCGTTAAATCGAGACAAGAAGTAAGGCCAATCTACAGTCTCATGTCTTTCTTCGGCCAGTCTCACCACGCCTTTCCACCACTCATCTGCGTCAGCACGCATCATGTAGGTGGCCAGACATAACTTATCCTCATCTGAGCAGCGCATGACTTGGAAAATCTTTTCCAAGCACAACTGCCAGTTCTCTGCATTACTGGATTCTGAGCCCCCATAAAAAGAGCTGGGACCCAGTTTCTGGAATTCACTCACAAGTGAAGCATAGCGCCTGTGAGCGCCCTCCTGAGAGTCATCCCCCACTGCCCGAGTAGTAGTCTGGGGTCTCTCTCGAGTCAGCTGCTGCAAAAGCTGCTGTTGTGCTTCTTGGTGCTGAGTCTGCTGCTGCTGCAGCATCTGAGCTTGCCTCTCTATCATAGCACCTTGTTGCTGAACCATGCCAGTCAGAGCCTCAAGAGTTCTCGTGAGGTTCGGGGTCTGCTCGCCCTCATCACTAGCATTTCCTCTGGTTCGCACCATCTTAAATGCCTACACACGCATATCATAGTCACACACATATCATAGTCAGGAAAACAATCATAAACCTATTAGGTGTCTAGCAATACACAAACATGTTTTCCCCCAAACTAAGTTTTAGCCAGCCAACTCCTCTGATACCATTCTGTAACATCCCACATTCTTAACCCCAAACAAATGGCACAATTCACAAATGATACAGGATGTTTCATATAAGATCGATCATATGCTAGGTAAAACCGAGTTCAAGAAAACAAGATCTGAAAAATTTCCATAAATCCATACACACAAATTCACAAAACTCAAATCTCATAAATCTCGTAAGGGTACCTGCCACCACGCAATCCTTGCACTAGACATATGCAAGGCAACAGTTATATCAAAACCGATTAAAATTCATAAAATCCATAAAGGTACCTGCCACCAGGCAATACTTGCACTAGACATATGCAAGTTACAGTTGTATCAAAACCGATTGCAAAAATACACATCAACTTCAATTTCAAAACAAATCCACAAAAATTGATTTTTATAAACTGACACCAAACACCGAAACCAGGCTGAAACCCGCGGTGACACAAAATCAAACTCAGTTAACTGCCACAATCTGGCAACACAAATTCACATAGTTCACATGGTTCACATCACATGGTTCACATAGTTCATATAAATCATATGGTTTAGCCACAACCGGCCCCAGAAAATTTTAGCATAAAAGTTCTTAAGCAGCAAACATAATATCCACGCCAATATTACTCATGAAATGCGCCCCTGCTCTATGCCTGAAAATAATGAGGGGTGAGCTACACAGCCCAGTGAGTGGATAGTCTAAATCGACCATCCATAACATACACTCAAAAATATAGGCAGATTATTTTTAAAAATCTTTAACAAGAATATTATGTCAACATATAACAAAATAAAGAAACAGAAATCATATAAACAGTCAGATGTACACACTAGCATATAACAAACTCATGTTCACAAACTCAGGTTCTAGAGTTTTACTCTAACCCAATTAAACACATATATTTTAAACCAACTAAACACACCATACTTAATTAACCTAGTTGTCCAGCATATTCAGTAGTGACCAATATGGTCTAACCCGGCTTGGCCAAAGCACTGGGAGCCGCATGCAACACATAAACATGGATAGTGAGTAGAATCAAGAGGTGGCCCCCGCCAGGTCACGACGTGGCACTTTGCTCCCTCACCCCATACACATCAGAGTGATGACATCAAGAGGTGGCCCCTGTCTGATCAAGACATGGCACTTTGCGTCTTATATCACCCTGTCACATAAAGAGTAATGACATCAAGAGGTGGCCCCTGTCTGATCAAGACATGGCACTTTGCGTCTTATATTACCCCATCACATAAAAGAGTTATGACATCAAGAGGTGGCCCCTGTCCGACCAAGACATGGCACTTTGCGTCAAAAACCCGTTCTCCCAAAAGGTTCCTACTGGACAACAGACACATCTTATTTCATATTTCACATAGGTGAACATATTTCACAAAGGTGGACTCCTAAGTGTCAACTATACTCTAGGATAGTCATCACAAAAATCATATCGGGCAGGCTGAACATCAACCCCCATCACAATAATCATAATAGGCAGGCTGAACATCAACCTCCTCACATATCACAATACAGGGCTGAAATTCAAACCCTTAACATAACACATAAGGACTATCCCCTTGAGTTCATAGTTACACCTAGCCTTAGTCCTAACCAACACACAACACATAATATTCAAAATTCTCATAATCACATAATTTTCAAAAATCTCATAACCACATAATGTTCACAATTTACATAACAACATAATATTCCAAAAATCACATAAACTCCTAATATTTAAAAATCACACAATTACATAATATTAACAATCATATAATGTAGTGTGGTCCTTAGGTTTCATGCTGATTAGTTCAGTCAAACTTTACTAGGTTATCACCCAAATTTCTCAAACAATTTCTCAACATTGTAGTTAACAAGCATCCATAAAAATTAACATAAAACTAAAACATGAAATCATACAATTTATTTTACAAATCTCTACATATAACCCACGGTTAACATATCATATCATCTACTAAAATTCTAAACCTTAGTTAACATGAATATCATGCTCAAAAACATTGGTTTAAAGCTTACTAAATTCCATAGGAGAATACCTTAAATTCCTTATTACAATTTTCGGTTTCCATAAACAATCATCAAGATTATTTTGGTTTAGCTACCATCAATAAGGTTTCGGTTTTCATTCATGCTACAAACATCATTGACTTAATGTTACCAAAGTTGATTTCGGTTTAACTATAACTAACAAGAGTTTCATACTCAAAATTCAATGATTTAATGCTACCAAAATTTCTATAAAAATACCTTAAATTTCATACAAATTTTCGGTTAAATAATCATCATATAATCACCTTTGAAAAATTCGGTTTTCATGATATAATCAACCTTACAAAATTCGGTTTTCATCATATAATCAACTTTACAAAATTCGGTTTTCATGATATAATCAACCTTACAAAATTCGGTTTTCATCATATAATCACTTTACAAAATTCGGTTTTCATGATATAATCAACCTTACAAAATTCGGTTTTCATCATATAATCACCTTTGAAAAATTCGGTTTTCATGATATAATCAACCTTACAAAATTCGGTTTTCATCATATAATCAACTTTACAAAATTCGGTTTTAGCATAGTAAGATTTCCAACAAGCGAATATATCATCTAACTCATCAATTAACACCAACAAATAGATAGAAATCAATTAGACAACCCACTCACCTTGAACCGTGAACACCAATAAGAAAAACCCTTCCAAAAATTCGTCTAAGGCTTTGAAAGATGCTACCAAACACCAAGGAATAATTCGCCAAAGGGAAAGAGATGGAGAAATCACCAAAATCGCCTCAAGAACTCTTCAAGAATCGCCTAAGTTCTTCAAGCCGTCGCCCAAAGTTTTTCTCCAAGCTAAAATCGCCAAAACTCTACCCTAACCGAAATTACCTATTTAAATTTCGGTTTTTAAGGTTTTAACCCTCTAACCCATTAATTCAAAAAGGTTTAACCCATTAACCCAATAATTCAAATTTTAAAAACCCAATAATCCCTTAGTTTAAGTGAAAGTCCAATAAGAGTTAAACTAACATCCAATAAGCTAGTTAACTAATTAATTTAATTAACTTACAAATAACCAAGCACTTAACCGAAATCCAATAAGGATTTAATTAATATCCAATAAGGATTTAATTAATTTATCCTAAATTAACAACCAATAATCAACCATTAATCTCTAATTAATTTACCATAAATTAACAACCAATCACAAATCAAATAATTAACAATCAATAAGCTAGTTAATTAGCATTCAATAAATTTTACTTGAATCATAATAAAATATCACAGTCAATAATTTTATTTAATTCAAAAATAATGCTTACCATGACTCAAGATCCTTGGATCTTACAGTGATGACGTAAGTTATCGTTACCGACATTTAAAGGAAACCCTTAGGGTCGCACAATTTGATGATATGGCTTACTTAAGTCAGATCGTGTGGACTGAATTGTTTAAGTTCAGTTTAAAGGGATTTAATCTCTGATTGTGAGTGAGATCTAGTCTGATCATGTTTGATTGATTAGGGCTTGAGATCGGTAAGCTTCGATTGAGAGAATGGATGCTAGATCGGTGAGATCAGGAGCATCAAGAGATCAACGGTCAGATCAAGAACCTTAGGGTTTAATGTGATCTGGACTAATGGCTTGGGTTAATTGGTCTTTGAACCAAACCAAAATTGAACCAGCTCATCATGTGAGCGCACGGTTCAAGTTAAGAGAAATATGCGATTGGGAAAAACCCTTGATCGCATGTTGAGGAGTGGCTTTCTATTTTTAGAAAGCATGATCACATACGTGACCACGCCTCACCTCTTCACGCCTGTTGTTGTCGCCCCTCTCTTCTCGTGTGTTTTGGAGGCACTCTCGTGGAAGAGGTTTTGACGACAAGGAAGAATCGCCAAGTGTGGATCTCATCTTCTTCATCCCTTCTCACACGACAAGGTCACTTGGGGAACCTTGCTAGCACAAGGAGTGTCCAAGGAGCAAGCCATCGATCATCTTGTGTGTGGCGCTTTGGAGGAGAACCCCATCGTTCTCTCTTCTTCCTAGACACCATCTAAGCGATGGCTTGGTATGAGTCATTACCATTCTATTGCGATTGATTTTAAAGTTGATCATATTTCATGCATTCGATCCCTAGAAACCCCTTCCGCTGCATGTAAACCTCCATATGCGCCTATTAGGGTTTCGCTCCCCCTTGTTAGGGGACTTTCAGTTCAGCTAGGCTGACATGCTCTATGTCCTTAGTCGAGATATCTTGGTGAACATGAGACAGCCTTGATATGATTGAGACTAATATGTGTTCTAATCTTATAGGATGCTTCGAGCATGGAATAAGATGTAGACTCATGGGTACATTGGATGTACTGGACAGACCCTACTAGGATATTCAATTGCTTGTCACAATGTGAATAATCCTTGTATGCATCAAGTGGCACATGTCCTCTGACTTGAGATCACTTGTGTTTCTAAATGATGATTGTCATTGTTTTGAGGTAGTTCAATATCATTTGAAACATAATGGTTATAGACTATCTTGGATAATGATCATGAGTCAGGTTAGAACACTAGTGATAGATATAGGATTGCCGTCTCCTTGATTGGAGTGTGATGTTCTAAAGGGGCCCCCCTGAATGAGATGATTGAGAAAGTGTATGGCCATACCCAGGTGACTATGTTCATCTGATCTAATCATGCTCATCATATTGGAGCTACAGGCTTGACACGCTTGTCCAATAAGAACATCCAGTGGCAAAGGAATCATGTATGCCTAGTGAGTTGATTCACACTTGTGCTATGGTTTGGGTGTAGTCTTGGAAGACTCTTTCTTTTATATCGGGAGACAGTGATGTGTTGCTAGATACCCCTCACTGATCGTGATAACGTAAGTTATCGTTACCGACATTTAAAGGAAACCCTCAGGGTCGCACAATTTGATGATATGGCTTACTTAAGTCAGATCGTGTGGACTGAATTGTCAGGGTTCAGTTTAAAGGGATTTAATCTCTGATTGTGAGTGAGATCTGGTCTGATCATGTTTGATTGATTAGGGCTTGAGATCGGTAAGCTTCGATCGAGAGAATTGGTGCTGGATCGGTCAGATCAGGAGCATCAAGAGATGAACGGTTAGATCTGGAACCTTAGGGTTTAATGTGATCTAGACCAAATAGCTTGGGTTAATTGGTCTTTGAACCAGACCAAAATTGAACCGGTTCACATGTGTGAATGCATGGTTCAAAGCTTGAGGCGTTTTGATCGGTTTTGAGATCATGGGCGCATGACTTCATTGCTTGCTATTTTTGGAAAGTAATAAGCGCCACTTGCATCAACGCCTCAACGCTTGATTCTATTCTCGTCACCTTCTCTTGGCTTTGACGAGAGACTTACATTCTGGTGTAAGATAGGTGGACGAAAAGGAGAATTCGCCCAAGCAAAGATCTCTTCATCCCTTCAAGCGATCAAGGATACCTTGGGCCCTTGCTAGCACAAGGAACGCCAAAGGAAGTAGGCGACATCTTCTTGTGTGCGTCTTCTTTGGAGGAGAGCGGCATCACTCTCTACTTCCAAGTCGCCATTCGAATCAATGGCTTTGGTATGATCTTCTTCCGATCTTTACATTGTTTAAGGTTGATCATATGAACATATATTACATGCGATCCTCATGAAACCCTTTATCCGCTGCCAAAAGAATTTACTTGCGCCACTCTAGGGTTTCGCTCCCCCTTGAAGGGGACCCTTCAGATTACTCCCGGAGGCGGATCAACCAAATCCCAGACTTGGTTATCTGACATGGAGTCCATCTCGGCTCGCATAGCTTCAAGCCATCTCGCTGATTCCGGTCCACTGACCGCATCCGCATAAGTGAGGGGTTCATCACGATCAATGATGTAGACTCCGTCATAGCGCTCAGGCTGTCGACGGATCCTTCCCGATCTTCGTGGTTCCCGTGATATCTGAGCCTCAGGTTGTTCAATAACCTGTTCTACTGGCTCATGCTCATCCAACTGTGCTTGACTACTTTGTCCTTCCTCTGGATTCTCATCCAGCTTTATTTCTCTCCCACTGGCCTCTTGCAGAAGAAATTCCTTCTCAAGAAAAATAGCCGTCCGAGCAACAAATACTTTGTTCTCTTTGGGGTCGTAGAAATAATAACCCTTAATTTCCTTAGGGTAACCGACAAAGATACATTTCTCAGATCTTCTCTCTAGTTTCCCAGAGGCAAGCTTTTTGACATAAGCCTCGCAACCCCAGATCTTAATAAATGTCAAGCTCGGCTGTTTCCCATACCATAACTCATATGGAGTCTTTAAAACTGCCTTGGATGGCACTCGGTTTAGTACCTTTGCAGCTGTTTCCAGTGCAAATCCCCAAAAGGAGTAAGGTAGAGTAGCCTGACTCATCATTGAACGAACCATATCCAATAAGGTTCTGTTCATCCTCTCGGACACACCATTCCATTGCGGTGTTCCTGGCGGAGTAAGCTGTGAGACAATCCCACACTGCTTCAGATAGTCAGTAAACTCTCGACTTAGGTATTCTCCACCTCGATCTGAGCGAAGTGCCTAGCTGATTTTGCACTTCATTTTTGAACTCTTTGAACTTGTCAAAAGATTCACTCTTATGTCTCATTAGATAGACATACCCGTATCTACTGAAATCATCAGTAAAGGTAATGAAGTATGAATAGCCACCTCTGGCATGTTTACTAAATGGCCCACACACATCACTGTGAATGAGGTCAAGTAAACCTGAAGCCCTTTGACCTTTGTTAGGAAAAGGAGCCTTCGTCATTTTACCCATTAAACAAGCTTTGCATGTATCAAGCTCCTCATAGGAGAATGATCCCAGCAGTCCATGATCATGCAACTGCTTAATGCGTTTCTCGTTAATATGGCCTAAACGACTATGCCATAGCAAGGTGCTGTCATCAGCATACTTGGCTTTCTTATTATCAATATTTTGTATAGAATATTCCATGTCCAACATGAATAACCCATTGTTAATTGATCCAGTAGCATAAACAATATTATCATAAGAAATAACACACTTTGAAATATTGCATTCAAAGGAAAACCCTTTCCTGACAAGAGCAGGAATAGAGATAATATTTTTCGTTATGCTAGGTACAAAATAACAATTGTTCAATTCTAATACAAGTCCAGATGGTAATGAGATGTGATATTCTCCTACAGCAACAGCAGCAACCCGTGCTCCGTTTCCAACTCGTAGGTCCACCTCATGCTGTCCCACCTGTCTTCTTCTCTTGAGTTCCTGTACATTTGAACAAATGTGAACTCCACATGCAGTGTTCAACACCCATGATATAGAAGAAGAAACCATGACTTCAGTCACGAAAATACCTGAGCCAGAAGCAAAAGGATTGCTTCCCTTCTTGTCTCCTTGGAGCGCTTTACAGTCCTTTTTCCAGTGACCCAGCTGGCCACAGTGGAAACATCTGTATTCCTTCGACCGCTTAACCTTTTGTTTCAGAGCCTTGCTGTAGCTCTTGACAGGGGCTTTGCCCTTCTTCCCTTTCTTCTTGTTCCTTGAAGGAACCATCAAGATAGAGGTTGAAGGCTTTCCCTTTAGAGTCAACTCTGTAGTCAAGAGCATGTTCAGTAACTCTGCCGGGGTACAGTCGATCTTGTTCATATTAAAGTTAATGATGAACGGATCGAAAGAGGTCGGGAGAGACTGCAATATGATGTCTACAGCAAGCTCCTGATTGATGGTATGTCCCAGTTTCTCTAGAGCCTCCTTGTACCCAATCATCTTGAGTACGTGAGCTCCCACTGGACTCCCTTCAGCCAGTTTGCTCTGAAAGAAAAGTTTAGTCAAATTGTAGCGTTCAGTCCTAGCCTGTGCAGCATACAGCAGCTTGAGGTTTGCTATAATTTGTATAGCAGATAGATCCTCATGCTGACGCTGCAGCTCTGGCGTCATAGACGCAAGCATCAGGCAAGCGACATCAATGCTATCATTGACATGCTTTTCATAGGCTTCCCGAACCGCCCTTGCGGCGTTTGCAGCGGGTTGAGGCGGTATAGCCGTCTCGAGGACATACAGCTTCCTCTCTGCCTTAAGAACAATCTTAAGGTGTCCGTACCAGTCTGAGAAGTTTGGCCCAGCAAACTTCTCTCTTTCCAGTAGGGATCACACATTGAAATTCGTGGTGTTCGTTGCTGCAGTAATCTACAACAATGCAAGAACAGCAAGGTCAGTATTAATGTTTAGAATCAATCCAGGACTTAAGAAAGATTCTTTTCTCACTATTTTATCTGACTGAAAAATCCATTAAACAGTCCGAAAGAGTAACGCTCTTTTAGTGAGATGGGATCCAGATTTCATACTTGGTCACCGCGTCCCGCTCAGGCGAGATAAGATGCACAGAGAGTACAAGCACTAATTTCTGGTAGGCAATGCCTGCCAATCGCCAACCCGTGCGATTCCCCTTCATCTGGGCAATCCAGCAGACTGTGCCAACTGAGTTGGTACAACACAGTCTCTGATCCCACAGATGGCTGCCTCCATATAGCTCACATATGCTCAGTATGTAGCCTACATGGTCAAGCTGACCTGACCTACTCCCTGGACCACCACGTGCTATGCTGAGCAACGAGAAGCGATAAATCCCTTCTCTGTAACACGCAGGTGTAATCACACACCGTCTGAAGATAGATGGGCGTGCCCACTGAGTGGGTACAACACGGCCCCAACGATAGTCAGAACAGTGAGGTTTCGCGTCAGAAGGCTTACGTGCTTGATATTTTAGCGTTGGATTTTAACGGTCTTTTATCTTCTTAACTATCATGCATAACCTATGGCGATAGCAGAAGATTAAATCATGCAGTTCTAATTATATAAACAATAAGTAGAAAGCATGCTGATCTTATGTGGTAAAAGCCCATTAAACCTAAGTAAGACCTTAATTTAACTTAAGTCTTCACTTGAGCTCTTCATGGGTCTTTTGCCTTCTCATCTGGCCCAACCCAGGGCCCGAGCGCCCACTGCAGCTCAGGTGCGCCCACCAGGTAAATGCGCCTATCCCAGAGTCGAACCCTGGACCTCTCACCTGGTTAAGCCTCAAGCTGCATGCGCCTCTGCCATGTGAGCTCTGTGCTCTTGTCTGATAAAATTACAATTTAATCTATCTAGACAAGATTGACTCGCAGGTCAATTACACTTTATAAATTAAATAACATGTGATGCGCAGATCACAATAAAAATTAATTTACAATTTTAATTCCAGGCACGCAGGCCCCAGCACAGCACACATTAATTAGGCAGCCCACATAAGATTAAATAAACAAGCATCATGGCATCCAACCAACATGTGATCCAAATAAGAAAATAAAATTTTCGAAAACCCATTGGCATCAATTTTAATTTTCTTATGTGCCTTACTACCTTACAACGGTCCATTACTAGGGATCCACTCATCAGACCTAGTCTTATCCACTGCCCTTGCATGCACCAAGTCCTAACTGACTTGAGTCGACCTAATGGTCAACCATGCATGCGCTGGGCTGAACAACCCTCATGAGTTCTGGCAAGCGGGTGTGACCCCGGGCCTAACTCATACGCGTTCACTGGTTGTCTCAACCAGACATCGCTACACGCCTGTCTGCAGTCGACCTATAGCCACCTTGTGCTTGCGCACAGATGCCATCTGGTCGACCCATCTAGGCTGTCAGATGGTCTGATCAGACTGTTTGGATCTTAACTAGGTGATGACTTCAACCCTACTAACCCGTCTAAGGGTTTATAGCAAGCGCTTAGATCTAAGTGAGACGCGCAAGTGATTAAGTTTTTTAAGAAAAACTACAACATTCAACATGCGCAACTATGTAAGCATCAAACATGCGCCAACAAAAAATATATTCAACTAGTAGTTTCGCATGATGAGAAAACTTAGATCTATGCATAAACGCATACATGGATCACCTTCAGAAATCATATGAACATATATAAACCAATGCTCTGATACCAATTGAAAGCCCCCTAAATCTAAGGGGGGATGAAACCCTAATAGGAGGCGCATATAAAATTCGCAAGGAAGCAAGGGTTTCTTAAAGATCTTTTACATGCCATATGATCAACTGTCAAATGATTGAATATATCAAGAAGAAGATCATACCATAGCCATTGATTCGAATGGCGTCTTGGAAGAAGATGGCGAAAGGGCTCTCCTCCAAAGGTGACGCACACAAGAGGATGATGACAACTCCTTGTGTTCCTTGTGCTAGCAAGGTTCTCCAAGTGCCCTTATCGTATGGAAGGGATGAGATCTACACTTCTTGGCCGAATCCTCTCTTGTCGTCAACCTTCACCATGCAAGAGTGAGTCTTTGAGAGCAAGGGGCGAGAGACGAGAATAGAGAAGCGTTGCACTCGAACGTGGAGGCGTTTTCCACTTTGGAAAACCGAATTTCCAAAAATAGCAAATGCTTCAATACATGCGTTATGCGTTCACTCCAAGTGAACCGAACGCTCATCCCTCTAAATTGAACCATGCGCTCATACATGAGCCGGTTCAATTTGGATTTGGTTCAAGGACCAAATCAAGCCAAGCCTTGGTCCAGATCACCTTAAACCCTAAGATTCAAGATCTGACCGTTCATCTCTTGATGCTCCTGATCTGACCAATCTAGCATCAATTCTCTCGATCAAAGCTTACCGATCTCAAGCCCTAATCAATCAAACATGATCAGACCAGATCTCACTTACAATCAGAGTTTAAATCCCTTAAACTGAACCAAAACAATTCAGTCCACACGATCTGACTTAAGTAAGCCATATCATCAAATTGTGCGACCCTAAGGGTTTCCTTTAAATGTCGGTAACGATAACTTACGTTATCACGATCAGTGAGGGGTATCTAGCAACACATCACTGTCTCCCGATATAAAGGAAAGAGTCTTCCAAGACTACACCCAAACCATAGCACAAGTGTGAATCCACTTCACTAGACATACATGTTTCCTTTGCCACTGGATGTTCTTATTGGACATGCGTGTCAAGCTTGTAACTCCAATATGATGAGGATGATTAGATCAGATGAACATAGTCATCTGGGTATGGCCATACACTTTCTCAATCATCTCATCCAGGGGGCCCCTTTAGAACATCACACTCCAAACTAGGAGACGGCAATCCTTTATCTATCACTAGTGTCCTAACCTGACTCATGATCATTATCCAAGATAGTCTATAACCATTATGTTTCAAATGATATTGAACTACCTCAAAACAATGACAATCATCATTTAGAAACACAAGTGATCTCAAGTCAGAGGAAGTATGCCACTTGTTTGCATACAAGGATTATTCACATTGTGACAAGCAATTGAACATCCTAGTAGGGTCTGTCCAGTACATCCAATGTACCTATGAGTCTACATCTTATTCCATGCTCGAAGCATCCTATAAGATTAGAACACATATTAGTCTCAATCATATCAAGGCTGTCTCATGTTCACCAAGATATCTCGACTAAGGACTTAACTGCATGTCAGCCAAGCTGAACAGCATTGAGACATTATTCAGAAGTATACATATGACAGCAGATAATGCAACAACATGAATAACAACCATTGCCTTTATAAACATGAAGTTTATACATGATACTGATACAATCCCGAGGCCTCAAACATTAGCCTTAAGGGCATACCCCAACACCCAAGGCGACACAAGCACCCTTTCTTTGGCTAGGAAACTAGTCAACAATATATTTCAACAATGCTATGCACATGATGCGATGGGGATACATTTATAGGCATCTTAGGGATGAGGATAAGGTGAGGGCAAGGTGTGTTAGGGAATGCCGGGTGTAATTTAAAATTTTTGCAGTCCCAGGACGCAGCGGAAGAAGCATTACACCCGAAACACATTCCGGTCCCAAGGATCCATGCGAGGGAGAGAACACAAGGATGTGTTAGGGTTAGTACCTTTATTGCTTGTTAGGATGAAGGTGCCAAGTTGAAGACGCCCAAGTGTTCGTCCTCTACAAGTATCCACGCATCGACTCCTTGATCGTTGCTCCCTTCCACGCTTGGTGCTAGCCTCGGGAAGAGAATCAAGCCTTATCACTCTCTTCAAAACTTGCGCCACCTCCAAGGTAGAAGCGCCAAGAAGAGATGAGGAGGAAGATGATGCGCCAAGTACTTCCTTCTTCTTCTTTGCTTGCGCCACCTCCAAGGTGCGCCTATGGCCAAGGGACGATGAGGGCTTGTGGCAAGAAGACGCCACCAAGCTCAAAGAATCCTTGCGCCAAGAGGAGAAGAAGGAGAAGAAGGCTTGCGGCTACAAAGAGGAGGAAGGTTGCGCCACCTTGATGTTGTCGCCCTTTGCCCTAGCTCACACCTCTCTATGTTTGTTCACACCTCCAAGGAATCGAACCAACAACCACAAGAGAGGGCGGCAAGGGTCCTATTAATAGGACAAGGGGCGGATAGGGCAATGACTAGGATCATGCCAAGTGGGCAGTTAGGATGAGAGGGGTTTGTGGTAAGGAAAGTCTCCAAGACTTTGCCATAAACCTCATTCAACCTATCCTTATTTGCCCAATAGCCATATCAGCCCAAGACATGCCTTAGAGGCATTCTTTCCATCCAAGGAGAAGGGCTAGGTGCAACATGCAAGAGGTATTTGGCTAGGGTAAGGGTTTGGGTGCATGTAGGGTTTATGAGATAAGGAAAGTCTCCAAGACTTTACCATAAACATCTCCCTACTTCTCATATGCGCTCAAGCTCTTTCCAAAAGAGTCCTCAAGCCATATCAGCCCCAATACTTACCATAGAGACAAGATACCATGAATGGATGAAGGGGGAGGCGCCACTTCCTTCCAAAGGAAGCAATTTATGCCACCCACACCCCATTATGCCCCTAGGAGCCAATGGGGTTGGGTTTCTCCCCATTATACCCTTTTAAGCCAATTCCCTCTTCATGACAACTTATTATTGGGCCTCGTTGGATAATGAGCAAGCCCAAACTTCATGGCATGGGTTGATTAAGCCATTGGATCCAATCCAATGCAACCCTAATCCAAATGTGACCAATTAAGGTCAATTTCGGGTCAACCTGCCAAAAATGAAGTTTGGCTCCAATAACTTTCTTCCAACTCATCAGGCCCATTGGCGCTGATGAAATCTTCCAAATGGATCCAAGTTATCCAATAACTTGATCCAAAGGCTTCTGATTAAAGCAACGTCAAGAGTCTATTGCGTGTGACCCCGTAGGATCCATATGACGATGGCAATGATGTAAACATCATAAGTAGTGAGGGGTATTTAGCAACACATCACTACTACCCATGTCATAGGACTTAAGTCATTATGGCAACAACTCCTAACAAGCAACGAGGATTCCCATTGCATTACAGATCCCTTTGCCTAAGCTGATATCCTGCCATTGGATTAGTCTCAAGTTTATTATCCAATGCATTGGTCATGACTCAACAAGTGTGGCCACACTTTCCTGTCATGCACCAATAAGGTGGGGCGCCCCGTGGTGGATATCATGCTTCCTCGGAAGGAAGGGGCAAATCCTACTATTGGTCATCCATGTCTCTACGTGACTTATGACATGCCCAATGACAGTCGTTTTGATCTCCCAATTACGGAGAGACATAAGACTGTATTAAAGCATACCCTTCATCAAGTCTAGACATGAATACCTCAAGTCTAAGGATCAATGCAAACCTCTTGCATGTGAGATTGACTCGTTGACTAGACAAGTCAATCCTCACGGTGGATCACTCCAGTGCATCCAATGCACCTGTATGTCTGCGTTACTGTGCCCTGCACCTAACCAGCCCATACACCAGTCTCACATGTACCAAAGCTGTCCCATATCTGCTGAGGTACCTTGACTGGGGATAGCTTGTGAGAATGGATCCAATCCAAACTCCTGGGACATTATATATGCAATTCAATACATCAACGCAGGTAAAGCAATCTGCATAATAACGACCATGCCTTTATTGATTATATTAATTTCATTAATTCTATCAAAGTACATTCAAGCAATGCCTAACCATGTCCATACATTGGTCTGTAGGGCATATACACCAACAATCTCCCACTTGCACTAAGACCAAGGGCAACTGATGTTTAATCAGTCCCTATGTCTCTAGTATGACTTATTTAGCTTCCGCTGCGCAAGAGGCTACGTCAGTGGGTTTTTCCAGATTGCTATCTGTGTTTATTTTAACAAGTTTGAATCATCATCTTTATCCATGATCTCTAAGATCAGATGATATCGCTGCAGTACATACTTGAGTGCTAAGTTCCTTTACACATGCTTACGGCCCCTGTAAGAACTATACTGGACCATCAAGCATCAGGGACTAAATCAAGTTCAAATGAATGAAGCTGCTTCCTTGGCTACCACAAGAAGCTGCAATGTACTCAGCCTTATTGTAGAATTTGCCACTGCAGTTTGCATAAAGCTCTTTCAGCCAACAACGCCACATCAAGGCAAAAGGCAAATCCTGACTGTGAACAATAGTCATTAGACCGGAACGAAGTGTCAGTGTACCCAGTACACAAAGTTCTTCCTGTCTATCATAGACTAAAATTCAATCCTTTATACTTCCCAAGTACGAAGGATTGCTTTCACAGCTATCCAGTGTTTGAACACTAGGATCTGATTGAAACTTACTGGCCATGCTCCAAGCATTCGCCACACATAGTCTTGTGCTAGTTGCACAAAACATGATCTATCCTATACCCAATGTATTAGGACTATAGAATCATGTTGTCTCTCTCCTGCTGTGTCAAAAGACATTGCATCATGGAGAGAATCAGACCATGTCTCTCTGGAAGGTATCATCCTTTGGAATGATCCAATATAAACCTCTCCAGAATCTCTTGGATGAACGTAGATTGACTAAAGGGCAATGACTTTCTTGGATCCCAGTTGATCCACATGCCTAGGATATAGGCTGCATTCCCTAGGTCATTCTTCTCGAAATACATTCCAAGCCTATACTTCACCGCGTGAAGAGCTGGGATGTCATTTCTGAAGGTCCCCACAAGGGGGCGAAACCCTAACTCATAGGCGCATATGGGAATGAAAGCAGCGGAAAGGGGGTTTCTAGATCTTGCATGCTGTATGATTAACAAAAATGACCCAATTGCAAATAGAGAAGGATCATACCATAGCCATTTCTAGATGGCGCCTTGGAAGCAAAGATCAAACTTGATCTTCTCCAGAGGTGACGCACACAGTTGATGTCGCCTACTCCCTTTGCGATCCTTGTGCTAGCAAGGCCCAAAGATGTCCTTGTCGAGTGGAAGGGAAGAGATGTCTTGGCTTGGTGATTCTTTTCTTCCTCCTTGTCGAGCTCTTCTCCACCGTATGTTCTCTCGTCGAGAGCAAGAGACAAGGCGACCAACGAAAAGGAGAAGAGGCATGAACGTGAGAGAGGGTCACGTAAGAGAAGTGCTATCTAAAAATAGCATGCCACTTCTCTTCATGCGATCATGGGTTTACCCATTCGCAAACTCCACTTCACCCTTGAACCATGCGCTCATTCATGAGCCGGTTCATTTGAATTTGGTTCAATAACCAAATAAACCAAGCCATAAGTCCAGATCACATTAAAACCCTAAGGTACTTGATCTGACCGTTCATCTCCCGATGCTCCTGATCTCACCGATCCAGCATCCATTCTCTCAATCGAAGCTTACCGATCTCAAGCCCTAATCAATCAAACATGATCAGACTAGATCTCACTTACAATCAGAGATTAAATCCCTTTAAACTGAACCTGAACAATTCAGTCCACACGATCTGACTTAAGTAAGCCATATCATCAAATTGTGCGACCCTGAGGGTTTCCTTTAAATGTCGGTAACGATAACTCACGTTATCACGATCAGTGAGGGGTATCTAGCAACACATCACTGTCTCCCGATATAAAGGAAAGAGTCTTCCAAGACTACACCCAAACCACAGCACAAGTGTGAATCAACTTCACAAGGCATACATGTTTCCTTTGCCACTGGATATTCTTATTGGACAAGCCTGTCAAGCCTGTAACTCCAATATGATGAGCATGATTAGATCAGATGAACACAGTCATCTGGGTATGGCCATACACTTTCTCAATCATCTCATCCAGGGGGGCCCTTTAGAACATCACACTCCAATTAAGGAGACGGCAATCCTTTGTCTATCACTAGTGCCCTAACCTGACTCAAGCTCACCATCCAAGATAGTCTATAATCATTATGTTTTAAATGATATTGAACTACCTCAAAATAATGACAATCATCATTTAGAAAACACAAGTGATCTCAAGTCAGAGGAAATGTGCCACTTGTTACAATCAAGGATTATTCACATTGTGACAAGCAATTGAATATCCTAGTAGGGTCTGTCCAGTACATCCCATGTACCCATGAGTCTACATCTTATTCCATGCTCGAAGCATCCTATAAGATTAGAACACATATTAGTCTCAATCATATCAAGGCTGTCTCATGTTCACCAAGATATCTCGACTAAGGACTTAACTGCATGTCAGCCTAGCTGAACAGCTTTGAGACATTATTCAGAAGAACATATATATTGCAGCAGACAATGTAGCAACCTGAATAATAACCATGCCTTTATAAACATAAGAGTTTATTACATGATACTGTTACAATCCCAAGGCCTCAAACATTAGCCTTAAGGGCATACCCCAACAATCTCCCACTTGCACTTAATCTAATGGTTGAGAAATCTCAAACCCATATTATTACAGTGCTTCTCATGCTTCTGCTGCGCCAGAGGCTTAGTAAGCGGGTCTGCCAGATTGTCATCTGTATGAACCTTGCAGACTTTGATCTCGCCACGATCAATGATCTCCCTGATCAAATGAAACCGTCTCTGTATGTGCTTGGACTTCTGGTGCGACCGTGGTTCCTTTGCTTGTGCGATTGCTCCAGTGTTATCACAGAAGATAACCAAAGGATCTGCACTCGAAGGAACAACACCAAGTTCTCTCACGAACTTACGAATCCACACTGCCTCCTTGGATGCTTCCGAGGCTGCAACATACTCGGCTTCTGTTGTGGAATCAGCAACAGTTGACTGTTTGAAACTCTTCCACACCACTGCTCCTCCATTCAAGCTAAAAACATAGCCTGATTGCGATCGGAAATCATCCTGGTCTGACTGGAACGAAGCGTCAGTATATCCTTCAATACTGAGTTCTTCCTGACCACCATATATCAAGAACATATCTTTGGTCCTCCGCAGATATTTTAAGATGTTCTTGACTGCAATCCAGTGCGCCTGACCTGGATTACTTTGGAACCGACTGGTCACGCTTAACCCGTAAGCAACGTCTGGGCGAGTACACAACATCGCATACATAATGGATCCAATAGCCGAAGCATAAGGCGTATTGTCCATTTCATCTTTCTCAGTCTGTGTTTGTGGACACTGACTCTTCGAAAGATTCAGACCATGTCTGACTGGAAGATATCCTCTTTTAGAATTCTCTAAATGAAATCTCTCCAGGACTTTATCGATGTAAGTACTCTGGCATAGCCCGAGAAGCCTCTTAGATCTATCCCTGTAGATCTTCACACCTAACACATAGGCTGCTTCTCCTAGATCTTTCATCTGGAAACATTTCCTTAACCATGCCTTTACGGCATGCATTTCAGGAATGTCATTTCCAATGATCAAGATATCATCGACGTAGAGGACTAGGAAAGTAATCACGCTCCCACTAAACCTCTTATATACACACGGGTCATCTTCGTTCTTGATGAAACCAAATTCAGAGATTGATTCATCAAAACGAATATTCCAGCTTCTAGATGCTTGTTTAAGTCCATAAATAGACTTCTTTAACTTGCATATCTTATGACGATCTGATGGATTAGTGAAACCTTCTGGTTGTGTCATATACACATCCTCATCCAGATTTCCATTAAGGAAAGCTGTTTTCACATCCATTTGCCAAATCTCATAATCATAATATGCAGCTATCGCGAAAAGAATCCGAATAGACTTAAACATAGCTACAGGTGAGAAAGTTTCATCATAATCTATCCCGTAGATTTGTTTGAAACCTTTCGCAACTAGCCTGCCTTTATAGGTAACCACGTTACCATCCATGTCAATCTTCTTCTTGAAGATCCATTTACAGCCTATAGGGATAACTCCCGGAGGTGGATCAACCAAATCCCAAACTTGGTTATCTGACATGGAGTCCATCTCGGCGCGCATAGCTTCAAGCCATCTCGCTGATTCCGGTCCACTGACCGCATCCGCATAAGTGAGGGGTTCATCATTATCAATGATGTAGACTCCGTCATAGCGCTCAGGCTGTCGACGGATCCTTCCCGATCTTCGCGGTTCCCGTGATATCTGAGCCTCAGGTTGTTCAATAACCTGATCTACCGGCTCAGGCTCATCCAACTGTGCTTGAGCACTTTGTCCTTCTTCTGGATTCTCATCCAGTTTAATTTCTCTCCCACTGGCCTCTTGCAGAAGAAACTCCTTCTCAAGAAATATAGCCGTCCGAGCAACAAATACCTTGTTCTCTTTGGGATCGTAGAAATAATAACCCTTAGTTTCCTTAGGGTAACCGACAAAGATACATTTCTCAGATCTGCTCTCTAGTTTCCCAGAGGCGAGCTTTTTGACATAAGCCTCGCAGCCCCAGATCCTGATAAATGTCAAGCTTGGCTGTTTCCCATACCATAACTCATATGGCGTCTTAGAAACTGCCTTGGATGGCACTCGGTTTAGTACCTTTGCAGCTGTTTCCAGTGCAAATCCCCAAAAGGAGTAAGGTAGAGTAGCCTGACTCATCATAGAACGAACCATATCAAGTAACGTTCTATTTCTCCTTTCGGACACACCATTCCATTGCGGTGTTCCTGGCGGAGTGAGCTGTGAGATAATCCCACACTCCTTCAGATAGTCAGTAAATTCTCGACTTAGGTATTCTCCACCTCGATCAGAACGAAGTGCCTTGATATTTCGGCCTAGCTGATTTTGTACTTCATTCTTGAACTCTTTGAACTTGTCAAAAGATTCACTTTTATGTCTCATTAGATAGACATACCCATGCCTACTGAAATCATCAGTAAAGGTAATGAAGTACTGATAGCCACCTCTGGCATGTTTACTAAATGGCCCACACACATCACTGTGTATAAGGTCAAGTAAACCTGAAGCCCTTTGACCTTTGTGAAGAAAAGGTGACTTCGTCATTTTACCCATTAAACAAGCCTTGCATGTATCAATCTCCTCATAGGAGAATGATCCCAGTAGTCCATGATCATACAACCGCTTAATGCGCTTCTTGTTAATATGGCCTAAACGACTATGCCATAGCAAGGTGCTATCATCAGCATACTTGGCTTTCTTAATATCAATATTTTTTATAGAACATTCCATGTCCAACATGAATAACCCATTGTTAATTGAACCAGTTGCATAAACAATATTATCTAAAGATAAAACACACTTTGAAATATTGCATTCAAAGGAAAACCCCTTCCTGACAAGAGCAGGAATGGAGATAATATTTTTAGTAATGCTGGGAACAAAATAACAATTGTTCAGTTCTAATACAAGCCCAGATGGCAAAGAGATGAAATAGTCTCCTACAGCAACAGCAGCAACCCGTGCCCCGTTTCCAACTCGTAGGTCCACCTCATGCTGTCCCACCTGCCTTCTTCTCTTGAGTTCCTATACATTTGAACAAATGTGAACTCCACATGCAGTGTCCAACACCCATGATATAGAAGAAGATGAAACCATGACTTCCGTCACGTATATACCTGAGCCAGAAGCAAGGCTTCCCCTCTTGTCTCCTTGGAGCGCTTTACAGTCCTTTTTCCAGTGACCCAGCTGGCCACAGTGGAAACACCTGTATTCCTTGGACCGCTTAACCTTCTGCTTCAGAGCCTTGCTGTAACTCTTGACAGGGGTCTTGCCCTTCTTCCCCTTCTTCTTGTTCCTCGAAGGAACCATCAAGATAGAGGTTGAAGGCTTACCCTTCAGAGTTTCCTCAGTAGTCAAGAGCATATTCAGCAGCTCTGCCGGAGTACAATCGATTTTGTTCATATTAAAGTTAATAATGAACGCGTCGAATGAGGGCGGGAGAGACTGCAGAATAATGTCTACAGCAAGCTCCTGATTGATGGTATGCCCTAGTTTCTCTAGAGCCTCCTTGTGCCCAATCATCTTGAGCACGTGAGCTCCCACTGGGCTCCCTTCAGCCAGTTTGCTCTGAAAGAAAAGCTTTGTCAGATTGTAGCGCTCAGTCCTTGCCTGTGCAGCATACAGCATCTTGAGGTTTGCTATCATGTCTATGGCAGACATATCCTCATGCTGACGCTGCAGCGGTGGCGTCATAGACGCTAGCATCAGGCAAGCGACATCAATGCTATCATTGACGTGCTTTTCATAGGCTTCCCGAACCGGCCTTGCGGCGTTCGGAGCGGGCTGAGGCGGTATCGCCGTCTCGAGGACATACAGTTTCCTCTCTGCCTTAAGAACTATCTTAAGGTGTCCGAACCAGTCTGAGAAGTTCGGCCCAGCAAACTTCTCTCTTTCCAGTAGGGATCGCACATTGAAGCTCATGGTGTTCGTTGCTGCAGGTATCTACAACAATGCAAGAACAGCAAGGTCAGTATCAATGTTAAGAATCAATCAGGACTTAAGAAAGATTCTTTTTCTCACTATTTTATCTGGCTGAAAAATCCAGCAAAACAGCCCGAAAGAGTAGTACTCTTTTAGTGAGATGGGATCCAGATTTCATACTTGGTCTCCGCGTCCCGCTCAGGCGAGATAAGATGCACAGAGAGTACAAGCACTAATCTCTGGTAGGCAGTCCCTGCCAATCGCCTACCTGTGCGATTCCCCTTCATCTGGGCAATCCAGCAGACTGTGCCAACTGAGTTGGTACAACACAATCTCTGACCCCACAGATGGCTGCCTCCATGCGCTACCATATGCGCCACATATGTAGCCTACATGGTCAAGCTGACTCGACCTACTCCCTGGACCACCACGTGCTATGCTGAGCAACGAGAAGCGATAAATCCCTTCTCGGTAACACGCAGGTGTAATCCCGCACCGTCTGAAGATAGATGGACGTGCCCACTGAGTGGGTACAACACGGCTCCAACGATAATCAGAACAGTGAGGTTTCGCGTCAGAAGGCATACGAGCTTGATATTTTAGTGTTGGATTTTAACGGTCTTTTATCTTCTTCACTATCATGCAATTCCTATGGTGATAGCAGAAGATAAATAAATCATGCTGTTCTACTTATTAAACAATAAAAGAAAGCATGAATCTTATGTGGTAAAAGCCCATAGCCCTAGTAAGACCTTAAGAACTTAAGTCTTCACTTGCTTTTCTTCATGGGGCTTTTGCTGCTCATCTGGCCCAAACCAGGGCCCAAGCGCCATCTGCAGCTCAGGTGCGCCCACCAGGTAAATGCGCCTGGTCCCAGAGTCGAACCCTGGACCTCCCACCTGGTCTAGCCACTGCTGCATGCGCCTCTGCCAAGTGTGCTCTGTGCTCTTGTCTGATTAATTTACAAATTAATCTATCTAGACAAGATTGACTCGCAGGTCAATTACATTTTATAAATTAAATGCAATGTGATGCGCAGATCACAATAAAATTAATTTACAACTTTTAACCAGGCACGCAGGCCCCAGCACAGCACACATTTAACATGGGCAGCCCACATAAGAATAAATAAACATGCATATGGCATCATACATCATTTGATCCAATCATGAAAAATAAAATTTTTTGAAAAATCCCATTGAGATCAATTTTATTTTTCCTTATGTGCCCTATAACCTTACAACGGTCCATTACTAGGGATCCACTCATCCAACCTAGTCAGATCCACTGCCCTTGCATGCACCAAGTCCTAACTGACTTGAGTCGACCAAAAGGTCAACCATGCATGCGCCAGGGCTGAACAACCACAATGAGGTCTGGCAAACGGGTGTGACCCCGGGCCTAACTCATGTGCGTTCATAGGTTGTCTCAATCAGACATCGCTACACGCCTGTCTGCAGTCGACCTATAGCCACCAGGTGCTTGCGCATAGGTGCTATCTGGTCAACCCATCAAGGCTGTCAGATGGTCTGATCAGACTGTCTGGATCTAACCTAGGGGATGACTTCAACCCTAGTAACCCGTCTAAGGGTTTACAGTAAGGACAGCTTAGATCTAGTGTGAATCGCACATGTAATATAGTTTTGAGAAAACCAACAACATACAAGCGCCAACAAAAGGTAACCTTATACATGCGCCAAGGAGAAACAATGCAATGCATTTTCGCCAATTACATATACAAGATGTATCGCATGTAACCTTAGATCTAATCATAAGTTCGCAAACAAGGATCACAAAATGGCATAAGCAATCATAAAACATGCGTTAACCATCCTCTGATACCAATTGAAGGTCCCCACAAGGGGGCGAAACCCTAACTCATAGGCGCATATGGGAATGAAAGCAGCGGAAAGGGGGTTTCTAGATCTTGCATGCTGTATGATTAACAAAAATGACCCAATTGCAAATAGAGAAGGATCATACCATAGCCATTTCTAGATGGCGCCTTGGAAGCAAAGATCAAACTTGATCTTCTCCAGAGGTGACGCACACAGTTGATGTCGCCTACTCCCTTTGCGATCCTTGTGCTAGCAAGGCCCAAAGATGTCCTTGTCGAGTGGAAGGGAAGAGATGTCTTGGCTTGGCGATTCTTTTCTTCCTCCTCGTCGAGCTCTTCACCACCGTATGTTCTCTCGTCGAGAGCAAGAGACAAGGCGACCAACGAAAAGGAGAAGAGGCGTGAACGTGAGAGAGGGTCACGTAAGAGAAGTGCTATCTAAAAATAGCATGCCACTTCTCTTCATGCGATCATGGGTTTACCCATTCGCAAACTCCACTTCACCCTTGAACCATGCGCTCATTCATGAGCCGGTTCATTTGAATTTGGTTCAATAACCAAATAAACCAAGCCATAAGTCCAGATCACATTAAAACCCTAAGGTACTTGATCTGACCGTTCATCTCCCGATGCTCCTGATCTCACCGATCCAGCATCCATTCTCTCAATCGAAGCTTACCGATCTCAAGCCCTAATCAATCAAACATGATCAGACTAGATCTCACTTACAATCAGAGATTAAATCCCTTTAAACTGAACCTGAACAATTCAGTCCACACGATCTGACTTAAGTAAGCCATATCATCAAATTGTGCGACCCTGAGGGTTTCCTTTAAATGTCGGTAACGATAACTCACGTTATCACGATCAGTGAGGGGTATCTAGCAACACATCACTGTCTCCCGATATAAAGGAAAGAGTCTTCCAAGACTACACCCAAACCACAGCACAAGTGTGAATCAACTTCACAAGGCATACATGTTTCCTTTGCCACTGGATATTCTTATTGGACAAGCCTGTCAAGCCTGTAACTCCAATATGATGAGCATGATTAGATCAGATGAACACAGTCATCTGGGTATGGCCATACACTTTCTCAATCATCTCATCCAGGGGGGCCCTTTAGAACATCACACTCCAATTAAGGAGACGGCAATCCTTTGTCTATCACTAGTGCCCTAACCTGACTCAAGCTCACCATCCAAGATAGTCTATAATCATTATGTTTCAAATGATATTGAACTACCTCAAAATAATGACAATCATCATTTAGAAAACACAAGTGATCTCAAGTCAGAGGAAATGTGCCACTTGTTACAATCAAGGATTATTCACATTGTGACAAGCAATTGAATATCCTAGTAGGGTCTGTCCAGTACATCCCATGTACCCATGAGTCTACATCTTATTCCATGCTCGAAGCATCCTATAAGATTAGAACACATATTAGTCTCAATCATATCAAGGCTGTCTCATGTTCACCAAGATATCTCGACTAAGGACTTAACTGCATGTCAGCCTAGCTGAACAGCTTTGAGACATTATTCAGAAGAACATATATATTGCAGCAGACAATGTAGCAACCTGAATAATAACCATGCCTTTATAAACATAAGAGTTTATTACATGATACTGTTACAATCCCAAGGCCTCAAACATTAGCCTTAAGGGCATACCCCAACAATTTCAAGTGAGGAGAATATCGTCAATCAATTAGAACAAGAAACATTATGATGCTCCCACTGATCTTCTTGTAAACACAGGATACTTGTATAATACCATACATATCTTTATGGCGACTGTATGAAAATATTTTGGCTATTTCCATCTAGACATCCTCTTCTAGACGTCCATTAAGAAAAGCAATTTTCATAACAACACGCTATAACAGAACATGCAATTATAACAAGTAGATACCTAATTGACTCAAACAAAGCTATCGGTGAAAAATTTCATCACTATCCACCCAGTGGACTTATCCGAAATTTCATTCACTAGCTTGTCATCATAGGTAACAATGTTACCTTTCATGTCTATCTTCCAAGAAGATCCACATACAGCCTCTGGGTGTTACCCCTTTGGCGGCTCAATCAAGTCCCACACTTGATTAGCAGACATGGAGTCCATTATGGTTCTTATGGCGCTCAGCCATTTCTTGGAATCTAGTCCACTGACCGCTTCCATTTCCTCATAAGTCTTTAGCTTCATCCTAGATGAAAAATTCGTCATGCCCACAACCTGTGAGAGTATTTCGAATCCATTCAGACTCATGTGATTCCTGTGTTACTTGAACTTCAGGTTGACTTTCAACCTGCATGTGTGATTCTACTCTCCATTTGTGTCTAACTGTATTGTGGTTGATTTTTGGACCTTGTCCTAATCAAATCTACTCCCACTATCTTCTTTCAAAAAGATATCTCCTCAAGAAAGACAGCAGTTTGAGCAACAAATATTTTTGTTCTCATCGGGATAGAAGTAGCACTCTCAGTGCCCCACAAATACACACTATGGAGTGTCAGAACAGTTGCTTGCATGGCCTGTAAAGGAAGTAAATTTGCATGACTATTCAAAGATGGAACCACATCCAATGTGTTCCCTTTTCTTTCTTTGAATTTCACCACACAGTTGTGGTGTTCCAAGTAAGCTGTGAGACAACCCCACACTCCTCAAGATAGTCATCAAATTCTTCACTTCCTACTTTGATCCAATCAAAGGGTTTTAATAGATTCTCCAATTCGATTCTATACTTCATTTCTTAACTTCTTGGATTTCTCCAAAGTTACGTGTTGGATATGACATATCCCAACTTAATAAAGTATACCACTTAGTGCTTGTCTCCATGGGTCTACACACATTGCTGCGCACTAGATCCAACAAACATCTAACCTCTCTCTTCTTCCTAAATGAAGGTAGCATCTGCCATCTTGTCCATTAGACAAGGCTCACATATATCATAACCCTGAAAGGATAATAATCCCAATAGTCCATGGACTTTTGGATGTGACTTATGTCTTATGGCCCAAGAGACAATGCAAAGAGATGGTATTGATTGAATCATTGGACTTGATCTATCCAGTGTTACATACAGAACTACAAGCTATCATCAATTGTACCACTACTATAGAACATTCCAGATTTAAGGAAATACCAATTTATTTCAAACTGAAAATCCATTCAAAATAATGGACATAATGTTCTAATACAAAAGCTAGTACATAATAGCAAAGTTCTAGTTGAAGTCTTTGAAGGTAGTGAGATGACATCAACAGCAGCATCCAATGCTCCGTCCCTGACTCGAAAGTCGATCCCACCAAGCCTTATTGTCCTACTTCTTTTGAGCCCCTGCATATGAAAAACATATGTAAGCTCCTCATGCGGTACCCAGTACCCATGAATAAGAAGTAGACATAAAGACCTCAGTAACACAATACCTGAAGCAGATGGATAACATCCCTTCTTTTGTGCCATGCTCTTCCTGGGCCTTAATCCATCCTGAAATTTCCATGCATTCCCAGTCTTCCGAAGTTTTAGCTTCGAAGATACGGAACCATAGTCATTCTTGGATTCAAGCAAACACCCAGAAGATCCAACAACACTCTCTTGATTACTATTTGAAGTGCCCGATGTGAATAGACGTCGAAGATGTATGATCATATCATAAATCCCCATCTCATCACACTCAACCTGGACCTCAGGGGTCAAGCACCTCAAAATAAGAGCAGTGTAATGTTCACTATCCACACAATGTTCAAGATAGACATTCCACTCCCACTCTGTACAAAAATATATACAGGGCTGGGTTGGAGGTCTTTCAAGAAGATAGACCATATTCTCATGTTCTAGAAATTTGGACAAAAGTCTGAACCATCTTGTCCAATTTGTTCCATCCAGTTTATTTTTAAGAAGTTTCAATCTAGGTTCAGGAGATGGAATCATCTACAATAAGCAAACAAGCAAAATAAGTACTATGATAAAGCATTTAACAAGGACTTTAAATTAAATGCTATACTCCCACTATTTCCTTAACAAGTTGATAACTCTCAAAACTCAACTTGGAAATACATGAGTAGGATCCTAATTTCACACGAGGTCTCCGCGACTCACGAGGGTGAGTTGAGATGCACAGAGAGTCCCATGCTTCCTTAGGTAGGCATGCCAGCCAATTGTGCCGCGCACAATTCCTCTTAGTTAAGACAAACTAGGCGCCCTGTGTCCAGCGATGGCTGGATACAACACAGAACCCTATCCTCTCAACAGCTGCCTCTAGTGATTCATCATGTTAGTGACATATGAAAAACTAGTCAAGTCTGGTCCTAACCGTTATGCCCAGGGCCAACGAATTTCCTTGCGAAGGCACGCCCAGGTTAAAACTGGACTGGGGAAATCATTGTCACCACACACCTTCTAAAGATAAGTGGGTGTGTCCCACGAGGGTGGGAAACAGTTCACAACACCACCGATCGATAGTTTGATGAGGGCTACGCGTTAGAAGGCTATCGACTTGATATTGTATTGAGAGTTTTTGCATGTTTTTATTCTTTTCTAGCATGCAGTTTTCCTATGGTTATGGCAGCAAGGAAAAACATCACACGCATGCTATGGACAAAGTAATAAACCATCACAGGCATGCTAGTTTGGTCGATTTGGTCATAGCCCTTTTCATACATATAACTTGTCACGAGCCATGTGACATGTTATCGTGCATCCAAGGGTTGCGAGTCCCTGAAGCAAATCAGCCCATGCCAGAAGCCGAAAGCTAGTGTCCTTCCTTCAGCCGCAAGTCCATCACCAAGCTTCCAAAGCTGGCGCCACTCTGATATCGGTTGAAGAAGACACCTTGTTGTCTTTGATGAACCTTAACCTATCTTATGTAAACAGTTCTACATCTATTCTAAGGAAAGATGAAAATTTTACATCAAGAAGGGGGAGAACCACACGCATGTGGCAGAAAGATTTTACAAGCATTCATCACAGGTGGAAACATGCTTCCACATCACAACACAGGAGGGCACCCGCTATGACCATATTAACCCAAGGAAGAGACAAGTGGCGCATATATAAAATTTGAAAAACCGGAATAATCAAATTTTATCCCCTTATGCGCCAACTCCATCCAAAGCACTCTCTCAATCAAATTTATGCTAAAATTGGGATCAAGTTTCATGATGATTTCATGGACCCTATCGGCTGGCAATTTTGTCAGATCAAGAGACCCGGCCAGTCCGAAGACACAATGCCCGTCCTACTTGACAAAACTACGTGCGCCTTTGGTCTTAAATCCATCCTAAACACAATCCAAATTTCGGCCATAAAATTGATAAAAGAAGTTTGGATGAAAGCGCCTTCTAGGTGAATCGTGCATGGATGAAAGAAAAATTTTCCAAAAATTTTTCACACAAGCAAACGTACACCTTGTGTTTCTCGCAAGTAGCTCTGATACCACGGTTAGGGAATGCCGGGTGTAATTTAAAATTTTTGCAGTCCCAGGACGCAGCGGAAGAAGCATTACACCCGAAACACATTCCGGTCCCAAGGATCCATGCGAGGGAGAGAACACAAGGATGTGTTAGGGTTAGTACCTTTATTGCTTGTTAGGATGAAGGTGCAGAGTTGAAGACGCCCAAGTGTTCGTCCTCTACAAGTATCCACGCGTCGACTCCTTGATCGTTGCTCCCTTCCACGCTTGGTGCTAGCCTCGGGAAGAGAATCAAGCCTTATCACTCTCTTCAAAACTTGCGCCACCTCCAAGGTAGAAGCGCCAAGAAGAGATGAGGAGGAAGATGATGCGCCAAGTACTTCCTTCTTCTTCTTTGCTTGCGCCACCTCCAAGGTGCGCCTATGGCCAAGGGACGATGAGGGCTTGTGGCAAGAAGACGCCACCAAGCTCAAAGAATCCTTGCGCCAAGAGGAGAAGAAGGAGAAGAAGGCTTGCGGCTACAAAGAGGAGGAAGGTTGCGCCACCTTGATGTTGTCGCCCTTTGCCCTAGCTCACACCTCTCTATGTTTGTTCACACCTCCAAGGAATCGAACCAACAACCACAAGAGAGGGCGGCAAGGGTCCTATTAATAGGACAAGGGGCGGCTAGGGCAATGACTAGGATCATGCCAAGTGGGCGGTTAGGATGAGAGGGGTTTGTGGTAAGGAAAGTCTCCAAGACTTTGCCATAAACCTCATTCAACCTATCCTTATTTGCCCAATAGCCATATCAGCCCAAGACATGCCTTAGAGGCATTCTTTCCATCCAAGGAGAAGGGCTAGGCGCAACATGCAAGAGGTATTTGGCTAGGGTAAGGGTTTGGGTGCATGTAGGGTTTATGAGATAAGGAAAGTCTCCAAGACTTTACCATAAACATCTCCCTACTTCTCATATGCGCTCAAGCTCTTTCCAAAAGAGTCCTCAAGCCATATCAGCCCCAATACTTACCATAGAGACAAGATACCATGAATGGATGAAGGGGGAGGCGCCACTTCCTTCCAAAGGAAGCAATTTATGCCACCCACACCCCATTATGCCCCTAGGCGCCAATGGGGTTGGGTTTCTCCCCATTATACCCTTTTAAGCCAATTCCCTCTTCATGACAACTTATTATTGGGCCTCATTGGATAATGAGCTAGCCCAAACTTCATGGCATGGGTTGATTAAGCCATTGGATCCAATCCAATGCAACCCTAATCCAAATGTGACCAATTAAGGTCAATTTCGGGTCAACCTGCCAAAAATGAAGTTTGGCTCCAATAACTTTCTTCCAACTCATCAGGCCCATTGGCGCTGATGAAATCTTCCAAATGGATCCAAGTTATCCAATAACTTGATCCAAAGGCTTCTGATTAAAGCAACGTCAAGAGTCTATTGCGTGTGACCCCGTAGGATCCATATGACGATGGCAATGATGTAAACATCATAAGTAGTGAGGGGTATCAAGCAACACATCACTACTACCCATGTCATAGGACTTAAGTCATTATGGCAACAACTCCTAACAAGCAACGAGGATTCCCATTGCATTACAGATCCCTTTGCCTAAGCTGATATCCTGCCATTGGATTAGTCTCAAGTTTATTATCCAATGCATTGGTCATGACTCAACAAGTGTGGCCACACTTTCCTGTCATGCACCAATAAGGTGGGGCGCCCCGTGGTGGATATCATGCTTCCTCGGAAGGAAGGGGCAAATCCTACTATTGGTCATCCATGTCTCTACGTGACTTATGACATGCCCAATGACAGTCGTTTTGATCTCCCAATTACGGAGAGACGTAAGACTGTATTAAAGCATACCCTTCATCAAGTCTAGACATGAATACCTCAAGTCTAAGGATCAATGCAAACCTCTTGCATGTGAGATTGACTCGTTGACTAGACAAGTCAATCCTCACGGTGGATCACTCCAGTGCATCCAATGCACCTGTATGTCTGCGTTACTGTGCCCTGCACCTAACCAGCCCATACACCAGTCTCACATGTACCAAAGCTGTCCCATATCTGCTGAGGTACCTTGACTGGGGATAGCTTGTGAGAATGGATCCAATACAAACTCCTGGGACATTATATATGCAATTCAATACATCAACGCAGGTAAAGCAATCTGCATAATAACGACCATGCCTTTATTGATTATATTAATTTCATTAATTCTATCAAAGTACATTCAAGCAATGCCTGACCATGTCCATACATTGGTCTGTAGGGCATATACACCAACAAGGTGGTCATTGGCCCCTTGCGCCCCTTACATTCTTGGAGACAATTCGAAAATGGAGAAAGGCATTAAGTGGGCTGATTCTTGTTGCCTTCTTTGGATGGCTGAATTGGCAAGTCTTTGAATTCAAAATTGGCTATCTTCCTTGAAGGTGTTGGCGCATATGAGATGGAGTTTTAAATTTGAAATCCTTCCTTGTTGTCTTGGGCGGCAATGAGGAGAAGGAAAGAAGCCTTCCCCTAATTGTGGATCTTGATGGCGCAATTCCTCTAATTGTGGATCTAGATGGGCGCCTCCTTGATTGGTGGATCTAGATGGGCGCCTCCTCAAATTGTGGATCTAGATAAAACTTCTTGGTGGCGCAATTGATTCCATGAGGTGGCCTCTCTTCAATTGGAAGGGAATGATTGAAGTGGAGCTTGATGTTGAGTTGAGTTGGAAGTCTCTCTTTGAACTACTTTGAAGTGAACCTTCCAAAATGAGAGCTAGCTTCTTGTAGTGTGGTGAGCTAGCTGATTTGTATCCCTTGAGCTGAATATTAATGTATCCAACTATATGCACTAACCTACCATGATATTACAATGCACAACCTACCAACAACATTTATAAAAATAAACTACATGATAGACTTTGGGGTGGAACTAACCTATCATGCCATGCAATGCAAATAAGGAAAGTACTAAAAAGGAAAGTGGACTCTAAGTGAAGCCATACCTGATGGGCTTCCTCCGAGCCCTAGTGGATCTTCTAAGAGCTGTGTTAGGCCCTCCATCATTTCTCCCCGGGTTGGAAAAATTCTCCTCAGGAGAATTATCCTTGAATCCTTGGAGCAAATCTGGAGCAGCCAGGGCTAGCTCTGCCTCGGGGAGCCAGGCCTCCTCACCATTAGAAAACTTAACGCGGTAAAACAGTTGTACCTCGTCAGGGGTGAGTCGAGTCTGGTCCTCAAGGATATCCACTATCTCTGGATTGAAGGGGGCCTCTGGTTCTTTGAGTGAGAGAGGCTCCTTGTAAGCTGTGAGATCCTCCACGTTAACTGTGGTGGGGATCCCCAAGTCTGGAGGCAGATCAAGCACATATGCGTTGTTGTTGATCTTGCCCACTATGGTGAAGGGTCCCAAACCCTTTGCATCTAGCTTGCGTCCGTGTCCTTGGATACGCTCCTCGCGGACTCGTAGAATCACATGATCACCTATATTGAATAACCTTTCTCGGCGTTTCTTGTTAGCAGCTTCGCAATATGAAACAGTAGAGTCTAGAATTTTGCTAAGAATCTCATGATGTAATTGTGAAATATTGAAAGCATAATCACGAGCTGATAAAGAAGGTTTTAAATTTTTGGGTAAGGCAATCAGATCAATAGGCTTCTTAGGCTGATACCCTAAGTTGGCCTGAAAGGGGGAGAGACCTGTAGTCCTATTTACAACACTATTGTAGGAGAACTCGGCGGTGGGCAAAAGTTTGTCCCAAGTGCCGGGGTGTTCACCTACAAGGCTTCTAAGGATGTTCCCTAGTGATCGGTTGACCACCTCAGTCTGACCATCCGTTTGGGGATGATAGGCTGTAGAGAACTTCAGTTTGGTGCCTAGTAATGTCACATCCCGTTATCTTAACCCCAAACAAGCAACACAAGTCATAGAAGAACAGGATGTTATCATACAAGATCGATGCACATGCTAAGTAAAACCAAGTTCAGGAAAACCCGATCTGAAAATTTTCGAGAATACATACATAGAATCTCCACAAAACACAATTTCATAAATGTACCTGCCACCACGCAATCCTTGCACTAGACATATGCAAGGCAACAGTTATATCAAAGCCACATAAAATCCGTAAAATCCATAAATCACATAAAAGGTACCTGTCACCAGGCAATACTTGCACTAGACATATGCAAGTTCACATTTATATAAAATCTGATCGCAAAAATATAAATCGACTCGAATTTAGAACCAAAGCCACAATGTCGATTCTATAAATTCATAACTAACATCAATAATATCAAACACCGAAACCAGGTCAAAGCCCGCGGTGACACAAAATCAAACTCTCAAAACTGCCACAATCCGGCAACACAATTTCACAAAGTTTGGCCATAACCGGCCCCAGTTAAACACAAAAGTTTTATACATTAAATCAGCATGGTTGTAGAGAAAATCACAATATCCATATCAACGTTAACTCAGGCAGTGCGCCCCTGCTCTACACCTGAAAATAGTGAAGGGTGAGCTACACAGCCCAGTGAGTGGATAGTCTCAATCGACCATCCATAGCATACAATCAAAGATACATGCAGATTATTTTAAAAACATTTAGCAGAACATCATGTTAACATATAACAAAAACAAAGAACAGAACTCATATAAATAAATAGATGTACAGACATCACACACTTGTCACCACAGAGTAACCAAGGTTCTAGAGTCATACTCTAAACCAACTAAACCCACCAACCACTTAGTTGACCTAGTTGTCCAGCATAAATCAAGAGTGACCACTATGGTCCAACCCGGCTCTGGCCTAAGCACTGGGAGAAGCCTGCAAATCACATGCAACACAAACATGGACAGTGTGTAGACTCAAGAGGTAATCCCCACCCGGTCAAGATGTGATACCTTGATCTACACCACCCCATAACACAAAAATCTAAACGTCTAAGAGTAATGACATCAAGAGGTGGCCCCTGTCCGACCAAGACATGGCACTTTGCGTCAATCACTCGTTCTCCCAAAGGGTTCCTTACCTGGACAGCCACTAGACACATCTTATATCTTATTTCACAAAAGTGGACTCCTAAGTGTCGACCAGACTCTAGGATAGTCATTTTCATCACGATAATCACAACAGGCGGCTGAAACATCAACCCCTCACATATCACAAACACAGGGCTGAAATCTCTAACCCCTAACATATCACATATATACTATCCCCTTGAGTACACGGTTACACTTAGCCTTAGTCCTATCCATCCTATAATGGTTACACAGACCACAACACATAATATTCGAAAATCACATAACCACATAATGTAGTGTAGTCCTTAGGTTTCATGCTGATCAGTTCAGTATAACCTTGCTAAGTTATCACCCAAGTTTCTCAAACAGAATACATGGCCATAAAAATTATTAGCATTGTTAGCATTTATCAGGGCATTCAAATATTTAACATAGGATTAAAATACAACACATATAGCCCACGGTTCTACAACATATTATCTAACTTAAAATTTAAACCTGGTTAACAAGAATTTCATGCTCAAGAATCACTGATTTAATACTACCTAAATCCCCTATAAGAATACCTTAAATTTCATGTTGCAAAATTTCGGTATTTCAACATAGATACACCTTTGCAAATTTCGGTTTTCAACATAAACACACCTTTGCAAATTTCGGTTTTTAACATAAATACACCTTTGCAAATTTCGGTTTTCAACATAAATACACCTTTGCAAATTTCGGTTTTTAACATAAATACACCTTTGCAAATTTCGGTTTTTAACATAAATACACCTTTGCAAATTTCGGTTTTTAACATAAATACACCTTTGCAAATTTCGGTTTTCAACATGGTGAAGTCTTGAGTTTCGGTTTTCTAACATGGTAAATTTCCAATCAATCCAATGTATCAACTAACACAACCAAAATGATAGAATTTGAATGAGACACCCCACTCACCTCTTATTTTGAACCGTGAACACAAGAAGAAATTCTCTCCATCAACACTCGTCTAAGGGTCTTGAAATTCCACCAATGTCGCCACCAATGGAAGAAGAAGCGCCACCAAACACCAAAGAACGCCGGCCAAGGGAAAAGGAAGAGGAAGAATTTCCTCCAAGCCTCCAAGAAATCGCCCAAAGTTCGTCCAAGCCTTCAAAGAATCGCCAAGGTTCGTCCAAGCCTTCAAAGAATCGCCAAGGTTCTTTGCCCTAGCCGTCCGCCCCCCTTTGGATCTTCGGTTTTTAAATTTTCAAACCCGCTAACTAATTAATTCGAATTTTAGATCTAATTTAGGTGTAAACCCATTAACCCATAGTTAATTATTCATTTAAGCGAAAATCCAATAAGGATTAACTTAACATCCAAAATGTCCCAATTAATTAGCAACCAATAAACTCTAATTAATTAATTATAAATTAACAACCAATAAACACTAATTAATTAATTACTAGGGTCAAAATCACAACATAGGAAAATATCACAACCAATGATTTTATTTAAATCAAGAATAAAATATCACAGTCAATGATTTTATTTAAATCAAGAATTGTACTTACCAGGAATTAAGATCCTTGGATCTTACATCCCTCCCTCCTTATAAAGCTTTAGTCCTCTAAAGCTCAGCATCTATATCATCAAAAAGATAAGCATAAAACTTCCTCATATCCGCTTCAGTCTCCCAGGTCGCCTCCTCAACCGACTGATTTCCCCAGATAACCTTTACCAAAGGTATAGACTTGTTCCTCAGAACTTTATCCTTTCTATCCACAATTCGGAGAGGTCTTTCCTCAAAGGTCAAATCACTCTGAATCTGAAGAGGTTCCAACTCCAATACATGAGATGGATCAGGATGATATTTCCTCAAAGTAGAAACATGGAATACATTATGCACATGTTCCAAAACAGGAGGTAAAGCTAACCTGTAAGCCACTGGACCAACTCTCTCAATAATGTCAAAAGGTCCAACAAACCTCGGGCTCAGCTTTCATTTCTTGCCAAACCGCATAACACCCTTAGTAGGTGACACCTTTAAGAAAACATGATCCCCTACCATAAACTCTAGGGATCGACGACGGTCATCAGCATAACTCTTCTGTCTGTCCCGAGAAACCTTCAGTTTATCCTGAATCTCTCTGACCTTATCAGTAGTCTCCTGTACTGCATCAGATCTCAAAATCAATCTATCACCAGTTTCCTCCCAACACAAGGGAGTCCTACACCTCCTCCCATACAAAGCCTCATAAGGAGCCATCTGAATACTGGAGTGGAAGCTATTATTATAGGTGAACTCTATCAAAGATAGATCCCGGTTCCACTCAGAACTCTAATCAACCACATAAGCTCTCAACAGATCTTCTAGAGTCTGGATAGTACGCTCCGTCTGGCCATCAGACTGAGGATGGTATGCTGTACTAAAATTCAACTTAGTACCCAAACCCTCCTGTAAGCTCTTCCAAAACCTGGACAAAAACTGAGAGTCCCTATCCGACACAATATCAACAGGCACTCCATGCAGTCTGACTATCTCATCAATATACAACTTAGCCAGTCTCTCTAAAGGATAGGTCATCTTGATCGGGAGAAAGTGGGCTGATTTAGTGAGTCTATCAACAATCACCCAAATAGCATCATGACCCAATCTAGTTCTGGGCAAACCACACACAAAGTCCATACTGATACATTCCCACTTCCACTCAGGAATAGGAAGGGGCTGCAACAAACCACCAGGCTTCTGGTGTTCGGCCTTTACAGTCTGACAGGTTAAACACCTAGAGACAAAATCGATTACCTCTTTCCTCATACCCGGCCACCAAAAACTCTTCTTGAGATCCTGATACATCTTAGTCACACCAGGGTGTAGAGAATATTTGGAGTTATGGCTATCCTCCAATATTTCTTTCCTCAAGCTCGGTTCCTCAGGGACACACACCCTTCCACGGAACCGGAGAACACCATCATCAGACAAGCTAAAATCCTGAACTTCACCCGCAACCAAACTATCCCTGATCTGAGCTAATTTCGGATCCACAGACTGCTGATCTCTGATCTTCTGCAACAAAATAGACTGTACTCTGAGGAAAGCCACATAACCCGACTGACCTCTAGGAGAAACACTGATCCTGAGATCTCTGAACTCCTGCAATAACTGCCACTCACTGACCCGTAGTGCCGCTACTGAAGCTACTGGATGTCTGCTCAGTGCATCAGCCACTACATTGGCCTTTCCAGCCTGATACTGAATAGCGAAGTCATAGTCTTTGATCAACTCCATCCATCTTCTCTGTCTCATGTTCAACTCCTTCTGAGTGAAGATGTACTTGAGACTCTGGTGGTCAGTGAACAGATCAAACTCTTGACCCAACAAATAGTGACGCCATATCTTCAGAGCAAAGACTACGGCCGCCAACTCCAAGTCATGAGTAGGGTAGTTCGACTCATACTCCTTCAGTTGTCTCGAAGCATAAGCTACCACAGAACCCTTCTGCATCAAGACACAACCCAACCCCTTGCCTGAAGCATCCGTATAGACAGTAAACCTTTCCCCATCACTAGGAATAATGAGGATCGGTGTACTAGTCAACCTTCTCTTCAGCTCCTGAAAGCTCTCTTCACACTTGTCATCCCAATTAAACTTGGCCTCCTTTTTGGTCAATTTAGTTAAAGGACCCGCCAACTTGGAGAATCCCTCAACAAACCTCCGGTAGTAACCTGCTAGACCCAGGAAACTTCTGATCTCAGTAGCACTAGTCGGTCTTCCCCAATTAAGGATGGCTTGCACTTTAACTGGATCCACAGACACCCCCTGACCAGAAATCACATGCCCAAGGAAGCTGATCTTTTCTAGCCAAAACTCACACTTACTAGCCTTGGCATATAATCGGTTTTTCCTTAGGATCTCCAGCACTCTGCGCAAGTCACTGACATGATCCGAAGTAGTCCGAGAGTACACCAAGATATCATCTATGAAAACCACCACACATGAATCAAGTAATTCATGAAATACCCTGTTCATCAAATCCATGAAGACAGCAGGTGCATTCGTCAGTCCAAAAGGCATAACTAGAAATTCGAAATGCCCATACCTGGTCCTGAAAGCAGTCTTAAATATATCCTCATCCTTGACCCTAAGCTGGTAATACCCTGATCTCAGATCAATCTTAGAGAACACTGTAGCTCCCTGTAATTGATCAAATAGATCATCAATTCTGGGGAGAGGATACCTATTCTTGATAGTCACTTGGTTCAGTTGTCTGTAGTCTATACACATCCTCAGGGTTCTATCCTTCTTCTTAACGAACAGCACTGGTGCTCCCCAGGGAGAAGCACTAGGCCGGATGTAGCCTTTCTCCAGCAATTCCTCCAGTTGCTTCTTAAGTTCAGCCAACTCTGAGGTAGCCATGCGGTAAGGAGCTCTGGAGATAGGTGCAGTACCTGGCACCAACTCAATGCCAAACTCTACCTCTCGTATTGGTGGCAAGCCTGAAAATTCCTCAGAGAACACATCAGGAAACTCTTGCACCACCGCCATCTGAGTCAAATCAGAAGTAGAATCATCCTGCACCTTTACATGCGCAATATAACCCTTACACCCACTAGCAAGTAACTTTCTGGCCTGCAAGAAAGATATCACATGTGGTCCTTGGTCTGACACTAGACCTCTCACAAAAATCCGACCCCCATCTAGCAGATTCAAGATGATTACTTTCTCAAAGCAATCCACAGTAGCATGATGTGAGGATAACCAATCCATACCTAGGATGACATCATAGTCTTGCATGTCTAAGAGGATTAGATCTACAAGAAACTCATAATCCTCTACATGCACTACACAATCAGCACAAACAGTGTCTGTAGATAATGACTTTCCTAAGGGAGTACTCACAGACACAACATAATCCATCACCTTAGGTAATACAGGTAAACATGCAGCAAATCTAACAGATACAAAAGATAAATTTGCACCAGGGTCAAATAAGATGCGAGCTAACTGATCGAATACAAATAAAGTACCTTCCACGACGGATCGGGAAGCCCGTGTATCCTTCTCAGCCACAGCATAAACTCGAGTCTGGACTGTAGGCTTATCTGTGCCTCTCTGCTGCATCTCAGGCTCTTTGCAGTCTTTGATCATGTGCCCAGGTTTCTTACACCTGAAGCATACACCATTCTTCTTATAACAGTCCCTCATCAGATGTCCTTTGAGCCCACAATGATGACAAGTCCGGTCCTCTGTGTTACCGTTCCTTGCATCCCTGGATTGCTGCGGTGCATCCCTGGACTGCTGCGGTGCCTTGTGAGAGTAAGGCTTATACCTGCTCTTCTTGTAATCCTTATGCTTAGGGTACTTCTTGTAGGAACCCCTAATAAGGGGGGGGGGAAACCCTATACATGCGCATCTAGCATGCAATGCGGAAAAAGGGCTTCTAAAGATCGCATATGAACTATATAATCAACTTAAACCAACTTAAGATCATGATATGATCTTACCATTGCCATGGATGGAAGGCGGCTTGGAAGAAGAAAACAAGGTTGATCTCCTCCAAAAGGTGCGCACACAAGAAGACAAAGACTACTCCCTTCTCAACTTTGTGCTAGCAAAAGCTCCAAGGGGTCTTATCGCATGAAGGAGATGATGAACTCTTGGCCGATCTTTCTTCTCGTCACTTTCACCACACAAGAAAGTGTGTGTCGTCGAGAGCAAGATGATGGAGAGGAGCGTTAGCCAAACTTGTGATCGAATGTGGAGACATTCATCACAATTGTCAAACCGAAATGCCATAAATGGCAAGTCATCAAAGCTTGCGTTATGCGTTCACATGAAGTGAACCAAACGCATAGCTCTCCTCTCACATGAACCAAGCGCTCACATGTGAGCCGGTTCAATTCAATTGGTCCAATGACCAAACCAAATCAGCCCAATAATCGGTTCAGACCAAATTAAACCCTAAGGTTCAAAATCTGACCGTTCATCCTTTTAATGCTCTTGATCTCTTCGATCTAGCATCCACACTCTCGATCTAAGCTTACCGATCTCAAGCCCTAATCAATCAAACATGATCAGACTGGATCTCACTTACAATCAGAGTTTAATCTCCTTTAAACTGAACTCGAACAATTCAGTCCACACGATCTGACTTAAGTAGCCATATCATCAAATTGTGCGACCCTAAGGGTTTCCTTTAAATGTCGGTAACGATAACTTACGTTATCACGATCAGCGAGGGGTATCTAGCAACACATCACTGTCTCCCGATATAAAGGAAAGAGTCTTCCAAGACTCCACCCAACCACAGCATAAGTGTGAATCAACTCACTAGGCATGCATGATTCCTTTGCCACTGGATGTTCTTATTGGACAAGCATGTCAAGCCTGTAACTCCAATACGATGAGCATGATTAGATCAGATGCACATAGTCATCTGGGTATGGCCATACACTTCCTCAATCATCTCATATAGGGGGGCCCTTTAGAACATCACACTCCTTAAACAAGGAGACGGCAATCCTTTATCTATCACAAGTGCCCTAACCTGACTCAAGCTCACCATCCAAGATAGTCTATAATCATTATGTTTCAAATGATATTGAACTACCTCAAAACAATGACAATCATCATTTAGAAACATAAGTGATCTCAAGTCAAAGGACATGTGCCACTTAGTGCTTACAAGGATCATTCACATTGTGACAAGCAATGGAATATCCAAGTAGGGTCTGTCCAGTACATCCAATGTACCCATGAGTCTACATCTTATTCCATGCTCGAAGCATCCTATAAGATTAGCACTCATATCAGTCTCAATCATATCAAGGCTGTCTCATGTTCACCAAGATATCTCGACTAAGGACATATAGCCTGTCAGCCTAGCTGAACAGCTTTGAGACATTATTCAGAAGTACACTTATTACAGCAGACAAGGTAACAACCTGAATAATAACCATGCCTTTATAAACTTAAGAGTTTATTACATGATACTTATACAATCCCAAGGCCTCAAACATTAGCCTTAAGGGCATACCCCAACAATCTCCCACTTGCACTTAATCTAATGGTTGAGAAATCTCAAACCCATATTATTACAGTGCTTCTCATGCTTCTGCTGCGCCAGAGGCTTGGTAAGTGGGTCTGCCAGATTGTCATCTGTATGAACCTTGCATATTTTGATCTCGCCACGATCAATGATCTCCCGGATCAAGTGAAACCGTCTCTGTATGTGCTTGGACTTCTGGTGCGACCGCGGTTCCTTTGCTTGTGCAATTGCTCCAGCGTTATCACAGAAGATAACCAAAGGATCAGCACTCGAAGGAACGACACCAAGTTCTCTCACGAACTTATGAATCCACACTGCCTCCTTAGATGCTTCCGAGGCTGCAACATACTCGGCTTCTGTTGTGGAATCAGCAACAGTTGACTGTTTGAAACTCTTCCACACCACTGCTCCACCATTCAAGCTAAAAATATAGCCTGACTGCGATCGGAAATCATCCTGGTCTGACTGGAACGAAGCGTCAGTATATCCCTCTATACTGAGTTCTTCCTGACCACCATATATCAAGAACATATCTTTGGTCCTCCGCAGATATTTTAAAATGTTCTTGACCGCAATCCAGTGCGCCAATCCTGGATTACTTTGGAATCGACTGGTCACGCTTAACCCGTAAGCGACGTCTGGGCGAGTACACAACATCACATACATAATGGACCCAATAGCCGAAGCATAAGGCGTATTGTCCATTTCATCTTTCTCAGTCTGTGTTTGTGGACACTGACTCTTCGAAAGATTCAGACCATGTCTGACTGGAAGATATCCACGTTTAGAATTCTCTAAATGGAATCTCTCCAGGACCTTATCGATGTAAGTACTCTGGCACAGCCCGAGAAGCCTCTTAGATCTATCTCTGCAGATCTTCACACCTAGTACATAGGCTGCTTCTCCTAAATCTTTCATCTGAAAACATTTTCCTAACCATGCCTTAACAGCATGCAGTTCAGGAATATCGTTTCCAATGATTAAGATATCATCGACGTAGAGGATTAGGAATGTAATTACGCTCCCACTAAACCTCTTATATACACACGGGTCATCCTCGTTCTTGATGAAACCAAACTCAGAGATTGATTCATCAAAACGAATGTTCCAGCTTCTTGATGCTTGTTTCAGCCCATCAATGGACTTCTTTAACTTGCATATTTTATGACGATCTGATGGATTAGTGAAACCTTCCGGTTGTGTCATATACACATCCTCGTCCAGATTTCCATTGAGGAAAGCTGTTTTCACATCCATCTGCCAGATCTCATAATCGTAATATGCTGCTATCGCGAAAAGAATCCGAATAGACTTAAACATGGCTACAGGTGAGAAAGTTTCATCATAATCTAACCCGTAGATTTGTTTGAAACCTTTCGCAACTAGCCTGCCCTTATAGGTAACCACGTTACCATCCATGTCAATCTTCTTCTTGAAGATCCATTTACAGCCTATAGGGATTACTCCCGGAGGTGGATCAACCAAATCCCAGACTTGGTTATCTGACATGGAGTCCATCTCGGCTCGCATAGCATCAAGCCATCTAGCTGACTCCGGTCCACTGACCGCATTCGCATTAGTTAGGGGTTCATCATTTTCAATGATATAGACTCCGTCATAGCGCTCAGGCTGTCGACGGATCCTTCCCGATCTTCGCGGTTCCCGTGTTATTTGAGCCTCAGGTTGTTCAGTAACCTGTTCTACCGGCTCAGGCTCATCCAACTGTGCTTGACTACTTTGTCCTTCCTCTGGATTCTCATCCAGCTTTATTTCTCTCCCACTGGCCTCTTGCAGAAGAAATTCCTTCTCAAGAAATATGGCCGTCCAAGCAACAAACACCTTGTTCTCTTTGGGATCGTAGAAATAATAACCCTTCGTTTCCTTAGGGTAACCGACAAAGATGCATTTGTCAGATCTGCTCTCTAGTTTCCCAGAGGCGAGCTTTTTGACATAAGCCTCGCAACCCCAGATCCTGATAAATGTCAAGCTAGGCTATTTCCCATACCATAACTCATATGGCGTCTTTGAAACTGCCTTGGATGGCACTCGGTTTAGTACCTTTGCAGCTGTTTCCAGTGCAAAACCCCAAAAGGAATATGGAAGAGTAGCCTGACTCATCATAGAACGAACCATATCAAGTAACGTTCTATTTCTCCTCTCGGACACACCATTCCACTGCGGTGTTCCTGGCGGAGTGAGCTGTGAGATAATCCCACACTCCTTCAGATAGTCAGTAAACGTATGACTCAGGTATTCTCCACCTCGATCAGAACGAAGTGCCTTGATATTTCGGCCTAACTGATTTTGTACTTCATTTTTGAACTCTTTGAACTTGTCAAAAGATTCACTTTTATGTCTCATTAAATAGACATATCCATACCTACTGAAATCATCAGTAAAGGTAATGAAGTACTGATAGCCACCTCTGGCATGTTTACTAAATGGCCCACACACATCACTGTGTATAAGGTCCAGTAAACCTGAAGTCCTTTGACCTTTGTGAGGAAAAGGTGACTTCGTCATTTTACCCATCAAACAAGCTTTGCATGTATCAATCTCCTCATAGGAGAAAGATCCCAGCAGTCCATGATCATGCAACCGCTTAATGCGCTTCTCGTTTATATGGCCTAAACGACTATGCCATAACAAGGTGCTGTCATCAGCATACTTGGCTTTCTTATTATCAATGTTTTGTATAGAATTTTCCATGTCCAACATGTATAACCCATTGTTAATTGAACCAGTTGCATACACAATATTATCTAGAGATAAAACACACTTTGAAATATTGCATTCAAAGGCAAATCCTTTCCTGACAAGAGCAGGAATAGAGATAATATTCTTTGTGATACTTGGTACAAAATAACAATTGTTTAATTCTAATACAATGCCAGATGGTAAAGTAATGAAATAGTCTCCTACAGCAACAGCAGCAACCCGTGCCCCGTTTCCAACTCGTAGGTCTACCTCATGCTGTCCCACCTGCCTTCTTCTCTTGAGTTCCTGCACATTTGAACAAATGTGAACTCCACATGCAGTGTCCAACACCCATGATATAGTAGAAGAAGATAACATGACCTCAGTCACATATATACCTGAGCCAGAAGCGATGCTTCCCCTCTTATCTCCTTGGAGCGCTTTACAGTCCTTTTTCCAGTGACCCAGCTGGCCACAGTGGAAACACCTGTTATCCTTCGACCGCTTCACCTTCTGTTTCAGGGCCTTACTGTAGTTCTTGACAGGGGCCTTGCCCTTCTTCCCCTTCTTCTTGTTCCTAGAAGGAAACATCAAGACAGAGGTTGAAGGCTTACCCTTCAGAGTTTCCTCAGTAGTCAAGAGCATATTCAGCAGCTCTGCCGGCGTACAATCGATTTTGTTCATATTAAAGTTAATGATGAACGCATCGAAAGAAGGCGGGAGAGACTGCAGAATAATATCCACAGCAAGCTCCTGGTTGATGGTATGCCCCAGTTTCTCCAGAGCCTCCTTGTGCCCAATCATCTTGAGCACGTGAGCTCCCACTGGGCTCCCCTCAGCCAGTTTCCTCTGAAAGAAGAGCTTCGTCAGATTATAGCGCTCAGTCCTCGCCTGTGCAGCATACAGCATCTTGAGGTTCGCTATAATCTCTATAGCCGACATATCCTCATGCTGACGCTGTAGCGGTGGCGTCATAGACGCTAGCATCAGGCAAGCGACATCAATGCTATCATTGACGTGCTTTTCGTAGGCATCCCGAACCGCCCTTGCGGCGTTCGGAGCGGGCTGCGGCGGTATCGCCGTCTCGAGGACATACAGTTTCCTCTCTGCCTTAAGAACGATCTTAAGGTGTCCAAACCAGTCAGAGAAGTTCGGCCCAGCAAACTTCTCCCTTTCCAGTAGGGATCGCACATTGAAGCTCATGGTGTTCGTTGCTGCAGGAATCTACAACAAGCAAGAACAGCAAGGTCAGTATCAATGTTCAGAATCAATCCAGGACTTAAGAAAGATTCTTTTCTCACTATTTTGTCTGACTGAAAAATCCAGTAAACAGTCCGAAAGAGTAATACTCTTTTAGTGAGATGGGATCCAGATTTCATACTTGGTCTCCGCGTCCCGCTCAGGCGAGATAAGTTGCACAGAGATGACAAGCACTAATTTCTGGTAGGCTGTCCCAGCCAATCGCCAACCCGTGCGATTCCCCTTCATCTTGGCAATCCAGCAGACTGTGCCAACTGAGTTGGTACAACACAGTCTCTGATCCCAGAGATGGCTGCCTCCATGTGCTACCATATGCGCCACATATGTAGCCTACATGGTCAAGCTGACCTGACCTACTCCCTGGACCACCACGTGCTATGCTGAGCAACGAGAGGGGATAAATCCCAACTCTGTAACACGCAGGTGAAATCCAGCACCGTCTGAAGATAGATGGACGTGCCCACTGAGTGGGTTCAACACGGCTCCAACGATAATCAGAAAGGTGAGGTTTCGCGTCAGAAGGCTTATCGAGCTTGATATGTTAGCGTTGGATTTTAACGGTCTTTTATCTTCTTACTATCAGGCATATCCTATGGCTATAGTAGAAGATAAACTTAAACATGCAATTCTAATTATTAGCAATAAGTAGAAAGCATGATCTTATGTGGTAAAAGCCCATGAACCCTAGTAAGACCTTAATTTTACTTAAGTCTTCACTCGAGCTCCTTGGCATCTCATCTGGTCCAACCTAGGGCCCTAGCGCCAAGAGCACCTCAGGTGCACCACCAGGTGAATGCCCCTCTTGGATGTGTGCTTTTGTGCTCTTGTCTAATCAAAGTACATTTGATCTATCTAGACAAGGTTGACTCGCAGGTCAACAACATATTATAAATTAAGTACAATGTGATTCGCAGATCACAAATTAATTTACAATTTTTTTTTAAATCCAGGCACGCAGGCCCCAGCACAGCACACAAATGGGCAACCCACATAAGACTAAATAAACAAGCATATGGTTCAATCAACATGTGATCCAATCAAGAAATTAAAATTTTGAAAAAACCCCATGGCATCAATTTTAATTTCCTTATGAGCCCTACAACCTTACAATGGTCCATTGATGGGGATCCACTCATCCATCTAGTTAGATCTTTTGCCCTTGCATGCACCGAGTCCTAACTGACCCGTGTTGACCTGATGGTCAACCATGCATGCGTCAAGGGCTGAACCACCCTCATGAGTTTTGGCAAGCGGGTGTGACCCCGGGCCTAACTCAAGTATGTTCAGTAATTGTCTCAACCAGACCTCGCTACACGCCTTTGATGCAGTCAACCTATAGCCACCTCGTGCTTGCGCACAGGTGCTATCTGGTCGACCCATCTAGGCTGTCAGATGGTCTGATCAGACTAGCTTGATCTATACTAGATGATGCCTTCAACCCCATCAACCCATTTAAGGATTTAATGTAGTGGCACCTTAGATCTAATCAACCGCGCAAGATGTAAGTTTTGTAAAACACTTAGAGCATGCGCAAACATACAAACAAAGTTGATAACCCTTAGATCTAAGGGGGTCCCCTTCAAGGGGGAGCGCAAACTTTAGGGGGTCCCCTTCAAGGGGGAGCGCATACATAGCCCATGATACAAGCGCAATCTACATGTTAGCATGATACAAGCGCAATCTACATGTTAACATGATACAAGCGCAATCTACATGTACATGTAACCATGCATCATGAAAACAAAGCATCAAGTAAGCGCAAGAAGCATGGATCACAAACACTTCTAGCAATCATATAGATCATATGGAGAGCCTAGCTTTGATACCAGTTGTAGGAACCCCTAATAAGGGGGGGGGGGGAAACCCTATACATGCGCATCTAGCATGCAATGCGGAAAAAGGGCTTCTAAAGATCGCATATGAACTATATAATCAACTTAAACCAACTTAAGATCATGATATGATCTTACCATTGCCATGGATGGAAGGCGGCTTGGAAGAAGAAAACAAGGTTGATCTCCTCCAAAAGGTGCGCACACAAGAAGACAAAGACTACTCCCTTCTCAACTTTGTGCTAGCAAAAGCTCCAAGGGGTCTTATCGCATGAAGGAGATGATGAACTCTTGGCCGATCTTTCTTCTCGTCACTTTCACCACACAAGAAAGTGTGTGTCGTCGAGAGCAAGATGATGGAGAGGAGCGTTAGCCAAACTTGTGATCGAATGTGGAGACATTCATCACAATTGTCAAACCGAAATGCCATAAATGGCAAGTCATCAAAGCTTGCGTTATGCGTTCACATGAAGTGAACCAAACGCATAGCTCTCCTCTCACATGAACCAAGCGCTCACATGTGAGCCGGTTCAATTCAATTGGTCCAATGACCAAACCAAATCAGCCCAATAATCGGTTCAGACCAAATTAAACCCTAAGGTTCAAAATCTGACCGTTCATCCTTTTAATGCTCTTGATCTCTTCGATCTAGCATCCACACTCTCGATCTAAGCTTACCGATCTCAAGCCCTAATCAATCAAACATGATCAGACTGGATCTCACTTACAATCAGAGTTTAATCTCCTTTAAACTGAACTCGAACAATTCAGTCCACACGATCTGACTTAAGTAGCCATATCATCAAATTGTGCGACCCTAAGGGTTTCCTTTAAATGTCGGTAACGATAACTTACGTTATCACGATCAGCGAGGGGTATCTAGCAACACATCACTGTCTCCCGATATAAAGGAAAGAGTCTTCCAAGACTCCACCCAACCACAGCATAAGTGTGAATCAACTCACTAGGCATGCATGATTCCTTTGCCACTGGATGTTCTTATTGGACAAGCATGTCAAGCCTGTAACTCCAATACGATGAGCATGATTAGATCAGATGCACATAGTCATCTGGGTATGGCCATACACTTCCTCAATCATCTCATATAGGGGGGCCCTTTAGAACATCACACTCCTTAAACAAGGAGATGGCAATCCTTTATCTATCACAAGTGCCCTAACCTGACTCAAGCTCACCATCCAAGATAGTCTATAATCATTATGTTTCAAATGATATTGAACTACCTCAAAACAATGACAATCATCATTTAGAAACATAAGTGATCTCAAGTCAAAGGACATGTGCCACTTAGTGCTTACAAGGATCATTCACATTGTGACAAGCAATGGAATATCCGAGTAGGGTCTGTCCAGTACATCCAATGTACCCATGAGTCTACATCTTATTCCATGCTCGAAGCATCCTATAAGATTAGCACTCATATCAGTCTCAATCATATCAAGGCTGTCTCATGTTCACCAAGATATCTCGACTAAGGACATATAGCCTGTAAGCCTAGCTGAACAGCTTTGAGACATTATTCAGAAGTACACTTATTACAGCAGACAAGGTAAAAACCTGAATAATAACCATGCCTTTATAAACTTAAGAGTTTATTACATGATACTTATACAATCCCAAGGCCTCAAACATTAGCCTTAAGGGCATACCCCAACACTTCTTACCCTTGCCGCCATCACCAAACTGAGGAGCTGCCGCCTCAGCTGCAGGAATCACAGTCACGGTCCTCTCAGATATGTATCTCTCGATGGTGCGTGCTCGCCCAACAGTCTCACTATATGTCTCCAAGTGCTGAGCACCAACCTGCTCTCGAATGTCCCATCTGAGACCTCTGAGAAACTTGGTAGCCCTCCTCTTTTCAGTGTTTATCAGGTGAGGAGCATACTTTCCCAACTTAGTGAACTGCAACTCATACTGGTCCACAGTCAGATCACCCTGCTCCAGGTGAATAAATTCCACCTCTCGGTCCTCAACCAAGCTATCAGGGAAATACTTCTCGTTAAATTGAGACAAGAAGTAGGGCCAATTCACTGTTTCATGTCTTTCCACAGCTAGCCTCACCACGCCCTTCCACCACTCATCTGCATCACCACGCATCATATAGGTGGCCAGACACAGCTTGTCCTCATCTGAGCAACGCATGACTTGAAAAATCTTTTCCAAGCACAACTGCCAGTTCTCTGCAGTACTTGATTCTGAGCCCCCATAAAAAGAACTAGGACCCAGTTTCTGGAATTCACTCACAAGCGAGGCATAGCGCCTGTGAGCGCCTTCCTGAGAGTCATTCCCCACCGCCCGAGTGGTAGTCTGGGATCTCTCCTGAGTCAAGTGCTGCAAGAGCTGCTGTTGCGCTTCTTGATGTTGAGTCTGTTGCTGCTGCAGCATCTGAGCTTGCCTCTCTATCATGGTACCCTGTTGCCGTACCATGCCTGTCAGAGCCTCAATGGTTCTCGTGAGATCTGAGGTCTGCTCACCCTCGCTGCTAGCATTTCCTCTGGATCGCACCATCTTAAATTCCAACACACAATTTCCATAGTAAGGAAAACAAACATAAACCTATCAGGTGTCTAGCGATACACAAACATGTTTTCCCCCGAACTAAGTTTTAGCTAGCCAACTCCTCTGATACCATTCTGTCACATCCCGTTATCTTAACCCCAAACAAGCAACACAAGTCATAGAAGAACAGGATGTTATCATACAAGATCGATGCACATGCTAAGTAAAACCAAGTTCAGGAAAACCCGATCTGAAAATTTTCGAGAATACATACATAGAATCTCCACAAAACACAATTTCATAAATGTACCTGCCACCACGCAATCCTTGCACTAGACATATGCAAGGCAACAGTTATATCAAAGCCACATAAAATCCGTAAAATCCATAAATCACATAAAGGTACCTGTCACCAGGCAATACTTGCACTAGACATATGCAAGTTCACATTTATATAAAATCTGATCGCAAAAATATAAATCGACTCAAATTTAGAACCAAAGCCACAATGTCGATTTTATAAATTCATAACTAACATCAATAATATCAAACACCGAAACCAGGTCAAAGCCCGCGGTGACACAAAATCAAACTCTCAAAACTGCCACAATCCGGCAACACAATTTCACAAAGTTTGGCCATAACCGGCCCCAGTTAAACATAAAAGTTTTATACATTAAATCAGCATGGTTGTAGAGAAAATCACAATATCCATATCAACGTTAACTCAGGCAGTGCGCCCCTGCTCTACACCTGAAAATAGTGAAGGGTGAGCTACACAGCCCAGTGAGTGGATAGTCTCAATCGACCATCCATAGCATACAATCAAAGATACATGCAGATTATTTTAAAAACATTTAGCAGAACATCATGTTAACATATAACAAAAACAAAGAACAGAACTCATATAAATAAATAGATGTACAGACATCACACACTTGTCACCACAGAGTAACCAAGGTTCTAGAGTCATACTCTAAACCAACTAAACCCACCAACCACTTAGTTGACCTAGTTGTCCAGCATAAATCAAGAGTGACCACTATGGTCCAACCCGGCTCTGGCCTAAGCACTGGGAGAAGCCTGCAAATCACATGCAACACAAACATGGACAGTGTGTAGACTCAAGAGGTAATCCCCACCCGGTCAAGATGTGATACCTTGATCTACACCACCCCATAACACAAAAATCTAAACGTCTAAGAGTAATGACATCAAGAGGTGGCCCCTGTCCGACCAAGACATGGCACTTTGCGTCAATCACTCGTTCTCCCAAAGGGTTCCTTACCTGGACAGCCACTAGACACATCTTATATCTTATTTCACAAAAGTGGACTCCTAAGTGTCGACCAGACTCTAGGATAGTCATTTTCATCACGATAATCACAACAGGCGGCTGAAACATCAACCCCTCACATATCACAAACACAGGGCTGAAATCTCTAACCCCTAACATATCACATATAGACTATCCCCTTGAGTACACGGTTACACTTAGCCTTAGTCCTATCCATCCCATAATGGTTACACAGACCACAACACATAATATTCGAAAATCACATAACCACATAATGTAGTGTAGTCCTTAGGTTTCATGCTGATCAGTTCAGTATAACCTTGCTAAGTTATCACCCAAGTTTCTCAAACAGAATACATGGCCATAAAAATTATTAGCATTGTTAGCATTTATCAGGGCATTCAAATATTTAACATAGGATTAAAATACAACACATATAGCCCACGGTTCTACAACATATTATCTAACTTAAAATTTAAACCTGGTTAACAAGAATTTCATGCTCAAGAATCACTGATTTAATACTACCTAAATCCCCTATAAGAATACCTTAAATTTCATGTTGCAAAATTTCGGTATTTCAACATAGATACACCTTTGCAAATTTCGGTTTTCAACATAAACACACCTTTGCAAATTTCGGTTTTTAACATAAATACACCTTTGCAAATTTCGGTTTTCAACATAAATACACCTTTGCAAATTTCGGTTTTTAACATAAATACACCTTTGCAAATTTCGGTTTTTAACATAAATACACCTTTGCAAATTTCGGTTTTCAACATGGTGAAGTCTTGAGTTTCGGTTTTCTAACATGGTAAATTTCCAATCAATCCAATGTATCAACTAACACAACCAAAATGATAGAATTTGAATGAGACACCCCACTCACCTCTTATTTTGAACCGTGAACACAAGAAGAAATTCTCTCCACCAACACTCGTCTAAGGGTCTTGAAATTCCACCAATGTCGCCACCAATGGAAGAAGAAGCGCCACCAAACACCAAAGAACGCCGGCCAAGGGAAAAGGAAGAGGAAGAATTTCCTCCAAGCCTCCAAGAAATCGCCCAAAGTTCGTCCAAGCCTTCAAAGAATCGCCAAGGTTCGTCCAAGCCTTCAAAGAATCGCCAAGGTTCTTTGCCCTAGCCGTCCGCCCCCCTTTGGATCTTTGGTTTTTAAATTTTCAAACCCGCTAACTAATTAATTCGAATTTTAGATCTAATTTAGGTGTAAACCCATTAACCCATAGTTAATTATTCATTTAAGCGAAAATCCAATAAGGATTAACTTAACATCCAAAATGTCCCAATTAATTAGCAACCAATAAACTCTAATTAATTAATTATAAATTAACAACCAATAAACACTAATTAATTAATTACTAGGGTCAAAATCACAACATAGGAAAATATCACAACCAATGATTTTATTTAAATCAAGAATAAAATATCACAGTCAATGATTTTATTTAAATCAAGAATTGTACTTACCAGGAATTAAGATCCTTGGATCTTACAAGTAAGGTCCGCAAAGTCTTCCAAAAATAACTAACAAATCGGGTGTCCCTATCAGAAACTATGGTAAGGGGGGTACCATGTAGCCTAACAACCTCCTTAAAAAATAATTTGGCTATGTGAGAGGCATCAGAGGTTTTATAACAGGGAATGAAATGGGCCATCTTAGTGAATCTATCTACTACTACAAAGATGGAGTCATGCTTGCTAGATGTTCTGGGCAGCCCTAGGATGAAATCCATGCTTAGGTCTTGCCATGGAGCTTGAGGAATGGGTAGCGGGGTGTAGAGGCCAGCACTATACTTATGGGTCTTAGTTATCTGGCATGTCCTATAGTGGCTAACCACCTTAGCAACATCCCTGTTGAGGTTCGGCCAATAAAACCTCTCCTCAACCAAGGTTTGGGTTTTATCCCGACCATGGTGACCTATAGACCCTCCTCCGTGCAATTCCCAAATGAGGAATTCTCGGATTGAGGTCTTAGGGACACAAAGTATAGGTCCAAGAAATAAGAACCCATCCCTAAGGGTGTACAAAGGATGACTTAGGGGGTCAACACTAAGTTCAGCATGTATAGAAGCAAAGTCAGGACAATCAATATAAGCAGTTTTCATATTTTCAAAACCAGTAACTTGAACATGTAATTGTTGCATAAGTAAAGTAACCCTACTCAAAGCATCAGCTACCTTGTTTTCCTTTCCTAACTTGTGTTTAAGACAAAGGTGTATTGCTGGATATACTCTACCCACTTGGCATGTCTAAAGTTCAACTTCTTTTGAGCACTAAGGTAGGACAAAGCCTGATGGTCACTATTAAGGATAAACTCATTATGGATCAGGTAATGCCTCCAATATCTAAGAGATTGAACTACAGCATAAAACTCCTTGTCATAAGTTGAATACTTCTGTTTTGCCTCATTGAGTTTTTCACTGAAAAAGGCAACAGGGTGACCTTCTTGACTGAGGGTCCCTCCTATGCCAATCCTAGAGGCATCACAGTCAACCTCAAAGACTTTGCTGAAGTCAGGGAGTCTGAGGACTGGGGCTATGGTCATTCTAACTTTGAGTTCACTAAAGGCTCGGCTAGCAGATTTAGTCCAAGTAAAATCTCCTAGTTTTAAGCAACTAGTAATAGGGGCAACAATAGTACTGAAGTTTCTGATAAACCTTCGGTGGAAGGTAGCTAAGCCATGAAAGCTCCTAACTTCAGTGAGAGTTTTGGGTTCTAGCCAATCTAGGATAGCTTGGACCTTAGATGGGTCAGCTTGAAGGCCATGTTCAGACACTATGAACCCTAGAAAGACAACACTGCTAGAGAGGAAAGAACATTTCTTTAAGTTAATGTAAAGCTTCTCTTTCCTAAGTAAGTCAAGGGTTCTTCTGAGATGATCTAGGTGAGCTTCCTTAGTTTTGCTAAAAATTAAGATGTCATCAAAATAAACAACTAGGAATCGACCTATATAAGGTTTCAGGACCTGTGTCATCAACCTCATAAAAGTGGAAGGGGCGTTAGTTAAGCCAAAGGGCATCACTAACCACTCATATAAACCATCTTTCGTTTTGGAAGCGGTTTTCCATTCATCTCCTTCTCTAACTCTAACTTGATGGTATCCACTCCTAAGATCAAGTTTGGTGAACCATCTAGACCCAACTAGCATGTCTAACATATCATCCAACCTAGGAATAGGGAACCTATATTTCACAGTTATCTTGTTTATGGCACGGCAGTCTATGCACATGCGCCAACTGCCATCCTTCTTGGGGGTCAAGAGGGCTGGAACGGCACATGGGCTAAGGCTTTCCCTAATGTAACCCTTGGCTAAAAGATCATCTACTTGTCTTTTAAGTTCGGTGTGCTCAGTAGGGTTCATTCTATAATGAGGAAGGTTGGGTAAAGTGGATCCAGGGACAAGGTCTATAACATGTTGGATATCCCTAAGTGGGGGTAGACCATTGGGTAAGTCTTCTGGGATAAGCTCACTATAGTTTTCCTGGATGCTCTCTACCTCAGGCGGGGTTTTGGTTTCAGTCTCAGGTGTGGCCTCTTTAATGATAAGGGTATAGAGAGGTTGGTCTTCTAAGTATTCCTTAGCAAAGGTTTGGGGTTGGATAAGTTGGATGGTTGGCTTTGGTTGTTTGGGTTCTTCTATCTTACCTTTGCTAGTGGAGGCTCTAAGTTCCTTAGGTAAGGAGGGCTTAAGCCTGATTTTCTGCCCATTGTGATTGAAGACATAAGTGTTGGTCCTACCGTAGTGGACAACATCCATGTCAAAAATCCAAGGGCGTCCTAGGAGAATTTGGGCAACATCCATTGTGATGATGTCACACCATATTGCTCCTTGGTAGGCACCAAATTGGAGTGGGACAAGGCACCTATGAGAGACAGGAACACTAGTCTGGTTGACCCAGGAAATGCTATAAGGCTTAGGGTGAGGTTCTGCCTTAAGGTTGAGTTTAGTGACTGCTACTTGAGAGACGGCATTCAAACTGCTTCCTCCATCAATTACTACTTTGCACATGTGACCATGGCATTTTGAGTAAGTGTGGAAGATGCTGGTTCTACGCCAGTCTTCAGTAGGGGTGGGGTTGATCAGGGTGCACCTGACTACTCCCAGAGTGTTGAGGAAAAAATCCTCTTCACTATCACAGTCATTTACCTCAACATTACAACAGTTAGGATCTTGTTCTAAGGTTTCTTCAGGTTCAGCTTCTGGGTCTACATGTTCCTCAGTCATAACCATTACCTTTTTAGGACAGTTCCTTATAAGGTGACCTGGTTGTTTACAGTTATGGCAGACAACCGAAGTTTGGATTGGCTTGGGTTTAGGGGTTGAAGAGTTGGGGTGTATGAGATGGAGTTTGAAATTTGAAATCCTTCCTTGTTGTCTTGGGCGGCAATGAGGAGAAGGAAAGAAGCCTTCCCCTAATTGTGGATCTTGATGGCACAATTCCTCTAATTGTGGATCTAGATGGGCGCCTCCTTGATTGGTGGATCTAGATGGGTGCCTCCTCAAATTGTGGATCTAGATAAAACTTCTTAGTGGCGCAATTGATTCCATGAGGTGGCCTCTCTTCAATTGGAAGGGAATGATTGAAGTGGAGCTTGATGTTGAGTTGAGTTGGAAGTCTCTCTTTGAACTACTTTGAAGTGAACCTTCCAAAATGGGAGCTAGCTTCTTGTAGTGTGGTGAGCTAGCTGATTTGTATCCCTTGAGCTGAATATTAATGTATCCAACTACATGCACTAACCTACCATGATATTACAATGCACAACCTACCAACAACATTTATAAAAATAAACTACATGATAGACTTTGGGGTGGAACTAACCTATCATGCCATGCAATGCAAATAAGGAAAGTACTAAAAAGGAAAGTGGACTCTAAGTGAAGCCATACTTGATGGGCTTCCTCCGAGCCCTAGTGGATCTTCTAAGAGCTGTGTTAGGCCCTCCATCAGTACTCATCCTTGTCTATTATTTGGATATTTTTGCAGAATTTTAAAGTTCATGGATCATTCTGAAGCACATGCCAACTTTTTGAATTTGATTAACTTTTGTGCAGTTTGTGTAGTTTTTAATCTGAGTAGCCTTCTTTCTGCTGATACCCTGAATTCCTGACAGATTTTGATCCTTTATTTTTCACATGCCTGGAAAGATCAAGTTTTATTCTACTTCATGGTTCTGTCTATTTTCTTTTTTGGATCATTGAATTCTTGGGTGTGGTTACTTTTCATAAAAAATTTCAAAAACTGCTTGATTTGCTTTCTACCTGTTATAGCTTCTTCTCCAGATTTGCAGCACCTCTACCATCGCATCTGCCTCTGACATCACTATTTCCAGCTGTCGACACTGGATTATACCATCTACAGGTTCTTACTTATTCTACTGCCTCTTATTCCATGATATTATTTATTTATGCAGTAGACTCTTCATTACTGACTCTGATTTTTTATGTGCAATATTTTCATAGCCCGACGATCTCACCTTCAGGACTGTACTCTCTAGCAGGCCACTAGAGATTACTCACTCTTATGTCGGCACCATCACCACCATTGTGAAGGGTCCCCTTCAAGGGGGAGCGAAAACCCTAAAGGGCGCATTCATAATTTTTGCAGCGGAAATGAGGGTTTCTTGGGATCAATTGCATGATATATGATCAACTATAAAAACCCGATTGCAATTAACAATGGAGGATCATACCATCGCCATTCTTTGGATGGTGTCTTGGAAGCAAAGATCGAAAGGGATCTTCTCCAAAGTGACGCACACAAGGTGATGTCGCCTACTCCTTGTGATCCTTGTGCTAGCAAGATTCTTCAAGGGTCCTTGCCGTATGGAAGGGAAGAGAACTTCTTGCTTGGCGAGACCTCCTTCTCTTGTTTGCGTGAATTGATCACCACCGAAAGAGAGAAGAGTTCACAAGAGATGATCGGCGAGAGTGTAACCCTCCACTCTAATGTGGAGGCGTTACTTACATTCAATTTGGAAACCGACTTCCCAAAATGGTAAGTACTCAAAGCCTCATGCGTTCACTCCAAGTGAACCATCGAATCTTCTCTTTGAACCAAGCGTTCACATAGTGAACCGGTTCATTGATTTGGTTCAATTGTATTTGGTTCAAAGACCAAATCAAACCAAGCCAAGCCTGGTCTAGACCTTCTATGAACCAAATGGCTCATGATCTAACCGTTCATCTCCTGATGCACTTGATCTCACCGATCTAGCATCCAATCTCTCGATCGAAGCTTACCGATCTCAAGCCCTAATCAATCAAACATGATCAGACCAGATCTCACTTACAATCAGAGTTTAAATCCCTTTAAACTGAACCCAAACAATTCAGTCCACACGATCTGACTTAAGTAAGCCATATCATCAAATTGTGCGACCCTAAGGGTTTCCTTTAGATGTCGGTAATGATAACTTACGTTATCACGATCAGTGAGGGGTATCTAGCAACACATCACTGTCTCCCGATATAAAGGAAAGAGTCTTCCAAGACTACACCCAAACCACAGCACAAATGTGAATCCACTTCACTAGGCATACATGTTTCCTTTGCCACTGGATGTTCTTATTGGACAAGCGTGTCAAGCCTGTAGCTCCAATATGATGAGCATGATTAGATCAGATGAACATAATCACCTGGGTATGGCCATACACTTTCTCAATCATCTCATTCAGAGGGGGGGGGCCCCTTTAGAACATCACACTCCAATCAAGGAGACGGCAATCCTATATCTATCACTAGTGTCCTAACCTGACTCATGATCATTATCCAAGATAGTCTATAACCATTATTTCTCAAATGATATTGAACTACCTCAAAACAATGACAATCATCATTTAGAAACACAAGTGATCTCAAGTCAGAGGACATGTGCCACTTGTTGCAAACAAGGATTATTCACATTGTGACAAGCAATTGAATATCCTAGTAGGGTCTGTCCAGTACATCCAATGTACTCATGAGTCTACATCTTATTCCATGCTCGAAGCATCCTATAAGATTAGAACACATATTAGTCTCAATCATATCAAGGCTGTCTCATGTTCACCAAGATATATTGACTAAGGACTTTATAGCACGTCAGCCTAGCTGAACAGCATTGAGACATTATTCAGAAGTACACTTATTGCAGCAGACAATGTAACAACCTGAATAACAACCATTGCCTTTATAAACATAAGAGTTTATACATGATATTGAAAGAATCCCAAAGCCTCAAACATTAGCCTTAAGGGCATACCCCAACAATCTCCCACTTGCACTTAATCTAATGGTTGAGAAATCTCAAACCCATATTATTACAATGCTTCTCATGCTTCTGCTGCGCCAGAGGCTTGGTAAGCGGGTCAGCCAGATTGTCATCTGTATGAACCTTGCAGATTTTGATCTCGCTGTTGGGGTATGCCCTTAAGGCTAATGTTTGAGGCCTTGGGATTCTATCAGTATCATGTATATAAACTCTTATGTTTATAAAGGCAATGGTTGTTATTCAGTATGTTACATTGTCTGCTGCAATGAGTGTGCTTCTGAATAATGTCTCAATGCTGTTCAGCTAGGCTGACATGCTGTAATGTCCTTAGTCGAGATATCTTGGTGAACATGAGACAGCCTTGATATGATTGAGACTAATATGTGTTCTAATCTTATAGGATGCTTCGAGCATGGAATAAGATGTAGACTCATGGGTACATTGGATGTACTGGACAGACCCTACTAGGATATTCAATTGCTTGTCACAATGTGAATAATCCTTGTTTGCATCAAGTGGCACATGTCCTCTGACTTGAGATCACTTGTGTTTCTAAATGATGATTGTCATTGTTTTGAGGTAGTTCAATATCATTTGAAACATAATGGTTATAGACTATCTTGGATAATGATCATGAGTCAGGTTAGGACACTAGTGATGGATATAGGATTGCCGTCTCCTTGTTTAAGGAGTGTGATGTTCTAAAGGGGCCCCCCTAAATGAGATGATTGAGAAAGTGTATGGCCATACCCAGGTGACTATGTTCATCTGGTCTAATCATGCTCATCATATTGGAGTTACAGGCTTGACATGCTTGTCTAATAAGAACATCCAGTGGCAAAGGAAACATGTTTGCCTAGTGAAGTGGATTCACACTTGTGCTGTGGTTTGGGTGTAGTCTTAGAAGACTATTTCTTTTATATCGGGAGACAGTGATGTGTTGCTAGATACCCCTCACTGATTGTGATAACATAAGTTATCGTTACCGACATTTAAAGGAAACCCTCAGGGTCGCACAATTTGATGATATGGCTTACTTAAGTCAAATCGTGTGGACTGAATTGTTAGGGTTCAGTTTAAAGGGATTTAGTCTCTGATTGTAAGTGAGATCTGGTCTGATCATGTTTGATTGATTAGGGCTTTAGATCGGTAAGCTTCGATCGAGAGAGTTGATGCTAGATCGGTGAGATCATGAGCATTAAGAGATGAACGGTTAGATCTGGAACCTTAGGGTTTACTATGGTCTAGACCAAATGGCTTGGGCTGATTTGATTTGGTTTTTTGGACCAAAGTCTATTGGATCGATTGAGCTTGAACCGGTTCACAGGTGTGAACGCTTGGTTCAATGCTTAAGCGTTTTTGGTTGGCAAGAGCGCATGGCTTAATGATATTCCATTTTTGGAATGTGATCAATGCCGATTCCTCTCAACGCCAAAACGCCAATACGTTCCACTCTTCTCATGTGGCTTGCTTGCACTCTTGAGACGAGGGGTAGACGTGAAGCAACGAGAAGATTTCGTCCAAGGAGAGGCTGGCTCTCGCATCTCAAACTTCCTACACACAAAGGACCCCTTGAAGCTTTGCTAGCACAAAGACGACAAGGAGAAGCCATTCCTCATCTTGTGTGCGTCACTTGTGGAGAAGCTCTCTTTTGATCTTTGCTTCCAAGCCGACATCCAATCTAATGGTGTTGGTATGATCCCTTTGAGATCTTTTCGTTTATACAAGTTAATCATATGAACTACATGCGATCTTGATGATGAATTCCCTAGAAATATTACATGCGCCCCCTTGTTTAGGGTTTCATCTCCTTACGCTCCCCCTTGAAGGGGACTCTACACTCGCCACGATCAATGATCTCCCGAATCAAGTGAAACCGTCTCTGTATGTGCTTGGACTTCTGGTGTGACCGTGGTTCCTTTGCTTGTGCGATTGCTCCAGTGTTATCACAGAAGATAACCAAAGGATCTGCACTCGAAGGAATAACACCAAGTTCCTGAATGAACTTACGAATCCACACTGCCTCCTTAGATGCTTCTGAGGCTGCAACATACTCGGCTTCTGTTGTGGAATCAGCAACAATAGACTGTTTGAAACTTTTCCACACCACTGCTCCTCCATTCAAGCTAAAAACATAGCCTGATTGCGATCGGAAATCATCCTGGTCTGATTGGAACGAAGCGTCAGTATATCCTTCAATACTGAGTTCTTCCTGACCTCCATATATCAAGAACATATCTTTGGTCCTCTGCAGATATTTTAAAATGTTCTTGACCGCAATCCAGTGCGCCTGACCTGGATTACTTTGGAATCGACTGGTCACGCTTAACCCGAAAGCGACGTCTGGGGGAGTACACAACATCGCTTACATAATGGACCCAATAGCCGAAGCATAAGGCGTATTATCCATTTCATCTTTCTCAGTCTGTGTTTGTGGACACTGACTCTTTGAAAGATTCAGACCATGTCTGACTGGAAGATATCCTCTTTTAGAATTCTCTAAATGAAATCTCTCTAGGACTTTATCGATGTAAGTACTCTGGCACAGCCCGAGAAGCCTCTTAGATCTATCCTTGTAGATCTTCACACCTAATACATAGGCTGCTTCTCCTAGATCTTTCATCTGGAAACATTTTCTTAACCATGCTTTGACAGCATGCAGTTCAGGAATATCGTTTCCAATGATTAAGATATCATCGACGTAGAGGACTAGGAAAGTAATCACGCTCCCACTAAACCTCTTATATACACACGGGTCATCTTCATTCTTGATGAAACCAAATTCACAGATTGATTCATCAAAACGAATATTCCAGCTTCTCGATGCTTGTTTAAGTCCATAAATGGACTTCTTTAACTTGCATATTTTATGACGATATGATGGATTGGTGAAACCTTCAGGTTGTGTCATATACACATCCTCATCCAGTTTTCCATTAAGGAAAGCGGTCTTCACATCCATCTGCCAGATCTCATAATCATAATATGCTGCTATCGCGAAAAGAATCCGAATAGACTTGAACATGGCTACAGGAGAGAAAGTTTCATCATAATCTATCCCGTAGATTTGTTTGAAACCTTTTGCAACTAGCCTGCCTTTATAGGTAATCACGTTACCTTCCATGTCAATCTTCTTCTTGAAGATCCATTTACAGCCTATAGGGATTACTCCCTGAGGCGGATCAACCAAATCCCAGACTTGGTTATCTGACATGGAGTCCATCTCGGCTCGCATAGCTTCAAGCCATCTAGCTGACTCCGGTCCACTGACCACATCTGCATAAGTAAGGGGTTCATCATTATCAATGATATAGACTCCGTCATAGCGCTCAGGCTGTCGACGGATCCTTCCCGATCTTCGCGGTTTCCGTGATATCTGAGCCTCAGGTTGTTCAATAACCTGTTCTACTGGCTCATGCACATCCAACTGTGCTTGACTACTTTGTCCTTCTTCTGGATTCTCATCCAGCTTTATTTCTCTCCCACTGGCCTCTTGCAGAAGAAACTCCTTCTCAAGAAAAATGGCCGTCCGAGCAACAAATACCTTGTTCTCTTTGGGATCGTAGAAATAATAACCCTTAGTTTCCTTAGGGTAACCGACAAAGATGCATTTCTCAGATCTGCTCTCTAGTTTCCCAGAGGCGAGCTTTTTGACATAAGCCTCGCAACCCTAGAACTTGATAAATGTCAAGCTAGGCTGTTTCCCATACCATAACTCATATGGAGTCTTTGAAACTGCCTTGGATGGCACTCGGTTTAGTACCTTTGCAGCTGTTTCCAGTGCAAATCCCCAAAAGGAGTAAGGTAGAGCAACCTGACTCATCATAGAACGAACCATATCAAGTAATGTTCTATTTCTCCTCTCGGACACACCATTCCATTGCGGTGTTCCTGGCGGAGTGAGCTGTGAGATAATCCCACACTCCTTCAGATAGTCAGTAAATTCTCGACTTAGGTATTCACCACCTCGATCAGAATGAAGTGCCTTGATATTTCGGCCTAGCTGATTTTGTACTTCATTTTTGAACTCTTTGAACTTGTCAAAAGATTCACTTTTATGTCTCATTAAATAGACATATCCATACCTACTGAAATCATCAGTAAAGGTAATGAAGTATGAATAGCCACCTCTGGCATGTTTACTAAATGGCCCACACACATCACTGTGTATAAGGTCAAGTAAACCTGAAGCCCTTTGACCTTTGTTAGGAAAAGGAGACTTCGTCATTTTACCCAATAAACAAGCTTTGCATGTATCAATCTCCTCATAGGAGAATGATCCCAGCAGTCCATGATCATGCAACCGCTTAATGTGTTTCTTGTTAATATGGCCTAAACGACTATGCCATAACAAGGTGCTGTCATCAGCATACTTGGCTTTCTTATTATCAATGTTTTGTATAGAATATTCCATGTCCAACATGAATAACCCATTGTTAATTGATCCAGTAGCATAAACAATATTATCTAAAGAAATAACACACTTTGAAATATTGCGTTCAAAGGAAAATCCTTTCCTGACAAGAGCAGGAATAGAGATAATATTTTTGGTAATGCTAGGTACAAAATAACAATTGTTTAATTCCAATACAAGTCCAGATGGTAATGAGATGTAATAGTCTCCTACAGCAATAGCAGCAACCCGTGCCCCGTTTCCAACTCGTAGGTCAACCTCATGCTGTCCCACCTGTCTTCTTCTCTTGAGTTCCTGTACATTTGAACAAATGTGAACTCCACATGCAGTGTCCAACACCCATGAAATAGAATAAGAGGATATCATGACTTCAGTCACAAATATACCTGAGCCAGAAGCGATGCTTCCCTTCTTTTCTCCTTGGAGCGCTTTACAGTCCTTTTTCCAGTGACCCAGCTGGCCACAGTGGAAACATCTGTTGTCCTTCGACCGCTTGACCTTTTGTTTCAGAGCCTTGCTGTAACTCTTGACAGGGGCTTTGCCCTTCTTCCCCTTCTTCTTGTTCCTGGAAGGGAACATCAAGACAGAGGTTGAAGGCTTTCCCTTCAGAGTTTCCTCTGTAGTCAAGAGCATATTCAGCAACTCTGCCGGTGTACAGTCGATCTTGTTCATATTAAAATTAATAATGAACGGATCAAAAGAGGCTGGGAGAGACTACAGAATAATGTCTACAGCAAGCTCCTGATTGATGGTATGCCCCAGTTTCTCTAGAGCCTCTTTGTGCCCAATCATCTTGAGCACATGAGCTCCCACTAGACTCCCTTCAGTCAGTTTGCTCTGAAAGAAAAGCTTAGTCAAATTATAGCGCTCAGTCCTCGCCTGTGCAGCATATAGCATCTTGAGGTTTGCTATGATTTCCATAGCAGACATATCCTCATGCTATCATTGACATGCTTTTCATAGGCATCGCGAACCGTCCTTGCGGCGTTCGGAGCGGGTTGAGGCGGTATAGCCGTCTCGAGGACATACAGTTTCCTCTCAGCCTTAAGAACAATCTTAAGGTGTCCGTACCAGTCTGAGAAGTTTGGCCCAGCAAACTTCTCCCTTTCCAGTAGGGATCGCACATTGAAGCTCATGGTGTTCGTTGCTGCAGGAATCTACAACAATGCAAGAACAGCAAGGTCAGTATCAATGTTTAGAATCAATCCAGGACTTAAGAATGATTCTTTTCTCACTATTTTATTTGACTGAAAAATCCAGTAAAACAGTCCGAAAGAGTAACACTCTTTTAGTGAGATGGGATCCAGATTTCATACTTGGTCTCCGCGTCCCGCTCAGGCGAGATAAGATGCACAGAGAGTACAAGCACTAATTTCTGGTAGGCAGTCCCTGCCAATCGCCAACCCGTGCGATTCCCCTTCATCTGGGCGATCCAGCCGACTGTGCCAACTGAGTTGGTACAACACAGTCTCTGATCCCACAGATGGCTGCCTCCATATAGCTATCATATGCCCCATATGTAGCCTACATGGTCAAGCTGACCTGACCTACTCCCTGGACCACCACGTGCTATGCTGAGCAACGAGAAGTGATAAATCCCTTCCCTGTAACACGCAGGTGAAATCACACACCGTCTGAAGATAGATGGACGTGCCCACTGAGTGGGTACAACACGGCTCCAACGATAGTCAGAACAGTGAGGTTTCGCGTCAGAAGGCAATCGAGCTTGATATTTTAGCGTTGGATTTTAATGGTCTTTTATCTTCTTAACTATCATGCAAACCCTATGGTGATAGCAGAAGATAAATAAATCATGCAATTCTATTTAAACAATAAAAGAAAGCATGATGATCTTATGTGGTAAAAGCCCATTAACCCTAAGTAAGACCTTAATTTTTACTTAAGTCTTCACTTGAGCTCTCCATGGGTCTTTTGCATCTCATCTGGCCCAGACCAGGGCCCAAGCGCCCTCTGCAGCTCAGGTGCGCCCACCAGGTAGATGCGCCTGTCATAGGGTCGAACCCTAGACCTCCCACTGGTGAAGCCACTTGCTGCAAGCGCGTCTGCCGAATGTGCTCTGTGCTCTTGTCTGATTAAAAGTACATTTTAATCTATCTAGACAAGATTGACACGCAGGTCAATTACACAATAAATTAATAAAAATGTGATGCGCAGATCACAAAAATAATAATTTACATTTTTAATACAGGCACGCAGGCCCCAACACAGCACACATTAACACGGGCAGCCCACATAAGATTAAATAAACAAGCATATGCTTACAATCAACATGTGATCCAATAAGAAAATAAAATTTTGAAAAACCCCATTGGCTTCAATTTTATTTTTCCTTATATGCCCTACTACCTTACAACGGTCCATTATTAGGGATCCACTCATCAGACCTAGTCAGATCCACTGCCCTTGCATGCACCAAGTCCTAACTGACTTGAGTCAACCAAATGGTCAACCATGCATGTGCCAAGGGCTGAACGACCTCATGAGTTCTGGCAAGCGGGTGTGACCCCGGGCCTAACTCATGTGCGTTCACAGGTTGTCTCAACCAGACATCGCTACACGCCTGTCTGCAGTCGACCTATATGTTGGGGTATGCCCTTAAGGCTAATGTTTGAGGCCTTTGGGATTGTATAAGTATCATGTAATAAACTCTTGTGTTTATAAAAGGCATGGTTATTATTCAGGTTGTTACCTTGTCTGCTGTAATAAGTGTACTTCTGAATAATGTCTCAAAGCTGTTCAGCTAGGCTGACAGGCTATATGTCCTTAGTCGAGATATCTTGGTGAACATGAGACAGCCTTGATATGATTGAGACTAATATGAGTGCTAATCTTATAGGATGCTTCGAGCATGGAATAAGATGTAGACTCATGGGTACATTGGATGTACTGGACAGACCCTACTCGGATATTCCATTGCTTGTCACAATGTGAATGATCCTTGTGAGCACTAAGTGGCACATGTCCTTTGACTTGAGATCACTTGTGTTTCTAAATGATGATTGTCATTGTTTTGAGGTAGTTCAATATCATTTGAAACATAATGATTATAGACTATCTTGGATGGTGAGCTTGAATCAGGTTAGAGCACTAGTGATAGACATAGGATTGCCGTCTCCTTGTTTAAGGAGTGTGATGTTCTAATGGGCCCCCTATATGAGATGATTGAGATAGTGTATGGCCATGCCCAGATGACAATGTGCATCTGATCTAATCATGCTCATCGTATTGGAGTTACAAGCTTGACCCGCTTGTCCAATAAGAACATCCAGTGGCAAAGGACACATGTATGCCTTGTGAATGGAGTCACACTTGTGCAATGGTTTGGGAGTAGTCTTGGAAGACTCTTTCCTTTATATCGGGAGACAGTGATGTGTTGCTAGATACCCCTCACTGATCGTGATAACGTAAGTTATCGTTACCGACATTTAGAGGAAACCCTCAGGGTCGCACAATTTGATGATATGGCTTACTTGAGTCAGATCGAATGGACTGGATTCTTTGAGTTCAGATTAAAGGGATTTTATCTCTGATTGTAAGTGAGATCTGGTCTGATCATGTTTGATTGATTAAGGCTTGAGATCGGTAAGCTTCGATCAAGAGAGATGATGCTAGATCGGAAAGATCAGGGGCATCAGGTGATGAATGGTTAGATCATGAGCCTTGGGGTTCAATATGGTCTAGACCACATGGCTTGAGCCATTTCGGTTTGGTTCATGAACCAAAGTTGAATCGAACGGTTTAGCTTGAACCGGTTCACAATTGTGAACGCATGGTTCAATGCTCAAATGCGTTTGGGTTATGGCTTGAGCGCATGCTTTGATGAGCTTCCATTTATGGAAAGTCATCAAAGGGGGCCGGTTTCACTTAACGCCAAAAATGCTTATGCGTTGGAACTCTTCTCATCAACGCCTTGGACATTGGTTGAGGTGTGGTTGACGACGAGAAGGTGAGCTTGGGCAAAGTGGAACTCTCGGCAACAAGGAAGTTCATCATCCCTTCCATTCGACAAGTGAAGATTCCTTGAGTGACTTGCTAGCACAAGCGACCCCAAGGAGTGAGCCAACTTCATCTTGTGTGTGGCACACTTTGGAGGAGACCTATCTTGATCTCTTCTTCCAAGCCGAGATCCAAGTCCATGGCATTGGTATGATTTCTAGTTTCAAGTTGATCATATTGTTTCATATCCGATCTTGACTTGAAGCCCTCTTTCCGCTATGCATGATAGATGAGCATGCTTAGGGTTTCTTCCCCCTTAGTTAGGGGTTCCTTCAATTGGTATCAGAGCTAGGCTCATGATATGATCGATATGATTGCTTTAAGTATTGGTGATCCATACATGATGTTGCGCTTACTGTTTCCTTGAGGCATGCTTTGTTTTCATGATGTTGCGCTTATATGTTCATGATGTTGCGCTTGTATCATATGTTCATGATGTTGCGCTTATATGTTCATGATGTTGCGCTTGTATCATATGTTCCTGAAGTATGCGCTCCCCCTTGAAGGGGACCTCCTAAAGTATGCGCTCCCCCTTGAAGGGGACCTCCTAAAGTATGCGCTCCCCCTTGAAGGGGACCCCCTTAGATCTAAGGGTTATCAAGCATGTTGTTTGTTTGTAACATTGCGCATGTTATAAAAGTTTTCTAAAACTTACCTCTTGCGCGCTTCATTAGATCTAAGGTGCCACTACATTAAACCCTTAGATGGGTTGATGAGGTTGAAGTCACCACTAGGTTGGATCCAAGTCTGATCAGACCATCTGACAGCTCAGATGGGTTGACCCAATAGCACCTATGCGCAAGCACAAGGTGGCTATAGGTTGACTGCATCTAGGGCGTGTAGCGAGGTCTGGTTGAGACAACTACTGAACACACTTGAGTTAGGCCCGGGGTCACACCCGCTTGCCAAAACTCATGGGGTGGTTCAGCCCTTGGGGCATGCATGGTTGACCATTAGGTCAACTCGGGTCAGTTAGGACTCGGTGCATGCAAGGGCAAAGGATCTAGCTAGATGGATGAGTGGATCCCCATCAATGGACCATTGTAAGGTTGTAGGGCTCATAAGGAAATTAAATTGATGCCATGGGTTTTTCCAAAATTTAATTTCTTGAATGGATCACATGTTGATTGAATCATATGCTTGTTTATTTAGTCTTATGTGGGTTGCCCTATTGTGTGCTGTGCTGGGGCCTGCGAGCCTGGATAAGTTGTAAATTAATTTGTGATCTGCGAATCACATTGTACTTAATTTATAATATGTAGTTGACCTGCGAGTCAACCTTGTCTAGATAGATCAAATGTACTTTGATTAGACAAGTGCACACATCCAAGAGGAGCATTCATCTGGTGGTGCACCTGAGGTGCTCTTGGCGCTAGGGCACTGGGTTGGACCAGATGAGATGCAAGGAGCTCAAGTGAAGACTTAAGTAAATTAAGGTCTTACTAGGGTTCATGGGCTTTTACCACATAAGATCATGCTTTCTTCTTATTGCTTATAATTAGAATTGCATGTTTAAGTTTATCTTCTGCTATCACCATAGGACTTGTATGATAGTTAAGAAGATAAAAGACCGATAAAATCCAACGCTAACATATCAAGCTCGTAAGCCTTCTGACGCGAAACCTCACCTTTCTGATTATCGTTGGAGCCGTGTTGAACCCACTCAGTGGGCACGTCCACCTATCTTCAGACGGTGCTGGATTTCACCTGCGTGTTACAGAGTTGGGATTTATCCCCTCTCGTTGCTCAGCATAGCACGTGGTGGTCCAGGGAGTAGGTCAGGTCAGCTTGACCATGTTGGCTACATATGTGGCGCATATGGTAGCACATGGAGGCAGCCATCTCTGGGATCAGAGACTGTGTTGTACCAACTCAGTTGGCACAGTCTGCTGGATTGCCAAGATGAAGGGGAATCGCACGGGTTGGCGATTGGCTGGCACAGCCTACCAGAAATTAGTACTTGTCATCTCTGTGCATCTTATCTCGCCTGAGCGGGACGCGGAGACCAAGTATGAAATCTGGATCCCATCTCACTAAAAGAGTGTTACTCTTTCGGACTGTTTACTGGATTTTTCAGTCAGACAAAATAGTGAGAAAAGAATCTTTCTTAAGTCCTGGATTGATTCTGAAACATTGATACTAACCTTGCTGTTCTTGCTTGTTGTAGATTCCTGCAGCAACGAACACCATGAGCTTCAATGTGCGATCCCTACTGGAAAGGGAGAAGTTTGCTGGGCCGAACTTCTCTGACTGGTTCGGACACCTTAAGATTGTTCTTAAGGCAGAGAGGAAACTGTATGTCCTCGAGACGGCGATACCGCCGCAGCCCGCTCCGAACGCCGCAAGGGCGGTTCGGGAAGCCTACGAAAAGCACGTCAATGATAGCATTGATGTCGCTTGCCTGATGCTAGCGTCTATGACGCCACCGCTGCAGCGTCAGCATGAGGATATGTCAGCTATAGAGATTATAGCAAACCTCAAAATGCTGTATGCTGCACAGGCGAGGACTGAACGCTATAATCTGACGAAGCTCTTCTTTCAGAGCAAACTGGCTGAGGGGAGCCCAGTGGGAGCTCACGTGCTCAAGATGATTGGGCACAAGGAGGCTCTGGAGAAACTGGGGCATACCATCAACCAGGAGCTTGCTGTGGATATTATTCTGCAGTCTCTCCCGCCTTCTTTCGATGCGTTCATTATTAACTTTAATATGAACAAGATCGATTGTACGCCGGCAGAGCTGCTGAATATGCTCTTGACAACTGAGGAAACTCTGAAGGGTAAGCCTTCAACCTCTGTCTTGATGGTTCCTTCTAGGAACAAGAAGAAGGGGAAGAAGGGCAAGGCCCCTGTCAAGAATTACAGTAAGGCCCTGAAACAGAAGGTGAAGCGGTCGAAGGACAACAGGTGTTTCCACTGTGGCCAGCTGGGTCACTGGAAAAAGGACTGTAAAGCGCTCCAAGGAGATAAGAGGGGAAGCATTGCTTCTGGCTCAGGTATATACGTGACGGAAGTCATGGTTTCATCTTCTTCTATATCATGGGTGTTAGACACTGCATGTGGAGTTCACATTTGTTCAAATGTGCAGGAACTCAAGAGAAGAAGGCAGGTGGGACAGCATGAGGTAGACCTACGAGTTGGAAACGGGGCACGGGTTGCTGCTGTTGCTGTAGGAGACTATTTCATTACTTTACCATCTGGCATTGTATTAGAATTAAACAATTGTTATTTTGTACCCAGTATTACCAAGAATATTATCTCCATTCCTGCTCTTGTCAGGAAAGGATTTGCCTTTGAATGCAAGATTTCAAAGTGTGTTTTAACTTATGATAATATTGTGTATGCAACTGGTTCAATTAACAATGGGTTATACATGTTGGACATGGAAAATTCTATACAAAACATTGATAATAAGAAAGCCAAGTATGCTGATGACAGCACCTTGCTATGGCATAGTCGTTTAGGCCATATAAACGAGAAGCGCATTTAGCGGTTGCATGAACATGGACTGCTGGGATCATTCTCCTATGAGGAGATTGAGACATGCAAAGCTTGTTTAATGGGTAAAATGACGAAGTCTCCTTTTCCTCACAAAGGTCAAAGGACTTCAGGTTTACTGGACCTTATACACAGTGATGTGTGTGGGCCTTTCAGTAAACATGCCAGAGGTGGCTATCAGTACTTCATTACCTTCACTGATGATTTCAGTAGGTATGGGTATGTCTATTTAATGAGACATAAAAATGAATCTTTTGACAAGTTCAAAGAGTTCAAGAATGAAGTACAGAATCAGTTAGGCCGAAATATCAAGGCACTTCGTTCTGATCGAGGTGGTGAATACCTGAGTCATGCGTTTACTGACTATCTGAAGGAGTGTGGGATTATCTCACAGCTCACTCCGCCAGGAACACCGCAATGGAATGGTGTGTCCGAGAGGAGAAATAGAACGCTACTTGATATGGTTCGTTCTATGATGAGTCAGGCTACTCTTCCATATTCCTTTTGGGGTTTTGCACTGGAAACAGCTGCAAAGGTACTAAACCGAGTGCCATCCAAGGCAGTTTTAAAGACGCCATATGAGTTATGGTATGGGAAACAGCCTAGCTTGACATTTATCAAAATCTGGGGTTGCGAGGCTTATGTCAAAAAGCTCGCCTCTGGGAAACTAGAGAGCAGATCTGACAAATGTATCTTTGTCGGTTACCCTAAGGAAACTAAGGGTTATTATTTCTACGATCCCAAGGAGAACAAGGTATTTGTTGCTCGGACGGCCGTATTTCTTGAGAAGGAATTTATTCTGCAAGAGGCCAGTGGGAGAGAAATAAAGCTGGATGAGAATCCAGAGGAAGGACAAAGTAGTCAAGCACAGTTGGATGTGCCTGAGCCAGTAGATCAGGTTATTGAACAACCTGAGGCTCAGATATCACGGGAACCGCGAAGATCGGGTAGGATCCGTCGACAGCCTGAGCGCTATGACGGAGTCTACATCATGGATAATGATGAACCCCTAACTTATGCGGATGCGGTCAGTGGACCGGAGTCAGCTAGATGGCTTGAAGCTATGCGAGCCGAGATGGACTCCATGTCAGATAACCAAGTCTGGGATTTGGTTGATCCGCCTCCGGGAGTAATCCCTATAGGCTGTAAATGGATCTTCAAGAAGAAGATTGACATGGATGGTAACGTGGTTACCTATAAAGGCAGGCTAGTTGCGAAAGGTTTCAAACAAATCTACGGGATAGATTATGATGAAACTTTCTCACCAGTAGCCATGTTTAAGTCTATTCGGATTCTTTTCGCGATAGCTGCATATTACGATTATGAGATCTGGCAGATGGATGTGAAGACAGCTTTCCTCAATGGAAATCTGGATGAGGATGTGTATATGACACAACCTGAGGGTTTCACTAATCCATCAGATCGTCATAAAATATGCAAGTTAAAGAAATCCATTTATGGATTGAAGCAAGCATCAAGAAGCTGGAATATTCGTTTTGATGAATCAATCTCTGAGTTTGGTTTCATCAAGAACGAAGATGACCCGTGTGTATATAAGAGGTTTAGTGGGAGCGTGATTACATTCCTAATCCTCTACGTCGATGATATCTTGATCATTGGAAACGATATTCCTGAACTGCATGCTGTTAAGGCATGGTTAGGAAAATGTTTTCAGATGAAAGATCTAGGAGAAGCAGCCTATGTATTAGGTGTGTAGATCTACCGGGATAGATCTAAGAGGCTTCTCGGGTTGTGCCAGAGTACCTACATCGATAAGGTCCTGGAGAGATTCCATTTAGAGAATTCTAAACGTGGATATCTTCCAGTCAGACATGGTCTGAATCTTTCGAAGAGTCAGTGTCCACAAACACAGACTGAGAAAGATGAAATGGACAATACGCCTTATGCTTCGGCTATTGGGTCCATTATGTATGCGATGTTGTGTACTCGCCCAGACGTCGCTTACGGGTTAAGCGTGACCAGTCGATTCCAAAGTAATCCAGGTTTGGCGCACTGGATTGCGGTCAAGAACATCTTAAAATATCTGCGGAGGACCAAAGATATGTTCTTGATATATGGTGGTCAGGAAGAACTCAGTATAGAGGGATATACTGACGCTTCGTTCCAGTCGGACCAGGATGATTTCCGATCGCAATCAGGCTATGTTTTTAGCTTGAATGGAGGTGCTGTGGTGTGGAAAAGTTTCAAACAGTCAACTGTTGCTGATTCCACAACAGAAGCCGAGTATGTTGCAGCCTCGGAAGCATCCAAGGAGGCAGTGTGGATTCGTAAGTTCGTGAGAGAACTTGGTGTCGTTCCTTCGAGTGCAGATCCTTTGGTTATCTTCTGTGATAACACTGGAGCTATAGCACAAGCAAAGGAACCGCGGTCACACCAGAAGTCCAAGCACATACAAAGACGTTTTCACTTGATCCGGGAGATCATTGATCGTGGCGAGATCAAGATTTGCAAGGTTCATACAGATGACAATCTGGCAGACCCGCTTACCAAGCCTCTGGCGCAGCAGAAGCATGAGAAGCACTGTAATAATATGGGTTTGAGATTTCTCAACCATTAGATTAAGTGCAAGTGGGAGATTGTTGGGGTATGCCCTTAAGGCTAATGTTTGAGGCCTTTGGGATTGTATAAGTATCATGTAATAAACTCTTGTGTTTATAAAAGGCATGGTTATTATTCAGGTTGTTACCTTGTCTGCTGTAATAAGTGTACTTCTGAATAATGTCTCAAAGCTGTTCAGCTAGGCTGACAGGCTATATGTCCTTAGTCGAGATATCTTGGTGAACATGAGACAGCCTTGATATGATTGAGACTAATATGAGTGCTAATCTTATAGGATGCTTCGAGCATGGAATAAGATGTAGACTCATGGGTACATTGGATGTACTGGACAGACCCTACTCGGATATTCCATTGCTTGTCACAATGTGAATGATCCTTGTGAGCACTAAGTGGCACATGTCCTTTGACTTGAGATCACTTGTGTTTCTAAATGATGATTGTCATTGTTTTGAGGTAGTTCAATATCATTTGAAACATAATGATTATAGACTATCTTGGATGGTGAGCTTGAATCAGGTTAGAGCACTAGTGATAGACATAGGATTGCCGTCTCCTTGTTTAAGGAGTGTGATGTTCTAATGGGCCCCCTATATGAGATGATTGAGATAGTGTATGGCCATGCCCAGATGACAATGTGCATCTGATCTAATCATGCTCATCGTATTGGAGTTACAAGCTTGACCCGCTTGTCCAATAAGAACATCCAGTGGCAAAGGACACATGTATGCCTTGTGAATGGAGTCACACTTGTGCAATGGTTTGGGAGTAGTCTTGGAAGACTCTTTCCTTTATATCGGGAGACAGTGATGTGTTGCTAGATACCCCTCACTGATCGTGATAACGTAAGTTATCGTTACCGACATTTAGAGGAAACCCTCAGGGTCGCACAATTTGATGATATGGCTTACTTGAGTCAGATCGAATGGACTGGATTCTTTGAGTTCAGATTAAAGGGATTTTATCTCTGATTGTAAGTGAGATCTGGTCTGATCATGTTTGATTGATTAAGGCTTGAGATCGGTAAGCTTCGATCAAGAGAGATGATGCTAGATCGGAAAGATCAGGGGCATCAGGTGATGAATGGTTAGATCATGAGCCTTGGGGTTCAATATGGTCTAGACCACATGGCTTGAGCCATTTCGGTTTGGTTCATGAACCAAAGTTGAATCGAACGGTTTAGCTTGAACCGGTTCACAATTGTGAACGCATGGTTCAATGCTCAAATGCGTTTGGGTTATGGCTTGAGCGCATGCTTTGATGAGCTTCCATTTATGGAAAGTCATCAAAGGGGGCCGGTTTCACTTAACGCCAAAAACGCTTATGCGTTGGAACTCTTCTCATCAACGCCTTGGACATTGGTTGAGGTGTGGTTGACGACGAGAAGGTGAGCTTGGGCAAAGTGGAACTCTCGGCAACAAGGAAGTTCATCATCCCTTCCATTCGACAAGTGAAGATTCCTTGAGTGACTTGCTAGCACAAGCGACCCCAAGGAGTGAGCCAACTTCATCTTGTGTGTGGCACACTTTGGAGGAGACCTATCTTGATCTCTTCTTCCAAGCCGAGATCCAAGTCCATGGCATTGGTATGATTTCTAGTTTCAAGTTGATCATATTGTTTCATATCCGATCTTGACTTGAAGCCCTCTTTCCGCTATGCATGATAGATGAGCATGCTTAGGGTTTCTTCCCCCTTAGTTAGGGGTTCCTTCACTATAGCCACCTCGTGCTTGCGCACAGGTGCCATCTGGTCGACCCATCTAGGCTGTCAGATAGTCTGATCAGACTGGTTGGATCTCAACTAGACTGTGACTTCAACCCTAATAACCCGTCTAAGGGTTTAAAGTAGGCGCTACTTAGATCTAATGGTAAGCGCGCAAGTCATTAAGTTTTGAGAAAAACATCAACAACAACATGATAGATGCGCTACCTTCATACATGCGCCAACATGAAAATACAACATGTAAGTTTTCGCATGTAACCTATAGATCTATCAATTAGGCGCAAACTTGGATCACAAACATAGCAATCATATTAACATGCATAAGAACCTGGCTTTGATACCAGTTGAAGGGTCCCCTTCAAGGGGGAGCGAAAACCCTAAAGGGCGCATTCATAATTTTTGCAGCGGAAATGAGGGTTTCTTGGGATCAATTGCATGATATATGATCAACTATAAAAACCCGATTGCAATTAACAATGGAGGATCATACCATCGCCATTCTTTGGATGGTGTCTTGGAAGCAAAGATCGAAAGGGATCTTCTCCAAAGTGACGCACACAAGGTGATGTCGCCTACTCCTTGTGATCCTTGTGCTAGCAAGATTCTTCAAGGGTCCTTGCCGTATGGAAGGGAAGAGAACTTCTTGCTTGGCGAGACCTCCTTCTCTTGTTTGCGTGAATTGATCACCACCGAAAGAGAGAAGAGTTCACAAGAGATGATCGGCGAGAGTGTAACCCTCCACTCTAATGTGGAGGCGTTACTTACATTCAATTTGGAAACCGACTTCCCAAACTGGTAAGTACTCAAAGCCTCATGCGTTCACTCCAAGTGAACCATCGAATCTTCTCTTTGAACCAAGCGTTCACATAGTGAACCGGTTCATTGATTTGGTTCAATTGTATTTGGTTCAAAGACCAAATCAAACCAAGCCAAGCCATGGTCTAGACCTTCTATGAACCAAATGGCTCATGATCTAACCGTTCATCTCCTGATGCTCTTGATCTCACCGATCTAGCATCCAATCTCTCGATCGAAGCTTACCGATCTCAAGCCCTAATCAATCAAACATGATCAGACCAGATCTCACTTACAATCAGAGTTTAAATCCCTTTAAACTGAACCCAAACAATTCAGTCCACACGATCTGACTTAAGTAAGCCATATCATCAAATTGTGCGACCCTAAGGGTTTCCTTTAGATGTCGGTAATGATAACTTACGTTATCACGATCAGTGAGGGGTATCTAGCAACACATCACTGTCTCCCGATATAAAGGAAAGAGTCTTCCAAGACTACACCCAAACCACAGCACAAGTGTGAATCCACTTCACTAGGCATACATGTTTCCTTTGCCACTGGATGTTCTTATTGGACAAGCGTGTCAAGCCTGTAGCTCCAATATGATGAGCATGATTAGATCAGATGAACATAATCACCTGGGTATGGCCATACACTTTCTCAATCATCTCATTCAGAGGGGGGGGGCCCCTTTAGAACATCACACTCCAATCAAGGAGACGGCAATCCTATATCTATCACTAGTGTCCTAACCTGACTCATGATCATTATCCAAGATAGTCTATAACCATTATTTCTCAAATGATATTGAACTACCTCAAAACAATGACAATCATCATTTAGAAACACAAGTGATCTCAAGTCAGAGGACATGTGCCACTTGTTGCAAACAAGGATTATTCACATTGTGACAAGCAATTGAATATCCTAGTAGGGTCTGTCCAGTACATCCAATGTACTCATGAGTCTACATCTTATTCCATGCTCGAAGCATCCTATAAGATTTGAACACATATTAGTCTCAATCATATCAAGGCTGTCTCATGTTCACCAAGATATATCGACTAAGGACTTTATAGCACGTCAGCCTAGCTGAACAACATTGAGACATTATTCAGAAGTACACTTATTGCAGCAGACAATGTAACAACCTGAATAACAACCATTGCCTTTATAAACATAAGAGTTTATACATGATATTGAAAGAATCCCAAGGCCTCAAACATTAGCCTTAAGGGCATACCCCAACACATTGCTAGGAGCTTTTCAGCTAGCATCTGTTCCACCAGCACTCTTCTAGACCCTCGATGATATCTCTGATTCTTTCTTTGAGAAAATTATTTTTATCATTATTTTTAAGACTGTTTTTGATCTGAGCCTTACGTGAGCCTTATGCACCTTAAATTTTGTAGAAAATTTTCAAAAGGCATATCTTTGGACCCAGCTGCATTGGCCTGACAATGATTGAGCATGATCTATATGGTTTTGTGAGTATCACTTGCACTCTCTTATTAATGACTATGTTTTATAGTGCATCTTTGACTTTATACTACTCATTGGTTTTCTCTTGAAAAATGATTTTTTTTTTATATATGGAACTCATTGTTTTGATGATGATATTATTCAAATTTATTGTTAAATTTGATGAAAGAATATGATCCACCTTCTACTATATGATGGCATGATTTATTGATAAAATATCTTCCTTGATGATGTGAGTATTTATAGTTGTGATTAGAGAAAAACCCTATCATGTTAGATTTATTTCTTCAATGCATATCTATATTTGAAATTTGACATTGGTTGATGCATGAAATTTTGGGTAGATGTGTTATTTGAGGAATAAAATCTAAAGGTGAAACTATTCTTTTGAATAAAATGAGCATATGAGTATGATTACTGAATTGAGATCAATTGATCAACCTAGTAGATGTTTAGTCTATTTTTGCTATTTGTTGGGAAGAAGGAATCCAAGATCCACGAAAATAGTGAGAGACTCCCCTACTTGACACTATGTAAAATTGATAGTGGTACCTAAGACATGGGTTGAAGTCTATGCATGAAAAATAATGAGAGTGAAAAATAATAAGACTCTTCTACTTGGCACTGTGTAAAATTGACAGTGGTACCAAAGACAAGAGTTGAAGTCAAAAATAAAAAGTGTGTATCTAAGTGGGTACATGCCATCTTCAAAAAAAATAAAAAAAAATAAAAAAAATAAAAAAAATAAAAAATAAAAAAATAAAAAATCATGTGTGGAAAAAGATCTTGGAAACCTAATTCCTGTAAACAAAAGCATGATAGATTTGAACTGAAAGTTGGGTGAATTCATGAGATTGAAAATTCTATTTATTATACAAGTTGCAAAGTTTTATTTAATTGAATTGTAGATCTAGAGGTTTGAGTTCTAAGGATGATATGTTTACTTGAAGTTTTGTGAAACAATTGATGGAATTTTTCATTGATGATTATATTTTAGAAATTTATTGAGCATGAAAAGGTTTATCTTTTAATCAATTTTTGATTTTTGCTTGAGGACAAACAAAGTTTGAGCCTTATGTATTTTGATGACACCAAAATATGTAGTATATTTTGTATCATTTCAGATATCTTTTCATTCTAAATTGAGGATATTTTGCTTATTTTTATGCTGAATTTATCAAATATTGCAAAGTCTACTTCTATTTTGGTTTTTCATAATTTTCAGGTAAAAAGGCACTATTTTAAGGCATTTTAAAGCAAAATCAAATACATAGAAGGATTCCCAACATCAAGAAGATATCACACAAGAAATTTCATACAAAACGGAGCAAATCAGCCAAAATACGGTAGGTCTGTAAATAATTTTACGGTACCGTATTTTCCCGGCTACCGTATTATCAAGAACACGACCGTATTTTGGTGATTTTCCTAACAGAAAGATTTTTGGATTTTATGGCACTGCCATAAGAATTTATACGGCCGTATTTTCCAGCGCTTCAGACCAGAGAGTTCACCAGATTTTACGGCACTACCGTAAGGGATTTCACGGGCCGTATTTTCCACTCGTTTACGAACAGAGGGTTCAGCCGATTTTACGGCACTGGCCATAAACCATATTACGGTGCCGTAATTCCCAGACGACATCAGATCAGAAGCTTCAACCGATTTTACGGCACCACCGTAACATATTACACGGCCGTAATTTCCAGTCAAAACGCGAGTTTTTAAGCCCGAAACTTGCGAAGGCCATAACTTTGATCCAGAGCTACAAATTTAGATCCAAAAGTTGCTGCAGCTTTGTCTTTAAGAGGAGAAGGCGTACGAAGTTGAAGGGGGAACGTATATCCAGTATCGAGAGAGAAATCACTAGAGAGGCAGCTAGGGTTTGTTCTCACACCGAGAGGCGTAGAGGGAACCTCGGGCCTTGATTTTCACGCAGAAGCTTTGCCTGGAGGAGAAGACAACAGCCCAGATGTTTCAGAGGAAAAGGAGTTCAATCGGAGGAGGAATCGACGAAATCGGTGGTGACAACACTGTTCATCGAGTTCTGCTTGCAAAATACGGCTGTGAAATATTTCACAGCCGTACTGTATTTTCTAAAACCTCTTTTCTAGTTGATTTTTGATCTTCTGAATTTATGGATTATTGTATTTTCTTCTCCATGCAAGCTTAATACTATTTTGGGACATAGGGTTTAATCCCCTTGATTTTGAATGATTAGATAACTCTTTTCTTTCGTCATGATAATCTTTGTTGTGATAATTTTACTGTTGTGATAAATTGTGCTTAGATTCTCTATAATTGCATGTTATTAATTATGTTCTTAGAGTTTTCGCAATGAGACTGAATGGTGATTTGCTTGAGAGCTTGGAACCCTATAATTGCAGGTTAGGATCCCTTCCTTAGGTTAGATCCATCTTGATCTTTTCTAGTAAAATAATTGCCATGATTATAATATGAATCTATAGATCGAGTCTATTTGTCAAACGTGGAGATCTTGTGCGAAAGCAAGGATCGGAACGTTGGAGATCCATGAGTAAAACTAGTATAGAGACTCGGATGCACAAAAGTGATCCTTGAGACTCCGCTAGAGATTATCAACTTAGAATCCGGATGCACAAAAGTGATCCTTATGATCTTTGACTGATGTTTTACTTACCTACAGCATTGAAAATAGATCTTGCACGAAAGTGAGGATCGGTTATCTGCATGATTGTCTGCACGAAAGTGAGACAATACCTTTATCAAGTAAATTAGGTCTTTATCTTGACAAGATTTGATAGACGACCCTTTATTTATGTCTAATCGTTAGAATCAAGGAGGATGAAACCCTAGTCCCAATATTTCTCTCTGATTATCTAAGTTAGTGTGTTTTCCATTATTGCTTTGCATCATATTTAGTTCGCTTAGCTAGTAAGAATACCACTATTTGGTATTTAACAATAAGGTCCCTGTGGATTCGATACTTTTCTTTATTACTTTGATAGTTCCGTGCACTTGTGGAAACCTAACAACAAGTTTTTGGTGCCGTTACCAAGGATTAGTCCAAGGTACACGCGTGCCAGACTTGTAGTGTTCCCTTACGGGCTATCAGTTGTTAAGAAGACTACCGTAGATACTCCCTAGGTAAAATCCCCGGCCATCACCACCCTCCTCGAAGAATATAGTGACATCACCCTAGATGAACTTCCTAGTGAGTTGCCACTAGAGCGGACCATCTAGTATGCTATTGATCTGGTGCTGGGGGTCACCTTGCCCCACGTACCTCTGTTGGGGTATGCCCTTAAGGCTAATGTTTGAGGCCTTTGGGATTGTAACAGTATCATGTAATAAACTCTTGTGTTTATAAAGACATGGTTATTATTCAGGTTGTTACCTTGTCTGCTGTAATAAGTGTACTTCTGATTAATGTCTCAAAGCTGTTCAGCTAGGCTGACATGCTATAATGTCCTTAGTCGATATATCTTGGTGAACATGAGACAGCCTTGATATGATTGAGACTAATATGTGTTCTAATCTTATAGGATGCTTCGAGCATGGAATAAGATGTAGACTCATGGGTACATTGGATGTACTGGATAGACCCTACTAGGATATTCTTATTGCTTGTCACAATGTGAATAATCCTTGTATGCTACAAGTGGCACATGTCCTTTGACTTGAGATCACTTGTGTCTCTGAATGATGATTGTCATTGTTTTGAGGTAGTTCAATATCATTTGAAAGATAATGGTTATAGACTATCTTGGATAATGAGCTTGAGTCAAGTTAGGGCACTAGTGATAGATAGAGGATTGCCGTCTCCTTGTTGAAGGAGTGTGATGTTCTATAAGGGCCCCCTAGATGAGATGATTGAGATAGTGTATGGCCATACCCAGATGACTATGTTCATCTGATCTAATCATGCTCATCATATTGGAGTCACAAGCTTGACACGCTTGTCCAATAAGAACATCCAGTGGCAAGGGACACATGCATGCCTTGTGAATAGATTCACACTTGTGCTGTGGTTTGGGAGTAGTCTTGGAAGACTCTTTCCTTTATATCGGGAGATAGTGATGTGTTGCTAGATACCCCTCACTGATCGTGATAACGTGAGTTATCGTTACCGACATTTAAAGGAAACCCTCAGGGTCGCACAATTGATGATATGGCTTACTTGAGTCAGATCGTGTGGACTGAATTGTTTGAATTCAGTTTAAAGGGATTTAATCTCTGATTGTAAGTGAGATCTGGTCTGATCATGTTTGATTGATTAGGGCTTGAGATCGGTAAGCTTCGATCGAGAGAGATGATGCTAGATCGGTGAGATCAGGAGCATCAGGAGATGAATGGTGAGATCTTGAGCCTTAGGGTTCAATATGGTCTAGACCACATGGCTTGAGCTATTTCGGTTTGGTTCATGAACCAAATGCGATTGGAACATGTTGGCTTGAACCGGTTCACAAAGGTGAACGCTTGGTTCAATGCTAATATGCGTTTTGGGTTGGAGTAAGCGCATGGCTTGATGATCATCCATTTATGGAAAGTCATCAAGGCCGGTTTCTCTTGAATGCCAAAAACGCATATGCGTTCTTGTCTTCACTTCAACGCCTTGAACTTGGTTGGGCAAGAGGTTGACGAGGAGAAGTGGTTTTGCGTGTGGAGCTCTCGGCCGAAAAGGAAATCGTCTCTTCATCCCCTTAGACACGGCAAGGACCCTTGAAGATTCTTGCTAGCACAAGCATCACAAGGGGTAGGCGATCTTCATCTTGTGTGTGAACTTTTGGAGGAGATCTAAGTTGCTCTCTTCTTCCAAGCCGACCTCCAAGCCAATGGCGTTGGTATGAATCTCCCTCTTGCTTCAATCAATTTATCATAGTTGATTATATGAGCATGTAAGCGATCATATATGATGAAACCCTAGCAAACTTGCATGCGCCCCCTACCTTAGGGTTTCGGCCCCCCTCTTGAAAGGGGTTTTATCCGCTTGCGCTCCCCCTTGAAGGGGACTCTACAATTGGTATCAGAGCTAGGATCTCATATGGTCATATGATTGCTATGTTTGGTGATCCTTGTTTGCGCTTATGATCTAAGTTTTCTCATCATGCGTTAATACTAGTTGAAAGTATTTTGGTGGCGCATATATGAGATGTTTTTGGTGGCGCATGTGTAAGGTTAATTTTGTTGATGCATGTATATTGCTTACATTGTTGCGCATGTTACATGTTTTTGTTTCATCAAAACTTTACTTGCGCGCCTCTAACTAGATCTAAGCCGCACCTGCAATAAACCCTTAGACGGGTTGCTAGGGTTGAAAGCATCATCTAGTTTAGATCAACTTAGTCTGATCAGACCATCTGACAGCCTAGATGGGTCGACCAGATAGCACCTGTGCGCATGCACGTGGTGGCTATAGGTCGATTGCATCAAAGGCGTGTAGCGAGGTCTGGTTGAGACACCCTGTGAACACACATGAGTTAGGCCCGGGGTCACACCCGCTTGCCAGATCTCATGTTGGTTGTTCAGCCCTTGGCGCATGCATGGTTGACCATTAGGTCAACGCAAGTCAGTTAAGACTTGGTGCATGCAAAGGGCATGGATCTAACTAGATACGATGAGTGGATCCCTATCAATGGACCGTTGTAAGGTTGTAGGGCACATAAGACAAGTAAAATTGATTCCAATGGGATTTCAAAAAATTTTATTTTGTCTATGGATCACATGTTAATTGATTGATGCCATGATGCCTGTTTATTTAATCTTATGTGGGTTGCCCTTAATGTGTGCTGTGCTGGGGCCTGCGAGCCTGGTAAATTATTATTTTTGTGATCTGCGAATCACATTCTTAATTAATTAATTGTATAATTGACCTGCGAGTCAAGCTTGTCTAGATAGATCAAAATGTATTTTGATTAGACAAGAGCACAGAACACAATTGCAAAGGCGCATGCAGCTGGTGGGCGCACCTGAGCTGCAGAGGGCGCTTAGGCCCTGGTCTGGGCCAGATGAGAGGCAACAAGACCCAAGAAGCAAGTGAAGACTTAAGATAACTTAAGGTCTTACTTAGGGTCAATGGGCTTTTACCACATAAGATCCATGCTTTCTGTTATTGTTTAAATAAGTAGAACAGCATGAGTTATTTATCTTCTGCTATAGCCATAGGATTTGCCTGATAGTAAGAAGATAAAAGACCGTTAAAATCCAACGCTAACATATCAAGCTCGTAAGCCTTCTGACGCGAAACCTCACTGTTCTGATTATCGTTGGAGCCGTGTTGTACCCACTCAGTGGGCACGTCCATCTATCTTCAGACGGTGCGGGATTTCACCTGCGTGTTACAGAGAAGGGATTTATCGCTTCTCGTTGCTCAGCATAGCACGTGGTGGTCCAGGGAGTAGGTCGGGTCAGCTTGACCATGTAGGCTACATATGTGGAGCATATGGTAGCACATGGAGGCAGCCATCTGCGGGGTTAGAGATTGTGTTGTACCAACTCAGTTGGCACAGTCTGCTGGATTGCCTAGATGAAGGGGAATCGCACGGGTTGGCGATTGGCAGGGACTGCCTACCAGAGATTAGTGCTTGTACTCTCTGTGCATCTTATCTCGCCTGAGCGGGACGCGGAGACCAAGTATGAAATCTGGATCCCATCTCACTAAAAGAGTATTACACTTTCGGACTGTTTACTGGATTTTTCAGTCAGACAAAATAGTGAGAAAAAGAATCTTTCTTAAGTCCTGGATTGATTCTAAACATTGATACTGACCTTGCTGTTCTTGCATTGTTGTAGATTCCTGCAGCAATGAACACCATGAGCTTCAATGTGCGATCCCTACTGGAAAGGGAGAAGTTTGCTGGGCCGAACTTCTCTGACTGGTTCGGACACCTTAAGATCGTTCTTAAGGCAGAGAGGAAACTGTATGTTCTCGAGACGGCTGTGCCGCCTCAACCCGCTGCGAACGCCGCAAGGGCGGTTCGTGAAGCCTATGAAAAGCACGTCAATGATAGCATTGATGTCGCTTGCCTGATGCTAGCGTCTATGACGCCACCGCTGCAGCGTCAGCATGAGGATATGTCGGCTATAGAGATTATAGCGAACCTCAAGATGCTGTATGCTGCACAGGCGAGGACAGAACGCTATAATCTGACGAAGCTCTTCTTTCAGAGCAAACTGGCTGAAGGGAGCCCAGTGGGAGCTCACGTGCTCAAGATGATTGGGCACAAGGAGGCTCTGGAGAAACTGGGGCATACCGTCAACCAGGAGCTTGCTATAGACATCATTCTGCAGTCTCTTCCGCCCTCTTTCGATGCGTTCATCATTAACTTTAATATGAACAAAATCGATTGTACACCGGCAGAGCTGTTGAACATGCTCTTGACTACTGAGGAAACTCTGAAGGGAAAGCCTTCAACCTCTGTCTTAATGGTTCCTTCCAGGAACAAGAAGAAGGGGAAGAAGGGCAAAGCCCCTGTCAAGAACTACAGTAAGGCTCTGAAACAGAAGGTGAAGCGGTCCAAGGACAACAGGTGTTTCTACTGTGGCCAGCTGGGTCACTGGAAAAAGGACTGTAAAGCGCTCCAAGGAGATAAGAGGAGAAGCATCGCTTCTGGCTCAGGTATTTACGTGACTAAGTCATGGTTTCATCTTCTTCTATTTCATGGGTGTTGGACACTGCATGTGGAGTTCACATTTGTTCAAATGTACAGGAACTCAAGAGAAGAAGGCAGGTGGGACAGCATGAGGTAGACCTACGCGTTGGAAACGGGGCACGGGTTGCTGCTGTTGCTGTAGGAGACTATTTCATTTCTTTACCATCTGGCATTGTATTAGAATTAAACAATTGTTATTTTGTACCCAGTATAACTAAAAATATTGTCTCTATTCCTGCTCTTGTCAGGAAAGGATTTGCCTTTGAATGCAATATTTCAAAGTGTGTTTTATCTTTAGATAATATTGTTTATGCAACTGGTTCAATTAACAATGGGTTATACATGTTGGACATGGAAAGTTCTATACAAAGTGTTGATGTTAAGAAAGCCAAGTATGCTGATGACAGCACCTTGCTATGGCATAGTCGTTTAGGCCATATTAACGAGAAGCGCATTAAGCGGTTGCATGATCATGGACTGCTGGGATCATTCTCCTATGAGGAGATTGATACATGCAAAGCTTGTTTGATGGGTAAAATGACGAAGTCACCTTTTCCTAACAAAGGTCAAAGGGCTTCAGGTTTACTTGACCTTATACACAGTGATGTGTGTGGGCCTTTTAGTAAACATGCCAGAGGTGGCTATCAGTACTTCATTACCTTTACTGATGATTTCAGTAGGTATGGTTATGTCTATCTTATGAGACATAAAAGTGAATCTTTTGACAGGTTCAAAGAGTTCAAAAATGAAGTACAAAATCAGTTAGGCCAAAATATCAAGGCACTTCGTTCTGATCGAGGTGGTGAATACCTAAGTCATGCGTTTACTGACTATCTAAAAGAGTGTGGGATTATCTCACAGCTCACTCCGCCAGGAACACCGCAATGGAATGGTGTGTCCGAGAGGAGAAATAGAACGTTACTTGATATGGTTCGTTCTATGATGAGTCAGGCTACTCTTCCATACTCCTTTTGGGGATTTGCACTGGAAACAGCTGCAAAGGTACTAAACCGAGTGCCATCCAAGGCAGTTTCTAAGACACCATATGAGTTATGGTATGGGAAACAGCCAAGCTTGACATTTATCAGGATCTGGGGTTGCGAGGCTTATGTCAAAAAGCTCGCCTCTGGGAAACTGGAGAGCAGATCTGAGAAATGTATATTTGTCGATTACCCTAAGGAAACTAAGGGTTATTATTTCTACGATCCCAAAGAGAACAAAGTATTTGTTGCTCGGACGGCCATATTTCTTGAGAAGGAGTTTCTTCTGCAAGAGGCCAGTGGGAGAGAAATAAAGCTGGATGAGAATCCAGAGGATGGACAAAGTAGTCAAGCACAGTTGGATGTGCCTGAGCCGGTGGATCAGGTTATTGAACAACCTGAGGCTCAAATATCACGGGAACCGCGAAGATCGGGAAGGATCCGTCGACAGCCTGAGCGCTATGACGGAGTCTACATCATTGATAATGATGAACCCCTCACTTATGCGGATGCGGTCAGTGGACCGGAGTCAGCTAGATGGCTTGATGCTATGCGAGCCGAAATGGACTCCATGTCAGATAACCAAGTCTGGGATTTGGTTGATCCGCCTCCGGGAGTAATCCCTATAGGCTGTAAATGGATCTTCAAGAAGAAGATTGACATGGATGGTAACGTAGTTACCTATAAAGGCAGGCTAGTTGCGAAAGGTTTCAAACAAATCTACGGGATAGATTATGATGAAACTTTCTCACCTGTAGCTATGTTTAAGTCTATTCGGATTCTTTTCGCGATAGCTGCATATTACGATTATGAGATCTGGCAGATGGATGTGAAGACAGCTTTCCTTAATGGAAATCTGGATGAGGATGTGTATATGACACAACCTGAGGGTTTCACGAATCCATCAGATCGTCATAAAATATGCAAGTTAAAGAAGTCTATTTATGGACTTAAGCAAGCATCAAGAAGCTGGAATATTCGTTTTGATGAATCAATCTCTGAGTTTGGTTTCATCAAGAACGAAGATGACCCGTGTGTATATAAGAGGTTTAGTGGGAGCGTGATTACTTTCCTAGTCCTCTACGTCGACGATATCTTGATCATTGGAAACGATATTCCTGAACTGCATGCTATTAAAGCATGGTTAGGAAAATGTTTCCAGATGAAAGATCTAGGAGAAGCAGCCTATGTGTTAGGTGTGAAGATCTACAGGGATAGATCTAAGAGGCTTCTCGGGCTGTGCCAGAGTACGTACATCGATAAAGTCCTGGAGAGATTCCATTTAGAGAATTCTAAAAGAGGATATCTGCCAGTCAGACATGGTCTGAATCTTTCAAAGAGTCAGTGTCCACAAACACAGACTGAGAAAGATGAAATGGATAATACGCCTTATGCTTCGGCTATTGGGTCCATTATGTATGCGATGTTGTGTACTCGCCCAGACGTCGCTTACGGGTTAAGCGTGACCAGTCGGTTCCAAAGTAATCCAGGTATGGCGCACTGGATTGCGGTCAAGAACATTTTAAAATATCTGCGGAGGACCAAAGATAAGTTCTTGATATATGGTGGTCAGGAAGAACTCAGTATTGAAGGATATACTGACGCTTCGTTCCAGTCGGACCAGGATGATTTCCGATCGCAATCAGGCTATGTTTTTAGCTTGAATGGTGGAGCAGTGGTGTGGAAAAGTTTCAAACAGTCAACTGTTGCTGATTCCACAACAGAAGCCGAGTATGTTGCAGCCTCGGAAGCATCCAAGGAGGCAGTGTGGATTCGTAAGTTCGTGAGAGAACTTGGTGTTGTTCCTTCGAGTGCAGATCCTTTGGTTATCTTCTGTGATAACACTGGAGCCATCGCACAAGCAAAGGAACCACGGTCGCACCAGAAGTCCAAGCACATACAGAGACGGTTTCACTTGATCCGGGAGATCATTGATCGTGGCGAGATCAAAATCTGCAAGGTTCATACAGATGACAATCTGGCAGACCCGCTTACTAAGCCTCTGGCGCAGCAGAAGCATGAGAAGCACTGTAATAATATGGGTTTGAGGTTTCTCAACCATTAGATTAAGTGCAAGTGGGAGATTGTTGGGGTATGCCCTTAAGGCTAATGTTTGAGGCCTTTGGGATTGTAACAGTATCATGTAATAAACTCTTGTGTTTATAAAGGCATGGTTATTATTCAGGTTGTTACCTTGTCTGCTGTAATAAGTGTACTTCTGATTAATGTCTCAAAGCTGTTCAGCTAGGCTGACATGCTATAATGTCCTTAGTCGATATATCTTGGTGAACATGAGACAGCCTTGATATGATTGAGACTAATATGTGTTCTAATCTTATAGGATGCTTCGAGCATGGAATAAGATGTAGACTCATGGGTACATTGGATGTACTGGACAGACCCTACTAGGATATTCTTATTGCTTGTCACAATGTGAATAATCCTTGTATGCTACAAGTGGCACATGTCCTTTGACTTGAGATCACTTGTGTCTCTGAATGATGATTGTCATTGTTTTGAGGTAGTTCAATATCATTTGAAAGATAATGGTTATAGACTATCTTGGATAATGAGCTTGAGTCAGGTTAGGGCACTAGTGATAGATAGAGGATTGCCGTCTCCTTGTTGAAGGAGTGTGATGTTCTATAAGGGCCCCCCTAGATGAGATGATTGAGATAGTGTATGGCCATACCCAGATGACTATGTTCATCTGATCTAATCATGCTCATCATATTGGAGTCACAGGCTTGACACGCTTGTCCAATAAGAACATCCAGTGGCAAGGGACACATGCATGCCTTGTGAATAGATTCACACTTGTGCTGTGGTTTGGGAGTAGTCTTGGAAGACTCTTTCCTTTATATCGGGAGATAGTGATGTGTTGCTAGATACCCCTCACTGATCGTGATAATGTGAGTTATCGTTACCGACATTTAAAGGAAACCCTCAGGGTCGCACAATTGATGATATGGCTTACTTGAGTCAGATCGTGTGGACTGAATTGTTTGGATTCAGTTTAAAGGGATTTAATCTCTGATTGTAAGTGAGATCTGGTCTGATCATGTTTGATTGATTAGGGCTTGAGATCGGTAAGCTTCGATCGAGAGAGATGATGCTAGATCGGTGAGATCAGGAGCATCAGGAGATGAATGGTGAGATCTTGAGCCTTAGGGTTCAATATGGTCTAGACCACATGGCTTGAGCTATTTCGGTTTGGTTCATGAACCAAATGCGATTGGAACATGTTGGCTTGAACCGGTTCACAAAGGTGAACGCTTGGTTCAATGCTAATATGCGTTTTGGGTTGGAGTAAGCGCATGGCTTGATGATCATCCATTTATGGAAAGTCATCAAGGCCGGTTTCTCTTGAACGCCAAAAACGCATATGCGTTCTTGTCTTCACTTCAACGCCTTGAACTTGGTTGGGCAAGAGGTTGACGAGGAGAAGTGGTTTTGCGTGTGGAGCTCTCGGCCGAAAAGGAAATCGTCTCTTCATCCCCTTAGACACGGCAAGGACCCTTGAAGATTCTTGCTAGCACAAGCATCACAAGGGGTAGGCGATCTTCATCTTGTGTGTGAACTTTTGGAGGAGATCTAAGTTGCTCTCTTCTTCCAAGCCGACCTCCAAGCCAATGGCGTTGGTATGAATCTCCCTCTTGCTTCAATCAATTTATCATAGTTGATTATATGAGCATGTAAGCGATCATATATGATGAAACCCTAGCAAACTTGCATGCGCCCCCTACCTTAGGGTTTCGGCCCCCCTCTTGAAAGGGGTTTTATCCGCTTGCGCTCCCCCTTGAATGGGACTCTACAACCTCATTACTGCATGAGCCTACGGAGCATGCTGAGCTAAAGAGGCAGTGGATGAGCTATTGGACAAGGGCCTCATTCATGAGAGTCTTAATCCCTATGTCATTCCCGCCTTACTTACTCCTAAGAAGGATGGATCCTAGAGGATGTGCATTGACAGTAGGGCCATCAACAAAATCACTGTTAAATACTGATTTCTCATCCCATGACTCGATGATTTACTTGATATGATTGTGGTGTTGGCCTAGTTCTCCAAGCTCGACCTGCATAGTGGAAAAAGGCATTTAAGACTCTAGATGGCCTCTATGAGTGGATGGTTATGCCAATTGGGCTGACTAACGCCCCTCCACCCTTATGAGACTCATGCATCATTTCTTGAAGCCCTATATTTGGAAGTTCCTGGTGGTGTATTTTGATGATATCATGATTTTTAGTAAGACCAGCCAGGAGCATTTGGACCACATGCAATCCGCACTGGATCTATTGAAGAAAGAGGGTCTCTTCCTAAATATAACAAAGTGCATCTTTCTAACTCAAGAGGTTGAATTTTTAGGGTTCATTATCAATGACTATGAGCTGAAGGCTAAGCTCGCAAAAGTGAAAGCCATTATGGATTGGCCCACCCCCACTACCCTGACCGAGGCCAGAAGTTTTCATGGATTAGCTACCTTTTACCTGAGGTTTATTTACAATTTTAGTACCTTGGTTGCACCCATCACCAGCCGTCTACGCAAAGGAAACTTTGAGTGGATGCCGGCAGCGGAAAAGGCCTTCCAAGCGCTGAAGGAGAAAATTACCACTACCCCAGTATTAAGGTTACCAGATTTTGGCAAGGTTTTCATAGTAGATTGTGACGCCTCTAGGGTTGGTATTGGGGGTACTCTCAGCTAAGAAGGGCATCCCATCGCCTTTTTTAGTGAAAAGTTGAATGAGGTGAGGCAGCGGTACTCTACTTACGATAAAGAATTCTACGCCGTTGTTCAAGCCCTCAAGCATTGGAGGCATTACCTGATCCATAAAGCAATAGTGATTAGAAAGCCCTAGTGTACTTCAGCAGCCAAGTCAAGTTAAACCCTAGGCATGCCAAGTGGGTGGAATTTTTACAAGAGTACACCTTCATCCTCAAACATAAGTCGGGGGCCCAAAGTAAGTTGGCCGATGCCTTAAGCCGAAGGACCTTATTATTACATACGCTTCAGGTTTCAATTAGTGGCTTTGAGCAGATTAGAGATGAGTATGTGGGTTGTCCTGACTTTAGAAAGCCCTTTCATGATATCACTAACCTAGCCCTCTCTATTCTTGATTATGCTATCCAGGATAGTTTTCTCTTTAGGAAGGGAAAGTTATGTATTCCCCATACCTCTTTACGAGACTTCCTCATATGGGACTTACATGGTGGGGGATTAGCAGGTCACCGCGGTAGAGACAAAATCCAAGCCCTATAGGAAGAGAGGTTCTTCTGTTGCCCAAATCGTTAGCAATTGCCAGACTTGCCAAGTGGCAAAAACCCAAAAACACAATATGGGGTAATTTATGCTGTTACCTATACCTGATGGTCCTTGGCAATACATCAGCATGGATTTTGTGCTTGGACTCCTTAGGACTAGTGCTCACCATGACTCCATATTTGTTGTGGTGGACCGATTTTCAAAAATGGCTCATTTCATCGATTATAGTAAGTCTACGGATGCCTCACATGTGGCTAGGTTGTTTTTTTAAGGAAGTTGTGCATCATCATGGGTTACCCTGCACTATTGTTTCTGATAGGGACAGTAGATTTGTTGGGCATTTCTAGCACACGCTATGGAAGCTCTTAGGCACTAAACTGAATTTTTCCATAGCCTACCACCCCCTGTCTGATGGTCAAACCGGGGTGGTTAATCGGTCCCTTGGACATATACTGAGATGTTTGGTGGGGGAGCATCCAGGGAATTGGCTAAGTTACTACCCACTATTGAATTTGCCTTCAATAGCGCCCTCAATAGGACCACTAGTGCAAGTCCTTTCCAAATTACCATCGGCTATCAACCCCGGAAATCAAAGACTTAGCGCCATTGCCCTCGCCCTTCCACACCAACCAATTAGCATTGTCCTTTGCACAACATATTGCTAAAATCCATAACGAGGTGAAAGATCACATAGCATGAAACACACTAAAGTACACAATTGCAGGTAAATCAGAAAAGTAGCATCTTTCAAAGAAGGTGATCTTGTCATTTTCAAGAACCGCAAAGAGAGGCAGCAAGGCACTCATCACAAACAACAAGCCAGAGGCATGGGGCCTTTCCGCATCCTTAAGAAAATCAATGACAATGTGTACACATTAGACTTGCTACCCTCCCTGGGCATTCATCCGACGTTCAACGTGGAAGACTTGACCTTGTTCAAAGAGCCGATTTCCGTCGAGGTACCTGAACCACCCAAGCAAGCCAGCAAGATTGTTGAGGAGCAGCAGAGGTTCACTAGCCAAGGAGTCCAGCATTACTATCTCATCCGGTGGACTGATTATACTGAGACATGGGTCCCGGAGGTAGAAGCACCTCAACTCTTACCCAACAACTTAAAGGCCTTCAAATTAAATTCTTCGGAGGAGAATTCTGCTCCCCCCCAGGAAGGCTGAAGCAAGAGCACCACTGAGGAGATCCGAGAGGAATAGAAAGCCCCCTGACAGATATGGGGCATCAAAATGATCCACAAATGAATCTTATTTCTTTTTTTGAAAAGTCTGTCTTGCATGATAGCATTTTGATATAATTTTGTAGCACCTTGTGTGCATGGGGTAGCTTTAGGAGGATAGCCTAGGTTTAGTTTTCTTTTACGTATTTACTTTTGTAGAGATTGTAGTGGGTTGCATTAGCTTAGGTTGAGTGCATGTATTGGTACATGGCATCTCACCTCTCTCAACACCTCCCAAAATTAGCCCACTAAAGCAGCCCAAGGATACATCATATACGGCCCAATTGACCAGCCCAATTACTATCCAGCTTCAATACAAACTAGCAGCAAGAAGGGAGGGTCAACATGTTGGTCAAATAGTCTACATTCTAGTCAAAGTCAACATCAACACAAGGAGAAACCAGCTCACTTCACTACAAAACAAGCAGTGCAGTCAACACAATGAGGAGCCAGCTCACTTCACTACAAAACAAGCAGCCTGCGCAAATTGAAAACCAGCTCACGTAACCAGAAGACAACCTGCATTTCTCAACCCACAAGTAACCTGAGTTGCATGCCCACTTAAGGAAAGTCTCCAGCCTGCAAATAAGGGTAATCATGCACACAAACAGCTAATAAGCAAGGAGAAATGTATACTCAAATGAGGGACAAGTGCAGTTTGCGCCAGCCACCTGCCACAAGATGACTTCAGCAATTTTGAATTGTTTCAAGGGGAGGATTGTAACATTGAGAGGAGGGGTTTAAAGATCTTGTACCCTTAGTTTCGGGATAGTCTTCCTTTCAATAAAAAAAAAACAATTTGAATGAACCTTGTGTAAGCTGAATGTTGTGCTGCCGAGTCCCTCTTCTTGGCCGAACTCTTCCTTCTTCATCCTCCCTTTTCCCCAAGAGAGTGTGCTGAAGAGTGAGCTGCAAATTTGCTTGGAGAACTAAAGCCAACTTGGAGGATGTTGAAGCCTACAGCTAAGGAAAGAAGACCTGAACAAGCTCCCTTCTTAAGGACCTCTGTTAGTTTAAGGGGTTTGGAATTTATTTCCCTCCAACCCCTCTTGTTCCCGACTGATTGTAGGCCATTTAATTACCCACATTAACAACCTCAATGCCAAGATAGAGCAGAGTCGGGGAGTCAAAGAAAGGGGTTTAGGCCCCCCCCCCCCCCCCCCCCCCCCCCCCGCTCCCTAAAGGGGGCATTCGGTACACTCTATCCTTGTAGAATCGCATGCTAGACAACTTACTATTTTGTTCTTCCATACTACTATTTGTTGTGCATGTTTGCTGATTGAGTGTGGAGCTAATACCACTGGAAGGTCCTGGTATTTCACCCTACATTAGTAAGACCAAACCCAATTCTGTTATTTTGGTCCCTGCGACCAAAAAGATGAAGAGAAGGGTTAAGGCACGTGCTAAGGGTAGTGCCTGTTGGTGTATATGCCCTTAGGACCAGATGTTGGTCTATTCTATACACTATTTGACATTGATATTTTATATATTTATCATTCTAACATTGTCATTATTATGTTTAGTTTACATCTACGATTGTGTACTTACATAATAATATCCCTGGAGACAGATTATGTCTGTACTTGAACTCTATCCCCAGTCAAGTACCTGAGTTGATATAGGGATAGCTCTGGTACACGTGAGACTGGTATATGGGCTGGTTACGCACAAGGTGCTAACGTAGACATATGGGTAAATCAGTGGAAGATATACTGGATCGACCCGCTGTGAGACTCTAACTTGGTGTCATGAGTTAATCTCACAAGTGACAGGAGATGCATTGATCCTTTGACTTGAGGTCATTGACTCTTCCATATGGTTAGTGTTGGGAAACCCCAGGGATTTAAAACTTTTACAGACAAGCACAGCGGAAACAATCCCCGAAACAGGTCAGTCCCAAAAACCCAAAAGATCGAGTGTTGCGAGGAGATCGACACGGTGAGTAGGAGATGATACCTTGATGCAAATTAAGTGATGCGATGCAGGCGCCCAAATGTGCGCCCTCTGCAGTCTCGCACACAGTCGAACCTCGAATCCTCTTCTTCCACGCCTGGTGCTAGCCTCGGGAAGAAGATCCACGCCTTTGGGAGACTTCCTCAATCACTTGCGCCAACTCCAGAGGAGATGCCAAGGAGAGGAGGTGGAGCTTCGTCGGAGTCCAACTCTTGAAGCACTCCACCAAGATCCGAACCGGAATCAACCGAAGCCAAAGTCCAACTTTGGAGAGGAGGGCGCTAAGGAACTTCAAAAGTTCCGAACTCACTAAAGGGAAGAGGAGAGGCAATGGGCGAACATCCCTCTCCCTCTTTCCAGGAGTGGCGACAAGGGGGACAAGGGGGCAAGAGTTCAAGAGTTCAAGAGTTCAAGAGTTGCAACGAGGAGGGAGGAAGGGGGTTTATATACCCATGAATAGGTGCACCTCTTCACTAGTGAAGAGGCACACCTCTTCATGAAGAGACACAACTCTTCAACAGGTAAAACCCATTTCGCCCACTCCAAGTGCCATGCGCCCAAGTACATTCACCCACTCCAAGTGAGAAGCTCCAAGCTTCTCACCTTAAGAAGATGTCCAACTTGGATTTGTCCATCTCAAGGAAATGCGCCAAGCTCACTCCAAGTAGCTTGCGCCATTCCATTTGGCCCATTGGCCCAAATGGTTTATTGGGCCCATTTAGCCTATTAGCCCAACTTGGTATATTGGTCCCATTTGGCCTACTAGGCCCAAAAAAATAAGTTAGCTCCAAATTATTCCTTTCATCTCATCTAGCACAGTGGTGCTGATGGATTATCCCAAACAGATCAGAGTTATCCAATAACTCAATCAATAGGCTACCCGATCAATACGAGAACCCGAGTTTCAAGTTGTGCGACCCTGTAGGTTCCTCAGACGTTGGCAGTGATGAACCCAGTCATCACAAGTAGTGATTGGCACCTAGCAGTGCATCACTGCTACCCAAGTGATTGGAATGGATATCAGCATCGACATCCCCATCATCGTAACAAGATACCGATGCATTACAGTCTCTTTGCCAGACTGATATCCGATTGGACAAAGTGCGTCACCACTTTGTTTTCACCCAATCTCATGGTCATGACTAGATCAGGCTTTCACCTGGGTATCGCCATACACTCTCAGTCATGCAACCATAGGGGGGGCCTGTGGATATCAAGCTTCCCGCAGGAAGGGGCAAATCCTATGTCTGTCCATTGATCTTCTCATATGGGTCGTGACATACCCAATGACAACCGTTATGACCTCCCTGCTACGGTGAGACTTTAGGTTGTATCAAAGCATGTCCCTAACCATATAGAAGAGTCAATGACCTCAAGTCGAGAGATCAATGCATCTCCTGTCACTTGTGAGCTTAACTCATGACACCAATGAAGTGTCCCCTTCATGGGGGAGCGCAAGTAAACAAAATCCCTTTCAAGAGGGGGGCGAAAACCATAAAGGGGTGGCGCATCACCATTGCAAGCGGAAGCAAAAGGTTTTCAAGAATCTTAGCATAAACATATGTTCAACTTGGTGAAGTTGAGACTCATACCATAGCCATCTCGGTTTAGATGGAGCTTTGGAAGCAAAGGCGCAAGTGCCCCTTCTCCGAAGATAATCACACACAAGAGAAGATGGCTTCTCCTTGGATCTCCTTGTGCTAGCAAGGATGCGCAAGGTGTCCTTGATCGAATGTTAGGATGATGGAGAAGTTTCCTTGGCCGAGCGCTTGTTCTTGTCGTCCACTTCCTTCCACACGAGATGGCAAGCAAGCTCTCTTTTCCCCAAAAACAAAACGCAAAGACAAGAGAGCAAATGCACTTCGGCGACATCAAGACAAATGACGTTACATGACTTCCCAAAATGGAAAGTCATGAAGCCACTCTCCAACGCCAAAACGCCCCTCTTGATGAACCATGCGTTCACCTAGTGAACCGGTTCATGCTTTGGTTCAATTCGATTTGGCCCAAAGACCAAACTCAAACCAAGCCAAGCCAAGGCATGGTCTAGACCCTCTATGAACCAAATGGCTCATGATCTAGCCGTTCATCTCCTGATGCTCCTGATCTCACCGATCTAGCATCATCTCTCTCAATCGAAGCTTACCGATCTAAAGCCCTAATCAATCAAACATGATCAGGCTAGATCTCACTTGCAATCAGAGATTAAACCCCTTTAAACTGAACCCATACAATTCAGTCCACACGATCTGACTCAAGAAAGCCATATCATCAAATTGTGCGACCCTAAGGGTTTCCTTTAAATGTCGGTAACGACAACTTACGTTATCACGATCAGTGAGGGGTATCTAGCAACACATCACTGTCTCCCGATATAAAGGAAATAGTCTTCCAAGACTACACCCAAACCATGACACAAGTGTGAATCAAAACTCACAAGGCACACATATGTCCTTTGCCACTGGATGTTCTTATTGGACAAGCATGTCAAGCTTGTAACTCCAATACGATGAGCATGATTAGATCAGATGCACATAGTCATCTGGGTATGGCCATACACTACCTCAATCATCTCATATAGGGGGGCCTTTAGAACATCACACTCCTTAAACAAGGAGACGGCAATCCTTTATCTATCACTAGTGCCCTAACCTGATTCAAGCTCACCATCCAAGATAGTCTATAATCATTATATTTCAAATGATATTGAACTACCTCAAAACAATGACAATCATCATTTAGAAACACAAGTGATCTCAAGTCAAAGGACATGTGCCACTTGCTGCTTACAGGGATCATTCACATTGTGACAAGCAATGCAATATCCCAGTAGGGTCTGTCCAGTACATCCAATGTACCCATGAGTCTACATCTTATTCCATGCTCGAAGCATCCTATAAGATTAGCACTCATATTAGTCTCCATCATATCAAGGCTGTCTCATGTTCACCAAGATATCTCGACTAAGGACTTATAGCCTGTCAGCCTAGCTGAACAGCTTTGAGACATTATTCAGAAGTACACTTATTACAGCAGACAAGGTAACAACCTGAATAACAACCATGCCTTATTATAAACTTAAGAGTTTATTACATGATACTCATACAATCCCAAGGCCTCAAACATTAGCCTTAAGGGCATACCCCAACAATCTCCCACTTGCACTTAATCTAATGGTTGAGAAATCTCAAACCCATATTATTACAGTGCTTCTCATGCTTCTGCTGCGCCAGAGGCTTGGTAAGCGGGTCTGCCAGATTGTCATCTGTATGAACCTTGCAAATCTTGATCTCGCCTCGATCAATGATCTCCCGGATCAAGTGAAACCGTCTCTGTATGTGCTTGGACTTCTGGTGCGACCGTGGTTCCTTTGCTTGTGCGATTGCTCCAGTGTTATCACAGAAGATAACCAAAGGATCAGCACTCGAAGGAACGACACCAAGTTCTCTCACGAACTTACGAATCCACACTGCCTCCTTGGATGCTTCCGAGGCTGCAACATACTCGGCTTCAGTTGTGGAATCAGCAACAGTAGACTGTTTGAAACTCTTCCACACCACTGCTCCACCATTCAAGCTAAAAACATAGCCTGATTGCGATCGGAAATCATCCTGGTCCGACTGGAACGAAGCGTCAGTATATCCCTCTATACTGAGTTCTTCCTGACCACCATATATCAAGAACATATCTTTGGTCCTCCGCAGATATTTTAAGATGTTCTTGACCGCAATCCAGTGCGCCAAACCTGGATTACTTTGGAATCGACTGGTCACGCTTAACCCGTAAGCGACGTCTGGGCGAGTACACAACATCGCATACATAATGGACCCAATAGCCGAAGCATAAGGCGTATTGTCCATTTCATCTTTCTCAGTCTGTGTTTGTGGACACTGACTCTTCGAAAGATTCAGACCATGTCTGACTGGAAGATATCCACGTTTAGAATTCTCTAAATGGAATCTCTCCAGGACCTTATCGATGTAAGTACTCTGGCACAGCCCGAGAAGCCTCTTAGATCTATCCCTGTAGATCTTCACACCTAGTACATAGGCTGCTTCTCCCAAATCTTTCATCTGGAAACATTTTCCTAACCATGCTTTAACAGCATGCAGTTCAGGAATATCATTTCCAATGATCAAGATATCATCGACGTAGAGGATTAGGAATATAATCACGCTCCCACTAAACCTCTTATATACACACGGGTCATCCTCGTTCTTGATGAAACCAAACTCAGAGATTGATTCATCAAAACGAATGTTCCAGCTTCTTGATGCTTGTTTAAGTCCATAAATGGACTTCTTTAACTTGCATATTTTATGACGATCTGCTGGATTAGTGAAACCCTCAGGTTGTGTCATATACACATCCTCATCCAGATTTCCATTAAGGAAAGCTGTTTTCACATCCATCTGCCAGATCTCATAGTCGTAATATGCTGCTATCGCGAAAAGAATCCGAATAGACTTAAACATGGCTACAGGAGAGAAAGTTTCATCATAATCTATCCCGTAGATTTGTTTGAAACCTTTCGCAACTAGTCTGCCTTTATAGGTAACCACGTTACCATCCATGTCAATCTTCTTCTTGAAGATCCATTTACAGCCTATAGGGATTACTCCCGGAGGCGGATCAACCAAATCCCAGACTTGGTTATCTGACATGGAGTCCATCTCGGCTCGCATAGCATCAAGCCATCTAGCTGACTCCGGTCCACTGACCGCATCCGCATAAGTTAGGGGTTCATCATTATCAATGATGTAGACTCCGTCATAGCGCTCAGGCTGTCGACGGATCCTACCCGATCTTCGCGGTTCCCGTGATATCTGAGCCTCAGGTTGTTCAATAACCTGATCTACCGGCTCAGGCTCATCCAACTCTGCTTGACTACTTTGTCCTTCCTCTGGAATCTCATCCAGCTTTATTTCTCTCCCACTGGCCTCTTGCAGAAGAAACTCCTTCTCAAGAAATATGGCCGTCCGAGCAACAAAAACCTTGTTCTCTTTGGGATCGTAGAAATAATAACCCTTAGTTTCCTTAGGGTAACCGACAAAGATACATTTCTCAGATCTGCTTTCCAGTTTCCCAGAGGCGAGCTTTTTGACATAAGCCTCGCAACCCCAGATCCTGATAAATGTCAAGCTAGGCTGTTTCCCATACCATAACTCATATGGCGTCTTTGAAACTGCCTTGGATGGCACTCGGTTTAGTACCTTTGCAGCTGTTTCCAGTGCAAAACCCCAAAAGGAATATGGAAGAGTAGCCTGACTCATCATAGAACGAACCATATCAAGTAACGTTCTATTTCTCCTCTCGGACACACCATTCCACTGCGGTGTTCCTGGCGGAGTGAGCTGTGAGATAATCCCACACTCCTTCAGATAGTCAGTAAACGCATGACTCAGGTATTCACCACCTCGATCAGAACGAAGTGCCTTGATATTTCGGCCTAGCTGATTTTGTACTTCATTTTTGAACTCTTTGAACTTGTCAAAAGATTCACTTTTATGTCTCATTAAATAGACATACCCATACCTACTGAAATCATCAGTAAAGGTAATGAAGTACTGATAGCCACCTCTGGCATGTTTACTAAATGGCCCACACACATCACTGTGTATAAGGTCCAGTAAACCTGAAGTCCTTTGCCCTTTGTGAAGAAAAGGAGACTTCATCATTTTACCCATCAAACAAGCTTTGCATGTATCAATCTCCTCATAGGAGAATGATCCCAGCAGTCCATAATCATGCAACCGCTTAATGCGCTTCTCGTTTATATGGCCTAAACGACTATGCCATAGCAAGGTGCTGTCATCAGCATACTTGGCTTTCTTATTATCAATGTTTTGTATCGAATTTTCCATGTCCAACATGTATAACCTATTGTTAATTGAACCAGTCGCATACACAATATTATCAAAAGTTAAAACACACTTTGAAATCTTGCATTCAAAGGCAAATCCTTTCCTGACTAGAGCAGGAATGGAGATAATATTCTTGGTGATACTTGGTACAAAATAACAATTGTTCAATTCTAATACAATGCCAGATGGTAAAGTAATGAAATAGTCTCCTACAGCAACAGCAGCAACCCGTGCCCCGTTTCCAACTCGTAGGTCTACCTCATGCTGTACCACCTGCCTTCTTCTCTTGAGTTCCTGCACATTTGAACAAATGTGAACTCCACATGCGGTGTCCAACACCCATGAAATGGTAGAAGAAGATAACATGACCTCAGTCACATATATACCTGAGCCAGAAGCGATGCTTCCCCTCTTATCTCCTTGGAGCGCTTTACAGTCCTTTTTCCAGTGACCCAGCTGGCCACAGTGGAAACACCTGTTGTCCTTCGACCGCTTCACCTTCTGTTTCAGGGCCTTGCTGTAATTCTTGACAGGGGTCTTGCCCTTCTTCCCCTTCTTCTTGTTCCTTGAAGGAATCATTAAGACAGAGGTTGAAGGCTTACCCTTCAGAGTTTCCTCAGTTGTCAAGAGCATATTCAGCAGCTCTGCCGGCGTACAATCGATTTTGTTCATATTAAAATTAATGATGAACGCATCGAAAGAAGGCGGAAGAGACTGTAGAATAATGTCCACAGCAAGCTCCTGGTTGACGGTATGCCCCAGTTTCTCTAGAGCCTCCTTGTGCCCAATCATCTTGAGCACATGAGCTCCCACGGGGCTCCCCTCAGCCAGTTTGCTCTGAAAGAAGAGCTTCGTCAGATTATAGCGCTCAGTCCTCGCCTGTGCAGCATACAGCATCTTGAGGTTCGCTATAATTTCTATAGCCGACATATCCTCATGCTGACGCTGCAGCGGTGGCGTCATAGACGCTAGCATCAGGCAAGCGACATCAATGCTATCATTGACGTGCTTTTCGTAGGCATCCCGAACCGCCCTTGCGGCGTTCGGAGCGGGCTGCGGCGGTATCGCCGTCTCGAGGACATACAGTTTCCTCTCTGCCTTAAGAACAATCTTAAGGTGTCCGAACCAGTCAGAGAAGTTCGGCCCAGCAAACTTCTCCCTTTCCAGTAGGGATCGCACATTGAAGCTCATGGTGTTCGTTGCTGCAGGAATCTACAACAGGCAAGAACAGCAAGGTCAGTATCAATGTTTCAGAATCAATCCAGGACTTAAGAAAGATTCTTTTCTCACTATTTTGTCTGACTGAAAAATCCAGTAAACAGTCCGAAAGAGTAACACTCTTTTAGTGAGATGGGATCCAGATTTCATACTTGGTCTCCGCGTCCCGCTCAAGCGAGATAAGATGCACAGAGATGACAAGCACTAATTTCTGGTAGGCTGTCCCAGCCAATCGCCCAACCCGTGCGATTCCCCTTCATCTTGGCAATCCAGCAGACTGTGCCAACTGAGTTGGTACAACACAGTCTCTGATCCCAGAGATGGCTGCCTCCATGTGCTACCATATGCGCCACATATGTAGTCTACATGGTCAAGCTGACCTGACCTACTCCCTGGACCACCACGTGCTATGCTGAGCAACGAGAAGGGATAAATCCCTGCTCTGTAACACGCAGGTGTAATCCAGCACCGTCTGAAGATAGATGGACGTGCCCACTGAGTGGGTTCAACACGGCTCCAACGATAGTCAGAACGGTGAGGTTTCGCGTCAGAAGGCTTACGAGCTTGATATATTAGCGTTGGATTTTAACGGTCTTTTATCTTCTTACTATCAGGCATGTCCTATGGCTATAGCAGAAGATAAACTTAAACATGCAATTCTAATTATTAGCAATAAGTAGAAAGCATGATCTTATGTGGTAAAAGCCCATGAACCCTAGTAAGACCTTAATTTTACTTAAGTCTTCACTTGAGCTCCTTGGCCTCACATCTGGTCCAACCTAGGGCTCTAGCGCCAAGAGCACCTCAGGTGCGCCACCAGGTGAATGCACCTCTTGGATGTGTGCCTTTGTGCTCTTGTCTAATCAAAATACATTTTTGATCTATCTAGACAAGGTTGACTCGCAGGTCAACAATACATTATAAATTAAGTACAATGTGATTCGCAGATCACAAATTAATTTACAATTTTAAATCCAGGCTCACAGGCCCCAGCACAGCACACAATAGGGCAACCCACATAAGAGTAAATAAACAAGCATATGGTTTCAATCATCATGTGATCCAATCAAGAAATTAAAATTTTGAAAACCCCATAGGCATCACTTTTAATTTCCTTATGTGCCCTACAACCTTACAATGGTCCATTGATAGGGATCCACTCATCCATCTAGATAGATCCTTTTCCCTTGCATGCACCGAGTCCTAACTGACCCGAGTTGACCTGATGGTCAACCATGCATGCGCCAAGGGCTGAACCACCCTCATGAGTTTTGGCAAGCGGGTGTGACCCCGGGCCTAACTCAAGTGTGTTCAGAAGTTGTCTCAATCAGACCTCGCTACACGCCTTGGATGCAGTCGACCTATAGCCACCTCGTGCTTGCGCACAGGTGCTATCTGGTCAACCCATCTAGGCTGTCAGATGGTCTGATCAGACTAGTTTGATCCATTCTAGATGAAGCTTTCAACCCCATCAACCCATCTAAGGGTTTACAATAGGTACTTCTTAGATCTAGTTGGGCGCGCATGTCATTTAGGTTTTAGAAAAACAACAACAACATGGTATAACCGCAACCAACATATATGCGCCAATCAACATAACTCTCATACATGCGCAAATATGGATCACATAGTATATCAAGCAATCATATGATTATGCTTCAACCGGCGCTCTGATACCAATTGAAGTGTCCCCTTCATGGGGGAGCGCAAGTAAACAAAATCCCTTTCAAGAGGGGGGCGAAAACCATAAAGGGGTGGCGCATCACCATTGCAAGCGGAAGCAAAAGGTTTTCAAGAATCTTAGCATAAACATATGTTCAACTTGGTGAAGTTGAGACTCATACCATAGCCATCTCGGTTTAGATGGAGCTTTGGAAGCAAAGGCGCAAGTGCCCCTTCTCCGAAGATAATCACACACAAGAGAAGATGGCTTCTCCTTGGATCTCCTTGTGCTAGCAAGGATGCGCAAGGTGTCCTTGATCGAATGTTAGGATGATGGAGAAGTTTCCTTGGCCGAGCGCTTGTTCTTGTCGTCCACTTCCTTCCACACGAGATGGCAAGCAAGCTCTCTTTTCCCCAAAAACAAAACGCAAAGACAAGAGAGCAAATGCACTTCGGCGACATCAAGACAAATGACGTTACATGACTTCCCAAAATGGAAAGTCATGAAGCCACTCTCCAACGCCAAAACGCCCCTCTTGATGAACCATGCGTTCACCTAGTGAACCGGTTCATGCTTTGGTTCAATTCGATTTGGCCCAAAGACCAAACTCAAACCAAGCCAAGCCAAGGCATGGTCTAGACCCTCTATGAACCAAATGGCTCATGATCTAGCCGTTCATCTCCTGATGCTCCTGATCTCACCGATCTAGCATCATCTCTCTCGATCGAAGCTTACCGATCTAAAGCCCTAATCAATCAAACATGATCAGGCTAGATCTCACTTGCAATCAGAGATTAAACCCCTTTAAACTGAACCCATACAATTCAGTCCACACGATCTGACTCAAGAAAGCCATATCATCAAATTGTGCGACCCTAAGGGTTTCCTTTAAATGTCGGTAACGACAACTTACGTTATCACGATCAGTGAGGGGTATCTAGCAACACATCACTGTCTCCCGATATAAAGGAAATAGTCTTCCAAGACTACACCCAAACCATGACACAAGTGTGAATCAAAACTCACAAGGCACACATATGTCCTTTGCCACTGGATGTTCTTATTGGACAAGCATGTCAAGCTTGTAACTCCAATACGATGAGCATGATTAGATCAGATGCACATAGTCATCTGGGTATGGCCATACACTACCTCAATCATCTCATATAGGGGGGCCTTTAGAACATCACACTCCTTAAACAAGGAGACGGCAATCCTTTATCTATCACTAGTGCCCTAACCTGATTCAAGCTCACCATCCAAGATAGTCTATAATCATTATATTTCAAATGATATTGAACTACCTCAAAACAATGACAATCATCATTTAGAAACACAAGTGATCTCAAGTCAAAGGACATGTGCCACTTGCTGCTTACAGGGATCATTCACATTGTGACAAGCAATGCAATATCCCAGTAGGGTCTGTCCAGTACATCCAATGTACCCATGAGTCTACATCTTATTCCATGCTCGAAGCATCCTATAAGATTAGCACTCATATTAGTCTCCATCATATCAAGGCTGTCTCATGTTCACCAAGATATCTCGACTAAGGACTTATAGCCTGTCAGCCTAGCTGAACAGCTTTGAGACATTATTCAGAAGTACACTTATTACAGCAGACAAGGTAACAACCTGAATAACAACCATGCCTTATTATAAACTTAAGAGTTTATTACATGATACTCATACAATCCCAAGGCCTCAAACATTAGCCTTAAGGGCATACCCCAACAACCAAGTTAGAGCCTCACAGCGGGTCGGTCCAGTATATCCACCACTGATATACCCATATGCCTGCGTTAGCACCCCATGCGTAACCAGCCCATATACCAGTCTCACATGTACCAGAGATGTCCCTTATCCACTCAGGTACTCGACTGGGGACACACCGTTTGAGCACAAATACAATCTGTCTCCAGGGACATTATTATCAATGTACATAATCGCAGATGTAAACACAGCATAATAACGACAATGCCAGAATGATATATATTAAATATCAAAGTCAAGTAGTACAAGATGGACCAACAACGGGTCCAAGGGCATATACACCAACAATCTCCCACTTGCACTTAGACTTAGTTGTTGAGAAATCTCAACCCTATATCCCTCGCATGACCATCACGCTTCTGCTGCGCCAAAGCCTTGGTCAGTGGGTCTACCAGATTATTCTCTGTGTCATCTCTGCTTATCCTGACATCACCTCTATCAATGATCTCCCAGATTAGGTGAAATCTACTGAGAATGTGTTTGGATTGTTGATGAGACCGTGGTTCCTTTGCCTGTGCCATCGCTTTATTGTTGTTACAATAGAGCTCAATCGGATCGACAACAGTTGGAACCACCTGAAGTTCAAAAATGAACTTCTGAATCCAAACGGCTTCTTTGGCTGCCTCAGAAGCAACGACATACTCAGCCTCGGTCGTAGAATCAGTTACAATGGATTGCTTAGAGCTCTCTCAGCTCATAGCACCTCCACTCAATCTGAACACATAGCCTGTCTGCGATCTGAAGTCATTAGGGTCAGACTGGAACGATGCCTCAGTGTAGCCTTGAACACTGAGCTCTTCTTGTCCCCCATAGACCGAGAACCATTCTTTAGTTCTTTTCAGAAACATAAAATGTTCTTTACAGCCACCCAGTGCTGCAGACCTGAATTGGATTGGTATCGGCTGGTTATGCTCACAGCATAAGCCACGCCTGGTCTAGTACATAACATCGCATACATGATCGAACCTACTGCTGAAGCATAGGGCACTCGACTCATGTCATCCCTCTCAGCCTGTGTGATGGGACACTGGCTCTTGGAGAGAATAAGGCCATGTCTCACTGGAAGGTATCCTTTCTTAGATTGCTCTAAGCTGAACCGCTCCAGGACCTTATCAATGTAAGTACTCTGACTAAGGGCCAGGAGCTTCTTGGATCTATCCCGGTAGATCCTCACGCCTAGGATATAGGCGGCCTCCCCTAAGTCTTTCATCCCAAGACACTTCCCCAACCATGTCTTCACAGCTTGAAGACTAGGGATATCGTTTCCAATGAGTAGTATGTGATCGACATACAGGACCAGAAATGTCACCAAGCTCCTACTGAATTTTCTTTATACATAGGCGTCATCTTCGCTCTTGACAAAGCCGTAATCTCATACTGCCTCATCAAATCGAAGATTCCAACTTCGAGAGGCTTGCTTTAATCCAGAAATGGATCTTTTTAGCCTGCATACCTTATTGGCCTCTACAGGATGGATGAAACCATCAGGTTGTGTCATAAACACATCCTCTGTCAGCTTCCCATTAAGGAACACTGTCTTTACATCCATCTGCCATATCTCACAATCGTGATATGTAGCTATAGCAAGCAGGATTCGAATGGATTTGAACATGGCAACTGGCAAGAAGGTTTCATCATAGTTGTTGGGTCCCCTTCTAGGGGGAGCGCAAGCGGATAAAACCCCTTTCAAGAGGGGGGCCGAAAACCCTAAGAGTGGGTGGCGCATATTTCATTCAATCCATGAAGATGCTAGGGTTTCAACTAATCGCATGTTACATGTTCTCATGATCAACTTCGAACGATTGAATGGATAAGAGAGAATTCATACCATTGCCATGAGGATTGGACTCGGCTTGGAAGCTAGAGAACGATAGGGTTCTCCTCCAAAGTGTGCCACACACAAGAAGAAATTGGCCTACACCTTGTCGTCCTTGTGCTAGCAAGGCTTCAAGGTTCCTTTTCGTATGGAAGGGAAGGGAAAATCTTGCTTGGCGAGACTCCTTTCTCTTGTTTTCGTCAAGTTCTTTCTTCACCGAATTGGAGAAGCCTTCACAAGAGAATTCGACAAGTGAGTAACCTCCCACACTAATGTGGAGGCGTTACACACAATCCACTTGAAACCGAATTCCAAAGATGGAAAGTTTTGAAGGCTTAAGCGTTCACCCAAAGTGAACCAAGCCCTTAACTCACCTCCCATGAACCATGCACTCATCCATTAGCTGGTTCAATGTCGGTTTGGTCCAAGACCAATTAACCCAAGCCATATGGTCTAGATCACAATAAACCCTAAAGGTTCAAGATCCAACCGTTCATTTCTTGATGCTCCTGATCTCACCGTTCTAGCATTATCTCTCTCGATCGAAGCTTACCGATCGCAAGCCCTAATCAATCAAACATGATCAGACCAGATCTCACTTACAATCAGAGATTAAATCCCTTTAAACTGAACCCAAACAATTCAGTCCACACGATCTGACTCAAGTAAGCCATATCATCAAATTGTGCGACCCTGAGGGTTTCCTTTAAATGTTGGTAACGATAACTCACGTTATCACGATCAGTGAGGGGTATCTAGCAACACATCACTGTCTCCCGATATAAAGGAAAGAGTCTTCCAAGACTACTCCCAAATCACAGCACAAGTGTGAATCTTCTTCACAAGGCATACATGTGTCCTTCGCCACTGGATGTTCTTATTGGACAAGCCTGTCAAGCTTGTAACTCCACTATGATGAGCATGATTAGATCAGATGAACATAGTCACCTGGGTATGGCCATACACTATCTCAATCATCTCATCTAGGGGGGCCCTTTAGAACATCACACTCCTTAAACAAGGAGACGGCAATTCTATATCTATCACTAGTGTCCTAACCTGACTCATGATCATTATCCAAGATAGTCTATAATCATTATATTTCAAATGATATTGAAATACCTCAAAATAATGACATTCATCATTTAGAAACACAAGTGATCTCAAGTCAAAGGACATGTGCCACTTGGTGCTTACAAGGAATATTCACATTGTGACAACCAACTGAATATCCTAGTAGGGTCTGTCCAGTACATCCAATGTACCCATGAGTCTACATCTTATTCCATGCTCGAAGCATCCTATAAGATTAGCACTCATATTAGTCTCCATCATATCAAGGCTGTCTCATGTTCACCAAGATATCTCGACTAAGGACTTATAGCCTGTCAGCCTAGCTGAACAGCTTTGAGACATTATTCAGAAGTACACTTATTACAGCAGACAAGGTAACAACCTGAATAACAACCATGCCTTATTATAAACTTAAGAGTTTATTACATGATACTCATACAATCCCAAGGCCTCAAACATTAGCCTTAAGGGCATACCCCAACAATCTCCCACTTGCACTTAATCTAATGGTTGAGAAATCTCAAACCCATATTATTACAGTGCTTCTCATGCTTCTGCTGCGCCAGAGGCTTGGTAAGCGGGTCAGCCAGATTGTCGTCTGTATGAACTTTGCAGATTTTGATCTCGCCTCGATCAATGATCTCCCGGATCAAGTGAAACCGTCTCTGTATGTGCTTGGATTTCTGGTGCGACCGTGGTTCCTTTGCTTGTGCGATTGCTCCAGTGTTATCACAGAAGATAACCAAAGGATCTGCACTCGAAGGAACGACACCAAGTTCTCTCACGAACTTGCGAATCCATACTGCCTCCTTGGATGCTTCCGAGGCTGCAACATACTCGGCTTCTGTTGTGGAATCAGCAACAGTTGACTGTTTGAAACTCTTCCACACCACTGCTCCACCATTCAAGCTAAAAACATAGCCTGATTGCGATCGGAAATCATCCTGGTCCGACTGGAACGAAGCGTCAGTATATCCCTCTATACTGAGTTCTTCCTGACCACCATATATCAAGAACATATCTTTGGTCCTCCGCAGATATTTTATAATGTTCTTGACTGCAATCCAGTGCGCCAAACCTGGATTACTTTGGAATCGACTGGTTACGCTTAACCCGTAAGCGACGTCAGGGCGAGTACACAACATTGCATACATAATGGACCCAATAGCCGAAGCATAAGGCGTATTGTCCATTTCATCTTTCTCAGTCTGTGTTTGTGGACACTGACTCTTCGAAAGATTCAGACCATGTCTGACTGGAAGATATCCCCTTTTAGAATTCTCTAAATGGTATCTCTCCAGGACCTTATCGATGTAAGTACTCTGGCACAGCCCGAGAAGCCTCTTATATCTATCCCTGTAGATCTTCACACCTAATACATAGGCTGCTTCTCCTAGATCTTTCATCTGGAAACATTTTCTTAACCATGCTTTAACAGCATGCAGTTCAGGAATATCATTTCCAATGATCAAGATATCATCGACGTAGAGGATTAGGAATGTAATCACGCTCCCACTAAACCTCTTATATACACACGGGTCGTCCTCGTTCTTGATGAAACCAAACTCAGAGATTGATTCATCAAAATGAATATTCCAGCTTCTTGATGCTTGTTTAAGTCCATAAATGGACTTCTTTAACTTGCATATTTTATGACGATCTGCTGGATTAGTGAAACCTTCAGGTTGTGTCATATACACATCCTCATCCAGATTTCCATTAAGGAAAGCTGTTTTCACATCCATCTGCCAGATCTCATAATCGTAATATGCAGCTATCGCGAAAAGAATCCGAATAGACTTAAACATGGCTACAGGAGAGAAAGTTTCATCATAATCTATCCCGTAGATTTGTTTGAAACCTTTCGCTACTAGCCTGCCTTTATAGGTAACCACGTTACCATCCATGTCAATCTTCTTCTTGAAGATCCATTTACAGCCTATAGGGATTACTCCCGAAGGCGGATCAACCAAATCCCAGACTTGGTTATCTGACATGGAGTCCATCTCGGCTCGCATAGCTTCAAGCCATCTAGCTGACTCCGGTCCACTGACCGCATCCGCATAGGTGAGGGGTTCATCATTATCAATGATGTAGACTCCGTCATAGCGCTCAGGCTGTCGACGGATCCTTCCCGATCTTCGCGGTTCCCGTGATATCTGAGCCTCAGGTTGTTCAATAACCTGTTCTACCGGCTCAGGCTCATCCAACTGTGCTTGACTACTTTGTCCTTCATCTGGATTCTCATCCAGTTTTATTTCTCTCCCACTGGCCTCTTGCAGAAGAAATTCCTTCTCAAGAAATATGGCAGTCCGAGCAACAAATACCTTGTTCTCCTTGGGATCGTAGAAATAATAACCCTTAGTTTCCTTAGGGTAACCGACAAAGATGCATTTCTCAGATCTGCTCTCCAGTTTCCCAGAGGCGAGCTTTTTGACATAAGCCTCGCAACCCCAGATCCTGATAAATGTCAAGCTAGGCTGTTTCCCATACCATAACTCATATGGCGTTTTAGAAACTGCCTTGGATGGCACTCGGTTTAGTACCTTTGCAGCTGTTTCCAGTGCAAAACCCCAAAAGGAGTATGGAAGAGTGGCCTGACTCATCATAGAACGAACCATATCAAGTAACGTTCTATTTCTCCTCTCGGACACACCATTCCATTGCGGTGTTCCTGGCGGAGTGAGCTGTGAGATAATCCCACACTCTTTCAGATAGTCAGTAAATTCTCGACTTAGGTATTCTCCACCTCGATCAGAATGAAGTGCCTTGATATTTCGGCCTAACTGATTTTGTACTTCATTTTTGAACTCTTTGAACTTGTCAAAAGATTCACTTTTATGTCTCATTAGATAGACATATCCATACCTACTGAAATCATCAGTAAAGGTAATGAAGTACAGATAACCACCTCTGGCATGTTTACTAAATGGCCCACACACATCACTGTGTATAAGGTCAAGTAAACCTGAAGCCCTTTGACCTTTGTTAGGAAAAGGTGACTTCGTCATTTTACCCATCAAACAAGCTTTGCATGTATCAATCTCCTCACAGGAGAATGATCCCAGCAGTCCATGATCATGCAACCGCTTAATGCGCTTCTCGTTAATATGGCCTAAACGACTATGCCATAGCAAGGTGCTGTCATCAGCATACTTGGCTTTCTTATTATCAATGTTTTGTATAGAACATTCCATGTCCAACATGAATAACCCATTGTTAATTGAACCAGTTGCATACACAATATTATCATAAGTTAAAACACACTTTGAAGTCTTGCATTCAAAGGAAAAACCCTTCCTGACAAGAGCAGGAATGGAGATAATATTCTTGGTAATACTGGGTACAAAATAACAATTGTTTAATTCTAATACAATGCCAGATGGTAAAGAAATGAAATAGTCTCCTACAGCAACAGCAGCAACCCGTGCCCCGTTTCAAACGCGTAGGTCTACCTCATGCTGTCCCACCTGTCTTCTTCTCTTGAGTTCCTGTACATTTGAACAAATGTGAACTCCACATGCAGTGTCCAACACCCATGAAATAGAAGAAGAAGATAACATGACCTCAGTCACATATATACCTGAGCCAGAAGCGATGCTTCCCCTCTTATCTCCTTGGAGCGCTTTGCAGTCCTTTTTCCAGTGACCCAGCTGGCCACAGTGGAAACACCTGTTGTCCTTTGACCGCTTAACCTTTTGCTTCAGAGCCTTACTGTAGTTCTTGACTGGGGCTTTGCCCTTCTTCCCCTTCTTCTTGTTCCTGGAAGGAACCTTCAAGACAGAGGTTGAAGGCTTTCCCTTCAGAGTTTCCTCAGTAGTCAAGAGCATATTCAGCAGCTCTGCCGGAGTACAATCGATCTTGTTCATATTAATGTTAATAATGAACGCATCGAAAGAGGGCGGGAGAGACTGCAGAATTATGTCTACAGCAAGCTCCTGGTTGACGGTATGCCCCAGTTTCTCCAGAGCCTCCTTGTGCCCAATCATCTTGAGCACGTGAGCTCCCACTGGGCTCCCTTCAGCCAGTTTGCTCTGAAAGAAGAGCTTCGTCAGATTATAGCGTTCTATCCTCGCCTGTGCAGCATACAGCATCTTGAGGTTCGCTATAATCTCTATAGCCGACATATCCTCATGCTGACGCTGCAGCGGTGGCGTCATAGACGCTAGCATCAGGCAAGCGACATCAATGCTATCATTGACGTGCTTTTCATAGGCATCGCGAACCGCCCTAGCGGCGTTCGCAGCGGGTTGAGGCGGCACAGCCGTCTCGAGGACATACAGTTTCCTCTCTGCCTTAAGAACGATCTTAAGGTGTCCGAACCAGTCAGAGAAGTTTGGCCCTGCAAACTTCTCCCTTTCCAGTAGGGATCGCACATTGAAGCTCATGGTGTTCGTTGCTGCAGGTATCTACAACAATGCAGGAACAGCAAGGTTAGTATCAATGTTTAGAATCTATCCAGGACTTAAGAAAGATTCTTTTCTCACTATTTTGTCTGACTGAAAAATCCAGTAAATAGTCCGAAAGAGTAACACTCTTTTAGTGAGATGGGATCCAGATTTCATACTTGGTCTCCGCGTCCCGCTCAGGCGAGATAAGATGCACAGAGATGACAAGCATTAATTTCTAGTAGGCTGTCCCAGCCAATCGCCAACCCGTGCGATTCCCCTTCATCTGGGCAATCCAGCAGACTGTGCCAACTGAGTTGGTACAACACAGTCTCTGATCCCACAGATGGCTGCCTCCATGTGCTACCATATGCGCCACATATGTAGCCTACATGGTCAAGCTGACCCGACCTACTCCCTGGACCACCACGTGCTATGCTGAGCAACGAGAAGCGATAAATCCCTTCTCTGTAACACGCAGGTGAAATCCAGCACCGTCTGAAGATAGATGGACGTGCCCACTGAGTGGGTACAACACGGCTCCAACGATAGTCAGAACGGTGAGGTTTCGCGTCAGAAGGCTTTCCGAGCTTGATATGTTAGCGTTGGATTTTACCGGTCTTTTATCTTCTTCACTATCATTCAAGTCCTATGGTGATAGCAGAAGATAAACACATGCAATTCTAATTATATAGGCAATAAATAGAAAGCATGATCTTATGTGGTAAAAACCCATGAACCCTAGTAAGACCTTAATTTTACTTAAGTCTTCACTTGAGCTATTTTGCATCTCATCTGGTCCAACCCAGGGCCCTAGCGCCAAGAGCACCTCAGGTGCGCCACCAGCTGAATGCCCCTCTTGGATGTGTGCCTTTATGCTCTTGTCTAATCAAAATACATTTTGATCTATCTAGACAAGCTTTGACTCGCAGGTCAATTATACAATAGATTAACAAAAATGTGATTCGCAGATCACAATAATATTAACTTATAATTAACCAGGCACGCAGGCCCCAGCACAGCACACAATAGGGCAACCCACATAAGATTAAATAAACAAGCATCATGGCATCATTCAATCAATCATGTGATCCATAGACAAAATAAAAATTTTCAAATCCCATTGGAATCAATTTTACTTGTCTTATGTGCCCTACTACCTTACAATGGTCCATTGATAGGGATCCACTCATCAATCTAGTTAGATCCAAGCCCTTGCATGCACCAAGTCCTAACTGACTCGAGTTGACCTAATGGTCAACCATGCATGCCCCTAGGGCTGAACAACCAACATGAGTTCTGGCAAGCGGGTGTGACCCCGGGCCTAACTCATGTGTGTTCACTGGTTGTCTCAACCAGACCTCGCTACACGCCATTGATGCAGTCAACCTATAGCCACCTCGTGCTTGCGCACAGGTGCTATCTGGTCGACCCATCTAGGCTGTCAGATGGTCTAATCAGACTAGCTTGATCTATACAAGATGATGCTTTCAACCCCATCAACCCATCTAAGGGTTTACAATAGGTGCAACTTAGATCTAGTTGGGCGCGCATGTCATTTAGGGTTTGAAAAACACAATTACAATAACATGAACCGCAACCAACATACATGCGCCAATCATCTAGCGCCAAGATAACTCTTATACATGCGCAAATCTAAACATACTATCAACTAGTATACTCGCATGAAGAGAAAAAACATAGATCTAAGCAACAAACATACATGGATCACTCAAAGCAATCAAAAGAACATATAAGACCGCCTCTGATACCAATTGTTGGGTCCCCTTCTAGGGGGAGCGCAAGCGGATAAAACCCCTTTCAAGAGGGGGGCCGAAAACCCTAAGAGTGGGTGGCGCATATTTCATTCAATCCATGAAGATGCTAGGGTTTCAACTAATCGCATGTTACATGTTCTCATGATCAACTTCGAACGATTGAATGGATAAGAGAGAATTCATACCATTGCCATGAGGATTGGACTCGGCTTGGAAGCTAGAGAACGATAGGGTTCTCCTCCAAAGTGTGCCACACACAAGAAGAAATTGGCCTACACCTTGTCGTCCTTGTGCTAGCAAGGCTTCAAGGTTCCTTTTCGTATGGAAGGGAAGGGAAAATCTTGCTTGGCGAGACTCCTTTCTCTTGTTTTCGTCAAGTTCTTTCTTCACCGAATTGGAGAAGCCTTCACAAGAGAATTCGACAAGTGAGTAACCTCCCACACTAATGTGGAGGCGTTACACACAATCCACTTGAAACCGAATTCCAAAGATGGAAAGTATTGAAGGCTTAAGCGTTCACCCAAAGTGAACCAAGCCCTTAACTCACCTCCCATGAACCATGCGCTCATCCATGAGCCGGTTCAATGTCGGTTTGGTCCAAGACCAATTAACCCAAGCCATATGGTCTAGATCACAATAAACCCTAAAGGTTCAAGATCCAACCGTTCATTTCTTGATGCTCCTGATCTCACCGATCTAGCATTATCTCTCTCGATCGAAGCTTACCGATCTCAAGCCCTAATCAATCAAACATGATCAGACCAGATCTCACTTACAATCAGAGATTAAATCCCTTTAAACTGAACCCAAACAATTCAGTCCACACGATCTGACTCAAGTAAGCCATATCATCAAATTGTGCGACCCTGAGGGTTTCCTTTAAATGTCGGTAACGATAACTCACGTTATCACGATCAGTGAGGGGTATCTAGCAACACATCACTGTCTCCCGATATAAAGGAAAGAGTCTTCCAAGACTACTCCCAAATCACAGCACAAGTGTGAATCTTCTTCACAAGGCATACATGTGTCCTTTGCCACTGGATGTTCTTATTGGACAAGCCTGTCAAGCTTGTAACTCCAATATGATGAGCATGATTAGATCAGATGAACATAGTCACCTGGGTATGGCCATACACTATCTCAATCATCTCATCTAGGGGGGCCCTTTAGAACATCACACTCCTTAAACAAGGAGACGGCAATTCTATATCTATCACTAGTGTCCTAACCTGACTCATGATCATTATCCAAGATAGTCTATAATCATTATATTTCAAATGATATTGAAATACCTCAAAATAATGACATTCATCATTTAGAAACACAAGTGATCTCAAGTCAAAGGACATGTGCCACTTGGTGCTTACAAGGAATATTCACATTGTGACAACCAACTGAATATCCTAGTAGGGTCTGTCTAGTACATCCAATGTACCCATGAGTCTACATCTTATTCCATGCTCGAAGCATCCTATAAGATTAGAACACATATTAGTCTCAATCATATCAAGGCTGTCTCAAGTTCACCAAGATATCTCGACTAAGGACATATGCATGTCAGCCTAGCTGAACAGCTTTGAGACATTATTCAGTAGTACACTTATTACAGCAGACAAGGTAACAACCTGAATAATAACCATGCCTTTATAAACTCAAGAGTTTATTACATGATACTTATACAATCCCAAGGCCTCAAACATTAGCCTTAAGGGCATACCCCAACAATAGTCCACCCCGTGAACTTGTCTAAATCCTTTAGCCACAAGTCTACCCTTATAGGTAACTATGTTGTCATACATGTCAGTCTTCCTCTTGAAGACCCATTTACACCCTATAGGTTTTACCCCATCAGGTAGCTCAACCAAATCCTAGACTTAGTTAGCCGACATGGAATCCATCTCGGATCTCATGGCCTCAAGCCATTTCTCGGAATCCGGTCCAGCGACCGCCTCATCATAGGTCCTGGGTTCATCCTCAATGATGGAGATCCCATCGTGTTGGGTCGGCAGCGACCCGTACCTCTCAGGTGCACGACGAATCCTCCCAGACCTACGCAGGGCCTGTGTCTGAGCCTCTGGTTGCCCAGCAACCGGTGCAAGTGGCTCAGGTTCCACCTTAGTGTCTTGTGGTTGCACTTGGACCTCGTCCAAGTCAAACTTACTCCCACTGACTTCTTTCATTGAGAAATTATTTCTCTAGAAAGACAGCACCTCGATCAACAAAAACTTTGTTCTCGCTGGGAACATAGAAGTGATATCCTTTAGTTTCCCTAGGATATCCCACAAACACGCATTTATCAGATCTGGGTTCTAGCTTGCTAAAATCCTGACGTTTGACATAAGTCTCACATCCCCAGACTCTGATAAAAGAGAGATTTGAGCGTCTCCCACTCCATACCTCGTACGGAATCTTGGAGACACTCTTAGATGGAACATTATTCAGTATGAGAGAAGCTGTCTCAAGTGCATAGCCCCAAAATGACGGAGGTAGAGTTGCATGACTCATCATAGATCGAACCATGTCAAACAAAGTTCGATTTCTCCTTTCAGACACACCATTCCATTGAGGTGTTCCAAGAGGAGTGAGTTGGGATAGAATCCCACACTCTCTAAGATAGTCAAAGAACTCACCGCTTAAGTACTCTCCACCACGATCTGATCGAAGAGCCTTAATAGATCTACCAAGCTGGTTCTCTACTGTTAGGGAATACCATGTGTAATTTAAAATTTTGCAGTCCCAGGACGCAGCGGAAGAATCATTATACCCGAAACATATTCCTTTCCCAAGGATCCATGCGTGAGAGAAGACACAAGGATGTGTTAGAGATATACCTCTTTTGCTTGCTTAGTCGTTGAAGCCATGTTGAAGGCGCCCAAGTGTTCGCCCTCTACAAGTATCCACATGTCGACCGTCTCAACGTTGCTCCCTTCCACGCCCGGTGCTAGCCTCGGGAAGAGAAGATCACCTCTTGGAATCTCCTACCTCTCCCTCCTTTGTTCTTCATGCCTAGAAGTTTCCTCCACGGAAACTCTCGGCCAAAGAGGAGAAGGAAAAGGGTGGTGGCGCTCCTTCCTTTGCTCTTCACGCCAACAAGTTTCCTCCAAGGAAACTCTCGGCTAACAAGGAAGAAGAGATGGTGGCGCTCTCCTTTGCTCTTCTCGCCAACTAGTTTCCTCCAAGGAAACTTTCGGCCAAGAAGAAGATGAAGGAACTTCACGCCAACAAGTTTCCTCAAAGGAAACTTTTGGCCAGGGTGAAGGAAGAAGGCGACACTTCAAGGAAGATGGTGGCTAGGGATAGAGAGCATGCGCAACTCCAAGTTGCCTTGCTCTTCCTTGCTCTCGGCTCTAGTAGATATCTCATCACTTTTGAGAGGGGCGCATACCCCTCCTTTTATAGCCATGAAGCCCAAACCGCCTCCACTCTTCCTTTCAAATTTATGGCTCAAATTCCTCCAAGGAATTAACCCATTCAATTTCAGCCACATATTTGAATTGGCGCATCATGAGGCCAATTTGAGTTTGATTAGGACTTACCATATTAGTCCTCACATCCAAGCATGTTTCCAATTAAGGAAACAAATTCAAATTTCTCCAATGGGTGCAAATTCTATATCATGCGCCATGTATGAATCCAACCCCTATTAGGATTACAATTTGCCATAAATAGATTTAATCCACAATCCCATATTGGATTTGAATCTCAATGCTATTTATGCCCTTGAATTAAATCCTTATTGGACTAGGATTTGCGCCCAACCCAATGGGCCTCATCCAAAGCCAATTCCTATTAGGATTTGAATCCTAGTTGGATCAAGACTTGCGCCTAAGATAATGGGCCTTGTCTAGATCTAACTCCTCTTAGGAATTGAATCCTAATTAGATTAGGATTCCAACTCCTAATTGGATTAGGATTCTAATTCCTAATTGGATCCTTGTTGGATTAGGAGTCTAACTCCTAAAATTAGATTCAACCATGAATCTGCCTTGGACATGAGCTCAAATACATATATTCCAAGATATCCAAATCATAAAACAACGTCAAGAGTCTATTGAGTGTGACCCCGTAGGATCCAAATGACGATGACAATGATGACAGAACATCATAAGTAGTGAGGGGTATCTAGCAACACATCACTACTACCCATGTCTTTGGACTAAAGTCATATGGCAACAACTCCCTAACAAGCAACTAGGATTCCCATGCATTATAGATCCCTTTGCCTAAACCGATATCCTGCCATTGGATTAGTCTCAAGTTTATTCATCTAATGCATTGGTCATGACTCAACTAGTGTGGCCACACATTCCTGTCATGCACCAATAAGGAGGGGCGCCATAGAGTGGATATCATGCTTCCTCCGAAGGAAGGGGCAAATCCTACTATTGGTCATCCATGAAAGTGAAAGTGCCCTAGAACAAGGGGGGGCGAAACCCTAATAGGAGGCACAACAAAACCTCTAGCGGAATCTAGGGTTTCTAACAGGATCGCATAGCATGTAACATGTTCAACTTTCAATGAAAAGGGATTCTTACCATTGCCATCGCTTAGATGGTGTCTTGGAAGGAAAGGCGCAAATGCTCCTTCTCCTAAGGTGACGCACACAATTGATGTCGCCTACTCTTCTCTTGGTGCTCCTTGTGCTAGCAAGGTTCCAAGAAGTCGTTGTCGAATGAAAGGGAGAGAATCCTTTGCTTGGCGATTACTTCCTTCTCCTTGCGTCAACCTCTTCACCACACGAGAGTGCAAGCCGAATACTCAAGTTGGCGATGAGAGATGAGAAGAGACGAGAGATGAGAGCGTCTTAGGCGTGAACGTGAGGCGTTCCCACGTTTAGAAGTCATGGCTTCTAAATTTAGTAAACCCCAAACGTTCATGCGACCATGGGTTCACCCCATGCGCAAACTCCTCTTAGATTGAACCATGCGCTCAACCAATGAGCTGGTTCAAATCGATTTGGTTTAATAACCAAATAAACCAAGCAATCAGTCCAGACCACAATAAACCCTAAGGCTCTTGATCTGACCGTCGATCTCTTGATGCTGCTGATCTTACCGATCTAGCATCCAATCTCTCGATCGAAGCTTACCGATCTCAAGCCCTAATCAATCAAACATGATCAGACCAGATCTCACTTACAATCAGAGATTAAATCCCTTTAAACTGAACCTGAACAATTCAGTCCACACGATCTGACTTAAGTAAGCCATATCATCAAATTGTGCGACCCTGAGGGTTTCCTTTAAATGTCGGTAACGATAACTCACGTTATCACGATCAGTGAGGGGTATCTAGCAACACATCACTGTCTCCCGATATAAAGAAAAGAGTCTTCCAAGACTACACCCAAACCACAACACAAGTGTGAATCCAACTCACAAGGCATGCATGTTTCCTTTGCCACTGGATGTTCTTATTGGACAAGCGTGTCAAGCTTGTAACTCCAATATGATGAGCATGATTAGATCAGATGAACATAGTCACCTGGGTATGGCCATACACTATTCTCAATCATCTCATCTAGGGGGCCCTTTAGAACATCACACTCCTTAAACAAGGAGATGGCAATACTTTGTCTATCACTAGTGCCCTAACCTGACTCAAGCTCACTATCCAAGATAGTCTATAATCATTATGTTTCAAATGATATTGAACTACCTCAAAACAATGACAATCATCATTTAGAAACACAAGTGATCTCAAGTCAGAGGACATGTGCCACTTGTTGCAATCAAGGATTATTCACATTGTGACAAGCAATTGAATAACCTAGTAGGGTCTGTCCAGTACATCCAATGTACCCATGAGTCTACATCTTATTCCATGCTCGAAGCATCCTATAAGATTAGAACACATATTAGTCTCAATCATATCAAGGCTGTCTCATGTTCACCAAGATATCTCGACTAAGGACTTTATAGCATGTCAGCCCAGCTGAACAGCTTTGAGACATTATTCAGAAGTACACTTATTGCAGCAGACAATGTAACAAACTGAATAATAACCATGCCTTTATAAACATAAGAGTTTATACATGATACTGATACAATCCCAAGGCCTCAAACATTAGCCTTAAGGGCATACCCCAACAATCTCCCACTTGCACTTAATCTAATGGTTGAGAAATCTCAAACCCATATTATTACAGTGCTTCTCATGCTTCTGCTGCGCCAGAGGCTTGGTAAGCGGGTCTGCCAGATTGTCATCTGTATGAACCTTGCAGACTTTGATCTCGCCACGATCAATGATCTACCTGATCAAATGAAACCGTCTCTGTATGTGCTTGGACTTCTGGTGCGACCGTGGTTCCTTTGCTTGTGCGATTGCTCCAGTGTTATCACAGAAGATAACCAAAGGATCTGCACTCGAAGGAACAACACCAAGTTCTCTCACGAACTTACGAATCCACACTGCCTCCTTGGATGCTTCCGAGGCTGCAACATACTCGGCTTCTGTTGTGGAATCAGCAACAGTTGACTGTTTGAAACTCTTCCACACCACTGCTCCTCCATTCAAGCTAAAAACATAGCCTGATTGCGATCGGAAATCATCCTGGTCAGACTGGAATGAAGCATCAATATATCCTTCAATACTGAGTTCTTCCTGACCACCATATATCAAGAACATATCTTTGGTCCTCCGCAGATATTTTAAAATGTTCTTGACTGCAATCCAGTGTGCCTGACCTGGATTACTTTGGAACCGACTGGTCACGCTTAACCCGTAAGCGACGTCTGGGCGAGTACACAACATCGCATACATAATGGACCCAATAGCCGAAGCATAAGGCGTATTGTCCATTTCATCTTTCTCAGTCTGTGTTTGTGGACACTGACTCTTCGAAAGATTCAGACCATGTCTGACTGGAAGATATCCTCTTTTAGAATTCTCTAAATGAAATCTCTCCAGGACTTTATCGATGTAAGTACTCTGGCACAGCCCGAGAAGTCTCTTAGATCTATCCCTGTAGATCTTCACACCTAATACATAGGCTGCTTCTCCTAGATCTTTTATCTGGAATCACTTCCTTAACCATGCCTTAACCGCATGCATTTCAGGAATATCGTTTCCAATGATCAAGATATCATCGACGTAGAGGACTAAGAAAGTAATCACGCTCCCACTAAACCTCTTATATACACACGGGTCATCCTCGTTCTTGATGAAACCAAACTCACTGATTGATTCATCAAAATGAATATTCCAGCTTCTAGATGCTTGTTTAAGTCCATAAATGGACTTCTTTAACTTGCATATCTTATGACGATCTGATGGATTAGTGAAACCTTCTGGTTGTGTCATATACACATCCTCGTCCAGATTTCCATTCAGGAAAGCTGTTTTCACATCCATTTGCCAGATCTCATAATCATAATATGCAGCTATCGCGAAAAGAATCCGAATAGACTTAAACATAGCTACAGGTGAGAAAGTTTCATCATAATCTATCCCGTAGATTTGTTTGAAACATTTCGCAACTAGCCTGCCTTTATAGGTAACCACGTTACCATCCATGTCAATCTTCTTCTTGAAGATCCATTTACAGCCTATGGGGATAACTCCCGGAGGCGGATCAACCAAATCCCAGACTTGGTTATCTGACATGGAGTCCATCTCGGCGCGCATAGCTTCAAGCCATCTCGCTGACTCCGGTCCACTGACCGCATCCGCATAAGTGAGGGGTTCATCATTATCAATGATGTAGACTCCGTCATAGCGCTCAGGCTATCGACGGATCCTTCCCGATCTTCGCGGTTCCCGTGATATCTGAGCCTCAGGTTGTTCAATAACCTGATCCACCGGCTCAGGCTCATCCAACTGTGCTTGACTACTTTGTCCTTCCTCTAGATTCTCATCCAGCTTTATTTCTCTCCCACTGGCCTCTTGCAGAAGAAACTCCTTCTCAAGAAATATGGCCGTCCGAGTAATAAATACTTTGTTCTCTTTGGGATCGTAGAAATAATAACCCTTAGTTTCCTTAGGGTAACCGACAAAGATACATTTTTCAGATCTGCTCTCTAGTTTCCCAGAGGCGAGCTTTTTGACATAAGCCTCGCAGCCTCAGATCCTGATAAATGTCAAGCTCGGCTGTTTCCCATACCATAACTCATATGGCGTCTTAGAAACTGCCTTGGATGGCACTCGGTTTAGTAGCTTTGCAGCTGTCTCCAGTGCAAATCCCCAAAAGGAATATGGAAGAGTAGCCTGACTCATCATAGAACGAACCATATCAAGTAACGTTCTATTTCTCCTCTCGGACACACCATTCCATTGCGGTGTTCCTGGCGGAGTGAGCTGTGAGATAATCCCACACTCCTTCAGATAGTCAGTAAATGCATGACTCAAGTATTCTCCACCTCGATCAGAACGAAGTGCCTTGATATTTTGGCCTAGCTGATTCTGTACTTCATTCTTGAACTCTTTGAACTTGTCAAAAGATTCACTCTTATGTCTCATCAGATAGACATACCCATATCTACTGAAATCATCAGTAAAGGTAATGAAGTACTGATAGCCACCTCTGGCATGTTTACTAAATGGCCCACACACATCACTGTGTATAAGGTCAAGTAAACCTGAAGCCCTTTGACCTTTGTGAGGAAAAGGTGACTTCGTCATTTTACCCATTAAACAAGCCTTGCATGTATCAATCTCCTCACAGGAGAATGATCCCAGCAGTCCATGATCATGCAACCGCTTAATGCGTTTCTTGTTAATATGGCCTAAACGACTATGCCATAGCAAGGTGCTGTCATCAGCATACTTGGCTTTCTTAATATCAATATTTTGTATAGAACATTCCATGTCCAACATGAATAACCCATTGTTAATTGAAACAGTTGCATAAACAATATTATCAAAAGATAAAACACACTTTGAAATATTGCATTCAAAGGAAAATCCCTTCCTGACAAGAGCAGGAATGGAGATAATATTTTTAGTAATGCTGGGAACAAAGTAACAACTGTTTAGTTCTAATACAAGCCCAGATGGCAAAGAGATGAAATAGTCTCCTACAGCAACAGCAGCAACCCGTGCCCCGTTTCCAACTCGTAGGTCCACCTCATGCTGTCCCACCTGTCTTCTTCTCTTGAGTTCCTGTACATTTGAACAAATGTGAACTCCACATGCAGTGTCCAACACCCATGATATAGAAGAAGATGAAACCATGACTTCCGTCACGTATATACCTGAGCCAGAAGCGATGCTTCCCCTCTTATCTCCTTGGAGCGCTTTACAGTCCTTTTTCCAGTGACCCAGCTGGCCACAGTGGAAACATCTGTATTCCTTTGACCGCTTGACTTTTTGCTTCAGAGCCTTGCTGTAACTCTTGACAGGGGCCTTGCCCTTCTTCCCCTTCTTCTTGTTGTTCCTTGAAGGAACCATTAAGACAGAGGTTGAAGGCTTTCCCTTCAGAGTCTCCTCAGTAGTCAAGAGCATATTCAGCAGCTCTGCCGGAGTACAATCGATTTTGTTCATATTAAAGTTAATGATGAACGCATCGAAAGAGGGCGGGAGAGACTGCAGAATAATGTCTACAGCAAGCTCCTGGTTGATGGTATGCCCCAGTTTCTCTAGAGCCTCCTTATGCCCAATCATCTTGAGCACGTGAGCTCCCACTGGGCTCCCTTCAGCCAGTTTGCTCTGAAAGAACAGCTTTGTCAGATTATAGCGTTCTGTCCTCGCCTGTGCAGCATACAGCATCTTGAGGTTTGCTATCATGTCTATAGCAGACATATCCTCATGCTGACGCTGCAGCGGTGGCGTCATAGACGCTAGCATCAGGCAAGCGACATCAATGCTATCATTGACGTGCTTTTCATAAGCTTCCCGAACCGCCCTTGCGGTGTTCGGAGCGGGCTGAGGCGGTATAGCCGTCTCGAGGACATACAGTTTCCTCTCTGCCTTAAGAACAATCTTAAGGTGTCCGAACCAGTCTGAGAAGTTTGGCCCAGCAAACTTCTCCCTTTCCAGTAGGGATCGCACATTGAAGCTCATGGTGTTCGTTGCTGCAGGTATCTACAACAATGCAAGAACAGCAAGGTCAGTATCAATGTAAAGAATCAATTCAGGACTTAAGAATGATTCTTTTTCTCACTATTTTATCTGGCTGAAAAATCCAGCAAAACAGCCCGAAAGAGTAGAACTCTTTTAGTGAGATGGGATCCAGATTTCATACTTGGTCTCCGCGTCCCGCTCAGGCGAGATAAGATGTACAGAGAGTACAAGCACTAATTTCTGGTAGGCTGTCCCAGCCAATCGCCAACCCGTGCGATTCCCCTTCATCTGGGCAATCCAGCAGACTGTGCCAACTGAGTTGGTACAACACAATCTCTGACCCCACAGATGGCTGCCTCCATGCGCTACCATATGCGCCACATATGTAGCCTACATGGTCAAGCTGACCCGACCTCCTCCCTGGACCACCACGTGCTATGCTGAGCAACGAGAAGCGATAAATCCCTTCTCTGTAACACGCAGGTGTAATCCCGCACCGTCTGAAGATAGATGGACGTGCCCACTGAGTGGGTACAACACGGCTCCAATGATAATCAGAACTGTGAGGTTTCGCGTCAGAAGGCATACGAGCTTGATATTTTAGTGTTGAATTTTAACGGTCTTTTATCTTCTTCACTATCATGCAATTCCTATGGTGATAGCAGAAGATAAATAAATCATGCTGTTCTACTTATTTAAACAATAAAAGAAAGCATGGATCTTATGTGGTAAAAGCCCATAGCCTAAGTAAGACCTTAATTAACTTAAGTCTTCACTTGCTTTTCTTCATGGGTCTTTTGCTGCTCATCTGGCCCAACCCAGGGCCCAAGCGCCATCTGCAGCTCAGGTGCGCCTACCAGGGAAAATGCACCTGGTCCTAGAGTCGAACCCTGGACCTCCCTCCTGGTCAAGCCTCTGCTGCAAGCGCCTCTGCCAAGTGTACTCTGTGCTCTTGTCTGATTAATTTACAAATTAATCTATCTAGACAAGATTGACACGCAGGTCAATTACACTTTATAAATTAAATACAATGTGATACGCAGATCACAATAATTAATTTACAACTTTAAATTCCAGGCACGCAGACCCCAGCACAGCACACAATTAACAAGGGCAGCCCACATAAGAACAAATAAACAAACATAGGCATCAATCAACATGTGATCCAATCATGAAAATTAAATTTTGAAAACCCCATAGGCATCAATTTTAATTTCCTTATTTGCCCTACAACCTTACAACGGTCCATTACTAGGGATCCACTCATCCAACCTAGTCAGATCCACTGCCCTTGCATGCACCAAGTCCTAACTGACTTGAGTCGACCAAAAGGTCAACCATGCATGCGTCAGGGCCGAACAACCCTCATGAGATCTGGCAAGCGGGCGTGACCCCGGGCCTAACTCATGTGTGTTCTATAGTCGTCTCAATCAGACATCGCTACACGCCTGTCTGCAGTCGACCTATAGCCACCAGGTGCTATCGCACAGGTGCTATCTGGTCAACCCATCAAGGCTGTCAGATGATCTGATCAGACTGTCTGGATCTAACCTAGGGGATGACTTCAACCCTAATAACCCGTCTAAGGGTTTAAAGCAGGGCCTTAGATCTATAATGAGTCGCGCATGTATCATAAGTTTTTGAGAAAACATAATATGCGCCAACAAGAAAACATGAGCCTAGGAGAAACAAAAACATCTCTAACAAGCATGTAAAATTCGCCTATTACAACTAGCGCATGTAACATATAGATCATTGCATAGGATCACAAAGAAAGCAAACATATTAGCATGCAATAATAGGCTCTGATACCAATTGAAAGTCCCCTAGAACAAGGGGGGGGCGAAACCCTAATAGGAGGCACAACAAAACCTCTAGCGGAATCTAGGGTTTCTAACAGGATCGCATAGCATGTAACATGTTCAACTTTCAATGAAAAGGGATTCTTACCATTGCCATCGCTTAGATGGTGTCTTGGAAGGAAAGGCGCAAATGCTCCTTCTCCTAAGGTGACGCACACAATTGATGTCGCCTACTCTTCTCTTGGTGCTCCTTGTGCTAGCAAGGTTCCAAGAAGTCGTTGTCGAATGAAAGGGAGAGAATCCTTTGCTTGGCGATTACTTCCTTCTCCTTGTGTCAACCTCTTCACCACACGAGAGTGCAAGCCGAATACTCAAGTTGGTGATGAGAGATGAGAAGAGACGAGAGATGAGAGCGTCTTAGGCGTGAACGTGAGGCGTTCCCATGTTTAGAAGTCATGGCTTCTAAATTTAGTAAACCCCAAACGTTCATGCGACCATGGGTTCACCCCATGCGCAAACTCCTCTTAGATTGAACCATGCGCTCAACCAATGAGCTGGTTCAAATCGATTTGGTTTAATAACCAAATAAACCAAGCAATCAGTCCAGACCACAATAAACCCTAAGGCTCTTGATCTGACCGTCGATCTCTTGATGCTGCTGATCTCACCGATCTAGCATCCAATCTCTCGATCGAAGCTTATCGATCTCAAGCCCTAATCAATCAAACATGATCAGACCAGATCTCACTTACAATCAGAGATTAAATCCCTTTAAACTGAACCTGAACAATTCAGTCCACACGATCTGACTTAAGTAAGCCATATCATCAAATTGTGCGACCCTGAGGGTTTCCTTTAAATGTCGGTAACGATAACTCACGTTATCACGATCAGTGAGGGGTATCTAGCAACACATCACTGTCTCCCGATATAAAGAAAAGAGTCTTCCAAGACTACACCCAAACCACAGCACAAGTGTGAATCCAACTCACAAGGCATGCATGTTTCCTTTGCCACTGGATGTTCTTATTGGACAAGCGTGTCAAGCTTGTAACTCCAATATGATGAGCATGATTAGATCAGATGAACATAGTCACCTGGGTATGGCCATACACTATTCTCAATCATCTCATCCAGGGGGCCATTTAGAACATCACACTCCTTAAACAAGGAGATGGCAATCCTTTGTCTATCACTAGTGCCCTAACCTGACTCAAGCTCACCATCCAAGATAGTCTATAATCATTATGTTTCAAATGATATTGAACTACCTCAAAACAATGACAATCATCATTTAGAAACACAAGTGATCTCAAGTCAGAGGACATGTGCCACTTGTTGCAATCAAGGATTATTCACATTGTGACAAGCAATTGAATAACCTAGTAGGGTCTGTCCAGTACATCCAATGTACCCATGAGTCTACATCTTATTCCATGCTCGAAGCATCCTATAAGATTAGAACACATATTAGTCTCAATCATATCAAGGCTGTCTCATGTTCACCAAGATATCTCGACTAAGGACTTTATAGCATGTCAGCCCAGCTGAACAGCTTTGAGACATTATTCAGAAGTACACTTATTGCAGCAGACAATGTAACAAACTGAATAATAACCATGCCTTTATAAACATAAGAGTTTATACATGATACTGATACAATCCCAAGGCCTCAAACATTAGCCTTAAGGGCATACCCCAACAGAAAGACCCCTAAATCTAAGGGGGGACGAAACCCTAATAGGAGGCGCATATAAAATTCGCAAGGAAGCAAGGGTTTCTTAAAGATCTTTTACATGCCATATGATCAACTGTCAAATGATTGAATAGATCAAGAAGAAGATCATACCATAGCCATTGATTCGAATGGCGTCTTGGAAGAAGATGGCGAAAGGGCTCTCCTCCAAAGGTGACGCACACAAGAGGATGATGACTACTCCTTGTGTTCCTTGTGCTAGCAAGGTTCTCCAAGTGCCCTTATCGTATGGAAGGGATGAGATCTACACTTCTTGGCCGAATCCTCTCTTGTCGTCAACCTTCACCACGCAAGAGTGAGTCTTTGAGACCAAGGGGCGAGAGACGAGAATAGAGAAGCGTTGCACTCGAACGTGGAGGCGTTTTCCACTTTGGAAAACCGAATTTCCAAAAATAGCAAATGCTTCAATACATGCGTTATGCGTTCACTCCAAGTGAACCGAACGCTCATCCCTCTAAATTGAACCATGCGCTCATACATGAGCCGGTTCAATTTGGATTTGGTTCAAGGACCAAATCAAGCCAAGCCTTGGTCCAGATCACCTTAAACCCTAAGATTCAAGATCTGACCGTTCATCTCTTGATGCTCCTGATCTGACCAATCTAGCATCAATTCTCTCGATCAAAGCTTACCGATCTCAAGCCCTAATCAATCAAACATGATCAGACCAGATCTCACTTACAATCAGAGTTTAAATCCCTTAAACTGAACCAAAACAATTCAGTCCACACGATCTGACTTAAGTAAGCCATATCATCAAATTGTGCGACCCTAAGGGTTTCCTTTAAATGTCGGTTGTTAGGTCCCCTTCAAGGGGGAGCGTAAGCGGATAAAGCCCCTTTCTAGAGGGGGGCGCAAATGCAATTTTAGGGGTGTCACCCTCATGATCGCATGTAGATCATATGGTTAACTTATGTATAAGCGAAAGGATCTTTAAAGGGATCATACCAACGCCATGAAGTTGGATGTCGGCTTGGAAGAAGAGAGCAACTTTGATCTCCTCCAAAAGTTCACACACAAGGTGAAGATCTCTTACTTCCTTCGCGTCACTTGTGCTAGCAAGGCACCCAAGGTTCCTTGTCGAATGGAAGGAGATGATGAAAGCTTTCTTGGCCGATCCTTCTTCTCGTCAACCTCTACCACCCGAGAGTTCGAGTGTCGTCGAGAGCCAAAGGGGAGATGAGCGTTTTTTCAAGCTTGTGATCGAATGTGGAGACATTCATCACTATGGCAAAACCGAAATGCCATAAATGGTAAGTCTTCAACACATGCGTTATGCGTTCACATGAAGTGAACCAAACGCATATCTCATCTCACAAATGAACCAAGCGCTCACATATGAGCCGGTTCAATGTAGTTGGTCCAATGACCAAACCAAATCAGCCCAAGTATTGGTCCAGACCAAAATAAACCCTAAGGTTCAAGATCTGACCGTTCATCCTTTGATGCTCTTGATCTCCCAGATCTAGCATCCACACTCTCGATCAAAGCTTACCGATCTCAAGCCCTAATCAATCAAACATGATCAGACTGGATCTCACTTACAATCAAAGTTTAATCTCCTTTAAACTGAATCAAAACAATCCAGTCCACCCGATCTGACTCAAGTAAGTCATATCACCAAATTGTGCGACCCTAAGGGTTTCCTTTAAATGTCGGTAACGATAACTCACGTCATCACAATCAGTGAGGGGTATCTAGCAACACATCACTGTCTCCCGATATAAAGGAAAGAGTCTTCCAAGACTACACCCAAACCACAGCACAAGTGTGAATCCACTTCACAAGGCATACATGTTTCCTTTGCCACTGGATGTTCTTATTGGACAAGCATGTCAAGCCTGTAACTCCAATACAATGAGCATGATTAGATCAGATGAACATAGTCATCTGGGTATGGCCATACACTATCTCAATCATCTCATACAGGGGGGCCCCTTTAGAACATCACACTCCTTGAACAAGGAGACGGCAATCCTTTATCTATCACTAGTGTCCTAACCTGACTCATGATCATTATCCAAGATAGTCTATAATCATTATGTTTCAAATGATATTGAACTACCTCAAAATAATGACATTCATCATTTCGAAACACAAGTGATCTCAAGTCAGAGGACATGTGCCACTTATTGCATTCAAGGATTATTCACATTGTGACAAACAATTGAATATCCTAGTAGGGTCTGTCCAGTACATCCAATGTACCCATGAGTCTACATCTTATTTCATGCTCGAAGCATCCTATAAGATTAGCACACATATTAGTCTCAATCATATCAAGGCTGTCTCATGTTCACCAAGATATCTCGACTAAGGACATATGCATGTCAGCCTAGCTGAACAGCTTTGAGACATTATTCAGAAGTACACTTATTACAGCAGACAAGGTAGCAACCTGAATAATAACCATGCCTTTATAAACATAAGAGTTTATTACATGATACTTATACAATCCCAAGGCCTCAAACATTAGCCTTAAGGGCATACCCCAACAATCTCCCACTTGCACTTAATCTAATGGTTGAGAAACCTCAAACCCATATTATTACAGTGCTTCTCATGCTTCTGCTGCGCCAGAGGCTTGGTAAGCGGGTCAGCCAGATTGTCATCTGTATGAACTTTGCAGATTTTGATCTCGCCTCGATCAATGATCTCTCGGATCAAGTGAAACTGTCTCTGTATGTGCTTGGACTTCTGGTGCGACCGTGGTTCCTTTGCTTGTGCGATTGCTCCAGTGTTATCACAGAAGATAACCAAAGGATCTGCACTCGAAGGAACGACACCAAGTTCTTTCACGAACTTACGAATCCACACTGCCTCCTTGGATGCTTCCGAGGCTGCAACATACTCGGCTTCTGTTGTGGAATCAGCAACAGTTGACTGTTTGAAACTCTTCCACACCACTGCTCCACCATTCAAGCTAAAAACATAGCCTGATTGCGATCGGAAATCATCCTGGTCCAACTGGAACGAAGCGTCAGTATATCCTTCTATACTGAGTTCTTCCTGACCACCATATATCAAGAACATATCTTTGGTCCTCCGCAGATATTTTAAAATGTTCTTGACCGCAATCCAGTGCACCACGCCTGGATTACTTTGGAACCGACTGGTCACGCTTAACCCGTAAGCGACGTCTGGGCGAGTACACAACATCGCATACATAATGGACCCAATAGCCGAAGCATAAGGCGTATTGTCCATTTCATCTTTCTCAGTCTGTGTTTGTGGACACTGACTCTTCGAAAGATTCAGACCATGTCTGACTGGAAGATATCCTCGTTTAGAATTCTCTAAATGAAATCTCTCCAGGACTTTATCGATGTAAGTACTCTGGCACAGCCCGAGAAGCCTCTTAGATCTATCCCTGTAGATCTTCACACCTAATACATAGGCTGCTTCTCCTAGATCTTTCATCTGGAAACATTTCCTTAACCATGCTTTAACAGCATGCAGTTCAGGAATATCATTTCCAATGATCAAGATGTCATCGACGTAGAGGATTAGGAATGTAATTACGCTCCCACTAAACCTCTTATATACACACAGGTCATCTTCGTTCTTGATGAAACCAAACTCAGAGATTGATTCATCAAAACGAATATTCCAGCTTCTAGATGCTTGTTTAAGTCCATAAATGGACTTCTTTAACTTGCATATTTTATGACGATCTGATGGATTAGTGAAACCCTCAGGTTGTGTCATATACACATCCTCATCCAGATTTCCATTAAGGAAAGCTGTCTTCACATCCATCTGCCAGATCTCATAATCATAATATGCAGCTATCGCGAAAAGAATCCAAATAGACTTAAACATGGCTACAGGTGAGAAAGTTTCATCATAATCTATCCCGTAGATTTGTTTGAAACCTTTCGCAACCAGCCTGCCTTTATAGGTAACCACGTTACCATCCATGTCAACCTTCTTCTTGAAGATCCATTTACAGCCTATAGGGATTACTCCCGGAGGCGGGTCAACCAAATCCCAGACTTGGTTATCTGACATGGAGTCCATCTCGGCTCGCATAGCTTCAAGCCATCTAGCTGACTCCGGTCCACTGACCGCATCCGCATATGTGAGGGGTTCATCATTATCAATGATGTAGACTCCGTCATAGCGCTCAGGCTGTCGACGGATCCTTCCCGATCTTCGCGGTTCCCGTGATATTTGAGCCTTAGGTTGTTCGACAACCTGTTCTACCGGCTCAGGCACATCCAACTGTGCTTGACTATTTTGTCCTTCTTCTGGAATCTCATCCAGCTTTATTTCTCTCCCACTGGCCTCTTGCAGAAGAAACTCCTTCTCAAGAAATATGGCCGTCCGAGCAACAAATACTTTGTTCTCTTTGGGTTCGTAGAAATAATAACCCTTAGTTTCCTTAGGGTAACCGACAAATATACATTTCTCATATCTGCTCTCTAGCTTCCCAGAGGCGAGCTTTTTAACATAAGCCTCGCAACCCCAGATCCTGATAAATGTCAAGCTTGGCTGTTTCCTATACCATAACTCATATGGTGTCTTAGAAACTGCCTTGGATGGCACTCGGTTTAGTACCTTTGCAGCTGTTTCCAGTACAAAACCCCAAAAGGAATACGGTAGAGTAGCCTGACTCATCATAGAACGAACCATATCAAGTAACGTTCTATTTCTCCTCTCGGACACACCATTCCATTGCGGTGTTCCTGGTGGAGTGAGCTGTGAGATAATCCCACACTCCTTCAGATAGTCAGTAAACGCATGACTTAGGTATTCACCACCTCGATCAGAACGAAGTGCCTTGATATTTCGGCCTAGCTGATTCTGTACTTCATTTTTGAACTCTTTGAACTTGTCAAAAGATTCACTCTTATGTCTCATCAAATAGACATATCCATGCCTACTGAAATCATCAGTAAAGGTAATGAAGTAATGATAGCCACCTCTGGCATGTTTACTAAAAGGCCCACACACATCACTGTGTATAAGGTCAAGTAAACCTGAAGCCCTTTGACCTTTGTTAGGAAAAGGTGACTTCATCATTTTACCCATTAAACAAGCTTTGCATGTATCAATCTCCTCATAGGAGAATGATCCCAGCAGTCCATGATCATGCAACCGCTTAATGCGCTTCTCGTTAATATGGCCTAAACGACTATGCCATAGCAAGGTGCTGTCATCAGCATACTTGGCTTTCTTATTATCAATGTTTTGTATAGAATATTCCATGTCCAACATGAATAACCCATTGTTAATTGAACCAGTTGCATACACAATATTATCATAAGATAAAACACACTATGAAATCTTGCATTCAAAGGCAAATCCTTTCCTGACAAGAGCAGGAATAGAGATAATATTCTTGGTAATGCTGGGTACAAAATAACAATTGTTTAATTCTAATACAATGCCAGATGGTAAAGAAATGAAATAGTCTCCTACAGCAACAGCAGCAACCCGTGCCCCGTTTCCAACTCGTAGGTCTACCTCATGCTGTCCCACCTGCCTTCTTCTCTTGAGTTCCTGTACATTTGAACAAATGTGAACTCCACATGCAGTGTCCAACACCCATGATATAGTAGAAGAAGATAACATGACCTCAGTCACATATATACCTGAGCCAGAAGCGATGCTTCCCCTCTTATCTCCTTGGAGCGCTTTACAGTCCTTTTTCCAGTGACCCAGCTGGCCACAGTGGAAACACCTGTTGTCCTTCGACCGCTTCACCTTCTGTTTCAGCGCCTTACTGTAGTTCTTGACAGGGGCCTTGCCCTTCTTCCCCTTCTTCTTGTTCCTTGAAGGAACCATTAAGACAGAGGTTGAAGGCTTTCCCTTCAGAGTTTCCTCAGTAGTCAAGAGCATATTCAACAGCTCTGCCGGAGTACAATCGATTTTGTTCATATTAAAGTTAATGATGAACGCATCGAAAGAAGGCGGAAGAGACTGTAGAATGATGTCTACAGCAAGCTCCTGGTTAATGGTATGCCCCAGTTTCTCCAGAGCCTCCTTGTGCCCAATCATCTTGAGCACGTGAGCTCCCACTGGGCTCCCTTCAGCTAGTTTGCTCTGAAAGAAGAGCTTCGTCAGATTATAGCGTTCTGTCCTCGCCTGTGCAGCATACAGCATCTTGAGGTTCGCTATGATCTCTATAGCCGACATATCCTCATGCTGACGCTGCAGCGGTGGCGTCATAGACGCTAGCATCAGGCAAGCGACATCAATGCTATCATTGACGTGCTTTTCATAGGCATCCCGAACCGCCCTTGCGGCGTTCGCAGCGGGTTGAGGCGGCACAGCCGTCTCGAGGACATACAGTTTCCTCTCTGCCTTAAGAACGATCTTAAGGTGTCCGAACCAGTCTGAGAAGTTTGGCCCAGCAAACTTCTCCCTTTCCAGTAGGGATCGCACATTGAAGCTCATGGTGTTCGTTGCTGCAGGTATCTACAACAATGCAAGAACAGCAAGGTCAGTATCAAAGTTAAGAATCAATCAGGACTTAAGAATGATTCCTTTTTCACACTATTTTAGCTGACTGTAAAATCCATAAAACAGTCCGAAAGAGTAATACTCTTTTAGTGAGATGGGATCTAGATTTCATACTTGGTCTCCGCGTCCCGCTCAGGCGAGATAAGATGCACAGAGATGACAAGCACTAATTTCTGGTAGGCTGTCCCAGCCAATCACCAACCCGTGCGATTCCCCTTCATCTGGGCAATCCAGCAGACTGTGCCAACTGAGTTGGTACAACACAGTCTCTGATCCCACAGATGGCTGCCTCCATGTGCTACCATATGCGCCACATATGTAGCCTACATGGTCAAGCTGACCCGACCTACTCCCTGGACCACCACGTGCTATGCTGAGCAACGAGAAGCGATAAATCCCTTCTCTGTAACACGCAGGTGTAATCCAGCACCATCTGAAGATAGATGGACGTGCCCACTGAGTGGGTACAACACGGCTCCAACGATAATCAGAATAGTGAGGTTTCGCGTCAGAAGGCTTACGAGCTTGATATGTTAGCGTTTGGATTTTAACGGTCTTTTATCTTCTTACTATCAGGCAAATCCTATGGCTATAGCAGAAGATAACTAAACATGCAATTCTAATTATAAGCAATAAGTAGAAAGCATGCAGATCTTATGTGGTAAAAGCCCATAGCCTAAGTAAGACCTTAAATTATCTTAAGTCTTCACTTGAGCTTCTTGGGACATTTGCATCTCATCTGGTCCAACCCAGGGCCCTAGCTCCAAGAGCACCTCAGGTGCGCCACCAGCTGAATGCCCCTCTGGGATGTGTGCCTTTGTGCTCTTGTCTAATCAAATACAATTTGATCTATCTAGACAAGTTTGACTCGCAGGTCAATTATACAATAGATTAATTAAAAATGTGATTCGCAGATCACAAATTAATTTACAAGTTTAATTCCAGGCACGCAGGCCCCAGCACAGCACACATTTAACATGGGCAGCCCACATAAGAATAAATAGACAAGCATCATGGCATCAATCAACATGTGATCCTAAAACAAGAAAATAAAATTTTGAAAACCCCATTGGCATCAATTTTAATTTTCTTATGTGTTCTACAACCTTACAATGGTCCATTGATAGGGATCCACTCATCCATCTGGTCAGATCCTCTACCCTTGCATGCACCGAGTCCTAACTGACCCGAGTTGACCTAATGGTCAACCATGCATGCGCCAAGGGCTGAACAACCCTCATGAGTTCTGGCAAGCGGGTGTGACCCCGGGCCTAACTCATGTGTGTTCACTGGTTGTCTCAACCAGACCTCGCTACACGCCTAAGATGCAATCGACCTATGGCCACCTTGATGGAGGTGGGATCACTCACAAGTAAGGGAGCATTCAAACAACGCTTTCAGAAAATATTTTTTTGTATTTTTGATAAAACCGAAATTACTCTAAACGGAGTTGGAAAATATGTTTTGTATTTTTATAAATAAAGAGAACGACACTAAACTACTTAGACTACTTAAAAGAAATAGCAATTACCTACAAATTGAAAGACAAGTAGGAATACTCACAGTGCGATCCTTGAGCATAGAAGGATCGTATCGTCCCGATCTTCAACGGTCCTACTCTGATGGAAGGTATTGCATCATTACAAGCAAACACAGACAAACGAGATCCGCACACACCACGGATTCATATTACAAAGCAAAGCTAAGGGGGAGGTTAAGCCTCACAAATTCCCTTAACACTTAACTAAAGAGAGAGAGGGGGAGGGGAGAAAGCTTGCGCTTAGTGAAGAGTCCTCCAAGTCCTTGCGCCCCTTCAAACAAAGTTTAGATTAGTGTAGAAAACAAGTTCTAGAATCTATAGATGGAAGAGGGGAAAGAACTTAGCCGAATTTGAAGTCTTGTTGGTGTAGCCTTCATGCAAGCCGAAAGTGAAGAACCCCTAAGGGTCTTTGTTGATTGCCGAGGACAAAGGATGAAGCTTCTTAGAGTCCCTCCAAAGGTGCGCAAGATCCTTCAAGTGGTTGAGTTGCGTTGAAGACTTGAGAAGAAAGGGGGAGAAGGGAAAGGGCTCGGCCCTTTAGAGAAGGGGGGAGATAGAATACTCTTAGGCGACAATCACCAATGCTAACACAAGGATTCTTTTCACTAGGCAACTAATAGACAAGAGAGGGGGGAGGTTACAATTTATAGGCTCAACAAGCCATGGGCAAGGGTGACAATTCACCCTAGGCGCAATCATAAGGTTTAAGGAAGAAATTAATGACATTTAATACATTTCCTTTAGCCCTTTTGAATTTCGAATTCTTTCTTGATGGAGCTTCCTTGTAGCCGAATTCTTTATGAGCTCCTTCCTTGTTTGCATGGATGAGATGGCGCCTTCATGCCTTGGACTTATTTGAATTCGAAAATCTTCCTTCAAGAGCATGGGCGGTTAAGAGGTTTCCAAGGGTGATTCCTCAAATTGTGGATCTAGATGATGATCCCTTGATTTGTGGATCTAAATGGTGATCCCTTGATTTGTGGATCTAGATTGTTGATGGCTAGGCGCATTAAATTGTGGGCTGATTTCTTGCATTCGAATCATCATCATATTGAGTGGCGCCTAGGTTGATATGGAAGGTGGAGTTGCATTGATTGTAAGCCCCTTCAACTTGGAGTCTTTAGTTGAAGTAGTTGAAGTGCCTCCTTCCATAATTGGAGCTCTACTTGAGTGGCTTTAGCTTGAGCTTCCTAGCTTCCCTTGAGCTGGGCTATAACCTGCCCAATTATTAACACAAAGGCCAGTAGACTATTCTAGAAGCAAATAAGGAAACTACACAATGCACTAGAGCTTTATTCAATGCAAATAAGGAAAGTGCAAATAAGGTAAGAAAGATGACCTAGGAGGGAAAGCCATATCTGATGGGCTTCCTCCTAGTCCTTCCAGACCTCCTTGGGGCAGGGTTGGCCCCTCCATCATTTCTCCCCGGGTGGGAAGAATTCTCCTCTGGAGAATTATCCTTGTACCCTTGGAGTAATTCCGGAGCGGCCTGTGCCAACTCTTCTTCGGGAAGCCAAGCCTCCTCACCCGACGTAAATTTAACACGGTAAAACACTTGTACCTTGTCTGGGGTGAGTCGGGTCTGATCTTCAAGTATGCTCTGCAGCTCAGGCCTGTCAGTCAACTCCCCGATGTGCACCGGCTCCTCATAGTGCGTGAGATCCTCCACATTGACAGTGGTGGGGATCCCCAAGTCCGGTGGTAGATCCAAGATGTAGGCGTTGTCGTTGATCTTTTCTACAATGGTGAATGGCCCGATTCCTTTTGGGTCCAACTTGCGGCCAGATCCATGGATGCGCTCCTCCCTGACCCGCAGTATAACCTGTTCACCTACAGAGAATTTCCTTTCTCGGCGTTTTCTGTTAGCACTCTTGCGATAGGAATTTACAGCATCAAGCATTTGACAGTGAATTTCATGATGTAAATGGGACATGTGAGTAGCAAAATCTTTAGCAGACATAGAAATATGAGAGTGCCTAGGTAAAGGAAACAAATCGACAGGTTTTCTGGGCTGGTACCCTAAGTTGGCCTGAAAAGGGGACAATCCTGTGGTTTTGTTGACAACACTATTATAGGAGAACTCGGCAATGGGCAACAGCTTATCCCATGTGCCTGGGTGTTCTCCTACCAAACTCCTCAAAATGCTCCCTAGTGATCGATTGACCACTTCGGTCTGCCCATCCGTCTGAGGATGATAGGCCGTGGAGAATTTGAGTTTGGTTCCCAACATAGCCCACAGGGTTTTCCAGAAATGTCCAACAAACCTGGAATCCCTATCAGAAACTATAGTCAGAGGGGTACCTCTATGTTTAACAACCTCCTTAAAGAATAACCTAGCTACATGTGATGCATCTGTGGTTTTGTAGCAAGGTATAAAGTGTGCCATCTTGGTAAACCTATCCACTACGACAAAAATGGAGTCATGTCTGGAGGGAGTCCTTGGTAAACCTAAGATGAAGTCCATGCTAAGGTCTTGCCATGGTGCTTGAGGGATAGGTAGGGGTGTGTACAGACCATAGTTATGTTTCTGAGTTTTCCTGGTCTGACAGGTCCTACAATGTCTAACAACCTTAGCTACATCCCTGTAGAGGTTCGGCCAGAAGAACCGTTCCTCCACTAAGGCTTGAGTCTTGTCTCGGCCATGGTGCCCGGCAGACCCTCCTCCGTGGATCTCCCAAACAAGGAAGTCTCGGATTGAGGTCTTGGGAATGCACAACTTTGGCCCAAGAAACAGAAACTCATCCCTTAGGGTATAGAGGGGATGACTCAAAGGATCTATGCTAAGCTCAGAATAAATGCTTGAAAAATCAGGGCATTCTAGGTATTCATGTTTCATGCGATCAAATCCAACTACTTCAACAGATAAAGTTTGCATAAGTAAAACTACTCTACTCAAAGCATCAGCAACTTTATTTTCAATTCCAGATTTATGCTTCAGAACAAAAGTATACTGTTGAAGGTACTCTACCCATTTAGCATGCCTAGCATTTAATTTCTTTTGAGCATTTAGAAAAGATAAAGCTTGGTGATCACTATTTAGAATAAATTCGTTATGTATCAAATAGTGCCTCCAGTGCCTTAAGGATTGCACTACAGCATAGAACTCCTTATCATAGGTAGTATATCTTTGTTTAGCCTCATTTAACTTCTCACTAAAGTAGGCTATGGGGTGACCTTCCTGACTAAGGGTACCTCCTATTCCTACTCCTGAGGCATCACAGTCCACTATGAAAACTTTAGAGAAGTCAGGTAACTTTAGGACAGGGGCAGTGGTCATTCTAGACTTAAGCTCCACAAAAGCTCTACTAGCAGACTTAGGCCAACTAAACTCACCTTGTTTCATACAGTTGGTTATAGGGGCTACTATGGTGCTAAAGTTTCTAATGAACCTTCTATAAAAGGCAGCTAGACCATGGAAGCTCCTAATTTCAGTTAAAGTCTTGGGTTCAGGCCAGTCTAAGATGGCTTGGATTTTGCTAGGGTCAGCTTGAAGTCCTTGGTCTGAAACTATGAAGCCTAAAAAGACAACCCTAGGGGAAAGGAAAGAACACTTCTTCAGGTTTAGGTATAGCTTTTCTTCCTGAAGTAAGTCTAGGATTTTTCTAAGGTGTTCCATGTGTTCTTCTCGGGTCTTGCTATAGATTAGGATGTCATCAAAGTAAACTACTAAGAATCTTCCTATGTAAGGCTTCAAGACTTGGTTCATTAACCTCATGAAGGTTGAGGGGGCATTAGAAAGGCCAAAGGGCATGACTAGCCATTCATACAAACCATCCTTAGTTTTAAAGGCAGTCTTCCACTCATCCCCAAGTCTGATCCTAACTTGGTGGTACCCACTTCTAAGGTCTAGCTTGCTAAACCACTTAGAACCTACCAGCATGTCCAGCATGTCATCTAATCTTGGGATGGGAAATCTATACTTGATGGTTATTCTGTTCATGGCCCTACAGTCTATACACATGCGCCAGCTTCCATCCTTCTTTGGGGTAAGAAGGGCGGGTACTGCACACGGGCTAAGGCTTTCCCTAATGAAACCCTTGTCTAACAGTTCATCTACTTGTCTTTTGAGCTCTTGATGCTCAGTAGGGTTCATCCTATAGTGGGGTAAGTGTGGGAGAGTAGAACCCGGGACAAGGTCTATGGCATGTTGGATTTCTCTAAGGGGGGGTAAGCCATTGGGAAGTTCTTCCCTGGTGAGCTCAGAGTACCCTGAGAGTAGGGTCTCAACTTCTTTGGGTATGGGTGACTCCTCATCTGGATTGGTTCCCTTAATGACTAAGGAGTACACTTGCTTGGATTCTAAGCAGTCTTGGGTAAAGGCATGGGACCTTATGAGTTGGATGGTTGGCTTGGGTTCCTTAGGTTCCTCTATCCTACCCTTGTTGGTGGCAGCCTTAAGTTCCTTAGGCATGGAAGGCTTCAGTTTGATCTTTTGTCCGTCATGGCTAAAGACATAGGTGTTAGTCCGACCGTAGTGGATAACATCCATATCGTATAACCACGGGCGACCGAGTAAGACTTGGGCGACATCCATGGTTATGACGTCACACCAAATCTTGCCTTGGTAGATGGCAAACTGAAGGGGCACTAAGCACCTATGGGTGACTGGGACACTAGACTGGTTGACCCAGGATATGCTATAGGGATTAGGGTGCGGTTCTGCCTTAAGGTTGAATTTTACTAAGGCTGTGTGAGAGACTGCGTTTAGACTACTTCCCCCATCTATCACTACTTTGCACATGTTACCATTGCATTTCGTGTAGGTGTGGAAAATACTGGTCCTACGCCAGTCCTCAGTTGGGGTAGGTTTGATTAGGGTGCACCTAACCACTCCTAATGTGTCGTGGGTTTGTTCTTCACCACTATCATAAGCTAGTTCTTCCCAAACCGTGCAACCAGAGTCAGGGTTATGGATTTCCTCATGGTTTTCCTCATAGGTTTCTTCACATTTTTCCTCACCTAAGTACAGGACTCTCTTGGGACAGTCTTTCATATAGTGTCCTACTTGGTGGCAAGCATGGCAAACGACTCTAGGTTCTTGGACAGTCCTAGGTCTAGAGGGTGTTGGGGTTGGGGCTTTGGGTTGAGAACTTGAGGGGCTTGAGGAGGGTGCCTTGGGGTAAGTTCTAGGGGAGCTTAACTCTCTCCTAAAGGCTCTCTTTATGTTTTCCTCTACCTCTAAGGCTCTTTGGTAGGCGACTTCTCTAGACTCTATTTGGAAATAGGTCATTCCTCTTTTGATCTCGGGTCTAAGTCCATTCTTATACCTACTAAGGGAGACATGGTCTTCTTCATGGATGCCACTCCTCAGAAGGAGTTCATCAAACCTAGTGGTGTAATCGGTGACGGTCTGACTACCCTGGACTAGGCTCATGGCTTCATCGATAATCTTAAGTTGGAAATAGGGAGGGACATATTTTTCCCTAAGTTTGTCTCGCATGTCTTCCCATCTCTCAATAGGAGGGCGTCTAAACAACTCTATGTTCTTCTCTATGCTAGTCCAGTATAACCTAGCAGTACCTTCTAGGAGACATCGGGTGAACCTAACCTTGGATTGACTAGGCATCATGCTCCAGTCAAAATACCGTTCAAGTTTATCTACCCAATCTAGGAATTCTCTAGGGTCAAGGGAACCACTAAAGGTTGGTGGTGAGAGTTTGATGTTGCGTTGCACTTCATCCTCTCTAGGTCTGTGGTAGGTTTGAGCACGTGGCTCATTCCAATCAGGGTTTTGGTCTTCCCTAGGTCTTTGATAGGGTCGAGCATGTGGATCTTCCCATTCAGATTCTTGGACTCTCCTATTATGGTTCCTATTGTTTTGGGGATGTTCACCTAGGATGGGTTCACTTGAGGGCCGACTAGGGGGTCTATCATCCCTAAGATTTTCAGGATTTGGGAGTCTAGCTCTAATATCCCTAAGTTCCTCTTGGAAGGACGCTATCATGTTAAAGAGTCTAGCCATGTCATTAGGTTCAGCTTGCCTAGTAATATCATTGGATTCAGGGTGGTTATTATAATTTGCTCCTGATCTAGTAGTCATGGTCAAAGATAGTTTTGAAAGAAATTTAGTTTTTTGAAAATAAGGCTCCTAAAAATGATATATTAGATAATAGCCTTTTATGAGATCAACTTCTTTCAAACAACTAGGTCCAAGAAAAGTCTTAGAATTTGAAAAATAGCTTTTAGGCCAAAAATCTATTCTAAGAAAGGCTCTGATACCAAACTGATGGAGGTGGGATCACTCACAAGTAAGGGAGCATTCAAACAACGCTTTCAGAAAATATTTTTTTGTATTTTTGATAAAACCGAAATTACTCTAAACGGAGTTGGAAAATATGTTTTGTATTTTTATAAATAAAGAGAACGACACTAAACTACTTAGACTACTTAAAAGAAATAGCAATTACCTACAAATTGAAAGACAAGTAGGAATACTCACAGTGCGATCCTTGAGCATAGAAGGATCGTATCGTCCCGATCTTCAACGGTCCTACTCTGATGGAAGGTATTGCATCATTACAAGCAAACACAGACAAACGAGATCCGCACACACCACGGATTCATATTACAAAGCAAAGCTAAGGGGGAGGTTAAGCCTCACAAATTCCCTTAACACTTAACTAAAGAGAGAGAGGGGGAGGGGAGAAAGCTTGCGCTTAGTGAAGAGTCCTCCAAGTCCTTGCGCCCCTTCAAACAAAGTTTAGATTAGTGTAGAAAACAAGTTCTAGAATCTATAGATGGAAGAGGGGAAAGAACTTAGCCGAATTTGAAGTCTTGTTGGTGTAGCCTTCATGCAAGCCGAAAGTGAAGAACCCCTAAGGGTCTTTGTTGATTGCCGAGGACAAAGGATGAAGCTTCTTAGAGTCCCTCCAAAGGTGCGCAAGATCCTTCAAGTGGTTGAGTTGCGTTGAAGACTTGAGAAGAAAGGGGGAGAAGGGAAAGGGCTCGGCCCTTTAGAGAAGGGGGGAGATAGAATACTCTTAGGCGACAATCACCAATGCTAACACAAGGATTCTTTTCACTAGGCAACTAATAGACAAGAGAGGGGGGAGGTTACAATTTATAGGCTCAACAAGCCATGGGCAAGGGTGACAATTCACCCTAGGCGCAATCATAAGGTTTAAGGAAGAAATTAATGACATTTAATACATTTCCTTTAGCCCTTTTGAATTTCGAATTCTTTCTTGATGGAGCTTCCTTGTAGCCGAATTCTTTATGAGCTCCTTCCTTGTTTGCATGGATGAGATGGCGCCTTCATGCCTTGGACTTATTTGAATTCGAAAATCTTCCTTCAAGAGCATGGGCGGTTAAGAGGTTTCCAAGGGTGATTCCTCAAATTGTGGATCTAGATGATGATCCCTTGATTTGTGGATCTAAATGGTGATCCCTTGATTTGTGGATCTAGATTGTTGATGGCTAGGCGCATTAAATTGTGGGCTGATTTCTTGCATTCGAATCATCATCATATTGAGTGGCGCCTAGGTTGATATGGAAGGTGGAGTTGCATTGATTGTAAGCCCCTTCAACTTGGAGTCTTTAGTTGAAGTAGTTGAAGTGCCTCCTTCCATAATTGGAGCTCTACTTGAGTGGCTTTAGCTTGAGCTTCCTAGCTTCCCTTGAGCTGGGCTATAACCTGCCCAATTATTAACACAAAGGCCAGTAGACTATTCTAGAAGCAAATAAGGAAACTACACAATGCACTAGAGCTTTATTCAATGCAAATAAGGAAAGTGCAAATAAGGTAAGAAAGATGACCTAGGAGGGAAAGCCATATCTGATGGGCTTCCTCCTAGTCCTTCCAGACCTCCTTGGGGCAGGGTTGGCCCCTCCATCACACCTCATGCTTGCGCACAGGTGCCATCTGGTCGATCCATCTAGGCTGTCAGATGGTCTGATCAGACTATTGGATCTACCCTAGAGGTGACTTCAACCCCATCAACCCATCTAAGGGTTTATAGTAGACGCCATTAGATCTAAATGGAGCGCGCAAGATGTTACAAGTTTTAGGTAAAAACCAACTACAACATGCGCAACAACAAAGTAAGAAGCTTTCATCTACATTAGCATGCGCAACTAGATATATGGTAACAAGCGCAAACATGATGAAACTTCAAGATAGATCTATAACATGTGTTGACATACTCGGATCACAAACAAGCAACATGAAGCAATCATATGAATCTACATGAATCCCATCCTCTGATACCAATTGTTAGGTCCCCTTCAAGGGGGAGCGTAACCGGATAAAGCCCCTTTCTAGAGGGGGGCGCAAATGCAATTTTAGGGGTGTCACCCTCATGATCGCATGTAGATCATATGGTTAACTTATGTATAAGCGAAAGGATCTTTAAAGGGATCATACCAACGCCATGAAGTTGGATGTCGGCTTGGAAGAAGAGAGCAACTTTGATCTCCTCCAAAAGTTCACACACAAGGTGAAGATCTCTTACTTCCTTGGCGTCACTTGTGCTAGCAAGGCACCCAAGGTTCCTTGTCGAATGGAAGGAGATGATGAAAGCTTTCTTGGCCGATCCTTCTTCTCGTCAACCTCTACCACCCGAGAGTTCGAGTGTCGTCGAGAGCCAAAGGGGAGATGAGCGTTTTTTCAAGCTTGTGATCGAATGTGGAGACATTCATCACTATGGCAAAACCGAAATGCCATAAATGGTAAGTCTTCAACACATGCGTTATGCGTTCACATGAAGTGAACCAAACGCATATCTCATCTCACAAATGAACCAAGCGCTCACATATGAGCCGGTTCAATGTAGTTGGTCCAATGACCAAACCAAATCAGCCCAAGTATTGGTCCAGACCAAAATAAACCCTAAGGTTCAAGATCTGACCGTTCATCCTTTGATGCTCTTGATCTCCCAGATCTAGCATCCACACTCTCGATCAAAGCTTACCGATCTCAAGCCCTAATCAATCAAACATGATCAGACTGGATCTCACTTACAATCAGAGTTTAATCTCCTTTAAACTGAATCAAAACAATCCAGTCCACCCGATCTGACTCAAGTAAGTCATATCACCAAATTGTGCGACCCTAAGGGTTTCCTTTAAATGTCGGTAACGATAACTCACGTCATCACAATCAGTGAGGGGTATCTAGCAACACATCACTGTCTCCCGATATAAAGGAAAGAGTCTTCCAAGACTACACCCAAACCACAGCACAAGTGTGAATCCACTTCACAAGGCATACATGTTTCCTTTGCCACTGGATGTTCTTATTGGACAAGCATGTCAAGCCTGTAACTCCAATACAATGAGCATGATTAGATCAGATGAACATAGTCATCTGGGTATGGCCATACACTATCTCAATCATCTCATACAGGGGGGCCCCTTTAGAACATCACACTCCTTGAACAAGGAGACGGCAATCCTATATCTATCACTAGTGTCCTAACCTGACTCATGATCATTATCCAAGATAGTCTATAATCATTATGTTTCAAATGATATTGAACTACCTCAAAATAATGACATTCATCATTTAGAAACACAAGTGATCTCAAGTCAGAGGACATGTGCCACTTGTTGCATTCAAGGATTATTCACATTGTGACAAACAATTGAATATCCTAGTAGGGTCTGTCCAGTACATCCAATGTACCCATGAGTCTACATCTTATTTCATGCTCGAAGCATCCTATAAGATTAGCACACATATTAGTCTCAATCATATCAAGGCTGTCTCATGTTCACCAAGATATCTCGACTAAGGACATATGCATGTCAGCCTAGCTGAACAGCTTTGAGACATTATTCAGAAGTACACTTATTACAGCAGACAAGGTAGCAACCTGAATAATAACCATGCCTTTATAAACATAAGAGTTTATTACATGATACTTATACAATCCCAAGGCCTCAAACATTAGCCTTAAGGGCATACCCCAACATCGGTAACGATAACTTACGTTATCACGATCAGTGAGGGGTATCTAGCAACACATCACTGTCTCCCGATATAAAGGAAAGAGTCTTCCAAGACTACACCCAAACCATAGCACAAGTGTGAATCCACTTCACTAGACATACATGTTTCCTTTGCCACTGGATGTTCTTATTGGACATGCGTGTCAAGCTTGTAACTCCAATATGATGAGGATGATTAGATCAGATGAACATAGTCATCTGGGTATGGCCATACACTTTCTCAATCATCTCATCCAGGGGGCCCCTTTAGAACATCACACTCCTATCAAGGAGACGGCAATCCTTTATCTATCACTAGTGTCCTAACCTGACTCATGATCATTATCCAAGATAGTCTATAACCATTATGTTTCAAATGATATTGAACTACCTCAAAACAATGACAATCATCATTTAGAAACACAAGTGATCTCAAGTCAGAGGAAGTATGCCACTTGTTTGCATACAAGGATTATTCACATTGTGACAAGCAATTGAACATCCTAGTAGGGTCTGTCCAGTACATCCAATGTACCTATGAGTCTACATCTTATTCCATGCTCGAAGCATCCTATAAGATTAGAACACATATTAGTCTCAACCATATCAAGGCTGTCTCATGTTCACCAAGATATCTCGACTAAGGACTTAACTGCATGTCAGCCAAGCTGAACAGCATTGAGACATTATTCAGAAGTATACATATGACAGCAGATAATGCAACAACATGAATAACAACCATTGACTTTATAAACATGAAGTTTATACATGATACTGATACAATCCCGAGGCCTCAAACATTAGCCTTAAGGGCATACCCCAACAATTTCCCACTTGCACTTAATCTAATGGTTGAGATATCTAAAACCCATATTATTACAGTGCTTCTCATGCTTCTGCTGCGCCAGAGGCTTTGTAAGCGGGTCAGCCAGATTGTCATCTGTATGAACCTTGCAGATTTTGATCTCGCCTCGATCAATGATCTCCCGGATCAAGTGAAACCGTCTCTGTATGTGCTTGGACTTCTGGTGCGACCGTGGTTCCTTTGCTTGTGCGATTGCTCCAGTGTTATCACAGAAGATAACCAAAGGATCTGCACTCGAAGGAACATCACCAAGTTCCTGAACGAACTTACGAATCCACACTGCCTCCTTAGATGCTTCTGAGGCTGCAACATACTCGGCTTCTGTTGTGGAATCAGCAACAATAGATTGTTTGAAACTTTTCCACACCACTGCTCCTCCATTCAAGCTAAAAACATAGCCTGATTGCGATCGGAAATCATCCTGGTCAGATTGGAACAAAGCGTCAGTATATCCTTCAATACTGAGTTCTTGCTGACCACCATACACCAAGAACATATCTTTGGTCCTCCGAAGATATTTCAAAATGTTCTTGACTGCAATCCAGTGCGCCTGACCTGGATTACTTTGGAATCGACTGGTCACGCTTAACCCGTAAGCGATGTCTGGGCGAGTACACAACATCGCATACATAATGGACCCAATAGCCGAAGCATAAGGCGTATTGTCCATTTCATCTTTCTCAGTCTGTGTTTGTGGACACTGACTCTTCGAAAGATTCAGACCATGTCTGACTGGAAGATATCCTCTCTTAGAATTCTCTAAATGGAATCTCTCTAGGACTTTATCGATGTAAGTACTCTGGCACAGCCCGAGAAGCCTCTTAGATCTATCTCTGTAGATCTTCACACCTAATACATAGGCTGCTTCTCCTAGATCTTTCATCTGGAAACATTTTCTTAACCATGCCTTAACGGCATGTAGTTCAGGAATATCGTTTCCAATGATTAAGATATCATCGACGTAGAGGACTAGGAATGTAATTACGCTCCCACTAAACCTCTTATATACACACGGGTCATCTTCATTCTTGATGAAACCAAATTCACAGATTGATTCATCAAAACGAATATTCCAGCTTCTTGATGCTTGCTTAAGTCCATAAATGGACTTCTTTAACTTGCATATTTTATGACGATCTGATGGATTAGTGAAACCTTCAGGTTGTGTCATATACACATCCTGATCCAGATTTCCATTAAGGAAAGCGGTCTTCACATCCATCTGCCAGATCTCATAATCATAATATGCTGCTATTGCGAGAATGATCCGAATAGACTTGAACATGGCTACAGGAGAGAAAGTTTCATCATAATCTATCCCGTAGATTTGTTTGAAACCTTTCGCAACTAGCCTGCCTTTATACGTAACCACGTTACCATCCATGTCTATCTTCTTCTTGAAGATCCATTTACAGCCTATAGGGATTACTCCCGGAGGCGGATCAACCAAATCCCAGACTTGGTTATCTGACATGGAGTCCATCTCGGCTCGCATAGCTTCAAGCCATCTCGCTGATTCCGGTCCACTGACCGCATCCGCATAAGTGAGGGGTTCATCACGATCAATGATGTAGACTCCGTCATAGAGCTCAGGCTGTCGACGGATCCTTCCCGATCTTCGCAGTTCCCGTGATATCTGAGCCTCAGGTTGTTCAATAACCTGTTCTACTGGCTCTTGCTCATCCAACTGTGCTTGACTACTTTGTCCTTCCTCTGGATTCTCATCCAGATTTATTTCTCTCCCACTGGCCTCTTGCAGAAGAAATTCCTTCTCAAGAAAAATAGCCGTCCGAGCAACAAATACTTTGTTCTCTTTGGGGTCGTAGAAATAATAACCCTTAGTTTCCTTAGGGTAACCGACAAAGATGCATTTCTCAGATCTGCTCTCTAGTTTCCCAGAGGCGAGCTTTTTGACATAAGCCTCGCAACCCCAGATCTTAATAAATGTCAAGCTCGGCTGTTTCCCATACCATAACTCATATGGAGTCTTTGAAACTGCCTTGGATGGCACTCGGTTTAGTACCTTTGCAGCTGTTTCCAGTGCAAATCCCCAAAAGGAGTAAGGTAGAGTAGCCTGACTAATCATTGAACGAACCATATCCAATAAGGTTCTGTTCCTCCTCTCGGACACACCATTCCATTGCGGTGTTCCTGGCGGAGTAAGCTGTGAGACAATCCCACACTGCTTCAGATAGTCAGTAAACTCTCGACTTAGGTATTCTCCACCTCGATCTGAGCGAAGTGCCTTGATATTTCGGCCTAGCTGATTTTGCACTTCATTTTTGAACTCTTTGAACTTGTCAAAAGATTCACTCTTATGTCTCATTAGATAGACATACCCGTATCTACTTAAATCATCAGTAAAGGTAATGAAGTATGAATAGCCACCTCTGGCATGTTTACTAAATGGCCCACACACATCACTGTGAATGAGGTCAAGTAAACCTGAAGCCCTTTGACCTTTGTTAGGAAAAGGAGCCTTCGTCATTTTACCCATTAAACAAGCTTTGCATGTATCAAGCTCCTCATAGGAGAATGATCCCAGCAGTCCATGATCATGCAACCGCTTAATGCGTTTCTCGTTAATATGGCCTAAACGACTATGCCATAGCAAGGTGCTGTCATCAGCATACTTGGCTTTCTTATTATCAATATTTTGTATAGAATATTCCATGTCCAACATGAATAACCCATTGTTAATTGATCCAGTAGCATAAACAATATTATCATAAGAAATAACACACTTTGAAATATTGCATTCAAAGGAAAACCCTTTCCTGACAAGAGCAGGAATAGAGATAATATTTTTCGTTATACTAAGTACAAAATAACAATTGTTCAATTCTAATACAAGTCCAGATGGTAATGAGATGTGATATTCTCCTACAGCAACATCAGCAACCCGTGCTCCGTTTCCAACTCGTAGGTCCACCTCATGCTGTCCCACCTGTCTTCTTCTCTTGAGTTCCTGTACATTTGAACAAATGTGAACTCCACATGCAGTGTCCAACACCCATGATATAGAAGAAGAAACCATGACTTCAGTCACGAAAATACCTGAGCCAGAAGCAAAAGGATTGCTTCCCTTCTTGTCTCCTTGGAGCGCTTTACAGTCCTTTTTCCAGTGACCCAGCTGGCCACAGTGGAAACATCTGTATTCCTTCGACCGCTTAACCTTTTGTTTCAGAGCCTTGCTGTAGCTCTTGACAGGGGCTTTGCCCTTCTTCCCTTTCTTCTTGTTCCTTGAAGGAACCATCAAGACAGAGGTTGAAGGCTTTCCCTTTAGAGTCAACTCTGTAGTCAAGAGCATGTTCAGTAACTCTGCCGGGGTACAGTCGATCTTGTTCATATTAAAGTTAATGATGAACGGATCGAAAGAGGTCGGGAGAGACTGCAATATGATGTCTACAGCAAGCTCCTGATTGATGGTATGTCCCAGTTTCTCTAGAGCCTCCTTGTACCCAATCATCTTGAGTACGTGAGCTCCCACTAGACTCCCTTCAGCCAGTTTGCTCTGAAAGAAAAGTTTAGTCAAATTGTAGCGTTCAGTCCTAGCCTGTGCAGCATACAGCAGCTTGAGGTTTGCTATAATTTGTATAGCAGATAGATCCTCATGCTGACGCTGCAGCTATGGCGTCATAGACGCAAGCATCAGGCAAGCGACATCAATGCTATCATTGACATGCTTTTCATAGGCATCGCGAACCGCCCTTGCGGCGTTCGCAGCGGGTTGAGGCGGTATAGCCGTCTCGAGGACATACAGCTTCCTCTCTACCTTAAGAACAATCTTAAGGTGTCCGTACCAGTCTGAGAAGTATGGCCCAGCAAACTTCTCTCTCTTTCTAGTAGGAATCGCACATTGAAATTCGTGGTGTTCGTTGCTGCAGTAATCTACAACAATGCAAGAACAGCAAGGTCAGTATCAATGTTTAGAATCAATCCAGGACTTAAGAAAGATTCTTTTCTCACTATTTTATCTGACTGAAAAATCCATTAAACAGTCCGAAAGAGTAATGCTCTTTTAGTGAGATGGGATCCAGATTTCATACTTGGTCTCCGCGTCCTGCTCAGGCGAGATAAGATGCATAGAGAGTACAAGCACTAATTTCTGGTAGGCAATGCCTGCCAATCGCCAACCCGTGCGATTCCCCTTCATCTGGGCAATCCAGCAGACTGTGCCAACTGAGTTGGTACAACACAGTCTCTGATCCCACAGATGGCTGCCTCCATATAGCTCACATATGCTCAGTATGTAGCCTACATGGTCAAGCTGACCTGACCTACTCCCTGGACCACCACGTGCTATGCTGAGCAACGAGAAGCGATAAATCCCTTCTCTGTAACACGCAGGTGTAATCACACACCGTCTGAAGATAGATGGGCGTGCCCACTGAGTGGGTACAACACGGCCCCAACGATAGTCAGAACAGTGAGGTTTCGCGTCAGAAGGCTTACGTGCTTGATATTTTAGCGTTGGATTTTAACGGTCTTTTATCTTCTTAACTATCATGCATAACCTATGGCGATAGCAGAAGATTAAATGATGCAATTCTAATTATATAAACAATAAGTAGAAAGCATGCTGATCTTATGTGGTAAAAGCCCATTAAACCTAAGTAAGACCTTAATTTAACTTAAGTCTTCACTTGAGCTCTTCATGGGTCTTTTGCCTTCTCATCTGGCCCAACCCAGGGCCCGAGCGCCCACTGCAGCTCAGGTGCGCCCACCAGGTAAATGCGCCTGTCCCAGAGTCGAACCCTGGACCTCCCACCTGGTTAAGCCTCAAGCTGCATGCGCCTCTGCCATGTGTGCTCTGTGCTCTTGTCTGATAAAATTACAATTTAATCTATCTAGACAAGATTGACTCGCAGGTCAATTACACTTTATAAATTAAATAACATGTGATGCGCAGATCACAATAAAAATTAATTTACAATTTTAATTCCAGGCACGCAGGCCCCAGCAAAGCACACATTAATTAGGCAGCCCACATAAGATTAAATAAACAAGCATCATGGCATCCAACCAACATGTGATCCAAATAAGAAAATAAAATTTTTGAAAACCCATTGGCATCAATTTTAATTTTCTTATGTGCCTTACTACCTTACAACGGTCCATTACTAGGGATCCACTCATCAGACCTAGTCTTATCCACTGCCCTTGCATGCACCAAGTCCTAACTGACTTGAGTCGACCTAATGGTCAACCATGCATGCGCTGGGCTGAACAACCCTCATGAGTTCTGGCAAGCGGGTGTGACCCCGGGCCTAACTCATATGCGTTCACTGGTTGTCTCAACCAGACATCGCTACACGCCTGTCTGCAGTCGACCTATAGCCACCTTGTGCTTGCGCACAGATGCCATCTGGTCGACCCATCTAGGCTGTCAGATGGTCTGATCAGACTGTTTGGATCTTAACTAGGTGATGACTTCAACCCTACTAACCCGTCTAAGGGTTTATAGCAAGCGCTTAGATCTAAGTGAGGCGCGCAAGTGATTAAGTTTTTTAAGAAAAACTACAACATTCAACATGCGCAACTATGTAAGCATCAAACATGCTCCAACATAAAATATATTCAACTAGTAGTTTCGCATGATGAGAAAACTTAGATCTATGCATAAACGCATACATGGATCACCTTCAGCAATCATATGAACATATATAAACCAATGCTCTGATACCAATTGAAAGCCCCCTAAATCTAAGGGGGGACGAAACCCTAATAGGAGGCGCATATAAAATTCGCAAGGAAGCAAGGGTTTCTTAAAGATCTTTTACATGCCATATGATCAACTGTCAAATGATTGAATAGATCAAGAAGAAGATCATACCATAGCCATTGATTCGAATGGCGTCTTGGAAGAAGATGGCGAAAGGGCTCTCCTGCAAAGGTGACGCACACAAGAGGATGATGACTACTCCTTGTGTTCCTTGTGCTAGCAAGGTTCTCCAAGTGCCCTTATCGTATGGAAGGGATGAGATCTACACTTCTTGGCCGAATCCTCTCTTGTCGTCAACCTTCACCACGCAAGAGTGAGTCTTTGAGACCAAGGGGCGAGAGACGAGAATAGAGAAGCGTTGCACTCGAACGTGGAGGCGTTTTCCACTTTGGAAAACCGAATTTCCAAAAATAGCAAATGCTTCAATACATGCGTTATGCGTTCACTCCAAGTGAACCGAACGCTCATCCCTCTAAATTGAACCATGCGCTCATACATGAGCCGGTTCAATTTGGATTTGGTTCAAGGACCAAATCAAGCCAAGCCTTGGTCCAGATCACCTTAAACCCTAAGATTCAAGATCTGACCGTTCATCTCTTGATGCTCCTGATCTGACCAATCTAGCATCAATTCTCTCGATCGAAGCTTACCGATCTCAAGCCCTAATCAATCAAACATGATCAGACCAGATCTCACTTACAATCAGAGTTTAAATCCCTTAAACTGAACCAAAACAATTCAGTCCACACGATCTGACTTAAGTAAGTCATATCATCAAATTGTGCGACCCTAAGGGTTTCCTTTAAATGTCGGTAACGATAACTTACGTTATCACGATCAGTGAGGGGTATCTAGCAACACATCACTGTCTCCCGATATAAAGGAAAGAGTCTTCCAAGACTACACCCAAACCATAGCACAAGTGTGAATCCACTTCACTAGACATACATGTTTCCTTTGCCACTGGATGTTCTTATTGGACATGCGTGTCAAGCTTGTAACTCCAATATGATGAGGATGATTAGATCAGATGAACATAGTCATCTGGGTATGGCCATACACTTTCTCAATCATCTCATCCAGGGGGCCCCTTTAGAACATCACACTCCTATCAAGGAGACGGCAATCCTTTATCTATCACTAGTGTCCTAACCTGACTCATGATCGTTATCCAAGATAGTCTATAACCATTATGTTTCAAATGATATTGAACTACCTCAAAACAATGACAATCATCATTTAGAAACACAAGTGATCTCAAGTCAGAGGAAGTATGCCACTTGTTTGTATACAAGGATTATTCACATTGTGACAAGCAATTGAACATCCTAGTAGGGTCTGTCCAGTACCTCCAATGTACCTATGAGTCTACATCTTATTCCATGCTCGAAGCATCCTATAAGATTAGAACACATATTAGTCTCAACCATATCAAGGCTATCTCATGTTCACCAAGATATCTCGACTAAGGACTTAACTGCATGTCAGCCAAGCTGAACAGCATTGAGACATTATTCAAAGATAATGCAACAACATGAATAACAACCATTGCCTTTATAAACATGAAGTTTATACATGATACTGATACAATCCCGAGGCCTCAAACATTAGCCTTAAGGGCATACCCCAACAATCCATGTCCCTACATGACTTATGACATGCCCAATGACAGCCGTTTTAATCTCCCAATTGCGGAGAGACGTAAGACTGTATCAAAGCACATCCATCATCAAATCTAAACATGAATGCCTCAAGTCTAAGGATCAATGCAAACCTCTTGCATGTGAGATTGACTTGTTGACTAGACAAGTCAATCCTCACGGTGGATCACTCCAGTGCATCCAATGCACCCGTATGTCTGCGTTACTATGCCCCGCACCTAACCAGCCCATACACCAGTCTCATATGTACCAAAGATGTCCCATATCTGCTAAGGTACCTTGACCGGGGATAGCTTATGATAATGGATCCAAGCAAACTCCTGGGACATTATTTATGCAACTTAATACATCAACGCAGGTAGAGAAGTCTGCATAACAACGACCATGCCTTTATAAAGAATAGAAATTCTATCAAAGTACATTCAAACAATGTCTGACCATGTCCATACATTGGTCTGCAGGGCATATACACCAACAATCTCCCACTTGCACTAAGACCAAGGGCAATTGATGTTTAATCAGTCCCTGTGTCTCTAGTATGACTTATTTAGCTTCCGCTACGCCAGAGGCTACGTCAGTGGGTTTTTCTAGATTGCTATATGTGTTTATTTTAACAAATTTGAATCATCATCTTTATCCATGATCTCCAAGATCAGATGATATTGCTGCAGTACATACTTGAGTGCTAAGTTCCATGCTATGGCCCCAATAAGAAGTATATTGGACCATCGAGCACCAGGAACTAAATCAAGTTCAAGTGAATGAAGCTGCTTCCTTCGCTGCCACAAGAAGCTGCAATGTACTCAGCCTTAATTGTAGAATTTGCCATTGTGGTTTGTCTAATGCTCTTCCAGCACACAACACCGTAACAAGGCAAAGAGCAAATCCTGGCTATGATTAATAGTCATTAGACTGGAAAGAAGTGTCAGTGTACCCTTGTACACAAAGTTCTTCCTATCTATCATAGACTAGACCTCAATCCTTTATACTTCCCAAGTATATATAAGGATTGCTTTCACAGCTATCCAGTGTCAAACACTAGGATCTGATTGAAACTTGCTGGCTATGCTCCAAGCATTTGCCATATGTGGTCTTGTGCACTATGTACAAAACATGATCTATCCTGTACCCAATGTAACAGGATTTTAGACCCATGTTACTACTCTCCAGCTGTGTCATAGGACATAGCATCCTTGTGAGAGTCAGACCATATCTCTCTGGAAGGTATCAATATTTGGAATTACCCAATATGAACCTCTCCAGAAACTCCTGGATGAACATAGATTGACTAAAGGGCAATGACTTTCTTGGATCTCTATCTATAGACCCTCATGCCAAGAACGTTGGCATCATTCCCGAGATCATCCTTCTCGAAATACTTCTCCAGCTTGGTCTTCACCATGTGAAGAGCTGAGATGTCATTTGAGTAGGATATCATCAATCATCTAGAACAAGAATTATTATTATGGTGCTCCCACTGATCTTCTTGTAAACACAGGCTCATGCTTGCATAAGACCATACATATCTTTACGGCCTTGATATGAAAACCTTTCAGCTATTTCCATATGGACATACCCTTACAGACGTCCATTAAGAAAAGCAATTTTTCATAACAACATGCCATAACAGAAAATGCGATTATAACAAGCACATACCTTAATGGACTTCAAACACAGCTATTGGTAAAAATTTCATCACTATCCACCTAGTGGATTTGCTTGAAATTTCTATTCACCAGCTTGCCTTTAAGGTAACAATATTACCTTCCATGTCTATCTTCCTAGAAGATTTATTTACAGCCTATGGGTGTTACCCTTTTGGCGGCTCATCCAAGTCCCAGACCTGATCAGCAGACATGGAGTCCATTACGGTTCTCATGGCGCTTAGCCATTTCTTGGAATCTGGTCTATCGACCGCTTCCATTTCATCATAAGTCTTAGGTTCATCCTTGATGAAAAATTCGTCATGCCCAGCATTTCGAATCCATCCAGACTTATGTGGTTCCTGTGTTACTTGAACTTCAGGTTGACTTTCAACCTGTATGTGAGATTCAACTCTCCATTTGTGTCTAATTGTATTGTGGTTGATTCTGGACCTTGTCCCAATCAAATCTACTCCCACCAGCTCCTTCCAAAAGAAATATCTTCTTAAGAGAGACAGTAGTTTGAGTAACAAATATTTTTGCTCTCTTTAGTGAAGAGTCCCCTTCAAGGGGGAGCGCAAGCGGATAAAACCCCTTTCAAGAGGGGGGCCGAAACCCTAAGGGAGGGGGCGCATGCAAGTTTGCTAGGGTTTCAATAATGCAATCGACTTATATGCTCATATAATCAACTTTGATAGATTGATTAGAATGGTAGCGATTCATACCATGGCCATCGCTTAGATGGTGTCTAGGAAGTAAAGAGAACGATGGGGTTCTCCTCCAAAGCGCCACACACAAGATGAACAATGGCTTGCTCCTTGGACGCTCCTTGTGCTAGCAAGGTTCTCCAAGTGACCTTGTCGTGTGAGAAGGGATGAAGAAGGTTGAGAGAACAAGCTTGGGCGAGAGCTACTTGCGCAAAAACTTCCTTGTCGTCCAAAGCCACACCTCACCACTCGACAAGAGTGAATGGAGAAGAGGAGCGCTTACGTTACAAGGTGGAAGCGTTTTCCAAATGGAAAACCGACTTCCACATAAGGCAAGTCCTCAATGCATGCGTTCATGCATTGAACCATCGAAACCTTCTCTCATTCGAACCAAACGTTCACCTAGTGAACCGGTTCAAATCAATGGGTTTGGTTCAAAACAATTAACCCAAGCTATTTGGTCTAGATCACATTGAACCCTAAGGCTCAAGATCTAACCGTTCATCTCCTGATGCTCCTGATCTCACCGATCTAGCATCATCTCTCTCGATCGAAGCTTACCGATCTCAAGCCCTAATCAATCAAACATGATCAGACCAGATCTCACTTATAATCAGAGATTAAATCCCTTTAAACTGAACCCAAACAATTCAGTCCACACGATCTGACTCAAGTAAGCCATATCATCAAATTGTGCGACCCTGAGGGTTTCCTTTAAATGTCGGTAACGATAACTTACGTTATCACGATCAGTGAGGGGTATCTAGCAACACATCACTGTCTCCCGATATAAAGGAAAGAGTCTTCCAAGACTACACCCAAACCACAGCACAAGTGTGAATCCATTCACAGGGCATACATATTTCCTTTGCCACTGGATGTTCTTATTGGACAAGCATGTCAAGCCTGTTGCTCCAATATGATGAGCATGATTAGACCAGATGAATACAGTCACCTGGGTATGGCCATACACTTTCTCAATCATCTCATTCAGGGGGGCCCCTTTAGAACATCACACTCCTTAAACAAGGAGACGGCAATCCTTTATCTATCACTAGTGCCCTAACCTGACTCATGATCATTATCCAAGATAGTCTATGATCATTATCTTTCAAATGATATTGAACTACCTCAAAATAATGACATTCATCATTTAGAAACACAAGTGATCTCAAGTCAAAGGACATGTGCCACTTGTAGTATACAAGGATTATTCACATTGTGACAAGCAATTGAATATCCTAGTAGGGTCTGTCCAGTACATCCAATGTACCCATGAGTCTACATCTTATTCCATGCTCAAAGCATCCTATAAGATTAGAACACATATTAGTCTCAATCATATCAAGGCTGTCTCATATTCACCAAGATATCTCGACTAAGGACATATAGCCTGTCAGCCTAGCTGAACAGCTTTGAGACATTATTCAGTAGTACACTTATTACTGCAGACAAGGTAACAACCTGAATAATAACCATGCCTTTATAAACATAAGAGTTTATTACATGATACTGTTACAATCCCAAAGGCCTCAAACATTAGCCTTAAGGGCATACCCCAACAATCTCCCACTTGCACTTAATCTAATGGTTGAGAAATCTCAAACCCATATTATTACAGTGCTTTTCATGCTTCTGCTGCGCCAGAGGCTTGGTAAGCGGGTCAGCCAGATTGTCGTCTGTATGAACCTTGCATATTTTGATCTCGCCACGATCTATGATCTCCCGGATCAAGTGAAACCGTCTCTGTATGTGCTTGGACTTCTGGTGCGACCGTGGTTCCTTTGCTTGTGCGATTGCTCCAGTGTTATCACAGAAGATAACCAAAGGATCGACACTCGAAGGAACGACACCAAGTTCTCTCACGAACTTACGAATCCACACTACCTCCTTGGATGCTTCCGAGGCTGCAACATACTCGGCTTCTATTGTGGAATCAGCAACAGTAGACTGTTTGAAACTCTTCCACACCACTGCTCCACCATTCAAGCTAAAAACGTAGCCTGATTGCGATCGGAAATCATCCTGGTCCGACTGGAACGAAGCGTCAGTATATCCCTCTATACTGAGTTCTTCCTGACCACCATATATCAAGAACATATCTTTGGTCCTCCGCAGATATTTTAAGATGTTCTTGACCGCAATCCAGTGCGCCACACCTGGATTACTTTGGAACCGACTGGTCACGCTTAACCCGTAAGCGACGTCTGGGCGAGTACACAACATCGCATACATAATGGACCCAATAGCCGAAGCATAAGGCGTATTGTCCATTTCATCTTTCTCAGTCTGTGTTTGCGGACACTGACTCTTCGAAAGATTCAGACCATGTCTGACTGGAAGATATCCTCTTTTAGAATTCTCTAAATGAAATCTTTCCAGGACTTTATCGATGTACGTACTCTGGCACAGCCCGAGAAGCCTCTTAGATCTATCCCTGTAGATCTTCACACCTAACACATAGGCTGCTTCTCCTAGATCTTTCATCTGGAAACATTTTCCTAACCATGCTTTAACAGCATGCAGTTCAGGAATATCGTTTCCAATGATCAAGATATCATCGACGTAGAGGACTAGGAAAGTAATCACGCTCCCACTAAACCTCTTATATACACACGGGTCATCCTCGTTCTTGATGAAACCAAACTCAGAGATTGATTCATCAAAACGAATATTCCAGCTTCTTGATGCTTGTTTAAGTCCATAAATAGACTTCTTTAACTTGCATATTTTATGACGATCTGATGGATTAGTGAAACCCTCAGGTTGTGTCATATACACATCCTCATCCAGATTTCCATTAAGGAAAGCTGTCTTCACATCCATCTGCCAGATCTCATAATCATAATATGCAGCTATTGCGAAAAGAATCCGAATAGACTTGAACATGGCTACAGGAGAGAAAGTTTCATCATAATCTATCCCGTAGATTTGTTTGAAACCTTTCGCAACTAGCCTGCCTTTATAGGTAACTACGTTACAATCCATGTCAATCTTCTTCTTGAAGATCCATTTACAGCCTATAGGGATTACTCCCGGAGGCGGATCAACCAAATCCCAGACTTGGTTATCTGACATGGAGTCCATCTCGGCTCGCATAGCATCAAGCCATCTAGCTGACTCCGGTCCACTGACCGCATCCGCATAAGTGAGGGGTTCATCATTATCAATGATGTAGACTCCGTCATAGCGCTCAGGCTGTCGACGGATCCTTCCCGATCTTCGCGGTTCCCGTGATATTTGAGCCTCAGGTTGTTCAGTAACCTGATCTACCGGCTCAGGCTCATCCAACTGTGCTTGACTACTTTGTCCTTCCTCTGGATTCTCATCCAGCTTTATTTCTCTCCCACTGGCCTCTTGCAGAAGAAACTCCTTCTCAAGAAATATGGCCGTCCGAGCAAGAAACACCTTGTTCTCCTTGGGATCGTAGAAATAATAACCCTTAGTTTCCTTAGGGTAACCGACAAAGATACATTTCTCAGATCTGCTCTCTAGTTTCCCAGAGGCGAGCTTTTTGACATAAGCCTCGCAACCCCAGATTCTGATAAATGTCAAGCTTGGCTGTTTCCCATACCATAACTCATATGGCGTCTTTGAAACGGCCTTGGATGGCACTCGGTTTAGTACCTTTGCAGCTGTTTCCAGTGCAAAACCCCAAAAGGAATATGGAAGAGTAGCCTGACTCATCATAGAACGAACCATATCAAGTAACGTTCTATTTCTCCTCTCGGACACACCATTCCATTGTGGTGTTCCTGGCGAAGTGAGCTGTGAGATAATCCCACACTCCTTCAGATAGTCAGTAAACGCATGACTCAAGTATTCTCCACCTCGATCAGAACGAAGTGCCTTGATATTTCGGCCTAGCTGATTTTGTACTTCATTCTTGAACTCTTTGAACTTGTCAAAAGATTCACTTTTATGTCTCATAAGATAGACATAACCATATCTACTGAAATCATCAGTAAAGGTAATGAAGTACTGATAGCCACCTCTGGCATGTTTACTAAATGGCCCACACACATCACTGTGTATAAGGTCAAGTAAACCTGAAGCCCTTTGACCTTTGTGAGGAAAAGGTGACTTCGTCATTTTACCCATTAAACAAGCTTTGCATGTATCAATCTCCTCATAGGAGAATGATCCCAGCAGTCCATGATCATGCAACCGCTTAATGCGCTTCTTGTTAATATGGCCTAAACGACTATGCCATAGCAAGGTGCTGTCATCAGCATACTTGGCTTTCTTATTATCAATGTTTTGTATGGAATATTCCATGTCCAACATGAATAACCCATTGTTAATTGAACCAGTTGCATAAACAATATTATTACAAGATAAAACACACTTTGAAATATTGCATTCAAAGGCAAATCCTTTCCTGACAAGAGCAGGAATAGAGATAATATTTTTGGTGATACTCGGTACAAAATAACAATTGTTTAATTCCAATACAATGCCAGATGGTAAAGAAATGAAATAGTCTCCTACAGCAACAGCAGCAACCCGTGCCCCGTTTCCAACGCGTAGGTCTACCTCATGCTGTCCCACCTGCCTTCTTCTCTTGAGTTCCTGTACATTTGAACAAATGTGAACTCCACATGCAGTGTCCAACACCCATGAAATAGAAGAAGAAGATAACATGACCTCAGTCACATAAATACCTGAGCCAGAAGCGATGCTTCCCCTCTTATCTCCTTGGAGCGCTTTACAGTCCTTTTTCCAGTGACCCAGCTGGCCACAGTGGAAACACCTGTTGTCCTTGGACCGCTTCACCTTCTGTTTCAGAGCCTTACTGTAGTTCTTGACAGAGGCCTTGCCCTTCTTCCCCTTCTTCTTATTCCTCGAAGGAACCATTAAGACAGAGGTTGAAGGCTTTCCCTTCAGAGTTTCCTCAGTAGTCAAGAGCATATTCAACAGCTCTGCCGGTGTACAATCGATTTTGTTCATATTAAAGTTAATAATGAACGCATCGAAAGAGGGCGGGAGAGACTGCAGAATAATATCTACAGCAAGCTCCTGGTTAATGGTATGCCCCAGTTTCTCCAGAGCCTCCTTGTGCCCAATCATCTTGAGCACGTGAGCTCCCACTGGGCTCCCTTCAGCCAGTTTGCTCTGAAAGCAAAGCTTTGTCAGATTATAGCGTTCTGTCCTCGCCTGTGCAGTATACAACATCTTGAGGTTCGCTATAATCTCTATAGCCGACATATCCTCATGCTGACGCTGCAGTGGTGGCGTCATAGACGCTAGCATCAGGCAAGCGACATCAATGCTATCATTGACGTGCTTTTCATAGGCATCACGAACCGCCCTTGCGGCGTTCGCAGCGGGTTGAGGCGGCACAGCCGTCTCGAGGACATACAGTTTCCTCTCAGCCTTAAGAACGATCTTAAGGTGTCCGAACCAGTCAGAGAAGTTCGGCCCAGCAAACTTCTCCCTTTCCAGTAGGGATCGCACATTGAAGCTCATGGTGTTCGTTGCTGCAGGAATCTACAACAATGCAAGAACAGCAAGGTCAGTATCAATGTCTAGAATCAATCCAGGACTTAAGAAAGATTCTTTTCTCACTATTTTGTCTGACTGAAAAATCCAGTAAACAGTCCGAAAGAGTAACACTCTTTTAGTGAGATGGGATCCAGATTTCATACTTGGTCTCCGCGTCCCGCTCAGGCGAGATAAGATGCACAGAGATGACAAGCACTAATTTCTGGTAGGCAGTCCCTGCCAATCGCCAACCCGTGCGATTCCCCTTCATCTGGGCAATCCAGCAGACTGTGCCAACTGAGTTGGTACAACACAGTCTCTGATCCCGCAGATGGCTGCCTCCATGCGCTACCATATGCACCACATATGTAGCCTACATGGTCAAGCTGACCCGACCTACTCCCTGGACCACCACGTGCTATGCTGAGCAACGAGAAGCGATAAATCCCTTCTCTGTAACACGCAGGTGAAATCACACACCGTCTGAAGATAGATGGACGTGCCCACTGAGTGGGTACAACACGGCTCCAACGATAATCAGAACAGTGAGGTTTCGCGTCAGAAGGCTTACGAGCTTGATATGTTAGCGTTGGATTTTAACGGTCCTTTTATCTTCTCAACTATCATGCAATCCCTATGGTGATAGCAGAAGATAAATAAATCATGCTTTTCTACTTATTTAAACAATAAAAGAAAGCATGCATCTTATGTGGTAAAAGCCCATAGCCTAAGTAAGACCTTAATTTATCTTAAGTCTTCACTTGCTTTTCATGGGTCTATTGCCTCTCATTTGGTCCAACCCAGGGCCCTAGCGCCAAGAGCAGCTCAGGTGCGCCCACCAGCTGAATGCGCCTCTGCAATTGTGCTCTGTGCTCTTGTCTAATCAAATACATTTTGATCTATCTAGACAAGCTTGACTCGCAGGTCAAATATACAATAAATTAATGAACAATGTGATTCACAGATCACAATAAAATTAATTTACAATTTACCAGGCTCGCAGGCCCCAGCACAGCACACATTAAGGGCAACCCACATAAGATAAAATAAACAAGCATATGGCATCAATCAATCATCATGTGATCCCTTACAAAGAAAATAAAATTTTGAAAACCCCATTGGCATCAATTTTAATTTTCTTATGAGTCCTACAACCTTACAATGGTCCATTGATAGGGATCCACTCAACAATCTAGTTAGATCCATACCCTTGCATGCACCAAGTCCTAACTGACTCGAGTTGACCTAATGGTCAACCATGCATGCGCCAAGGGCTGAACAACCCTCATGAGTTCTGGCAAGCGGGTGTGACCCCGGGCCTAACTCATGTGTGTTCAATGGTCGTCTCAACCAGACCTCGCTACACGCCTGTGATGCAATCGACTTATAGCCACCTTGTGCTTGCGCACAGGTGCCATCTGGTCGATCCATCTAGGCTGTCAGATGGTCTGATCAGACTAGGTTGATCTAAACTAGATGCTGCTTTCAACCCCATCAACCCATCTAAGGGATTATAGTAGGAGCATTAGATCTAATAGGCGCGCAAGGTAAGTTTTTCTTTGAAAACAATGACAAGCGCTAACCACAAACATTATACATGCGCAAATCAAGATAAACCTACATCTAGGAGCTTAAACTAGCATGTAGTTTATTTCGGCATGTACATAGATCTATACTTTGCAAGCGCAAACAAGGATCACTCAAAGCAACCATATGATTCACATAAGATCCTAGCTCTGATACCAATTGAAGAGTCCCCTTCAAGGGGGAGCGCAAGCGGATAAAACCCCTTTCAAGAGGGGGGCCGAAACCCTAAGGGAGGGGGCGCATGCAAGTTTGCTAGGGTTTCAATAATGCAATCGACTTATATGCTCATATAATCAACTTTGATAGATTGATTAGAATGGTAGCGATTCATACCATGGCCATCGCTTAGATGGTGTCTAGGAAGTAAAGAGAACGATGGGGTTCTCCTCCAAAGCGCCACACACAAGATGAACAATGGCTTGCTCCTTGGACGCTCCTTGTGCTAGCAAGGTTCTCCAAGTGACCTTGTCGTGTGAGAAGGGATGAAGAAGGTTGAGAGAACAAGCTTGGGCGAGAGCTACTTGCGCAAAAACTTCCTTGTCGTCCAAAGCCACACCTCACCACTCGACAAGAGTGAATGGAGAAGAGGAGCGCTTACGTTACAAGGTGGAAGCGTTTTCCAAATGGAAAACCGACTTCCACATAAGGCAAGTCCTCAATGCATGCGTTCATGCATTGAACCATCGAAACCTTCTCTCATTCGAACCAAACGTTCACCTAGTGAACCGGTTCAAATCAATGGGTTTGGTTCAAAACAATTAACCCAAGCTATTTGGTCTAGATCACATTGAACCCTAAGGCTCAAGATCTAACCGTTCATCTCCTGATGCTCCTGATCTCACCGATCTAGCATCATCTCTCTCGATCGAAGCTTACCGATCTCAAGCCCTAATCAATCAAACATGATCAGACCAGATCTCACTTATAATCAGAGATTAAATCCCTTTAAACTAAACCCAAACAATTCAGTCCACACGATCTGACTCAAGTAAGCCATATCATCAAATTGTGCGACCTTGAGGGTTTCCTTTAAATGTCGGTAACGATAACTTACGTTATCACGATCAGTGAGGGGTATCTAGCAATACATCACTGTCTCCCGATATAAAGGAAAGAGTCTTCCAAGACTACACCCAAACCACAGCACAAGTGTGAATCCATTCACAGGGCATACATATTTCCTTTGCCACTGGATGTTCTTATTGGACAAGCATGTCAAGCCTGTTGCTCCAATATGATGAGCATGATTAGACCAGATGAATACAGTCACCTGGGTATGGCCATACACTTTCTCAATCATCTCATTCAGGGGGGCCCCTTTAGAACATCACACTCCTTAAACAAGGAGACGGCAATCCTTTATCTATCACTAGTGCCCTAACCTGACTCATGATCATTATCCAAGATAGTCTATGATCATTATCTTTCAAATGATATTGAACTACCTCAAAATAATGACATTCATCATTTAGAAACACAAGTGATCTCAAGTCAAAGGACATGTGCCACTTGTAGCATACAAGGATTATTCACATTGTGACAAGCAATTGAATATCCTAGTAGGGTCTGTCCAGTACATCCAATGTACCCATGAGTCTGCATCTTATTCCATGCTCGAAGCATCCTATAAGATTAGAACACATATTAGTCTCAATCATATCAAGGCTGTCTCATATTCACCAAGATATCTCGACTAAGGACATATAGCCTGTCAGCCTAGCTGAACAGCTTTGAGACATTATTCAGTAGTACACTTATTACTGCAGACAAGGTAACAACCTGAATAATAACCATGCCTTTATAAACATAAGTTTATTACATGATACTGTTACAATCCCAAAGGCCTCAAACATTAGCCTTAAGGGCATACCCCAACATTTAGGATAGAAATAGCACTCTACAGTGCCCCCACATACTTTTGAATCACTGCATATTACATTCCCAATATCTATTGATGAAATGGGATATTTGCAGTTCCCAACTCAAAAGCTATCTTAGGCACACTTTCCAATGGAGTGACAGTACATCTGTTTTCATGGCGTCATAGTAGTATATTTGCATGACTATTCAAAGATGCAGCCACATCCAATGTGTTCCTCTTTCTTTCTTTGAAATTCACCACACAGTGGCGTTCCAAGTAAGCTGTGAGATAACCCCACACTCTTTAGGACAGTCATCAAATTCTCCACTAATCACTTTGATCCAATCAAAGTGCTTTAATAGATCTACCAATTTGATTCAAAACTCTATTTGTGAACTTCTTGGATTTCTCCAAAGTTCTTGGATATGGCATACCCACACCTAATGAAGTATACAACACCTCTTAGTGCTTGTTTACATGGGTCCACACACATTGCTGTGTAATAGATCCAACAAGCCACTTGCCCTTCAATCCTTTTGGTGAAGGCAGCATTTGTTACTTTGTTCCTTTGAACAAGGCTCACATTTATCATAATCCTAAAAGGATAATGATCCCAATAGTCCATGGACCTTTGGATGTGACCATTGTTCTATGGTTTAAGAGACAATGCTATAAGAGGGTGTTTATTGAATCATTGGATCTGATCTTGTGTTACATATAGAACCACAAACTATTATCAACTGTATCACTTCAATAGAACATCTTAGATTTAAAGAAAAATATCATTTATTATTTCAAACTGAAATCCTTTCCAAAAGGAATGATGTTCTAATACATAAGCTGATACATAATAGCAAAGTTCTAGATAAAGTCTTCAAGTCAGTGAGATGATATCAACAGCAGCATCCAATATTCTGTCCCTGACCCGAGAGTCGATCCCACCAAGCCTGATCGTCCTACTTCTTTTGAGCTCCTACATATGAAAAACATATGTAAGCTCCACATGCGGTACCCAGTACCCATGAATAAGAAGTAGACAAAAGACCTCAGTAACACAATACTTGAAGCGGATGGCTTACATCCCTTCTTCTTTGCCATGCTCTTCTTGGGCCTTAATCCTCTTCGAAATACCCATGCATTCCCAGTCTTCCGAAGTATTAGCTTCGAAGATACAGAACCATGGTCATTCTCAGATTCAGGCATACACTCTGAAGATCCAACAGAACTCTCCTGATCTTTGTCTATAGAGCATGGTGTGAAGAGACCTTTTAGATGTATGATAAGTTTATAAATCCCCATCTCATCACACTGAACCTTGACCTCTGGAGTCATGCACTCTAAGACAAGAGCAGTGTACTGATTGTTATCCTCACAGTGTTCAAGATAGACATTCTACTCCCACTCAGTACAAAAGTATATACTGGGCTGGGATGGAGGTCTTTCAAGAAGATGCACCTTGTTTTCTTGTTCTAGTATCTTGGACAAAATCTTGAACCACTTTGTCCAATTTGTCCCATCCAATTTATTTTTATAAAGTCTCAATCTTAGATTAGGAGATGCCATCTACAATAAGCAAATAAGTAAAATAAGTACCATGATAAAACATTTAACTAGGACTTTAATTAAATGCTATGCTTCCACTATTTCCAAAAGCAAGTTGAGAACTCTCAAACTCAACATGGAAATCAGTGAGTAGGATCCTAATTTCACATGAGGTCTCCGCGACTCATGAGGGTGAGTTGGGATGCACAGAGAGTCTCATGCTTCCTTAGGTAGGCATGCCAGCCAATTGTGCCATGCACAACTCCTCTTAGTTAAGACAGACTAGGCGTCCTGTGTCCAGCGAGGGCTGGAAACAACACAGAACCCTATCCTCTCAATAGCTGCCTCTAGTGTTTCATCATGTCGGTGACATATGAAAAACCAGTCAATTCTGATCCTAACCGTTATGCCTATGGTCAACGAGTTTCCTTGCGAAGGCGCGCCCGTTTAAAACGGACTGGGGAAACCATTTCCACCACACACCTCCTAAAGATAAGTGGGTGTGTCCCATGAGGGTGGGAAACAGTTCACAACACCACTGATCGATAGTTTGATGAGGGCTACGCGTTAGAAGGCTACTGACTTGATATTTCAATGAGAGTTTTGCATGTTAATTTTATTCTTTTCTAGCATGCAGTTTTTCCTATGGTTATGGCAGCAAAGAAAAACATCATAGGCATGCTATGGACAGAATAAGAAACCATCACAGGCATGCTAATATGGTCGATATGGTCATAGCCCTTTTCATACACATAACTTGTCATGAGCCATGTGACATGTTATCGTGCATCCAAGGGTTGCGAGTCCCTATAGCAGATCAGCCCCAAGCCAGAAGCCGAAAGCATGTGTCCTTCCTTCAGCCGCAAGCCCATCACCACGCTTCCAAAGCTGGCGCCAATTTTGACTTTGGTTGCAGAAGACTCCTTGTTGACAAGATGAAGCCTTAACCTATCTTCTAATTCTACATCTATTCTAAGATGAAAAATCTTTACACCAAGATAGGGAGAGAACCACACGCAGGTGGAAAGAAATTTAACAAGCATTCATCACAAGTGGAAACATGCTTCCACATCACAACACAGGAGGGCACTCGCTATGACCATATCAACCCACTCAAGAGGCAAGAGGCGCATATAAAATTTGAAAAGCCGAGAAATATCAAATTTTAATTACCCTATGCGCCCACATCATCCAAAACACCCTCTTAACCAAATTTATGCTAAAAATAGATCACGTTCCATGATGATTTCATAGACCCTATCGGCTGGCAGTTATTGTCAAATCAAGAGACCCGGCCAGTCCGAAGACACAATGCCCGTCCTACTTGACAAAACCACGTGCGCCTTTGGTTTTAAATCCATCGTGAACACAATCAAATTTCGGCCATAAAATTGAAAAGAGAAGATTGGATGAAAAACGCTTTCTACGTGAAACGCGCATGGACAGAAGAAAAATTTTTCACACAAGCAAACGTACACCTTGTGTTTCCCGCAAGTACCTCTGATACCACTGTTAGGGAATACCAGGTGTAATTTAAAATTTTGCAGTCCCAGGACGCAACGGAAGAATCATTACACCCGAAACATATTCCTATCTCAAGGATCCATGCGAGAGAGAAGACACAAGGATGTGTTAGAGATATACCTCTTTTGCTTACTTAGTCATTGAAGCCATGTTGAAGGCGCCCAAGTGTTCGCCCTCTACAAGTATCCACGCGTCTACCGTCTCAACGTTGCTCCCTTCCACGCCCGGTGCTAGCCTCAAGAAGAGAAGATCACCTCTTGGAATCTCCTTCCTCTCCCTCCTTTGTTCTTCACGCCTAGAAGTTTCCTCCAAGGAAACTCTCGGCCAAAGAGGAGAAGGAAAAGTGTGGTGGCGCTCCTTCCTTTGCTCTTCACGCCAACAAGTTTCCTCCAAGGAAACTCTCGGCTAACAAGGAAGAAGAGATGGTGGCGCTCTCCTTTGCTCTTCTCGCCAACTAGTTTCCTCCAAGAAAACTTTCGGCCAAGAAGAAGATGAAGGAACTTCACGCCAACAAGTTTCCTCCAAGGAAACTTTCGGCCAAAGGGTGAAGGAAGATGGCGACACTTCAAGGAAGATGGTGGCTAGGGATAGAGAGCATGCGCAACTCCAAGTTGCCTTGCTCTTCCTTGCTCTCGGCTCTAGTAGATATCTCATCACTTTTGAGAGGGTCGCATACCCCTCCTTTTATAGCCATGAAGCCCAAACCGCCTCCACTCTTCCTTTCAAATTTATGGATCAAATTCCTCCAAGGAATTAACCCATTCAATTTCAGCAACATATTTGAATTGGCGCATCATGAGGCCAATTTGAGTTTGATTAGGACATACCATATTAGTCCTCACATCCAAGCATGTTTCCAATTAAGGAAACAAATTCAAATTAGGATTCAAATTTCTCCAATGGGCGCAAATTCCACAAGTGGAATTATATCGTGCGCCATGTATGAATCCAACCCCTATTAGGATTCCAATTTGCCATAAATAGATTTAATCCACAATCCCATATTGGATTTGAATCTCAATGCTATTTATGCCCTTGAATTAAATCCTTATTGGACTAGGATTTGCGCCCAACCCAATGGGCCTCATCCAAAGCCAATTCCTATTAGGATTTGAATCCTAGTTGGATCATGACTTGCGCCCAAGATAATAGGCCTTGTCTAGATCTAACTCCTCTTAGGATTTGAATCCTAATTAGATTAGGATTCCAACTCCTAATTGGATTAGGATTCTAATTCCTAATTGGATCCTTGTTGGATTAGGAGTCTAACTCCTAAAATTAGATTCAACCATGAATCTGCCTTGGACATGAACTCAAATACATATATTCCAAGATATCCAGATCATAAAACAAAGTCAAGAGTCTATTGCGTTATTGCGTGTGACCCCGTAGGATCCAAATGACGATGGCAATGATGACAGAACATCATAAGTAGTGACGGGTATCTAGCAACACATCACTATTACCCATGTCTTTGGACTAAGTCATATGGCAACAACTCCCTAACAAGCAATGAGGATTCCCATGCATTATAGATCCCTTTGCCTAAACCGATATCCTGCCATTGGATTAGTGTCAAGTTTATTCATCTAATGCATTGGTCATGACTCAACTAGTGTGGCCACACATTCCTGTCATGCACCAATAAGGAGGGGCGCCCCCAGAGTGGATATCATGCTTCCTCCGAAGGAAGGGGCAAATCCTACTATTGGTCATCCATGTCCCTACATGACTTATGACATGCCCAATGATAGCCATTTTAATCTCCCAATTACGGAGAGACGTAAGACTGTATCAAAGCACATCCATCATCAAATCTAGACATGAATACCTCAAGTCTAAGGATCAATGCAAACCTCTTGCATGTGAGATTGACTTGTTGACTAGACAAGTCAATCCTCACGGTGGATCACTCCAGTGCATCCAATGCACCCGTATGTCTACGTTACTGTGCCCCACACCTAACCAGCCCATACACCAGTCTCACATATACCAAAGATGTCCCATAACTGCTAAGGTACCTTGACCGGGGATAGCTTATGAGAATTGATCCAACCAAACTCCTGGGACATTATTTATGCAACTTAATAGATCAACGCAGGTAGAGAAGTCTGCATAATAACGACCATGCTTTTATAAAGAATAGAAATTCTATCAAAGTACATTCAAACAATGCCTGACCATGTCCATACATTGGTCTGCAGGGCATATACACCAACATCTACTTCATGTCTGAACTCCTTAAATTTCTCAAAGGATTCGGAATTATGTCTCATCAAATAGACATAACCGTATCTACTGAAGTCATCAGTAAATGTGATGAAGTAGTTGTACCCTTCTCTAGCTTGTTCACTGAATGGCCCACACACATCACTATGTATGAGATCCAACAAACCTCCTTAAATTTCTGAAAGGATTCGGACTTATGTCTCATCAAATAGACTAACTGTATCTACTGAAGTCATCAGTAAATGTGATGAAGTAGTTGTACCCTTCTCTAGCTTGTTCACTGAATGGCCCACACACATCACTATGTATGAGATCCAACAAACCTCCTGCCCTCTCACCAATCTTGGTGAAGGGTGCTTTTGTCATTTTCCCTAATAAACAAGGCTCGCAAGTATCAAACTCCTCCAAGGAGGTTGAATCTAACAATCCATTTGCATGGAGTTGTTGAATGCGATTCTTGTTTATATGGGCTAATCGATAATGCCAAAGGTACATACCAACTGAACCACTCTGTTTGATCCTTTTATGATTTATGTTACATATAGAGTTATCCATGTCCAAGACATATAATCCATTGCAGAAGGTACCCTTCCCATAAAACACATTTGCAAATGAAAAAGAACAAGAGTCCTCATTTATTTCAAATTTAAATCCTTTCCTTGCCAAGCAAGGAATAGATACAATGTTTTTAGTAAGAGAAGGTACATAGTAGCAATTTTTTAACTCAAGTTGAAGTCCAGAAGGCAGGGAGAGCGTCAAAAGTACTACGTCAACAGCAGCAACCTGTGCTCCGTTTCCAACACGTAGGTCAATCTCTCCAGGCCGCACCAATCTACTTTTCCTGAGCCCCTGCATATTTGTACAAATATGAGCTCCGCATGCGGTATCTAATACCCATGACATAGAAGTAGAAAGGTTGACTTCGGTAACATAAATACCTGAGCCAGAAGACGAAGCCCTGCTTCTCTTCTCCTCGTTCTGAAGTCGCACCATGTCCTTCAACATGTGAGGTGGCCCTCCACATGAATAGCACCTATTATTCCTGATCCTTCCCATCTTTAATTTCAGTTCCTTGGTTAAACCTTTCGGTTCACCACACTGAATGACTACTTTGGGAGGGTTGAGCTCAACCAATTCATTGAAGAGCTGCCTTAGATTATAAATAATCTCAAAAGCACTCTCAGATTCATATTGCCCTCTAAATTCAGGTGACATATTGGTTAGCATCAAATTAGCAACCTCCAAAGTATCAGCCTGATGCTTATCAAAAGCATCCTTCTCAGCCGCTGAGGCCGAGCATGGAAGTGGCTCTGGAATAGGCTGCTCAAGGACATGGAGCTTCCTCTCGAGCTTAAGGACAATCCTCAAGTTCCGATACCAGTCCATTAAGTTGGATCCAACCAACTTGTCCTTTTCCAGGATAGATCGCAGTGACCATCTAATGTTGTTCATAGCCATTGATCTACAATAACCAAGAAAGCAGATTAGTACTACTTCGAATCATTTAATCTGGACTTGCATTAAATGATTATGGCTCCCACTATTTTAATCGAATTGACAACCCACAAAGTCAATCGGGAAATCCGAGATTTTCTAGTGAGATGGGATCCTTATTCCACATGAGGCTTCACGTCCCACGAGGGTGGGATGAGATGCACAAAGTGACCCATGCTTCTTAAGGTGGGCACGCCGGCCGATTGCACCCAGGCAATTCCCCTTCTCAAGACAGTTCAGGCATTTTGTGCCCAGCTAGGGCTGGAACAACACAAAACCCTAACCTCTCGAGGCCGCCCCTAGAGTTCCATCATGTGGCCACCACATATGAAAAACTAGTCAAGTCTATCCTGGCCGTTATGCCCAGGGCCAACAATTTCCTTGCGAAGGCACGCCCAGAGTTTTAACTGGACTGAGGAAACCATTGCCACCACACGCCTTCTAAAGATAACTGGGTGTGTCCCATGAGGGTGGGAAACAGTGCACAACACCACTGATCGATAGCTTGACGAGGGCTACGCGTCAGAAGGCTACATACTTGATATTATTTTTTGAGGGTTTTTGAGGTCTCATCCTCTCAGTTTTATCTTTTGTCTAACATTACAGGCATGCAATCCCATAGTGATAATAAAACGATAAAACACATCCAGCATGCTTTTAGCAAAAATTAAAACAGTAAACAAGCGATGTGGTCATAGCCTAATCAACGCATTGAACCATCACATGCCAAAGGATGTTCAATGTCTGACATAGGTGACAAGCCCCAACCAGACCTAACCTAGCCGCCACTAAGCTTTATCTTTAAGTGCGGCTTCAAGGTCCTCCACACCAAGGCATAGCACACAAACCATAGGGTTCGGCCAAGACCTTGATGACTCTTCCAAGCATGATGCGCCATCATGCTTGTGCCAAGAGGGATAGCTCACGAACCCTACGGTTAGGCCAAGCCCTTACTTGCGCCACCAAGCAAGACGCACCATCATGGTTGATGTGCCAAGATGTAAGCTTCAAGAGGGATGCGCCCTTAATCTTCTTTGTGCATTTACAAAACAAAAAGAAAAAGCGGCACGCAGGCCTCACACATAATAAATCACAGGCATACAAGGGGCTTGACTCTGACCACAACACGATGCACAATCATCTCATGCTTTTCTATATGCTCATGAAAACATAAAACTCCAGTTTTAGTTTCTTAGAAAACATGTCTTTCAACCTCAACGTCCATTCGCAAATCTAGGACTTTTCGTTTCTCTCAGAAGTCTACAAGTGACGCATGCATGCTCCAAGCATGCTTGCCGTCTACCCTTGCAATCCTTAACCTGCCAAGATTAGGACAAACATGTGCCCATAATCTTCGACAAGTCCCACATAGTAGGACTATCCTACATGCGTGGGGAGAAATTAATTCTCTCACATATGGGTCTAACCCACCATGTGAAGAAAGCGAAATTCCAAAGAGATCGAATAGATGTTAGGAACGAAAAACTTATAATTTTTCTTTCTTAGAAAAATCCATGCACATATGCAATTTTTTGAAAAAATTCAGATGGCATGTGAGCATACAATAAAAGCATAAAACATCGTTCGAGTTCGCAAGATGGCTCTGATGTGAACGTTGGAGAGATGTGAACGTTGGAGAGATGTGAACGTTGCAGCTTCAATCTTGAGCAGCAAGCGAGACGTTGAGGCTTCCTTGTGAGGAGCTGATGTAGGCGTTGACGATTCCTTGGTTGAAGATGATCGTTTGGCTGCAAGGAGACGTTGAAGAGTTTCCTTTGTTGGCTGTAAATGTACGTTGCTGTTTCCATCGTAAGCTTACACGTAATTGGGGTTTTAATGTTTTGCTGGAGAAGATATCCCTTGATGAACCTTGACCGTTGGATGAAATCTTGGGCTGAAGTTTGATCTTGAGTTGCCGCATATGGATGCAAGTCTTGGTTAGTGGAATGCGGCTCCCCTTTCTTTGAACATTGTAAGCTTGAGCATCTTGAGTTTATTGAGTGATTATTATTGAGCTAGCTTTTGCCATTGAGCTTCCTAGCTTATTCGTGAGCCTCCGAGCCTTTGCCTACGGCAACCTTAGGCTCCACTTGTATCTTCGTAGCTTGTGGTTCCTGTCCCCATCACCTGCATTTGCACCAAAGGAAACAAAGCGAGCAATAACGTTCAAATCAACCAATTAAGGATGAGTTTTCAGCCAAATCAACGCTACACTTCAACACTCCAAAGAATGGAAACACCAACGTCTCCAGCCACCTTCGCTCAGCCCACAAGGAAACACCTCCAACGTCTCTTTGCTGTCGAAGAAGGAAATTGCAACGTTCACCCCGCAACATTTGTTTCCAAGCTTCACCACATTTGTATCACGTTTACAGCCTTGTTACAAATAGACAGATATTTTGATGAAATTGAATTTAGGATGTAGTTTTCTAGTATAATTCCTCTTCTATTGGATACTCTCCTCCTTTGTCTCCTTCTAGGGCCGAGCCCCTTCCTCTCATCTCCTCTTCCCATCTCCTCCATTCTCTTCTTCTTCCTGTAACCAAGTTTCAGCGAACCTAGATTTTTGAAATTTTGTGACCTCGCCGCCGACGATCCAGCTGTTGGATCTCCATGCAACTTCAGCCACCACTTTGCCTTCCGCTAAAGAATAATCAGCCACCGGCATCACTCCATCCGCCCCTCCAATCGCCGAAAACGAATAGCTGACCAAAACCCCTGTTTCAGCCCTGTTTCCACCCTCGATCCGCCATTCAGCACCATTCTCCTCCGACCAGCCACCGCCCTCCTCCAAACTCTGGCCACCTCTTCCCCAACATCATAAGGGTTTCTAGTCGTAACAGGTTCGGCGATCGTTCACCACCGGATGAACGCCTACGAACCCTGCTCCGCTCCCGCATATCCCCTGTTCTAGATCTCCATATATTTCCTGTTTCAGCTTCCTGTTTTGCTAATCTGAATACGTTTGTTGTTGCACGTATTTTAAGCAATCGGCGCCACCAAAATCTTGATCTTTGGCGTCAATAGGAAGAACTCACCTTGCTTTACGAGAGCGACGAGTAGATCGAACTGCAGCGACAATAAATCAACCTCAAAAACATAAGAACTTTTCTTATCTGAATAACTTCTGCAAATATTTTTTTGTACAATTCTGAGTATTGCTTTTGTCGCAGATATTTTAAGAAGTCGGGTAAACAAAACTCTTCATCTTATGCACCGATAGAAAGACCAAACATTGTTCGATCTTCCAGACCAGTTGGGTCGAGACCATATTAAACAGATTAGCTTGCATGACCTACCAACTTTTGAAGAATGATACATTTCTGCACTCATTTATTGTCTGATCTTATTAGCTATTTAATTGCAGATGTTCCAATTGCTTGATAGTTCTTAAACTTCCAATTTTTATAGTCTTCAAAAGAATTAGTCATGTTCTACATGCTGGTTTAATCGGTTCAAATTTTTGATGTATGGATTTTTCTCCAAGGCATAGCTACTTCTCGTAACTGATTATCTTTATTGCCCTGGAATTCTGGCTGCTTTCATGAATATGATATTTTTTTCTGAAAATACATAAATAAATAATTGAATTTAAATTAATAGCATTGTCACATGCTTCCGTCCTACATCAGTTTGGTATGAGAGCGAGTTTGTGGGCAACTCTTGTCTGCTCACACAATCCTTGCTTCACTCTTTGCATAAAAAAAAATTCATTCTTAGTTTTTTTTTCCTTTCATGGTTAGTTGTTCTTGATAGTTTGTTTGCATACTATTTGCTAGTTGAAGTTTGTTTGCATAAAAAAAAAACTTATTATCTGCTTTCATGTTTAGATCTTTATTGCTTTTGCATACTAGTTTGTTTTTCTTTTCATACTAGCCCACATCATTTCTATCATCTTAGGGAGCTCTATTCTTAAAGAGTTATATTGACTTTCCAAAGCATCCCATGGCCACTACTATCAATCAAGAACAAATGCTCGTGATTATGACAAACCCAAGACCATGGACAACAATCTCAAAACCTGTTACAACTGCATAGAAGACATGAGACAAACTCTACAAAAGCAATGTCTAGAGAAACTTTCAACATATAAGGTCACTCTTAGAAATGATTTTTTCCATACCTACATCAAAATGAAAGATAAGATGTGTAAGGTAGCCATAGATGAGTCCATAGGCTTCAACTTCATAACTCCTAGTGCCATTGATAGATTTGGCCATACCACTGAGCCTAACCCAGACCCTTACACCATTAGTAGGGATGATGGAACCAAAACCTTAGTGGACCATAAGTGCCTAATTCCTAGTTTGTTAGGTACCCTCCTATTAGAAGTTTGCTGTGATGTCTTACTCCTAGAAGGTACATACCATGTCCACCTAGGAGAACCTTGGTTATATGATGTTAATGGGTACCACCAAAAACAATATGATTCTTATGTCTTAAGGTGTCATAACCCCAAGATTAAGATCAAGAGGTCCAAACCAAAACCCCCTAAGGTAGCCAATCCTTTAGCCCTCTTAGAGATAAACCCAACCACATAGCCGGAGCTACCTCCAACCATACCTCTAGATGAGTCTAGCATTGCAGCTAAGGAACTCATAGTTGACTTGTCTGGGAGTCAAACTACCCCTAAGTTGCCCATAGAGACCCCTGTAGACCTGTCAAAACTTAAGAGTGAAATAGAACCATCACAATTACCTTCAATTATAGGGCCCACACCCATAGGTTCCCAAACCCAAAATTGCACTGCTATTAGAGAACCTAAAACTAAACCCAAACCCATAGGTCCTCTTGAACCATATTTTGAACCTAAGTTAGAGCCTTTTGAGCTTGACCTGGACCCTAAATGTCAACCCTTAGGAACACCCATAAGCTTAGAAAATTTCTCTCAGGACCTATGATCCTTGAATCTTGTCTTTTAGGTCCTTCTACCCACACCCTTAAGCCACCATTAGTGTAAACAAAACATAATGAACTCAAACATGCTTTGCACTATGCTCTTACAGAAATTGAGTATATTGATTTCTTCATTCCTTGTTCTTTTCTAAGTCCTATGATTTTCTACGAGAAACTTACTAATTAGTATGGCCGAGAAAGGGAATCTTCTACAGGTGTCCCTGACTTGCAGCTTGGACTATGGATATTGACTGTTGAACTCCTCCACCTACGCAAGGACAATTCTTCGGGGAAGACTTTTTTTCACCCGGGGAGAACTGATGGAGGCAGGGATCACAGGCCTCGAAGATACAAGTGGAGCCTACGACTACCCTAGTCAAAGGCTTGGAAGCTCTCAAATAAGCTAGCAAGCTCAATCCTAACGCTAGCACAATAATGGGGTAAGAACTACCATCAAATACTTCAAGTGAAGCTCATGACACTTTCCAAATAACAAGTTGCTACATACTCCAATCGTGACCTGCATCCACGCCAAAGGAAACAAAGCAAGCAATAACGTTCAAATCAGCAAATTAAGGATCTCCTTGCAGCCAAATCAACGCTAGACTTCAATGCTCCAAAGAATGGAAACACCAACGTCTCCAACCACCTTCGCTCAGCCCACAAGGAAACTCCTCCAACGTCTCTTTGCTATCGAAGAAGGTAATTGCAACGTTCACCCAGCAACATTCGTTTCCAAGCTTCACCCTATTTGTATCATATTTACAACCTTGTTACGAACAGACAGAGATTTTGATGAAATTGAATTTAGGAAGTAGTTTTCTAGTATAATTCCTCTTATATCGGATGCTCTCCTCCTTCGTCTCCTTCTAGGGCTGAGCCCCTTCCTCTCATCTCCTCTGCCCCTCCACTCCATTCTCTTCTTCTTCCCGTAACCAAGTTTTAGCGAACACAAATTTTCAAAATTTTGTGACCTCACCGCTGACGATCCAGCTGTTGGATCTCCACACAACTTCAGCCACCACTTCGCCTTCCGCTAAAGAACCATCAGCCGCCAGCATCACTCCATTTGCCTCCCCGATCGCCAGAATCGAACAGCCAACCAAAACCCCTATTTCCGCCTAGTTTCCGCCCTCGATCCGCCGTTCAGCACCGTTCTCCTTCGACCAGCCACCGCCCTCCTCCAAACTCTGGCCACCTCTTCACCGACATCATAAGGGTTTCCAGTGGTAAGAGGTCCAGCGATCGTGCACCACCGGACGAACGCCGATGAACCCTGCTTCGCTCCCTCATATCCCCTGTTCCAGATCTCCATATATTTCCTACTTTAGCTTCCTATTTTGCTAATCTGAATACGTTTGTTCTCGCATGTATTTTAAGCAATCGGTGCCACCAAAATCTTGATCATTGGCATCAATAGGAAGATCTCACCTTGCTCTACGAGAGGTACGAGTTGATTGAATTGCAGCAACAATAAATCAACCTCAAAAACATAAGAACTTTTCTTATTTGAATAACTTCTGCAAATATTTTTATGTACAATTCTGAGTATTGCTTTTGTCGCAGGTATTTTAAGAAGTCGGGCAAAGAAAACTCTTCATCTTATGCGCCGATAGAAAGACCAAACATTGTTCGATCTTCCAGACCAGTTGGGTCGATACCAGATTAAACAGATCAGCTTGCATGACCTACCAACTTTTTAAGAATGATACATTTTTGCACTCATTTATTGTCTGATCTGATTAGCCGTTTAATTGCAGATGTTCCAATTGTTTGACAGTTCTTAAACTTCCAATTTTTATACTATTCAACAAAATTAGTCTTGTTCTACATGCTGGTTTAATTGGTTCAAATTTTTTATGTATGGATTTTTCTCCAAGGCATAGCTACTTGACGCAGCGGATGTAGGGGTCCTTAGTTCCATACTCTAAGGGACTAAACCATGATGCGGAGAACATGAGAGGGTCTTGAGACGAGGGAAGTTAAAACGCGCACGAACGGGGAAGCCACGAGAAAACCCGATGAGAAATGCGAAGAGACGTTTCTTGAGCAAGACCCAAAGGCGCGGAGGAAGAACGGCTAGAACACTAATGAAACTACTCACGTCACGCATAGAGCCAAATTTTTGCAAGCAAGCAAGCACGACCGAACCTGCACGAGTCTACGGGGGCAGTCTTCTGCAAGTCCAAGATGCAACACCGAAAGGGCACAAGAGCTGAATGCATGTTGTTTGCAAAGGACACGGAGCCCAAGGGGGGTTCTCCGGGTGTTTTGATTGAAACTAGTAAATAGCAGATTACAAGGGCGAGGGAACTCTAGACGAGCTCCTCGGAGTTGGAGGACCTAGGCCTTCGCGTGGGGGAAGCCGACTAAAACAACACAAGCACTCAGCCCTCTCTTATAGATCAAGAGGGAAAGAGGGTCACATTCACAACACATGAGGGTAGTTGGAGAAGCCAACTCCCTCTAACTACCTAAAAGGAGGTCAAGATGCCACTAACAAACTAAAAGCATGATACGAACTAACTTTTGCAAGGAATATTAGGAGTTGGCGCATGGCTTCATGGGCAAGCTGCGCGCGGGCCGACTCCTTGGGTCGTCGACCGGGCTCTCTCTTGCGTCACACCATCTCAGAGCAGGCCACCATGAAGAAGCAAAATTTGCTGATTGTGGGCTGATTTTGGATATTATTGGCGGTCTCCTGAGCTGTGTTGAGGACTCAGTTGTGTTATCGGTCGGTGGTGGTATCCGGTGAAGGTCCTTGCGGAAGAGTTGCCATAGGAACAGGCTAGATGGACTCTGAAGATGCGGGTGATGCCTTGTTGATGGAGCGGATGGGGCATGTTGTGGTGGATGAGGGGCTTACCACCCCCACAAAATGGTCCGAAGGGTGCGAGGACCATTGCGAGCGTCGAACGGGATGAAGAATGGCACCTTTAGACTTTCTGGGGCTGAACATGGCCTGGCGATGATGGAGATCACGGGCATGTTCGGCTTCAGGATTTCTGGTCGAGGCGGACACAGGTGGGGGCATGGCCTTGACTCCAGGCGTGTTAGTGTACGTGTTTTCGGCGGACTGTGTCATGGCCTGGCTGTGTTGAGGTCGAGTGGTTTTCCCGGCAGGGCCGTAATCTGGATTACAAGCCGTGATTTCTGGACCAAAATCCATAGAATGTTGGTCCGATTTTACGGCGGGGCCGTAATAATTATTACGAGCCGTTATTTGGCGCTGAAAATCTACAGTGTTTTCTGGCGAACTGGTCACGGCTTGGCTGTGCTTCCTATCACGGCCGTGATGGAGAGACCCGATTTCTGCCGAACTTGTCCCAGGTGGATGCATGGGCGTGATTGGGGCCATGTTGGAGTCATTGCTTCAGAGTGAGCTCGTCACGGCCGTGTCCGCCGTCATGACCAGGCCGTGTTCGAGGCGGCAGTCATCGTTTGAGCCTGAAATTTGCTGGGTGTCTACCTCAGATCCTGGGGAGTCTTTCCAAGTGTCTTCTAGAGGGATTGGGTCATCCTCAAGTGTGTCCATGACTCTGTCAAGTATCCCGAGGTGGGAAGAATTCTCCTCCGGAGAATAAAGTGGGCTGTTGTCGTTGGAGGGGGCACGTGGTAGGGAGGGAGGTCGGCAATGTTCAAGACGGGGCCAATGAGGGAGTCCTCCGGGAGGTCGAGGACGTAAGCGTTAGAGCCAACCCACCGTAGAACCGTGTAGGGACCATTGCGGCACGCTTGCAATTTCCAATTGGCCCGAGATCGCAATCGCTCAGGGTGGAGTCGCACCATGACAAGCTCACCAACCTCAAAATGCTATGGCCTACGAAGCTTGTTGGCCTCCAGTGCATAACAGTTGTTGCTCAAGAAAATCCGGCAGCGAATCTCATCATGTAAACCCGTGATATGAGAAGCAAATGCATAGGCGGACTCATGGATGGAAGGGGGAGGGGGAACATTATGCATGTCGATGGGTTTCCTAGGCTGGTGCTCGAGGATGACCTGGAAAGGACTCAACCCCGTAGAGCGGTGGAACGCGCTGTTACATGGAAACTTGGCGATAGGGAGGTGATCAGCCCAATGACATGGGAAGTCACCGGCTAAGCACCGCAAAAGGTTACCCAAGCTACGGTTCACTACCTCTCTTTGACCATCCGTCTGGGGATGGTACGCAGAGGAAAACTTGAGAGTGATCCCAAGGAGGGCCCACAAAGACTTCCAGAAATGACCAACGAACTGGGTGTCGCGGTCTGACACAATAGTGAGAGGGATCCCATGGAGGCGCACAATCTCTCGGACGAAGAGGTGGGCGACGTGGGAGGCATCGGCCATTTTGGAACAAGGCACAAAGTGTGCCATCTTGGAGAAACGATCCACGACAACAAAGATGGAGTCATGGCGTGACGCCAAGCGGGGAAGGCCGAGGACAAAGTCCATGCTGATGTCCAGCCACAGACCCTTAGGGACGGGGAGAGGGGTGTAAAGCTTGGTGTTGGTAGGACGGGGCTTGGCACATTGGCACGTGCCACAGTGGCGAACAACCCTATCGTCATCTTTACAAAGAATCGGCCAAAAGAAATGATCTTCGGCCAAAGCGAGGGTCTTGTCGCGGCCATGGTGCCCAGTCGCACTGCCGGCGTGCAGCTCGAGCAGGAGGTGCTCACGGAGAGAGGACCAGGGAACGCACAACCGGTTACCGAACATGAGGTAACCGTCATGGAGACGATAAGGTAGGTCTGGGAGGTCTGCGGCAAGCAGCTGGGCAAAAGTGGGTGCAATTGATTGCACGGCAATCAATGCACATTCGCTAAGAACCATCCTTCTTAGGTGTAAGAAGGGCTAGAACAGCGCTGGGGCTAAGGCTCTCGCGGATGAAGCCTTTGGCAAAAAGGTCATCAACCTACCATTTGAGCTCCGTGTGCTCGGTGGGGTTGAGACGGTGATGGGGCAGGTTGGGCAAAGACACCCTGGGGACGAGATCAATGACATGCTGGATGTCACAATCCGGGGGAAGGCCAACGAGAAGATCGATCGGGGCGATGTCAGTGAACTCGTCCAAAAGAGCGGCAACCTCCATAGGCAAAGGGGCCGGCGGAGGAGGGAGATCGTCGGACACTTCGCGCCTCATGGACGAGGGAGCTTGGTCGGACCAAGGTGCCTGCCTTAGGTGCAGGATGGGTAGGTGGTGCAGGGGTGATGAGACCCTTGGACGTGGAGGCCCGCAACTCCTTGGGTGGAGCCGGGGTCAAATAGATCTTATGGCCCCCGTGCTGTAAGTCGTAAGTGTTGGAACGGCCATAGTGTATGATGTAGCGATCGTAGAGCCAAGGCCGACCAAGGAGGACATGGGCGACGTCCATGGACATGACATCACACCACACCTTCTCGGTATAGTCACCGAAATAGATGGGAACCTGGCAGCGGTGGGTGATGGGAAGGCTAGGCGCGTCGACCCAGGCGATCCAGTAAGGTCGAGGGTGTGGCTCGAGTGGGAGGCCGAAACGGGTGACCGCTGTCCGAGAGACGACGTTGAGGCTACTACCTCCATCAATCACGATCTTGCACGAGTGCCCATTACACTTGATGTAAGTGTAAAAGATGCTCGTGCACTTCCAATCTCCAGATGGAGGAGGACTGTGGACAAGGGTGCAGCGGACCACCGCCATGGTGGGTCGCGGACTCGACTCCTTGTCATAGTAGCACTGTGGACCAACCTCTTGGGTTGAGGGAGGCGCGTGAGAGGCAACGGATTGAGGACATGGGGCGCGCGGGGCAGCCGCGATGTGGAGGGAGCGACACGGGCAATCCTGATTGAAGTGATCAGAATTCCCACAATGACGGCAAGGTTTGGGTGGCACGGCGGAGATGGGCACCTTGCTCTTCTTGTGCTAAGTCAAGCGAGGTGGCAGCGCGTCGCGGGGAGCGTCGCGTGGGGGTCGACGGGGACCCGTGTGGTTCAGACAAGAGGGTGCCTCGAGATGAGTAGGTGGGGCTCGCGCCGGAGGTGCGTAGATGGCACGACGTGGGGGACCCGGCTCCACGTGAGGACGCGCGGAATGTAGGTCCTACTCGATATCACGAGCATGGTGAAGGGTCAAGACAACCGAGTCAAGGCCTGAAAGTCCCCTAAACAAGGGGGGCGAAACCCTACTGGCGCATATGGAGGTTTTAAAGCAGCGGAATGGATTTCTAGGGATCGATAGCATGAGATATGATCAACTTTTAAACCGATTGCAAACAAGACTGAAGGAATCGATTCTTACCGAAGCCATTCCTTGGATGGCGTCTAGGAAGAAGAGACTCAAGCGCTTCTCCTCCAAATGGTGCGCACACAAGATGATGTCGCCTACTCCCTTAGTGCTCCTTGTGCTAGCAAGGTTCTAAGGAGTCCTTTTTCGAATGGAAAGGGAAGAGAAGAAGTTTTGCTTGGCGAGACCTCCTTATCGTCAACCCCTTCAACCACGAGAATGCTCTAACGTCTTGAGCAAGAGCCAAGGCGACAATAGGCGTGAAAAGGAGAGTAACGTGAGGCGTGGTCACGTAAGTGATCATGCCTTCTAAAAATAGAAAAGCCACTCCTCAACATGCGACCATGAGTTTACCCCAATCGCAAATTCCTCTTCACCCTTGAACCATGCACTCACTTGATGAGCTGGTTCAATTTGGGTTTAGTTCAAAGACCAATTAAGCCAAGCAATTTGGTCTAGATCACAATAAACCCTAAAGGTTCAAGATCTAACCGTTCATCTCTTAATGCTCCTGATCTCAGCGATCTAGCATCCATTCTCTCGATCGAAGCTTACCGATCTCAAGCCCTAATCAATCAAACATGATAAGACCAGATCTCACTTACAATCAGAGATTAAATCCCTTTAAACTGAATCCAAACAATTCAGTTCACACGATCTGACTTAAGTAAGCCATATCATCAAATTGTGCGACCCTAAGGGTTTCCTTTAAATGTCGGTAACGATAACTTATGTTATCACGATCAGTGAGGGGTATCTAGTAACACATCACTGTCTCCCGATATAAAGGAAAGAGTCTTCCAAGACTACACCCAAACCACAGCACAAGTGTGAATCCACTTCACTAGACATACATGTTTCCTTTGCCACTTGATGTTCTTATTGGACAAGCGTGTCAAGCTTGTAACTCCAATATGATGAGAATGATTAGATCAGATGAACATAGTCACCTGGGTATGGCCATACACTTTCTCAATCATCTCATCCAGGGGGCCCCTAAAGAACATCACACTCCAATGAAGGAGATGGCAATCCTATATCTATCACTAGTGTCCTAACCTGACTCATGAACATTATCCAAGATAGTCTATAACCATTATGTTTCAAATGATATCGAACTACCTCAAAACAATGCCAATCATCATTTAGAAACACAAGTGATCTCAAGTCAGAGGAAGTATGCCACTTGTTCGCATACAAGGATTATTCACATTGTGACAAGCAATTGAATATCCTAGTAGGGTCTGTCCAGTACATCCATTGTACCCATGAGTCTACATCTTATTCCATGCTCAAAGCATCCTATAAGATTAGAACACATATTAGTCTCAATCATATCAAGGCTGTCTCATGTTCACCAAGATATCTTGACTAAGGACTTAACTGCTTGTCAGCCAAGCTGAACAGCATTGAGACATTATTCAGAAGTGTACATATTGCAGCAGATGATGTAACAAACTGAATAACAACCATTGCCTTTATAAACATAGAGTTTATACATGATACTGAAAGAATCCCTAGGCCTCAAACATTAGCCTTAAGGGCATACCCCAACAAGGCCGTGGGAGGGCAGCATGCGCCAAATCTCATCGCGGAGGCCGCACTTGAAGCGGGACAAGGTGAAGGCCGGATCTTCCTTAAGATTGCACCTAATGCCAAGCTCGTCGAAGCGAGTGTGGTACTCGTCGACGGAGTCAGAGCCTTGGGAGATGGCACAATAGGAATCGAGGAGTTGCTGCCTATTTGTGGGTGGCACATATTTTTCATTCAGCCTATAGCACATCTCCTCCACTGAGTAATGGGGGGAAGGTGCTGATCGACGAGCTGATGTTCTACGTTCGTCCAATACAACCTAGCTGGGCCGGTGCGTAGGAGACGAACGTAACTAACCTTGAGGTCATCAGACATGGCACTCTGCTCAAAGTAGTTATCGACAGCCGCGGCCCAATCAAGGAACATGCGGGGGTTGAGGGTACCGTTGAAGATAGGTGGGTCGATGCGTGTGAGCCGGCGAACTTTGTCGTCCTCACGGCTACACGGAAGTGGGTGACGTGGGGGAGGGGCCTCCTTGTTGGGAAACCCCGGGGACATTTTACAAATTTTTGGCATTAAGACAATACATGCGTAGCGGAATCAATGTCCCCGAAACAGGCCAGTCCCAAAAACCCAGTGCAGATCGTCAAGCGAGGGGATCGACACGATGTGATAGAAAGTACCTTAAGCGAGCAAAGAGATGCCGATGTCGAGATAGGCGCCCTCGTGTTCACCCTCTGCAGTCTCACACACACGGACTCCTCGAGCTCTCTTCTTCCGCGCTTGGTGCTAGCCTCGGGAAGAAGATCCAAGCCTTATGTTCGCCCTCTTCAACTCTGCACTACCTCCAAGGTGTATGCGCCAAGAAGAAGGAGAGGAGAAGTAGTCACCAAGTCCAAGTCCTTCTTGCGCCAAGAGGAGGAGAAGAAGACTTATGCTTGCGGCTAGATGTTGGAGGAAGAGAAGTTGCGCCAAGAGCCTCCAAGCTTTCGCCCCTCTCTATTGCTTAAGCCTCCAAGGAATTGTCACTTATGAGAGGGGGCAGCTAGGTGTTCTTTTATAGGGCAAGAGGCGGTTTGTGAAAGGCTAGGATCAAGACAAGTGGGTGGCTAGGATGAGAAGGTTTGAGGCAAGGAAAGTCTCCAAGACATTTCTATAATTCTCATTCAACCATTCCTTTTGTGCCCACACCTTTCCTTGTGCGCCAAGGCCTTACCTTTCGCCCCAAGCAATGCCATAGAGGCATTCATACCATAAGGGATAAAGGGGGGAGGCGCCAATTGCTTCCTTATGAAGCAAATTGTGCCACTTCTCCCCATTATGCCCATAGGCGCCTAGGGGAGAAGACTTGTCCCCATTATACCCTTCTAGCCCTTCTTCTCTTCATGATGACTTATTAGTGAGCCCAACTTAGCAATGGGCCTAGCCCAACGAGCATTACCCATGTTAACTAAGCCATTGGATCCGATCCAACTTAACCCATGGTCAAATGAGGCTAACCATGGTTAATTTGGCCGATATGCCAAAAACAGAAGTTGGCTCCAATAAGTTTCTTCCATCTCATCAGGCCCATTGGCGCTGATGAAATCTCCAAAATAGATCTGAGTTATCTAATAACTCGATCATAAGGCTTCCCGATCAATACGAGAACTCGAGTGTCTTGGTGTGTGACCCTGTAGGTTCCTTTGACATTGGCAGTGCAGACCTAAGGTCTCACAAGCAGTGAGTGGCACCTAGCAGTGCATCGCTGCTACCCAAGTCATTAGAATGGATATCGACATTGACATCCCCATCATCGCAACAGGTGCAGATACATTACAGTCCCTTTGCCGAACTGATATCCGATTGGACAAGTGTGTCATCACTTGTTTTCATCCAATCACATGTCTATGACTAAATCAGGTCTTCACCTAGGTATGGCCATACACTTTCAGTCATAGACCATAGAGGAGCTCCATGGATATCATGCTTCCACGAGGAAGGGGCAAATCCTTTATCTGTCAGTTGGTCTTCTCATATGGGTCGTGACATACTCAATGACAACCCTTATAACCTCCCAGCTATGGCGAGGCATTAGGTTGCATCAAAGTATATCCCTAACCATATAGAAGAGTCAATGACCTCAAGTCTAAGGATCAATGCATCTCCTATCACTTGTGAGGATAACTCATGACACTAAGTCATAGCCTCACAGCGGGTCAGTCCAGTATATCCACCACTGATATACCCATATGTTTGCGTTAGCACCCCGTGCCTAACCAGCCCATATACCAATCTTATAAGTACAATAGCTGTCCCTTATCCACTAAGGTATATCGACTAGGGACAATCTTTTGAGCACAGATCCAATCTGTCTCTAGGGACATTATCATGTAAGTACATTATCGCAGATGTAAACAAACATAGATAATGACAATGCCAAAATGATATAAATATCATAATGAAGTAGTACAATGTTTGAACAAATATAGGTCTCAGGGCATATACACCAACACTCCTCAGCCCACGCGGACTCATCACCGAAGGGATCATACTGGGGGGACTCGGTGGCCTGCATACGGAGCGGGGCCAACAGAGGGGGAACACTAAACTAGGGCTGACCCTCTGCGGGTTTAGACCGGAGTTCCACTGCTTGGTCCGTGAGATGTTGGACCGATGACATTAGGCACTGAAACATGGTCTCCATCGCTTCCAAGTGTGTGGACGCGATTCAACCGACTCTATCCTAGGGAGAGCACTTTCTTCGGTCGCAGCAGGCACTTGGGACGAAGGGTTCTGATATGAGGTACTGGATCTAGTGGTCATGATGCTGAAATGCATATGAATGCTGAAAACAAAGCTAAAGATACCGTATGAAATGCAGTGAAGAGATCGGCGGAGCTAGACAATAGTTAGCCCCAACCTCCTCTGATTCCAAAATTTAACGTAGCGGATGTAGGGGTCCTTAGTTCTGTACTCTAAGGGACTAAACCATGATGTGGAAAAGGTGAGAGGGTCTTGAGATGAGGGAAGTTAAAATGCACGTGAACGGGGAAGCCATGAGAAAACCTGATGAGAAATGCGAAGCATGTTTCTTGAGCAAGACCCAAAGGCGCGGAGGAAGAACGTTTCGGATACTAATGAAACTACTCACCTCACGCGTAGAGCCAAATTTTTGCAAGCAAGCAAGCGCGACCGAACCACCACGAGGCTATGGGGGCAGTCTTCCGCAAGTCCAAGACGCAACACCGAAAGGGCACAAGAGCTTAATGTAAGTTCTTTGCAAAGGACCAGGAGCCTAAGGAGGGTTCTCCGGGTGTTTTGATTGAAAGCAGCAAACAGCGGATTACAAGGGCGAGGGAACTCTAGATGAGCTCCTCGGAGTTGGAGGACCTAGGCCTTTGTGTGGGCGAAGGCGACTAAAACAACCAAGCTAGAAATAACACAAGCTCTCAGCCCTGTCTTATAGATCAAGAGGGAATGAGGGTCACATGCACAATACATGAGGGTAGTTGGAGAAGCCAACTCCCTCTAACTACCTAAAAGGTGGTCAAGATGCCTCTAACAAACTAAAAGCATGATACTAACTAACTTCTGTTGGGAATATTAGGAGTTGGCGCCTGGTTTCATGGGCAAGCTACGTGCGGGCCGACTCCTTGGGCCGTCGACCGGGCCATCTCGTGCATCACACCATCTCGGGGCAGGCCGCCATGAAGCAGCAAAATTTGCTGATTGTGGGCTGATTCTGGATATTATTGGCGATGTCCTGAGCTGTGTTGAGGACCCGATTGTGATATCGGTCGGTGGTGGTGACTGGTGGAAGTCCTCGCAGAAGAGTTGCCATAGGAACGGTCTGGATGGACTCTAAAGATGTGGGTGAAGCCTCGTTGATGGAGCGGATGGGGCAAGTTGTGGTGGATGAGGGGCTTACCACCCCAACAAAATGGTCCAGAGGGTGCAAGGACCATTGCGAGCGTCGAACGGGATGAAGCATGGCACCTTTAGACTTTCTGGGGCTGAACATGGCCTGGCCGTGATGGAGATCACGGGCGTGTTCGGATTCAGGATTTCTATTCGAGGTAGACACGGGTGGGGGCATGGCCGTGACTCCGGGCGTGTCGGTGTTCGCATTTCCTACGGACCGTGTCACAGCCGTGCCCATGGTCACGGCCTGGCCGTATTGAGTGTTGGGGTATGCCCTTAAGGCTAATGTTTGAGGCCTTGGGATTCTATCAGTATCATGTATAAACTCTAAGTTTATAAAGGCAATGGTTGTTATTCAGTTTGTTACATTGTCTGCTGCAATAAATGTACTTCTGAATAATGTCTCAATGCTGTTCAGCTAGGCTGACATGCTATATGTCCTTAGTCGAGATATCTTGGTGAACATGAGACAGCCTTGATATGATTGAGACTAATATGTGTTCTAATCTTATAGGATGCTTCGAGCATGGAATAAGATGTAGACTCATGGGTACATTGGATGTACTGGACAAACCCTACTAGGATATTCAATTGCTTGTCACAATGTGAATAATCCTTGTTTGCAACAAGTGGCACATGTCCTCTGACTTGAGATCACTTGTGTTTCTAAATGATGATTGTCATTGTTTTGAGGTAGTTCAATATCATTTGAAACATAATGGTTATAGACTATCTTGGATAATGATCATGAGTCAGGTTAGGACACTAGTGATAGATATAGGATTGCCATCTCCTTGATTGGAGTGTGATGTTCTAAAGGGGCCCCCCTGGATGAGATGATTGAGAAAGTGTATGGCCATACCCAGATGACTATGTTCATCTGATCTAATCATGCTCATCATATTGGAGTTACAGGCTTGACACGCTTGTCCAATAAGAACATCCAGTGGCAAAGGAAACATGTATGCCTAGTGAAGTGGATTCACACTTGTGCTGTGGTTTGGGTGTAGTCTTGGAAGACTCTTTCCTTTATATCGGGAGACAGTGATGTGTTGCTAGATACCTCTCACTGATCGTGATAACGTAAGTTACCGTTACCGACATTTAAAGGAAACCCTCAGGGTCGCACAATTTGATGATATGGCTTACTTAAGTCAGATCGTGTGGACTGAATTGTTTTGGTTCAGTTCAAAGGGATTTAGACTCTGATTGTAAGTGAGATCTGGTCTGATCATGTTTGATTGATTAGGGCTTAAGATCAGTAAGCTTCGATCGAGAGAATTGATGGTAGATCGGTGAGATCAAGAGCGTCAAGAGATGAACGGTTAGATCTTGAACCATTTGGTTCAATAAGATCTAGACCATGGCTTGGGCTGGTTTGATTTGGTTTATGAACCAAATTCAATTGGAACGATTTGGCATGAACCGGTTCACATGGGTGAACGCTTGGTTCAATGCTTGTAGGCGTTTTGGTTGGTTTGTGGGCGCATGGCTTCATGTCTTCTATTTTTGGAATGTCATAACTAGCCACTCCCCTCAACGCCAAATAACGTCTCAACGTTCGCCTCTTCTCATCCCAACGCTTCTCTTTCGGTGTAGAGAGTTTTTGACGAAAGGGGAAGGAAGTTGAGCCTCGCCAAGTTTTTGATCTCTCATCATCCTCACACGACAAGGACCTTTTGAAGCGCTTTGCTAGCACAAAGGATTCAAAGGAGCAAGCCATCTTCGTTTGTTGTGTGCGTCACCTTTGGAGAAGGAGCATTTGCGTCTTTGCTTCCAAGGCACCATCCAATCGATGGCATTGGTATGATCTCCTTCTTGATCTAATCAATCTATACAAGTTGATCATATGAGCATATATGCGATTTTGTTGTTGAAACCCTAGCAAATTATCATGCGCCCCCTTAGGGTTTCGGCCCCCTTTGCTTTAGGGGTTTTACAATTGGTATCAGAGCTAGGTTCTTATATGATTCATATGATTGCTTATTCTCATCCATGTTTGCGCTTATGAATTGATCTATGCTTTATCACATGCGAAAGTTCATGATAGGTTTCTCATCATGCGAAAATACTTGATGAATGTATTTTACTTGTGGCGCATGTATGAGGTTTTCTTGTTGTCGCATGTATGATGTTTGGCGCTTGTTGTTGTAGTTTTTGCTGCTCAAAACTTGTTAACTTGCGCGCCTCATTAGATCTAAGATGCGCCTACTGTAAACCCTTAGACGGGTTGATGGGGTTGAAGTCATCCTCTAGGTAGGATCCAACCAGTCTGATTAGACCATCTGACAGCCTAGATGGGTCGACCAGATGGCACCTGTGCGCAAGCACGAGGTGGCTATAGGTCGACTGCAGACAGGCGTGTAGCGAGGTCTGGTTGAGACAACCAGTGAACGCACATGAGTTAGGCCCGGGGTCATACCCGCTTGCCAGAACTCATGAGGTCGTTCAGCCCTTGGCGCATGCATGGTTGACCATTTGGTCGATTCAAGTCAGTTAGGACTTGGTGCATGCAAGGGCAGTGGATCTGACTAGACATGATGAGTGGATCCCTATTAATGGACCGTTGTAAGGTAGTAGGGCACATAAGAAAAATAAAATTGATGCCAAGGGGTTTTCAAAAAATTTTATTTTGTTATTGGATCACATGATGAATGAATACCATGATGTATGTCTATTTCATCTTATGTGGGTTGCCCTTTTAATGTGTGCTGTGCTGGGGCCTGCGAGCCTGGTTAATTATTATTATTATTGTGATCTGCGAATCACATTTGAATTAATTTATACAATGTAATTGACCTGCGAGTCAATCTTGTCTAGATAGATTAAATTGTATTTTAATCTGACAAGAGCTCAAAGCACACATGGCAGAGGCGCATGTAGCAGAGGCTTGACCAGGTGGGAGGTCTAGGGTTCGACCCTATGACAGGCGCATTTACCTGGTGGGCGCACCTGAGCCTCAGTGGGCGCTTGGGCCCTGGGTTGGGCCAGATGAGATACAAAAGACCCATGGAGAGCTCAAGTGAAGACTTAAGTTAAACTAAGGTCTTACTTAGGGTTGATGGGTGTTTACCACATAAGATCATCATGCTTTCTTTTATTGTTTAAATAATTAGAATTGCATGATTTATTTATCTTCTACTATCACCATAGGGTTTGCATGATAGTTAAGAAGATAAAAGGACCGTTAAAATCCAACGCTAAAATATCAAGCTCGTAAGCCTTCTAACGCGAAACCTCACTATTCTGACTATCGTTGGGGCCGTGTTGTACCCACTCAGTGGGCACGCCCATCTATCTTCAGACGGTGTGTGATTACACCTGCGTGTTACAGAGAAGGGATTTATCGCTTCTCGTTGCTCAGCATAGCACATGGTGGTCCAGGGAGTAGGTCAGGTCAGCTTGACCATGTAGGCTACATACTGAGCATATGTGAGCTATATGGAGGCAGCCATCTGTGCGATCAGAGACTGTGTTGTACCAACTCAGTTGGCACAGTCTGCTGGATTGCCCAGATGAAGGGTAATCGCACGGGTTGGCGATTGGCATGGACTGCCTACCAGAAATTAGTGCTTATACTCTCTGTGCATCTTATCTCGCCTGAGCGGGACGCGGAGACCAAGTATGAAATCTGGATCCCATCTCACTAAAAGAGTCTTGCTCTTTCGGACTGTTTTAATGGATTTTTCAGTCAGATAAAATAGTGAGAAAAGAATCTTTCTTAAGTCCTGGATTGATTCTAAACATTGATACTGACCTTGCTGTTCTTGCATTGTTGTAGATTCCTACAGCAACGAACACCATGAGCTTCAATGTGCGATCCCTACTGGAAAGGGAGAAGTTTGCTGGGCCAAACTTCTCAGACTAGTACGGACACCTTAAGATTGTTCTTAAGGCTGAGAGGAAACTGTATGTCCTCGAGACGGCTATACCGCCTCAACCCGCTCCGAACGCCGCAAGGGCGGTTCGGGATGCCTATGAAAAGCATGTCAATGATAGCATTGATGTCGCTTGCCTGATGCTAGCGTCTATGACGCCACAGCTGCAGCGTCAGCATGAGGATATGTCTACTATAGAAATTATAGCAAACCTCAAGATGCTATATGCTGCACAGGCGAGGACTGAACGCTATAATTTGACCAAGCTTTTCTTTTAGAGCAAACTGGCTGAAGGGAGTCCAGTGGGAGCTCATGTGCTCAAGATGATTGGGCACAAGGAGGCTCTAGAGAAACTGGGGCATACCATCAATCAGGAGCTTGCTGTAGATATTATTCTGCAGTCTCTCCCGGCCTCCTTCGATCCGTTCATTATTAATTTTAATATGAACAAGATCGACTGTACTCCGGCAGAGTTGCTGAATATGCTCTTGACTACAGAGGAGACTCTAAAGGGAAAGCCTTCAACCTCTGTCTTGATGTTCCCTTCCAGGAACAAGAAGAAGGGGAAGAAGGGCAAAGCCCCTGTCAAGAACTACAACAAGGCTCTGAAACAAAAGGTTAAGCGGTCGAAGGAATACAGATGTTTCCATTGTGGCCAGCTGGGTCACTGGAAAAAGGACTGTAAAGCGCTCCAAGGAGACAAGAAGGGAAGCATCGCTTCTGGCTCAGGTATATTTGTGACTGAAGTCATGATATCTTCTTCTTCTATTTCATGGGTGTTGGACACTGCATGTGGAGTTCACATTTGTTCAAATGTACAGGAACTCAAGAGAAGAAGACAGGTGGGACAGCATGAGGTGGACCTACGAGTTGGAAACGGGGCACGGGTTGCTGCTGTTGCTGTAGGAGAATATTACATCTCATTGCCATCTGGACTTGTATTAGAACTGAACAATTGTTATTTTGTACCTAGCATTACCAAGAATATTATCTCTATTCCTGCTCTTGTCAGGAAAGGGTTTTCCTTTGAATGCAAGACTTCAAAGTGTTATCTTTCTCTTGATAATATTATTTATGCTACTGGGTCAATTAACAATGGGTTATTCATGTTGGACATGGAATGTTCTATACAAAATATTGATAATAAGAAAGCCAAGTATGCTGATGACAGCACCTTGCTATGGCATAGTCGTTTAGGCCATATTAACAAGAAACGCATTAAGCGGTTGCATGATCATGGACTGCTGGGATCATTCTCCTATGAGGAGATTGATACATGCAAAGCTTGTTTATTGGGCAAAATGACGAAGTCTCCTTTTCCTCACAAAGGTCAAAGGGCTTCAGGTTTACTTGACCTTATACACAGTGATGTATGTGGGCCATTTAGTAAACATGCCAGAGGTGGCTATTCATACTTCATTACCTTTACTGATGATTTCAGTAGATATGGATATGTCTATCTAATGAGACATAAGAGTGAATCTTTTGACAAGTTCAAAGAGTTCAAGAATGAAGTACAGAATCAGCTAGGCCGAAATATCAAGGCACTTCGTTCTGATCGAGGTGGAGAATACCTAAGTCGAGAGTTTACTGACTATCTGAAGGAGTGTGGGATTATCTCACAGCTCACTCCGCCAGGAACACCGCAATGGAATGGTGTGTCCGAGAGGAGAAATAGAACCTTACTGGATATGGTTCGTTCGATGATGAGTCAGGCTACTCTACCTTACTCCTTTTGGGGATTTGCACTGGAAACAGCTGCAAAAGTACTAAACCGAGTGCCATCCAAGGCAGTTTCAAAGACTCCATATGAGTTATGGTATGGGAAACAACCTAGCTTGACATTTATTAAGATCTGGGGTTGCGAGGCTTATGTCAAAAAGCTCGCCTCTGGGAAACTGGAGAGCAGATCTGATAAATGCATCTTTGTCGGTTACCCTAAGGAAACTAAGGATTATTATTTCTACGATCCCAAAGAGAACAAAGTATTTGTTGCTCGGATGGTTATTTTTCTTGAGAAGGAGTTTCTTCTGCAAGAAGCCAGTGGGAGAGAAATAAAACTGGATGAGAATCCAGAGGAAGGACAAAGTAGTCAAGCACAGTTGGATGAGCCTGAGCCAGTAGAACAGGTTATTGAACAACCTGAGGCTCAGATATCACGGGAACCGCGTAGATTGGGAAGGATCCGTCGACAGCCTGAGCGCTATGACGGAGTCTACATCATTGATCATGATGAACCCCTTACTTATGCGGATGCGGTCAGTGGACCGGAGTCAGCTAGATGGCTTGAAGCTATGCGAGCCGAGATGGACTCCATGTCAGATAACCAAGTCTGGGATTTGGTTGATCCACCTCCGGGAGTAATCCCTATAGGCTGTAAATGGATCTTCAAGAAGAAGATTGACATGGATGGTAACGTGGTTACCTATAAAGGCAGGCTAGTTGCGAAAGGTTTCAAACAAATCTACGGGATAGATTATGATGAAACTTTCTCTCCTGTAGCCATGTTCAAGTCTATTCGGATTATTCTTGCGATAGCAGCATATTACCATTATGAGATCTGGCAAATGGATGTGAAGACCGCTTTCCTTAATGGAAAACTGGATGAGGATGTGTATATGACACAACCTGAAGGTTTCACTAATCCATCAGATCGTCATAAAATATGCAAGTTAAAGAAGTCCATTTATGGACTTAAACAAGCATCTAGAAGCTGGAATATTCGTTTTGATGAATCAATCTGTGAATTTAGTTTCATCAAGAATGAAGATGACCCGTGTGTATATAAGAGGTTTAGTGGGAGCGTGATTACTTTCCTAGTCCTCTACGTCGATGATATCTTAATCATTGGAAACGATATTCCTGAACTTCATGCTGTTAAAGCATGGTTAAGAAAATATTTCCAGATGAAAGATCTAGGAGAAGCAGCCTATGTATTAGGTGTGAAGATCTACAGAGATAGATCTAAGAGGCTTCTCGGGCTGTGCCAGAGTACTTACATCGATAAAGTCCTGGAGAGATTCCATTTAGAGAATTCTAAAAGAGGATATCTTCCAGTCAGACATGGTCTGAATCTTTCAAAGGGTCAGTGTCCACAAACACAGAGTGAGAAAGATGAAATGGACAATATGCCTTATGCTTCGGCTATTGGGTCCATTATGTATGCGATGTTATGTACTCGCCCAGACGTCGCTTACGGGTTAAGCGTGACCAGTCGATTCCAAAGTAATCCAGGTCAGGCGCACTGGATTGCGGTCAAGAACATTTTGAAATATCTTCGGAGGACTAAAGATATGTTCTTGATATATGGAGGTCAGGAAGAACTCAGTATTGAAGGATATACTGACGCTTCGTTCCAATCTGACCAGGATGATTTCCGATCGCAATCAGGCTATGTTTTTAGCTTGAATGGAGGAGCAGTGGTGTGGAAAAGTTTCAAACAATCTATTATTGCTGATTCCACAACAGAAGCCGAGTATGTTACAGCCTCGGAAGCATCCAAGGAGGCAGTGTGGATTCGCAAGTTCGTTCAGGAACTTGGTGTTGTTCCTTCGAGTGCAGATCCTTTGGTTATCTTCTGTGATAACACTGGAGCAATCGCACAAGCAAAGGAACCACGGTCGCACCAGAAGTCCAAGCACATACAGAGACGGTTTCACTTGATCCGGGAGATCATTGATCGTGGTGAGATCAAAATCTGCAAGGTTCATATAGATGACAATCTGGCTGACCCGCTTACCAAGCCTCTGGCGCAGCAGAAGCATGAGAAGCACTGTAATAATATGGGTTTGAGATTTCTCAACCATTAGATTAAGTGCAAGTGGGAGATTGTTGGGGTATGCCCTTAAGGCTAATGTTTGAGGCCTTGGGATTCTATCAGTATCATGTATAAACTCTAAGTTTATAAAGGCAATGGTTGTTATTCAGTTTGTTACATTGTCTGCTGCAATAAATGTACTTCTGAATAATGTCTCAATGCTGTTCAGCTAGGTTGACATGCTATATGTCCTTAGTCGAGATATCTTGGTGAACATGAGACAGCCTTGATATGATTGAGACTAATATGTGTTCTAATCTTATAGGATGCTTTGAGCATGGAATAAGATGTAGACTCATGGGTACATTGGATGTACTGGACAAACCCTACTAGGATATTCAATTGCTTGTCACAATGTGAATAATCCTTGTTTGCAACAAGTGGCACATGTCCTCTGACTTGAGATCACTTGTGTTTCTAAATGATGATTGTCATTGTTTTGAGGTAGTTCAATATCATTTGAAACATAATGGTTATAGACTATCTTGGATAATGATCATGAGTCAGGTTAGGACACTAGTGATAGATATAGGATTGCCGTCTCCTTGATTGGAGTGTGATGTTCTAAAGGGGCCCCCCTGGATGAGATGATTGAGAAAGTGTATGGCCATACCCAGATGACTATGTTCATCTGATCTAATCATGCTCATCATATTGGAGTTACAGGCTTGACACGCTTGTCCAATAAGAACATCCAGTGGCAAAGGAAACATGTATGCCTAGTGAAGTGGATTCACACTTGTGCTGTGGTTTGGGTGTAGTCTTGGAAGACTCTTTCCTTTATATCGGGAGACAGTGATGTGTTGCTAGATACCTCTCACTGATCGTGATAACGTAAGTTACCATTACCGACATTTAAAGGAAACCCTCAGGGTCGCACAATTTGATGATATGGCTTACTTAAGTCAGATCGTGTGGACTGAATTGTTTTGGTTCAGTTCAAAGGGATTTAGACTCTGATTGTAAGTGAGATCTGGTCTGATCATGTTTGATTGATTAGGGCTTAAGATCGGTAAGCTTCGATCGAGAGAATTGATGCTAGATCGGTGAGATCAAGAGCGTCAAGAGATGAACGGTTAGATCTTGAACCATTTGGTTCAATAAGATCTAGACCATGGCTTGGGCTGGTTTGATTTGGTTTATGAACCAAATTCAATTGGAACGATTTGGCATGAACCGGTTCACATGGGTGAACGCTTGGTTCAATGCTTGTAGGCGTTTTGGTTGGTTTGTGGGCGCATGGCTTCATGTCTTCTATTTTTGGAATGTCATAACTAGCCACTCCCCTCAACGCCAAATAACGTCTCAACATTCGCCTCTTCTCATCCCAACGCTTCTCTTTTGGTGTAGAGAGTTTTTGACGCAAGGGGAAGGAAGTTGAGCCTCGCCAAGTTTTTGATCTCTCATCATCCTCACACGACAAGGACCTTTTGAAGCGCTTTGCTAGCACAAAGGATTCAAAGGAGCAAGCCATCTTCGTTTGTTGTGTGCGTCACCTTTGGAGAAGGAGCATTTGCGTCTTTGCTTCCAAGGCACCATCCAATCGATGGCATTGGTATGATCTCCTTCTTGATGTAATCAATCTATACAAGTTGATCATATGAGCATATATGCGATTTTGTTGTTGAAACCCTAGCAAATTATCATGCGCCCCCTTAGGGTTTCGGCCCCCTTTGCTTTAGGGGTTTTACATTGAGGTCGAGAGGTTTTCACGGCAGGGCCATAATCTGGATTACGAGCCGTCATTTCTAGCCCAAAATCCACAGAATGTTGGTCCGGTTTTATGGCGGGGCCGTAATGAATATTACAGGCCGTAATTTGGCACTGAAAATCTACAGTGTTTTTTGGCGAACTAGTCATGGCCTGGCCGTGCTTCCTATCACGGTCGTGATGGAGAGACCCGATTTCTACCGAACTTGTCACAGGTGGATGCATGGGTGTGATCGGGGCCGTGTCAGAGTCATTGCTTCGCACCAAGCTTGTCACGGCTATGTTCGTCGTCATCGTTTGGGACTGAAATTTGCTGGGTGTCTACCTCAGATCCTCGGGAGTCTTTCCAAGCGTCTTCTAGAGGGATTGGGCCATCCTCAAGTGTGCCCATGACTCCGTCACTACTTATCATAACTAATTATCTTTATTGCCCTGGAATTCTGGCCGCTTTCATGAATATGATGTTTTTTTTCTAAAAATACAAAAATAAATAATTGAATTTAAATTAGTAGCATTGTCACACACTTTCGCCCTACATCAATAATGAAGTTTGGGCTAGGCCCATTACCCAATGGGGATTTCTTATAAGTTGTCATGAAAAGTTAAATGGGCTTAAGGGGAAGAAACAAAGAGGCAAGCGCATATTCAATCCTAGTTAGACTAGGATTGGCATCTATGCCTTAATTGATGTATTTCATGTGATTAATTAAATTCGAATTTGAATTAATCATTTGAGATTTTAGTGGAGATAAAATAGGGGCTGACTATTTAAATTAATTAGAATCCTAATTGGATTTGGACTTGATTAATTAAATTCCTAAAATCATGCTCTAATCTCCTAGTCCTTCTCCTTTACTCAAACCGCCTATAACTCCTGTAAAAGAGATCCTCCACCACTCCACATACACACAATTCTCTTGGAGGCGTAGAGAACAAGGAGGGGCGCAAGATAGGAGCTCTTCTTCCATCAAGGCCGCAAGCACTCTCCTCCACCTTCCATTGGCGTAAGTAAAGCAAGGCTTGGCGGCATCCTTCTCTTCTTATTCCTCTTGGCGCATCCTCTTCATTGTGGGTGGCGCAAGAGATCTTGGAAGACTCTCGCTTGGCATGGATCTTCTTCCCGAGTCCAGCACCGGGCGTGGAAGAAGAAAACTCAAGCATCGGTTGTGTGCGAGACTGCAGAGGGTGAACACTTGGGTGCCTGCATCAACATCTCCATCAATCGCTATAAAGTATTATCTCTTACTCACCATGTCGATCCCCTTGCAAGCATCGATCTTCTGGGTTTTTGCGACTTGCCTGTTTCAGGGATTTGCTTCCGCTTGTACCTCTGATGTATGTAAAATTTTAAAATCCTCGGGGTTTCCCAACAGTGGTATCAGAGCGACTTGCAAGACTCGAACAGTGTTTATTGCTTTCTTGAGTGCTCACATGTCATATGTATTTTTCTTTAAACTTGCAAGTGACTCACGGTTTTTCTAAAAGTAAGAAAAATTATAGGTTTCATACTCCTATCCTCTATTCTATTTATTTTGGATTATAGAATTTTTGGATTATTTTTCTAATTGATTTAAAATCATAAGTGCACGTAATTTTGTCAAGTAGGACGGGCATTGTGTCCTCTGGACTGGCCGGGTCTCTTGATCTAACAAAATTGCCAGACAATTTGGTCTATAAAATCGTCATGAAACTTAATCTCAAAAAACGATTTGTGATAAGAAGATGAGGAAAAGAAACATGTTTTGATGAAAAATTAAAATTCAGATTTTATGTTTTTCATGAGCATATAGAATAGCATGATATAGGTATTTTGCTTGTGCATTGTGTTGTGGTCATAGTCAGGCCCCTTGCATGCCTGTGATGTAGTTGTGTAAGGCCTGCATGCCACTCTTTCTTTTGTTTTGTAAATTTGAACATTAAAGATAGTGGCGGCATTGGCGCATCCACCTTGCTTGGAGCAACTTGAAGATGGCGCCATCAAAGAGGGTTTGGCCGAACCTCATGGAGTGCTTCTAGGTCTTCCTAGAGGTCCTTCTAGGGTTTGAGAACTATCCATTGGATTGGAGGACCTTGAAGCCGAGAATGGACAAAGTTCTTAGTGGCAGCTGGGTTAGGTCTAGTCTTCGGGGCTTGTCACCTAGGTCAAGCATTGAACCCTATTGGCATGTATTGGTTCAATGTGTTGATTAGGCTATGACCACATCACTTGTTTACTGCTTTCCATATTTGCTAAAGCATGCATGTGTTGTTGTATCTTGTTGTTATCACCATAGGATTGCATGCCTGTAATGTTAGATAAAAGATAAAACTAAGAGGATGAGACCTCAAAAACCCTCAAATAAAATATCAACTCTGAAATAAGTCTTCTAACTCATAGCCCTCATCAAGCTATCGATCAGTGGTGTTGTGCACTATTTCCCACCCTCGTGAGACACACCCACTAATCTTTAGAAGGTGCGTGGTGACAATGGTTTCCCATATCCAGTTTTAACCTGGACGTGCCTTTGCAAGGAAACTCGTTGGCCCAGGGCATAACGATTAGGAATAGTCTTGACTGGTTTTTCACATGTGGTGGCCACATGGTGGTGCTCTAGAGGCATCGTTTAGATATTAGGATTTTACGCTGTATCCAGCCCTTGCTGGACATGAAATGCCTAGACTATCTCAATAAGGGGAATTGCTAAGTGCAATCGGCCGACGTGCCCACCTTAAGAAGCATAGGCTACTTTGTGCATCTCATCCCACACTCGTGGGACGCAAAGCCTCATGTGAAATAAGGATCATATCCCACTAGAAAATTATGGATTTATCGATTGACTTTGTGGGTTGTCAATTCGATTAAAATAGTGGGAGCCACAAACATTTAATACAAGTCCATATTAAATGATTCAAAGTAGTACTAATCTGCTTTTTCTTGATTGTTGTAGATATAATGCCAACAAACAATAGTAGATGGTTATTGCAATCTATCCTAGAAAGGAACAAGTTGGTTGAAACTAACTTATTGGATTGGTATCTCAACTTGAGGATTGTTCTCAAGCATGAGAAGAAGTTGTATGTCCTTGAGCAGGCTATTCCTGAATCCCTTCCATGCTCAGCCTCAGCGGCCGAGACTGATGCTTTTCATAAGCATCAAAAGGATGCATCTGAGGTTATTAATCTGATGCTCACCAAAATGTCACCTGAATTGCGAAGGCGATATGAGGAGAAAAGTGCCTCTCAGATCATGAGTGATCTAAAGTAGCTTTTCGATAAAGCGGTTAGTACTCGTACCTCTAAGGCAGTCCATCAATGCAACAGTAAGCCAAAGGATTTAACTAAGTCATTGAAAATAAAGTTGGAAAGGATAAGGAAAGATAGGTGCTATAATTGTGGAAGGCCAATCCACTTTAAAAGGGACTTAGTACAACTTCAGAATAAGGTGAAGAGAAGTAGGGCTTCATCTTCTAGCTCAGGTATTTATATTAATGAAGTCAACCTTTCTACTTCCATGTCATGGCTATTGGATATTGCATGCAGAGCTCATATTTGTACAAATATGCAAGGGCTCAAGAAAAGTAGATCGGTGCGGCCTAGAGAGATTGACTTACGAGTTGGAAATGGTGCACAGGTTGCTGCTATTGCTGTAGGAAATTTGATGCTCTCCCTGCCTTTTGGACTTCAGTTAGAGTTAGATAATTTCTATTATGTACCTTCTCTTACCAAAAAAATATTGTATCCATTCCTTGTATGGCAAGGAATGGTTTTAAGTTTGAAATAAAGGAGAACTCTTGTTCTTTTTCGTTTGCAAACATGTTTTATGGAAAGAGTACTTTACACTATGGATTATATGTCTTGGACATAGATAACTCTATATGTAACATAAATAATAAAAGGATCAAAATGAATGGTTCAGTTGGTGCATACCTTTGACATTGTAGATTAGCCCATATAAACAAAAATCGCATTCAACAACTCCATGCATATGGATTGTTATATTCAACCTCCTTGGAGGAGTTTGATACATGTTAACCTTGTTTGTTAGGGAAAATGACAAAAGCACCTTTTACCAAGATAGGTGAGAGGGCAGGAGGTTTATTGGATCTCATACATAGTGATGTGTGTGGTTACTTAGTAAACAAGCTAGAGGAGGGTACAACTACTTCATCACATTTATTAATGACTTCAGTATATATGGTTATGTCTATTTGATGAGACATAAATCAAAATCCTTTGAGAAATTTAAGGAGTTCAGACATGAAGTAGAGAATTAGCTTGGTAGATCTATTAAAACTCTTCGATCACATCGAGGTGGAGAGGACATGAGTGGTGAGTTTCTTTGACTATTTTAGAGAGCGTGGGATCCTATCCCAACTTACCCATCCTGAAACACCCCAATGGAATGGTGTGTCTGAGAGGAGGAATCAAACTTTGTTGGACATGGTTTGATCTATGATGAGTCACGCAGCTCTACCACCCTTCATTCTAGGGACATGCACTTGAAACATCTTCTCTCATAATGAATAATGTTCCATCTAAGAGTATCTCCAAGATTCTATACGAGGTATGGAGTGGAAGACGCCCAAATCTCTCTTTTATCAAAGTCTGGGGATGTGAGGCCTATGTCAAACGTCAGGATTCTAGCAAGTTAGACCCCAGATCTGATAAATGTGTGTTTGTGGAGTATCATAAGGAAACTAAAAGATACTACTTCTATGTTCCCACCGAGAACAAAGTCTTTGTTGCTCTGGGTGCTGTCTTTTTAAAGAAATGATTTCTCATCAAAGAAGCTAGTGGGAGGATGTTTGACTTGGACGAGGTCCAAGTTTAACCACAAGATATAGAGATGGAACCTGAGCCACCTACACCGGTTGATGTACCAGAGGCTCAGACACAGGCCCCACGTAGGTCTGGGAGGATTCATAGTGCGCCTAAGAGGTATGGGTCGCTGCCGGCTAAACACGACAGGATCTTCATCATAGAGGATGAACCTAGAACCTATGATGAGGTGGTCACTAGACCGGACTCTGAGAAATGGCTTGAGGCCATGAGATCCGAGATGGATTCCATGTTGGCTAACCAAGTCTGGGATTTGGTTGAACTGCCTAATGGGGTAAAACCCATAGGCCGTCAATGGGTCTTCAAAATAAATATAGACATGGATGGCAATATAGTTACCTATAAGGATAGACCTGTGGCTAAAGGATTCAAACAAGTCCATGGGGTGGACTATGTTGAAACATTCTCACTAGTAGCCATGATTAATTCTATTCGAATGTTTCTTGCTATAGTTGCATATCATGATTATGAGATATGGTAGATGCATGTTAAGACAACATTCCTTAACAAGAAGCTGATAGAGGATGTGTATATGACACAGCCTGATGGCTTCATCCCTCCTGTAGAGGCCAACAAGGTCTTTAGGCTAAAAGGATCCATTGATGGTTTAAAGCAAGCATCTCGAAGTTGGAATCTTCGGTTTGATGAAGCTGTGAGAGATTATGTCATTATCAAAAGTGAAGATGACGTCAGTGTATATAGAAAATTCAATGGGAGCTTGGTGACTTTTCTGGTCTTGTATGTCGATGACATATTACTCATCGAAAACAACATCCCTACTCTTCAGTCTGTAAAGACATGGTTGGGGAAGTGTTTCGAGATGAAGGACTTAGGGGAGGCTCCCTATATTCTAGGCATGAGGATCTACAGAGATAGATCCAAGAAGCTTTTGGCCCTTAGTTAATGTACATACATTGATAAGGTCTTGGAGAGGTTCAACTTGGAGCAATCCAACAAGGGATACCTTCTAGTGAGACAAGGCATCATTCTCTCAAAAGGCCAGTGTCCCACCACATAGGCTGAGAGGGATAACATGGATCGTGTACCCTATGTTTCGGTAGTAGGATCGATCATGTATGCAATGTTGTGTACTAGACTAGATGTTGCTTATGTTGTAAGCATAACCAACCCATACCAATCCAATCCAGGTCTACAGCACTGGGTGGCTGTAGAGAACATCCTTAAGTATCTGAGAAGAACTAAGGATTTGTTCTTGGCCTATGGAGGACAGGAAGAACTCGGTGTTCAGGGCTACACTGATGCATCGTTCTAGTCAAATCCAGATGACTTCAGATTGCAGGCATGCTATGTGTTCAAGTTAAATGTAGGCGCTATATGCTGGAAAAGCTTCAAGCAATCCACCATAGCTGATTCTACAACCGAACCTGAGTATGTTGCTGCTTCTGAGGCAGTCAAAGAAGCTGTTTGGATCAGGAAGTTTATTTATGAGCTTCAGGTGGTTCCAACCGATGTGGATCTGATTGAGCTCTATTGTGACAATAATGGAGTAATTGCACAGGCAAAGGAACCACAGTCTCTTCAAAAGTATAAACACATACTCATAAGATTTCACCTAAACAAAGAGATCATAGACAGAGGTGATGTCAAGGTTAGCAGAGTTGACACCGACAAAATCTAGTAGACCCACTAACCAAGGCTTTGGCACAGCAGAAGCATGATGGTCATGCCAGGGATATTGGGTTGAGATTTCTCAACAACTAGGTCTAAGTGCAAGTGGGAGATTGTTGGTGTATATGCCATTAGGACCAGATGTTGGTCTACTCTATGTACTATTTGACATTGATATTTTATATATATTATTCTGGCATTGTCATTATTATGTTTTGTGTATATTTGCGATTGTGTACTTACATAATAATATCCCTAGAGATAGATTATGTCTGTGCTCAAACTCTATCCCCAGTCAAGTACTTGAGTTGATATAGGGATTGCTCTGGTACATGTGAGACTGGTATATGGGCTGGTTAGTCACAAGGTGCTAACGCAGACATATGGGTATATTAGTGGAAGATATACTGGATCGACCTGCTGTAAGGCTCTAACTTAGTGTCATGAGTTAACCTCACAAGTGATAAGAGATGCATTGATTTTTTGACTTAAGGTCATTGGCTCTTCCATATAGTTAGGGACATACTTTGATACAACTTAACACCTCACCGTAGTTGAGAGGTCATAACAATTGTCATTGAGTATGTCATGACCCATATGAGAAGATCAATGGACAGATATAGGATTTGCCCCTTCCTAAGGGAAGCTTGATATCCATGGGGCCCCCTATGGTTCTATGGCTAAAAGTGTATGGTCATACCCAGGTGAGAACCTGATTTAGTCATCACCATGAGATTGGGTGAAAGCAAGTGGTGACACACTTGTCCAATCGGATATTAGTTTAGCAAAAGGACTATAATGCATTAGTACCTTGTTGCGATGATGGGGATGTCGATGTTGATATCAATTCCGAAGACTTGGGTAGCAGCGATGCACTGCAAGGTGCCACTCACTACTTGTGATGAACTGAGTTCATCACTGCCAACGTCAGAGGAACCTACAGGTTCTCACACCTTGATGCTCGGGTTTTCGTATTAATCAGATAGCCATATGATGACACCAAAATTTATAACAAATTTAGTGCCATTTCATTAGTGTTTTTGTGTCATATTCATAGACTTTGCTTATTTTTATGCCTTTTTTATCAATATTTGCAGAACCTACACTCTTTTTGGTTTTTAATGATTTTCAAACAAAAAGGCATGATTTTCAGTCGATTTCAAGCAACCCAAATGCATGGATGAATTCACAACATCAAGAGGAGATCACACATCAAATTTCAAGAGAATTGGAGCCAAGAACCAAAATACGGCAGGGCCGTAATCTATATTACGGTACCATATTTTTGTACGCTACCGTAATATCAGAGCACTGCCGTAATTTGGGGAGTTTTTCAGCAGAAAATTTCCTAAAAATTACGGCATTGCCGTAAGAAATAACACGAGCCGTAATCTAGAGTGACCTCAGACTAGAGACATTCACTTAAATTACAGCACTACCGTAAACCATTTCACGGTGCCGTAATTTCCAGACGTTTTTGACCAGAGAGTTCAGCCAATTGTACGGCACTGCCATAAACCATTTTACGGTGCTATATTTTTCAGAGATTTTGAATCAGAGAATGCGACTGATTTTAAGGCAGTACCGTAACATATTACACTGCCGTAATTCTAATCTTAAATGCGATTCCATGGTCAAATTTGAAGCTCGATTTTTGCGGAGAATATAGCCGATGATTGAGACCTTTAAATTGGAAGTCGTAAGAAGAAGGAGGAGACCTTTCGCCGAGACGAAGAGGAAGAGACCAAAAGCCCTAATTTTCGTCCACCACAGAGGGAGAAATCGAGTTCCACGCTGCCGCCAAGGGTTTCACCGCCGAGAAGCGTACAACGCATCTCCGGCCGTGAAATTTGAGGGGAAGCTATGCACAGAGGAGGAGAAGGTGCTCCAAAAGTGTCAGAGTAAAAGGATATCAATTGGAGGAGAAATCGATGAAAGAGGAGCCGCCGACACTGTTCATAGCGCCCCCTTATGCAAATTACGGCTGTAATTTATATTACAGCCGTGGTGTGTTCTCTTAAACTCTCTTTTCTCTTTGATTTTCAATCTTTTGAAACCATGGATTATTGTAACTCCTACACTATGCTAGCTTAAACTTTCATGGGACATGGGGGAGTAATTCCCTTTAATTCTTAATGACTAGATGATTCTTTTTCCACTATTTCATCACATATAATTTTAGCATGATAATTTTACTCATGTGATAATTGCATTTTTGATTCTCTATAGATTCATACTATTATTCATGTTTTAGAGTTTTCGCAATAAGGACCGAAAGGTGACTTGCTTGAGAACTTGGAACCCTAGAATTGCATGTTATGAACTTTCTTTAAGAAATTAGGTTAGTTCTCATTGTTTGATTTTAGTAGTCAAATTGCCATGATAATAATATGAATCAAGGATTGAGTCGAGTTGTCAAACGTGGAGATCTTGTGCGAAAGCAAAGATTGAAACGTTGGAGAACCATGAGTAAAACTTGTGTTGAGACTCGGATGCACGAAAGTGATCCTTGAGATTCCACTTGTGATAATCAACTTAGAATTCGGATGCATGAAAGTGATCCTTGAGTTCTTTGTTTCATGGTTTACTTATTCTCAGCGTTGGGATAGATCTTGCGCGAAAGCGAGGATTGATCCCTGCATGATTGTCTACACGAAAATGAGATAATCTTTTTATTAAGTAAATTATGTCTTTACCATGATAAAATTAAACTGACGAATCTCTATTTACACCTAGTCATAAAATTTAAAGTGAATGAAACCCTAGTCCCAGTCTTCTCTCTCGGGTATTTCCGTTTTAGATTTCTATTGCTCACTTGCATACTTTCCATTCACCTAGATAACAAGAAATCAATTATTCAGTACTCAACAAACAAGGTCTCTGTGGGTACGATATCTATTTTATTACTTCGAGTATTTGTGCACTTGCGGACACAACAAGCTTGGTGACATAACAAGTTTTTGGAGCCGTGTTAGGGAGTGACAAAGTCCATGTACGCCAAATAACGAGTTTGGCTGCGACGCCAGAAATAAGTTTTTGTCTACCTACTTGTTGGGATACAACAAGTTTTTTGCACCGTTGCCGGGGACCTTGGTCTTTATTGATATTGGAGATATTGAGAGTATTGCTAGATTAGGTTTTATTTTTTATTTTTCTTGAAATTATTTGACATATCTGTGTTGCATGCGCAGGAACCTTAGATCAGGACCCCTTGTACCTTTTGATCCTGAAATTAACAAAACACTTAGATTGCGCAGGAAGTTGAGATTTGAAGAGAACCAACAGGAAACACAAAAGGAAGAAATAGAAGAAATAGTTGATATGGCAGCAAGAAGATCACTTAGGGACTACGCAGCCCCTAATCCACAGGAAATTCACTCTATCATTGCTAGACCTGTCATTGAGGCTAACAACTTTAAAATTAAGCCTGCTTTCCTTTCTATGATTCAACAGAACCAGTTTGGAGGATCTCCTCTTGAAGATCCAAACCAACAACTTGCTTTATTTTTAGAACTTTGTGATACTATCAAAATCAATGGAGTTTCCAATGATGCTTTGAAACTAAGATTATTTCTTTTTTCTCTTAGGGATCGAGCACGTTCATGGCTTCAAGCACAACCAACTGGTACCTTTACAACATGGGATAAGTTATCAAATGCTTTTCTGATGAAATATTTTCCACCAAGCAAGACCATTCTGAAGGAACCCCTAACATAAAGGGGGGGGGAAAACCCTAATCATGCGCATCTAGCATGCATGGCGGAAAATAGGGTTTCAAAATCGCATATGAAACTATATGATCAACTTAAGTTATGAGAAATCATACCAACGCCATAAGCTTGGAATTCGGCTTGGAAGAAGAGATCAAACTAGGTCTCCTCCACAAGTCCACACACAAGATGAAGATGCTCACTTCCTTGAGATCTCTTGTGCTAGCAAGACACCCAAGCCTTCTCTTGTCGAATGGAAAGGGTTTGATAAGATGAATCCGTTCGGCCGAGAGCTTCTCTTGGATGTCTACTCCACACCTTCGTCAACCACACCTCGAAAAGAATCAAGGCGTTGAAGTGAGGAGCTCAACGCATAAGCGTTTTGGCATTGAAGCAAAACCGGCCCTTGATGACTTTCCATAAATGGAAGTCAATCAAGCCATGCGTTCAAGCCAACCCAAAACGCATTTTGGCATTGAACCAAGCGTTCATATTTGTGAACCGGTTCAATCCAAAATGTCAAATCGGCTTTGGTTCATCAAACCAAACCGAAATAGCTCAAGCCACTTGGTCTAGACCAAATCGAACCCCAAGGCTTATGATCCAACCGTTCATCTCCTGATGCCCCTGATCTCTCCGATCTAGCATCACCTCTCTCGATCGAAGCTTACCGATCTCAAGCCCTAATCAATCAAACATGATCAGACCAGATCTCACTTACAATCAGAGATTAAATCCCTTTAATCTGAACTCAAAGAATCCAGTCCATACGATCTGACTTAAGTAAGCCATATCACCAAATTGTGCGACCCTGAGGGTTTCCTCTAAATGTCGGTAACGATAACTTACGTTATCACGATCAGTGAGGGGTATCTAGCAACACATCACTGTCTCCCGATATAAAGGAAAGAGTCTTCCAAGACTACTCCCAAACCATAGCACAAGTGTGACTCAATTCACAAGGCATACATATGTCCTTTACCACTGGATGTTCTTATTGGACAAGCATGTCAAGCCTGTAACTCCAATACGATGAGCATGATTAGATCAGATGCACATAGTCATCTGGGTATGGCCATACACTATCTCAATCATCTCATAAGGGGGCCCTTTAGAACATCACACTCCTTAAACAAGGAGACGGCAATCCTATGTCTATCACTAGTGTCCTAACCTGATTCAAGCTCACCATCCAAGATAGTCTATAATCATTATGTTTCAAATGATATTGAACTACCTCAAGACAATGACAATCATCATTTAGAAACACAAGTGATCTCAAGTCAAAGGACATGTGCCACTTGCTGCTTACAAGGATTATTCACATTGTGACAAGCAATGGAATATCCCAGTAGGGTCTGTCCAGTACATCCAATGTACCCATGAGTCTACATCTTATTCCATGCTCGAAGCATCCTATAAGATCAGCACTCATATTAGTCTCAATCATATCAAGGCTGTCTCATGTTCACCAAGATATCTCGACTAAGGACATATAGCCTGTCAGCCTAGCTGAACAGCTTTGAGACATTATTCAGAAGTACACTTATTACAGCAGACAAGGTAACAACCTGAATAATAACCATGCCTTTATAAACTTAAGAGTTTATTACATGATACTAATACAATCCCAAGGCCTCAAACATTAGCCTTAAGGGCATACCCCAACAATCTCCCACTTGCACTTAATCTAATGGTTGAGAAATCTCAAACCCATATTATTACAGTGCTTCTCATGCTTCTGCTGCGCCAGAGGCTTGGTAAGTGGGTCTGCCAGATTGTCATCTGTATGAACCTTGCATATTTTGATCTCGCCTCGATCAATGATCTCCCGGATCAAGTGAAACCGTCTTTGTATGTGCTTGGACTTCTGGTGCGACCGCGGTTCCTTTGCTTGTGCGATGGCTCCAGTGTTATCACAGAAGATAACCAAAGGATCAGCACTCGAAGGAACGACACCAAGTTCTCTCACGAACTTACGAATCCACACTGCCTCCTTGGATGCTTCCGAGGCTGCAACATACTCGGCTTCTGTTGTGGAATCAGCAACAGTTGACTGTTTGAAACTCTTCCACACCACTGCTCCACCATTCAAGCTAAAAACATAGCCTGATTGCGATCGGAAATCATCCTGGTCCGACTGGAACGAAGCGTCAGTATATCCCTCTATACTGAGTTCTTCCTGACCACCATATATCAAGAACATATCTTTGGTCCTCCGCAGATATTTTAAAATGTTCTTGACTGCAATCCAGTGCGCCAAACCTGGATTACTTTGGAATCGACTGGTCACGCTTAACCCGTAAGCGACGTCTGGGCGAGTACACAACATCGCATACATAATGGACCCAATAGCCGAAGCATAAGGCGTATTGTCCATTTCATCTTTCTCAGTCTGTGTTTGTGGACACTGACTCTTCGAAAGATTCAGACCATGTCTGACTGGAAGATATCCACGTTTAGAATTCTCTAAATGGAATCTCTCCAGGACCTTATCGATGTAAGTACTCTGGCACAGCCCGAGAAGCCTCTTAGATCTATCCCTGTAGATCTTCACACCTAATACATAGGCTGCTTCTCCTAAATCTTTCATCTGGAAACATTTTCCTAACCATGCCTTAACAGCATGCAGTTCAGGAATATCATTTCCAATGATCAAGATATCATCGACGTAGAGGATTAGGAATGTAATCACGCTCCCACTAAACCTCTTATATACACACGGGTCATCCTCGTTCTTGATGAAACCAAACCTCTTATATATCACGCTCCCACTAAACCTCTTATATACACACGGGTCAAATCGGCTTTGGTTCATCAAACCAAACCGAAATAGCTCAAGCCACTTGGTCTAGACCAAATCGAACCCCAAGGCTTATGATCCAACCGTTCATCTCCTGATGCCCCTGATCTCTCCGATCTAGCATCACCTCTCTCGATCGAAGCTTACCGATCTCAAGCCCTAATCAATCAAACATGATCAGACCAGATCTCACTTACAATCAGAGATTAAATCCCTTTAATCTGAACTCAAAGAATCCAGTCCATACGATCTGACTTAAGTAAGCCATATCACCAAATTGTGCGACCCTGAGGGTTTCCTCTAAATGTCGGTAACGATAACTTACGTTATCACGATCAGTGAGGGGTATCTAGCAACACATCACTGTCTCCCGATATAAAGGAAAGAGTCTTCCAAGACTACTCCCAAACCATAGCACAAGTGTGACTCAATTCACAAGGCATACATATGTCCTTTACCACTGGATGTTCTTATTGGACAAGCATGTCAAGCCTGTAACTCCAATACGATGAGCATGATTAGATCAGATGCACATAGTCATCTGGGTATGGCCATACACTATCTCAATCATCTCATAAGGGGGCCCTTTAGAACATCACACTCCTTAAACAAGGAGACGGCAATCCTATGTCTATCACTAGTGTCCTAACCTGATTCAAGCTCACCATCCAAGATAGTCTATAATCATTATGTTTCAAATGATATTGAACTACCTCAAGACAATGACAATCATCATTTAGAAACACAAGTGATCTCAAGTCAAAGGACATGTGCCACTTGCTGCTTACAAGGATTATTCACATTGTGACAAGCAATGGAATATCCCAGTAGGGTCTGTCCAGTACATCCAATGTACCCATGAGTCTACATCTTATTCCATGCTCGAAGCATCCTATAAGATTAGCACTCATATTAGTCTCAATCATATCAAGGCTGTCTCATGTTCACCAAGATATCTCGACTAAGGACATATAGCCTGTCAGCCTAGCTGAACAGCTTTGAGACATTATTCAGAAGTACACTTATTACAGCAGACAAGGTAACAACCTGAATAATAACCATGCCTTTATAAACTTAAGAGTTTATTACATGATACTAATACAATCCCAAGGCCTCAAACATTAGCCTTAAGGGCATACCCCAACACATTCAATTGAGGAATCAAATCACAAGCTTTCAACAGAAGGATGGAGAATCATTCAGCGAGGCATGGGAGAGATTTAATGAATTGCAAAGGAAATGTCCTCACCATGGCATTGAGAACTGGGTCTTAATTCATACTTTTTATAATTGTTTGTTTTATAATACCAGACTAACTATTGATGCTGCTGCAGGAGGAGCCCTAATGAGCAAAACAATTGATGATGCTTTCAAATTGCTGGAGGAGATGGCCCTAAACCATAATTAGTGGACCTCTGAGAGAGGAGTACTTTACAGACCTTCTCAAGGTAAGAATGAGAATGATGGATGGCGCACCTTAGCAGAGAAGATAGACTCATTGTGCAACAGGTTAGATTCTTTTAAAATGCAAACTGCAGCTATTTCTTCTATTGTTTATGAAGTTTGTGGTAATGATGGTCATGTTTCTGAGAATTGTAAAGTTATATCTAGTCAGGGTAGTGAACAAATCAATGCTTTAGGGAACTATAATAAAGGTAGAACTAATGATCACTATACTAATACTTACAACCCTGGACGGAGGAATCACCCCAATTTATCTTGGAAGAGTAACAATTACGAAGGGGCACAAAAGGAAAATAGGGGGTATCAACAGAGACAACAAAATCAGATTCAACCCCAAAACCCTAATCTAGAGGAGATGTTTGCACAATTTATGGGAGCCCAGAAGAAACAAAATGACGAGGTGAATGAGAGTTTGAAACAAATCAATTCTAGACTGGATAGTATTGTTGCACACAATAAAATCTTAGAAAATCAAATAGCACAACAAGCTAGCACCTCTTCTAGACCCTTAGGAAAATTGTCTGCAAAACCTGAACCAAACCCTAGGGAGCACTGTAATGCTATTATCACTAGAAGTGGGAAACAATTAGAAGAACCAAAAAGGAAAGTTAAGGATAATGAAAAGGAGCCTATTGATGATCATGATAATGAGTTAGAATTAGAAAAATCTTCTGAACATGAACAAACCCAAACTAGTTTGCCACCTCAAAAAGGTGATGAACCAAAAGGGGATGTGCCATGTAAGGAAGATAATTCTAAATCTAGTTTACCTGCACCCTATAGGCCACCAATACCTTTTCCACAAAGGTTAGTTCAAAATAAGTTAGACAAATAATTTGGCAAATTTCTTGAAATTTTGAAAAAGCTTTACATTAACATTCCATTTACTGAAGCTATTTCTCAAATGCCATCTTATGCAAAATTTTTGAAAGAGATATTGTCTAACAAGAGAAAATTAGATGATTATGGTACTTGCACTGTAACTTTAACTGAGGAATGTAGTGCCATTATACAAAACAATTGCCACCAAAACTGAAGGATCCAGGTAGCTTTTCTATACCTTGTTCTATTGGCACTATGGCTTTTGACCGAGCCTTATGTGATTTAGGTGCTAGCGTGAGTCTAATACCTCTATCTATTTGTAGGAAACTAGACATTGAAGAGCTCAAACCTACATCCATATCTTTACAGCTTGCTGATTCATCGAAAAAGTATCCTGTAGGTATATTAGAAAATGTTCCAGTCAAGGTAGGAGAAATTTTATTCCTACAGATTTTGTAGTTTTAGACATGGAGGAAAACCATAAAAATCCCATAATTCTTGGTAGACCACTGTTAGCCACTGCTGGAGCACATATAGATGTAAAAAAGGGGAAAATTACTTTTGATATTTGTGGGAACACTATTGAGTTTGATCTTACCGATTCCTTGAATAAACTGACATACTCTAGATCATGTTGTAGTGTTGACATAGTTAATGATGAAATTTATAATATTCATAGTTTATTTGATGAGACCTCAAATTTTGAAACTAATAATTTTTCTGAGGATGTTGATAAAGGATTACAGGAAAGGAGAGATGAAATTTTTGTGAAGAAAAAGAAGAGAATAAGAAGAAGAAGAAGATCTAAGTTGATTGATAAGGGAAAGAGGATCTTGAGCAAATTTGGGCACTGTTTCAAGATTGAGCCTTATGTGATTCAAGGTGATGCCCAACCTAAAGAAAGATCAAAGAGGCAATTGGGGAATTCACAATCAAACCCGAGTGCAAAAGGGTCAAGCTGATGACCTTTAAATTAGCGCTTCTTGGGAGGCAACCCAAGCTTTCTAACCTTTATTTATTTTCTTTTATTTTAATTTTTTCTTAGAATTAATCTTTCTTTTATTTTTGTAGGAGAAACAAAATTTGGTGCAAATTACAGCACTGCCGTAATGTATATTACAACAATGTAATTTTCATTCATTTTCGACCAGAGAGTTGTGACGAAATTATGGTACTAGCATAAGTTTTAACACTGTACCGTATTTTGTGGCCAAAATCTTCCCGAGAGCATTACTGATTTTACGGCACTACCATAAGGTTTTACACGGTACTGTATTTTTTAGTCAGTTTCCGAAATTACGGCAGTACCGTAATATATTTTACGGGCGTAATTTTTGAGTTTTTGATTTTTGAAAAAAAAAAATTCGCTGGTTGATTTTACGGCGGTATCGTAAACTTTTACACGGTACTGTATTTTTTAGTCATTTTTGAGACGAGGACTATCATGATTTTATGGCGGTACCGTAAACTTTTAAACAGTACCGTATTTTTGGACAAGTTTTCACCCGAGAGATTCCTGCTTTTTACGGCACTGTCGTAAGATATTACACGGTCGTAATTATAATTTTGGCACGCGATTCCTGTGCCGTTTTTAGGTTTTTCTGGGCCGTATTTCAGGGTTTCATGCTCGTTCTCACTCGTTTTTGTGCCGACTTCACACCTCCAAACTTCTCTAACCACCAAAGCACGCCGGTGACTCTTCCAATCTTGTTATTGCTGCTCTCTTCACCGATTTTTTGACTTTTGTGAGTTTACACAATTTTCGCCCCTTTTAGTTGTTCTTCCTCGTTTCTTGGTCGTTGTGAGATATTTATGTTTGCATTTGATTCTTAGAGGATAGGCAACAATTCCTAGTTCAATTCTATAATTTTTGGAATGGTTTGTGGAATGTATTGAGCAAGATTGAGCCCACACGCATATTTTCCACCCTGTTTTCCGCCTAGATTTCGACTATTCTGTTTTCGATGAAAATTTCTTAAGTTTGAGCTATCATTTAACTGACATTATCTGTAAACATTGCTGGGATTGAATCATTATATTGCTATATGGTACCTTGAACATATAGTTTGCAGCTTGTTACTTTGAGATGGCACTAAGAACAAAATCCATATTTCCGATAAGGAAAGGGAAGGCCCCAGCTGAATCCTCCCAACCTCAAAATCCACATGGTATTATCTTTAGGAATGAGATGCAAGAGACAAGGTATAATTAGATTCTAGAAAGGAAGGTTATCAATACAAAGTTCGCTAATAGGAGGACTCTAGAAGCTTTGGGATTGTATGAGGATGTGCTGTGGATGTTTGATCGAATCAAGGCCAAGCAATTTTTTCAGATGACTCCACCCACTTATTTGCCACTAGTCCTGGAGTTTATGAGCAGCCTGATCATAGATTTGAAGGAGAATTCACATGGTCCTGCAGAAGGAGAGATTACATTCAGACTTGCTAATGAAGAAAGAAAACTCACACTGAAAGAGATCAGGACTATCTTTGATTTGAGTGCAGGAGTCCCCTTCAAGGGGGGAGCGCAAGCGGATAAAACCCCTTTCAAGAGGGGGGCGCAAAACCCTAATACATGCACATAGAACACTATTGCATGGGCGGAAATTAGGGCATCAAGAATCGGTTGCATGATATATATGATCAACTATGAAAAACCGATTGCAAATATCAAGAAGAATCATACCATCGCCATTCGTTGGATGGTGTGTTGGAATCAAAGACCGAAAGGGATCTTCTCCCTAGTCGACGCACACACGATGAGGAATGGCTTCTCCTTGTCGTCTTTGTGCTAGCAAAGCTTCAAGGGTCCTTTGCGCGTGGAGGAGATGAGATCCTTTGGGCTTGGCGAAGAAGAACTTCCTCTACACTCGTCGAGAGCTTTGTCACACGAGAAGAGAGAAAAATCGTCCAAAGTGATGAGAGGCGATTGAGCGAACGTTGTAATCAACGTGGAGGCGTTGCTATCCAAAAATAGCAACCCATTCTCTCAACGGTTATGCGTTCACATGAAGTGAACCGTAACTCCTTCACCCCATTCGAATCTTTGAACCAAGCGCTCACAAGATGAGCCGGTTCAAATGACTTTGGTCCAAGACCAAATCAGCCCAAGCAATGGTCGATCTTATTGAACCTCAAGGCTCAAGATCACCGTTGATCTCAAGATGCTCCTGATCTCACCGATCTAGCATCAAATCTCTCGATCGAAGCTTACCGATCTCAAGCCCTAATCAATCAAACATGATCAGACCAGATCTCACTTACAATCAGAGTTTAAAACCCCTTTAAACTGAACCTAAACAATTCAGTCCACACGATCTGACTTAAGTAAGCCATATCATCAAATTGTGCGACCCTAAGGGTTTCCTATACCTGTCGGTAACGATAACTCACGTTATCACGATCAGTGAGGGGTATCTAGCAACACATCACTGTCTCCCGATAGAAAGGAAAGAGTCTTCCAAGACTTCACCCAAACCACAGCACAAGTGTGACTCTAACTCACAAGGCATGCATCTTTCCTTTGCCACTGGATGTTCTTATTGGACAAGCGTGTCAAGCTTGTAGCTCCAATATGATAAGCATGATTAGATCAGATGAACACAGTCACCTGGGTATGGCCATACACTTTCTCAATCATCTCATCCAGGGGGCCCCTGTAGAACATCACACTCCTTAAACAAGGAGATGGCAATCCTATGTCTATCACTAGTGCCCTAACCTGATTCAAGCTCACCATCCAAGATAGTCTATAATCATTGTCTTTCAAATGATATTGAACTACCTCAAAACAATGACAATCATCATTTAGAAACACAAGTGATCTCAAGTCAGAGGAAATGTGCCACTTGTTGCAATCAAGGAATATTCACATTGTGACAAACAACTGAATATCCTAGTAGGGTCTGTCCAGTACATCCAATGTACCCATGAGTCTACACCTTATTCCATGCTCGAAGCATCCTATAAGATTAGAACACATATTAGTCTCAATCATATCAAGGCTGTCTCATGTTCACCAAGATATCTCGACTAAGGACATAAAGCTTGTCAGCCTAGCTGAACAGCTTTGAGACATTATTCAGAAGTACACTTATTACAGCAGACAAGGTAACAAACTGAATAACAACCATGCCTTTATAAATAAAAGAGTTTATTACATGATACTGTTACAATCCCAAGGCCTCAAACATTAGCCTAAGGGCATACTCCAACAATCTCCCACTTGCACTTAATCTAATGGTTGAGAAATCTCAAACCCATATTATTACAGTGCTTCTCATGCTTCTGCTGTGCCAGAGGCTTGGTAAGCGGGTCTGCCAGATTGTCATCTGTATGAACCTTGCATATTTTGATCTCGCCATGTTCAATGATCTCCCGGATCAAATGAAACCGTCTCTGTATGTGCTTGGACTTCTGGTGCGACCGTGGTTCCTTTGCTTGTGCGATTGCTCCAGTGTTATCACAGAAGATAACCAAAGGATCTGCACTCGAAGGAACGACACCAAGTTCCCGTAAGAACTTACGAATCCAGACTGCCTCCTTGGATGCTTCCGAAGCTGCAACATACTCGGCTTCTGTTGTGGAATCAGCAACAGTTGACTGTTTGAAACTCTTCCACACTACTGCTCCACCATTCAAGCTAAAAACATAGCCTGATTGCGATCGGAAATCATCCTGGTCCGACTGGAATGAAGCATCAGTATATCCTTCAATACTGAGTTCTTCCTGACCACCATATATCAAGAACATATCTTTGGTCCTCCGCAGATATTTTAAAATGTTCTTGACTGCAATCTAGTGCGCCATACCTGGATTACTTTGGAACCGACTGGTCACGCTTAACCCGTAAGCGACGTCTGGGCGAGTACACAACATCGCATACATAATGGATCCAATAGCCGAAGCATAAGGCGTATTGTCCATTTCATCTTTCTCAGTCTGTGTTTGCGGACACTGACTCTTCGAAAGATTCAGACCATGTCTGACTGGAAGATATCCTCGTTTAGAATTCTCTAAATGAAATCTCTCCAGGACTTTATCGATGTAAGTACTCTGGCACAACCCGAGAAGCCTCTTAGATCTATCCCTGTAGATCTTCACACCTAATACATAGGCTGCTTCTCCTAGATCTTTCATCTGGAAACATTTCCTTAGCCATGCCTTAACCGCATGCATTTCAGGAATGTCATTTCCAATGATCAAGATATCATCGACGTAGAGGACTAGGAATGTAATTACGCTCCCACTAAACCTCTTATATACACACGGGTCATCCTCGTTCTTGATGAAACCAAATTCAGTAACTGATTCATCAAAACGAATATTCCAGCTTCTTGATGCTTGTTTAAGTCCATAAATAGACTTCTTTAACTTGCATATTTTATGACGATCTGATGGATTAGTGAAACCCTCAGGTTGTGTCATATACACATCCTCGTCCAGATTTCCATTAAGGAAAGCTGTCTTCACATCCATCTGCCAGATCTCATAATCATAATATGCAGCTATCGCGAAAAGAATCCGAATAGACTTAAACATGGCCATAGGTGAGAAAGTTTCATCATAATCTATCCCGTAGATTTGTTTGAAACCTTTCGCAACTAGCCTGCCTTTATAGGTAACCACGTTACCATCCATGTCAATCTTCTTCTTGAAGATCCATTTACAGCCTATAGGGATTACTCCCGGAGGCGGATCAACCAAATCCCAGACTTGGTTATCTGACATGGAGTCCATCTCGGCTTGCATAGCTTCAAGCCATCTAGCTGACTCCGGTCCACTGACCGCATCCGCATAAGTGAGGGGTTCATCATTATCAATGATGTAGACTCCGTCATAGCGCTCAGGCTGTCGACGGATCCTTCCCGATCTTCGCGGTTCCCGTGATATCTGAGCCTCAGGTTGTTCAGTAACCTGATCTACCGGCTCAGGCTCATCCAACTGTGCTTGACTACTTTGCCCTTCCTCTGGATTCTCATCCAGCTTTATTTCTCTCCCACTGGCCTCTTGCAGAAGAAACTCCTTCTCAAGAAATATGGCCGTCCGAGCAACAAATACTTTGTTCTCCTTGGGATCGTAGAAATAATAACCCTTAGTTTCCTTAGGGTAACCAACAAAGATGTATTTCTCAGATCTGCTCTCCAGTTTCCCAGAGGCGAGCTTTTTGACATAAGCCTCGCAACCCCAGATCCTGATAAATGTCAAACTTGGCTGTTTCCCATACCATAACTCATATGGCGTCTTTGAAACTGCCTTGGATGGCACTCGGTTTAGTACCTTTGCAGCTGTTTCCAGTGCAAAACCCCAAAAGGAGTATGGAAGAGTAGCCTGACTCATCATAGAACGAACCATATCAAGTAACGTTCTATTTCTCCTCTCGGACACACCATTCCATTGTGGTGTTCCTGGCGGAGTGAGCTGTGAGATAATCCCACACTCTTTCAGATAGTCAGTAAACGCATGACTTAGGTATTCTCCACCTCGATCTGAGCGAAGTGTCTTGATATTTCGGCCTAGCTGATTTTGTACTTCATTCTTGAACTCTTTGAACTTGTCAAAAGATTCACTTTTATGTCTCATCAGATAGACATAACCATACCTACTGAAATCATCAGTAAAGGTAATGAAGTACTGATAGCCACCTCTGGCATGTTTACTAAATGGCCCACACACATCACTGTGTATAAGGTCAAGTAAACCTGAAGCCCTTTGACCTTTGTGAGGAAAAGGTGACTTCGTCATTTTACCCATTAAACAAGCCTTGCATGTATCAATCTCCACATAGGAGAATGATCCCAGCAGTCCATAATCATGCAACCGCTTAATGCACTTCTCGTTTATATGGCCTAAACGACTATGCCATAGCAAGGTGCTGTCATCAGCATACTTGGCTTTCTTATTATCAATGTTTTGTATCGAATGTTCCATGTCCAACATGAACAACCCATTGTTAATTGAACCAGTAGCATACACAATATTATCTAGAGAAAGTACACACTTTGAAATCTTGCATTCAAAGGAAAAACCCTTCCTGACAAGAGCAGGAATGGAGATAATATTCTTGGTAATACTGGGTACAAAATAACAATTATTTAATTCTAATACAATGCCAGATGGTAAAGAAATGAAATAGTCTCCTACAGCAACAGCAGCAACCCGTGCCCCGTTTCCAACGCGTAGGTCTACCTCATGCTGTCCCACCTGTCTTCTTCTCCTGAGTTCCTGTACATTTGAACAAATGTGAACTCCACATGCAGTGTCCAACACCCATGAAATAGAAGAAGATGAAACCATGACTTCCGTCACGTAAATACCTGAGCCAGAAGCGATGCTTCCCCTCTTGTCTCCTTGGAGCGCTTTACAGTCCTTTTTCCAGTGACCCAGCTGGCCACAGTGGAAACACCTGTATTCCTTGGACCGCTTAACCTTTTGCTTCAGAGCCTTGTTGTAGTTCTTGACAGGGGCCTTGCCCTTCTTCCCCTTCTTCTTGTTCCTTGAAGGAACCATTAAGACAGAGGTCGAAGGCTTACCCTTCAGAGTTTCCTCAGTAGTCAAGAGCATATTCAGCAGCTCTGCCGGAGTACAATCGATTTTGTTCATATTAAAGTTAATGATGAACGCATCGAAAGAGGGCGGAAGAGACTGCAGAATAATGTCTACAGCAAGCTCCTGGTTAATGGTATGCCCCAGTTTCTCCAGAGCCTCCTTGTGCCCAATCATCTTGAGCACGTGAGCTCCCACTGGGCTCCCTTCAGCCAGTTTGCTCTGAAAGAACAGCTTCGTCAGATTATAGCGTTCTGTCCTCGCCTGTGCAGCATATAGCATCTTGAGGTTCGCTATAATTTCTATAGCCGACATATCCTCATGCTGACGCTGCAGCGGTGGCGTCATAGACGCTAGCATCAGGCAAGCGACATCAATGCTATCATTGACGTGCTTTTCATAGGCATCCCGAACCGCCCTTGCGGCGTTCGGAGCGGGTTGCAGCGGTATCGCCGTCTCGAGGACATACAGTTTCCTCTCTGCCTTAAGAACAATCTTAAGGTGTCCAAACCAGTCAGAGAAGTTCGGCCCAGCAAACTTCTCCCTTTCCAGTAGGGATCGCACATTGAAGCTCATGGTGTTCGTTTCTGCAGGAATCTACAACAATGCAAGAACAACAAGGTCAGTATCAATGTCAAGAATCAATCAGGACTTAAGAAAGATTCTTTTTCTCACTATTTTATCTGGCTGAAAAATCCAGCAAAACAGCCCGAAAGAGTAGAACTCTTTTAGTGAGATGGGATCCAGATTTCATACTTGGTCTCCGCGTCCCGCTCAAGCGAGATAAGATGCACAGAGAGTACAAGCACTAATTTCTGGTAGGCTGTCCCAGCCAATCGCCAACCCGTGCGATTCCCCTTCATCTGGGCAATCCAGCCGACTGTGCCAACTGAGTTGGTACAACACAATCTCTGACCCCACAGATGGCTGCCTCCATGTGCTACCATATGCGCCACATATGTAGCCTACATGGTCAAGCTGACCCGACCTACTCCCTGGACCACCACGTGCTATGCTGAGCAACGAGAAGGGATAAATCCCTACTCTGTAACACGCAGGTGTAATCACACACCGTCTGAAGATAGATGGACGTGCCCACTGAGTGGGTACAACACGGCTCCAACGATAGTCAGAACAGTGAGGTTTCGCGTCAGAAGGCTTACGAGCTTGATATTTTAGCGTTGGATTTTAACGGTCTTTTATCTTCCTCACTATCATGCAATCCTATGGTGATAGCAGAAGATAAATTAAAACATGCTGTTCTACTTATAAAGCAATAAAAGAAAGCATGAATCTTATGTGGTAAAAGCCCATAGCCAAAGTAAGACCTTAACCTAACTTAAGTCTTGACTTGCTTTTCATCATGGGGCTTTTTGCTGCTCATCTGGCCCAAACCAGGGCCCAAGCGCCATCTGTAGATCTGGTGTGCCCACCAGGAATATGCGCCAGGTCCTAGGGTCGAACCCTAGACCTCCCACCTGGTCAAGCCACTTGCTGCATGCGCCTCTGCCAAGTGTGCTCAGTGCTCTTGTCTGATTAATTTACAAATTAATCTATCTAGACAAGATTGACTCGCAGGTCAATTACATTTTATAAATTAAGTACAAGGTGATTCGCAGATCACAATTAAAATTAATTTACAAAATCATTACCAGGCACGCAGGCCCCAGCACAGCACACATTTAACTTGGGCAGCCCACATAAGATGAAATAAACATACATATGCTTCAATCATCATGTGATCCATTCATGAAATTAAATTTCGAAAAACCCCATGGGTATGAATTTTAATTTCCTTATAGGCCCTACAACCTTACAACGGTCCATTACTAGGGATCCACTCATCCAACCTAGTCAGATCCATTGCCCTTGCATGCACCAAGTCCTAACTGACTTGAGTTGACCCAGTGGTCAAACATGCATGCGGTAGGGCTGAACGACCACTATGAGATCTGGCAAACGGGTGTGACCCCGGGCCTAACTCATGTGCGTTCATAAAGTGTCTCCATCAGACATCGCTACACGCCTTTGATGCAGTCGACCTAGAGCCACCTATAGCTTACGCACAGGTGCTCTCTGGTCGACCCATCTAGGCTGTCAGATAGTCTGATCAGACCAGTTGGATCTAACTTAGAGGACGACTTCAACCCTAATAACCCGTCTAAGGGTTTACTGCAGGCGCCATTTAGATCTAATGGTAAGCGCGCAAGTCATTTTATTTTTTTTTTGTAAGATAAACATCAAACACAACTTATAGAAGCGCTACCCATACATGCGCCAACAACAATACATAACTAGTAAAGTTTCGCATGTAGTCTAGATCTAGTAACATGGCGCATACAAGGATCACAAATCAGAGCAAACATATTTATCATGCATAAAAGCCTGCTCTGATACCAATTGCAGGAGTCCCCTTCAAGGGGGGAGCGCAAGCGGATAAAACCCCTTTCAAGAGGGGGGCGCAAAACCCTAATACATGCACATAGAACACTATTGCATGGGCGGAAATTAGGGCATCAAGAATCGGTTGCATGATATATATGATCAACTATGAAAAACCGATTGCAAATATCAAGAAGAATCATACCATCGCCATTCGTTGGATGGTGTGTTGGAATCAAAGACCGAAAGGGATCTTCTCCCTAGTCGACGCACACACGATGAGGAATGGCTTCTCCTTGTCGTCTTTGTGCTAGCAAAGCTTCAAGGGTCCTTTGCGCGTGGAGGAGATGAGATCCTTTGGGCTTGGCGAAGAAGAACTTCCTCTACACTCGTCGAGAGCTTTGTCACACGAGAAGAGAGAAAAATCGTCCAAAGTGATGAGAGGCGATTGAGCGAACGTTGTAATCAACGTGGAGGCGTTGCTATCCAAAAATAGCAACCCATTACTCTCAACGGTTATGCGTTCACATGAAGTGAACCGTAACTCCTTCACCCCATTCGAATCTTTGAACCAAGCGCTCACAAGATGAGCCGGTTCAAATGACTTTGGTCCAAGACCAAATCAGCCCAAGCAATGGTCGATCTTATTGAACCTCAAGGCTCAAGATCACCGTTGATCTCAAGATGCTCCTGATCTCACCGATCTAGCATCAAATCTCTCGATCGAAGCTTACCGATCTCAAGCCCTAATCAATCAAACATGATCAGACCAGATCTCACTTACAATCAGAGTTTAAAACCCCTTTAAACTGAACCTAAACAATTCAGTCCACACGATCTGACTTAAGTAAGCCATATCATCAAATTGTGCGACCCTAAGGGTTTCCTATACCTGTCGGTAACGATAACTCACGTTATCACGATCAGTGAGGGGTATCTAGCAACACATCACTGTCTCCCGATAGAAAGGAAAGAGTCTTCCAAGACTTCACCCAAACCACAGCACAAGTGTGACTCTAACTCACAAGGCATGCATCTTTCCTTTGCCACTGGATGTTCTTATTGGACAAGCGTGTCAAGCTTGTAGCTCCAATATGATAAGCATGATTAGATCAGATGAACACAGTCACCTGGGTATGGCCATACACTTTCTCAATCATCTCATCCAGGGGGCCCCTGTAGAACATCACACTCCTTAAACAAGGAGATGGCAATCCTATGTCTATCACTAGTGCCCTAACCTGATTCAAGCTCACCATCCAAGATAGTCTATAATCATTGTCTTTCAAATGATATTGAACTACCTCAAAACAATGACAATCATCATTTAGAAACACAAGTGATCTCAAGTCAGAGGAAATGTGCCACTTGTTGCAATCAAGGAATATTCACATTGTGACAAACAACTGAATATCCTAGTAGGGTCTGTCCAGTACATCCAATGTACCCATGAGTCTACACCTTATTCCATGCTCGAAGCATCCTATAAGATTAGAACACATATTAGTCTCAATCATATCAAGGCTGTCTCATGTTCACCAAGATATCTCGACTAAGGACATAAAGCTTGTCAGCCTAGCTGAACAGCTTTGAGACATTATTCAGAAGTACACTTATTACAGCAGACAAGGTAACAAACTGAATAACAACCATGCCTTTATAAACAGAAGAGTTTATTACATGATACTGTTACAATCCCAAGGCCTCAAACATTAGCCTAAGGGCATACTCCAACATTGAGTACAGATGGATACACTCATATGCCCTTGGGATTCATTGAGGGCATATTTTGGAATCAGATTACTGATGATAGTCATTTCTATGCTGTTTCTACCAGAGCTTCAAAGATTATGAATCCATGCATTAAGTATACCATAGAGTGCTTGCGCATACTGTGTTTGGGAGAGGCGATAGTGACAGCATGGTCCGTCAAGCTGAGTTATATTTTCTCTGGGGTATGCTGAATGGATTTGCTATTGATGTGGCTTTCTTCATGATGAAATAAATGGATAAAGTTTCTAGGGCGAAGAGGGGCACAGTAGTGATAGGAGGATTGATTACTCCTATAGCCCAGTATTTAGGAGTTGAGCCCTATGGGATGGAACTTGCAAAGGGGAATGCAAGACTCGATCTTGAGTTTTGCATGGCTATGAAGATGATTGTGAGAGAGGGGGATGTATTTTTTTTGGTCCTTGGACCAAATGTCCCTACTCTACCTTTACCCCACACTAAGAAGACCACAGTGAAAGAGAGAGCCAATTGGAAATTATCTCCGAGCACAGCCGAGGCAGCCTTTACACCACCAATTGACACTGTTCCACTGCCACCCACATGGGGTGGAAGAGGTGATCCTTTTGGTATGGAGTCACCCAGCACGCTACAGATTCTTCTCACCCTGCTGGTGACTCTTCACAAAGATCCAGAGGATGATTTCCTAGTGCCCACGATCCAGGATTCCAGGCTCTATCTGCACAGATGTATAATCAAGAGCACCGCATAGATAGGATGATTGACTCCTTGGGGAGCATGACTGAGTCTCTTGGACACATCCACCAGGATGTAGAGAGATTGAGCAATCGTATGGAGGACATGGGAAACTTCCTCTATGATCGCTTTGGATATGAAGACCACAGGAACTATGGCTATTATAGTGATCAAGGAGAGCAACCACACTACGATCCTATGGATGCAGCTGCAAGGGACGCTGAGGCTACACACCCTGATGATGAGGAGTAGATGCTTTGTGAGTATCATCTTCCCTTACTTCTTGCTATTTTATTCTCCCTATCTTATTGATATTGCATGTTTTTGAAGGGAAGGATGATTTCACCACACGTGTGTCCACCAGCGCTATTCTGTTTTACACGCCTATGTTCTTAATTTTCGATATGGTTGTATAATGATATTCTGCTATTGATGATCTATTTTGATATGGTTGTACTGCACATGATTATGTTTTTGATATTTTGATATACCATGTTGATATTTGATGATGATGAGTACATTTTTTATTGATGAGATTTATGGCTTTGATCTATTTTGGAAATAATGTTGATGATTTATTTGACTCTTATTGATAATGATTAATGAATCCAAAACTTGTGAATAAGTCTAGACTTATCATGCCGAATTTATTTCTCTTATGCATATCTACTTTTGAAGTTTTTCTTTGGTTGATGTGTGAAATTTTAGGGAGATATATTATTTGGAAAATTTAATTTGAAAGTAAAGCTACTTTTTGAATAAAATCAGCATATGAGTATGATTCTTGAATTGATATCACTTGATTAGTCTAATTGATGTTTGATTTATTTTGCTATTTGTTGGGAAAAAAGAATCCAAAATCCACAAAAATAGTGAGTGACTCCCCTACTTGGCACTATGTAAAATTGACAGTGGTACCAAAGGACATGAGTTGAAGTCTGAAAAAGAAAAAAAATATAATGAGAGGAATCAATTCACATTAACTCCGTTGTCTTTAGTAAAATTCTTTCTACTAAAAAGACATGAGTTCTATTACACTGACTATGTGGTCAAGTGTACTCTAACTTCGTCACCGGAGAAAAAAGGTGGTAATCGAATTAGAGAATGTGAATGATAAAGAGGGTGTATCTATGTGGGTACATACCATCCAAAAAAGAGCAAAAAAATAAAGAAAAGAAAAATTTGAGTGGAAAAAGATTTTGGATATCCTATTCCTGTAAACAAAAGCATGATAGATTTAAATTAAAAATTAGGTGAAGTCATGAGATTGAGATTCTATTTTTTGTACAAGTTGCAAAGTTTTATTTGATAAAGTTGTGGATCTTGAGAATTGAATTCAAAAGATGATATGTCTTTTTAAAATTTTATGAGTCAATTGATATAAATTTTTCATTAGTGATTGTATGTTAGAAATTTATTTTTCATGAGATAGTCTATGCCTATGAACAAATTTTGAAAAATTTTAGTTTTTGCTTGAGGACAAGTGATGACACCAAAATTTATCGTAATTTCTATGCCATTTTGTTGATGGTTTTGTGTCATATTCATAGACTTTGCTTATTTTTATGCCTTTTTATCAATATTTGCAAAATCTACACTCTTTTCTATTTCTAATGATTTTCAGGCAAAAAGGCATGTTTTTCAGTCACTTTCGAGCAATCCAAGTGCATAATTGAATTCACAACATCAAAAGGAGATCACACGTCAATTTTCAGAAGATTTGGAGCTTCAGAGAAAATTACGGCACCCCCAATATATCCTTTACGGTACTATAATTTGGAGGTTTATCGGGCAGAGAATCGATGAACGTTACGGCACTACCGTAAATATCTTTACGGTGCCGTAATGAACGGGCGTTTTTGGATAGAAACTTTGAGACGCTTACGCCGCTACCGTAATCATCTTTACGGCACCGTAATTGGAGTCAATTTTCCACCCGAAAGATTGTTTACATTACGGCACTACCGTAAAGTACAATACGGTACCATAATTCCAGAAGAATTTCACCCGAGAGCTCGCTGTCCAGTTTACGGCACCACCGTAAGATTCATTACAGCCGTAATTGTGACGCTGCTCGCGACTTTCTCGGTCAACTCCGAAGCCCAATTTTTGTGCGGTTGATTGCAGATGATCCAGGCCCTTATATTCAAAGCTGTAAGAAGGAAAAAAAGAGCCATCGACGAGACGAAGCCAAGCACACCAAAAGCCCCAATTTTGATCCACCGGCTAGAGAGAAATCAGAGTTCACGCCACCCGCCTAGGGTTCCACCGCCGCGACCAATTCTAGGCATCTCTGGCCGTGAAATTTGAGTGGAAGCTACACATAGAGGAGAAGAAGACACCCCTGAAGTTTCAACGTGATCAGAGATCAAATGGAGGAGAAATCACCAGAAAACCGAGCGCCGCCGCTGTTCGCCCAGATTACGGCCGTAAACATCTTTACGGCCGTACCGTAATTTTTACTCCTCCTCTGTTTCGATTTTCTTCATCATGAATCATTGTAATTAAGCTATCTATGATAGCTTAAACCTCTTTTGGGACATGGGGGAGTAATTCACTTGAGTTTTAATGACTAGATAACTATCTTTCTATTATTTCATCTTGTTTAATCTTAGCATGATGATTTTACTCATGTGATGTTTTGTCCTTAGACTCTCCTTAGATCTATATTACTATTTGTGTTTTAGAATTTTCGCTATTGACTAAAAAGTAATTGCTTGAGAATTTGGAACCCTAGAATTGCATGATAGGAACCCCTTTTAGGTTAGTTCTTGTTTGTTTGATTCTAGTAAGCTAACTGCCATGATAATAATATAAATCTAGGATTGAGTCTAAGCTTTCAAATGTGGAGATCTTGTGCGAAAGTAAAGATCGGAACGTTAGAGAACCTTGAGTAAAACTAGTGTCGAGATTCGGATGCACGAAAGTGATCCTTGAGATTCCACTAGAGATTATCGACTTAGAACTCGGATGCACGAAAGTGATCCTTGAGTTCTCAGTTGATGATTTACTTATCATTAGCAATGGGACAACTCTTGCGCGAGAGCGAAGAGTTGTCCGTGCATGGTTGTCTGCACGAAAGTGAGATAATCCTTTTATTCAAGTAAATTGCATCTTTGTCATATTGAAATTAAACTGATGAAATCTCTATTCATGTCTAGTCATAAAAATTAAAGTGAACGAAACCCTAGTCCCAGCTTCTCTCTCTGATAATTCTGTTTTAGCGCTTTGGTCTTCGTTTGCTAGTTTACACTCTTTCGATTGCCTAGATAGTGAAAAATCAATTATTTGGTACTCAGCAGCATAGGTCCCTGTGGATTCGATACTTTCTTTATTACTTCGAGTAACCATGGTTAGCCTCATTTGACCTTGGGTTAAGTTGGATTGGTTATAATGAATTGGTTAACATGCATAATGAAGTTTGGGCTAGGCCCATTACCCAATGGGGATTTCTGATAAGTTGTCATAAAGAGTTAAATGGGCTTAAGGGGAAGAAACAAAGAGGCAGGCGCATATTCAATCCTAGTTAAACTAGGATTGGCACTAATGCTTTAATTGATGTATTTCATGTGGTTAATTAAATTCGAATTTCAATTAATCATCAGAGGTTTTGTGGAGATAAAATAGTGGCTGATTATTTAAATTAATTAGAGTCCTAATTGGATTAGGATTTGATTAATTAAATTCCTAAAATCATGCTCTAATCTCCTAATCCTTCTCCTTTACTCAAACCGCCTATAACTCCTATAAAAGAGACCCTAGCCCACCTCTCCACACACACACAATTCTCTTGGAGGCATGGAGAACAAGGAGGGGCGCAAGATAGGAGCTCTTCTTCCATCAAGGTTGCAAGCACTCTCCTCCACCTTCCATTGGCGTAAGTGAAGCAAGGCTTGGCAGCACCCTTCTCTTCTTCTTCCTCTTGGTGCATCCTCTTCATTGTGGGTGGCGAAAGAGATCTTGGAAGACTCTCCCATGGCGTGGATCTTCTATCCGAGGCTAGTATCAGGCTTGGAAGAAGAAAACTCAAGCATCGGTTGTGTGCGAGACTGTAGAGGGCAAACACTTGGGCGCCTGCACCAACATCTCCATCAATCGCTTTAAGGTATTATTTCTTACTCACCGTGTCGATCCCCTTGCAAGCATCGATCTTCTGGGTTTTTGGGACTGACCAGTTTCGGGGATTTGCTTCCACTTGTATCTTTGATGTATGTAAAATTTTAAAATCCCCAGGGTTTCCAATAGTGGTGTCAGAGTGACTTGCAAGACTCGAACGGTGTTTATTGCTTTCTTGAGTGCTCACATGTCATATGTATTTTTCTTTAAAATTGCATGTGACTCACGGTTTTCCTAAAAGTAAGAAAGATTGTAGGTTTGATACTCTTATCCTCTATTTTATTTCTTTTGGATTATCAAATTTTAGGATTATTTTTCTAAATGATTTAAGATCATAGGCACCTGTAGTTTTATCAAGTAGGATGGGCATTGTGTCCTCTAGACTGGTCGGGCCTCTTGATCTCATAAAATTGCCCGCCAATTTAGTCTATAAAATCGACATGAAACTTAATCTCAAAAATAATGATGACACCAAAATATATAGTATATTTTGTATCATTTCAGACATCTTTTCATGCTAAATTGAGGATCTTTTGCTTGTTTTCAGGATAAATTCATCGAATATTGCAAAGTCTACTTCTGTTTTGGTTTTTCTCAATTTTCAGGTAAAAAGGCACTATTTCAGAGAGTTTTCAAGCAAAATCAAATACATAGAAGAATTACCATCATCAAGAGGAAATCACCCAAGAAATTTCACACAAAACGGAGCAAGTCAGCATATTACGGTAGTGCCGTAATCCATTTTACGGTACCGTAATTTCAGACAGTACCATAAAATCCGAGCCCTGCCGTATTTTGAGGAGTTAGTAAAAAGAGAGTTCTTTGGATTTTACGGCACCGCCGTAAACAATATTACGGTACCGTATTTCAGAGCGCTTCAGAACAGAAACTTCGCCCGATTTTACGGCACCATCGTAAAGGATTACACGGGCCGTATTTTTTGATCACTTCCGAACAGAAAGTTTCCTCGATTTTACGGTAGCACCGTAAACTAGATTACGGTACCGTAATTCCCAGACGACATCAGAACAGAAGAGTCGATTGATTTTATGGCAGTGTCGTAAACTATTCCACTGCCGTAATTCCTGTTCTGAACGCGGCACCCAGGTCAACTTCGATGCCTGATTTTTGCGAAGATGATTATGGGCGATCTAGAACTCTAAATTGGATACCATAAGAAGGAAAAAGAGAGCTGGGGACGGAAGAAAGAGGCACACACTGGAAGCCCCAATTTTCATCCACTATCGAGGGAGAAATTGCGATTCACGCTGCCGCCTAGGGTTTCACCGCTGCGCTCGATCTAGACAATCTCTGGCCGTGATTTTTCTACTGAAGCTTTGTCTGAAGGAGGAGACAACACACCAGAAGTTTCTGATCGAAAGGAGATCAATTGGAAGAGAAATCGAAGAAAAAAGAGTCACCGACACTGTTCATCGACATTCTTTACAAATTACGGCTGTGAAATACTTCACAGCCGTGCTGTATTTTCTAAACTTCTCTTTTCCTCTGATTTTCGATCTTCTGAAACCATGACTCATTGTAATTCCATCACGATGATAGCTTAAACTACTTTTGGGACATGGGGGAGTAATTTACTTAATTTCCAATGACTAGATGACTACTTTTTCAATATTTCGTTGCTTTTAATCTTAGCATGATGATTTTTGCTCATATGATAATTGTGCTTAGACTATCTATAAGTCCATGTTACTAATTATGTTCTTAGAATTTTCGCTGTTGACTGAAAGGTAATTGCTTGAGAATTTGGAACCCTAGAATTGCATGTTATGAACCCTTCCTTAGGTTAGATCCATCTTGATCTATTCTAGTAGAATAATTGTCATGATTATAACATGAATCTATAGATCGATGTCTATTTGTCAAACGTGGAGATCTTGTGCAAAAGCAAGGATCGGAACGTTGGAGATCCATGAGTAAAACTAGTGTCGAGACTCGAATGCACAAAAGTGATCCTTGAGACTCCACTAGAGGTTATCAACCTAGAACTCGGATGCACGAATGTGATCCTTGAGTTCATTGTTTGATGATTTACTTATCTTCAGCGTTGGGACGAATCTTGCGCGAAAGCGAAGATAAATCCCTGTGCGGTTGTTTGCACGAAAGTGAAACAATCCTTTTATTAAGTAAATTACATCTTCATCATGATAAAATTGAACTGACGAAATCCTTATTCATATCTATTCATAAAAGTTAAAGCGAACGAAACCCTAGTCCCAGCTTTTCTCTCTGATAATTCCGTTTTAGTTTCTGATTGCTATTTTTCACTACTTCGAATTGCCTAGATAGTAAGAAATCAACTATTTGGTATTCGACAACATAGGTCTCTATGGGTTCGATATCTTACTTATTACTTCGAGTATCCATGCACTTGCGGAGAAAACAACAAGTGTGGTAACCAAACAAGTTTTTAGAGTCGTATCAGGGGGTGACTAGTCTCTGTGCGCTAACACTTAGGTTTTGGTTGCGACTTTAAGAATAAGTTTAGTTTACATACTTGTTGGGATACAACAAATAACCAAAAGATTTATGATACGAAAATGAGGAAAAGAAACATGTTTTGATGAAAAATTAAAATTCAGATTTTATGTTTTTCATGAGCATATAGAATAGCATGAGATAGGTATCTTGCTTGTGCATTGTGTTGTGGTCATAGTCAAACCACTTGCATGCCTGTGATGTAGTTGTCTAAGGCCTGTGTGCTGCTCTTTCTTTTGTTTTGTAAATTTGAAGATTAAGGATAGTGGCAGCATTGACGCATCCACCTTACTTGGAGTAACTTGAAGGTGGCGGCATCAAAGAGGGTTTGGCCGAACCTCATGGAGTGCTTTTAGGTTTTCCTAGAGGTGCTTCTAGGGTTTGAGAGCTATCCCTTGGATTGGAGGATACTCGAAGTAATAAAAGATATCGATGCAACTGTAAGCTGTTGTGTCCGCAAGTGCACGAATACTCGAAGTAATAAAAGATATCGAACCACAGAGATCTCGTTTGTTAAGTACCGAATAATTAATTTCTTACTAGCTAGGCAATCAAATATGATGTAAGCAAGCGATCCGAAATTGCACGAAAAATAAAATAGGAGAGCTGGGACTAGGGTTTCATCCACCTTAATTTCAATAACTAGATATAAATAAGTGTTTGTCAATTTATACTTATTGTGATAAAGATATAATTTACTTGATAAAGAAATTATCTCGCTTTCGTGCAGACAATTTTCAAAGAATAACCCTCGTTTTGGCACAGGACTATTCAGTGCTAAAGATACGTAAACCTTGTCAAAGAGATTTAGAATCACTTTTGTGCATTCAATCTCAATGTCAATATCTCAAGTGAAAACTAAATATTTTCATACTTTAGATTCAAAGGTTCGACTTAAGGGTTTCCAAAGATCCAATACTTAATTTTTTACGATATTTTCATGTTTAACTCATTAATATTTCCTAGATGAGATTATCCACAAGAAGATAAACTTCTAAAATTTAGAAATAAGAACAAACCTAATTTCTTACGATGAGTTCCTAAATCTCAATTTTAAGGTTCCAAGTTTTGCGAATCACTTTTCAGTCCATATCACAAAACTCTAACACATGTTGATAATTGAAACTATAAAAGATTAAAGACAATCATCACTTAAGTAAAATTATCATAACAAAAATATCTTGACGAAATAAAGATCATCTAGTTATTATGAAATTAAGAGGAATACACCCCTTGTCCCAAAAGGTATTTAAGCTAGCATGGTTGAAGAATTACAATATGCCATTGTTTAGAATGATCAGAAATTGAAGAAGAAAAAAAATTTACTAAACACAGGGCTGTAATGAAAATTACAGCTCGTAATCTTTGCGATGAATAGTGCGGTGCCCATGCCTTCGTTGATTTCTCCTTCTTCCGATCTCCTTTCGCTCTGAAACTTTTGGGGGTATGTTCTCCTCCTTCAGGCGCAGCTTTCCCTCAAATTTCATGACCGATGGTGCTCTGTTCACTTCCCCAAGATGAACCCTAGGGCGGTGGTGAAAAACTCAATTTCTCTCTGAATCATCGATCAAAATTGGGGTTTTTCATTCGGTGATCTCCTCCTTTTCTTATAAAGTTTTCCCCTTTTTACCGTTTTCGAAATGGTGGTCTAAATCATCCAGAATCGCCATCAAAAGAATCGGGCTAAAGTAACATCGGGAAAATTGGGCAAAGTCGGCTGCTTGGGTCATAATTATGGCCCGTGAAAATGTTTACGGTAATGTCGTAATTCCTTTTATGAAGAATCTAAAAAGAAACATGGGCTATAATATGAACCACGGCAGTGCTGTGTAATGCTTCAAAATCCTTCCCGACAGAATTACGACCGTAACTATAATACGGCAGTGCCGTATTTCTTTCTGGATAGAAATCGACTAGAATTACAGTAGGTCTCATAAATTAGGGCGGTGCCATGGCTTATTCTGTGGGTTCAGTAAAACCACGGTACCATAATATACATTACAACCCTACCGTAATTTGGTCTGAAGCTCTGATTTTTGTGAAATTTGATATGTAACCTTCTCTTAATGATTGGAATTTGTGTATGCACTAGAATTGCTCGAAAACTCATTAAAATAATGCTTTTTTCCCTGAAAATAATCAAAAATGAGAAAAGGTGTAGATTCCGCAATATTTGATAAATAAGGCATAAAAATATGCAACAGAGCATGAATATGGCACAAAAAGACCAATCAAATGACACAAAATATACTATGAATTTTCGTGTCATTGAATACATAAGGCTCAAACTTTGCTTGTCCTTAAGCAAAATCAAAACTGATCAAAGGGAATAAATTTTCTTATGAAGAATAAACTTCTAAAATATAATCACGACTGAAAATTTCCACCAAATGCTTCATAAAATTTCAAATAAACATATTATCTTCTAAATTTAACCCTCAAGATCTACAACTTAATCAAATAAAATTTTGCAACTCGTAAATAGAATTTCAATCTCAAGATTTCACCCAGTTTTAGTTCAAATCCACCATACTTTTGTTTACAGGAATAGGATTTCCAAGATCTTTTTTCACTCATAAATTTTTTTAGTTCCTCCCTTTTTGTATCATTCACATTCTTTAATTCGATTACCACCTTTTTTTCTGGTGACGAATTTAGAGCACACTGATCACATAACCAGTGTTATAAAACTCATATCTCTTTGGTAGGAAAAATCTTACTTGAGATAACGGAGTTAATGTGAAACGATTTCTCTCCATGGCATGTACCCACATAGATACATACTTTTTTTACTTGGACTTCAACTCTTAACTTCGGTACTGCCGCAAATTAACACGGTGCCAAGACGAGGAGTAATTTTCTTTTTTTATTATTATTTTTTTGACTTCAACCCATGTCTTTGGTACCACTGCCAATTTTACACAGTGTCAAGTAAGGGAGTCACCTATCCCTATATTGGATCATGGAATTTTTCTTCCCAATAAATAGCAAATAGATTGAACATCAACTAAGTTAATCAATTGATATCAATTCAAATATCATACTCATATGCTCGTTTTATTCAAAGAAGTAGCTTCACCCTTAGATCATATTCATCAAACAATACATCTACCCAAAATTTCATACATCAATCAATGAAAAATTCCAATTGGTAGATATATATTAAAGAAATGAATTCATCACAATAGGTCCATCCCTAATCACAGGCATAGACATATTCTTCATCAAGAAAATTAAATTGTCAATAGGAGTTTCACAAAAATAGACCACATTTTAACACTATAGCATATGACCAAAACAAAGGAAACTGCATATGTCAAGTTTAACAACAAAGTTATACAATCATCATGTATCAGGATGCACCTACACAAGGTACTCAATGTCATCAGAATACCAAAATATCATACAACCATATCAAACTCAATATCAAAATAACAAGTTTGAAATGTTTCAACACAACCAAATCAAATTTTTTGTTCATAATCATGAAAAAGCAGTGACGACCAATAGTAGCGGATAAAAGAAGTTTGATCAAGTCATCCTTCCCTATAAAAATATGAATCATCAATAGAAATATAAGATGAATAAGGAACAAGTAGGGAAGAAAATACTCGCATAGCTCTAGTTATCTGCATCAGATTCTATTTCCTCGGTGTCCTCAGGAGCCATCCATGGGATCATCATGCTCCCCTCCTTGGTCTCCATCATCATCTCCACCACCTCCCCTACTATCTTCATAGCTATGATTCTTTTCTTGACAAAGCTTTCTGGAAACGGACATCAGCTAAATCGAAACTCAATCAAAGCTGGCGAACGAGCAGTGCTTGAACAGCAAGCTTCGCTTGTTCAAGGCTTCAAATCAGCAAAAAATTGCACAAAAATTGCAAAAAAAAAATTGTTCAGGAAGAGACGCTGCTGGTCCAAGACGTGATTACAAGCAAAAATTTCTAGATTTGATGAAGAATTGAAAGAAAAATGGAAAGGTGCGGAATCTCGTGCAGGCAAACCGAAAATACCTAGATTTGGCCGGAGAACACGAAATCGAAGCTCAAAAATGTATGGAAAGGATCGCTGGTGAGTTTTGAGGGCAAGAGCAAGCCGGAATCTCGAGGTTGGCACAAGAACAAGTAGGAACACGAGTGAAAAACCCTAAAAATGGCTGCAAAATCGTGCTGCACAGATAAAATTATGGTCGTAATTGTCATTACGGCAGTGTCGTACTTTGTTCTGGTTCAAAAATGTTCAAAAATATGGCCCGTGATTATGTTTATGGCACTGCTGAAAAACAGCGAAAACTTTCTAGACAGAAATAAATCAAAATTACGACCGGTGAAAATATTTACGATACTACCATAATACGCACCAAATCCCAAAACCTTTTGGTAAGAAACAGGTCGAAATTACGGCTGGTAAAATAGATTACAGTATTGCCGTAAAAATCACAAAACTTTCTGGACGAAATTTGAATGAAATTACGGCACATGAAATTGCTTACGGTAGGGCCGTAAAAGATGCAAAATTCTTGGGAGAGTTTTTAAGCAATATTACGGCACGTGGAAAGACTTACGGTACCACCGTAAAAATAACAAAACCTTCTGGTCGAAAATTAACTGAAATTACGGACCGTAATGGAAATCACGGTACTACTGTATTTCATAAAAAAATCAATTTTACCTATAAATAGAAAAGAAAAAATAGTTCTAAAAATAAACTAATATAGAAGAAACTAAACTAAGTGAGATTGCTTGGGTTGCCTCCCAAGAAGCGCTAATTTAAAGGTCATTAGCTTGACCGTTTTGCACTCAGATCTGATCATGGTTCCTTGAGTCGCCATTCTGATTTCTCTTTATTCTGTTTATACTTCCTGAATACATAAGGCTCTTTTGAGAAACAGTGTCCAACTTTGCCTAAGAACTTTCTTCCTTTGTTAAGCAATTTCAATCCTTCTTTTCTTTTTTGTCTCTTCTTTTGAAGTTTTTGCTTTTTCAAAATTAAATTAGATTTTTCCTAAAATTCTCTATTCACACACTCAAGAGAAGTGTAACTTTCAGAATTAGAAGATTCAACAAATAGCTTATGTAAATCACTAACAACATCATCAATTACATCAATACTACAACATGATCCTGAATATGATTATTTTTTAAAAGAATCTGCTAAATCAAACTCAATGATATTTTCACCAATATTAAACACGAGTGATCGGGTTTTTAGAATTCTCCTCCATTTCTAACACTACAAAATCTGCTGGAATGAGATACTTACCTACTTGGATTGGAACATTTTCTAAAATTCCAATAGGATACTTTACCGAGCTATCAGCGAGCTGCAAAGATATAGAAGTTGGTTTGAGCTCTCCCATGTCCAGTTTCCTACAAATAGATAAAGACATTAAACTAACACTACCACCAAGATCACATAAGGCTCGGTCAAAAGCCATACTCCCAATTGAACAAGGAATAGAGAAGCTACCTGGATCCTTTAATTTTGGTGGCAGTTTGTTCTGAATGATAGCACTACACTCCTCAGTCAATGCCACAGTGCCATAGTCTTCTATTTTTCTTTTATTTGACAAAATTTCTTTCAAAAATTTAGCATAAGTGGGCATTTAAGATAAACCATCAGTGAATGGATTGTTAATATAAAACTTTTTCAAAACATCAAAAAACTTCCCAAATTCCTTATCTAACTTAGCTTGGACTAGTCTCTAGGGGAGGGGTATAGGTGGCCTATAGGTTGCAGGTGAACTAGGTCTAGGAATATCAGGCTGACATGGCTCATCACTTTTAAGTTCATCACCCTGGTGAGGTGGAAAACTAGCTTGGGACTGCTCATATGCAGGAGGTTTTTTTAAGACTAGTTCATTGCTATGTTCAATACCAGGCTCTTCCTCATCATCCTCAAATCTCCCTCTAGGTTTATCTAATTGCTTCCCACTCCTAGTAATTATAGCATTACAATGTTCCCTAGGGTTTGGTTCAGGTTTAGCAGGTAATTTCCTTGGGGGTCTATAAGAAGTGCTAGCTTGTTGTGCTATTTGGTTTTCTAACATTTTCGTGTGGGCGCTCATGTTATCCATTCTAGAGTTTATACTATTCATCCTAGAATTGATTTATTTGAGGGTCTCATTCACATCTTCATTTTGTTTTATCTGGGTGCTCATAAATTTCTCAAACATTACCTCTAAACTAGATTTAGGTGGATTAGGATTAGAATTCCTAGATTAAAATTGTGGTCTAGAATCTAGTTGTGCTCCCTGATTACTTTTCCATGACAGGTTTGGGTGATTTCTCCATCCAAGGTTATATGTACTATAATAGGGGTCATTATTCCTACTTTGATTGTAGCCCCCCTACTGCATTAACTTGTTCTACACCCTGAGCAACAATTACTTTACACTCCTCAGAATAGTGTCCATGATTACCACAAATATCACATATAGCAGAAGATGAAACTACATCAGTTTGCATTTGAAAAGTCAAATCTATTGGACAAAGAATCTACCTTTTCAGCCAAGGTGCGCCAGTTATCATTTTCGTTCTTACTATGAGGGGGACAATATATAACTTCTCTCTCAGTAGTCCACTGATTATGGTTTAAAGCCATCTCTTCAAATAAGGTAAAAGCATCTTCAATAGTTTTGCTCATGAGGGCTCCTCCTGCTGCAGCATCAACAATTAGACAGGTATTATAAAGCAAACTATTATAAAATGTATGAATTAAAACCCATTTTTCTAGGCCATGGTGAGGACACTTCCATTGTAACTCGTTGAAACGCTCCCATGCCTTGTGAAAATACTCACCATCCCGTTGTGCAAAGCAAGTAATCTGGTTCCTCAACTGGATTGTCTTGTTGGGTGAGAAATACTTCATCAAGAAGGCATCTGAAAGATGGTCCCATGTAGTGAATGTTCCAGTTGGTTGAGATTGAAGCTAGGAACATGCTCGGTCCCTGAGAGAAAAAGGAAATAGTCTATGTTTTAATGCATCACTGGAAACACCATTAATTTTAATAGTATCACATAATTCAAAAAATAAAGCAAGATGTTGATTAGGATCTTCAAGTGGAGATCCTCCAAATTGATTCTATTGGATCATAGATAGGAAAGCTGGCTTGATTTCAAAATTATTAGCCATGATTGTCGGTCTTGCAATGCTAGAATGTATCTCCTACGGATTAGGGGCTGCATAGTCCCTAAGCGATCTCCTATCTACCATGATTACTTCTTCTTCCTGCCTTTCTTCAAATCTGAGTTTCCTACGCAATCTAAGAGTTTTGTTAATCTCAGGATCTAAGGGAACTAGAGGTCCTGATCCAAGAGTCCTACACATACACAAGTAGATAGATCAAATAACTCAAAATATGTAGAAAATAACATAATTAATCTTAGCTTCAGAAAATTTCTAAAGAAAATAGCAAAAACAGAAAATAAAACAAAGGCTAGTCCAGCAATACTATCAATTTCTTCATTATTAACAAAAACTTAGGTCCCCGGCAACGGCGCCAAAAACTTATTGTGTTCGCAAGTGCACGGATACTCAAAGTAATAAAAGATATCGAACCATAGAGACCTCGTTTGTTAAGTACCGAAGAATTAATTTCTTACTAGCTAGGCAATCAAATATGATCTAAGCAAGCGATTGGAAATTGCACGAAAAATCAGATAGGAGAGTTGGGACTAGGGTTTCATCTACCTTAATTTCAATGACTAGATATAAATAAGTGTTTGTCAGTTTATACTTATTATGATAAAGATATAATTTACTTGATAAAGAAATTATCTCGCCTTCGCGCAGACAATTTTCAAAGAACAACCCTCGCTTTCGTGTAGAACTATTTAGTGCTAAAGATAAGTAAACCTTGTCAAAGAGATTTAGATCACTTTCGTGCATTCAATCTCAATGTCAATATCTCAAGTGAATACTAAATATTTTCATACTTTATATTCCCATGTTCTACTTAAGGGTTTCCAACGATCCAATACCTAATTTATTACTATATTTTCATGTTTAACTCATTAATATTTCCTAGATCAGATTATCAACAAGAAGATAAACTTCTAGAATCTAGAAATAAGAACAAACCTAATTTCTTACGATGAGTTCCTAAATCTCAATTTTAGGGTTCCAAGTTTTGTGAATCACTTTTCAGTCCGTATCAAAAAACACTAACACATGTTGACAATTGAAACTAGAAAAGATTAAAGACAATCATCACTATGTAGAATTATCATAACAAAAATATCTTGGTGAAATAAGGATCATCTATTCATTATGAAATTAAGGGGATTATACCCCCTGTCCCAAAAGGTGTTTAAGTTAGCATGGTTGAACAATTACAATATGCCATTGTTTAGAATGATCAGAAATTGAAGAAGAAGAGAGAATTTACCAAACACAGGGCTGTAATGAAAATTATAGCCAGTAATCTCTGCATTGAACAGTGTGGCACCGACGCTTTCGTTGATTTCTCCTTCTTCCGATCTCCTCTCGGTCTGAAACTTCTGGGTATGTTCTCCTCCTTCAGGCGTAGCTTTCCTTCAAATTTCACGGCCGATGGTGTTCTGTTCACTTCCCCAATATGAACCCTATGGCGGCGATGAAAAACTCGATTTCTCTCTGAATCATCAATCAAAAATTGGGGTTTTTCGTTTGGTGATCTTCTTCCCTTCTTATTGAGTTTTTCCCTTTTTACGGTTTTTGAAATGGTGGTCTAAATCGCCTAGAATCGCCATCGTAAGAATCGGGCTACAGTAACACCGGAAAAATCGGGCAAAGTCGGCCGCCTGGGTCATAATTACGGCCCATGAAAGTGTTTACGGTAGTGTCGTAATTCCTTCTGTGAAGAATCTGAAAAGAAACACGGGCTGTAATGCTTCAAAATCCTTCCTGAAAGAATTACGGCCATAATTATAATACGGCAGTGCCGTATTTCTTTCTAGACAGAAATCGACTAGAATTACAGTAGGTCTCATAAATTACGGCGGTGCAATGGTTTATTCTATGGGTTCAGTAAAACCATGGTACTGTAATTTGGTCTGAAGCTCCGATTTTCATGAAATTTGACATATAACCTTCTCTTGATGATTGGAATTTGTTTATGCACTAGAATTGCTCAAAAAGTCTTTAAAATAATGCCTTTTTCATAAAAATGATTAAAAAATGAGAAAAGGTGTAGATTCTGCAATATTTGATAAATAAAGCATAAAAATAAGCAAATGAGCATGAATATGACACAAAAAGACTAATCAAATGACACATAGTATACTATGAATTTTCGTATCATCATAAGCCAAAGGGTTTGACTAAGTCATCAAAAATAAAGTTGGAAAGGATAAGGAAATATAGGTGATATAATTGTGGAAGGCCAATCCACTTTAAAAGGGACTTAGTACAACTTCAGAATGAGGAGAAGCGAAGTAAGGCTTCATCTTTTAGCTCAGGTATTTATGTTAATGTAGTCAACCTTTCTACTTCTATGTCAAGGGTATTGGATACTACATGCGAAGCTCATATTTGTACAAATATGCAGGGGCTCAAGAAAAGTAGATCGGTGCGGCTTGGAGAGATTGACCTATGAGTTGAAAATGGTGCACTAGTTGTTGCTGTTGCTATGGGAATTTTCATGCTCTCCCTGCCTTCTAGACTTCAGTTAGAGTCAGATAATTGCTATTATGTACCTTCTCCTACCAAAAACATTGTATTCATTCCTTGTTTGGCATGGAATGGTTTTAAGTTTGAAATAAAGGAGAACTCTTGTTCTTTTTCATTTGCAAACATGTTTTATGGGAAGGGTACTTTATGCAATGGATTATATGTCTTGGACATGGATAACTCTATATGTAACACAAATAATAAAAGGATCAAAATGAGTGGTTCAGTTGGTGCATACCTTTGGCATTGTAGATTAGCCCATATAAACAAAAATCGCATTCAACAACTCCAGGCAAATGGATTATTATATTCAACCTCCTTGGAGGAGTTTGATACATGTGAACCTTGTTTGTTAGGGAAAATGACAAAAGTGCCTTTTACCAAGATAGGTGAGAGGGCAGGAGGTTTATTGGATCTCATACATAGTGATGTGTGTGGGCTATTCAATAAACAAGCCATAGGAGGGTACAACTACATCATCAAATTTACTGATGACTTCAATAGATATGGTTATGTCTATTTGATGAGACATAAATCATAATCCTTTGAGAAATTTAAGGAGTTCAGACATGAAGTAGAAAATCAGCTTGGTAGATCTATTAAAACTCTTCAATCACATCGAGGTGGAGAGTACCTGAGTGGTGAGTTCTTTGACTATCTTAGAGAGTGTGGGATCCTATCCCAACTCACCCCTCCTGAAACAGCTTAATGGAATGGTGTGTCTGAGAGGAGGAATCAAACTTTGTTGGACATGTTCCGATCTATGATGAATCATGCAGCTCTACCACCCTTCATTCTGGGGACATGCACTTGAAATAGCTTCTCTCATACTGAATAACGTTCCTTCTAAGAGTGTCTCCAAGATTATATACAAGGTATGGAGTGGAAGACGCCATAATCTCTCTTTTATCAAAATCTGGGGATGTGAGGTCTATGTTAAACATTAGGATTCTAGCAAGCTAGAACCCAGATCTGATAAATGCGTGTATGTGGAGTATCCTATGGAAACTAAAGGATACTACTTCTATGTTCTCATCGAAAATAAAGTCTTTGTTGCTTGGGGTGCTGTCTTTCTAGCGAAAGAATTTATCATGAAAGAAGCTAGTGGGAGGAAGTTTGACTCGAACGAGGACCAAGTACAACCACAAGATACAGAGATGGAACTTGAGCCACCTGCACCGGTTGATGTACCGGAGGCTCAAACATAGGCCCCACGTAGGTCTGGGAGGATTCGTTGTGCCCCTAAGAGGTATGGGTTGCTGCCGACTCAACACGACAGGATCTTCATCATAGAGGATAAACCCAGAACCTATGATGAGGAGGTCACTTGACCGGACTCCAAGAAATGGCTTGAGGCCATGAGATCCGAGATGGATTCCATGTCAGCTAACCAAGTCTAGGATTTGGTTGAACTGCCTGATGGGGTAAAACCCATAGGGTGTAAATGGGTCTTCAAAAGGAAGACAAACATGGATGGCAATATAGTTACCTATAAGGGTAGACTTCTGGCTAAAAGATTCAAACAAGTCTACGGGGTGGACTATAATGAAACCTTCTCGCCAGTAGCCATGATTAAATCTATTCAAATCTTGCTTGCTGTAGCTGCATATCATGATTGTGAGATATGGCAGATAGATGTTAAGACAGCATTCCTTAACAAGAAGCTGACAGAGGATGTGTATATGACACAGCCTAATGGCTTCATCCATCCTATAAAGGCCAACATGGTCTGCAGGCTAAATAAATTGATTTATGGATTAAAGCAAGCATCTCGAAGTTGGAATCTTCAATTTGATGAAGCTATGAGAGATTATGGCTTTATCAAAAGTGAAGATGATGCCAGTGTATATAAAAAATTCAGTGGGAGCTTGGTGACTTTTATGGTCTTGTATTTCGATGACATATTACTCATCGCAAACGACATCCCTAGTCTTCAGTCTGTAAAGACATAGTTGGGGAAGTATTTCAAGATGAAGGACTTAGGGGAGGCCGCTTATATTCTAGGCGTGAGGATCTACAGAGATAGATCCAAGGAGCTTTTGGCCCTTAGTCAAAGTACATACATTGATAAGGTCTTAGAGAGGTTCAACTTGGAGCAATCCAAGAAGAGATACCTTCTAGTGAGACATGACATCATTCTCTCAAAAAGCTATTGTCCCACCACACAGGCTGAGAGGGATAACATGGATCGTGTACCCTATGCTTCGGCAGTAGGATCGATCATGTATGCAATGTTGTGTACTAGACCAAATGTGGCTTATGCTGTAAGCATAACCAGCACATACCAACCCAATCCAGATCTGCAACACTGGATGGCTGTAAAGAACATCCTTAAGTATCTGAGAAGAACTAAGAATTTGTTCTTGGTCTATGGAGGATAGGAAGAGCTCAGTGTTCAAGGCTACACTAATGCATCGTTCCAGTCAGATCCTGATGACTTCAGATCTCAGGCAGGCTATGTGTTCAAGTTAAATGGAGGTGCTATATGCTGGAAAAGCTTCAAGCAATCCACCATAGCTGATTCTATAACCGAAGCTGAGTATGTTGGTGCTTCTGAGGTAGCTAAAAAAGCCATTTGGATTAGGAAGTTTATTTCTGAGCTTCAGGTGGTTCCAACCACTGTGGATCTGATTGAGCTCTATTGTGACAATAATGGAGCGATTGCATAGGCAAAGGAACCATGGTCTCATCAAATGTCCAAACACATACTCAGAAGATTTTGCCTGATCAGAGAGATCATAGACAGAGGTGATGTTAAGATTAGCAGAGTGGACACGAACAACAATCTAGCATACCCACTGATAGCATGCATATATATGATATTCAGTAAACAAGCTTGAGAAGAGTACAACTACTTCATCACATTTACTGATGACTTCAGTAGATATAGTTATGTTTATTTGATGAGAAATAAGTCTAAATCCTTTGAGAAATTTAAGGAGTTCAGACATGAAGTAGAGAACCAGCTTACTAGATCTATTAAGACTCTTCGATCAGATTGTAGCCTGAGAGAGTGTAGGATCCTATCCCAACTCACTCCTCCTGAAACACCTCAATGGAATGGTGTATCTGAGAGGTGGAATCAAACCTTGATGGACATGGTTCGATCCATAATGAGTCATGCAACTTTACCACCCTTGTTCTAGGGTCTTGCACTTGAGACAGCTTTTCTCATACTGAATAACGTTTCATCTAAGAATGTCTCTAAGATTCCATACAAGGTATGGAGTGGGAGATGCCCGAACCTATCTTTTATTAGAGTCTGGGGATGTGAGGCATGATACGTTCCGCAAGTGCACAAAATTATCGATGTAATAAAAAGATATCGTTCCCAACAAGGATTACGTAGTTAAGTATTGACTCTTCGACTTGTTTAAATCTAGGCAAAACAATTGAGTGGTTGTGTTGAACTTCTAAGCATGAACAATTCAAAAGTAGCGTTATAGAGGATTCAAATTCTAAAAGATCGGGATGTCATGGGTTCACCACACTGACAAGTATGAATTATTTAAAGATCACTCAATCGATAAAAAATAACTATCATGAAAGGAACTTTTCCTAGTGTACATATCACCTCCTCTCGGAGTGTAATACGATGTTTAATTAAGTTAACTCCCTACTCTCGTGACAGTTAACCTAACTAAACCCATTAAGTTCTATGAAAAGCTGGTTAGATCCTTCAAATGTCTCACCTCTCGGTACTTCTCGCAACGTCTAATACCCAATTATACGTGGTCATGGTAAATTATGAAATAAATATGAATTCAATCAAATCATGATAATAAATTCATATAGAAAGAGTATGAATACAAATCAATTCATAATTATCAGCGGGTTAAACCCTTAATCCCAAAATGAAAATCTTCTCACTCAAGTTCGTAAAGTAAAACATGTTTGTATGATGAACAAGTAGGAATCTCATAAAATTTGTAAAGAAATCACTAAAACAACAATTTGACGTGCTTCCCCTCGATCTGACGATGAAGATGAAGTAATCAATCTAATCTTTTCCGTGAAATATCGCCGGAATCCGCTCGAAAATTGAATTTCGCCCCTTGTCGCTGCTACCAATGTTCTTCGCCCCAAAAAGCCCTCTCAATCTCTGAAAAAGTTGATCTTTTATAGTTAGACCAGTTCGGAACCCTTCAAGGAACGTTTCTACAAAGTCTGGTTCAAATCTGGTTCGAATCGGTGGAGAATCAAGTGAAAAACTTGTCAGGCGGCAGTTTTCAAGATCCGTGATGAGTTTACGGCCACAGCCGTAAATATCTCTGTGTGTACAGCTCTTTGTACACAGAAAGTTTCATGGACCCTGATGAGTTTACGGCTTCACCCATGAAAGTTTCTGTGCATTCCAACACTTAGTCGTTTTTCGCTTACGGCTGAGCCATAATTACGGCCAAGGCTGTGAATGTTGAATACTTCACCATTTTCGCTCCAAATTTGATGTGTGAGCTCGTGATCTCCTTGGGAATCATGCTTTGGCTTTAAAACTCGTGAAATCCTTCATTTTTGGGTGATTTTACCTACATTTTCATAAAAACCAAGAAAAGTGAAAATTCCATGCCAAGTGAAGTAAAAACACCGAAATAAGCACAAAATCATGCAAATAAGCCCAAAATATTACATAAAATATAGGCAAAAGTGTGATGTAAATACAATACATCAAAATACCCTAGACTTAGAATTTTCTTGTCCTCAAGCAATACATCGATATGAATAAAGAATGTGAAGATAAGGAACATTTATCTGTTCTGTCATCAATAAAGTTCTCAGTCTACATTTCAGGCAAGCAATTTTTCAGAACTTAATTAATTTAAGAGAAATCACAGTGAAAACAAACCGTCAAGAATTTACCATCCAAGAAAGATAAAATTCACAAGTCATGTTATAATATTCATTCAACACATATCAAGCATCAAATGCTTTCAAGCTTAATAATCCTCCTTTAATCAATAGATAGAGAATCACTTCAAGTCACTTGGTGAAAATATAAATAAGAGATTTTTAATGCAATTTGGTCTTTAAACTGTTATGTGCCATGACATTGTTTAAAGTATAATGCATTGCAGTATAATTTAACTTATGGTCTCAAGCATAAGTCAGAGGAATTTTCCACTAAGCCCACAACTTTCTCTTTTTCTCCTTTTTTTTTAGACTTCAACTCATGTCTTCTGTACCACTGCCAATTTTTCGCAGTGCCAAGTAGAGGAGTCTTTTCTCTCTCTCTCTCTCTCTCTCTCTCTCTCTCTTAAGAAAAAAGTCGGCCAGTGTCAACCCATAATCTCATATTAAGCAACCAGGGGAGTTGGAGCAAATCTCAAATTAAATATTCATATCACCAAATTTCCATCCATAAAAATCACTATTAAATCAAAGGAAAATAAATTAAACTTAAAGCACAAGGATCACTATGCACATGTTGTTTAAACATACAACAATTCACATATAGACTTTATCAATACTAGGATCGATCTTACTCAACAATTTAAGTTTTCATGAAATCTCAAAAATTGTCTAAGTCATCGAATTAAATGCCCAAAAATGTTTTCTAAGTGCAAATTTGAGGATAAAACAAATGTGATTATTCCTTAACAATCTTAAACATTCAAAATTCATATCTATAAAACTTTGAAGGACTAGCAAAGCATGAAAAAGAACACCTTAGACTTAAATTGCTGCATATGTATAAACACTTTAAATCAATGAAGGATTTTAGAAAAAATTTTGCAAGAGTTCCCTTTGTATTATTGGCGAAACCCTGTACAATTATATCAAAATGTAAAATATAACTCAGAAAAATCTAGAAAATATACCATATCGTAGATATTCAAATTTTACATGGTAATCAAGCTTCAAACATCAAATACCATCATGTTTTATCAGCCAAATCATAGTTTACCGTTCCAAGTTACTATTCATTCTAAATATCAAAACATATATATCAAAATCAATCTAGAATGCACAAACTCATCAACACAGCATCAAAAATCATCATATAGCATCCCAAACACACGATGAATACCAAACATATACAAAACCATCCTATCCACACCATGTCCAGCATCCCCAAGTCTAATACCATCATGCATGTACAATATCAAGTCTAGTATCAAATATCAAGTAAAATACCGAAATGAATCTCATAATATCCAGATACAACGCACACACATAAATAAAACATAAAATATTGTGTGTGGTCGTATCAGCATCCAGTCAACTAAATCTTGTGCATAGATAGGATAAATGTGAGATCTCATGCATAATATCAAAGAATAACCTTAAATACATCAAAATGAAATAAAGATACTCACAAGATCTATCAATCTGTCTCCGTATGCTCGGAATCCTCCTCCTCGTCTCTAGTATGTCGTGTCGATGAAGATGGGAGACGACGCTGTAATAGCTCCTCTATCGCGCATAAAGAGTCGAGTGCTCTCGACAGTCCCTGCTCAAGGCGCGATATGTCATCACGCATCCTCCGCTGCTCAGCTCGTATACACTCTAGAGAAGGGTCAGGTGGTGCTGAGGTAGATGGCCCGGCAGATGTAGATGGCCTATCAGCGGCAGATGGCTCGATTGGAGGAATGTGCTCTAGAATCCTCGGCGGTCATGGAGGTGAAGCTACCTCTCTAGGACCTCTACCACGAGTGGGATCCATGATTAATGAGTGTTATTTTTATATGATTTAAAGTATAATTCATATGATCTTTTTAGGCTTTAGTCTTGTTTTATAGCCTAATTTAGCATTTCTTGTTATAAAGTTTAGAATCTTCACTATTCTTTTGTTTGTTTATGAAATGCAGGTTATTTTACCTTATTTTTAAAAATATTTTGAAGATTTGAAGTTATATGAAGATTCATCACAGATCCCCAAGGTCACAGGAAAAATTTTAGATTTTTTGGAGCTTTTTATGAAGAACACGGCCTGGCCATGTTTGTTATCATGGTCATGTTCATCGCGGCATCAAAATCCGCACTTCACGAGGAGAACACGGCCTGGCCTTGCATACCATCACAGCCGTGTTCGATAGAAATTTCAAATTCCAGCCGAACTCATCACGGGCGTGTTCACGGCCGGATTGGACTCTGAGAGATGGCTTGAGGCCATGAGATCCGTGATGGATTCCATGTCAGCTAACTAAGTTTGGGATTTGGTTGAGCTGCCTGATGGGGTAAAACCCATAGACTATAATTGGTTCTTCAAAAGGAAGACTAACATGGATGGCAACATAGTTACCTATAAACGTAGACTTATCGCTGAAGGATTCAAACAGATCTACGGGGTGGACTATGATGAAATCTTCTCGCTAGTTGCCATGATTAAATCCATTCGAATCTTGCTTGCTATAGCGGCATATCATGATTATGAGATATGACAGATGGATGTTAAGACAGCGTTCCTTACCAGGAAGCTAACAGAGGATGTGTACATGACATAGCCTGATGGCTTCATCCATCCTGTAGAGGCCAATAAGGCCCACAAGCTAAAGAAATCCTTTTATGGATTAAAGCAAACATCTTGAAGTTGGAATCTTTATTTTAATGAGGCAGTAAAGGATTACGACTTTATCAAAACTGAAGATGATGCCTGTGTGTATAGAAAATTCAGTGGGAGCTTGGTGACTTTTTTGGTCTTATATGTCGATGACATACTACTCATCCGAAACGACATCCCTGGTCTTCAATCTATGAAGACATGGTTGGGGAAGTATTTCGAGATGAAGGACTTAGGGGAGGCCGCTTATATCCTAGGCATGAGGATCTATAGGGATAGATCTAAGAGGCTTCTGGCCCTTATTTAGGGCACCTACAGTGATAAGGTCCTAGAGAGGTTCAACTTAGAGCAATCCAAGAAGGGATACCTTCTAGTAAGACATGGCCTTATTCTCCCAAAGAGCTAGTGTCCCATCACACAGGCTGAGAGGGATGACATGAGTCAAGTGCCCTATGCTTCGGCAGTAGGTTCGATCATGCATGCAATATTATGTACCAGACCAAATGTGGCTTACGCTGTGAGCATAACCAGTTGATACCAATCCAATCCAAGTTTGCCACACTGGGTGGCTGTGAGAACATCCTGGTGTATATGAGAAGAACTAAGGATTTGTTCTTAGTCCATAGAGTATAGGAAGAGCTCAGTGTTCAGGGCTACACTAGTGCATCATTCCATTCAAACCCTTATGACTTCATATCACAGGCAAGCTATGTGTTCAAGTTGAATGGAGGCGCTATATGATGGAAAAGCTTCAAGTAATCCACCATAGCAGATTCTACAACCGAGGTTGAGTATGTCGCCACTTTTGAGGTAGCCAAAGAAGCTGTTTGGTTCAGGAAGTTAATTTCTGAACTTTAGGTGGTTCCAACTACTGTGGATCCGATTGAGCTCTATTGTGACAATAATGGAGTGATTACACAAGCAAAGGAACTATCGTCTTATCAAAAGTCCAAACACATACTCAAGAGATTTCACTTGATCAAAGAGATCATTGACTGAGGTGATATCAAGATTAGCAGAGTTGACACAGAGAACAATTTAGCAAACCCACTGACCAAGGCTTTTGTGCAATAGAAGCATGATGGTCATACGAGGGACATGGGTTTCAGATTTCTCAATAACTAAGTCTAAATGCAAGTGAGAGATTGTTGGTGTATATGCCCTTGAACCCGTTGTTGGTCTATCTTTTGTACTACTTAACATTGATATCATATATATTTCATTCTGGCATTGTCATTATTATGCTTTATTTACATCTAAGTTCATTGTATACTTACATAATAATGTCCCTGGAGATAGATTGTATCTGTGCACAAACTTTGTCCTCAGTCAAGTACTTAAGTGGATATGGAATAGCTCTAGTATATGTGAGACTGGTATATGGGCTGGTTAGGCACGAGGTGCTAACGCAGACATATGGGTATATCAGTGGTGGATATACTGGACCAACCCACTGTGAGGCTCTAACTTGATGTCATGAGTTATCCTCACAAGTGACAGGAGATGCATTGATCCCTTGACTTGAGGTCATTAACCCTTCTATATGATTTGGGACATGCTTTGATACAACCTAACACCTCTCCGTAGCTGGGAGGTCATAACTATTGTCACTGAGTATATCACGACCCATATGAGAAGATCAATGGATACAAAGAGGATTTGCCCCTTCCTGAGGGAAGTTTGATATCCACGGCCCCCTATGGTTGCATGACTGAAAGTGTATGGTCATACCCAAGTGAAAGCCTGATTTAGTCATGACCATGAGATTGGGTGAAAACAAGTGGTGACACACTTGTCCAATTGGATATCAGTTTGGCAAATACACTATAATGCATCGATGCCTTATTGCGATGATGGGGATGTAGATGTCAATATCTATTTTGATGACTTGTGTAGCAGCGATGCACTACTAGGTGCCACTCACTACTTGTGATGACCTTAGTTCATCACTGCCAACATCAGAGGAACCTCCAGGGTCGCATACCTTGATATTCGAATACTTGTATTAATCAGGTAGCCTTATGATCGAGTTATTGGATAACTCGGATCTATTTGGGAGATTTCATCAGCACCAATGGGATTGATGAGATGGAATAAATTTATTATAGCTGAACTACATTTTTGTTAGGTTGACCCAAAATTGACCATGGTTAGCCACATTTGACTTTGGGTTGCATTGGATTAGATCCAATGGCTTAATCAACTTGTGTAATGAAGTTTGGGCTAGCCTATTACCCAGTGGGGGCCTTATAATAAGTTGTCATGAAGAGATAAGAAGGCATAAGGGTATAATGGGGAGAAATTCTTCTCATAGGCACCAAAGGGGCATAATGGGGTTAAGCTAGCGCCTAATGCTTCATTAGGCAATGCCTTAGCCGCCCATGCCTCATCCTTGGATGGAAAGCTTGCCTCTATGGCAAGGCTTGGGGCGCATATGGCTTTATGGACTTGTATGGCAAGTCCTAGGCACATATGGTTGATGGGTAGATGTTTACGGTAAAGGCTTGGAGTCTTTCCTTACCTCTAACCCTAATTGGTCATTTCCCTTAACCATAGCCGCATACCTCTTCATGCTTGGTGCCTATATATTCCTTGCTGCCCCTTGCATGGCATGACATCTTCATATGCGAGAGCAACATCAAAGGGTGAGTGCAAGAAATCCTAGGCGCAAGCATCCTCTTCCAAGTTGCAAGCCTCTCTCCTTCCCTCTCTCTTGGCGCATGTGAAGCAAGGGGCTTGGTGGCATCTTCTCCCACACCTCTTCCTTGGCGCATCCTTGCTTGAAGGTGGCCCAACTTGTGTAGGAGACTCCCTAAGGCATGAATGTTCTTCCCGAGGTTAGCACCGGGCATGGAAGAAGAGAACTCGAGGATCGATTGTGTGTGAGACTGCAGAGGGCGCACACTTGAGTGTCTGCATCAACATCACTCTTCATTGCTTTGAGGTATCTTTCTCCTTACATTGTGTCTACCCTCTCGCATGAACAGATCTTTTGGGTTTTTGGGACTAGCCTATTTCGAGGATTTGCTTTAACTATGTATTTTGTAAAATTTTAAAAATCCCCAGAGTTTCCCAATGCCTTGAGCCTTCTCTTCCTCACCCTAGCCATCGCCCATAGCATAGCCGCTGCCCTGCTCCCTTGAAGTGGTGGCACAACTTACAAGGGTGAGAGCAAGAGGGTGAAAGTAGACTTTGATAATCTCCCATGGCACAAGTGGTAGAGCTTCCTCTCCTTGCCGCCATCACTTCCTCCTCTTGGCGCTTCTTTCATGAAGAAGGTGCAAGCAAGAAGGAGACTCCCCTCTTGGCGCAATCTATTGGTGATTGGCTCAAGCAAGAGAGTCAAATGAGTGGATCTCACCTCCTGAGGCTTGCACCAGGCATGGAGGTTGAGAGGTCTTGAGGAGCCCATGTGTGTGCGAGCGTAGATGAAGGACACTTGTGCGTCTTAACGTCATCATCATCGGCGCTCATAAAATTACAAAAAGGTACTACTCTGACTTATCCAGTGGTTTCTCTTGTAAGACAATCCTGCGTATTCTAGGAAATTTGTTTCTGGCCATCGCTTTAGCTCTTGTTTTAATCTTAAAATTGGCTCGGGGTTTCCCAACATAGTGCATGTGAGACTAGTTTATGTGTTGGTTAAGCACGGGGTGTTGAACGCATGCATATGGGTTTATCAAAGTAGATATATGGGACTGCCTCACCGTGAGATTTTAACTTAGTGTCTTAAGTTAAAACTCATAGTGACAGAGGTATATTTGTCCTTCAACTTATGGGAGTGTGCATCTCTATATGGTAAGGGGTATACTTTGATATAACCTGATGCCTTGCCATAGTAGGGAGGGTCATAATAGTTGTCATTGGATATACCATAAGCTATATGAGAGATACTTCTTGCCAAGAGAGGATTTGCTCCTTCCTTAAATGGAAGCTTGATGTCCTTGGGCCCCCTATATGGATGCATCACTGAAAGTATGTGGCCACACTTAAGTTAAACTTGATTTAATCATGACCATTTGATTGGTTTAAACAAAAGTGACACGTTTATCCAATCTAGACATCAGCATGGAAAAAAGAATAGGAATTCATATGTACTTTATTGTAGTTTAGGGGTGTCAATGATAACTTCTATTCCGATAACTTGCGTAGCAGCGATCTATTTTTATGTGTCACTCACTACTTGTGATGATGAGGTCATCATTGCTAATGTCAAAGGAACCTATAGGGTCGCATATCTAGACACTCGAGTTCATGTATTGATCTAGTAGCCTTAGATCAAATCTCTGGATGATTCAGATCTATTTGGAAGTCATATGCATCACAGATGCATATGTTGAGATAGGAGAAGTCATATAGAGCTTGATGATGTTCTAAGATCAAGTTGACCTTGGTTGACCTCGTGTGACCACATTTGACCTCGGTTGACTAGGTCCTAGACGATGGGTCAAATGTCTGGGTTTGCATCGAAATGATTCGGTGACTTAATAACTTGATCTAGATGTGTCCATAACCCCAAGCGCATATTTGAATATTTAATTTTCAAATATTTAAATAAATTTATTAAATTATTCGTGACTTAAGTTATGGGACTCTCGTCTAAACTCTATATAAAGGGGCTAGGGGGGCACATATCCTCATGCCTTCTCTTGGAGAACCATAGCCACCTAGGACAATCACTCCCCTCTCAAGCCCTAGCTGCCTCGTCCCTCTTCCTTGGTGTCGTCCAAGCTTGGAGATTGTCGCCCCCTCCCTCTTGTAGGGACAACATCTTCTTCTAAGGTACAAGGATAGCAAGAGGGGCTAGTATTCTTCTTGGCGCATCTTTGGTGGTGGCGCAACTTAAAGAAGAAGACTCATCTCACCTTGGCGCAACTTCAAGGAAGTGGCACAACTAAAGGTGACAACTGCCAAGGCGTTGATCTCTCCTCCTAAGGCTAGCATTGAGCATGGAGGTGGAGGGATCTCAAGGAGCCTATGTGTGCATGAGTGTAGAGGATGCTCTTTTGCGCATCTCAACGTTGTCATCGACCACTCCTAGCTCACTTACAAAGGTACATATTCTATCACATCCGGTGGCTCTCTCATAAGCCGATATTGTTGAATTAGGAAACCCATTTTGGGTATCACTTCCGCTTTGATTTTTATTTTAAAATTGCCTAGGGTTTCCCAATAGTGACAATAATGGAGTAATAGCACAGGCTAAGGAACCATGGTCTCACCAGAGATCCAAGCACATACTATAGTGATAGCTCCTTATCAAAGAGATTGTGGATAGGGGTGATGTACAGATATGCAAAGTACATACAAATAATAATCTAGTGGACCTATTGACTAAGCCTCTGGCACAACATAAGTTTGAAAATCATACTAGAGACATGGGATTGAAATATCACAATACAATTGGTATTAGTGCAAGTGAGAGTTTATTAGTGTATATGCCATGAAGACCAATTGTACTATGTAAACTCATTCATTGAATAAAAGCAATTATCATTATTATGTTAATCGTTATGTCTGCGTTGATGTATTATATAACATAATAATATCCCTAGAGATTGACATTGTCTAATCTCATAAATAAGTCCCTAGTCGAAATACCTTACTGGATAGGGGACAACCTTGGTACATGTGAGACTAGTATGTGAGTTGGTTGAATGCTGGGAATCAACACAGACATATAGGTATATCGAGCAAGATGTACTAGATCGACCCACCATGAAACTATGACATGAGTGTCATAGGTCAAGTTCACAAGTGATAGAAGGTGCTCTAGTCCTTATATGTGATACGATCCGCAAGTGCACGGATTTATCGAAGTAATAAAATTAAGATATCATTCGCAACGAGGATCAGGTGGTCAAGTACCAATTACACGGTCGATCTATTTCTAGATGAATCAAATCGTGGTTTTTGTTTTGTTTGGAAACTTCTAATACAAGAAAACAAAAAGGTAGTTTTTAGGGTTTAAATCAATATGCAAAAGATTGGGACTTGGGGTTTCACCACACTAACAATTATGAATTATAGCAAATAAATTCTTTGAACTGAAAATTATAATGTTGAAAGGGATTTTTCCTATGGTACAGATTACCTCCTCCCGAAGTATAATGTAAGATCCAAGGATCTTAAGTCCTGGTAAGCATTATTTTTGAATTAAATAAAATTATTGACTGTGATATTTTTCTATGTATTGGTTGTTAATAGTTAATTAACTAGAGATTTTTGGTTGTTAATTTATTGTAAATTAATTAGGGATTATTTGTTTGATTATTGGCTGTTAATTTATGATAAATTATTATTGGTTGTTCATGATAAATTAATTAGGATTTATGGGTTGTAAATTGTAAATAATTAATTAGACCTTATTGGTTAATTAGACCTTATTGGATATTAATTAAATCCTTAATGGATTTCGTTAAGTGAATGGTTAGTGGATGTTAAATTTAATTAGTTAACTAGCTTATTGGATGTTAGTTTAACCCTTATTGGACTTTCACTTAAACTAGGGGTTATTGGGTTTAAACTAATTGGGTTTTAAAATTCAAATTTTTAGTTAAATGGGTTAAACCCTTTTGAATTAATTGGTTAGAGGGTTAAACATTAAAAACCGAAACTTAAGTGGGTAATTTCGGTTAGGGTGGAGATTTTGGCGATTTTTTGGCTTGAAGAAAACTTGGGCGACGGCTAGGAAGGAGTGGGCGATTCTTGGAGACTTGGAGGCGAAAATTCTTCTTCCTCTTCCTTTTCTCCCTTTGGCCGGCATCTTGGTGTTTGGAGGCGTTCCTTGTCAATTGTTGGCGTCTTCTTAGGAGTATTCCAAAGTCTTAGACGAATTCTTGTGGAAGTTTTTACCTTGGTATTCTCGGTTTAAGAGGTGAGTGGGTTGTCTAATTGATTTCTATCTATTTGTTTGTGTTAATTGATGAGTTAGATGATATATTCGCTTGTTGGAAATCTTACCATGCTAAAACCGAAATTCAAGACTTCACTATGATGAAAACCGAATTTTGTAAAGTTGAATATATCATGAAAACCGAATTTTTCAAAGGTGATTATATGATGATTATTTAACCGAAAATTTGTATGAAATTTAAGGTATTTTTATAGGAATTTTGGTAGCATTAAATCATTGAATTTTGGGTATGAAATTCTTGTTAATTATAGTTAAACCGAAATCAATTTTGGTAACATTAAATCAATGATGTTTGTAGTTAACATGAAAACCGAAATCTTGATGTTCTTGATAATTGTTTATGAAAACCGAAATTGATGTTTGTAGTTAACATGAAAACCGAAACCTTGATGACCTTGATAATTGTCTATGAAAACCGAATTTTGGTGTTTGTAGTTAATATGTTACATGTGGTAATTTGTAAAGTAATTTATATGAATACTTGTTTTAGTTTTATGTTAATTTTTATGGATGCTTGTTAACTGCATTATTGAGAAATTGTTTGAGAAATTTGGATGATAACCTAGTAAGGTTTGACTGAACTAATCAGCATGAAACCTAAGGACCACACTACATTATGTGATTGTTAATATTATGTAATTATGTGATTTTTAAATATTAGGTGTTTATGCGATTTTTTGAATGTTATGTTGTTATGTAAATTGTGAACATTATGTGGTTATGAGATTTTTGAAAATTATGTGATTATGAGAATTTTAAGTATTATGTGTTATGTGTTGGTTAGGACTATGGCTAAGTGTAACAGTGTACTCATAGGATAGTCCTTATGTGATATGTGAAGGGTTTGAATTTCAGCCCTGTATTTGATATGTGAGGGGGCTGATGTTCGGCCTGCCTATTATGATTTTTGTGATGGGGGTTGATGTTCAGCCTGCCCGATATGATTTTTGTGATGACTATCCTAGAGTCTAGTTGACACTTAGGAGTCCACCTTTGTGAAATATGAAATAAGATATGTCTGTTGTCCAGTAGGAACCTTTTGGGAGAACGGGTTTTGACGCAAAGTACCATGTCTTGGTCGGACAGGGGCCACCTCTTGATGTCATTACTCTTTTATGTGATGGGGTAATATAAGACGCAAAGTGCCATGTCTTGATCAGACAGGGGCCACCTCTTGATGTCATTACTCTTTTATGTGATGGGGTGATATAAGACGCAAAGTGCCATGTCTTGATCAGACAGGGGCCACCTCTTGATGTCATCACTCTCATTTTGTGACGTTGGGTGTCGTAGAGCAAAGTGCCACGTCATGACCTGACGGGGGCCACCTCTTGAATCTACACACAATCCATCGATGTGTTATGGGGTGAGAGAGCAAAGTGCCACGTCGTGACCTGGCGGGGGCCACCTCTTGATTCTACTCACTATCCATGTTTATGTGTTGCACGAGATTTTGCAGCTCCCAGTGCTTTGGCCAAGCCGGGTTAGACCATATTGGTCACTACTGAATATGCTGGACAACTAGGTTAATTAAGTATGGTGTGTTTAGTTGGTTTAGAATATATGTGTTTAATTGGGTTAGAGTAAAACTCTAGAACCTGAATTTGTTATATGCTAGTGTGTACATTTAACTGTCTATATGACTTCTGTTTCTTTATTTTGTTATATGTTGACATAATGTTCTGTTAAATATTTTTAAAAATAATCTGCCTATATTTTTGAATGTATGTTCTGGATGGTCGATTTAGACTATCCACTCACTGGGCTGTGTAGCTCACCCCTCACTATTTTCAGGCATAGAGCAGGGGCGCATGTCTTGAGTGCATTGGCGTGGATAATTATGCTGTTTGCTGTTTTAAGAATTTTTATGCTTAATTCTTGGGGCCGGTTGTGGCCTTAACATAAACTATATGAACTATGTGAATCATGAGACTATGTGAACTATGTGAAGTATGTTGCCAGTTATGGCAGTCTTATGAGTTTGATTTTTGTGTCACCGCGGGCTTCAGCCTGGTTTCGGTGTTTGGTATGAGTTTATAAAATCGATTTTGTGATTTTGTTTTGAATTTCGGCTTGTTGTATATTCTGTGCAATCGGTTTTGATATACCCTGTAACTTGCATATGTCTAGTGCAAGTATTGCCTGGTGGCAGGTACCTTTATGGATTTTATGAATTTGAATCGGTTTTGATATAACTGTTGCCTTGCATATGTCTAGTGCAAGGATTGCGTGGTGGCAGGTACCCTTATGAGATTTGAGTTTTGTGAATTTGTGTGTATGGATTTATGGAAATTTTTCAGATCGTGTTTTCTTGAACTCGGTTTTACCTAGCATATGATCGATCTTATATGAAACATCCTGTATCATTTGTGAATTGTGCCATTTGTTTGGGGTTAAGAATGTGGGATGTTACAGAATGGTATCAGAGCAGTTGGCTAGCTAAAACTTAGTTTGGGGGAAAACATGTTTGTGTATTGCTAGACACCTAATAGGTTTATGATTGTTTTCCTGACTATGATATGCGTGTGTAGGCATTTAAGTTGGTGCGAACCAGAGGAAATGCTAGTGATGAGGGCGAGCAGACCCCGAACCTCACGAGAACTATTGAGGCTCTGACTGGCATGGTTCAGCAACAAGGTGCTATGATAGAGAGGCAAGCTCAGATGCTGCAGCAGCAGCAGACTCAGCACCAAGAAGCACAACAGCAGCTTTTGCAGCAGCTGACTCGAGAGAGACCCCAGACTACTACTCGAGCGGTGGGGGATGACTCTCAGGAGGGCGCTCACAGGCGCTATGCTTCACTTGTGAGTGAATTCCAGAAACTGGGTCCTAGCTCATTTTATGGAGGCTCAGAATCCAGTAATGCCGAGAACTGGCAGTTGTGCTTGGAAAAGATTTTCCAAGTTATGCGTTGCTCGGACGAAGATAAGTTATGTCTAGCCACCTATATGATGCGTGCTGACGCAGATGAGTGGTGGAAGGGCGTAGTGAGACTTGCCGAAGAAAGACATGAGACTGTAGATTGGCCTTACTTCTTGTCTCGATTTAACGAGAAGTACTTCCCAGATAGCTTGGTTGAGGACCGAGAGGTGGAATTTATTCATCTGGAGCAGGGTGATATGACAGTGGACCAGTATGAATTACAGTTCACGAAATTGGGAAAGTATGCTCCTCACCTGATAAACACTGAAAGGAGGAGAGCTACTAAGTTTCTCAGAGGTCTCAGATGGGACATTAGAGAGCAGGTTGGTGCTCAACATTTGGAGACCTATGTTGAGACTGTTGGGCGAGCACGCACCATTGAGAGATACATAGCTGAGAGGAGTTCTCATGTTGCCGTGGCAGTGGTTCCTGCAGCTGAGGCGGCGGTTCCTCAACATGGCAGTGGCGGCAAGGGTAAGAAGTACCCTAGGCATAAAGATTATAAGAAGAGCAGGTATAAGCCTTACTCCTACAAGGCACCGCAGCAGTCCAGGGATGCACCGCAGCAGTTCAGGGATGCCAGGGATGCAAGAAACGGTATCACTTGTAGTCATTGTGGGCTCAAGGGACATCTAGTGAAAGACTGCCATAGGAAGAATGGTGTATGCTTCAAGTGTAAGAAACCTGGGCACATGGCCAGGGACTGCAAAGAGCCTGAGATACAGCCTAGAGGCGCAGATAAGCCTACAGTCCAGACTAGAGTTTATGCTGTGGCTGAGAAGGATACACGAGCTTCCCGATCCGTCGTGGAAGGTACTTTATTCGTATTTGATCAGTTAGCCCGCATATTATTTGACCCTGGTGCAAATTTATCTTTTGTATCTGTTAAGTTTGCTGCATGTTTACCTGTGTTACATAAGGTGATGAATTATGCTGTGTCTGTGAGTACTCCCTTAGGAAAATCGTTATCTACAGATACTGTTTGTGCTGACTGTGTAGTACATGTAGAGGGTTATGAGTTTCTGGTAGATCTAATCCTCTTAGACATGCAAGATTATGATATCATCTTAGGAATGGATTGGTTGTCTTCCCATCATGCCTCTGTGGATTGCTTTGAGAAAGTAATCACTTTGAATTTGTTAGATGGGAATCGACTTTTTGTGAGAGGTCTAGTGTCAGACCAAGGACCGCATGTGATATCTTTCCTGCAGGCCAGGAAATTACTGGCTAGTGGATGCAAGGGTTATCTTGCGCATGTTAAGGTGCAGGATGATTCTACTTCTGATTTGACTCAGATGGCGGTGGTGAAAGAATTTCCTGATGTGTTCTCTGAAGAATTTTCAGGCTTGCCACCAATTAGAGAAGTGGAGTTTGGCATTGAGTTGGCGCCAGGTACGGCACCTATCTCCAGAGCTCCTTATCGTATGGCTACTTCAGAGTTGGCCGAGCTTAAGAAACAACTGGAGGAATTGCTAGAGAAAGGGTATATTCGGCCTAGTGCTTCTCCTTGGGGAGCGCCAGTGTTATTTGTGAAGAAAAAAGATGGAACCCTGAGGATGTGTATAGACTACAGGCAGCTTAACCAAGTGACTATCAAGAATAAGTATCCTCTTCCCAGAATTGATGATCTATTTGATCAATTACAGGGAGCGACAGTGTTCTCTAAGATTGATCTGAGATCAGGGTATTATCAGCTTAGGGTCAAGGATGAGGATATATTTAAGACTGCTTTCAGGACCAGGTATGGGCATTTCAAATTTTTAGTTATGCCTTTTGGACTGACGAATGCACCTGCTGTCTTCATGGATTTGATGAACAGGGTATTCCATGAGTTGCTTGACTCTTGTGTGGTGGTCTTTATAGACGATATATTGGTGTACTCTCAGACTACCTCAGATCATGTCAGTGATTTGCGCAGAGTATTGGAGATCTTGAGGAAGAACCGATTATATGCCAAGGCTAGTAAGTGTGAATTCTGGCTGGAAAAGATTAGTTTCCTTCGGCATGTGATTTCTGGTCAGGGGGTGTCTGTGGATCCAGTTAAAGTGCAAGCCATTCTTAATTGGGGAAGACCGACTAGTGCTACTGAGATCAGGAGTTTTCTGGGTTTGGCAGGTTACTACCGGCGATTTGTTGAGGGATTCTCCAAGCTGGCGGGTCCTCTAACTAAATTGACCAGAAAGGAGGCCAAGTTTATTTGGGATGATAAGTGTGAAGAGAGTTTTCAAGAGCTGAAAAGGAGATTGACTAGTACACCGATCCTCATTATACCTAGTGATGGGGAAAGGTTTACTGTTTATACAGATGCTTCTGGCAAAGGGTTGGGTTGTGTCTTGATGCAGAAGGGTTCTGTAGTAGCCTATGCTTCGAGACAACTGAAGGAGTATGAATTGAACTACCCTACTCATGATTTAGAGTTGGCGGCCGTAGTCTTTGCTTTGAAGATATGGCGTCACTATTTGTTGGGTCAGGAGTTTGATCTGTTCACTGATCACCAGAGTCTCAAGTATATCTTCACTCAGAAGGACTTGAACATGAGACAGAGAAGATGGATGGAGTTGATCAAAGACTATGACTTCTCCATTCAGTATCAGGCTGGAAAGGCCAATGTGGTGGCGGATGCTCTGAGCAGACATCCAGTTACTTCAGTAGCTGCTTTACGAGTCAGTGAGTGGCGGTTACTGCAGGAGTTCAGCGATCTCAGGATCAGTGTTACTCCTAGAGTTCAGTCGGGTTATGTGGCTTTTCTCAGAGTACAGTCTGCTTTGTTGCAGAAGATCAGAGATCAGCAATCTGTGGATCCGAGATTAGTTCAGATCAGGGTTAGTCTGGTTGACGGCGCAGTTCAGGATTTTAGCCTGTCTGATGATGGTATTCTTCGGTTTCGTGGAAGGGTATGTGTCCCTGAGGAACCGAGCTTGAGGAAAGAAATATTGGAGGACAGCCATAACTCCAAATATTCTCTACATCCTGGCGTGACTAAGATGTATCAGGACCTCAAGAAGAGTTTTTGGTGGCCGGGTATGAAGAAAGAAGTGTTTGATTTTGTCTCTAGGTGTTTAACCTGTCAGACTGTGAAGGCTGAACACCAGAAGCCTGGTGGTTTGTTGCAGCCTCTTCCTATTCCTGAGTGGAAGTGGGAATGTATCAGTATGGATTTTGTGTGTGGTTTGCCTAGAACCAGATTGGGTCATGATGCTATTTGGGTGATCGTTGATAGACTCACTAAATCAGCCCATTTTCTTCCGATTAAGATGACTTATTCTCTAGAGAGACTGGCTAGATTATATATTGATGAGATAGTCAGACTGCATGGAGTGCCTGTTGATATCGTGTCTGACAAGGACTCTCGATTTCTGTCCAGATTTTGGAAGAGCTTACAGGAAGGTTTGGGTACTAAGTTGAATTTTAGTACAGCATATCATCCTCAGTCTGATGGCCAGACGGAGCGTACTATACAAACTCTAGAAGATCTGTTGAGAGCCTATGTGGTTGATTGGAGTTCTGAGTGGAACCGGGATCTATCTTTGATAGAGTTTACTTATAATAATAGCTTCCACTCCAGTATTCAGATGGCTCCTTATGAGGCTTTGTATGGGAGAAGGTGTAGGACTCCCTTGTGTTGGGAGGAAACTGGTGACAGAATGATTTTGAGATCTGATGCAGTACAGGAGACTACTGATAAGGTCAGAGAGATCCGGGATAAACTGAAAATTTCTCGGGACAGACAGAAGAGTTATGCTGACGACCGTCGTCGTTCCTTGGAGTTTATGGTAGGGGACCATGTGTTCTTGAAGGTGTCGCCTACTAAGGGTGTTATGAGATTTGGCAAAAAGGGCAAGTTGAGCCCTAGGTTTGTAGGCCCTTTTGATATTATTGAGAGAGTTGGTCAAGTGGCTTACCGATTGGCTTTACCTCCTGCTATGGATCATGTGCATAATGTATTCCATGTCTCTGCTTTGAGAAAATATCATCCTGATCCATCTCATGTGTTGGAGTAGGAACCTTTTGGGAGAACGGGTTTTGACGCAAAGTGCCATGTCTTGGTCGGACAGGGGCCACCTCTTGATGTCATTACTCTTTTATGTGATGGGGTAATATAAGACGCAAAGTGCCATGTCTTGATCAGACAGGGGCCACCTCTTGATGTCATTACTCTTTTATGTGATGGGGTGATATAAGACGCAAAGTGCCATGTCTTGATCAGACAGGGGCCACCTCTTGATGTCATCACTCTCATTTTGTGACGTTGGGTGTCGTAGAGCAAAGTGCCACGTCATGACCTGACGGGGGCCACCTCTTGAATCTACACACAATCCATCGATGTGTTATGGGGTGAGAGAGCAAAGTGCCACGTCGTGACCTGGCGGGGGCCACCTCTTGATTCTACTCACTATCCATGTTTATGTGTTGCACGAGATTTTGCAGCTCCCAGTGCTTTGGCCAAGCCGGGTTAGACCATATTGGTCACTACTGAATATGCTGGACAACTAGGTTAATTAAGTATGGTGTGTTTAGTTGGTTTAGAATATATGTGTTTAATTGGGTTAGAGTAAAACTCTAGAACCTGAATTTGTTATATGCTAGTGTGTACATTTAACTGTCTATATGACTTCTGTTTCTTTATTTTGTTATATGTTGACATAATGTTCTGTTAAATATTTTTAAAAATAATCTGCCTATATTTTTGAATGTATGTTCTGGATGGTCGATTTAGACTATCCACTCACTGGGCTGTGTAGCTCACCCCTCACTATTTTCAGGCATAGAGCAGGGGCGCATGTCTTGAGTGCATTGGCGTGGATATTTATGCTGTTTGCTGTTTTAAGAATTTTTATGCTTAATTCTTGGGGCCGGTTGTGGCCTTAACATAAATTATATGAACTATGTGAATCATGAGACTATGTGAACTATGTGAATTATGTTGCCGGTTATGGCAGTCTTATGAGTTTGATTTTTGTGTCACCGCGGGCTTCAGCCTGGTTTCGGTGTTTGATATGAGTTTATAAAATCGATTTTGTGATTTTGTTGTGAATTTCGGTTTATGGTGTATTCTTTGTAATCGGTTTTGATATATCTGTAACTTGCATATGTCTAGTGCAAGTATTGCGTGGTGGCAGGTACCCTTATGAGATTTATGAGATTTGAGTTTTGTGAATTTGTATGTATGAATTTATGGAAATTTTTCAGATCGTGTTTTCTTGAACTCGGTTTTACCTAGCATATGATCGATCTTATATGAAACATCCTGTATCATTTGTGAATTGTGCCTTTTGTTTGGGGTTAAGAATGTGGGATGTTACATATAATCCGGTACCTAACTATGTTAACTCCCTACTCTCGTGACAGTTAACATAACTAGACCCATTAAGTTCTATGAAAAACCATGTAAATCCTTCAAACGAATCCAAACTACTCACGTGATTGGATTCGTAGGTTTGAAAAGAATAGATCTGACATTGCGATTCACCTCCCGGTCCTTCTCGCAACGTCTAAGACGTAAACATACTTGATTAGGGTAATTCACGTAAATAAACATAATTCTAATCAAATCAACTTTATAAAATTCATGTTAAAGATTTAACCAATAAGTTTAAACCATAAATTATCAATGGGCTACACCCCTAATCCCGAAAAACAGTTTAAGCAAACATATTATTTGAATACTGCATGTTTAGTGATGAATTCAACATGTAATCTCTCGAAAATAATGCAAAAAGACAATAGGATAGTGATTAGAACTCTTCCCCTCAATTTGGAAATGAAGAAGAAATGATCAAACCCCTCTTTTGCGTGATCTTTCGTCGGAATTCTGCCCTGGAAGTGATTTTTGCCGTAGCCGCCGCCTCTGTTCGTGTTCATGCGTAGAAGCCCCCCAAAATCCTTCTTTTATAGTCTAATCAGTATAGAACCCATCTAGGAAGGTTTCTGGAGAGTTTGGTTCAATTCTAGTTCAATTTGGAGTCGAATCAAGTGAAAAACTCAATGAGCGGACGTTTTCACGGTCCGTAATAAGTTCACAGCTAAGGCCGTAAAAGCTTATGTGTGTACAGCTCTTTGTACACAGAAAGTTTCACGGACCATGATGGATTCACGGCCTCACCCGTGAAAGTTTCTGTGCATTTCCATACTTAGCCCTTTTTCGCCCTTTGCTCGAACGCAAAATTACAGCCACGATCGTAAATGTCGTGATCTTCACTGTTTTCGCTCCAAATTTGATGTGTAAACTCGTAATCTCCTCGAGAATCATGCTGTAGCTTCAAAACTCGTAAAATCTGTAATTTTTTAGCCATTTTACCTACATTTTCATAAAAACTAAGATAAGTGAAGATTCTGTGCCAAGTGAAGTAAAAACATTAAAAATTGCATAAAATCATTCAATTAAGCCCAAAATATGATCTAAAATATAGGCAAAAATGTGGTGTAAATACAATGCATCAAAATACCCTAGACTTAGAATTTTGCTTGTCCTCATGCAATACCTTGATATGTATAAAGAATGTAAAGATAAGGAATACTCATTTGTTTTTGCCCCTAATAATAGAGATATATTAAGTAATCAATCTTTCAAACTCAAGTAATTCTAGAAAAATCGTAATAGAGATAAATTCCCAAGAGGTTACAATCTAAGAAAGATAAAATTCACAATTTATGTCATAATATTCATTCTTCACACACTAAATATCAGATACTTTCAATTTAATAAATCTATCTTACTCAAAAGACAAAAATTTATTTCAAGAATCTCGGTGATGTTAAAAATAAGAGATTTTTAAAGCAATTTAGTTTTTAAACTATTATATGCTATTTACTGTTAGCATCATAATATTGTTTAAAGTACACCACAGAGCAGTATAATTTAACTCATAGTCTCAATCATAAGGACAGCGGAGTTGTCCACTTAACCTACAACTTTCTCTTTTTCTAAATTTTTTTTCTCCCTTTTTTTTACATATATATATTTTTTATTAGACTTCAATTCATGTCTTTGGTCCACTGCCAATTTTTTGCAGTGAAAAGTAGAGCAGTCTTTTCTCTTTTTTTTTATTTCTGGAGAAAGCCGGGCAGTGGCATGGTACTTAAATCGTTATCGATACTTGATCACTACAGATTTAAAGTATACCACATCGTGGTATAATATAACTCATGACCTCAGATCACTCAACCAGAGGAGTTAGAGCAAATCTTAGTTTAAAGAATCATCACCAATTTTCTATCCATAAAAATTCTCTTCAAGCAAAAATAGATAAATTAAACTTTAAGTATAAAGATACTATGCATGTGTCGCATGAACATATAACAATTCACATATGCATTTTATCAATGCCAGAATTGAATTTACCCAACAATTTAAGTCTATATAAAATTTCAAAAATTCCCTAAGTCATCAAATCAATCACTCAAAATGTTTTCTAAGTCTAAAATTAAGTATAAAATAAACTCGTACATCCTTAAAAATCATAAATATTCAAAATACATATCTATAAATCTTGAATACAATCAAAATACATGAAGACACCCTAGACTTAAATTGTTGCATATGTATAAACTTTTTAATATAATGAATGACATATTTTAGAAAAATTTTGCAATAGTTTCCATTATAATGTGAGTGAAATCCTATACAGTTATATCAATATATGTAAATGCGACTGAAAAAAAAAAATCTAGAGACTTTATTACATCAAAAATATCAACATTTTATATAGTAAACAAGTCTCAAATATCAAATACCATCACGTTTTGTCATTTAAATCATATTTTACCATACTCATAAAGAAAATCATCAAAATCACGGTCGGTATATGATTCATGGCTACACACATAATTGTTTCGTTGGGCATCCATTCTTCAAGTAATAATTTCTCAAAAATTCCTACATATAAAACAACAGATTTAGAAGATTTTTCATATATAAAAGTTCATCAAATTATACTGATAAAAATCTCTAAAAATTCTAAGAAGACAAAAAACTAAAACTAAAAATACTAATGTAAATAAAACTCAAAAACTTTTGGGTTGCCTCCCAAAAAGCGCTTGTTTAAGGTCATTATCTTGACCAATGCTTCATGTCATGGTGGAGTTGGTGAATCAGTGCCATAGTAGAGAGCATATAATCTTCTACTTTTTCTCCGTCTCAAGAGTGTGTCGACCAAAGTATATATCCAGTTAAACAGGTGGATCCATGTTGTAGTGTCCAGTACATGCATATAAAAACAAAAATTAAAGTCATGTAAAGAATACCAAATAATTTTTCTATATTTATCCAAGAGTAAAATCATGCGTTCTTCCTTTAAATTTATATCAGTAATTGGAAGAAGATTAGAATTAAATCAAAAAAATTCATACCTTGGATTGATTAAGAAGTTTTCAAATTTTATTTTGGGTTTTTCACTTACCTCAATGTCAATGCGATCAAGAATCTCATGTGTCTTTTGGATATCTGAGGTTGAATTTGAATCAAATAATATTTCAATCACCTCATCATTATTATCCTCTCCACCATCTATCATGCAAATTCCTAATGGATTTTTCTGGAGAAAAAGAATTGATGGTTCATATAGTGGTGGTGGTGGAATATGCACAGGATCCTCTTTCTCATGTTTCTCCTCAATTTCTTTCTCTTTAATGGGGTACTCCATCCTAACACTATCAAATTCACCCCCATCTATCTCGCTAGATCTTACTTGAAGATCTATAAATTCATCATCCTTCTTCTCATAGGACTCCAAAAGTTCAAATTTTTCTTCAAATATGTCCTAAGTATTTGTGTTGCAAGGCACTACATTATGTGAGAGGGGACTAGATGGCTGGTAATGTGCTGAGGAAGGGTTAATGGGGTATTTAAAATTTTCAAAATCATCAAAATTTGAAGAAGTTAAATCATAATCTATGACTGGAGTCATGACTAATGATTGTTCTAACTATTCAAAATTCTCATATTCATCCTGGATTCCATCCTCTATATCATTTTTATCAGTGCCATAAATCATACTTCTAAATTCCTCACTTTGTTTTCTCATAGCAGCTATAGTATTTTCAAGCATGGCTTCTAAGTTGGATTCTTGAGGTTCACTAAAGTCTGATTGTGGAATAAATGTTGGGTCATTCTGATAAAGATAGTTTTGATGGTTCTCCCAACTTTGATTTTGAGTACTAGGGCATGAGTTAAAGCATGAAGGAATCCCAAATTGACATTTAGTATAATCATGCCCATGATAACCACAAATATCACAAATAGCATATTTCAACTTAGAATGTTGCATTCTTAAATATTCAGTATGTTGAGTAAAAGAATTTACCATTGCTACAAGTGATTATGATGCATTCGTGCCATATTCTCTTGTCATTATTGGTGGCACATACTTCTAATTTGACCATTGACATTGGTTAAACATCATATTTGCAATAAAACTCAGCAATACAAAACATAAAACAGGAATTGTAGAAGAAAGCTTTATATATATATATATATATATATATATATATATATATATATATATATATTCTAGTGATTTCCTAAGTTTTCCTGTTCATACAACGTGTTAATCCAAGAAGAGAAAAATAAAATATACTAACTATAAAGAAAAAGAATGCGAAAAACAAACAAAAAGAATAAAAACAAAAATAAATAAAACAAAATAAATTAAAATTTTAAAAAGTGTATAGCCTATAAATCTCATGATTAAACCAATATTGACTGGCCTGATCCCCGGCAACAGCACCAAAAACTTGATACGATCCGCAAGCTCACGGATTTAACGAAGTAATAAAATTAAGATATCGTTCCTAACGAGGATCAAGTGGTCAAGTACCGATTACATGATCGATCTATATCTAGACGAATCAAATCGTGGTTTTTGTTTTGTTTGGAAACTTCTAATACAAGAAAACAAAATGGTAGTTTTTAGGGTTTAAATCAATATGCAAAAGATAGGGACTCGGGCTTTCACTACACTGACAATTATGAATTATAGCAAATAAATTCTTTGAAAAGAAAATTATAATGTTGAAAGGGATTTTTCCTATAGTACAGATTACCTCCTCCCAAAGCGTAATCCGGTATCTAACTATGTTAACTCCCTACTCTCATGACAGTTAACATAACTAGACCCATTAAGTTCTATGAAAACCATGTAAATCCTTCAAACGAATCCAAACTACTCCCATGATTGGATTCGTAGGTTTGAAAAGAATAGATCTGACATTGCGATTCACCTCCCGGTCCTTCTCGCAACGTCTAAGACGTAAACATACTTAATCAGGATAATTCACGTAAATAAACACAATTCTAATCAAATCAATTTTATAAAATTCATGTCAAAGATTTAAACAATAAGTTTAATCCATAAATTATCCATGGGCTACACCCCTAATCCCGAAAAAGAGTTTAAGCGAACATGTTCTTTGAATACAGCATGTTTAGTGATGAATTCAACATGTAATCTCTCTAAAATAATGCAAAAAGACACTAGGATAGTGATTAGAACTCTTCCCTTCGATCTGGAGATGAAGAAAAAGTGATCAAACTCCTCCTTTAAGTGATCTTTCACCGGAATTCTGCCCTGAAGTGATTTTCGCCCTAGCCGCCGCCTCTGTCCGTGTTCGTGCATAGAAGCCACCCAAAATCCTTCCAAAATCCTTCCTTTTATAGTCTAATCAGTATAGAACCCATCTAGGAAGGTTTCTAGAGAGTTTGGTTCAATTCTAGTTTGATTTGGAGTCAAATCGAGTGAAAAGCTTGACTAGCGGACGTTTTCATGGTCCATAATAAGTTCACGGCTAAGGCTATAAAAGCTTCTGTGTGTACAACTCTTTGTACACAGAAAGTTTCACGGACCGTGACGGATTCACGGCCTCACCCGTGAAAGTTTCTGTGCATTTCCATACTTAGCCGTTTTTCGCCCTTTGCTCAAATGCAAAATTATGGCCGACCCAGAATTACGGCCACGGCCGTAAATGTCGCGATCTTCACTATTTTCGCTCCAAATTTGACGGGTAAGCTCGTAATCTCCTCGAGAATCATGCTATTGCTTCAAAACTCACAAAATCCATCATTTTTGAGCCATTTTACCTACATTTTCATAAAAACTTGGAAAAGTGAAGATTCTGTGCCAAGTGAAGCAAAAACATTAAAAATTACATAAAATCATTCAATTAAGCCCAAAATGTGATCTAAAATATAGGCAATAATATGGTGTAAATACAATGCATCAAAATGGAACTGAAGAGGTATAACGGTTGTCATTGGGCATGTCATAAGTCATAGTGATTAACAGAGGATTTGCCCCATCCTACTAAAATGAGTTTAATAATCCAGAGATCCCCTCCGTAGGTGATTGACTGAGAGTGTATAGCTATACTCAGGAGATTAAATTTTCTACTCGAGTCACCCCATATGATTGGAATAGCAAGTGTAGTGCACTTGTCTAGTCTATGATTATCAAAAGGCAAAGGAATTGTATTGCATATATGAAAACTTTACTGCTACTTAGGTGTTATCGACTGACAATATATTTCTATGGCTTAGGTAGCAGTGATGCATTGCTAGATGTCACTTATTACTTGTGATGATTTATCTAATTCATCTCTACCAATGTCATATAGGACCTATACTGTCACATATGCAAACATTTGGAGATTACTATAGATATGGGAGCCTTGGATTGAATTATGGTTTAATTCGAGACTATTTTAATGATTGGACATGTCAAATAAGAGCAAATCAAATGAATGGTTTATATAATTTGATCTACAAGATGAATGGGGCTAGGTGCCCATTCCCATGATCTGAAGAAGCTAATTGGGCTTCGGGTCCAATAAAGAGCAAGCTACAAAGCCTAGGGCACCTATGAGTCTTGTATAAGAGGCCTAGAGCATGAATAAGCTCTAGATGGAACTCATTGGGCTTAGAGCCTTATGAGGGCTAAACTAGAAAACACTATTGGTGCATAGCTTCAATAAGAGGGGCACATGTAGACGTTCAATGAGCATAGACATGGGCGACTACACTCTACAAGAGAGAAAGCAAGGGACTTTAGCCCAAGCATCAAGCCCTAGCACCTAACAAGAGGCGCCCTTGTCACATCCCGTTATCTTAACCCCAAACAAGCAACACAAGTCATAGAGAAACAGGATGTTATCATACAAGATCGATTCACATGCTAGGTAAAACCAAGTTCAAGAAAACACGATCTGAAAATTTTCGAGAATCCATACATAGAATCTCAGCGAAAACACAATTTCAGAAATGTACCTGCCACCACGCAATACTTGCACTAGACATATGCAAGTTCACATTTATATCAAATCCGATTGCAAAAATACCAATCGACTCAAATTGAGAACCAAAGTCACAATATCGATTTTATAAGTTCATAACTAACATCAATGATACCAAACACCGAAACCAGGCCCAAGCCCACGGCGACACAAAAATCAAAATCTTAAAACTGCCACAACTGGCAACACAAGTTCACATAGTTCGGCCACAACCGGCCCCAGTTAATTAAGCACAAAAGTCTTATACATCCCACTGGCATAGCTATAGAGAATCACAATATCCATATAACATGCTAACTCAGGCAGTGCGCCCCTGTTCTACACCTGAAAATATTGAAGGGTGAGCTACACAGCCCAGTGAGTGGATAGTCTCAATCGACCATCCATAGCATACAATCAAAGATACATGCAGATTATTTTAAAAACATTTAGCAGAACATCATGTTAACATATAACAAAAACAAAGAACAGAACTCAAAAAATAATTAGATGTACAGACATCACGCAAATGTCACCCCAAAGTAACCAAAATTCTAGAACCATACTCTAAACTAACTAAACACACCAACCACTTAGTTGACCTAGTTGTCCAGCATAAATCAAGAGTGACCACTATGGTCCAACCCGGCTCTGGCCTAAGCACTGGGAGAAGCCTGCAAATCACATGCAACACAAACATGGACAGTGTGTAGACTCAAGAGGTAATCCCCACCCGGTCAAGATGTGATACCTTGATCTACACCACCCCATAACACAAAAATCTAAACGTCTAAGAGTAATGACATCAAGAGGTGGCCCCTGTCCGACCAAGACATGGCACTTTGCGTCAATCACTCGTTCTCCCAAAGGGTTCCTTACCTGGACAACCACTAGACACATCTTATATCTTATTTCACAAAAGTGGACTCCTAAGTGTCGACCAGACTCTAGGATAGTCATTTTCATCACGATAATCACAACAGACGGCTGAAACATCAACCCCTCACATATCACAAACACAGGGCTGAAATCTCTAACCCCTAACATATCACATATAGACTATCCCCTTGAGTACACGGTTACACTTAGCCTTAGTCCTATCCATCCCATAATGGTTACACAGACCACAACACATAATATTCGAAAATCACATAACCACATAATGTAGTGTAGTCCTTAGGTTTCATGCTGATCAGTTCAGTATAACCTTGCTAAGTTATCACCCAAGTTTCTCAAACAGAATACATGGCCATAAAAATTATTAGCATTGTTAGCATTTATCAGGGCATTCAAATATTTAACATAGGATTAAACTACAACACATATAGCCCACGGTTTTACAACATATTATCTAACTTAAAATTTAAACTTAGTTAACCAGAATTTCATGCTCAAGAATCACTGATTTAATACTACCTAAATCCCCTATAAGAATACCTTAAATTTCATGTTGCAAAATTTCGGTATTTCAACATAGATACACCTTTGCAAATTTCGGTTTTCAACATAAACACACCTTTGCAAATTTCGGTTTTTAACATAAATACACCTTTGCAAATTTCGGTTTTTAACATAAATACACCTTTGCAAATTTTGGTTTTTAACATAAATACACCTTTGCAAATTTCGGTTTTTAACATAAATACACCTTTGCAAATTTCGGTTTTCAACATAAATACACCTTTGCAAATTTCGGTTTTCAACATGGTGAAGTCTTGAGTTTCGGTTTTCTAACATGGTAAATTTCCAATCAATCCAATGTATCAACTAACACAACCAAAATGATAGAATTTGAATAAGACACCCCACTCACCTCTTATTTTGAACCGTGAACACAAGAAGAAATTCTCTCCACCAACACTCGTCTAAGGGTCTTGAAATTCCACCAATGTCGCCACCAATGGAAGAAGAAGCGCCACCAAACACCAAAGAACGCCGGCCAAGGGAAAAGGAAGAGGAAGAAAGGAATTTCGTCTAAGCCTTCAAGGTCGCCCAAGCCTCCAAGCCGCCGCCCTAAGGTTTCTTCCAAGCCAAGAAAAACGCCAACTTTCCTTCCCTAACCGCAATTACCCACTTAAAATTTCGGTTTTAAATTTTTAAACCCGTTAACCAATTAATTCGAATTTTAGATCTAATTTAGGTGTAAACCCATTAACCCATAGTTAACTATTCATTTAAACGAAAATCCAATAAGGATTAACTTAACATCCAAAATGTCCCAATTAATTAGCAACCAATAAACTCTAATTAATTAATTATAAATTAACCACCAATAAACACTAATTAATTAATTACTAGGGTCAAAATCACAACATAGGAAAATATCACAACCAATGATTTTATTTAAATCAAGAATAAAATATCACAGTCAATGATTTTATTTAAATCAAGAATTATACTTACAAGGACTTAAAATTCTTGGATCTTACATCCCTCCCTCCTTATAAAGCTTTAGTCCTCTAAAGCTCAGCATCCATATCATCAAAAAGATAAGCATAAAACTTCCTCATATTCGCTTCAGTCTCCCAGGTCGCCTCCTCAACCGACTGATTTCCCCAGATAACCTTTACCAAAGGTATAGACTTGTTCCTCAGAACTTTATCCTTTCTATCCACAATCCGGAGAGGTCTTTCCTCAAAGGTCAAATCACTCTGAATCTAAAGAGGTTCTAACTCCAATACATGAGATGGATCAGGATGATATTTCCTCAAAGCAGAAACATGGAACACATCATGCACATGTTCCAAAGCAGGAGGTAAAGCTAACTTGTAAGCCACTGGACCAACTCTCTCAATAATGTCAAAAGGTCCAACAAACCTCGGGCTCAGCTTTCCTTTCTTGCCAAACCGCATAACACCCTTAGTAGGTGACACCTTTAAGAAAACATGATCCCCTACCATAAACTCTAGGGGTCGACGACGGTCATCAGCATAACTCTTCTGTCTGTCCCGAGAAATCTTCAGTTTATCCTGAATCTCTTTGACCTTATCAGTAGTCTCCTGTACTGCATCAGATCTCAAAATCAATCTATCACCAGTTTCCTCCCAACACAAGGGAGTCCTACACCTCCTCCCATACAAAGCCTCATAAGGAGCCATCTGAATACTGGAGTGGAAGCTATTATTATAGGTGAACTCTATCAAAGATAGATCCCAGTTCCACTCAGAACTCCAATCAACCACATAAGCTCTCAATAGGTCTTCTAAAGTCTGGATAGTACGCTCCGTCTGGCCATCAGACTGAGGATGGTATGCTGTACTAAAACTCAACTTAGTACCCAAACCCTCCTGTAAGCTCTTCCAAAACCTGGACAGAAACTGAGAGTCCCTATCAGACACAATATCAACAGGCACTCCATGCAGTCTGACTATCTCATCAATATACAACTTAGCCAGTCTCTCCAAAGGATAAGTCATCTTGATCGGGAGAAAGTGGGCTGATTTAGTGAGTCTATCAACAATCACCCAAATAGCATCGTGACCCAATCTGGTTCTGGGCAAACCACACACAAAGTCCATACTGATGCATTCCCACTTCCACTCAGGAATAGGAAGGGGCTGCAACAAACCACCAGGCTTTTGGTGTTCAGCCTTTACCGTCTGACAGGTTAAACACCTAGAGACAAAATCAATTACCTCTTTCTTCATACCCGGCCACCAAAAGCTTTTGTTGAGGTCCTGATACATCTTAGTCACGCCAGGATGTAGAGAATATTTGGAATTATGGCTATCCTCCAATATTTCTTTCCTCAAGCTTGGTTCCTCAGGGACACACACCCTTCCACGAAACCGAAGAACACCATCATCAGACAAGCTAAAATCCTGAACTGTACCCGCATCCAAACTATCCCTGATCTGAACTAATCTCGGATCCACCGACTGCTGATCTCTGATCTTCTGCAACAAAGCAGACTGTACTCTGAGGAAAGCCACATAACCCGACTGAACTCTAGGAGAAACACTGATCCTGAGATCTCTGAACTCCTGCAATAACCGCCACTCACTGACCCGTAGTGCCGCTACTGAAGTAACTGGATGTCTGCTCAGTGCATCAGCCACTACATTGGCTTTTCCAGCCTGATACTGAATAGTGAAGTCATAGTCTTTGATCAACTCCATCCATCTTCTTTGTCTCATGTTCAACTCCTTCTGAGTGAAGATGTACTTGAGACTCTGGTGGTTAGTGAACAGATCAAACTCTTGACCCAACAAATAGTGACGCCATATTTTCAGAGCAAAGACTACGGCCGCCAACTCCAAGTCATGAGTAGGGTAGTTTGACTCATACTCCTTCAGTTGTCTCGAAGCATAAGCTACCACAGAACCCTTCTGCATCAAGACACAACCCAACCCCTTGCCTGAAGCATCCGTATAGACAGTAAACCTTTCCCCATCACTAGGAATAATGAGGATCGGTGTACTAGTCAACCTTCTCTTCAGCTCCTGAAAGCTCTCTTCACACTTGTCATCCCAATTAAACTTGGCCTCCTTTCTGGTCAATTTAGTTAAAGGACCCGCCAACTTGGAGAATCCCTCAACAAACCTCCGGTAGTAACCTGCTAGACCCAGGAAACTTCTGATCTCAGTAGCACTAGTCGGTCTTCCCCAATTAAGGATGGCTTGCACTTTAACTGGATCCACAGACACCCCCTGACCAGAAATCACATGCCCAAGGAAGCTGATCTTTTCTAGCCAAAACTCACACTTACTAGCCTTGGCATATAATCGGTTTTTCCTCAGAATCTCCAGCACTCTGCGCAAGTCACTGACATGATCCGAAGTAGTCCGAGAGTACACCAAGATATCATCTATGAAGACCACCACACATGAATCAAGTAATTCATGAAATACCCTGTTCATCAAATCCATGAAGACAGCAGGTGCATTCGTCAGTCCAAAAGGCATAACTAGAAATTCGAAATGCCCATACCTGGTCCTGAAAGCAGTCTTAAATATATCCTCATCCTTGACCCTAAGCTGGTAATACCCTGATCTCAGATCAATCTTAGAGAACACTGTAGCTCCCTGTAATTGATCAAATAGATCATCAATTCTGGGGAGAGGATACCTATTCTTGATAGTCACTTGGTTCAGTTGTCTGTAGTCTATACACATCCTCAGGGTTCCATCCTTCTTCTTAACGAATAGCACTGGTGCTCCCCAGGGAGAAGCACTAGGCCGGATGTAACCTTTCTCCAGCAATTCCTCCAGTTGCTTCTTAAGTTCAGCCAACTCTGAGGTAGCCATGCGGTAAGGAGCTCTGGAGATAGGTGTAGTACCTGGCACCAACTCAATGCCAAACTCTACCTCTCGTATTGGTGGCAAGCCTGAAAATTCCTCAGAGAACACATCAGGAAACTCTTTCACCACCGCCATCTGAGTCAAATCAGGAGTAGAATCATCCTGCACCTTAACATGCGCAAGATAACCCTTGCACCCACTAGCAAGTAACTTCCTGGCCTGCAGGAAAGATATCACATGCGGTCCTTGGTCTGACACTAGACCTCTCACAAAAAGCCGATTCCCATCTAGCAGATTCAAGGTGATTACTTTCTCAAAGCAATCCACAGTAGCATGATGTGAGGATAACCAATCCATACCTAGGATGACATCATAGTCTTGCATGTCTAAGAGGATTAGATCTACAAGAAACTCATAATCCTCTACATGCACTACACAATCAGCACAAACAGTGTCTGTAGATAATGACTTTCCTAAGGGAGTACTCACAGACACAACATAATCCATCACCTTAGGTAATACAGGTAAACATGCAGCAAATCTAACAGATACAAAAGATAAATTTGCACCAGCGTCAAATAAGATGCGAGCTAACTGATCGAATACAAATAAAGTACCTTCCACGACGGATCGGGAAGCCCGTGTATCCTTCTCAGCCACAGCATAAACTCGAGTCTGGACTGTAGGCTTATCTGTGCCTCTCTGCTGCATCTCAGGCTCTTTGCAGTCTTTGATCATGTGCCCAGGCTTCTTACACCTGAAGCATACACCATTCTTCTTATAACAATCCCTCATCAGATGTCCTTTGAGCCCACAATGATGACAAATCCGATCCTCTGTGTTACCGTTCCTTGCATCCCTGGATTGCTGCGGTGCATCCCTGGACTACTGCGGTGCCTTGTGTGAGTAAGGCTTATACCGATCCTCTGATACCATTCTGTCACATCCCGTTATCTTAACCCCAAACAAGCAACACAATTCACAAAGGAACAGGATGTTATCATACAAGATCGATGCACATGCTAAGTAAAACCAAGTTCAGGAAAAGTCGATCTAAAAATTTTCGAGAATCCACACATCGAAAATCCACGAAACACAGTTTCATAAATGTACCTGCCACCACGCAATCCTTGCACTAGACATATGCAAGGCAACAGTTATATCAAAGCCATATAAAATCCGTAAAATCCATAAATCACATAAGGGTACCTCTTACCCTTGCCGCCATCACCATGCTGAGGAGCCGCCGCCTCAACTGCAGGAACCATGGTCATAGCAGCACTAGAATTCCTCTCAGATATGTATCTCTCGATGGTGCGTGCTCGCCCAACAGTCTCAACATAAGTCTCCAAGTGCTGAGCACCCACCTGCTCTCGAATATCCCATCTGAGACCTCTGAGAAACTTGGTAGCCCTCCTCTTTTCAGTGTTTATCAGGTGAGGAGCATACTTTCCCAACTTAGTGAACTGCAACTCATACTGGTCCACAGTCAGATCACCCTGCTCCAGGTGAATAAATTCCACCTCTCGGTCCTCTACCAAGCTATCAGGGAAATACTTCTCGTTAAATTGAGACAAGAAGTAGGGCCAATTTACTGCTTCATGTCTTTCTGCAGCTAACCTCACCACGCCCTTCCACCACTCATCTGCGTCACCACGCATCATATAGGTGGCCAGACACAGCTTGTCCTCATCTGAGCAACGCATGACTTGAAAAATCTTGTCCAAAACCAACTGCCAGTTCTCTGCCGTACTTGATTCTGAGCCCCCATAAAAAGAGCTAGGACCCAGTTTCTGGAATTCACTCACAAGCGAGGCATAGCGCCTGTGAGCGTCTTCCCGATAGTCATTCCCCACCGCCCGAGTGGTAGTCTGGGATCTCTCCTGAGTCAAGTGCTGCAAGAGCTGCTGTTGCGCTTCTTGATGCTGAGTCTATTGCTGCTGCAGCATCTGAGCTTGCCTCTCTATCATGGTACCCTGTTGCCGTACCATGCCTGTCAGAGCCTCAATGGTTCTCGTGAGATCTGAGGTCTGCTCACCCTCGCTGCTAGCATTTCCTCTGGATCGCACCATCTTAAATTCCCACGCACAAATTCCATAGTAAGGAAAACAAACATAAACCTATCAGGTGTCTAGCAATACACAAACATGTTTTTTCCCCCGAACTAAGTTTTAGCTAGCCAACTCCTCTGATACCATTCTGTCACATCCCGTTATCTTAACCCCAAACAAGCAACACAAGTCATAGAGAAACAGGATGTTATCATACAAGATCGATTCACATGCTAGGTAAAACCAAGTTCAAGAAAACACGATCTGAAAATTTTCGAGAATCCATACATAGAATCTCAGCGAAAACACAATTTCAGAAATGTACCTGCCACCACGCAATACTTGCACTAGACATATGCAAGTTCACATTTATATCAAATCCGATTGCAAAAATACCAATCGACTCAAATTGAGAACCAAAGTCACAATATCGATTTTATAAGTTCATAACTAACATCAATGATACCAAACACCGAAACCAGGCCCAAGCCCGCGGCGACACAAAAATCAAAATCTTAAAACTGCCACAACCGGCAACACAAGTTCACATAGTTCGGCCACAACCGGCCCCAGTTAATTAAGCACAAAAGTCTTATACATCCAACTGGCATAGCTATAGAGAATCACAATATCCATATAACATGCTAACTCAGGCAGTGCGCCCCTGTTCTACACCTGAAAATATTGAAGGGTGAGCTACACAGCCCAGTGAGTGGATAGTCTCAATCGACCATCCATAGCATACAATCAAAGATACATGCAGATTATTTTAAAAATATTTAGCAGAACATCATGTTAACATATAACAAAAACAAAGAACAGAACTCAAAAAAATAATTAGATGTACAGACATCACGCAAATGTCACCCCAAAGTAACCAAAATTCTAGAACCATACTCTAAACTAACTAAACACACCAACCACTTAGTTGACCTAGTTGTCCAGCATAAATCAAGAGTGACCACTATGGTCCAACCCGGCTCTGGCCTAAGCACTGGGAGAAGCCTGCAAATCACATGCAACACAAACATGGACAGTGTGTAGACTCAAGAGGTAATCCCCACCCGGTCAAGATGTGATACCTTGATCTACACCACCCCATAACACAAAAATCTAAACGTCTAAGAGTAATGACATCAAGAGGTGGCCCCTGTCCGACCAAGACATGGCACTTTGCGTCAATCACTCGTTCTCCCAAAGGGTTCCTTACCTGGACAACCACTAGACACATCTTATATCTTATTTCACAAAAGTGGACTCCTAAGTGTCGACCAGACTCTAGGATAGTCATTTTCATCACGATAATCACAACAGGCGGCTGAAACATCAACCCCTCACATATCACAAACACAGGGCTGAAATCTCTAACCCCTAACATATCACATATAGACTATCCCCTTGAGTACACGGTTACACTTAGCCTTAGTCCTATCCATCCCATAATGGTTACACAGACCACAACACATAATATTCGAAAATCACATAACCACATAATGTAGTGTAGTCCTTAGGTTTCATGCTGATCAGTTCAGTATAACCTTGCTAAGTTATCACCCAAGTTTCTCAAACAGAATACATGGCCATAAAAATTATTAGCATTGTTAGCATTTATCAGGGCATTCAAATATTTAACATAGGATTAAAATACAACACATATAGCCCACGGTTTTTGTAACATCCCCTCAGAATAAACCCCAATCACAGACAGGAACCGCGGAAGATAGGGAATGTCACACACAAACGACAAGACAGATGCTAGGGAATAATAGCTTACACAAAACGATACGAAAAATTTCGGCAGCATGTCCCCAGAAACACTAAGAAAATTCCTGTACATGCTCCATAATATAACAATATGGGTCGACATCCCTGTTGGGGTATGCCCTTAAGGCTAATGTTTGAGGCCTTGGGACTGTATAAGTATCATGTAATAAACTCTTATGTTTATAAAGGCATGGTTATTATTCAGGTTGCTACCTTGTCTGCTGTAATAAGTGTACTTCTGAATAATGTCTCAAAGCTGTTCAGCTAGGCTGACATGCATATGTCCTTAGTCGAGATATCTTGGTGAACATGAGACAGCCTTGATATGATTGAGACTAATATGTGTTCTAATCTTATAGGATGCTTCGAGCATGGAATAAGATGTAGACTCATGGGTACATTGGATGTACTGGACAGACCCTACTAGGATATTCAATTGCTTGTCACAATGTGAATGATCCTTGTAAGCACCAAGTGGCACATGTCCTCTGACTTGAGATCACTTGTGTTTCTAAATGATGATTGTCATTGTCTTGAGGTAGTTCAATATCATTTGAAACATAATGATTATAGACTATCTTGGATGGTGAGCTTGAATCAGGTTAGGGCACTAGTGATAGACATAGGATTGCCGTCTCCTTGTTTAAGGAGTGTGATGTTCTAAAGGGGCCCCCCTATATGAGATGATTGAGATAGTGTATGGCCATACCCAGATGACTATGTTCATCTGATCTAATCATGCTCATCGTATTGGAGTTACAAGCTTGACCCGCTTGTCCAATAAGAACATCCAGTGGCAAAGGACACATGTATGCCTAGTGAAGTTGATTCACACTTGTGCTGTGGTTTGGGTGAAGTCTTGGAAGACTCTTTCCTTTATATCGGGAGACAGTGATGTGTTGCTAGATACCCCTCACTGATCGTGATAACGAAAGTTATCGTTACCGACATTTAAAGGAAACCCTCAGGGTCGCACAATTTGATGATATGGCTTACTTAAGTCAGATCGTGTGGACTGAATTGTTTGGGTTCAGTTTAAAGGGATAGAGGCTCTGATTGTAAGTGAGATCTGGTCTGATCATGTTTGATTGATTGGGACTTGAGATCGGTAAGCTTCGATCGAGAGTATTGATGCTAGATCGGTGAGATCAAGAGTATCACGAGATCAACGGTTAGATATTGAACCATTGGTTCAATGAGATCTAGACCATGGCTTGGGCTGGTTTAATTTGGTTCTTGAACCAAATTGAAATGGATTGAAGTGGCTTGAACCGGTTCACAAGGGTGAACGCTTGGTTCAAGGGGTTAGGCGTTTTGGTTCGGTAATGGGCGCATAGCTTCATCTCTTCCATTTATGGAAAGTATTGAAGGCGACTTCACCTTAACGCCAAAGCGTTTTGAACGCTCGACTTCACTCCTCTCTTCTCAACGTTCATCCTTGGAGGTGAGTGCATTCGGACGAGAAGAGGAGGAAGGTTGCTCTTGTAAGATCCAAGGATCTTAAGTCCTGGTAAGCATTAATTTTGATTTAAATAAAATTATTGACTGAGTTATTATTCCTGAGTATTGATTGTTAATTTATGATAAATTAATTAGAGATTTTTGGTTATCAATTTATAGTTAATTAACTAGTTGTTGTTAATTAACTGGTTTATTGATTGTTAATTTATTGTAAATTAATTAGAGATTAATGGTGGTTAATCTATTTGATTATTGATTGATAATTTAGAATAAAGTAATTAGACCTTATTGGTTAATTAATTAAACCCTTATTGGATATTAATTAAATCCTTATTGGATTTGTGGTTAAGTAAAATAATTAATTGGATATTAGATTTCAAATTCAAATTAATTAAGTTCTAATCGGATTAACTAATTGGGTTTTAAAATTCGAATTTAGTTAGTTAAATGGGTTAAACCTATTTGAATTAATGGGTTAATAGGTTAAAAATTTAAAACCGAAAATTTGAATTAGTGATTCGGTTAGAAAGGAAATCATTGGCGATTTTTGAGTCTTGAGAAAACCTTGGAGCGGCTAGGGCAAGGGAGAAGGCGATCTTGGTGTTCTTGAAGAGTTCTTGGCGATTTTTCTCCATCTTCTTCCCTTGGCCGAAATTCTTGAGTGGGTGGTGGAGTTTCTTTGGCGTCTTCCTAGAAGAATTTCAAAGGCTTTGAACGATTTTGTTGAGGAGATTTTAACCTAAGTTTCAAGGTGAGTGGTGTGTCTTTTTGATTCCTAACAATTGGGTTGTGTTATTTGATGCTTTAGATGGATTAGAAATTTGTAATGTAAAAACCGAACACTCAAGACTTATTTTTGTTATAAACCGAAAGTTACAATGATATGTTTGTTATGGAAAATCGAATTTAAGGATATGTCTTCATGAGATTCTTGTTAACTAGGGGTTTAATTTAAGTTGGAAAGTTTGATCATGCTAAAAAGCGAATTGGTGCTATTTATTCATGAAAATCGAAACTTGATTTTAATTTTGATATTGTGGTTAACATGTTTACATGTGAATTGAATCTTGATAATTCTCCATGAAAACATAGTTTAGGGGATCTTTCATGAAAACCGAATGTGAGACATGTTTCCATGAAAACCGAATTTAGGGTACTTATTGTATGTGATTTTGGTAATATTAAATCAGTGATTTTGGTATGATTTTGGTAATATTAAATCAGTGATTTATTAGTATGAAATTTATGTTAATTGTTTGTGAAAACTGAATTTTGATGTTTGTAGTTACATGGAATAATGTGTAAAATTATATGGATATATGGTTTAGTTTTATGTAATTTTATGAATGCTCGAGAACATTGGGTGATGATTTAATTTTATGAATGTAATGTTATGTTATAAAACTCACGTTTATTTAATTAAGACCATGTATTCATGTTTGAGAACATTGGGTGATAATTTAGCAAAATTACACTGAACTGACCAGCCTGAAATTTAAGGACTACGCTATGTTATGTGATTTTCTATGTTTTGTGATTTTTTAAATATTACGTGTTATGTTATATGATTTTTACCAATATGTATGATTATGTGACTTTTGAACAATATGTGTTATGTGATGGGTTTTGTGAATTTGGAAAATTATGGATTATGTGAAATTGGAAAATTAGGTGGTTATGTGATGGTTAGGACTAAGGCTAGGTGTAACTATGAACTCAAGGAGATAGTCCTTATGTGATATGTTCAGGGTTTGAATTTCAGCCCTGTATTGTGATATGTGAGGGGGTTGATGATCAGCCTGCCTATTATGATTATTGTGATGGGGGTTGATGTTCAGCCTGCCCGATGTGATTTTTTGTGATGACTATCCTAGAGTCTAGTTTACACTTAGGAGTCCACCTTTGTGAAATATGTCCACCTTTGTGAAATATGAAATAAGATATGTCTGTTGTCCAGTAGGAACCTTTTGGGAGAACGGGTTTTGACCCAAAGTGCCATGTCTTGGTCGGACAGGGGCCACCTCTTGATGTCATTACTCTTTTATGTGTTGGGAATGATATAAGACCCAAAGTGCCATGTCTTGATCAGACAGGGGCCACCTCTTGATGTCATCATTCTCATTTTGTGTTGGGAATGATATAAGACCCAAAGTGCCATGTCTTGATCAGACAGGGGCCACCTCTTGATGTCATCATTCTCGATTTGTGTTATGGCGTGATAGACCAACGTGCCACGTCTTGACCAGGCGGGGGCCACCTCTTGATTCTATTCACTGTCCATGTTTGTGTTGCATGTGATTTGCAGCTCCCAGTGCTTTGGCCAAGCCGGGTTAGACCATATTGGTCACTACTGAATATGCTGGACAACTAGGTTAAATATGTGTTGGTATGTTTAGTTGGGTTAGAATATGTGTGTTCGGTTGGTTTAGAGTATAACTCTAGAACCTGAGGTTATTATATGTTAGTGTGTACATTTGACTGCTTATATGACTTTTGCATTGAATTGTTGTTATATGTTGACATGATATCCTGTTAAAGATTTTTAAAAAAATAATTTGCCTATATTTTTGAGTGTATGTTCTGGATGGTCAATTAGACTATCCACTCACTGGGCTGTGTAGCTCACCCCTCACTATTTTCAGGTGTAGAGCAGGGGCGCAGTTAGCATTATATGGATGCTGTGAATTATGCTTAATGAATTTATGATGCCGGTTGTGGCCTTAATGTGTTTATGCTTATGATGCCGGTTGTGGCTAAACCCTATGAGTTATATGAACTTTGTGAGTCATGTGAATTGTGTGAATTTGTGTTGCCAGACTGTGGCAGTTAAATGATTTTGATTTAAGTGTCACCGCGGGCTTCAGCCTGGTTTCGGTGTTTGGTATGAATTTGTAAAAATCGATTTTGTGATTTTGTTTTGATTTCGGCTTGATGTGTATTCTGTGTAATCGGTTTTGATATACCCTGTAACTTGCATATGTCTAGTGCAAGTATTGCCTGGTGGCAGGTACCTTTATGAATTTTATGAATTTGAAACGGTTTTGATATAACTGTTGCCTTGCATATGTCTAGTGCAAGGATTGCGTGGTGGCAGGTACCCTTATGTGATTTATGAGATTTGTGTTTTGTGAATTTGTATGTATGGATAGTTTATGAATTTTGAAAATTTTCAGATCGTGTTTTTCTTGAACTCGGTTTTACCTAGCATATGAATCGATCTTATATGAAACATCCTGGTTCTTTTATGAATTGTATAGCTTGATTTGGGGTTAAGAATGTGGGATGTTACAGAATGGTATCAGAGGAGTTGGCTAGCTAAAACTTAGTTTGGGGGAAAACATGTTTGTGTATTGCTAGACACCTAATAAGTTTATGTTTGTTTTCCTGACTATGATATGTGTGTGACTATGATATGTGCGTGTAGGAATTTGAATTTAAGATGGTGCGAACCAGAGGTAATGCTGGTGATGAGGGCGAGCAGGCCCCGAATCTCTCGAGAGCTATTGAGGCTCTGACTGGCATGGTACAACAACAAGGTGCTATGATAGAGAGGCAAGCTCAGATGCTGCAGCAGCAGCAGACTCAGCACCAAGAAGCACAACAGCAGCTTTTGCAGCAGCTGACTCGAGAGAGACCCCAGACTACTACTCGAGTGGTGGGGGATGACTCTCAGGAGGGCGCTCACAGGCGCTATGCTTCACTTGTGAGTGAATTCCAGAAGCTGGGTCCTAGCTCATTTTATGGAGGCTCAGAATCCAGTACTGCTGAGAACTGGCAGTTGTGCTTGGAAAAGATTTTCCAAGTCATGCGCTGCTCAGATGAGGATAAGTTATGTCTGACCACCTATATGATGCGTGGTGACGCAGATGAGTGGTGGAAAGGCGTGGTGAGACTAGCAGCAGAAAAACATGAATCAGTAGATTGGTCTTACTTCTTGTCTCAATTTAATGAGAAGTACTTCCCAGACAGCTTGGTGGAGGACCGAGAGGTGGCATTTATTCACCTGGAGCAGGGTGATATGACAGTGGACCAGTATGAGCTGCAGTTCACTAAGCTGGGAAAGTATGCTCCTCACCTGATAAACACTGAAAAGAGGAGAGCTACTAAGTTTCTCAGAGGTCTCAGATGGGATATTCGAGAGCAGGTTGGTGCTCAGCACTTGGAGACCTATGTTGAGACAGTTGGGCGAGCACGCACTATAGAGAGGTATATATCTGAGAGGAGTTCTCATGCTACGGTGACAGTAGTTCCTGCAGCTGAGGCGGCGGTTCCTCAGTATGGCAGTGGCGGCAAGGGTAAGAAGTACCCTAAACACAAGGACTACAAGAAGAGCCGGTATAAGCCTTACTCTTACAAGGCACCACAGCAGTCTAGGGATGCACCGCAGCAGTTCAGGGATGCCAGGGACGTGAGAACCAGTATCACAGAGGACCGGACTTGCAGTTATTGTGGGCTCAGGGGACATCTAGTGAAAGATTGTCATAGGAAGAATGGCGTGTGCTTCAGGTGTAAGAAACCAGGGTACATGGCTAAGGACTGCAAAGAGCCTGAGATACAGCCTAGAGGCGCAAATAAGCCTACAGTCCAGACCCGAGTGTATGCTGTGGCTGAGAAGGATACACGAGCTTCTCGATCCGTTGTGGAAGGTACATTATTTGTATTTGATCAGTTAGCTCGTATTTTATTTGACCCTGGTGCAAATTTATCTTTTGTATCTGTTAAGTTTGCTGCATGTTTACCTGTGTCCCCTAAGATGCTAGAGTATGTTGTGTCTGTCAGTACTCCCTTAGGAAAATCATTATCTACAGACACTGTATGCGCTGATTGTGTAGTGCATGTAGGGGGCTATGAGTTTCTGGTAGATTTAATCCTCCTAGACATGCAAGACTATGATGTCATTCTAGGTATGGATTGGTTGTCTTCCCATCATGCCTCTGTGGATTGCTTTGAGAAAGTAATCACTTTGAATTTGTTAGATGGGAATCGACTGTTTGTGAGAGGTCTAGTGTCAGACCAAGGACCGCATGTAATATCTTTCCTGCAGGCCAGGAAATTACTGGCTAGTGGATGCAAGGGTTATCTTGCGCATGTTAAGGTGCAGGATGATTCTACTTCTGATTTGACTCAGATGGCGGTGGTGAAAGAATTTCCTGATGTGTTCCCTGAAGAATTTTCAGGTTTGCCACCGATTAGAGAAGTGGAGTTTGGCATTGAGTTGGCGCCAGGTACGGCACCTATCTCCAGAGCTCCTTATCGTATGGCTACTTCAGAGTTGGCCGAGCTTAAGAAACAACTGGAGGAATTGTTAGAGAAAGGGTATATTCGGCCTAGTGCTTCACCTTGGGGAGCGCCAGTGCTATTTGTGAAGAAGAAAGATGGAACCCTGAGGATGTGTATAGACTACAGGCAGCTTAACCAAGTGACTATCAAGAATAAGTATCCTCTTCCCAGAATTGATGATCTGTTTGATCAATTACAGGGAGCTACAGTGTTCTCTAAGATTGATCTGAGATCAGGGTATTATCAGCTTAGAGTCAAGGATGAGGATATATTTAAGACTGCTTTCAGGACCAGGTATGGGCATTTCGAATTTTTAGTTATGCCTTTTGGACTGACGAATGCACCTGCTGTTTTCATGGATTTGATGAACAGGGTATTCCATGAGCTGCTTGATTCTTGTGTGGTAGTCTTCATAGACGATATTTTGGTATACTCTCAGACTACTTCAGATCATGTCAGTGACTTGCGCAGAGTGCTGGAGGTTCTGAGGAAGAATCGGTTGTATGCCAAGGCTAGTAAGTGTGAATTCTGGCTGGAAAAGATCAGTTTTCTGGGACATGTGATTTCTGGTCAGGGGGTGTCTGTGGATCCAGTTAAAGTGCAAGCTATCCTTGATTGGGGAAGACCGACTAGTGCTACTGAGATCAGGAGTTTTCTGGGTTTGGCAGGTTATTACCGGAGATTCGTTGAGGGATTCTCCAAGCTGGCGGGTCCTTTAACTAAGTTGACCAGAAAGGAAGCTAAGTTTATTTGGGATGACAAGTGTGAAGAGAGCTTCCAAGAGCTGAAGAGAAGGTTGACTAGTACACCGATCCTCATTATACCTAGTGATGGGGAAAGGTTTACTGTTTATACAGATGCTTCTGGCAAAGGGTTGGGTTGTGTCTTGATGCAGAAGGGTTCTGTGGTAGCCTATGCTTCGAGACAACTGAAGCAGTATGAATTGAACTACCCTACTCATGATTTAGAGTTGGCGGCTGTAGTCTTTGCTTTGAAGATATGGCGTCACTATTTGTTGGGTCAAGAGTTTGATCTATTCACTGATCACCAGAGTCTCAAGTATATCTTCACTCAGAAGGAGTTGAACATGAGACAGAGGAGATGGATGGAGTTGATCAAAGATTATAACTTCTCTATTCAGTATCAGGCTGGAAAGGCCAATGTAGTAGCGGATGCACTGAGCAGACATCCAGTTACTTCAGTAGCTGCACTGCGGGTCAGTGAGTGGCAGTTACTGCAGGAGTTCAGAGATCTCAGGATCAGCGTTTCTCCTAGAGTTCAGACTGGTTATGTGGCTTTTCTCAGAGTACAGTCTGCTTTGTTGCAGAAGATCAGAGATCAGCAGTCTGTGGATCCGAAATTAGTTCAGATCAGGGATAATCTGGTTGATGGCGCAGTTCAGGATTTTAGCCTGTTTGATGATGGTATTCTTCGGTTTCGTGGAAGGGTATGTGTCCCTGAGGAACCGAGCTTGAGGAAAGAAATATTGGAGGACAGCCATAACTCCAAATATTCTCTACATCCTGGCGTGACTAAGATGTATCAGGACCTCAAGAAAAGTTTTTGGTGGCCGGGTATGAAGAAAGAAGTGCTTGATTTTGTCTCTAGGTGTTTGACCTGTCAGACTGTAAAGGCTGAACACCAGAAGCCTGGTGGTTTGTTACAGTCTCTTCCTATTCCTGAGTGGAAGTGGGAATGCATCAGTATGGATTTTGTGTGTGGTTTGCCCAGAACCAGATTGGGTCATGATGCTATTTGGGTGATTGTTGATAGACTCACCAAATCAGCCCATTTTCTTCCGATTAAAATGACTTATTCTTTAGAGAGACTGGCCAGGTTGTACATTGATGAGATAGTCAGATTACATGGAGTGCCAGTTGATATTGTGTCTGATAGGGATTCTCGATTTCTGTCCAGATTTTGGAGGAGTTTACAGGAGGGTTTGGGTACTAAGTTGAGTTTTAGTACAGCATACCATCCTCAGTCTGATGGCCAGACAGAGCGTACTATACAGACTCTAGAGGATTTGTTGAGAGCCTATGTGGTTGATTGGAGTTCTGAGTGGAACCGGGATCTATCTTTGATAGAGTTCACTTATAATAATAGTTTCCACTCCAGTATTCAGATGGCTCCTTATGAGGCTTTGTATGGGAGAAGGTGTAGGACTCCCTTGTGTTGGGAAGAAACTGGTGACAGAATGATTTTGAGATCTGATGCAGTACAGGAGACTACTGATAAGGTTAGAGAGATCCGGGATAAACTGAAGATTGCTCGGGACAGACAGAAGAGTTATGCTGATAACCGTCGTCGTTCTTTGGAGTTTATGGTAGGAGACCATGTGTTCTTGAAGGTGTCGCCTACTAAGGGTGTTATGAGATTTGGCAAAAAGGGCAAGTTGAGCCCTAGGTTTGTAGGCCCTTTTGATATTATTGAGAGAGTCGGTCCAGTGGCTTACCGATTAGCTTTACCTCCTGCTATGAATCATGTACATAATGTATTCCATGTCTCTGCTTTGAGGAAATATCATCCCGATCCATCTCATGTGTTGGAGTTGGAACCTCTTCAGATTCAGAGTGATTTGACTTTCGAGGAAAGACCTCTCCGGATTGTTGATAGAAAGGATAAAGTTCTGAGGAACAAGACTATACCTTTGGTAAAGGTTATCTGGGGAAATCAGTCAGTTGAAGAAGCGACATGGGAAACTGAAGCTGATATGAGGGAAAATTATGCTTACCTCTTTGATGATATGGATGCTGAGCTTTAGAGGACTAAAGCTTTATAAGGAGGGAGGAATGTAAGATCCAAGGATCTTAAGTCCTGGTAAGCATTAATTTTGATTTAAATAAAATTATTGACTGAGTTATTATTCCTGAGTATTGATTGTTAATTTATGATAAATTAATTAGAGATTTTTGGTTATCAATTTATAGTTAATTAACTAGTTGTTGTTAATTAACTAGTTTATTGATTGTTAATTTATTGTAAATTAATTAGAGATTAATGGTGGTTAATCTATTTGATTATTGATTGATAATTTAGAATAAAGTAATTAGACCTTATTGGTTAATTAATTAAACCCTTATTGGATATTAATTAAATCCTTATTGGATTTGTGGTTAAGTAAAATAATTAATTGGATATTAGATTTCAAATTCAAATTAATTAAGTTCTAATCGGATTAACTAATTGGGTTTTAAAATTCGAATTTAGTTAGTTAAATGGGTTAAACCTATTTGAATTAATGGGTTAATAGGTTAAAAATTTAAAACCGAAAATTTGAATTAGTGATTCGGTTAGGAAGGAAATCATTGGCGATTTTTGAGTCTTGAGAAAACCTTGGAGCGGCTAGGGCAAGGGAGAAGGCGATCTTGGTGTTCTTGAAGAGTTCTTGGCGATTTTTCTCCATCTTCTTCCCTTGGCCGAAATTCTTGAGTGGGTGGTGGAGTTTCTTTGGCGTCTTCCTAGAAGAATTTCAAAGGCTTTGAACGATTTTGTTGAGGAGATTTTAACCTAAGTTTCAAGGTGAGTGGTGTGTCTTTTTGATTCCTAACAATTGGGTTGTGTTATTTGATGCTTTAGATGGATTAGAAATTTGTAATGTAAAAACCGAACACTCAAGACTTATTTTTGTTATAAACCGAAAGTTACAATGATATGTTTGTTATGGAAAATCGAATTTAAGGATATGTCTTCATGAGATTCTTGTTAACTAGGGGTTTAATTTAAGTTGGAAAGTTTGATCATGCTAAAAAGCGAATTGGTGCTATTTATTCATGAAAATCGAAACTTGATTTTAATTTTGATATTGTGGTTAACATGTTTACATGTGAATTGAATCTTGATAATTCTCCATGAAAACATAGTTTAGGGGATCTTTCATGAAAACCGAATGTGAGACATGTTTCCATGAAAACCGAATTTAGGGTACTTATTGTATGTGATTTTGGTAATATTAAATCAGTGATTTTGGTATGATTTTGGTAATATTAAATCAGTGATTTATTAGTATGAAATTTATGTTAATTGTTTGTGAAAACTGAATTTTGATGTTTGTAGTTACATGGAATAATGTGTAAAATTATATGGATATATGGTTTAGTTTTATGTAATTTTATGAATGCTCGAGAACATTGGGTGATGATTTAATTTTATGAATGTAATGTTATGTTATAAAACTCACGTTTATTTAATTAAGACCATGTATTCATGTTTGAGAACATTGGGTGATAATTTAGCAAAATTACACTGAACTGACCAGCCTGAAATTTAAGGACTACGCTATGTTATGTGATTTTCTATGTTTTGTGATTTTTTAAATATTACGTGTTATGTTATATGATTTTTACCAATATGTATGATTATGTGACTTTTGAACAATATGTGTTATGTGATGGGTTTTGTGAATTTGGAAAATTATGGATTATGTGAAATTGGAAAATTAGGTGGTTATGTGATGGTTAGGACTAAGGCTAGGTGTAACTATGAACTCAAGGAGATAGTCCTTATGTGATATGTTCAGGGTTTGAATTTCAGCCCTGTATTGTGATATGTGAGGGGGTTGATGATCAGCCTGCCTATTATGATTATTGTGATGGGGGTTGATGTTCAGCCTGCCCGATGTGATTTTTTGTGATGACTATCCTAGAGTCTAGTTTACGCTTAGGAGTCCACCTTTGTGAAATATGTCCACCTTTGTGAAATATGAAATAAGATATGTCTGTTGTCCAGTAGGAACCTTTTGGGAGAACGGGTTTTGACCCAAAGTGCCATGTCTTGGTCGGACAGGGGCCACCTCTTGATGTCATTACTCTTTTATGTGTTGGGAATGATATAAGACCCAAAGTGCCATGTCTTGATCAGACAGGGGCCACCTCTTGATGTCATCATTCTCGTTTTGTGTTGGGAATGATATAAGACCCAAAGTGCCATGTCTTGATCAGACAGGGGCCACCTCTTGATGTCATCATTCTCGATTTGTGTTATGGCGTGATAGACCAACGTGCCACGTCTTGACCAGGCGGGGGCCACCTCTTGATTCTATTCACTGTCCATGTTTGTGTTGCATGTGATTTGCAGCTCCCAGTGCTTTGGCCAAGCCGGGTTAGACCATATTGGTCACTACTGAATATGCTGGACAACTAGGTTAAATATGTGTTGGTATGTTTAGTTGGGTTAGAATATGTGTGTTCGGTTGGTTTAGAGTATAACTCTAGAACCTGAGGTTATTATATGTTAGTGTGTACATTTGACTGCTTATATGACTTTTGCATTGAATTGTTGTTATATGTTGACATGATATCCTGTTAAAGATTTTTAAAAAAATAATTTGCCTATATTTTTGAGTGTATGTTCTGGATGGTCAATTAGACTATCCACTCACTGGGCTGTGTAGCTCACCCCTCACTATTTTCAGGTGTAGAGCAGGGGCGCAGTTAGCATTATATGGATGCTGTGAATTATGCTTAATGAATTTATGATGCCGGTTGTGGCCTTAATGTGTTTATGCTTATGATGCCGGTTGTGGCTAAACCCTATGAGTTATATGAACTTTGTGAGTCATGTGAATTGTGTGAATTTGTGTTGCCAGACTGTGGCAGTTAAATGATTTTGATTTAAGTGTCACCGCGGGCTTCAGCCTGGTTTCGGTGTTTGGTATGAATTTGTAAAAATCGATTTTGTGATTTTGTTTTGATTTCGGCTTGATGTGTATTCTGTGTAATCGGTTTTGATATACCCTGTAACTTGCATATGTCTAGTGCAAGTATTGCCTGGTGGCAGGTACCTTTATGAATTTTATGAATTTGAAACGGTTTTGATATAACTGTTGCCTTGCATATGTCTAGTGCAAGGATTGCGTGGTGGCAGGTACCCTTATGTGATTTATGAGATTTGTGTTTTGTGAATTTGTATGTATGGATAGTTTATGAATTTTGAAAATTTTCAGATCGTGTTTTTCTTGAACTCGGTTTTACCTAGCATATGAATCGATCTTATATGAAACATCCTGGTTCTTTTATGAATTGTATAGCTTGATTTGGGGTTAAGAATGTGGGATGTTACAGAATGGTATCAGAGGAGTTGGCTAGCTAAAACTTAGTTTGGGGGAAAACATGTTTGTGTATTGCTAGACACCTAATAAGTTTATGTTTGTTTTCCTGACTATGATATGTGTGTGACTATGATATGTGCGTGTAGGAATTTGAATTTAAGATGGTGCGAACCAGAGGTAATGCTGGTGATGAGGGCGAGCAGGCCCCGAATCTCTCGAGAGCTATTGAGGCTCTGACTGGCATGGTACAACAACAAGGTGCTATGATAGAGAGGCAAGCTCAGATGCTGCAGCAGCAGCAGACTCAGCACCAAGAAGCACAACAGCAGCTTTTGCAGCAGCTGACTCGAGAGAGACCCCAGACTACTACTCGAGTGGTGGGGGATGACTCTCAGGAGGGCGCTCACAGGCGCTATGCTTCACTTGTGAGTGAATTCCAGAAGCTGGGTCCTAGCTCATTTTATGGAGGCTCAGAATCCAGTACTGCTGAGAACTGGCAGTTGTGCTTGGAAAAGATTTTCCAAGTCATGCGCTGCTCAGATGAGGATAAGTTATGTCTGACCACCTATATGATGCGTGGTGACGCAGATGAGTGGTGGAAAGGCGTGGTGAGACTAGCAGCAGAAAAACATGAATCAGTAGATTGGTCTTACTTCTTGTCTCAATTTAATGAGAAGTACTTCCCAGACAGCTTGGTGGAGGACCGAGAGGTGGCATTTATTCACCTGGAGCAGGGTGATATGACAGTGGACCAGTATGAGCTGCAGTTCACTAAGCTGGGAAAGTATGCTCCTCACCTGATAAACACTGAAAAGAGGAGAGCTACTAAGTTTCTCAGAGGTCTCAGATGGGATATTCGAGAGCAGGTTGGTGCTCAGCACTTGGAGACCTATGTTGAGACAGTTGGGCGAGCACGCACTATAGAGAGGTATATATCTGAGAGGAGTTCTCATGCTACGGTGACAGTAGTTCCTGCAGCTGAGGCGGCGGTTCCTCAGTATGGCAGTGGCGGCAAGGGTAAGAAGTACCCTAAACACAAGGACTACAAGAAGAGCCGGTATAAGCCTTACTCTTACAAGGCACCACAGCAGTCTAGGGATGCACCGCAGCAGTTCAGGGATGCCAGGGACGTGAGAACCAGTATCACAGAGGACCGGACTTGCAGTTATTGTGGGCTCAGGGGACATCTAGTGAAAGATTGTCATAGGAAGAATGGCGTGTGCTTCAGGTGTAAGAAACCAGGGTACATGGCTAAGGACTGCAAAGAGCCTGAGATACAGCCTAGAGGCGCAAATAAGCCTACAGTCCAGACCCGAGTGTATGCTGTGGCTGAGAAGGATACACGAGCTTCTCGATCCGTTGTGGAAGGTACATTATTTGTATTTGATCAGTTAGCTCGTATTTTATTTGACCCTGGTGCAAATTTATCTTTTGTATCTGTTAAGTTTGCTGCATGTTTACCTGTGTCCCCTAAGATGCTAGAGTATGTTGTGTCTGTCAGTACTCCCTTAGGAAAATCATTATCTACAGACACTGTATGCGCTGATTGTGTAGTGCATGTAGGGGGCTATGAGTTTCTGGTAGATTTAATCCTCCTAGACATGCAAGACTATGATGTCATTCTAGGTATGGATTGGTTGTCTTCCCATCATGCCTCTGTGGATTGCTTTGAGAAAGTAATCACTTTGAATTTGTTAGATGGGAATCGACTGTTTGTGAGAGGTCTAGTGTCAGACCAAGGACCGCATGTAATATCTTTCCTGCAGGCCAGGAAATTACTGGCTAGTGGATGCAAGGGTTATCTTGCGCATGTTAAGGTGCAGGATGATTCTACTTCTGATTTGACTCAGATGGCGGTGGTGAAAGAATTTCCTGATGTGTTCCCTGAAGAATTTTCAGGTTTGCCACCGATTAGAGAAGTGGAGTTTGGCATTGAGTTGGCGCCAGGTACGGCACCTATCTCCAGAGCTCCTTATCGTATGGCTACTTCAGAGTTGGCCGAGCTTAAGAAACAACTGGAGGAATTGTTAGAGAAAGGGTATATTCGGCCTAGTGCTTCACCTTGGGGAGCGCCAGTGCTATTTGTGAAGAAGAAAGATGGAACCCTGAGGATGTGTATAGACTACAGGCAGCTTAACCAAGTGACTATCAAGAATAAGTATCCTCTTCCCAGAATTGATGATCTGTTTGATCAATTACAGGGAGCTACAGTGTTCTCTAAGATTGATCTGAGATCAGGGTATTATCAGCTTAGAGTCAAGGATGAGGATATATTTAAGACTGCTTTCAGGACCAGGTATGGGCATTTCGAATTTTTAGTTATGCCTTTTGGACTGACGAATGCACCTGCTGTTTTCATGGATTTGATGAACAGGGTATTCCATGAGCTGCTTGATTCTTGTGTGGTAGTCTTCATAGACGATATTTTGGTATACTCTCAGACTACTTCAGATCATGTCAGTGACTTGCGCAGAGTGCTGGAGGTTCTGAGGAAGAATCGGTTGTATGCCAAGGCTAGTAAGTGTGAATTCTGGCTGGAAAAGATCAGTTTTCTGGGACATGTGATTTCTGGTCAGGGGGGTGTCTGTGGATCCAGTTAAAGTGCAAGCTATCCTTGATTGGGGAAGACCGACTAGTGCTACTGAGATCAGGAGTTTTCTGGGTTTGGCAGGTTATTACCGGAGATTCGTTGAGGGATTCTCCAAGCTGGCGGGTCCTTTAACTAAGTTGACCAGAAAGGAAGCTAAGTTTATTTGGGATGACAAGTGTGAAGAGAGCTTCCAAGAGCTGAAGAGAAGGTTGACTAGTACACCGATCCTCATTATACCTAGTGATGGGGAAAGGTTTACTGTTTATACAGATGCTTCTGGCAAAGGGTTGGGTTGTGTCTTGATGCAGAAGGGTTCTGTGGTAGCCTATGCTTCGAGACAACTGAAGCAGTATGAATTGAACTACCCTACTCATGATTTAGAGTTGGCGGCTGTAGTCTTTGCTTTGAAGATATGGCGTCACTATTTGTTGGGTCAAGAGTTTGATCTATTCACTGATCACCAGAGTCTCAAGTATATCTTCACTCAGAAGGAGTTGAACATGAGACAGAGGAGATGGATGGAGTTGATCAAAGATTATAACTTCTCTATTCAGTATCAGGCTGGAAAGGCCAATGTAGTAGCGGATGCACTGAGCAGACATCCAGTTACTTCAGTAGCTGCACTGCGGGTCAGTGAGTGGCAGTTACTGCAGGAGTTCAGAGATCTCAGGATCAGCGTTTCTCCTAGAGTTCAGACTGGTTATGTGGCTTTTCTCAGAGTACAGTCTGCTTTGTTGCAGAAGATCAGAGATCAGCAGTCTGTGGATCCGAAATTAGTTCAGATCAGGGATAATCTGGTTGATGGCGCAGTTCAGGATTTTAGCCTGTTTGATGATGGTATTCTTCGGTTTCGTGGAAGGGTATGTGTCCCTGAGGAACCGAGCTTGAGGAAAGAAATATTGGAGGACAGCCATAACTCCAAATATTCTCTACATCCTGGCGTGACTAAGATGTATCAGGACCTCAAGAAAAGTTTTTGGTGGCCGGGTATGAAGAAAGAAGTGCTTGATTTTGTCTCTAGGTGTTTGACCTGTCAGACTGTAAAGGCTGAACACCAGAAGCCTGGTGGTTTGTTACAGTCTCTTCCTATTCCTGAGTGGAAGTGGGAATGCATCAGTATGGATTTTGTGTGTGGTTTGCCCAGAACCAGATTGGGTCATGATGCTATTTGGGTGATTGTTGATAGACTCACCAAATCAGCCCATTTTCTTCCGATTAAAATGACTTATTCTTTAGAGAGACTGGCCAGGTTGTACATTGATGAGATAGTCAGATTACATGGAGTGCCAGTTGATATTGTGTCTGATAGGGATTCTCGATTTCTGTCCAGATTTTGGAGGAGTTTACAGGAGGGTTTGGGTACTAAGTTGAGTTTTAGTACAGCATACCATCCTCAGTCTGATGGCCAGACAGAGCGTACTATACAGACTCTAGAGGATTTGTTGAGAGCCTATGTGGTTGATTGGAGTTCTGAGTGGAACCGGGATCTATCTTTGATAGAGTTCACTTATAATAATAGTTTCCACTCCAGTATTCAGATGGCTCCTTATGAGGCTTTGTATGGGAGAAGGTGTAGGACTCCCTTGTGTTGGGAAGAAACTGGTGACAGAATGATTTTGAGATCTGATGCAGTACAGGAGACTACTGATAAGGTTAGAGAGATCCGGGATAAACTGAAGATTGCTCGGGACAGACAGAAGAGTTATGCTGATAACCGTCGTCGTTCTTTGGAGTTTATGGTAGGAGACCATGTGTTCTTGAAGGTGTCGCCTACTAAGGGTGTTATGAGATTTGGCAAAAAGGGCAAGTTGAGCCCTAGGTTTGTAGGCCCTTTTGATATTATTGAGAGAGTCGGTCCAGTGGCTTACCGATTAGCTTTACCTCCTGCTATGAATCATGTACATAATGTATTCCATGTCTCTGCTTTGAGGAAATATCATCCCGATCCATCTCATGTGTTGGAGTTGGAACCTCTTCAGATTCAGAGTGATTTGACTTTCGAGGAAAGACCTCTCCGGATTGTTGATAGAAAGGATAAAGTTCTGAGGAACAAGACTATACCTTTGGTAAAGGTTATCTGGGGAAATCAGTCAGTTGAAGAAGCGACATGGGAAACTGAAGCTAATATGAGGGAAAATTATGCTTACCTCTTTGATGATATGGATGCTGAGCTTTAGAGGACTAAAGCTTTATAAGGAGGGAGGAATGTAAGATCCAAGGATCTTAAGTCCTGGTAAGCATTAATTTTGATTTAAATAAAATTATTGACTGAGTTATTATTCCTGAGTATTGATTGTTAATTTATGATAAATTAATTAGAGATTTTTGGTTATCAATTTATAGTTAATTAACTAGTTGTTGTTAATTAACTAGTTTATTGATTGTTAATTTATTGTAAATTAATTAGAGATTAATGGTGGTTAATCTATTTGATTATTGATTGATAATTTAGAATAAAGTAATTAGACCTTATTGTTTAATTAATTAAACCCTTATTGGATATTAATTAAATCCTTATTGGATTTGTGGTTAAGTAAAATAATTAATTGGATATTAGATTTCAAATTCAAATTAATTAAGTTCTAATCGGATTAACTAATTGGGTTTTAAAATTCGAATTTAGTTAGTTAAATGGGTTAAACCTATTTGAATTAATGGGTTAATAGGTTAAAAATTTAAAACCGAAAATTTGAATTAGTGATTCGGTTAGGAAGGAAATCATTGGCGATTTTTGAGTCTTGAGAAAACCTTGGAGCGGCTAGGGCAAGGGAGAAGGCGATCTTGGTGTTCTTGAAGAGTTCTTGGCGATTTTTCTCCATCTTCTTCCCTTGGCCGAAATTCTTGAGTGGGTGGTGGAGTTTCTTTGGCGTCTTCCTAGAAGAATTTCAAAGGCTTTGAACGATTTTGTTGAGGAGATTTTAACCTAAGTTTCAAGGTGAGTGGTGTGTCTTTTTGATTCCTAACAATTGGGTTGTGTTATTTGATGCTTTAGATGGATTAGAAATTTGTAATGTAAAAACCGAACACTCAAGACTTATTTTTGTTATAAACCGAAAGTTACAATGATATGTTTGTTATGGAAAATCGAATTTAAGGATATGTCTTCATGAGATTCTTGTTAACTAGGGGTTTAATTTAAGTTGGAAAGTTTGATCATGCTAAAAAGCGAATTGGTGCTATTTATTCATGAAAATCGAAACTTGATTTTAATTTTGATATTGTGGTTAACATGTTTACATGTGAATTGAATCTTGATAATTCTCCATGAAAACATAGTTTAGGGGATCTTTCATGAAAACCGAATGTGAGACATGTTTCCATGAAAACCGAATTTAGGGTACTTATTGTATGTGATTTTGGTAATATTAAATCAGTGATTTTGGTATGATTTTGGTAATATTAAATCAGTGATTTATTAGTATGAAATTTATGTTAATTGTTTGTGAAAACTGAATTTTGATGTTTGTAGTTACATGGAATAATGTGTAAAATTATATGGATATATGGTTTAGTTTTATGTAATTTTATGAATGCTCGAGAACATTGGGTGATGATTTAATTTTATGAATGTAATGTTATGTTATAAAACTCACGTTTATTTAATTAAGACCATGTATTCATGTTTGAGAACATTGGGTGATAATTTAGCAAAATTACACTGAACTGACCAGCCTGAAATTTAAGGACTACGCTATGTTATGTGATTTTCTATGTTTTGTGATTTTTTAAATATTACGTGTTATGTTATATGATTTTTACCAATATGTATGATTATGTGACTTTTGAACAATATGTGTTATGTGATGGGTTTTGTGAATTTGGAAAATTATGGATTATGTGAAATTGGAAAATTAGGTGGTTATGTGATGGTTAGGACTAAGGCTAGGTGTAACTATGAACTCAAGGAGATAGTCCTTATGTGATATGTTCAGGGTTTGAATTTCAGCCCTGTATTGTGATATGTGAGGGGGTTGATGATCAGCCTGCCTATTATGATTATTGTGATGGGGGTTGATGTTCAGCCTGCCCGATGTGATTTTTTGTGATGACTATCCTAGAGTCTAGTTTACACTTAGGAGTCCACCTTTGTGAAATATGTCCACCTTTGTGAAATATGAAATAAGATATGTCTGTTGTCCAGTAGGAACCTTTTGGGAGAACGGGTTTTGACCCAAAGTGCCATGTCTTGGTCGGACAGGGGCCACCTCTTGATGTCATTACTCTTTTATGTGTTGGGAATGATATAAGACCCAAAGTGCCATGTCTTGATCAGACAGGGGCCACCTCTTGATGTCATCATTCTCGTTTTGTGTTGGGAATGATATAAGACCCAAAGTGCCATGTCTTGATCAGACAGGGGCCACCTCTTGATGTCATCATTCTCGATTTGTGTTATGGCGTGATAGACCAACGTGCCACGTCTTGACCAGGCGGGGGCCACCTCTTGATTCTATTCACTGTCCATGTTTGTGTTGCATGTGATTTGCAGCTCCCAGTGCTTTGGCCAAGCCGGGTTAGACCATATTGGTCACTACTGAATATGCTGGACAACTAGGTTAAATATGTGTTGGTATGTTTAGTTGGGTTAGAATATGTGTGTTCGGTTGGTTTAGAGTATAACTCTAGAACCTGAGGTTATTATATGTTAGTGTGTACATTTGACTGCTTATATGACTTTTGCATTGAATTGTTGTTATATGTTGACATGATATCCTGTTAAAGATTTTTAAAAAAATAATTTGCCTATATTTTTGAGTGTATGTTCTGGATGGTCAATTAGACTATCCACTCACTGGGCTGTGTAGCTCACCCCTCACTATTTTCAGGTGTAGAGCAGGGGCGCAGTTAGCATTATATGGATGCTGTGAATTATGCTTAATGAATTTATGATGCCGGTTGTGGCCTTAATGTGTTTATGCTTATGATGCCGGTTGTGGCTAAACCCTATGAGTTATATGAACTTTGTGAGTCATGTGAATTGTGTGAATTTGTGTTGCCAGACTGTGGCAGTTAAATGATTTTGATTTAAGTGTCACCGCGGGCTTCAGCCTGGTTTCGGTGTTTGGTATGAATTTGTAAAAATCGATTTTGTGATTTTGTTTTGATTTCGGCTTGATGTGTATTCTGTGTAATCGGTTTTGATATACCCTGTAACTTGCATATGTCTAGTGCAAGTATTGCCTGGTGGCAGGTACCTTTATGAATTTTATGAATTTGAAACGGTTTTGATATAACTGTTGCCTTGCATATGTCTAGTGCAAGGATTGCGTGGTGGCAGGTACCCTTATGTGATTTATGAGATTTGTGTTTTGTGAATTTGTATGTATGGATAGTTTATGAATTTTGAAAATTTTCAGATCGTGTTTTTCTTGAACTCGGTTTTACCTAGCATATGAATCGATCTTATATGAAACATCCTGGTTCTTTTATGAATTGTATAGCTTGATTTGGGGTTAAGAATGTGGGATGTTTTGCTCTCGCCAAGCTTGATCTCCAAAAACTCCTTCACGCGACAAGGGATACTTTGGAGCCTTGCTAGCACAAGGGACGTTCAAGGTGTAGGCCTTCTTCTTCTTGTGTGCGATTCCTTTGGAGAAGTTCTCTTTGAACTTTGCTTCCAAGCCGACATCCGATCTATGGCATTGGTATGATCACAATCTTGATCTAATGAAATATTATAGTTGATCATATGAGCACATAAGCGATTGAATTCTTGAAACCCTAGCAAAATGCATGCGCCCCCTTGTTTAGGGTTTTCGGCCCCCCCTCTTGAAAGGGGTTTTATCCGCTTGCGCTCCCCCATGAAGGGGACCCTTCAATTGGTATCAGAGCCAGGTTCTTATATGATTCATATGATTGCTATGTATGTTTTGTGATCCATATATGTTTGATGCTTAGATCTATGTTTTCTCTTCATGCGATTATACTAGTGGATAGTATGTTCATGTTGCGCATGTATGAGAGTTATGTTGTGTTGGCGCTAGTTGAATGGCGCATGTATGATCATTGCGCTTCTTTCATGTTGTTGTAGTTGTTTTTCTTAAAAACCCTAAATGACATGCGCGCCTTGCATATTAGATCTAAGCCGCACCTACAATAAACCCTTAGATGGGTTGATGGGGTTGAAGTCACCTCTAGATTAGATCCAATAGTCTGATCAGACCATCTGACAGCCTAGATGGATCGACTAGATGGCACCTGTGCGCAAGCATGAGGTGGCCATAGGTCGATCGCACCTTAGGCGTGTAGCGAGGTCTGGTTGAGACAACCAGTGAACACACATGAGCTAGGCCCGGGGTCACACCCGCTTGCCAGAACTCATGAGGGTTGTTCAGCTCTTAGCGCATGCATGGTTGACCATTAGGTCAACTCGGGTCAGTTATGACTCGGTGCATGCAAGGGCAGAGGATCTAACTAGATGGATGAGTGGATCCCTATCAATGGACCATTGTAAGGTTGTAGGGCACATAAGGAAATTAAAATTGATGCCATGGGGTTTTCAAAAATTTAATTTCATGATTGGATCACATGTTGATTGATGCCATGATGTTTGTTTATTTAATCTTATGTGGGTTGCCCTAATGTGTGCTGTGCTGGGGCCTGCGTGCCTGGAATTAAACTTGTAAATTAATTTGTGATCTGCGAATCACATTTGTACTTAATTTATAATGTATAATTGACCTGCGAGTCAAACTTGTCTAGATAGATCAAATTGTATTTGATTAGACAAGAGCACAAAGGCACACATCCCAGAGGGGCATTCACCTGGTGGCGCACCTGAGGTGCTCTTGGCGCTAGGGCCCTGGGTTGGACCAGATGAGATGCAAAAGTCCCAAGAAGAGCAAGTGAAGACTTAAGTTTCTTAAGGTCTTACTTAGGCTTTGGGCTTTTACCACATAAGATGCATGCTTTCTTTTTATTGCTTATATAATTAGAACTGCATGAGTTTATCTTCTGCTATCACCATAGGACTTGCATGATAGTGAAGAAGATAAAAGACCGTTAAAATCCAAACGCTAACATATCAAGCTCGTAAGCCTTCTGACGCGAAACCTCACTGTTCTGATTATCGTTGGAGCCGTGTTGTACCCACTCAGTGGGCACGTCCATCTATCTTCAGACGGTGCTGGATTTCACCTGCGTGTTACAGAGAAGGGATTTATCGCTTCTCGTTGCTCAGCATAGCACGTGGTGGTCCAGGGAGTAGGTCGGGTCAGCTTGACCATGTAGACTACATATGTGGCGCATATGGTAGCACATGGAGGCAGCCATCTGAGGGATCAGAGACTGTGTTGTACCAACTCAGTTGGCACAGTCTGCTGGATTGCCCAGGTGAAGGGGAATCGCACGGGTTGGCGATTGGCTGGGACAGCCTACCAGAAATTAGTGCTTGTCATCTCTGTGCATCTTATCTCGCCTGAGCGGGACGCGGAGACCAAGTATGAAATCTGGATCCCATCTCACTAAAAGTGTGTTACTCTTTCGGACTGTTTTACTGGATTTTACAGTCAGCTAAAATAGTAAGAAAAGGAATCATTCTTAAGTCCTGATTGATTCTTAACATTGATACTGACCTTGCTGTTCTTGCATTGTTGTAGATTCCTGCAGCAACGAACACCATGAGCTTCAATGTGCGATCCCTACTGGAAAGGGAGAAGTTTGCTGGGCCGAACTTCTCTGACTGGTTCGGACACCTTAAGATCGTTCTTAAGGCAGAGAGGAAACTGTATGTCCTCGAGACGGCGATACCGCCGCAGCCCGCTCCGAACGCCGCAAGGGCGGTTCGGGAAGCCTATGAAAAGCACGTCAATGATAGCATTGATGTCGCTTGCCTGATGCTAGCGTCTATGACGCCACCGCTGCAGCGTCAGCATGAGGATATGTCGGCTATAGAAATTATAGCGAACCTCAAGATGCTATATGCTGCACAGGCGAGGACAGAACGCTATAATCTGACGAAGCTCTTCTTTCAGAGCAAACTGGCTGAAGGGAGCCCAGTGGGAGCTCACGTGCTCAAGATGATTGGGCACAAGGAGGCTCTGGAAAAACTGGGGCATACCATCAACCAGGAGCTTGCTGTAGACATAATTCTACAGTCTCTTCCGCCTTCTTTCGATGCGTTCATCATTAACTTTAATATGAACAAAATCGATTGTACTCCGGCAGAGCTGTTGAATATGCTCTTGACTACTGAGGAAACTCTGAAGGGAAAGCCTTCAACCTCTGTCTTATTGGTTCCCTCAAGGAACAACAAGAAGGGGAAGAAGGGCAAGGCCCCTGTCAAGAACTACAGTAAGGCTCTGAAACAGAAGGTAAAGCGGTCGAAGGACAACAGGTGTTTCCACTGTGGCCAGCTGGGTCACTGGAAAAAGGACTGTAAAACGCTCCAAGGAGATAAGAGGGGAAGCATCGCTTCTGGCTCAGGTATATATGTGACTGAGGTCATGTTATCTTCTTCTACCATATCATGGGTGTTGGACACTGCATGTGGAGTTCACATTTGTTCAAATGTACAGAAACTCAAGAGAAGAAGGCAGGTGGGACAGCATGAGGTAGACCTACGCGTTGGAAACGGGGCACGGGTTGCTGCTGTTGCTGTAGGAGACTATTTCATTTCTTTACCATCTGGCATTGTATTGGAATTAAACAATTGTTATTTTGTACCCAGTATTACCAAGAATATTATCTCTATTCCTGCTCTTGTCAGGAAAGGATTTGCCTTTGAATGCAATATTTCAAAGTGTGTTTTATCTTGTGATAATATTGTGTATGCAACTGGTTCAATTAACAATGGGTTGTTCATGTTGGACATGGAAAATTCTATACAAAACATTGATAATAAGAAAGCCAAGTATGCTGATGACAGCACCTTGCTATGGCATAGTCGTTTAGGCCATATTAACGAGAAGCGCATTAAGCGGTTGCATGATCATGGACTGCTGGGATCATTCTCCTATGAGGAGATTGATACATGCAAAGCTTGTTTGATGGGTAAAATGACGAAGTCACCTTTTTCTAATAAAGGTCAAAGGGCTTCAGGTTTACTTGACCTTATACACAGTGATGTGTGTGGGCCATTTAGTAAACATGCCAGAGGTGGCTATCAGTACTTCATTACCTTTACTGATGATTTCAGTATGTATGGGTATGTCTATTTGATGAGACATAAGAGTGAATCTTTTGACAAGTTCAAAGAGTTCAAAAATGAAGTACAGAATCAGCTAGGCCGAAATATCAAGGCACTTCGTTCTGATCGAGGTGGAGAATACCTAAGTCGAGAATTTACTGACTATCTGAAAGAGTGTGGGATTATCTCACAGCTCACTCCGCCAGGAACACCGCAATGGAATGGTGTGTCCGAGATGAGAAATAGAACGTTACTTGATATGGTTCGTTCTATGATGAGTCAGGCTACTCTTCCATACTCCTTTTTGGGTTTTGCACTGGAAACAGTTGCAAAGGTACTAAACCGAGTGCCATCCAAGGCAGTTTCAAAGACGCCATATGAGTTATGGTATGGGAAACAGCCGAGCTTGACATTTATCAGGATCTGGGGTTGCGAGGCTTATGTCAAAAAGCTCGCCTCTAGGAAACTGGAGAGCAGATCTGAGAAATGTATCTTTGTCGGTTACCCTAAGGAAACTAAGGGTTATTATTTCTACGATCCCAAAGAGAACAAAGTTTTTGTTGCTCGGACGGCCATATTTCTTGAGAAGGAATTTCTTCTGCAAGAGGCCAGTGGGAGAGAAATAAAGCTGGATGAGATTCCAGAGGAAGGACAAAGTAGTCAAGCACAGTTGGATGTGCCTGAGCCGGTAGATCAGGTTATTGAACAACCTGAGGCTCAAATAACACGGGAACCGCGAAGATCGGGAAGGATCCGTCATCAGCCTGAGCGCTATGACGGAGTCTACATCATTGATAATGATGAACCCCTCACTTATGCGGATGCGGTCAGTGGACCGGAGTCAGCTAGATGGCTTGAAGCTATGCGAGCCGAGATGGACTCCATGTCAGATAACCAGGTCTGGGATTTGGTTGATCCGCCTCCGGGAGTAATCCCTATAGGCTGTAAATGGATCTTCAAGAAGAAGATTGACATGGATGGTAACGTTGTTACCTATAAAGGCAGGCTAGTTGCGAAAGGTTTCAAACAAATCTACGGGTTAGATTATGATGAAACTTTCTCTCCTGTAGCCATGTTTAAGTCTATTCGGATTCTTTTCGCGATAGTAGCATATTATGATTATGAGATCTGGCAGATGGATGTGAAGACAGCTTTCCTTAATGGAAATCTGGATGAGGATGTGTATATGACACAACCTGAAGGTTTCACTAATCCATCAGATCGTCATAAAATATGCAAGTTAAAGAAGTCCATTTATGGACTTAAGCAAGCATCAAGAAGCTGGAATATTCGTTTTGATGAATCAATCTCTGAGTTTGGCTTCGTCAAGAACGAAGATGACCCGTGTGTATATAAGAGGTTTAGTGGGAGCGTAATTACATTCCTAATCCTCTACGTCGATGATATCTTGATCATTGGAAATGATATTCCTGAAATGCATGCTGTTAAAGCATGGTTAAGGAAATGTTTCCAGATGAAAGATCTAGGAGAAGCAGCCTATGTATTGGGTGTGAAGATCTACAGGGATAGATCTAAGAGGCTTCTCGGGCTGTGCCAGAGTACTTACATCGATAAAGTCCTGGAGAGATTTCATTTAGAGAATTCTAAACGAGGATATCTTCCAGTCAGACATGGTCTGAATCTTTCGAAGAGTCAGTGTCCACAAACACAGACTGAGAAAGATGAAATGGACAATACGCCTTATGCTTCGGCTATTGGGTCCATTATGTATGCGATGTTGTGTACTCGCCCAGACGTCGCTTACGGGTTAAGCGTGACCAGTCGATTCCAAAGTAATCCTGGTATGGCGCACTGGATTGCAGTCAAGAACATTTTAAAATATCTGCGGAGGACCAAAGATATGTTCTTGATATATGGTGGTCAGGAAGAACTCAGTATAGAAGGATATACTGACGCTTCGTTCCAGTCAGACCAGGATGATTTCCGATCGCAATCAGGCTATGTTTTTAGCTTGAATGGTGGAGCAGTGGTGTGGAAGAGTTTCAAACAGTCAACTGTTGCTGATTCCACAATAGAAGCCGAGTATGTTGCAGCCTCGGAAGCATCCAAGGAGGCAGTGTGGATTCGTAAGTTCGTGAGAGAACTTGGTGTTGTTCCTTCGAGTGCGGATCCTTTGGTTATCTTCTGTGATAACACTGGAGCAATCGCACAAGCAAAGGAACCACGGTCGCACCAGAAGTCCAAGCACATACAGAGACGGTTTCACTTGATCCGGGAGATCATTGATCGTGGCGAGATCAAAATATGCAAGGTTCATACAGATGACAATCTGGCAGACCCGCTTACCAAGCCTCTGGCGCAGCAGAAGCATGAGAAGCACTGTAATAATATGGGTTTGAGATTTCTCAACCATTAGATTAAGTGCAAGTGGGAGATTGTTGGGGTATGCCCTTAAGGCTAATGTTTGAGGCCTTGGGACTGTATAAGTATCATGTAATAAACTCTTATGTTTATAAAGGCATGGTTATTATTCAGGTTGCTACCTTGTCTGCTGTAATAAGTGTACTTCTGAATAATGTCTCAAAGCTGTTCAGCTAGGCTGACATGCATATGTCCTTAGTCGAGATATCTTGGTGAACATGAGACAGCCTTGATATGATTGAGACTAATATGTGTTCTAATCTTATAGGATGCTTCGAGCATGGAATAAGATGTAGACTCATGGGTACATTGGATGTACTGGACAGACCCTACTAGGATATTCAATTGCTTGTCACAATGTGAATGATCCTTGTAAGCACCAAGTGGCACATGTCCTCTGACTTGAGATCACTTGTGTTTCTAAATGATGATTGTCATTGTCTTGAGGTAGTTCAATATCATTTGAAACATAATGATTATAGACTATCTTGGATGGTGAGCTTGAATCAGGTTAGGGCACTAGTGATAGACATAGGATTGCCGTCTCCTTGTTTAAGGAGTGTGATGTTCTAAAGGGGCCCCCCTATATGAGATGATTGAGATAGTGTATGGCCATACCCAGATGACTATGTTCATCTGATCTAATCATGCTCATCGTATTGGAGTTACAAGCTTGACCCGCTTGTCCAATAAGAACATCCAGTGGCAAAGGACACATGTATGCCTAGTGAAGTTGATTCACACTTGTGCTGTGGTTTGGGTGAAGTCTTGGAAGACTCTTTCCTTTATATCGGGAGACAGTGATGTGTTGCTAGATACCCCTCACTGATCGTGATAACGAAAGTTATCGTTACCGACATTTAAAGGAAACCCTCAGGGTCGCACAATTTGATGATATGGCTTACTTAAGTCAGATCGTGTGGACTGAATTGTTTGGGTTCAGTTTAAAGGGATAGAGGCTCTGATTGTAAGTGAGATCTGGTCTGATCATGTTTGATTGATTGGGACTTGAGATCGGTAAGCTTCGATCGAGAGTATTGATGCTAGATCGGTGAGATCAAGAGTATCACGAGATCAACGGTTAGATATTGAACCATTGGTTCAATGAGATCTAGACCATGGCTTGGGCTGGTTTAATTTGGTTCTTGAACCAAATTGAAATGGATTGAAGTGGCTTGAACCGGTTCACAAGGGTGAACGCTTGGTTCAAGGGGTTAGGCGTTTTGGTTCGGTAATGGGCGCATAGCTTCATCTCTTCCATTTATGGAAAGTATTGAAGGCGACTTCACCTTAACGCAAAAGCGTTTTGAACGCTCGACTTCACTCCTCTCTTCTCAACGTTCATCCTTGGAGGTGAGTGCATTCGGACGAGAAGAGGAGGAAGGTTGCTCTCGCCAAGCTTGATCTCCAAAAACTCCTTCACGCGACAAGGGATACTTTGGAGCCTTGCTAGCACAAGGGACGTTCAAGGTGTAGGCCTTCTTCTTCTTGTGTGCGATTCCTTTGGAGAAGTTCTCTTTGAACTTTGCTTCCAAGCCGACATCCGATCTATGGCATTGGTATGATCACAATCTTGATCTAATGAAATATTATAGTTGATCATATGAGCACATAAGCGATTGAATTCTTGAAACCCTAGCAAAATGCATGCGCCCCCTTGTTTAGGGTTTTCGGCCCCCCCTCTTGAAAGGGGTTTTATCCGCTTGCGCTCCCCCATGAAGGGGACCCTTCAATCCCGACCACAAACTAAAACACGCCAATTCGAAACAAAATTCTCTGAACGACAGCACATCATCAAGTTAATAAAACCACGGTAATCAAATAATTCTAGACATAACAGAATTCACCGAAAACAGGCTTAAGCCCTCGGTTTACAATCGTATCAAAACCAAATGCCAACCCGGCAACAGATATCACAGTACTCAAAAAGAAATAGCCACATCCGGCTAACATGTCCATGAATCAAAAGTCATAATGCTTTGGCCACATCCGGCCCTCAAGATATCACAGGCTTGCAGGCCCCAACATATCAAGTCAGAAAGCAAAATATCCACTAAGCTGTAGGCTCCTGCCCTGCATCTGGAAATATAGTGGAATGAGCTACACAGCTCAGTGAGTAGATAGTCTCGTTCGACCATCCACTAATATGCAACCCAAAAATAGATGCAGATATCTTTTCAAAAACTTTTAACAGAAGATGACAAAGCATGATACATAATAAAGCTGATAACCATAAATCACAATCATGATCATAAATCAATACCCCCACAATCCCGGGCAACAAGATCACAAAACAGCCTAACCGGCTAACAGACTCAGACTCACGCAACTATTGTCCAGTGATTACAGAACTGACCCCGAGGGTCCAACCCGGCCTTCGTCAAGGCACTGAGAGTAACTTGCGCAACAAACATTGGTGAGGCCTAGATTCAAGAGGTGGCCCCCGTCAGGTCACGACGTGGCACTTTGCTCTACGACACTCAACCACACCCCCTTACCGGGAACACAAAACCCCCACAACTGGGAAACAAGAACAGAACAGAAGGTGAATGAATTCAAGAGGTGGCCCCCGTCTGAACAAGACGTGGCACTTTGCTTCAAACACCCAACTCTCAAAAGGTTTATCACCTGGACAAAATACCCTTAACACAAACCGGAAACCTGAACCTCTAACCTGGTCACTAGACTCTAGAACAGTCCCTCCATTACCGGAAACATATCAGAATAGGATGGGTGGATTCTCCAACCCCAAATCAGAATGACTGTTCACTGAGTACTCTAGTTGACCCTTAGGTTCAGTCCACACAAGTCTAGGACTCTTATCCTCAATCATACAACACGAACATTATCTCAAACATCACATCAATCAAGTTCAGGAAAGGTCCTTAGATTTCATGCAAGCATGGTTTAACCTTTTCTAAGTTATCATCCAAGGTTATCAATCAATATTTCATGTCATTACTTTCTACATACACCATTCAATTAAAAATACATAATAATACAGAAAATTCACCAAATTTCGTTCACAATTAACATAAATGCAGAATATCACAGCTTCATAGTTTTCGACTAGTTCTGATAACAAAAGACAGAAATAACCCTAGTTCAAAGTTTAAGTCATGCAGTAAAAGTTATCCAAAAATTTCGTAAAAATATTCATTACGTCCCTCATGATCCCTAGATTCAAAATTTCAAGTTTTCCCCCAATTTAACTAGCAAATTTACCGAATTACCCCTAGGTCAATGTCAGTCAACAGAAACTTTTATTTCTAAAAATTCCCAAAAAAATACAGTAGAGTCCTCATATACCTAATTTCATGAATATCAAGTTTTCCCCAATTTTTACCCATGCATTTGGGCGTAATTTCATGAAGAAGGGGCGAAATTCTCATTCAAGCCCTAATCTTCATGCAATTGAAATTCTAAGGCTACATACATGTTTAAACAAGGTCTAATTTATGATTAGGAGTCTTAAAAACGAAAAGCCCTAATTCTCATGCAACCTAGGGTTTCGAATTTTGGAGAAAAGCAAGAAAACATGTACAATTTTGCAAGCATGAGTTCATATCATAATTCTAGCCCTTAATCCTCTCTAAATCAAGCAACACATACAATTTTCGTGAACTAGGTGAAGGAGAACATCCACTCACCTTGTTTTCAGTTCTTCCAAGCCAACACCCTCACGTCACCCACGCCGCCGGAAACACCTCAAGCGTCGCCGAAAAACGTCTCCACCACCAATAGCCGCCGGCCACAAGAAGAGGAGAAGGAGAAGAAGGCAAGCCGCCCCTTCACCCTATAGAAATCGTGAGAGAAGAGGAAAACGAGGGTGAACACGGTTTCCACCAAAATTTTCATTTTTTTCAAGCCTCTAACGAATCCAAACCCAATAGCCAACATAAGTGGAAGATCCAATAACCCTTTAGTATAAGTTAATCTCCACTTTACCCTTATCAAAGGCTCTTACCCTTTTCTAACAAGAAGACACTCCTAGCCTAGTGGCGTGCAGCACACAACCTACGCCTTAAGTCGCAGGTTCGAATCCTCTCCGCGACACATATTTTTACATAGCAGGAAAATACATAAATCAAGACATTTTCTCATTGAAAGAAATTCCCAAAAATGCTAAATAAATAACATTTTATTTTTCTTACCTGCTAATAAATTTCTGGATCTTACATTCCTCCCCCCTTAAAAAGCTTTAGTCCTCTAAAGCTCACCGTCCAAATCATCAAACAGCTGAGGGAACTCTCTTCGCATATCTGACTCTGTCTCCCAAGTAGCTTCTTCAACTGACTGGTTTCCCCAGATAACTTTTACAAGCGGTATTGTCTTGTTCCTTAGGACTTTGTCTTTCCTATCCACATTCCTCAGTGGTCTCTCTACAAAAGTCAGATCACTCTGGATCTGCAGGGGAGCAGAATCAAGCACATGTGATGGATCTGCACAGTATTTCCTCAGAACTGACACATGAAATACATTATGAAGATGCTCCAAAGATGGTGGCAGAGCTAGTCTGTACGCTACAGGACCAACCCTCTCTACAATATCGTAAGGTCCAACAAACCTCGGGCTCAGCTTTCCTTTCTTGCCAAACCGCATGACACCCTTGGTTGGTGAAACCTTCAGAAAAACATGATCCCCCACCATAAACTCTAAGGGATGACGGCGATCATCAGCATAACTCTTCTGCCTGTCCCGAGCAACCTTCAGTTTTTCCTGGATAACTCTGACTCTATCTGTAGCCTCCTGTACAGCTTCTGATCTCAGAATCATCCGGTCCCCCGATTCCTCCCAACTCAAAGGAGACCTGCACTTCCTGCCATACAGAGCCTCGTACGGAGCCATCTGAATACTGGAGTGAAAACTGTTATTGTAGGTGAACTCTATCAAGGCTAAATCACTGTCCCACTCAGAGCTCCAATCTACTACATAAGCCCTCAGCAAATCCTCCAAAGTCTGTATAGCACGCTCTGACTGACCATCTGACTGCGGATGGTAGGCGGTACTAAAACTCAACTTTGTGCCAAGACCCTCATGCAAGCTCTTCCAGAATCTGGAAAGGAATCTGGAATCGCGGTCTGATACAATATCCACAGGCACTCCATGTAATCTGACTATCTCATCGATGTACAGCTTAGCCAGCCGATCGAGTGGGTAAGTCATCCGAATAGGTAAAAAGTGTGCAGCCTTCGTGAGCCAGTCAACGATGACCCAAACTGCATCATGCCCTCTCCTGGTCCGAGGCAACCCACAAACAAAGTCCATACTAATGCACTCCCACTTCCACTGCGGAATAGGGAGCGGCTGCAATAATCCCCCAGGTCTCTGGTGTTCGGCCTTCACAGTCTGACAGGTCAAACACCGAGATACGAACACCGCGACCTCCTTCTTCATACCCGGCCACCAGAAATCTTTCTTTAAATCCTGATACATTTTTGTGACTCCGGGATGCAAGGAATACTTGGAGTTATGACCCTCCTCCAAGATCTCTCTCCTCAGACTAGGTTCCTCAGGGACACACACCCTTCCACGGAACCGCAGAATATTATCACCAGATACACTGAAATCCTCCACTGGCCCGGCAGCCATCCTCTCTCTGATCTGAACTAGACTCGGATCTACCAGCTGCTGATCCCTGATCCTCTGCAGTAAAGCAGACTGAACCCGGAGAAAAGCCACATACCCAGACTGAACTCTGGGAGACACCTCAACCCTGAGCTCTCGGAACTCCTGCAATAACTGCCACTCACTGACCCTCAGTGCGGCTACAGAAGTAACTGGGTGTCTGCTCAATGCATCAGCTACCACATTGGCTTTCCCGGCCCGATACTGAATAGAGAAATCATAATCCTTTATTAGCTCCATCCACCTTCTCTGCCTCATATTTAAATCCTTCTGAGTGAAAATGTACTTGAGACTCTGATGGTCAGTAAATAAGTCAAACTCCTGTCCCAATAGATAGTGGCGCCATATCTTCAGTGCAAAAACCACTGCCGCCAACTCCAAATCATGTGTGGGATAGTTTAACTCATACTCCTTCAGTTGCCGCGAAGCATAAGCTACCACGGCCCCTTTCTGCATCAGGACGCAGCCAAGTCCTTTGCCTGAGGCATCAGTATAAACAGTAAACCTCTCCCCATCAGTAGGAATGATAAGGATGGGTGTACTGGTCAATCTCCTTTTTAGCTCCTGGAAGCTTTCCTCACACTTCTCGTCCCAAATAAACTTAGCCTCTTTCCTGGTCAGCTTGGTTAAGGGACCCGCCAACTTGGAGAACCCCTCCACAAACCTCCTGTAATATCCTGCTAATCCCAGAAAGCTCCGGATCTCTGTGGCACTAGTTGGTCTTCCCCAGTTCAGGATAGCCTGTACCTTCACTGGATCCACAGACACGCCCTGACCAGATATCACATGCCCCAGAAAGCTGATCTGATCCAACCAAAACTCGCACTTGCTAGCCTTAGCATACAACTGGTGCTTCCTCAGAATTGCTAGTACCCTGCGCAAGTCCCTAGCGTGATCCTGAGAAGTACGGGAGTATACCAGTATATCATCTATGAACACCACCACACAAGTGTCTAATAGCTCATGAAACACCCTGTTCATCAGATCCATAAAAACAGCAGGTGCATTGGTCAGTCCAAAAGGCATAACTACAAACTCGTAGTGTCCATACCTGGTCCTGAAAGCAGTTTTCAGGATATCCTCATCCCTGACCCTGAGCTGATGGTATCCTGACCTCAGATCGATCTTGGAGAACACAGTGGCACCCTGCAACTGATCGAACAGATCATCTATCCTCGGAAGGGGATACTTATTCTTTACAGTCACTTGATTCAGTTGACGGTAATCTATGCACATTCTCAGTGTTCCGTCCTTCTTCTTTACAAACAAGACTGGCGCTCCCCAGGGTGAAGCACTCGGTCTGATATACCCCTTTTCAAGCAGTTCCTCTAACTGCTTCTTCAACTCAGCTAACTCTGAGGTGGCCATACGATAAGGAGCCTTTGATATTGGAGCTGTACCAGGCATCAGCTCAATACCAAACTCCACATCCCTATGGGGAGGCAAACCTGAAAACTCATCTGAGAATACATCAGGAAACTCACAGACTACCTCTATCTGAGCTAAGTCTGGATTTGAGTCTTCTTGCACCTTAACATGTGCAAGATATCCTTTGCACCCACTGGCTAGCAACTTGCTGGCATGCACAAATGATATCACATGTGGCCCTTGATCAGACACCAGGCCTCTTACCAGCAGATGACTCCCATCCTGAAGATGCAGAGTAACAATCTTCTCAAAGCAATCCACTGTAGCGTGGTGAGAAGATAGCCAATCCATGCCTAGGATCAAATCATAATCCTGCATGCCTAGTAGTATCAAATCAACTAGAAACTCGTACTGCTCTACGTGAATAACATAGTCAGGGTAGACTATGTCAGTGGATAAACTATCCCCCAATGGCGTACATACTGAAACCGTGTAATCTAGTACTCTAGGTGAGACAGGTAGTCTAGAAGCAAAATTAGCAGACACAAAGGACAAATTGGACCCCGGATCAAACAAAATACGAGCTAACTGATCAAAAACATGTAAAGTACCTTCCACGACGGATCGGGAAGCTCGAGTGTCCTTCTCTGCTATAGCGTAGACTCTGGCCTGGACAGCTGGTCTATCGGTACCCCCCGGATCTGTGACCTAGGCGCCTTGCAATCCTTGATCCTGTGCCCCACTTTTCCGCAATTGAAGCATGCCCCGGACTTCTTGTGGCAGTCCGCCCTCAGGTGACCATTGGCCCCACAATGGTAGCAGACTCTGTCCTCTACCCGGCCATCAGTACTCTGCTGCTGTGACTGAGATGTCTACTGCGGTCTCTGAGTTCCCTTCCCCTGATACGGTCTATATCGGTCTCTCTTCTGGTCCTTCCCCTTATGGAATTTCCTATTGCCTCCCCCAATTTGCTGGGGAACCGGTGTCACAGCTGTAGGGGCTACAACTAGGGCTGTCTCAGTCTGCTCCTCCAGGATGTACTTCTCTGCGGTGCGTGCACGATCCAGCATCTCAGCATAAGTCTCCAAGTGCTGTAGTCCCACCTTTTGTCTGATATCCCTTCTGAGACCCCTGAGAAATTTCTTAGCTCGCCTATCCTCAGTATTTATCAAATGTGGAGCATATTTCCCGAGCTTTGAGAACAACAAGTCATACTGATCCACCGTCATGTCCCCTTGTTCCAGATGGATGAACTCCACCTCCCTGTCCTCAACCATGCTAGTGGGAAAGAATTTCTCATTGAACCGGGACAAGAAGTATTGCCACGTCACCGGTTCAGATCTGTCCACCGCGAGTCTCAGCTCACTCTTCCACCACACATCTGCGTCACCACGCATCATATAGGCGGCCAAACATAGTCTGTCCTCATCTGAACACCGCATCACTTGGAAAATCTTCTCCAAGCCGGAAAGCCAGTCCTCTGCCGTCCTGTAATCTGGACTCCCATAAAAAGAACTAGGGCCCAACCGCTGGAATTCACCCACAAGCAAGGCATAGCGCCTATGGGTGTCCTCCGGCAAGCTAACCCCCGGGCCCGAGTCAGACTCAGACCCCCGCCCCTGCGTCGGTATCTGTGTCTGAGACATAAGCTGTAACTGCTCTCTGAACTCGCGTTGCTGGTCGCGATTCTGCTGTAACAGCTGCTGCTGCACCTCTTGGTGCTGGGTCTGCTGCTGCTGCAGCATCTGAGCCTGCTGCTGGATTAGTGCGTTTTGTTGCTGCACCATACCAGTCAGAGACTCCATGGCCCGCAGGAATTCAGCAGTCTGATCACTGCTGCCAGCACTATCACTTGACCTGAGGCGCACCATACTGGCTCCTTAAACACACACAAAACAAATACAAACAAATCAGATTTACAGTCAAGACAGTTCTCAAACAAGCTTCCTAGCTGTCTAGCAATACACAAGCAAGGTTTTCCACTCTCGAAACCGCTATTATTAGCTAGCTCATCCGCTCTGATACCACTCTGTAACATCCCCTCAGAATAAACCCCAATCACAGACAGGAACCGCGGAAGATAGGGAATGTCACACACAAACGACAAGACAGATGCTAGGGAATAATAGCTTACACAAAACGATACGAAAAATTTCGGCAGCATGTCCCCAGAAACACTAAGAAAATTCCTGTACATGCTCCATAATATAACAATATGGGTCGACATCCCGACCACAAACTAAAACACGCCAATTCGAAACAAAATTCTCTGAACGATAGCACATCATCAAGTTAATAAAACCACGGTAATCAAATAATTCTAGACATAACAGAATTCACCGAAAACAGGCTTAAGCCCTCGGTTTACAATCGTATCAAAACCAAATGCCAACCCGGCAACAGATATCACAGTACTCAAAAAGAAATAGCCACATCCGGCTAACATGTCCATGAATCAAAAGTCATAATGCTTTGGCCACATCCGGCCCTCAAGATATCACAGGCTCGCAGGCCCCAACATATCAAGTCAGAAAGCAAAATATCCACTAAGCTGTAGGCTCCTGCCCTGCATCTGGAAATATAGTGGAATGAGCTACACAGCTCAGTGAGTAGATAGTCTCGTTCGACCATCCACTAATATGCAACCCAAAAATAGATGCAGATATCTTTTCAAAAACTTTTAACAGAAGATGACAAAGCATGATACATAATAAAGCTGATAACCATAAATCACAATCATGATCATAAATCAATACCCCCACAATCCCGGGCAACAAGATCACAAAACAGCCTAACCGGCTAACAGACTCAGACTCACGCAACTATTGTCCAGTGATTACAGAACTGACCCCGAGGGTCCAACCCGGCCTTCGTCAAGGCACTGAGAGTAACTTGCGCAACAAACATTGGTGAGGCCTAGATTCAAGAGGTGGCCCCCGTCAGGTCACGACGTGGCACTTTGCTCTACGACACTCAACCACACCCCCTTACCGGGAACACAAAACCCCCACAACTGGGAAACAAGAACAGAACAGAAGGTGAATGAATTCAAGAGGTGGCCCCCGTCTGAACAAGACGTGGCACTTTGCTTCAAACACCCAACTCTCAAAAGGTTTATCACCTGGACAAAATACCCTTAACACAAACCGGAAACCTGAACCTCTAACCTGGTCACTAGACTCTAGAACAGTCCCTCCATTACCGGAAACATATCAGAATAGGATGGGTGGATTCTCCAACCCCAAATCAGAATGACTGTTCACTGAGTACTCTAGTTGACCCTTAGGTTCAGTCCACACAAGTCTAGGACTCTTATCCTCAATCATACAACACGAACATTATCTCAAACATCACATCAATCAAGTTCAGGAAAGGTCCTTAGATTTCATGCAAGCATGGTTTAACCTTTTCTAAGTTATCATCCAAGGTTATCAATCAATATTTCATGTCATTACTTTCTACATACACCATTCAATTAAAAATACATAATAATACAGAAAATTCACCAAATTTCGTTCACAATTAACATAAATGCAGAATATCACAGCTTCATAGTTTTCGACTAGTTCTGATAACAAAAGACAGAAATAACCCTAGTTCAAAGTTTAAGTCATGCAGTAAAAGTTATCCAAAAATTTCGTAAAAATATTCATTACGTCCCTCATGATCCCTAGATTCAAAATTTCAAGTTTTCCCCCAATTTAACTAGCAAATTTACCGAATTACCCCTAGGTCAATGTCAGTCAACAGAAACTTTTATTTCTAAAAATTCCCAAAAAAATACAGTAGAGTCCTCATATACCTAATTTCATGAATATCAAGTTTTCCCCAATTTTTACCCATGCATTTGGGCGTAATTTCATGAAGAAGGGGCGAAATTCTCATTCAAGCCCTAATCTTCATGCAATTGAAATTCTAAGGCTACATACATGTTTAAACAAGGTCTAATTTATGATTAGGAGTCTTAAAAACGAAAAGCCCTAATTCTCATGCAACCTAGGGTTTCGAATTTTGGAGAAAAGCAAGAAAACATGTACAATTTTGCAAGCATGAGTTCATATCATAATTCTAGCCCTTAATCCTCTCTAAATCAAGCAACACATACAATTTTCGTGAACTAGGTGAAGGAGAACATCCACTCACCTTGTTTTCGGTTCTTCCAAGCCAACACCCTCACGTCACCCACGCCGCCGGAAACACCTCAAGCGTCGCCGGAAAACGTCTCCACCACCAATAGCCGCCGGCCACAAGAAGAGGAGAAGGAGAAGAAGGCAAGCCGCCCCTTCACCCTATAGAAATCGTGAGAGAAGAGGAAAACGAGGGTGAACACGGTTTCCACCAAAATTTTCGTTTTTTTCAAGCCTCTAACGAATCCAAACCCAATAGCCAACATAAGTGGAAGATCCAATAACCCTTTAGTATAAGTTAATCTCCACTTTACCCTTATCAAAGGCTCTTACCCTTTTCTAACAAGAAGACACTCCTAGCCTAGTGGCGTGCAGCACACAACCTACGCCTTAAGTCGCAGGTTCGAATCCTCTCCGCGACACATATTTTTACATAGCAGGAAAATACATAAATCAAGACATTTTCTCATTGAAAGAAATTCCCAAAAATGCTAAATAAATAACATTTTATTTTTCTTACCTGCTAATAAATTTCTGGATCTTACAGTTTTACAACATATTATCTAACTTAAAATTTAAACTTAGTTAACCAGAATTTCATGCTCAAGAATCACTGATTTAATACTACCTAAATCCCCTATAAGAATACCTTAAATTTCATGTTGCAAAATTTCGGTATTTCAACATAGATACACCTTTGCAAATTTCGGTTTTCAACATAAACACACCTTTGCAAATTTCGGTTTTTAACATAAATACACCTTTGCAAATTTTGGTTTTTAACATAAATACACCTTTGCAAATTTCGGTTTTTAACATAAATACACCTTTGCAAATTTCGGTTTTTAACATAAATACACCTTTGCAAATTTCGGTTTTCAACATAAATACACCTTTGCAAATTTCGGTTTTCAACATGGTGAAGTCTTGAGTTTCGGTTTTCTAACATGGTAAATTTCCAATCAATCCAATGTATCAACTAACACAACCAAAATGATAGAATTTGAATAAGACACCCCACTCACCTCTTATTTTGAACCGTGAACACAAGAAGAAATTCTCTCCACCAACACTCGTCTAAGGGTCTTGAAATTCCACCAATGTCGCCACCAATGAAAGAAGAAGCGCCACCAAACACCAAAGAACGCCGGCCAAGGGAAAAGGAAGAGGAAGAAAGGAATTTCGTCTAAGCCTTCAAGGTCGCCCAAGCCTCCAAGCCGCCGCCCTAAGGTTTCTTCCAAGCCAAGAAAAACGCCAACTTTCCTTCCCTAACCGCAATTACCCACTTAAAATTTCGGTTTTAAATTTTTAAACCCGTTAACCAATTAATTCAAATTTTAGATCTAATTTAGGTGTAAACCCATTAACCCATAGTTAACTATTCATTTAAATGAAAATCCAATAAGGATTAACTTAACATCCAAAATGTCCCAATTAATTAGCAACCAATAAACTCTAATTAATTAATTATAAATTAACCACCAATAAACACTAATTAATTAATTACTAGGGTCAAAATCACAACATAGGAAAATATCACAACCAATGATTTTATTTAAATCAAGAATAAAATATCACAGTCAATGATTTTATTTAAATCAAGAATTATACTTACAAGGACTTAAAATTCTTGGATCTTACAGCCCTTGCCATGCTTGGCATGCCTAGGTGCCCGGCCAAGCAAAACAAGGTGAATTTATCTCAAGAGGTGATCAAGGGGCATTGGAAGGGAATTCTCATCGAATTGCCCTCAAAGGAATTCTCGAGAGGTGATCAAATTGCGAAAATGAACCCTCTCTCTCTCTCTCTCTCTCTCTCTGTCTCTCTCTCGGTTGAGGCATGCTCAATGCAGATAGGTGCTTGGATCCTAGGACGTTGTTCCTAGGTTCCATGGAAGAAGCTCACCAAAAGTTATGTTTGTTGAGTGGTTAGAGGTGATGGGAAACCCCGGAGATATTTTATAATTTTTTTATCACACAATACAATTGCACAGCAAAAGAATATCCCCGAAACAAGCCGGTTCCAAAAACCCAGTGAAGATCATCTTGCGAGGGGTTGACACGATGAGAGAGGTAAGTACCTAGAAACAAGAAGAGGCGATGCTGATGTAGGCACCCAAGTGTGCGCCCTCTACAGTCTCACACACATGGATTCCTCGAGCTCTCTTCTTCCACTCCCGGTGCTAGCCTCGGGAAGAAGATCCATGCCTTATGAGAGACCTCTAATCAACTTGTGCCACCACCAAGGAGTGATGCGCGAAAGGGAAAGAGGAAGAGGGGATGCCGCAAGCCTTCTTGCTCCTTTGCGCCAAGGGAAGAAGGAATTGGCCTTAGAGGAAGGCTTGCACCAATTACATAAGCCTCTGGCCTCATGCATATCCTTAGATATATAGAGGCAAGAGGCAATGATAAAATAATGAGACTAGGCCCAATTCATGAAGGGATGTGCGGCTAGGGTATGGGGGGGGATGCAATTAGAGTTAGGGCTATGGCAAGATTCCAAATCCTTTCCATAGACATCTCCTAATTGCCAAAGACTTTCCAAACAAGTATTTCATGACTCATGCGCCTCAACCCTTGCCATAGAGGCAAGATTACCATCCAAGGTAGAAGGGGGAGGTGCCTTTTACTTCCTAATGAAGCATTAGGCGCCTACTCCACCCCATTATACACTTTTAGCCCAATATCTCTTCATGACAACTTGTTATTCAGCCTCATTGGGTAATGAGTTAGCCCAAACTTCATTACAAAGGTTGATTAAGCCATTAGATCCAATCCAATGCAACCCAAAGTCAAATGTGACCAACCATGGTCAATTTCGAGTGAACCTGCCAAAAATAAAGTTTAGCACCAATAACTCTCTTCCATCTCATCAGGCCCATTGGCGCTGATGAAATCTCCCAAAAGATCCGAGCTATCCAATAACTCGATCATAAGGCTTCCCGATCAATATTGGCGCTGATGAAATCTCCTAAAAAGATCCGAGCTATCCAATAACTCGATCATAAGGCTTCCTGATCAATACGAGAACTCAAGTATCAAGATGTGCGACACTGTAGGTTCCTCTGACGTTGGCAGTGCTGACCTAAGGTCACCACAAGCAGTGAGTGGCACCTAGCAGTGCATCACCAAAAACTTGATAAGCTCCGCAAGTGCACGGATTTATCAAAGTAATAAAAAGATTATCATTCCCAACGAGGATCTAGCGGTCAAGTACCGATTACACGATCGATCTATATCTAGACGATTCAAAGTGTAGTTTTTGTTTTGAAAACTTCTAATGCAAGAAAACAAAAAGGTGGTTTTAGGATTTTGGCTAAAAATCAATTCAGATAAAATCAAGACTCGGGGTTTCACCACATTGACGATTATGAATTTAGTAAAAATAAATCTTTGATCAAAAAATTATAGTTTTGAAAGGGATTTTTCCTATGGTACAGATTACCTCCTCTCGAAGCGTAATCCGATATCTATTTATATTAATTCCCTACTCTCGTGACAATTAACATAAATAGACCATTTAAGTTCTATGAATAACCATGTTAATCCTTCAAACGAATCCAAACTACTCTCGTGATTGGATTCGTAGGTTTCAAAAGAATAGATCTGACGTTGTGATTCACCTCTCAGTCCTTCTCGCAACGTCTAAGACGCAAAATTACGTGGCCAAGGTAAATTACGGAATAACACAATTCTAATCAAATCAAATCTATAAAATTCATGTAAAAAATTTAAAACAATTATTTAATCCATAAATCGTCAACGGGCTATTCCCCAAATCCCAAAATTAAGGTTTACACATTCATGTTCAAAGCAAACAGCATGTTTATCAATGAAAATCGCATGAAAACCTAAGAAAGTTACAGGAAATCGCTAGACAAGTAATTAGAAAAGCTTCCCCTCAATCTGGAGATGAAGATGAAGTATCTAATTATTCCATTGCGCGGCTTTCCTGATCGAATCCAGCCCTAGAATTAAATCTCACCGTCGCTGCCGCCTCCCTTTATTTTCATGCATAGAAGCCCCCGAAACCCTTCCAAAACCCTTCCTTTTATAGTCTAATCAGTATAGAACCTATCTAGGAAGGTTTCTGGAGAGTTTGGTTCAATTCTAGTTCGGTTTGGAGTCGAATCGAGTGAGATATGCGAAGGGACAGAAACTTTCACCGCCCGTGATGAGTTTACGGCTTCGGCTGTAATTCTTTCTATGTATAAAAACTCCTGCGCACAGAAATATTCATGGACCGTGAAGGATTCACGGCCTCACCCGTGAAAGTTTCTGTAGACTTTTAAACTTAGCCATTTTTCCGCCCTTCGAAGCCAAAAATTACGGCCAGCCCAATAATTATGGCCAAGACCATGAAAGTTGCGTTCTTCAAGGTTTTCGCTCTAAATTTGACGTGTAAGTTCATGACCTCCTCGGGAATCGTGATATGGCTTCAAAACTAATGAAATTGATCATTTTTGAGCCTTTTTACCTATATTTTCATAAAAACCAAGAAAAGTGAAGATTCTATGCCAAGTGAAGCAAAAAATATTAAAAATCGCATAAAATCATTCAATTAAGCCCAAAATATGATCTAAAATATAGACAAAAACATAATGTAAATGCAACGCATCAAAATACCCTAGACTTAGAATTTTGCTTGTCCTCAAGCAATACCTCGATATGTATAAAGAATGTAGAGATAAAGATTTATCAACTGTTTTTGCCCCTAATATCATCCTTAGTCCACAAATTAAGTAATCAATCTTTCAAACTCAAGTAATTCAAGAAAAATCATAATAGAAATAAACTCTTAAGGGGTTACAATCCAAGAAAGATAAAACTCACAATTCATGTCATAACATCCATTCAACACACTAAATATCAGATACTTTCAATTTAATAAATCCATTTCACTTAATAGATAGGATTTATACTTCAAGAATTTCAATGATGTTAAAGAAAAGAGGTTTTTAAAGCAATTTGGTCTTTAAACTGTTATAAGTTGTTTACTGTCAGCATCATAACAAGTTTTAAGTATACCACAAAGTAGTATAATATAACTTATAGTCTCAATTATGAAAGTCAGAGGAGTTGTCCACATAACCTACAGCTTTTTCTTTTTCTCCAATTTTTTTTCTCTCTTTTTTTATTTTTTTTTCCTATTAGACTTCAACTCATGTCTTAGGTACCACTGTCAGATTTAACAGTGTCAAGTAGATGAGTCTTTTCTTTTTTTTCTCTCTTTTTTTTCCTTTTTTTTCTTTTTTTTTCTGGAGAAAGCCGGTCAGTGGCATGGTACTTAAATCGTTATCGATACTTAATCGTAACAGATTTAAAGTATACCACATCGTGGTATAATATAACTCATGACTTTAGATCACTCAACCAGAGGAGTTGGAGCAAATCTCAATTTAAAGAGATATCACCAAATTCCTATTCATAAAACTTCCATCAAGCAAAAATAGGTAAATTAAACTTCAAGTAATAAGATACTATGCATGTGTCATATGAACTCATAACAATTCACATATGCATTTTATCAATACCAGAATTGAATTTACTCAACAATTTAAGTCTATATGAAATTTCAAAAATTCCCTAAGTCATCAAATCAATCACTCAAAATGTTTCCTAAGTCTAAAATTAAGGATAAAACAATTTTGATTATTCTTTAAAAATCATAAACATTCAAAATACATATCTATAAAGTTTTGAAGAAAAAGCAATATATGTAGGACACCCTAGACTTAAATTGTTACATATGCATAAATATTAAATCAATGAAAGACAGATTTCAGAAAAATTTTACAAGAATTCCCATTATAATGTGAGCGAAGACCTGTTAAGTTATATCAAAAGATGAAAACATGACTTAGAAAATCTAGAAACTATGTCACATCAAAGATAATCATATTTTATAATGTAAACAAGTTTCAAACATTAAATATCATCATGTTTCACTATCAAAATCATGTTTACCATACTCACAAAGAAAATGTCATCATCACGGTTGGTATATGATTCACGGCTGCACCCGTGAACATCTTGTTGAACACTTTTCCTTCAAGTAAAAATTTCCCAAAAATTCCTACACATAAAAGATTGATTTTAAAAGATTTTCCATGAATAAAAATTCATCAAATCATGCTGTCAAAATTTTATTTCAAAGCAAAGCAAAAATAAAATAAAATAAAATAAATAATAAAAGTTAGAAGTTTGGGTTGCCTCCCAAAAAGAGCTTGTTTAAGGTCATTAGCTTGACCAATGTTTCATATCATGGAGGAGTTGGTGAATCTATGCCATAGTAGAGAGCATATAATCTTCTGTTTTTCCTTCGTCTCATCAGTGTGTCCACCAAATATATCCAGTTAAGCAAGTGGATCCATTCCGCAGTAACCAGTACATGCATACAAAAACAAGAGTTAGAGTCATGCAAAGAATACTCAATAATTTTTCTGTATTTATCCAAGAGTAAAATCATGCATTCTTCCTTTAGATTTATTCAGCAATTGGAAGAATATTATAATTAAAATCAAAGAATTCATACCTTGGATTGATTAAGAAGTTTTCAAATTTAATTTTGGATTTTTCACTTACCTCAATGCCAATGTGATCAAGAATTTCAAGCATTATCATCTTTTGGGTACCTGTGGTTGGATTTGTGTCAAATAACATTTCAGCTACCCCATCATCTTTATCCTTAAAATCATCTCCTTCATCATCTATAATGCAAATTTCTAATAAATTTTCTTGGAGAAAAAGGATTGATGGTTCACATGGTAGTGGTGGTGTAATATGCTCAGGATCCTCTTCCTCATCTTTTTCCTCAATTTCTTTCTCTTCAGTGGGGTATTCTATCCTAACACTATCAAATTCATCCCCATCTATGTCACTAGTTATTTCTTGAGGATCCTTAAATTCATCATCTTTCTTCTCATAAGACTCTAAAAGTTCAAATTTTTCTTCAAATATGTCCCAAGTATTTATGTTGCAAGACACTTCATTATGTAAGAGGGAACAAGATGGCTGGTAAAGTGTTGAGGAAGGTAAATCACAATCATCAAAATTTTCAAAATAATCAAAATTTGAAGAAGGTAAATCATAATCAGGAGTCATGACTAATGATTGTTCCAACTCTACAAAATTCTCAGATTTATCCTGGATTCCATCCTCTATGTCTTTTTTATCAGTGTCATATAATATACTATGAATTTTCTCAATTTGTTTGTCCATAGCAGCTATATTTTTTTCAAGCAAGGCTACTAAGTTGGATTCTTGAAGTTGACTAGAGTCTGATTGTGGAATAAAGGTTGAGTCGTTCTGATAAAACAAGTTTTCATGGTTCTCTTAACTTTGATTATATGTACTAGAGCATAAGTTAAAGTATGGAGGAATCCCTACTTGACATTCAGTGAAATGATGCCCATGAGAACCACAAATATCACAAATAACATAATATTGCATGCTTAAATAATCAATGTGTTGAGTGAAAGAATCTACCTTTGTTGCAAGTCATTGAAATACATTCGTGTCATATTCTCTTGTCATTGTCGGTGGCACATATCCCTAATTTGACCATTGACATTGGTTAAACATCATTTTTCAATTTATGCAAATAAATTCAGAAATATATAAAGTAGAATAGGAAATATAAAATATGTAGACAAGTGATTTTTGAATTATCATGTTCATACAACGTGTTAATCAAAATAAAATAAAATAAAATAATAAACTAAACTAACTAAAAAAATGTGAAAATCAAATAAAATTCAAAAAACAAAAACAAAAATAAAAAACAAAACAAAAATTAAAATAAATAAATAAATAAAAATATCTAGTCTATAAATCTCACGATTAAATCAATATTGACTGGCCTAATCCCTGGCAACGGCGCCAAAAACTTGATAATAATCCGCAACTGCATGGATTTATCGAAGTAATAAAAAGATTATCGTTCCCAACAAGGATCTGGCGGTCAAGTACCGATTACACGATCGATCTATATCTAGACGATTCAAAATATGATTTTATTTTGTTTGGACACTTCAAAGTACAAAAAGAAGCAAAAGCGAGCGTTCGGGTAAAAATCAATGCGGATAAAATCAGGATTTGGGGTTTCACCACGTTGACGATTATGAATTTAATAAAAATAAATCTTTGATCAGAAAATTATAGTTTTGAAAGGAATTTTTCCTAAGGTACAGATTACCTCCTCTTGAAGCGTAATCTAGTATCTATTTACATTAATTCCCTACTACCGTTATAATTAACATAGATAGACCCATTAAGTTCTATGAAAAACCATGTTAATTCTTCAAACGAATCCAAACTACTCTCATGATTGGATTCGTAGGTTTGAAAAGAATAGATCCGACGTTGCGATTCACCTCTCGGTCCTTCTCGCAACGTCTAAAACGTAAAATTATGTGGCTAAGGTAAATTACGGAATAACACAATTCTAATCGAATCAAATCTATAAAATTCATGTAAAAGATTTAAAACAATATATTTAATCCATAAATCATCAACGGGCTATTCCCCAAATCCCAAAATTAAGGTTTACACATTCATGATCAAAGCAAATAGCATGTTTATCAATGAAAATCGCATGAAAACCTAAGAAGGTTATAGGAAATCGCTAGACAAGTAATTAGAAAAGCTTCCCCTCAATCTAGTGATGAAGATGATGTTGGAGTATGCCCTTAAGGCTAATGTTTGAGGCCTTTGGGATTGTAATAGTATCATGTAATAAACTCTTATGTTTATAAAAGGCATGGTTATTATTCAGCTTGTTACCTTGTCTGCTGTAATAAGTGTACTTCTGAATAATGTCTCAAAGCTGTTCAGCTAGGCTGACAGGCTATAAGTCCTTAGTCGAGATATCTTGGAGAACATGAGACAGCCTTGATATGATAGAGACTAATATGAGTGCTAATCTTATAGGATGCTTCGAGCATGGAATAAGATGTAGACTCATGGGTACATTGGATGTACTGGACAGACCCTACTGGGATATTCCATTGCTTGTCACAATGTGAATGATCCTTGTAAGCAACAAGTGGCACATGTCCTCTGACTTGAGATCACTTGTGTTTCTAAATGAGGATTGTCATTGTCTTGAGCTAGTTCAATATCATTTGAGATATAATGATTATAGACTATCTTGGATGGTGAGCTTGAATCAGGTTAGGGCACTTGTGATAGATAAAGGATTGCCGTCTCCTTGTTTAAGGAGTGTGATGTTCTATAGGGCCACACTATATGAGATGATTGAGGAAGTGTATGGCCATACCCAGATGACTATGTTCATCTGATCTAATCATGCTCATCGTATTGGAGTTACAAGCTTGACATGCTTGTCCAATAAGAACATCCAGTGGCAAAGGACACATGTATGCCTTGTGAATTGAGTCACACTTGTGCTGTGTTTTGGGTGCAGTCTTGGAAGACTCTTTCCTTTATATCGGGAGACAGTGATGTGTTGCTAGATACCCCTCACTGATCGTGATAACGTAAGTTATCGTTACCGACATTTAAAGGAAACCCTCAGGGTCGCACAATTTGGTGATATGGCTTCCTTAAGTCAGATCGTGTGGACTGAATTGTTTTGGTTCAGTTTAAAGAGATTTAATCTCTGATTGTAAGTGAGATCTGGTCTGATCATGTTTGATTGATTAGAGCTTTAGATCGGTAAGCTTCGATCGAGAGAGATGATGCTAGATCGGTGCGATCAGAAGCGTCAGATGATGAAGGGTCAGATCTAGGACCTTGTGGTCTAATTTGGTCTAGACTTAATTCTGGGCTGATTTGGTTTCGAAATTGAACCAATGAAATTGAACCGGCTCATGGGTTGAGCGCTTGGTTCAAGAGGGAGAAGAGGTTGCGTTTGGTTCATGGAAACATGAACCATGAACGCCAACTCTTAATCGTTGCCATTTATGGAAAGTTCCATAAGCTAAACGCATATGCGTTCATGGCTTGATTACTCTCTAATGCTTTCGGTTTTGCTCTTTGGGCGTGGAGAAAACGGCTTGCTCTTGGAGAAGGCGTTGTTCTTGCGAAAAGAAGGAAGAGCTCTCGAAAAGAAGGCAGCCCTTTTCATCTAATCTCCTACACACGGTTGAAAGAGCTTGCCAATCTTGCTAGCACAAGACTTGCGCAAGGAGGAAGCTTTCATCCCTTGTGTGTGATTTCTTTGGAGAAGATCCCTTCGGTCTTTCTTCTTCCAAGCCGCACCATCTACATGGCTATGGTATGATCTTGTTCTTATCAATCTTTGATAGTTGAACAATTGGCATGCAAACGATTTTAAAACCCTTGCTTCCGCTTGCATCATTTTTCATTAGCGCCATGCTTAGGGTTTTTGCCCCCTTTATCTTTGGGGTTCCTTCAATTGGTATCAGAGCTTGGCTCTTTGCATGCTATTTTGTTTGCTAATGTGATCCATACTTGTTGCGCCTACTTTGTTTACATGTTGGATGCGCTTACCTTGGTTTGGTTTCATGAAAGTTGCGCTTGTATCATGGCTTCATGAAGGTTGCGCATGTATCATTTGATGACATGTAGTTTGCGCTCCCCCTTGAAGGGGACTCCCTGAAGTTTGCGCTCCCCCTTGAAGGGGACCCCCTTAGATCTAAGGGTTATCAAGCATGTTGTTTGTTTGTTTGCGCATGTACTAGATGTTTTTAAAAACAAACTTACATCTTGCGCGCATGATTAGATCTAAGGTGTCCCTACAATAAACCCTTAGATGGGTTGATGGGGTTGAAGTCACCACTAGGTTAGATCCAAGTCTGATCAGACCATCTGACAGCTCAGATGGGTTGACCCAATAGCACCTATGCGCAAGCACAAGGTGGCTATAGGTTGACTGCATCTAGGGCGTGTAGCGAGGTCTGGTTGAGACAACTACTGAACACACTTGAGTTAGGCTCGGGGTCACACCCGCTTGCCAAAACTCATGGGGTGGTTCAGCCCTTGGGGCATGCATGGTTGACCATTAGGTCAACTCGGGTCAGTTAGGACTCGGTGCATGCAAGGGCAAAGGATCTAACTAGATGGATGAGTGGATCCCCATCAATGGACCATTGTAAGGTTATAGGGATCATAAGGAAATTAAAATTGATGCCATGGGGTTTTTCAAAACTTTTAATTTCAAAATGATTGGATCACATGTTGATTGAACCATTTGCTTGTTTATTTAGTCTTATGTGGGTTGCCCTATTGTGTGCTGTGCTGGGGCCTGCGTGCCTGGATTTAAAATTGTAAATTAATTTGTGATCTGCGAATCACATTGTACTTAATTTATAATATGTAGTTGACCTGCGAGTCAACCTTGTCTAGATAGATCAAATGTATTTGATTAGACAAGAGCAAAGGCACACATCCCAAAGGGGCATTCAGCTGGTAACGCACCTGAGGTGCTCTTGGCGCTAGGGCCCTAGGTTGGACCAGATGAGATGCCAAGGAGCTCAAGTGAAGACTTAAGTAAATTAAGGTCTTACTAGGGTTCATGGGCTTTTACCACATAAGATCATGCTTTCTTCTTATTGCTTATAATTAGAATTGCATGTTTAAGTTTATCTTCTGCTATCACCATAGGACTTGCATGATAGTTAAGAAGATAAAAGACCGATAAAATCCAACGCTAATATATCAAGCTCGTAAGCCTTCTGACGCGAAACCTCACCTTTCTGATTATCGTTGGAGCCGTGTTGAACCCACTCAGTGGGCACGTCCATCTATCTTCAGACGGTGCTGGATTTCACCTGCGTGTTACAGAGTTGGGATTTATCCCCTCTCGTTGCTCAGCATAGCACGTGGTGGTCCAGGGAGTAGGTCAGGTCAGCTTGACCATGTTGGCTACATATGTGGCGCATATGGTAGCACATGGAGGCAGCCATCTCTGGGATCAGAGACTGTGTTGTACCAACTCAGTTGGCACAGTCTGCTGGATTGCCAAGATGAAGGGGAATCGCACGGGTTGGCGATTGGCTGGGACAGCCTACCAGAAATTAGTGCTTGTTATCTCTGTGCATCTTATCTCGCCTGAGCGGGACGCGGAGACCAAGTATGAAATCTGGATCCCATCTCACTAAAAGAGTATTACTCTTTCGGACTGTTTACTGGATTTTTCAGTCAGACAAAATAGTGAGAAAAGAATCTTTCTTAAGTCCTGGATTGATTCTAAACATTGATACTGACCTTGCTGTTCTTGCTTGTTGTAGATTCCTGCAGCAACGAACACCATGAGCTTCAATGTGCGATCCCTACTGGAAAGGGAGAAGTTTGCTGGGCCGAACTTCTCTGACTGGTTCGGACACCTTAAGATTGTTCTTAAGGCAGAGAGGAAACTGTATGTCCTCGAGACGGCGATACCGCCGCAGCCCGCTCCGAACGCCGCAAGGGCGGTTCGGGAAGCCTACGAAAAGCACGTCAATGATAGCATTGATGTCGCTTGCCTGATGCTAGCGTCTATGACGCCACCGCTGCAGCGTCAGCATGAGGATATGTCAGCTATAGAGATTATAGCGAACCTCAAAATGCTGTATGCTGCACAGGCGAGGACTGAGCGCTATAATCTGACGAAGCTCTTCTTTCAGAGCAAACTGGCTGAGGGGAGCCCAGTGGGAGCTCACGTGCTCAAGATGATTGGGCACAAGGAGGCTCTAGATAAACTGGGGCATACCATCAACCAGGAGCTTGCTGTAGACATAATTCTACAGTCTCTTCCGCCTTCTTTCGATGCGTTCATCATTAACTATAATATGAACAAAATCGATTGTACGCCGGCAGAGCTGTTGAATATGCTCTTGACAACTGAGGAAACTCTGAAGGGTAAGCCTTCAACCTCTGTCTTAATAGTTCCTTCTAGGAACAAGAAGAAGGGGAAGAAGGGCAAGGCCCCTGTCAAGAATTACAGCAAGGCCCTGAAACAGAAGGTGAAGCGGTCGAAGGACAACAGGTGTTTCCACTGTGGCCAGCTGGGTCACTGGAAAAAGGACTGTAAAGCGCTCCAAGGAGATAAGAGGGGAAGCATCGCTTCTGGCTCAGGTATATATGTGACTGAGGTCATGTTATCTTCTTCTACTATATCATGGGTGTTGGACACCGCATGTGGAGTTCACATTTGTTCAAATGTGCAGGAACTCAAGAGAAGAAGGCAGGTGGGACAGCATGAGGTAGACCTACGAGTTGGAAACGGGGCACGGGTTGCTGCTGTTGCTGTAGGAGACTATTTCATTACTTTACCATCTGGCATTGTATTAGAATTAAACAATTGTTACTTTGTACCCAGTATTACCAAGAATATTATCTCTATTCCTGCTCTTGTCAGGAAAGGATTTGCCTTTGAATGCAAGATTTCAAAGTGTGTTTTGACTTATGATAATATTGTGTATGCGACTGGTTCAATTAACAATGGGTTATACATGTTGGACATGGAAAATTCTATACAAAACATTGATAATAAGAAAGCCAAGTATGCTGATGACAGCACCTTGTTATGGCATAGTCGTTTAGGCCATATAAACGAGAAGCGCATTAAGCGGTTGCATAATCATGGACTGCTGGGATCTTTCTCCTATGAGGAGATTGATACATGCAAAGCTTGTTTGATGGGTAAAATGACGAAGTCACCTTTTCTTCACAAAGGTCAAAGGGCTTCAGGTTTACTGGACCTTATACACAGTGATGTGTGTGGGCCTTTTAGTAAACAAGCCAGAGGTGGCTATCAGTACTTCATTACCTTTACTGATGATTTCAGTAGGTATGGGTATGTCTATTTAATGAGACATAAAAATGAATCTTTTGACAAGTTCAAAGAGTTCAAAAATGAAGTACAAAATCAGTTAGGCCGAAATATCAAGGCACTTCGTTCTGATCGAGGTGGTGAATACCTGAGTCATGCGTTTACTGACTATCTGAAAGAGTGTGGGATTATCTCACAGCTCACTCCGCCAGGAACACCGCAGTGGAATGGTGTGTCCGAGAGGAGAAATAGAACGTTACTTGATATGGTTCGTTCTATGATGAGTCAGGCTACTCTTCCATACTCCTTTTGGGGTTTTGCACTGGAAACAGCTGCAAAGGTACTAAACCGAGTGCCATCCAAGGCAGTTTCAAAGACGCCATATGAGTTATGGTATGGGAAACAGCCTAGCTTGACATTTATCAAGATCTGGGGTTGCGAGGCTTATGTCAAAAAGCTCGCCTCTGGGAAACTAGAGAGCAGATCTGACAAATGCATCTTTGTCGGTTACCCTAAGGAAACTAAGGGTTATTATTTCTTCGATCCCAAGGAGAACAAGGTTTTTGTTGCTCGGACGGCCATATTTCTTGAGAAGGAATTTCTTCTGCAAGAGGCCAGTGGGAGAGAAATAAAGCTGGATGAGAATCCAGAAGAAGGACAAAGTAGTCAAGCACAGTTGGATGAGCCTGAGCCGGTAGATCAGGTTATTGAACAACCTGAGGCTCAAATATCACGGGAACCGCGAAGATCGGGTAGGATCCGTCGACAGCCTGAGCGCTATGACGGAGTCTACATCATTGATAATGATGAACCCCTAACTTATGCGGATGCGGTCAGTGGACCGGAGTCAGCTAGATGGCTTGAAGCTATGCGAGCCGAGATGGACTCCATGTCAGATAACCAAGTCTGGGATTTGGTTGATCCGCCTCCGGGAGTAATCCCTATAGGCTGTAAATGGATCTTCAAGAAGAAGATTGACATGGATGGTAACGTGGTTACCTATAAAGGCAGGCTAGTTGCGAAAGGTTTCAAACAAATCTACGGGTTAGATTATGATGAAACTTTCTCACCAGTAGCCATGTTTAAGTCTATTCGGATTCTTTTCGCGATAGCTGCATATTACGATTATGAGATCTGGCAGATGGATGTGAAGACAGCTTTCCTCAATGGAAATCTGGATGAGGATGTGTATATGACACAACCGGAAGGTTTCACTAGTCCATCAGATCGTCATAAAATATGCAAGTTAAAGAAGTCCATTTATGGACTGAAACAAGCATCAAGAAGCTGGAACATTCGTTTTGATGAATCAATCTCTGAGTTTGGTTTCATCAAGAACGAAGATGACCCGTGTGTATATAAGAGGTTTAGTGGGAGCGTGATTACATTCCTAATCCTCTACGTCGATGATATCTTGATCATTGGAAACGATATTCCTGAACTGCATGCTGTTAAGGCATGGTTAGGAAAATGTTTCCAGATGAAAGATCTAGGAGAAGCAGCCTATGTATTAGGTGTGAAGATCTACCGGGATAGATCTAAGAGGCTTCTCGGGCTGTGCCAGAGTACCTACATCGATAAGGTCCTGGAGAGATTCCATTTAGAGAATTCTAAACGTGGATATCTTCCAGTCAGACATGGTCTGAATCTTTCGAAGAGTCAGTGTCCACAAACACAGACTGAGAAAGATGAAATGGACAATACGCCTTATGCTTCGGCTATTGGGTCCATAATGTATGCGATGTTGTGTACTCGCCCAGACGTCGCTTACGGGTTAAGCGTGACCAGTCGATTCCAAAGTAATCCAGGTTTGGCGCACTGGATTGCGGTCAAGAACATTTTAAAATATCTGCGGAGGACCAAAGATATGTTCTTGATATATGGTGGTCAGGAAGAACTCAGTATAGAGGGATATACTGACGCTTCGTTCCAGTCAGACCAGGATGATTTCCGATCGCAATCAGGCTATGTTTTTAGCTTGAATGGTGGAGCAGTGGTGTGGAAAAGCTTCAAACAGTCTACTGTTGCTGATTCCACAACAGAAGCCGAGTATGTTGCAGCCTCGGAAGCATCCAAGGAGGCAGTGTGGATTCGTAAGTTCGTGAGAGAACTTGGTGTCGTTCCTTCGAGTGCAGATCCTTTGGTTATCTTCTGTGATAACACTGGAGCTATAGCACAAGCAAAGGAACCTCGGTCGCACCAGAAGTCCAAGCACATACAGAGACGGTTTCACTTGATCCGGGAGATCATTGATCGTGGCGAGATCAAGATTTGCAAGGTTCATACAGATGACAATCTGGCAGACCCGCTTACCAAGCCTCTGGCGCAGCAGGAGCATGAGAAGCACTGTAATAATATGGGTTTGAGATTTCTCAACCATTAGATTAAGTGCAAGTGGGAGATTGTTGGAGTATGCCCTTAAGGCTAATGTTTGAGGCCTTTGGGATTGTAATAGTATCATGTAATAAACTCTTATGTTTATAAAAGGCATGGTTATTATTCAGCTTGTTACCTTGTCTGCTGTAATAAGTGTACTTCTGAATAATGTCTCAAAGCTGTTCAGCTAGGCTGACAGGCTATAAGTCCTTAGTCGAGATATCTTGGAGAACATGAGACAGCCTTGATATGATAGAGACTAATATGAGTGCTAATCTTATAGGATGCTTCGAGCATGGAATAAGATGTAGACTCATGGGTACATTGGATGTACTGGACAGACCCTACTGGGATATTCCATTGCTTGTCACAATGTGAATGATCCTTGTAAGCAACAAGTGGCACATGTCCTCTGACTTGAGATCACTTGTGTTTCTAAATGAGGATTGTCATTGTCTTGAGCTAGTTCAATATCATTTGAGATATAATGATTATAGACTATCTTGGATGGTGAGCTTGAATCAGGTTAGGGCACTTGTGATAGATAAAGGATTGCCGTCTCCTTGTTTAAGGAGTGTGATGTTCTATAGGGCCACACTATATGAGATGATTGAGGAAGTGTATGGCCATACCCAGATGACTATGTTCATCTGATCTAATCATGCTCATCGTATTGGAGTTACAAGCTTGACATGCTTGTCCAATAAGAACATCCAGTGGCAAAGGACACATGTATGCCTTGTGAATTGAGTCACACTTGTGCTGTGTTTTGGGTGCAGTCTTGGAAGACTCTTTCCTTTATATCGGGAGACAGTGATGTGTTGCTAGATACCCCTCACTGATCGTGATAACGTAAGTTATCGTTACCGACATTTAAAGGAAACCCTCAGGGTCGCACAATTTGGTGATATGGCTTCCTTAAGTCAGATCGTGTGGACTGAATTGTTTTGGTTCAGTTTAAAGAGATTTAATCTCTGATTGTAAGTGAGATCTGGTCTGATCATGTTTGATTGATTAGAGCTTTAGATCGGTAAGCTTCGATCGAGAGAGATGATGCTAGATCGGTGCGATCAGAAGCGTCAGATGATGAAGGGTCAGATCTAGGACCTTGTGGTCTAATTTGGTCTAGACTTAATTCTGGGCTGATTTGGTTTCGAAATTGAACCAATGAAATTGAACCGGCTCATGGGTTGAGCGCTTGGTTCAAGAGGGAGAAGAGGTTGCGTTTGGTTCATGGAAACATGAACCATGAACGCCAACTCTTAATCGTTGCCATTTATGGAAAGTTCCATAAGCTAAACGCATATGCGTTCATGGCTTGATTACTCTCTAATGCTTTCGGTTTTGCTCTTTGGGCGTGGAGAAAACGGCTTGCTCTTGGAGAAGGCGTTGTTCTTGCGAAAAGAAGGAAGAGCTCTCGAAAAGAAGGCAGCCCTTTTCATCTAATCTCCTACACACGGTTGAAAGAGCTTGCCAATCTTGCTAGCACAAGACTTGCGCAAGGAGGAAGCTTTCATCCCTTGTGTGTGATTTCTTTGGAGAAGATCCCTTCGGTCTTTCTTCTTCCAAGCCGCACCATCTACATGGCTATGGTATGATCTTGTTCTTATCAATCTTTGATAGTTGAACAATTGGCATGCAAACGATTTTAAAACCCTTGCTTCCGCTTGCATCATTTTTCATTAGCGCCATGCTTAGGGTTTTTGCCCCCTTTATCTTTGGGGTTCCTACAGATGAAGTATCCAATTCTTCCTTTGCACGGCTTACCTAATCAAATCCAGCCCTAGAATTGAATCTCGCCATCGCCTCCCTTTGTTTTCATGCGTAGAAGCCCCCGAAACCCTTCCAAAATCCTTCCTTTTATAGTCTAATCAGTATAGAACCCATCTAGGAAGGTTTCTGGAGAGTTTGGTTCAATTCTGGTTCGGTTTGGAGTCGAATCGAGTGAGAAACACGAAAGGCGGACGATTTTACGGCCTGTGATTAAATTACGGCCGAAGCCGTAAATCCTTCTATGTATACAGCCCTTTGTACACAGAAAGTTTCACGGACCGTGATGGAATCACGGCCTCACTCGTGAAAATATCTGTGAACTTTTTAACTTAGCCATTTTTCGTCGCTCATCGAAGCCAAAATTACGGCTGGCCCCAGAATTACGGCCATGGCCGTGAAAGTTGTGTTCTTCACTATTTTCGCTTCAAATTTGACGTGTAAGCTTGTGATCTTCTCGGGAATCATATTATGGCTTCAAAACTCTCAAAATCCATCATTTTTATGCCATTTTACCTACATTTTCACAAAAATTAAGAAAAATGAAGATTCTGTGCAAAGTGAAGTAAAAACACTAAAAATTGCATAAAATCATTCAATTAATCCCAAATATGATGTAAAATATAGGCAAAAATATGGTGTAAATGCAACTCATCAATCGCTGCTACCCAAGTCATCGAAATGGATATCGACATCGACATCCCCATTATCGCAACTAGGTACAGATGCATTACAGTCTCTTTGCCAAACCGATATCCAATTGGACAAGTGTGTCACCACTTGTTTTCACCCAATCACATGGTCATGACTAAATCAGGTTCTCACTTGGGTATGGCCAAACACTTTCAGTCATAGAACCATAAGGGGGCCCTGTAGATATCAAGCCTCCCTCAGGAAGGGGCAAATCCTTTGTCTGTCCATTGACCTTCTCATATGGGTCGTGACATACTCAATGACAACCATTATTACCTCTCAACTACGGTGAGGTGTTAGGTTGTATCAAAGCATGTCCCTAACCATATAGAATAGTCAATGACCTCAAATCAAGGGATCAATGCATCCCTTGTCACTTGTAAGTATAACTCAGGACACTAAGTCATAGCCTTACAGCGAGTCGGTCCAGTATATCTACCACTGATATACCCATATGTCTGCATTAGCACTACTTGTCTAACCAGCCCATATACCACTCTCACAAGTACCATAGCTATCACATATCCACCAAGGTACATTGACTAGGGACAACCATTTGAGCGCAGATCCAATCTGTCTCCAGGGGCATTATCATGCACGTACATAATCGCAGATAAAAACTGAGCATCATAATGACAATGCTAGAATGATATATAAGATATATCAATGTCAAGTAGTACAAAGATAGACCAACGCTAGGTTTTAGGGCATATACACCAACAATCTCCCACTTGCATTAAAACCTAGAGGTTGAGGAACCTCAACCCCATATCTCTAGTATGACCATCATGCTTCTGCTGCGCCAAAGCCTTGGTCAGTGGGTCTACTAGATTGTTCTCTGTATCAACTCTACTAATTTTGACATCACCTTGGTCAAAGATCTCTCTAATTAGGTGAAATCTCTTGAGCATGTATTTGGATCTTTAATGAGACCGTGGTTCCTTGGCTTGTGCAATTGAAAGTCCCCTAGAACTGAAGGGGGAAACCCTAATAGGAGGCGCAACAATAATTTTCTAGCGGAATCTTAGGGTTTCAAAAGATCGAATGTAAGTTCATGTGATCAACTCCTTATAATGTATAAATCAGATTAGATTCATACCGTTGCCATCGATCGGATGGTGCCTTGGAAGGAAAGGGGCAAATGTTCCTTCTCCAAAGGTGACGCACACAAACGAATATGGCTTGCTCCTTTGAATCTTTGTGCTAGCAAAGCTCTTCAAAAGGTTCTTGATCGGTTGAAGGGAATGAGATGAGAGTTCTCTCCTTTTCGAATCCTTCTCCAATGCGTGAAGAAGTCGCCACCCAAGGAAGCGCCGAAAGAGAAATGAGAGGCGAGAATAGAGCATGATAACCTCAACGTGAGGCGTGGTCACGATTTAGAAGTCATGGCTTCTAAAATTAGTAAACCACTTCTCCTCATGCGCCCATGAGTTTACCCAAGCGCAAATCTCTGATCTTTTGAACCATGCGCTCAAGTAATGAGCTGGTTCAATTAAATTTGGTTCAAATACCAAATTAAACCAAGCCCTCTGGTCTAGATCATAATTAAACCCTAAGGCTCCAGATCTAACCGTTCATCTCTTGATGCTCCTGATCTCACTGATCTAGCATCTATTCTCTCGATCGAAGCTTACCGATCTCAAGCCCTAATCAATCAAACATGATCAGACCAGATCTCACTTACAATCAGAGATCAAATCCCTTTAAACTGAACCCAAATAATTCAGTCCACACGATCTGACTTAAGTAAGCCATATCATCAATTTGTGCGACCCTGAGGGTTTCCTTTAAATGTCGGTAACGATAACTCACGTTATCACGATCAGTGAGGGGTATCTAGCAACACATCACTGTCTCCCGATATAAAGGAAAGAGTCTTCCAAGACTACACCCAAACCACAGCACAAGTGTGAATCCAATTCACAAGGCATGCAAATTTCCTTTGCCACTGGATGTTCTTATTGGACAAGCGTGTCAAGCTTGTAGCTCCAATATGATGAGCATGATTAGATCAGATGATCATTGTCATCTGGGTATGGCCATACACTTTCTCAATCATCTCATCCAGGGGGGGCCCTTTAGAACATCACACTCCTTAAACAAGGAGACGGCAATCCTATATCTATCACTAGTGCCCTAACCTGATTCAAGCTCACCATCCAAGATAGTCTATAACCATTATGTTTCAAATGATATTGAACTACCTCAAAACAATGACAATCATCATTTAGAAAACACAAGTGATCTCAAGTCAGAGGAAATGTGCCACTTGTCGCATTCAAGGATTATTCATACTGTGACAAGCAATTGAATATCCTAGTAGGGTCTGTCCAGTACATCCAATGTACCCATGAGTCTACATCTTATTCCATGCTCGAAGCATCCTATAAGATTAGAACACATATTAGTCTTAACCATATCAAGGCTGTCTCATGTTCACCAAGATATATCGACTAAGGACTTAACTGCATGTCAGCCTAGCTGAACAGCTTTGAGACATTATTCAGAAGTACACTTATTGCAGCAGACAATGTAACAAACTGAATAACAACCATGCCTTTATAAACATAAGAGTTTATTACATGATACTGATACATTCCCAAGGCCTCAAACATTAGCCTTAAGGGCATACCCCAACAATCTCCCACTTGCACTTAATCTAATGGTTGAGAAATCTCAAACCCATATTATTACAGTGCTTCTCATGCTTCTGCTGCGCCAGAGGCTTAGTAAGCGGGTCTGCCAGATTGTCATCTGTATGAACCTTGCAGACTTTGATCTCGCCACGATCAATGATCTCCCTGATCAAGTGAAACCGCCTATGTATGTGCTTGGACTTCTGGTGCGACCGTGGTTCCTTTGCTTGTGCGATTGCTCCAGTGTTATCACAAAAGATAACCAAAGGATCTGCACTCGAAGGAACAACACCAAGTTCCTGAACGAACTTACGAATCCATACTGCCTCCTTGGATGCTTCCGAGGCTGCAACATACTCGGCTTCTGTTGTGGAATCAGCAACGATTGACTGTTTGAAACTCTTCCACACCACCGCTCCTCCATTCAAGCTAAAAATATAGCCTGATTGCGATCGAAAATCATCCTGGTCAGACTGGAACGAAGCGTCAGTATATCCTTCAATACTGAGTTCTTCCTGACCACCATATATCAAGAACATATCTTTGGTCCTCCGTAGATATTTTAAAATGTTCTTGACTGCAATCCAGTGTGCCATACCTGGATTACCTTGGAACCGACTGGTCACGCTTAACCCGTAAGCGACGTCTGGGCGAGTACACAACATCGCATACATGATGGACCCAATAGCCGAAGCATAAGGCGTATTGTCCATTTCATCTTTCTCAGTCTGTGTTTGTGGACACTGACTCTTCGAAAGATTCAGACCATGTCTGACTGGAAGATATCCTCTTTTAGAATTCTCTAAATGAAATCTCTCCAGGACTTTATCGATGTAAGTACTCTGGCACAGCCCGAGAAGCCTCTTAGATCTATCCCTGTAGATCTTCACACCTAATACATAGGCTGCTTCTCCAAGATCTTTCATCTGGAAACATTTCCTTAGCCATGCCTTTACGACAAGCATTTCAGGAATGTCGTTTCCAATGATCAAGATATCATCGACGTAGAGGACTAGGAAAGTAATCACGCTCCCACTAAACCTACTATATACACACGGGTCATCTTCGTTCTTGATGAAACCAAATTCAGTGACTGATTCATCAAAACGAATATTCCAGCTTCTTGATGCTTGTTTGAGTCCATAAATAGACTTCTTTAACTTGCATATTTTATGACGATCTGATGGATTAGTGAAACCTTCTGGTTGTGTCATATACACATCCTCATCCAGATTTCCATTAAGGAAAGCCGTTTTCACATCCATCTGCCAGATCTCATAATCGTAATATGCTGCTATCGCGAAAAGAATCCGAATAGACTTAAACATGGCTACAGGTGAGAAAGTTTCATCATAATCTATCCCGTAGATTTGTTTGAAACCTTTCGCAACTAGCCTGCCTTTATAGGTAACCACGTTACCATCCATGTCAATCTTCTTCTTGAAGATCCATTTACAACCTATAGGGATTACTCCCAGAGGCGGATCAACCAAATCCCAGACTCGGTTATCTGACATGGAGTCCATCTCAGCGCGCATAGCTTCAAGCCATCTCGCTGACTCCGGTCCACTGACCACATCCGCATAAGTGAGGGGTTCATCATGATCAATGATGTAGACTCCGTCATAGCGCTCAGGCTGTCGACGGATCCTTCCCGATCTTCGCGGTTCCCGTGATATCTGAGCCTCAGGTTGTTCAGTAACCTATTCTACCGGCTCAGGCTCATCCAACTGTGCTTGACCACTTTGTCCTTCCTCTGGATTCTCATCCAGCTTTATTTCTCTCCCACTGGCCTCTTGCAGAAGAAACTCCTTCTCAAGAAATATGGCCGTCCGAGCAACAAATACTTTGTTCTCTTTGGGATCGTAGAAATAATAACCCTTAGTTTCCTTAGGGTAACCGACAAAGATACATTTCTCAGATCTGCTCTCTAGTTTCCCAGAGGCGAGCTTTTTGACATAAGCCTCGCAGCCCCAGATCCTGATAAATGTTAAGCTCGGCTGTTTCCCATACCATAACTCATATGGCGTCTTTGAAACTGCCTTGGATGGCACTCGGTTTAGTACCTTTGCAGCTGTCTCCAGTGCAAATCCCCAAAAGGAGTAAGGTAGAGCAGCCTGACTCATCATAGAACGAACCATATCAAGTAACGTTCTATTTCTCCTCTCGGACACACCATTCCATTGCGGTGTTCCTGGCGGAGTGAGCTGTGAGATAATCCCACACTCCTTCAGATAGTCAGTAAACTCTCGACTTAGGTATTCTCCACCTCGATCAGAACGAAGTGCCTTGATATGTCGGCCTAGCTGATTCTGTACTTCATTCTTGAATTCTTTGAACTTGTCAAAAGATTCACTCTTATGTCTCATCAGATAGACATAACCGTACCTACTGAAATCATCAGTGAAGGTGATGAAGTATTGATAGCCACCTCTGGCATGTTTACTAAATGGCCCACACACATCACTGTGTATAAGGTCAAGTAAACCTGAAGCCCTTTGACCTTTGTGGGGAAAAGGTGACTTCGTCATTTTACCCATTAAACAAGCTTTGCATGTATCAATCTCCTCATAGGAGAATGATCCCAGCAGTCCATAATCATGCAACCGCTTAATGCGTTTCTTGTTAACTAAACGACTATGCCATAGCAAGGTGCTGTCATCAGCATATTTGGCTTTCTTATTATCAATATTGTGTATAGAACATTCCATGTCCAACATGAATAACCCATTGTTAATTGAACCAGTAGAATAAACAATATTATCTAAAGTAAGAATACACTTTGAAATATTGCATTCAAAGGAAAACCCTTTCCTGACAAGAGCAGGAATGGAGATAATATTTTTAGTAATGCTGGGAACAAAGTAACAATTGTCTAGTTCCAATACAAGTCCAATGGTAATGAGATGAAATAGTCTCCTACAGCAACAGCAGCAACCCGTGCCCCATTTCCAACTCGTAGGTCCACCTCATGCTGTCCCACCTGTCTTCTTCTCTTGAGTTCCTGTACATTTGAACAAATGTGAACTCCACATGCAGTGTCCAACACCCATGAAATAGAAGAAGATGAAACCATGACTTCCGTCACGTAAATACCTGAGCCAGAAGCGATGCTTCCCCTCTTGTCTCCTTGGAGCGCTTTACAGTCCTTTTTCCAGTGACCCAGCTGGCCACAGTGGAAACATCTGTATTCCTTTGACCGCTTAACTTTTTGCTTCAGAGCCTTGCTGTAACTCTTGATAGGGGCCTTGCCCTTCTTCCCCTTCTTCTTGTTCCTAGAAGGAACCATTAAGACAGAGGTCGAAGGCTTTCCCTTCAGAGTCTCCTCAGTAGTCAAGAGCATATTCAGCAGCTCTGCCGGAGTACAGTCGATTTTGTTCATATTAAAGTTAATGATGAACGCATCGAAAGAGGGCGGGAGAGACTGCAGAATAATGTCTACAGCAAGCTCCTGATTGATGGTATGCCCCAGTTTCTCTAGAGCCTCCTTGTGCCCAATCATCTTGAGCACGTGAGCTCCCACTGGGCTCCCTTCAGCCAGTTTGCTCTAGAAGAACAGCTTTGTCAGATTATAGCGTTCTGTCCTCGCCTGTGCAGCATACAGCATCTTGAGGTTTGCTATGATTTGTATAGCAGACATATCCTCATGCTGACGCTGCAGCGGTGGCGTCATAGACGCTAGCATCAGGCAAGCGACATCAATGCTATCATTGACGTGCTTTTCATAAGCTTCCCGAACCGCCCTTGCGGCGTTCGGAGCGGGCTGAGGCGGTATAGCCGTCTCGAGGACATACAGTTTCCTCTCTGCCTTAAGAACAATCTTAAGGTGTCCGTACCAGTCTGAGAAGTTCGGCCCAGCAAACTTCTCCCTTTCCAGTGGGGATCGCACATTAAAGCTCATGGTGTTCGTTGCTGCAGGTATCTACAACAATGCAAGAACAGCAAGGTCAGTATCAATGTTAAGAATCAATCAGGACTTAAGAATGATTCTTTTTCTCACTATTTTATCTGGCTGAAAAATCCAGCAAAAACAGCCCGAAAGAGTAGAACTCTTTTAGTGAGATGGGATCCAGATTTCATACTTGGTCTCCGCGTCCCGCTCAGGCGAGATAAGATGCACAGAGAGTACAAGCACTAATCTCTGGTAGGCTGTTCCAGCCAATCGCCAACCCGTGCGATTCCCCTTCATCTGGGCAATCCAGCAGACTGTGCCAACTGAGTTGGTACAACACAATCTCTGACCCCACAAATGGCTGCCTCCATGCGCTACCATATGCGCCACATATGTAGCCTACATGGTCAAGCTGACCCGACCTACTCCCTGGACCACCACGTGCTATGCTGAGCAACGAGAAGCGATAAATCCCTTCTCTGTAACACGCAGGTGTAATCCAGCACCGTCTGAAGATAGAAGGACGTGCCCACTGAGTGGGTACAACACGGCTCCAACGATAATCAGAACAGTGAGGTTTCGCGTCAGAAGGCTTACGAGCTTGATATTTTAGCGTTGGATTTTAACGGTCTTTTATCTTCTTCACTATCATGCAATTCTACTTATATAAACAATAAAAGAAAGTATGGATCTTATGTGGTAAAAGCCCATAGCCTAAGTAAGACCTTAATTAACTTAAGTCTTCACTTGCTTTTCTTCATGGGACTTTTGCTGCTCATTTGGCCCAAACTAGGGCCCAAGCGCCATCTGCAACTCAGGTGCGCCTACCAGGAAAATGCGCCTGGTCTCAGAGTCGAACCCTGGACCTCCCACCTGGTCAAGCCTCTGCTGCAAGCGCCTCTGCCAAGTGTGCTCTGTGCTCTTGTCTGATTAACTTACAAATTAATCTATCTAGACAAGATTGACACGCAGGTCAATTACACTTTATAAATTAAATACAATGTGATACGCAGATCACAATAATTAATTTACAACTTTTAATACAGGCACGCAGGCCCCAGCACAGCACACATTTAACATGGGCAGCCCACATAAGAATAAATAAACAAGCATATGCCACAATCAAACATGTGATCCTTTCAAGAAAATAAAATTTTTTGGAAAAACCCATTGGCATCAATTTTATTTTCCTTATATGCCCTACTACCTTACAACGGTCCATTACTAGGGATCCACTCATCCAACCTAGTCAGATCCATTGCCCTTGCATGCACCAAGTCGTAACTGACTTGAGTTGACCCAGTGGTCAACCATGCATGCGCCAGGGCTAAACGACCACTATGAGGTCTGGCAAGCGGGTGTGACCCCGGGCCTAACTCATGTGCATTCATTAGTTGTCTCAACCAGACATCGCTACACGCCTGTCTGCAGTCGACCTATAGCCACCAGGTGCTTGCGCACAGGTGCTATCTGGTCAACCCATCAAGGCTGTCAGATGGTCTGATCAGACTATCTGGATCTAACCTAGGGGATGACTTCAACCCTAATAACCCGTCTAAGGGTTTAAAGTAAGGTCTTAGATCTAATGTGGAGCGCGCATGATACAAGTTTTTGACAAAACAAAGACTTTAACAAGCGCCAACATAAACATGAAAATACACATGCGCCAACATCTAAAAAACTAGCATGTAGTTTCGCATGTGATGACAATTAGATCTATGCATCGCAAATAAGGATCACACAGTAACATGAAGCAATCATATGAACATACAATAACAACTAGCTCTGATACCAATTGAAAGTCCCCTAGAACTGAAGGGGGAAACCCTAATAGGAGGCGCAACAATAATTTTCTAGCGGAATCTTAGGGTTTCAAAAGATCGAATGTAAGTTCATGTGATCAACTCCTTATAATGTATAAATCAGATTAGATTCATACCGTTGCCATCGATCGGATGGTGCCTTGGAAGGAAAGGGGCAAATGTTCCTTCTCCAAAGGTGACGCACACAAACGAATATGGCTTGCTCCTTTGAATCTTTGTGCTAGCAAAGCTCTTCAAAAGGTTCTTGATCGGTTGAAGGGAATGAGATGAGAGTTCTCTCCTTTTCGAATCCTTCTCCAATGCGTGAAGAAGTCGCCACCCAAGGAAGCGCCGAAAGAGAAATGAGAGGCGAGAATAGAGCATGATAACCTCAACGTGAGGCGTGGTCACGATTTAGAAGTCATGGCTTCTAAAATTAGTAAACCACTTCTCCTCATGCGCCCATGAGTTTACCCAAGCGCAAATCTCTGATCTTTTGAACCATGCGCTCAAGTAATGAGCTGGTTCAATTAAATTTGGTTCAAATACCAAATTAAACCAAGCCCTCTGGTCTAGATCATAATTAAACCCTAAGGCTCCAGATCTAACCGTTCATCTCTTGATGCTCCTGATCTCACTGATCTAGCATCTATTCTCTCGATCGAAGCTTACCGATCTCAAGCCCTAATCAATCAAACATGATCAGACCAGATCTCACTTACAATCAGAGATCAAATCCCTTTAAACTGAACCCAAATAATTCAGTCCACACGATCTGACTTAAGTAAGCCATATCATCAATTTGTGCGACCCTGAGGGTTTCCTTTAAATGTCGGTAACGATAACTCACGTTATCACGATCAGTGAGGGGTATCTAGCAACACATCACTGTCTCCCGATATAAAGGAAAGAGTCTTCCAAGACTACACCCAAACCACAGCACAAGTGTGAATCCAATTCACAAGGCATGCAAATTTCCTTTGCCACTGGATGTTCTTATTGGACAAGCGTGTCAAGCTTGTAGCTCCAATATGATGAGCATGATTAGATCAGATGATCATAGTCATCTGGGTATGGCCATACACTTTCTCAATCATCTCATCCAGGGGGGCCCTTTAGAACATCACACTCCTTAAACAAGGAGACGGCAATCCTATATCTATCACTAGTGCCCTAACCTGATTCAAGCTCACCATCCAAGATAGTCTATAACCATTATGTTTCAAATGATATTGAACTACCTCAAAACAATGACAATCATCATTTAGAAAACACAAGTGATCTCAAGTCAGAGGAAATGTGCCACTTGTCGCATTCAAGGATTATTCATATTGTGACAAGCAATTGAATATCCTAGTAGGGTCTGTCCAGTACATCCAATGTACCCATGAGTCTACATCTTATTCCATGCTCGAAGCATCCTATAAGATTAGAACACATATTAGTCTTAACCATATCAAGGCTGTCTCATGTTCACCAAGATATATCGACTAAGGACTTAACTGCATGTCAGCCTAGCTGAACAGCTTTGAGACATTATTCAGAAGTACACTTATTGCAGCAGACAATGTAACAAACTGAATAACAACCATGCCTTTATAAACATAAGAGTTTATTACATGATACTGATACATTCCCAAGGCCTCAAACATTAGCCTTAAGGGCATACCCCAACAGCAATTGCCTCATTGTTGTCACAATAGAGTTCAATGGGATCCACAGCAAATGAAACCACCTGAGCATCAGATATGAACTTCTTTGTCCAAACAACTTTTTTGGCTACCTTAGAAGCAGCGACAAACTCAGCCTCAGTTGTAGAATCAGCAATGGTGGATTGCTTGAAGCTCTTCCAGCATACAGCACCTCCATTCATCTTGAACACATAGCCTGCCTGTGATCTGAAGTCATCAAGGTCAGACTGGAACAATGCATCAGTGTAGCCCTGAACACTAAGCTCTTCCTGTCCCCCCATAGACCAAGAACAAATCCTTAGTTCTTCTCAGATACTTCAGGATGTTCTTTATAGTCACCCAGTGCTGCAAACCTAGATTGGATTGGTATCGGGTGGTTATGCTCACAGCATAAGTCACGTCTTGTCTAGTACACAACATTGCATACATGATCGATCCCACTGCCGAAGCATAGGGTACTCGACACATGTCATCTCTCTTAGCCTGTGTGGTGGGACACTAACTCTTTGAGAGAGTAAGGCCATGTCTCTCTGGAAGGTATCCTTTCTTGGATTGCTCCAAGTTAAACTTCTCTAGGACCTTATCAATGTAGGTACTTTGACTAAGGGCCAAGAGCCTCTTGGATCTATCCCGGTAGATCCTCACGCCTAGGATATAGGTGGCCTCCCCTAAGTCCTTTATCTTGAAACACTTTCCTAACCATGTCTTCATAGACTGAAGACTAGGGATGTCATTTTCGATGAGCAGTATGTCATCGACATACAAGACTATAAAAGTTACCCAGCTCCCACTTAATTTTTTGTATACACAGGCATCATCTTCACTTTTGATAGAGCTATAATCTCTCACAGCTTCATCAAACCGAATATTCTAACTTCAAAATGCTTGCTTCTATCCATAAATGGATTTCTTTAGCCTACAGACTTTATTGGCATCTACAGGATGGATGAAACCATCTGATTGTGTCATATACACATCCTCTATCAGCTTTCTGTTAAGGAACACTGTCTTAACATCCATCTGCCATATCTCGTAGTCATGATATGCAGCTATAGCAAGCAGTATCCGAATGTACTTGATCATAGCAACCGGCGAAAAGGTTTCATCATAGTCCACCCCGTGGACTTGCTTGAATCCTTTGGCCACAAGTCTACCCTTAAAGGTAACTATGTTGCTATCCATGTCAATCTTCTTCTTGAAGACCCATTTACAGCCTATGGGTTTTACCCCATCCGGTAGCTCAATCAAATCCCAGACTTGGTTAGCTGACAAGGAATCCATCTCAGATCGCCTAGCCTCAAGCCATCTCTCGGAGTCCGGTCCAGAGACCGCCTCATCATAGGTGTTGGGTTCATTCTCAATGATGAAGATCCTGTCGTGTTGGGTTAGCAGCGACCCATACTTCTTAGGTGCATGATAAATCCTCCTAGACCTACGTAGGACCTGTGTCTGAGCCTCAGGCTGCCTAGCAACTGGTGCAGGTGGATCAAGTTCCATCTCAGTGTCTTGTGGTTGCACTTGGACCTCGTCCAAGTCAAACTTTCTCCCACTAACTTCTTTCATGAGAAATTCTTTCTATAGAAAGACAGTACCTCGAGCAACAAAGACTTTTGTTCATGGTAGAGACATGGAAGTAGTATCCTTTAGTTTCCTTATAATACCCCACAAACACACATTTATCAGATCTAGGTTCTAGCTTGCTAGAATCCTGACATTTGACATAAGCCTCACATCCCCTGATCCTGATAAAAGAGAGGTTAGGGCGTCTCCCACTCCATACCTCGTATGGTATCATGGAGACACTCTTAGAAGGAACGTTATTCAGTATGAGAGAAGCTATCTCAAGTGCGAAGCCCCAGAATAAGAGAGGTACAGTTGCATAACTCATCATAGATTGAACCATGTCCAACAAGGTTCGATTTCTCCTCTCAAACACATCATTCCATTGAGGTGTTCTAGGAGGAGTGAGTTGGGATAAGATCTCACACTCTCTAAGATAGTCAAAGAACTCACCGCTCAGGTACTCTCCACCACGATCTGATCGAAGAGTTTTAATGGATCTATCAAGTTGGTTCTCTACTTCATGTCTGAACTCCTTGAATTTCTCAAAGGATTCAGATTTATGTCTCATCAGATAGACATAACCATATCTACTAAAGTCATCAGTAAATATAATGAAGTAGTTGTACCCTCATCTGGCTTGTTTATTGAATGGCCCACACACATCACTGTGTATAAGATCCAATAAACCTCCTGCCCTCTCACCAGTCTTGGTGAAGGGCATCTTTATCATTTTTCCTAATAAACAAGGCTCACAAGTATCAAACTCCTCTAAGAAGCTCGAATATAACAACCCATTCGCATGGAGTTGTTGAATGAAATTCTTGTTTATATGGGCTAATCGACAATGCCATAGGAAAGCACCAACTGAACCACTCAGTTTAAAACTGGAAAGGGGAAACCATTGTCACCACACACCTTCTAAAGATAAGTGGGTGTGTCCCACGAGGGTGGAAAATAGTTCACAACACCACTGATCGATAGCTTGATGAGGGCTACGAGTTAGAAGGCTACTAGACTTGATATTTTGATCGAGGGTTTTTGAGATCTCATCCTCTTAGTTTTATCTTATGTCTAACATTATAGGCATGCAATCCTATAGTGAGAACATGAAGATAAAACATTGCAGGCATGCTTCCGCAGATAAGGAAAGCTGTAAAGGAATGATGTGATCATAGCTGATTCAAGACATTGGACCAACCCATGCCAAAAGGGGTTCAACTCTTGACCTAAGACACAAGCCCCTAAAACTAGACCTAGCCTAGCTGACCTCTAGCTTGATCTTCAAGGTTGGCTGATATGGGACCAAGGCAGGACCTTCGGAGGTCCACCCGGGTTCGAAAGAAGCCCACTAGGTATGGCTATCCTAGCCCCTAGACATGGTTTCCCTAGAACCCCCTTTTGCCTATTTTCTATTAGATTAGGTTGCATCATGTGGTAGGTTAGATCCACCCTTAAAATTACACCAAGTGGTTACATTCACTAGGATCCGCCACTTATGTATGGTAAGTTAGTTCATGCAAATGATGTAATAGATTAGGTTGACCAAATTTTGAGCTCAAGTCAAGGAGGCGCCAAGAACAAATCAGCCCATTTGGTGATGTACTCTCAACAGGGCCACTCAAGAATCCATCCATCCTAGGTGGCAGCCAAGGGAAGTTTGCCTACACCCCAAAGTGCCATTTCCCCTTTGAAATAAGAAGACAAGAGCAGCTTTCACCAGCCCTATCAGCAGCCCCATTGAGGAAAGAAGTCAGCCATCAACGCAAGTGGTAATCATCAAAGACATCCCTTCAATGCAGAATTCAGCCTCCCCATTTCTAGCAACTTTTAGTCTCGATCTCCAAGGGAAGCCACCAGTTTAAAGCAGGAAATCACCCTCATCAATGCTCCACAATCTTTAGATTTTGACCCTTCCATTTGCAGGAAAACTCCAAGTGATGGTTCAAAGCAACTCAGACCCCAAATAGGAAAGGATGCAGCTTCATTAATGCGCCAGCATCATTCTGCATGGACTGAAATTTCCTTTGTGTAATTGCTTGTCTTATGCACCTAGGGCAAGATAATGCCATTGGAAAGCCTCCTATATGCTTGTATAACTTGGCAAAGATGAATGGACTTTGAATATTTTAAAAGAAAATCAGAACTTGAGTGTTGCTTTGTGTGTTTGTCGCCTTCCACCTCCATCTTGCCGAGAGTTTCTCCATCCCTCCTTCCACCCTTCACTCACCTTCCTCCACTCGCCCCTCCTGAAGCCTGAGGCCCTTGCCATCCTCTTCCATCAGCCGTGAAGAGCTTCAGCCCAAGAGAAGACGCTAGTTCAGCTGGAGCCAAATATGGAGTCATTCTCACCTTGCCGAGACCAACTATCAACTCTTAAGCTAGCTAAGTTTTTCCTCCACCTTAGTTGATGTTGTCTTGGTCTTTGTTGAGCATTCGCCTACACTCATGATGATTTCTTGCAGGCTGCACACGGTTCTTGAAGGATATGCTAGGCGCTTCTTCCCCTCCACCCCTCTAAACTAGTTAGTTCATAGCTTGTTAGCAAGGGAACTTGGAGACTAGTCTCCCCCTTGGTTTTGCTTGTAACTTGGCCTTTTATATTTATTCTCAACTCACCCACGCATGTGTGGGGTTGCTGCAATGTTGTGGATGTAAGCTCATAGGGCCCTACTTCATGTGATTCCACCATTGGACCGGTGAAGAACGGGACGTACGCCCCTTCTATTCTCAAGGGGCGCAAGGTGAGTTCCTCCCCTAGTTTAAGTTTCTTTCTAGTTGTAGAACAACATGCTTAGGTTTGTTTTAGTCCTCTTTCTTGCTTATAACCACATGTTAGGATTAGCTTGTTACTTAGTCTTCCTTCTTGCTTAGAACTGAATGATATGATTAGCTTGTTACTTAATCTTCTTTCTTGCCTAGAATCGCATGCTAGAGTTATCTCCTTACTTAGTTTCGGTTTTCCTACTAAAATACAAAAAAAAAACTAGTTTCCAAAGGTGTTAGAGTAATCCGACTTTCATTACTATAAGCTAAATATAAAACGATTTCAAAATCGCATTGTTTGAATGCTTGCATGTTTGGCCACCCCATCAGTCCACCAAACCATAGTTTAGCTCTCAAACCCTAGAGGTACCCCTAGGGAAACCCTAGAAGCATCCCCATGGGTTCGGCCAACGCCATGAGCCTCCTCCAAGGAATATGTGCCACCATGCAAGTGCCAAGAAAGCTAGCTCACAAGCCCTAAGGCCCGGCCATGCTTTCTTGCGCACTATGAAAGCAAGCACCACTAAGGGCATGTTTGGCCCTGCTTCAAAGCTGATTTTAATCAGCTTTTAAGTAGAAAGCAGTTAGAAAACTATTTGGTAATTAAAAGTAGAAGCAGAAAAAAGCAGTCAAAAAGCAGAAGTTGTGAAAGCTACAATTTGATGCTTTTACAGCTTCTGCTTCTCTAAAAAAGTAATTTACATAATTTTGTTTAAAATTTTATGTATTATTATTTTAAATAATTTAAAATTTTAACACTAAAGGAAATAAAATATATTATTATTTTAAATAATTTTAAAAAAATATTTATTTATTATTTTAGATTTTGACAGTAGTTAAAAAGTTATTAACCAAACATCTTATAAATTTTAACAGTGCAGCACAGTACATAGTACAGCGCAATTTAGCATAGTTATAAAGCTATTAACAGTGGGGCCAAACAGACCTTAAGAATGCATGCTTCTTGCACCACCATGCGCCTAAGCTCCAAGTACATGCGCCCCCTAATCTTCTTCTTATGTTTACAAAACAAAAGGAAAAAGAAAATGGCACGCAAGCCACACAAGGATACAATACAAGCATGCAAAGGGGCTTGACTAATGATCACAACATCATACACAAACAAGATACTTATTCATGCAATTCTATTTGCTCATGAAAAACTTAAAATTTGAAATTTTTAGTTTCACATAAAACAAGTTTCTTTTCCTCATCCCCTTATCATAAATCTTTTGGTTATTTGTGATTAAATTTCATGACGATTTCATAGATCAAATCGGCTAGCCATTTGTCATATCAAGAGACCCAGCCAGTCCAAAGGACACAATGCCCGTCCTACTTGATAAAAACTACGTGCGCCTTGTTGGGGTATGCCCTTAAGGCTAATGTTTGAGGCCTTGGGATTGTATCAGTATCATGTATAAACTCTTTTGTTTATAAAGGCAATGGTTGTTATTCAGTTTGTTACATTGTCTGCTGCAATAAGTGTGCTTCTGAATAATGTCTCAAAGCTGTTCAGCTAGGCTGACATGTACTTTTGTCCTTAGTCGATATATCTTGGTGAACATGAGACAGCCTTGATATGATTGAGACTAATATGTGTTCTAATCTTATAGGATGCTTCGAGCATGGAATAAGATGTAGACTCATGGGTACATTGGATGTACTGGACAGACCCTACTAGGATATTCAATTGCTTGTCACAATGTGAATAATCCTTGATTGTAACAAGTGGCACATGTCCTCTGACTTGAGATCGCTTGTGTTTCTAAATGATGATTGTCATTGTTTTGAGTTAGTTCAATATCATTTGAAACATAATGATTATAGACTATCTTGGATAATGAGCTTGAGTCAGGTTAGGGCACTAGTGATAGACAAAGGATTGCCATCTCCTTGATTGGAGTGTGATGTTCAAAAGGGGCCCCCCTGGATGAGATGATTGAGAAAGTGTATGGCCATACCCAGGTGACTGTGTTCATCTGATCTAATCATGCTCATCATATTGGAGTTACAGGCTTGACACGCTTGTCCAATAAGAACATCCAGTGGCAAAGGAATCATGTATGCCTTGTGAGTTTGATTCACACTTGTGCTGTGATTTGGGTGTAGTCTTGGAAGACTCTTTCCTTTATATCGGGAGACAGTGATGTGTTGCTAGATACCCCTCACTGATCGTGATAACGTAAGTTATCGTTACCGACATTTAAAGGAAACCCTCAGGGTCGCACAATTTGATGATATGGCTTACTTAAGTCAGATCGTGTGGACTGAATTGTTTGGGTTCAGTTTAAATGGATTTAATCTCTGATTGTGAGTGAGATCTGGTCTGATCATGTTTGATTGATTAGGGCTTGAGATCGGTAAGCTTCGATCGAGAGAATGGATGCTAGATCCCTCAGATCAGAAGCATCAAGAAGTGAGCGGTCAGATCTTAAGCCTTAGGGGTTTATTATGATCTGGACTAGTTGCTTGGTTTATTTGGTTATTGAACCAAATCAATTTGAACCAGCTCATTGAATGAGCGTATGGTTCAATTAAAGAGGCAATTGCGATTGGGGTAATGCATGGTCGCAAGTGGAGATGGTGTTTGCTATTTTTAGATAGCATGTCACATTCGTGACCACCTCTCACGTTGGCTCTCACGACGCTAATCTCTCTCGCCTCTTGCCCCCTTTTCCTCTGGTCTCTTGACACTCGTGTGGTGAAGAGGTTGACGAAAAGAAGAGGAAAAGAAATCGCCAAGCAGAGAAGCTCTTCATCCTTTCCATTCGACAAAGAACGCTTTGGGACCTTGCTAGCACAAGGAACGCCAAAGGGAGTAGGCGACATCAATTGTGTGCGTCGCTTTGGAGAAGATCTCTTTTGGTCTTTGATTCCAAGACACCATCCAAGTGATGACAATGGTGAGAATTTTTTTCTTATCTATTCAAGTTTTCGATAGTTGATCATATAATGCATGCTATTCGATCCTAAGGAAACCCTAGATTCCGCATATGCCATTTTATCCTTGCGCATGCTTTAGGGTTTCGCCCCCCAGTGGGAACCTTCACGCCTATGATCTTAAATCAATCAAAAAAATAATCCAAAAATCCAAAAGAAAATGAATAGAGGATAGGAGCAAGAAACTATAATTTTTCTTTCTTAAGAAAAACATGTGCCATGTATATTTTGTCATATGCGAAAATACTACATGACATGTGAGCATTGAAAAGTATGAAAAATATCATTCGAGGCTCGCAAGTCGCTCTGATACCACTATAGGGAAACCTCAGGGATATTTTATAAATTTTTTATCAAACAATACAATTACACAGCGGAAGAATATCCCCGAAACAGTCTGGTCCCAAAAACCCAGTGAAGATCATCTTGCGAAGTGGTCGAGACGATGAGAGAGGTAAGTACCTAGAAACAAGAAGAGGCGATGCCGATATAGGCGCTCAAGTGTGTGACCTCTGTAGTCTCACACACACGGATTCCTCGAGCTCTCTTCTTCCACGCTCGGTGCTAGCCTCGGGAAGAAGATGCATGCCTTATGAGAGTCCTCTAATAAACTTGCGCCACCACCAAAGAGTGATGCGCCAAAGGGATAGAGGAAGGGGATGCCACAAGCCTTCTTGCTCCTTTGCGCCAAGGGAAGAAGGAATCGGCCTTAGAGGAAGACTTGCGCCAATTACATAAGCCTCTGGCCTCACGCATATCCTTAGATATATAGAGGCAAGAGGCGGTGATAAAACAATGAGTCTAGGCATAATTCATGAAGGGATGTGCGGCTAGGGTATGTGTGGGGGGGGGTGCAATTAGGGTTAGGGATTCCAAATCCTATCCATAAACCTCTCCTAATTGCCAAAGACTTTCCAAATAAGTCTTTCATGCCTCATGCACCTCAACCCTTGCCATAGAGGCAAGGTTACCATCCAAGGTAGAAGGGGGAGACACCTTTTACTTCCTAATGAAGCATTAGGCGCCTACTCCTCCCCATTATGCCCTTAGGCACCAATGGGAGAAGTTTTCTCCCCATTATACCCTTTTAGACCAATATCTCTTTATGACAACTTGTTATTGGGCCTCATTGGGTATTGAGCTAGCCCAAACTTCATTACAAAGGTTGATTAAGCCATGGGATCCAATCCAATGCAACCCAAAGTCAAATGTGACCAACCATGGTCAATTTCGGGTCAACCTACCAAAAATGAAGTTTGGCTCCAATAACTCTCTTCCATCTCATCAGGCCCATTGGCGCTGATGAAATCCCCCAAAAAGATCCGAGCTATCCAATAACTCGATCATAAGGCTTCCCAATCAATACGAGAACTCGAGTATCAAGGTGTGCGACCCCGTAGGTTCCTCTGACGTTGGCAGTGCTGACCTAAGGTCACCACAAGCAGTGAGTAGCACCTAGCAGTGCATCGCTACTACCCAAGTCATCGGAATGGATATCGACATCGGCACCCCCATTATCGGAACTAAGTACAGATGCATTACAATCTCTTTTCCAAACTGATATTCAATTGGACAAGTGTGTTACTACTTGTTTCCACCTAATCACATGGTCATGACTAAATCAGGTTCTCACCTGGGTATGACCATACACTTTTAGTCATAGAACCATAAGGGGGCCCTGTGGATATCAAGCTTCCCTCAGGAAGAGGCAAATCCTCTGTCTGTCCATTGACCTTCTCATATGGGTCGTGACATACTCAATGACAACCATTATTACCTCCCAACTACGGTGAGGTGTTAGGTTGTATCAAAACATATCCTTAACCATATAGAATAGTCAATAACTTCAAGTCAAGGGATCAATGCATCTTCTGTCACTTGTAACGATAACTCATGACACCAAGTTATAGTCTCTACCACTGATATACCCATATGTTTGCATTAGCACTACGTGTCTAACCAGCCCATATACTAGTCTCACAAGTACTATAGCTGTCTCATATCCACTAAGGTTCATTGACTAGGGACAACTATTTGAGTGCAGATCCAATCTGTCTCTAAGGACATTTTCACGCACGTAGGGAAAAGAAATTTGAATTGCCTCTCATATTGTGCATCTTTTTAGCTATTAGCTTGAAAAAAATTATTTTCACGTGGGTGCTGTATTATGAGGCATTCCTACAAAAATAGCATCATTGAATCTTCTAGGATCAAAATTATTGTTAAACTCCTTGTAAAAATAAATCATTGAATATTCTAGGATCAAAATTATTATTAAAATTTAGAGTTAGCCTCCCTCGTCTCATATTGATGTTTGCTTGGTCGTTTCTCTCCTCATTCCTTTTATTATCGCGAGTCTTCTACATTTATGAATTACCTTGGCCTCCTTGTGAACTTCCACCGCCATAGTAGCCCCTTCCTCTTGTTTCTCCAAATTGCCAATGCCCCCTCTTTTTTGACCTATGCTCCATTGTGAACCACAATCATTGCTCTCCTCATTCCCTTTGCTCCTCTCCTTAACCCCTCCTCAGATCAGTCAACTTGCCTCCCCCATCTCACTATGCTCTCGACCTCTCACTTCCCTATTGTCATTAAAGTCAAAATGTAGCTCCATTAGGTTAGGTGCCTATTTGAACATAGGAGTCAAAGTCAATATTAGGTTATATAATTGACATCTTAATTAAGTATTGCTAGATTTGGAAAGTGACTTTTTTATATTTGGGTTGATTTTAGATTTACGTGTAAAAAAAATCAAATAATAGACCCATTATTATCTGTATAATATACTTGATCAACTTAAAACTAGTCTTTATCTTCTAAAAGTGCTTGCCTAGTATGGCTTTCATAAAACTCTTATTTATGGATGGCAGTTAGGTGGGTACCTATCCTACTCAAACCTGTTTACAAATAATTTGGTACCCAAACCCGTTTAATGCTCATGTTAGACATTATTGAAATATTTCTACTATATTCACCCCTACCTAAACCCTCCTCAACTTAAATATGTGTTTTTTTATTCGCATTCACGTAGTTATTTATTTGATGTCTTATCATCTTATTATTCGATTAAGGTTCTATCCAAGTTTGCCACATGATTCAAACCCACACCGGTGCAATTCATTAATTTCTACGCCAAAGCCTATATGAAACAACTGTAAATTCTGTAGTCACACCAAAATTCTTTTTGTATGCTTTCTGAAGCTAAGATCAATGAGGCTAAATGTTGCAAATTCTGTAGTCACACCAAAAGTCTGGAAGTCAACTCACCCCAGAACTTCATCCTCTCTAATCAATATTTTCTATCCATAATTAAGAGGAATTTTCTTATCCGAGATTTTCTTCACCCAAACAATGCATTGGATCGAGAACATATTCATATTTGGTTGGTCACTCTACTATATTCATATTTGGTTGGTCACTCTACTATAATATTCTAAAAATATCGCGCATTTAATGTTTTTATCAAGAAACAATAAGATTCATGTTCCCAAAATGATGCACTTGTCCTCTCGGGTCGCGCCCACTGAATAAAGCAAAGATCTTGTGGATCTTCTGCTCTCTTTTATTTAGTGGTATTAATCTGCTTGGGTCGGCGAGCAGCAACCGACCCTTAGAAGTAATATATTAACCATGCATGCACTCTTCTTCCACTTCCTCTTACTTCTTATTCACTGTTCCATGAGGAGGAGGAAGACAGCATCTGCAATGCTGTCAGTCGATTGATTAAATTAGATTTTATTTAATGCGTAGTCGGTTGTGTCGGTTTAATTCAGCAACAGACAAGAATGAAGACAACCAGAAATTAAAGATACCGTTCATCACATGCGGCCATCTGGCGCCGCCGACGATCGCATGCAATCTGCACCCACGCCCATCGAGCTGCTGGTGGCTCATCTTTAGCCGCTAGCTCCGACTTGGTGGCTTTAATTTCTTGCCTGCACCAACCAAACCAAGTCATCGACAGTGTGGAAGATTGACTCAACTAATCTGCATGTGTTTTCTCACGTGCAATTATTGGAGCCGCCATTGAAGAGATTCTTTACCAATCTGTACAACTCGCTGTATCGCTTTCTTTTCGAGTTATGTTTGCAGTTGTTGCTTGGCTCGGCACTCGGCACCCACGTACATCTATTCAAATCAATCAGAAATGCTGTTGATTAAATTTTTATATACTGCGATCGAGAATTGATATGTGGTCTTATCATTAATTAGTCTTAATTTGTTATTATGCTGCGGCGCCGTTCAACGCCAGAGTTAATGGCCAGCCCCCACAACAATTTTATAATAATTCAGCACTCTCGTCTACGTTCATTGTGCCTTGATCACTACCACTAATTGGCCAAGCCATGTGTGGAAACTGCCATTGCAGGAGCATACTTGCCTATATATCATGTACCTGGCTCGTGAATTGAAGCAAGTCTTCACTCACCATGGATGAGGGGGAATACGCGAGGAGAGAAGAAATCCATGCGACTCAATGCATGCCGAGACTATGGAGGAAGAGCTCCGCGGCGGCAACGCCGGCGTCGCTGCTGGAGCGCTTCCGGGAAGCGGTGTTGAAGCTCATGATGATATCTGCCATCTCCAAAGGGAGTAGTGTGCGGACGCGCCGGGAGGGGCCGCCCGGTGGCAGCGCTCGGCAGCAGCACCGGCTCCACCCGGACTCCTATCAGAGCGAGGCGGTGGAAGATTGCATAGAGTTCTTCAAGCGGTCGGCGGAGGGAGGGAAGAGCTCCAGCGTCAATTGTGAAGAGGCTTTACAGGTCGGATTCACTTCCCTGCAAGTTATGTAATGTCTTGTTTGGCGGAAAGAAAGCCTCTTCTTTTTCTTCTTTCCTGTTAGTTGTTGGCCTTGTGAATTTAGGTTAGATCGTCTAAAACAAATGTACATGTTTTATTTTCTTCTGTTTATTTGCTCGTGAAGTGTGCTTTTCATGACTACTTGTAACAATTAAACAGCGTCTACGTGCAGTTGGCATGCTTTAACGTACTTCCTCGCATCTACATTAAGACTTGTTAGGAGCATAATTGCATACATGTTAAGGCGCGCTGCATATTACATGAACATAACATGATAACTGCATTACAAAATCTCTCGGTTGGGCATTGTCTCGGCCGTTTACGTCTCAGACTTTGGCAGGCTGTTCCTTCGGTGTAATCCGAGAGCGTGAGCAAATAATGTAAGCAACAAAGTCCCATCATCAAAATGCATATTAAAACAAACATACTCAAATTCCTTGTACTTCTCATATGGGCCAGTTATAACTGCATTAGACCAACAATACAACACCAATACCGTGGAGAGAACTAACATAATCTCAGGGTTCCAAATCGTTTCGAATTTGACACGGAGGAAAAAAAAGGAGTCCTGCTTTGTTACTACACTTTCGGGTGATATCCTAGCAAATTCGCCGATCCACAATATATGCTTGTGCTCGCTCAGGAAGTCCCATTCATTTTGACAGAGTTTCGCGTGAACAACAGCTAGTTTGCTTCATCATAATGCCAATAAGCCTTGTTGATCAATGAAACAATCAAAGAACGCAATCAAATTCACTACCAACATCAATCTCAAGAGACGTTTCCAAGTTATTTGTGGTAAGTGAGTTTGGAATCTGTCCAACGCAAAACAATGGCTGAAAGCAAGCAACGCTATTATTGGGCTGAAGGGCCGGCTACAGCAGCTCGCTTTCTAAGTCTACCTCGAGTCACACGTAGAGCCTCTTCAATAGGGCTCTCTTGAACGGGAGGTGCATGGTCTTCCTTCTGCGTTTCCCTGTCTGAAGTATTACTAGGTCCTGCCTGCAATGATTCATTATTTTCACTTGTTGGAGGCTGAAGAGAACTGGTAGCAGGCTTTGGTTGACTGGATTGGCCTGATGAAGATGAGGCCAGGGCGACAGTTTCAATAGGAGGGCCACCTGCCTTCAAGGGTTCTGGAAGCTCTACACCTTTATGTTGCTTATCTGTGGGATCACGAGCAGCAACAGTTGATGCTGCTCGACGGATATGCTGAGTTTGCTGCTGCTGGTGCTGCTATGCACAACGATAGCCATCAGTATAAGCAAAAGCAATAAAGCATGAACACGTTATTGCTAAACAAATAGCAGCCATCTTCGGAAGTAGGATCGGAAACTCATCGCAAAGAACTTTATATCACGAGATACCTGCTGCATAAGCCTGCCCATTTTTTGCATTTATTCAAAACGTGCATTGCTTTTCTCTCAGATGTTAAGAGTATACGGTATTATTCAAATTTTCTATCTTTTGGAATAAACTAAAATTAATTTTACTTCCTCAAGTATACCATCAAAGTGAGGACTCACACAATGGGTCAATACAACCTACGAATGTTAAGATAACTGCGGCATGACATTTCTGATATTTGTCTATTAGGGCCATTCTCTCAGGCATTTAGCCCCATAGTGGACGCCCACACCATTAGAAAATAAGCCTATATTTTGTCATTACCCAATCAACAATTGTGTCAAAGAGAAGTGTCTTGCATTCTCACTGCCGATAAAACTTTCTAACAATCAACCATCCTCCGATATATACATTTCTATCTAAATACAAATCAAGTTCAAAAACTGATGTGGATAATAAATGTCATAGCTCATCTACACTTTTATCCAACAATACAACAGTACAACCAAAGTCATATGTGAATCTCGAATAACAACTAAAACAAAATGAACATCATCTAAAAACTCAACTACATCCAGGTTCATTTTCAATATATATATATATATATATAGATAGATAGATAGATAGATAGATATATATAACCATGTGTATGTCTATTAACAGAACAAAGTAGCTAGTCGTGTGATGATACATGCATATAGATTTACAGTGAGAATAGTTCTGGTTATTCACTGAACATGTTTAAGCACTAAAATGAAAATCACAGCAGTATATGGATTAAAACTTTCACATCTCAAATAACTTCAAATACACAGCATTATATATACTACGTTAGCTTATTCTGCCCAAGGAAAGAAAACAGTCGAACCAAATGTCCTACAAAGAGAGTGAAAAGTTATCTCTTTTGCCCAAAACATGCAATTAGAGATTGGAAACTAGAGCAAAGAAAGGGGCCCAGAGTAATACAATTGTTGAAATAGAAAGAATTGTTTTATTTCTAAAAAACCTTAACCCTCTTTACACAACACAAGTATATATACACTCAACCATTAACCCTAACGGGTTAATGGGTAACACCCTGATTACGTAGCATATCCAACACTCCCCCTCAAGCTGGAGCATGTATATCAGTCATGCCCAATTTGTTACACAAAGGAGAAAATTTTGACGGTCCCAAGGATTTTGTAAAAATATCAGCCAGCTCTTTTTCAGATTTGATGTAGGGGAGATGCATGAATTTGTTGGAGACAGCATCCCTGATGAAATGACACTCCACTTCAATGTGCTTTGTCCTTTCATGAAACACTGGATTGTTTGCAATAAAAATTGCAGCTTGATTGTCACAAAACATGGGCATAGAGTCGTCGCACTTGATCCGGAAGTCGGTGAGGAGATTTTTAAGCCACATCATTTCACACGCAGTATGCACCATCGCCCTGTATTCTGCCTTACAACTAGATCTAGAAACCACATTTTGTTTTTTTACTTTTCTAGGTGACCAAATTCCCTCCAACATACGTATAATACCCAGTAATCGAGCATCTATCATCCACATTACCAGCATAATCTACATCTGAGTAAGCTTCAATCCTAGTATGTCCATGTTTCTTATATAGAAGGCTCTTTCCTGGAGCTCCTTTGATGTACTGTAGTATCCTCATCACTGCTTCCAAATGAGCCTTCTTAGGGTTTTCCATGAATTGACTAACTATTCCAACATAGTGAGAGATATCTAGTCTGATAACAGTTAAGTAGATCAACTTTCCTACTAGTCGATGGTATCTAGTTGGGTCCACCGGAGCAGAGTCCATATCCCATGAATACTTTTGATTGGGAACAGAGGGTGTGTCCACAGGTTTGCAATCAACCATTCATGTTTCCTGGAGCAGATCAAGAGCATATTTTCGTTGTGAGAGATATACATGTGTGCCTTTATACGCAACTTCAATCCCCAGAAAGTATTTCGGTTTGCCTAGATCTTTAAGGGAAAACTTAGAATGTAGATATGACTTAGCCTCCATTATACCTTCAGGTTCACTGCCCGTTAGAAGAATGTCATCTACATAGACAGTAAGAATAACAATGCCTCGCATGGAGTGTCGAATGAAAATCGAATGATCTGCCTTACTGCCATGAAAACCAATTTGAGACATAATTTGAGAGAACTTCTGGAACCAGGCCCGCGGACTCTGCTTCAAGCCATATATAGCCTTATGTAGCTGGTATACCAACTCCCCCTAAGCAACATACCCAGGAGGTTGCTCCATATAAACCGTCTCATGAAGGTCACCATACAGAAACGCATTGCGGACATCCATCTGGTGAAGCGGCCAATCAAGGTTGATGGCCAAAGAGAAAATAACCCGAACGGAGTTAAGGCGAGCCACAAGGGAGAAGGTCTCAAAATAATCAATACCAAGCGTTTGAGTGAAGCCTTTGGCAACGAGCCGAACTTTGTAGCGGTCAATAGAAACCATCTGGACGATGCTTGAGGGCATAAACTCATTTGCAAGCCACAGGATGAGCACCAGCTGGAAGAGGTACCAAGGACCATGTGTTGCGAGAGCGAAGAGCGGCCATCTCATCCTCCATAGCAACACACCATTCAGGAAGCAACCGAGCGTCCGCATAGGAGCGAAGGACCACAGCGGACGAGAGTCGAGTAAGGAAGGCACGATGCACAGGAGAAAAACGATGATAAGACACATAATGACAAAGCGAATAAGATGAGGTATGATGCTTACCTTTGCGGAGGGCAATAGGAAGATGGAGATCATCTGGTGGAGGCGGCGCAGGAGAAGGAGGACCATCAGACGAAGAAGAAGGTGCGGGCACCGAGACGCAAGCAGGAGGACGGGGCCGCCGACTATAGACCTGCAGGGGAGAAACCGAGGGCTCAACCAAGGAATCGAGGGGTGAGGGCAGCTGACCCCAGCGGGAAGAGGGATTAGCAGGGGAGGGGATGTGAAAGAATTCAAAGCAGGAGCAGGTGGAGAGGAAAAATACAGAGTAGACTCAAAAAAGGAAATATCAACACTCATAAAGGAGCAACGGGTAGTGGGATCATAGCGGCGATAGCCTTTTTGAGTCCGGCTATAGCCCAAGAAGACACACCGAGTAGCCCTAGGCTATAACTTATCACGAGAAGAAGTAGGGACATGAATGTAGCAAACACAACTAAAGACCCTAGGAACAACTGGAAAAACACACTGGTGAGGGAAGAGGACAGAGAAAGGGGATTGCCCCTGAAGAAGCTTCATAGGAACACGATTAATAAGAAAGACAGCGGTGAGAACGACGTCACCCCCAAAAGGAGCGAGGAACCTGCATGTAGAAAAGAAGTGATCGAGCAACATCAAGAAGATGCTGATTCTTCCGTTCAGCGATACCGTTCTGTTGAGAAGTGTAGGGACAGGAGGTTTGGTGAAGTATGCCCCTGTCACAACAAAAGGTTTGAAAGTGTGCACCAGTGTATTCCAATGCATTATCAGACCGAATAACTTTCAAGGACAGACCAAATTGGTTTTTAATTTCTTCATAGAAGATACGAAACACATTCAAAAGTTCAGAGCGACACTTAAGTAAAAACAACCAACACATACGAGAATGATCATTGATGAAGGAGACAAAATAACGATGACCATCCTTCGTAGGTACAGGACTCGGACCCCAGATATCAGAATGAACTAGCAAAAAAGGGCTAGAGCTAAGAGACACACCAGAAGACGGAAATGACACACGATGGTGCTTGCCTAACTGACAGGCAGCACATTGAAACACAGGACTCGATGACAAAGACAAAAAACGTTGAACAGTAGCCGGAGAAGGGTGGCCAAGACGGCAATGCCACTGGAGAGGAGTAATAGTAGCCGAGAAACAGGTAGTGGTAGGTGAATGTGGAGCAGCCTGCAACACATAGACGCCTCTGTCTCTATGCCCCCCACCAATCGTCTCCCTCGTCATCAGGTCCTGAAAAATATATTGAGATGGGAAAAAGGTCACAGCACAGTTCAAGCGACGAGTAAGCGCACATATAGATAGGAGATTATGTGGAAAGGCAGGAACATATAAGACATCAGTAAGAATGAGAGCGTAGCTAATGTGGATGGACCCAACTCCCGAAACAGATACAAAGGACCCATCAGCAATCCAAACTGGGGGGTGGTAATCGCTAAAGGTAATAGTGGAGAATAAAGCCTTATTACCTGTCATATGAGATGTAGCTCCAGAATCAAGAATCCAAGAGGAGTCGTGTGTGGCTAAGGAGGCAATACCAGAAGGTGCTCCGGGAAGGGGAGCAGAAGAACCGATAGTGGGAGCAATAGTTGGGGCAGTATCAAGTCTGTCCAGCAGAGTCAGAAGTCACAGCTAAACGGGCATGAGGTGGACGACCAAAGTGAGCCCAGCAGTGCTCAAAAGGATGATTTGTACGCCCACAATACGTACAGGCAACCGGACGTCACCCACGTCCACGCCCACGGCCAAGACCATGGATCATACCCCTAGACCGACCACCAATCAGGGGGTAGGCAGAACACCAGTCTGAGATGCACCAGTCTGAGGTGCAAGCATGGCACTGCGGAGTTCAAAGGAGGCAGTGGTAGTAGGAACCCGAAGAAGCTGATGGAAGGCCCCCTGAAATGTGGGAACGGTCGGTTCTACAAAAAGTTGATTCCGCGCTGCAATGAGGTGAGCATCAAGACCAGATAAGAATTTCGCAACTATAAAGTCCTCTTGTTGTTGAAGGATAACCGAGATATCAGCAACAGGTGGATGAAACTGGCGCAATTCATCCCACTTAGCCTTTAATTGAGTATAATATTCTTGAAGAGGTCTACCATCTTGGCGCATAACCAGAATCTCTTCGTACAGTTGATAGATACGGCTGCTGTTATACTGGGGCGCATAGGAACTAACAAGTGCATCCCAGATTTCCTTTGTAGTATTATGAAACATCACGGTGGAAGCAATCTGTGGTTCCATACTATGAAGGAGAGAATTTACTACAGCCTGATCTGACATGCTCCAAGTCGGATACTGTGGGTCAGAGGTTTCTGGTGGATTTTTTTCAACGTGCTGTCGTTTGCCATGAGAGCCAAGAAAGAAGAGCATAACTCTTGCCCACAGTAAATAGTTGGAGCCATCTAACTTCATAGTGGTGCCAAGATTGGCATTAGGTTTGTTCTCAAACAAGGTAAGTTGAGAATCCATTAATCTGAATATCAAACAAACTTGTATACTAGATGGAGAGACACAATCACAAGATATCAGTTGTCCAACACTTCAAATCCAGGAAAAAGAACTCAGCTTCAGAAGCACACGCGAATAGACCCAATAAACAAGAACTGATCGGATGAGAGCTACCTTCAAGAAGTACCAATAGATGTTGTGCAAAGTGGAAAGAGAACGCAGCCAGATGAAATACGAACTGATCGGAGAAGCCGCTGGAAGAAGTCCGCCAGAAGACTCGTCGCAAGAAGCAGGAAATCTGGTCGCTAGATAAAGACGCGTCGCTTGATGAAGAATCCCAGCCAAGAACGCGTCCACCAGAAGGAATTGCGTCACCAGAAGAAGGCGCGGTGCATCAACCAGGAATCGCGTCGCCAGAAGAAGGCGCTCGAATAGAGACTGCCGCCAAGGTCAGCCCAGCCAAGTGAAGGGGAAGGACGAAGGCTAGGTAAGATGAGGATGCGACATTGCGAGAGAGGCAGCAGCGATCATGGCGTATGACGGCAAAGCGGCGGCGATCACAGCATGCGAAGGAGTTGGCTCTAATACCATGTTGAAATAGAAAGAATTGTTTTATTTCTAAAAAACCTTAACCCTCTTTACACAACACAAGTATATATACACTCAGCATATCCAACAACAATAATGTTTCATTGATTGTGTAGCAATAACAACTGATTGGTACGTGTAACTAAAATAGAATATGAATCTTAAAGCTTTATGGAATATATGTTTTATTTTTTTATTCAATAAATGTTATTTAGGGTTTAGGATTTAGAACAAGGACAAGGCCACAATTTAGGGTTATCTCTATATTTTAATAAGCTAGAAAGACAAGAGTGGTTCTCATAAAATTATCCTTCAGCTGAAGATTCAGTGAGTTCATACCAAATGCATGCCCAAACAAAAACAAGAAACAATTCTCAATACCCTTCTCATAACCCCAACCCCAAACATTAATATAGACCACTTTCTCACCCTCGCGAATTGGATCTAACCCATTGATGTAGATCTAACCCATTGACGTAGATCTGCTTTATTATTAATAGAATTAGGCCCGTAATATTGTCCTCTTTGAACTTTGGCCTTGTCCCTAAAGTTGTTTGACAACTCAAGGAGTTATCTTCACAACTCAAAGTCCAGGGATACTACCTCCCCAAGTTCCCTCCTTTGGCCCTTTTTACATCTTCATCCTCTGTGAGCAAAATAAGATAGATGATCTTGTTCCCACTTGGATTCATTGAATGATAAAGTTAATCACAGTGAAAATATAATCATTTTTCTCTTTTATTGATGTAGTGGACAAGGTTTGAACCCCTTCCTTACAATCGCTGATACTCCCTCTTCTAGGGTCGTGCTAGTTTTCCACTATTTTGTAACTTGTACACCTCCTCCCCTCTGCATATATCATGGTATTGGAGTTGGCATGGGTACTTCTCGGTTGGGAAATACTATAAGTTGATGCTGCCCTTGAAAGTGAATATGAGAATCCCAAACTTTCTTCCCAAGAGTAATTTTCAAAACTCAATTGACTTTTGCTAGCTACTCTTTTAGCCCACCCCTTTAATGTTGCTCTCCCTATCATCTCCCTCTCGATGACATAAGCAAGTGCCATGACTTGCATAATGTTGGTGGAAAAAAAGGCTCATATCATCTCCTTTATATCCAAATTTAATCTTTTTTAAAAGAATCTCACATATTATTGTTCAAAAATATCAGATATTTGTGAGACTATCTTCGCATAAGCCGTCATGTATTCCATACCCGTCATGTGTCCCTGCTTAAGGGCTACCAAGCACTTATACATAGTGGTGGTTGAAAATTCACTATACCTCTACAATATTTCCTCTTTCAACATTTCCTAGGTGAGGTTGGGAATTCTTCCTGTCATTGACCTAAACCAATCGTTTGCTTGGTCTACCATGCTGACAAAGGTCATTGGAACCTTATACTTTTCAATTGTCCCTAGGAAATCAAAATATTATTTTATATAACCACTAAGTGAATCAATCATTCGCTTGGTCTTCAATACTCACAAAGATCATTGGAACCTTATACTTTTCAATTGTCCACTGGATATCAAAATATTATTCTACATTTCTACATAACCACTAGGTCAGTTCAATCAAATTCTCACTGTTCTATGTACCTATGGATCTAATATTTGGCCTCTCCTATGTCCTTAGATTCCTATAATACTAGGCCCCAAGCCCGACTCTAGTGGAGAATAGTGGAGGTGGTGGTTGGTGTGATTCATTGCGCTAGAGGAAGTTGGTGGCCGTTGGAAGCTCCCTCAAATCCACCCTCCTCTCCTTCACTAACTCCGCTAGTAAGTCATTCATCTCATCCAAAACTCTGAGGTGACTATCCATCTCGACCTTATGCCGAGTAATCTCTACTAGCTCCTTTCGATTTTGTAATTGTTCTGCTTTTCTACTCCTATAGATTAGAGTTCCTTTTGCACTCCTGCAATAGAACTTTGAATATCTACTACTATCTTCTCAAGTGTTTCTAGTCATGCCTCCTATATCATCATGCTCCAATAGTTGTTGCTTTTAAAGTTTTTTTTTTAGCTCGACTATAGGAGATTCTAAAGTTTTGCTTGCACTAAGCCCCTTTGCCACTTTTTTTCATCCTCTTAGTAAACCGTAATCTCCTTTTACTTCCACCGACACAGCTCCTCTAATCTCCTCGCCTACCTTCGCATGTCACCATGATGTCTTGCCTTGATGCAATCAGAACAGTGGAGGGGATTCGATGCTCGTTCTCCACACCTTTCTGTCGAAAGACGCTTATAGCCGCGCCTTGATGACCTCTTATTACGCCTTCCCATTGAGTAGTAGAGCATCACCTTTAATACACACAGTCGCACCTCACAATCATAAAGATCTACCCATCGTCACGCCTCTCATTCGAATAGAGTCACACAACAAGTTATTGCCAATGGAGTCAAATTGCCCAGAAAATCTTCCTATTGCCACCTTCTCATGGCTAGTAGGTTGTTCCATTAGAGCCTTTCCTCCTTGTAGTGACGGTCAGATCCAAAGCAAATCTTCTCATTGTGTTTTCTAATAGCAAATCTATCATGCAAATCCACCACAATAGAACTCTCTGTTGCCTTAGTTTGTCATCTGACTAGTTGAATCAATTGATACAAATTATTCCTCAACCAGGATCTGCAAGTTCATGCCAAACACACGCCTAGATAAGAAGAAGAAATAACTCTTGACACCCTCTTCTTAACCCCCAAATCTTAATATATATTACTCTCCTACATTCGTGAATCAAGTCTAACCCATTTAACCTAGACTTGCTTTATTACTAATAGAATTGAGCCTATAATACGTTCAAATCTCAAAGGTGCAATAGTATGTGAGTGACGATTGTATCACTCTTTTACTGCACACAATTATGTTGTTTTCTATTTTTAATTCAAAATGGAACTCAGTCTGTTCATTCTTTTTTTTTTCCATAAAAAATGATAACTAAAGTAAAAAAATAAATTTTAGACTCAATAATTACTACCTGAACATGATGAGGTCTTGATGATTGTGAGGGTGCTTGTGAAGCAACATATTGCATAACTTCAAAAATCCTAGTCTGACCATACGTCGCAAACTTCTGAAAATAGAGGACTGCTACATCCCCAGCCCGAGTTCTCAGCTCAAGTAAGTTGCGATCTATTTCACTCTCATGCTTTGCCACATATGGTCGGAAGAAGGTTTCATAAATATATGTTGTTCCCTACAGATATACAATTAGTAAATATACAAGTCACCATAAGACATTTACAATCTTTGAGAGAAATATTACCTTTGTTTTAGGACACCATAGATACACAAAGAAAACCAACTTTGCTTCACTGTACATGGGTATCCTTCAAGAAAGCACAGCAGACTCAGGATTTGAAACATAAAGAACATTCAACCTTGTAGAGGTAACTTGGTATGAATCAAAACCACTTAGGTCGACCATACCATGATATGAAATTGTCCCCTAGTCTCTCAAATACAGTCAGGGCAGCAACTAAAATCCTACAAAATTATCCATCCAAAACGAGCTTCCTTAAGATTTAAAATTACAGGAGGTCGAGATGAGGAATTATACTTGTTATTTGGCTAACAAGTGGATAGATAAATACCAGTACTGACACCAAAAAAGCAGCTGCTCAATATCGGGTTTGTTCAACTCCACGGTTTTGAAGCATTCATAAGCCGGATAAGCATACCCAAGTATCAGCCTGCAGCAAAGGAGGATTTGCAATGTGAGCCACCCACCAATTTGCTTACCAGGAAAAAGGAGTTGGTAAAAGTGCGAAAACTTAATTAAGTGCAGGTTCACTTACGCAAGGCTCCGGGTGACAAAACTCTCAAGCATTTTGTTTCGATCAATCACTCCTCAACCCTGTCGAGAAAATCGCAGCTGGAAAACCAATGGTTACAAGAAAAGGCAGCAGTAAGCAAAGGTAACCTACGAACACATTAGAGCTAAGCCAAGGAGATGTGAGGTTAAAGAGACTCGCACGAAATAGATCTAGGGTTGACAAAGAAAAATTGGCAAGAATCTGCAGCGAATCATAACAAGCGGAAATGGGAAAAAAGTGCAGGTACCTTCGATCGAGATCGGAGGACCGACAGAGAGGGACAAGTTGATCCAGAGGGCGAACAAGAATCGAATAGCTGGATGGATCGAAGCGGAGGAAGCGAGATGGCAGAGTGAAAGTGAGAGCAGAGCGCAGGCACAAACCCTTTGAATCTCGACTCGTATTTGCTTTGACTACTTCACTCCGCCGCCGACAAACGTGAGACGAGGCCGCGCAGCAGCCATGGCGTCACTCGACGAAGGCACAATTGTGGGATAAGGACATGTGGAAAAAATCAAATTATAGTCAGGAAAGCGGGTTATCTGGTTAACGCATGCGCGAGTAGAAAGAAAAATTGAACGAGAGGCCGCCTCTTTATAATAATTTAGTAGCATATGACGATGCTACATTAATTGTTTAAAGACAATTTTTTTTTTTTTAAAGACATTTACAGTGCTCATAGAATGCTTGTTTCCTGACTTCAATCTCGAAGTAATGCCTATCCTTTTTGTTTTTAATTAAGGGGTGGCAAATATTCCAACCTAAGTTAAATATTTTATTGTATAATCTAAACCTTGGGTATGTAATCGGGTACTCGATTAAATAAAATATAAAATATTTATTATTTATATTTTATAAAATATAATTTAAAAAATTAAAATAATAATAAATATATTTATATAATAACTATTTATTATTATTTTTATATTTTTAGTAATAACACATATTTATATAATAGTTATTTTATTATTATTTATATTTTAATATATATATATATATATATATATATATAAAATTAAAATTGGGTACCGGATACTGAGTACCTGCATCGCTAAACCCAAACTCATCCCGTTTAGATAAATGAGTACCCGAACTTGGTGTAAGCTTTAATTAGTTCAATAATTGTGTGTCATTTTCATTATCAATCCTAATTAACTTTATTAAGTAAATTTATAGATTATTTTATCCTCAATATAACCCAGCTACATTCATAGTCTAGCAGTTATATGATTAATTGTAGGGTTCTAAAACTAGAAGTCACCTTCAAGTTCTTGTCCTAGTTTGCAAAGCAACTCAATTAATAGTTCTAAATTATTATATGTAAATTAAAATTCACTAACTAAAGTCTATAATTTAGATACTTTTGTAGTCTAGTTCTTATAGGTTCAATTAATGAGTTCTAGGGTTAAGAGTCAAATTTTAGTCCTTATTCTAACCCATAATATGCAATAATCTAAATACAATTAATTAAAAACAACAAGTATCATCTACAATCAACTACAACAAACCCAAATAAATCAATAAAACATACTAGATATGAAATACAAAAGCAAAAATTAAAGGGTTACTGCTCATAGTCCGAAATATATTTAAGCTACAATCATAGTCATTAAAATCATCATAAACAAGAAGTAAAGTTTACAATCAATTTAGAAAAGTGAAATTAACAAAATAGCAACTTCCTTAAAAAAAAAAATTTGTCAAAATCTAGTTTCTCGATCTTGGCCATGACTGCAATCACGACCTTGATTGTATCTATGAAGTTTGCATTTGCCCTACATGCAGTGGTTCATGTTCTAACCCAAATCTCATTTAATCCTTGATATATTTTTTAGTGTGCATGCCCTAAAGACCAATTCATTCATTAAATAAAAGTAATTATCATTATCATATTGATCGATATGTCTGCATTGAAGTATTGTATCATATAATAATCTCCAAGAGATTGATTTGAATTAATCTTATAAATAAGTCCCTAGTCAAGATACTTTGGTGGATAAGGGATAACCTTGGTACATGTGAGATTGGTATGCGAGCTAGTTGGATACTAGGTATCAACACAGACACATATGTACATTGACCAAGGTAAATAGGACTGACTCGCTATAAAACTATGACTTGGTGTCATAAGTCAAGATTCACAAGTGACAGAAGGTGCTTTAATCCTTAGAGTTGGGGTCATCAGCACATACATAAGATAAATGACATACTTTGATACAGCCTAATTCTTTTACATAATTGGGGATGTTGGTGTATATGCCTTGAGACCTATATTTGGTCAACTTATGTACTACTTGACTTTGATATTTCTTATATCATCCTGGCATTGTCATTATCAATGTTTGTCTAGACCTACGATTGTATACTTACATGATAATGTCCCTAGAGACAGATTGGATCTGTGCTCAAACTATTGTCCCCAGTCTATGTACCTTAATAGATATGAGATAGCCATGGTACTTGTGAGACTGGTATATGGGCTGGTTAGGCACGAGATGCTAACGCAGACATATGGGTATATCAGTGGTAGATATGTTGGACAAGACCCGCTGTGAGGCAATGACTTAGTGTCATGAGTTATCCTCACAAGTGATAGGAGATGCATTGATCCTTAGACTTGAGGTCATTGACTATTCTGTATGGTTAGGGACATACTTTGATGCAACTCAACACCTCGCTGTGATTGGGAAGTTATAAAGGTTGTCATTGAGTATGTCATGATCCATATTAGAAGATCAATGTACAGATAAAAGGATTTGCCCCTTCCTAAGGGACGCATGATATCCATGGAGCTCCTCTATGGTTATATGACTAAAAGTGTATGACCATACCCAGCTGAGAACCTGATTTAGTCATAACCATGAGATTGGGTGAAAACAAGTGATGACACACTTGTCCAATCGGATATCAGTTTGGCAAAGGGACTGTAATGTATTTGTACCTAGTCGCGATGATGGGGATGTCAATGTCGATATCCATTCCAATGACCTGGGTAGCAGCGATGCACTGCTAGGTGCCACTCACTGCTTGTGGTGACCTTTGGTCAGCACTGCCAGCGACAGAGGAACCTACAGGGTCGCACACCAAGATACTCGAGTTCTCGTATTGATCGGGAAGCCTTATGATCGAGTTATTGGATAACTCGGATCTATTTTAGAGATTTCATCAGCGCCAATGGGCCTGATAAGATGAAAGAAACTTATTGGAGCCAACTTTCATTTTTGGCATATTGACCAATGTAACCATGGTTAGCCTCATTTGACCTTGAGTTAAGTTGGATTAGATCCAATGACTTGGTTAATATGCATAATGGACCTTGGGCTAGGCCCATTGCTATGTTGGGCTTGCTAATAAGTTGTCATGAAGAGATAGGAGCCTAAAAGGGTATAATGGGAAGAATTTATCCTTGAAGGTGCCTAAGGGGCATAATGGGGTGATGCTTGGAGCCTTTGCTTCATTAGAAAGTAAAGGGTGCCTAGCCCTTCATCCTTTGATGGTATGAATGCCTTTAGGGCATGTCTTGGGCTGATATGGTGCTTGGACAATTATGGATAGGTTGAATGAGGTTTATGGTAAAGTCTTAGAGACTTTCCTTGCCTCAAATCCCCTCATCATTGCCACACACTTGTCATGATCCTAGCCCTTGCCCAAACCGTCTCTTGCTCTATAAAATAACCCCTAGCCACCCTTCTCTGGTGTTCGATTCCTTGGAGGCGTGCAGACACATAGAAGGGCAAGGGTGCGAGAGCTTCAAGTTGGCGCAACCTCTTCCATCTTCCTAGCCGCAAGCAAGTCTTCTCTCCTTCTCCTCTCTTGGCGCAAGTTGTAGGAGTGCTTGGCGGCTTCACCTCCCTCCTTCTTCTCCTTGGCGCATCTTCCCTTGAAGGTGGCACAAGTATTGAAGAAAGGCATCCAAGGCTTGGATCTTTTTCCTGAGGTTAGCACCAAACGTGGAAGAAGAGGACTCAAGGAATCTGTATGTGTGAGACTGCAGAGGGAGAATACTTGGGTGCCTACCTCGACATCAATCCTCAAGCTTGCTAAAGGTACTTTCTATCTCATCATGTCGACCCCCTCGCTTGACGATCTTCACTTGGTTTTTGGGACTGGCCTGTTTCGGAGATATTGCTTCTGCTGTGTTATGTGTTATAATAACTCTGAAAAATTATAAAATATCCCTGGGGTTTCCCAACAGGGGAGTCATAACATCTATCATTAGGTATGTCACAAGTCATATGTGAAATACAAGTGATCAATAGAGGATTTGCTCCTTCCTTCCCACAATGAGTTTAGTAATCCAGAGTCCCCTCTATGAGTGTCTAACTGTGAGTATATGGCCATACCCAGGGGATTAGATTTTCTACTCAAGTCACCCCACATGGTTGGAATAGTAACTATGGCATACTTGTCCAGCCTAGAATTATTAGAAGGCAAAGGGATTGTAATGCATATATGGAAACTTTGTTGCTGCTTAAGCGTTATCGGCTGAGCTGACAACATATCCCTATGGCTTGGGTAGTAGTGATGCTTTATTAGAGCCCACTCATTGTTTGTGATTATCAGTTTGGTACATCATATGAGACCTACAAGGTCGCATATGCAGACACTTGGAGATCACTATAAATTTGAAAGCCTAGGATCAAATTATGGGCGGATTTGAGTCTATTTTGATATTTTGACATGCTAGAATAGAGCATGATTGAATGGATGGTTCATATTATTTGATCTATAAAAATAATGAGGCTAGGCATTCATTCACATGATTTGGAGAAGCTGATTGGGTTTCAAGTCCAATAAGGGGCAAGCTATAAGGCGTGGGGCGCCTATGAGACTTGTACAGAGGCCTAGAGCATGAAAAAGCTCTAGATGGAGCTTATAGAGCCCAATGAGGGCTGAAGTAGAAGGTGCCATAGGTGCATGGGTACAACAAGAGAGGCGCATAAGAAGGATGGATCACCTCATTTGGCTAAGAGCCCAATAAACTAAGGCATGAGCAGCTACACTCTATAGGAGGATAAATTGTACTGGTATCGAAACTTAAGGAGTGACCTCAAGCTTGAGAGCTGTAAATAGCTCTAAAATGAGGGGAAGAGAAGTAGCCCTTTGGGATTCTCTCATAGCTCACTCCTCCTAGAATGCAATAGAATGAATCAAATCTCCCCAAGTAGGATTTGAACCTACAACCAGTCAGTTAATAGCCGATCGCTCTACCACTAAGCTATTGAGGAACAACAAGAGATTCAACCTCAAAGAGTTCATCTCCTGTTCTCAACCCATGAACAATATGAGTCTGAAGCTTCCTTCGTAACTCCTGGAACTTCTTCCTAGTGGCTCCGTTCCATGCCACATTTTATAAGAAACCTCAAAGTGGCTCTATTTCACTATATTCCATTCATTTAATATCCCTTTGGTGTCATTGACATAAGAGTTGTCATTTATAGTCTATATGTTTGTATATATGGAAAGTTAAGAAATCATCATATAATAATTGAGAAATTGCAGTAGAAAAGAAAAAGGTGGGGTTTGTGATGATTTTGAAATCTTTTCTACTAGGTAATCTATTATCCTTATGTATGAAGATAATAAATTCGGTCGTTTTGGTCAGACTCTATTATGGATTTCTGACCACATTCTCCACAGGGCCCTCTTATCTCTTCCTTCTTCAAGCTTGGGATATGGAAGAAGGAACTAAGAAGGAGGTATCAGAAACAACTAGTTTTATTATGGGACAACTTATTATGTTCATATCGATCTATTATGCGCCACTGCATCTAGCATTAGGTAGAACCTGTTGGGGTATGCCCTTAAGGCTAATGTTTGAGGCCTTGGGATTGTATCAGTATCATGTATAAACTCTTAAGTTTATAAAGGCAATGGTTGTTATTCAGTTTGTTACATCATCTGCTGCAATATGTATACTTCTGAATAATGTCTCAATGCTGTTCAGCTAGGCTGACATGCTATATGTCCTTAGTCGAGATATCTTGGTGAACATGAGACAGCCTTGATATGATTGAGACTAATATGTGTTCTAATCTTATAGGATGCTTCGAGCATGGAATAAGATATAGACTCATGGGTACATTGGTTGTACTGGACAGACCCTACTAGGATATTCAATTGCTTGTCACAATGTGAATAATCCTTGTATGCAACAAGTGGCACATTTCCTCTGACTTGAGATCACTTGTGTTTCTAAATGATGGTTGTCATTGTTTTGAGGTAGTTCAATATCATTTGAAACATAATGGTTATAGACTATCTTGGATAATGATCATGAGTCAGGTTAGGGCACTAGTGATAGATATAGGATTGCCGTCTCCTTGATTGGAGTGTGATGTTCTAAAGGGCCCCCCTGGATGAGATGATTGAGAAAGTGTATGGCCATACCCAGATGACTGTGATCATCTGATCTAATCATGTTCATCATATTGGAGTTACAGGCTTGACTAGCTTGTCCAATAAGAACATCCAGTGGCAAAGGAAACTTGTATGCCTTGTGAGTAGATTCACACTTGTGCTGTGGTTTGGGTGTAGTCTTGGAAGACTCTTTCCTTTATATCGGGAGACAGTGATGTGTTGCTAGATACCCCTCACTGATCGTGATAACGTAAGTTACCGTTACCGACATTTAAAGGAAACCCTCAGGGTCGCACAATTTGATGATATGGCTTACTTAAGTCAGATCGTGTGGACTGAATTGTTTGGGTTCAGTTTAAAAGGGATTTAATCTCTGATTGTAAGTGAGATCTGGTCTGATCAGGTTTGATTGATTAGGGCTTGAGATCGGTAAGCTTTGATCGAGAGAATGGATGTTAGATCGGTGAGATCAGCAGCATCAGAGATGAGCGGTTAGATCTGGGACCATTGGGTCCAATTAGATCTAGACCATGACTTGGGCTATTTTGGTTTGGTCTTTGAACCAACCTTATTAGAACCGGTTCACTTAGGTGAACGCTTGGTTCAAAGAGAGTGGCGTATGCGATCGGTTCACTTGATGTAAACGCTTGATCGCATGAGAGTTGAAGGCGAGTTTATGGCTTGCTATTTTTAGAAACCATGCCCCACGTTCAATGTGAACGTTACTCTCGTCGCTCCTCTTCGCTCTTGTTCTCGTGTGGCTTGTGTCAACGAGAGATAGAGAAGCATTCGGCCAAGGAGAATTCGCCAAGCAACTCATCTCATCTTCCCTCACGGATCGAGACCTCTTGGAGCCTTGCTAGCACAAGGAGTACCAAGGGAGTAGGCGACTTCTTCATCTAGTGTGCACATCCTTTGGAGGAGATCCTCTCGCTCTCTCTTCTTCCAAATCGCCATCCAAGCGAAATGGCTATGGTATGAATCTAATCTTTATGAAGTTGATCATGTGTTCTTGCTAATGATCTTATGAAACCCTTGATTCCGCATGAAATTTTATTTGCGCCACTTATTGGGTTTCGCCCCCCCCCCCCTCTAGAAAGGGGTCTTCAATTGGTATCAGAGCGCATGTTATTGCTTGATCATATGATTGCTTCATGTTAATATGTGATCCATGTTTGAGGTGAATAGATCTAGGGTTATCATCATGCGAAAAATTTTACATGTATGCATTGTCGCATGTTTATTTTTTGTGGCGCATGTATGATGCTTATGTTGTTGCGCATGTTGAATGTATAGTTTTTCTTAAAAACTTCATCCCTTGCGCGCCTCACTTAGATCTAAGCGCCTACTATAAACCCTTAGACGGGTTGATGGGGTTGAAGTCATCCTCTAGGTTAGATCCAAAGAGTCTGATCAGACCATCTGACAGCCTAGATGGATCGACCAGATGGCACCTGTGCGCAAGCACGAGGTGGCTATAGGTCGATTGCATCACAGGCGTGTAGCGAGGTCTGGTTGAGACAACCATTGAACGCACATGAGTTAGGCCCGGGGTCACACCCGCTTGCCAGAACTCATGATGGTTGTTCAGCCCTTGGCGCATGCATGGTTGACCATTAGGTCAACTCAAGTCAGTTAGGACTTGGTGCATGCAAGGGCAGTGGATCTAACTAGACATGATGAGTGGATCCCTATCAATGGACCGTTGTAAGGTTGTAGGGCAGATAAGAAAATTAAAATGGATGACAATGGGTTTATCAAAAAATTTTATTTTCTTAATAATGGATCACATGTTTGATTGGATGCCATGTGCTTGTTTATTTCATCTTATGTGGGTTGCCCTTTAATGTGTGCTGTGCTGGGGCCTGCGAGCCTGGTTAATTGTAAATTAATATTTATTTGTGATCTGCGAATCACATTGTGTTTAATTTATAAGTGTAATTGACCTGCGTGTCAATCTTGTCTAGATAGATTAATTTATAATTTAATCAGACAAGAGCACAAAGCACACATGGCAGAGGCGCATGCAGCAGTGGCTTGACCAGGTGGGAGGTCTAGGGTTCGACCCTAGGACAGGCGCATTTTCCTGGTGGGCGCACCTTGAGTTGCAGTGGGCGCTTGGGCCCTGGGTTGGGCCAGATGAGAAGAAAAAGCCCCATGAAGAAAGCAAGTGAAGACTTAATTTAGGTTAAGGTCTTACTTAGGCTTAATGGGCTTTTACCACATAAGATCCATGCTTTCTTTTATTGTTTAATAATTAGAATTGCATGAGTTATTTATCTTCTGCTATAGCCATAGGATTTGCCTGATAGTAAGAAGATAAAAGACCGTTAAAATCCAACGCTAAATATCAAGCACGTAATGCCTTCTGGCGCGAAACCTCACTGTTCTGACTATCGTTGGGGCCGTGTTGTACCCACTCAGTGGGCACGCCCATCTATCTTCAGACGGTGTGTGATTTCACCTGCGTGTTACAGAGAAGGGATTTATCGCTTCTCGTTGCTCAGCATAGCACGTGGTGGTCCAGGGAGTAGGTCAGGTCAGCTTGACCATGTAGGCTACATATGGGGCATATGTTAGCTATATGGAGGCAGCCATCTGTGGGATCAGAGACTGTGTTGTACCAACTCAGTTGGCACAGTCTGCTGGATTGCCCAGATGAAGGGGAATCGCACGGGTTGGCGATTGGCAGGGACTGCCTACCAGAGATTAGTGCTTGTACTCTCTGTGCATCTTATCTCGCCTGAGCGGGACGCAGAGACCAAGTATAAAATCTGGATCCCATCTCACTAAAAGAGTGTTACTCTTTCGGACTGTTTTAATGGATTTTTCAGTCAGATAAAATAGTGAGAAAAGAATCTTTCTTAAGTCCTGGATTGATTCTAAACATTGATACTGACCTTGCTGTTCTTGCATTGTTGTAGATTCCTGCAGCAACGAACACCATGAGCTTCAATGTGCGATCCCTACTGGAAAGGGAGAAGTTTGCTGGGCCAAACTTCTCAGACTGGTACGGACACCTTAAGATTGTTCTTAAGGCAGAGAGGACACTGTATGTCCTCGAGACGGCAATACCGCCTCAACCCGCAGCGAACGCCGCAAGGGCGGTTCGTGAAGCCTATGAAAAGCATGTCAATGATAGCATTGATGTCGCTTGCCTGATGCTAGCGTCTATGACGCCACCGCTGCAGCGACAGCATGAGGATATGTCTGCTATAGAAATTATAGCAAACCTCAAAATGTTGTATGCTGCACAGGCGAGGACTGAGCGCTATAATTTGACCAAGCTTTTCTTTCAGAGCAAACTGGCTGAAGGGAGCCCAGTGGGAGCTCACGTGCTCAAGATGATTGGGCACAAAGAGGCTCTAGAGAAACTGGGGCATACCATCAATCAGGAGCTTGCTGTAGACATTATTCTGCAGTCTCTCCCGCCCTCTTTCGATGCATTCATTATTAACTTTAATATGAACAAAATCGATTGTACCCCGGCAGAGTTGCTGAATATGCTCTTGACTACTGAGGAGACTCTGAAGGGAAAGCCTTTAACCTCTGTCTTAATGGTTCCTTCTAGGAACAAGAAGAAGGGGAAGAAGGGCAAAGCCCCAGTCAAGAACTACAATAAGGCTCTGAAACAGAAGGTTAAGCGGTCGAAGGAATACAGATGTTTCCACTGTGGCCAGCTAGGTCACTGGAAAAAGGACTGTAAAGCGCTCCAAGGAGACAAGAAGGGAAGCATCGCTTCTGGCTCAGGTATATTTGTGACTGAAGTCATGATATCATCTTCTTCTATATCATGGGTGTTGGACACTGCATGTGGAGTTCACATTTGTTCAAATGTACAGGAACTCAAGAGAAGAAGACAGGTGGGGCAGCATGAGGTGGACCTACGAGTTGGAAACGGGGCACGGGTTGCTGCTGTTGCTGTAGGGGAATATTACATCTTATTACCATCTGGACTTGTATTAGAATTAAACAATTGTTATTTTGTTCCTAGCATTACCAAGAATATTATCTCTATTCTTGCTCTTGTCAGGAAAGGGTTTTCCTTTTAATGCAATATTTCAAAGTGTATTATTTCTTTGGATAATATTGTTTATGCTACTGGTTCAATTAACAATGGGTTATTCATGTTGGACATGGAATGTTCTATACAAACTATTGATAATAAGAAAGCCAAGTATGCTGATCATAGCACCTTGCTATGGCATAGTCGTTTAGGCCATATTAACAAGAAACGCATTAAGCGGTTGCATGACAATGGACTGCTGGGATCATTCTCCTATGAGGAGATTGATACATGCAAAGCTTGTTTAATGGGTAAAATGACGAAGTCTCCTTTTCCTAACAAAGGTCAAAGGGCTTCAGGTTTACTTGACCTCATACACAGTGATGTGTGTGGGCCGTTTAGTAAACATGCCAGAGGTGGCTATTCGTACTTCATTACCTTTACTGATGATTTCAGTAGATATGGTTATGTCTATCTGATGAGGTATAAGAGTGAATCTTTTGACAAGTTCAAAGAATTCAAAAATGAAGTACAGAATCAGCTAGGCCGAAATATCAAGGCACTTCGTTCTGATCGAGGTGGAGAATACTTGAGTCATGCGTTTACTGACTATCTGAAGGAGTGTGGGATTATCTCACAGCTCACTCCGCCAGGAACACCGCAATGGAATGGTGTGTCCGAGAGGAGAAATAGAACGTTACTTGATATGGTTCGTTCTATGATGAGTCAGGCTACTCTACCTTACTCCTTTTGGGGATTTGCACTGGAAACAGCTGCAAAGGTACTAAACCGAGTGCCATCCAAGGCAGTTTCAAAGACTCCATATGAATTATGGTATGGGAAACAGCCGAGCTTGACATTTATCAGGATCTGGGGTTGCGAGGCTTATGTCAAAAAGCTCGCCTCTGGGAAACTAGAGAGCAGATCTGAGAAATGTATCTTTGTCGGTTACCCTAAGGAAACTAAGGGTTATTATTTCTACGATCCCAAAGAGAACAAGGTATTTGTTGCTCGGACGGCAATATTTCTTGAGAAGGAGTTTCTTCTGCAAGAAGCCAGTGGGAGAGAAATAAAGCTGGATGAGAATCCAGAGGAAGGACAAAGTAGTCAAGCACAGTTGGATGAGCCTGAGCCAGTAGAACAGGATATTGAACAACCTGAGGCTCAGATATCACGGGAACCGCGAAGATCGGGAAGGATCCGTCGACAGCCTGAGCGCTATGACGGAGTCTACATCATTGACAATGATGAACCCCTCACTTATGCGGATGCGGTCAGTGGACCGGAGTCAGCTAGATGGCTTGAAGCTATGCGAGCCGAAATGGACTCCATGTCAGATAACCAAGTCTGGGATTTGGTTGATCCACCTCCGGGAGTAATCCCTATAGGCTGTAAATGGATCTTCAAGAAGAAGATTGACATGGATGGTAACGTGGTTACCTATAAAGGCAGGCTAGTAGCGAAAGGTTTCAAACAAATCTACGGGATAGATTATGATGAAACTTTCTCTCCTGTAGCCATGTTCAAGTCGATTCGGATTCTTTTTGCGATAGCTGCATATTATGATTATGAGATCTGGCAGATGGATGTGAAAACGGCTTTCCTTAATGGAAAACTGGATGAGGATGTGTATATGACACAACCTGAAGGTTTCACTAATCCATCAGATCGTCATAAAATATGCAAGTTAAAGAAGTCCATTTATGGACTTAAGCAAGCATCTAGAAGCTGGAATATTCGTTTTGATGAATCAATCTCTGAGTTTGGTTTCATCAAGAATGAAGATGACCCGTGTGTATATAAGAGGTTTAGTGGGAGCGTGATTACTTTCCTGGTCCTCTACGTCGATGATATCTTAATCATTGGAAATGATATTCCTGAACTGCATGCTGTTAAGGCATGGTTAAGGAAATGTTTCCAGATGAAAGATTTAGGAGAAGCAGCCTATGTATTAGGTGTGAAGATCTACAGAGATAGATCTAAAAGGCTTCTCGGGCTGTGCCAGAGTACTTACATCGATAAAGTCCTGGAGAGATTCCATTTAGAGAATTCTAAAAGAGGATATCTTCCAGTCAGACATGGTCTGAATCTTTCAAAGAGTCAGTGTCCACAAACACAGACTGAGAAAGATGAAATGGACAATACGCCTTATGCTTCGGCTATTGGGTCCATTATGTATGCGATGTTGTGTACTCGCCCAGACGTCGCTTACGGGTTAAGCGTGACCAGTCGGTTCCAAAGTAATCCAGGTCAGGCGCACTGGATTGCAGTCAAGAACATTTTAAAATATCTTCGGAGGACCAAAGATATGTTCTTGGTGTATGGTGGTCAGGAAGAACTCAGTATTGAAGGATATACTGACGCTTCGTTCCAATCTGACCAGGATGATTTCCGATCGCAATCAGGCTATGTGTTTAGCTTGAATGGAGGTGCTGTGGTGTGGAAAAGTTTCAAACAGTCCATCGTTGCTGATTCCACAACAGAAGCCGAGTATGTTACAGCCTCAGAAGCATCTAAGGAGGCAGTGTGGATTCGTAAGTTCATTCAGGAACTTGGTGTTGTTCCTTCGAGTGCAGATCCTTTGGTTATCTTCTGTGATAACACTGGAGCAATCGCACAAGCAAAGGAACCACGGTCGCACCAGAAGTCCAAGCACATACAGAGACGGTTTCACTTGATCCGGGAGATCATTGATCGTGGCGAGATCAAAGTCTGCAAGGTTCATACAGATGACAATCTGGCTGACCCGCTTACCAAGCCTCTGGCGCAGCGGAAGCATGAGAAGCACTGTAATAATATGGGTTTGAGGTTACTCAACCATTAGATTAAGTGCAAGTGGGAGATTGTTGGGGTATGCCCTTAAGGCTAATGTTTGAGGCCTTGGGATTGTATCAGTATCATGTATAAACTCTTAAGTTTATAAAGGCAATGGTTGTTATTCAGTTTGTTACATCATCTGCTGCAATATGTATACTTCTGAATAATGTCTCAATGCTGTTCAGCTAGGCTGACATGCTATATGTCCTTAGTCGAGATATCTTGGTGAACATGAGACAGCCTTGATATGATTGAGACTAATATGTGTTCTAATCTTATAGGATGCTTCGAGCATGGAATAAGATGTAGACTCATGGGTACATTGGTTGTACTGGACAGACCCTACTAGGATATTCAATTGCTTGTCACAATGTGAATAATCCTTGTATGCAACAAGTGGCACATTTCCTCTGACTTGAGATCACTTGTGTTTCTAAATGATGGTTGTCATTGTTTTGAGGTAGTTCAATATCATTTGAAACATAATGGTTATAGACTATCTTGGATAATGATCATGAGTCAGGTTAGGGCACTAGTGATAGATATAGGATTGCCGTCTCCTTGATTGGAGTGTGATGTTCTAAAGGGCCCCCCTGGATGAGATGATTGAGAAAGTGTATGGCCATACCCAGATGACTGTGATCATCTGATCTAATCATGTTCATCATATTGGAGTTACAGGCTTGACTAGCTTGTCCAATAAGAACATCCAGTGGCAAAGGAAACTTGTATGCTTTGTGAGTAGATTCACACTTGTGCTGTGGTTTGGGTGTAGTCTTGGAAGACTCTTTCCTTTATATCGGAAGACAGTGATGTGTTGCTAGATACCCCTCACTGATCGTGATAACGTAAGTTATCGTTACCAACATTTAAAGGAAACCCTCAGGGTCGCACAATTTGATGATATGGCTTACTTAAGTCAGATCGTGTGGACTGAATTGTTTGGGTTCAGTTTAAAAGGGATTTAATCTCTGATTGTAAGTGAGATCTGGTCTGATCATGTTTGATTGATTAGGGCTTGAGATCGGTAAGCTTTGATCGAGAGAATGGATGTTAGATCGGTGAGATCAGCAGCATCAGAGATGAGCGGTTAGATCTGGGACCATTGGGTCCAATTAGATATAGACCATGACTTGGGCTATTTTGGTTTGGTCTTTGAACCAACCTTATTAGAACCGGTTCACTTAGGTGAACGCTTGGTTCAAAGAGAGTGGCGTATGCGATCAGTTCACTTGATGTAAACGCTTGATCGCATGAGAGTTGAAGGCGAGTTTATGGCTTGCTATTTTTAGAAACCACGCCCCACGTTCAATGTGAACGTTACTCTCGTCGCTCCTCTTCGCTCTTGTTCTCGTGTGGCTTGTGTCAACGAGAGATAGAGAAGCATTCGGCCAAGGAGAATTCGCCAAGCAACTCATCTCATCTTCCCTCACGGATCGAGACCTCTTGGAGCCTTGCTAGCACAAGGAGTACCAAGGGAGTAGGCGACTTCTTCATCTAGTGTGCACATCCTTTGGAGGAGATCCTCTCGCTCTCTCTTCTTCCAAATCACCATCCAAGCGAAATGGCTATGGTATGAATCCAATCTTTATGAAGTTGATCATGTGTTCTTGCTAATGATCTTATGAAACCCTTGATTCGGCATGAAATTTTATTTGCGCCACTTATTGGGTTTCGCCCCCCCCCTCTAGAAAGGGGTCTTCAGAACCTATATAGTAACTGTCCTAGTTCCACCCTATCTTTTGTTTCATTTCTTCCAGAACAATCACAAAACTTTTTTTTTATTATGGGTCTACTATCAGAAATTCAATGTGTAATATCAGCATTCAATGTGTATTCCTGAATAATATAATTTTTCAATTATTCAATCATTTCATTTATCAAGTTCAACGTCAGCCAGATTAGTTAACATTTATATGTTTCGATGCAACAACAAGATGTTAGTTGTAACAAGTAGTTATATTGGTTGGTTAATTGGTCATGTTTTCTTCATGAAATGGGTTGGATTGATATTATTTTGGTTATGGCAAAATCATTCAATTCGATCTAAATTAATAGGTACATTGTGTTAGAATTGATAAATTCTATGGCTCGAATCTTTAGTATTCTCTTATTTATCACCTGTGTCTACTATTTAGGCATAATGTCATCGCCTATTCTGTTATATCTCAGTTTTTTTAAATTTTATTTAAATTTTAAAATTTAGAAATTCCCTATAAATATACCCTAAACCTATTCATTAAATCCTAAATCTCCCTTTCTCTCTCTCTTTCCTCACATGCGCCAAAACTGCTCCCTCTCTATTTTCTTCTTCCTCCTTCGAATGGCGCAACCTCCTCCACTTCTCTCACGCACGCTTCTCTGATCATGTATTCCTTGTCAGAACCAGGCGAGTGCATCCGATAACATCAGGAAGAGGCGCTGACCACTCGCGCCTAGATCCTTGGTGTGGCATCATTCGTCTAGCGTGCTTCCAATACAAGTTTTCCCTATGCACATGGCGGTCGTTGTTTCCTCTCCAGGCGGCGACAACGGCTGTTTCCTCTCTCTGAGGTGACTTTTCCTCCCTCACTCGTCGGTGGTGACACTTTCGGCCGCAAGCGCCGAAGATCCCCAAGCGACGAACGGACGCTGCATTTGCTTTGCTTCATCCGCGTCGTGCTTGCTGCAGAGGAGAGGTGAGTTGTTTTTATTTTATTATTTTTTTTATCTATTATTTATTTATGTTCCCTAATTCTATAACATATATCTTAATTAAAAGATCAGATCTAATCCCTAAATTTTTATTATTATTATTTGTGAATAGGGTAAAAATTGGGGATTTTAGTACCTTTAAAATTTTGGGTTGTGATCAACCGCTATCGGTAGAGCTTGTCTCGGTAAGAACCTAATCTAGGTTTTAAATCATTATAATTAGGTGTTGAGGGCATAGTTGTGGGTTGATGCATAGGAAGATGATAATAAATATTTTATTTAATTATTCAGTTAAAAGGAGAGATAATGTGGATTTTGGAGAGATTCATAATATTAGCACTTGAGGTAGGAATTTTTCCCTACTCCTTTGTTATGGTGTCAAGGACATGTAGGAATAGTTGCTTATTCCTTTCATTTGATGTCAGATCCATATATTAGAATAGATTGACACCATTATCTATTTGATTTGTCTGCTTCTTTTGTTTCAAAAAAATTAGTTGACCTCATTTAGCTTGTTCATTTGGTCATATTCTATTTCTATATGTATGATTAGTAAAGCTACATTGAGATATCTGATATGTTGACATTTGAGTATGGTGGAACAATTGTGTATTTGTGTTGTTATGCCATAACATATGGACCTCTGGACTGGATGATTTATCTCCAGTGGCTATCGTGTGTGTGTTATATAGTTATCGATTATATCGGGCTATATGGTTGCCGGTTAGGGTACCGCCAGTTGTCTTCAGACAATACTCCGGATGCCAAGTGTTGGACGCAACACTACCAGGCTGTTTAGAACAGTCGTTCCACTGTGTGAGCTAGTAGTGTAAACACTCTAAAAAGGAGTGTGACTCATTGTTGAGATATGTTGATCAAGCTTGATGATTTACATGACATCTTCTATGTACAGTTTATCTTTGTATTATTTGTTTCTGACATGTAGCATTATTCCAGTCATTGTAATTATCTTGTTATTTGAACACACACTATTTTGTTGATTCCTACTTAACATTTTTGCTAACTCTCATTGTTTCTTTTCCAAGTACAAAGTTAGCTTATGGGAGGGATAAAGTAGATAGCTATATACTAGACCCAAGTTGAGATAGTCTTTTAGTATGTATTTCAATTGATTTGTTTATATCTTTGATAGTCTATTTTTTAAAAAGATCATGTTGTAAATTTTTAGATTATTCATTTAGGGAAAGTTTTCAGTTTAAGCTTATTTTAGAGTGTATTATAGTTCTTTGGTTCTTATAATATTGTCTACTCCATGGGGAATGCTTAGCTAGGGTTAGTTGGATTTCCGCCGGGGTGTGATATATTCTCACTAAGAAATTGAAAGAAATGGAAGAAAAGGCAGAAAGTGAGGAAGAAAGCGATGTAGAAACAACTTCCGAAAAGGAAGGAGATTAAACAGGAACAAGAAGGATCCACTGATGAAGACCTTTCCCTTTATTCGAAAGAAAAGGAGGATCCAAACAAAATAGATGAAACAGAAGAGATACGAGTGAATGTAAAGGAACAAACAAAGCATGAATTCCACTTTCACTTTAAAGACACATGCTATAAAGATAGCCCAGTTTACGAAGATTGTTATCTTGATACCTATCAAGATAATTGGGAATTGGGAAGACTTAAAGAAGAGAAAAGTGAAAAAGACTTTTTTCCATTTCCACTTTGAAATCAAAAACCTATTATAACTTTTATTTTCAATTATAAGCAGTGGAATCATCCATTTCGACATATATAAAATAATCGAAAAGAAAATAGTCAATGAAATGAAATATCACAATATTTTTTTATAAATGTTCAAGTGATGGAAAGCAAATATTATCTTTTATATATCCACCTAGTTTATCATTGTTTTTAGAAATGATACAATGCAAAAATTCTTTGTACACGGCAAAAAGTTTTCCCATGAAAATTAGGAAAACTTATATAATCATTGGTTTTCTGCTAATGAGCACTAAAAGTGTAACTTGAGGAATGAATTAATAAGTCGAATAAAAACCATAGAAAAAAATATCTATTACTCTAGTTATATTCAAAAAACATACCAGATTATGCAATGATGAAAATGAACAAGAACACTTGCCAAAAGCATATGATCCTTTTTTGAACAAACCATATTGTGGAACAATAAAAAATTCTACTCACATACTATAATCATGAATGATTTAATTACTTCTACAAATATAAAAGATTCCACATAAATATTTTGGATAAATAAAATTCATGAGATCTTTTCTATTTTTCATAATTTCCAAGAATTCGAACATGAAAAGAATCCCTTTAATGAAAAATCACTGTTGAATTATATTGTAAATCCTTAACGTCAATCGATGAATTCTCTTCTAAAAAAAACTTCTTCATTGGAAGAAGAAAAAAATTGAATTTAGAAAGTAAAGCAAAATCTTTGAAATATGTCTTTGATATAATTACAACCAATCCAAATGATCAAACAAGAACTATATAAATCTATTGAAGAAGAAATCATTAGAAAGATTCCTCGATGGTCAAACAAATTGACTGATGAATTAGAAGAACGGGATGAAGAAAATGAAGAACAAGTCAAGAAAGATCATGAAATTCATTCAAGAAAAGCCAAACGGGTGGTGGTTTATACTGATAAGAATGATAATAGCAATACTAATATTAATAATATTGATCTAGAGGAGGAGGTGGCTTTGATATGTTACTAGCAACAACCGGATTTTCATAGGAATATAATCAAAGGATCTATGTGTGCTCAAAGACGTAAAACAATTATTTGGGAAAATATTTCAAGCAAATGTACATTCTCCACTTTTTTTGGATCGAATAGATAAAGAATTTTTCCTTTTTTTTTTGACATCTATCAAATGATTAATCTTTTTTTTAGGAATTCAGTGAGGACAAAATTGGAATTACAAATTTTTAATTTTGAGGAAGAAGAGACAAACACTAGGGAAAAAAAGATGACGAGAAAAAAAGAGGAAAAATGAATGAATAGCAATATCAGAAACATGAGATAGCATTATATTTGCTCAAGCAAAAAGAGTTTTTATGTTGGTAACTCAATCTTTTCTTTGAAAATATATTGTATTGTCTTCATTGATAGTAGCTAAAAATATTGGACATATGTTATTATTCCAATTTCCTGGGTGGTATAAGGATTTGAAGGAATTGAATAGAGAACTACAAGTTAAAAGTACCTATAATGGCATTCAACTTTTAGAAATAGAATTTCCCCAAAAATGGTTAATAGATAATATTCAAATAAAGATTTTATTTCCTTTCTATTTAAAACCTTGGCGAAGATCTAAAATACGAGTCCATGATCATGATGAAAATCCAATAAAAGAAAAGAAAAAAAGAAAATTTTTGTTTTTCAATAGTTTGGGGAATGGAAACAGAAGTCCCCTTTGGTTCTTCCCCAAGACAACCTTCTTTTTTTTAACCCATATATAAGGAGTTCAAAAAAAAAAAAAAGAAAAGTGAAAAAGAACTATTTTCTAGCTCTAAAAGTTTCAAAAGAAAACACAAGATGGGCTATTAACATAGTTCTAGTTCTAAAATGAATAATGAAGTAACTTCAAAACATTAACTCAATTTTTTTATTTGAATTGAGGAAGGTGAAAGTATATGAACCAAATGAAAATGCAAAAGATTCAAAAGATAATAATAATATTATTCATGAATCAAACATTCATATTTGATCCATAAATTAGACAAATTATTTACTTATAGAAAATGAAATGAAAGATCTTGCTGATAAGACAATCACAACCAGGAATCAAATAGAAGGAATCACAAAAGATAAGAAGAAAATAGTTCCAATCCATGATCATAAAAGACTGGAATTATAGAATCATATTTGGGAGATATTCAAAAGAAAAAAAACCCAATTAAGATTAATACATAAATCACATTAGTTTATGAAATCTTTTATTGAAAAAATATACATGGATATCTTATTATGTATGGTTACGATTTGTAAGGCATAACTTTCAACAAAAAAAATTCTTATTGAATACATTTATAACGATGAAAGAAATCAAGAAGGAATTGATGAAACATATCAAAATATAATGAACCTTATTTCAACTATAAATAAGTCCTTTTCTAACCCTAATCCTAATATTAGTAATAATTCAAATACTGTTATGAAATGAAATAAACTAATAAACAAAGTAATAAAGTGATGAAATGATTGATATAATAAGAGATTTTATTTCATATCATTTTCTATCTTTCAATACAAAAAGGGATGCTCTATTTATAGCAACCCAAAAGGTTTATAACTTATGAATCATAATTACATAAGTTTCAAGTTTATAATCAAAGAAAACTGATGAATAGACATCCACAATAATATTATTCATAACACTCCCCCTTGGATTTCCATTATAAAAAAATGTGCCTGATTAAAACCTTTACTGGGAAAAACCCTATGGGACAAAAACCTAATAAAGGAAAAAGAGTACACTATATTTGTAAATATCAATTGATATATTTGAGTCGACGAATCCCAATATTATAGACAAGCTTTTCAAATATTGTAGTAGGAAGTGTCTTGGTAAATAGATCTGCTAGATTATCACATGAACATACTTGTTGAATACTTATATCACCATTCTTTTGAAGACCATGAGCGAAAAAGATTTTTGGTGGAATATATTTTGTCGTATCTCCTTTAATGTACTAATTGGGCAATGCATGTGATGTCATGCATATATACAGTACATTATGGTTTAGTTTTATTATTATTTTGGAGTAGAATCATAGTTTTGTCTCATTTATTTTCTCAAATACTTCATATTCTTCAGAATCTTCACTTTTCCCTGGTTTTATTTAAATGTAGAGATTTTCGCCCAAAATTAGTGGAATTTGGAAGATTTGAAGATATGAGACGACTCCTCATAATAAGACAAAGCTACATATCAATTTTCAGATCAAACAGAGCTTTCTACACTCTTCACGGGCATGGCCGTGCATCCATGCACGGTCGTGTATGATCCTGCATTTCCAAACTCCGTTGAGATCTTCACGGGCATTCCCGTGCATTCATGCACGGTTGATGGGCACACCCGTGAACGCATTCACGGCCGTGAAGAGTTCATAGTCCAAAAATAGTGTTCACCGAGGTCTTCGCGGGCATGGCCGTGCATCCATTCACGGCCGTGAAAGCTCCTGCAATTTGCGATACCCATTCGGTTTTTCACCCGATTCTTGCTATTCTTGGAGCGGAATTTGGGAAAACCTCATGGAGACCTTTCTAACTTACCTATGAACAATTTGGGATAGGAATCACGCCGTTTCATGGAGTAAATTGGGAGAACGAAAGCGAAGGGTGAAAACTAGGGTTTTGGGCAAAAATCCTAACTGTGAGGCTGTTCTGGCGTGATTTCTTCCCCGTTTTGATGCTAAAGATCATGCTCCATCTTTGCCCATCAAAGATCTACCCTTTCCTCTAGTTTGATTTGATTTTTCTTGAGAAATTTTATGTATTATAAAATGAAAGTTGTAGCATAACATATTTTTAGGGTTTAGGCGCAGCCCACTGTAAGGATGTTGATTGATAATGCTTAATTAATATATTGCTTGAGTTTATTGTTGTTCTTATTCAATCCTAATTGCATCTATTTCATATTATTGCACTAGTCATGCTTTCATATGTTTTAGACGTTGTGGGAAGTACTAAGAGGTGAACCACAACGTTGGAACCCTTAGGATTGGACTTGTAATTTTGATCACGAAAGTAGGTCATAATTACTCGAGGAGTTAATAATTCTTCACAGAACTCATTGGATCTACTTAACCTAGTAAGCCATGAGAGTAGGAGACTTGAGTTAAGTTAGATACCAGATCATGGCCTAAGATGGAATAATCTGTACCCTAGGAAGAAGTTCCTTAAGAGCTCAGAATAAATGAATTAAAACACTTAGCATCATCTTCCCATTATCCTTCAGTGTGGTGGAACCTAAAACCCTGATTTTTTCTTAAGAATTTTCACACTCTTGTTTGCTCTTGATTTGTTCAAATTTACTTTCTTACAATTAGACAAATTAGATTAAGATTGCTCTTATCACTATCTAATCACCTAGCTATCAATTAACTGATTAGCTAGTACTTGACCCCCTAGTCACTGTGGGATCGATACTTTTTATGTGCATTTGCAGCTTCCTATTAAGTTTTTGGCACCGTTGCCGGGGACTAGATTTCGCCAATATTAACACAATCAGGACATTGATAGACTAGCCTTAGTTAGATTTCCATTTTCTATTTTGTAAATTTTCTGTTTAGCTACTTTTTGTTTTAGTTGTAATTTTGCTGGTGTTGTTGCTACTAACCGCTTTGGTCAAGCGACCTTGTTTATGTCCAAGATCACTCTTCAAATAGGGAAACTTGTACCTGAGGATCTAGAGATCGAGCGAACCTTCCGTCTGATTCGTAGAAACTTAAAGAGACTAAAGCTTGAAGGAGAATTTTCCAACAATCAGACCATGGAGGTGAATCACTCTCTCAAAGACTTTGCACCGCCCACCATTTCTAGTGTGCACTTGAGCATCTCTCGTTCGGCTATCGAAGCTAATAACTTTGAGATCAAGCCATCCTTAATACAAATGGTGCAACAGAATCAATTCAGTGGAGCAGCTACTAATGACCCGAACCTTCATCTTTCCATCTTTTTAGAATCTTGTGACACTTTATAAATTAATGGTGCTTCCCCTGATGCTATAAAACTGAGACTCTTCCTATTTTCTCTAAGGGACCAAGCTAGAGCGTGGCTACAATCTTTATCCCAGGGCTCCATCACGATGTGGGATCAGCTATCACATGCTTTTCTATCAAAGACTTCCCACCGAGCAAGATAGCTCAGCTGAGAAACCAAATTACAAATTTTGCTCAGCGAGATGGAGAATCTCTCATAAAGCTGGGGACCGGTTCAAGGAACTACTGCGGATGTGCCCACATCATGGTCTACATAAATGGGTAATCATTTATATATTTTATAGTGGTTTATTGTATCAAACGAGACTTTCTATAGATGCTGCTGCTGGTGGGACACTAACAAACAAGAATTATGATGAAGCTATGGATTTGATCGAGGATTGAAAGTCCCCTAAAGGGGGGGGGGGGGGGCGAAACCCTAAAGTGGCGCATGTAAAATTTTGGGCAGCGGAAATAAGGGTTTCTAGGTGATCGGTTGCATGCATGTCATATGATCAACTATTAAAACTTGTATACATTGATAAGAGTCATACCATCGCCATTGCTTGGATGGTGCCTTGGAAGAAGAGAGCGAAAGGGATCTCCTCCAGAAGATGCGCACACAAGAAGAAGATCGCCTACTCCTTGTTGATCCTTGTGCTAGCAAAGACCTTCAAGTCTCCTGATCGAATGGAAGGGAAGAAGAGATGTCTTGCTTGGCCGAGACCTCCTTGTCGTCAACTCCTTCAACACACGATAGAGCAAGAGCATCGAGAGGAAGAGGCGACAATAGGCGTGAGAGGAGCGAACGTGAGGCGTGACCATGTTTTGGAAACATGGTTTCCCAAAATAGAAAAACCCCCTCAACATGTGATGCGTTCACTCCTTGTGAACCATCGCATTTTTCTCTCCTATTGAACCATGCGCTCACTTGATGAGCCAGTTCAATTTGGTTTGGTTCAAAGACCAATTAACCCAAGCATTTGGTCTAGATCACAATTAAACCCTAAGGCTCCAGATCTAACCGTTCATCTCCTGATGCTCCTGATCTCACCGATCTAGCATCAATTCTCTCGATCGAAGCTTACCGATCTCAAGCCCTAATCAATCAAACATGATCAGACCAGATCTCACTTACAATCAGAGATTAAATCCCTTTAAACTGAACCCAAACAATTCAGTCCACACCATCTGACTTAAGTAAGCCATATCATCAAATTGTGCGACCCTAAGGGTTTCCTTTAAATGTCGGTAACGATAACTTACGTTATCACGATCAGTGAGGGGTATCTAGCAACACATCACTGTCTCTCGATATAAAGGAAAGAGTCTTCCAAGACTACACCCAAACCACAGCACAAGTGTGAATCCATTTCACTAGACATACATGTTTCCTTTGCCACTGGATGTTCTTATTGGACAAGCGTGTCAAACCTGTAACTCCAATATGATGAGAATGATTAGATCAGATGAATATAGTCATCTGGGTATGGCCATACACTTTCTCAATCATCTCATCCAGGGGGCCCCTTTAGAACATCACACTCCAATGAAGGAGATGGCAATCCTATGTCTATCACTAGCGCCCTAACATGACTCATGCTCACCATCCAAGATAGTCTATAACCATTATGTTTCAAATGATATCGAACTATCTCAAAACAATGCCAATCATCATTTAGAAACACAAGTGATCTCAAGTCAGAGGAAGTATGTCACTTGTTCACATACAAGGATTATTCACATTGTGACATGCAACTGAATATCCTAGTAGGGTCTGTCCAGTACATCCAATGTACCCATGAGTCTACATCTTATTCCATGCTCGAAGCATCCTATAAGATAAGAACACATATTAGTCTCAATCATATCAAGGCTGTCTCATGTTCACCAAGATATCTCGACTAAGGACTATACTGCATGTCAGCCTAGCTGAACATCATTGAGACATTATTCAGAAGTATACACATTGCAGCAGATAATGTAACAACCTGAATAACAACCATTGCCTTTATAAACATAGAGTTTATACATGATACTGATACAATCCCAAGGCCTCAAACATTAGCCTTAAGGGCATACCCCAACAATCTCCCACTTGCACCTAATCTAATGGTTGAGAAATCTCAAACCCATATTATTACAGTGCTTCTCATGCTTCTGCTGCGCCAGAGGCTTTGTAAGCGGGTCAGCTAGATTGTCATCTGTATGAACCTTGCAAACTTTGATCTCGCCACGATCAATGATCTCCCGGATCAAGTGAAACCGTCTCAGTATGTGCTTGGACTTCTGGTGCGACCGTGGTTCCTTTGCTTGTGCTATTACTCCAGTGTTAACACAGAAGATAACCAATGGATCTGCACTCGAAGGAACAACACCAAGTTCCTGAACGAACTTACGAATCCACACTGCCTCCTTAGATGCTTCCGAGGCTGCAACATACTCGGCTTCTGTTATGGAATCAGCAACAATTGATTGTTTGAAACTTTTCCACACCACTGCTCCTCCATTCAAGCTAAAAACATAGCCTGATTGCGATCGGAAATCATCCTGGTCAGATTGGAACGAAGCGTCAGTATATCCTTCAATACTGAGTTCTTCCTGACCACCATACACCAAGAACATATCTTTGGTCCTCCGCAGATATTTCAAAATGTTCTTGACTGCAATCCAGTGCGCCTGACCTGGATTACTTTGGAATCGACTGGTTACGCTTAACCCGTAAGCGACGTCTGGGCGAGTACATAACATCGCATACATAATGGACCCAATAGCCGAAGCATAAGGCGTATTGTCCATTTCATCTTTCTCAGTCTGTGTTTGTGGACACTGACTCTTTGAAAGATTCAGACCATGTCTGACTGGAAGATATCCTCTTTTAGAATTTTCTAAATGGAATCTCTCCAGGACTTTATCGATGTAAGTACTCTAGCACAGCCCGAGAAGCCTCTTAGATCTATCTCTGTAGATCTTCACACCTAATACATAGGCTGCTTCTCCCAAATCTTTCATCTGGAAACATTTCCTTAACCATGCCTTAACCGCATGCAGTTCAGGAATATCGTTTCCAATGATTAAGATATCATCGACGTAGAGGACTAGGAAAGTGATTACGCTCCCACTAAACCTCTTATATACACACGGGTCATCTTCATTCTTGATGAAACCAAAATCACAGATTGATTCATCAAAACGAATATTCCAGCTTCTCGATGCTTGCTTAAGTCCATAAATGGATTTTTTTAACTTGCATATTTTATGACGATCTAATGGATTAGTGAAACCTTCAGGTTGTGTCATATACACATCCTCCTGCAAATTTCCATTAAGGAAAGCAGTCTTCACATCCATCTGCCAGATCTCATAATCATAATATGCTGCTATCGCGAGAATAATCCGAATAGACTTAAACATAGCTACAGGAGAGAAAGTTTCATCATAATCTATCCCGTAGATTTGTTTGAAACCTTTCGCAACTAGCCTGCCTTTATAGGTAACCACGTTACCATCCATGTCAATCTTCCTTTTGAAGATCCACTTACAGCCTATAGGGATTACTCCCGGAGGCGGATCAACCAAATCCCAGACTTGGTTATCTGACATGGAGTCCATCTCGGCTCGCATAGCTTCAAGCCATCTCGCTGATTCCGGTCCACTGACCGCATCCGCATAAGTGAGGGGTTCATCATCAATGATGTAGACTCCGTCATAGCGCTCAGGCTGTCGACGGATCCTTCCCGATCTTCACGGTTCCCGTGATATCTGAGCCTCAGGTTGTTCAGTAACCTGATCTACTAGCTCAGGTACATCCAACTGTGCTTGACTACTTTGTCCTTCTTCTGGATTCTCATCCAGCTTTATTTCTCTCCCACTGGCCTCTTGCAGAAGAAATTCCTTCTCAAGAAAAATAGCCGTCCGAGCAACAAATACCTTGTTCTCCTTGGGATCGTAGAAATAATAACCCTTAGTTTCCTTAGGGTAACCGACAAAGATGCATTTCTCAGATCTGCTCTCTTGTTTCCCAGAGGCGAGCTTTTTGACATAAGCCTCGCAACCCCAGATCTTGATAAACGTCAAGCTTGGCTGTTTCCCATACCATAACTCATACGGCGTCTTTGAAACTGCCTTGGATGGCACTCGGTTTAGTACCTTTGCAGCTGTTTCCAGTGCAAATCCCCAAAAGGAGTAAGGCAGAGTAGCCTGACTCATCATAGAACGAACCATATCCAGTAAGGTTCTGTTCCTCCTCTCGGACACACCATTCCATTGCGGTGTTCCTAGCGGAGTGAGCTGTGAGATAATCCCACACTCCTTCAGATAGTCAGTAAACTCTCGACTCAAGTATTCACCACCTCGATCCGATCGAAGTGCCTTGATATTTCGGCCTAGCTGATTTTGTACTTCATTCTTGAACTCTTTGAACTTGTCAAAAGATTCACTCTTATGTCTCATAAGATAGACATAACCATACCTACTAAAATCATCAGTAAAGGTAATGAAGTATGAATAGCCACCTCTGGCATGTTTACTAAATGGCCCACACACATCACTGTGTATAAGGTCAAGTAAACCTGAAGCCCTTTGACCTTTCTTAGGAAAAGGAGACTTCGTCATTTTACCCATTAAACAAGCTTTTCATGTATCAATCTCCTCATAGGAGAATGATCCCAGCAGTCCATGGTCATGCAACCGCTTAATGCGTTTTTTGTTAATATGGCCTAAACGACTATGCCATAGCAAGGTGCTGTCATCAGCAAACTTGGCTTTCTTAATATCAATATTTTGTATAGAACATTCCATGTCCAACATGAATAATCCATTGTTAATCGATCCAGTAGCATAAACAATATTATCAAAAGAAAGATAACACTTTGAAATCTTGCATTCAAAGGAAAACCCTTTCCTGACAAGAGCAGGAATAGAGATAATATTTTTCGTTATGCTTGGTACAAAATAACAATTGTCAAGTTCCAATACAACCCCAGATGGTAATGAGATGTAATAAATTCCTACAGCAACAGCAGCAACCCGTGCCCCGTTTCCAACTCGTAGGTCCACCTCATGCTGTCCCACCTGTCTTCTTCTCTTGAGTTCCTGTACATTTGCACAAATGTGAACTCCACATGCAGTGTCCAACACCCATGATATAGAAGAAGAAGCCATGACTTCAGTCACGAAAATACCTGAGCCAGAAGCGAAACTTCCCTTCTTATCTCCTTGGAGCGCTTTACAGTCCTTTTTCCAGTGACCCAGCTGGCCACAGTGGAAACATCTGTATTCCTTCGACCGCTTAACCTTTTGTTTCAGAGCCTTGCTGTAGCTCTTAACAGGGGCTTTGCCTTTCTTCCCTTTCTTCTTGTTCCTTGAAGGAACCATTAAGACAGAGGATGAAGGCTTTCCCTTTAGAGTCAACTCTGTAGTCAAGAGCATATTCAGTAACTCTGCCGGCGTACAGTCGATCTTGTTCATATTAAAGTTAATGATGAACGGATCGAAAGAGGTCGGGAGAGACTGCAATATGATGTCTGCAGCAAGCTCCTGATTGATGGTATGTCCCAGTTTCTCTAGAGCCTCCTTGTACCCAATCATCTTGAGTACGTGAGCTCCCACTGGACTTCCTTCAGCCAGTTTGCTCTGAAAGAAAAGCTTAGTCAAATTGTAGCGTTCAGTCCTAGCCTGTGCAGCATACAGCAGCTTGAGGTTTGCTATAATTTGTATAGCAGATAGATCCTCATGCTGACGCTGCAGCTCTGGCGTCATAGACGCAAGCATCAGGCAAGCGACATCAATGCTATCATTGACATGCTTTTCATAAGCATCGCGAACCGCCCTTGCGGCGTTCGCAGCGGGTTGAGGCGGTATAGCCGTCTCGAGGACATACAGCTTCCTCTCTGCCTTAAGAACAATCTTAAGGTGTCCGTACCAGTTTGAGAAGTTTGGTCCAGCAAACTTCTCCCTTTCCAGTAGGGATCGCACATTGAAATTCGTGGTGTTCGTTGCTGCATTAATCTACAACAATGCAAGAACAGCAAGGTCAGTATCAATGTGAGAATCAATTCAGGACTTAAGAATGATTCTTTTCTCACTATTTTATCTGGCTGAAAAATCCAGCAAAACAGCCCGAAAGAGTAAAACTCTTTTAGTGAGATGGGATCCAGATTTCATACTTGGTCTCCGCATCCCGCTCAGGCGAGATAAGATGCACAGAGAGTACAAGCACTAATCTCTGGTAGGCAATCCCTGCCAATCGCCAACCCGTGCGATTCCCCTTCATCTGGGCAATCCAGCAGACTGTGCCAACTGAGTTGGTACAACACAGTCTCTGATCCCACAGATGGCTGCCTCCATATAGCTACCATATGCGCCACATATGTAGCCTACATGGTCAAGCTGACCCGACCTACTCCCTGGACCACCACGTGCTATGCTGAGCAACGAGAAGCGATAAATCCCTTCCCTGTAACACGCAGGTGTAATCGCACACCGTCTGAAGATAGATGGGCGTGCCCACTGAGTGGGTACAACACGGCCCCAACGATAGTCAGAACAGTGAGGTTTCGCGTCAAAAGGCTTACTAGCTTGATATTTTAGCGTTGGATTTTAACGGTCCTTTTTTATATCTTCTCAACTATCATGCAAATCTTATGGTGATAGCAGAAGATTAAATCATGCAATTCTAATTATACAAACAATAAATAGAAAGCATGCTGATCTTATGTGGTAAAAGCCCATAAGCCTAGGTAAGACCTTAATTTAACTTAAGTCTTCACTTGAGCTCTTCGTGGGTCTTTTGCATCTCATCTGGCCCCAAACCAGGGCCCAAGCGCCCACTGCAGCTCAGGTGCGCCCACCAGGTAAATGCGCCTGTCCCAGAGTCGAACCCTGGACCTCCCACCTGGTCAAGCATCAAGCTGCATGCGCCTCTGCCAAGTGTGCTCTGTGCTCTTGTCTGATTAAAATACAATTTAATCTATCTAGACAAGATTGACACGTAGGTCAATTACACAATAAATTAATTAAAATGTGACACGCAGATCACAATTATAATAATTTACATTTTAATCCAGGCACGCAGGCCCCAGCACAGCACACATTAAAATGGGCAGCCCACATAAGATTAAATAGACAATCATCATGGTATACAATCAACATGTGATCCAACAATAAGAAAATAAAGTTTTCGAAAACCCATTGGCATCAATTTTATTTTCCTTATGTGCCCTACTACCTTACAACGGTCCATTAATAGGGATCCACTCATCAGACCTAGTCAGACCCACTGCCCTTGCATGCACCAAGTCCTAACTGACTTGAGTTGACCCAGTGGCCAACAATGCATGCGTTGGGCTGAACGAGCCTCATGAGTTCTGGCAAGCGGGTGTGAGCCCGGGCCTAACTCAAGAGCGTTCACTGGTTGTCTCAACCAGACATCGCTACACGCCTGTCTGCAGTCAACCTATAGCCACCTTGTGCTTGCGCACAGATGCCATCTGGTCGACCCTTCTAGGCTGTCAGATAGTGTGATCAGACTGGTTGGATCTAGACTCGACTGTGACTTCAACCCTAATAACCCGTCTAAGGTTTTACAGTAGGCGCCTATAGATCTAAGTGAGGCGCGCAAGTTAACAAGTTTTGAAGAAAAACTACAACATGCGCCAACTAGAAAACATGTTCATCAAGTTTTCGCATGAACAACTTAACATGTAATTTTCCCATATAGTTTAGATCTAAGCATACAAGCGCAAACATGGATCACAAAAGCCTCAAGCAATCATAAAAACATGCTAATAACTTGCCTCTAATACCAATTGAAAGTCCCCTAAAGGGGGGGGGGGGGGCGAAACCCTAAAGTGGCGCATGTAAAATTTTGGGCAGCAGAAATAAGGGTTTCTAGGTGATCGGTTGCATGCATGTCATATGATCAACTATTAAAACTTGTATACATTGATAAGAGTCATACCATTGCCATTGCTTGGATGGTGCCTTGGAAGAAGAGAGCGAAAGGGATCTCCTCCAGAAGATGCGCACACAAGAAGAAGATCGCCTACTCCTTGTTGATCCTTGTGCTAGCAAAGACCTTCAAGTCTCCTGATCGAATGGAAGGGAAGAAGAGATGTCTTGCTTGGCCGAGACCTCCTTGTCGTCAACTCCTTCAACACACGAGAGAGCAAGAGCATCGAGAGGAAGAGGCGACAATAGGCGTGAGAGGAGCGAACGTGAGGCGTGACCATGTTTTGGAAACATGGTTTCCCAAAATAGAAAAACCCCCTCAACGTGTGATGCGTTCACTCCTTGTGAACCATCGCATTTTTCTCTCCTATTGATCCATGCGCTCACTTGATGAGCCAGTTCAATTTGGTTTGGTTCAAAGACCAATTAACCCAAGCATTTGGTCTAGATCACAATTAAACCCTAAGGCTCCAGATCTAACTGTTCATCTCCTGATGCTCCTGATCTCACCGATCTAGCATCAATTCTCTCGATCGAAGCTTACCGATCTCAAGCCCTAATCAATCAAACATGATCAGACCAGATCTCACTTACAATCAGAGATTAAATCCCTTTAAACTGAACCCAAACAATTCAGTCCACACCATCTGACTTAAGTAAGCCATATCATCAAATTGTGCGACCCTAAGGGTTTCCTTTAAATGTCGGTAACGATAACTTACGTTATCACGATCAGTGAGGGGTATCTAGCAACACATCACTGTCTCCCGATATAAAGGAAAGAGTCTTCCAAGACTACACCCAAACCACAGCACAAGTGTGAATCCATTTCACTAGACATACATGTTTCCTTTGCCACTGGATGTTCTTATTGGACAAGCGTGTCAAGCCTGTAACTCCAATATGATGAGAATGATTAGATCAGATGAACATAGTCATCTGGGTATGGCCATACACTTTCTCAATCATCTCATCCAGGGGGCCCCTTTAGAACATCACACTCCAATGAAGGAGATGGCAATCCTATGTCTATCACTAGCGCCCTAACATGACTCATGCTCACCATCCAAGATAGTCTATAACCATTATGTTTCAAATGATATCGAACTATCTCAAAACAATGCCAATCATCATTTAGAAACACAAGTGATCTCAAGTCAGAGGAAGTATGTCACTTGTTCGCATACAAGGATTATTCACATTGTGACATGCAACTGAATATCCTAGTAGGGTCTGTCCAGTACATCCAATGTACCCATGAGTCTACATCTTATTCCATGCTTGAAGCATCCTATAAGATAAGAACACATATTAGTCTCAATCATATCAAGGCTGTCTCATGTTCACCAAGATATCTCGACTAAGGACTATACTGCATGTCAGCCTAGCTGAACATCATTGAGACATTATTCAGAAGTATACACATTGCAGCAGATAATGTAACAACCTGAATAACAACCATTGCCTTTATAAACATAGAGTTTATACATGATACTGATACAATCCCAAGGCCTCAAACATTAGCCTTAAGGGCATACCCCAACAAGGATATGGCTCTCAATCATTACCAGTGGTCAGGAGAGAGGACCCAACCAATGCGAAATTTAGGGAAGTATGATCTCGACATGATTAATTCCTTGGTAGCAAAAGTAGATTCACTTTCATCTAAAATTGATTCTATAAATATTTCTACTGCTAATTCTGTGACTTGTGATATTTGTGGAGTGTCAGGTCATTCTGCTGATGATTGCCACATTTTGACCACTCCATCTGAACAGGTCAATGCTATCGGGAACTTCATAAATCAGAACAATCCCTATTTGAGCACGTACAATCTAGGATGGAGAAATCACCCGAATTTCTCCTATAGGCTTAACCAAGGACAAGTCCCTCCTGTGAACTTTTATAATCCAAATTCTTCTTCTAATTTCAGGCCACCTCCCAGAATGCAACCTCCAACTTTCCATCAAAGATAGCTGATGAGTTGCATTTACATCATATTTTTCCCTATATTTTATATGATATTTTGGGCTTATTTTATGATCTTATACCAATTTTTAGTATTTTTATCCCCTTTGGTATGAAATCTTTATTTTTCTTGTTTTTCATAAAAATACATGTGAAATCACCCAAAAACTATGGATTTTATGAGTTTTGGGCTATGACATGATTCGTGATGAAAAGATGAGGTCGTACATCAAATTTGAGGCATAACGGAGGTCAAACGCAATTTTCACACCCGTGGCCGTGAGTGCATTTCATAGGCTGTGAATACACTTCTATGCAGAAACAGATAGAGTCAGGGTCGTGGCCATGAACAGACTTACGGACCGTGAGTTTTTTTGCTCCATTCATTTTTTCGCTCGATTTGGCCTCAAATTGAGTCTAAACTTAACTAAACTTTGCAGAAGCCTTTCTAGATGGGTTCTAGACCGATTAAACTATAAAAGTAAGAATTTTTGGAGAGTTAAGAGGGCTTCTTTAGATGAGAATAGATAGAGGCGGCTAGGGCGAAAATCAATTTCTGAATAGAATTCCGGCAATAAATCACGCAAAAGGATGGGATTTGACACTTCATCTTCATCACTAGATTAAGGGGAAGAGTTCTAATTACTTTCCTAGTGTCTCTTTGCAATTTATTTGAGATTACATGTTGAATTCATCATGTTACATGCTGTATTCAAAGAACATGACTGTTTAAACTCTTTTTTGGGATTAGAGGTGTAACTCGTTGATGTTTTATGGATTAAACTTATTGTTTAAATCTTTAACATAAATTTATAGAGTTGATTTAATTAAAATTGTGTTTATTCTATAATTTACTCTAATCAAGTAATTTTATGATTTAGACGTCGCGAAAAGGACCGAGAGGTGAATTACGGTGCCGGATCCATTCTTTTCAAACCTACGAATCCAATCACGAGAGTAGTTTGGATTTGTTTGAAGGATTTTTATGATTTTTCACATAGCTTAAAGGGTCTATTTACGGTAACTGTCACAAGAGTAGGGAATTATTGTAAATAGGTACTAGATTACGCTTCGGGAAAAGGAAATTTGTACCTAAGAAAAAATCCCTTTCAATACTTTGATTTTCTATTCAAATATTTATTTTTACTAAATTCATATTCGTCAGCATGGTGAAACCTCGATTACCGACTCTTTCCGTAACAATTTTTACCCGAACGCTCGCATTTGCTCTCTTGTACTTAGAAGTTTCAAACAAAAATCACACATTGAATCATTTAGCTATAGATCGATTGTGTGATTGGTACTTGACCGCCAGATCCTCATTGGGAACGATCTTATTTTTATTACATCTATAATGTCATACACTTGCGGCAGCATCAAGTTTTTGGTGCCGTTGCCGGGGATAAGGCCAGCTAATATCGATTTAATCGTGAGATTTATAGACTAGATTTTTTTTATTTTTGTTTTTATTTTTATTTTTGTTTATATTTATTTTTCACATTCTTTTTCTTTATATTTAGTTTAAGCTATTTTTCTCTTTTTGGATTAACATGATGTGTGAACAGGAGAACCCAGAAATCACTAGACTAGATATTTTAAGCTTTGTTTTGCATTACCTATTTTACATTTTGTATTTTTGATTTTTATTGCATAAATTGAATATATGATGTTTAACCAATGTCAATAGTCAAATCAGAGGTATGTGCCACTGATAATGACAAGAGAATATGACACTGATGCATTATAATCACTTTCAGCAAAGATAAATTCCTTAACTCAACAAACTGATTATTTAAGCATGCAATATTCTATGTTGAAATCTATTACTTACGATATTTGTGGATATCATGGACAATACTGAACTTCAATTAAGCATTCCCTCATTCTTTAACTCATGCCCTAGTACCTACAATCCAAGTTGGGAGAACCATCAAAAATTACTTTATCAGAATGATCCAACATTTATTCCATAATCAGACTTTAGTCAACCTCAAGAATCCAACTTAGAAGCCATGCTTGAAAACTTTATAACTGCTATGAACAAACAAAGTGAGGATCTTCATAGTATAATTTATGGCACTTATAAAAATGACATAGAGGAAGGAATCCAAGATGAATCTGAGAATTTTGCAGAGTTTGAGCAATCATTAGTCATGACTCCAGTCACGGATTATGATTTGCGTTCTTCAAATTTTGATGATTTTGAAAATTCTAAATACCCTATTAACCCTTCCTCAGTATTTTATCAGCCATCCAGTCCCCTCTCACATAACATAGTGCCTTGCAACACAAATACTTGGGTCATATTTGAAGAAAAATTTAAACTTTTGGAGACTTGTGAGAAGAAAGATAAGGAATTTAAGGAGCCTCAAGTAAGAAGTAGCGAGATAGATGGAGGTGAATTCGATAGTGTTAGGATAGAGTACCCCATTGAAGAGAAAGAAATTGAGGAAAAAGATGAAGAAGAGGATCCTATGCATATTCCACCGCCACCACCATATGAACCCACAATTCTTTTTCTCTAGAAAAATTCATTAGGAATTTGCATGATAGATGATGAAAGAGATGATTATAAGGATAATGATGAAGAAGTGGCTGAACTATTATTTAATTTAAATCCAACCATAGGTACCCAGAAGATAATAATACATGAGATACTTGATCACATTGATATTGATGTAAGTGAAAAACTTAATGTGAAATTTGAAAACTTCTTGAGCAATCCAAGATATGAAATTTTTGATCTTAATTCCAATCTTCTTCCAATTATTGATATAAATCTAAAGGAATAATGCATGATATTACTCTTGGATAAATGTAGAAAAATTATTAGGTATTCTTTATATTACTTTAACTTTTGTTTTTGTATGCATGTACTAGCCACTGCGACATGGATCCACCTTTTAACTAGATACTATGGTGGGCACACTCTTGAGACGGAGAAAAAACAGAAGACTATATGCTCTCTACTATGCCATTGATTCACCAACTCTGCCATGACATGAAGCTATAGTTGAGCTAATGACCTTAAACAAGTGCTTTTTGGGAGGCAACCCAAATTTTTAAATTTTACTACTCTTAGTTTTAATTTTTGATTTTTTAAATTTTTTAGGAATTTTTTGCAGCATAATTTGATGAATTTTTATTGAAGGAAAATCTTTTAATAAGTTATTTTATATGTGAAAATTTTTGGAAAATTTTTACTTGAAGAATAGGTACCAAACAAGACATTCATGGGTGTGGCTGTGAGTCACTCATGGGCAGTGAATCTTGCGGCTAAAGGAAACACGAGAAGGCCCAAGTTCACCAAAACTTTTACAGTCATAGCCGTGGGTCAATCACGGGCCATACGCAAAATTTTTAAAGGACATTCTTTCAAATCGAAGAAAGCTAGAGCAACTAGGCACAGTGGCACTTACTGAAGAGTGCAGTGCCATTATTCAAAACAAGCTTCTTGAAAAATTAAAAGACCCGAGCAGCTTTTTGATACTATGTAAAATAGGGGATTTGTCTTTTGATCACACACTATGTGATTTAGGTGCTAGTGTCAGTTTAATGCCTTTTCTATCTGCAAGAAACTAGACATTGGTGATGTGAAGGCAACACCAATTTCTTTGCAACTTGCTGACCGCTTAGTGTGCAAGCCGGTAGGAATCTTGGAAGACATCCCGATCAAGGTCAGAGATTTCTTCATTCCAATCAACTTTGTCCTGCTTTAGATGGAGGAGGATACGAAACTACAAATAATTCTGGGAAGACCATTCCTTGCAACTGTCGGAGCAGTCATTGACGTGAAAAATGAAAAACTAGTCTTAAATATCTGTGAGGAGGCTATTGAATTTGATTTAGCATGAAGTCTGAAACACCCTTCTATCGCAGGTTCATGTTGTAGCCTGGAGGTTATTGACGAAGCGGTTAAAGATGAAAATCCCATAGCCGACGGGACGCACAAGGACCCGCTGGAGGTCTATTTTTTGGAGAGTCCAACTGCTAAAGAAAATAAAGAAGCCCAGGCTTACATGAAGATAATGGACTCAGCTGAAAAGATGAACTGCTAAAAGACAAAAGCTAAACATCTTGACAAGATGATGTCACAAGTAAGTGAGGTAAGAAAGATTGAGTTGAAATCGCTTCCTCAAAATTTGAAGTATGAATTTCTTGATGATGATTCTACCTTGCCAATGATTGTTAATACAAATTTGACTAAAATACAGACAGAACAATTACTTGCTGAAATTAAGCTTCATAAAAGGGTCATAGGATATTCCTTAGATGATATCAAAGGAAATGACCCATTTGTCTATATGCATGGGATTCTCTTGGAACAGGAAAGCAAACCCTCCGTCAAGTTTCAACATCGACTGAATCCAAGTATGAAGAAGGTCGTAAAAAAAGAGATCCTGAGACTTCTAGACGTGGGAGTCATCTACCCGATATCGGACAGCCGATGGGTGAGCCCTATCCATGTTGTACCAAAGAAGGGCGGGGTAACTATTGTCAAGAACGAACAAAACGAGCTAGTTCCGATCCGCATTGTAAGCGGATGGAGAATGTGTATTGACTACTGGAAGCTCAAGAAAGCGATGACAAAGGACCATTTCCCTCTACCCTTCATAGATGAAATGCTTGAGCGTCTTGCCCATAACGCTTACTTTTGCTTTCTTGATAGATTTTCTGGTTTTCTTCAAATCCCAATTCACCTAGAGGATCAAGAAAAGATGACTTTTACTTGTCCATATGGTACATTTGCGTATAAAAGAATGCCATTTAGATTATGCAATGCTCCAGCCACATTCTAGTGATGCATGATGGCGATCTTCTCCGATTATAATGAAGATTTCATGGATATCTTTATGGATAATTTTTTGGTATATGATCAATCTTTTGAATCTTGTTTGGCTAATTTGTCCAAGGTTCTACAGTGATGCAAGGAAGTGAACCTCGTTTTGAACTGGGAGAAGTGTCATTTTATGGTACAAGAAGGGATTGCATTAGGACATCTAATTTTTGAACACAAGATAGAGGTCGATCAAGCTAAAGTGCAAGTAATCGAAAGAATGAATCTGCCAACCTCAGTCAAAGGAATCCATAGTTTCCTTGGACATGCTGGATTCTATAGAAGATTCATTAAAGATTTCTCAAAGATAGCCCACCACTGACTAATCTGCTCTGTAAGGATTTTGAATTATATTTTGTTGATGACTATTTGCAAGCATTTGAGAAGCTCAAGAAGGCTTTGATCTTTGCACCAATTATTCAGCCCCCTAATTGGACTTTACCTTTTTAACTAATGTGCGACACAAGCGACTTTGCCGTCGGAGCTATTCCGGGGCAACAAAGAGACAAAAGGCTTCACGTGATATATTATGACTTCCGCACTTTAGACGAGGCACAAATCAATTATGCAGCAATAGAAAAGGAGCTCCTATCCATCATCTTTGCATTTGATAAATTTTATTCTTACTTGATTGAATCAAAAGTTATTGTTTATATAGACAACGCAGCAATCAAGTATTTGATGAGTAAAAAGGATGCAAAGCCACGTCAAGAGTTTGATTTGGAAATAAGAGATAAAAAGGGAGTTGAAAATATGGCGGCTGACCATTTGTCACATTTGCTTCTGGACAATGGAGAAGATGTTGCTGATGATTTGGAAATTGATGATACATTTCCCGAGGAGAAGTTATTCAAAATTGCTTTGCAAGATGTACCTTGGTATGTGATGACTCAAAAATTCGTAGTAAATTTTATATTGATTGTTTAGTCTTTTTGAGTCATATTCATGCTCTTTTGCTTGTTTTTAAGCCTTATTTGTCAAATATTCAAAATCTACATGTCTTCTCATTTTTGATCAATTTCAGAAAGGCTTAATTTTGATGATTTTTGAATAATCTGAGTGCATGGATGAAATCCAATCATCAAGAGGGAATTACCTGCTAATTTTCAAGCAATTCCAAGCTTATAGTGATATTACGGTAGGGCCGTATTGAAGAGTCCCCTTCAAGGGGGAGCGCAAGCGGATAAAACCCCTTTCATGAGGGGGGCGCAAAACCCTAATACATGCATTAGAACACTTTTGCATGGGCGGAAATTAGGGCATCAAGAAGCGGTTGCATGATATATATGATCAACTCATTAGATTGAAATCATGAGACAAGATTTATACCATTGCCATCATATGGATGGTATCTTGGAAGCAAAGACCGAAAGGGATCTTCTCCCTAGTCGACGCACACAAGGTGATGTGCTTACTCCTTGGAGATCCTTGTGCTAGCAAGGTTCTTCAAGGGCCTTTTCGTATGGAAAGGGAAGGAGAGCTGATCTCTAGACTTGCCGAACTTCTCTCCAAGACTTCTTCTCGTCTACACCAACCGAACATGCGTTACTCTTTTGGACTTTCCAAAATTAGCATGCGCAAACGTTTATGCATTTAAGCGTTCAAGCGTTTGAGCGTTCACATGAAGTGAACCAAACGCTTATCTCACTCTAATTGAACCAAGCGCTCAACCATGAGCCGGTTCACAAGTGTATGGTTCAATGACCAAACCGAAATCAGCCCAAGCTTTTAGTCCAGATCAAAATAAACCCTAAGGTTCTAGATCTGACCATTCATCTCTTGATGTTCCTGATCTTTCCGATCTAACATCAACACTCTCGATCGAAGCTTACCGATCTCAAGCCCTAATCAATCAAACATGATCAGACCAGATCTCACTTATAATCAGAGTTTAAATCCCTTTAAACTGAACCAAAACAATTCAGTCCACACGATCTGACTTAAGTAAGCCATATCATCAAATTGTGCGACCCTAAGGGTTTCCTTTAAATGTCGGTAACGATAACTTACGTTTATCACGATCAGTGAGGGGTATCTAGCAACACATCACTGTCTCCCGATATAAAGGAAAGAGTCTTCCAAGACTCCACCCAAACCATAGCACAAGTGTGAATCCACTTCACAAGGCATACATGTTTCCTTTGCCACTGGATGTTCTTATTGGACAAGCATGTCAAGCTTGTAACTCCAATATGATGAGCATAATTAGATCAGATGAACATAGTCACCTGGGTATGGCCATACACTTTCTCAATCATCTCATCCAGGGGGCCCCTTTAGAACATCACACTCCTTAAACAAGGAGACGGCAATCCTTTATCTATCACTAGTGCCCTAACCTGACTTAAGCTCACTATCCAAGATAGTCTATAATCATTATCTTTCAAATGATATTGAACTACCTCAAAACAATGACAATCATCATTTAGAAACACAAGTGATCTCAAGTCAAAGGACATGTGCCACTTGCAGCAAACAAGGATTATTCACATTGTGACAAGCAATTGAATATCCTAGTAGGGTCTTGTCCAGTACATCCAATGTACCCATGAGTCTACATCTTATTCCATGCTCGAAGCATCCTATAAGATTAGAACACATATTAGTCTTAACCATATCAAGGCTGTCTCATGTTTACCAAGATATATCGACTAAGGACATAGAGCATGTCAGCCTAGCTGAACAGCTTTGAGACATTATTCAGAAGTACACTTATTACTGCAGACAAGGTAACAACCTGAATAATAACCATGCCTTTATAAACACAGGAGTTTATTACATGATACTGATATAATCCCAAAGGCCTCAAACATTAGCCTTAAGGGCATACCCCAACAATCTCCCACTTGCACTTAATCTAATGGTTGAGAAATCTCAAACCCATATTATTACAGTGCTTCTCATGCTTCTGCTGCGCCAGAGGCTTGGTAAGCGGGTCTGCCAGATTGTCATCTGTATGTACCTTGCAGACTTTGATCTCGCCATGATCAATGATCTCCCGGATCAAGTGAAAACGTCTCTGTATGTGCTTGGACTTCTGGTGCGACCGTGGTTCCTTTGCTTGTGCGATGGCTCCAGTGTTATCACAGAAGATAACCAAAGGATCTGCACTCGAAGGAACAACACCAAGTTCTCTCATGAACTTACGAATCCACACTGCCTCCTTGGATGCTTCCGAGGCTGCAACATACTCGGCTTCTGTTGTGGAATTAGCAACAGTTGACTGTTTGAAACTTTTCCACACCATTGCTCCACCATTCAAGCTAAAAACATAGCCTGATTGCGATCGGAAATCATCCTGGTCAGACTGGAACGAAGCGTCAGTATATCCTTCAATACTGAGTTCTTCCTGACCACCATATACCAAGAACATATCTTTGGTCCTCCGCAGATATTTCAAGATGTTCTTGACTGCAATCCAGTGTGCCACACCTGGATTACTTTGGAACCGACTGGTCACGCTTAACCCGTAAGCGACGTCTGGGCGAGTACACAACATCGCATACATAATGGATCCAATAGCCGAAGCATAAGGCGTATTGTCCATTTCATCTTTCTCAGTCTGTGTTTGTGGACACTGACTCCTCGAAAGATTCAGACCATGTCTGACTGGAAGATATCCTCGTTTAGAATTCTCTAAATGAAATCTCTCCAGGACTTTATCGATGTACGTACTCTGGCACAGCCCGAGAAGCCTCTTAGATCTATCCCGGTAGATCTTCACACCTAATACATAGGCTGCTTCTCCTAGATCTTTCATCTGGAAACATTTTCCTAACCATGCTTTAACAGCATGCAGTTCAGGAATATCATTTCCAATGATCAAGATATCATCGACGTAGAGGACTAGGAAAATAATCACGCTCCCACTAAACCTCTTATATACACACGGGTCATCCTCGTTCTTGATGAAACCAAACTCAGAGATTGATTCATCAAAACGAATATTCCAGCTTCTAGATGCTTGTTTAAGTCCATAAATGGACTTCTTTAACTTGCATATTTTATGACGATCTGATGGATTAGTGAAACCTTCAGGTTGTGTCATATACACATCCTCGTCCAGATTTCCATTAAGGAAAGCTGTCTTCACATCCATCTGCCAGATCTCATAATCATAATATGCAGCTATTGCGAAAAGAATCCGAATAGACTTGAACATGGCTACAGGAGAGAAAGTTTCATCATAATCTATCCCGTAGATTTGTTTGAAACCTTTCGCAACTAGCCTGCCTTTATAGGTAACCACGTTACCATCCATGTCAATCTTCTTCTTGAAGATCCATTTACAGCCTATAGGGATTACTCCCGGAGGCAGATCAACCAAATCCCAGACTTGGTTATCTGACATGGAGTCCATCTCGGCTCGCATAGCATCAAGCCATCTAGCTGACTCCGGTCCACTGACCGCATCCGCATAAGTGAGGGGTTCATCATTATCAATGATGTAGACTCCGTCATAGCGCTCAGGCTGTCGATGGATCCTTCCCGATCTTCGCGGTTCCCGTGATATCTGAGCCTCAGGTTGTTCAGTAACCTGATCTACCGGCTCAGGCTCATCCAACTCTGCTTGACTACTTTGTCCTTCCTCTGGATTCTCATCCAGTTTTATTTCTCTCCCACTGGCCTCTTGCAGAAGAAACTCCTTCTCAAGAAATATGGCCGTTCGAGCAACAAATACCTTGTTCTCTTTGGGATCGTAGAAATAATAACCCTTAGTTTCCTTAGGGTAACCGACAAAGACACATTTCTCAGATCTGCTCTCCAGTTTCCCAGAGGCGAGCTTTTTGACATAAGCCTCGCAGCCCCAGATCCTGATAAATGTCAAGCTTGGCTGTTTCCCATACCATAACTCGTATGGAGTTTTAGAAACTGCCTTGGATGGCACTCGGTTTAGTACCTTTGCAGCTGTTTCCAGTGCAAAACCCCAAAAGGAGTAAGGTAGTGTAGCCTGACTCATCATAGAACGAACCATATCAAGTAACGTTCTATTTCTCCTCTCGGACACACCATTCCATTGTGGTGTTCCTGGCGGAGTGAGCTGTGAGATAATCCCACACTCCTTCAGATAGTCAGTAAACGCATGACTCAAGTATTCTCCACCTCGATCAGAACGAAGTGCCTTGATATTTCGGCCTAGCTGATTTTGTACTTCATTCTTGAACTCTTTGAACTTGTCAAAAGATTCACTTTTATGTCTCATCAGATAGACATAACCATACCTACTGAAATCATCAGTAAAGGTAATGAAGTACTGATAGCCACCTCTGGCATGTTTACTAAATGGCCCACACACATCACTGTGTATAAGGTCAAGTAAACCTGAAGCCCTTTGACCTTTGTTGGGAAAAGGTGACTTCGTCATTTTACCCATTAAACAAGCTTTGCATGTATCAATCTCCTCATAGGAGAATGATCCCAGCAGTCCATGATCATGCAACCGCTTAATGCGCTTCTTGTTAATATGGCCTAAACGACTATGCCATAGCAAGGTGCTGTCATCAGCATACTTGGCTTTCTTATTATCAATGTTTTGTATGGAATATTCCATGTCCAACATGAATAGCCCATTGTTAATTGAACCAGTTGCATAAACAATATTATCACAAGATAAAACACACTTTGAAATATTGCATTCAAAGGCAAATCCTTTCCTGACAAGAGCAGGAATAGAGATAATATTTTTAGTGATACTCGGTACAAAATAACAATTGTTTAATTCCAGTACAATGCCAGATGGTAAAGAAATGAAATAGTCTCCTACAGCAACAGCAGCAACCCGTGCCCCGTTTCCAACGCGTAGGTCTACCTCATGCTGTCCCACCTGCCTTCTTCTCTTGAGTTCCTGTACATTTGAACAAATGTGAACTCCACATGCAGTGTCCAACACCCATGAAATAGAAGAAGATGAAACCATGACTTCCGTCACGTATATACCTGAGCCAGAAGCGATGCTTCCCCTCTTATCTCCTTGGAGCGCTTTACAGTCCTTTTTCCAGTGACCCAGCTGGCCACAGTGGAAACACCTATTGTCCTTGGACCGCTTCACCTTCTGTTTCAGAGCCTTACTGTAGTTCTTGACAGGGGCCTTGCCCTTCTTCCCCTTCTTCTTGTTCCTGGAAGGAACCATTAAGACAGAGGTTGAAGGCTTTCCCTTCAGAGTTTCCTCAGTAGTCAAGAGCATATTCAACAGCTCTGCCGGTGTACAATCGATTTTGTTCATATTAAAGTTAATAATGAACGCATCGAAAGAGGGCGGAAGAGACTGCAGAATGATGTCTACAGCAAGCTCCTGGTTAATGGTATGCCCCAGTTTCTCCAGAGCCTCCTTGTGCCCAATCATCTTGAGCACGTGAGCTCCCACTGGGCTCCCTTCAGCCAGTTTGCTCTGAAAGAAGAGCTTTGTCAGATTATAGCGTTCTGTCCTCGCCTGTGCAGCATACAGCATCTTGAGGTTCGCTATAATCTCTATAGCCGACATATCCTCATGCTGTCGCTGCAGCGGTGGCGTCATAGACGCTAGCATCAGGCAAGCGACATCAATGCTATCATTGACGTGCTTTTCATAGGCTTCACGAACCGCCCTTGCGGCGTTCGCAGCGGGTTGAGGCGGCACAGCCGTCTCGAGGACATACAGTTTCCTCTCTGCCTTAAGAACGATCTTAAGGTGTCCGAACCAGTCAGAGAAGTTCGGCCCAGCAAACTTCTCCCTTTCCAGTAGGGATCGCACATTGAAGCTCATGGTGTTCGTTGCTGCAGGAATCTACAACAATGCAAGAACAGCAAGATCAGTATCAATGTCTAGAATCAATCTAGGACTTTAAGAAAGATTCTTTTCTCACTATTTTATCTGGCTGAAAAATCCAGCAAAACAGCCCGAAAGAGTAGAACTCTTTTTAGTGAGATGGGATCCAGATTTCATACTTGGTCTCCGCGTCCCGCTCAGGCGAGATAAGATGCACAGAGATGACAAGCACTAATTTCTGGTAGGCTGTCCCAGCCAATCGCCAACCCATGCGATTCCCCTTCATCTGGGCAATCCAGCAGACTGTGCCAACTGAGTTGGTACAACACAGTCTCTAATCCCACAGATGGCTGCCTCCATGTGCTACCATATGCGCCACATATGTAGCCTACATGGTCAAGCCGACCCGACCTACTCCCTGGACCACCACGTGCTATGCTGAGCAACGAGAAGCGATAAATCCCTTCTCTGTAACACGCAGGTGAAATCCCGCACCGTCTGAAGATAGATGGACGTGCCCACTGAGTGGGTACAACACGGCTCCAACGATAGTCAGAACAGTGAGGTTTCGCGTCAGAAGGCATTACGTGCTTGATATTTTAGCGTTTGGATTTTAACGGTCTTTTATCTTCTTACTATCAGGCAAATCCTATGGCTATAGCAGAAGATAAATAAAGCATGTTGTTCTACTTATATAATCAATAACAGAAAGCATGGATCTTATGTGGTAAAAGCCCATAGCCTAAGTAAGACCTTAAGATACTTAAGTCTTCACTTGCTCTTCATGGGTCTTTAGCACCTCATCTGGTCCAACCCAGGCCCCTTGCGCCAAGAGCACCTCAGGTACGCCACCAGCTGAATGCCCCTCTAGGATGTGTGCCTTTGTGCTCTTGTCTAATCAAATACAATTTGATCTATCTAGACAAGTTTGACTCACAGGTCAATTATACAATAAATTAATTACAAATGTGATTCGTAGATCACAATACAAATTAATTTACAAGTTTAATTCCAGGCACGCAGGCCCCAGCACAGCACACATTAGGGCAATCCACATAAGATTAAATAAACAAGCATCATGGCATCATTCAATCAATCATGTGATCCATAGACAAAATAAAATTTTCGAAATCCCATTGGAGTCAATTTTACTTGTCTTATGTGCCCTACTACCTTACAACGGTCCATTGATAGGGATCCACTCATCCAACTAGTCAGATCCACTGCCCTTGCATGCACCAAGTCCTAACTGACTCGAGTTGACCTAATGGTCAACCATGCATGCGCTAAGGGCTGAACAACCCTCATGAGTTCTGGCAAGCGGGTGTGACCCCGGGCCTAACTCATGTGTGTTCATTGAGTTGTCTCAACCAGACCTCGCTACACGCCTGTGATGCAATCGACCTATAGCCACCTCGTGCTTGCGCACAGGTGCCATCAGGTCGATCCATCTAGGCTGTCAGATGGCCTGATCAGACTAGTTTGATCTAACCTAGAGGATGCTTTCAACCCCATCAACCCGTCTAAGGGTTTACAATAGGTGCAACTTAGATCTAATCCATAGGCGCGCAAGATAAGTTTTTGATAAAACTACATGAACTAAGCGCCAATAACAAGACATGCGAGAGCATGAATAAACAACATGTAAGTTTCGCATGTCAACAAGATCTAAGCATACATTTAGATGCAAGCATACATTTAGATGCGCAAACATGGATCACAAAATATATCAAGCAATCATATTAACATGCTTTAACCTGCTTTGATACCAATTGAAGAGTCCCCTTCAAGGGGGAGCGCAAGCGGATAAAACCCCTTTCATGAGGGGGGCGCAAAACCCTAATACATGCATTAGAACACTTTTGCATGGGCGGAAATTAGGGCATCAAGAATCGGTTGCATGATATATATGATCAACTCATTAGATTGAAATCATGAGACAAGATTCATACCATTGCCATCATATGGATGGTATCTTGGAAGCAAAGACCGAAAGGGATCTTCTCCCTAGTCGACGCACACAAGGTGATGTGCTTACTCCTTGGAGATCCTTGTGCTAGCAAGGTTCTTCAAGGGCCTTTTCGTATGGAAAGGGAAGGAGAGCTGATCTCTAGACTTGCCGAACTTCTCTCCAAGACTTCTTCTCGTCTACACCAAGATGTCGTCAAGCGAGAAAGAGAGGAGCAAAGAGTGAATCCAACGCTTAGCCAACCGAACATGCGTTACTCTTTTGGACTTTCCAAAATTAGCATGCGCAAACGTTTATGCATTTAAGCGTTCAAGCATTTGAGCGTTCACATGAAGTGAACCAAACGCTTATCTCACTCTAATTGAACCAAGCGCTCAACCATGAGCCGGTTCACAAGTGTATGGTTCAATGACCAAACCGAAATCAGCCCAAGCTTTTAGTCCAGATCAAAATAAACCCTAAGGTTCTAGATCTGACCATTCATCTCTTGATGTTCCTGATCTTTCCGATCTAACATCAACACTCTCGATCGAAGCTTACCGATCTCAAGCCCTAATCAATCAAACATGATCAGACCAGATCTCACTTATAATCAGAGTTTAAATCCCTTTAAACTGAACCAAAACAATTCAGTCCACACGATCTGACTTAAGTAAGCCATATCATCAAATTGTGCGACCCTAAGGGTTTCCTTTAAATGTCGGTAACGATAACTTACGTTTATCACGATCAGTGAGGGGTATCTAGCAACACATCATTGTCTCCCGATATAAAGGAAAGAGTCTTCCAAGACTCCACCCAAACCATAGCACAAGTGTGAATCCACTTCACAAGGCATACATGTTTCCTTTGCCACTGGATGTTCTTATTGGACAAGCATGTCAAGCTTGTAACTCCAATATGATGAGCATAATTAGATCAGATGAACACAGTCACCTGGGTATGGCCATACACTTTCTCAATCATCTCATCCAGGGGGCCCCTTTAGAACATCACACTCCTTAAACAAGGAGATGGCAATCCTTTATCTATCACTAGTGCCCTAACCTGACTTAAGCTCACTATCCAAGATAGTCTATAATCATTATCTTTCAAATGATATTGAACTACCTCAAAACAATGACAATCATCATTTAGAAATACAAGTGATCTCAAGTCAAAGGACATGTGCCACTTGTAGCAAACAAGGATTATTCACATTGTGACAAGCAATTGAATATCCTAGTAGGGTCTTGTCTAGTACATCCAATGTACCCATGAGTCTACATCTTATTCCATGCTCGAAGCATCCTATAAGATTAGAACACATATTAGTCTTAACCATATCAAGGCTGTCTCATGTTTACCAAGATATATCGACTAAGGACATAGAGCATGTCAGCCTAGCTGAACAGCTTTGAGACATTATTCAGAAGTACACTTATTACTGCAGACAAGGTAACAACCTGAATAATAACCATGCCTTTATAAACACAGGAGTTTATTACATGATACTGATATAATCCCAAAGGCCTCAAACATTAGCCTTAAGGGCATACCCCAACACGTAATTTTTATTACGGCCGTGATTTTGATGGAACTTACAGAATAAATCAAGGCACCACCATGATTAATGTTCTCAACCGTGATTTCTGGAGATTTTTGCACAGAGAAGATTACGGTATTGCCGTAAATTTTATTACGGCCGTAATTTTATCAGGGTGAATTAAAGCAATCACGGCACTACCGTAATAATTATCACCAGCCGTAATTATTGCAGAGAATTATATAGATCAAATCACGGTTCTATCATGATTATTATTACAGGCCGTAATTGTTCCAGGATTTTGCACAGAGAAGATTGTGGCACTACTGTAATTTATTCCATGGCCATAATTTTGATTTAACCAGCCGAGTTTGCCCGAGTCTTCTGCAAGTTACTATAGCTAGAGTTTGCGAAGCCAAATTTGGGATATTTTGGACATGATTTCAAAATTGGAAAGAAGAGGATGGATCTATGATGTGATCCGAAAGGACACACTTTTAAATACAAGCAGGTAGATGTAAGTCCCCAGAAGGGGGCGAAACCCTAAAGCATGGCGCATATAAAATTTTAAGCAGCGGAAAGAGGGTTTCTAGGGATCATTTGCATCAGATATGATCAACTATAAAAACCGATTGCAAACATGAATGAAGGAATCGATTCTTACCAAAGCCATTGCTTGGATGGCGTCTAGGAAGAAGAGACTCAAGTGCTTCTCCTCCTTATGGCTCGCACACAAGATGTGATCGCCTACTCCCTTAGTGCTCCTTGTGCTAGCAAGGTTCTAAGGAGTCCTTGTCGAATGGAAGGGAAGAGACGTTCTCCTCTGCTCGTCGAACTCACTCCAAAGTGTGAAGAAGTAGCCACACACGAGAGCGTCGAGAGAGGAAAGGCAAGAAGCGAGAATAGAGCATGAAACTCTCAACGTGAGGCGTGGTCACGATTTGGAAACATGGTTTCCAAAAATAGTAAACCACTTCTCTTCATGCGACCATGGGTTTACCCAAGCGCAAATCTCTCCTCTTTGAACCATGCGCTCAACTAATGAGCCGGTTCAATTTAATTTTGGTTCAAAGACCAAATTAAACCAAGCCTTTTTGGTCTAGATCTCATTAACCTAAAGGTTCCAGATCTAACCGTTCATCTCTTGATGCTCCTGATCTCACCGATCTAGCATCCATTCTCTCGATCGAAGCTTACCGATCTCAAGCCCTAATCAATCAAACATGATCAGACCAGATCTCACTTACAATCAGAGATTAAATCCCTTTAAACTGAACCCAAATAATTCAGTCCACACGATCTGACTTAAGTAAGCCATATCATCAAATTGTGCGACCCTAAGGGTTTCCTTTAAATGTCGGTAACGATAACTTACGTCATCACGATCAGCGAGGGGTATCTAGCAACACATCACTGTCTCCCGATATAAAGAAAAGAGTCTTCCAAGACTACACCCAAACCACAGCACAAGTGTGAATCAACTCACAAGGCATACATGATTCCTTTGCCACTGGATGTTCTTATTGGACAAGCGTGTCAAGCCTGTAGCTCCAATATGATGAGCATGATTAGATCAGATGAACATAGTCACCTGGGTATGGCCATACACTTTCTCAATCATCTCATCCAGGGGGGGCCCTTTAGAACATCACACTCCAATTAAGGAGACGACAATCCTATATCTATCACTAGTGCCCTAACCTGATTCAAGCTCACCATCCAAGATAGTCTATAACCATTATGTTTCAAATGATATTGAACTACCTCAAAACAATGACAATCATCATTTAGAAAACACAAGTGATCTCAAGTCAGAGGAAATGTGCCACTTGTTACAATCAAGGATTATTCACATTGTGACAAGCAATTGAATATCCTAGTAGGGTCTGTCCAGTACATCCAATGTACCCATGAGTCTACATCTTATTCCATGCTCGAAGCATCCTATAAGATTAGAACACATATTAGTCTCAATCATATCAAGGCTGTCTCATGTTCACCAAGATATCTCGACTAAGGACATTACAGCATGTCAGCCTAGCTGAACAGCTTTGAGACATTATTCAAAAGTACAATTATTGCAGCAGATAATATAACAAACTGAATAACAACCATGCCTTTATAAACATAAGAGTTTATTACATGATACTGATACAATCCCAAGGCCTCAGACCTACTCCCTGGACCACCACGTGCTATGCTGAGCAACGAGAAGCGATAAATCCCTTCTCTGTAACACGCAGGTGTAATCCCGCACCGTCTGAAGATAGATGGACGTGCCCACTGAGTGGGTACAACACGGCTCCAACGATAATCAGAACAGTGAGGTTTCGCGTCAGAAGGCTTACGAGCTTGATATTTAGCGTTGGATTTTAACGGTCTTTTATCTTCTTCACTATCATGCAATTCCTATGGTGATAGCAGAAGATAAATAAATCATGCTGTTCTACTTATTTAAACAATAAAAGAAAGCATGGATCTTATGTGGTAAAAGCCCATAGCCTAAGTAAGACCTTAACTTAACTTAAGTCTTCACTTGCTTTTCTTCATGGAACTTTTGCTGCTCATCTGGCCCAACCCAGGGCCCAAGCGCCCACTGCAGCTCAGGTGCGCCCACCAGGTAAATTGTGCCTGGTCCCAGAGTCGAACCCTGGACCTCCCACCTGGTCAAGCCACTGCTGCATGCGCCTCTGCCAAGTGTGCTCTGTGCTCTTGTCTGATTAATTTACAAATTAATCTATCTAGACAAGATTGACTCGCAGGTCAATTACATTTTATAAATTAAATGCAATGTGATGCACAGATCACAATATAAAAATAATTTACAAAATTAACCAGGCACGCAGGCCCCAGCACAGCACACATTAAAAACGGGCAGCCCACATAAGATTAAATAAACAAGCAAATGGCATCAATCAGCATGTGATCCAAACAAGAAATGAAAACTTTTGAAAACCCCATGGGATCATTTTAATTTCCCTATATGCCCTACTACCTTACAACGGTCCATCATTAGGGATCCACTCATCCAACCTAGTCAGATCCACTGCCCTTGCATGCACCAAGTCCTAACTGACTTGAGTCGACCAAAGGTCAACCATGCATGCGCCAGGGCCGAACAACCCTCATGAGTTCTGGCAAGCGGGTGTGACCCCGGGCCTAACTCATGTGTGTTCGTTAGTCGTCTCAATCAGACATCGCTACACGCCTGTCTGCAGTCGACCTATTTTCGCATGAAACATCTACTATGCGCATGTTATAGATCTAAGCCTACTGATACTTTCGCATATATGGATCACACAGTCTTAAGCAATCATAGAAACATGCAAACAACTGCTCTGATACCAATTGAAGGTTCCCTTATAAGAGGGGGGGGGGGGGGGGCGAAACCCTAATAGGCGCATCTTGGAGGGTTTAAAGCAGCGGAGAGGGTTTCTAGATCTGTTGCATGCTATATGATCAACAAAAACATTCTATAGAAAGAATGAGATTCATACCGATGCCATTTCTAGATGGCGACTTGGAAGCAGAAAGCGATGTGGCTTTCCTCCAGAGGTGACGCACACAAGATGAGTCTTGGCTCCTCCTTGTCGCCCCTTGTGCTAGCAAGGATCGTCCAAGTATCCTGATCGAATGAAAGGGATGAGATCTTCTTGGCGATTTCTTCCTTCTCCTTTGCGTTCACCTTCTTCACCACACGAGAGAGAGCTTGTGTCGACTCGTAGAGAGGCGAAGAGAGAAGAGGCGTGAAGAGGAGAAAACGTGAGGCGTGGTCACGTTTAGAGAAGTGCTCTCTAAAAATAGCATGCCACTTCTCAATATGCGATCATGGGTCTACCCCAATCGCAAACCTCTTATCTCATGAACCATCCGCTCACTTAATGAGCTGGTTCAATTTGGTTCGGTTCAAGAACCAATCAAGCCAAGCGATCCAGTCTAGATCATGATTAAACCCTAAGGCTCCAGATCTAACCGTTGATCTCTTGATGCTTCTGATCTCACCGATCTAGCATCCATTCTCTCGATCGAAGCTTACCGATCTCAAGCCCTAATCAATCAAACATGATCAGACCAGATCTCACTTACAATCAGAGATTAAATCCCTTTAAACTGAACCTGAATAATTCAGTCCACACGATCTGACTTAAGTAAGCCATATCATCAAATTGTGCGACCCTGAGGGTTTCCTTTAAATGTCGGTAACGATAACTTACGTTATCACGATCAGTGAGGGGTATCTAGCAACACATCACTGTCTCCTGATATAAAGGAAAGAGTCTTCCAAGACTACACCCAAACCACAGCACAAGTGTGAATCAACTTCACCAGGCATGCAAATATCCTTTGCCACTAGACGTTCTTATTGGACAAGCGTGTCAAGCTTGTAGCTCCAATATGATGAGCATGATTAGATCAGATGAACATAGTCACCTGGGTATGGCCATACACTATTCTCAATCATCTCATTCAGGGGGGCCCCTTTAGAACATCTCACTCCTCAAACAAGGAGACGGCAATCCTTTATCTATCACTAGTGCCCTAACCTGATTCAAGCGCACCATCCAAGATAGTCTATAATCATCATGTTTCAAATGATATTGAACTAACTCAAAACAATGACAATCATCATTTAGAAACACAAGTGATCTCAAGTCAGAGGATATGTGCCACTTGTTGCAATCAAGGATTATTCACATTGTGACAACCAATTGAATATCCTAGTAGGGTCTGTCCAGTACATCCAATGTACCCATGAGTCTACATCTTATTCCATGCTCGAAGCATCCTATAAGATTAGAGCACATATTAGTCTTAACCATATCAAGGCTGTCTCATGTTCACCAAGATATATCGACTAAGGACTTTATAGCATGTCAGCCCAGCTGAACAGCTTTGAGACATTATTCAGAAGTACAATTATTGCAGCAGATAACGTAACTAACTGAATAACAACCATGCCTTTATAAACATAAGAGTTTATTACATGATACTGTTACAATCCCAAGGCCTCAAACATTAGCCTTAAGGGCATACCCCAACATCTCATGCTTCTGCTGCGCCAGAGGCTTGGTAAGCGGGTCTGCCAGATTGTCATCTGTATGAACCTTGCAGACTTTGATCTCACCACGATCTATGATCTCCCTGATCAAGTGAAACCGTCTCTGTATGTGCTTGGACTTCTGGTGCGACCGTGGTTCCTTTGCATGTGCGATTGCTCCAGTGTTATCACAGAAGATAACCAAAGGATCTGCACTCGAAGGAACAACACCAAGTTCTCTCACGAACTTACGAATCCACACTGCCTCCTTGGATGCTTCCGAGGCTGCAACATACTCGGCTTCTGTTGTGGAATCAGCAACAGTTGACTGTTTGAAACTCTTCCACACCACCGCTCCTCCATTCAAGCTAAAAACATAGCCTGATTGCGATCGGAAATCATCCTGGTCAGACTGGAACGAAGCGTCAGTATATCCTTCTATACTGAGTTCTTCCTGACCACCATATATCAAGAACATATCTTTGGTCCTCCGCAGATATTTTAAAATGTTCTTGACTGCAATCCAGTGCGCCATACCTGGATTACTTTGGAACCGACTGGTCACGCTTAACCCGTAAGCGACGTCTGGGCGAGTACACAACATCGCATACATAATGGACCCAATAGCCGAAGCATAAGGCGTATTGTCCATTTCATCTTTCTCAGTCTGTGTTTGTGGATACTGACTCTTCGAAAGATTCAGACCATATCTGACTGGAAGATACCCTCTTTTAGAATTCTCTAAATGAAATCTCTCCAGGACTTTATCGATGTAAGTACTCTGGCACAGCCCGAGAAGCCTCTTAGATCTATCCCTGTAGATCTTCACACCTAATACATAGGCTGCTTCTCCTAGATCTTTCATCTGAAAACATTTCCTTAACCATGCCTTAACCGCATGCATTTCAGGAATATCGTTTCCAATGATCAAGATATCATCGACGTAGAGGACTAGGAAAGTAATCACGCTCCCACTAAACCTCTTATATACACACGGGTCATCCTCGTTCTTGATGAAACCAAATTCAGAGATTGATTCATCAAAATGAATATTCCAGCTTCTCGATGCTTGTTTAAGTCCATAAATAGACTTCTTTAACTTGCATATTTTATGACGATCTGATGGATTAGTGAAACCTTCTGGTTGTGTCATATACACATCCTCATCCAGATTTCCATTAAGGAAAGCTGTCTTCACATCCATTTGCCAGATCTCATAATCGTAATATGCTGCTATCGCGAAAAGAATCCGAATAGACTTAAACATAGCTACAGGTGAGAAAGTTTCATCATAATCTATCCCGTAGATTTGTTTGAAACCTTTCGCAACTAGCCTGCCTTTATAGGTAACCACGTTACCATCCATGTCAATCTTCTTCTTGAAGATCCATTTACAGCCTATAGGGATTACTCCCGGAGGCGGATCAACCAAATCCCAAACTTGGTTATCTGACATGGAGTCCATCTCGGCTCGCATAGCTTCAAGCCATCTCGCTGAGTCCGGTCCACTGACCGCATCCGCATAAGTGAGGGGTTCATCATTATCAATGATGTAGACTCCGTCATAGCGCTCAGGCTGTCGACGGATCCTTCCCGATCTTCGCGGTTCCCGTGATATCTGAGCCTCAGGTTGTTCAATAACCTGATCCACCGGCTCAGGCTCATCCAACTGTGCTTGACTACTTTGTCCTTCCTCTGGATTCTCATCCAGCTTTATTTCTCTCCCACTAGCCTCTTGCAGAAGAAACTCCTTCTCAAGAAATATGGCCGTCCGAGCAACAAATACCTTGTTCTCTTTGGGATCGTAGAAATAATAACCCTTAGTTTCCTTAGGGTAACCGACAAAGATACATTTGTCAGATCTGCTCTCTAGTTTCCCAGAGGCGAGCTTTTTGACATAAGCCTCGCAGCCCCAGATCCTGATAAATGTCAAGCTCGGCTGTTTCCCATACCATAATTCATATGGGGTCTTTGAAACTGCCTTGGATGGCACTCGGTTTAGTACCTTTGCAGCTGTTTCCAGTGCAAATCCCCAAAAGGAGTAAGGTAGAGTAGCCTGACTCATCATAGAACGAACCATATCAAGTAACGTTCTATTTCTCCTTTCGGACACACCATTCCATTGCGGTGTTCCTGGCGGAGTGAGCTGTGAGATAATCCCACACTCCTTGAGATAGTCAGTAAACTCATGACTTAGGTATTCTCCACCTCGATCAGAACGAAGTGCCTTGATATTTTGGCCAAGCTGATTCTGTACTTCATTCTTGAACTCTTTGAACTTGTCAAAAGATTCACTTTTATGTCTCATAAGATAGACATACCCATATCTACTGAAATCATCAGTAAAGGTAATGAAGTACTGATAGCCACCTCTGGCATGTTTACTAAATGGCCCACACACATCACTGTGTATAAGGTCAAGTAAACCTGAAGCCCTTTGACCTTTGTTAGGAAAAGGTGGCTTCGTCATTTTACCCAATAAACAAGCCTTGCATGTATCAATCTCCTCATAGGAGAATGATCCCAGCAGTCCATGATCATGCAACCGCTTAATGCGCTTCTTGTTAATATGGCCTAAACGACTATGCCATAGCAAGGTGCTGTCATCAGCATACTTGGCTTTCTTAATATCAATATTTTGTATAGAACATTCCATGTCCAACATGAATAACCCATTGTTAATTGAACCAGTAGCATAAACAATATTATCAAAAGATAAAATACACTTTGAAATATTGCATTCAAAGGAAAACCCCTTCCTGACAAGAGCAGGAATGGAGATAATATTTTTAGTAATGCTGGGAACAAAGTAACAATTGTTTAGTTCCAATACAAGTCCAGATGGCAAAGAGATGAAATAGTCTCCTACAGCAACAGCAGCAACCCGTGCCCCGTTTCCAACTCGTAGGTCCACCTCATGCTGTCCCACCTGTCTTCTTCTCTTGAGTTCCTGTACATTTGAACAAATGTGAACTCCACATGCAGTGTCCAACACCCATGAAATAGAAGAAGATGAAACCATGACTTCCGTCACGTATATACCTGAGCCAGAAGCAAAGCTTCCCCTCTTGTCTCCTTGGAGCGCTTTACAGTCCTTTTTCCAGTGACCCAGCTGGCCACAGTGGAAACATCTGTATTCCTTTGACTGCTTAACTTTTTGCTTCAGAGCCTTGCTGTAACTCTTGACAGGGGCCTTGCCCTTCTTCCCCTTCTTCTTGTTCCTAGAAGGAACCATTAAGACAGAGGTCGAAGGCTTTCCCTTCAGAGTCTCCTCAGTAGTCAAGAGCATATTCAGCAGCTCTGCCGGAGTACAGTCGATTTTGTTCATATTAAAGTTAATGATGAACGCATCGAAAGAAGGCGGGAGAGACTGCAGAATAATGTCTACAGCAAGCTCCTGATTGATGGTATGCCCCAGTTTCTCTAGAGCCTCCTTGTGCCCAATCATCTTGAGCACGTGAGCTCCCACAAGGCTCCCTTCAGCCAGTTTGCTCTGAAAGAACAGCTTTGTCAGATTATAGCGTTCTGTCCTCGCCTGTGCAGCATACAGCATCTTGAGGTTCGCTATCATGTCTATAGCAGACATATCCTCATGCTGACGCTGCAGCGATGGCGTCATAGACGCTAGCATCAGGCAAGCGACATCAATGCTATCATTGATGTGCTTTTCATAAGCTTCCCGAACCGCCCTTGCGGCGTTCGGAGCGGGCTGAGGCGGTATAGCCGTCTCGAGGACATACAGTTTCCTCTCTGCCTTAAGAACAATCTTAAGGTGTCCGAACCAGTCTGAGAAGTTTGGCCCAGCAAACTTCTCTCTTTCCAGTAGGGATCGCACATTGAAGCTCATGGTGTTCGTTGCTGCAGGTATCTACAACAATGCAAGAACAGCAAGGTCAGTATCAATGTTAAGAATCAATCAGGACTTAAGAATGATTCTTTTTCTCACTATTTTATCTGGCTGAAAAATCCAGCAAAACAGCCCGAAAGAGTAGAACTCTTTTAGTGAGATGGGATCCAGATTTCATACTTGGTCTCCGCGTCCCGCTCAGGCGAGATAAGATGCACAGAGAGTACAAGCACTAATTTCTGGTAGGCAGTCCCTGCCAATCGCCAACCCGTGCGATTCCCCTTCATCTGGGCAATCCAGCAGACTGTGCCAACTGAGTTGGTACAACACAGTCTCTGACCCCACAGATGGCTGCCTCCATGTGCTACCATATGCGCCACATATGTAGCCTACATGGTCAAGCTGACCCGACCTACTCCCTGGACCACCACGTGCTATGCTGAGCAACGAGAAGCGATAAATCCCTTCTCTGTAACACGCAGGTGTAATCCCGCACCGTCTGAAGATAGATGGACGTGCCCACTGAGTGGGTACAACACGGCTCCAACGATAATCAGAACAGTGAGGTTTCGCGTCAGAAGGCTTACGAGCTTGATATTTTAGCGTTGGATTTTAACGGTCTTTTATCTTCTTGACTATCATGCAATTCCTATGGTGATAGCAGAAGATAAACTCATGCAATTCTAATTATAAAAGCAATAAATAGAAAGCATGCTGATCTTATGTGGTAAAAGCCCATTAAGCCTAAGTAAGACCTTAAATTTAACTTAAGTCTTCACTTGCTTTTCTTCATGGGTCTTTTGCTTCTCATCTGGCCCAACCTAGGGCCCAAGCGCCATCTGCAGCTCAGGTGCGCCCACCAGGTAAATGTGCCTGGTCCCAGAGTCGAACCCTGGACCTCCCACCTGGTCAAGCCTCTGCTGCAAGCGCCTCTGCCAAGTGTGCTCTGTGCTCTTGTCTGATTAATTTACAAATTAATCTATCTAGACAAGATTGACTCGCAGGTCAATTACATTTTATAAATTAAATGCAATGTGATGCGCAGATCACAACAAAAATTAATTTACAAATTTTAACCAGGCACGCAGGCCCCAGCACAGCACACATTAATTAGGCGTCCCACATAAGATTAAATAAACAAGCATATGCTTACAATCAACATGTGATCCATTCATGAAAATAAAATTTTTTAAAAACCCATTGGCTCCAATTTTATTTTCCTTATGTGCCCTACTACCTTACAACGGTCCATTAATAGGGATCCACTCATCAGACCTAGTCAGATCCACTGCCCTTGCATGCACCAAGTCCTAACTGACTTGAGTCGACCCAGTGGTCAACTATGCATGCGCTAGGGCTGAACAACCTACATGAGTTTTGGCAAGCGGGTGTGACCCCGGGCCTAACTCATGCGTGTTCACTAGATGTCGCAACCAGACCTCGCTACATGCCTTTGATGCAGTCGACCTATAGCCACCTTATGCTTGCGCATAGGTGCCATCTGGTCGACCCATCTAGGCTGTCAGATGGTCTGATCAGACTAGTTGGATCTTGACTAGGGATGACTTCAACCCTACTAACCCGTCTAAGGGTTTAATGTAGGTGCGGCTTAGATCTAATGATAGTCGCGCATGTCATTAGGGGTTTTAGAAAAACAACTACAACAACATAGATGCGCTATCAACACACATGCGCCAAGGAAACAATGTACATGAAAGTGTCGCATGTAAGAAAGATCTAAGGTGTTGCGCAAACATGGATCACTTCAGTTCAGCAATCATATCAATCATGCATATAACTTGCTCTGATACCAATTGTAAGTCCCCAGAAGGGGGCGAAACCCTAAAGCATGGCGCATATAAAATTTTAAGCAGCGGAAAGAGGGTTTCTAGGGATCATTTGCATCAGATATGATCAACTATAAAAACCGATTGCAAACATGAATGAAGGAATCGATTCTTACCAAAGCCATTGCTTGGATGGCGTCTAGGAAGAAGAGACTCAAGTGCTTCTCCTCCTTATGGCTCGCACACAAGATGTGATCGCCTACTCCCTTAGTGCTCCTTGTGCTAGCAAGGTTCTAAGGAGTCCTTGTCGAATGGAAGGGAAGAGACGTTCTCCTCTGCTCGTCGAACTCACTCCAAAGTGTGAAGAAGTCACCACACACGAGAGCGTCGAGAGAGGAAAGGCAAGAAGCGAGAATAGAGCATGAAACTCCCAACGTGAGGCGTGGTCACGATTTGGAAACATGGTTTCCAAAAATAGTAAACCACTTCTCTTCATGCGACCATGGGTTTACCCAAGCGCAAATCTCTCCTCTTTGAACCATGCGCTCAACTAATGAGCCGGTTCAATTTAATTTTGGTTCAAAGACCAAATTAAACCAAGCCTTTTTGGTCTAGATCTCATTAACCTAAAGGTTCCAGATCTAACCGTTCATCTCTTGATGCTCCTGATCTCACCGATCTAGCATCCATTCTCTCGATCGAAGCTTACCGATCTCAAGCCCTAATCAATCAAACATGATCAGACTAGATCTCACTTACAATCAGAGATTAAATCCCTTTAAACTGAACCCAAATAATTCAGTCCACACGATCTGACTTAAGTAAGCCATATCATCAAATTGTGCGACCCTAAGGGTTTCCTTTAAATGTCGGTAACGATAACTTACGTCATCACGATCAGCGAGGGGTATCTAGCAACACATCACTGTCTCCCGATATAAAGAAAAGAGTCTTCCAAGACTACACCCAAACCACAGCACAAGTGTGAATCAACTCACAAGGCATACATGATTCCTTTGCCACTGGATGTTCTTATTGGACAAGCATGTCAAGCCTGTAGCTCCAATATGATGAGCATGATTAGATCAGATGAACATAGTCACCTGGGTATGGCCATACACTTTCTCAATCATCTCATCCAGGGGGGGCCCTTTAGAACATCACACTCCAATTAAGGAGACGGCAATCCTATATCTATCACTAGTGCCCTAACCTGATTCAAGCTCACCATCCAAGATAGTCTATAACCATTATGTTTCAAATGATATTGAACTACCTCAAAACAATGACAATCATCATTTAGAAAACACAAGTGATCTCAAGTCAGAGGAAATGTGCCACTTGTTACAATCAAGGATTATTCACATTGTGACAAGCAATTGAATATCCTATTAGGGTCTGTCCAGTACATCCAATGTACCCATGAGTCTACATCTTATTCCATGCTCGAAGCATCCTATAAGATTAGAACACATATTAGTCTCAATCATATCAAGGCTGTCTCATGTTCACCAAGATATCTCGACTAAGGACATTACAGCATGTCAGCCTAGCTGAACAGCTTTGAGACATTATTCAGAAGTACAATTATTGCAGCAGATAATGTAACAAACTGAATAACAACCATGCCTTTATAAACATAAGAGTTTATTACATGATACTGATACAATCCCAAGGCCTCAAACATTAGCCTTAAGGGCATACCCCAACAGTAGACTCGTTTCAGGTGTCGCGGACAAAGGTATTGGCATACAGGGCTATTGTCTCTCCCTGGCACGGCTCCAAAAACTTGTTGTCCCTAACTTGTAGTGTCCGCAAGTGCACGGATACTCGAAGTAATAAAGTAAATATCGATCCCAGAGAGACCTATGCTGTCAAGTACTGAATAATTGATTTCTTCCTATCTAGGCAATCGAAAAAGAGAAAGGCAAACAGAGAGCGAAAACACGCGGGAGAATAATGTCTAAGAGAAATTGGGACTAGGGTTTCATTTTCTTGGATTTCCATGACTAGATATATAAAGATGTTCATCAATCGAATTCTAACATGATAAAGACTCAATTTACTTCAAAAAGGGATTATCTCACTTTCGTGCAGATAACCATGCAGAGATAAATCTTCACTTTTGCGCAAGATTCATCCCAAGCTGAAGATAAGTAAATCATCAATCAAAGAACTGAAAGATCACTTTCGTGCATCCGAGTTCTAAGTTGATTGCCTCGAGTGGAATCTCGAGGATCACTTTCGTGCATCCGAGACTCAACACACATTTTACCTATGGTTCTCCAACATTCCGATCCTCACTTTCGTGCAAGATCTCCACGTTTGACACAATAACTCAATCCTAAGTTCATTAATATCATCATGGCAATTTAACTTACTAAAATAAAGAAATGAGAACTTAACCTAGTTTCCTACGGTGAGTTCATATTAATCAATTTTAGGGTTCCAAGTTCTCAAGCAAATCACCTTTCGGTCCTTATTGCGAAAACTCTAAATCATGATGACAAAAAGCAAACTAAGGAGAATCTTAGAGGAATAATCACATAGGTAAAATTATCAAAGTAGAATAATCATGATGAAAGTAAAAGATTATCTAGTCATTAAGAAAATCAAAGGGAATTACTCCCCCATGTCCCAAAATAAGTTTAAGCTAGCATGGTGAAGGAATTACAAAATACCATAATTTCAGAAGATCAAAAATCAACAAGAAAGGAGTTTTAGGAATATACAGCACGACTGTGAAATATTTCACAGCCGTAATTTGCAATGAAAGTGGTGAATAGTGGCGGCGCTTTTTCTTTGTTTGATTTCTCCTCAAATTGATCTCCTTTCATTCTGAAACTTCTGGCACGTTGTCTCCATCTCCAGGCAAAGCTTCAGTATGAAAATCATGGCCGGAGGTGCTCTGGATTGGTCGCGGCGGCGGAACCCTAAGCGGCGGCGTGTACCGTGATTTCTCCCTCGATAGTGGATGCAATTTGGGGCTTTTGGTGTCTACGTGATCCTCTCGTCGTAAGCTCTCTTCCTTCTTCTTACGGCATCCAATTTAAAGCTTTGGATCGCTCGCAATATTCTCCACAAAAATCGGGTGTCGAAATTGACTTGGGAGTCGCATTCAAAAACAGAAATACGACAGTGTAATAGTTCACGGCACTGCCGTAAAATCACTCGAGTGTTCTGTTCTGAAAGTGCTGGGAAATACGGCATCGTAATATGGTTCACGGCACTGCCGTAAAATTGGTTGAACTCTCTGGTCGGAAACGTCTGAAAAATACGGCCCGTGAAATAGTTTACGGTAGTGCCGTAATTTTAGCAATGGTCTCTGTTCCGAAAGTGCTCCAAAATACGGCCGTGTAAAATCTTACGGCAGTGTCGTATTTTTTGCACAATCTTCTGATCTGAAGTTTTCCCAAATTACGGCAGGTGATCGATATTACGGTATCGTATGGAAATACGGTACCGTAATATAGATTACGGCACTACTGTATTTTGGTGAGTTACTCCGTTTTGCGTGAAATTTGTCATGTATCTTCTTCTTGATGATGAGAATTCTTCTATGTGTTTGACTTTGCTCGAAAACACGCTAAAATGATGCCTTTTTGCCTGAAAATCATGAAAAACCAAAATAGAAGTAGACTTTGCAATATTTGATGGATTCAGCATAAAAACAAGTAAAAGATCCTCAATTTAGCATGAAAAGGTATCTAAAATAATACAAAATATACTATATATTTTGGTGTCATCAATCTATAAGAGAAGGAGAAGATTTCAAGACAAGCATCCCCAATTTTAATCCACGACAGAAGGAGAAATTAGAGAGATCGCCGCCGCCTTAGGGTTCTTCACCGAGAGACGTACAGAGCATCTTAGATGATGAAATTTTCAAGGAAGGAGCACCTCATGGAGGAGAAGATATACAGAAAGTTTCATATCAGAAGGAGCTCGATTGAAGGAGAAATTAGCAAAACCGTGATCAGAGAAGCCACTGAGAAGATCAGAGAAGCCACTGAGAAGATCAGAGAAATTCAGAAAAAGATGAAGATTGCTCAGGATAGACAGAGGAGTTATGCTGATGTGAGGCGGCGTCCTCTTGAGTTTTTGGTGGGAGAGCATGTTTTCCTAAAGGTCTCACCTATGAAAGGGGTGATGAGATTTGGGAAGAGAGGAAAAATTGAGTCCCAGGTACATTGGTCCCTTTGATATCATTGAGAGGGTTGGACCTGTGGCATACCGACTTGCTTTGCCCCCATCACTGGAACACCTCCATAATGTGTTCCATGTTTCTGCACTCAGAAAATATTGTTCCGATCCTTCTCATGTTCTGGAGTTAGAACCTCTTCAGCTTGAAGAGAACATGACTTTTGTGGTGAAACCTCTCAGAATTGAAGATAGAAAAGAGAAAGTGCTGAGAAATAAGGTTATTCCACTTGTGAAAGTCGTCTGGGGAAATCAGTCTGTTGAAGAAGCCTCTTGGGAGGTTGAAGCAGAGATGAGAAAGGAGCATCCTCACCTGTTCAGTGATGGGATTGGTCAGCTTTAGAGGACTAAAGCTCTATAAGGGAGGGAGGATGTAACGCCCTTGATTTTCTGAATTATGATTTAAGGTTAGAAATTCAGTTTCTGTATTTTTATCGGTTAAAATTTTGGGATTTTTGCCTAATTGTAGGACTTTTCCCTACAGGGCAAAAATAATTATTTTTGTTGGGGCTTCGAACCCTCAACCTTGACTATTTGCTCCTGGAATTCTTCCACCATGGTGGCGCATATTTCTGTGTTATTGGAGTAGCGCATGGTGGTTAAGCACAGGTAAGCCCATTAAAGCCGATTTCCACTTAAGTTAATTGGGTTATTGGATCTTGGACCCGTTTGGGGTGGAAAGAAATAAAAAAAAAGGGGGAAAATTCGTGAGAGCTCCTCTCCCTCACGATTTTTGGTTTGTTTCTTGCCCTAGCCGCTTGTGTTGTCGCCCCTCACTGTGCTTGGCGCCTCCTGCAAAATTTCTGACGCTGGTGGTGGCAGACTGGTGGTGGACGAACTTTCTGGAGACCCCTGATCCCCTGTTTTGGCGTTTTCTCTGTGGGCGATTTTCTGTGAGTAATTCGATCCTAAGGAGTCTAATCCGAATTAAAATTCGTTATTTGCCATGATTATTCGTATGGGGTTGAATTCAAATAATTATAGGGTTTTAAAATCCTGTTCTGCTGAAATCTGCATTCGTTAATCTGACCTTTGTGTACTATAACCCCAATATCTCATGGCCTATAGATCCAAATCGCACGAGATAAATTTTGTATGAAACTAGATATGTTTGGCTTTAATTTGAATATGATATCGACCATATCCGAGCGGTATTCGTATTTCAATCTGTATTGCAATCCAGCGGTACAAAATCAGTTTTCTGAAATTCTGGATTTCGACCTTTATGTGTTCGAACCATCATATCTCCCTAGGTATAGCTCGAAATCTTGTCAAATCAGTTTTATTAGACCGTAGGCTCGAAGAGCTTTATTTTGACTCCCATAACGCCTATTTTCGATTAGTTATTGGATCTGAAATAAATGTCGCAAGTCTGATATATGAATCTGTTTTCTTGAAATCTGAAATTCTGACCTTCCTATGTTCGAACCCTTATATCTTCCTGCCTAAAATTCGAAATCTTGTGAAACCAGTTTTATTGGAAACTAGATTCAGAGAGCTTCATTTTGAATACAATATTGACTAGCTTTGGTTCGAAATTGGACCAAAAATATATTTTGCAAATTGACAATATAAATCTGCTATGTTTTGGTTAAACGAATATTCCTTTGTGAGAAAAATTTACATTGTATGGTTTAACCTCTTAAATTGTGGTCTGTAGTTCTTCTAAAATTTATTTGCTTGATGAGAAATTTTAGAGAAAACAAAATTGGGGATTTAACTAAGAACTTAGGAATTTTTGAAAATCATGGTTCGAGCCAATTTTGGGGCTTTTGTCAATTTTCTTCACAAACGTGTAATTAAAATTATCTGTAGTGGGGGACTGAAATTAATTACATGAAATTTGTACGTTCTGTTAAGGTTCTGAAAGTGGCGCCCCTTACAGTAATTTTATAGCTCACGGTTTTAGGAATTTTGAGGAGATTATTTCATGAATAATTTCTGTTCTGTATTTAAATGTTTGTTATATGAATAATTTCTGTTCTGTATTTAATTGTTTGTTATGTGGATATTTCCTGTTCTGTTTATATGTTGTGAAGTTTCTGAAAACCTTGAATGTGTTAAAACATTTATGAGAACATAGAATGGTTTGACATGAATTAAGGTTAGTTGTAAGGAATTCACTCATATAATTTCTGTTCTGTGTTTAAGGACTGGATATTGGGGTGTGTCATTTTCTGGTTTGTTAGACTTTGGGCATAATGTAAGAATTAAGTAGTGGTTGATCCTACTTCTCCGTTTCAGTATAATCTGTTCTGTAAAATTATGCCCTAGTGTAGCACTCTTCCGTGTCCTTACCCTCCTTCTGTGGCGCTGTAATGGTGCTGATAGTCTACTACGACCCTTGAGACACTATTTCTGTTCCGTTATAGGTATTGGAGGCCAGAGTGCCACGTCCTAACAAGACGGGGGCCACCCACTGATACCTCCTCTACCATTCAGTTCTGGGTATTGGAGGCCAGAGTGCCACGTCCTAACAAGACGGGGGCCACCCACTGATACCTCCTCTACCATTCAGTTCTGGGTATTGGAGGCCAGAGTGCCACGTCCTAACAAGACGGGGGCCACCCACTGATACCTCCTCTACCATTCAGTTCTGGGTTTTGGAGGCCAGAGTGCCACGTCCTAACAAGACGGGGGCCACCCACTGATACCTCCTCTACCATTCTGTTCTGGGTATTGGAGACCAGAGTGCCACGTCCTGACAAGACGGGGGCCACCCACTGATATCTCCTTTACCATTCTGTTTCTGATATGCATGCATTGTCTCGTCCTCGGCAGAGGTGGGGTCAGACCTTCTGTGGTCATCAGGCCTTCTGTGGCCTTTCTGTTTCCGATGTAGACTATCCGTTTGGACTCTGAAAATTCTGATTTTCTGTCTGTCAGTTCTGATTTCTATAGTTCTGTTTCGATCTGTATTTAGATGTATTAGGCGGTGTGGTTAGTTGGTATGGGTTGGTATATTCATATCCTACCTGTTTGATGCCTATTGTTACAAGTATCTGTATTTGATTGTGTTTGTTTCTGATATGAGCATGCATGTTAAGTTGATTTATCTTATCTGTTAAATAAAAAGAATTTCAACTTAAGTATGATATTTTTGATGTGTACTATGGATGACTTTTAGTGTCTTTTACTCACTGAGCTTTTTAGCTCACCTCCGTTGTTTAAATGTTTTCAGGTGAGACATCAAGACAGTAATTGCTACAGCTAATATGACGCTAATGTTTGATGTCATTTCTAAGAATAGTCTTCTAAAGATTTATCAGGCCTGCGTGCCTAATTTATTATGACCTATATGACATGTTTTATCTCCTGAGGGCTTATGCCTGTTTTCAGGATATTATATTATAGTTGTTTCGTTTAAATTATTGGATACAAGTCTTGGATTCTTTTATTGAATTGGTTCTTATTTTGAAATGTCCGATTTGAGATGTGTAACCGAATTTGTGTTGTTTATTTTAGTATCTGAATAATCAGTTCTGTATATTTCTGAAATTCCACATATGTGTAGTGTGGACGTTTGTTGTTGTTACAAGATATGTGTGTCTGTGCAGCAGTAGTTTAGAATACTTGCTGCCGGATTTTTTCTGGATTTTCCGGATTTCTATTTCCTAGTAAATCGATCCTATTCAGTTCTGTGCGGTTTTCAGTTCCGTAGTAATGTCCTTCGATGCCGCTTTCTTCTTGTGTTTTAATGGAAGAGTAAAAATTTTTGAAACCCCGTATTTTACTTGTATGCGTGTGGGGTGTGATTCTGAGGGATGTTACAGATGGTATCAGAGGATATTACTAGCAATTAGAAACTCCGGGGAAGGAAAACTCTGTTTGTGTATTGCTAGAAACCAAGATAGGATCTGATCCGTGATTGAATATTGGTTGTTATTCTACCGTGTTATGTGATGCAGGTAAAAACAAAATGGTGCGACCAAGATCTAGCAGTAGCAACGGTGATCAACAGTCTGATCTGAGGCAGACCATGGAGGCTATGACTGCTATGATGCAACAACAGAACGCATTCATTCTGCAGCAAACTCAGATGATGCAGCAGCAGCAGGCGCAGCACATGGAGGTTCAGCAACAGTTATTGCAGCGGCTGTCGCAGACACAGTCTCAGTCACAGGCACAACCGGCTGGTTCTCCTCTGGGTGATGGCGCACATCAACGATATGCTCGGTTGGTTCGAGAGTTTCAGCACCTGAACCCGACTGCATTTTATGGTAGTCCGGGGCCTAGAGCTGCTGAGGATTGGCTTTTGACACTGGAAAAGATTTTCCAGGTTTTGCGCTGTGATGATGCAGACAAGCTATGTTTGTCTGTCTTCATGTTGCGTGGAGATGCTGAAGACTGGTGGAAGGGAGTCGTCAGACTGGCGGCAACTGAATCCAGAGTTGTTGATTGGCAGTACTTCATGCTGAAGTTCAATGCTAAGTTTTTCCCCTCTAGCTTATCTGAGGAGCGCGAGGTGGAGTTTATTCGTCTTGAGCAGGGCGACCTGACGGTGGATCAGTATGAAGCCACATTCGCTCGGTTGTCGGGGTATGCTCCTCACTTAGTCAACACCGAGGAAAGAAGAGCCAAGAAGTTTCAGCGGGGTTTGAGGAAAGATATCAGGACAAGGGTAGCTATGCTACACTTGGAAACTTATGCTGAAGTGGTAGACAGGGCTCGCACTGCTGAGAGGTGCATTGCGGAGATGGCTGCAGATATTATTCCAGTCACTGCACCCGCCCCTACTTCTGTGACTTACGCACCCACTCTGGGTGGTAAGGATAAGAAGAATTTCAAGAAAGAGAAGAAAGACAATAAGGGGTATCTGGCGCATGTCAAGGTGCAGACTGAGTATGATTTGGATCTGGCTAAAATTCCTGTGGTAAGAGAGTTTGCTGACGTCTTCTCTGATGATTTATCTGGGTTACCACCCAGCAGAGAAGTTGAGTTTGGTATCGAGTTGTTGCCAGGCACGGCACTGATATCTAAAGCTCCTTATAGGATGGCAACTTCAGAACTGACGGAGCTGAAGAAGCAACTGGAATAACTATTAGAGAAGGGGTATATTCGACCCAGTGTTTCTCCATGGGGAGCACCTGTGATATTTGTGAAGAAGAAGGATGGTACTTTGCGCATGTGCATCGATTACCGTCAACTCAATCAAGTGACTGTTAGGAATAAGTACCCATTACCCCATATTGTTGATCTCTTTGATCAGTTGCAGGGTGCTACTGTATTCTCTAAAATTGACCTGAGGTCTGGCTATTATCAGATGAGTGTTCGGGAGGAGGATGTACCTAAAACTGCATTCAGGACCAGGTATGGGCACTATGAATTTCTTGTTATGCCCTTTGGACTGACAAATGCTCCTGCGGTGTTTATGGATCTGATGAACAGGGTATTTCATGAGCTCCTGGACAAATGTGTGGTCGTCTTCATTGATGATATTCTGATCTACTCCAAGAATGCGCAAGACCACTCTCAGGATTTGCGCAAGGTGCTGGAGATTCTGCGGCTGAAGCGGCTATATGCTAAGGCCAGCAAATGTGAGTTCTGGCTAGATCAGATTGGTTTTCTGGGGCACATTATTTCTAGCCAGGGTGTGTCTGTGGATCCAGTGAAGGTGGAGGCCATTCTTCACTGGGGAAGACCAACTACAGCGACTGAGGTCAGAAGTTTTCTGGGCTTAGCTGGATACTACCGCCGTTTTGTGGAAGGTTTTTCCAAGTTGGCTGGTCCTCTGACTAAGTTAACTAGAAAGAATCTGAAGTTTGAGTGGTCTGATGATTGTGAGTCTAGTTTTCAGGAACTGAAAAAGAGACTGACCAGTGCTCCTATCCTCATCATTCCCTGTGATGGAGAGAAGTTCATTGTTTACACTGATGCCTCTGGTAAGGGTCTGGGTGCTGTACTGATGCAGCAAGGAAAAGTAGTCGCTTATGCTTCAAGGCAACTCAAGGATTATGAAGTAAACTACCCCACTCATGATTTGGAGTTGGCAGCTGTAGTTTTTGCCTTGAAAATCTGGAGGCACTATCTGTTTGGACAAACATTTGAATTGTTTACAGATCACCAGAGCTTGAAGTATATCTTCACTCAGAAAGAGCTGAATATGAGACAGAGGCGATGGCTTGAATTGATAAAGGATTATGACTTCACCATCCAATATCAGTCTGGTAAAGCCAATGTGGTGGCCGATGCTCTTAGTCGGTATCCTGTGACTCAGATAGCTGCACTGCGAGTCCAGGAGTGGCGACTATTGCAGGAGTTCAGTGACATGCATCTGAGTGTGACTCCGGGTGAGAGAGGCGGTCTTCTAGCTTCTCTCAGGGTTCAGTCATACTTACTGCAGAGACTGAGATCACGGCAGCAGTCAGATCAGGATATTCTACTGTGGAAAGAGAGGTCTGAGCAAGACTGGGATGAGAATTTCAGTATGTCGGATGATGGTCTCCTCAGATTTCGTGGAAGGGTCTGTGTCCCTGAGGACCCTGAGTTGAGAAATGAAATTCTTAAGGAAAGTCATTGCACTAAGTATACCGTTCATCCTGGTAGTACCAAGATGTATCAGGATCTGAAAAAGACTTTCTGGTGGCACGGTATGAAGAAGGATGTGCATTTGTTTGTGTCCAGATGTTTGACTTGCCAAACCGTGAAGGCTGAGCATCAGAGGCCGGGCGGTTTGATGCAGTCTCTCCCTATTCCTCAGTGGAAGTGGGAGCATATCAGTATGGACTTTGTGTGTGGGCTGCCCAATACCAGAAGGAATCATGATGCCGTATGGGTGATTGTGGACAGACTCACGAAGTCGGCTCACTTCTTACCGATCAAAATGACTTACAGTTTGGATCGGTTAGCAAAACTGTACATCGATGAGATTGTCAGATTACATGGAGTTCCCTTGGACATTGTCTCTGATCGTGATCCTCGATTTCTATCCAGGTTTTGGAAGAAATTACAGGAAGAGTTGGGAACTAATCTGAGTTTCAGCACTGCATATCATCCTCAATCTGATGGTCAGACAGAGAGAACTATTCAGACACTAGAGGATCTTCTGAGATCTTATGTGGTTGACTGGTCTGTTGAGTGGGATCTGGACTTATCACTGATAGAGTTCACCTACAACAATAGCTTTCACTCTAGCATACAGATGGCTCCGTATGAGGCCCTATATGGGAGGAAATGCAGAACACCTATATGCTGGGAGGAAACTGGGGACAGAACAGTGCTAAAGTCTGATGCTGTTCAGGAAGCCACTGAGAAGATCAGAGAAATTCAGAAAAAGATGAAGATTGCTCAGGATAGACAGAGGAGTTATGCTGATGTGAGGCGGCGTCCTCTTGAGTTTTTGGTGGGAGAGCATGTTTTCCTAAAGGTCTCACCTATGAAAGGGGTGATGAGATTTGGGAAGAGAGGAAAAATTGAGTCCCAGGTACATTGGTCCCTTTGATATCATTGAGAGGGTTGGACCTGTGGCATACCGACTTGCTTTGCCCCCATCACTGGAACACCTCCATAATGTGTTCCATGTTTCTGCACTCAGAAAATATTGTTCCGATCCTTCTCATGTTCTGGAGTTAGAACCTCTTCAGCTTGAAGAGAACATGACTTTTGTGGTGAAACCTCTCAGAATTGAAGATAGAAAAGAGAAAGTGCTGAGAAATAAGGTTATTCCACTTGTGAAAGTCGTCTGGGGAAATCAGTCTGTTGAAGAAGCCTCTTGGGAGGTTGAAGCAGAGATGAGAAAGGAGCATCCTCACCTGTTCAGTGATGGGATTGGTCAGCTTTAGAGGACTAAAGCTCTATAAGGGAGGGAGGATGTAACGCCCTTGATTTTCTGAATTATGATTTAAGGTTAGAAATTCAGTTTCTGTATTTTTATCGGTTAAAATTTTGGGATTTTTGCCTAATTGTAGGACTTTTCCCTACAGGGCAAAAATAATTATTTTTGTTGGGGCTTCGAACCCTCAACCTTGACTATTTGCTCCTGGAATTCTTCCACCATGGTGGCGCATATTTCTGTGTTATTGGAGTAGCGCATGGTGGTTAAGCCCAGGTAAGCCCATTAAAGCCGATTTCCACTTAAGTTAATTGGGTTATTGGATCTTGGACCCGTTTGGGGTGGAAAGAAATAAAAAAAAAGGGGGAAAATTCGTGAGAGCTCCTCTCCCTCACGATTTTTGGTTTGTTTCTTGCCCTAGCCGCTTGTGTTGTCGCCCCTCACTGTGCTTGGCGCCTCCTGCAAAATTTCTGACGCTGGTGGTGGCAGACTGGTGGTGGACGAACTTTCTGGAGACCCCTGATCCCCTGTTTTGGCGTTTTCTCTGTGGGCGATTTTCTGTGAGTAATTCGATCCTAAGGAGTCTAATCCGAATTAAAATTCGTTATTTGCCATGATTATTCGTATGGGGTTGAATTCAAATAATTATAGGGTTTTAAAATCCTGTTCTGCTGAAATCTGCATTCGTTAATCTGACCTTTGTGTACTATAACCCCAATATCTCATGGCCTATAGATCCAAATCGCACGAGATAAATTTTGTATGAAACTAGATATGTTTGGCTTTAATTTGAATATGATATCGACCATATCCGAGCGGTATTCGTATTTCAATCTGTATTGCAATCCAGCGGTACAAAATCAGTTTTCTGAAATTCTGGATTTCGACCTTTATGTGTTCGAACCATCATATCTCCCTAGGTATAGCTCGAAATCTTGTCAAATCAGTTTTATTAGACCGTAGGCTCGAAGAGCTTTATTTTGACTCCCATAACGCCTATTTTCGATTAGTTATTGGATCTGAAATAAATGTCGCAAGTCTGATATATGAATCTGTTTTCTTGAAATCTGAAATTCTGACCTTCCTATGTTCGAACCCTTATATCTTCCTGCCTAAAATTCGAAATCTTGTGAAACCAGTTTTATTGGAAACTAGATTCAGAGAGCTTCATTTTGAATACAATATTGACTAGCTTTGGTTCGAAATTGGACCAAAAATATATTTTGCAAATTGACAATATAAATCTGCTATGTTTTGGTTAAACGAATATTCCTTTGTGAGAAAAATTTACATTGTATGGTTTAACCTCTTAAATTGTGGTCTGTAGTTCTTCTAAAATTTATTTGCTTGATGAGAAATTTTAGAGAAAACAAAATTGGGGATTTAACTAAGAACTTAGGAATTTTTGAAAATCATGGTTCGAGCCAATTTTGGGGCTTTTGTCAATTTTCTTCACAAACGTGTAATTAAAATTATCTGTAGTGGGGGACTGAAATTAATTACATGAAATTTGTACGTTCTGTTAAGGTTCTGAAAGTGGCGCCCCTTACAGTAATTTTATAGCTCACGGTTTTAGGAATTTTGAGGAGATTATTTCATGAATAATTTCTGTTCTGTATTTAAATGTTTGTTATATGAATAATTTCTGTTCTGTATTTAATTGTTTGTTATGTGGATATTTCCTGTTCTGTTTATATGTTGTGAAGTTTCTGAAAACCTTGAATGTGTTAAAACATTTATGAGAACATAGAATGGTTTGACATGAATTAAGGTTAGTTGTAAGGAATTCACTCATATAATTTCTGTTCTGTGTTTAAGGACTGGATATTGGGGTGTGTCATTTTCTGGTTTGTTAGACTTTGGGCATAATGTAAGAATTAAGTAGTGGTTGATCCTACTTCTCCGTTTCAGTATAATCTGTTCTGTAAAATTATGCCCTAGTGTAGCACTCTTCCGTGTCCTTACCCTCCTTCTGTGGTGCTGTAATGGTGCTGATAGTCTACTACGACCCTTGAGACACTATTTCTGTTCCGTTATAGGTATTGGAGGCCAGAGTGCCACGTCCTAACAAGACGGGGGCCACCCACTGATACCTCCTCTACCATTCAGTTCTGGGTATTGGAGGCCAGAGTGCCACGTCCTAACAAGACGGGGGCCACCCACTGATACCTCCTCTACCATTCAGTTCTGGGTATTGGAGGCCAGAGTGCCACGTCCTAACAAGACGGGGGCCACCCACTGATACCTCCTCTACCATTCAGTTCTGGGTTTTGGAGGCCAGAGTGCCACGTCCTAACAAGACGGGGGCCACCCACTGATACCTCCTCTACCATTCTGTTCTGGGTATTGGAGACCAGAGTGCCACGTCCTGACAAGACGGGGGCCACCCACTGATATCTCCTTTACCATTCTGTTTCTGATATGCATGCATTGTCTCGTCCTCGGCAGAGGTGGGGTCAGACCTTCTGTGGTCATCAGGCCTTCTGTGGCCTTTCTGTTTCCGATGTAGACTATCCGTTTGGACTCTGAAAATTCTGATTTTCTGTCTGTCAGTTCTGATTTCTGTAGTTCTGTTTCGATCTGTATTTAGATGTATTAGGCGGTGTGGTTAGTTGGTATGGGTTGGTATATTCATATCCTACCTGTTTGATGCCTATTGTTACAAGTATCTGTATTTGATTGTGTTTGTTTCTGATATGAGCATGCATGTTAAGTTGATTTATCTTATCTGTTAAATAAAAAGAATTTCAACTTAAGTATGATATTTTTGATGTGTACTATGGATGACTTTTAGTGTCTTTTACTCACTGAGCTTTTTAGCTCACCTCCGTTGTTTAAATGTTTTCAGGTGAGACATCAAGACAGTAATTGCTACAGCTAATATGACGCTAATGTTTGATGTCATTTCTAAGAATAGTCTTCTAAAGATTTATCAGGCCTGCGTGCCTAATTTATTATGACCTATATGACATGTTTTATCTCCTGAGGGCTTATGCCTGTTTTCAGGATATTATATTATAGTTGTTTCGTTTAAATTATTGGATACAAGTCTTGGATTCTTTTATTGAATTGGTTCTTATTTTGAAATGTCCGATTTGAGATGTGTAACCGAATTTGTGTTGTTTATTTTAGTATCTGAATAATCAGTTCTGTATATTTCTGAAATTCCACATATGTGTAGTGTGGACGTTTGTTGTTGTTACAAGATATGTGTGTCTGTGCAGCAGTAGTTTAGAATACTTGCTGCCGGATTTTTTCTGGATTTTCCGGATTTCTATTTCCTAGTAAATCGATCCTATTTAGTTCTGTGCGGTTTTCAGTTCCGTAGTAATGTCCTTCGATGCCGCTTTCTTCTTGTGTTTTAATGGAAGAGTAAAAATTTTTGAAACCCCGTATTTTACTTGTATGCGTGTGGGGTGTGATTCTGAGGGATGTTACACCGATCGGAGGAGGAATCAATGAAACAGCTGTGACATCGCTGTTCATCGAAGCAAATTACGGCTGTAAAGGATTTTACAGCCGTGTTGTAACGTTGTTTCTCCTTTCTTTTTGTTTTCTGATCACTCTAAAACTATGATTCATTGTAATTCTTCCTCCATGCAAGCTTGATACTATTTTTGGGACATGGGGTGTAATCCCCTTGATTTTTAATGATTAGATAATTCTTCTTTTTCGTCATGATAATCTTTGTTGTGATAATTCTACTTTTTGATGAATTGTCTTTAACTTTCCATAGATCTATGTTATTATCCATGTTTTAGAGTTTTCACAATGACACTGAAAGGTGATTTGCTTGAGAACTTGGAACCCTAGAATTGCATGTTAGGATCCCTTCCTTAGGTTAGATCTAATTTGATCTATTCTAGTAGATTAATTGCCATGTTTAATAATATTGATCTAGGAGTGAGTTATTGTGTCAAACGTGGAGATCTTGCACGTAAGTGAGGATCGAAACGTTGGAAAACCCTAGGTAGAACCTGTGTTGAGACTCGGATGCACGAAAGTGATCCTTGAGGCTCCACTTGTGATGATCAACTTAGAATTCGGATGCACAAAAGTGATCATTGAGTTCTTTGTTGATGGTTTACTTATCTGCAGCATTGGGATAGATCTTGCACAAAAGCGATGATTAGTTCCTGCGTGATTGTCTACACGAAAGTGAGATAATCCTTTTATGAAGTAAATTAGGTCTTTATCATAGCAAGATTTGATTGATGAACCTGTTATTTATATCTTATCATTGAAATCAAGGTGGATGAAACCCTAGTCCCATGTTTATCTCTCTGATTATTTCCTTTGCATATTCTCTGCATAGTTTACTTTCATCATATTTGGCTTGCTTAGCTAGTGAGAAAACATCTATTTGGTACTTAACAATAAGGTCTCTGTGGATCGATATTTTTATTACTTCGATAATTCCGTGCACTTGCAGAAACCTATCAAGTTTTAGGCGCCGTTGCTGGGGATTAGTCCTAGGTACACGCCAAACAACTTAGAATCCTATCAAGTTTTTGATGCCATTGCCGGGGATTAGTCCTAGGTACACGCCAAACAACTTGGGACCTATCAAGTTTTTGGCGCCATTGCCGGGGACCTTAGTTTTGTTAATATCAAAATAGTTGTTAGTATTGCTAGGCTAAGTTTAATTTGCTTTATATTTAACTTTGTTTTCTGTTTTTGCAGGTTTTGGATATTCACAGTTGTGGCAGAACTGTGATTTCTGAAATTTTTATTTGCTTGTATTTTTTTTCTTTTCTTTATATATTCTGAAAAAAAAAATTTATTTGATTAGTGTTGGATTATCTTTTTGATAGATTTGAAGATATGTCTTTTTATCAAAATTTATGGGCTTCTGAAAGAGGTCAGGTATACATGCAACAAGGTGAGCATAAAGATTATTCACAGATGTCTATTGCAGAATTAGCTCAATTACACTCTTATTCTGTTACATGTAATATTTGTAAGTCTTCTGATCATTATGCTTATGAATGTCAATTTAGATATCATGCAAATTCTAATTCACCGTGCTATCAAGATGATCATTATGATTCTAGTTGGGAAAATCAAACTTCTTTTTATGATGATTGCTCTGATCATGTTTCTGTGCCATGCTTTGAGGATACTGAAATATCTAGCCTAAAATCCATGTGTAAAAAATTCATGGCTGATCGAGAAAAATTTTATGCTAAACAAAATCAATTTTTAGACGAAATGCTGGCAAATCAAAGAAAGCATCTTGATGATCTTAAGGGTTCTGTTAATCAAATTTCTTATCAAGAAGAATCTTTGACTGCTAATACTGAATTGCTAGAAACCCAAATTGCACAACAAGCATGGTTATTTGAGTTTGATACTGAAAAACTTGATTTAGAAAATTCCCCCCGTGATCATGATTGTTTTGAGATTGAGCCTTATGTGAATATTCATGAATCTCACTCTGATTTTGATGATTGTAAAATTGATTCTTCTGATAATTTAATTGTGGAAAAGATTGGGGAAATTGAAATTGAAAAACCCTCTTTTGATGAAATTGATTCTTTTGATGTTGTATCATTTATGGTTGAATCGGATGAGTTTGATAAAGGGTTGAAAATTACAGACATTGATGAGCCCCACTGTGATTTTGGTGATATTTTTAAAATTAATGATAAATCTCTTGTGGTCAACTCTGATTCTATTAAACCGGTTCAATCTCATTTGAACCAAGCGTTCACTTGATGAACCGGTTCAATCTCATTTGGTTTAAAGACCAAATCAAACCAAGCATTGGTCTAGATCATATTAAACCATAAGGCTCAAGATCTAACCATCCATCTCTTGATGCTCTTGATCTCACCGATCTAGCATCATTTCTCTCGATCGAAGCTTACCGATCTCAAGCCCTAATCAATCAAACATGATCAGACCAGATCTCACTTACAATCAGAGTTTAAATCCCTTTAAACTGAACTAAATAAATTCAGTCCACACGATCTGACCTAAGTAAGCCATATCATCAAATTGTGCGACCCTAAGGGTTTCCTTTAAATGTCGGTAACGATAACTTACGTTATCACGATCAGTGAGGGGTATCTAGCAACACATCACTGTCTCCCGATATAAAGGAAAGAGTCTTCCAAGACTACACCCAAACCACAGCACAAGTGTGAACCCAAGTCACTTGACATATGTGTTTCCTTTGCCACTGGATGTTCTTATTGGACAAGCGTGTCAAGCCTGTAATTCCAATATGATGAGAATGATTAGATCAGATGAACATAGTCATCTGGGTATGGCCATACACTTTCTCAACCATCTCATCCAGGGGGCCCCTATCGAACATCACACTCCAAACAAGGAGACGGCAATCCTATATCTATCACTAGTGCCCTAACATGACTCATGCTCATTATCCAAGATAGTCTATAACCATTATGTTTCAAATGATATTGAACTACCTCAAAACAATGCCAATCATCATTTAGAAACACAAGTGATCTCAAGTCAGAGGAAATATGCCACTTGTTTGCATACAAGGATTATTCACATTGTGACAAGCAATCGAATATCCTAAGTAGGGTCTGTCCAGTACATCCAATGTACCCATGAGTCTACATCTTATTCCATGCTCGAAGCATCCTATAAGATTAGAACACATATTAGTCTCAATCATATCAAGGCTGTCTCATGTTCACCAAGATATCTCGACTAAGGACAATACTGCATGTCAGCCAAACTGAACAGCATTGAGACATTATTCAGAAGTATACATATTGCAGCAGATGATGTAACAACCTGAATAACAACCATTGCCTTTATAAACATAGAGTTTATACATGATACTGAAATAATCCCAAGGCCTCAAACATTAGCCTTAAGGGCATACCCCAACAATCTCCCACTTGCACTTAATCTAATGGTTGAGAAATCTCAAACCCATATTATTACAGTGCTTCTCATGCTTCTGCTGCGCCAGAGGCTTTGTAAGCGGGTCAGCTAGATTGTCATCTGTATGAACCTTGCAGATTTTGATCTCGCCACGATCAATGATCTCCCGGATCAAGTGAAACCTTCTCTGTATGTGCTTGGACTTCTGGTGTGACCGTGGTTCCTTTGCCTGTGCTATTGCTCCAGTGTTATCACAGAAGATAGCCAAAAGATCTGCACTCGAAGGAACAACACCAAGTTCCTGAACGAACTTACGAATCCACACTGCCTCCTTAGATGCTTCTGAGGCTGCAACATACTCGGCTTCTGTTGTAGAATCAACAACAATTGATTATTTGAAACTTTTCCACACCACTGCTCCTCCATTCAAGCTAAAAACATAGCCTGATTGTGATCGGAAATCATCCTGGTCAGATTGGAACAAAGCGTCAGTATATCCTTCAATACTGAGTTCTTCCTAACCTCCATATATCAAGAACATATCTTTGGTCCTCCGAAGATATTTCAAAATGTTCTTGACCGCAATCCAGTGTGCCTTTCCTGGATTACTTTGGATCGACTGGTCACGCTTAACCCGTAAGCGACGTCTGGGCGAGTACACAACATCGCATACATAATGGACCCAATAGCCGAAGCATAAGGCGTATTGTCCATTTCATCTTTCTCAGTCTGTGTTTGTGGACACTGACTCTTTGAAAGATTCAGACCATGTCTGACTGGAAGATACCCTCTTTTAGAATTTTCTAAATGGAATCTCTCCAGGACTTTATCGATGTAAGTACTCTGGCACATCTCGAGAAGCCTCTTAGATCTATCTCTGTAGATCTTCACACCTAATACATAGGCTGCTTCTCCTAAATCTTTCATCTGGAAACATTTTCGTAACCATGCTTTGACCGCATGTAGTTCAGGAATATCGTTTCCAATGATTAAGATATCATCGACGTAGAGGACTAGGAAAGTAATCACGCTCCCACTAAACCTCTTATATACACACGGGTCATCTTCATTCTTGATGAAACCAAATTCACAGATTGATTCATCAAAACGAATATTCCAGCTTCTCGATGCTTGTTTAAGTCCATAAATGGACTTCTTTAATTTGCATATTTTATGACGATCTGATGGATTAGTGAAACCTTCAGGTTGTGTCATATACACATCCTCTTCTAGTTTTCCATTAAGGAAAGCGGTTTTCACATCCATTTGCCAGATCTCATAATGATAATATGCTGCTATCGCAAGAATAATCCGAATAGACTTGAACATAGCTACAGGAGAGAAAGTTTCATCATAATCTATCCCGTAGATTTGTTTGAAACCTTTCGCAACTAGCCTGCCTTTATAGGTAACCACGTTACCATCCATGTCAATCTTCTTCTTGAAGATCCACTTACAGCCTATAGGGATTACTCCCGGAGGCGGATCAACCAAATCCCAAACTTGGTTATCTGACATGGAGTCCATCTCGGCTCGCATAGCTTCAAGCCATCTCGCTGATTCCGGTCCACTGACCGCATCCGCATAAGTGAGGGGTTCATCATCAATGATGTAGACTCCGTCATAGCGCTCAGGCTGTCGACGGATCCTTCCCGATCTTCGCAGTTCCCGTGATATCTGAGCCTCAGGTTGTTCAGTAACCTGATCTACTGGCTCAGGCTCATCCAACTGTGCTTGACTACTTTGTCCTTCTTCTGGATTCTCATCCAACTTTATTTCTCTCCCACTGGCCTCTTGCAGAAGAAATTCTTTCTCAAGAAAAATAGCCATTCGAGCAACAAATACTTTGTTCTCTTTGGGATCGTAGAAATAATAACCCTTTGTTTCTTTAGGGTAACCGACAAAGATACATTTCTCAGATCTGCTCTCTAGTTTCCTAGAGGCGAGCTTTTTGACATAAGCCTCGCAACCCCAGATCTTAATAAATGTCAAGCTCGGCTGTTTCCCATACCATAACTCATATGGAGTCTTTGAAACGGCCTTGGATGGCACTCGGTTTAGTACCTTTGCAGCTGTTTCCAGTGCAAATCCCCAAAAGGAGTAAGGTAGAGTAGCCTGACTCATCATAGAACGAACCATATCCAGTAAGGTTCTATTTCTCCTCTCGGACACACCATTCCATTGCGGTGTTCCTGGCGGAGTGAGCTGTGAGATAATCCCACACTCCTTCAGATAGTCAGTAAACTCATGACTCAAGTATTCTCCACCTCGATCTGAACGAAGTGCCTTGATATTTCGGCCTAGCTGATTCTGTACTTCATTTTTGAACTCTTTGAACTTGTCAAAAGATTCACTCTTATGTCTCATCAGATAGACATAACCATATCTACTGAAATCATCAGTAAAGGTAATGAAGTATGAATAGCCACCTCTGGCATGTTTACTAAATGGCCCACACACATCACTGTGAATGAGGTCAAGTAAACCTGAAGCCCTTTGACCTTTGTTGGAAAAAGGAGACTTCGTCATTTTGCCCATTAAACAAGCTTTGCATGTATCAAGCTCCTCATAGGAGAATGATCCCAGCAGTCCATGATCATGCAACCGCTTAATGCGCTTCTTGTTAGTATGGCCTAAACGACTATGCCATAGCAAGGTGCTGTCATCAGCATACTTGGCTTTCTTAATATCAATCTGCTGTATAGAACATTCCATGTCCAACATGAATAACCCATTGTTAATTGACCCAGTAGCATAAACAATATTATCAAAAGAAATATAACACTTTGAAATTTTGCATTCAAAGGAAAACCCTTTCCTGACAAGAGCAGGAATAGAGATAATATTCTTAGTTATGCTCGGTACAAAATAACAATTGTCCAGTTCTAATACAAGACCAGATGGTAAAGAGATGTGATAAACTCCTACAGCAACAGCAGCAACCCGTGCCCCGTTTCCTACTCGTAGGTCCACCTCATGCTGTCCCACCTGTCTTCTTCTCTTGAGTTCCTGTACATTTGAACAAATGTGAACTCCACATGCAGTGTCCAACACCCATGAAATAGAAGAAGATAGCATGACTTCCGTCACAAAAATACCTGAGCCAGAAGCGAAAGGGTTGCTTCCCTTCTTATCTCCTTGGAGCGCTTTACAGTCCTTTTTCCAGTGACCCAGCTGGCCACAATGGAAACATCTGTATTCCTTCGACCGCTTTATCTTTTGCTTTAGAGCCTTGTTGTAGTTCTTGATAGGGGCTTTGCCCTTCTTCCCCTTCTTCTTGTTCCTTGAAGGAACCATTAGGACAGAGGATGAAGGCTTTCCCTTCTCACGAGACTGAGTCTGCTCTGTAGTCAAGAGCATGTTCAGTAACTCTGCCGGGGTACAGTCGATCTTGTTCATATTAAAATTAATGATGAACGGATCGAAAGAGGCCGGGAGAGACTGCAAGATGATGTCTACAACAAGCTCCTGATTGATGGTGTGTCCCAGTTTCTCTAGAGCCTCCTTGTACCCAATCATCTTGAGTACGTGAGCTCCCACTGGACTCCCTTCAGTCAGTTTGCTCTGAAAGAAAAGTTTAGTCAAGTTATAGCGTTCAGTCCTTGCCTGTGCAGCATACAGCATCTTGAGATTTGCTATAATTTCAATAGCAGATAAATCTTCATGCTGACGCTGAAGCTCTGGCGTCATAGACGAAAGCATAAGGCAAGCGACATCAATGCTATCATTGACATGCTTCTCATAAGCTTCCCGAACCGCCCTTGCGGCGTTCGCAGCGGGTTGAGGCGGTATAGCCGTCTCGAGGACATACAGCTTCCTCTCAGCCTTAAGAACAATCTTAAGGTGTCTGTACCAGTCTGAGAAGTTTGGCCTAGCAAACTTCTCCCTTTCCAGTAAGGATCGCACATTGAACGCTGTGGTGTTCGTTGCTGCAGTAATCTACAACAATGCAAGAACAGCAAGGTCAGTATCAATGTTAGAATCAATTCAGGACTTAAGAATGATTCTTTTCTCACTATTTTATCTGACTGAAAAATCCAGTAAAACAGTCCGAAAGAGTAAAACTCTTTTAGTGAGATGGGATCCAGATTTCATACTTGGTCTCCGCGTCCCGCTCAGGCGAGATAAGATGCACAGAGAGTACAAGCACTAATTTCTGGTAGGCAATCCCTGCCAATCGCCAACCCGTGCGATTCCCCTTCATTTGGGCAATCCAGCAGATTGTGCCAACTGAGTTGGTACAACACAGTCTCTGATCCCACAGATGGCTGCCTCCATATGGCTACCATATGCTCAATATGTAGCCTACATGGTCAAGCTGACCCGACCTACTCCTTGGACCACCACGTGCTATGCTGAGCAACGAGAAGCGATAAATCCCTTCTCTGTAACACACAGGTGTAATCACACACCGTCTGAAGATAGATGGGCGTGCCCACTGAGTGGGTACAACACGGCCCCAACGATAGTCAGAACAGTGAGGTTTCGCGTCAGAAGGCTTACGTGCTTGATATTTAACGTTGAATTTTAACGGTCCTTTTATCTTCTTACTATCATTCAAATCCTATGGTGATAGCAGAAGAATAAATCATGCAGTTACTAAATTACTTAAACAGTAAATTAAAAGCATGATGATCTTATGTGGTAAAAGCCCATTAAGCCTAAGTAAGACCTTAATTTAACTTAAGTCTTCACTTGAGCTCTTCATGGGTCTCTAGCATTTCATCTGGCCCAACCCGGGCCCAAGCGCCCACTACATCTCAGATGCGCCCACCAGGTAATATGCGCCTGTCCTAGAGTCTAACCCTAGACCTCCCACTGGTGAAGCCACTTGCTGCATGCGCCTCTGCCATGTGTGCTCTGTGCTCATGTCTGATTAAATTTACAATTTAATCTATCTAGACATGATTGACTCGCAGGTCAATAACACTTTATAAATTAATTAAAATGTGATGCGCAGATCACAATAAATAATTTACAATATCAATCCAGGCACACAGGCCCCAGCACAGCACACATTAAATTTGGGCAGCCCACATAAGATGAAATAAACACTCAATCATGTTATACAAACATCATGTGATCCATTCAAGAAAATAAAATTTTTGAAAAACCCATTGGCATCAATTTTATTTCCTTATGTGCCCTACTACCTTACAACGGTCCATTAATAGGGATCCACTCATCAGACCTAGTCAGACCCACTGCCCTTGCATGCACCAAGTCATAACCGACTTGAGTCGACCTCATGGTCAACAATGCATGCCTTAAGGGCTGAACGTCCCTCATGAGTTCTGGCAAGCGGGTGTGACCCCGGGCCTTCATCATGAGCGTTCACTGGTTGTCTCAATCAGACATCGCTACACGCCTTTCTGCAGTCGACCAATAGCCACCACAGCTTGCGCATAGGTGCCATCTGGTCGACCCATCTAGGCTGTCAGATGGTCTGATCAGACAGTTGGGTCTATTCTGGACGATGACTTCAACCCTAATAACCCGTCTAAGCTTTTGAAGTAGGCGCTTAGATCTAATGGAGGGGCGCGCAAGCAATGTTTTGAGAAAAACTACAACAAGCGCCAAACATCATACATGCGCCAACAAGTAATTAACATACATCTAGTTTCGCATGATGATCTATACCTTTAGATCTACTCTTAAGCGCAAATAAGGATCACTATAAGCAATCATATGAATCATACAAGGAACTAGGCTCTGATACCAATTGAAAGTTCCACTTAGGGGGGGCGAAACCCTAAGCATGCGCATATAAAATTTTGCATGGGCGGAATCTAGGGTTTCCTAGGATCGCATGCATGAATATATGATCAACTTGAAGATTGTATAGATCAAAAGAGTGGTCATACCAATGCCATTTCTTGGATGGCGTCTTGGAAGCAAGAGGGCGAGCGGCTCTCCTCCAAAGGTGCCGCACACAAGATGAGAAATGGCTTTCTCCTTGTCGTTCCTTGTGCTAGCAAGGATCTCCAAGTCTCCTGATCGCTTGAAGGGAAGATGAGATGATCTCTTGGCTAGGCCGAATCCTCCTTGAGCGTCCAGACTCACCACACGAGAGAGAGGCGTCGAAAGGAAGGGGCGAGCGAGAATAGAGCAATGCTCTCGAACGTGAGGCGTGCTCCCTATTTTGGAAAGCATAACTTCCAAAAATAGTAAACCCTCAACCGTTCAAGCGTTCACGCCAAGTGAACAAGTCGCAACATTCTCCTCTTTGAACCAAGCGTTCACTTGATGAACCGATTCAATCTCATTTGGTTTAAAGACCAAATCAAACCAAGCATTGGTCTAGATCATATTAAACCATAAGGCTCAAGATCTAACCATCCATCTCTTGATGCTCTTGATCTCACCGATCTAGCATCATTTCTCTCGATCGAAGCTTACCGATCTCAAGCCCTAATCAATCAAACATGATCAGACCAGATCTCACTTACAATCAGAGTTTAAATCCCTTTAAACTGAACCAAAACAATTCAGTCCACACGATCTGACCTAAGTAAGCCATATCATCAAATTGTGCGACCCTAAGGGTTTCCTTTAAATGTCGGTAACGATAACTTACGTTATCACGATCAGTGAGGGGTATCTAGCAACACATCACTGTCTCCCGATATAAAGGAAAGAGTCTTCCAAGACTACACCCAAACCACAGCACAAGTGTGAACCCAAGTCACTTGACATATGTGTTTCCTTTGCCACTGGATGTTCTTATTGGACAAGCGTGTCAAGCCTGTAATTCCAATATGATGAGAATGATTAGATCAGATGAACATAGTCATCTGGGTATGGCCATACACTTTCTCAACCATCTCATCCAGGGGGCCCCTATCGAACATCACACTCCAAACAAGGAGACGGCAATCCTATATCTATCACTAGTGCCCTAACATGACTCATGCTCATTATCCAAGATAGTCTATAACCATTATGTTTCAAATGATATTGAACTACCTCAAAACAATGCCAATCATCATTTAGAAACACAAGTGATCTCAAGTCAGAGGAAATATGCCACTTGTTTGCATACAAGGATTATTCACATTGTGACAAGCAATCGAATATCCTAAGTAGGGTCTGTCCAGTACATCCAATGTACCCATGAGTCTACATCTTATTCCATGCTCGAAGCATCCTATAAGATTAGAACACATATTAGTCTCAATCATATCAAGGCTGTCTCATGTTCACCAAGATATCTCGACTAAGGACAATACTGCATGTCAGCCAAGCTGAACAGCATTGAGACATTATTCAGAAGTATACATATTGCAGCAGATGATGTAACAACCTGAATAACAACCATTGCCTTTATAAACATAGAGTTTATACATGATACTGAAATAATCCCAAGGCCTCAAACATTAGCCTTAAGGGCATACCCCAACACTTGTGAGACTGGTATGTGGGCTGGTTAGGCACGTGGTGCTAACGCAGACACATGGGTATATCATTGGAGGATATACTGGATAGACCCGCTGTGAGGCTATGACTTGGTGTCATGAGTTATCCTCACAAGTGACAGGAGATGCATTGATCCCTTGACTTGAGGTCATTGACCATTCTATATGGTTAGGGACTTGCTTTGATGCAACCTAACACCTCGCCGTAGTTGGGAGGTCATAACGGTTGTCATTGAGCATGTCACGACCCATATGAGAAGGTCAATGGACAGACATAGGATTTGCCCCTTCCTTAGGGAAGCATGATATCCATGGAGCTCCTCTATGGTTCTATGACTGAAAGTGTATGGCCATACCCAGGTGAGAACCTGATTTAGTCATAACCATGTGATTGGGTGAAAATAAGTGGTGACACACTTGTCCAATCGGATATCAGTTCGGCAAAGAGACTGTAATGCATCTGTACCTAGTTGCGATGATGGGGATGTCGATGTCGATATCCATTCCAATGACCTGGGTAGTAGCGATGCACTGCTAGGTGCCACTCACTGCTTGTGATGACCTCTGGTCATCACTGCCAGCGTCAGAAGAACCTACAGGGTCGCACACCTTGATACTTGAGTTCTCGTATTGATCGGGAAGCCTTATGATCGAGTTATTGGATAACTCGGATCTAATTGGGAGATTTCATCAGCGCCAATGGGCCTGATGAGATGGAAGAATGTTATTGGAGCCAAACTTCATTTTTGGCAGGTTGACCCGTATTTGACCATGGTTGGTCACATTTGAATTAGGGTTGCATTGGATTGGATCCAAGTGCTTAATCAACCTATGCAATGATGTTTGGGCTAGCTCATTATCCAATGAGGCCCAATAACAAGTTCTCATGAAAAGATGAGAGGCTAAAAGGGTATAATGGGGAGAAACATGAACCATTAGGCGCCTAGGGGCATAATGGGGTCATGTTGGCGCCTTTGCTTCATTATGGAAGTAAAGGGCGCCTCCCCCTCTCTTCCTAGGATGGAATGCATGCCTCTATGGCATTGCTTGAGACGCAAGGCAAGGCCTTGGCGTACAAGGAAAGGCGTGGGAACAAAAGGTAAGGTTGAATGAAAATTATGGAAATGTCTTGGAGACTTTCCTTATCTCAAACCTCCTCATCCTAGCCCTACACTTGTCATGATCCTAGCCATTACCCTAGCCGCCTCTTGCCCTATAAATATGACCCTAGTCGCCTTCTCTTGTGGGTAATCAATCCTTGAAGGCGTGAACACAAGAAGAGGGGCGAAAGGCTTGGGACAAGGGCGCATCTTCTTCCATAACCGCGAGCTTCTTCCCTTCTTCCTCCTTGGCGCAAGAGAAGGAAAGGATTGGCGGCATTCTCCCTTCTCCTCTCTTCTTCTTCAATTGGCGCTTCTACCTTGGAGGTGGCGCAAGCATTCAAGAAGAGAACTAAGGCTTGGATCTTCTTCCCGAGGCTAGCACCGGGCGTGGGAGAAGAGAACTCAAGAGATCCGTGTGTGTGAGACTGCAGAGGGCGCACACTTGGGCGCCTACATCGGCATCGCTCTACATTGCTCTTAAGGTATTTCCTAACCCCTCGTGTCGACTCCCTTGCATGCGATCTTCACTGGGTTTTTGGGACCGGGCCTGTTTCGGGGACATTCTTCCGCTGCGAAAAATGTATGTCCATAACTCTAAAAATTGTAAAATGTCCCCGGGGTTTCCCAATAATGTCTACTTTTCATAAAAAATTCAAAAACTGCACAGTTTACTTTCTACCAGTTATTGCTTATTTTGCATTCAGATTCAGAAATCTTCAAGAGCAACTGTCTTCCACCTCTAAACCACCACTGCATCTGCCTTTGACATCACTGTATCTAGCCGTCGACACTGGATTATACCACCTGCAGATTCTTATTTCTTTTGCTGCCTTCTTATTCCATGATTTTATTTATTTTTGCAGCATGATCTTCATTACTAACTCTGATATTTTTTACATGTGCAGTATTATCTTCCATACCCCGACAATCTCACCTCCAGGACTGTAGTCTTCAGCAGGCCACTGGAGATTACTCACTTTACTGTCGGCACGAGCACATCATTGCTAGCAGCTTTTCAGCTAGCATCTATTCCACCTCTACTTCTCAGCTTTTTCCACTAGCACTCTTCAGACCTCCGGCGACATCTCTGATTCTCCCTTGAGAAAATTATTGTTATCATTATTATTTTTTAAGACTATTTTTGATCTGAGCGTTATGTACCTTAAATTTTACAGAAAATTTTCAAAAAGGCACATCTTTGGACTTTACAGCATCTGCCCCGACATCATTTTTGGTCTGAGCCTTATGTATTTTTGGTCAGAGCTTGCTATATAGTTTTGTGAGTATTATTTGCACTTTCTATTGATTATTTGATCTACACTTTTCTTCTCATAAAAATTCTATCACTTTACATCTCCTAATGTTGATGCTTTACACCTTTTACATCGATATTGATATTTTTGGTGTTTAAAAATTTTTGTGACTTGCATGGATTTTTCTATGATGATGAGAATACTCTTGATATATATTGATGATAACTTGTTTGATTCTTGATGATGAAAATCAAATTCATGACAAACCCTATCATGTTAGATTTATTTCTTCAATGCATATCTATTTTTGAAATTTGACATTGGTTGATGCATAAAATTTTGGGTAGATGTGTTATTTGAGGGATAAAATCTAAAGGTGAACCTATTCTTTTGAATAAAATGAGTATATGAGTATGATTTGTGAATTGATATCAATTGATCAACCTAGTAGATGTTTAGTCTATTTTTGCTATTTGTTGGGAAATAAGAATCTAAGATCCATAAAAATAGTGAGAGACTCCCCTACTTGGCACTATGTAAAATTGATAGTGGTACCTAAGACATGGGTTGAAGTCTATGCATGAAAAATAATGAGAGATAAAAAGAATAAGACTCCTCTATTTGGCACTGTGTAAAATTGACAGTGGTACCGAAGAAAAGAGTTGAAGTCAAAAATAAAAAGTATGTATCTATGTGGGTACATGCCATCTTTACAAAAACGCATAAAAAGAAAGAGAAAAAATTGTGTGTGGAAAAAGATCTTGGAAACCTAATTCCTATAAACAAAAGCATAATGGATTTGAATTGAAACTGGGTGAAATCATGAGATTGAAAATTCTATTTATTGTACAAGTTGTGAAATTTTATTTGATTGAATTGTGGATTTAGAGGGTTGAGTCCTAAAGATGATATGTTTGCTTGAAGTTTTGTAAATCAATTGATAGAATTTTTTTCATTGATGGGTTGTATTTTAGAAATTTATTGAGCATGAAAAGGTTATTCTTTTAATCAAGTTTTAATTTTTTGCTTGAGGACAAGCAAAGTTTGAGACTTATGTATATTGATGACACCAAAATATATAGTATATTTTGTATCATTTTGGATATCTTTTCATGCTAGATTGAAGATATTTTACTTGTTTTCATGTCAAATTCATCGAATATTGCAAAGTCTACTTCTGTTCTGGTTTTTCATGATTTTCAGGTAAAAAGGCACTATTTCAAGGAGTTTTCAAGTAAAATCAAACACATAGAAGAGTTACCATCATCAAGAGGAGATCACCCAAGAAATTTCACGCAAAACGGAGCAACCTTGCAAAATATGGCAGTGCTGTAACCTATTTTACGGTACCGTAATTCCAGAAAGTACCGTAAAATCCGAGCCCTGCCGTATTTTGAGAAGTTTCCAAACAGAAAAATTTTTGGATTTTACGGCACCTGCCATAAGCAATATTACGGTACCGTATTTCGGAGAGCTTCAGAACAGAAACTTCACCCGATTTTACGGCACTACCGTAAGAAACTACACGGGCCGTAATTTCTAGACGTTCGCGAACAGAGAGTTCAGCCGATTTTATGGCACTATCGTAAACCAGATTACGGTGCCGTAATTCCCTGAGAACATCGGAACAAAAGACTCGAGTGATTTTACGGCAGTGCCGTAAGACATTACACTGCCGTAATTGCTGTTCTGAACGCGACGCCCGAGTCAATATCAATGCCCGATTCTTGCGGAGAAGATTGCGAGCGATTCAGAGCTCCAAATTAGGATCTAAAAGTTGTTGCGGACTTGTCTTTAAGAGGGGAAGGCGTACGAAGTGGAAGGAAGAATTTTTAATCAAGTATCCAGAGAGCAATCGCCAGAGAGGTGGCTAGGGTTTGGCCTCGCGCCGAGAGGCGTAGAGGGCACCTTAGGCCGCGATTTTCACTCAGAAGCTTCGCTTGGAGGAGAGGAAGACACCACAGAAGTTTCAGAGCGTTTGGAGTCTGATTGGAGGAGGAATCAACAAAACAACGGTGACATCGCTGTTCATCGAAGCAAATTACGGCTGTAAAGGATTTTACAGCCGTGTTGTAACGTTGTTTCTCCTTTCTTTTTGTTTTCTGATCACTCTGAAACTATGATTCATTGTATTTCTTCCTCCATGCAAGCTTGATACTATTTTTGGGACATGGGGTGTAATCCCCTTGATTTTTAATGATTAGATAATTCTTCTTTTTCGTCATGATAATCTTCGTTGTGATAATTCTACTTTGTGATGAATTGTCTTTAACTTTCCATAGATCTATGTTATTATCCATGTTTTAGAGTTTTCTCAATGAGACTGAAAGGTGATTTGCTTGGGAACTTGGAACCCTAGAATTGCATGTTAGGATCCCTTCCTTAGGTTAGATCTAATTTGATCTGTTCTAGTAGATTAATATCCATGTTTAATAATATTGATCTAGGAGTGAGTTATTGTCTCAAACGTGGAGATCTTGCATGAAAGTGAGGATCGAAACGTTGGAAAACCCTAGGTAGAACCTGTGTTGAGACTCGGATGCACGAAAGTGATCCTTGAGGCTCCACTTGTGATGATCAACTTAGAATTCGGATGCACAAAAGTGATCATTGAGTTCTTTGTTGATGGTTTACTTATCTGCAGCATTGGGATAGATCTTGCGCGAAAGCGATGATTAGTTCCTGCGTGATTGTCTGCACGAAAGTGAGATAATCCTTTTATGAAATAAATTAGGTCTTTATCATAGTCAGATTTGATTGACAAACCTTTTATTTATATCTTATCATTGAAATCAAGGTGGATGAAACCCTAGTCCCATGTTTATCTCTCTGATTATCTCCTTAGCATATTCTCTGCATAGTTTACTTTCATCATATTTAGTGAGAAAACATCTATTTGGTACTTAACAATAAGGTCTCTGTGGATCGATATTTTTATTACTTTGATAATTCCGTGCACTTGCGGAAACCTATCAAGTTTTAGGCGCCGTTGCCGGGGATTAGTCCTAGGTACACGCCAAACAACTTAGAATCCTATAAGCAGGCAACTACCAGGTGCTCATGTCAGATTTTCCACAGAATGTTCCTCGGGTCACCTAGCGACGAAAGTCACACCCCGTGACTCCTGCGGGCAACTACCCGACGAGAATTCAGAATCGGGAGCGGCACCACATGCACAAGTCAGAAATTCCACAGAAAGTTCCTCGGGTCACCCAGCGACGAAAGTCACGCCCCGTGACGCCTATGGACAATTTTCCACTGAATGTTCCTCGGGTCACCCAGCGACGAAAGTCACACCCCATGACTCCTGCAGACAGCCACCCGAAGCTACATAACTGCCCTGACGACCCCATTTTGACGTATACAACCCACCCTACCATGTTGCTCCACCCCATGAAGACCCAAAGGAGCCCAACAAGGTGGTTATTCGGCGATCCCAATGCCCATCTCACCCACCGGACCGCTTCATGGTATTATCAGCCCACTCTCCATCCACACCGAAGTAATCCGACCCAAGGACGCTACCAGCCAATCCCCAAAGAGCCCAATTCCAGATGGGCCTCACAACCACATCAGCAACACGGCCCAAGAGAAGGCCGCGATGATCGTTACGCAGCCCAGTACTTCAAAATCTGCTGCTTTGTCGCGATGTGCTCCGAGCGCGTCTAACCGTCGTAGCAGCCACCTCGTACGCTGAAGAATCAAGGACCTGCGCCCCTGCAGGAGTAGATGATAGTGATGGTTCCCCAAAGGGGGCGAAAACCCTATGGTGGCGCAAAAAGGAAAGGGGGGCAGCGGATAAAGGGTTTCATAGGATCAATGAGCATGCATTATATGATCAACTTAACAAAACCGATTGTAAAGAAGTGATTCGATTCATACCATGGCCATTTCAAGATGGCGCCTTGGAAGTAAGAGAACAACGAAGATCTCCTCCAAATCGTCACACACAAGATGAAGATGTGCTTCTTCTTGTCGTCCCTTGTGCTAGCAAGGATCGTCCAAGGCGTCTTGATCGAATGCAAAGGGAAAGGAGAGCTTTTCTTCTTGGCGTTTTTCTCTCTTGTCGCCTTAGACTTCCTCTACACCAGAATGCCACTCGAATACAACCCAAGGAGGCGTCAAAGGCGTGAAGAGGCAAGAGAGGGGCGACGTGAGATCATGGCCACGTTTGAGAAGTGCTATCCAAAAATAGCATCCCACTTCTCCACATGCGATCTTGGGTTTACCCCAATCGCAAATGCCACATCACCTTTGAACCATGCGCTCATCCATGAGCTGGTTCAAACCGATTTGGTCCACTAACCAAATAAACCAAGAAATAAGTCCAGATCAAAATAAACCCTAAGGCTCTTGATCTGACCGTCAATCTCTCAATGCTCCTGATCTGACTGATCTAGCATTCATTCTCTCAATCGAAGCTTACCGATCTCAAGCCCTAATCAATTAAACATGATCAGACCAGATCTCACTTACAATCAGAGATTAAATCCCTTTAAACTGAACCCGAATAATTCAGTCCACACGATCTGACTCAAGAAAGCCATATCATCAAATTGTGCGACCCTAAGGGTTTCCTTTAAATGTCGGTAACGATAACTTACGTTATCACGATCAGTGAGGGGTATCTAGCAACACATCACTGTCTCCCGATATAAAGGAAAGAGTCTTCCAAGACTACACCCAAAAACAGCACAAGTGTGAATCAATTCACAAAGCATACAAATTTCCTTTACCACTGGATGTTCTTATTGGACAAGCAAGTCAAGCTTGTAACTCCAATATGATGAGCATGATTAGATCAGATGAACATAGTCATCTGGGTATGGCCATACACTTTCTCAATCATCTCATCCAGGGGGCCCCTTTAGAACATCACACTCCAATTAAGGAGACGGCAATCCTATGTCTATCACTAGTGCCCTAACCTGACTCAAGCTCACCATCCAAGATAGTCTATAATCATTATATTTCAAATGATATTGAACTATCTCAAAATAATGACAATCATCATTTAGAAAACACAAGTGATCTCAAGTTTGAGGAAATGTGCCACTTGTCGCATTCAAGGATTATTCACATTGTGACAAGCAATTGAATATCCAAGTAGGGTCTGTCCAGTACATCCAATGTACCCATGAGTCTACATCTTATTCCATGCTCGAAGCATCCTATAAGATTAGAACACATATTAGTCTTAACCATATCAAGGCTGTCTCATGTTCACCAAGATATCTCGACTAAGGACATAACTGCATGTCAGCCTAGCTGAACAGCTTTGAGACATTATTCAGAAGAACATATATTGCAGCAGACAATGTAGCTTACTGAATAACAACCATGCCTTTATAAACATAACAGTTTATTACATGATACTGTTACAATCCCAAGACCTCAAACATTAGTCTTAAGGGCATACCCCAACAGATAGTTGGTAGGATTTTATTCTGTTTTGTCTTTTTGTGGCAGCTTGACCACTTTTTGGTTGTTAGTTGTTGATCTGCTGTCCTTTTGTCTTGTTTACCCCTCCTTATCTTATAAAAGAGAGGGGCTTGTTGGGAAACCCCGGGGACATTTTACAATTTTTCAGAGTTATAGACATACATACATACATTGCACAGCGGAAGAATGTCCCCGAAACAGGCCGGTCCCAAAAACTCAGTGAAGATCGTAAGCAAGAGAGTCGACACGATGAGTTAGGAAATACCTTTAGAGCGGTTTGGAGTGATGCCAATGCAGGCGCCCAAGTGTGCACCCTCTGCAGTCTCACACACACAGATCTCTTGAGTCCTCTTCTTCCATGCCCAGTGCTAGCCTCGGGAAGAAGATCCAAGCCTTAGGGAGATGCTCCACTTCACTTGCGCCACCAAGAGGAAAGGATGCGCCAAGAGAAAGAGGAACTAAGCCAAGCCGCCAAGCACAAAAGCTCCTTGCGCCAAGAGGAAAGGAGGGAGAAGCTTGCGGCTATGGAAGAAGGAAGAAGAAGTTGCGCCCTTGCTCCTAGCTCTCGCCCCTCTTCTTGTTGTCATGCCTCCAAAGAAGAGTACCTTCAAGAGGGGCGGCTAGGGTCACATATATAGGGCAAGAGGCGGTTAGGGCAAGGGCTAGGATCATGACAAGTGTAGGGCTAGGATGAGGAGGTTTGATGCAAGGAAAGTCTCCAAGACTTTACCATAAACTTCATTCAACCTATCTATAATTGCCCAAGCACCATATCAGCCCAAGACATGCCATAGAGGCATGCATTCCATCCAAGGAAGAGAGGGGAGGCGCCCTTTACTCCCATAATGAAGCAAAGGCGCCAACATGACCCCATTATGCCCCTAGGCGCTTAATGGTTCATGTTTCTCCCCATTATACCCTTTTAGCCTCTCATCTCTTCATGAGAACTTGTTATTGGGCCTCATTGGATAATGAGCTAGCCCAAACTTCATCACATGGGTTGATTAAGCATTTGGATCCAATCCAATGCAACCCTAATCCAAATGTGACCAACCATGGTCAAATACGAGTCAACCTGCCAAAAATGAAGTTTGGCTCCAATAACATTCTTCCATGTCATCAGGCCCATTGGCGCTGATGAAATCTCCCAATTAGATCCGAGTTATCCAATAACTCGATCTTAAGGCTTCCCGATCAATACGAGAACTCAAGTATCAAGGTGTGCGACCCTGTAGGTTCCTCTAACGCTGGCAGTGCTGACCAAAGGTCACCACAAGCAGTGAGTGGCACCTAGCAGTGCATCGCTGCTACCCAGGTCATTGGAATGGATATCGACATCGACATCCCCTTCATCGCAACTAGGTACAGATGCATTACAGTCTCTTTGCCAAACTGATATCCGATTAGACAAGTGTGTCACCACTTGTTTTCACCCAATCACATGGCTATGACTAAAACAGGTTCTCACCTGGGTATGGCCATACACTCTCAGTCATAGAACCATAGAGGAGTTCCATGGATATCATACTTCCTAAGGAAGGGGCAAATCCTATGTCTGTCCATTGACCTTCTCATATGGGTCGTGACATGCTCAATGACAACCGTTATGACCTCCCAACTACGGCGAGGTGTTAGGTTGTATCAAAGCGAATCCCTAACCATATAGAATGGCCAATGACATCAAGTCAAGGGATCAATGCATCTCCTATTACTTGTGAGGATAACTTATGACACCAAGTCATAGCCTCACAGTGGGTCTATCCAGTATATCCTCCAATGATATACCCATGTGTCTGCGTTAGCACCACGTGCCTAACCAGCCCACATACCAGTCTCACAAGTACCATAGCTGTCCCATATCCACTAAGGTACATCAACTGGGGACTATAGTTCGAGCACAGATCCAATCTGTCTCCAGGGACATTATCATGTTAGTACATATGCGCAGATGTAAACAAACATAGATAACGACAATGCCAGAATGATATAAATATAAAAGTCAAGTAGTACATAAGTGGACCAAAACTAGGTCCTAGGGCATATACACCAATAGGGCTGGCCAACATTCTCCCTTAGTTCTCTTAGAAGTAGAGTTCTCTTGGTGAGCGAGTGTGCCTCCAGCGTGTGTGTGGAAGACGAAGTAGCATCGTCTTCGACGTTTGTAAGAGTCGGCGGCTGGCGTCTTGACTCAATTTCCTGCTTGTATCTACTGCTTTTGAGAAGTAAATCCCACCGATCCGGTGGGTCAGGTTCGCCTGTTTTTACACGTTCTTTCCGAGTTGTGTTTTCGTTCGCCCTCTCACCCACGAGCATTCGAGTATCGGAGTCGTGGACGATTTCCCTGTTCGTTGGTTTGATCGCAGGTGCATAGGCATGCGAGCTGACCCCGCGATCCGCTACCCCTGTTCGTGCTTTGCTTAATATTGCTCTAGAGGTTAGTGAGTGAATTTCAGTAATTTTGGGTGCCGTTGGATTTCTCTCGCATTAGTATTGCCTCGAAACAAATTTGCGCCAATTTCTTGTGTTTTCTTGCTATACTTTCTGAGCGATTTGACTTCCCTCATCTCAAGACCCTCTCACGATTTTTGTGCATTGTGTAAATACCGTAGAGGACGGCATTAAGGACCAACCCTCCTACAGTAGCTGCATCACTTTTCTTTTCGAATTCTAAATTTTCTGAAATGATAAATTATTGTACTTCTTCTACCATGATAGCATAAAAACCTTCTTGGGACATGATGACACCAAAATATATAGAATTTTTTGTATCATTTTAGATATTTTTTCATGCTAAGTTGAGGATCTTTTACTTGTTTTTATGTTGAATTCATCAAATATTGCAAAGTCTACTTCTATTTTGGTTTTTCATGATTTTCAGGTAAAAAGGCACTATTTTCAGGACTTTTCGAGCAAAATCAAAGACATGAAAGAGTTACCATCATCAAGAGGAGATCACCTAGCAAATTTCATACAAATCGGAGCAACTCACCAAAATACGGTAGTGCCGTATTCTATTTTACAGTACCGTATTTTCGTACGCTACCGTAAAATCAAGAGCACTGCCATAATTTTGTGGATTTTTGGAATCGAAGATTTTGAGTAAAATACGGCACTGCCGTAAACCATTCCACGGGCTGTATTTTGGAGCGCTTCAGACCAGAGACTTTTGTAGAAATTACGGCACAACCATAAACTATTTCACGGTGCCGTATTTCCTAGGCGATTCAGACCAGAGAACTCATCCGATTTTATGGTACAGTCTAGAAGCATTTTATGGGCCGTAATTTTGAATCAGGGTTCATAGAACCAAAATACGGCACTGCCGTAAAATATAACACGGTCGTACTTTTATCCTAGACGCGAGACACTTTCGGGCCCGAAAATTGTGCGGGCCATAACGTTTGATCCAGAACTCCAAATTGAGATCTGAAAGTTGCTGCGAACTCATCGTTAAGAGAAGAAGACAAACCAACTAAAAGCCCTAATTTTTATCAAGTATTGAGGGAGCAATTGACAGAGAGGCATCTAGGGTTCAGCCTCGCGCCGAGAGGCGTAGAGAGCACCTCAGGCCGTGAAATTTACACCAAAGCTTCGCCTGGAGTAGGAGAGCACACACCAGACGTTTTAGAGCATTTGGAGTCTGATCGAGGGAGAAATCAATAAAACAGCGGTGACAGCGCTGTTCAAAGGTAATTACGGTGCTGTAATTTCATTACAGGACCTGTTTTGTAACTTTTCTGTCCTATTTTGATTTCTAATCCTCTGAAATTATGGTTTATTCTAATCCTTTCACCATGCTAGCTTAGATTTTTTTTATGGGACATGGGGTGTAATCCCCTTGGTTTGTTAATGACTAGAAAACATTAACTTTTGTCATGATAATTTTATTATGACAATTTTACTTTTGTGATTGATTGTTCTTTGATTCTCCTTAGTTTTATAAACATCAGCATGTTTTAGAATTTTGCAAAATAGACCGAGAGGTTGATTGTGAAATTTGGAACCCTAATAATTGTTGAGTTTGGAACTATCGTAAGAGATTAGGTAGTTCTTCGAATTCTAATTTTTAGTAATTTTATTGCCATGTTGAGTTTTTGATTCTTTGGATTGAGTTAATGTGTTAGACGTGAAGATCCTGCACGAGAGTGAGGATCAGAACGTTGGAAAACCTTAAGTAGAACCTGTGTTGAGTTTCAGGATGCACGAGAGTGATCCTTGAGATTCCACTTGAGATGATTGACTTAGAATTTGGATGCACGAGAGTGATCCTTGAGTTCTTTGTTCAATGATTTACTTATTTTCAGCATTGGATAGATCTTGCACGAGAGTGAGGATTGGTCCTTTGTATGATTATTTGCGCGAGAGCGAGATAATCCTTTTATGAAGTAGATTAAATCTTTATCGTAATGAAATTTGACTGACAGCCTTTATTTCCTTCTAGTCATTAGAATCAAGGTGGATGAACCCCTAGTCCCAGTTTTCTTTTCTGATATTTTCCCGTGCACTTTTCGATCGTTTGCTACATCATATTCAGTTTGCTTAGCTAGTGAGAAAATAATTATTTGGTACTTAACACGTAGGTCTCTATGGTTCGATATTTTTATTACTTCGAAGTATCCATGCACTTGCGGACACAACAAGTTTTTGGCGCCGTTGCCGGGGACCTTAGTTTTGTTAATATCAAAATAGTTGTTAGTATTGCTAGACTAGGTTTTATTTGTTTTTAGATTTAACTTTGTTTTCTCTTTTTGCAGGTTTTGGATTTCACTAGTTGTGATAGGATTGTGATTTCTGAAATTTTGAATTTACTTGTGTTTAGTGTTTTGTGTTTTTTTTATAAAAAAAAAATTCATATTGATTGGTGTTAGATAATCTTTCTGTTCTTGATAGATTTGAAAATATGTCTTTTAATCACAACTTGTGGGCAACTGGAATAGGTGAGGTATACATGCCACAAGGTAAGTATGAAAATAATTCATTGAGCACACTTGAAGATACATTTAACTCTTATATGCACTCTATTTCTTCTCCTGTTAGATGTGATATTTGTGGATATTTTGATCATTGTTCCTCTGATTGCCCAATTTTAATTTCTCCATATTCCAATTCACCATGACATCAAGATGATCAATATGATTCTAAATCTTTTTATGATGATTGCTCAAACTATATTTATGAACCATGCTTTGAGGATACTGAAAAATCTAGCTTAGAGATAATGTTTGAAAAGTTCATGAGTACCCAAGCGAAACAAAATGAAGATTTGAATGAGACCTTCAAACAAATCAATTCTAGGTTGGATGACATCATTGCACACAATGAAATGCTAGAAACCCAGTTAGCATAGCAAGCTTGTTTATTTGAGTTTGAAACTGAAGAACTTGATTTGGAAAAATCTCCCTCTAATTATGATTGTTTTGAGATTGAGCCTTATGTGAACATTAATGCATCTCACTCTGATTTTGATAATTGTGAATTAGATTCTTCTGATAATTTAATTGTGGAAAGGCATGAGGAAATTGATTTTGAAAAATCTCACCTTGATTTTGATGATAATTTTGATATTGATAAATTATTTGATTATGGGCATGAGGAACTTGAAAAGGATTTGAAAATTACAAACATTGATGTATCTCATCATGATGATGTTTTGCCCATATCTGTTATTCAATCTTTTGATGTATTTGAAAATTTATGCTTTATTGAGGAATCTAATTTGAGACAGAAAGACTATTTTGATGATCCAATGCTTGAATATTTTGATATGAGTCCTATTGTAATTAAAGATAAAAATTTGAAGAAAGGACTTATGATTTTGCTTTTTGACAAATTTAAGAAGATCATTGAATATCCTTTGATTGGAATTGAAAATTTTGATTTTGATTTCCGCATATTTGAGAAAGCCATGACAATTGTGATTTATATGAAAATCTGGATATTTGAATTAGTGGCTAAACTTTTTGGACAGCGGAAAAGGAAAAAATTGTTTGCTATATATTTTGGTATTGATTCACCTGCTTCACCATGATTTTTGGGTTTTGGTCATGCTAATGACCTAAAAATTAGCGCTTGTTGGGAGGCAACCCAAGCACTTTTGCTTAGCTTAGTTTCTTTTATCTTGGTTTATTTCTAGAATTAATTTTTCTGCTCTTTTTGTAAAAAAAAAAATTGCGCAAAATACGGCACTGCCGTAATCATCTTCACGGTACCGTATTTCTGCCGATTTCTGACCCGAGAGTTTTATGAATATTATGGCATTGCCGTAAGGAAATGCACGGTACCATATTTGAAATCTACAAATTGCTTATTTGAGTAGGTGTTTTCTCGCTATGATTTTAAGAAACTGGGTTAGAAGAATTTTTGATCTTTAGCACCATCACAAAGTACTCATCTTTGTCTATCATCTGGATATTTTTTTGGAATTTTAAAGTCCATGGATCATTCTAAAACACCTAGCAACTTTTCAATTCTAATTAATTTCTGCAGTAGTTTTCTTTTGACTAATCTGATTAGCACTTTTGCTGCAAGTTTTTAAGATGCTTAAATAACTTGAAACCCAGATTTTTCGCATGGAATATGAAGAACATGTGTCATTCTATCTTGTGGATTAATTGTTTTCATGATTTTATTTTCTGATCATTTTAGGACACATGGCAACTTTTTGAATCTGATTACATTTTGTGCAGTTTTTGCAATTTTGTAATCTGAGTAGCCTTCTTTCTGTTGATACCCTAAATTCCTGACAATTTTGATCCTTTAATTTTCATTTGTCTGAAAAGAACATATCTTATTCTACAACTTGGTTCTGTCCATTTGCTATTTGGATCATTAAATTTTATTCTAGGGTATGGCTACTTTTCATAAAAATTTCAAAAACTGCTTGGTTTGCTTTCTACTTGTTATTGCTTCTTTTGACTCCAGATTCAGAAATCTTCAAGAGCAATTGTCCTCCACCTCTTGCGGAGAATCACCAGCGGCTTCTTGCTTCTTTTGCTGCCTCTTATTATATTGATTTTATTTATTTTTGCAGCAGAATCTTCATTAGTGACTGATTTTCTATGTAGCATTATCTCTTGCGCCCACTAGCAGACGATCTCACCTCCAGGACTGTAGTCTCTAGCAGGCCACTAGAGATTACTCACTCTACTGTCGGCATCACCATCATTGCTAGGAGCTCTTCAGCTAGCCTCTGTTCACCCTCTGCTTCTCAGCTGCATCAGCTCTTTTCACCAGCACTCTTCTGGACCATTGATGATATCTCTGATTATTCTTTGAGAAAATCATTTCTATCATTATTACTTTAGAGATTATTTTTAAAACTGAGCCTTATGTATCTTAAATTGTGCAGGTAAAATTTTCAAAAGGCACACCTTTGGACCTTGCAGCATCTGCCCCGACACTACTTTTAGTCTGAGCCTTATGTATTTTTGGTCAGAGCTTGCTATATAGTTTTGTGAGTATCATTTGCACTCTCTTGTTCATGATTATTTCATATGGTTGCATCTTTGATTTACTTTAGATGTATCACTCACTGAGATTTCTACTCGATATGGTCTCTTGAATCTATCATTTTACACTTTTGAACATTATTGTTTGAGTTTGATGATTCTACACCTCTGTGACCGCCGCCACTACTATTCTATTTCACATGCTTATTTTTCTTTTCGACGTGGTTGTATGATGATGATGAGTATACTCTTCATTTATATGGTTGATGACTTGATTGATTGATGAATAAATTCAAATACATAATTAGAGACAAACCCTATCATGTTAGATTTATTTCTTCAATGCATATCTATCTCTGAAATTTGACATTGGTTGATACATGAAATTTTGGGTAGATGTATTATTTGAAGAATAAGATCTAAGGTGAAACTACTCCTTTAAATAAAATAAGCATATGAGTATGATTTGTGAATTGATATCAATTGATCAACTTAGAAGATGTTTAGTCTATTTTGCTATTTGTTGGGAAATAAGAATCCAAGATCCATAAAAATAGTGAGAGACTCCCCTACTTGGCACTATGTAAAATTGATAGTGGTACCTAAGACATGGGTTGAAGTCTATGCATGAAAAATAATGAGAGATAAAAAGAATAAGACTCCTCTACTTGGCACTATACAAAATTGATAGTGGTACCGAAGATAAGAGTTGAAGTCAAAAATAAAAAGTGTGTATCTAAGTGGGTACATGCCATCTTTACAAAAACAAACAAAATGCATAAAAAAAAATTATGTGTGGAAAAAGATCTTGGAAACCTAATTCATGTAAACAAAAGCATGATAGATTTGAACTGAAAACTGGGTGAAATCATAAGATTGAAAATTCTCTTTATTATACAAGTTGCAAAGTTTTATTTGATTGAGTTGTGGATCTAGAGGGTTGAGTTCTAAGAATGATATGTTTATTTAAAGTTTTGTAAAACAATTGATGAAATTTTTCATTGATGGATTGTATTTTAGAAATTTATTGAGCATGAAAAGGTTATTCTTTTAATCAAGCTTTGATTTTTGGTTGAGGACAAGCAAAGTTTGAGCCTTATGTATTTTGATGACACCAAAATATATAGTATATTTTGTATCATTTTAGATATTTTTTCATGCTAAATTGAGGATCTTTTACTTGTTTTTATGCTGAATTCATCAAATATTGCAAAGTCTACTTCTATTTTGGTTTTTCATGATTTTCAAGTAAAAAGGCACTATTTTGAGGACTTTTCGAGCAAAATCAAAGACATGAAAGAGTTACCATCATCAAGAGGAAATCACATAGTAAATTTCATGCAAATCGGACCAACTCACCAAAATATGGTAGTGCCGTATTCTATTTTACGGTACCGTATTTTTGTACGCTACCATAAAATCAAGAGCACTACCGTAATTTGGTGGATTTTCGGAACAGAAGATTTTGTGTAAAATACGGCACTGCCGTAAACCATTCCACAGGCCGTATTTTGGAGCGCTTCAGACCAGAGACTTTTGCAGAAATTACGGCACAGCCGTAAACTATTTCACGGTGCCGTATTTCCCAGGGGATTCAGACTAGAGAACTCTTCCGATTTTATGGCACGGTCTAGAAGCATTTTACGGGCCTTAATTTTGACTCAGGGTTCACAGAACCAAAATATGGCACTGCCGTAAAATATAACACGGCCGTATTTTTATCCTGGACGCGCGACACTTTCGGGCCCGAAATTTGTGCGGGCCATAACTTTTGATCCAGAACTCCAAATTGAGATTTGAAAGTTACTGAGAACTCATCGTTAAGAGGGAAAGACATATGAAGTGAAAGCCCTAATGTTTATCGAATATTGAGGGAGCAATTGACAGAGAGGTGTCTAGGGTTCGGCCTCGTGCTGAGAGGTGTAGAGAGCACCTCAGGCCGTGAAATTTACACCGAAGCTTCACTTGGAGTAGGAGAGCACACACCAGAAGTTTCAGACCGTTTGGAGTCCAATCGAGGGAGAAATCAACAAAACAGCGGTGACAGCACAGTTCAAAGGCAATTACGGTGCTGTAATTTCATTACAGCACCTGTTTTGTAACTTTTCTTTCCTTTTTCGATTTCTAATCCTCTGAAATTATGGTTTATTGTAATCCTTTCACCATACTAGCTTAGATTTTTTTATGGGACATGGGGTGTAATCCCCTTGGTTTGTTAATCACTAGAAAATATTAACTTTTGTCATGATAATTTTATTATGATAATTTTACTTTTGTGATTGATTGTTCTTTGATTCTCCTTAGTTTTATACACATCAACATGTTTTAGAATTTTGCGAAATAGACCGAGAGGTTGATTGTGAAATTTGGAACCCTAAGAATTGTTGAGTTTGGAACTATCGTAAGGGATTAGGTAGTTCTTCGAATTCTGATTTTTAGTGATTTTATTGCCATGTTGAGTTTTTGATTCTTTGGATTGAGTTAATGTGTTAGACGTGAAGATCTTGCACGAGAGTGAGGATCGGAACGTTGGAAAACCTTAAGTAGAACCTGTTGGGGTATGCCCTTAAGGCTAATATTTGAGGCCTTGGGATTGTATCAGTATCATGTAATAAACTCTTATGTTTATAAAGGCATGGTTGTTATTCAGTTTGTTACATTATCTGCTGCAATAAGTGTACTTCTGAATAATGTCTCAAAGCTGTTCAGCTGGGCTGACATGCTGTGAAGTCCTTAGTCGAGATATCTTGGTGAACATGAGACAGCCTTGATATGATTGAGACTAATATGTGCTCTAATCTTATAGGATGCTTCGAGCATGGAATAAGATGTAGACTCATGGGTACATTGGATGTACTGGACAGACCCTACTAGGATATTCAATTGGTTGTCACAATATGAATAATCCTTGAATGTAACAAGTGGCACATTTCCTCTAACTTGAGATCACTTGTGTTTTCTAAATGATGATTGTCATTGTTTTGAGGTAGTTCAATATCATTTGAAACATAATGATTATAGACTATCTTGGATGGTGAGCTTGAATCAGGTTAGGGCACTAGTGATAGATATAGGATTGCCGTCTCCTTAATTGGAGTGTGATGTTCTAAAGGGGCCCCTTGGATGAGGTGATTGAGAAAGTGTATGGCCATACCCAGGTGACTGTGTTCATCTGTTCTAATCATGCTCATCATATTGGAACTACAAGCTTGACACGCTTGTCCAATAAGAACATCCAGTGGCAAAGGAAATATGCATGCCTTGTGAGTTGGATTCACACTTGTGCTGTGGTTTGGGTGTAGTCTTGGAAGACTCTTTCCTTTATATCGGGAGACAGTGATGTGTTGCAAGATACCCCTCACTGATCGTGATAACGTAAGTTATCGTTACCGACATTTAAAGGAAACCCTTAGGGTCGCACAATTTGATGATATGGCTTACTTAAGTCAGATCGTGTGGACTGAATTATTTGGGTTCAGTTTAAAGGGATTTAATCTCTGATTGTGAGTGAGATCTGGTCTAATCATGTTTGATTGATTAGGGCTTGAGATCGGTAAGCTTCGATCGAGAGAATGGATGCTAGATCAGTGAGATCAGAAGCATCAAGAGATCAACGATCAGTTCAAGAGCCTTAAGGTTTTAATGTGATCTGGACTAATTGCTTGGGTTAATTGGTCTATGAACCAGACCTAGTTGAACCGGCTCATGATATGAGCGCTTGGTTCAAAGAGGGGAGAGGAAAATGCGATTGGTTCATGAGCGCATGAACACATGATCGCATGAAAGAGTAAGGTTGGCTATTTTTAGCAACCACGCCTCCATGTTTTGGGTAGAGCGCATCTCTTGTCGCCTCACTCCTATTCCCGTCGCCTCCTCGTGTGGAAGTTCCTTTTTCACGCTTTGGAGAGTCGAGGACTGAGCAAGCAAGACGTTCTTCTTCCCTTCTCACACGAACAAAGACACCAAGGAACTTTGCTAGCACAAGGTGTACCGAAGGGAGTAATCGCATAGATCTTCTTGTGTGCGAACCGTTTGGAGGAAAGCGACTTCACTTTCTTCTTCCTAGACGCCATCCAACAAATGGCATTGGTATGGTTCTATCTCTTATATACAATCGATTTAAGTTGATTATATTACATCCATTGAAAAGATCCCAAGAAACCCCCTTTCCGCTGCTAGATATATAACATGCGCCTATCTAGGGTTTCGCCCCCTTGTCTAAGGGAACCTTCAATTGGTATCAGAGCCAAGTTGTTTGCATGTTTCTATGATTGCTTAAGACTTTGTGATCCATATATGCGAAAGTATGAGTATGCTTAGATCTATAACATGCGCATATTAGATGTTTCATGCGAAAAATATTTCATGTTACATTTTTATGTTGGCGCATGTTCTTGGCGCTTGTTTCATTGTGTTTTCAAAACAAAACTTGCGCGACTCTCATTAGATCTAAGAGGCGCCTGCTTTAAACCCTTAGACGGGTTATTAGGGTTGAAGTCATCCCCTAGGTTAGATCCAAACAGTCTGATCAGACTATCTGACAGCCTTGATGGGTCGACCAGATAGCATCTGTGCGCAAGCACGAGATGGCTATAGGTCGACTGCAGACAGGCGTGTAGCGATGTCTGATTGAGACGACTAGTGAACACACATGAGTTAGGCCCGGGGTCACACCCGCTTGCCAGAACTCATGAGGGTTGTTCAGCCCTGGCGCATGCATGGTTGACCATTAGGTCGACTCAACTCAGTTACGACTTGGTGCATGCAAGGGCAATGGATCTGACTAGGTTTGATGAGTGGATCCCTTGTAATGGACCGTCGTAAGGCAGCAGGGCAAATAAGGAAATTAAAATTGATGCCAATGGGTTTTTTAAAAATTTATTTTCTTATTGGATCACATGCTGATTAGATGCCATATGTATGTTTATTTAATCTTATGTGGGCTGCCCGTTTAATGTGTGCTGTGCTGGGGCCTGCGTGCCTGGAATTTTATTGTAAATTAATTCTTATTTTTGTGATCTGCGAATCACAGTTTAATTAATTTATAAAATGTAATTGACCTGCGAGTCAATCTTGTCTAGATAGATTAATTTGTAAATTAGTCAGACAAGAGCACAGAGCACACTTGGCAGAGGCGCATGCAGCAGTGGCTAGACCAGGTGGGAGGTCCAGGGTTTGACTCTGGGACCAGGCGCATTTACCTGGTGGGCGCACCTGTGATGTAGGGGTAATTCACAAAGCATGCAAACAACGATTTTCGAAAAAATGCATTTTGTATTTTTATAAAGTAGAGAAAACCGAAATTAAACTAACGAAGTTTGAAAGTAGTGTTTTGTATTTTTAATAAGAAATCCGAATTAACTACTTGCAAGAAATAAGATAGAGCTACACTACTTGCTTCAAAGAAAATGACAATAATTGTAAAGTAGACTTACAGCGCGGCCCTTGAGAATAGAAGGACCGTCCTTCCCATTCTTCACCGGTCCTACTCTGATGGAAGGTGTAGATTACACACAGGGCAATCAGCAATCCCACACAGGCGTGGGTGAATTATAAAACAGATTAAATGACTACACAATCAAAAGTCAAGAGGGAGGCTAGTCCTCCAAATTCTCTTGCTAACACAAGTATGGGACTAACTAAGAGAGGGGGAAGAAGAGGGAAGAGGGATGCGCCAAACTCCTTTCCTTGCGCCAACTCCTACAATTGCGAGGGAAGTGTAGTAAGATGCTCTTAAGTTGTATGAAGAAAGAACACAAGAGGTTAGAACACTTAACTTATAGAATCGCCTTGAAGAGATCAAGGAGTGCTTCCATGTTCTATGCGCCACTTGAGTTGTTGTTCTTGCTTTGATGTTGATAGCTCTCGGCTTGACTTGGATGAAGTGATGATGAGGAGAAGGGGAAGGGAGTCTCGGCTCTTGGAGAGGGAAAGAGGAAGATGAGGGGGTTTTGGGCGACACAAGCACCCTAAGGAGAAGTAGGCGACACAAGCACCTTTCTTTGGCTAGGAAACTAGTCAACAATTTTATTTCAACAATGCTTAATGCACATGATGCGATGGGGACATATTTATAGGTGGCTAAGGGATGAGGGCAAGGTGGTCATTGGCCCCTTGCGCCCCTTACAAACTTGGATGAAATTCGAAAATGGGGGCAAGTCATTAAATGGCTGATCTTGTTGCTTCCTTTGGATGTCTTGAAATGGTGAGTCTTTGAATTTCGAATTGATTATCTTCCTTGGAGATGTGGGCGCATATGAGGAGGGAATTTGAATTCGAAATCCTTCCTTGTTGTCTTGGGCGGCAATGAGAAGAAGGAAATAATCCTTCCTCTAATTGTGGATCTAGATGGTGTAATTCCTTGATTGGTGGATCTAGATGGAGCGCCTCCTTGATTGGTGGATCTTGATGAGCTTTTGCTTCCATTTGTTGCTTGAGGGTGGCGCAAATGGATCCATGGGTTGATATCTTCTCCAATTGGAAAGGGCCTTGGAGTGGGGCTTTGAAGTGGAGTTGAGTTAGAAGTCCCCTTTGAGCTAGTTTGAAGTGAGCCTTCCAAAATGGGAATTAGCTCCATGGAGTAGAGTGAGCTAGCTAGCTTGTATCCCTTGAGCCATCTTTAAATGTGTCCAACTACATGCACTAACCTACCATGATATTACAATGCACAACCTACCAACAACATTCATAAAATAAACTACATGGTAGACTTTTGGGTGGAACTAACCTATCATGCCATGCAATGCAAATATGGAAAGTACTAAAAAGGAAAGTGGACTCTAAGTGAAGCCATACCTGATGGGCTTCCTCCGAGCCCTAGTGGATCTTCTAGGAGCTGTGTTAGGCCCTCCATCAATTCTCCCCGGGTTGGAAAAATTCTCCTCAGGAGAATTATCCTTGAATCCTTGGAGCAAATCTGGAGCAGCCAGGGCTAGCTCTGCCTCGGGGAGCCATGCCTCCTCACCGTTAGAGAACTTAACGCGGTAAAACAGTTGTACCTCGTCAGGGGTGAGTCGGGTCTGGTCCTCAAGGATATCCACTATCTCTGGATCGAAGGGGGCCTCTGGTTCTTTGAGTGAGAGAGGCTCCTTGTATGCCGTGAGATCCTCCACGTTAACAGTGGTGGGGATCCCCAAATCTGGAGGCAGATCAAGCACGTATGCGTTGTTGTTGATCTTGCCCACGATGGTGAAGGGTCCCAATCCCTTTGCATCCAGCTTGCGTCCGTGTCCTTGGATACGCTCCTCGCGGACTCGCAAAATCACCTGATCGCCTACATTGAATAACCTTTCTCGGCATTTCTTGTTAGCAGCTTCGCAATATGAAACAGTAGAGTCTAGAATCTTGCTAAGAATCTCATGGTGTAATTGCGAAATATTGAAAGCATAATCACGAGCTGATAAGGAAGGTTTTAAATTCTTGGGTAAGGCAATCAGATCAATGGGTTTCTTAGGCTGATACCCTAAGTTTGCCTGAAAAGGGGAGAGACCTGTAGTCCTATTGACAACACTATTGTAGGAGAACTCGGCGGTGGGCAAGAGTTTGTCCCAAGTGCCGGGGTGTTCACCTACAAGGCTTCTAAGGATGTTCCCTAGTGATCGGTTGACCACTTCAGTCTGACCATCCGTTTGGGGATGATAGGCTGTAGAGAACTTCAGTTTGGTACCTAGTAAGGTCCACAAGGTCTTCCAGAAATAACTGACAAATCGGGTGTCTCTATCGGAAACTATGGTAAGGGGGGTACCATGTAGCCTAACAACTTCTTTAAAGAATAACTTGGCTATGTGAGAGGCATCAGAAGTTTTATAGCAAGGGATGAAATGGGCCATCTTAGTGAATCTATCTACTACTACAAAGATGGAGTCATGCTTGCTAGATGTTCTGGGCAGCCCTAAGATAAAGTCCATGCTCAAGTCTTGCCATGGGGCTTGGGGAATGGGTAGCGGGGTGTAGAGCCCAGCACTATGCTTATGGGTCTTAGTTACCTGGCATGTCCTACAGTGGCTAACCACCTTAGCAACATCCCTGTTGAGGTTCGGCCAATAAAACCTCTCCTCAACCAAGGTTTGGGTTTTATCCCGACCATGGTGACCTGCAGACCCTCCTCCGTGCAATTCCCAAATAAGGAATTCTCGAATTGAGGTCTTAGGGACACAAAGTATAGGTCCAAGAAATAAGAACCCATCCCTAAGGGTGTACAAAGGATGACTTAGGGGGTCAACACTAAGTTCAGCATGTATAGAAGCAAAATCAGGACAATCAAGATATGCAGTTTTCATATTTTCAAAGCCAGTAACTTGAACATGTAAAGTTTGCATAAGTAAAGTAACCCTACTTAAAGCATCAGCTACTTTGTTTTCCTTTCCTGATTTGTGTTTTAGGACAAAGGTGTACTGCTGGATATACTCTACCCATTTGGCATGCCTAAAATTCAACTTCTTTTGAGCACTAAGGTATGACAAAGCCTGGTGGTCACTATTAAGGATAAACTCATTATGAATCAAGTAGTGCCTCCAATATCTAAGAGATTGAACTACAGCATAAAATTCCTTGTCATAAGTTGAATATTTCTGTTTTGCCTCATTGAGTTTTTCACTGAAAAAGGCAACAGGGTGACCTTCTTGACTGAGGGTCCCTCCTATGCCAATCCCAGAGGCATCACAGTCAACCTCGAAGACTTTGCTGAAGTCAGGGAGTTTGAGGACTGGGGCTGTGGTCATCCTTACTTTAAGTTCACTAAAGGCTCGGCTAGCAGGTTTAGTCCAAGCAAAATCGCCTAGTTTCAAACAACTAGTGATAGGGGCAACAATAGTACTGAAGTTTCTAATAAACCTTCGGTAGAAGGTAGCTAAGCCATGGAAGCTCCTAACTTCAGTTAAAGTTTTGGGTTCGGGCCAGTCTAGAATAGCTTGGACCTTAGAGGGGTCAGCTTGAAGGCCCTGCTCAGACACTATGAACCCTAGAAAGACAACACTGCTAGAGAGGAAAGAACATTTCTTTAAGTTAACATAAAGCTTCTCTTTCCTAAGTAGTTCAAGGGTTTTCCTGAGATGATCTAGGTGAGCTTCCTTAGTTTTGCTAAAGATTAAGATATCATCGAAATAAACAACTAGGAATCTACCTATGTAAGGTTTCAGGACCTGTGTCATAAGCCTCATAAAAGTAGAAGGGGCGTTAGTTAAGCCAAAGGGCATCACTAACCACTCATATAAACCATCTTTCGTTTTGAAAGCGGTTTTCCATTCATCCCCTTCTCTAAGTCTAACTTGGTGGTATCCACTCCTAAGATCAAGTTTGGTGAACCATCTAGACCCAACTAGCATGTCTAACATATCATCCAGCCTAGGAATAGGGAATCTGTACTTTACAGTTATCTTATTGATGGCACGGCAGTCTATGCACATGCGCCAGCTGCCATCCTTCTTAGGGGTCAAGAGGGCTGGAACAGCACATGGACTAAGACTTTCCCTAATATAACCCTTGGCTAAGAGATCATCTACTTGTCTCTTAAGTTCAGTGTGCTCAGTAGGGTTCATCCTATAATGGGGAAGGTTGGGTAAAGTGGATCCAGGGACAAGATCTATAACATGCTGGATATCCCTAAGTGGAGGTAGACCATTGGGTAAGTCTTCTGGGATAAGTTCATTATAGTCTTCTAGGATGCTTTCTACCTCAGGAGGGGTTTTGGTTTCAGTTTCAGGTGTGGTTTCCTTAATGATAAGGGTATAGAGAGGTTGGTCTTCTATGTATTCCTTAGCAAAGGTTTGGGGTTGGATAAGTTGGATGGTTGGCTTTGGTTGTTTGGGTTCTTCTATCTTACCTTTGCTAGTGGAGGCTCTAAGTTCCTTAGGTAAGGATGGCTTAAGCCTAATTTTCTGTCCATTGTGATTGAAGACATAAGTGTTTGTCCTACCGTAGTGGACAACATCCATGTCAAAAATCCAAGGACAGCCTAGGAGAATTTGGGCGACATCCATTGTGATGACGTCACACCATATTGATCCTTGGTAGGCACCAAAAGTGAGTGGGACAAGGCACCTATGAGAGACAGGAACGCTAGTCTGGTTGACCCAGGAAATACTATAAGGCTTAGGGTGAGGTTCTTGTTGGAGTATGCCCTTAAGGCTAATGTTTGAGGCCTTGGGATTGTAATAAGTATCATGTAAGAAACTCTTGTGTTTTATAAAGGCATGGTTGTTATTCAGATTGTTACCTTGTCTGCTATAATAAGTGTACTTCTGAATAATGTCTCAAAGCTGTTCAGCTGGGCTGACATGCTCTTTGTCCTTAGTCGAGATATCTTGGTGAACATGAGACAACCTTGATATGATTGAGACTAATATGTGTGCTAATCTTATAGGATGCTTCGAGCATGGAATAAGATGTAGACTCATGGGTACATTGGATGTACTGGACAGACCCTACTGGGATATTCCATTGCTTGTCACAATGTGAATGATCCTTATAAGCAGCAAGTGGCACATGTCCTTTGACTTGAGATCACTTGTGTTTCTAAATGATGATTGTCATTGTTTTGAGGTAGTTCAATATCATTTGAAACATAATGATTATAGACTATCTTGGATGGTGAGCTTGAATCAGGTTAGGGCTCTTGTGATAGATAAAGGATTGCCGTCTCCTTGTTTAAGGAGTGTGATGTTCTAAAGGGCCCCCCTATATGAGATGATTGAGGAAGTGTATGGCCATACCCAGATGACTATGTTCATCTGATCTAATCATGCTCATCATATTGGAGTTACAAGCTTGACCCGCTTGTCCAATAAGAACATCCAGTGGCAAAGGACACATGTATGCCAAGTGAGTTGATTCACACTTGTGCTATGGTTTGGGTGGAGTCTTGGAAGACTCTTTCCTTTATATCGGGAGACAGTGATGTGTTGCTAGATACCCCTCACTGATTGTGATAACGAAAGTTATCGTTACCGACATTTAAAGGAAACCCTCAGGGTCGCACAATTTGATGATATGGCTTACTTAAGTCAGATCGTGTGGACTGAACTGTTTAGACTCAGTTTAAACGAGTTCAGACTCTGATTGTAAGTGAGATCTAGTCTGATCATGTTTGATTGATTGGGGCTTGAGATCGGTAAGCTTCGATCGAGAGTTTGGATGCTAGATCATAGAGATCAAGAGCATCAAGAGATGAACGGTTAGATCTTGAACCATTTGGTTCAAAGAGATCTAGACCATGGCTTGGGCTGGTTTAATAAACCGAATTGGGTTGAACCTAATTGACTTGAACCGGTTCACATGGGTGAACGTATGGTTCAAGGTGTAAAGGCTTGTTGGGCGGTTTTTTCTTCAAGTGAGCGCATGGCTTGAAAACCTTCCATTTATGGAAGTGTAACGCCATGACTTGATTGGAGAAGGCTTAACGCAAATCGGTTTTACTGAATTGTCATCTTCGTTGGACGAAAGAGGATTCTTGGAGACGGTAGCTCTCGGCCAAGCGCATCTCAACACACGACAAGGACATTGGGATCTCTTGCTAGCACAAGGAAGATCCTAAAGGGTAGCCACCCCTCATCTTGTGTGTGAACTTGAAGAGGAGACCTACTTTGATCTCTTGCTTCCAAGCCGCCACCCTCTTCATGGCTTTGGTATGAGTTCTCATAACTTCAAGTTGATCATATAGTTATCATATTCGATCTTGTTTAGAAACCCTTTTCGCCATGCTTGTTAGAATCGCAAGTTTAGGGTTTCTCCCCCCCTTTGAACTAGGGGTTCCTTCAATTGGTATCAGAGCTTGATTCTTGATATGATCTATATGATTGCTTCAAGTCCTTGTGATCCATACATGTTGCGCTTACTTTTACTTGATGTATGCTTTGTTTACATGTAGTTGCGCTTGTATCATGCTTACATGAAGTTGCGCTTGTATCATGCTTACATCAATTTGCGCTTGTATCATGGTTAGATGAAGTATGCGCTCCCCCTTGAAGGGGACCCCCCCTAAAGTTTGCGCTCCCCCTTGAAGGGGACCCCCTTAGATCTAAGGGTTATCAACTTGCAAGCATGTTGTTTGTTTGTTTGTTTGCGCATGTTCTAGAAGTTTTCCAAAACTTATATCTTGCGCGCATGATTAGATCTAAGGTGCCACTATATTAAATCCTTAGATGGGTTGATAGGGTTGAAAGCATCTTCTAGGTTAGATCCAACTAGTCTGATCAGACCATCTGACAGCCTAGATGGGTTGACCTGATAGCACCTGTGCGCAAGCACAAGGTGGCTATGGGTTGACTGCATCTAGGGCGTGTAGCGAGGTCTGGTTGAGACACTATTGAACACACATGAGTTAGGCCCGGGGTCACACCCGCTTGCCAAAACTCATGAGGGTGGTTCAACCCTTGGCGCATGCATGGTTGACCATTAGGTCAACACGGGTCAGTTAGGACTCGGTGCATGCAAGGGCAAAGGATCTAACTAGATGGATGAGTGGATCCCCATCAATGGACCATTGTAAGGTTATAGGGCTCATAAGGAAATTAAAATTGATGCCATGGGGTATTTTCAAAAAAAAAATTTATTTCCTGATTGGATCACATGTTGATTGAACCATATGCTTGTTTATTTAGTCTTATGTGGGTTGCCCTATTGTGTGCTGTGCTGGGGCCTGCGTGCCTGGTAATTTATAAGTTAAATTTATTGTGGTCTGCGAATCACTTTTTCATTAATTTATTGTATATTTGACCTGCGAGTCAAAGCTTGTCTAGATAGATCAAATTGTATTTGATTAGACAAGAGCACAAATGCACACATCCCAAAGGAGCATTCAGCTGATGGCGCACCTGAGGTGCTCTTGGCGCTAGGGCCCTGGGTTGGACCAGATGAGATGCAAAAGAGCTCAAGTGAAGACTTAAGGAAAATTAAGGTCTTACTAGGGTTCATGGGCTTTTACCACATAAGATCATGCTTTCTATTTATTGTTTAAATAATTAGAATTGCATGTTTAAGTTTATCTTCTGCTATCACCATAGGACTTGCATGATAGTGAAGAAGATAAAAGACCGTTAAAATCCAACGCTAATATATCAAGCTCGTAAGCCTTCTGACGCGAAACCTCGCCGTTCTGACTATCGTTGGAGCCGTGTTGAACCCACTCAGTGGGCACGTCCATCTATCTTCAGACGGTGCTGGATTTCACCTGCGTGTTACAGAGTTGGGATTTATCCCCTCTCGTTGCTCAGCATAGCACGTGGTGGTCCAGGGAGTAGGTCAGGTCAGCTTGACCATGTAGGCTGCATATGTGGCGCATATGGTAGCACATGGAGGCAGCCATCTGTGGGATCAGAGACTGTGTTGTACCAACTCAGTTGGCACAGTCTGCTGGATTGCCCAGATGAAGGGGAATCGCACGGGTTGGCGATTGGCTGGGACAGCCTACCAGAAATTAGTGCTTGTCATCTCTGTGCATCTTATCTCGCCTGAGCGGGACGCGGAGACCAAGTATGAAATCTGGATCCCATCTCACTAAAAGAGTGTTACTCTTTCGGACTGTTTACTGGATTTTTCAGTCAGACAAAATAGTGAGAAAAGAATCTTTCTTAAGTCCTGGACTGATTCTGAACATTGATACTGACCTTGCTGTTCTTGCTTGTTGTAGATTCCTGCAGCAACGAACACCATGAGCTTCAATGTGCGATCCCTACTGGAAAGGGAGAAGTTTGCTGGGCCAAACTTCTCTGACTGGTTTGGACACCTTAAGATCGTTCTTAAGGCAGAGAGGAAACTGTATGTCCTCGAGACGGCGATACCGCCGCAGCCCGCTCCGAACGCCGCAAGGGCGGTTCGGGATGCCTATGAAAAGCACGTCAATGATAGCATTGATGTCGCTTGCCTGATGCTAGCGTCTATGACGCCACCGCTGCAGCGTCAGCATGAGGATATGTCGGCTATAGAGATTATAGCGAACCTCAAGATGCTGTATGCTGCACAGGCGAGGACTGAGCGCTATAATCTGACGAAGCTCTTCTTTCAGAGCAAACTGGCTGATGGGAGCCCAGTGGGAGCTCACGTGCTCAAGATGATTGGGCACAAGGAGGCTCTGGAGAAACTGGGGCATACCATCAACCAGGAGCTTGCTGTGGATATTATTCTGCAGTCTCTCCCGCCCTCTTTCGATGCGTTCATCATTAATTTTAATATGAACAAAATCGATTGTACGCCGGCAGAGCTGCTGAATATGCTCTTGACCACTGAGGAAACTCTGAAGGGTAAGCCTTCAACCTCTGTCTTGTTGGTTCCTTCTAGGAACAAGAAGAAGGGGAAGAAGGGCAAGGCCCCTGTCAAGAATTACAGCAAGGCTCTGAAACAGAAGGTGAAGCGGTCGAAGGACAACAGGTGTTTCCACTGTGGTCAGCTGGGTCACTGGAAAAAGGACTGTAAAGCGCTCCAAGGAGATAAGAGGGGAAGCATTGCTTCTGGCTCAGGTATATTCGTGACGGAAGTCATGGTTTCATCTTCTTCTATTTCATGGGTGTTGGACACTGCATGTGGAGTTCACATTTGTTCAAATGTACAGGAACTCAGGAGAAGAAGGCAGGTGGGACAGCATGAGGTAGACCTACGAGTTGGAAACGGGGCACGGGTTGCTGCTGTTGCTGTAGGAGACTATTTCATTACTTTACCATCTGGCATTGTATTAGAATTAAACAATTGTTATTTTGTACCCAGTATTACCAAGAATATTATCTCTATTCCTGCTCTTGTCAGGAAAGGATTTGCCTTTGAATGCAAAATTTCAAAGTGTGTTTTAACTTATGATAATATTGTGTATGCGACTGGTTCAATTAACAATGGGTTATTCATGTTGGACATGGAATATTCTATACAAAACATTGATAATAAGAAAGCCAAGTATGCTGATGACAGCACCTTGCTTTGGCATAGTCGTTTAGGCCATATAAACGAGAAGCGCATTAAGCGGTTGCATGATCATGGACTGCTGGGATCTTTCTCCTATGAGGAGATTGATACATGCAAAGCTTGTTTGATGGGTAAAATGACGAAGTCTCCTTTTCCTAACAAAGGACAAAGGGCTTCAGGTTTACTTGACCTTATACACAGTGATGTGTGTGGGCCTTTCAGTAAACATGCCAGAGGTGGCTATCAGTACTTCGTTACCTTTACTGATGATTTCAGTAGGTATGGTTATGTCTATCTGATGAGACATAAGAGTGAATCTTTTGACAAGTTCAAAGAGTTCAAAAATGAAGTACAAAATCAGTTAGGCCGAAATATCAAGGCACTTCATTCTGATCGAGGTGGTGAATACCTAAGTCGAGAGTTTACTGACTATCTGAAAGAGTGTGGGATTATCTCACAGCTCACTCCACCAGGAACACCGCAATGGAATGGTGTGTCCGAGAGGAGAAATAGAACGTTACTTGATATGGTTCGTTCTATGATGAGTCAGGCTACTCTACCGTACTCCTTTTGGGGTTTTGCACTAGAGACAGCTGCAAAGGTACTAAACCGAGTGCCATCCAAGGCAGTTTCAAAGACGCCATATGAGTTATGGTATGGGAAACAGCCTAGCTTGACATTTATCAGGATCTGGGGTTGCGAGGCTTATGTCAAAAAGCTCGCCTCTGGGAAACTGGAGAGCAGATCTGATAAATGCATCTTTGTCGGTTACCCTAAGGAAACTAAGGGTTATTATTTCTTCGATCCCAAAGAGAACAAGGTTTTTGTTGCTCGGACGGCCATATTTCTTGAGAAGGAATTTCTTCTGCAAGAGGCCAGTGGGAGAGAAATAAAACTGGATGAGAATCCAGAGGAAGGACAAAGTGCTCAAGCACAGTTGGATGAGCTTGAGCCGGTAGATCAGGTTATTGAACAACCTGAGGCTCAAATAACACGGGAACCGCGAAGATCGGGAAGGATCCGTCGTCAGCCTGAGCGCTATGACGGAGTCTACATCATTGATAATGATGAACCCCTCACTTATGCGGATGCAGTCAGTGGACCGGAGTCAGCTAGATGGCTTGAAGCTATGCGGGCCGAGATGGACTCCATGTCAGATAACCAAGTCTGGGATTTGGTTGATCCGCCTCCGGGAGTAATCCCTATAGGCTGTAAATGGATCTTCAAGAAGAAGATTGACATGGATGGTAACGTGGTTACCTATAAAGGCAGGCTAGTTGCGAAAGGTTTCAAACAAATCTACGGGATAGATTATGATGAAACTTTCTCACCTGTAGCTATGTTTAAGTCTATTCGGATTCTTTTCGCGATAGCTGCATATTATGATTATGAGATCTGGCAGATGGATGTGAAGACAGCTTTCCTTAATGGAAATCTGGATGAGGATGTGTATATGACACAACCTGAAGGTTTCACTAATCCATCAGATCGTCATAAAATATGCAAGTTAAAGAAGTCCATTTATGGACTTAAACAAGCATCTAGGAGCTGGAATATTCGTTTTGATGAATCAATCTCTGAGTTTGGTTTCATCAAGAACGAAGATGACCCGTGTGTGTATAAGAGGTTTAGTGGGAGCGTGATTACATTCCTAATCCTCTACGTCGATGACATCTTGATCATTGGAAATGATATTCCTGAACTGCATGCTGTTAAAGCATGGTTAGGAAAATGTTTCCAGATGAAAGATTTAGGAGAAGCAGCCTATGTATTAGGTGTGAAGATCTACAGAGATAGATCTAAGAGGCTTCTCGTGTTGTGCCAGAGTACTTACATCGATAAGGTCCTGGAGAGATTCCATTTAGAGAATTCTAAACGTGGATATCTTCCAGTCAGACATGGTCTGAATCTTTCGAAGAGTCAGTGTCCACAAACACAGACTGAGAAAGATGAGATGGACAATACGCCTTATGCTTCGGCTATTGGGTCCATTATGTATGCGATGTTGTGTACTCGCCCAGACGTCGCTTACGGGTTAAGCGTGACCAGTCGATTCCAAAGTAATCCAGGTTTGGCGCACTGGATTGCAGTCAAGAACATTATAAAATATCTGCGGAGGACCAAAGATATGTTCTTGATATATGGTGGTCAGGAAGAACTCAGTATAGAGGGATATACTGACGCTTCGTTCCAGTCGGACCAGGATGATTTCCGATCGCAATCAGGCTATGTTTTTAGCTTGAATGGTGGAGCAGTGGTGTGGAAGAGTTTCAAACAGTCAACTGTTGCTGATTCCACAACAGAAGCCGAGTATGTTGCAGCCTCGGAAGCATCCAAGGAGGCAGTCTGGATTCGTAAGTTCGTGAGAGAACTTGGTGTCGTTCCTTCGAGTGCAGATCCTTTGGTTATCTTCTGTGATAACACTGGAGCAATAGCACAAGCAAAGGAACCACGGTCGCACCAGAAGTCCAAGCACATACAGAGACGGTTTCACTTGATCCGGGAGATCATTGATCGTGGCGAGATCAAGATTTGCAAGGTTCATACAGATGACAATCTGGCAGACCCGCTTACCAAGCCTCTGGCGCAGCAGAAGCATGAGCAGCACTGTAATAATATGGGTTTGAGATTTCTCAACCATTAGATTAAGTGCAAGTGGGAGATTGTTGGAGTATGCCCTTAAGGCTAATGTTTGAGGCCTTGGGATTGTAATAAGTATCATGTAAGAAACTCTTGTGTTTTATAAAGGCATGGTTGTTATTCAGATTGTTACCTTGTCTGCTATAATAAGTGTACTTCTGAATAATGTCTCAAAGCTGTTCAGCTGGGCTGACATGCTCTTTGTCCTTTGTCGAGATATCTTGGTGAACATGAGACAACCTTGATATGATTGAGACTAATATGTGTGCTAATCTTATAGGATGCTTCGAGCATGGAATAAGATGTAGACTCATGGGTACATTGGATGTACTGGACAGACCCTACTAGGATATTCCATTGCTTGTCACAATGTGAATGATCCTTATAAGCAGCAAGTGGCACATGTCCTTTGACTTGAGATCACTTGTGTTTCTAAATGATGATTGTCATTGTTTTGAGGTAGTTCAATATCATTTGAAACATAATGATTATAGACTATCTTGGATGGTGAGCTTGAATCAGGTTAGGGCTCTTGTGATAGATAAAGGATTGCCGTCTCCTTGTTTAAGGAGTGTGATGTTCTAAAGGGCCCCCCTATATGAGATGATTGAGGAAGTGTATGGCCATACCCAGATGACTATGTTCATCTGATCTAATCATGCTCATCATATTGGAGTTACAAGCTTGACCCGCTTGTCCAATAAGAACATCCAGTGGCAAAGGACACATGTATGCCAAGTGAGTTGATTCACACTTGTGCTATGGTTTGGGTGGAGTCTTGGAAGACTCTTTCCTTTATATCGGGAGACAGTGATGTGTTGCTAGATACCCCTCACTGATTGTGATAACGAAAGTTATCGTTACCGACATTTAAAGGAAACCCTCAGGGTCGCACAATTTGATGATATGGCTTACTTAAGTCAGATCGTGTGGACTGAACTGTTTAGACTCAGTTTAAACGAGTTCAGACTCTGATTGTAAGTGAGATCTAGTCTGATCATGTTTGATTGATTGGGGCTTGAGATCGGTAAGCTTCGATCGAGAGTTTGGATGCTAGATCATAGAGATCAAGAGCATCAAGAGATGAACGGTTAGATCTTGAACCATTTGGTTCAAAGAGATCTAGACCATGGCTTGGGCTGGTTTAATAAACCGAATTGGGTTGAACCTAATTGACTTGAACCGGTTCACATGGGTGAACGTATGGTTCAAGGTGTAAAGGCTTGTTGGGCGGTTTTTTCTTCAAGTGAGCGCATGGCTTGAAAACCTTCCATTTATGGAAGTGTAACGCCATGACTTGATTGGAGAAGGCTTAACGCAAATCGGTTTTACTGAATTGTCATCTTCGTTGGACGAAAGAGGATTCTTGGAGACGGTAGCTCTCGGCCAAGCGCATCTCAACACACGACAAGGACATTGGGATCTCTTGCTAGCACAAGGAAGATCCTAAAGGGTAGCCACCCCTCATCTTGTGTGTGAACTTGAAGAGGAGACCTACTTTGATCTCTTGCTTCCAAGCCGCCACCCTCTTCATGGCTTTGGTATGAGTTCTCATAACTTCAAGTTGATCATATAGTTATCATATTCGATCTTGTTTAGAAACCCTTTTCGCCATGCTTGTTAGAATCGCAAGTTTAGGGTTTTCTCCCCCCCTTTGAACTAGGGGTTCCTTCAGTTCTGCCTTAAGGTTGAGTTTAGTGACTGCTACTTGAGAGACGGCATTCAAACTGCTCCCTCCATCAATTACTACTTTGCACATGTGACCATGGCATTTTGAGTAAGTGTGGAAGATGCTGGTTCTTCGCCAGTCTTCAGTAGGGGTGGGGTTGATCAGGGTGCACCTGACTACTCCCAGAGTGTTGAGGAAAAAATCCTCTTCACTACCACAGTCATTAATTTCAACATTACAGCAGTTAGGGTCTTGATCTAAGTTTTCCTCAGTTTCTACTTCTGGTTCTACATGTTCCTCAGTCATAACCATTATCTTTTTAGGACAGTTCCTTATGAGGTGACCTGGTTGTTTACAGTTATGGCAGACAACTGTGGTTTGGTTTGGCTTGGGTTTAGGGGTTGAGGAGTTAGGGTGTGAACTACTAGGAGAGGGCCTATAGGTTGGTTTAGAGGTCAGAGCTTCCTTTCTAATCTTAAGTTGCTGTTGAACTTCAAGGGCTCTTTGGTAAGCTTCCTCTATGGTATCTATTTGGTAAAAGGCAAGTCCTCTCTTAATTTCTGGTTTGAGACCATTCTTGAACCTACTCAGGGTAAACATCGGGGTTTCGTCCATTTCACTCCTCAATAACAGTTCATCAAACTCTACCATATATTCTTCTACGGTTGAGTTTCCTTGGGTAAGGCCACTTGTTTGGTCAAGAAGCTTACTATGAAAGTTCAGGGGAACATACTTTTCTCTCAGTCTAGTGTTCATCTCTTATCACATCCCGTTATCTTAACCCCAAACAAATGGCACAATTCATGAATGATACAGGATGTTTCATATAAGATCGATTCATATGCTAGGTAAAACCGAGTTCAAGAAAACACGATCTGAAAATTTCCACAAACCCATACATAAATATCCACAAAACACAAATCTCATAAATCACATAAGGGTACCTGCCACCACGCAATCCTTGCACTAGACATATGCAAGGCAACAGTTATATCAAATCCGATGGCATAATTACAATTCGATCCGAAATTCAAAGCAAAGCCACAAAGTCGATTTTATAAACTCATACCGAACACCGAAACCAGGCTGAGGCCCGCGGTGACACAAAAATCAAACTCATTTAACTGCCACAATCTGGCAACACAAATTTCACATAGTTCACGTGGTTCACACAAATTCACATAGTTCACATCATTCATATAGTTCGTATAACTCATATAGTTCAGCCACAACCGGCCTCATATTTAAGCACAAAAGTTCTTAAATATAATCACAGCAAACTAGCATAATGTCCACGCCAATGCTAACTCAAGAAATGCGCCCCTGCTCTATGCCTGAAAATAGTGAGGGGTGAGCTACACAGCCCAGTGAGTGGATAGTCTAAATCGACCATCCATAACATACACTCAAAAATATAGGCAGATTATTTTAAAAATCTTTAACAGAACATTATGTCAATATACAACAAGATTAAATACAGAAGTCATATAAACAGCCAGATGTACGCACCAACATATATCAAACTCAGGTTCTAAACAAACTCAGGTTCTAGAGTTATACTCTAAACCAACTAAACACACCAATACTTAGTTAACCTAGTTGTCCAGCATATTCAGTAGTGACCAATACGGTCTAACCCGGCTTTGGCCTATGCACTGGGAGCTGCAAAATCTCGTGCAACACATAAACATGGACAGTGAGTAGAATCAAGAGGTGGCCCCCGCCAGGTCACGACGTGGCACTTTGCTCTAAAACACCCCATAAACACATCGATGGCTTGTGTGTAGATTCAAGAGGTGGCCCCCGCCGGGTCACGACGTGGCACTTTGCTCTACGACACCCCATATCACAAATAAAAGAGTGATGACATCAAGAGGTGGCCCCTGTCCGACCAAGACATGGCACTTTGCGTCAAAACCTGTTCTCCCAAAAGGTTCCTACTGGACAACAGACACATCTTATATCTTATTTCACAACGGTGGACTCCTAAGTGTCAACTAGACTCTAGGATAGTCATCACAATAATCACAACAGTCAGGCTGAACAACAACCCCCTCATCACAATAATCACATCAGGCAGGCTGAATAACAACCCCCTTATCACAATAATCACATCAGGCAGGTTGAACAACAACCCCCTTATCACAATAATCACATCAGGCAGGCTGAACAACAACCCCCTCACATATCACAATACAGGGCTGAAATTCAAACCCTTAACATATCACATATAGACTATCCCCTTGAGTACACAGTTACACTTAGCCTTAGTCCTATCCATTCCATGACCACAACACATAATATTTGAGTTCACATAACCACATAATATTCGAAAATCACATAACCACATAATATTCAAAAAATCACATAATCACATAATATTCAAAAATCACATTAAACACATAATATTCAAAAATCACATTAAACACATAATATTCCAAAAATCGCATAATTCACATAGTAGTGTAGTCCTTAGGTTTCATGCTGATTAGTTCAGTCTAACCTTGCTAAGTTATCACCCAAAGTTATCAATCAATATTTCGTGTCATTACTTTCTGCATACACCATTCAATTAAAAATACATAATAATACAGAAAATTCACTAAATTTCGTTCACAATTAACATAAATGCAGAATATCACATATTCATAGTTTTCTACTAGTTCTGATAAAAAAAGACAGAAATACCCCCAGTTCAAAGTTTAAGTCATACAAGAAAAGTTATCCAAAAATTTCGTAAAAATATTCATTACGTCCCTCATGATCCCTAGATTCGTAATTTCAAGTTTTCCCGAATTTTAACTAGGAAATTTACCGAATTACCCCTAGGTCAATTTCAGTCAACAGAAACTTTTATTTCTAAAAATTCCCAAAAAAATACAGTAGAATCCTCATATACCTAATTTCATGAATATCAAGTTTTCCCCAATTTTTACCCATGCATTTGGACGTAACTTCATGAAGAAGGGTCGAAATTCTCATCCAAGCCCTAATCTTCATGCAATTGAAATTCTAATGCTACATACATGTTTAATCAAGGCCTAATTTATGATTAGGAGTCTTAAAAACGAAAAGCCCTAATTGTCATGCAAGCTAGGGTTTTGAAATTTAGGGAAAAAGCAAGAAACGTATACAATTTTGCAAGCATGTGTTCATGTCATCTTTCTAGACATTAATCCTCTCTAAATCATGCAAAACCTTCCATATGCGTGAACTAGGTGAAGAGAAAATCCACTCACCTCAACCGTGAACACCAAGATGAAAATCTCTCTTACAAACTCGTCTAAGGCCTTGAAAGACGCCACCAAATATCGCCAACAATGGAAGAGAAACACCACCAACACCAAAGACGCCGGCCAAGGGAAGAAAGGAAGAGGAAGAAAGGAATTTCGCCTCCAAGCCTCCAAGAATCGCCCAAGCCTTCAAGCCGTCGCCCTAAGGTTTCTTCCAAGCCAAAAACGCCAATTCTCCTACCCTAGTCGAAATTACCAACTTGTATTTTCGGTTTTTAAATTTTAAACCCGCTAACCAATTAATTCAAATAGGGTTTAACCCACTAACTAATTAATTTGAATTTTAAACTCAAAATCCATCTAATTTAAGTGCAAACCCAATAACTAATTAATTTAACCATTAACTAACAATTAACCATTCACTTAAACGAAAATCCAATAAGGATTTAATTAATATCCAATAAGGTCTAATTAATTAACCAATAAGCTCTAATTAATTAACTTAAAATTAACAACCAATAAGCTCTAATTAATTAATTATAAATTAACAATCAATAAGCCAGTTAATTAACATCCAATACTGCTTAACGTAATATCCACAGTTAATGATTTTATTTAAATCCAAAAATAATACTTACCAGGACTTAAGATCCTTGGATCTTACATCTCTTCCCATCTTGTAATGGGGGGTTGTCTAGACCTTTGTAGGCTTCTTTCTACATTACTCCAATAGAGTCTAGCAGAACCTTCAAGCAGGCATTTGGTGAACCTAACCTTAGAGTGCTCGGGCATCATACTCCATTCGAAGTATTGCTCGAGTTTGGTTGCCCAGTCTAGGTAAACTCTAGGATCAAGGGATCCATTAAAAGTGGGCGGGTTAAGCTTCACAACATGGGCATAGTCATCCCTAGGTCGAGGGTTGTGATGATTTTGGACAGGGTGTCCTTCCCAATCAAAGTCTTGGGGAGTGTTCCTAGGGTTGTTCCTTGGGGTTTGCTGCCTTTGCACAGGTTCCCTAGAGTGATGTTCACTTGGGGGTTGGCTATGAGATCTAGTCCTATTAGACTCTTCTATCTCTTGCACCTTATCATTGAGTTGGTGTAGATTTGTGTCCACATCGTCTATCCTATGGTTTAAGGCTGCAATCATTTCAGCTAAGGTTTCCAAAGTTATGGGTTGGGAGCTTTGAGCCTTAGATCTAGTCTGCATGTTTGATTTTTTTGAAAAAAGGATTTTTATAGAGAAAATAATAGAGCTAGTAGCCAATTATGAAAATCCTTTTTCTCAAACAACCTAGTTCCAAAAATCGCCTAGAAGTTAGAAAATAAGTTTGAAGGCTTGAAATTTCTAATCTAGGAGCCTAAGCTCTGATACCAAGATGATGTAGGGGTAATTCACAAAGCATGCAAACAACGATTTTCGAAAAAATGCGTTTTGTATTTTTATAAAGTAGAGAAAACCGAAATTAAACTAACGAAGTTTGAAAGTAGTGTTTTGTATTTTTAATAAGAAATCCGAATTAACTACTTGCAAGAAATAAGATAGAGCTACACTACTTGCTTCAAAGAAAATGACAATAATTGTAAAGTAGACTTACAGCGCGGCCCTTGAGAATAGAAGGACCGTCCTTCCCGTTCTTCACCGGTCCTACTCTGATGGAAGGTGTAGATTACACACAGGGCAATCAGCAATCCCACACAGGCGTGGGTGAATTATAAAACAGATTAAATGACTACACAATCAAAAGTCAAGAGGGAGGCTAGTCCTCCAAATTCTCTTGCTAACACAAGTATGGGACTAACTAAGAGAGGGGGAAGAAGAGGGAAGAGGGATGCGCCAAACTCCTTTCCTTGCGCCAACTCCTACAATTGCGAGGGAAGTGTAGTAAGATGCTCTTAAGTTGTATGAAGAAGGAACACAAGAGGTTAGAACACTTAACTTATAGAATCGCCTTGAAGAGATCAAGGAGTGCTTCCATGTTCTATGCGCCACTTGAGTTGTTGTTCTTGCTTTGATGTTGATAGCTCTCGGCTTGACTTGGATGAAGTGATGATGAGGAGAAGGGGAAGGGAGTCTCGGCTCTTGGAGAGGGAAAGAGGAAGATGAGGGGGTTTTGGGCGACACAAGCACCCTAAGGAGAAGAAGTAGGCGACACAAGCACCTTTCTTTGGCTAGGAAACTAGTCAACAATTTTATTTCAACAATGCTTAATGCACATGATCCGATGGGGACATATTTATAGGTGGCTAAGGGATGAGGGCAAGGTGGTCATTGGCCCCTTGCGCCCCTTACAAACTTGGATGAAATTCGAAAATGGTGGCAAGTCATTAAATGGCTGATCTTGTTGCTTCCTTTGGATGTCTTGAAATGGTGAGTCTTTGAATTTCGAATTGATTATCTTCCTTGGAGATGTGGGCGCATATGAGGAGGGAATTTGAATTCGAAATCCTTCCTTGTTGTCTTGGGCGGCAATGAGAAGAAGGAAATAATCCTTCCTCTAATTGTGGATCTAGATGGTGTAATTCCTTGATTGGTGGATCTAGATGGAGCACCTCCTTGATTGGTGTATCTTGATGAGCTTTTGCTTCCATTTGTTGCTTGAGGGTGGCGCAAATGAATCCATGGGTTGATATCTTCTCCAATTGGAAAGGGCCTTGGAGTGGGGCTTTGAAGTGGAGTTGAGTTAGAAGTCCCCTTTGAGCTAGTTTGAAGTGAGCCTTCCAAAATGGGAATTAGCTCCATGGAGTAGAGTGAGCTAGCTAGCTTGTATCCCTTGAGCCATCTTTAAATGTGTCCAACTACATGCACTAACCTACCATGATATTACAATGCACAACCTACCAACAACATTCATAAAATAAACTACATGGTAGACTTTTGGGTGGAACTAACCTATCATGCCATGCAATGCAAATATGGAAAGTACTAAAAAGGAAAGTGGACTCTAAGTGAAGCCATACCTGATGGGCTTCCTCCGAGCCCTAGTGGATCTTCTAGGAGCTGTGTTAGGCCCTCCATCAACCTGAGCTGCAGTGGGCGCTTGGGCCCTGGTTTGGGCCAAATGAGCAGTAAAAGACCCATCAAGAAAAGCAAGTGAAGACTTAAGTTTATTTAAGGTCTAACTTAGGCTCAATGGGCTTTTACCACATAAGATCAGCATGCTTTCTATTTATTGCTTTTATAATTAGAATTGCATGAGTTTATCTTCTGCTATCACCATAGGAATTGCATGATAGTTAAGAAGATAAAAGACCGTTAAAATCCAACGCTAAAATATCAAGCTCGTAAGCCTTCTGACGCGAAACCTCACTGTTCTGACTATCGTTGGAGCCGTGTTGTACCCACTCAGTGGGCACGTCCATCTATCTTCAGACGGTGCCGGATTACACCTGCGTGTTACAGAGAAGGGATTTATCGCTTCTCGTTGCTCAGCATAGCACGTGGTGGTCCAGGGAGTAGGTCGGGTTAGCTTGACCATGTAGGCTACATATGTGGCGCATATGGTAGCACATGGAGGCAGCCATCTGTGGGGTCAGAGATTGTGTTGTACCAACTCAGTTGGCACAGTCTGCTGGATTGCCCAGATGAAGGGGAATCGCACGGGTTGGCGATTGGCAGGAATTGCCTACCAGAGATTAGTGCTTGTACTCTCTGTGCATCTTATCTCGCCTGAGCGGGACGCGGAGACCAAGTATGAAATCTGGATCCCATCTCACTAAAAGAGTTCTACTCTTTCGGGCTGTTTTGCTGGATTTTTCAGCGAGATAAAATAGTGAGAAAAATAATCATTCTTAAGTCCTGATTGATTCTTAACATTGATACTGACCTTGCTGTTCTTGCATTGTTGTAGATACCTGCAGCAACGAACACCATGAGCTTCAATGTGCGATCCCTACTAGAAAGGGAGAAGTTTGCTGGGCCGAACTTCTCAGACTGGTACGGACACCTTAAGATTATTCTTAAGGCAGAGAGGAAACTGTATGTCCTCGAGACGGCTATACCGCCTCAGCCCGCTCCGAACGCCGCAAGGGCGGTTCGGGAAGCTTATGAAAAGCACGTCAATGATAGCATTGATGTCGCTTGCCTGATGCTAGCGTCTATGACGCCACCGCTGCAGCGTCAGCATGAGGATATGTCGGCTATAGAGATTATAGCGAACCTCAAGATGCTGTATGCTGCACAGGCGAGGACAGAACGCTATAATCTGACAAAGCTGTTCTTCCAGAGCAAACTGGCTGAAGGGAGCCCAGTGGGTGCTCACGTGCTCAAGATGATTGGGCACAAGGAGGCTCTAGAGAAACTGGGGCATACCATCAATCAGGAGCTTGCTGTAGACATTATTCTGCAGTCTCTCCCGCCCTCTTTCGATGCGTTCATCATTAACTTTAATATGAACAAAATCGACTGTACTCCGGCAGAGCTGCTGAATATGCTCTTGACTACTGAGGAGACTCTGAAGGGAAAGCCTTCGACCTCTGTCAAGAGTTACAGCAAGGCTCTGAAGCAAAAAGTTAAGCGGTCAAAGGAATACAGATGTTTCCACTGTGGCCAGCTGGGTCACTGGAAAAAGGATTGTAAAGCGCTCCAAGGAGATAAGAGGGGAAGCTTTGCTTCTGGCTCAGGTATTTATGCGACGGAAGTCATGATATCCTCTTCTTCTATTTCATGGGTGTTGGACACTGCATGTGGAGTTCACATTTGTTCAAATGTACAGGAACTCAAGAGAAGAAGACAGGTGGGACAGCATGAGGTGGACCTACGAGTTGGAAACGGGGCACGGGTTGCTGCTGTTGCTGTAGGAGACTATTTCATCTCATTACCATCTGGACTTGTATTAGAACTAAACAGTTGTTACTTTGTTCCCAGCATTACTAAAAACATTATCTCCATTCCTGCTCTTGTCAGGAAGGGATTTTCCTTTGAATGCAATATTTCAAAGTGTGTTCTTTCTTTAGATAATATTGTTTATGCTACTGGTTCAATTAACAATGGGTTATTCATGTTGGACATGGAATGTTCTATACAAAATATTGATATTAAGAAAGCCAAGTATGCTGATGACAGCACCTTGTTATGGCATAGTCGTTTAGGCCATATTAACGAGAAACGCATTAAGCGGTTGCATGATCATGGACTACTGGGATCATTCTCCTATGAGGAGATTGATACATGCAAGGCTTGTTTAATGGGTAAAATGACGAAGTCACCTTTTCCTAACAAAGGTCAAAGGACTTCAGGTTTACTTGACCTTATACACAGTGATGTGTGTGGGCCTTTTAGTAAACATGCCAGAGGTGGCTATCAGTACTTCATTACCTTCACTGATGATTTCAGTAGATATGGGTATGTCTATCTTATGAGACATAAAAGTGAATCTTTTGACAAGTTCAAAGAGTTCAAGAATGAAGTACAAAATCAGCTTGGCCGAAATATCAAGGCACTTCGTTCTGATCGAGGTGGAGAATACCTAAGTCGAGAGTTTACTGACTATCTGAAGGAGTGTGGGATTATCTCACAGCTCACTCCGCCAGGAACACCGCAATGGAATGGTGTGTCCGAGAGGAGAAATAGAACTTTACTTGATATGGTTCGTTCTATGATGAGTCAGGCTACTCTACCTTACTCCTTTTGGGGATTTGCACTGGAGACAGCTGCAAAGGTACTAAACCGAGTGCCATCCAAGGCAGTTTCTAAGACGCCATATGAGTTATGGTATGGGAAACAGCCGAGCTTGACATTTATCAGGATCTGGGGCTGCGAGGCTTATGTCAAAAAGCTCGCCTCTGGGAAACTAGAGAGCAGATCTGAGAAATGTATCTTTGTCGGTTACCCTAAGGAAACTAAGGGTTATTATTTCTACGATCCCGAAGAGAACAAGGTATTTGTTGCTCGAACGGCCATATTTCTTGAGAAGGAGTTTCTTCTGCAAGAGGCCAGTGGGAGAGAAATAAAGCTGGATGAGAATCCAGAGGAAGGACAAAGTAGTCAAGCACAGTTGGATGAGCCTGAGCCAGTGGATCAGGTTACTGAACAACCTGAGGCTTCGATATCACGGGAACCGCGAAGATCGGGAAGGATCCGTCGACAGCCTGAGCGCTATGACGGAGTCTACATCATTGATAATGATGAACCCCTCACTTATGCGGATGCGGTCAGTGGACCGGAGTCAGCGAGATGGCTTGAAGCTATGCGAGCCGAGATGGACTCCATGTCAGATAACCAAGTCTGGGATTTGGTTGATCCGCCTCCGGGAGTAATCCCTATAGGCTGCAAATGGATCTTCAAGAAGAAGATTGACATGGATGGTAACGTGGTTACCTATAAAGGCAGGCTAGTTGCGAAAGGTTTCAAAAAAATCTACGGGATAGATTATGATGAAACTTTCTCACCTGTAGCCATGTTTAAGTCTATTCAGATTCTTTTCGCGATAGCAGCATATTACGATTATGAGATCTGGCAAATGGATGTGAAGACAGCTTTCCTTAATGGAAATCTGGAAGAGGATGTGTATATGACACAACCTGAAGGTTTCACTAAACCATCAGATCGTCATAAAATATGCAAATTAAAGAAGTCTATTTATGGACTTAAACAAGCATCGAGAAGCTGGAATATTCGTTTTGATGAATCAGTCAGTGAATTTGGTTTCATCAAGAACGAGGATGACCCGTGTGTATATAAGAGGTTTAGTGGGAGCGTGATTACTTTCCTAGTCCTCTACGTCGATGACATCTTGATCATTGGAAATGACATTCCTGAAATGCATGCGGTTAAGGCATGGTTAAGGAAATGTTTCCAGATGAAAGATTTAGGAGAAGCAGCCTATGTATTAGGTGTGAAGATCTACAGGGATAGATCTAAGAGGCTTCTCGGGTTGTGCCAGAGTACTTACATCGATAAAGTCCTGGAGAGATTTCATTTAGAGAATTCTAAAAGAGGATATCTTCCAGTCAGACATGGTCTGAATCTTTCGAAGAGTCAGTGTCCACAAACACAGACTGAGAAAGATGAAATGGACAATACGCCTTATGCTTCGGCTATTGGGTCCATTATGTATGCGATGTTGTGTACTCGCCCAGACGTCGCTTACGGGTTAAGCGTGACCAGTCGGTTCCAAAGTAATCTAGGTATGGCGCACTGGATTGCAGTCAAGAACATTTTAAAATATCTGCGGAGGACCAAAGATATGTTCTTGATATATGGTGGTCAGGAAGAACTCAGTATTAAAGGATATACTGACGCTTCGTTCCAGTCTGACCAGGATGATTTCCGATTGCAATCAGGCTATGTTTTTAGCTTGAATGGAGGAGCGGTGGTGTGGAAGAGTTTCAAATAGTCAACTGTTGCTGATTCCACAACAGAAGCCGAGTATGTTGCAGCCTCGGAAGCATCCAAGGAGGCAGTGTGGATTCGTAAGTTCGTGAGAGAACTTGATGTTGTTCCTTCGAGTGCAGATCCTTTGGTTATCTTTTGTGATAACACTGGAGCAATCGCACAAGCAAAGGAACCACGGTCGCACCAGAAGTCCAAGCACATACAGAGACGGTTTCATTTGATCAGGGAGATCATTGATCGTGGCGAGATCAAAGTCTGCAAGGTTCATACAGATGACAATCTGGCAGACCCGCTTACTAAGCCTCTGGCGCAGCAGAAGCATGAGAAGCACTGTAATAACATGGGTTTGAGATTTCTCAACCATTAGATTAAGTGCAAGTGGGAGATTGTTGGGGTATGCCCTTAAGGCTAATGTTTGAGGCCTTGGGATTGTATCAGTATCATGTAATAAACTCTTATGTTTATAAAGGCATGGTTGTTATTCAGTTTGTTACATTATCTGCTGCAATAAGTGTACTTCTGAATAATGTCTCAAAGCTGTTCAGCTGGGCTGACATGCTGTGAAGTCCTTAGTCGAGATATCTTGGTGAACATGAGACAGCCTTGATATGATTGAGACTAATATGTGCTCTAATCTTATAGGATGCTTCGAGCATGGAATAAGATGTAGACTCATGGGTACATTGGATGTACTGGACAGACCCTACTAGGATATTCAATTGGTTGTCACAATATGAATAATCCTTGAATGTAACAAGTGGCACATTTCCTCTGACTTGAGATCACTTGTGTTTTCTAAATGATGATTGTCATTGTTTTGAGGTAGTTCAATATCATTTGAAACATAATGATTATAGACTATCTTGGATGGTGAGCTTGAATCAGGTTAGGGCACTAGTGATAGATATAGGATTGCCGTCTCCTTAATTGGAGTGTGATGTTCTAAAGGGGCCCCCTGGATGAGGTGATTGAGAAAGTGTATGGCCATACCCAGGTGACTGTGTTCACCTGTTCTAATCATGCTCATCATATTGGAACTACAAGCTTGACACGCTTGTCCAATAAGAACATCCAGTGGCAAAGGAAATATGCATGCCTTGTGAGTTGGATTCACACTTGTGCTATGGTTTGGGTGTAGTCTTGGAAGACTCTTTCCTTTATATCGGGAGACAGTGATGTGTTGCTAGATACCCCTCACTGATCGTGATAACGTAAGTTATCGTTACCGACATTTAAAGGAAACCCTTAGGGTCGCACAATTTGATGATATGGCTTACTTAAGTCAGATCGTGTGGACTGAATTATTTGGGTTCAGTTTAAAGGGATTTAATCTCTGATTGTGAGTGAGATCTGGTCTAATCATGTTTGATTGATTAGGGCTTGAGATCGGTAAGCTTCGATCGAGAGAATGGATGCTAGATCAGTGAGATCAGAAGCATCAAGAGATCAACAGTCAGATCAAGAGCCTTAAGGTTTTAATGTGATCTGGACTAATTGCTTGGGTTAATTGGTCTATGAACCAGACCTAGTTGAACCGGCTCATGATATGAGCGCTTGGTTCAAAGAGGGGAGAGGAAAATGCGATTGGTTCATGAGCGCATGAACACATGATCGCATGAAAGAGTAAGGTTGGCTATTTTTAGCAACCACGCCTCCATGTTTTGGGTAGAGCGCATCTCTTGTCGCCTCACTCCTATTCCCGTCGCCTCCTCGTGTGGAAGTTCCTTTTTCACGCTTTGGAGAGTCGAGGACTGAGCAAGCAAGACGTTCTTCTTCCCTTCTCACACGAACAAAGACACCAAGGAACTTTGCTAGCACAAGGTGTACCGAAGGGAGTAAGCGCATAGATCTTCTTGTGTGTGAACCGTTTGGAGGAAAGCGACTTCACTTTCTTCTTCCTAGACGCCATCCAACAAATGGCATTGGTATGGTTCTATCTCTTATATACAATCGATTTAAGTTGATTATATTACATGCATTGAAAAGATCCCAAGAAACCCCCTTTCCGCTGCTAGATATATAACATGCGCCTATCTAGGGTTTCGCCCCCTTGTCTAAGGGAACCTTCTGAACCTGTGTTGAGTTTCAGGATGTACGAGAGTGATCCTTGAGATTCCACTTGAGATGATTGACTAAGAATTTGGATGCACGAGAGTGATCCTTGAGTTCTTTGTTCAATGATTTACTTATTTTCAGCATTGGATAGATCTTGCACGAGAGTAAGGATTGGTCCTTTGTATGATTGTCTGCGCGAGAGCGAGATGATCCTTTTATGAAGTAAATTAAATCTTTATCGTAATGAAATTTGACTGACAGCTTTTATTTCCTTTTAGTCATTAGAATCAAGGTGGATGAACACCTAGTCCCAGTTTTCTTTTCTGATATTTTCCCGTGCACTTTTCTTTCGTTTGCTACATCATATTCAGTTTGCTTAGCTAGTGAGAAAACAATTATTTGGTACTAACACGTAGGTCTCTATGGTTCGATATTTTTATTACTTCGAAGTATCCGTGCACTTGCAGACACAACAAGTTTTCGGCGCCGTTGCCGAGGACCTTAGTTTTGTTAATATCAAAATAGTTGTTAGTATTGCTAGACTAGGTTTTATTTGTTTTTAGATTTAACTTTGTTTTCTCTTTTTGTAGGTTTTGGATTTCACTAGTTGTGACAGGACTGTGATTTCTGAAATTTTTGAATTTACTTGTGTTTAGTGTTTTGTGTTTTTTTATAAAAAAAAAATTCATATTGATTGGTGTTAGATAATCTTTCTATTCTTGATAGACTTGAAAATATGTCTTTTAATCACAGCTCGTGGGCAACTGGAATAGGTGAGGTATACATGCCACAAGGTAAGGATGAAACGTTAGACCCAAATTTCTCTCTCTGATAATCCGTAACAATTTCCGATCATACGCTTATGACTTATTTCACTATACATTATTCGCTTAGCTAGTGAGAACACAACAATTTGGTACTTAACACATGGGTCCCTGTGGGTTTGATATCTTTTATTACTTCAAGTATCCGTGCACTTGTGGACACATCAAGTTTTTGGCACCGTTGCCGTGGACCTTAGTTTTGTTAATATCAATATATTTGATAGTATTGCTAGACTAAGCTTTGTTTTTAGTTTTGATTTCTGTTTTTGCTAGTTTTTGAATTTTCATAAGTTGTGGTTTTATTCTGCTTTCTGCTATTTTCTGAAATTCTGAGTTTATTTGATTCTACTACTTGTTTATGCGCAGGACCCTTAGGTCAGGACCACTAGTTCCATTATATCCTGAAATTAACAAAACTTTGAGATTGCGCAGGAAACTCAGGTTTGAAGAAAAGAAGGAAGAAGAATTGATCATGGTAGAACCGAATCCACAAGGGATACATTCTAGCATAGCTAAGCCGGCGATAGAGGCTAACAACTTTGAAATTAAACCGGCCTTGCTTTCTATGATATAGTACAATCAGTTTGGGGGATCACCACTTGAGGATCCTAATCAGTAACTCTCTCTTTTTCTTGAATATTGTGACACTATTAAGATTAATGGTGTATCTAGTGATGCTTTAAAACTAAGATTATTTCCTTTCTCTCTCAGGGACAGTGCATATGCTTGGCTACAGTCTCAGTCAACTGGAACATTCACCACATGGGATCAAGTTTCAAATGCCTTCTTGATGAAGTACTTCCCACCAAGTAAAACAATCCAGTTGAGAAATCAGATCGCTAGTTTTGCACAGAGGGATGGAGAGTCACTGAGTGAGGCATGGGTGCATTTTAATGAATTACAACAAAAGTGCCCTCACCATGGCTTGGAAAAATGGGTTTTGATTCATACTTTCTATAATGGTTTACTTTATAGTACTCAGCTCACTGTTGATGCCGCTGCAGGTGGAGCTCTTATGAACAAGAGCATTGATGATACGTTTACTGTCAGGGTGTAGAACAAGTGAATGTTGTAGGGGGTTACAATCAATGTAGAAATAATGACCCTTACATTAGTGCATATAGCCCTGGATGGAGGAATCATCCAAATTTGTCTTGGAGAAGTAACAATAATGCAGGGGGACAGGTAGAGAATAGAGGTTATCAATAGAGGCAACTAGATCAAAATCAAAATCAGCCTAAAAAATCTAGTTTAGAGTCTTTGCTTGAAGAACTTAGAGGGGAGATTAAAGAGATTAATTCTAAGGTAGATTCTTATCAGGACACAATAAAATTCTAGAGACCCAAATAGCACAACAAGCTAGTACATCTTATAGACCCCAGGGAAATTGCCTGCTAAACCTGAACTGAACCCTAGGGAACATTATAATGCTATAACTACCCAGAGTGGAAAATAGTTAAAAGAACCAAGGGGTAGACCTGATGATGATGAGGAAGAGCCTGGCATTGAATCTAGTAGTGAGCCAGTCTTAGAAACACCACCTGTACATGTACAGTCCCATCCTAGTTCGCCACCTCGTGGGGGTGATGAGCCTTCATAAAGTGGTGATGAGCCATGTCAGCCTAATATTCCTAGACCTAGCTCACCTGCTCCATATAGGCCTCCTATACCTTTCTGCCTAGAGACTTGTTCAAGCTAAGTTAGATAAGCAGTTTGGGAAGTTTTTAGATGTTTTGAAAAAGCTTTATATTAATATTCCATTTACTGATGCTTTGTCTCAAATGCCCACTTATGTTAAATTTTTAAAAGAGATATTCTCTAATAAAAGAAAAGTATAGGACTACGACACTATGGCATTGACTGAGGAGTCTAGTGCCATTATTTAAAACAAATTGCCACCGAAATTAAAGGATCCATGTAGTTTCTCTATACCTTGCTTGATTGGAGATATGGCTTTTGACTGAGCCTTATGTGATATTGGGGCCAGTGTAAGCCTAATGTCTTTATCTGTTTATAGAAAACTTGACATGGGAGAGCCAAAGTTGACTTCTATATCTTTGCAGCTCGCTGACCGTTCGGTTAACTATCATGTTAGGATTTTAGAGGATGTTCCAATTCAGGTTGGTAAGTATTTTGTTCCAGCAGATTTTGTGGTTTTGGAGATGGAGGAGGATTCTAAAATTCATATCATGCTTGGTAGACCATTCTTAGCTATAGTAGGGGCAATCATGGTAAACTCACTCTTAATATTGGTAAAAACATAATGGAGTTTGATTTGAATGAATCTATGAAGAAACCATCATATGTAGGATCTTATTGTAGTATTCATGTTGTAGATAACATTGATTATGATCTTAATTCTTTGTTTGATGAATCCTCTGAATCTGAAACTTATGATTTATTAGACTGCACTTGATGTGATGATCAAGAAAATCAAGAAGAAAAATTTTCAAAGTTGAATTAAAATCTTTGCCAAATAATCTTCGTTATGAATTTCTTGGGCCAAATTCTACTTACCCTATTATTGTTGATGCACAGCTTAATGAAAGGGAGACAAATTTACTTCTAAGGGAGTTGAGAATTCATAGGAAGGTAATTGTATATTATATTGATGATTTGAAGGGAATTAACTCTTCTTTTTGTATGCACAGGATACATATGGAGGAGGAACACAAACCACATGTAGATTTTCAGAGAAGGCTTAACTCATCTATGAAAGAAGTTGTGAAGAAGGAGGTTTTGAAATTACTTGATGCAGGTATTATCTATCCTATCTTCAATAGTAAATGGGTAAGTCTTGTTTATTGTGTTCCTAAGAAAAGGGGTGTGACAATGATGAAAAGTAGAGATGATGAATTAATTCCTGTTAGGACAGTAACTAGTTGGCACATGTGTATTGATTATAGGAAATTAAGTGTAGCCACTAGCAAAGATCATTTCCCCTTACCTTTTATTGATCAAATGATTGAAAGGCTTGCAAAACACTCTTATTTCTGTTTTTAGATGGGTATTCTGGATTTTTCCAAATTCCCATCCATCCCGATAACCAAGATAAGACCACCTTTACATGCCCATATAGTACCTTTGCCTATAGGAGAATGCCTTTCAGTTTGTGTAATGCACATGCTACTTTCTAGAGATGTATGATGACTATATTTTCAGATTTTATTGAGGATTTTATGGATGTTTTATGGATGACTTTTTTGGTTATGGTTTTTCTTTTAATGATTATTTGGCTAACTTATCTCGAGTTTTGCAGAGGTGTGAAGAAACTAATTTTGTGCTTAATTGGGAAAAATGTCATTTCATGGTTAGGCAGGGAATAGTTTTGGGACACTTAATTTCAGAAAGAGGGATAGAAGTTGACAAAGCCAAGATTGAAGTGATTGAGAAGTTGATGCCGCCCACCATAGTCAAGGAGATCAAAAGTTTTTTTTGGGACATGTAGGATTCTACCGTCGTTTCAGTAAGGATTTATCTAAACTCGCTAGACCACTTACTAATTTGCTTTGTAAAGATGTCAAATTTTCTTTTGATGAAAGATGTTTGTCTGCTTTTCAGGATTTGAAGAAGACTCTGATATCAGCGCCTATCATGTAGCCACCAAACTGGAGTTTGCCTTTTGAGCTTATGTGCAATGCTAGTGACTATGTAGTAGGAGCAGTACTTGGTTAGAGAAAAGAGAAGAAGCCCTATGTTATTTACAATGCCAGTCGAACCTTGGATGAAGTACAGAGGAATTACACTACCACTGAAAAAGAGCTCTTAACCATTGTTTTTGCTTTTGATAAATTCAAGTCATACTTGATTAATTCTAAGGTTGTGGTATATACAGATCATGCAGTGGTAAAGTACTTGATACAGTAAAAATATGGTAAACCATGCCTTCTTCGATGGATTTTACTTTTGCAAGAGTTTGATATGGAAAGTAAATATAAGAAGGGAGCAGAAAATTTTATTGCAGATCACCTTTCAAGGATAATGATAGATGCTAATAAAGGTGACACAATCATTGATTCCTTCTCTAATGATCAACTCTTGGCCATTGAACAAATCAAGGCTCCATGGTATGCTGATATAGTGAATTATCTAATTGCTAATGTTTTTCCTCTTGATTTGAGTTATCAAGGAAAGAAGAGATTCTTAGCTGAGGTAAGACACTATTTTTGGGATGAGCCTTATATATTTAGAAGATGTGCAGATGAGATTTTTAGGAGATGTGTACTAGAAGAAGAAATCATGGATATCCTTTTTTAGTGTCATGCATCATCATATGGAGGGCATGCTAGTACTTAGAAAACTGCTTTTAAAGTTTTACAATCTAGATTTTATTGGCCCTCAATTTTTAAGGATGCTAGAAATTTTATATTATCTTGTGATAGATGTCAAAAGACAGGAAATATTAGCAGAAGAAATGAGATGCCACTGACTACTATACTTGAAGTTGAGATATTTGATGTTTGGGGAATAGATTTCATGGGACTGTTTCCACCATCCGGAGGAAATAAAGACATTCTTGTGGTAGTAGATTATGTTTCTAAGTGGGTTGAGGCACTTGCTTCTCCTACTAATGATTCTAGAGTAATTGTGAAATTGTTCAAGAAGATCATTTTTCCACGGTTTGGAATGCAAAGAGTTGTGATTAGTGATGGAGGCTTACACTTTATAGAACATAGATTTTCAGCCTTACTTAGAAAATATGGTGTTAATTAAAGAGTTGCAACACCTTATCATCCCCAACGAGTGGACAAGTTGAAATATCCAACAAAGAGATTAAGGGGATTTTAGAGAAAACTGTGTCTCGAATAAGAACGGACTGGGCTTCAAAACTTGACGATGCACTTTGGGCATACAAGACTGCTTACAAAATACCGATAGGTACGTCTCCTTTTCAGTTGGTTTATGATACATCATGTTATCTGCCCATAGAGCTCGAGTACAAGGCATTCTGGGTGATCAAAACATTGAATTTCGACTTGAAGAACGCGGGGGAAAAATGAAGGTTATAATTAAATGAGCTAGATGAAATTAGACTCTCCGCTCATGCTAATGCAAGGATTTATAAAGAGAGGACAAAAAGATGGCATGATCGACATATTCGCTGGAAGGAATTTCAACTAGGTGACTTTGTTCTTTTATTTAATTCAAGATTAAAACTTTTTCCTAGTAAACTTAAGTCTCAATGGTCTAGCCCTTTTCAGGTTCAGAAAACTTATCCCTATGGAGCTGTGGACAGATCGAGCGACAAAATAGGGGATTTCAAGGTTAATGGTCAGAGGTTAAAACATTATTACAAGAAGGAACATAATGAAGAAAGAACGAAATTGCAACTCAAGGAGCCTCGATCAGATTTAAGTGCAGAACAGTCAAGCTAGCGACCTAAAACTTAGCGCTTCTTGGGAGGCAACCCAAACACTCTTACTTTAGTTTATTTTTATTTTTTTACATACTAATTTTTCTTTTTCCTTTTTGAAGGGAAGTCTAAGTTAATTTTTGTGACAAAATGGTAATTTTTGAAATTTTTTTGCACATATTACGGTGGTGCCGTAATTATTATTACGGGCCATAATTTTGCATTATTTTTGACTAGAGAGATTTACGGCACTACCGTAATATTTTTTCCATCCGTAATTTTTAGATAATTCTTTATAGAAGCTTTTACGCTAGGGGTGTAATATATTTTCCACCCGTAATTTTGTTCTGCCAAAAAAAACAATTTTATGGTGGTACTGTGATTTTTATTACGACCGTATTTTGGGGTGTTTTTTCTTACAGAGAGAATTACGGCACTGTCGTAATTATTATTACGGGCATAATTTTGTCTTGAAGATTTTCCAAGAAATTTCTATGGGGGTGCCGTGATTTTTATTATGGTCGTGATTTTAAGTGATTTTATCACAGACTATTTTACGATAGTGCCATGATTTAAATTACGGCTATATTTCTATCGGGCCTACATAGTTTGGTGCCATATTTTAGGGTTTATTGCCGTGTTTTTAGTTTTTTCACCAGTAGAGTTCTCGATTCAGTGCCGCCTCTTTGATTTCAGCCCACTCTTGCTTCCCAAACCATCCGGCGACCCTTCCCCACCATCTCCGACCACTTCCTGACCATCTTCGACCCACATTTTGGCGATTTGAAGCTTCGATCGGGTTCAGACAGTGTTCATCAGCCGAGCTTCCGTCCTCTTCGATTGTTCATTGACCGAGCTTCACGAGAGCTGATTCTTTCTTCCAGAAGTTTCGCCAGGAGGAAACACACATTCCTAAAGAATTTGGAAGATTGATTTCAACCAGAAGAATTAGATTGAAGCATTGCATTCTCAGTTCTTCAGCACCCTGTTTGTGGAATTCAGTAACATATATGTTTCCAGTTTTTGAAGTTTTGTTTTCATCCCTTTTACTTGAAATGGCACCAAGGACGAAACGAGTAGTGAGCAAGGGGAAAGGCAAGGCTCTAGCTGAATCTTCCACACCACCCCCACCTCCAAATCCCTATGGGATTGTGTTTAGAGATGTTGAACATGAAGAGAGATATAATCAGCTGCTTACCAAATGAATTGTCTATACCAAGTATGCTGACAAGCACACTTTAGAGATCCTCAAGCTCTATGAGGATGTGTTCTGGATGTTTGATTATATTATGACGAAGAAGTTTTTCCAGATTTCACCATAGACGTATCTCCCCTTGGCTTTGGATTTTTTAGTAGCTTGGATATGGAGCTTCATGAGTACCATGAGCATGAGGCAGAGGGTCAGATTATCTTTCGCCTTGCAAATGTTGAGAGGAGCCTAACGCTCCGAGATATCAGAAGCATCTTCCACATACCAGGAGGAGGATGCATATACCCACCACAAGGATTTATTGAACACGCATTCTGGAATCAGATTACTTCAAAGACGAGTTTTTCACCTTCATTAGCTAGGGCAACCAGCATCTCAAACCCTTGCATGCGATATATGCACACCAAGTTCTAGCACACACCGTCTTCGGACGTGGAGATAGCGATGGTATGGTCCGTCAATCTGAGCTTTATTTCCTTTGGTGCATGCTCCAAGGTTATCCAGTAGATTTAGCCTTTTTCTTAATTAAGCACTTTGATAAAGTAGCACGAGCAAAGAGAGCTGCTATTATTATAAGAGGTTTCCTTAGTCCTATTGTACTCTCTTTGGGTGTGGAGCCCTATGGGGTTGAGATTGCTAGAGGCAATGCAAGGATTGATATAGGGTCATGTGTGGCTATGAAAATGGTTGTCAGAGAAGGTGACGTCTATTGTTTGATTCTTGGACCCGGTTCTCCTACTTTACCACTACCTAACAAGGAGAGAACCACAGTCCAAAATCAGGCAAATTGAAAGCTTTCTCCAGATGTAGCCGGCGACGCCACCCCTACACCATTAGACTCAGTACCACCACCACCCACTTGGGGTGGTAGTGATGACCCTTTTGGTATGAGTATGGACTCTCCACCACACAGAGCTGCCAGATCTTCATCACGCAGAGCTATCCTCCTCGATGAGAGAGGATGGTCGAGTGCCCAGGATCCCGGTTTTTAGGCCCTATCTACATGTTGGGGTATGCCCTTAAGGCTAATGTTTGAGGCCTTGGGATTGTAAAAGTATCATGTAATAAACTCTTGTGTTTATAAAGGCAATGGTTATTATTCAGGTTGTTACATCATCTGCTGCAATGTGTGTTCTTCTGAATAATGTCTCAATGCTGTTCAGCTAGGCTGACATGCTATATTGTCCTTAGTCGAGATATCTTGGTGAACATGAGACAGCCTTGATATGATTGAGACTAATATGCGTTCTAATCTTATAGGATGCTTCGAGCATGGAATAAGATGTAGACTCATGGGTACATTGGATGTACTGGACAGACCCTACTAGGATATTCAATTGCTTGTCACAATGTGAATAATCCTTGTTTGCACTAAGTGGCACATGTCCTCTGACTTGAGATCACTTGTGTTTCTAAATGATGATTGTCATTGTTTTGAGGTAGTTCAATATCATTTGAAACATAATGGTTATAGACTATCTTGGATAATGATCATGAGTCAGGTTGGGACACTAGTGATAGATATAGGATTGCCGTCTCCTTGTTGAAGGAGTGTGATGTTCTATAGGGGCCCCCTAGATGAGATGATTGAGAAAGTGTATGGCCATACCCAGGTGACTATGTTCATCTGATCTAATCATGCTCATCATATTGGAGTTACAAGCTTGACCCGCTTGTCCAATAAGAACATCCAGTGGCAAAGGATACATGCATGCCTTGTGAAGTTGATTCGCACTTGTGCCGTGGTTTGGGTGTGGTCTTGGAAGACTCTTTCCTTTATATCGGGAGACAGTGATGTGTTGCTAGATACCCCTCACTGATCGTGATAACGTGAGTTATCGTTACCGACATTTAAAGGAAACCCTTAGGGTCGCACAATTTGATGATATGGCTTACTTAAGTCAGATCGTGTGGACTGAATTGTTTCGGTTCAGTTTAAAGGGATTTAATCTCTGATTGTAAGTGAGATCTGGTCTGATCATGTTTGATTGGTTAGGGCTCAAGATCGGTAAGCTTCGATCGAGAGAGATGATGCTAGATCGGTGAGATCAGTAGCATCAAAAGATGAACGGTCAGATCTTGAACCTTAAGGTTTAATTTGATCTGGACCAATTCTTGGGCTGATTTGGTTTGGTCGTTGGACCAACTACATTGAACCGGCTCATATGTGAGCGCTTGGTTCATATGAGAGAAGAGATATGCGTTTGGTTCACTTCATGTGAACGCATAACGCATGTATTGAAGTCTTGCTAATTTTGGCATTTTCGGTTTACCAAAGTGATGAACGTCTCAACGTTCGATCACAAGGCTTCTCTAACGCTCGTCTCCCTTTTGCTCTCGACGAGAGAAAAACACACACTCTTGCGTGGTGTAAGTCGACGAGAAGAAGGATCGGCCAAGAGAGACTTCATCATCCCCTTCCATTCGACAAGGAAGCTTGGGTGCCTTGCTAGCACAAGGGACGCCAAGGAAGTAAGCGATCTTCATCTTGTGTGTGACCTTTTGGAGGAGATCAAAGTTGCTCTCTTCTTCCAACGCACCATCCAAGCGATGGCCATGGTATGGATCTTATCCAATCTTTGCAAGTTGATCATTGAAACATACATGCGATCATAAGAGAACCTAGATTCCGCAAGAAAAGGTTTTACATGCGCCTATTAAGGTTTTCGCCCCCCTCTTGAAAGGGGTACTCACAATAGGTTTGCGCCCCCCTCATGAAAGGGGAACTTACAATTGGTATCAAAGCCGGTTCTATGTATGTTCCTTTGATTGCTGCTTTGTGATCCTTGTTTGATAAGTAGATCTAATCTTGCGCATCTACATGTTTAGTAGTGAATATACATGATGTATGTTTTACTCCCTTGCGCATATGTTGTGGATGATGGCGCATGTTGGCTGTTATTGTTTTTCTTATAAAACTTGATCACTTGCGCTCCCCATATTAGATCTAAGCGCCTACTATAAACCCTTAGACGGGTTGATGGGGTTGAAGTCACCCTCTAGGTTAGATCCAATAGTCTGATCAGACCATCTGACAGCCTAGATGGATCGACCAGATGGCACCTGTGCGCAAGCACGAGGTGGCTATAGGTCGATTGCATCACAGGCGTGTAGCGAGGTCTGGTTGAGACAACCAGTGAACACACATGAGTTAGGCCCGGGGTCACACCCGCTTGCCAGAACTCATGTTGGTTGTTCAGCCCTTGGTGCATGCATGGTTGACCATTAGGTCAACTCGAGTCAGTTAGGACTTGGTGCATGTAAGGGCATGGATCTAACTAGATTGATGAGTGGATCCCTATCAATGGACCGTTGTAAGGTTGTAGGGCACATAAGAAAATTAAAATTGATGCCAATGGGTTTTCAAAAACTTTATTTTCTTAGTAATGGATCACATGTTGATTGAATGATGCCATGATGCTTGTTTATTTAATCTTATGTGGGTTGCCCTTTATTGTGTGCTGTGCTGGGGCCTACGAGCCTGGTAAATGGTAAATTATTATTTTTGTGATCTGCAAATCACATTTTTAATTAATTTATTGTATAATTGACCTGCGAGTCAAACTTGTCTAGATAGATTAAAATGTATTAGACAAGAGCACAAAAGCACACATCGCAGAGGCGCATTCAGCTGGTGGGTGCACCTGAGCTGCATTGAGCGCTAGGGCACTGGGTTGGACCAGATGGGATGCAGACCCAAGAAGAGCAAGTGAAGACTTAAGTTGATTTAAGGTCTTACTTAGGCTCTATGGGCTTTTACCACATAAGATCCATGCTTTCTTTTATTTGCTAAATAAGTAGAATTGCATGAGTTATTTATCTTCTGCTATAGCCATAGAATTTGCCTGATAGTAAGAAGATAAAAGACCGTTAAAATCCAACGCTAAAATATCAAGCTCGTAAGCCTTCTGACGCGAAACCTCACTGTTCTGACTATCGTTGGAGCCGTGTTGTACCCACTCAGTGGGCATGTCCATCTATCTTCAGACGGTGCGGGATTTCACCTGCGTGTTACAGAGAAGGGATTTATCGCTTCTCGTTGCTCAGCATAGCACGTGGTGGTCCAGGGAGTAGGTCAGGTCAGCTTGACCATGTAGGCTACATATGTGGCGCATATGGTAGCACATGGAGGCAGCCATCTGTGGGATCAGAGACTGTGTTGTACCAACTCAGTTGGCACAGTCTGCTGGATTGCCCAGATGAAGGGGAATCGCATGGGTTGGCGATTGGCAGGGACTGCCTACCAGAAATTAGTGCTTGTACTCTCTGTGCATCTTATCTCGCCTCAGCGGGACGCGGAGACCAAGTATGAAATCTGGATCCCATCTCACTAAAAGAGTGTTACTCTTTCGGACTGTTTTAATGGATTTTTCAGTCAGATAAAATAGTGAGAAAAAGAATCATTCTTAAGTCCTGATTGATTCTTAACATTGATACTGACCTTGCTGTTCTTGCATTGTTGTAGATTCCTGCAGCAACGAACACCATGAGCTTCAATGTGCGATCCCTACTGGAAAGGGAGAAGTTTGCTGGGCCAAACTTCTCAGACTGGTTCGGACACCTTAAGATCGTTCTTAAGGCAGAGAGGAAACTGTATGTCCTCGAGACGGTTGTGCCGCCTCAACCCGCTGCGAACGCCGCAAGGGCGGTTCGTGATGCCTATGAAAAGCACGTCAATGATAGCATTGATGTCGCTTGCCTGATGCTAGCGTCTATGACGCCACCGCTGCAGCGTCAGCATGAGGATATGTCGGCTATAGAGATTATAGCGAACCTCAAGATGCTGTATGCTGCACAGGCGAGGACAGAACGCTATAATCTGACAAAGCTTTTCTTTCAGAGCAAACTGGCTGAAGGGAGCCCAGTGGGAGCTCACGTGCTCAAGATGATTGGGCACAAGGAGGCTCTGGAGAAACTGGGGCATACCATCAACCAGGAGCTTGCTGTAGACATTATTCTGCAGTCTCTCCCGCCCTCTTTCGATGCGTTCATTATTAACTTTAATATGAACAAAATCGATTGTACTCCGGCAGAGCTGCTGAATATGCTCTTGACTACTGAGGAGACTCTGAAGGGAAAGCCTTCAACCTCTGTCTTAATGGTTCCTTCCAGGAACAAGAAGAAGGGGAAGAAGGGCAAAGCCCCTGTCAAGAGTTACAGCAAGGCTCTGAAACAGAAGGTAAAGCGGTCGAAGGACAACAGGTGTTTCCACTGTGGCCAGCTGGGTCACTGGAAAAAGGACTGTAAAGCGCTCCAAGGAGATAATGTTGGGGTATGCCCTTAAGGCTAATGTTTGAGGCCTGTGGGAATGTATCTGTATCATGTAATAAACTGTTATGTTTATAAAGGCATGGTTATTATTCAGTTGTTTACATTGTCTGCTGCAATATATGTTCTTCTGAATAATGTCTCAAAGCTGTTCAGCTGGGCCGACATGCTGTTATGTCCTTAGTCGATATATCTTGGTGAACATGAGACAGCCTTGATATGGTTAAGACTAATATGTGTTCTAATCTTATAGGATGCTTCGAGCATGGAATAAGATGTAGACTCATGGGTACATTGGATGTGCTGGACAGACCCTACTAGGTTATTCAATTGTTTGTCACAATGTGAATAATCCTTGAATATGACAAGTGGCACATTTCCTCTGACTTGAGATCACTTGTGTTTTCTAAATGATGATTGTCATTGTTTTGAGATAGTTCAATATCATTTGAAACATAATGATTATAGACTATCTTGGATGGTGAGCTTGAATCAGGTTAGGGCACTAGTGATAGACATAGGATTGCCGTCTCCTTGTTCAAGGAGTGTGATGTTCTAAAGGGGCCCCCTGGATGAGATGATTGAGAAAAGAGTATGGCCATACCCAGGTGACAGTGTTCATCTGATCTAATCATGCTCATCATATTGGAGCTACAAGCTTGACACGCTTGTCCAATAAGAACATCTAGTGGCAAAGGAAATATGCATGCCTTGTGAATTGATTCACACTTGTGCTATGGTTTGGGTGTAGTCTTGGAAGACTCTTTCCTTTATATCGGGAGACAGTGATGTGTTGCTAGATACCCCTCACTGATCGTGATAATGTGAATTATCGTTACCGACATTTAAAGGAAACCCTCAGGGTCGCACAATTTGATGATATGGCTTACTTCAGTCAGATCGTGTGGACTGAATTGTTTGGGTTCAGTTTAAAGGGATTTAATCTCTGATTGTAAGTGAGATCTAGTCTGATCATGTTTGATTGATTAGGGCTTGAGATCGGTAAGCTTCGATCGAGAGAATGATTGCTAGATCGGGCAGATCAGAAGCATCAAGAGATTAACGGTCAGATCTGGAGCCTTAGGGTTTATTTGAGATCTAGACTAGATCATTGGCTTGATTGGTTCTTAAACCGAACCAATGTGAACCGGCTCATGAAATGAGCGCATGGTTCAAGGCTTGGCGACTTGTTCACTTGGCGTGAACATTGGAGCGAGTGGTGTGGCTATTTTTAGTAACCACGATCTCCACTTGGAGATAACGCTCACGTTCGAATAGCTCTTGCTATTCTCGCCTCTCAAGCGACCTCTCTCTGGACACTCGTTGTGTGTGGCGACGCTTGGAAGATAGAGGAGGTTTTTGGCCAAAAGAGATCAACACATCTCCATCCCTTTTCACTCGATCAAGGACTCCAAGGAACCTTGCTAGCACAAGGAGCACCAAGGGTAGGCGCATTGATCATCTTGTGTGTGAAACTTAGGAGAAGGCTCGCTTGCATCTTTCCTTCCAAAGCTTCATCAAACCGATGGCAATGGTATGAGTTTATCTTCATCTATTCAAATATTCGAAAGCTAGTTATATGACATATATAGATCCTTTGAAATCCTAATATCCCATGCAAAATTTTGTTGCGCCACCATTAGGGTTTCTACCCCTTAGTTAGGGGTTCCCTTCAATTGGTATCAGAGCGAGGGTTATATGTTCATATGATTGCTTTGATTGTGAATCCATATATGCTTAGATCTTATATGTGCGAAACTAGTTTATGCTTTTCTTTTTGCGCATCTATGTTGGCGCATGTTGTAGCTTAAGTTTTCTCAAAAGGAAATATCACATGCGCGCTTAACATTAGATCTAAGGCCCTGCTATAAACCCTTAGACGGGTTATTAGGGTTGAAATCACCCCCTAGGTCAGATCCAATCAGTCTGATCAGACTATCTGACAGCCTTGATGGGTCGACTGGATAGCACCTTGGCGCAAGCTTGAGGTGGCTACAGGTCGACTGCAGACAGGCGTGTAGCGATGTCTGATTGAGACGACCCATGAACGCACCTGAGTTAGGCCCGGGGTCACACCCGCTTGCCAGACCTCAGTGTGGTTGTTCAGCCCTGGCGCATGCATGGTTGACCTTATGGTCGACTCAAGTCAGTTAGGACTTGGTGCATGCAAGGGCAGAGGATCTGACTAGGTTGGTTGAGTGGATCCCTAGTAATGGACCGTTGTAAGGTTGTAGGGCAAATAAGGAAAAATTAAAATTTATCCCATGGGGTTTTTCGAAAAATTTTAATTTTTTATGATGGATCACATGATTGCTGATTGGATGCATATGTTTGTCTATTTAGTCTTATGTGGGCTGCCCATATTAATTGTGTGCTGTGCTGGGGCCTGCGTGCCTGGGATTTAAAATTGTTGTAAATTAATTATTGTGATCTGCGCATCACATTGCTTTAATTTATAAAATGTTATTGACCTGCGTGTCAATCTTGTCTAGATAGTTAAATTTGTAATTTAATTAGACAAGAGCACAGAGCACACTTGGCAGAGGCGCATGCAGCAGTGGCTTGACCAGGTGGGAGGTCTAGGGTTCGACCCTAGGACCTGGCGCATTTTCCTGGTGGGCGCACCAGAGCTGCAATTGGCGCTTGGGCCCTGGTATGGGCCAGATGAGCAGCAAAAGACCCATGAAGAGCAAGTGAAGACTTAAACTAGGTTAAGGTCTTCTAGGGCTATGGGCTTTTACCACATAAGAACCATGCTTTCTTTTATTGCTTATATAAGTAGAACAGCATGTTTTAATTTATCTTCTGCTATCACCATAGGAATTGCATGATAGTGAAGAAGATAAAAGACCGTTAAAATCCAATGCTAAAATATCAAGCTCGTAAGCCTTCTGACGCGAAACCTCACTGTTCTGATTATCGTTGGAGCCGTGTTGTACCCACTCAGTGGGCACGTCCATCTATCTTCAGACGGTGTGGGATTACACCTGTGTGTTACAGAGTAGGGATTTATCCCTTCTCGTTGCTCAGCATAGCACATGGTGGTCCAGGGAGTAGGTCGGGTCAGCTTGACCGTGTAGGCTACATATGTGGCGCATATGGTAGCACATGGAGGCAGCCATCTGTGGGGTCAGAGACTGTGTTGTACCAACTCAGTTGGCACAGTCTGCTGTACTGCCCAGATGAAGGGGAATCGCACGGGTTGGCGATCGGCAGGGACTGCCTACCGGAGATTAGTGCTTGTACTCTCTGTGTATCTTATCTCGCCTGAGCGGGACGCGGAGACCAAGTATGAAATCCGGATCCCATCTCACTAAAAGAGTGTCTACTCTTTCGGACTGTTTAATGGATTTTTCAGTCAGATAAAATAGTGAGAAAAAGAATCTTTCTTAAGTCCTGATCGATTCTTATACATTGATACTGACCTTGCTGTTCTTGCATTGTTGTAGATACCTGCAGCAACGAACACCATGAACTTCAATGTGCGATCCCTACTGGAAAGGGAGAAGTTTGCTGGGCCGAACTTCTCTGACTGGTTTGGACACCTTAAGATCGTACTTAAGGCAGAGAGGAAACTGTATGTCCTCGAGACGGCGATACCGCCGCAGCCCGCTCCGAACGCCGCAAGGGCGGTTCGGGAAGCCTATGAAAAGCACGTCAATGATAGCATTGATGTCGCTTGCCTGATGCTAGCGTCTATGACGCCACCGCTGCAGCGTCAGCATGAGGATATGTCTGCTATAGACATGATAGCAAACCTCAAGATGCTGTATGCTGCACAGGCGAGGACAGAGCGCTACAATTTGACGAAGCTCTTCTTTCAGAGCAAACTGGCTGAAGGGAGCCCAGTGGGAGCTCACGTGCTCAAGATGATTGGGCACAAGGAGGCTCTAGAGAAACTAGGGCATACCATCAACCAGGAGCTTGCTGTGGATATTATTCTACAGTCTCTCCCGCCTTCATTCGACGCGTTCATTATTAACTTTAATATGAACAAAATCGATTGTACTCCGGCAGAGCTGCTGAATATGCTCCTCACTACTGAGGAGACTCTGAAGGGAAAGCCTTCGACCTCTGTCTTAATGGTTCCTTCCAGGAACAAGAAGAAGGGGAAGAAGGGCAAGGCCCCTGTCAAGAATTACAGCAAGGCTCTGAAGCAGAAGGTGAAGCGGTCTAAGGAATACAGGTGTTTCCACTGTGGCCAGCTGGGTCACTGGAAAAAGGACTGTAAAGCGCTCCAAGGAGATAAGAGGGGAAGCTTCGCTTCTGGCTCAGGTATATTCGTGACTGAGGTCATGTTTTCTTCTTCTATATCATGGGTGTTGGACACTGCATGTGGAGTTCACATTTGTTCAAATGTACAGGAACTCAAGAGAAGAAGGCAGGTGGGACAGCATGAGGTGGACCTACGAGTTGGAAACGGGGCACGGGTTGCTGCTGTTGCTGTAGGAGACTACTTCATTTCTTTACCATCTGGACTTGTATTGGAACTAAACAGTTGTTATTTTGTTCCCAGTATTACTAAAAATATTATCTCCATTCCTGCTGTTGTCAGGAAGGGATTTTCCTTTGAATGCAATATTTCAAAGTGTGTTTTATCTTATGATAATATTGTTTATGCAACTGGTTCAATTAGCAATGGGTTATTCATGTTGGACATGGAGCGTTCTATACAAAATATTGATATTAAGAAAGCCAAGTATGCTGATGACAGCACCTTGCTATGGCATAGTCGTTTAGGCCATATAAACGAGAAACGCATTAAGCGGTTGCATGATTATGGACTGCTGGGATCATTCTCCTACAAGGAGATTGATACATGCAAAGCTTGTTTGATGGGTAAAATGACGAAGTCACCTTTTCCTCACAAAGGTCAAAGGGCTTCAGGTTTACTTGACCTTATACACAGTGATGTGTGTGGGCCATTTAGTAAACATGCCAGAGGTGGCTATCAGTACTTCATTACCTTTACTGATGATTTCAGTAGGTATGGGTATGTCTATCTGATGAGACATAAGAGTGAATCTTTTGACAAGTTCAAAGAGTTCAAAAATGAAGTACAGAATCAGCTAGGCCGAAATATCAAGGCACTTCGCTCAGATCGAGGTGGTGAATACCTAAGTCACGCGTTTACTGACTATCTAAAGGAGTGTGGGATTATCTCACAGCTCACTCCGCCAGGAACACCGCAATGGAATGGTGTGTCCGAAAGGAGAAATAGAATGTTACTTGATATGGTTCGTTCTATGATGAGTCAGGCTACTCTTCCATACTCCTTTTGGGGTTTTGCACTGGAAACAGCTGCAAAGATACTAAACCGAGTGCCATCCAAGGCAGTTTCAAAGACGCCATATGAGTTATGGTATGGGAAATAGCCAAGCTTGACATTTATCAGGATCTGGGGCTGCGAGGCTTATGTCAAAAAGCTCGCCTCTGGGAAACTAGAGAGCAGATCTGACAAATGTATCTTTGTCGGTTACCCTAAGGAAACTAAGGGTTATTATTTCTACGACCCCAAAGAGAACAAGGTTTTTGTTGCTCGGACGGCCATATTTCTTGAGAAGGAGTTTCTTCTGCAAGAGGCCAGTGGGAGAGAAATAAAGCTGGATGAGAATCCAGAGGAAGGACAAAGTAGTCAAGCACAGTTGGATGAGCCTGAGCCGGTAGAACAGGTTATTGAACAACCTGAGGCTCAGATATCACGGGAACCGCGAAGATCGGGAAGGATTCGTCGACAGCCTGAGCGCTATGACGGAGTCTACATCATTGATCATGATGAACCCCTCACTTATGCGGATGCGGTCAGTGGACCGGAGTCAGCGAGATGGCTTGAAGCTATGCGCGCCGAGATGGACTCCATGTCAGATAACCAAGTTTGGGATTTGGTTGATCCGCCTCCGGGAGTTATCCCTATAGGCTGTAAGTGGATCTTCAAGAAGAAGATTGACATGGATGGTAACGTGGTTACCTATAAAGGCAGGCTAGTTGCGAAAGGTTTCAAACAAATCTACGGGATAGATTATGATGAAACTTTCTCACCTGTAGCTATGTTTAAGTCTATTCGGATTCTTTTCGCGATAGCTGCATATTATGATTATGAGATCTGGCAGATGGATGTGAAAACAGCTTTCCTTAATGGAAATCTGGATGAGGATGTGTACATGACACAACCAGAAGGTTTCACTAATCCATCAGATCGTCATAAGATATGCAAGTTAAAGAAGTCTATTTATGGACTTAAGCAAGCATCTAGAAGCTGGAATATTCGTTTTGATGAATCAATCAGTGAATTTGGTTTCATCAAGAACGAGGATGACCCGTGTGTATATAAGAGGTTTAGTGGGAGCGTGATAACTTTCCTAGTCCTCTACGTCGATGATATCTTGATCATTGGAAATGACATTCCTGAAATGCATGCTGTGAAGGCATGGCTGAGGAAATGTTTCCAAATGAAAGATCTAGGAGAAGCAGCCTATGTGTTAGGTGTGAAGATCTACAGGGATAGATCGAAGAGGCTTCTCGGGCTGTGCCAGAGTACTTACATCGATAAAGTCCTGGAGAGATTTCATTTAGAGAATTCTAAACGAGGATATCTTCCAGTCAGACATGGTCTGAATCTTTCGAAGAGTCAGTGTCCACAAACACAGACTGAGAAAGATGAAATGGACAATACGCCTTATGCTTCGGCTATTGGATCCATTATGTATGCGATGTTGTGTACTCGCCCAGACGTTGCTTACGGGTTAAGCGTGACCAGTCGTTTCCAAAGTAATCCAGGTATGGCGCACTGGATTGCAGTCAAGAACATTTTAAAATATCTGCGGAGAACCAAAGATATGTTCTTGATATATGGTGGTCAGGAAGAACTCAGTATAGAGGGATATACTGACGCTTCGTTCCAGTCAGACCAGGATGATTTCCGATCGCAATCAGGCTATGTTTTTAGCTTGAATGGAGGTGCAGTGGTGTGGAAGAGTTTCAAACAGTCAACTGTTGCTGATTCCACAACAGAAGCCGAGTATGTTGCAGCCTCGGAAGCATCCAAGGAGGCAGTGTGGATTCGTAAGTTCGTGAGAGAACTTGGTGTCGTTCCTTCGAGTGCAGATCCTTTGGTTATCTTCTGTGATAACACTGGAGCAATCGCACAAGCAAAGGAACCACGGTCACACCAGAAGTCCAAGCACATACAGAGACGGTTTCATTTGATCAGGGAGATCATAGATCGTGGCGAGATCAAAATCTGCAAGGTTCATACAGATGACAATCTGGCAGACCCGCTTACCAAGCCTCTGGCGCAGCAGAAGCATGAGAAGCACTGTAATAATATGGGTTTGAGATTTCTCAACCATTAGATTAAGTGCAAGTGGGAGATTGTTGGGGTATGCCCTTAAGGCTAATGTTTGAGGCCTGTGGGAATGTATCTGTATCATGTAATAAACTGTTATGTTTATAAAGGCATGGTTATTATTCAGTTGTTTACATTGTCTGCTGCAATATATGTTCTTCTGAATAATGTCTCAAAGCTGTTCAGCTGGGCTGACATGCTGTTATGTCCTTAGTCGATATATCTTGGTGAACATGAGACAGCCTTGATATGGTTAAGACTAATATGTGTTCTAATCTTATAGGATGCTTCGAGCATGGAATAAGATGTAGACTCATGGGTACATTGGATGTGCTGGACAGACCCTACTAGGTTATTCAATTGTTTGTCACAATGTGAATAATCCTTGAATATGACAAGTGGCACATTTCCTCTGACTTGAGATCACTTGTGTTTTCTAAATGATGATTGTCATTGTTTTGAGATAGTTCAATATCATTTGAAACATAATGATTATAGACTATCTTGGATGGTGAGCTTGAATCAGGTTAGGGCACTAGTGATAGACATAGGATTGCCGTCTCCTTGTTCAAGGAGTGTGATGTTCTAAAGGGGCCCCCTGGATGAGATGATTGAGAAAAGAGTATGGCCATACCCAGGTGACAGTGTTCATCTGATCTAATCATGCTCATCATATTGGAGCTACAAGCTTGACACGCTTGTCCAATAAGAACATCCAGTGGCAAAGGAAATATGCATGCCTTGTGAATTGATTCACACTTGTGCTATGGTTTGGGTGTAGTCTTGGAAGACTCTTTCCTTTATATCGGGAGACAGTGATGTGTTGCTAGATACCCCTCACTGATCGTGATAATGTGAATTATCGTTACCGACATTTAAAGGAAACCCTCAGGGTCGCATAATTTGATGATATGGCTTACTTCAGTCAGATCGTGTGGACTGAATTGTTTGGGTTCAGTTTAAAGGGATTTAATCTCTGATTGTAAGTGAGATCTAGTCTGATCATGTTTGATTGATTAGGGCTTGAGATCGGTAAGCTTCGATCGAGAGAATGATTGCTAGATCGGGCAGATCAGAAGCATCAAGAGATTAACGGTCAGATCTGGAGCCTTAGGGTTTATTTGAGATCTAGACTAGATCATTGGCTTGATTGGTTCTTAAACCGAACCAATGTGAACCGGCTCATGAAATGAGCGCATGGTTCAAGGCTTGGCGACTTGTTCACTTGGCGTGAACATTGGAGCGAGTGGTGTGGCTATTTTTAGTAACCACGATCTCCACTTGGAGATAACGCTCACGTTCGAATAGCTCTTGCTATTCTCGCCTCTCAAGCGACCTCTCTCTGGACACTCGTTGTGTGTGGCGACGCTTGGAAGATAGAGGAGGTTTTTGGCCAAAAGAGATCAACACATCTCCATCCCTTTTCACTCGATCAAGGACTCCAAGGAACCTTGCTAGCACAAGGAGCACCAAGGGTAGGCGCATTGATCATCTTGTGTGTGAAACTTAGGAGAAGGCTCGCTTGCGTCTTTCCTTCCAAAGCTTCATCAAACCGATGGCAATGGTATGAGTTTATCTTCATCTATTCAAATATTCGAAAGCTAGTTATATGACATATATAGATCCTTTGAAATCCTAATATCCCATGCAAAATTTTGTTGCGCCACCATTAGGGTTTCTACCCCTTAGTTAGGGGTTCCCTTCAGATAAGAGGGGAAGCATTGCTTCTGGCTCAGGTATATATGTGACTGAGGTCATGTTATCTTCTTCTTCCATTTCATGGGTGTTGGACACTGCATGTGGAGTTCACATTTGTTCAAATGTGCAGGAACTCAAGAGAAGAAGGCAGGTGGGACAGCATGAGGTAGACCTACGCGTTGGAAATGGGGCACGGGTTGCTGCTGTTGCTGTAGGAGACTATTTCATTTCTTTACCATCTGGCATTGTATTAGAATTAAACAATTGTTACTTTGTACCCAGTATTACCAAAAATATTATCTCTATTCCTGCTCTTGTCAGGAAAGGGTTTTCCTTTGAATGCAAGACTTCAAAGTGTTATCTTACTCTTGATAATATTGTTTATGCGACTGGTTCAATTAACAATGGGTTATTCATGTTGGACATGGAATATTCTATACAAAATATTGATAATAAGAAAGCCAAGCATGCTGATGACAGCACCTTGTTATGGCATAGTCGTTTAGGCCATATTAACAAGAAGCGCATTAAGCGGTTGCATGATCATGGACTGCTGGGATCATTCTCCTATGAGGAGATTGATACATGCAAAGCTTGTTTATTGGGTAAAATGACGAAGTCTCCTTTTCCTAACAAAGGTCAAAGGGCTTCAGGTTTACTTGACCTTATACACAGTGATGTGTGTGGGCCATTTAGTAAACATGCCAGAGGTGGCTATCAGTACTTCATTACCTTTACTGATGATTTCAGTAGGTATGGTTATGTCTATTTGATGAGACATAAGAGTGAATCTTTTGACAAGTTCAAAGAGTTCAAAAATGAAGTACAGAATCAGCTAGGCCGAAATATCAAGGCACTTCGTTCTGATCGAGGTGGAGAATACCTGAGTCATGCGTTTACTGACTATCTAAAGGAGTGTGGGATTATCTCACAGCTTACTCCGCCAGGAACACCGCAATGGAATGGTGTGTCCGAGAGGAGAAATAGAACGTTACTTGATATGGTTCGTTCTATGATGAGTCAGGCTACTCTACCTTACTCCTTTTGGGGATTTGCACTGGAAACAGCTGCAAAGGTACTAAACCGAGTGCCATCCAAGGCAGTTTCAAAGACGCCATATGAGTTATGGTATGGGAAACAGCCTAGCTTGACATTTATCAGGATCTGGGGCTGCGAGGCCTATGTTAAAAAGCTCGCCTCTGGGAAACTAGAGAGCAGATCTGAGAAATGTGTCTTTGTTGGTTACCCTAAGGAAACTAAGGGTTATTATTTCTACGATCCCAAAGAGAACAAGGTATTTGTTGCTCGAACGGCCATATTTCTTGAGAAGGAGTTTCTTCTGCAAGAGGCCAGTGGGAGAGAAATAAAGCTGGATGAGAATCCAGAGGAAGGACAAAGTAGTCAAGCACAGTTGGATGAGCCTGAGCCGGTAGAACAGGTCACTGAACAACCTGAGGCTCAGATATCACGGGAACCGCGTAGACCGGGAAGGATCCGTCGACAGCCTGAGCGCTATGACGGAGTCTACATCATTGATAATGATGAACCCCTTACTTATGCGGATGCGGTCAGTGGACCGGAGTCAGCTAGATGGCTTGAAGCTATGCGCGCCGAGATGGACTCCATGTCAGATAACCAAGTCTGGGATTTGGTTGATCCGCCTCCGGGAGTAATCCCTATAGGCTATAAATGGATCTTCAAGAAGAAGATTGACATGGATGGTAACGTGGTTACCTATAAAGGCAGGCTAGTTGCGAAAGGTTTCAAACAAATCTACGGGATAGATTATGATGAAACTTTCTCTCTTGTAGCCATGTTCAAGTCTATTCGGATTCTTTTTCGCGATAGCAGCATATTACGATTATGAGATCTGGCAGATGGATGTGAAGACCGCTTTCCTTAATGGAAATCTGGATGAGGATGTGTATATGACACAACCTGAAGGTTTCACTAATCCATCAGATCGTCATAAAATATGCAAGTTAAAGAAGTCCATTTATGGACTTAAACAAGCATCTAGAAGCTGGAATATTCGTTTTGATGAATCAATCTCTGAGTTTGGCTTCATCAAGAACGAGGATGACCCGTGTGTATATAAGAGGTTTAGTGGGAGCGTGATTACTTTCCTAGTCCTCTACGTCGATGATATCTTGATCATTGGAAACGATATTCCTGAACTGCATGCTGTTAAAGCATGGTTAGGAAAATGTTTTCAGATGAAAGATCTAGGAGAAGCAGCCTATGTACTAGGTGTGAAGATCTACAGGGATAGATCTAAGAGGCTTCTCGGGCTGTGCCAGAGTACTTACATCGATAAAGTCCTGGAAAGATTTCATTTAGAAAATTCTAAAAGAGGATATCTTCCAGTCAGACATGGTCTGAATCTTTCGAAGAGTCAGTGTCCACAAACACAGACTGAGAAAGATGAAATGGACAATACGCCTTATGCTTCGGCTATTGGGTCCATAATGTATGCGATGTTGTGTACTCGCCCTGACGTCGCTTACGGGTTAAGCGTGACCAGTCGATTCCAAAGTAATCCAGGTATGGCGCACTGGATTGCAGTCAAGAACATTTTAAAATATCTGCGGAGGACCAAAGATATGTTCTTGATATATGGTGGTCAGGAATAACTCAGTATAGAAGGATATACTGACGCTTCATTCCAGTCGGACCAGGATGATTTCCGATCGCAATCAGGCTATGTTTTTAGCTTGAATGGTGGAGCAGTGGTGTGGAAGAGTTTCAAACAGTCAACTGTTGCTGATTCCACAACAGAAGCTGAGTATGTTGCAGCCTCGGAAGCATCCAAGGAGGCAGTGTGGATTCGTAAGTTCGTTCAGGAACTTGGTGTCGTTCCTTCGAGTGCAGATCCTTTGGTTATCTTCTGTGATAACACTGGAGCAATCGCACAAGCAAAGAAACCACGGTCGCACCAGAAGTCCAAGCACATACAGAGACGGTTTCACTTGATCCGGGAGATCATTGATCGTGGCGAGATCAAAATTTGCAAGGTTCATACAGACGACAATCTGGCTGACCCGCTTACCAAGCCTCTGGCGCAGCAGAAGCATGAGAAGCACTGTAATAATATGGGTTTGAGATTTCTCAACCATTAGATTAAGTGCAAGTGGGAATTGTTGGGGTATGCCCTTAAGGCTAATGTTTGAGGCCTTGGGATTGTAAAAGTATCATGTAATAAACTCTTGTGTTTATAAAGGCAATGGTTATTATTCAGGTTGTTACATCATCTGCTGCAATGTGTGTTCTTCTGAATAATGTCTCAATGCTGTTCAGCTAGGCTGACATGCTATATTGTCCTTAGTCGAGATATCTTGGTGAACATGAGACAGCCTTGATATGATTGAGACTAATATGCGTTCTAATCTTATAGGATGCTTCGAGCATGGAATAAGATGTAGACTCATGGGTACATTGGATGTACTGGACAGACCCTACTAGGATATTCAATTGCTTGTCACAATGTGAATAATCCTTGTTTGCACTAAGTGGCACATGTCCTCTGACTTGAGATCACTTGTGTTTCTAAATGATGATTGTCATTGTTTTGAGGTAGTTCAATATCATTTGAAACATAATGGTTATAGACTATCTTGGATAATGATCATGAGTCAGGTTGGGACACTAGTGATAGATATAGGATTGCCGTCTCCTTGTTGAAGGAGTGTGATGTTCTATAGGGGCCCCCTAGATGAGATGATTGAGAAAGTGTATGGCCATACCCAGGTGACTATGTTCATCTGATCTAATCATGCTCATCATATTGGAGTTACAAGCTTGACCCGCTTGTCCAATAAGAACATCCAGTGGCAAAGGATACATGCATGCCTTGTGAAGTTGATTCGCACTTGTGCCGTGGTTTGGGTGTGGTCTTGGAAGACTCTTTCCTTTATATCGGGAGACAGTGATGTGTTGCTAGATACCCCTCACTGATCGTGATAACGTGAGTTATCGTTACCGACATTTAAAGGAAACCCTTAGGGTCGCACAATTTGATGATATGGCTTACTTAAGTCAGATCGTGTGGACTGAATTGTTTCGGTTCAGTTTAAAGGGATTTAATCTCTGATTGTAAGTGAGATCTAGTCTGATCATGTTTGATTGGTTAGGGCTCAAGATCGGTAAGCTTCGATCGAGAGAGATGATGCTAGATCGGTGAGATCAGTAGCATCAAAAGATGAACGGTCAGATCTTGAACCTTAAGGTTTAATTTGATCTGGACCAATTCTTGGGCTGATTTGGTTTGGTCGTTGGACCAACTACATTGAACCGGCTCATATGTGAGCGCTTGGTTCATATGAGAGAAGAGATATGCGTTTGGTTCACTTCATGTGAACGCATAACGCATGTATTGAAGTCTTGCTAATTTTGGCATTTTCAGTTTACCAAAGTGATGAACGTCTCAACGTTCGATCACAAGGCTTCTCTAACGCTCGTCTCCCTTTTGCTCTCGACGAGAGAAAAACACACACTCTTGCGTGGTGTAAGTCGACGAGAAGAAGGATCGGCCAAGAGAGACTTCATCATCGCCTTCCATTCGACAAGGAAGCTTGGGTGCCTTGCTAGCACAAGGGACGCCAAGGAAGTAAGCGATCTTCATCTTGTGTGTGAACTTTTGGAGGAGATCAAAGTTGCTCTCTTCTTCCAACGCACCATCCAAGCGATGGCCATGGTATGGATCTTATCCAATCTTTGCAAGTTGATCATTGAAACATACATGCGATCATAAGAGAACCTAGATTCCGCAAGAAAAGGTTTTACATGCGCCTATTAAGGTTTGCGCCCCCCTCTTGAAAGGGGTACTCACAATAGGTTTGCGCCCCCCTCATGAAAGGGGAACTTACACTACAGAGGTATACCATCAGGGTTGCCTCATGGAGAAGGTGCTTAAAGCAATTGGGCATTTTCATGATGACATAGAGGATGCGAGGGAAATTCTGTGGGAGCAATTTGGCTATGAGAGTGAAGAAGGAGATCAGGAAGATGATCGGGATGAACCTATGGGTGAGGCAGCTCCAGCTGAAGAAGATAATGAGGAAACAGATACCGACGCCGATGAGTAGAGCTTTGTGAGTATTCCTTTTCCCTACCTATACTTTATTTGTTCTTACAAGTCGTTGATGATGCATATTTTTGTAGGGAAGGATGACACAGTCATGCCTCTTGCGTCTGGTACTCCTCGTTTTGATATTTGTGTTCTTATGAATTGTGGATTTAGATTCAATTTGGTTATACTTATATATTAAGATATTTGATGATGATGTTATTCAGCACCATACGTAGGTGCATTCTGATTTCTGGGTTATAACACTCGTAACTAGATAATTTGTTTCCCTTGAATGTATGCATTGATTTCTCTATGATGATTTGTGAAGTTTTAATTCTTATGGAATCTTGATGATATATATTGCTGTGATGATATATTCATTTTGATTGTGATGATAAATGTCTATGCATGTTAATGTCTATGAATGCTGATATACCTATTATGCTGAATTTATTTCTTCAATATATATCTACTTGATGAAATCTTTCATTGATTGATGCATGAGGTTTTGGGAAGGTATGTTGTTCAATGGATGCAATCTAAGAGTGAAACATCTTTCTTAAATAAAATGAGCATATGAGTGTAATTTTTGAATTGATGTCGATTGATTAACCTAGTTGATGTTTAATCTATTTTACTATTTGTTGGGAGGATAGAATCCAAGATCCAAAAAGAGAAAATGACTCCTCTACTTGGCACTGCTTAAAATTGACAGTGATACTGAAGATATGAGTTGAAGTCAAGATAAAAAAAAGAAGAGAGAAAGAAGAATGACTCCTCTATTTGGCACTGCGAAAAATTGACAGTGGTACCGATGTTATGAGTTGAAGTCCAAATAAAAAGTGTGTATCCATGTGGGCACATGCCATGGAAAAATCATTTGACATTAAGTCCACTGTCTTAGGTAAGATTCTTCCTACCAAAGAGATATGAGTTCTATTACATCGGCTATGTGGCCAATGTACTCTAAATTCGTCACCAGAAAAAAGGTGGTAATTGATTTAGCGAATGTCAAACATGAAAAAGAGAGAGAAAAGAGAGATTTTGAGTGGAAAAAGATTTTGGAGATCCTATTCATGTAAACAAAAGTATTATGAGTTTAAACTTAAATTTGGGAGAATTCATAAGACTGAAATTCTGTTTATTATACAAGTTGTGAAGTTTTATTTAGTTAGGTTGTGAATCTTAAGGATTAATTTTAGAGGATGGTATACTTATTTGAGATTTTACTTAGCATTTGGTGGGGATTTTTCATATGTGATTATATTTTAGAAATTTTTTTTTATAAGAAAGTATATTCTCCATATTCAGCATTGTTCTCTTTATTTGCTTGGGGACAAGCAAGGTTTGAGCCTTATGTATTTTGATGACTCAAAAATATATAATAGATTTTATATTGATTGTTTAGTCATTTGAGTTATATTCATGCTCTTTTGCTTGTTTTTAAGCCTTATTTGTCAAATATTTTGGAATCTACACCTATTCTCGTTTTTGATCAATTTCAAGTAGAAAAGGCTAAATTTCAATGATTTTTGAATAATTTGAGTGCATGGACGAAATCCAATCATCAAGAAGGAATTAACTACTAATTTCAAGCAATTCCAAGCGTAAAGCGATATTACGGCAGAGCCGTAATTTTTATTACGGACGTGATTTTACTGGAACTTATAGAATGAATCACACCACCACCGTGATTAATTTTCTCAACTGCAATTTTTGGAGATTTTTGCACAGATAAGATTACCATACTGCCGTAAATTTTATTATGGCCGTAATTTTATAAGGGTGAATTGAAGCAATCACGACACTACCGTAATAATTATCACTAGCCGTAATTATTCCAGAGAATTATATAGAGCAAATCACTGTACTACCGTGATTATTATTACAGGCCGTAATTGTCCTAGGATTTTGCACAGAGAAGATTACGACACTGCCGTAATTTTGATTTAACCAACCGAGTTTGCCCGAGTCTTCCGTGAGTTACTATAGCCGGTGTTTGCGAAGCCAAATTTGGGAGATTTAGGACATGATTTCAAAATCGAAAAGAAGAGGAGGGATCTATAAGAGGAGGAGAAGATTTCAAGACAAGCATCCCCAATTTAATCCATGACAGAAGGATAATTGTCTTTAATCTTTTTTAGTTTCAAGTATCAACATGTTTTAGAGTTTCTAACATGTACTGAGAGGTGACTTACAATACTTGGAACCGTTAAATTATCGTTTTAGGAACTTAGGCTATGCGAATAGATTTGTTCTTAAATCATGATTTTTGAAGCATAAATTCTTGTTAATAATTTGATCTAGGAATTTTTATTGAATTAGACATAAAAATACGCACTGATAAGGTGATTTGCATTGTTGGAAACCCTTAAGTAAAACTTGTGAAATTAAGATATGAGAATATTTAATTTTGCTTGAGATGTTGACACTGGGAGTTAAACCACAAAAGTGAATTTTAACTTTTTTTGTCTAATTTACTTATTTTAAACGCTGAATAGTAAGTCACGAGAGTGAATGTTATTTGGTGTAAATTGTTCGTCCGAGAGGAGGCAATTTTTTATAAGTAAATTTCATCTTTATCATAACAACAATAGCTAACAAACACTTATTTATGTTTAGTCATACAAGAGAAGAAGGATGAAACCCTAGTCCCAAATTTCTCTCTCTGATAATCCTAATAATTTCTAATCGTACGCTTACGACTTATTTCACTATACATTGTTCACTTAGCTAGTGAGAACACAACAATTTGGTACTTAACACGTAGGTGTTAGTGTTATGCCCTGAGACCTATCTTTTGGTCTAGACATATGTACTATATACATTGATATTTTATGGATATCCTGGCATTGTCATTGTCATGGTTTATTATACATCTGTGCATATGTAAGTTTACATAATGATGTCCCTAGAGATATTTCTATCTCAGTTTCATATGTCCTGAGTCGAGTACCATAGTGGATAGGGGACAACTATGGTGCGGGTGAGACTCGTTTATGCACTGGTTAGCGCAAGTTGCTTAACGCAGGCATAAGGGTACATTAAGGGAGATATGCTGGACCGACCCGTCGTGAGAGTTCTTCTTGGTGTCCGAGGAAGAATCTCACAGTGATAGAGTTGTATTTGTCCTTTGACTTGAGGAAGATTGTATCTCTGTGTTGTAAGGGAAATACTTTGACACAATCGAACGCCTCGCCATAACAGGGAGGTTATAACAGTTGTTATTGGGTATGTCTTAAGCAATACGAGAGGTATGTCTTGCCGATAGAGGATTTGCCCCTTCCATACGGGGAAGCTTGATGTCCATGGGCCCCTAGATGGTGCATGACTAAAAGAGTGTGGCCACACCAAAGTTTAGCTTGATTTAGTCATGACCATCATCGTTGGAATTAACAAGTGTGACACGCTTGTCCAACTTGGACGATCAGCCTGGCAAAGGGACATTGATACTCTAATATCTTATCACAGTTTTGAGGTTGTCGATGGCGACATTTATTCTGATGACTTGGGTAGCAGCGATGCACTGCTAGGTGCCACTCACTGCTCATGATGATTAGGTCATCACTACCAACATCAGAGGGACCTACAGGGTCGCACACTTAGATGCTAGAGACTCCGTATTGATCGGTTAGGCTCTGATCGAATCATTAAGTGATTCGTATCATTTTGGGAAGCTGATGTATTGAGATTTCTTTTGAGGAGATGGTATTTTATTTTGTTCATGTTTGACCACTAGTTGACTCTAGTGGACCACATTTGACTTCTGTTGACCCGAGTTGTCAAAATGAGTCAAACAAGGGTCTTAGTGTAAGTTTGGACTTGACACTTTAGTCACATGAATAAAATAAAATAATTAATTGGCAAGATAATTTTTATCTTGGCTAATTAATTGAGCTTGGCACTTTTGCAATTGAATTGTGGAATTAAATTGGCGTGGTGTTGAGAGTGGGATTTGAACCCACGCCCTCTCAAACCAATACAGACGCCAATACATAATCCCACATGGATAAAATCTCCAAGTCTAGTTAGTTCCTCTCTTATAAATAGAGAAGCCCTCTTGGGAGATTTTTGCACCAGTCTCTTCTCTCATCTCTTGTTGTCGCCTCCCCTCTGCTCCTTGGTGTGAGGGTCTTGTAGGTGAAGACGATAAGTAAATTTTTGCATCAAGGTTGGGACAAGTTGTAGTGCTGCCCACTCCTTGTCGCCAACGCTTCCCCTTCTCTTTGGCGCGTGGTCTTCATGATTGGCGCAAGTAGAGAAGACTTTTGAGGCATGGATCTCTTATCCCGAAGCTAGCACGTGCGTGGAGCAGAGGAGTCTCGAGGTAGTCCATGCGTGCATGAGTGTAGAGGACGGGCCGATTGCACGTCTCTAGTCGTCGACATCAATCGCTTCAAACTGCTAAGTGCATTATACCCCTATCACATCCTTTGTATTCTTCATAAGACGGTCCTTATTGTTGAATTAGGAATCTCGTTTCGGGCTCGCTTCCATTGTTTCCATTTTTAAATAGGTCGGGGATTCCCAACAGTGGTATCAGAGCCAACTTACGAGATACATCGCTGTATGGTTTTTCTAGCATTCGCATGTCATAAAATTTTTCGAAAATCTTTACGCCATGTTTTATGTGTAGAAAAATAGTAGGTTTGTTATTTCTCACTCTTATGATATTCATGATTTTCGGTTTCTACACATAGGGATAGACCCTATTCATGATTTCTCACTCTTATTTCTCCTCGCACTCATGGGATAGACACATAGTGTGAGACTTGTATTTAAATTTCGGGGCATGGACTGGGTGATTGCCCTAATCTATACAAGTTAGGGATTGCAAGTGGTATCAATAATTGGGGTATATATGGCCACTTGTAGACTCCTTAGAGAAAACAAAAAATCTGAATTTACAATAAGATCGCTGAGATTTAATGAACATGTTTTCTAAATGAAAAACTAAAATCTGGCTTTGTAGTTTTTCATTTCATATAGAAGAGTATGTTTTAGGTGTTTTTCTTTATGCATATGATATGGTTATAGACAAGCCCTAAAGCATGCCTGTGATGTATTCTTGTGAAGGCCTGCGTGCCGCCCTTATTTTCTTTTATATTTTGTAAATCTAAAGTCGAAGATTAGGGAAGACAACCTTACATCGCAGCTTACTCCTTTGCGCATCTGACTAAGAAAGGGCAGCCTTCTCATAGCCAAAGCTTTGGTGGCTTCTAGGGATTTTCTCTAGGGGCGTATCTTCAGGATAAGGGGCTATTGAGAAGGGTTTTGTGTAATTTATGGCTTGGCCTAAACCCTAATGGCTTCTAGGGTTTCCTAGAGGCGCATATAGGGGTTGCTAAGGGGTTGATATGAAGAGTCCCCTTCAAGGGGGAGCGAAAACCCTAAAGTGGCGCAAGTAGATTCTAGGGGTTTCAACAACAAGATCGCATGTAGTTCATATGATTAACTTGTATAAATGGAATAGATCTGAAAGGGATCATACCAACGCCATTAGATTGGATGGCGACTTGGAAGTAGAGAGTGATGCCGCTCTCCTCCAAAGAAGACGCACACAAGAAGATGTCGCCTACTTCCTTTGGCGTTCCTTGTGCTAGCAAGGGCCGAAGGTATCCTTGATCGCTTGAAGGAGATGAGATGGTTTCTTGGCCTCGTCAAGTGCACTCCTTGTCGTGAAGAACACCACACGAAAAAGAGAGGTCCCGTGGAAGAGGCGAGAGCGTGAGATGTTTTCAACGTCAAGGCGTTACCTCAACGTGGAGGCGTTACTCTCTAATTTGGAAAAACCAACTTCCAAATATAGTAACCGCTTAACTCTTCATGCGTTCACTCCAAGTGAACCGATCCTCACCTCTTCACCCTTGAACCATGCGCTCATTTGATGAGCCGGTTCAAATAGATTTGGTCCAAAAACCAAATTAGGCCAAGGGATGGTCTAGACCTTCTATGAACCAAATGGCTCAAGATCTAACCGTACATCTCCTGATGCTCTTGATCTCACCGATCTAGCATCTAATCTCTCGATCGAAGCTTACCGATCTCAAGCCCTAACCAATCAAACATGATCAGACCAGATCTCACTTACAATCAGAGTTTAAACTCCTTTAAACTGAACCAAAACAATTCAGTCCACACGATCTGACTTAAGTAAGCCATATCATCAAATTGTGCGACCCTGAGGGTTTCCTTTAAATGTCGGTAACGATAACTTACGTTATCACGATCAGTGAGGGGTATCTAGCAACACATCACTATCTCCCGATATAAAGGAAAGAGTCTTCCAAGACTACACCCAAACCACAGCACAAGTGTGAATCCACTTCACCAGGCATATCATGTTTCCTTTGCCACTGGATGTTCTTATTGGACAAGCGTGTCAAGCCTGTAGCTCCAATATGATGAGCATGATTAGATCAGATGAATATAGTCACCTGGGTATGGCCATACACTTTCTCAATCATCTCATTCAAGGGGGCCTCTTTAGAACATCACACTCCAATCAAGGAGACGGCAATCCTATATCTATCACTAGTGTCCTAACCTGACTCATGATCATTATCCAAGATAGTCTATAACCATTATGTTTCAAATGATATTGAACTACCTCAAAACAATGACAATCATCATTTAGAAACACAAGTGATCTCAAGTCAGAGGACATGTGCCACTTGATGCATACAAGGATTATTCACATTGTGACAAGCAATTGAATATCCTAGTAGGGTCTGTCCAGTACATCCAATGTACCCATGAGTCTACATCTTATTCCATGCTCGAAGCATCCTATAAGATTAGAACACATATTAGTCTCCATCATATCAAGGCTGTCTCATGTTCACCAAGATATCTCGACTAAGGACATAGAGCATGTCAGCCTAGCTGAACAGCATTGAGACATTATTCAGAAGTACATGTATTGCAGCAGATAATATAACAACCTGAATAACAACCATTGCCTTTAAAAACATAAGAGTTTATACATGATACTGATACAATCCCAAGGCCTCAAACATTAGCCTTAAGGGCATACCCCAACAATCTCCCACTTGCACTTAATCTAATGGTTGAGAAATCTCAAACCCATATTATTACAGTGCTTCTCATGCTTCTGCTGCGCCAGAGGCTTGGTAAGCGGGTCAGCCAGATTGTCATCTGTATGAACCTTGCAGACTTTGATCTCGCCTCGATCAATGATCTCCCGGATCAAATGAAACCGTCTCTGTATGTGCTTGGACTTCTGGTGCGACCGTGGTTCCTTTGCTTGTGCGATTGCTCCAGTGTTATCACAGAAGATAACCAAAGGATCAGCACTCGAAGGAACAACACCAAGTTCCTGAACGAACTTTCGAATCCACACTGCCTCCTTAGATGCTTCTGAGGCTGCAACATACTCGGCTTCTGTTGTGGAATCAGCAACAATAGACTGTTTGAAACTTTTCCACACCACTGCTCCTCCATTCAAGCTAAAAACATAGCCTGATTGCGATCGGAAATCATCCTGGTCCGATTGGAACGAAGCATCAGTATATCCTTCTATACTGAGTTCTTCCTGACCACCATATACCAATAACATATCTTTGGTCCTCCGCAGATATTTTAAAATGTTCTTGACTGCAATCCAGTGCGCCTAACCTGGATTACTTTGGAATCGACTGGTCACGCTTAACCCGTAAGCGACGTCTGGGCGAGTACACAACATCGCATACATAATGGACCCAATAGCCGAAGCATAAGGCATATTGTCCATTTCATCTTTCTCAGTCTGTGTTTGTGGACACTGACTCTTTGAAAGATTCAGACCATGTCTGACTGGAAGATATCCTCTTTTAGAATTCTCTAAATGGAATCTCTCCAGGACTTTATCGATGTAAGTACTCTGGCACAGCCCGAGAAGCCTCTTAGATCTATCCCTGTAGATCTTCACACCTAACACATAGGCTGCTTCTCCTAGATCTTTCATCTGGAAACATTTTCTTAACCATGCTTTGACAGCATGCAGTTCAGGAATATCGTTTCCAATGATTAAGATATCATCGACGTAGAGGACTAGGAAAGTAATTACGCTCCCACTAAACCTCTTATATACACACGGGTCATCTTCATTCTTGATGAAACCAAATTCACAGATTGATTCATCAAAACGAATATTCCAGCTTCTAGATGCTTGTTTAAGTCCATAAATGGACTTCTTTAACTTGCATATTTTATGACGATCTGATGGATTAGTGAAACCTTCAGGTTGTGTCATATACACATCCTCATCCAGTTTTCCATTAAGGAAAGCAGTCTTCACATCCATTTGCCAGATCTCATAATCATAATATGCCGCTATCGCAAGTATAATCCGAATAGACTTGAACATGGCTACAGGAGAGAAAGTTTCATCATAATCTATCCCGTAGATTTGTTTGAAACCTTTCGCAACTAGCCTGCCTTTATAGGTAACCACGTTACCATCCATGTCAATCTTCTTCTTGAAGATCCATTTACAGCCTATAGGGATAACTCCCGGAGGCGGATCAACCAAATCCCAGACTTGGTTATCTGACATGGAGTCCATCTCGGCTTGCATAGCTTCAAGCCATCTAGCTGAATCCGGTCCACTGACCGCACCCGCATAAGTAAGGGGTTCATCATGATCAATGATGTAGACTCCGTCATAGCGCTCAGGCTGTCGATGGATCCTTCCCGATCTTTGCGGTTCCCGTGATATCTGAGTCTCAGGTTGTTCAATAACCTGCTCAACTGGCTCAGGCTCATCCAACTATGCTTGACTACTTTGTCCTTCTTCTGGATTCTCATCCAGTTTTATTTCTCTCCCATTGGCCTCTTGCAGAAGAAACTCCTTCTCAAGAAAAATGGCCGTCCGAGCAACAAATACCTTGTTCTCTTTGGGATCGTAGAAATAATAACCCTTAGTTTCCTTAGGGTAACTGACAAAGATGCATTTCTCAGATCTGCTCTCTAGTTTCCCAGAGGCGAGCTTTTTGACATAAGCCTCGCAACCCCAGATCTTGATAAATGTCAAGCTAGGCTATTTCCCATACCATAACTCATATGGAGTCTTTGAAACTGCCTTGGATGGCACTCGGTTTAGTACCTTTGCAGCTGTTTCCAGTGCAAATCCCCAAAAGGAGTAAGGTAGAGTAGCCTGACTCATCATAGAACGAACCATATCAAGTAATGTTCTATTTCTCCTCTCGGACACACCATTCCATTGCGGTGTTCCTGGCGGAGTGAGCTGTGAGATAATCCCACACTCCTTTAGATAGTCAGTAAATTCTCGACTTAGGTATTCACCACCTCGATCAGAACGAAGTGCCTTGATATTTCGGCCTAGCTGATTTTGTACTTCATTTTTGAACTCTTTGAACTTGTCAAAAGATTCATTCTTATGTCTCATTAGATAGACATACCCATATCTACTGAAATCATCAGTAAAGGTAATGAAGTATGAATAGCCACCTCTGGCATGTTTACTAAATGGCCCACACACATCACTGTGTATAAGGTCAAGTAAACCTGAAGCCCTTTGACCTTTGTGAGGAAAAGGAGACTTCGTCATTTTACCCAATAAACAAGCTTTGCATGTATCAATCTCCTCATAGGAGAATGATCCCAGCAGTCCATGATCATGCAACCGCTTAATGCGTTTCTTGTTAATATGGCCTAAACGACTATGCCATAACAAGGTGCTGTCATCAGCATACTTGGCTTTCTTATTATCAATATTTTGTATAGAATATTCCATGTCCAACATGAATAACCCATTGTTAATTGATCCAGAAGCATAAACAATATTATCTAAAGAAAGAACACACTTTGAAATATTGCATTCAAAGGAAAAACCTTTCCTGACAAGAGCAGGAATGGAGATAATATTTTTAGTAATGCTTGGTACAAAGTAACAATTGTTTAGTTCTAATACAAGACCAGATGGTAATGAGATGTAATATTCTCCTACAGCAACAGCAGCAACCCGTGCCCCGTTTCCAACTCGTAGGTCCACCTCATGCTGTCCCACCTGTCTTCTTCTCTTGAGTTCCTGTACATTTGAACAAATGTGAACTCCACATGCAGTGTCCAACACCCATGAAATAGAAGAAGAGGATATCATGACTTCAGTCACGAAAATACCTGAGCCAGAAGCGATGCTTCCCTTCTTGTCTCCTTGGAGCGCTTTACAGTCCTTTTTCCAGTGACCCAGCTGGCCACAGTGGAAACATCTGTATTCCTTCGACCGCTTAACCTTCTGTTTCAGAGCCTTGTTGTAGTTCTTGACAGGGGCTTTGCCCTTCTTCCCCTTCTTCTTGTTCCTGGAAGGAAACATCAAGACAGAGGTTGAAGGCTTGCCCTTTAGAGTTTCCTCTGTAGTCAAGAGCATATTCAGCAACTCTGCCGGAGTACAGTCGATCTTGTTCATATTAAAATTAATAATGAACGGATCGAAGGAGGCCGGGAGAGACTGCAGAATAATGTCTACAGCAAGCTCCTGATTGATGGTATGCCCCAGTTTCTCTAGAGCCTCTTTGTGCCCAATCATCTTGAGCACATGAGCTCCCACTGGACTCCCTTCAGCCAGTTTGCTCTGAAAGAAAAGCTTGGTCAAATTATAGCGTTCAGTCCTCGCCTGTGCAGCATATAGCATCTTGAGGTTTGCTATCATTTCCATAGCAGACATATCCTCATGCTGACGCTGCAGCGGTGGCGTCATAGACGCTAGCATCAGGCAAGCGACATCAATGCTATCATTGACATGCTTTTCATAGGCATCCCGAACCGCCCTTCCGGCGTTCGCAGCGGGTTGAGGCGGTACAGCCGTCTCGAGGACATACAGTTTCCTCTCAGCCTTAAGAACAATCTTAAGGTGTCCGTACCAGTCTGAGAAGTTTGGCCCAGCAAACTTCTCCCTTTCCAGTAGGGATCGCACATTGAAGCTCATGGTGTTCGTTGCTGCAGGAATCTACAACAATGCAAGAACAGCAAGGTCAGTATCAATGTTAAGAATCAATTCAGGACTTAAGAATGATTCTTTTCTCACTATTTTATCTGGCTGAAAAATCCAGCAAAACAGCCCGAAAGAGTAAAACTCTTTTAGTGAGATGGGATCCAGATTTCATACTTGGTCTCCGCGTCCCGCTCAGGCGAGATAAGATGCACAGAGAGTACAAGCACTAATTTCTGGTAGGCAGTCCCTGCCAATCGCCAACCCGTGCGATTCCCCTTCATCTGGGCGATCCAGCCGACTATGCCAACTGAGTTGGTACAACACAGTCTCTGATCCCACAGATGGCTGCCTCCATATAGCTACCATATGGGCCACATATGTAGCCTACATGGTCAAGCTGACCCGACCTACTCCCTGGACCACCACGTGCTATGCTGAGCAACGAGAAGCGATAAATCCCTTCTCTGTAACACGCAGGTGAAATCACACACCGTCTGAAGATAGATGGACGTGCCCACTGAGTGGGTACAACACGGCTCCAACGATAGTCAGAACAGTGAGGTTTCGCGTCAGAAGGCTTACGAGCTTGATATTTTAGCGTTGGATTTTAACGGTCTTTTATCTTCTTAACTATCATGCAAACCCTATGGTGATAGCAGAAGATAAACAAATCATGCACTTCTAATTATAAAAACGATAAGTAGAAAGCATGCTGATCTTATGTGGTAAAAGCCCATTAACCCTAAGTAAGACCTTAACTTTCACTTAAGTCTTCACTTGAGCTTTCTTCATGGGTCTTTTGCATCTCATCTGGCCCAACCCAGGGCCCAAGCGCCCACTGCAGATCAGGTGCGCCCACCAGGTAAATGCGCCTGTCCTAGGGTCGAGCCCTAGACCTCCCACCTGGTCAAGCCACTGCTGCATGCGCCAATGCCATGTGTGCTCTGTGCTCTTGTCTGATTAAAATTACAATTTAATCTATCTAGACAAGATTGACACGCAGGTCAATTACACAATAAATTAATTAAAATGTGATACGCAGATCACAATAATATTAATTTACAACTTTAATTCAGGCACGTAGGCCCCAGCACAGCACACATTAAAAAAAAGGGCAACCCACATAAGATGAAATAAACAAGCACATGGTATCCAATCAACATGTGATCCATTAACAAAATAAAATTTTTCAAAATCCCTTTGGAATCAATTTTATTTGTCTTATGAGCCCTACTACCTTACAACGGTCCATTAATAGGGATCCACTCATCATATCTAGTCAGATCCACTGCCCTTGCATGCACCAAGTCCTAACTGACTTGAGTTGACCTAATCAACCATGCATGCGCCAAGGGCTGAACAGCCTTCATGAGTTCTGGCTGTTGGGGTATGCCCTTAAGGCTAATGTTTGAGGCCTTTGGGATTGTATAAGTATCATGTAATAAACTCTTGTGTTTATAAAAGGCATGGTTATTATTCAGGTTGTTACCTTGTCTGCTGTAATAAGTGTACTTCTGAATAATGTCTCAAAGCTGTTCAGCTAGGCTGACAGGCTATATGTCCTTAGTCGAGATATCTTGGTGAACATGAGACAGCCTTGATATGATTGAGACTAATATGAGTGCTAATCTTATAGGATGCTTCGAGCATGGAATAAGATGTAGACTCATGGGTACATTGGATGTACTGGACAGACCCTACTCGGATATTCCATTGCTTGTCACAATGTGAATGATCCTTGTGAGCACTAAGTGGCACATGTCCTTTGACTTGAGATCACTTGTGTTTCTAAATGATGATTGTCATTGTTTTGAGGTAGTTCAATATCATTTGAAACATAATGATTATAGACTATCTTGGATGGTGAGCTTGAATCAGGTTAGAGCACTAGTGATAGACATAGGATTGCCGTCTCCTTGTTTAAGGAGTGTGATGTTCTAATGGGCCCCCTATATGAGATGATTGAGATAGTGTATGGCCATGCCCAGATGACAATGTGCATCTGATCTAATCATGCTCATCGTATTGGAGTTACAAGCTTGACCCGCTTGTCCAATAAGAACATCCAGTGGCAAAGGACACATGTATGCCTTGTGAATGGAGTCACACTTGTGCAATGGTTTGGGAGTAGTCTTGGAAGACTCTTTCCTTTATATCGGGAGACAGTGATGTGTTGCTAGATACCCCTCACTGATCGTGATAACGTAAGTTATCGTTACCGACATTTAGAGGAAACCCTCAGGGTCGCACAATTTGATGATATGGCTTACTTGAGTCAGATCGAATGGACTGGATTCTTTGAGTTCAGATTAAAGGGATTTTATCTCTGATTGTAAGTGAGATCTGGTCTGATCATGTTTGATTGATTAAGGCTTGAGATCGGTAAGCTTCGATCAAGAGAGATGATGCTAGATCGGAAAGATCAGGGGCATCAGGTGATGAATGGTTAGATCATGAGCCTTGGGGTTCAATATGGTCTAGACCACATGGCTTGAGCCATTTCGGTTTGGTTCATGAACCAAAGTTGAATCGAACGGTTTAGCTTGAACCGGTTCACAATTGTGAACGCATGGTTCAATGCTCAAATGCGTTTGGGTTATGGCTTGAGCGCATGCTTTGATGAGCTTCCATTTATGGAAAGTCATCAAAGGGGGCCGGTTTCACTTAACGCCAAAAACGCTTATGCGTTGGAACTCTTCTCATCAACGCCTTGGACATTGGTTGAGGTGTGGTTGACGACGAGAAGGAGAGCTTGGGCAAAGAGGAACTCTCGGCAACAAGGAAGTTCATCATCCCTTCCATTCGACAAGTGAAGATTCCTTGAGTGACTTGCTAGCACAAGCGACCCCAAGGAGTGAGCCAACTTCATCTTGTGTGTGGCACACTTTGGAGGAGACCTATCTTGATCTCTTCTTCCAAGCCGAGATCCAAGTCCATGGCATTGGTATGATTTCTAGTTTCAAGTTGATCATATTGTTTCATATCCGATCTTGACTTGAAGCCCTCTTTCCGCTATGCATGATAGATGAGCATGCTTAGGGTTTCTTCCCCCTTAGTTAGGGGTTCCTTCAATTGGTATCAGAGCTAGGCTCATGATATGATCGATATGATTGCTTTAAGTATTGGTGATCCATACATGATGTTGCGCTTACTGTTTCCTTGAGGCATGCTTTGTTTTCATGATGTTGCGCTTATATGTTCATGATGTTGCGCTTGTATCATATGTTCATGATGTTGCGCTTATATGTTCATGATGTTGCGCTTGTATCATATGTTCATGATGTTGCGCTTATATGTTCATGATGTTGCGCTTGTATCATATGTTCATGATGTTGCGCTTATATGTTCATGATGTTGCGCTTGTATCATATGCTCCTAAAGTATGCGCTCCCCCTTGAAGGGGACCTCCTAAAGTATGCGCTCCCCCTTGAAGGGGACCCCCTTAGATCTAAGGGTTATCAAGCATGTTGTTTGTTTGTAACATTGCGCATGTTATAAAAGTTTTCTAAAACTTACCTCTTGCGCGCTTCATTAGATCTAAGGTGCCACTACATTAAACCCTTAGATGGGTTGATGAGGTTGAAGTCACCACTAGGTTGGATCCAAGTCTGATCAGACCATCTGACAGCTCAGATGGGTTGACCCAATAGCACCTATGCGCAAGCACAAGGTGGCTATAGGTTGACTGCATCTAGGGCGTGTAGCGAGGTCTGGTTGAGACAACTACTGAACACACTTGAGTTAGGCCCGGGGTCACACCCGCTTGCCAAAACTCATGGGGTGGTTCAGCCCTTGGGGCATGCATGGTTGACCATTAGGTCAACTCGGGTCAGTTAGGACTCGGTGCATGCAAGGGCAAAGGATCTAGCTAGATGGATGAGTGGATCCCCATCAATGGACCATTGTAAGGTTGTAGGGCTCATAAGGAAATTAAATTGATGCCATGGGTTTTTCCAAAATTTAATTTCTTGAATGGATCACATGTTGATTGAATCATATGCTTGTTTATTTAGTCTTATGTGGGTTGCCCTATTGTGTGCTGTGCTGGGGCCTGCGAGCCTGGATAAGTTGTAAATTAATTTGTGATCTGCGAATCACATTGTACTTAATTTATAATATGTAGTTGACCTGCGAGTCAACCTTGTCTAGATAGATCAAATGTACTTTGATTAGACAAGTGCACACATCCAAGAGGGGCATTCATCTGGTGGTGCACCTGAGGTGCTCTTGGCGCTAGGGCACTGGGTTGGACCAGATGAGATGCAAGGAGCTCAAGTGAAGACTTAAGTAAATTAAGGTCTTACTAGGGTTCATGGGCTTTTACCACATAAGATCATGCTTTCTTCTTATTGCTTATAATTAGAATTGCATGTTTAAGTTTATCTTCTGCTATCACCATAGGACTTGTATGATAGTTAAGAAGATAAAAGACCGATAAAATCCAACGCTAACATATCAAGCTCGTAAGCCTTCTGACGCGAAACCTCACCTTTCTGATTATCGTTGGAGCCGTGTTGAACCCACTCAGTGGGCACGTCCACCTATCTTCAGACGGTGCTGGATTTCACCTGCGTGTTACAGAGTTGGGATTTATCCCCTCTCGTTGCTCAGCATAGCACGTGGTGGTCCAGGGAGTAGGTCAGGTCAGCTTGACCATGTTGGCTACATATGTGGCGCATATGGTAGCACATGGAGGCAGCCATCTCTGGGATCAGAGACTGTGTTGTACCAACTCAGTTGGCACAGTCTGCTGGATTGCCAAGATGAAGGGGAATCGCACGGGTTGGCGATTGGCTGGCACAGCCTACCAGAAATTAGTACTTGTCATCTCTGTGCATCTTATCTCGCCTGAGCGGGACGCGGAGACCAAGTATGAAATCTGGATCCCATCTCACTAAAAGAGTGTTACTCTTTCGGACTGTTTACTGGATTTTTCAGTCAGACAAAATAGTGAGAAAAGAATCTTTCTTAAGTCCTGGATTGATTCTGAAACATTGATACTAACCTTGCTGTTCTTGCTTGTTGTAGATTCCTGCAGCAACGAACACCATGAGCTTCAATGTGCGATCCCTACTGGAAAGGGAGAAGTTTGCTGGGCCGAACTTCTCTGACTGGTTCGGACACCTTAAGATTGTTCTTAAGGCAGAGAGGAAACTGTATGTCCTCGAGACGGCGATACCGCCGCAGCCCGCTCCGAACGCCGCAAGGGCGGTTCGGGATGCCTACGAAAAGCACGTCAATGATAGCATTGATGTCGCTTGCCTGATGCTAGCGTCTATGACGCCACCGCTGCAGCGTCAGCATGAGGATATGTCGGCTATAGAAATTATAGCGAACCTCAAGATGCTGTATGCTGCACAGGCGAGGACTGAACGCTATAATCTGACGAAGCTCTTCTTTCAGAGCAAACTGGCTGAGGGGAGCCCAGTGGGAGCTCACGTGCTCAAGATGATTGGGCACAAGGAGGCTCTGGAGAAACTGGGGCATACCATCAACCAGGAGCTTGCTGTGGATATTATTCTGCAGTCTCTCCCGCCTTCTTTCGATGCGTTCATTATTAACTTTAATATGAACAAGATCGATTGTACGCCGGCAGAGCTGCTGAATATGCTCTTGACAACTGAGGAAACTCTGAAGGGTAAGCCTTCAACCTCTGTCTTGATGGTTCCTTCTAGGAACAAGAAGAAGGGGAAGAAGGGCAAGGCCCCTGTCAAGAATTACAGTAAGGCCCTGAAACAGAAGGTGAAGCGGTCGAAGGACAACAGGTGTTTCCACTGTGGCCAGCTGGGTCACTGGAAAAAGGACTGTAAAGCGCTCCAAGGAGATAAGAGGGGAAGCATTGCTTCTGGCTCAGGTATATACGTGACGGAAGTCATGGTTTCATCTTCTTCTATATCATGGGTGTTAGACACTGCATGTGGAGTTCACATTTGTTCAAATGTGCAGGAACTCAAGAGAAGAAGGCAGGTGGGACAGCATGAGGTAGACCTACGAGTTGGAAACGGGGCACGGGTTGCTGCTGTTGCTGTAGGAGACTATTTCATTACTTTACCATCTGGCATTGTATTAGAATTAAACAATTGTTATTTTGTACCCAGTATTACCAAGAATATTATCTCCATTCCTGCTCTTGTCAGGAAAGGATTTGCCTTTGAATGCAAGATTTCAAAGTGTGTTTTAACTTATGATAATATTGTGTATGCAACTGGTTCAATTAACAATGGGTTATACATGTTGGACATGGAAAATTCTATACAAAACATTGATAATAAGAAAGCCAAGTATGCTGATGACAGCACCTTGCTATGGCATAGTCGTTTAGGCCATATAAACGAGAAGCGCATTAAGCGGTTGCATGAACATGGACTGCTGGGATCATTCTCCTATGAGGAGATTGAGACATGCAAAGCTTGTTTAATGGGTAAAATGACGAAGTCTCCTTTTCCTTACAAAGGTCAAAGGACTTCAGGTTTACTGGACCTTATACACAGTGATGTGTGTGGGCCTTTCAGTAAACATGCCAGAGGTGGCTATCAGTACTTCATTACCTTCACTGATGATTTCAGTAGGTATGGGTATGTCTATTTAATGAGACATAAAAATGAATCTTTTGACAAGTTCAAAGAGTTCAAGAATGAAGTACAGAATCAGTTAGGCCGAAATATCAAGGCACTTCGTTCTGATCGAGGTGGTGAATACCTGAGTCATGCGTTTACTGACTATCTGAAGGAGTGTGGGATTATCTCACAGCTCACTCCGCCAGGAACACCGCAATGGAATGGTGTGTCCGAGAGGAGAAATAGAACGCTACTTGATATGGTTCGTTCTATGATGAGTCAGGCTACTCTTCCATATTCCTTTTGGGGTTTTGCACTGGAAACAGCTGCAAAGGTACTAAACCGAGTGCCATCCAAGGCAGTTTCAAAGACGCCATATGAGTTATGGTATGGGAAACAGCCTAGCTTGACATTTATCAAAATCTGGGGTTGCGAGGCTTATGTCAAAAAGCTCGCCTCTGGGAAACTAGAGAGCAGATCTGACAAATGTATCTTTGTCGGTTACCCTAAGGAAACTAAGGGTTATTATTTCTACGATCCCAAAGAGAACAAGGTTTTTGTTGCTCGGACGGCCATATTTCTTGAGAAGGAGTTTCTTCTGCAAGAGGCCAGTGGGAGAGAAATAAAGCTGGATGAAAATCCAGAGGAAGGACAAAGTAGTCAAGCACAGTTGGATGTGCCTGAGCCAGTAGATCAGGTTATTGAACAACCTGAGGCTCAGATATCACGGGAACCGCGAAGATCGGGTAGGATCCGTCGACAGCCTGAGCGCTATGACGGAGTCTACATCATGGATAATGATGAACCCCTAACTTATGCGGATGCGGTCAGTGGACCGGAGTCAGCTAGATGGCTTGAAGCTATGCGAGCCGAGATGGACTCCATGTCAGATAACCAAGTCTGGGATTTGGTTGATCCGCCTCCGGGAGTAATCCCTATAGGCTGTAAATGGATCTTCAAGAAGAAGATTGACATGGATGGTAACGTGGTTACCTATAAAGGCAGGCTAGTTGCGAAAGGTTTCAAACAAATCTACGGGATAGATTATGATGAAACTTTCTCTCCTGTAGCCATGTTTAAGTCTATTCGGATTCTTTTCGCGATAGCTGCATATTACGATTATGAGATCTGGCAGATGGATGTGAAGACAGCTTTCCTCAATGGAAATCTGGATGAGGATGTGTATATGACACAACCTGAGGGTTTCACTAATCCATCAGATCGTCATAAAATATGCAAGTTAAAGAAATCCATTTATGGATTGAAGCAAGCATCAAGAAGCTGGAATATTCGTTTTGATGAATCAATCTCTGAGTTTGGTTTCATCAAGAACGAAGATGACCCGTGTGTATATAAGAGGTTTAGTGGGAGCGTGATTACATTCCTAATCCTCTACGTCGATGATATCTTGATCATTGGAAACGATATTCCTGAACTGCATGCTGTTAAGGCATGGTTAGGAAAATGTTTTCAGATGAAAGATCTAGGAGAAGCAGCCTATGTATTAGGTGTGAAGATCTACCGGGATAGATCTAAGAGGCTTCTCGGGTTGTGCCAGAGTACCTACATCGATAAGGTCCTGGAGAGATTCCATTTAGAGAATTCTAAACGTGGATATCTTCCAGTCAGACATGGTCTGAATCTTTCGAAGAGTCAGTGTCCACAAACACAGACTGAGAAAGATGAAATGGACAATACGCCTTATGCTTCGGCTATTGGGTCCATTATGTATGCGATGTTGTGTACTCGCCCAGACGTCGCTTACGGGTTAAGCGTGACCAGTCGATTCCAAAGTAATCCAGGTTTGGCGCACTGGATTGCGGTCAAGAACATCTTAAAATATCTGCGGAGGACCAAAGATATGTTCTTGATATATGGTGGTCAGGAAGAACTCAGTATAGAGGGATATACTGACGCTTCGTTCCAGTCGGACCAGGATGATTTCCGATCGCAATCAGGCTATGTTTTTAGCTTGAATGGAGGTGCTGTGGTGTGGAAAAGTTTCAAACAGTCAACTGTTGCTGATTCCACAACAGAAGCCGAGTATGTTGCAGCCTCGGAAGCATCCAAGGAGGCAGTGTGGATTCGTAAGTTCGTGAGAGAACTTGGTGTCGTTCCTTCGAGTGCAGATCCTTTGGTTATCTTCTGTGATAACACTGGAGCTATAGCACAAGCAAAGGAACCGCGGTCACACCAGAAGTCCAAGCACATACAAAGACGTTTTCACTTGATCCGGGAGATCATTGATCGTGGCGAGATCAAGATTTGCAAGGTTCATACAGATGACAATCTGGCAGACCCGCTTACCAAGCCTCTGGCGCAGCAGAAGCATGAGAAGCACTGTAATAATATGGGTTTGAGATTTCTCAACCATTAGATTAAGTGCAAGTGGGAGATTGTTGGGGTATGCCCTTAAGGCTAATGTTTGAGGCCTTTGGGATTGTATAAGTATCATGTAATAAACTCTTGTGTTTATAAAAGGCATGGTTATTATTCAGGTTGTTACCTTGTCTGCTGTAATAAGTGTACTTCTGAATAATGTCTCAAAGCTGTTCAGCTAGGCTGACAGGCTATATGTCCTTAGTCGAGATATCTTGGTGAACATGAGACAGCCTTGATATGATTGAGACTAATATGAGTGCTAATCTTATAGGATGCTTCGAGCATGGAATAAGATGTAGACTCATGGGTACATTGGATGTACTGGACAGACCCTACTCGGATATTCCATTGCTTGTCACAATGTGAATGATCCTTGTGAGCACTAAGTGGCACATGTCCTTTGACTTGAGATCACTTGTGTTTCTAAATGATGATTGTCATTGTTTTGAGGTAGTTCAATATCATTTGAAACATAATGATTATAGACTATCTTGGATGGTGAGCTTGAATCAGGTTAGAGCACTAGTGATAGACATAGGATTGCCGTCTCCTTGTTTAAGGAGTGTGATGTTCTAATGGGCCCCCTATATGAGATGATTGAGATAGTGTATGGCCATGCCCAGATGACAATGTGCATCTGATCTAATCATGCTCATCGTATTGGAGTTACAAGCTTGACCCGCTTGTCCAATAAGAACATCCAGTGGCAAAGGACACATGTATGCCTTGTGAATGGAGTCACACTTGTGCAATGGTTTGGGAGTAGTCTTGGAAGACTCTTTCCTTTATATCGGGAGACAGTGATGTGTTGCTAGATACCCCTCACTGATCGTGATAACGTAAGTTATCGTTACCGACATTTAGAGGAAACCCTCAGGGTCGCACAATTTGATGATATGGCTTACTTGAGTCAGATCGAATGGACTGGATTCTTTGAGTTCAGATTAAAGGGATTTTATCTCTGATTGTAAGTGAGATCTGGTCTGATCATGTTTGATTGATTAAGGCTTGAGATCGGTAAGCTTCGATCAAGAGAGATGATGCTAGATCGGAAAGATCAGGGGCATCAGGTGATGAATGGTTAGATCATGAGCCTTGGGGTTCAATATGGTCTAGACCACATGGCTTGAGCCATTTCGGTTTGGTTCATGAACCAAAGTTGAATCGAACGGTTTAGCTTGAACCGGTTCACAATTGTGAACGCATGGTTCAATGCTCAAATGCGTTTGGGTTATGGCTTGAGCGCATGCTTTGATGAGCTTCCATTTATGGAAAGTCATCAAAGGGGGCCGGTTTCACTTAACGCCAAAAACGCTTATGCGTTGGAACTCTTCTCATCAACGCCTTGGACATTGGTTGAGGTGTGGTTGACGACGAGAAGGAGAGCTTGGGCAAAGAGGAACTCTCGGCAACAAGGAAGTTCATCATCCCTTCCATTCGACAAGTGAAGATTCCTTGAGTGACTTGCTAGCACAAGCGACCCCAAGGAGTGAGCCAACTTCATCTTGTGTGTGGCACACTTTGGAGGAGACCTATCTTGATCTCTTCTTCCAAGCCGAGATCCAAGTCCATGGCATTGGTATGATTTCTAGTTTCAAGTTGATCATATTGTTTCATATCCGATCTTGACTTGAAGCCCTCTTTCCGCTATGCATGATAGATGAGCATGCTTAGGGTTTCTTCCCCCTTAGTTAGGGGTTCCTTCACTGGCAAGCGGGTGTGACCCCGGGCCTAACTCATGTGCGTTCAATGGTTGTCTCAACTAGACCTCGCTACACGCCCTTGATGCAGTCGACCTATAGCCACCTCGTGCTTGCGCACAGGTGCTATCTGGTCAACCCATCTAGGCTGTCAGATGGTCTGATCAGACTATTTGGATCTTATCTAGAGGATGACTTCAACCCTAAACCCGTCTAAGGGTTTATAGCAGGCGTCACTTAGATCTAATGGTGATGCGCGCAAGATATAATAAGGTTTGATAAAAACAACATCCAAGCGCCACCATACAACATACATGCGCAAACATAAACATGAACAAACTAGCATGTAGTTATTCGGCATGTGATTAGATCTACTCTTAGCATGCGCAAACAAGGATCACATATAAGCAATCAAATGAACATACATAAAACTTGGCTCTGATACCAATTGAAGAGTCCCCTTCAAGGGGGAGCGAAAACCCTAAAGTGGCGCAAGTAGATTCTAGGGGTTTCAACAACAAGATCGCATGTAGTTCATATGATTAACTTGTATAAATGGAATAGATCTGAAAGGGATCATACCAACGCCATTAGATTGGATGGCGACTTGGAAGTAGAGAGTGATGCCGCTCTCCTCCAAAGAAGACGCACACAAGAAGATGTCGCCTACTTCCTTTGGCGTTCCTTGTGCTAGCAAGGGCCGAAGGTATCCTTGATCGCTTGAAGGAGATGAGATGGTTTCTTGGCCTCGTCAAGTGCACTCCTTGTCGTGAAGAACACCACATGAAAAAGAGAGGTCCCGTGGAAGAGGCGAGAGCGTGAGATGTTTTCAACGTCAAGGCGTTACCTCAACGTGGAGGCGTTACTCTCTAATTTGGAAAAACCAACTTCCAAATATAGTAACCGCTTAACTCTTCATGCGTTCACTCCAAGTGAACCGATCCTCACCTCTTCACCCTTGAACCATGCGCTCATTTGATGAGCCGGTTCAAATAGATTTGGTCCAAAAACCAAATTAGGCCAAGGGATGGTCTAGACCTTCTATGAACCAAATGGCTCAAGATCTAACCGTACATCTCCTGATGCTCTTGATCTCACCGATCTAGCATCTAATCTCTCGATCGAAGCTTACCGATCTCAAGCCCTAACCAATCAAACATGATCAGACCAGATCTCACTTACAATCAGAGTTTAAACTCCTTTAAACTGAACCAAAACAATTCAGTCCACACGATCTGACTTAAGTAAGCCATATCATCAAATTGTGCGACCCTGAGGGTTTCCTTTAAATGTCGGTAACGATAACTTACGTTATCACGATCAGTGAGGGGTATCTAGCAACACATCACTGTCTCCCGATATAAAGGAAAGAGTCTTCCAAGACTACACCCAAACCACAGCACAAGTGTGAATCCACTTCACCAGGCATATCATGTTTCCTTTGCCACTGGATGTTCTTATTGGACAAGCGTGTCAAGCCTGTAGCTCCAATATGATGAGCATGATTAGATCAGATGAATATAGTCACCTGGGTATGGCCATACACTTTGTCAATCATCTCATTCAGGGGGGCCCCTTTAGAACATCACACTCCAATCAAGGAGACGGCAATCCTATATCTATCACTAGTGTCCTAACCTGACTCATGATCATTATCCAAGATAGTCTATAACCATTATGTTTCAAATGATATTGAACTACCTCAAAACAATGACAATCATCATTTAGAAACACAAGTGATCTCAAGTCAGAGGACATGTGCCACTTGATGCATACAAGGATTATTCACATTGTGACAAGCAATTGAATATCCTAGTAGGGTCTGTCCAGTACATCCAATGTCCCCATGAGTCTACATCTTATTCCATGCTCGAAGCATCCTATAAGATTAGAACACATATTAGTCTCCATCATATCAAGGCTGTCTCATGTTCACCAAGATATCTCGACTAAGGACATAGAGCATGTCAGCCTAGCTGAACAGCATTGAGACATTATTCAGAAGTACATGTATTGCAGCAGATAATATAACAACCTGAATAACAACCATTTCCTTTATAAACATAAGAGTTTATACATGATACTGATACAATCCCAAGGCCTCAAACTTTAGCCTTAAGGGCATACCCCAACAGATATATAGGTGGCATAAAAACTGCCCTCTCTTAGGTCATGGTGGCGCCCCATGTTGGCCGAACCCTAGGGGGTGCCTAGGGTTTGCGAGCTAGCAAGGGCAAAGGAGAGTGTTGGCCGAACCCTAGGAGGAGCCTAGGGTTTGCGAGCTAACACAGGTGGAGCATGAAACCATGGCGGCGCACCTAGGGTTGGAGCAGAACCCTGAAGCACTCAGAGCAAGGAGCCAATGGCTTGGAGCATGGGCTGAACGCTTAGAGCTTTTGGTAGTGCTAGGTGTATAGTCTAGGTCTAGAGGCTTGTTTCCCTTGTCTGGGCTATAACCATATCATGTTTTACTGCTTTCATTGCCATGCTCTGCTTGTTTTATTTTATGTTATCACTATAGGGTGCATGCCTGTAATGGTAGACATAAGATAAAATGAATGTGGTATGACACCACCCAAACCCTCTCAAAATTATATCAAGTCCCGTTCCCGCTTTTTGACGCGTAGTTATCACACCCTTAGATAATAACAATCCAATATAGAAAAATCATACACATAATTTTTGCAAGGATCGACAATCAAAATCAAGATCTAATGCCTTGAACAACAAAACATGTGTTAAAATGTCATCATCTAAGTTGCAACAGAACAATATCCATTCTTTCAAAGTCTTTTACCCAAAAGCAAAGTAAAGTCATACAATCCAAAATCTGAGAGCTAAACATACTATTAACATAGACCATTGTAATCAAATTTCAAAATTAGAAACATTCTCATCACAACAATTCACAAAACCACTCCTTAATACAAGTCTTTTTTTATGGAACATACAATGTTTCCAAGATTACAAAATTCTATGATTTAGCCAAAATTCCAAAATGAGCTTCCAAAAATTCATACTCCTGCCCACAATGCGTAGCCAAGCTAATCTGCAATAAGGGTTAGTGCAAGCAAGAATGAGCATAAATTGCCCAGCAAGTAAACCCAAAGGCTAAGGGAAACGAACTAAAGAGGATAAACATATCAATTAAATAGTCAACACAATAAAACAAGTAATCATTGGTCATTATTGAGCATTCGTATCACAAGTAATCATTTATCATTATTGTACATTCATATCATAAATAGTCATGTATCATAGATGTGGGGGAGACAATCATAATTCATAATTCCTTCCACGTCTGGAAGTTGAACCCATCCTCAACAGGAGAGAGAGCAAACAAAAGTTAGCTAGAGCATCTTAGGGCTCTCCATGCGAATAGATAGTGGGATTCAAGTGGTGGCTCCCAAGAATTCAAGAGGTGGTCCCCACCTTTTTAGGGGTGTGGCACTTTGCTCCATGTAGCACTTTGCTCCACAACTATCATAATGTAGTGAGATTCAAGCGGTGGCTCCCATGAATTCAAGAGGTGGCCCCCACCTTTTTAGGGGTGTGACACTTTGCTCCATGTAGCACTTTGCTCCCAACTACCATATGAGAAGTGGGACTCAAGAGGTGGCCCCCACCTTTTTAGGGGTGTGGCACTTTGCTCCACATCCATCCAGAAATCTCTCAGTTCGCACAAATTCTCCCCACAATATAGCTTTCATAAGAAGAGCACAAAGACAATGAGCTTGAGTATAACATTGATAATAAGATATAACCTAAGTCATTAGACATACCATTTGTCATTGGACATAAGCATAACATTGCTAATGAGATTTTAGGGCTAGGTCACAAGTTCCATATAATGTGTTAGAGTTCATACCATGTATTCAAAGTCATGAGTTAAGAGATAGGAAACAGATTTTATAATGATCTTGTTGCTTCAAGAATAATTTTAAGCTCCAAAACATAATACCAAGTTTAGTGGTAAGCATTTAATCAAAACATAGCAGATTCATATTGTCAGATTGCAACATATATTTTAGGTCCACCTTCTAACCAAAACTAATCAATATTATATTCAACATGAAGCTCTCTGAATCTAGTTTCCAATAGAACTGGTTTCACAAGATTTCGAGTTGTAGGCAGGTAGATATAAGGGTTCGAACATAGGAGGGTCAAAATTTCAGATTTCTAGAAAATAGATTCGTATATCAGAATTTCGACATATATTTCATGTCAAAAAACTAACCAAAACTAGACACTATGGTATCCAAAATGAATCTCTCTGAATCTAGTTTCCAATAAAATTGGTTTCACAAGATTTTGAGTTGTAGGCAGGGAGATATAAGGTTTCCAACATAGGAGGGTCAAAATTTCAGATTTCTAGAAAATAGATTTTGTAAGTTAGATAACAATACCGATTGCAACACGAATATATTTCAGATGTGGTCGACATCACATCCAAATCAAAGAGGAGTGAATCTAGTTTAATACAAAATTTGTTTCGTGCGATTTGGATCTATAGGTCATGTGATATTGGGGTTAAAGCACAGCAAGGTCAGATTGGCGACTACAATTTTCAGCAGGACAAAATTTTAGAATTATCATGCATATTCAGATCCGACGCATAGAATAGAAAAACACAGGATCTAAGTTCCAAATCAAAATCATAAGACACAAGGGATCAAAGTTTTCAAAAGCATGAAGGGAAGAACCAGATTTACCAAAACAAAGAACAAGCTTTACTTGCCTGAACATGTTGAAATCCTTCTCCCAATCTCTTTTCTCTAGTTGGCGGCTCCTCTAGGATTCCACCCCAAGCAAGATGCGACCAGCCTCCCTCCCCCTTCACAATTTTTCCTCTCCAAAATACTAACCCTCAAGGCTTATGTGGCAAGCTTTTTCCAAAAACGCCCTTTAAGACTCCAACAAGGACATTTAAGCCCATAGTACCAAGATACCATCATCATCACCATAGAAAATTTTAAGACTTCAAGAATGCTTAATTGACCAGGGATATGATATACCAAATTCTTTTTTTGCATACCATCATAAGGGGTTCATAATTTTTTTAGCGTATTACATCCCTCCCCCCTAAGAGAACTTTAATCCTCTAAAGTTGCATTACCTTGATTATCAAAAAGATGTGGATGGATTCTTTTCATGTCTACCTCTAATTCCCAAGTTGGCTATTCAATTGAGTGATGCTGCCAAATAACCTTCACAAGTGGAATTAACCGGTTTCTCAAGAGCTTTTCCTTCATATCCACAATTCTTATGGTTCTTTCGACATATGATAGGTCTTCTTCAATCTGAATAGGCTCATGCTCAATGACATGCGACGGATCATGATGATACTTCCTTAACATAGAAACATGGAACACAATTTGAATATGAACCAAAGATGGTGGTAAAGCAACTCTATAAGCAACTGAGCCGACCCTTTCAAGAATTTCAAAAGGTCCAATAAATCTTGAGCCTAGCTTCCCTTTCTTCCCAAATATCATAACACCTTTAGAAGGAGAAATCTTTACAAAAACATGATCACCAACTTGAAACTCAAGTTCCCTTATTCTATTATCTGCATAACTCTTTTGGCGGCTTTGAGCTACTTTTAGTTTATCCTTTATCACATGTATTTTCTCAGTGGTCTCCTGCACTGCATCTAGGCTTAAGAGTCTTCTATCACCAACCTCTTCCCAACAAATAGGAGTCCTACACTTCCTCCCATACAAAGCTTCATAAGGAGCCATTTGAATACTTGAATGAAAGCTGTTATTGTAGGTGAATTCAATAAGAGCAAGATCCTTATCCCACTCTCCCTTCCAATCCATAATGTAAGCCCTTAGCAAATCTTCAAAAGACTGAATGGTTCTTTCTGCTTGTCCGTCTGTTTGAGGATGATAAGCTGTGCTAAATTTAAGCTTGGTTCCCAAAGCTTCTTGCAGTCTCTTCCAAAATCTAGAAAGGAATCTTGAATCTCTATCAGATACAATTTCAGTTGGAACACCATGCTATCTCACTATTTCATTTATATACATACTAGAGAGTTTATCAAGTGAGTAAGTCATTCTGATGGGCAAGAAATGTGCAGATTTTGTCAACCTATCAATGATAACCCAAATAGCATCATAATTTCAAGAAGTCCTAGGCAATCCTGAAACAAAATCCATTCCAATGCTTCCCCATTTCCATTCAGGTACCTTCAAAGGTTGAAGTAAGCCACCCGGTCTTTGATGTTCAACCTTAACCAGTTGACATGTTAAACATTTGGAAACATACTGTGCAATATCATTCTTCATACCACTCCACCAAAAGGTCTTCTTCAAGTCTTGATACATTTTAGTGCAACCTGGGTGAATAGAATACTTTGTGTTGTGAGATTCTTGCAATATGCTGGCCTTAATTTCAGAATCCTTAGGAACGCATATTCTATCCTTGAACCTCAAAATGTCATCCCCTCTCAAGCAAACGTCCTTCCTCAATCCATTTACACTATCTTCTCTAAGTTGCATTAGACTTAGATCCTGAAGCTGTCCATCCTTAATTTGTTGAAGAAAACCAGGTTCAATCCTAAAAGAAGCAAGTAATACCTTTGGCTCATTTTGATCACTTTAAGACTCAAGGCACTGAATTCTTCAAGTAATTGCCATTGTTTCACCATTAATGATGCTATTATGGTTGAAGACTTCCTACTTAGTGCATCTGCTACCACATTGGCTTTACATGACTGATAATGAATGGTGTAATCATAGTCTTTCAATAGCTCTATCCATCTCCTCTGCCTCATGTTCAACTCCTTTTGAGTGAAGATATACTTTAAGCTCTTGTGATCGGTGTAGATCTCAAATGTTTGCCCATACAAATAGTGTCTCCAAATTTTTAATGCAAAGATGATAGTAGTTAACTCTAAATCATGTGTTGGGTAATTCTGCTCATAATCGTTCAATTGCCTTGAAGCATAAGCAACCACCTTACCTGCTTGCATCAACACACATCCAAGGCCCTTGCCTGAAGCATCAGTGTAAACCATAAATTTATCATCTGCATTAGGAATAGTGAGGATTGGAGCGCTTGTCAATCTTCCCTTTAGCTCTTGAAAACTTTGCTCACATGCTTCATTCCAATCATACTTCACACTCTTCCTTATTTGCCTTGTGAGAGGGCTTGCAATCTTGGAGAATCCTTCAACAAACCTTCTATAGTAACCGGCCATGCCCAAGAAACTTCTAATCTCTGCCATATTGCTTGGCCTTTCCCAATGCACAATAGGTTCCACTTTCTTTGGATCAACAGACATACCTTCACTTGAAATGACATGCCCTAGGAAGTCAATTTCCCTTAACCAAAATTCACTCTTGCTCAACTTTGCATAAAGCTTCTTCTCTCTTAGAATAGACAATACAATTCTTAAATCCCTTTGATGATCTCGGTCATCCTTGGAGTAAATCAAAATATCATCAATAAATACAATCACACATTTGTCCAACAAGGAGTGAAATACTCGGTTCATTAGATCCATGAAAACTGCAGGAGCATTTGTTAGTCCAAAAGGCATGACTAAGAATTCATAGTGTCCATTCTGAGTTCTAAAAGCTATCTTTGGAATGTATTCATTCTTGATCTTTAATTGATAGTAGCCAGATCTTAAGTCAATCTTTGAAAACACTTGTGGTCCTTGCAACTGATCAAATAAATCATCAATTCTTGGTAAAGGATATTTATTCTTAATGGTTACCTGATTCAGCTGCCTGTAATCTATGCAAAGCCTCATTGTGCCATCCTTCATCTTGACGAATAACACAGGAGCACCCTATGGTGAGACACTAGGCCTAATAAACCCTTTGTCCAAATGTTCTTGCAATTGCCTTTTCAACTCAACTAGCTCTGTCGCTGCCATTCTGTAAGGAGCTTTAGATATTGGTGCAGTGTTTGGAACAAGATCAATACCAAAATCAACTTCTTTATCTGGGGGCAAGCCAGACAGGTCATCTGAAAACACATCTGGAAAATCTCTAGCCATAGTTATTTCATCCAAGCTAGGTTCAAGTTCTTGACATTCCTTGATATAAGCTAAGTAGCAATCACAACCATTTTGAAGGAGCTTGGAAGCATGCATAAATGATATAAGGTTTGGATATTGATCATGAGAAAGAACCTTGATTTGCAATTTCATTAGAAAGATTTAAGGTAACTAGCTTTTGATAACAATCAACAGTAGGCATGATAAGATGAAAGCCAATCCATACCAAGTACGATATCATAGTCTTGGAGATCTAGAAGGATTAAATCAACTAAAAGTTCATGTTCTCCCACCATGAATAATCAAGAAGGATAGACAAGATTAGCAGTTAGAGAGTCACCAATAGCTGTAGGGACTAATATCATAAGATCGAGTTGATTGGGTTCCTTTTCCAAATAAAGTGCAAATTGATGTGCAACAAAAGATAAATTAGAGCCAGGATCAAACAAAACTCTTGCAACTTTATTGGAAATACAAAGAGTGCCTTCAACTACCGACTTTGAAGCCTTGGAATCACGTTCGGCAATGGCGTAGACTTTAGCATGGGCTACGGCCTTTGTGGGCATTGATTCCTTTGCTTTGTTGAATTTACAATCCTTTATCCGATGGCCAAACTTTCCACAAGCAAAACAAGCTTCAGTAACTCTATAGCAAGCCTTTGATTCATGATTTCCACCACAATTAGCACAAGATTGAACATTCTTGGTCATTCTTAATGCATCATTGGATCGTTTAAACTTTTTAAATAACCCTTCATTTTTAATTGTTCTTTTATCCTTGTAGCCAATTGTCCTTTCCTTTCCTCTTTTGTTTCTCAACTCAAGCATCTCGTCCATATCCCTCTCAGCAGTAGTTGCCCGATCAACTAAGTCACCATAGCACCTCAATTTTAAGGCTGAAAGTTTTGTCCTTATTGTTGGTGTATATGCCCTAGGACCTAGGGCTGGTCCAATATGTGTCACATTTATTTGTGGTATACATCCTAGCATGGTCGTTGTTATGCCTTTTGTATGGGCTATAACCATATCATGTTTTATTTTCTGCTCAGTTTTAAGCATGCCTTTGATGTTTTATTTTTCATGCTACTCACTATAGGATTGCATGCCTGTATTGTTAGATGAAAGATAAAACTAAATGGTGAGACCACAAAAACCTTCTGACACGTAGCCCTCGTTAAACTATCGATTGATGGTGTTGTGTACTGTTTCCCACCCTCGTGGGACACACCCATCTATCTTTAGGAGGCGTGTGGTAACAATGATTTCCCCAGTCCGGTTAAAACTCTTGACGCACCTTTCGCAAGGAAATCATTGGCCCTGGGCATAACGATCAGGTTGGACTTGACTAGATATTTCATATGTGGATGGACCACATGATGAAAGTTTGGAGGCAACCTCAAGAGGTTAGGGCTTTGTGTTGTATCTAGCCCTCGCTAGAGACAAAGTGCCCGAACTGTCTTGAGAAGGGGAATTGCCAAGTTGCAATTGGTTGGTATGCCTACCTCACGAAGCATGCATCACCTTGTGTTGTTCATCTCACCCTCGTGGGACGCAAGGCCGTGTATGGAATGAGGATCCCATCTCACTAAGGAAATCTGGTGATTTCCCGATTGACTTTTGAGGGTTGTGGATTTGAGCAAAATAGTGGGAGCCCAATCATTTATAAAAGGCCAGATTAAATGATTGGTTCGTAGATCTGCTTATGACCATTGCAAATGGTCACTGCGATCTCTCGTAAGTTGGTTGGAATCAACTGAGTGGACTGGTATTTGAGGATTGTCCTCAAGCTGAAGGAAAAGTTGTATCTCCTTGAGTAGCCTTTACCTAAACCCATTTCATCTACAGCCCCATTGGTTGTTGAGGATGCTTAAGGGGTAGCTTGTTTATTGCTAGCATGTCGCCTTCCAGGGACAAGTTAGAATAGAAAGTTGTAACTTCTAAAGCAGTCCTACAATGCAAAGGTAGGCCTTAGTGCTTGACTGACGCATTAAAGATGAAATAGGTGTAGGAGATAAGGTGCTCAAGATTGACTGCTAGCGACCTCAAAACGAGGAGAAGAGAAGTAGCCCTTCGTCTTCTGGCTCAAGTAATTACGTTGCTTGAAGTCAAGTTGTTTATTTCTAACACATGGGTATATCGTACCGCATAATGAGACCAACACTTGCAAAAGTATTTTGGTGCTCAACAGAAATAGGGCAATGCTGACATAGAGAGACTGACCTACTAGTTGGAGCATAAGCTGTTGCCATAACTGATGGAGGGGCCAACCCTGCCCCAAGGAGGTCTGGAAGGACTAGGAGGAAGCCCATCAGATATGGCTTTCCCTCCTAGGTCATCTTTCTTACCTTATTTGCACTTTCCTTATTTGCATTGAATAAAGCTCTAGTGCATTGTGTAGTTTCCTTATTTGCTTCTAGAATAGTCTACTGGCCTTTGTGTTAATAATTGGGCAGGTTATAGCCCAGCTCAAGGGAAGCTAGGAAGCTCAAGCTAAAGCCACTCAAGTAGAGCTCCAATTATGGAAGGAGGCACTTCAACTACTTCAACTAAAGACTCCAAGTTGAAGGGGCTTACAATCAATGCAACTCCACCTTCCATATCAACCTAGGCGCCACTCAATATGATGATGATTCGAATGCAAGAAATCAGCCCACAATTTAATGCGCCTAGCCATCAACAATCTAGATCCACAAATCAAGGGATCACCATTTAGATCCACAAATCAAGGGATCATCATCTAGATCCACAATTTGAGGAATCACCCTTGGAAACCTCTTAACCGCCCATGCTCTTGAAGGAAGATTTTCGAATTCAAATAAGTCCAAGGCATGAAGGCGCCATCTCATCCATGCAAACAAGGAAGGAGCTCATAAAGAATTCGGCTACAAGGAAGCTCCATCAAGAAAGAATTCGAAATTCAAAAGGGCTAAAGGAAATGTATTAAATGTCATTAATTTCTTCCTTAAACCTTATGAATGCGCCTAGGGTGAATTGTCACCCTTGCCCATGGCTTGTTGAGCCTATAAATTGTAACCTCCCCTCTCTTTGTCTATTAGTTGCCTAGTGAAAAGAATCCTTGTGTTAGCATTGGTGATTGTCGCCTAAGAGTATTCTATCTCCCCCCTTCTCTAAAGGGCCGAGCCCTTTCCCTTCTCCCCCCTTTCTTCTCAAGTCTTCAACGCAACTCAACCACTTGAAGGATCTTGCGCACCTTTGGAGGGACTCTAAGAAGCTTCATCCTTTGTCCTCGGCAATCAACAAAGACCCTTAGGGGTTCTTCACTTTCGGCTTGCATGAAGGCTACACCAACAAGACTTCAAATTCGGCTAAGTTCTTTCCCCTCTTCCATCTATAGATTCTAGAACTTGTTTTCTACACTAATCTAAACTTTGTTTGAAGGGGCGCAAGGACTTGGAGGACTCTTCACTAAGCGCAAGCTTTCTCCCCTCCCCCTCTCTCTCTTTAGTTAAGTGTTAAGGGAACTTGTGAGGCTTAACCTCCCCCTTAGTTTTGCTTTGTAATATGAATCCGTGGTGTGTGCGGATCTCGTTTGCCTGTGTTTGCTTGTAATGATGCAATACCTTCCATCAGAGTAGGACCGTTGAAGATCGGGACGATACGATCCTTCTATGCTCAAGGATCGCACTGTGAGTATTCCTACTTGTCTTTCAATTTGTAGGTAATTGCTATTTCTTTTAAGTAGTCTAAATAGTTTAGTGTCGTTTTCTTTATAAAAATACAAAACATATTTTCCAACTCCGTTTAGAGTAATTTCGATTTTTATCAAAAATACAAAAAAATATTTTCTGAAAGCGTTGTTTGAATGCTCCCTTACTTGTGAGTGATCCCACCTCCATCAGTTTGGTATCAGAGCCCTTTCTTAGAATAGATTTTTGGCCTAAAAGCTATTTTTCAAATTCTAAGACTTTTCTTGGACCTAGTTGTTTGAAAGAAGTTGATCTCATAAAAGGCTATTATCTAATATATCATTTTTAGGAGCCTTATTTTCAAAAACTAAATTTCTTTCAAAACTATCTTTGACCATGACTACTAGATCAGGAGCAAATTATAATAACCACCCTGAATCCAATGATATTACTAGGCAAGCTGAACCTAATGACATGGCTAGACTCTTTAACATGATAGCGTCCTTCCAAGAGGAACTTAGGGATATTAGAGCTAGACTCCCAAATCCTGAAAATCTTAGGGATGATAGACCCCCTAGTCGGCCCTCAAGTGAACCCATCCTAGGTGAACATCCCCAAAACAATAGGAACCATAATAGGAGAGTCCAAGAACCTGAATGGGAAGATCCACATGCTCGACCCTATCAAAGACCTAGGGAAGACCAAAACCCTGAGTGGAATGAGCCACGTGCTCAAACCTACCACAGACCTAGAGAGGATGAAGTGCAACGCAACATCAAACTCTCACCACCAACCTTTAGTGGTTCCCTTGACCCTAGAGAATTCCTAGATTGGGTAGATAAACTTGAAAGGTATTTTGACTGGAGCATGATGCCTAGTCAATCCAAGGTTAGGTTCACCCGATGTCTCCTAGAAGGTACTGCTAGGTTATACTGGACTAGCATAGAGAAGAACATAGAGTTGTTTAGACGCCCTCCTATTGAGAGATGGGAAGACATGCGAGATAAACTTAGGGAAAAATATGTCCCTCCCTATTTCCAACTTAAGATTATCGATGAAGCCATGAGCCTAGTCCAGGGTAGTCAGACCGTCACCGATTACACCACTAGGTTTGATGAACTCCTTCTGAGGAGTGGCATCCATGAAGAAGACCATGTCTCCCTTAGTAGGTATAAGAATGGACTTAGACCCGAGATCAAAAGAGGAATGACCTATTTCCAAATAGAGTCTAGAGAAGTCGCCTACCAAAGAGCCTTAGAGGTAGAGGAAAACATAAAGAGAGCCTTTAGAAGAGAGTTAAGCTCCCCTAGAACTTACCCCAAGGCACCCTCCTCAAGCCCCTCAAGTTCTCAACCCAAAGCCCCAACCCCAACACCCTCTAGACCTAGGACTGTCCAAGAACCTAGAGTCGTTTGCCATGCTTGCCACCAAGTAGGACACTATATGAAAGACTGTCCCAAGAGAGTCCTGTACTTAGGTGAGGAAAAATGTGAAGAAACCTATGAGGAAAACCATGAGGAAATCCATAACCCTGACTCTGGTTGTACGGTTTGGGAAGAACTAGCTTATGATAGTGGTGAAGAACAAACCCACGACACATTAGGAGTGGTTAGGTGCACCCTAATCAAACCTACCCCAACCGAGGACTGGCGTAGGACCAGTATTTTCCACACCTACACGAAATGCAATGGTAACATGTGCAAAGTAGTGATAGATGGGGGAAGTAGTCTAAACGCAGTCTCTCACACAGCCTTAGTAAAATTCAACCTTAAGGCAGAACCGCACCCTAATCCCTGTAGCATATCCTGGGTCAACCAGTCTAGTGTCCCAGTCACCCATAGGTGCTTAGTGCCCCTTCAGTTTGCCATCTACCAAGGCAAGATTTGGTGTGACGTCATAACCATGGATGTCGCCCAAGTCTTACTCGGTCGCCCGTGGTTATACGATATGGATGTTATCCACTACGGTCGGACTAACACCTATGTCTTTAGCCATGACGGACAAAAGATCAAACTGAAGCCTTCCATGCCTAAGGAACTTAAGGCTGCCACCAACAAGGGTAGGATAGAGGAACCTAAGGAGCCCAAGCCAACCATCCAACTCATAAGGTCCCATGCCTTTACCCAAGACTGCTTAGAATCCAAGCAAGTGTACTCCTTAGTCATTAAGGGAACCAATCCAGATGAGGAGTCACCCATACCCAAAGAAGTTGAGACCCTACTCTCAGGGTACTCTGAGCTCACCAGGGAAGAACTTCCCAATGGCTTACCCCCCCTTAGAGAAATCCAACATGCCATAGACCTTGTCCCGGGTTCTACTCTCCCACACTTACCCCACTATAGGATGAACCCTACTGAGCATCAAGAGCTCAAAAGACAAGTAGATGAACTGTTAGACAAGGGTTTCATTAGGGAAAGCCTTAGCCCGTGTGCAGTACCCGCCCTTCTTACCCCAAAGAAGGATGGAAGCTGGCGCATGTGTATAGACTGTAGGGCCATGAACAGAATAACCATCAAGTATAGATTTCCCATCCCAAGATTAGATGACATGCTTGACATGCTGGTAGGTTCTAAGTGGTTTAGCAAGCTAGACCTTAGAAGTGGGTACCACCAAGTTAGGATCAGACTTGGGGATGAGTGGAAGACTGCCTTTAAAACTAAGGATGGTTTGTATGAATGGCTAGTCATGCCCTTTGGCCTTTCTAATGCCCCCTCAACCTTCATGAGGTTAATGAACCAAGTCTTGAAGCCTTACATAGGAAGATTCTTAGTAGTTTACTTTGATGACATCCTAATCTATAGCAAGACCCGAGAAGAACACATGGAACACCTTAGAAAAATCCTAGACTTACTTCAGGAAGAAAAGCTATACCTAAACCTGAAGAAGTGTTCTTTCCTTTCCCCTAGGGTTGTCTTTTTAGGCTTCATAGTTTCAGACCAAGGACTTCAAGCTGACCCTAGCAAAATCCAAGCCATCTTAGACTGGCCTGAACCCAAGACTTTAACTGAAATTAGGAGCTTCCATGGTCTAGCTGCCTTTTATAGGAGGTTCATTAGAAACTTTAGCACCATAGTAGCTCCTATAACCAACTGTATGAAACAAGGTGAGTTTAGTTGGCCTAAGTCTGCTAGTAGAGCTTTTGTGGAGCTTAAGTCTAGAATGACCACTGCCCCTGTCCTAAAGTTACCTGACTTCTCTAAAGTTTTCATAGTGGACTGTGATGCCTCAGGAGTAGGAATAGGAGGTACCCTTAGTCAGGAAGGTCACCCCATAGCCTACTTTAGTGAGAAGTTAAATGAGGCTAAACAAAGATATACTACCTATGATAAGGAGTTCTATGCTGTAGTGCAATCCTTAAGGCACTGGAGGCACTATTTGATACATAACGAATTTATTCTAAATAGTGATCACCAAGCTTTATCTTTTCTAAATGCTCAAAAGAAATTAAATGCTAGGCATGCTAAATGGGTAGAGTACCTTCAACAGTATACTTTTGTTCTGAAGCATAAATCTGGAATTGAAAATAAAGTTGCTGATGCTTTGAGTAGAGTAGTTTTACTTATGCAAACTTTATCTGTTGAAGTAGTTGGATTTGATCGCATGAAACATGAATACCTAGAATGCCCTGATTTTTCAAGCATTTATTCTGAGCTTAGCATAGATCCTTTGAGTCATCCCCTCTATACCCTAAGGGATGAGTTTCTGTTTCTTGGGCCAAAGTTGTGCATTCCCAAGACCTCAATCCGAGACTTCCTTGTTTGGGAGATCCACGGAGGAGGGTCTGCCGGGCACCATGGCCGAGACAAGACTCAAGCCTTAGTGGAGGAACGGTTCTTCTGGCCGAACCTCTACAGGGATGTAGCTAAGGTTGTTAGACATTGTAGGACCTGTCAGACCAGGAAAACTCAGAAACATAACTATGGTCTGTACACACCCCTACCTATCCCTCAAGCACCATGGCAAGACCTTAGCATGGACTTCATCTTAGGTTTACCAAGGACTCCCTCCAGACATGACTCCATTTTTGTCGTAGTGGATAGGTTTACCAAGATGGCACACTTTATACCTTGCTACAAAACCACAGATGCATCACATGTAGCTAGGTTATTCTTTAAGGAGGTTGTAAAACATAGAGGTACCCCTCTGACTATAGTTTCTGATAGGGATTCCAGGTTTGTTGGACATTTCTGGAAAACCCTGTGGGCTATGTTGGGAACCAAACTCAAATTCTCCACGGCCTATCATCCTCAGACGGATGGGCAGACCGAAGTGGTCAATCGATCACTAGGGAGCATTTTGAGGAGTTTGGTAGGAGAACACCCAGGCACATGGGATAAGCTGTTGCCCATTGCCGAGTTCTCCTATAATAGTGTTGTCAACAAAACCACAGGATTGTCCCCTTTTCAGGCCAACTTAGGGTACCAGCCCAGAAAACCTGTTGATTTGTTTCCTTTACCTAGGCACTCTCATATTTCTATGTCTGCTAAAGATTTTGCTACTCACATGTCCCATTTACATCATGAAATTCACTGTCAAATGCTTGATGCTGTAAATTCCTATCGCAAGAGTGCTAACAGAAAACGCCGAGAAAGGAAATTCTCTGTAGGTGAACAGGTTATACTGCGGGTCAGGGAGGAGCGCATCCATGGATCTGGCCGCAAGTTGGACCCAAAAGGAATCGGGCCATTCACCATTGTAGAAAAGATCAACGACAACGCCTACATCTTGGATCTACCACCGGACTTGGGGATCCCCACCACTGTCAATGTGGAGGATCTCACGCACTATGAGGAGCCGGTGCACATCGGGGAGTTGACTGACAGGCCTGAGCTGCAGAGCATACTTGAAGATCAGACCCGACTCACCCCAGACAAGGTACAAGTGTTTTACCGTGTTAAATTTACGTCGGGTGAGGAGGCTTGGCTTCCCGAAGAAGAGTTGGCACAGGCCGCTCCGGAATTACTCCAAGGGTACAAGGATAATTCTCCAGAGGAGAATTCTTCCCACCCGGGGAGAAATGATGGAGGGGCCAACCCTGCCCCAAGGAGGTCTGGAAGGACTAGGAGGAAGCCCATCAGATATGGCTTTCCCTCCTAGGTCATCTTTCTTACCTTATTTGCACTTTCCTTATTTGCATTGAATAAAGCTCTAGTGCATTGTGTAGTTTCCTTATTTGCTTCTAGAATAGTCTACTGGCCTTTGTGTTAATAATTGGGCAGGTTATAGCCCAGCTCAAGGGAAGCTAGGAAGCTCAAGCTAAAGCCACTCAAGTAGAGCTCCAATTATGGAAGGAGGCACTTCAACTACTTCAACTAAAGACTCCAAGTTGAAGGGGCTTACAATCAATGCAACTCCACCTTCCATATCAACCTAGGCGCCACTCAATATGATGATGATTCGAATGCAAGAAATCAGCCCACAATTTAATGCGCCTAGCCATCAACAATCTAGATCCACAAATCAAGGGATCACCATTTAGATCCACAAATCAAGGGATCATCATCTAGATCCACAATTTGAGGAATCACCCTTGGAAACCTCTTAACCGCCCATGCTCTTGAAGGAAGATTTTCGAATTCAAATAAGTCCAAGGCATGAAGGCGCCATCTCATCCATGCAAACAAGGAAGGAGCTCATAAAGAATTCGGCTACAAGGAAGCTCCATCAAGAAAGAATTCGAAATTCAAAAGGGCTAAAGGAAATGTATTAAATGTCATTAATTTCTTCCTTAAACCTTATGAATGCGCCTAGGGTGAATTGTCACCCTTGCCCATGGCTTGTTGAGCCTATAAATTGTAACCTCCCCTCTCTTTGTCTATTAGTTGCCTAGTGAAAAGAATCCTTGTGTTAGCATTGGTGATTGTCGCCTAAGAGTATTCTATCTCCCCCCTTCTCTAAAGGGCCGAGCCCTTTCCCTTCTCCCCCCTTTCTTCTCAAGTCTTCAACGCAACTCAACCACTTGAAGGATCTTGCGCACCTTTGGAGGGACTCTAAGAAGCTTCATCCTTTGTCCTCGGCAATCAACAAAGACCCTTAGGGGTTCTTCACTTTCGGCTTGCATGAAGGCTACACCAACAAGACTTCAAATTCGGCTAAGTTCTTTCCCCTCTTCCATCTATAGATTCTAGAACTTGTTTTCTACACTAATCTAAACTTTGTTTGAAGGGGCGCAAGGACTTGGAGGACTCTTCACTAAGCGCAAGCTTTCTCCCCTCCCCCTCTCTCTCTTTAGTTAAGTGTTAAGGGAACTTGTGAGGCTTAACCTCCCCCTTAGTTTTGCTTTGTAATATGAATCCGTGGTGTGTGCGGATCTCGTTTGCCTGTGTTTGCTTGTAATGATGCAATACCTTCCATCAGAGTAGGACCGTTGAAGATCGGGACGATACGATCCTTCTATGCTCAAGGATCGCACTGTGAGTATTCCTACTTGTCTTTCAATTTGTAGGTAATTGCTATTTCTTTTAAGTAGTCTAAATAGTTTAGTGTCGTTTTCTTTATAAAAATACAAAACATATTTTCCAACTCCGTTTAGAGTAATTTCGATTTTTATCAAAAATACAAAAAAATATTTTCTGAAAGCGTTGTTTGAATGCTCCCTTACTTGTGAGTGATCCCACCTCCATCAATAACAGTAGGAAATCTCACTCTCTCTGGGGTCAAGATTCTGTAGGTGATGCTAAAAGCTTATTCCACAATGAACTTAACTCCATCTTAAATGTATCTCCAAGTTAGGAGATGACATGACTCAGTATTTGGATCTAGAGATATGAGACTTTGGGTCATATATCTGAGGTTCTACTACCATAGATGATGCAGGAGCATGCGACATGAAAGAAGGGGAAGATCTGGCCCCAATGGTGCCCCAAAAATTTTCCATAGAAAGTTCTTCGGGGTACCCAACGACGAAAGTCACGCCCCGTGGATCCTACAGGCAACTACCGGGTGCTCAAGTCTGATTTTCCATAGAATGTTCCTCGGGTCACCCAGCGACGAAAGTCACACCCCGTGACTCCTGCGAGCGACTACCCGACGAGATTTCGGAATCGGAAGCGGCACCACATGCACAAGTTGGAAATTCCACAGAATGTTCCTCGGGTCACCCAGCGATGAAAGTCACACCCCGTGACTCCTGCAGACAACCACCCGAAGCTGCAGAACTGCCATGACGACCCCACTTCGACTTGTACAACCCACCCTACCATGTCGCCCCACCTCATGAAGAACCAAAGGGGCCCAACAAGGTAGAAGTACGACGATCCCAACGCCCATCTCACCCACCGGACCGCTTCATGGGTGTTATCAGCCCACTCTCCATCCACACCGAAGTGATCCAGCCCAAAGATGCTATAAACCAGCCCCCGAAGAGCCCAATTCCAGATGGGCCTCACAATCATATCAGCAACATGGCCGAAGAGAAGGCCGTGACCATCGTTACGCAGCCCAGTACTTTGAAATTCTGCTGCTTTATCGCGATGTGCTCTGAGCGCGTCTAACCACCGTTGCAGCCACCTCGTACGCTGAAGAATCAAGGACCTGCGCCCCTGCAGGAGTAGATGGTACTTGGTAGGATTATATTCTATTTTGTCTTTTATGGCAGCTTGACCACTTTTTGGTTGTTAGTTGTTGAGATGTTGTCCCCTTTGTCTTGTTTCCCCTCCTTATCTTATAAAAGAGAGGGGCTGGCCAGCATTCTCCCTTAGTTCTCTTAGAAGTAGAGTTCTCCTGGTGAGCAACTGTGCCTCCAGCGTGTGTGTGGAAGACGAAGTAGCATCGTCTTCGAAGTTTGTAAGAGTCGGCGAGCGGCGTCTCGACTCAATTTCCTGCTTGTATCTCCTGCTTTTGAGAAGTAAATCCCACCGATCCGGGTGGGTCAGGTTCGCCTGTTTTTACACGTTCTTTTCGAGTTGTGTTTTCGTTCGCCCTCTCACCCACGAGCATCCGAGTGTCGGAGTCGTGGACGGTTTCCCTGTTCGTTGGTTTAATCGCAGGTGCTTAGGCGCGTGAGCTGACCTCGCGATCAACAATCCCTATTCGTGCTTTGCTTAAAATTGCTCTAGAGGTTGGTGAGTGAATTTCAGTAATTTTGGGTGCCGTTGGATTTCTCTCACATTAGTATTGCCTCGAAACGAATTTATGCCGATTTCTCGTGTTTCTTTCTATACTTTTTGAGCGATTTGACTTCCCTCGTCTCAAGACCCTCTCATGATTTCTGTGCATTGTGTAAACACCATAGAGGACAGCATTAAGGACCAACCCTCCTATAGTAGCTGCATCAATTCTGGTATCAGAGGCCGTTGCGCGTTCGATTCTTATCGTTCGCACGGTCCGACTCATCGCATCGCATATTTCCGCATTGTTTCCGCGTTTTCAGCATCCTACACTTAGTCATTTTCGACCTTGTTTGTGCATGGTGACTACACGGTCACAAGTTATGTCGTCCCAATATCCGAAAACTATCCCTGAAACCCAACTGTCGGGCCAACCCTCGGAAGGGAGTAGAACCCATTTAGAATCATTTGCTGCGCTTGAAGCGTTGGTAGATGCCAAGTTGGATGCGCTGTCCGCGCACTTGGTATCCCACGAAGGGAATACAAGCGCGATGTTTCAGCAAATTATGGCTGGGATTCATACCCTCACAAGTCGCCCTGAGCCATCGAAGCACAGGCGCTCCAACCCGGTTAACCCGCCTCTGTTCGCAAACCCAGCCCCACCTACTAGGGAGCTCCCCCCAATGACCGTGCCCCCGCGGCCGCGAGCCTTTGAGGATGAGTCCGGCCACCTGCGGCCTCATGAGGCCCAGGGGGACCTCGGTTATGGATACGAGCCCTTGGATGAGGATGACGTGTGGGCCGCACAAGGGCCCCAATCTAATGGTCACTTTGGGCACGCTTGGGCCGGGCAAAGAGCCCCGACCTGACACCCTGTCGAGTGCCCTCGCTTGGAGGACAATACCACCGCTTCATTAGGCACACCCCCGCGCCCTTTGCGGGTGGTCTTGACCCATCACAATTCCTCGATTGGGTTGCTTTTGTCGATTCCTACTTTGACCTTAGTAACTTGCATCCCGACACACGCGTTAGGTTTGTGCGCACCTTGCTCGAAGGCCCTGCGCGTTTGCATTGGGCAAACGTGGAGCGCCAAAATGCGCAGCAAGCCCTTCCTCCCATCACCACTTGGAAAGAAATGAGGTATCACCTCCGTGAGCGATACGTACCCCCTCCTCTAGGTAGCGCCTCCTTGATCAGTATAGTAGCCTACACCAGGGATCGGGTACCGTCGAGGAGTATCGTCTCACCTTTGAGAAGCTACAACTCCGGTGTAACTTACAGGAGGACCCCGAGTTAGTCTTGTCAATGTTTAGGAATGGTCTCCGCGCGGACATCTGACATGCCCTGCCTACATATAGCTCAAAGACCTTCGACCAAACCTTCCAGCGCGCTCACGATATCGAGCATGATCTTAGGGCTGCGGCTAGGCGCAGCGAGTCTAGATCCCCTAGGCGCCATCCTTTGGGCGGACCTCCTCATGCCCACCCTCGACCCGAGCGCCACAAGCCTCGTCCTGATCCACGGCCCGCGCCTGCGGCCCATCACTCCCTTAGGCGTTCAGCCCCCCGGTGCCCCAGCTCCTCGCCTCACTTCGGAAGAGAGGGGGAAGGCCCCACTTGTCAGCCTGCCTGGTTGCGTCAACTGTTACAATTGCCTGCAGCCGGGCCATCTGTCCCGCGACTGCCCTAAACAGTCGGCTACCGCGGACAAGACCCCCGCCCGAGTCGCCACTATCACCTGCGAGCCTGCGGAACACGATGTTGAGGCCGAGTGCTACACTAGTGGTGACGAGTCGGGTCACCCCACACTTGCGGTTGTGGGGTGCACCTTTGTCCATACCCCACCCTCCGAGGATTGGAGGCGTATGAGCATCTTCACGACTTACATCAAGTGCAACAGGCACTCATGTAAGATCGTCATCGACGGTGGTAGTAGTTTGAATGTGGTCTCTCGGACCGCAATCACCCGCTTCGGACTCCGCCTCGAACCTCACCTGAAGCCATATTCCATCGCGTGGGTGGACACGTCGAGTCTTCCGGTCACCCACCGGTGCCAAGTTCCCATCGCTTTCGGGGACTATCGTGAGAAGGTGTGGTGTGACGTGGCGACTATGGATGTCGCCCATGTCCTCTTATGTCGTCCCTGGCTCTATGATAGGGACGTGACCCACTATGGCCTGTCGAACACTTATGTGTTTGACCACAATGACTAGAAAATCCATTTGATCCCGACCCCACCAAAGGAGCTGCGCGCTTCCACCTCCAAGGGTGTGGTGGTCCCTCCATCGGCTGCCCCTCCGACCCCACCTGTCGTGTCCCTCATGCGAGCCTCCGCGCTTATGCGCGAGGCCACCGAGTCCAAGGTTGTCTATGCCCTAATTGTGCACGAATCCTCGGGTGCTCCTCCTCCCTTAGATGAGGCACATCCCCCGGAGATCGCGGCTATCTTGACCGAGTTCTCTGACATCAGCCCGGCGGACCTACCCCATGGGCTCCTTCCGAATAGGGAGATCCAACATGCCATTGATCTTCTCCCGAGAGCACCTCTCCCCAACTTACCCCATCATCGGTTAAACCCCACCGAACACGCTGAACTGCAGCGTCAAGTGGATGAACTCCTCACCAAGGGGTACATCCGTGAGAGCCTAAGTCCTTGCGCGGTACCCGCCGTACTCACACCCAAGAAAGATGGGTCGTGGCACATGTGTATTGACAGCCACGCCATCAATAGGATCACTGTCAAGTATAGGTTCCCCATACCAAGACTTGACGATATGTTGGACTTAGTCTCCGGTGCGTCGTGGTTTTCCAAGCTTGATCTTCGCAGCGAATATCACCAGGTCCGCATCCGCGAAGGTGATGAATGGATGGCTGCATTCAAGACTAAGGACGGTCTTTACGAATGGCTCGTCATGCCATTCGGGTTGTCTAATGCCCAGTCCACCTTCATGCGCCTCATGAACCAAGTTCTCAAGCCCTACATGGGCAAATTCCTGGTCGTCTACTTTGAGGACATTCTGATTTTTAGTCGGTCCCGAGAAGAGCACTTGGAGCATCTTCGCTCCACCTTTGACCTCCTACGGAAGGAGCGCCTCTTCCTTAACACGAAGAAGTGCGCCTTCAGGACAAATCGAGTCCACTTCCTGGGTTACATCGTCTCGGATGAGGGTCTTTCTGTTGACCCGGCTAAAGTTGAAACCATCCGACATTGGCACGAACCCCACACAGTGTCCGAGGTCTGCGGCTTTTTGGGCCTCGCAGGCGTTTACCGTCATTTCATCCGGGGTTTCAGCACGATTGCTTCCCCGCTGACCCAACGTCTGTCCAAGGACGACTTTGAGTGGACCTCAGCCACTCAACATCCCTTCGACGCCCTTAGGGATGCCATCATGACTGCGCCTGTCTTGCGCCTCCCGGAATTCTCCAAAGTCTTTGAGGTTGCTTGCAACGCCTCCGGTACTGGGATTGGAGGCACCCTTAGCCAAGAAGGCCACCCTGTCGCCTTCTTTAGCGAGAAGTTGAACACTGTCCAGCAGCGTTACATGACATGGAATTTTATGCCATCATTCAATCGCTTCATCAGTGGAGGCACTACCTCCTCCACCGCGAGTTTGTCTTATACATCGACCATCAAGCCTTGTCTTTCCTTAGTGCCCAAAAGAAATTAGGCGCCCGCCATGCCAAGTGGGTCGAGTACTTGCAACAGTACTCCTTTGTGATCAATCACAAGGCAGGTAAGGAGAACATCGTCATGGACGCTCTGAGTTGCGTCCGCACCCTTCTGTGTGTGATGTGCACCCGCATCAACACCTTTGACCACGTCAAGGATGAGTACGCCACGTGCTCCAACTTCGGTGCCATCCACGCTGCCTTGACTGAGTCCCCCGACGCCGAGTCCCCCTACCAATTGTGCGAAGGCTATCTTTTCTTGGGGAACCGCTTGTGCATTCCCCGCTCATCGGTTCGAGATCATCTTTTGCTCGAGCTGCACGCGGGTGGTGTTGCCGGCCATCACGGCCGTGACAAAACCCTTGAGATGGCGGAGGAACGCTTTTTTTGGCCCTCTCTCCGCCGGCATGTTGAGTGTATTGTGCACCATTGCGGCACATGCCAAATGGCTAAACTTCGCCCCGCGAACACCGGCCTTTACACTCCGTTGCCGGTTGCTGACAGTCCTTGGAATGACCTTAGCATGGACTTTATCCTAGGGCTACCCCGCACCGCCTCACTCTTTGATTCCATCTACGTTGTTGTAGATCAGTTATCGAAGATGGCCCACTTTATCCCCTATTCACGGACAGCGTACGCGTCCCACATCACGCACCTCTTCTTCAAAGAGATTGTCCGTCTCCATGGCCCCCCCCAAGTCCATCGTGTCCGATCGTGACACGCGCTTTGTGAGCCACTTCTGGCGCTCACTTTGGGCCCTCATGGGCACCACTCTGAAGCTCTCCATAGCTTACCACCCTCAAACCGATGGTCAAACTGAAGTCGTTAACCATAGTTTAGGCAACTTGCTCCGGTGCCTCATTGGCGACCACCCGAGGTCTTGGGATGCCATCCTTCCTATGGCAGAATTCACGTATAATAGTGCAGCCAATAGGTCTACGGGTCTTAGTCCCTTCCAAGTGGTTTCCGGCCGTTAGCAACGTAAACCCATTGACTTGCATGACCTGCCCATGGAGTCGCATCTTTCTGAGCATGCATACTCTTTCGCTCAGCATGTAGCTAGCTTGCATGAGGAAGTTCGGCATCGAATCTTTTTGGGCAATACTCGTAATGCTATGAGGGCCAACGAGCACCGTAGGCCACAACACTTTTCTGTAGGTGAGCTGGTAAGGGTGCGCATCCACCCCGAGCGTGTTTCCCACCGAGCACATTTTAAGCTTCAGCCACATTACATGGGGCCCTACGCGGTGGTGCGGCGGATAGGCTCCAATGCCTATGTGCTGGACCTATCTGAGGACATGGGCATCCATCCCGTCTTCAACGTGGCGTACCTACTTCCTTTCTATGGTCCTTTGGAGGAGCCATCGGACCCTGACGAGCCACTACCCCTTAGTTCTCCGGAGGAGAACTCCTCAGAGCACGCAGCGGAAGCTGATGCAGGAGCATGCGACATGAAAGAAGGGGAAGATCTGGCCCCAATGGTGCCCCAAAAATTTTCCACATAAAGTTCCTCGGGGTCCCCAGCGACGAAGTCACGCCCCGTGGATCCTGCAGGCAACTACCGGGTGCTCAAGTCCGATTTTCCATAGAATGTTCATTGGGTCACCCAGCGACGAAAGTCACACCCCGTGACTCCTGTGGGTGACTCCCCGATGAGATTTCAGAATCGGAAGTGGCACCACATGCACAAGTCAGAAATTCCACAGAATGTTCCTCGGGTCACCCAGCGACTAAAGTCACGCCCCATGACTCCTGCGGACAGTTTTCCACAGAATGTTCCTCGGGTCACCCAGCGATGAAAGTTACACCCCGTGACTCCTGCGGACAACCACCCGAAGCTGCAGAACTGCCCCGACGACCCCACTTCGACGTGTACAACCCACCCTACCATGTCGCCCCACCTCATGAAGATCCAAAGGGGCCCAACAAGGTAGAAGTACGACGATCCCAACGCCCATCTCACCCACTGGACCGCTTCGTGGGTGTTATCAGCCCACTCTTCATCCACACCGAAGTGATCCAACCCAAGGATGCTACAAACCAGCCCCCGAAGAGCCCAATTCCAGATGGGCCTCACAATCATATCAGCAACACGGCCCAAGAGAAGGCCGCGACGATCGTTACGCAGCCTAGTACTTCAAAATTCTGCTGCTTTGTTGCGATGTGCTCTGAGCGTGTCTAACCACCATCGCAGCCACCTCGTACGCTGAAGAATCAAGGACCTGTGCCCCTGTAGGAGTAGATGGTAGTTGGTAGGATTATGTTCTATTTTGTCATTTATGGTAGCTTCACCACTTTTTGGTTGTTAGTTGTTGAGATGCTGTCCCCTTTGTCTTGTTTCCCCTCCTTATCTTATAAACGAGAGGGGCTAGCCAGCATTCTCCCTTAGTTCTCTTTGAAGTAGAGTTCTCCTGGTGAGCGAGTGTGCCTCCAACGTGTGTGTGGAAGACAAAGTAGCATCGTCTTCGACGTTTGTAAGAGTCGGCGACCGGCGTCTCGACTAAATTTCCTGCTTGTATCTCCTACTTTTGAGAAGTAAATCCCACCGATCCGGGTGGGTCAGGTTCGCCTGTTTTTACACGTTCTTTCCGAGTTGTGTTTTCGTTCGCCCTCTCACCCATGAGCATCCGAGTGTCGGAGTCGTGGACGGTTTCCCTATTCGTTGGTTTGATTGCAGGTGCATAGGCGCGCGAGCTGACCCCGCGATCCGCAATCCCTGTTCGTGCTTTGCTTAAAATTGCTCTAGAGGTTAGTGAGTGAATTTCAGTAATTTTGGGTGCCGTTGGATTTCTCTCGCATTAGTATTGCCTCGAAACGAATTTGCGCCGATTTCTCATGTTTCTTGCTATACTTTCCAAGCGATTTGACTTCCTTCGTCTCAAGACCCTCTCACGATTTTTGTGCATTGTGTAAACACTGTAGAGGACGGCTTTAAGGACCAACCCTCCTATAGTAGCTGCATCAATAGAACCATGATAAAGTGTAAGTGGTGTATCCTAAGTTCACTTAGGGATACAAATTTCCATAAACCCACAGGAGAACAAGTAATTGTTGCTCATAGTGCCATTTTTCTTGGAAATTTCTTTCCTTGAAAAAGGCTAGTGGGAGGAAGTTGTGACTTGGATTTAGTCCAAGGTCAACCACTTAGCACAAAAGGAACAAAGATGGAATCTGAACCATATATGTAGGTTGTGGGCAACCTAGGGTTCATAAAATGTGGGAATAAGGATTGGATCGATTCATGTGTGCCTCCTAGCAAGGACAATGAATCTTCCCATATGGATAAGATTAATTGGTTCTGCTTGATAGATCCATATAGCTTTCTAATTTGTGAGAAAGCACTTGAGCCATAGTTTATGACTGTCCCTAAGAGTATGAGATTTCCTCATAGCTCACTCCTTATAGAATCTTCATTGAGGCTGAGTGTCTAATTGGAGGAATCGAATTATGGTTGGTATGATTTGATGTAGGTGAAGTCATATAACTCCTTGTAAAGGTTGTGCAAAATGAATAGTTTTTCCTGAACACTGAAAGATGTCTTATATCTGACATATGTGTGTATGGGGTATCCTTTGGGGATACTGCTTCCATAATCCCACAAGAGAGCAACTTGGTTGCTGCTTAAGGTGATGATTTTCTTGGGAAAGATTTTCTCTTGAAAAAGGCTAGTGGGAGAAACTTTGACTTGGATGTAATCCAAGGTCAAATATTTGACACATTTGGTCAAAGATGGACTTTGAGCTAGTTTTACAGGTTATGGGTAACCTGCGGCTCAGAACACACAAGCTGTACAGGTTGAATCGATTCGTTTGACTTTGACTTATGGGTAACTCCTAACTCAATATAGAGAATCTTCATTCTATGGTGCCTGAGTGTAGTGGGAGCTTAATGACATCTCTAGTCTTGTATGTTAGGTACATACAGATCATCAGAGACGACATCCTAATCCTTCACTTGGTGAAGAGATGATTGGGAAGTGTCTCATGATGAATAACTTAGTGGACATCACCTATGGGGTAGGTGTGAGAGTTTTTGGATAGATCCAAGAAACTTCAAGTCCTAAGTTAGACAACATACATCGATGTTGGTATGTTATAGACCAGATATGGTTAGTGCCGAGAGCATAACCGATTGATACCAAGTCCAATCCAGGTGCATGGCACTGGATAAGGAGAAAATAGCATTTTTGGTTCTACAAAGAACTATAGGAATGGTTCTCGATTGGTAGAGATAAGAAAAGCTTGGTGTATAGGGTAACACTTGATAGCTTGTTCTATTTTGACCTTGATCGCAGCATCAATTTTGTATCTGGTAGTGAAGTAAGCTGTAAAAGGCTTCATGATGGACTACCATCATCTCCAATTGAAGGCAGAGTATGTTATGGCTTCTAGGAAGTTGTTTGGATATGGGAGTTCTTCATTGAACTTCAAGTGGTTATCATACCGTTATTGGTCTCTATTTGTGAGCACAAAGGAGCAATAACAAATGACAGAAAAAATAAGGTTTCACCTAAAGATCTGAACACATACTCCAGCGTTTCCACTTTGTCTTGGAGATAGAGGTGTTGTGAGATTGCAGATATTTACACTGAGTGCGACATGATAGGCCCATTGACCGATGCTCTGGCACAGCAGGAGCGTGGCAGGTCTGACTGAGGACGTGTTGATTGTGGTGACACAATAACAGGGTCCTAGTGCAAGTGGGAGATTATTGGTGTATATGCCCTAGGACCTATGGCTGGTCCAATATGTGTCACATTTATTTGTGTTATACATCCTGACATGGTCGTTGTTATGCATTTTGTACATCTGCGTCATATGTACATTTGCATATACAATGTCCTTGGAGATAGATTTTATCTAGTCTCAAAGAGTAATCCCCAGTCAAGTGTCATAGTGGATAAGGGACAACTGTGATGCACTTGAGATTGGTATATGCGCTGGTTGAGCCTGGGTTGCTAACGCAGGCATATGGGTATATCAAGGGAGATATGCTGGATCGACCCACTGTGAGGATTTGACTTGGTGTCACAAGTCAAATCTCACAATGACAAAGATTTATTCGTCCTTGACTTGAGGGCATTGATACCTCTATATGGTAAGGGATGTACTTTGATACAACCTAACACTCCGCGTAACAGGGGAGTCATAACGGTTGTCATTGGGTATATCTTGAGCCATATGAGAGATTCAATGTGCCAATAGAGGATTTGCCCCATCCCTACGGGGAAGTTTGATGTCCATGGGCCCCTACATGGTGCATGACTAAAAGTGTGTGACCACATCCAGGTTAAGCCTGAATAGAGTCATGACCATTGATGTTGGAATTAGCAAGTGTGACACACTTGTCCGACTTGGACGATCAGCCTGGCAAAAGGACTAGAGTGTACATATATCTTGTCGCAGTTTTAGGGGATGTCGATGACGACTCCATTCCGAGGATGTGGGTCGCAATGATGTACTGCTAGGTGCCACTCATTGCTTGTGATGATATGAGGTTATCACTGCCAATGTCTGAGGAACCTATAGGGTCGCACACATAGACACTCGATATCTCGTATTGATCGAGTTGCCTATAATCGAGTCATTTGGTTGATTCGAGTCAGTTTGGGAGTCCGATGCATCGCGGATGCGTCTGATGAGTTGGAGATGATCTTTTGGGATGATGTCGCGTTTTGACTTCAGTTGACCCCGGTTGACCTTCTTGTGGCCACGTTTGACCTCGATGGACTAGGTTCAGTTGAGTGGTCAAATATTGGGTTTAAGCTCCGGTTTTGTTCGGAGGCTTTTTGAGATTGATTTAAACGTAACATGGGGGCCCGCGACTTAAGTGCTAAAATGAATATAAATATTCATTTTATTCACAACTTAAGTCATAGGGGCCATGCACAACTTAAGTGAATATTTATAGTAAATATATTCATCACTTAAGTTGCGGATCCGCATCCATTAAGCATTAACGGATCTAGGTGCTTATTAATTATGAAATTTCGTTATTAAATAGAGCCCTAGCCAAAAAATCGATCATAACACTCTTCTAACCTAGCCGCTCACCTGTAGAACTCTCCCCATGGTGCCTCCATGCATGGGAGGGTCGCCTACCTCCATGGATGACAAGTTTCATCCCTTCTAGGTGCATGAGACCACCTCGGAGCTTCTTCCTTCCTCCATGGCACATCCTTTGGAGGGATTGGTGCAAGAGGAGATGATATCTCCTTCTCCATGGTGCCTCCAAGTGAGAAGTGGCGCCACCTTCATGGTGGCAACACCTTCTTCTTCCATGGGTGCAAAAGAAGGCTTGGAGCCTTCCTCCTTCTTCGATGATATATCCCTTGGAGGGATTGATGCATGAAGAAGGCTGATTTCTTATCATGGGCGCAACTTCCATGAAGTTGGCGCAAGTGGAGAAAAGAGGAGAAGAAGAGAAGTGATGGTATCTCTTCTCATCATCATGGCACTTCTTCTTATGTTGTTGCCTATATTGGATGAGAAGGAGACTTACCTCATGGGCGCACCTTCATGGTGGCGCAAGCAAGAGGGAAAGTGGCTAGACTTAAGATTGGCACAAGTGGTAGAGGTTTCCTCATCTTGTGGCCATCTTCCTCCCTTCATCATCTCTTTGGCGCATCTTGGAGATGGCACAAGCAAAGAGGGCAGCGACATTGACAACATGATCTTCCTCCCGAAGGCTAGCACTAGGCGTAGAGTGAAGAGAATCTCGAGCAGCCCGTGTGTGCACGATTGTAGAGGGCGGACACTTGTGCGCCTCTTCTTCGTCATCATCGGCCCCTTGGATTATGCGAATCTGGTGGATCACTCGTAAGGGATCCTGGCTTTTAGGGTTATCCTATTTCGGGTCAGCGCTTCCGCTGTTATTAAAATTTTAAAATTGGCCCAGGGATTCCCAACACTTATGTTGTGTCTTAAACCACCCATACAAACATCAATCCAGGGATCATCAATCATAATTATCGTCATAATCAAATCAAGACTAATTTTCCCCAAATCAATCCTCTGATACCACTGCTGTCACACCCTTAGTAATAACAATCCAATATAGAAAAATCATACACATAATTTTCGCAAGGATCGACAATCAAAATCAAGATCTAATGCCTTGAACAACAAAACATATGTTAAAATGTCATCATCTAAGTTGCAATAGAACAATATCCATTCTTTCAAAGTCTTTTACCCAAAAGCAAAGTAAAGTCATAGAATCCAAAATCTAAGAGCTAAACATACTATTAACATAGACCATTGTAATCAAATTTCAAAATTAGAAACATTCTCATCACAACAAGTTACAATACCACTCCTTAATACAAGTCTTTTTTGAACATACAATGTTTTCAAGATTACAAAATTCTATGATTTAGCCAAAATTCCAAAATGAGCTTTCAAAAATTCATACTCCTGCCCACAATGCGTAGCTAAGCTAATTTGCAATAAGGGTTAGTGCAAGCAAGAATGAGCATAAATTGCCCAGCAAGTAAACCCAAAGGCTAAGGGAAACGAACAAAAGAGGATAAACATATCAATGAAATAGTCAACACAATAAAACAAGTAATCATTGGTCATTATTGAGCATTCGTATCCCAAGTAATCATTGATCATTATTGTAGGGAGACAATCATAATTCATAATTCCTTCCACATTTGGAAGTTGAACCCATCCTTGTCAGGAGAGAGAGCAAACAAAAGCTAACTAGAACATCTTAGGGCTCTTCATCAAATAGATAGTGGGATTCAAGCGGTGGCTCCCATGAATTCAAGAGGTGGCCTCCACCTTTTTAGGGGTGTGACACTTTGTTCCACAACTATCATAATGTAGTGAGATTCAAGCGGTGGCTCCCATGAATTCAAGAGGTGGCCCCCACCTTTTTAGGAGTGTGGCACTTTGCTCCATGTAGCACTTTGCTCTCAACTACCATATGAGAAGTGGGACTCAAGAGGTGGCCCCCAGCTTTTTAGGGGTGTGGCACTTTGCACCCAATAACTACTTTGAATGGAGGGATTCAAGAGGTGCCCCCCACCTTTTTAGGGGTGTGGCACTTTGCTCCACATCCATCCACAAATCTCTCATTTGAGTTCGCACAAATTCTCCCCACAATATAGCTTTCATAAGAAGAGCACAAAGACAATGAACTTGAGTATAACATTGATAATAAGATATAACCCAAGTCATTAGACATACCATTTGTCATTGGACATAAGCATAACATTGCTAATGAGATTTTAGGGCTCGATCATAAGTTCCATATAATGTGTTAGAGTTCATACCATGATTTCAAAGTCATGAGTTAAGGCATAGGAAATAGATTTCATAATGATCTTGTTGCTTCATGAGTAATTTTAAGCTCCAAAACATAATACCAAGTTTAGTGATAAGCATTTAACCAAAACATATCAGATTCATATTGTCAAATTGCAACATATATTTTAGGTCCAATTTCTAACCAAAACTAGTCAATATTATATTCAAAATGAAGCTCTCTGAATCTAGTTTCCAATAGAACTTGGGAGATATAAGGATTCGAACATAGGAGGGTCAAAATTTCATATTTCTAGAAAACAGATACGTATATCAGAATTGCGACATATGTTTCATGTCGAAAACCTAACCAAAACTAGACAATATGGTATCCAAAATGAATCTCTTTGAATATAGTTTCCCATTAAACTGGTTTCACAAGATTTTGAATTGTAGGCAGAGAGATATAAGGGTTCGAACATAGGAGGGTCAAAATTTCAGATTTCTAGAAAACTGATTTCGTAAGTTAGATAACAATACTGATTGCAACACGAATATAGCTCAGATATGGTCGATATCAAATTCAAATCAAAGAGGAGTGAATCTAGTTTCATACAAAATTTGTTTCGTGCGATTTGGATCTATAGGTCATGAGATATTGGGGTTAAAGCACAGCAAGGTCAGATTGGCGACTACAATTTTTTTCAATAGGACAAAATTTCAGAATCATCATGCATATTCAGATCCGACACATAGAATAGAAAAACACTGGATCTAAGTTCCAAATCGAAATCATAAGACACAAGGGATCAAAGTTATCTAAAGCATGAAGTGAAGAACCAGATTTACCAAAACAAAGAATAAGATTTACTTGCCTTAAGACGTTGAAATCCTTCTCCCAATCTCTTTTCTCTAGTTGGCGGCTCCTCTAGGGTTCCACCCCAAGCAAGATGCGACCAGCCTCCCTCCCCTTTCACAATTTTTCCTCTCCAAAATACTAACCCTCAAGGCTTATGTGGCAAGCTTTTTCCAAAAATGCCCTTTAAGACTCCAACAAGGACATTTAAGCCCATAGCACCAAGATACCATCATCATCACCATAGAAAATTTTAGGACTTTAAGCATGCTTAATTGACCAAGGGATATGATATACCAAGAAAAATCAAGAAAAAAATCATAATATTCAAGAAAGATAAACTCACAATCCTAGAAAGATAAACTCATTATCGATACTTGATCGCAATAGACTTAAAGTATACCAAATCGTGGTATAATATAACTCATGACTTTAGATTTCTCAACTAGAGGAGTTGGAGCAAATCTCAGTTTAATCAATATCACCAAATTCTATTCATAAAAATTCCCATCAAGCAAAAATAGATAAATTAAACTTCAAGTAACTAGATACTATGCATGTGTCCTATGAACATATAACAATTCACATATGCATTTTATCAATACTAGAATTGAATTTACTCAACAATCTAAGTCTATATGAAATCTCAAAAAATCTCTAAGTCATCAAATTAAATTCCCAAAATGCTTCCTAAGTTCAAAATCAAGGATAAAATGAATCCGATTAATCCTTAACAATCTTAAACATTCAAACTCATATCTTTGAAACTTTGAAGAAATAGCAAAATATGAATGGATACCCTAGACTTAATTTGATGCATATGTATAAACATTAATTCAATGAAAGATTTCAGAAAATTTTTTGCAAGAGTTCCCTCTATATTATTGGTGAAACCCTGTACAGTTATATCGAAAATATGAAATACAACTCTGGAAAATTCGAAAAGTGTAACATATCAAAGATGTTCAAGTTTTATATAGTAATCAACTTTTATATATCAAATACCGTCAAGTTTCATCATTCAAATCACAGTTTACCGTTTCAAATTACTATTCACTAGAAATATCAAAACATACATCAAAATCAATCTAGAATGCAGAAACTCATCAACCAAGCATCCAAAACCATCATAAAGTATCACAGTCACATGATGAATATCAAATATATACAAAATCATCCTATTTGCACCAAGTTCAGCATCCTAGAGTCTAATACCATCATGAATGTACAATATCAACCCTAATGTCAAAGTATCAAACAAACCAACTAATATCCTAATACAACGCACACACATAAAGAAAACATAAAAGTGTTGTGTGTGGTTGTATCGGCATCCAATCTACTGAATCCTATGCACAGATAAGATAAATGTGAGATCTCCTACATAGTATCAAAGAATAACTGTAAATACATCAAAACGAAATAAAGATACTCACAAGATCTATCAATCTGTCTCAGTATGCTCGGAGTCCTCCTCGTCTCTAGTGTGGCATGTCGATGAAGATGGGGGACGACGCCGTAATAGCTCCTCTATCGTGCGTAAAGACTCGAGTGCTCTCAACTATCCCTACTCAAGGCGCGATATGTCGTCATGTATCCTCCTTTTCTCAGCACGCATCTGCTCTAGAGAAGGATTTGGTCGTGCTAAAGTGTTGGGGTATGCCCTTAAGGCTAATGTTTGAGGCCTTGGGATTGTAACAGTATCATGTATAAACTCTTATGTTTATAAAGGCAATAGTTGTTATTCAGTTTGTTACATTGTCTGCTGCAATACATATACTTCTGAATAATGTCTCAATGCTGTTCAGCTAGGCTGACATGCACTTTTGTCCTTAGTCGAGATATCTTGGTGAACATGAGACAGCCTTGATATGATTGAGACTAATATGTATTCTAATCTTATAGGATGCTTCGAGCATGGAATAAAATGTAGACTCATGGGTACATTGGATGTACTGGATAGACCCTACTAGGATATTCAATTGCTTGTCACAATGTGAATAATCCTTGATTGCAACAAGTGGCACATGTCCTCTGACTTGAGATCACTTGTGTTTCTAAATGATGATTGTCATTGTTTTGAGGTAGTTCAATATCATTTGAAACATAATGGTTATAGACTATCTTGGATGGTGAGCTTGAGTCATGTTAGGGCACTAGTGATAGATACAGGATTGCCGTCTCCTTGTTTAAGGAGTGTGATGTTCTAAAGGGGCCCCCCTGGATGAGATGATTGAGAAAGTGTATGGCCATACCCAGGTGACTATGTTCATCTGATCTAATCATGCTCATCATATTGGAGCTACAGGCTTGACACGCTTGTCCAATAAGAACATCCAGTGGCAAAGGAATCATGTATGCCTGGTGAAGTGGATTCACACTTGTGCTGTGGTTTGGGTGTAGTTTTGGAAGACTCTTTCTTTTATATCAGGAGACAGTGATGTGTTGCTAGATACCCCTCACTGATCGTGATGACGTAAGTTATCGTTACTGACATTTAAAGGAAACCCTCAGGGTCGCACAATTTGATGATATGGCTTACTTAAGTCAGATCGTGTGGACTGAATTGTTTAGGTTCAGTTTAAAGGGATTTAATCTCTGATTGTGAGTGAGATCTGGTCTGATCATGTTTGATTGATTAGGGCTTGAGATCGGTAAGCTTCGATTGAGAGAATAGATGTGAGATCAGGAGCATCAAGAGATCAACGGTCAGATCAAGAACCTTAGGGTTTAATGTGATCTGGACTAATGGCTTGGGTTAATTGGTCTTGGACCAAACCGAAATGAACCAGCTCATCAAGTGAGCGTGTGGTTCAAATGGAGAGGAGTTTGCGATTGGGGTAAACCCATGATCGCATGTGAGGGAGTGGCTTTCTATTTTTAGAAAGCATGATCACATACGTGACCACGCCTCACCTCTTCACGCCTATTGTTGTCGCCCCTCTCTTCTCGTGTGTTTGCTTGGGGGCATTCTTGTGGAAGAGGCTTTGACGACAAGGAAGAATCGCCAAGTGTGGATCTCATCCTCTTCATCCCTTCTCACACGACAAGGTCACTTGGAGAACCTTGCTAGCACAAGGAGCGTCCAAGGAGCAAGCCATCGATCATCTTGTGTGTGGCGCTTTGGAGGAGAACCCCATCGTTCTCTCTTCTTCCTAGACACCATCTAAGCGATGGCCATGGTATGAGTCGCTACCATTCTATGCTATTGATTTTAAAGTTGATCATATATAATGCATTCGATCCCTAGAAACCCCTTCCGCTGCATGTAAACCTCCATATGCGCCTATTAGGGTTTCGCTCCCCTTGTTAGGGGACTTTCAATTGGTATCAGAGCAAGTTTATATGCATGTTTGTATGATTGCTTAACTTTAGTGATCCATGTTTGCGCAACACCTTAGATCTAAACTACATGCGAAAGTTATTCATGCGACAACTACATGATGTATGATTTTTATCATTAGCGCATGTATCTAGTTGGCGCATCCATTTAGTTTTTCTCCAAAACTTCTTTACTTGCGCGACTCACCTTAGATCTAAGTGGTGCCTGCTATAAGTCCTTAGACGGGTTAGTAGGGTTGAAGTCATCTCTAGTTAAGATCCAACTAGTCTGATTAGACCATCTGACAGCCTAGATGGGTCGACCAGATGGCACCTATGCGCAAGCATAAGGTGGCTATAGGTCGACTGCATCAAAGGCGTGTAGCGAGGTCTGGTTGAGACAATCAGTGAACACGCATGAGTTAGGCCCGGGGTCACACCCGCTTGCCAAAACTCATGTAGGTTGTTCAGCCCTTGCGCATGCATAGTTGACCATTGGGTCGACTCAAGTCAGTTAGGACTTGGTGCATGCAAGGGCAGTGGATCTGACTAGGTCTGATGAGTGGATCCCTATTAATGGACCGTTGTAAGGTAGTAGGGCACATAAGGAAAATAAAATTGAAGCCAATGGGTTTTTCGAAAATTTTATTTTCATGAATGGATCACATGTTGATTGTAAGCATATGCTTGTTTATTTAATCTTATGTGGGACGCCTAATTAATGTGTGCTGTGCTGGGGCCTGCGAGCTTGGAATTTAAATGTAAATTAATATTTATTGTGATCTACGCATCACATTGCATTTAATTTATAAAGTGTAATTGACCTGCGAGTCAATCTTGTCTAGATAGATTAATTTGTAATTTAATCAGACAAGAGCACAGAGCACACTTGGCAGAGGCGCATGCAGCAGTGGCCTGAACAGGTGGGAGGTCCAGGGTTCGACTCTGGGATAGGCGCATTTTCCCTGGTGGGCGCACTTGAGCTGCAATTGGCGCTTGGGCCCTTGGTTGGGCTAGATAAGAAGCAAAAGCCCCATGAAGAAAAGCAAGTGAAGACTTAAGTTAGGTTAAGGTCTTACTTAGGCTTAATGGGCTTTTACCACATAAGATCAGCATGCTTTCTCTTTATCGATTATATAATTAGAAATGCATGATTTATTTATCTTCTGCTATCACCATAGGAATTGTATGATAGTTGAGAAGATAAAAGACCGTTAAAATCCAACGTTGAAATATCAAGCTCGTAAGCCTTCTGACGCGAAACCTCACTGTTCTGACTATCGTTGGAGCCGTGTTGTACCCACTCAGTGGGCACGTCCATCTATCTTCAGACGGTGCAGGATTACACCTGCGTGTTACAGAGAAGGGATTTATCGCTTCTCGTTGCTCAGCATAGCACGTGGTGGTCCAGGGAGTAGGTCAGGTCAACTTGACCATGTAGGATACATATGTGGCGCATATGTTAGCTATATGGAGGCAGCCATCTGTGGGATCAGAGACTGTGTTGTACCAACTCAGTTGGCATAGTCTGCTGGATTGCCCAGATGAAGGGGAATCGCACGTGTTGGCGATTGGCAGGAATTGCCTACCAGAAATTAGTGCTTGTACTCTCTGTGCATCTTATCTCGCCTGAGCGGGACGCGGAGACCAAGTATGAAATCTGGATCCCATCTCACTAAAAGAGTGTAACTCTTTCGGACTGTTTTTAAGGATTTTTCAGTCAGATAAAATAGTGAGAAAAATAATCATTCTTAAGTCCTGATTGATTCTTAACATTGATACTGACCTTGCTGTTCTTGCATTGTTGTAGATTCCTGCAGCAACGAACACCATGAACTTCAATGTGCGATCCCTACTGGAAAGGGAGAAGTTTGCTGGGCCAAACTTCTCAGACTGGTACAGACACCTTAAGATTGTTCTTAAGGCAGAGAGGAAACTGTATGTCCTCGAGACGGCGATACCGCCTCAACCCGCTCCGAACGCCGCAAGGGCGGTTCGGGAAGCCTATGAAAAGCATGTCAATGATAGCATTGATGTCGCTTGCCTGATGCTAGCATCTATGACGCCACCGCTGCAGTGTCAGCATGAGGATATGTCTGCTATAGAAATTATAGCAAACCTCAAGATGCTGTATGCTGCACAGGCGAGGACTGAGCGCTACAATTTGACTAAGCTGTTCTTTCAGAGCAAACTGGCTGAAGGGAGTCCAGTGGGAGCTCACGTGCTCAAGATGATTGGGCACAAGGAGGCTCTAGAGAAACTGGGACATACCATCAATCAGGAGCTTGCTGTAGACATTATTCTGCAGTCTCTCCCGCCTTCTTTCGATGCGTTCATTATTAACTTTAATATGAACAAAATCGATTGTACTCCAGCAGAGTTGCTGAATATGCTCTTGACTACTGAGGAGACTCTGAAGGGAAAGCCTTCAACCTCTGTCTTAATGGTTCCTTTTAGGAACAAGAAGAAGGGGAAGAGGGGCAAAGCCCCAGTCAAGAACTACAACAAGGCGCTGAAACAAAAGGTTAAGCGGTCGAAGGAGTACAGATGTTTCCACTGTGGCCAGCTGGGTCACTGGAAAAAGGACAGTAAAGCGCTCCAAGGAGACAAGAGGGGAAGCATCGCTTCTGGCTCAGGTATATACGTGACGGAAGTCATGGTTTCATCTTCTTCTATTTCATGGGTGTTAGACACTGCATGTGGAGTTCACATTTGTTCAAATGTACAGGAACTCAAGAGAAGAAGACAGGTGGGACAGCATGAGGTGGACCTACGAGTTGGAAACGGGGCACGGGTTGCTGCTGTTGCTGTAGGAGAATATTACATCTCATTACCATCTGGACTTGTATTAGAACTGAACAATTGTTATTTTGTTCCTAGCATTACTAAAAATATTATCTCTATTCCTGCTCTTGTCAGGAAAGGGTTTTCCTTTGAATGCAATATTTCAAAGTGTGTTTTATCTTTAGATAATATTGTTTATGCTACTGGGTCAATTAACAATGGGTTATTCATGTTGGACATGGAAAGTTCTATACAAAATATTGATAATAAGAAAGCCAAGTATGCTGATGACAGCACCTTGCTATGGCATAGTCGTTTAGGCCATATTAACAAGAAGCGCATTAAGCGGTTGCATGATCATGGACTGCTGGGATCATTCTCCTATGAGGAGATTGATACATGCAAAGCTTGTTTGATGGGCAAAATGACGAAGTTGCCTTTTCCTCATAAAGGTCAAAGGGCTTCAGGTTTACTTGACCTTATACACAGTGATGTGTGTGGGCCATTTAGTAAACATGCCAGGGGTGGCTATCAATACTTCATTACCTTTACTGATGATTTCAGTAGATATGGGTATGTTTATTTAATGAGACATAAAAGTGAATCTTTTGACAAGTTCAAAGAGTTCAAGAATGAAGTACAGAATCAGCTAGGCCGAAATATCAAGGCACTTCGTTCTGATCGAGGTGGAGAATACCTAAGTCATGAGTTTACTGACTATCTGAAGGAGTGTGGGATTATCTCACAGCTCACTCCGCCAGGAACACCGCAATGGAATGGTGTGTCCGAGAGGAGAAATAGAACGTTACTTGATATGGTTCGTTCTATGATGAGTCAGGCTACTCTACCTTACTCCTTTTGGGGATTTGCACTGGAAACAGCTGCAAAGGTACTAAACCGAGTGCCATCCAAGGCAGTTTCAAAGACCCCATATGAGTTATGGTATGGGAAACAGCCGAGCTTGACATTTATCAGGATCTGGGGCTGCGAGGCTTATGTCAAAAAGCTCGCCTCTGGGAAACTAGAGAGCAGATCTGACAAATGCATCTTTGTCGGTTACCCTAAGGAAACTAAGGGTTATTATTTCTACGATCCCAAAGAGAACAAGGTATTTGTTGCTCGGACGACCATTTTTCTTGAGAAGGAGTTTCTTCTGCAAGAGGCCAGTGGGAGAGAAATACAGCTGGATGAGAATCCAGAGAAAGGACAAAGTAGTCAAGCACAGTTGGATGAGCCTGAGCAGGTAGAACAGGTTATTGAACAACCTGAGGCTCAGATATCACGGGAACCGCGAAGATCGGGAAGGATCCGTCGACAGCCTGAGCGCTATGACGGAGTCTACATCATTGATAATGATGAACCCCTTACTTATGCGGATGCGGTCAGTGGACCGGACTCAGCTAGATGGCTTGAAGCTATGCGAGCCGAGATGGACTCCATGTCAGATAACCAAGTTTGGGATTTGGTTGATCCGCCTCCGGGAGTTATCCCTATAGGCTGTAAATGGATCTTCAAGAAGAAGATTGACATGGATGGTAACGTGGTTACCTATAAAGGCAGGCTAGTTGCGAAAGGTTTCAAACAAATCTACGGGATAGATTATGATGAAACTTTCTCACCTGTAGCCATGTTTAAGTCTATTCGGATTCTTCTCGCGATAGCTGCATATTATGATTATGAGATCTGGCAAATGGATGTGAAGACTGCTTTCCTTAATGGAAATTTGCAGTTCACAAATCCATCAGATCGTCATAAGATATGCAAGTTGAAGAAGTCCATTTATGGACTTAAACAAGCATCAAGAAGCTGGAATATTCGTTTTGATGAATCAATCAGTGAATTTGGTTTCGTCAAGAATGAAGATGACCCGTGTGTATATAAGAGGTTTAGTGGGAGCGTAATTACTTTCCTAGTCCTCTACGTCGATGATATCTTAATCATTGGAAATGATATTCCTGAACTGCATGCTGTTAAGGCATGGTTAAGGAAATGTTTCCAGATGAAAGATTTAGGAGAAGCAGCCTATGTATTAGGTGTGAAGATCTACAGGGATAGATCTAAGAGGCTTCTCGGGCTGTGCCAGAGTACTTACATCGATAAAGTCCTGGAGAGATTTCATTTAGAGAATTCTAAAAGAGGATATCTTCCAGTCAGACATGGTCTGAATCTTTCAAAGAGTCAGTGTCCACAAACACAGACTGAGAAAGATGAAATGGACAATACGCCTTATGCTTCGGCTATTGGATCCATTATGTATGCGATGTTGTGTACTCGCCCTGACGTCGCTTATGGGTTAAGCGTGACCAGTCGATTCCAAAGTAATCCAGGTCAGGCGCACTGGATTGCAGTCAAGAACATCTTGAAATATCTGCGGAGGACCAAAGATATGTTCTTGATATATGGTGGTCAGGAAGAACTCAGTATTGAAGGATATACTGACGCTTCGTTCCAATCTGACCAGGATGATTTCCGATCGCAATCAGGCTATGTTTTTAGCTTGAATGGAGGAGCAGTGGTGTGGAAAAGTTTCAAACAGTCTATCGTTGCTGATTCCACAACAGAAGCCGAGTATGTTGCAGCCTCTGAAGCATCCAAGGAGGCAGTGTGGATTCGTAAGTTCATGAGAGAACTTGGTGTTGTTCCTCTGAGTGCAGATCCTTTGGTTATCTTCTGTGATAACACTGGAGCAATCGCACAGGCAAAGGAACCACGGTCGCACCAGAAGTCCAAGCACATACAGAGACGGTTTCACTTGATCCGGGAGATCATTGATCGTGGCGAGATCAAAGTCTGCAAGGTTCATACAGATGACAATCTGGCTGACCCGCTTACAAAGCCTCTGGCGCAGCAGAAGCATGAGAAGCACTGTAATAATATGGGTTAGAGATTTCTCAACCATTAGATTAAGTGCAAGTGGGAGATTGTTGGGGTATGCCCTTAAGGCTAATGTTTGAGGCCTTGGGATTGTAACAGTATCATGTATAAACTCTTATGTTTATAAAGGCAATAGTTGTTATTCAGTTTGTTACATTGTCTGCTGCAATACATATACTTCTGAATAATGTCTCAATGCTTTTCAGCTAGGCTGACATGCACTTTTGTCCTTAGTCGAGATATCTTGGTGAACATGAGACAGCCTTGATATGATTGAGACTAATATGTATTCTAATCTTATAGGATGCTTCGAGCATGGAATAAGATGTAGACTCATGGGTACATTGGATGTACTGGACAGACCCTACTAGGATATTCAATTGCTTGTCACAATGTGAATAATCCTTGATTGCAAGAAGTGGCACATGTCCTCTGACTTGAGATCACTTGTGTTTCTAAATGATGATTGTCATTGTTTTGAGGTAGTTCAATATCATTTGAAACATAATGGTTATAGACTATCTTGGATGGTGAGCTTGAGTCATGTTAGGGCACTAGTGATAGATACAGGATTGCCGTCTCCTTGTTTAAGGAGTGTGATGTTCTAAAGGGGCCCCCCTGGATGAGATGATTGAGAAAGTGTATGTGTAAGATCCAAGGATCTTAAGTCCTGGTAAGCATTATTTTTGAATTAAATAAAATTATTGACTGTGATATTTTTCTATGTATTGGTTGTTAATAGTTAATTAACTAGAGATTTTTGGTTGTTAATTTATTGTAAATTAATTAGGGATTATTTGTTTGATTATTGGTTGTTAATTTATGATAAATTTTTATTGGTTGTTCATGATAAATTAATTAGGATTTATGGGTTGTAAATTGTAAATAATTAATTAGACCTTATTGGTTATTTAGACCTTATTGGATATTAATTAAATCCTTAATGGATTTCGTTAAGTGAATGGTTAGTGGATGTTAAATTTAATTAGTTAACTAGCTTATTGGATGTTAGTTTAACCCTTATTGGACTTTCACTTAAACTAGGGGTTATTGGGTTTAAACTAATTGGGTTTTAAAATTCGAATTTTTAGTTAAATGGGTTAAACCCTTTTGAATTAATTGGTTAGAGGGTTAAACATTAAAAACCGAAACTTAAGTGGGTAATTTCGGTTAGGGTGGAGATTTTGGCGATTTTTTGGCTTGAAGAAAACTTGGGCGACGGCTAGGAAGGAGTGGGCGATTCTTGGAGACTTGGAGGCGAAAATTCTTCTTCCTCTTCCTTTTCTCCCTTTGGCCGGCATCTTGGTGTTTGGAGGCGTTCCTTGTCAATTGTTGGCGTCTTCTTAGGAGTATTCCAAAGTCTTAGACGAATTCTTGTGGAAGTTTTTACCTTGGTATTCTCGGTTTAAGAGGTGAGTGGGTTGTCTAATTGATTTCTATCTATTTGTTTGTGTTAATTGATGAGTTAGATGATATATTCGCTTGTTGGAAATCTTACCATGCTAAAACCGAAATTCAAGACTTCACTATGATGAAAACCGAATTTTGTAAAGTTGAATATATCATGAAAACCGAATTTTTCAAAGGTGATTATATGATGATTATTTAACCGAAAATTTGTATGAAATTTAAGGTATTTTTATAGGAATTTTGGTAGCATTAAATCATTGAATTTTGGGTATGAAATTCTTGTTAATTATAGTTAAACCGAAATCAATTTTGGTAACATTAAATCAATGATGTTTGTAGTTAACATGAAAACTGAAATCTTGATGTTCTTGATAATTGTTTATGAAAACCGAAATTGATGTTTGTAGTTAACATGAAAACCGAAACCTTGATGACCTTGATAATTGTCTATGAAAACCGAATTTTGGTGTTTGTAGTTAATATGTTACATGTGGTAATTTGTAAAGTAATTTATATGAATACTTGTTTTAGTTTTATGTTAATTTTTACGGATGCTTGTTAACTGCATTATTGAGGAATTGTTTGAGAAATTTGGATGATAACCTAGTAAGGTTTGACTGAACTAATCAGCATGAAACCTAAGGACCACACTACATTATATGATTGTTAATATTATGTAATTATGTGATTTTTAAATATTAGGTGTTTATGCGATTTTTGGAATATTATGTTGTTATGTAAATTTTGAAAATTATGTGATTATGAGAATTTTAAGTATTATGTGTTATGTGTTGGTTAGGACTATGGCTAAGTGTAACAGTGTACTCATAGGATAGTCCTTATGTGATATGTGAAGGGTTTGAATTTCAGCCCTGTATTTGATATGTGAGGGGGCTGATGTTCGGCCTGCCTATTATGATTTTTGTGATGGGGGTTGATGTTCAGCCTGCCCGATATGATTTTTGTGATGACTATCCTAGAGTCTAGTTGACACTTAGGAGTCCACCTTTGTGAAATATGAAATAAGATATGTCTGTTGTCCAGTAGGAACCTTTTGGGAGAACGGGTTTTGACGCAAAGTGCCATGTCTTGGTCGGACAGGGGCCACCTCTTGATGTCATTACTCTTTTATGTGATGGGGTAATATCAGACGCAAAGTGCCATGTCTTGATCAGACAGGGGCCACCTCTTGATGTCATTACTCTTTTATGTGATGGGGTGATATAAGACGCAAAGTGCCATGTCTTGATCAGACAGGGGCCACCTCTTGATGTCATCACTCTCATTTTGTGACGTTGGGTGTCGTAGAGCAAAGTGCCACGTCATGACCTGACGGGGGCCACCTCTTGAATCTACACACAATCCATCGATGTGTTATGGAGTGAGAGAGCAAAGTGCCACGTCGTGACCTGGCGGGGGCCACCTCTTGATTCTACTCACTATCCATGTTTATGTGTTGCACGAGATTTTGCAGCTCCCAGTGCTTTGGCCAAGCCGGGTTAGACCATATTGGTCACTACTGAATATGCTGGACAACTAGGTTAATTAAGTATGGTGTGTTTAGTTGGTTTAGAATATATGTGTTTAATTGGGTTAGAGTAAAACTCTAGAACCTGAATTTGTTATATGCTAGTGTGTACATTTAACTGTCTATATGACTTCTGTTTCTTTATTTTGTTATATGTTGACATAATGTTCTGTTAAATATTTTTAAAAATAATCTGCCTATATTTTTGAATGTATGTTATGGATGGTCGATTTAGACTATCCACTCACTGGGCTGTGTAGCTCACCCCTCACTATTTTCAGGCATAGAGCAGGGGCGCATGTCTTGAGTGCATTGGCGTGGATAATTATGCTGTTTGCTGTTTTAAGAATTTTTATGCTTAATTCTTGGGGCCGGTTGTGGCCTTAACATAAACTATATGAACTATGTGAATCATGAGACTATGTGAACTATGTGAAGTATGTTGCCAGTTATGGCAGTCTTATGAGTTTGATTTTTGTGTCACCGCGGGCTTCAGCCTGGTTTCGGTGTTTGGTATGAGTTTATAAAATCGATTTTGTGATTTTGTTTTGAATTTCGGCTTGTTGTATATTCTGTGCAATCGGTTTTGATATACCCTGTAACTTGCATATGTCTAGTGCAAGTATTGCGTGGTGGCAGGTACCTTTATGGATTTTATGAATTTGAATCGGTTTTGATATAACTGTTGCCTTGCATATGTCTAGTGCAAGGATTGCGTGGTGGCAGGTACCCTTATGAGATTTGAGTTTTGTGAATTTGTGTGTATGGATTTATGGAAATTTTTCAGATCGTGTTTTCTTGAACTCGGTTTTACCTAGCATATGATCGATCTTATATGAAACATCCTGTATCATTTGTGAATTGTGCCATTTGTTTGGGGTTAAGAATGTGGGATGTTGCAGAATGGTATCAGAGGAATTGGCTAGGTAAAACTTAGTTTGGGGGAAAACATGTTTGTGTATTGCTAGACACCTGTTAGGTTTATGATTGTTTTCCTGACTAGGATATGTGTGTGACTATGATATGCGTGTGTAGGCATTTAAGATGGTGCGAACCAGAGGAAATGCTAGTGATGAGGGCGAGCAGACCCCAAACCTCACGAGAACTATTGAGGCTCTGACTGGCATGGTTCAGCAACAAGGTGCTATGATAGAGAGGCAAGCTCAGATGCTGCAGCAGCAGCAGACTCAGCACCAAGAAGCACAACAGCAGCTTTTGCAGCAGCTGACTCGAGAGAGACCCCAGACTACTACTCGAGCGGTGGGGGATGACTCTCAGGAGGGCGCTCACAGGCGCTATGCTTCACTTGTGAGTGAATTCCAGAAACTGGGTCCTAGCTCATTTTATGGAGGCTCAGAATCCAGTAATGCCGAGAACTGGCAGTTGTGCTTGGAAAAGATTTTCCAAGTTATGCGTTGCTCGGACGAAGACAAGTTATGTTTGACCACCTATATGATGCGTGCTGACGCAGATGAGTGGTGGAAAGGCGTAGTGAGACTTGCCGAAGAAAGACATGAGACTGTAGATTGGCCTTACTTCTTGTCTCGATTCAACGAGAAGTACTTCCCAGATAGCTTGGTTGAGGACCGAGAGGTGGAATTTATTCATCTGGAGCAGGGTGATATGACAGTGGACCAGTATGAATTACAGTTCACGAAATTGGGAAAGTATGCTCCTCACCTGATAAACACTGAAAAGAGGAGAGCTACCAAGTTTCTCAGAGGTCTCAGATGGGACATTAGAGAGCAGGTTGGTGCTCAACACTTGGAGACCTATGTTGAAACTGTTGGGCGAGCGCGCACCATTGAGAGGTATATATCTGAGAGGAGTTCTCATGTTGCCGTGACAGTAGTTCCTGCAGCTGAGGCGGCGGTTCCTCAGCATGGCAGTGGCGGCAAGGGTAAGAAGTACCCTAGGCATAAAGATTATAAGAAGAGCAGGTATAAGCCTTACTCCTACAAGGCACCGCAGCAGTCCAGGGATGCACCGCAGCAGTTCAGGGATGCCAGGGATGCAAGAAACGGTATCACTTGTAGTCATTGTGGGCTCAAGGGACATCTAGTGAAAGACTGCCATAGGAAGAATGGTGTATGCTTCAGGTGTAAGAAACCAGGGCACATGGCTAAGGACTGTAAAGAACCTGAGATGCAACCTAGAGGCGCAGATAAGCCTACAGTCCAGACTAGAGTGTATGCTGTGGCTGAGAAGGATACACGAGCTTCCCGATCCGTCGTGGAAGGTACTTTATTCGTATTTGATCAGTTAGCCCGCATATTATTTGACCCTGGTGCAAATTTATCTTTTGTATCTGTTAAATTTGCTGCATGTTTACCTGTGTTACCTAAGGTGATGAATTATGCTGTGTCTGTGAGTACTCCCTTAGGAAAATCGTTATCTACAGATACTGTTTGTGCTGACTGTGTAGTACATGTAGAGGGTTATGAGTTTCTGGTAGATCTAATCCTCTTAGACATGCAAGATTATGATATCATCTTAGGAATGGATTGGTTGTCTTCCCATCATGCCTCTGTGGATTGCTTTGAGAAAGTAATCACTTTGAATTTGTTAGATGGGAATCGACTTTTTGTGAGAGGTCTAGTGTCAGACCAAGGACCGCATGTGATATCTTTCCTGCAGGCCAGGAAATTACTGGCTAATGGGTGCAAGGGTTATCTTGCGCATGTTAAGGTGCAGGATGATTCTACTTCTGATTTGACTCAGATGGCGGTGGTGAAAGAATTTCCTGATGTGTTCTCTGAGGAATTTTCAGGCTTGCCACCAATAAGAGAAGTAGAATTTGGCATTGAGTTGGCGCCAGGTACGGCACCTATCTCCAGAGCTCCTTATCGTATGGCTACTTCAGAGTTGGCCGAGCTTAAGAAACAACTGGAGGAATTGTTAGAGAAAGGATATATTCGGCCTAGTGCTTCTCCTTGGGGAGCGCCAGTGCTATTTGTGAAGAAAAAAGATGGAACCCTGAGGATGTGTATAGACTACAGGCAGCTTAACCAAGTGACTATCAAGAATAAGTATCCTCTTCCCAGAATTGATGATCTATTTGATCAATTACAGGGAGCGACAGTGTTCTCTAAGATTGATCTGAGATCAGGGTATTATCAGCTTAGGGTCAAGGATGAGGATATATTTAAGACTGCTTTCAGGACCAGGTATGGGCATTTCGAATTTTTAGTTATGCCTTTTGGACTGACAAATGCACCTGCTGTCTTCATGGATTTGATGAACAGGGTATTCCATGAGTTGCTTGACTCTTGTGTAGTGGTCTTTATAGACGATATATTGGTGTACTCTCAGACTACCTCAGATCATGTCAGTGACTTGCGCAGAGTGCTGGAGGTTCTGAGGAAGAACCGATTATATGCCAAGGCTAGTAAGTGTGAGTTATGGCTAGAGAAAATCAGCTTCTTGGGATATGTGATTTCTGGTCAGGGGGTGTCTGTGGATCCAGTTAAAGTGCAAGCCATTCTCAATTGGGGAAGACCGACTAGTGCTACTGAGATCAGAAGTTTCCTGGGTTTAGCAGGTTACTACCGGAGATTTGTTGAGGGATTCTCCAAGTTGGCGGGTCCTTTAACTAAATTGACCAGAAAGGAGGCCAAGTTTATTTGGGATGATAAGTGTGAAGAGAGTTTTCAAGAGCTGAAAAGGAGATTGACTAGTACACCGATCCTCATTATACCTAGTGATGGGGAAAGGTTTACTGTTTATACAGATGCTTCTGGCAAAGGGTTGGGTTGTGTCTTGATGCAGAAGGGTTCTGTAGTAGCCTATGCTTCGAGACAACTGAAGGAGTATGAATTGAACTACCCTACTCATGATTTAGAGTTGGCGGCCATAGTCTTTGCTTTGAAGATATGGCGTCACTATTTGTTGGGTCAGGAGTTTGATCTGTTCACTGATCACCAGAGTCTCAAGTATATCTTCACTCAGAAGGACTTGAACATGAGACAGAGAAGATGGATGGAGTTGATCAAAGACTATGACTTCTCCATTCAGTATCAGGCTGGAAAGGCCAATGTAGTGGCGGATGCTCTGAGCAGACATCCAGTTACTTCAGTAGCTGCTTTACGAGTCAGTGAGTGGCGGTTACTGCAGGAGTTCAGCGATCTCAGGATCAGTGTTACTCCTAGAGTTCAGTCGGGTTATGTGGCTTTTCTCAGAGTACAGTCTGCTTTGTTGCAGAAGATCAGAGATCAGCAGTCTGTGGATCCGAAATTAGTTCAGATCAGGGATAGTCTGGTTGATGGCGCAGTTCAGGATTTTAGCCTGTCTGATGATGGTATTCTTCGGTTTCGTGGAAGGGTATGTGTCCCTGAGGAACCGAGCTTGAGGAAAGAAATATTGGAGGACAGCCATAACTCCAAATATTCTCTACATCCTGGTGTGACTAAGATGTATCAGGACCTCAAGAAAAGTTTTTGGTGGCCGGGTATGAAGAAAGAAGTGTTTGATTTTGTCTCTAGGTGTTTAACCTGTCAGACTGTGAAGGCTGAACACCAGAAGCCTGGTGGTTTATTGCAGCCTCTTCCTATTCCTGAGTGGAAGTGGGAATGTATCAGTATGGATTTTGTATGTGGTTTGCCCAGAACCAGATTGGGTCATGATGCTATTTGGGTGATTGTTGATAGACTCACTAAATCAGCCCATTTTCTTCCGATTAAGATGACTTATTCTCTAGAGAGACTGGCTAGATTATATATTGATGAGATAGTCCGACTGCATGGAGTGCCTGTTGATATCGTGTCTGATAGGGACTCTCGATTTTTGTCCAGATTTTGGAAGAGCTTACAGGAAGGTTTGGGTACTAAGTTGAATTTTAGTACAGCATATCATCCTCAGTCTGATGGCCAGACGGAGCGTACTATACAAACTCTAGAAGATCTGTTGAGAGCCTATGTGGTTGATTGGAGTTCTGAGTGGAACCGGGATCTATCTTTGATAGAGTTTACTTATAATAATAGCTTCCACTCCAGTATTCAGATGGCTCCTTATGAGGCTTTGTATGGGAGAAGGTGTAGGACTCCCTTGTGTTGGGAGGAAACTGGTGACAGAATGATTTTGAGATCTGATGCAGTACAGGAGACTACTGATAAGGTCAGAGAGATCCGGGATAAACTGAAAATTTCTCGGGACAGACAGAAGAGTTATGCTGACGACCGTCGTCGTTCCTTGGATTTTATGGTAGGGGACCATGTGTTCTTGAAGGTGTCGCCTACTAAGGGTGTTATGAGATTTGGCAAAAAGGGCAAGTTGAGCCCTAGGTTTGTAGGCCCTTTTGATATTATTGAGAGAGTTGGTCCAGTGGCTTACCGATTGGCTTTACCTCCTGCTATGGATCATGTGCATAATGTATTCCATGTCTCTGCTTTGAGGAAATATCATCCTGATCCATCTCATGTGTTGGAGTTGGAACCTCTTCAGATTCAGAGTGATTTGACTTTTGAGGAAAGACCTCTCCGGATTGTGGATAGAAAAGATAAAGTCCTGAGGAACAAGACTATACCTTTGGTAAAGGTTATCTGGGGAAATCAGTCAGTTGAGGAGGCGACATGGGAGACTGAAGCTGATATGAGGAAATTTTATGCTTACCTCTTTGATGATATGGATGCTGAGCTTTAGAGGACTAAAGCTTTATAAGGAGGGAGGGATGTAAGATCCAAGGATCTTAAGTCCTGGTAAGCATTATTTTTGAATTAAATAAAATTATTGACTGTGATATTTTTCTATGTATTGGTTGTTAATAGTTAATTAACTAGAGATTTTTGGTTGTTAATTTATTGTAAATTAATTAGGGATTATTTGTTTGATTATTGGTTGTTAATTTATGATAAATTATTATTGGTTGTTCATGATAAATTAATTAGGATTTATGGGTTGTAAATTGTAAATAATTAATTAGACCTTATTGGTTAATTAGACCTTATTGGATATTAATTAAATCCTTAATGGATTTCGTTAAGTGAATGGTTAGTGGATGTTAAATTTAATTAGTTAACTAGCTTATTGGATGTTAGTTTAACCCTTATTGGACTTTCACTTAAACTAGGGGTTATTGGGTTTAAACTAATTGGGTTTTAAAATTCGAATTTTTAGTTAAATGGGTTAAACCCTTTTGAATTAATTGGTTAGAGGGTTAAACATTAAAAACCGAAACTTAAGTGGGTAATTTCGGTTAGGGTGGAGATTTTGGCGATTTTTTGGCTTGAAGAAAACTTGGGCGACGGCTAGGAAGGAGTGGGCGATTCTTGGAGACTTGGAGGCGAAAATTCTTCTTCCTCTTCCTTTTCTCCCTTTGGCCGGCATCTTGGTGTTTGGAGGCGTTCCTTGTCAATTGTTGGCATCTTCTTAGGAGTATTCCAAAGTCTTAGACGAATTCTTGTGGAAGTTTTTACCTTGGTATTCTCGGTTTAAGAGGTGAGTGGGTTGTCTAATTGATTTCTATCTATTTGTTTGTGTTAATTGATGAGTTAGATGATATATTCGCTTGTTGGAAATCTTACCATGCTAAAACCGAAATTCAAGACTTCACTATGATGAAAACCGAATTTTGTAAAGTTGAATATATCATGAAAACCGAATTTTTCAAAGGTGATTATATGATGATTATTTAACCGAAAATTTGTATGAAATTTAAGGTATTTTTATAGGAATTTTGGTAGCATTAAATCATTGAATTTTGGGTATGAAATTCTTGTTAATTATAGTTAAACTGAAATCAATTTTGGTAACATTAAATCAATGATGTTTGTAGTTAACATGAAAACCGAAATCTTGATGTTCTTGATAATTGTTTATGAAAACCGAAATTGATGTTTGTAGTTAACATGAAAACCGAAACCTTGATGACCTTGATAATTGTCTATGAAAACCGAATTTTGGTGTTTGTAGTTAATATGTTACATGTGGTAATTTGTAAAGTAATTTATATGAATACTTGTTTTAGTTTTATGTTAATTTTTATGGATGCTTGTTAACTGCATTATTGAGGAATTGTTTGAGAAATTTGGATGATAACCTAGTAAGGTTTGACTGAACTAATCAGCATGAAACCTAAGGACCACACTACATTATATGATTGTTAATATTATGTAATTATGTGATTTTTAAATATTAGGTGTTTATGCGATTTTTGGAATATTATGTTGTTATGTAAATTTTGAAAATTATGTGATTATGAGAATTTTAAGTATTATGTGTTATGTGTTGGTTAGGACTATGGCTAAGTGTAACAGTGTACTCATAGGATAGTCCTTATGTGATATGTGAAGGGTTTGAATTTCAGCCCTGTATTTGATATGTGAGGGGGCTGATGTTCGGCCTGCCTATTATGATTTTTGTGATGGGGGTTGATGTTCAGCCTGCCCGATATGATTTTTGTGATGACTATCCTAGAGTCTAGTTGACACTTAGGAGTCCACCTTTGTGAAATATGAAATAAGATATGTCTGTTGTCCAGTAGGAACCTTTTGGGAGAACGGGTTTTGACGCAAAGTGCCATGTCTTGGTCGGACAGGGGCCACCTCTTGATGTCATTACTCTTTTATGTGATGGGGTAATATCAGACGCAAAGTGCCATGTCTTGATCAGACAGGGGCCACCTCTTGATGTCATTACTCTTTTATGTGATGGGGTGATATAAGACGCAAAGTGCCATGTCTTGATCAGACAGGGGCCACCTCTTGATGTCATCACTCTCATTTTGTGACGTTGGGTGTCGTAGAGCAAAGTGCCACGTCATGACCTGACGGGGGCCACCTCTTGAATCTACACACAATCCATCGATGTGTTATGGGGTGAGAGAGCAAAGTGCCACGTCGTGACCTGGCGGGGGCCACCTCTTGATTCTACTCACTATCCATGTTTATGTGTTGCACGAGATTTTGCAGCTCCCAGTGCTTTGGCCAAGCCGGGTTAGACCATATTGGTCACTACTGAATATGCTGGACAACTAGGTTAATTAAGTATGGTGTGTTTAGTTGGTTTAGAATATATGTGTTTAATTGGGTTAGAGTAAAACTCTAGAACCTGAATTTGTTATATGCTAGTGTGTACATTTAACTGTCTATATGACTTCTGTTTCTTTATTTTGTTATATGTTGACATAATGTTCTGTTAAATATTTTTAAAAATAATCTGCCTATATTTTTGAATGTATGTTATGGATGGTCGATTTAGACTATCCACTCACTGGGCTGTGTAGCTCACCCCTCACTATTTTCAGGCATAGAGCAGGGGCGCATGTCTTGAGTGCATTGGCGTGGATAATTATGCTGTTTGCTGTTTTAAGAATTTTTATGCTTAATTCTTGGGACCGGTTGTGGCCTTAACATAAACTATATGAACTATGTGAATCATGAGACTATGTGAACTATGTGAAGTATGTTGCCAGTTATGGCAGTCTTATGAGTTTGATTTTTGTGTCACCGCGGGCTTCAGCCTGGTTTCGGTGTTTGGTATGAGTTTATAAAATCGATTTTGTGATTTTGTTTTGAATTTCGGCTTGTTGTATATTCTGTGCAATCGGTTTTGATATACCCTGTAACTTGCATATGTCTAGTGCAAGTATTGCGTGGTGGCAGGTACCTTTATGGATTTTATGAATTTGAATCGGTTTTGATATAACTGTTGCCTTGCATATGTCTAGTGCAAGGATTGCGTGGTGGCAGGTACCCTTTTGAGATTTGAGTTTTGTGAATTTGTGTGTATGGATTTATGGAAATTTTTCAGATCGTGTTTTCTTGAACTCGGTTTTACCTAGCATATGATCGATCTTATATGAAACATCCTGTATCATTTGTGAATTGTGCCATTTGTTTGGGGTTAAGAATGTGGGATGTTACAGTATGGCCATACCCAGGTGACTATGTTCATCTGATCTAATCATGCTCATCATATTGGAGCTACAGGCTTGACACGCTTGTCCAATAAGAACATCCAGTGGCAAAGGAATCATGTATGCCTGGTGAAGTGGATTCACACTTGTGCTGTGGTTTGGGTGTAGTCTTGGAAGACTCTTTCTTTTATATCGGGAGACAGTGATGTGTTGCTAGATACCCCTCACTGATCGTGATGACGTAAGTTATCGTTACTGACATTTAAAGGAAACCCTCAGGGTCGCACAATTTGATGATATGGCTTACTTAAGTCAGATCGTGTGGACTGAATTGTTTAGGTTCAGTTTAAAGGGATTTAATCTCTGATTGTGAGTGAGATCTGGTCTGATCATGTTTGATTGATTAGGGCTTGAGATCGGTAAGCTTCGATTGAGAGAATAGATGTGAGATCAGGAGCATCAAGAGATCAACGGTCAGATCAAGAACCTTAGGGTTTAATGTGATCTGGACTAATGGCTTGGGTTAATTGGTCTTGGACCAAACCGAAATGAACCAGCTCATCAAGTGAGCGTGTGGTTCAAATGGAGAGGAGTTTGCGATTGGGGTAAACCCATGATCGCATGTGAGGGAGTGGCTTTCTATTTTTAGAAAGCATGATCACATACGTGACCACGCCTCACCTCTTCACGCCTATTGTTGTCGCCCCTCTCTTCTCGTGTGTTTGCTTGGGGGCATTCTTGTGGAAGAGGCTTTGACGACAAGGAAGAATCGCCAAGTGTGGATCTCATCCTCTTCATCCCTTCTCACACGACAAGGTCACTTGGAGAACCTTGCTAGCACAAGGAGCGTCCAAGGAGCAAGCCATCGATCATCTTGTGTGTGGCGCTTTGGAGGAGAACCCCATCGTTCTCTCTTCTTCCTAGACACCATCTAAGCGATGGCCATGGTATGAGTCGCTACCATTCTATGCTATTGATTTTAAAGTTGATCATATATAATGCATTCGATCCCTAGAAACCCCTTCCGCTGCATGTAAACCTCCATATGCGCCTATTAGGGTTTCGCTCCCCTTGTTAGGGGACTTTCATAAAGTAGATGGACCGGCAGATGTGGATGGTCTGTCAGCGGTGGATGGCTCGACTGGAGGAATATGCTCTGAAATCCTTGGTGGTGATGGAGGTGAAGCTGCCTCTCTAGGACCTCCCCCACGTGCTAAAGTACGGTTCATGTTCGGCAGCCTCATGGTAATGTCTGTGTGCTTGAACATAAGATGATACGAGCTCCCAAGCCTCATAATTATCTTATTGGCAACACATGCATCCATATCAAGTCTGGGATTTGATGTAGGGGTAGATCACAAGCATGCAAACAACGAGTTTCAAAAGTATTTTTGGTATTATCATAAACTAAAAGAAAACCGATTTAACTAACGAAGTTGGAAAATAATGTTTTTGTATTTTTAAATAGGAAAACCGAATATTAACTACTTGCAAGAAAGAAATGACAATAACTTAAAGAAGACTCACCTTGCGGTCCTTGAGAATAGAAGGACCGTCCTTCCCGTTCTTCACCGGTCCTACTCTGATGGAAGGTGCAGGTTACACACAGGGCATTCAGCAACCCCACACAGGCGTGGGTGAGTTATAAAGCAAATTAAAACTCAACAATGCTTAAAGTCAAGAGGGAGGCTAATCCTCCAAGTTCTCTTGCTAACAAAGTAATGGACTATCTAAGAAGGGAAGATTAAGAGGGAGGGATGCGCCAAGCTTCCTTGCGCCAATTCCTACAAAGACCCAAAGATGTGTAGTAAGATGCTCTTAGAAACTTAATGGAAGAAAACACAAGAAGAAAGAATACTCATCTTGTAGGATTGCCTTGAAGAGATCCAAGAGGGGTATCCTAATCCTTGCGCCATCTTGAGTTTATGCTCTTGTCTTGATGGAACTAGCCTTGGTCTTGATTGATGAAGGAAGGGCGAAGAGGTGAAGAGGAGATGCTTGGCTCTTAGGAGAAGAGAAGAGGGAAGAAGAGGTGTGGGCGACACAAGCACCCTAGGCGACACAAGCACCCATAGTTTGGCTAGGAAACTATTCAACAATATATTCAACAATGCTATGCGCATGATGCAATGGGGATACATTTATAGGCAGCTTAGAGATGAGGATAAGATGAGGGCAAGGTGGTCATTGGCCCCTTGCGCCCCTTACATAATTGGAGAATAATTCGAAATGGAGACAAGGCATTAAGTGGGCTGATCTTGTTGCCTTCTTTGGATGGCTGAAATGGTAAGTCTTGAATTCGACATGGTAGGCTTCCTTGGAGGTGTTGGCGCATATGAGGGAGAGTTTGAATTTAGAAAACCTTCCTTGTTGTCTTGAGCGGCAATGAGAAGAAGGAAAGAAGTCTTCCCCTAATTGTGGATCTTGATGGCGCAACTCCTTGATTTGTGGATCTAGATGGGCTCCTCCTTGAATTGTGGATCTAGATGAGCCTTGCTTGATTTGTTGTTGTAGATGGCGCAAATAATTCCATGGGCTGGCCTCTCTTCAATTGGAAGGGAATAATTGAAGTGGAGCTTGATGTTGAGTTGAGTTAGAAGTCTCCCTTTGAACTACTTTGAAGTGAACCTTCCAAAATGGGAGCTAGCTTCTTGGAGTGTGGTGAGCTAGCTGATTTGTATCCCTTGAGCTGAATATTAATGTATCCAAACTACATGCACTAACCTACCATGACATTACAATGCATAACCTACCAACAACATTCATAAAAGTAAACTACATGATAGACTTTGGGGTGGAACTAACCTATCATGCCATGCAATGCAAATAAGGAAAGTACTGAAAAGGAAAGTGGACTCTAAGTGAAGCCATACCTGATGGGCTTCCTCCGAGCCCTAGTAGATCTTGTAAGAGCTGTGTTAGGCCCTCCATCATTTCTCCCCGGGTTGGAAAAATTCTCCTCAGGAGAATTATCCTTGAATCCTTGGAGCAAATCTGGAGCAGCTAGGGCTAGCTCTGCCTCGGGGAGCCATGCCTCCTCACCATTAGAAAACTTAACGCGGTAAAACAGTTGTACCTCGTCAGGGGTGAGTCGAGTCTGGTCCTCAAGGATATCCACTATCTCTGGATCGAAGGGGGCCTCTGATTCTGAGAGAGGCTCCTTGTAAGCTGTGAGATCCTCCACGTTAGCAGTGGTGGGAATCCCCAATTCTGGAGCAGATCAAGCACGTATGCATTATTGTTGATCTTGCCCACTATGGTGAAGGGTCCCAAACCCTTTGCATCCAGCTTGCGTCCGTGTCCTTGGATACGCTCCTCGCGGACTCGCAGAATCACCTGATCACCTATATTGAATAACCTTTCTCGGCGTTTCTTGTTAGCAGCTTTGCAATATGAAACAGTAGAGTCTAGAATTTTGCTAAGAATCTCATGGTGCAATTGCGAAATATTGAAAGCATAATCACGAGCTGATAAAGAAGGTTTTAAACTTTTGGGAAAGGCAATCAGATCAATGGGTTTCTTAGGCTGATACCCTAAGTTGGCCTCAAAGGGGGAGAGACCTGTAGTCCTATTTACAACACTATTGTAGGAGAACTCGGCGGTGGGCAAAAGTTTGTCCCAAGTGCCGGGGTGTTCACCTACATGGCTTCTAAGGATGTTCCCCAGTGATTGGTTGACCACCTCAGTCTGACCATCCGTTTGGGGATGATAGGCTATAGAGAACTTCAGTTTGGTGCCTAGTAAGGTCCACAAAGTCTTCCAAAAATAACTAACAAATCGGGTGTCCCTATCAGAAACTATGTTAAGGGGGGGTACCATGTAGCCTAACAACCTCCTTAAAAAATAATTTGGCTATGTGAGAGGCATCAGAGGTTTTATAGCAAGGAATGAAATGGGCCATCTTAGTGAATCTATCTACTACTACAAAGATGGAATCATGCTTGCTAGATGTTCTAGGCAGCCCTAGGATAAAATCCATGCTTAGGTCTTGCCATGGAGCTTGAGGAATGGGTAGCGGGGTGTAGAAGCCAGCACTATGCTTATGAGTTTTAGTTATCTGGCATGTCCTACAGTGGCTAACCACCTTAGCAACATCCCTGTTGAGGTTCGGCCAAAAAAACCTCTCCTCAACCAAGGTTTGGGTTTTATCTCGACCATGGTGACCTGCAAACCCTCCTTTGTGTAATTCCCAAATGAGGAATTCTCGGATTGAGGTCTTAGGGACACAAAGTATAGGTCCAAGAAATAAGAACCCATCCCTAAGGGTGTACAAAGGATGACTTAGGGGGTCAACACTAAGTCCGGCATGTATAGAAGCAAAATCAGGACAATCAATATAGGCAGTTTTCATATTTTCAAAGCTAGTAACTTGAACATGTAATTTTTGCATAAGTAAAGTAACCCTACTTAAAGCATCAGCTACTTTGTTTTCCTTTCCTAATTTGTGTTTTAAGACAAAGGTGTATTGCTGGATATACTCTACCCACTTTGCATGCCTAAAGTTCAACTTCTTTTGAGCACTAAGGTAGGACAAAGCCTGATGGTCACTATTAAGGATAAACTCATTATGGATCAGGTAATGCCTCCAATATCTAAGAGATTGAACTACAGCATAGAACTCCTTGTCATAAGTTGAATACTTCTGTTTTGCCTCATTGAGTTTTTCACTGAAAAAGGCAACAGGGTGACCTTCTTGACTGAGGGTCCCTCCTATGCCAATCCCAGAGGCATCACAGTCAACCTCAAAGACTTTGCTGAAGTCAGGGAGTTTGAGGACTGGGGCTGTGGTCATTCTAACTTTGAGTTCACTAAAGGCTCGGCTAGCAAGTTTAGTCCAAGTAAAATCTCCTAGTTTTAAGCAACTAGTAATAGGGGCAACAATAGTACTAAAGTTTATAATAAACCTTCGGTAGAAGGTAGCTAAGCCATGGAAGCTCCTAACTTCAGTGAGAGTTTTAGGTTCTGGCCAGTCTAGGATAGCTTGGACCTTAGATGGGTCAGCTTGAAGGCCATGCTCAGACACTATGAACCCTAGAAAGACAACACTGCTAGAGAGGAAAGAACATTTCTTCAAGTTAATGTAAAGCTTCTCTTTCCTAAGTAGATCAAGGGTTCTTCTGAGATGATCTAGGCGAGCTTCCTTAGTTTCACTAAAAATTAAGATGTCATCAAAGTAAACAACAAGGAATCTACTTATATAAGGTTTCAGGACCTGTGTCATAAGCCTCATAAAAGTGGAAGGTGTTGGGAAACCCCGGGGACATTTTACAATTTTTCAGAGTCATAGACATACATACATACATTGCACAGCGGAAGAATGTCCCCGAAACAGGCCGGTCCAAAAAAAACCAGTGAAGATCGCAAGCAAGAGAGTCGACACGATGAGTTAGGAAATACCTTAAGAGCGGTTTGGAGTGATGCCGATGTAGGCGCCCAAGTGTGCGCCCTCTGCAGTCTCACACACACGGATCTCTTGAGTTCTCTTCTTCCACGCCCGGTGCTAGCCTCGGGAAGAAGATCCAAGCCTTAAGGAGATGCTCCACTTCACTTGCGCCACCAAGAGGAAAGGATGCGCCAAGAGAAGAAGCAACCAAGTCAAGCCACCAAGCACCAAAGCTCCTTGCGCCAAGAGGAAAGGAGGGAGAAGCTTGCGGCTAAGGAAGAGGAAGTTGCGCCCTTGCTCCTAGCTCTCGCCCCTCATCTTGTGTTCACGCCTCCAAGGATCGATCATCATAAGAGGGGGCGGCTAGGGTCATATTTATAGGGCAAGAGGCGGTTAAGGGAAGGGCCAAGATCATGACAAGTGTAGGGCTAGGATGAGGAGGTTTGAGACAAGGAAAGTCTCCAAGACTTTACCATAAACTCCATTCAACCTATCCATAATTGCCCAAGTACCATATCAGCCCAAGACATGCCTTAGAGGCATTCATACCATCAAGGGAGAAGGGCTAGGCGCCAATTGCTTCCTTAATGAAGCAATTTTGCCACCCAAACCCCATTATACCCCTTAGGTGCCAATGAGGTTGAGCTTCTCCCCATTATACCCTTTTAGCCTCTTATCTCTTCATGAGAACTTGTTATTGGGCCTCATTGGATAATGAGCTAGCCCAAACTCCATTACATGGGTGATGTGGGGTGAAGACACGTGTTGTGCAAACCAGAAAATGATATAAAGATCTAACAGGAAAGAGATCACTGCAGCAATATAATAACTACAACAATATAGCTATTCAGATTATTCTGTGAAAATAGTACAGGAATTTTATCAGATTGCAAATGTTGACATATCTTGCAGGTTGATCCTTTGTCATCTAGGTTGAATAAACTTATCTGGCTTGTGGACAAAGATTTGGTCTTTCTGATGGATCCAAATATTAGACATAGAGGTCTTTCCGAGCGTGTTAGAAACCTGCAACAAGAAGCTTAATTAGACTAGATATTTAGTAAACAGAACCTAGCAGGAAAGAGATATGGAAACAGGCAAGCATGGTTTGCGCCATTCGATGATGCCGGAGCCAGGGGTCGTCGGCGACTCTGATACATCAGGTGGTGGAGAAGGTGATGCGGCGTCGGAGCACTGGCAGAGGCGGAGAAACGACTGTTCAGGTGGAACTGGGGAAGCTGCAAAGGAGGCGGCTGTTCGAGCAGAACAGGGGAGGTTGGCGAACATAACAGGGATGGTCGGTGTCTGGCCGGTAGAGCACGAACCCAGAACCTGCTATAACTGGAGGTCGTTGGGTTTGCTGTGGCGTCGTGGCACTGGCAGAGGCGGAGAAATGACTGTTCAGGTGGAACTGGGGAAGCTGCAAAGGAGGCGGCTGTTCGAGCAGAACAGGGGAGGTTGGCGAACATAACAGGGATGGTCGGTGTCTGGCCGGTAGAGCACGAACCTAGAACCTATTACGACTGTAGGTCGTGATGATCAAGGCAAAGGGATGTCCGGAGTTTGGGTGCGGACGGTGGTTGGTCGGAGGAGGACGGTGCTGGAAGGCGGAGACGCGCTTGTTCAGCAGAACAGGGGATGCGCGCGGGCGGAACAGGGGCAGCCGGAGATCATCGGAGACGGCAAAGTCTCCCGACCTGCTACAACTGGAAGCTCTCCTGACCAAGGCGAACGGGTAGCCGGAGTTTGGGATCGATCGGTGACTAATCGGAGGAGATCGACGGCGATCAGTCGTGAAGGGCGGAAACAGGGGCGTGAGCTGAGGCGTCACCGGAAATCTTCCGATTCCGGTGATCCAGACGTCGGATGGGGCGATCCCTCTGGTTGTGTGGTTCGCCTAGAACTGTAGAAGGCGTGGTTGAAATTTGAGGACGATCCGTCGGTCGGATCGTCACCGGCGGCGAGGCGAATGGAGAGCCCTATGCTGGACTCGTCGGCGAACAGAGGATGCTTTGCGGCAGCGGCGGGAGAGCGTATGAACTTGGCTGGGAGCAAGGGAACGGGTGATCATTTGGAAGAGGGAAGAGAGGTGCTCAGCACCTAGTGAAGGGGAGGAGATGAAGATGGCGACAGAAGCGCCAGAGGAAAAGGAGGAGAGAACATCCGATAAGGGAAGATACGAAAACTATCTCATTCATCAAATCTTGTCTAAAAACTGGTAAATACATTGACGAGATTACATCTTATAGGAAGGAGATGTGTTGGAAGCTGCTTGTGACCGTTGGCTGCAACGTTCAAGGCAAGTCTCCAACGTTCATTTCCTCTTTGAGTATGCTGCTCTTGCTTCCTTGGTAAAGCAAGCTGCTCCTTTCTCCATTGGCGGCTCTCCCTCACGCGCAATCCTCCTTCAATTAAGCTGCAACGAGCAGCTCATTTCTTTGGTCTTGAGATGAGAAGGCTTTGGATTTGGGCTGCAATTTGGGCTGAAATCCCATTGAGCTTGAGCTGAAACTTTCTTGGCTTGAGCTTGAACTAGACTTGATGTATGCATCCACTTGGCTTGGTCTCATGTAATCATCAATAATTTCAAGAGATTAGTGCCTCATTAAGAAAACTAGAATTGCATTCAAAATTTCGACATAAACATTGACTAAGTCTGTTCAATCAAGGTTTATAATAATTATGCAAAATTTGACTAAGTCAAAATTAAGTCAAATATCTTGTGAAAATGCTCCCGCATCATACACCCCCGGTTCAAATGTTTCTACTCCTGGAGAAACTTAGGTTAATTAAAAAAGACTAGCAACAATTAAACTACTAGCATAAATTAACAATTTATCACGCTTAGGTGGAGGCCTATAAGTGTATTCATCTTTGAGGATAGGTAGGAAGAGAAGTTGATCATGCATAAATTGAGTGGGTTGTCTTGTTTTAACCCCTAATGTACTTCTCACAACCAATAAGCAGGGTGATAGAAAATTCATATTATGACAAGGTAGATTAGCATGCTCATGTTTTCTTTTATAGCATCCAAATAGAAGAGAGGAAGGAGTAACAAAATCATATGCATTCAATGGGAGTTGTGTTGGAGAGAAATTAATACCCATAAAATTAAAATATTGCATGTCATGGTTCATGGGAGGGGCAATCACAAACTCAATTGGCTCTAAAGATTTAGGCATCACAAAGTCAAAATGTTCAAGTTGAGTGGTTTCTATGTGTGCCTTAAATGTGTGGGTAGAAGGGTTTAAGATACAAGACTCAAGGCTCATAGGATCTTCAAATTCTAAGGTTTCTCCTAATGGTTTAGAATGAGGGTCTAAGTCAATTTCAAAAGGATCTAACCTAGGTTCAAAGTGTGGTTCAAGAAGACCTATGGATGTGGGTTCCACTTGACTCTCTAAGTCATTAATGGTAAATGTTCCAAACTTAAGTTGTGGTATGCCTAATGGAGTCTCTATGGGCAATTGATTCTCACATAAATTAATAATGGGTTCCTTAGTTGGAATAAATGTGGTAGACTCAAGTTGAGGCATGTTTTCTAAAGAACCTATGGGTATGGGCCCTAAAATTGAAGGTAAAGGTACTTCATGATTTATTTCTTCAAATTTAGTGGTTTCATCAAGACATGGTTTAGGTTCTAAAGTAGGCTCTAAGGTTTGGTTGAACTCTGGAGGATTAGGACTCTCTTGTTTAACTTGTAAGTGGGGCTTTCTTAATTTCTCCATTGATTGTTGCAACTTTTTCATTTGCTCCTTGAACTCATGTTGCAACTTTTTAGTTTGCTCCCTTAACTCATCATAAGGGTGAATTATGTGTGGCATCCCTTTATGAATAAAACTATAACTCCAAGGGTTGTGAAAATAATGTCCTTGATAATCATGCATGAATTCATTCCCTAATAAGATGTCAAATCCTTCTAAACTCATTACATCACACCAAATTTCAGTTTTCATATTGCCTAATTGAATAGGAACTAAGCATTGAAAGTCAACTAAAGTTGTAGTCAAATCAGCCCAAGTTATGCAATAAGGGTTAGGATTTTTTTCTATGGTAAGGCCAAATTTTTCAAGGGATCTAGGAGATATGATATTGTACTTGACAAAATGATCAATAATAGTTTTACATTTTAAACCATTGCACAAAGTGTATGTTGTGAAACAACTAGGCCTATGAGTAAGAACCCTATATTTAAATGTTGTAAAACTAAGTGTAAGAGCCTTTCGTTCCCTAACAGTTATTAGTTCTGTTCTAGCTATAACTTCCTGTTGAGTAAAATAACGCATGATGATAAACAAGAAAATTAATGCTAGAAATGACTATTGTTTAAGTGCAGTGCAGGAATACTATCTCAGCATGTAGAAGAACCGTATATCAGGGCTAATCCAAAAATAATTGCAGCATATATATGTTCAGAAAATAATGTAGTTGACGACTGCAATTTGATACAGGTTAAGCATAGAGACCAGGCTGAAAACAGATTGGAAAAATTCAGCATTCAAGTGCAGAATTTAGAGTCATAATCAATGAATAAGTAGCTGCCTTATGGGTGCTTTAGACTGAAATATGCTGATGGTAATCCAAGTTGCAGTTTGATAGGGATTAAGTGTAGTATACAGGCTAAAAACCAGATTTTTTTTTTTAAACCAAGAAGTCAAGGTGCAGAATTTAGCATGCAGGAAATAAAATCTGAGAACCAAAACTCAGCACTTAAAGGTTCTAAGCAGATTAAACATTGATACTAGCTGCAAGTTCAAGAGTCATTCAACAATATCCAGAATTTTGAATCAACTCAGAGATCTTAGTTGTGCAGAATTAAGAAAGGCTGATCAAAACTTGCGAGAAGATGTAGTAGTGTGCAGAATTGATAAGAACTTTGCAAAAATTCAAATGCAGTTTTCTTTGGCAAATTGTTCAATGCAAGCAATTTTTTTTTTAATCAATAAAGAGCAAACAACTTAACTAAGATGCAAAAGCAGTAAACAACTAAACATGAAAGCAAAAACTAAGAATGTTTTTTTTTTTTTTTTTAAATGCAAAGAGCAAAGCAAGGATCGTTGTGGACAGACAAGAGTTGACCACTTAACCTCCTCTGATACCAAGCTGATGTGGGGTGAAGACACGTGTTGTGCAAACCAGAAAATGATATAAAGATCTAACAGGAAAGAGATCACTGCAGCAATATAATAACTACAGCAATATAGCTATTCAGATTATTCTGTGAAAATAGTACAGGAATTTTATCAGATTGCAAATGTTGACATATCTTGCAGGTTGATCCTTTGTCATCTAGGTTGAATAAACTTATCTGGCTTGTGGACAAAGATTTGGTCTTTCTGATGGATCCAAATATTAGACATAGAGGTCTTTCCGAGCGTGTTAGAAACCTGCAACAAGAAGCTTAATTAGACTAGATATTTAGTAAACAGAACCTAGCAGGAAAGAGATATGGAAACAGGCAAGCATGGTTTGCGCCATTCGATGATGCCGGAGCCAGGGGTCGTCGGTGACTCTGATACATCAGGTGGTGGAGAAGGTGATGCGGCGTCGGAGCACTGGTAGAGGCGGAGAAACGACTGTTCAGGTGGAACTGGGGAAGCTGCAAAGGAGGCGGCTGTTCGAGCAGAACAGGGGAGGTTGGCGAACATAACAGGGATGGTCGGTGTCCGGCCAGTAGAGCACGAACCCAGAACCTGCTATAACTGGAGGTCGTTGGGTTTGCTGTGGCGTCGTGGCACTGGCAGAGGCGGAGAAACGACTGTTCAGGTGGAACTGGGGAAGCTGCAAAGGAGGCGGCTGTTCGAGCAGAACAGGGGAGGTTGGCGAACATAACAGGGATGGTCGGTGTCTGGCCGGTAGAGCACGAACCCAGAACCTGTTACGACTGTAGGTCGTGATGATGAAGGCAAAGGGATGGCCGGAGTTTGGGCGCAGACGGTGGTTGGTCGGAGGAGGACGGTGCTGGAAGGCGGAGACGCGCTTGTTCAGCAGAACAGGGGATGCGCGCGGGCGGAACAGGGGCAGCCGGAGATCATCGGAGACGGCAAAGTCTCCCGACCTACTACAACTGGAAGCTCTCCTGACCAAGGCGAACGGGTAGCCAGAGTTTGGGATCGATCGGTGACTGATCGGAGGAGATCGACGGCGATCAGTGGTGAAGGGCGGAAATAGGGGCGTGAGCTGAGGCGTCACCGGAAATCTTCCGATTCCGGCGATCTAGACGTCGGATGGGGCGATCCCTCTGGTTGTGTGGTTCGCCTAGAACTGTAGAAGGCGTGGTTGAAATTTGAGGACGATCCGTCGGTCGGATCGTCACCGGCGGCGAGGCGAATGGAGAGCCCTATGCTGGACTCGTCGGCAAACAGAGGATGCTTTGCGGCAGCGGCGGGAGAGCGTATGAACTTGGCTGGGAGCAAGGGAACGGGTGATCATTTGGAAGAGGGAAGAGAGGTGCTCAGCACCTAGAGAAGGGGAGGAGATGACCAAAACTAGGTCCTAGGGCATATACACCAACAATCTCCCACTTGCACTAAGACCTAGAAGTTGAGGAATCTCAACCCCATATCTCTAGCGTGACCATCATGCTTCGGCTGCGCCAAAGCCTTGGTCAATGGGTCTGCCAGATTGTTCTCTGTGTCAACTCTGCTAATCTTGACATCACCTCTGTCAATGATCTCTCTGATCAGGTGAAATCTTCTGAGTATGTTTTTGGATCTTTGATGAGACCGTGGTTCCTTTGCTTGTGCAATTGCTCTATTGTTGTCACAGTAGAGTTCAATGGGATCCATTGCACTAGGGACCACTTGAAGATCACATAAGAACTTCTTTATCCAAACGGCTTCCTTGGCAGCCTCAGAAGCGGCCACATACTCTGCCTTGGTTGTAGAATCAGCTATGGTGGATTGCTTGAAGCTCTTCCAGCATACAGCGCCTCCATTTATCTTGAACACATAGCCGGCCTACAATCTAAATTCGTCAGGGTCAGACTGGAACGATGCATCAGTATAGCCCTGCATACTGAGCTCTTCCTATCCCCCATAGACCAAGAACAAATCCTTAGTTCTTCTCAGATACTTTAGGATGTTCTTTACAGCCACCCAGTGCTGCAGACCTGGATTGGTATCGGCTGGTTATGCTTACAGCATATGCCACATCTGGTATAGTACATAACATTGCATACATGATCGATCCTACTGCTGAAGCATAAGGAATTCGACTCATGTCATCCCTCTCAGCCTGTGTTGTAGGACACTGGCTCTTTGAGAGAGTAAGGCCTGTCTTACTGGAAGATATCCTTTCTTGGATTGCTCCAAGTTAAACCTCTCCAGTACCTTATCAATGTAGGTACTCTGACTAAGGGCCAGGAGCCTCTTGGATCTATCCCGGTAGATCCTTACGCCTAAAATATAGGCGGCCTCCCCTAAGTCTTTCATCTCGAAACACTTCCCCAACCATGTCTTCACAGCTTGAAGACTAGGGATGTCGTTTCCGATGAGTAGTATGTCATCAACATACAAGACCAGAAAAATCACCAAGCTCCCACTGAATTTTCTGTATATATAGGCGTCATCTTCGCTTTTGATAAACCCATAATCTCTCACGGCTTCATCAAATCGAAGATTCCAACTTCAAGATGCTTGCTTTAATCCATAAATGGATCTTTTTAGCCTGCAGACCTTATTAGCCTCTGCAGGATGGATGAAGCCATCAGGTTGTGACATATACACATCCTCAGTTAGCTTCCCATTAAGGAACGCTGTCTTCACATCCATCTGCCATATCTCATAGTCATGATATGCAGCTATAGCAAGCAGAATCCGAATGGATTTGATCATGGCAACTGGCGAGAAGGTTTCATCATAGTCCACCCCGTGGACTTGTTTAAATCCTTTAGCCACTAGTCTACCCTTATAGGTAACTATATTGCCATCCATGTCTGTCTTCCTCTTGAAGACCCATTTACACCCTATGGGTTTTACCCCATCAGGCAGCTCAACCAAATCCCAGACTTGGTTAGCCGACATGGAATCCATCTTGGATCGCATGGCGTCAAGCCATCTCTCGGAGTCCGATCCACTGACCGCCTCATCATAGGTTCTGGGTTCATCCTCAATGATGAAGATCCCATCGTGTTGGGTCGGCAGCGACCCGTACCTTTCAGGTGCATGACGAATTCTCCCAGACCTACACGGGACCTGTGTCTGAGCCTCAGGTTGGCTAGCAACCGGTGCAGGTGGCTCAGATTCCATCTCTTTGTCTTGTGCTTGCACTTGGACCTCATCCAAGTCAAACTTCCTCCCACTAACTTCTTTCATGAGAAATTCTTTCTCTAGAAAGACAGCACCCCGAGCAACAAAAACTTTGTTCTCGGTTGGGACATAGAAGTAGTATCCTCTAGTTTCCTTAGGATACCCCACAAACACACATTTATCAAATCTAGGTTCTAGCTTGCTAGAATCCTGACGTTTGACATAAGCCTCACATCCCCAGATCTTGATAAAAGTGAGATTAGGGCGTCTCCCACTCCACATCTCATATGGTATTTTGGAGACACTCTTAGATGGAACATTATTCAGTATTAGAGAAGCTGTGTCTAGTGCATGCCCCCAGAATGAGGGAGGTAGAGTTGCATGACAAATCATGGATCGAACCATATCCAATAAAGTTCGATTTCTCCTTTCAGACACACCATTCAATGAGGTGTTCCAGGAGGAGTGAGTTGGGATATGATCCCACACTCTCTCAGATAGTCAAAGAACTCACCGCTCAGGTACTCTCCACCTCGATCTGATCGAAGAGCTTTAATGGATCTTCCAAGTTGGTTCTCTACTTCATTCTTGAACTCCTTGAATTTCTCAAAGGATTCAGATTTATGTCTCATTAAGTAGACATAACCATACCTACTGAAGTCATCAGTGAAGGTAATGAAGTAGTTGTACCCTCCTCTGGCTTGTTTATTGAAAGGCCGACACACATCAGTATGTATGAGATCTAATAAACCTCCTGTCCTCTCACCAATCTTGGTGAAGGGCGCCTTTGTCATTTTCCCTAATAAACAAGGTTCACAAGTATCAAATTCCTCCAAGGAACTTGAATCTAACAATCCATTTGCATGGAGTTGTTGGATGCGATTCTTGTTTATATGGGCTAATCGACAGTGTCATAGGAAAGCACCAACTGAACCACTCAGTTTGGTCCTTTTATTACTTATGTTACAAATAGAACTTTCCATATCCAAGATATATAGACCATTGCACAAAGTACCCTTCCTATAGAACATATTTGCAAATGAAAAAGAACAAGAGTTCTTATTTATTTCAAATTTAAATCCTTTCTTTGCCAAGCAAGGAATGGATACAATGTTCTTAGTAAGTGAAGGTACACAAAAGCAATTATCCAGTTCTAATTAATGTCCAGAAGGCAAGGAGAGAGTCAAAACGCCTACAGCAACAGCAGCAACCTATGCCCCGTTTCCAACGCGTAGGTCAATCTCTCCAGGCCGCACCGATCTACTTTTCTTGAGCCTCTGCATATTTGTACAAATATGAGCTCCACATGCGGTATCCAATACCCATGACATAGAAGTAGAAAGATTGACTTCTGTAATATAGATACCTGAGCATGAAGACGAAGCTTTGCCTCTCTTCTTCTCATTCTGAAGTCGTACTATGTCCTTTATCATGTGAGGTGGTCCTCCACATGAGTAGCATTTATTATTCCTGACTCTTTCCATCTTTATCTTCAATGTCTTAGTTAAGCCTTTGGGCTCAACATACTGAATGTCTACTTTAGGAGGGTTGAGCTCAACCAATGCATCGAAGAGCTGCCTTAGATTAGAAATAATTTCAGAGGCACTCTTAGATTCATATTGCCCTCTCAGCTCGGGCGACATGTTGGTTAGCATCAATTGTGCAACCTCCAAAGTGTCAGCTTGATGCTTATCATAAGCATCCTTCTCAGACGTTGATGCCAAGCATGGAAGTGGCTCAGGAATTGGCTTCTCAAGGATATATAGCTTCCTCTCGAGCTTGAGCATAATTCTCAAGTTCATATACCAATCTTTTAAGTTGGATCCAACCAACTTATCCCTTTCCAGGGTAGATCGCAGTGACCATCTGCCATTGTTCACAGCCATTGTTCTACAATAACCAAGAAACAGCAGATTAGTACTACTTCGAATCATTTAAACTGGACTTGTTTTAAATGATTACTGCTCCCACTATTTTAAATTCGAATTGACAACCCACAAAGTCAATCGGGAAGTTTAAGACTTCCTAGTGAGATGGGATCCTTATTTCACATGAGGCTTCGCGTCCCACGAGGGTGGGATGAGATGCACAAAGTGACCCATGTTTCCTAAGGTGGGCGCGCCGGCCGGTTGCTCCAAGCAACTCCCCTTGTTGAGATAGTCTGGGCATTTCATGTCCTGCGAGGGCTGGATACAACATGAAACCCTAACCTCTCAACGATGCCTCTAGACTTTCACCATGTGCTCAGTACATGTGAACTTCTAGTCAAGTCCAGTCCTAACCGTTATGCCCAGGGCCAATCAGTTTCCTTGCGAAGCCACGCCCAGGTTAAAACTGGACTGGGGAAACCATTGTCACCACACACTTTCTAAAGATAAGTAGGTGTGTCCCACGAGGGTGGGAACCAGTTCACAACTCCACTGATCGATAGCTTAGTGAGGGCTACGCGTTAGAAGGCTACTAGACTTGATATTTTATTATGAGGGTTTTTAAGGTCTCATCAATTTTATCCTATGTCTAACAACACAGGCATGCAATCCTATAGTGATAACATAACGATAAAACATCACAGGCATGCTTTTAGCAAATAAGGAAAGCAGTAAAAGATGATGTGATCAAAGCCCTTTCAAGACATTGAACCAACCCATGCCAAAAGGAGGTTCAATTCTTGACATAGGACTCAAGCCCCTAAATATAGACCTATCCTAGCCGCCCTCTATCTTGGTCTTCAAGGTTGGCTCTAAGGTCCTTCTCACATGGTTTAGCTCTCAAACCTTAAGGGTAGACCCAAAGGGTTCGGCCAATGCCATGGTCTTCCTCCAATGAGAATGCGCCACAATGCAAGAAGCCAAGTTAGCTAGCTCTCAAACCCAAGGGTTCGGCCATGCCTAACTTGCGCCACTAAGTAGGCTTGCGTCTCTTTATTTGATGCTTGTTGCGCTACCATCCAAGGTATGCATGCGCCAAGTTCCAAGTAGATGCGCCACCCTAATCTTCTTGTTAGTTAAAAACAAAAAGAAAAGCGGCACGCAGGCCTCGCGAGGATACATCACAGGCATGCAAAGGGGGGCTTGACTAATGATCACAACATCATGCACAATCAAGGTATTTAATCATGCAATTCTACATGCTCATGAAAAACATAAAATATGAAATTTTACTTTTTCATAAAACTAGTCTCTTTTTCTCATCTTCTTCTCACAAATCTTTTGGTTAATTGCGATTTATTTTTCATGATGATTTCAGAAATCCTTTCGGCTGGCAATTTTGTCAGATCAAGAGACTTGGCCAGTCCGAAGACACAATGCCCGTCCTACTTGACAAAATTACGTGCGCCTTCAATCTTTAAATCAAACAAGAAAAATGGTCCAAAATCCAAAAGAGATTGAGAGGATGATAGAAACAAGAAACCCTAATTTTTCCTACTTAGAAAAATCGTTCGCCATGCATCATGCTATTTACGAAAAATAGAGATATGGCATGTGAGCATGAAAGAAAAGCATAAAACATCGTTCGAGTCTTGCAAGCTGCTCTGATACCACTGTTGGGAAACCCCGGGGACATTTTACAATTTTTCAGAGTCATAGACATACACACATACATTGCACAGCGGAAGAATGTCCCCGAAACAGGCCGGTCCAAAAAAAAACCAGTGAAGATCGCAAGCAAGAGAGTCGACATGATGAGTTAGGAAATACCTTAAGAGCGGTTTGGAGTGATGCCGATGTAGGCGCCCAAGTGTGCGCCCTCTGCAGTCTCACACACACGGATCTCTTGAGTTCTCTTCTTCCACGCCCGGTGCTAGCCTCGGGAAGAAGATCCAAGCCTTAAGGAGATGCTCCACTTCACTTGCGCCACTAAGAGGAAAGGATGCGCCAAGAGAAGAAGCAACCAAGTCAAGCCACCAAGCACCAAAGCTCCTTGCGCCAGGAGGAAAGGAGGGAGAAGCTTGCGGCTAAGGAAGAGGAAGTTGCGCCCTTGCTCCTAGCTCTCACCCCTCTTCTTGTGTTCACGCCTCCAAGGATCGATCATCATAAGAGGGGGCGGCTAGGGTCACATTTATAGGGCAAAAGGCGGTTAAGGGAAGGGCCAAGATCATGACAAGTGTAGGGCTAGGATGAGGAGGTTTGAGACAAGGAAAGTCTCCAAGACTTTACCATAAACTCCATTCAACCTATCCATAATTGCCCAAGTACCATATCAGCCCAAGACATGCCTTAGAGGAATTCATACCATCAAGGGAGAAGGGCTAGGCACCAATTGCTTCCTTAATGAAGCAATTTTGCCACCCAAACCCCATTATACCCCTTAGGCGCCAATGAGGTTGGGCTTCTCCCCATTATACCCTTTTAGCCTCTTATCTCTTCATGAGAACTTGTTATTGGGTCTCATTGGATAATGAGCTAGCCCAAACTCCATTACATGGGTTGATTAAGCACTTGGATCCAATCCAATGCAACCCTAATCCACATGTGACCAATCATGGTCAAATACGGGTCAACCTGCCAAAAATGAAATTTGGCTCCAATAACATTCTTCCATATCATCAGGCCCATTGGCGCTGATTAAATCTCGCAATTAGATCCTAGTTATCCAATAACTCGATCATAAGGCTTCCCGATCAATACGAGAACTCAAGTATCAAGGTGTGCGACCCTGTAGGTTCCTCTGACGCTGGCAGTGCTGACCAAAGGTCACCACAAGCAGTGAGTGGCACCTAGCAGTGCATCGCTGCTACCCAGGTCATTGGAATGGATATGGACATCGACATCCCCATCATCGCAACTAGGTACAGATGCATTACAGTCTCTTTGCCGAACTAATATCCGATTGGACAAGTGTGTCACCACTTGTTTTCACCCAATCACATGGCTATGACTAAAACAGGTTCTCACCTGGGTATGGCCATACTGTTGGGGTATGCCCTTAGCCTAATGTTTGAGGCCTTGGGATTGTATCAGTATCATGTAATAAACTTTTATGTTTATAAAGGCATGGTTATTATTCAGGTTGTTACATTGTCTGCTGCAATATATGTTCTTCTGAATAATGTCTCAAAGCTGTTCAGCTGGGCTGACATGCTGTTGTGTCCTTAGTCGATATATCTTGGTGAACATGAGACAGCCTTGATATGGTTAAGACTAATATGTGTTCTAATCTTATAGGATGCTTCGAGCATGGAATAAGATGTAGACTCATGGGTACATTGGATGTACTGGACAGACCCTACTAGGATATTCAATTGCTTGTCACAATGTGAATATTCCTTGAGTATGACAAGTGGCACATTTCCTCTGACTTGAGATCACTTGTGTTTTCTAAATGATGATTGTCATTGTTTTGAGTTAGTTCAATATCATTTGAAACATAATGATTATAGACTATCTTGGATGGTGAGCTTGAGTCATGTTAGGGCACTAGTGATAGACATAGGATTGCCGTCTCCTTGTTTAAGGAGTGTGATGTTCTAAAGGGGCCCCCTGGATGAGATGATTGAGAAAGTGTATGGCCATACCCAGGTGACTATGTTCATCTGATCTAATCATGCTCATCATATTGGAGCTACAAGCTTGACACGCTTGTCCAATAAGAACATCCAGTGGCAAAGGAAATATGTATGCTTTGTGAGTTGATTCACACTTGTGCTGTGGTTTGGGTGTAGTCTTGGAAGACTCTTTCCTTTATATCGGGAGACAGTGATGTGTTGCTAGATACCCCTCACTGATCGTGATAATGTAAATTATCGTTACCGACATTTAAAGGAAACCCTCAGGGTCGCACAATTTGATGATATGGCTTACTTAAGTCAGATCGTGAGGACTGAATTGTTTGGGTTCAGTTTAAAGGGATTTAATCTCTGATTGTAAGTGAGATCAAGTCTGATCATGTCTGATTGACTAGGGCTACAGATCGGTAAGCTTCGATTGAGAGAATGGATGCCAGATCGGTGAGATCAGAAGCATCTAGAGATCAACGGTCGGATCCAGAGCTTTAGGGTTCAATGTGATCTGGACTGATGGCTTGGGTCGAATGGTCTTTGAACCAGACCAAGTTGAACCGGCTCATGTAATGAGCGCATGGTTCAAGGTTTGGCGACATGTTCACTTGGCGTGAACGTTGGGGCGAGTGGTGGTTACTATTTTTAGTAACCATGATCTCCACTTGGATGAGGATCATGTTCGAAGAGACCATATTCCTCTATTCTCGCCATCTGATTTTTTCCTCTAGACGTTTTTGCGTGAGGCGACAACGTGAAGAAGAGAGGAAGTTTCGACCAAGCAAGGAGTTGCTCTCTCCCTTCCTCTTCGATCAAGGACACCTTGGAACTTTGCTAGCACAAAGAGCACCAAGGGTAGGCGCATTGATCATCTTGTGTGTGAAACTTAGGAGAAGGCTCGCTTGCGTCTTTCCTTCCAAAGCTTCATCAAACCGATGGCAATGGTATGAGTTTTTCTTCATCCATTCAAATATTCGAAAGCTAGTTATATGACATATATAGATCTTTTGAAACCCTAATATCCCATGCGAAATTTTGTTGCGCCACCATATGGGTTTCTACCCCATTAGAAGGGGTTCCCTTCAATTGGTATCAGAGCTAGGGTTATATGTTCATATGATTGCTTTGATTGTGATCCAAATATGCTTAGATCTTATATGTGCGAAACTTGTTTATGCTTTTCTTTTTGCGCATCTATGTTGGCGCATATTGTGGCTTATGTTTTCTCAAAAGGAAATATCACATGCGCGATTAACATTAGATCTAAGGCCATGCTATAAACCCTTAGATGGGTTATTAGGGTTGAAATCTCAGTCTAGTCAAGATCCAACCAGTCTGATCAGACTATCTGACAGCCTTGATGGGTCGACCAGATAGCACCTTGGCGCAAGCTTGAGGTGGCTATAGGTCGACTGCAGACAGGCGTGTAGCGATGTCTGATTGAGACGACCCATGAACGCACCTGAGTTAGGCCCGGGGTCACACCCGCTTGCCAGACCTCAGTGTGGTCGTTCAGCCCTTGGCGCATGCATGGTTGGCCTTTTGGTCAACTCAAGTCAGTTAGGACTTGGTGCATGCAAGGGCAGTGGATCTGACTAGGTCTGATGAGTGGATCCCTAGTAATGGACCATTGTAAGGTTGTAGGGCAAATAAGGAAAATTAAAATTGATCCCATGGGGTTTTCAAAAATTTTAATTTTATGATGGATCACATGATTGTTGATTGATGCATATGTATGTTTATTTATTCTTATGTGGGCTGCCCGTGTTTTAATGTGTGCTGTGCTGGGGCCTGCTGCCTGGGAATTAATTGTAAATTAATTTTTAATTTTGTGATCTGCGTATCACAGTTCAATTAATTTATAATGTGAAATTGACCTGCGTGTCAATCTTGTCTAGATAGTTAAATTTGTAATTTCATTAGACAAGAGCACAAAGCACACTTGGCAGAGGCGCTTGCAGCAGAGGCTTGACCAGGTGGGAGGTCCAGGGTTCGACTCTGGGACCAGGCGCAAATTCCTGGTAGGCGCACCTGAGTTGCAGATGGCGCTTGGGCCCTGGTTTGGGCCAGATGAGCAGCTAAAGACCCATGAAGAGCTCTTGTGAAGACTTAAGTTAGGTTAAGGTCTTACTTAGGCTCAATGGGCTTTTACCACATAAGATTCATGCTTTCTTTTATTTTATTGTTTAAATATTAGAATTGCATGATTAAGTTTATCTTCTGCTATCACCATAGGAATTGCATGATAGTGAAGAAGATAAAAGACCGTTAAAATCCAACGCTAAAATATCAAGCTCGTAAGCCTTCTGACGCGAAACCTCACTGTTCTGATTATCGTTGGAGCCGTGTTGTACCCACTCAGTGGGCACGTCCATCTATCTTCAGACGGTGCGGGATTACACTTGTGTGTTACAGAGTAGGGATTTATCCCTTCTCGTTGCTCAGCATAGCACATGGTGGTCCAGGGAGTAGGTCGGGTCAGCTTGATCGTGTAGGCTACATATGTGGCGCATATGGTAGCACATGGAGGCAGCCATCTGTGGGGTCAGAGACTGTGTTGTACCAACTCAGTTGGCACAGTCTGCTGGACTGCCCAGATGAAGGGGAATCGCACGGGTTGGCGATTGGCAGGGACTGCCTACCAGAGATTAGTGCTTGTACTCTCTGTGCATCTTATCTCGCCTGAGCGGGACGCGGAGACCAAGTATGAAATCTGGATCCCATCTCACTAAAAGAGTTCTACTCTTTCGGGCTGTTTTGTTGGATTTTTCAAGCCAGATAAAATAGTGAGAAAAAGAATCTTTCTTAAGTCCTGATTGATTCTTATACATTGATACTGACCTTGCTGTTCTTGCATTGTTGTAGATACCTGCAGCAACGAACACCATGAACTTCAATGTGCGATCCCTACTGGAAAGGGAGAAGTTTGCTGGGCCGAACTTCTCTGACTGGTTTGGACACCTTAAGATCGTACTTAAGGCAGAGAGGAAACTGTATGTCCTCGAGACGGCGATACCGCCTCAGCCCGCTCCGAACGCCGCAAGGGCGGTTCGGGAAGCCTATGAAAAGCACGTCAATGATAGCATTGATGTCGCTTGCCTGATGCTAGCGTCTATGACGCCACCGCTGCAGCGTCAGCATGAGGATATGTCTGCTATAGACATGATAGCGAACCTCAAGATGCTGTATGCTGCACAGGCGAGGACAGAACGCTATAACTTGACGAAGCTTTTCTTTCAGAGCAAACTGGCTGAAGGGAGCCCAGTGGGAGCTCACGTGCTCAAGATGATTGGGCACAAGGAGGCTCTAGAGAAACTGGGGCATACCATCAACCAGGAGCTTGTTGTGGATATTATTCTGCAGTCTCTCCCGCCTTCATTCGACGCGTTCATTATTAATTTTAATATGAACAAAATCGATTGTACTCCGGCAGAGCTGCTCAATATGCTCTTGACCACTGAGGAGACTCTGAAGGGTAAGCCTTCGACCTCTGTCTTAATGGTTCCTTCTAGGAACAAGAAGAAGGGGAAGAAGGGCAAGACCCCTGTCAAGAGCTACAGCAAGGCTTTGAAGCAAAAGGTCAAGCGGTCCAAGGAATACAGATGTTTCCACTGTGGCCAGCTGGGTCACTGGAAAAAGGACTGTAAAGCGCTCCAAGGAGATAAGAGGGGAAGCATCGCTTCTGGCTCAGGTATATTCGTGACTGAGGTCATGTTTTCATCTTCTTCTATATCATGGGTGTTGGACACTGCATGTGGAGTTCACATTTGTTCAAATGTACAGGAACTCAAGAGAAGAAGGCAGGTGGGACAGCATGAGGTGGACCTACGCGTTGGAAACGGGGCACGGGTTGCTGCTGTTGCTGTAGGAGACTATTTCATTTCTTTACCATCTGGACTTGTATTGGAACTAAACAGTTGTTATTTTGTTCCCAGTATTACTAAAAATATTATCTCCATTCCTGCTCTTGTCAGGAAGGGATTTTCCTTTGAATGCAATATTTCAAAGTGTGTTTTATCTTATGATAATATTGTTTATGCAACTGGTTCAATTAGCAATGGGTTATTCATGTTGGACATGGAGCGTTCTATACAAAATATTGATATTAAGAAAGCCAAGTATGCTGATGACAGCACCTTGCTATGGCATAGTCGTTTAGGCCATATAAACGAGAAACGCATTAAGCGGTTGCATGATTATGGACTGCTGAGGTCATTCTCCTACAAGGAGATTGATACATGCAAAGCTTGTTTGATGGGCAAAATGACGAAGTCACCTTTTCCTCACAAAGGTCAAAGGGCTTCAGGTTTACTTGACCTTATACACAGTGATGTGTGTGGGCCATTTAGTAAACATGCCAGAGGTGGCTATCAGTACTTCATTACCTTTACTGATGATTTCAGTAGGTATGGCTATGTCTTTTTAATGAGACATAAGAGTGAATCTTTTGACAAGTTCAAAGAGTTCAAGAATGAAGTACAGAATCAGCTAGGCCGAAATATCAAGGCACTTCGCTCAGATCGAGGTGGAGAATACTTGAGTCATACGTTTACAGACTATCTGAAGGAGTGTGGGATTATCTCACAGCTCACTCCGCCAGGAACACCGCAATGGAATGGTGTGTCCGAGAGGAGAAATAGAACGTTACTTGATATGGTTCGTTCTATGATGAGTCAGGCTTCTTTACCCAACTCCTTTTGGGGTTTTGCACTGGAAACAGCTGCAAAGGTACTAAACCGAGTGCCATCCAAGGCCGTTTCAAAGACGCCATATGAGTTATGGTATGGGAAACAGCCGAGCTTAACATTTATCAGGATCTGGGGTTGCGAGGCTTATGTCAAAAAGCTCGCCTCTGGGAAACTAGAGAGCAGATCTGACAAATATATCTTTGTCGGTTACCCTAAGGAAACTAAGGGTTATTATTTCTTCGATCCCAAGGAGAACAAGGTTTTTGTTGCTCGGACGGCCATATTTCTTGAGAAGGAGTTTCTTCTGCAAGAGGCCAGTGGGAGAGAAATAAAGCTGGATGAGAATCCAGAGGAAGGACAAAGTGCTCAAGCACAGTTGGATGAGCCTGAGCCGGTAGATCAGGTTATTGAACATCCTGAGGCTCAGATATCACGGGAACTGCGAAGATCGGGAAGGATTCGTCGACAGCCTGAGCGCTATGACGGAGTCTACATCATTGATAATGATGAACCCCTCACTTATGCAGATGCGGTCAATGGACCGGAGTCAGCGAGATGGCTTGAAGCTATGCGCGCCGAGATGGACTCCATGTCAGATAACCAAGTTTGGGATTTGGTTGATCCGCCTCCGGGAGTAATCCCTATAGGCTGTAAATGGATCTTCAAGAAGAAGATTGACATGGATGGTAACGTGGTTACCTATAAAGGCAGGCTAGTTGCGAAAGGTTTCAAACAAATCTACGGGATAGATTATGATGAAACTTTCTCACCTGTAGCTATGTTTAAGTCTATTCGGATTCTTTTCGCGATAGCTGCATATTATGATTATGAGATCTGGCAGATGGATGTGAAAACAGCTTTCCTTAATGGAAATCTGGATGAGGATGTGTACATGACACAACCTGAGGGTTTCACTAATCCATCAGATCGTCATAAGATATGCAAGTTAAAGAAGTCCATTTATGGACTTAAGCAAGCATCGAGAAGCTGGAATATTCGTTTTGATGAATCAGTCACTGAATTTGGTTTCATCAAGAACGAGGATGACCCGTGTGTATATAAGAGGTTTAGTGGGAGCGTGATTACTTTCCTAGTCCTCTACGTCGATGATATCTTGATCATTGGAAATGACATTCCTGAAATGCATGCTGTGAAGGCATGGCTGAGGAAATGTTTCCAGATGAAAGATTTAGGAGAAGCAGCCTATGTATTAGGTGTGAAGATCTACAGGGATAGATCTAAGAGGCTTCTCGGGCTGTGCCAGAGTACTTACATCGATAAAGTCCTGGAGAGATTTCATTTAGAGAATTCTAAACGAGGATATCTTCCAGTCAGACATGGTCTGAATCTTTCGAAGAGTCAGTGTCCACAAACACAGACTGAGAAAGATGAAATGGACAATACGCCTTATGCTTCGGCTATTGGTTCCATTATGTATGCGATGTTGTGTACTCGCCCAGACGTCGCTTACGGGTTAAGCGTGACCAGTCGTTTCCAAAGTAATCCAGGTATGGCGCACTGGATTGCAGTCAAGAACATCTTAAAATATCTGCGGAGGACCAAAGATATGTTCTTGATATATGGTGGTCAGGAAGAACTCAGTATAGAAGGATATACTGACGCTTCGTTCCAGTCGGACCAGGATGATTTCCGATCGCAATCAGGCTATGTTTTTAGCTTGAATGGAGGAGCAGTGGTGTGGAAGAGTTTCAAACAGTCAACTGTTGCTGATTCCACAACAGAAGCCGAGTATGTTGCAGCCTCGGAAGCATCCAAGGAGGCAGTGTGGATTCGTAAGTTCGTGAGAGAACTTGGTGTTGTTCCTTCGAGTGCAGATCCTTTGGTTATCTTCTGTGATAACACTGGAGCAATCGCACAAGCAAAGGAACCACGGTCGCACCAGAAGTCCAAGCACATACAAAGACGGTTTCATTTGATCAGGGAGATCATTGATCGTGGCGAGATCAAAGTTTGCAAGGTACATACAGATGACAATCTGGCAGACCCGCTTACCAAGCCTCTGGCGCAGCAGAAGCATGAGAAGCACTGTAATAATATGGGTTTGAGATTTCTCAACCATTAGATTAAGTGCAAGTGGGAGATTGTTGGGGTATGCCCTTAGCCTAATGTTTGAGGCCTTGGGATTGTATCAGTATCATGTAATAAACTTTTATGTTTATAAAGGCATGGTTATTATTCAGGTTGTTACATTGTCTACTGCAATATATGTTCTTCTGAATAATGTCTCAAAGCTGTTCAGCTGGGCTGACATGCTGTTGTGTCCTTAGTCGATATATCTTGGTGAACATGAGACAGCCTTGATATGGTTAAGACTAATATGTGTTCTAATCTTATAGGATGCTTCGAGCATGGAATAAGATGTAGACTCATGGGTACATTGGATGTACTGGACAGACCCTACTAGGATATTCAATTGCTTGTCACAATGTGAATATTCCTTGAGTATGACAAGTGGCACATTTCCTCTGACTTGAGATCACTTGTGTTTTCTAAATGATGATTGTCATTGTTTTGAGTTAGTTCAATATCATTTGAAACATAATGATTATAGACTATCTTGGATGGTGAGCTTGAGTCATGTTAGGGCACTAGTGATAGACATAGGATTGCCGTCTCCTTGTTTAAGGAGTGTGATGTTCTAAAGGGGCCCCCTGGATGAGATGATTGAGAAAGTGTATGGCCATACCCAGGTGACTATGTTCATCTGATCTAATCATGCTCATCATATTGGAGCTACAAGCTTGACACGCTTGTCCAATAAGAACATCCAGTGGCAAAGGAAATATGTATGCTTTGTGAGTTGATTCACACTTGTGCTGTGGTTTGGGTGTAGTCTTGGAAGACTCTTTCCTTTATATCGGGAGACAGTGATGTGTTGCTAGATACCCCTCACTGATCATGATAATGTAAATTATCGTTACCGACATTTAAAGGAAACCCTCAGGGTCGCACAATTTGATGATATGGCTTACTTAAGTCAGATCGTGAGGACTGAATTGTTTGGGTTCAGTTTAAAGGGATTTAATCTCTGATTGTAAGTGAGATCAAGTCTGATCATGTCTGATTGACTAGGGCTACAGATCGGTAAGCTTCGATTGAGAGAATGGATGCCAGATCGGTGAGATCAGAAGCATCTAGAGATCAACGGTCGGATCCAGAGCTTTAGGGTTCAATGTGATCTGGACTGATGGCTTGGGTCGAATGGTCTTTGAACCAGACCAAGTTGAACCGGCTCATGTAATGAGCGCATGGTTCAAGGCTTGGCGACATGTTCACTTGGCGTGAACGTTGGGGCGAGTGGTGGTTACTATTTTTAGTAACCATGATCTCCACTTGGATGAGGATCATGTTCGAAGAGACCATATTCCTCTATTCTCGCCATCTGATTTTTTCCTCTAGACGTTTTTGTGTGAGGCGACAACGTGAAGAAGAGAGGAAGTTTCGACCAAGCAAGGAGTTGCTCTCTCCCTTCCTCTTCGATCAAGGACACCTTGGAACTTTGCTAGCACAAAGAGTACCAAGGGTAGGCGCATTGATCATCTTGTGTGTGAAACTTAGGAGAAGGCTCGCTTGCGTCTTTCCTTCCAAAGCTTCATCAAACCGATGGCAATGGTATGAGTTTTTCTTCATCCATTCAAATATTCGAAAGCTAGTTATATGACATATATAGATCTTTTGAAACCCTAATATCCCATGCGAAATTTTGTTGCGCCACCATATGGGTTTCTACCCCATTAGAAGGGGTTCCCTTCACATACACTCTCAGTCATAGAACCATAGAGGAGCTCCATGGATATCATACTTCCCTAAGGAAGGGGCAAATCCTTTGTTTGTCCATTGACCTTCTCATATGGGTCGTGACATGCTCAATGACAACCGTTATGACCTCCCAACTACGGCAAGGTGTTAGGTTGTATCAAAGCAAGTCCCTAACCATATAGAATGATCAATGACCTCAAGTCAAGGGATCAATGCATCTCCTGTCACTTGTGAGGATAACTCATGACACCAAGTCATAGCCTCACAGCGGGTCTATCCAGTATATCCTCCAATGATATACCCATGTGTCTGCGTTAGTACCACGTGCCTAACCAGCCCACATACCAGTCTCACAAGTACCATAGTTGTCCCATATCCACTAAGGTACATCGACTGGGGACAATAGTTCGAGCACAGATCGAATCTGTCTCCAGGGACATTATCATGTTAGTACATATGCGCAGATGTAAACAAACATAGATAACGACAATGCCAGAATGATATATAAATATCAAAGTCAAGTAGTACATAAGTTGACCAAAACTAGGTCCTAGGGCATATACACCAACAGAAGGGGCGTTAGTTAAGCCAAAGGGCATTACTAACCACTCATATAAACCATCTTTCGTTTTGAAAGCGGTTTTCCATTCATCTCCTTCTCTAACTCTAACTTGATGGTATCCACTCCTAAGATCAAGTTTGGTGAACCATCTAGACCCAACTAGCATGTCTAACATATCATCTAACCTTGGAATAGGGAATCTATACTTCACAGTTATCTTGTTTATGGCACGACAGTCTATACACATGCGCCAGCTGCCATCCTTCTTGGGGGTCAAGAGGTCTGGAACGGCACATGGGCTAAGGCTTTCCCTAATGTAACCCTTGGCTAAGAGATCATCTACCTGTCTTTTTAAGTTCGGTGTGCTCAGTAGGGTTCATCCTATAATGAGGAAGGTTGGGTAAAGTGGACTCAGGGACAAGGTCTATAACATGTTGGATATCCGTAAGTGGAGGTAGGCCATTGGGTAAGTCTTCTGGGATAAGCTCACTATAGTCTTCCAGGATGCTTTCTACCTCAGGAGGGGTTTTGGTTTCAGTCTCAGGTGTGGCCTCTTTAATGATAAGGGTATAGAGAGGTTGGTCTTCTAAGCATTCCTTAGCAAAGGTTTGGGTTTGGATAAGTTGGATGGTTGGCTTTGGTTGTTTGGGTTCTTCTATCTTACCTTTGCTAGTAGAGGCTCTAAGTTCCTTAGGTAAGGAGGGCTTAAGCCTGATTTTCTGCCCGTTGTGATTGAAGACATAAGTGTTGGTCCTACCGTAGTGGACAACATCCATGTCAAAAATCCAAGGGCGACCAAGGAGAATTTGGGCGACATCCATTGTGATGATGTCACACCATATTGCTCCTTGGTAGGCACCAAATTGGAGTGGGACAAGGCACCTATGAGAGACAGGAACGCTAGTCTGGTTGACCTAGGAAATGCTATAAGGCTTAGGGTGAGGTTCTGCCTTTAGATTGAGTTTAGTGACTGCCACCTGAGAGATGGCATTCAAACTGCTTCCTCCATCAATTACTACTTTGCACATGTGACCATGGCATTTTTGAGTAAGTGTGGAAGATGCTGGTTCTATGCCAGTCTTCAGTAGGGGTGGGGTTGATCAGGGTGCACCTGACTACTCCCAGAGTGTTGAGGAAAAAATCCTCTTCACTATCACAGTCATTTAGCTCAACATTGCAGCAGTTAGGATCTTGATCTAAGGTTTCTTCAGTTTCAACTTCTGGGTCTACATGTTCCTCAGTCATAACCATTACCTTTTTAGGATAGTTCCTTATAAGGTGACCTGGTTGTTTACAGTTATGGCAGACAACCGAAGTTTGGATTGGCTTGGGTTTAGGGTTTGAAGAGTTGGGGTGTGAACTGCTAGGAGAGGACCTATAGGTTGACTTTGAGGTCATAGTTTCCTTCCTAATCTTAAGTTGGTGTTGTACCTCAAGGGCTCTTTGGTAAGCTTCCTCTATAGTGTCTATTTGGTAATAGGCAAAGTCCTATCTTGATCTCTGGCTTAAGACCATTTTTGAACCTACTCAGGGTAAACATTGGGTATTCATCCATTTCACTTCTCAACAAAAGTTCATCAAACTCTACCATGTACTCTTCTACAGTTGAGTTTCCTTGGGTAAGGCCACTAGTTTGGTCGAGAAGCTTATTGTGAAAGTTTAGAGGAACATACTTTTCTCTCAGTCTAGTGTTCATCTCTTCCCATCTTGTAATGGGGGGTTGTCTAGACCTCTGCAGGCTTCTTTCTACATTGCTCCAATAGAGTATAGCAGAACCTTCAAGAAGACATTTGGTAAACCTAACCTTAGAGTGCTCAGGCATCATACTCCATTCAAAGTATTGCTCGAGTTTGGTTGCCCAGTCTAAGTAATTTCTGGGATCAAGGGATCCATTAAAAGTGGGCGGGTTAAGCTTCACAGCATGTGTGTAGTCATCCCTAGGTCGAGGATTGTGATGGTTTTGGACAGGGTGTCCTTCCCAATCAAAGTTTTGGGGACTGTTCCTAGGGGGTTCCTTGGGTTTTGATGCCTTTGCATAGGCTCTAAAGGATCTCTAGAGTGGTGTTCACTAGGTGGGCAGCTAGGAGATCTACTCCTATTAGACTCTTCTATCTCTTGCACCTTATCGTTGAGTTGATTTAGGTTTGTGTCTACATTGTCCATCCTTTGAGTTAAAGCTGCAATCATCTCAGCTAAGGTTTCCAAGGTCATAGGTTGGGTGCTTTGAGCCTTAGATCGGGTTTGCATGGTTGATTTTGAAAGGATTTATAAAAAATATAGGGCTACTAGTATGATAGGATATAATAGCCAATTATGAAAAATCCTTTTGTTTCAAACAACCTAGTTCCAAAATCGCCTAGAAGTTAGAAAATTAAGTTTAGAAGGCTTAAAAATTCTAATCTAGGAGCCTAGGCTCTGATACCAAGATGATGTAGGAGTAGATCACAAGCATGCAAACAACGAGTTTCAAAAGTATTTTTGGTATTATCATAAACTAAAAGAAAACCGATTTAACTAACGAAGTTGGAAAATAATGTTTTTGTATTTTTAAATAGGAAAACCGAATATTAACTACTTGCAAGAAAGAAATGACAATAACTTAAAGAAGACTCACCTTGCGGTCCTTGAGAATAGAAGGACCGTCCTTCCCGTTCTTCACCGGTCCTACTCTGATGGAAGGTGCAAGTTACACACAGGGCATTCAGCAACCCCACACAGACGTGGGTGAGTTATAAAGCAAATTAAAACTCAACAATGCTTAAAGTCAAGAGGGAGGCTAATCCTCCAAGCACTCTTGCTAACAAAGTAACGGACTATCTAAGAAAGGAAGATTAAGAGGGAGGGATGCGCCAAGCTTCCTTGCGCCAATTCCTACAAAGACCCAAAGATGTGTAGTAAGATGCTCTTAGAAACTTAATGGAAGAAAACACAAGAAGAAAGAATACTCATCTTGTAGGATTGCCTTGAAGAGATCCAAGAGGGGTATCCTAATCCTTGCGCCATCTTGAGTTTATGCTCTTGTCTTGATGGAACTAGCCTTGGTCTTGATTGATGAAGGAAGGGCGAAGAGGTGAAGAGGAGATGCTCGGCTCTTAGGAGAAGAGAAGAGGGAAGAAGAGGTGTGGGCGACACAAGCACCCTAGGCGACACAAGCACCCATAGTTTGGCGAGGAAACTATTCAACAATATATTCAACAATGCTATGCTCATGATGCAATGGGGATACATTTATAGGCAGCTTAGAGATGATGATAAGATGAGGGCAAGGTGGTCATTGGCCCCTTGCGCCCCTTACATAATTGGAGAATAATTCGAAATGGAGACAAGGCATTAAGTGGGCTGATCTTGTTGCCTTCTTTGGATGGCTGAAATGGTAAGTCTTGAATTCGAAATGGTTGGCTTCCTTGGAGGTGTTGGAGCATATGAGGGAGAGTTTGAATTTTGAAAACCTTCCTTGTTGTCTTGGGCGGCAATGAGAAGAAGGAAAGAAGTCTTCCCCTAATTGTGGATCTTGATGGCGCAACTCCTTGATTTGTGGATCTAGATGGGCGCCTCCTTGAATTGTGGATCTAGATGAGCCTTGCTTGATTTTTTGTTGTAGATGGCGCAAATAATTCCATGGGCTGGCCTCTCTTCAATTGGAAGGGAATAATTGAAGTGGAGCTTGATGTTGAGTTAAGTTAGAAGTCTCCCTTTGAACTACTTTGAAGTGAACCTTCCAAAATGGGAGCTAGCTTCTTGGAGTGTGGTGAGCTAGCTGATTTGTATCCCTTGAGCTGAATATTAATGTATCCAAACTACATGCACTAACCTACCATGACATTACAATGCACAACCTACCAACAACATTCATAAAAGTAAACTACATGATAGACTTTGGGGTGGAACTAACCTATCGTGCCATGCAATGCAAATAAGGAAAGTACTAAAAAGGAAAGTGGACTCTAAGTGAAGCCATACCTGATGGGCTTCCTCCTAGCCCTAGTGGATCTTCTAAGAGCTGTGTTAGGCCCTCCATCAGGATTGCCCTTTGCCTCGTTCAACCCCGAGGGGTCGATACCGAGGGCAAGGGCAATGGTGGTAATCATGCCTCCCATCACGAGGACTCCTCTCCACGCTCTGGCAGCTTTATCCATTTGCTTCATGAGATAGAATGGATTGCTGAGGCAGAATCCAGTCAACATAGCCCATAAGAAAAATAGCTCTGAAGATTTGACCATGCTGTCGCTCTCTGCTCACCCGAAAATCGTGTGTGCGAGTACTCGATGCACATATCTAAAGACTGTGCTGGATAGGCATGTGGCTCTGGCGGTCCTAGGGTCAAATCCCTCCTCGCCAGATATGTCCTGCCAAAAGGTCCTCTCAGTGAACTCGCGTGGGCGATATCTAGTACCATCCGAAGGGAACCCGAATATATGACCGAACTAGTCAAGCGTCAGTACATGGTCCCGGTTCCCTAACCAAAATGACATCCTCCTAGGATCCCTGTCATCATAGTTCCTTAATGAAATCTGGACTGAGTTGAAAAACTCTAGAGTCAGCTGTACATAAGTAGGATGTCTCTGTTGGTAAAAATTCTGCCACCCTATGTTCGCGAACATCCACTGGACGTCGTCGAACAATCCTAGGGACTGCAATGCCTGGTTATCCCAATATCACATGCTGAGCTCTCCCATAGTAGACAGAGCACGATATCTCCTCTCTTGCTCTCTACTCCTATGACAGATCTGATGTGGGTAAGGAGTAAGGGCGGGAGGTGGCGAGCGTGTGTGTCTCCTCTCTGGTATAATAGGCTCTGGTATAGCTGGAGACGGCTCAGATGATGATGGCTCAGGGGATACAGTTGGAGAATGTCCTGAAGACTGCTCTAGTGTTAGTAAATGAATCTCTAGTGATGGCACTGGTGTAGGTGCTGGTTGTGCTGACTCGGTAATGTGTGGCATCTCTGAAACTAGGGGTCGAACTATCTCAGGAATCGCAGCGGACTCAGGTGCAACTGACGGAGAAGAGTGGAGCTCAGGTATGTCTACTGATATCTCCATAGATCTGCAAATATCTTAGGTGATCCCTCCTCCTAATCTGGCAATATGGGTGTACTAACCTCAAGCATAGGCAGGCTCCCTGGGCTGAGGAGGGTGATGCAATCTCTAGAGTCTTGACTGTGTCATGCGAAGTGTCCACCTCCATAGCCTGAGTATCGGTAGGAATAGCATACTCTAGTATATCTATGGAAGGCACTGGTGTAGTGAGACCCTCCACATCCATCCGTATGGTATCGGTTTGCGTCTCCACCGATCTCTCCATCTCTGCTACTAAGGATGCTGATACTGGGGGTGCCACTGGAGTCTCTACAGTTTCCACAACCGGTGATAATGGATGGGTGGCTCTCCTTCCCCATGTACTGGTGGCTTGACCGGTATGCTTCCTAGTGTACCGTTTGGCGATCCTTTGGTCGTGGCTCTCCAGCCTATCAGCAGGCCTCTCTGAAACAATCTCCAACTCTGGAGAAATAACAGGCTCTGGCGCTGCCGACTGTGATGTACTGAGTATAGAAGATGTGGTAGGAGCTAGCGACGTCCTCTCAGTACCAAGCTTGTCAGAAACACTGGGATACTCCCAAGGTGTATCGGAGGGAGGAAATAGGTCAAAAGGTATCGGAAACTCCACTGCCGACATCTGATGTAGCTCAAATCTCTCCGGGAGTACTGTCACATCCCGTTATCTTAACCCCAAACAAGCAATACAAGTCTTAGAGAAACAGGATGTTATCATACAAGATCGATTCACATGCTAGGTAAAACCAAGTTCAAGAAAACACGATCTGAAAATTTTCGAGAATCCATACATAGAATCTCAGCGAACACACAATTTCAGAAATGTACCTGCCACCACGCAATACTTGCACTAGACATATGCAAGTTCACAATTATATCAAATCCGATTGCAAAAATACCAATCGACTCAAATTGAGAACCAAAGTCACAATATCGATTTTATAAGTTCATAACTAACATCAATGATACCAAACACCGAAACCAGGCCCAGGCCCGTGGCGACACAAAAATCAAAATCTTAAAACTGCCACAACCGGCAACCCAAGTTCACATAGTTCGGCCACAACCGGCCCCTGTTAATTAAGCACAAAAGTCTTATACATTGTAACATCCCGTTATCTTAACCCCAAACTAATGACACAATTCATGAACGGTACAGGATGTTTCATATAAGATCGATCATATGCTAGGTAAAACCGAGTTCAAGAAAACACGATCTGAAAAATTTCCATAAATCCATACATACAAATTCACAAAACACAAATCTCATAAATCACATAAAGGTACCTGCCACCACGCAATCCTTGCACTAGACATATGCAAGGCAACAGTTATATCAAATCCGATGGCATAAATACGATTCGATTCGAAATTCAAAGCAAAGCCACAAAGTCGATTTTATAAACTCATACCAAATACCGAAACCAGGCTGAAGCCCGCGGTGACACAAAAATCAAACTCATAAGACTGCCATAACCGGCAACACAATTCACATAGTTCACATGGTTCACATAGTTCATATAATTCATGTTAAGGCCACAACCGGCCCCAAGAATTAAGCACAAAAGTTCTTAAAACAGCAAATAGCATAATTATCCACGCCAATGCACTCAAGAAATGCGCCCCTGCTCTATGCCTGAAAATAGTGAGGGGTGAGCTACACAGCCCAGTGAGTGGATAGTCTAAACCGACCATCCAGAACATACATTCAAAAATATAGGCAGATTATTTTAAAAATCTTTAACAGGAACATTATGTCAACATATAACAAAATAAAGAAACAGAAGTCATATAGACAGTCAGATGTTCACACTAGCATATAACAAACTCAGGTTCTAGAGTTTTACTCTAAACCAATTAAACACATATATTCTAGACCAACTAAACACACCATACTTAATTAACCTAGTTGTCCAGCATAATCAGTAGTGACCAATATGGTCTAACCCGGCTTGGCCAAAGCACTGGGAGCTGCAAAATCTCGTGCAACACATAAACATGGATAGTGAGTAGAATCAAGAGGTGGCCCCCGCCAGGTCACGACGTGGCACTTTGCTCTATCACCCCATAACACATCGATGGATTGTGTGTAGATTCAAGAGGTGGCCCCCGCCAGGTCATGACGTGGCACTTTGCTCTACGACACCCCATATCACAAAATGAGAGTGATGACATCAAGAGGTGGCCCCTGTCTGATCAAGACATGGCACTTTGCGTCTTATATCACCCCATAACATAAAAGAGTAATGACATCAAGAGGTGGCCCCTGTCCGACCAAGACATGGCACTTTGCTTCAAAACCCGTTCTCCCAAAAGGTTCCTACTGGACAACAGACATATCTTATTTCATATTTCACAAAGGTGGACTCCTAAGTGTCAACTAGACTCTAGGATAGTCATCACAAAAATCATATCGGGCAGGCTGAACATCAACCCCCATCATAATAGGCAGGCTGAACATCAACCCCCTCACATATCAAATATAGGGCTGAAATCTAACCCTTCACATATCACATAAGGACTATCCTATGAGTACACGGTTACACTTAGCCATAGTCCTAACCAACACATAACACATAATATTCAAAATTCACATAATCCATCACATAACACATATTGTTCAAGATTCACATAACCCATAAATCACATAATAAACACATAATATTTCATATTCGAATATCACATGATATAGTGTAGTCCTTAGATTTCATGCTGATTTGTTTAGTCAAATCTGACTAAGTTAACACCCAAGTTTCTCAAACAAATAAATAACATTGCATTTAACTAGCATTCATAAAAATTACATAAAACTAAAACATATATCCATATAATTTTACAAATTACCCCATGTAACTACAAACATCAAAATTCGGTTTTCACAAACAATTCGGTTTCCATTTATATTATCACAAATTCGGTTTTCATACATATTATCTATTTAATTTACTCCTTGATTAACATGAACTTCATACTACAAAATCACTGATTTAATATTACCAAAATCATATAAAAATTCAATGATTTAATGCTACCAAAATTCCCTATAAAATACCTTAAATTTCATGCTACAAGTTTCGGTTTTCATGAGATACCTACCTATACAAAATTTCGGTTAAACAATCATCAAGATTATGTTTTGTTTTGGTTTTCATAACTAACATCAAAGTTTCGGTTTTAAACATGGAAATTTAGGTTTTCATAACAAGGTGAAATCTTGAGTTTTCGGTTTTAGCATGCAAAGATTCCAAACAAATAATGGTATCATCTAACAAGATTAAGTGGACAAAACTCAATTAAGACACCCCACTCACCTTGAACCGTGAACACCAAGGTGAAAAACCTCACATAAAATCGCCTAAAGTCTTTAAGTCGCCCAAGGAATCTCCAAGAACTTGCCAAGGAAATTTCTTCACTTCAAAGAAAATCGCCAAGGGAAGAAGATGAAGAAAATCATCTCAAAATTCCAAGAACACCAAAGTCGCCTCCTTCTTCCTAGCCGTCGCCCAAAGTTTTCTCAAGACTCCAAAAATCGCCAATAATCTCACCCTAACCGAATTACTAACTAACAATTTCGGTTTTAAATTTTTAACCCATTAACCCATTAATTCAAATAGGTTTTAACCCCTTTAACTAGCTAATTCGAATTTTAAATCTAATTTAAGTGTAACCCAATAACCCTTAGTTTAAGTGAACATCCAATAAGAGTTTAAATTAACATCCAATTAATTACTTCACTTAAACGCAAATCCAATAAGGATTTAATTAATATCCAATAAGGTCTAATTAATTTATCCTAAATTAACAACCAATATAAATCACAATTTAATAATCATTAAACCAGTTAATTAACGTCCAACAAGCTAGTTAATTAATTAAAATTAACAACCATTAAGCTCTAATTAATTAACTATAAATTAACAATCAACACACAAGAGTAATAACACAGTCAATAATTTTATTTAAATCAAAAATAATGCTTACCAGGACTCAAGATCCTTGGATCTTACATCCCTCCCTCCTTATAAAGCTTTAGTCCTCTAAAGCTCAGCATCCATCTCATCAAAGAGGTAAGCATAAAATTTTCTCATATCAGCTTCAGTCTCCCATGTCGCCTCCTCAACTGACTGATTTCCCCAGATAACCTTTACCAAAGGTATAGTCTTGTTTCTCAGAACTTTATCCTTTCTATCAACAATCCGGAGAGGTCTTTCCTCGAAAGTCAAATCACTCTGAATCTGAAGAGGTTCCAACTCTAATACATGAGATGGATCAGGATGATATTTCCTCAATGCAGAGACATGGAATACATTATGCACATGATCCATAGCAGGAGGTAAAGCTAACCGGTAAGCCACTGGACCAATTCTCTCAATAATGTCAAAAGGGCCTACAAACCTAGGGCTCAACTTGCCCTTTTTGCCAAACCTCATAACACCCTTAGTAGGTGACACCTTCAAGAACACATGATCCCCTACCATAAACTCCAAGGGACGACGACGGTCATCAGCATAACTCTTCTGTCTGTCCCGAGCAATCTTCAGTTTATCCCGGATCTCTCTAACCTTATCAGTAGTCTCCTGTACTGCATCAGATCTCAAAATCATTCTGTCACCAGTTTCCTCCCAACACAAGGGAGTCCTACACCTTCTCCCATACAAAGCCTCATAAGGAGCCATCTGAATACTGGAGTGGAAACTATTATTATAAGTGAACTCTATCAAAGATAGATCCCGGTTCCACTCAGAACTCCAATCAACCACATAAGCTCTCAATAAGTCTTCTAGAGTCTGTATAGTACGCTCCGTCTGGCCATCAGACTGAGGATGGTATGCTGTACTAAAACTCAACTTAGTACCCAAACCCTCCTGTAAGCTCTTCCAAAATCTGGACAAAAACCGAGAGTCCCTATCAGACACAATATCAACAGGAACTCCATGCAGTCTGACTATCTCATCAATGTACAATCTGGCCAGTCTCTCTAAAGAATAAGTCATCTTGATCGGAAGAAAATGGGCTGATTTAGTGAGTCTATCAACAATCACCCAAATAGCATCATGACCCAATCTGGTTCTGGGCAAACCACATACAAAATCCATACTGATGCATTCCCACTTCCACTCAGGAATAGGAAGAGGCTGCAACAAACCACCAGGCTTCTGGTGTTCAGCCTTTACAGTCTGACAGGTTAAACACCTAGAGACAAAATCAGATACTTCTTTCTTCATACCCGGCCACCAAAAATTTTTCTTAAGGTCCTGATACATCTTAGTCACACCAGGATGTAGAGAATATTTGGAGCTATGGCTGTCCTCCAATATTTCTTTCCTCAAGCTCGGTTCCTCAGGGACACATACCCTTCCACGAAACCGAAGAATACCATCATCAGACAAGCTAAAATCCTGAACTGCTCCATCAACCAGACTATCCCTGATCTGAACTAATCTCGGATCCACAGACTGCTGATCTCTGATCTTCTGCAACAAAGCAGACTGTACTCTGAGAAAAGCCACATAACCCGACTGAACTCTAGGAGAAACACTAATCCTGAGATCGCTGAACTCCTGCAGTAACCGCCACTCACTGACTCGTAAAGCAGCTACTGAAGTAACTGGATGTCTGCTCAGAGCATCCGCCACTACATTGGCCTTTCCAGCCTGATACTGAATAGAGAAGTCATAGTCTTTGATCAACTCCATCCATCTTCTCTGTCTCATGTTCAACTCCTTCTGAGTGAAGATATACTTGAGACTCTGGTGATCAGTGAACAGATCAAACTCCTGACCCAACAAATAGTGACGCCATATCTTCAAAGCAAAGACTACGGCCGCCAACTCTAAATCATGAGTAGGGTAGTTCAATTCATACTCTTTCAGTTGTCTCGAAGCATAGGCTACTACAGAACCCTTCTGCATCAAAACACAACCCAACCCTTTGCCTGAAGCATCCGTATAAACAGTAAACCTTTCCCCATCACTAGGAATAATGAGGATTGGTGTACTAGTCAACCTCCTTTTCAGCTCTTGAAAGCTCTCTTCACACTTATCATCCCAAATAAACTTAGCCTCCTTTCTGGTTAATTTAGTTAAAGGACTCGCCAGTTTGGAGAATCCCTCAACAAATCGCCGGTAGTAACCTGCTAAACCCAGGAAACTCCTGATCTCAGTAGCACTAGTCGGTCTTCCCCAATCAAGGATGGCTTGCACTTTAACTGGGTCCACAGACACCCCCTGACCAGAAATCACATGTCCAAGGAAACTGATCTTCTCTAGCCAGAACTCACACTTACTAGCCTTGGCATATAACCGGTTCTTCCTCAGAACTTCCAGCACTCTGCGCAAGTCACTGACATGGTCTGAAGTAGTCCGTGAGTATACCAAAATATCGTCTATAAAGACTACCACACAAGAGTCAAGCAATTCATGAAATACCCTGTTCATCAAATCCATGAAGACAGCAGGTGCATTCGTCAGTCCAAAAGGCATAACTAAAAATTCGAAATGCCCATACCTGGTCCTGAAAGCAGTCTTAAATATATCCTCATCCTTGACCCTAAGCTGATAATACCCTGATCTCAGATCAATCTTAGAGAACACTGTAGCTCCCTGTAATTGATGAAACAGATCATCAATTCTGGGAAGAGGATACTTATTCTTGATGGTCACTTGGTTCAGTTGCCTGTAGTCTATACACATCCTCAGGGTTCCATCTTTCTTCTTCACAAATAGCACTGGCGCTCCCCAGGGAGAAGCACTAGGCCGGATATACCCTTTCTCTAGCAATTCCTCCAGTTGTTTCTTAAGCTCGGCCAGCTCTGAGGTAGCCATGCGATAAGGAGCTCTGGAGATAGGTGCCGTACCTGGCGCCAACTCAATGCCAAACTCTACTTCTCTAATCGGTGGCAAGCCTGAAAATTCTTCAGAGAACACATCAGGAAATTCTTTCACCACCGCCATCTGAGTCAAATCAGAAGTAGAATCATCCTGCACCTTAACATGCGCAAGATAACCCTTGCATCCACTAGCCAGTAATTTCCTGGCCTGCAGGAAAGATATCACATGCGGTCCTTGGTCTGACACTAGACCTCTCACAAAAAGCCGATTCCCATCTAGCAGATTTAAAGTGATTACTTTCTCAAAGCAATCCACAGAGGCATGATGGGAGGACAACCAATCCATACCTAGAATGACATCATAGTCTTGCATGTCTAGGAGGATTAAATCCACTAGAAACTCATAACCCTCTACATGCACTACACAATCAGCACAAACAGTATCTGTAGACAATGATTTTCCTAAGGGAGTACTGACAGACAAAACATAATCTAGCATCTTAGGTACAATAGGTAAACATGCAGCAAATCTAACAGATACAAAAGACAGATTTGCACCAGGATCAAATAAGATACGAGCTAACTGATCAAATACAAATAAGGTACCTTCCACAACGGATCGGGAAGCTCGTGTATCCTTCTCAGCCACAGCATAAACTCTAGTCTGGACTGTAGGCTTATCTGCGCCTCTAGGCTGTATCTCAGGCTCTTTGCAGTCCCTGACCATGTGCCCTGGTTTCTTACACCTGAAACATACACCATTCTTCTTATGGCAGTCTTTCACTAGATGTCCCTTGAGCCCACAATAACTACAAGTCCGGTCCTCTGTGATACTGTTTCTTACATCCCTGGCAACTCTGAACTGCTGCGGTGTATCCCTGGACTGCTGCGGTGCCTTGTAGGAGTAAGGCTTATACCTGCTCTTCTTGTAGTCCTTATGTTTAGGGTACTTCTTACCCTTGCCGCCACTGCCATACTGAGGAACCGCCGCCTCAGCTGCAGGAACCACTGCCACGGCAACATGAGAACTCCTCTCAGCTATGTATCTCTCAATGGTGCGTGCTCGCCCAACAGTCTCAACATAGGTCTCCAAATGCTGAGCACCAACCTGCTCTCTAATGTCCCATCTGAGACCTCTGAGAAACTTAGTAGCTCTCCTCTTTTCAGTGTTTATCAGATGAGGAGCATACTTTCCCAATTTCGTGAACTGTAATTCATACTAGTCCACAGTCATATCACCTTGCTCCAGGTGAATAAATTCCACCTCTCGGTCCTCCACCAAGCTATCGGGGAAGTACTTCTCGTTAAATCGAGACAAGAAGTAAGGCCAATCTACAGTCTCATGTCTTTCTTCGGCAAGTCTCACCACGCCCTTCCACCACTCATCTGCGTCACTACGCATCATATAGGTGGTCAGACATAACTTGTCTTCGTCCGAGCAACGCATAACTTGGAAAATCTTGTCCAAGCATAACTGCCAGTTCTCGGCATTACATGATTCTGAGCCCCCATAAAAAGAACTAGGACCCAGTTTCTGGAATTCACTCACAAGTGAAGCATAGCGCCTATGAGCGCCCTCCTGAGAGTCATCCCCCACCGCCCGAGTAGTAGTCTGGGGTCTCTCTTGAGTCAACTGCTGCAAGAGCTGTTGTTGTGCCTCTTGATGCTGAGTCTGTTGTTGCTGCAGCATCTGAGCTTGCCTCTCTATCATGGCACCTTGTTGCTGTACCATGCCAGTCAGAGCCTCAATAGTTCTCGTGAGGTTCGGGGTCTGCTCGCCCTCATCACTAGCATTTCCTCTGGTTCGCACCATCTTAAATGCCTACACACACATATCATAGTCAGGGAAACAATCATAAACCTAACAGGTGTCTAGCAATACACAAACATGTTTTCCCCCAAACTAAGTTTTAGCTAGCCAACTCCTCTGATACCATTCTGTAACATCCCGTTATCTTAACCCCAAACTAATGACACAATTCATGAACGGTACAGGATGTTTCATATAAGATCGATCATATGCTAGGTAAAACCGAGTTCAAGAAAACACGATCTGAAAAATTTCCATAAATCCATACATACAAATTCACAAAACACAAATCTCATAAATCACATAAAGGTACCTGCCACCACGCAATCCTTGCACTAGACATATGCAAGGCAACAGTTATATCAAATCCGATGGCATAAATACGATTCGATTCGAAATTCAAAGCAAAGCCACAAAGTCGATTTTATAAACTCATACCAAACACCGAAACCAGGCTGAAGCCCGCGGTGACACAAAAATCAAACTCATAAGACTGCCATAACCGGCAACACAATTCACATAGTTCACATGGTTCACATAGTTCATATAATTCATGTTAAGGCCACAACCGGCCCCAAGAATTAAGCACAAAAGTTCTTAAAACAGCAAATAGCATAATTATCCACGCCAATGCACTCAAGAAATGCGCCCCTGCTCTATGCCTGAAAATAGTGAGGGGTGAGCTACACAGCCCAGTGAGTGGATAGTCTAAACCGACCATCCAGAACATACATTCAAAAATATAGGCAGATTATTTTAAAAATCTTTAACAGGAACATTATGTCAACATATAACAAAATAAAGAAACAGAAGTCATATAGACAGTCAGATGTTCACACTAGCATATAACAAACTCAGGTTCTAGAGTTTTACTCTAAACCAATTAAACACATATATTCTAGACCAACTAAACACACCATACTTAATTAACCTAGTTGTCCAGCATAATCAGTAGTGACCAATATGGTCTAACCCGGCTTGGCCAAAGCACTGGGAGCTGCAAAATCTCGTGCAACACATAAACATGGATAGTGAGTAGAATCAAGAGGTGGCCCCCGCCAGGTCACGACGTGGCACTTTGCTCTATCACCCCATAACACATCGATGGATTGTGTGTAGATTCAAGAGGTGGCCCCCGCCAGGTCATGACGTGGCACTTTGCTCTACGACACCCCATATCACAAAATGAGAGTGATGACATCAAGAGGTGGCCCCTGTCTGATCAAGACATGGCACTTTGCGTCTTATATCACCCCATAACATAAAAGAGTAATGACATCAAGAGGTGGCCCCTGTCCGACCAAGACATGGCACTTTGCGTCAAAACCCGTTCTCCCAAAAGGTTCCTACTGGACAACAGACATATCTTATTTCATATTTCACAAAGGTGGACTCCTAAGTGTCAACTAGACTCTAGGATAGTCATCACAAAAATCATATCGGGCAGGCTGAACATCAACCCCCATCATAATAGGCAGGCTGAACATCAACCCCCTCACATATCAAATATAGGGCTGAAATCTAACCCTTCACATATCACATAAGGACTATCCTATGAGTACACGGTTACACTTAGCCATAGTCCTAACCAACACATAACACATAATATTCAAAATTCACATAATCCATCACATAACACATATTGTTCAAGATTCACATAACCCATAAATCACATAATAAACACATAATATTTCATATTCGAATATCACATGATATAGTGTAGTCCTTAGATTTCATGCTGATTTGTTTAGTCAAATCTGACTAAGTTAACACCCAAGTTTCTCAAACAAATAAATAACATTGCATTTAACTAGCATTCATAAAAATTACATAAAACTAAAACATATATCCATATAATTTTACAAATTACCCCATGTAACTACAAACATCAAAATTCGGTTTTCACAAACAATTCGGTTTCCATTTATATTATCACAAATTCGGTTTTCATACATATTATCTATTTAATTTACTCCTTGATTAACATGAACTTCATACTACAAAATCACTGATTTAATATTACCAAAATCATATAAAAATTCAATGATTTAATGCTACCAAAATTCCCTATAAAATACCTTAAATTTCATGCTACAAGTTTCGGTTTTCATGAGATACCTACCTATACAAAATTTCGGTTAAACAATAATCAAGATTATGTTTTGTTTTGGTTTTCATAACTAACATCAAAGTTTCGGTTTTAAACATGGAAATTTAGGTTTTCATAACAAGGTGAAATCTTGAGTTTTCGGTTTTAGCATGCAAAGATTCCAAACAAATAATGGTATCATCTAACAAGATTAAGTGGACAAAACTCAATTAAGACACCCCACTCACCTTGAACCGTGAACACCAAGGTGAAAAACCTCACATAAAATCGCCTAAAGTCTTTAAGTCGCCCAAGGAATCTCCAAGAACTTGCCAAGGAAATTTCTTCACTTCAAAGAAAATCGCCAAGGGAAGAAGATGAAGAAAATCACCTCAAAATTCCAAGAACACCAAAGTCGCCTCCTTTTTCCTAGCCGTCGCCCAAAGTTTTCTCAAGACTCCAAAAATCGCCAATAATATCACCCTAACCGAATTACTAACTAACAATTTCGGTTTTAAATTTTTAACCCATTAACCCATTAATTCAAATAGGTTTTAACCCCTTTAACTAGCTAATTCGAATTTTAAATCTAATTTAAGTGTAACCCAATAACCCTTAGTTTAAGTGAACATCCAATAAGAGTTTAAATTAACATCCAATTAATTACTTCACTTAAACGCAAATCCAATAAGGATTTAATTAATATCCAATAAGGTCTAATTAATTTATCCTAAATTAACAACCAATATAAATCACAATTTAATAATCATTAAACTAGTTAATTAACGTCCAACAAGCTAGTTAATTAATTAAAATTAACAACCATTAAGCTCTAATTAATTAACTATAAATTAACAATCAACACACAAGAGTAATAACACAGTCAATAATTTTATTTAAATCAAAAATAATGCTTACCAGGACTCAAGATCCTTGGATCTTACATACATCCAACTGGCATAGCTATAGAGAATCACAATATCCATATAACATGCTAACTCAGGCAGTGCGTGTTGGGGTATGCCCTTAAGGCTAATGTTTGAGGCCTTGGGATTGTATAAGTATCATGTAATAAACTCTTATGTTTATAAAGGCATGGTTATTATTCAGGTTGCTACCTTGTCTGCTGTAATAAGTGTACTTCTGAATAATGTCTCAAAGCTGTTCAGCTAGGCTGACATGCATATGTCCTTAGTCGAGATATCTTGGTGAACATGAGACAGCCTTGATATGATTGAGACTAATATGTGTGCTAATCTTATAGGATGCTTCGAGCATGAAATAAGATGTAGACTCATGGGTACATTGGATGTACTGGACAGACCCTACTAGGATATTCAATTGTTTGTCACAATGTGAATAATCCTTGAATGCAACAAGTGGCACATGTCCTCTGACTTGAGATCACTTGTGTTTCTAAATGATGAATGTCATTATTTTGAGGTAGTTCAATATCATTTGAAACATAATGATTATAGACTATCTTGGATAATGATCATGAGTCAGGTTAGGACACTAGTGATAGATAAAGGATTGCCGTCTCCTTGTTCAAGGAGTGTGATGTTCTAAAGGGGCCCCCCTGTATGAGATGATTGAGATAGTGTATGGCCATACCCAGATGACTATGTTCATCTGATCTAATCATGCTCATTGTATTGGAGTTACAGGCTTGACATGCTTGTCCAATAAGAACATCCAGTGGAAAAGGAAACATGTATGCCTTGTGAAGTGGATTCACACTTGTGCTGTGGTTTGGGTGTAGTCTTGGAAGACTCTTTCCTTTATATCGGGAGACAGTGATGTGTTGCTAGATACCCCTCACTGATTGTGATGACGTGAGTTATCGTTACCGACATTTAAAGGAAACCCTTAGGGTCGCACAATTTGGTGATATGACTTACTTGAGTCAGATCGGGTGGACTGGATTGTTTTGATTCAGTTTAAAGGAGATTAAACTCTGATTGTAAGTGAGATCCAGTCTGATCATGTTTGATTGATTAGGGCTTGAGATCGGTAAGCTTTGATCGAGAGTGTGGATGCTAGATCTGGGAGATCAAGAGCATCAAAGGATGAACGGTCAGATCTTGAACCTTAGGGTTTATTTTGGTCTGGACCAATACTTGGGCTGATTTGGTTTGGTCATTGGACCAACTACATTGAACCGGCTCATATGTGAGCGCTTGGTTCATTTGTGAGATGAGATATGCGTTTGGTTCACTTCATGTGAACGCATAATGCATGTGTTGAAGACTTACCATTTATGGCATTTCGGTTTTGCCATAGTGATGAATGTCTCCACATTCGATCACAAGCTTGAAAAAACGCTCATCTCCCCTTTGGCTCTCGACGACACTCGAACTCTCGGGTGGTAGAGGTTGACGAGAAGAAGGATCGGCCAAGAAAGCTTTCATCATCTCCTTCCATTCGACAAGGAACCTTGGGTGCCTTGCTAGCACAAGTGACGCCAAGGAAGTAAGAGATCTTCACCTTGTGTGTGAACTTTTGGAGGAGATCAAAGTTGCTCTCTTCTTCCAAGCCGACATCCAACTTCATGGCGTTGGTATGATCCCTTTAAAGATCCTTTCGCTTATACATAAGTTAACCATATGATCTACATGCGATCATGAGGGTGACACCCCTAAAATTGCATTTGCGCCCCCCTCTAGAAAGGGGCTTTATCCGCTTGCGCTCCCCCTTGAAGGGGACCTAACAGTGCGCCCCTGCTCTACACCTGAAAATAGTGAAGGGTGAGCTACACAGCCCAGTGAGTGGATAGTCTCAATCGACCATCCATAGCATACAATCAAAGATACATGCAGATTATTTTAAAAACATTTAGCAGAACCTCATGTTAACATATAACAAAAACAAAGAACAGAACTCAAAAAAATAATTAGATGTACAAACATCACACACTTGTCACCACAGAGTAACCAAGGTTCTAGAGTCATACTCTAAACCAACCTAACACACCAACCACTTAATTGACCTAGTTGTCCAGCATATTCAAGAGTGACCATTATGGTCCAACCCGGCTTTGGCCTAAGCACTAGGAGAAGCCTGCAAATCACATGCAACATAAACATGGACAGTGTGTAGACTCAAGAGGTAATCCCCACCCGGTCAAGATGTGATACCTTGATCTACACCACCCCATAACACAAAAATCTAAGCGTCTAAGAGTGATGATATCAAGAGGTGGCCCCTGTCCGACCAAGACATGGCACTTTGCATCACACTCGTTCTCCCAAGGGTTCCTTAACTGGACAACCACTAGACATATCTTATATCTTATTTCACAAAAGTGAACTCCTAAGCGTAGACCAGACTCTAGGATAGTCATTTTCATCACAAGAATCACAACAGGCAGGCTGAACATCAACCCCCTCACATATCACAATATACAGGGCTGAAATCTCAAACCCTTAACATATCACATATAGACTATCCCCTTGAGTACACGGTTACACTTAGCCTTAGTCCTATCCATCCCATAACACATAACATTCGAAACCACATATAACCACATAATATTTTATAGAGTCCTTAGGTTTCATGCTGATCTGTTCAGTATAATCTTGCTAAGTTATCACCCAAGTTTCTCAACCAAAGATACATAGCCATAATTATAGAACATGCTACCAACATAGAGAAACAATCAAGGATTCTATAACATTATTAGCATTTATCAAACATCCATAAAACCAACATAAAATTAACGCATTTATAAAACATCCATAAAACCAACATAAAATTAAAACATGTATTCTTACAAACTACTTTACAAATTATCACTTGTAGCCCACGGTATCTACAACATATTATCTACTTAAATTTTAAACCTTAGTTAAAAAGATTTCATGCTCAAGAATTCCATGTAAGAAATATCTAAATTTCGGTTTTCATGAATGAGTTTCGGTTTTAACATGGTGAATATTTCAAGAAATCAAATCTATCATCTAGAGTTTTCGGTTTTTAACATAGTGAATATTTCAAGAAATCAAATCTATCATCTAGCACAAACAAGAGGATAAGATTCGAATAAGACACCCCACTCACTTTGAACCGTGAACACCAAGATGAAGATCTCTCCAAAAAACTCGTCTAAGGCCTTGAAGTTCCACCAAATATCACCACCAATGGAAGAGAAACACCACCAAACACCAAAGACGCCGGCCAAGGGAAGAAAGGAAGAGGAAGAAAGGAATTTCGCCTCCAAGCCTCCAAGAATCGCCCAAGCCTTCAAGCCGTCGCCCTAAGGTTTCTTCCAAGCCAAAAAACGCCAATTCTCCTACCCTAGCCGAAATTACCAACTTGAATTTTCGGTTTTTAAATTTTAAACCCGCTAACCAATTAATTCAAATAGGGTTTATGAAATAACCCACTAACTAATTTATTCGAATTTTAAACTCAAAATCCATCTAATTTAAGTGTAAACCCAATAACCCATAGTTTAAGTGAAAATCCAATAAGGGTTAAACTAACATCCAATAAACTCTAATTAATTAGTTCACTTAAACTAACATCCAATAAGCTAATTAATTAATTAAAATTAACAACCATTAAACTCTAATTAATTAATTATAGATTAACAACCAATAAGCACTAATTAATTAGTTATAAATTAACAATCAATACATAGGAAAAATATCACAGTCAATAATTTTATTTAAATCAAAACAAAATATCACAGCCAATGATTTTATTTAAATCAAAAATAGTACTTACCAGGACTTAAGATCTTTGGATCTTACATCCCTCCCTCCTTATAAAGCTTTAGTCCTCTAAAGCTCAACATTCACATCATCAAAAAGATAAGCATAAAATTTCCTCATATCCGCTTCAGTCTCCCAGGTCGCCTCCTCAACCGACTGATTTCCCCAGATAACCTTTACTAAAGGTATAGACTTGTTCCTCAGAACTTTATCCTTCCTATCCACAATCCGGAGAGGTTTTTCCTCAAAGGTCAAATCACTCTGAATCTGAAGAGGTTCCAATTCCAATACATGAGATGGATCAGGATGATATTTCCTCAAAGCAGAAACATGGAACACATTATGCACATGATCCATAGCAGGAGGTAAAGCTAACCTGTAAGCCACTGGACCAACTCTCTCAATAATGTCAAAAGGGCCTACAAACCTAGGGCTCAGCTTGCCCTTTTTGCCAAACCTCATAACACCCTTAGTAGGTGACACCTTTAAGAAAACATGATCCCCTACCATAAACTCCAGGGAACGACGACGGTCATCAGCATAACTCTTCTGTCTGTCCCGAGAAATTTTCAGTTTATCCTGAATCTCTCTGACCTTATCAGTAGTTTCCTGTACTGCATCAGATCTCAAAATCAATCTATCACCAGTCTCCTTCCAACACAAGGGAGTCCTACACCTTCTTCCATACAAAGCCTCATATGGAGCCATCTGAATACTGGAGTGGAAGCTATTATTATAAGTGAACTCTATTAAAGATAGATCCCGGTTCCACTCAGAACTCCAATCAACCACATAAGCTCTCAACAGGTCTTCTAGAGTCTGGATAGTACGCTCCGTCTGGCCATCAGACTGAGGATGGTATGCTGTACTAAAACTCAACTTAGTACCCAAACCCTCCTGTAAGCTCTTCCAAAACCTGGACAGAAACTGAGAGTCCCTATCAGACACAATATCAACAGGCACTCCATGCAGTCTGACTATCTCATCGATATACAATCTAGCCAGTCTCTCTAAAGGATAAGTCATCTTGATCGGGAGAAAGTGGGCTGATTTAGTGAGTCTATCAACAATCACCCAAATGGCATCATGACCCAATCTGGTTCTGGGCAAACCACACACAAAGTCCATACTGATGCATTCCCACTTCCACTCAGGAATAGGAAGGGGCTGCAACAAACCACCAGGCTTCTGGTGTTCAGCCTTTACAGTCTGACAGGTTAAACACCTAGAGACAAAATCAATTACCTCTTTCTTCATACCCGGCCACCAAAAGCTTTTCTTGAGGTCCTGATACATCTTAGTCACGCCAGGATGAAGAGAATATTTGGAATTATGGCTATCCTCCAATATTTCTTTCCTCAAGCTTGGTTCCTCAGGGACACACACCCTTCCACGAAACCGAAGAACACCATCATCAGACAAGCTAAAATCCTGAACTGTACCCGCATCCAAACTATCCCTGATCTGAACTAATTTCGGATCCATAGACTGCTGATCTCTGATCTTCTGCAACAAAACAGACTGTACTCTGAGGAAAGCCACATAACCCGACTGAACTCTAGGAGAAACACTGATCCTGAGATCGCTGAACTCCTGAAGTAACTGCCACTCACTGACCCGTAGTGCCGCTACTGAAGTTACTGGATGTCTGCTCAGTGCATCAGCCACTACATTGGCCTTTCCAGCCTGATACTGAATAGAGAAGTCATAGTCTTTGATCAACTCCATCCATCTTCTTTGTCTCATGTTCAACTCCTTCTGAGTGAAGATGTACTTGAGACTCTGGTGGTCAATGAACAGATCAAACTCTTGACCCAACAAATAGTGACGCCATATCTTCAGAGCAAAGACTACGGCCGCCAACTCTAAGTCATGAGTAGGGTAGTTCAACTCATACTCCTTCAGTTGTCTCGAAGCATAGGCTACCATAGAACCCTTTTGCATCAAGACACAACCCAACCCTTTGCCCGAAGCATCCGTATAGACAGTAAACCTTTCCCCATCACTAGGAATAATGAGGATCGGTGTACTAGTCAACCTCCTCTTCAGTTCCTGAAAGCTCTCTTCACACTTGTCATCCCAATTAAACTTGGCCTCCTTTCTGGTTAATTTAGTTAAAGGACCCGCCAGCTTGGAGAATCCCTCAACAAACCTCCGGTAGTAACCTGCTAAACCCAGGAAACTTCTGATCTCAGTAGCACTAGTCGGTCTTCCCCAATTGAGGATGGCTTGCACTTTAACCGGATCCACAGACACCCCCTGACCAGAAATCACATGCCCAAGGAAACTGATCTTTTCTAGCCAGAACTCACACTTACTAGCCTTGGCATATAATCGGTTTTTCCTCAGGATCTCCAGCACTCTGCGCAAGTCACTGACATGATCCGGAGTAGTCCGAGAGTACACCAAGATATCATCTATGAAAACCACCACACATGAATCAAGCAATTCATGAAATACCCTGTTCATCAAATCCATGAAGACAGCAGGTGCATTCGTCAGTCCAAAAGGCATAACTAGGAATTCAAAATGCCCATACCTGGTCCTGAAAGCAGTCTTAAATATATCCTCATCCTTGACCCTAAGCTAGTAATATCCTGATTTCAGATCAATCTTAGAGAACACTGTAGCTCCCTGTAATTGATCAAACAGATCATCAATTCTGGGAAGAGGATACTTATTCTTGATAGTCACTTGGTTCAGTTGTCTGTAGTCTATACACATCCTCAGGGTTCCATCCTTCTTCTTTACGAATAGCACTGGTGCTCCCCAGGGAGAAGCACTAGGCCGGATGTAACCTTTTTCCAGCAATTCCTCCAGTTGCTTCTTAAGTTCGGCCAATTCTGATGTAGCCATGCGGTAAGGAGCTCTGGAGATAGGTGCAGTACCTGGCACCAACTCAATGCCAAACTCTACCTCTCGTATTGGTGGCAAGCCTGAAAATTCCTCAGAGAACACATCAGGAAACTCTTGCACCACCGTCATCTGAGTCAAATCAGGAGTAGAATCATCCTGCACCTTAACATGCGCAAGATAACCCTTGCACCCACTAGCAAGTAACTTCCTGGCCTGCAGGAAAGATATCACATGCGGTCCTTGGTCTGACACTAGACCTCTCACAAAAAGCCGATTCCCATCTAGCAGATTCAAGGTGATTACTTTCTCAAAGCAATCCACAGTGGCATGATGGGAAGATAACCAATCCATACCTAAGATGATATCATAGTCTTGCATGTCTAAGAGGATTAGATCTACAAGAAACTCATAACCCTCTACATGCACTACACAATCAGCACAAACAGTGTCTGTAGATAATGATTTTCCTAAGGGAGTACTTACAAACACAACATAATCCATCACCTTAGGCAATACAGGTAAACATGCAGCAAATCTAACAGATACAAAAGATAAATTTGCACCAGGGTCAAATAAGATGCGAGCTAACTGATCAAATACAAATAAGGTACCTTCCATGACGGATCGGGAAGCTCGTGTATCCTTTTCAGCCACGGCATAAACTCGGGTCTGGACTGTAGGCTTATCTGTGCCTCTATGCTGCATCTCAGGCTCTTTGCAGTCCTTGACCATGTGCCCAGGTTTCTTACACCTGAAGCAAACACCATTCTTCTTATAACAGTCTTTCATTAGATGTCCCTTGAGCACACAATAATGACAATTCCGATCCTCTGTGATACTGTTCTTTACATCCCTGGCATCCCTGGACTGCTGCGGTGCCTTGTGAGAGTAAGGCTTATACCAGTTCTTCTTGTAGTCCTTATGCTTAGGGTACCTCTTACCCTTGCCGCCATCACCATGCTGAGGAGCCGCCGCCTCAACTGCAGGAACCACGGTCATAGCAGCACTAGAATTCCTCTCAGATATGTATCTCTCGATGGTGCGTGCTCGCCCAACAGTCTCAACATAAGTCTCCAAGTGCTGAGCACCCACCTGCTCTCGAATATCCCATCTGAGACCTCTGAGAAACTTGGTAGCCCTCCTCTTTTCAGTGTTTATCAGGTGAGGGGCATACTTTCCCAACTTAGTGAACTGCAACTCATACTGGTCCACAGTCAGATCACCCTGCTCCAGGTGAATAAATTCCACCTCTCGGTCCTCAACCAAGCTATCAGGGAAATACTTCTCGTTAAATTGAGACAAGAAGTAGGGCCAATTTACTGTTTCTTGTCTTTCCACAGCTAGCCTCACCACGCCCTTCCACCACTCATCTGCGTCACCACGCATCATATAGGTGGCCAGACACAGCTTGTCCTCATCTGAGCAACGCATGACTTGAAAAATCTTGTCCAAAACCAACTGCCAGTTCTCTGCCGTACTTGATTCTGAGCCCCCATAAAAAGAGCTAGGACCCAGTTTCTGGAATTCACTCACAAGCGAGGCATAGCGCCTGTGAGCGTCTTCCCGATAGTCATTCCCCACCGCCCGAGTGGTAGTCTGGGATCTCTCCTGAGTCAATTGCTGCAAGAGCTGCTGTTGCGCTTCTTGATGCTGAGTCTGTTGCTGCTGCAGCATCTGAGCTTGCCTCTCTATCCTGGCACCCTGTTGCTGTACCATGCCTGTCAGAGCCGCAATGGCTCTCGTGAGATCCGAGGTCTGCTCACCCTCACTGCTAGCATTTCCTCTGGATCGCACCATCTTAAATTCCTACACACACATACCAAAGTCAGGAATGCAAACATAAGCCTATCAGATGTCTAGCAATACACAAACACGTTTTCCCCCGAACTAAATTTTAGCTAGCCAACTCCTCTGATACCATTCTGTCACATCCCGTTATCTTAACCCCAAACAAGCAATACAAGTCTTAGAGAAACAGGATGTTATCATACAAGATCGATTCACATGCTAGGTAAAACCAAGTTCAAGAAAACACGATCTGAAAATTTTCGAGAATCCATACATAGAATCTCAGCGAACACACAATTTCAGAAATGTACCTGCCACCACGCAATACTTGCACTAGACATATGCAAGTTCACAATTATATCAAATCCGATTGCAAAAATACCAATCGACTCAAATTGAGAACCAAAGTCACAATATCGATTTTATAAGTTCATAACTAACATCAATGATACCAAACACCGAAACCAGGCCCAGGCCCGCGGCGACAGAAAAATCAAAATCTTAAAACTGCCACAACCGGCAACCCAAGTTCACATAGTTCGGCCACAACCGGCCCCAGTTAATTAAGCACAAAAGTCTTATACATCCAACTGGCATAGCTATAGAGAATCACAATATCCATATAACATGCTAACTCAGGCAGTGCGCCCCTGCTCTACACCTGAAAATAGTGAAGGGTGAGCTACACAGCCCAGTGAGTGGATAGTCTCAATCGACCATCCATAGCATACAATCAAAGATACATGCAGATTATTTTAAAAACATTTAGCAGAACCTCATGTTAACATATAACAAAAACAAAGAACAGAACTCAAAAAAATAATTAGATGTACAAACATCACACACTTGTCACCACAGAGTAACCAAGGTTCTAGAGTCATACTCTAAACCAACCTAACACACCAACCACTTAATTGACCTAGTTGTCCAGCATATTCAAGAGTGACCATTATGGTCCAACCCGGCTTTGGCCTAAGCACTGGGAGAAGCCTGCAAATCACATGCAACATAAACATGGACAGTGTGTAGACTCAAGAGGTAATCCCCACCCGGTCAAGATGTGATACCTTGATCTACACCACCCCATAACACAAAAATCTAAGCGTCTAAGAGTGATGATATCAAGAGGTGGCCCCTGTCCGACCAAGACATGGCACTTTGCATCACACTCGTTCTCCCAAGGGTTCCTTAACTGGACAACCACTAGACATATCTTATATCTTATTTCACAAAAGTGAACTCCTAAGCGTAGACCAGACTCTAGGATAGTCATTTTCATCACAAGAATCACAACAGGCAGGCTGAACATCAACCCCCTCACATATCACAATATACAGGGCTGAAATCTCAAACCCTTAACATATCACATATAGACTATCCCCTTGAGTACACGGTTACACTTAGCCTTAGTCCTATCCATCCCATAACACATAACATTCGAAACCACATATAACCACATAATATTTTATAGAGTCCTTAGGTTTCATGCTGATCTGTTCAGTATAATCTTGCTAAGTTATCACCCAAGTTTCTCAACCAAAGATACATAGCCATAATTATAGAACATGCTACCAACATAGAGAAACAATCAAGGATTCTATAACATTATTAGCATTTATCAAACATCCATAAAACCAACATAAAATTAACGCATTTATCAAACATCCATAAAACCAACATAAAATTAAAACATGTATTCTTACAAACTACTTTACAAATTATCACTTGTAGCCCACGGTATCTACAACATATTATCTACTTAAATTTTAAACCTTAGTTAAAAAGATTTCATGCTCAAGAATTCCATGTAAGAAATATCTAAATTTCGGTTTTCATGAATGAGTTTCGGTTTTAACATGGTGAATATTTCAAGAAATCAAATCTATCATCTAGAGTTTTCGGTTTTTAACATAGTGAATATTTCAAGAAATCAAATCTATCATCTAGAGTTTTCGGTTTTTAACATAGTGAATATTTCAAGAAATCAAATCTATCATCTAGCACAAACAAGAGGATAAGATTCGAATAAGACACCCCACTCACTTTGAACCGTGAACACCAAGATGAAGATCTCTCCAAAAAACTCGTCTAAGGCCTTGAAGTTCCACCAAATATCGCCACCAATGGAAGAGAAACACCACCAAACACCAAAGACGCCGGCCAAGGGAAGAAAGGAAGAGGAAGAAAGGAATTTCGCCTCCAAGCCTCCAAGAATCGCCCAAGCCTTCAAGCCGTCGCCCTAAGGTTTCTTCCAAGCCAAAAAACGCCAATTCTCCTACCCTAGCCGAAATTACCAACTTGAATTTTCGGTTTTTAAATTTTAAACCCGCTAACCAATTAATTCAAATAGGGTTTATGAAATAACCCACTAACTAATTTATTCGAATTTTAAACTCAAAATCCATCTAATTTAAGTGTAAACCCAATAACCCATAGTTTAAGTGAAAATCCAATAAGGGTTAAACTAACATCCAATAAACTCTAATTAATTAGTTCACTTAAACTAACATCCAATAAGCTAATTAATTAATTAAAATTAACAACCATTAAACTCTAATTAATTAATTATAGATTAACAACCAATAAGCACTAATTAATTAGTTATAAATTAACAATCAATACATAGGAAAAATATCACAGTCAATAATTTTATTTAAATCAAAACAAAATATCACAGCCAATGATTTTATTTAAATCAAAAATAGTACTTACCAGGACTTAAGATCCTTGGATCTTACAAGTACTCCATGGACCATCCTATACCTAGGATTAATAGGAGGGTACGGGCCTCGTACACTTTCCTTCCTCACCGCCCCATAGGGTCTGGTCCTAACTGATCTCCTCAGTGCAATAATGTCGATCAAAATACCCCAAAATATGCCAATGTATTTCAAAAATTATGTGCTATAGTAACTTTGAAATTTGCCCGTGAAAACTGAGTAAGAAATTGCCTCAAAAATCCGATCAAACGGTTCCAAATCGATGCAAAGTGTATGTATTTCAAGTGCAAATGATGAATCGCGAGTTTGAGCGAAGAAAACTCACGGACCTGTGCAGAAATCGAGCTCGAATCAGGCAAAAAATGTGTTCTGGCAGCTCGGCGGTTCGATGGCTATTCCTCACAAAATCCAATGGAAATCCGGTGAAAGATCGTCGGAAAACACTCTCCGAAGGTAGAGGAATAGTGGTGGATGGTTTTCGTTGTCATTCGTGAGAAAAATCGTCGAAAATCGGCAAATTATGAGCATAGGCATAAAACCATAAGTCGCCAATTAAGTCGAGCCGTAAGAACTTATGGTCCGTAAAGATGTTACGGTTTCGGCCGTAAACTCGCTTTAGCGTACAGTATCTAGTAAATTTAGTATGATTTGCAATTACGGTTGCGCGATAATTACGGCTTTACCCGTAAATGTCGCGTTTTGGCTTGGCTTTTCGTTAGAAAAATCCCCAAAAATCTCAGAAATAATTTCTGCACATAAAACATCGATTTTAGAAGAATTTTCATATATAAAAGTTCATCAGATAACACTAACAAAATGCGAAATAAAAATTAAGAGATAAACCCTATGAACTATAATGAAAAGAAATCCACACTAAAAAGAAAGAAAACATGCTAAAATTAATGAAAATTCAAAGCCTCTAGGTTGCCTCCCAGGTAGCACTAGTTTACGGTCTTTAGCTCGACCAAGGCAATGCTCATGACTCTTCTAGTGGATACGAGGCGCAGTGAATAATAGGCAATTGTTGTTCCTTACGCCTTTCCAAATCTTTATATAGATTTAACTTTAAAGCTCGAGGTAATGCCCATGTTTCGACTTCTTTCAACTCGTCCCTTTTATGCTTTTCCCAATTTTCTGAGAGACGTCTATCCACTTCAAAAATATTTTCTTCATCAAATTTGTTCTCCTTCACTCTGAGCAATTGATCGGAACCTGCAAAATTAATCCCTTTAGCTTCTGATGAAAAATCAAAAATCAACTTACTATCATTCAAATTCAATGTAAGCTTCTCATGCAACATGTCAATTATACCTCCCGTGCTTGCTAAAAAGGGTGTTCCTAGAATGACAGAGAACTTAAGGTTTTCCTTCATGTTAACAACCATAAAATTAGTAATAATAAAAGATTTATCAATTTTAACTATTATATTTTCTAATATACCAATTGGTTGCTGATCAAAACCATTAGCAAATTGAATATAAGTCTCAGTAGGTTTAAGTTTTCCACTACCTACCTCCTCAATCAAGTATGCAGGTATCAAGCTTATATTAGCTCCTATGTCGCACAAAGCATTTTTAACAGCAAACTTACCAACTTGGCATGGAATTGAAATATCTTCAAGGTCCCTTACCTTTGTTATTTCAATGGTCTTGCTTACCTGGTCTTTCTTTGCCTCAGACTTACCACTATCAGGTTTTCTCTGATCTGTTCTACGTAACCTCTGGAGAAAAGGAATCGGCGGGACATATGCAGGCGGACCTATATATTTCTCTTTCTCCCCTTTCTCCACACAGTCTTCAAAATCAAAAACAATACTTGCAGATTTATCAATAGATTCCTCGATAGGCTCTCCAGGTGTCTCATTGTGTTCGGCACTCATTATAGTAACCGCGTTGATGTGCTCCCTGGGATTCATCTCAGGCTATCCCGATAGTCTCCCTGTAGGCATGCTACAGTACTAGCTTACTGTGCAATCTGATTTTCCAACATCTTGTTGTGGGTAGCCAGAGCTTCCACTCGAGATGTCAGCAGCTTGATCTGGTCAACAAGGTCTTCGGTACTCTTCTACTGTTTCATAACAACTTATAGCATGGACTCAAAGTTCGACTTTGGAGGCTGCCCATATTGCCTTGGTTGAAAGCCCAGTGGTGGCCTGTTATTCTATTGAGGATACTGAGGAGGAATTTGCCCTTGATTGTTCTTGTAGGACACGTTGGGGTGGTTCCTCCATCCCAGATTGTAAGTTGCAGAATATGGGTCATTCATAGGTCTTTAATTGTAATTCCCATAGCATTGGCTTGCTCCTAATTTGATTCGTCCTGTGATGAAACTTTGATTTGACATTCAGATGAATTGTGTCCTATTACACCACACACCTCACAAGAAACTGCATTAACTACAACTGAGGTAAAGGAAAAAGAATCCAACATCTGAGCCAAAGAGTCTACCTTAGCCGCCAGTGATGTCAAGGAATCATTATGGTACTTACCAAATCCCGTGGGAGTAGTGTTCCGCGCGCTTGACCAGTGGTTATGGTTCATGGCCATATCCTCAAGTAGAGCAGTTGCTTCTTCCACTCTCTTGCTCATGATCGTCCCTCCAGCCGCAGCGTCCACCATCAATCTGCTATTGTAATCCAATCCATTGTAACATATGTGGATTAAAACCCATTCCTGGAGTCCATGGTGTGGGCATATGCGCTGGAGCTCCTTGAAGCGTTCCCAAGCGTCATAGAGTGACTCTCCCTCTTGCTGTGCAAAAGATGTAATCCTGTCACGCAGTTGAACAGTCTTGCTTGGTGGGAAGTATTTGTTCAGAAATTCTTTTGATAACTCTTCCCAAGTGGTGATAGATCCAACCGGCATTGAATATAGCCAAGCTCTTGCTCAGTCCCTGAGAGAAAATGGGAATAATCTTAGTCGTATCGCATTAGAAGAAACTCCGTTAACTTTGATAGTATCGCAGTATTCAAGAAAAATAGCTAAATGAAGATTATCGTTCCTAACGGGGATCAGGCGGTCAAGTACCTATTACACGATCGATCTATATCTAGATGATTCAAAGTGTAGTTTTTGTTTTGAAAACTTCTAATGCAAGAAAACAAAAAGGTGGTTTTAGGGTTTTAGATAAAAATCAATTCAGATAAAATCAGGAATTGGGGTTTCACCACATTAACGATTATGAATTTAATAAAAATAAATCTTTGTTCAGAAAATTATAGTTTTGAAAGGGATTTTTCCTAAGGTATAGATTACCTCCACTCGAAGCGTAATCCGGTATCTATTTATATTCATTCCCCACTCTCGTGACAATTAACATAAATAGACCCTTTAAGTTCTATGAAAAACCATGTTAATCCTTCAAACGAATCCAAACTACTCTCGTGATTGGATTCGTAGGTTTGAAAAGAATAGATCTGACGTTGCGATTCACCTCTCGGTCCTTCTCGCAATGTCTAAGACGTAAAATTATGTGGCCAAGGTAAATTACGGAATAACACAATTCTAATCAAATCAAATCTACAAAATTCATGTAAAAGATTTAAAATAATTTATTTAATCCATAAATCGTCAACAACTATTCCCTAAATCCCAAAATTAAGGTTTACACATTCATGTTCAAAGCAAACAGCATGTTTATCAATGAAAATCGCATGAAAACCTAAGAAGGTTACAGGAAATCGCTAGACAAGTAATTAGAAAATCTTCCCCTCAATCTAGAGATGAAGATGAAGTAACCAATTCTTCCTTTGTGTGGCTTTCCTGATCGAATCCAGCCCTAGAATTGAATCTCGCCGTTGCCGCCGCCTCCCTTTGTTTTCATGTGTAGAAGCCCCCGAAACCCTTACAAAACCTTTCCTTTTATAGTCTAATTAGTATAGAACCCATCTAGGAAGGTTTCTGGAGAGTTTGGTTCAATTTTGGTTCGGTTTGGAGTCGAATCGAGTGAGATATGCGAAGGGGCGGACATTTTCACCGCCCGTGATGTATTTATGGCTGCGACCGTAATTCTTTCTGTGTATAAAAAACTCCTATGCACAGAAATATTCACGGACCGTGAAGGATTCACAGCCTCACCCGTGAAAGTTTATGTGGACTTTTAGACTTAGCCGTTTTTTCGCCCTTCGAAGCCAAAAATTACGGCCAATGCCGTGAAAGTAGCGATCTTCACTATTTTGACTCCAAATTTGTCATGTAAGCTCATGATCTCCTCAGGAATCATATTATGGCTTCAAATCTTGCAAAATCCATCATTTTTGAGCCATTTTACCTACATTTTCATAAAAACCAAGAAAAGTGAAGATTCTATACAAAGTAAAATAAAAATACTAAAAATTGCATAAAATCATTCAATTAAGCCGAAAATATGATCTAAAATATAGGCAAAAATATGATGTAAATGCAACTTATCAATATACCAGATTCATTATTTTCATACCATGATAAGGGGTTCATAATTTTTTTAGGGTATTACAGTAGCCCTCGTCAAACTATCGATCAATGGTGTTGTGCACTATTTCCCACCCCACCCTCGTGGGACACACCCATCTATCTTTAGGAGGCGTGTGGTGACAATAATTTCCCCAATCTAGTTAAAACTCTGGACGCACCTTTCGCAAGGAAATTGTTGGCCCTGGGCATAACGATCAGGTCGGGCTTGACTAGAACTTCCATATGTGGTTTGTCCACATGATGGAGGTTTCTAGTAGCAGCCTCAAGAAGTTAGGGCTTCATGCTGTATCCAGCTCTCGTTGGATACGAAGTGCCTAAACTGTGTTGAGAAGGGGAATTGCCTATTTGCAATTGGCCTGCGTGCCTACCTTGAGATACATGCATCACCTCGTGTAGTACATCCAGCCCTCGCGGGACGTGGGGCCGTGTGACGAACAAGGATCCCATCTCACTTTCAAAATTTTGTGGTTTCACAGATTGACATGAGAGGGTTGTCAGTCTGATAAAATAGTGAGAAATAATCATTTATTGAAGTCCAGATTAAATGATTGAAAATGTAGTACTAATCAGCATGTCTTTGTTGTAGATCATGTCTATGAACAATAGCGGATTAAAACTGCGATCCATCCTTTGGGAGGACAAGATGGACTGATGTCGAAACTCGAGGGGTGACCCCAAGCTCGAGAGCTGTAAAAGGCATCACTAGAAAGAGGTGAAGGGATGGGTTACTCCTTCGTCTTCAGGCTCATGTATTTACATGGTTGAAGTCAACCTGTCTACTTTAAACACATGGGTATTTAATACCGCATGTGGAGCGCATATTTGTACAAGTATGCAAGGGCTCAAATGAAGTAGGACAGTTCGACCAGGAGAGATTGACGGTCGGGTCGGTAATGGCGCACAGGTTGCAGCTGTAACTGTAGGAGACTACACTCTCTCGCTGCCGTCAGGACATCAACTAGAACTTGACCATTGCTACTATGTACCATCGATTACCAAGAACATTATATCCATTCCTGCCCTGGCAATGAAAGGATTTAGTTTTGCAATCAAAGAGAACTCATGTTCTTTTTCATTGGCAAACATGTTCTATGGTTTTGGTACTCTATGCAATGGCTTGTATGTCTTGGACATGCAGAGTTCTATGTGCAACGTAAATACTAAGAGGATCAAGCTAAGTGGTTTCAACAAAACTTATCTTTGGCACTATCGTTTAGGGCACATCAACAAGAATCGCATCCAACAACTTCATGCAAATGGATGCTTGGATTCAGATTCCTTTGAGGAATTTGATGTTTGCGAGTTTTGTTTATTGGGCAAAATGACAAAGGCGCCATTCACCATGAAAGGTAAAAGGGCCATAGGTTTATTGGATCTCATACACAGCGATGTGTGTGGGCCATTCAACAAACAAGCCAGAGGTGGGTTTATATACTTCATCACATTTACTAATGATTTTAGTAGATATGGTTATGTCTATCTGATGAGACACAAGTCAGAATCTTTGGAGAAATTCAAGGAGTTCAAGACTGAAGTAGAGAACCAGCTTGGACGATCCATAAAGGCTCTTCGATCTGATTGAGGAGGGGAGTACATGAGCCATGAGTTTGTTGACTATCTGAAAGAGTGTGTGATTCTCTCACAGCTCACCCCTCCTTGGACACCCCAATGGAATGGAGTATCGGAGAGGCGGAATCAACACTGCTAGACATGGTTCGGTGCATGATGAGTCAAGCAACTCTACCTCCGTATTTTTGGGGACATGCTTTAGAGATAGCTGCTTTGACACTAAATAACATTCCATCTAAAAGTGTCCCCATATCTCCACATGAGTTGTGGACTAGGAGATTGTTGGGAATCCCCGGGGATATTTTACAAATTTTCAGAGATGCAAACACGTTGCACAGCGAAAGAATACCCCCGAAATAGGCCAGTCCCAAAAACCCAGTGAAGATCGCATGCGAAAGAGTCGACACGATGAGATAGAAAGTACCTTGATTTAGGTGAGGCCGATGTCATAGTAGGCGCCCAAGCATGCACCCTCTGCAGTCTCACACACACAGATGCCTCGAGCTCTCTTCTTCCACGCCCGGTGCTAGCCTCGGGAAGAAGATCCAAGCCTTGTGCTTATTCCTCTAGCCTTGCGCCACCTCCAAGGTGTATGCGCCAAGAGGAAGATGAGGAGAAGGAAGTGGCCAAACACCACCAAGTTCCTCACGCCAAGAGGAAGGGAAGAAGGTGTGTTGCGGCTAGGGTTGGATGGAAGAATTGAGCCACTAGCCTCTTGCTCTCACCCTCAAGAACTCGCCCTCAATTTTCATCACGCCTCAAGGAGAGATTAGTATCATGAGGGGAGGCGTCCATGGCTCTATTTATAGAGCAAGAGGCGGTTGAGTTTGTGGCCACAATTCAATTTGAGTGGGCGGATAAGAGAGGATTTAGGAGTTTAATTATTTTAGGAATTAACCAAGTCCTAATCCAATTAGGACTCTAATTGTTGGTGTATATGCCCTACAGACCAATGTATGGACATGGTCAAGCATTGTTTAAATGTACTTTGATAGAATTATTAGAGGCATGGTCGTTATTATGTAGACTTCTCTGCCTGCGTTGATGTATGTTGGGGTATGCCCTTAAGGCTAATGTTTGAGGCCTTGGGATTATATCAGTATCATGTATATAAACTCTATGTTTATAAAGGCAATGGTTGTTATTCAGTTTGTTACATTATCTGCTGCAATTAGTGTACTTCTGAATAATGTCTCAAAGCTGTTCAGCTAGGCTGACATGCTATGTGTCCTTAGTCGATATATCTTGGTGAACATGAGACAGCCTTGATATGATGGAGACTAATATGTGTTCTAATATTATAGGATGCTTCGAGCATGGAATAAGATGTAGACTCATGGGTACATTGGATGTACTGGACGGAACCTACTAGGATATTCAATTGCTTGTCACAATGTGAATAATCCTTGTTTGCAACAAGTGGCACATGTCCTCTGACTTGAGATCACTTATGTTTCTAAATGATGATTGTCATTGTTTTGAGGTAGTTCAATATCATTTGAAATATAATGGTTATAGACTATCTTGGATAATGATCATGAGTCAGGTTAGGACACTAGTGATAGATATAGGATTGCCGTCTCCTTGTTTAAGGAGTGTGATGTTCTACTGGGGGCCCCCCTAAATGAGATGATTGAGAAAGTGTATGGCCATACCCAGGTGACTATGTTCATCTGATCTAATCATGCTCATCATATTGGAGTTACAAGCTTGACACGCTTGTCCAATAAGAACATCCAGTGGCAAAGGAAACATGTATGCCTGGTGAAGTGGATTCACACTTGTGCTGTGGTTTGGGTGGAGTCTTGGAAGACTCTTTCCTTTATATCGGGAGACAGTGATGTGTTGCTAGATACCCCTCACTGATCATGATAACGTAAGTTATCGTTACCGACATTTAAAGGAAACCCTCAGGGTCGCACAATTTGATGATATGGCTTACTTAAGTCAGATCGTGTGGACTGAATTGTTTTGGGTTCAGTTTAAAGGGATTTAAACTCTGATTATAAGTGAGATCTGGTCTGATCATGTTTGATTGATTAGGGCTTGAGATCGGTAAGCTTCGATCGAGAGATTGGATGCTAGATCGGTGAGATCAAGAGCATCAAGAGATGAATGGTCAGATCTTGAGCCTTTTGGTTTAATGTGATCTGGATCAAGGCTTGGCTTAATTTGGTCCTTGAACCAAATGAAATGAACCGGCTCATCAAGTGAGCGCATGGTTCATGGGGAGAGGAAATTGCGATCGTTCACTTGGTGTGAACACATGATCGCATGTGGTGGCTTGCTATTTTTAGAAGCCATGATCTCAAAATGAGACCACGCCTCACGTTCGAATAGCTCTCCCTATTCTCGCCTCTTCACCTCTTGTCGCCTCTCTTCTCTCGTGTGTGTGTTTCTTGACGACAAGGAGAGGACTTGACAAAGCCAAGGAGAGCATCTCTTCTCCCTTCATTCGATCAGGAGACTTGGAGAGCCTTGCTAGCACAAGGATCAACAAGGAGTAGGCGATCACCCATCTTGTGTGCGCCACCTTTGGAGGAGAGCCACATCGCCCTCTTCTTCCAAGACGCCATCCAAGGAATGGCACTGGTATGATCTCTCTATTGATCTATACAAACTCTTAAGTTGATCATATGACATGCATGCGATCCTAGGAAACCCTAGATTCCGCCCATGCAAAATTGTATATGCGCATGCTTTAGGGTTCCGCCCCCTTTAGGGAACTTTCAATTGGTATCAGAGCTATAGTTCCTTGTATGTTTCATATGATTGCTTATTGTGATCCATGTTTACGCCTAATAGTAGATCTAAAAGAGCATGCGTAAATTTCATGTATGTTTTACATTGGCGCATGCATGCAAGTTGGCGCTTGTTGTAGTTTTCTCAAAACTTACTTGCGCGCCTCTCATTAGATCTAAGCGCCTACTTCAAAACCTTAGACGGGTTATTAGGGTTGAAGTCATCGTCCAGTCTAGACCCAACTGTCTGATCAGACCATCTGATAGCCTAGATGGGTCGACCAGATGGCACCTATGCGCAAGCATGAGGTGGCTATTGGTCGACTGCTGAAAGGCGTGTAGCGATGTCTGATTGAGACAACTTATGAACGCTCATGATTAAGGCCCGGGGTCACACCCGCTTGCCTAAACTCATGAGGGACGTTCAGCCCTTCACGCATACATTGTTGACCATGAGGTCGACTCAAGTCGGTTATGACTTGGTGCATGCAAGGGCAGTGGGTCTGACTAGGTCTGATGAGTGGATCCCTATTAATGGACCGTTGTAAGGTAGTAGGGCACATAAGGAAATAAAATGAAGCCAATGGGTTTTTCAAAAAATTTTATTTTCTTGATTGAATCACATGATGTTTGTATAACATAATGATTGTCTATTTAATCTTATGTGGGCTGCCTACATTTAATGTGTGCTGTGCTGGGGCCTGCGTGCCTGGATGTATATTGTAAATTATTATTGTGATCTGCGCATCACATTTTAATTAATTTATAAAGTGTAATTGACCTGCGAGTCAATCATGTCTAGATAGATTAATTTGTAATTTAATCAGACATGAGCACAGAGCACACATGGCAGAGGCGCATGCAGCAAGTGGCTTCACCAGTGGGAGGTCTAGGGTTCGACTCTAGGACAGGCGCATTTTACCTGGTGGGCGCACCTGAACTGCAGTGGGCGCTTGGGGCCCGGGTTGGGCCAGAGGAAATGAAAAAGACCCAAGAAGAGCTCAAGTGAAGACTTAAGTTAATTAAGGTCTTACTTAGGCTTAATGGGCTTTTACCACATAAGATCATCATGCTTTTAATTTACTGTTTAAGTAATTTTATAACTGCATGATCTATTCTTCTGCTATCACCATAGGGTTTGAATGATAGTAAGAAGATAAAAGGACCGTTAAAATCCAACGTTAAATATCAAGCACGATAGCCTTCTGACGCGAAACCTCACTGTTTTGACTATCGTTGGGGCCGTGTTGTACCCACTCAGTGGGCACGCCCATCTATCTTCAGACGGTGTGTGATTACACCTGCGTGTTACAGAGAAGGGATTTATCGCTTCTCGTTGCTCAGCATAGCACGTGGTGGTCCAGGGAGTAGGTCGGGTCAGCTTGACCATGTAGGCTACATACTGAGCATATGGTAGCCATATGGAGGCAGCCATCTGTGGGATCAGAGACTGTGTTGTACCAACTCAGTTGGCACAGTCTGCTGGATTGCCCAGATGAAGGGGAATCGCACGGGTTGGCGATTGGCAGGGATTGCCTACCAGAGATTAGTGCTTGTACTCTCTGTGCATCTTATCTCGCCTGAGCGGGACGCGGAGACCAAGTATGAAATCTGGATCCCATCTCACTAAAAGAGTTTTACTCTTTCGGGCTGTTTTGCTGGATTTTTCAGCCAGATAAAATAGTGAGAAAAGAATCATTCTTAAGTCCTGAATTGATTCTAACATTGATACTGACCTTGCTGTTCTTGCATTGTTGTAGATTACTGCAGCATCGAACACCACAGCCTTCAATGTGCGATCCCTACTAGAAAGGGAGAAGTTTGCTGGGCCAAACTTCTCAGACTGGTACGGACACCTTAAGATTGTTCTTAAGGCTGAGAGGAAACTGTATGTCCTCGAGACGGCTATACCGCCTCAACCCGCTCCGAACGCCGCAAGGGCAGTTCGGGAAGCTTATGAAAAGCATGTCAATGATAGCATTGACGTCGCTTGCCTTATGCTAGCGTCTATGACGCCACAGCTGCAGCGTCAGCATGAGGATTTATCTGCTATAGAAATTATAGCAAACCTCAAGATGCTGTATGTTGCACAGGCAAGGACTGAACGCTATAACTTGACTAAACTTTTCTTTCAGAGCAAACTGACTGAAGGGAGTCCAGTTGGAGCTCACGTACTCAAGATGATTGGGTATAAGGAGGCTCTAGAGAAACTGGGACATACCATCAATCAGGAGCTTGTTGTAGACATCATCCTGCAGTCTCTCCCGGCTTCTTTCGATCCGTTCATCATTAATTTTAATATGAATAAGATCGACTGTACGCCTGCAGAGTTACTGAATATGCTCTTGACAACTGAGCAGACTCAGTCTCGTGAGAAGGGAACGCCTTCATCCTCTGTCCTCATGGTTCCTTCTAGGAACAAGAAGAAGGGGAAGAAGGGCAAAGCCCCTGTCAAGAGCTACAACAAGGCACTGAAACAAAAGCTCAAGCGGTCGAAGGAATACAGATGTTTCCATTGTGGCCAGTTGGGTCACTGGAAAAAGGACTGTAAAGCGCTCCAAGGAGAGAAGAAGGGAAGCAACTCTTTCGCTTCTGGCTCAGGTATTTACGTGACTGAAGTCATGTTATCTTCTTCTATTTCATGGGTGTTGGACACTGCATGTGGAGTTCACATTTGTTCAAATGTACAGGAACTCAAGAGAAGAAGACAGGTGGGACAGCATGAGGTGGACCTACGAGTAGGAAACGGGGCACGGGTTGCTGCTGTTGCTGTAGGAGTTTATCACATCTCTTTACCATCTGGTCTTGTATTAGAACTGGACAATTGTTATTTTGTGCCGAGCACAACTAAGAATATTATCTCTATTCCTGCTCTTGTCAGGAAAGGGTTTTCCTTTGAATGCAAGATTTCAAAGTGTTATATTTCTTTTGATAATATTGTTTATGCTACTGGGTCAATTAACAATGGGTTATTCATGTTGGACATGGAATGTTCTATACAACATATTGATATTAAGAAAGCCAAGTATGCTGATGACAGCACCTTGTTATGGCATAGTCGTTTAGGCCATATTAACAAGAAGCGCATTAAGCGGTTGCATGATCATGGACTGCTAGGATCATTCTCTTATGAGGAGCTTGATACATGCAAAGCTTGTTTATTGGGTAAAATGACGAAGTCTCCTTTTTCCAACAAAGGTCAAAGGGCTTCAGGTTTACTTGACCTCATTCACAGTGATGTGTGTGGGCCATTTAGTAAACATGCCAGAGGTGGCTATTCATACTTCATTACCTTTACTGATGATTTCAGTAGGTATGGTTATGTCTATCTAATAAGACATAAGAGTGAATCTTTTGACAAGTTCAAAGAGTTCAAGAATGAAGTACAGAATCAGCTAGGCCGAAATATCAAGACACTTCGTTCAGATCGAGGTGGAGAATACTTGAGTCATGAGTTTACTGACTATCTGAAGGAGTGTGGGATTATCTCACAGCTCACTCCGCCAGGAACACCGCAATGGAATGGTGTGTCCAAGAGGAGAAATAGAACCTTACTGGATATGGTTCGTTCTATGATGAGTCAGGCTACTCTACCTTACTCCTTTTGGGGATTTGCACTGGAAACAGCTGCAAAGGTACTAAATCGAGTGCCATCCAAGGCCGTTTTAAAGACTCCATATGAGTTATGGTATGGGAAACAGCCGAGCTTGACATTTATCAAGATCTGGGGTTGCGAGGCTTATGTCAAAAAGCTCGCCTCTGGGAAACTGGAGAGCAGATCTGAGAAATGTATCTTTGTCGGTTACCCTAAAGAAACAAAGGGTTATTATTTCTACGATCCCAAAGAGAACAAAGTATTTGTTGCTCGGACGGCTATTTTTCTTGAGAAGGAATTTCTTCTACAAGAAGCCAGTGGGAGAGAAATAAAGTTGGATGAGAATCCAGAAGAAGGACAAAGTAGTCAAGCACAATTGGATGAGCCTGAGCCAGTAGATCAGGTTACAGAACAACCTAAGGCTCAGATATCACGGGAACCGCGAAGATCGGGAAGGATCCGTCGACAGCCTGAACGCTATGACGGAGTCTACATCATTGATGATGAACCCCTCACTTATGCGGATGCGGTCAGTGGACCAGAATCAGCAAGATGGCTTGAAGCTATGCGAGCCGAAATGGACTCCATGTCAGATAACCAAGTCTGGGATTTGGTTGATCCGCCTCCGGGAGTAATCCCTATAGGCTGTAAGTGGATCTTCAAAAAGAAGATTGACATGGATGGTAACGTAGTTACCTATAAAGGCAGGCTAGTTGCGAAAGGTTTCAAACAAATCTACGAGATAGATTATGATGAAACTTTCTCTCCTGTAGCCATGTTCAAGTCTATTCGGATTATTCTTGCGATAGCGGCATATTATGATTATGAGATCTGGCAGATGGATGTGAAGACCGCTTTCCTTAATGGAAAATTAGAAGAGGATGTGTATATGACACAACCTGAAGGTTTCACTAATCCATCAGATCGTCATAAAATATGCAAATTAAAGAAGTCCATTTATGGACTTAAACAAGCATCAAGAAGCTGGAATATTCGTTTTGATGAATCAATCTGTGAATTTGGTTTCATCAAGAATGAAGATGACCCGTGTGTATATAAGAGGTTTAGTGGGAGCGTGATTACTTTCCTAGTCCTCTACGTCGATGATATCTTAATCATTGGAAACGATATTCCTGAACTACATGCGGTTAAGGCATGGTTAAGAAAATGTTTCCAGATGAAAGATTTAGGAGAAGCAGCCTATGTATTAGGTGTGAAGATCTACAGAGATAGATCTAAGAGGCTTCTCGGGCTGTGCCAGAGTACTTACATCGATAAAGTCCTGGAGAGATTCCAGTTAGAAAATTCTAAAAGAGGATATCTTCCAGTCAGACATGGTCTGAATCTTTCAAAGAGTCAGTGTCCACAAACACAGACTGAGAAAGATGAAATGGACAATACGCCTTATGCTTCAGCTATTGGGTCCATTATGTATGCGATGTTGTGTACTCGCCCAGACGTTGCTTACGGGTTAAGCGTGACCAGTCGATTCCAAAGTAATCCAGGGCAGGCACACTGGATTGCAGTCAAGAACATTTTGAAATATCTTCGGAGGACCAAAGATATGTTCTTGATATATGGAGGTCAGGAAGAACTCAGTATTGAAGGATATACTGATGCTTCGTTCCAATCTGACCAGGATGATTTCCGATCGCAATTAGGCTATGTTTTTAGCTTGAAGGGAGGAGCAGTGGTGTGGAAAAGTTTCAAACAGTCAATTGTTGCTGATTCCACAACAGAAGCCGAGTATGTTGCAGCCTCAGAAGCATCCAAGGAGGCAGTGTGGATTCGTAAGTTCGTTCAGGAACTTGGTGTTGTTCCTTCGAGTGCAGATCCTTTGGTTATCTTCTGTGATAACACTGGAGCAATAGCACAAGCAAAGGAACCACGGTCGCACCAGAAGTCCAAGCACATACAGAGAAGGTTTCACTTGATCCGGGAGATCATTGATCGTGGCGAGATCAAAGTCTGCAAGGTTCATACAGATGACAATCTAGCTGACCCGCTTACAAAGCCTCTGGCGCAGCAGAAGCATGTGGAGCATTGTAATAATATGGGTTTGAGATTTCTCAACCATTAGATTAAGTGCAAGTGGGAGATTGTTGGGGTATGCCCTTAAGGCTAATGTTTGAGGCCTTGGGATTATATCAGTATCATGTATATAAACTCTATGTTTATAAAGGCAATGGTTGTTATTCAGGTTGTTACATCATCTGCTGCAATATGTATACTTCTGAATAATGTCTCAATGCTGTTCAGCTTGGCTGACATGCAGTTTTGTCCTTAGTCGAGATATCTTGGTAAACATGAGACAGCCTTGATATGATTGAGACTAATATGTGTTCTAATCTTATAGGATGCTTCGAGCATGGAATAAGATGTAGACTCATGGGTACATTGGATGTACTGGACAGACCCTACTTAGGATATTCAATTGCTTGTCACAATGTGAATAATCCTTATATGCAAACAAGTGGCATATTTCCTCTGACTTGAGATCACTTGTGTTCCTAAATGATGATTGGCATTGTTTTGAGGTAGTTCAATATCATTTGAAACATAATGGTTAAAGACTATCTTGGATAATGAGCATGAGTCATGTTAGGGCACTAGTGATAGATATAGGATTGCCGTCTCCTTGATTGGAGTGTGATGTTCTATAGGGGCCCCCTGGATGAGATGATTGAGAAAGTGTATGGCCATACCCAGATGACTATGTTTCATCTGATCTAATCATTCTCATCATATTGGAATTACAGGCTTGACACGCTTGTCCAATAAGAACATCCAGTGGCAAAGGAAACACATATGTCAAGTGACTTGGGTTCACACTTGTGCTATGGTTTGGGTGTAGTCTTGGAAGACTCTTTCCTTTATATCGGGAGACAGTGATGTGTTGCTAGATACCCCTCACTGATCGTGATAACGTGAGTTATCGTTACCGACATTTAAAGGAAACCCTTAGGGTCGCACAATTTGATGATATAGCTTACTTGAGTCAGATCATGTGGACTGAATTGTTTTGGTTCAGTTTAATGGGATTTAAACTCTGATTGTAAGTGAGATCTGGTCTGATCATGTTTGATTGATTAGGGCTTGAGATCGGTAAGCTTCGATCGAGAGATTGGATGATAGATCGGTGAGATCAAGAGCATCAAGAGATGAATGGTCAGATCTTGAGCCCTTTGGTTTAATGTGATCTGGATCAAGGCTTGGCTTAATTTGGTCCTTGAACCAAATGAAATGAACCGGCTCATCAAGTGAGCGCATGGTTCAAGGGGAGAGGAAATTGCGATCGTTCACTTGGTGTGAACACATGATCGCATGTGGTGGCTTGCTATTTTTAGAAGCCATGATCTCAAAATGAGACCACGCCTCACGTTCAAATAGCTCTCCCTATTCTCGCCTCTTCACCTCTTGTCGCCTCTCTTCTCTCGTGTGTGTGTTTCTTGACGACAAGGAGTGGACTTGACAAAGCCAAGGAGAGCATCTCTTCTCCCTTCATTCGATCAGGAGACTTGGAGAGCCTTGCTAGCACAAGGATCAACAAGGAGTAGGCGATCACCCATCTTGTGTGCGCCACCTTTGGAGGAGAGCCACATCGCCCTCTTCTTCCAAGACGCCATCCAAGGAATGGCACTGGTATGATCTCTCTGTTGATCTATACAAACTCTTAAGTTGATCATATGACATGCATGCGATCCTAGGAAACCCTAGATTCCGCCCATGCAAAATTGTATATGCGCATGCAAAACTGCGATCCATCCTTTGGGAGGACAAGATGGACTGATGTCGAAACTCGAGGGGTGACCCCAAGCTCGAGAGCTGTAAAAGGCATCACCAGAAAGAGGTGAAGGGATGGGTTACTCCTTCGTCTTCAGGCTCATGTATTTACATGGTTGAAGTCAACCTGTCTACTTCAAACACATGGGTATTTAATACCGCATGTGGAGCGCATATTTGTACAAGTATGCAAGGGCTCAAATGAAGTAGGACAGTTCGACCAGGAGAGATTGACGGTCGGGTCGGTAATGGCGCACAGGTTGCAGCTGTAACTGTAGGAGACTACACTCTCTCGCTGCCGTCAGGACATCAACTAGAACTTGACCATTGCTACTATGTACCATCGATTACCAAGAACATTATATCCATTCCTGCCCTGGCAATGAAAGGATTTAGTTTTGCAATCAAAGAGAACTCATGTTCTTTTTCATTGGCAAACATGTTCTATGGTTTTGGTACTCTATGCAATGGCTTGTATGTCTTGGACATGCAGAGTTCTATGTGCAACGTAAATACTAAGAGGATCAAGCTAAGTGGTTTCAACAAAACTTATCTTTGGCACTATCGTTTAGGGCACATCAACAAGAATCGCATCCAACAACTTCATGCAAATGGATGCTTGGATTCAGATTCCTTTGAGGAATTTGATGTTTGCGAGTTTTGTTTATTGGGCAAAATGACAAAGGCGCCATTCACCATGAAAGGTAAAAGGGCCATAGGTTTATTGGATCTCATACACAGCGATGTGTGTGGGCCATTCAACAAACAAGCCAGAGGTGGGTTTATATACTTCATCACATTTACTAATGATTTTAGTAGATATGGTTATGTCTATCTGATGAGACACAAGTCAGAATCTATGGAGAAATTCAAGGAGTTCAAGACTGAAGTAGAGAACCAGCTTGGACGATCCATAAAGGCTCTTCGATCTGATTGAGGAGGGGAGTACATGAGCCATGAGTTTGTTGACTATCTGAAAGAGTGTGTGATTCTCTCACAGCTCACCCCTCCTTGGACACCCCAATGGAATGGAGTATCGGAGAGGCAGAATCAACACTGCTAGACATGGTTCGGTGCATGATGAGTCAAGCAACTCTACCTCCGTATTTTTGGGGACATGCTTTATGGATAGCTGCTTTGACACTAAATAACATTCCATCTAAAAGTGTCCCCATATCTCCACATGAGTTGTGGACTAGGAGATTGTTGGGAATCCCCGGGGATATTTTACAAATTTTCAGAGATGCAAACACGTTGCACAGCGAAAGAATACCCCCGAAATAGGCCAGTCCCAAAAACCCAGTGAAGATCGCATGCGAAAGAGTCGACACGATGAGATAGAAAGTACCTTGATTTAGGTGAGGCCGATGTCGTAGTAGGCGCCCAAGCATGCACCCTCTGCAGTCTCACACACACAGATGCCTCGAGCTCTCTTCTTCCACGCCCGGTGCTAGCCTCGGGAAGAAGATCCAAGCCTTGTGCTTATTCCTCTAGCCTTGCGCCACCTCCAAGGTGTATGCGCCAAGAGGAAGATGAGGAGAAGGAAGTGGCCAAACACCACCAAGTTCCTCACGCCAAGAGGAAGGGAAGAAGGTGTGTTGCGGCTAGGGTTGGATGGAAGAATTGAGCCACTAGCCTCTTGCTCTCACCCTCAAGTACTCGCCCTCAATTTTCATCACGCCTCAAGGAGAGATTAGTATCATGAGGGGAGGCGTCCATGGCTCTATTTATAGAGCAAGAGGCGGTTGAGTTTGTGGCCACAATTCAATTTGAGTGGGCGGATAAGAGAGGATTTAGGAGTTTAATTATTTTAGGAATTAACCAAGTCCTAATCCAATTAGGACTCTAATTGTTGGTGTATATGCCCTACAGACCAATGTATGGACATGGTCAAGCATTGTTTGAATGTACTTTGATAGAATTATTAGAGGCATGGTCGTTATTATGTAGACTTCTCTGCCTGCGTTGATGTATGTTGGGGTATGCCCTTAAGGCTAATGTTTGAGGCCTTGGGATTATATCAGTATCATGTATATAAACTCTATGTTTATAAAGGCAATGGTTGTTATTCAGGTTGTTACATCATCTGCTGCAATATGTATACTTCTGAATAATGTCTCAATGCTGTTCAGCTTGGCTGACATGCAGTTTTGTCCTTAGTCGAGATATCTTGGTAAACATGAGACAGCCTTGATATGATTGAGACTAATATGTGTTCTAATCTTATAGGATGCTTCGAGCATGGAATAAGATGTAGACTCATGGGTACATTGGATGTACTGGACAGACCCTACTTAGGATATTCAATTGCTTGTCACAATGTGAATAATCCTTATATGCAAACAAGTGGCATATTTCCTCTGACTTGAGATCACTTGTGTTCCTAAATGATGATTGGCATTGTTTTGAGGTAGTTCAATATCATTTGAAACATAATGGTTATAGACTATCTTGGATAATGAGCATGAGTCATGTTAGGGCACGAGTGATAGATATAGGATTGCCGTCTCCTTGATTGGAGTGTGATGTTCTATAGGGGCCCCCTGGATGAGATGATTGAGAAAGTGTATGGCCATACCCAGATGACTATGTTTCATCTAATCTAATCATTCTCATCATATTGGAATTACAGGCTTGACATGCTTGTCCAATAAGAACATCCAGTGGCAAAGGAAACACATATGTCAAGTGACTTGGGTTCACACTTGTGCTGTGGTTTGGGTGTAGTCTTGGAAGACTCTTTCCTTTATATCGGGAGACAGTGATGTGTTGCTAGATACCCCTCACTGATCGTGATAACGTGAGTTATCGTTACCGACATTTAAAGGAAACCCTTAGGGTCGCACAATTTGATGATATAGCTTACTTGAGTCAGATCGTGTGGACTGAATTGTTTTGGTTCAGTTTAATGGGATTTAAACTCTGATTGTAAGTGAGATCTGGTCTGATCATGTTTGATTGATTAGGGCTTGAGATCGGTAAGCTTCGATCGAGAGATTGGATGCTAGATCGGTGAGATCAAGAGCATCAAGAGATGAATGGTCAGATCTTGAGCCTTTTGGTTTAATGTGATCTGGATCAAGGCTTGGCTTAATTTGGTCCTTGAACCAAATGAAATGAACCGGCTCATCAAGTGAATGCATGGTTCAAGGGGAGAGTAAATTGCGATCGTTCACTTGGTGTGAACACATGATCGCATGTGGTGGCTTGCTATTTTTAGAAGCCATGATCTCAAAATGAGACCACGCCTCACGTTCGAATAGCTCTCCCGATTCTCGCCTCTTCACCTCTTGTCGCCTCTCTTCTCTCGTGTGTGTGTTTCTTGACGACAAGGAGAGGACTTGACAAAGCCAAGGAGAGCATCTCTTCTCCCTTCATTCGATCAGGAGACTTGGAGAGCCTTGCTAGCACAAGGATCAACAAGGAGTAGGCGATCACCCATCTTGTGTGCGCCACCTTTGGAGGAGAGCCACATCGCCCTCTTCTTCCAAGACGCCATCCAAGGAATGGCACTGGTATGATCTCTCTGTTGATCTATACAAACTCTTAAGTTGATCATATGACATGCATGCGATCCTAGGAAACCCTAGATTCCGCCCATGCAAAATTGTATATGCGCATGCTTTAGGGTTCCGCCCCCTTTAGGGAACTTTCAATGTATTGAGTTGCATATATAATGTCCCAGGAGTTTGGATTGGATCCATTCTCATAAGCTATCCCCAGACAAGGTACCATAGCAGATATGGGACATCTTTGGTACATGTGAGACTGGTGTATGAGCTGGTTAGGTGCGGGGCATAGTAATGCAGACATACAGGTGCATTGGATGCACTGGAGTGATCCACCGTGAGGATTGACTTGTCTAGTCAACAAGTCAATCTCACATGCAAGAGTTTTGCATTGATCCTTAGACTTGAGGTATTCATGTCTAGATTTGATGATGGGTATGCTTTGATACAGTCTTACGTCTCTCCGTAATTGGGAGACCAAAACGACTGACATTGGGCATGTCATAAGTCATGTAGAGACATGGATGACCAATAGTAGGATTTGCCCCTTCCTTATTGGAAGCATGATATCCACTCGGGGGCGCCCCACCTTATTGGTGCATGACAGGAATGTGTGGCCACACTTGTTGAGTCATGACCAATGCATTGGATTGATAAACTTGAGACTAATCTAATGGCAGGATATCAGTTTAGGCAAAGGGATCTATAATGCAATGGGAATCCTCGTTGCTTGTTAGGAGTTGTTGCCATAATGACTTAAGTCCTATGACATGGGTAGTAGTGATGTGTTGCTAGATACCCCTCACTACTTATGATGTTTACATCATTGCCATCGTCATATGGATCCTACGGGGTCACACGCAATAGACTCTTGACGTTGCTTTAATCAGAAGCCTTAGGATCAAGTTATTGGATAACTTGGATCAATTTGGAAGATTTCATCAGTGCCAATGGGCCTGATGAGTTGGAAGAAAGTTATTGGAGCCAAACTTCATTTTTGGCAGGTTGACCCGAAATTGACCTAATTGGTCACATTTGGATTAGGGTTGCATTGGATTGGATCCAATGGCTTAATCAACCCATGCCATGAAGTTTGGGCTAGCTCATTATCCAATGAGGCCCAATAATAAGTTGTCATGAAGAGGGAATTGGCTTAAAAGGGTATAATGGGGAGAAACCCAACCCCATTGGCGCCTAGGGGCATAATGGGGTGTGGGTGGCATAAATTGCTTCCTTTGGAAGGAAGTGGTGCTTCCCCCATCATCCTTTGATGGTATCTTGCCTCTATGGTAAGTGTTGAGGCTGATATGGCTTGAGAACTTTTAGGAAATTCCTTGGGTGCATATGGTTAGGTTGAATGAGGATTATGGCAAGGTCTTGGAGACTTTCCTTACCTCATAAACCCTACATGCACCCAATGTCTTACCCTAGCCGAATTCCTCTTACATGTTGCGCCTAGCCCTTTCTCCTTTAATGGTAAGAATGCTTTTGTGGCATATCTTGGGCTGATGTATTGCTTGGGGCGCAAGACAAGATCTTGGCGCATAAGGAAGGGTTGAATGGGTTTAAGGAAATGTCTTGGAGACTTTCCTTGCCACAAACCCTTTCATCCTAGCCATACACTTGTCCTAATCCTAGCCCTTGCCCAAACCGCCTCTTGTCCTATTTATAGGACCCCTTGCCGCCCTTCTTGTGGTTGTTGTTCGAGTGGACAACATCTTGGAGGGGTGACATATCTCTTGGAGAGACTTGGAGTGCAAGGGGCGAGAGCAACATAGGCTTGGCGCAATCTTCTTCCTTGGAGCCGAAAGTTCTTCCTCTTCCTCTCTTCTTTGGCGCAAGGATTCTTTGTGCTTGGTGGCGTCTTCTTGCCACAAGCCCTAATCGTTCCTTGGCCATAGGTGCACCTTGGAGGTGGCGCAAGCAAAGAAGAAGAGGGAAGTCCTTGGCGGCATCTTCCCTATCCCCTCCTTGGCGCAAGTTCTCTTGAAGGTGGCGCAAGTGAGGTGAAGGCTTGATTCTCTTCCCGAGGCTAGCACCAAGCGTGGAAGGGAGCAACGATCAAGGAGTCGACGCGTGGATACTTGTAGAGGGCGAGCATTTGATCGCCTTCAACATGGCTTCGGCAACTAGACAAGCAAAGGAGGTACATCTCTAACACATCCTTGTGTCTTCTCTCTCGCATGGACCCTTGGGACCGGAATATGTTTCGGTTGTAATGCTTCCGCTGTGTCCTGGGACTGCAAAAATTTTAAATTACACCCGGAATTCCCTAACACTAATTAATTGTTTAAATAATTAAATCCTAATCTAATTAGGATTCTAATTAACCATGATCAGTCCAAATCCAATTAGGACTCAAGTGGGCGACTTGATCAAGGTTCAAATTAAATTTTAAATCAAGTCCTAATCCAATTAGGACTCTAATTATTTATTTAATTAATTAAATCCTAATCCAATTAGGACACTAATTAATTTAAATAAATCAGCCCATTTAATCCCACAAAAATAGGACTCTAATTAATTAATTAATTAGCCCCTATTTTATCATGATTAATTAAACTCACATGAGGTATAGGCGCTAAACCTAATCTAACTAGGGTTAAGCATGCGCCATCTCTTTTCTTCTCCTTAAGCCCATTAAGCCCAACTTTTCAATGGGCCCAGCCCAATGTCCATTATGCATGTTAACCAAGCCCATGGATCTAATCCAATTTAACCCTAGGTCAAATTGGGCTAACCATGGTTGATATGCCGTAAATGGAAGTTGGCTCCAACAAATCTCTTCCATCTCATCAGGCCTATTGGCGCTGATGAAATCTCCAGAATAGATCCGAGTTATCCAATAACTCGATCATAAGGCTTCCCGATCAATACGAGAACTCGAGTATCAAGGTGTGCGACCTTGTAGGTTCCTCTGACGTTGGCAGTGCTGACCCATGGTCACCACAAGCAGTGAGTGGCACCTAGCAGTGCATCGCTGCTACCCAAGTCATCAGAATGGATATCGATATCGACATCCCCATCATCGCAACCAGGTACAGATGCATTACAGTCTCTTTGCCGAACTGATATCCGATTGGCTAAGTGTGTCACCACTTGTTTCTATACAATCTCATGGCTATGACTAAATCAGGTCTAACCTGGGTATGGCCATACACTTTCAGTCATAGAACCATAGAGGAGCTCCATGGATATCATGCTTCCCTTAGGAAGGGGCAAATCCTATGTCTGTGCATTGACCTTCTCATATGGGTCGTGACATGCCCAATGACAACCGTTATTACCTCCCAACTACGGCAAGGTGTTAGGTTGTATCAAAGCATATCCCTAACCACATAGAATGGACAATGACCTCAAGTCAAGGGATCAATGCATCTCCTATCACTTGTGAGGATAACTCGTGACACCAAGTCATTGCTTCACAGCGGGTCGGTCCAGTATATCTACCACTGATATACCCTTATGCTTGCGTTAGCACCTCGTGCCTAACCAGCCCATATACCAGTCTTACAAGTACCATAGCTGTCCCATATCCACTAAGGTACATTGACTAGGGACAATAGTTTGAGCAGAGATCCAATCTGTCTCCAGGGACATTATCATATAAGTACATGTTCGCAGATGTAAACAAATAATGATAACGACAATGCCAGTATGATATAAATATCAATGTCAAGTAGTACAAGTAACGGACCAGAATTAGGTCCTTAGGGCATATACACCAATAATCTCCCACTTGCACTAAGACCTAGAGGTTGAGAAATCTTAACCCCATATCTCTAGCGTGACCATCATGCTTCTGCTATGCCAAAGCCTTGGTCAATGGGTCTGCTAGATTGTTCTCTGTGTCAACTCTGCTAATTTTGACATCACCTCTGTCTATGATCTCTCTGATCATGTGAAATCTCCTGAGTATGTGTTTGGATTTTTGATGAGACAGTGGTTCCTTGGCTTGTGCAATTGCTCCATTGTTATCACAATAGATTTCAATGGGATCCACTGCACTTGGAACCACCTGAAGTTCAGAAATGAACTTCCTAATCCAAACGACTTCTTTGACTGCCTCAGAAGCGGCCACATACTCAGCTTCGGTTGTAGAATTAGCTATGGTGGATTGCTTGAAGCTCTTCCAGCATACAACGCCTCCATTTATCTTGAACACATAGCTGGCCTGCGATCTGAAGTCGTCATGGTCAGACTGGAAAGATGCATTAGTGTAGCCCTGCATACTGAGCTCTTCCTGTCCCCCATAGACCAAGAACAAATCCTTAGTTCTTCTCAGATACTTTAGGATATTCTTTACAGCCACCCAGTGTTGTACTCTAGGATTGGATTGGTATCGGCTGGTTATGCTCACAGCATAAACCACATCTGGTCTAGTACACAACATTACATACATGATCGATCCTACTACCGAAGCATAGGGCACTCGACTCATGTCATCCCTCTCAGCCTGTGTGGTGGGACACTGGTGTTGGGGTATGCCCTTAAGGCTAATGTTTGAGGCCTTGGGATTCTTTCAGTATCATGTATAAACTCTTATGTTTATAAAGGCAATGGTTGTTATTCAGTTTGTTACATTGTCTGCTGCAATAAGTGTACTTCTGAATAATGTCTCAAAGCTGTTCAGCTAGGCTGACATGCTATGTGTCCTTAGTCGATATATCTTGGTGAACATGAGACAGCCTTGATATGATGGAGACTAATATGTGTTCTAATCTTATAGGATGCTTCGAGCATGGAATAAGATGTAGACTCATGGGTACATTGGATGTACTGGACGGACCCTACTAGGATATTCAATTGCTTGTCACAATGTGAATAATCCTTGTTTGCAACAAGTGGCACATGTCCTCTGACTTGAGATCACTTATGTTTCTAAATGATGATTGTCATTGTTTTGAGGTAGTTCAATATCATTTGAAACATAATGGCTATAGACTATCTTGGATAATGATCATGAGTCAGGTTAGGACACTAGTGATAGATATAGGATTGCCGTCTCCTTGTTTAAGGAGTGTGATGTTCTACTGGGGGCCCCCCTAAATGAGATGATTGAGAAAGTGTATGGCCATACCCAGGTGACTATGTTCATCTGATCTAATCATGCTCATCATATTGGAGTTACAAGCTTGACACGCTTGTCCAATAAGAACATCCAGTGGCAAAGGAAACATGTATTCCTGGTGAAGTGGATTCACACTTGTGTTGTGGTTTCGGTGGAGTCTTGGAAGACTCTTTCCTTTATATCGGGAGACAGTGATGTGTTGCTAGATACCCCTCACTGATCATGATAACGTAAGTTATCGTTACCGACATTTAAAGGAAACCCTCAGGGTCGCACAATTTGATGATATGGCTTACTTAAGTCAGATCGTGTGGACTGAATTGTTTTGGGTTCAGTTTAAAGGGATTTAAACTCTGATTGTAAGTGAGATCTGGTCTGATCATGTTTGATTGATTAGGGCTTGAGATCGGTAAGCTTCGATCGAGAGATTGGATGCTAGATCGGTGAGATCAAGAGCATCAGGAGATGAACGGTTAGATCATGAGCCATTTGGTTCATAGAAGGTCTAGACCATGGCTTGGCTTGGTTTGATTTGGTCTTTGAACCAAATACAATTGAACCAAATCAATGAACCGGTTCACTATGTGAACACTTGGTTCAAAGAGAAGATTCGATGGTTCACTTGGAGTGAACGCATGAGGCTTTGAGTACTTGCCATTTTGGGAAGTCGGTTTCCAAATTGAATGTAAGTAACGCCTCCACATTAGAGTGGAAGGTTACACTCTCGCCTATCATCTCTTGTGAACGCTTCTCTCTTTCGGGGGTGATCAATTCACGCAAACAAGAGAAGGAGGTCTCGCCAAGCAAGAAGTTCTCTTCCCTTCCATACGCAAGGACCCTTGAAGAATCTTGCTAGCACAAGGATCACAAGGAGTAGGCGACATCACCTTGTGTGCGTCACTTTGGAGAAGATCCCTTTCGATCTTTGCTTCCAAGACACCATCCAAAGAATGGCGATGGTATGATCCTCCATTGTCAATTGCAATCGGTTTTTTTATAGTTGATCATATATCATGCAATTGATCCCAAGAAACCCTCATTTCCGCTGCAAAGATTATGAATGCGCCCTTTAGGGTTTCGCTCCCCCTTGAAGGGGACTCTACAACTGGTATCAGAGCCGGTTCTTATGCATGTTAATATGATTTCTATGTTTGTGATCCATGTTTGCACCAAATTGATAGATCTATAGGTTACATGCGAAAACTTACATGTTGTATTTTCATGTTGGCGCATGTATGAAGGTAGCGCATCTATCATGTTGTTGTTGATGTTTTTCTAAAAACTACATAACTTGCGCGCTCACTTAGATCTAAGCCCTTGCTATAAACCCTTAGACGGGTTGATGGGGTTGAAGTCATCTTCTAGGGAGGATCCAAATAGTCTGATCAGACCATCTGACAGCCTAGATGGGTTGACCAGATAGCACCTGTGCGCAAGCACGAGGTGGCTATAGGTCGACTGCATCAAGGGCGTGTAGCGAGGTCTGGTTGAGACGACCATTGAACGCGCATGAGTTAGGCCCGGGGTCACACCCGCTTGCCAGAACTCATGAAGGCTGTTCAGCCCTTGGCGCATGCATGGTTGACCATTAGGTCAACTCAAGTCAGTTAGGACTTGGTGCATGCAAGGGCAGTGGATCTGACTAGTAATGATGAGTGGATCCCTATTAATGGACCGTTGTAAGGTGGTAGGGCACATAAGAAAAATAAAATTGATTTCAATGGGATTTTGAAAAATTTTATTTTGGTGATGGATCACATGTTGATTGGATGCCATGTGCTTGTTTATTTCATCTTATGTGGGTTGCCCTTTTAATGTGTGCTGTGCTGGGGCCTGCGTGCCTGGATTAAAATTGTAAATTAATATTATTATGATCTGCGAATCACATTTTAATTAATTTATTGTGTAATTGACCTGCGTGTTAATCTTGTCTAGATAGATTAAATTGTAATTTTAATCAGACAAGAGCACAGAGCACACATGGCATTGGCGCATGCAGCAGTGGCTTGACCAGGTGGGAGGTCTAGGGTTTGACCCTATGACAGGTGCATCTATCTGTTGGGCGCACCTGAGCTGCAGAGGGCGCTTGGGCCCTGGTCTGGGCCAGATGAGATGCAAAAGACCCATGGAGAGCTCAAGTGAAGACTTAAGTTAAAATTAAGGTCTTACAATGGGTTAATGGGCTTTTACCACATAAGATCATCTTGCTTTCTTTTATTGTTTAAATAATTAGAATTGCATGATTTATTTATCTTCTGCTATCACCATAGGGTTTGCATGATAGTTAAGAAGATAAAAGACCGTTAAAATCCAACACTAAAATATCAAGCTCGATAGCCTTCTGATGCGAAACCTCACTGTTCTGACTATCGTTGGAGCCGTGTTGTACCCACTCAGTGGGCACGTCCATCTATCTTCAGACGGTGTGTGATTTCACCTGCGTGTTATAGAGAAGGGATTTATCGCTTCTCGTTGCTCAGCATAGCACGTGGTGGTCCAGGGAGTAGGTCAGGTCAGCTTGACCATGTGGGCTACATATGGGGCATATGTTAGCTATATGGAGGCAGCCATCTGTGGGATCAGAGACTGTGTTGTACCAACTCAGTTGGCACAGTCGGCTGGATTGCCCAGATGAAGGGGAATCGCACGGGTTGGCGATTGGCAGGGACTGCCTACCATAAATTAGTGCTTGTACTCTCTGTGCATCTTATCTCGCCTGAGCGGGACGCGGAGACCAAGTATGAAATCTGTATCCCATCTCACTAAAAGAGTGATTACTCTTTCGGACTGTTTTAATGGATTTTTCAGTCAGATAAAATAGTGAGAAAAGAATCATTCTTAAGTCCTGGATTGATTCTAAACATTGATACTGACCTTGCTGTTCTTGCATTGTTGTAGATTCCTGCAGCAACGAACACCATGAGCTTCAATGTGCGATCCCTACTGGAAAGGGAGAAGTTTGCTGGGCCAAACTTCTCAGACTGGTACGGACACCTTAAGATTGTTCTTAAGGCTGAGAGGAAACTATATGTCCTCGAGACGGCTATACCGCCTCAACCCGCTCAGAACGCCGCAAGGGCGGTTCGGGATGCCTATGAAAAGCATGTCAATGATGGCATTGATGTCGCTTGCCTGATGCTAGCGTCTATGACGCCACAGCTGCAGCGTCAGCATGAGGATATGTCTGCTATAGAAATTATAGCAAACCTCAAGATGCTGTATGCTGCACAGGCGAGGACTGAACGCTATAATTTGACTAAGCTTTTCTTTCAGAGCAAACTGGCTGAAGGGAGTCCAGTGGGAGCTCATGTGCTCAAGATGATTGGGCACAAAGAGGCTCTAGAGAAACTGGGGCATACCATCAATCAGGAGCTTGCTATAGACATTATTCTGCAGTCCCTCCCGGCCTCTTTCGATCCGTTCATTATTAATTTTAATATGAACAAGATCGACTGTACTCCGGCAGAGTTGCTGAATATGCTCTTGACTACAGAGAAAACTCTAAAGGGAAAGCCTTCAACCTCTGTCTTGATGTTCCCTTCCAGGAACAAGAAGAAGGGGAAGAAGGGCAAAGCCCCTGTCAAGAACTACAACAAGGCTCTGAAACAGAAGGTTAAGCGGTCGAAGGAATACAGATGTTTCCATTGTGGCCAGCTGGGTCACTGGAAAAAGGACTGTAAAGCGCTCCAAGGAGACAAGAAGGGAAGCATCGCTTCTGGCTCAGGTATTTTCGTGACTGAAGTCATGATATCCTCTTCTTCTATTTCATGGGTGTTGGACACTGCATGTGGAGTTCACATTTGTTCAAATGTACAGGAACTCAAGAGAAGAAGACAGGTGGGACAGCATGAGGTGGACCTACGAGTTGGGAACGGGGCACGGGTTGCTGCTGTTGCTGTAGGGGTTTATTACATCTCATTACCATCTGGACTTGTATTAGAACTGGACAATTGTTATTTTGTTCCGAGTATTACGAAAAATATTATCTCTATTCCTGCTCTTGTCAGGAAAGGATTTTCCTTTGAATGCAATATTTCAAAGTGTGTTATATCTTATGATAATATTGTTTATGCTTCTGGATCAATTAACAATGGGTTATTCATGTTGGACATGGAATGTTCTATACAAAATATTGATAATAAGAAAGCCAAGTATGCTGATGACAGCACCTTACTATGGCATAGTCGTTTAGGCTATATTAACAAGAAGCGCATTAAGCGGTTGCATGATCATGGACTGCTGGAATCATTCTCCTATGAGGAGATTGATACATGCAAAGCTTGTTTTATTGGGTAAAATGACGAAGTCTCCTTTTCCTAACAAAGGTCAAAGGGCTTCAGGTTTACTTGACCTGATACACAGTGATGTGTGTGGGCCATTTAGTAAACATGCCAGAGGTGGCTATTCATACTTCATTACCTTTACTGATGATTTTAGTAGATATGGGTATGTCTATCTAATGAGACATAAAAGTGAATCTTTTGACAAGTTCAAAGAGTTCAAAAATGAAGTACAGAATCAGCTAGGCCGAAATATCAAGGCACTTCGTTCTGATCGAGGTGGAGAATACCTAAGTCGAGAGTTCACTGACTATCTGAAGGAGTGTGGGATTATCTCACAGCTCACTCCGCCAGGAACACCGCAATGGAATGGTGTGTCCGAGAGGAGAAATAGAACCTTACAGGATATGGTACGTTCTATGATGAGTCAGGCTACTCTACCTTACTCCTTTTGGGGTTTTGCACTGGAGACAGCTGCAAAGGTACTAAACCGAGTGCCATCCAAGGCAGTTTCTAAGACTCCATATGAGTTATGGTATGGGTAACAGCCTAGCTTGACATTTATAAACATCTGGGGTTGCGAGGCTTATGTCAAAAAGCTCGCCTCTGGGAAACTAGAGAGCAGATCTGAGAAATGCATCTTTGTCGGTTACCCTAAGGAAACTAAGGGTTATTATTTCTACGATCCCAAAGAGAACAAGGTATTTGTTGCTCGGACGGCTATTTTTCTTGAGAAGGAGTTTCTTCTGCAAGAGGCCAGTGGGAGAGAAATAAAGCTGGATGTGAATCCAGAAGAAGGACAAAGTAGTCAAGCACAGTTGGATGAGCCTGAGCCAGTAGAACAGGTTATTGAACAACCTGAGGCTCAGATATCACGGGAACCGCGAAGATCGGGAAGGATCCGTCGACAGCCTGAGTGCTATGACGGAGTCTACATCATTGATCATGATGAACCCCTCACTTATGCGGATGCGGTCAGTGTACCGGAGTCAGCTAGATGGCTTGAAGCTATGCGAGCCGAGATGGACTCCATGTCAGATAACCAAGTCTGGGATTTGGTTGATCCGCCTCCGGGAGTAATCCCTATAGGCTGTAAATGGATCTTCAAGAAGAAGATTGACATGGATGGTAACGTGGTTACCTATAAAGGCAGGCTCGTTGCGAAAGGTTTTAAACAAATCTACGGGATAGATTATGATGAAACTTTCTCTCCTGTAGCCATGTTCAAGTCTATTCGGATTATACTTGCGATAGCGGCATATTATGATTATGAGATCTAGCAGATGGATGTGAAGACCGCTTTCCTTAATGGAAAACTGGATGAGGATGTGTATATGACACCACCTGAAGGTTTCACTAATCCATCAGATCGTCATAAAATATGCAAGTTAAAGAAGTCTATTTATGGACTTAAGCAAGCATCTAGAAGCTGGAATATTCGTTTTGATGAATCAATCTGTGAGTTTGGTTTCATCAAGAACGAAGATGACCCGTGTGTATATAAGAGGTTTAGTGGGAGCGTGATTACTTTCCTAGTCCTCTACGTCGATGATATCTTAATCATTGGAAACGATATTCCTGAACTGCATGCTGTTAAAGCGTGGTTAAGAAAATATTTCCAGATGAAAGATTTAGGAGAAGCAGCCTATGTATTAGGTGTGAAGATCTACAGGGATAGATCTAAGAGGCTTCTCGGGCTGTGCAAAAGTACTTACATCGATAAAGTCCTGGAGAGATTCCATTTAGAGAATTCTAAAAGAGGATATCTTCCAGTCAGACATGGTCTGAATCTTTCAAAGAGTCAGTGTCCACAAACACAGACTGAGAAAGATGAAATGGACAATATGCCTTATGCTTCGGCTATTGGGTCTATTATGTATGCGATGTTATGTACTCGCCCAGACGTCGCTTACGGGTTAAGCGTGACCAGCCGATTCCAAAGTAATCCAGGTCAGGCGCACTGGATTGCAGTCAAGAACATTTTGAAATATCTGCGGAGGACCAAAGATATGTTCTTGATATATGGTGGTCAGGAAGAACTCAGTATTGAAGGATATACTGACGCTTCGTTCCAGTCGGACCAGGATGATTTCCGATCGCAATCAGGCTATGTTTTTAGCTTGAATGGAGGAGCTGTGGTGTGGAAAAGTTTCAAACAGTCTATCGTTGCTGATTCCACAACAGAAGCCGAGTATGTTGCAGCCTCGGAAGCATCTAAGGAGGCAGTGTGGATTCGTAAGTTCATTCAGGAACTTGGTGTTGTTCCTTCGAGTGCAGATCCTTTGGTTATCTTCTGTGATAACACTGGAGCAATCGCACAAGCAAAGGAACCACGGTTGCACCAGAAGTCCAAGCACATACAAAGACGGTTTCACTTGATCCGGGAGATCATTGATCGTGGTGAGATCAAAATCTGCAAGGTTCATACAGATGACAATCTGGCTGACCCGCTTACCAAGCCTCTGGCGCAGCAGAAGCATGAGAAGCACTGTAATAATATGGGTTTGAGATTTCTCAACCATTAGGTTAAGTGCAAGTGGGAGATTGTTGGGGTATGCCCTTAAGGCTAATGTTTGAGGCCTTGGGATTCTTTCAGTATCATGTATAAACTCTTATGTTTATAAAGGCAATGGTTGTTATTCAGTTTGTTACATTGTCTGCTGCAATTAGTGTACTTCTGAATAATGTCTCAAAGCTGTTCAGCTAGGCTGACATGCTATGTGTCCTTAGTCGATATATCTTGGTGAACATGAGACAGCCTTGATATGATGGAGACTAATATGTGTTCTAATATTATAGGATGCTTCGAGCATGGAATAAGATGTAGACTCATGGGTACATTGGATGTACTGGACGGACCCTACTAGGATATTCAATTGCTTGTCACAATGTGAATAATCCTTGTTTGCAACAAGTGGCACATGTCCTCTGACTTGAGATCACTTATGTTTCTAAATGATGATTGTCATTGTTTTGAGGTAGTTCAATATCATTTGAAACATAATGGTTATAGACTATCTTGGATAATGATCATGAGTCAGGTTAGGACACTAGTGATAGATATAGGATTGCCGTCTCCTTGTTTAAGGAGTGTGATGTTCTACTGGGGGCCCCCCTAAATGAGATGATTGAGAAAGTGTATGGCCATACCCAGGTGACTATGTTCATCTGATCTAATCATGCTCATCATATTGGAGTTACAAGCTTGACACGCTTGTCCAATAAGAACATCCAGTGGCAAAGGAAACATGTATGCCTGGTGAAGTGGATTCACACTTGTGCTGTGGTTTGGGTGGAGTCTTGGAAGACTCTTTCCTTTATATCGGGAGACAGTGATGTGTTGCTAGATACCCCTCACTGATCGTGATAACGTAAGTTATCGTTACCGACATTTAAAGGAAACCCTCAGGGTCGCACAATTTGATGATATGGCTTACTTAAGTCAGATCGTGTGGACTGAATTGTTTTGGGTTCAGTTTAAAGGGATTTAAACTCTGATTGTAAGTGAGATCTGGTCTGATCATGTTTGATTGATTAGGGCTTGAGATCGGTAAGCTTCGATCGAGAGATTGGATGCTAGATCAGTGAGATCAAGAGCATCAGGAGATGAACGGTTAGATCATGAGCCATTTGGCTCATAGAAGGTCTAGACCATGGCTTGGCTTGGTTTGATTTGGTCTTTGAACCAAATACAATTGAACCAAATCAATGAACCGGTTCACTATGTGAACGCTTGGTTCAAAGAGTAGATTCGATGGTTCACTTGGAGTGAACGCATGAGGCTTTGAGTACTTGCCATTTTGGGAAGTCGGTTTCCAAATTGAATGTAAGTAACGCCTCCACATTAGAGTGGAAGGTTACACTCTCGCCTATCATCTCTTGTGAACGCTTCTCTCTTTCGGGGGTGATCAATTCACGCAAACAAGAGAAGGAGGTCTCGCCAAGCAAGAAGTTCTCTTCCCTTCCATACGCAAGGACCCTTGAAGAATCTTGCTAGCACAAGGATCACAAGGAGTAGGCGACATCACCTTGTGTGCGTCACTTTGGAGAAGATCCCTTTCGATCTTTGCTTCCAAGACACCATCCAAAGAATGGCGATGGTATGATCCTCCATTGTCAATTGCAATCGGTTTTTTTATAGTTGATCATATATCATGCAATTGATCCCAAGAAACCCTCATTTCCGCTGCAAAGATTATGAATGCGCCCTTTAGGGTTTCGCTCCCCCTTGAAGGGGACTCTACAACTGGCTCTTTGAGAGAGTAAGGCCATGTCTCTCTGGAAGGTACCCTTTCTTGGATTGCTCCAAGCTAAACCTCTCCAGGCCCTTATCAATGTATGTACTCTGACTAAGGGCTAGGAGCTTCTTGGATCTATCCCTGTAGATCCTCACGCCTAGGATATAGACAGCCTCCCCTAAGTCCTTCTTCTCAAAACACTTCCCTAACCATGTCTTCACAGCTTGAAGACTAGGGATGTCATTCCCGATGAGCAGTATGTCATCGACATACAAGACCAGAAAAGTCACCAAGCTCCCACTGAATTTTCTGCATACACAGGCGTCATCTTCGCTTTTGATAAAGACATAATCTCTAACAGCTTCATCAAATCGAAGATTCCAACTTCGAGATGCTTGCTTTAATCCATAGATGGATCTCTTTAGCCTGCAGATCTTATTGGCCTCTGCAGGATGGACGAAGCCATCAGGTTGTGTCATATACACATCATCAGTCAGCATTCCATTAAGGAAAGCTGTCTTCACATCCATCTGCCATATCTCATAGTCGTGATATGTAGCTATAGCAAGCAAAATCCGAATGGATTTGAACATGGCAACTGGCGAGAAGGTTTCATCATAATCCACCCCGTGGACTTGCTTGAATCCTTTAGCCACTAATCTACCTTTATAGGTAACTATGTTTCCATCCATGTCTGTCTTCTTCTTGAAGACCCATTTATAGCCTATGGGTTTTACCCCATCCGGCAGCTCAACCAAATCCCAGACTTGGTTAGCTGACATGGAATCCATCTCGGAGCGCATGGCCTCAAGCCATTTCTCGGAGTTTGATCCACTGACCGCCTCATCATAAGTCCTGGGTTCATCCTCAATGATGAAGATCCCGTCGTGTTGGGTCAGTAGCGACCCATACCTCTCAGGTGCACGACGAATTCTCCCAGACCTACGTGGGGCCTGTGTCCGAGCCTCTGGTTGCCCAGCAACCGGTGCAGGTGGCTCAGGTTCCAACTCTCCTGCTGTGTCTTGTGGTTGACCTTGGACCTCATCCAAGTCAAAGCTTCTCCCACTAGTGCCTTTCAAGAGAAAATCTTTCTCAAGAAATACAGCAGTCCGAGCAACAAAAACTTTGTTCTCGGTGGGATTAAAGAAGTAGTATCCTTTGGTTTCCCTAAGATACCCCACAAACACACATTTATCATATCTGGGTTCTAGCTTGCTAGAATCCTGACGTTTGACATAAGCCTCACATCCCCAGATCCGCATAAATGATAGCATTGAGCATCTCCTTGTTGGGGTATGCCCTTAAGGCTAATGTTTGAGGCCTTGGGATTGTATCAGTATCATGTATAAACTCTATGTTTATGAAGGCAATGGTTGTTATTCAGGTTGTTACATTATCTGCTGCAATAAGTGTACTTCTGAATAATGTCTCAATGCTGTTCAGCTAGGCTGACATGCAGTTAAGTCCTTAGTCGAGATATCTTGGTGAACTTGAGACAGCCTTGATATGATTGAGACTAATATGTGTTCTAATCTTATAGGATGCTTCGAGCATGGAATAAGATGTAGACTCATGGGTACATTGGATGTACTGGACAGACCCTACTAGGATATTCAATTGCTTGTCACAATGTGAATAATCCTTGTATGCAACAAGTGGCATATTTCCTCTGACTTGAGATCACTTGTGTTTCTAAATGATAATTGTCATTGTTTTGAGGTAGTTCAATATCATTTGAAACATAATGGTTATAGACTATCTTGGATAATGATCTTGAGTCAGGTTAGGACACTAGTGATAGATAAAGGATTGCCGTCTCCTAGTTTGGAGTGTGATGTTCTATAGGGGCCCCCCTTGGATGAGATGATTGAGAAAGTGTATGGCCATACCCAGATGACTGTGTTCATCTGATCTAATCATTCTCATCATATTGGAGTCACAGGCTTGACACGTTTGTCCAATAAGAACATCCAGTGGCAAAGGAAACATGTATGCCTTGTGAAGTGGATTCACACTTGTGCTGTGGTTTGGGTGTAGTCTTGGAAGACTCTTTCCTTTATATCGGGAGACAGTGATGTGTTGCTAGATACCCCTCACTGATCGTGATAACGTAAGTTATCGTTACCGACATTTAAAGGAAACCCTTAGGGTCGCACAATTTGATGATATGGCTTACTCATGTCAGATCGTGTGGACTGAATTGTTTCGGTTCATTTTAAAGGGATTTAAACTCTGATTGTAAGTGAGATCTGGTCTGATCATGTTTGATTGATTAGGGCTTGAGATCGGTAAGCTTCGATCGAGAGAAGTGATGCTAGATTGGTGAGATCAAGAGCATCGAGAGATCAACGGTTAGATCTTGAACCTTTGGGTTTAATTAGATCTAGATCAAAGGCTTGGCTTAATTGTGTTGGGGTATGCCCTTAAGGCTAATGTTTGAGGCCTATGGGAATGTATTTGTATCATGTAATAAACTGTTATGTTTATAAAGGCATGGTTGTTATTCAGTTAGCTACATTGTCTGCTGCAATATATGTTCTTCTGAATAATGTCTCAAAGCTGTTCAGCTCGGCTGACATGCTATTATGTCCTTAGTCGATATATCTTGGTGAACATGAGACAGCCTTGATATGATTGAGACTAATATGTGTTCTAATCTTATAGGATGCTTCGAGCATGGAATAAGATGTAGACTCATGGGTACATTGGATGTACTGGACAGACCCTACTAGGATGTTCAATTGTTTGTCACAATGTGAATATTCCTTGATTAAGACAAGTGGCACATTTCCTCTGACTTGAGATCACTTGTGTTTTCTAAATGATGATTGTCATTGTTTTGAGGTAGTTCAATATCATTTGAAACATAATGATTATAGACTATCTTGGATGGTGAGCTTGAGTCAGGTTAGAGCACTAGTGATAGACATAGGATTGCCGTCTCCTTGTTTAAGGAGTGTGATGTTCTAAAGGGGCCCCCTGGATAAGATGATTGAGAAAGTGTATGGCCATACCCAGGTGACAGTGTTCATCTGTTCTAATCATGCTCATCATATTGGAGTTACGAGCTTGACAGGCTTGTCCAATAAGAACATCCAGTGGCAAAGGAAATATGTATGCTTTGTGATTTGATTCACACTTGTGCTGTTTTTGGGTGTAGTCTTGGAAGACTCATTTCTTTATATCGGGAGATAGTGATGTGTTGCTAGATACCCCTCACTGATCGTGATAATGAGAATTATCGTTACCGACATTTAAAGGAAACCCTTAGGGTCGCACAATTTGATGATATGGCTTACTTAAGTCAGATCGTGTGGACTGAATTGTTTGGGTTCAGTTTAAAGGGAATTAGTCTCTGATTGTAAGTGAGATCTGGTCTGATCATGTTTGATTGATTAGGGCTTAAGATCGGTAAGCTTCGATCGAGAGAATAGATGCCAGATCGGTCAGATCAGGGGCATCGAGGAGATCGACGGTTAGATCGGGAACCTTAGGGTTTATTTAAGATCTAGACTAGATCATTGGCTTGATTGGTTCTTAAACCGAACCAAAGTGAACCGGCTCACTTGATGAGCGCATGGTTCAAGGGGAGAGGAGTTGGCGACAAGTTCACTTGGCGTGAACGTTGGGGTGAGGAGTGGTTACTATTTTTAGTAACCATGATCTCCACTTGGTGGGTGCTCTCGTCCGAATAGAGTATTCTCTATTTTCGCCACTTCAACTTATTTTTCCTCTCGCCCATATTCCTCTCGAGATTATTGTGTGAGTGTGGCGACGCTTGACGCTTGACGCTTGACGCTTGAGGAGGATTCGGCCAAGAAAGATTGACATCTCATTTTCCCTTCACTCGTCAAAGGACCTCTTGGAACCTTGCTAGCACAAGGAGCACCAAGAGAGATAGCGACATCATCTTGTGTGTGACGACAAGGAGAAGATCTCGTTTGATCTTTGCTTCCAAGCCGCCATCTAGAAATGGCAATGGTATGGATCGAATCACCTCTTATGCATTCGGGTTTTCTTTAAGTTGATTATATAAGGTGCATGCGATTCTTAGAGACCCTATCCGCTGCTTGAAAAACTGAATATGCGCCATGCTGGGTTTCGCCCCCCTCTAGAAAGGGGTCCAACAACTGGTATCAGAGCGGTTTTCTATGCATCTTTGTATGATTGCTTAAGCTTATGTGATCCATGTTTGCGTGTACAAGCTTAGATCTAGTTAACATGCGTTTTTTCTTTAAGTTTTTGTACATGCGAAACTTGAAGTATGTTATCATGGCGCATGTTGTTCTTAGCGCATGCTTAGTGTTTTTCTTAAAAACCCTAATTAACATGCGCGACTCACTCTAGATCTAAGGCTCTACTATAAACCCTTAAACCGGTTATTAGGGTTGAAGTCACCCCTAGTTTAGATCCAACAGTCTAATCAGACTATCTGACAGCCTGAATGGGTCGACCAGATAGCACCTTGGCGCAAGCCTATGGTGGCTATAGGTCGACTGCAGACAGGTGTGTAGCGAAGTCTGATTGAGACGATTAATGAACGCACCTGAGTTAGGCCCGGGGTCACGCCCGCTTGCCAGACCTCAGTGTGGTCGTTCAGCCCTGACGCATGCATGGTTGACCTTATGGTCGACTCAAGTCAGTTAGGACTTGGTGCATGCAAGGGCAGTGGATCTGACTAGGTTGGATGAGTGGATCCCTAGTAATGGATCGTTGTAAGGTTGTAGGGCAAATAAGGAAAAATTAAAATTGATCCCAAGGGGTTTTCGAAAATTTTAATTTTTATGATGGATCACTTGATTGCTGATTGGATGCATGTGTTTGTCTATTTAGTCTTATGTGGGCTGCCCATGTTAAATCTGTGCTGTGCTGGGGCCTGCGTGCCTGGTTTTAAAATTGTAAATTAATTATTGTGATCTGCGCATCACATTGTTTTAATTTATAAAATGTAAGTGACCTGCGTGTCACTCTTGTCTAGATAGTTAAATTTGTAATTTAATTTGACAAGAGCACAGTGCACACTTGGCAGAGGCGCATGCAGCAAGTGGCTGGACCAGGTGGGAGGTCTAGGGTTCGACCCTAGGACCTGGCGCATATTCCTGGTGGGCGCACCTGTGCTGCAGATGGCGCTTGGGCCCAGGTTTGGGCCAGATGAGCAGCAAAAGACCCATGAAGAGCAAATGAAGACTTAAGTTAGGTTAAGGTCTTCTAGGGCTATGGGCTTTTACCACATAAGATACATGCTTTCTTTTATTGTATAATATTAGAATTGCATGTTTAAGTTTATCTTCTGCTATCACCATAGGAATTGCATGATAGTGAAGAAGATAAAAGACCGTTAAAATCCAACGCTAAAATATCAAGCTCGTAAGCCTTCTGACGCGAAACCTCACTGTTCTGATTATCGTTGGAGCCGTGTTGTACCCACTCAGTGGGCACGTCCATCTATCTTCAGACGGTGCGGGATTACACCTGCGTGTTACAGAGTAGGGATTTATCCCTTCTCGTTGCTCAGCATAGCACGTGGTGGTCCAGGGAGTAGGTCGGGTCAGCTTGACCGTGTAGGCTATATATGTGGCGCATATGGTAGCACATGGAGGCAGCCATCTGTGGGATCAGAGACTGTGTTGTACCAACTCAGTTGGCACAGTCTGCTGGATTGCCCAGATGAAGGGGAATCGCACGGGTTGGCGATTGGCTGGGATGCCTACCAGAAACTAGTGCTTGTACTCTCTGTGCATCTTATCTCGCCTGAGCGGGACGCGGAGACCAAGTATGAAATCTGGATCCCATCTCACTAAAAGAGTGCTACTCTTTCGGGCTGTTTTGCTGGATTTTTCAGCCAGATAAAATAGTGAGAAAAAGAATCTTTCTTAAGTCCTGATTGATTCTTATACATTGATACTGACCTTGCTGTTCTTGCATTGTTGTAGATACCTGCAGCAACGAACACCATGAACTTCAATGTGCGATCCCTACTGGAAAGGGAGAAGTTTGCTGGGCCGAACTTCTCTGACTGGTTTGGACACCTTAAGATCATTCTTAAGGCAGAGAGGAAACTGTATGTCCTCGAGACGGCGATACCGCCGCAGCCCGCTCCGAACGCCGCAAGGGCGGTTCGGGAAGCCTATGAAAAGCACGTCAATGATAGCATTGATGTCGCTTGCCTGATGCTAGCGTCTATGACGCCACCGCTGCAGCGTCAGCATGAGGATATGTCAGCTATACAGATTATAGCAAACCTCAAGATGTTGTATGCTGCACAGGCGAGGACTGAACGCTATAATTTGACTAAGCTCTTCTTTCAGAGCAAACTGGCTGAAGGGAGCCCAGTGGGAGCGCACGTGCTCAAGATGATTGGGCACAAGGAGGCTCTGGAGAAACTGGGGCACACCATCAACCAGGAGCTTGCTGTGGACATTATTCTGCAGTCTCTCCCGCCATCATTCGACGCGTTCATTATTAATTTTAATATGAACAAAATCGATTGTACTCCGGCAGAGCTGCTGAATATGCTCTTGACCACTGAGGAGACTCTGAAGGGTAAGCCTTCGACCTCTGTCTTGATGGTTCCTTCAAGGAACAAGAAGAAGGGGAAGAAGGGCAAGGCCCCGGTCAAGAATTACTGCAAGGCTCTGAAGCAGAAGGTGAAGCGGTCCAAGGAATACAGGTGTTTCCACTGTGGCCAGCTGGGTCACTGGAAAAAGGACTGTAAAGCGCTCCAAGGAGATAAGAGGGGAAGCATCGCTTCTGGCTCAGGTATATTCGTGACTGAGGTCATGTTTTCTTCTTCTATATCATGGGTGTTGGACACTGCATGTGGAGTTCACATTTGTTCAAATGTACAGGAACTCAAGAGAAGAAGGCAGGTGGGACAGCATGAGGTGGACCTACGAGTTGGAAACGGGGCACGGGTTGCTGCTGTTGCTGTAGGAGACTACTTCATTCCTTTACCATCTGGCATTGTATTGGAACTAGACAATTGTTATTTTGTTCCCAGTATAACTAAAAATATTATCTCCATTCCTGCTCTTGTCAGGAAGGGGTTTTCCTTTGAATGCAATATTTCAAAGTGTATTTTGTCTTATGATAATATTGTTTATGCAACTGGTTCAATTAACAATGGGTTATTCATGTTGGACATGGAAAGTTCTATACAAAATGTTGATATTAAGAAAGCCAAGTATGCTGATGACAGCACCTTGCTGTGGCATAGTCGTTTAGGCCATATAAACGAGAAACGCATTAAGCGGTTGCATGATCATGGACTGCTGGGATCATTCTCCTATAAGGAGATTGATACATGCAAAGCTTGTTTGATGGGTAAAATGACGAAGTCACCTTTTCCTCACAAAGGTCAAAGGGCTTCAGGTTTACTTGACCTTATACACAGTGATGTGTGTGGGCCATTTAGTAAACATGCCAGAGGTGGCTATCAGTACTTCATTACCTTTACTGATGATTTCAGTAGATACGGGTATGTCTATCTGATGAGACATAAAAGTGAATCTTTTGACAAGTTCAAAGAGTTCAAGAATGAAGTACAAAATCAGCTAGGCCGAAATATCAAGGCACTTCGCTCAGATCGAGGTGGTGAATACCTAAGTCATACGTTTACTGACTATCTAAAGGAGTGTGGGATTATCTCACAGCTCACTCCGCCAGGAACACCGCAATGGAATGGTGTGTCCGAGAGGAGAAATAGAACGCTACTTGATATGGTTCGTTCTATGATGAGTCAGGCTACTCTTCCTTACTCCTTTTGGGGTTTTGCGCTGGAAACAGCTGCAAAGGTACTAAACCGAGTGCCATCCAAAGCAGTTTCTAAAACTCCATATGAGTTATGGTATGGGAAACAGCCAAGCTTGACATTTATCAGGATCTGGGGCTGCGAGGCTTATGTCAAAAAGCTCGCCTCTGGGAAACTAGAGAGCAGATCTGACAAATGTATCTTTGTCGGTTACCCTAAGGAAACTAAGGGTTATTATTTCTACGATCCCAAGGAGAACAAGGTTTTTGTTGCTCGGACGGCCATATTTCTTGAGAAGGAGTTTCTTCTGCAAGAGGCCAGTGGGAGAGAAATAAAACTGGATGAGAATCCAGAGGAAGGACAAAGTGATCAAGCACAGTTGGATGAGCCTGAGCCGGTAGAACAGGTTATTGAACAACCTGAGGCTCAAATATCACGGGAACCGCGAAGATCGGGAAGGATTCGTCGACAGCCTGAGCGCTATGACGGAGTCTACATCATTGACAATGATGAACCCCTTACTTATGCGGATGCGGTCAGTGGACCGGAGTCAGCGAGATGGCTTGAGGCTATGCGCGCCGAGATGGACTCCATGTCAGATAACCAAGTTTGGGATTTGGTTGATCCGCCTCCGGGAGTTATCCCTATAGGCTGTAAATGGATCTTCAAGAAGAAGATTGACATGGATGGTAACGTGGTTACCTATAAAGGCAGGCTAGTTGCGAAAGGTTTCAAACAAATCTACGGGATAGATTATGATGAAACTTTCTCACCTGTAGCCATGTTTAAGTCTATTCGGATTCTTTTCGCGATAGCTGCATATTATGATTATGAGATTTGGCAGATGGATGTGAAAACAGCTTTCCTTAATGGAAATCTGGATGAGGATGTGTATATGACACAACCTGAGGGTTTCACTAATCCAGCAGATCGTCATAAGATATGCAAGTTAAAGAAGTCTATTTATGGACTTAAACAAGCATCGAGAAGCTGGAATATTCGTTTTGATGAATCAGTCACTGAATTTGGTTTCATCAAGAACGAGGATGACCCGTGTGTATATAAGAGGTTTAGTGGGAGCGTGATTACTTTCCTAGTCCTCTACGTCGATGACATCTTGATCATTGGAAATGACATTCCTGAAATGCATGCTGTTAAAGCATGGCTGAGGAAGTGTTTCCAGATGAAAGATCTAGGAGAAGCAGCCTATGTGTTAGGTGTGAAGATCTACAGGGATAGATCTAAGAGGCTTCTCGGGCTGTGCCAGAGTACTTACATCGATAAGGTCCTGGAGAGATTTCATTTAGAGAATTCTAAACGTGGATATCTTCCAGTCAGACATGGTCTGAGTCTTTCGAAGAGTCAGTGTCCACAAACACAGGCTGAGAAAGATGAAATGGACAATACGCCTTATGCTTCGGCTATTGGTTCCATTATGTATGCGATGTTGTGTACTCGCCCAGACGTCGCTTACGGGTTAAGCGTGACCAGTCGTTACCAGAGTAATCCAGGTATGGCGCACTGGATTGCAGTCAAGAACATTTTAAAATATCTGCGGAGGACCAAAGATATGTTCTTGATATATGGTGGTCAGGAAGAACTCAGTATTGAAGGATATACTGACGCTTCGTTCCAGTCGGACCAGGATGATTTCCGATCGCAATCAGGCTATGTTTTTAGCTTGAATGGAGGTGCAGTGGTGTGGAAGAGTTTCAAACAGTCAACTGTTGCTGATTCCACAACAGAAGCCGAGTATGTTGCAGCCTCGGAAGCATCCAAGGAGGCAGTGTGGATTCGTAAGTTCGTGAGAGAACTTGGTGTTGTTCCTTCGAGTGTCGATCCTTTGGTTATCTTCTGTGATAACACTGGAGCAATCGCACAAGCAAAGGAACCACGGTCGCACCAGAAGTCCAAGCACATACTGAGACGGTTTCACTTGATCAGGGAGATCATAGATCGTGGCGAGATCAAAATCTGCAAGGTTCATACAGATGACAATCTGGCAGACCCGCTTACCAAGCCTCTGGCGCAGCAGAAGCATGAGAAGCACTGTAATAATATGGGTTTGAGATTTCTCAACCATTAGATTAAGTGCAAGTGGGAGATTGTTGGGGTATGCCCTTAAGGCTAATGTTTGAGGCCTATGGGAATGTATTTGTATCATGTAATAAACTGTTATGTTTATAAAGGCATGGTTGTTATTCAGTTAGCTACATTGTCTGCTGCAATATATGTTCTTCTGAATAATGTCTCAAAGCTGTTCAGCTCGGCTGACATGCTATTATGTCCTTAGTCGATATATCTTGGTGAACATGAGACAGCCTTGATATGATTGAGACTAATATGTGTTCTAATCTTATAGGATGCTTCGAGCATGGAATAAGATGTAGACTCATGGGTACATTGGATGTACTGGACAGACCCTACTAGGATGTTCAATTGTTTGTCACAATGTGAATATTCCTTGATTAAGACAAGTGGCACATTTCCTCTGACTTGAGATCACTTGTGTTTTCTAAATGATGATTGTCATTGTTTTGAGGTAGTTCAATATCATTTGAAACATAATGATTATAGACTATCTTGGATGGTGAGCTTGAGTCAGGTTAGAGCACTAGTGATAGACATAGGATTGCCGTCTCCTTGTTTAAGGAGTGTGATGTTCTAAAGGGGCCCCCTGGATAAGATGATTGAGAAAGTGTATGGCCATACCCAGGTCACAGTGTTCATCTGTTCTAATCATGCTCATCATATTGGAGTTACGAGCTTGACAGGCTTGTCCAATAAGAACATCCAGTGGCAAAGGAAATATGTATGCTTTGTGATTTGATTCACACTTGTGCTGTTTTTGGGTGTAGTCTTGGAAGACTCATTTCTTTATATCGGGAGATAGTGATGTGTTGCTAGATACCCCTCACTGATCGTGATAATGAGAATTATCGTTACCGACATTTAAAGGAAACCCTTAGGGTCGCACAATTTGATGATATGGCTTACTTAAGTCAGATCGTGTGGACTGAATTGTTTGGGTTCAGTTTAAAGGGAATTAGTCTCTGATTGTAAGTGAGATCTGGTCTGATCATGTTTGATTGATTAGGGCTTAAGATCGGTAAGCTTCGATCGAGAGAATAGATGCCAGATCGGTCAGATCAGGGGCATCGAGGAGATCGACGGTTAGATCGGGAACCTTAGGGTTTATTTAAGATCTAGACTAGATCATTGGCTTGATTGGTTCTTAAACCGAACCAAAGTGAACCGGCTCACTTGATGAGCGCATGGTTCAAGGGGAGAGGAGTTGGCGACAAGTTCACTTGGCGTGAACGTTGGGGTGAGGAGTGGTTACTATTTTTAGTAACCATGATCTCCACTTGGTGGGTGCTCTCGTCCGAATAGAGTATTCTCTATTTTCGCCACTTCAACTTATTTTTCCTCTCGCCCATATTCCTCTCGAGATTATTGTGTGAGTGTGGCGACGCTTGACGCTTGACGCTTGACGCTTGAGGAGGATTCGGCCAAGAAAGATTGACATCTCATTTTCCCTTCACTCGTCAAAGGACCTCTTGGAACCTTGCTAGCACAAGGAGCACCAAGAGAGATAGCGACATCATCTTGTGTGTGACGACAAGGAGAAGATCTCGTTTGATCTTTGCTTCCAAGCCGCCATCTAGAAATGGCAATGGTATGGATCGAATCACCTCTTATGCATTCGGGTTTTCTTTAAGTTGATTATATAAGGTGCATGCGATTCTTAGAGACCCTATCCGCTGCTTGAAAAACTGAATATGCGCCATGCTGGGTTTCGCCCCCCTCTAGAAAGGGGTCCAACAAATTGGTCATTGAACCAAATGTCATTGAACCAGCTCATGTGTGAGCGCTTGGTTCAAATGAAAGAGATGAGCGTTCGGTTCACTTGGGTGAACGCATGAACGCATGAGCATTGAGGGCTTTCTATATTTGGAAAGTTAGTTTTCTAATTTGAGAGTAACGCCCCACGTTTGTGTGAAACGCCTCTTGCTCTCGTTCTCTTCTCCTTTCGATGACACACTCGTGAAGAAAGAGGTTAACGCCTTGGAGAAAATTCAGCCAAGCAAGAGTTCATCTCTCAATTTCCCTTCAAGCGATCAAGGAGACTTGAAGGTCTTTGCTAGCACAAAGAACATCAAGGAGAAGCCATCTCTCTTCTTGTGTGCGGCACCTTTGGAGGAGAGCCCTTTCGATCTCTACTTCCAAGACGCCATCCATCAAATGGCATCGGTATGAATCTTTCGATCTTTACAAGGTTTTAAAGTTGATCATATGAATATATCACATGCGATCCTTATGAAACCCTAATTCCGCTGCCAAAAATTTTACATGCGCCACTTTAGGGTTTCGCCCCCCTCTCGAAAGGGACTTTCAATTGGTATCAGAGCGTATGGTTTATATATGTTCATATGATTGCTTGATCTTCATGCTTGATCCATGTATGCGCTTTTGATTAGATCTAAGGTTACATGCGAAAATTGTTGTAAACATATGTGAGTTGGCGAAAATACATGCTTATCATAGATGTATGTTTTCTCCTTGGCGCATGTTTGTTGGCGCATGCTTTAGTTTTTCTCAAAACAAAAGGACTTGCGCGCCCATCATTAGATCTAATAAGCGCCTACTATAAACCCTTAGACGGGTTATTAGGGTTGAAGTCATCGTCTAGTTAAGATCCAAACAGTCTGATCAGACCATCTGACAGCCTAGATGGGTCGACCAGATGGCACCTGTGCTCAAGCACGAAGTGGCTATAGGTCGACTGCAGACAGGCGTGTAGCGATGTCTGGTTGAGACAACCAGTGAACGCGCATGAGTTGGGCCCGGGGTCACACCCGCTTGCTTGAACTCATGAGGGTCGTTCAGCCCATGTGCATGCATTGTTGGCCACTGGGTCAACTCAAGTCAGTTAGGACTTGGTGCATGCAAGGGCAGTGGATCTGACTAGACATGATGAGTGGATCCCTATTAATGGACCGTTGTAAGGTAGTAGGGCAAATAAGAAAAATAAAATTGATTCCAATGGGATTTCGAAAAATTTTATTTTCTTGTAATGGATCACATGTTGATTGCATACCATGATGAGTGTCTATTTCATCTTATGTGGGTTGCCCTTTTCATGTGTGCTGTGCTGGGGCCTGCGAGCCTGGATTAAATTGTAAATTATTATAATTGTGATCTGCGTATCACATTTTAATTAATTTATTGTGTAATTGACCTGCGTGTCAATCATGTCTAGATAGATTAAAATGTATTTTAATCAGACATGAGCACAGAGCACACTTGGCAGAGGCGCATGCAGCTTGAGGCTTGACCAGGTGGGAGGTCCAGGGTTCGACTCTGGGACAGGCGCATTTACCTGGTGGGCGCACCTGAGCTGCAGTGGGCGCTTGGGCCCTAGGTTGGGCCAGATGAGATGCAAAAGACCCAAGAAGAGCTCAAGTGAAGACTTAAGTTAATTAAGGTCTTACCTAGGCTTATTGGGCGTTTACCACATAAGATCAGCATGCTTTCTACTTATTGTTTATATAATTAGAATTGCATGATTTATTCTTCTGCTATCACCATAGGATTTGAATGATAGTAAGAAGATAAAAGACCGTTAAAATCCAACGCTAAAATATCAAGCACGTAAGCCTTCTAACGCGAAACCTCACTGTTCTGACTATCGTTGGGGCCGTGTTGTACCCACTCAGTGGGCATGCCCATCTATCTTCAGACGGTGTGTGATTACACCTGCGTGTTATATAGAAGGGATTTATCGCTTCTCGTTGCTCAGCATAGCACGTGGTGGTCCAGGAAGTAGGTCGGGTCAGCTTGACCATGTAGTGATGGAGGCAGTAGCCCTACTCTGAGGAGATCTGGTCGGGCCCGTAGGGTACCTAATCGATATGGGTTCCCTTAGGGTTCCATTTCTTGCATGGCATTTAGGGTAATTTACTTTTCAAATAAATACATGCATCATGTAGACAATTATGGCAAGTCCACTTGTAGTAGGTGGTGCATTGTAACTCATGAACTTATGTATTCTTGCATCATAAGTAGTGCATGTAGGCATTAGGATCATTTTGGCAGGTCAATCAGGAAAGGAGCAGCTCAAGATCCAGCTCAAGGTCACTCAAGCTCCACTCATCAAGTTCAGCTCCAGAAAAGGAAAGGAGGACTTCAAAGCCCAAGCTCACTTCAATCCATGTCATAACTCACTTGCTAGTTTTGTTGGGCGCATCTTCAAGAAAGCAATCAACCACCTCATCATCCAATCAAGTTATATGCGCCAACCACTAGAGGAATGAATTCAAATCTCCTCCATCAAGATCCACAATCAAAGGGATTACTCATCAAGATCCCCAATTAGAGGAGAACACTTATGAAGACATTAATGAGAAGATTCCATCTCTTGTTGCCGCCCATGTCTTCATGGAAAGGATTCAAATTTTGAAATCCCTTGTCCATGCGCCATCAAGCTTGTCGCCAAAGATAAGAAGACAATCCCCTCAAGCACTTAAAGAGTTGCCAAACAAAGATCATCAAAGAAGGAAACTCATGAAGAGGATTTGCGCCCACATCACCATGAATTTGAAATTCAAACTCCATCCATTTTTGTAAGAGGCGCATGGAAGACAATTACTATCCTGCCCTAGCCTCATCTCACCTATAAAAGCATGACCTCCCCCTTGTATTTTCGATTACCTCTTGATGAAATATATTGTCTATTAGTTGCCTAGCTTAATTAATTGTGTTAGTGTTCAAGTTCTCTTTAGCCGAGCCTCTTCTCCCTCTTCTAGTTCTTCACCGAAATCCTAAGAAGCCTCCTTCTTGTTTGTGTGCGCCACCACAAGGAGCCCTTCTTCACCCTCGGTTTGGAGCAAGAAGAGAAGCATCCTCGGCTTCAAGGAGTTCTCACCCTCTCGGATAAGTCTTCTTCTTCTTTACACTTCTTATTTTGACTCTAAGAACTCTTCTCTACACTCATATTGGTTTATTTACATTGTAGCTTGCGCTTGGAGTGAGTAAAGAAGGGGCGCCTTCCCCCTTCCTTCTCTTTCTCCCCCTCCTTCTCTTTAGTTGCTTAATATTAGCAAGGGAATTTGTGAGGCTTAACCTCACCCCTTGATTTACTCCTGTATTAAAATCCGTGGCTTGTACGGATCTTCTGTGTTTGCTTGTAAGCTCCACCCTACACCTTCCATCAGAGTTGGACCGGTGAAGAACGGGAAGCACAGCCCTTCTATTCTCAAGGGCTACACTGTAAGTTTATTTCCTGCAGTTACTGCTTTCTAGTGTAGAACTTTCTTACTGCTCTTAGTTAAACTCGAATTTTCTTATCTATTTAAAATACAAAAAAATTAGTTTTCTAAACCTCGTTAGTTTAATCACGGTTTTCCTTATTATTAAGCTATCTATCAAAATCCGTTTTCAAAAGCGTTGTTTGAATGCTTTAGACCCCCCGTCCTACATCATGTAGGCTACATACTGAGCATATGTGAGCTATATGGAGGCAGCCATCTGTGGGATCAGAGACTGTGTTGTACCAACTCAGTTGGCACAGTCTGCTGGATTGCCCAGATGAAGGGGAATCGCACGGGTTGGCGATTGGCTGGGATTGCCTACCAGAAATTAGTGCTTGTACTCTCTGTGCATCTTATCTCGCCTGAGCAGGACGCGGAGACCAAGTATGAAATCTGGATCCCATCTCACTAAAAGAGCGTTACTCTTTCGGACTGTTTAATGGATTTTTCAGTCAGATAAAATAGTGAGAAAAGAATCTTTCTTAAGTCTTGGATTGATTCTAAACATTGATACTAACCTTGCTGTTCTTGCAATGTTGTAGATTTCTGCAGCAACGAACACCACGAATTTCAATGTGCGATCCCTACTGGAAAGGGAGAAGTTTGCTGGGCCAAACTTCTCGGACTGGTACGGACACCTTAAGATTGTTCTTAAGGCAGAGAGGAAACTGTATGTCCTCGAGACGGCTATACCGCCTCAACCCGCTGCGAACGCCGCAAGGGCGGTTCGCGATGCCTATGAAAAGCATGTCAATGATAGCATTGATGTCGCTTGCCTGATGCTTGCGTCTATGACGCCAGAGCTGCAACGTCAGCATGAGGATCTATCTGCTATACAGATTATAGCAAACCTCAAGATGCTGTATGCTGCACAGGCTAGGACTGAACGCTACAATTTGACTAAGCTTTTCTTTCAGAGCAAACTGACTGAAGGGAGTCCAGTGGGAGCTCACGTACTCAAGATGATTGGGTACAAGGAGGCTCTAGAGAAACTGGGACACACCGTCAATCAGGAGCTTGCTGTAGACATCATTCTTCAGTCTCTCCCGGCCTCTTTCGATCCGTTCATTATTAATTTCAATATGAACAAGATCGACTGTACCCCGGCAGAGTTACTGAACATGCTCTTGACTACAGAGTTGACTCTAAAGGGAAAGCCTTCAACCTCTGTCTTAATGGTTCCCACCAGGAACAAGAAGAAGGGGAAGAAGGGAAAAGCCCCTATCAAGAGCTACAACAAGGCTCTGAAACAAAAGGTTAAGCGGTCGAAGGAATACAGATGTTTCCATTGTGGCCAGCTGGGTCACTGGAAAAAGGATTGTAAAGCGCTCCAAGGAGACAAGAAGGGAAGCATCACTTCTGGCTCAGGTATTTTTGTGACTGAGGTCATGTTTTCTTCTTCTATTTCATGGGTGTTGGACACTGCATGTGGAGTTCACATTTGTTCAAATCTACAGGAACTCAAGAGAAGAAGGCAGGTGGGACAGCATGAGGTGGACCTACGAGTTGGAAACGGGGCACGGGTTGCTGCTGTTGCTGTAGGAGAATATCACATCTCATTACCATCTGGACTTGTATTAGAACTGAACAATTGTTACTTTGTACCTAGCATAACGAAAAATATTATCTCTATTCCTGCTCTTGTCAGGAAAGGGTTTTCCTTTGAATGCAATATTTCAAAGTGTGTTATTTCTTTAGATAATATTGTTTATGCTACTGGATCAATTAACAATGGATTATTCATGTTGGACATGGAATGTTCTATACAAAATATTGATAATAAGAAAGCCAAGTATGCTGATAATAGCACCTTACTATGGCATAGTCGTTTAGGCCATATTAACAAGAAACGCATTAAGCGGTTGCATGACCATGGACTGCTGGGATCATTCTCCTATGAGGAGATTGATACATGCAAAGCTTGTTTAATGGGTAAAATGACGAAGTCTCCTTTTTCTAATAAAGGTCAAAGGGCTTCAGGTTTACTTGACCTTATACACAGTGATGTGTGTGGGCCATTTAGTAAACATGCCAGAGGTGGCTATTCATACTTCATTACCTTTACTGATGATTTCAGTAGGTATGGATATGTCTATCTAATGAGACATAAAAGTGAATCTTTTGACAAGTTCAAAGAATTCAAAAATGAAGTACAGAATCAGCTAGGCCGAAATATCAAGGCACTTCGCTCAGATCGAGGTGGAGAATACCTAAGTCGAGAGTTTACTGACTATCTGAAGGAGTGTGGGATTATCTCACAGCTCACTCCGCCAGGAACACCGCAACGGAATGGTGTGTCCGAAAGGAGGAACAGAACCTTATAGGATATGGTTCATTCAATGATGAGTCAGGCTACTCTACCTTACTCCTTTTGGGGATTTGCACTGGAAACAGCTGCAAAGGTACTAAACCGAGTGCCATCCAAGGCAGTTTCAAAGACTCCATATGAGTTATGGTATGGGAAACAGCCGAGCTTGAAATTTATTAAGATCTGGGGTTGCGAAGCTTATGTCAAAAAGCTTGCCTCTGGGAAACTAGAGAGCAGATCTGAGAAATGTATCTTTGTCAGTTACCCTAAGGAAACTAAGGGTTATTATTTCTACGATCCCAAAGAGAACAAGGTATTTGTTGCTCGGACGGCCATTTTTCTTGAGAAGGAATTTCTTCTGCAAGAGGCCAGTGGGAGAGAAATAAAGCTGGATGAGAATCCAGAGGAAGGACAAAGTAGTCAAGCACAGTTGGATGAGCATGAGCCAGTAGAACAGGTTATTGAACAACCTGAGGCTCAGATATCACGGGAACCGCGAAGATCGGGAAGGATCCGTCGACAGCCTGAGCGCTATGACGGAGTCTACATCATTGATCATGATGAACTCCTCACTTATGCGAATGCGGTCAGTGGACCGGAATCAGCGAGATGGCTTAAAGCTATGCGAGCCGAGATGGACTCCATGTCAGATAACCATGTCTGGGATTTGGTTGATCCGCCTCCGGGAATAATCCCTATAGGCTGTAAATGGATCTTCAAGAAGAAGATTGACATGGATGGTAACGTGGTTACCTATAAAGGTAGGCTAGTTGCGAAAGGTTTCAAACAAATCTACGGGATAGATTATGATGAAACTTTCTCTCCTGTAGCCATGTTCAAGTCTATTCGGATCATTCTTGCGATAGCAGCATATTACGATTATGAGATCTGACAGATGGATGTGAAGACCGCTTTCCTTAATGGAAATCTAGAAGAGGATGTGTATATGACACAACCTGAAGGTTTCACTAATCCATCAGATCGTCATAAAATATGCAAGTTAAAGAAGTCCATTTATGGACTTAAACAAGCATCTAGAAGCTGGAATATTCGTTTTGATGAATCAATCTGTGAATTTGGTTTCATCAAGAATGAAGATGACCCGTGTGTATATAAGAGGTTTAGTGGGAGCGTGATTACTTTCCTAGTCCTCTATGTCGATGATATCTTAATCATTGGAAACGATATTCCTGAACTACATGCGGTTAAAGCATGGTTAAGAAAATGTTTCCAGATGAAAGATCTAGGAGAAGCAGCCTATGTATTAGGTGTGAAGATCTACAGAGATAGATCTAAGAGGCTTCTCGGGCTGTGCCAGAGTACTTACATCGATAAAGTCCTGGAGAGATTCCATTTAGAGAATTCTAAAAGAGGATATCTTCCAGTCAGACATGGTCTGAATCTTTCGAAGAGTCAGTGTCCACAAACACAGACTGAGAAAGATGAAATGGACAATACGCCTTATGCTTCGGCTATTGGGTCCATTATGTATGCGATGTTGTGTACTCGCCCAGACGTTGCTTACGGGTTAAGCGTAACCAGTCGATTCCAAAGTAATCCAGGTCAGGCACACTGGATTGCAGTCAAGAACATTTTGAAATATCTGCGGAGGACCAAAGATATGTTCTTGGTGTATGGTGGTCAGGAAGAACTCAGTATTGAAGGATATACTGACGCTTCGTTCCAATCTGACCAGGATGATTTCCGATCGCAATCAGGCTATGTTTTTAGCTTGAATGGAGGTGCAGTGGTGTGGAAAAGTTTCAAACAATCTATCGTTGCTGATTCCACAATAGAAGCCGAGTATGTTGCAGCCTCAGAAGCATCTAAGGAGGCAGTGTGGATTCGTAAGTTCATTCAGGAACTTGGTGTTGTTCCTTCGAGTGCAGATCCTTTGGTTATCTTCTGTGATAACACTGGAGCAATAGCACAAGCAAAGGAACCACGGTCGCACCAGAAGTCCAAGCACATACAGAGGAGGTTTCACTTGATCCGGGAGATCATTGATCGTGGCGAGATCAAAGTCTGCAAGGTTCATACAGATGACAATCTGGCTGACCCGCTTACTAAGCCTCTGGCGCAGCAGAAGCATGAGAAGCACTGTAATAATATGGGTTTGAGATACCTCAACCATTAGATTAAGTGCAAGTGGGAGATTGTTGGGGTATGCCCTTAAGGCTAATGTTTGAGGCCTTGGGATTGTATCAGTATCATGTATAAACTCTATGTTTATGAAGGCAATGGTTGTTATTCAGGTTGTTACATTATCTGCTGCAATAAGTGTACTTCTGAATAATGTCTCAATGCTGTTCAACTAGGCTGACATGCAGTTAAGTCCTTAGTCGAGATATCTTGGTGAACTTGAGACAGCTTTGATATGATTGAGACTAATATGTGTTCTAATCTTATAGGATGCTTTGAGCATGGAATAAGATGTAGACTCATGGGTACATTGGATGTACTGGACAGACCCTACTAGGATATTCAATTGCTTGTCACAATGTGAATAATCCTTGTATGCAACAAGTGGCATATTTCCTCTGACTTGAGATCACTTGTGTTTCTAAATGATAATTGTCATTATTTTGAGGTAGTTCAATATCATTTGAAACATAATGGTTATAGACTATCTTGGATAATGATCATGAGTTAGGTTAGGACACTAGTGATAGATAAAGGATTGCCGTCTCCTAGTTTGGAGTGTGATGTTCTATAGGGGCCCCCCTTGGATGAGATGATTGAGAAAGTGTATGGCCATACCCAGATGACTGTGTTCATCTGATCTAATCATTCTCATCATATTGGAGTCACAGGCTTGACACGTTTGTCCAATAAGAACATCCAGTGGCAAAGGAAACATGTATGCCTTGTGAAGTGGATTCACACTTGTGCTGTGGTTTGGGTGTAGTCTTGGAAGACTCTTTCCTTTATATCGGGAGACAGTGATGTGTTGCTAGATACCCCTCACTGATCGTGATAACGTAAGTTATCGTTACCGACATTTAAAGGAAACCCTTAGGGTCACACAATTTGATGATATGGCTTACTCATGTCAGATCGTGTGGACTGAATTGTTTCGGTTCATTTTAAAGGGATTTAAACTCTGATTGTAAGTGAGATCTGGTCTGATCATGTTTGATTGATTAGGGCTTGAGATCGGTAAGCTTCGATCGAGAGAAGTGATGCTAGATTGGTGAGATCTAGAGCATCGAGAGATCAACGGTTAGATCTTGAACCTTTGGGTTTAATTAGATCTAGATCAAAGGCTTGGCTTAATTGGTCATTGAACCAAATGTCATTGAACCGGCTCATGTGTGAGCGCTTGGTTCAAATGAAAGAGATGAGCGTTCGGTTCACTTGGGTGAACGCATGAACGCATGAGCATTGAGGGCTTTCTATATTTGGAAAGTCGGTTTTCCAATTTGAGAGTAACGCCCCACGTTTGTGTGAAACGCCTCTTGCTCTCATTCTCTTCTCCTTTCGACGACACACTCGTGAAGAAAGAGTTTAACGCCTTGGAGAAAATTCAGCCAAGCAAGAGTTCATCTCTCAATTTCCCTTCAAGCGATCAAGGAGACTTGAAGGTCTTTGCTAGCACAAAGAACATCAAGGAGAAGCCATCTCTCTTCTTGTGTGCGGCACCTTTGGAGGAGAGCCCTTTCGATCTCTATTTCCAAGACGCCATCCATCAAATGGCATTGGTATGAATCTTTCGATCTTTATAAGGTTTTAAAGTTGATCATATGAATATATCACATGCGATCCTTATGAAACCCTAATTCCGCTGCCAAAAATTTTACATGCGCCACTTTAGGGTTTCGCCCCCCTCTCGAAAGGGACTTTCACTCCTAGTCCACAACTCATGTGGGGTCTTAGGAACACTCTTTGACGGAACGTTATTCAGTGTCTTGATTGTTGTAAGTAATGCAAAACCCCATAAATATGGAGGTAGAGTTGCGTGACTCATCATAGATCGAACCATGTCCAACAAAGTTCGATTTCTCCTCTCAGACACCCCATTCCACTGAGGTGTTCTAGGAGGAGTGAGTTGGGAAAGAATCCCACACTCTCTAAGATAGTCAACAAACTCATGGCTCAAGTACTCTCCGTCTCGATCACACCGAAGAGCCTTAATGGATCGTCCAAGCTGGTTTTCCACTTCATTCTTGAACTCCATAAATTTCTCCAAGGATTCAGACTTATGTCTCATCAAATAGACATAACCATATCTACTGAAGTCATCAGTAAATGTGATGAAGTAGACATACCCACCTCTAGCTTGTTTGTTGAATGGCCCACACACATCACTGTGTATTAGATCCAACAAACCTGTGGCCCTCTCACCATGCTTGGTGAATGGCGCCTTTGTCATTTTGCCCAACAAACAAGGCTCGCATGTGTCAAATTCCTCCAAGGAATCTAAATCCAGGAATCCATTTGCATGGAGATTTTGGATGCTATTCTTGTTGATGTGCCCTAAACGACAATGCCAAAGATAAGTATTATTTAAACCACTTAACTTGATCCTCTTAGCATTCACGTTGCACACAGAACTTTGCATGTCCAAGACATACAACCCATTGCATAGTGTACCAGATCCATAGAATATGTTTGCCAATGAAAAAGAACATGTGTTCTCTTTTATCGCAAAACAAAATCCTTTCCTCGCCAGGGCAGGAATGGATATAATATTCTTAGTAATCGACGGTGCATAGAGGCAATGTTCCAGTTCTAGTTGAAGTCCAGACGGGTGCGAGAGAGTGTAGTCTCCTATAGTTACAGCAGCAACCTGTGCCCCGTTACCGACCCGAAGGTCAATCTCTCCTGGTCGCACTGTCCTACTTCGTTTGAGCCCTTGCATACTTGTACAAATATGCACTCCACATGCGGTATCCAATACCCACGTATTTGAAGTAGATAGATTGACTTCAACCACGCAAATACTAGAGCCTGAAGATGAAGGTGTAACCCTTCTCCTCTCCTCTTTCTCGTTATGCCTTTTATAGCTTTCGAGCTTGAGGTCACCCCTCAAGTTTTGACACCAATCCATCAAGTTGGATCCAACCAACTTGTCCTTTTCCAGGATAGATCACAGTGACAATCTGCTATTGTTCATTGTCATCGTTTCTACAACAACCAAGAAAAGCAGATTAGCACTACTTCAAATCATTTAAACTGGACTTGTTTTAAATGATCATGGCTCCCACTATTTTAATCGAATTGACAACCCACAAAGTCAATCGGGAAATTCAAGATTTCCTAGTGAGATGGGATCCTTGTTCCTCACACGGCCTCGCGTCCCGCTAGGGCAGGATGTACTGCACGAGGTGACGCATGTATCTCAAGGTAGGTGCGCCAGCCAATTGCAACTTAGCAATTCCCCTTCTCGGGACAGTTCAAGCATTTTGTGCCCAGCTAGGGCTAGAACAACACAAAACCCTAACTTCTTGAGGCTGCCTCTAGAGTTCCATCATGTGGCCATCACATATGAAAAACTAGTCAAGTCTATCATGACCGTTATGCCCAGGGCCAACGAATTCCTTGCAAAGGCGCGTCCAGGATTTTAACTGGACTGCGGAAAACATTGTCACCACACACCTCCTAAAGATAGATTGGTGTGTCCACTAGGGTGGAAATAATGCACAGCACCATCGATCGATAGTTTGACGAGGGCTATGCGTTAGAAGGCTACTAGACTTGATATTTCAATGAGGGTTTTGAGGTCTCATCAATTCAATTTTATCTTATGTCTAGCATTACAGGCATGCAATCCTATAGTGATAACATAAAATAAAACATCATAGGCATGCTTTAGCAGATATGGAAAGCAGTAAAGGGATGATGTGATCATAGCCTATTCAAGACATTGAACCAACCCATGCTAGAAGAGGTTCAACTCTTGACCTAGGACTCAAGCCCCTAAAGACCTAATCTAGCTGACTTCTATCTTGGTCTTCAAGCTCGGCTCCAAGGTCCTCCTCACCATGGTTTAGCTCTCTAACCCTAGAGGTAGTTCTAGGGAAACCCTAGAAGCACCTTCATAGGTTCGGCCAATGCCATGGGCTTCCTTCAAGGATGATGCGCCACCAAGTAAGGGCCATCAAGGAGGGGTGCTTCTTGCGCCACCATGCAAGGTGCACAAGCAAGCATGCATGCGCCTATCTTCAGGTGATGTGCGCCATCCTAATCTTCATCTTAATTAAAAGCAAAAAGAAAAGTGGCACGCAGGCCTCACAAGAGTACATCACAGGCATGCAGAGGGGCTTGATTAATGATCACAACACCATGCACAATCAAGGCATTACTCATGCAATTCTACATGTTCATGAAAAACATAAAATTTCAAATTTTACTTTTTCATAAAACTAGTTTCTTTTTCTCATCTTCTTCTCACAAATCTTTTAGTTATTTACAATTAATTTTCGTGATGATTTCAAACATCCTCTCAGCTGATAATTTTGTCAGATCAAGAGACCCAGCCAGTCCGAAGACACAATGCCCGTCCTACTTGACAAAACCACGTGCGCCTTTGATCTTTAAACCATGCAAGAAAAATAACCCAAAAATCCAAAAGAGATTGAAAAGGTGATATTAACAAGAAACGCTAATTTTTCCTACTTTTAGAAAAAACGTTTGCCATACAATTTGCAATTTTTTGAAAATTGAAATATGGCATGTGAGCATGAAAAATATGAAAAGCATGAAAAACATTGTTCGAGTTTCGCAAGTCGCTCTGATACCACTGTTGGGAAACCCCGGGGATATTTTACAAATTTTCAGAGATGCAAACACGTTGCGCAGAGGAAGAATACCCCCGAAACAGGCCAATCCCAAAATCCCAGTGAAGATTGCATGCGAAAGAGTCGACACGATGAGATAGAAAGTACCTTGATTTAGGTGAGGTCGATGTCGTAGTAGGCGCCCAAGCGTGCGCCCTCTGCAGTCTCACACACATGGATGCCTTGAGGTCTCTTTTTCCACGCCCAGTGCTAGCCTCGGGAAGAAGATCCAAGCCTTGTGCTTATTCCTCTAGCCTTGCGCCACCTCCAAGATGTATGCGCCAAGAGGAAGATGAGGAGAAGGAAGTCGCCAAACACCACCAAATTCCTCACGCCAAGAGGAAGGGAAGAAGGTGTGTTGCGGCTAGGGTTGGATGGAAGAATTGCGCCACTAGCCTCTTGCTCTCGCCCTCAAGAACTCACCCTCAATTTTGATCACGCCTCAAGGAGAGATTAGTATCATGAGGGGAGGCGTCTATGGCTCTATTTATAGAGCAAGAGGCGGTTGAGTGTGTGGCCACAATTCAATTTGAGTGGGCGGCTGATGGAGGACCAGCCCCTGCCCCACATAAGTTGCAAAGGACCAGGAAGAAGCCCTCCAAAAATGGCTTCCCCTCCTAGGCCCCCTTGTTGCATTTTCTCCTTACTTGCATATTTCCTTATTTGCACTTTCCATATTTGCAATTTGCTTTGGTTGAATAAATTTTACTTCTAGTGCATCATGTAGTTTTGCATGCTAGGATAGTATCTTGCATTTGCAACTAACATGGCAGGTTAGGGTTAGCTCAAAGAGACATTTAGGAGCTCAGCTCAAGTCACTCAACTAGTGGAGCTCCCAATTTGGAAAGAGAGCACTTCAACTACTTCAATCCAAAGACTTCAAAATGGAGTTGCTTGCAATTAAGTCAACATCCCTTCCAAAACAAGCCAAGGCGCCAACCATGAGAGAAGGAATCGAATTCAGCCCACACTTCCCAATTTGCGCCAAAGATACCAAAGATCAAATCAAGATCCACAAATCATGGGATCCCCATCTAGATCCCCAATTTGTGGAAACATCTATGGAAATCTCGCCAAGCTCTTGAAGGAAGGATTTCGAATTTCAAATGGATTCAATAAAAGGGATTCGAAAGCAAGGAAGAATTCAGCCCACACTTGCCAATTGCGCCAACCATCAATCAAGATCCACAATTTGTGGAACCCAATCGCATTGTCATCAAAGCAAACAAGGAAAGAGACCAAGGAAACCTTCGGCCACAAGAAAACTCCACCAAAAACAATAAGAAGTCGAATTCAAAAATCAGCCACTAAAAGGAAGGATCAAATGAAGACATCAATGCTGAATTTTTCTTACTTCTTTTGTAATTTCGCCAAGGGTAAAATGTCACCCTTAACCTTGGCCCTAATCCGCCTATAAGTTGTATTTCTCTTTCTTTTGTCGAGTAGTTGCCTAGTGAAAAAAAATGGTGTTTGCAATGGTGCTTGTGTCACCAAATACCTCTCTTCTTCCCCTCTTCTAAAGGGCCGAGCCCTTCCCTTCCCCTCTTCTCCTTCTCCCCTCTAATCCTCCATTCAACTAAAAGCCTTGAAGGTCCTTTCACTTCCTTTGACGAGACTTCAAGGAAGATCCACCACACTTTGATCTCGGCAAGCATTAGAAGGCTCCTTGGAAGCTTCATCACTCTCGGCCATCATGAAGAATGACATCAAGAAGACACCTCTTTGGCTAAGTTCCTTCCCCTCACCCTCTTTTTAATTCTAGAACTTATTCCTACACTAACCTTGTTGTTTCTTGAAGGATGATACAAGGATTTGGAGGTTCTCTTGGCGCAAGACACTCTTCTTCCACCCCCCCCCTTTTAAATTAGATAGTCCTTAATCTTGTTAGCAAGAGAATTTGGGAGCCTAACTCCCCTCTTGACTTCTCTTTGATTGTTGGACAATTAAACTTTGTTTAAACTCACCCACGCATGTGTGGGCCTTGAATGTTTGCATGTGTGTAAGCTCATAGGGCCCTACTTCGTTGCCATCAACCATTGGACCGGTGAAGAACGGGAAGGTGACCCCTTCTATTCTGAAGGGGTCCAAGGTGAGTTTTAACTTTCAAGTCATTTCTTTCCTTGCAAGTAGTTTTAAAGTAATTGTAGTTTCGGTTTTCTTTACTATTAAAATACCAAAAATATTTTCCAACCTCGGTAGAGTAAATCTCGGATTTTATTATAAAATACAAAAAAAATATTTTCTCAAAGCATTGTTTGCATGCACCTTTTGGCCCTGTGTTTGCCCCCTACATCAATTTGGTATCAGAGCACACTCTTAGAATAGATTTTTAGCCTAAAGACTATTTTTCAAATTCTAAGACTTTCTTGGACCTAGGTGTTTGAAAGAAGTTGATCTCATAAAAGGCTATCATATAATATATCACTTTTAGGAGCCTTATTTTCAAAACTAATTTCTTTCAAAACTATCTTTGACCATGACTACTAGATCGGGAGCAAATTATAATAATCACCCTGAATCCAATGATATTACTAGACAAACTGAACCTAATGACATGGCTAGACTCTTTAACATGATGGCGTCCTTCCAAGAGGAACTTAGGGATATTAGAGCTAGACTCCCAAATCCTGAAAATCTTAGGGATGATAGACCCCCTAGTCGGCCCTCAAGTGAACCCATCCTAGGTGAACATCCCCAAAACAATAGGAACCATAATAGGAGAGTCCAAGAACCTGAATGGGAAGAGCCACATGCGTGACCCTATCAAAGACCTAGGGAGGATGATGTGCACCGCAACATCAAACTCACACCTCCATACCTTTAGTGGTTCCCTTGATCCTAGAGAATTCCTAGATTGGGCTGTCAAACTTGAGCAATATTTTGACTGGAGCCTAATGCCTGCGCACTCCAAAGTTAGGTTCACCCGTTGTCTTTTAGAGGGTATTGCTAGATTGTATTGGACAAATGTGGAAAGGAGCCTTGAGAATTTTGGTCGTCCACCTATTTAAAGATGGGATGAGATGTACCAAAAGCTAAAGGAAAAATATGTCCCACCCTATTATCAGACCAAGCTAGTTGATCAAACCATAGGTCTAGTACAAGGAAACCTCACCGTTACTGACTACACGACCAAGTTTGATGAGCTCCTTCTTAGGAGTGGTATGCATGAACTGCCCCATGTCACCCTTAGCAGATATAAGAATGGGATTAGGTCTGAGATCAAAAAGGGGATGACCTACTACCACATAGACTCTGTAGAAACTGCCTATCAAAGAGCCTTAGAGGTAGAAGAAAACTTAAGAGATGCCTTTAGGAAAGAGGTTGATTCCTCTAGATCATACTCCAAGCCACCTACACCTACACCCAATTCCTCTAGCTCTCACCCCAAGGCACCTACATCAACACCCTCTAGACCTAGATCTGTCCTAGAACCAAGTAGAGTCACTTGCCATGCTTGTCACCAAGTAGGACATTACATGAAAGATTGTCCCAAGAGAGTCCTATACTTAGGTGAAGAAAAACATGAGGAGACCTATGAGGAGAACCACGAAGAAAACCATAACCCCGACTCTGGATGTGTAGTATTTGAAGAGTTAACTTATGATAGTGGTGAGGAACAATCCCAAGACACCTTAGGAGTAGTTAGGGGCACCCTCATCAAGCCTACCCCAACTGAGGACTGGCGTAGGACAAGTATTTTTCACACCTACACGAATTGCAATGGCAACATGTGCAAAGTAGTGATAGATGGGGGAAGTAGTCTCAACGCGGTTTCTCATTCAGCCCTAGTAAAGTTTAACCTTAAGGCTGAACCACACCCTAGCCCCTATAGCATATCCTGGTTCAACCAGTCTAGTGTTCCTATTACTCACAGATGCTTAGTGCCCCTTCAATTTGCCATCTACCAAGGAAAGATCTGGTTTGACGTTGTTACCATGGACGTTGCCCAAGTCTTACTCGGTCGTCCTTGGCTATTTGACATGGATGTTATCCACTACGGTCGGACTAACACCTACGTCTTTAGCCATGAGGGACAAAAGATCAAGTTGAAGCCATCAATGCCTAAAGAACTAAAGGCCTCCACGAACAAGGGTAGGATAGATGAAGCCAAACCCCCTAATCCTACCATCAAGCTCATAAGGACCCAAACCATAATCGAGGAACATTTAGAGGATCCTAATCCAAGACCCAAACCATTCATGCAACTGCCAATCATTCAGGATACCCCCATTGAAACTAAGGGATCCCATCCCTTTGAGCCTATAGAATCCATAGAATCCCTTCCGTCTAACCCTAAGGAACTACATGAACCACCCACAGGGATAGCCCAGCCTAACCCTAAGGAGTCACCCAAGCCACCCAAAGGGATAGTGAAGAAACCCCTTTCGAGAGGGGGGCGAGAACCCTAAACATGCTGTTGGGGTATGCCCTTAAGGCTAATGTTTGAGGCCTTGGGATTGTATAAGTATCATGTAATAAACTCTTGTGTTTATAAAAGGCATGGTTATTATTCAGGTTGTTATCTTGTCTGCTGTAATGAGAGTACTTCTGAATAATGTCTCAAAGCTGTTCAGCTAGGCTGACAGGCTATAAGTCCTTAGTCGAGATATCTTGGTGAACATGAGACAGCCTTGATATGGTTAAGACTAATATGTGTTCTAATCTTATAGGATGCTTCGAGCATGGAATAAGATGTAGACTCATGGGTACATTGGATGTACTGGACAGACCCTACTAGGATATTCAGTTGGTTGTCACAATGTGAATATTCCTTGTATGCATCAAGTGGCACATGTCCTTTGACTTGAGATCACTTGTGTTTCTAAATGATGAATGTCATTATTTTGAGGTAGTTCAATATCATTTGAAAGATAATGATTATAGACTATCTTGGATAATGATCATGAGTCAGGTTAGGACACTAGTGATAGATATAGGATTGCCGTCTCCTTGTTCAAGGAGTGTGATGTTCTAAAGGGCCCCCCTATATGAGATGATTGAGATAGTGTATGGCCATACCCAGATGACTATGATCATCTGATCTAATCATGCTCATCGTATTGGAGTTACAGGCTTGACATGCTTGTCCAATAAGAACATCCAGTGGCAAAGGAAACATGCATGCCTCGTGAGTTTGATTCACACTTGAGCTGTGTTTTGGGTATAGTCTTGGAAGACTCTTTCCTTTATATCGGGAGACAGTGATGTGTTGCTAGATACCCCTCACTGATCGTGATAACGTAAGTTATCGTTACCGACATTTAAAGGAAACCCTTAGGGTCGCACAATGTGATGATATGGCTTACTTAAGTCAGATCGTGTGGACTGAATTCTTTGGGTTCAGTTTAAAGGGAAATAAACTCTGATTGTAAGTGAGATCTGGTCTGATCATGTTTGATTGATTAGGGCTTGAGATCGGTAAGCTTCGATCGCGAGAGTTGATGCTAGATCGGTGAGATCAAGAGCATCAGGAGATGGACGGTTGGATCTGGAACCTTAGGGTTTGATATGGTCTAGACCAAGTGGCTTGGCTCAATTTGCGTTTTGAACCAACTCTAATTGAACCGGTTCACTATGTGATCGCTTGGTTCAATGAGAGGTTCAATGCAAGGAAGTTTCGAACGTTCACTTGGAGTGAACGCTTAAGCCATTGAGACTTACCTATTTTGGAAGGCGGTTTTCGATAATGAAAGAAAAACGCTTCCATGTGGTAACGTGGAAGGCTGGTCTCAACGCCTTGCATCTTTCGCTTGAGGGTGATCGACGAGAAGGTGGTTTTTGGACAAGGAGCTCTCGGCCAAAGGATCATCTCATCCCTTGCATACGACAACCCTTGAAGGACCTTGCTAGCACAAGGATCTCCAAGGAGCAAGCACATCATCTTGTGTGCGTCAACTAGGGAGAAGATCCCTTTCGATTTTTCTCTTCCAAGTCGCCATCTTCTTCATGGCTTTGGTAAAGATCTAAACTCCATCTTGTTGATCATATTATCTTGCTAAGATCCATGAAAACCCTAGCTTCCGCTTGAAAGTTTTGATGCGCCACCCTAAAGGGTTTTTCGCCCCCCTCTTGAAAGGGGTTTCATATGCATGCGCTCCCCCTTGAAGGGGACCCTTCAATTGGTATCAGAGGGATGTTGAAGCTTGGTAATATGATTGCGTGAGATAATTTTTGTGATCCTTGGTTGCGCATCTACATGTATGTTGATCTTGTTTGACATATGTTAACTCTTCATGCGTGTATACTAGATGATAGTATGTTTCTATTTGCGCATGTATGTAGGTTGCGGTTATAGCATGTTGTTGTTGTTTTTCACAAAACCCTAAATGACATGCGCGCCCAACTAGATCTAAGATGCACCTATAATAAACCCTTAGATGGGTTGATAGGGTTGAAAGCTTCATCTAGAATGGATCAAACTAGTCTGATCAGACCATCTGACAGCCTAGATGGGTTGACCAGATAGCACCTGTGTGCAAGCATGAGGTGGCTATAGGTTGACTGCATCAAAGGTGTGTAGCGAGGTCTGGTTGAGACAACCAATGAACACTCTTGAGTTAGGCCCGGGGTCACACCCGCTTGCCAAAACTCTTGAAGGTGGTTCAGCCCTTGGCGCATGCATGGTTGACCATTAGGTCAACTCGGGTCAGTTAGGACTCGGTGCATGCAAGGGCACAGGATCTAACTAGATGGATGAGTGGATCCCTATCAATGGACCATTATAAGGTTGTAGGGCACATAAGGAAATTAATATTGATGCCTATGGGGTTTTCAAAAATTTAATTTCTTGATTGGATCACATGATGATTGATGCCATGATGCTTGTCTATTTATTCTTATGTGGACTGCCCATGTTAAATGTGTGTTGTGCTGGGGCCTGCGTGCCTGGAATCAAACTTGTAAATTATTTTGTGATCTGCGAATCACATTTGTACTTAATTTATAATGTATAATTGACCTGCGAGTCAAACTTGTCTAGATAGATCAAATTGTATTTGATTAGACAAGAGCACAAAGGCACACGTCAGAGGAGCATTCACCTGGTGGCGCACCTGAGGTGCTCTTGGCGCTAGGGCCCTGGGTTGGACCAGATGAGATGCAAATGAGCTCAAGTGAAGACTTAAGTAAAATTAAGGTCTTACTAGGGTTCATGGGCTTTTACCACATAAGATCATGCTTTCTATTTATTGCTTAAATAATTAGAATTGCATGTGTTTATCTTCTGCTATCACCATAGGCCTTGTATGATAGTTAAGAAGATAAAAGACCGTTAAAATCCAACGCTAATATATCAAGCACGTAATGCCTTCTGGCGCGAAACCTCACTGTTCTGACTATCGTTGGAGCCGTGTTGAACCCACTCAGTGGGCACGTCCATCTATCTTCAGACAGTGCGGGATTACACCTGCGTGTTACAGAGTAGGGATTTATCCCTTCTCGTTGCTCAGCATAGCACGTGGTGGTCCAGGGAGTAGGTCAGGTCAGCTTGACCATGTAGACTACATATGTGGCGCATATGGTAGTGCATGGAGGCAGCCATCTGTGGGGTCAGAGACTGTGTTGTACCAACTCAGTTGGCACAGTCTGCTGGATTGCCCAGATGAAGGGGAATCGCACGGGTTGGCGATTGGCTGGGACAGCCTACCAGAAATTAATGCTTGTCATCTCTGTGCATCTTATCTCGCCTGAGCGGGACGCGGAGACCAAGTATGAAATCTGGATCCCATCTCACTAAAAGAGTGTTACTCTTTCGGACTGTTTTCTGGATTTTTCAGTCAGACAAAATAGTGAGAAAAAGAATCTTTCTTAAAGTCCTGGATTGATTCTGAACATTGATACTGACCTTGCTGTTCTTGCATTGTTGTAGATTCCTGCAGCAACGAACACCATGAGCTTCAATGTGCGATCCCTACTGGAAAGGGAGAAGTTTGCTGGGCCGAACTTCTCTGACTGGTTCGGACACCTTAAGATCGTTCTTAAGGCAGAGAGGAAACTGTATGTCCTCGAGACGGCGATACCGCCGCAGCCCGCTGCGAACGCCGCAAGGGCGGTTCGTGATGCCTATGAAAAGCACGTCAATGATAGCATTGATGTCGCTTGCCTGATGCTAGCGTCTATGACGCCACCGCTGCAGCGTCAGCATGAGGATATGTCGGCTATAGAGATTATAGCGAACCTCAAGATGCTGTATGCTGCACAGGCGAGGACAGAACGCTATAATCTGACGAAGCTCTTCTTTCAGAGCAAACTGGCTGAGGGGAGCCCAGTGGGAGCTCACGTGCTCAAGATGATTTGGCACAAGGAGGCTCTGGAGAAACTGGGGCATACCGTCAACCAGGAGCTTGCTGTAGATATTATTCTGCAGTCTCTTCCGCCTTCTTTCGATGCGTTCATCATTAACTTTAATATGAACAAAATCGATTGTACGCCGGCAGAGCTGCTGAATATGCTCTTGACTACTGAGGAAACTCTGAAGGGCAAGCCTTCAACCTCTGTCTTAATGGTTCCTTTTAGGAACAAGAAGAAGGGGAAGAAGGGCAAGGCCCCTGTCAAGAACTACAGTAAGGCTCTGAAACAGAAGGTCAAGCGGTCCAAGGACAACAGGTGTTTCCACTGTGGCCAGCTGGGTCACTGGAAAAAGGACTGTAAAGCGCTCCAAGGAGATAAGAGGGGAAGCATCGCTTCTGGCTCAGGTATATACGTGACGGAAGTCATGGTTTCATCTTCTTCTATTTCATGGGTGTTGGACACTGCATGTGGAGTTCACATTTGTTCAAATGTACAGGAACTCAAGAGAAGAAGGCAGGTGGGACAGCATGAGGTAGACCTACGCGTTGGAAACGGGGCACGGGTTGCTGCTGTTGCTGTAGGAGACTATTTCATTTCTTTACCATCTGGCATTGTATTGGAATTAAACAATTGTTATTTTGTACCGAGTATCACCAAGAATATTATCTCTATTCCTGCTCTTGTCAGGAAAGGATTTGCCTTTGAATGCAATATTTCAAAGTGTGTTTTATCTGTAGATAATATTGTGTATGCAACTGGTTCAATTAACAATGGGTTATACATGTTGGACATGGAAAATTCTATACAAAACATTGATAATAAGAAAGCCAAGTATGCTGATGACAGCACCTTGCTATGGCATAGTCGTTTAGGCCATATAAACGAGAAACGCATTAAGCGGTTGCATGATCATGGACTACTGGGATCTTTCTCCTATGAGGAGTTTGATACATGCAAAGCTTGTTTGATGGGTAAAATGACGAAGTCTCCTTTTCCTAACAAAGGTCAAAGGGCTTCAGGTTTACTTGACCTCATACACAGTGATGTGTGTGGGCCATTTAGTAAACATGCCAGAGGTGGCTATCAGTACTTCATTACCTTTACTGATGATTTCAATAGGTATGGATATGTCTATCTAATGAGACATAAAAGTGAATCTTTTGACAAGTTCAAAGAGTTCAAAAATGAAGTACAAAATCAGTTAGGCCGAAATATCAAGGCACTTCGTTCTGATCGAGGTGGAGAATACCTAAGTCGAGAATTTACTGACTATCTGAAAGAGTGTGGGATTATCTCACAGCTCACTCCGCCAGGAACACCGCAATGGAATGGTGTGTCCGAGAGGAGAAATAGAACGTTACTTGACATGGTTCGTTCTATGATGAGTCAGGCTACTCTTCCATACTCCTTTTGGGGTTTTGCACTGGAAACAGCTGCAAAGGTACTAAACCGAGTGCCATCCAAGGCAGTTTCAAAGACGCCATATGAGTTATGGTATGGGAAACAGCCTAGCTTGACATTTATCAGGATCTGGGGTTGCGAGGCTTATGTCAAAAAGCTCGCCTCTGGGAAACTGGAGAGCAGATCTGAGAAATGCATCTTTGTCGGTTACCCTAAGGAAACTAAGGGTTATTATTTCTACGATCCCAAAGAGAACAAGGTTTTTGTTGCTCGGACGGCCATATTTCTTGAGAAGGAATTTCTTCTGCAAGAGGCCAGTGGGAGAGAAATAAAGCTGGATGAGAATCCAGAGGAAGGACAAAGTAGTCAAGTGCAGTTGGATGAGCCAGAGCCAGTGGATCAGGTTATTGAACAACCTGAGGCTCAGATAACACGGGAACCGCGAAGATCGGGAAGGATCCGTCGACAGTCTGAGCGCTATGACGGAGTCTACATCATTGATAATGATGAACCCCTCACTTATGCGGATGCAGTCAGTGGACCGGAGTCAGCTAGATGGCTTGATGCTATGCGAGCCGAGATGGACTCCATGTCAGATAACCAAGTCTGGGATTTGGTTGATCCGCCTCCGGGAGTAATCCCTATAGGCTGTAAATGGATCTTCAAGAAGAAGATTGACATGGATGGTAACGTGGTTACCTATAAAGGCAGGCTAGTTGCGAAAGGTTTCAAACAAATCTACGGGATAGATTATGATGAAACTTTCTCACCTGTAGCCATGTTTAAGTCTATTCGGATTCTTTTCGCGATAGCTGCGTATTACGATTATGAGATCTGGCAGATGGATGTGAAAACAGCTTTCCTTAATGGAAATCTGGATGAGGATGTGTATATGACACAACCTGAGGGTTTCACTAATCCAGCAGATCGTCATAAAATATGCAAGTTAAAGAAATCCATTTATGGATTGAAACAAGCATCTAGAAGCTGGAATATTCGTTTCGATGAATCAATCTCTGAGTTTGGTTTCATCAAGAACGAAGATGACCCGTGTGTATATAAGAGGTTTAGTGGGAGCGTAATTACATTCCTAATCCTCTACGTCGATGATATCTTAATCATTGGAAACGATATTCCTGAACTGCATGCGGTTAAAGCATGGTTAGGAAAATGTTTCCAGATGAAAGATCTAGGAGAAGCAGCCTATGTGTTAGGTGTGAAGATCTACCGGGATAGATCTAAGAGGCTTCTCGGGCTGTGCCAAAGTACTTACATCGATAAAGTCCTGGAGAGATTCCATTTAGAGAAGTCTAAGCGTGGATATCTTCCAGTCAGACATGGTCTGAATCTTTCGAAGAGTCAGTGTCCACAAACACAGACTGAGAAAGATGAAATGGACAATACGCCTTATGCTTCGGCTATTGGGTCCATTATGTATGCGATGTTGTGTACTCGCCCAGACGTCGCTTACGGGTTAAGCGTGACCAGTCGATTCCAAAGTAATCCAGGTTTGGCACACTGGATTGCGGTCAAGAACATTATAAAATATCTGCGGAGGACCAAAGATATGTTCTTGATATATGGTGGTCAGGAAGAACTCAGTATAGAGGGATATACTGACGCTTCGTTCCAGTCAGACCAGGATGATTTCCGATCGCAATCAGGCTATGTCTTTAGCTTGAATGGTGGAGCAGTGGTGTGGAAGAGTTTCAAACAGTCAACTGTTGCTGATTCCACAACAGAAGCCGAGTATGTTGCAGCCTCGGAAGCATCCAAGGAGGCAGTGTGGATTCGTAAGTTCGTGAGAGAACTTGGTGTTGTTCCTTCGAGTGCATATCCTTTGGTTATCTTCTGTGATAACACTGGAGCAATCGCACAAGAAAAGGAACCACGGTCGCACCAGAAGTCCAAGCACATACAGAGACGGTTTCACTTGATCCGGGAGATCATTGATCGAGGCGAGATCAAAATATGCAAGGTTCATACAGATGACAATCTGGCAGACCCGCTTACCAAGCCTCTGGCGCAGCAGAAGCATGAGAAGCACTGTAATAATATGGGTTTGAGATTTCTCAACCATTAGATTAAGTGCAAGTGGGAGATTGTTGGGGTATGCCCTTAAGGCTAATGTTTGAGGCCTTGGGATTGTATAAGTATCATGTAATAAACTCTTGTGTTTATAAAAGGCATGGTTATTATTCAGGTTGTTATCTTGTCTGCTGTAATGAGAGTACTTCTGAATAATGTCTCAAAGCTGTTCAGCTAGGCTGACAGGCTATAAGTCCTTAGTCGAGATATCTTGGTGAACATGAGACAGCCTTGACATGGTTAAGACTAATATGTGTTCTAATCTTATAGGATGCTTCGAGCATGGAATAAGATGTAGACTCATGGGTACATTGGATGTACTGGACAGACCCTACTAGGATATTCAGTTGGTTGTCACAATGTGAATATTCCTTGTATGCATCAAGTGGCACATGTCCTTTGACTTGAGATCACTTGTGTTTCTAAATGATGAATGTCATTATTTTGAGGTAGTTCAATATCATTTGAAAGATAATGATTATAGACTATCTTGGATAATGATCATGAGTCAGGTTAGGACACTAGTGATAGATATAGGATTGCCGTCTCCTTGTTCAAGGAGTGTGATGTTCTAAAGGGCCCCCCTATATGAGATGATTGAGATAGTGTATGGCCATACCCAGATGACTATGATCATCTGATCTAATCATGCTCATCGTATTGGAGTTACAGGCTTGACATGCTTGTCCAATAAGAACATCCAGTGGCAAAGGAAACATGCATGCCTCGTGAGTTTGATTCACACTTGAGCTGTGTTTTGGGTGTAGTCTTGGAAGACTCTTTCCTTTATATCGGGAGACAGTGATGTGTTGCTAGATACCCCTCACTGATCGTGATAACGTAAGTTATCGTTACCGACATTTAAAGGAAACCCTTAGGGTCGCACAATGTGATGATATGGCTTACTTAAGTCAGATCGTGTGGACTGAATTCTTTGGGTTCAGTTTAAAGGGAAATAAACTCTGATTGTAAGTGAGATCTGGTCTGATCATGTTTGATTGATTAGGGCTTGAGATCGGTAAGCTTCGATCGAGAGAGTTGATGCTAGATCGGTGAGATCAAGAGCATCAGGAGATGGACGGTTGGATCTGGAACCTTAGGGTTTGATATGGTCTAGACCAAGTGGCTTGGCTCAATTTGCGTTTTGAACCAACTCTAATTGAACCGGTTCACTATGTGATCGCTTGGTTCAATGAGAGGTTCAATGCAAGGAAGTTTCGAACGTTCACTTGGAGTGAACGCTTAAGCCATTGAGACTTACCTATTTTGGAAGGCGGTTTTCGATAATGAAAGAAAAACGCTTCCATGTGGTAACGTGGAAGGCTGGTCTCAACGCCTTGCATCTTTCGCTTGAGGGTGATCGACGAGAAGGTGGTTTTTGGACAAGGAGCTCTCGGCCAAAGGATCATCTCATCCCTTGCATACGACAACCCTTGAAGGACCTTGCTAGCACAAGGATCTCCAAGGAGCAAGCACATCATCTTGTGTGCGTCAACTAGGGAGAAGATCCCTTTCGATTTTTCTCTTCCAAGTCGCCATCTTCTTCATGGCTTTGGTAAAGATCTAAACTCCATCTTGTTGATCATATTATCTTGCTAAGATCCATGAAAACCCTAGCTTCCGCTTGAAAGTTTTGATGCGCCACCCTAAAGGGTTTTTTCGCCCCCCCCCTCTTGAAAGGGGTTTCATATGCATGCGCTCCCCCTTGAAGGGGACCCTTCACATGCATAACCGAAACCTTTGCATGGCGGAAATTAGGGATTCAAGAATCGCATGTATGATATATAATCAACTAGATGAAAGGTTGCTAAAATCAACAAAGGGTCATACCGATGCCATAGTTTAGATGATGCCTTGGAAGCAAAGACTCAATTGCTTCTTCTCCAAAGGAATCGCACACAAGAGGAAGAAGGCCTACACTTCGATCGCTCCTTGTGCTAGCAAGGCACCAAAGTGTCTTTGATCGCTTGTCGGGGTGATGAAAGACTTGCTCGGCTTTCTCCACTAGACTTCGGCGTGTGTTCTCTTCTCTACACCCGAGAGTCCGCGAGAGGAAGAAGTGAGACAACGATCCACACGAAGTGGAGACGTTCAGCCAAAACGTGGAGACGTTTTTACACTTGAAAAAACCGACTTTCCAATTATAGAAAGTCTTTAATTCCAAAACGTTTTGCGTTGAACTATTCGAAACTCACTTATTCACATTGAACCAAGCGCTCAATCATGAGCCGGTTCAAGGTCTTTGGTTCAATGACCAAACCGAATTAGCCCAAGCATTAAGTCAAGATCGAATTAAACCCTAAGGTCCTAGATCTGACCATTCATCTTCTGATGCTCCCGATCTGATCGATCTAGCATCAACACTCTCGATCGAAGCTTACCGATCTCAAGCCCTAATCAATCAAACATGATCAGACTAGATCTCACTTACAATCAGAGTTTAAATCCCTTTAAACTGAACCGAAACAATTCAGTCCACACGATCTGACTTAAGTAAGCCATATCATCAAATTGTGCGACCCTGAGGGTTTCCTTTAAATGTCGGGTAACGATAACTTACGTTATCACGATCAGTGAGGGGTATCTAGCAACACATCACTGTCTCCCGATATAAAGGAAAGAGTCTTCCAAGACTACACCCAAACCACAGCTCAAGAGTGAATCCATTTCACTAGGCATGCATGTGTCCTTTGCCACTGGATGTTCTTATTGGACAAGCGTGTCAAGCCTGTAACTCCAATATGATGAGCATGATTAGATCAGATGAACACAATCACCTGGGTATGGCCATACACTTTCTCAATCATCTCATCCAGGGGGGGCCCCATTAGAACATCACACTCCTTAAACAAGGAGACGGCAATCCTTTATCTATCACTAGTGCCCTAACCTGACTCAAGCTCACCATCCAAGATAGTCTATAATCATTATGTTTCAAATGATATTAAACCACCTCAAAACAATGACAATCATCATTTAGAAACACAAGTGATCTCAAGTCAAAGGACATGTGCCACTTGATGCAAACAAGGATTATTCACATTGTGACAAGCAATTGAATATCCTAGTAGGGTCTGTCCAGTACATCCAATGTACCCATGAGTCTACATCTTATTCCATGCTCGAAGCATCCTATAAGATTAGAACACATATTAGTCTTAACCATATCAAGGCTGTCTCATGTTCACCAAGATATTTCGACTAAGGTCATATAGCATGTCAGCCTAGCTGAACAGCTTTGAGACATTATTCAGAAGTACACTTATTACAGCAGACAAGGCAACAAACTGAATAACAACCATTGCCTTTATAAACATAAAAGTTTATTACATGATACTGATACAATCCCAAGGCCTCAAACATTAGCCTTAAGGGCATACCCCAACAATCTCCCACTTGCACTTAATCTAATGGTTGAGAAATCTCAAACCCATATTATTACAGTGCTTCTCATGCTTCTGCTGCGCCAGAGGCTTGGTAAGCGGGTCAGCCAGATTGTCATCTGTATGTACCTTGCAGATTTTGATCTCGCCACGATCAATGATCTCCCGGATCAAGTGAAACCGTCTCTGTATGTGCTTGGACTTCTGGTGCGACCGTGGTTCCTTTGCTTGTGCAATTGCTCCAGTGTTATCACAGAAGATAACCAAAGGATCTGCACTCGAAGGAACAACACCAAGTTCCTGAATGAACTTACGAATCCACACTGCCTCCTTGGATGCTTCCGAGGCTGCAACATACTCGGCTTCTGTTGTGGAATCAGCAACAGTAGACTGTTTGAAACTCTTCCACACCACTGCTCCTCCATTCAAGCTAAATACATAGCCTGATTGCGATCGGAAATCATCCTGGTGAGACTGGAACGAAGCGTCAGTATATCCTTCAATACTGAGTTCTTCCTGACCACCATACATCAAGAACATATCTTTGGTCCTCCGCAGATATTTCAAAATGTTCTTGACTGCAATCCAGTGTGCCTGACCTGGATTACTTTGGAATCGACTGGTCACGCTTAACCCGTAAGCGACGTCTGGGCGAGTACACAACATCGCATACATAATGGACCCAATAGCCGAAGCATAAGGCGTATTGTCCATTTCATCTTTCTCAGTCTGTGTTTGTGGACACTGACTCTTCGAAAGATTCAGACCATGTCTGACTGGAAGATATCCCCTTTTAGAATTCTCTAAATGAAATCTTTCCAGGACTTTATCGATGTAAGTACTCTGGCACAGCCCGAGAAGCCTCTTAGATCTATCTCTGTAGATCTTCACACCTAACACATAGGCTTCTTCTCCTAGATCTTTCATCTGAAAACATTTTTCTAACCATGCTTTAACAGCATGCAGTTCAGGAATATCGTTTCCAATGATTAAGATGTCATCGACGTAGAGGACTAGGAAAGTAATCACGCTCCCACTAAACCTCTTATATACACACGGGTCATCTTCGTTCTTGATGAAACCAAACTTAGAGATTGATTCATCAAAACGAATATTCCAGCTTCTAGATACTTGTTTCAGTCCATAAATGGACTTCTTTAACTTGCATATTTTATGACGATCTGATGGATTAGTGAAACCTTCTGGTTGTGTCATATACACATCCTCATCCAGATTTCCATTAAGGAAAGCCGTCTTCACATCCATCTGCCAGATCTCATAATCGTAATATGCAGCTATCGCGAAAAGAATCCGGATAGACTTAAACATGGCTACAGGTGAGAAATTTTCATCATAATCTATCCCGTAGATTTGTTTGAAACCCTTCGCAACTAGCCTGCCTTTATAGGTAACTACGTTACCATCCATGTCAATCTTCTTCTTGAAGATCCATTTACAGCCTATAGGGATTACTCCCAGAGGCGGATCAACCAAATGCCAGACTTGGTTATCTGACATGGAGTCCATCTCGGCTCGCATAGCTTCAAGCCATCTAGATGACTCCGGTCCACTGACCGCATCCGCATAAGTGAGGGGTTCATCATTATCAATGATGTAGACTCCGTCATAGCGCTCAGGCTGTTGACGGATCCTTCCCGATCTACGCGGTTCCCGTGATATCTGAGCCTCAGGTTGTTCAATAACCTGTTCTACCGGCTCAGGCTCATCCAACTCTGCTTGAGCACTTTGTCCTTCTTCTGGATTCTCATCCAGTTTTATTTCTCTCCCACTGGCCTCTTGCAGAAGAAATTCCTTCTCAAGAAAAATAGCCGTCCGAGCAACAAATACCTTGTTCTCTTTGGGATCGTAGAAATAATAACCCTTAGTTTCCTTAGGGTAACCGACAAAGATACATTTGTCAGATCTGCTCTCCAGTTTCCCAGAGGCGAGCTTTTTGACATAAGCCTCGCAACCCTAGATCTTAATAAATGTCAAGCTAGGCTGTTTCCCATACCATAACTCATATGGCGTCTTTGAAACTGCCTTGGATGGCACTCGGTTTAGTACCTTTGCAGCTGTTTCCAGTGCAAATCCCCAAAAGGAGTAAGGTAGAGTAGCCTGACTCATCATAGAACGAACCATATCAAGTAACGTTCTATTTCTCCTCTCGGACACACCATTCCACTGCGGTGTTCCTGGCGGAGTTAGCTGTGAGATAATCCCACACTCTTTTAGATAGTCAGTAAACGCATGACTCAAGTATTCTCCACCTCGATCAGAACGAAGTGCCTTGATATTTCGGCCTAGCTGATTCTGTACTTCATTTTTGAACTCTTTGAACTTGTCAAAAGATTCACTTTTATGTCTCATTAAATAGACATATCCATATCTACTGAAATCATCAGTAAAGGTAATGAAGTACTGATAGCCACCTCTGGCATGTTTACTAAATGGCCCACACACATCGCTGTGTATTAGGTCAAGTAAACCTGAAGCCCTTTGACCTTTGTGAGGAAAAGGTGACTTCGTCATTTTACCCATCAAACAAGCTTTGCATGTATCAATCTCCTCATAGGAGAATGATCCCAGCAGTCCATGATCATGCAACCGCTTAATGCGCTTCTTGTTAATATGGCCTAAACGACTATGCCATAACAAGGTGCTGTCATCAGCATACTTGGCTTTCTTATTATCAATGTTTTGTATAGAATTTTCCATGTCCAACATGAATAACCCATTGTTAATTGAACCAGTAGCATAAACAATATTATCAAGAGAAAGTACACACTTTGAAATATTGCATTCAAAGGCAAATCCTTTCCTGACAAGAGCAGGAATAGAGATAATATTTTTAGTAATACTGGGAACAAAGTAACAACTGTTTAGTTCTAATACAATGCCAGATGGTAATGAGATGAAATAGTCTCCTACAGCAACAGCAGCAACCCGTGCCCCGTTTCCAACGCGTAGGTCCACCTCATGCTGTCCCACCTGTCTTCTTCTCTTGAGTTCCTGCACATTTGAACAAATGTGAACTCCACATGCAGTGTCCAACACCCATGATATAGAGGAAGATGAAACCATGACTTCCGTCACGTAAATACCTGAGCCAGAAGCAATGCTTCCCCTCTTATCTCCTTGGAGCGCTTTACAGTCCTTTTTCCAGTGACCCAGCTGGCCACAGTGGAAACATCTGTACTCCTTTGACCGCTTGACCTTTTGCTTCAGAGCCTTGCTGTAGCTCTTGACAGGGGCCTTGCCCTTCTTCCCCTTCTTCTTGTTCCTAGAAGGAACCATTAAGACAGAGGTTGAAGGCTTTCCCTTCAGAGTCTCCTCAGTAGTCAAGAGCATATTCAGCAGCTCTGCCGGAGTACAATCGATTTTGTTCATATTAAAGTTAATAATGAACGCATCGAAAGAGGGCGGGAGAGACTGCAGAATAATGTCTACAGCAAGCTCCTGATTGATGGTATGCCCCAGTTTTTCTAGAGCCTCCTTGTGCCCAATCATCTTGAGCACGTGAGCTCCCACTGGGCTTCCTTCAGCCAGTTTGCTCTGAAAGAAAAGCTTTGTCAGATTATAGCGTTCTGTCCTCGCCTGTGCAGCATACAGCATCTTGAGGTTCGCTATAATTTCTATAGCCGACATATCCTCATGCTGACGCTGCAGCGGTGGCGTCATAGACGCTAGCATCAGGCAAGCGACATCAATGCTATCATTGACGTGCTTTTCATAGGCTTCACGAACCGCCCTTGCGGCGTTCGCAGCGGGTTGAGGCGGTATAGCCGTCTCGAGGACATACAGTTTCCTCTCTGCCTTAAGAACGATCTTAAGGTGTCCGAACCAATCTGAGAAGTTTGGCCCAGCAAACTTCTCCCTTTCCAGTAGGGATCGCACATTGAAGCTCATGGTGTTCGTTGCTGCAGGAATCTACAACAATGCAAGAACAGCAAGGTCAGTATCAATGTTTAGAATCAATCCAGGACTTAAGAAAGATTCTTTTCTCACTATTTTATCTGACTGAAAAATCCATTAAAACAGTCCGAAAGAGTAACACTCTTTTAGTGAGATGGGATCCAGATTTCATACTTGGTCTCCGCGTCCCGCTCAGGCGAGATAAGATGCACAGAGAATACAAGTACTAATTTCTGGTAGGCAGTCCCTGCCAATCGCCAACCCGTGCGATTCCCCTTCATCTGGGCAATCCAGCAGACTGTGCCAACTGAGTTGGTACAACACAATCTCTGATCCCACAGATGGCTGCCTCCATGTGCTACCATATGCGCCACATATGTAGCCTACATGGTCAAGCTGACCCGACCTACTCCCTGGACCACCACGTGCTATGCTGAGCAACGAGAAGCGATAAATCCCTTCTCTGTAACACGCAGGTGAAATCCCGCACCGTCTGAAGATAGATGGACATGCCCACTGAGTGGGTACAACACGGCTCCAACGATAATCAGAACAGTGAGGTTTCGCGTCAGAAGGCTTACGAGCTTGATATTGATGCGTTGGATTTTAACGGTCTTTTATCTTCTTACTATCAGGCAAATCCTATGGCTATAGCAGAAGATAAACTCATGCAATTCTAATTATAAAAGCAATAAATAGAAAGCATGCTGATCTTATGTGGTAAAAGCCCATGAACCCTAAGTAAGACCTTAAGTTATCTTAAGTCTTCACTTGCTTCTTGGGTCTTTTGCATCTCATCTGGTCCAACCCAGGGCCCTAGCGCTCAATGCAGATCAGGTGCGCCCACCAGCTGAATGCGCCTCTGCAATGTGTGCTTTTGAGCTCTTGTCTAATCAAAATACATTTTGATCTATCTAGACAAGCTTGACTCGCAGGTCAATTATACAATAAATTAATTAAAAATGTGATTCGCAGATCACAATACAAATTAATTTACAAGTTTAATTCCAGGCTCGCAGGCCCCAGCACAGCACACATTAACTTGGGCATCCCACATAAGATTAAATAAACAAGCATATGGCATCAATCAATCATCATGTGATCCCTTACAAAGAAAATAAAATTTTGAAAACCCCATAGGCATCAATTTTAATTTCCTTATGTGCCCTACAACCTTACAACGGTCCATTGATAGGGATCCACTCAACAATCTAGTTAGATCCATGCCCTTGCATGCACCAAGTCCTAACTGACTCGAGTTGACCTAATGGTCAACCATGCATGCGCCAAGGGCTGAACAACCAACATGAGTTCTGGCAAGCGGGTGTGACCCCGGGCCTAACTCATGTGTGTTCACTGGTTGTCTCAACCAGACCTCGCTACACGCCTGTGATGCAATCGACCTATAGCCACCTTGTGCTTGCGCACAGGTGCCATCTGGTCGATCCATCTAGGCTGTCAGATGGTCTGATCAGACTATTGGATCTAACCTAGAGGGTGACTTCAACCCCATCAACCCGTCTAAGGGTTTATAGTAAGCGCATATAGATCTAATTGTTTGCGCGCAAGTAAACAAGTTTTTAATGAAATACCATTCAACAAACTAAACATGCGCCAACAAGATCATGCAAAAACATGAACAAAACACATGCGCCAACACCTAAAACCTAGCATGTAGATTCGCATGTGAAAAAGATCTATACTAGAGCGCAAACAAGGATCACAAAGCAATCATATAACCATACATACAACCGCAGCTCTGATACCAATTGAAGAAACCCCTTTCGAGAGGGGGGCGAGAACCCTAAACATGCATAACCGAAACCTTTGCATGGCGGAAATTAGGGATTCAAGAATCGCATGTATGATATATAATCAACTAGATGAAAGGTTGCTAAAATCAACAAAGGGTCATACCGATGCCATAGTTTAGATGATGCCTTGGAAGCAAAGACTCGATTGCTTCTTCTCCAAAGGAATCGCACACAAGAGGAAGAAGGCCTACACTTCGATCGCTCCTTCTGCTAGCAAGGCACCAAAGTGTCTTTGATCGCTTGTCGGGGTGATGAAAGACTTGCTCGGCTTTCTCCACTAGACTTCGGCGTGCGTTCTCTTCTCTACACCCGAGAGTCCGCGAGAGGAAGAAGTGAGACAACGATCCACACGAAGTGGAGACGTTCAGCCAAAACGTGGAGACGTTTTTACACTTGAAAAAACCGACTTTCCAATTATAGAAAGTCTTTAATTCCAAAACGTTTTGCGTTGAACTATTCGAAACTCACTTATTCACATTGAACCAAGCGCTCAATCATGAGCCGGTTCAAGGTCTTTGGTTCAATGACCAAACCGAATTAGCCCAAGCATTAAGTCAAGATCGAATTAAACCCTAAGGTCCTAGATCTGACCATTCATCTTCTGATGCTCCTGATCTGATCGATCTAGCATCAACACTCTCGATCGAAGCTTACCGATCTCAAGCCCTAATCAATCAAACATGATCAGACTAGATCTCACTTACAATCAGAGTTTAAATCCCTTTAAACTGAACCGAAACAATTCAGTCCACACGATCTGACTTAAGTAAGCCATATCATCAAATTGTGCGACCCTGAGGGTTTCCTTTAAATGTCGGTAACGATAACTTACGTTATCACGATCAGTGAGGGGTATCTAGCAACACATCACTGTCTCCCGATATAAAGGAAAGAGTCTTCCAAGACTACACCCAAACCACAGCTCAAGAGTGAATCCATTTCACTAGGCATGCATGTGTCCTTTGCCACTGGATGTTCTTATTGGACAAGCGTGTCAAGCCTGTAACTCCAATATGATGAGCATGATTAGATCAGATGAACACAGTCACCTGGGTATGGCCATACACTTTCTCAATCATCTCATCCAGGGGGGGCCCCATTAGAACATCACACTCCTTAAACAAGGAGACGGCAATCCTTTATCTATCACTAGTGCCCTAACCTGACTCAAGCTCACCATCCAAGATAGTCTATAATCATTATGTTTCAAATGATATTAAACCACCTCAAAACAATGACAATCATCATTTAGAAACACAAGTGATCTCAAGTCAAAGGACATGTGCCACTTGATGCAAACAAGGATTATTCACATTGTGACAAGCAATTGAATATCCTAGTAGGGTCTGTCCAGTACATCCAATGTACCCATGAGTCTACATCTTATTCCATGCTCGAAGCATCCTATAAGATTAGAACACATATTAGTCTTAACCATATCAAGGCTGTCTCATGTTCACCAAGATATTTCGACTAAGGACATATAGCATGTCAGCCTAGCTGAACAGCTTTGAGACATTATTCAGAAGTACACTTATTACAGCAGACAAGGCAACAAACTGAATAACAACCATTGCCTTTATAAACATAAAAGTTTATTACATGATACTGATACAATCCCAAGGCCTCAAACATTAGCCTTAAGGGCATACCCCAACAGATAGACCAACCAAAAGATTCTCACCTCAACTTGAGTGACATTTTAAGGATCCAAAACCTTCAACCAGTGATAGAGCCTCCCAAGGAAATCTTAGGACCAACCCTGAACCCACTAGAGTTTCCCAAGTTAGGAGTTGACCTTTACCCTAAGTCCACTAGCCAACCTCATGACTTAGGAATCTTGGAGCCTCACCCCCTGAACTTTAAATCTTGTTTTGAAGTGTCTAGTCCTGAAATTCTAGGGCAAAATAATATTGAGAATCTTGCTTTGTCTTCCCTGCATAACACTGAGCCCATTGATTTTATCTTACCAAGCCAACATAGTAACATAGGGAAGCTCTATCCCAAGTGTACTAGCAAGCATAGTTTGGAAAGGTATTCCACTATAGGAGGCATTGGAAAGACTAGTTGTTTTGAACCTACCCCTGCTGAACTGATTGATTCTTGGTATCCCATTCCATATCAAGAAAGTGAGCCTCAACCAACCTCCCATGATCACTTGATTGTGGCTATCCTTGAGGATCGAACCCAATTCACCTTTGACAAGGTACAATTCTCTTACCTAGTCAAGTATGTCAACGGTGATGAAGGTTGGCTCTCCGAGGAAGAGCTCACCATGGTTGCTCCAGATCTACTCCAAGGGTACAAGGATAATTCTCCGGAGGAGAATTCCTCCCACCCGGGGAGAATTGATGGAGGACCAGCCCCTGCCCCACATAAGTTGCATAGGACCAGGAAGAAGCCCTCCAAAAATGGCTTCCCCTCCTAGGCCCCCTTGTTGCATTTTCTCCTTACTTCCATATTTCCTTATTTGCACTTTCCATATTTGCAATTTGCTTTGGTTGAATAAATTTTACTTCTAGTGCATCATGTAGTTTTGCATGCTAGGATAGTATCTTGCATTTGCAACTAACATGGCAGGTTAGGGTTAGCTCAAAGAGACATTTAGGAGCTCAGCTCAAGTCACTCAACTAGTGGAGCTCCCAATTTGGAAAGAGAGCACTTCAACTACTTCAATCCAAAGACTTCAAGATGGAGTTGCTTGCAATTAAGTCAACATCCCTTCCAAAACAAGCCAAGGCGCCAACCATGAGAGAAGGAATCGAATTCAGCCCACACTTCCCAATTTGCGCCAAAGATACCAAAGATCAAATCAAGATCCACAAATCATGGGATCCCCATCTAGATCCCCAATTTGTGGAAACATCTATGGAAATCTCTTAGCGGCCAAGCTCTTGAAGGAAGGATTTCGAATTTCAAATGGATTCAATAAAAGGGATTCGAAAGCAAGGAAGAATTCAGCCCACACTTGCCAATTGCGCCAACCATCAATCAAGATCCACAATTTGTGGAACCCAATCGCATTGTCATCAAAGCAAACAAAGAAAGAGACCAAGGAAACCTTCGGCCACAAGAAAACTCCACCAAAAACAATAAGAAGTCGAATTCAAAAATCAGCCACTAAAAGGAAGGATCAAATGAAGACATCAATGCTGAATTTTTCTTACTTCTTTTGTAATTTCGCCAAGGGTAAAATGTCACCCTTACCCTTGGCCCTAATCAGCCTATAAGTTGTATTTCTCTTTCTTTTGTCGAGTAGTTGCCTAGTGAAAAAAAATGGTGTTTGCAATGGTGCTTGTGTCGCCAAATACCTCTCTTCTTCCCCTCTTCTAAAGGGCCAAGCCCTTCCCTTCCCCTCTTCTCCTTCTCCCCTCTAATCCTCCATTCAACTAAAAGCCTTGAAGGTCCTTTCACTTCCTTTGACGAGACTTCAAGGAAGATCCACCACACTTTGATCTCGGCAAGCATTAGAAGGCTCCTTGGAAGCTTCATCACTCTTGGCCATCATGAAGAATGACATCAAGAAGACACCTCTTTGGCTAAGTTCCTTCCCCTCACCCTCTTTTTAATTCTAGAACTTATTCCTACACTAACCTTGTTGTTTCTTGAAGGATGATACAAGGATTTGGAGGTTCTCTTGGCGCAAGACACTCTTCTTCCACCCCCCCTTTTAAATTAGATAGTCCTTAATCTTGTTAGCAAGAGAATTTGGGAGCCTAACTCCCCTCTTGACTTCTCTTTGATTGTCGGACAATTAAACTTTGTTTAAACTCACCCACGCATGTGTGGGCCTTGAATGTTTGCATGTGTGTAAGCTCATAGGGCCCTACTTCGTTGCTATCAACCATTGGACCGGTGAAGAACGGGAAGGTGACCCCTTCTATTCTCAAGGGGTCCAAGGTGAGTTTTAACTTTCAAGTCATTTCTTTCCTTGCAAGTAGTTTTAAAGTAATTGTAGTTTCGGTTTTCTTTACTATTAAAATACCAAAAATATTTTCCAACCACGGTAGAGTAAATCTCGGATTTTATTATAAAATACAAAATAAATATTTTCTCAAAGCATTGTTTGCATGCACCTTTTGGCCCTGTGTTTGCCCCCTACATCAGTGGCTAGGAGAGGATTTAGGAGTTTAATTATTTTAGGAATTAACCAAGTCCTAATCCAATTAGGACTCTAATTAATTGTTTAAATAATTAAATCCTAATCTAATTAGGATTCTAATTAATCATGATCAGTCCTAATCCAATTAGGATTCAAGTGGGCGACTTGATCAAGGTTCAAATTAAATTTTGAATCACGTCCTAATCCAATTAGGACTCTAATTATTTATTTAATTAATTAAATCCTAATCCAATTAGGACTCTAATTAATTCAAATAAATCAGCCCATTTAATCCGACAAAAATAGGACTCTAATTAATTAATTAATTAGCCCCTATTTTATTATGATTAATTAAACTCACATGAGGTATAGGCGCTAACCCTAGTCTAACTAGGGTTAAGCGTGCGCCATCTCTTTTCTTCTCCTTAAGCCCAACTTTTCAATGGGCCCAGCACAATGTCCATTATGCATGTTAACCAAGCCCATGGATCCAATCCAATTTAACCCTAGGTCAAATTGGGCTAACCATGGTTAATATGCCGTAAATGGAAGTTGGCTCCAACAAATCTCTTCCATCTCATCAGGCCCATTGGCGCTGATGAAATCTCCAGAATAGATCCGAGTTATCCAATAACTCGATCATAAGGCTTCCCGATCAATACGAGAACTCGAGTATCAAGGTGTGCGACCCTGTAGGTTCCTCTGACGTTGGCTGTGCTTACCCATGGTCACCACAAGCAGTGAGTGACACTTAGCAGTGCATCGCTGCTACCCAAGTCATCGGAATGGATATCGACATCGACATCCCCATCATCGCAACCAGGTACAAATGCATTACAGTCTCTTTGCCGAACTGATATCCGATTGGCCAAGTGTGTCACCACTTGTTTCTATCCAATCTCATGGCTATGACTAAATCAGGTCTAACCTGGGTATGGCCATATACTTTCAGTCATAGAACCATAGAGGAGCTCCATGGATATCATGCTTCCCTTAGGAAAGGGTAAATCCTATGTTTGTGCATTGACCTTCTCATATGGGTCGTGACATGCCCAATGACAACCGTTATTACCTCCCAACTACGGCAAGGTGTTAGGTTGTATCAAAGCATATCCCTAACCACATAGAATGGTCAATGACCTCAAGTCAAGGGATCAATGCATCTCCTATCACTTGTGAGGATAACTCGTGACACCAAGTCATTGCCTCACAGTTGGTCGGTCCAGTATATCTACCACTGATATACCCATATGCCTGCGTTAGCACCTCATGCCTAACCAGCCCATATACCAGTCTTACAAGTACCATAGATGTCCCATATCCACTAAGGTACATTGACTAGGGACAATAGTTTGAGCAGAGATCCAATCTATCTCCAGGGACATTATCATATAAGTACATATTCGCAGATGTAAACAAATAATGATAACAACAATGCCAGTATGATATAAATATCAATGTTAAGTAGTACAAGTAACGGACCAGAATTAGGTCCTTAGGGCATATACACCAACAGATATGACCTAACCTCACATTTATGAGGATCTAGGGATGCGAAGCTTTTGTTAAGCATCAAAATTATAGCAAGCTAGAGCCCAGGTCAGTTAAATGTGTGTTTGTGGGGTATCCAAGGGAAACCAGAGGATACAACTTCTATAATCCCACTGATGACAAAGTTTTTGTCGCCCGTGGTCCTGTCTTTCCTGAGAAAGAATTCATCTTGAAAGAAGCCAGTGGGAGAAGTTTTGATTCGGATGAAGTCCAAGATCATCCACAAGACACAGAGGTTGAGATAGAATCTGAGCCAGCAGTATAGGTTGTAGCCCAAGCTGAGGCTCAGACATAGGCTCCACGTAGGTCTAAGAGGGTACATCGTGCACCTGGTAGGTATGCATCGCTGCCGACTCAATGCGACGACATCCTCATTATTGAGGATGAACCTAAGACTTATGAGGAAGCGATCGATGGACCAGACTCTGAGAGATGGCTAGAGGCCATGAGGTCCGAGATAGATTCCATGTCTGCTAACCAGGATTGGGACTTGGTTGAGGCACCTAATGGAGTAAAACCCAAAGGGTGTAAATGGGTCTTCAAGAAGAAGATAGACATGGATGGCAACGTGGTTACCTACAAAGGTAGACTAGTGGCCAAAGGTTTCAGCTAAGTCCACGGGGTGGACTATGACGAAACTTTTTCACCAGTTGCCATGTTTAAATCTATTCGGATCATGCTTGCTTTAGCTGCCTACTACGACGATGAGATCTGGCAAATGGACATGAAGACAACATTCTTTAATGGAAACCTGTCAGAGGATGTGTTTATGACACAGCCTGAGGGGTTCGTTCACCCAGCCAATGCTCATAAAGTATGCAAGCTGAAAAGATCCATCTATGGATTAAAGCAATCCTCTCGAAGTTGGAAAATTCATTTTGACGAAGCTGTGAGAGATTATGACTTCCTCAAGAATGAAGACGATGCCTGTGTGTACAAGAAAATTAGTGGGAGCTTGGTTACATTTTTGGTCTTGTATGTCGATGACATACTGCTCATCAGGAATGACGTCCTTACCCTTCACGTTGTGAAGACTTGGTTGGGGAAGTGTTTCGAGATGAAAGACTTAGGGGAGGCTGCCTATATTCTAGGTGTGAGGATTTACTAGGATAGATCTAAGAAACTCCTTTCCTTGAGTTAGAGCACGTACATAGACAAAGTACTGGAAAGGTTTCACTTAGAGCAGTCCAAGAAGGGGTTCCTTCCCATGAGGCACGACATTACTCTTTCCAAGAGCTAGTGTCCCTCTACACAGGCTGAGAAAGAGGAGATGAGTCGAGTCCCTTATTCATCTGCAGTGGGATCCCTCATGTATGCCATGTTATGTACAAGACCAGACGTGGCTTATGCAGTGAGCATAACCAGTAAATACTAGTCTAACCCCGGTGTCCAGCATTGGACAGCGGTGAAAAACATTTTGAAGTATCTGAGAAAGATGAAACATGTATTCTTAGTCTATGGTGGACAAGAAGATCTGTGTATCCAGGGTTATATAGATGCTTCTTTCCAGTCAGACCTAGGTGACTTCAAATCGCAGTTCGGCTATGTGTTCCTACTGAATGGAGGTGTTGTTTGCTGGATGAGCTTTAAGCAATCCACAATGGCAGACTCTACAATAGAAGCGGAGTATGTTGCGGCTTCTGAGGCAGCCAATGAAGTAGTTTGGATCAAGAAGTTCATTTTTGAACTTCAGGTGGTACATAGCGCTGCTGATCCCATTGAACTCCTTTGTGATAACAATGGTGCGATTGCGTAGGCTAAGGAACCAAGATCACATCAGCGATCCAAACACATACTCAGGCGCTTTCATCTGATCCGGGAGATCATGGACAGAGGTGACGTGAAGATATGCAGAGTTGACATAGAGAATAATCTAGTAGACCCACTGACCAAAGCTTTGGCGCAGCAGAAGCATGATGGTCATACTCGAGACATGGGGTTAAGGTGCCTCAACGATAAGGTCTGAGTGCAAGTGGGAGATTGTTAGTGTTATGCCCTGAGACCTATCTTTTGGTCTAGACATATGTATTACATACATTGATATTTTATGGATATCCTGGCATTGTCATTGTAATGTTTTATTATACATTTGCGTATATGTATGTTTACATGATGATGTCCTTGAAGATATTTCTATCTCAGTTTCATATGTCCCGAGTCGAGTATCATAGTGGATAGGGGACAGCTATGGTGCGGGTGAGTCTCGTTTATGCGTTGGTTAGCACGGGTTGCTTAACGCAAGCATAAGGGTATATCAAGGGAGATATGCTGGACCGACCCGCCATGAGAGTTCTTCTTGGGGTCTCAGGAAGAATCTCACAGTGATAGAGTTGTATCTGTCCTTTGACTTGAGGAAGATTGTATCTCTGTGTTGTAAGGAATATACTTTGATACAATGTAATGCCTCACCATAACAGGGAGGTCATAACAGTTGTTATTGGATATGTCTTAAGCAATACGAGAGGTATGTCTTGCCGATAGAGGATTTGCCCCTTCTCTGCGGGGAAGCTTGATGTCCATGGGCCCCTAGATGGTGCATGACTGAAAGAGTGTGGCCACACCCAGGTTTAGCCTGATTTAGTCATGACCATCATCGTTGGAATTAACAAGTATGACATGCTTGTCCAACTTGGACGATTAGCCTGGCAAAGGGACATTCATACTCTAATATCTTATCACAGTTTTGAGGTTGTCGATGGTGACATTTATTGACTTGGGTAGCAGCGATGCACTGCTAGGTGCCACTCACTGCTCGTGATGATTAGGTCATCACTGCCAACGTCAGAGGGACCTACAAGGTCGCACACCTAGATGCTAGAGACTCCGTATTGATTGGTTAACCTCTTATCGAATCATTAAGTGATTCGGATCATTTTGGGACGATGATGCATTGAGATTTCTTTTTAGGAGATGGTATTTTATTTTGTTCATGTTTGACAACTAATTGACTCTAGTGGACCACGTTTCACCTCTGCTGACCTGAGTTGCCAAAATGAGTCAAACAAGGGTCTTAGTGCAAGTTTGGACTTGGCACTTTAGTTACATGAATAAAATAAAATAATTAATTGGCAAGATAATTTTTATCTTGGCTAATTAATTGAGCTTGGGACTTTTGCAATTGAATTGTGGAATTAAATTGGTATGGTGTTGAGAGTGGGATTTGAACCCACGCCCTCTCAAACCAGTACAGGCGCCAATACATAATCCCACATGGATAAAATCTCCAAGTTTAGTTGGTTCTTCTCTTATAAATAGAGAAGCCTTCTTGGGAGATTTTTGCACCAGTCTCTTCTCTCATCTCCTTATGTCACCTCCCCTCTACTCCTTGGCGTGAGGGTCTTGTAGGTGATGACGATAAGTAAATTTTTGCATTAAGGTTGGGACGAGTTGTAGTGCTGCCCACTCCTTGTCGCCAACGCTTCCCCTTCTCCTTGGCGCATGGTCTTCATGATTGGCGCAAGGAGAGGAGACGTTTGAGGCGTGGATCTCTTCTCCCGAAGCTAGCATGTGTGTGGAGCAGAGGAGTCTCGAGGCAGTCCGTGTGTGCACGAGTGTAGAGGATGGGCCGATTGCGCATCTCCAGTCGTCGACATTGATCGCTTCAAACTACTAAGTGAGGTATACCTCTATCACATCATTTGTATTCTTCGTGAGATGGTCCTTATTGTTGAATTAGGAATCTCGTTTCAGGCTCGCTTCCGCTGTTTTCTTTTTTAAATAGCCCTAGGATTCCCAACTGTAGGTCCCTGTGGGTTTGATATCTTTTATTACTTTGAGTATACGTGCACTTGCGGACACATTATTGTGCTGATTTCGGGCTTCTGATATTTTTCCACCTGTCTTGTCGTTTCAAAGAAAAAAGAAGTTCTTAGCCGACACAAGGCATTTCTATTGGGATGATCCATATCTTTTTCGATGATGTGCCAACTGAGTTTTTCAAAGATATATACTTTAGGATGATGTTTCTGATATTTTTAAACATTGTCATTCTTCCCCTTATGGAGGTCACGCCATTGCTACAAAGACTGCATTTAAGGTACTATAATCTAGATTATACTGGCCCAGTATTTTTACAGATGCATGAAATTTTATTTAGACTTGTGATAGTTGCCAAAGAAGTGGCAATATTTCGAAATGAGATGAACTCCCCTTACATAATATTTTAGAGGTCGAATTATTCGATGTGTGGGGGATAGATTTTATGGGGCCATTCCCATCATCTTGTGGAAATAAGTTCATCTTGGCGGTCATCGACTACGTATCAAAATGGGTAGAAGCTTTAGCCGCACCAACCAATGACTCTAGAGCTGTCATACGGATGCTAAGGAAGACTATCTTTCCTAGATTCGGCATGCCGTGAGTGCTTATAAGCGATGGAAGATCACATTTCATTGAACAAAAATTTACTGCTCTACTGAAAAAGTATGGGGTGCATCACAAAATTGCAAGACCATATGACCCACAGACTAGCGGACAAGTCAAGGTAACAAATCGTGAATTGAAAAGAATTTTAGAGCACATGGTTTCGACTGCAAGTACAGATTGGGCCATTAAATTGGATGATGCTCTATAGGCCTATCGAACTGCCTTCAAGACTCCTATAGGAATGTCTCCATTTCAAATGATATATGGGAAGTCTTGTCATCTTCCGGTCGAACTTGAGCATAAGGTGTTATGGGTGATAAGAGCTTTAAATTATGATTTTAAGACAGCAGGTGAGAGGAGGAAATTGGAGCTGAATGAATTGGATGAGATACAACTTGAGGCATACGAGAATGCGAAAATCTCTAAGGAATAGACCAAGAGGTTTCACGAAAAAAGTATAGTGCGCAAGGAATTTGAAGTTGGAGATTGAAAGTGGGGGGGGGGGGGCGAAACCCTAATATGCGCAGATTAAAATTTTGCATAGCGGAAGCTAGGGTTTCTAAGGATCGATTAGCATGAATATATGATCAACTTGTAAAACTTGTATAGATCAAAAGAGAGATCATACCAATGCCATTTCTTGGATGGCAACTTCGAAGCAAAGAAGCGTGTGCTTCTTCTCCAAAGGAACCGCACACAAGGTGATTGATGGTTTCTCCTTGGCGTTCCTTGTGCTAGCAAAGATCCAAGGTCTCTTGATCGCGTGAAGGTGATTAGAGATGATGTCTTTTTCTTGTCCGAACTCTCCTTGGCGTGAAAACTCACCACACGAGAGAGGAGGCGTCGAGAGGAAGAGGCCAGAGACGAGAATAGCGCCAAAAACCACGAACGTAGAGGCGTGAACTATTTTGGAAAGCATGACTTCCATAAATAGTAAGCCCTCAACGTGTGATGCGTTCACTCCAAGTGAACCATCGCATTTTCCTCTCCCATTGAACCATGCGCTCACTATGATGAGCCGGTTCAATTACATTTGGTTCAATGACCAAATTAAGCCAAGCCTTGGTATAGATCATATAAAACCAAAAGGTTCAAGATCTAACCATTCATCTCTTGATGCTCTTGATCTCATCGATCTAGCATCATTTCTCTTGATCGAAGCTTACCGATCTCAAGCCCTAATCAATCAAACATGATTAGACTAGATCTCACTTACAATCAGAGTTTAAACTCCTTTAAACTGAACCAAAACAATTCAGTCCACACGATCTGACATAAGTAAGCCATATCATCAAATTGTGCGACCCTAAGGGTTTCCTTTAAATGTCGGTAACGATAACTCACGTTATCACGAACAGAGAGGGGTATCTAGCAACACATCACTATCTCCCGATATAAAGGAAAGAGTCTTCCAAGACTACACCCAAACCATAGCACAAGTGTGAACCCAAGTCACATGACATATGTGTTTCCTTTGCCACTGGATGTTCTTATTATATAAGCATGTCAAGCCTGTAACTCCAATATGATGAGAGTGGTTAGATCAGATGAACATAGTCATCTGGGTATGGCCATACACTTTCTCAACCATCTCATCCAGGGGGCCCCTTTAGAACATCACACTCCAATCAAGGAGAAGGCAATCCTATATCTATCACTAGCGCCCTAACATGACTCATGTTCATTATCCAAGATAGTCTATAACCATTATGTTTCAAATGATATTGAACTACCTCAAGACAATGCCAATCATCATTTAGAAACACAAGTGATCTCAAGTCAGAGGAAATATGCCACTTGTTTGCATATAAGGATTATTCACATTGTGACAAGCAATTGAACATCCTAAGTAGGGTCTGTCCAGTACATCCAATGTACCCATGAGTCTACATCTTATTCCATGCTCGAAGCATCCTGTAAGATTAGAACACATATTAGTCTCAATCATATCAAGGCTGTCTCATGTTCACCAAGATATCTCGACTAAGGACTATACTGCATGTCAGCCAAGCTGAACAGCATTGAGACATTATTCAGAAGTATACATATGGCAGCAGATAATGCAACAACCTGAATAACAACCATTGCCTTTATAAACATAGAGTTTATACATGATACTGATAACAACCCAAGGCCTCAAAAATTAGCCTTAAGGGCATACCCCAACAATCTCCCACTTGCACTTAATCTAATGGTTGAGAAATCTCAAACCCATATTATTACAGTGCTTCTCATGCTTCTGCTGCGCCAGAGGCTTTGTAAGCGGGTCAGCTAGATTGTCATCTGTATGAACCTTGCAGATCTTGATCTCTCCTTGATCAATGATCTCCCGGATCAAGTGAAACCTTCTCTGTATGTGCTTGGACTTCTGGTGCGACCGTGGTTCCTTTGCTTGTGCTATTGCTCCAGTGTTATCACAGAAGATAACCAAAGGATCTGCACTCGAAGGAATAACACCAAGTTCCTGAACGAACTTACGAATCCACACTGCCTCCTTGGATGCTTCCGAGGCTGCAACATACTCGGCTTCTGTTGTGGAATCAGCAACAATTGATTGTTTGAAACTTTTCCACACCACTGCTCCTCCATTCAAGCTAAAAACATAGCCTGATTGCGATCGGAAATCATCCTGGTCAGATTGGAATGAAGCGTCAGTATATCCTTCAATACTGAGTTCTTCCTGACCTCCATAAATCAAGAACATATCTTTGGTCCTCCGAAGATATTTCAAAATGTTCTTGACTGCAATCCAGTGTGCCTTTCCTGGATTACTTTGGAATCGACTGGTCACGCTTAACCCGTAAGCAACGTCTGGGCGAGTACACAACATCGCATACATAATGGACCCAATAGCCGAAGCATAAGGCGTATTGTCCATTTCATCTTTCTCAGTCTGTGTTTGTGGACACTGACTCTTTGAAAGATTCAGACCATGTCTGACTGGAAGATATCCTCTTTTAGAATTTTCTAAATGGATTCTCTCCAGGACTTTATCGATGTAAGTACTCTGGCACAGCCCGAGAAGCCTCTTAGATCTATCTCTATAGATCTTCACACCTAATACATAGGCTGCTTCTCCTAAATCTTTCATCTGGAAACATTTTCTTAACCATGCTTTGACGGCATGAAGTTCAGGAATATCGTTTCCAATGATTAAGATATCATCGACGTAGAGGACTAGGAAAGTAATCACGCTCCCACTAAACCTCTTATATACACACGGGTCATCTTCATTCTTGATGAAACCAAACTTACAGATTGATTCATCAAAACGAATATTCCAGCTTCTCGATGCTTGTTTAAGTCCATAAATGGACTTCTTTAATTTGCATATTTTATGACGATCTGATGGATTGATGAAACCTTCAGGTTGTGTCATATACACATCCTCTTCTAGTTTTCCATTAAGGAAAGCGGTCTTCACATCCATCTGCCAGATCTCATAATCATAATATGCAGCTATCACGAGAATAATCCGAATAGACTTGAACATGGCTACAGGAGAGAAAGTTTCATCATAATCTATCCCGTAGATTTGTTTGAAACCTTTCGCAACTAGCCTGCCTTTATAGGTAACCACGTTACCATCCATGTCAATCTTCTTTTTGAAGATCCACTTACAGCCTATAGGGATTACTCCCGGAGGCGGATCAACCAAATCCCAGACTTGGTTATCTGACATGGAGTCCATCTCGGCTCGCATAGCTTCAAGCCATCTTGCTGATTCCGGTCCACTGACCGCATCCGCATAAGTGAGGGGTTCATCATCAATGATGTAGACTCCGTCATAGCGCTCAGGCTGTCGACGGATCCTTCCCGATCTTCGCGGTTCCCGTGATATCTGAGCCTCTGGTTGTTCAATAACCTGTTCTATTGGCTCAGGCTCATCCAACTGTGCTTGACTTCTTTGTCCTTCTTCTGGATTCTCATCCAGCTTTATTTCTCTCCCACTGGCCTCTTGCAGAAGAAATTCCTTCTCAAGAAAAATAGCCGTTCGAGCAACAAATACTTTGTTCTCTTTGGGATCGTAGAAATAATAACCCTTAGTTTCTTTAGAGTAATCGACAAAGATACATTTATCAGATCTGCTCTCCAGTTTCCCAGAGGCGAGCTTTTTGACATAAGCCTCGCAACCCCAGATTTTGATAAATGTCAAGCTCGGCTGTTTCCCATACCATAACTCATATGGAGTCTTTGAAACGGCTTTGGATGGCACTCGGTTTAGTACCTTTGCTGCTGTTTCCAGTGCAAATCCCCAAAAGGAGTAAGGTAGAGTAGCCTGCCTCATCATTGAACGAACCATATCCAGTAAGGTTCTATTTCTCCTCTCGGACACACCATTCCATTGCGGTGTTCCTGGCGGAGTGAGCAGTGATATAATCCCACACTCCTTCAGATAGTCAGTAAACTCATGACTCAGGTATTCTCCACCTCGATCTGATCGAAGTGCCTTGATATTTCGGCCTAACTGATTCTGTACTTCATTTTTGAACTCTTTGAACTTGTCAAAAGATTCACTCTTATGTCTCATTAGATAGACATAACCATACCTACTGAAATCAGCAGTAAAGGTAATGAAGTATGAATAGCCACCTCTGGATGTTTACTAAATGGCCCACACACATCACTGTGAATGAAGTCAAGTAAACCTGAAGCCCTTTGTCCTTTATTAGAAAAAGGAGACTTCGTCATTTTACCCATTAAACAAGCTTTGCATGTATCAAGCTCCTCATAGGAGAATGATCCCAGCAGTCCATGGTCATGCAACCGCTTAATGCGCTTCTTGTTAATATGGCCTAAACGACTATGCCATAGCAAGGTGCTGTCATCAGCATACTTGGCTTTCTTATTATCAATCTGTTGTACAGAACATTCCATGTCCAACATGAATAACCCATTGTTAATTGACCCAGTAGCATAAACAATATTATCTAATGAAATACAACACTTTAAAGTTTTGCATTCAAAGGAAAACCCTTTCCTGACAAGAGCAGGAAAAGAGATAATATTCTTAGTTATGCTCGGTACAAAATAACAATTGTCCAGTTCTAATACATAACCAAATGGTAAAGAGATGTAATATTGTCCTACAGCAACAGCAGCAACCCGTGCCCCGTTTCCAACTCGTAGGTCCACCTCATGCTGTCCCACCTGTCTTCTTCTCTTGAGTTCCTGTACATTTGAACAAATGTGAACTCCACATGCAGTGTCCAACACCCATGAAATAGAAGAAGAAGAAGATATCATGACTTCAGTCACAAAAATACCTGAGCCAGAAGTGAAAGGCTTGCTTCCCTTCTTGTCTCCTTGGAGCGCTTTACAGTCCTTCTTCCAGTGACCCAGCTGGCCACAATGGAAACATCTGTATTCCTTCGACCGCTTGATCTTTTGTTTCAGAGCCTTGTTGTAGCTCTTGATAGGGGCTTTGCCCTTCTTCCCCTTCTTCTTGTTCCTTGAAGGAATCATCAAGACAGAGGATGAAGGCTTTCCCTTTTCAAGAGTCTGCTCTGTAGTATAGAGCATGTTCAGTAACTCTGCCGGGGTACAGTCGATCTTGTTCATATTAAAATTAATGATGAACGGATCGAAAGAGGCCGGGAGAGACTGCAGGATAATGTCTACAACAAGCTCCTGATTGATGGTGTGTCCCAGTTTCTCTAGAGCCTCCTTGTACCCAATCATCTTGAGTACGTGAGCTCCCACTGGACTCCCTTCAGTCAGTTTGCTCTGAAAGAAAAGTTTTGTCAAGTTATAGCGTTCAGTCCTTGCCTGTGCAGCATACAGCATTTTGAGATTTGCTATAATTTCAATAGCAGATAAATCCTCATGCTGACGCTGAAGCTCTGGCGTCATAGACGCAAGCATAAGGCAAGCGACATCAATGCTATCATTGACATGCTTCTCATAAGCATCCCGAACCGCCCTTGCGGCGTTCGCAGCGGGTTGAGGCGGTATTGCCGTCTCAAGGACATACAGTTTCCTCTCAGCCTTAAGAACAATCTTAAGGTGTCCGTACCAGTCTGAGAAGTTTGGCCCAGCAAACTTCTCCCTTTCCAGTAAGGATCGCACATTGAACGCTGTGGTGTTCGTTGCTGCAGTAATCTACAACATTGCAAGAACAACAAGGTCAGTATCAATGTTAGAATCAATCCAGGACTTAAGAATGATTCTTTTCTCACTATTTTATCTGACTGAAAAATCCAGTAAAACAGTCCGAAAGAGTAAAACTCTTTTAGTGAGATGGGATCCAGATTTCATACTTGGTCTCCGCATCCCGCTCAGGCGAGATAAGATGCACAGAGAGTACAAGCACTAATCTCTGGTAGGCAATCCCTGCCAATCGCCAACCCGTGCGATTCCCCTTCATCGGGGCAATCCAGCAGACTGTGCCAACTGAGTTGGTACAACACAGTCTCTGATCCCACAGATGGCTGCCTCCATATGGCTACCATATGCTCAATATGTAGCCTACATGGTCAAGCTGACCTGACCTACTCCATGGACCACCACGTGCTATGCTGAGCAACGAGAAGCGATAAATCCCTTCTCTGTAACACGCAGGTGTAATCACACACCGTCTGAAGATAGATGGGTGTGCCCACTGAGTGGGTACAACACGGCCCCAACGATAGTCAGAACAGTGAGGTTTCGCGTCAGAAGGCTTACGTGCTTGATATTCATGGTTGGATTTTAACGGTCCTTTTATCTTCTTAACTATCATGCAAATCCTATGGTGATAGCAGAAGAATAAATCATGCAGATATTAAATTTACTTAAACAGTAAATAGAAAGCATGATGATCTTATGTGGTAAAAGCCCATTAAGCCTAAGTTAGACCTTAAATTAACTTAAGTCTTCACTTGAGCTCTTCATGGGTCTTTAGCATTTCATCTGGCCCAACCCGGGCGCAAGCGCCCTGTGCAGCTGAGATGCGCCCACCAGGTAAAATGCGCCTGTCCTAGAGTCGAACCCTAGACCTCCCACTGGTGAAGCTACTTGCTGCATGCGCCTCTGCCATGTGTGCTCTGAGCTCATGTCTGATTAAATTACATTTTAATCTATCTAGACATGATTTGACTCGCAGGTCAATTACACATTATCAATTAATTAAAATGTGATGCGCAGATCACAATAAATAATTTACAATATTGATTCAGGCACGCAGGCCCCAGCACAGCACACATTAAAATTGGGCAGCCCACATAAGATGAAATAGACATTCAATCATGTTATACAAACATCATGTGATCCAATCAAGAAAATAAAATTTTCGAAAATCCCATTGGCATCAATTTTATTTCCTTATGTGCCCTACTACCTTACAACGGTCCATTAATAGGGATCCACTCATCAGACCTAGACAGACCCACTGCCCTTGCATGCACCAAGTCATAACCGACTTGAGTCGACCTAGTGGTCAACTAAGCATGCCTTAAGGGCTGAACGTCCCTCATGATTTCTGGCAAGCGGGTGTGACCCCGGGCCTTAATCATGATCGTTCATTGGTCGCCTCGATCAGACATCGCTACACGCCTTTCTGCAGTCGACCTATAGCCACCTCATGCTTGCGCATAGGTGCTATCTGGTCAACCCATCTAGGCTGTCAGATGGTCTGATCAGACTGTTGGGTCTAGACTAGACTGATGACTTAACCCTAATAACCCGTCTAAGTTTTTCAAGTAGGTGCTTATAGATCTAAGTGGATGCGCGTAATATGTTAAGTTTTGGTAAAATAACATTTAACATGCGCCAACAATAAACATCATACATGCGCCAACATCAGAAAACAAACATCTAATGTTTAACATGTAGTTTCGCCATGATGATGAATTTAGATCAATGTATACGCTAACAAGGATCACAATACAAGCAATCATATGAACATACAAAACCTCCCTCTGATACCAATTGAAAGTGGGGGGGGGGGGGGGGGCGAAACCCTAATATGCGCAGATTAAAATTTTGCATAGCGGAAGCTAGGGTTTCTCAGGATCGATTAGTATGAATATATGATCAACTTGTAAAACTTGTATAGATCAAAAGAGAGATCATACCAATGCCATTTCTTGGATGGTGACTTGGAAGCAAAGAAGCGTGTGCTTCTTCTCCAAAGGAACCGCACACAAGGTGATTGATGGTTTCTCCTTGGCGTTCCTTGTGCTAGCAAAGATCCAAGGTCTCCTGATCGCGTGAAGGTGATTAGAGATGATGTCTTTTTCTTGTCCGAACTCTCCTTGGCGTGAAAACTCACCACATGAGAGAGGAGGCATCGAGAGGAAGAGGCCAGAGACGAGAATAGCGCCAAAAACAATGAACGTAGAGGCGTGAACTATTTTGGAAAGCATGACTTCCATAAATAGTAAGCCCTCAACGTGTGATGTGTTCACTCCAAGTGAACCATCGCATTTTCCTCTCCCATTGAACCATGCACTCACTATGATGAGCCGGTTCAATTACATTTGGTTCAAAGACCAAATTAAGCCAAGCCTTGGTCTAGATCATATAAAACCAAAAGGTTCAAGATCTAACCATTCATCTCTTGATGCACTTGATCTCATCGATCTAGCATCATTTCTCTTGATCGAAGCTTACCGATCTCAAGCCCTAATCAATCAAACATGATTAGACCAGATCTCACTTACAATCAGAGTTTAAACTCCTTTAAACTGAACCAAAACAATTCAGTCCACACGATCTGACATAAGTAAGCCATATCATCAAATTGTGCGACCCTAAGGGTTTCCTTTAAATGTCGGTAACGATAACTTACGTTATCACGAACAGAGAGGGGTATCTAGCAACACATCACTGTCTCCCGATATAAAGGAAAGAGTCTTCCAAGACTACACCCAAACCATAGCACAAGTGTGAACCCAAGTCACATGACATATTTGTTTCCTTTGCCACTGGATGTTCTTATTATATAAGCATGTCAAGCCTGTAACTCCAATATGATGAGAGTGGTTAGATCAGATGAACATAGTCATCTGGGTATGGCCATACACTTTCTCAACCATCTCATCCAGGGGGCCCCTTTAGAACATCACACTCCAATCAAGGAGAAGGCAATCCTATATCTATCACTAGCGCCCTAACATGACTCATGTTCATTATCCAAGATAGTCTATAACCATTATGTTTCAAATGATATTGAACTACCTCAAGACAATGCCAATCATCATTTAGAAACACAAGTGATCTCAAGTCAGAGGAAATATGCCACTTGTTTGCATATAAGGATTATTCACATTGTGACAAGCAATTGAACATCCTAAGTAGGGTCTGTCCAGTACATCCAATGTACCCATGAGTCTACATCTTATTCCATGCTCGAAGCATCCTGTAAGATTAGAACACATATTAGTCTCAATCATATCAAGGCTGTCTCATGTTCACCAAGATATCTCGACTAAGGACTATACTGCATGTCAGCCAAGCTGAACAGCATTGAGACATTATTCAGAAGTATACATATGGCAGCAGATAATGCAACAACCTGAATAACAACCATTGCCTTTATAAACATAGAGTTTATACATGATACTGATAACAACCCAAGGCCTCAAACATTAGCCTTAAGGGCATACCCCAACAGAGATTTGGTCCTACTTTTTAATTTGAGGCTTAGATTATTTGTGCAGAAAGTCTATCCATATGGTGTGATTTATTGGGATACCCCGAGGATATTTTTAAATTTTTACATACAATACCAATACACAGTGGAATCATATCCTCGAAACAGGCCGCTTCCAAAAACCCAATGGGTTGAAACTTGTGAGGGGGTCAACAGGATGTAGAAAGGAAGTACCTAGGAACAAGAAGATGCGATGCCAGTGTAGGTGATGCCTTGCATTTTGGTAGTATTTTATAATATTACTTTATCTCAAAACAAGGCATATTTTGGTGCTTTTATGTAATTTTCAAGCTTATTTACTTGCTTTGTTCGGAATCTTCACTTTTCCTTGTGTTCATGGAATTTCAGGTAAAATCACCCAATTTTGAAGTCTTTTGAAGATTCTAAAGTGATGGGGTGATTCCTTACAAGAAGAGGAAGTTGGACGTCAAATTTGGGCACAATCCGTGCTATTTTGGAAAATACGGCCAGGTGAACCCCGTGGGGTTCATCAGTGCTTTCACCGGATGTCTGAAAGTCCACAGAACACTTCACAGCTTGGTGAACCTGACGGGGTTCACCCATGATTCTCTCGGAGGAAGTTTGCATAGAAACATACAGTGCACTTCACTGGTAGGTGAACCCCATGGGGTTCACCGGTGATTCTTACTAGACAAAAACATACAGAAGGCTTTCACCCATGATTCTTACTAGGAAGCCCGACATCCATTCGGAATTTTGGTGATTCTGAGCCCGATTAATGTCTATATTTGGTAAGAGAGGACTTTTTGGAAAGCTAATTTGAAGGAGAACACAAGGAATATAAAAACCCAATTTTTATGGCCAAATCAAAGAGCAATCAGTAGACGAAGCGTCTAGGGCGAGTTGACCGGCGACAAGGGCTTCCGGAGAGGATTTTGGGGTGATTTCGCAACGGATCTTCACCAAACTTTGAGGAAACGTTCACATCATCTTCTCCTACCTCTCCTTAGTCTTTGTTTCCAATTTTCTTTGTCGATTTGAGAGAGTTGTGTGGATTTGTATGGCATATCTGGCTTAAACCTTTATTTGGGGCTCAGATGAAGCCCTTTAACTTGATCTATTGTATGAACTAAACTTTCTTGATGTTTTGAGTCTTATCTGAGCATATTTTATTTAGTTGTGCTTATTTCATAATATTACCTTGATCAAGTAATGTTGTGCGTTAGCTGGCGCGATTCATATCGAGAGGAGGATCATGGCTTTGGAACCCTTAGGTAAAACTTATGAATCCATGACACGAGAGTGCTTGGTTTTCGCTCGAGGGCAACATAATTTTTCATATAACTCATTGGGTTTATTTGGAATGATCCACCACGAGAGTAGGAGACCGTTCTGGATAATCACTAGGGTGTACTACCGAGAGGGGGCATCCTATAACTTAGGAAAGATTCCTTATGTAAAATGATAAACTCATGCATCAACTCAATTCTAGTTTAGTTAGATCAGTCAATGTGATGAATTTCGTAGTCCTGATATCTCTCAATTAGACACCTTTCATATTTTTATCGTTGCTTTTCCTATTTTATTTATAGTTGAATTAGTTTACTTTATTCCAAAAACAGAAAAAATTGGATTGCTTAGCTTCTAAAAATCAAAATAGTTGGTACTTGACGTAGCTCCCTGTGGGATCGACAATATTTTATATTACTTCGATAACACCATGCGCTTGCGGTGCATATCAAGTCTTCGGCGCCGTTGCCGGGGAGCTTCGGTCAATATTAACAAATTTCTGAAATTTAGTAGACTAAGCATTTTTCTTTTTCTTCTTTTTATTATTTTTATTTTTATTTTAGCTATTTTCTTTCTTATGCTTTATCATTGTGTCTAATCAATATTTTTTGCAAAGGATCTTAAGAACAGGTGATATGTATGACCTAGATCTTGAAGCCTTTATCTTTGAATCAGGAGAATGCTCGAGTACCTTTGGCTGCTGGAAATATGAGCAACAAGACATTGAGAGATTATGCTACTCCATCTATACAACACTTACAATTGGGCATTGTTCAACAGAACCAATTTGGAGGCTCTCCCTGTTGGGGTATGCCCTTAAGGCTAATGTTTGAGGCCTTGGGATTATTTCAGTATCATGTATAAACTCTATGTTTATAAAGGCAATGGTTGTTATTCAGGTTGTTACATCATCTGCTGCAATATGTATACTTCTAAATAATGTCTCAATGCTATTCAGCTTGGCTAACATGCAGTATTGTCCGTAGTCGAGATATCTTGGTGAACATGAGACAGCCTTGATATGATTGAGACGAATATGTGTTCTAATCTTATAGGATGCTTCGAGCATGGAATAAGATGTAGACTCATGGGTACATTGGATGTACTGGACAGACCCTACTTAGGATATTCAATTGCTTGTCACAATGTGAATAATCCTTATATGCAAACAAGTGGCATATTTCCTCTGACTTGAGATCACTTGTGTTTCTAAATGATGATTGGCATTGTTTTGAGGTAGTTCAATATCATTTGAAACATAATGGTTATAGACTATCTTGGATAATGAGCATGAGTCATGTTAGGGCACTAGTGATAGATATAGGATTGCCGTCTCCTTGTTTGGAGTGTGATGTTCTGAAGGGGCCCCCTGGATGAGATGATTGAGAAAGTGTATGGCCATACCCAGATGACTATATTCATCTGATCTAATCATTCTCATCATATTGGAATTACAGGCCTGACACGCTTGTCCAATAAGAACATCCAGTGGCAAAGGAAACACATATGTCAAGTGACTTGGGTTCACACTTGTGCTGTGGTTTGGGTGTAGTCTTGGAAGACTCTTTCCTTTATATCGGGAGACAGTGATGTGTTACTAGATACCCCTCACTGATCGTGATAACTTAAGTTATCGTTACCGACATTTAAAGGAAACCCTTAGGGTCGCACAATTTGATGATATGGCTTACTTAAGTCAGATCGTGTGGACTGAATTGTTTTGGTTCAGTTTAAAGGAGTTTAAACTCTGATTGTAAGTGAGATCTGGTCTGATCATGTTTGATTGATTAGGGCTTGAGATCGGTAAGCTTCGATCGAGAGAAATGATGCTAGATCGGTGAGATCAAGAGCATCAAGAGATGAATGGTTAGATCTTGAACCTTATGGTTTAATATGATCTAGACCAAGGCTTGGTTTGATTTGGTCCTTGAACCAAATGTAATTGAACCACCTCATCAAGTGAGCGCATGGTTCAAAGGGGAGAACATTGCGATTTGTTCACTAAAGCGTGAACACTTGAACGTGTGAGGGTTTACTATTTTTGGAAGTCATGCTTTCCAAAATGAGAAGCACGCCTCACGTTCGAAGGGTATTGCTCTATTCTCGCTCGCCCCTTCCTCACGACGTCTCTCTCTCTCGTGTGGTGAGTCTTGACGCCAAGGAGAGGACTTGACAAAGCCTAGAGATCATCTCAACCTCCTTCACGCGATTAGGAGACCTTGAAGCTTTGCTAGCACAAAGACGCCAAGGGAGTAGTCATCTTCATCTTGTGTGCGTCACCTTTGGAGGAGAGCCGCTCGCCCTCTTCTTCCAAGTCGCCATCCAAGCAATGGCAATGGTATGATCCTTGTGTTGATCTATACAAATTATTAAGTTGATCTATGTTCATACATGCGATCCTAGGAAACCCTAGATTCTGCCCATGCCAATTTTTATATGCGCATGCTTTAGGGTTTCGCCCCCTTTAGGGAACTTTCAATTGGTATCAGAGCATGTTTCCTTGTATGATTCATATGATTGCTTACTGTGATCCTTGTTTGCGCTTATTAGTAGATCTAAATTTTATCATCATGCGAAACTACATGCTAGTTTGCGAAAATAGATGTATGTTTTACATTTAGCGCATGCATGATGTTTGGCGCTTGTTGTTGTTTGTTTTCACAAAACATTACTTGCGCGCCCCTCATTAGATCTAAGCGCCTACTTCAAAAGCTTAGACGGGTTATTAGGGTTGAAGTCATCGTCCAGTCTAGACCCAACAGTCTGATCAGACCATCTGACAGCCTAGATGGGTCGACCAGATGGCACTTATGCGCAAGCATATGGTGGCTATTGGTCGACTGCAGAAAGGCGTGTAGCGATGTCTGATTGAGACAACCAGTGAACGCTCATGATTAAGGCCCGGGGTCACACCCGCTTGCCAGAACTCATGAGGGACGTTCAGCCCTTAACGCATGCATGGTTGACCATGAGGTCGACTCAAGTCGGTTATGACTTGGTGCATGCAAGGGCAGTGGGTCTGACTAGGTCTGATGAGTGGATCCCTATTAATGGACCGTTGTAAGGTAGTAGGGCTCATAAGGAAATAAAATTGATGCCAATGGGATTTTCAAAAATTTTATTTTCCTGTTTCGATCACATGTTGTTTGTATAACATGAATGTATGTTTATTTTATCTTATGTGGGCTGCCCAATTAATGTGTGCTATGCTGGGGCCTGCGTGCCTGGATGTATTATTGTAAATTATTATTGTGATCTGCGCATCACATTTTAATTAATTTATAAAGTGTAATTGACCTGCGAGTCAATCATGTCTAGATAGATTAAATTGTAATTTAATCAGACATGTGCACAGAGCACACATGGCAGAGGCGCATGCAGCAAGTGGCTTCACCAGTGGGAGGTCTAGGGTTCGACTCTAGGACAGGCGCATTTTACCTGGTGGGCGCATCTGAGCTGTAGTGGGCGCTTGGGCCCAGGTTGGGCCAGAGGAAATGCTAAAGACCCATGAAGAGCTCAAGTGAAAACTTAAGTTAAATTAGGGTCTTACTTAGGCTCAATGGGCTTTTACCACATAAGATCATCATGCTTTTAATTTACTGTTTAAGTAATTTAATATCTGCATGATTTATTCTTCTGCTATCGCCATAGGATATGCATGATAGTGAGAAGATAAAAGGACCGTTAAAATCCAACAATAAATATCAAGCACGATAGCCTTCTGACGCGAAACCTCACTGTTCTGACTATCGTTGGGGTCGTGTTGTACCCACTCAGTGGGCACGCCCATCTATCTTCAGACGGTGTCTGATTACACCTGCGTGCTACAGAGAAGGGATTTATCACTTCTCGTTGCTCAGCATAGCACGTGGTGGTCCAGGGAGTAGGTCAGGTCAGCTTGACCATGTAGGCTACATATTGAGCATATGGCAGCCATATGGAGGCAGCCATCTGTGGGATCAGAGACTGTGTTGTACCAACTCAGTTGGCACAGTCTGCTGGATTGCCCAGATGAAGGGGAATCGCACGGGTTGGCGATTGGCAGGCATTGCCTACCAGAAATTAGTGCTTGTACTCTCTGTGCATCTTATCTCGCCTGAGCGGGACGCGGAGACCAAGTATGAAATCTGGATCCCATCTCACTAAAAGAGTTTTACTCTTTCGGACTGTTTTACTGGATTTTTCAGTCAGATAAAATAGTGAGAAAAGAATCATTCTTAAGTCCTGAATTGATTCTAATATTGATACTGACCTTGCTGTTCTTGCATTGTTGTAGATTACTGCAGCAACGAACACCACAGCGTTCAATGTGCGATCCTTACTGGAAAGGGAGAAGTTTGCTGGGCCAAACTTCTCAGACTGGTACGGACACCTTAAGATTGTTCTTAAGGCTGAGAGGAAACTGTATGTCCTCGAGACGGCTATACCGCCTCAACCCGCTGCGAACGCCGCAAGGGCGGTTCGGGAAGCTTATGAGAAGCATGTCAATGATAGCATTGATGTCGCTTGCCTTATGCTAGCGTCTATGACGCCACAGCTGCAGCGTCAGCATGAGGATTTATCTGCTATAGAAATTATAGCAAACCTCAAGATGCTGTATGCAGCACAGGCAAGGACTGAACGCTATAACTTGACTAAACTTTTCTTTCAGAGCAAACTGACTGAAGGGAGTCCAGTGGGAGCTCACGTACTCAAGATGATTGGGTACAAGGAGGCTCTAGAGAAACTGGGACACACCATCAATCAGGAGCTTGTTGTAGACATTATCCTGCAGTCTCTCCCGGCCTCTTTCGATCCATTCATCATTAATTTTAATATGAACAAGATCGACTGTACGCCGGCAGAGTTGCAGAACATGCTCTTGACTACAGAGCAGACTCAGTCTCGTGAGAAGGGAACGCCTTCATCCTCTGTCCTAATGGTTCCTTCTAGGAACAAGAAGAAGGGGAAGAAGGGCAAAGCCCCTATCAAGAGCTACAACAAGGCTCTGAAACAAAAGGTAAAGCGGTCAAAGGAATACAGATGTTTCCATTGTGGCCAGCTGGGTCACTGGAAAAAGGACTGTAAAGCGCTCCAAGGAGATAAGAAGGGAAGCAACCCTTTCGCTTCTGGCTCAGGTATTTTCGTGACTGAAGTCATGGTTTCTTCTTCTATTTCATGGGTGTTGGACACTGCATGTGGAGTTCACATTTGTTCAAATGTACAGGAACTCAAGAGAAGAAGACAGGTGGGACAGCATGAGGTGGACCTACGAGTTGGAAACGGGGCACGGGTTGCTGCTGTTGCTGTAGGAGTTTATCACATCTCTTTACCATCTGGTCTTATATTAGAACTGGACAATTGTTATTTTGTACCGAGCATAACTAGGAATATTATCTCTATTCCTGCTCTTGTCAGGAAAGGGTTTTCCTTTGAATGCAAAATTTCAAAGTGTTATATTTCTTTTGATAATATTGTTTATGCTACTGGGTCAATTAACAATGGGTTATTCATGTTGGACATGGAATGTTCAATACAACAGATTGATATTAAGAAAGCCAAGTATGCTGATGACAGCACCTTGCTGTGGCATAGTCGTTTAGGCCATATTAACAAGAAGCGCATTAAGCGGTTGCATGACCATGGACTGCTGGGATCATTCTCCTATGAGGAGCTTGATACATGCAAAGGTCAAAGGGCTTCAGGTTTACTTGACCTCATTCACAGTGATGTGTGTGGGCCATTTAGTAAACATGCCAGAGGTGGCTATTCATACTTCATTACCTTTACTGATGATTTCAGTAGGTATGATTATGTCTATCTGATGAGACATAAAAGTGAATCTTTTGACAAGTTCAAAGAGTTCAAAAATGAAGTACAGAATCAGCTGGGCCGAAATATCAAGGCACTTCGTTCAGATCGAGGTGGAGAATACTTGAGTCATGAGTTTACTGACTATCTGAAGGAGTGTGGGATTATCTCACAGCTCACTCCGCCAGGAACACTGCAATGGAATGGTGTGTCCGAGAGGACAAATAGAACCTTACTGGATATGGTTCGTTCTATGATGAGTCAGGCTACTCGACCTTACTCCTTTTGGGGATTTGCACTGGAAACAGCTGCAAAGGTACTAAACCGAGTGCCATCCAAGGCCGTTTCAAAGACTCCATATGAGTTATGGTATGGGAAACAGCCGAGCTTGACATTTATTAAAATCTGGGGTTGCGAGGCTTATGTCAAAAAGCTCGCCTCTGGGAAACTAGAGAGCAGATCTGAGAAATGTATCTTTGTCGGTTACCCTAAGGAAACATAGGGTTATTATTTCTACGATCCCAAAGAGAACAAAGTATTTGTTGCTCGCACGGCTATTTTTCTTGAGAAGGAATTTCTTCTGCAAGAGGCCAGTGGGAGAGAAATAAAGCTGGATGAGAATCCAAAAGAAGGACAAAGTAGTCAAGCACAGTTGGATGAGCCTGAGCCAGTAGATCAGGTTACTGAACAACCTGAGGCTCAGATATCACGGGAACCGCGAAGATCGGGAAGGATCCGTCGACAGCCTGAACGCTATGACGGAGTCTACATCATTGATGATGAACCCCTCACTTATGCGGATGCGGTCAGTGGACCGGAATCAGCGAGATGGCTTGAAGCTATGCGAGCCGAGATGGACTCCATGTCAGATAACCAAGTTTGGGATTTGGTTGATCCACCTCCGGGAGTGATCCCTATAGGCTGTAAGTGGATCTTCAAGAAGAAGATTGACATGGATGGTAACGTGGTTACCTATAAAGGCAGGCTAGTTGCAAAAGGTTTCAAACAAATCTACGGGATAGATTATGATGAAACTTTCTCTCCTGTAGCCATGTTCAAGTCTATTCGGATTATTCTTGCAATAGCGGCATATTATGATTATGAGATCTGGCAAATGGATGTGAAGACCGCTTTCCTTAATGGAAAACTAGAAGAGGATGTGTATATGACACAACCTGAAGGTTTCACTAATCCATCAGATCGTCATAAAATATGCAAATTAAAGAAGTCCATTTATGGACTTAAACAAGCATCAAGAAGCTGGAATATTCGTTTTGATGAATCAATCTGTGAATTTGGTTTCATCAAGAATGAAGATGACCCGTGTGTATATAAGAGGTTTAGTGGGAGCGTGATTACTTTCCTAGTCCTCTACGTCGATGATATCTTGATCATTGGAAACGATGAAAGTCCCCTAACAAGGGGGAGCGAAACCCTAATAGGCGCATATGGAGGTTTACATGCAGCGGAAGGGGTTTCTAGGGATCGAATGCATTATATATATGATCAACTTTAAAATCAATAGCATAGAATGGTAGCGACTCATACCATGGCCATCGCTTAGATGGTGTCTAGGAAGAAGAGAGAACGATGGGGTTCTCCTCCAAAGCGCCACACACAAGATGATCGATGGCTTGCTCCTTGGACGCTCCTTGTGCTAGCAAGGTTCTCCAAGTGACCTTGTCGTGTGAGAAGGGATGAAGAGGATGAGATCCACACTTGGCGATTCTTCCTTGTCGTCAAAGCCTCTTCCACAAGAATGCCCCCAAGCAAACACACGAGAAGAGAGGGGCGACAACAATAGGCGTGAAGAGGTGAGGCGTGGTCACGTATGTGATCATGCTTTCTAAAAATAGAAAGCCACTCCCTCACATGCGATCATGGGTTTACCCCAATCGCAAACTCCTCTCCATTTGAACCACACGCTCACTTGATGAGCTGGTTCATTTTGGTTTGGTCCAAGACCAATTAACCCAAGCCATTAGTCCAGATCACATTAAACCCTAAGGTTCTTGATCTGACCGTTGATCTCTTGATGCTCCTGATCTCACCGATCTAGCATCTATTCTCTCAATCGAAGCTTACCGATCTCAAGCCCTAATCAATCAAACATGATCAGACCAGATCTCACTCACAATCAGAGATTAAATCCCTTTAAACTGAACCTAAACAATTCAGTCCACACGATCTGACTTAAGTAAGCCATATCATCAAATTGTGCGACCCTGAGGGTTTCCTTTAAATGTCGGTAATGATAACTTACGTCATCACGATCAGTGAGGGGTATCTAGCAACATATCACTGTCTCCCGATATAAAAGAAAGAGTCTTCCAAGACTACACCCAAACCACAGCACAAGTGTGAATCCACTTCACTCGGCATACATGATTCCTTTGCCACTGGATGTTCTTATTAGACAAGCGTGTCAAGCCTATAGCTCCAATATGATGAGCATGATTAGATCAGATGAACATAGTCACCTGGGTATGGCCATACACTTTCTCAATCATCTCATCCAAGGGGGCCCCTTTAGAACATCACACTCCTTAAACAAGGAGACGGCAATCCTGTATCTATCACTAGTGCCCTAACATGACTCAAGCTCACCATCCAAGATAGTCTATAACCATTATGTTTCAAATGATATTTGTTGGGGTATGCCCTTAAGGCTAATGTTTGAGGCCTAAGGATTGTATCAGTATCATGTAATAAACTCTTATGTTTATAAAGGCATGGTTATTATTTAGTTTGTTATATTATCTGCTGCAATAGATATACTTCTGAATAATGTCTCAATGCTGTTCAGCTAGGCTGACATGCTATATGTCCTTAGTCGATGTATCTTGGTGAACATGAGACAGCCTTGATATGGTTAAGACTAGTATGTGTTCTAATCTTATAGGATGCTTCAAGTGGCACATTTCCTCTGACTTGAGATCACTTGTGTTTCTAAATGATGATTGTCATTGTTTTGAGATAGTTCGATATCATTTGAAATATAATGATTATAGACTATCTTGGATGGTGAGCTTGAGTCAGGTTAGGGCACTAGTGATAGACATAGGATTGCCGTCTCCTTGTTTAAGGAGTGTGATGTTCTAAAGGGGCCCCCTGGATGAGATGATGAGAAAGTGTATGGCCATACCCAGATGACTGTGTTCATCTGATCTAATCATGCTCATCATATTGGAGCTACAAGCTTGACACGCTTGTCCAATAAGAACATGCAGTGGCAAAGGAAATATGTATGCTTAGTGAAGTTGATTCACACTTGTGCTATTTTTGGGTGTAGTCTTGGAAGACTCTTTCCTTTATATCGGGAGACAGTGATGTGTTGCTAGATACCCCTCACTGATCGTGATGACGTGAGTTATCGTTACCGACATTTAAAGGAAACCCTCAGGGTCACACAATTTGATGAAATGGCTTACTTAAGTCAGATCGTGTGGACTGAATTGTTCAGGTTCAGTTTAAAGGGATTTAATCTCTGATTGTAAGTGAGATCTGGTCTGATCATGTCTGATTGATTAGGGCTTAAGATCGGTAAGCTTCGATTGAGAGAATGGATGCTGGATCGGTCAGATCAGGAGCATCAAGAGATTGACGGTCAGATCAAGAGCCTTTGGGTTTAATTGAGATCTAGACCATATTGCTTGGTTTATTTGGTCTTGGGCCAAACCGAAATGAACCAGCTCATTACATGAGCGCATGGTTCAATTGAAGAGGAATTTGCGTTGAGGGAAAAATTCATGGTCGCATGAATTGTTGGCTTTCTATTTTTAGAAAGCATGTCACAACGTGACCACCTCTCTCTCACGTCGCCTCTTCACGCCTTTGTCGCCCTCTCTTAGCTTGGACGAGTAGAGACATCTCGTGTAGAGAAGTTGAGACGACAAGAGGAAAGTTTTTGCCAAGCAAGGAGTTGCTCTCTCCCTTTCCTTTCGATCAAAGACACCTTGGACGATCCTTGCTAGCACAAGGGACGACAAGAAGCAAGCCGTCGCTCATCTTGTGTGTGACGATTTGGAGGAGACCTTCGTTGTTCTCTTGCTTCCAAGGCGCCATCTAGAAATGGCCATGGTATGAATCGCATCTTCTCTATTCATGCTTCAAAAGTTGATCATATAATGCATGCTCATCTGAAAGTCCCCACAAGGGGGCGAAACCCTAAAGCATTGGCGCATATGGAAGATGCAAGCAGCGGATAGGGGGTTTCTAGATCTTGCATGCTATATGATTAACAAAAAGAACCCGATTGCATATAGAGAAGGATCATACCATAGCCATTTCTAGATGGCGCCTTGGAAGCAAAGATCAAACTGGATCTTCTCCAGAGGTGACGCACACAATTGATGTCGCCTACTCCTCCTTGCGATCCTTGTGCTAGCAAGGTCCAAAGATGTCTTTGTCGAGTGAAAGGGAAAAAGAAAGAACTTATTGGCTTGGCGATTTTTCTTATCATCTCTTCCTCTCCTCCACGCAAGAATGCCCCAAGAGCCAAAGCCGAATTGGCGACAAAGCGTGAAGGCGTGAAGAGGGAGGACGTGAAAACGTGGTCACGTTGAGAAGTGCTATCCAAAAATAGCATATAACTTCTCCACATGCGATCTTGGGTTTACCCCAATCGCAAACTCCACTTCACCCTTGAACCATGCGCTCATTCATGAGCCGGTTCACTTGAATTTGGTTCAATAACCAAATAAACCAAGCCATAAGTCCAGATCACATTAAAACCCTAAGGTATTTGATCTGACCGTTCATCTCCTGATGCTCCTGATCTCACCGATCTAGCATCCATTCTCTCGATCGAAGCTTACCGATCTCAAGCCCTAATCAATCAAACATGATCAGACCAGATCTCACTTACAATCAGAGATTAAATCCCTTTAAACTGAACCTGAACAATTCAGTCCACACGATCTGACTCAAGTAAGCCATATCATCAAATTGTGCGACCCTGAGGGTTTCCTTTAAATGTCGGTAACGATAACTCACGTCATCACGATCAGTGAGGGGTATCTAGCAACACATCACTATCTCCCGATATAAAGAAAAGAGTCTTCCAAGACTACACCCAAAAACAGCACAAGTGTGAATCAACTTCACTAGGCATGCATATTTCCTTTGCCACTGGATGTTCTTATTGGACAAGCGTGTCAAGCTTGTAACTCCAATATGATGAGCATGATTAGATCAGATGAACATAGTCACCTGGGTATGGCCATACACTATTCTCAATCATCTCATCCAGGGGGCCCCTTTAGAACATCACACTCCTTAAACAAGGAGACGGCAATCCTATGTCTATCACTAGTGCCCTAACCTAACTCAAGCTCACCATCCAAGATAGTCTATAATCATTATGTTTCAAATGATATTGAACTATCTCAAAACAATGACAATCATCATTTAGAAAACACAAGTGATCTCAAGTCAGAGGAAATGTGCCACTTGTCGCAATCAAGGATTATTCACATTGTGACAAGCAATTGAATATCCTAGTAGGGTCTGTCCAGTACATCCAATGTACCCATGAGTCTACATCTTATTCCATGCTCGAAGCATCCTATAAGATTAGAACACATATTAGTCTCAACCATATCAAGGCTGTCTCATGTTCACCAAGATATCTCGACTAAGGACGTTATAGCATGTTAGCCCAGCTGAACAGCTTTGAGACATTATTCAGAAGTACACTTATTACAGCAGACAAGGTAACAACCTGAATAACAACCATGCCTATATAAACATAAGAGTTTATACATGATACTGATACATTCCCAAGGCCTCAAACATTAGCCTTAAGGGCATACCCCAACAATCTCCCACTTGCACTTAATCTAATGGTTGAGAAATCTCAAACCCATATTATTACAGTGCTTCTCATGCTTCTGCTGCGCCAGAGGCTTGGTAAGCGGGTCTGCCAGATTGTCATCTGTATGTACCTTGCAGACTTTGATCTCGCCACGATCAATGATCTCTCTGATCAAATGAAACCGTCTCTGTATGTGCTTGGACTTCTGGTGCGACCGTGGTTCCTTTGCTTGTGCGATTGCTCCAGTGTTATCACAGAAGATAACCAAAGGATCTGCACTCGAAGGAACAACACCAAGTTCTCTCACGAACTTACGAATCCACACTGCCTCCTTGGATGCTTCCGAGGCTGCAACATACTCGGCTTCTGTTGTGGAATCAGCAACAGTTGACTGTTTGAAACTTTTCCACACCACTGCTCCTCCATTCAAGCTAAAAACATAGCCTGATTGTGATCGGAAATCATCCTGGTCTGACTGGAACGAAGCGTCAGTATATCCTTCTATACTGAGTTCTTCCTGACCACCATATATCAAGAACATATCTTTGGTCCTCCGCAGATATTTTAAAATGTTCTTGACCGCAATCCAGTGCGCCATACCTAGATTACTTTGGAACCGACTGGTCACGCTTAACCCGTAAGCGACGTCTGGGCGAGTACACAACATCGCATACATTATGGACCCAATAGCCGAAGCATAAGGCGTATTGTCCATTTCATCTTTCTCAGTCTGTGTTTGTGGACACTGACTCTTTGAAAGATTCAGACCATGTCTGACTGGAAGATATCCTCTTTTAGAATTCAGACCATGAACTTCAATGTGCGATCCCTACTGGAAAGAGAGAAGTTTGCTGGGCCAAACTTCTCTGACTGGTTTGGACACCTTAAGATCGTTCTTAAGGCAGAGAGGAAACTGTATGTCCTCGAGACGGCGATACCGCCGCAGCCCGCTCCGAACGCCGCAAGGGCGGTTCGGGAAGCCTATGAAAAGCACGTCAATGATAGCATTGATGTCGCTTGCCTGATGTTAGCGTCTATGACGCCACCGCTGCAGCGTCAGCATGAGGACATGTCGGCTAGAGACATGATTACAAACCTCAAGATGTTGTATGCTGCACAGGCGAGGACTGAACGCTATAATTTGATGAAGCTCTTCTTTCAGAGCAAACTGGCTGAAGGGAGCCCAGTGGGAGCTCACGTGCTCAAGATGATTGGGCACAAGGAGGCTCTAGAGAAACTGGGGCATACCATCAACCAGGAGCTTGCTGTGGACATTATTCTGCAGTCTCTCCCGCCATCATTCGACGCGTTCATTATTAATTTTAATATGAACAAAATCGATTGTACTCCGGCAGAGCTGCTGAATATGCTCTTGACCACTGAGGAAACTCTGAAGGGTAAGCCTTCAACCTCTGTCTTGATGGTTCCTTCCAGGAACAAGAAGAAGGGGAAGAAGGGCAAGGCCCCGGTCAAGAATTACAGCAAGGCTCTGAAGCAGAAGGTGAAGCGGTCTAAGGAATACAGGTGTTTCCACTGTGGCCAGCTGGGTCACTGGAAAAAGGACTGTAAAGCGCTCCAAGGAGATAAGAGGGGAAGCTTTGCTTCTGGCTCAGGTATATTCGTGACTGAGGTCATGTATTCTTCTTCTGTATCATGGGTGTTGGACACTGCATGTGGAGTTCACATTTGTTCAAATGTGCAGGAACTCAAGAGAAGAAGGCAGGTGGGACAGCATGAGGTGGACCTACGCGTTGGAAACGGGGCACGGGTTGCTGCTGTTGCTGTAGGAGACTACTTCATTACTTTACCATCTGGAATTGTATTGGAACTAAACAGTTGTTATTTTGTTCCCAGTATAACTAAAAATATTATCTCCATTCCTGCTCTTGTCAGGAAGGGGTTTTCCTTTGAATGCAATATTTCAAAGTGTGTTTTGTCATATGATAATATTGTTTATGCAACTGGTTCAATTAATAATGGGTTATTCATGTTGGACATGGAAAGTTCTATACAGAATGTTGATATTAAGAAAGCCAAGTATGCTGATGACAGCACCTTGCTATGGCATAGTCGTTTAGGCCATATTAACGAGAAACGCATTAAGCGGTTGCATGATCATGGACTGCTGGGATCATTCTCCTATAAGGAGATTGATACATGCAAAGCTTGTTTGATGGGTAAAATGACGAAGTCACCTTTTCCTAATAAAGGTCAAAGGGCTTCAGGTTTACTTGACCTCATACACAGTGATGTGTGTGGGCCATTTAGTAAACATGCCAGAGGTGGCTATCAGTACTTCATTACATTTACTGATGATTTCAGTAGATATGGGTATGTCTATCTGATGAGACATAAGAGTGAATCTTTTGACAAGTTCAAAGAGTTCAAGAATGAAGTACAAAATCAGCTAGGCCGTAATATCAAGGCACTTCGCTCAGATCGAGGTGGTGAATACCTAAGTCATGCATTTACTGACTATCTAAAGGAGTGTGGGATTATCTCACAGCTCACTCCACCAGGAACACCGCAATGGAATGGTGTGTCCGAGAGGAGAAATAGAACGTTACTTGATATGGTTCGTTCTATGATGAGTCAGGCTACTCTTCCATACTCCTTTTGGGGTTTTGCGCTGGATACAGCTGCAAAGGTACTAAACCGAGTGCCATCCAAGGCAGTTTCAAAGACGCCATATGAGTTATGGTATGGGAAACAGCCGAGCTTGACATTTATCAGGATCTGGGGTTGCGAGGCTTATGTTAAAAAGCTCGCCTCTGGGAAACTAGAGAGCAGATCTGACAAATGTATCTTTGTCGGTTACCCTAAGGAAACTAAGGGTTATTATTTCTTCGATCCCAATGAGAACAAGGTTTTTGTTGCTCGGACGGCCATATTTCTTGAGAAGGAGTTTCTTCTGCAAGAGGCCAGTGGGAGAGAAATAAAGCTGGATGAGAATCCAGAAGAAGGACAAAGTGATCAAGCACAGTTGGATGAGCCTGAGCCGGTAGAACAGGTTATTGAACAACCTGAGGCTCAGACATCACGGGAACCGCGAAGATCGGGTAGGATTCGTCGACAGCCTGAGCGCTATGACGGAGTCTACATCATTGACAATGATGAACCCCTTACTTATGCGGATGCGGTCAGTGGACCAGAGTCAGCGAGATGGCTTGAGGCTATGCGCGCCGAGATGGACTCCATGTCAGATAACCAAGTCTGGGATTTGGTTGATCCGCCTCCGGGAGTTATCCCTATAGGCTGTAAATGGATCTTCAAGAAGAAGATTGACATGGATGGTAACGTAGTTACCTATAAAGGCAGGCTAGTTGCGAAAGGTTTCAAACAAATCTACGGGATAGATTATGATGAAACTTTCTCACCTGTAGCCATGTTTAAGTCTATTCGGATTCTTTTCGCGATAGCTGCATATTATGATTATGAGATTTGGCAGATGGATGTGAAAACAGCTTTCCTTAATGGAAATCTGGATGAGGATGTGTATATGACACAACCAGAAGGTTTCACTAATCCAGCAGATCGTCATAAAATATGCAAGTTAAAGAAGTCCATTTATGGACTTAAACAAGCATCAAGAAGCTGGAATATTCGTTTTGATGAATCAGTTACTGAATTTGGTTTCATCAAGAACGAGGATGACCCGTGTGTATATAAGAGGTTTAGTGGGAGCGTGATTACTTTCCTAGTCCTCTACGTCGATGATATCTTGATCATTGGAAACGACATTCCTGAAATGCATGCTGTTAAGGCATGGCTGAGGAAATGTTTCCAGATGAAAGATCTAGGAGAAGCAGCCTATGTGTTAGGTGTGAAGATCTACAGGGATAGATCTAAGAGGCTTCTCGGGCTGTGCCAGAGTACTTACATCGATAAGGTCCTGGAGAGATTTCACTTAGAGAATTCTAAGCGAGGATATCTTCCAGTCAGACATGGTCTGAATCTTTCTAAGAGTCAGTGTCCACAAACACAGACTGAGAAAGATGAAATGAACAATACGCCTTATGCTTCGGCTATTGGTTCTATAATGTATGCGATGTTGTGTACTCGCCCAGACGTAGCTTACGGGTTAAGCGTAACCAGTCGTTACCAGAGTAATCCAGGTATGGCGCACTGGATTGCAGTCAAGAACATTTTAAAATATCTGCGGAGGACCAAAGATATGTTCTTGACATATGGTGGTCAGGAAGAACTCAGTATTGAAGGATATACTGACGCTTCGTTCCAGTCTGACCAGGATGATTTCCGATCGCAATCAGGCTATGTTTTTAGCTTGAATGGAGGTGCAGTGGTGTGGAAAAGTTTCAAACAGTCAACTGTTGCTGATTCCACAACAGAAGCCGAGTATGTTGCAGCCTCGGAAGCATCCAAGGAGGCAGTGTGGATTCGTAAGTTCGTGAGAGAACTTGGTGTCGTTCCTTCGTGTGCAGATCCTTTGGTTATCTTCTGTGATAACACTGGAGCAATCGCACAGGCAAAGGAACCACGGTCGCACCAGAAGTCCAAGCACATACAGAGACGGTTTCATTTGATCAGGGAGATCATAGATCGTGGCGAGATCAAAGTATGCAAGGTTCATACAGATGACAATCTGGCAGACCCGCTTACCAAGCCTCTGGCGCAGCAGAAGCATGAGAAGCACTGTAATAATATGGGTTTGAGATTTCTCAACCATTAGATTAAGTGCAAGTGGGAGATTGTTGGGGTATGCCCTTAAGGCTAATGTTTGAGGCCTATGGGAATGTAACAAGTATCATGTAATAAACTCTATGTGTTTATAAAGGCATGGTTGTTATTCAGTTAGCTACATTGTCTGCTGCAATATATGTTCTTCTGAATAATGTCTCAAAGCTGTTCAGCTGGGCTGACATGCTATTATGTCCTTAGTCGATATATCTTGGAAAACATGAGACAGCCTCGATATGGTTAAGACTAATATGTGTTCTAATCTTATAGGATGCTTCGAGCATGGAATAAGATGTAGACTCATAGGTACATGGAATGTACTGGACAGACCCTACTAGGATGTTCAATTGTTTGTCACAATGTGAATATTCCTTGATTAAGACAAGTGGCACATTTCCTCTGACTTGAGATCACTTGTGTTTTCTAAATGATGATTGTCATTGTTTTGAGGTAGTTCAATATCATTTGAAACATAATGATTATAGACTATCTTGGATGGTGAGCTTGAATCAGGTTAGAGCACTAGTGATAGACATAGGATTTCCGTCTCCTTGTTTAAGGAGTGTGATGTTCTAAAGGGGCCCCCTGGATGAGATGATTGAGAGAGTGTATGGCCATACCCAGGTGACAGTGCTCATCTGTTCTAATCATGCTCATCATATTGGAGTTACGAGCTTGACAGGCTTGTCCAATAAGAACATCCAGTGGCAAAGGAAATATGTATGCTTTGTGAATTGATTCACACTTGTGCTGTTTTTGGGTGAAGTCTTGGAAGACTCTTTCCTTGATATCGGGAGACAGTGATGTGTTGCTAGATACCCCTCACTGGTTGTGATAATGTAAATTATCGTTACCGATGTTTTAAGGAAACCCTCAGGGTCGCACAATTGATGATATGGCTTACTTAAGTCAGATCGTGTGGACTGAATTGTTTCGGGTTCAGTTTAAAGGGATTTAATCTCTGATTGTGAGTGAGATCTGGTCTGATCATGTTTGATTGATTAGGGCTTGAGATCGGTAAGCTTCGATCGAGAGAAGAGATGCTAGATCGGTCAGATCAGGAGCATCATAGAGATCAACGGCTAGATCTGGAACCTTAGGGTTTTAATATGATCTAGGCCATGTCGTTTGGTTTATTTGGTAATTGAACCAAAATTAAATTAAACCAAAATGGTTCAAGCATTGGCGACAAGTTCACTTGGCGTGAACATGTTGGGCGGTTAGTGGTGCTATTTTTAGCAACCATGATCTCCACTTGGAGACACTCACGTTCGAAAGAGAGTGCTCTCTCTATTCTCGCCATTTTGAACGCATTCCTCTTGAGTTTTTCCGTGGGTGACGACGCCTTGGATTTGGAGGAGAAATCGGCAAAGAAAAGATCTCTTCATCCCTTTCTCATTTTCGATCAAAGACTTCTTTGGATCTTGCTAGCACAAGGATCGCAAAGAGGAGTAGGCGACATCAACTGTGTGCGTCACCTCTGGAGAAGATCTGCTTTGATCTTTGCTTCCTAGGCGCCATTCGAAATGGCTATGGTATGAGTTTTATCTCTTACATACAATCGTTTCCATTTGGTTGATCATATCACATGAACCGATTCTTGAAACCCTAATCCGCTGCCCAAAAATTTTATGCGCCACTGCCTAGGGTTTTCGCTCCCCCTAGAAGGGGACCCCCCTTAGTTTAAGGGGTACTTTCAATTGGTATCAGAGCCTGATGTTTCATGCTTGTTTATGATTGCCATGATATGTCATATGATCCATGTATGCGCATTATAATAGATCTATAGGTTACATGCGATTATCTAAGTTGGCGAAAATTCATGATTTGTATAGATGTTATTTTCTCCATTGCGCATGTTGTTGTTGGCGCATGTTTTTGTAAGTTTTTCTAAAACCTTGATCACATGCGCGTTTCACCTTAGATCTAATGCTCCTACATTAAACCCTTAGATGGGTTATTAGGGTTGAAGTCACCCCCTAGGTTAGATCCAAACATGTCTGATCAGACTATCTGACAGCCTGAATGGGTCGACCAGTTAGCACCTTGGCGCATGCCTGTGGTGGCTATAGGTCGACTGCAGACAGGTGTGTAGCGATGTCTGATTGAGACAACTGATGAACGCACCTGAGTTAGGCCCGGGGTCACGCCCGCTTGCCAGACCTCAGTGTGGTCGTTCAGCCTTGGTGCATGCATGGTTGACCTTTTGGTCGACTCAAGTCAGTTAGGACTTGGTGCATGCTAGGGCAGTGGATCTGACTAGGTTGGATGAGTGGATCCCTAGTAATGGACCATTGTAAGGTTGTGGGGCAAATAAGGAAAAATTAAAAAAAAAAAAATCGATCCCAAGGGGTTTTTTAAAAATTTATTTTTCCTGACTGGATCACATGATGGTTGTTGCATCTGCTTGTTTATTTAGTCTTATGTGGGCTGCCCGTTTTTAATGTGTGCTGTGCTGGGGCCTGCGTGCCTGGATTATATGTTGTAAATTAATTTTCTTTATGTGATCTGCGTATCACAATTTTAATTAATTTATAATGTGAAAGTGACCTGCGTGTCACTCTTGTCTAGATAGTTAAATTTGTAATTTAATTAGACAAGAGCACAGAGCACACTTGGCAGAGGCGCATGCAGCAGTGGCTAGACCAGGTGGGAGGTCCAGGGTTCGACTCTGGGACCAGGCGCAAATTCCTGGTGGGCGCACCAGAGCTGCAGTTGGCGCTTGGGCTCAGGTTTGGGCCAGATGAGCAGCTAAAGACCCATAAAGAGCAAGTGTAGACTTAAGTTAGGTTAAGGTCTCACTAGGGCTATGGGCTTTTACCACAAAAGACACATGCTTTCTTTTATTGCTATATATTAGAATTGCATGAGTAAATTTATCTTCTGCTATCACCATAGGAATTGCATGATAGGCAAGAAGATAAAAGACCGTTAAAATCCAACGATTAAATATCAAGCTCGTAAGCCTTCTGACGCGAAACCTCACTGTTCTGATTATCGTTGGAGCCGTGTTGTACCCACTCAGTGGGCACGTCCATCTATCTTCAGACGGTGCGGGATTACACCTGTGTGTTACAGAGCAGGGATTTATCCCTTCTCGTTGCTCAGCATAGCACATGGTGGTCCAGGGAGTAGGTCGGGTCAGCTTGACCGTGTAGGCTACATATGTGGCGCATATGGTAGCACATGGAGGCAGCCATCTGTGGGGTCAGAGATTGTGTTGTACCAACTCAGTTGGCACAGTCTGCTGGACTGCCCAGATGAAGGGGAATCGCACGGGTTGGCGATCGGCAGGGACTGCCTACCAGAAACTAGTGCTTGTACTCTCTGTGCATCTTATCTCGCCTGAGCGGGACGCGGAGACCAAGTATGAAATCTGGATCCCATCTCACTAAAAGAGTTCTACTCTTTCGGGCTGTTTTGCTGGATTTTTCACGCCTGATAAAATAGTGAGAAAAAGAATCTTTCTTAAGTCCTGATTGATTCTTATACATTGATACTGACCTTGCTGTTCTTGCATTGTTGTAGATACCTGCAGCAACGAACACCATGAACTTCAATGTGCGATCCCTACTGGAAAGAGAGAAGTTTGCTGGGCCGAACTTCTCTGACTGGTTTGGACACCTTAAGATCGTTCTTAAGGCAGAGAGGAAACTGTATGTCCTCGAGACGGCGATACCGCCGCAGCCCGCTCCGAACGCCGCAAGGGTGGTTCGGGAAGCCTATGAAAAGCACGTCAATGATAGCATTGATGTCGCTTGCCTGATGTTAGCGTCTATGACGCCACCGCTGCAGCGTCAGCATGAGGACATGTCGGCTAGAGACATGATTACAAACCTCAAGATGTTGTATGCTGCACAGGCGAGGACTGAACGCTATAATTTGACGAAGCTCTTCTTTCAGAGCAAACTGGCTGAAGGGAGCCCAGTGGGAGCTCACGTGCTCAAGATGATTGGGCACAAGGAGGCTCTAGAGAAACTGGGGCATACCATCAACCAGGAGCTTGCTGTGGACATTATTCTGCAGTCTCTCCCGCCATCATTCGACGCGTTCATTATTAATTTTAATATGAACAAAATCGATTGTACTCCGGCAGAGCTGCTGAATATGCTCTTGACCACTGAGGAAACTCTGAAGGGTAAGCCTTCAACCTCTGTCTTGATGGTTCCTTCCAGGAACAAGAAGAAGGGGAAGAAGGGCAAGGCCCCGGTCAAGAATTACAGCAAGGCTCTGAAGCAGAAGGTGAAGCGGTCTACGGAATACAGGTGTTTCCACGGTGGCCAGCTGGGTCACTGGAAAAAGGACTGTAAAGCGCTCCAAGGAGATAAGAGGGGAAGCTTTGCTTCTGGCTCAGGTATATTCGTGACTGAGGTCATGTATTCTTCTTCTGTATCATGGGTGTTGGACACTGCATGTGGAGTTCACATTTGTTCAAATGTGCAGGAACTCAAGAGAAGAAGGCAGGTGGGACAGCATGAGGTGGACCTACGCGTTGGAAACGGGGCACGGGTTGCTGCTGTTGCTGTAGGAGACTACTTCATTACTTTACCATCTGGAATTGTATTGGAACTAAACAGTTGTTATTTTGTTCCCAGTATAACTAAAAATATTATCTCCATTCCTGCTCTTGTCAGGAAGGGGTTTTCCTTTGAATGCAATATTTCAAAGTGTGTTTTGTCATATGATAATATTGTTTATGCAACTGGTTCAATTAATAATGGGTTATTCATGTTGGACATGGAAAGTTCTATACAGAATGTTGATATTAAGAAAGCCAAGTATGCTGATGACAGCACCTTGCTATGGCATAGTCGTTTAGGCCATATTAACGAGAAACGCATTAAGCGGTTGCATGATCATGGACTGCTGGGATCATTCTCCTATAAGGAGATTGATACATGCAAAGCTTGTTTGATGGGTAAAATGACGAAGTCACCTTTTCCTAATAAAGGTCAAAGGGCTTCAGGTTTACTTGACCTCATACACAGTGATGTGTGTGGGCCATTTAGTAAACATGCCAGAGGTGGCTATCAGTACTTCATTACATTTACTGATGATTTCAGTAGATATGGGTATGTCTATCTGATGAGACATAAGAGTGAATCTTTTGACAAGTTCAAAGAGTTCAAGAATGAAGTACAAAATCAGCTAGGCCGTAATATCAAGGCACTTCGCTCAGATCGAGGTGGTGAATACCTAAGTCATGCATTTACTGACAATCTAAAGGAGTGTGGGATTATCTCACAGCTCACTCCACCAGGAACACCGCAATGGAATGGTGTGTCCGAGAGGAGAAATAGAACGTTACTTGATATGGTTCGTTCTATGATGAGTCAGGCTACTCTTCCATACTCCTTTTGGGGTTTTGCGCTGGAAACAGCTGCAAAGGTACTAAACCGAGTGCCATCCAAGGCAGTTTCAAAGACGCCATATGAGTTATGGTATGGGAAACAGCCGAGCTTGACATTTATCAGGATCTGGGGTTGCGAGGCTTATGTTAAAAAGCTCGCCTCTGGGAAACTAGAGAGCAGATCTGACAAATGTATCTTTGTCGGTTACCCTAAGGAAACTAAGGGTTATTATTTCTTCGATCCCAATGAGAACAAGGTTTTTGTTGCTCGGACGGCCATATTTCTTGAGAAGGAGTTTCTTCTGCAAGAGGCCAGTGGGAGAGAAATAAAGCTGGATGAGAATCCAGAAGAAGGACAAAGTGATCAAGCACAGTTGGATGAGCCTGAGCCAGTAGAACAGGTTATTGAACAACCTGAGGCTCAGACATCACGGGAACCGCGAAGATCGGGTAGGATTCGTCGACAGCCTGAGCGCTATGACGGAGTCTATATCATTGACAATGATGAACCCCTTACTTATGCGGATGCGGTCAGTGGACCAGAGTCAGCGAGATGGCTTGAGGCTATGCGCGCCGAGATGGACTCCATGTCAGATAACCAAGTCTGGGATTTGGTTGATCCGCCTCCGGGAGTTATCCCTATAGGCTGTAAATGGATCTTCAAGAAGAAGATTGACATGGATGGTAACGTAGTTACCTATAAAGGCAGGCTAGTTGCGAAAGGTTTCAAACAAATCTACGGGATAGATTATGATGAAACTTTCTCACCTGTAGCCATGTTTAAGTCTATTCGGATTCTTTTCGCGATAGCTGCATATTATGATTATGAGATTTGGCAGATGGATGTGAAAACAGCTTTCCTTAATGGAAATCTGGATGAGGATGTGTATATGACACAACCAGAAGGTTTCACTAATCCAGCAGATCGTCATAAAATATGCAAGTTAAAGAAGTCCATTTATGGACTTAAACAAGCATCAAGAAGCTGGAATATTCGTTTTGATGAATCAGTTACTGAATTTGGTTTCATCAAGAACGAGGATGACCCGTGTGTATATAAGAGGTTTAGTGGGAGCGTGATTACTTTCCTAGTCCTCTACGTCGATGATATCTTGATCATTGGAAACGACATTCCTGAAATGCATGCTGTTAAGGCATGGCTGAGGAAATGTTTCCAGATGAAAGATCTAGGAGAAGCAGCCTATGTGTTAGGTGTGAAGATCTACAGGGATAGATCTAAGAGGCTTCTCGGGCTGTGCCAGAGTACTTACATCGATAAGGTCCTGGAGAGATTTCACTTAGAGAATTCTAAGCGAGGATATCTTCCAGTCAGACATGGTCTGAATCTTTCTAAGAGTCAGTGTCCACAAACACAGACTGAGAAAGATGAAATGAACAATACGCCTTATGCTTCGGCTATTGGTTCTATAATGTATGCGATGTTGTGTACTCGCCCAGACGTAGCTTACGGGTTAAGCGTAACCAGTCGTTACCAGAGTAATCCAGGTATGGCGCACTGGATTGCAGTCAAGAACATTTTAAAATATCTGCGGAGGACCAAAGATATGTTCTTGACATATGGTGGTCAGGAAGAACTCAGTATTGAAGGATATACTGACGCTTCATTCCAGTCTGACCAGGATGATTTCCGATCGCAATCAGGCTATGTTTTTAGCTTGAATGGAGGTGCAGTGGTGTGGAAAAGTTTCAAACAGTCAACTGTTGCTGATTCCACAACAGAAGCCGAGTATGTTGCAGCCTCGGAAGCATCCAAGGAGGCAGTGTGGATTCGTAAGTTCGTGAGAGAACTTGGTGTCGTTCCTTCGTGTGCAGATCCTTTGGTTATCTTCTGTGATAACACTGGAGCAATCGCACAGGCAAAGGAACCACGGTCGCACCAGAAGTCCAAGCACATACAGAGACGGTTTCATTTGATCAGGGAGATCATAGATCGTGGCGAGATCAAAGTATGCAAGGTTCATACAGATGACAATCTGGCAGACCCGCTTACCAAGCCTCTGGCGCAGCAGAAGCATGAGAAGCACTGTAATAATATGGGTTTGAGATTTCTCAACCATTAGATTAAGTGCAAGTGGGAGATTGTTGGGGTATGCCCTTAAGGCTAATGTTTGAGGCCTATGGGAATGTAACAAGTATCATGTAATAAACTCTATGTGTTTATAAAGGCATGGTTGTTATTCAGTTAGCTACATTGTCTGCTGCAATATATGTTCTTCTGAATAATGTCTCAAAGCTGTTCAGCTGGGCTGACATGCTATTATGTCCTTAGTCGATATATCTTGGTAAACATGAGACAGCCTCGATATGGTTAAGACTAATATGTGTTCTAATCTTATAGGATGCTTCGAGCATGGAATAAGATGTAGACTCATAGGTACATGGAATGTACTGGACAGACCCTACTAGGATGTTCAATTGTTTGTCACAATGTGAATATTCCTTGATTAAGACAAGTGGCACATTTCCTCTGACTTGAGATCACTTGTGTTTTCTAAATGATGATTGTCATTGTTTTGAGGTAGTTCAATATCATTTGAAAAATAATGATTATAGACTATCTTGGATGGTGAGCTTGAATCAGGTTAGAGCACTAGTGATAGACATAGGATTGCCGTCTCCTTGTTTAAGGAGTGTGATGTTCTAAAGGGGCCCCCTGGATGAGATGATTGAGAGAGTGTATGGCCATACCCAGGTGACAGTGCTCATCTGTTCTAATCATGCTCATCATATTGGAGTTACGAGCTTGACAGGCTTGTCCAATAAGAACATCCAGTGGCAAAGGAAATATGTATGCTTTGTGAATTGATTCACACTTGTGCTGTTTTTGGGTGAAGTCTTGGAAGACTCTTTCCTTGATATCGGGAGACAGTGATGTGTTGCTAGATACCCCTCACTGGTTGTGATAATGTAAATTATCGTTACCGATGTTTTAAGGAAACCCTCAGGGTCGCACAATTGATGATATGGCTTACTTAAGTCAGATCGTGTGGACTGAATTGTTTCGGGTTCAGTTTAAAGGGATTTAATCTCTGATTGTGAGTGAGATCTGGTCTGATCATGTTTGATTGATTAGGGCTTGAGATCGGTAAGCTTCGATCGAGAGAAGAGATGCTAGATCGGTCAGATCAGGAGCATCATAGAGATCAACGGCTAGATCTGGAACCTTAGGGTTTTAATATGATCTAGGCCATGTCGTTTGGTTTATTTGGTAATTGAACCAAAATTAAATTAAACCAAAATGGTTCAAGCATTGGCGACAAGTTCACTTGGCGTGAACATGTTGGGCGGTTAGTGGTGCTATTTTTAGCAACCATGATCTCCACTTGGAGACACTCACGTTCGAAAGAGAGTGCTCTCTCTATTCTCGCCATTTTGAACGCATTCCTCTTGAGTTTTTCCGTGGGTGACGACGCCTTGGATTTGGAGGAGAAATCGGCAAAGAAAAGATCTCTTCATCCCTTTCTCATTTTCGATCAAAGACTTCTTTGGATCTTGCTAGCACAAGGATCGCAAAGAGGAGTAGGCGACATCAACTGTGTGCGTCACCTCTGGAGAAGATCTGCTTTGATCTTTGCTTCCTAGGCGCCATTCGAAATGGCTATGGTATGAGTTTTATCTCTTACATACAATCGTTTCCATTTGGTTGATCATATCACATGAACCGATTCTTGAAACCCTAATCCGCTGCCCAAAAATTTTATGCGCCACTGCCTAGGGTTTTCGCTCCCCCTAGAAGGGGACCCCCCTTAGTTTAAGGGGTACTTTCAATTGGTATCAGAGCCTGATGTTTCATGCTTGTTTATGATTGCCATGATATGTCATATGATCCATGTATGCGCATTATAATAGATCTATAGGTTACATGCGATTATCTAAGTTGGCGAAAATTCATGATTTGTATAGATGTTATTTTCTCCATTGCGCATGTTGTTGTTGGCGCATGTTTTTGTAAGTTTTTCTAAAACCTTGATCACATGCGCGTTTCACCTTAGATCTAATGCTCCTACATTAAACCCTTAGATGGGTTATTAGGGTTGAAGTCACCCCCTAGGTTAGATCCAAACATGTCTGATCAGACTATCTGACAGCCTGAATGGGTCGACCAGTTAGCACCTTGGCGCATGCCTGTGGTGGCTATAGGTCGACTGCAGACAGGTGTGTAGCGATGTCTGATTGAGACAACTGATGAACGCACCTGAGTTAGGCCCGGGGTCACGCCCGCTTGCCAGACCTCAGTGTGGTCGTTCAGCCTTGGTGCATGCATGGTTGACCTTTTGGTCGACTCAAGTCAGTTAGGACTTGGTGCATGCTAGGGCAGTGGATCTGACTAGGTTGGATGAGTGGATCCCTAGTAATGGACCATTGTAAGGTTGTGGGGCAAATAAGGAAAAATTAAAAAAAAAAAAAATCGATCCCAAGGGGTTTTTTAAAAATTTATTTTTCCTGACTGGATCACATGATGGTTGTTGCATCTGCTTGTTTATTTAGTCTTATGTGGGCTGCCCGTTTTTAATGTGTGCTGTGCTGGGGCCTGCGTGCCTGGATTATATGTTGTAAATTAATTTTCTTTATGTGATCTGCGTATCACAATTTTAATTAATTTATAATGTGAAAGTGACCTGCGTGTCACTCTTGTCTAGATAGTTAAATTTGTAATTTAATTAGACAAGAGCACAGAGCACACTTGGCAGAGGCGCATGCAGCAGTGGCTAGACCAGGTGGGAGGTCCAGGGTTCGACTCTGGGACCAGGCGCAAATTCCTGGTGGGCGCACCAGAGCTGCAGTTGGCGCTTGGGCTCAGGTTTGGGCCAGATGAGCAGCTAAAGACCCATAAAGAGCAAGTGTAGACTTAAGTTAGGTTAAGGTCTCACTAGGGCTATGGGCTTTTACCACAAAAGACACATGCTTTCTTTTATTGCTATATATTAGAATTGCATGAGTAAATTTATCTTCTGCTATCACCATAGGAATTGCATGATAGGCAAGAAGATAAAAGACCGTTAAAATCCAACGATTAAATATCAAGCTCGTAAGCCTTCTGACGCGAAACCTCACTGTTCTGATTATCGTTGGAGCCGTGTTGTACCCACTCAGTGGGCACGTCCATCTATCTTCAGACGGTGCGGGATTACATCTGTGTGTTACAGAGCAGGGATTTATCCCTTCTCGTTGCTCAGCATAGCACATGGTGGTCCAGGGAGTAGGTCGGGTCAGCTTGACCGTGTAGGCTACATATGTGGCGCATATGGTAGCACATGGAGGCAGCCATCTGTGGGGTCAGAGATTGTGTTGTACCAACTCAGTTGGCACAGTCTGCTGGACTGCCCAGATGAAGGGGAATCGCACGGGTTGGCGATCGGCAGGGACTGCCTACCAGAAACTAGTGCTTGTACTCTCTGTGCATCTTATCTCGCCTGAGCGGGACGCGGAGACCAAGTATGAAATCTGGATCCCATCTCACTAAAAGAGTTCTACTCTTTCGGGCTGTTTTGCTGGATTTTTCACGCCTGATAAAATAGTGAGAAAAAGAATCTTTCTTAAGTCCTGATTGATTCTTATACATTGATACTGACCTTGCTGTTCTTGCATTGTTGTAGATACCTGCAGCAACGAACACCATGAACTTCAATGTGCGATCCCTACTGGAAAGAGAGAAGTTTGCTGGGCCGAACTTCTCTGACTGGTTTGGACACCTTAAGATCGTTCTTAAGGCAGAGAGGAAACTGTATGTCCTCGAGACGGCGATACCGCCGCAGCCCGCTCCGAACGCCGCAAGGGCGGTTCGGGAAGCCTATGAAAAGCACGTCAATGATAGCATTGATGTCGCTTGCCTGATGTTAGCGTCTATGACGCCACCGCTGCAGCGTCAGCATGAGGACATGTCGGCTAGAGACATGATTACAAACCTCAAGATGTTGTATGCTGCACAGGCGAGGACTGAACGCTATAATTTGACGAAGCTCTTCTTTCAGAGCAAACTGGCTGAAGGGAGCCCAGTGGGAGCTCACGTGCTCAAGATGATTGGGCACAAGGAGGCTCTAGAGAAACTGGGGCATACCATCAACCAGGAGCTTGCTGTGGACATTATTCTGCAGTCTCTCCCGCCATCATTCGACGCGTTCATTATTAATTTTAATATGAACAAAATCGATTGTACTCCGGCAGAGCTGCTGAATATGCTCTTGACCACTGAGGAAACTCTGAAGGGTAAGCCTTCAACCTCTGTCTTGATGGTTCCTTCCAGGAACAAGAAGAAGGGGAAGAAGGGCAAGGCCCCGGTCAAGAATTACAGCAAGGCTCTGAAGCAGAAGGTGAAGCGGTCTACGGAATACAGGTGTTTCCACTGTGGCCAGCTGGGTCACTGGAAAAAGGACTGTAAAGCGCTCCAAGGAGATAAGAGGGGAAGCTTTGCTTCTGGCTCAGGTATATTCGTGACTGAGGTCATGTATTCTTCTTCTGTATCATGGGTGTTGGACACTGCATGTGGAGTTCACATTTGTTCAAATGTGCAGGAACTCAAGAGAAGAAGGCAGGTGGGACAGCATGAGGTGGACCTACGCGTTGGAAACGGGGCACGGGTTGCTGCTGTTGCTGTAGGAGACTACTTCATTACTTTACCATCTGGAATTGTATTGGAACTAAACAGTTGTTATTTTGTTCCCAGTATAACTAAAAATATTATCTCCATTCCTGCTCTTGTCAGGAAGGGGTTTTCCTTTGAATGCAATATTTCAAAGTGTGTTTTGTCATATGATAATATTGTTTATGCAACTGGTTCAATTAATAATGGGTTATTCATGTTGGACATGGAAAGTTCTATACAGAATGTTGATATTAAGAAAGCCAAGTATGCTGATGACAGCACCTTGCTATGGCATAGTCGTTTAGGCCATATTAACGAGAAACGCATTAAGCGGTTGCATGATCATGGACTGCTGGGATCATTCTCCTATAAGGAGATTGATACATGCAAAGCTTGTTTGATGGGTAAAATGACGAAGTCACCTTTTCCTAATAAAGGTCAAAGGGCTTCAGGTTTACTTGACCTCATACACAGTGATGTGTGTGGGCCATTTAGTAAACATGCCAGAGGTGGCTATCAGTACTTCATTACATTTACTGATGATTTCAGTAGATATGGGTATGTCTATCTGATGAGACATAAGAGTGAATCTTTTGACAAGTTCAAAGAGTTCAAGAATGAAGTACAAAATCAGCTAGGCCGTAATATCAAGGCACTTCGCTCAGATCGAGGTGGTGAATACCTAAGTCATGCATTTACTGACAATCTAAAGGAGTGTGGGATTATCTCACAGCTCACTCCACCAGGAACACCGCAATGGAATGGTGTGTCCGAGAGGAGAAATAGAACGTTACTTGATATGGTTCGTTCTATGATGAGTCAGGCTACTCTTCCATACTCCTTTTGGGGTTTTGCGCTGGAAACAGCTGCAAAGGTACTAAACCGAGTGCCATCCAAGGCAGTTTCAAAGACGCCATATGAGTTATGGTATGGGAAACAGCCGAGCTTGACATTTATCAGGATCTGGGGTTGCGAGGCTTATGTTAAAAAGCTCGCCTCTGGGAAACTAGAGAGCAGATCTGACAAATGTATCTTTGTCGGTTACCCTAAGGAAACTAAGGGTTATTATTTCTTCGATCCCAATGAGAACAAGGTTTTTGTTGCTCGGACGGCCATATTTCTTGAGAAGGAGTTTCTTCTGCAAGAGGCCAGTGGGAGAGAAATAAAGCTGGATGAGAATCCAGAAGAAGGACAAAGTGATCAAGCACAGTTGGATGAGCCTGAGCCGGTAGAACAGGTTATTGAACAACCTGAGGCTCAGACATCACGGGAACCGCGAAGATCGGGTAGGATTCGTCGACAGCCTGAGCGCTATGACGGAGTCTACATCATTGACAATGATGAACCCCTTACTTATGCGGATGCGGTCAGTGGACCAGAGTCAGCGAGATGGCTTGAGGCTATGCGCGCCGAGATGGACTCCATGTCAGATAACCAAGTCTGGGATTTGGTTGATCCGCCTCCGGGAGTTATCCCTATAGGCTGTAAATGGATCTTCAAGAAGAAGATTGACATGGATGGTAACGTAGTTACCTATAAAGGCAGGCTAGTTGCGAAAGGTTTCAAACAAATCTACGGGATAGATTATGATGAAACTTTCTCACCTGTAGCCATGTTTAAGTCTATTCGGATTCTTTTCGCGATAGCTGCATATTATGATTATGAGATTTGGCAGATGGATGTGAAAACAGCTTTCCTTAATGGAAATCTGGATGAGGATGTGTATATGACACAACCAGAAGGTTTCACTAATCCAGCAGATCGTCATAAAATATGCAAGTTAAAGAAGTCCATTTATGGACTTAAACAAGCATCAAGAAGCTGGAATATTCGTTTTGATGAATCAGTTACTGAATTTGGTTTCATCAAGAACGAGGATGACCCGTGTGTATATAAGAGGTTTAGTGGGAGCGTGATTACTTTCCTAGTCCTCTACGTCGATGATATCTTGATCATTGGAAACGACATTCCTGAAATGCATGCTGTTAAGGCATGGCTGAGGAAATGTTTCCAGATGAAAGATCTAGGAGAAGCAGCCTATGTGTTAGGTGTGAAGATCTACAGGGATAGATCTAAGAGGCTTCTCGGGCTGTGCCAGAGTACTTACATCGATAAGGTCCTGGAGAGATTTCACTTAGAGAATTCTAAGCGAGGATATCTTCCAGTCAGACATGGTCTGAATCTTTCTAAGAGTCAGTGTCCACAAACACAGACTGAGAAAGATGAAATGAACAATACGCCTTATGCTTCGGCTATTGGTTCTATAATGTATGCGATGTTGTGTACTCGCCCAGACGTAGCTTACGGGTTAAGCGTAACCAGTCGTTACCAGAGTAATCCAGGTATGGCGCACTGGATTGCAGTCAAGAACATTTTAAAATATCTGCGGAGGACCAAAGATATGTTCTTGACATATGGTGGTCAGGAAGAACTCAGTATTGAAGGATATACTGACGCTTCGTTCCAGTCTGACCAGGATGATTTCCGATCGCAATCAGGCTATGTTTTTAGCTTGAATGGAGGTGCAGTGGTGTGGAAAAGTTTCAAACAGTCAACTGTTGCTGATTCCACAACAGAAGCCGAGTATGTTGCAGCCTCGGAAGCATCCAAGGAGGCAGTGTGGATTCGTAAGTTCGTGAGAGAACTTGGTGTCGTTCCTTCGTGTGCAGATCCTTTGGTTATCTTCTGTGATAACACTGGAGCAATCGCACAGGCAAAGGAACCACGGTCGCACCAGAAGTCCAAGCACATACAGAGACGGTTTCATTTGATCAGGGAGATCATAGATCGTGGCGAGATCAAAGTATGCAAGGTTCATACAGATGACAATCTGGCAGACCCGCTTACCAAGCCTCTGGCGCAGCAGAAGCATGAGAAGCACTGTAATAATATGGGTTTGAGATTTCTCAACCATTAGATTAAGTGCAAGTGGGAGATTGTTGGGGTATGCCCTTAAGGCTAATGTTTGAGGCCTATGGGAATGTAACAAGTATCATGTAATAAACTCTATGTGTTTATAAAGGCATGGTTGTTATTCAATTAGCTACATTGTCTGCTGCAATATATGTTCTTCTGAATAATGTCTCAAAGCTGTTCAGCTGGGCTGACATGCTATTATGTCCTTAGTCGATATATCTTGGTAAACATGAGACAGCCTCGATATGGTTAAGACTAATATGTGTTCTAATCTTATAGGATGCTTCGAGCATGGAATAAGATGTAGACTCATAGGTACATGGAATGTACTGGACAGACCCTACTAGGATGTTCAATTGTTTGTCACAATGTGAATATTCCTTGATTAAGACAAGTGGCACATTTCCTCTGACTTGAGATCACTTGTGTTTTCTAAATGATGATTGTCATTGTTTTGAGGTAGTTCAATATCATTTGAAACATAATGATTATAGACTATCTTGGATGGTGAGCTTGAATCAGGTTAGAGCACTAGTGATAGACATAGGATTGCCGTCTCCTTGTTTAAGGAGTGTGATGTTCTAAAGGGGCCCCCTGGATGAGATGATTGAGAGAGTGTATGGCCATACCCAGGTGACAGTGCTCATCTGTTCTAATCATGCTCATCATATTGGAGTTACGAGCTTGACAGGCTTGTCCAATAAGAACATCCAGTGGCAAAGGAAATATGTATGCTTTGTGAATTGATTCACACTTGTGCTGTTTTTGGGTGAAGTCTTGGAAGACTCTTTCCTTGATATCGGGAGACAGTGATGTGTTGCTAGATACCCCTCACTGGTTGTGATAATGTAAATTATCGTTACCGATGTTTTAAGGAAACCCTCAGGGTCGCACAATTGATGATATGGCTTACTTAAGTCAGATCGTGTGGACTGAATTATTTCGGGTTCAGTTTAAAGGGATTTAATCTCTGATTGTGAGTGAGATCTGGTCTGATCATGTTTGATTGATTAGGGCTTGAGATCGGTAAGCTTCGATCGAGAGAAGAGATGCTAGATCGGTCAGATCAGGAGCATCATAGAGATCAACGGCTAGATCTGGAACCTTAGGGTTTTAATATGATCTAGGCCATGTCGTTTGGTTTATTTGGTAATTGAACCAAAATTAAATTAAACCAAAATGGTTCAAGCATTGGCGACAAGTTCACTTGGCGTGAACATGTTGGGCGGTTAGTGGTGCTATTTTTAGCAACCATGATCTCCACTTGGAGACACTCACGTTCGAAAGAGAGTGCTCTCTCTATTCTCGCCATTTTGAACGCATTCCTCTTGAGTTTTTCCGTGGGTGACGACGCCTTGGATTTGGAGGAGAAATCGGCAAAGAAAAGATCTCTTCATCCCTTTCTCATTTTCGATCAAAGACTTCTTTGGATCTTGCTAGCACAAGGATCGCAAAGAGGAGTAGGCGACATCAACTGTGTGCGTCACCTCTGGAGAAGATCTGCTTTGATCTTTGCTTCCTAGGCGCCATTCGAAATGGCTATGGTATGAGTTTTATCTCTTACATACAATCGTTTCCATTTGGTTGATCATATCACATGAACCGATTCTTGAAACCCTAATCCGCTGCCCAAAAATTTTATGCGCCACTGCCTAGGGTTTTCGCTCCCCCTAGAAGGGGACCCCCCTTAGTTTAAGGGGTACTTTCAGACCTCACATGCTGCCGACTAAGGGATGATTCTTGGGCATGTGTTAGGGATGTGGGCTTGACGAGGACGTCAAGTCTTAAGTGGGGGAGATTGTAATACCCCGAGTTTAGTCCCATATTGGAAGTGGGAGATGAGATTATATGGTATATAAGGCTTAGTGGGCTTGCTATTGTTAACTTGGGCTTAAGCATTTTAATAGATTGAGCCACGTTGCAAATCGGCCCACCAAGTTAATAAATAGTTTGCTTACTAAGCGGGTCGTAACAAATGGTATCAGAGCCAAGTTAGTCCTAAGCATGGTGAGAGGCCAATAGGAAAGGGCTACCGAGGATGGTGGAGCCACCTTTGGGCTGACCTTGTTGGGGTATGCCCTTAAGGCTAATGTTTGAGGCCTTGGGATTGTATAAGTATCATGTAATAAACTCTTAAGTTTATAATAAGGCATGGTTGTTATTCAGGTTGTTACCTTGTCTGCTGTAATAAGTGTACTTCTGAATAATGTCTCAAAGCTGTTCAGCTAGGCTGACAGGCTATAAGTCCTTAGTCGAGATATCTTGGTGAACATGAGACAGCCTTGATATGATGGTGACTAATATGAGTGCTAATCATATAGGATGCTTCGAGCATGGAATAAGATGTAGACTCATGGGTACATTGGATGTACTGGACAGACCCTACTGGGATATTGCATTGCTTGTCACAATGTGAATGATCCCTGTAAGCAGCAAGTGGCACATGTCCTTTGACTTGAGATCACTTGTGTTTCTAAATGATGATTGTCATTGTTTTGAGGTAGTTCAATATCATTTGAAATATAATGATTATAGACTATCTTGGATGGTGAGCTTGAATCAGGTTAGGGCACTAGTGATAGATAAAGGATTGCCGTCTCCTTGTTCAAGGAGTGTGGTGTTCTAAGGGCCCCCCTATATGAGATGATTGAGATAGTGTATGGCCATACCCAGATGACTATGTGCATCTGATCTAATCATGCTCATCGTATTGGAGTTACAAGCTTGACCCGCTTGTCCAATAAGAACATCCAGTGGCAAAGGACACATGTATGCCTTGTGAATTGAGTCACACTTGTGCTATGGTTTGGGAGTAGTCTTGGAAGACTCTTTCCTTTATATCGGGAGACAGTGATGTGTTGCTAGATACCCCTCACTGATCGTGATAACGTAAGTTATCGTTACCGACATTTAGAGGAAACCCTCAGGGTCGCACAATTTGGTGATATGGCTTACTTGAGTCAGATCGTATGGACTGGATTCTTTGAGTTCAGATTAAAGGGATTTAATCTCTGATTGTAAGTGAGATCTGGTCTGATCATGTTTGATTGATTAGGACTTGAGATCGGTAAGCTTCGATCGAGAGAGGTGATGCTAGATCGGAGAGATCAAGGGCATCAGATGATGAATGGTTAGATCATGAGCCTTGGGGGTTCAATTTGGTCTAGACCAAGTGGCTAGAGCTATTTCGGTTTGGTTTGTTGAACCAAAGCCGATTTGACATTTTGGCTTGAACCGGTTCACAATGGTGAACGCATGGTTCAATCCTAAAATGCGTTTGGGTTGAGTTGAGCGCATGGACTTGATGTGCTTCCATTTATGGAAAGTCATCAAGGGCCGGTTTCACTCACTTCAATGCCAAAAACGCATATGCGTTTGCGCTCTTCTCTTCAACGCATTCGACTTTGGTTGGGTGGTGATTGACGAAGAGAAGGAGAGGTTGAGCAAGAGGAGCTCTCGGCCAAGAGGTTCATCATCCCCTTCCATTCGACACTTGAAGGCTTGGGTGTCTTGCTAGCACAAGAGACCGCAAGGAGTAAGCATCTTCACCTTGTGTGTGAACTTGTGGAGGAGATCTACTTTGTTCTCTTTATCCAAGCCGACTACCAAGCATATGGCGTTGGTATGATTTTTATCTCAATCTATTCAATCGATTATAGTTGAACATATGGCATGCAAATGATCTTGAACCCTTGCTTCCGCTTGCATATTTTACATTAGCGCCATGCTTAGGGTTTTGCCCCCTTATGATTAGGGGTTCCTACAGACCTCACATGCTGCCGACTAAGGGATGATTCTTGGGCATGTGTTAGGGATGTGGGCTTGACGAGGACGTCAAGTCTTAAGTGGGGGAGATTGTAATACCCCGAGTTTAGTCCCATATTGGAAGTGGGAGAAGAGATTATATGGTATATAAGGCTTAGTGGGCTTGCTATTGTTAACTTGGGCTTAAGCATTTTAATAGATTGAGCCACGTTGCAAATCGGCCCACCAAGTTAACAAATAGTTTATTGTAATACCCCGAGTTTAGTCCCATATTGGAAGTGGGAGAAGAGATTATATGGTATATAAGGCTTAGTGGGCTTGCTATTGTTAACTTGGGCTTAAGCATTTTAATAGATTGAGCCACGTTGCAAATCGGCCCACCAAGTTAATAAATAGTTTGCTTACTAAGTGGGTCGTAACAAATGGTATCAGAGCCAAGTTAGTCCTAAGCATGGTGAGAGGCCAATAGGAAAGGGCTACCGAGGATGGTGGAGCCACCTTTGGGCTGACCTCACATGCTGCCGACTAAGGGATGATTCTTGGGCATGTGTTAGGGATGTGGGCTTGACGAGGACGTCAAGTCTTAAGTGGGGGAGATTGTAATACCCCGAGTTTAGTCCCATATTGGAAGTGGGAGAAGAGATTATATGGTATATAAGGCTTAGTGGGCTTGCTATTGTTAACTTGGGCTTAAGCATTTTAATAGATTGAGCCACGTTGCAAATCGGCCCACCAAGTTAACAAATAGTTTATTGTAATACCCCGAGTTTAGTCCCATATTGGAAGTGGGAGAAGAGATTATATGGTATATAAGGCTTAGTGGGCTTGCTATTGTTAACTTGGGCTTAAGCATTTTAATAGATTGAGCCTCGTTGCAAATCGGCCCACCAAGTTAATAAATAGTTTGCTTACTAAGTGGGTCGTAACAAATGGTATCAGAGCCAAGTTAGTCCTAAGCATGGTGAGAGGCCAATAGGAAAGGGCTACCGAGGATGGTGGAGCCACCTTTGGGCTGACCTCACATGCTGCCGACTAAGGGATGATTCTTGGGCATGTGTTAGGGATGTGGGCTTGACGAGGACGTCAAGTCTTAAGTGGGGGAGATTGTAATACCCCGAGTTTAGTCCCATATTGGAAGTGGGAGAAGAGATTATATGGTATATAAGGCTTAGTGGGCTTGCTATTGTTAACTTGGGCTTAAGCATTTTAATAGATTGAGCCACGTTGCAAATCGGCCCACCAAGTTAACAAATAGTTTATTGTAATACCCCGAGTTTAGTCCCATATTGGAAGTGGGAGAAGAGATTATATGGTATATAAGGCTTAGTGGGCTTGCTATTGTTAACTTGGGCTTAAGCATTTTAATAGATTGAGCCACGTTGCAAATCGGCCCACCAAGTTAATAAATAGTTTGCTTACTAAGTGGGTCGTAACAAATGGTATCAGAGCCAAGTTAGTCCTAAGCATGGTGAGAGGCGAATAGGAAAGGGCTACCGAGGATGGTGGAGCCACCTTTGGGCTGACCTCACATGCTGCCGACTAAGGGATGATTCTTGGGCATGTGTTAGGGATGTGGGCTTGACGAGGACGTCAAGTCTTAAGTGGGGGAGATTGTAATACCCCGAGTTTAGTCCCATATTGGAAGTGGGAGAAGAGATTATATGGTATATAAGGCTTAGTGGGCTTGCTATTGTTAACTTGGGCTTAAGCATTTTAATAGATTGAGCCACGTTGCAAATCGGCCCACCAAGTTAACAAATAGTTTATTGTAATACCCCGAGTTTAGTCCCATATTGGAAGTGGGAGAAGAGATTATATGGTATATAAGGCTTAGTGGGCTTGCTATTGTTAACTTGGGCTTAAGCATTTTAATAGATTGAGCCACGTTGCAAATCGGCCCACCAAGTTAATAAATAGTTTGCTTACTAAGTGGGTCGTAACAAATGGTATCAGAGCCAAGTTAGTCCTAAGCATGGTGAGAGGCCAATAGGAAAGGGCTACCGAGGATGGTGGAGCCACCTTTGGGCTGACCTCACATGCTGCCGACTAAGGGATGATTCTTGGGCATGTGTTAGGGATGTGGGCTTGACGAGGACGTCAAGTCTTAAGTGGGGGAGATTGTAATACCCCGAGTTTAGTCCCATATTGGAAGTGGGAGAAGAGATTATATGGTATATAAGGCTTAGTGGGCTTGCTATTGTTAACTTGGGCTTAAGCATTTTAATAGATTGAGCCACGTTGCAAATCGGCCCACCAAGTTAATAAATAGTTTGCTTACTAAGCGGGTCGTAACAAATGGTATCAGAGCCAAGTTAGTCCTAAGCATGGTGAGAGGCCAATAGGAAAGGGCTACCGAGGATGGTGGAGCCACCTTTGGGCTGACCTCACATGCTGCCGACTAAGGGATGATTCTTGGGCATGTGTTAGGGATGTGGGCTTGACGAGGACGTCAAGTCTTAAGTGGGGGAGATTGTAATTCCCCGAGTTTAGTCCCATATTGGAAGTGGGAGAAGAGATTATATGGTATATAAGGCTTAGTGGGCTTGCTATTGTTAACTTGGGCTTAAGCATTTTAATAGATTGAGCCAGGTTGCAAATCGGCCCACCAAGTTAATAAATAGTTTGCTTACTAAGTGGGTCGTAACAAACCTCGGCAGAGGTGGGGTCAGACCTTCTGTGGTCATCAGACCTTCTGTGGTCTTCAGGCCTTCTGTGGCCTTTCTGTTTCCGATGTAGACTATCCGTTTGGATTCTGAAAATTCTGATTTTCTGTCTGTCAGCTCTGATTTCTGTAGTTCTGTTTCGATCTGTTCTGTCTGTCAGCTCTGATACCATTTGTTACGACTCACTTAGTAAGCAAACTATTTATTAACTTGGGCTTAAGCATTTTAATAGATTGGGCCACGTTGCAAATCGGCTCACCAAGTTAATAAATAGTTTGCTTACTAAGTGAGTCGTAACACATCCAACTGTGCTTGACTACTTTGTCCTTCCTCTGGATTCTCATCCAGCTTTATTTCTCTCCCACTGGCCTCTTGCAGAAGAAACTCCTTCTCAAGAAATATGGCCGTCCGAGCAACAAATACCTTGTTCTCATTGGGATCGATGAAATAATAACCCTTAGTTTCCTTAGGGTAACCGACAAAGATACATTTGTCAGATCTGTTCTCTAGTTTCCCAGAGGCGAGCTTTTTGACATAAGCCTCGCAGCCCCAGATCCTGATAAATGACAAGCTTGGCTGTTTCCCATACCATAACTCATATGGAGTCTTAGAAACTGCCTTGGATGGCACTCGGTTTAGTACCTTTGCAGCTGTTTCCAGTGCAAAACCCCAAAAGGAGTAAGGTAGAGTAGCCTGACTCATCATAGAACGAACCATATCAAGTAACGTTCTATTTCTCCTCTCGGACACACCATTCCATTGCGGTGTTCCTGGCGGAGTGAGCTGTGAGATAATCCCACACTCCTTCAGATAGTCAGTAAATTCTCAACTTAGGTATTCTCCACCTCGATCAGAACGAAGTGCCTTGATATTTTGGCCAAGCTGATTTTGTACTTCATTCTTGAACTCTTTGAACTTGTCAAAAGATTCACTTTTATGTCTCATCAGATAGACATACCCATATCTACTGAAATCATCAGTAAAGGTAATGAAGTACTGATAGCCACCTCTGGCATGTTTACTAAATGGCCCACACACATCACTGTGTACAAGGTCAAGTAAACCTGAAGCCCTTTGACCTTTGTTAAGAAAAGGTGACTTCGTCATTTTACCCATTAAACAAGCCTTGCATGTATCAATCTCCTCATAGGAGAATGATCCCAGCAGTCCATGATCATGCAACCGCTTAATGCGTTTCTTGTTAATATGGCCTAAACGACTATGCCATAGCAAGGTGCTGTCATCAGCATACTTGGCTTTCTTAATATCAATATTTTGTATAGAACATTCCATGTCCAACATGAATAACCCATTGTTAATTGAACCAGTTGCATAAACAATATTATCTAAAGATAAAACACACTTTGAAATATTGCATTCAAAGGAAAATCCCTTCCTGACAAGAGCAGGAATAGAGATAATATTTTTAGTAATACTGGGAACAAAGTAACAATTGTCTAGTTCCAATACAAGTCCAGATGGTAAAGAAATGAAATAGTCTCCTACAGCAACAGCAGCAACCCGTGCCCCGTTTCCAACTCGTAGGTCCACCTCATGCTGTCCCACCTGCCTTCTTCTCTTGAGTTCCTGTACATTTGAACAAATGTGAACTCCACATGCAGTGTCCAACACCCATGATATAGAAGAAGATGAAACCATGACTTCCGTCACGTATATACCTGAGCCAGAAGCGAAGCTTCCCCTCTTATCTCCTTGGAGCGCTTTACAGTCCTTTTTCCAGTGACCCAGCTGGCCACAGTGGAAACATCTGTATTCCTTGGACCGCTTAACCTTCTGTTTCAGAGCCTTGCTGTAATTCTTGACAGGGGCCTTGCCCTTCTTCCCCTTCTTCTTGTTCCTCGAAGGAACCATCAAGACAAAGGTTGAAGGCTTACCCTTCAGAGTTTCCTCAGTAGTCAAGAGCATATTCAGCAGCTCTGCCGGAGTACAATCGATTTTGTTCATATTAAAGTTAATGATGAACGCATCGAAAGAGGGCGGGAGAGACTGCAGAATAATGTCTACAGCAAGCTCCTGGTTGATGGTATGCCCCAGTTTCTCTAGAGCCTCCTTGTGCCCAATCATCTTGAGCACGTGAGCTCCCACTGGGCTCCCTTCAGCCAGTTTGCTCTGAAAGAAAAGCTTTGTCAGATTATAGCGCTCTGTCCTCGCCTGTGCAGCATACAGCATCTTGAGGTTTGCTATCAAGTCTATAGTAGACATATCCTCATGCTGACGCTGCAGCGGTGGCGTCATAGACGCTAGCATCAGGCAAGCGACATCAATGCTATCACTGACGTGCTTTTCATAGGCTTCCCGAACCGCCCTTGCGGCGTTCGGAGCGGGCGGAGGCGGTATCGCCGTCTCGAGGACATACAGTTTCCTCTCTGCCTTAAGAACGATCTTAAGGTGTCCAAACCAGTCTGAGAAGTTCGGCCCAGCAAACTTCTCCCTTTCCAGTAGGGATCGCACATTGAAGCTCATGGTGTTCGTTGCTGCAGGAATCTACAATAATGCAAGAACAGCAAGGTCAGTATCAATGTAAAGAATCAATTCAGGACTTAAGAATGATTCTTTTTCTCACTATTTTATCTGGCTGAAAAATCCAGCAAAACAGCCCGAAAGAGTAGAACTCTTTTAGTGAGATGGGATCCAGATTTCATACTTGGTCTCCGCGTCCCGCTCAGGCGAGATAAGATGCATAGAGAGTACAAGCACTAATCTCTGGTAGGCTGCCCTAGCCAATCGCCAACCCGTGCGATTCCCCTTCATCTGGGCAATCCAGTAGACTGTGCCAACTGAGTTGGTACAACACAATCTCTGACCCCACAGATGGCTGCCTCCATGTGCTACCATATGCGCCACATATGTAGCCTACATGGTCAAGCTGACCCGACCTACTCCCTGGACCACCACGTGCTATGCTGAGCAACGAGAAGCGATAAATCCCTTCTCTGTAACACGCAGGTGTAATCCCACACCGTCTGAAGATAGATGGACGTGCCCACTGAGTGGGTACAACACGGCTCCAACGATAATCAGAATAGTGAGGTTTCGCGTCAGAAGGCTTACGAGCTTGATATTTTAGCGTTGGATTTTAACGGTCTTTTATCTTCTTCACTATCATGCAATTTCTATGGTGATAGCAGAAGATAAACAAAGCATGCTGTTCTACTTATTAAACAATGAAAGAAAGCATGGATCTTATGTGGTAAAAGCCCATAGCCCTAGTAAGACCTTAATTAACTTAAGTCTTCACTTGCTTTTCTTGATGGGTCTTTTGCTGCTCATCTGGCCCAAACCAGGGCCCAAGCGCCAATTGCAGCTCAGGTGCGCCCACCAGGTAAATGCGCCTGTCCCAGAGTCGAACCCTGGACCTCCCACCTGGTCAAGGCACTGCTGCATGCGCCTCTGCCAAGTGTGCTCTGTGCTCTTGTCTGATTAATTTACAAATTAATCTATCTAGACAAGATTGACACGCAGGTCAATTACATTTTATAAATTAAATGCAATGTGATGCGCAGATCACAATAAAAAAATAATTTACAAAATTTTAACCAGGCTCGCAAGCCCCAGCACAGTACACATTAACATGAGCAGCCCACATAAGAATAAATAAACATACATAGGCATCAATCAACATGTGATCCAATCATGAAATTAAATTTCGAAAACCCCATAGGCATCAATTTTAATTTCCTTATATGCCCTTACTACCTTACAACGGTCCATTACTAGGGATCCACTCATCCAACCTAGTCAGATCCACTGCCCTTACATGCACCAAGTCCTAACTGACTTGAGTCGACCAAAGGTCAACCATGCATGCGCCAGGGCCGAACAACCCTCATGAGTTCTGGCAAGCGGGTGTGACCCCGGGCCTAACTCATGTGTGTTCGCTAGTCGTCTCAATCAGACATCGCTACACGCCTGTCTGCAGTCGACCTATAGCCATCTCTTGCTTGCGCACAGATGCTATCTGGTCAACCCATCAAGGCTGTCAGATGGTCTGATCAGACTGTTTGGATCTAACCTAGGGGATGACTTCAACCCTAGTAACCCGTCTAAGGGTTTACAGTAAGGCCTTAGATCTAGTGTGAGTCGCGCAAGTATTTAAGTTTTAAGAAAACCAACAACATACAAGCGCCAACTGAAGGTAACCTCATACATGCGCCATAAACAAAATACAAGTTTCGCCTATGATAACTTAACATGTATTTTCGCATGTAATAAAGATCTAAGCATTGTTCGCAAACAAGGATCACAAAATGGCTTGCAATCATAAAACATGCATGAAACCTAGGCTCTGATACCAATTGAAAGTCCCCACAAGGGGGCGAAACCCTAAAGCATTGGCGCATATGGAAGATGCAAGTAGCGGATAGGGGGTTTCTAGATCTTGCATGCTATATGATTAACAAAAAGAACCCGATTGCATATAGAGAAGGATCATACCATAGCCATTTCTACATGGCGCCTTGGAAGCAAAGATCAAACTGGATCTTCTCCAGAGGTGACGCACACAATTGATGTCACCTACTCCTCCTTGCGATCCTTGTGCTAGCAAGGTCCAAAGATGTCTTTGTCGAGTGAAAGGGAAAAAGAAAGAACTTATTGGCTTGGCGATTTTTCTTATCGTCTCTTCCTCTCCTCCACGCAAGAATGCCCCAAGAGCCAAAGCCGAATTGGCGACAAAGCGTGAAGGCGTGAAGAGGGAGGACGTGAAAACGTGGTCACGTTTAGAAGTGCTATCCAAAAATAGCATATAACTTCTCCACATGCGATCTTGGGTTTACCCCAATCGCAAACTCCACTTCACCCTTGAACCATGCGCTCATTCATGAGCCGGTTCACTTGAATTTGGTTCAATAACCAAATAAACCAAGCCATAAGTCCAGATCACATTAAAACCCTAAGGTATTTGATCTGACCGTTCATCTCCTGATGCTCCTGATCTCACCGATCTAGCATCCATTCTCTCGATCGAAGCTTACCGATCTCAAGCCCTAATCAATCAAATATGATCAGACCAGATCTCACTTACAATCAGAGATTAAATCCCTTTAAACTGAACCTGAACAATTCAGTCCACACGATCTGACTCAAGTAAGCCATATCATCAAATTGTGCGACCCTGAGGGTTTCCTTTAAATGTCGGTAACGATAACTCACGTCATCACGATCAGTGAGGGGTATCTAGCAACACATCACTGTCTCCCGATATAAAGAAAAGAGTCTTCCAAGACTACACCCAAAAACAGCACAAGTGTGAATCAACTTCACTAGGCATGCATATTTCCTTTGCCACTGGATGTTCTTATTGGACAAGCGTGTCAAGCTTGTAACTCCAATATGATGAGCATGATTAGATCAGATGAACATAGTCACCTGGGTATGGCCATACACTATTCTCAATCATCTCATCCAGGGGGCCCCTTTAGAACATCACACTCCTTAAACAAGGAGACGGCAATCCTATGTCTATCACTAGTGCCCTAACCTGACTCAAGCTCACCATCCAAGATAGTCTATAATCATTATGTTTCAAATGATATTGAACTATCTCAAAACAATGACAATCATCATTTAGAAAACACAAGTGATCTCAAGTCAGAGGAAATGTGCCACTTGTCGCAATCAAGGATTATTCACATTGTGACAAGCAATTGAATATCCTAGTAGGGTCTGTCCAGTACATCCAATGTACCCATGAGTCTACATCTTATTCCATGCTCGAAGCATCCTATAAGATTAGAACACATATTAGTCTCAACCATATCAAGGCTGTCTCATGTTCACCAAGATATCTCGACTAAGGACTTTATAGCATGTCAGCCCAGCTGAACAGCTTTGAGACATTATTCAGAAGTACACTTATTACAGCAGACAAGGTAACAACCTGAATAACAACCATGCCTATATAAACATAAGAGTTTATACATGATACTAATACATTCCCAAGGCCTCAAACATTAGCCTTAAGGGCATACCCCAACATCATCGATCCTATGTAACCCTTGAATCCGCTGCCCATTTTTGTTTGCGCCACTTTAGGGTTTCGCCCCCTATGTGGGAACCTTCAATTGGTATCAGAGCGAGTTTTCATGCATATTTATATGATTGCTTTGATTTTGTGTTCCATGAATGCTTAGATCTATATCATGCGTAAATTTATCATGTTAACTTGTATCATGCCGAAACCTATTTTATGTTTCATTTGCGCATGTATGTTGGCATGTAGGCGCATCTTTGTTTTATCAAAACTATAAGACATGCGTGACTCACTATAGATCTAAGGCCTTACTGTAAACCCTTAGACGGGTTATTAGGGTTGAAGTCATCCCCTAGGTTAGATCCAATAGTCTGATCAGACCATCTGATAGCCTTGATGGGTTGACCAGATAGCACCTGTGCGCGAGCATCTGGTGGCTACAGGTCGATTGCAGACAGGCGTGTAGCGATGTCTGATTGAGACGAATAGTGAACACACATGAGTTAGGCCCGGGGTCACACCCGCTTGCCAGATCTCATGAGGGTTGTTCAGCCCTGGCGCATGCATGGTTGACCTTTTGGTCGACTCAAGTCAGTTAGGACTTGGTGCATGCAAGGGCAGTGGATCTGACTAGGTTGGATGAGTGGATCCCTAGTAATGGACCGTTGTAAGGTTGTAGGGCAAATAAGGAAAAATAAAATTAATCTCAATGGGGTTTTTTCAAAATTTTATTTTTCATGATTGGATCACATGCTGATTGGATGCCATATGTATGTTTATTTAATCTTATGTGGGCTGCCCGTTTAATGTGTGCTGTGCTGGGGCCTGCGTGCCTGGAATTTTATTGTAAATTAATTCTTATTTTTGTGATCTGCGAATCACAGTTTAATTAATTTATAAAATGTAATTGACCTGCGAGTCAATCTTGTCTAGATAGATTAATTTGTAAGTTAATCAGACAAGAGCACAGAGCACACTTGGCAGAGGCACATGCAGCAGTGGCTTGACCAGGTGGGAGGTCCAGGGTTCGACTCTGGGACCAGGCGCATTTTCCCTGGTGGGCGCACCTCAGCTGCAAATGGCGCTTGGGCCCTGGTTTGGGCCTGATGAGCAGCTAAAGTCCCATGAAGAAAAGCAAGTGAAGACTTAAGTATCTTAAGGTCTTACTTAGGCTATGGGCTTTTACCACATAAGATCCATGCTTTCTTTTATTGTTTAAATAAGTAGAACAGCATGATTTATTTATCTTCTGCTATCACCATAGGAATTGCATGATAGTGAAGAAGATAAAAGACCGTTAAAATCCAACGCTAAAATATCAAGCTCGTTAGCCTTCTGACGCGAAACCTCACTGTTCTGATTATCGTTGGAGCCGTGTTGTACCCACTCAGTGGGCACGTCCATCTATCTTTAGACGGTGCGGGATTACACCTGCGTGTTACAGAGAAGGGATTTATCGCTTCTCGTTGCTCAGCATAGCACGTGGTGGTCCAGGGAGTAGGTCGGGTCAGCTTGACCATGTAGCCTACATATGTGGCGCATATGGTAGCACATGGAGGCAGCCATCTGTGGGGTCAGAGATTGTGTTGTACCAACTCAGTTGGCACAGTCTGCTGGATTGCCCAGATGAAGGGGAATCGCACGGGTTGGCGATTGGCTAGGGCAGCCTACCAGAGATTAGTGCTTGTACTCTCTGTGCATCTTATCTCGCCTGAGCGGGACGCGGAGACCAAGTATGAAATCTGGATCCCATCTCACTAAAAGAGTTCTACTCTTTCGGGCTGTTTTGCTGGATTTTTCAGCCTGATAAAATAGTGAGAAAAAGAATCTTTCTTAAGTCCTGATTGATTCTTAACATTGATACTGACCTTGTTGTTCTTGCATTGTTGTAGATACCTGCAGCAACGAACACCATGAGCTTCAATGTGCGATCCCTACTGGAAAGGGAGAAGTTTGCTGGGCCGAACTTCTCAGACTGGTACGGACACCTTAAGATCGTTCTTAAGGCAGAGAGGAAACTGTATGTCCTCGAGACGGCGATACCGCCTCAGCCCGCCCCGAACGCCGCAAGGGCGGTTCGGGAAGCCTATGAAAAGCATGTCAATGATAGCATTGATGTCGCTTGCCTGATGCTAGCGTCTATGACGCCACCGCTGCAGCGTCAGCATGAGGATATGTCGGCTATAGAAATTATAGCGAACCTCAAGATGCTGTATGCTGCACAGGCGAGGACAGAACACTATAATCTGACAAAGCTTTTCTTTCAGAGCAAACTGGCTGAAGGGAGCCCAGTGGGAGCTCATGTGCTCAAGATGATTGGGCACAAGGAAGCTCTAGAGAAACTGGGGCATACCATCAATCAGGAGCTTGTTGTAGACATTATTCTGCAGTCTCTCCCGCCTTCATTCGACGCGTTCATCATTAACTTTAATATGAACAAAATCGATTGTACTCCGGCAGAGCTGCTGAATATGCTCTTGACTACTGAGGAAACTCTGAAGGGAAAGCCTTCAACCTCTGTCTTAATGGTTCCTTCTAGGAACAAGAAGAAGGGGAAGAAGGGCAAGACCCCTGTCAAGAATTACAGCAAGGCTCTGAAGCAAAAGGTGAAGCGGTCCAAGGAATACAGATGTTTCCACTGTGGCCAGCTGGGTCACTAGAAAAAGGACTGTAAAGCGCTCCAAGGAGATAAGAGGGGAAGCTTCGCTTCTGGCTCAGGTATTTTTGTGACTGAGGTCATGTTTTCTTCTTCTATATCATGGGTGTTGGACACTGCATGTGGAGTTCACATTTGTTCAAATGTACAGGAACTCAAGAGAAGATGGCAGGTGGGACAGCATGAGGTGGACCTACGCGTTGGAAACGGGGCACGGGTTGCTGCTGTTGCTGTAGGAGACTATTTCATTTCTTTACCATCTGGACTTGTATTGGAACTAGACAATTGTTACTTTGTTCCCAGTATTACTAAAAATATTATCTCTATTCCTGCTCTTGTCAGGAAGGGATTTTCCTTTGAATGCAATATTTCAAAGTGTGTTTTATCTTTAGATAATATTGTTTATGCAACTGGTTCAATTAACAATGGGTTATTCATGTTGGACATGGAATGTTCTATACAAAATATTGATATTAAGAAAGCCAAGTATGCTGATGACAGCACCTTGCTATAGCATAGTCGTTTAGGCCATATTAACAAGAAACGCATTAAGCGGTTGCATGATCATGGACTGCTGGGATCATTCTCCTATGAGGAGATTGATACATGCAAGGCTTGTTTAATGGGTAAAATGACGAAGTCACCTTTTCCTCACAAAGGTCAAAGGGCTTCAGGTTTACTTGACCTTATACACAGTGATGTGTGTGGGCCATTTAGTAAACATGCCAGAGGTGGCTATCAGTACTTCATTACCTTTACTGATGATTTCAGTAGATACGGGTATGTCTATTTAATGAGACATAAAAGTGAATCTTTTGACAAGTTCAAAGAGTTCAAGAATGAAGTACAGAATCAGCTAGGCCGAAATATCAAGGCACTTCGTTCTGATCGAGGTGGAGAATACCTAAGTCATGCGTTTACTGACTATCTGAAGGAGTGTGGGATTATCTCACAGCTCACTCCGCCAGGAACACCCCAATGGAATGGTGTGTCCGAGAGGAGAAATAGAACGTTACTTGATATGGTTCGTTCTATGATGAGTCAGGCTACTCTTCCATACTCCTTTTGGGGATTTGCACTGGAAACAGCTGCAAAGGTACTAAACCGAGTGCCATCCAAGGCCGTTTCAAAGACGCCATATGAGTTATGGTATGGGAAACAGCCAAGCTTGACATTTATCAGGATCTGGGGCTGCGAGGCTTATGTCAAAAAGCTCGCCTCTGGGAAACTAGAGAGCAGATCTGACAAATGTATCTTTGTCGGTTACCCTAAGGAAACTAAGGGTTATTATTTCTTCGATCCCAAAGAGAACAAGGTGTTTGTTGCTCGGACGGCCATATTTCTTGAGAAGGAGTTTCTTCTACAAGAGGCCAGTGGGAGAGAAATAATGTTGGATGAGAATCCAGAAGAAGGACAAAGTGCTCAAGCACAGTTGGATGAGCCTGAGCCGGTAGAACAGGTTATTGAACAACCTGAGGCTCAGATATCACGGGAACCGCGAAGATCGGGAAGGATCCGTCGACAGCCTGAGCGCTATGACGGAGTCTACATCATTGATCATGATGAACCCCTCACTTATGCGGATGCGGTCAGTGGACCGGAGTCAGCGAGATGGCTTGAAGCTATGCGAGCCGAGATGGACTCCATGTCAGATAACCAAGTCTGGGATTTGGTTGATCCGCCTTCGGGAGTTATCCCTATAGGCTGTAAATGGATCTTCAAGAAGAAGATTGACATGGATGGTAACGTGGTTACCTATAAAGGCAGGCTAGTTGCGAAAGGTTTCAAACAAATCTACGGGATAGATTATGATGAAACTTTCTCACCAGTAGCTATGTTTAAGTCTATTCGGATTCTTTTCGCGATAGCAGCATATTATGATTATGAGATCTGGCAAATGGATGTGAAAACAGCTTTCCTGAATGGAAATTTGGATGAGGATGTTGGGGTATGCCCTTAAGGCTAATGTTTGAGGCCTTGGGATTGTAACAGTATCATGTATAAACTCTTATGTTTATAAAGGCATGGTTGTTATTCAGGTTGTTATATTGTCTGCTGCAATAATTGTACTTCTGAATAATGTCTCAAAGCTGTTCAGCTGGGCTGACATGCTATAAAGTCCTTAGTCGAGATATCTTGGTGAACATGAGACAGCCTTGATATGGTTGAGACTAATATGTGTTCTAATCTTATAGGATGCTTCGAGCATGGAATAAGATGTAGACTCATGGGTACATTGGATGTACTGGACAGACCCTACTAGGATATTCAATTGCTTGTCACAATGTGAATAATCCTTGATTGCGACAAGTGGCACATTTCCTCTGACTTGAGATCACTTGTGTTTTCTAAATGATGATTGTCATTGTTTTGAGATAGTTCAATATCATTTGAAACATAATGATTATAGACTATCTTGGATGGTGAGCTTGAGTCAGGTTAGGGCACTAGTGATAGACATAGGATTGCCGTCTCCTTGTTTAAGGAGTGTGATGTTCTAAAGGGGCCCCCTGGATGAGATGATTGAGAATAGTGTATGGCCATACCCAGGTGACTATGTTCATCTGATCTAATCATGCTCATCATATTGGAGTTACAAGCTTGACACGCTTGTCCAATAAGAACATCCAGTGGCAAAGGAAATATGCATGCCTAGTGAAGTTGATTCACACTTGTGCTGTTTTTGGGTGTAGTCTTGGAAGACTCTTTTCTTTATATCGGGAGACAGTGATGTGTTGCTAGATACCCCTCACTGATCGTGATGACGTGAGTTATCGTTACCGACATTTAAAGGAAACCCTCAGGGTCGCACAATTTGATGATATGGCTTACTTGAGTCAGATCGTGTGGACTGAATTGTTCAGGTTCAGTTTAAAGGGATTTAATCTCTGATTGTAAGTGAGATCTGGTCTGATCATGTTTGATTGATTAGGGCTTGAGATCGGTAAGCTTCGATCGAGAGAATGGATGCTAGATCGGTGAGATCAGGAGCATCAGGAGATGAACGGTCAGATCAAATACCTTAGGGTTTTAATGTGATCTGGACTTATGGCTTGGTTTATTTGGTTATTGAACCAAATTCAAGTGAACCGGCTCATGAATGAGCGCATGGTTCAAGGGTGAAGTGGAGTTTGCGATTGGGGTAAACCCAAGATCGCATGTGGAGAAGTTATATGCTATTTTTGGATAGCACTTCTCAACGTGACCACGTTTTCACGTCCTCCCTCTTCACGCCTTCACGCTTTGTCGCCAATTCGGCTTTGGCTCTTGGGGCATTCTTGCGTGGAGGAGAGGAAGAGACGATAAGGAAAAATCGCCAAGCCAAGAAGTTCTTTCTTTTTCCCTTTCACTCGACAAAGACATCTTTGGACCTTGCTAGCACAAGGATCGCAAGGAGGAGTAGGCGACATCAATTGTGTGCGTCACCTCTGGAGAAGATCCAGTTTGATCTTTGCTTCCAAGGCGCCATCTAGAAATGGCTATGGTATGATCCTTCTCTATATGCAATCGGGTTCTTTTTGTTAATCATATAGCATGCAAGATCTAGAAACCCCCTATCCGCTGCTTGCATCTTCCATATGCGCCAATGCTTTAGGGTTTCGCCCCCTTGTGGGGACTTTCAATTGGTATCAGAGCCTAGGTTTCATGCATGTTTTATGATTGCAAGCCATTTTGTGATCCTTGTTTGCGAACAATGCTTAGATCTTTATTACATGCGAAAATACATGTTAAGTTATCATAGGCGAAACTTGTATTTTGTTTATGGCGCATGTATGAGGTTACCTTCAGTTGGCGCTTGTATGTTGTTGGTTTTCTTAAAACTTAAATACTTGCGCGACTCACACTAGATCTAAGGCCTTACTGTAAATCCTTAGACGGGTTACTAGGGTTGAAGTCATCCCCTAGGTTAGATCCAAACAGTCTGATCAGACCATCTGACAGCCTTGATGGGTTGACCAGATAGCATCTGTGCGCAAGCAAGAGATGGCTATAGGTCGACTGCAGACAGGCATGTAGCGATGTCTGATTGAGACGACTAGCGAACACACATGAGTTAGGCCCGGGGTCACACCCGCTTGCCAGAACTCATGAGGGTTGTTCGGCCCTGGCGCATGCATGGTTGACCTTTGGTCGACTCAAGTCAGTTAGGACTTGGTGCATGTAAGGGCAGTGGATCTAACTAGGTTGGATGAGTGGATCCCTAGTAATGGACCGTTGTAAGGTAGTAAGGGCATATAAGGAAATTAAAATTGATGCCTATGGGGTTTTCGAAATTTAATTTCATGATTGGATCACATGTTGATTGATGCCTATGTATGTTTATTTATTCTTATGTGGGCTGCTCATATTAATGTGTGCTGTGCTGGGGCCTGCGAGCCTGGTTAAAATTTTGTAAATTATTTTTTTTATTGTGATCTGCGCATCACATTGCATTTAATTTATAAAATGTAATTGACCTGCGTGTCAATCTTGTCTAGATAGATTAATTTGTAAATTAATCAGACAAGAGCACAGAGCACACTTGGCAGAGGCGCATGCAGCAGTGGCTAGACCAGGTGGGAGGTCCAGGGTTCGACTCTGGGACCAGGCGCATTTACCTGGTGGGCGCACCTGAGCTGCAATTGGCGCTTGGGCCCTGGTTTGGGCCAGATGAGCAGCAAAAGACCCATCAAGAAAAGCAAGTGAAGACTTAAGTTAATTAAGGTCTTACTAGGGCTATGGGCTTTTACCACATAAGATCCATGCTTTCTTTTATTGTTTAATAAGTAGAACAGCATGCTTTATTTATCTTCTGCTATCACCATAGAAATTGCATGATAGTGAAGAAGATAAAAGACCGTTAAAATCCAACGCTAAAATATCAAGCTCGTAAGCCTTCTGACGCGAAACCTCACTGTTCTGATTATCGTTGGAGCCGTGTTGTACCCACTCAGTGGGCACGTCCATCTATCTTCAGACGGTGTGGGATTACACCTGCGTGTTACAGAGAAGGGATTTATCGCTTCTCGTTGCTCAGCATAGCACGTGGTGGTCCAGGGAGTAGGTCGGGTCAGCTTGACCATGTAGGCTACATATGTGGCGCATATGGTAGCACATGGAGGCAGCCATCTGTGGGGTCAGAGATTGTGTTGTACCAACTCAGTTGGCACAGTCTGCTGGATTGCCCAGATGAAGGGGAATCGCACGGGTTGGCGATTGGCTAGGGCAGCCTACCAGAGATTAGTGCTTGTACTCTCTGTGCATCTTATCTCGCCTGAGCGGGACGCGGAGACCAAGTATGAAATCTGGATCCCATCTCACTAAAAGAGTTCTACTCTTTCGGGCTGTTTTGCTAGATTTTTCAGCCAGATAAAATAGTGAGAAAAAGAATCATTCTTAAGTCCTGAATTGATTCTTTACATTGATACTGACCTTGCTGTTCTTGCATTGTTGTAGATTCCTGCAGCAACGAACACCATGAGCTTCAATGTGCGATCCCTACTGGAAAGGGAGAAGTTTGCTGGGCCGAACTTCTCAGACTGGTTTGGACACCTTAAGATCGTTCTTAAGGCAGAGAGGAAACTGTATGTCCTCGAGACGGCGATACCGCCTCAGCCCGCTCCGAACGCCGCAAGGGCGGTTCGGGAAGCCTATGAAAAGCACGTCAGTGATAGCATTGATGTCGCTTGCCTGATGCTAGCGTCTATGACGCCACCGCTGCAGCGTCAGCATGAGGATATGTCTGCTATAGACATGATAGCAAACCTCAAGATGCTGTATGCTGCACAGGCAAGGACAGAGCGCTATAATCTGACAAAGCTTTTCTTTCAGAGCAAACTGGCTGAAGGGAGCCCAGTGGGAGCTCACGTGCTCAAGATGATTGGGCACAAGGAGGCTCTAGAGAAACTGGGGCATACCATCAACCAGGAGCTTGCTGTAGACATTATTCTGCAGTCTCTCCCGCCCTCTTTCGATGCGTTCATCATTATCTTTAATATGAACAAAATCGATTGTACTCCGGCAGAGCTGCTGAATATGCTCTTGACTACTGAGGAGACTCTGAAGGGAAAGCCTTCGACCTCTGTCTTAATGGTTCCTTCGAGGAACAAGAAGAAGGGGAAGAAGGGCAAGGCCCCTGTCAAGAATTACAGCAAGGCTCTGAAACAGAAGGTTAAGCGGTCCAAGGAATACAGATGTTTCCACTGTGGCCAGCTGGGTCACTGGAAAAAGGACTGTAAAGCGCTCCAAGGAGATAAGAGGGGAAGCGTCGCTTCTGGCTCAGGTATATACGTGACGGAAGTCATGGTTTCATCTTCTTCTATATCATGGGTGTTGGACACTGCATGTGGAGTTCACATTTGTTCAAATGTACAGGAACTCAAGAGAAGAAGACAGGTGGGACAACATGAGGTGGACCTACGAGTTGGAAACGGGGGCACGGGTTGCTGCTGTTGCTGTAGGAGACTATTTCATCTCTTTGCCATCTGGGCTTGTATTGGAACTAGACAATTGTTACTTTGTTCCCAGTATTACTAAAAATATTATCTCTATTCCTGCTCTTGTCAGGAAGGGATTTTCCTTTGAATGCAATATTTCAAAGTGTGTTTTATCTTTTGATAATATTGTTTATGCCACTGGTTCAATTAACAATGGGTTATTCATGTTGGACATGGAAAGTTCTATACAGCAGATTGATATTAAGAAAGCCAAGTATGCTGATGATAGCACCTTGCTATGGCATAGTCGTTTAGGCCATATTAACGAGAAGCGCATTAAGCGGTTGCATGATCATGGACTGCTGGGATCATTCTCCTATGAGGAGATTGATACATGCAAGGCTTGTTTAATGGGTAAAATGACGAAGTCACCTTTTCCTAACAAAGGTCAAAGGGCTTCAGGTTTACTTGACCTTATACACAGTGATGTGTGTGGGCCATTTAGTAAACATGCCAGAGGTGGATATCAGTACTTCATTACCTTTACTGATGATTTCAGTAGGTATGGGTATGTCTATCTGATGAGACATAAAAGTGAATCTTTTGACAAGTTCAAAGAGTTCAAGAATGAAGTACAGAATCTGCTAGGCCGTAATATCAAAGCACTTCGTTCTGATCGAGGTGGTGAATACCTAAGTCGAGAGTTTACTGACTATCTAAAGGAGTGTGGGATTATCTCACAGCTCACTCCGCCAGGAACACCGCAATGGAATGGTGTGTCCGAGAGGAGAAATAGAACGTTACTTGATATGGTTCGTTCTATGATGAGTCAGGCTACTCTTCCATATTCCTTTTGGGGATTTGCACTGGAAACAGCTGCAAAGGTACTAAACCGAGTGCCATCCTAGGCAGTTTCTAAGACGCCATATGAGTTATGGTATGGGAAACAGCCGAGCTTGACATTTATCAGGATCTGGGGCTGCGAGGCTTATGTCAAAAAGCTCGCCTCTGGGAAACTAGAGAGCAGATCTGAGAAATGTATCTTTGTCGGTTACCCTAAGGAAACTAAGGGTTATTATTTCTTCGATCCCAAAGAGAACAAGGTATTTGTTGCTCGGACGGCCATATTTCTTGAGAAGGAGTTTCTTCTGCAAGAGGCCAGTGGGAGAGAAATAAAGCTGGATGAGATTCCAGAGGAAGGACAAAGTGCTCAAGCACAGTTGGATGAGCCTGAGCCGGTAGAACAGGTTATTGAACAACCTGAGGCTCAGATATCACGGGAACCGCAAAGATCGGGAAGGATTCGTCGACAGCCTGAGCGCTATGACGGAGTCTACATCATTGATAATGATGAACCCCTCACTTATGCGGATGCGGTCAGTGGACCGGAGTCAGCGAGATGGCTTGAGGCTATGTGCACCGAGATGGACTCCATGTCAGATAACCAAGTTTGGGATTTGGTTGATCCGCCTCCGGGAGTTATCCCTATAGGCTGTAAATGGATCTTCAAGAAGAAGATTGACATGGATGGTAACGTGGTTACCTATAAAGGCAGGCTAGTTGCGAAAGTTTTCAAACAAATCTACGGGATAGATTATGATGAAACTTTCTCACCTGTAGCTATGTTTAAGTCTATTCGGATTCTTTTCGCGATAGCAGCATATTACGATTATGAGATTTGGCAAATGGATGTGAAGACGGCTTTCCTGAATGGAAATCTGGATGAGGATGTGTATATGACACAACCAAAAGGTTTCACTAATCCATCAGATCGTCATAAGATATGCAAGTTAAAGAAGTCCATTTATGGACTTAAACAAGCATCAAGGAGCTGGAATATTCGTTTTGATGAATCAATCAGTGAGTTTGGTTTCATCAAGAACGAGGATGACCCGTGTGTATATAAGAGGTTTAGTGGGAGCGTGATTACTTTCTTAATCCTCTACGTCGATGATATCTTAATCATTGGAAATGACATTCCTGAAATGCATGCGGTTAAGGCATGGCTAAGGAAATGTTTCCAGATGAAAGATCTAGGAGAAGCAGCCTATGTGTTAGGTGTGAAGATCTACAGGGATAGATCTAAGAGGCTTCTCGGGCTGTGCCAGAGTACTTACATCGATAAGGTCCTGGAGAGATTTCATTTAGAGAATTCTAAAAGAGGATATCTTCCAGTCAGACATGGTCTGAATCTTTCAAAGAGTCAGTGTCCACAAACACAGACTGAGAAAGATGAAATGGACAATACGCCTTATGCTTCGGCTATTAGGTCCATAATGTATGTGATGTTGTGTACTCGCCCAGACGTCGCTTACGGGTTAAGCGTGACCAGTCGGTTCCAAAGTAATCCAGGTATGGCGCACTGGATTGCGGTCAAGAACATTTTAAAATATCTGCGGAGGACCAAAGATATGTTCTTGATATATGGTGGTCAGGAAGAACTCAGTATAGAAGGATATACTGACGCTTCGTTCCAGTCAGACCAGGATGATTTCTGATCGCAATCAGGCTATGTTTTTAGCTTGAATGGAGGAGCAGTGGTGTGGAAAAGTTTCAAACAGTCAACTGTTGCTGATTCCACAACAGAAGCCGAGTATGTTGCAGCCTCGGAAGCATCCAAGGAGGCAGTGTGGATTCGTAAGTTCATGAGAGAACTTGGTGTTGTTCCTTCGAGTGCAGATCCTTTGGTTATCTTCTATGATAACACTGGAGCAATCGCACAAGCAAAGGAACCACGGTCGCACCAGAAGTCCAAGCACATACAGAGACGGTTTCATTTGATCAGAGAGATCATTGATCGTGGCGAGATCAAAGTCTGCAAGGTACATACAGATGACAATCTGGCAGACCCGCTTACCAAGCCTCTGGCGCAGCAGAAGCATGAGAAGCACTGTAATAATATGGGTTTGAGATTTCTCAACCATTAGATTAAGTGCAAGTGGGAGATTGTTGGGGTATGCCCTTAAGGCTAATGTTTGAGGCCTTGGGATTGTAACAGTATCATGTATAAACTCTTATGTTTATAAAGGCATGGTTGTTATTCAGGTTGTTATATTGTCTGCTGCAATAATTGTACTTCTGAATAATGTCTCAAAGCTGTTCAGCTGGGCTGACATGCTATAAAGTCCTTAGTCGAGATATCTTGGTGAACATGAGACAGCCTTGATATGGTTGAGACTAATATGTGTTCTAATCTTATAGGATGCTTCGAGCATGGAATAAGATGTAGACTCATGGGTACATTGGATGTACTGGACAGACCCTACTAGGATATTCAATTGCTTGTCACAATGTGAATAATCCTTGATTGCGACAAGTGGCACATTTCCTCTGACTTGAGATCACTTGTGTTTTCTAAATGATGATTGTCATTGTTTTGAGATAGTTCAATATCATTTGAAACATAATGATTATAGACTATCTTGGATGGTGAGCTTGAGTCAGGTTAGGGCACTAGTGATAGACATAGGATTGCCGTCTCCTTGTTTAAGGAGTGTGATGTTCTAAAGGGGCCCCCTGGATGAGATGATTGAGAATAGTGTATGGCCATACCCAGGTGACTATGTTCATCTGATCTAATCATGCTCATCATATTGGAGTTACAAGCTTGACACGCTTGTCCAATAAGAACATCCAGTGGCAAAGGAAATATGCATGCCTAGTGAAGTTGATTCACACTTGTGCTGTTTTTGGGTGTAGTCTTGGAAGACTCTTTTCTTTATATCGGAAGACAGTGATGTGTTGCTAGATACCCCTCACTGATCGTGATGACGTGAGTTATCGTTACCGACATTTAAAGGAAACCCTCAGGGTCGCACAATTTGATGATATGGCTTACTTGAGTCAGATCGTGTGGACTGAATTGTTCAGGTTCAGTTTAAAGGGATTTAATCTCTGATTGTAAGTGAGATCTGGTCTGATCATGTTTGATTGATTAGGGCTTGAGATCGGTAAGCTTCGATCGAGAGAATGGATGCTAGATCGGTGAGATCAGGAGCATCAGGAGATGAACGGTCAGATCAAATACCTTAGGGTTTTAATGTGATCTGGACTTATGGCTTGGTTTATTTGGTTATTGAACCAAATTCAAGTGAACCGGCTCATGAATGAGCGCATGGTTCAAGGGTGAAGTGGAGTTTGCGATTGGGGTAAACCCAAGATCGCATGTGGAGAAGTTATATGCTATTTTTGGATAGCACTTCTCAACGTGACCACGTTTTCACGTCCTCCCTCTTCACGCCTTCACGCTTTGTCGCCAATTCGGCTTTGGCTCTTGGGGCATTCTTGCGTGGAGGAGAGGAAGAGACGATAAGGAAAAATCGCCAAGCCAAGAAGTTCTTTCTTTTTCCCTTTCACTCGACAAAGACATCTTTGGACCTTGCTAGCACAAGGATCGCAAGGAGGAGTAGGCGACATCAATTGTGTGCGTCACCTCTGGAGAAGATCCAGTTTGATCTTTGCTTCCAAGGCGCCATCTAGAAATGGCTATGGTATGATCCTTCTCTATATGCAATCGGGTTCTTTTTGTTAATCATATAGCATGCAAGATCTAGAAACCCCCTATCCGCTGCTTGCATCTTCCATATGCGCCAATGCTTTAGGGTTTCGCCCCCTTGTGGGGACTTTCAGAGGATGTGTATATGACACAACCAGAAGGTTTCACTAATCCATCAGATCGTCATAAGATATGCAAGTTAAAGAAGTCTATTTATGGACTTAAACAAGCATCAAGAAGCTGGAATATTCGTTTTGATGAATCAGTCACTGAATTTGGTTTCATCAAGAACGAAGATGACCCGTGTGTATATAAGAGGTTTAGTGGGAGCGTGATTACTTTCTTAATCCTCTACGTCGATGATATCTTAATCATTGGAAATGACATTCCTGAAATGCATGCGGTTAAGGCATGGCTAAGGAAATGTTTCCAGATGAAAGATCTAGGAGAAGCAGCCTATGTGTTAGGTGTGAAGATCTACAGGGATAGATCTAAGAGGCTTCTCGGGCTGTGCCAGAGTACTTACATCGATAATGTTGGGGTATGCCCTTAAGGCTAATGTTTGAGGCCTATGGGAATGTATCTGTATCATGTAATAAACTCTTATGTTTATAAAGGCATGGTTGTTATTCAGTTAGTTACATTGTCTGCTGCAATATATGTTCTTCTGAATAATGTCTCAAAGCTGTTCAGCTAGGCTGACATGCAGTTAAGTCCTTAGTCGAGATATCTTGGTGAACATGTGACAGCCTTGATATGATTGAGACTAATATGTGTTCTAATCTTATAGGATGCTTCGAGCATGGAATAAGATGTAGACTCATGGGTACATGGGATGTACTGGACAGACCCTACTAGGATGTTCAATTGTTTGTCGCAATGTGAATATTCCTTGAGTATGACAAGTGGCACATTTCCTCTGACTTGAGATCACTTGTGTTTTCTAAATGATGATTGTCATTGTTTTGAGGTAGTTCAATATCATTTGAAACATAATGATTATAGACTATCTTGGATGGTGAGCTTGAGTCAGGTTAGGACACTAGTGATAGACATAGGATTGCCGTCTCCTTGTTTAAGGAGTGTGATGTTCTAAAGGGGCCCCCTGGATGAGATGATTGAGAAAAGAGTATGGCCATACCCAGGTGACAGTGTTCATCTGTTCTAATCATGCTCATCATATTGGAGTTACAAGCTTGACATGCTTGTCCAATAAGAACGTCCAGTTTTAAAGGAAATATGCATGCCTTGTGAATTGATTCACACTTGTGCTATGGTTTGGGTGTAGTCTTGGAAGACTCTTTCCTTTATATCGGGAGACAGTGATGTGTTGCTAGATACCCCTCACTGATCGTGATAATGTGAGTTATCGTTACCGACATTTAAAGGAAACCCTCAGGGTCGCACAATTTGATGATATGGCTTACTTAAGTCAGATCGTATGGACTGTATTGTTCGGATTCAGTTTAAAGGGATTTAATCTCTGATTGTAAGTGAGATCTGGTCTGATCATGTTTGATTGATTAGGGCTTGAGATCGGTAAGCTTCGATCGATAGAATGAATGCTAGATCGGTCAGATCAGAAGCATTAAGAGATCAACGGTCAGATCAAGAACCTTGTGGTTTAATTATGATTTGGACTGGTTGCTTGGCTTGATTAGTTCTTAAACCGAACCAATGTGAACCGGCTCATGAAATGAGCGCATGGTTCAAGGCTTGGCGAGTTGTTCACTTGGCGTGAACATTGGAGCGAACGTGGTGGCTATTTTTAGTAACCATGATCTCCACTTGGAGATAACGCTCACGTTCGAATAGTGCTTACTACTCTCGCCTCTCAAGCGACCTCTTCTCTTGACGCTTTCGTGTGTGGCGACGTCTTGAAGGTTGAGGAGGATTCGGCCAAGAAGTTCATCATCCCTTTCCATTCGATCAAGGACACTTTGTAGCCTTGCTAGCACAAGGAGCAACAAAGAGTTTGCCATCATCCTCTTGTGTGCGAGACTTTGGAGAAGTGGCATTTGCGATTTTTCTTCCAAGGCGCCATCTAGAAATGGCTATGGTATGAATCGTTTTATTCATGCTGATTTTATAAGCTAATCATAATGCATGCAAAGATCATTGAAACCCTTTTTCCGCTGCATCTATATCTCCATATGCGCCTGTAGGGTTTTACCTCCCCTTATTCTAGGGGATCTTACAATTGGTATCAGAGCGCTGGTTGAAGCATGTTTTTTATGATTGCTTAACGCTTGAGCCATTTTTGTGATCCTTGTATGCGCCATATTGCTAGATCTAGGCTACATGCGAACCTTTACTTGTTGTGTATTGTAGTTGACGCATGTAGTAAGGTAGCGCTTCTATATGTTCTTGTTGATGTTTTCTTAAAAACTCAAACGACTTGCGCGCACACCATTAGATCTAAGTGCCGCCTGCATTAAACCCTTAGACGGGTTATTAGGGTTGAAATCATCCCCTGTGTTAGATCCAAACAGTCTGATCAGACCATCTGACAGCCTGAATGGGTCGACCAGTTAGCACTTTGGCGCAAGCCTATGGTGGCTATAGGTCGACTGCAGACAGGTGTGTAGCGATGTCTGATTGAGACACCCAATGAACGCACCTGAGTTAGGCCCGGGGTCACGCCCGCTTGCCAGACCTCAGTGTGGTCGTTCAGCCCTGGCGCATGCATGGTTGACCTTATGGTCAACACAAGTCAGTTAGGACTTGGTGCATGCAAGGGCAGTGGATTTGACTAGGTTGGTTGAGTGGATCCCTAGTAATGGACCGTTGTAAGGTTGTAGGGGAAATAAGAAAAAAATTAAAATTGATCCCAAGGGGTTTTCGAAAATTTTAATTTTTATGATGGATCACATGATGCTGATTGGATGCATATGTTTGTCTATTTAGTCTTATGTGGGCTGCTCATATTAATTGTGTGCTGTGCTGGGGCCTGCGTGCCTGTATTAAATTGTAAATTAATTATTGTGATCTGCGCATCACTGTGTTTTAATTTATAAATGTTAGTGACCTGCGTGTCACTCTTGTCTAGATAGTTAAATTTGTAATTTAATTAGACAAGAGCACAAAGCACACTTGGCAGAGGCGCATGCAGCAGTGGCTGGACCAGGTGGGAGGTCCAGGGTTCGACTCTGGGACCAGGCGCAAATTCCTGGTGGGCGCACCTGTGCTGCAGATGGCGCTTGGGCCTAGGTTTGGGCCAGATGAGCAGCAAAAGACCCATGAAGAGCAAATGAAGACTTAAGTTAGGTTAAGGTCTTCTAGGGCTATGGGCTTTTACCACATAAGATATATGCTTTCTTTTATTGCTTAAATATTGGAATTGCATGATCAAATTATCTTCTGCTATCACCATAGGAATTGCATGATAGGCAAGAAGATAAAAGACCGTTAAAATCCAACGCTAAAATATCAAGCTCGTAAGCCTTCTGACGCGAAACCTCACTGTTCTGATTATCGTTGGAGCCGTGTTGTACCCACTCAGTGGGCACGTCCATCTATCTTCAGAGGGTGTGGGATTACACCAGTGTGTTACAGAGTAGGGATTTATCCCTTCTCGTTGCTCAGCATAGCACATGGTGGTCCAGGGAGTAGGTCGGGTCAGCTTGACCGTGTAGGCTACATATGTGGCGCATATGGTAGCACATGGAGGCAGCCATCTGTGGGATCAGAGACTGTGTTGTACCAACTCAGTTGGCACAGTCTGCTGGATTGCCCAGATGAAGGGGAATCGCACGGGTTGGCGATTGGCTGGGACGCCTACCAGAAACTAGTGCTTGTACTCTCTGTGCATCTTATCTCGCCTGAGCGGGACGCGGAGACCAAGTATGAAATCTGGATCCCATCTCACTAAAAGAGTTCTACTCTTTCGGGCTGTTTTGCTGGATTTTTCACGCCTGATAAAATAGTGAGAAAAAGAATCTTTCTTAAGTCCTGATCGATTCTTATACATTGATACTGACCTTGCTGTTCTTGCATTGTTGTAGATACCTGCAGCAACGAACACCATGAACTTCAATGTGCGATCCCTACTGGAAAGGGAGAAGTTTGCTGGGCCGAACTTCTCTGACTGGTTTGGACACCTTAAGATCGTTCTTAAGGCAGAGAGGAAACTGTATGTCCTCGAGACGGCGATACCGCCGCAGCCCGCTCCGAACGCCGCAAGGGCGGTTCGGGAAGCCTATGAAAAGCACGTCAATGATAGCATTGATGTCGCTTGCCTGATGCTAGCGTCTATGACGCCACCGCTGCAGCGTCAGCATGAGGATATGTCAGCTATACAGATTATAGCAAACCTCAAGATGCTGTATGCTGCACAGGCGAGGACTGAACGCTATAATTTGACTAAGCTCTTCTTTCAGAGCAAACTGGCTGAAGGGAGCCCAGTGGGAGCTCACGTGCTCAAGATGATTGGGCACAAGGAGGCTCTGGAGAAACTGGGGCACACCATCAACCAGGAGCTTGCTGTGGACATTATTCTGCAGTCTCTCCCGCCATCATTCGACGCGTTCATTATTAACTTTAATATGAACAAAATCGATTGTACGCCGGCAGAGCTGTTGAATATGCTCTTGACTACTGAGGAAACTCTGAAGGGTAAGCCTTCAACCTCTGTCTTGATGGTTCCTTCTAGGAACAAGAAGAAGGGGAAGAAGGGCAAGGCCCCGGTCAAGAATTACAGCAAGGCTCTGAAGCAGAAGGTGAAGCGGTCCAAGGAATACAGGTGTTTCCACTGTGGCCAGCTGGGTCACTGGAAAAAGGACTGTAAAGCGCTCCAAGGAGACAAGAGGGGAAGCTTTGCTTCTGGCTCAGGTATATTCGTGACTGAGGTCATGTTTTCTTCTTCTATATCATGGGTGTTGGACACTGCATGTGGAGTTCACATTTGTTCAAATGTGCAGGAACTCAAGAGAAGAAGGCAGGTGGGACAGCATGAGGTGGACCTACGCGTTGGAAACGGGGCACGGGTTGCTGCTGTTGCTGTAGGAGACTACTTCATTTCTTTACCATCTGGAATTGTATTGGAACTAAACAGTTGTTACTTTGTTCCCAGTATAACTAAAAATATTATCTCCATTCCTGCTCTTGTCAGGAAGGGATTTTCCTTTGAATGCAATATTTCAAAGTGTATTTTGTCTTTAGATAATATTGTTTATGCAACTGGTTCAATTAACAATGGGTTATACATGTTGGACATGGAATGTTCGATACAGCAAATTGATATTAAGAAAGCCAAGTATGCTGATGACAGCACCTTGCTATGGCATAGTCGTTTAGGCCATATTAACGAGAAACGCATTAAGCGGTTGCATCATCATGGACTGCTGGGATCATTCTCCTACAAGGAAATTGATACATGCAAGGCTTGTTTAATGGGTAAAATGACGAAGTCACCTTTTCCTCACAAAGGTCAAAGGGCTTCAGGTTTACTTGACCTTATACACAGTGATGTGTGTGGGCCATTTAGTAAACATGCCAGAGGTGGCTATCAGTACTTCATTACCTTTACTGATGATTTCAGTAGATATGGGTATGTCTATCTGATGAGACATAAGAGTGAATCTTTTGACAAGTTCAAAGAGTTCAAGAATGAAGTACAAAATCAGCTAGGCCGTAATATCAAAACACTTCGCTCAGATCGAGGTGGTGAATACCTAAGTCATGCGTTTACTGACTATCTAAAAGAGTGTGGGATTATCTCACAGCTCACTCCACCAGGAACACCGCAATGGAATGGTGTGTCCGAAAGGAGAAATAGAACATTACTAGATATGGTTCGTTCTATGATGAGTCAGGCTACTCTTCCATACTCCTTTTGGGGTTTTGCACTGGAAACAGCTGCAAAGGTACTAAACCGAGTGCCATCCAAGGCAGTTTCTAAGACGCCATATGAGTTATGGTATGGGAAACAGCCGAGCTTGACATTTATCAGGATCTGGGGCTGCGAGGCTTATGTCAAAAAGCTCGCCTCTGGGAAACTAGAGAGCAGATCTGACAAATGTATCTTTGTCGGTTACCCTAAGGAAAATAAGGGTTATTATTTCTTCGATCCCAAGGAGAACAAGGTTTTTGTTGCTCGGACGGCCATATTTCTTGAGAAGGAGTTTCTTCTGCAAGAGGCCAGTGGGAGAGAAATAAAGCTGGATGAGAATCCAGAGGTAGGACAAAGTGACCAAGCAGAATTGGATGAGCCTGAGCCGGTAGAACAGGTTATTGAACAACCTGAGGCTCAGATATCACGGGAACCGCGAAGATCGGGTAGGATCCGTCGACAGCCTGAGCGCTATGACGGAGTCTACATCATTGATAATGATGAACCCCTTACTTATGCGGATGCGGTCAGTGGACCGGAGTCAGCGAGATGGCTTGAAGCTATGCGCGCCGAGATGGACTCCATGTCAGATAACCAAGTCTGGGATTTGGTTGATCCGCCTCCGGGAATAATCCCTATAGGCTGTAAATGGATCTTCAAGAAGAAGATTGACATGGATGGTAACGTGGTTACCTATAAAGGCAGGCTAGTTGCGAAAGGTTTCAAACAAATCTACGGGATAGATTATGATGAAACTTTCTCACCTGTTGCCATGTTTAAGTCTATTCGGATTCTTTTCGCGATAGCTGCATATTATGATTATGAGATCTGGCAGATGGATGTGAAAACAGCTTTCCTTAATGGAAATCTGGATGAGGATGTGTATATGACACAACCTGAGGGTTTCACTAATCCAGCGGATCGTCATAAGATATGCAAGTTAAAGAAGTCTATTTATGGACTTAAGCAAGCATCTAGAAGCTGGAATATTCGTTTTGATGAATCAATCAGTGAATTTGGTTTCATCAAGAACGAGGATGACCCGTGTGTTTATAAGAGGTTTAGTGGGAGCGTGATTACTTTCCTAGTCCTCTACGTCGATGACATCTTGATCATTGGAAATGACATTCCTGAAATGCTTGCTGTGAAGGCATGGCTGAGGAAATGTTTCCAGATGAAAGATTTAGGAGAAGCAGCCTATGTATTAGGTGTGAAGATCTACAGGGATAGATCTAAGAGGCTTCTCGGGCTGTGCCAGAGTACTTACATCGATAAGGTCCTGGAGAGATTTCATTTAGAGAATTCTAAACGAGGATATCTTCCAGTCAGACATGGTCTGAATCTTTCGAAGAATCAGTGTCCACAAACACAGACTGAGAAAGATGAAATGGACAATACGCCTTATGCTTCGGCTATTGGTTCCATTATGTATGCGATGTTGTGTACTCGCCCAGACGTCGCTTACGGGTTAAGCGTGACCAGTCGTTACCAGAGTAATCCAGGTATGGCGCACTGGATTGCAGTCAAGAACATTTTAAAATATCTGCGGAGGACCAAAGATATGTTCTTGATTTATGGTGGTCAGGAAGAACTCAGTATAGAGGGATATACTGACGCTTCGTTCCAGTCGGACCAGGATGATTTCCGATCGCAATCAGGCTATGTTTTTAGCTTGAATGGAGGTGCAGTGGTGTGGAAGAGTTTCAAACAGTCAACTGTTGCTGATTCCACAACAGAAGCCGAGTATGTTGCAGCCTCGGAAGCATCCAAGGAGGCAGTTTGGATTCGTAAGTTCGTGAGAGAACTTGGTGTTGTTCCTTCGAGTGCAGATCCTTTGGTTATCTTCTGTGATAACACTGGAGCAATCGCACAAGCAAAGGAACCACGGTCGCACCAGAAGTCCAAGCACATACAGAGACGGTTTCATTTGATCAGGGAGATCATTGATCGTGGCGAGATCAAAGTTTGCAAGGTACATACAGATGACAATCTGGCAGACCCGCTTACTAAGCCTCTGGCGCAGCAGAAGCATGAGAAGCACTGTAATAATATGGGTTTGAGATTTCTCAACCATTAGATTAAGTGCAAGTGGGAGATTGTTGGGGTATGCCCTTAAGGCTAATGTTTGAGGCCTATGGGAATGTATCTGTATCATGTAATAAACTCTTATGTTTATAAAGGCATGGTTGTTATTCAGTTAGTTACATTGTCTGCTGCAATATATGTTCTTCTGAATAATGTCTCAAAGCTGTTCAGCTAGGCTGACATGCAGTTAAGTCCTTAGTCGAGATATCTTGGTGAACATGTGACAGCCTTGATATGATTGAGACTAATATGTGTTCTAATCTTATAGGATGCTTCGAGCATGGAATAAGATGTAGACTCATGGGTACATGGGATGTACTGGACAGACCCTACTAGGATGTTCAATTGTTTGTCGCAATGTGAATATTCCTTGAGTATGACAAGTGGCACATTTCCTCTGACTTGAGATCACTTGTGTTTTCTAAATGATGATTGTCATTGTTTTGAGGTAGTTCAATATCATTTGAAACATAATGATTATAGACTATCTTGGATGGTGAGCTTGAGTCAGGTTAGGACACTAGTGATAGACATAGGATTGCCGTCTCCTTGTTTAAGGAGTGTGATGTTCTAAAGGGGCCCCCTGGATGAGATGATTGAGAAAAGAGTATGGCCATACCCAGGTGACAGTGTTCATCTGTTCTAATCATGCTCATCATATTGGAGTTACAAGCTTGACATGCTTGTCCAATAAGAACGTCCAGTTTTAAAGGAAATATGCATGCCTTGTGAATTGATTCACACTTGTGCTATGGTTTGGGTGTAGTCTTGAAAGACTCTTTCCTTTATATCGGGAGACAGTGATGTGTTGCTAGATACCCCTCACTGATCGTGATAATGTGAGTTATCGTTACCGACATTTAAAGGAAACCCTCAGGGTCGCACAATTTGATGATATGGCTTACTTAAGTCAGATCGTATGGACTGTATTGTTCGGATTCAGTTTAAAGGGATTTAATCTCTGATTGTAAGTGAGATCTGGTCTGATCATGTTTGATTGATTAGGGCTTGAGATCGGTAAGCTTCGATCGATAGAATGAATGCTAGATCGGTCAGATCAGAAGCATTAAGAGATCAACGGTCAGATCAAGAACCTTGTGGTTTAATTATGATTTGGACTGGTTGCTTGGCTTGATTAGTTCTTAAACCGAACCAATGTGAACCGGCTCATGAAATGAGCGCATGGTTCAAGGCTTGGCGAGTTGTTCACTTGGCGTGAACATTGGAGCGAACGTGGTGGCTATTTTTAGTAACCATGATCTCCACTTGGAGATAACGCTCACGTTCGAATAGTGCTTACTACTCTCGCCTCTCAAGCGACCTCTTCTCTTGACGCTTTCGTGTGTGGCGACGTCTTGAAGGTTGAGGAGGATTCGGCCAAGAAGTTCATCATCCCTTTCCATTCGATCAAGGACACTTTGTAGCCTTGCTAGCACAAGGAGCAACAAAGAGTTTGCCATCATCCTCTTGTGTGCGAGACTTTGGAGAAGTGGCATTTGCGATTTTTCTTCCAAGGCGCCATCTAGAAATGGCTATGGTATGAATCGTTTTATTCATGCTGATTTTATAAGCTAATCATAATGCATGCAAAGATCATTGAAACCCTTTTTCCGCTGCATCTATATCTCCATATGCGCCTGTAGGGTTTTACCTCCCCTTATTCTAGGGGATCTTACAGATAAGGTCCTGGAGAGATTTCATTTAGAGAATTCTAAAAGAGGATATCTTCCAGTCAGACATGGTCTGAATCTTTCAAAGAGTCAGTGTCCACAAACACAGACTGAGAAAGATGAAATGGACAATACGCCTTATGCTTCGGCTATTAGGTCCATAATGTATGTGATGTTGTGTACTCGCCCAGACGTCGCTTACGGGTTAAGCGTGACCAGTCGGTTCCAAAGTAATCCAGGTATGGCGCACTGGATTGCGGTCAAGAACATTTTAAAATATCTGCGGAGGACCAAAGATATGTTCTTGATATATGGTGGTCAGGAAGAACTCAGTATAGAAGGATATACTGACGCTTCGTTCCAGTCAGACCAGGATGATTTCTGATCGCAATCAGGCTATGTTTTTAGCTTGAATGGAGGAGCAGTGGTGTGGAAAAGTTTCAAACAGTCAACTGTTGCTGATTCCACAACAGAAGCCGAGTATGTTGCAGCCTCGGAAGCATCCAAGGAGGCAGTGTGGATTCGTAAGTTCGTGAGAGAACTTGGTGTTGTTCCTTCGAGTGCAGATCCTTTGGTTATCTTCTGTGATAACACTGGAGCAATCGCACAAGCAAAGGAACCACGGTCGCACCAGAAGTCCAAGCACATACAGAGACGGTTTCATTTGATCAGAGAGATCATTGATCGTGGCGAGATCAAAGTCTGCAAGGTACATACAGATGACAATCTGGCAGACCCGCTTACCAAGCCTCTGGCGCAGCAGAAGCATGAGAAGCACTGTAATAATATGGGTTTGAGATTTCTCAACCATTAGATTAAGTGCAAGTGGGAGATTGTTGGGGTATGCCCTTAAGGCTAATGTTTGAGGCCTTGGGATTGTAACAGTATCATGTATAAACTCTTATGTTTATAAAGGCATGGTTGTTATTCAGGTTGTTATATTGTCTGCTGCAATAATTGTACTTCTGAATAATGTCTCAAAGCTGTTCAGCTGGGCTGACATGCTATAAAGTCCTTAGTCGAGATATCTTGGTGAACATGAGACAGCCTTGATATGGTTGAGACTAATATGTGTTGTAATCTTATAGGATGCTTCGAGCATGGAATAAGATGTAGACTCATGGGTACATTGGATGTACTGGACAGACCCTACTAGGATATTCAATTGCTTGTCACAATGTGAATAATCCTTAATTGCGACAAGTGGCACATTTCCTCTGACTTGAGATCACTTGTGTTTTCTAAATGATGATTGTCATTGTTTTGAGATAGTTCAATATCATTTGAAACATAATGATTATAGACTATCTTGGATGGTGAGCTTGAGTCAGGTTAGGGCACTAGTGATAGACATAGGATTGCCGTCTCCTTGTTTAAGGAGTGTGATGTTCTAAAGGGGCCCCCTGGATGAGATGATTGAGAATAGTGTATGGCCATACCCAGGTGACTATGTTCATCTGATCTAATCATGCTCATCATATTGGAGTTACAAGCTTGACACGCTTGTCCAATAAGAACATCCAGTGGCAAAGGAAATATGCATGCCTAGTGAAGTTGATTCACACTTGTGCTGTTTTTGGGTGTAGTCTTGGAAGACTCTTTTCTTTATATCGGAAGACAGTGATGTGTTGCTAGATACCCCTCACTGATCGTGATGACGTGAGTTATCGTTACCGACATTTAAAGGAAACCCTCAGGGTCGCACAATTTGATGATATGGCTTACTTGAGTCAGATCGTGTGGACTGAATTGTTCAGGTTCAGTTTAAAGGGATTTAATCTCTGATTGTAAGTGAGATCTGGTCTGATCATGTTTGATTGATTAGGGCTTGAGATCGGTAAGCTTCGATCGAGAGAATGGATGCTAGATCGGTGAGATCAGGAGCATCAGGAGATGAACGGTCAGATCAAATACCTTAGGGTTTTAATGTGATCTGGACTTATGGCTTGGTTTATTTGGTTATTGAACCAAATTCAAGTGAACCGGCTCATGAATGAGCGCATGGTTCAAGGGTGAAGTGGAGTTTGCGATTGGGGTAAACCCAAGATCGCATGTGGAGAAGTTATATGCTATTTTTGGATAGCACTTCTCAACGTGACCACGTTTTCACGTCCTCCCTCTTCACGCCTTCACGCTTTGTCGCCAATTCGGCTTTGGCTCTTGGGGCATTCTTGCGTGGAGGAGAGGAAGAGACGATAAGGAAAAATCGCCAAGCCAAGAAGTTCTTTCTTTTTCCCTTTCACTCGACAAAGACATCTTTGGACCTTGCTAGCACAAGGATCGCAAGGAGGAGTAGGCGACATCAATTGTGTGCGTCACCTCTGGAGAAGATCCAGTTTGATCTTTGCTTCCAAGGCGCCATCTAGAAATGGCTATGGTATGATCCTTCTCTATATGCAATCGGGTTCTTTTTGTTAATCATATAGCATGCAAGATCTAGAAACCCCCTATCCGCTGCTTGCATCTTCCATATGCGCCAATGCTTTAGGGTTTCGCCCCCTTGTGGGGACTTTCAGAGGATGTGTATATGACACAACCAGAAGGTTTCACTAATCCATCAGATCGTCATAAGATATGCAAGTTAAAGAAGTCTATTTATGGACTTAAACAAGCATCAAGAAGCTGGAATATTCGTTTTGATGAATCAGTCACTGAATTTGGTTTCATCAAGAACGAAGATGACCCGTGTGTATATAAGAGGTTTAGTGGGAGCATGATTACTTTCCTAGTCCTCTACGTCGATGATATCTTGATCATTGGAAATGACATTCCTGAAATGCATGCGGTTAAGGCATGGTTAAGGAAATGTTTCCAGATGAAAGATCTAGGAGAAGCAGCCTATGTGTTAGGTGTGAAGATCTACAGGGATAGATCTAAGAGGCTTCTCGGGCTGTGCCAGAGTACTTACATCGATAAAGTCCTGGAGAGATTTCATTTAGAGAATTCTAAAAGAGGATATCTTCCAGTCAGACATGGTCTGAATCTTTCAAAGAGTCAGTGTCCACAAACACAGACTGAGAAAGATGAAATGGACAATACGCCTTATGCTTCGGCTATTGGGTCCATAATGTATGCGATGTTGTGTACTCGCCCAGACGTCGCTTACGGGTTAAGCGTGACCAGTCGGTTCCAAAGTAATCCAGGTCAGGCACACTGGATTGCGGTCAAGAACATCTTAAAATATCTGCGGAGAACCAAAGATATGTTCTTGATATATGGTGGTCAGGAAGAACTCAGTATTGAAGGATATACTGACGCTTCGTTCTAGTCTGACCAGGATGATTTTCGATCGCAATCAGGCTATGTTTTTAGCTTGAATGGAGGAGCAGTGGTGTGGAAGAGTTTCAAACAGTCAACTATTGCTGATTCCACAACAGAAGCCGAGTATGTTGCAGCCTCGGAAGCATCCAAGGAGGCAGTGTGGATTCGTAAGTTCGTGAGAGAACTTGGTGTTGTTCCTTCGAGTGCAGATCCTTTGGTTATCTTCTGTGATAACACTGGAGCAATCGCACAGGCAAAGGAACCACGGTCGCACCAGAAGTCCAAGCACATACAGAGACGGTTTCATTTGATCAGGGAGATCATTGATTGTGGCAAGATCAAAGTCTGCAAGGTACATACAGATGACAATCTGGCAGACCCGCTTACTAAGCCTCTGGCGCAGCAGAAGCATGAGAAGCACTGTAATAATATGGGTTTGAGATTTCTCAACCATTAGATTAAGTGCAAGTGGGAGATTGTTGGGGTATGCCCTTAAGGCTAATGTTTGAGGCCTAAGGATTGTATCAGTATCATGTAATAAACTCTTATGTTTATAAAGGCATGGTTATTATTCAGTTTGTTATATTATCTGCTGCAATAGATATACTTCTGAATAATGTCTCAATGCTGTTCAGCTAGGCTGACATGCTATATGTCCTTAGTCGATGTATCTTGGTGAACATGAGACAGCCTTGATATGGTTAAGACTAGTATGTGTTCTAATCTTATAGGATGCTTCGAGCATGGAATAAGATGTAGACTCATGGGTACATTGGATGTACTGGACAGACCCTACTAGGATATTCAATTGCTTGTCACAATGTGAATATTCCTTGATTGTATCAAGTGGCACATTTCCTCTGACTTGAGATCACTTGTGTTTCTAAATGATGATTTTCATTGTTTTGAGATAGTTCAATATCATTTGAAATATAATGATTATAGACTATCTTGGATGGTGAGCTTGAGTCAGGTTAGGGCACTAGTGATAGACATAGGATTGCCGTCTCCTTGTTTAAGGAGTGTGATGTTCTAAAGGGGCCCCCTGGATGAGATGATGAGAAAGTGTATGGCCATACCCAGATGACTGTGTTCATCTGATCTAATCATGCTCATCATATTGGAGCTACAAGCTTGACTCGCTTGTCCAATAAGAACATCTAGTGGCAAAGGAAATATGTATGCTTAGTGAAGTTGATTCACACTTGTGCTGTTTTTGGGTGTAGTCTTGGAAGACTCTTTCCTTTATATCGGGAGACAGTGATGTGTTGCTAGATACCCCTCACTGATCGTGATGACGTGAGTTATCGTTACCGACATTTAAAGGAAACCCTCAGGGTCGCACAATTTGATGAAATGGCTTACTTAAGTCAGATCGTGTGGACTGAATTGTTCAGGTTCAGTTTAAAGGGATTTAATCTCTGATTGTAAGTGAGATCTGGTCTGATCATGTCTGATTGATTAGGGCTTAAGATCGGTAAGCTTCGATTGAGAGAATGGATGCTGGATCGGTCAGATCAGTAGCATCAAGAGATTGACGGTCAGATCAAGAGCCTTTGGGTTTAATTGAGATCTAGACCATATTGCTTGGTTTATTTGGTCTTGGGCCAAACCGAAATGAACCAGCTCATTACATGAGCGCATGGTTCAATTGAAGAGGAATTTGCGTTGAGGGAAAAATTCATGGTCGCATGAATTGTTGGCTTTCTATTTTTAGAAAGCATGTCACAACGTGACCACCTCTCTCTCACGTCGCCTCTTCACGCCTTTGTCGCCCTCTCTTAGCTTGGACGAGTAGAGACATCTCGTGTAGAGAAGTTGAGACGACAAGAGGAAAGTTTTTGCCAAGCAAGGAGTTGCTCTCTCCCTTTCCTTTCGATCAAAGACACCTTGGACGATCCTTGCTAGCACAAGGGACGACAAGAAGCAAGCCGTCGCTCATCTTGTGTGTGACGATTTGGAGGAGACCTTCGTTGTTCTCTTGCTTCCAAGGCGCCATCTAGAAATGGCCATGGTATGAATCGCATCTTCTCTATTCATGCTTCAAAAGTTGATCATATAATGCATGCTCATCGATCCTATGAAACCCTTGAATCCGCTGCCCATTTTTGTTTGCGCCACTTTAGGGTTTCGCCCCCTATGTGGGAACCTTCAATATTGAACTACCTCAAAACAATGACAATCATCATTTAGAAACACAAGTGATCTCAAGTCAGAGGACATGTGCCACTTGTTGCAATCAAGGATTATTCACATTGTGACAAGCAATTGAATATCCTAGTAGGGTCTGTCCAGTACATCCAATGTACCCATGAGTCTACATCTTATTCCATGCTCGAAGCATCCTATAAGATTAGAATACATATTAGTCTCAATTATATCAAGGCTGTCTCATGTTCACCAAGATATCTCGACTAAGGACAAAAGTGCATGTCAGCCTAGCTGAACAGCATTGAGACATTATTCAGAAGTATATGTATTGCAGCAGACAATGTAACAAACTGAATAACAACTATTGCCTTTATAAACATAAGAGTTTATACATGATACTGTTACAATCCCAAGGCCTCAAACATTAGCCTTAAGGGCATACCCCAACAATCTCCCACTTGCACTTAATCTAATGGTTGAGAAATCTCAAACCCATATTATTACAGTGCTTCTCATGCTTCTGCTGTGCCAGAGGCTTGGTAAGCGGGTCAGCCAGATTGTCATCTGTATGAACCTTGCAGACTTTGATCTCGCCACGATCAATGATCTCCCGGATCAAGTGAAACCGTCTCTGTATGTGCTTGGACTTCTGGTGCGACCGTGGTTCCTTTGCCTGTGCGATTGCTCCAGTGTTATCACAGAAGATAACCAAAGGATCTGCACTCGAAGGAACAACACCAAGTTTTCTCACGAACTTACGAATCCACACTGCCTCCTTGGATGCTTCTGAGGCTGCAACATACTCGGCTTCTGTTGTGGAATCAGCAACGATAGACTGTTTGAAACTTTTCCACACCACTGCTCCTCCATTCAAGCTAAAAACATAGCCTGATTGCGATCGGAAATCATCCTGGTCAGATTGGAACGAAGCGTCAGTATATCCTTCAATACTGAGTTCTTCCTGACCACCATATATCAAGAACATAGCTTTGGTCCTCTGCAGATATTTCAAGATGTTCTTGACTGCAATCCAGTGCGCCTGACCTGGATTACTTTGGAATCGACTGGTCACGCTTAACCCATAAGCGACGTCAGGGCGAGTACACAACATCGCATACATAATGGATCCAATAGCCGAAGCATAAGGCGTATTGTCCATTTCATCTTTCTCAGTCTGTGTTTGTGGACACTGACTCTTTGAAAGATTCAGACCATGTCTGACTGGAAGATATCCTCTTTTAGAATTCTCTAAATGAAATCTCTCCAGGATTTTATCGATGTAAGTACTCTGGCATAGCCCGAGAAGCCTCTTAGATCTATCCCTGTATATCTTCACACCAACACATAGGCTGTTTCTCCTAAATCTTTCATCTGGAAACATTTCCTTAACCATGCCTTAACAGCATGTAGTTCAGGAATATCATTTCCAATGATTAAGATATCATCGACGTAGAGGACTAGGAAAGTAATTACGCTCTCACTAAACCTCTTATATACACACGGGTCATCTTCATTCTTGATGAAACCAAATTCAGAGATTGATTCATCAAAACGAATATTCCAGCTTCTCGATGCTTGTTTAAGTCCATAAATGGACTTCTTTAACTTGCATATCTTATGACGATCTGATGGATTTGTGAAACCTTCAGGTTGTGTCATATACACATCCTCCTGCAAATTTCCATTAAGGAAAGCAGTCTTCACATCCATTTGCCAGATCTCATAATCATAATATGCAGCTATCGCGAGAAGAATCCGAATAGACTTAAACATGGCTATAGGTGAGAAAGTTTCATCATAATCTATCCCGTAGATTTGTTTGAAACCTTTCGCAACTAGCCTGCCTTTATAGGTAACCACGTTACCATCCATGTCAATCTTCTTCTTGAAGATCCATTTACAGCCTATAGGGATAACTCCCGGAGGCGGATCAACCAAATCCCAAACTTGGTTATCTGACATGGAGTCCATCTCGGCTCGCATAGCTTCAAGCCATCTAGCTGAGTCCAGTCCACTGACCGCATCCGCATAAGTAAGGGGTTCATCATTATCAATGATGTAGACTCCGTCATAGCGCTCAGGCTGTCGACGGATCCTTCCCGATCTTCGCGGTTCCGGTGATATCTGAGCCTCAGGTTGTTCAATAACCTGTTCTACCTGCTCAGGCTCATCCAACTGTGCTTGACTACTTTGTCCTTTCTCTGGATTCTCATCCAGCTGTATTTCTCTCCCACTGGCCTCTTGCAGAAGAAACTCCTTCTCAAGAAAAATGGCCGTCCGAGCAACAAATACCTTGTTCTCTTTGGGATCGTAGAAATAATAACCCTTAGTTTCCTTAGGGTAACCGACAAAGATGCATTTGTCATATCTGCTCTCTAGTTTCCCAGAGGCGAGCTTTATGACATAAGCCTCGCAGCCCCAGATCCTGATAAATGTCAAGCTCGGCTGTTTCCCATACCATAACTCATATGGGGTCTTTGAAACTGCCTTGGATGGCACTCGGTTTAGTACCTTTGCAGCTGTTTCCAGTGCAAATCCCCAAAAGGAGTAAGGTAGAGTAGCCTGACTCATCATAGAACGAACCATATCAAGTAACGTTCTATTTCTCCTCTCGGACACACCATTCCATTGCGGTGTTCTTGGCGGAGTGAGCTGTGAGATAATCCCACACTCCTTCAGATAGTCAGTAAACTCATGACTTAGGTATTCTCCACCTCGATCAGAACGAAGTGCCTTGATATTTCGGCCTAGCTGATTCTGTACTTCATTCTTGAACTCTTTGAACTTGTCAAAAGATTCACTTTTATGTCTCATTAAATAGACATACCCATATCTACTGAAATCATCAGTAAAGGTAATGAAGTATTGATAGCCACCCCTGGCATGTTTACTAAATGGCCCACACACATCACTGTGTATAAGGTCAAGTAAACCTGAAGCCCTTTGACCTTTATTAGGAAAAGGTGACTTCGTCATTTTGCCCATTAAACAAGCTTTGCATGTATCAATCTCCTCATAGGAGAATGATCCCAGCAGTCCATGATCATGCAACCGCTTAATGCGCTTCTTGTTAATATGGCCTAAACGACTATGCCATAGCAAGGTGCTGTCATCAGCATACTTGGCTTTCTTATTATCAATATTTTGTATAGAACTTTCCATGTCCAACATGAATAACCCATTGTTAATTGACCCAGTAGCATAAACAATATTATCTAAAGATAAAACACACTTTGAAATATTGCATTCAAAGGAAAACCCTTTCCTGACAAGAGCAGTAATGGAGATAATATTTTTAGTAATGCTGGGAACAAAATAACAATTGTTCAGTTCTAATAGAAGTCCAGATGGTAATGAGATGTAATATTCTCCTACAGCAACAGCAGCAACCCGTGCCCCGTTTCCAACTCGTAGGTCCACCTCATGCTGTCCCACCTGTCTTCTTCTCTTGAGTTCCTGTACATTTGAACAAATGTGAACTCCACATGTAGTGTCTAACACCCATGTTATTACAGAAGAAGAAAACATGACCTCAGTCACATAAATACCTGAGCCAGAAGCGATGCTTCCCTTCTTGTCTCCTTGGAGCGCTTTACAGTCCTTTTTCCAGTGACCCAGCTGGCCACAGTGGAAACATCTGTACTCCTTCGACCGCTTAACCTTTTGTTTCAGCGCCTTGTTGTAGTTCTTGACTGGGGCTTTGCCCCTCTTCCCCTTCTTCTTGTTCCTAAAAGGAACCATTAAGACAGAGGTTGAAGGCTTTCCCTTCAGAGTCTCCTCAGTAGTCAAGAGCATATTCAGCAACTCTGCCGGAGTACAATCGATTTTGTTCATATTAAAGTTAATAATGAACGCATCGAAAGAAGGCGGGAGAGACTGCAGAATAATGTCTACAGCAAGCTCCTGATTGATGGTATGTCCCAGTTTCTCTAGAGCCTCCTTGTGCCCAATCATCTTGAGCACGTGAGCTCCCACTGGACTCCCTTCAGCCAGTTTGCTCTGAAAGAACAGCTTAGTCAAATTGTAGCGCTCAGTCCTCGCCTGTGCAGCATACAGCATCTTGAGGTTTGCTATAATTTCTATAGCAGACATATCCTCATGCTGACGCTGCAGCGGTGGCGTCATAGACGCTAGCATCAGGCAAGCGACATCAATGCTATCATTGACATGCTTTTCATAGGCTTCCCGAACCGCCCTTGCGGCGTTCGGAGTGGGTTGAGGCGGTATCGCCGTCTCGAGGACATACAGTTTCCTCTCTGCCTTAAGAACAATCTTAAGGTGTCCGTACCAGTCTGAGAAGTTTGGCCGAGCAAACTTCTCCCTTTCCAGTAGGGATCGCACATTGAAGTTCATGGTGTTCGTTGCTGCAGGAATCTACAACAATGCAAGAACAGCAAGGTCAGTAATAATGTTAAGAATCAATCAGGACTTAAGAATGATTCTTTTTCTCACTATTTTATCTGACTGAAAAATCCTTAAAAACAGTCCGAAAGAGTTACACTCTTTTAGTGAGATGGGATCCAGATTTCATACTTGGTCTCCGCGTCCCGCTCAGGCGAGATAAGATGCACAAAGAGTACAAGCACTAATTTCTGGTAGGCAATTCCTGCCAATCGCCAACCCGTGCTATTTCCCTTCATCTGGGCAATCCAGCAGACTGTGCCAACTGAGTTGGTACAACACAGTCTCTGATCCCACAGATGGCTGCCTCCATATAGCTAACATATGCGCCACATATGTAGCCTACATGGTCAAGCTGACCTGACCTACTCCCTGGACCACCACGTGCTATGCTGAGCAACGAGAAGCGATAAATCCCTTCTCTGTAACACGCAGGTGTAATCCCGCACCGTCTGAAGATAGATGGACGTGCCCACTGAGTGGGTACAACACGGCTCCAACGATAGTCAGAACAGTGAGGTTTCGCGTCAGAAGGCTTACGAGCTTGATATTTCAACGTTGGATTTTAACGGTCTTTTATCTTCTCAACTATCATACAATTCCTATGGTGATAGCAGAAGATAAATAAATCATGCATTTCTAATTATATAATCGATAAAGAGAAAGCATGCTGATCTTATGTGGTAAAAGCCCATTAAGCCTAAGTAAGACCTTAACCTAACTTAAGTCTTCACTTGCTTTTCTTCATGGGGCTTTTGCTTCTTATCTGGCCCAACCTAGGGCCCAAGCGCCAATTGCAGCTCAAGTGCGCCCACCAGGGAAAATGCGCCTGTCCCAGAGTCGAACCCTGGACCTCCCACCTGTTCAGGCCACTGCTGCATGCGCCTCTGCCAAGTGTGCTCTGTGCTCTTGTCTGATTAAATTACAAATTAATCTATCTAGACAAGATTGACTCGCAGGTCAATTACACTTTATAAATTAAATGTAATGTGATGCGCAGATCACAATAAATATTAATTTACATTTAAATTCCAGGCTCGCAGGCCCCAGCACAGCACACATTAATTAGGCGTCCCACATAAGATTAAATAAACAAGCATATGCTTACAATCAACATGTGATCCATTCATGAAAATAAAATTTTCGAAAAACCCATTGGCTTCAATTTTATTTTCTTTATGTGCCCTACTACCTTACAACGGTCCATTAATAGGGATCCACTCATTAGACCTAGTCAGATCCACTGCCCTTGCATGCACCAAGTCCTAACTGACTTGAGTCGACCCAATGGTCAACTATGCATGCGCAAGGGCTGAACTGTTGGGGTATGCCCTTAAGGCTAATGTTTGAGGCCTTGGGATTGTATAAGTATCATGTAATAAACTCTTATGTTTATAAAGGCATGGTTATTATTCAGGTTGCTACCTTGTCTGCTGTAATAAGTGTACTTCTGAATAATGTCTCAAAGCTGTTCAGCTAGGCTGACATGCATATGTCCTTAGTCGAGATATCTTGGTGAACATGAGACAGCCTTGATATGATTGAGACTAATATGTGTGCTAATCTTATAGGATGCTTCGAGCATGAAATAAGATGTAGACTCATGGGTACATTGGATGTACTGGACAGACCCTACTAGGATATTCAATTGTTTGTCACAATGTGAATAATCCTTGAATGCAACAAGTGGCACATGTCCTCTGACTTGAGATCACTTGTGTTTCTAAATGATGAATGTCATTATTTTGAGGTAGTTCAATATCATTTGAAACATAATGATTATAGACTATCTTGGATAATGATCATGAGTCAGGTTAGGACACTAGTGATAGATAAAGGATTGCCGTCTCCTTGTTCAAGGAGTGTGATGTTCTAAAGGGGCCCCCCTGTATGAGATGATTGAGATAGTGTATGGCCATACCCAGATGACTATGTTCATCTGATCTAATCATGCTCATTGTATTGGAGTTACAGGCTTGACATGCTTGTCCAATAAGAACATCCAGTGGCAAAGGAAACATGTATGCCTTGTGAAGTGGATTCACACTTGTGCTGTGGTTTGGGTGTAGTCTTGGAAGACTCTTTCCTTTATATCGGGAGACAGTGATGTGTTGCTAGATACCCCTCACTGATTGTGATGACGTGAGTTATCGTTACCGACTTTTAAAGGAAACCCTTAGGGTCGCACAATTTGGTGATATGACTTACTTGAGTCAGATCGGGTGGACTGGATTGTTTTGATTCAGTTTAAAGGAGATTAAACTCTGATTGTAAGTGAGATCCAGTCTGATCATGTTTGATTGATTAGGGCTTGAGATCGGTAAGCTTTGATCGAGAGTGTGGATGCTAGATCTGGGAGATCAAGAGCATCAAAGGATGAACGGTCAGATCTTGAACCTTAGGGTTTATTTTGGTCTGGACCAATACTTGGGCTGATTTGGTTTGGTCATTGGACCAACTACATTGAACCGGCTCATATGTGAGCGCTTGGTTCATTTGTGAGATGAGATATGCGTTTGGTTCACTTCATGTGAACGCATAACGCATGTGTTGAAGACTTACCATTTATGGCATTTCGGTTTTGCCATAGTGATGAATGTCTCCACATTCGATCACAAGCTTGAAAAAACGCTCATCTCCCCTTTGGCTCTCGACGACACTCGAACTCTCGGGTGGTAGAGGTTGACGAGAAGAAGGATCGGCCAAGAAAGCTTTCATCATCTCCTTCCATTCGACAAGGAACCTTGGGTGCCTTGCTAGCACAAGTGACGCCAAGGAAGTAAGAGATCTTCACCTTGTGTGTGAACTTTTGGAGGAGATCAAAGTTGCTCTCTTCTTCCAAGCCGACATCCAACTTCATGGCGTTGGTATGATCCCTTTAAAGATCCTTTCGCTTATACATAAGTTAACCATATGATCTACATGCGATCATGAGGGTGACACCCCTAAAATTGCATTTGCGCCCCCCTCTAGAAAGGGGCTTTATCCGCTTGCGCTCCCCCTTGAAGGGGACCTAACAATTGGTATCAGAGCATGGGATTCATGTAGATTCATATGATTGCTTCATGTTGCTTGTTTGTGATCCGAGTATGTCAACGCATGTTATAGATCTATCTTGAAGTTTCATCATGTTTGCGCTTGTTACCATATATCTAGTTGCGCATGCTAATGTAGATGAAAGCTTCTTACTTTGTTGTTGCGCATGTTGTAGTTGGTTTTTACCTAAAACTTGTAACATCTTGCGCGCTCCATTTAGATCTAATGGCGTCTACTATAAACCCTTAGATGGGTTGATGGGGTTGAAGTCACCTCTAGGGTAGATCCAATAGTCTGATCAGACCATCTAACAGCCTAGATGGATCGACCAGATGGCACCTGTGCGCAAGCATGAGGTGGCCATAGGTCGATTGCATCTTAGGCGTGTAGTGAGGTCTGGTTGAGACAACCAGTGAACACACATGAGTTAGGCCCGGGGTCACACCCGCTTGCTAGAACTCATGAGGGTTGTTCAGCCCTTGGCGCATGCATGGTTGACCATTAGGTCAACTCGGGTCAGTTAGGACTCGGTGCATGCAAGGGCAGAGGATCTGACCAGATGGATGAGTGGATCCCTATCAATGGACCATTGTAAGGTTGTAGGACACATAAGAAAATTAAAATTGATGCCAATGGGGTTTTCAAAATTTTATTTTCTTGTTTTAGGATCACATGTTGATTGATGCCATGATGCTTGTCTATTTATTCTTATGTGGGCTGCCCATGTTAAATGTGTGCTGTGCTGGGGCCTGCGTGCCTGGAATTAAACTTGTAAATTAATTTGTGATCTGCGAATCACATTTTTAATTAATCTATTGTATAATTGACCTGCGAGTCAAACTTGTCTAGATAGATCAAATTGTATTTGATTAGACAAGAGCACAAAGGCACACATCCCAGAGGGGCATTCAGCTGGTGGCGCACCTGAGGTGCTCTTGGAGCTAGGGCCCTGGGTTGGACCAGATGAGATGCAAATGTCCCAAGAAGCTCAAGTGAAGACTTAAGATAATTTAAGGTCTTACTTAGGCTATGGGCTTTTACCACATAAGATCTGCATGCTTTCTACTTATTGCTTATAATTAGAATTGCATGTTTAGTTATCTTCTGCTATAGCCATAGGATTTGCCTGATAGTAAGAAGATAAAAGACCATTAAAATCCAAACGCTAACATATCAAGCTCGTAAGCCTTCTGACGCGAAACCTCACTATTCTGATTATCGTTGGAGCCGTGTTGTACCCACTCAGTGGGCACGTCCATCTATCTTCAGATGGTGCTGGATTACACCTGCGTGTTACAGAGAAGGGATTTATCGCTTCTCGTTGCTCAGCATAGCACATGGTGGTCCAGGGAGTAGGTCGGGTCAGCTTGACCATGTAGGCTACATATGTGGCGCATATGGTAGCACATGGAGGCAGCCATCTGTGGGATCAGAGACTGTGTTGTACCAACTCAGTTGGCACAGTCTGCTGGATTGCCCAGATGAAGGGGAATCGCACGGGTTGGCGATTGGCTGGGACAGCCTACCAGAAATTAATGCTTGTCATCTCTGTGCATCTTATCTCGCCTGAGCGGGACGCGGAGACCAAGTATGAAATCTGGATCCCATCTCACTAAAAGAGTATTACTCTTTCGGACTGTTTTATGGATTTTACAGTCAGCTAAAATAGTGAGAAAAAGGAATCATTCTTAAGTCCTGATTGTTTCTTAACATTGATACTGACCTTGCTGTTCTTGCATTGTTGTAGATTCCTGCAGCAACGAACACCATGAGCTTCAATGTGCGATCCCTACTGGAAAGGGAGAAGTTTGCTGGGCCAAACTTCTCAGACTGGTTCGGACACCTTAAGATCGTTCTTAAGGCAGAGAGGAAACTGTATGTCCTCGAGACGGCTGTGCCGCCTCAACCCGCTGCGAACGCCGCAAGGGCGGTTCGGGATGCCTATGAAAAGCACGTCAATGATAGCATTGATGTCGCTTGCCTGATGCTAGCGTCTATGACGCCACCGCTGCAGCGTCAGCATGAGGATATGTCGGCTATAGAGATCATAGCGAACCTCAAGATGCTGTATGCTGCACAGGCGAGGACAGAACGCTATAATCTGACGAAGCTCTTCTTTCAGAGCAAACTGGCTGAAGGGAGCCCAGTGGGAGCTCACGTGCTCAAGATGATTGGGCACAAGGAGGCTCTGGAGAAACTGGGGCATACCATTAACCAGGAGCTTGCTGTAGACATCATTCTACAGTCTCTTCCGCCTTCTTTCGATGCGTTCATCATTAATTTTAATATGAACAAAATCGATTGTACTCCGGCAGAGCTGTTGAATATGCTCTTGACTACTGAGGAAACTCTGAAGGGAAAGCCTTCAACCTCTGTCTTAATGGTTCCTTCAAGGAACAAGAAGAAGGGGAAGAAGGGCAAGGCCCCTGTCAAGAACTACAGTAAGGCACTGAAACAGAAGGTGAAGCGGTCGAAGGACAACAGGTGTTTCCACTGTGGCCAGCTGGGTCACTGGAAAAAGGACTGTAAAGCGCTCCAAGGAGATAAGAGGGGAAGCATCGCTTCTGGCTCAGGTATATATGTGACTGAGGTCATGTTATCTTCTTCTACTATATCATGGGTGTTGGACACTGCATGTGGAGTTCACATTTGTTCAAATGTACAGGAACTCAAGAGAAGAAGGCAGGTGGGACAGCATGAGGTAGACCTACGAGTTGGAAACGGGGCACGGGTTGCTGCTGTTGCTGTAGGAGACTATTTCATTTCTTTACCATCTGGCATTGTATTAGAATTAAACAATTGTTATTTTGTACCCAGCATTACCAAGAATATTATCTCTATTCCTGCTCTTGTCAGGAAAGGATTTGCCTTTGAATGCAAGATTTCAAAGTGTGTTTTATCTTATGATAATATTGTGTATGCAACTGGTTCAATTAACAATGGGTTATTCATGTTGGACATGGAATATTCTATACAAAACATTGATAATTAGAAAGCCAAGTATGCTGATGACAGCACCTTGCTATGGCATAGTCGTTTAGGCCATATTAACGAGAAGCGCATTAAGCGGTTGCATGATCATGGACTGCTGGGATCATTCTCCTATGAGGAGATTGATACATGCAAAGCTTGTTTAATGGGTAAAATGACGAAGTCACCTTTTCCTAACAAAGGTCAAAGGGCTTCAGGTTTACTTGACCTTATACACAGTGATGTGTGTGGGCCTTTTAGTAAACATGCCAGAGGTGGCTATCATTACTTCATTACCTTTACTGATGATTTCAGTAGGTATGGATATGTCTATTTGATGAGACATAAGAGTGAATCTTTTGACAAGTTCAAAGAGTTCAAAAATGAAGTACAGAATCAGCTAGGCCGAAATATCAAGGCACTTCGTTCTGATCGAGGTGGTGAATACCTAAGTCATGCGTTTACTGACTATCTGAAGGAGTGTGGGATTATCTCACAGCTCACTCCACCAGGAACACCGCAATGGAATGGTGTGTCCGAGAGGAGAAATAGAACGTTACTTGATATGGTTCGTTTTATGATGAGTCAGGCTACTCTACCGTATTCCTTTTGGGGTTTTGCACTGGAAACAGCTGCAAAGGTACTAAACCGAGTGCCATCCAAGGCAGTTTCTAAGACACCATATGAGTTATGGTATAGGAAACAGCCAAGCTTGACATTTATCAGGATTTGGGGTTGCGAGGCTTATGTCAAAAAGCTCGCCTCTGGGAAGCTGGAGAGCAGATCTGAGAAATGTATATTTGTCGGTTACCCTAAGGAAACTAAGGGTTATTATTTCTACGATCCCAAAGAGAACAAAGTATTTGTTGCTCGGACGGCCATATTTCTTGAGAAGGAGTTTCTTCTGCAAGAGGCCAGTGGGAGAGAAATAAAGCTGGATGAGATTCCAGAAGAAGGACAAAGTAGTCAAGCACAGTTGGATGTGCCTGAGCCGGTAGAACAGGTTGTCGAACAACCTAAGGCTCAAATATCACGGGAACCGCGAAGATCGGGAAGGATCCGTCGACAGCCTGAGCGCTATGACGGAGTCTACATCATTGATAATGATGAACCCCTCACATATGCAGATGCGGTCAGTGGACCGGAGTCAGCTAGATGGCTTGAAGCTATGCGAGCCGAGATGGACTCCATGTCAGATAACCAAGTCTGGGATTTGGTTGATCCGCCTCCGGGAGTAATCCCTATAGGCTGTAAATGGATCTTCAAGAAGAAGGTTGACATGGATGGTAACGTGGTTACCTATAAAGGCAGGCTGGTTGCGAAAGGTTTCAAACAAATCTACGGGATAGATTATGATGAAACTTTCTTACCTGTAGCCATGTTTAAGTCTATTCGGATTCTTTTCGCGATAGCTGCATATTATGATTATGAGATCTGGCAGATGGATGTGAAGACAGCTTTCCTTAATGGAAATCTGGATGAGGATGTGTATATGACACAACCTGAGGGTTTCACTAATCCATCAGATCGTCATAAAATATGCAAGTTAAAGAAGTCCATTTATGGACTTAAACAAGCATCTAGAAGCTGGAATATTCGTTTTGATGAATCAATCTCTGAGTTTGGTTTCATCAAGAACGAAGATGACCCGTGTGTATATAAGAGGTTTAGTGGGAGCGTAATTACATTCCTAATCCTCTACGTCGATGACATCTTGATCATTGGAAATGATATTCCTGAACTGCATGCTGTTAAAGCATGGTTAAGGAAATGTTTCCAGATGAAAGATCTAGGAGAAGCAGCCTATGTATTAGGTGTGAAGATCTACAGGGATAGATCTAACAGGCTTCTCGGGCTGTGCCAGAGTACTTACATCGATAAAGTCCTGGAGAGATTTCATTTAGAGAATTCTAAACGTGGATATCTTCCAGTCAGACATGGTCTGAATCTTTCGAAGAGTCAGTGTCCACAAACACAGACTGAGAAAGATGAAATGGACAATACGCCTTATGCTTCGGCTATTGGGTCCATTATGTATGCGATGTTGTGTACTCGCCCAGACGTCGCTTACGGGTTAAGCGAGACGAATCGGTTCCAAAGTAATCCAGGTATGGCGCACTGGATTGCGGTCAAGAACATTTTAAAATATCTGCGGAGGACCAAAGATATGTTCTTGATATATGGTGGTCAGGAAGAACTCAGTATAGAAGGATATACTGACGCTTCGTTCCAGTCGGACCAGGATGATTTCCGATCGCAATCAGGCTATGTTTTTAGCTTGAATGGTGGAGCAGTGGTGTGGAAGAGTTTCAAACAGTCAACTGTTGCTGATTCCACAACAGAAGCCGAGTATGTTGCAGCCTCGGAAGCATCCAAGGAGGCAGTGTGGATTCGTAAGTTCGTGAAAGAACTTGGTGTCGTTCCTTCGAGTGCAGATCCTTTGGTTATCTTCTGTGATAACACTGGAGCAATCGTACAAGCAAAGGAACCACGGTCGCACCAGAAGTCCAAGCACAAACAGAGACAGTTTCACTTGATCCGGGAGATCTTTGATCGAGGCGAGATCAAAATCTGCAAAGTTCATACAGATGACAATCTGGCTGACCCGCTTACCAAGCCTCTGGCGCAGCAGAAGCATGAGAAGCACTGTAATAATATGGGTTTGAGGTTTCTCAACCATTAGATTAAGTGCAAGTGGGCTGAACTGTTGGGGTATGCCCTTAAGGCTAATGTTTGAGGCCTTGGGATTGTATAAGTATCATGTAATAAACTCTTATGTTTATAAAGGCATGGTTATTATTCAGGTTGCTACCTTGTCTGCTGTAATAAGTGTACTTCTGAATAATGTCTCAAAGCTGTTCAGCTAGGCTGACATGCATATGTCCTTAGTCGAGATATCTTGGTGAACATGAGACAGCCTTGATATGATTGAGACTAATATGTGTGCTAATCTTATAGGATGCTTCGAGCATGAAATAAGATGTAGACTCATGGGTACATTGGATGTACTAGACAGACCCTACTAGGATATTCAATTGTTTGTCACAATGTGAATAATCCTTGAATGCAACAAGTGGCACATGTCCTCTGACTTGAGATCACTTGTGTTTCTAAATGATGAATGTCATTATTTTGAGGTAGTTCAATATCATTTGAAACATAATGATTATAGACTATCTTGGATAATGATCATGAGTCAGGTTAGGACACTAGTGATAGATAAAGGATTGCCGTCTCCTTGTTCAAGGAGTGTGATGTTCTAAAGGGGCCCCCCTGTATGAGATGATTGAGATAGTGTATGGCCATACCCAGATGACTATGTTCATCTGATCTAATCATGCTCATTGTATTGGAGTTACAGGCTTGACATGCTTGTCCAATAAGAATATCCAGTGGCAAAGGAAACATGTATGCCTTGTGAAGTGGATTCACACTTGTGCTGTGGTTTGGGTGTAGTCTTGGAAGACTCTTTCCTTTATATCGGGAGACAGTGATGTGTTGCTAGATACCCCTCACTGATTGTGATGACGTGAGTTATCGTTACCGACTTTTAAAGGAAACCCTTAGGGTCGCACAATTTGGTGATATGACTTACTTGAGTCAGATCGGGTGGACTGGATTGTTTTGATTCAGTTTAAAGGAGATTAAACTCTGATTGTAAGTGAGATCCAGTCTGATCATGTTTGATTGATTAGGGCTTGAGATCGGTAAGCTTTGATCGAGAGTGTGGATGCTAGATCTGGGAGATCAAGAGCATCAAAGAATGAACAGTCAGATCTTGAACCTTAGGGTTTATTTTGGTCTGGACCAATACTTGGGCTGATTTGGTTTGGTCATTGGACCAACTACATTGAACCGGCTCATATGTGAGCGCTTGGTTCATTTGTGAGATGAGATATGCGTTTGGTTCACTTCATGTGAACGCATAACGCATGTGTTGAAGACTTACCATTTATGGCATTTCGGTTTTGCCATAGTGATGAATGTCTCCACATTCGATCACAAGCTTGAAAAAACGCTCATCTCCCCTTTGGCTCTCGACGACACTCGAACTCTCGGGTGGTAGAGGTTGACGAGAAGAAGGATCGGCCAAGAAAGCTTTCATCATCTCCTTCCATTCGACAAGGAACCTTGGGTGCCTTGCTAGCACAAGTGACGCCAAGGAAGTAAGAGATCTTCACCTTGTGTGTGAACTTTTGGATGAAAGTACCCCTTAACATGTAAGGGGGGTCCCCTTCTAGGGGGAGCGAAAACCCTAAAGTGGCGCAAATTATAACATGCAGCGGACGGAAGGGCTTCAAAGAATCATTGCGCATGCATTATGTGATCAACCTTAAAACATAATAGAAGAAGATGCAATTCATACCATAGCCATTAGAGGATGGCGCCTTGGAAGGAAAGATCAATCGAGAACTTCTCCTAAGTTTCGCACACAAGATGAGGAAGCCGCCTACTCTCTTGGTGCAACTTGTGCTAGCAAGGCTCCAAGAAGTGCTTGTCGTATGAAGGGATGAAGATCTCCTTGCTTGGCGAAAACCTCTCCCCAATGTCGACCACCACTTCTCCACAAGCGAATGTCTCAAGGACAACCCCGAGCGGCGACAATAGGGCGAGAGGGAAGCGTGAAGAGAGTCCACACGGAACGTGGTCACGTAAGTGACATGTTTTCTAATAATAGAAAACCATACTTCCACTTGCGATCATGGGTTTACCCAATCGCAAATCTCTCTTAAAGTGAACCATACGCTCAACCAATGAGCTGGTTCATTTTGGTTTGGTTCAAGACCAAATAACCCAAGCAATTAGTCCAGATCACATTAAACCCTAAGGTGCTTGATCTGACCGTTGATCTTTTGATGCTCCTGATCTCAATGATCTAGCATCCAATCTCCCGATCGAAGCTTACCGATCCCTAGCCCTAATCAATCAAACATGATCAGACCAGATCTCACTCACAATCAGAGCTTAAATCCCTTTAAACTGAACCCGAACAATTCAGTCCACACGATCTGACTTAAGTAAGCCATATCATCAAATTGTGCGACCCTGAGGGTTTCCTTTAAATGTCGGTAACGATAACTCTCATTATCACGATCAGTGAGGGGTATCTAGCAACACATCACTGTCTCCCGATATAAAGGAAAGAGTCTTCCAAGACTACACCCAAAAACAGCACAAGTGTGAATCGACTTCACAAAGCATACATATTTCCTTTGCCACTGGATGTTCTTATTGGACAAGCCTGTCAAGCTCGTAACTCCAATATGATGAGCATGATTAGATCAGATGAACACTGTCACCTGGGTATGGCCATACACTCTCTCAATCATCTCATCCAGGGGGCCCCTTTAGAACATCACACTCCTTAAACAAGGAGACGGCAATCCTGTGTCTATCACTAGTGCCCTAACCTGACTCAAGCTCACCATCCAAGATAGTCTATAATCATTATGTTTCAAATGATATTGAACTAACTCAAAATAATGACAATCATCATTTAGGAAACACAAGTGATCTCAAGTCAGAGGAAATGTGCCACTTGTCTTATACAAGGAATATTCACGTTGTGACAAACAACTGAACATCCTAGTAGGGTCTGTCCAGTACATCCCATGCACCCATGAGTCTACATCTTGTTCCATGCTCGAAGCATCCTATAAGATTAGAACACATATTAGTCTTAACCATATCGAGGCTGTCTCATGTTCACCAAGATACATCGACTAAGGACAAAATAGCTTGTCAGCCCAGCTGAACAGCTTTGAGACATTATTCAGAAGAACATATATTGCAGCAGACAATGTAGCTAACTGAATAACAACCATGCCTTTATAAACATAACAGTTTATTACATGATACAGATACATTCCCATAGGCCTCAAACATTAGCCTTAAGGGCATACCCCAACAATCTCCCACTTGCACTTAATCTAACGGTTGAGAAATCTCAAACCCATATTATTACAGTGCTTCTCATGCTTCTGCTGCGCCAGAGGCTTGGTAAGCGGGTCAGCCAGATTGTCATCTGTATGAACCTTGCATACTTTGATCTCGCCACGATCTATGATCTCCCTGATCAAATGAAACCGTCTCTGTATGTGCTTGGACTTCTGGTGCGACCGTGGTTCCTTTGCTTGTGCGATTGCTCCAGTGTTATCACAGAAGATAACCAAAGGATCTGCACTCGAAGGAACGACACCAAGTTCTCTCACGAACTTACGAATCCACACTGCCTCCTTGGATGCTTCCGAGGCTGCAACATACTCGGCTTCTGTTGTGGAATCAGCAACAGTTGACTGTTTGAAACTTTTCCACACCACTGCACCTCCATTCAAGCTAAAGACATAGCCTGATTGCGATCGGAAATCATCCTGGTCACTCTGGAACGAAGCATCAGTATATCCCTCTATACTGAGTTCTTCCTGACCACCATATATCAAGAACATATCTTTGGTCCTCCGCAGATATTTTAAAATGTTCTTGACTGCAATCCAGTGCGCCATACCTGGATTACTCTGGTAACGACTGGTCACGCTTAACCCGTAAGCGACGTCTGGGCGAGTACACAACATCGCATACATTATAGAACCAATAGCCGAAGCATAAGGCGTATTGTTCATTTCATCTTTCTCAGTCTGTGTTTGTGGACACTGACTCTTCGAAAGATTCAGACCATGTCTGACTGGAAGATATCCTCGTTTAGAATTCTCTAAATGAAATCTCTCCAGGACCTTATCGATGTAAGTACTCTGGCACAGCCCGAGAAGCCTCTTAGATCTATCCCTGTAGATCTTCACACCTAACACATAGGCTGCTTCTCCTAGATCTTTCATCTGGAAACATTTCCTCAGCCATGCCTTAACAGCATGCATTTCAGGAATATCATTTCCAATGATCAAGATGTCATCGACGTAGAGGACTAGAAAAGTAATCACGCTCCCACTAAACCTCTTATATACACACGGGTCATCCTCGTTCTTGATGAAACCAAATTCCGTAACTGATTCATCAAAACGAATATTCCAGCTTCTGGATGCTTGTTTAAGTCCATAAATAGACTTCTTTAACTTGCATATCTTATGACGATCTGCTGGATTAGTGAAACCTTCTGGTTGTGTCATATACACATCCTCATCCAGATTTCCATTAAGGAAAGCTGTTTTCACATCCATCTGCCAAATCTCATAATCATAATATGCAGCTATCGCGAAAAGAATCCGAATAGACTTAAACATGGCTACAGGAGAGAAAGTTTCATCATAATCTATCCCGTAGATTTGTTTGAAACCTTTCGCAACTAGCCTGCCTTTATAGGTAACCACGTTACCATCCATGTCAATCTTCTTCTTGAAGATCCATTTACAGCCTATAGGGATAACTCCCGGAGGCGGATCAACCAAATCCCAGACCTGGTTATCTGACATGGAGTCCATCTCGGCGCGCATAGCTTCAAGCCATCTCGCTGACTCCGGTCCACTGACCGCATCCGCATAAGTGAGGGGTTCATCATTACCAATGATATAGACTCCGTCATAGCGCTCAGGCTGTCGACGAATCCTTCCCGATCTTCGCGGTTCCCGTGATATCTGAGCCTCAGGTTGTTCAATAACCTGTTCTACCGGCTCAGGCTCATCCAACTCTGCTTGAGCACTTTGTCCTTCCTCTGGAATCTCATCCAGCTTTATTTCTCTCCCACTGGCCTCTTGCAGAAGAAACTCCTTCTCAAGAAATATGGCCGTCCGAGCAACAAAAACCTTGTTCTCTTTGGGATCGTAGAAATAATAACCCTTAGTTTCCTTAGGGTAACCGACAAAGATACATTTGTCAGATCTGCTCTCTAGTTTCCCAGAGGCGAGCTTCTTGACATAAGCCTCGCAGCCCCAGATCCTGATAAATGTCAAGCTTGGCTGTTTCCCATACCATAACTCATATGGCGTCTTTGAAACTGCCTTGGATGGCACTCGGTTTAGTACTTTTGCAGCTGTTTCCAGCCCAAAACCCCAAAAGGAGTAGGGAAGAGTAGCCTGACTCATCATAGAACGAACCATATCAAGTAACGTTCTATTTCTCCTCTCGGACACACCATTCCATTGCGGTGTTCCTGGCGGAGTGAGCTGTGAGATAATCCCACACTCTTTTAGATAGTCAGTAAATGCATGACTTAGGTATTCACCACCTCGATCTGAGCGAAGTGCCTTGATATTGCGGCCTAGCTGATTTTGAACTTCATTCTTGAATTCTTTGAACTTGTCAAAAGATTCACTCTTATGTCTCATCAGATAGACATACCCATATCTACTGAAATCATCAGTAAAGGTAATGAAGTACTGATAGCCACCTCTGGCATGTTTACTAAAAGGCCCACACACATCACTGTGTATAAGGTCAAGTAAACCTGAAGCCCTTTGACCTTTGTGAGGAAAAGGTGACTTCGTCATTTTACCCATTAAACAAGCTTTGCATGTATCAAGCTCCTTGTAGGAGAATGATCCCAGCAGTCCATGATCATGCAACCGCTTAATGCGTTTCTCGTTTATATGGCCTAAACGACTATGCCATAGCAAGGTGCTGTCATCAGCATACTTGGCTTTCTTAATATCAACATTATGTATAGAACTTTCCATGTCTAACATGAATAACCCATTGCTTATTGAACCAGTTGCATAAACAATATTATCAAAAGATAAAATACACTTTGAAATATTGCATTCAAAGGAAAATCCCTTCCTGACAAGAGCAGGAATGGAGATAATATTTTTAGTTATACTGGGAACAAAGTAACAACTGTTTAGTTCCAATACAAGTCCAGATGGTAAAGAAATAAAGTAGTCTCCTACAGCAACAGCAGCAACCCGTGCCCCGTTTCCAACTCGTAGGTCCACCTCATGCTGTCCCACCTGTCTTCTTCTCTTGAGTTCCTGCACATTTGAACAAATGTGAACTCCACATGCAGTGTCCAACACCCATGATACAGAAGAAGAAAACATGACCTCAGTCACGAATATACCTGAGCCAGAAGCAAAGCTTCCCCTCTTATCTCCTTGGAGCGCTTTACAGTCCTTTTTCCAGTGACCCAGCTGGCCACAGTGGAAACACCTGTATTCCTTAGACCGCTTCACCTTCTGCTTCAGAGCCTTGCTGTAGCTTTTGACCGGGGCCTTGCCCTTCTTCCCCTTCTTCTTGTTCCTGGAAGGAACCATTAAGACAGAGGTCGAAGGCTTACCCTTCAGAGTCTCCTCAGTGGTCAAGAGCATATTCAGCAGCTCTGCCGGAGTACAATCGATTTTGTTCATATTAAAATTAATAATGAACGCGTCGAATGATGGCGGGAGAGACTGCAGAATAATGTCTACAGCAAGCTCCTGGTTAATGGTATGCCCCAGTTTCTCTAGAGCCTCCTTGTGCCCAATCATCTTGAGCACGTGAGCTCCTACTGGGCTCCCTTCAGCCAGTTTGCTCTGAAAGAAGAGCTTTGTCAAATTGTAGCGTTCTGTCCTCGCCTGTGCAGCATACAGCATCTTGAGGTTTGTAATCATGTCTCTAGCAGACATATCCTCATGCTGACGCTGCAGCGGTGGCGTCATAGACGCTAGCATCAGGCAAGCGACATCAATGCTATCATTGACGTGCTTTTCATAGGCTTCCCGAACCGCCCTTGCGGCGTTCGGAGCGGGCTGCGGCGGTATCGCCGTCTCGAGGACATACAGTTTCCTCTCTGCCTTAAGAACAATCTTAAGGTGTCCAAACCAGTCAGAGAAGTTTGGCCCAGCAAACTTCTCCCTTTCCAGTAGGGATCGCACATTGAAGTTCATGGTGTTCGTTGCTGCAGGTATCTACAACAATGCAAGAACAGCAAGGTCAGTATCAATGTATAAGAATCAATCAGGACTTAAGAAAGATTCTTTTTCTCACTATTTTATCAGGCGTGAAAAATCCAGCAAAACAGCCCGAAAGAGTAGAACTCTTTTAGTGAGATGGGATCCAGATTTCATACTTGGTCTCCGCGTCCCGCTCAGGCGAGATAAGATGCACAGAGAGTACAAGCATTAGTTTCTGGTAGGCAGTCCCTGCCGATCGCCAACCCGTGCGATTCCCCTTCATCTGGGCAGTCCAGCAGACTGTGCCAACTGAGTTGGTACAACACAATCTCTGACCCCACAGATGGCTGCCTCCATGTGCTACCATATGCGCCACATATGTAGCCTACACGGTCAAGCTGACCCGACCTACTCCCTGGACCACCATGTGCTATGCTGAGCAACGAGAGGGGATAAATCCCCAATCTGTAACACACAGGTGTAATCCCGCACCGTCTGAAGATAGATGGACGTGCCCACTGAGTGGGTACAACACGGCTCCAACGATAATCAGAACAGTGAGGTTTCGCGTCAGAAGGCTTACGAGCTTGATATTTAAGCGTTGGATTTTAACGGTCTTTTATCTTCTTGCCTATCATGCAATTCCTATGGTGATAGCAGAAGATAAATTTACTCATGCAATTCTAATATAAAGCTATAAAAGAAAGCATGTGTCTTATGTGGTAAAAGCCCATAGCCCTAGTGAGACCTTAACCTAACTTAAGTCTGCACTTGCTTTTCATGGGTCTTTAACTGCTTATCTGGCCCAACCCAGGGCCCAAGCGCCAATTAGCAGCTCTGGTGCGCCCACCAGGAAATGCGCCAGGTCCTAGGGTCGAACCCTAGACCTCCCACCTGGTCCAGCCACTGCTGCAAGCGCCTCTGCCAAGTGTGCTCTGTGCTCTTGTCTAATTAAATTACAAATTTAACTATCTAGACAAGAGTGACACGCAGGTCACTTTCACATTATAAATTAATTAAATTGTGATTCGCAGATCACATAAATAAAATTAATTTACAACAATTAATCCAGGCACGCAGGCCCCAGCACAGCACACATTAAAAACAGGCAGCCCACATAAGACTAAATAAACTAGCAGATTCAATAACCATCATGTGATCCAGTCAGGAAAAATAAATTTTGAAAAAACCCCATGGGATCAATTTTAATTTTCCTTATTTGCCTTACAACCTTACAACGGTCCATTACTAGGGATCCACTCATCCACCCTAGTCAGATCCTCTGCCCTTACATGCACCGAGTCGTAACTGACTCGAGTCGACCAAAAGGTCAACTATGCATGCGACAGGGCTGAACGACCACACTGAGATCTGGCAAGCGGGCGTGACCCCGGGCCTAACTCAGGTGCGTTCATTGGTCGTCTCAATCAGACATCGCTACACACCTGTCTGCAGTCGACCTATAGCCACCATAGGCTTGCGCCAAGGTGCTATCTGGTCGACCCATTCAGGCTGTCAGATGAACTGATCAGACTGGTCGGATCTAACCTAGGGGTTGACTTCAACCCTAGTAACCCGTCTAAGGGTTTACTGTAGGCGGCTTAGATCTAAGGTGAAAACGCGCAAGTAATATTTTTGAAGAAAAACATACATTAAGCGCCAACATTTCAACACATATGCGCAATTAAAACATAACTTTGGTTTCGGCATGAAACAAGTTAATATGAAAAATTACGCATGATAGATCTAAGCATGCATCTTCATTCAAGGATCACCGAAACAAAGCAATCAAATAAGCATGCGATTAACTCGCTCTGATACCAATTGAAAATACCCCTTAACATGTAAGGGGGGTCCCCTTCTAGGGGGAGCGAAAACCCTAAAGTGGCGCAAATTATAACATGCAGCGGACGGAAGGGCTTCAAAGAATCATTGCGCATGCATTATGTGATCAACCTTAAAACATAATAGAAGAAGATGCAATTCATACCATAGCCATTAGAGGATGGCGCCTTGGAAGGAAAGATCAATCGAGAACTTCTCCTAAGTTTCGCACACAAGATGAGGAAGCCGCCTACTCTCTTGGTGCAACTTGTGCTAGCAAGGCTCCAAGAAGTGCTTGTCGTATGAAGGGATGAAGATCTCCTTGCTTGGCGAAAACCTCTCCCCAATGTCGACCACCACTTCTCCACAAGCGAATGTCTCAAGGACAACCCCGAGCGGCGACAATAGGGCGAGAGGGAAGCGTGAAGAGAGTCCACACGGAACGTGGTCACGTAAGTGACATGTTTTCTAATAATAGAAAACCATACTTCCACTTGCGATCATGGGTTTACCCAATCGCAAATCTCTCTTAAAGTGAACCATACGCTCAACCAATGAGCTGGTTCATTTTGGTTTGGTTCAAGACCAAATAACCCAAGCAATTAGTCCAGATCACATTAAACCCTAAGGTGCTTGATCTGACCGTTGATCTTTTGATGCTCCTGATCTCAATGATCTAGCATCCAATCTCCCGATCGAAGCTTACCGATCCCTAGCCCTAATCAATCAAACATGATCAGACCAGATCTCACTCACAATCAGAGCTTAAATCCCTTTAAACTGAACCCGAACAATTCAGTCCACACGATCTGACTTAAGTAAGCCATATCATCAAATTGTGCGACCCTGAGGGTTTCCTTTAAATGTCGGTAACGATAACTCTCATTATCACGATCAGTGAGGGGTATCTAGCAACACATCACTGTCTCCCGATATAAAGGAAAGAGTCTTCCAAGACTACACCCAAAAACAGCACAAGTGTGAATCGACTTCACAAAGCATACATATTTCCTTTGCCACTGGATGTTCTTATTGGACAAGCCTGTCAAGCTCGTAACTCCAATATGATGAGCATGATTAGATCAGATGAACACTGTCACCTGGGTATGGCCATACACTCTCTCAATCATCTCATCCAGGGGGCCCCTTTAGAACATCACACTCCTTAAACAAGGAGACGGCAATCCTGTGTCTATCACTAGTGCCCTAACCTGACTCAAGCTCACCATCCAAGATAGTCTATAATCATTATGTTTCAAATGATATTGAACTAACTCAAAATAATGACAATCATCATTTAGGAAACACAAGTGATCTCAAGTCAGAGGAAATGTGCCACTTGTCTTATACAAGGAATATTCACGTTGTGACAAACAACTGAACATCCTAGTAGGGTCTGTCCAGTACATCCCATGCACCCATGAGTCTACATCTTGTTCCATGCTCGAAGCATCCTATAAGATTAGAACACATATTAGTCTTAACCATATCGAGGCTGTCTCATGTTCACCAAGATACATCGACTAAGGACAAAATAGCTTGTCAGCCCAGCTGAACAGCTTTGAGACATTATTCAGAAGAACATATATTGCAGCAGACAATGTAGCTAACTGAATAACAACCATGCCTTTATAAACATAACAGTTTATTACATGATACAGATACATTCCCATAGGCCTCAAACATTAGCCTTAAGGGCATACCCCAACATTGGAGGAGATCAAAGTTGCTCTCTTCTTCCAAGCCGACATCCAACTTCATGGCGTTGGTATGATCCCTTTAAAGATCCTTTCGCTTATACATAAGTTAACCATATGATCTACATGCGATCATGAGGGTGACACCCCTAAAATTGCATTTGCGCCCCCCTCTAGAAAGGGGCTTTATCCGCTTGCGCTCCCCCTTGAAGGGGACCTAACATGAACAACCTACATGAGTTTTGGCAAGTGGGTGTGACCCCGGGCCTAACTCATGCGTGTTCACTGATTGTCTCAACCAGACCTCGCTACACGCCTTTGATGCAGTCGACCTATAGCCACCTTATGCTTGCGCATAGGTGCCATCTGGTCGACCCATCTAGGCTGTCAGATGGTCTGATCAGACTAGTTGGATCTTAACTAGAGATGACTTCAACCCTACTAACCCGTCTAAGGACTTATAGCAGGCGCCACTTAGATCTAAGGTGAGTCGCGCAAGTAAAGAAGTTTTGGAGAAAAACTAAATGGATGCGCCAACTAGATACATGCGCTAATGATAAAAATCATACATCATGTAGTTGTCGCATGAATAACTTTCGCATGTAGTTTAGATCTAAGGTGTTGCGCAAACATGGATCACTAAAGTTAAGCAATCATACAAACATGCATATAAACTTCCTCTGATACCAATTGAAAGTCCCCTAACAAGGGGGAGCGAAACCCTAATAGGCGCATATGGAGGTTTACATGCAGCGGAAGGGGTTTCTAGGGATCGAATGCATTATATATATGATCAACTTTAAAATCAATAGCATAGAATGGTAGCGACTCATACCATGGCCATCGCTTAGATGGTGTCTAGGAAGAAGAGAGAACGATGGGGTTCTCCTCCAAAGCGCCACACACAAGATGATCGATGGCTTGCTCCTTGGACGCTCCTTGTGCTAGCAAGGTTCTCCAAGTGACCTTGTCGTGTGAGAAGGGATGAAGAGGATGAGATCCACACTTGGCGATTCTTCCTTGTCGTCAAAGCCTCTTCCACAAGAATGCCCCCAAGCAAACACACGAGAAGAGAGGGGCGACAACAATAGGCGTGAAGAGGTGAGGCGTGGTCACGTATGTGATCATGCTTTCTAAAAATAGAAAGCCACTCCCTCACATGCGATCATGGGTTTACCCCAATCGCAAACTCCTCTCCATTTGAACCACACGCTCACTTGATGAGCTGGTTCATTTCGGTTTGGTCCAAGACCAATTAACCCAAGCCATTAGTCCAGATCACATTAAACCCTAAGGTTCTTGATCTGACCGTTGATCTCTTGATGCTCCTGATCTCACCGATCTAGCATCTATTCTCTCAATCGAAGCTTACCGATCTCAAGCCCTAATCAATCAAACATGATCAGACCAGATCTCACTCACAATCAGAGATTAAATCCCTTTAAACTGAACCTAAACAATTCAGTCCACACGATCTGACTTAAGTAAGCCATATCATCAAATTGTGCGACCCTGAGGGTTTCCTTTAAATGTCGGTAACGATAACTTACGTCATCACGATCAGTGAGGGGTATCTAGCAACACATCACTGTCTCCCGATATAAAAGAAAGAGTCTTCCAAGACTACACCCAAACCATAGCACAAGTGTGAATCCACTTCACCAGGCATACATGACTCCTTTGCCACTGGATGTTCTTATTGGACAAGCATGTCAAGCCTGTAGCTCCAATATGATGAGCATGATTAGATCAGATGAACATAGTCACCTGGGTATGGCCATACACTTTCTCAATCATCTCATCCAGGGGGGCCCCTTTAGAACATCACACTCCTTAAACAAGGAGACGGCAATCCTGTATCTATCACTAGTGCCCTAACATGACTCAAGCTCACCATCCAAGATAGTCTATAACCATTATGTTTCAAATGATATTGAACTACCTCAAAACAATGACAATCATCATTTAGAAACACAAGTGATCTCAAGTCAGAGGACATGTGCCACTTGTTGCAATCAAGGATTATTCACATTGTGACAAACAATTGAATATCCTAGTAGGGTCTGTCCAGTACATCCAATGTACCCATGAGTCTACATCTTATTCCATGCTCGAAGCATCCTATAAGATTAGAATACATATTAGTCTCAATCATATCAAGGCTGTCTCATGTTCACCAAGATATCTCGACTAAGGACAAAAGTGCATGTCAGCCTAGCTGAACAGCATTGAGACATTATTCAGAAGTATATGTATTGCAGCAGACAATGTAACAAACTGAATAACAACTATTGCCTTTATAAACATAAGAGTTTATACATGATACTGTTACAATCCCAAGGCCTCAAACATTAGCCTTAAGGGCATACCCCAACAAACGATATTCCTGAACTACATGCCGTCAAAGCATGGTTAAGAAAATGTTTCCAGATGAAAGATTTAGGAGAAGCAGCCTATGTATTAGGTGTGAAGATCTACAGAGATAGATCTAAGAGGCTTCTCGGGCTGTGCCAGAGTACTTACATCGATAAAGTCCTGGAGAGATTCCATTTAGAAAATTCTAAAAGAGGATATCTTCTAGTCAGACATGGTCTGAATCTTTCAAAGAGTCAGTGTCCACAAACACAGGCTGAGAAAGATGAAATGGACAATACGCCTTATGCTTCGGCTATTGGGTCCATTATGTATGCGATGTTGTATACTCGCCCAGACGTCGCTTTCGGGTTAAGCGTGACCAGTCGATTCCAAAGTAATCCAGGTAAGGCACACTGGATTGCGGTCAAGAACATTTTGAAATATCTTCGGAGGACCAAAGATATGTTCTTGATATATGGAGGTCAGGAAGAACTCAGTATTGAAGGATATACTGACGCTTCGTTCCAATCTGACCAGGATGATTTCCGATGGCAATCAGGCTATGTTTTTAGCTTGAATGGAGGAGCAGTGGTGTGGAAAAGTTTCAAACAATCAATTGTTGCTGATTCCACAACAGAAGTCGAGTATGTTGCAGCCTCAGAAGCATCCAAGGAGGCAGTGTGGATTCGTAAGTTCGTTCAGGAACTTGGTGTTATTCCTTCGAGTGCAGATCCATTGGTTATCTTCTGTGATAACACTGGAGCAATAGCACAAGCAAAGGAACCACGGTCACACCAGAAGTCCAAGCACATACAGAGAAGGTTTCACTTGATCCGGGAGATCATTGATCGTGGTGAGATCAAAATCTGCAAGGTTCATACAGATGACAATCTAGCTGACCCGCTTACAAAGCCTCTGGCGCAGCAGAAGCATGAGAAGCACTGTAATAATATGGGTGTGAGATTTCTCAACCATTAGATTAAGTGCAAGTGGGAGATTGTTGGGGTATGCCCTTAAGGCTAATGTTTGAGGCCTTGGGATTATTTCAGTATCATGTATAAACTCTATGTTTATAAAGGCAATGGTTGTTATTCAGGTTGTTACATCATCTGCTGCAATATGTATCCTTCTGAATAATGTCTCAATGCTGTTCAGCTTGGCTGACATACAGTATTGTCCTTAGTCAAGATATCTTGGTGAACATGAGACAGCCTTGATATGATTGAGACTAATATGTGTTCTAATCTTATAGGATGCTTCGAGCATGGAATAAGATGTAGACTCATGGGTACATTGGATGTACTGGACAGACCCTACTTAGGATATTCAATTGCTTGTCACAATGTGAATAATCCTTATATGCAAACAAGTGGCATATTTCCTCTGACTTGAGATCACTTGTGTTTCTAAATGATGATTGGCATTGTTTTGAGGTAGTTCAATATCATTTGAAACATAATGGTTATAGACTATCTTGGATAATGAGCATGAGTCATGTTAGGGCACTAGTGATAGATATAGGATTGCCGTCTCCTTGTTTGGAGTGTGATGTTCTGAAGGGGCCCCCTAGATGAGATGATTGAGAAAGTGTATGGCCATACCCAGATGACTATGTTCATCTGATCTAATCATTCTCATCATATTGGAATTACAGGCTTGACACGCTTGTCCAATAAGAACATCCAGTGGCAAAGGAAACACATATGTCAAGTGACTTGGGTTCACACTTGTGCTGTGGTTTGGGTGTAGTCTTGGAAGACTCTTTCCTTTATATCGGGAGACAGTGATGTGTTGCTAGATACCCCTCACTGATCGTGATAACGTAAGTTATCGTTACCGACATTTAAAGGAAACCCTTAGGGTCGCACAATTTGATGATATGACTTACTTAAGTCAGATCGTGTGGACTGAATTATTTTGGTTCAGTTTAAAGGAGTTTAAACTCTGATTGTAAGTGAGATCTGGTCTGATCATGTTTGATTGATTAGGGCTTGAGATCGGTAAGCTTCGATCGAGAGAAATGATGCTAGATCGGTGAGATCAAGAGCATCAAGAGATGAATGGTTAGATCTTGAACCTTATGGTTTAATATGATCTAGACCAAGGCTTGGTTTGATTTGGTCCTTGAACCAAATGTAATTGAACCGCCTCATCAAGTGAGCGCATGGTTCAAAGGGGAGAACATTGCGATTTGTTCACTAAAGCGTGAACACTTGAACGTGTGAGGGTTTACTATTTTTGGAAGTCATGCTTTCCAAAATGGGAAGCACGCCTCACGTTCGAAGGGTATTGCTCTATTCTCGCTCGCCCCTTCCTCACGACGTCTCTCTCTCTCGTGTGGTGAGTCTTGACGCCAAGGAGAGGACTTGACAAAGCCTAGAGATCATCTCAACCTCCTTCACGCTATTAGGAGACCTTGAAGCTTTGCTAGCACAAAGACGCCAAGGGAGTAGTCATCTACATCTTGTGTGCGTCACCTTTGGAGGAGAGCCGCTCGCCCTCTTCTTCCAAGTCGCCATCCAAGCAATGGCAATGGTATGATCCTTGTGTTGATCTATACAAATTATTAAGTTGATCTATGTTCATACATGCGATCCTAGGAAACCCTAGATTCCGCCCATGCCAATTTTTATATGCGCATGCTTTAGGGTTTCTCCCCCTTTAGGGAACTTTCACTCCCTTTGAAGACCCTTATATGCACTTGGCCATATTTTTGGAATATTGTGATACTTTTAAGATTGATGGTGTTTCTACTGATGCAATTAAGCTAAGATTATTTCCTTTCTCTCTCAGGTTTCAGGGTAGATCGTGGTTGCACACTATACCATTTGCTTCAATCAGAACATGGGAAGAACTTTCACAAGTTTTCTTGTCTAAATACTTCCCTCCTAGTAAGACAATTCTGAAGAAACCCCTTTCGAGAGGGGGGCGAGAACCCTAAACATGCATAACCGAAACCTTTGCATGGCGAAAATTAGGGATTCAAGAATCGCATGTATGATATATAATCAACTAGATGAAAGGTTGCTAAAATCAACAAAGGGTCATACCGATGCCATAGTTTATATGATGCCTTGGAAGCAAAGACTTGATTGCTTCTTCTCCAAAGGAATCGCACACAAGAGGAAGAAGGCCTACACTTCGATCGCTCCTTGTGCTAGCAAGGCACCAAAGTGTCTTTGATCGCTTGTCGGGGTGATGAAAGACTTGCTCGGCTTTCTCCACTAGACTTCGGCGTGAGTTCTCTTCTCTACACCTGAGAGTCCGCGCGAGGAAGAAGTGAGACAACGATCCACACGAAGTGGAGACGTTCAGCCAAAACGTGGAGACGTTTTTACACGTGAAAAACCGACTTTCCAATTATAGAAAGTCTTTAATTCCAAAACGTTTTGCGTTGAACTATTCGAAACTCACTTATTCACATTGAACCAAGCGCTCAATCATGAGCCGGTTCAAGGTCTTTGGTTCAATGACCAAACCGAATTAGCCCAAGCATTAAGTCAAGATCGAATTAAACCCTAAGGTCCTAGATCTGACCATTCATCTTCTGATGCTCCTGATCTGATCGATCTAGCATCAACACTCTCGATCGAAGCTTACCGATCTCAAGCCCTAATCAATCAAACATGATCAGACTAGATCTCACTTACAATCAGAGTTTAAATCCCTTTAAACTGAACCGAAACAATTCAGTCCACACGATCTGACTTAAGTAAGCCATATCATCAAATTGTGCGACCCTGAGGGTTTCCTTTAAATGTCAGTAACGATAACTTACGTTATCACGATCAGTGAGGGGTATCTAGCAACACATCACTGTCTCCCGATATAAAGGAAAGAGTCTTCCAAGACTACACCCAAACCACAGCTCAATAGTGAATCCATTTCACTAGGCATGCATGTGTCCTTTGCCACTAGATATTCTTATTGGACAAGCGTGTCAAGCCTGTAACTCCAATATGATGAGCATGATTAGATCAGATGAACACAGTCACCTGGGTATGGCCATACACTTTCTCAATCATCTCATCCAGGGGGGGCCCCATTAGAACATCACACTCCTTAAACAAGGAGACGGCAATCCTTTATCTATCACTAGTGCCCTAACCTGACTCAAGCTCACCATCCAAGATAGTCTATAATCATTATGTTTCAAATGATATTAAACCACCTCAAAACAATGACAATCATCATTTAGAAACACAAGTGATCTCAAGTCAAAGGACATGTGCCACTTGATGCAAACAAGGATTATTCACATTGTGACAAGCAATTGAATATCCTAGTAGGGTCTGTCCAGTACATCCAATGTACCCATGAGTCTACATCTTATTCCATGCTCGAAGCATCCTATAAGATTAGAACACATATTAGTCTTAACCATATCAAGGCTGTCTCATGTTCACCAAGATATTTTGACTAAGGACATATAGCATGTCAGCCTAGCTGAACAGCTTTGAGACATTATTCAGAAGTACACTTATTACAGCAGACAAGGCAACAAACTGAATAACAACCATTGCCTTTATAAACATAAAAGTTTATTACATGATACTGATACAATCCCAAGGCCTCAAACATTAGCCTTAAGGGCATACCCCAACAATCTCCCACTTGCACTTAATCTAATGGTTGAGAAATCTCAAACCCATATTATTACAGTGCTTCTCATGCTTCTGCTGCGCCAGAGGCTTGGTAAGCGGGTCAGCCAGATTGTCATCTGTATGTACCTTGCAGATTTTTATCTCGCCACGATCAATGATCTCCCGGATCAAGTGAAACCGTCTCTGTATGTGCTTGGACTTCTGGTGCGACCGTGGTTCCTTTGCTTGTGCAATTGCTACAGTGTTATCACAGAAGATAACCAAAGGATCTGCACTCGAAGGAACAACACCAAGTTCCTGAATGAACTTACGAATCCACACTGCCTCCTTGGATGCTTCCGAGGCTGCAACATACTCGGCTTCTGTTGTGGAATCAGCAACAGTAGACTGTTTGAAACTCTTCCACACCACTGCTCCTCCATTCAAGCTAAATACATTGCTGATTGCGATCGGAAATCATCCTGGTCAGACTGGAACGAAGCGTCAGTATATCCTTCAATACTGAGTTCTTCCTGACCACCATACATCAAGAACATATCTTTGGTCCTCCGCAGATATTTCAAAATGTTCTTGACTGCAATCCAGTGTGCCTGACCTGGATTACTTTGGAATCGACTGGTCACGCTTAACCCGTAAGCGACGTCTGGGTGAGTACACAACATCGCATACATAATGGACCCAATAGCCGAAGCATAAGGCGTATTGTCCATTTCATCTTTCTCAGTCTGTGTTTGTGGACACTAACTCTTCGAAAGATTCAGACCATGTCTGACTGGAAGATATCCCCTTTTAGAATTCTCTAAATGAAATCTTTCCAGGACTTTATCGATTTAAGTACTCTGGCACAGCCCGAGAAGCCTCTTAGATCTATCTCTGTAGATCTTCACAACTAACACATAGGCTGCTTCTCCTATATCTTTCATCTGAAAACATTTTCCTAACCATGCTTTAACAGCATGCAGTTCAGGAATATCGTTTCCAATGATTAGGATGTCATCGACGTAGAGGACTAGGAAAGTAATCACGCTCCCACTAAACCTCTTATATACACACGGGTCATCTTCGTTCTTGATGAAACCAAACTTAGAGATTGATTCATCAAAACGAATATTCCAGCTTCTAGATGCTTGTTTCAGTCCATAAATGGACTTCTTTAACTTGCATATTTTATGACGATCTGATGGATTAGTGAAACCTTCTGGTTGTGTCATATACACATCCTCATCCAGATTTCCATTAAGGAAAGCCGTCTTCACATCCATCTGCCAGATCTCATAATCGTAATATGCAGCTATCGCGAAAAGAATCCGAATAGACTTAAACATGGCTACAGGTGAGAAAGTTTCATCATAATCTATCCCGTAGATTTGTTTGAAACCCTTCGCAACTAGCCTGCCTTTATAGGTAACTACGTTACCATCCATGTCAATCTTCTTCTTGAAGATCCATTTACAGCCTATAGGGATTACTCCCAGAGGCGGATCAACCAAATCCCAGACTTGGTTATCTGACATGGAGTCCATCTCGGCTCGCATAGCTTCAAGCCATCTAGCTGACTCCGGTCCACTGACCGCATCCGCATAAGTGAGGGGTTCATCATTATCAATGATGTAGACTCCGTCATAGCGCTCAGGCTGTTGACGGATCCTTCCCGATCTACGCGGTTCCCGTGATATCTGAGCCTCAGGTTGTTCAATAACCTGTTCTACCGGCTCAGGCTCATCCAACTCTGCTTGAGCACTTTGTCCTTCTTCTGGATTCTCATCCAGTTTTATTTCTCTCCCACTGGCCTCTTGTAGAAGAAATTCCTTCTCAAGAAAAATAGCCGTCCGAGCTGTTGGGGTATGCCCTTAAGGCTAATGTTTGAGGCCTATGGGAATGTAACAAGTATCATGTAATAAACTCTATGTGTTTATAAAGGCATGGTTGTTATTCAGTTAGCTACATTGTCTGCTGCAATATATGTTCTTCTGAATAATGTCTCAAAGCTGTTCAGCTGGGCTGACATGCTATTATGTCCTTAGTCGATATATCTTGGTAAACATGAGACAGCCTCGATATGGTTAAGACTAATATGTGTTCTAATCTTATAGGATGCTTCGAGCATGGAATAAGATGTAGACTCATGGGTACATGGGATGTACTGGACAGACCCTACTAGGATGTTCAATTGTTTGTCACAATGTGAATATTCCTTGATTAAGACAAGTGGCACATTTCCTCTGACTTGAGATCACTTGTGTTTTCTAAATGATGATTGTCATTGTTTTGAGGTAGTTCAATATCATTTGAAACATAATGATTATAGACTATCTTGGATGGTGAGCTTGAATCAGGTTAGAGCACTAGTGATAGACATAGGATTGCCGTCTCCTTGTTTAAGGAGTGTGATGTTCTAAAGGGGCCCCCTGGATGAGATGATTGAGAGAGTGTATGGCCATACCCAGGTGACAGTGCTCATCTGTTCTAATCATGCTCATCATATTGGAGTTACGAGCTTGACAGGCTTGTCCAATAAGAACATCCAGTGGCAAAGGAAATATGTATGCTTTGTGAATTGATTCACACTTGTGCTGTTTTTGGGTGAAGTCTTGGAAGACTCTTTCCTTGATATCGGGAGACAGTGATGTGTTGCTAGATACCCCTCACTGGTTGTGATAATGTAAATTATCGTTACCGATGTTTTAAGGAAACCCTCAGGGTCGCACAATTGATGATATGGCTTACTTAAGTCAGATCGTGTGGACTGAATTGTTTCGGGTTCAGTTTAAAGGGATTTAATCTCTGATTGTGAGTGAGATCTGGTCTGATCATGTTTGATTGATTAGGGCTTGAGATCGGTAAGCTTCGATCGAGAGAAGAGATGCTAGATCGGTCAGATCAGGAGCATCATAGAGATCAACGGCTAGATCTGGAACCTTAGGGTTTTAATATGATCTAGGCCATGTCGTTTGGTTTATTTGGTAATTGAACCAAAATTAAATTAAACCAAAATGGTTCAAGCATTGGCGACAAGTTCACTTGGCGTGAACATGTTGGGCGGTTAGTGGTGCTATTTTTAGCAACCATGATCTCCACTTGGAGACACTCACGTTCGAAAGAGAGTGCTCTCTCTATTCTCGCCACTTGAACGCATTCCTCTTGGGTTTTTTCCGTGGGTGACGACGCCTTGGATTGAGAGGAGAAATCGGCAAAGAAAAGATCTCTTCATCCCTTTCTCATTTTCGATCAAAGACTTCTTTGGATCTTGCTAGCACAAGGATCGCAAAGAGGAGTAGGCGACATCAACTGTGTGCGTCACCTCTGGAGAAGATCTGCTTTGATCTTTGCTTCCTAGGCGCCATTCGAAATGGCTATGGTATGAGTTTTATCTCTTACATGCAATCGTTTCCATTTGGTTGATCATATCACTTGAACCGATTCTTGAAACCCTAATCCGCTGCCCAAAATTTTTATGCGCCACTGCCTAGGGTTTTCGCTCCCCCTAGAAGGGGACCCCCCCTTAGTTTAAGGGGTACTTTCAATTGGTATCAGAGGCTGATGTTTCATGCTTGTTTATGATTGCCATGATATGTCATATGATCCATGTATGCGCATTATAATAGATCTATAGGTTACATGCGATTATCTAAGTTGGCGAAAATTCATGATTTGTATAGATGTTATTTTCTCCATTGCGCATGTTGTTGTTGGCGCATGTTTTTGTAAGTTTTTCTAAAACCTTGATCACATGCGCGTTTCACCTTAGATCTAATGCTCCTACATTAAACCCTTAGATGGGTTATTAGGGTTGAAGTCACCCCCTAGGTTAGATCCAAACATGTCTGATCAGACTATCTGACAGCCTGAATGGGTCGACCAGTTAGCACCTTGGCGCATGCCTGTGGTGGCTATAGGTCGACTGCAGACAGGTGTGTAGCGATGTCTGATTGAGACAACTGATGAACGCACCTGAGTTAGGCCCGGGGTCACGCCCGCTTGCTAGACCTCAGTGTGGTCGTTCAGCCTTGGTGCATGCATGGTTGACCTTTTGGTCGACTCAAGTCAGTTAGGACTTGGTGCATGCTAGGGCAGTGGATCTGACTAGGTTGGATGAGTGGATCCCTAGTAATGGACCATTGTAAGGTTGTGGGGCAAATAAGGAAAAATTAAAAAAAAAAAAAATCGATCCCAAGGGGTTTTTTAAAAAAATTTTATTTTTCCTGACTGGATCACATGATGGTTGTTGCATCTGCTTGTTTATTTAGTCTTATGTGGGCTGCCCGTTTTTAATGTGTGCTGTGCTGGGGCCTGCGTGCCTGGATTATATGTTGTAAATTAATTTTCTTTATGTGATCTGCGTATCACAATTTTAATTAATTTATAATGTGAAAGTGACCTGCGTGTCACTCTTGTCTAGATAGTTAAATTTGTAATTTAATTAGACAAGAGCACAATGCACACTTGGCAGAAGCGCATGCAGCAGTGGCTGGACCAGGTGGGAGGTCTAGGGTTCGACCCTAGGACCAGGCGCAAATTCCTGGTGGGCGCACCAGAGCTGCAGTTGGCGCTTGGGCTCAGGTTTGGGCCAGATGAGCAGCTAAAGACCCATAAAGAGCAAGTGTAGACTTAAGTTAGGTTAAGGTCTCACTAGGGCTATGGGCTTTTACCACAAAAGACACATGCTTTCTTTTATTGCTATATATTAGAATTGCATGAGTAAATTTATCTTCTGCTATCACCATAGGAATTGCATGATAGGCAAGAAGATAAAAGACCGTTAAAATCCAACGATTAAATATCAAGCTCGTAAGCCTTCTGACGCGAAACCTCACTGTTCTGATTATCGTTGGAGCCGTGTTGTACCCACTCAGTGGGCACGTCCATCTATCTTCAGACGGTGCGGGATTACACCTGTGTGTTACAGAGCAGGGATTTATCCCTTCTCGTTGCTCAGCATAGCACATGGTGGTCCAGGGAGTAGGTCGGGTCAGCTTGACCGTGTAGGCTACATATGTGGCGCATATGGTAGCACATGGAGGCAGCCATCTGTGGGGTCAGAGATTGTGTTGTACCAACTCAGTTGGCACAGTCTGCTGGACTGCCCAGATGAAGGGGAATCGCACGGGTTGGCGATCGGCAGGGACTGCCTACCAGAAACTAGTGCTTGTACTCTCTGTGCATCTTATCTCGCCTGAGCGGGACGCGGAGACCAAGTATGAAATCTGGATCCCATCTCACTAAAAGAGTTCTACTCTTTCGGGCTGTTTTGCTGGATTTTTCACGCCTGATAAAATAGTGAGAAAAAGAATCTTTCTTAAGTCCTGATTGATTCTTATACATTGATACTGACCTTGCTGTTCTTGCATTGTTGTAGATACCTGCAGCAACGAACACCATGAACTTCAATGTGCGATCCCTACTGGAAAGAGAGAAGTTTGCTGGGCCGAACTTCTCTGACTGGTTTGGACACCTTAAGATCGTTCTTAAGGCAGAGAGGAAACTGTATGTCCTCGAGACGGCGATACCGCCGCAGCCCGCTCCGAACGCCGCAAGGGCGGTTCGGGAAGCCTATGAAAAGCACGTCAATGATAGCATTGATGTCGCTTGCCTGATGTTAGCGTCTATGACGCCACCGCTGCAGCGTCAGCATGAGGACATGTCGGCTAGAGACATGATTACAAACCTCAAGATGTTGTATGCTGCACAGGCGAGGACTGAACGCTATAATTTGACGAAGCTCTTCTTTCAGAGCAAACTGGCTGAAGGGAGCCCAGTGGGAGCTCACGTGCTCAAGATGATTGGGCACAAGGAGGCTCTAGAGAAACTGGGGCATACCATCAACCAGGAGCTTGCTGTGGACATTATTCTGCAGTCTCTCCCGCCATCATTCGACGCGTTCATTATTAATTTTAATATGAACAAAATCGATTGTACTCCGGCAGAGCTGCTGAATATGCTCTTGACCACTGAGGAAACTCTGAAGGGTAAGCCTTCAACCTCTGTCTTGATGGTTCCTTCAAGGAACAAGAAGAAGGGGAAGAAGGGCAAGGCCCCGGTCAAGAATTACAGCAAGGCTCTGAAGCAGAAGGTGAAGCGGTCTAAGGAATACAGGTGTTTCCACTGTGGCCAGCTGGGTCACTGGAAAAAGGACTGTAAAGCGCTCCAAGGAGATAAGAGGGGAAGCTTTGCTTCTGGCTCAGGTATATTCGTGACTGAGGTCATGTATTCTTCTTCTGTATCATGGGTGTTGGACACTGCATGTGGAGTTCACATTTGTTCAAATGTGCAGGAACTCAAGAGAAGAAGGCAGGTGGGACAGCATGAGGTGGACCTACGCGTTGGAAACGGGGCACGGGTTGCTGCTGTTGCTGTAGGAGACTACTTCATTACTTTACCATCTGGAATTGTATTGGAACTAAACAGTTGTTATTTTGTTCCCAGTATAACTAAAAATATTATCTCCATTCCTGCTCTTGTCAGGAAGGGGTTTTCCTTTGAATGCAATATTTCAAAGTGTGTTTTGTCATATGATAATATTGTTTATGCAACTGGTTCAATTAATAATGGGTTATTCATGTTGGACATGGAAAGTTCTATACAGAATGTTGATATTAAGAAAGCCAAGTATGCTGATGACAGCACCTTGCTATGGCATAGTCGTTTAGGCCATATTAACAAGAAACGCATTAAGCGGTTGCATGATCATGGACTGCTGGGATCATTCTCCTATAAGGAGATTGATACATGCAAAGCTTGTTTGATGGGTAAAATGACGAAGTCACCTTTTCCTAATAAAGGTCAAAGGGCTTCAGGTTTACTTGACCTCATACACAGTGATGTGTGTGGGCCATTTAGTAAACATGCCAGAGGTGGCTATCAGTACTTCATTACATTTACTGATGATTTCAGTAGATATGGGTATGTCTATCTGATGAGACATAAGAGTGAATCTTTTGACAAGTTCAAAGAGTTCAAGAATGAAGTACAAAATCAGCTAGGCCGTAATATCAAGGCACTTCGCTCAGATCGAGGTGGTGAATACCTAAGTCATGCATTTACTGACTATCTAAAGGAGTGTGGGATTATCTCACAGCTCACTCCACCAGGAACACCGCAATGGAATGGTGTGTCCGAGAGGAGAAATAGAACGTTACTTGATATGGTTCGTTCTATGATGAGTCAGGCTACTCTTCCATACTCCTTTTGGGGTTTTGCGCTGGAAACAGCTGCAAAGGTACTAAACCGAGTGCCATCCAAGGCAGTTTCAAAGACGCCATATGAGTTATGGTATGGGAAACAGCCGAGCTTGACATTTATCAGGATCTGGGGTTGCGAGGCTTATGTTAAAAAGCTCGCCTCTGGGAAACTAGAGAGCAGATCTGACAAATGTATCTTTGTCGGTTACCCTAAGGAAACTAAGGGTTATTATTTCTTCGATCCCAATGAGAACAAGGTTTTTGTTGCTCGGACGGCCATATTTCTTGAGAAGGAGTTTCTTCTGCAAGAGGCCAGTGGGAGAGAAATAAAGCTGGATGAGAATCCAGAAGAAGGACAAAGTGATCAAGCACAGTTGGATGAGCCTGAGCCGGTAGAACAGGTTATTGAACAACCTGAGGCTCAGACATCACGGGAACCGCGAAGATCGGGTAGGATTCGTCGACAGCCTGAGCGCTATGACGGAGTCTACATCATTGACAATGATGAACCCCTTACTTATGCGGATGCGGTCAGTGGACCAGAGTCAGCGAGATGGCTTGAGGCTATGCGCGCCGAGATGGACTCCATGTCAGATAACCAAGTCTGGGATTTGGTTGATCCGCCTCCGGGAGTTATCCCTATAGGCTGTAAATGGATCTTCAAGAAGAAGATTGACATGGATGGTAACGTAGTTACCTATAAAGGCAGGCTAGTTGCGAAAGGTTTCAAACAAATCTACGGGATAGATTATGATGAAACTTTCTCACCTGTAGCCATGTTTAAGTCTATTCGGATTCTTTTCGCGATAGCTGCATATTATGATTATGAGATTTGGCAGATGGATGTGAAAACAGCTTTCCTTAATGGAAATCTGGATGAGGATGTGTATATGACACAACCAGAAGGTTTCACTAATCCAGCAGATCGTCATAAAATATGCAAGTTAAAGAAGTCCATTTATGGACTTAAACAAGCATCAAGAAGCTGGAATATTCGTTTTGATGAATCAGTTACTGAATTTGGTTTCATCAAGAACGAGGATGACCCGTGTGTATATAAGAGGTTTAGTGGGAGCGTGATTACTTTCCTAGTCCTCTACGTCGATGATATCTTGATCATTGGAAACGACATTCCTGAAATGCATGCTGTTAAGGCATGGCTGAGGAAATGTTTCCAGATGAAAGATCTAGGAGAAGCAGCCTATGTGTTAGGTGTGAAGATCTACAGGGATAGATCTAAGAGGCTTCTCGGGCTGTGCCAGAGTACTTACATCGATAAGGTCCTGGAGAGATTTCACTTAGAGAATTCTAAGCGAGGATATCTTCCAGTCAGACATGGTCTGAATCTTTCTAAGAGTCAGTGTCCACAAACACAGACTGAGAAAGATGAAATGAACAATACGCCTTATGCTTCGGCTATTGGTTCTATAATGTATGCGATGTTGTGTACTCGCCCAGACGTTGCTTACGGGTTAAGCGTAACCAGTCGTTACCAGAGTAATCCAGGTATGGCGCACTGGATTGCAGTCAAGAACATTTTAAAATATCTGCGGAGGACCAAAGATATGTTCTTGATATATGGTGGTCAGGAAGAACTCAGTATTGAAGGATATACTGACGCTTCGTTCCAGTCTGACCAGGATGATTTCCGATCGCAATCAGGCTATGTTTTTAGCTTGAATGGAGGTGCAGTGGTGTGGAAAAGTTTCAAACAGTCAACTGTTGCTGATTCCACAACAGAAGCCGAGTATGTTGCAGCCTCGGAAGCATCCAAGGAGGCAGTGTGGATTCGTAAGTTCGTGAGAGAACTTGGTGTCGTTCCTTCGTGTGCAGATCCTTTGGTTATCTTCTGTGATAACACTGGAGCAATCGCACAGGCAAAGGAACCACGGTCGCACCAGAAGTCCAAGCACATACAGAGACGGTTTCATTTGATCAGGGAGATCATAGATCGTGGCGAGATCAAAGTATGCAAGGTTCATACAGATGACAATCTGGCAGACCCGCTTACCAAGCCTCTGGCGCAGCAGAAGCATGAGAAGCACTGTAATAATATGGGTTTGAGATTTCTCAACCATTAGATTAAGTGCAAGTGGGAGATTGTTGGGGTATGCCCTTAAGGCTAATGTTTGAGGCCTATGGGAATGTAACAAGTATCATGTAATAAACTCTATGTGTTTATAAAGGCATGGTTGTTATTCAGTTAGCTACATTGTCTGCTGCAATATATGTTCTTCTGAATAATGTCTCAAAGCTGTTCAGCTGGGCTGACATGCTATTATGTCCTTAGTCGATATATCTTGGTAAACATGAGACAGCCTCGATATGGTTAAGACTAATATGTGTTCTAATCTTATAGGATGCTTCGAGCATGGAATAAGATGTAGACTCATGGGTACATGGGATGTACTGGACAGACCCTACTAGGATGTTCAATTGTTTGTCACAATGTGAATATTCCTTGATTAAGACAAGTGGCACATTTCCTCTGACTTGAGATCACTTGTGTTTTCTAAATGATGATTGTCATTGTTTTGAGGTAGTTCAATATCATTTGAAACATAATGATTATAGACTATCTTGGATGGTGAGCTTGAATCAGGTTAGAGCACTAGTGATAGACATAGGATTGCCGTCTCCTTGTTTAAGGAGTGTGATGTTCTAAAGGGGCCCCCTGGATGAGATGATTGAGAGAGTGTATGGCCATACCCAGGTGACAGTGCTCATTTGTTCTAATCATGCTCATCATATTGGAGTTACGAGCTTGACAGGCTTGTCCAATAAGAACATCCAGTGGCAAAGGAAATATGTATGCTTTGTGAATTGATTCACACTTGTGCTGTTTTTGGGTGAAGTCTTGGAAGACTCTTTCCTTGATATCGGGAGACAGTGATGTGTTGCTAGATACCCCTCACTGGTTGTGATAATGTAAATTATCGTTACCGATGTTTTAAGGAAACCCTCAGGGTCGCACAATTGATGATATGGCTTACTTAAGTCAGATCGTGTGGACTGAATTGTTTCAGGTTCAGTTTAAAGGGATTTAATCTCTGATTGTGAGTGAGATCTGGTCTGATCATGTTTGATTGATTAGGGCTTGAGATCGGTAAGCTTCGATCGAGAGAAGAGATGCTAGATCGGTCAGATCAGGAGCATCATAGAGATCAACGGCTAGATCTGGAACCTTAGGGTTTTAATATGATCTAGGCCATGTCGTTTGGTTTATTTGGTAATTGAACCAAAATTAAATTAAACCAAAATGGTTCAAGCATTGGCGACAAGTTCACTTGGCGTGAACATGTTGGGCGGTTAGTGGTGCTATTTTTAGCAACCATGATCTCCACTTGGAGACACTCACGTTCGAAAGAGAGTGCTCTCTCTATTCTCGCCACTTGAACGCATTCCTCTTGGGTTTTTTCCGTGGGTGACGACGCCTTGGATTGAGAGGAGAAATCGGCAAAGAAAAGATCTCTTCATCCCTTTCTCATTTTCGATCAAAGACTTCTTTGGATCTTGCTAGCACAAGGATCGCAAAGAGGAGTAGGCGACATCAACTGTGTGCGTCACCTCTGGAGAAGATCTGCTTTGATCTTTGCTTCCTAGGCGCCATTCGAAATGGCTATGGTATGAGTTTTATCTCTTACATGCAATCGTTTCCATTTGGTTGATCATATCACATGAACCGATTCTTGAAACCCTAATCCGCTGCCCAAAATTTTTATGCGCCACTGCCTAGGGTTTTCGCTCCCCCTAGAAGGGGACCCCCCCCTTAGTTTAAGGGGTACTTTCACGAGCAACAAATACCTTGTTCTCTTTGGGATCGTAGAAATAATAACCCTTAGTTTCCTTAGGGTAACCGACAAAGATACATTTGTCAGATCTGCTCTCCAGTTTCCCAGAGGCGAGCTTTTTGACATAAGCCTCGCAACCCCAGATCTTAATAAATGTCAAGCTAGGCTGTTTCCCATACCATAACTCATATGGCGTCTTTGAAACTGCCTTGGATGGCACTCGGTTTAGTACCTTTGCAGCTGTTTCCAGTGCAAATCCCCAAAAGGAGTAAGGTAGAGTAGCCTGACTCATCATAGAACGAACCATATCAAGTAACGTTCTATTTCTCCTCTCGGACACACCATTCCACTGCGGTGTTCCTGGCGGAGTTAGCTGTGAGATAATCCCACACTCTTTTAGATAGTCAGTAAACGCATGACTCAAGTATTCTCCACCTCGATCAGAACGAAGTGCCTTGATATTTCGGCCTAGCTGATTCTGTACTTCATTTTTGAACTCTTTGAACTTGTCAAAAGATTCACTTTTATGTCTCATTAAATAGACATATCCATATCTACTGAAATCATCAGTAAAGGTAATGAAGTACTGATAGCCACCTATGGCATGTTTACTAAATGGCCCACACACATCGCTGTGTATTAGGTCAAGTAAACCTGAAGCCCTTTGACCTTTGTGAGGAAAAGGTGACTTCGTCATTTTACCCATCAAACAAGCTTTGCATGTATCAATCTCCTCACAGGAGAATGATCCCAGCAGTCCATGATCATGCAACCGCTTAATGCGCTTCTTGTTAATATGGCCTAAACGACTATGCCATAACAAGGTGCTGTCATCAGCTTACTTGGCTTTCTTATTATCAATGTTTTGTATAGAATTTTCCATGTCCAACATGAATAACCCATTGTTAATTGAACCAGTAGCATAAACAATATTATCAGGAGAAAGTACACACTTTGAAATACTGCATTCAAAGGCAAATCCTTTCCTGACAAGAGCAGGAATAGAGATAATATTTTTAGTAATACTGGGAACAAAGTAACAACTGTTTAGTTCTAATACAATGCCAGATGGTAATGAGATGAAATAGTCTCCTACAGCAACAGCAGCAACCCGTGCCCCGTTTCCAACGCGTAGGTCCACCTAATGAGATGAAATAATTTCAAATCTCACGAATCCAAAACTCGTATCTAACAATTAAAACGAGACAACTATAATATAATATCCTGAAAACAGGCATAAGCCCTCAGGAGTTAAAACGTATCGTATAATTAAGTTAGGCACGCAGGCCTGACAGATTTTTAGAAGACAACTCTTAGAAATTAAATAAAACATTAGCATCATAGTAAATTCGTTAATTAGCTGTAGCGATCACTGTCCCAATGTCTCACCTGAAAATATTTAAACAACGGGGGTGAGCTAAAAAGCTCAGTGAGTAAAAGACACTAAAAGCCATCCATAGTACACATCAAAAATATCATGCATAAGTTGAAATACATTTTTGTAACAGATAAGATAAATCAACTTAACATGCACACTCATATCAGAAACAAAACATAATCAAATACAGATACTTATAACATTAGGCATCAAGCATGAAGTAGGATATAAGTATACCAACCCCTCCCTACTAAACACACTGCCTAACACATCTATAATACAGATCGAAACAGAACTACAGAAATCAGAACTGACAGACAGAAAATCAGAATTTTCAGAATCCAAACGGATAGTCTACATCGGAAACAGAAAGGCCACAGAAGGCCTGATGACCACAGAAGGTCTGACCCCACCTCTGCCGAGGACGAGACATGCATGCATATCAGAAACAGAATGGTAGAGGAGGTATCAGTGGGTGGCCCCCGTCTTGACAGGACGTGGCACTCTGGCCTCCAAAACCCAGAACAGAATGGTAGAGGAGGTATCAGTGGGTGGCCCCCGTCTTGTCAGGACGTGGCACTCTGGTCTCCAATACCCAGAACAGAATGGTAGAGGAGGTATCAGTGGGTGGCCCCCGTCTTGTCAGGACGTGGCACTCTGGTCTCCAATACCCAGAACAGAATGGTAGAGGAGGTATCAGTGGGTGGCCCCCGTCTTGTCAGGACGTGGCACTCTGGCCTCCAAAACCCAGAACAGAACAGAAATAGTGTCTCATGGGTCGTAGTAGACTATCAGCACCATTACAGCGCCACAGAAGGAGGGTAAGGACACGGAAGAGTGCTACACTAGGGCATAATTTTTACAGAACAGATCATGCTGAAACGGAGGAGTAGAACTAACTACTACTTAATTCTTACATCATGCCCAACGTGTCTCACAAACAGAAAATGACACACCCCCAATATCCAGTCCTTAACAAAATTACAATTTGCAGAAAATCAAGCTGAACACACTTCATAATTTTTTTCATTAACCAGAAGTAATATAGGAGTGAATTCCTTAGATTTCATGCAACTATACTTATTTCATGTCAAACCATTCTATGTTCTCACAAAGGTTATAACACATTCAAAGTTTCAGAAATTTCACGACATATACACAGAATAGAAATTATTCACATAACAAACAATTCAATAAGCTTAGGAATTATAGGGAAATATATATATAGATATTCATTGCAATATTTTTCCCCAAATTTCCTAAAAACCGTGAGCCATAAAATCACTGTAAGGGGCGAAATTTTCAGAATCCTTGCAGAACATACAAATTTCATGAAATTAATTCAGTCCCCTACTACAGATAATTTTTAATTGCACGTTCGTGAAGAAAATTGACAACAGCCCCAAAATTGACATAGCAGATTTATATTGTCAGATTGCAACATATATTTTTGGTCCAATTTCGAACCAAAGCTAGTCAATATTATATTCAAAATGAAGCTCTCTGAATCTAGTTTCCAATAAAACTGGTTTCGCAAAATTTCGAATTGTAGGCAGGAAGATATAAGGGTTCGAACATAGGTGGGTCAGAATTTCAGATTTCAAGAAAACAGATTCATATATCAGAATTACGACATATATTTCATATCCAATAACTAATCGAAAATAGGCGTTATGGGAGTCAAAATGAAGCTCTTCAAGCCTACGGTCTAATAAAACTGGTTTCACAGGATTTCGAGTTATACCTAGGGAGATACGAGAGTTCGAACACGAAAGGGTCAAGATTCTAGATTTTCAGAAAACAGATTTCGTAAGTTATATAACGATGCCGATTGCAACACGAATATAGTTCAGATGTGGTCGATATTACATAAGAATCAAAGCTGAGCGAATCTAGTTTCATACAAAATTTGTTTCGTGTGATTTGGATCTATAGATCATGAGATATTGAGGTTAAAGCACAGTAAGGTCAGATTGGCGACTACAATTTTCAGCAAGACAAAATTTCTGAATCATCATGCATATTCAGATCCAACCTATAGAATAGAAAAACACAGAATCTACTTGCAGATTTTTGGTTCATACAGATAATTATTGCAAATAGGATTAGACTCCTTAGGATCGAATTACTCACTGAAAATCGCCCACAGAAAAAAAAACGCCACAACAGAGGGTCAGGGATCTCCAAGAACTTTGTCCACCACCAGTCTGCCACCACCAGCGTCAGAAATTTGCAGGAGGCGCCAAACACAGTAAGGGGCGACAACCACAGGCGGCTAGGGCAAGAAAACAACAAAAATCGTGAGGGAGAGGAGCTCTCACGATATTTCTCTTTTTCTCCCACTCCAAACGGATCCAAGATCCAATAACCCAATTAACTTAAGTGAAAATCGGTTTTAAGGGCTCACCTGGGCTTAACCACCATGCGCCACTCCAATAACACAGAAATATGCGCCACCATGGTGGAAGAATTCCAGGAGCAAAAAGTCAAGGTTGAGGGTTCGAAGCCCCAACCAAAATAATTATTTTTGCCCTGTAGGAAAAAGTCCTACAATTAGGCAAAAATCCCAAAATTTTAATAGATAAAAATACAGAAACAAAATTTCTAACCTTAAATCGTAATTCAGAAAATCGAGGGTGTTACAGAATCCATACATGGTAGGAAGTGGTTATGATATGTTGAATGCAACATCCAATTAGAATATATTCTATGATCATATCCATTTGTTCTATGATTTTAAAATCTTTTGATTGGAATGATTGAAACTGTTGATTAGTGGGTTACACATTTCTGTGAATGTTCAAGGATGGCAAGCCAGTAGTTTACATATGATTTCATATTGAGGTACATATTTACTTATTTATTCCATGATTCCATGCTACTTGTTGGGAAATGATCATAAGTGTGATCTGTAGAGCATGATATTAAAAAGAAAGAAAGAAAAAAAACACACAAAAAAAAAACAAATAAAGACTCCTCTACTTGACACTGTGAAAAATTGGTAGTGGTACCTAAGTCATGAGTTGAAGTCTAATATCATATTCTGTTTTGAAGACACCTCTACTTGGCACTGCGAAAAATTGGCAGTGGTACCTAAGACATGAGTTGAAGTCTAATATCACCTTCTATTTTGAAAGCTGGTGTCAATACTTGAATACAATGAGAGGTGATTATTCTTGTTCTTCAAAAATACCTTTGTATCTGACTCAACAAGTTGATTTTGGATGAATTGGATGTGCATAAGTAGTATGTGTGCTAAATTGAGTTATTGTATGTCCCTACTTGAATGCCTTGATTTCTAGAGATTGTGGGATTTATCTGCTGAACTTTTTGATCAATATCTCATCATTTGATTTTGCATATCTGGATCATGGATTTCTTATAGATATTCCCTAACTTGGATGCATGTTTTCTGCTAGTATAACTTCTTTCACACTTGTCATGCATTTCATCTCAGTTTATTGCTTAAGGACAAGCACAGATTTAAGTATAGGAGCATTATAACAGTTTTGGTAGTTTGTCTAGTGAGAGGTGATAAAGTTTGTCTTGCAACAACCCATTTGTGTTTGGCCCCAACATTTGATTTTGGATGAATTGAATTGGTGAATGTAGTATGTATGCAAGATTCGATTCTTTGTATGCTGATAACTGAATGCTTTATCATTTAAAAATTGTGGGACCTGCTTGATTCAACTATTGTTAATAGACTCATCATCTGATTTCTCAAATTGGATCATGGTTAGCTCATAGAAATATCTGACTTGGTTGTATGCTTTCAACTTGAATAACTTCTTTCACACCTATTATGTGTTTCATATTATTTTATTGCTTGAGGACAAGCAAAGATTTAAGTTTAGGAATGTTTGATGCCTTGCATTTTGGTTGTATTTTATAATATTATTTTATCTCAAAACAAGGCATATTCTAGAGCTTTTATGTAATTTTCAGGCTTATTTATTTGCTTTGTTCGAAATCTTTACTTTTCCATGTGTTTATGGAATTTTAGGTAAAATCACCCAATTTTGAAGTCTTTTGAAGATTCTAAAGTGATAGGGTGATTCCTTACAAGAAGAGGAAGTTGCACGTCAAATTTGGACTAAATCTATGCTACTTTGGAAAATACGGCCAGGTGAACCCCGTGGGGTTCACTAGTGCTTTCACCGGATGTCTGAAAGTCCACAGAACACTTCACAGCTTGGTGAACCTGACGGGGTTTACCCGTGATTCTCTCGGAGGAAGTTTGCACTGAAATGTACAGTGCACTTCATTGGTAGGTGAACGCCGCGGGGTTCACCGGTGATTCTTATTGGACAAAATTGTACATAAGGCTTTCACCCGTCATTCTTACGAGGCAGCCCGACATCCATTCGGAATTTTGGCGATTCTGAGCCCGATTGATGTCTAAATTTGGCAAGAGAGGACTTTTTGGAAAGCTAATTCGAAGGAGAACACAGGGAATATAAAATCCACAATTGTTATGGCCAAATCGAAGGGCAATCGGTGGATGAAGTGGCATGGGCGAGTTGATCGGCGACAAGGGCTTCCGGAGAGGATTTTGGGGCGATTTCGCAACGGATCTTTACCAAAATTTGAGGAAACGTTCGCATCATCTTTTCCAACCTCTCCTTAGTCTTTATTTCTAGTTTTCTTTGTTGATTTGAGAGATTTGTGTGGATTTGTATGGCTTTTCTAGCTTAAACCTTTATTTGGGGCTCGGATGAAGCCCTTTGACTTGATCTATTGTATGAACTAAACTTTCTTGATGTTTTGAGTTTTATCTGAGCATATTTTATTTAGTTGTGCTTATTTAATATTATTACCTTGATCAAGTAATGTTGTGTGTTAGCCGACACGATTCATACTGAGAGGAGGATTGTGGCGGTGGAATCCTTAGGTAAAACTTGTGAATCCATGACACGAGAGTGCTTGGTTTTCACTCGAGGGCAATATAATTTTTCGTATAACTCATTGGGTTTATCTGGAACGATCCACCGCAAGAGTAGGAGACCGTTCCAGATAAGCACCAGTGTGTACCTCCGAGAGGGGGCATCCTGTAACTTAGGAAATATTCCTTATGTAAAATGCTAAACTCATGCATCAACTCAATTATAGTTTTGATAGATCAGTAATGTGGTGAATTCCGTTGTCTTGATATCTCTCAATTAGACACCTTTCATATTTTTATCGTTGCTTTTCCTATTTTATTTATAGTTGAGTTAGTTTACTTTATTCCCAAAACACAAAAAAATAGATTGCTTAGCTTCTAAAAATCAGAATAGTTGGTACTTGACCAAGCTCCCTGTGGGATCGACAATTTTTATATTACTTCAATAACACTGTGCGCTTGCGGTGCATATCAGTAGGTGCCCAAGCGTGCACTCTCTGCAGTCCCACACACACAGATGCCTCGAGTCCTGTTCTTCCACGCCCGGTGCTAGCCTCGGGAAGAAGATCCAAGCCTTTAGGAAGTCCTCTAGACAACTTGCGCCACCTCCAAGGGATGAGGCGCCAAGATGAGTGGGTAGAAGGTGAAGTCGCCAATCACTAACTGTTCTTCCGGCAAGAGGAGAAGAAGAGAAGAGGTTGCAGATTCAAGATGGAGGAGGTTTTGCGCCACTTTATGTTGCTCTTGCCCTTAGGTGTTCATGCCAATTGCCTTGTCAGGAGCTCTCGCATATCCATTGATAGATAGATGCAAGGGGTGGCATGAGGTATCATATAGGTGCAACACGTGAAGGATAAATTGGCTAGGGAAAAGGGAAGTGGGCGGCTAGGGTTTGTGGGGTGGCAATTAGTATTTGTGTTAAGGTAAGTCTCCAAGACATTACCATAAACACTTCCTAATCAACTATATGCGCTTGGCACTTGCCATACAAGCCAATGAAGCCATATGTGCCCCAACCCTTGCCATAGAGGCAAGGTTTCCATCCAAGGATGAAGGGGGAGGTGCCAATTGCTTCCTAATGAAGCACATTGCACCAACTTCTCACCATTATACCCACAGGCACCAATGGGGTAAGATTCATCCCCAATATACCCTTATGCCCTCTTATCTCTTCATGACAACTTATTATTAGGCCTCATTGGGTAATGAGCCAGCCCAAACTTCATTACATTGGTTGATTAAGCCAATAGATCCAATCCAATGCAACCCAAACTCAAATGTGGCTAACCATGGTCAATTTTGGGTCAACCTGCTAAAAATAAAGTTTGACTCCAATAACTCTCTTCCATCTCATCAGGCCTATTAGCGCTGATGAAATCTCCAAATAGATCCGAGCTATCCAATAACTCAATCATAAGGCTTCATGATCAATATGAGAACTCGAATATGAAGGTGTGCAACCCTATAGGTTCCTTCGACGTTGACAGTGATGACTTAAGGTCATCACAAGCAGTGAGTGGCATCGAGCAGTGCATCGCTACTACCCATGTCATCGGAATGGATATCGACATCGACATCTCCATCATCACAACTAGGTATAGATGTATTACAGTCTCTTTGCCAATTTGATATCTGATTGGACAAGTGTGTCACCACTTGTTTTTACCCAATCTCATGGTCATGACTAAATCAGGTTCTCCCCTAGGTATGACGATACACTTTTAGTCATATAACCATAGGGGGCCCCATGGATATCAAGCTTCTCTCAGGAAGGAGCAAATCCTCTATCTGTACATTGACCTTCTCATATGGGTTGTGACATACTTAATGACAACCGTTATGACCTCCCAACTACGGTGAGGTGTTAGGTTGTATCAAAGTATGTCCCTAACCATACAGAAGAGTCATTGACCTAAAGTCAAAGGATCAATATATCTCCCGTCACTTGTGAGGATAACTCATGACACCAAGTTAGTGCCTCATAGCGGGTCGGTCTAGTATATCTACCACTAATATACCCATATGTCTTCATTAGCACCTCGTGCCTAACTAGCCCATATACCAGTCTCACAAGTACTAGAGCTGTCTCATATCCACTCAGGTACATCGACTGGGGACAAGAGTTTGAGCATAGATCCAATCTATCTCCCCGGATATTATCATATAAGAACACAATCGCAGATGTAAACTAAACTTGATAATGATAATGCTAGTATGATATATAAGAAATATCAATATCAAGTAGTACAAAGTAAAGGAAACTAGGTTTTAGGGCATAAACACCAACAATCTCCCACTTGCACTTAGACCTAGAGGTTGAGGAAAGCGCCAAAGCCTTGGTCAGTGGGTTTGCTAGATTGTTCTCTATGTTAATTCTGCTAATCTTGACATCACCTCGATCAATGATCTCTCTGATCAGGTGAAATCTCTTGAGTATGTGTTTGGACCTTTGATGAGACCGTGGCTCCTTTGCCTATGCAATTGCTCTATTGTTGTCACAATAGAGCTCAATCGGATCCACAGTAGTTGAAACCACCTGAAGATCAAATATGAACTTCCTTATCCAAACGACTTCTTTGGCTGCCTCAGAAGCGGTGACATACTCAGCCTTGGTTGTAGAATTAGTTATGGTGGATTGCTTGAAGCTCTTCCAGCATGCAACACCTCCATTCATCTTGAACACATACCCTGCCTGTGATCTGAAGTCGTCTGGGTCAGACTAGAATGACACAGTGAAAGTCCCCTTAATCTAGGGGGCCGAAACCCTAAGGGAGGCGCATATAAAATTCGCATGGGAAGCTAGGGTTTCAAGAGATCTTAATATATCATATGATCAACTTTCGAATGCTAGTATAGAAGAGAAAGATCCATACCATCGCCATCTCTTGGATGGTGTCTTGGAAGCAGAGAGCGAGAGGATCTCCTCCAAAGGATGCGCACACAAGATGAAGAAGCCGCCTACTCCCTTGGTGCTCCTTGTGCTAGCAAGGTTCCAAGAGGTGCTTGTCGTGTGGAAGGAAAGAGATATTTTTTCTTCTTGGCCGAATCCTCTCCTAGAGACTTGAAGTCATCACCACACACGAGTGTGTCGAGAGAGAGGGGTGAGAGGCGAGAATAGAGCTTCCCTTTTGCGTGAACGTGAAGCGTGGTCACGTTTAGAGAAGTGCTATCTAAAAATAGCAAAGTCTCCAATTCATGCGACCATGAATTTTCCTTAACGCTATTAGCTCTCCCCTTTGAACCATGCGCTCATATGATGAGCCGGTTCAAGTTGGTTCAGTTCAAGAAACCAAATAAGCCAAGCAATTAGTCTAGATCTCAATTAAACCCTAAGGCTTCAGATCTAACCGTTGATCTCTCGATGCTTCTGATCTCACCGATCTAGCATCCATTCTCTCAATCGAAGCTTACCGATCTCAAGCCCTAATCAATCAAACATGATCAGACCAGATCTCACTTACAATCAGAGACTAAATTCCTTTAAACTGAACTTAAACAATTCAGTCCACACGATCTGACTTAAGTAAGCCATATCATCAAATTGTGCGACCCTGAGGGTTTCCTTTAAATGTCGGTAACGATAACTTACGTTATCACAAACAGTGAGGGGTATCTAGCAACACATCACTGTCTCCCGATATAAAGAAAAGAGTCTTCCAAGACTACACCCAAACAACAGCACAAGTGTGAATCAACTCACTAGGCATACATGATTCCTTTGCCACTGGATGTTCTTATTGGACAAGCGTGTCAAGCTTGTAACTCCAATATGATGAGCATGATTAGATCAGATGAACACAGTCACCTGGGTATGGCCATACACTCTCTCAATCATCTCATCCAGGGGGCCCCTTTAGAACATCACACTCCTTAAACAAGGAGACAACAATCCTATGTCTATCACTAGTGCCCTAACCTGACTCAAGCTCACCATCCAAGATAGTCTATAATCATTATGTTTCAAATGATATTGAACTACCTCAAAACAATGACAATCATCATCTATAAACACAAGTGATCTCAAGTCAGAGGACATGTGCCACTTGTAGCAAACAAGGATTATTCACATTGTGACAAGCAATTGAATATCCAAATAGGGTCTGTCCAGTACATCCAATGTACCCATGAGTCTACATCTTATTCCATGCTCGAAGCATCCTATAAGATTAGAACACATATTAGTCTTAATCATATCAAGGCTGTCTCATGTTCACCAAGATATATCAACTAAGGACTTAACTGCATGTCAGCCTAGCTGAACAGCTTTGAGACATTATTCAGAAGTACACTTATTGCAGCAGACAATGTAACAAAATGAATAACAACCATGCCTTTATAAACATAAGAGTTTATACATGATACTGTTACAATCCCAAGGCCTCAAACATTAGCCTTAAGGGCATACCCCAACACACAGCAGTGTAGCCCTGAACACCGAGCACTTGCTATCCCCCATAGACCAAGAACAAATCCTTAGTTCTTCTCAAATATTTTAGGATGTTCCTTACAGCCACCCAGTGTGCAGACCTAGATTGGATTGGTATCGGCTAGTTATGCTCATAGCATAAGCCACATTTTTTTCTTGTACACAACATTGCATACATGATCGATCCTACCATCGAAGCATAGGGAACTCGACTCATGTAATCCCTCTCAGCCTGTGTGGTGGGACACTAGCTCTTCGAGAGACTAAGGCCATGTCTCATTGGAAGGTATCCTTTCTTGGATTGCTCCAAGTTGAACCTCTCTAGGACCTTATCAATGTAGGTACTTTGACTAAGGGCCTAGAGCCTCTTGGATCTATCCCGGTAGATCCTCAACCATGTCTTTACAAATTGAAGACCAAGGATGTCGTTTCTAATGAGTAGTATGTCATCGACATACAAGACCAGAAAAGTCACCAAGCTCCTACTGAATTTTCTGTACACACAGGCGTCATCTTCATTTTTGATAAAGCCATAATCTCTTATAGCTTCATCAAATCAAAGATTTCAACTTTGAGATGCTTGCTTTAATTCCACGGTCGAACTACCAGAATGGTCTAGAAATCCGAGTCATATGTAAAGTAATTTTTTTGATTGAAAACTAGGACTTCATAATTCTTTTAAACTTAACTCATTGTAATTCCATCCACATAAATGGATTTCTTTAGCCTACATACCTTATATGCACTTGCAGGATGGATGACGCCATCAGGTTGTGTCATGTACACATCCTCTATCAGCTTCCCGTTAAGGAACACTATCTTTGTTAGTGTTATGCCCTGAGACCTATGTTTTGGTCTAGACATATGTACTACATACATTGATATTTATAGATATCCTAGCATTCTCGTTGTCATGGTTTATTATGCATCTGCGCATATGTATGTTTACATGATGATGTCCCTCGAGATATTACTATCTCAGTTTGCTTATGTCCCCAGTCAAGTACCATAGTGGATAGGGGACAGCTATGGTCCGGGGTGAGACTCGTTTATGCGCTGGTTAGCACGGGTTGCTTAATGCAGGCAAAAGGGTATGTCAAGGGAGATATACTAGATCGACCCGCCATGAGAGTTCTTCTTGGTGTCTCAAGAAGAATCTCACAGTGATAGAGTTGTATCTATTCTTTGACTTGAGGGAGATTATATCTCTATGTTGTAAGGGATATACTTTGATACAACCTAATGCCTCGCCGTAACATGGAGGTCATAACGGTTGTTATTGGGTATGTCTTAAGCAAAAAGAGAGGTACATCTTGCCGATAGAGGATTTGCCCCTTCCCTGCGGGGAAGCTTGATGTCCATGGGCCCCAAGATGGTGCATGAGTAAAAGAGTGTGGCCACATCCAGGTTTAGCCTGATTTGGTCATGACCATCATCGTTGGAATTAACAAGTGTGACATGCTTGTCCTGTTGGTGTATATGCCCTGAGACCTAGTATTGGTCCATATTTGTACTACTTGACTCTGATATTTATATCATTCTGGCATTGTCCTTATCATTGTTTGTTTACATCTGAGGTCATGTACTTACATGATAATGTCCTTGGAGACAGATTGGATCTGTGCTCAAACTATTGTTCCTAGTCAATGTACCTTAGTAGATATGAGACAGCTATGATACGTGAGAGACTAGTATTTTGGCAGGTTAGGCATGAGGTGCTAACGCAGACATATGAGTATATTAGTGGTGGATATACTGGACCTACGCGCTGTGAGGCTATGACTTGGTGTCATGAGTTATCCTCATAAGTGACAGGAGATACATTGATCTCTTAACATGAGGTCATTGACCATTCTATATGGTTAGGGACTTGCTTTGATACAACATAACACCTCGCCATAGTTGGGAGGTAATAACTATTGTCATTGTGCATGTCATGAGCCATATGAGAAGGTCAATGGACAGATAGAGGATTTGCCCCTTCCTGAGGGAAGCTTGATATCCATGGAGCTCCTCTATGGTTCTATGACTGAAAGTGTATGGCCATACCCAGGTGAGAACCTAATTTAGTCATGACCATGTGATTAGGTGAGAACAAGTGGTGACAAAACTTGTTCAATCGGTATTAGTTCGGCAAAGAGACTGTAATGCATTTGTACCTAGTACCGATGATGGGGATGTCGATGTTGATATACATTCTGATGACCTGGGTAGCAGTTATGCATTGCTAGGTGCCAGTCACTGCTTGTGGTGACCTTAGGTCAGCACTGCCAACGTTAGAGGAACCTATAGGGTCACACACCTAATGCATTTGTACCTAGTAGCGCCAATGGGCCTGATGAGATGGAAGAAAGTTATTAGAGCCAAACTTTATTTTTGGCACGTTGACCCAAAATTGACCATGGTTGGTCACATTTGGATTAGGGTTGCATTGGGTTGGATCCAATGGCTTAATCAACTTGTACAATGAAGTTTGGGCTATCTCATTACCCAATGAGGCCCAATAACAAGTTGTCATGAAGGGATAAGAACCCAAAGGGGTATAATGGGGAGAAAAGCCAACCCCATTGGTGCCAAGGGCATAATGGGGTGAGCTTGGCAAAATTTGCTTCTTATGGAAGGAATTGGCGCCTCCCCTTAGTTCTTGGATGGAAACCTTGCTTCTATGGAATGACATGGGGTGCCTATGGCATAACAGACATGTTTGGAAGGTATTAGGCGTTTAGAAGGGGATTATGGAAAGAGCTTGGAGTCTTGCCATAACCTAAACCCTAATTGCCACCTTGTAAACCCTAGCCGCCCATTCCCTTTGCCCCAGCCACATCTCTTCATATGAATTGCGCCTACCCTTATGTTGCCGACCCCTTCATCTATATATGTTGACACATATGCGAGAGAGCTCCTTATGCATTAAGGTTGGCGTGAACAACAAGGGGCGAGAGCAACTTAATAGGCATAATCCTCTTCCATCATCAAGCTGCAACCACTCTTCTACATCACCTCTTGGCACAAGAAGAGTTTCATCTTGGTGGCTTCATCTTCTACTCATCCCTCTTGGCGCAACATCCTATGGTGGTGGCACAAGTTGTGTAGAACAATCCCTAAGGCTTGGATCTTCTTCCCGAGGCGCGCACCAGGAGTGGAAGAAGAGAGCTCGAGGCATCTGTGTGTGTAAGACTACAGAGGGCGCACACTTGGGCTCCTATTTCGACATCGGCCTCATCTTGGTCCTAAGCTAGTTTGTATCTCATTGTGTCGACCCCCTCACAAGATGACCTTCACTAGGTTTTTAGGACCGGCCTATTTCGGGGTTATTATTCCGGTATGCATGTATTCTCTATGAAAATTGTAAAATATCCCTGGGGTTTCCCAATAGTGGTATTCGAGTAACTTGCAAGCCTCGAACGATGCACTTTCATGCTTTTCCATGCTCATATGCCATGTTTCAATTTTCGCAAATTGCATGATCACATGGCGCATGATTTTTCTAGGAAGGAAAAATTATAGTTTCTTATTCCTATCATCTTTTCAATCTCTTTTGGAATTATTGGTTATTTCTCTTGATTGATTTAAGATCAATGGCGCATGTAATTTTGTCAAGTAGGACGGACATTGTGTCTTCAGACTGGCCGGGTCTCTTGATCGGACAAAATTGCTAGTCGATAGGATTTATGAAATCAATATGAAAAATTAATGGCAAACAATCAAAAGATTTGTGATAAGAAGATGAGAAAATGAGACTTATTTTATGAGAATCTAAAATTTCAGATTTTGAGTTTTTCATGAGCATATAGAATTGCATATGTAAATGCCTTGTTTGTGCATGATGTTGTGGTCATGAGTCAAGCCCCTTAGCATGCTTGTGATGTTTCCTTGTGAGGCCTGTGTGCTGCTTTTCTTTTTGATTTTAACTAAGCAGAAGATTAGGGTAGCGCATCCACTTGGAACCTTGGCACATGCATGCTTGCTTGCGCACCTTGCAAGGTGGCGCAATAAGCATCCTTGCTTGCGCACCTTGCAAGGTGGTGCAACAAGCATCCTTGCTTGGCTTGGTGGCACATCAAACTCTTTGCATGGGGGCGCAAGATGCTTTGGCCGAGCCCTTGGGCTTGAGAGCTATGCATCTTGTGGCTTGCAAGGTGGCACACCTTGCTTGGAGGAATGCCCATGGCATTGGCCGAACCTATGAGGGTGCTTCTAAAGGGTACCTCTAGGGTTTGAGTGCTAAACCATGGTGAGAAGGACCTTGGAGCCAACCTTGAAGATCAAGCTAGAGGTCGGCCAGGCTAGGTGTAGTTTTAGGGGCTTTAGTCCTAGGTCAAGAGTTGAACCCCTTTTGGCATGGGTTAGTTCAATGTCTTGAATGGGCTATGATCACATCATCCTTTTATTGCTTTCTTTACCAATGCTAAAGTATGTCTGTGATGTTTTATCATTATGTTATCACTATAGGATTGCATGCCTGTAATGTTAGACATAAGATAGAACTAAGAGGATGAGACCTCAAAAATCCTATTTCCAAATATCAAGTATAGTAGCCTTCTAACGCGTAGCCCTCACCAAGCTACCGATCAGTGATGTTGTGAACTGTTTCCCACCCTCATGGGACACACCCACATATCTTTAGAAGGTGTGTGGCGGCAATGGTTCCCCAGTCCAGTTTTACCCTAGACGTGCCTTCGCAAGGAAACTCGTTGGCCCTAGGCATAACAGTTAGGAATGGACTTGACTAGATTTTCATGTGTGTGGGGCACATGATGAAACTCTAGAGGCATTGTTGAGAGGTTAGGGTTTCATGCTGTATCCAGCTGATGACACCAAAATATATCGTATATTTTGTATCATTTTATATATCTTTTCATGCTAAATTAAAGATCTTTTTGCTTATTTTTATGCTAAATTTATCAAATGTTGCAAAGTATACTTCTGTTTTGGTTTGTCATGATTTTAAGGTAAAAAGGCACTATTTTAAGGCATTTTCAATCAAAATCAAAGACATGGAAGAGTTACCATCATCAAGAGGAGATCACCTGACAAATTTCACGCAAATCAGAGCAATACACCAAAATACGGTAGTGCCGTATTCTATATTACGGTACCGTATTTCCGTATGCTACCATAATATCAGAGCACTACTGTAAATTGGTGGATTTTCCGATCAGAGAGTTTAATGAAAAATACGGCACCACCGTAAGAAATTACACGGGCCGTATTTTGAAGCGCATTCAGAATAGAGAAAATTGCTGAAATTACGGCACTGCCGTAAACTTTGACACTGGCCGTATTTTCCAGACAACATCAGATCAGAGAACGCGACCGATTTTACAGCACTGCCGTAAAATATTACACTGTCATATTTCTGCTTTTGAACGCGACTTCCACAGTTAACTTTGAAGCCCGATTTTTGTGGAGATGATTGCAGGAGATCCAGATATCCAAATTGAGATTTGAAAGAACTGAGATTTTGGATTTTCAGAAGTTGTGACAGAACTGAGATTTTCTAAAATTTGTGAATTTTCTTGTGTTTTATATTTTGAAAAGAAAAGGTTTTATTTGATTGATTAGTGTTGGATTATCTTTTTGTTCTTTATAGATTTGAAGATATGTCTTATAACTCCTGGGCAACTGAAAGAGGTGAAGTATACATGCCATATAAAGATGATTCATCATGCACTCTTCAAGATAAGTTAGATTTTATCTCTCATCAAATAGACACTTTAAATATGCATCCTGTTAAGACATCTTATTCTTCTATTAGTTGTGATATTTGTGGATGTTTTGATCGTTATACTTCTGATTGCTAATCTTTATATTCTCCAAATTCAAATTCACCATGTTATCAAGATAATCAACATTACTCTAGATGAGAAAATCAAACTTCTTTTTACGAGGATTGCTCAAATCATGTTTCTGAACCATATTTTGAGGATACTGAAGAATCTAGATTAGAATCTATGCTTGAGAAATGCATGACAAATCAAAACCAATTCATGACAAATCAAAATAAGGAAATTGAAGAGCTTAAGGAAATAATTGGTCAGCTTGCTTCTAATGTAGAATCTATATATGCTCATTCTGAATTTTTAGAAACCCAGTTAGCACAACAAGCTTGCTTATTTGAGTTTGATTTGGAAACTGAAAAACTTGATTTAGAAAATTCCCCCTCTGATTATGATTGTTTTGAGATTGAGCCTTATGTGGTTATTAATGCATCTCACTATGATTTTGATAATTGTGAAATTGATTCCTTTGATAATTTATTTGTGGAAAAATTTGAGGAAATTAAAATTGAAAACCCCTCTTTTGATGAAATTGATTCTTTTGATGATATGTTATTTGTGGTTAATTCTGATGAAGGATATGAGGGGTCTAATTTAGAAAGATCTTACTCTGATTTTGTTAGTAATTTTGAAATTGATGAAGTGCATGAAGAACTTGAAAAGGATTTGAAAATTATGAATATTGATAAATCTCACCATTATGATGCTTTGCCCATATCTATTGTTCACTCTTTTGATTTATTTGAAAAACTATGCTTTATTGAGGAACCTAGTTTGAGACAGAGAGATTATTTTGATGATCCAATGCTTGAATATTTTGATAAGAGTCCTATTGCAATTGAAGACATGAATTTGAAGAAGGGACTAATGATTTTGCTTTTTGATAAATATAAGAAGATTATTGAATATCCTTTGAGTGAAGTTGAAAATTTTGATTTTGATTTCTGCATATTTGAGAGAGCCATGTCAATCTTGATTTACATGAAATTCTAGATATTTGGATTAGTGGCTAAACTTTTTGGACAAAGGAAATGCAGAAAATTATATGCTATTTATTTTGGTACTGATTCACCTGCTTCACCATGAGATTTGAGTTTTGGTCAAGCTAATGACCTAAAAAGTTGTGCTTCTTGGGAAGCAACCCAAGCATTATCACTTAGCTTAGTTTCTTTTATTTTAGTTTATTTTTAGAATTAATTTTTCTTTTCTTTTTGCAGGGAGAAACAAAATTTTGCGCAAAATACGACACTACCGTAATTTTGAGTTTTTTTTACCCCAGAGTTCTTCGAAAAATATGGCACTGTTGTAAGCATTTGACACCCGTAATTTCAAAACTGCATTCTGTTTATTTGAGTAGGTGTTTTCTCGCTGCGATTTTAAGAAACTGGGTTGGGAAAAATTTTGATCTTTGGCACCATCACGAAGTACTCATCTTTGTCTATCATCTGGGTATTTTTTCTGAATTTTAAAGTCCATGGATCATTCTGAAACACATAGCAACTTTTCAATTCTGATTAATTTCTACAACAGTTTTCTTTTGACTAATCTGATTAACGTTTTTGTTGCAAGTATTTGAGATACTTCGATGAGTTGAAACCCTGATTTTTCGCATGGAATCTGAAGAACATGTGTCGTTCTATCTCGTGGATTAGTTGATTTCATGAAAATATTTTCTGTTCATTCTAGGACACATGGCAACTTTTAGAATTTAATTAACTTTTGTGCAGTTTTGTAATCTGATTAGCCTTCTTTCTATTGATACCCAAAATTCCTGAAAAATTTTGATCCTTTATTTTTCATAGGCCCGGAAAGAACAATTTTCATCTATTACATGGTTATGTCCATTTTCTTTTTGGATCATTAAATCTTATTTTTCGGTATAGCTACTTTTCATAAAAAATTCACTAGCTGCACTATTTGCTTTCTACCTGTTATTGCTTCTTTTGGCTCCAGATCTAGAAATCTTCAAAAGCAACTGTCTTCCACCTCTAGCTACCATTGCATCTGCCTCTGACATCACTGTTTCCAGCTGTCGACATTAGATTATACCATCAGCAGACTCTTACTCCTTCTATTGCCTCTATTTCCATTTATTTGATTTATTTATGCAGCAAACTCTTCATTAGTGACTGATTTTTTTTTATCTATGCAGCATTATTTTTGGCACCCACTGGCCGACGATCTCACCTCCAGGACTGTAGTCTCTAGTAGGCCACTAGAGATTACTCATTCTACTGTCTACATCACCATCATGTTGGGGTATGCCCTTAAGGCTAATGTTTGAGGCCTTGGGATTGTATCAGTATCATGTAATAAACTCTTATGTTTATAAAGGCATGGTTGTTATTCAGTTTGTTACATTATCTGCTGCAATAAGTGTACTTCTGAATAATGTCTCAAAGCTGTTCAGCTGGGCTGACATGCTGTAAAGTCCTTAGTCGAGATATCTTGGTGAACATGAGACAGCCTTGATATGATTGAGACTAATATGTGCTCTAATCTTATAGGATGCTTCGAGCATGGAATAAGATGTAGACTCATGGGTACATTGGATGTACTGGACAGACCCTACTAGGATATTCAATTGGTTGTCACAATATGAATAATCCTTGAATGTAACAAGTGGCACATTTCCTCTGACTTGAGATCACTTGTGTTTTCTAAATGATGATTGTCATTGTTTTGAGGTAGTTCAATATCATTTGAAACATAATGATTATAGACTATCTTGGATGGTGAGCTTGAATCAGGTTAGGGCACTAGTGATAGATATAGGATTGCCGTCTCCTTAATTGGAGTGTGATGTTCTAAAGGGGCCCCCTGGATGAGGTGATTGAGAAAGTGTATGGCCATACCCAGGTGACTGTGTTCATCTGTTCTAATCATGCTCATCATATTGGAACTACAAGCTTGACGCGCTTGTCCAATAAGAACATCCAGTGGCAAAGGAAATATGCATGCCTTGTGAGTTGGATTTACACTTGTGCTGTGGTTTGGGTGTAGTCTTGGAAGACTCTTTCCTTTATATCGGGAGACAGTGATGTGTTGCTAGATACCCCTCACTGATCGTGATAACGTAAGTTATCGTTACCGACATTTAAAGGAAACCCTTAGGGTCGCACAATTTGATGATATGGCTTACTTAAGTCAGATCGTGTGGACTGAATTATTTGGGTTCAGTTTAAAGGGATTTAATCTCTGATTGTGAGTGAGATCTGGTCTAATCATGTTTGATTGATTAGGGCTTGAGATCGGTAAGCTTCGATCGAGAGAATGGATGCTAGATCAGTGAGATCAGAAGCATCAAGAGATCAACGGTCAGATCAAGAGCCTTAAGGTTTTAATGTGATCTGGACTAATTGCTTGGGTTAATTGGTCTATGAACCAGACCTAGTTGAACCGGCTCATGATATGAGCGCTTGGTTCAAAGAGGGGAGAGGAAAATGCGATTGGTTCATGAGCGCATGAACACATGATCGCATGAAAGAGTAAGGTTGGCTATTTTTAGCAACCACGCCTCCATGTTTTGGGTAGAGCGCATCTCTTGTCGCCTCACTCCTATTCCCGTCACCTCCTCTTGTGGAAGTTCCTCTTCACGCTTTGGAGAGTCAAGGACTGAGCAAGCAAGACGTTCTTCTTCCCTTCTCACACGAACAAAGACACCAAGGAACTTTGCTAGCACAAGGTGTACCGAAGGGAGTAAGCGCATAGATCTTCTTGTGTGCGAACCGTTTGGAGGAAAGCGACTTCACTTTCTTCTTCCTAGACGCCATCCAACAAATGGCATTGGTATGGTTCTATCTCTTATATACAATCGATTTAAGTTGATTATATTACATGCATTGAAAAGATCCCAAGAAACCCCCTTTCCGCTGCTAGATATATAACATGCGCCTATCTAGGGTTTCGCCCCCCTTGTCTAAGGGAACCTTCAATTGGTATCAGAGGCGGTTGTTTGCATGTTTCTATGATTGCTTAAGACTTTGTGATCCATATATGCGAAAGTATGAGTATGCTTAGATCTATAACATGCGCATATTAGATGTTTCATGCGAAAAATATTTCATGTTACATTTTTATGTTGGCGCATGTTCTTTGCGCTTGTTTCATTGTGTTTTCAAAACAAAACTTGCGCGACTCTCATTAGATCTAAGAGGCGCCTGCTTTAAACCCTTAGACGGGTTATTAGGGTTGAAGTCATCCCCTAGGTTAGATCCAAACAGTCTGATCAGACTATCTGACAGCCTTGATGGGTCGACCAGATAGCATCTGTGCGCAAGCACGAGATGGCTATAGGTCGACTGCAGATAGGCGTGTAGCGATGTCTGATTGAGACGACTAGTGAACACACATGAGTTAGGCCCGGGGTCACACCCGCTTGCCAGAACTCATGAGGGTTGTTCAGCCCTGGCGCATGCATGGTTGACCATTAGGTCGACTCAAGTCAGTTACGACTTGGTGCATGCAAGGGCAATGGATCTGACTAGGTTTGATGAGTGGATCCCTTGTAATGGACCGTCGAAAGGCAGCAGGGCAAATAAGGAAATTAAAATTGATGCCAATGGGTTTTTAAAAAATTTATTTTCTTATTGGATCACATGCTGATTAGATGCCATATGTATGTTTATTTAATCTTATGTGGGCTGCCCGTTTAATGTGTGCTGTGCTGGGGCCTGCGTGCCTGGAATTTTATTGTAAATTAATTCTTATTTTTGTGATCTGCGAATCACAGTTTAATTAATTTATAAAATGTAATTGACCTGCGAGTCAATCTTGTCTAGATAGATTAATTTGTAAATTAGTCAGACAAGAGCACAGAGCACACTTGGCAGAGGCGCATGCAGCAGTGGCTAGACCAGGTGGGAGGTCCAGGGTTCGACTCTGGGACCAGGCGCATTTACCTGGTGGGCGCACCTGAGCTGCAGTGGGCGCTTGGGCCAAATGAGCAGCAAAAGACCCATCAAGAAAAGCAAATGAAGACTTAAGTTTATTTAAGGTCTAACTTAGGCTCAATGGGCTTTTACCACATAAGATCAGCATTGCTTTCTATTTATTGCTGTTATAATTAGAATTGCATGAGTTTATCTTCTGCTATCACCATAGGAATTGTATGATAGTTAAGAAGATAAAAGACCGTTAAAATCCAACGCTAAAATATCAAGCTCGTAAGCCTTCTGACGCGAAACCTCACTGTTTTGACTATCGTTGGAGCCGTGTTGTACCCACTCAGTGGGCACGTCCATCTATCTTCAGACGGTGCGGGATTACACCTGCGTGTTACAGAGAAGGGATTTATCGCTTCTCGTTGCTCAGCATAGCACGTGGTGGTCCAGGGAGTAGGTCGGGTTAGCTTGACCGTGTAGGCTACATATGTGGCGCATATGGTAGCACATGGAGGCAGCCATCTGTGGGGTCAGAGACTGTGTTGTACCAACTCAGTTGGCACAGTCTGCTGGATTGCCCAGATGAAGGGGAATCGCACGGGTTGGCGATTGGCTGGAACAGCCTACCAGAGATTAGTGCTTGTACTCTCTGTGCATCTTATCTCGCCAGAGCGGGACGCGGAGACCAAGTATGAAATCTGGATCCCATCTCACTAAAAGAGTTCTACTCTTTCGGCCTATTTTGCTGGATTTTTCAGCCAGATAAAATAGTGAGAAAAAGAATCATTCTTAAGTCCTGATTGATTCTTAACATTGATACTGACCTTGCTGTTCTTGCATTGTTGTAGATACCTGCAGCAACGAACACCATGAGCTTCAATGTGCGATCCCTACTGGAAAGGGAGAAGTTTGCTGGGCCGAACTTCTCAGACTGGTACGGACACCTTAAGATTGTTCTTAAGGCAGAGAGGAAACTGTATGTCCTCGAGACGGCTATACCGCCTCAGCCCGCTCCGAACGCCGCAAGGGCGGTTCGGGAAGCTTATGAAAAGCACGTCAATGATAGCATTGATGTCGCTTGCCTGATGCTAGCGTCTATGACGCCACCGCTGCATCGTCAGCATGAGGATATGTCGGCTATAGAGATTATAGCGAACCTCAAGATGCTGTATGCTGCACAGGCGAGGACAGAACGCTATAATCTGACAAAGCTGTTCTTCTAGAGCAAACTGGCTGAAGGGAGCCCAGTGGGAGCTCACGTGCTCAAGATGATTGGGCACAAGGAGGCTCTAGAGAAACTGGGGCATACCATCAATCAGGAGCTTGCTGTAGACATTATTCTGCAGTCTCTCCCGCCCTCTTTCGATGCGTTCATCATTAAATTTAATATGAACAAAATCGACTGTACTCCGGCAGAGCTGCTGAATATGCTCTTGACTACTGAGGAGACTCTGAAGGGAAAGCCTTCGACCTCTGTCTTAATGGTTCCTTCTAGGAACAAGAAGAAGGGGAAGAAGGGCAAGGCCCCTGTCAAGAGTTACAGCAAGGCTCTGAAGCAAAAAGTTAAGCGGTCAAAGGAATACAGATGTTTCCACTGTGGCTAGCTGGGTCACTGGAAAAAGGACTTTAAAGCGCTCCAAGGAGATAAGAGGGGAAGCTTTGCTTCTGGCTCAGGTATTTATGTGACGGAAGTCATGATATCCTCTTCTTCTATTTCATGGGTGTTGGACACTACATGTGGAGTTCACATTTGTTCAAATGTACAGGAACTCAAGAGAAGAATGTTGGGGTATGCCCTTAAGGCTAATGTTTGAGGCCTTGGGATTGTATAAGTATCATGTAATAAACTCTTATGTTTATAAAGGCATGGTTATTATTCAGGTTGCTACCTTGTCTGCTGTAATAAGTGTACTTCTAAATAATGTCTCAAAGCTGTTCAGCTAGGCTGACATGCATATGTCCTTAGTCGAGATATCTTGGTGAACATGAGACAGCCTTGATATGATTGAGACTAATATGTGTGCTAATCTTATAGGATGCTTCGAGCATGAAATAAGATGTAGACTCATGGGTACATTGGATGTACTGGACAGACCCTACTAGGATATTCAATTGTTTGTCACAATGTGAATAATCCTTGAATGCAACAAGTGGCACATGTCCTCTGACTTGAGATCACTTGTGTTTCTAAATGATGAATGTCATTATTTTGAGGTAGTTCAATATCATTTGAAACATAATGATTATAGACTATCTTGGATAATGATCATGAGTCAGGTTAGGACACTAGTGATAGATAAAGGATTGCCGTCTCCTTGTTCAAGGAGTGTGATGTTCTAAAGGGGCCCCCCTGTATGAGATGATTGAGATAGTGTATGGCCATACCCAGATGACTATGTTCATCTGATCTAATCATGCTCATTGTATTGGAGTTACAGGCTTGACATGCTTGTCCAATAAGAACATCCAGTGGCAAAGGAAACATGTATGCCTTGTGAAGTGGATTCACACTTGTGCTGTGGTTTGGGTGTAGTCTTGGAAGACTCTTTCCTTTATATCGGGAGACAGTGATGTGTTGCTAGATACCCCTCACTGATTGTGATGACGTGAGTTATCGTTACCGACATTTAAAGGAAACCCTTAGGGTCGCACAATTTGGTGATATGACTTACTTGAATCAGATCGGGTGGACTGGATTGTTTTGATTCAGTTTAAAGGAGATTAAACTCTGATTGTAAGTGAGATCCAGTCTGATCATGTTTGATTGATTAGGGCTTGAGATCGGTAAGCTTTGATCGAGAGTGTGGATGCTAGATCTGGGAGATCAAGAGCATCAAAGGATGAACGGTCAGATCTTGAACCTTAGGGTTTATTTTGGTCTGGACCAATACTTGGGCTGATTTGGTTTGGTCATTGGACCAACTACATTGAACCGGCTCATATGTGAGCGCTTGGTTCATTTGTGAGATGAGATATGCGTTTGGTTCACTTCATGTGAACGCATAACGCATGTGTTGAAGACTTACCATTTATGGCATTTCGGTTTTGCCATAGTGATGAATGTCTCCACATTCGATCACAAGCTTGGAAAAACGCTCATCTCCCCTTTGGCTCTCGACGACACTCGAACTCTCGGGTGGTAGAGGTTGACGAGAAGAAGGATCGGCCAAGAAAGCTTTCATCATCTCCTTCCATTCGACAAGGAACCTTGGGTGCCTTGCTAGCACAAGTGACGCCAAGGAAGTAAGAGATCTTCACCTTGTGTGTGAACTTTTGGAGGAGATCAAAGTTGCTCTCTTCTTCCAAGCCGACATCCAACTTCATGGCGTTGGTATGATCCCTTTAAAGATCCTTTCGCTTATACATAAGTTAACCATATGATCTACATGCGATCATGAGGGTGACACCCCTAAAATTGCATTTGCGCCCCCCTCTAGAAAGGGGCTTTATCCGCTTGCGCTCCCCCTTGAAGGGGACCTAACAATTGGTATCAGAGGTTGGGATTCATGTAGATTCATATGATTGCTTCATGTTGCTTGTTTGTGATCCGAGTATGTCAACGCATGTTATAGATCTATCTTGAAGTTTCATCATGTTTGCGCTTGTTACCATATATCTAGTTGCGCATGCTAATGTAGATGAAAGCTTCTTACTTTGTTGTTGCGCATGTTGTAGTTGGTTTTTACCTAAAACTTGTAACATCTTGCGCGCTCCATTTAGATCTAATGGCGTCTACTATAAACCCTTAGATGGGTTGATGGGGTTGAAGTCACCTCTAGGGTAGATCCAATAGTCTGATCAGACCATCTGACAGCCTAGATGGATCGACCAGATGGCACCTGTGCGCATGCATGAGGTGGCCATAGGTCGATTGCATCTTAGGCGTGTAGCGAGGTCTGGTTGAGACAACCAGTGAACACACATGAGTTAGGCCCGGTGTCACACCCGCTTGCCAGAACTCATGAGGGTTGTTCAGCCCTTGGCGCATGCATGGTTGACCATTAGGTCAACTCGGGTCAGTTAGGACTCGGTGCATGCAAGGGCAGAGGATCTGACCAGATGGATGAGTGGATCCCTATCAATGGACCATTGTAAGGTTGTAGAACACATAAGAAAATTAAAATTGATGCCAATGGGGTTTTCAAAATTTTATTTTCTTGTTTTAGGATCACATGTTGATTGATGCCATGATGCTTGTCTATTTATTCTTATGTGGGCTGCCCATGTTAAATGTGTGCTGTGCTGGGGCCTGCGTGCCTGGAATTAAACTTGTAAATTAATTTGTGATCTGCGAATCACATTTTTAATTAATCTATTGTATAATTGACCTGCGAGTCAAACTTGTCTAGATAGATCAAATTGTATTTGATTAGACAAGAGCACAAAGGCACACATCCCAGAGGGGCATTCAGCTGGTGGCGCACCTGAGGTGCTCTTGGAGCTAGGGCCCTGGGTTGGACCAGATGAGATGCAAATGTCCCAAGAAGCTCAAGTGAAGACTTAAGATAATTTAAGGTCTTACTTAGGCTATGGGCTTTTACCACATAAGATCTGCATGCTTTCTACTTATTGCTTATAATTAGAATTGCATGTTTAGTTATCTTCTGCTATAGCCATAGGATTTGCCTGATAGTAAGAAGATAAAAGACCGTTAAAATCCAAACGCTAACATATCAAGCTCGTAAGCCTTCTGACGCGAAACCTCACTATTCTGATTATCGTTGGAGCCGTGTTGTACCCACTCAGTGGGCACGTCCATCTATCTTCAGATGGTGCTAGATTACACCTGCGTGTTACAGAGAAGGGATTTATCGCTTCTCGTTGCTCAGCATAGCACGTGGTGGTCCAGGGAGTAGGTCGGGTCAGCTTGACCATGTAGGCTACATATGTGGCGCATATGGTAGCACATGGAGGCAGCTATCTGTGGGATCAGAGACTGTGTTGTACCAACTCAGTTGGCACAGTCTGCTGGATTGCCCAGATGAAGGGGAATCGCACGGGTTGGCGATTGGCTGGGACAGCCTACCAGAAATTAGTGCTTGTCATCTCTGTGCATCTTATCTCGCCTGAGCGGGACGCGGAGACCAAGTATGAAATCTGGATCCCATCTCACTAAAAGAGTATTACTCTTTCGGACTGTTTTATGGATTTTACAGTCAGCTAAAATAGTGAGAAAAAGGAATCATTCTTAAGTCCTGATTGATTCTTAACATTGATACTGACCTTGCTATTCTTGCATTGTTGTAGATACCTGCAGCAACGAACACCATGAGCTTCAATGTGCGATCCCTACTGGAAAGGGAGAAGTTTGCTGGGCCAAACTTCTCAGACTGGTTCGGACACCTTAAGATCGTTCTTAAGGCAGAGAGGAAACTGTATGTCCTCGAGACGGCTGTGCCGCCTCAACCCGCTGCGAACGCCGCAAGGGCGGTTCGGGATGCCTATGAAAAGCACGTCAATGATAGCATTGATGTCGCTTGCCTGATGCTAGCGTCTATGACGCCACCGCTGCAGTGTCAGCATGAGGATATGTCGGCTATAGAGATCATAGCGAACCTCAAGATGCTGTATGCTGCACAGGCGAGGACAGAACGCTATAATCTGACGAAGCTCTTCTTTCAGAGCAAACTGGCTGAAGGGAGCCCAGTGGGAGCTCACGTGCTCAAGATGATTGGGCACAAGGAGGCTCTGGAGAAACTGGGGCATACCATTAACCAGGAGCTTGCTGTAGACATCATTCTACAGTCTCTTCCGCCTTCTTTCGATGCGTTCATCATTAATTTTAATATGAACAAAATCGATTGTACTCCGGCAGAGCTGTTGAATATGCTCTTGACTACTGAGGAAACTCTGAAGGGAAAGCCTTCAACCTCTGTCTTAATGGTTCCTTCAAGGAACAAGAAGAAGGGGAAGAAGGGCAAGGCCCCTGTCAAGAACTACAGTAAGGCGCTGAAACAGAAGGTGAAGCGGTCGAAGGACAACAGGTGTTTCCACTGTGGCCAGCTAGGTCACTGGAAAAAGGACTATAAAGCGCTCCAAGGAGATAAGAGGGGAAGCATCGCTTCTGGCTCAGGTATATATGTGACTGAGGTCATGTTATCTTCTTCTACTATATCATGGGTGTTGGACACTGCATGTGGAGTTCACATTTGTTCAAATGTACAGGAACTCAAGAGAAGAAGGCAGGTGGGACAGCATGAGGTAGACCTACGAGTTGGAAACGGGGCACGGGTTGCTGCTGTTGCTGTAGGAGACTATTTCATTTCTTTACCATCTGGCATTGTATTAGAATTAAACAATTGTTATTTTGTACCCAGTATTACCAAGAATATTATCTCTATTCCTGCTCTTGTCAGGAAAGGATTTGCCTTTGAATGCAAGATTTCAAAGTGTGTTTTATCTTATGATAATATTGTGTATGCAACTGGTTCAATTAACAATGGGTTATTCATGTTGGACATGGAATATTCTATACAAAACATTGATAATAAGAAAGCCAAGTATGCTGATGACAGCACCTTGCTATGGCATAGTCGTTTAGGCCATATTAACGAGAAGCGCATTAAGCGGTTGCATGATCATGGACTGCTGGGATCATTCTCCTATGAGGAGATTGATACATGCAAAGCTTGTTTAATGGGTAAAATGACGAAGTCACCTTTTCTTAACAAAGGTCAAAGGGCTTCAGGTTTACTTGACCTTATACACAGTGATGTGTGTGGGCCTTTTAGTAAACATGCCAGAGGTGGCTATCATTACTTCATTACCTTTACTGATGATTTCAGTAGGTATGGATATGTCTATTTGATGAGACATAAGAGTGAATCTTTTGACAAGTTCAAAGAGTTCAAAAATGAAGTACAGAATCAGCTAGGCCGAAATATCAAGGCACTTCGTTCTGATCGAGGTGGTGAATACCTAAGTCATGCGTTTACTGACTATCTGAAGGAGTGTGGGATTATCTCATAGCTCACTCCACCAGGAACACCGCAATGGAATGGTGTGTCCGAGAGGAGAAATAGAACGTTACTTGATATGGTTCGTTCTATGATGAGTCAGGCTACTCTACCGTATTCCTTTTGGGGTTTTGCACTGGAAACAGCTGCAAAGGTACTAAACCGAGTGCCATCCAAGGCAGTTTCTAAGACACCATATGAGTTATGGTATAGGAAACAGCCAAGCTTGACATTTATCAGGATCTGGGGTTGCGAGGCTTATGTCAAAAAGCTCGCCTCTGGGAAGCTGGAGAGCAGATCTGAGAAATGTATATTTGTCGGTTACCCTAAGGAAACTAAGGGTTATTATTTCTACGATCCCAAAGAGAACAAAGTATTTGTTGCTCGGACGGCCATATTTCTTGAGAAGGAGTTTCTTCTGCAAGAGGCCAGTGGGAGAGAAATAAAGCTGGATGAGATTCCAGAAGAAGGACAAAGTAGTCAAGCACAGTTGGATGTGCCTGAGCCGGTAGAACAGGTTGTCGAACAACCTGAGGCTCAAATATCACGGGAACCGCGAAGATCGGGAAGGATCCATCGACAGCCTGAGCGCTATGACGGAGTCTACATCATTGATAATGATGAACCCTTCACATATGCGGATGCGGTCAGTGGACCGGAGTCAGCTAGATGGCTTGAAGCTATGCGAGCCGAGATGGACTCCATGTCAGATAACCAAGTCTGGGATTTGGTTGATCCGCCTCTGGGAGTAATCCCTATAGGCTGTAAATGGATCTTCAAGAAGAAGGTTGACATGGATGGTAACGTGGTTACCTATAAAGGCAGGCTGGTTGCGAAAGGTTTCAAACAAATCTACGGGATAGATTATGATGAAACTTTCTCACCTGTAGCCATGTTTAAGTCTATTCGGATTCTTTTCGCGATAGCTGCATATTATGATTATGAGATCTGGCAGATGGATGTGAAGACAGCTTTCCTTAATGGAAATCTGGATGAGGATGTGTATATGACACAACCTGAGGGTTTCACTAATCCATCAGATCGTCATAAAATATGCAAGTTAAAGAAGTCCATTTATGGACTTAAACAAGCATCTAGAAGCTGGAATATTCGTTTTGATGAATCAATCTCTGAGTTTGGTTTCATCAAGAACGAAGATGACCCGTGTGTATATAAGAGGTTTAGTGGGAGCGTAATTACATTCGTAATCCTCTACGTCGATGACATCTTGATCATTGGAAATGATATTCCTGAACTGCATGCTGTTAAAGCATGGTTAAGGAAATGTTTCCAGATGAAAGATCTAGGAGAAGCAGCCTATGTATTAGGTGTGAAGATCTACAGGGATAGATCTAAGAGGCTTCTCGGGCTGTGCCAGAGTACTTACATCGATAAAGTCCTGGAGAGATTTCATTTAGAGAATTCTAAACGAGGATATCTTCCAGTCAGACATGGTCTGAATCTTTCGAAGAGTCAGTGTCCACAAACACAGACTGAGAAAGATGAAATGGACAATACGCCTTATGCTTCGGCTATTGGGTCCATTATGTATGCGATGTTGTGTACTCGCCCAGACGTCGCTTACGGGTTAAGCGTGACCAGTCGGTTCCAAAGTAATCCAGGTATGGCGCACTGGATTGCGGTCAAGAACATTTTAAAATATCTACGGAGGACCAAAGATATGTTCTTGATATATGGTGGTCAGGAAGAACTCAGTATAGAAGGATATACTGACGCTTCGTTCCAGTCGGACCAGGATGATTTCCGATCACAATCAGGCTATGTTTTTAGCTTGAATGGTGGAGCAGTGGTGTGGAAGAGTTTCAAACAGTCAACTGTTGCTGATTCCACAACAGAAGCCGAGTATGTTGCAGCCTCGGAAGCATCCAAGGAGGCAGTGTGGATTCGTAAGTTCGTGAAAGAACTTGGTGTCGTTCCTTCGAGTGCAGATCCTTTGGTTATCTTCTGTGATAACACTGGAGCAATCGCACAAGCAAAGGAACCACGGTCGCACCAGAAGTCCAAGCACATACAGAGACGGTTTCACTTGATCCGGGAGATCATTGATCGAGGCGAGATCAAAATCTGCAAAGTTCATACAGATGACAATCTGGCTGACCCGCTTACCAAGCCTCTGGTGCAGCAGAAGCATGAGAAGCACTGTAATAATATGGGTTTGAGGTTTCTCAACCATTAGATTAAGTGCAAGTGGGAGATTGTTGGGGTATGCCCTTAAGGCTAATGTTTGAGGCCTTGGGATTGTATAAGTATCATGTAATAAACTCTTATGTTTATAAAGGCATGGTTATTATTCAGGTTGCTACCTTGTCTGCTGTAATAAGTGTACTTCTGAATAATGTCTCAAAGCTGTTCAGCTAGGCTGACATGCATATGTCCTTAGTCGAGATATCTTGGTGAACATGAGACAGCCTTGATATGATTGAGACTAATATGTGTGCTAATCTTATAGGATGCTTCGAGCATGAAATAAGATGTAGACTCATGGGTACATTGGATGTACTGGACAGACCCTACTAGGATATTCAATTGTTTGTCACAATGTGAATAATCCTTGAATGCAACAAGTGGCACATGTCCTCTGACTTGAGATCACTTGTGTTTCTAAATGATGAATGTCATTATTTTGAGGTAGTTCAATATCATTTGAAACATAATGATTATAGACTATCTTGGATAATGATCATGAGTCAGGTTAGGACACTAGTGATAGATAAAGGATTGCCGTCTCCTTGTTCAAGGAGTGTGATGTTCTAAAGGGGCCCCCCTGTATGAGATGATTGAGATAGTGTATGGCCATACCCAGATGACTATGTTCATCTGATCTAATCATGCTCATTGTATTAGAGTTACAGGCTTGACATGCTTGTCCAATAAGAACATCCAGTGGCAAAGGAAACATGTATGCCTTGTGAAGTGGATTCACACTTGTGCTGTGGTTTGGGTGTAGTCTTGGAAGACTCTTTCCTTTATATCGGGAGACAGTGATGTGTTGCTAGATACCCCTCACTGATTGTGATGACGTGAGTTATCGTTACCGACATTTAAAGGAAACCCTTAGGGTCGCACAATTTGGTGATATGACTTACTTGAGTCAGATCGGGTGGACTGGATTGTTTTGATTCAGTTTAAAGGAGATTAAACTCTGATTGTAAGTGAGATCCAGTCTGATCATGTTTGATTGATTAGGGCTTGAGATCGGTAAGCTTTGATCGAGAGTGTGGATGCTAGATCTGGGAGATCAAGAGCATCAAAGGATGAACGGTCAGATCTTGAACCTTAGGGTTTATTTTGGTCTGGACCAATACTTGGGCTGATTTGGTTTGGTCATTGGACCAACTACATTGAACCGGCTCATATGTGAGCGCTTGGTTCATTTGTGAGATGAGATATGCGTTTGGTTCACTTCATGTGAACGCATAACGCATGTGTTGAAGACTTACCATTTATGGCATTTCGGTTTTGCCATAGTGATGAATGTCTCCACATTCGATCACAAGCTTGGAAAAACGCTCATCTCCCCTTTGGCTCTCGACGACACTCGAACTCTCGGGTGGTAGAGGTTGACGAGAAGAAGGATCGGCCAAGAAAGCTTTCATCATCTCCTTCCATTCGACAAGGAACCTTGGGTGCCTTGCTAGCACAAGTGACGCCAAGGAAGTAAGAGATCTTCACCTTGTGTGTGAACTTTTGGAGGAGATCAAAGTTGCTCTCTTCTTCCAAGCCGACATCCAACTTCATGGCGTTGGTATGATCCCTTTAAAGATCCTTTCGCTTATACATAAGTTAACCATATGATCTACATGCGATCATGAGGGTGACACCCCTAAAATTGCATTTGCGCCCCCCTCTAGAAAGGGGCTTTATCCGCTTGCGCTCCCCCTTGAAGGGGACCTAACAAAGAAGACAGGTGGGACAGCATGAGGTGGACCTACGAGTTGGAAACGGGGCACGGGTTGCTGCTGTTGCTGTAGGAGACTATTTCATCTCATTACCATCTGGACTTGTATTAGAACTAAATAGTTGTTACTTTGTTCCCAGCATTACTAAAAATATTATCTCCATTCCTGCTCTTGTCAGGAAGGGATTTTCCTTTGAATGCAATATTTCAAAGTGTGTTCTTTCTTTAGATAATATTGTTTATGCTACTGGTTCAATTAACAATGGGTTATTCATGTTGGACATGGAATGTTCTATACAAAACATTGATAATAAGAAAGCCAAGTATGCTGATGACAGCACCTTGCTATGGCATAGTCGTTTAGGCCATATTAACAAGAAGCGCATTAAGTGGTTGCATGATCATGGACTGCTGGGATCATTCTCCTATGAGGAGATTGATACATGCAAGGCTTGTTTAATGGGTAAAATGACGAAGTCACCTTTTCCTAACAAAGGTCAAAGGACTTCAGGTTTACTTGACCTTATACACAGTGATGTGTGTGGGCCTTTTAGTAAACATGCCAGAGGTGGCTATCAGTACTTCATTACCTTCACTGATGATTTCAGTAGATATGGGTATGTCTATCTTATGAGACATAAAAGTGAATCTTTTGACAAGTTTAAAGAGTTCAAGAATGAAGTACAGAATCAGCTTGGCCGAAATATCAAGGCACTTCATTCTGATCGAGGTGGAGAATACCTAAGTCGAGAGTTTACTGACTATCTGAAGGAGTGTGGGATTATCTCACAGCTCACTCCGCCAGGAACACCGCAATGGAATGGTGTGTCCGAGAGGAGAAATAGAATGTTACTTGATATGGTTCGTTCTATGATGAGTCAGGCTACTCTTCCATATTCCTTTTGGGGATTTGCACTGGAGACAGCTGCAAAGGTACTAAACCGAGTGCCATCCAAGGCAGTTTCTAAGACGCCATATGAGTTATGGTATGGGAAACAGCCGAGCTTGACATTTATCAGGATCTGGGGCTGCGAGGCTTATGTCAAAAAGCTCGCCTCTGGGAAACTAGAGAGCAGATCTGAGAAATGTATCTTTGTCGGTTACCCTAAGGAAACTAAGGGTTATTATTTCTACGATCCCAAAGAGAACAAGGTATTTGATCCTCGGACGGCCATATTTCTTGAGAAGGAGTTTCTTCTGCAAGAGGCCAGTGGGAGAGAAATAAAGCTGGATGAGAATCCAGAGGAAGGACAAAGTAGTCAAGCATAGTTAGATGAGCCTGAGCCGGTGGATCAGGTTATTGAACAACCTGAGGCTCAGACATCACGGGAACTTCGAAGATCGGGAAGGATCCGTCGACAGCCTGAGCGCTATGACGGAGTCTACATCATTGATAATGATGAACCCCTCACTTATGCGGATGCGGTCAGTGGATCGGAGTCAGCGAGATGGCTTGAAGCTATGCGAGCCGAGATGGACTCCATGTCAGATAACCAAGTCTGGGATTTGGTTGATTCGCCTCCGGGAGTAATCCCTATAGGCTGCAAATGGATCTTCAAAAAGAAGATTGACATGGATGGTAACGTGGTTACCTATAAAGGCAGGCTAGTTGCGAAAGGTTTCAAACAAATCTACGGGATAGATTATGATGAAACTTTCTCACCTGTAGCCATGTTTAAGTCTATTCGGATTCTTTTCGCGATAGCAGCATATTACGATTATGAGATCTGGCAAATGGATGTGAAGACAGCTTTCCTTAATGGAAATCTGGAAGAGGATGTGTATATGACACAACCTGAAGGTTTCACTAATCCATCAGATCGTCATAAAATATGCAAGTTAAAGAAGTCTATTTATGGACTTAAACAAGCATCGAGAAGCTGGAATATTCGTTTTGATGAATCAGTCACTGAATTTGGTTTCATCAAGAACGAGGATGACCCGTGTGTATATAAGAGGTTTAGTGGGAGCGTGATTACTTTCCTAGTCCTCTACGTCAATGACATCTTGATCATTGGAAATGACATTCCTGAAATGCATGCGGTTAAGGCATGGTTAAGGAAATGTTTCCAGATGAAAGATTTAGGAGAAGTAGCCTATGTATTAGGTGTGAAGATCTACAGGGATAGATCTAAGAGGCTTCTCGGGCTGTGCCAGAGTAATTACATCGATAAAGTCCTGGAAAGATTTCATTTAGAGAATTCTAAAAGAGGATATCTTCCAGTCAGACATGGTCTGAATCTTTCAAAGAGTCAGTGTCCACAAACACAGACTGAGAAAGATGAAATGGACAATACGCCTTATGCTTCGGCTATTGGGTCCATTATGTATGCGATGTTATGTACTCGCCCAGACGTCGCTTACGGGTTAAGCGTGACCAGTCGGTTCCAAAGTAATCCAGGTATGGCGCACTGGATTGCAGTCAAGAACATTTTAAAATATCTGCAGAGGACCAAAGATATGTTCTTGATATATGGTGGTCAGGAAGAACTCAGTATTGAAGGATATACTGACGCTTCGTTCCAGTCTGACCAGGATGATTTCCGATCGCAATCAGGCTATGTTTTTAGCTTGAATGAAGGAGGCAGTGTGGATTCGTAAGTTCGTGAGAGAACTTGGTGTTGTTCCTTCGAGTGCAGATCCTTTGGTTATCTTTTGTGATAAAACTGGAGCAATCGCACAAGCAAAGGAACCACGGTCGCACCAGAAGTCCAAGCACATACAGAGACGGTTTCATTTGATCAGGGAGATCATTGATCATGGCGAGATCAAAGTCTGCAAGGTTCATACAGATGACAATCTGGCAGACCCGCTTACTAAGCCTCTGGCGCAGCAGAAGCATGAGAAGCACTGTAATAACATGGGTTTGAGATTTCTCAACCATTAGATTAAGTGCAAGTGGGAGATTGTTGGGGTATGCCCTTAAGGCTAATGTTTGAGGCCTTGGGATTGTATCAGTATCATGTAATAAACTCTTATGTTTATAAAGGCATGGTTGTTATTCAGTTTGTTACATTATCTGCTGCAATAAGTGTACTTCTGAATAATGTCTCAAAGCTGTTCAGCTGGGCTGACATGCTGTAAAGTCCTTAGTCGAGATATCTTGGTGAACATGAGACAGCCTTGATATGATTGAGACTAATATGTGCTCTAATCTTATAGGATGCTTCGAGCATGGAATAAGATGTAGACTCATGGGTACATTGGATGTACTGGACAGACCCTACTAGGATATTCAATTGGTTGTCACAATATGAATAATCCTTGAATGTAACAAGTGGCACATTTCCTCTGACTTGAGATCACTTGTGTTTTCTAAATGATGATTGTCATTGTTTTGAGGTAGTTCAATATCATTTGAAACATAATGATTATAGACTATCTTGGATGGTGAGCTTGAATCAGGTTAGGGCACTAGTGATAGATATAGGATTGCCGTCTCCTTAATTGGAGTGTGATGTTCTAAAGGGGCCCCCTGGATGAGGTGATTGAGAAAGTGTATGGCCATACCCAGGTGACTGTGTTCATCTGTTCTAATCATGCTCATCATATTGGAACTACAAGCTTGACGCGCTTGTCCAATAAGAACATCCAGTGGCAAAGGAAATATGCATGCCTTGTGAGTTGGATTCACACTTGTGCTGTGGTTTGGGTGTAGTCTTGGAAGACTCTTTCCTTTATATCGGGAGACAGTGATGTGTTGCTAGATACCCCTCACTGATCGTGATAACGTAAGTTATCGTTACCGACATTTAAAGGAAACCCTTAGGGTCGCACAATTTGATGATATGGCTTACTTAAGTCAGATCGTGTGGACTGAATTATTTGGGTTCAGTTTAAAGGGATTTAATCTCTGATTGTGAGTGAGATCTGGTCTAATCATGTTTGATTGATTAGGGCTTGAGATCGGTAAGCTTCGATCGAGAGAATGGATGCTAGATCAGTGAGATCAGAAGCATCAAGAGATCAACGGTCAGATCAAGAGCCTTAAGGTTTTAATGTGATCTGGACTAATTGCTTGGGTTAATTGGTCTATGAACCAGACCTAGTTGAACCGGCTCATGATATGAGCGCTTGGTTCAAAGAGGGGAGAGGAAAATGCGATTGGTTCATGAGCGCATGAACACATGATCGCATGAAAGAGTAAGGTTGGCTATTTTTAGCAACCACGCCTCCATGTTTTGGGTAGAGCGCATCTCTTGTCGCCTCACTCCTATTCCCGTCGCCTCCTCTTGTGGAAGTTCCTCTTCACGCTTTGGAGAGTCGAGGACTGAGCAAGCAAGACGTTCTTCTTCCCTTCTCACACGAACAAAGACACCAAGGAACTTTGCTAGCACAAGGTGTACCGAAGGGAGTAAGCGCATAGATCTTCTTGTGTGCGAACCGTTTGGAGGAAAGCGACTTCACTTTCTTCTTCCTAGACGCCATCCAACAAATGGCATTGGTATGGTTCTATCTCTTATATACAATCGATTTAAGTTGATTATATTACATGCATTGAAAAGATCCCAAGAAACCCCCTTTCCGCTGCTAGATATATAACATGCGCCTATCTAGGGTTTCGCCCCCCTTGTCTAAGGGAACCTTCACATCATTGCTAGGAGCGTTTCCGCTAGCATCTGTTCCACCTCTGCTTCTCAGCTGCATCAGCTCTTTCCACTAGCACTCTTTGGACCATTGATGATATCTCTGATTCTTCCTTGAGAAAATTATTTTTATCATTATTATTTTTAGAGACTATTTTTAGACTGAGCCTTATGTATCTTAAATTATTTTTAGCATCTTTGGACCTTGCAGCATCTGCCCCGACACTATTTTTGGTATGAGCCTCATGTATTTTTGGTCAGAGCTTGCTATATAGTTTTGTGAGTATCTTTTGCACTCGCTTGTATTCATGATTATTTCATATGGTTGTATGGATGAATTTTTAATTTTATTTACTGATATTTCTACGATATGGTTGTATGATGATATGATTGTTCATGATCCACTTTCTACAATCTTGTGGTGTGATTCTATTTTTAAAAGATTCTCATTGATAAATATCTTCCTTGATGATGAATAAACCTGTATTCATGATTAGAAAGAAACTCATCATGTTAGATTTATTTCTTCAATGCATATCTATCTTTTGAAATTTGATATTGGTTGATGCATGAAATTTTGGCTAGATATATTATTTGAGGGATAAAATCTAAAAGTGAAACTATTCTTTTGAATAAAATGAGTATATGAGTATGATTTGAGAATTGAGATCAATTGATCAACCTAGTAGATGTTTAGTCTATTTTTGCTATTTGTTGGGAAATAAGAATCCAAGATCCATAAAAATAGTGAGTGACTCCCCTACTTGGCACTATGTAAAATTGATAGTGGTACCTAAGACATGGGTTGAAGTCTATATAAAAGATAATGAGAGTGAAAAATGATAAGACTCCTCTACTTGGCACTATGAAAAATTGACAGTGGTACCAAAGACAAGGGTTGAAGTCAAAATAAAAAGTATGTATCTAAGTGGGTACATGCCATCTTTGCAAAAATAATCAAATATATAAAAAAGAAAAAAAAATTATGTGTGGAAAAAGATCTTGGAAACCTAATTCCTGTAAACAAATGCATGATAGATTTGAACTAAAATTGGGTGAAGTCTTGAGATTGAAAATTCTAATTATTATACGAGTTGCAAAGTTTTATTTGATTGAGATGTAGATCTAGAGGGTTGAGTTCTAAGAATGATATGTTTATTTGAAATTTTGTGAAATAATTGATGGAATTTTTCAATGATGATTGTATTTTAGAAATTTATTGAGCATGAAAAGATTTATCTTTTAATCGATTTTTAATTTTTGCTTGAGGACAAGCAAAGTTTGAGCCTTATGTCCAGCCCTCGCTGGACATGAAATGCCTAGACTGTCTCAATAAGGGGAGTTGCCAAGCGCAATCAGCCGGCATGCCCACCTTACGAAGCATGGGTCACTTTGTTCATCTCATCCCACCCTCATGGGATGCGAAGCCCTGTGTGGAATAAGGATCCCATCTCACTAGGAAATCCCAAATTTTCTAATTGACTTTGTGGTTTTTCAATTCGATTAAAATAGTGGGAGCCATAATCATTTAAAACAAGTCCAGTTTAAATGATTTGAAGTAGTACTAATCTGCTGTTACTTGGTGGTTGTAGAACAATGGCTATGAACACTAGCAGATTGACACTGAGATCCCTTCTCGATAAGGATAAGTTGGTTGGGTCTAACTTTATGGACTGGTATCAGAACTTGAGGATAGCCCTTAAGCTCGAGAAGAAGTTATATGTCCTTGAATAGCCTCTTCCTGCGGCTCCTGCGCCTAATGCCCAGACGGCAGACATGGATGCTTTTAGAAAGCATCAGGATGACTATTTGGAGGTTGCATATCTCATGCTAGCCACTATGGCACCTGAACTTCAGGTGCAATATGAGGAGCAAAATGCTTTTCAGATGATTACTCATCTGAAACAGATGTTCGAGGCTCAAGCTAGAACTGAGAGATATGACACTGCCAAAGCAGTATTTTGCTGCAAGTTATCTGAGGGTGCACCAGTGAGACCCCACGTTCTCAAGCTGATTGGGAATGTGGATCATCTTAAGAGACTAGGACACACCATAGATAACGAGCTGGTTGTGGATCTTATTCTGCAGTCCCTGCCCCCTAGCTTCAGTCCATTTATCATAAATTTTAACATGAACCGGATTGATTGCACAAGGGAGGAACTACTGAATATGTTGGGGTATGCCCTTAAGGCTAATGTTTGAGGCCTTGGGTTATTATCAGTATCATGTATAAACTATGTTTATAAAGGCAATGGTTGTTATTCAGGTTGTTGCATTATCTGCTGCTATATGTATACTTCTGAATAATGTCTCAATGGTGTTCAGCTTGGCTGACATGCAGTATTGTCCTTAGTCGAGATATCTTGGTGAACATGAGACAGCCTTGATATGATTGAGACTAATATGTGTTCTAATCTTATAGGATGCTTCGAACATGGAATAAGATGTAGACTCATAGGTACATTGGATGTACTGGACTGACCCTACTTAGGATATTCAATTGCTTGTCACAATGTGAATAATCCTTATGTGCAAACAAGTGGCATATTTCCTCTAACTTGAGATCACTTGTGTTTCTAAATGAGGATTGGCATTGTCTTGAGGTAGTTCAATATCATTTGAAATATAATGGTTATAGATTATCTTGGATAATGGGCATGAGTCATGTTAGGGCATTAGTGATAGATATAGGATTGCCTCTCCTTGTTTGGAGTGTGATGTTCTAAAGGGGCCCCCTGTATGAGATGGTTGTGAAAGTGTATGGCCATACCCAGATGACTATGTTCATCTGATCTAACCACTCTCATCATGTTGGAGTTACAGGCTTGACACGCTTGTCCAACGAGAACATCCAGTGGCAAAGGAAACATGTATGCCTAGTGAATTGAATTCACACTTGTGCTGTGTTTGGGTGTAGTCTTGGAAGACTCTTTCCTTTATATCGGGAGACAGTGATGTGTTGCTAGATACCCCTCTCTATTCGTGATAACGTAAGTTATTGTTATCGACATTAAAGGAAACCCTTAGGGTCGCACAATTTGATGATATGGCTTACTTATGTCAGATCGTGTGGACTGAATTGTTTTGGTTCAGTTTAAAGGAGTTTAAACTCTGATTGTAAGTGAGATCTGGTCTGATCATGTTTGATTGATTAGGGCTTGAGATCGGTAAGCTTCGATCGAGAGAATTGATGCTTGATCGATGAGATCAGGAGCATCAAGAGATGAATGGTTAGATCTTGAGCCATTTGGTTTGACAAGATCTGAACCAATGCTGGTTTGATTTGGTCTTTGAACCAAATGCAATTGAACCGAATTAATTTGAACCGGTTCACTTATGTGAACGCATGGTTCAAAGAGGAGAGGAGTTATCGATGGCTTTAAGTGGTGGCTTCAAGTGGAGTTGTGAACATACTATATTTGGAAGGCGTTTTTCTTTGAGAATAGAAACTCTCCCACGTTCGAACGCCATCGTGCTCTCGCCTCTTCTCCTCTCGTCTTGGGTTGTCTTCACGCCAAGGAGGAGATTCGGTCAGCCAAGAAAAGCATCTCATCTCCTTCACGCATCGAGGACTCCTTGAAGAGCTTTGCTAGCACAAGGTTTACGCCAAGGGAGAAAGCCATCATCACCTTGTGTGCGTCCACTTTGGAGGAGAGCCGCTGGCCCTCTTGCTTCCAAGTCGCCATCCAAACAATGGCTTTGGTAAGATCACAACTTGATCTTTGCAAACATAAGGTTAATCATATGTTCATGCCACATGCGATCTTCATGAAATCCCTATTTCCGCCCATGCAAATTTTAGAAGTGCATGCGTTCAGGGTTTTCGCCCCCCACTTTCAGAATATGCTCCAAACAGCCGAGCGTGAGATGGGTAAGACCAAACCCAATTCTGTTCCTTTGGTCCTTGCGACTAGGAAGATTAAGAAGAATGGTAAGGCACATGCAAAGGGCAGTGCCAAAGGTCCCACCATGGCACTGAGGAAAAAGGAGAATAAGTCAAAGGAACAGAGGTGCTTCCACTGTTGCGAGTAGGGTCACTGGAGGAGGGACTGCAAGCAACTTCAGAATGAGCAGAAGAAAGGCTTGGCCTTAGCTTCTAGCTCAGGTATTTATGTTACTGAAGTAAACCTTTCTACTTCTATGTTATGGGTATTAGATACTACATGTGGAGCTAATATTTGTACAAGTATGCAGGGGCTCAAGAAAAGTAGATCGGTGCGGCCTGGAAAGATTGACCTACGGGTTGGAAACGGGGCACAAGTTACTGCTGTTGTTGTAGGAGTTTTGACTCTCTCCCTGCCTTCTGGACTTCAATTAGAACTAGACAATTGCTATTATGTACCTTTGCTGACTAAAAATATTGTATCCATTCCTCGCTTGGCAAAGAAAGGATTTAAGTCTGAAATAAAGGCGAACACTTGTTCTTTCTCATTTGCAAACATGTTTTATGGAAGGGTACTTTGTGCAATAGGTTATATGTCTTGGACATGGATAGTTCTATTTGTAACATAAATAACAAAAGGATCAAACTGAGTGGTTCAGTTGGTGCATTTCTATGGCATTGTTGATTAGCCCATGTAAACAAGAATTGCATCCAACAGCTCCATGCAAATGGGTTGTTAGATTCAAGTTCCTTGGAGGAATTTGATACTTGTAAACCTTGTTTTTTAGGGAAGATGACAAAGGCACCCTTCACCAAGATCGGTGAGAGGGCAGGAGGTTTATTGGTACACAATGTTGTGTGTGGGCCATTCAGTAAACAAGCCAGAGGAGGGTACAATTACTTTATCACATTTATTGATGATTTTAGTAGATATGGATATGTCTATCTGATGAGACATAAATCTGAATCCTTTGAAAAATTTAAGGAGTTCAGACTTGAAGTAGAGAACCAGCTTGGTAAATCCATTAAAACTCTTTGATCAGATCGTGGTGGAGAGTACCTGAGTGGTGAGTTCTTCGACTATATGAAAGAGTGTAGGATCCTGTCCTAGTTCACTCCCCTTGGAACACCACAATGGAATGGTGTGTCTGAGAGGAGAAATCAAACTTTGTTGGACATGGTTCGATCCATGATGAGTCATGCAACTCTACCACCCTCATTCTGGGGTTTTGCACTTGAGACAGCTTCTCTTATACTGAATAACGTTCCATCTAAGAGTGTCTCCAAGATACCATATGAGGTATGGAGTGGGAGACGCCCTATCATCTCATTTATTAAGATATGGGGATGTGAGGCATATGTCAAACGTCAAGATTCTAGCAAGCTAGAACCTAGATCTAATAAATGTGTGTTTGTAGGGGTATCCTAAGGAAACTAAAGGTTACTACTTCTATGTTCCCATCGAGAACAAAGTTTTTGCTATCTTTAAAGAGAAAGAATTTCTCAAGAAAGAAGTCAGTGGGAGGAAATTTGACTTGGACGAGGTCCAAGTGCAACCACAAGACACATAGATAGAACCTGAGCTACCTGTACTGGTTGCTAGGAAGCCTGAGGCTCAGACACAGGTCCCACGTAGGTCTGGGAGGGTTCATCATGTACCTGAGAGGTATGGGTCGCTGCCGACCCAACACGATGGGATCTTTATCATTGAGGATGAGCCCAAGACTTAAGATGAGGCGGTTAGTGGACCGGACTCCGAGAGATGGCTCGAGGCCATGCGATCCGATATGGATTCCATGTCAGCTAACCAAGTCTGGGATTTGGTTGAGCTAGCTGATGGGGTAAAACCCATAGGGTGCAAATGGGTCTTCAAAAGGAAGACTGACATAGATGGCAATATAGTTACCTATAAGGGTAGACTAGTGGCTAAAGGATTCAAACAAATCCATGGGGTGGACTATGATGCAACCTTCTCGCCAGTTGCCATGATCAAATCCATTCGGGTTCTGCTTGCTGTAGCTGCATATCATGACTATGAGATATGGCAGATGGATGTTAAGACAATGTTCCTTAACGGGAGGCTGACAGAGGATGTGTATATGACACAACCTGATGGTTTCATCCATCCTGCATATGCCAATAAAGTCTGTAGGCTAAATAAATCCATTTATGGATTAAAGCAAGCATCTCAAAGTTGGAATCTTCAATTTGATGAGGCTGTGGGAGATTATGGCTTTATCAAAAGGGAAGATGATGCCTGTGTGCACATAAAATTCAGTGGGAGCTTGGTAAATTTTATAGTCTCGTATGTCGATGACATACTGCTCATCGGAAACGACATCCCTAGTCTTCAGTCTGTGAAGACATGGTTGGGGAAGTGTTTCAAGATGAATGACTTAGGGGAGGCCACCTATATCCTAGGCGTGAGGATCTATGGGGATAGATCAAAGAGGCTCCTGACCCTTAGTCAGAGTACCTACATTGATAAAGTCCCGGAGAGGTTTAACTTGGAGCAATCCAAGAAGGGGTACCTTCCAGTGAGACATGGCCTTACTCTCTCAAAGAGCCAGTGTCCCACCACATAGGCTGAGAGGGATGACATGAGTCGAGTGCCCTATGCTTCGGCAATGGGATCTGTTAGTGTTTATGCCCTGCAGACCAATGTATGGACATGGTCCGGTATTATTTGAATGTACTTTGGTAGAATTGATATTCTTGATAGAGGCATGGTCATTATTATGCAGATTGTTTTACCTGTGATGATGTATTGAATTTCATAAGTAATGTCCCAGGAGTTTGGTTGGATCCATTCTCATAAGTAATCCCCACTCAAGGTGTCTTAGCCGATATGGGATAGCTTTGGTGCATGTGAGACTGGTGTATGGGCTGGTTAGGTGTGGGGCACAGTAACGTCGACATACAGGTGCATTGGATGCACTGGAGTGACCCACCATGAGGATTGACTTGTCTAGTCAACAGGTCAATCTCACATGGAAGAGGTTTGCATTGATTCTTAGACTTGAGGTATTCATGTCTAGATGTGATGATGGATATGTTTTGATACAGTTTTACATCTCTATGAAATGGGTGATCAAAACGACTGTCATTGGGCATATCATAAATCATATCGAGATATGGATGACCAATAGTAGGATTTGCCCCTTCCTTAATTGGAAGTATGATATCCACTTTGGGGCACCCCACCTCATTGGTGCATGATAGGAATGTATGGCCATACTGTTTGAGTCATGACCAATAGATTGGATTAATAAATATGAGACTAATCCAATGGCGGGATATCAATTCAGGCAAAGGGATCTATAATGCATGGGAATCCTCATTGCTTATCAGGGAGTTGTTGCCAGATGACTTAAGTCCTATGACATGGGTAGCAGTGATGTGTTGCTAGATACCTCTTACTACTTATGATATTTAATCATCATTGCCATCGTCATATGGATCCTACAGGGTCACACGCAATAGACTCTTGACGTTGTATTTTGATCTGGATATCTTGGAATATATTTGAGTTCATTCTGATCCTAAGTTCAAGATAGATTCATGGTTGAATCTAATTCCAATTGGGATTCATGGGTTTATGTATATCCTGGTCAAGTTTGTACTCTGTATGGGAGTTGTAATTGGACTTGGGACTACAAACCATGTTGGATTCGAATCCTAATTTAATTAGGAGTTGGAATCCTAATCCTATTAGGAATTGGAATCCTAATCCAACTAGGAGTTGGAATCCTAATTCAATTAGGAGTTGGAATCCTAATCCTATTAGGAATTGGAATCCTAATCCAACTAGTAGTTGGAATCCTAATTTAATTAGGAGTTGAAATCCTAATCGTATTAGGAATTAGAATCCTATTCCAACTAGGAGTTGGAATCTTAATTCTACTAGGAGCACGAATCCTAATCCAACTAGGATTCAAATCCTAATGGAAATTGGATATGGATAAGGCCCATAGTGGTTGGGCGCGAATCCTAATCCAACTAGGATTCAAATCCTAATGAGAATTGGATATGGATAAGGCCCATAGTGGTTGGGCGCAAATCCTAATCCAACTAGGATTCAAATCCTAATGGGAATTGGATTTGGATATGGCCCATTGTGTTGGGCGCAAATCCTAATCCAATAAGGATTTATTTCATGGGCCTAATTAGAGTTGAAATCCAAACCCAATTACGGATTGTGGATTAAATCTAATTGAGGCAATATTGGAATCCTAATGGGAGTAGGATTCATCATTGGCGCATGGCTTAATTCCATACATGGAATTGGCGCCAATTGACATGAATAAATCCTAGTGGATTTTGGTTTCCTCAATTGGAAATTATCTTTGACACATGGGCTGATGTGGATGCATGTAAGGCTTGATTAATTCAAGTATGGTATGCGCAAATCACATAAGGAAAGTTCAAATAATGATTGAAGTCAAATTACTCCTCTTGATATGGCAAGAAGCTTGATTCTTTCCAAGCTTCATGATGCGCCAATTCAAGGAGGCATGTGGTTGAACTCTTATGGCAATTCTTTGGAGGAATTGCGCCAAGAGCAAGCAAGAACACATACGGAAGGATAGGGGTGGCTATGGCTTGGATGGTTATAAAGAAGGGGTATGCGCCCCCTCTTTGGATGATCAACGTAAGTGCATAATTTCTTCTTGAGGCAAGGCAACTTGGAGTTGCGCAAGCCTTGAAACCCTAGCTGCCCTCATTCCTTGGTGTTGCGCCACCACTCTTCTACCTCTTCTCCTTGTTGGCCGAGAGTCTCCTTGGAGGAGTCTTGTTGGCATGAAGAACAAAGGAGAAGAAGAAGGAGATTCCACGAGGTGATCTTCTCTTCCTGAGGATAACACCAAGCGTGGAAGGGAGCAACGTTAAGAAGGTCAACGCGTGGATACTTGTAGAGGACGAGCATTTGAGCGTCTTCAACTTGGCATCATCGACTTGACAAGCATTAGAGGTATCACCCCTATCACATCTTTGTGTTCTCTCTCTCGCATGGATCCTTGGGAAAGGAATATGTTTCGGGTGTAATGCTTCTTCCATTGCATCCTGGGATTGTAAAATTTTTAATTACACCCGGTATTCCCCAACAGGATCGATCATATATGCAATGTTATGTACTAGACCAGATGTGGCTTATGCTGTGAGCATAACCAGCCGATACTAATCCAATCTAGGTCTGCAGCACTGGGTGGCTGTAAAGAACATCCTTAAGTTTATGAGAAAAACTAAGGATCTGTTCTTGGTCTACAGGGGATAGGAAGAGCTCAGTGTTCAGGGCTACACTGATGCATCATTCCAGTCTGACCCTAACGACTTCAAATCACAGGCCAGCTATGTGTTCAAGATGAATGGAGCGCTGTATGCTGGAAGAGCTTCAAGCAATCCACTATAGCTAATTCTACAACCGAGGCTGAGTATGAGGCCACTTATGAGGCAGCCAAAGAAGCCGTTTGGATGAGTAAATTCATTTCTGAACTCCAAGTGGTTCCAAGTGCAGTGGATCCCATTGAGCTCTACTGTGACAACAATGGGGCAATTGCACAAGCCAAGGAACCAAGGTCTCATCAAAGGTCCAAACATATATCAGAATATTTCACCTGATCAGAGAGATCATTGACCGAGGTGATATCAAGATTAGCATAGTTGACACAGAGAACAATCTAGCAGACCCACTGACCAAGTCTTTGGCGTAGCAGAAGCATGATGGGCATACTAGAGATATGGGGTTGAGGTTGCTCAACTTATAGGTGTTAGTGCAAGTGGGAGATTGTTGGTTTATAAGCCCTGAGACCTAGTATTGGTCCATATTTATACTACTTGACTCTGATATTTATATCATTCTGGCATTGTCGTTATCATTGTTTGTTTACATCTGCGATCATGTGCTTACATGAAAATGTCCCCAGAGACAGATTGGATCTGTGCTCAAACTATTGTCCCCCAGTTAATGTACCTTAGCAGATATGGGATAGCTATCGTACGTGAGAGACTGGTATGTGGGCTGGTTAGGCACAAGGTGCTAGCGGAGACATATGTGTATATCATGTTGGTGTATATGCCCTAGGACCTAGTTTTGGTCCATCTTTGTACTACTTGACTCTGATATTAATATATATATCTTTCTGGCATTGTCGTTATCATTGTTTGTCTACACCTGCGATTGTGTACTTACATGATAAGGTCCCTGGAGACAGATTGGATCTGTGCTCGAATTATAATCCCCAGTCGATGTACCTTAGTGGATATGGGACAGCTATGGTACTTGTGAGACTGGTATGTGGGCTGGTTAGGCACGTGGTGCTGACACAGACACATGGGTATATCATTGGAGGATATACTGGATAGACCCGCTGTGAGGCTATGACTTGGTGTCATGAGTTATCCTCACAAGTGACAGGAGATGCATTGATCCCTTGACTTGAGGTCATTGACCATTCTATATGGTTAGGGACTTGCTTTGATGCAACCTAACACCTTGCCGTAGTTGGGAGGTCATAACGGTTGTCATTGAGCATGTCACGACCCATATGAGAAGGTCAATGGACAGACATAGGATTTGCCCCTTCCTTTGGGAAGTATGATATCCATGGAGCTCCCTTATGGTTCTATGACTGAGAGTGTATGGCCATACCTAGGTAAGAACCTGTTTTAGTCATAGCCATGTGATTGGATGAAAACAAGTGGTGACACACTTGTCCAATCGGATATCAGTACGGCAAAGAGACTGTAATGCATCTGTACCTAGTTGCGATGATGGGGATGTCGATGTCGATATCCATTCCAATAACCTGGGTAGCAGCGATGCACTGCTAGGTGCCACTCACTACTTGTGATGACCTTTGGTCAGCACTGCCAGCGTTAGAGGAACCTACAGGGTCGCACACCTTGATACTCGAGTTTTCATATTGATCGGGTAGCCTTTAGATCGAGTTATTGGATAACTCTGATCTATTTGGGAGATTTCATCAGCGCCAATGGGCCTGATGAGATGGAAGAAACTTATTGGGGCCATCTTCCGTTTTTGGCATATAGATCAAATTAACCATGGTTAGCCTCATTTAACCATGGGTTAAATTGGATTGGATACAATAGCTTGGTTAACATGCATAATGGACTTTGGGCTTGGCCCATTGCTTAGTTGGACTTGCCAATAAGTTGTATTGAAGGGCTATGAGGCTTGAAGGGTATAATGGGGATGAATTAATGGGATAGGCGCATATGGAATTCTAGTTGGACTAGAATTGGCGCCTATGCCTTGTTTGGTATCTCCTAGGTGATTAAATCAAATTGGATTTGATTAAATCACACAAGATAATTGATTGGATTGTGTTTGACAATTGTGGGCTGATTATTAACATAATTAGAGTCCTAATTGGATTAGGACTTGCGCCCAAGCCACATTAGGCAATCCATCATATTGCCTTGACTAGGTCTAGGCGCATGGATGGGATTAATGCCTCATATGGCATGATATGGGCACATATGGCTGATGCTTGCTTTGGCAAGTCTTAGGCGCATATGGGAGTGGAGATTTAATCAATATATTTGATTGGATAATCTCCTAGAATCATGCCCTAATTGTCAACACTTGCCATTCTCCCCTAACCGCCTCTTGCTCCTATAAATAAGCCCTTGCCGCCCCCTCTCTTCATGATGCAAATTCCTTGGAGGCGTGAAGCATTAGAGGGCGACGGTTTGGAGAGCTTAGAGCTCTTCTTCTTCCATCAAGGGCGCAAGCATGCTTCTTCTCTTCCTTTCCTTGGCGCAAAGGAACAAGAAGGCTTGCGGCGTTGTCTTCTCCTTCCATCTCCTTGGCGCATCACATCTTGGTGGTGGCGCAAGTTGCTTGGAGGACTCTCCTAAGGCATGGATCTTCTTCCCGAGGCTAGCACCGGGCGAGGAAGAAGAAAACTTGAGGAATCCGTGTGTGCGAGACTGCAGAGGGCGAACACTTGGACGCCTTCATCGACATCGGCTTCTAATTGCTTAAAGGTACTTACTATCACATCGTGTCGACCCCCTCGCAAGAGATCTTCACTGGGTTTTTGGGACTAGCCTGTTTCGGGGACATTCTTCCGCTGCGTAAAATGTATGTCCAAGGCTCTGAAAATTGTAAAATGTCCCCGGGGTTTCCCAACAGTGGTATCAGAGCTACTTGCGAGCCTCGAACGATGTTCTTTCATGCTTTTCATGCTCACATGCCATATCTACATTTTCGAATATTGCATAGATTTTGGCGCATGATTTTTCTTTAAGTAGAAAAATTGTAGGTCTCTTGTTTCTTACTTCTAATTAACTTCTTGTGGTTCTTTGCTCTCTTCATGTGATGGGATAGACCCATACGTGGAAGAAAAAATTTCTCCTCTCATAATAGGATAGACCTATATTGAGAGACTTGTTGGAATAGGGCATGGACTGGGTGATTGCCCTTATCCTAGCAAGTTAGGGATTGCAAGGAGGGCAACCGGTATGCCTCTTGTAGACTCCTGAGAGGAACTTAGAATCAAAGATTTGTGATATGAAGGGAAGGAAGAGAGACATGTTTTATGAAAAAGTAAAATTTTAGATTTTATGTTTTTCATTGAGCATGTAGAATTGCATGAGTAAGTACTTGATTGTGCATGATGTTGTGGTCATATGTCAAGCCCCTTAGCATGCCTGTGATGTATCCTTGTGAGGCCTGCGTGCCGCTTTTCTTTTTGCTTTTAACTAAGAAGAAGATTAGGGTGGCGCATCTACTTGGAGCAAGGTGCATGCTTGCTTGGTTGCGCATCCTTGCATGATGGCGCAACAAGCTTCAAAGGTGGCACATCCTTGCATGGGGGCGCAAGTTAGGGTTTGGCCGAGCCTTGTGCTTGTGTGCTATCCCTCTTGTGGCTTGCTAGATGGCGCACCTTCCTTGGAGGAAGACCATGGCATTGGCCGAACCTTGTGGGTATACCCCTAGGGTTTGAGAGCTAAACCATGGGAGAATGACCTTGGAGCCAACCTTGAAGATAGAGCTAGAGGTCGGCTAGGCTAGGTCTAATTTTGGGGCTTGAATCCTAGGTCAAGAGTTGAACCCCTTTTTGGCATGGATTGGTTCAATGTCTTGAATGGGCTATGATCACATCATCCTTTTATTGCTTTCTTTACAAAAGCTAAAGCATGCCTGTGATGTTTTATCGTTATGTTATCACCATAGGATTGCAAGCCTGTAATGATAGACATAAGATAAAACTGAGATGATGGGACCTTCAACAAAAACCCTCAATTAAAATATCAAGTCTAGTTGCCTTCTAACGCGTAGCCCTCACTAGGCTATCGATCAGTGGAGTTGTGAACTGTTTCCCACCCTCGTGGGACACACCCACTTATCTTTAGAAAGTGCGTGGTGGCAATGGTTTCCCCAGTCCAGTTTTAACCTGGGCGTGCCTTCGCAAGGAAACTCGTTGGCCCTGGGCATAACGGTTAGGGATGGACTTGACTAGAAGTTCACATGTGCTGGGCACATGGTGAAAGTCTAGAGGCATCATTGAGAGGTAAGGGTTTCATGTTGTATCCAGCCCTCGCTGGACATGAAATGCCTGGACTGTCTCAATAAGGGGAATTGCTTGGAGCAATCGGCCGGGGCGCCCACCTTAGGAAACATAGGTCACTTTGTGCATCTCATCCCACCCTCGTGGGACGCGAAGCCCTGTGTGGAATGAGGATCCCATCTCACTAGGAAATCTTGGATTTCTCGATTGACTTTGTGGGTTGTCAATTCGATTAAAAATAGTGAGAGCCATGGTCATTTAAAAGGCAAGTCCAGTTTAAATGACTCGAAGTAGTACTAATCTGCTGTTTCTTGGTTGTTGTAAAACAATGGCTATGAACAATAGCAGTTGGTCACTGCGATCTACCCTGGATAAGTTGGTTGGATCCAACTTACTGGATTGGTATATGAACTTGAGAATCGTGCTCAAGCTCGAGAGGAAGCTTTATGTTCTTGAGCGTCTTATTCCTGAGCCACTTCCATGCTCGGCCTCAGCGGCTGAGAGGGATGCTTATGATAAGCATCAGGTTAATACTTTGGAGGTTGCTAACCAACATGTCACTTGAATTTAAAGGGTGATATGAATCGAGGAGTGCCTCTGAAATTATTTTAATCTAAGGCAGCTCTTTGATGAATTGGTTGAGCTCAATCCTGCTAAAGTTGATATTCAGTGTGTTGAGCCGAAAGGCTTGACCAAGGAACTGAAATTAAAGATGGATATGATCAGGAATAATAGGTGCTATTCATGTGGAGGGCCACCTCACATGTTGAAGAACATGTTGCAACTTCAGAATGAGGAGAAGAAAGGCAAGGCCTTGTCTTCATGCTCAGGTATTTATGTTACCGAAGTCAACCTGTCTACTCCTATGACATGGGTATTGGATACCGCATGTGAAGCTCATATTTGTACAAATATGCAAAGGCTCAGAAAGGATAGATCGGTAAGGCCTAGATAGATTGACCTACGGATAGGTAACAGGGCACAAGTTGCTGCTGTTGCTGTAGGAGTTTTTCTCCCTGCCTTCTGGACTTCAGTTAAAGCTAGACAATTGCTATTATGTACCTTCCCTTACCAAAACATTGTATCCACTCCTTGCTTGGCAAAGAAAGGATTTAGGTTTGAAATAAAAGAGAACTTATGTTCTTTTTCTTTTGCAAACATGTTTTATGGGAAGGGTACTTTGTGCAATGGTCCGCATGTCTTGGACATGGTTAGCTCTATTTGTAACATAAATATTAAAAGGACCAAACTGAGTGGTTCAGTTGGTGCTTTCCTACGGCATTGTCGATTAGCCCATATAAACAAGAATCGCATTCGACAACTCCATGAAAATGGGTTGCTAGATTCGAGTTCCTTGGAGGAACTTGATACATATGAGACTTGTTTATTAGGGAAAATGACAAAGATGCCCTTCACCAAGACTGGTGAGAGGGCAAGAGGTTTGTTGGATCTCATACATAGTGATGTGTGTGGGCTATTCAATAAACAAGCCAAAGGAGGGTATAACTACTTCATCACATTTACTGATGACTTCAGTAGATATGGTTATGTCTACATGATGAGACATGAAGTAGAGAACCAGCTTGGTAGATTCTTTAAGAATCTTCGATCAGATCGTGATGGAGAGCACCTGAGCAGTGTATTCTTTGACTATCTGAGTAAGGTTGGGATCCTATCCCAACTCACTCCTCCTAGAGCACCTCGGTAGAATGGTGTATCTGAAAGGAGAAATCGAACCTTGTTGGACATAGTTCGGTCTATGATGAGTCATGCAACTCTACCTCCCTCATTCTGGGGACATGCACTTGAAAAAGCTTCTCTAATACTGAATAATGTTCCATCTAAAAGTGTCTCAAAGATTCCATACGAGGTATGGAATGGGAGACGCCCTAATCTCACTTTTATCAGGATCTAGGGATGTGAGGCTTATGTCAAACGTCAGGATTCTAGCAAGCTAGAACCTAAATCTGATAAGTGTATGTTTGTGGGGTACCCTAAGGAGACTAAGGGTTACTACTTCTATATTCCCACCGAGAACAAAGTTTTTGTTGCTCGGGGTACGGTCTTTCTAGAGAAAGAATTTCTCATGAAAGAAGTTAGTGGGAGGAAGTTTGACTTGGACGAGGTCCAAGTGCAACCACAAGACATAGAGATGGGAACCTGAGCCACCTGCACCGGTTGCTAGGCAGCCTGAGGCTCAGACACAGGCCCCATGTAGGTCTGGGAGGTTTCGTCGTGCACCTGAGAGGTATGGGTCGCTGCCGACCCAACACGACGGGATCTTCATCATGGAGGATGAACCCAGGACTTATGATGAGGCGGTCAATGGACCGGACTCCGAGAGATGGCTTGAGGCCATGCGATCCGAGATGGATTCCATGTCGGCTAACCAAGTCTGGGATTTGGTTGAGCTGCCTGATGGGGTAAAACCTATAGGGTGTAAATGAGTCTTCAAGAGGAAGACAGACATGGATGGCAAAATAGTTACCTATAAGGGTAGACTAGTGGCTAAAGGATTTAAACAAGTCCACGGGGTGGACTATGATGAAACCTTCTCGCCAGTTGCCATGATCAAATCCATTCGGATTCTGCTTGCTATAGCTGCATATCATGACTATGAGATATGGCAGATGGATGTGAAGATAGCGTTCCTTAACGGGAAGCTAACTAAGGATGTGTATATGACACAACCTAATGACTTCATCCATCCTGTAGATACTAGTAAAGTCTGCAGGCTGAAGAAATCCATTTATGGATTAAAGCAAGCATCTCGAAGTTAGAATCTTCAGTTTGATGAAGCTGTGAGAGATTATAGCTTTATCAAAAGTGAAGATGACGCCTGTGTATACAGAAAATTCAATGGGAGCTTGATGACTTTTCTGGTCATGTATGTCGATGACATACTACTCAACGGAAACAACATCCCTAGTCTTCAAGCTGTGAAGACATGGTTTGGGAAATGTTTTGAGATGAAGGACTTAAGGGAGGCCGCCTATATTCTAGGCGTGAGGATCTACCGGGATAGATCCAAGAGGCTCTTGGCCCTTAGTCAGAGTACCCACATTGATAAGGTCCTGGAGAGATTCAACTTGGAGCAATTCAAGAAGGGATACCTTCCAGTGAGACATGGCCTTACTCTCTCAAAGAACCAGTGTACCAACACAGAGCCTGAGAGAGATGACATGAGTCGAGTGCCCTATGCTTCGGCGGTGGGATCGATCATGTATGCAATGTTGTGTACTAGACCAGTTGTGGCTTATGCTCTGAGCATAACCAGCCGATACCAATCCAATCCTAGTTTACAGCACTGGGTGGCTGTTAAGAATATCCTTGAGTATCTTGAAAGGGACTAAGGATTTATTCTATAAAGTCTACGGGGACAGGAAGAACTCAGTGTGCAGGGCTTCACTGATGCGTCGTTCCAGTCTGATCCTGACGACTTCAGATCGCAGACCGGCTATTTGTTGGAGGTGTTGTATGCTGGAAGAGCTTCAAGCAATCGACCATAGCTAATTCTATAACCGAAGCTGAGTATGTGGTTGCTTCTGAGGCAGCCAATGAAGCCGTTTGGATCAGGAAGTTCTTTTCTGAACTTCAGGTGGTTCCAAGTGCAATGGATCCCATTGAGCTCTACTATGGCAACAATGGGAACTGCACATACTAAGGAACCACGGTCTCATCAAAGGTCCAAACGCATACTCAAGAGATTTCGCCTGATCAAAGAGATCATTGATCGAGGTGATGTCAAGATTAGCAGAGTTGACACAGAGAGCAATCTAGCAGACCCACTGACCAAGGCTTTGGCGCAGCAGAAGCATGATGGTCGTACTAGAGATATGGGGTTGAGGTTGCTCAACCTCTAGGTCTTAGTGCAAGTGGGAGATTGTTGGTGTATATGCCCTAGGACCTAGTTTTGGTCCATCTTTGTACTACTTGACTCTGATATTAATATATATATCTTTCTGGCATTGTCGTTATCATTGTTTGTCTACACCTGCGATTGTGTACTTACATGATAATGTCCCTGGCGACAGATTGGATCTGTGCTCGAATTATAATCCCCAGTCGATGTACCTTAGTGGATATGGGACAGCTATGGTACTTGTGAGACTGGTATGTGGGCTGGTTAGGCACGTGGTGCTGACACAGACACATGGGTATATCATTGGAGGATATACTGGATAGACCCGCTGTGAGGCTATGACTTGGTGTCATGAGTTATCCTCACAAGTGACAGGAGATGCATTGATCCCTTGACTTGAGGTCATTGACCATTCTATATGGTTAGGGACTTGCTTTGATGCAACCTAACACCTTGCCGTAGTTGGGAGGTCATAACGGTTGTCATTGAGCATGTCACGACCCATATGAGAAGGTCAATGGACAGACATAGGATTTGCCCCTTCCTTTGGGAAGTATGATATCCATGGAGCTCCCTTATGGTTCTATGACTGAGAGTGTATGGCCATACCCAGGTAAGAACCTGTTTTAGTCATAGCCATGTGATTGGATGAAAACAAGTGGTGACACACTTGTCCAATCGGATATCAGTACGGCAAAGAGACTGTAATGCATCTGTACCTAGTTGCGATGATGGGGATGTCGATGTCGATATCCATTCCAATAACCTGGGTAGCAGCAATGCACTGCTAGGTGCCACTCACTGCTTGTGATGACCTTTGGTCAGCACTGCCAGCGTTAGAGGAACCTACAGGGTCGCACACCTTGATACTCGAGTTTTCATATTGATCGGGTAGCCTTTAGATCGAGTTATTGGATAACTCTGATCTATTTGGGAGATTTCATCAGCGCCAATGGGCCTGATGAGATGGAAGAAACTTATTGGGGCCAACTTCCGTTTTTGGCATATAGATCAAATTAACCATGGTTAGCCTCATTTAACCATGGGTTAAATTGGATTGGATCCAATAGCTTGGTTAACATGCATAATGGACTTTGGGCTTGGCCCATTGCTTAGTTGGACTTGCCAATAAGTTGTATTGAAGGGCTATGAGGCTTGAAGGGTATAATGGGGATGAATTAATGGGATAGGCGCATATGGAATTCTAGTTGGACTAGAATTGGCGCCTAAGCCTTGTTTGGTATCTCCTAGGTGATTAAATCAAATTGGATTTGATTAAATCACACAAGATAATTGATTGGATTGTGTTTGACAATTGTGGGCTGATTATTAACATAATTAGAGTCCTAATTGGATTAGGACTTGCGCCCAAGCCACATTAGGCAATCCATCATATTGCCTTGACTAGGTCTAGGCGCATGGATGGGATTAATGCCTTATATGGCATGATATGGGCACATATGGCTGATGCTTGCTTTGGCAAGTCTTAGGCGCATATGGGAGTGGAGATTTAATCAATATATTTGATTGGATAATCTCCTAGAATCATGCCCTAATTGTCAACACTTGCCATTCTCCCCTAACCGCCTCTTGCTCCTATAAATAAGCCCTTGCCGCCCCCTCTCTTCATGATGCAAATTCCTTGGAGGCGTGAAGCATTAGAGGGCGACGGTTTGGAGAGCTTAGAGCTCTTCTTCTTCCATCAAGGGCGCAAGCATGCTTCTTCTCTTCCTTTCCTTGGCGCAAAGGAACAAGAAGGCTTGCGGCGTTGTCTTCTCCTTCCATCTCCTTGGCGCATCACATCTTGGTGGTGGCGCAAGTTGCTTGGAGGACTCTCCTAAGGCATGGATCTTCTTCCCGAGGCTAGCACCGGGCGAGGAAGAAGAAAACTTGAGGAATCCGTGTGTGCGAGACTGCAGAGGGCGAACACTTGGACACCTTCATCGACATCGGCTTCTAATTGCTTAAAGGTACTTACTATCACATCGTGTCGACCCCCTCGCAAGAGATCTTCACTGGGTTTTTGGGACTAGCCTGTTTCGGGGACATTCTTCCGCTGTGTAAAATGTATGTCCAAGGCTCTAAAAATTGTAAAATGTCCCCGGGGTTTCCCAACAGTGGTATCAGAGCTACTTGCGAGCCTCGAACGATGTTCTTTCATGCTTTTCATGCTCACATGCCATATCTACATTTTCGCATATTGCATAGATGTTGGCGCATGATTTTTCTTTAAGTAGAAAAATTGTAGGTCTCTTGTTTCTTACTTCTAATTAACTTCTTGTGGTTCTTTGCTCTCTTCATGTGATGGGATAGACCCATACGTGGAAGAGAAAATTTCTCCTCTCATAATAGGATAGACCTATCTTGAGAGACTTGTTGGGATAGGGCATGGACTGGGTGATTGCCCTTATCCTAACAAGTTAGGGATTGCAAGTAGGGCAACTGGTATGCCTCTTGTAGACTCCTGAGAGAAACTTAGAATCAAAGATTTGTGATATGAAGGGAAGGAAGAGAGACATGTTTTATGAAAAAGTAAAATTTCAGATTTTATGTTTTTCATGAGCATGTAGAATTGCATGAGTAAGTACTTGATTGTGCATGATGTTGTGGTCGTATGTCAAGCCCCCTAGCATGCCTGTGATGTATCCTTGTGAGGCCTGCGTGCCGCTTTTCTTTTTGCTTTTAACTAAGAGGAAGATTAGGGTGGCGCATCTACTTGGAGCAAGGTGCATGCTTGCTTGGTTGCGCATCCTTGCATGATGGCGCAACAAGCTTCAAAGGTGGCACATCCTTGCATGGGGGCGCAAGTTAGGGTTTGGCCGAGCCTTGTGCTTGTGTGCTATCCCTCTTGTGGCTTGCTAAATGGCGCACCTTCCTTGGAGGAAGACCATGGCATTGGCCGAACCTTGTGGGTGTACCCCTAGGGTTTGAGAGCTAAACCATGGGAGAATGACCTTGGAGCCAACCTTGAAGATAGAGCTAGAGGTCGGCTAGGCTAGGTCTAATTTTGGGGCTTGAATCCTAGGTCAAGAGTTGAACCCCTTTTTGGCATGGATTGGTTCAATGTCTTGAATGGGCTATGATCACATCATCCTTTTATTGCTTTCTTTACAAAAGCTAAAGCATGCCTGTGATGTTTTATCGTTATGTTATCACCATAGGATTGCATGCCTGTAATGATAGACATAAGATAAAACTGAGATGATGAGACCTTAAACAAAAACCCTCAATTAAAATATCAAGTCTAGTAGCCTTCTAAAGTGTAGCCCTCACTAAGCTATCGATCAGTGGAGTTGTGAACTGTTTCCCACCCTCGTGGGACACACCCACTTATCTCTAGAAAGTGCGTGGTGGCAATGGTTTCCCCAGTCCAGTTTTAACCTGGGCGTGCCTTCGCAAGGAAACTCGTTGGCCCTGGGCATAACGGTTAGGGATGGACTTGACTAGAAGTTCACATGTGCTGGGCACATGGTGAAAGTCTAGAGGCATCATTGAGAGGTAAGGGTTTCATGTTGTATCTAGCCCTCGCTGGACATGAAATGCCTGGACTGTCTCAATAAGGGGAATTGCTTGGAGCAATCGGCCGGCGCGCCCACCTTAGGAAACATGGGTCACTTTGTGCATCTCATCCCACCCTCGTGGGACGCGAAGCCCTGTAAAATCTACGTGAGAGACTGGTATGTGATCTCAAACTTTTGTCCCCCAGTTAATGTACCTTAGCAGATATGGGATAGCTATCGTACGTGAGAGACTGGTATGTGGGCTGGTTAGGCACAAGGTGCTAGCGGAGACATATGTGTATATCAGTGGTGGATATACTAGATCGACCCGCTGTGAGGCTATGACTTGGTGTCATGAGTTATCCTGACAAGTGACAGGAGATGCATTGATCCCTTGACTTGAGATCATTGACCATTCTATATGGTTAGGGACTTGCTTTGATACAACCTAACACCTCGCCGTAGTTAGGAGGTAATAACGGTTGTCATTGAGCATGTCATGACCCATATGAGAAGGTCAATGGATAGACAGAGGATTTGCCCCTTCCTGAGGGAAGCTTGATATCCATGGAGCTCCTCTATGGTTCTATGACTGAAAGTGCATGACCATACCTAGGTGAGAACCTGATTTAGTCATGACCCTGTGATTGGGTGAGAATAAGTGCTAACACACTTGTCCAATCGAATATCAGTTCGACAAAGAGACTGTAATCCATTTGTACTAGATTGCGATGATGGGGATGTCGATGTCAATATCTATTCCGATGACTTGAGTAGCCATGATGCACTGCTAGGTGCCACTCACTGCTTGTGGTGACCTTAGGTTAGCACTGCCAATGTCAGAGTAACCTACAGAGTCACACACCTTGATACTCCAGTTCTCGTATTGATCGAGAAGCCTTATGATCAAGTTATTGCATAACTCAGATATATTTGGGAAATTTCATCAGCACCAATGGGCCTGATGAGATGAAAGAAAGTTATTGTAGCCAAACTTCATTTTTGGTAGGTTGACACGAAATTGACTATGGTTGGTCACATTTGGATTTGGGTTGCATTGGGTTGGATCCAATAGCTTAATCAACTTGTGCAATGAAGTTTTGGCTAGCTCATTACCCAATGAGGCCCAATAATAAGTTGTCATGACGGGATAAGAACCCAAAGGGGTATAATGGGGAGAAAAGCCAACCCCATTGGCGCCAAGGGCATAATGGGGTGAGCTTGGCGCAATTTGCTTCTTATGGAAGCAATTGACGCATCCCCTTGGTTCCTTGGATGGAAACCTTGCTTCTATGGCATGGGTTGGGGCGCCTATGGCATAATGGACATGTTTGGAAGGTATTGGGCGTTTAGAAGGGGATTATGGAAAGAGCTTGGAGTCTTGCCATAACCTAAACCCTAATTGCCACCTTGCAAATCATAGCCACCCATTCCCTTTGCCCTAACCGCATCTCTTCATATGAATTGCGCCTACCCTTATGTTGGCGCCCCCTTCATCTATATATGTTGATACATATGCGAGAGAGCTCCTTATGCATTCAAGTTGGTGTGAACAACAAGGGGCGAGAGCAACTTAGTAGGGCCAATCCTCTTCCATCATCAAGCCGCAACCACTCTTCATCTCCTCTTGGCACAATAAGAGTTTCACCTTGGCGGCTTCATCTTCTACTCATCCCTCTTGGCGCAACATCCTATGGTGGTGGCGCAAGTTGTGTAGAACAATCCCTAAGGCTTGGATCTTCTTCTCGAGGCTAGCATCAGGTGTGGAAGAAGAGAGCTCGAGGCATCTGTGTGTGTGAGACTGAAGAGGGCGCACACTTGGGCACCTATCTCGACATCGGCCTCATCTTGCTCCTAAGGTATTTTCTATCTCATCGTGTCGACCCCCTCGCAAGACGATCTTTACTGGGTTTCTGGGACTGGCCAATTTCAGGGATATTATTCCGCTGTGCATGTATTCTCTATGAAAATTATAAAATATCTCCGGGGTTTCCCAACATATCCAACTTGGACGATCAGCCTAGCAAAGGGACATTGATACTCTAATATCTTGTCATAATTTTGAGGTTATCGATGATGACATTTATTCCGATGACTTGGGTAGCAGCGATGCAATGCTAAGTGCCACTCACTACTTGTGATGATCATATCATTACTGCCAACGTTAGAGGGACCTACAGGGTCGCACACCTAGACACTAGAGACTCTGTATTGATCGGTTAGCCTCAAATCAATTCATTGTATGATTCGGATCATTTTGGCAGGCTGTTGCATTGAGATTTATTTTGAGGAGATGGTATTTTATTTTGTTCATGTTTGTCCACTAGTTGACTCTAGTGGACTATGTTTGACCTTTGTTGACCTGAGTTGTCAAATTGAGTCAAACAAGGGTCTTAGTGCAAGTTTGGGCTTGACACTTTAGTCAAATGAATAAAATAAAATCATTAATTGACAAGAGAATTTTTTCTCTTAGTTAATTAATATGTATAGACGCATTTTACTTGGTGAGTCTCAAACCCGAGACCCAGGGGTGGCGCCTAAACATAGTCCCGCATAGGAAAAATCTCAAAAGAGTAGCTAGCTCTTCTATTATAAATAGAGCGGCTAGGCTCTCTTGGGAGATTTTGCACCAGACTCTTCTGTCATCTCCTATTGTCACCTCCCCTCTGCTCCTTGGCTTGAGGGTCTTGTAGGTGACAACAATAAAAAAATATTTTTGCATCAAGGTTGGGACAAGTGGTAGTGTTGCCCACTCCTTGTCGCCAACGTTTCCCCTTCTCCTTGTCACTTGGTCTTGGTGATCAGCGCAAGTAGAGAAGAAGTTAGAGGTGTGGATTTCTTCTCCCGATGATGTCATCCATGTCAGTCTTCCTTTTGAAGACCCATTTACAGCCTATGGGTTTTACCCCATCTGGCAGCTCAACCAATTACTAGACTTGGTTAGCTGACATGGAATCCAGCTCGGATCTCATGGCCTCAAGCTATCTCTCAGAGTCCAGTCCAGTGACCGCCGCATCATAAATCCCGGGCTTATCATCAATGATGAAGATCCTATCATGTTGGGTCGGTAGCAACCCATACCTCTCAGGTGCACGACGAATCCTCCCAGACTTACATGGGATATGTGTCTGAGCCTCTAATTGCCTAGCAACCAGTGCAGGTGGCTCAGGTTCCATCTCTGTGTCTTGTGGTTGCACTTGGACCTTGTCCAAGTCAAACTTCCTCCCACTAACTTCTTTCATAAGAAATTATTTCTCTAGAAAGATAGCACCTTGACCAACAAAGACTTTGTTGTCGGTAGGGACATAGAAGTAGTATCCTTTAGTTTCCTTAGGATACCCCCACAAACACACATTTATCATATCTATGTTCTAGTTTGCTAGAATCCTGACGTTTGACATAAGCCTCACATCCCCAGATCCTGATAAAAGAGAGGTTAGGGTATCTCCCACTCCATTCCTCATATGGAATGTTGGAGACACTCTTAGATGGAACATGATTCAGTATGAGAGAAGCTGTCTCAAGTGCGTGACCCCAAAATGAGGGTGGTAGAGTTGCATGACTCATCATAGATCGAACCATGTCCAACAAGGTTCAATTTCTCCTTTCAGACACACCATTCCATTGAGGTGTTCCAGGAGGAGTGAGTTGGGATATGATCCCACACTCTCTAAGATAGTCAAAGAACTCACCGCTAAGGTACTCTCCACCACAATCTGATCGAATAGTTTTGATAGATCTACCAAGCTGGTTCTCTACTTCATGTCTGAACTCTTTAAATTTCTCAAATGATTCAGATTTATGTCTCATCAGATACACATAACCATATCTACTGAAATCATCAGTAAATGTGATGAAATAGTTGTACCCTCCTCTGGCTTGTTTATTAGATGGCCCACAGACATCACTGTGTAAGAGATCCAATAAACCTCCTGCCCTCTCACCAGTCTTGATGAAGCGTGCTTTGTCATCTTCCATAATAAGCAAGACTCACAAGTATCAAACTCCTCCAAGGAGCTTGAATCTAACAACCCATATGCATGGAGTTGTTGAATGCGATTCTTGTTTATATGGGCTAATCGACAATGCCATAGGAAAGCACCAACTGAACCACTCAGTTTGATCCTCTTACTATTTATGTTACAAATAGAGCTATCCATGTCCAAGACATATAAACCATTACATAAAGCACCCTTCCCATAAAACATATTTGCAAATAAAAAAGAATAAGAGTTCTCCTTTATTTCAAATTTAAATCCTTTTTTTGCCAAGCAAGAATGGATATGATGTTTTTCGTAAGCGAAGGTATATAATAGCAATGATCTAGCTCTAACTGAAGTCCAGAAGGCAAGGAGAGAGAGTCAAAATTCATACAGCAACAGCAACAACTTGTGCCCCGTTACCAACTCATAGGTCAATCTCCCCAGGCCGCACCGATCTACTTTTCTTAAGCTCCTGCATATTTGTACAAATATGAGCTCCACGTGCGGTATCCAATACCCATGACATAAAAGTAGAAAGGTTGACTTCAGTGACATAAAGACCTGAGGTTGAAGATGAGGCATTGCCTCTCTTATTCTCATTCTGAAGTTGCACCTTGTCCTTCATCACTTGACGTGTCCCTCCACATGAGTGGCACTTGTTATTCCTAACCCTTTCCATCATTATCTTCAATGTCCTAGTTAAGCCTTTCAGCTCAACACATTGAATATCTACTTTAGGAGGGTTGAGCCTGACCATCTCATCAAAGAGCTACTTAAGATTAGAGATAATCTCAGAGGCACTCTTTAATTCATATTGCACTCGAAATTCAGGCGACATGTTGCTAGCATCAAATTAGCAACCTCTAAAGTATCAGCCTGATGCTTATCAAAAGAATCCTTCTCACCAGCTGAGGTTGAGGATGGAAGTGGCTCAGGAATAGGCTGCCCAAGGACATAGAGCATCCTCTCGAGCCTGACGACAATCCTCAAGTTCATAGACCAATCTAGTAAGTTGGATCCAACTAACTTGTCCTTCTCCAGGATAGATCGCAGTGATCATCTGCTATTATTCATTGCCATTGTTCTACAACATCTAAGACAAGCAGACTAATACTATTTCTTATCATTTAATCTAGACTTGTATTAAATGATTATGGCTCTAACTATTTTAATCAAATTGACAACCCACAAAGTCAATCAGGAAATTCGAGATTTCCTAGTTAGATGACATCCTTATTCCACATGAGGCTTCATGTCCCACGAGGGTGGAATGAGATGCACAAAGTGACTGATGCTTCTTAAGGTTGGCACGCCAGCCGATTTCACTTGGCAACTCCCCTTATTGAGACAGTTTAGGCATTTCATGTCCAGCGAGGGCTGGATACAGCATGAAACCCTAACCTCTCAATGATGCCTTTAGAGTTCCATCATGTGTCCAGCACATATGAAAATCTAGTCAAGTCTGTTCCTAACCGTTATGCCTAGGGCCAATGAGTTTCCTTGCGAAGGCACTTCTAGGTTAAAACTAGACTGGGGAAACAATTGTCACCACACACTTTCTTAAGATAAGTGAGTGTGTCCCACGAGGGTAGGAAATAGTGCACAACACCACTGATCATAGCTTGATGAGGGCTACGAGTTAGAAGGCTACTAGACTTGATATTTTTAATTGAGGGTTTTTGAGGTCTCATACTGTTAGTTTTATCTTATGTCTAACATTACAGGCATGCAATCCTATAGTGATAACATAAAGATAAAACATCACAGGCATGCTTTAGCAGATAAGGAAAGTAGTAAAAGGATGATGTGGTCATAGCCTAATCAACACATTGAACCAACACATGCCAAAGGTGGGTTCAATGCATGACTTAGGAAGCAAGCCCCAAGACTAGACCTAACCTAGCCGACCTCTATCTTGATCTTCAAGGTTGGCTCCAAGGTCCACCATACCATGGATCGAATCTGCCATTAGTGCCCCTTCGATTGTTGGTGAGGATCTCTGTATGTATTGGCTTGGTAAAGCGGTGCTTTCCTACTGATTGATGGTACTTGCGGTGGTAGCATGCATTGGCTATTTGTTGGACGCGCATGCTGGTCTCTTGATGCTTGAAGTGGCTGGGCGCATGACTTTATGTTGGCTGGATAAGATTTGGGTTTAGTAGAAGGTTACAGGTGCTGGAAATGCAAAGTTGGCTTTAATTGGCTGCTGTATACAGTGGAGATAATTAGCTGTGAAGGTTTTCAATGCGCATGCAAAATAGGTTACTTGACGTCGCTGCATGCTGGGATTGGCCTGGACAGATTGCTTCATATTGGTTGATTGCAGCCGGGGTGGTGAAATTGTAGCCGAGTGGAGACTATTTGATTTTGACCGTGTGGAAGTTGGCTGGTAATTCGATTACTGAAGTTGGATGTTGACTGAAGCTTGGTGTGGGCACTGGCCTTGCTAGGTTTGACTTCTGGAAATATTGAGGGCTGATGTGCAGTTGAGGGGGGGGGGGGGTGGGGGATCGAAGGTGCCTTGTAAGTGCATTATAGGTTCATATTTCCTAGGCTAAGTACACCCTAATACATCCACTACAAAATAAAACAAAGACTTAAGAAAGTAAATCCTAGGCTAAACCTAACAACAACAAGATAACATCAAGTGCAGGAAATGTAAATATGCATACAAAATTGTCCTACAAGCTGATCTTACACACAAGACTAGGCAGAACCCAATACCAAAATATAACAAGTTATAAATGTTGAAATGTAAACATACTTAGTCATTAAAATGTTCCAAAATATCCTGCGGGGTTATTGTCTCCGCAAGTGCACGGATACTCGAAGTAATAAAAAGATATCGAACCACAGAGACCTCGTTTGCCAAGTACCGAATAATTAATTTCTTACTAGCTGGGCAACCGAAAATATGCAAGTAAAGTATCAAAGGCTATATGAAAATATCAGAGAGAGAATCTGGGACTAGGTTTTCATTCACTTTAATTTCCTTGACTATATATGAAAAGATGTTCATCAGTCTAATTTCATTATGATAAAGATATAATTCACTTAATAAGGAAATCATCTCGCTTTCGCGCAGACAATATACAAGAACCAATCCTCACTTTCGTGCAGGATCTATTCGATTATTAAATAAAAGTGTATCATCAACAAAGAACTGAAGGATCACTTTCATGCATCCGAATTCTAAGTTAATAATCTCAAGTGGAAACTCAAGGATCACTTTTGTGCATCCGAATCTCAACACAGGTTCTGCTTAAGGTTCTCCAACAATCTAATATTCAATTTCTTGTAATATCACCCGAATCTCAAGTGGAAACTTCTGGGGTATCTTCTCCTCCTCTATGCATGGCTTCCCTTCAAATTTCACGGCCAAAGATGCATTGTATGCTACCCGGCGGTGAAACTTAGGACGGCGGTGGAAAAGTCAATTTCTCTCTGGAAAGTGGATGAAAATTAGGGCTTTTTGGCTCTCTGTCTTATCTTCTATCTAAACTCTTTTTTTACTTCTTACGGATATTCAATTTATGGCCTGGATCGTCCGCAATCGATCGCGCAATAATCGGGCTTCAAACAGTCCAGAACAATCGCGTGTCAGGAATAGAATTACGACCGTAAAAATAATTACGGCAGTGCCGTAATATCTTCAAAAGCTCTTGGTATAGAAATCATCTGATATTACAGTACCGTGAAATCCATTACGGCTGTGCCATATTTTCTTCTATAGATTTCTGGACTGAAGTTACGGCTCGTAAAATTGGTTACGGTGGTGCCATAATTCTTGCAAAACTTTATGTCCAAAATTGTCTCAAAATACGGCAGCACTAAAAAATTACGGCAGTACCGTGGTTTGTTATGTAGGTGCAGTGAAACCACAGTAACATAATTTCTATTACGTTAGTGCCGTAATTTGTTTTGAAGCTCCAATCTTCATGAAATTTGACATGTAATCTTCTATTGATGGTAGGAGTGCATTCATGCATCTGGAATTGCTTGAAAACGCCTAAAAATCGTGCCTTTTTACCTGAAAATCATCAAAAACCAAAAAGAGTGTAGATTCCATAGTATTTGATAAAAAAAGGCATAAAAATAAGCAAAGTAGTATGAATATAACACAAAAAGATCTATAAAATGGCACAAAATTTACTATAAATTTTGGCGTCATCAAACACATAAGGCTGAAACTTTGCTTGTCCTCAAGCAAAAAATAAAAATTTGAAAGATTTTCTCTTGAAGAATAAATTTCTAAAATACAATCACCAATGAAAAATTTCACTAATTGTTTCGTAAAATTTTAAATAGATATATCATTCATTTGAATTCAATCCTCAAGATCCACAACTTAATCAAATAAAACTTTGCAACTTATATAAAAAGTAGAATCTCAGTCTCATGAATTCACCCAATTTTCAATTTAAATCTATCATACCTTTGTTTATAGGAATAGGATATCCAAAAAATTTTCTGCTCAAAATCTTTTCTTTTTATTTTTATTCCTTTTTTTATAGCATGTACCCACATAGATACACACTTTTTATTGGGACTTCAACTCTTGCCTTAGTTACCACTGTCAATTTTACACAGTTCCAAGTAGAGGAGTCATTTTCTTTTTTTCTCTCTCTCTTTTTTTTTTACAGACTTCAACCCATATCTTCGGTACCACTGCCAATTTTATGCAGTGCTAAGTAGAGGAGTCATTTTGTTTTTTTGGATCTTGGATTCCTTCTTCCAAAAAAAATAGTAAAATAGACTAAACATCAACTAGATTAATCAATTGACATCAATTCAAAAATTACACTCATATGCTAATTTTATTTAACAAGTAGATTCACTTTTAAATCAAATTCTTCAAATAATATATCCACCTAAAATCTCATTCATCAATCAATGAAAAATTTCAAAAGCAGATATATATTAGAGAAATAAATTCGACATGATAGATCTACTCCTAATCACAGGCATGAATTCATTCGTCATCAATGGAATCATACTATCAACAATAATATCTTCAAAAATAGACTATGCCACAAATCGACACATCAACAAAAATAGTATATACTCATCAATCATAAAAGTATCACACTGTTATCATGTCATCAAGCATGCACCTCCACAGGGTGCTCAAAATATCAAAAGTATCATCATACAACCCAATCGAAATAATCATCAACATCAAAATATGGTACAACCGCATCGAATAGTCAAATCAATATCACAATATCATACACCCATATCGAATGATCTTAAAGTCAAATAAAGCAGAGCAAGGTAGCAATGGCGGACACAATGAGTTTGGAAGAATCATCCTTCCCTATAAAATATGAAACATAATAAGACAACGAAAAATGAATGCAAATAAGTAAGGGAAAAAGATACTCACAAAACTCTACTCATCATCATCTGATCGGATCTCCTCGGTGTCCTCTACAGCTGCCTCCATCGGATCATCCTACTGGTCCCTCTGATAGCCTCCATATACTCCACCCCTCCTAGAGTCCTGAAATTCAAAGTGGTCATAAAGAAAGTTGCTCATTTCTTCCATGTAGTTACTCAAATCCTCTACATCTCTATGGATATGATGCATGGTGTCCTGCATTCGCCCCATGGAACCAAGCATCTTCTCCATCCGATGCTCCTGTCAGTACATCTAAGCAAAAAGAGCATGAAATCCATGGTCATAAGCACTGGACCATCCCCTGTCCGAAGCACAGTGTGAGGATCCTTAAGGTCCCTGAGATGGCGGATCTATCTCCATACCAAAGGGGTCATCATTAGCACCCCAGGTGGGTGGTGGTGGTACGGTATCAAGAAGTGGTGGAATGGCATAATCTGCATCACTCGGAGTCAATTTCCAGTTAGCTTGATTCTTCACAAAGGTCTTCTCAAAGTTGGGCAGTGGCAATCTCGGACTTCTTGGCCCAAGGACTAAAGAGAAGATGGCACCTTCTCTAACTATCATCTTCATGGCCATGCATGACTCTGTTGGTGTATATGCCCTTAAGACCAATATATGGACATGGTCAGGCATTGGTTGAATGTACTTTGATAGAACTATTACTCTTTATATAGGCATGGTCGTTATTATGCAGACTTCTCTACCTGCGTTGATGTATTGAGTTGCATAAATAATGTCCCAGGAGTTTAGATTGGATCCATTCTCATAAGCTATCCCCAGACAAGGTACCTTAGCAGATATGGGACAGCTTTGGTACATGTGTGACTGGTGTATGGGCTGGTTAGGTGCGGGGCACAGTAACGCAGACATACAGGTGCATTGGATGCACTGGAGTGATCCACCGTGAGGACTGACTTGTCTAGTCAACAAGTCAATCTCACATGCAAGAGGTTTTGCATTGATCCTTATACTTGAGGTATTCATGTCTAGATTTGATGATGGGTATGCTTTAATACAGTCTTACGTCTCTCCGTAACTGGGAGATCAAAACGACTGTCATTGGGCATATCATAAGTCATGTAGAGACATGGATGACCAATTGTAGGATTTGCCCCTTCCTTCAAAGGAAGCATGATATCCACCTCGGGGCGCCCCACCTTATTGGTGCATGACAGGAAAGTGTGGCCACACTTGTTGAGTCATGATCAATGCATTGGATAATAAACTTGAGACTAATCCAATGGCAGGATATCAGTTTATGCAAAGGGATCTGTAATGCAATAGGAATCCTCGTTGCTTGTTAGGAGTTGTTGCCATAATGACTTAAGTCCTATGACATGGGTAGTAGTGATGTGTTGCTAGATACCCCTCACTACTTATGATGTTTACATCATTGCCATCGTCATATGGATCCTACGGGGTCACACGCAATAGACTCTTGACGTTGCTTTATTCAGAAGCCTTAGGATCAAGTTATTGGATAACTTGGATCAATTAGGAAGATTTCATCAGCGCCAATGGGCCTGATGAGTTGGAAGAAAGTTATTGGAGTCAAACTTCATTTTTGGCAGGTTGACCCGATATTGACCTAGATTGGTCACATTTGGATTAGGGTTGTATTGGATTGGATCCAATGGCTTAATCAACCCATGCCATGAAGTTTGGGCTAGCTCATTATCCAATGAGGCCCAATAATTAGTTGTCATGAAGAGGAATTGGCTTAAAAGGGTATAATGGGGAGAAATCTCACCCCATTGGCGCCTAGGGGCATAATGGGGTGAGGGAGGCGCCTTTGCTTCATTATGGAAGTAAAGGGCACCTAGCCCTTCTTCCTTGGATGGAATACTTGCCTCTAAGGCAAGTCTTGGGGCTGATATGGCTTGAGGACTCTTTTGGAAAGAGCTTGGGCGCATATGAGAAGTAGGAAGATGTTTATGGTAAAGTCTTGGAGACTTTCCTTATGAACCCTACATGCACCCAAACCCTTGCCCTAGCCGAATTCTTCATGTTGCGCCTAGCCCTTCTCCTTGGATGGAAAGAATGCCTCTAAGGCATGTCTTAGGCTGATATGGCCATTGGGCAAATTAGGATAGGTTGAATGAGGTTTATGGTAGAGTCTTGGAGACTTTCCTTACCTCAAGATCCCTTTATCCTAGCCGCCCACTTGGCATGATCCTAGCCATTGTCCTTGCCGCCTCTTGTCCTATTTATAGGACCCCTTACCGCCCCTTCCAATGTTCGACTTCTAGGAGGCGTGAACATACATAGAGAGGCGTGAGCAAGGGCAAAGGGTGACAACAACAAAGGCTTGGCGCAACCCTTCTTCCAAGTGGCCGAAAGACATCCTTTCTTCTTCTCCTCTTCTTGGCGCAAAGAGAAATTGGGCTTGGTGGCTTCTCCTTCTATTGTCGCAAGCCCTCTCCCTCTCATAGCCATTGGCGCATCTTGCTTGAAGGTGGCGCAAGCAAAGAAGAAGAGGGAAGTTCTTGGCGGCATCTTCCCTATTCCCTCCTTGGCGCAACTTCTCTTGAAGGTGGCACAAGTGGAGTGAAGGCTTGATTCTCTTCCCGAGGCTAGAACCGAGCGTGGAAGCGAGCAACGATCAAGGTGTCGACGCGTGGATACTTGTAGAGGGCGAACACATGGGCGCCTTCAACATGGCTTCGACATCTAGACAAGCAAAAGAGGTACATCTCTAACACATCCTTGTGTCTTCTCTCTCGCATGGATCCTTGGGACCGGAATGTGTTTCGGGTGTAATGCTTCTTCCGCTGCATCCTGGGACTGCAAAATTTTAAATTACACCCGGCATTCCCTAACAGACTCCATATCCAGTCTAGAGTTCCCTCTAGCCACTTTAATTCCATAAGGTTCCACATTCAAAAACAAGGCTATAGGTGTGATGAAACCACCTATCACAATGGCACCTTTTTTGGCCCTTGCTAGCTTATCCATATGCTTAACAAAGAAGAAAGCAACATCCAATGGATAACCATATAGCATACTCCACAAAAAGAAAAGCTCAGACTGTCTCACCATCCCATCACTGTCTCCTCTCCCAAAAACTGTGTGAGCAAGGACTTGATGTGCATATTTGATGCAGGGGTTAGAAATCTTGGATGCTCTGGCTGAGACTGCAGAAAAGTGAACTTCTGAAGATATCTGATTCCAAAACACAATCTCCACATAACCAAGTGACACACTAGTGTGTCGTCCTGACGCCAGCTGAAAGATAGATCTAACATCCCCCATGGAAAGGTTCCTCTCAATGTTGGCAATGCGGAAGGTGATCTCAGCTTCCGCATGCCTATCAGTAAACTCATGCACATCCACATCAAAGCTGCCCATGAACTCTAGTACCAATGGCAAATATGTCTGTGGAGTCATCTGAAAGAACTTCTTGGCCCTGATTTGGTCAAACATCAAAAAACATCATCATATAGGCCAAGTGCTTCCAAGATTCTTCTATCAGCATATTTTGTATTTACCACCCTTCTCTCCACCAACTTGTTGTATCTTTCTTCTTGAATTTCATCCCTAAAGATGATACCATAGGGATTTGGTGGAGTGGAAGATGTAGCTGGTCCTTTGCCACTTCTCTTTGACACTACTGTCTTGGTTTTGGGTGCCATGGGTGAACTAGAGCTGCAACTTAGATGATAGCAAAATATAGCAAGAATGTAGTATTCTAATCACACTTTTAACTTCCTAGACATGAACATCATTATTTAATAAGCATCATGGAAGCAAAAATCAGTTGAATAAAGCTTAAAATCAAAATTTCAGGTAGAGAACATGGGTGAACAATAAATCTGAAGAACTTCAACAAATCTAGCTCGTTTAAGCTCAAATCACTTTCAAAAACTGATCCAAAACCTTTGGAAACACATAAGGAAAGTTCTCCTGTTGTCTAAGAAGCAAATGGAAACAAGCAATTTAGAAATCGACTAAGAATCGAGGAGAAACGAAGAAAGGGGTGAAAATACTCGTGAAACTCGCTAAATCAGAGAAATCGGGTGAGAGAGTACTAGATCGGCGGCGAAAATCAGACGGGAAGGGTCAACGGCACGGTCTGAAGGTTGGAGAAGGTCGAAGGTCCGCACGCGAGAGTGGGTGAAAACCTTGAAAATGGTATGGGAACCCTAAAAAATGGCACGTATATCACCGTAGTTTATCTTACGGTAGTGCCGTAATCTGGTGAATTCAAAAAAACACGGGCCGTAATATCAAAACGGCAGTACCGTAAAATCGTTCAAACTCTCAGGGTCAAAAAATGTCCATAGTTACGGTACCGTGAAAAAGATTACGGTAGTACCGTAATTTCCAAGAAACTCTCGGGTCAAAAACTTCCAGTACGTTGTCTCCTTCACTAGGCGATGCTTCGGTAGAAAAATCGTGGCCGGAGGTCGTCTGAATCGAGCGCGGCGGCGAAACCCTCCACAGCGGCGTGGATCGTGATTTCTCCCTCCACCATCAATCAAAATTTGGGCCTTTTGTCTCTCTGTAATCCTCTCGTGAAAAGCTCCCCTTTTGCTTCTTACGGCATCGAATATAAACTTCTGGATCATCCGCAAGGATCGGGTGTGGACATTGACCTGGGAATCGCGTTCAAACACCGGAATACGGCAGTTTAATATCTTACGACACTGCCATAAAATCCATCGATTATTCTGTTCTAAAATTGCTGGAACAATACGGCAACGTAATTTGGTTTACGGCAGTGCTGTAAAATCGGCTGAACTCTTTGGTTGAATTCGTTTGGAAAATACGGCCCGTAAACTGGTTTACGGCAGTGCCATAATTTCAGGGAAACTTTCTGTTCTGAAGACGTCTTGAAAATACGGCCCGTAAACTGGTTTACGGCAGTGCCGTAATTTCAGCGAAGGTCTCTGTTCCGAAAGCGCCCCAAAATACGGCCGTGTAAATTCTTACGGTGGTGCCGTAATTTCGCGAAAGCCTTCTGTTCGGTAAATCACCAAAATATGGCTGTGATCTCGATAATACGGTAGCCGTGTAAAATACAGTATCGTAAAATCCTTTACGGCACTACCGTATTTTGGGTTCTTTGCCTCGATTTGCATGAAAATTCTTGGGTGACTTCTTCTTGATGATGAGAACTCTTCCATGTATTTGATTTTTGCTTGAAAACGCCTAAAATAGTGCCTTTTTGCCTGAAAAATATGAAAAACCAAAATAGAAGTAGACTTTGCAATATTTAATGGATTCAGCATAAAAACAAGTAAAAAGATCCTCAATTTAGCATGAAAATGTATCTAAAATGATACAAAATATACTACATATTTTGGTGTCATCAAACACATAAGGCTCAAACCTTGCTTGTCCTCAAGCAAAAATCAAAATTTGAAATCAAAATTTGATTAAAAGAATAACCTTTTCATGCTCAATAAAATTCTAAAATACAACTTGTCAATTAAAAATTCTATTAATTGATTTACAAAATTTCAAGTAAACATATCATCCTCAGAACTCAATTTTCTAGATTCACAACTCAATCAAATAAAACTTCGCAACTTGTACAATAGATAGAATTTTCAATCTCATGATTTCATCCAGTATCAATTTAAATCTATCATGCTTTTGTTTACAGGAATTAGGTCTCCAAGATATTTTTCCACACATAATTTTTTTTTCTTTTTTCATTGTCTTTGCATAGACGTCATGTATCCACATAGACACATACTTTTTATTTTTGACTTCAACTCTTTCTTCGGTACCACTGTCAATTTTACACAGTGCCAAGTAGAGGAGTCTTATTCTTTTCACCACTCATTATTTTTCATGCATAGACTTCAACCCATGTCTTAGGTACCTATATCAATTTTACATAGTGCCAAGTAGGGGAGTCTCTCACTATTTTTTTATGGATCTCGGATTCTTATTTCCCAACAAATAGCAAAAATAGACTAAACCTCAACTAGGTTGATCAATTGATCTAAATTCACAAATCATACTAATATACTCATTTTATTCAAAAGAGAAGTTTCACTTTTAAATTTCATTCTTCAAATAATATATCTCCCTAAAATTTTATGCATCAATCAATGTCATATCTCAATTGACAAATATGTATTGAAGAAATAAATTTGACATGATGGAGTGATGTTTTCAATCATGAATTTGAGATCATCAATCATTTAAGTCATCAACATTATAAATTAAGAGTGAACTCATCATCACCATCAATTATCACAATATCATATCAACAAAAATATATCATCACGTATATCATATCAAACATCAGAATATCAAAATATCATACAACCCCATCGAATCAGTAAAGATCAATATCATCATCATCATACAACCATATCGAAATAAGAATAATAGGTATGTTAAACAGAATGCAGTGGCGGCAGTCATGGAAGCACCATCCTTCCCTTCATCATATAAAACAACAGTGAGATAAAGAAAATCATAGTACAGCAAAAAGGAAAGGGAAGATAATACTCACAAAGCCTCTACTCATCATCCACGTACCAGAAGCAAAATACGGCAATGTAAAATATTATGACACTGCCGTAAAATCGTTACAGCTCTCGGGTTGAAACAGAAAAGGAAATACGGTACCGTAAGTTTCATTACCGTACTGCCGTAAAATTTCAAAAGCATTCTGTTCAAAACGATTCCCAAATATGGTACCGTAAAACAGTTTATGGTACCGCCGTTAAATTCAAGCAGCGATTTTTTTTTTTTAAGGAAAACTGAAAAACAAAATTTTAGAAAATACGGCACGTAAACTACCTTATGGTAGTGCCATAAAAACGAAAGAACTCTCGGGTTGATTTTGGATCAGAAATACGGTACCGTGAAATCCTTTACGGCCGTACTGTAATTTCATCGCAGCTTTCTAGTCGGAAGTAGACTGAAATACGGTACCGTAAAATCCTATACTGTACTACCGTATTTTGCTCCAAATCACGAAAAACCTACAAATAATATAATAAAAATTAGTCGTAAGCAAAAATCAAGGTAAATAAAACTAAAATAAGGGTTAGAGAGCTTGGGTTGCCTCCCAAGAAGCGTTAATTTAAATGTCATTAGCTTGACCCTTTAACACTCGGGTTTGATCGTGAATTTCTGGATCTCAACTCTGATTTTACAACATAAGGCTCGATCTTGAAATAGTATCCAAATCTGCTCAGAATTCTTTCTATTTTCTCAATCATCCTAGAGCCTTCTCTTCTTCTCTTCCTCTTTGGCTTTTTCTTCTTCTACAATTTCTCATCAATACCCTCAAAAAGATTGTTAGATTCATTATTTGTGGTTTCATCAAACAAACTTGAAATATCATAAATTTCATCATTAAATATTTCAATACTACAACAAGATCCTGAGTATGAAAGTTTGTTTGTTGAATCATTAAGACTAAATTTGATCTTGTTATCACATATATCAAAGGTAATTTTTCCTGATTCCACATCAATTTTTGATTTAGCTGTGGCCAATAGTGGTCTACCCAGAATGATAGGATTTTTACAATTTTCCTCCATGTCCAATATTACAAAATCTGTAGGTATGAGAAACTCACCTATCTTTATTGGAATATTCTCTAACATACCTACAGGATACTTCACTGATGAGTCTGCGAGCTGCAAAGATATTGATGTAGGCTTTAGCTCTCCCAAATTCAGTTTCCTGTAAGTAGAAAGAGGCATTAAACTTACACTCGCACCTAAGTCACATAAGGCTCGGTCAAAAGATAGGGTGCCAATTGAACAGGGTACAGAAAAGCTACCCGGATCCTTCAATTTAGGTGGCAATTTATTCTGTATGATCGCACTACAATCTTCTGTTAGTGTAACCATGCAAGTACCATAATCATCCAATTTTCTTTTACTAGACAATATCTCTTTTAAAAACATGGCATAAGATGGCATTTCAATAATAGCTTCAAGAATTGGAACATTAATATAAAGCTTTTTAAAAACATCAAGAAACTTGCCAAACTTTTTGTCTAGTTTATGTTGAACTAACCTTTGAGGAAAAGGTATAGGTGTTTGGTAAGGATTAGGTAAATCAGATTTAGGATTATCTTTCTCACATGATTCCTCCCCTTTTGGTTCATCACCCTTTTGAGGTGATAAACAAATTTGGGCTTTCTCATGTGAAGAAGATTCTCTTATCTCCAATTCCCTTTTATTATCATTAAGCTTTTCTTCAGTGTTTTCAAACCTCCCTCTAGGTTCTCCCAGTTGTTTCCCACTTCTAGTCATGATGGCATTACAGTGCTCCCTAGGGTTTATCTCAGGTTTTGCAGGCAATTTCCTAGGGGGTCTGTAAGGAACACTAGCATGCTGTGCAATTTGGTTTTCAAGAATTTTGTTGTGGGCTTCTACTCTATCCAGTCTAGAGTTGATTTGATGAAAATTTTCCTTCAATTCCTCATTTTGCTTGTTTTGATTTGACATGTATTCTTTTATATCAGACATGAACTGATTTTGGTTGGCCAAAAGTTTTTCAAGTATGGATCCCTCATTAGAATTTTGATTTATGTTTTGGTTCAGATTTTGTTTTTGGAATCCTTTGTTTTCATTGTTCCCCCCAACATTGTTATTGTTTTTCCATGAAAGGTTGGGGTGATTTCTCCATCCAGGGTTGTATGTATTAGAATAGGGATCATTAGGTCTACTTTGGTTGTAATTCCCTATGGCGTTCACATGTTCATTACCCTGATCGACAATTCTACAATATTCAGCAGTATGACCATCATTACCACAGTCTTCACAAGTGATAGCAGAAACAAAAGCAGTTTGCATGGAATTTAACTGACTACACAAAAATTTTACCTTTTCTTCTAAGGAGCATATTTCATCACTTCCACTCTTACCTTGAGAAGGCTTGTACAGTACTCCCCTTTCGGTAGTCCATTGATTATGGTTTTCTGCCATCTCCTCTAGCAGTCGGAAGGCTTCATCTGGTGTTTTGCTCATAAGAGCTCCTCCTGCAGCGGCATCCACAATCATTTTAGTCTGATCAGATAATGTAATATAAAAAGTTTGCATTAAAGTCTGAAGTTATATTCCATGGTGAGGACACTTCCGCTGCAGTTCATTGAATCTCTCTTAGGCTTCACTGAGCGTCTCCCCAATTTTTTGTTGAAAGTTTGTAATTTGGTTTCTCAGCTCTAGTGTCTTCCTTGGTGGAAAGTATTTGTTCAAGAAGGAATTTGACAGTTGATTCCAAGTGGTGAAGGTACCGGCTGGGTGTGAATTAAGCCATGGCTTTGCCCGGTCCCTAAGAGAAAAGGAAAAAGTCTTAGTCTAAATGCATCGTTAGAAACACCATTCATCTTAATAGTATCGCATAAGTCAAGAAATAAGGCCAAGTGTTGGTTGGGATCCTCCAGTGGAGATCCTCCAAACTGATCTTGTTGAAACATTGCAATGAGTTGAGGTTTAATCTCAAAATTGTTGGCCTCAATTGCTGGCCTAGCAATACTAGAACGAATTTCATGATGATTAGGGGCTGCATAGTCCCTAAGTGTTCTCTGATGGTTCTGATTGTCTCCCATCTCTAAAATCTCTTCTTGTAACTCTGGTTGGGATTGTTCTTGCAGTTCTTCTTGTGATGATTCTTCTAACCTCAACTTTCTACGCGCTCTTAATGTCTTATTGATTTCAGGATCCAATGGTACAAGTGGTCCTGACCTAAGGCTCCTGCGCATGCAAAGTAAACAGATCAAGTGATTTCAAAAAATAGAAAATAAGCAGTAAATAAAAAAAATAGTAAATAAAAACCTAATACAGCAATAATCTCAACGTCTCTAATATCGATAAAACTAAGGTCCCCGGCAATGGCGCCAAAAACTTGATAGCCCGAAAGGGAACACAACAAATCTGGCACGCGTGTACCTTGGACTAATCCTTGGTAACGGCACCAAAAACTTATTGTTAAACCGCAAGTGCACGGGTATACGAAGTAATAAAAAAGTATCGAATCCACAGGGACCTACGTTGTCGAATACTAAATAGTTGATTTCTTTCTAACTAGGCAAAATGAGATCGTGAGAATAGCAATCGGTAACTAAAAGCGGGATTATCAGAGAGAAAAGCTGGGACTAGGGTTTCATTTACTTAAACTTTTATGACTAGACATGAATAAGGATTTCGTTGATTCAATTTCATCATGAAGAAGATATTATCAAAGGATGAACTCAAGGATCACTTTCGTGCATCCGAGCTCTAGAATCTCTAGTGGAGTCTCAAGGATCACTTTCGTGCCTCCGAGTCTCGCAACTAGTTTTGCTCAAGGACCTCCAATGTTCCGATCTTTGCTTTCGCACAAGATCTCCACGTTTGACAAATAGACTCGATCTATGGATTCATGTTATAATCATGGCAATTATTTTACTAGAAAAGATCAAGATGGATCTAACCTAAGGAAGGGATCCTAACATGCAATTCTAGGGTTCCAAATTCTCAAGCAAAAATTCTAAGAACATAATTAATAATATGAACTTAAAGAGAGTCTAAGCACAATTATCACATGAGCAAAATCATCATGCTAAAATCAAACTCAATGAAATATTGAAAAAGAAGTTATCTAATCATTAAAAGTCAAGTGAACTACTCCCCCATGTCCCAAGAGTAGTTTATGCTAGCATGGCGAAGGAAATACAATATTCCATAATTTTAGAAAATCAGAGATCAACAAAAGGAAGAGTTTTTAGAAAATACGGCACGACTGTGAAGTATTTCACAGCCGTATTTTACAAAAGAAGGCGTGAACAGTGGTGGCGATCTTTCTTCCCTTGATTTCTCCTCCAATTTGTCTCTTTTTGATCTGAAACTTCCGGTACGTTGTCTCCTTCACCAGGCGATGCTTCGGTAGAAAAATCGTGGCCGGAGGTCATCTGAATCGAGCACGGCGGCGAAACCCTCCACGGCGGCGTGGATCATGATTTCTCCCTCCACCGTCAATCAAAATTGGGGCCTTTTGTCTCTTTGTAATCCTCTCGTGAAAAGCTCCCCTTTTGCTTCTTACGGCATCGAATATAAACTTCTGGATCGTCCGCAATCATCTCCGCAAGGATCGGGCATGGACATTAACCTGGGAATCGCGTTCAAACACCGGAATACGACAGTGTAATATCTTATGACACTGCCATAAAATCAATCGATTATTCTGTTCTGAAATTGCTAGAACAATAAGGCAGCGTAATTGGGTTTATGGCAGTGCCGTAAAATCGGCTGAACTCTCTGGTCGAAGACGTCTGGAAAATACGGCCCGTAAACTGGTTTACGGCAGTGCCGTAATTTTAGCGAAGGTCTCTGTTCCGAAAGTGCCCCAAAATACAGCCGTGTAAATTCTTACGGTGGTGCCGTAATTTCGCGAAAGCCTTCTGTTTGGTAAATCACCAAAATACGGCTATGATCTCGATAATACGGTATCGTAAAATCCTTTACGGCACTACCGTGTTTTGGGTTCTTTGCCTCGATTTACGTGAAAATTTTGGGTGACTTCTTCTTGATGATGAGAACTCTTCCATGTATTTGATTTTTGCTTGAAAACGCCTAAAATAGTGCCTTTTTGCTTGAAAAATATGAAAAACCAAAATAGAAGTGGACTTTGCAATATTTAATGGATTCAGCATAAAAACAAGTAAAAAAATTCTCAATTTAGCATGAAAAGGTATCTAAATTGATACAAAATATACTACATATTTTGGTGTCATCAACCAGAAAGTAGTATAATATAACTCAAAGTCTCAATCATGAAAATCAGCGGAGTTGTCCACATAACCTACAACTTTTTCTTTTTCTCCATTTTTTTTTCTCTCTCTTTTTTTTTATTTTTTTTATCAGACTTCAATTCATGTCTTAGGTACCACTTTTAGATTTAACAGTGCCAAGTAGAGGAGTCTTTTCTTTTTACTCTTTTTTTTTCTCTTTTTTTTTTTGGAGAAAGTCGATCAGTGGCATGGTACTTAAATCGTTATCGATACTTGATCGCAACAGATTTAAAGTATACCACATCGTGGTATAATATAACTCATGACTTTAGATCACTCAACTAGAGGAGTTGGAGCAAATATCCATTTAAAGAGATATCACCAAATTCCTATTCATAAAAATTTCCATCAAGCAAAAATAGAAAAATTAAACTTCAAGTAACAAGATACTATGCATGTGTCATATGAACTCATAACAATTCGCATATGTATTTTATCAATACCAGAATTGAATTTACTCAACAATCTGAGTCTATATGAAATTTGAAAAATTCCCTAAGTCATCAAATTAATCACTCAATATGTTTCTTAAGTATAAAATTAAGGATTAAACAAATTTGATTATTCTCTAACAATCATAAACATTTAAAATACATACTTATAAAGCTTTGAAGAAAAAGAAATATATGTAGGACACCCTAGACTTAAATTGTTGCATATGCATAGACATTAAAATCAATGAATGATAGATTTCAAAAAAAAAATGTTGCAAGAGTTCCCTTTAAAATATATAATGATTCCCTATGCAATTATATCAAAATATGGAAACATGAACCAGAAAGATCTAGAAACTATATCACATTAAAGATATTAGCATTTTACATGGTAAACAAGTTTCAAACATTAAATATCATCGTGCTTCACTATCAAAAATCATTTTTTACAATACTCACAAAGAAAATGTCATCATCATGGTCGGTATATGATTCATGGCTGCATTTGTAATTGTTTCGTTTGGCATTTATTCTTCAAGCAAAAAATTTTCAAAAATTCCTGCATATAAAACAACCTATTAAATGATTTTCCATCAATAAAAATTCATCAATACATGTTGCAAAAATTCCTAAAAATTTAAATAAAATCAAAAACTAAAAAACTAAGAATGCAAAAATTAATAAAATTCAAAAACTTTGGGCTGCCTCCCAAAACCGCTTATTTAAGGTCATTAGCTTGACCACAGCTTCATGTCATGGTGGAGTTGGTGAATCAGTGCCATAGTAGAGAGCATATAATCTTCTTCTTTTCCTCTATCTCAAGAGTGTGTCCACCAAAGTATATATCCAGTTAAGCAAGTGGATCAATGCCGCAGTAACCAGTGCATGCATACAAAAATAAAAGTTAAAGTTATGTAAAGAATAATCAATAATTTTTCTATATTTATCCAAGAATAAAATCATGCATTCTTCCTCTAGATTTATATCATCAATTGGAAGAAGATTAGAATCAAAATCAAAGAATTCATACCTTGGATTGATAAAGAAGTTTTCAAATTTTATTTTTGGTTTTTCTCTTACCTCAATGCCAATGTGATCAAAAATCTCATGTGTTATCTTTTGGGTACCTGTGGTTGGATTTGAATCAAATAATATTTCAGCTACCTCATCATCATTATTCTCATTATCACCTCTTTCATCATCTTTCATGCAAATTTCTAATGAATTCTTCTAGAGAAAAGGAATTGATGGTTCATATGGTGGTGGTGGTGGAATATGCATAGGATCTTCTTCCTTATCTTTCTCCTCAATTTCTTTCTCTTCACTGGGGTATTGCATCATAACACTATCAAATTCACCCCCATCCATCTCGCTAGTTCTTTCTCGAGGATAATTAAATTCATCATCATTCTTCTCACAAGACTCAAAAAATTCAAATTTTTCAACAAATGTGTCCCAAATATTTGTGTTGCATAACACTTATTTATGTGAGAGGGGACTAGATGGTAGGTAAAGTGCTGAGGAAGGTAAATCACAATCATCAAAATTTTCAAAATCATCACAATTTGCATAAGGTAAATTACAATCAGGAGTCATGACTAATGATTGATCCAACTCTACCAAATTCTCTGATTTATCCTGGATTCCATCCTCTATGTCATTTTTGTCAGTGTCATAAATCATACTATGAATATCCTCACTTTGTTTGTTCACAGCAGGTAAATATTTTCAAGCATGGCTTCTAAGTTGGATTCTTGAGGTTCACTAAAGTCTGATTGTGGAATAAAGGTTGGGTCGTTCTGATAAAACAAGTTTTCATTGTTCTCCCAACTTTGATTATATATACTAGGGTATAAGTTAATGCATAGAGGAATCCCTACTTGACATTCAGTGAAATGATGCCCATGAGAACCACAAATATCACAAATAACAGAATATTGCATGCTTAAAAAATCAATGTGTTGAGTGAAAGAATCTACCTTTGCTGCAAGTGATTGAAATACATCCGTGCCATATTCTGTTGTCTCAATCAGTGGCACATACCTTTGATTTGACCATTGACATTGGTTAAACATCATATTTCAATTTATTCAAATAAATTCAGAAATATATAAAGTAGAATAGGAAATATAAAATATGTAGACAAGTGATTTTTGAATTATCCTGTTCATACAACGTGTTAATAAAAAAAATAAAATAAATAAAATAAAATAAACTAACTAAAAAAATGTGAAAATCAAATAAAATTCCGAAAAACAAAAACAAAAACAAAAACAAAAAATGAAAACAAAACAAAAATTAAAATAAAAAAAAAAAATATCTACTCTATAAATCTCACGATTAAATCAATATTGACTGGCCTGATCCCCGGCAACGGCACCAAGAACATGATAGCGATCTACAAGTACACAGATTTATCGAAGTAATAAAAAGATTATCGTTCCCAACGAGGATTTGGCGGTCATGTACCGATTACACAATCGATCTATATCTAGACGATTCAAAGTGTAGTTTTTGTTTTGAAAACTTCTAATGCAAGAAAACAAAAAGGTGGTTTTAGGGTTTTGGCTAAAAATCAATTCAGATAAAATCAGGACTCGGGGTTTCACCACATTGACGGTTATGAATTTAGTAAAAATAAATCTTTGATCAGAAAATTATAGTTTTGAAAGGGATTTTTCCTAAGGTACAGAATACCTCCTCTCAAAGCGTAATCTGGTATCTATTTATGTTAATTCCCTACTCTTGTGACAATTAACATAAATATACCCTTTAACTTCTATGAAAAACCATCTTAATCCTTCAAACGAATCCAAACTACCCTCGTGATTGGATTCGTAGGTTTGAAAAGAATAGATTTGACGTTGCGATTCACCTCTCGGTCCTTCTTGCAACGTCTAGGACGTAAAATTGTGCGGCCAAGGTAAATTATGGAATAAACACAATTCTAATCAAATCAAATATATAAAATTCATGTAAAAGATTTAAAACAATATATTCAATCCACAAATCGTCAACGGGATATTCCCCAAATCCCAAAAATAGAGTTTACTCATTCATATTCAAAGCAAACATCATGTTCATCGATGAATTATTCATGTAATCTCTCTAAAATAATTGAAAGAGACACTAGGAAAGTAATTAGAACTCTTCCCCTTGATCTGGTGATGAAGATGAAGCATCAAATCCCCTCCTTTGCGTGATCTCTCACCGGAATTTTGCCCTAAAACTGATTTCTGCTGCTGCTACTACAGCCCTTCATTTTCATGCGTAGAAGCCCCTGAAACCCTTCCAAAATCCTTCCTTTTATAGTCTAATCAGTATAGAACCCATCTAGGAAGGTTTTTGGAGAGTTTGGTTCAATTCAAGTTCGGTTTAGAGTTGAATCGAGTGAAAAACCTAAGGGGCGGAAACTTTCACTGCCCGTGATGAGTTTACGGCTTCGGCCATAATTCTTTCTGTGTATAAAAACTCCTGCGCACAGAAATATTCACGTACCGTGAAGGATTCACAGCCTCACCCGTGAAAGTTTCTGTGAACTTTCAGACTTAGCCATTTTTCCGCCCTTCGAAGCAAAAAATTACGCCCGGCCCAAAATTACGGCCAATGCCGTGAAAGTTTCGTTCTTTATTGTTTTTGCTCCAAATTTGACATGTAAGCTCGTAATCTCCTCGGGAATCATACTATGGCTTTAAAACTTGCAAAATCCATCATTTTTGAGCCATTTTACCTACATTTTCATAAAAAACAAGAAAAGTGAAGATTCCGTGCAAAGTAGAGTAAAAGCACTAAAAATAGCACAAAATCATTCAATTAATCCCAAAATATGATCTAAAATATATGTAAAAACATTGTGTAAATGCAACGCATCAATCAAGTAATCTAGAGCCTCTTTTTCTTCTTCTTCTTTTCAAAATTTGAATCTCTTTTCTCCTGAATTCCTCTATCCACATCCTCATGAAAAGTGTCAGTTTCAATATTAGAGGAGTCATGAAATAAATTATGAACATCAATGACAACATCATCTACTATATCAACACTACAACATGATCTGGAATATGGTATCCTCTATTTTCCGTTTATCCCCCTACATTGTTGTTGTTCTTCCAAGATAAGTTGGGATAATTCCTCCATCTAGGGCTGTAAGTACTAGAATATGGATCATTGTTTCTACTTTGATTATATCTCCTAATGCATTAGCATGTTCACTGCCCTGATTAGCAATGACTTTACAATCTTCAGAAATATGACTATTGTTACCACAAATATCACAAACAATAGTAGTTTGCATTTTAAAGGAATCAAATCTGTTGCACAAAGACTTTACCTTCTCTGCTAAGGTCCGCCAAACATCACTTTCATTCTTACCTTGAGAGGGTCGATACAGCACTCCTCTCTCTGTAGTCCACTAGTTATGGTTAAAAGTCATCTCTCCTAGCAACTTGAAAACATCTTCAATGGTTTTTCTCGTGAGAGCTCCTCCTGCAGCAGCATCAATAGTTAGTCTGGTATTATAAAGCAAACCATTGTAAAAAGTATGAATTAAAACCCAATTTTCAATGCCATGGTGAGGACACTTCCATTGTAAATTGTTGAAATGCTCCCATGCCTCGCTAAAAGATTCACCATCCCTCTGTGCAAAGCTTGAGATCTGGTTTCTCAATTGGATGGTCTTGCTTGGTGGGAAGTACTTCATCAGGAAAGCATTTGACAGTTGTTCCCATGTGGTGAAGGTACTGGTAGGTTGAGCTTGAAGCCAAGATCGCACTCGGTCCCTAAGATAAAAAGGAAACAATCTCAGTTTTAATGCATCGTTAGAAACACCATTTATCTTAATTGTATCACAAATTTCAAGAAACAAAGAAAAGTGTTGGTTTGGATCTTCAATAGGAGATCCTCCAAACTGGTTCTGTTGGATCATAGACAGGAAAGCAGACTTGATTTCAAGGTTGTTAGCCTCTATCACCGGTCTAGCTATACTAGAATGAATCTCTTGTGGATTAGGGGCTACATAGTCCCTAAGCGATCTCTGTTCTGCCATGGTCACTTCTTCTTCTTGTTGACTTTCTTCAAATCTAAGCTTCCTGCACAATCTAAGAGTCTTATTTATCTCAGGATCAAAAGGAAGTAGAGGTCCTGATCTAAGATTCCTATGCATGCAAAGTAGATAGATCAAATAATTTCATGGGAAAGAAAATAAATAGAAAACAGAAAATAAAACCTAGTATAGTAATACTTTTAATATCTTCAATATTAACAAAAACCAAGGTCCCCGGCAACGGCGCCAAAAACTTGTTGTGTCTGCAAGTGCACGGATATTCGAAGTAATAAAAAGATATCGAACCACAGAGACCTCGTTTGCCAAGTACCGAATAATTAATTTCTTACTAGCTAGGCAACCGAAAATATGCAAGTAAACTATAGAAGGCTATACGAAAACATCAGAGAGAGAATCTGGGTCTAGGGTTTCATTCGCTTTAATTTCCATGACAAGAAATGAAAAGATGTTCGTCAGTCTAATTGAACACTGCCTATTTTATGGTCAAGCAAATTTTGAAAGTATCTCGAGCCAGCAAAGGGTAAATTGTTATGGGCGGATTGGTCACATCTATTGCACTTGCTATCGGTGTTCACCCAAGTGGTATGGAGATAGCTATGGGCAGCTAGTGTCTGAACTTAGACTCCTGTATCTCTATGCAGCTAATCATCAAGCGTGGGGACTCTTATTTCCTATTCTTCAAAGATGGCACCTAGCTGATGCCCTTGCCATGCCAGTGAAAGTCCCCACAAGGGGGCGAAACCCTAAAGCATTGGCGCATATGGAAGATGCAAGCAGCGAATAGGGGGTTTCTAGATCTTGCATGCTATATGATTAACAAAAAGAACCCGATTGCATATAGAGAAGGATCATACCATAGCCATTTCTAGATGGCGCCTTGGAAGCAAAGATCAAACTGGATCTTCTCCAGAGGTGACGCACACAATTGATGTCGCCTACTCCTCCTTGCGATCCTTGTGCTAGCAAGGTCCAAAGATGTCTTTGTCGAGTGAAAGGGAAAAAGAAAGAACTTCTTGGCTTGGCGATTTTTCCTTATCGTCTCTTCCTCTCCTCCACGCAAGAATGCCCCAAGAGCCAAAAACGAATTGGCGACAAAGCGTGAAGGCGTGAAGAGGGAGGACGTGAAAACGTGGTCACGTTGAGAAGTGCTATCCAAAAATAGCATATAACTTCTCCACATGCGATCTTGGGTTTACCCCAATCGCAAACTCCACTTCACCCTTGAACCATGCGCTCATTCATGAGCCGGTTCACTTGAATTTGGTTCAATAACCAAATAAACCAAGCCATAAGTCCAGATCACATTAAAACCCTAAGGTATTTGATCTGACCGTTCATCTCCTGATGCTCCTGATCTCACCGATCTAGCATCCATTCTCTCGATCGAAGCTTACCGATCTCAAGCCCTAATCAATCAAACATGATCAGACCAGATCTCACTTACAATCAGAGATTAAATCCCTTTAAACTGAACCTGAACAATTCAGTCCACACGATCTGACTCAAGTAAGCCATATCATCAAATTGTGCGACCCTGAGGGTTTCCTTTAAATGTCGGTAACGATAACTCACGTCATCACGATCAGTGAGGGGTATCTAGCAACACATCACTGTCTCCCGATATAAAGAAAAGAGTCTTCCAAGACTACACCCAAAAATAGCACAAGTGTGAATCAACTTCACTAGGCATGCATATTTCCTTTGCCACTGGATGTTCTTATTGGACAAGCGTGTCAAGCTTGTAACTCCAATATGATGAGCATGATTAGATCAGATGAACATAGTCACCTGGGTATGGCCATACACTATTCTCAATCATCTCATCCAGGGGGCCCCTTTAGAACATCACACTCCTTAAACAAGGAGACGGCAATCCTATGTCTATCACTAGTGCCCTAACCTGACTCAAGCTCACCATCCAAGATAGTCTATAATCATTATGTTTCAAATGATATTGAACTATCTCAAAACAATGACAATCATCATTTAGAAAACACAAGTGATCTCAAGTCAAAGGAAATGTGCCACTTGTCGCAATCAAGGATTATTCACATTGTGACAAGCAATTGAATATCCTAGTAGGGTCTGTCCAGTACATCCAATGTACCCATGAGTCTACATCTTATTCCATGCTCGAAGCATCCTATAAGATTAGAGCACATATTAGTCTCAATCATATCAAGGCTGTCTCATGTTCACCAAGATATCTCGACTAAGGACTTTATAGCATGTCAGCCCAGCTGAACAGCTTTGAGACATTATTCAGAAGTACACTTATTACAGCAGAGAAGGTAACAACCTGAATAATAACCATGCCTTTATAAACATAAGAGTTTATACATGATACTGTTACAATCCCAAGGCCTCAAACATTAGCCTTAAGGGCATACCCCAACAATCTCCCACTTGCACTTAATCTAATGGTTGAGAAATCTCAAACCCATATTATTACAGTGCTTCTCATGCTTCTGCTGCGCCAGAGGCTTGGTAAGCGGGTCTGCCAGATTGTCATCTGTATGTACCTTGCAGACTTTGATCTCGCCACGATCTATGATCTCCCTGATCAAATGAAACCGTCTCTGTATGTGCTTGGACTTCTGGTGCGACCGTGGTTCCTTTGCTTGTGCGATTGCTCCAGTGTTATCACAGAAGATAACCAAAGGATCTGCACTAGAAGGAACAACACCAAGTTCTCTCACGAACTTACGAATCCACACTGCCTCCTTGGATGCTTCCGAGGCTGCAACATACTCGGCTTCTGTTGTGGAATCAGCAACAGTTGACTGTTTGAAACTTTTCCACACCACTGCTCCTCCATTCAAGCTAAAAACATAGCCTGATTGCGATCGGAAATCATCCTGGTCTGACTGGAATGAAGCATCAGTATATCCTTCTATACTGAGTTCTTCCTGACCACCATATATCAAGAACATATCTTTGGTCCTCCGCAGATATTTTAAAATGTTCTTGACCGCAATCCAGTGCGCCATACCTGGATTACTTTGGAACCAACTGGTCACGCTTAACCCGTAAGCGACGTCTGGGCGAGTACACAACATCGCATACATTATGGACCCAATAGCCGAAGCATAAGGCGTATTGTCCATTTCATCTTTCTCAGTCTGTGTTTGTGGACACTGACTCTTCGAAAGATTCAGACCATGTCTGACTGGAAGATATCCTCTTTTAGAATTCTCTAAATGAAATCTCTCCAGGACTTTATCGATGTAAGTACTCTGGCACAGCCCGAGAAGCCTCTTAGATCTATCCCTGTAGATCTTCACACCTAACACATAGGCTGCTTCTCCTAGATCTTTCATCTGGAAACATTTCCTTAGCCATGCCTTAACCGCATGCATTTCAGGAATGTCATTTCCAATGATTAAGATATCATCGACGTAGAGGATTAAGAAAGTAATCACGCTCCCACTAAACCTCTTATATACACACGGGTCATCCTCGTTCTTGATGAAACCAAACTCACTGATTGATTCATCAAAACGAATATTCCAGCTCCTTGATGCTTGCTTAAGTCCATAAATGGACTTCTTTAACTTGCATATCTTATGACGATCTGATGGATTAGTGAAACCCTCAGGTTGTGTCATGTACACATCCTCATCCAGATTTCCATTAAGGAAAGCTGTCTTCACATCCATCTGCCAAATCTCATAATCATAATATGCCGCTATCGCGAAAAGAATCCGAATAGACTTGAACATAGCTACTGGTGAGAAAGTTTCATCATAATCTATCCCGTAGATTTGTTTGAAACCTTTCGCAACTAGCCTGCCTTTATAGGTAACCACGTTACCATCCATGTCAATCTTCTTCTTGAAGATCCATTTACAGCCTATAGGGATAACTCCCGGAGGCGGATCAACCAAATTCCAGACTTGGTTATCTGACATGGAGTCCATCTCGGCGCGCATAGCTTCAAGCCATCTCGCTGACTCCGGTCCACTGACCGCATCCGCATAAGTGAGGGGTTCATCATTATCAATGATGTAGACTCCGTCATAGCGCTCAGGCTGTCGACGGATCCTTCCCGATCTTCGCGGTTCCCGTGATATCTGAGCCTCAGGTTGTTCAATAACCTGTTCTACCGGCTCAGGCTCATCCAACTGTGCTTGACTACTTTGTCCTTCCTCTGGATTCTCATCCAGCTTTATTTCTCTCCCACTGGCCTCTTGCAGAAGAAACTCCTTCTCAAGAAATATGGCCGTCCGAGCAACAAATACCTTGTTCTCTTTGGGATCGAAGAAATAATAACCCTTAGTTTCCTTAGGGTAACCGACAAAGATACATTTGTCAGATCTGCTCTCTAGTTTCCCAGAGGCGAGCTTTTTGACATAAGCCTCGCAGCCCCAGATCCTGATAAATGTCAAGCTCGGCTGTTTCCCATACCATAACTCATATGGCGTCTTTGAAACTGCCTTGGATGGCACTCGGTTTAGTACCTTTGCAGCTGTTTCCAGTGCAAAACCCCAAAAGGAGTAAGGTAGAGTAGCCTGACTCATCATAGAACGAACCATATCAAGTAACGTTCTATTTCTCCTCTCGGACACACCATTCCATTGCGGTGTTCCTGGTGGAGTGAGCTGTGAGATAATCCCACACTCCTTCAGATAGTCAGTAAATTCTCGACTTAGGTATTCTCCACCTCGATCAGAACGAAGTGCCTTGATATTTCGGCCAAGCTGATTCTGTACTTCATTCTTGAACTCTTTGAACTTGTCAAAAGATTCACTTTTATGTCTCATCAGATAGACATACCCATATCTACTGAAATCATCAGTAAAGGTAATGAAGTACTGATAGCCACCTCTGGCATGTTTACTAAATGGCCCACACACATCACTGTGTATAAGGTCAAGTAAACCTGAAGCCCTTTGACCTTTGTTAAGAAAAGGTGACTTCGTCATTTTACCCATTAAACAAGCCTTGCATGTATCAATCTCCTCATAGGAGAATTGATGTAGGGGGGAAGCGTGTGACAACAAACTACTAAACTTAAATTCAGTTATTTATTGTTGAATTTTCAGAAAACAACATATTCATGAAATAGCTAGAATTCCAGGAGTTCAGAAAATTATTATTTAGCAAATGTGGCAAATGTCATAGAGGGGTTCCAATCATTCAATATTCAACTAAATGAACTGCATTGTAGAACTAAATTAGTTCTTTGCATGCGTATCAAAATGGAGAGTAGACTCCTACTCGAGCATATAGATTTTGTGCAACCAATATAGCTACTCAGATCGGAAAGTTAAAACTGCACAGAATTTTATTAGATTACTACTTTTGCAATGCTTTCTTGGGTGTACCGATGAATCTTTAGTAGAACCAACTGTTCCTTATGGTGGACAGAAACATGGTCTTCCTAACCGTTTCAGATATTATAGGTTCCTTCCTGTCGAAGCACATCAAATACCTGCATAAAATACGCTAAACAGATTAAATAAGAAGACTATGCAGGAGTTGATCAATTTACGAAAAGTTGATGTGTCTTGGAGAATGATCCATTCGATTTGCGTTTCCTCCAACTGATCCGAATGATAGAGGAGGATCAGGTCTTGCTAATGGATCCAATGATCAGAGCTGGAGACTTATCCGAGCAAGTTAAAAAAAACCTGCAGAAACAAGGATATTCAGTTTAGCACCAAGGTTAAGAACAAACAGCGAACGTGAAAACAGAACGAGAAAAGCTGGCGAGATCGATGACGCTGCAGCACGGATTGTTCGTCGGTGGCACTGGAGCACTGGAAAGGCGAGGAGGCGTCGGTTTCATCGGAACACCGACGGCTGGTGGTGGGGCGAGGCGAGGGAGGCAACGCAGGCGGAGGCGGGGATGCGCTGTTCAGCAGAACAGGGAGATGCGCGTGAGGAACAGAGTTCGTCGCCGGACAACCGGAGGTGCACGAACTCAGAACCTGCTACTACTGGGAGGTGCTGTGGCTGACGAGAGGACGTGGCCGGAGTTTGGAGATGAAAGATGGCCGGACGGAGGAGATCGACGATGAAGACGGATCTGAGGCGGAAACTGGGCGGAAACAGGGAAAAACGAGCGTGGGGCAGAGTTGGTCGCCGTTCGTCCGGTGGTGGCCGTTCGCCGGACCTGCTACAACTGGGAGTTGATGAGGTTGTGGTGACGATGTGGCCGGAGTTTCGTGGTGGATGGTGGCCGAACGGAGGAGAACGGTGCTGGAAGACGGCACCAGGACGGAAGGCTGGCGAGAACAGGGGATTCGAACGGACGTTCGATTCCGGTGATCGGACGGAAGGTTTGGCGGATGCCGGCGGCTAGAGCTTCATCTTGGGGAGGAGGAGTGACGCCCGAAGTTTTGTGAGGATCAGACCGGCGGATCGTCGGCGGCGTGCTCACAATCTTTCGAAAATCAGGAAAGTGAAGTTGCAGACGGTTGCAGCGAACAGAGAAGGAGAATTAGAGGTAGAAGAAGAGAATAGAGAGGAGAGGAGGAAGGAGGGGCTCAGCCCTAGAAGGAGGAGGAGAAGAGAAGGGTAGGCGACACAAGCGCCTCAGAGGAGAAAGGAGACATCCGATTCCATGGACGAAGAAACCATTTCCATTCAACAAAATCTCAAATCTGTTTGTACAAGGTTCAAGCTTTGATACATATAGGGGAAGATTGGGAGAGACGTTGCTGCAAAGAGACGTTGGTGTTTCCTTGTTTGAACGACTGCAGCGATGGCATTGGAGCTTTCCTCCTTCGATTGCTGAAGAGAAACGTTGAACTTTCCTTGTGAGGTGCGAAGGTAACGTTGCAGCTTCCAACTTTGGCTGAAGAAGAGCGTTGGCTGCGAGCGTGCGTTGAACCGTTCAGCGTTGAAGATGATCTTGATGCAGATTTGAAGTTGGCGCAAGTCGCATGGCTAGATTGGCTGATTTGTGGAGAGTACAACTTATTCTGGAAAGTGTCTCGACCATAACATGAAGTAGTTGAAGTTATTCTTTTCTTTATTTTGAGCTAGCATTTGGAGTGAGTCTTGCTAGCTTATTCGCGAGCCTCCAAGTCTTTCTCTATGGCAATCTTAAACTCCATTTGTACCTTCTTGGCCTGTGATCTCTGCCCCCATCATTTCTCCCCGGGTGAAAAAAATTCTTCCCCGAAGAATTGTTCTTGTGGCGATGGAGAAATTTTTGAGAGGCAAGAGCTAGTTGTTCTTCCAGGATCTGAATCTTCAAAATGTTGTTAGCATCACAACATCTTGTCTTGTTGTTCCTTGTCCACGATCCAAGCTGCATATCGAGGGTACCTGCATTGAATTCCCTTTCTCGGCCATACTCATTAGTAAAGTTGTCATAGAAAATCATAGGATTTAGCAAAGAACAAGGAATGACAAAATCAATATATTCAACTTCAATAAGTGCAGAGTGAAAAGCATGTTTGAGTTCATTGTGTTTTGTTGATCCTAATGGTGGCTTAAGGGTGTGGGTAGAAGGACCTAACAGACAAGATTCAAGGATCATAGGGTCCTGGAAGAGATCTTCTAAGTCTAGGGGTTGACCTAAAGGTTGAGGATTAGGATCCAGGTCAAGCTCAAAAGGATCTAACTTAGGTTCCAAGTGAGGTTCAAGAAGACCTATGGGTTTGGGTTCAACTGGATTTTTAGGCAAGTCATCTTTAGGTTTGCTAGAGGTAGTGCTAAGGTCAAGTTGAGAACCTGTGGGTATAGGTCCTAAAATTGAAGGTAATGGCTCTATTGGACACTTAGGTTGAGACAAGTCTACAGTGGTCTCTCTGGGCAACTCAGGGGTAGCTTGACTCTCAGACAAGTCAACTATGGGTTCTTGAGCTGGATTGCTAGACTCAAGTTGAGGACCTATGGGTATGGGCCCTAAAATTGAAGGTTGAGGTATGGGTTCTACCTCATGGTTTGACTCCTCATGACTTACTTGTTCAGGTTCAGTGGTATCTTCAAGACATGAGTTAGGCTCTAAAATAGGCTCTATGGTTTGCTCAAGCTCTAAAGGGGTTGAACTCTTATGTTCTTTTAATTGCCCTATGAATTCTCCTAAAATTTGCTTCATCTCTTTAATATCTTCACGCATTTCCTTTGCAAATATTGACATTTCATCTTTAGGGTAAACAAAGTGTTCTAAACCTTTATGAATAAAACTATAACACCAAGGTTTTGTAAAATAATATCCTTGAAAATCATGCATAAATTATTTCCCTAATAAGATGTCAAAACCTTTTAGACTCATCACATCACACCAAATGTTTGTTTTGATATTGTCTAGCATAATGGGAACTAAGCATTGATAGTCAACAAAAGTCATAGTCAAATCATCCCAAGTTACGTAGTAAGGGTTATGACGTTTATCTTTGGTGAGACCAAATTGTTCAAGGGCATCAATAGATATAAAATTAAACTTTACAAAGTGATCAATAATAGTTCTACTCTTATAACCATTACACCAAACATAAGTTTTGAAACTAGTAGGACTACGGGTGAGTCTTTGATATCCATCTCTAGAAAAGATTAAGTCTCTTTGATTATACCGATGCATGATAAACAAGAAACTTAGCAAGCAGGAAAAGACTATTGTTTGAGTGCAAAAACTATAAACGAACCTAGCAAAAAATCAGAATTGATTGCAGCAGGTTGATGACAACAATGTGAACAAGGCTGAAAAACAAAATTCAGAAATCAAATGCAGAATTTATAATCCTAATTTAGCATCAAAATCACTATGTCAAGGCTGCACTCATAGGTGTCCAAGCTGAGATATATTGGTGGTAAAAGTAGCTGCAGTTTGATAGGGATTAAGTGTTGCAGGCTGCGAATTTCAAGCTGCAAATTTCAGATTCACAAAGCTGAAAAAACCCAGATGTTAATGAAGTGCAGAATTCAGCATATAGAGTATATTTCAATAGCCTGCAATTTGATATAGATAATGTGCAGCGATAGGGTGAAAACAAATCAGAAATCTCAGAATTTTAATGGTTCAAAACTGCAGAATTTAAAGATCCGAGAGTGGAGTACAAGTGCAGAATTTAGAAAGGCTGATCAAAACTTGCGAGAAGATGCAGTAGTGTGCAGAATTAATTAGAACTTTGCAAAAATTCAAATGCAGTTTTCTTTGGCAAATTTATGCAGTTTTCTTTGGCAAATTGTTTAATGCAAGCAATTTTTTTTTTTTTTTCTAATCAATAAAGAGCAAATAACTTAACTAACATGCAGGAGCAATGAAGGCAACAAAACATGAAAGCATAAACTAAGAATAAATTTTTTTTTTTTTTTTTTAAATGCAAGTAATTAGCAAAACATGCAAAAGCAATAAGCAATAAACCATGAAAACCAGAACTAACATTTTTTTGTTTTTTTTTTGGTGCAAAGAACAAAGCAAGGATCGTGTGGGCAGACAAGAGTTGCTCACAAACCTCCTCTGATACCAAACTGATGTAGGGGGGAAGCGTGTGACAACAAACTACTAAACTTAAATTCAGTTATTTATTGTTGAATTTTCAGAAAACAACATATTCATGAAATAGCTAGAATTCCAGGAGTTCAGAAAATTATTATTTAGCAAATGTGGCAAATGTCATAGAGGGGTTCCAATCATTCAATATTCAACTAAATGAACTGCATTGTAGAACTAAATTAGTTCTTTGCATGCGTATCAAAATGGAGAGTAGACTCCTACTCGAGCATATAGATTTTGTGCAACCAATATAGCTACTCAGATCGGAAAGTTAAAACTGCACAGAATTTTATTAGATTACTACTTTTGCAATGCTTTCTTGGGTGTACCGATGAATCTTTAGTAGAACCAACTGTTCCTTATGGTGGACAGAAACATGGTCTTCCTAACCGTTTCAGATATTATAGGTTCCTTCCTGTCGAAGCACATCAAATACCTGCATAAAATACGCTAAACAGATTAAATAAGAAGACTATGCAGGAGTTGATCAATTTACGAAAAGTTGATGTGTCTTGGAGAATGATCCATTCGATTTGCGTTTCCTCCAACTGATCCGAATGATAGAGGAGGATCAGGTCTTGCTAATGGATCCAATGATCAGAGCTGGAGACTTATCCGAGCAAGTTAAAAAAAACCTGCAGAAACAAGGATATTCAGTTTAGCACCAAGGTTAAGAACAAACAGCGAACGTGAAAACAGAACGAGAAAAGCTGGCGAGATCGATGACGCTGCAGCACGGATTGTTCGTCGGTGGCACTGGAGCACTGGAAAGGCGAGGAGGCGTCGGTTTCATCGGAACACCGACGGCTGGTGGTGGGGCGAGGCGAGGGAGGCAACGCAGGCGGAGGCGGGGATGCGCTGTTCAGCAGAACAGGGAGATGCGCGTGAGGAACAGAGTTCGTCGCCGGACAACCGGAGGTGCACGAACTCAGAACCTGCTACTACTGGGAGGTGCTGTGGCTGACGAGAGGACGTGGCCGGAGTTTGGAGATGAAAGATGGCCGGACGGAGGAGATCGACGATGAAGACGGATCTGAGGCGGAAACTGGGCGGAAACAGGGAAAAACGAGCGTGGGGCAGAGTTGGTCGCCGTTCGTCCGGTGGTGGCCGTTCGCCGGACCTGCTACAACTGGGAGTTGATGAGGTTGTGGTGACGATGTGGCCGGAGTTTCGTGGTGGATGGTGGCCGAACGGAGGAGAACGGTGCTGGAAGACGGCACCAGGACGGAAGGCTGGCGAGAACAGGGGATTCGAACGGACGTTCGATTCCGGTGATCGGACGGAAGGTTTGGCGGATGCCGGCGGCTAGAGCTTCATCTTGGGGAGGAGGAGTGACGCCCGAAGTTTTGTGAGGATCAGACCGGCGGATCGTCGGCGGCGTGCTCACAATCTTTCGAAAATCAGGAAAGTGAAGTTGCAGACGGTTGCAGCGAACAGAGAAGGAGAATTAGAGGTAGAAGAAGAGAATAGAGAGGAGAGGAGGAAGGAGGGGCTCAGCCCTAGAAGGAGGAGGAGAAGAGAAGGGTAGGCGACACAAGCGCCTCAGAGGAGAAAGGAGACATCCGATTCCATGGACGAAGAAACCATTTCCATTCAACAAAATCTCAAATCTGTTTGTACAAGGTTCAAGCTTTGATACATATAGGGGAAGATTGGGAGAGACGTTGCTGCAAAGAGACGTTGGTGTTTCCTTGTTTGAACGACTGCAGCGATGGCATTGGAGCTTTCCTCCTTCGATTGCTGAAGAGAAACGTTGAACTTTCCTTGTGAGGTGCGAAGGTAACGTTGCAGCTTCCAACTTTGGCTGAAGAAGAGCGTTGGCTGCGAGCGTGCGTTGAACCGTTCAGCGTTGAAGATGATCTTGATGCAGATTTGAAGTTGGCGCAAGTCGCATGGCTAGATTGGCTGATTTGTGGAGAGTACAACTTATTCTGGAAAGTGTCTCGACCATAACATGAAGTAGTTGAAGTTATTCTTTTCTTTATTTTGAGCTAGCATTTGGAGTGAGTCTTGCTAGCTTATTCGCGAGCCTCCAAGTCTTTCTCTATGGCAATCTTAAACTCCATTTGTACCTTCTTGGCCTGTGATCTCTGCCCCCATCAAGAATGATCCCAGCAGTCCATGATCATGCAATCGCTTAATGCGTTTCTTGTTAATATGGCCTAAACGACTATGCCATAGCAAGGTGCTGTCATCAGCATACTTGGCTTTCTTAATATCAATATTTTGTATAGAACATTCCATGTCCAACATGAATAACCCATTGTTAATTGAACCAGTTGCATAAACAATATTATCTAAAGATAAAACACACTTTCAAATATTGCATTCAAAGGAAAATCCCTTCCTGACAAGAGCTGGAATAGAGATAATATTTTTAGTAATACTGGGAACAAAGTAACAATTGTCTAGTTCCAATACAAGTCCAGATGGTAAAGAAATGAAATAGTCTCCTACAGCAACAGCAGCAACCCGTGCCCCGTTTCCAACTCGTAGGTCCACCTCATGCTGTCCCACCTGCCTTCTTCTCTTGAGTTCCTGTACATTTGAACAAATGTGAACTCCACATGCAGTGTCCAACACCCATGATATAGAAGAAGATGAAACCATGACTTCCGTCACGTATATACCTGAGCCAGAAGCGAAGCTTCCCCTCTTATCTCCTTGGAGCGCTTTACAGTCCTTTTTCCAGTGACCCAGCTGGCCACAGTGGAAACATCTGTATTCCTTGGACCGCTTAACCTTCTGTTTCAGAGCCTTGCTGTAATTCTTGACAGGGGCCTTGCCCTTCTTCCCCTTCTTCTTGTTCCTCGAAGGAACCATCAAGACAGAGGTTGAAGGCTTACCCTTCAGAGTTTCCTCAGTAGTCAAGAGCATATTCAGCAGCTCTGCCGGAGTACAATCGATTTTGTTCATATTAAAGTTAATGATGAATGCATCGAAAGAGGGCGGGAGAGACTGCAGAATAATGTCTACAGCAAGCTCCTGGTTGATGGTATGCCCCAGTTTCTCTAGAGCCTCCTTGTGCCCAATCATCTTGAGCACGTGAGCTCCCACTGGGCTCCCTTCAGCCAGTTTGCTCTGAAAGAAAAGCTTTGTCAGATTATAGCGCTCTGTCCTCGCCTGTGCAGCATACAGCATCTTGAGGTTTGCTATCATGTCTATAGCAGACATATCCTCATGCTGACGCTGCAGCGGTGGCGTCATAGACGCTAGCATCAGGCAAGCGACATCAATGCTATCACTGACATGCTTTTCATAGTCTTCCCGAACCGCCCTTGCGGCGTTCGGAGCGGGCTGAGGCGGTATCGCCGTCTCGAGGACATACAGTTTCCTCTCTGCCTTAAGAACGATCTTAAGGTGTCCAAACCAGTCTGAGAAGTTCGGCCCAGCAAACTTCTCCCTTTCCAGTAGGGATCGCACATTGAAGCTCATGGTGTTCGTTGCTGCAGGAATCTACAACAATGCAAGAACAGCAAGGTCAGTATCAATGTAAAGAATCAATTCAGGACTTAAGAATGATTCTTTTTCTCACTATTTTATCTGGCTGAAAAATCCAGCAAAACAGCCCGAAAGAGTAGAACTCTTTTAGTGAGATGGGATCCAGACTTCATACTTGGTCTCCGCGTCCCGCTCAGGCGAGATAAGATGCACAGAGAGTACAAGCACTAATCTCTGGTAGGCTGCCCTAGCCAATCGCCAACCCGTGCGATTCCCCTTCATCTGGGCAATCCAGCAGACTGTGCCAACTGAGTTGGTACAACACAATCTCTGACCCCATAGATGGCTGCCTCCATGTGCTACCATATGCGCCACATATGTAGCCTACATGGTCAAGCTGACCCGACCTACTCCCTGGACCACCACGTGCTATGCTGAGCAACGAGAAGCGATAAATCCCTTCTCTGTAACACGCAGGTGTAATCCCACACCGTCTGAAGATAGATGGACGTGCCCACTGAGTGGGTACAACACGGCTCCAACGATAATCAGAACAGTGAGGTTTCGCGTCAGAAGGCTTACGAGCTTGATATTTTAGCGTTGGATTTTAACGGTCTTTTATCTTCTTCACTATCATGCAATTTCTATGGTGATAGCAGAAGATAAATAAAGCATGCTGTTCTACTTATTAAACAATAAAAGAAAGCATGGATCTTATGTGGTAAAAGCCCATAGCCCTAGTAAGACCTTAATTAACTTAAGTCTTCACTTGCTTTTCTTGATGGGTCTTTTGCTGCTCATCTGGCCCAAACTAGGGCCCAAGCGCCATTTGCAGCTGAGGTGCGCCCACCAGGTAAATGCGCCTGGTCCCAGAGTCGAACCCTGGACCTCCCACCTAGTCTAGCCACTGCTGCATGCGCCTCTGCCAAGTGTGCTCTGTGCTCTTGTCTGATTAATTTACAAATTAATCTATCTAGACAAGATTGACACGCATGTCAATTACATTTTATAAATTAAATGCAATGTGATGCGCATATCACAATAAAAAAATAATTTACAAAATTTTAACCAGGCTCGCAGGCCCCAGCACAGCACACATTAACATGAGCAGCCCACATAAGAATAAATAAACATACATAGGCATCAATCTACATGTGATCCAATCATGAAATTAAATTTCGAAAACCCCATAGGCATCAATTTTAATTTCCTTATATGCCCTTACTACCTTACAACGGTCCATTACTAGGGATCCACTCATCCAACCTAGTCAGATCCACTGCCCTTACATGCACCAAGTCCTAACTGACTTGAGTCGACCAAAGGTCAACCATGCATGCGCCAGGGCCGAACAACCCTCATGAGTTCTAGCAAGCGGGTGTGACCCCGGGCCTAACTCATGTGTGTTCACTAGTCGTCTCAATCAGACATCGCTACACGCCTGTCTGCAGTCGACCTATAGCCATCTCTTGCTTGCGCACAGATGCTATCTGGTCAACCCATCAAGGCTGTCAAATGGTCTGATCAGACTGTTTGGATCTAACCTAGGGGATGACTTCAACCCTAGTAACCCGTCTAAGGGTTTACAGTAAGGCCTTAGATCTAGTGTGAGTCGCGCAAGTATTTAAGTTTTAAGAAAACCAACAACATACAAGCGCCAACTGAAGGTAACCTCATACATGCGCCATAAACAAAATACAAGTTTCGCCTATGATAACTTAACATGTATTTTCGCATGTAATAAAGATCTAAGCATTGTTCGCAAACAAGGATCACAAAATGGCTTGCAATCATAAAACATGCATGAAACCTAGCCTCTGATACCAATTGAAAGTCCCCACAAGGGGGCGAAACCCTAAAGCATTGGCGCATATGGAAGATGCAAGCAGCGGATAGGGGGTTTCTAGATCTTGCATGCTATATGATTAACAAAAAGAACCCGATTGCATATAGAGAAGGATCATACCATAGCCATTTCTAGATGGCGCCTTGGAAGCAAAGATCAAACTGGATCTTCTCCAGAGGTGACGCACACAATTGATGTCGCCTACTCCTCCTTGCGATCCTTGTGCTAGCAAGGTCCAAAGATGTCTTTGTCGAGTGAAAGGGAAAAAGAAAGAACTTCTTGGCTTGGCGATTTTTCCTTATCGTCTCTTCCTCTCCTCCACGCAAGAATGCCCCAAGAGCCAAAAACGAATTGGCGACAAAGCGTGAAGGCGTGAAGAGGGAGGACGTGAAAACGTGGTCACGTTGAGAAGTGCTATCCAAAAATAGCATATAACTTCTCCACATGCGATCTTGGGTTTACCCCAATCGCAAACTCCACTTCACCCTTGAACCATGCGCTCATTCATGAGCCGGTTCACTTGAATTTGGTTCAATAACCAAATAAACCAAGCCATAAGTCCAGATCACATTAAAACCCTAAGGTATTTGATCTGACCGTTCATCTCCTGATGCTCCTGATCTCACCGATCTAGCATCCATTCTCTCGATCGAAGCATACCGATCTCAAGCCCTAATCAATCAAACATGATCAGACCAGATCTCACTTACAATCAGAGATTAAATCCCTTTAAACTGAACCTGAACAATTCAGTCCACACGATCTGACTCAAGTAAGCCATATCATCAAATTGTGCGACCCTGAGGGTTTCCTTTAAATGTCGGTAACGATAACTCACGTCATCACGATCAGTGAGGGGTATCTAGCAACACATCACTGTCTACCGATATAAAGAAAAGAGTCTTCCAAGACTACACCCAAAAACAGCACAAGTGTGAATCAACTTCACTAGGCATGCATATTTCCTTTGCCACTGGATGTTCTTATTGGACAAGCGTGTCAAGCTTGTAACTCCAATATGATGAGCATGATTAGATCAGATGAACATAGTCACCTGGGTATGGCCATACACTATTCTCAATCATCTCATCCAGGGGGCCCCTTTAGAACATCACACTCCTTAAACAAGGAGACGACAATCCTATGTCTATCACTAGTGCCCTAACCTGACTCAAGCTCACCATCCAAGATAGTCTATAATCATTATGTTTCAAATGATATTGAACTATCTCAAAACAATGACAATCATCATTTAGAAAACACAAGTGATCTCAAGTCAATGGAAATGTGCCACTTGTCGCAATCAAGGATTATTCACATTGTGACAAGCAATTGAATATCCTAGTAGGGTCTGTCTAGTACATCTAATGTACCCATGAGTCTACATCTTATTCCATGCTCGAAGCATCCTATAAGATTAGAGCACATATTAGTCTCAATCATATCAAGGCTGTCTCATGTTCACCAAGATATCTCGACTAAGGACTTTATAGCATGTCAGCCCAGCTGAACAGCTTTGAGACATTATTCAGAAGTACACTTATTACAGCAGACAAGGTAACAACCTGAATAACAACCATGCCTTTATAAACATAAGAGTTTATACATGATACTGTTACAATCCCAAGGCCTCAAACATTAGCCTTAAGGGCATACCCCAACAGCCAGGACCACACCACTGTTAGAAACAGAAGCAACTAGAAGATTCGCCCCATCACTGCTTCCTCCACTACAGCATCTAAGCATGTACCACCACTGAGTTTTATACCACGACCATCCTCGGCTAGATTTTTTGCTTTTACTGGTTAGTGTTCCTCCTCTTCCTCCAATGTTGAATCTCTTATGAAACAAATGGTAGATGAACAACAACGTCAGGGGTAATATATGCAACAAATGTTCTCACATTTGGAGGAAGGGCAACATGAGATTGACCAAGGGCTATCCACCCAAACCTCTATGCTTGAGAGGATGGTAGCTGAGCAAAACTGCTATGGGAAGTTCCTAACTTCTCTTTGGACCTCCTTTAGTGACCTGAAGTCCACGCTGATACCTGATGAGGAGGATGAGCCAAAGATCTGCAGTGACAGTGATGACGATGAGGACGACCCTGAGGAGGAGGGTGATGCAGGAGCAACTTACATTGATGACGAAGAAGATAGACCCATGAACACACATGAGGGTAGTCCAACCCCTCTAGAAGGCACTCGAGTAGACTCCCCAGGACTTGAGGAATTTTTAGCCCGATTGGAGCTTTCCTAGCCCCGACATGGCCAGGCCGTGCCGATGGACACGGCCGTGACAAACCCGCAGACCACCTGCACGCCTGCTCCCACTGCCGTGTTTGACACCATAAGACACAGCCATCCCACACGGCCGGACCGTGATGGGAAGCATGGCCGTGACACGGTCGAGGAAGAACGCGAACACAAGCACGGCCCTCGATACGCCCGTGCCACCCGCCGTGACGAGTTCGGCGGAATGCGACCTCAGCGATCATGGCCGTGACAATGAACACGGCCAGGCCATGATCAGGGCGCCGGAAAACACTGTAGATTCTCAGCACCAAATTATGGCCCGTAATATTCATTACGGCCCCACCGTAATTTGGGACCAACATTCTATGGATTTTGGACCCGAAATTACGGCCCGTGAACCAAATTACGACCCCACCGTAATTCCTGCCAGTCAACCCCAGCACAGCTAGGCCATGAAGACAAGCACGACCGTGACACGGTCTAGCCAGGACGCGAACGCCGATACGGCCTGTGGCACGCCCGTGCAGCTACCCGTATTCTCCTTGACGGATTCTGGAACATCCGAACACGACTGTGTTCGCCCCTGAAGTTCTAATGAAGCCCCGACGACCCCATTTCGACGTACACCACCCTCCCTACCATGTTGGTGTAACGCCCTCGATTTTTCTGAATTATGATTTAAGGTTAGAAATTCTGTTTCTGTATTTTTATCTGTTAAAATTTTGGGATTTTTGCCTAAGTGTAGGAATTTTTCCTACAGGGCAAAAATAATTATTTTGGTTGGGGATTTGAACCCTCAACCTTGATTCTTTGCTCCTGGAATTCCTTCCACCATGGTGGCGCATATTTCTGATGTTATTGGAGTGGCGCAGGGTGGTTAAGCCCAGGTAAGCCCATAAAACCAATTTTTTTCACTTAAGTTAACTGGGTTTTTGGATCTTGGATCCGTTTGGGGTGGGAGAAAAAGAGGAATTGCGTGAGGACTCCTCTCCCTCACGACTTTTGTTGGTTTTCTTGCCCTAGCCGCCTTTGGTTGTCGCCCCTCACTGTGCTTGGCGCCTCCTGAAATTCCTGACGCTGGTGGTGGACGAATTTCCTGGTGATCCTTGCTCCTCTGTCTTGGCGTTTTCTCTGTGGACGATTTTTCTTGTGAGTAATTCGATCCTAAGGAGTCTAATCCGCTAAATTGTAGATTATCAGTCAATTAAAATTCGTTATTTGCAACGATTATCTGTATGAACCAAAAATCTACAAGTAAATTTGTGCATATGTGAAATTCGAAATTTACCTGTGCCGGACGAATATTCCTTTGTGAGAAAAATTTATCCTGTATGGTTTAATCTCTTAAATTGTGGTCTGTAGTTCTTCTAAAATTTATTTGCTTGATGAGAAATTTTAGAGAAAACAAAATTTGAGGATTTAACTAAGAACTTAGGGACTTTCGAAAATCATGGTTCGGGCCAATTTTGGGGCTTTTGTCATTTTCCTTCACAAACGTGCAATTAAAATTATCTGTAGTGGGGGACTGAAATTATTTTCATGAAATTTGTATGTTCTGCAAGGATTCTGAAAATTTTGCCCTTTGCAGTGATTTTATGGCTCACGGTTTTTTTTGAAATTTTGGGGAAGAATAGTGCAATGAGTATCTATATATATATTTCCCTATAATTTCTAGGCTTGTTTAATTGTTTGTTACGCGAATAATTTCTGTTCTGTATATATGTTGTGAATTTTCTGAAACTTTGAATGTGTTATAACCTTGTGAGAACATAGAATGGTTTGACCTGAATTAAGGATAGTTGTATGAAATCTAAGGAATTCACTCATATATTACTTCTGGTTGATGGTAAAAATTATGAAGAGTGTTCAGCTTTGATTTTCTGCAAATTGTAATTTTGTTAAGGACTGGATATTGGGGTGTGTCATTTTCTGGTTTGTGAGACACTTTGGGCATGATGTGAGAATTGAGTAGTGGTTAGTCCTACTCCTCCGTTTCAGCATGACCTGTTCTGTAAAAAAAATTATGCCCTAGTGTAGCACTCTTCCGTGTCCTTCCCCTCCTTCTGTGGCGCTGTAATGGTGCTGATAGTCTACTATGACCCATGAGACACTAGTGAAGGGTAGATGTGAGCTGGTCTCACCTTCCGTTCTCCCTCCACTATTTCTGTTCTGTTCTGGGTATTGGAGGCCAGAGTGCCACGTCCTGACGAGACGGGGGCCACCCACTGATACCTCCTCTACCATTCTGTTTCTGATATGCATGCATGTCTCGTCCTCGGCAGAGGTGGGGTCAGACCTTCTGTGGTCTTCAGGCCTTCTGTGGCCTTTCTGTTTCCGATGTAGACTATCTGTTTGGATTCTGAAAATTCTGACTTTCTGTCTGTCAGCTCTGATTTCTGTAGTTCTGTTTCGATCTGTAGTATAGATGTGTTGGGCGGTGTGATTAGTTGGAATGGGTTGGTATACTTATATCCTACTTCGTGCTTGATGCCTATTGTTATAAGTGTCTGTATTTGATTATGTTTTGTTTCTGATATGAGTGTGCATGTTAAGTGTCTTATCTGCAAGCATGATATTTTTTGATGTGTACTATGGATGGCTTTTAGTGTCTTTTACTCACTGAGCTTTTTAGCTCACCCCCGTTGTTTAAATATTTTCAGGTGAGACATCAGGACAGTGATTGCTACAGCTACTTAATTTGTTATGATGCTAATGTTTTATAAAATTTCTAAGAGTTGTCTTCTAAAGATCTATCAGGCCTGCGTGCCTAACTTACTTATATGACACGTTTTATCTCCTGAGGGCTTATGCCTGTTTTCAGGATATTATATTATAGTTGTCTCATTTTATTGTTGGATACGAGTTTTGGAGTCATGAGAATTGAAATTGTTCTTATTCTGAAATGTGTAACCGAGTTACTGTATTCAAAATACCTTGAGATGTGTAACCGAGTTATTGTTGTATTTGGTATCTGAATAATCAGTTTCTGCAGTTTTTCTGAAATTTGTGTTCTCCACATATGTGTAGTGTGGACATCTGTTTTGTTCCAGGATATGTGGGTCTGTGCAGCAGTAATTTAGTATACTTGCTGCCGGATTTCTATTTCCTAGTAATCGATCCTACTCAGTTCTGTGCGGTTTTCAGTTCCGTAGTAATGTCCTTCGATGCCGCTTTCTTCTTATGTTTTAATGGAAGAGTAAAAATTTTTAAAACCCCGTATTTTTACTTGTATGCGTGTGGGGTGTGATTCTGAGGGATGTTACAGTTGGTCCACCTCATGATGATCTAAAGGAGTCCAACAAGGTAACAATCTAGCGATCCCAACGCCAAAGCAAGCCCCCGGACCACTTTACGGGCGTCATCAACCCCCTTTCCATCCACACCGAGGTGTTTCATCCCAAGCACACCACAAGCAGGCCTCCGGAGGGCCCAGCTCCAAATGGCCCACTCAATCTCATTAACAATATGGCCCAAGATCGAGCCGCAATGGTGGTGACACACCACACAACCTCCAAATTATGCTGCTTTGTCGCGGTGTGCTCTGAACACATCTAAACCGCCCCCGTACGAAGACACGGGATCGTACAACCAGCTTCAAGGAATATTAGTAAGTAGTTTGTTATTTCTTGTCTTGTAGTTGCAGATTGACCACTTTAGTGGCTTACAAGGGTTGTTAGGTTGTTAAAGTAGGTTATCTTTAGTAGCCTTGTCTTGTTCCCGCCCCTCTTGTTCTATAAAAAAGGAGGATGGGGTAGCTTCTTAGCTAGCTCTCTTGGTGCATAGAGATCTCCTAGTGAGCTAAGGGCCTCCAGCGTGTTGAAGTCGAGCCGGTGCCTCGTCTTCGGAGTTGTTCGGGTCGAGGACGTCTGTAAAACCCGAGAATTTTGATGTATTAAACCTCGGTATGTGACTCATTTTAATTATCTATAATCAGGTATTTATTAACCTTGTTGGTGGGATTTTTGGCTAAGGGGAAAATTATTCTCCTGCAGGGCAAAAATAAGTTGCTGTGGAGGAGTCTTGAACCTGAGACCTCTCCTGTGTATGTTGGCCTGGCTACCAGAGTTCCAGCCCAGTCTTTGTGTTAGGTATGTGGGCGCCCCCTTATTATGTGAGTATACAGATTAAATGCAGATTTCACTTAAGTGACTTGGCATCACTTAAGTTGTTTCCGATTTTCATCCTAACCCTAGCCGACCCTTACGATTTTTCCTCTCCCTCTCGTGGACTCTCGTGGACGATTTGCAGCCGCGCCTTCCCCTTTCGTCCAGCTCCTTTCCGGCGAGGTTCCGGCGGCGGCGCTTGGTTTTCCGGCGTGGTGGACAGCGGCGACGTGTGGGAGCTTCAAACAAGCCTCTTTGCTCACGATTTGCTTGCAAATCATCCTCAAGGCGAGTGGAAATCCTATGTTACTTGTAATCCGATTATATGATCTTTCCCTTGACATGTTTTCTTGCTTTGTGATGGAAAAACGAGTAGCTTACCATGAAACCGTGATCACCCATTTGAAGTTTCGAAAATCAGATTTAGGGGCTCTAATCATAGGGCTTTTCGTTCTTTACTTGATTAGATGTCTTATGAGGATGAGTGATCATGATCTTGAGCTTCAATTTGATTGTATGATGTATTCATGAAAAACCCTAGAGTATGACATGCGCCCATGCCCTAAATTGATGAAATTTTATGCTAACTTTTGGGGAAAACTTAGGATTCATGAAATTAGAAGTATGAGGGAATTTATCATGAATTTTATGCTATTTTTGGAGCCTTAATTCATGCTGGCCGAAATTTACCCTAGGGGTATTTTGGTCAATGTTCAGTTAACTTTTGGGGCAAAGCTGTTATTCATGTAATTGAGTTTATATGGTGCTTAAATATGATTTTTGCCTAATTTTAGGAATTTTCTATGCATAGTTACAAGTGTAATCGTTCTCTTGAAATTAAGTGATGGTAATGTGTGCAATGTTTGTAAATTCTGTTTGATAACCTAGAATATAGATGTTACAATCTAATTGCATGAAATCTAGGATTAACACATTATACCTGTATGGAAACATTTGTTGAGAACTTAGCATGGTATCTTCCTAACCTGATTGCATGAAACTTAAGGACTACCCTGTCTAAGACATTTATGCTGTTTAATTAATTTCGAGTGGTGAATGATATCCGGGTGTTAGTCTTCTGCTATAAGTGTGTGGCATAAGTCATGTCCATTATGTGTGACCCTGGAGATGTTGTGAAGTGAGGCAAAGTGTCACGCCTTGGTCAGGCGGGGGCCACCACTTGATCTTCCTTCACAGATGTGATTAGTTTAGCATAAGAGAGACAAAGTGCCACGCTACTGGTAAGCGAGGGCCACCTCTTGAACTCTCTGACTGCTGTGTGACCAATGTGGGGAAACAAAGTGCCACGCCGTGACTTGGCGGGGGCCACCTCTTGATTTACCACATTGTCTGAGTGGGTAGATGGAGATCAGCGTGCCACGTCTTAGCTAGACGGGGGCCACCTCCTGATTCCTCCCCTACTGTTTGGCATGCATGCATTCTCTGAGCCCTGACGAGGGAAGGGTCGGACCTTTGTGGTCATTTCGTTCTGTTCTGGATTTGGACATGTTAGGATTGGATGTGTGTCTACTTGTGTGCTCTGCTTTGCCATGTGATATGTGAGTTTCTATTTTGGTTTCGTTGTATTATGATTTGATTTCGCCATGTGGATTGTTTTGTAAGTTTGTGTTCTTATTCGTATTTGATTTTGATATTTGATAATTGCACTTGGTAAATGTTTTGAAAAACCTTACATGCTACTTTTGAATGTATTAATGGAGGGGTTTCATAGGGTTCTCACTTGCAGAGCTGTTAGCTCACCCCCTCTAATATCTACAGGTGAGAGACCGTGATTGATACAGCGTTATGCACCTTGAGATATGAGTAGCTTGACGAAGCTTTGGGCTTTGTGATATGGACCTTGTTATAAGATTTCGGTTGTGGTATTTTCATCGTTTTGATGGGATTTTATGTTCAGTCTGCTGTGATATGAGATTTTGTCTCCGTATATGTATAGTACGGAGTTGTGAACTGATTCGGTTATGTTTAGTATTATATAAGTTGAAATTACTTGTTGTTATGAATCAGTACAGCATGTACATGTATGGGAATTTTCCCGACCTTGTATGTACGCATACATGCTGCCGGATTTTTGTATAAATTTTCAGATCTTTTATTCCCTAGCTCCGTTAGTAGTATGATCTTGGCGTTCGGTTTTATTTCTCGTGACGTTCCTCGTATGATTTCCGCATGAACTTCGGGGTTAAGTATCGAGGGGCGTTACATATGGTATCAGAGGAGTTTCTAGCGAATATTAGATCTGGGTAGTAAAACATTGTTTGTGTATTGCATAGAAATAAACCAAGTAAGGAATTGGTTGCTAGTAAGATAAGGAAATTATTGTTTGTCTTGACTTGCAAGGTGTTTTGCTAGGTAAGAATGGTGCGACCCAAGGGTAATGCTGATGATCAGATGGCTGGCTTTATGAGGGCTTTAGAGTCTATGAGTAATATGATTCAACAACAGGGTGCCCTCATTCAGCAGCAGGCTCAGACTATGCAAGAACAGCAACAGATGATGAGGGAACAGCGCGAGCAGCATCAGGAGTTTCAGCAGCAGCTCCTGCAGCAGAACCGTGATCAGCAACAAGAATTTCACCAGCAGATGCAGCAGCAGATGCAGTCACAGTCTCATTCCCAGTCACAGCCGGCTGAGAAGGAGAATGTGGGGAGTTCTCAGGAGAATGAGCATAAGAGGTATGCTCAACTGGTGAAGGAATTTCAGCGTATGAACCCTCCAGCTTTTTATGGGAGCCCAGGGCCTAGAGCAGCTGAGGACTGGCTTGCTGACCTAGATAAGATTTTTGCGGTGATGCGAAGTAGTGAAGAGGATAAACTGTGCCTGTCAGTATATATGCTGAAGGGGAATGCCGAGATATGGTGGAAAGGAGTTGAGAGGTTAGCAATTGAAAAAGGGGATACTGTAGACTGGGTTTACTTCATGAGAAAATTTAATGACAAGTACTTTCCACCTAGCATGAATGAAGAGAAGGAGGTGGAGTTTATCCACCTGGTGCAGGGTGACCTTTCTGTGGCTCAATATGATATCATGTTCACCCAGTTGTCCAAGTATGCTCCCCATTTGGTCAGCACTGAGGAACTAAGGGCCAGGAAGTTTCAGAGGGGTTTGAGAAAAGATATCAGAGATCGGATTGTGGCATTGCATCTAGAGACCTATGCTGAGGTTTTAGAGAGGGCTCTCACAGTGGAGAGGTCGATTTCTGAGCAGTCAGTGGTGATTGCCCCAACCCCTGTTGTGGAGACTACTGCTCCAGTTCCCCAGAGTCATGAAAAGAAACAATATAAGTACAAGGATAAGAAGGGTCGGCATCATCCCTATCAGAAGAATTTTAAATCTGCCCGAGGTGACACCGTGGAAGGCAGAAAGTGCTATCATTGTGGAAGCAGTGGTCACGAGATCAAGGACTGCTATAAGAAGTCAGGGGCTTGTTTCAAGTGTGGTAAGGCCGGACACCGTATTAAAGACTGCCCACAGCTGAAGTCTTCATCTCAGGGTGCTGATAAGCCCACAGTGCAGACTCGAGTATATGCTATTGCTGAGAAGGATGCCAGGGCTTCCAAGTCAGTTGTGGAAGGTACTCTTTTTGTTTTCGATCAGTTAGCACGTGTTTTATTTGATCCTGGTGCCAATCTCTCTTTCGTATCAGTTCATTTTGTTCGTTATTTGCCTGTGGCACCTAGGACTCTTGATTGTGCTATATCTGTCTGCACCCCTATGGGTGATTCCCTGGTAACAGATGTGCTTTATCCTGATTGCATGCTTAGGATAGAGGAATATGACTTGTTTGTTGATTTGATATTGCTTGACATGCTTGACTATGATGTGATATTAGGGATGGACTGGTTGTCCTCTTACCATGCCACCCTAGATTGTTTTGAAAAGTTGGTGACTCTGAATTTGAGTGATGGCCACCAATTGCATATCAAAGGTTTGATTGCAGATCAGGGGTTACATGTGATCTCTTTCCTGCATGCTCAAAAGTTATTGGCTGGCGGCTGTAAAGGCTACTTGGCACATGTAAAGGTTCAGGATGAACCTGTATCTGATTTGGCTTATACACCTGTAGTGAATGAATTCCCAGATGTATTTTCTGATGAGTTATCTGGGTTACCACCTGACCGGGAAGTGGAATTCAGTATTGACTTGATACCTGGCACTGCCCCAATCTCTAAAGCCCCTTACCGCATGGCCACCTCTGAATTGGCTGAGTTGAAGAAACAGCTGGAAGAATTGCTAGAAAAAGGGTACATCAGGCCTAGCGCGTCTCCTTGGGGAGCGCCTGTGTTGTTTGTAAAGAAGAAGGACGGATCACTGAGAATGTGCATCGATTACCGTCAGCTGAACCAGGTAACAATTAAGAACAAGTACCCTCTGCCCCGTATTGATGATCTCTTCGATCAGTTACAGGGCGCTACTGTCTTCTCCAAGATTGACTTAAGGTCTGGGTATTATCAGCTGAAGGTCAGAGAGGAGGATGTAGTTAAGACAGCATTCAGGACAAGGTATGGGCATTATGAATTTTTAGTTATGCCTTTTGGACTAACGAATGCCCCTGCTGTCTTTATGGATCTTATGAATAGGGTGTTTCACCATCTCCTGGATAAATGCGTGGTTGTATTTATCGATGACATTTTGGTTTACTCGCGGAGTGCTCAAGATCACGCACAGGACTTACGCAAGGTGATGGAAATTCTGAGAAGTAAAAGGTTGTATGCCAAGGCCAGTAAATGCGAGTTCTGGTTGGAGAAGATTAACTTTTTGGGACATGTGATATCTGGACAGGGTGTGTCTGTGGATCCAGCTAAGGTAGAGGCTATTATTAGCTGGGGAAGACCAACAAATACATTTGAGATTCGAAGTTTCTTGGGCTTAGCAGGTTACTACCGCAGATTTGTTGAAGGGTTTTCCAAGCTGGCGGGCCCTTTAACAAAGTTGACCAGGAAGAATGCTGATTTTATCTGGGATGTCAAGTGCGAGGAAAGTTTCCTCGAGCTGAAGAAGCGTTTGACTAGTGCACCGATTCTCACTATACCTAGTGGCGGTGAAGGTTTCACTGTGTACACGGACGCCTCTGGCAAAGGTTTGGGCTGTGTACTCATGCAGCATGGTAAGGTGGTTGCCTATGCTTCCAGGCAGTTAAAGGAATACGAGTCCAACTACCCTACCCATGACTTGGAGTTGGCTGCAGTGGTGTTTGCATTGAAGATTTGGCGTCATTATCTGCTGGGTCAGACTTTTGATTTATACACCGACCATCAGAGCCTCAAATACATATTTACCCAGAAAGAACTCAACATGCGGCAGCGGCGGTGGATGGAACTGATCAAAGATTATGATTTTACTATTCACTACCAGGAGGGTAAGGCAAATGTGGTTGCAGACGCATTGAGCAGGCGGCCTGTGACTTCTGTGGCTGCACTTCTTGTGCAGGAGTGGCGCTTGCTTGATGAGTTCAGTAGACTTCGATTGGATGTGACACCTCGTGGTAATAAGTGTTTTGTTGCTGCACTTAGAGTTGAGTCTGATATTTTGCAAAAGTTGAGCAAAGCACAGTTGGTGGATCCTGAAATTTTGAAATGGAAAGAAAAACTGGAGATGGGATTGATTGAGGATTTCAACCTATCCACAGATGGTTTGCTTAGGTTCCATGGAAGGGTCTGTGTCCCTGAGGATCCTAAGTTGAGACAAGAGATTTTAGCTGAAGGCCACAGTTCTAAGTATTCTATTCACCCTGGTAGTACCAGAATGTATCAGGACCTGAAGAAAAGTTTCTGGTGGCAAGGGATGAAAAATGATGTGGCGCAGTATGTGGCTAGATGTTTGACATGCCAGACGGTTAAAGCCGAGCATCAGAGACCGGGTGAATCCCTCCAACCACTTCAGATTCCTCTGTGGAAGTGGGAAAATATCAGCATGGACTTTGTCTGTGGATTACCCCGGACCAGAAATGGGCACGATGCTATTTGGGTTATCGTGGACAGACTTACTAAGTCCGCCCACTTTTTGCCTATCAAGATGACTTATCCTTTGGAGAGGCTTGCCAGGTTGTACATTGACGAGATTGTGAGATTGCATGGTGTTCCGGTGGATATTGTATCTGACCGCGATTCCAGGTTCTTATCTCGGTTTTGGAAGAAGCTTCAGGAAGATTTGGGCACCAAGCTCAGTTTTAGCACTGCATATCACCCGCAGTCTGATGGGCAGACTGAGAGGACCATACAGACATTGGAGGACTTGCTGAGATCTTACATCATTGATTGGCATGGTGAGTGGGACAGAGACTTAGCCCTGATTGAGTTTACTTACAACAATAGTTACCACTCTAGTATCCAGATGGCCCCGTACGAGGCATTGTACGGAAGAAGATGCAGAACTCCCTTGAGTTGGGAGGAGGTAGGTGATAGAACCTTGCTCCAGTCTGATGCTGTGCAGGAAGCCACAGATAAAGTAAAGATTATTCAAGAAAAGCTAAAGGCTGCACAGGATAGGCAGAAAAGCTACGCTGATGTGAGAAGGAGACCTCTGGAATTCATGGTGGGAGAACATGTATTTGTTAAGGTTTCTCCTACAAAAGGTGTGATGCGATTCGGAAAGAAAGGGAAATTAAGCCCTAGATATGTGGGTCCGTTTGATATCATCGAGAGGGTTGGACCGGTTGCTTACCGATTAGCCTTACCGCCATCCTTGGAGCATCTACACAGCGTGTTTCACGTATCCGTGCTTAGGAAGTATTGTCATGACCCGTCACATATCTTGGATTCCACACCTTTGCAAATTGATGAAAATCTGACTTATGTTGAAAGGCCACTTAAGATTGTGGATAGAAAAGAGAAAGTCCTTCGAAGCAAGGTGATACCTCTAGTGAAAGTTATTTGGGGAAATCAGTCCGTGGAAGAAGCTACTTGGGAGTTGGAAACCGATATGAGAAAGGATTACCCACATTTATTTGAATCTGCTCCCGATTTGCTTTAGAGGACTAAAGCCTTTTAAGGAGGAGAGGATGTAAAACCCGAGAATTTTGATGTATTAAACCTCGGTATGTGACTCATTTTAATTATCTATAATCAGGTATTTATTAACCTTGTTGGTAGGATTTTTGGCTAAGGGGAAAATTATTCTCCTGCAGGGCAAAAATAAGTTGCTGTGGAGGAGTCTTGAACCTGAGACCTCTCCTGTGTATGTTGGCCTGGCTACCAGAGTTCCAGCCCAGTCTTTGTGTTAGGTATGTGGGCGCCCCCTTATTATGTGAGTATACAGATTAAATGCAGATTTCACTTAAGTGACTTGGCATCACTTAAGTTGTTTCCGATTTTCATCCTAACCCTAGCCGACCCTTACGATTTTTCCTCTCCCTCTCGTGGACTCTCGTGGACGATTTGCAGCCGCGCCTTCCCCTTTCGTCCAGCTCCTTTCCGGCGAGGTTCCGGCGGCGGCGCTTGGTTTTCCGGCGTGGTGGACAGCGGCGACGTGTGGGAGCTTCAAACAAGCCTCTTTGCTCACGATTTGCTTGCAAATCATCCTCAAGGCGAGTGGAAATCCTATGTTACTTGTAATCCGATTATATGATCTTTCCCTTGACATGTTTTCTTGCTTTGTGATGGAAAAACGAGTAGCTTACCATGAAACCGTGATCACCCATTTGAAGTTTCGAAAATCAGATTTAGGGGCTCTAATCATAGGGCTTTTCGTTCTTTACTTGATTAGATGTCTTATGAGGATGAGTGATCATGATCTTGAGCTTCAATTTGATTGTATGATGTATTCATGAAAAACCCTAGAGTATGACATGCGCCCATGCCCTAAATTGATGAAATTTTATGCTAACTTTTGGGGAAAACTTAGGATTCATGAAATTAGAAGTATGAGGGAATTTATCATGAATTTTATGCTATTTTTGGAGCCTTAATTCATGCTGGCCGAAATTTACCCTAGGGGTATTTTGGTCAATGTTCAGTTAACTTTTGGGGCAAAGCTGTTATTCATGTAATTGAGTTTATATGGTGCTTAAATATGATTTTTGCCTAATTTTAGGAATTTTCTATGCATAGTTACAAGTGTAATCGTTCTCTTGAAATTAAGTGATGGTAATGTGTGCAATGTTTGTAAATTCTGTTTGATAACCTAGAATATAGATGTTACAATCTAATTGCATGAAATCTAGGATTAACACATTATACCTGTATGGAAACATTTGTTGAGAACTTAGCATGGTATCTTCCTAACCTGATTGCATGAAACTTAAGGACTACCCTGTCTAAGACATTTATGCTGTTTAATTAATTTCGAGTGGTGAATGATATCCGGGTGTTAGTCTTCTGCTATAAGTGTGTGGCATAAGTCATGTCCATTATGTGTGACCCTGGAGATGTTGTGAAGTGAGGCAAAGTGTCACGCCTTGGTCAGGCGGGGGCCACCACTTGATCTTCCTTCACAGATGTGATTAGTTTAGCATAAGAGAGACAAAGTGCCACGCTACTGGTAAGCGAGGGCCACCTCTTGAACTCTCTGACTGCTGTGTGACCAATGTGGGGAAACAAAGTGCCACGCCGTGACTTGGCGGGGGCCACCTCTTGATTTACCACATTGTCTGAGTGGGTAGATGGAGATCAGCGTGCCACGTCTTAGCTAGACGGGGGCCACCTCCTGATTCCTCCCCTACTGTTTGGCATGCATGCATTCTCTGAGCCCTGACGAGGGAAGGGTCGGACCTTTGTGGTCATTTCGTTCTGTTCTGGATTTGGACATGTTAGGATTGGATGTGTGTCTACTTGTGTGCTCTGCTTTGCCATGTGATATGTGAGTTTCTATTTTGGTTTCGTTGTATTATGATTTGATTTCGCCATGTGGATTGTTTTGTAAGTTTGTGTTCTTATTCGTATTTGATTTTGATATTTGATAATTGCACTTGGTAAATGTTTTGAAAAACCTTACATGCTACTTTTGAATGTATTAATGGAGGGGTTTCATAGGGTTCTCACTTGCGGAGCTGTTAGCTCACCCCCTCTAATATCTACAGGTGAGAGACCGTGATTGATACAGCGTTATGCACCTTGAGATATGAGTAGCTTGACGAAGCTTTGGGCTTTGTGATATGGACCTTGTTATAAGATTTCGGTTGTGGTATTTTCATCGTTTTGATGGGATTTTATGTTCAGTCTGCTGTGATATGAGATTTTGTCTCCGTATATGTATAGTACGGAGTTGTGAACTGATTCGGTTATGTTTAGTATTATATAAGTTGAAATTACTTGTTGTTATGAATCAGTACAGCATGTACATGTATGGGAATTTTCCCGACCTTGTATGTACGCATACATGCTGCCGGATTTTTGTATAAATTTTCAGATCTTTTATTCCCTAGCTCCGTTAGTAGTATGATCTTGGCGTTCGGTTTTATTTCTCGTGACGTTCCTCGTATGATTTCCGCATGAACTTCGGGGTTAAGTATCGAGGGGCGTTACAACGTCTCCTCGGTTCCAAGTTGTTTCCACTTCCTGCTTTATAAGAAGTAAATCCCACCCTTCCGATCGGTCAGGTTCGCCTATTTCTCATTTCATTGTGTGTTCATCCGCTGTGGTTTTTCCCCTCCTTCACCCATGGCCATCCGTATGTCGGAGGCGTGGTCGGATCTCTTGTTTTTTTGGTGTGTTTCCTGCTCCAAAGGCGTGCGAGTCGAATCCTGTGCATCCGTGGTCCCCGACGCGTGCTGAGCTTACACGTGCTAAGTGAGCTGCTAAAATTGCTGAGAGGTCAGTGTGTTATATTAAGTAGTTGGGTGCCGTTGTCTTTCATTCGCATTTGTGTTGCCCCGATCGAACTCTACACTGTTTCATTGTGTTTTCTATCGACTTTCCCTGCACTTTCCGGCGCGTTTTCACTTCTCTCGTCTCACGACCCTCTCCCGTTTTCGCATGCATCGTGTAAGATCCTAGAGTACGGCACTAAGGACCCCCAACCTATTAGTCACTTCATCAGAGGGCATCGAGAGTAGCTCTGATACCGATGAGGAGGACTAATTTTGTGAGTGTTTACACCTGTATCTCCAAATTTTGAGTTCATTCATTGCTATGCAGTGGGACTATGCATATTCTAAGTCTGGGAGATAGAGGGTTCACTTTTAAAAACTTGTTATGCACTTTGGTTATGTAGTAACTTATAAACTTGTTATGATGGATAATTACAACACTTTGGTTTTGTTATATAGTACTTGTGTTGTCTTTTTAATGTGTTTTGTTTTGTTATTTTGATACTTGATACACCCTTAATTTTGGTAATTGGATTACACTCTGCGATTATTTTCACATGCTGATAATTAAGTGGTTATTTTGATACTTGATACACCCTTGATTTTGGTAATTGATTTTTTGGAAATCATGGTAGATTCATGTTTTATATTGACTCCATGAGATATTATTATGTTCTGATTTTAGTTCAAGGCTAGGAATTTCATTTGATTATCTTATTTGATGGAAAAAGATAGTGGAATGCTAAATCTGATTTTTGATTGAGGATTTTATTCTCAAGGCATGCTGAAGATCTTTTTGTACAAGTATTTAACTCTATCGATTTGATTCTCCTTACCACTTGTTGTGTATAATCAATGCACTTATCATTGATTGTGATCTCCTCTCAAATGTTCTAAAAAAAATAAAATAAAATAAACTCCTCTACATGGCACTGCGAAAAATTGAGAGTGGTACTGAAGAAGGATAGAGTTTAAGCCCAAGAACTTCCCTTAAGTATGTAGCTCTACTATGAGGTTGATTACCAAGTGTCAAGTTAGTTGGCTGATGTTTAAAGATTCTAAGCCTGCGAGTTCAGATTAAGGAGTATATTTGGTTAGGAACACCTGAGGCCCCCTTGAAGGAAGAGGGCCAAGCCCCTTCTAAGTCTTAACCAGCTAGCTTCAGGATGAGGTTTTGGAATATGCGCAAGCTCCTTCAACTCCAACTATTAGGAAATTGCACAGCACTCCAATTTCCCAAGAGTAATGGACTCAGCGGGTAGTAGGGAAATAGGACGGTTGGGAATCAATGGTAGCAGGAATGAAGGGCCTTCCGGCTCACACTCATCAATCCAAGAAAGAGGGGCCAATGGCTCACCCTTAAGAAACACAAGGGGCCAAAGGCTCTCCCTCAGCAAGCAGCATCCGCTAACTCAATTTAGAATTTTTTTCTCAACAAATGGCATCTTACCATGCAGTGTAAGACTACAAGGGCTTTAAACCCCTTCCACCCTCAACGTTAACATAAATTGAAATTACAAAATGGCCCCTTTATGAATCTTCTATCAATGGCTGGATTTAGGTGTGGTTAGAACTCTTGATATGGATCGAATCTGCCATTGGCGCCCCTTCGATTGCTGGTGAGGATCTCTATATGTATTGGCTTGGTAAAGCGGTGCTTTCCGGCTGATTGGTGGTACTTGCGGTGGTAGCATGCATTGGCTGTTTCTTGGATGATGACACCAAAATATGTATTATATTTTGCATCATTTTAGATACCTTTTCAAGCTAAATTGAGGATCTTTTACTTGTTTCCATGCTAAACCAATCAAATATTGGAAAGTCTACTTCTATTTTGGTTTTTCATATTTTTCAGGCAAAAAGACACTATTTTAGGCATTTTTCAAGAAAAATCAAAGACATGGAAGAGTTCTCATCATCAAGAAGAAGGCACCCAAGAAATTTCATGCAAATCGAGGCAAATAATCAAAAATACGGCAGGGCCGTAAAGGATTTCACGATACCGTATTTTTCACTGCTACCGTATTATCGAGATCACGATCGTATTTTGGTGATTTTCCTAACAGAAGGTTTTCGCGAAAATACGGTACCGCCGTAAGAATTTACACGGCCGTATTTTGGGGCACTTTCGGAACAGAAACCTTTGCCAATTTTACGGCACTGCCGTAAACCAGTTTACGGGCCGTATTTTCCAGATGTCTTCAGAACAGAAAGTTGCCCTGAAATTACGGCACTGCCGTAAACATTCACACGGGCCGTATTTTCTAGACGAATTCGACCAGAGAGTTCAGCCGATTTTACGGCACTGCCATAAACCAAATTACGGTGCCGTATGTTTCAGCAATTTCAGAACAGAATGATCGATGGATTTTACTGCAGTGTCGTAAGATATTACACTGCCGTATTTCAGTTTTTGAACGCGACTCCCAGGTCAATTTCAATGCCCGATTTTTGTGGAGATGATTGCGGACGATCCAGAAGTTTATATTCGATGCCGTAAGAAGCAAAAGGGGAGCTTTTCTGGAGAGGATTACAGAGAGACAAAAGGCCCCAATTTTGATTGACCGTGGAGGGAGAAATCGCGATCCATGCCGCTGTGGAGGGTTTCACCACCACACTCGATTCAGATGACCTCTGGCCGCGATTTTTCTACCAAAGCATCGCCTGGTGAAGGAGACAACGTACCAGAAGTTTCATATCGAAAAGAGACAAATTGGAGGAGAAATCAAGGGAAGAAGGATCGCCACCACTGTTCACGCTTTTTTTGTAAAATACGGCTGTGAAATACTTCATAGCCGTGCCGTATTTTCTAAAAACTCTTCCTTTTGTTGATTTCCGATTTTCTGAAATTATGGAATATTGTATTTCATTCACCATGCTAGCTAAACTACTCTTGGGACATGGGGGAGTAGTTCACTTGACTTTTAATGATTAGATAACTTCTTTTCCAATATTTCGTTGAGTTTGATTTTAGCATGATGATTTTGCTCATGTGATAATTGTGCTTAGACTCTCTTTAAGTTCATCTTATTAATTATGTTCTTAGAATTTTCGCTTGAGACTGAAAGGTAATTGCTTGAGAATTTGGAACCCTAGAATTGCATGTTAGGATCCCTTCCTTAGGTTAGATCCATCTTGATCTTTTCTAGTAAAATAATTGTCATGATTATAACATGAGTCTATAGATCGAGTCTATTTGTCAAACGTGGAGATCTTGTGCGAAAGCAAAGATCGGAACATTGGAGGTCCTTGAGCAAAACTAGTTGTGAGACTCGGATGCACGAAAGTGATCCTTGAGTTCATCCTATGATAATATCTTCTTCATGATGAAATTAAATCAACGAAATCCTTATTCATGTCTAGTCATAAAAGTTTAAGTGAACGAAACCCTAGTCCCAGCTTTTCTCTCTAATAATCCCGCTTTTAGTTACCGATTGCTATTCTCACGATCTCGACTTGCCTAGTAAGTAAGAAATCAACTATTTAGTATTCGACAACGTAGGTCCCTGTGGATTCGTTACTTTTTTTATTACTTCGTATACCCTTCACTTGCGGTTTAACAACAAGTTTTTGGTGCCGTTACCAAGGATTAGTCCAAGGTACACGCGTGCCAGATTTGTTGTGTTCCCTTTCGGGCTATCATTGGACACGCATGCTGATCTCTTGATGCTTGAAGTGGCTAGGCGCATGACTTTATGTTGTCTGGATAAGATTTGGGTTTAGCAGAAGGTTGCAGACGCTAGAAATGCAAAGTTGGCTTTGATTGGTTGCTATATACAGTGGAGATAATTAGCTGTGAAGGTTTTCTCTACGCATGCAAAATAGGTTACTTGACGTTGCTGCATGCTGGGACTAGTGTGGACAGATTGCTTCAGATTGGTTGATTGCAGTTGGGGTGGTTTAATTGCAGCCGAGTGTAGACTTGATGCTATTTGATTTTGCTCTTGTGGAAGCTGGCTGGTAATTCGATTACTGAAGTTGGATGTTGACTAAAGCTTGGTGTGGGCGCCGGCCTTGCTGGGTTTGACTTCTGGAAATATTGAGGGCTAATGTGCAGTTGAGGGGAGGATCGAAGGTGCCTTGTAAGTGCATATTTCCTAGGCTAAGTACACCCTAATACATCAACTACTAAATAAAAAAAAGACTTAAGAATGTAATTCCTAGGCTAAACCTAACTACAACAAGATAACATCAAGTGCAGGAAATGTAAATAAGCATACAAAATTGTCCTACAAGTTGATCTTACACACAAGACCACGTAGAACCCAATACAAAAATATAACAAGTTATAAATGCTGAAATGTAATCATACTTAGTCATTAAAATGTTCCAAAATATCCTGCGGGGTTGTTGTCTCTACAAGTGTACGGATACTCGAAGTAATAAAAAGATATCGAACCACAGAGACCAAGTTTGCCAAGTACCGAATAATTAATTTCTTCTCAGCTAGGCAACCGAAAATATGCAATTAAACCATTGAAGGCTAAACGAAAATATCGGCGAGAGAATCTAGGACTAGCGTTACATTCGCTTTAATTTCCATGACTAGATATGAAAAGATGTTCGTCAGTCTAATTTCTTTTTGATAAAGATATATTTCACTTAATAAGGAAATCATCTCACTTTCGCGCAGACAATTTACAGGAACCAATCCTCACTTTCGTGCAGGATCTATTTGATTGTTAAATAAAAGTGAATCATCAACAAAGAACTCAAGGATCACTTTCATCCATCCGAATTCTAAGTTAATAATCTCAAGTGGAAACTCAAGGATCACTTTCGTGCATCCGAATCTCAACACAGGTTATGCTTAAGGTTCTCCAATAATCTAATATTCAATTTCTTGCAATATCATCATGTTTGTTTCATTAACTCAATCCTAGATCAGATTATCAATCATGGCATTCAACTTCTAAAATTAAGAAATAAGAACAAACCTAATTTCTTATGGTGAGTTCCTAACATTCAATTTTAGGGTTCCAAGTTCTCAAGCAAATCACCTTTCGGTCCTTATTGCATAAACTCTAAAACATGTTTGATAATATGACTCTATGGAGAATTAAAGAGAATGAAAGTTCCACTTAGGGGGCGAAACCCTAAAGCATGCGCATATAAAACATTTGCATGGGCGGAATCTAGGGTTTCCTAGGATCGCATGTATGAACATAGATCAACTTAACAATTTGAATAGATCAACACAAGGATCATACCATTGCCATTGCTTAGATGGCGACTTGGAAGAAGAGGGCGAGCGGCTCTCCTCCAAAGGTGACGCACACAAGGTGAAGATGACTACTCCCTTGGCGTCTTTGTGCTAGCAAAGCTTCAAGGTTTCCCTTCGTGAAGGAGATGAGAGATGTCTCTTGGTTTTGTTCTCTTCTCCTTTGCGTGAAGTCTCACCACACGAGAGAGAGGCGTCGAGAGAAAGGGGCGAGCGAGAATAGAGCAATGCTCTCGAACGTGAGGCGTGCTCTCTATTTTGGAAAGCATGACTTCCAAAAATAGTAAACCCTCACACGTTCAAGTGTTCACGCTTAGTGAACAAATCGCAATGTTCTCCCCTTTGAACCATGCGCTCACTTGATGAGCCGGTTCAATTACATTTGGTTCAAAGACCAAATTAAACCAAGCATTGGTCTAGATCAAATTAAACCATAAGGCTCAAGATCTAACCATTCATCTCTTGATGCTCTAGATCTCACCGATCTAGCATCAAATCTCTCGATCGAAGCTTACCGATCTCAAGCCCTAATCAATCAAACATGATCAGACCAGATCTCACTTACAATCAGAGTCTAAACTCCTTTAAACTGAACCAAAACAATTCAGTCCACACGATCTGACATAAGTAAGCCATATCATCAAATTGTGCGACCCTAAGGGTTTCCTTTAAATGTCGGTAACGATAACTTACGTTATCACGATCAGTGAGGGGTATCTAGCAACACATCACTGTCTCCCGATATAAAGGAAAGAGTCTTCCAAGACTACACCCAAACCACAGCACAAGTGTGAACCCAAGTCACTTGACATATGTGTTTCCTTTGCCACTGGATGTTCTTATTGGACAAGCGTGTCAAGCCTGTAATTCCAATATGATGAGAGTGGTTAGATCAGATGAACATAGTCATCTGGGTATGGCCATACACTTTCTCAATCATCTCATCCAGGGGGCCCCAACAGAACATCACACTCCAAACAAGGAGACGACAATCCTATATCTATCACTAGTGCCCTAACATGACTCATGCTCATTATCCAAGATAGTCTATAACCATTATGTTTCAAATGATATTGAACTACCTCAAAACAATGCCAATCATCATTTAGAAACACAAGTGATCTCAAGTCAGAGGAAATATGCCACTTGTTTGCATATAAGGATTATTCACATTGTGACAAGCAATCGAATATCCTAAGTAGGGTCTGTCCAGTACATCCAATGTACCCATGAGTCTACATCTTATTCCATGCTCGAAGCATCCTATAAGATGAGAACACATATTAGTCTCAATCATATCAAGGCTGTCTCATGTTCACCAAGATATCTCGACTAAGGACAATACTGCATGTCAGCCAAGCTGAACAGCATTGAGACATTATTCAGAAGTATACATATTGCAGCAGATAATGTAACAACCTGAATAACAACCATTGCCTTTATAAACATAGAGTTTATACATGATACTGATAACAACCCAAGGCCTCAAACATTAGCCTTAAGGGCATACCCCAATAGAGAAATCATCACAGAAGCAGAATTATCATACTAAAATTACACTTGACGAAATAATGAAACATTCATCTAGTCATTAAGAAATCAAAGGGAATTACTCCCCCATGTCCCAAAAGAAGTTTAAGCTAGCATGGTAGAAAGATTACAATAATCCATACTATCAGAGGATCAAAAATCGAGGAGAAAAGGGAAAACAACTTTACAGCACGGCTGTAATGGAAATTATAGCCATAATTCCTGGCGTGAATAGTGTCAGCGCCGACTTCTTCGTTGATTTCTCTTCCGATCGATCTCCGTTCGCTTAGAAACTTCTGGGTATCTTCTCCTCCTCTATACGTGGCTTCCCTTCAAATTTCACGGCCGGAAATGCGCTGTACGCTTCCCGGCAGCGAAACCTAGGGCGGCGGTGGAGAACTCAATTTCTCTCTAGAAAGTGGATGAAAATTAGGACTTTTTGGCTCTCTGTCGTCTCGTCTGTCTAAAGGCTTTTTTTTGCTTCTTACGGATATTCAATTTATGGCCTAGATCATCCGCAATCGATCGTGCAAAAATTGGGCTTCAAACAGTCCGGAAGAATCACGTGCCAGGAATAGAATTATGGCGGTAAAAATAATTACGGCAGTGTCGTAATATCTTCAAAAGCTCTCGGTACAAAAATCGTCCGATATTACGATATCGTGAAATCCATTATGGCAGTGCCGTATTTTCTTCTGTAGATTTTTTGACTGAAGTTACGGCCCGTAAAATTGGTTATGGTGGTGCCGTAATTCTTGCGAAACTTTATGTTCAAAATTGTCTCAAAATATGGCAGCACTTGGAAATTAGGGTAGTATCATGGTTTGTTCTGTAGGTGCCGTGAAACCACGGTACTGTAATTTCTTTTACGGTAGTGCCATAATTTGGTTTGAAGCTCCAATCTTCATGAAATTTGACATGTAATCTTCTCTTGATGGTGGGAATTCATTCATGCATCTGGAATTGCTTGAAAACGCCTGAATATCATCATCCCTTTTTACCTGAAAATCATCAAAAACCATAAAGAGTGTAGATTCCGTTGTTGGAACCCCTTTCTAGAGGGGGGCGAAACCCAGCATGGCGCATATTCAGTTTTCAAGCAGCGGATAGGGTCTCTAAGAATCGCATGCACCTTATATAATCAACTTAAAGAAAACCCGAATGCATAAGAGGTGATTCGATCCATACCATTGCCATTTCTAGATGGCGGCTTGGAAGCAAAGATCAAACGAGATCTTCTCCTTGTCGTCACACACAAGATGATGTCGCTATCTCTCTTGGTGCTCCTTGTGCTAGCAAGGTTCCAAGAGGTCCTTTGACGAGTGAAGGGAAAATGAGATGTCAATCTTTCTTGGCCGAATCCTCCTCAAGCGTCAAGCGTCAAGCGTCGCCACACTCACACAATGATCTCGAGAGGAATATGGGCGAGAGGAAAAATAAGTTGAAGTGGCGAAAATAGAGAATACTCTATTCGGACGAGAGCACCCACCAAGTGGAGATCATGGTTACTAAAAATAGTAACCACTCCTCACCCCAACGTTCACGCCAAGTGAACTTGTCGCCAACTCCTCTCCCCTTGAACCATGCGCTCATCAAGTGAGCCGGTTCACTTTGGTTCGGTTTAAGAACCAATCAAGCCAATGATCTAGTCTAGATCTTAAATAAACCCTAAGGTTCCCGATCTAACCGTCGATCTCCTCGATGCCCCTGATCTGACCGATCTGGCATCTATTCTCTCGATCGAAGCTTACCGATCTTAAGCCCTAATCAATCAAACATGATCAGACCAGATCTCACTTACAATCAGAGACTAATTCCCTTTAAACTGAACCCAAACAATTCAGTCCACACGATCTGACTTAAGTAAGCCATATCATCAAATTGTGCGACCCTAAGGGTTTCCTTTAAATGTCGGTAACGATAATTCTCATTATCACGATCAGTGAGGGGTATCTAGCAACACATCACTATCTCCCGATATAAAGAAATGAGTCTTCCAAGACTACACCCAAAAACAGCACAAGTGTGAATCAAATCACAAAGCATACATATTTCCTTTGCCACTGGATGTTCTTATTGGACAAGCCTGTCAAGCTCGTAACTCCAATATGATGAGCATGATTAGAACAGATGAACACTGTCACCTGGGTATGGCCATACACTTTCTCAATCATCTCATCCAGGGGGCCCCTTTAGAACATCACACTCCTTAAACAAGGAGACGGCAATCCTATGTCTATCACTAGTGCTCTAACCTGACTCAAGCTCACCATCCAAGATAGTCTATAATCATTATGTTTCAAATGATATTGAACTACCTCAAAACAATGACAATCATCATTTAGAAAACACAAGTGATCTCAAGTCAGAGGAAATGTGCCACTTGTCTTAATCAAGGAATATTCACATTGTGACAAACAATTGAACATCCTAGTAGGGTCTGTCCAGTACATCCAATGTACCCATGAGTCTACATCTTATTCCATGCTCGAAGCATCCTATAAGATTAGAACACATATTAGTCTCAATCATATCAAGGCTGTCTCATGTTCACCAAGATATATCGACTAAGGACATAATAGCATGTCAGCCGAGCTGAACAGCTTTGAGACATTATTCAGAAGAACATATATTGCAGCAGACAATGTAGCTAACTAAATAACAACCATGCCTTTATAAACATAACAGTTTATTACATGATACAAATACATTCCCATAGGCCTCAAACATTAGCCTTAAGGGCATACCCCAACAATCTCCCACTTGCACTTAATCTAATGGTTGAGAAATCTCAAACCCATATTATTACAGTGCTTCTCATGCTTCTGCTGCGCCAGAGGCTTGGTAAGCGGGTCTGCCAGATTGTCATCTGTATGAACCTTGCAGATTTTGATCTCGCCACGATCTATGATCTCCCTGATCAAGTGAAACCGTCTCAGTATGTGCTTGGACTTCTGGTGCGACCGTGGTTCCTTTGCTTGTGCGATTGCTCCAGTGTTATCACAGAAGATAACCAAAGGATCGACACTCGAAGGAACAACACCAAGTTCTCTCACGAACTTACGAATCCAGACTGCCTCCTTGGATGCTTCCGAGGCTGCAACATACTCGGCTTCTGTTGTGGAATCAGCAACAGTTGACTGTTTGAAACTCTTCCACACCACTGCACCTCCATTCAAGCTAAAAACATAGCCTGATTGCGATCGGAAATCATCCTGGTCCGACTGGAACGAAGCGTCAGTATATCCTTCAATACTGAGTTCTTCCTGACCACCATATATCAAGAACATATCTTTGGTCCTCCGCAGATATTTTAAAATGTTCGTGACTGCAATCCAGTGCGCCATACCTGGATTACTTTGGAAACGACTGGTTACGCTTAACCCGTAAGCGACGTCTGGGCGAGTACACAACATCGCATACATAATGGAACCAATAGCCGAAGCATAAGGCGTATTGTCCATTTCATCTTTCTCAGTCTGTGTTTGTGGACACTGACTCTTCGAAAGACTCAGACCATGTCTGACTGGAAGATATCCACGTTTAGAATTCTCTAAATGAAATCTCTCCAGGACCTTATCGATGTAAGTACTCTGGCACAGCCCGAGAAGCCTCTTAGATCTATCCCTGTAGATCTTCACACCTAACACATAGGCTGCTTCTCCTAGATCTTTCATCTGGAAACACTTCCTCAGCCATGCTTTAACAGCATGCATTTCAGGAATGTCATTTCCAATGATCAAGATGTCATCGACGTAGAGGACTAGGAAAGTAATCACGCTCCCACTAAACCTCTTATACACACACGGGTCATCCTCGTTCTTGATGAAACCAAATTCAGTAACTGATTCATCAAAACGAATATTCCAGCTTCTCGATGCTTGCTTAAGTCCATAAATGGACTTCTTTAACTTGCATATCTTATGACGATCTGATGGATTAGTGAAACCCTCAGGTTGTGTCATATACACATCCTCATCCAGATTTCCATTAAGGAAAGCTGTTTTCACATCCATCTGCCAAATCTCATAATCATAATATGCAGCTATCGCGAAAAGAATCCGAATAGACTTAAACATGGCTACAGGTGAGAAAGTTTCATCATAATCTATCCCGTAGATTTGTTTGAAACCTTTCGCAACTAGCCTGCCTTTATAGGTAACCACGTTACCATCCATGTCAATCTTCTTCTTGAAGATCCATTTACAGCCTATAGGGATAACTCCCGAAGGCGGATCAACCAAATTCCAGACTTGGTTATCTGACATGGAGTCCATCTCGGCGCGCATAGCCTCAAGCCATCTCGCTGACTCCGGTCCACTGACCGCATCCGCATAAGTAAGGGGTTCATCATTGTCAATGATGTAGACTCCGTCATAGCGCTCAGGCTGTCGACGAATCCTTCCCGATCTTCGCGGTTCCCGTGATATTTGAGCCTCAGGTTGTTCAATAACCTGTTCTAGCGGCTCAGGCTCATCCAACTGTGCTTGATCACTTTGTCCTTCCTCTGGATTCTCATCCAGTTTTATTTCTCTCCCACTGGCCTCTTGCAGAAGAAACTCCTTCTCAAGAAATATGGCCGTCCGAGCAACAAAAACCTTGTTCTCTTTGGGATCGTAGAAATAATAACCCTTAGTTTCCTTAGGGTAACCGACAAAGATACATTTGTCAGATCTGCTCTCTAGTTTCCCAGAGGCGAGCTTTTTGACATAAGCCTCGCAGCCCCAGATCCTGATAAATGTCAAGCTTGGCTGTTTCCCATACCATAACTCATATGGAGTTTTAGAAACTGCTTTGGATGGCACTCGGTTTAGTACCTTTGCAGCTGTTTCCAGCGCAAAACCCCAAAAGGAGTATGGAAGAGTAGCCTGACTCATCATAGAACGAACCATATCAAGTAGCGTTCTATTTCTCCTCTCGGACACACCATTCCATTGCGGTGTTCCTGGCGGAGTGAGCTGTGAGATAATCCCACACTCCTTTAGATAGTCAGTAAACGTATGACTTAGGTATTCACCACCTCGATCTGAGCGAAGTGCCTTGATATTTCGGCCTAGCTGATTTTGTACTTCATTCTTGAACTCTTTGAACTTGTCAAAAGATTCACTTTTATGTCTCATCAGATAGACATACCCGTATCTACTGAAATCATCAGTAAAGGTAATGAAGTACTGATAGCCACCTCTGGCATGTTTACTAAATGGCCCACACACATCACTGTGTATAAGGTCAAGTAAACCTGAAGCCCTTTGACCTTTGTGAGGAAAAGGTGACTTCGTCATTTTACCCATCAAACAAGCTTTGCATGTATCAATCTCCTTATAGGAGAATGATCCCAGCAGTCCATGATCATGCAACCGCTTAATGCGTTTCTCGTTTATATGGCCTAAACGACTATGCCACAGCAAGGTGCTGTCATCAGCATACTTGGCTTTCTTAATATCAACATTTTGTATAGAACTTTCCATGTCCAACATGAATAACCCATTGTTAATTGAACTAGTTGCATAAACAATATTATCATAAGACAAAATACACTTTGAAATATTGCATTCAAAGGAAAACCCCTTCCTGACAAGAGCAGGAATGGAGATAATATTTTTAGTTATACTGGGAACAAAATAACAATTGTCTAGTTCCAATACAATGCCAGATGGTAAAGGAATGAAGTAGTCTCCTACAGCAACAGCAGCAACCCGTGCCCCGTTTCCAACTCGTAGGTCCACCTCATGCTGTCCCACCTGCCTTCTTCTCTTGAGTTCCTGTACATTTGAACAAATGTGAACTCCACATGCAGTGTCCAACACCCATGATATAGAAGAAGAAAACATGACCTCAGTCACGAATATACCTGAGCCAGAAGCGATGCTTCCCCTCTTATCTCCTTGGAGCGCTTTACAGTCCTTTTTCCAGTGACCCAGCTGGCCACAGTGGAAACACCTGTATTCCTTGGACCGCTTCACCTTCTGCTTCAGAGCCTTGCTGTAATTCTTGACCGGGGCCTTGCCCTTCTTCCCCTTCTTCTTGTTCCTTGAAGGAACCATCAAGACAGAGGTCGAAGGCTTACCCTTCAGAGTCTCCTCAGTGGTCAAGAGCATATTCAGCAGCTCTGCCGGAGTACAATCGATTTTGTTCATATTAAAATTAATAATGAACGCGTCGAATGATGGCGGGAGAGACTGCAGAATAATGTCCACAGCAAGCTCCTGGTTGATGGTGTGCCCCAGTTTCTCCAGAGCCTCCTTGTGCCCAATCGTCTTGAGCACGTGAGCTCCCACTGGGCTCCCCTCAGCCAGTTTGCTCTGAAAGAAGAGCTTAGTCAAATTATAGCGTTCAGTCCTCGCCTGTGCAGCATACAACATCTTGAGGTTTGCTATAATCTGTATAGCTGACATATCCTCATGCTGACGCTGCAGCGGTGGCGTCATAGACGCTAGCATCAGGCAAGCGACATCAATGCTATCATTGACGTGCTTTTCATAGGCTTCCCGAACCGCCCTTGCGGCGTTCGGAGCGGGCTGCGGCGGTATCGCCGTCTCGAGGACATACAGTTTCCTCTCTGCCTTAAGAATGATCTTAAGGTGTCCAAACCAGTCAGAGAAGTTCGGCCCAGCAAACTTCTCCCTTTCCAGTAGGGATCGCACATTGAAGTTCATGGTGTTCGTTGCTGCAGGTATCTACAACAATGCAAGAACAGCAAGGTCAGTATCAATGTATAAGAATCGATCAGGACTTAAGAAAGATTCTTTTTCTCACTATTTTATCTGGCTGAAAAATCCAGCAAAACAGCCCGAAAGAGTAGCACTCTTTTAGTGAGATGGGATCCAGATTTCATACTTGGTCTCCGCGTCCCGCTCAGGCGAGATAAGATGCACAGAGAGTACAAGCACTAGTTTCTGGTAGGCATCCCAGCCAATCGCCAACCCGTGCGATTCCCCTTCATCTGGGCAATCCAGCAGACTGTGCCAACTGAGTTGGTACAACACAGTCTCTGATCCCACAGATGGCTGCCTCCATGTGCTACCATATGCGCCACATATGTAGCCTACACGGTCAAGCTGACCCGACCTACTCCCTGGACCACCACGTGCTATGCTGAGCAACGAGAAGGGATAAATCCCTACTCTGTAACACGCAGGTGTAATCCCGCACCGTCTGAAGATAGATGGACGTGCCCACTGAGTGGGTACAACACGGCTCCAACGATAATCAGAACAGTGAGGTTTCGCGTCAGAAGGCTTACGAGCTTGATATTTTAGCGTTGGATTTTAACGGTCTTTTATCTTCTTCACTATCATGCAATTCCTATGGTGATAGCAGAAGATAAACTTAAACATGCAATTCTAATATTATACAATAAAAGAAAGCATGTATCTTATGTGGTAAAAGCCCATAGCCCTAGAAGACCTTAACCTAACTTAAGTCTTCATTTGCTCTTCATGGGTCTTTTGCTGCTCATCTGGCCCAAACCTGGGCCCAAGCGCCATCTGCAGCACAGGTGCGCCCACCAGGAATATGCGCCAGGTCCTAGGGTCGAACCCTAGACCTCCCACCTGGTCCAGCCACTTGCTGCATGCGCCTCTGCCAAGTGTGCACTGTGCTCTTGTCAAATTAAATTACAAATTTAACTATCTAGACAAGAGTGACACGCAGGTCACTTACATTTTATAAATTAAAACAATGTGATGCGCAGATCACAATAATTAATTTACAATTTTTAAATCCAGGCACGCAGGCCCCAGCACAGCACAGATTTAACATGGGCAGCCCACATAAGACTAAATAGACAAACACATGCATCCAATCAGCAATCAAGTGATCCATCATAAAAATTAAAATTTTCGAAAACCCCTTGGGATCAATTTTAATTTTTCCTTATTTGCCCTACAACCTTACAACGATCCATTACTAGGGATCCACTCATCCAACCTAGTCAGATCCACTGCCCTTGCATGCACCAAGTCCTAACTGACTTGAGTCGACCATAAGGTCAACCATGCATGCGTCAGGGCTGAACGACCACACTGAGGTCTGGCAAGCGGGCGTGACCCCGGGCCTAACTCAGGTGCGTTCATTAATCGTCTCAATCAGACTTCGCTACACACCTGTCTGCAGTCGACCTATAGCCACCATAGGCTTGCGCCAAGGTGCTATCTGGTCGACCCATTCAGGCTGTCAGATAGTCTGATCAGACTGTTGGATCTAAACTAGGGGTGACTTCAACCCTAATAACCCGTTTAAGGGTTTATAGTAGAGCCTTGATCTAGAGTGAGTCGCGCATGTTAATTAGGGTTTTTAAGAAAAACACTAAGCATGCGCCAAGAACAACATGCGCCAATGATAACATACTTCAAGTTTCGCATGTACAAAAACTTAAAGAAAAAAACGCATGTTAACTAGATCTAAGCTTGTACACGCAAACATGGATCACATAAGCTTAAGCAATCATACAAAGATGCATAGAAAACTGCTCTGATACCAGTTGTTGGAACCCCTTTCTAGAGGGGGGCGAAACCCAGCATGGCGCATATTCAGTTTTCAAGCAGCGGATAGGGTCTCTAAGAATCGCATGCACCTTATATAATCAACTTAAAGAAAACCCGAATGCATAAGAGGTGATTCGATCCATACCATTGCCATTTCTAGATGGCGGCTTGGAAGCAAAGATCAAACGAGATCTTCTCCTTGTCGTCACACACAAGATGATGTCGCTATCTCTCTTGGTGCTCCTTGTGCTAGCAAGGTTCCAAGAGGTCCTTTGACGAGTGAAGGGAAAATGAGATGTCAATCTTTCTTGGCCGAATCCTCCTCAAGCGTCAAGCGTCAAGCGTCGCCACACTCACACAATGATCTCGAGAGGAATATGGGCGAGAGGAAAAATAAGTTGAAGTGGCGAAAATAGAGAATACTCTATTCGGACGAGAGCACCCACCAAGTGGAGATCATGGTTACTAAAAATAGTAACCACTCCTCACCCCAACGTTCACGCCAAGTGAACTTGTCGCCAACTCCTCTCCCCTTGAACCATGCGCTCATCAAGTGAGCCGGTTCACTTTGGTTCGGTTTAAGAACCAATCAAGCCAATGATCTAGTCTAGATCTTAAATAAACCCTAAGGTTCCCGATCTAACCGTCGATCTCCTCGATGCCCCTGATCTGACCGATCTGGCATCTATTCTCTCGATCGAAGCTTACCGATCTTAAGCCCTAATCAATCAAACATGATCAGACCAGATCTCACTTACAATCAGAGACTAATTCCCTTTAAACTGAACCCAAACAATTCAGTCCACACGATCTGACTTAAGTAAGCCATATCATCAAATTGTGCGACCCTAAGGGTTTGCTTTAAATGTCGGTAACGATAATTCTCATTATCACGATCAGTGAGGGGTATCTAGCAACACATCACTATCTCCCGATATAAAGAAATGAGTCTTCCAAGACTACACCCAAAAACAGCACAAGTGTGAATCAAATCACAAAGCATACATATTTCCTTTGCCACTGGATGTTCTTATTGGACAAGCCTGTCAAGCTCGTAACTCCAATATGATGAGCATGATTAGAACAGATGAACACTGTCACCTGGGTATGGCCATACACTTTCTCAATCATCTCATCCAGGGGGCCCCTTTAGAACATCACACTCCTTAAACAAGGAGACGGCAATCCTATGTCTATCACTAGTGCTCTAACCTGACTCAAGCTCACCATCCAAGATAGTCTATAATCATTATGTTTCAAATGATATTGAACTACCTCAAAACAATGACAATCATCATTTAGAAAACACAAGTGATCTCAAGTCAGAGGAAATGTGCCACTTGTCTTAATCAAGGAATATTCACATTGTGACAAACAATTGAACATCCTAGTAGGGTCTGTCCAGTACATCCAATGTACCCATGAGTCTACATCTTATTCCATGCTCGAAGCATCCTATAAGATTAGAACACATATTAGTCTCAATCATATCAAGGCTGTCTCATGTTCACCAAGATATATCGACTAAGGACATAATAGCATGTCAGCCGAGCTGAACAGCTTTGAGACATTATTCAGAAGAACATATATTGCAGCAGACAATGTAGCTAACTGAATAACAACCATGCCTTTATAAACATAACAGTTTATTACATGATACAAATACATTCCCATAGGCCTCAAACATTAGCCTTAAGGGCATACCCCAACATCCGTAGTATTTGATAAAAAGGCATAAAAATAAGTAAAGTAGTATGAATATGACACAAAAAGACTTATGAAATTGCATAAAATTTACTATAAATTTTGGTGTCATCAGGGGTATAACAGGTAAAGTCGAGGTTCCGGTGGTCATCCTGGGTCAAATGGCTTGGGTTCGTCAGATTGAGCCCATGCCTCTGCATCAACTATCTCAGGGGGTGAAGAATTCTCCTCCGGAGAATTAACGTTGAAAGTATGTGGAGGTTCCGATGGTAAACCTAAAGTGTGGAAATCATTTCAGTCCTTTGCTCCTGCATCAGCTCTTCCCGGCGGTGAAGAATTCTTCTCCGGAGAATTAACTTTGAAGCTCCTCATTGGTTCAAGTGGTCATCCCAATGTATGGATATTGTCTTCAGCTTCTGTGGCTTCCCCATCCCTGCAAATAAGATACAAATTTGGTCTAGTAAAAGGGTCAGTTATCACAAAGTCAAAGTATTCAAGCTCTGGTAAGGAAAGCAAATCATTGTTCAATTGAGTTTTATTCAACCCGGGAGCATTAAGGCTAGGATCATTGAAGAAAGATTCAAAGTCTAAATGAGAGGCAGGTGATGTTGCCAACTAAAATAAGTTAGGGTCTAAATCATATCCTACCATGGGAGACTCAAGAGGATCTAAAGTAAATTCTTCTTCATATCTAGGTGAACTAAGATCTAACTCAAGAAGGGTGAGGGGCTCCTCTAGAATTAGACCTCCTAAGGAAAAGAGAAATGGCTCGCCCATATCTGGATTAAGATCTAGCATGGGTTGATCGGAAAGAGTGACTACCCTAGGGGTTTGGAGTCAAGGATGATCAACTCCTCTTCTATAGGTCCTCTCAAGATTTTGTTCTACCTCACTAGCTATTTGAAAAGCATCTTCGATAGTGTGTATGGGGTAGTAGGTGAGACCTTTTCTAATATCAAATCTAAGTCCATCTACAAACCGATTAAGCATAGCCCTAGGAGCTTCTCTAGACTTATGGTGGAGGGCTTTGAACTTTAGTATGTATTCTGCTATAGTCATGTCCCCTTGTGTAAGAATTTTTTCATTGAGAGATGAAGGATCATACATTTCTTTTATCATTTCATCCATCTCTTGTTGGGTGGTCTATTGCCTCTTAGGGGGTGGAGTCTAGTGGCCATGGAAAGATTTGAAGGATCTTACTAATTTTCAAAGGTCAGTGTAAACAACAGCAAGTAATATAACAAGCAGTTTTGAATAAGCAGTATAATGTTGAGCTAATTAAGATAATGTAACCAAAAATTTCAACATTAGCAGCAAGATTCAGCAGCCCTATAGTAGTATTCAGAAATGTAGTGTAGGTATAACAATGCAATAGAGATTTATAATTGTTCAGCAAAGTTTTCAACAGGAGTAGTAACTTTCAAATGGTAATGCATATGGTAAGTGCAGGAATTCAGCATTTGTAGTATGGTTCAGCAGAGGTTTGTAGAGGTCTTCCTGTTGGTGTATATGCCCTACGACCTAGTTTTGGTCCATCTTTGTACTACTTGACTCTGATATTCATATATCTTTCTGGCATTGTCGTTATCATTGTTTGTCTACACCTGTTTGTCTACACCTGCGATTGTCTACACATGCACTAGAAACAGCTTCTCTGATACTGAATAATGTTCCATCTAAGAGTGTCTCCAAAATACCATACGAGATGTGGAGTGGGAGACGCCCTAATCTCACTTTTATCAAGATCTGGGGATGTGAGGCTTATGTCAAACGTCAGAATTCTAGCAAGCTAGAACCTAGATCTGATAAATGTGTGTTTGTGGGGTATCCTAAGGAAACTAGAGGATACTACTTCTATGTCCCAACCGAGAACAAAGTTTTTGTTGCTCGGGGTGCTGTCTTTCTAGAGAAAGAATTTCTCATGAAAGAAGTTAGTGGGAGGAAGTTTGACTTGGATGAGGTCCAAGTGCAAGCACAAGACAAAGAGATGGAATCTGAGCCACCTGCACCGGTTGCTAGCCAACCTGAGGCTCAGACACAGGTCCCGCGTAGGTCTGGGAGAATTCGTCGTACACCTGAAAGGTACGGGTCGCTGCCGACTCAACACGATGGGATCTTCATCATTGAGGATGAACCCAGAACCTATGATGAGGCGGTCAGTGGACCGGACTCCGAGAGATGGCTTCACATCATGCGATCCGAGATGGATTCCATGTCGGCTAACCAAGTCTGGGATTTGGTTGAGCTGCCTGATGGGGTAAAACCCATAGGGTGTAAATGGGTCTTCCAGAGGAAGACAGACATGGATGGCAATATAGTTACCTATAAGGGTAGACTAGTGGCTAAAGGATTTAAACAAGTCCACGGGGTGGACTATGATGAAACCTTGTCGCCAGTTGCCATGATCAAATCCATTCGGATTCTGCTTGCTATAGCTGCATATCATGACTATGAGATATGGCAGATGGACATGGAAACAACGTTCCTTAATGGGAAGCTGACTAAGGATGTGTATATGATACAACCTGATGGGTTCATCCATCCTGCAGATGCTAGTAAGGTCAGGAAGCTAAAGAAATCCATTTATGGATTAAAGCAAGCATCTCAAAGTTGGAATCTTCAGTTTGATGAAGCTGTGAGAGACTATGGCTTTATCAAAAGTGAAGATGACGCCTGTGTATACAGAAAATTCAGTGGGAGCTTTGTGACTTTTCTGGTCATGTATGTCGATGACATACTGCTCATCGGAAACGACATCCCTAGTCTTCAAGCTATGAAGACATGGTTAGGGAAGTGTTTCGAGATGAAGGACTTAGGGGAGGCCGCCTACATTCTGGGCATGAGGATCTACTGGGATAGATCCAAGAGGCTCTTGGCCCTTAGTCAGAGTACCCACATTGATAAGGTCCTGGAGAGGTTCAACTTGGAGCAATCCAAGAAAGGATACCTTCCAGTGAGAGATGGCCTTACTCTCTCAAAGAGCCAGTGTCCTACAACACAGGCTGAGAGGGATAACATGAGTTGAATTCCCTATGCTTCGGCAGTGGGATCAATCATGTATGCAATGCTGTGTACTAGACCAGATGTGACTTATGCTGTAAGCATAACCAGTCGATACTAATCCAATCCAGGTTTGCAGCACTGGGTGGCTGTAAAGAATATCCTTGAGTATCTTGAAAAGGACTAAGGATTTATTCTATATGGTCTACAGGGGACAGGAAGAGCTCAATGTACAGGGCTTCACTGATGAGTCATTCCAGTCTGATCCTAACGATTTCAGATCGCAGACCAGCTATTTGTTTAAGATGGTTGGAGGTGTTGTATGCTGGAAGAGCTTCAAGCAATCCACCATAGCTAATTCTACAACCGAAGCTGAGTATGTGGTTGCTTTTGAAAGTCCCCTAGAACAAGGGGGGGGGGGGGTGAAACCCTAATAGGAGGCGCAACAAAACCTCTAGCGGAATCTAGGGTTTCTAACAGGATCGCATAGCATGTAATATCTTCAACTTTCAATGAGAAGGGATTCTTACCATTGCCATCGCTTAGATGGTGTCTTGGAAGGAAAGGCGCAAATGCTCCTTCTCCTAAGGTGACGAGAGATGAGGAGAGTCTTAGGCGTGAACGTGAGGCGTTCCCACGTTTAGAAGTCATGGCTTCTAAATTTAGTAAACCCCAAGCGTTCATGCGACCATGGGTTCACCCCATGCGCAAACTCCTCTTAGATTGAACCATGCGCTCAACCAATGAGCTGGTTCAAATCGATTTGGTTTAATAACCAAATAAACCAAGCAATCAGTCCAGACCACAATAAACCCTAAGGCTCTTGATCTGACCGTCGATCTCTTGATGCTCCTGATCTCACCGATCTAGCATCCAATCTCTCGATCGAAGCTTACCGATCTCAAGCCCTAATCAATCAAACATGATCAGACCAGATCTCACTTACAATCAGAGATTAAATCCCTTTAAACTGAACCTGAATAATTCAGTCCACACGATCTGACTTAAGTAAGCCATATCATCAAATTGTGCGACCCTGAGGGTTTCCTTTAAATGTCGGTAACGATAACTCACGTTATCATGATCAGTGAGGGGTATCTAGCAACACATCACTGTCTCCCAATATAAAGGAAAGAGTCTTCCAAGACTACACCCAAACCACAGCACAAGTGTGAATCCAATTCACCAGGCATGCAAATATCCTTTGCCACTGGATGTTCTTATTGGACAAGCGTGTCAAGCTTGTAGCTCCAATATGATGAGCATGATTAGATCAGATGAACATAGTCACCTGGGTATGGCCATACTCTTTTCTCAATCATCTCATCCAGGGGGCCCCTTTAGAACATCACACTCCTTAAACAAGGAGACGGCAATCCTATGTCTATCACTAGTGCCCTAACCTGACTCAAGCTCACCATCCAAGATAGTCTATAACCATTATGTTTCAAATGATATTGAACTACCTCAAAACAATGACAATCATCATTTAGAAAACACAAGTGATCTCAAGTCAGAGGAAATGTGCCACTTGTCGCAATCAAGGATTATTCACATTGTGACAAGCAATCGAATATCCTAGTAGGCTCTGTCCAATACATCCAATGTACCCATGAGTCTACATCTTATTCCATGCTCAAAGCATCCTATAAGATTAGAACACATATTAGTCTTAACCACATCAAGGCTGTCTCATGTTCACCAAGATATCTCGACTAAGGACTTTACTGCATGTCAGCCTAGCTGAACAGCTTTGAGACATTATTCAGAAGTACACTTATTGCAGCAGACAATGTAACAAACTGAATAACAACCATGCCTTTATAAACATAAGAGTTTATACATGATACTGTTACAATCCCAAGGCCTCAAACATTAGCCTTAAGGGCATACCCCAACAATCTCCCACTTGCACTTAATCTAATGGTTGAGAAATCTCAAACCCATATTATTACAGTGCTTCTCATGCTTCTGCTGCGCCAGAGGCTTGGTAAGCGGGTCTGCCAGATTGTCATCTGTATGAACCTTGCAGACTTTGATCTCGCCACGATCTATGATCTCCCTGATCAAATGAAACCGTCTCTGTATGTGCTTGGACTTCTGGTGCGACCGTGGTTCCTTTGCTTGTGCGATTGCTCTAGTGTTATCATAGAAGATAACCAAAGGATCTGCACTCGAAGGAACAACACCAAGTTCTCTCACGAACTTACGAATCCACACTGCCTCCTTGGATGCTTCCAAGGCTGCAACATACTCGGCTTCTGTTGTGGAATCAGCAACAGTTGACTGTTTGAAACTCTTCCACAGCACCGCTCCTCCATTCAAGCTAAAAACATAGCCTGATTGCGATCGGAAATCATCCTGGTCAGACTGGAACGAAGCGTCAGTATATCCTTCAATACTGAGTTCTTCCTGACCACCATATATCAAGAACATATCTTTGGTCCTCCGCAGATATTTTAAAATGTTCTTGACTGCAATCCAGTGTGCCTGACCTGGATTACTTTGGAACCGACTGGTCACGCTTAACCCGTAAGCAACGTCTGGGCGAGTACACAACATCGCATACATAATGGACCCAATAGCCGAAGCATAAGGCGTATTGTCCATTTCATCTTTCTCAGTCTGTGTTTGTGGACACTGACTCTTCGAAAGATTCAGACCATGTCTGACTGGAAGATATCCCCTTTTAGAATTCTCTAAATGAAATCTCTCCAGGACTTTATCGATGTAAGTACTCTGGCACAGCCCGAGAAGCCTCTTAGATCTATCCCTGTAGATCTTCACACCTAATACATAGGCTGCTTCTCCTAGATCTTTCATCTGGAAACACTTTCTTAACCATGCCTTAACCGCATGCATTTCAGGAATGTCGTTTCCAATGATCAAGATATCATCGACGTAGAGGACTAAGAAAGTAATCACGCTCCCACTAAACCTTTTATATACACACGGGTCATCCTCGTTCTTGATGAAACCAAACTCACTGATTGATTCATCAAAACGAATATTCCAGCTTCTAGATGCTTGTTTAAGTCCATAAATGGACTTCTTTAACTTGCATATCTTATAACGATCTGATGGATTAGTGAAACCTTCTGGTTGTGTCATATACACATCCTCATCCAGATTTCCATTAAGGAAAGCTGTTTTCACATCCATTTGCCAGATCTCATAATCATAATATGCAGCTATCGCGAAAAGAATCCGAATAGACTTAAACATAGCTACAGGTGAGAAAGTTTCATCATAATCTATCCCGTAGATTTGTTTGAAACCTTTCGCAACTAGCCTGCCTTTATAGGTAACCACGTTACCATCCATGTCAATCTTCTTCTTGAAGATCCACTTACAGCCTATAGGGATAACTCCCGGAGGCGGATCAACCAAATCCCAGACTTGGTTATCTGACATGGAGTCCATCTCGGCGCGCATAGCCTCAAGCCATCTCGCTGACTCCGGTCCACTGACCGCATCCGCATAAGTGAGTGGTTCATCATTATCAATGATGTAGACTCCGTCATAGCGCTCAGGCTGTCGACGGATCCTTCCCGATCTTCGCGGTTCCCGTGATATCTGAGCCTCAGGTTGTTCAATAACCTGATCCACCGGCTCAGGCTCATCCAACTGTGCTTGACTACTTTGTCCTTCCTCTGGATTCTCATCCAGCTTTATTTCTCTCCCACTGGCCTCTTGCAGAAGAAACTCCTTCTCAAGAAATATGGCCGTCCGAGCAACAAATACCTTGTTCTCTTTGGGATCGAAGAAATAATAACCCTTAGTTTCCTTAGGGTAAACGACAAAGATACATTTGTCAGATCTGCTCTCTAGTTTCCCAGAGGCGAGCTTTTTGACATAAGCCTCGCAGCCCCAGATCCTGATAAATGTCAAGCTCGGCTATTTCCCATACCATAACTCATATGGACTCTTAGAAACTGCCTTGGATGGCACTCGGTTTAGTACCTTTGCAGCTGTCTCCAGTGCAAATCCCCAAAAGGAATATGGAAGAGTAGCCTGACTCATCATAGAACGAACCATATCAAGTAGGGTTCTATTTCTCCTCTCGGACACACCATTCCATTGCGGTGTTCCTGGCAGAGTGAGCTGTGAGATAATCCCACACTCCTTCAGATAGTCAGTAAATGCATGACTCAAGTATTCTCCACCTCGATCAGAATGAAGTGCCTTGATATTTTGGCCTAGCTGATTCTGTACTTCATTCTTGAACTCTTTGAACTTGTCAAAAGATTCACTTTTATGTCTCATTAAATAGACATACCCATATCTACTGAAATCATCAGTAAAGGTAATGAAGTAGTGATAGCCACCTCTGGCATGTTTACTAAATGGCCCACACACATCACTGTGTATAAGGTCAAGTAAACTTGAAGCCCTTTGACCTTTGTTAGGAAAAGGTGACTTCGTCATTTTACCCATTAAACAAGCCTTGCATGTATCAATCTCCTCATAGGAGAATGATCCCAACAGTCCATGATCATGCAACCGCTTAATGCGTTTCTTGTTAATATGGCCTAAACGACTATGCCAGAGCAAGGTGCTGTCATCAGCATACTTGGCTTTCTTAATATCAATATTTTGTATAGAACATTCCATGTCCAACATGAATAACCCATTGTTAATTGAACCAGTAGCATAAACAACATTATCAAAAGATAAAACACACTTTGAAATATTGCATTCAAAGGAAAATCCCTTCCTGACAAGAGCAGGAATGGAGATAATATTCTTAGTAATGCTGGGAACAAAGTAACAACTGTTTAGTTCTAATACAAGCCCAGATGGCAAAGAGATGAAATAGTCTCCTACAGCAACAGCAGCAACCCATGCCCCGTTTCCAACTCGTAGGTCCACCTCATACTGTCCCACCTGTCTTCTTCTCTTGAGTTCCTGTACATTTGAACAAATGTGAACTCCACATGCAGTGTCCAACACCCATGAAATAGAAGAAGATGAAACCATGACTTCCGTCACGTAAATACCTGAGCCAGAAGCAAAGCTTCCCCTCTTGTCTCCTTGGAGCGCTTTACAGTCCTTTTTCCAGTGACCCAGCTGGCCACAATGGAAACATCTGTATTCCTTTGACCGCTTAACTTTTTGCTTCAGAGCCTTGCTGTAACTCTTGACAGGGGCCTTGCCCTTCTTCCCCTTCTTCTTGTTCCTAGAAGGAACCATTAAGACAGAGGTTGAAGGCTTTCCCTTCAGAGTTTCCTCAGTAGTCAAGAGCATATTCAGCAGCTCTGCTGGAGTACAATCGATTTTGTTCATATTAAAGTTAATGATGAACGCATCGAAAGAGGGCGGGAGAGACTGCAGAATAATGTCTACAGCAAGCTCCTGGTTGATGGTATGCCCCAGTTTCTCTAGAGCCTCCTTGTGCCCAATCATCTTGAGCACGTGAGCTCCCACTGGGCTCCCTTCAGCCAGTTTGCTCTGAAAGAACAGCTTTGTCAGATTATAGCATTCTATCCTCGCCTATGCAGCATACAGCATCTTGAGGTTTTCTATCATGTCTATTGCAGACATATCCTCATGCTGACGCTGCAGCGGTGGCGTCATAGACGCTAGCTTCAGGCAAGCGACATCAATGCTATCATTGACGTGCTTTTCATAAGCTTCCCGAACTGCCCTTGCGGCGTTCGGAGCGGGCTGAGGCGGTATCGCCGTCTCGAGGACATACAGTTTCCTCTCTGCCTTAAGAACAATCTTAAGGTGTCCGAACCAGTCTGAGAAGTTTGGCCCAGCAAACTTCTCTCTTTCCAGTAGGGATCGCACATTGAAGCTCATGGTGTTCGTTGCTGCAGGAATCTACAACAATGCAAGAACAGCAAGGTCAGTATCAATGTAAAGAATCAATTCAGGACTTAAGAATGATTCTTTTTCTCACTATTTTATCTGGCTGAAAAATCCAGCAAAACAGCCCGAAAGAGTAGAACTCTTTTAGTGAGATGGGATCCAGATTTCATACTTGGTCTCCGTGTCCCGCTCAGGCGAGATAAGATGCACAGAGAGTACAAGCACTAATTTCTGGTAGGCTGTCCTAGCCAATCGCCAACCCGTGCGATTCCCCTTCATCTGGGCAATCCAGCAGACTGTGCCAACTGAGTTGGTACAACACAATCTCTGACCCCACAGATGGCTGCCTCCATGCGCTACCATATGCGCCACATATGTAGTCTACATGGTCAAGCTAACCCGACCTACTCCCTGGACCACCACGTGCTATGCTGAGCAACGAGAAGCGATAAATCCCTTCTCTGTAACACGCAGGTGTAATCCCGCACCGTCTGAAGATAGATGGACGTGCCCACTGAGTGGGTACAACACGGCTCCAACGATAGTCAGAACAGTGAGGTTTCGCGTCAGAAGGCATACGAGCTTGATATTTTAGCGTTGGATTTTAACGGTCTTTTATCTTCTTCACTATCATGCAATTCCTATGGTGATAGCAGAAGATAAATAAATCATGCTGTTCTACTTATTTAAACAATAAAAGAAAGCATGGATCTTATGTGGTAAAAGCCCATAGCCTAAGTAAGACCTTAATTAACTTAAGTCTTCACTTGCTTTTCTTCATGGGTCTTTCATTGCTCATCTAGCCCAACCCAGGGCCCAAGCGCCATCTGCAGCTCAGGTGCGCCTACCAGGGAAAATGCGCCTGGTCCCAGAGTCGAACCTTGGACCTCCCACCTGGTCAAGCCACTGCTGCATGCACCTCTGCCAAGTGTGCTCTGTGCTCTTGTCTGATTAACTTACAAATTAATCTATCTAGACAAGATTGACACACAGGTCAATTACACTTTATAAATTAAATACAATGTGATACGCAGATCACAATAATTAATTTACAACTTTCATTTCCAGGCACGCAGGCCCCAGCACAGCACACATTTAACATGGGCAGCCCACATAAGAATAAATAAACAAGCATAGGCATCAATCAACATGTGATCCAATCATGAAAATTAAATTTTGAAAACCCCATAGGCATCAATTTTAATTTCCTTATTTGCCCTACAACCTTACAACGGTCCATTACTAGGGATCCACTCATCCAACCTAGTCAGATCCACTGCCCTTGCATGCACCAAGTCCTAACTGACTTGAGTCGACCAAAAGGTCAACCATGCATGCGCCAGGGCCGAACAACCCTCATGAGATCTGGCAAGCGGGTGTGACCCCGGGCCTAACTCATGTGTGTTCACTAGTCGTCTCAATCAGACATCGCTACACGCCTGTCTGCAGTCGACCTATAGCCACCAGGTGCTATCGCACAGGTGCTATCTGGTCAACCCATCAAGGCTGTCAGATGGTCTGATCAGACTGTCTGGATCTATCCTAGGGGATGACTTCAACCCTAATAACCCGTCTAAGGGTTTAATGCAGGGCCTTAGATCTATAATGAGTCGCGCAAGTATCATAAGTTTTTGAAAAAACATAATATGCGCCAACAAGAAAACATGCGCCTAGGAGAAACAAAAACATCTCTAACAAGCATGTAAAAATCGCCTATCACAACTAGCGCATGTAACATATAGATCATTGCATAGGATCACAAAGAAAGCAAACATATTAGCATGCAATAACCTGGCTCTGATACCAATTGAAAGTCCCCTAGAACAAGGGGGGGGGGGCGAAACCCTAATAGGAGGCGCAACAAAACCTCTAGCGGAATCTAGGGTTTCTAACAGGATCGCATAGCATGTAATATCTTCAACTTTCAATGAGAAGGGATTCTTACCATTGCCATCGCTTAGATGGTGTCTTGGAAGGAATGGCGCAAATGCTCCTTCTCCTAAGGTGACGAGAGATGAGGAGAGTCTTAGGCGTGAACGTGAGGCGTTCCCACGTTTAGAAGTCATGGCTTCTAAATTTAGTAAACCCCAAGCGTTCATGCGACCATGGGTTCACACCATGCGCAAACTCCTCTTAGATTGAACCATGCGCTCAACCAATGAGCTGGTTCAAATCGATTTGGTTTAATAACCAAATAAACCAAGCAATCAGTCCAGACCACAATAAACCCTAAGGCTCTTGATCTGACCGTCGATCTCTTGATGCTCCTGATCTCACCGATCTAGCATCCAATCTCTCGATCGAAGCTTACCGATCTCAAGCCCTAATCAATCAAACATGATCAGACCAGATCTCACTTACAATCAGAGATTAAATCCCTTTAAACTGAACCTGAACAATTCAGTCCACACGATCTGACTTAAGTAAGCCATATCATCAAATTATGCGACCCTGAGGGTTTCCTTTAAATGTCGGTAACGATAACTCACGTTATCACGATCAGTGAGGGGTATCTAGCAACACATCACTGTCTCCCGATATAAAGGAAAGAGTCTTCCAAGACTACACCCAAACCACAGCACAAGTGTGAATCCAATTCACCAGGCATGCAAATATCCTTTGCCACTGGATGTTCTTATTGGACAAGCGTGTCAAGCTTGTAGCTCCAATATGATGAGCATGATTAGATCAGATGAACATAGTCACCTGGGTATGGCCATACTCTTTTCTCAATCATCTCATCCAGGGGGCCCCTTTAGAACATCACACTCCTTAAACAAGGAGACGGCAATCCTATGTCTATCACTAGTGCCCTAACCTAACTCAAGCTCACCATCCAAGATAGTCTATAACCATTATGTTTCAAATGATATTGAACTACCTCAAAACAATGACAATCATCATTTAGAAAACACAAGTGATCTCAAGTCAGAGGAAATGTGCCACTTGTCGCAATCAAGGATTATTCACATTGTGACAAGCAATTGAATATCCTAGTAGGGTCTGTCCAATACATCCAATGTACCCATGAGTCTACATCTTATTCCATGCTCGAAGCATCCTATAAGATTAGAACACATATTAGTCTTAACCACATCAAGGCTGTCTCATGTTCACCAAGATATCTCGACTAAGGACTTTACTGCATGTCAGCCTAGCTGAACAGCTTTGAGACATTATTCAGAAGTACACTTATTGCAGCAGACAATGTAACAAACTGAATAACAACCATGCCTTTATAAACATAAGAGTTTATACATGATACTGTTACAATCCCAAGGCCTCAAACATTAGCCTTAAGGGCATACCCCAACAGCTTTTTGTTGGGGTATGCCCTTAAGGCTAATGTTTGAGGCCTCGGGATTGTATCAGTATCATGTATAAACTCTATGTTTATAAAGGCAATGGTTGTTATTCAGGTTGTTACATCATCTGCTGCAATATGTATACTTCTGAATAATGTCTCAATGCTGTTCAGCTTGGCTGACATGCACTTTTGTCCTTAGTCAAGATATCTTGGTGAACATGAGACATCCTTGATATGATTGAGACTAATATGTGTTCTAATCTTATAGGATGCTTCGAGCATGGAATAAGATGTAGAATCATGGGTACATTGGATGTACTGGACTGACCCTACTAGGATATTCAATTGCTTGTCACAATGTGAATAATCCTTGTATGCAAACAAGTGGCATATGTCCTCTGACTTGAGATCACTTGTGTTTCTAAATGATGATTGTCATTGTTTTGAGGTAGTTCAATATCATTTGAAACATAATGGTTAAAGACTATCTTGGATAATGATCATGAGTCAGGTTAGGACACTAGTGATAGATATAGGATTGCCGTCTCCTTGATAGGAGTGTGATGTTCTATAGGGGCCCCCTGGATGAGATGATTGAGAAAGTGTATGGCCATACCCAGGTGACTATGTTCATCTGATCTAATCATTCTCATCATATTGGAGCTACAGGCTTGACTCGCTTGTCCAATAAGAACATCCAGTGGCAAAGGAATCATGTATGCCTTGTGAAGTGGATTCACACTTGTGCTGTGGTTTGGGTGTAGTCTTGGAAGACTCTTTCCTTTATATCGGGAGATAGTGATGTGTTGCTAGATACCCCTCACTGATCGTGATAACGTAAGTTATCATTACCGACATTTAAAGGAAACCCTTAGGGTCGCACAATTTGATGATATGGCTTACTTAAGTCAGATCGTGTGGACTGAATTGTTTTGGTTCAGTTTAAAGTGATTTAATCTCTGATTGTAAGTGAGATCTGGTATGATCATGTTTGATTGATTAGGGCTTGAGATCGGTAAGCTTCGATCGAGAGAATGGATGCTAGATCGGTGAGATCAGAAGCATCAAGAGATGAACGGTTAGATCTTGAACCTTAGGGTTAATATGATCTAGACCAAATCGCTTGGGTTAATTGGTCTTTGAACCAATCCAAAAATGAACCAACTTATTATGTGAGCACATGGTTCAATGAGGAGAGAAAAATGCGATTGGTTCGTGGGTACATGAACGCATGATGGCATAAGAGAGTAAGGCTAGCTATTTTTAGTAGCCACGCCTCCACGTTTTGAGTGGAACGCATCTCTTGTCGCCCCTCTCCTATTCTCGTCGCTTGCTCTCGTGTGGAAGTTGTTGTTCACGCCTTGGAGAGAGTTTGCTCAAGCGAGACATCATCTCAACTTCCCTTCCATTCGACAAGGACACTTGGAGATCCTTGCTAGCACAAGGTTCGACAAGGAGAAGCCAACATCCATCTTGTGTGCGCACCATTTGGAGGAGAAGCGCTTGACTCTCTGCTTCCTAGACGCCATCCAAGCAATGGCACTGGTAAGAATCGATTTTCTTGTATGCAAGTTAAAGTTGATCATACTGCATGCATCGATCCAGAAACGCTTTCCGCTGCAAAAAGGTTTTATCATATGCGCCATTAGGGTTTCGACACCTCCCCCTTGTTAAAGGGACTTTTCACTTTTGAGACAACTAATGAAGCCGTTTGGATCAGGAAGTTCTTTTCTGAACTTCAGATGGTTCCAAGTGCAATGGATCCCATTGAGCTCTACTATGACAACAATGGGAACTGCACATACTAAGGAACCACAGTCTCATCAAAGGTCCAAACACATGCTCAGGAGATTTCACCTGATCAGAGAGATCATTAACAGAGGTGATGTCAAGATTAGCAGAATTGACACAGAGAGCAATCTAGCAGACCCACTGACCAAGGCTTTAGCGCAGCAAAAGCATGATGGTCGTACTAGAGATATGGGGTTGAGGTTGCTCAACCTCTAGGTCTTAGTGCAAGTGGGAGATTGTTGGTGTATATGCCCTACGACCTAGTTTTGGTCCATCTTTGTACTACTTGAGTCTGATATTCATATATCTTTCTGGCATTGTCGTTATCATTGTTTGTCTACACCTGCGATTGTGTACTTACATGATAATGTCCCTGGAGACAGATTGGATCTATGCTCAAATGATTGTCCCTAGTCGATGTACTTGAGTGGATATGGGACAGCTCTGGTACTTGTGAGACTGGTATGTGGGCTGGTTAAGCACGTGGTGCTAACGCAGACATATGGGTATATCATTGGAGGATATACTGGACTGACCCGCTGTGAGGCTATGACTTGGTGTCATGAGTTATCCTCACAAGTGACAGGAGATGCATTGATCCCTTGACTTGAGGTCATTGATCATTCTACATGGTTAGGGACTTGCTTTGATACAACCTAACACCTCGCCGTAGTTGGGAGGTCATAACGGTTGTCATTGAGCATATCACGACCCATATGAGAAGGTCAATAGACAGACATAGGATTTGCCCCTTCCTAAGGGAAGTATGATATCCATGGAGCTCCTCTATGGTTCTATGACTGAAAGTGTATGGCCATACCCAGGTGAGAACTTGATTTAGTCATAGCCATGTGATTGGGTGAAAACAAGTGGTGACACACTTGTCCAATCGGATATCAGTTCGGCAAAGAGATTGTAATGCATCTGTACCTTATTGCAATGATGGGGATGTCGATGTCGATATCCATTCCGATGACTTGGGTAGCAGCAATGCACTGCTAGGTGCCACTCACTACTTGTGGTGACATTTGGTCAGCACTGCCAACGTCAGAGGGACCTACAGGGTCGCACACCTTGATACTCGAGTTCTTGTATTGATCGCGAAGCCTTATGATCGAGTTATTGGATAACTCGGATCTAATTAGGAGATTTCATCAGCGCCAATGGGCCTGATGAGATGGAAGAATGTTATTGGAGCCAAACTTCATTTTTGGCAGGTTGACCCGTATTTGACCATGGTTGGTCACATTTGGATTAGGGTTGCATTGGATTGGATCCAAATGCTTAATCAACCTATGTGATGAAGTTTGGGCTAGCTCATTATCCAATAAGGCCCAATAACAAGTTCTCATGAAGAGATGAGAGGCTAAAAGGGTATAATGGGGAGAAACATGAACCATTAAGCGCCTAGGGGCATAATTGGGTCATGTTGGCGCCTTTGCTTCATTATGGAAGTAGAGGGCGCCTCCCCTCTCTTCCTTGGATGGAATACATGCCTCTATGGCATGTCTTGGGCTGATATGGTACTTGGGCAATTATGGATAGGTTGAATGGAGTTTATGGTAAAGTCTTGGAGACTTTCCTTGTCTCAAACCTCCTCATCCTAGCCCTACACTTGTCATGATCCTAGCCCTTACCCTAACCGCCTCTTGCCCTATATATGTGACCCTAGCTGCCCCCTCTTACAAGTGTTCTTCCTTGGAGGCGTGAACACATCAAGAGGGTGAGAGTAAGGGGCATTGGTGCAACCATCTTCTTCCATCAAACCCTAGCCGCAAGCTTCTTCCTTTCTTCCTCCTTTGGTGCAAGAGAAGTAAAGGCTTGGCGGCATTCTCCCTTCTCCTCTCTTCTTCATCAATTGGCGCTTCTACCTTGGAGGTGGCGCAAGCATTCAAGAAGAGAACTAAGGCTTGGATCTTCTTCCCGAGGCTAGCACCGGGCGTGGAAGAAGAGGACTCGAGGCATCCGTGTGTGTGAAACTGCAGAGGGCGCACGCTTGGGCGCCTATCACAACATCGACCTCATCTTGCTCTAAGGTATTTCCTAACTCATCGTGTCGACTCTCTTGCTTGCGATCTTCACTGGGTTTTTGGGACCGGCCTGTTTCGGGGATATTGCTTCCGCTGTGCAATGTATTTTGTAATCTCTATCTCTGAAAATTGTAAAATATCCCCGGGGTTTCCCAACAGTGGTATCAGAGCGACTTGCAAGACTCGAACGATGTTTTATTCTTTCCTTTCATGCTCACATGCCATATCTCTATTTTCGTCAATAGCATGATGCATGGCAAACAATTTTTTCTAAGTAGAAAAAAAAATTAGGGTTTCTTGTTTCTATCATCCTCTCAATCTCTTTTGGATTTTTGGACTATTTTTCTTGTCTGATTTAAAGATCAAAGGCGCACGTAATTTTGTCATGTAGGACGGGCATTGTGTCTTTGGACTGGCCAAGTCTCTTGATCTGACAAAATTGCCAGCCGAAAGGATCTCTGAAATCATCATGAAAAATAAATCGCAATTAACCAAAAGATTTGTGAGAAGAAGATGAGAAAAAGAGACTAGTTTTATGAAAAAGTAAAATTTCAGATTTTATTTTTTTCATGAGCATGTAGAATTGCATGAGTAAATACCTTGATTGTGCATAATGTTGTGATCATGAGTCAAGCCCCTTTTGCATGCCTGTGATGTATCCTTGTGCGGCCTGCATGCCATCTTTTCATTATTTTTGTAAAAATTAAGATGAAGATTAAGGGCTAGGCGCATCCTTCTTGGACCTTGATGCTCGCATCTTGCTTGATGGCGCAAGCATGCAAGGTGGCGCATGCAAGCTGGTGCTTGGTTGCTTGGTGGCGCAAGAAAGCTTGGCCAAACCTCTTTTGGTTTGAGAGCAAGCTATCTTGGCCCCTTGCATGGTGGCGCACCTTCCTTGGAGGAAGACCATGGCATTTGCCGAACCTATGGGGAACTTTTAAAGTGTACCTCTAGGCTTTGAGAGCTAAACCATGAGAGAAGGACCTTGGAGCCAACCTTGAAGTTCAAGCTAGAGGTCGGCTAGGCTAGGTCTAGTTTTTGGGGCTTGAGTTCTAGGACAAGAGTTGAACCTCTTTCATGGCGTGGGTTGGTTCAATGTCTTGAATAGGATATGATCACATCATTCTTTACTGCTTTTATTATTATCTGCAGAAGCATGCCTGTAATGTTTTATTGTTATGTTATCACCATAGGATTGCATGCCTGTAATGATAGACATAAGATAAAACTGAGATGATGAGACCTTAAAAACCCTCAATTAAAATATCAAGTATAGTAGCCTTCTAACGCGTAGCCCTCACTAAGCTATCGATCAATGGAGTTGTGAATTGTTTCCCACCCTCGTGGGACACACCCACTTATCTTTAGAAAGTGCGTGGTGACAATGGTTTCCCCAGTCCAGTTTTAACCTGGGCATGCCTTCGCAAGGAAACTCGTTGGCCCTGAGCATAACGGTTAGGAATGGACTTGACTAGATTTTCATGTGTGCTAGGCACATGATGAAACTCTAGAGGCATCGTTGAGAGGTTAGGGTTTCATGCTGTATCCAGCCCTCGCTGGACATGAAATGCCTAGACTGTCTCAATAACGGGAATTGCTTGGAGCAATCGGCCGGCGCGCCCACCTTAGGGAACATGGGTCACTTTGTGCATCTCATCCCACCCTCGTGGGACGCAAAGCCTCATGTGAAATAAGGATCCCATCTCACTAGGAAGTCTTAAAGTTCCCGATTGACTTTGTGGTTTGTCAATTCGAATTTAAAATAGTGGGAGCAGTAATCATTTAAAACAAGTCCAATTTAAATGATTCGAAGTAGTACTAATCTGCTATTACTTGGTTGTTGTAGAACAATGGCTATGAATAATAGCAGTTGGTCACTGCGATCTACCCTGGAAAGGGATAAGTGAAAGTTCCCTAATGGGGGAGGGAAACCCTAATCATGCAGATATAAAACTTGCATGGGCGGAAGCAAGGGTTTCTAAAGGAATCGCATGCATGTCATATGATCAACTTCTTAAAAACTTGTATACAGAAGAAAATTCATACCGATGCCATTTCTTGGATGGCGTCTTGGAAGCAGAGAACAAAGTGGTTCTCCTCCAAAGTGTGCGCACACAAGGTGATAGATCGCCTACTTTCTTGTTGCTCCTTGTGCTAGCAAGGATCCAAGATCTCCTGATCGAATGAAGGGAGAAGAGATGATCTTTCTTGCTTGGTCGAATCCTTCTCTTGTCGTCAACACTCACACACGAGAGTGAGTCGTAGTGAGCCAGGGGGCGAGAGGCGAGAATAGGGAGACCTATTCGAACGTGAGGCGTGGTCTCATTTTGAGATCATGGCTTCTAAAAATAGCAAGCCACCACATGCGATCATGTGTTCACACCAAGTGAACGATCGCAATTTCCTCTCCCCTTGAACCGTGCGCTCACTTGATGAGCCGGTTCATTTCATTTGGTTCAAGGACCAAATTAAGCCAAGCCTTGATCCAGATCACATTAAACCAAAAGGCTCAAGATCTGACCATTCATCTCTTGATGCTCTTGATCTCACCGATCTAGCATCCAATCTCTCGATCGAAGCTTACCGATCTCAAGCCCTAATCAATCAAACATGATCAGACCAGATCTCACTTACAATCAGAGTTTAAATCCCATTAAACTGAACCAAAACAATTCAGTCCACACGATCTGACTCAAGTAAGCTATATCATCAAATTGTGCGACCCTAAGGGTTTCCTTTAAATGTCGGTAACGATAACTTACGTTATCACGATCAGTGAGGGGTATCTAGCAACACATCACTGTCTCCCGATATAAAGGAAAGAGTCTTCCAAGACTACACCCAAACCACAGCACAAGTGTGAACCCAAGTCACTTGACATATGTGTTTCCTTTGCCACTGGATGTTCTTATTGGACAAGCGTGTCAAGCCTGTAATTCCAATATGATGAGAATGATTAGATCAGATGAAACATAGTCATCTGGGTATGGCCATACACTTTCTCAATCATCTCATACAGGAGGCCCCTATAGAACATCACACTCCAATCAAGGAGACGGCAATCCTATATCTATCACTAGTGCCCTAACATGACTCATGCTCACTATCCAAGATAGTCTATAACCATTATGTTTCAAATGATATTGAACTACCTCAAAACAATGCCAATCATCATTTAGAAACACAAGTGATCTCAAGTCAGAGGAAATATGCCACTTGTTTGCATATAAGGATTATTCACATTGTGACAAGCAATTGAATATCCTAAGTAGGGTCTGTCCAGTACATCCAATGTACCCATGAGTCTACATCTTATTCCATACTCGAAGCATCCTATAAGATTAGAACAAATATTAGTCTCAATCATATCAAGGCTGTCTCATGTTCACCAAGATATCTCGACTAAGGACAAAACTGCATGTCAGCCAAGCTGAACAGCATTGAGACATTATTCAGAAGTATACATATTGCAGCAGAAGATGTAACAACCTGAATAACAACCATTGCCTTTATAAACATAGACTTTAGACATGATACTGAAATAATCCCAAGGCCTCAAACATTAGCCTTATGGGCATACCCCAACAATCTCCCACTTGCACTTAATCTAATGGTTGAGAAATCTCAAACCCATATTATTACAGTGCTTCACATGCTTCTGCTGCGCCAGAGGCTTTGTAAGCGGGTCAGCTAGATTGTCATCTGTATGAACCTTGCAGACTTTGATCTCGCCACGATCAATGATCTCCCGGATCAAGTGAAACCTTCTCTGTATGTGCTTGGACTTCTGGTGCGACCGTGGTTCCTTTGCTTGTGCTATTGCTCCAGTGTTATCACAGAAGATAACCAAAGGATCTGCACTCGAAGGAACAACACCAAGTTCCTGAACGAACTTACGAATCCACACTGCCTCCTTGGATGCTTCTGAGGCTGCAACATACTCGGCTTCTGTTGTGGAATCAGCAACAATTGACTGTTTGAAACTTTTCCACACCACTGCACCTCCATTCAAGCTAAAAACATAGCCTGATTGCGATCGGAAATCATCCTGGTCAGATTGGAATGAAGCGTCAGTATATCCTTCAATACTGAGTTCTTCCTGACCTCCATATATCAAGAACATATCTTTGGTCCTCCGAAGATATTTCAAAATGTTCTTGACCGCAATCCAGTGTGCCTTCCCTGGATTACTTTGGAACCGACTGGTCACGCTTAACCCGTAAGCGACGTCTGGGCGAGTACATAACATCGCATACATAATGGACCCAATAGCCGAAGCATAAGGCGTATTGTCCATTTCATCTTTCTCAGTCTGTGTTTGTGGACACTGACTCTTTGAAAGATTCAGACCATGTCTGACTGGAAGATATCCTCTTTTAGAATTTTCTAAATGGAATCTCTCCAGGACTTTATCGATGTAAGTACTCTGGCACAGCCCGAGAAGCCTCTTAGATCTATCTCTGTAGATCTTCACACCTAATACATAGGCTGCTTCTCCTAAATCTTTCATCTGGAAACATTTTCTTAACCATGCCTTAACCGCATGTAGTTCAGGAATATCGTTTCCAATGATTAAGATATCATCGACGTAGAGGACTAGGAAAGTAATCACGCTCCCACTAAACCTCTTATATACACACGGGTCATCTTCATTCTTGATGAAACCAAATTCACAGATTGATTCATCAATACGAATATTCCAGCTTCTTGATGCTTGTTTAAGTCCATAAATGGACTTCTTTAATTTGCATATTTTATGACGATCTGATGGATTAGTGAAACCTTCAGGTTGTGTCATATACACATCCTCTTCTAGTTTTCCATTAAGGAAAGCGGTCTTCACGTCCATTTGCCAGATCTCATAATCATAATATGCCGCTATCGCGAGAATAATCCGAATAGACTTGAACATGGCTACAGGAGAGAAAGTTTCATCATAATCTATCCCGTAGATTTGTTAGAAACCTTTCGCAACTAGCCTGCCTTTATAGGTAACCACGTTACCATCCATGTCAATCTTCTTCTTGAAGATCCATTTATAGCCTATAGGGATTACTCCCGGAGGCGGATCAACCAAATCCCAAACTTGGTTATCTGACATGGAGTCCATCTCGGCTCGCATAGCTTCAAGCCATCTCGCTGATTCCGGTCCACTGACCGCATCCGCATAAGTGAGGGGTTCATCATCAATGATGTAGACTCCGTCATAGCGCTCAGGCTGTCGACGGATCCTTCCCGATCTTCGCGGTTCCCGTGATATCTGAGCCTCAGGTTGTTCTGTAACCTGATCTACTGGCTCAGGCTCATCCAACTGTGCTTGACTACTTTGTCCTTCTTCTGGATTCTCATCCAGCTTTATTTCTCTCCCACTGGCTTCTTGCAGAAGAAATTCTTTCTCAAGAAAAATAGCCGTCCGAGCAACAAATACTTTGTTCTCTTTGGGATCGTAGAAATAATAACCCTTAGTTTCCTTAGGGTAACCGACAAAGATACATTTCTCAGATCTGCTCTCTAGTTTCCCAGAGGCGAACTTTTTGACATAAGCCTCGCAACCCCAGATCTTAACAAATGTCAAGCTTGGCTGTTTCCCATACCATAACTCATATGGCGTCTTTGAAACGGCCTTGGATGGCACTCGGTTTAGTACCTTTGCAGCTGTTTCCAGTGCAAATCCCCAAAAGGAGTAAGGTAGAGTAGCCTGACTCATCATAGAACGAACCATATCCAGTAAGGTTCTATTTCTCCTCTCGGACACACCATTCCATTGCGGTGTTCCTGGCGGAGTGAGCTGTGAGATAATCCCACACTCCTTCAGATAGTCAGTAAACTCATGACTCAAGTATTCTCCACCTCGATCTGAGTGAAGTGCCTTGATATTTCGGCCTAGCTGATTCTGTACTTCATTTTTGAACTCTTTGAACTTGTCAAAAGATTCACTCTTATGTCTCATTAGATAGACATAACCATACCTACTGAAATCATCAGTAAAGGTAATGAAGTATGAATAGCCACCTCTGGCATGTTTACTAAATGGCCCACACACATCACTGTGAATGAGGTCAAGTAAACCTGAAGCCCTTTGACCTTTGTTGGAAAAAGGAGACTTCGTCATTTTACCCAATAAACAAGCTTTGCATGTATCAAGCTCCTCATAGGAGAATGATCCCAGCAGTCCATGGTCATGCAACCGCTTAATGCGCTTCTTGTTAATATGGCCTAAACGACTATTGCATAGCAAGGTGCTGTCATCAGCATACTTAGCTTTCTTAATATCAATCTGTTGTATTGAACATTCCATGTCCAACATGAATAACCCATTGTTAATTGACCCAGTAGCATAAACAATATTATCAAAAGGAATATAACACTTTGAAATCTTGCATTCAAAGGAAAACCCTTTCCTGAGAAGAGCAGGAATAGAGATAATATTCTTAGTTATGCTTGGTACAAAATAACAATTGTCCAGTTCTAATACAAGACCAGATGTTAAAGAGATGTGATAAACTCCTACAGCAGCAGCAGCAACCCGTGCCCCGTTTCCTACTCGTAGGTCCACCTCATGCTGTCCCACCTGTCTTCTTCTCTTGAGTTCCTGTACATTTGAACAAATGTGAACTCCACATGCAGTGTCTAACACCCATGAAATAGAAGAAGATAACATGACTTCAGTCACGTAAATACCTGAGCCAGAAGCGAAAGAGTTGCTTCCCTTCTTCTCTCCTTGGAGCGCTTTATAGTCCTTTTTCCAGTGACCCAGCTGGCCACAATGGAAACATCTGTATTCCTTCGACCGCTTGAGCTTTTGTTTCAGTGCCTTGTTGTAGCTCTCGACAGGGGCTTTGCCGTTCTTCCCCTTCTTCTTGTTCCTAGACGGAACCATTAGGACAGAGGATGAAGGCGTTCCCTTCTCACGAGACTGAGTCTGCTCAGCAGTCAAGAGCATATTCAGTAACTCTGCAGGCGTACAGTCGATCTTATTCATATTAAAATTAATGATGAACGGATCGAAAGAGGCCGGGAGATACTGCAGGATGATGTCTACAACAAGCTCCTGATTGATGGTGTGTCCCAGTTTCTCTAGAGCCTCCTTGTACCCAATCATCTTGAGTACGTGAGCTCCCACTGGACTCCCTTCAGTCAGTTTGCTCTGAAAGAAAAGTTTCGTCAAGTTATAGCGTTCAGTCCTTGCCTGTGCTGCTTACAGCATCTTGAGGTTTGCTATAATTTCTATAGCAGATAAATCCTCATGCTGACGCTGCAGCTGTGGCATCATAGACGCTAGCATAAGGCAAGCGATGTCAATGCTATCATTGACATGCTTTTCATAAGCTTCCCGAACCGCCCTTGCGGCGTTCGCTGCGGGTTGAGGCGGTATAGCCGTCTCGAGGACATACAGTTTCCTCTCAGCCTTAAGAACAATCTTAAGGTGTCCGTACCAGTCAGAGAAGTTTGGCCCAGCAAACTTCTCCCTTTCCAGTAGGGATCGCACATTGAACGCTGTGGTGTTCGTTGCTGCAGTAATCTACAACAATGCAAGAACAGCAAGGTCAGTATCAATGTTAGAATCAATTCAGGACTTAAGAATGATTCTTTTCTCACTATTTTATCTGGCTGAAAAATCCAGCAAAACAGCCCGAAAGAGTAAAACTCTTTTAGTGAGATGGGATCCAGATTTCATACTTGGTCTCCGCGTCCCGCTCAGGCGAGATAAGATGCACAGAGAGTACAAGCACTAATCTCTGGTAGGCAATCCCTGCCAATCGCTAACCCGTGTGATTCCCCTTCATCTGGGCAATCTAGCAGACTGTGCCAACTGAGTTGGTACAACACAGTCTCTGATCCCATAGATGGCTGCCTCCATATGGCTACCATATGCTCAGTATGTAGCCTACATGGTCAAGCTGACCCGACCTACTCCCTAGACCACCACGTGCTATGCTGAGCAACGAGAAGCGATAAATCCCTTCTCTGTAACACGCAGGTGTAATCACACACCGTCTGAAGATAGATGGGCGTGCCCACTGAGTGGGTACAACACGGCCCCAACGATAGTCAGAACAGTGAGGTTTTGCGTCAGAAGGCTATCTTGCTTGATATTTAACGTTGGATTTTAACGGTCCTTTTATCTTCTTACTATCATTCAAATCCTATGGTGATAGCAGAAGAATAGATCATGTAGTTATAAAATTACTTAAATAGTAAATTAAAAGCATGATGATCTTATGTGGTAAAAGCCCATTAAGCCTAAGTAAGACCTTAATTCACTTAAGTCTTCACTTGAGCTCTTCATGGGTCTTTAGCATTTCCTCTGGCCCAACCCGGGCCCAAGCGCCCACTGCAGCTCAGGTGCGCCCACCAGGTAAAATGCGCCTGTCCTAGAGTCGAACCCTAGACCTCCCACTGGTGAAGCCACTTGCTGCATGCGCCTCTGCCAAGTGTGCTCTGTGCTCATGTTTGATTAAATTACAATTTAATCTATCTAGACATGATTGACACGCAGGTCAATTACACTTTATAAATTAATTAAAATGTGATTCGCATATCACAATAATAATTTACAAAAAATCATCCAGGCACGCAGGCCCCAGCACTGTTGGGGTATGCCCTTAAGGCTAATGTTTGAGGCCTAGGGATTCTTTCAGTATCATGTATAAACTCTTATGTTTATAAAGGCAATGGTTGTTATTCAGGTTGTTACATTATCTGCTGCAATATGTATACTTCTGAATAATGTCTCAATGCTGTTCAGCTAGGCTGACATGCAGTTAAGTCCTTAGTCGAGATATCTTGGTGAACTTGAGACAGCCTTGATATGATTGAGACTAATATGTGTTCTAATCTTATAGGATGCTTCGAGCATGGAATAAGATGTAGACTCATGGGTACATTGGATGTACTGGACAGACCCTACAAGGATATTCAATTGCTTGTCACAATGTGAATAATCCTTGTATGCAACAAGTGGCATATTTCCTCTGACTTGAGATCACTTGTGTTTCTAAATGATAATTGTCATTGTTTTGAGGTAGTTCAATATCATTTGAAACATAATGGTTATAGACTATCTTGGATAATGATCATGAGTCAGGTTAGGACACTAGTGATAGATAAAGGATTGCCGTCTCCTAGTTTGGAGTGTGATGTTCTATAGGGGCCCCCCTTGGATGAGATGATTGAGAAAGTGTATGGCCATACCCAGATGACTGTGTTCATCTGATCTAATCATTCTCATCATATTGGAGTCACAGGCTTGACACGTTTGTCCAATAAGAACATCCAGTGGCAAAGGAAACATGTATGCCTTGTGAAGTGGATTCACACTTGTGCTGTGGTTTGGGTGTAATCTTGGAAGACTCTTTCCTTTATATCGGGAGACAGTGATGTGTTGCTAGATACCCCTCACTGATCGTGATAACGTAAGTTATCGTTACCGACATTTAAAGGAAACCCTTAGGGTCGCACAATTTGATGATATGGCTTACTCATGTCAGATCGTGTGGACTGAATTGTTTCGGTTCATTTTAAAGGGATTTAAACTCTGATTGTAAGTGAGATCTGGTCTGATCATGTTTGATTGATTAGGGCTTGAGATCGGTAAGCTTCGATCGAGAGAAGTGATGCTAGATTGGTGAGATCAAGAGCATCGAGAGATCAACGGTTAGATCTTGAACCTTTGGGTTTAATTAGATCTAGATCAAAGGCTTGGCTTAATTGGTCATTGAACCAAATGTCATTGAACCGGCTCATGTGTGAGCGCTTGGTTCAAATGAAAGAGATGAGCGTTCGGTTCACTTGGGTGAACGCATGAACGCATGAGCATTGAGGGCTTTCTATATTTGGAAAGTCGGTTTTCCAATTTGAGTGTAACGCCCCACGTTTGTGTAAAACGCCTCTTGCTCTCGTTCTCTTCTCCTTTCGACGACACACTCGTGAAGAAAGAGGTTAACGCCTTGGAGAAAATTCAGCCAAGCAAGAGTTCATCTCTCAATTTCCCTTCAAGCGATCAAGGAGACTTGAAGGTCTTTGCTAGCACAAAGAACATCAAGGAGAAGCCATCTCTCTTTTTGTGTGCGGCACCTTTGGAGGAGAGCCCTTTCGATCTCTACTTCCAAGACGCCATCCATCAAATGGCATTGGTATGAATCTTTCGATCTTTACAAGGTTTTAAAGTTGATCATATGAATATATCACATGCGATCCTTATGAAACCCTAATTCTGCTGCCAAAAATTTTACATGCGCCACTTTAGGGTTTCGCCCCCCTCTCGAAAGGGACTTTCAATTGGTATCAGAGCGTATGGTTTATATATGTTCATATGATTGCTTGATCTTCATGCTTGATCCATGTATGCGCTTTTGATTAGATCTAAGGTTACATGCGAAAATTGTTGTAAACATATGTGAGTTGGCGAAAATACATGCTTATCATAGATGTATGTTTTCTCCTTGGCGCATGTTTGTTGGCGCATGCTTTAGTTTTTCTCAAAACAAAAGGACTTGCGCGCCCTTCATTAGATCTAATAAGCGCCTACTATAAACCCTTAGACGGGTTATTAGGGTTGATGTCATCATCTAGTTAAGATCCAAACAGTCTGATCAGACCATCTGACAGCCTAGATGGGTCGACCAGATGGCACCTGTGCTCAAGCACGAGGTGGCTATAGGTCGACTGCAGATAGGCGTGTAGCGATGTCTGGTTGAGACAACCAGTGAACGCGCATGAGTTGGGCCCGGGGTCACACCCGCTTGCCTGAACTCATGAGGGTCGTTCAGCCCATCTGCATGCATTGTTGGCCACTGGGTCAACTCAAGTCAGTTAGGACTTGGTGCATGCAAGGGCAGTGGATCTGACTAGACATGATGAGTGGATCCCTATTAATGGACCGTTGTAAGGTAGTAGGGCAAATAAGAAAAATAAAATTGACTCCAATGGGATTTCGAAAAATTTTATTTTCTTGTAATGGATCACATGTTGATTGCATACCATGATGAGTGTCTATTTCATCTTATGTGGGTTGCCCTTTTAATGTGTGCTGTGCTGGGGCCTGCGAGCCTGGATTAAATTGTAAATTATTGTAATTGTGATCTGCGTATCACATTTTAATTAATTTATTGTGTAATTGACCTGCGTGTCAATCATGTCTAGATAGATTAAAATGTATTTTAATCAGACATGAGCACAGAGCACACTTGGCAGAGGCGCATGCAGCTTGAGGCTTGACCAGGTGGGAGGTCCAAGGTTTGACTCTGGGACAGGCGCATTCACCTAGTGGGCGCACCTGAGCTGCAGTGGGCGCTTGGGCCCTGGGTTGGGCCAGATGAGATGAAAAAGACACAAGAAGAGCTCAAGTGAAGACTTAAGTTAATTAAGGTCTTACCTAGGCTTATTGGGCGTTTACCACATAAGATCAGCATGCTTTCTACTTATTTTTTATATAATTAGAATTGCATGATTTATTCTTCTGCTATCACCATAGGATTTGAATGATAGTAAGAAGATAAAAGACCGTGAAAATCCAACGCTAAAATATCAAGCACGTAAGCCTTCTGACGCGAAACCTCACTGTTCTGACTATCGTTGGGGCCGTGTTGTACCCACTCTGTGGGCACGCCCATCTATCTTCAGACGGTGTGTGATTACACCTGCGTGTTACAGAGAAGGGATTTATCGCTTCTCGTTGCTCAGCATAGCACGTGGTGGTCCAGGAAGTAGGTCGGGTCAGCTTGACCATGTAGGCTACATACTGAGCATATGTGAGCTATATGGAGGCAGCCATCTGTGGGATCAGAGACTGTGTTGTACCAACTCAGTTGGCACAGTCTGCTGGATTGCCCAGATGAAGGGGAATCGCACGGGTTGGCGATTGGCTGGGATTGCCTACCAGAAATTAGTGCTTGTACTCTCTGTGCATCTTATCTCGCCTGAGCGGGACGCGGAGTGTAATACCCCGAGTATAGTCCCACATTGCAAGTGGGAGAAACTATTATATGGTATATAAGGCTTAGTGGGCTTGCTATTGTTAACTTGGGCTTAAGCATTTTAATAAATTGGGCCACGTTGCAAATCGGCTCACCAAGTTAATGAATAGTTTGCTTACTAAGTGGGTTATAACAAACTTAGTAAGCAAACTATTCATTAACTTGGTGAGCCGATTTGCAACGTGGCCCAATTTATTAAAATGCTTAAGCCCAAGTTAACAATAGCAAGCCCACTAAGCCTTATATACCATATAATAGTTTCTCCCACTTGCAATGTGGGACTATACTCGGGGTATTACAATCTCCCCCACTTAAGACTTGACGTCCTCGTCAAGCCCAAACATTAACACATGCCCAAGAATCATCCCTTAGTCGGCAGCATGTGAGGTCAGCCCAAAGGTGGCTCCACCATCCTCGGTAGCCCTTTCCTATTGGCCTCTCACCATGCTTAGGACTAAGTTTTGCTCTAATACCATTTGTTATAACCCACTTAGTAAGCAAACTATTCATTAACTTGGTGAGCCGATTTGCAACGTGGCCCAATTTATTAAAATGCTTAAGCCCAAGTTAACAATAGCAAGCCCACTAAGCCTTATATACCATATAATAGTTTCTCCCACTTGCAATGTGGGACTATACTCGGGGTATTACAATTTATTAAAATTTCTTTCTATCTGTCAGAATGCTACAACACCACCCCATCCGTAGGCGCGCCACGCGATGGGAGCGATCCTCTATAACCTAATGACCCATGCTAGGGTTGGTTACCTCATGCAACATAAGACATGAGCACAGAGCACACTTGGCAGAGGCGCATGCAGCAAGTGGCTTCACCAGTGGGAGGTCTAGGGTTCGACTCTAGGACAGGCGCATTTTACCTGGTGGGCGCATCTGAGCTGCAGTGGGCGCTTGGGCCCGGGTTGGGCCAGAGGAAATGCTAAAGACCCATGAAGAGCTCAAGTGAAGACTTAAGTTTATATTATTGTAATACCCCGAGTATAGTCCCACATTGCAAGTGGGAGAAACTATTATATGGTATATAAGGCTTAGTGGGCTTGCTATTGTTAACTTGGGCTTAAGCATTTTAATAGATTGGGCCATGTTGCAAATCGGCTCACCAAGTTAATGAATAGTTTGCTTACTAAGTGGGTTGTAACAAATGGTATTAGAGCAAAACTTAGTCCTAAGCATGGTGAGAGGCCAATAGGAAAGGGCTACCGAGGATGGTGGAGCCACCTTTGGGCTGACCTCACATGCTGCCGACTAAGGGATGATTCTTGGGCATGTGTTAATGTTTGGGCTTGACGAGGACGTCAAGTCTTAAGTGGGGGAGATTGTAATACCCCGAGTATAGTCCCACATTGCAAGTGGGAGAAACTATTATATGGTATATAAGGCTTAGTGGGCTTGCTATTGTTCACTTGGGCTTAAGCATTTTAATAAATTGGGCCACGTTGCAAATCGGCTCACCAAGTTAATGAATAGTTTGCTTACTAAGTGGGTTATAACACGGAGACCAAGTATGAAATTTGGATCCCATCTCACTAAAAGAGCGTTACTCTTTCGGACTGTTTAATGGATTTTTCAGTCAGATAAAATAGTGAGAAAAGAATCTTTCTTAAGTCCTGGATTGATTCTAAACATTGATACTGACCTTGCTGTTCTTGCAATGTTGTAGATTTCTGCAGCAACGAACACCACGAATTTCAATGTGCGATCCCTACTGGAAAGGGAGAAGTTTGCTGGGCCAAACTTCTCAGACTGGTACGGACACCTTAAGATTGTTCTTAAGGCAGAGAGGAAACTGTATGTCCTCGAGACGGCTATACCGCCTCAACCCGCTGCGAACGCCGCAAGGGCGGTTCGCGATGCCTATGAAAAGCATGTCAATGATAGCATTGATGTCGCTTGCCTGATGCTTGCGTCTATGACGCCAGAGCTGCAACGTCAGCATGAGGATCTATCTGCTATACAGATTATAGCAAACCTCAAGATGCTGTATGCTGCACAGGCTAGGACTGAACGCTACAATTTGACTATGCTTTTCTTTCAGAGCAAACTGACTGAAGGGAGTCCAGTGGGAGCTCACGTACTCAAGATGATTGGGTACAAGGAGGCTCTAGAGAAACTGGGACACACCGTCAATCAGGAGCTTGCTGTAGACATCATTCTTCAGTCTCTCCCGGCCTCTTTCGATCCGTTCATTATTAATTTCAATATGAACAAGATCGACTGTACCCCGGCAGAGTTACTGAACATGCTCTTGACTACAGAGTTGACTCTAAAGGGAAAGCCTTCAACCTTTGTCTTGATGGTTCCCACCAGGAACAAGAAGAAGGGGAAGAAGGGCAAAGCCCCTGTCAAGAGCTACAACAAGGCTCTGAAACAAAAGGTTAAGCGGTCGAAGGAATACAGATGTTTCCATTGTGGCCAGCTGGGTCACTGGAAAAAGGACTGTAAAGCGCTCCAAGGAGACAAGAAGGGAAGCATCGCTTCAGGCTCAGGTATTTTTGTGACTGAGGTCATGTTTTCTTCTTCTATTTCATGGGTGTTGGACACTGCATGTGGAGTTCACATTTGTTCAAATGTACAGGAACTCAAGAGAAGAAGGCAGGTGGGACAGCATGAGGTGGACCTACGAGTTGGAAACGGGGCACGGGTTGCTGCTGTTGCTGTAGGAGAATATCACATCTCATTACCATCTGGACTTGTATTAGAACTGAACAATTGTTACTTTGTACCTAGCATAACGAAAAATATTATCTCTATTCCTGCTCTTGTCAGGAAAGGGTTTTCCTTTGAATGCAATATTTCAAAGTGTGTTATTTCTTTAGATAATATTGTTTATGCTACTGGATCAATTAACAATGGATTATTCATGTTGGACATGGAATGTTCTATACAAAATATTGATAATAAGAAAGCCAAGTATGCTGATAATAGCACCTTACTATGGCATAGTCGTTTAGGCCATATTAACAAGAAACGCATTAAGCGGTTGCATGACCATGGACTGCTGGGATCATTCTCCTATGAGGAGATTGATACATGCAAAGCTTGTTTAATGGGTAAAATGACGAAGTCTCCTTTTTCTAATAAAGGTCAAAGGGCTTCAGGTTTACTTGACCTTATACACAGTGATGTGTGTGGGCCATTTAGTAAACATGCCAGAGGTGGCTATTCATACTTCATTACCTTTACTGATGATTTCAGTAGGTATGGATATGTCTATTTAATGAGACATAAAAGTGAATCTTTTGACAAGTTCAAAGAATTCAAAAATGAAGTACAGAATCAGCTAGGCCGAAATATCAAGGCACTTCGCTCAGATCGAGGTGGAGAATACCTAAGTCGAGAGTTTACTGACTATCTGAAGGAGTGTGGGATTATCTCACAGCTCACTCCGCCAGGAACACCGCAGTGGAATGGTGTGTCCGAAAGGAGGAACAGAACCTTATTGGATATGGTTCGTTCAATGATGAGTCAGGCGACTCTACCTTACTCCTTTTGGGGATTTGCACTGGAAACAGCTGCAAAGGTACTAAACCGAGTGCCATCCAAGGCAGTTTCAAAGACTCCATATGAGTTATGGTATGGGAAACAGCCGAGCTTGACATTTATTAAGATCTGGGGTTGCGAAGCTTATGTCAAAAAGCTTGCCTCTGGGAAACTAGAGAGCAGATATGAGAAATGTATCTTTGTCGGTTACCCTAAGGAAACTAAGGGTTATTATTTCTACGATCCCAAAGAGAACATGGTATTTGTTGCTCGGACGGCCATTTTTCTTGAGAAGGAATTTCTTCTGCAAGAGGCCAGTGGGAGAGAAATAAAGCTGGATGAGAATCCAGAGGAAGGACAAAGTAGTCAAGCACAGTTGGATGAGCATGAGCCAGTAGAACAGGTTATTGAACAACCTGAGGCTCAGATATCACGGGAACCGCGAAGATCGGGAAGGATCCGTCGACAGCCTGAGCGCTATGACGGAGTCTACATCATTGATCATGATGAACCCCTCACTTATGCGGATGCGGTCAGTGGACCGGAATCAGCGAGATGGCTTGAAGCTATGCGAGCCGAGATGGACTCCATGTCAGATAACCAAGTCTGGGATTTGGTTGATCCGCCTCCGGGAATAATCCCTATAGACTGTAAATGGATCTTCAAGAAGAAGATTGACATGGATGGACAATACTCCTTATGCTTCGGCTATTGGATCCATTATGTATGCGATGTTGTGTACTCGCCCAGACGTCGCTTACGGGTTAAGCGTGACCAGTCGGTTCCAAAGTAATCCAGGTATGGCGCACTGGATTGCAGTCAAGAACATCTTGAAATATCTTCGGAGGACCAAAGATATGTTCTTGATATATGGTGGTCAGGAAGAACTCAGTATTGAAGGATATACTGACGCTTCATTCCAGTCTGACCAGGATGATTTCCGATCGCAATCAGGCTATGTTTTTAGCTTGAATGGAGGTGCAGTAGTGTGGAAAAGTTTCAAACAGTCAACTGTTGCTGATTCCACAACAGAAGCCGAGTATGTTGCAGCCTCGGAAGCATCCAAGGAGGCAGTGTGGATTCGTAAGTTCGTGAGAGAACTTGGTGTCGTTCCTACGAGTGCAGATCCTTTGGTTATCTTCTGTGATAACACTTGTAACATCCCACATACTTAACCCCAAGCAAATAACACAATCGCAAAAGTAATAGGATGTTTCATATAAGATCGATCAAATGCTAGGTAAAACCGAGTTCAAGAAAAACACGATCTGAAAATTTTCAAAACTCCAAACACATAAAATCTTCGAATCACAAATCTCATAAATCACATAAAGGTACCTGCCACCACGCAATACGTGCACTAGACATATGCACGTTACAGTTGTATCAAAACCGATTGCAAAAATACACATCAACTTCAATTTCAAAACAAATCCACAAAATCGATTTTATAAACTAATACCAAACACCGAAACCAGGCCGAAGCCCGCGGTGACACAAAAATCCAACTCAGTTAATTGCCACCATCTGGCAACACAAATTCACATAGTTCACATTGTTCACATCACATGGTTCACATAGTTCATATAAATCATAAGTTTTAGCCACAACTGGCATCATAATCATAAACACATTAAGCATAATCACAGCATCCATATAATGCTAACTGCGCCCCTGCTCTACACCTGAAAATAGTGAGGGGTGAGCTACACAGCCCAGTGAGTGGATAGTCTAATTGACCATCCATAACATACTCTCAAAAACATATGCAGATTATTTTAAAAATCTTTAACAGGATATCATGTCAACACATAATAACAAATTCGATGCAAAAATCATATAAGCAGCCAAAAATATACACACCAACATATAATAACCTCAGGTTCTAGAGTTATACTCTAAACCAACTGAACACACATATTCTAAACCAACTAAACACACCATACTTAATTAACCTAGTTGTCCAGCATATTCACAAAGTGACCAATATGGTCTAACCCGGCTTGGCCAAAGCACTGGGAGCTGCAAAATCTCGTGCAACACATAAACATGGACAGTGAATAGAATCAGGAGGTGGCCCCCGTCAGGTCACGACGTGGCACGCTGGTCTATCACGCCATAACATAAAACGAGAATAGAATCAGGAGGTGGCCCCCGTCAGGTCACGACGTGGCACGCTGGTCTATCACGCCATAACATAAAACGAGAATGATGACATCAAGAGGTGGCCCCTGTCTGACCAAGACATGGCACTTTGGGTCTTATATCATTCCCAACACATAAAAGAGTAGTGACATCAAGAGGTGGCCCCTGTCTGACCAAGACATGGCACTTTGCGTCAAAACCCGTTCTCCCAAAAGGTTCCTACTGGACAACAGACACATCTTATTTCATATTTCACAAGGGTGGACATATTTCACAAAGGTCACATAAACGGACTCCTAAGTGTCAACTAGACTCTAGGATAGTCATCACAAAAATCACATCGGGCAGGCTGAGCATCAACCCCCATCACAATAATCATAATAGGCAGGCTGATCATCAACCCCCTCACATATCACAATACAGGGCTGAAATTCAGACCCTTAACATATCACATAAGGACTATCCCCTTGAGTTCATAGTTACACCTAGCCTTAGTCCTAACCATCACATGATCATCACAGATAATATTCGAAAACCCCATATCAACATAATTTTCGAAATTCACATAATCACATAATATTCATATTTCACATAATCACATAATGATCAACATAAAATTCCAAAGGTCACATAATGAAGATCATATAGTGTAGTCCTTATATTTCATGCTGGTTAGTTTAATCAAATTTTTCTATGTTATCACCCAGATTTGTCTCAGACAAAAATACAAGTTACACCCACAAAGAACATAAAATTAAAACAGGCATTCATAAAATCAGCATAAAATGTAAAACATATATTCTTATAATTTACTTTACAAATTACCACAATTACCACAAATTACCATATGTAAACATGTTAAATACAATTATCAAATTTCGGTTTAACTACAATTAACAATGTTTCGGCTACAAAAAATCATTGGTTTAATATTACTAAAATTCTTTATAAAATACCTAATTAACAAGAAATTCATGCTCAATGTTCAATGATTTAATACTACCAAAATACCTTAAATTTCATACAAATTTCGGTTAAACAAACACCAAGATTAATTCGGTTTTTACAACAATTTACATGATATATACCTTCTTGTAATTTTCGGTTTTTCACATGAAGAAAACTAATGCCTTAAATTCAATTTTCATCATATAATTACCTTTGTCAAAATTCGGTTTTCATCATATAATCATCTTTACAAAAATTCGGTTTTCATCATAGTGAAATCCTGAATTTCGGTTTTAGCATGATAATGTTTCCAACAAACAAATGTCTCATCTAATACATCAATTAACACAAACAAATAGATAGCAATCAATTAGACACTCCACTCACCTCTTAAATCGAAAATTCTCCACAAAAGAAATCGTCCAAAGCTTTTGAAGTCACCCAAAGGATCTCCAAGAATCGCCAAGAAAGTTTCACCTCAAGGAAAATTCGTCAAGGGGAAGAAGATGAAGGAAGAACACCAAAAATCGCCTCCATGCTTTCCAAGAGTCGCCAAGTTCTTCCAAGCCGCCACCTTAATTCTCTCAAGACTCCAAAATCGCCAATAATCTCACCCTAGTCGAATTTACCACTTAAACTTTGGGTTTCTAAATTTTAAACCCTATAACCCATTAATTCCAATAGGTTTAACCCACTTAACTAATAATTTCGAATTTTCAAACCCAATTAGCTAATTCGAATTTTTATTCCAATATCCCATAGTTAACCAATTAATTTAATTAACTTATCCAATAACCAATCACTTAACCGAAAATCCAATAAGAATTTAAGTTAACATCCAATAAGGATTAAATTAATTAACCAATAAGGTCTAATTAATTAACTCACAATTTACAACCATAATTCCTAATTAATTTATCATGAACAACCCATAATAAATTATCATAATTTAACAGCCAACAATCAAATAAATAATTTCTAATTAATTAACTATCAACAACCAATACATAGAAAATATCATAATCGATAATTTTATTTAAATCAATACTTTATCATAATTTATCATAGAAAATAATGCTTACCAGAACTTAAGATCCTTGGATCTTACATTCCTCCCTCCTTATAAAGCTTTAGTCCTCTAAAGCTCAGCATCCATATCATCAAAGAGGTAAGCATAATTTTTCCTCATATCAGCTTCAGTCTCCCAAGTCGCTTCTTCAACTGATTGATTTCCCCAGATAACCTTTACCAAAGGTATAGTCTTGTTCCTCAGAACTTTATCCTTCCTATCCACAATCCGGAGAGGTCTTTCCTCAAAAGTCAAGTCACTCTGAATCTGAAGAGGTTCCAACTCCAACACATGAGATGGATCAGGATGATACTTCCTCAAAGCAGAGACATGGAATACATTATGTACATGGTCCATAGCAGGAGGTAAAGCTAAACGGTAAGCCACTGGACCAACTCTCTCAATAATATCAAAAGGACCTACAAACCTAGGGCTCAACTTGCCCTTTTTGCCAAACCTCATAACACCCTTAGTAGGCGACACCTTCAAGAACACATGGTCTCCTACCATAAACTCCAAAGGACGACGTCGGTCATCGGCATAACTCTTCTGTCTGTCCCGAGCAATTTTTAGCTTATCCTGGATCTTTCTGACCTTATCAGTAGTCTCCTGAACTGCATCAGATCTCAAAATCATCCTGTCACCAGTTTCCTCCCAACACAAGGGAGTCCTGCACCTTCTTCCATACAAAGCCTCATAAGGAGCCATCTGAATACTGGAGTGGAAACTATTATTATAAGTGAACTCTATCAAAGATAGGTCCCGGTTCCACTCAGAACTCCAATCGACCACATAGGCTCTCAATAAATCTTCTAGAGTCTGTATAGTACGCTCCGTCTGGCCATCAGACTGAGGATGGTATGCGGTACTAAAACTCAACTTAGTACCCAAACCCTCCTGTAAACTCCTCCAAAATCTGGACAAAAATCGAGAATCCCTATCAGACACAATATCAACTGGCACTCCATGCAGTCTGACTATCTCATCAATGTACAATCTGGCCAGTCTCTCTAAAGAATAAGTCATTTTAATCGGAAGAAAATGGGCTGATTTAGTGAGTCTATCAACAATCACCCAAATAGCATCATGACCCGATCTGGTTCTTGGCAAACCACACACAAAATCCATACTGATGCATTCCCACTTCCACTCAGGAATAGGAAGAGGTTGCAACAAACCACCAGGCTTCTGGTGTTCAGCCTTCACAGTCTGACAGGTCAAACACCTAGAGACAAAATCAAATACTTCATTCTTCATACCCGGCCACCAAAAATTTTTCTTAAGGTCCTGATACATCTTAGTCACGCCAGGATGTAGAGAATATTTGGAGTTATGGCTGTCCTCCAATATTTCTTTCCTCAAGCTCGGTTCCTCAGGGACACATACCCTTCCACGAAACCGAAGAATACCATCATCAGACAGGCTAAAATCCTGGACTGCGCCATCCACCAGACTATCCCTGATCTGAACTAATTTGGGATCTACAGACTGCTGATCTCTGATCTTCTGCAACAAAGCAGACTGTACTCTGAGAAAGGCCACATAACCAGTCTGAACTCTAGGAGAAACACTGATCCTGAGATCTCTGAACTCCTGCAGTAACTGCCACTCACTGACCCGCAGTGCAGCTACCGAAGTAACTGGATGCCTGCTCAGTGCATCCGCTACTACATTGGCCTTTCCAGCCTGATACTGAATAGAGAAGTCATAGTCTTTGATCAACTCCATCCATCTTCTCTGTCTCATGTTTAACTCCTTCTGAGTGAAGATGTACTTGAGACTTTGGTGATCAGTGAACAGGTCAAATTCCTGACCCAACAAATAGTGACGCCATATCTTCAAAGCAAAGACTACTGCCGCCAACTCTAAATCATGCGTAGGATAGTTCAATTCATACTCCTTCAGTTGTCTCGAAGCATAGGCTACCACAGAACCCTTCTGCATCAAGACACAACCCAGTCCTTTGCCTGAAGCATCAGTATAAACAGTAAACCTTTCCCCATCACTAGGAATAATGAGGATCGGTGTACTAGTCAACCTTCTCTTCAGCTCTTGGAAGCTCTCTTCACACTTATCATCCCAAATAAACTTAGCCTCCTTTCTGGTCAATTTAGTTAAAGGACCCGCCAGCTTGGAGAATCCCTCAACAAATCTCCGGTAATAACCTGCCAAACCCAGAAAACTCCTGATCTCAGTAGCGCTAGTCGGTCTTCCCCAATCAAGAATGGCTTGCACTTTAACTGGATCCACAGACACCCCCTGACCAGAAATCACGTGTCCCAGAAAACTGATCTTCTCTAGCCAAAATTCACACTTACTAGCCTTGGCATATAACCGGTTCTTCCTCAGAACCTCTAGTACTCTTCGCAAGTCACTGACATGATCTGAAGTAGTCCGAGAGTACACCAATATATCGTCTATAAAGACCACCACACAAGAGTCAAGCAATTCATGGAATACCCTGTTCATCAAATCCATGAAGACAGCAGGTGCATTCGTCAGTCCAAAAGGCATAACTAAAAATTCGAAATGCCCATACCTGGTCCTGAATGCAGTCTTAAATATATCCTCATCCTTGACTCTAAGCTGATAATACCCTGATCTCAGATCAATCTTAGAGAACACTGTAGCTCCCTGTAATTGATCAAATAGATCATCAATTCTGGGAAGAGGATACTTATTCTTGATGGTCACTTGGTTCAACTGCCTGTAGTCTATACACATCCTCAGGGTTCCATCTTTCTTCTTCACAAATAGCACTGGCGCTCCCCAAGGTGAAGCACTAGGCCGAATGTACCCTTTCTCTAACAATTCCTCCAGTTGTTTCTTAAGCTCGGCCAACTCTGAAGTAGCCATACGATAAGGAGCTCTGGAGATAGGTGCCGTACCTGGCGCCAACTCAATGCCAAATTCCACTTCTCTAACTAGTGGCAAACCTGAAAATTCCTCAGAGAACACATCAGGAAATTCTTTCACCACCGCCATCTGAGTCAGATCAGAAGTAGAATCATCCTGCACCTTAACATGTGCAAGATAACCCTTGCAACCACTGGCAAGTAACTTCCTGGCTTGCAGGAAAGATATCACATGTGGTCCTTGGTCTGACACTAGACCTCTCACAAAAAGCCGATTCCCATCAAACATATTCAAAGTGATTACTTTCTCAAAGCAATCCACCGAGGCATGATGCGAAGACAACCAGTCCATTCCTAGGATGACATCATAATCTTGCATGTCTAAGAGAATTAAGTCTACCAGAAACTCATAACCCTCTACATGCACTACACAATCAGCACATACAGTGTCTGTAGACAATGACTTTCCTAAAGGAGTACTGACAGACACAGCATAATCTAGCATCTTAGGTACAACAGGTAAACATGCAGCAAACTTAACAGAGACAAAAGACAAATTTGCACCAGGGTCAAATAGAATGCGAGCTAACTGATCAAATACAAATAATGTACCTTCCACAACGGATCGGGATGCTCGTGTATCCTTCTCAGCCACAGCATACACTCTGGTCTGGACTGTGGGCTTATCTGTGCCTCTAGGCTGTATCTCAGGCTCTTTGCAGTCCTTGGCCATGTGCCCGGGTTTCTTACACCTGAAGCATACACCATTCTTCCTATGGCAGTCTTTCACTAGATGTCCTTTGAGCCCACAATGACTACAAGTGATAACGTTTCTTGCATCCCTGGCATCCCTAAACTGCTGCGGTGCATCCCTGGACTGCTGCGGTGCCTTGTAGGAGTAAGGCTTATACCTGCTCTTCTTATAATCTTTATGCCTAGGGTACTTCTTACCCTTGCCGCCACTGCCATACTGAGGAACCGCCGCCTCAGCTGCAGGAACTACAGTCACGGCAGCATGCGAACTCCTCTCAGCTATGTATCTCTCAATAGTGCGTGCTCGACCAACTGTCTCAACATAGGTCTCCAAGTGCTGAGCACCAACCTGCTCCCTAATATCCCATCTGAGACCTCTGAGAAACTTGGTAGCTCTCCTCTTTTCAGTATTTATCAGATGAGGAGCATACTTTCCTAATTTCGTGAACTGTAGCTCATACTGGTCCACTGTCATATCACCCTGCTCCAGGTGAATAAATGCCACCTCTCGGTCCTCTACCAAGCTATCTGGAAAATACTTCTCATTAAATTGAGATAGGAAGTAAGGCCAATCCACTGTTTCCTGCCTTTCCGCTGCTAGTCTCACAACTCCTTTCCACCACTCATCTGCGTCGCCACGCATCATATAGGTGGACAAACATAGCTTATCCTCATCTGAGCAGCGCATAACTTGGAAAATCTTTTCCAAGACCAACTGCCAGTTCTCAGCAGTACTGGATTCTGAGCCCCCATAAAATGAGCTAGGACCCAGTTTCTGAAATTCACTCACTAACGAGGCATAACGCCTGTGAGCGCCCTCCTGAGAGTCATCCCCCACTGCCCGAGTAGTAGTCTGGGGTCTCTCTTGAGTCAGCTGCTGCAAAAGCTGATGTTGTGCTTCTTGGTGCTGAGTCTGCTGCTGCTGCAGCATCTGAGCTTGCCTCTCAATCATGGCACCTTGTTGCTGTACCATGCCAGTCAAAGCCTCAATAGTCCTAGTGAGATTCGGGGTCTGCTCGCCCTCATCACTAGCATTACCTCTGGTTCGCACCATCTTAAATTCAGATTCCTACACGCACATATCATAGTCACACACATATCATAGTCAGGAAAACAACATAACCTATTAGGTGTCTAGCAATACACAAACATGTTTTCCCCAAACTAAGTTTTAGCTAGCCAACTCCTCTGATACCATTCTGTAACATCCCACATACTTAACCCCAAGCAAATAACACAATCGCAAAAGTAATAGGATGTTTCATATAAGATCGATCAAATGCTAGGTAAAACCGAGTTCAAGAAAAACACGATCTGAAAATTTTCAAAACTCCAAACACATAAAATCTTCGAATCACAAATCTCATAAATCACATAAAGGTACCTGCCACCACGCAATACGTGCACTAGACATATGCACGTTACAGTTGTATCAAAACCGATTGCAAAAATACACATCAACTTCAATTTCAAAACAAATCCACAAAATCGATTTTATAAACTAATACCAAACACCGAAACCAGGCCGAAGCCCGCGGTGACACAAAAATCCAACTCAGTTAATTGCCACCATCTGGCAACACAAATTCACATAGTTCACATTGTTCACATCACATGGTTCACATAGTTCATATAAATCATAAGTTTTAGCCACAACTGGCATCATAATCATAAACACATTAAGCATAATCACAGCATCCATATAATGCTAACTGCGCCCCTGCTCTACACCTGAAAATAGTGAGGGGTGAGCTACACAGCCCAGTGAGTGGATAGTCTAATTGACCATCCATAACATACTCTCAAAAACATATGCAGATTATTTTAAAAATCTTTAACAGGATATCATGTCAACACATAATAACAAATTCGATGCAAAAATCATATAAGCAGCCAAAAATATACACACCAACATATAATAACCTCAGGTTCTAGAGTTATACTCTAAACCAACTGAACACACATATTCTAAACCAACTAAACACACCATACTTAATTAACCTAGTTGTCCAGCATATTCACAAAGTGACCAATATGGTCTAACCCGGCTTGGCCAAAGCACTGGGAGCTGCAAAATCTCGTGCAACACATAAACATGGACAGTGAATAGAATCAGGAGGTGGCCCCCGTCAGGTCACGACGTGGCACGCTGGTCTATCACGCCATAACATAAAACGAGAATAGAATCAGGAGGTGGCCCCCGTTGAAAGTACCCCTTAAACTAAGGGGGGTCCCCTTCTAGGGGGAGCGAAAACCCTAGGCAGTGGCGCATAAAAATTTTGGGCAGCGGATTAGGGTTTCAAGAATCGGTTCATGTGATATGATCAACCAAATGGAAACGATTGCATGTAAGAGATAAAACTCATACCATAGCCATTTCGAATGGCGCCTAGGAAGCAAAGATCAAAGCAGATCTTCTCCAGAGGTGACGCACACAGTTGATGTCGCCTACTCCTCTTTGCGATCCTTGTGCTAGCAAGATCCAAAGAAGTCTTTGATCGAAAATGAGAAAGGGATGAAGAGATCTTTTCTTTGCCGATTTCTCCTCCAAATCCAAGGCGTCGTCACCCACGGAAAAAACCAAGAGGAATGCGTTCAAGTGGCGAGAATAGAGAGAGCACTCTCTTTCGAACGTGTGAGTCTCCAAGTGGAGATCATGGTTGCTAAAAATAGCACCACTAACCGCCCAACATGTTCACGCCAAGTGAACTTGTCGCCAATGCTTGAACCATTTTGGTTTAATTTAATTTTGGTTCAATTACCAAATAAACCAAACGACATGGCCTAGATCATATTAAAACCCTAAGGTTCCAGATCTAGCCGTTGATCTCTATGATGCTCCTGATCTGACCGATCTAGCATCTCTTCTCTCGATCGAAGCTTACCGATCTCAAGCCCTAATCAATCAAACATGATCAGACCAGATCTCACTCACAATCAGAGATTAAATCCCTTTAAACTGAACCCGAAACAATTCAGTCCACACGATCTGACTTAAGTAAGCCATATCATCAATTGTGCGACCCTGAGGGTTTCCTTAAAACATCGGTAACGATAATTTACATTATCACAACCAGTGAGGGGTATCTAGCAACACATCACTGTCTCCCGATATCAAGGAAAGAGTCTTCCAAGACTTCACCCAAAAACAGCACAAGTGTGAATCAATTCACAAAGCATACATATTTCCTTTGCCACTGGATGTTCTTATTGGACAAGCCTGTCAAGCTCGTAACTCCAATATGATGAGCATGATTAGAACAGATGAGCACTGTCACCTGGGTATGGCCATACACTCTCTCAATCATCTCATCCAGGGGGCCCCTTTAGAACATCACACTCCTTAAACAAGGAGACGGCAATCCTATGTCTATCACTAGTGCTCTAACCTGATTCAAGCTCACCATCCAAGATAGTCTATAATCATTATTTTTCAAATGATATTGAACTACCTCAAAACAATGACAATCATCATTTAGAAAACACAAGTGATCTCAAGTCAGAGGAAATGTGCCACTTGTCTTAATCAAGGAATATTCACATTGTGACAAACAATTGAACATCCTAGTAGGGTCTGTCCAGTACATCCCATGTACCCATGAGTCTACATCTTATTCCATGCTCGAAGCATCCTATAAGATTAGAACACATATTAGTCTTAACCATATCGAGGCTGTCTCATGTTTACCAAGATATATCGACTAAGGACATAATAGCATGTCAGCCCAGCTGAACAGCTTTGAGACATTATTCAGAAGAACATATATTGCAGCAGACAATGTAGCTAACTGAATAACAACCATGCCTTTATAAACACATAGAGTTTATTACATGATACTTGTTACATTCCCATAGGCCTCAAACATTAGCCTTAAGGGCATACCCCAACAATCTCCCACTTGCACTTAATCTAATGGTTGAGAAATCTCAAACCCATATTATTACAGTGCTTCTCATGCTTCTGCTGCGCCAGAGGCTTGGTAAGCGGGTCTGCCAGATTGTCATTTGTATGAACCTTGCATACTTTGATCTCGCCACGATCTATGATCTCCCTGATCAAATGAAACCGTCTCTGTATGTGCTTGGACTTCTGGTGCGACCGTGGTTCCTTTGCCTGTGCGATTGCTCCAGTGTTATCACAGAAGATAACCAAAGGATCTGCACACGAAGGAACGACACCAAGTTCTCTCACGAACTTACGAATCCACACTGCCTCCTTGGATGCTTCCGAGGCTGCAACATACTCGGCTTCTGTTGTGGAATCAGCAACAGTTGACTGTTTGAAACTTTTCCACACCACTGCACCTCCATTCAAGCTAAAAACATAGCCTGATTGCGATCGGAAATCATCCTGGTCAGACTGGAACGAAGCGTCAGTATATCCTTCAATACTGAGTTCTTCCTGACCACCATATATCAAGAACATATCTTTGGTCCTCCGCAGATATTTTAAAATGTTCTTGACTGCAATCCAGTGCGCCATACCTGGATTACTCTGGTAACGACTGGTTACGCTTAACCCGTAAGCAACGTCTGGGCGAGTACATAACATCGCATACATTATAGAACCAATAGCCGAAGCATAAGGCGTATTGTTCATTTCATCTTTCTCAGTCTGTGTTTGTGGACACTGACTCTTAGAAAGATTCAGACCATGTCTGACTGGAAGATATCCTCGCTTAGAATTCTCTAAGTGAAATCTCTCCAGGACCTTATCGATGTAAGTACTCTGGCACAGCCCGAGAAGCCTCTTAGATCTATCCCTGTAGATCTTCACACCTAACACATAGGCTGCTTCTCCTAGATCTTTCATCTGGAAACATTTCCTCAGCCATGCCTTAACAGCATGCATTTCAGGAATGTCGTTTCCAATGATCAAGATATCATCGACGTAGAGGACTAGGAAAGTAATCACGCTCCCACTAAACCTCTTATATACACACGGGTCATCCTCGTTCTTGATGAAACCAAATTCAGTAACTGATTCATCAAAACGAATATTCCAGCTTCTTGATGCTTGTTTAAGTCCATAAATGGACTTCTTTAACTTGCATATTTTATGACGATCTGCTGGATTAGTGAAACCTTCTGGTTGTGTCATATACACATCCTCATCCAGATTTCCATTAAGGAAAGCTGTTTTCACATCCATCTGCCAAATCTCATAATCATAATATGCAGCTATCGCGAAAAGAATCCGAATAGACTTAAACATGGCTACAGGTGAGAAAGTTTCATCATAATCTATCCCGTAGATTTGTTTGAAACCTTTCGCAACTAGCCTGCCTTTATAGGTAACTACGTTACCATCCATGTCAATCTTCTTCTTGAAGATCCATTTACAGCCTATAGGGATAACTCCCGGAGGCGGATCAACCAAATCCCAGACTTGGTTATCTGACATGGAGTCCATCTCGGCGCGCATAGCCTCAAGCCATCTCGCTGACTCTGGTCCACTGACCGCATCCGCATAAGTAAGGGGTTCATCATTGTCAATGATGTAGACTCCGTCATAGCGCTCAGGCTGTCGACGAATCCTACCCGATCTTCGCGGTTCCCGTGATGTCTGAGCCTCAGGTTGTTCAATAACCTGTTCTACCGGCTCAGGCTCATCCAACTGTGCTTGATCACTTTGTTCTTCTTCTGGATTCTCATCCAGCTTTATTTCTCTCCCACTGGCCTCTTGCAGAAGAAACTCCTTCTCAAGAAATATGGCCGTCCGAGCAACAAAAACCTTGTTCTCATTGGGATCGAAGAAATAATAACCCTTAGTTTCCTTAGGGTAACCGACAAAGATACATTTGTCAGATCTGCTCTCTAGTTTCCCAGAGGCGAGCTTTTTAACATAAGCCTCGCAACCCCAGATCCTGATAAATGTCAAGCTCGGCTGTTTCCCATACCATAACTCATATGGCGTCTTTGAAACTGCCTTGGATGGCACTCGGTTTAGTACCTTTGCAGCTGTTTCCAGCGCAAAACCCCAAAAGGAGTATGGAAGAGTAGCCTGACTCATCATAGAACGAACCATATCAAGTAACGTTCTATTTCTCCTCTCGGACACACCATTCCATTGCGGTGTTCCTGGTGGAGTGAGCTGTGAGATAATCCCACACTCCTTTAGATAGTCAGTAAATGTATGACTTAGGTATTCACCACCTCGATCTGAGCGAAGTGCCTTGATATTACGGCCTAGCTGATTTTGTACTTCATTCTTGAACTCTTTGAACTTGTCAAAAGATTCACTCTTATGTCTCATCAGATAGACATACCCATATCTACTGAAATCATCAGTAAATGTAATGAAGTACTGATAGCCACCTCTGGCATGTTTACTAAATGGCCCACACACATCACTGTGTATGAGGTCAAGTAAACCTGAAGCCCTTTGACCTTTATTAGGAAAAGGTGACTTCGTCATTTTACCCATCAAACAAGCTTTGCATGTATCAATCTCCTTATAGGAGAATGATCCCAGCAGTCCATGATCATGCAACCGCTTAATGCGTTTCTCGTTAATATGGCCTAAACGACTATGCCATAGCAAGGTGCTGTCATCAGCATACTTGGCTTTCTTAATATCAACATTCTGTATAGAACTTTCCATGTCCAACATGAATAACCCATTATTAATTGAACCAGTTGCATAAACAATATTATCATTTGACAAAACACACTTTGAAATATTGCATTCAAAGGAAAACCCCTTCCTGACAAGAGCAGGAATGGAGATAATATTTTTAGTTATACTGGGAACAAAATAACAACTGTTTAGTTCCTATACAATTCCAGATGGTAAAGTAATGAAGTAGTCTCCTACAGCAACAGCAGCAACCCGTGCCCCGTTTCCAACGCGTAGGTCCACCTCATGCTGTCCCACCTGCCTTCTTCTCTTGAGTTCCTGCACATTTGAACAAATGTGAACTCCACATGCAGTGTCCAACACCCATGATACAGAAGAAGAATACATGACCTCAGTCACGAATATACCTGAGCCAGAAGCAAAGCTTCCCCTCTTATCTCCTTGGAGCGCTTTACAGTCCTTTTTCCAGTGACCCAGCTGGCCACAGTGGAAACACCTGTATTCCTTAGACCGCTTCACCTTCTGCTTCTGAGCCTTGCTGTAATTCTTGACCGGGGCCTTGCCCTTCTTCCCCTTCTTCTTGTTCCTGGAAGGAACCATCAAGACAGAGGTTGAAGGCTTACCCTTCAGAGTTTCCTCAGTGGTCAAGAGCATATTCAGCAGCTCTGCCGGAGTACAATCGATTTTGTTCATATTAAAATTAATAATGAACGCGTCGAATGATGGCGGGAGAGACTGCAGAATAATGTCCACAGCAAGCTCCTGGTTGATGGTATGCCCCAGTTTCTCTAGAGCCTCCTTGTGCCCAATCATCTTGAGCACGTGAGCTCCCACTGGGCTCCCTTCAGCCAGTTTGCTCTGAAAGAAGAGCTTCGTCAAATTATAGCGTTCAGTCCTCGCCTGTGCAGCATACAACATCTTGAGGTTTGTAATCATGTCTCTAGCCGACATGTCCTCATGCTGACGCTGCAGCGGTGGCGTCATAGACGCTAACATCAGGCAAGCGACATCAATGCTATCATTGACGTGCTTTTCATAGGCTTCCCGAACCGCCCTTGCGGCGTTCGGAGCGGGCTGCGGCGGTATCGCCGTCTCGAGGACATACAGTTTCCTCTCTGCCTTAAGAACGATCTTAAGGTGTCCAAACCAGTCAGAGAAGTTCGGCCCAGCAAACTTCTCTCTTTCCAGTAGGGATCGCACATTGAAGTTCATGGTGTTCGTTGCTGCAGGTATCTACAACGATGCAAGAACAGCAAGGTCAGTATCAATGTATAAGAATCAATCAGGACTTAAGAAAGATTCTTTTTCTCACTATTTTATCAGGCGTGAAAAATCCAGCAAAACAGCCCGAAAGAGTAGAACTCTTTTAGTGAGATGGGATCCAGATTTCATACTTGGTCTCCGCGTCCCGCTCAGGCGAGATAAGATGCACAGAGAGTACAAGCACTAGTTTCTGGTAGGCAGTCCCTGCCGATCGCCAACCCGTGCGATTCCCCTTCATCTGGGCAGTCCAGCAGACTGTGCCAACTGAGTTGGTACAACACAATCTCTGACCCCACCGATGGCTGCCTCCATGTGCTACCATATGCGCCACATATGTAGCCTACACGGTCAAGCTGACCCGACCTACTCCCTGGACCACCATGTGCTATGCTGAGCAACGAGAAGGGATAAATCCCTGCTCTGTAACACACAGGTGTAATCCCGCACCGTCTGAAGATAGATGGACGTGCCCACTGAGTGGGTACAACACGGCTCCAACGATAATCAGAACAGTGAGGTTTCGCGTCAGAAGGCTTACGAGCTTGATATTTAATCGTTGGATTTTAACGGTCTTTTATCTTCTTGCCTATCATGCAATTCCTATGGTGATAGCAGAAGATAAATTTACTCATGCAATTCTAATATAAAGCAATAAAAGAAAGCATGTGTCTTTTGTGGTAAAAGCCCATAGCCCTAGTGAGACCTTAACCTAACTTAAGTCTACACTTGCTCTTTATGGGTCTTTAGCTGCTCATCTGGCCCAAACCTGGGCCCAAGCGCCAACTGCAGCACAGGTGCGCCCACCAGGAAAATGCGCCAGGTCCTAGGGTCGAACCCTAGACCTCCCACCTGGTCAAGCCACTGCTGCATGCGCCTCTGCCAAGTGTGCATTGTGCTCTTGTCTAATTAAATTACAAATTTAACTATCTAGACAAGAGTGACACGCAGGTCACTTTCACATTATAAATTAATTAAAATTGTGATACGCAGATCACATAAAGAAAATTAATTTACAACATATAATCCAGGCACGCAGGCCCCAGCACAGCACACATTAAAAACGGGCAGCCCACATAAGACTAAATAAACAAGCAGATGCAACAACCATCATGTGATCCAGTCAGGAAAAATAAATTTTTTAAAAAAACCCTTGGGATCGATTTTTTTTTTTTTTATTAATTTTTCCTTATTTGCCCCACAACCTTACAATGGTCCATTACTAGGGATCCACTCATCCAACCTAGTCAGATCCACTGCCCTAGCATGCACCAAGTCCTAACTGACTTGAGTCGACCAAAAGGTCAACCATGCATGCACCAAGGCTGAACGACCACACTGAGGTCTGGCAAGCGGGCGTGACCCCGGGCCTAACTCAGGTTTGTTCATCAGTTGTCTCAATCAGACATCGCTACACACCTGTCTGCAGTCGACCTATAGCCACCACAGGCATGCGCCAAGGTGCTAACTGGTCGACCCATTCAGGCTGTCAGATAGTCTGATCAGACATGTTTGGATCTAACCTAGGGGGTGACTTCAACCCTAATAACCCATCTAAGGGTTTAATGTAGGAGCATTAGATCTAAGGTGAAACGCGCATGTGATCAAGGTTTTAGAAAAACTTACAAAAACATGCGCCAACAACAACATGCGCAATGGAGAAAATAACATCTATACAAATCATGAATTTTCGCCAACTTAGATAATCGCATGTAACCTATAGATCTATTATAATGCGCATACATGGATCATATGACATATCATGGCAATCATAAACAAGCATGAAACATCAGGCTCTGATACCAATTGAAAGTACCCCTTAAACTAAGGGGGGTCCCCTTCTAGGGGGAGCGAAAACCCTAGGCAGTGGCGCATAAAATTTTTGGGCAGCGGATTAGGGTTTCAAGAATCGGTTCATGTGATATGATCAACCAAATGGAAACGATTGTATGTAAGAGATAAAACTCATACCATAGCCATTTCGAATGGCGCCTAGGAAGCAAAGATCAAAGCAGATCTTCTCCAGAGGTGACGCACACAGTTGATGTCGCCTACTCCTCTTTGCGATCCTTGTGCTAGCAAGATCCAAAGAAGTCTTTGATCGAAAATGAGAAAGGGATGAAGAGATCTTTTCTTTGCCGATTTCTCCTCCAAATCCAAGGCGTCGTCACCCACGGAAAAACTCAAGAGGAATGCGTTCAAAATGGCGAGAATAGAGAGAGCACTCTCTTTCGAACGTGAGTGTCTCCAAGTGGAGATCATGGTTGCTAAAAATAGCACCACTAACCGCCCAACATGTTCACGCCAAGTGAACTTGTCGCCAATGCTTGAACCATTTTGGTTTAATTTAATTTTGGTTCAATTACCAAATAAACCAAACGACATGGCCTAGATCATATTAAAACCCTAAGGTTCCAGATCTAGCCGTTGATCTCTATGATGCTCCTGATCTGACCGATCTAGCATCTCTTCTCTCGATCGAAGCTTACCGATCTCAAGCCCTAATCAATCAAACATGATCAGACCAGATCTCACTCACAATCAGAGATTAAATCCCTTTAAACTGAACCCGAAACAATTCAGTCCACACGATCTGACTTAAGTAAGCCATATCATCAATTGTGCGACCCTGAGGGTTTCCTTAAAACATCGGTAACGATAATTTACATTATCACAACCAGTGAGGGGTATCTAGCAACACATCACTGTCTCCCGATATCAAGGAAAGAGTCTTCCAAGACTTCACCCAAAAACAGCACAAGTGTGAATCAATTCACAAAGCATACATATTTCCTTTGCCACTGGATGTTCTTATTGGACAAGCCTGTCAAGCTCGTAACTCCAATATGATGAGCATGATTAGAACAGATGAGCACTGTCACCTGGGTATGGCCATACACTCTCTCAATCATCTCATCCAGGGGGCCCCTTTAGAACATCACACTCCTTAAACAAGGAGACGGCAATCCTATGTCTATCACTAGTGCTCTAACCTGATTCAAGCTCACCATCCAAGATAGTCTATAATCATTATTTTTCAAATGATATTGAACTACCTCAAAACAATGACAATCATCATTTAGAAAACACAAGTGATCTCAAGTCAGAGGAAATGTGCCACTTGTCTTAATCAAGGAATATTCACATTGTGACAAACAATTGAACATCCTAGTAGGGTCTGTCCAGTACATCCCATGTACCCATGAGTCTACATCTTATTCCATGCTCGAAGCATCCTATAAGATTAGAACACATATTAGTCTTAACCATATCGAGGCTGTCTCATGTTTACCAAGATATATCGACTAAGGACATAATAGCATGTCAGCCCAGCTGAACAGCTTTGAGACATTATTCAGAAGAACATATATTGCAGCAGACAATGTAGCTAACTGAATAACAACCATGCCTTTATAAACACATAGAGTTTATTACATGATACTTGTTACATTCCCATAGGCCTCAAACATTAGCCTTAAGGGCATACCCCAACACCCGTCAGGTCACGACGTGGCACGCTGGTCTATCACGCCATAACATAAAACGAGAATGATGACATCAAGAGGTGGCCCCTGTCTGACCAAGACATGGCACTTTGGGTCTTATATCATTCCCAACACATAAAAGAGTAGTGACATCAAGAGGTGGCCCCTGTCTGACCAAGACATGGCACTTTGCGTCAAAACCCGTTCTCCCAAAAGGTTCCTACTGGACAACAGACACATCTTATTTCATATTTCACAAGGGTGGACATATTTCACAAAGGTCACATAAACGGACTCCTAAGTGTCAACTAGACTCTAGGATAGTCATCACAAAAATCACATCGGGCAGGCTGAGCATCAACCCCCATCACAATAATCATAATAGGCAGGCTGATCATCAACCCCCTCACATATCACAATACAGGGCTGAAATTCAGACCCTTAACATATCACATAAGGACTATCCCCTTGAGTTCATAGTTACACCTAGCCTTAGTCCTAACCATCACATGATCATCACAGATAATATTCGAAAACCCCATATCAACATAATTTTCGAAATTCACATAATCACATAATATTCATATTTCACATAATCACATAATGATCAACATAAAATTCCAAAGGTCACATAATGAAGATCATATAGTGTAGTCCTTATATTTCATGCTGGTTAGTTTAATCAAATTTTTCTATGTTATCACCCAGATTTGTCTCAGACAAAAATACAAGTTACACCCACAAAGAACATAAAATTAAAACAGGCATTCATAAAATCAGCATAAAATGTAAAACATATATTCTTATAATTTACTTTACAAATTACCACAATTACCACAAATTACCATATGTAAACATGTTAAATACAATTATCAAATTTCGGTTTAACTACAATTAACAATGTTTCGGCTACAAAAAATCATTGGTTTAATATTACTAAAATTCTTTATAAAATACCTAATTAACAAGAAATTCATGCTCAATGTTCAATGATTTAATACTACCAAAATACCTTAAATTTCATACAAATTTCGGTTAAACAAACACCAAGATTAATTCGGTTTTTACAACAATTTACATGATATATACCTTCTTGTAATTTTCGGTTTTTCACATGAAGAACAACTAATGCCTTAAATTCAATTTTCATCATATAATTACCTTTGTCAAAATTCGGTTTTCATCATATAATCATCTTTACAAAAATTCGGTTTTCATCATAGTGAAATCCTGAATTTCGGTTTTAGCATGATAATGTTTCCAACAAACAAATGTCTCATCTAATACATCAATTAACACAAACAAATAGATAGCAATCAATTAGACACTCCACTCACCTCTTAAATCGAAAATTCTCCACAAAAGAAATCGTCCAAAGCTTTTGAAGTCACCCAAAGGATCTCCAAGAATCGCCAAGAAAGTTTCACCTCAAGGAAAATTCGTCAAGGGGAAGAAGATGAAGGAAGAACACCAAAAATCGCCTCCAAGCTTTCCAAGAGTCACCAAGTTCTTCCAAGCCGCCACCTTAATTCTCTCAAGACTCCAAAATCGCCAATAATCTCACCCTAGTCGAATTTACCACTTAAACTTTGGGTTTCTAAATTTTAAACCCTATAACCCATTAATTCCAATAGGTTTAACCCACTTAACTAATAATTTCGAATTTTCAAACCCAATTAGCTAATTCGAATTTTTATTCCAATATCCCATAGTTAACCAATTAATTTAATTAACTTATCCAATAACCAATCACTTAACCGAAAATCCAATAAGAATTTAAGTTAACATCCAATAAGGATTAAATTAATTAACCAATAAGGTCTAATTAATTAACTCACAATTTACAACCATAATTCCTAATTAATTTATCATGAACAACCCATAATAAATTATCATAATTTAACAGCCAACAATCAAATAAATAATTTCTAATTAATTAACTATCAACAACCAATACATAGAAAATATCATAATCGATAATTTTATTTAAATCAATACTTTATCATAATTTATCATAGAAAATAATGCTTACCAGAACTTAAGATCCTTGGATCTTACAACACTGGAGCAATCGCACAAGCAAAGGAACCACGGTCGCACCAGAAGTCCAAGCACATACAGAGACGGTTTCACTTGATCCGGAAGATCATAGATCGTGGCGAGATCAAAGTCTGCAAGGTACATACAGATGACAATCTGGCAGACCCGCTTACCAAGCCTCTGGCGCAGCAGAAGCATGAGAAGCACTGTAATAATATGGGTTTGAGATTTCTCAACCATTAGATTAAGTGCATGTGGGAGATTGTTGGGGTATGCCCTTAAGGCTAATGTTTGAGGCCTTTGGGATTGTAACAGTATCATGTAATAAACTGTTATGTTTATAAAGGCATGGTTGTTATTCAGTTAAGCTACATTGTCTGCTGCAATATATGTTCTTCTGAATAATGTCTCAAAGTTGTTCAGCTAAGCTGACATGCAGTTAAGTCCTTAGTCGAGATATCTTGGTGAACTTGAGACAACCTTGATATGCTTGAGACTAATATGTGTTCTAATCTTATAGGATGCTTCAAGCATGGAATAAGATGTAGACTCATGGGTACATTGGATGTACTGGACAGACCCTACTAGGATATTCAATTGCTTGTCACAATGTGAATAATCCTTGTTTGCTACAAGTGGCACATCTCCTCTGACTTGAGATCACTTGTGTTTCTAAATGATGAATGTCATTGTTTTGAGGTAGTTCAATATGATTTGAAACATAATGATTATAGACTATCTTGGATAATGATCATGAGTCAGGTTAGAGCACTAGTGATAGATATAGGATTGCCGTCTCCTTGTTTAAGGAGTGTGGTGTTCTAAAGGGGCCCCCCCGGCTGAGATGATTGAGAAAGTGTATGGCCATACCCAGGTGACTGTGTTCATCTGATCTAATCATGCTCATCGTATTGGAGCTACAAGCTTGACACGCTTGTCCAATAAGAACATCCAGTGGCAAAGGAAATATGTATGCCTAGTGAAGCCTAGTGAAAAGGATTCACACTTGAGCTGTGTTTTGGGTGTAGTCTTGGAAGACTCTTTCCTTTATATCGGGAGACAGTGATGTATTGCTAGATACCCCTCACTGATCGTGATAACGTAAGTTATCATTACCGACATTTAAAGGAAACCCTCAGGGTCGCACAATTTGATGATATGGCTTACTTAAGTCAGATCGTGTGGACTGAATTGTTTCGGTTCAGATGGGAGAAGAGAGTTGCGCATGGTTCACTTGGTGAACGCATAACGCACGCAATCAAGGCTTGCTATTTTGGGAACTTTCGGTTTTTCAAAGTGGGAACGTTGCCACCTTCACTTGCAACGCCTCCTCTCTATTCCTCTCGCTAATTTTGCTCTTGGCATTGAACGACTCACGACTCACGGCTGGTGGCGTGAAGGTTGACGACAAGAGGATTGCGCCAAGTTTTTCATCTCATCATCCCTCAAACGATCAAGGAAGCTTTGGAGCATTGCTAGCACAAATCGCCCCAAAGAAGTAGGCCTTCTTCTTCTTGTGTGCGACAACCTTTGGAGGAGATCTCTTTTGCTTTCTTCTTCCAAGACACCATCCAAGAGATGGCGACGGTATGGATCATTCTCATATCTATCTAAGTTGATCATATGCGATAGAAAGATCTATGAAAGCCCTTCTTCCGCTTGCAAAATTTTATGCGCCACCCTAATAGGGTTTTCGCCCCCCTCTTGAAAGGGGTTCCTTCAGAATCCACTTCACGAGGCATACATATTTCCTTTGCCACTGGATGTTCTTATTGGACAAGCGTGTCAAGCTTGTAGCTCCAATATGACGAGCATGATTAGATCAGATGAACATAGTCACCCGGGTATGGCCATACACTTTCTCAATCATCTCCTCCAGGGGGCCCCTTTAGAACATCACACTCCTTAAACAAGGAGACGGCAATCCTGTATCTATTACTAGTGCCCTAACATGACTCAAGCTCACCATCCAAGATAGTCTATAACCATTATGTTTCAAATGATATTGAACTACCTCAAAACAATGACAATCGTCATTTAGAAACACAAGTGATCTCAAGTCAGAGGAAATGTGCCACTTGTTGCAATCAAGGATTATTCACATTGTGACAAGCAATTGAATATCCTAGTAGGGTCTGTCCAGTACATCCAATGTACCCATGAGTCTACATCTTATTCCATGCTCGAAGCATCCTATAAGATTAGAACACATATTAGTCTCAATCATATCAAGGTTGTCTCATGTTCACCAAGATATCTCGACTAAGGACATTACTGCACGTCAGCCCAGCTGAACAGCATTGAGACATTATTCAGAAGTACAATTATTGCAGCAGATAATGTAACAACGTGAATAACAACCATTGCCTTTATAAATATAATAGTTTATACATGATACTGTTACAATCCCAAGGCCTCAAACATTAGCCTTAAGGGCATACCCCAACAATCTCCCACTTGCACTTAATCTAATGGTTGAGAAATCTCAAACCCATATTATTACAGTGCTTCTCATGCTTCTGCTGCGCCAGAGGCTTGGTAAGCGGGTCAGCCAGATTGTCATCTGTATGAACCTTGCAGACTTTGATCTCGCCACGATCAAAGATCTCCCGGATCAAGTGAAACCGTCTCTGTTGAAAGTACCCCTTAAACTAAAGGGGGTCCCCTTCTAGGGGGAGCGAAAACCCTAGGCAGTGGCGCATAAAATTTTTGGGCAGCGGATTAGGGTTTCAAGAATCGGTTCATGTGATATGATCAACCAAATGGAAACGATTGCATGTAAGAGATAAAACTCATACCATAGCCATTTCGAATGGCGCCTAGGAAGCAAAGATCAAAGCAGATCTTCTCCAGAGGTGACGCACACAGTTGATGTCGCCTACTCCTCTTTGCGATCCTTGTGCTAGCAAGATCCAAAGAAGTCTTTGATCGAAAATGAGAAAGGGATGAAGAGATCTTTTCTTTGCCGATTTCTCCTCCAAATCCAAGGCGTCGTCACCCACGGAAAAACCCAAGAGGAATGCGTTCAAGTGGCGAGAATAGAGAGAGCACTCTCTTTCGAACGTGAGTGTCTCCAAGTGGAGATCATGGTTGCTAAAAATAGCACCACTAACCGCCCAACATGTTCACGCCAAGTGAACTTGTCGCCAATGCTTGAACCATTTTGGTTTAATTTAATTTTGGTTCAATTACCAAATAAACCAAACGACATGGCCTAGATCATATTAAAACCCTAAGGTTCCAGATCTAGCCGTTGATCTCTATGATGCTCCTGATCTGACCGATCTAGCATCTCTTCTCTCGATCGAAGCTTACCGATCTCAAGCCCTAATCAATCAAACATGATCAGACCAGATCTCACTCACAATCAGAGATTAAATCCCTTTAAACTGAACCCGAAACAATTCAGTCCACACGATCTGACTTAAGTAAGCCATATCATCAATTGTGCGACCCTGAGGGTTTCCTTAAAACATCGGTAACGATAATTTACATTATCACAACCAGTGAGGGGTATCTAGCAACACATCACTGTCTCCCGATATCAAGGAAAGAGTCTTCCAAGACTTCACCCAAAAACAGCACAAGTGTGAATCAATTCACAAAGCATACATGTTTCCTTTGCCACTGGATGTTCTTATTGGACAAGCCTGTCAAGCTCGTAACTCCAATATGATGAGCATGATTAGAACAGATGAGCACTGTCACCTGGGTATGGCCATACACTCTCTCAATCATCTCATCCAGGGGGCCCCTTTAGAACATCACACTCCTTAAACAAGGAGACGGCAATCCTATGTCTATCACTAGTGCTCTAACCTGATTCAAGCTCACCATCCAAGATAGTCTATAATCATTATGTTTCAAATGATATTGAACTACCTCAAAACAATGACAATCATCATTTAGAAAACACAAGTGATCTCAAGTCAGAGGTAATGTGCCACTTGTCTTAATCAAGGAATATTCACATTGTGACAAACAATTGAACATCCTAGTAGGGTCTGTCCAGTACATCCCATGTACCCATGAGTCTACATCTTATTCCATGCTCGAAGCATCCTATAAGATTAGAACACATATTAGTCTTAACCATATCGAGGCTGTCTCATGTTTACCAAGATATATCGACTAAGGACATAATAGCATGTCAGCCCAGCTGAACAGCTTTGAGACATTATTCAGAAGAACATATATTGCAGCAGACAATGTAGCTAACTGAATAACAACCATGCCTTTATAAACACATAGAGTTTATTACATGATACTTGTTACATTCCCATAGGCCTCAAACATTAGCCTTAAGGGCATACCTCAACAATCTCCCACTTGCACTTAATCTAATGGTTGAGAAATCTCAAACCCATATTATTACAGTGCTTCTCATGCTTCTGCTGCGCCAGAGGCTTGGTAAGCGGGTCTGCCAGATTGTCATCTGTATGAACCTTGCATACTTTGATCTCGCCACGATCTATGATCTCCCTGATCAAATGAAACCGTCTCTGTATGTGCTTGGACTTCTGGTGCGACCGTGGTTCCTTTGCCTGTGCGATTGCTCCAGTGTTATCACAGAAGATAACCAAAGGATCTGCACACGAAGGAACGACACCAAGTTCTCTCACGAACTTACGAATCCACACTGCCTCCTTGGATGCTTCCGAGGCTGCAACATACTCGGCTTCTGTTGTGGAATCAGCAACAGTTGACTGTTTGAAACTTTTCCACACCACTGCACCTCCATTCAAGCTAAAAATATAGCCTGATTGCGATCGGAAATCATCCTGGTCAGACTGGAACGAAGCGTCAGTATATCCTTCAATACTGAGTTCTTCCTGACCACCATATATCAAGAACATATCTTTGGTCCTCCGCAGATATTTTAAAATGTTCTTGACTGCAATCCAGTGCGCCATACCTGGATTACTCTGGTAACGACTGGTTACGCTTAACCCGTAAGCAACGTCTGGGCGAGTACACAACATCGCATACATTATAGAACCAATAGCCGAAGCATAAGGCGTATTGTTCATTTCATCTTTCTCAGTCTGTGTTTGTGGACACTGACTCTTAGAAAGATTCAGACCATGTCTGACTGGAAGATATCCTCGCTTAGAATTCTCTAAGTGAAATCTCTCCAGGACCTTATCGATGTAAGTACTCTGGCACAGCCCGAGAAGCCTCTTAGATCTATCCCTGTAGATCTTCACACCTAACACATAGGCTGCTTCTCCTAGATCTTTCATCTGGAAACATTTCCTCAGCCATGCCTTAACAGCATGCATTTCAGGAATGTCGTTTCCAATGATCAAGATATCATCGACGTAGAGGACTAGGAAAGTAATCACGCTCCCACTAAACCTCTTATATACACACGGGTCATCCTCGTTCTTGATGAAACCAAATTCAGTAACTGATTCATCAAAACGAATATTCCAGCTTCTTGATGCTTGTTTAAGTCCATAAATGGACTTCTTTAACTTGCATATTTTATGACGATCTGCTGGATTAGTGAAACCTTCTGGTTGTGTCATATACACATCCTCATCCAGATTTCCATTAAGGAAAGCTGTTTTCACATCCATCTGCCAAATCTCATAATCATAATATGCAGCTATCGCGAAAAGAATCCGAATAGACTTAAACATGGCTACAGGTGAGAAAGTTTCATCATAATCTATCCCGTAGATTTGTTTGAAACCTTTCGCAACTAGCCTGCCTTTATAGGTAACTACGTTACCATCCATGTCAATCTTCTTCTTGAAGATCCATTTACAGCCTATAGGGATAACTCCCGGAGGCGGATCAACCAAATCCCAGACTTGGTTATCTGACATGGAGTCCATCTCGGCGCGCATAGCCTCAAGCCATCTCGCTGACTCTGGTCCACTGACCGCATCCGCATAAGTAAGGGGTTCATCATTGTCAATGATGTAGACTCCGTCATAGCGCTCAGGCTGTCGACGAATCCTACCCGATCTTCGCGGTTCCCGTGATGTCTGAGCCTCAGGTTGTTCAATAACCTGTTCTACCGGCTCAGGCTCATCCAACTGTGCTTGATCACTTTGTCCTTCTTCTGGATTCTCATCCAGCTTTATTTCTCTCCCACTGGCCTCTTGCAGAAGAAACTCCTTCTCAAGAAATATGGCCGTCCGAGCAACAAAAACCTTGTTCTCATTGGGATCGAAGAAATAATAACCCTTAGTTTCCTTAGGGTAACCGACAAAGATACATTTGTCAGATCTGCTCTCTAGTTTCCCAGAGGCGAGCTTTTTAACATAAGCCTCGCAACCCCAGATCCTGATAAATGTCAAGCTCGGCTGTTTCCCATACCATAACTCATATGGCGTCTTTGAAACTGCCTTGGATGGCACTCGGTTTAGTACCTTTGCAGCTGTTTCCAGCGCAAAACCCCAAAAGGAGTATGGAAGAGTAGCCTGACTCATCATAGAACGAACCATATCAAGTAACGTTCTATTTCTCCTCTCGGACACACCATTCCATTGCGGTGTTCCTGGTGGAGTGAGCTGTGAGATAATCCCACACTCCTTTAGATAGTCAGTAAATGCATGACTTAGGTATTCACCACCTCGATCTGAGCGAAGTGCCTTGATATTACGGCCTAGCTGATTTTGTACTTCATTCTTGAACTCTTTGAACTTGTCAAAAGATTCACTCTTATGTCTCATCAGATAGACATACCCATATCTACTGAAATCATCAGTAAATGTAATGAAGTACTGATAGCCACCTCTGGCATGTTTACTAAATGGCCCACACACATCACTGTGTATGAGGTCAAGTAAACCTGAAGCCCTTTGACCTTTATTAGGAAAAGGTGACTTCGTCATTTTACCCATCAAACAAGCTTTGCATGTATCAATCTCCTTATAGGAGAATGATCCCAGCAGTCCATGATCATGCAACCGCTTAATGCGTTTCTCGTTAATATGGCCTAAACGACTATGCCATAGCAAGGTGCTGTCATCAGCATACTTGGCTTTCTTAATATCAACATTCTGTATAGAACTTTCCATGTCCAACATGAATAACCCATTATTAATTGAACCAGTTGCATAAACAATATTATCATATGACAAAACACACTTTGAAATATTGCATTCAAAGGAAAACCCCTTCCTGACAAGAGCAGGAATGGAGATAATATTTTTAGTTATACTGGGAACAAAATAACAACTGTTTAGTTCCAATACAATTCCAGATGGTAAAGTAATGAAGTAGTCTCCTACAGCAACAGCAGCAACCCGTGCCCCGTTTCCAACGCGTAGGTCCACCTCATGCTGTCCCACCTGCCTTCTTCTCTTGAGTTCCTGCACATTTGAACAAATGTGAACTCCACATGCAGTGTCCAACACCCATGATACAGAAGAAGAATACATGACCTCAGTCACGAATATACCTGAGCCAGAAGCAAAGCTTCCCCTCTTATCTCCTTGGAGCGCTTTACAGTCCTTTTTCCAGTGACCCAGCTGGCCACAGTGGAAACACCTGTATTCCTTAGACCGCTTCACCTTCTGCTTCAGAGCCTTGCTGTAATTCTTGACCGGGGCCTTGCCCTTCTTCCCCTTCTTCTTGTTCCTGGAAGGAACCATCAAGACAGAGGTTGAAGGCTTACCCTTCAGAGTTTCCTCAGTGGTCAAGAGCATATTCAGCAGCTCTGCCGGAGTACAATCGATTTTGTTCATATTAAAATTAATAATGAACGCGTCGAATGATGGCGGGAGAGACTGCAGAATAATGTCCACAGCAAGCTCCTGGTTGATGGTATGCCCCAGTTTCTCTAGAGCCTCCTTGTGCCCAATCATCTTGAGCACGTGAGCTCCCACTGGGCTCCCTTCAGCCAGTTTGCTCTGAAAGAAGAGCTTCGTCAAATTATAGCGTTCAGTCCTCGCCTGTGCAGCATACAACATCTTGAGGTTTGTAATCATGTCTCTAGCCGACATGTCCTCATGCTGACGCTGCAGCGGTGGCGTCATAGACGCTAACATCAGGCAAGCGACATCAATGCTATCATTGACGTGCTTTTCATAGGCTTCCCGAACCGCCCTTGCGGCGTTCGGAGCGGGCTGCGGCGGTATCGCCGTCTCGAGGACATACAGTTTCCTCTCTGCCTTAAGAACGATCTTAAGGTGTCCAAACCAGTCAGAGAAGTTCGGCCCAGCAAACTTCTCTCTTTCCAGTAGGGATCGCACATTGAAGTTCATGGTGTTCGTTGCTGCAGGTATCTACAACAATGCAAGAACAGCAAGGTCAGTATCAATGTATAAGAATCAATCAGGACTTAAGAAAGATTCTTTTTCTCACTATTTTATCAGGCGTGAAAAATCCAGCAAAACAGCCCGAAAGAGTAGAACTCTTTTAGTGAGATGGGATCCAGATTTCATACTTGGTCTCCGCGTCCCGCTCAGGCGAGATAAGATGCACAGAGAGTACAAGCACTAGTTTCTGGTAGGCAGTCCCTGCCGATCGCCAACCCGTGCGATTCCCCTTCATCTGGGCAGTCCAGCAGACTGTGCCAACTGAGTTGGTACAACACAATCTCTGACCCCACAGATGGCTGCCTCCATGTGCTACCATATGCGCCACATATGTAGCCTACACGGTCAAGCTGACCCGACCTACTCCCTGGACCACCATGTGCTATGCTGAGCAACGAGAAGGGATAAATCCCTGCTCTGTAACACACAGGTGTAATCCCGCACCGTCTGAAGATAGATGGACGTGCCCACTGAGTGGGTACAACACGGCTCCAACGATAATCAGAACAGTGAGGTTTCGCATCAGAAGGCTTACGAGCTTGATATTTAATCGTTGGATTTTAACGGTCTTTTATCTTCTTGCCTATCATGCAATTCCTATGGTGATAGCAGAAGATAAATTTACTCATGCAATTCTAATATATAGCAATAAAAGAAAGCATGTGTCTTTTGTGGTAAAAGCCCATAGCCCTAGTGAGACCTTAACCTAACTTAAGTCTACACTTGCTCTTTATGGGTCTTTAGCTGCTCATCTGGCCCAAACCTGGGCCCAAGCGCCAACTGCAGCTCTGGTGCGCCCACCAGGAATTTGCGCCTGGTCCTAGGGTCGAACCCTAGACCTCCCACCTGGTCCAGCCACTGCTGCATGCGCTTCTGCCAAGTGTGCATTGTGCTCTTGTCTAATTAAATTACAAATTTAACTATCTAGACAAGAGTGACACGCAGGTCACTTTCACATTATAAATTAATTAAAATTGTGATACGCAGATCACATAAAGAAAATTAATTTACAACATATAATCCAGGCACGCAGGCCCCAGCACAGCACACATTAAAAACGGGCAGTCCACATAAGACTAAATAAACAAGCAGATGCAACAACCATCATGTGATCCAGTCAGGAAAAATAAATTTTTAAAAAACCCCTTGGGATCGATTTTTTTTTTTTTTAATTTTTCCTTATTTGCCCCACAACCTTACAATGGTCCATTACTAGGGATCCACTCATCCAACCTAGTCAGATCCACTGCCCTAGCATGCACCAAGTCCTAACTGACTTGAGTCGACCAAAAGGTCAACCATGCATGCACCAAGGCTGAACGACCACACTGAGGTCTGGCAAGCGGGCGTGACCCCGGGCCTAACTCAGGTGCGTTCATCAGTTGTCTCAATCAGACATCGCTACACACCTGTCTGCAGTCGACCTATAGCCACCACAGGCATGCGCCAAGGTGCTAACTGGTCGACCCATTCAGGCTGTCAGATAGTCTGATCAGACATGTTTGGATCTAACCTAGGGGGTGACTTCAACCCTAATAACCCATCTAAGGGTTTAATGTAGGAGCATTAGATCTAAGGTGAAACGCGCATGTGATCAAGGTTTTAGAAAAACTTACAAAAACATGCGCCAACAACAACATGCGCAATGGAGAAAATAACATCTATACAAATCATGAATTTTCGCCAACTTAGATAATCGCATGTAACCTATAGATCTATTATAATGCGCATACATGGATCATATGACATATCATGGCAATCATAAACAAGCATGAAACATCTGGCTCTGATACCAATTGAAAGTACCCCTTAAACTAAAGGGGGTCCCCTTCTAGGGGGAGCGAAAACCCTAGGCAGTGGCGCATAAAATTTTTGGGCAGCGGATTAGGGTTTCAAGAATCGGTTCATGTGATATGATCAACCAAATGGAAACGATTGCATGTAAGAGATAAAACTCATACCATAGCCATTTCGAATGGCGCCTAGGAAGCAAAGATCAAAGCAGATCTTCTCCAGAGGTGACGCACACAGTTGATGTCGCCTACTCCTCTTTGCGATCCTTGTGCTAGCAAGATCCAAAGAAGTCTTTGATCGAAAATGAGAAAGGGATGAAGAGATCTTTTCTTTGCCGATTTCTCCTCCAAATCCAAGGCGTCGTCACCCACGGAAAAACCCAAGAGGAATGCGTTCAAGTGGCGAGAATAGAGAGAGCACTCTCTTTCGAACGTGAGTGTCTCCAAGTGGAGATCATGGTTGCTAAAAATAGCACCACTAACCGCCCAACATGTTCACGCCAAGTGAACTTGTCGCCAATGCTTGAACCATTTTGGTTTAATTTAATTTTGGTTCAATTACCAAATAAACCAAACGACATGGCCTAGATCATATTAAAACCCTAAGGTTCCAGATCTAGCAGTTGATCTCTATGATGCTCCTGATCTGACCGATCTAGCATCTCTTCTCTCGATCGAAGCTTACCGATCTCAAGCCCTAATCAATCAAACATGATCAGACCAGATCTCACTCACAATCAGAGATTAAATCCCTTTAAACTGAACCCGAAACAATTCAGTCCACACGATCTGACTTAAGTAAGCCATATCATCAATTGTGCGACCCTGAGGGTTTCCTTAAAACATCGGTAACGATAATTTACATTATCACAACCAGTGAGGGGTATCTAGCAACACATCACTGTCTCCCGATATCAAGGAAAGAGTCTTCCAAGACTTCACCCAAAAACAGCACAAGTGTGAATCAATTCACAAAGCATACATGTTTCCTTTGCCACTGGATGTTCTTATTGGACAAGCCTGTCAAGCTCGTAACTCCAATATGATGAGCATGATTAGAACAGATGAGCACTGTCACCTGGGTATGGCCATACACTCTCTCAATCATCTCATCCAGGGGGCCCCTTTAGAACATCACACTCCTTAAACAAGGAGACGGCAATCCTATGTCTATCACTAGTGCTCTAACCTGATTCAAGCTCACCATCCAAGATAGTCTATAATCATTATGTTTCAAATGATATTGAACTACCTCAAAACAATGACAATCATCATTTAGAAAACACAAGTGATCTCAAGTCAGAGGTAATGTGCCACTTGTCTTAATCAAGGAATATTCACATTGTGACAAACAATTGAACATCCTAGTAGGGTCTGTCCAGTACATCCCATGTACCCATGAGTCTACATCTTATTCCATGCTCGAAGCATCCTATAAGATTAGAACACATATTAGTCTTAACCATATCGAGGCTGTCTCATGTTTACCAAGATATATCGACTAAGGACATAATAGCATGTCAGCCCAGCTGAACAGCTTTGAGACATTATTCAGAAGAACATATATTGCAGCAGACAATGTAGCTAACTGAATAACAACCATGCCTTTATAAACACATAGAGTTTATTACATGATACTTGTTACATTCCCATAGGCCTCAAACATTAGCCTTAAGGGCATACCTCAACATCTGTATGTGCTTGGACTTCTGGTGCGACCGTGGTTCCTTTGCCTGTGCGATTGCTCCAGTGTTATCACAGAAGATAACCAAAGGATCTGCACTCGAAGGAACAACACCAAGTTCTTGAACGAACTTACGAATCCACACTGCCTCCTTGGATGCTTCCGAGGCTGCAACATACTCGGCTTCTGTTGTGGAATCAGCAACGATAGACTATTTGAAACTTTTCCACACCACTGCTCCTCCATTCAAGCTAAAAACATAGCCTGATTGCGATCGGAAATCATCCTGGTCAGACTGGAACGAAGCGCCAGTATATCCTTCAATACTGAGTTCTTCCTGACCACCATATATCAAGAACATATCTTTGGTCCTCCGAAGATATTTTAAAATGTTCTTGACTGCAATCCAGTGCGCCAAACCTGGATTACTTTGGAATCGACTGGTCACGCTTAACCCGTAAGCGACGTCTGGGCGAGTACACAACATCGCATACATAATGGATCCAATAGCCGAAGCATAAGGCGTATTGTCCATTTCATCTTTCTCAGTCTGTGTTTGTGGACACTGACTCTTCGAAAGATTCAGACCATGTCTGACTGGAAGATATCCTCTTTTAGAATTCTCTAAATGAAATCTCTCCAGGAATTTATCGATATAAGTACTCTGGCACAGCCCGAGAAGCCTCTTGGATCTATCCCTGTAGATCTTCACACCTAATACATAGGCTGCTTCTCCTAAATCTTTCATCTGGAAACATTTTCTTAACCATGCTTTCACCGCATGCATTTCGGGAATATCGTTTCCAATGATTAAGATATCATCGACGTAGAGGACTAGGAAAGTAATCACGCTCCCACTAAACCTCTTATATACACACGGGTCATCCTCGTTCTTGATGAAACCAAATTCAGAGATTGATTCATCAAAACGAATATTCCAGCTTCTAGATGCTTGTTTAAGTCCATAAATAGACTTCTTTAACTTGCATATTTTATGACGATCTGATGGATTAGTGAAACCTTCAGGTTGTGTCATATACACATCCTCCTGCAAATTTCCATTAAGGAAAGCAGTCTTCACATCCATTTGCCAGATCTCATAATCATAATATGCAGCTATCGCGAAAAGAATCCGAATAGACTTAAACATAGCTACAGGTGAGAAAGTTTCATCATAATCTATCCCGTAGATTTGTTTGAAACCTTTCGCAACTAGCCTGCCTTTATAGGTAACCACGTTACCATCCATGTCAATCTTCTTCTTGAAGATCCATTTACAGCCTATAGGGATTACTCCCGGAGGCGGATCAACCAAATCCCATACTTGGTTATCTGACATGGAGTCCATCTCGGCGCGCATAGCTTCAAGCCATCTCGCTGAATCTGGTCCACTGACCGCATCCGCATAAGTGAGGGGTTCATCATTATCAATGATGTAGACTCCGTCATAGCGCTCAGGCTGTCGACGGATCCTTCCCGATCTTCGCGGTTCCCGTGATATCTGAGCCTTAGGTTGTTCAGTAACGTGTTCTACCGGCTCAGGCTCATCCAACTGTGCTTGACCACTTTGTCCTTCCTCTGGATTCTCATCCAGCTTTATTTCTCTCCCACTGGCCTCTTGCAGAAGAAACTCCTTCTCAAGAAATATGGCCGTCCCAGCAACAAACACCTTGTTCTCTTTGGGATCGTAGAAATAATAACCCTTAGTTTCCTTAGGGTAACCGACAAAGATACATTTGTCAGATCTGCTCTCTAGTTTCCCAGAGGCGAGCTTTTTAACATAAGCCTCGCAGCCCCAGATCCTGATAAATGTCAAGCTAGGCTGTTTCCCATACCATAATTCATATGGGGTCTTTGAAACTGCCTTGGATGGCACTCGGTTTAGTACCTTTGCAGCTGTCTCCAGTGCAAATCCCCAAAAGGAGTAAGGTAGAGTAGCCTGACTCATCATAGAACGAACCATATCAAGTAACGTTCTATTTCTCCTCTCGGACACACCATTCCATTGCGGTGTTCCTGGCGGAGTGAGCTGTGAGATAATCCCACACTCCTTTAGATAGTCAGTAAACTCTCGACTTAGGTATTCTCCACCTCGATCAGAACGAAGTGCCTTGATATTTCGGCCAAGTTGATTCTGTACTTCATTCTTGAACTCTTTGAACTTGTCAAAAGATTCACTTTTATGTCTCATAAGATAGACATACCCATATCTACTGAAATCATCAGTGAAGGTAATGAAGTACTGATAGCCACCTCTGGCATGTTTACTAAAAGGCCCACACACATCGCTGTGTATAAGGTCAAGTAAGCCTGAAGTCCTTTGACCTTTATGAGGAAAAGGCGACTTCGTCATTTTGCCCATCAAACAAGCTTTGCATGTATCAATCTCCTCATAGGAGAATGATCCCAGCAGTCCATGATCATGCAACCGCTTAATGCGTTTCTTGTTAATATGACCTAAACGACTATGCCATAGCAAGGTGCTATCATCAGCATATTTGGCTTTCTTATTATCAATATTGTGTATAGAACATTCCATGTCCAACATGAATAACCCATTGTTAATTGAACCAGTAGCATAAACAATATTATCTAAAGAAAGAACACACTTTGAAATATTGCATTCAAAGGAAAACCCCTTCCTGACAAGTGCAGGAATAGAGATAATATTCTTGGTAATGCTAGGAACAAAATAACAATTGTTCAGTTCTAATACAAGTCCAGATGGTAATGAGATGTAATATTCTCCTACAGCAACAGCAGCAACCCGTGCCCCGTTTCCAACTCGTAGGTCCACCTCATGCTGTCCCACCTGTCTTCTTCTCTTGAGTTCCTGTACATTTGAACAAATGTGAACTCCACATGTAGTGTCCAACACCCATGACATAGAAGAAGATGAAACCATGACTTCCGTCACGTATATACCTGAGCCAGAAGCGATGCTTCCCCTCTTGTCTCCTTGGAGCGCTTTACAGTCCTTTTTCCAGTGACCCAGCTGGCCACAGTGGAAACATCTGTATTCCTTCGACCGCTTAACCTTTTGTTTCAGAGCCTTATTGTAATTCTTGACTGGGGCTTTGCCCTTCTTCCCCTTCTTCTTGTTCCTGGAAGGAACCATTAAGACAGAGGTTGAAGGCTTTCCCTTCAGAGTCTCCTCCGTAGTCAAGAGCATATTCAGCAACTCTGCCGGAGTACAATCGATTTTGTTCATATTAAAGTTAATAATGAACGCATCGAAAGAGGGCGGGAGAGAATGCAGAATAATGTCTACAGCAAGCTCCTGATTGATGGTGTGTCCCAGTTTCTCTAGAGCCTCCTTGTGCCCAATCATCTTGAGCACGTGAGCTCCCACTGGACTCCCTTCAGCCAGTTTGCTCTGAAAGAACAGCTTAGTCAAATTGTAGCGCTCAGTCCTTGCCTGTGCAGCATACAGCATCTTGAGGTTTGCCATAATTTCTATTGCCGACATATCCTCATGCTGACGCTGCAGCGGTGGCGTCATAGACGCTAGCATCAGGCAAGCGACATCAATGCTATCATTGACATGCTTTTCATAGGCATCCCGAACCGCCCTTGCGGGGTTCTGTTGGGGTATGCCCTTAAGGCTAATGTTTGAGGCCTTGGGATTGTATAAGTATCATGTAATAAACTCTTATGTTTATAAAAGGCATGGTTATTATTCAGGTTGTTACCTTGTCTGCTGTAATAAGTGTACTTCTGAATAATGTCTCAAAGCTGTTCAGCTGGGCTGACATGCTCTTTGTCCTTAGTCGAGATATCTTGGTGAACTTGAGACAGCCTTGATATGATTGAGACTAATATGAGTGCTAATCTTATAGGATGCTTCGAGCATGGAATAAGATGTAGACTCATGGGTACATTGGATGTACTGGACAGACCCTACTGGGATATTCCATTGCTTGTCACAATGTGAATGATCCTTGTAAGCACTAAGTGGCACATGTCCTTTGACTTGAGATCACTTGTGTTTCTAAATGATGATTGTCATTGTCTTGAGGTAGTTCAATATCATTTGAAACATAATGATTATAGACTATCTTGGATGGTGAGCTTGAGTCAGGTTAGGGCACTTGTGATAGATAAAGGATTGCCGTCTCCTTGTTCAAGGAGTGTGATGTTCTAAAGGGGCCCCCCCCTTGTATGAGATGATTGAGATAGTGTATGGCCATACCCAGATGACTATGCTCATCTGATCTGATCATGCTCATCGTATTGGAGTTACAGGCTTGACATGCTTGTCCAATAAGAACATCCAGTGGCAAAGGAATCATGCATGCCTTGTGAGTTGATTCACACTTGTGCTATGGTTTGGGAGTAGTCTTGGAAGACTCTTTCCTTTATATCGGGAGACAGTGATGTGTTGCTAGATACCCCTCACTGATCGTGATAACGTAAGTTATCGTTACCGACATTTAAAGGAAACCCTCAGGGTCGCACAATTTGATGATATGGCTTACTTAAGTTAGATCGTATGGACTGAATTCTTTGGTTCAGTTTAAAGGGGATTTAATCTCTGATTGTAAGTGAGATCTGGTCTGATCATGTTTGATTGATTAGGGCTTGAGATCGGTAAGCTTCGATCGAGAGAGGTGATGCTAGATCGGAGAGATCAGGGGCATCAGGAGATGAATGGTTAGATCATGAGCCTTGGGGTTCGATTTGGTCTAGACCAAGTGGCTTGAGCTATTTCGGTTTGGTTTGATGAACCAAATTCGATTGAACGATTTGGATTGAACCGGTTCACAAATGTGAACGCTTGGTTCAATGCCAATATGCGTTCTTGAAGTGGCTTGAACGCTTGGCTTGATTCTCTTCCACTTATGGAAAGTAATCAAAGCCGGTTATGCTTCAACGCCAAAACGCATAAGCGTTGGCTTCTTCACTTCAACGCTCATCATCCTTTTCGTTGGGTGGTTGACGAAGGTGGGATAGAAGCAAGAGAAGCTCTCGGCCAAGAAAGGGAATCATCTCATCATCCCTTCCATTCGACAAAAAGAAAAGCTTGGGTGTCTTGCTAGCACAAGGGACCGCAAGGAGTAAGCATCTTCATCTTGTGTGTGAACTTGTGGAGGAGATCTAGTTTGTTCTCTTCATCCAAGCCGACTTCCAAGCATATGGCGTTGGTATGAATTTCCATCTCAATCTACTCAATCGGTTATAGTTGAACATATGGCATGCAAATGATCTTAAACCCTTGCTTCCGCTAGCATATTTTTCTTTAGCGCCATGCTTTAGGGTTTTTGCCCCCCCATTTAGGGGTTTCTTCAATTGGTATCAGAGCTAGGCTCTTTGCATGCTATTATGTTTGCTGATGTGATCCATATATGTTGCGCTTACTTGATGATTTTGCGCTTACTTGATGATTTGGTTACATGAACTTTGCGCTTGTGTTTTGGTTACATGAACTTTGCGCTTGTGTCATGGTTACATGAACTTTGCGCTTGTGTCATGGTTACATGAACTTTGCGCTTGTCTCATGGTTACATAAAGTTTGCGCTCCCCCTTGAAGGGGACCCCCTAAAGTTTGCGCTCCCCCTTGAAGGGGACCCCCTTAGATCTAAGGGTTATCAACATAAGTGAAGCATGTTGTTTGATTGTTTGCGCTTGATCTAGATGTTTATAAAACTTATATCTTGCGCGGCTGATTAGATCTAAGGTGACCCTACTATAATTCCTTAGATGGGTTGATGGGGTTGAAAGCATAATCTAAATAGATCCAAGTCTGATCAGACCATCTGACAGCTCAGATGAGTTGACCTGATAGCACCTATGCGCAAGCACAAGGTGGCTGTAGGTTGACTGCATCTAGGGCGTGTAGCGAGGTCTGGTTGAGACAACTTCTGAACACACTTGAGTCAGGCCCGGGGTCACACCCGCTTGCCAAAACTCATGAGGGTGGTTCAGCCCTTGGCGCATGCATGGTTGACCATTAGGTCAACTCGGGTCAGTTAGGACTCGGTGCATGCAAGGGGAAAGGATCTAACTAGATGGATGAGTGGATCCCCATCAATGGACCATTGTAAGGTTATAGGGCCCATAAGGAAATTAAAATTGATACCATGGGGTTTTTCAAAAATTTTAATTTCATGAATGGATCACATGTTGATTGAACCATATGCTTGTTTATTTAGTCTTATGTGGGTTGCCCATTTGTGTGCTGTGCTGGGGCCTGCGTGCCTGGATTTAAAAAAACATTGTAAATTAATTTGTGATCTGCGAATCACATTGTACTTAATTTATAATATGTTGTTGACCTGCGAGTCAACCTTGTCTAGATAGATCAAATGTACTTTGATTAGACAAGAGCACAAAAGCACACATCCAAGAGGGGCATTCACCTGGTGGTGCACCTGAGGTGCTCTTGGCGCTTGGGCACTGGGTTGGACCAGATGAGATGCATAAGGAGCTCAAGTGAAGACTTAAGTAAAATTAAGGTCTTACTAGGGTTCTTGGGCTTTTACCACATAAGATCATGCTTTCTATTTATTGCTTAAATAATTAGAATTGCATGTGTTTATCTTCTGCTATAGCCATAGGATATGCCTGATAGTAAGAAGATAAAAGACCGCTAAAATCCAACGCTAACATATCAAGCTCGTAAGCCTTCTGACGCGAAACCTCACTGTTCTGATTATCGTTGGAGCCGTGTTGAACCCACTCAGTGGGCACGTCCATCTATCTTCAGACGGTGCTGGATTTCACCTGCGTGTTACAGAGTTGGGATTTATCCCCTCTCGTTGCTCAGCATAGCACGTGGTGGTCCAGGGAGTAGGTCAGGTCAGCTTGACCATGTAGGCTACATATGTGGCGCATATGGTAGCACATGGAGGCAGCCATCTCTGGGATCAGAGACTGTGTTGTACCAACTCAGTTGGCATAGTCTGCTGGATTGCCAAGATGAAGGGGAATCGCACGGGTTGGCGATTGGCTGGGATAGCCTACCAGAAATTAGTGCTTGTCATCTCTGTGCAACTTATCTCGCCTGAGCGGGACGCGGAGACCAAGTATGAAATCTGGATCCCATCTCACTAAAAGAGTGTTACTCTTTCGGACTGTTTACTGGATTTTTCAGTCAGACAAAATAGTGAGAAAAGAATCTTTCTTAAGTCCTGGATTGATTCTGAACATTGATACTGACCTTGCTGTTCTTGCTTGTTGTAGATTCCTGCAGCAACGAACACCATGAGCTTCAATGTGCGATCCCTACTGGAAAGGGAGAAGTTTGCTGGGCCGAACTTCTCTGACTGGTTCGGACACCTTAAGATCGTTCTTAAGGCAGAGAGGAAACTGTATGTCCTCGAGACGGCGATACCGCCGCAGCCCGCTCCGAACGCCGCAAGGGCGGTTCGGGATGCCTATGAAAAGCACGTCAATGATAGCATTGATGTCGCTTGCCTGATGCTAGCGTCTATGACGCCACCGCTGCAGCGTCAGCATGAGGATATGTCGGCTATAGAAATTATAGCGAACCTCAAGATGCTGTATGCTGCACAGGCGAGGACTGAACGCTATAATCTGACGAAGCTCTTCTTTCAGAGCAAACTGGCTGAGGGGAGCCCAATGGGAGCTCACGTGCTCAAGATGATTGGGCACAAGGAGGCTCTGGAGAAACTGGGGCATACCATCAACCAGGAGCTTGCTGTGGATATTATTCTGCAGTCTCTCCCGCCTTCTTTCGATGCGTTCATCATTAACTTTAATATGAACAAAATCGATTGTACGCCGGCAGAGCTGCTGAATATGCTCTTGACCACTGAGGAAACTCTGAAGGGTAAGCCTTCAACCTCTGTCTTGATGGTTCCTTCTAGGAACAAGAAGAAGGGGAAGAAGGGCAAGGCCCCTGTCAAGAATTACAGCAAGGCCCTGAAACAGAAGGTGAAGCGGTCGATGGACAACAGGTGTTTCCACTGTGGCCAGCTGGGTCACTGGAAAAAGGACTGTAAAGCGCTCCAAGGAGATAAGAGAGGAAGCATCGCTTCTGGCTCAGGTATATATGTGACTGAGGTCATGTTATCTTCTTCTACTATATCATGGGTGTTGGACACTGCATGTGGAGTTCACATTTGTTCAAATGTGCAGGAACTCAAGAGAAGAAGGCAGGTGGGACAGCATGAGGTAGACCTACGAGTTGGAAACGGGGCACGGGTTGCTGCTGTTGCTGTAGGAGACTATTTCATTACTTTACCATCTGGCATTGTATTAGAATTAAACAATTGTTATTTTGTACCAAGTATCACAAAGAATATTATCTCTATTCCTGCTCTTGTCAGGAAAGGATTTGCCTTTGAATGCAATATTTCAAAGTGTGTTTTATCTCTAGATAATATTGTGTATGCAACTGGTTCAATTAACAATGGGTTATACATGTTGGACATGGAAAATTCTATACAAAACATTGATAATAAGAAAGCCAAGTATGCTGATGACAGCACCTTGTTATGGCATAGTCGTTTAGGCCATATAAACGAGAAGCGCATTAAGCGGTTGCATGATCATGGACTGCTGGGATCTTTCTCCTATAGGGAGATTGATACATGCAAAGCTTGTTTGATGGGTAAAATGACGAAGTCACCTTTTTCAAACAAAGGTCAAAGGACTTCAGGTTTACTGGACCTTATACACAGTGATGTGTGTGGGCCATTTAGTAAACATGCCAGAGGTGGCTATCAGTACTTCATTACCTTTACTGATGATTTCAGTAGGTATGGGTATGTCTATCTGATGAGACATAAAAGTGAATCTTTTGACAAGTTCAAAGAGTTCAAAAATGAAGTACAAAATCAGCTAGGCCGCAATATCAAGGCACTTCGTTCTGATCGAGGTGGTGAATACCTGAGTCATGCGTTTACTGACTATCTGAAGGAGTGTGGGATTATCTCACAGCTCACTCCGCCAGGAACACCGCAGTGGAATGGTGTGTCCGAGAGGAGAAATAGAACGTTACTTGATATGGTTCGTTCTATGATGAGTCAGGCTACTCTTCCATATTCCTTTTGGGGTTTTGCACTGGAAACAGCTGCAAAGGTACTAAACCGAGTGCCATCCAAGGCAGTTTCAAAGACGCCATATGATTTATGGTATGGGAAACAGCCGAGCTTGACATTTATCAGGATCTGGGGTTGCGAGGCTTATGTCAAAAAGCTCGCCTCTGGGAAACTAGAGAGCAGATCTGATAAATGCATCTTTGTCGGTTACCCTAAGGAAACTAAGGGTTATTATTTCTACGATCCCAAAGAGAACAAGGTTTTTGTTGCTCGGACGGCCATATTTCTTGAGAAGGAATTTCTTCTGCAAGAGGCCAGTGGGAGAGAAATAAAGCTGGATGAGAATCCAGAGGAAGGACAAAGTAGTCAGGCACAGATGGATGAGCCTGAGCCGGTAGATCAGGTTATTGAACAACCTGAGGCTCAAATATCACGGGAACCGCGAAGATCGGGTAGGATCCGTCGACAGCCTGAGCGCTATGACGGAGTCTACATCATTGATAATGATGAACCCCTAACTTATGCGGATGCGGTCAGTGGACCGGAGTCAGCTAGATGGCTTGAAGCTATGCGAGCCGAGATGGACTCCATGTCAGATAACCAAGTCTGGGATTTGGTTGATCCGCCTCCGGGAGTAATCCCTATAGGCTGTAAATGGATCTTCAAGAAGAAGATTGACATGGATGGTAACGTGGTTACCTATAAAGGCAGGCTAGTTGTGAAAGGTTTCAAACAAATCTACGGGATAGATTATGATGAAACTTTCTCACCTGTAGCCATGTTTAAGTCTATTCGGATTCTTTTCGCGATAGCTGCATATTACGATTATGAGATCTGGCAGATGGATGTGAAGACAGCTTTCCTTAATGGAAATCTGGATGAGGATGTGTATATGACACAACCAGAAGGTTTCACTAATCCATCAGATCGTCATCAAATATGCAAGTTAAAGAAGTCCATTTATGGACTTAAACAAGCATCTAGGAGCTGGAATATTCGTTTTGATGAATCAATCTCTGAGTTTGGTTTCATCAAGAACGAGGATGACCCGTGTGTATATAAGAGGTTTAGTGGGAGCGTGATTACATTCCTAATCCTCTACGTCGATGATATCTTGATCATTGGAAATGATATTCCTGAACTGCATGCTGTTAAGGCATGGCTAGGAAAATGTTTCCAGATGAAAGATTTAGGAGAAGCAGCCTATGTACTAGGTGTGAAGATCTACAGGGATAGATCTAAGAGGCTTCTCGGGCTGTGCCAGAGTACTTACATCGATAAGGTCCTGGAGAGATTCCATTTAGAGAATTCTAAACGTGGATATCTTCCAGTCAGACATGGTCTGAATCTTTCGAAGAGTCAGTGTCCACAAACACAGACTGAGAAAGATGAAATGGACAATACGCCTTATGCTTCGGCTATTGGGTCCATTATGTATGCGATGTTGTGTACTCGCCCAGACGTCGCTTACGGGTTAAGCGTGACCAGTCGATTCCAAAGTAATCCAGGATTGGCGCACTGGATTGCAGTCAAGAACATTTTAAAATATCTGCGGAGGAGCAAAGATATGTTCTTGATATATGGTGGTCAGGAAGAACTCAGTATAGAGGGATATACTGACGCTTCGTTCCAGTCGGACCAGGATGATTTCCGATCGCAATCAGGCTATGTTTTTAGCTTGAATGGTGGAGCAGTGGTGTGGAAGAGCTTCAAACAGTCAACTGTTGCTGATTCCACAACAGAAGCCGAGTATGTTGTAGCCTCGGAAGCATCTAAGGAGGCAGTGTGGATTCGTAAGTTCGTGAGAGAACTTGGTGTCGTTCCTTCGAGTGCTGATCCTTTGGTTATCTTCTGTGATAACACTGGAGCAATTGCACAAGCAAAGGAACCGCGGTCGCACCAGAAGTCCAAGCACATACAGAGACGGTTTCACTTGATCCGGGAGATCATTGATCGTGGCGAGATCAAAATATGCAAGGTTCATACAGATGACAATCTGGCAGACCCGCTTACCAAGCCTCTGGCGCAGCAGAAGCATGAGAAGCACTGTAATAATATGGGTTTGAGATTTCTCAACCATTAGATTAAGTGCAAGTGGGAGATTGTTGGGGTATGCCCTTAAGGCTAATGTTTGAGGCCTTGGGATTGTATAAGTATCATGTAATAAACTCTTATGTTTATAAAAGGCATGGTTATTATTCAGGTTGTTACCTTGTCTGCTGTAATAAGTGTACTTCTGAATAATGTCTCAAAGCTGTTCAGCTGGGCTGACATGCTCTTTGTCCTTAGTCGAGATATCTTGGTGAACTTGAGACAGCCTTGATATGATTGAGACTAATATGAGTGCTAATCTTATAGGATGCTTCGAGCATGGAATAAGATGTAGACTCATGGGTACATTGGATGTACTGGACAGACCCTACTGGGATATTCCATTGCTTGTCACAATGTGAATGATCCTTGTAAGCACTAAGTGGCACATGTCCTTTGACTTGAGATCACTTGTGTTTCTAAATGATGATTGTCATTGTCTTGAGGTAGTTCAATATCATTTGAAACATAATGATTATAGACTATCTTGGATGGTGAGCTTGAGTCAGGTTAGGGCACTTGTGATAGATAAAGGATTGCCGTCTCCTTGTTCAAGGAGTGTGATGTTCTAAAGGGGCCCCCCCCTTGTATGAGATGATTGAGATAGTGTATGGCCATACCCAGATGACTATGCTCATCTGATCTGATCATGCTCATCGTATTGGAGTTACAGGCTTGACATGCTTGTCCAATAAGAACATCCAGTGGCAAAGGAATCATGCATGCCTTGTGAGTTGATTCACACTTGTGCTATGGTTTGGGAGTAGTCTTGGAAGACTCTTTCCTTTATATCGGGAGACAGTGATGTGTTGCTAGATACCCCTCACTGATCGTAATAACGTAAGTTATCGTTACCGACATTTAAAGGAAACCCTCAGGGTCGCACAATTTGATGATATGGCTTACTTAAGTCAGATCGTATGGACTGAATTCTTTGGTTCAGTTTAAAGGGGATTTAATCTCTGATTGTAAGTGAGATCTGGTCTGATCATGTTTGATTGATTAGGGCTTGAGATCGGTAAGCTTCGATCGAGAGAGGTGATGCTAGATCGGAGAGATCAGGGGCATCAGGAGATGAATGGTTAGATCATGAGCCTTGGGGTTCGATTTGGTCTAGACCAAGTGGCTTGAGCTATTTCGGTTTGGTTTGATGAACCAAATTCGATTGAACGATTTGGATTGAACCGGTTCACAAATGTGAATGCTTGGTTCAATGCCAATATGGGTTCTTGAAGTGGCTTGAACGCTTGGCTTGATTCTCTTCCACTTATGGAAAGTAATCAAAGCCGGTTATGCTTCAACGCCAAAACGCATAAGCGTTGGCTTCTTCACTTCAACGCTCATCATCCTTTTCGTTGGGTGGTTGACGAAGGTGGGATAGAAGCAAGAGAAGCTCTCGGCCAAGAAAGGGAATCATCTCATCATCCCTTCCATTCGACAAAAAGAAAAGCTTGGGTGTCTTGCTAGCACAAGGGACCGCAAGGAGTAAGCATCTTCATCTTGTGTGTGAACTTGTGGAGGAGATCTAGTTTGTTCTCTTCATCCAAGCCGACTTCCAAGCATATGGCGTTGGTATGAATTTCCATCTCAATCTACTCAATCGGTTATAGTTGAACATATGGCATGCAAATGATCTTAAACCCTTGCTTCCGCTAGCATATTTTTCTTTAGCGCCATGCTTTAGGGTTTTTGCCCCCCATTTAGGGGTTTCTTCAGGTTCGGAGCGGGCTGAGGCGGTATAGCCGTCTCGAGGACATACAGTTTCCTCTCTGCCTTAAGAACAATCTTAAGGTGTCCGTACCAGTCTGAGAAGTTTGGCCTGGCAAACTTCTCCCTTTCCAGTAGGGATCGCACATTGAAGCTCATGGTGTTCGTTGCTGCAGAAATCTACAACAATGCAAGAACAGCAAGGTCAGTATCAATGTTCAGAATCAATCCAGGACTTAAGAAAGATTCTTTTCTCACTATTTTATCTGGCTGAAAAATCCAGCAAAAACAGCCCGAAAGAGTAGAACTCTTTTAGTGAGATGGGATCCAGATTTCATACTTGGTCTCCGCGTCCCGCTCAGGCGAGATAAGATGCACAGAGAGTACAAGCACTAGTCTCTGGTAGGCTGTCCCAGCCAATCGCCAACCCGTGCAATTCCCCTTCATCTGGGCAATCCAGCTGACTGTGCCAACTGAGTTGGTACAACACAGTCTCTGATCCCACAGATGGCTGCCTCCATGTGCTACCATATGCGCCACATATGTAGCCTACATGGTCAAGCTGACCCGACCTACTCCCTGGACCACCACGTGCTATGCTGAGCAACGAGAAGCGATAAATCCCTTCTCTGTAACACGCAGGTGTAATCCCGCACCGTCTGAAGATAGATGGACGTGCCCACTGAGTGGGTACAACACGGCTCCAACGATAATCAGAACAGTGAGGTTTCGCGTCAGAAGGTTTACGAGCTTGATATTTTATCTTCTCAACTATCATGCAATTCCTATGGTGATAGCAGAAGATAAACTCATGCAATTCTAACTATAAAAGCAATAAATAGAAAGCATGCTGATCTTATGTGGTAAAAGCCCATTAAGCCTAAGTTAGACCTTAAATCAAACTTAAGTCTTCACTTGCTTTTCTTCATGGGTCTTTTGCTGCTCATCTGGCCCAAACCAGGGCCCAAGCGCCCACTGCAGCTCAGGTGCGCCCACCAGGTAAATGCGCCTGTCATAGGGTCGAACCCTAGACCTCCCACCTGGTCAAGCCTCTGCTGCAAGCGCCTCTGCCAAGTGTGCTCTGTGCTCTTGTCTGATTAATTTACAAATTAATCGATCTAGACAAGATTGACTCGCAGGTCAATTACACTTTAATAAATTAAAAAACATGTGATGCGTAGATCACATTAATTAATTTACATCTTTAAATTCCAGGCACGCAGGCCCCAGCACAGCACACATTAATTAGGCGTCCCACATAAGATGAAATAAACAAGCAGATGGCATCAATCAACATGTGATCCATAGATAAAATAAAATTTTTCAAAACCCCATTGAAATCCATTTTATTTTTCCTTATGTGCCCTACTACCTTACAACGGTCCATTAATAGGGATCCACTCATCATATCTAGTCAGATCCACTGCCCTTGCATGCACCAAGTCCTAACTGACTTGAGTTGACCCAATGGTCAACCATGCATGCGCAAAGGGCTGAACCACCTTCATGAGTTTTGGCAAGCGGGTGTGACCCCGGGCCTAACTCATGCGTGTTCACTGGTTGTCTCAACCAGACCTCGCTACACACCTGTCTGCAGTCGACATATAGCCACCTCGTGCTTGCGCACAGGTGCCATCTGGTCGACCCATCTAGGCTGTCAGATGGTCTGATCAGACTGGTTGGATCTTACCTAGACTGTGACTTCAACCCTATCAACCCGTCTAAGGGTTTATAGTAGGCGCTCTTAGATCTAATGAAGGTCGCGCAAGTCATGAAGTGTTTGAGAAAAACAACTATGCGCCCACAAACATGCGCCAAGTAAACAAGAATCAAGTTTTCGCATATGCTACAACTTAACATGTAATTTTCGCATGTTATAGATCTAAGCATTCATTCACAAACAAGGATCACAAAGCCTTTAAGCAATCATAAAAACATGCAAAACTACCTCTGATACCAATTGTAAGTCCCCTAAACAAGGGGAGGGCGAAACCCTAATAGGCGCATATGAAGGTTTTGATGCAGCGGAAGGGGTTTCTAGGATCTATGCATGTAATATGATCAACATAAATCGATTTCAAAGATCAGAGAAGAAATCATACCGATGCCATTGTATGGATGGCGACTTGGAAGCAGAGAGTGAAGTCGCTCTCCTCCAGAGAAGACGCACACAAGATGTGATCGCCTACTCCCTTAGAGCTCCTTGTGCTAGCAAGGTTCTAAGGAGTCCTTGTCGTATGGAAGGGAAGAGAGAACCTTTTCTTTGCTTGGCGATTTGCTTCTTGTCGTCAACCCCAAAAACACTCGTATGAGAGAGCCACGCGAGGAAGGAGCGACAATAGGCGTGAAGAGAAGCTATCGTGAGGCGTGGTCACGATTTGGAAAACATGGTTTCCAAAAATAGTAAACCACTCTCTTCATGCGACCATGGGATTACCCCAAGCGCATACTCCTCTCCACTTGAACCATGCGCTCACTTGATGAGCTGGTTCAATTTCAGTTTGGTCCAAGACCAATTAACCCAAGCGATTTGGTCTAGATCACAATTAAACCCTAAGGCTCCAGATCCAACCGTTCATCTCTTGATGCTCCTGATCTCACCGATCTAGCATCCATTCTCTCGATCGAAGCTTACCGATCTCAAGCCCTAATCAATCAAACATGATCAGACCAGATCTCACTTACAATCAGAGACTAAATCCCTTTAAACTGAACCCAAACAATTCAGTCCACACGATCTGACTTAAGTAAGCCATATCATCAAATTGTGCGACCCTAAGGGTTTCCTTTAAATGTCGGTAACGATAACTCACGTTATCACGATCAGTGAGGGGTATCTAGCAACACATCACTGTCTCCCGATATAAAGAAAAGAGTCTTCCAAGACTACACCCAAACCACAGCACAAGTATGAATCCACTTCACGAGGCATACATATTTCCTTTGCCACTGGATGTTCTTATTTGACAAGCGTGTCAAGCTTGTAGCTCCAATATGACGAGCATGATTAGATCAGATGAACATAGTCACCCGGGTATGGCCATACACTTTCTCAATCATCTCATCCAGGGGGCCCCTTTAGAACATCACACTCCTTAAACAAGGAGACGACAATCCTGTATCTATTACTAGTGCCCTAACATGACTCAAGCTCACCATCCAAGATAGTCTATAACCATTATGTTTCAAATGATATTGAACTACCTCAAAACAATGACAATCATCATTTAGAAACACAAGTGATCTCAAGTCAGAGGAAATGTGCCACTTGTTGCAATCAAGGATTATTCACATTGTGACAAGCAATTGAATATCCTAGTAGGGTCTGTCCAGTACATCCAATGTACCCATGAGTCTACATCTTTTTCCATGCTCGAAGCATCCTATAAGATTAGAACGCATATTAGTCTCAATCATATCAAGGTTGTCTCATGTTCACCAAGATATCTCGACTAAGGACATTACTGCATGTCAGCCCAGCTGAACAGCATTGAGACATTATTCAGAAGTACAATTATTGCAGCAGATAATGTAACAACGTGAATAACAACCATTGCCTTTATAAACATAATAGTTTATACATGATACTGTTACAATCCCAAGGCCTCAAACATTAGCCTTAAGGGCATACCCCAACGCAACCAAAGAAGCATCATTCATGCGCCACAACAAGCATGTAAAATTTTCGCATGAAGATAACCCTAGATCTATTCAGCTTGCGCAAACATGGATCACAATACCTAACATAAAGCAATCATATGAATCATGCATCAAACATGGCTCTGATACCAATTGAGAGTCCCCAATATCTAAGGGGGGCGAAACCCTAAAGTGGCGCAAACATAATATGGGCAGCGGATGCTAGGGTTTCATAGGATCGAAAACATGTCACATGATCAACTTTTAACAACATGTATTCATGATAAGAATTCATACCATAGCCATTTCTGGATGGCGCCTTGGAAGCAAAAACGCAAATGCCTTTTCTCCAAAGATGACGCACACAATGAGAAGGCGACTACTTCCTTGGCGACTTTGTGCTAGCAAATCTTCAAGGAGTCCTTCGTATGGAGGATATGAGATCTCTTGCGGCAAGGTCGATGAAGCTCTTGCACCCCTCTTTTCGTGTAGCCTTATCACCACACGAGAGCGAGAGCCATAAAGAGGCGACGAGTGCAACGTTCTCGTTGAACGTGGGAGCGTGGCTTCTAAAAATAGCAAGCCAAAAACTCGCCTCATACTCTCATGCGATCATGCGTTCACTTCAAGTGAACCAATCGCTCCTCTTTGAACCGAGCCATGGTTCAATTGCATTTGGTTCAAAGACCAAATCAAACCAGCCCAAGCCTTTAGTCCAGATCAAATTAAACCCCTAAGGCTTAAGATCTGACCGTTGATCTCTTGATGCTCTTGATCTCACCAATCTAGCATCAATTCTCTCAATCGAAGCTTACCGATCTCAAGCCCTAATCAATCAAACATGATCAGACCAGATCTCACTTTCAATCAGAGATTAAATCCCTTTAAAACTGAATCCAAACAATTCAGTCCACACGATCTGACTTAAGTAAGCCATATCATCAAATTGTGCGACCCTAAGGGTTTTCTTTAAATGTCGGTAACGATAACTTACGTTATCACGATCAGTGAGGGGTATCTAGCAACACATCACTGTCTCCCGATATAAAGAAAAGAGTCTTCCAAGACTACACCCAAAACACAGCACAAGTGTGAATCCAACTCACAAGGCATACATGCTTCCTCTACCACTGGATGTTCTTTATTGGACAAGCCTGTCAAGCTCGTAACTCCAATATGATGAGCATGATTAGATCAGATGAACACAGTCATCTGGGTATGGCCATACACTTTCTCAATCATCTCATCCAGGGGCCCCTTTAGAACATCACACTCCAATTAAGGAGACGGCATTCCTATATCTATCACTAGTGCCCTAACATGACTCAAGCTCACCATCCAAGATAGTCTATAATCATTATGTTTCAAATGATATTGAACTACCTCAAAACAATGACAATCATCATTTAGAAACACAAGTGATCTCAAGTCAAAGGAAATGTGCCACTTGTACACATACAAGGATTATTCACATTGTGACAAGCAATTGAATATCCTAGTAGGGTCTGTCCAGTACATCCAATGTACCCATGAGTCTACATCTTATTCCATGCTCGAAGCATCCTATAAGATTAGAACACATATTAGTCTCAATCATATCAAGGCTGTCTCATGTTCATCAAGATATATCGACTAAGGACTTTACTGCATGTCAGCCCAGCTGAACAGCATTTGAGAAATTATTCAGAAGTACACTTATTACAGCAGACAAGGTAACAACCTGAATAACAACCATTGCCTTTATAAACTAAAAAGTTTATACATGATACTGTTACTATCCCAAGGCCTCAAACATTAGCCTTAAGGGCATACCCCAACAATCTCCCACTTGCACTTAATCTAATGGTTGAGAAATCTCAAACCCATATTATTACAGTGCTTCTCATGCTTCTGCTGCGCCAGAGGCTTGGTAAGCGGGTCTGCTAGATTGTCATCTGTATGAACCTTGCAGACTTTGATCTCGCCACGATCTATGATCTCCCTGATCAAGTGAAACCGTCTCTGTATGTGCTTGGACTTCTGGTGCGACCGTGGTTCCTTTGCTTGTGCAATTGCTCCAGTGTTATCACAGAAGATAACCAAAGGATCTGCACTCGAAGGAACAACACCAAGTTCTTGAACGAACTTACGAATCCACACTGCCTCCTTGGATGCTTCCGAGGCTGCAACATACTCGGCTTCTGTTGTGGAATCAGCAACGATTGACTGTTTGAAACTTTTCCACACCACTGCACCTCCATTCAAGCTAAAAATATAGCCTGATTGCGATCGGAAATCATCCTGGTCAGACTGGAACGAAGCGTCAGTATATCCTTCTATACTGAGTTCTTCCTGACCACCATACACCAAGAACATATCTTTGGTCCTCCGCAGATATTTTAAAATGTTCTTGACCACAATCCAGTGCGCCATTCCTGGATTACTTTGGAACCGACTGGTCACGCTTAACCCGTAAGCGACGTCTGGGCGAGTACACAACATCACATACATAATGGACCCAATAGCCGAAGCATAAGGCGTTTTGTCCATTTCATCTTTCTCAGTCTGTGTTTGTGGACACTGACTCTTCGAAAGATTCAGACCATGTCTGACTGGAAGATATCCTCTTTTAGAATTCTCTAAATGAAATCTCTCCAGGACTTTATCGATGTAAGTACTCTGGCACAGCCCGAGAAGCCTCCTAGATCTATCCCTGTAGATCTTCACACCTAATACATAGGCTGCTTCTCCAAGATCTTTCATCTGAAAACATTTCCTTAACCATGCCTTAACCGCATGCATTTCAGGAATATCGTTTCCAATGATCAAGATATCATCGACGTAGAGGACTAGGAAAGTAATCACGCTCCCACTAAATCTCTTATATACACACGGGTCATCCTCGTTCTGGATGAAACCAAACTCACTGATTGATTCATCAAAACGAATATTCCAGCTTCTAGATGCTTGTTTAAGTCCATAAATGGACTTCTTTAACTTGCATATCTTATGACGATCTGATGGATTAGTGAAACCTTCTGGTTGTGTCATATACACATCTTCATCCAGATTTCCATTAAGGAAAGCCGTCTTCACATCCATCTGCCAGATCTCATAATCATAATATGCTGCTATCGCGAAAAGAATCCGAATAAACTTGAACATAGCTACAGGTGAGAAAGTTTCATCATAATCTATCCCGTAGATTTGTTTGAAACCTTTCGCAACTAGCCTGCCTTTATAGGTAACTACGTTACCATCCATATCAATCTTCTTCTTGAAGATCCATTTACAGCCTATAGGGATAACTCCCGGAGGCGGATCAACCAAATCCCAGACTTGGTTATCTGACATGGAGTCCATCTCGGCGCGCATAGCCTCAAGCCATCTCGCTGAGTCCGGTCCACTGACCGCATCCGCGTAAGTAAGGGGTTCATCATTATCAATGATGTAGACTCCGTCATAGCGCTCAGGCTGTCAACGAATCCTTCCCGATCTTCGCGGTTCCCGTGATATCTGAGCCTCAGGTTGTTCAGTAACCTGTTCTACCGGCTCAGGCTCATCCAACTGTACTTGACCACTTTGTCCTTCCTCTGGATTCTCATCCAGCTTTATTTCTCTCCCACTGGCCTCTTGCAGAAGAAACTCCTTCTCAAGAAATATGGCCGTCCGAGCAACAAATACCTTGTTCTCTCTGGGATCGTAGAAATAATAACCCTTAGTTTCCTTAGGGTATCCGACAAAGATGCATTTCTCAGATCTGCTCTCCAGTTTCCCAGAGGCGAGCTTTTTGACATAAGCCTCGCATCCCCAGATCTTTATAAATGTCAAGCTTGGCTGTTTTCCAAACCATAACTCATATGGAGTCTTTGAAACTGCCTTGGATGGCACTCGGTTTAGTACTTTTGCAGCTGTTTCCAGTGCAAAACCCCAAAAGGAGTAAGGAAGAGTAGCCTGACTCATCATAGAACGAACCATATCAAGTAACGTTCTATTCCTCCTCTCGGACACACCATTCCATTGCGGTGTTCCTGGCGGAGTGAGCTGTGAGATAATCCCACACTCCTTCATATAGTCAGTAAACTCTCGACTTAGGTATTCTCCACCTCGATCAGTACGAAGTGCCTTGATATTTTGGCCTAGCTGATTCTGTACTTCATTTTTGAACTCTTTGAACTTGTCAAAAGATTCACTTTTATGTCTCATAAGATAGACATACCCATATCTACTGAAATCATCAGTAAAGGTAATGAAGTACTGATAGCCACCTCTGGCATGTTTACTAAATGGCCCACACACATCACTGTGTATAAGGTCAAGTAAACCTGAAGCCATTTGACCTTTGTTAGGAAAAGGTGACTTCGTCATTTTACCCATTAAACAAGCTTTGCATGTATCAATCTCCTCATAGGAGAATGATCCCAGCAGTCCATGATCATGCAACCGCTTAATGCGCTTCTTGTTAATATGGCCTAAACGACTATGCCATAGCAAGGTGCTTTCATCAGCATTCTTGGCTTTCTTATTATCAATTTGCTGTATAGAACATTCCATGTCCAACATGAATAACCCATTGTTAATTGAACCAGTAGCATAAACAATATTATCATAAGATAAAACACACTTTGAAATATTGCATTCAAAGGAAAACCCTTTCCTGACAAGAGCAGGAATAGAGATAATATTTTTAGTAATACTGGGAACAAAGTAACAATTGTTTAGTTCCAATACAAGTCCAGATGGAAAAGAGATGAAATAGTCTCCTACAGCAACAGCAGCAACCCGTGCCCCGTTTCCAACTCGTAGGTCCACCTCATGCTGTCCCACCTGTCTTCTTCTCTTGAGTTCCTGTACATTTGAACAAATGTGAACTCCACATGCAGTGTCCAACACCCATGAAACAGAAGAAGAAGAAATCATGACTTCCGTCACGTAAATACCTGAGCCAGAAGGAATGCTTCCCCTGTTGACTCCTTGGAGCGCTTTACAGTCCTTTTTCCAGTGACCTGGTTGGCCACAATGGAAACATCTGTATTCCTTTGACCGCTTCAGCTTTTGCTTCAGAGCCTTGTTGTAGTTCTTGACTGGGGCTTTGCCCTTCTTCCCCTTCTTCTTGTTCCTTGAAGGAAACATCAAGACAGAGGTTGAAGGCTTTCCCTTCAGAGTCTCCTCAGTAGTCAAGAGCATGTTCAGCAGCTCTGCCGGAGTACAGTCGATTTTGTTCATATTAAAGTTAATGATGAACGCATCGAAAGAGGCCGGGAGAGACTGCAGAATAATGTCTACAGCAAGCTCCTGATTGATGGTATGTCCCAGTTTCTCTAGAGACTCCTTGTACCCAATCATCTTGAGCACATGAGCTCCCACTGGACTCCCTTCAGCCAGTTTGCTCTGAAAGAAAAGTTTTGTCAGATTATAGCGTTCAGTCCTCGCCTGTGCAGCATACAACAGCTTGAGGTTCGCTATAATATCAATAGCCGACATATCCTCATGCTGACGCTGCAGCTGTGGCGTCATCGACGCAAGCATCAGGCAAGCGACATCAATGCTATCATTGACATGCTTTTCATAAGCTTCACGAACCGCCCTTGCGGCGTTCGGAGCGGGTTGAGGCGGTATCGCCGTCTTGAGGACATACAGTTTCCTCTCTGCCTTAAGAACGATCTTAAGGTGTCCGTACCAGTCTGAGAAGTTCGGCCCAGCAAACTTCTCGCGTTCCAGTAGGGATCGCACATTGAAATTCGTGGTGTTCGTTGCTGCAGGTATCTACAACAATGCAAGAACAGCAAGGTCAGTATCAATGTAAGAATCAATCCAGGACTTAAGGAAGATTCTTTTCTCACTATTTTATCTGGCTGAAAAATCCAGCAAAACAGCCCGAAAGAGTAGAACCCTTTTAGTGAGATGGGATCCAGATTTCATACTTGGTCTCCGCGTCCTGCTCAGGCGAGATAAGATGCACAGAGAGTACAAGCACTAATCTCTGGTAGGCTGTCCCAGCCAATCGCCAACCCGTGCGATTCCCCTTCATCTGGGCAATCCAGCAGACTGTGCCAACTGAGTTGGTACAACACAGTCTCTGACCCCACAGATGGCTGCCTCCATGTGCTACCATATGCGCCACATATGTAGCCTACATAGTCAAGCTGACCCGACCTACTCCCTGGACCACCACGTGCTATGCTGAGCAACGAGAAGCGATAAATCCCTTCTCTGTAACACGCAGGTGTAATCACGCACCGTCTGAAGATAGATGGACGTGCCCACTGAGTGGGTACAACACGGCTCCAACGATAATCAGAACAGTGAGGTTTCGCGTCAGAAGGCTTAGGAGCTTGATATTTTTAGTGTTGGATTTTAACGGTCTTTTATCTTGTTCACTATCATGCAATTCCTATAGTGATAGCAGAAGATAAATAAATCATGCTGTTCTACTTATTTAAACAACAATAAAAGAAAGCATGGATCTTATGTGGTAAAAGCCCATAGCCTAAGTAAGACCTTAATTAACTTAAGTCTTCACTTGCTTTTCTTCATGGGTCTTTTGCTGCTCATCTGGCCCAAACCAGGGCCCAAGCGCCATCTGAAGCTCATGTGCGCCTACCAGGGAAAATGCGCCTGGTCCCAGAGTCGAACCCTGGACCTCCTTCCTGGTCTAGCCACTGCTGCAAGCGCCTCTGCCAAGTGTACTCTGTGCTCTTGTCTGATTAACTTACAAATTAATCTATCTAGACAAGATTGACACGCAGGTCAATTACATTTTATAAATTAAATAATATGTGATGCGCAGATCACAATAACTATTAATTTACATTTAAGTTCCGAGCACGCAGGCCCCAGCACAGCACACATTTAAACGGGCAGCCCACATAAGATGAAATAAACAAGCAAATGGCATCAAATATCATGTGATCCAATTAGGAAAATAAAATTTTGAAAAACCCCATTGGCATCAATTTTAATTTCCTTATTTGCCCTGCTGCCTTACAACGGTCCATTAATAGGGATCCACTCATCAATCTAGTCAGATCCATTGCCCTTGCATGCACCAAGTCCTAACTGACTTGAGTCGACCAAATGGTCAACCATGCATGCGCCTAGGGCTGAACGACCACAATGAGGTCTGGCAGGCGGGTGTGACCCCGGGCCTAACTCATGTGCGTTCATAGGGTGTCTCAACCAGACATCGCTACACGCCGTCTGCAGTCGACCTATAGCCACCTCAGGCTTGCGCCAAGGTGCTATCTGGTCGACCCATCTAGGCTGTCAGATAGTCTGATCAGACTGTTTGGATCTATTTAGAAGATGACTTCAACCCTAATAACCCGTCTAAGGGTTTAAAGCAGGCGCTAGTTAGATCTAATGTGAGTCGCGCAAGAGTTTTGTTTTTGTTGGGGTATGCCCTTAAGCCTAATGTTTGAGGCCTTGGGATTGTAACAGTATCATTTGTATAAACTTATATGTTTATAAAGGCATGGTTGTTATTCAGTTAGCTACATTGTCTGCAGCAATATATATGTTCTTCTGAATAATGTCTCAAAGCTGTTCAGCTAGGCTGACATGCAGTTAAGTCCTTAGTCGAGATATCTTGGTGAACATGAGACAGCCTTGATATGGTTAAGACTAATATGTGTTCTAATCTTATAGGATGCTTCGAGCATGGAATAAGATGTAGACTCATGGGTACATTGGATGTACTGGACTGACCCTACTAGGATGTTCAATTGTTTGTCACAATGTGAATAATCCTTGATTGCAACAAGTGGCACATTTCCTCTGACTTGAGATCACTTGTGTTTCCTAAATGATGATTGTCATTGTTTTGAGGTAGTTCAATATCATTTGAAACATAATGATTATAGACTATCTTGGATAATGAGCTTGAATCAGGTTAGGGCACTAGTGATAGACATAGGATTGCCGTCTCCTTGTTTAAGGAGTGTGATGTTCTAACGGGGCCCCCCTGGATGAGATGATTGAGAAAGTGTATGACCATACCCAGGTGACTATGTTCATCTGATCTAATCATGCTTGTCATATTGGAGTTACAAGCTTGACACGCTTGTCCAATAAGAACATCCAGTGGCAAAGGAAATATGTATGCTTAGTGAGTTGAATTCACACTTGTACTGTGGTTTGGGTGTAGTCTTGGAAGACTCTTTCCTTTATATCGGGAGACAGTGATGTGTTGCTAGATACCCCTCATTGATCGTGATAACGTGAGTTATCGTTACCGACATTTAAAGGAAACCCTCAGGGTCGCACAATTTGATGATATGGCTTACTTAAGTCAGATCGTGTGGACTGAATTATTTGGGTTCAGTTTAAAGGGATTTAATCTCTGATTGTAAGTGAGATCTGGTCTGATCATGTTTGATTGATTAGGGCTTGAGATCGGTAAGCTTCGATCGAGAGAATGGATGCTAGATCAGTTAGATCAGGAGCATCAAGAGATCGACGGTCAGATCAAGAACCTAAGTGTTTATTATGGTCTGGACTGGTTGCTTGGTTTATTTGGTTATTGAACCAAATTCAAATGAACCGGCTCATGGATGAGCGCTTGGTTTAAAGAATAGAGAGGAAAAATGCGATTGGTTTGAAATGCATGAACACATGATCGCATGAAAGAGTAAGTTGGCTATTTTTAGCAACCACGCCTCCATGTCTTGTGTGGAGCGCATCTCTTGTCGCCTCACTTCTATTCCCGTCGCCTTCTCTCGTGTGGAACCTCTGCTTCACGCTTTTGAAGAGTCGAGGACTAAGCAAGCAAGTTTATCTCATTCCCTCCATACGAAGGACTCCTTGAAGATTTGCTAGCACAAAGTCGCCAAGGAAGTAGTCGCCTTCTCATTGTGTGTGTCATCTAAGGAGAAGAGGCACTTGCGTCTTTGATTCCAAGACACCATCAAACTGATGGCAATGGTATGGTTCTATCTCTTGTGCAATCGGTTTTAAGTTGATTATAAATGCATGCATCAAAAGATCCTAGAAACCCCCTTTCCGCTGCTTAAAAGAAAAATACATGCGCCTATCTAGGGTTTCGCCCCCTTTGTTAGGGGATCTTTCAATTGGTATCAAAGCCATTGTTTGCATGTTTCTATGATTGCTTAAAATATTGTGATCCATGTATGCGGATATATAAGTATGCTTAGATCTATAACATGCGCATATTAGATGTTTCATAAGAAAAATGTTTCATGTTACATTCTTATGTTGGCGCATGTTCTTGGCGCATTTTTGTATGTTTTCTTAAAACTTATATTACATGCGCGATTCACCTTAGATCTAAGGCGCCTACTTTAAACCCTTAGATGGGTTATTAGGGTTGAAATCTCAGTCTAGTCAAGATCCAATTAGTCTGATCAGATTATCTGACAGCCTTGATGGGTCGACCAGATGGCACCTGTGCGAAAGCACAAGGTGGCTATAAGTCGACTGCAGACAGGCGTGTAGCGATGTCTGGTTGAGACAACCTATGAACGCACATGAGTTAGGCCCGGGCTCACGCCCGCTTGCCAGACCTCAGTGTGGTCGTTCAGCCCTTGGCGCATGCATGGTTGGCCTTTCTGTCGACTCAAGTCAGTTAGGACTTGGTGCATGAAAGGGCAGTGGATCTGACTAGATCTGATTAGTGGATCCCTAGTAATGGACCATTGTAAGGTAGTAGGGCAAATAAGGAAAATTAAAATTGATCCCAAGGGGTTTTCGAAATTTAATTTTCATGAATGGATCACATGTTGATTGATGCATATGTATGTTTATTTAATCTTATGTGGGCTGCCCGTGTTTTAATGTGTGCTGTGCTGGGGCCTGCGTGCTTGGTTAATTTTGTAAATTAATTTTTATATTGTGATCTGCGCATCACATTGCATTTAATTTATAAAATGTAATTGACCTGCGAGTCAACCTTGTCTAGATAGATTAATTTGTAAATTAATCAGACAAGAGCACAGAGCACATTTGGCAGAGGCGCATGCAGCAGAGGCTTGACCAGGTGGGAGGTCTAGGGTTCGACCCTAGGACCAGGCGCATTTACCTGGTGGGCGCACCTGAGCTGCAGATGGCGCTTGGGCCCTGGTTTGGGCCAGATGAGCAGCAAAAGCCCCATGAAGAAAAGCAAGTGAAGACTTAAGTTCTTAAGGTCTTACTAGGGCTATGGGCTTTTACCACATAAGATTCATGCTTTCTTTTATTGTTTAATAAGTAGAACAGCATGATTTATTTATCTTCTGCTATCACCATAGGAATTGCATGATAGTGAAGAAGATAAAAGACCGTTAAAATCCAACGCTAAAATATCAAGCTCGTATGCCTTCTGACGCGAAACCTCACTGTTCTGATTATCGTTGGAGCCGTGTTGTACCCACTCAGTGGGCACGTCCATCTATCTTCAGACGGTGCGGGATTACACCTGCGTGTTACAGAGAAGGGATTTATCGCTTCTCGTTGCTCAGCATAGCACGTGGTGGTCCAGAGAGTAGGTCGGGTCAGCTTGACCATGTAGGCTACATATGTGGCGCATATGGTAGCGCATGGAGGCAGCCATCTGTGGGGTCAGAGATTGTGTTGTACCAACTCAGTTGGCACAGTCTGCTGGATTGCCCAAATGAAGGGGAATCGCACAGGTAGGCGATTGGCAGGGACTGCCTACCAGAGATTAGTGCTTGTACTCTCTGTGCATCTTATCTCGCCTGAGCGGGACGCGGAGACCAAGTATGAAATCTGGATCCCATCTCACTTAAAGAGTTCTACTCTTTCGGGCTGTTTTGCTGGGTTTTTCAGCCAGATAAAATAGTGAGAAAAAGAATCTTTCTTAAGTCCTGATTGATTCTTGACATTGATACTGACCTTGCTGTTCTTGCATTGTTGTAGATTCCTGCAGCAACGAACACCATGAGCTTCAATGTGCGATCCCTACTGGAAAGGGAGAAGTTTGTTGGGCCGAACTTCTCAGACTAGTTCGGACACCTTAAGATCGTTCTTAAGGCAGAGAGGAAACTGTATGTCCTCGAGACGGCGATACCGCCTCAGCCCGCTCCGAACGCCGCAAGGGCGGTTCGGGAAGCCTATGAAAAGCACGTCAATGATAGCATTGATGTCGCTTGCCTGATGCTAGCGTCTATGACGCCACCGCTGCAGCGTCAGCATGAGGATATGTCTGCCATAGACATGATAGCAAACCTCAAGATGCTGTATGCTGCACAGGCGAGGACAGAACGCTATAATTTGACAAAGCTGTTCTTTCAGAGCAAACTGGCTGAAGGGAGCCCAGTGGGAGCTCACGTGCTCAAGATGATTGGGCACAAGGAGGCTCTAGAAAAACTGGGGCATACCATCAACCAGGAGCTTGCTGTAGACATTATTCTGCAGTCTCTTCCGCCTTCTTTCGATGCGTTCATTATTAACTTTAATATGAACAAAATCGATTGTACTCCGGCAGAGCTGCTGAATATGCTCTTGACTACTGAGGAAACTCTGAAGGGTAAGCCTTCAACCTCTGTCTTGATGGTTCCTTCGAGGAACAAGAAGAAGGGGAAGAAGGGCAAGACCCCTGTCAAGAGTTACAGCAAGGCTCTGAAACAGAAGGTTAAGCGGTCCAAGGAATACAGGTGTTTCCACTGTGGCCAGCTGGGTCACTGGAAAAAAGGATTGTAAAGCGCTCCAAGGAGACAAGAGGGGAAGCCTTGCTTCTGGCTCAGGTATATACGTGACGGAAGTCATGGTTTCATCTTCTTCTATATCATGGGTGTTGGACACTGCATGTGGAGTTCACATTTGTTCAAATGTACAGGAACTCAAGAGAAGAAGGCAGGTGGGACAGCATGAGGTGGACCTACGAGTTGGAAACGGGGCACGGGTTGCTGCTGTTGCTGTAGGAGACTATTTCATCTCTTTGCCATCTGGAATTGTATTAGAATTAAACAGTTGTTACTTTGTTCCCAGTATTACTAAGAATATTATCTCCATTCCTGCTCTTGTCAGGAAGGGATTTTCCTTTGAATGCAATATTTCAAAGTGTGTTTTATCTTTAGATAATATTGTTTATGCAACTGGTTCAATTAACAATGGATTATACATGTTGGACATGGAAAATTCTATACAAAATGTTGATATTAAGAAAGCCAAGAATGCTGATGACAGCACCTTGCTATGGCATAGTCGTTTAGGCCATATTAACAAGAAGCGCATTAAGCGGTTGCATGATCATGGACTGCTGGGATCATTCTCCTATGAGGAGATTGATACATGCAAGGCTTGTTTAATGGGTAAAATGACGAAGTCACCTTTTTCTAACAAAGGTCAAAGGGCTTCAGGTTTACTTGACCTTATACACAGTGATGTGTGTGGGCCATTTAGTAAACATGCCAGAGGTGGCTATCAGTACTTCATTACCTTTACTGATGATTTCAGTAGGTATGGGTATGTCTATCTAATGAGACATAAAAGTGAATCTTTTGACAAGTTCAAAGAGTTCAAGCATGAAGTACAAAATCAGCTAGGCCGAAATATCAAGGCACTTCGTTCTGATCGAGGTGGAGAATACCTAAGTCGAGAATTTACTGACTATCTGAAGGAGTGTGGGATTATCTCACAGCTCACTCCGCCAGGAACACCGCAATGGAATGGTGTGTCCGAAAGGAGAAATAGAACGTTACTTGATATGGTTCGTTCTATGATGAGTCAGGCTACTCTACCTTACTCCTTTTGGGGATTTGCACTGGAAACAGCTGCAAAGGTACTAAACCGAGTGCCATCCAAGGTAGTTTCTAAGACGCCATATGAGTTATGGTATGGGAAACAGCCGAGCTTGACATTTATCAGGATCTGGGGTTGCGAGGCTTATGTCAAAAAGCTCGCCTCTGGGAAACTAGAGAGCAGATCTGACAAATGTATCTTTGTCGGTTACCCTAAGGAAACTAAGGGTTATTATTTCTACGATCCCAAAGAGAACAAGGTATTTGTTGCTCGGACGGCTATATTTCTTGAGAAGGAGTTTCTTCTGCAAGAGGCCAGTGGGAGAGAAATAAAGCTGGATGAGAATCCAGAGGAAGGACAAAGTGCGCAAGCACAGTTGGATGAGCCTGAGCTGGTAGAACAGGTTATTGAACAACCTGAGGCTCAGATATCACGGGAACCGCGAAGATCGGGAAGGATCCGTCGACAGCCTGAGCGCTATGACGGAGTCTACATCATTGATAATGATGAACCCCTCACTTATGCGGATGCGGTCAGTGGACCGGAGTCAGCGAGATGGCTTGAAGCTATGCGCGCCGAGATGGACTCCATGTCAGATAACCAAGTTTGGGATTTGGTTGATCCGCCTCCTGTAACATCCCACATACTTAACCCCAAGCAAATAACACAATCGCAAAAGTAATAGGATGTTTCATATAAGATCGATCAAATGCTAGGTAAAACCGAGTTCAAGAAAAACACGATCTGAAAATTTTCAAAACTCCAAACACATAAAATCTTCGAATCACAAATCTCATAAATCACATAAAGGTACCTGCCACCACGCAATACGTGCACTAGACATATGCACGTTACAGTTGTATCAAAACCGATTGCAAAAATACACATCAACTTCAATTTCAAAACAAATCCACAAAATCGATTTTATAAACTAATACCAAACACCGAAACCAGGCCGAAGCCCGCGGTGACACAAAAATCCAACTCAGTTAATTGCCACCATCTGGCAACACAAATTCACATAGTTCACATTGTTCACATCACATGGTTCACATAGTTCATATAAATCATAAGTTTTAGCCACAACTGGCATCATAATCATAAACACATTAAGCATAATCACAGCATCCATATAATGCTAACTGCGCCCCTGCTCTACACCTGAAAATAGTGAGGGGTGAGCTACACAGCCCAGTGAGTGGATAGTCTAATTGACCATCCATAACATACTCTCAAAAACATATGCAGATTATTTTAAAAATCTTTAACAGGATATCATGTCAACACATAATAACAAATTCGATGCAAAAATCGTATAAGCAGCCAAAAATATACACACCAACATATAATAACCTCAGGTTCTAGAGTTATACTCTAAACCAACTGAACACACATATTCTAAACCAACTAAACACACCATACTTAATTAACCTAGTTGTCCAGCATATTCACAAAGTGACCAATATGGTCTAACCCGGCTTGGCCAAAGCACTGGAGCTGCAAAATCTCGTGCAACACATAAACATGGATAGTGAATAGAATCAGGAGGTGGCCCCCGTCAGGTCACGACGTGGCACGCTGGTCTATCACGCCATAACATAAAACGAGAATAGAATCAGGAGGTGGCCCCCGTCAGGTCACGACGTGGCACGCTGGTCTATCACGCCATAACATAAAACGAGAATGATGACATCAAGAGGTGGCCCCTATCTGACCAAGACATGGCACTTTGGGTCTTATATCATTCCCAACACATAAAAGAGTAGTGACATCAAGAGGTGGCCCCTGTCTGACCAAGACATGGCACTTTGCGTCAAAACCCGTTCTCCCAAAAGGTTCCTACTGGACAACAGACACATCTTATTTCATATTTCACAAGGGTGGACATATTTCACAAAGGTCACATAAACGGACTCCTAAGTGTCAACTAGACTCTAGGATAGTCATCACAAAAAAATCACATCGGGCAGGCTGAACTTCAACCCCCATCACAATAATCATAATAGGCAGGTTGAACATCAACCCCCTCACATATCACAGTACAGGGCTGAAATTCAAACCCTTAACATATCACATAAGGACTATCCCCTTGAGTTCATAGTTACACCTAGCCTTAGTCCTAACCATCACATGATCATCACAGATAATATTCGAAAACCCCATATCAACATAATTTTCGAAATTCACATAATCACATAATATTCATATTTCACATAATCACATAATGATCAACATAAAATTCCAAGGGTCACATAAACACTTAATATTTAACAATCACATAATTACATAATATTAACAATCATATACTATGGTGTGGTCCTTAGATTTCATGCTGATTAGTTCAATCAAAACTTACTATGTTATCACCCAAATTTGTCTCAGACAAAAATACAAGTTACACCCACAAAGAACATAAAATTAAAACAGGCATTCATAAAATCAGCATAAAATGTAAAACATATATTCTTATAATTTACTTTACAAATTACCACAATTACCACAAATTACCATATGTAAACATGTTAAATACAATTATCAAATTTCGGTTTAACTACAATTAACAATGTTTCGGCTACAAAAATCATTGGTTTAATATTACTAAAATTCTTTATAAAATACCTAATTAACAAGAAATTCATGCTCAATGTTCAATGATTTAATACTACCAAAATACCTTAAATTTCATACAAATTTCGGTTAAACAAACACCAAGATTAATTCGGTTTTTACAACAATTTACATGATATATACCTTCTTGCAATTTTCGGTTTTTCACATGAAGAACAACTAATGCCTTAAATTCAATTTTCATCATATAATTACCTTTGTCAAAATTCGGTTTTCATCATATAATCATCTTTACAAAAATTCGGTTTTCATCATAGTGAAATCTTGAATTTCGGTTTTAGCATGATAATGTTTCCAACAAACAAATGTCTCATCTAATACATCAATTAACACAAACAAATAGATAGCAATCAATTAGACACTCCACTCACCTCTTAAATCGAAAATTCTCCACAAAAGAAATCGTCCAAAGCTTTTGAAGTCACCCAAAGGATCTCCAAGAATCGCCAAGAAAGTTTCACCTCAAGGAAAATTCGTCAAGGGGAAGAAGATGAAGGAAGAACACCAAAAATCGCCTCCAAGCTTTCCAAGAGTCGCCAAGTTCTTCCAAGCCGCCACCTTAATTCTCTCAAGACTCCAAAATCGCCAATAATCTCACCCTAGTCGAATTTACCACTTAAACTTTGGGTTTCTAAATTTTAAACCCTATAACCCATTAATTCCAATAGGTTTAACCCACTTAACTAATAATTTCGAATTTTCAAACCCAATTAGCTAATTCGAATTTTTATTCCAATATCCCATAGTTAACCAATTAATTTAATTAACTTATCCAATAACCAATCACTTAACCGAAAATCCAATAAGAATTTAAGTTAACATCCAATAAGAATTAAATTAATTAACCAATAAGGTCTAATTAATTAACTCACAATTTACAACCATAATTCCTAATTAATTTATCATGAACAACCCATAATAAATTATCATAATTTAACAGCCAACAATCAAATAAATAATTTCTAATTAATTAACTATCAACAACCAATACATAGAAAATATCATAATCGATAATTTTATTTAAATCAATACTTTATCATAATTTATCATAGAAAATAATGCTTACCAGAACTTAAGATCCTTGGATCTTACATTCCTCCCTCCTTATAAAGCTTTAGTCCTCTAAAGCTCAGCATCCATATCATCAAAGAGGTAAGCATAATTTTTCCTCATATCAGCTTCAGTCTCCCAAGTCGCTTCTTCAACTGATTGATTTCCCCAGATAACCTTTACCAAAGGTATAGTCTTGTTCCTCAGAACTTTATCCTTCCTATCCACAATCCGGAGAGGTCTTTCCTCAAAAGTCAAGTCACTCTGAATCTGAAGAGGTTCCAACTCCAACACATGAGATGGATCAGGATGATACTTCCTCAAAGCAGAGACATGGAATACATTATGTACCTGATCCATAGTAGGAGGTAAAGCTAAACGGTAAGCTACTGGACCAACTCTCTCAATAATATCAAAAGGGCCTACAAACCTAGGGCCCAACTTGCCCTTTTTGCCAAACCTCATAACACCCTTAGTAGGTGACACCTTCAAGAACACATGGTCTCCTACCATAAACTCCAAAGGACGACGACGGTCATCGGCATAACTCTTCTGTCTGTCCCGAGCAATTTTCAGCTTATCCTGGATCTCTCTGACCTTATCAGTAGTCTCCTGAACTGCCTCAGATCTCAAAATCATCCTGTCACCAGTTTCCTCCCAACACAAGGGAGTCCTACACCTTCTCCCATACAAGGCCTCATAAGGAGCCATCTGAATACTGGAGTGGAAACTATTATTATAAGTGAATTCTATCAAAGATAGATCCCGGTTCCACTCAGAACTCCAATCAACCACATAGGCTCTCAACAAATCCTCTAGAGTCTGTATAGTACGCTCCGTCTGGCCATCAGACTGAGGATGGTATGCGGTACTAAAACTCAACTTAGTACCCAAACCCTCCTGTAAACTCCTCCAAAATCTGGACAGAAATCGAGAATCCCTATCAGACACAATATCAACTGGCACTCCATGCAGCCTGACTATCTCATTAATGTACAATCTAGCCAGTCTCTCTAAAGAATAAGTCATCTTGATTGGAAGAAAATGGGCTGATTTAGTGAGCCTATCAACAATCACCCAAATAGCATCATGACCCAATCTGGTTCTGGGCAAACCACATACAAAATCCATACTGATGCATTCCCACTTCCACTCAGGAATAGGAAGGGGCTGCAACAAACCACCAGGCTTTTGATGTTCAGCCTTTATAGTCTGACAGGTCAAACACCTAGAGACAAAATCAAGCACTTCTTTCTTCATACCCGGCCACCAAAAATTTTTCTTAAGGTCCTGATACATCTTAGTCACACCAGAATGTAGAGAATATTTGGAGTTATGGCTGTCCTCCAATATTTCTTTCCTCAAGCTCGGTTCCTCAGGGACACATACCCTTCCACGAAACCGAAGAATACCATCATCAGACACACTAAAGTCCTGAACTGCGCCATCAACCAGACCATCCCTGATCTGAACTAATCTCGGATCCACAGACTGCTGATCTCTGATCTTCTGCAACAAAGCAGACTGTACTCTGAGAAAAGCCACATAACCAGTCTGGACTCTAGGAGAAACACTGATCCTGAGATCTCTGAACTCCTGCAGTAACTGCCATTCACTGACCCGTAGTGCAGCTACTGAAGTAACTGGATGTCTACTCAGTGCATCCGCCACCACATTGGCCTTTCCAGCCTGATACTGAATAGAGAAGTCATAATCTTTAATCAATTCCATCCATCTCCTCTGCCTCATGTTCAACTCCTTCTGAGTGAAGATGTACTTGAGACTCTGGTGATTAGTGAACAGATCAAACTCCTGACCCAACAAATAGTGACGCCATATCTTCAAAGCAAAGACTATGGCCGCCAACTCTAAATCATGCGTAGGATAGTTCAATTCATACTCCTTCAGTTGTCTCGAAGCATAGGCTACCACAGAACCCTTCTGCATCAAGACACAACCCAGTCCTTTGCCTGAAGCATCAGTATAAACAGTAAACCTTTCCCCATCACTAGGAATAATGAGGATCGGTGTACTAGTCAATCTTCTTTTCAGCTCCTGGAAGCTCTCTTCACACTTGTCATCCCAAACAAACTTGGCCTCCTTTCTGGTCAATTTGGTTAAAGGACCCGCCAGCTTGGAGAATCCCTCAACAAATCTCCGGTAGTAACCTGCTAAACCCAGAAAACTCCTGATCTCAGTAGCACTAGTAGGTCTTCCCCAATCAAGGATAGCTTGTACTTTAACAGGATCCACAGACACCCCCTGACCAGAAATCACATGTCCAAGAAAACTGATCTTCTCTAGCCAGAACTCACACTTACTAGCCTTGGCATATAACCGATTCTTCCTCAGAACCTCCAGTACTCTGCGCAAATCACTGACATGATCTGAAGTAGTCCGAGAGTACACCAATATATCGTCTATAAAGACTACTACACAAGAGTCAAGCAATTCATGGAATACCCTGTTCATCAAATCCATGAAGACAGCAGGTGCATTCGTCAGTCCAAAAGGCATAACTAAAAATTCGAAATGCCCATACCTGGTCCTGAAAGCAGTCTTAAATATATCCTCATCCTTGACTCTAAGCTGATAATACCCTGATCTCAGATCAATTTTAGAGAACACTGTAGCTCCCTGTAATTGATCAAATAGATCATCAATTCTGGGAAGAGGATACTTATTCTTAATGGTCACTTGGTTCAACTGCCTGTAGTCTATACACATCCTCAGGGTTCCATCCTTCTTCTTCACAAATAGCACTGGCGCTCCCCAGGGTGAAGCACTAGGCCGAATGTACCCTTTCTCTAACAATTCCTCCAGTTGTTTCTTAAGCTCGGCCAACTCTGAAGTAGCCATACGATAAGGAGCTCTGGAGATAGGTGCCGTACCTGGCGCCAACTCAATGCCAAATTCCACTTCTCTAACTGGTGGCAAACCTGAAAATTCCTCAGAGAACACATCAGGAAATTCTTTCACCACCGCCATCTGAGTCAGATCAGAAGTAGAATCATCCTGCACCTTAACATGTGCAAGATACCCCTTGCATCCACTAGCAAGTAACTTCCTGGCCTGCAGGAAAGATATCACATGCGGTCTTTGGTCTGACACTAGACCTCTCACAAAAATCCGGTTTCCATCTAACAGATTTAAAGTGATTACTTTCTCAAAGCAATCCACAGAGGCATGATGTGAGGACAACCAATCCATACCTAGAATGACATCATAGTCTTGCATGTCTAGGAGGATTAAATCCACTAGAAACTCATAACCCTCTACATGCATCACACAATCAGCACACACAGTGTCTGTAGATAATGACTTTCCTAAGGGAGTACTCACAGACACAACATAATCTAGCATCTTAGGTAACACAGGTAAACATGCAGCAAACTTAACAGATACAAAAGACAAATTTGCACCAGGGTCAAATAGAATGCGAGCTAACTGATCAAATACAAATAAGGTACCTTCCACGACGGATCGGGAAGCTCGTGTATCCTTCTCAGCCCCAGCATAGACTCGTGTCTGGACTGTAGGCTTCTCTGCGCCTCTAGGCTGCATCTCAGGCTCTTTGCAATCCTTGACCATGTGTCCTGGTTTCTTACACCTGAAGCATACACCATTCTTCTTATGACAATCTTTCACTAGATGTCCCTTGAGCCCACAATAACTACAAGTCCGGTCCTCTGTGACATTGGTTCTCACGTCCCTGGCATCCCTGAACTGCTGTGGTGCATCCCTGGACTGCTGCGGTGTCTTGTAAGAGTAAGGCTTAAACCGGCTCCTCTTGTAGTCCTTATGCCTAGGGTATTTCTTACCCTTGCCGCCACTGCCATGCTGAGGAACCACCGCCTCCACTGCATGAATCACTGTCACGGCAGCATGAGAACTCCTCTCAGCTATGTATCTCTCAATAGTGCGTGCTCGACCAACTGTCTCAACATAGGTCTCCAAGTGCTGAGCACCAACATGCTCCCTAATATCCCATCTGAGACCTCTGAGAAACTTGGTAGCTCTCCTCTTTTCAGTATTTATCAGATGAGGAGCATACTTTCCTAATTTCGTGAACTGTAGCTCATACTGGTCCACTGTCATATCACCCTGCTCCAGATGAATAAATTCCACCTCTCGGTCCTCTACCAAACTATCTGGGAAGTACTTCTCGTTAAATCGAGACAAGAAGTAAGGCCAATCTACAGTCTCATGTCTTTCTTCGGCGAGTCTCACCACGCCTTTCCACCACTCATCTGCGTCACTACGCATCATATAGGTGGTCAGACATAACTTATCCTCATCTGAGCAGCGCATGACTTGGAAAATCTTTTCCAAGCACAACTGCCAGTTCTCAGCAGTACTGGATTCTGAGCCCCCATAAACAAAGTTGGGACCCAGTTTCTGGAATTCACTCACAAGCGAGGCATAGTGCTTGTGACACACACATACCACAGTCAGGAAAACAAACATAAACCTATTAGGTGTCTAGCAATACACAAACATGTTTTCCCCCAAACTAAGTTTTAGCTAGCCAACTTGCTCTGATACCATTCTGTAACATCCCACATACTTAACCCCAAGCAAATAACACAATCGCAAAAGTAATAGGATGTTTCATATAAGATCGATCAAATGCTAGGTAAAACCGAGTTCAAGAAAAACACGATCTGAAAATTTTCAAAACTCCAAACACATAAAATCTTCGAATCACAAATCTCATAAATCACATAAAGGTACCTGCCACCACGCAATACGTGCACTAGACATATGCACGTTACAGTTGTATCAAAACCGATTGCAAAAATACACATCAACTTCAATTTCAAAACAAATCCACAAAATCGATTTTATAAACTAATACCAAACACCGAAACCAGGCCGAAGCCCGCGGTGACACAAAAATCCAACTCAGTTAATTGCCACCATCTGGCAACACAAATTCACATAGTTCACATTGTTCACATCACATGGTTCACATAGTTCATATAAATCATAAGTTTTAGCCACAACTGGCATCATAATCATAAACACATTAAGCATAATCACAGCATCCATATAATGCTAACTGCGCCCCTGCTCTACACCTGAAAATAGTGAGGGGTGAGCTACACAGCCCAGTGAGTGGATAGTCTAATTGACCATCCATAACATACTCTCAAAAACATATGCAGATTATTTTAAAAATCTTTAACAGGATATCATGTCAACACATAATAACAAATTCGATGCAAAAATCATATAAGCAGCCAAAAATATACACACCAACATATAATAACCTCAGGTTCTAGAGTTATACTCTAAACCAACTGAACACACATATTCTAATCCAACTAAACACACCATACTTAATTAACCTAGTTGTCCAGCATATTCACAAAGTGACCAATATGGTCTAACCCGGCTTGGCCAAAGCACTGGGAGCTGCAAAATCTCGTGCAACACATAAACATGGACAGTGAATAGAATCAGGAGGTGGCCCCCGTCAGGTCACGACGTGGCACGCTGGTCTATCACGCCATAACATAAAACGAGAATAGAATCAGGAGGTGGCCCCCGTCAGGTCACGACGTGGCACGCTGGTCTATCACGCCATAACATAAAACGAGAATGATGACATCAAGAGGTGGCCCCTGTCTGACCAAGACATGGCACTTTGGGTCTTATATCATTCCCAACACATAAAAGAGTAGTGACATCAAGAGGTGGCCCCTGTCTGACCAAGACATGGCACTTTGCGTCAAAACCCGTTCTCCCAAAAGGTTCCTACTGGACAACAGACACATCTTATTTCATATTTCACAAGGGTGGACATATTTCACAAAGGTCACATAAACGGACTCCTAAGTGTCAACTAGACTCTAGGATAGTCATCACAAAAAAATCACATCGGGCAGGCTGAACTTCAACCCCCATCACAATAATCATAATAGGCAGGTTGAACATCAACCCCCTCACATATCACAGTACAGGGCTGAAATTCAAACCCTTAACATATCACATAAGGACTATCCCCTTGAGTTCATAGTTACACCTAGCCTTAGTCCTAACCATCACATGATCATCACAGATAATATTCGAAAACCCCATATCAACATAATTTTCGAAATTCACATAATCACATAATATTCATATTTCACATAATCACATAATGATCAACATAAAATTCCAAGGGTCACATAAACACTTAATATTTAACAATGACATAATTACATAATATTAACAATCATATACTATGGTGTGGTCCTTAGATTTCATGCTGATTAGTTCAATCAAAACTTACTATGTTATCACCCAAATTTGTCTCAGACAAAAATACAAGTTACACCCACAAAGAACATAAAATTAAAACAGGCATTCATAAAATCAGCATAAAATGTAAAACATATATTCTTATAATTTACTTTACAAATTACCACAATTACCACAAATTACCATATGTAAACATGTTAAATACAATTATCAAATTTCGGTTTAACTACAATTAACAATGTTTCGGCTACAAAAATCATTGGTTTAATATTACTAAAATTCTTTATAAAATACCTAATTAACAAGAAATTCATGCTCAATGTTCAATGATTTAATACTACCAAAATACCTTAAATTTCATACAAATTTCGGTTAAACAAACACCAAGATTAATTCGGTTTTTACAACAATTTACATGATATATACCTTCTTGCAATTTTCGGTTTTTCACATGAAGAACAACTAATGCCTTAAATTCAATTTTCATCATATAATTACCTTTGTCAAAATTCGGTTTTCATCATATAATCATCTTTACAAAAATTCGGTTTTCATCATAGTGAAATCTTGAATTTCGGTTTTAGCATGATAATGTTTCCAACAAACAAATGTCTCATCTAATACATCAATTAACACAAACAAATAGATAGCAATCAATTAGACACTCCACTCACCTCTTAAATCGAAAATTCTCCACAAAAGAAATCGTCCAAAGCTTTTGAAGTCACCCAAAGGATCTCCAAGAATCGCCAAGAAAGTTTCACCTCAAGGAAAATTCGTCAAGGGGAAGAAGATGAAGGAAGAACACCAAAAATCGCCTCCAAGCTTTCCAAGAGTCGCCAAGTTCTTCCAAGCCGCCACCTTAATTCTCTCAAGACTCCAAAATCGCCAATAATCTCACCCTAGTCGAATTTACCACTTAAACTTTGGGTTTCTAAATTTTAAACCCTATAACCCATTAATTCCAATAGGTTTAACCCACTTAACTAATAATTTCGAATTTTCAAACCCAATTAGCTAATTCGAATTTTTATTCCAATATCCCATAGTTAACCAATTAATTTAATTAACTTATCCAATAACCAATCACTTAACCGAAAATCCAATAAGAATTTAAGTTAACATCCAATAAGAATTAAATTAATTAACCAATAAGGTCTAATTAATTAACTCACAATTTACAACCATAATTCCTAATTAATTTATCATGAACAACCCATAATAAATTATCATAATTTAACAGCCAACAATCAAATAAATAATTTCTAATTAATTAACTATCAACAACCAATACATAGAAAATATCATAATCGATAATTTTATTTAAATCAATACTTTATCATAATTTATCATAGAAAATAATGCTTACCAGAACTTAAGATCCTTGGATCTTACACCTCCGGGAGTTATCCCTATAGGCTGTAAATGGATCTTCAAGAAGAAGATTGACATGGATGGTAACGTGGTTACCTATAAAGGCAGGCTAGTTGCGAAAGGTTTCAAACAAATCTACGGGATAGATTATGATGAAACTTTCTCACCTGTAGCTATGTTTAAGTCTATTCGGATTCTTTTCGCGATAGCTGCATATTATGATTATGAGATTTGGCAAATGGATGTGAAGACAGCTTTCCTTAATGGAAATCTGGATGAGGATGTGTATATGACACAACTAGAAGGTTTCACTAATCCATCAGATCGTCATAAGATATGCAAGTTAAAGAAGTCTATTTATGGACTTAAACAAGCATCTAGAAGCTGGAATATTCGTTTTGATGAATCAATCTCTGAGTTTGGTTTCATCAAGAACGAGGATGACCCGTGTGTATATAAGAGGTTTAGTGGGAGCGTAATTACTTTCCTAGTCCTCTACGTCGATGATATCTTGATCATTGGAAATGACATTCCTGAAATGCATGCCGTTAAGGCATGGTTAAGGAAATGTTTCCAGATGAAAGATTTAGGAGAAGCAGCCTATGTATTAGGTGTGAAGATCTACAGGGATAGATCTAAGAGGCTTCTCGGGCTGTGCCAGAGTACTTACATCGATAAAGTCCTGGAGAGATTTCATTTAGAGAATTCTAAAAGAGGATATCTTCCAGTCAGACATGGTCTGAATCTTTCGAAGAGTCAGTGTCCACAAACACAGACTGAGAAAGATGAAATGGACAATACGCCTTATGCTTCGGCTATTGGATCCATTATGTATGCGATGTTGTGTACTCGCCCAGACATTGCTTACGGGTTAAGCGTGACCAGTCGGTTCCAAAGTAATCCAGGTATGGCGCACTGGATTGCAGTCAAGAACATTTTAAAATATCTGCGGAGGACCAAAGATATGTTCTTGATATATGGTGGTCAGGAAGCACTCAGTATTGAAGGATATACTGACGCTTCGTTCCAGTCAGACCAGGATGATTTCCGATCACAATCAGGCTATGTTTTTAGCTTGAATGGAGGAGCAGTGGTGTGGAAGAGTTTCAAACAGTCAACTGTTGCTGATTCCACAACAGAAGCCGAGTATGTTGCAGCCTCGGAAGCATCCAAGGAGGCAGTGTGGATTCGTAAGTTCGTGAGAGAACTTGGTGTTGTTCCTTCGAGTGCAGATCCTTTGGTTATCTTCTGTGATAACACTGGAGCAATCGCACAAGCAAAGGAACCACGGTCGCACCAGAAGTCCAAGCACATACAGAGACGGTTTTACTTGATCAGGGAGATCATAGATCGTGGCGAGATCAAAGTTTGCAAGGTTCATACGGATGAAAATCTGGCAGACCCGCTTACCAAGCCTCTAGCGCAGCAGAAGCGTGAGAAGCACTGTAATAACATGGGTTTGAGATTTCTCAACCATTAGATTAAGTGCAAGTGGGAGATTGTTGGGGTATGCCCTTAAGCCTAATGTTTGAGGCCTTGGGATTGTAACAGTATCATTTGTATAAACTTATATGTTTATAAAGGCATGGTTGTTATTCAGTTAGCTACATTGTCTGCAGCAATATATATGTTCTTCTGAATAATGTCTCAAAGCTGTTCAGCTAGGCTGACATGCAGTTAAGTCCTTAGTCGAGATATCTTGGTGAACATGAGACAGCCTTGATATGGTTAAGACTAATATGTGTTCTAATCTTATAGGATGCTTCGAGCATGGAATAAGATGTAGACTCATGGGTACATTGGATGTACTGGACTGACCCTACTAGGATGTTCAATTGTTTGTCACAATGTGAATAATCCTTGATTGCAACAAGTGGCACATTTCCTCTGACTTGAGATCACTTGTGTTTCCTAAATGATGATTGTCATTGTTTTGAGGTAGTTCAATATCATTTGAAACATAATGATTATAGACTATCTTGGATAATGAGCTTGAATCAGGTTAGGGCACTAGTGATACACATAGGATTGCCGTCTCCTTGTTTAAGGAGTGTGATGTTCTAAAGGGGCCCCCCTGGATGAGATGATTGAGAAAGTGTATGGCCATACCCAGGTGACTATGTTCATCTGATCTAATCATGCTTGTCATATTGGAGTTACAAGCTTGACACGCTTGTCCAATAAGAACATCCAGTGGCAAAAGGAAATATGTATGCTTAGTGAGTTGAATTCACACTTGTACTGTGGTTTGGGTGTAGTCTTGGAAGACTCTTTCCTTTATATCGGGAGACAGTGATGTGTTGCTAGATACACCTCACTGATCGTGATAACGTGAGTTATCGTTACCGACATTTAAAGGAAACCCTCAGGGTCGCACAATTTGATGATATGGCTTACTTAAGTCAGATCGTGTGGACTGAATTATTTGGGTTCAGTTTAAAGGGATTTAATCTCTGATTGTAAGTGAGATCTGGTCTGATCATGTTTGATTGATTAGGGCTTGAGATCGGTAAGCTTCGATCGAGAGAATGGATGCTAGATCAGTTAGATCAGGAGCATCAAGAGATCGACGGTCAGATCAAGAACCTAAGTGTTTATTATGGTCTGGACTGGTTGCTTGGTTTATTTGGTTATTGAACCAAATTCAAATGAACCGGCTCATGGATGAGCGCTTGGTTTAAAGAATAGAGAGGAAAAATGCGATTGGTTCGAAATGCATGAACACATGATCGCATGAAAGAGTAAGTTGGCTATTTTTAGCAACCACGCCTCCATGTCTTGTGTGGAGCGCATCTCTTGTCGCCTCACTTCTATTCCCGTCGCCTTCTCTCGTGTGGAACCTCTGCTTCACGCTTTTGAAGAGTCGAGGACTAAGCAAGCAAGTTTATCTCATTCCCTCCATACGAAGGACTCCTTGAAGATTTGCTAGCACAAAGTCGCCAAGGAAGTAGTCGCCTTCTCATTGTGTGTGTCATCTAAGGAGAAGAGGCACTTGCGTCTTTGATTCCAAGACACCATCAAACCGATGGCAATGGTATGGTTCTATCTCTTGTGCAATCGGTTTTAAGTTGATTATAAATGCATGCATCAAAAGATCCTAGAAACCCCCTTTCCGCTGCTTAAAAGAAAAATGCATGCGCCTATCTAGGGTTTCGCCCCCTTTGTTAGGGGATCTTTCAGTTTTTTCAGAAAAACCAAAGCATGCGCCAACTAAAGGAAACAAATATTGAGTTTCGACATGCAGAAACTTTCGCATAAACTATAGATCTAACCCATAAGCGCAACCAAAGAAGCATCATTCATGCGCCACAACAAGCATGTAAAATTTTCGCATGAAGATAACCCTAGATCTATTCAGCTTGCGCAAACATGGATCACAATACATAACATAAAGCAATCATATGAATCATGCATCAAACATGGCTCTGATACCAATTGAGAGTCCCCAATATCTAAGGGGGGCGAAACCCTAAAGTGGCGCAAACATAATATGGGCAGCGGATGCTAGGGTTTCATAGGATCGAAAACATGTCACATGATCAACTTTTAACAACATGTATTCATGATAAGAATTCATACCATAGCCATTTCTGGATGGCGCCTTGGAAGCAAAAACGCAAATGCCTTTTCTCCAAAGATGACGCACACAATGAGAAGGCGACTACTTCCTTGGCGACTTTGTGCTAGCAAATCTTCAAGGAGTCCTTCGTATGGAGGATATGAGATCTCTTGCGGCAAGGTCGATGAAGCTCTTGCACCCCTCTTTTCGTGTAGCCTTGTCACCACACGAGAGCGAGAGCCATAAAGAGGCGACGAGTGCAACGTTCTCGTTGAACGTGGGAGCGTGGCTTCTAAAAATAGCAAGCCAAAAACTCGCCTCATACTCTCATGCGATCATGCGTTCACTTCAAGTGAACCAATCGGTCCTCTTTGAACCGAGCCATGGTTCAATTGCATTTGGTTCAAAGACCAAATCAAACCAGCCCAAGCCTTTAGTCCAGATCAAATTAAACCCCTAAGGCTTAAGATCTGACCGTTGATCTCTTGATGCTCTTGATCTCACCAATCTAGCATCAATTCTCTCAATCGAAGCTTACCGATCTCAAGCCCTAATCAATCAAACATGATCAGACCAGATCTCACTTTCAATCAGAGATTAAATCCCTTTAAAACTGAATCCAAATAATTCAGTCCACACGATCTGACTTAAATAAGCCATATCATCAAATTGTGCGACCCTAAGGGTTTTCTTTAAATGTCGGTAACGATAACTTACGTTATCACGATCAGTGAGGGGTATCTAGCAACACATCACTGTCTCCCGATATAAAGAAAAGAGTCTTCCAAGACTACACCCAAAACACAGCACAAGTGTGAATCCAACTCACAAGGCATACATGCTTCCTCTGCCACTGGATGTTCTTTATTGGACAAGCCTGTCAAGCTCGTAACTCCAATATGATGAGCATGATTAGATCAGATGAACACAGTCATCTGGGTATGGCCATACACTTTCTCAATCATCTCATCCAGGGGGCCCCTTTAGAACATCACACTCCAATTAAGGAGACGGCATTCCTATATCTATCACTAGTGCCCTAACATGACTCAAGCTCACCATCCAAGATAGTCTATAATCATTATGTTTCAAATGATATTGAACTACCTCAAAACAATGACAATCATCATTTAGAAACACAAGTGATCTCAAGTCAAAGGAAATGTGCCACTTGTACACATACAAGGATTATTCACATTGTGACAAGCAATTGAATATCCTAGTAGGGTCTGTCCAGTACATCCAATGTACCCATGAGTCTACATCTTATTCCATGCTCGAAGCATCCTATAAGATTAGAACACATATTAGTCTCAATCATATCAAGGCTGTCTCATGTTCATCAAGATATATCGACTAAGGACTTTACTGCATGTCAGCCCAGCTGAACAGCATTTGAGACATTATTCAGAAGTACACTTATTACAGCAGACAAGGTAACAACCTGAATAACAACCATTGCCTTTATAAACTAAAAAGTTTATACATGATACTGTTACTATCCCAAGGCCTCAAACATTAGCCTTAAGGGCATACCCCAACATCGCAACCCCAGATCTTAATAAATGTCAAGCTTGGCTGTTTCCCATACCATAACTCATATGGAGTCTTAGAAACGGCCTTGGATGGCACTCGGTTTAGTACCTTTGCAGCTGTTTCTGGTGCAAATCCCAAAAGGAGTAAGGTAGAGTAGCCTGACTCATCATAGAACGAACCATATCCAGTAAGGTTCTATTTCTCCTCTCGGACACACCATTCCATTGCGGTGTTCCTGGCGGAGTGAGCTGTGAGATAATCCCACAATCCTTCAGATAGTCAGTAAACTCTCGACTCAAGTATTCTCCACCTCGATCTGAACGAAGTGCCTTGATATTTCGGCCTAGCTGATTTTGTACTTCATTTTTGAACTCTTTGAACTTGTCAAAAGATTCACTCTTATGTCTCATTAGATAGACATAACCATACCTACTGAAATCATCAGTAAAGGTAATGAAGTACGAATAGCCACCTCTGGCATGTTTACTAAATGGCCCGCACATATCACTGTGAATGAGGTCAAGTAAACCTGAAGCCCTTTGACCTTTATTAGAAAAAGGAGCTTTCGTCATTTTACCCATTAAACAAGCTTTGCATGTATCAAGCTCCTCATAGGAGAATGATCCCAGCAGTCCATGATCATGCAACCGCTTAATGCGCTTCTTGTTGATATGGCCTAAACGACTATGCCATAGCAAGGTGCTGTTATTAGCATACTTGGCTTTCTTGTTATCAATTTGTTGTATAGAACATTCCATGTCCAACATGAATAACCCATTGTTAATCGATCCAGTAGCATAAACAATATTATCAAAAGAAATAATACACTTTGAAATATTGCATTCAAAGGAAAACCCTTTCCTGACAAGAGCAGGAATAGAGATAATATTTTTCGTAATGCTTGGTACAAAATAACAATTGTCCAGTTCCAATACAAGTCCAGATGGTAAAGAGATGTAATAAACGCCTACAGCAACAGCAGCAACCCGTGCCCCGTTTCCAACTCATAGGTCCACCTCATGCTGTCCCACCTGTCTTCTTCTCTTGAGTTCCTGTACATTAGAACAAATGTGAACTCCACATGCAGTGTCCAACACCCATGAAATAGAAGAAGAAGATATCATGACTTCAGTCACAAAAATACCTGAGCCAGAAGAGAAAGGATTGCTTCCCTTCTTGTCTCCTTGGAGCGCTTTACAGTCCTTTTTCCAGTGACCGAGCTGGCCACAATGGAAACATCTGTATTCCTTCGACCGCTTAACCTTTTGTTTCAGAGCCTTGCTGTAGCTCTTAACAGGGGCTTTGCCCTTCTTCCCCTTCTTCTTGTTCCTTGAAGGAATGAGCAAGACAGAGGATGAAGGCTTTCCCTTTAGAGTCAACTCTGTAGTCAAGAGCATATTCAGCAACTCTGCCGGGGTACAGTCAATCTTGTTCATATTAAAATTAATGATGAACGGATCAAAAGTAGCTGGAAGAGACTGCAATATGATGTCTACAGCAAGCTCCTGATTGATGGTATGTCCCAGTTTCTCTAGAGCCTCCTTGTACCCAATCATTTTGAGTACGTGAGCTCCCACTGGACTCCCTTCAGCCAGTTTGCTCTGAAAGAAAAGCTTAGTCAAATTATAGCGTTCAGTCCTAGCCTGTGCAGCATACAGCAGCTTGAGGTTTGCTATAATTTGTATAGCAGATAGATCCTCATGCTGACGCTGCAACTCTGGCGTCATAGACGCAAGCATCAGGCAAGCGACATCAATGCTATCATTGACATGCTTCTCATAGGCATCCCGAACCGCCCTTGCGGCGTTCGGAGCGGGTTGAGGCGGTATTGCCGTCTCGAGGACATACAGTTTCTTCTCAACCTTAAGAACAATCTTAAGGTGTCCGTACCAGTCTGAGAAGTTTGGCCCCGCAAACTTCTCCCTTTCCAGTAGGGATCGCACATTGAAATTCGTGGTGTTCGTTGCTGCAGTAATCTACAACATTGCAAGAACAGCAAGGTCAGTATCAATGTTAGAATCAATTCAGGACTTAAGAATGATTCTTTTCTCACTATTTTATCTGACTGAAAAATCCAGCAAAACAGCCCGAAAGAGTAAAACTCTTTTAGTGAGATGGGATCCAGATTTCATACTTGGTCTCCGCGTCCCGCTCAGGCGAGATAAGATGCACAGAGAGTACAAGCACTAGTCTCTGGTAGGCAATCCCTGCCAATCGCCAACCCGTGCGATTCCCCTTCATCCGGGCAATCCAGCAGACTGTGCCAACTGAGTTGGTACAACACAGTCTCTGATCCCACAGATGGTTGCCTCCATATAGCTACCATATGCGCCACATATGTAGCCTACATGGTCAAGCTGACCTGACCTACTCCCTGGACCACCACGTGCTATGCTGAGCAACGAGAAGCGATAAATCCCTTCCCTGTAACACGCAGGTGTAATCACACACCATCTGAAGATAGATGGGCGTGCCCACTGAGTGGGTACAACACGGCCCCAACGATAGTCAGAACAGTGAGGTTTCGCGCCAGAAGGCTTATGAGCTTGATATTTTGCGTTGGATTTTAACGGTCTTTTATCTTCTTAACTATCATGCATACCCTATGGTGATAGCAGAAGATTAAATCATGCAATTCTAATTATATAAACAATAAATAGAAAGCATGCTGATCTTATGTGGTAAAAGCCCATTAAGCCTAGGTAAGACCTTAATTTAACTTAAGTCTTCACTTGAGCTGTTGATGGGTCTTTTGCATCTCATCTGGCCCAACCCAGGGCCCAAGCGCCCACTGCAGCTCAGGTGCGCCCACCAGGTAAATGCGCCTGTCCCAGAGTCGAACCCTGGACCTCCCACCTAGTCAAGCCACTGCTGCATGCGCCTCTGCCAAGTGTGCTCTGTGCTCTTGTCTGATTACATTACAATTTAATCTATCTAGACAAGATTGACACGCAGGTCAATTACACAATAAATTAATTAAAATGTGATGCGCAGATCACAATTATAATAATTTACAGTTTAATCCAGGCACACAGGCCCCAGCACAGCACAAATTAAAATAGGCAGCCCACATAAGATTAAATAAACAAGCAATATGGTATACATTCATCATGTGCTCCAAATCAGAAAATAAAATTTTTGAAAACCCATTGTCATCAATTTTTATTTTCCTTATTAGCCCTACTACCTTACAACGGTCCATTAATAGGGATCCACTCATCATACCTAGTCAGATCCACTGCCCTTGCATGCACCAAGTCGTAACTGACTTGAGCTGACAAGTCTTAGCAAGGGGTGGTGATTTTGGTTGAAAGCAGGGAAGAAGGAGATCTTTGTGCATCCATTCTAGAAGGCTGGGAGAAAGAGGATTGCTACCCTTCTTTGAAGAGTTTGCTCTTTTCTCTCTTCAATCTTCTCCTTTGTTTCTTTCTTCTTCTAGTGATTTGTATTGTAACGATGCTATGATAGCGTAATTCCTTTATCAGAACTAGGGTGTAGTCTTGTTGTTTGTATCTTCTGTTCGAACTTATTTTCTTATAGCAAATGCAAATTTATCTCGTCTTTATTCGATTTGTGCCATTTTATTGCTAGTGTTGCATTGGCCATGCAATTACTTTTCTCAGGCACCACAAGAAGGACCGAAAGGTGAATTGCAGCACTAGATCCGCTAGATCGAACATGCTCGGAGCTGTAAAGAAATGGTTTAGGATTTGTATGAGGAAATTTATAATATCTCTGAACCCATTGGATCAATCTAGACTCGGTTAGCCACGAAAGTAGGATGCCGATCTAGATTGATACCGGATTACGCCGTCGAAAGAGGATAATCTGTACCTTTAGATATTTCCTTGGACACTTTTAAAATTGCATTGGTATAGTTTTAACTTGCTCGAATTTTATATCCGCTAATGAGACGAATCCAAAGTTCCGATGTCTCTAACTCCTATTTTCTACCCAATACTTTCTCTTGCTAGATTTGGTTTACATTGAGTTTTATTTGCTTTACTTTTCATTATTCCAAACCACTTAAATCGATGGTTTAGTGATTAATTTATAATCGCTTGGGACTTGATCACTGTCCTTGTGGGATCGACATTTAAGTACTGTCATGACAAAACCGTTACGCTTGCAGTTAGTAGTGCGATATAGTGCAGCATGTTGGGAATCCCCGGGCTAAAAGAAAATGAAAATAGCGGAAGCGAGCCCGAAACAAGATTCCTAATTCAACAATAAGGACCGTCTTACGAAGAATACAAAGGATGTGAAAAGAGCAGTACCTGTTGTGTCTGCAAGGGCACGGATACTCGAAGTAATAAAATAGATATCGAACCACAGAAACCTTGTTGTGAAGTACTGAACAATCGATTTCTCGCTAGCTAGGCAATCGAAAAATAGTGAATCAAACTATCAGAGAGGAAATCGGGACTAGGGGTTCATCTATTTTAATTTCTAATGACTATATTAAGATAAGTATTTGTCAATCTAATTCTATTATGGTAAAGGTAAAATTTACTTTATAAATAAATTGTCTCGCTCTCACGCAGACAATCATACAAAGAACCGATCCCCACTCTCACGCAAGATCTATTCAATGCTGAAAATAAGTAAACCATCAGCTAAGAACTCGAGGATCACTCTCATGCATCCGAATTCTAGGTTGATCACCTCAAGTGGAAACTCAAAGATCACTCTCATGCATCCGAGTCTCAACACTAGTTTTACTCATGGGTTTCCAATGACTCGATACTCAATCTCTTGCAATATCAAATCAAGTCTACACATTAACTCAATCCAAAGTATCAGAAATTCAACATGGCAATAAAATCACTAAAAATCAGAATTCAAAGAACTACCTAATCTCTTACGATAGTTCCAAACTCAACAATTCCTAGGGTTCCAAATTTCAACAATCAACCTCTCGGTCTATTTTGCAAAACTTTAAAACATGCTGATATTTAAGACACAAAGGAGAATCAAAGAACTATCAATCACAAGAGTAAAATTATCATAAAGAAATTACTTTGACAAAGTTAAGATTTTCTAGTCATTAAGGAACAAAGAGATTACACCCCCATGTCCCAAAGAAAGATTAAGCTACCATGATAAAGGAATTAAAATAAAACATGTTTCTGTATGAATAGGAATCAAAAAGAGGAGAAAAGAGTTAAAAAACAGTGCTGTAATGAAATTACAGCACCGTATTTGCTTGGAATTAGCACTGTCACCGCTGTTTCATTGATTTCTCCTCCAATAGGAATCCTTTTTCTTTGAAACTTCAGATGCACGTTCTCCTTCACCTGGTGAAGCTCTCTGTCAAATGTCTTGGCCGGAGGTGGTTTGTAGGTGGAGAACCATGGAACCCTGGCAATTCCACCTCTCCCTCAATTTCTTCGTGGATTCGTGATAAAATTCATCCCTTTTACTTTGTGTATTTTCTCCTGTTAAAGACGAGTCCGCTGCCTCTCTCGGATCTCAATTTGGAGGTCTGGATCAAAAGATATGGTCTTTGCAAGAATCGGGAAGAAAAATCAGAATTATGAGTTCTAAAATACGGCACCGTGTGGTTTCTTACGGAAGTGCCGTATTTCATTATGTGAGTTCTAGGCAGAAAATACGGTGCCGTGAGAGTTTTTCTCCAAAATATGGTAGTGCCGTATTCCTGCCAAATCTTTCTGGTCAAAATTGCTAGAAAATACGGCACCGTGAAGGTTCATACGGCAGTGCCGTATTTTTGTCAAAACTTTCTGGCCAAAATCGTCGAATAATATGGCACCATGTAATTTCCCACGGTGGTGCCGTATTTCTGCTGAAACTCTCTGGTCAAAAATGTGCAAATATACGGTACCGTGAAAGATCTTATGAAAAATACGGTAGTGCCGTATTTCGCCCATGCATGTCCGCTGAGAAATACGCTACCGTGAAAGATTCTCTGGAAAATACGATAGTGCCGTATTTTAGCTAGAAGGTGTATTTTGGTTTGAAATTCGGTGGGTAGACTCCTCTTGATGATTAGAACTCATTTATGCATTGATATTGCTTTAAAACCAGTGACAATAATGCCTTTTTACCTGAAATTGATTAAGAACCAAAGATTGTGTATATTCCAAAGTATTTGGTAAAAAGGGTATAAAAGCAAAGTAAAAGAGTAAGACTATGGCTCAAAATACTACCAAATAAGTATGAAAAACACTATGAAATTTGGAGTCATCAAACACATAAGGCTCAAACTTTGCTTGTCCTCAAGCAAATAAAGAAATCAATACTGAGTATTGGAACATAAGTTTTCATATGACGAATAAATTTATAGAATATAATCATCCATAGAGAATTTTCTCAATTTCACACAAAATTTTCAAGTAAATACATCGTCTTCTGAAATTAATCTTTAAGCCTCAATAATTCAATTAAATAAAAGTTTGCAACATGCATGGTAATAGAATTTCAACTTCATGAAGTAATCTTGTTTTTGAGATTTTCATCCAATATGTTTTTGTTTACAGGAATAGGATCTCCAAATCTTTTTCCACTCATTTTTTTTATTTGTCCTTGACATTCTCTAAATCGATTACCACCCTTTTTCCAATGACGAATTTAGAGTATGTTGGTGACATATCCACACATAATAGAACTCATATCTCATAGGTAGAAAGAATTTTCTTGAGACAGAGGAGTCAATGTCAAAGGAGCTCTCTCTTGGCATGCATCTACATAGATACACACTTTTGCAATGAACTTCAACTCTTGTCTTAGGTACCATTGTGAACATAATGTCAAGAAGAGAGTTATTCTTTTTTTTTTGTGGACTTCAACCCATGTCTTTAGGTCCCACTGTTAATTTTATACAGTGCCAAATAGGGGAGTCATCCTTTCTCATGGATTTGGATTTCTTTTTCCCAACAAATAACATAAAAGATTATAAAGATTAACTATATTAATCACTTGATATCTACTCAATAACATGTGCAAATATGCTCATTTTATTCAAAAGAATTATTTCACTTCAAGATTGCATTCACTAAACAATGCATTTACCTAGAATTTCATGCATCAATTAATGGAAAATTTCCAACAAATAGATTATATCAGAGAAATAAATTCAACATTTAAAATCTATTTCCAATTGCATGAATATTCATTAACAATTTTTTTGCATGGATTTGTAGTATTTTCAGAAAAATCCTTCTACACATCATTATCATATTATGTCAACAAAATCAAAATCAAAATATCTATCAATAAAATCAAAAGGCGAGGATCCGTGGCATGTGAGCACAAGAAGTTTGAAGTATTCATCTTGTAACATCCCTCAGAATCACACCCCACACGCATACAAGTTTAAATACGGGGTTTTAAAAATTTTTTACTCTTCCATTAAAACACAAGAAGAAAGCGGCATCGAAGGACATTACTACGGAACTGAAAACCGCACAGAACTGAGTAGGATCGATTACTAGGAAATAGAAATCCGGAAATCCAGAAAATCCGGCAGCAAGTATACTAAATTACTGCTGCACAGATCCACATATCCTGGAACAAAACAAATGTCCACACTACACATATGTGGAGAACACAAATTTCAGAAATATTGCAAAAACTGATTATTCAGATACCAAATACAACAAAAACTCGGTCACACATCTCAAAGTATTCCGACTACAATAAATCTCAAATCGGACATTTCAGAATAATAACAATTTCAATTCTCATGAATCCAAAACTCGTATCCAACAATTAAAACGAGACAACTATAACATAATATAATATCCTGAAAACAGGCATAAGCCCTCAGGAGATAAAACGTCTCATATAATTAAGTTAGGCACGCAGGCCTGATAGATCTTTAGAAGACAACTCTTAGAAATTATATAAAACATAGCATCATCACAAATTAAGTAGCTGTAGCAATCACTGTCTTGATGTCTCACCTGAAAATATTTAAACAACGGGGGTGAGCTAAAAAGCTCAGTGAGTAAAAGACACTAAAAGCCATCCATAGTACACATCAAAAATATCATGCTTAACAGATAAGATACTTAACATGCACACTCATATCAAAACAAAACATAATCAAATATAGATACTTATAACAATAGGCATCAAGCATGAAGTAGGATATAAGTATACCAACCCATTCCAACTAATCACACCGCCCAACACTGAAGAAACCCCTTTCGAGAGGGGGGCGAGAACCCTAAACATGCATAACCGAAACCTTTGCATGGCGGAAATTAGGGATTCAAGAATCGCATGTATGATATATAATCAACTAGATGAAAGGTTGCTAAAATCAACAAAGGGTCATACCGATGCCATAGTTTAGATGATGCCTTGGAAGCAAAGACTCGATTGCTTCTTCTCCAAAGGAATCCCACACAAGAGGAAGAAGGCCTACACTTCGATCGCTCCTTGTGCTAGCAAGGCACCAAAGTGTCTTTGATCGCTTGTCGGGGTGATGAAAGACTTGCTCGGCTTTCTCCACTAGACTTCGGCGTGAGTTCTCTTCTCTACACCCGAGAGTCCGCGAGAGGAAGAAGTGAGACAACGATCCACACGAAGTGGAGACGTTCAGCCAAAACGTGGAGACGTTTTTACACTTGAAAAACCGACTTTCCAATTATAGAAAGTCTTTAATTCCAAAACGTTTTGCGTTGAACTATTCGAAACTCACTTATTCACATTGAACCAAGCGCTCAATCATGAGCCGGTTCAAGGTCTTTGGTTCAATGACCAAACCGAATTAGCCCAAGCATTAAGTCAAGATCGAATTAAACCCTAAGGTCCTAGATCTGACCATTCATCTTCTGATGCTCCTGATCTGATCGATCTAGCATCAACACTCTCGACCGAAGCTTACCGATCTCAAGCCCTAATCAATCAAACATGATCAGACTAGATCTCACTTACAATCAGAGTTTAAATCCCTTTAAACTGAACCGAAACAATTCAGTCCACACGATCTGACTTAAGTAAGCCATATCATCAAATTGTGCGACCCTGAGGGTTTCCTTTAAATGTCGGTAACGATAACTTACGTTATCACGATCAGTGAGGGGTATCTAGCAACACATCACTGTCTCCCGATATAAAGGAAAGAGTCTTCCAAGACTACACCCAAACCACAGCTCAAGAGTGAATCCATTTCACTAGGCATGCATGTGTCCTTTGCCACTGGATGTTCTTATTGGACAAGCGTGTCAAGCCTGTAACTCCAATATGATGAGCATGATTAGATCAGATGAACACAGTCACTTGGGTATGGCCATACACTTTCTCAATCATCTCATCCAGGGGGGGCCCCATTAGAACATCACACTCCTTAAACAAGGAGACGGCAATCCTTTATCTATCACTAGTGCCCTAACCTGACTCAAGCTCACCATCCAAGATAGTCTATAATCATTATGTTTCAAATGATATTAAACCACCTCAAAACAATGACAATCATCATTTAGAAACACAAGTGATCTCAAGTCAAAGGACATGTGCCACTTGATGCAAACAAGGATTATTCACATTGTGACAAGCAATTGAATATCCTAGTAGGGTCTATCCAGTACATCCAATGTACCCATGAGTCTACATCTTATTCCATGCTCGAAGCATCCTATAAGATTAGAACACATATTAGTCTTAACCATATCAAGGCTGTCTCATGTTCACCAAGATATTTCGACTAAGGACATATAGCATGTCAGCCTAGCTGAACAGCTTTGAGACATTATTCAGAAGTACACTTATTACAGCAGACAAGGCAACAAACTGAATAACAACCATTGCCTTTATAAACATAAAAGTTTATTACATGATACTGATACAATCCCAAGGCCTCAAACATTAGCCTTAAGGGCATACCCCAACAATAGGACATATAGCATGTATAACAATAGGACATATAGATACTTATAACAATAGGCATCAAGCATGAAGTAGGATATAAGTATACCAACCCATTCCAACTAATCACACCGCCCAACACATCTATAATACAGATCGAAACAGAACTACAGAAAATCAGAGCTGACAGACAGAAAATCAGAATTTTCAGAATCCAAATGGATAGTCTACATCGGAAACAGAAAGGCCACAGAAGGCCTGAAGACCACAGAAGGTCTGATGACCACAGAAGGTCTGACCCCACCTCTGCCGAGGATGAGACATGCATGCATATCAGAAACAGAATGGTAGAGGAGGTATCAGTGGGTGGCCCCCGTCTTGTTAGGACGTGGCACTCTGGCCTCCAGTACCCATAACAGAACAGAAATAGTGGAGGGAGAGCGGAAGGTGAGACCAGCTCACATCTACCCTTCACTAGTGTCTCATGGGTCGTAGTAGACTATCAGCACCATTACAGTGCCACAGAAGGAGGGTAAGGACACGGAAGAGTGCTACACTAGGGCATAATTTTTACAGAACAGATCATGCTGAAACGGAGGAGTAGAACTAACCACTACTAAATTCTCACATCATGCCCAAAGTATCTCACAGACCAGAAAATGACACACCCCAATATCCAGTCCTTAACAAAATTACAATTTGCAGAAAATCAAAGCTGAACACACTTCATAATTTTTACCATCAACCAGAAATAATATATGAGTGAATTCCTTAGATTTCGTACAACTATCCTTAATTCATGTCAAACCATTCTATGTTCTCACAAAGGTTATAACACATTCAAGGTTTCAGAAAATTCACAACACATATACAGAATAGAAATTATTCACATAACAAACAATTAAACAAGCCTAGGAATTATAGGAAAATATATACAGACATTCATTTCATATTCTTCTCCAAAATTTCCAAAAAAAACCGTGAGCCATAAAATCACTGCAAAGGGCGAAAATTTCAGAATCCTTGCAGAACGTACAAATTTCATGAAAATAATTTTCAGTCCCCCACTACAGATAATTTCAATTGCACGTTTGTGAAGAAATTTGACAAAAGCCCCAAAGTTGGCCCGAATCATGATTTTCGAAATTTCCTAGGTTCTTAGTTAAATCCCCAAATTTGTTTTTCTCTAAAATTTCTCATCAAGCAAATAAATTTTAGAAGAACTACAGACCACAATTTAAAAGATTAAACCATACAGGATAAATTTTTCTCACAAAGGAATATTCGTCCAGCACAGGTAAATTGACTGATATTCGAATTTCACATATGCACAAATTTACTTGTAGATTTTTGGTTCATACAGATAATCGTTGCAAATAAAATTTTCTCACAAAGGAATATTCGTCCAGCACAGGTAAATTGACTGATATTCGAATTTCACATATGCACAAATTTACTTGAAGATTTTTGGTTCATACAGATAATCGTTGCAAATAACGAATTTTAATTGACTGATAATCTACAATTTAGCAGATTAGACTCCTTAGGATCGAATTACTCACTGAAAATCGTCCACAGAGAAAAACGCCAAGATAGAGGATCAAAGATCACCAGGAAATTCGTCCACCACCAGTCTGCCACCACCAGCGTCAGAAATTTCAGGAGGCGCCAAGCACAGTGAGGGGCGACAACCAAAAGCGGCTAGGGCAAGAAAACCAACAAAAGTCGTGAGGGAGAGGAGCCCTCACGCAATTCCTTTTTTTTTTTCCACCCCAAACGGTGTTGGGGTATGCCCTTAAGGCTAATGTTTGAGGCCTTGGGATTGTATCAGTATCATGTAATAAACTCTTATGTTTATAAAGGCATGGTTGTTATTCAGTTTGTTACATTATCTGCTGCAATAATTGTACTTCTGAATAATGTCTCAAAGCTGTTCAGCTAGGCTGACATGCTGTAATGTCCTTAGTCGAGATATCTTGGTGAACATGAGACAGCCTTGATATGATTGAGACTAATATGTGTTCTAATCTTATAGGATGCTTCAAGCATGGAATAAGATGTAGACTCATGGGTACATTGGATGTACTGGACAGACCCTACTAGGATATTCAATTGCTTGTCACAATGTGAATAATCCTTGATTGTAACAAGTGGCACATTTCCTCTGACTTGAGATCACTTGTGTTTTCTAAATGATGATTGTCATTGTTTTGAGGTAGTTCAATATCATTTGAAACATAATGGTTATAGACTATCTTGGATGGTGAGCTTGAATCAGGTTAGGGCACTAGTGATAGATATAGGATTGCCGTCTCCTTAATTGGAGTGTGATGTTCTAAAGGGGCCCCCCTGGATGAGATGATTGAGAAAGTGTATGGCCATACCCAGGTGACTATGTTCATCTGATCTAATCATGCTCATCATATTGGAGCTACAGGCTTGACACGCTTGTCCAATAAGAACATCCAGTGGCAAAGGAATCATGTATGCCTTGTGAGTTGATTCACACTTGTGCTGTGGTTTGGGTGTAGTCTTGGAAAACTCTTTTCTTTATATCGGGAGACAGTGATGTGTTGCTAGATACCCCTCGCTGATCGTGATGACGTAAGTTATCGTTACCGACATTTAAAGGAAACCCTTAGGGTCGCACAATTTGATGATATGGCTTACTTAAGTCAGATCGTGTGGACTGAATTATTTCGGTTCAGTTTAAAGGGATTTAATCTCTGATTGTAAGTGAGATCTGGTCTGATCATGTTTGATTGATTAGGGCTTGAGATCGGTAAGCTTCGATCGAGAGAATGGATGCTAGATCGGTGAGATCAGGAGCATCAAGAGATGAACGGTTAGATCTGGAACCTTTAGGTTAATGAGATCTAGACTAAAAAGGTTTGGTTTAATTTGGTCTTTGAACCAAAATTAAATTGAACCGGCTCATTAGTTGAGCGCATGGTTCAAAGAGGAGAGATTTGCGCTTGGGTAAACCCATGGTCGCATGAAGAGAAGTGGTTTACTATTTTTGGAAACCATGTTTCCAAATCGTGACCACGCCTCACGTTGAGAGTTTCATGCTCTATTCTCGCTTCTTGCCTTTCCTATCTCGACGCTCTCGTGTGTGGCGACTTCTTCACACTTTGGAGTGAGTTCGACGAGCAGAGGAGAACGTCTCTTCCCTTCCATTCGACAAGGACTCCTTAGAACCTTGCTAGCACAAGGAGCACTAAGGGAGTAGGCGATCACATCTTGTGTGCGAGCCATAAGGAGGAGAAGCACTTGAGTCTCTTCTTCCTAGACGCCATCCAAGCAATGGCTTTGGTAAGAATCGATTCCTTCATTCATGTTTGCAATCGGTTTTTATAGTTGATCATATCTGATGCAAATGATCCCTAGAAACCCTCTTTCCGCTGCTTAAAATTTTATATGCGCCATGCTTTAGGGTTTCGCCCCCTTCTGGGGACTTACAAACGGATCCAAGATCCAATAACCCAGTTAACTTAAGTGAAAAATCAGTTTTATGGGCTTACCTAGGCTTAACCACCCTGCGCCACTCCAATAACATCAGAAATATGCGCCACCATAGTGGAAGAAATTCCAGGAGCAAAGAATCAAGGTTGAGGGTTCAAATCCCCAACCAAAATAATTATTTTTGCCCTGTAGGAAAATTCCTACACTTAGGCAAAAATCCCAAAATTTTAACTGATAAAAATACAGAAACAGAATTTCTAACCTTAAATCATAATTCAGAAAAATCGAGGGCGTTACACATCTTCCATTTGAACACAAGGATTATCAGAAAAATATAAAAGATGGAATGCGGATGAGTAGGAAGAAAAATACTCACAGAGCTCTACTAGTTTGTGTCAGACCCAATTATCTTCTATGTCTTCGGGTTCGAATCATCAGAGCCTTAGTTTGTTTTTTTTTTCCAAAAAAAAATGTTTTCACCTACAAAAAGAAAAGAAAAATTAGTTCTAAGTAAAAACAAGAACAAAAACAAGGTAAAAGAAAGTAAGCTAAAGCAAAAATGCTTGAGTTGCCTCCCAAGAAGCGCTAATTTATGGTCATGAGCTTGACCGTTTAACACTCAGATTTGATCGTGGTTGTGTCTTTGGTGGCCATCCTGATTTCTCTATGTCTCGTTCAAGGCTCTTAAGAACATAAGGCTCAAACTTGAAACAGTATCCAAATTTATTTATGAGCCTTTTTACTTCTTCAGGAAATTTTGATATTCCTTTCCTCCGTTTCTTCTTCTTCTTCTTTGCTGCCCTTTCCTGAAATTCTTGATTAGCACACCCAGAAAATGTATCAAATTTAGAAGGTTCTTCAAATAAAATATGCATGTCACAAACAACCTCCTCATAAGCTGTTTCTATGCTACAACATGTCCCTGAGTGTGATGCCCTTTTTAAAGAATCAGTTAAGTCAAATTCAATTAAATCACCACAAATATCAAATGTCAATTTTCCCTTTTTCACATCAATGAGAGCTCCAGCTATGGCCAAAAAAGGTCTACCAAGTATAATAAGGTTTTTTGAATTTTCCTCCATATCTAGAACTATAAAATCAGCAGGTATGAAAAACTTACCAATTTGAACAGGAACATTTTCTAAAATACCAACCGGATGCTTTACTGATGAATCAGCAAGTTGCAAAGACATTGAGGTTGGTTTCAGCTCTCCAATGTTCAGTTTCCTACATACAGACAAAGGTATTAGACTAACACTAGCACCGAGATCACATAAGGCTCGGTCGAAAGTAACACTCCCAATAGAACAAGGGATAGAAAAGCTACCTGGATCTTTCAATTTGGGTGGTAGCTTGTTTTGAATGATGGCACTACATTCTTTAGTTAAAGCAACAATGCCATAATCTTCAATTTTTCTCTTGTTAGATAAAATTTCTTTTAAAAATTTTGCATATGTAGGCATTTGAGAAATAGTATTAGTGAGAGGAATATTAATATACAACTTTTTCAAAACCTCCAAAAATTTTCCAAACTGCCTATCTAACTTAGCTTGCACAATCCTTTGGGGAAAAGGAATAGGTGGCCTATATGGTGGTGGCAAACTAGTTTTAGGATCAGCAACTTTAGAGAGCAAATCACCATCTTTTGAAGGTGGAGAGCTAGGATGGGACTGCACTTTTGTAGGTTGTGATTCTAGAATAGGTTCACTGCTAATTTCAATTCTGGGCTCAACCTCGTCATCATAAAAAATTTCCCTAGGATCTTTCAATTGTTTCCCACTCCTGGTTGTGATAGCATTGCAATATTTCCTAGGGTTAGGTTCAGGTTTTGCAGGTAATTTCCCTGGGGGTCAATATGAAGTACTAGCTTGCTGTGCTATCTGGGTTTGTAACATCTTATTATGAGTAACAACACCATCCAACTTGGAATTGATTTGTTTAAGGGTTTCTTCAATCTCATCATTTTTGCTCATCTACTTACCCATGAATTTCTCAAACATCTCTTCTAAACTAGATTTTTGGGGTTGACTCTGGTTTGACTGTCTATGATTATACCCCCTATTCTCATTTTGCTCACTAGTATGATTGTTACTCCTCCAAGACAAATTATGATGGTTTCTCCAACCAGGGTTGTAGGTATTAGAGTAGGGGTCATTAGTTCTACCTTGATTGTAATCCCCTACTTCATTCACTTGTTCCTCACCTTTATCAATAATGATTTTACACTCTCTAGCATGGTGCCCATTGTTCCCACAAACCTCACAAACAATAGAGGATACAACAGCGGTTTGCATTTAGAAAGAATCAAAACGGTTACAGAACGAATCTACCTTTTCTGCAAGAGAGCGCCAACCATCACTATCGTTCTTACCCTGAGTAGGCCAATAAAGCACTCCTCTCTCGGAAGCCCACTGGTTGTGGTTTAATGCCATCTCCTCAATCAAGGCATGGGCTGCATCAACAGTCTTGTTCATCAAAGCTGCCCCTGCAGCAGCATCAACCGTTAAGCGTGTGTTGTAAAGCAAACCATTATAGAAAGTCTGAATTAAAACCCAGTCTTCCACTCCATGGTGGGGGCACTTCCGTTGGAGCTCATTAAATCGCTCCCATGTTTCACTCATCGATTCACTATCTCTCTGGGCAAAGCCTGTGATTTGGTTCCTCAACTGGATCATTTTACTGGGAGGAAAATACTTCTGCAAGAAGCCATTTGACAAGCTCTCCCAAGTAGTGAATGTCCCAGTTGGATGTGCTTGAAGCCAGGGTTTTGCTCTGTCCCTGAGAGAAAAAGGAAACAGTCTTAGTCTAAGGGCATCGTCAGATACACCATTAATCTTTATGGTGTCATAGAATTCAAGGAAAAGGGATAAGTGTTGGTTTGGATCTTCCAAAGGAGATCCTCCAAACTGATTCTGTTGAATCATCGATAAGAACGCTGGCTTGATCTCAAAGCTGTTCGCATCTATAGGAGGCCTAGTGATGCTGGAATAAATTCCCTGCGTATTTGGGGCTACATAGTCGCGCGATGTCCTTCTTTTAGCCATGATGGATTCTTCTTCTCTTTCTTCTACAAATCTCAATTTCCTACGTAGTCTAAGAGTTCTATTAATTTCAGGATCAAGTGGAATTAGAGGTCTTGATTTTAAATTTCTGTGCATGCACAAGTAGACAGTCAGAAAAGTTCAGATTTTGCAGAATAATAAAGAGAAACAGGATTAGTCATAGCTTCAAAAAGAACCAGAAAGAAAAATAAAATAGTAAACAAAAACAAAAACCTAGTCTATAATTACTCTCAATATCTTCAATATTGACAAAACCAAGGTCCCCGGCAACGGCGCCAAAAACATGTTGTGTCCGCAAGTGAACGAAAACTCGAAGTAATAAAATAGATATCGAACCACAGAGACCTTGTTGTCAAGTACTGAATAATCGATTTCTCGCTAGCTAGGCAATCGGAAAATAGTGAATCAAACTATCAAAAAGAACACGGAGAAAATATCAGAGAGGAAATCGAGACTAGGGGTTCATCTACTTTAATTTCTAATGACTAGATTAAGATAAGTATTTGTCAATCTAATTCTATTATGGTAAAGGTAAAATTTACTATATAAATAAATTGTCTCGCTCTTGCGCAGACCATCATACAAAGAACCGATCCCCACTCTCGCGCAAGATCTATTCAATGCAGAAAATAAGTAAACCATTAGCTAAGAACTCAAGGATCACTCTCGTGCATCCGAATTCTAGGTTGATCACCTCAAGTGGAAACTCAAAGATCACTCTCGTGCATCTGAGTCTCAACACTAGTTTTACTCAAGGGTTTCCAATGGCTCGATACTCAATCTCTTGCAATATCAAATCAAGTCTACACATTAACTCCATCCAAAGTATCAGAAATTCAACATGGCAATAAAATCACTATAAATCAGAATTCGAAGAACTACCTAATCTCTTACGATAGTTCCAAAGTCAACAATTCCTAGGGTTCCGAATTTCAACAATCAACCTCTCGGTCTATTTCGCAAAACTCTAAAACATGCTGATATTTAAGACACAAAGGAGAATCAAAGAACTATCAATCACAAGAGTAAAATTATCATAAAGAAATTAGTTTGACAAAGTCAAGATTTTCTAGTCATTAAGGAACAAAGAGATTACACCCCCATGTCCCAGAGAAAGATTAAGCTACCATGATGAAGGAATTACAATAAAACATGTTTCTGTATGAATAGTAATCAAAAAGAGGAGAAAAGAGTTAGAAAACAGTGTTGTAATGAAATTACTGCACCGTATTTGCCTGGAATTAGCACTATCACCACTGTTTCATTGATTTCTCCTCCAATAGGAATCCTTTTTCTTTGAAACATCAGATGCACGTTCTCCTTCACCAGGTGAAGCTCTCTGTCAAATTTCGTGGCCGGAGGTGGTTTGTAGGTGGAGAACCGTCGAACCCTAGCAATTCTGCCTCTCAATTTCTCTGTGGATTCGTGACAAAATTCGTCCCTTTCACTTTGTGTGTTTTCTCATCTTAAAGACGAGTCCGCCGCCTCTCTCAGATCTCAATTTGGTGGTCTGGATCAAAAGATATGGTCTTTGCAAGAATCTGGCGAAAAAATCAGAATTCTGAGTTCTAAAATACGGCACCGTGTGGTTTCTTACGGCAGTGCCGTATTACATTATGTGAGTTCTAGGCAGAAAATACGGTGCCATGAGAGTTTTACTCCAAAATACGGTAGTGCCATATTCCTGCCAAATCTTTCTAGTCATAATTGCTAGAAAATACAGCACTGTGAAGGTTCATACGGCAGTGCCGTATTTTTGTCAAAACTTTCTGGCCAAAATTGTCGAATAATATGGCACCATGTAATTTCCCACGGTGGTGTCATATTTCTGCTGAAACTCTCTAGTCAAAAAAATCCAAATATATGGTACCATGAAAGATCTTATGAAAAATACAGTAGTGCCATATTTCGCCCATGCATGTCCGCTGAGAAATACGGTACCGTGAACGATTCTCTGGAAAATACGGTAGTGCCGTATTTCAGCTAGAAGGTGTATTTTGGTTTGAAATTTGGTGGGTAGACTCCTCTTGATGATTAGAACTCATTCATGCATTGATATTGCTCGAAAGCCAGTGACAATAATGCCTTTTTACCTGAAATTGATTAAAAACCAAAGATTGTGTAGATTCCGAAGTATTTGGTAAAAAAGGGTATAAAAGCAAAGTAAAAGAGTAAGACTATGGCTCAAAAGACTACTAAATAAGTTTGAAAAACACTATGAAATTTGGAGTCATCAGTACCTTATCAAGCAACGTTTAGGAGCGGCCGATGATGAAGACGCGCAAGGGCCCGTCCTTTGCAATCGCGCACAGACGGACTCCTTGAGTCCTCTCCAATCTCCGTGCTGGGTGCTAGCCCCGGACGATGAGATCCACGCCTCTAGCCTTCTCAACTTGCGCCAACGTCAAGGAGAAGAAGGGGTGTTGGCGACAAGGAGTGGGTAGCACTGCCACTTGTCCCAACCTTTGATGTTGAAACACTTTTATTTGTTGTTACCTCCTAGACCCTCACACCAAGGAGCAGAGGGGAGGCGACAACTAGAGACAAGAGAAGAGTCTGGTACAAAACATCTCTCAGGTGGGCCTCTCTATTTATAATAGTAGAGCTAGATGCACACTGGAGATCTTTCCCATGTGGGATAATGAGCATAGGCGCCTATTCACATTAAGTATCATGGGTTCGAATCCCGCAGACGGAATTAATTGTAAATTACACCCAAGCTTATTAATTAGCCAAGAGAAAAGTTCTCTTGGCAATTAATAATTTTATTTTATTCATGTGACTAAAGTGCCAAGCCCAAACTTGCACCTAGACCCTTGTTTGACTCATTTTGACAACACAGGTCAACAGAGGTCAAACATGGTCCAGTAGAGTCAACTAGTCGTCAACAATGAACTAAAAGAAAATATCATCTCCTCTATAAAAGTCTCAAAGCTTCAGTTCCCCAAAAAGATCTGAATCATACAATGATTCGATTAGAGGCTAAACGATTAGTATGAGAACTCGAGTGTCAAGGTGTGCGACCCTGTAGATTCTTCAGACATTGGCAGTGATGACTAAATCATCACAAGCAATGAGTGGCACCTAGCAGTACATCTTTGCTACCCAAGTCATCAGAATGGTGTCATCATCAACATCCCCTAAAACGGCGACAAAGTACAAGTGCAGCTTTGTCCTTTTGCCAACTGATGTCCAGATTGGGCAAGTGTGTCACACTTGTTAATCCCAATAATATGGCATGACTAAATTAGGTTCTCACCTGGGTATGGCCATACACTTTCAGTCATCCATATAGGAGCGCCATGGACAATCAAGCTTCCCCGTAAGGAAGTGGCAAATCCTCTATTAGCATATTGAATCTCTCATATGGCTTATGACATACCCAATGACAACCGCTATGACTTCCCTTTTACGGCGAAGTGTTAGGTTGCATCAAAGTACATCAATCAATATATAGAAATACCAATGCCCTCAAGTCTAGGACAAGCACAACTCTGTCACTGTGATATTCATCTCGTGACACTGAGATGAATCCTCACGGCGGGTCGATCCAGTATATCTCCTTTAATATACCCATATGCCTGCGTTAGCAACCCGTGCTCATCCAGCGCATATACTAGTATGAAGCGAATCATAGCTGTCCCATATCCACCATGATTCTCGACCAGGGATAAACACAGAGACTAGATAAAATATATCTCTTAGGGACATTGTATATGCAAATGTACATATGCGCAGATGTACAAACTTGCATGACAACGACAATGCCAGGATAACTCATCTATCAACTAGATGTGATGCACATATCCCATGGACCATCCTGAGGTCCTAGAGCATAAACACTAACACGGCATACATCATTTATGATTAGTTTTCATTGATAATTGTGGATTGAATAATGAGTATATGCAACAATTTAAGTCTAGGGTATTTTCATGCATTTTGGCTGTATTCAAGCTTTATGGATATGTATCTTGAATGTTTATAATTTTTAAGGATATATGAGTTTGTTCTATCTTTGATTTTATAAATAGAAAACATTTTGAGTACTTGATTTGATGACTTAGGAATTTTTAAAATTTTATGTAGACTTAAATTGTTGAGCAAATTCAATTCTGGTATGGATAAAATGCATGTATGAAATGTTGTGCATCCTTGCGATACAAGCTGAGTAGAATTTACTCAAGTTTAATTTATATATTTTTCCTTGATGGAGAACTTTTCATTAATAGAAAGTTGGTGACATTACTTTAAAATGAGACTTGCTCTAACTCCTCTGGTTCAATGATTTGAAGTCATGAGTTACATTATACCATGAGTTGGTATACTTTAAATCTGCTGCAATCATGTAATAGAGGGAAAACTTTAAAAATAAATATTTATCCCTCATGCAGAAAGATCCACAACAATTTAAGTACCATGCCCTTGATCGGCTCTCTCCAAATAGGGTAAAAATGAAAAACATGAATGAAAGAAAAAAAGAGAGAGAAAAGAATAAAAAGTATAGAAAAAGAGGGAGTTGTAGGTCAAGTGGACAACTCCATTGACTTTTCATGGTTGAGACTATGAGTTATATTATACTACTATGTGGTATACTTTAAACAATATTATAATGCTAATAAGAAAGGGCATATAACCATTTATAAATTAAATTGCCTTAAAAGTTTCTTTAACTTAAATACCACTAAGATTCTAAAAATGGAAATTTCATCTGTCAGGTAAGGTGGATTTATTAAAGTGAAAGTAATTGATGCTCAGTAAGTAGAGATTGGTTGAGACAACATGAATCTTGACTTTATCCATCTTGGATTGTAAAGTCTTGAGAATTTATTTCTATCATGTTATTTCTTAAATTTCTTTTGTTCTGAAAGATTGATTGCTTAACTTATGGACAAAGGACATGATTGGGAAAGAATAAGAATGTATTCCTTATTGGGAAAGAATAAGAATGTATTCCTTATCTTCACATTCTCTTTACATATCATGACATTGCTTGAGGACAAGTAAAATTTTAAGTCTAGGGTATTCTGATGAGTTGCATTATGTTTTTTTCTATATTTTATATGATATTTTGGGCTTTTTATATGATTTTGTACCAATTTTTAGTGCTTTTATCTCCTTTGGTATGAAATCTTCACTTTTCTTCGTTTTTGTGAAAATATAGGTAAAATCACTCAAAAACAATTAATTTTAAGAGTTTTGAGGCCGTGGCATGATTCGTGATGAAAAGACGAGGTCGTACGTCAAATTTGAGGCAAAATGGAGGTCGAACGCAATTTTCACACCGGTGACCGTGAGTGCATTCACAGGCTGTGAATTCACTTCTATGCAGAAATAGACAGATTCAGGGCCGTGGTAGTGAATAGACTCATGGGCTATGAGTTTTTCCGCCCTACTCATTTTTTCGCTCGATTCAGCCTTGAATCGAGTTGAAACTTAACAAAACTATGCAGAAGCCTACCTAGACAGGTTTTAGATTGATTAAACTATCGAAGGAAGGATTTTTTGAGAGTTAAGAGAGCTTTTTTGGATGAGAACAGGCAGAGGTGGCTGCTAGGGCGAGAATTAATTTCTAGGCAAAATTCCAGTGTGAGATCACACAAAGGAGGGGATTTGACACTTCATCTTCATCACTAGATCAAGGGGAAGAGTTCTAATTACTTTCCTAGTGTCTCTTTACAATTTATTTGAGATTACATGTTGAATTCATCATATTACATGCTGTATTCAAAGGACATGACTATTTAAACTCTTTTTTAGGATTAGGGGTGTAACCCATTGATGTTTTATTTATTAAACTTATTGTTTAAATCTTTGACATGAATTTTATAGTGTTGATTTGATTAGAATTGTGTTTATTCCGTAATTTACTCTGATCAAGTAATTTTATGTTTTAGACGTCGCGAGAAGGATCGAGAGGTGAATCGTGGTGCCGGATCTATTCTTTTCAAACCTACGAATCCAATCACGAGAGTAGTATGGATTTGTTTGAAGGATTTTTATGATTTTTCACATAGTTTAAAGGGCCTATTTATGGTAATTGTCACAAGAGTAGGGAATTGTCGTAAATAGGTTCTGGATTATACTTCGGTAGAAGGTAATATGTACCTAAGGAAAAATCCCTTTCAATACTTCAATTTTCTGTTCAAATGTTTAATTTTACTAAATTCATATTTGTCGGTGTGTTGAAACCCCAAATCCCGACCCTTTTCGTAACAATTTCTACCTGAACGCTCACATTTGCTCTCTTGTACTTATAAGTTTCTGAACAAAAAATCACACATTGAATCATCTAGCCATAGATCGATCATGTAATTGGTACTTGACTGCCAGATCCTCATTGGGAATGATCTAATTTTATTACTTCGATAAAGTTGTGCACTTGCAGCAGCATCAACAGCCAGGCCCACCTCACAGGACGAATCTATAGTTGATGCTTGAAAATTATATGATGACTCAGATAAAGCAAAATGACAGTGTGAAGGAATCCATTCGCCAGCTGAATTTGAATGTGGATTATGGGCTGAGAATTATATGGGACAACTATCTTACTTGTGAGACTGGTATATGGGATGGTTAGGCACAAGGTGCTAACGCAGAGACATATGGGTATATCAGTGGTGGATATACTGGACCAACTCGCTGTAAGGCAATGATTTGGTGTCACGAGTTATACTCACAAGTGACAGGAGATGTATTGATCCCTTGACTTGAGGTCATTGACTCTTCTATATGGTTAGGGACATGCTTTGATACAACCTAACACTTCACCATAGTTGGGATCATAACAGTTGTCATTGAGCATGTCACAACTGTTGGGGTATGCCCTTAAGGCTAATGTTTGAGGCCTTTGGGATAATTTCAGTATCATGTATAAACTATGTATAACTTTATAAAGGTAATGGTTGTTATTCAGGTTGTTACATTATCTGCTGCTGTTATGTATACTTCTGAATAATGTCTCAATGGTGTTCAGCTTGGCTGACATTAGCATTGTCCTTAGTCGAGATATCTTGGTGAACATGAGACAGCCTTGATATGATTGAGACTAATATGTGTTCCAATCTTATAGGGTGCTTCGAGCATGGAATAAGATGTAGACACATAGGTGCATTGGATGTACTGGACAGACCCTACTTAGGATATTCAATTGTTTGTCACAATGTGAATAATCCTTATATGCAAGCAAGTGGCATATTTCCTCTGACTTGAGATCGCTTGTGTTTCTAAATGATGATTGGCATTGTCTTGAGGTAATTCAATATCATTTGAAATATAATGGTTATAGATTATCTTGGATAATGAGCATGAGTCATGTTAGGACACTAGTGATAGATATAGGATTGCCTCTCCTTGTTGGAGTGTGATGTTCTAAAGGGGCCCCCTGGATGAGATGATTGAGAAAGTGTATGGCCATACCCAGATGACTATGTTCATCTGATCTAATCATTTTCATCATATTGGAATTACAGGCTTGACACGCTTGTCCAATGAGAACATCCAGTGGCAAAGGAAACATGTATGTCAAGTGAATTGGATTCACACTTGTGCTATGGTTTGGGTGTAGTCTTGGAAGACTCTTTCCTTCATATCGGGAGACAGTGATGTGTTGCTAGATACCCCTCTCTGATCGTGATAACGTAAGTTATCGTTACCGACATTGAAGGAAACCCTTAGGGTCGCACAATTTGATGATATGGCTTACTTATGTCAGATCGTGTGGACTGAATGGTTTTGGTTCAGTTTAAAGGAGTTTAAACTCTGATTGGAAGTGAGATCTGGTCTGATCATGTTTGATTGATTAGGGCTTGAGATCGGTAAGCTTCGATCGGGAGAATTGATGCTTGATCGATGAGATCAAGAGCATCAAGAGATGTGTGGTTAGATCTTGAGCCATCTGGTTCATATTAGATCTAGACCATGGCTTGGTTTGATTTGGTCTTTGAACCAAATGCAATAGAACCGGTTCACATAAGTGAACGCATGGTTCAAAGTGAGAAGACGTTTTGGTTGGTTCAAAAACATGGGCGCATGGCTTGATGACTTTCTATTTTTGGAAGCCATAAGCGTTCCCACGTTGGATAACGCCTCAATGCCTCCCTCTCTCTCGAATGAATGCTTCTCCTCTCGTGTGTGTGTCGAGGCTCCACGAAAGAGAAGAGGTAGAGAGTTTTCGCTTAGCCAAGAAGAAGAACATCTCATCTTCTCCTACACGTTGAAGGACACCTTGGAACTTTGCTACCACAAAGAAGAAAAGGGAGTAGCCATCGTCACCTTGTGTGCGACTGCTTTGGAGGAGAGACGCTCGCCCTCTATATTCTTCCAAGTCGCCATCCAAATAATGGCCATGGTAACATCCTATCTTCTCATTGCAAGAACTAATAGTTGATCATATGTTCATGCCATGCGATCTTCATGAAACCCTTGTTTTCGCCCATGAAAAATTTTATATGCGCCTGAATTAGGGTTCCCCCCCCCCTTTTAATTGGTATCAGAGCTAGTGTTTTGGCTTGATCCATATGATTGCTTATTTTGTGATCCATGCGGTTTAAAAGTAGATCTAAACATGACTTGCGCATGTTATAAATCATCATGCCAACATACATGCTAGACATTAGATGTGTTTTGGTTTTTACTTAAGTTGCGCATGATATTTGTTTTGCGCATGTTGAAGAGTTTTTATCAAACACTTATGATCTTACGCGCCCCTCACCTAGATCTCTAAAGCACCTACTTGATATACTTAGACGGGTTACTAGGGTTGAAGTCGTCAGTCTAGTCTGGACCCAATAGCCTGATCAGACCATCTCACAGCCTAGATGGGTCGGCCAGATAGCACCTATGCGCACGCATACAGGTGGCTATAGGCCGACTGCATAAGGGCGTGTAGCGATGTCTGATTGAGGCGCCTAGTGAACAATCATGATTAAGGCCCGGGGTCACACCCGCCTGCCAGAAATCATGTGGGACGTTCAGCCCTTAAGGCATGCATAGTTGACCACTAGGTCAACACAAGTCAGTTATGACTGGGTTGAAGGAACCCCTAACATAAAGGGGGGGGGGGAAACCCTAATCATGCGCATCTAGCATGCATGGCGGAAAATAGGGTTTCAAAATCGCATATGAAACTATATGATCAACTTAAGTTATGAGAAATCATACCAACGCCATAAGCTTGGAATTCGGCTTGGAAGAAGAGATCAAACTAGGTCTCCTCCACAAGTCCACACACAAGATGAAGATGCTCACTTCCTTGAGATCTCTTGTGCTAGCAAGACACCCAAGCCTTCTCTTGTCGAATGGAAAGGGTTTGATGAGATGAATCCGTTCGGCCGAGAGCTTCTCTTGGATGTCTACTCCACACCTTCGTCAACCACACCTCGAAAAGAATCAAGGCGTTGAAGTGAGGAGCTCAACGCATAAGCGTTTTGGCATTGAAGCAAAACCGGCCCTTGATGACTTTCCATAAATGGAAGTCAATCAAGCCATGCGTTCAAGCCAACCCAAAACGCATTTTGGCATTGAACCAAGCGTTCATATTTGTGAACCGGTTCAATCCAAAATGTCAAATCGGCTTTGGTTCATCAAACCAAACCGAAATAGCTCAAGCCACTTGGTCTAGACCAAATCGAACCCCAAGGCTTATGATCCAACCGTTCATCTCCTGATGCCCCTGATCTCTCCGATCTAGCATCACCTCTCTCGATCGAAGCTTACCGATCTCAAGCCCTAATCAATCAAACATGATCAGACCAGATCTCACTTACAATCAGAGATTAAATCCCTTTAATCTGAACTCAAAGAATCCAGTCCATACGATCTGACTTAAGTAAGCCATATCACCAAATTGTGCGACCCTGAGGGTTTCCTCTAAATGTCGGTAACGATAACTTACGTTATCACGATCAGTGAGGGGTATCTAGCAACACATCACTGTCTCCCGATATAAAGGAAAGAGTCTTCCAAGACTACTCCCAAACCATAGCACAAGTGTGACTCAATTCACAAGGCATACATATGTCCTTTACCACTGGATGTTCTTATTGGACAAGCATGTCAAGCCTGTAACTCCAATACGATGAGCATGATTAGATCAGATGCACATAGTCATCTGGGTATGGCCATACACTATCTCAATCATCTCATAAGGGGGCCCTTTAGAACATCACACTCCTTAAACAAGGAGACGGCAATCCTATGTCTATCACTAGTGTCCTAACCTGATTCAAGCTCACCATCCAAGATAGTCTATAATCATTATGTTTCAAATGATATTGAACTACCTCAAGACAATGACAATCATCATTTAGAAACACAAGTGATCTCAAGTCAAAGGACATGTGCCACTTGCTGCTTACAAGGATTATTCACATTGTGACAAGCAATGGAATATCCCAGTAGGGTCTGTCCAGTACATCCAATGTACCCATGAGTCTACATCTTATTCCATGCTCGAAGCATCCTATAAGATTAGCACTCATATTAGTCTCAATCATATCAAGGCTGTCTCATGTTCACCAAGATATCTCGACTAAGGACATATAGCCTGTCAGCCTAGCTGAACAGCTTTGAGACATTATTCAGAAGTACACTTATTACAGCAGACAAGGTAACAACCTGAATAATAACCATGCCTTTATAAACTTAAGAGTTTATTACATGATACTAATACAATCCCAAGGCCTCAAACATTAGCCTTAAGGGCATACCCCAACAATCTCCCACTTGCACTTAATCTAATGGTTGAGAAATCTCAAACCCATATTATTACAGTGCTTCTCATGCTTCTGCTGCGCCAGAGGCTTGGTAAGTGGGTCTGCCAGATTGTCATCTGTATGAACCTTGCATATTTTGATCTCGCCTCGATCAATGATCTCCCGGATCAAGTGAAACCGTCTCTGTATGTGCTTGGACTTCTGGTGCGACCGCGGTTCCTTTGCTTGTGCGATGGCTCCAGTGTTATCACAGAAGATAACCAAAGGATCAGCACTCGAAGGAACGACACCAAGTTCTCTCACGAACTTACGAATCCACACTGCCTCCTTGGATGCTTCCGAGGCTGCAACATACTCGGCTTCTGTTGTGGAATCAGCAACAGTTGACTGTTTGAAACTCTTCCACACCACTGCTCCACCATTCAAGCTAAAAACATAGCCTGATTGCGATCGGAAATCATCCTGGTCCGACTGGAACGAAGCGTCAGTATATCCCTCTATACTGAGTTCTTCCTGACCACCATATATCAAGAACATATCTTTGGTCCTCCGCAGATATTTTAAAATGTTCTTGACTGCAATCCAGTGCGCCAAACCTGGATTACTTTGGAACCGACTGGTCACGCTTAACCCGTAAGCGACGTCTGGGCGAGTACACAACATCGCATACATAATGGACCCAATAGCCGAAGCATAAGGCGTATTGTCCATTTCATCTTTCTCAGTCTGTGTTTGTGGACACTGACTCTTCGAAAGATTCAGACCATGTCTGACTGGAAGATATCCACGTTTAGAATTCTCTAAATGGAATCTCTCCAGGACCTTATCGATGTAAGTACTCTGGCACAGCCCGAGAAGCCTCTTAGATCTATCCCTGTAGATCTTCACACCTAATACATAGGCTGCTTCTCCTAAATCTTTCATCTGGAAACATTTTCCTAACCATGCCTTAACAGCATGCAGTTCAGGAATATCATTTCCAATGATCAAGATATCATCGACATAGAGGATTAGGAATGTAATCACGCTCCCACTAAACCTCTTATATACACACGGGTCATCCTCGTTCTTGATGAAACCAAACTCAGAGATTGATTCATCAAAACGAATATTCCAGCTCCTAGATGCTTGTTTAAGTCCATAAATGGACTTCTTTAACTTGCATATTTTATGACGATCTGATGGATTAGTGAAACCTTCTGGTTGTGTCATATACACATCCTCATCCAGATTTCCATTAAGGAAAGCTGTCTTCACATCCATCTGCCAGATCTCATAATCGTAATATGCAGCTATCGCGAAAAGAATCCGAATAGACTTAAACATGGCTACAGGTGAGAAAGTTTCATCATAATCTATCCCGTAGATTTGTTTGAAACCTTTCGCAACTAGCCTGCCTTTATAGGTAACCACGTTACCATCCATGTCAATCTTCTTCTTGAAGATCCATTTACAGCCTATAGGGATTACTCCCGGAGGCGGATCAACCAAATCCCAGACTTGGTTATCTAACATGGAGTCCATCTCGGCTCGCATAGCTTCAAGCCATCTAGCTGACTCCGGTCCACTGACCGCATCCGCATAAGTTAGGGGTTCATCATTATCAATGATGTAGACTCCGACATAGCGCTCAGGCTGTCGACGGATCCTACCCGATCTTCGCGGTTCCCGTGATATCTGAGCCTCAGGTTGTTCAGTAACCTGATCTACTGGCTCAGGCACATCCAACTCTGCCTGACTACTTTGTCCTTCCTCTGGAATCTCATCCAGCTTTATTTCTCTCCCACTGGCCTCTTGCAGAAGAAACTCCTTCTCAAGAAATATGGCCGTCCGAGCAACAAATATCTTGTTCTCTTTGGGATCGTAGAAATAATAACCCTTAGTTTCCTTAGGGTAATCGACAAAGATGCATTTCTCAGATCTGCTCTCCAGTTTCCCAGAGGCGAGCTTTTTGACATAAGCCTCGCAACCCCAGATCCTGATAAATGTCAAGCTAGGCTGTTTCCCATACCATAGCTCATATGGCGTCTTTGAAACTGCCTTGGATGGCACTCGGTTTAGTACCTTTGCAGCTGTTTCCAGTGCAAAACCCCAAAAGGAATATGGAAGAGTAGCCTGACTCATCATAGAACGAACCATATCAAGTAACGTTCTATTTCTCCTCTCGGACACACCATTCCACTGCGGTGTTCCTGGCGGAGTGAGCTGTGAGATAATCCCACACTCCTTCAGATAGTCAGTAAACGTATGACTCAGGTATTCTCCACCTCGATCAGAACGAAGTGCCTTGATATTTCGGCCTAACTGATTTTGTACTTCATTTTTGAACTCTTTGAACTTGTCAAAAGATTCACTTTTATGTCTCATTAAATAGACATATCCATACCTACTGAAATCATCAGTGAAGGTAATGAAGTACTGATAGCCACCTCTGGCATGTTTACTGAAAGGCCCACACACATCACTGTGTATCAGGTCAAGTAAACCTGAAGTCCTTTGACCTTTGTGAGGAAAAGGAGACTTCGTCATTTTACCCATTAAACAAGCTTTGCATGTATCAATCTCCTCATAGGAGAAAGATCCCAGCAGTCCATGATCATGCAACCGCTTAATGCGCTTCTTGTTTATATGGCCTAAACGACTATGCCATAGCAAGGTGCTGTCATCAGCATACTTGGCTTTCTTATTATCAATGTTTTGTATAGAATATTCCATGTCCAACATGAATAACCCATTGTTAATTGAACCAGTTGCATACACAATATTATCATAAGTTAAAACACACTTTGAAATCTTGCATTCAAAGGCAAATCCTTTCCTGACAAGAGCAGGAATAGAGATAATATTCTTGGTAATACTGGGTACAAAATAACAATTGTTCAATTCTAATACAATGCCAGATGGTAAAGTGATGAAATAGTCTCCTACAGCAACAGCAGCAACCCGTGCCCCGTTTCCAACGCGTAGGTCTACCTCATGCTGTCCCACCTGCCTTCTTCTCTTGAGTTCCTGCACATTTGAACAAATGTGAACTCCACATGCAGTGTCCAACACCCATGATATAGAAGAAGATGAAACCATGACTTCCGTCACGTATATACCTGAGCCAGAAGCAATGCTTCCCCTCTTATCTCCTTGGAGCGCTTTACAGTCCTTTTTCCAGTGACCCAGCTGGCCACAGTGGAAACACCTGTTATCCTTCGACCGCTTCACCTTCTGTTTCAGGGCCTTGCTGTAATTCTTGACAGGGGCCTTGCCCTTCTTCCCCTTCTTCTTGTTCCTAGAAGGAACCAACAAGACAGAGGTTGAAGGCATACCCTTCAGAGTTTCCTCAGTAGTCAAGAGCATATTCAGCAGCTCTGCCGGCGTACAATCGATTTTGTTCATATTAAAGTTAATGATGAACGCATCGAAAGAAGGCGGAAGAGACTGCAGAATAATATCTACAGCAAGCTCCTGCTTGATGGTATGCCCCAGTTTCTCCAGAGCCTCCTTGTGCCCAATCATCTTGAGCACGTGAGCTCCCACTGGGCTCCCCTCAGCCAGTTTGCTCTGAAAGAAGAGCTTCGTCAGATTATAGCGTTCTGTCCTCGCCTGTGCAGCATACAACATCTTGAGGTTCGCTATAATTTCTATAGCCGACATATCCTCATGCTGACGCTGCAGCGGTGGCGTCATAGACGCTAGCATCAGGCAAGCGACATCAATGCTATCATTGACGTGCTTTTCATAGGCATCCCGAACCGCCCTTGCGGCGTTCGGAGCGGGCTGCGGCGGTATCGCCGTCTCGAGGACATACAGTTTCCTCTCTGCCTTAAGAACGATCTTAAGGTGTCCGAACCAGTCAGAGAAGTTCGGCCCAGCAAACTTCTCCCTTTCCAGTAGGGATCGCACATTGAAGCTCATGGTGTTCGTTGCTGCAGGAATCTACAACAAGCAAGAACAGCAAGGTCAGTATCAATGTTTAGAATCAATCCAGGACTTAAGAAAGATTCTTTTCTCACTATTTTGTCTGACTGAAAAATCCAGTAAACAGTCCGAAAGAGTATCACTCTTTTAGTGAGATGGGATCCAAATTTCATACTTGGTCTCCGCGTCCCGCTCAGGCGAGATAAGATGCACAGAGATGACAAGCACTAATTTCTGGTAGGCTGTCCCAGCCAATCGCCAACCCGTGCGATTCCCCTTCATCTTGGCAATCCAGCAGACTGTGCCAACTGAGTTGGTACAACACAGTCTCTGATCCCAGAGATGGCTGCCTCCATGCGCTACCATATGCGCCACATATGTAGCCTACATGGTCAAGCTGACCCGACCTACTCCCTGGACCACCACGTGTTATGCTGAGCAACGAGCAGTGATAAATCCCTACTCTATAACACGCAGGTGAAATCCAGCACCGTCTGAAGATAGATGGACGTGCCCACTGAGTGGGTTCAACACGGCTCCAACGATAATCAGAAAGGTGAGGTTTCGCGTCAGAAGGCTTATCGAGCTTGATATGTTAGCGTTGGATTTTAACGGTCTTTTATCTTCTTACTATCAGGCATATCCTATGGCTATAGTAGAAGATAAACTTAAACATGCAATTCTAATTATTAGCAATAAGTAGAAAGCATGATCTTATGTGGTAAAAGCCCATGAACCCTAGTAAGACCTTAATTTTACTTAAGTCTTCACTTGAGCTCCTTGGCATCTCATCTGGTCCAACCTAGGGCCCTAGCGCCAAGAGCACCTCAGGTGCGCCACCAGCTGAATGCTCCTTTGGGATGTGTGCATTTGTACTCTTGTCTAATCAAAGTACATTTGATCTATCTAGACAAGGTTGACTCGCAGGTCAATTATACAATAAATTAATGAAAAAGTGATTCGCAGATCACAATAAAATTAACTTATAATTTACCAGGCACGCAGGCCCCAGCACAGCACACAATAGGGCAACCCACATAAGACTAAATAGACAAGCATCATGGCATCAAATCATCATGTGATCCAATCAAGAAATTAAATTTTTGAAAAACCCCATGGCATCAATTTTAATTTCCTTATGTGCCCTACAACCTTACAATGGTCCATTGATAGGGATCCACTCATCCATCTAGTTAGATCCTTTGCCCCTGCATGCACCGAGTCCTAACTGACCCGAGTTGACCTGATGGTCAACCATGCATGCGCCAAGGGCTGAACCACCCTCATGAGTTTTGGCAAGCGGGTGTGACCCCGGGCCTAACTCATGTGTGTTCAGTAGTTGTCTCAACCAGACCTCGCTACACGCCTTGGATGCAGTCGACCTATAGCCACCTCGTGCTTGCGCACAGGTGCTATCTGGTCAACCCATCTAGGCTGTCAGATGGTCTGATCAGACTAGTTGGATCTAACCTAGAAGATGCTTTCAACCCCATCAACCCATCTAAGGATTTAATGTAGTGGCACCTTAGATCTAATCATGCGCGCAAGATGTAAGTTTTAGAAAACATTTTGACATGCGCAAACATCTAGAACATCCATAAGATATATCTTCTAGCATGTTGATAACCCTTAGATCTAAGGGGGTCCCCTTCAAGGGGGAGCGCAAACTTTAGGGGGTCCCCTTCTAGGGGGAGCGCATACTTCATCAAAGCCATGATACAAGCGCAAACTACATGTTAGCATGATACAAGCGCAAACTTCATGTTAGCATGATACAAGCGCAAACTTCATGTAAACAAAGCATGCATCAAGTAAGCGCAATATGTATGGATCACAAACACTTCAAAGCAATCATATAGATCATATCAAGAGCCTAGCTCTGATACCAATTGAAGGAACCCCTAACATAAAGGGGGGGGGGGAAACCCTAATCATGCGCATCTAGCATGCATGGCGGATAATAGGGTTTCAAAATCGCATATGAAACTATATGATCAACTTAAGTTATGAGAAATCATACCAACGCCATAAGCTTGGAATTCGGCTTGGAAGAAGAGATCAAACTAGGTCTCCTCCACAAGTCCACACACAAGATGAAGATGCTCACTTCCTTGAGATCTCTTGTGCTAGCAAGACACCCAAGCCTTCTCTTGTCGAATGGAAAGGGTTTGATGAGATGAATCCGTTCGGCCGAGAGCTTCTCTTGGATGTCTACTCCACACCTTCGTCAACCACACCTCGAAAAGAATCAAGGCGTTGAAGTGAGGAGCTCAACGCATAAGCGTTTTGGCATTGAAGCAAAACCGGCCCTTGATGACTTTCCATAAATGGAAGTCAATCAAGCCATGCGTTCAAGCCAACCCAAAACGCATTTTGGCATTGAACCAAGCGTTCATATTTGTGAACCGGTTCAATCCAAAATGTCAAATCGGCTTTGGTTCATCAAACCAAACCGAAATAGCTCAAGCCACTTGGTCTAGACCAAATCGAACCCCAAGGCTTATGATCCAACCGTTCATCTCCTGATGCCCCTGATCTCTCCGATCTAGCATCACCTCTCTCGATCGAAGCTTACCGATCTCAAGCCCTAATCAATCAAACATGATCAGACCAGATCTCACTAACAATCAGAGATTAAATCCCTTTAATCTGAACTCAAAGAATCCAGTCCATACGATCTGACTTAAGTAAGCCATATCACCAAATTGTGCGACCCTGAGGGTTTCCTCTAAATGTCGGTAACGATAACTTACGTTATCACGATCAGTGAGGGGTATCTAGCAACACATCACTGTCTCCCGATATAAAGGAAAGAGTCTTCCAAGACTACTCCCAAACCATAGCACAAGTGTGACTCAATTCACAAGGCATACATATGTCCTTTACCACTGGATGTTCTTATTGGACAAGCATGTCAAGCCTGTAACTCCAATACGATGAGCATGATTAGATCAGATGCACATAGTCATCTGGGTATGGCCATACACTATCTCAATCATCTCATAAGGGGGCCCTTTAGAACATCACACTCCTTAAACAAGGAGACGGCAATCCTATGTCTATCACTAGTGTCCTAACCAGATTCAAGCTCACCATCCAAGATAGTCTATAATCATTATGTTTCAAATGATATTGAACTACCTCAAGACAATGACAATCATCATTTAGAAACACAAGTGATCTCAAGTCAAAGGACATGTGCCACTTGCTGCTTACAAGGATTATTCACATTGTGACAAGCAATGGAATATCCCAGTAGGGTCTGTCCAGTACATCCAATGTACCCATGAGTCTACATCTTATTCCATGCTCGAAGCATCCTATAAGATTAGCACTCATATTAGTCTCAATCATATCAAGGCTGTCTCATGTTCACCAAGATATCTCGACTAAGGACATATAGCCTGTCAGCCTAGCTGAACAGCTTTGAGACATTATTCAGATGTACACTTATTACAGCAGACAAGGTAACAACCTGAATAATAACCATGCCTTTATAAACTTAAGAGTTTATTACATGATACTAATACAATCCCAAGGCCTCAAACATTAGCCTTAAGGGCATACCCCAACATGGGTGCATGCAAGGGCAGTGGGTCTGACTTGGTCTGATGAGTGGATCCCTATTAATGGACCGTTGTAAGGTAGTAGGGCACACATGGAAATAAAATTGATGCCATGGGGTTTTTCAAAAATTTTATTTTCTGATTGGATCACATGTATGCTTATTTAACCTGATTGGGTGTCTATTTAATCTTATGTGGGCTGCCCTAATTTGTGTGCTGTGCTGGGGCCTGCGTGCCTAGAATTAATTGTAAATTTTTATTGTGATCTGTGTATCACACTTTAATTTATAATAATGTACTATTGACCTGCGTGTCAATCCATGTCTAGATAGATTAAAATGTAATTTGATCAGACATGAGCATAGAGCACACATGACAGAAGCGCTTGCAGTCAGTGGCTTCACCAGGTGGGAGGTCTAGAGTTCGACTCTAGCACAGGCGCATGCTACCTGATGGGCGCATTTGAGCTGCAGAGAGGGCACTTGGGCCCGGGCTGGGCCAGATAAAGTGCAAGAGACCCATAAAGAGCTCAAGTGAAGACTTGTGTAAAACTAGGGTCTTTACTTAGGCTTTTATGGGCATTTACCACATAAGATCATTGTGCTTTCTATTTACTGTTTAAGAAATATTAGCACATGCTTGATTTATTCTTTTGCTATCACCATAGATATTGCATGATAGTAAGAAGATAAAATGGACCGTTAAAATCCAACGTCAAATATCAAGCACGAAAGCCTTCTGACGCGAAACCTCACTGTTCTGACTATCATTGGGGCCGTGTTGTACCCACTCAGTGGGCACGCCCATCTATCTTCAGACGGTGTGTGATTACACCTGCGTGTTACAGAGAAGGGATTTATCGCTTCTCGTTGCTCAGCATAGCACGTGGTGGTCCAGGGAGTAGGTCGGGTCAGCTTGACCATGTAGGCTACATATTGAGCATATGTTAGCTATATGGAGGCAGCCATCTGTGGAATCAGAGACTGTGTTGTACCAACTCAGTTGGCACAGTCTGCTGGATTGCCCAGATGAAGGGGAATCGCACGGGTTGGCGATTGGCATGGATAGCCTACCAGTGATTAGTGCTTGAACTCTTTGTGCATCTTATCTCGCCTGAGCGGGACGCGGAGACCAAGTATGAAATCTGGATCCCATCTCACTAAAAAGAGTTTTACTCTTTCGGACTGTTTTATTGGATTTTTCAGTCAGATAAAATAGTGAGAAAAGAATCATTCTTAAGTCCTGGATTGATTCTAACATGGATACTGACCTTGTTGTTCTTGCAATGTTGTAGATTCCTGCAGCAACGAACACCACAGGGCTCAATCTGTGATCCATACTGGAAAAGGAGAAGTTTGCTGGGCCAAACTTCTCAGACTGGTACAGACAGCTTAAGATTGTTCTTAAGGCTGAGAGGAAACTGTATGTCCTTGAGACGGCAATACCGGCTCAACCCGCAGCGAACGCCGCAAGGGCGGTTCGGGATGCTTATGAGAAGCACGTCAGTGATAGTACTGATGTCGCTTGCCTTATGCTTGCGTCAATGACGCCAGAGCTCCAGCGTCAGCATGAGGATTTATCTGCTATTGATATTATAGCAAATCTCAAGATGCTGTATGCTGCACAGGCAAGGACTGAACGCTATAACTTGACGAAACTTTTCTTTCAGAGCAAACTGACTGAAGGGAGTCCAGTGGGAGCTCACGTACTCAAGATGATTGGGTACAAGGAGGCTCTAGAGAAACTGGGACACACCATCAATCAGGAACTTGTTGTAGACATTATCCTGCAGTCTCTCCCGGCCTCTTTTGATCCGTTCATTATTAATTTTAATATGAACAAGATCGATTGTACTCCGGCAGAGTTACTGAACATGCTCTGTACCACAGAGCAGACTCTTGAGAAGGGAAAGCCTTCCTCCTCTGTCTTGCTGGTTCCTTCAAGGAACAAGCAGAAGGGGAAGAAGGGCAAAGCCCCTATCAAGAGCTACAACAAGGCTCTGAAACAAAAGATAAAGCGGTCAAAGGACAACAGATGTTTCCATTGTGGCCAGCTCGGTCACTGGAAGAAGGACTGTAAAGCGCTCCAAGGAGAGAAGAAGGGAAGCAAGCCTTTCACTTCTGGCTCAGGTATTTATGTGACTGAAGTCATGGTAGCTTCTTCTATTTCATGGATGTTGGACACTGCATGTGGAGTTCACATTTGTTCAAATGTACAGGAACTCAAGAGAAGAAGACAGGTGGGACAGCATGAGGTGGACCTACGAGTTGGAAACGGGGCACGGGTTGCTGCTGTTGCTGTAGGACAATATTACATCTCTTTACCATCTGGTTTTGTATTAGAACTTGACAATTGTTATTTTGTACCGAGCATAACTAAGAATATTATCTCTATTCCTGCTCTTGTCAGGAAAGGATTTTCTTTTGAATGCAAAACTTTAAAGTGTTGTATTTCATTTGATAATATTGTTTATGCTACTGGCTCAATTAACAATGGGTTATACATGTTGGACATAGAATGTTCTGTACAACAAATTGATAATAAGAAAGCCAAGTATGCTGATGACAGCACCTTGCTATGGCATAGTCGTTTAGGTCATATTAACAAGAAGCGCATTAAGCGGTTGCATGACCATGGACTGCTGGGATCATTCTCCTATGAGGAGCTTGATACATGCAAAGCTTGTTTAATGGGCAAAATGACGAAGACTCCTTTTTCTAATAAAGGTCAAAGGGCTTTAGGTTTACTTGACCTTATTCACAGTGATGTGTGTGGGCCATTTAGTAAACATGCCAGAGGTGGCTATTCATACTTCATTACTTTTACTGATGATTTCAGTAGATATGGTTATGTCTATCTAATGAGACATAAGAGTGAATCTTTTGACAAGTTCAAAGAGTTCAAAAATGAAGTACAGAATCAGCTAGGCCGGAATATCAAGGCACTTCGATCCGATCGAGGTGGAGATGTTGGGGTATGCCCTTAAGGCTAATGTTTGAGGCCTTGGGATTGTATAAGTATCATGTAATAAACTCTTATGTTTATAAAGGCATGGTTATTATTCAGGTTGTTACCTTGTCTGCTGTAATAAGTGTACTTCTGAATAATGTCTCAAAGCTGTTCAGCTAGGCTGACAGGCTCTATGTCCTTAGTCGAGATATCTTGGTGAACATGAGACAGCCTTGATATGATTGAGACTAATATGTGTGCTAATCTTATAGGATGCTTTGAGCATGGAATAAGATGTAGACTCATGGGTACATTGGATGTACTGGACAGACCCTTCTAGGATATTCAATTGTTTGTCACAATGTGAATAATCCTTGATAGCAGCAAGTGGCACATTTTCCTTTGACTTGAGATCACTTGTGTTTCTAAATGATGATTGTCATTGTTTTGAGGTAGTTCAATATCATTTGAAACATAATGATTATAGACTATCTTGGATGGTGAGCTTGAGTCAGGTTAGGGCACTAGTGATAGATAAAGGATTGCCGTCTCCTTGTTTAAGGAGTGTGATGTTCTAAAGGGGCCCCCCTTATATGAGATGATTGAGAAAGTGTATGGCCATACCCAGATGACAGTGATCATCTGATCTAATCATGCTCATCCTATTGGAGTTACAGGCTTGACATGCTTGTCCAATAAGAACATCCAGTGGCAAAGGAAACATGCATGCCTCGTGAGTTTGATTCACACTTGTGCTGTGGTTTGGGTGTAGTCTTGGAAGACTATTTCCTTTATATCGGGAGACAGTGATGTGTTGCTAGATACCCCTCACTGATCGTGATAACGTAAGTTATCGTTACCGACATTTAAAGGAAACCCTCAGGGTCGCACAAATTGATGATATGGCTTTCTTGAGTCAGATCATGTGGACTGAATTGTTTTGGTTCAGTTTAAAGGAGTTTAAACTCTGATTGTAAGTGAGATCTAGCCTGATCATGTTTGATTGATTAGGGCTTGAGATCGGTAAGCTTCGATCGAGAGTAGTGATGCTAGATCGGTGAGATCAAAGGCATCAAGGGATGTACGGTTAGATCTCGAACCTTCATGGTTCAGATGAGATTTAGACCATTGCTTGGCTTGGTTCAATTTAGTCTTTAAACCGAATTCAATTGAACCGGTTCACATATGTGAACGCATGGTTCAATCGAATTGGCGTTTTGTTTTGGTTCATTAGACATGAACGTTTGAAGTGATGACTTACCATTTTGGGAATGGAGGTTTCGAAAATGGTTCTTCAACGCCTCACTTGGATGAAAAAAAAAAACGCTTGTCTCTTCTCAACGATTGCTTCTTGCTTTCGGTGTGGTGAGTTTGGACGAGGACAAGGAAGAGTTCATCCACGCCAAGTTCATCCTTCATCTCCTTCACGCGACAAGTGCACTTGAAGTCCTTGCTAGCACAAGGAGCAACAAGAAGAAAGGCCACTTCTCATCTTGTGTGCGCATCTTGTGGAGGAGACCCCTATTCGATCTCTTCTTCCAAGCCGACCTCCAACTCTATGGCTATGGTATAGATCTAAACTCATTTCAAGTTGATCATATGCTCATGCTAAGATCGTTGAAAACACATGCTTCCGCTTGCAATTTTATGCGCCACCCCCTTAGTGTTTTCGCCCCCCTCTTGAAAGGGATTGCATCAGGTTTGCGCTCCCCCTTGAAGGGGACCCTACAGGAGAATACTTGAGTCGAGAGTTTACTGACTATCTGAAGGAGTGTGGGATTATCTCACAGCTCACTCCGCCAGGAACACCGCAATGGAATGGTGTGTCCGAGAGGAGAAATAGAACCTTATTGGATATGGTTCGTTCGATGATGAGTCAGGCTACTCTTCCTTACTCCTTTTGGGGATTTGCACTGGAAACAGCTGCAAAGGTACTAAACCAAGTGCCATCCAAGGCCGTTTCAAAGACTCCATATGAGTTATGGTATGGGAAACAGCCAAGCTTGACATTTATCAAAATCTGGGGTTGCGAGGCTTATGTCAAAAAGCTCGCCTCTGGGAAACTAGAGAGCAGATCTTATAAATGTATCTTTGTCGGTTACCCTAAAGAAACTAAGGGTTATTATTTCTATGATCCCAAAGAGAACAAAATATTTGTTGCTCGAACGGCTATATTTCTTGAGAAGGAATTTCTTCTACAAGAAGCTAGTGGGAGAGAAATAAAACTGGATGAAAATCCAGAAGAGGGACAAAGTAGTCAAGCTCAGTTGGATGAGCCTGAGCAAATAGAACAGGTTGATGTTCAACCTGAGGCTCAGATATCACGGGAACCGCATAGATCGGGAAGGATTCATCGACAGCCTAAGCGCTATGATGGAGTCTACATCATTAATGATGAACCCCTCACCTATGCGGATGCGGTCAGTGGACCGGAATCAGCAAGATGGCTTGAAGCTATGGGAGCCGAGATGGACTCCATGTCAGATAACCAAGTCTGGGATTTGGTTGATCCGCCTCCAGGAGTAATCCCTATAGGCTGTAAATGGATCTTCAAGAAGAAGATTGATATGGATGGTAACGTAGTTACCTATAAGGGCAGGCTAGTTGCGAAAGGTTTCAAACAAATCTACGGGATAGATTATGATGAAACATTCTCTCCTGTAGCCATGTTTAAGTCCATTCGGATTATTCTCGCGATAGCTGCATATTATGATTATGAGATCTGGCAAATGGATGTGAAGACCGCTTTCCTTAATGGAAAACTGGAAGAGGATGTGTATATGGCACAACCTGAAGGTTTCATCAATCCATCAGATCGTCATAAAATATGCAAATTAAAGAAGTCTATTTATGGACTAAAACAAGCATCGAGAAGCTGGAATATTCGTTTTGATGAATCAGTTTGTGAATTTGGTTTCATCAAAAATGAAGATGACCCGTGTGTATATAAGAGGTTTAGTGGGAGCGTGATTACTTTCCTAGTCCTCTACGTCGATGATATCTTGATCATTGGAAACGATATTCTTGAACTGCATGCGGTCAAAGCATGGTTAAGAAAATGTTTCCAGATGAAAGATTTAGGAGAAGCAGCCTATGTATTAGGTATGCAGATCTATAGAGATAGATCTAATAGGCTTCTCGGGCTGTGCCAGAGTACTTACATCGATAAAGTCCTGGAGAGATTCCATTTAGAAAATTCTAAAAGAGGATATCTTCCAGTCAGACATGGTCTGAATCTTTCTAAGAGCCAGTGTCCCCAAACACAGTCTGAGAAAGATGAAATGGACAATACGCCTTATGCTTCGGTTATTGGATCCATTATGTATGCGATGTTGTGTACTCGCCCAGACGTCGCTTACGGGTTAAGCGTGACCAGTCGATTCCAAAGTAATCCAGGGAAGGCACACTGGATTGCAGTCAAGAACATTTTGAAATATCTTCGGAGGACCAAAGATATGTTCTTGATTTATGGAGGTCAGGAAGAACTCAGTATTGAAGGATATACTGACGCTTCGTTCCAATCTAACCAAGATGATTTCCGATCGCAATCAGGCTATGTTTTTAGCTTGAATGGAGGAGCAGTGGTGTGGAAGAGTTTCAAACAATCAATTGTTGCTGATTCCACAACAGAAGCCGAGTATGTTGCAGCCTCGGAAGCATCCAAGGAGGCAGTGTGGATTCATAAGTTCGTTCAGGAACTTGGTGTTGTTCCTTCGAGTGCTGATCCATTGGTTATCTTCTGTGATAACACTGGAGCAATAGCACAAGCAAAGGAACCACGGTCACACCAGAAGTCCAAGCACATACAGAGAAGGTTTCATTTGATCCGTGAGATCATAGATCGTGGAGAGATCAAGATCTGCAAGGTTCATACAGATGACAATCTAGCTGACCCGTTTACTAAGCCTCTGGCACAGCAGAAGCATGAGAAGCACTGTAATAATATGGGTTTGAGATTTCTCAACCATTAGATTAAGTGCAAGTGGGAGATTGTTGGGGTATGCCCTTAAGGCTAATGTTTGAGGCCTTTGGGATAATTTCAGTATCATGTATAAACTATGTATAAGTTTATAAAGGCAATGGTTGTTATTCAGGTTGTTACATTATCTGCTGCTGTTATGTATACTTCTAAATAATGTCTCAATGGTGTTCAGCTTGGCTGACATTAGCATTGTCCTTAGTCGAGATATCTTGGTGAACATGAGACAGCCTTGATATGATTGAGACTAATATGTGTTCCAATCTTATAGGGTGCTTCGAGCATGGAATAAGATGTAGACACATAGGTGCATTGGATGTACTGGACAGACCCTACTTAGGATATTCAATTGTTTGTCACAATGTGAATAATCCTTATATGCAAGCAAGTGGCATATTTCCTCTGATTTGAGATCGCTTGTGTTTCTAAATGATGATTGGCATTGTCTTGAGGTAATTCAATATCATTTGAAATATAATGGTTATAGATTATCTTGGATAATGAGCATGAGTCATGTTAGGACACTAGTGATAGATATAGGATTGCCTCTCCTTGTTGGAGTGTGATGTTCTAAAGGGGCCCCCTGGATGAGATGATTGAGAAAGTGTATGGCCATACCCAGATGACTATGTTCATCTGATCTAATCATTTTCATCATATTGGAATTACAGGCTTGACACGCTTGTCCAATGAGAACATCCAGTGGCAAAGGAAACATGTATGTCAAGTGAATTGGATTCACACTTGTGCTATGGTTTGGGTGTAGTCTTGGAAGACTCTTTCCTTCATATCGGGAGACAGTGATGTGTTGCTAGATACCCCTCTCTGATCGTGATAACGCAAGTTATCGTTACCGACATTGAAGGAAACCCTTAGGGTCGCACAATTTGATGATATGGCTTACTTATGTCAGATCGTGTGGACTGAATGGTTTTGGTTCAGTTTAAAGGAGTTTAAACTCTGATTGGAAGTGAGATCTGGTCTGATCATGTTTGATTGATTAGGGCTTGAGATCGGTAAGCTTCGATCGGGAGAATTGATGCTTGATCGATGAGATCAAGAGCATCAAGAGATGTGTGGTTAGATCTTGAGCCATCTGGTTCATATGAGATCTAGACCATGGCTTGGTTTGATTTGGTCTTTGAACCAAATGCAATAGAACCAGTTCACATAAGTGAACGCATGATTCGAAGTGAGAAGACGTTTTGGTTGGTTCAAAAACATGGGCGCATGGCTTGATGACTTTCTATTTTTGGAAGCCATAAGCGTTCCCACGTTGGATAACGCCTCAACGCCTCCCTCTCTCTCGAATGAATGCTTCTCCTCTCGTGTGTGTGTCGAGGCTCCACGAAAGAGAAGAGGTAGAGAATTTTCGCTTAGCCAAGAAGAAGAACATCTCATCTTCTCCTACACGTTGAAGGACACCTTGGAACTTTGCTAGCACAAAGAAGAAAAAGGGAGTAGCCATCGTCACCTTGTGTGCGACTGCTTTGGAGGAGAGCCGCTCGCCCTCTATATTCTTCCAATTCGCCATCCAAATAATGGCCATGGTAACATCCTATCTTCTCATTGCAAGAACTAATAGTTGATCATATGTTCATGCCATGCGATCTTCATGAAACCCTTGTTTTCGCCCATGAAAAATTTTATATGCGCCTGAATTAGGGTTTCCCCCCCCCCCCCACCCTTTTAACAACCCATATGAGAAGGTCAATTGACAGATAGACGATTTGCCCCTTCCTGATGGAAGCTTGATATCCACAGGGCCCCGTATTGTTCTATGACTAAAAGTGTATGGCCATACCTAGGTGAGAACCTGATTTAGTCATAACCATGTGATTGGGTGAAAACAAGTGGTGACACACTTGTTCAATCGGATATCAGTTTGGCAAAGAGGCTGTAATGCATCTGTACCTAGTTGTGATAATGGGGATGTCAATGTCGATAACCATTCCATTGACTTGGGTAGCAGTGATGCACTGCTAGGGGTCACTCACTACTTGTGATCACCTTAGGGCATCACTGCCAACGTGAGAGGAACCTACAGGGTCGCACACCTTGATACTCGAGTTCTCGTATTGATCGGGAAGCCTTATAATCGAGTTATTGGATAGCTCAGATCTATTTGGGAGATTTCATCAGTGCCAGTGGGCCTGGTGAGAAGGAAGAGAGTTATTGGAGCCAAACTTCATTTTTGGCAGGTTGACCCGAAATTGACCATGGTTGGTCATATTTGACTATGGGTTGCATTGGATTGGATCCAATGGCTTGATCAACCTTTGCAATGAAGTTTGGGCTAACTCATTACCCAATGAGGCTCAATAACAAGTTTTCATGAAGTGATAATGGGCTAAAAAGGTATAATGGGGAGAAATCTTTTCCCATTCGCGCCTAGGGGCTCAATGGGGATAAGTTGGCTCAATTTGCTTCATAAGGAAGCAATTGGCGCTTTGCCCTTTCTCCTTGGATTGAAAGCTTGCCTCTTAGACAATGCTTGGGGCGAATGAGGGATGATAGACTTATTAAGAAAGTCTTGGGCAATTAGAAGGGGTTTATGATATGGGCTTGGAGTCTTGCCATAACCCTAACCCTAATTACTCCAAACCCTAACTGATGCAGGAGCTACCGAGCCCATGGGTACACTTGGGGACAGCCCAAATCCCCTGAAAGGCACTTGGGAAGACTCCCCAGGATGTGGGGAAGAGACTGCTAGAATTTCAGCGTGATCAGAGTTCACTGGACCTAGGCACGGCCAGGCCGTGCGCCCAGACACGGCCGTGACACGGTCGCCCCGGGACGCGAACGCCAAGCACGGGCGTGACTCCAAGCACGGGCAAGCCGTGTCCACTTCTGTGGATTTCGACGACGCCAAGCACGGGCGTGACTCCAAGCACGGGCAAGCCGTGTCCGCTTCTGAGGATTTTGGTGACTCTGAACATGGCCGTGCCCACCATCACGGCCAGGCCGTGTTCGGCCCTGGAGATCCATTTCAGCCTCGACGACCCCACTTCGATGTGCACCGCCCTCCCTACCATGTTGCTCCACCCCATGAGGAGTCAAGGGAGCTCAACAAAGTGGAAATCCGGTGATCCCAACGCCAAAGTAAGCCTCCGAACCGCTTCTTGGGCACCACTAGCTCTCTCCCCATCCGCACCGACGCGGCGCCACCCAAGGGAAAGTCCCCTGAAGATTTTACTCCAAGTGGGCCGCTCAACCTCGTCAACAACACGACTCAAGAGCGGGCCGCGATGGTTGTTGCCCAGCCCACAACATTGAAGTTTTTGTTGGGGTATGCCCTTAAGGCTAATGTTTGAGGCCTGTGGGAATGTATCTGTATCATGTAATAAACTGTTATGTTTATAAAGGCATGGTTATTATTCAGTTGTTTACATTGTCTGCTGCAATATATGTTCTTCTGAATAATGTCTCAAAGCTGTTCAGCTAGGCTGACGTGCTATAAGTCCTTAGTCGAGATATCTTGGTGAACATGAGACAGCCTTGATATGATTGAGACTAATATGTGTTCTAATCTTATAGGATGCTTCGAGCATGGAATAAGGTGTAGACTCATGGGTACATTGGATGTACTGGACAGACCCTACTAGGATGTTCAATTGTTTGTCACAATGTGAATATTCCTTGAGTGAGACAAGTGGCACATTTCCTTTGACTTGAGATCACTTGTGTTTTCTAAATGATGATTGTCATTGTTTTGAGATAGTTCAATATCATTTGAAACATAATGATTATAGACTATCTTGGATGGTGAACTTGAATCAGGTTAGGGCACTAGTGATAGACATAGGATTGCCGTCTCCTTGTTTAAGGAGTGTGATGTTCTAAAGGGGCCCCCCCGGATGAGATGATTGAGAAAGTGTATGGCCATACCCAGATGACTAAGTTCGTCTGATCTAATCATGCTTATCATATTGGAGTTACAGGCTTGACAGGCTTGTCCAATAAGAACATCCAGTGGCAAAGGAAATATGCATGCCTAGTGAGGTTGATTCACACTTGTGCTGTTTTTGGGTGTAGTCTTGGAAGACTCTTTCCTTTATATCGGGAGACAGTGATGTGTTGCTAGATACCCCTCACTGATCGTGATAACGTGAGTTATCGTTACCGACATTTAAAGGAAACCCTCAGGGTTGCACAATTTGATGATATGGCTTACTTAAGTCAGATCGTGTGGACTGAATTGTTTGGGTTCAGTTTAAAGGGATTTAATCTCTGATTGAAAGTGAGATCTGGTCTGATCATGTTTGATTGATTAGGGCTTGAGATTGGTAAGCTTCGATCGAGAGAATGAATGCTAGATCAGTCAGATCAGAAGCATTGAGAGATTGACGGTCAGATCGAGAGCCTTTGGGTTTATTTTGATCTGGACTTATTTCTTGGTTTATTTGGTTAGTGGACCAAATCGGTTTGAACCAGCTCATGGATGAGCGCATGGTTCAATGGTGATGTGGCATTTGCGATTGGGGTAAACCCAAGATCGCATATGGAGAAGTGGGATGCTATTTTTAGCACTTCTCAAACGTGGCCATGAACTCACGTCCCCCCTCTCTTGCCTCTTCACGCAATTGACGCCTCCTTGGGTTGTCATCGAGCGGCATTCTCGTGTGAGGAAGTCTAAGGCGACAAGAGAAAAACGCCAAGAAAGAAAAAGCTCTCTTTTCCCTTTTGCATTCGATCAGAGACGCCTTGGACGACTCTTGCTAGCACAAGGGACGACAAGAAGGAGCCAAGACTCATCTTGTGTGTGACGATTTGGAGGAGATCTTCATTGCTCTCTTTCTTCCAAGGCGCCATCTAGAAATGGCAATGGTATGGATCGAATCACTTCTTATACAATCGGTTTTTTGTTAAGTTGATCATATGATACATGCTCTTCGATCTATGAAACCCTTTATCCGCTGCCCCCTACTTTGATTGCGCCATTTTAGGGTTTTGCTCCCCCTCGAAGGGGACTCCTCAATTGGTATCAGAGGGAGTTAACGCATGTTTTTGTATGATTGCTTAAGCCATTTTGTGATCCATGCTTGCGAAAATGCTTAGATCTTTCATACATGCAAAAATACATGTTTACATGTCATAAGCGAAACTTGTGCCCAATCATCTTGAGCACGTGAGCTCCCACTGGGCTCCCCTCAGCCAGTTTGCTCTGAAAGAAGAGCTTCGTCAGATTATAGCGTTCTGTCCTCGCCTGTGCAGCATACAACATCTTGAGGTTCGCTATAATTTCTATAGCCGACATATCCTCATGCTGACGCTGCAGCGGTGGCGTCATAGACGCTAGCATCAGGCAAGCGACATCAATGCTATCATTGATGTGCTTTTCATAGGCATCCCGAACCGCCCTTGCGGCGTTCGGAGTGGGCTGCGGCGGTATCGCCGTCTCGAGGACATACAGTTTCCTCTCTGCCTTAAGAACGATCTTAAGGTGTCCGAACCAGTCAGAGAAGTTCGGCCCAGCAAACTTCTCCCTTTCCAGTAGGGATCGCACATTGAAGCTCATGGTGTTCGTTGCTGCAGGAATCTACAACAAGCAAGAACAGCAAGGTCAGTATCAATGTTTAGAATCAATCCAGGACTTAAGAAAGATTCTTTTCTCACTATTTTGTCTGACTGAAAAATCCAGTAAACAGTCCGAAAGAGTATCACTCTTTTAGTGAGATGGGATCCAAATTTCATACTTGGTCTCCGCGTCCCGCTCAGGCGAGATAAGATGCACAGAGATGACAAGCACTAATTTCTGGTAGGCTGTCCCAGCCAATCGCCAACCCGTGCGATTCCCCTTCATCTTGGCAATCCAGCAGACTGTGCCAACTGAGTTGGTACAACACAGTCTCTGATCCCAGAGATGGCTGCCTCCATGCGCTACCATATGCGCCACATATGTAGCCTACATGGTCAAGCTGACCCGACCTACTCCCTGGACCACCACGTGTTATGCTGAGCAACGAGCAGTGATAAATCCCTACTCTGTAACACGCAGGTGAAATCCAGCACCGTCTGAAGATAGATGGACGTGCCCACTGAGTGGGTTCAACACGGCTCCAACGATAATCAGAAAGGTGAGGTTTCGCGTCAGAAGGCTTATCGAGCTTGATATGTTAGCGTTGGATTTTAACGGTCTTTTATCTTCTTACTATCAGGCATATCCTATGGCTATAGTAGAAGATAAACTTAAACATGCAATTCTAATTATTAGCAATAAGTAGAAAGCATGATCTTATGTGGTAAAAGCCCATGAACCCTAGTAAGACCTTAATTTTACTTAAGTCTTCACTTGAGCTCCTTGGCATCTCATCTGGTCCAACCTAGGGCCCTAGCGCCAAGAGCACCTCAGGTGCGCCACCAGCTGAATGCTCCTTTGGGATGTGTGCATTTGTACTCTTGTCTAATCAAAGTACATTTGATCTATCTAGACAAGGTTGACTCGCAGGTCAATTATACAATAAATTAATGAAAAAGTGATTCGCAGATCACAATAAAATTAACTTATAATTTACCAGGCACGCAGGCCCCAGCACAGCACACAATAGGGCAACCCACATAAGACTAAATAGACAAGCATCATGGCATCAAATCATCATGTGATCCAATCAAGAAATTAAATTTTTGAAAAACCCCATGGCATCAATTTTAATTTCCTTATGTGCCCTACAACCTTACAATGGTCCATTGATAGGGATCCACTCATCCATCTAGTTAGATCCTTTGCCCCTGCATGCACCGAGTCCTAACTGACCCGAGTTGACCTGATGGTCAACCATGCATGCGCCAAGGGCTGAACCACCCTCATGAGTTTTGGCAAGCGGGTGTGACCCCGGGCCTAACTCATGTGTGTTCAGTAGTTGTCTCAACCAGACCTCGCTACACGCCTTGGATGCAGTCGACCTATAGCCACCTCGTGCTTGCGCACAGGTGCTATCTGGTCAACCCATCTAGGCTGTCAGATGGTCTGATCAGACTAGTTGGATATAACCTAGAAGATGCTTTCAACCCCATCAACCCATCTAAGGATTTAATGTAGTGGCACCTTAGATCTAATCATGCGCGCAAGATGTAAGTTTTAGAAAACATTTTGACATGCGCAAACATCTAGAACATCCATAAGATATATCTTCTAGCATGTTGATAACCCTTAGATCTAAGGGGGTCCCCTTCAAGGGGGAGCGCAAACTTTAGGGGGTCCCCTTCTAGGGGGAGCGCATACTTCATCAAAGCCATGATACAAGCGCAAACTACATGTTAGCATGATACAAGCGCAAACTTCATGTTAGCATGATACAAGCGCAAACTTCATGTAAACAAAGCATGCATCAAGTAAGCGCAATATGTATGGATCACAAACACTTCAAAGCAATCATATAGATCATATCAAGAGCCTAGCTCTGATACCAATTGAAGGAACCCCTAACATAAAGGGGGGGGGGAAAACCCTAATCATGCGCATCTAGCATGCATGGCGGATAATAGGGTTTCAAAATCGCATATGAAACTATATGATCAACTTAAGTTATGAGAAATCATACCAACGCCATAAGCTTGGAATTCGGCTTGGAAGAAGAGATCAAACTAGGTCTCCTCCACAAGTCCACACACAAGATGAAGATGCTCACTTCCTTGAGATCTCTTGTGCTAGCAAGACACCCAAGCCTTCTCTTGTCGAATGGAAAGGGTTTGATGAGATGAATCCGTTCGGCCGAGAGCTTCTCTTGGATGTCTACTCCACACCTTCGTCAACCACACCTCGAAAAGAATCAAGGCGTTGAAGTGAGGAGCTCAACGCATAAGCGTTTTGGCATTGAAGCAAAACCGGCCCTTGATGACTTTCCATAAATGGAAGTCAATCAAGCCATGCGTTCAAGCCAACCCAAAACGCATTTTGGCATTGAACCAAGCGTTCATATTTGTGAACCGGTTCAATCCAAAATGTCAAATCGGCTTTGGTTCATCAAACCAAACCGAAATAGCTCAAGCCACTTGGTCTAGACCAAATCGAACCCCAAGGCTTATGATCCAACCGTTCATCTCCTGATGCCCCTGATCTCTCCGATCTAGCATCACCTCTCTCGATCGAAGCTTACCGATCTCAAGCCCTAATCAATCAAACATGATCAGACCAGATCTCACTTACAATCAGAGATTAAATCCCTTTAATCTGAACTCAAAGAATCCAGTCCATACGATCTGACTTAAGTAAGCCATATCACCAAATTGTGCGACCCTGAGGGTTTCCTCTAAATGTCGGTAACGATAACTTACGTTATCACGATCAGTGAGGGGTATCTAGCAACACATCACTGTCTCCCGATATAAAGGAAAGAGTCTTCCAAGACTACTCCCAAACCATAGCACAAGTGTGACTCAATTCACAAGGCATACATATGTCCTTTACCACTGGATGTTCTTATTGGACAAGCATGTCAAGCCTGTAACTCCAATACGATGAGCATGATTAGATCAGATGCACATAGTCATCTGGGTATGGCCATACACTATCTCAATCATCTCATAAGGGGGCCCTTTAGAACATCACACTCCTTAAACAAGGAGACGGCAATCCTATGTCTATCACTAGTGTCCTAACCTGATTCAAGCTCACCATCCAAGATAGTCTATAATCATTATGTTTCAAATGATATTGAACTACCTCAAGACAATGACAATCATCATTTAGAAACACAAGTGATCTCAAGTCAAAGGACATGTGCCACTTGCTGCTTACAAGGATTATTCACATTGTGACAAGCAATGGAATATCCCAGTAGGGTCTGTCCAGTACATCCAATGTACCCATGAGTCTACATCTTATTCCATGCTCGAAGCATCCTATAAGATTAGCACTCATATTAGTCTCAATCATATCAAGGCTGTCTCATGTTCACCAAGATATCTCGACTAAGGACATATAGCCTGTCAGCCTAGCTGAACAGCTTTGAGACATTATTCAGAAGTACACTTATTACAGCAGACAAGGTAACAACCTGAATAATAACCATGCCTTTATAAACTTAAGAGTTTATTACATGATACTAATACAATCCCAAGGCCTCAAACATTAGCCTTAAGGGCATACCCCAACATGGGTGCATGCAAGGGCAGTGGGTCTGACTTGGTCTGATGAGTGGATCCCTATTAATGGACCGTTGTAAGGTAGTAGGGCACACATGGAAATAAAATTGATGCCATGGGGTTTTTCAAAAATTTTATTTTCTGATTGGATCACATGTATGCTTATTTAACCTGATTGGGTGTCTATTTAATCTTATGTGGGCTGCCCTAATTTGTGTGCTGTGCTGGGGCCTGCGTGCCTAGAATTAATTGTAAATTTTTATTGTGATCTGTGTATCACACTTTAATTTATAATAATGTACTATTGACCTGCGTGTCAATCCATGTCTAGATAGATTAAAATGTAATTTGATCAGACATGAGTATAGAGCACACATGACAGAAGCGCTTGCAGTCAGTGGCTTCACCAGGTGGGAGGTCTAGAGTTCGACTCTAGCACAGGCGCATGCTACCTGATGGGCGCATTTGAGCTGCAGAGAGGGCACTTGGGCCCGGGCTGGGCCAGATAAAGTGCAAGAGACCCATAAAGAGCTCAAGTGAAGACTTGTGTAAAACTAGGGTCTTTACTTAGGCTTTTATGGGCATTTACCACATAAGATCATTGTGCTTTCTATTTACTGTTTAAGAAATATTAGCACATGCTTGATTTATTCTTTTGCTATCACCATAGATATTGCATGATAGTAAGAAGATAAAATGGACCGTTAAAATCCAACGTCAAATATCAAGCACGAAAGCCTTCTGACGCGAAACCTCACTGTTCTGACTATCATTGGGGCCGTGTTGTACCCACTCAGTGGGCACGCCCATCTATCTTCAGACGGTGTGTGATTACACCTGCGTGTTACAGAGAAGGGATTTATCGCTTCTCGTTGCTCAGCATAGCACGTGGTGGTCCAGGGAGTAGGTCGGGTCAGCTTGACCATGTAGGCTACATATTGAGCATATGTTAGCTATATGGAGGCAGCCATCTGTGGAATCAGAGACTGTGTTGTACCAACTCAGTTGGCACAGTCTGCTGGATTGCCCAGATGAAGGGGAATCGCACGGGTTGGCGATTGGCATGGATAGCCTACCAGTGATTAGTGCTTGAACTCTTTGTGCATCTTATCTCGCCTGAGCGGGACGCGGAGACCAAGTATGAAATCTGGATCCCATCTCACTAAAAAGAGTTTTACTCTTTCGGACTGTTTTATTGGATTTTTCAGTCAGATAAAATAGTGAGAAAAGAATCATTCTTAAGTCCTGGATTGATTCTAACATGGATACTGACCTTGTTGTTCTTGCAATGTTGTAGATTCCTGCAGCAACGAACACCACAGGGCTCAATCTGCGATCCATACTGGAAAAGGAGAAGTTTGCTGGGCCAAACTTCTCAGACTGGTACAGACAGCTTAAGATTGTTCTTAAGGCTGAGAGGAAACTGTATGTCCTTGAGACGGCAATACCGGCTCAACCCGCAGCGAACGCCGCAAGGGCGGTTCGGGATGCTTATGAGAAGCACGTCAGTGATAGTACTGATGTCGCTTGCCTTATGCTTGCGTCAATGACGCCAGAGCTCCAGCGTCAGCATGAGGATTTATCTGCTATTGATATTATAGCAAATCTCAAGATGCTGTATGCTGCACAGGCAAGGACTGAACGCTATAACTTGACGAAACTTTTCTTTCAGAGCAAACTGACTGAAGGGAGTCCAGTGGGAGCTCATGTACTCAAGATGATTGGGTACAAGGAGGCTCTAGAGAAACTGGGACACACCATCAATCAGGAACTTGTTGTAGACATTATCCTGCAGTCTCTCCCGGCCTCTTTTGATCCGTTCATTATTAATTTTAATATGAACAAGATCGATTGTACTCCGGCAGAGTTACTGAACATGCTCTGTACCACAGAGCAGACTCTTGAGAAGGGAAAGCCTTCCTCCTCTGTCTTGCTGGTTCCTTCAAGGAACAAGAAGAAGGGGAAGAAGGGCAAAGCCCCTATCAAGAGCTACAACAAGGCTCTGAAACAAAAGATAAAGCGGTCAAAGGACAACAGATGTTTCCATTGTGGCCAGCTCGGTCACTGGAAGAAGGACTATAAAGCGCTCCAAGGAGAGAAGAAGGGAAGCAAGCCTTTCACTTCTGGCTCAGGTATTTATGTGACTGAAGTCATGGTAGCTTCTTCTATTTCATGGATGTTGGACACTGCATGTGGAGTTCACATTTGTTCAAATGTACAGGAACTCAAGAGAAGAAGACAGGTGGGACCGCATGAGGTGGACCTACGAGTTGGAAACGGGGCACGGGTTGCTGCTGTTGCTGTAGGACAATATTACATCTCTTTACCATCTGGTTTTGTATTAGAACTTGACAATTGTTATTTTGTACCGAGCATAACTAAGAATATTATCTCTATTCCTGCTCTTGTCAGGAAAGGATTTTCTTTTGAATGCAAAACTTTAAAGTGTTGTATTTCATTTGATAATATTGTTTATGCTACTGGCTCAATTAACAATGGGTTATACATGTTGGACATAGAATGTTCTGTACAACAAATTGATAATAAGAAAGCCAAGTATGCTGATGACAGCACCTTGCTATGGCATAGTCGTTTAGGTCATATTAACAAGAAGCGCATTAAGCGGTTGCATGACCATGGACTGCTGGGATCATTCTCCTATGAGGAGCTTGATACATGCAAAGCTTGTTTAATGGGCAAAATGACGAAGACTCCTTTTTCTAATAAAGGTCAAAGGGCTTTAGGTTTACTTGACCTTATTCACAGTGATGTGTGTGGGCCATTTAGTAAACATGCCAGAGGTGGCTATTCATACTTCATTACTTTTACTGATGATTTCAGTAGATATGGTTATGTCTATCTAATGAGACATAAGAGTGAATCTTTTGACAAGTTCAAAGAGTTCAAAAATGAAGTACAGAATCAGCTAGGCCGGAATATCAAGGCACTTCGATCCGATCGAGGTGGAGATGTTGGGGTATGCCCTTAAGGCTAATGTTTGAGGCCTTGGGATTGTATAAGTATCATGTAATAAACTCTTATGTTTATAAAGGCATGGTTATTATTCAGGTTGTTACCTTGTCTGCTGTAATAAGTGTACTTCTGAATAATGTCTCAAAGCTGTTCAGCTAGGCTGACAGGCTCTATGTCCTTAGTCGAGATATCTTGGTGAACATGAGACAGCCTTGATATGATTGAGACTAATATGTGTGCTAATCTTATAGGATGCTTTGAGCATGGAATAAGATGTAGACTCATGGGTACATTGGATGTACTGGACAGACCCTTCTAGGATATTCAATTGTTTGTCACAATGTGAATAATCCTTGATAGCAGCAAGTGGCACATTTTCCTTTGACTTGAGATCACTTGTGTTTCTAAATGATGATTGTCATTGTTTTGAGGTAGTTCAATATCATTTGAAACATAATGATTATAGACTATCTTGGATGGTGAGCTTGAGTCAGGTTAGGGCACTAGTGATAGATAAAGGATTGCCGTCTCCTTGTTTAAGGAGTGTGATGTTCTAAAGGGGCCCCCCTTATATGAGATGATTGAGAAAGTGTATGGCCATACCCAGATGACAGTGATCATCTGATCTAATCATGCTCATCCTATTGGAGTTACAGGCTTGACATGCTTGTCCAATAAGAACATCCAGTGGCAAAGGAAACATGCATGCCTCGTGAGTTTGATTCACACTTGTGCTGTGGTTTGGGTGTAGTCTTGGAAGACTATTTCCTTTATATCGGGAGACAGTGATGTGTTGCTAGATACCCCTCACTGATCGTGATAACGTAAGTTATCGTTACCGACATTTAAAGGAAACCCTCAGGGTCGCACAAATTGATGATATGGCTTTCTTGAGTCAGATCATGTGGACTGAATTGTTTTGGTTCAGTTTAAAGGAGTTTAAACTCTGATTGTAAGTGAGATCTAGCCTGATCATGTTTGATTGATTAGGGCTTGAGATCGGTAAGCTTCGATCGAGAGTAGTGATGCTAGATCGGTGAGATCAAAGGCATCAAGGGATGTACGGTTAGATCTCGAACCTTCATGGTTCAGATGAGATTTAGACCATTGCTTGGCTTGGTTCAATTTAGTCTTTAAACCGAATTCAATTGAACCGGTTCACATATGTGAACGCATGGTTCAATCGAATTGGCGTTTTGTTTTGGTTCATTAGACATGAACGTTTGAAGTGATGACTGAAAGTACCCCTTAAACTAAGGGGGGGTCCCCTTCTAGGGGGAGCGAAAACCCTAGGCAGTGGCGCATAAAATTTTTGGGCAGCGGATTAGGGTTTCAAGAATCGGTTCATGTGATATGATCAACCAAATGGAAACGATTGCATGTAAGAGATAAAACTCATACCATAGCCATTTCGAATGGCGCCTAGGAAGCAAAGATCAAAGCAGATCTTCTCCAGAGGTGACGCACACAGTTGATGTCGCCTACTCCTCTTTGCGATCCTTGTGCTAGCAAGATCCAAAGAAGTCTTTGATCGAAAATGAGAAAGGGATGAAGAGATCTTTTCTTTGCCGATTTCTCCTCCAAATCCAAGGCGTCGTCACCCACGGAAAAAACCCAAGAGGAATGCGTTCAAGTGGCGAGAATAGAGAGAGCACTCTCTTTCGAACGTGAGTCTCTCCAAGTGGAGATCATGGTTGCTAAAAATAGCACCACAAACCGCCCAACATGTTCACGCCAAGTGAACTTGTCGCCAATGCTTGAACCATTTTGGTTTAATTTAATTTTGGTTCAATTACCAAATAAACCAAACGACATGGCCTAGATCATATTAAAACCCTAAGGTTCCAGATCTAGCCGTTTATCTCTATGATGCTCCTGATCTGACCGATCTAGCATCTCTTCTCTCGATCGAAGCTTACCGATCTCAAGCCCTAATCAATCAAACATGATCAGACCAGATCTCACTCACAATCAGAGATTAAATCCCTTTAAACTGAACCCGAAACAATTCAGTCCACACGATCTGACTTAAGTAAGCCATATCATCAATTGTGCGACCCTGAGGGTTTCCTTAAAACATCGGTAACGATAATTTACATTATCACAACCAGTGAGGGGTATCTAGCAACACATCACTGTCTCCCGATATCAAGGAAAGAGTCTTCCAAGACTTCACCCAAAAACAGCACAAGTGTGAATCAATTCACAAAGCATACATGTTTCCTTTGCCACTGGATGTTCTTATTGGACAAGCCTGTCAAGCTCGTAACTCCAATATGATGAGCATGATTAGAACAGATGAGCACTGTCACCTGGGTATGGCCATACACTCTCTCAATCATCTCATCCAGGGGGCCCCTTTAGAACATCACACTCCTTAAACAAGGAGACGGCAATCCTATGTCTATCACTAGTGCTCTAACCTGATTCAAGCTCACCATCCAAGATAGTCTATAATCATTATGTTTCAAATGATATTGAACTACCTCAAAACAATGACAATCATCATTTAGAAAACACAAGTGATCTCAAGTCAGAGGAAATGTGCCACTTGTCTTAATCAAGGAATATTCACATTGTGACAAACAATTGAACATCCTAGTAGGGTCTGTCCAGTACATCCCATGTACCCATGAGTCTACATCTTATTCCATGCTCGAAGCATCCTATAAGATTAGAACACATATTAGTCTTAACCATATCGAGGCTGTCTCATGTTTACCAAGATATATCGACTAAGGACATAATAGCATGTCAGCCCAGCTGAACAGCTTTGAGACATTATTCAGAAGAACATATATTGCAGCAGACAATGTAGCTAACTGAATAACAACCATGCCTTTATAAACACATAGAGTTTATTACATGATACTTGTTACATTCCCATAGGCCTCAAACATTAGCCTTAAGGGCATACCCCAACAATCTCCCACTTGCACTTAATCTAATGGTTGAGAAATCTCAAACCCATATTATTACAGTGCTTCTCATGCTTCTGCTGCGCCAGAGGCTTGGTAAGCGGGTCTGCCAGATTGTCATCTGTATGAACCTTGCATACTTTGATCTCGCCACGATCTATGATCTCCCTGATCAAATGAAACCGTCTCTGTATGTGCTTGGACTTCTGGTGCGACCGTGGTTCCTTTGCCTGTGCGATTGCTCCAGTGTTATCACAGAAGATAACCAAAGGATCTGCACACGAAGGAACGACACCAAGTTCTCTCACGAACTTACGAATCCATACTGCCTCCTTGGATGCTTCCGAGGCTGCAACATACTCGGCTTCTGTTGTGGAATCAGCAACAGTTGACTGTTTGAAACTTTTCCACACCACTGCACCTCCATTCAAGCTAAAAACATAGCCTGATTGCGATCGGAAATCATCCTGGTCAGACTGGAACGAAGCGTCAGTATATCCTTCAATACTGAGTTCTTCCTGACCACCATATATCAAGAACATATCTTTGGTCCTCCGCAGATATTTTAAAATGTTCTTGACTGCAATCCAGTGCGCCATACCTGGATTACTCTGGTAACGACTGGTTACGCTTAACCCGTAAGCAACGTCTGGGCGAGTACACAACATCGCATACATTATAGAACCAATAGCCGAAGCATAAGGCGTATTGTTCATTTCATCTTTCTCAGTCTGTGTTTGTGGACACTGACTCTTAGAAAGATTCAGACCATGTCTGACTGGAAGATATCCTCGCTTAGAATTCTCTAAGTGAAATCTCTCCAGGACCTTATCGATGTAAGTACTCTGGCACAGCCCGAGAAGCCTCTTAGATCTATCCCTGTAGATCTTCACACCTAACACATAGGCTGCTTCTCCTAGATCTTTCATCTGGAAACATTTCCTCAGCCATGCCTTAACAGCATGCATTTCAGGAATGTCGTTTCCAATGATCAAGATATCATCGACGTAGAGGACTAGGAAAGTAATCACGCTCCCACTAAACCTCTTATATACACACGGGTCATCCTCGTTCTTGATGAAACCAAATTCAGTAACTGATTCATCAAAACGAATATTCCAGCTTCTTGATGCTTGTTTAAGTCCATAAATGGACTTCTTTAACTTGCATATTTTATGACGATCTGCTGGATTAGTGAAACCTTCTGGTTGTGTCATATACACATCCTCATCCAGATTTCCATTAAGGAAAGCTGTTTTCACATCCATCTGCCAAATCTCATAATCATAATATGCAGCTATCGCGAAAAGAATCCGAATAGACTTAAACATGGCTACAGGTGAGAAAGTTTCATCATAATCTATCCCGTAGATTTGTTTGAAACCTTTCGCAACTAGCCTGCCTTTATAGGTAACTACGTTACCATCCATGTCAATCTTCTTCTTGAAGATCCATTTACAGCCTATAGGGATAACTCCCGGAGGCGGATCAACCAAATCCCAGACTTGGTTATCTGACATGGAGTCCATCTCGGCGCGCATAGCCTCAAGCCATCTCGCTGACTCTGGTCCACTGACCGCATCCGCATAAGTAAGGGGTTCATCATTGTCAATGATGTAGACTCCGTCATAGCGCTCAGGCTGTCGACGAATCCTACCCGATCTTCGCGGTTCCCGTGATGTCTGAGCCTCAGGTTGTTCAATAACCTGTTCTACCGGCTCAGGCTCATCCAACTGTGCTTGATCACTTTGTCCTTCTTCTGGATTCTCATCCAGCTTTATTTCTCTCCCACTGGCCTCTTGCAGAAGAAACTCCTTCTCAAGAAATATGGCCGTCCGAGCAACAAAAACCTTGTTCTCATTGGGATCGAAGAAATAATAACCCTTAGTTTCCTTAGGGTAACCGACAAAGATACATTTGTCAGATCTGCTCTCTAGTTTCCCAGAGGCGAGCTTTTTAACATAAGCCTCGCAACCCCAGATCCTGATAAATGTCAAGCTCGGCTGTTTCCCATACCATAACTCATATGGCGTCTTTGAAACTGCCTTGGATGGCACTCGGTTTAGTACCTTTGCAGCTGTTTCCAGCGCAAAACCCCAAAAGGAGTATGGAAGAGTAGCCTGACTCATCATAGAACGAACCATATCAAGTAACGTTCTATTTCTCCTCTCGGACACACCATTCCATTGCGGTGTTCCTGGTGGAGTGAGCTGTGAGATAATCCCACACTCCTTTAGATAGTCAGTAAATGCATGACTTAGGTATTCACCACCTCGATCTGAGCGAAGTGCCTTGATATTACGGCCTAGCTGATTTTGTACTTCATTCTTGAACTCTTTGAACTTGTCAAAAGATTCACTCTTATGTCTCATCAGATAGACATACCCATATCTACTGAAATCATCAGTAAATGTAATGAAGTACTGATAGCCACCTCTGGCATGTTTACTAAATGGCCCACACACATCACTGTGTATGAGGTCAAGTAAACCTGAAGCCCTTTGACCTTTATTAAGAAAAGGTGACTTCGTCATTTTACCCATCAAACAAGCTTTGCATGTATCAATCTCCTTATAGGAGAATGATCCCAGCAGTCCATGATCATGCAACCGCTTAATGCGTTTCTTGTTAATATGGCCTAAACGACTATGCCATAGCAAGGTGCTGTCATCAGCATACTTGGCTTTCTTAATATCAACATTCTGTATAGAACTTTCCATGTCCAACATGAATAACCCATTATTAATTGAACCAGTTGCATAAACAATATTATCATATGACAAAACACACTTTGAAATATTGCATTCAAAGGAAAACCCCTTCCTGACAAGAGCAGGAATGGAGATAATATTTTTAGTTATACTGGGAACAAAATAACAACTGTTTAGTTCCAATACAATTCCAGATGGTAAAGTAATGAAGTAGTCTCCTACAGCAACAGCAGCAACCCGTGCCCCGTTTCCAACGCGTAGGTCCACCTCATGCTGTCCCACCTGCCTTCTTCTCTTGAGTTCCTGCACATTTGAACAAATGTGAACTCCACATGCAGTGTCCAACACCCATGATACAGAAGAAGAATACATGACCTCAGTCACGAATATACCTGAGCCAGAAGCAAAGCTTCCCCTCTTATCTCCTTGGAGCGCTTTACAGTCCTTTTTCCAGTGACCCAGCTGGCCACAGTGGAAACACCTGTATTCCTTAGACCGCTTCACCTTCTGCTTCAGAGCCTTGCTGTAATTCTTGACCGGGGCCTTGCCCTTCTTCCCCTTCTTCTTGTTCCTGGAAGGAACCATCAAGACAGAGGTTGAAGGCTTACCCTTCAGAGTTTCCTCAGTGGTCAAGAGCATATTCAGCAGCTCTGCCGGAGTACAATCGATTTTGTTCATATTAAAATTAATAATGAACGCGTCGAATGATGGCGGGAGAGACTGCAGAATAATGTCCACAGCAAGCTCCTGGTTGATGGTATGCCCCAGTTTCTCTAGAGCCTCCTTGTGCCCAATCATCTTGAGCACGTGAGCTCCCACTGGGCTCCCTTCAGCCAGTTTGCTCTGAAAGAAGAGCTTCGTCAAATTATAGCGTTCAGTCCTCGCCTGTGCAGCATACAACATCTTGAGGTTTGTAATCATGTCTCTAGCCGACATGTCCTCATGCTGACGCTGCAGCGGTGGCGTCATAGACGCTAACATCAGGCAAGCGACATCAATGCTATCATTGACGTGCTTTTCATAGGCTTCCCGAACCGCCCTTGCGGCGTTCGGAGCGGGCTGCGGCGGTATCGCCGTCTCGAGGACATACAGTTTCCTCTCTGCCTTAAGAACGATCTTAAGGTGTCCAAACCAGTCAGAGAAGTTTGGCCCAGCAAACTTCTCTCTTTCCAGTAGGGATCGCACATTGAAGTTCATGGTGTTCGTTGCTGCAGGTATCTACAACAATGCAAGAACAGCAAGGTCAGTATCAATGTATAAGAATCAATCAGGACTTAAGAAAGATTCTTTTTCTCACTATTTTATCAGGCGTGAAAAATCCAGCAAAACAGCCCGAAAGAGTAGAACTCTTTTAGTGAGATGGGATCCAGATTTCATACTTGGTCTCCGCGTCCCGCTCAGGCGAGATAAGATGCACAGAGAGTACAAGCACTAGTTTCTGGTAGGCAGTCCCTGCCGATCGCCAACCCGTGCGATTCCCCTTCATCTGGGCAGTCCAGCAGACTGTGCCAACTGAGTTGGTACAACACAATCTCTGACCCCACAGATGGCTGCCTCCATGTGCTACCATATGCGCCACATATGTAGCCTACACGGTCAAGCTGACCCGACCTACTCCCTGGACCACCATGTGCTATGCTGAGCAACGAGAAGGGATAAATCCCTGCTCTGTAACACACAGGTGTAATCCCGCACCGTCTGAAGATAGATGGACGTGCCCACTGAGTGGGTACAACACGGCTCCAACGATAATCAGAACAGTGAGGTTTCGCGTCAGAAGGCTTACGAGCTTGATATTTAATCGTTGGATTTTAACGGTCTTTTATCTTCTTGCCTATCATGCAATTCCTATGGTGATAGCAGAAGATAAATTTACTCATGCAATTCTAATATATAGCAATAAAAGAAAGCATGTGTCTTTTGTGGTAAAAGCCCATAGCCCTAGTGAGACCTTAACCTAACTTAAGTCTACACTTGCTCTTTATGGGTCTTTAGCTGCTCATCTGGCCCAAACCTGGGCCCAAGCGCCAACTGCAGCTCTGGTGCGCCCACCAGGAATTTGCGCCTGGTCCTAGGGTCGAACCCTAGACCTCCCACCTGGTCCAGCCACTGCTGCATGCGCTTCTGCCAAGTGTGCATTGTGCTCTTGTCTAATTAAATTACAAATTTAACTATCTAGACAAGAGTGACACGCAGGTCACTTTCACATTATAAATTAATTAAAATTGTGATACGCAGATCACATAAAGAAAATTAATTTACAACATATAATCCAGGCACGCAGGCCCCAGCACAGCACACATTAAAAACGGGCAGCCCACATAAGACTAAATAAACAAGCAGATGCAACAACCATCATGTGATCCAGTCAGGAAAAATAAATTTTTTTTTTTAAAAAAAAAAAAAAAAAAAAAAAAAAAAAAAACCCTTGGGATCGATTTTTTTTTTATTAATTTTTCCTTATTTGCCCCACAACCTTACAATGGTCCATTACTAGGGATCCACTCATCCAACCTAGTCAGATCCACTGCCCTAGCATGCACCAAGTCCTAACTGACTTGAGTCGACCAAAAGGTCAACCATGCATGCACCAAGGCTGAACGACCACACTGAGGTCTGGCAAGCGGGCGTGACCCCGGGCCTAACTCAGGTGCGTTCATCAGTTGTCTCAATCAGACATCGCTACACACCTGTCTGCAGTCGACCTATAGCCACCACAGGCATGCGCCAAGGTGCTAACTGGTCGACCCATTCAGGCTGTCAGATAGTCTGATCAGACATGTTTGGATCTAACCTAGGGGGTGACTTCAACCCTAATAACCCATCTAAGGGTTTAATGTAGGAGCATTAGATCTAAGGTGAAACGCGCATGTGATCAAGGTTTTAGAAAAACTTACAAAAACATGCGCCAACAACAACATGCGCAATGGAGAAAATAACATCAATACAAATCATGAATTTTCGCCAACTTAGATAATCGCATGTAACCTATAGATCTATTATAATGCGCATACATGGATCATATGACATATCATGGCAATCATAAACAAGCATGAAACATCAGGCTCTGATACCAATTGAAAGTACCCCTTAAACTAAGGGGGGGGTCCCCTTCTAGGGGGAGCGAAAACCCTAGGCAGTGGCGCATAAAATTTTTGGGCAGCGGATTAGGGTTTCAAGAATCGGTTCATGTGATATGATCAACCAAATGGAAACGATTGCATGTAAGAGATAAAACTCATACCATAGCCATTTCGAATGGCGCCTAGGAAGCAAAGATCAAAGCAGATCTTCTCCAGAGGTGACGCACACAGTTGATGTCGCCTACTCCTCTTTGCGATCCTTGTGCTAGCAAGATCCAAAGAAGTCTTTGATCGAAAATGAGAAAGGGATGAAGAGATCTTTTCTTTGCCGATTTCTCCTCCAAATCCAAGGCGTCGTCACCCACGGAAAAAACCCAAGAGGAATGCGTTCAAGTGGCGAGAATAGAGAGAGCACTCTCTTTCGAACGTGAGTCTCTCCAAGTGGAGATCATGGTTGCTAAAAATAGCACCACAAACCGCCCAACATGTTCACGCCAAGTGAACTTGTCGCCAATGCTTGAACCATTTTGGTTTAATTTAATTTTGGTTCAATTACCAAATAAACCAAACGACATGGCCTAGATCATATTAAAACCCTAAGGTTCCAGATCTAGCCGTTGATCTCTATGATGCTCCTGATCTGACCGATCTAGCATCTCTTCTCTCGATCGAAGCTTACCGATCTCAAGCCCTAATCAATCAAACATGATCAGACCAGATCTCACTCACAATCAGAGATTAAATCCCTTTAAACTGAACCCGAAACAATTCAGTCCACACGATCTGACTTAAGTAAGCCATATCATCAATTGTGCGACCCTGAGGGTTTCCATAAAACATCGGTAACGATAATTTACATTATCACAACCAGTGAGGGGTATCTAGCAACACATCACTGTCTCCCGATATCAAGGAAAGAGTCTTCCAAGACTTCACCCAAAAACAGCACAAGTGTGAATCAATTCACAAAGCATACATGTTTCCTTTGCCACTGGATGTTCTTATTGGACAAGCCTGTCAAGCTCGTAACTCCAATATGATGAGCATGATTAGAACAGATGAGCACTGTCACCTGGGTATGGCCATACACTCTCTCAATCATCTCATCCAGGGGGCCCCTTTAGAACATCACACTCCTTAAACAAGGAGACGGCAATCCTATGTCTATCACTAGTGCTCTAACCTGATTCAAGCTCACCATCCAAGATAGTCTATAATCATTATGTTTCAAATGATATTGAACTACCTCAAAACAATGACAATCATCATTTAGAAAACACAAGTGATCTCAAGTCAGAGGAAATGTGCCACTTGTCTTAATCAAGGAATATTCACATTGTGACAAACAATTGAACATCCTAGTAGGGTCTGTCCAGTACATCCCATGTACCCATGAGTCTACATCTTATTCCATGCTCGAAGCATCCTATAAGATTAGAACACATATTAGTCTTAACCATATCGAGGCTGTCTCATGTTTACCAAGATATATCGACTAAGGACATAATAGCATGTCAGCCCAGCTGAACAGCTTTGAGACATTATTCAGAAGAACATATATTGCAGCAGACAATGTAGCTAACTGAATAACAACCATGCCTTTATAAACACATAGAGTTTATTACATGATACTTGTTACATTCCCATAGGCCTCAAACATTAGCCTTAAGGGCATACCCCAACAATGACTTACCATTTTGGGAATGGAGGTTTCGAAAATGGTTCTTCAACGCCTCACTTGGATGAAAAAAAAAATGCTTGTCTCTTCTCAACGATTGCTTCTTGCTTTCGGTGTGGTGAGTTTGGACGAGGACAAGGAAGAGTTCATCCACGCCAAGTTCATCCTTCATCTCCTTCACGCGACAAGTGCACTTGTGTGCGCATCTTGTGGAGGAGACCCCTATTCGATCTCTTCTTCCAAGCCGACCTCCAACTCTATGGCTATGGTATAGATCTAAACTCATTTCAAGTTGATCATATGCTCATGCTAAGATCGTTGAAAACACATGCTTCCGCTTGCAATTTTATGCGCCACCCCCTTAGTGTTTTCGCCCCCCTCTTGAAAGGGATTGCATCAGGTTTGCGCTCCCCCTTGAAGGGGACCCTACAGGAGAATACTTGAGTCGAGAGTTTACTGACTATCTGAAGGAGTGTGGGATTATCTCACAGCTCACTCCGCCAGGAACACCGCAATGGAATGGTGTGTCCGAGAGGAGAAATAGAACCTTATTGGATATGGTTCGTTCGATGATGAGTCAGGCTACTCTTCCTTACTCCTTTTGGGGATTTGCACTGGAAACAGCTGCAAAGGTACTAAACCAAGTGCCATCCAAGGCCGTTTCAAAGACTCCATATGAGTTATGGTATGGGAAACAGCCAAGCTTGACATTTATCAAAATCTGGGGTTGCGAGGCTTATGTCAAAAAGCTCGCCTCTGGGAAACTAGAGAGCAGATCTTATAAATGTATCTTTGTCGGTTACCCTAAAGAAACTAAGGGTTATTATTTCTATGATCCCAAAGAGAACAAAATATTTGTTGCTCGAACGGCTATATTTCTTGAGAAGGAATTTCTTCTACAAGAAGCTAGTGGGAGAGAAATAAAACTGGATGAAAATCCAGAAGAGGGACAAAGTAGTCAAGCTCAGTTGGATGAGCCTGAGCAAATAGAACAGGTTGATGTTCAACCTGAGGCTCAGATATCACGGGAACCGCATAGATCGGGAAGGATTCATCGACAGCCTAAGCGCTATGACGGAGTCTACATCATTAATGATGAACCCCTCACCTATGCGGATGCGGTCAGTGGACCGGAATCAGCAAGATGGCTTGAAGCTATGGGAGCCGAGATGGACTCCATGTCAGATAACCAAGTCTGGGATTTGGTTGATCCGCCTCCAGGAGTAATCCCTATAGGCTGTAAATGGATCTTCAAGAAGAAGATTGATATGGATGGTAACGTAGTTACCTATAAGGGCAGGCTAGTTGCGAAAGGTTTCAAACAAATCTACGGGATAGATTATGATGAAACATTCTCTCCTGTAGCCATGTTTAAGTCCATTCGGATTATTCTCGCGATAGCTGCATATTATGATTATGAGATCTGGCAAATGGATGTGAAGACCGCTTTCCTTAATGGAAAACTGGAAGAGGATGTGTATATGGCACAACCTGAAGGTTTCATCAATCCATCAGATCGTCATAAAATATGCAAATTAAAGAAGTCTATTTATGGACTAAAACAAGCATCGAGAAGCTGGAATATTCGTTTTGATGAATCAGTTTGTGAATTTGGTTTCATCAAAAATGAAGATGACCCGTGTGTATATAAGAGGTTTAGTGGGAGCGTGATTACTTTCCTAGTCCTCTACGTCGATGATATCTTGATCATTGGAAACGATATTCTTGAACTGCATGCGGTCAAAGCATGGTTAAGAAAATGTTTCCAGATGAAAGATTTAGGAGAAGCAGCCTATGTATTAGGTATGCAGATCTATAGAGATAGATCTAATAGGCTTCTCGGGCTGTGCCAGAGTACTTACATCGATAAAGTCCTGGAGAGATTCCATTTAGAAAATTCTAAAAGAGGATATCTTCCAGTCAGACATGGTCTGAATCTTTCTAAGAGCCAGTGTCCCCAAACACAGTCTGAGAAAGATGAAATGGACAATACGCCTTATGCTTCGGTTATTGGATCCATTATGTATGCGATGTTGTGTACTCGCCCAGACGTCGCTTACGGGTTAAGCGTGACCAGTCGATTCCAAAGTAATCCAGGGAAGGCACACTGGATTGCAGTCAAGAACATTTTGAAATATCTTCGGAGGACCAAAGATATGTTCTTGATTTATGGAGGTCAGGAAGAACTCAGTATTGAAGGATATACTGACGCTTCGTTCCAATCTAACCAAGATGATTTCCGATCGCAATCAGGCTATGTTTTTAGCTTGAATGGAGGAGCAGTGGTGTGGAAGAGTTTCAAACAATCAATTGTTGCTGATTCCACAACAGAAGCCGAGTATGTTGCAGCCTCGGAAGCATCCAAGGAGGCAGTGTGGATTCATAAGTTCGTTCAGGAACTTGGTGTTGTTCCTTCGAGTGCTGATCCATTGGTTATCTTCTGTGATAACACTGGAGCAATAGCACAAGCAAAGGAACCACGGTCACACCAGAAGTCCAAGCACATACAGAGAAGGTTTCATTTGATCCGTGAGATCATAGATCGTGGAGAGATCAAGATCTGCAAGGTTCATACAGATGACAATCTAGCTGACCCGTTTACTAAGCCTCTGGCACAGCAGAAGCATGAGAAGCACTGTAATAATATGGGTTTGAGATTTCTCAACCATTAGATTAAGTGCAAGTGGGAGATTGTTGGGGTATGCCCTTAAGGCTAATGTTTGAGGCCTTTGGGATAATTTCAGTATCATGTATAAACTATGTATAAGTTTATAAAGGCAATGGTTGTTATTCAGGTTGTTACATTATCTGCTGCTGTTATGTATACTTCTAAATAATGTCTCAATGGTGTTCAGCTTGGCTGACATTAGCATTGTCCTTAGTCGAGATATCTTGGTGAACATGAGACAGCCTTGATATGATTGAGACTAATATGTGTTCCAATCTTATAGGGTGCTTCGAGCATGGAATAAGATGTAGACACATAGGTGCATTGGATGTACTGGACAGACCCTACTTAGGATATTCAATTGTTTGTCACAATGTGAATAATCCTTATATGCAAGCAAGTGGCATATTTCCTCTGATTTGAGATCGCTTGTGTTTCTAAATGATGATTGGCATTGTCTTGAGGTAATTCAATATCATTTGAAATATAATGGTTATAGATTATCTTGGATAATGAGCATGAGTCATGTTAGGACACTAGTGATAGATATAGGATTGCCTCTCCTTGTTGGAGTGTGATGTTCTAAAGGGGCCCCCTGGATGAGATGATTGAGAAAGTGTATGGCCATACCCAGATGACTATGTTCATCTGATCTAATCATTTTCATCATATTGGAATTACAGGCTTGACACGCTTGTCCAATGAGAACATCCAGTGGCAAAGGAAACATGTATGTCAAGTGAATTGGATTCACACTTGTGCTATGGTTTGGGTGTAGTCTTGGAAGACTCTTTCCTTCATATCGGGAGACAGTGATGTGTTGCTAGATACCCCTCTCTGATCGTGATAACGCAAGTTATCGTTACCGACATTGAAGGAAACCCTTAGGGTCGCACAATTTGATGATATGGCTTACTTATGTCAGATCGTGTGGACTGAATGGTTTTGGTTCAGTTTAAAGGAGTTTAAACTCTGATTGGAAGTGAGATCTGGTCTGATCATGTTTGATTGATTAGGGCTTGAGATCGGTAAGCTTCGATCGGGAGAATTGATGCTTGATCGATGAGATCAAGAGCATCAAGAGATGTGTGGTTAGATCTTGAGCCATCTGGTTCATATGAGATCTAGACCATGGCTTGGTTTGATTTGGTCTTTGAACCAAATGCAATAGAACCAGTTCACATAAGTGAACGCATGATTCAAAGTGAGAAGACGTTTTGGTTGGTTCAAAAACATGGGCGCATGGCTTGATGACTTTCTATTTTTGGAAGCCATAAGCGTTCCCACGTTGGATAACGCCTCAACGCCTCCCTCTCTCACGAATGAATGCTTCTCCTCTCGTGTGTGTGTCGAGGCTCCACGAAAGAGAAGAGGTAGAGAATTTTCGCTTAGCCAAGAAGAAGAACATCTCATCTTCTCCTACACGTTGAAGGACACCTTGGAACTTTGCTAGCACAAAGAAGAAAAAGGGAGTAGCCATCGTCACCTTGTGTGCGACTGCTTTGGAGGAGAGCCGCTCGCCCTCTATATTCTTCCAATTCGCCATCCAAATAATGGCCATGGTAACATCCTATCTTCTCATTGCAAGAACTAATAGTTGATCATATGTTCATGCCATGCGATCTTCATGAAACCCTTGTTTTCGCCCATGAAAAATTTTATATGCGCCTGAATTAGGGTTTCCCCCCCCCCACCCTTTTAACAACCCATATGAGAAGGTCAATTGACAGATAGACGATTTGCCCCTTCCTGATGGAAGCTTGATATCCACAGGGCCCCGTATTGTTCTATGACTAAAAGTGTATGGCCATACCTAGGTGAGAACCTGATTTAGTCATAACCATGTGATTGGGTGAAAACAAGTGGTGACACACTTGTTCAATCGGATATCAGTTTGGCAAAGAGGCTGTAATGCATCTGTACCTAGTTGTGATAATGGGGATGTCAATGTCGATAACCATTCCATTGACTTGGGTAGCAGTGATGCACTGCTAGGGGTCACTCACTACTTGTGATCACCTTAGGGCATCACTGCCAACGTGAGAGGAACCTACAGGGTCGCACACCTTGATACTCGAGTTCTCGTATTGATCGGGAAGCCTTATAATCGAGTTATTGGATAGCTCAGATCTATTTGGGAGATTTCATCAGTGCCAGTGGGCCTGGTGAGAAGGAAGAGAGTTATTGGAGCCAAACTTCATTTTTGGCAGGTTGACCCGAAATTGACCATGGTTGGTCATATTTGACTATGGGTTGCATTGGATTGGATCCAATGGCTTGATCAACCTTTGCAATGAAGTTTGGGCTAACTCATTACCCAATGAGGCTCAATAACAAGTTTTCATGAAGTGATAATGGGCTAAAAAGGTATAATGGGGAGAAATCTTTTCCCATTCGCGCCTAGGGGCTCAATGGGGATAAGTTGGCTCAATTTGCTTCATAAGGAAGCAATTGGCGCTTTGCCCTTTCTCCTTGGATTGAAAGCTTGCCTCTTAGACAATGCTTGGGGCGAATGAGGGATGATAGACTTATTAAGAAAGTCTTGGGCAATTAGAAGGGGTTTATGATATGGGCTTGGAGTCTTGCCATAACCCTAACCCTAATTACTCCAAACCCTAACTGATGCAGGAGCTACCGAGCCCATGGGTACACTTGGGGACAGCCCAAATCCCCTGAAAGGCACTTGGGAAGACTCCCCAGGATGTGGGGAAGAGACTGCTAGAATTTCAGCGTGATCAGAGTTCACTGGACCTAGGCACGGCCAGGCCGTGCGCCCAGACACGGCCGTGACACGGTCGCCCCGGGACGCGAACGCCAAGCACGGGCGTGACTCCAAGCACGGGCAAGCCGTGTCCACTTCTGTGGATTTCGACGACGCCAAGCACGGGCGTGACTCCAAGCACGGGCAAGCCGTGTCCGCTTCTGAGGATTTTGGTGACTCTGAACATGGCCGTGCCCACCATCACGGCCAGGCCGTGTTCGGCCCTGGAGATCCATTTCAGCCTCGACGACCCCACTTCGATGTGCACCGCCCTCCCTACCATGTTGCTCCACCCCATGAGGAGTCAAGGGAGCTCAACAAAGTGGAAATCCGGTGATCCCAACGCCAAAGTAAGCCTCCGAACCGCTTCTTGGGCACCACTAGCTCTCTCCCCATCCGCACCGACGCGGCGCCACCCAAGGGAAAGTCCCCTGAAGATTTTACTCCAAGTGGGCCGCTCAACCTCGTCAACAACACGACTCAAGAGCGGGCCGCGATGGTTGTTGCCCAGCCCACAACATTGAAGTTTTTGTTGGGGTATGCCCTTAAGGCTAATGTTTGAGGCCTGTGGGAATGTATCTGTATCATGTAATAAACTGTTATGTTTATAAAGGCATGGTTATTATTCAGTTGTTTACATTGTCTGCTGCAATATATGTTCTTCTGAATAATGTCTCAAAGCTGTTCAGCTAGGCTGACGTGCTATAAGTCCTTAGTCGAGATATCTTGGTGAACATGAGACAGCCTTGATATGATTGAGACTAATATGTGTTCTAATTTTATAGGATGCTTCGAGCATGGAATAAGGTGTAGACTCATGGGTACATTGGATGTACTGGACAGACCCTACTAGGATGTTCAATTGTTTGTCACAATGTGAATATTCCTTGAGTGAGACAAGTGGCACATTTCCTTTGACTTGAGATCACTTGTGTTTTCTAAATGATGATTGTCATTGTTTTGAGATAGTTCAATATCATTTGAAACATAATGATTATAGACTATCTTGGATGGTGAACTTGAATCAGGTTAGGGCACTAGTGATAGACATAGGATTGCCGTCTCCTTGTTTAAGGAGTGTGATGTTCTAAAGGGGCCCCCCCCGGATGAGATGATTGAGAAAGTGTATGGCCATACCCAGATGACTAAGTTCGTCTGATCTAATCATGCTTATCATATTGGAGTTACAGGCTTGACAGGCTTGTCCAATAAGAACATCCAGTGGCAAAGGAAATATGCATGCCTAGTGAGGTTGATTCACACTTGTGCTGTTTTTGGGTGTAGTCTTGGAAGACTCTTTCCTTTATATCGGGAGACAGTGATGTGTTGCTAGATACCCCTCACTGATCGTGATAACGTGAGTTATCGTTACCGACATTTAAAGGAAACCCTCAGGGTCGCACAATTTGATGATATGGCTTACTTAAGTCAGATCGTGTGGACTGAATTGTTTGGGTTCAGTTTAAAGGGATTTAATCTCTGATTGAAAGTGAGATCTGGTCTGATCATGTTTGATTGATTAGGGCTTGAGATCGGTAAGCTTCGATCGAGAGAATGAATGCTAGATCAGTCAGATCAGAAGCATTGAGAGATTGACGGTCAGATCGAGAGCCTTTGGGTTTATTTTGATCTGGACTTATTTCTTGGTTTATTTGGTTAGTGGACCAAATCGGTTTGAACCAGCTCATGGATGAGCGCATGGTTCAATGGTGATGTGGCATTTGCGATTGGGGTAAACCCAAGATCGCATATGGAGAAGTGGGATGCTATTTTTAGCACTTCTCAAACGTGGCCATGAACTCACGTCCCCCCTCTCTTGCCTCTTCACGCAATTGATGCCTCCTTGGGTTGTCATCGAGCGGCATTCTCGTGTGAGGAAGTCTAAGGCGACAAGAGAAAAACGCCAAGAAAGAAAAAGCTCTCTTTTCCCTTTTGCATTCGATCAGAGACGCCTTGGACGACTCTTGCTAGCACAAGGGACGACAAGAAGGAGCCAAGACTCATCTTGTGTGTGACGATTTGGAGGAGATCTTCATTGCTCTCTTTCTTCCAAGGCGCCATCTAGAAATGGCAATGGTATGGATCGAATCACTTCTTATACAATCGGTTTTTTGTTAAGTTGATCATATGATACATGCTCTTCGATCTATGAAACCCTTTATCCGCTGCCCCCTACTTTGATTGCGCCATTTTAGGGTTTTGCTCCCCCTCGAAGGGGACTCCTCAATTGGTATCAGAGGGAGTTAACGCATGTTTTTGTATGATTGCTTAAGCCATTTTGTGATCCATGCTTGCGAAAATGCTTAGATCTTTCATACATGCAAAAATACATGTTTACATGTCATAAGCGAAACTTGTGTTTGTTTTCTTTGCGCATGTATGTTGGCGCATGATGTAGTTTTTCTCAAAAAAAAAAAAAAAAAATATATCACTTGCGCGACTCATTGTAGATCTAAGATGCGCCTGCATTAAACCCTTAAACGGGTTATTAGGGTTGAAGTTATCCCCTAGGTTAGATCCAATCAGTCTGATCAGACTATCTGACAGCCTTGATGGGTCGACTGGATAGCACCTTGGCACAAGCTTGAGGTGGCTATAGGTCGACTGCAGACAGGCGTGTAGCGATGTCTGATTGAGACGACCCATGAACGCACCTGAGTTAGGCCCGGGGTCACACCCGCTTGCCAGACCTCAGTGTGGTCGTTCAGCCCTTGGCGCATGCATGGTTGACCTTTTGGTCGACTCAAGTCAGTTAGGACTTGGTGCATGCAAGGGTAGTGGATCTGACTAGGATGGATGAGTGGATCCCTAGTAATGGACCGTTGTAAGGTTGTAGGGCAAATAAGGAAAATTAAAATTGATCCCATGGGGTTTTCGAAAATTTTAATTTTTATGATGGATCACATGATTGTTGATTGATGCATATGTATGTTTATTTAATCTTATGTGGGCTGCCCATTTTAATGTGTGCTGTGCTGGGGCCTGCGTGCCTGGAATTAATTGTAAATTAATTTTTAGTTTTGTGATCTGCGTATCACAGTTCAATTGATTTATAATGTGAAATTGACCTGCGTGTCAATCTTGTCTAGATAGTTAAATTTGTAATTTAATTAGACAAGAGCACAGAGCACACTTGGCAGAGGCGCATGCAGCAGTGGCTTGACCAGGTGGGAGGTCTAGGGTTCGACTCTGGGACCAGGCGCAAATTCCTGGTGGGCGCACCACAGCTGCAGATGGCGCTTGGGCCCTGGTTTGGGCCAGATGAGCAGCTAAAGACCCATGAAGAGCAAGTGTAGACTTAAGTTAGGTTAAGGTCTCACTAGGGCTATGGGCTTTTACCACATAAGATTCATGCTTTCTTTTATTTAATGTTTGAATATTAGAATTGCATGATTAAGTTTATCTTCTGCTATCACCATAGGAATTGCATGATAGTGAAGAAGATAAAAGACCGTTAAAATCCAACGCTGAAATATCAAGCTCGTAAGCCTTCTGACGCGAAACCTCACTGTTCTGATTATCGTTGGAGCCGTGTTGTACCCACTCAGTTGGCACGTCCATCTATCTTCAGACGGTGCGGGATTACACCTGTGTGTTACAGAGTAGGGATTTATCCCTTCTCGTTGCTCAGCATAGCACATGGTGGTCCAGGGAGTAGGTCGGGTCAGCTTGACCGTGTAGGCTACATATGTGGCGCATATGGTAGCACATGGAGGCAGCCATCTGTGGGGTCAGAGACTGTGTTGTACCAACTCAGTTGGCACAGTCTGCTGGACTGCCCAGATGAAGGGGAATCGCACGGGTTGGCGATCGGCAGGGACTGCCTACCAGAGATTAGTGCTTGTACTCTCTGTGCATCTTATCTCGCCTGAGCGGGACGCGGAGACCAAGTATGAAATCTGGATCCCATCTCACTAAAAGAGTTCTACTCTTTCGGGCTGTTTTGTTGGATTTTTCAAGCCAGATAAAATAGTGAGAAAAAGAATCTTTCTTAAGTCCTGATTGATTCTTATACATTGATACTGACCTTGCTGTTCTTGCATTGTTGTAGATACCTGCAGCAACGAACACCATGAACTTCAATGTGCGATCCCTACTGGAAAGGGAGAAGTTTGCTGGGCCGAACTTCTCTGACTGGTTTGGACACCTTAAGATCGTTCTTAAGGCAGAGAGGAAACTGTATGTCCTCGAGACGGCGATACCGCCGCAGCCCGCTCCGAACGCCGCAAGGGCGGTTCGGGAAGCCTATGAAAAGCACGTCAATGATAGCATTGATGTCGCTTGCCTGATGCTAGCGTCTATGACGCCACCGCTGCAGCGTCAGCATGAGGATATGTCGGCTATAGAGATTATAGCGAACCTCAAGATGCTGTATGTGTTGGGGTATGCCCTTAAGGCTAATGTTTGAGGCCTATGGGAATGTATCAGTATCATGTAATAAACTGTTATGTTTAAAGGCATGGTTGTTATTCAGTTAGCTACATTGTCTGCTGCAATATATGTTCTTCTGAATAATGTCTCAAAGCTATTCAGCTGGGCTGACATGCTATTATGTCCTTAGTCGATATATCTTGGTGAACATGAGACAGCCTTGATATGGTTAAGACTAATATGTGTTCTAATCTTATAGGATGCTTCGAGCATGGAATAAGATGTAGACTCATGGGTACATGGGATGTACTGGACAGACCCTACTAGGATGTTCAATTGTTTGTCACAATGTGAATATTCCTTGATTAAGACAAGTGGCACATTTCCTCTGACTTGAGATCACTTGTGTTTCTAAATGATAATTGTCATTGTTTTGAGGTAGTTCAATATCATTTGAAACATAATGATTATAGACTATCTTGGATGATGAGCTTGAGTCAGATTAGGGCACTAATGATAGACATAGGATTGCCGTCTCCTTGTTTAAGGAGTGTGATGTTCTAAAGGGGCCCCCTGGATGAGATGATTGAGAAAAGAGTATGGCCATACCCAGGTGACAGTGTTCATCTGATCTAATCATGCTCATCATATTGGAGTTACGAGCTTGACAGGCTTGTCCAATAAGAACATCCAGTGGCAAAGGAAATATGCATGCCTTGTGAATTGATTCACACTTGTGCTATGTTTTGGGTGTAGTCTTGGAAGACTCTTTCCTCTATATCGGGAGACAGTGATGTGTTGCTAGATACCCCTCACTGATCGTGATAATGAGAATTATCGTTACCGACATTTAAAGGAAACCCTCAGGGTCGCACAATTTGATGATATGGCTTACTTAAGTCAGTTCGTGTGGACTGAATTGTTTAGGTTCAGTTTAAAGGGATTTAATCTCTGATTGTGAGTGAGATCTAGTCTGATCATGTTTGATTGATTAGGGCTTTAGATCGGTAAGCTTCGATCGAGAGATTAGATGCCAGATCGGTCAGATCAGGGGCATCGAAGAGATTGACGGTTAGATCTGAAGCCTTAGGGTTTATTTAAGATCTAGACCATATTGCTTGGTTTAATTGGTCTTGGACCAAACCGAAGTGAACCCGCTCATTGGTTGAGCGCATGGTTCAAGTGATGTGGCATTAGCGATTGGGTAAACCCAAGAGCGCATGTTGAGAAGTGGATGCTATTTTTGGATAGCACTTCTACTAATCGTGGCCATGACTCACGATTGCCACACTTCACGCTTCCCCCTCTCTTTGTTCGTCGCCAACGCTTGGCTTAGACGTGACAACCTCTCGGCTAGAGAAGAGGAGGACGAAAAAAAAGGAAACTCAAGCAAGACGATCTTTTTCCTTTCCCTTTCCATTCGACAAAGGCTTCTTGGAACCTTGCTAGCACAAGGAGCACCAAGAAAAGTAGGCGACACCAATTGTGTGCGTCACCTTAGGAGAAGGCTCGCTTGCGCCTTTCCTTCCAAGTCTTCATCCAACGCAAATGGCTATGGTATGAATTCAAGTTTACTTAAGTTGATCATATATCATGCAATAGATTCTTTCAAACCCTTTATTCCGCTGCAAAGTTTTATGCGCCACATGACTAGGGTTTTTGCTCCCCCTAGAAGGGGACCCCCCTTAATCTTAAGGGGTACTTACAATTGGTATCAGAGCCAACGTTAATGCTTGCTTATATGATTGCTTCATGTTGTGTGATCCATGTTTTAAATCTATAGATCTAGAGTTAACAACATGCGAATTTACATGTTACATTGTTTCATGCCGAAACATGCTTTTGTTATCTTGCTTGTTGGCGCATCTAGGTTTTATTAAAAATCCTTATTACATGCGCGCTCCAAATAGATCTAAGCCCATACTTTAAACCCTTAGACGGGTTACTAGGGTTGAAGTCATCCCCTAGGTTGGATCCAACAGTCTGATCAGACTATCTGACAGCCTGAATGGGTCGACCAGTTAGCACCTTGGCGCAAGCCTATGGTGGCTATAGGTCGACTGCAGACAGGTGTGTAGCGATGTCTGATTGAGACAACTTATGAACGCACCTGAGTTAGGCCCGGGGTCACGCCCGTTTGCCAGACCTCAGTGTGGATGTTCAGCCCTGGCGCATGCATAGTTGACCTTATGGTCGACGCAAGTCAGTTAGGACTTGGTGCATGCAAGGGCAGAGGATCTGACTAGGTTGGATGAGTGGATCCCTAGTAATGGACCGTTGTAAGGTTGTAGGGCAAATAAGGAAAATTAAAATTGATCCTATGGGGTTTTCAAAATTTTAATTTTTTTTGATGGATCACATGGTTATTGAATGATGCATTTGCTTGTTTATTTAGTCTTATGTGGGCTGCTCATATTATTTGTGTGCTGTGCTGGGGCCTGCGTGCCTGGGAATATTGATTGTAAATTAATGTTATTTTGTGATCTGCGAATCACTGTTTAATTAATTTATAAATGTAAGTGACCTGCGTGTCACTCTTGTCTAGATAGTTAAATTTGTAATTTAATTAGACAAGAGCACAAAGCACACTTGGCAGAGGCGCATGCAGCAGTGGCTTGACCAGGTGGGAGGTCCAGGGTTCGACTCTGGGACCAGGCGCATTTTCCCTGGTAGGCGCACCTGAGCTGCAGATGGCGCTTGGGCCCAGGTTTGGGCCAGATGAGCAGCTAAAGACCCATGAAGAGCAAGTGAAGACTTAAGTTAGGTTAAGATCTCACTAGGGCTATGGGCTTTTACCACATAAGATTCATGCTTTCTTTTATTGATGAATATTAGAATTGCATGATTAAATTATCTTCTGCTATCACCATAGGAATTGCATGATAGGCATGAAGATAAAAAGGACCGTTAAAATCCAACGCTTTAATATCAAGCTCGTAAGCCTTCTGACGCGAAACCTCACTGTTCTGATTATCGTTGGAGCCGTGTTGTACCCACTCAGTGGGCACGTCCATCTATCTTCAGAGGGTGTGGGATTACATCTGTGTGTTACAGAGTAGGGATTTATCCCTTCTCGTTGCTCAGCATAGCACACGGTGGTCCAGGGAGTAGGTCGGGTCAGCTTGACCGTGTTGGCTACATATGTGGAGCATATGGTAGCACATGGAGGCAGCCATCTGTGGGGTCAGAGATTGTGTTGTACCAACTCAGTTGGCACAGTCTGCTGGACTGCCCAGATGAAGGGGAATCGCACGGGTTGGCGATCGGCAGGGACTGCCTACCAGAAACTAGTGCTTGTACTCTCTGTGCATCTTATCTCGCCTGAGCGGGACGCGGAGACCAAGTATGAAATCTGGATCCCATCTCACTAAAAGAGTATTACTCTTTCGGGCTGTTTTGCTGGATTTTTCACGCCTGATAAAATAGTGAGAAAAAGAATCTTTCTTAAGTCCTGATTGATTCTTATACATTGATACTGACCTTGCTGTTCTTGCATTGTTGTAGATACCTGCAGCAACGAACACCATGAACTTCAATGTGCGATCCCTACTGGAAAGGGAGAAGTTTGCTGGGCCGAACTTCTCTGACTGGTTTGGACACCTTAAGATCGTTCTTAAGGCAGAGAGGAAACTGTATGTCCTCGAGACGGCGATACCGCCGCAGCCCGCTCCGAACGCCGCGAGGGCGGTTCGGGAAGCCTATGAAAAGCACGTCAATGATAGCATTGATGTCGCTTGCCTGATGCTAGCGTCTATGACGCCACCGCTGCAGCGTCAGCATGAGGATATGTCTGCTATAGACATGATAGCAAACCTCAAGATGCTGTATGCTGCACAGGCGAGGACTGAACGCTATAATTTGACAAAGCTCTTCTTTCAGAGCAAACTGGCTGAAGGGAGCCCAGTGGGAGCTCACGTGCTCAAGATGATTGGGCACAAGGAGGCTCTAGAGAAACTGGGGCATACCATCAACCAGGAGCTTGCTGTGGACATTATTCTACAGTCTCTCCCGCCTTCATTCGACGCGTTCATTATTAATTTTAATATGAACAAAATCGATTGTACTCCGGCAGAGCTGCTGAATATGCTCTTGACCACTGAGGAGACTCTGAAGGGTAAGCCTTCAACCTCTGTCTTGATGGTTCCTTTCAGGAACAAGAAGAAGGGGAAGAAGGGCAAGGCCCCGGTCAAGAATTACAGCAAGGCTCTGAAGCAGAAGGTGAAGCGGTCCAAGGAATACAGGTGTTTCCACTGTGGCCAGCTGGGTCACTGGAAAAAGGACTGTAAAGCGCTCCAAGGAGATAAGAGGGGAAGCTTTGCTTCTGGCTCAGGTATATTCGTGACTGAAGTCATGTTTTCTTCTTCTATATCATGGGTGTTGGACACTGCATGTGGAGTTCACATTTGTTCAAATGTACAGGAACTCAAGAGAAGAAGGCAGGTGGGACAGCATGAGGTGGACCTACGCGTTGGAAACGGGGCACGGGTTGCTGCTGTTGCTGTAGGAGACTACTTTATTTCTTTACCATCTGGACTTGTATTGGAACTAAACAGTTGTTATTTTGTTCCCAGTATAACTAAAAATATTATCTCCATTCCTGCTCTTGTCAGGAAGGGATTTTCCTTTGAATGCAATATTTCAAAGTGTATTTTATCTTTTGATAATATTGTTTATGCAACTGGTTCAATTAACAATGGGTTATACATGTTGGACATGGAATGTTCGATACAGCAAATTGATATTAAGAAAGCCAAGTATGCTGATGACAGCACCTTGCTATGGCATAGTCGTTTGGGCCATATTAACGAGAAACGCATTAAGCGGTTGCATGATAATGGGCTGCTGGGATCATTCTCCTATAGGGAGATTGATACATGCAAAGCTTGTTTGATGGGCAAAATGACGAAGTCACCTTTTCCTCACAAAGGTCAAAGGGCTTCAGGTTTACTTGACCTTATACACAGTGATGTGTGTGGGCCTTTTAGTAAACATGCCAGAGGTGGCTATCAATACTTCATTACCTTTACTGATGATTTCAGTAGATATGGGTATGTCTATCTGATGAGACATAAGAGTGAATCTTTTGACAAGTTCAAAGAGTTCAAAAATGAAGTACAGAATCAGCTAGGCCGAAATATCAAGGCACTTCGCTCAGATCGAGGTGGTGAATACCTAAGTCATGCATTCACTGACTATCTAAAGGAGTGTGGGATTATCTCACAGCTCACTCCACCAGGAACACCGCAATGGAATGGTGTGTCCGAAAGGAGAAATAGAACGCTACTTGATATGGTTCGTTCTATGATGAGTCAGGCTACTCTACCCTACTCCTTTTGGGGTTTTGCACTGGAAACAGCTGCAAAGGTACTAAACCGAGTGCCATCCAAGGCAGTTTCAAAGACGCCATATGAGTTATGGTATGGGAAACAGCCAAGCTTGACATTTATCAGGATCTGGGGCTGCGAGGCTTATGTCAAAAAGCTCGCCTCTGGGAAACTAGAGAGCAGATCTGACAAATGTATCTTTGTCGGTTACCCTAAGGAAACTAAGGGTTATTATTTCTACGACCCCAAAGAGAACAAGGTTTTTGTTGCTCGGACGGCCATATTTCTTGAGAAGGAGTTTCTTCTGCAAGAGGCCAGTGGGAGAGAAATAAAACTGGATGAGAATCCAGAAGAAGGACAAAGTGACCAAGCACAGTTGGATGAGCCTGAGCCGGTAGAACAGGTTATTGAACAACCTGAGGCTCAGATATCACGGGAACCGCGAAGATCGGGTAGGATCTGTCGACAGCCTGAGCGCTATGACGGAGTCTACATCATTGATAATGATGAACCCCTTACTTATGCGGATGCGGTCAGTGGACCGGAATCAGCGAGATGGCTTGAAGCTATGCGCGCCGAGATGGACTCCATGTCAGATAACCAAGTTTGGGATTTGGTTGATCCGCCTCCGGGAGTTATCCCTATAGGCTGTAAATGGATCTTCAAGAAGAAGATTGACATGGATGGTAACGTAATTACCTATAAAGGCAGGCTAGTTGCGAAAGGTTTCAAACAAATCTACGGGATAGATTATGATGAAACTTTCTCACCTGTAGCCATGTTTAAGTCTATTCGGATTCTTTTCGCGATAGCTGCATATTATGATTATGAGATCTGGCAGATGGATGTGAAAACAGCTTTCCTGAATGGAAATCTGGATGAGGATGTGTATATGACACAACCAGAAGGTTTCACTAATCCAGCAGATCGTCATAAGATATGCAAGTTAAAGAAGTCTATTTATGGACTTAAACAAGCATCCAGAAGCTGGAATATTCGTTTTGATGAATCAGTTACTGAATTTGGTTTCATCAAGAACGAGGATGACCCGTGCGTATATAAGAGGTTTAGTGGGAGCGTGATTACTTTTCTAGTCCTCTACGTCGATGACATCTTGATCATTGGAAATGACATTCCTGAAATGCATGCTGTTAAGGCATGGCTGAGGAAATGTTTCCAGATGAAAGATTTAGGAGAAGCAGCCTATGTGTTAGGTGTGAAGATCTACCGGGATAGATCTAAGAGGCTTCTCGGGCTGTGCCAGAGTACTTACATCGAAAAGGTCCTGGAGAGATTTCACTTAGAGAATTCTAAGAAAGGATATCTTCCAGTCAGACATGGTCTGAATCTTTCGAAGAGTCAGTGTCCACAAACACAGACTGAGAAAGATGAAATGGACAATACGCCTTATGCTTCGGCTATTGGATCCATTATGTATGCGATGTTGTGTACTCGCCCAGACGTCGCTTACGGGTTAAGCGTGACCAGTCGTTACCAGAGTAATCCAGGTATGGCGCACTGGATTGCAGTCAAGAACATTTTAAAATATCTGCGGAGGACCAAAGATATGTTCTTGATATATGGTGGTCAGGAAGAACTCAGTATTGAAGGATATACTGACGCTTCGTTCCAGTCTGACCAGGATGATTTCCGATCGCAATCAGGCTATGTTTTTAGCTTGAATGGAGGTGCAGTGGTGTGGAAGAGTTTCAAACAGTCAACTGTTGCTGATTCCACAACAGAAGCCGAGTATGTTGCAGCCTCGGAAGCATCCAAGGAGGCAGTGTGGATTCGTAAGTTCGTGAGAGAACTTGGTGTCGTTCCTTCGAGTGCAGATCCTTTGGTTATCTTCTGTGATAACACTGGAGCAATCGCACAAGCAAAGGAACCACGGTCGCACCAGAAGTCCAAGCACATACAGAGACGGTTTCATTTGATCAGGGAGATCATAGATCGTGGCGAGATCAAAATCTGCAAGGTTCATACAGATGACAATCTGGCAGACCCGCTTACCAAGCCTCTGGCGCAGCAGAAGCATGAGAAGCACTGTAATAATATGGGTTTGAGATTTCTCAACCATTAGATTAAGTGCAAGTGGGAGATTGTTGGGGTATGCCCTTAAGGCTAATGTTTGAGGCCTATGGGAATGTATCAGTATCATGTAATAAACTGTTATGTTTAAAGGCATGGTTGTTATTCAGTTAGCTACATTGTCTGCTGCAATATATGTTCTTCTGAATAATGTCTCAAAGCTATTCAGCTGGGCTGACATGCTATTATGTCCTTAGTCGATATATCTTGGTGAACATGAGACAGCCTTGATATGGTTAAGACTAATATGTGTTCTAATCTTATAGGATGCTTCGAGCATGGAATAAGATGTAGACTCATGGGTACATGGGATGTACTGGACAGACCCTACTAGGATGTTCAATTGTTTGTCACAATGTGAATATTCCTTGATTAAGACAAGTGGCACATTTCCTCTGACTTGAGATCACTTGTGTTTCTAAATGATAATTGTCATTGTTTTGAGGTAGTTCAATATCATTTGAAACATAATGATTATAGACTATCTTGGATGATGAGCTTGAGTCAGATTAGGGCACTAATGATAGACATAGGATTGCCGTCTCCTTGTTTAAGGAGTGTGATGTTCTAAAGGGGCCCCCTGGATGAGATGATTGAGAAAAGAGTATGGCGATACCCAGGTGACAGTGTTCATCTGATCTAATCATGCTCATCATATTGGAGTTACGAGCTTGACAGGCTTGTCCAATAAGAACATCCAGTGGCAAAGGAAATATGCATGCCTTGTGAATTGATTCACACTTGTGCTATGTTTTGGGTGTAGTCTTGGAAGACTCTTTCCTCTATATCGGGAGACAGTGATGTGTTGCTAGATACCCCTCACTGATCGTGATAATGAGAATTATCGTTACCGACATTTAAAGGAAACCCTCAGGGTCGCACAATTTGATGATATGGCTTACTTAAGTCAGTTCGTGTGGACTGAATTGTTTAGGTTCAGTTTAAAGGGATTTAATCTCTGATTGTGAGTGAGATCTAGTCTGATCATGTTTGATTGATTAGGGCTTTAGATCGGTAAGCTTCGATCGAGAGATTAGATGCCAGATCGGTCAGATCAGGGGCATCGAAGAGATTGACGGTTAGATCTGAAGCCTTAGGGTTTATTTAAGATCTAGACCATATTGCTTGGTTTAATTGGTCTTGGACCAAACCGAAGTGAACCCGCTCATTGGTTGAGCGCATGGTTCAAGTGATGTGGCATTAGCGATTGGGTAAACCCAAGAGCGCATGTTGAGAAGTGGATGCTATTTTTGGATAGCACTTCTACTAATCGTGGCCATGACTCACGATTGCCACACTTCACGCTTCCCCCTCTCTTTGTTCGTCGCCAACGCTTGGCTTAGACGTGACAACCTCTCGGCTAGAGAAGAGGAGGACGAAAAAAAAGGAAACTCAAGCAAGACGATCTTTTTCCTTTCCCTTTCCATTCGACAAAGGCTTCTTGGAACCTTGCTAGCACAAGGAGCACCAAGAAAAGTAGGCGACACCAATTGTGTGCGTCACCTTAGGAGAAGGCTCGCTTGCGCCTTTCCTTCCAAGTCTTCATCCAACGCAAATGGCTATGGTATGAATTCAAGTTTACTTAAGTTGATCATATATCATGCAATAGATTCTTTCAAACCCTTTATTCCGCTGCAAAGTTTTATGCGCCACATGACTAGGGTTTTTGCTCCCCCTAGAAGGGGACCCCCCTTAATCTTAAGGGGTACTTACAGTATGCTGCACAGGCGAGGACTGAACGCTATAACTTGACGAAGCTCTTCTTTCAGAGCAAACTGGCTGAAGGGAGCCCAGTGGGAGCTCACGTGCTCAAGATGATTGGGCACAAGGAGGCTCTAGAGAAACTGGGGCATACCATTAACCAGGAGCTTGCTGTGGATATTATTCTGCAGTCTCTCCCGCCTTCATTCGACGCGTTCATTATTAATTTTAATATGAACAAAATCGATTGTACTCCGGCAGAGCTGCTGAATATGCTCTTGACCACTGAGGAGACTCTGAAGGGTAAGCCTTCGACCTCTGTCTTAATGGTTCCTTCTAGGAACAAGAAGAAGGGGAAGAAGGGCAAGGCCCCCGTCAAGAGTTACAGCAAGGCTCTGAAGCAAAAGGTCAAGCGGTCCAAGGAATACAGATGTTTCCACTGTGGCCAGCTGGGTCACTGGAAAAAGGACTGTAAAGCGCTCCAAGGAGATAAGAGGGGAAGCTTCGCTTCTGGCTCAGGTATATTCGTGACTGAGGTCATGTTTTCTTCTTCTATATCATGGGTGTTGGACACTGCATGTGGAGTTCACATTTGTTCAAATGTACAGGAACTCAAGAGAAGAAGACAGGTGGGACAGCATGAGGTGGACCTACGCGTTGGAAACGGGGCACGGGTTGCTGCTGTTGCTGTAGGAGACTACTTCATTTCTTTACCATCTGGACTTGTATTGGAACTAAACAATTGTTACTTTGTTCCCAGTATTACTAAAAATATTATCTCCATTCCTACTCTTGTCAGGAAGGGATTTTCCTTTGAATGCAATATTTCAAAGTGTATTTTGTCTTTTGATAATATTGTTTATGCAACTGGTTCAATTAACAATGGGTTATTCGTGTTGGACATGGAAAGTTCGATACAAAATATTGATATTAAGAAAGCCAAGTATGCTGATGACAGCACCTTGCTATGGCATAGTCGTTTAGGCCACATAAACGAGAAACGCATTAAGCGGTTGCATGATTATGGACTGCTGGGATCATTCTCCTACAAGGAAATTGATACATGCAAGGCTTGTTTAATGGGTAAAATGACGAAGTCACCTTTTCCTCACAAAGGTCAAAGGGCTTCAGGTTTACTTGACCTTATACACAGTGATGTGTGTGGGCCATTTAGTAAACATGCCAGAGGTGGCTATCAGTACTTCATTACCTTTACTGATGATTTCAGTAGGTATGGCTATGTCTATCTGATGAGACATAAGAGTGAATCTTTTGACAAGTTCAAAGAGTTCAAGAATGAAGTACAGAATCAGCTAGGCCGAAATATCAAGGCACTTCGCTCAGATCGAGGTGGAGAATACTTGAGTCATACGTTTACTGACTATCTGAAGGAGTGTGGGATTATCTCACAGCTCACTCCGCCAGGAACACCGCAATGGAATGGTGTGTCCGAGAGGAGAAATAGAACGTTACTTGATATGGTTCGTTCTATGATGAGTCAGGCTTCTTTACCCAACTCCTTTTGGGGTTTTGCGCTGGAAACAGCTGCAAAAGTACTAAACCGAGTGCCATCCAAGGCCGTTTCAAAGACGCCATATGAGTTATGGTATGGGAAACAGCCGAGCTTAACATTTATCAGGATCTGGGGCTGCGAGGCTTATGTCAAAAAGCTCGCCTCTGGGAAACTAGAGAGCAGATCAGACAAATGTATCTTTGTCGGTTACCCTAAGGAAACTAAGGGTTATTATTTCTTCGATCCCAAGGAGAACAAGGTTTTTGTTGCTCGGACGGCCATATTTCTTGAGAAGGAGTTTCTTCTGCAAGAGGCAAGTGGGAGAGAAATAAAGCTGGATGAGAATCCAGAGGAAGGACAAAGTGCTCAAGCACAGTTGGATGAGCCTGAGCCAGTAGATCAGGTTATTGAACAACCTGAGGCTCAGATATCACGGGAACTGCGAAGATCGGGAAGGATTCGTCGACAGCCTGAGCGCTATGACGGAGTCTACATCATTGATAATGATGAACCCCTCACTTATGCAGATGCGGTCAGTGGACCGGAGTCAGCGAGATGGCTTGAAGCTATGCGCGCCGAGATGGACTCCATGTCAGATAACCAAGTTTGGGATTTGGTTGATCCGCCTCCGGGAGTTATCCCTATAGGCTGTAAATGGATCTTCAAGAAGAAGATTGACATGGATGGTAACGTGGTTACCTATAAAGGCAGGCTAGTTGCGAAAGGTTTCAAACAAATCTACGGGATAGATTATGATGAAACTTTCTCACCTGTAGCTATGTTTAAGTCTATTCGGATTCTTTTCGCGATAGCTGCATATTATGATTGTGAGATTTGGCAGATGGATGTGAAAACAGCTTTCCTAAATGGAAATCTGGATGAGGATGTGTACATGACACAACCTGAGGGTTTCACTAATCCAGCAGATCGTCATAAGATATGCAAGTTAAAGAAGTCTATTTATGGACTTAAGCAAGCATCAAGAAGCTGGAATATTCGTTTTGATGAATCAGTCACTGATTTTGGTTTCATCAAGAACGAGGATGACCCGTGTGTATATAAGAGGTTTAGTGGGAGCGTGATAACTTTCCTAGTCCTCTACGTCGATGACATCTTGATCATTGGAAATGACATTCCTGAAATGCATGCTGTTAAGGCATGGTTAAGGAAATGTTTCCAGATGAAAGATCTAGGAGAAGCAGCCTATGTATTAGGTGTGAAGATCTACAGGGATAGATCTAAGAGGCTTCTCGGGCTGTGCCAGAGTACTTACATCGAAAAGGTCCTGGAGAGATTTCATTTAGAGAATTCTAAACGAGGATATCTTCCAGTCAGACATGGTCTGAGTCTTTCGAAGAGTCAGTGTCCACAAACACAGACTGAGAAAGATGAAATGGACAATACGCCTTATGCTTCGGCTATTGGATCCATTATGTATGCGATGTTGTGTACTCGCCCAGACGTCGCTTACGGGTTAAGCGTGACCAGTCGTTTCCAAAGTAATCCAGGTGTGGCGCACTGGATTGCAGTCAAGAACATTTTAAAATATCTGCGGAGGACCAAAGATATGTTCTTGATATATGGTGGTCAGGAAGAACTCAGTATTGAGGGATATACTGACGCTTCGTTCCAGTCTGACCAGGATGATTTCCGATCGCAATCAGGCTATGTTTTTAGCTTGAATGGAGGTGCAGTGGTGTGGAAAAGTTTCAAACAGTCAACTGTTGCTGATTCCACAACAGAAGCCGAGTATGTTGCAGCCTCAGAAGCATCCAAGGAGGCAGTATGGATTCGTAAGTTCGTGAGAGAACTTGGTGTCGTTCCTTCGAGTGCAGATCCTTTGGTTATCTTTTGTGATAACACTGGAGCAATCGCACAAGCAAAGGAACCACGGTCGCACCAGAAGTCCAAGCACATACAGAGACGGTTTCATTTGATCAGGGAGATCATAGATCGTGGCGAGATCAAAATCTGCAAGGTTCATACAGATGACAATCTAGCAGACCCGCTTACTAAGCCTCTGGCGCAGCAGAAGCATGAGAAGCACTGTAATAATATGGGTTTGAGATTTCTCAACCATTAGATTAAGTGCAAGTGGGAGATTGTTGGGGTATGCCCTTAAGGCTAATGTTTGAGGCCTGTGGGAATGTATCTGTATCATGTAATAAACTGTTATGTTTATAAAGGCATGGTTATTATTCAGTTGTTTACATTGTCTGCTGCAATATATGTTCTTCTGAATAATGTCTCAAAGCTGTTCAGCTAGGCTGACGTGCTATAAGTCCTTAGTCGAGATATCTTGGTGAACATGAGACAGCCTTGATATGATTGAGACTAATATGTGTTCTAATCTTATAGGATGCTTCGAGCATGGAATAAGGTGTAGACTCATGGGTACATTGGATGTACTGGACAGACCCTACTAGGATGTTCAATTGTTTGTCACAATGTGAATATTCCTTGAGTGAGACAAGTGGCACATTTCCTTTGACTTGAGATCACTTGTGTTTTCTAAATGATGATTGTCATTGTTTTGAGATAGTTCAATATCATTTGAAACATAATGATTATAGACTATCTTGGATGGTGAACTTGAATCAGGTTAGGGCACTAGTGATAGACATAGGATTGCCGTCTCCTTGTTTAAGGAGTGTGATGTTCTAAAGGGGCCCCCCCCGGATGAGATGATTGAGAAAGTGTATGGCCATACCCAGATGACTATGTTCGTCTGATCTAATCATGCTTATCATATTGGAGTTACAGGCTTGACAGGCTTGTCCAATAAGAACATCCAGTGGCAAAGGAAATATGCATGCCTAGTGAGGTTGATTCACACTTGTGCTGTTTTTGGGTGTAGTCTTGGAAGACTCTTTCCTTTATATCGGGAGACAGTGATGTGTTGCTAGATACCCCTCACTGATCGTGATAACGTGAGTTATCGTTACCGACATTTAAAGGAAACCCTCAGGGTCGCACAATTTGATGATATGGCTTACTTAAGTCAGATCGTGTGGACTGAATTGTTTGGGTTCAGTTTAAAGGGATTTAATCTCTGATTGAAAGTGAGATCTGGTCTGATCATGTTTGATTGATTAGGGCTTGAGATCGGTAAGCTTCGATCGAGAGAATGAATGCTAGATCAGTCAGATCAGAAGCATTGAGAGATTGACGGTCAGATCGAGAGCCTTTGGGTTTATTTTGATCTGGACTTATTTCTTGGTTTATTTGGTTAGTGGACCAAATCGGTTTGAACCAGCTCATGGATGAGCGCATGGTTCAATGGTGATGTGGCATTTGCGATTGGGGTAAACCCAAGATCGCATATGGAGAAGTGGGATGCTATTTTTAGCACTTCTCAAACGTGGCCATGAACTCACGTCGCCCCTCTCTTGCCTCTTCACGCAATTGATGCCTCCTTGGGTTGTCATCGAGCGGCATTCTCGTGTGAGGAAGTCTAAGGCGACAAGAGAAAAACGCCAAGAAAGAAAAAGCTCTCTTTTCCCTTTTGCATTCGATCAGAGACGCCTTGGACGACTCTTGCTAGCACAAGGGACGACAAGAAGGAGCCAAGACTCATCTTGTGTGTGACGATTTGGAGGAGATCTTCATTGCTCTCTTTCTTCCAAGGCGCCATCTAGAAATGGCAATGGTATGGATCGAATCACTTCTTATACAATCGGTTTTTTGTTAAGTTGATCATATGATACATGCTCTTCGATCTATGAAACCCTTTATCCACTGCCCCCTACTTTGATTGCGCCATTTTAGGGTTTTGCTCCCCCTCGAAGGGGACTCCTCAGTTTTGCTGCCTCATCACCGTGTTTTCGGAACGCGTCTAGACTACGACCATACGAAGACGCGGAATCAGGCCACCTGCCCCACAGAATATTAGTTAGGAGTTTGTTATATTTTGTCTTTAGTCGCAGCTTGACCACTTTAGTGGCCTGCGAGAGTAGTTGGTTAGTTAAAGTAGTTCGCCCTTTGTGCGTTTTGTTTGTTCCCACCGCTCTATTCTATAAAAGAGGAGGTTGGGCTGTAGGGTTCCTTAGTTCTCTTGGAGTGGAGAGACATCCTGGTGAGTTAGAGTCGCCAGCATTTGTAGAAGCCGAGCCGGAGCCTCGCCTTCGTCGTTGTTCGGGTCGAGGACGCCTCGATTCCAAGTTGTTTCCCGCTTTCAGCTTGCTGTAAATCCCACCCTTTCGGTGGGTCAGGTTCGCCTGTTTCTCATTTCCGTTGTGTGTTCCTTCGCTGCGATTTTCTTCTTTCACCCCACGTTGTTCCCGCTTCGGAAACATGGTTGGTTCTTGTGTTCTTTGGCTTGTTTTCAGCTACAAAGGCCGACGAGCTACGTCCTGCGCATTCGCTGTCCATCGCGTGGCTGAGCTTAACGTGCCAAGTGAGCTGTGAGGATTGCTTAAAATTTGCTTTGAGGTCAGTGTGTTGCGTTAATAGTTGGTTGCCATCGCTTTTCATTCACATTAGTGTTGCCCTAATCGAACTCGTCACCGTTTTCGTCGCGCTTTCTACCGGTTTCTCCTGCACTTTCCGAAGCATTTTTCCTTCCCTCGTCTCACGACCCTCTCCCGTTTTATGTGCATTGTGTAAAATCCCTACAGTACGGCTTAAGGACCCTCCCCCCTATTAGGCGCTACATCACTAACCCTAGCTGCATGTTTCATGTGAATTGCGCCCACACCCTAATGTTGCCACCCCTAGCTCTATATATGTTATTACATATGCGAGAGCTCCTAAATGCAATCAAGTATTGGCGTGAACCACCAAAGGGGCGAGAACTTAGGGCTATTGGCGCATCCTCTTCCATAGCCTCATGTGCCTTCTTCATTTCCTCCTCTTGGCACAAGTGAAGAGAACCTTGGTGGCACTCATCTCCCTCTCCTTTCTCCTTGGTGTAACTTCTACAGAAGGTGGCGCAAGTGATCAAAGGCAGAGTCTAAGGCTTGGATCTTCTTCCCGTGGCTAGCACCAGGCGAGGAAGAAGAGAGCTTGAGGCATCCGTGTGTGTGAGACTGCAGAGGGTGCACGCTTGGGCGCCTATGTCGACATCACATCGCTCTTGCTCTAGGTACTTTCTATCTCATCGTGTTGACCCCCTCGCAAGATGATCTTTACTGTGTTTTTGGGACTAGCCTGTTCCGGGGATATTCTTCCACTGTGCAATTGTAATCTGTAATGTTTAATGTCAAAAATTTGTAAAATATCCCCAGGGTTTCTCAATAGTGCTATCAGAGCGACTTGTGAGCCTTGAATGATGTTCTTTTATGCTTTTCTATGCTCACATGCTATATTTCAATTTTCACAAATTGCATATATGTATGGCGCATGTTTTTCTTAAAGTGGAAAAATAGTAGGTCTCATGTTTCTTACTTCTAATCAACTTCTTGTGGTTCTTTTCTCTTTTCATGTGATGGGATAGACCCACATGTGGAATAGATAATTTTTCCTCTCAAGGTAGGATAGACCTATCATGAGAGACTTGTTGGGATAGGACATGGACTAGGTGATTGCCCTCATCCGAGCAAGTTAGGGAGTGCAAGGAGGGAAAGGGTATGCCTCTTGTAGACTCCTGAGAGAAACTTAGAACCAACAATTTGTGATATGAGGGGAAGGAAGAGAGACATGTTTTAATGAAAAGTAAAATTTCAGATTTTATGTTTTTCATGAGCATGTAGAATAGCATGAGTAAGTACTTGATTGTGCATGATGTTGTGATCATTAGTCAAGCCCCTTAGCATGCATGTGATGTATCCTTGTTAGGCCTACGTGTCGCCTTTCTTTTTCCTATTATTTTGTAATCAAAATATGAAGATTAGGGGCGCATATGGACATGGATGCTTGGCGGATGTTTGAAGCTTGCGCATCTTTCTTGGTGGCGCATCAAACTTCAAATTTGGGTGGCACATGCTTGCATGTTGGCGTGAGAAGGCATGGCCGAGCCTTAGGGCTTATGAGCTTGCCATCTTGGCCCTTGCAAGGTGGCGGTTCACCCTTGGAGGAGCTTCATGGAATTGGCCGAACCCATGGGTGTGCATCTAGGGTCTTCCCTAAAGGCACCTCTAAGGTTTGAGTGCTAAACCAAGATGTGGAGGACCTTGGAGCCAACCTTGAAGATCAAGCTAGAGGTCGGTTAGGTTAGGTCTTATTTTAGGGGCTTGAGTCCTAGGTCAAGAGTTGAACCCTTTCTGGCATGGGTTGGTTCAATGTCTTCAATGGGTTATGATCACATCATCTTCTTACTGCTTTCCTTATCTGCTAATGCATGCTTGTGATGTTTTATCTTTATGTTATCAATATAGGGTTTTATGCTTGTAATGTTAGACATAAGATAAAACTAAGAGGATGAGACCTCAAAAACCCTCAATCAAATATATCAAGTATAGTAGCCTTCTAACGCATAGCCCTCATCAAGTGATGCAGGAGCATCCCCAAGGAGATCTAAGAGAAGCAAGAAGCCTCCAATCCGTTACGGGTTGGCAAAGTGATTACAATTCTGGATATCCTATAAACTTGTTTACATTATTACAAACTTAAACTTGATGATTGTAGCATCCAGTCCAACCTAGTCTTGTTTGTTTAATGACTAGTTGGTAGGCCAATTTTGAACTTATGAATGTTGTTATGTTATAGTTAGGACTTCTAGCCTAGGATTTACTTTCTAAATCTTTATTTTTCTTTATAGATAATGTAATAGGTTGTTTAGCCTAGGTCTAATGCACATGTAATGGCACTTACATGGCACCCGGATTCACCCCAGCTTTATACCTGCGCCTCCAGATTCACGTCAATTCCAGAAGGGCAACTCAAGTCAACAACAGCCTACCAAGTCAAAGCCACATGTCAACATTGGTACTCAAGGAATGTTAAATTCAGATTGTCAGGTTTAGATTGCCAACCACATGCATGCGCATGCGGCCACATTCAAATTGCCAGCCACACTCCAAAGGATTCAAATTCAGATTATCAACCACATGTCAACATCTGTACTCAGGAAAGGTCAAAATCAGATTGCCAGGTTCAAATTGCCAGCCGCATGCATGCGCATGCGGCTACTACTCCAGAATACCATTTGCATGCGGAAAGAACTATTTCTCAGCTTATTTCCACCGCTTACAGCCACCAATCAAGAAGCTTACAGTTGCAAGCTAAGAAAGAAGGGGAATTCTAATCGTTGCTTGTAATGTTAACATTGAGGTGTTGTGGGTCTAAAGCCCATGTAATTTTACACTTGCACTAGTTGAAGTCTTTTGAATGAAAATCATTTGTGTTAGCCTTGAGCTTGTTTTAGGGAGAGCCACTGGCCCCTTGTGTACTTGTAAGGGTGAGCCATCGGCCCCTTGTTCCTGCCTTCTTGAGGGTGAGCCGAAGGCCCCTCCTTCTCCATTCCCACAACATCTTCTTGCTGAAACATCCACTAACACTCACGTCTATTTCTCTCGACACCTGGGATTGAGAACTGACGTGAAGACCACTTGTTGCTAAGGCTAGACGGAATCAGAAAGTGTTGGCCGAAATTACAAGACTTGTACAATCACCAGACGACGACCACTGCCACCAATAGCAAAGAGGGGATTCGGCCCCCTTCCTTCAAGGGGGCCTCAGGTGCTTTCCTTCCTACTCATCCCCTTAATACCGCATTTATTGTTACATTGCTTGAGCCTCATACCTAAGGTGATCTAGGGCCTAAATCCATTCTTCATCAGTGGTATCAGAGCAATCCTTAGGTGCTCAAGTTTCAACTACTGCTAGCTTTGATTTATGCTGAATAACTTCTGCACTGTCACTGTTCCCCGTTATTCCTCTGTTGGGTTTATGAAATTTTGTTGCCTGATTTCTGGGTTTCTCGTACTGTTGGATTTCTGTAGTGTCGTGTGTTGTGGATAATCACTTGAAACTTTACTCCTGCAATTATGAAATTTGTTTGTCTACCGGTACTGATTTCTATCTCTGTTTTACTGAATCGTGTGCTGAGATTTCAACTAAGTAGGAGAACTCTGCTCTAATTCCTTTTAGTAGATCATGTGGTAGATTACATCACTCTCATTTGCTGAGTTGTTTCTTTATATCAAGCACTGACATATGTGAAAACTGCAACTTGCTCACTGTCGAATTTATTTTATGCACTACTGTAGCATACCATTTGGGTTGCTATACTTCTGCTGTGTACTGTGCTTTGTGATAGTAATAACTGCATCATACTCTATACTTGAACTAAAACTGTAAGATTTGCGCCTGTTATTCTGTTAATACACTTCAATTTGTTTGCTTGTGACTGCCAATATCTGTAGGCTCCTACTCCCTTGTATTAGTTTCCACAATTGCATTGCTTGCTTCTAATGTGATACCATGGTGCGCACAAGGAGTACTCCATTAAAGGAACCCAAACCTGAATCAGCTTCCATGGCTGCTATCCTGGCCATGCTGGCTGAAATGAGGGCTGACTCGAAAGCCATGAAAAAATCTTTAGATACCTTAATTTTCAGAGTAGGGAACCTAGATGCCTCCCCTAGAATCAATCATGATCAAACTAAAACTGACCCTGAATTTCCCATAGAAGAGACTGATCGACCCCCTATCACATCTCCTAGAAGGCCTAGTGAACACAATTGGGGAGAGGGGACTAGTAGGGTTAATCAAGGTAATAGGGCAACCCTTAGATCTGAAAGAGAGAATGGAAGCCATTACCAAACCAACAACCAACGGAGACCTACCCCCATTTATGTGAACCTCAAGTTGAAGAACCCTTTGGTAGAGTCCCTACCTACATCAGGGAGGAAGACGAGGTGTCTAGGACCATCAAGCTTAGCCCACCTATTTTTGAGGGAGGTTTAAACACTCAAGAGTTTCTAAATTGGCAAGTTCGAGTGGAGTAATACTTTGAATGGGTAAAAATACCTAAGGCTAAGAAAGTACAATGTGTCAAGTTTCTCTTAAGGGGATCGGCTCAAATGTACTGGAATAGTGTAGAAGTTAAGCTGGCTGGAAGTGGCATACCACCTATCACTACTTGGAATGACATGAAATGGAAGCTGAGAGAAAAGCATGTCTCCCCTAACTATAGGCAAAGGATTTAGCACCTGTTCTCTAGACTGGTTCAAGGAAATGACACCGCTGCTAAGTATGTGAACAAATTTGAGGATCTTCTGATTAAATGTGATCTACAGGTGGACCAATGGCAGACTTGAACAGATTTAAGGGAGGTTTGAGGGTTGACATTAAAAGGGCTCTAATACACCATAGATGTGAGACCCTACAAGAAGCCTATCATTTTGTTATGGATATTGAATATGATTTGCAGCAATTTAAACCCACTACACCTAGGATCAGCCCTCCTTCTGTGTCGGTATCCAACCATACCGGCCCAACATCAGCCAAGGCACCCATAGTCGAAGCCATTCCTAGAGATAAGAGGCCCTCCAACCCACCCAACAACTGGATTACTTGCTACAAGTGTTCCTAGCCAGGACATGTTTCTAAGGACTGCGCAAAGAAAATTCTACTTATAGAGGAGGTGGGAGGAACTGAAACCGAGGAAGTTGAGAAAGAAAGGATAGATTATGCTCCTGAATACAATAGTGAAGAATAACCCCATACCACGGAAATTGTGAGGTGCACTTACATTAAGAATGCCCCAGCTGAAGATTGGAAAAGAAGTAATCTCTTCTATACCTATACTCAATGTAAAGGGAAAGTGTGTAAGATCATTATAAATAGTGGAGGTAGCCTTAATGTTATAACAAAACAAGCTGTAGGAAAGTTTGGATTAGAACAAGAAAAGCATCCAAAACCGTACAGCATATCATGGGTTGATAAAACAAGTATTCTGGTTGCATATAGGTGCTTGGTACCCTTAAAGTTGGCTACATACCACAGAAATATTTGGTGTGATGTGACTGAGATGGACGTGGCTGATGTCCTACTTGGGCGGCCATGGCTATATGACTTTGATGTCATTCACTATGGGAGGAGTAATACATATGAGTTCACGGCTGACCATATAAAGATTACACTCATGCCTAGTTTACCAAGGGAACTTAGGGCCTCACATAAGAAAGGAAAGGCAATTGAAGCTCCTAAACCAATCATCTTATTAAGGACCCAACCCTTTCTACAATCTACTAAGGAGACCGGCTTGATCTACACCCTTATTGTTCAGCCTATCAACCCTAAAATCCAACATGAACAACCGGCCATTATAACTGAAATCCTTAAGGAGTTTGCCTCTGTCACCCCATGTGAGCTACCAATGCTTTGCCATCCGAGAGGAGTGTTCAACATGCCATTGATCTCGTACCCGGAGCCACATTACCCCATCTACCCCATTATCACATGAGCCCTACTGAACATGCTGAGCTGAAAAGACAAGTGGATGAGTTATTGGAGAAGGGGCTCATTCAAGAAAGCCTCAGCCCATGTGCAGTTCCTGCACTCCTGACCCCTAAGAAAGATGGGACTTGGAGGATGTGTATAGATTGTGGAGCCATCAACAAGATTACTATTAAGTATAGATTCCCCATTCCCCGGCTTGATGATCTTTTAGATATGATTGTGGGCTCAGCCTAGTTCTCTAAGATCGATCTATGTAGTGGGTATCACCAAGTCAAGATCTGGGAAGGAGATGAGTGGAAGACTGCATTTAAAACACAAGATGGGCTATATGAGTGGCTGGTTATGCCTTTTGGGCTGACCAATGCCCCTTCCACTTTCATGAGGTTAATGCATCAAGTCTTAAAGCCATATATTGGCAAATTCTTAGTAGTGTATTTTGATGACATTTTGATATTTAGTAGGACAAGTGAGGAACACTTGGAACTTGTGAAAGCTACACTTGATATTTTGAAGTGGGAACAACTATTGTTGAATTTGAAGAAGTGTGTCTTCCTGAAGCAAGAAGTTGAGTTATTGGGGTTCATCATTAATGATCAAGGTCTTAAAGCCGATCCATCTAAAATCATAGCCATCTTAAATTGGCCGACCCCCAGTACTTTAACTGAAGCTAGGAGTTTCCATGGTTTAGCAACTTTCTATAGGTGATTTATCCACAACTTTAGCACGTTAGTGGCACCCATTACTAGCTGTTTGCGCAAGGGAAATTTTGAGTGGACCCCTACTGCCAAGAGGGCATTTCAGGAGTTAAAAGGGAAAATCACTTCTACCCCGGTCTTGAGATTACCTGATTTTAGTAAAGTATTCATGGTGGATTGTGATGCTTCAGGAGTAGGAATTGGGGGAACACGTAGTCAAGATGGTCACCCCATTGACTTTTTTTGTGAGAAGCTGAATGACACAAGACAAAAGTATTCAACCTATGATAAGGAGTTTTATGCTATCGTGCAGGCTTTGAAACATTGGAGACATTATTTGATACATAAGGAGTTTGTTCTCAATAGTGACCATCAAGCCTTGGTTTACTTAAATAGTCAAGTCAAACTAAACCCTAGACATGCCAAGTGGATTGAATTTTTACAGCAATATACATTTGTTCTTAAGCATATGGCTGGAAATCAAAATAAGGTTATAGATGCCCTAAGCTGAAAGTTATTGCTCCTAAACACTCTACATGTCTCGGTTGTTGGATTTGATCGGATTAAGAATGACTACAAATGCTATCCTAATTTTATGAATATCTTTCATGATGTTAATGAACTCGGTTTGCTTTCTTCTGATTATACTATTCATGATGGGTACAAGTTCAAGAATGGTAAACTATGCATCCCACGTACATCTTTAAGATATTTCTTGGTTTGGGCGTTAATGGAGGTGGGACTGCAGGTCATCATGGGAGGGACAAAACCCAAGCTTTGGTTGAGGAAAGAATTTTTTGGCCCTCCATTTATAAGGACATAGCCAAGATTGTAAGTCATTGTCAAAGTTGCCAGCTGGCCAAAACCTAAAAGCATAATACTAGATTGTATATGCCCTTACCCATACCCAATGGCCCTTGGCAGGATTTAAGTATGGATTTTGTGCTTGGGTTACCCAAAACTAATGCACATCATGACTCCATTTTTGTTGTGGTGGATTGGTTGACAAAAATGGCACATTTCATTCCCTGTAGTAAGAAAACAGATGCCTCTAATGTTGCTAGGTTGTTCTTTAAGGAAGTGGTTCGTCTACATGGATTGCCACGCACCATTGTTTCTCACCGTGACACTAAGTTTGTTGGACACTTTTGGGTAACATTATGGAAGTTATTAAGAACCAAGCTGAATTTTTTCACTGCATATCATCCATAATCTGATGAGCAAATGGAGGTGGTAAATAGGTCATTAGGAAATATTCTGCCAAAAATAGACTGAAATTACTGCCTGTGAAATTCCTTATGGTAGTGCCGTAATTTTCAAAAACTTTCTGGATGAAAAAATCCTAAATTATGGCAGTGCTCTGATACTACGTTAGCGGTGAAAATACGGTACTGTAATATAGATTATGGCCCTGCCGTATTTTGGTATGAAGCTCCAATCTTCTTGAAATTTGACAAGCAATCTTCTCTTAATGGTGGGAGTTCATTCATGCATATGGAATTACTTGAAAATGCCTGAAAATTGTGCCTTTTTATCTGAAAATCATCAAAAACCAAAAAGAGTAGATCCCGTAGTATTTGATAAAAAAGGCATAAAAATAAGCAAAGAGTGTAAATATGGCACAAAAACATCTATCAAATGACACAAAATTTACTATAAATTTCGGTGTCATCAATTATGCACTTACATGATAATGTCTCTGGAGACAGATTGGATTTGTGCTCAAATGATTGTCCCCAGTCGATGTACCTGAGTGGATATGGGACAGCTCTAGTACTTGTGAGACTGGTATATGGGCTGGTTAGGCACAAGGTGCTAACGCAGACATATGGGTATATCAGTGGTGGATATACAGGACAGACCCACTGTGAGGCAATGACTTGGTGTCATGAGTTATCCTCACAAGCGATAGGAGATGCATTGATCCCTTGACTTGAGGTCATTGGCCATTCTATATGGTTAGGGACATGCTTTGATACAACCTAACACCTCACCGTAGTTGGGAGCTAATAACGGTTTTCATTGAGCATGTCACGACCCATATGAGAAGGTCAATAGACAGAAAAAGGATTTGCCCATTCCTTAGGGAAGCTTGATATCCATGGAGCTCCTCTATAGTTCTATGACTGAAAGTGTATGGCCATACCCAGGTGAGAACCTGATTTAGTCATAGCCATGAGATTGGATGAAAACAAGTGATGACACACTTGTCCAATCGGATGTTTGTTCGGCAAAGAGACTGTAATTCATCTATTCCTAGTTGCGATGATGGGGATGTCGATGTCGATATCCATTCCAATGACTTTGGTAGTAGCGATGCACTGCTAGGTGCCACTCACTACTTGTGGTGACCTTTGGTCTGCACTGCCAGCGTCAAAGGAACCTGCAGAGTCGCACACCTTGATACTCGAGTTCTCATATTGATTGAGAAGCCTTATGATCGAGTTATTGGTTAGTGTTGGGGTATGCCCTTAAGGCTAATGTTTGAGGCCTTGGGATTGTATAAGTATCATGTAATAAACTCTTGTGTTTATAAAGGCATGGTTATTATTCAGGTTGTTACCTTGTCTGCTGTAATAAGTGTACTTCTGAATAATGTCTCAAAGCTGTTCAGCTAGGCTGACATGCATATGTCCTTAGTCGAGATATCTTGGTGAACATGAGACAGCCTTGATATGATTGAGACTAATATGTGTGCTAATCTTATAGGATGCTTCGAGCATGGAATAAGATGTAGACTCATGGGTACATTGGATGTACTGGACAGACCCTACTAGGATATTCAATTGCTTGTCACAATGTGAATAATCCTTGTAAGCACCAAGTGGCACATGTCCTTTGACTTGAGATCACTTGTGTTTCTAAATGATGAATGTCATTATTTTGAGGTAGTTCAATATCATTTGAAACATAGTGATTATAGACTATCTTGGATAATGAGCATCAGTCAGGTTAGGACACTAGTGATAGATAAAGGATTGCCGTCTCCTTGTTCAAGGAGTGTGATGTTCTAAAGGGCCCCCCTGTATGAGATGATTGAGATAGTGTATGGCCATACCCAGATGACTATGTTCATCTGATCTAATCATGCTCATCGTATTGGAGTTACAGGCTTGACATGCTTGTCCAATAAGAACATCCAGTGGCAAAGGAAACATGTATGCCTTGTGAAGTGGATTCACACTTGTGCTGTGGTTTGGGTGTAGTCTTGGAAGACTCTTTCCTTTATATCGGGAGACAGTGATGTGTTGCTAGATACCCCTCACTGATCGTGATAACGTGAGTTGTCGTTACCGACATTTAAAGGAAACCCTTAGGGTCGCACAATTTGGTGATATGACTTACTTGAGTCAGATCGGGTGGACTGGATTGTTTTGATTCAGTTTAAAGGAGATTAAACTCTGATTGTAAGTGAGATCCAGTCTGATCATGTTTGATTGATTAGGGCTTGAGATCGGTAAGCTTCGATCGGGAGTGTGGATGCTGGATCGAAGAGATCAAGAGCATCAAAAGATGAACGGTCAGATTTTGAACCTTAGGGTTTAATTTGGTCTGAACCGATTCTTGGGCTGATTTGGTTTGGTCATTGGACCAATTAAATTGAACCGGCTCATATGTGAGCGCTTGGTTCATTTGAGAGGAGAGCTAAGCGTTTGGTTCACTTCATGTGAACGCATAACGCATGCTTTGAAGACTTGCCAATTTTGGCATGTCGGTTTGGCAAATGTGATGAATGTTGACACATTTCGATCACAAGGTTTTGCTAACGCTCATCTCCCTCTTTGCTCTTGACGAGACACACATCCTTGGGTGGTGTATGTTGACGAGGAGAAGCATCGGCCAAGAGAGACTTCATCATCTCCTTCCATTCGACAAGGAAGCTTGGGTGCCTTGCTAGCACAAGTGACGCCAAGCAAGTAAGAGATCTTCACCTTGTGTGTGAACTTTTGGAGGAGACCAAAGTTGCTCTCTTCTTCCAAGCCGACATCCAACTTCATGGCATTGGTATGATCCCTTTAAAGATCCTTTCGCTTATACATAAGTTAACCATATGATCTACATGCGGTCTTAAGGGTGACACCCCTTAAACTAGCACATGCGCCGCCCCCTTTAGGGTTTCACCCTTTGCGCCTCCCTCTTGAAAGGGGTTTTATCCGCTTGCGCTCCCCCTTGAAGGGGACCCAACAATTGGTATCAGAGCATAGGGTTCTTGTAGATTCATATGATTGCTTCATGTTGCTTGTTTGTGATCCTAATATGCCAACGCATGTGATAGATCTATCTTGAAGTTTCATCATGTTTGCGCTTGTTGCCATGTATCTAGTTGCGCATGTTAATGTAGATGAAAGCTTCTTACATTGTTGTTGCGCATGTTGTAGTTGTTTTTACCTAAAACTTGTTACATCTTGCGCGCTCCATTTAGATCTAATGGCGCCTACTATAAACCCTTAGATGGGTTGATGGGGTTGAAGTCACCTCTTGGTTAGATCCAACAGTCTAATCAGACCATCTGACAGCCTAGATGGATCGACCAGATGGCACCTGTGCGCAAGCATGAGGTGGCCATAGGTCGATTGCATCTTAGGCGTGTAGCGAGGTCTGGTTGAGACAACCAGCGAACACACATGAGTTAGGCCCGGGGTCACACCCGCTTGCCAGAACTCATGAGGGTTGTTCAGCCCTTGGCGCATGCATGGTTGACCATTAGGTCAACTCGGGTCAGTTAGGACTCGGTGCATGCAAGGGCAGAGGATCTGACCAGATGGATGAGTGGATCCCTATCAATGGACCATTGTAAGGTTGTAGGGCTCATAAGAAAATTAAAATTGATGCCAATGGGGTTTTCAAAATTTTATTTTCTTGTAAAAGGATCACATGTTGATTGATGCCATGATGCTTGTCTATTTATTCTTATGTGGGCTGCCCATGTTAAATGTGTGCTGTGCTGGGGCCTGCGAGCCTGGAATTAAACTTGTAAATTAATTTGTGATCTGCGAATCACATTTTTAATTAATTTATTGTATAATTGACCTGCGAGTCAAACTTGTCTAGATAGATCAAATTGTATTTGATTAGACAAGAGCACAAAGGCACACATCCCAGAGGGGCATTCACCTGGTGGCGCACCTGAGGTGCTCTTGGCGCTAGGGCCCTGGGTTGGACCAGATGAGATGCAAAAGTCCCAAGAAGAGCAAGTGAAGACTTAAGTATCTTAAGGTCTTACTTAGGCTTTGGGCTTTTACCACATAAGATCCATGCTTTCTTTTTATTGGTTATAATTAGAACTGCATGAGTTTATCTTCTGCTATCACCATAGGAATTGCATGATAGTGAAGAAGATAAAAGACCGTTAAAATCCAACGCTAAAATATCAAGCTCGTAAGCCTTCTGACGCGAAACCTCACTGTTCTGATTATCGTTGGAGCCGTGTTGTACCCACTCAGTGGGCACGTCCATCTATCTTCAGACGGTGCTGGATTACACCTGCGTGTTACAGAGAAGGGATTTATCGCTTCTCGTTGCTCAGCATAGCACGTGGTGGTCCAGGGAGTAGGTCGGGTCAGCTTGACCATGTAGGCTACATATGTGGAGCATATGGTAGCACATGGAGGCAGCCATCTACGGGGTCAGAGATTGTGTTGTACCAACTCAGTTGGCACAGTCTGCTGGATTGCCCAGATGAAGGGGAATCGCACGGGTTGGCGATTGGCTAGGACAGCCTACCAGAAATTAGTGCTTGTCATCTCTGTGCATCTTATCTCGCCTGAGCGGGACGCGGAGACCAAGTATGAAATCTGGATCCCATCTCACTAAAAGAGTGTTACTCTTTCGGACTGTTTACTGGATTTTTCAGTCAGACAAAATAGTGAGAAAAGAATCTTTCTTAAGTCCTGGATTGATTCTTAACATTGATACTGACCTTGCTGTTCTTGCTTGTTGTAGATTCCTGCAGCAACGAACACCATGAGCTTCAATGTGCGATCCCTACTGGAAAGGGAGAAGTTTGCTGGGCCGAACTTCTCTGATTGGTTCGGACACCTTAAGATCGTTCTTAAGGCAGAGAGGAAACTGTATGTCCTCGAGACGGCGATACCGCCGCAGCCCGCTCCGAACGCCGCCAGGGCGGTTCGGGAAGCCTATGAAAAGCACGTCAATGATAGCATTGATGTCGCTTGCCTGATGCTAGCGTCTATGACGCCACCGCTGCAGCGTCAGCATGAGGATTTGTCGGCTATAGAGATTATAGCGAACCTCAAGATGCTGTATGCTGCACAGGCGAGGACAGAACGCTATAATCTGACGAAGCTCTTCTTTCAGAGCAAACTGGCTGAAGGGAGCCCAGTGGGAGCTCACGTGCTCAAGATGATTGGGCACAAGGAGGCTCTGGAGAAACTGGGGCATACCATCAACCAGGAGCTTGCTGTGGATATTATTCTGCAGTCTCTCCCGCCCTCTTTCGATCCGTTCATTATTAACTTTAATATGAACAAAATCGATTGTACGCCGGCAGAGCTGCTGAATATGCTCTTGACAACTGAGGAAACTCTGAAGGGAAAGCCTTCAACCTCTGTCTTGATGGTTCCTTCAAGGAACAAGAAGAAGGGGAAGAAGGGCAAGGCCCCTGTCAAGAATTACAGCAAGGCTCTGAAACAGAAGGTCAAGCGGTCGAAGGACAACAGGTGTTTCCACTGTGGCCAGCTGGGTCACTTGAAAAAGGACTGTAAAGCGCTCCAAGGAGATAAGAGGGGAAGCATCGCTTCTGGCTCAGGTATATATGTGACTGAGGTCATGCTATCTTCTTCTACCATTTCATGGGTGTTGGACACTGCATGTGGAGTTCACATTTGTTCAAATGTACAGGAACTCAAGAGAAGAAGGCAGGTGGGACAGCATGAGGTAGACCTACGCGTTGGAAACGGGGCACGGGTTGCTGCTGTTGCTGTAGGAGACTATTTCATTTCTTTACCATCTGGCATTGTATTGGAATTAAACAATTGTTATTTTGTACCCAGTATTACTAAGAATATTATCTCTATTCCTGCTCTTGTCAGGAAAGGATTTGCCTTTGAATGCAATATTTCAAAGTGTGTTTTATCTTGTGATAATATTGTGTATGCAACTGGTTCAATTAACAATGGGTTGTTCATGTTGGACATGGAAAATTCTATACAAAACATTGATAATAAGAAAGCCAAGTATGCTGATGACAGCACCTTGCTATGGCATAGTCGTTTAGGCCATATTAACGAGAAGCGCATTAAGCGGTTGCATGATCATGGACTGCTGGGATCATTCTCCTATGAGGAGATTGATACATGCAAAGCTTGTTTGATGGGTAAAATGACGAAGTCACCTTTTTCTAATAAAGGTCAAAGGGCTTCAGGTTTACTTAACCTTATACACAGTGATGTGTGTGGGCCATTTAGTAAACATGCCAGAGGTGGCTATCAGTACTTCATTACCTTTACTGATGATTTCAGTAGGTATGGTTATGTCTATCTTATGAGACATAAGAGTGAATCTTTTGATAAGTTCAAAGAGTTCAAAAATGAAGTACAGAATCAGCTAGGCCGAAATATCAAGGCACTTCGTTCTGATCGAGGTGGTGAATACCAAAGTCATGCGTTTACTGACTATCTAAAAGAGTGTGGGATTATCTCACAGCTCACTCCGCCAGGAACACCGCAATGGAATGGTGTGTCCGAGAGGAGAAATAGAACGTTGCTTGATATGGTTCGTTCTATGATGAGTCAGGCTACTCTTCCATACTCCTTTTGGGGTTTTGCACTGGAAACAGCTGCAAATGTACTAAACCGAGTGCCATCCAAGGCAGTTTCAAAGACGCCATATGAGTTATGGTATGGGAAACAGCCGAGCTTGACATTTATCAGGATCTGGGGTTGCGAGGCTTATGTCAAAAAGCTCGCCTCTGGGAAACTGGAGAGCAGATCTGAGAAATGTATCTTTGTCGGTTACCGTAAGGAAACTAAGGGTTATTATTTCTACGATCCCAAAGAGAACAAAGTTTTTGTTGCTCGGACGGCCATATTTCTTGAGAAGGAATTTCTTCTGCAAGAGGCCAGTGGGAGAGAAATAAAGCTGGATGAGATTCCAGAGGAAGGACAAAGTAGTCAAGCACAGTTGGATGTGCCTGAGCCGGTAGATCGGGTTACTACACAACCTGAGGCTCAAATATCACGGGAACCGCGTAGATCGGGAAGGATCCGTCGACAGCCTGAGCGCTATGACGGAGTCTACATCATTGATAATGATGAACCCCTCACTTATGCGGATGCGGTCAGTGGACCGGAGTCAGCTAGATGGCTTGAAGCTATGCGAGCCGAGATGGACTCCATGTCAGATAACCAAGTCTGGGATTTGGTTGATCCGCCTCCGGGAGTAATCCCTATAGGCTGTAAATGGATCTTCAAGAAGAAGATTTGTTGGGGTATGCCCTTAGCCTAATGTTTGAGGCCTTGGGATTGTATCAGTATCATGTAATAAACTTTTATGTTTATAAAGGCATGGTTATTATTCAGGTTGTTACATTGTCTGCTGCAATATATGTTCTTCTGAATAATGTCTCAAAGCTGTTCAGCTGGGCTGACATGCTGTTGTGTCCTTAGTCGATATATCTTGGTGAACATGAGACAGCCTTGATATGGTTAAGACTAATATGTGTTCTAATCTTATAGGATGCTTCGAGCATGGAATAAGATGTAGACTCATGGGTACATTGGATGTACTGGACAGACCCTACTAGGATATTCAATTGCTTGTCACAATGTGAATATTCCTTGAGTATGACAAGTGGCACATTTCCTCTGACTTGAGATCACTTGTGTTTTCTAAATGATGATTGTCATTGTTTTGAGTTAGTTCAATATCATTTGAAACATAATGATTATAGACTATCTTGGATGGTGAGCTTGAGTCATGTTAGGGCACTAGTGATAGACATAGGATTGCCGTCTCCTTGTTTAAGGAGTGTGATGTTCTAAAGGGGCCCCCTGGATGAGATGATTGAGAAAGTGTATGGCCATACCCAGGTGACTATGTTCATCTGATCTAATCATGCTCATCATATTGGAGCTACAAGCTTGACACGCTTGTCCAATAAGAACATCCAGTGGCAAAGGAAATATGTATGCTTTGTGAGTTGATTCACACTTGTGCTGTGGTTTGGGTGTAGTCTTGGAAGACTCTTTCCTTTATATCGGGAGACAGTGATGTGTTGCTAGATACCCCTCACTGATCGTGATAATGTAAATTATCGTTACCGACATTTAAAGGAAACCCTCAGGGTCGCACAATTTGATGATATGGCTTACTTAAGTCAGATCGTGAGGACTGAATTGTTTGGGTTCAGTTTAAAGGGATTTAATCTCTGATTGTAAGTGAGATCAAGTCTGATCATGTATGATTGACTAGGGCTACAGATCGGTAAGCTTCGATTGAGAGAATGGATGCCAGATCGGTGAGATCAGAAGCATCTAGAGATCAACGGTCGGATCCAGAGCTTTAGGGTTCAATGTGATCTGGACTGATGGCTTGGGTCGAATGGTCTTTGAACCAGACCAAGTTGAACCGGCTCATGTAATGAGCGCATGGTTCAAGGCTTGGCGACATGTTCACTTGGCGTGAACGTTGGGGCGAGTGGTGGTTACTATTTTTAGTAACCATGATCTCCACTTGGATGAGGATCATGTTCGAAGAGACCATATTCCTCTATTCTCGCCATCTGATTTTTTCCTCTAGACGTTTTTGCGTGAGGCGACAACGTGAAGAAGAGAGGAAGTTTCGACCAAGCAAGGAGTTGCTCTCTCCCTTCCTTTTCGATCAAGGACACCTTGGAACTTTGCTAGCACAAAGAGCACCAAGGGTAGGCGCATTGATCATCTTGTGTGTGAAACTTAGGAGAAGGCTCGCTTGCGTCTTTCCTTCCAAAGCTTCATCAAACCGATGGCAATGGTATGAGTTTTTCTTCATCCATTCAAATATTCGAAAGCTAGTTATATGACATATATAGATCTTTTGAAACCCTAATATCCCATGCGAAATTTTGTTGCGCCACCATATGGGTTTCTACCCCTTTAGAAGGGGTTCCCTTCAATTGGTATCAGAGCTAGGGTTATATGTTCATATGATTGCTTTGATTGTGATCCAAATATGCTTAGATCTTATATGTGCGAAACTTGTTTATGCTTTTCTTTTTGCGCATCTATGTTGGCGCATATTGTGGCTTATGTTTTCTCAAAAGGAAATATCACATGCGCGATTAACATTAGATCTAAGGCCATGCTATAAACCCTTAGATGGGTTATTGGGGTTGAAATCTCAGTCTAGTCAAGATCCAACCAGTCTGATCAGACTATCTGACAGCCTTGATGGGTCGACCAGATAGCACCTTGGCGCAAGCTTGAGGTGGCTATAGGTCGACTGCAGACAGGCGTGTAGCGATGTCTGATTGAGACGACCCATGAACGCACCTGAGTTAGGCCCGGGGTCACACCCGCTTGCCAGACCTCAGTGTGGTCGTTCAGCCCTTGGCGCATGCATGGTTGGCCTTTTGGTCAACTCAAGTCAGTTAGGACTTGGTGCATGCAAGGGCAGTGGATCTGACTAGGTCTGATGAGTGGATCCCTAGTAATGGACCATTGTAAGGTTGTAGGGCAAATAAGGAAAATTAAAATTGATCCCATGGGGTTTTCAAAAATTTTAATTTTATGATGGATCACATGATTGTTGATTGATGCATATGTATGTTTATTTATTCTTATGTGGGCTGCCCGTGTTTTAATGTGTGCTGTGCTGGGGCCTGCGTGCCTGGGAATTAATTGTAAATTAATTTTTAATTTTGTGATCTGCGTATCACAGTTCAATTAATTTATAATGTGAGATTGACCTGCGTGTCAATCTTGTCTAGATAGTTAAATTTGTAATTTAATTAGACAAGAGCACAAAGCACACTTGGCAGAGGCGCTTGCAGCAGAGGCTTAACCAGGTGGGAGGTCCAGGGTTCGACTCTAGGACCAGGCGCAAATTCCTGGTAGGCGCACCTGAGTTGCAGATGGCGCTTGGGCCCTGGTTTGGGCCAGATGAGCAGCTAAAGACCCATGAAGAGCTCTTGTGAAGACTTAAGTTAGGTTAAGGTCTTACTTAGGCTCAATGGGCTTTTACCACATAAGATTCATGCTTTCTTTTATTTTATTGTTTAAATATTAGAATTGCATGATTAAGTTTATCTTCTGCTATCACCATAGGAATTGCATGATAGTGAAGAAGATAAAAGACCGTTAAAATCCAACGCTAAAATATCAAGCTCGTAAGCCTTCTGACGCGAAACCTCACTGTTCTGATTATCGTTGGAGCCGTGTTGTACCCACTCAGTGGGCACGTCCATCTATCTTCAGACGGTGCGGGATTACACCTGTGTGTTACAGAGTAGGGATTTATCCCTTCTCGTTGCTCAGCATAGCACATGGTGGTCCAGGGAGTAGGTCGGGTCAGCTTGACCGTGTAGGCTACATATGTGGCGCATATGGTAGCACATGGAGGCAGCCATCTGTGGGGTCAGAGACTGTGTTGTACCAACTCAGTTGGCACAGTCTGCTGGACTGCCCAGATGAAGGGGAATCGCACGGGTTGGCGATTGGCAGGGACTGCCTACCAGAGATTAGTGCTTGTACTCTCTGTGCATCTTATCTCGCCTGAGCGGGACGCGGAGACCAAGTATGAAATCTGGATCCCATCTCACTAAAAGAGTTCTACTCTTTCGGGCTGTTTTGTTGGATTTTTCAAGCCAGATAAAATAGTGAGAAAAAGAATCTTTCTTAAGTCCTGATTGATTCTTATACATTGATACTGACCTTGCTGTTCTTGCATTGTTGTAGATACCTGCAGCAACGAACACCATGAACTTCAATGTGCGATCCCTACTGGAAAGGGAGAAGTTTGCTGGGCCGAACTTCTCTGACTGGTTTGGACACCTTAAGATCGTACTTAAGGCAGAGAGGAAACTGTATGTCCTCGAGACGGCGATACCGCCTCAGCCCGCTCCGAACGCCGCAAGGGCGGTTCGGGAAGCCTATGAAAAGCACGTCAATGATAGCATTGATGTCGCTTGCCTGATGCTAGCGTCTATGACGCCACCGCTGCAGCGTCAGCATGAGGATATGTCTGCTATAGACATGATAGCGAACCTCAAGATGCTGTATGCTGCACAGGCGAGGACAGAACGCTATAACTTGACGAAGCTTTTCTTTCAGAGCAAACTGGCTGAAGGGAGCCCAGTGGGAGCTCACGTGCTCAAGATGATTGGGCACAAGGAGGCTCTAGAGAAACTGGGGCATACCATCAACCAGGAGCTTGCTGTGGATATTATTCTGCAGTCTCTCCCGCCTTCATTCGACGCGTTCATTATTAATTTTAATATGAACAAAATCGATTGTACTCCGGCAGAGCTGCTCAATATGCTCTTGACCACTGAGGAGACTCTGAAGGGTAAGCCTTCGACCTCTGTCTTAATGGTTCCTTCTAGGAACAAGAAGAAGGGGAAGAAGGGCAAGACCCCTGTCAAGAGCTACAGCAAGGCTTTGAAGCAAAAGGTCAAGCGGTCCAAGGAATACAGATGTTTCCACTGTGGCCAGCTGGGTCACTGGAAAAAGGACTGTAAAGCGCTCCAAGGAGATAAGAGGGGAAGCATCGCTTCTAGCTCAGGTATATTCGTGACTGAGGTCATGTTTTCATCTTCTTCTATATCATGGGTGTTGGACACTGCATGTGGAGTTCACATTTGTTCAAATGTACAGGAACTCAAGAGAAGAAGGCAGGTGGGACAGCATGAGGTGGACCTACGCGTTGGAAACGGGGCACGGGTTGCTGCTGTTGCTGTAGGAGACTATTTCATTTCTTTACCATCTGGACTTGTATTGGAACTAAACAGTTGTTATTTTGTTCCCAGTATTACTAAAAATATTATCTCCATTCCTGCTCTTGTCAGGAAGGGATTTTCCTTTGAATGCAATATTTCAAAGTGTGTTTTATCTTATGATAATATTGTTTATGCAACTGGTTCAATTAGCAATGGGTTATTCATGTTGGACATGGAGCGTTCTATACAAAATATTGATATTAAGAAAGCCAAGTATGCTGATGACAGCACCTTGCTATGGCATAGTCGTTTAGGCCATATAAACGAGAAACGCATTAAGCGGTTGCATGATTATGGACTGCTGGGGTCATTCTCCTACAAGGAGATTGATACATGCAAAGCTTGTTTGATGGGCAAAATGACGAAGTCACCTTTTCCTCACAAAGGTCAAAGGGCTTCAGGTTTACTTGACCTTATACACAGTGATGTGTGTGGGCCATTTAGTAAACATGCCAGAGGTGGCTATCAGTACTTCATTACCTTTACTGATGATTTCAGTAGGTATGGCTATGTCTTTTTAATGAGACATAAGAGTGAATCTTTTGACAAGTTCAAAGAGTTCAAGAATGAAGTACAGAATCAGCTAGGCCGAAATATCAAGGCACTTCGCTCAGATCGAGGTGGAGAATACTTGAGTCATACGTTTACTAACTATCTGAAGGAGTGTGGGATTATCTCACAGCTCACTCCGCCAGGAACACCGCAATGGAATGGTGTGTCCGAGAGGAGAAATAGAACGTTACTTGATATGGTTCGTTCTATGATGAGTCAGGCTTCTTTACCCAACTCCTTTTGGGGTTTTGCACTGGAAACAGCTGCAAAGGTACTAAACCGAGTGCCATCCAAGGCCGTTTCAAAGACGCCATATGAGTTATGGTATGGGAAACAGCCGAGCTTAACATTTATCAGGATCTGGGGTTGCGAGGCTTATGTCAAAAAGCTCGCCTCTGGGAAACTAGAGAGCAGATCTGACAAATGTATCTTTGTCGGTTACCCTAAGGAAACTAAGGGTTATTATTTCTTCGATCCCAAGGAGAACAAGGTTTTTGTTGCTCGGACGGCCATATTTCTTGAGAAGGAGTTTCTTCTGCAAGAGGCCAGTGGGAGAGAAATAAAGCTGGATGAGAATCCAGAGGAAGGACAAAGTGCTCAAGCACAGTTGGATGAGCCTGAGCCGGTAGATCAGGTTATTGAACATCCTGAGGCTCAGATATCATGGGAACTGCGAAGATCGGGAAGGATTCGTCGACAGCCTGAGCGCTATGACGGAGTCTACATCATTGATAATGATGAACCCCTCACTTATGCAGATGCGGTCAATGGACCGGAGTCAGCGAGATGGCTTGAAGCTATGCACGCCGAGATGGACTCCATGTCAGATAACCAAGTTTGGGATTTGGTTGATCCGCCTCCGGGAGTAATCCCTATAGGCTGTAAATGGATCTTCAAGAAGAAGATTGACATGGATGGTAACGTGGTTACCTATAAAGGCAGGCTAGTTGCGAAAGGTTTCAAACAAATCTACGGGATAGATTATGATGAAACTTTCTCACCTGTAGCTATGTTTAAGTCTATTCGGATTCTTTTCGCGATAGCTGCATATTATGATTATGAGATCTGGCAGATGGATGTGAAAACAGCTTTCCTTAATGGAAATCTGGATGAGGATGTGTACATGACACAACCTGAGGGTTTCACTAATCCATCAGATCGTCATAAGATATGCAAGTTAAAGAAGTCCATTTATGGACTTAAGCAAGCATCGAGAAGCTGGAATATTCGTTTTGATGAATCAGTCACTGAATTTGGTTTCATCAAGAACGAGGATGACCCGTGTGTATATAAGAGGTTTAGTGGGAGCGTGATTACTTTCCTAGTCCTCTACGTCGATGATATCTTGATCATTGGAAATGACATTCCTGAAATGCATGCTGTGAAGGCATGGCTGAGGAAATGTTTCCAGATGAAAGATTTAGGAGAAGCAGCCTATGTATTAGGTGTGAAGATCTACAGGGATAGATCTAAGAGGCTTCTCGGGCTGTGCCAGAGTACTTACATCGATAAAGTCCTGGAGAGATTTCATTTAGAGAATTCTAAACGAGGATATCTTCCAGTCAGACATGGTCTGAATCTTTCGAAGAGTCAGTGTCCACAATCACAGACTGAGAAAGATGAAATGGACAATACGCCTTATGCTTCGGCTATTGGTTCCATTATGTATGCGATGTTGTGTACATGCCCAGACGTCGCTTACGGGTTAAGCGTGACCAGTCGTTTCCAAAGTAATCCAGGTATGGCGCACTGGATTGCAGTCAAGAACATCTTAAAATATCTGCGGAGGACCAAAGATATGTTCTTGATATATGGTGGTCAGGAAGAACTCAGTATAGAAGGATATACTGACGCTTCGTTCCAGTCGGACCAGGATGATTTCCGATCGCAATCAGGCTATGTTTTTAGCTTGAATGGAGGAGCAGTGGTGTGGAAGAGTTTCAAACAGTCAACTGTTGCTGATTCCACAACAGAAGCCGAGTATGTTGCAGCCTCGGAAGCATCCAAGGAGGCAGTGTGGATTCGTAAGTTCGTGAGAGAACTTGGTGTTGTTCCTTCGAGTGCAGATCCTTTGGTTATCTTCTGTGATAACACTGGAGCAATCGCACAAGCAAAGGAACCACGGTCGCACCAGAAGTCCAAGCACATACAAAGACGGTTTCATTTGATCAGGGAGATCATTGATCGTGGCGAGATCAAAGTTTGCAAGGTACATACAGATGACAATCTGGCAGACCCGCTTACCAAGCCTCTGGCGCAGCAGAAGCATGAGAAGCACTGTAATAATATGGGTTTGAGATTTCTCAACCATTAGATTAAGTGCAAGTGGGAGATTGTTGGGGTATGCCCTTAGCCTAATGTTTGAGGCCTTGGGATTGTATCAGTATCATGTAATAAACTTTTATGTTTATAAAGGCATGGTTATTATTCAGGTTGTTACATTGTCTGCTGCAATATATGTTCTTCTGAATAATGTCTCAAAGCTGTTCAGCTGGGCTGACATGCTGTTGTGTCCTTAGTCGATATATCTTGGTGAACATGAGACAGCCTTGATATGGTTAAGACTAATATGTGTTCTAATCTTATAGGATGCTTCGAGCATGGAATAAGATGTAGACTCATGGGTACATTGGATGTACTGGACAGACCCTACTAGGATATTCAATTGCTTGTCACAATGTGAATATTCCTTGAGTATGACAAGTGGCACATTTCCTCTGACTTGAGATCACTTGTGTTTTCTAAATGATGATTGTCATTGTTTTGAGTTAGTTCAATATCATTTGAAACATAATGATTATAGACTATCTTGGATGGTGAGCTTGAGTCATGTTAGGGCACTAGTGATAGACATAGGATTGCCGTCTCCTTGTTTAAGGAGTGTGATGTTCTAAAGGGGCCCCCTGGATGAGATGATTGAGAAAGTGTATGGCCATACCCAGGTGACTATGTTCATCTGATCTAATCATGCTCATCATATTGGAGCTACAAGCTTGACACGCTTGTCCAATAAGAACATCCAGTGGCAAAGGAAATATGTATGCTTTGTGAGTTGATTCACACTTGTGCTGTGGTTTGGGTGTAGTCTTGGAAGACTCTTTCCTTTATATCGGGAGACAGTGATGTGTTGCTAGATACCCCTCACTGATCGTGATAATGTAAATTATCGTTACCGACATTTAAAGGAAACCCTCAGGGTCGCACAATTTGATGATATGGCTTACTTAAGTCAGATCGTGAGGACTGAATTGTTTGGGTTCAGTTTAAAGGGATTTAATCTCTGATTGTAAGTGAGATCAAGTCTGATCATGTCTGATTGACTAGGGCTACAGATCGGTAAGCTTCGATTGAGAGAATGGATGCCAGATCGGTGAGATCAGAAGCATCTAGAGATCAACGGTCGGATCCAGAGCTTTAGGGTTCAATGTGATCTGGACTGATGGCTTGGGTCGAATGGTCTTTGAACCAGACCAAGTTGAACCGGCTCATGTAATGAGCGCATGGTTCAAGGCTTGGCGACATGTTCACTTGGCGTGAACGTTGGGGCGAGTGGTGGTTACTATTTTTAGTAACCATGATCTCCACTTGGATGAGGATCATGTTCGAAGAGACCATATTCCTCTATTCTCGCCATCTAATTTTTTCCTCTAGACGTTTTTGCGTGAGGCGACAACGTGAAGAAGAGAGGAAGTTTCGACCAAGCAAGGAGTTGCTCTCTCCCTTCCTTTTCGATCAAGGACACCTTGGAACTTTGCTAGCACAAAGAGCACCAAGGGTAGGCGCATTGATCATCTTGTGTGTGAAACTTAGGAGAAGGCTCGCTTGCGTCTTTCCTTCCAAAGCTTCATCAAACCGATGGCAATGGTATGAGTTTTTCTTCATCCATTCAAATATTCGAAAGCTAGTTATATGACATATATAGATCTTTTGAAACCCTAATATCCCATGCGAAATTTTGTTGCGCCACCATATGGGTTTCTACCCCTTTAGAAGGGGTTCCCTTCAAGATTGACATGGATGGTAACGTAGTTACCTATAAAAGCAGGCTAGTTGCGAAAGGTTTCAAACAAATCTACGGGATAGATTATGATGAAACTTTCTCACCTGTAGCCATGTTTAAGTCTATTCGGATTCTTTTCGCGATAGCTGCATATTACGATTATGAGATCTGGCAGATGGATGTGAAGACAGCTTTCCTTAATGGAAATCTGGATGAGGATGTGTATATGACACAACCGGAAGGTTTCACGAATCCATCAGATCGTCATAAAATATGCAAGTTAAAGAAGTCCATTTATGGACTTAAACAAGCATCTAGAAGCTGGAACATTCATTTTGATGAATCAATCTCTGAGTTTGGTTTCATCAAGAACGAGGATGACCCGTGTGTATATAAGAGGTTTAGTGGGAGCGTGATTACTTTCCTAGTCCTCTACGTCGATGATATCTTGATCATTGGAAACGATATTCCTGAACTGCATGCTGTTAAAGCATGGTTAGGAAAATGTTTCCAGATGAAAGATCTAGGAGAAGCAGCCTATGTGTTAGGTGTGAAGATCTACCGGGATAGATCTAAGAGGCTTCTCGGGCTGTGCCAGAGTACTTACATCGATAAAGTCCTGGAGAGATTCCATTTAGAGAATTCTAAACGTGGATATCTTCCAGTCAGACATGGTCTGAATCTTTCGAAGAGTCAGTGTCCACAAACACAGACTGAGAAAGATGAAATGGACAATACGCCTTATGCTTCGGCTATTGGGTCCATTATGTATGCGATGTTGTGTACTCGCCCAGACGTCGCTTACGGGTTAAGCGTGACCAGTCGATTCCAAAGTAATCCAGGTGTGGCGCACTGGATTGCAGTCAAGAACATTTTAAAATATCTGCGGAGGACCAAAGATATGTTCTTGATATATGGTGGTCAGGAAGAAATCAATATAGAGGGATATACTGACGCTTCGTTCCAGTCGGACCAGGATGATTTCCGATCGCAATCAGGCTATGTTTTTAGCTTGAATGGAGGTGCTGTGGTGTGGAAGAGTTTCAAACAGTCTACTATTGCTGATTCCACAACAGAAGCCGAGTATGTTGCAGCCTCGGAAGCATCCAAGGAGGCAGTGTGGATTCGTAAGTTCGTGAGAGAACTTGGTGTCGTTCCTTTGAGTGCAGATCCTTTGGTTATCTTCTGTGATAACACTGGAGCAATCGCACAAGCAAAGGAACCACGGTCGCACCAGAAGTCCAAGCACATACAGAGACGGTTTCACTTGATCCGGGAGATCATTGATCGAGGCGAGATCAAAATATGCAAGGTACATACAGATGACAATCTGGCAGACCCGCTTACCAAGCCTCTGGCGCAGCAGAAGCATGAGAAGCACTGTAACAATATGGGTTTGAGATTTCTCAACCATTAGATTAAGTGCAAGTGGGAGATTGTTGGGGTATGCCCTTAAGGCTAATGTTTGAGGCCTTGGGATTGTATAAGTATCATGTAATAAACTCTTGTGTTTATAAAGGCATGGTTATTATTCAGGTTGTTACCTTGTCTGCTGTAATAAGTGTACTTCTGAATAATGTCTCAAAGCTGTTCAGCTAGGCTGACATGCATATGTCCTTAGTCGAGATATCTTGGTGAACATGAGACAGCCTTGATATGATTGAGACTAATATGTGTGCTAATCTTATAGGATGCTTCGAGCATGGAATAAGATGTAGACTCATGGGTACATTGGATGTACTGGACAGACCCTACTAGGATATTCAATTGCTTGTCACAATGTGAATAATCCTTGTAAGCACCAAGTGGCACATGTCCTTTGACTTGAGATCACTTGTGTTTCTAAATGATGAATGTCATTATTTTGAGGTAGTTCAATATCATTTGAAACATAGTGATTATAGACTATCTTGGATAATGAGCATCAGTCAGGTTAGGACACTAGTGATAGATAAAGGATTGCCGTCTCCTTGTTCAAGGAGTGTGATGTTCTAAAGGGCCCCCCTGTATGAGATGATTGAGATAGTGTATGGCCATACCCAGATGACTATGTTCATCTGATCTAATCATGCTCATCGTATTGGAGTTACAGGCTTGACATGCTTGTCCAATAAGAACATCCAGTGGCAAAGGAAACATGTATGCCTTGTGAAGTGGATTCACACTTGTGCTGTGGTTTGGGTGTAGTCTTGGAAGACTCTTTCCTTTATATCGGGAGACAGTGATGTGTTGCTAGATACCCCTCACTGATCGTGATAACGTGAGTTGTCGTTACCGACATTTAAAGGAAACCCTTAGGGTCGCACAATTTGGTGATATGACTTACTTGAGTCAGATCGGGTGGACTGGATTGTTTTGATTCAGTTTAAAGGAGATTAAACTCTGATTGTAAGTGAGATCCAGTCTGATCATGTTTGATTGATTAGGGCTTGAGATCGGTAAGCTTCGATCGGGAGTGTGGATGCTGGATCGAAGAGATCAAGAGCATCAAAAGATGAACGGTCAGATTTTGAACCTTAGGGTTTAATTTGGTCTGAACCGATTCTTGGGCTGATTTGGTTTGGTCATTGGACCAATTAAATTGAACCGGCTCATATGTGAGCGCTTGGTTCATTTGAGAGGAGAGCTAAGCGTTTGGTTCACTTCATGTGAACGCATAACGCATGCTTTGAAGACTTGCCAATTTTGGCATGTCGGTTTGGCAAATGTGATGAATGTTGACACATTTCGATCACAAGGTTTTGCTAACGCTCATCTCCCTCTTTGCTCTTGACGAGACACACATCCTTGGGTGGTGTATGTTGACGAGGAGAAGCATCGGCCAAGAGAGACTTCATCATCTCCTTCCATTCGACAAGGAAGCTTGGGTGCCTTGCTAGCACAAGTGACGCCAAGCAAGTAAGAGATCTTCACCTTGTGTGTGAACTTTTGGAGGAGACCAAAGTTGCTCTCTTCTTCCAAGCCGACATCCAACTTCATGGCATTGGTATGATCCCTTTAAAGATCCTTTCGCTTATACATAAGTTAACCATATGATCTACATGCGGTCTTAAGGGTGACACCCCTTAAACTAGCACATGCGCCGCCCCCTTTAGGGTTTCACCCTTTGCGCCTCCCTCTTGAAAGGGGTTTTATCCGCTTGCGCTCCCCCTTGAAGGGGACCCAACAGTTAGCTCGGATCTATTTGGGAGATTTCATCAGCGCCAATGGGCCTGATGAGATGGAAGAGAGTTATTGGAGCCAAACTTCATTTTTGGCAAGTTGACCCGAAATTGACCATGGTTTGTCACATTTGGATTAGGGTTGCATTGGATTGGATCCAATTGCTTAATCAACCCATGTAATGAAGTTTTTGCTAGCTCATTATCCAATGAGGCCCAATAACAAGTTGTCATGATAAGAGAATAGGCTAAAAGGGTATAATGGGGAGAAGTCTCCACCCCATTGGCGCCAAGGGGCATAATGGGGTGGAGTGGGCGATTTTGCTATTGGCGCCTTGCCCCTTTGTGCTTGGATGGAAAGCTTGCCTCTATGGCAAGGCTTGAGGCATCTAAGACATGAGAGACTTCTATGGTAAGTCTTGGGCGATTATAAGGTGTTTATGGAAAAGTCTTGGAGACTTTCTAAAAGCCAAAATCCTAATTGCACTCAAGCCCTAACCCTAGCCGAATTCTTCATGAAGTTGCGCCTCCCACATCCCTCTTGCCTCCACGCCCCTTTGCTCTATATATACATATGTATATGCGAGAGCAAGTCAGTGAATTGAAGTTGGCGTGAGCAACATCTAGAGGGGCAAGAGCAAGGGTTTAAATGGCGCAACCTTCTCCATCTTCCTAGCCGCAACTTGTCTTCCTCTTCATCTCTTTTGGCGCATGAAGACTTGAAGTTGGCGGCTTCTTCTCTTCCCTCTCTTCTCTTGGTGCATCTCTTCTTAGAGGGTGGCACAAGTGAAGAGGTGATCTCCTCCTTCTCCTTCTTCTTTGGCGCTTCATCCTTGGAGGTGGCGCAAGGCTTGAAGAAGGTGAACAAAGGCTTGGATCTTCTTCCCGAGGCTAGCATTGGGTGAGGAAGAAGAGAGCTTGAGGCATCCGTGTGTGCGAGACTGCAGAGCGCGAACACTTGGGTGCCTACCTTGACATCGATCCTCAAGCTTCCTAAAGGTAATTACTATCACATCGTGTCGACCCCCTCGCATGTCGATCTTCACTGGATTTTTGGGACCAGCCTATTTCGGGGATATTCTTCCCCTACATTTGTAATGTATTCTCTGTGAAAAATTATAAAATATCACCCGGGTTTCCCAACAGTGGTATCAGAGTGACTTGCGAGACTTGAATGATGTACTTTCATGCTTTTCCATGCTCACATGTCATATCTCAATTTTTGAAAATTACATGTTAGTGGCGCATGATTTTTCTAGTAAGAAAAATTGTAGGTCTTTGCTTTCTATCTTCTAATCAATTTCTTTTGGATTGTTGAAAGATTATTTTCTTGATTGATTTAAGATCAAATGCGCACGTAATTTTGTCAAGTAGGATGGGCATTGTGTCTTAGGACTGGCCGGGTCTCTTGATCTGACAAAAATTGCCAGCAGAAAGGATCTATGAAATCGTAAAGAAATATAATCTCAAATCATCAAAAGATCTGTGATAAGATGAAGTGGAAGAAAGACATGTTTTATGAAAAAGTAAAATTTCAGATTTTATGTTTTTAATGAGCATGTAGAATTGCATGAGTAAATACCTTGGTTGTGCATAATGTTGTGGTCATGAGTCAAGCCCCTTTTTGCATGCCTGTGATGTATCCTTGTGAGGCCTGCGTGCCGCTTTTCTTTTTATTTTTAACTAAGATGAAGATTAGGGGCTCATCTACTTGGAGCATGCCGCATGCTTGCTTGATTGTGCATCTTGAATGGTGGCGCAACAAGCACCCTTGCTTGGCTTGGTGGCGCATCAAACTCCTTGCATGGGGTGCAAGATGCATTGGTCGAGCACTTGAGCTTGAGAGCTATACATCTTGTGCTTGCAAGGTGGCGCACCTTGGTTGGATGAAGTCCCATGGCATTCGCTGAACCATGGAGTGTGCTTCTAGGGTTTCCCTAAAAGTACCTCTAGGGTTTGTGAGCTAAACCATGGTGAGAAGGACCTTGGATCCAACTTTGAAGACCAAGCTAGAGGTCAGTTAGGCTAGGTCTAGTTCTAGGGGCTTGAGTCCTTGGTCAAGAGTTGAGCCTCCTTTTGTTATGGGTTGGTTCAATGTCTTGAATAGACTATGATCACATTATTCTTTTACTGCTTTCAATATCTGCTAAAGCATGCCTGTGATGTTTTATCGTTATGTTATCACAATAGGATTGCATGCCTGTATTGTTAGACATAAGATAAAACTGATGAGACCTTAAAAACTCTAATTCAAAATATCAAGTCTAGTAGCCTTCTAACGCGTAGCCCTCACTAAGTGAAGAGTCCCCTTCAAGGGGGAGCGCAAGGGGGTGAAACCCTAAATGTGGCGCATATAACATTTTCGCATGGGATGCTAGGGTTTCAACCAAAATCGCATGTAATATATTCTTATGATCAACTTCAAATGATTGAATGGATCAAGAGGAAGTTCATACCAACGCCATTAGATTGGATGGTGCCTTGGAAGTAAGATTGCGAAAGGGCTTTCCTCCAAAGGTGGCGCACACAAGAAGATGATGGCTACTCCTTGTGTTCCTTGTGCTAGCAAGGCTTCAAGGCTCTTGTCGTATGAAGGAGATGGAAATACACTTTTGGCTAGGGCGATGAAGCTCTCCTTCTTGTCGTCGAGACCAACCTCTACCCGAATGGATAGACGACCAAGCAAGAAGACAACATGCGTTGAGGCGTTTTTCTTAGATGAGGCGTTACATGATCCCAATATGGAAAGTCATGAAGCTATCGCCCACTCAAAGCAAACCGCCCTAAAACGCTTTCACCTTGAACCAACCGTTCGCACATATGTGAACCGGTTCAATGGAATTCGGTCTAATGCTTTTGGTTCAAAGACCAAACCGAAAACAACCCAAGCCATGGTCTAGATCTCTCTCTGAACCAAATGGTTCAAGATCTAACCGTTGATCTCTTGATGCTTCTGATCTCACTGATCTAGCATCACTTCTCTCGATCGAAGCTTACCGATCTCAATCCCTAATCAATCAAACATGATCAGATCAGATCTCACTTACAATCAGAGTTTAAACTCCTTTAAAACTGAACCAAAACAATTCAGTCCACACGATCTGACTTACGTAAGCCATATCACCAAATTGTGCGACCCTAAGGGTTTCCTTTAAATGTCGGTAACGATAACTTACGTTATCACGATCAGTGAGGGGTATCTAGCAACACATCATGTCTCCCGATATAAAGGAAAAAGTCTTCCAAGACTACACCCAAACCACAGCACAAGTGTGAATCCACTTCACTAGGCATTCATGTTTCCTTTGCCACTGGATGTTCTTATTGGACAAGTGTGTCAAGCTTGTTATTCCAATATGATGAGCATGACTAAATCAGATGAACATAGTCATCAGGGTATGGCCATACACTATCTCAATCATCTCATGCAAGGGGGGCCTCTTCAGAACATCACTCTCCAAACAAGGAGACGGCAATCCTATATCTATCACTAGTGCCATAACCTGACTCATGATCATTATCCAAGATAGTCTATAACCATTATGTTTCAAATGATATTGAACTACCTCAAAATAATGACAATCATCATTTAGAAACACAAGTGATCTCAAGTCAGAGGACATGTGCCACTTGATGCAAACAAGGATTATTCACATTGTGACAAACAATTGAATATCCTAGTAGGGTCTGTCCAGTACATCCAATGTACCCATGAGTCTACATCTTATTCCATGCTCGAAGCATCCTATAAGATTAGAACACATATTAGTCTCAATCATATCAAGGCTGTCTCATGTTCACCAAGATATCTCGACTAAGGACATTACAGCATGTTAGCCTAGCTGAACAGCATTGAGACATTATTTAGAAGCACACTTATTGCAGCAGACAATGTAACATACTGAATAACAACCATTGCCTTTATAAACATAAGAGTTTATATACATGATACTAATAGAATCCCAAGGCCTCAAACATTAGCCTTAAGGGCATACCCCAACAATCTCCCACTTGCACTTAATCTAATGGTTGAGAAATCTCAAACCCATATTATTACAGTGCTTCTCATGCTTCTGCTGCGCCAGAGGCTTGGTAAGCGGGTCAGCCAGATTGTCATCTGTATGAACCTTGCAGATTTTGATCTCGCCACGATCAATGATCTCCCGGATCAAGTGAAACCGTCTCTGTATGTGCTTGGACTTCTGGTGCGACCGTGGTTCCTTTGTTTGTGCTATAGCTCCAGTGTTATCACAGAAGATAACCAAAGGATCTGCACTCGAAGGAACAACACCAAGTTCTCTCACGAACTTACGAATCCACACTGCCTCCTTGGATGCTTCCGAGGCTGCAACATACTCGGCTTCTGTTGTGGAATCAGCAACAGTTGACTGTTTGAAACTCTTCCACACCACCGCTCCTCCATTCAAGCTAAAAACATAGCCTGATTGCGATCGGAAATCATCCTGGTCAGACTGGAACGAAGCATCAGTATATCCTTCAATACTGAGTTCTTCCTGACCACCATACACCAAGAACATATCTTTGGTCCTCCGCAGATATTTTAAAATGTTCTTGACTGCAATCCAGTGCGCCATACCTGGATTACTTTGGAACCGACTGGTCACGCTTAACCCGTAAGCGACGTCTGGGCGAGTACACAACATCGCATACATAATGGACCCAATAGCCGAAGCATAAGGCGTATTGTCCATTTCATCTTTCTCAGTCTGTGTTTGTGGACACTGACTCTTTGAAAGATTCAGACCATGTCTGACTGGAAGATGTCCTCTTTTAGAATTCTCTAAATGAAATCTCTCCAGGACTTTATCGATGTAAGTACTCTGGCACAGCCCGAGAAGCCTCTTAGATCTATCCTTGTAGATCTTCACACCTAATACTGATGGAACCCTTTCAGGAGGGGAGCGCAAAACCTATTGTGAGAAGAACCCCTTTCATGAGGGGGGCGCAAGTCATATGTTTCTTTCTCATAGCAGCGGAATTAGGGTTTCCACATAAGATCGCATTCTATACTTTCATATAATCAACTTGAATAACAAGTGAGAGATTCATTACCATGGCCATGGGAAGGTGCGGCTTGGAAGAAGAAAGATCGAAGGGATCTTCTCCAAAGAAATCACACACAAGGGATGAAAGCTTCCTCCTTGCGCAACTCTTGTGCTAGCAAGATTGCCAAGCTTTTCCAACCGTGTGTAGGAGATTAGATGAAAAGGGCTTCCTTCTTTTCGAGAGCTCTTCTTCCTTGGCGCAAGAACGATGCCTTCCACACCAGCAAGCCGTTCCAAAAACACGTCCAAGAAGCAAAACCGAAAAACATTAGAGAGACATCAAGCCATGAACGCATATGCGTTATGCTTTTGGAACTTTCCAAAATTGGCAACGATTAAGAGTTGGCGTTCATGTTTCCATGAACCAAACGCAACCTCTTCTCCCTCTTGAACCAAGCGCTCAACCCATGAGCCGGTTCAATATCCTTGGTTCAATAGCGAAACCAAATCAGCCCATAAATTAAGTCTAGATCAAATTAGACCCCAAGGTCCTAGATCTGACCATTCATCATCTGACGCTTCTGATCGCATCGATCTAGCATCATCTCTCTCGATCGAAGCTTACCGATCTAAAGCTCTAATCAATCAAACATGATCAGACCAGATCTCACTTACAATCAGAGATTAAATCTCTTTAAACTGAACCAAAACAATTCAGTCCACACGATCTGACTTAAGGAAGCCATATCACCAAATTGTGCGACCCTGAGGGTTTCCTTTAAATGTCGGTAACGATAACTTACGTTATCACGATCAGTGAGGGGTATCTAGCAACACATCACTGTCTCCCGATATAAAGGAAAGAGTCTTCCAAGACTACTCCCAAACCATAGCACAAGTGTGACTCAATTCACAAGGCATACATGTGTCCTTTGCCACTGGATGTTCTTATTGGACAAGCGGGTCAAGCTTGTAACTCCAATACGATGAGCATGATTAGATCAGATGCACATAGTCATCTGGGTATGGCCATACACTATCTCAATCATCTCATATAGGGGGGGCCCTTAGAACACTACACTCCTTAAACAAGGAGACGGCAATCCTATGTCTATCACTAGTGCCCTAACCTGATTCAAGCTCACCATCCAAGATAGTCTATAATCATTATGTTTCAAATGATATTGAACTACCTCAAGACAATGACAATCATCATTCAGAAACACAAGTGATCTCAAGTCAGAGGACATGTGCCACTTGCTGCTTACAAGGATCATTCACATTGTGACAAGCAATGGAATATCCCAGTAGGGTCTGTCCAGTACATCCAATGTACCCATGAGTCTACGTCTTATTCCATGCTCGAAGCATCCTATAAGATTAGCACTCATATTAGTCTCAATCATATCAAGGCTGTCTCATGTTCACCAAGATATCTCGACTAAGGACATATAGCCTGTCAGCCTAGCTGAACAGCTTTGAGACAGTATTCAGAAGTACACTTATTACAGCAGACAAGGTAACAACCTGAATAATAACCATGCCTTTATAAACTTAAGAGTTTATTACATGATACTAATACAATCCCAAGGCCTCAAACATTAGCCTTAAGGGCATACCCCAACAATCTCCCACTTGCACTTAATCTAATGGTTGAGAAATCTCAAACCCATATTATTACAGTGCTTCACATGCTTCTGCTGCGCCAGAGGCTTGGTAAGTGGGTCTGCCAGATTGTCATCTGTATGAACCTTGCATATTTTGATCTCGCCTCGATCAATGATCTCCCGGATCAAGTGAAACCGTCTCTGTATGTGCTTGGACTTCTGGTGCGACCGCGGTTCCTTTGCTTGTGCGATGGCTCCAGTGTTATCACAGAAGATAACCAAAGGATCTGCACTCGAAGGAACGACACCAAGTTCTCTCACGAACTTACGAATCCACACTGCCTCCTTAGATGCTTCCGAGGCTGCAACATACTCGGCTTCTGTTGTGGAATCAGCAACAGTTGACTGTTTGAAACTCTTCCACACCACTGCTCCACCATTCAAGCTAAAAACATAGCCTGATTGCGATCGGAAATCATCCTGGTCCGACTGGAACGAAGCGTCAGTATATCCCTCTATACTGAGTTCTTCCTGACCACCATATATCAAGAACATATCTTTGGTCCTCCGCAGATATTTTAAAATGTTCTTGACCGCAATCCAGTGCGCCAAACCTGGATTACTTTGGAATCGACTGGTCACGCTTAACCCGTAAGCGACGTCTGGGCGAGTACACAACATCGCATACATAATGGACCCAATAGCCGAAGCATAAGGCGTATTGTCCATTTCATCTTTCTCAGTCTGTGTTTGTGGACACTGACTCTTCGAAAGATTCAGACCATGTCTGACTGGAAGATATCCACGTTTAGAATTCTCTAAATGGAATCTCTCCAGGACCTTATCGATGTAAGTACTCTGGCACAGCCCGAGAAGCCTTTTAGATCTATCCCTGTAGATCTTCACACCTAGTACATAGGCTGCTTCTCCTAAATCTTTCATCTGGAAACATTTTCCTAACCATGCCTTAACAGCATGCAATTCAGGAATATCATTTCCAATGATTAAGATATCATCGACGTAGAGGATTAGGAATGTAATTACGCTCCCACTAAACCTCTTATATACACACGGGTCATCTTCGTTCTTGATGAAACCAAACTCAGAGATTGATTCATCAAAACGAATATTCCAGCTTCTTGATGCTTGTTTAAGTCCATATATGGACTTCTTTAACTTGCATATTTTATGACGATCTGCTGGATTGTTGAAACCTTCCGGTTGTGTCATATACACATCCTCATCCAGATTTCCATTAAGGAAAGCTGTTTTCACATCCATCTGCCAGATCTCATAATCGTAATATGCAGCTATCGCGAAAAGAATCCGAATAGACTTAAACATGGCTACAGGAGAGAAAGTTTCATCATAATCTATCCCGTAGATTTGTTTGAAACCTTTCGCAACTAGCCTGCCTTTATAGGTAACCACGTTACCATCCATGTCAATCTTCTTCTTGAAGATCCATTTACAGCCTATAGGGATTACTCCCGGAGGCGGATCAACCAAATCCCAGACTTGGTTATCTGACATGGAGTCCATCTCGGCTCGCATAGCATCAAGCCATCTAGCTGACTCCGGTCCACTGACCGCATCCGCATAAGTTAGGGGTTCATCATTATCAATGATGTAGACTCCGTCATAGCGCTCAGGCTGTCGACGGATCCTACCCGATCTTCGCGGTTCCCGTGATATCTGAGCCTCAGGTTGTTCAGTAACCTGATCTACTGGCTCAGGCACATCCAACTCTGCCTGACTACTTTGTCCTTCCTCTGGAATCTCATCCAGCTTTATTTCTCTCCCACTGGCCTCTTGCAGAAGAAACTCCTTCTCAAGAAATATGGCCGTCCGAGCAACAAATATCTTGTTCTCTTTGGGATCGTAGAAATAATAACCCTTAGTTTCCTTAGGGTAACCGACAAAGATACATTTATCAGATCTGCTCTCTAGTTTCCCAGAGGCGAGCTTTTTGACATAAGCCTCGCAACCCCAGATCCTGATAAACGTCAAGCTAGGCTGTTTCCCGTACCATAACTCATATGGCGTCTTTGAAACTGCCTTGGATGGCACTCGGTTTAGTACCTTTGCAGCTGTTTCCAGTGCAAAACCCCAAAAGGAGTATGGAAGAGTAGCCTGACTCATCATAGAACGAACCATATCAAGTAACGTTCTATTTCTCCTCTCGGACACACCATTCCATTGCGGTGTTCCTGGCGGAGTGAGCTGTGAGATAATCCCACACTCTTTCAGATAGTCAGTAAATGCATGACTTAGGTATTCACCACCTCGATCAGAACGAAGTGCCTTGATATTTCTGCCTAACTGATTTTGTACTTCATTTTTGAACTCTTTGAACTTGTCAAAAGATTCACTTTTATGTCTCATCAAATAGACATACCCATACCTACTGAAATCATCAGTAAAGGTAATGAAGTACTGATAGCCACCTCTGGCATGTTTACTAAATGGCCCACACACATCACTGTGTATAAGGTCAAGTAAACCTGAAGTCCTCTAACCTTTGTGAGGAAAAGGAGACTTCGTCATTTTACCCATCAAACAAGCTTTGCATGTATCAATCTCCTCATAGGAGAATGATCCCAGCAGTCCATGTTCATGCAACCGCTTAATGCGCTTCTCGTTTATATGGCCTAAACGACTATGCCATAGCAAGGTGCTGTCATCAGCATACTTGGCTTTCTTATTATCAATGTTTTGTATAGAATATTCCATGTCCAACATGAATAACCCATTGTTAATTGAACCAGTGGCATACACAATATTATCATAAGTCAAAATACACTTTGAAATCTTGCATTCAAAGGCAAATCCTTTCCTGACAAGAGCAGGAATAGAGATAATATTCTTGGTAATACTGGGTACAAAATAACAATTGTTTAATTCTAATACAATGCCAGATGGTAAAGTAATGAAATAGTCTCCTACAGCAACCGCAGCAACCCGTGCCCCGTTTCCAACGCGTAGGTCTACCTCATGCTGTCCCACCTGCCTTCTTCTCTTGAGTTCCTGCACATTTGAACAAATGTGAACTCCACATGCAGTGTCCAACACCCATGATATAGAAGAAGATGAAACCATGACTTCCGTCACGTATATACCTGAGCCAGAAGCGATGCTTCCCCTCTTATCTCCTTGGAGCGCTTTACAGTCCTTTTTCCAGTGACCCAGCTGGCCACAGTGGAAACACCTGTTGTCCTTCGACCGCTTCACCTTCTGTTTCAGGGCCTTGCTGTAATTCTTGACAGGGGCCTTGCCCTTCTTCCCCTTCTTCTTGTTCCTAAAAGGAACCATTAAGACAGAGGTTGAAGGCTTGCCCTTCAGAGTTTCCTCAGTAGTCAAGAGCATATTCAGCAGCTCTGCCGGCGTACAATCGATTTTGTTCATATTAAAGTTAATGATGAACGCATCGAAAGAAGGCGGAAGAGACTGTAGAATAATATCTACAGCAAGCTCCTGGTTGACGGTATGCCCCAGTTTCTCCAGAGCCTCCTTGTGCCCAATCATCTTGAGCACGTGAGCTCCCACTGGGCTCCCCTCAGCCAGTTTGCTCTGAAAGAAGAGCTTTGTCAGATTATAGCGTTCTGTCCTCGCCTGTGCAGCATACAGCATCTTGAGGTTCGCTATAATTTCTATAGCCGACATATCCTCATGCTGACGCTGCAGCGGTGGCGTCATAGACGCTAGCATCAGGCAAGCGACATCAATGCTATCATTGACGTGCTTTTCATAGGCATCCCGAACCGCCCTTGCGGCGTTCGGAGCGGGCTGCGGCGGTATCGCCGTCTCGAGGACATACAGTTTCCTCTCTGCCTTAAGAACGATCTTAAGGTGTCCGAACCAGTCAGAGAAGTTCGGCCCAGCAAACTTCTCCCTTTCCAGTAGGGATCGCACATTGAAGCTCATGGTGTTCGTTGCTGCAGGAATCTACAACAAGCAAGAACAGCAAGGTTAGTATCAATGTTTCAGAATCAATCCAGGACTTAAGAAAGATTCTTTTCTCACTATTTTGTCTGACTGAAAAATCCAGTAAACAGTCCGAAAGAGTAACACTCTTTTAGTGAGATGGGATCCAGATTTCATACTTGGTCTCCGCGTCCCGCTCAGGCGAGATAAGATGCACAGAGATGACAAGCACTAGTTTCTGGTAGGCTCTCCCAGCCAATCGCCAACCCGTGCGATTCCCCTTCATCTTGGCAATCCAGCAGACTGTGCCAACTGAGTTGGTACAACACAGTCTCTGATCCCAGAGATGGCTGCCTCCATGTGCTACCATATGCGCCACATATGTAGTCTACATGGTCAAGCTGACCTGACCTACTCCCTGGACCACCACGTGCTATGCTGAGCAACGAGAGGGGATAAATCCCAACTCTGTAACACGCAGGTGAAATCCAGCACCGTCTGAAGATAGATGGACGTGCCCACTGAGTGGGTTCAACACGGCTCCAACGATAGTCAGAAAGGTGAGGTTTCGCGTCAGAAGGCTTACGAGCTTGATATGTTAGCGTTGGATTTTAACGGTCTTTTATCTTCTTACTATCAGGCATGTCCTATGGCTATAGCAGAAGATAAACATAAATATGCAATTCTAATTATTAGCAATAAGTAGAAAGCATGATCTTATGTGGTAAAAGCCCATGAACCCTAGTAAGACCTTAATATTACTTAAGTCTTCACTTGAGCTTCATTGCATCTCATCTGGTCCAACCCAGTGCCCTAGCGCCAAGAGCACCACAGGTGCACCACCAGGTGAATGCCCCTCTTGGATGTGTGCCTTTGTTCTTGTCTAATCAAAGTACATTTGATCTATCTAGACAAGATTGACTCGCAGGTCAACAACATATTATAAATTAAGTACAATGTGATTCGCAGATCACAAATTAATTTACAATTTTTTTTAAGTCCAGGCACGCAGGCCCCAGCACAGCACACAATTGGGCAACCCACATAAGACTAAATAGACAAGCATATGGTTCAATCAACATGTGATCCAATCATCTTGAAATTAAAAGTTTTGAAAACCCCATGGCATCAATTTTAATTTCCTTATGAGCCCTACAACCTTACAATGGTGCATTGATGGGGATCCACTCATCCATCTAGTTAGATCCTTTGCCCTTGCATGCACCGAGTCCTAACTGACCCGAGTTGACCTAATGGTCAACCATGCATGCGCCAAGGGCTGAACTACCCCCATGAGTTTTGGCAAGCGGGTGTGACCCCGGGCCTAACTCAAGTGTGTTCAGTAGTGTCTCAACCAGACCTCGCTACACGCCCTAGATGCAGTCAACCTATAGCCACCTTGTGCTTGCGCATAGGTGCTATCAGGTTAACCCATCTGAGCTGTCAGATGGTCTGATCAGACTAATGGATCTAACCTAGAGGTGACTTCAGCCCCATCAACCCATCTAAGGGTTTATAGTAGATGCATATAGATCTAAAAGTTTGCGCGCAAGTAGGTATAAGATTTGATGAAATATCATTCAACCATTCAACATACTTATCATGCGCCAACACAACAACATGCGCAACTCATGAAGAAACATACATCTTGCGCAACTCATGAAGAAACATACATCTAAGTTCTAAACTAGCATGTAGGTTTCGGCATGTGAGCAATCACCTTTAGATCTATTCACCAACATATTCATGGATCAAACATGATGATCTACTCATTAGAACTGCAAGCAATCATATGAAAAAGTATAGATTGGCTCTGATACCAATTGATGGAACCCTTTCAGGAGGGGAGCGCAAAACCTATTGTGAGAAGAACCCCTTTCATGAGGGGGGCGCAAGTCATATGTTTCTTTCTCATAGCAGCGGAATTAGGGTTTCCACATAAGATCGCATTCTATACTTTCATATAATCAACTTGAATAACAAGTGAGAGATTCATTACCATGGCCATGGGAAGGTGCGGCTTGGAAGAAGAAAGATCGAAGGGATCTTCTCCAAAGAAATCACACACAAGGGATGAAAGCTTCCTCCTTGCGCAACTCTTGTGCTAGCAAGATTGCCAAGCTTTTCCAACCGTGTGTAGGAGATTAGATGAAAAGGGCTTCCTTCTTTTCGAGAGCTCTTCTTCCTTGGCGCAAGAACGATGCCTTCCACACCAGCAAGCCGTTCCAAAAACACGTCCAAGAAGCAAAACCGAAAAACATTAGAGAGACATCAAGCCATGAACGCATATGCGTTATGCTTTTGGAACTTTCCAAAATTGGCAACGATTAAGAGTTGGCGTTCATGTTTCCATGAACCAAACGCAACCTCTTCTCCCTCTTGAACCAAGCGCTCAACCCATGAGCCGGTTCAATATCCTTGGTTCAATAGCGAAACCAAATCAGCCCATAAATTAAGTCTAGATCAAATTAGACCCCAAGGTCCTAGATCTGACCATTCATCATCTGACGCTTCTGATCGCATCGATCTAGCATCATCTCTCTCGATCGAAGCTTACCGATCTAAAGCTCTAATCAATCAAACATGATCAGACCAGATCTCACTTACAATCAGAGATTAAATCTCTTTAAACTGAACCAAAACAATTCAGTCCACACGATCTGACTTAAGGAAGCCATATCACCAAATTGTGCGACCCTGAGGGTTTCCTTTAAATGTCGGTAACGATAACTTACGTTATCACGATCAGTGAGGGGTATCTAGCAACACATCACTGTCTCCCGATATAAAGGAAAGAGTCTTCCAAGACTACTCCCAAACCATAGCACAAGTGTGACTCAATTCACAAGGCATACATGTGTCCTTTGCCACTGGATGTTCTTATTGGACAAGCGGGTCAAGCTTGTAACTCCAATACGATGAGCATGATTAGATCAGATGCACATAGTCATCTGGGTATGGCCATACACTATCTCAATCATCTCATATAGGGGGGGCCCTTAGAACACTACACTCCTTAAACAAGGAGACGGCAATCCTATGTCTATCACTAGTGCCCTAACCTGATTCAAGCTCACCATCCAAGATAGTCTATAATCATTATGTTTCAAATGATATTGAACTACCTCAAGACAATGACAATCATCATTCAGAAACACAAGTGATCTCAAGTCAGAGGACATGTGCCACTTGCTGCTTACAAGGATCATTCACATTGTGACAAGCAATGGAATATCCCAGTAGGGTCTGTCCAGTACATCCAATGTACCCATGAGTCTACGTCTTATTCCATGCTCGAAGCATCCTATAAGATTAGCACTCATATTAGTCTCAATCATATCAAGGCTGTCTCATGTTCACCAAGATATCTCGACTAAGGACATATAGCCTGTCAGCCTAGCTGAACAGCTTTGAGACAGTATTCAGAAGTACACTTATTACAGCAGACAAGGTAACAACCTGAATAATAACCATGCCTTTATAAACTTAAGAGTTTATTACATGATACTAATACAATCCCAAGGCCTCAAACATTAGCCTTAAGGGCATACCCCAACAAATACATAGGCTGCTTCTCCTAGATCTTTCATCTGGAAACATTTTCCTAACCATGCCTTAACAGCATGCAGTTCAGGAATATCGTTTCCAATGATTAAGATATCATCGACGTAGAGGACTAGAAAAGTAATCACTCTCCCACTAAACCTCTTATATACACACGGGTCATCTTCGTTCTTGATGAAACCAAACTCAGAGATTGATTCATCAAGACGAATATTCCAGCTTCTAGATGCTTGTTTCAGTCCATAAATGGACTTCTTTAACTTGCATATTTTATGACGATCTGATGGATTAGTGAAACCTTCAGGTTGTGTCATATACACATCCTCATCCAGATTTCCATTAAGGAAAGCTGTCTTCACATCCATTTGCCAGATCTCATAATCGTAATATGCTGCTATTGCGAAAAGAATCCGAATAGACTTGAACATGGCTACAGGAGAGAAAGTTTCATCATAATCTATCCCGTAGATTTGTTTGAAACCTTTCGCAACTAGCCTGCCTTTATAGGTAACCACGTTACCATCCATGTCAATCTTCTTCTTGAAGATCCATTTACAGCCTATAGGGATTACTCCCGGAGGCGGATCAACCAAATCCCAGACTTGGTTATCTGACATGGAGTCCATCTCGGCTCGCATAGCTTCAAGCCATCTTACTGACTCCGGTCCACTGACCGCATCCGCATAAGTGAGGGGTTCATCATTATCAATGATGTAGACTCCGTCATAGCGCTCAGGCTGTCGACGGATCCTTCCAGATCTTCGTGGTTCCCGTGATATCTGAGCCTCAGGTTGTTCAGTAACCTGATCTACCGGCTCAGGCTCATCCAACTGTGCTTGACTACTTTGTCCTTCCTCTGGATTCTCATCCAGCTTTATTTCTCTCCCACTGGCTTCTTGCAGAAGAAACTCCTTCTCAAGAAAAATGGCCGTCCGAGCAACAAATACTTTGTTCTCTTTGGGATCGTAGAAATAATAACCCTTAGTTTCCTTAGGGTAACCGACAAAGATGCATTTCTCAGATCTGCTCTCTAGTTTCCCAGAGGCGAGCTTTTTGACATAAGCCTCGCAACCCCAGATCTTAATAAATGTCAAGCTCGGCTGTTTCCCATACCATAACTCATATGGAGTCTTTGAAACGGCATTGGATGGCACTCGGTTTAGTACCTTTGCAGCTGTCTCCAGTGCAAATCCCCAAAAGGAGTAAGGTAGAGCAGCCTGACTCATCATAGAACGAACCATATCAAGTAACGTTCTATTTCTCCTCTCGGACACACCATTCCATTGCGGTGTTCCTGGCGGAGTGAGCTGTGAGATAATCCCACACTCCTTTAGATAGTCAGTAAACGCATGACTCAAGTATTCTCCACCTCGATCAGAACGAAGTGCCTTGATATTTCGGCCTAGCTGATTTTGTACTTCATTTTTGAACTCTTTGAACTTGTCAAAAGATTCACTCTTATGTCTCATAAGATAGACATAACCATACCTACTGAAATCATCAGTAAAGGTAATGAAGTACGAATAGCCACCTCTGGCATGTTTACTAAACGGCCCACACACATCAGTGTGTATAAGGTCAAGTAAACCTGAAGCCCTTTGACCTTTATTAGGAAAGGGAGACTTCGTCATTTTACCCATTAAACAAGCTTTGCATGTATCAATCTCCTCATAGGAGAATGATCCCAGCAGTCCATGATCATGCAACCGCTTAATGCGTTTCTTGTTAATATGGCCTAAACGACTATGCCATAGCAAGGTGCTATCATCAGCATACTTGGCTTTCTTATTATCAATGTTTTGTATAGAACATTCCATGTCCAACATGAATAACCCATTGTTAATTGAACCAGTAGCATAAACAATATTATCATAAGAAATTACACACTTTGAAATATTGCATTCAAAGGAAAATCCTTTCCTGACAAGAGCAGGAATAGAGATAATATTTTTAGTAATACTTGGAACAAAATAACAATTATCCAGTTCTAGTACAAATCCAGATGGTAATGAGATGTAATAAGTTCCTACAGCAACAGCAGCAACCCGTGCCCCGTTTCCAACTCGTAGGTCCACCTCATGCTGTCCCACCTGTCTTCTTCTCTTGAGTTCCTGTACATTTGAACAAATGTGAACTCCACATGCAGTGTCCAACACCCATGAAATAGAAGAAGAAGATATCATGACCTCAGTCACAAATATACCTGAGCCAGAAGCGATGCTTCCCTTCTTGTCTCCTTGGAGCGCTTTACAGTCCTTTTTCCAGTGACCCAGCTGGCCACAGTGGAAACATCTGTTGTCCTTGGACCGCTTCACCTTTTGTTTCAGAGCCTTACTGTAGTTCTTGACAGGGGCTTTGCCCTTCTTCCCCTTCTTCTTGTTCCTAGAAGGAACCATTAAGACAGAGGTTGAAGGCTTTCCCTTCAGAGTCTCCTCAGTAGTCAAGAGCATATTCAGCAGCTCTGCCGGAGTACAATCGATCTTGTTCATATTAAAATTAATAATGAACGCATCGAAAGAGGGTGGGAGAGACTGCAGAATAATGTCTACAGCAAGTTCCTGATTGATGGTATGCCCCAGTTTCTCCAGAGCCTCCTTGTGCCCAATCATCTTGAGCACGTGAGCTCCCACTGGGCTCCCTTCAGCCAGTTTGCTCTGAAAGAAAAGCTTTGTCAGATTATAGCGTTCTGTCCTCGCCTGTGCAGCATACAGCATCTTGAGGTTCGCTATAATCTCTATAGCCGACATATCCTCATGCTGACGCTGCAGCGGTGGCATCATAGACGCTAGCATCAGGCAAGCGACATCAATGCTATCATTGACATGCTTTTCATAGGCATCGCGAACCGCCCTTGCGGCGTTCGCAGCGGGTTGAGGCGGTATAGCCGTCTCGAGGACATACAGTTTCCTCTCTGCCTTAAGAACGATCTTAAGGTGTCCGTACTAGTCTGAGAAGTTTGGCCCAACAAACTTCTCCCTTTCCAGTAGGGATCGCACATTGAAGCTCATGGTGTTCGTTGCTGCAGGAATCTACAACAATGCAAGAACAGCAAGGTCAGTATCAATGTTTAGAATCAATCCAGGACTTAAGAAAGATTCTTTTCTCACTATTTTATCTGACTGAAAAATCCATTAAACAGTCCGAAAGAGTAACACTCTTTTAGTGAGATGGGATCCAAATTTCACACTTGGTCTCCGCGTCCCGCTCAGGCGAGATAAGATGCACAGAGAGTACAAGCACTAATTTCTGGTAGGCAGTCCCTGCCAATCGCCAACCCGTGCGATTCCCCTTCATCTGGGCAATCCAGCAGACTGTGCCAACTGAGTTGGTACAACACAGTCTCTGACCCCACAGATGGCTGCCTCCATATAGCTAACATATGCCCCATATGTAGCCTACATGGTCAAGCTGACCTGACCTACTCCCTGGACCACCACGTGCTATGCTGAGCAACGAGAAGCGATAAATCCCTTCTCTGTAACACGCAGGTGAAATCACACACCGTCTGAAGATAGATGGACGTGCCCACTGAGTGGGTACAACACGGCTCCAACGATAGTCAGAACAGTGAGGTTTCGCGTCAGAAGGCATTACGTGCTTGATATTTTAGTGTTGGATTTTAACGGTCTTTTATCTTCTTAACTATCATGCAAGTCCTATGGTGATAGCAGAAGATAAATAAATCATGCATTTCTAATTATTTAGAAAATAAAAGAAAGCATGGATCTTATGTGGTAAAAGCCCATAGAGCCTAAGTAAGACCTTAAATCAACTTAAGTCTTCACTTGCTCTTCTTGGGTCTTTTGTGTTGGGGTATGCCCTTAAGGCTAATGTTTGAGGCCTTTGGGATTGTATAAGTATCATGTAATAAACTCTTAAGTTTATAAAAGGCATGGTTATTATTCAGGCTGCTACCTTGTCTGCTGTAATAAGTGTACTGCTGAATAATGTCTCAAAGCTGTTCAGCTAGGCTGACAGGTATAAGTCCTTAGTCGAGATATCTTGGTGAACATGAGACAGCCTTGATATGATTGAGACTAATATGAGTGCTAATCTTATAGGATGCTTCGAGCATGGAATAAGATGTAGACTCATGGGTACATTGGATGTACTGGACAGACCCTACTAGGATATTCCATTGCTTGTCAAAAATGTGAATGATCCTTGTAAGCACTAAGTGGCACATGTCCTTTGACTTGAGATCACTTGTGTTTCTAAATGATGATTGTCATTGTCTTGAGGTAGTTCAATATCATTTGAAACATAATGATTATAGACTATCTTGGATGGTGAGCTTGAATCAGGTTAGGACACTAGTGATAGACATAGGATTGCCGTCTCCTTGTTTAAGGAGTGTGATGTTCTAAAGGGCCCCCCTATATGAGATGATTGAGGAAGTGTATGGCCATACCCAGATGACTATGTTCATCTGATCTGATCATGCTCATCGTATTGGAGTTACAGGCTTGACATGCTTGTCCAATAAGAACGTCCAGTGGCAAAGGATACATGTATGCCAAGTGAGTTGATTCACACTTATGCTATGGTTTGGGTGTAGTCTTGGAAGACTATTTCCTTTATATCGGGAGACAGTGATGTGTTGCTAGATACCCCTCACTGATCGTGATAACGTAAGTTATCGTTACCGACATTTAGAGGAAACCCTCAGGGTCGCACAATTTGATGATATGGCTTACTTAAGTCAGATCGTGTGGACTGGACTGTTTAGACTCAGTTTAAACGGGTTTAGACTCTGATTGTAAGTGAGATCTGGTCTGATCATGTTTGATTGATTAGGGCTTGAGATCGGTAAGCTTCGATCGAGAGTATGGATGCTAGATCATAGAGATCGAGAGCATCAAGAGATAAACGGTTAGATCTTGAACCATTTGGTTCAAGGAGATCTAGACCTTGGCTTGGGCTGGTTTAATGAACCGAATTGGGTGGAACCTAATTGACTTGAACCGGTTCACATGGGTGAACGTATGGTTCAAGGCTTAAAGGTTTTTGGGCGGTTTAGTCTTCATGTGAGCGCATGGCTTGAATACCTTCCATTTTTGGAAGGGTAACGCCATGTCTTGAATGAAAAGAACTAAACGCATTTTGAGCTTAATTCACTTGTCATCTTCGTCGGACGAAGAGAGGATTGGAGGACAAGGGAGCTCTCGGCCAAGCACATCTCATCATCAACACGACAAGGAACTTTGGGGATCTCTTGCTAGCACAAGGAAGATCCTAAAGGGTAGCCATCCCTCATCTTGTGTGTGAATTTGTGGAGGAGATCTATCTTGATCTCTCGCTTCCAAGTCGCCATCCTCAACATGGCTTCGGTATGATTTCTCATAGTTGTTAAGTTGATCATATAGCTTTCATATCCGATCTTTTGAAACCCTCTTTCCGCTTTACATGGCTAGATGTGCATGTTTAGGGTTTCACCCCCCCTTTAGATTAGGGGTTCCTTTCATTTTGCATCTCATCTGGTCCAACCCAGGGCCCTAGCGCTCAATGCAGCTCAAGTGCACCCACCAGCTGAATGCCCCTCTGCGATGTGTGCTTTTGTGCTCTTGTCTAATTAAAATACATTTTAATCTATCTAGACAAGCTTGACTCGCAGGTCAATTATACAATAAATTAATTAAAAAAGTGATTCGCAGATCACGAAAATAATAATTTACCAGGCTTGCAGGCCCCAGCACAGCACACATTAAAAGGGCAACCCACATAAGATTAAATAAACAAGCATCATGGCATCATTCAATCAACATGTGATCCATTACAAAGAAAATAAAATTTTGAAAACCCATTGGCATCAATTTTAATTTTCTTATGTGCCCTACAACCTTACAACGGTCCATTGATAGGGATCCACTCATCAATCTAGTTAGATCCATGCCCTTGCATGCACCAAGTCCTAACTGACTCGAGTTGACCTAATGGTCAACCATGCATGCGCCAAGGGCTGAACAGCCAACATGAGTTCTGGCAAGCGGGTGTGACCCCGGGCCTAACTCATGTGTGTTCACTGGTTGTCTCAACCAGACCTCGCTACACGCCTGTGATGCAATCGACCTATAGCCACCTCGTGCTTGCGCACAGGTGCCATCTGGTCGATCCATCTAGGCTGTCAGATGGTCTGATCAGACTAATTTGATCTATACTAGATGATGCTTTCAACCCCATCAACCCGTCTAAGGGTTTATAGTAAGCGCCTCTTAGATCTAGTAAACGCGCAAGTCATCAAGTTTTGTGAAAACATCAAGAACAACATGCGCAACTATCATGCTAGCGCCAACATAACTAAATCTCATACATGCGCAACATGAACATACTATCAACTAGTATAATCGCATGAAGAGAAATCTTAGATCTAAGCATCAAGCATACATGGATCACACAAAGCAATCATAAGAACATATAAGAACCTATCCTCTGATACCAATTGAAGAGTCCCCTTCAAGGGGGAGCGCAAGGGGGTGAAACCCTAAATGTGGCGCATATAACATTTTCGCATGGGATGCTAGGGTTTCAACCAAAATCGCATGTAATATATTCTTATGATCAACTTCAAATGATTGAATGGATCAAGAGGAAGTTCATACCAACGCCATTAGATTGGATGGTGCCTTGGAAGTAAGATTGCGAAAGGGCTTTCCTCCAAAGGTGGCGCACACAAGAAGATGATGGCTACTCCTTGTGTTCCTTGTGCTAGCAAGGCTTCAAGGCTCTTGTTGTATGAAGGAGATGGAAATACACTTTCGGCTAGGGCGATGAAGCTCTCCTTCTTGTCGTCGAGACCAACCTCTACCCGAATGGATAGACGACCAAGCAAGAAGACAACATGCGTTGAGGCGTTTTTCTTAGATGAGGCGTTACATGATCCCAATATGGAAAGTCATGAAGCTATCGCCCACTCAAAGCAAACCGCCCTAAAACGCTTTCACCTTGAACCAACCGTTCGCACATATGAGAACCGGTTCAATGGAATTCGGTCTAATGCTTTTGGTTCAAAGACCAAACCGAAAACAACCCAAGCCATGGTCTAGATCTCTCTCTAAACCAAATGGTTCAAGATCTAACCGTTGATCTCTTGATGCTTCTGATCTCACTGATCTAGCATCACTTCTCTCGATCGAAGCTTACCGATCTCAATCCCTAATCAATCTAACATGATCAGATCAGATCTCACTTACAATCAGAGTTTAAACTCCTTTAAAACTGAACCAAAACAATTCAGTCCACACGATCTGACTTACGTAAGCCATATCACCAAATTGTGCGACCCTAAGGGTTTCCTTTAAATGTCGGTAACGATAACTTACGTTATCACGATCAGTGAGGGGTATCTAGCAACACATCACTGTCTCCCGATATAAAGGAAAAAGTCTTCCAAGACTACACCCAAACCACAGCACAAGTGTGAATCCACTTCACTAGGCATTCATGTTTCCTTTGCCACTGGATGTTCTTATTGGACAAGTGTGTCAAGCTTGTTATTCCAATATGATGAGCATGACTAAATCAGATGAACATAGTCATCAGGGTATGGCCATACACTATCTCAATCATCTCATGCAAGGGGGGCCCCTTCAGAACATCACTCTCCAAACAAGGAGACGGCAATCCTATATCTATCACTAGTGCCCTAACCTGACTCATGATCAGTATCCAAGATAGTCTATAACCATTATGTTTCAAATGATATTGAACTACCTCAAAACAATGACAATCATCATTTAGAAACACAAGTGATCTCAAGTCAGAGGACATGTGCCACTTGATGCAAACAAGGATTATTCACATTGTGACAAACAATTGAATATCCTAGTAGGGTCTGTCCAGTACATCCAATGTACCCATGAGTCTACATCTTATTCCATGCTCGAAGCATCCTATAAGATTAGAACACATATTAGTCTCAATCATATCAAGGCTGTCTCATGTTCACCCAGATATCTCGACTAAGGACATTACAGCATGTCAGCCTAGCTGAACAGCATTGAGACATTATTCAGAAGCACACTTATTGCAGCAGACAATGTAACATACTAAATAACAACCATTGCCTTTATAAACATAAGAGTTTATATACATGATACTGATAGAATCCCAAGGCCTCAAACATTAGCCTTAAGGGCATACCCCAACACTAACCTATCGATCAGTGGAGTTGTGAATTGTTTCCCACCCTTGCGGGACACACCCACTTATCTTTAGAAAGTGCGTGGTGGCAATGGTTTCCCCAGTCCAGTTTTAACCTCGGTGTGTCTTCGCAAGGAAACTCATTGGCCCTGGGCATAACGGTTAGGAATGGACTTGACTAGATTTTCATATGTGCTAGGCACATGATGAAACTCTAGAGGCAACGTTGAGAGGTTCAGGTTTCATATTGTATCCAGCCCTCGCTGAACATGAAATGCCTAGACTGTCTCAACAAGGGGAGTTGCTTGGAGCAACCGGCCGGCGTGCCCACCTTAAGAAACATGGGTCACTTTGTGCATCTCATCCCACTCTCATGGGACGCGAAGTCTCATGTGGAATAAGGATCCCATCTCACTAGGAAATCTTAAATTTTTCGATTGACTTCGTGGATTGTAAATCCGATTAAAATAGTGGGAGCCATAATCATTTAAAACAAGTCCAATTTAAATGATTCGAATGAGTACTAATATGCTATTTCTTGGTTGTTGTAGAACAATGGCTGTGAACAATGGCAGATGGTTACTGCGATCTACACTAGAAAGGGATAAGTTGGTTGGATCCAACTTACTGGATTGGTATATGAACTTGAGAAATGTGCTCAAGCTCGAGAGGAAGCTCTATGTCCTTGAGCAGCCACTTCCAAGCTCGGCCTCAGCGGTTGAGAAGGAAGCTTATGATAAGCATCAGGCCGATACTTTGGAGGTTGCTAATTTAATGCTAACCCACATGTCGCCCGAATTAAGAGGGTAATATGAATCTAAGAGTTCCTCTGAGATTATTTCTAAATAGAAAGTTTTTGGAGGATATTAAACAGAAAGTTTTTGCATTTTTGGGCAAAATACGGCACTGCCGTATTTAAAATACGGTACCGTATTTTAGACCCAGTTTTCTGATTTTTTTGCCCAAATATTGTGCGGACGATATCTTTTGATCCAGAAGTCCAAATTATGATATGAAAGTTGTGGTAGATTCGTCTCAACGAGAAGAAGATAAAGGGACCAAAAGCCCTAATTTTTATCAAGTATTAAGGGAGCAATCGATAGAGAGGCATCTAGGGTTCGGCCTCGCGCCAAGAGGTGTAGAGACCACCTCAGGCCGTGATTTTCACACTGAAGCTTTGCCTAGAGTAGGAGAGGATACCCCAAATGTTTTAGATCGAAAGGAGTCTGATCAAGGGAGAAATCAACAAAACAGTGGGTGACGCCACTGTTCATCGCGTTTCCAGCATATTAAGGTGCTGTAATTTCGATTACAGCACCGTGTTCTGTAATTTCTTCCCTTTTTCTTTGATTTCTATTCATTTAAACTATGGTTTATTGTAATCTTACCTCTATGCTAGCTTAGACATATTATGGGACATGGGGAGTAATTTTCCTAGATTTTTAATAGACTAGATGACTTTTATTTTGTCATAATAGTTTTATTATGATAATTTTACTTATGTGATGATTGTCTTTAATTCTCCTTAGTTTTATAAATATCACCATGTTTTATAATTTTGCGAAATAGATTGATAGGTTGATTGTGTAGAAATCATCGAGTTTGGAACTTATCGTAAGAAATTAGGTTTGTTATTTGAATTTTGATTTTTAGTGATTTTATTGTCATGTTGATAATTTGAATCTAGGATGAGTTACTATGTTAGACTTGATTTGATGCTGCAAGAGATTGAGTATCGAGTCGTCGGAGAACCTTAAGTAGAACCTGTGTCGAGTTTCAGGATGCACGAAAGTGATCCTTGAGATTCCACTTGAGATGTTTGACTTAGAATTCGGATGCACGAGAGTGATCTTTGAGTTCTTTGTTCAATGATTTACTTATTTTCAGCATTGGATAGATCTTGCACGAGAGTGAGGATTGGTCCTTTGTATTATTGTCTGCGCAAGAGTGAGATGATCCTTTTATGAAGTAGATTAAATCTTTATCGTAATGAAATTTGACTAATAGCCTTTACTTCCTTCTAGTCATTAGAATTAAGGTGGATGATCCCCTAGTCCCAGTTTCTCTTTGATATACTTTTTCGTGTTCTTTTCGATTGATTGTTTAACACTATTTGGTCTGCTTAGCTAGTGAGAAAATATCTATTTGGTACTTAACACGTAGGTCTCTATGGTTCAATATCTATTTTATTACTTCGAAGTATCCGTGCACTTGCGGACTACAACACCCATATGAACAAGAATCACATTCAACAACTCCATGCAAATGGGTTGTTAGATTCAAGTTCCTTGGAGGAATTTGGTACTTGTGAGTCTTGTTTGTTAGGGAAAATGACAAAGGCGCCCTTCACCAAAATTGGTGAGAGGGCAGGAGGTTTATTGGATCTCATACATAGTGATGTGTGTGGGCCATTCAATAAATAAGCCAGATGAGGGTACAACTACTTTATCACATTTACTGATGACTTTAGTAGATATGGTTATGTCTACTTGATGAGACATAAGTCTGAATCATTTGAGAAATTTAAGGAATTTAGACATGAAGTAGAGATCCAGTTTGGTAGATCCATTAAGGCTCTTCAATCAGATCCTGGTGGAGAGTACCTGAGTGGTGAGTTCTTTGACTATCCGAGAGAGTGTGGGATCTTATCCCAACTCACTCCTCCTAGAACACCTCAATGGAATGGGGTGTCTGAAAGGAGAAATCGAACCTTGTTGGACATGGTTCGGTCTATGATGTGTCATGCAACTCTACCTCCCTCATTATAGGGGCATGCACTTGAGACAGCTTCTCTCATACTGAATAATGTTCCATCTAAGAGTGTCTCAAAAATTCCATATGAGGTATGGAGTGGGAGATGCCCTAATCTGTCTTTTATCAGGATCTGGGGATGTGAGGCTTATGTCAAACATCAGGATCCTAGCAAGCTAGAGCCTAGATCGGATAAATGTGTGTTTGTGGGGTACCCTATGGAAACTAAGGGTTACTACTTCTATATGCCCACCGAGAACACAGTTTTTGTTGCTCGGAGTGCTGTCTTTCTAGAGAAAGAATTTCTCATGAAATAAGTCAGTGGGAGGAAGTTTGACTTGGACGAGGTCCAAGTGAAACCACAAGACACATAGATGGAACCTGAGCCACCTGCACCAGTTGCTGGGCAACCTGAGGCTCAGACACAGGCCCCACGTAGGTCTGGGAGGATTCGTCATACGCCTGAGAGGTATGGGTCTCTGCCGACTCAACACGATGGTATCTTCATCATTGAGGATGAACCCAAGACATATGATGAGGTGGTCAGTAGACCGGACTCCAAGAGATGGCTTGATGAGGTCATGCGATCCGAGATGGATTCCATATCAGCTAACCAAGTCTGGGATTTAGTTGAGCTGCCTGATGGGGAAAAACCCATAGAATGTAAATGGGACTTCAAGAGGAAGACAGACATGGATGGCAACATAGTTACCAATAAAGGTAGACTAGTGGCTAAGGGATTCAAACAAGTCCATGGGGTGGACTATGATGAAACCTTCTCGCTAGTTGCCATGATCAAATCCATTCGGATTCTGCTTGCTATAGCCGCATGTCATGACTATGAGATATGGCAGATGGATGTGAAGACAGCGTTCCTGAACGAGAAGCTGACTGAGGATGTGTACATGACACAACCTAATGGCTTCATCCATCCTGCAGATGCCAGTAAAGTCTGCAGGCTAAAGAAATCCATTTATGGATTAAAGCAAGCATCTTGAAGTTGGAATCTTTGGTTTGATGAAGATGTGAGAAATTATGGCTTTATCAAAAGTGAAGATGACGCCTGCGCATACAGAAAATTCAGTGGGAGCTTGGTGACTTTTCTGGTCTTGTATACATACTACTCATCGAAAACAAGATCCCTAGTCTTCAGTCTGTGAAGACATGGTTGGGGAAGTGTTTCGAGATGAAGGACTTAGGGGAGGCCGCCTATGTCCTAGGCGTGAGGATTTATCGGGATAGATCCAAGAGGCTCCTGGCCCTTAGTTAAAGTACCTACATTGATAAGGTCCTGGAGAGGTTCAAATTGGAGCATTCCAAAAAGGGATACCTTCCAGTGAGACATGGCCTTACTCTCTCAAAGTGCCAGTGTCCTACCACACAGGCTGAGAGGGATGAAATGAGTCGAGTTCCCTATGCTTCGGCAGTCGGATCGATCATGTATACAATGTTGTGTACCAGACCAGATGTGGCTTATGCTGTGCGCATAACCAGCTGATACAAATCCAATCCATGTTTACAGCACTGGGTGGCTGTAAAGAACATTCTTAAGTATATGAGAAGAACTAAGGATCTGTTCTTGGTCTATGGGGGACAAGAAGACCTCAGTATGCAGGGCTACACTGATGCGTCGTTCCTGTCTAACCCTGATGACTTTAGATCGCAGGCCGGCTATGTGTTCAAGATGTATGGAGTCGCTGTATGCTGGAAGAGCTTCAAGCAATCCACCATAGCTGATTCTACAACCGAGGCTACGTATGTGGCTGTTTCTGAGGTAGCCAAAGAAGCCATTTGGATCAGGAAGTTCATTTCTGAACTTTAGGTGGTTCCAAGTGCAACGGATCCCATTGAGCTCAATTGTGACAACAATGGAGCAATTGCACAAGCTAAGGAACCACGGTCTCATCAACGATCCAATCACATATTCAGGAGATTTCACCTGGTCAGAGAGATCATCGATAGAGGTGATGTCTATATTAGCAGAGTTAACACAGAGAACAATCTGGCAAACCCATTGACCAAAGCTTTGGCGCAGTAAAAGCATGATGGTCATGCTAGAGATATGGGGTTGAGATTCCTCCACCACTAGGTCTTAGTGCAAGTGAGAGATTGTTGGTGTATATGCCCTAGGAGCTAGTTTTGGTCCATCTTTGTACTACTTAACATAGATATTTATATTTCATTCTAACATTGTCGTTATCATTGTTTGTCTACATCTGCAATTATGTACTTACATGATAATGTCCCTTGAGACAGATTGGATCTGTGCTCAAATGATTGTCCCCAGTCGATGTACCTGAGTGGATATGGGACAGCTCTAGTACTTGTGAGACTGGTTTATGGGCTGGTTAGGAACAAGGTGCTAACGCAGACATATGAGTATATCAGTGGTGGATATTTATGACTCTAAATTTCATAGTGTTTTTCATACTTATTTGGTAGTCTTTTGAACCATAATCTTACTCTTTTGCTTTGTTTTTATACCTTTTTTGCTAAATGCTTCGGAATCTACACCATCTTTGATTTTTGATCAATTTCACACAAAAAAGGCATAATTATCACCGGTTTTCGAGCAATCCCATTGCATGAACGAGTTATAGACATGAAGAGGAGTATACCTATCAAATTTCAAGTCAAAATGGACCTTTTAGTAAAAATACGGCTCTACCATATTTTTGGACACGAATCGCACGGTACAGTATTTGTAGCGGATGTTTTGGGTGAAATATGGCACTAGCGTATGAAATTGCATGGTACCGTATTTTTCAGCAATTTCAACCCAAAAGCTCTAACAAATATACGACACTACCATATTCTTGGATGAAACTCTCACGGTATCGTATTTTCCATCAATTTCCAACAGAAGGGTTTTGGGTAAAATACGACAGCACCATGAGGACTTACACGGTACCGTGTTTTCTGCCTAGAACTCACAGAAAGAAATACGGCACTACCGTATTTAGGATACGGTACCGTATTTTGAAGCCCGGAATTCTAATTTTTCTGCCTAAAAATTAAAAAGACCATATATTTCGATTCAGAAGTCAAAATTGAGATCCAAAAGAAGTGGAGGACTCGTCTCAATGAGGAGAATAAAAAGGCACTGAAAACCCCAATTTTTAATCACGAATTGATGGCAAAATTGAGGGGGAGGCAAAATTGCTAGGGTTCATCAGTTCTCAGCCTACAGACCACCTCCGGCCACGAAATTTGACAGGGAGCTTCACTTGATTAGGGAGAATGTGCATCTGAAGTTTCAAAGCAAAAGGTTTCCGATTGGAGGAGAAATCAATGAAACAGCGGTGACAGCGCTTTTCTAGGCAATTACGATGCTGTAATTTCATTACAGCACTGTTTTGTAACTCTTCTCATCTTCTTTTCGATTCCTATTCATACAGAAATATGTTTTATTGTTATTCCTTCATCATGGTAGCTTAATCTTTCTTTGGGATATGGGGGTGTAATCTCTTTGTTTCTTAATGACTAGAAAACCCTAATTTTGTCAAACTATTTTTATTGTGATAATTTTACTTTTGTGATTTATTGCTCTTTAATTCTCCTTAGTTTTATAAATATTAGCATGTTTTAGAATTTTTCAAAATAGACTAAGAAGTTGATTGCTTGAAATTCGGAACCCTAGGAATTATCGAGTTTGGAATTATCGTAAGAGATTAGGTTGTTCTTCGAATTCTAATTCTTATAGAAATTTAATGCCTTGTTGATTTTATGATTCTTTGGATTGAGTTAATATTTTAGACTTGATTTCATGTTGCAATTGATTGAGTATCGAGTCGTCAGAGAACCTTGAGTAAAACTTGTGTTGAGACTCTGATGCACGAGAGTGATCTTGAGTTTCCACTTGAGGTTGTCAACTTTAGAATTTGGATGCACAAGAGTGATCCTTGAGTTCTTAGTTGATGGTTTACCTATTTTCAGCATTGAATAGGTCTTACACGATAGTGAATATCGGTTCTTTGTACGACTGTTTGCGCGAGAGCGAAACAATTTATTTATGAAGTAAACTATACCTTTATCATGATAAAATTGGTTTGATAGACACTTATCTTAATCTAGCCATTAGAAATTAAAGTAGATGAACCCCTAGTCCCGATCCCTTCTCTGATATTTTCTCCGTGTTCTTTTCGATAGTTTGATCCAATATTTTCCGATTGCCTAGCTAGTGAAAAATTAATTATTCAGTACTTAGCAACAAGGTCTCTGTGGTTCGATATCTATTTTATTACTTCAAGTATCCGTGCACTTGCGGACACAACAGATATACTGGATTGACCCACTGTGAGGCAATGACTTTGTCTCATGAGTTATCCTCACAAGTGATAGGAGATGCATTGATCCCTTGACTGTTGGGGTATGCCCTTAAAGGCTAATGTTTGAGGCCTTGGGATTGTATCAGTATCATGTATATAAACTCTTATGTTTATAAAGGCAATGGTTGTTATTCAGTATGTTACATTGTCTGCTGCAATAAGTGTGCTTCTGAATAATGTCTCAATGCTGTTCAGCTAGGCTGACATGTTGTAATGTCCTTAGTCGAGATATCTTGGTGAACATGAGACAGCCTTGATATGATTGAGACTAATATGTATTCTAATCTTATAGGATGCTTTGAGCATGGAATAAGATGTAGACTCATGGGTGCATTGGATGTACTGGACATACCCTACTAGGATATTCAATTGCTTGTCACAATGTGAATAATCCTTGTATGCAACAAGTGGCACATGTCCTCTAACTTGAGATCACTTGTGTTTCTAAATGATGATTGTCATTGTTTTGAGGTAGTTCAATATCATTTGAAACATAATGGTTAAAGATTATCTTGGATAATGATCATGAGTCAGGTTAGGACACTAGTGTCACATCCCGTTATCTTAACCCCAAACAAGCAACACAAGTCACAAAGGAACAGGATGTTATCACACAGGATCGATGCACATGCTAAGTAAAACCAAGTTCAGGAAAAGTCGATCTGAAAATTTTTCGAGAATCCACACATTGAAATTCCACAAAACACAAATTCACAAATGTACCTGCCACCACGCAATACTTGCACTAGACATATGCAAGTCAACAGTTATATCAAAACCACATAAAATCCGTAAAATCCATAATCACGTAAGGGTACCTGCCACCAGGCAATACTTGCACTAGACATATGCAAGTTCACATTTATATCAAATCGGATCGCAAAATACAAATCAAATCGAAATTCGAAGCAAAGCCACAATATCGGTTTTATAAACTCATGGAACTAACATCAATGACCCAAACACCGAAAACAGGCCAAAGCCCTCGGTGACACAAAAATCAAAATCTCAAAACTGCCACAACCGGCAACACTGGTTCACAAAGTTTAGCCATAACCGGCCCCAGTTAACTAAACACAATTAAATCTTATACATCAAACCAGCATAATATCCATATCAACACAAGTCCCATATAAAACGCTAACTCAGGTAGTGCGCCCCTGTTCTACACCTGAAAATATTGAGGGAGTGAGCTACACAGCCCAGTGAGTGGATAGTCTCATTCGACTATCCATAACATACACTCAAAGATACATGCAGATTGTTTTTAAAAACCTTTTACAGAACATTATGTCAACATATAACTAAAATAAAGAACAGAAAACAAAGAACAGAACTCATATAAATAATTAGATGTATAGGCATCACACAAATGTCACACCAGAGTAACCAAAGTTCTAGAGCCATACTCTAAACCTACAAAACACACCAACCACTTACCACTTTAGTTGTTGTCCAGCATAAATCAAGAGTGACCACTATGGTCCAACCCGGCTTTGGCCTAAGCACTGGGAGAAGCCTGCAAATCACATGCAACACAAACATGGACAGTGTGTAGACTCAAGAGGTAATCCCCATCCGGTCAAGATGTGATACCTTGATCTACACCACCCCATAACACAAAAATCTAAAAGTCTAAGAGTGATGACATCAAGAGGTGGCCCCTGTCCGACCAAGACATGGCACTTTGCTTCAATCACTCGTTCTCCCAAAGGGTTCCTTATCTGGACAACCACTAGACACAACTTATATCTTATTTCACAAAAGTGGACTCCTAAGTGTCGACCAGACTCTAGGATAGTCATTTTCATCACGATAATCCCAACAGGCGGCTGAAACATCAACCCCTCACATATCACAAACACAGGGCTGAAATCTCCAAGCCCTAATCTATCACATATAGACTATCCCCTTGAGTACACAGTTACACTTAGCCTTAGTCCTAACCATAATGGGTACACAGACCACAACACATAACATTTGAAACCACATAATCATATAATGTTTTGTAGAGTCCTTAGGTTTCATGCTGATCAGTTTGGTTTAACCTTGCTAAATTATCATCCAAGTTTCTCAAACAAAGATACATGGCCATAAATATATATCATGCTACACATAGAGAAATTCATAAAAATTAACATAGGATATAATTATATAACATGCTGCACATAGAGAAACAAAAATCAACTTAGGATTAAAATTTGTATTCTTACAATCTACATTACATAATATCACAAGTAGTCCATGGTTTCTACGATTTACATGCTATAATCTACTTTAAAATTTAACCCTAGTTAATAAGAATTTCATGCCCAAGAATCACTGATTTAGAGCTACCTAAATTCCATATAAAAGATATCTTAAATTTCATGTTGTCAAATTTCGGTCTTCATGATAGATACATCTTGGGTTTCGGTTTTTAGCATGATGAAGTTTCTAAGAAATCAAGTTTCGGTCTTCATGATAGATACATCTTGGGTTTCGGTTTTTAGCATGATGAAGTTTCTAAGAAATCAAAATTATTTATCTATCACAACCAAAAGGATAAAATTCGAACAAGACATCCCACTCACTTATTATCTTGAACCGTGAACACCAAGATGATCCAAAAACTCGTCTAAGGCCTTGAAATTCCACCAATGTCGCCACCAATGGAAGAAGAAGAGCCACCAAACACCAAAGAACGCCGGCCAAGGGAAAAGGAAGAGGAAGAAGGGGAAATTCGTCCAAGCCTCCAAGAGATCGCCCAAGCCTTCAAGAAATCGCCCAAGACGCCAACTTCTTTGCCCTAGCCGTCCGCCCCCCCTTGGATCTTTTGTTTTTAAATTTTCAAACCCGCTAACTAATTAATTCGAATAGGGTTTATGAATTAACCCACTTACTGATTAATTCAAATTTTAAACCCAAAATCCATCTAACTTAAGTGTAAACCCAAATAACCCATAATTAATTATTCACTTAAGCGAAAATCCAATAAGGATTTAATTAACATCCAATAAGCTCTAATTAATTAATTACTAGAGTCAAAATCCATTAAGACTTAAATTAATATCCACTAACCCTTTGCCACTAATTTATAACTAACCCCTTAAGGTTTTTAGAGATAAAATTCTCCCCCATCCTAGGGTTGACGAAATTAAAACATAGAAACATATCACAGTCAAAGATTTAAATCAAGAATAATACTTACAAGGAATTAAAATTCTTGGATCTTACATCCCTCCCTCCTTATAAAGCTTTAGTCCTCTAAAACTCAACATCCATATCATCAAAGAGATAAGCATAAAACTTCCTCATATCAGCTTCAGTCTCCCAGGTCGCCTCCTCAACCGACTGATTTCCCCAGATAACCTTTACCAAAGGTATAGACTTGTTCCTCAAAACTTTATCCTTTCTATCCACAATCCGGAGAGGTCTTTCCTCAAAGGTCAAATCACTCTGAATTTGAAGAGGTTCCAACTCCAATACATGAGATGGATCAGGATGATATTTCCTCAAAGCAGAAACATGGAACACATTATGCAAATGTTCCAAAGCAGGAGGTAAAGCTAACTTGTAAGCCACTGGACCAACTCTCTCAATAATGTCAAAAGGGCCTACAAACCTAGGGCTCAGCTTGCCCTTCTTGCCAAACCTCATAACACCCTTAGTAGGTGACACCTTTAAGAAAACATGATCCCCTACCATAAACTCTAGGGAACGACGACGGTCATCAGCATAACTCTTCTGTCTGTCCCGAGAAATCTTCAGTTTATTCTGTATCTCTCTGACCTTATCAGTAGTCTCCTGTACTGCATCAGATCTCAAAATCAATCTATCACCGGTTTCCTCCCAACACAAAGGCGTCCTACACCTTCTCCCATACAAAGCCTCATAAGGAGCCATCTGAATACTGGAGTGGAAGCTATTATTATAGGTGAACTCTATCAAAGATAGATCCCGGTCCCACTCAGAACTCCAATCAACCACATAAGCTCTCAATAGGTCTTCTAGAGTCTGGATAGTACGCTCCGTCTGGCCATCAGACTGAGGATGGTATGCTGTACTAAAATTCAACTTAGTACCCAAACCCTCCTGTAAGCTCTTCCAAAACCTGGACAGAAACCGAGAGTCCCTATCAGACACAATATCAACAGGCACTCCATGCAGTCTGACTATCTCATCAATGTATAACTCAGCCAGTCTCTCCAAAGGATAAGTCATCTTGATCGGGAGAAAGTGGGCTGATTTAGTGAGTCTATCAACAATCACCCAAATAGCATCATGACCCAATCTGGTTCTGGGCAAACCACACACAAAGTCCATACTGATGCATTCCCACTTCCACTCAGGAATAGGAAGGGGCTGCAACAAACCACCAGGCTTCTGGTGTTCAGCCTTTACAGTCTGACAGGTTAAACACCTAGAGACAAAATCAACTACCTCTTTCTTCATACCCAGCCACCAAAAACTCTTCTTGAGGTCCTGATACATCTTAGTCACGCCAGGGTGTAGAGAATATTTGGAATTATGACTATCTTCCAGTATTTCTTTCCTCAAGCTCGGTTCCTCAGGGACACACACCCTTCCACGGAACCGGAGAACACCATCATCAGACAAGCTAAAATCCTGAACTTCACCCGCAATCAAATTATCCCTGATCTGAGCTAATCTCGGATCCACAGACTGCTGATCTCTGATCTTCTGCAACAAAACAGACTGTACTCTGAGGAAAGCCACATAACCCGACTGAACTCTAGGAGAAACACTGATCCTGAGATCTCTGAACTCCTGCAATAACTGCCACTCACTGACCCGTAGTGCCGCTACTGAAGCTACTGGATGTCTGCTCAGTGCATCAGCCACTACATTGGCCTTTCCAGCCTGATACTGAATAGCGAAGTCATAGTCTTTGATCAACTCCATCCATCTTCTCTGTCTCATGTTCAACTCCTTCTGAGTGAAGATGTACTCGAGACTCTGGTGATCAGTGAACAGATCAAACTCTTGACCCAACAAATAGTGGCGCCATATCTTCAGAGCAAAGACTACGGCCGCCAACTCTAAGTCATGAGTAGGGTAGTTCAATTCATACTCCTTCAGTTGTCTCGAAGCATAGGCTACCACAGAACCCTTCTGCATCAATACACAACCCAACCCCTTGCCTGAAGCATCCGTATAGACAGTAAACCTTTCCCCATCACTAGGAATAATGAGGATCGGTGTACTAGTCAACCTTCTCTTCAGCTCCTGAAAGCTCTCTTCACACTTGTCATCCCAACTAAACTTGGCCTCCTTTCTGGTCAATTTAGTTAAAGGACCCGCCAGCTTGGAGAATCCCTCAACAAACCTCCGGTAGTAACCTGCTAGACCCAGGAAACTTCTGATCTCAGTAGCACTAGTCGGTCTTCCCCAATTAAGGATGGCTTGCACTTTAACTGGATCCACAGACACCCCCTGACCAGAAATCACATGCCCAAGGAAACTGATCTTTTCTAGACAAAACTCACACTTACTAGCCTTGGCATATAATCGGTTTTTCCTCAGAATCTCCAGCACTCTGCGCAAGTCACTGACATGATCCGAAGTAGTCTGAGAGTACACCAAGATATCATCTATGAAAACTACCACACAAGAATCGAGTAATTCATGAAATACCCTGTTCATCAAATCCATGAAGACAGCAGGTGCATTCGTCAGTCCAAAAGGCATAAATAGAAATTCAAAATGCCCATACCTGGTCCTGAAAGCAGTCTTAAATATATCCTCATCCTTGACCCTAAGCTGGTAATACCCTGATCTCAGATCAATCTTAGAGAACACTGTAGCTCCCTGTAATTGATCAAATAGATCATCAATTATGGGAAGAGGATACCTATTCTTGATAGTCACTTGGTTCAGTTGCCTGTAGTCTATACACATCCTCAGGGTTCCATCCTTCTTCTTTACGAACAGCACTGGTGCTCCCCAGGGAGAAGCACTAGGTCGGATGTAACCTTTCTCCAGCAATTCCTCCAGTTGCTTCTTAAGTTCAGCCAACTCTGAGGTAGCCATGCGGTAAGGAGCTCTGGAGATAGGTGCAGTACCTGGCACTAACTCAATGCCAAACTCTACCTCTCGTATTGGTGGCAAGCCTGAAAATTCCTCAGAGAACACATCAGGAAATTCTTGCACCACCGCCATCTGAGTCAAATCAGGAGTAGAATCATCCTGTACTTCAACATGTGCAATATAACCCTTACACCCACTAGCAAGTAACTTTCTGGCCTGCAGGAAAGATATCACATGTGGTCCTTGGTCTGACAATAGACCTCTCACAAAAATCTGACTCCCATCTAGCAAATTCAAGGTGATTACTTTCTCAAAGCAATCCACAGTGGCATGATGTGAGGATAACCAATCCATACCTAGGATGACATCATAGTCTTGCATGTCTAAAAGGATTAGATCCACAAGAAACTCATAACCCTCTACATGCACTACACAATCGGCACAAACAGTGTCTGTAGATGATGTTTTTCCTAAGGGAGTACTTACAGACACAACATAATCCAGCACCTTAGGTAATACAGGTAAACATGCAGCAAATCTAACAGATACAAAAGATAAATTTGCACCAGGGTCAAATAATATGCGAGCTAACTGATCGAATACAAATAAAGTACCTTCCACGACGGATCGGGAAGCCCGTGTATCCTTCTCAGCCACGGCATAAACTCGAGTCTGGACTGTAGGCTTATCTGGGCCTCTCTGCTGCATCTCAGGCTCTTTGAAGTCTTTGATCATGTGTCCAGGTTTCTTACACCTGAAGCATACACCATTCTTCTTATAACAGTCCCTCATCAGATGTCCTTTGAGCCCACAATGATGACAAATCCGATCCTCTGTGTTACCGTTCCTTGCATCCCTGGATTGCTGCGGTGCATCCCTGGACTGCTGCAGTGCCTTGTGAGAGTAAGGCTTATACCCGCCCTTCTTGTAGTCCTTATGCTTAGAGTACTTCTTACCCTTGCCGCCACCACCATACTGAGGAGCTGCCGCCTCAGCTGCAGGAATCACAGTCACGGTCCTCTCAGATATATACCTCTCGATGGTGCATGCTCGCCCAACAGTCTCACTATATGTCTCCAAGTGCTGAGCACCAACCTGTTCTCGAATGTCCCATCTGAGACCTCTGAGAAACTTGGTAGCCCTCCTCTTTTCAGTGTTTATCAGGTGAGGAGCATACTTTCCCAACTTAGTGAACTGCAACTCATACTGGTCCACAGTCAGATCACCCTGCTCTAGGTGAATAAATTCCACCTCTCGGTCCTCAACCAAGCTATCAGGGAAATACTTCTCGTTAAATTGAGACAAGAAGTAGGGCCAATTCACTATTTCTTGTCTTTCTGCAGCTAGCCTCACCACGCCCTTCCACCACTCATCTGCGTCACCACGCATCATGTAGGTGGCCAGACACAGCTTGTCCTCATCTGAGCAACGCATGACTTGAAAAATCTTTTCCAAGCATAACTGCCAGTTCTCTGCAGTACTTGATTCTGAGCCCCCATAAAAAGAACTAGGACCCAGTTTCTGGAATTCACTCACTAGCGAGGCATAGCGCATGTGAGCGTCTTCCCGATAGTCATTCCCCACCGCCCGAGTAGTAGTCTGGGATCTCTCCTGAGTCAATTGCTGCAAGAGCTGCTGTTGCGCTTCTTGATGTTGAGTCTGTTGCTACTGCAGCATCTGAGCTTGCCTCTCTATCATGGCACCCTGTTGCCGTACCATGCCAGTCAGAGCCTCAATGGTTCTCGTGAGATCTGAGGTCTGCTCACCCTCGCTGCTAGCATTTCCTCTGGATCGCACCATCTTAAATTCCTACACACACATACCATAGTAAGGAAAACAAACATAAACCTATCAGGTGTCTAGCAATACACAAACATGTTTTCCCCCGAACTAAGTTTTAGCTAGCCAACCCTCTGATACCATTCTGTCACATCCCGTTATCTTAACCGCAAACAAGCAACACAAGTCACAAAGGAACAGGATGTTATCACACAGGATCGATGCACATGCTAAGTAAAACCAAGTTCAGGAAAAGTCGATCTGAAAATTTTTCGAGAATCCACACATTGAAATTCCACAAAACACAAATTCACAAATGTACCTGCCACCACGCAATACTTGCACTAGACATATGCAAGTCAACAGTTATATCAAAACCACATAAAATCCGTAAAATCCATAATCACGTAAGGGTACCTGCCACCAGGCAATACTTGCACTAGACATATGCAAGTTCACATTTATATCAAATCGGATCGCAAAATACAAATCAAATCGAAATTCGAAGCAAAGCCACAATATCGGTTTTATAAACTCATGGACCTAACATCAATGACCCAAACACCGAAAACAGGCCAAAGCCCTCGGTGACACAAAAATCAAAATCTCAAAACTGCCACAACCGGCTACACTGGTTCACAAAGTTTAGCCATAACCGGCCCCAGTTAACTAAACACAATTAAATCTTATACATCAAACCAGCATAATATCCATATCAACACAAGTCCCATATAAAACGCTAACTCAGGTAGTGCGCCCCTGTTCTACACCTGAAAATATTGAGGGAGTGAGCTACACAGCCCAGTGAGTGGATAGTCTCATTCGACTATCCATAACATACACTCAAAGATACATGCAGATTGTTTTTAAAAACCTTTTACAGAACATTATGTCAACATATAACTAAAATAAAGAACAGAAAACAAAGAACAGAACTCATATAAATAATTAGATGTATAGGCATCACACAAATGTCACACCAGAGTAACCAAAGTTCTAGAGCCATACTCTAAACCTATAAAACACACCAACCACTTACCACTTTAGTTGTTGTCCAGCATAAATCAAGAGTGACCACTATGGTCCAACCCGGCTTTGGCCTAAGCACTGGGAGAAGCCTGCAAATCACATGCAACACAAACATGGACAGTGTGTAGACTCAATAGGTAATCCCCATCCGGTCAAGATGTGATACCTTGATCTACACCACCCCATAACACAAAAATCTAAAAGTCTAAGAGTGATGACATCAAGAGGTGGCACCTGTCCGACCAAGACATGGCACTTTGCTTCAATCACTCGTTCTCCCAAAGGGTTCCTTATCTGGACAACCACTAGACACAACTTATATCTTATTTCACAAAAGTGGACTCCTAAGTGTCGACCAGACTCTAGGATAGTCATTTTCATCACGATAATCCCAACAGGCGGCTGAAACATCAACCCCTCACATATCACAAACACAGGGCTGAAATCTCCAAGCCCTAATCTATCACATATAGACTATCCCCTTGAGTACACAGTTACACTTAGCCTTAGTCCTAACCATAATGGGTACACAGACCACAACACATAACATTTGAAACCACATAATCATATAATGTTTTGTAGAGTCCTTAGGTTTCATGCTGATCAGTTTGGTTTAACCTTGCTAAATTATCATCCAAGTTTCTCAAACAAAGATACATAGCCATAAATATATATCATGCTACACATAGAGAAATTCATAAAAATTAACATAGGATATAATTATATAACATGCTGCACATAGAGAAACAAAAATCAACTTAGGATTAAAATTTGTATTCTTACAATCTACATTACATAATATCACAAGTAGTCCACGGTTTCTACGATTTACATGCTATAATCTACTTTAAAATTTAACCCTAGTTAATAAGAATTTCATGCCCAAGAATCACTGATTTAGAGCTACCTAAATTCCATATAAAAGATATCTTAAATTTCATGTTGTCAAATTTCGGTCTTCATGATAGATACATCTTGGGTTTCGGTTTTTAGCATGATGAAGTTTCTAAGAAATCAAGTTTCGGTCTTCATGATAGATACATCTTGGGTTTCGGTTTTTAGCATGATGAAGTTTCTAAGAAATCAAAATTATTTATCTATCAAAACCAAAAGGATAAAATTCGAACAAGACATCCCACTCACTTATTATCTTGAACCGTGAACACCAAGATGATCCAAAAACTCGTCTAAGGCCTTGAAATTCCACCAATGTCGCCACCAATGGAAGAAGAAGCGCCACCAAACACCAAAGAACGCCGGCCAAGGGAAAAGGAAGAGGAAGAAGGGGAAATTCGTCCAAGCCTCCAAGAGATCGCCCAAGCCTTCAAGAAATCGCCCAAGACGCCAACTTCTTTGCCCTAGCCGTCCGCCCCCCCTGGATCTTTTGTTTTTAAATTTTCAAACCCGCTAACTAATTAATTCGAATAGGGTTTATGAATTAACCCACTTACTGATTAATTCAAATTTTAAACCCAAAATCCATCTAACTTAAGTGTAAACCCAAATAACCCATAATTAATTATTCACTTAAGCGAAAATCCAATAAGGATTTAATTAACATCCAATAAGCTCTAATTAATTAATTACTAGAGTCAAAATCCATTAAGACTTAAATTAATATCCACTAACCCTTTGCCACTAATTTATAACTAACCCCTTAAGGTTTTTAGAGATAAAATTCTCCCCCATCCTAGGGTTGACGAAATTAAAACATAGAAACATATCACAGTCAAAGATTTAAATCAAGAATAATACTTACAAGGAATTAAAATTCTTGGATCTTACAACTAGTGATAGATATAGGATTGCCGTCTCCTTGTTTAAGGAGTGCGATGTTCTAAAGGGGCCCCCCCTAAATGAGATGATTGAGAAAGTGTATGGCCATACCCAGGTGACTATGTTCATCTGATCTAATCATGCTCATCATATTGGAGCTACAGGCTTGACACGCTTGTCCAATAAGAACATCCAGTGGCAAAGGAAACATGTATGCCTAGTGAAGTGGATTCACACTTGTGCTATGGTTTGGGAGTAGTCTTGGAAGACTCTTTCCTTTATATCGGGAGACAGTGATGTGTTGCTAGATACCCCTCACTGATCGTGATAATGTAAGTTATCGTTACCGACATTTAAAGGAAACCCTCAGGGTCGCACAATTTGATGATATGGCTTACTTAAGCCTGATCGTGTGGACTGAATTGTTTGGGTTCAGTTTAAAGGAGTTTAAACTCTGATTGTAAGTGAGATCTGGTCTGATCATGTTTGATTGATTAGGACTTAAGATCGGTAAGCTTCGATCGAGAGAGATGATTCTAGATCGGTGAGATCAGGAACATCATGAGATGAACGGTTAGATCTTGAGCCATTTGGTTCAGAGAGATCTAGACCATGGGCTGGTTTGGTTTGGTCTTTGGACCGAATTGAATTGAATTGAGTTGGCTTGAACCGGTTCACATATGTGAACGCATGGTTCAAGGCTTGATTGTGTTTGGGCGGTTTTCTTATGAGTGAGCGCATGGCTTCATGACTTTCCATATTTGGAAGTCATGTAACGCCATCTCTTGAAAACGCCTCAACGATTATGGCCAATTCACTTCAATTGTCGCCTTTGCTCTTGGGTAGAGCTTCTTGCTTGACGAGAAGGGAGTTCGGCCAAGCATCTCTCTACTTCGACACACGACAAGAAACTTGGGAGATTCTTGCTAGCACAAGGAACATCCAAGGAGGTAGCCATCTCTCATCTAGTGTGCGTTTTCTTTGGAGGAGTGCTTATTTGCCCTCTTGCTTCCAAGCCGCCTCCTTCATCATGGCTATGGTAAAAGATCTTAACTGGATCTTTGAAATAATAATCAAAGTTGATCATATATATTCATGCAATCGATCTAGTTGAAACCCTAGAAATTTTTCATGCGCCCCCTATTAGGGTTTCACCCCCTTTGCGCTCCCCCTTGAAGGGGACTTTCAATTGGTATCAGAGGTATGGTTTATGCATGAATCATATGATTGCATTGAGTGATCCTTATTTGCGCCAATATAGTAGATCTATCACCATGATAACATGCTAGTCTTTAGATGTTGGCGCATGTTTGATATAACTTGTTTGCGCTAATGTAAAGATCTAATGTTTACATGCGAAACTTCATGTTTTAGTTGTTTGTGCATGTATAATTGTTTCATGTTGGCGCTTGTTGATTGTATTTGTTAAAACTCATTACATCTTGCGCGCCTATCACCTAGATCTACATTTGCGCCTGCTATAAACCCTTAGACGGGTTGATGGGGTTGAAATCACCTCTAGGTTAGATCCAAATAGTCTGATCAGACCATCTGACAGCCTAGATGGGTTGACCAGGTAGCACCTGTGCGCAAGCACGAGGTGGCTATAGGTCGACTGCATCAAGGGCGTGTAGCGAGGTCTGGTTGAGACAACCTGTCAACGCACATGAGTTAGGCCCGGGGTCACACCCGCTTGCTAGAACTCATGGGGTCGTTCAGCCCTTTGCGCATGCATGGTTGACCATTAGGTCAACGCAAGTCAGTTAGGACTTGGTGCATGCAAGGGCAGTGGATCTGACTAGATGGATGAGTGGATACCTATCAATGGACCATTGTAAGGTTGTAGGGCACATAAGAAAAATAAAATTGATGCCTATGGGGTTTTCAAAAATTTTATTTTCTTGTAAAAGGATCACATGTTGGATGAATACCATGATGCTTGTCTATTTCATCTTATGTGGGTTGCCCTTTTAATGTGTGTTGTGCTGGGGCCTGCGAGCCTGACTTAAATTGTAAATTATTATATGTGTGATCTGCGCATCACATTTTAATTAATTTATTATATAATTGACCTGCGTGTCAAACTTGTCTAGATAGATTAAAATGTACTTTTAATCTGACAAGAGCTTAAAGCACACATAGCAAGGCGCATGCAGCAGTGACTTGACCAGGTGGGCGCACCTGAGCTACAGGGGGCGCTTGGGCCCTGGTCTGGGTCAGATGGGAGGCAAAAGACCCAAGAAGCAAGTGAAGACTTAAGATAACTTAAGGTCTTACCTAGGCTTAATGGGCGTTTACCACATAAGATCATCATGCTTTCTTTTATTGAATATATAATTAGAATTGCATGATTTATTTATCTTCTGCTATCACCATAGGGTTTGCATGATAGTTAAGAAGATAAAAGGACCGTTAAAATCCAACGCTAAAATATCAAGCTCGATAGCCTTCTGACGCGAAACCTCACTATTCTGACTATCGTTGGAGCCGTGTTGTACCCACTCAGTGGGCACGTCCATCTATCTTCAGACGGTGTGTGATTTCACCTGCGTGTTACAGAGAAGGGATTTATCGCTTCTCGTTGCTCAGCATAGCACGTGGTGGTCCAGGGAGTAGGTCGGGTCAGCTTGACCATGTAGGCTACATATGGGGCATATGGTAGCACATGGAGGCAGCCATCTGTGGGGGTCAGAGATTGTGTTGTACCAACTCAGTTGGCACAGTCTGCTGGATTGCTCAGATGAAGGGGAATCTCTGTGCATCTGGTTGGCGATTGGCTGGGACAGCCTACCAGAGATTAGTGCTTGTACTCTCTGTGCATCTTATCTCGCCTGAGCGGGACGCGGAGACCAAGTATGAAATCTGGATCCCATCTCACTAAAAGAGTTCTACTCTTTCGGGCTGTTTTGCTGGATTTTTCAGCCAGATAAAATAGTGAGAAAAAGAATCATTCTTAAGTCCTGATTGATTCTTAACATTGATACTGACCTTGCTGTTCTTGCATTGTTGTAGATTCCTGCAGCAACGAACACCATGAGCTTCAATGTGCGATCCCTACTGGAAAGGGAGAAGTTTGCTGGGCCAAACTTCTCAGACTGGTACGGACACCTTAAGATTGTTCTTAAGGCAGAGAGGAAACTGTATGTCCTCGAGACGGCAGTACCGCCTCAACCCGCTGCGAACGCCGCAAGGGCGGTTCGTGAAGCCTATGAAAAGCACGTCAATGATAGCATTGATGTCGCTTGCCTGATGCTAGCGTCTATGACGCCACCGCTGCAGTGTCAGCATGAGGATATGTCTGCTATAGAAATTATAGCAAACCTCAAGATGCTATATACTGCACAGGCGAGGACTGAGCGCTATAATTTGACCAAGCTTTTCTTTCAGAGCAAACTGACTGAAGGGAGTCCAGTGGGAGCTCACGTGCTCAAGATGATTGGGCACAAAGAGGCTCTCGAGAAACTGGGGCATACCATCAATCAGGAGCTTGCTGTAGACATTATTCTGCAGTCTCTCCCGCCCTCTTTCGATGCGTTCATCATTAATTTTAATATGAACAAGATCGACTGTACTCCGGCAGAGCTGCTGAATATGCTCTTGACTACTGAGGAGACTCTGAAGGGAAAGCCTTCAACCTCTGTCTTAATGGTTCCTTCTAGGAACAAGAAGGGGAAGAAGGGCAAAGCCCTTGTCAAGAACTACAGTAAGGCTCTGAAACAAAAGGTGAAGCGGTCGAAGGACAACAGGTGTTTCCACTGTGGCCAGCTGGGTCACTGGAAAAAGGACTGTAAAGCGCTCCAAGGAGACAAGAAGGAAAGCATCGCTTCTGGCTCAGGTATATTTGTGACTGAAGTCATGATATCCTCTTCTTCTATTTCATGGGTGTTGGACACTGCATGTGGAGTTCACATTTGTTCAAATGTACAGGAACTCAAGAGAAGAAGACAGGTGGGACAGCATGAGGTGGACCTACGCGTTGGAAACGGGGCACGGGTTGCTGCTGTTGCTGTAGGGGATTATTACATCTCATTACCATCTGGCATTGTATTAGAATTAAACAATTGTTACTTTGTACCCAGTATTACCAAAAATATTATCTCTATTCCTGCTCTTGTCAGGAAAGGGTTTTCCTTTGAATGCAAGATTTCAAAGTGTTATCTTACTCTTGATAATATTGTTTATGCTACTGGTTCAATTAACAATGGGTTATTCATGTTGGACATGGAATATTCTATACAAAACATTGATAATAAGAAAGCCAAGTATGCTGATGACAGCACCTTGCTATGGCATAGTCGTTTAGGCCATATTAACAAGAAGCGCATTAAGCGGTTGCATGATCATGGACTGCTGGGATCTTTCTCCTATGAAGAGATTGATACATGCAAACCTTGTTTAATGGGTAAAATGACGAAGTCCCCTTTTTCTCACAAAGGTCAAAGGGCTTCAGGTTTACTTGACCTTATACACAGTGATGTGTGTGGGCCATTTAGTAAACATGCCAGAGGTGGCTATTCGTACTTCATTACCTTTACTGATGATTTCAGTAGATATGGGTATGTCTATCTGATGAGACATAAGAGTGAATCTTTTGACAAGTTCAAAGAGTTCAAGAATGAAGTACAGAATCAGCTAGGCCGAAATATCAAGGCACTTCATTTTGATCGAGGTGGAGAATACTTGAGTCATGCGTTTACTGACTATCTAAAAGAGTGTGGGATTATCTCACAGCTCACTCCACCAGGAACACCGCAATGGAATGGTGTGTCCGAGAGGAGAAATAGAACGTTACTTGATATGGTTCGTTCTATGATGAGTCAGGCTACTCTTCCTTACTCCTTTTGGGGATTTGCACTGGAAACAGCTGCAAAGGTACTAAACCGAGTGCCATCCAAGGCAGTTTCAAAGACTCCATATGAGTTATGGTATGGGAAACAGCCTAGCTTGACATTTATTAAGATCTAGGGTTGCGAGGCTTATGTCAAAAAGCTCGCCTCTGGGAAACTGGAGAGCAGATCTGAGAAATGTATCTTTGTCGGATACCCTAAGGAAACTAAGGGTTATTATTTCTACGATCCCAAGGAGAACAAGGTATTTGTTGCTCGGACGGCAATTTTTCTTGAGAAGGAGTTTCTTCTGCAAGAAGCCAGTGGGAGAGAAATAAAGCTGGATGAGAATCCAGAGGAAGGACAAAGTAGTCAAGCAGAGTTGGATGAGCCTGAGCCGGTAGAACAGGTTACTGAACAACCTAAGGCTCAGATATCACGGGAACCGCGTAGATCGGGAAGGATCCGTCGACAGCCTGAGCGCTATGACGGAGTCTACATCATTGATAATGATGAACCCCTCACTTATGCGGATGCGGTCAGTGGACCGGAGTCAGCTAGGTGGCTTGAAGCTATGCGAGCCGAGATAGACTCCATGTCAGATAACCAAGTCTGGGATTTGGTTGATCTGCCTTCGGGAGTAATCCATTTACATTCGACTATCCATAACATACACTCAAAGATACATGCAGATTGTTTTTAAAAACCTTTTACAGAACATTATGTCAACATATAACTAAAATAAAGAACAGAAAACAAAGAACAGAACTCATATAAATAATTAGATGTATAGGCATCACACAAATGTCACACCAGAGTAACCAAAGTTCTAGAGCCATACTCTAAACCTATAAAACACACCAACCACTTACCACTTTAGTTGTTGTCCAGCATAAATCAAGAGTGACCACTATGGTCCAACCCGGCTTTGGCCTAAGCACTGGGAGAAGCCTGCAAATCACATGCAACACAAACATGGACAGTGTGTAGACTCAATAGGTAATCCCCATCCGGTCAAGATGTGATACCTTGATCTACACCACCCCATAACACAAAAATCTAAAAGTCTAAGAGTGATGACATCAAGAGGTGGCCCCTGTCCGACCAAGACATGGCACTTTGCTTCAATCACTCGTTCTCCCAAAGGGTTCCTTATCTGGACAACCACTAGACACAACTTATATCTTATTTCACAAAAGTGGACTCCTAAGTGTCGACCAGACTCTAGGATAGTCATTTTCATCACGATAATCCCAACAGGCGGCTGAAACATCAACCCCTCACATATCACAAACACAGGGCTGAAATCTCCAAGCCCTAATCTATCACATATAGACTATCCCCTTGAGTACACAGTTACACTTAGCCTTAGTCCTAACCATAATGGGTACACAGACCACAACACATAACATTTGAAACCACATAATCATATAATGTTTTGTAGAGTCCTTAGGTTTCATGCTGATCAGTTTGGTTTAACCTTGCTAAATTATCATCCAAGTTTCTCAAACAAAGATACATAGCCATAAATATATATCATGCTACACATAGAGAAATTCATAAAAATTAACATAGGATATAATTATATAACATGCTGCACATAGAGAAACAAAAATCAACTTAGGATTAAAATTTGTATTCTTACAATCTACATTACATAATATCACAAGTAGTCCACGGTTTCTACGATTTACATGCTATAATCTACTTTAAAATTTAACCCTAGTTAATAAGAATTTCATGCCCAAGAATCACTGATTTAGAGCTACCTAAATTCCATATAAAAGATATCTTAAATTTCATGTTGTCAAATTTCGGTCTTCATGATAGATACATCTTGGGTTTCGGTTTTTAGCATGATGAAGTTTCTAAGAAATCAAGTTTCGGTCTTCATGATAGATACATCTTGGGTTTCGGTTTTTAGCATGATGAAGTTTCTAAGAAATCAAAATTATTTATCTATCACAACCAAAAGTATAAAATTCGAACAAGACATCCCACTCACTTATTATCTTGAACCGTGAACACCAAGATGATCCAAAAACTCGTCTAAGGCCTTGAAATTCCACCAATGTCGCCACCAATGGAAGAAGAAGCGCCACCAAACACCAAAGAACGCCGGCCAAGGGAAAAGGAAGAGGAAGAAGGGGAAATTCGTCCAAGCCTCCAAGAGATCGCCCAAGCCTTCAAGAAATCGCCCAAGACGCCAACTTCTTTGCCCTAGCCGTCCGCCCCCCCTGGATCTTTTGTTTTTAAATTTTCAAACCCGCTAACTAATTAATTCGAATAGGGTTTATGAATTAACCCACTTACTGATTAATTCAAATTTTAAACCCAAAATCCATCTAACTTAAGTGTAAACCCAAATAACCCATAATTAATTATTCACTTAAGCGAAAATCCAATAAGGATTTAATTAACATCCAATAAGCTCTAATTAATTAATTACTAGAGTCAAAATCCATTAAGACTTAAATTAATATCCACTAACCCTTTGCCACTAATTTATAACTAACCCCTTAAGGTTTTTAGAGATAAAATTCTCCCCCATCCTAGGGTTGACGAAATTAAAACATAGAAACATATCACAGTCAAAGATTTAAATCAAGAATAATACTTACAAGGAATTAAAATTCTTGGATCTTACAACTAGTGATAGATATAGGATTGCCGTCTCCTTGTTTAAGGAGTGCGATGTTCTAAAGGGGCCCCCCCTAAATGAGATGATTGAGAAAGTGTATGGCCATACCCAGGTGACTATGTTCATCTGATCTAATCATGCTCATCATATTGGAGCTACAGGCTTGACACGCTTGTCCAATAAGAACATCCAGTGGCAAAGGAAACATGTATGCCTAGTGAAGTGGATTCACACTTGTGCTATGGTTTGGGAGTAGTCTTGGAAGACTCTTTCCTTTATATCGGGAGACAGTGATGTGTTGCTAGATACCCCTCACTGATCGTGATAATGTAAGTTATCGTTACCGACATTTAAAGGAAACCCTCAGGGTCGCACAATTTGATGATATGGCTTACTTAAGCCTGATCGTGTGGACTGAATTGTTTGGGTTCAGTTTAAAGGAGTTTAAACTCTGATTGTAAGTGAGATCTGGTCTGATCATGTTTGATTGATTAGGACTTAAGATCGGTAAGCTTCGATCGAGAGAGATGATTCTAGATCGGTGAGATCAGGAACATCATGAGATGAACGGTTAGATCTTGAGCCATTTGGTTCAGAGAGATCTAGACCATGGGCTGGTTTGGTTTGGTCTTTGGACCGAATTGAATTGAATTGAGTTGGCTTGAACCGGTTCACATATGTGAACGCATGGTTCAAGGCTTGATTGTGTTTGGGCGGTTTTCTTATGAGTGAGCGCATGGCTTCATGACTTTCCATATTTGGAAGTCATGTAACGCCATCTCTTGAAAACGCCTCAACGATTATGGCCAATTCACTTCAATTGTCGCCTTTGCTCTTGGGTAGAGCTTCTTGCTTGACGAGAAGGGAGTTCGGCCAAGCATCTCTCTACTTCGACACACGACAAGAAACTTGGGAGATTCTTGCTAGCACAAGGAACATCCAAGGAGGTAGCCATCTCTCATCTAGTGTGCGTTTTCTTTGGAGGAGTGCTTATTTGCCCTCTTGCTTCCAAGCCGCCTCCTTCATCATGGCTATGGTAAAAGATCTTAACTGGATCTTTGAAATAATAATCAAAGTTGATCATATATATTCTTGCAATCGATCTAGTTGAAACCCTAGAAATTTTTCATGCGCCCCCTATTAGGGTTTCACCCCCTTTGCGCTCCCCCTTGAAGGGGACTTTCAATTGGTATCAGAGGTATGGTTTATGCATGAATCATATGATTGCATTGAGTGATCCTTATTTGCGCCAATATAGTAGATCTATCACCATGATAACATGCTAGTCTTTAGATGTTGGCGCATGTTTGATATAACTTGTTTGCGCTAATGTAAAGATCTAATGTTTACATGCGAAACTTCATGTTTTAGTTGTTTGCGCATGTATAATTGTTTCATGTTGGCGCTTGTTGATTGTATTTGTTAAAACTCATTACATCTTGCGCGCCTATCACCTAGATCTACATTTGCGCCTGCTATAAACCCTTAGACAGGTTGATGGGGTTGAAGTCACCTCTAGGTTAGATCCAAATAGTCTGATCAGACCATCTGACAGCCTAGATGGGTTGACCAGGTAGCACCTGTGCGCAAGCACGAGGTGGCTATAGGTCGACTGCATCAAGGGCGTGTAGCGAGGTCTGGTTGAGACAACCTGTCAACGCACATGAGTTAGGCCCGGGGTCACACCCGCTTGCTAGAACTCATGGGGTCGTTCAGCCCTTTGCGCATGCATGGTTGACCATTAGGTCAACGCAAGTCAGTTAGGACTTGGTGCATGCAAGGGCAGAGGATCTGACTAGATGGATGAGTGGATCCCTATCAATGGACCGTTGTAAGGTTGTAGGGCACATAAGAAAAATAAAATTGATGCCTATGGGGTTTTCAAAAATTTTATTTTCTTGTAAAAGGATCACATGTTGGATGAATACCATGATGCTTGTCTATTTCATCTTATGTGGGTTGCCCTTTTAATGTGTGTTGTGCTGGGGCCTGCGAGCCTGACTTAAATTGTAAATTATTATATGTGTGATCTGCGCATCACATTTTAATTAATTTATTATATAATTGACCTGCGTGTCAAACTTGTCTAGATAGATTAAAATGTACTTTTAATCTGACAAGAGCTTAAAGCACACATAGCAAGGCGCATGCAGCAGTGACTTGACCAGGTGGGCGCACCTGAGCTACAGGGGGCGCTTGGGCCCTGGTCTGGGTCAGATGGGAGGCAAAAGACCCAAGAAGCAAGTGAAGACTTAAGATAACTTAAGGTCTTACCTAGGCTTAATGGGCGTTTACCACATAAGATCATCATGCTTTCTTTTATTGAATATATAATTAGAATTGCATGATTTATTTATCTTCTGCTATCACCATAGGGTTTGCATGATAGTTAAGAAGATAAAAGGACCGTTAAAATCCAACGCTAAAATATCAAGCTCGATAGCCTTCTGACGCGAAACCTCACTATTCTGACTATCGTTGGAGCCGTGTTGTACCCACTCAGTGGGCACGTCCATCTATCTTCAGACGGTGTGTGATTTCACCTGCGTGTTACAGAGAAGGGATTTATCGCTTCTCGTTGCTCAGCATAGCACGTGGTGGTCCAGGGAGTAGGTCGGGTCAGCTTGACCATGTAGGCTACATATGGGGCATATGGTAGCACATGGAGGCAGCCATCTGTGGGGGTCAGAGATTGTGTTGTACCAACTCAGTTGGCACAGTCTGCTGGATTGCTCAGATGAAGGGGAATCTCTGTGCATCTGGTTGGCGATTGGCTGGGACAGCCTACCAGAGATTAGTGCTTGTACTCTCTGTGCATCTTATCTCGCCTGAGCGGGACGCGGAGACCAAGTATGAAATCTGGATCCCATCTCACTAAAAGAGTTCTACTCTTTCGGGCTGTTTTGCTGGATTTTTCAGCCAGATAAAATAGTGAGAAAAAGAATCATTCTTAAGTCCTGATTGATTCTTAACATTGATACTGACCTTGCTGTTCTTGCATTGTTGTAGATTCCTGCAGCAACGAACACCATGAGCTTCAATGTGCGATCCCTACTGGAAAGGGAGAAGTTTGCTGGGCCAAACTTCTCAGACTAGTACGGACACCTTAAGATTGTTCTTAAGGCAGAGAGGAAACTGTATGTCCTCGAGACGGCAGTACCGCCTCAACCCGCTGCGAACGCCGCAAGGGCGGTTCGTGAAGCCTATGAAAAGCACGTCAATGATAGCATTGATGTCGCTTGCCTGATGCTAGCGTCTATGACGCCACCGCTGCAGTGTCAGCATGAGGATATGTCTGCTATAGAAATTATAGCAAACCTCAAGATGCTATATACTGCACAGGCGAGGACTGAGCGCTATAATTTGACCAAGCTTTTCTTTCAGAGCAAACTGACTGAAGGGAGTCCAGTGGGAGCTCACGTGCTCAAGATGATTGGGCACAAAGAGGCTCTCGAGAAACTGGGGCATACCATCAATCAGGAGCTTGCTGTAGACATTATTCTGCAGTCTCTCCCGCCCTCTTTCGATGCGTTCATCATTAATTTTAATATGAACAAGATCGACTGTACTCCGGCAGAGCTGCTGAATATGCTCTTGACTACTGAGGAGACTCTGAAGGGAAAGCCTTCAACCTCTGTCTTAATGGTTCCTTCTAGGAACAAGAAGAAGGGGAAGAAGGGCAAAGCCCTTGTCAAGAACTACAGTAAGGCTCTGAAACAAAAGGTGAAGCGGTCGAAGGACAACAGGTGTTTCCACTGTGGCCAGCTGGGTCACTGGAAAAAGGACTGTAAAGCGCTCCAAGGAGACAAGAAGGAAAGCATCGCTTCTGGCTCAGGTATATTTGTGACTGAAGTCATGATATCCTCTTCTTCTATTTCATGGGTGTTGGACACTGCATGTGGAGTTCACATTTGTTCAAATGTACAGGAACTCAAGAGAAGAAGACAGGTGGGACAGCATGAGGTGGACCTACGCGTTGGAAACGGGGCACGGGTTGCTGCTGTTGCTGTAGGGGATTATTACATCTCATTACCATCTGGCATTGTATTAGAATTAAACAATTGTTACTTTGTACCCAGTATTACCAAAAATATTATCTCTATTCCTGCTCTTGTCAGGAAAGGGTTTTCCTTTGAATGCAAGATTTCAAAGTGTTATCTTACTCTTGATAATATTGTTTATGCTACTGGTTCAATTAACAATGGGTTATTCATGTTGGACATGGAATATTCTATACAAAACATTGATAATAAGAAAGCCAAGTATGCTGATGACAGCACCTTGCTATGGCATAGTCGTTTAGGCCATATTAACAAGAAGCGCATTAAGCGGTTGCATGATCATGGACTGCTGGGATCTTTCTCCTATGAAGAGATTGATACATGCAAACCTTGTTTAATGGGTAAAATGACGAAGTCCCCTTTTTCTCACAAAGGTCAAAGGGCTTCAGGTTTACTTGACCTTATACACAGTGATGTGTGTGGGCCATTTAGTAAACATGCCAGAGGTGGCTATTCGTACTTCATTACCTTTACTGATGATTTCAGTAGATATGGGTATGTCTATCTGATGAGACATAAGAGTGAATCTTTTGACAAGTTCAAAGAGTTCAAGAATGAAGTACAGAATCAGCTAGGCCGAAATATCAAGGCACTTCATTTTGATCGAGGTGGAGAATACTTGAGTCATGCGTTTACTGACTATCTAAAAGAGTGTGGGATTATCTCACAGCTCACTCCACCAGGAACACCGCAATGGAATGGTGTGTCCGAGAGGAGAAATAGAACGTTACTTGATATGGTTCGTTCTATGATGAGTCAGGCTACTCTTCCTTACTCCTTTTGGGGATTTGCACTGGAAACAGCTGCAAAGGTACTAAACCGAGTGCCATCCAAGGCAGTTTCAAAGACTCCATATGAGTTATGGTATGGGAAACAGCCTAGCTTGACATTTATTAAGATCTAGGGTTGCGAGGCTTATGTCAAAAAGCTCGCCTCTGGGAAACTGGAGAGCAGATCTGAGAAATGTATCTTTGTCGGATACCCTAAGGAAACTAAGGGTTATTATTTCTACGATCCCAAGGAGAACAAGGTATTTGTTGCTCGGACGGCAATTTTTCTTGAGAAGGAGTTTCTTCTGCAAGAAGCCAGTGGGAGAGAAATAAAGCTGGATGAGAATCCAGAGGAAGGACAAAGTAGTCAAGCAGAGTTGGATGAGCCTGAGCCGGTAGAACAGGTTACTGAACAACCTGAGGCTCAGATATCACGGGAACCGCGTAGATCGGGAAGGATCCGTCGACAGCCTGAGCGCTATGACGGAGTCTACATCATTGATAATGATGAACCCCTCACTTATGCGGATGCGGTCAGTGGACCGGAGTCAGCTAGGTGGCTTGAAGCTATGCGAGCCGAGATAGACTCCATGTCAGATAACCAAGTCTGGGATTTGGTTGATCCGCCTTCGGGAGTAATCCCTATAGGCTGTAAATGGATCTTCAAGAAGAAGATTGACATGGATGGTAACGTGGTTACCTATAAAGGCAGGCTAGTTGCGAAAGGTTTCAAACAAATCTACGGGATAGATTATGATGAAACTTTCTCTCCTGTAGCCATGTTCAAGTCTATTCGGATTCTTTTTGCGATAGCAGCATATTACGATTATGAGATATGGCAAATGGATGTGAAGACCGCTTTCCTTAATGGAAAACTGGATGAGGATGTGTATATGACACAACCTGAAGGTTTCACTAATCCATCAGATCGTCATAAAATATGCAAATTAAAGAAGTCCATTTATGGACTTAAGCAAGCATCTAGAAGCTGGAATATTCGTTTTGATGAATCAATCAGTGAATTTGGTTTCATCAAGAATGTGGATGACCCGTGTGTATATAAGAGGTTTAGTGGGAGCCTGATTACTTTCCTAGTCCTCTACGTCGATGATATCTTAATCATTGGAAACGATATTCCTGAAATGCATGCTGTTAAAGCATGGCGAAGGAAATGTTTCCAGATGAAAGATTTAGGAGAAGCAGCCTATGTATTAGGTGTGAAGATCTACAGGGATAGATCTAAGAGGCTTCTCGGGCTGTGCCAGAGTACTTACATCGATAAAGTCCTGGAGAGATTTCATTTAGAGAATTCTAAAAGAGGACATCTTCCAGTCAGACATGGTCTGAATCTTTCGAAGAGTCAGTGTCCACAAACACAGACTGAGAAAGATGAAATGGACAATACGCCTTATGCTTCGGCTATTGGGTCCATTATGTATGCGATGTTGTGTACTCGCCCTGACGTCGCTTACGGGTTAAGCGTGACCAGTCGATTCCAAAGTAATCCAGGTCAGGCACACTGGATTGCAGTCAAGAACATTTTGAAATATCTTCGGAGGACCAAAGATATGTTCTTGATATATGGTGGTCAGGAAGAACTCAGTATTGAAGGATATACTGACGCTTCGTTCCAATCAGACCAGGATGATTTTCGATCGCAATCAGGCTATGTTTTTAGCTTGAATGGTGGAGCAGTGGTATGGAAAAGTTTCAAACAGTCTACTGTTGCTGATTCCACAACAGAAGCCGAGTATGTTGCAGCCTCAGAAGCATCCAAGGAGGCAGTGTGGATTCGTAAGTTCATTAAGGAACTTGGTGTCGTTCCTTCGAGTACAGATCCTTTGGTTATCTTCTGTGATAACACTGGAGCAATTGCACAAGCAAAGGAACCACGGTCGCACCAGAAGTCCAAGCACATACAGAGACGGTTTCACTTGATCCGGGAGATCATTGATCGTGGCGAGATAAAAATATGCAAGGTTCATACAGATGACAATCTGGCTGACCCGCTTACCAAGCCTCTGGCGCAGCAGAAGCATGAGCAGCACTGTAATAATATGGGTTTGAGATTTCTCAACCATTAGATTAAGTGCAAGTGGGAGATTGTTGGGGTATGCCCTTAAAGGCTAATGTTTGAGGCCTTGGGATTGTATCAGTATCATGTATATAAACTCTTATGTTTATAAAGGCAATGGTTGTTATTCAGTATGTTACATTGTCTGCTGCAATAAGTGTACTTCTGAATAATGTCTCAATGCTGTTCAGCTAGGCTGACATGCTGTAATGTCCTTAGTCGAGATATCTTGGTGAACATGAGACAGCCTTGATATGATTGAGACTAATATGTATTCTAATCTTATAGGATGCTTCGAGCATGGAATAAGATGTAGACTCATGGGTGCATTGGATGTACTGGACAGACCCTACTAGGATATTCAATTGCTTGTCACAATGTGAATAATCCTTGTATGCAACAAGTGGCACATGTCCTCTGACTTGAGAACACTTGTGTTTCTAAATGATGATTGTCATTGTTTTGAGGTAGTTCAATATCATTTGAAACATAATGGTTAAAGATTATCTTGGATAATGATCATGAGTCAGGTTAGGACACTAGTGATAGATATAGGATTGCCGTCTCCTTGTTTAAGGAGTGCAATGTTCTAAAGGGGCCCCCCCTAAATGAGATGATTGAGAAAGTGTATGGCCATACCCAGGTGACTATGTTCATCTGATCTAATCATGCTCATCATATTGGAGCTACAGGCTTGACATGCTTGTCCAATAAGAACATCCAGTGGCAAAGGAAACATGTATGCCTAGTGAAGTGGATTCACACTTGTGCTATGGTTTGGGAGTAGTCTTGGAAGACTCTTTCCTTTATATCGGGAGACAGTGATGTGTTGCTAGATACCCCTCACTGATCGTGATAATGTAAGTTATCGTTACCGACATTTAAAGGAAACCCTCAGGGTCGCACAATTTGATGATATGGCTTACTTAAGCCTGATCGTGTGGACTGAATTGTTTGGGTTCAGTTTAAAGGAGTTTAAACTCTGATTGTAAGTGAGATCTGGTCTGATCATGTTTGATTGATTAGGACTTAAGATCGGTAAGCTTCGATCGAGAGAGATGATTCTAGATCGGTGAGATTAGGAACATCATGAGATGAACGGTTAGATCTTGAGCCATTTGGTTCAGAGAGATCTAGACCATGGGCTGGTTTGGTTTGGTCTTTGGACCGAATTGAATTGAATTGAGTTGGCTTGAACCGGTTCACATATGTGAACGCATGGTTCAAGGCTTGATTGTGTTTGGGCGGTTTTCTTATGAGTGAGCGCATGGCTTCATGACTTTCCATATTTGGAAGTCATGTAACGCCATCTCTTGAAAACGCCTCAACGATTATGGCCAATTCACTTCAATTGTCGCCTTTGCTCTTGGGTAGAGCTTCTTGCTTGACGAGAAGGGAGTTCGGCCAAGCATCTCTCTACTTCGACACACGACAAGAAACTTGGGAGATTCTTGCTAGCATAAGGAACATCCAAGGAGGTAGCCATCTCTCATCTAGTGTGCGTTTTCTTTGGAGGAGTGCTTATTTGCCCTCTTGCTTCCAAGCCGCCTCCTTCATCATGGCTATGGTAAAAGATCTTAACTGGATCTTTGAAATAATAATCAAAGTTGATCATATATATTCATGCAATCGATCTAGTTGAAACCCTAGAAATTTTTCATGCGCCCCCTATTAGGGTTTCACCCCCTTTGCGCTCCCCCTTGAAGGGGACTTTCATTGACTAGAGGTCATTGGCCATTCTATATGGTTAGGGACATGCTTTGATACAACCTAATATCTCGCTGTAGTTGGGAGGCAATAACGGTTGTCATTGAGAATGTCACGACCCATATGAGAAGGTCATACCCAGGTCAGAACCTGATTTAGTCATAGCCATGAGGGAAGCTTGATATCCATGGAGCTCCTCTATGGTTCTATGACTAAAACTGTATGGCCATACCCAGGTCAGAACCTGATTTAGTCATAGCCATAAGATTGGATGAAAACAAGTGGTGACACACTTGTCCAATCGGATGTCAGTTCGGCAAAGAGACTATAATGCATCTGTTCCTAGTTGCGATGATGGGGATGTCGATTTCGATATCCATTCCAATGACCTGGGTAGCAGCGATGCACTGCTAGGTGCCACTCACTGCTTGTGGTGACCTTTGGTCAGTACTGCCAGCATCAAAGGAACCTACAGGATCGCACACCTTGATACTCGAGTTCTTGTATTGATCGAGTTATTGGATAGCTCGGATCTATTGGGGAGATTTCATCAGCGCCAATGCGCCTGATGAGATGGAAGAGAGTTATTGGAGCCAAACTTTATTTTGGGCAGGTTGACCCGAAATTAACCATGGTTGGTCACATTTGGATTAGGGTTGCATTGGATTGGATCCAATTGCTTAATCAACCCTTGTAATGAAGTTTGGGCTAGCTCATTATCCAGTGAGGCCCAATAACAAGTTGTCATGATAAGAGAATAGGCTAAAAGAGTATAATGGGGAGAAGTCTCCACCCTAATGGCGCCCAGGGGCATAATGGGGTGGAGTGGGTGATTTTGCTACTTATGGAAGCTATTGGCTCCTTGCCCCTTTGTGCTTGGATGGAAAGCTTGCCTCTATGGCAAGGCTTGAGTCATCTAAGGCATGAGAGAGTTCTATGGTAAGTCATGGGCGATTGCAAGGTGTTTATGGAAAACTCTTGGAGACTTTCTAAAAGCCAAAACCCTAATTGTACTCAAGCCCTAACCCTAGCCGAATCCTTCATGAAGTTGTGCCTCCCACATCCCTCTTGCCTCCATTCCCCTTTGCTCTATATATACATATGTATATGCGAGAGCAAGTGGGTGAATTGAAGTTGGCTTGAGCAACATCTAGAGGGGCAAGAGCAAGGGTTTAAGTGGCGCTACCTTCTCCATCTTCCTAGCCGCAACTTGTCTTCCTCTTCATCTCTTATGGTGCACGAAGACTTGAAGTTGGTGGCTTCTTCTCTTCCCTCTCTTCTCTTGGCGCATCTCTTCTTAGAGGGTGGCGCAAGTGAATTGGTGATCTCCTCCTTCTCCTTCTTATTTGGCACTTCATCCTTGGAGGTGGCGCAAGGCTTGAAGAAGGTGAACAAAGGCTTGGATCTTCTTCCCGAGGCTAGCACCGGGCGAGGAAGAAGGGAGCTCGAGATATCCGTGTGTGCGAGACGGCAGAGGGTGAACACTTGGGCGCCTACCTCAACATCGATCCTCAAGCTTGCGAAAGGTACTTAGCATCACATCGTGTCGACCCCCTCGCATGACGATCTTCACTGGGTTTTTGGGACCGGCTAGTTTCGGGGATATTCTTCCGCTGCATCTATAATATATTCTCTATGAAAAATTATAAAATATCCCCAGGGTTTCCCAACACGCTGGACATGAAATGCGTAGACTGTCTCAATAATGGGAGTTGCTTGGAGCAACCGGCCGGCGTGCCCACCATAAGAAACATGGGTCACTTTGTGCATCTCATCCCACCCTCATGGGATGCAAAGCCTCATGTGAAATAAGGATCCCATCTCACTAGGAAATCTTAAATTTTCTGATTGACTTTGTGGATTGTCAATCCAATTAAAATAGTGGGAGCCATAATCATTTAAAATAAGTCTAATTTAAATGATTCGAAGTAGTACTAATCTGCTGTTTCTTGGTTGTTGTAGAACAATAGTAGATTGACAGTGCAATCACTCCTTCATAAGGATGAGTTGGTTGGAACCAACTTTATGGATTGACATTGGAACTTGAGGATAGCCCTCAAGCTCGAGAAGAAGCTGTATGTCCTTGAGTAGCCTCTTCCTGCGGCTCCTGTGCCTAATGCCCGAACGGCAGATAGGGATGCTTTTATAAAGCATCAGGATGACTCTTTGGAGGTAGCATGTCTCATGCCTGCCACTATGGCACCTGATCTTCAGGTGCAATATGAGGAGCAGAATGCTTTTCAGATGATTACTCATTTGAAACAAATGTTTGAGGCTCTGGCTAGAACTGAGAGATATGACACTGCCAAAGCAATCTTTCGGTGCAAGTTATCTGAAGGTGCACTAGTGAGACCCCATGTTCTCAAGATGATTGGGAACGTGGATTATCTCAAAAGACTGGGACACACTATAGATAACGAGCTGGTTATAGATCTTATTCTGCAGTCTCTGCCCCCTAGCTTCAGTCCGTTTATTATAAATTTCAATATGAACCGGATTGATTGCACATGGGAGGAACTGTTGAATATGCTCCAAACAACCGAGCGTGAAATGGGAAAGACCAAACCCAATTATGTTCTTTTGGTCTTTGCGGCCAAGAAGATGAAGAAGAAGGGTAAGGCACGTGCTAAGGGCAGTGCCAAGGGTCCTACCAAAGCACTGAAGAAAAAGGCAATGAAGTCAAAGGACCAGAGGTGCTTCTAGTGTTGCGAGCAAGGTCACTAGAGGAGGGACTGCAAGCAACTTCATAATGAGGTGAAGAATGGCTTGGCCTTAGCTTCTAGGTCAGGCATTTATGTTACAGAAGTCAACCGTTCTACTTCTATCTCATGGGTATTGGATACCGCTTGTGAAGCTCATATTTGTACAAATATGTAGGGGGTCAGGAAAAGTAGATCGATGCGGGCTGGAGAGATTGACCTACGAGTTAGAAACGGAGCACAGGTTGCTGCTGTTGCTGTAGGAGTTTTGACTCTCTCTCTGCCTTCTGGACTTCAGTTAGAGCTAGATAATTGTTATTATGTACCTTCACTTACTAAGAACATTGTATCCATTCCTTGCTTGGCAAAGAAGAGATTTAAGTTTGAAATAAATAAGAACTTCTGTTCTTTTTATTTGCAAATGTGTTCTATGGGAAGGGTACTTTATGCAAAGGTTTATATGTCTTGGACATGGATAGCTCTATTTGTAACATAAATAATAAAAGGACCAAACTGAGTGGTTCAGTTGGTGCTTTCCTATGGCATTGTTGATTAGCCCATATAAACAAGAATCGCATCCAACAACTCTATGCAAATGGGTTGTTAGATTGAAGTTCCTTGGAGGAATTTGATACCTGTGAACCTTGTTTATTAGGGAAAATGACAAAGGCGCCCTTCACCGAGATTGGTGAGAGGGTAGGAGGTTTATTGGATCTCATAAATAGTGATGTACGTGGGCCATTCAATAAACAAGCCAGAGGAGGGTACAACTAATTCATCACATTTACTAATGACTTCAGTAGATATGGCTATGTCTACTTAATGAGACATAAGTCTGAATCCTTTGAGAAATTTAAGGAGTTCAGACATGAAGTAGAGAATTAGCGTGGTAGATCCATTAAGGCTCTTCGATCAGATCGTGGTGGAGAGTACTTGAGCGGTGATACCAATTGTGGAGTCCCCTTCAAGGGGGAGCGCAAGGGGGTGAAACCCTAAGGGTGGCGCATATTTCATTCTCGCATGAAGATGCTAGGGTTTCAACAAAATCGCATGTAATACATTCTTATGATCAACTTCAAATGATTGAATGGATCAAGAGGAAGTTCATACCATAACCATGAGTGGATGCGGCTTGGAAGCAAAGAACAAGAGAGATCTTCTCCACAAGTGACGCACACAAGAAGAGAGATGGCTTCCTCTTGTTGATCTTTGTGCTAGCAAAGATCTTCAAGTGTCCTTGCCGTATGGAAGGGAAAAGAACTTCTTGCTTGGCGAGACTTCCTTCACTTGTTTTCGTCAAAAAATCCTCACCACCGAAAAGGGGGAAGCCTTCACAAGAGAGGATCCATCGAGAGAGTGAGTAACCTCTCACACTAATGTGGAGGCGTTACATACATTCCATTTGGAAACCGAATTCCCAAAATGGAAAGTAGTCAAGGCTCATGCGTTCACCCTTAAGTGAACCAAGCGCTTATCTCATCTCCCATGAACCATGCGCTCATTCATGAGCCGGTTCAATGTCGGTTTGGTCCAAGACCAATTAACCCAAGCCATATGGTCTAGATCACAATAAACCCTAAAGGTTCAAGATCTAACCGTTCATTTCTTGATGCCCCTGATCTCACCGATCTAGCATCAACTCTCTCGATCAAAGCTTACCGATCTCAAGCCCTAATCAATCAAACATGATCAGACCAGATCTCACTTATAATCAGAGATTAAATCCCTTCAAACTGAACCCAAACAATTCAGTCCACACGATCTGACTTAAGTAAGCCATATCCTCAAATTGTGCGACCCTGAGGGTTTCCTTTAAATGTCGGTAACGATAACTTACGTTATCACGATCAGTGAGGGGTATCTAGCAACACATCACTGTCTCTCGATATAAAGGAAAGAGTCTTCCAAGACTACTCCCAAATCACAGCACAAGTGTGAAGTTACTTCACGAGGCATACATGTTTCCTTTGCCACTGGATGTTCTTATTGGACAAGCGTGTCAAGCCTGTAGCTCCAATATGATGAGCATGATTAGACCAGATGAACATAGTCACCTGGGTATGGCCATACACTTTCTCAATCATCTCATTTAGGGGGGCCCCTTTAGAACATCACACTCCTTAAACAAGGAGACGGCAATCCTATATCCATCACTAGTGTCCTAACCTGACTCATGATCATTATCCAAGACAGTCTATAACCATTATGTTTCAAATGATATTGAACTACCTCAAAACAATGACAATCATCATTTAGAAACACAAGTGATCTCAAGTCAGAGGACATGTGCCACTTGATGCATACAAGGATTATTCACATTGTGACAAGCAATTGAATATCCTAGTAGGGTCTGTCCAGTACATCCAATGTACCCATGAGTCTACATCTTATTCCATGCTCGAAGCATCCTATAAGATTAGAACACATATTAGTCTCAATCATATCAAGACTGTCTCATGTTCACCAAGATATCTCGACTAAGGACATTACAGCATGTCAGCCTAGCTGAACAGCATTGAGACATTATTCAGAAGCACACTTATTGCAGTAGACAATGTAACATACTGAATAACAACCATTGCCTTTATAAACATAAGAGTTTATATACATGATACTGATGTAATCCCAAGGCCTCAAACATTAGCCTTAAGGGCATACCCCAACATCTTTGACTATCTGAGAGAGTGTGGGATCTTATCACAACTAACTCCTCCTAGAACACCTCAATGGAATGGTGTGTCTGAAAGGAGAAATCGAACCTTGTTGGACATGGTTCGATCTATGATGAGTCATGCAACTCTACCACCCTCATTCTGGGGTCATGCACTTGAGACAGCTTCTCTGATACTGAATAATGTTCCATCTAAGAGTGTCTCCAAGATACCATACGAGGTATGGAGTGGGAGACAACCTAACCTCTCGTTTATCAGGATCTGGGGATGTGAGGCTTATGTCAAATGTTAGGATTCTAGCAAGCTAGAGCCTAGATCTGATAAATGCATGTTTGTGGGGGTACCCTAAGGAAACTAGGGATTACTACTTCTATGTTCCCACCGAGAATAAAGTTTTTGTTGCTCGGGGTGCTCTCTTTCTAGAGAAAGAATTTCTCATGAAAGAAGTCAGTGGGAGGAAGTTTGAGTTGGACGAGGTCCAAATGCAACCACAAGACACAGAGATGGAACCTGAGCCACCTGCACCAGTTGCTAGGCAACCTGAGGCTCAGACATAGGCCCCACGTAGGTCTGGGAGGATTCGTCGTGCGACTAAAAGGTATGGGTCACTGCCAACTCAACACGACGGGATCTGCATCATTAAGGATGAACCCAGGACTTATGATGAGGCGGTCAGTGGACCGGACTCCAAGAGATGGCTTGAGGCCATGTGATCCTGTAAGACCCGAGAATTTTGATGTATTAAACCTCGGGCAAAAAAAAAAAAAAAAAAAAAAAAAAAAAAAGTTGCTATGGAGGAGTCTTGAACTTGAGACCTCTCCTGTGTATGTTGTCCTGACTACCAGAGTTCCAGCCCAGTTTTTGTGTTATGTATGTGGGCGCCTACTTATTATGTGAGTATGCAGATTAAAATTCAGATCTCACTTAAGTGATTTGGCCCCACTTAAGTTACTTTCGAATTTTAGCCCAACCCTAGCCGCCCCTTGCGTTTCTTCCTCTCCCTCTCGTGGACGACTGCGGCCCGCGCCTTCCCCTTCGTCCAGCTCCTCTTCCGGTGAGTTTTCCGGCGGCGGCGCTTGGCCTTCCGGTGTGGTGGACGGCGGCGGCGTGTGGAGGCTTCAGACAACTCTCTCTCTGCTCACGGTTTGCTTGCAAATCGTTCCCAAGGCGAGTGGAAATCTTATGTTACCTGTATTCCGAGTATATGATCGTTTCCTTGACATGTTTTCTTGCTTTGTGATGGAAAAACGAGTAGGTTTAATTTCCCTTACCATGAAATCGAAAATCAGCCCTAGAGTATGACATGCGCCCATGCCCTAATTTGATGAAATTTCATGCTAACTTTTGGGGAAAACTTAGGATTCATGTGATTAGAAGTATAAGGGAATTTATTATGAATTTTATACTATTTTTGGAGCCTTAATTCATGCTGGCCGAAATTCACCTTAGGGGTATTTTGGTCAATGTTCAGTTAACTTTTGGGGCAAAGCTGTTATTCATGTAATTGAGTTCATATGGTACTTAAATATGATTTTTGCCTAATTTTAGGAATTTTCTATGCATAGTTATATGTGTAATCGTTCTCTTGAAATTAAGTGATGATAATGTTGTGCAATGCTTGTAATTAATCTGCTTGAGTGGAAATTCCGTTTGATAACCTAGAATGGAGATGTTACAATCTAATTGCATGAAATCTAGGATTAACACATTATACCTGCATGGGAACATTTGTTGAGAACTTAGCATGGTATCTTCCTAACCTGATTGCATGAAACTTAAGGACTACCCTGTCTAAGACATTTATGCTGTTTAATTAATTGCGAGTGGTGAATTCGATAAGTTAGATATCCGGGTATTAGTCTTTTGCTATATGTGTGTGGTGTAGTCATGTCCATTATGTGTGACCCTGGAGATATTGTGAAGTGGGGCAAAGTGCCACGCCTTGGTCAGGCGGGGGCCACCACTTGATCTTCCTTCACAGATGTGATTAGTTTAGCATAAGAGAGACAAAGTGCCACGCTACTGGTAAGCGAGGGCCACCTCTTGAACTCTCTGACTGCTGTGTGACCAATGTGGGGAAACAAAGTGCCACGCCGTGACTTGGCGGGGGCCACCTCTTGATTTACCACATTGTCTGAGTGGGTAGATGGAGATCAGCGTGCCACGTCTTAGCTAAACGGGGGTCACCTCCTGATTTCTCCCCTACTGTTTGGCATGCATGCATTCTCTGAGCCCTGACGAGGGAAGGGTCGGACCTTTGTGGTCATTTCGTTCTGTTCTGGATTTGGATATGTTAGGATAGGATGTGCATCTACGTATGTGTTCTGTTTTGCTATATGATATGTAAGTTTCTATTTTGGTTCTGTTGTATTATGATTAGGTTTCGCCATGTGGATTATTTTGTAAGTTTGTATTCTTATCTGTATTTGATTTGATATTTGATAATCGCATTTGGTAAATGTTTTTGAAAACCTTGCATGCTATTTTTGAATGTATTAATGGAGGGATTTCATAAGGTTCTCACTTGCGGAGCTGTTAGCTCACCCCCTCTAAAATCTACAGGTGAGGGACAGTGATTGATACGGCGTTATGCACCTTTGAGATATACTGAGTAGCTTGATGAAGCTTTGGGTTTTGTGATATGGACCTTGTAAACAATTTTGGTATTTGAATACTTGTATCTGGATTCTGTTATCTGGGGCCTGCGTGCCTGTATTAGTTGTATTTTGTTTTGGATGATGAATGCTATATTTTGGTTACATGTGAGGGCTTAGGCCCATTTTGTTACAAGATTTCGGTTGTAGTATTTTTCAGCGTTTGATAGGATTTTATGTTCAGTCTGTTCTGTGATATGCGATTTTGTCTCCGTATATGTATAGTACGGAGTTGTGATCTGATTCGATTATGTTGTTATGAATCAGTAAAGCGCGTACATGTATGGGAATTTTCCCGAACCTTGTATGTACGTATACATGCTGCCGGATTTTTGTATAAGTTTTCAGATCTTTTATTCCCTAGCTTTGTTCGTAGTATGATCTTGGCTTTTCTTTTTTTTTTCTCGTGACGTTCCTCGTATGATTTCCGCGTGAAATTCGGGGTTAAGTATCGAGGGGCGTTACAGATCCGAGATGGATTCCATGTCAGCTAACCAAGTCTAGGATTTGGTGGAGCTGCCTGATGGGGTAAAACCCATAGGGTGTAAATGGGTCTTCAAGAAGAAGACAGACATGGATGGCAACATAGTTACTTATAAAGATAGACTAGTGGCTAAGGGATTCAAACAAGTCCAAGGGGGTGGACTATGATGAAACCTTCTCGCCGGTTGCCATGATCAAATCCATTCGGATTCTGCTTGCTATATGAAAGTGGGGGGGCGAAACCCTAATATGCGCAGATTAAAATTTTGCATAGCGGAAGCTAGGGTTTCTAAGGATCGATTAGCATGAATATATGATCAACTTGTAAAACTTGTATAGATCAAAAGAGAGATCATACCAATGCCATTTCTTGGATGGCGACTTGGAAGCAAAGAAGCGTGTGCTTCTTCTCCAAAGGAACCGCACACAAGGTGATTGATGGCTTCTCCTTGGCGTTCCTTGTGCTAGCAAAGATCCAAGGTCTCCTGATCGCGTGAAGGAGATTAGAGATGATGTCTTTTTCTTTTCCGAACTCTCCTTGGCGTGAAAACTCACCACACGAGAGAGGAGGCGTCGAGAGGAAGAGGCCAGAGACGAGAATAGCGCCAAAACCACGAACGTAGAGGCGTGAACTATTTTGGAAAGCATGACTTCCAAAAATAGTAAGCCCTCAACGTGTGATGCGTTCACTCCAAGTGAACCATCGCATTTTCCTCTCCCATTGAACCATGCGCTCACTATGATGAGCCGGTTCAATTACATTTGGTTCAAAGACCAAATTAAGCCAAGCCTTGGTCTAGATCATATAAAACCAAAAGGTTCAAGATCTAACCATTCATCTCTTGATGCTCTTGATCTCATCGATCTAGCATCATTTCTCTTGATCGAAGCTTACCGATCTCAAGCCCTAATCAATCAAACATGATTAGACCAGATCTCACTTACAATCAGAGTATAAACTCCTTTAAACTGAACCAAAACAATTCAGTCCACACGATCTGACATAAGTAAGCCATATCATCAAATTGTGCGACCCTAAGGGTTTCCTTTAAATGTCGGTAACGATAACTTACGTTATCACGAACAGAGAGGGGTATCTAGCAACACATCACTATCTCCCGATATAAAGGAAAGAGTCTTCCAAGACTACACCCAAACCATAGCACAAGTGTGAACCCAAGTCACATGACATATGTGTTTCCTTTGCCACTGGATGTTCTTATTAGACAAGCGTGTCAAGCTTGTAATTCCAATATGATGAGAGTGGTTAGATCAGATGAACATAGTCATCTGGGTATGGCCATACACTTTTCAACCATCTCATCCAGGGGGCCCCTTTAGAACATCACACTCCAAACAAGGAGAAGGCAATCCTATATCTATCACTAGCGCCCTAACATGACTCATGTTCATTATCCAAGATAGTCTATAACCATTATGTTTCAAATGATATTGAACTACCTCAAGACAATGCCAATCATCATTTAGAAACACAAGTGATCTCAAGTCAGAGGAAATATGCCACTTGTTTGCATATAAGGATTATTCACATTGTGACAAGCAATTGAATATCCTAAGTAGGGTCTGTCCAGTACATCCAATGTACCTATGAGTCTACATCTTATTCCATGCTCAAAGCATCCTGTAAGATTAGAACACAAATTAGTCTCAATCATATCAAGGCTGTCTCATGTTCACCAAGATATTTCGACTAAGGACTATACTGCATGTCAGCCAAGCTGAACACCATAGAGACATTATTCAGAAGTATACATATAGCGGCAGATAATGCAACAACCTGAATAACAACCATTGCCTTTATAAACCTAGAGTTTATACATGATACTGACAAAAACCCAAGGCCTCAAACATTAGCCTTAAGGGCATACTGATGCAGGAGCATTTTGCCATGATATTTGACTTAGTCAAATTTTGTATAATCATTGTAAACCTTGATTGAACATAGATTTAGTCAATGTTTATGTCTAAATTTTAAATGCAATCCTAAGTTATAATGAGTCACTAATCCTTATTATTTGTTTGCTATGTGATTAATATGAGACCAAGTCAACTGGTGCACACATCAACGTCTAGCTCAAAGCTCAAGCTACTAAAAGTTCAACCGAAGTTCAGCTTGAGTTCAAACACAACCCAACTAGCTAAGGAAGAAGACTTAGGGCTACATTCATGGCTAGCCCAACAAAGAACAGCAGCCCAAAGATATCCAAAGCCCCATAAAAAAAGATGCTGAACGTTGCAATTTACTGGAAGAAGAAAACTCCAGCAAGCGAAGAGAAAAGCTACACGCAAAAGAGCTGCCCGTTGCAGCTGGCGTGAAGATGAAGAAAAGAGCAACGGCATTGTTACCAGCCCCCCTCTTTATAAAAACTGTATCTCCTTTTTTTTGTAACAGTTGTTGAAGTTGAAATCAATGGAAATAGTTTTCCTCCGTTTGTCGGATGTCTCCTTCTCCCCTCTCTTCCTCTAGGTGCCGAGCACCTCTCCTCTCCCTTTTCTCCAGCGGAACGCCACTCTTCTCAACCTCTGCCTCGTTTAAACAAACTTCCGCCGCTGTCGCATTCCACACCCAGCTTCCAGCCGAGTCCAGCCTTGGACTCTCCGTTCGCCTCGCCGCCGGCGACGATCCGGCCGACAGATCGTCCTCAAACTCCAGCCACACATCCTCCCTTTTAGGTCGAACCCACAACCGGCAGGATCGCCCCATCCGACGTCTGGTTCGCCGGAATCGGAAGATTTCCGGTGACGCCTCAGCTCACGCCCCTGTTTCCGCCCTTCTCCACGGATCGCCGTCGATCTCCTCCGACAAGTCCCCGTTCGACCCCAAACTCCGGCCATGACCTCTCTTCCATCTTGAGAGCCTCCAGTTGAAGCAGGTTTTGAGTTCGTCCACCACCGGACGAACGGCGAGCAATTCTGTCTACCCGTATAGTTTCCCCTGTTACCGCCCATTTTCTGCCCTGCTCCCGCCTTTCACCGTAGTCCACCTCCGACCGGCCACTGTCCGCCCAGAAACTCAGGCCACATGCTCGCCTCATCCCTAGCAATTCCCAGTTGTAGCAGGTCGGGAGTTCATGCCGTCTCCGAAGATCACCGGCAGCCCGTGCATCCTCGCACATCCTCCCCTGTCTCCGCCAGAAGTAGGCCCGTGTTAGCGCCACCCGCCTCCTAGCGCTCAGGCGCCACCGCCGGCCGGCCGTCACGCCGGAATGCGTCCCTACAGCCTCGAGCCTCCCTTCCCCACGCCGCTGCAGCCACCAACGTCGACCCGCTCATGCCCCAGACGCCCTGCTGCTTCCTGAGAACTCAGCCGAGACTGTTACTGTTCACATTCCTGCATTTTGTCTTAATTTGATTAGCGTTTTTAATGCAGGTAATTAACATGCTAGGGGCCACTGAAACACCGGACGCCCTATGCAACTTGGAAGAACATGTCTTGATCTTCATCCTGGATGACTTAATTTCAGCCGAGCGCCAACAGATCAACCTACGCCTCCAAGCAAATTAAACTGTTTGATAAAATTTCTGTGTTGATTTTCCTTGCTGATTTGAGTATCTATTTTCTTGGAGATGCCCTATTTGACTGACTGAGAATGACACTTCACTTATTTTATACGCTGAAGAGAACAAACTTCACTCTGCTATTTGGCTTTATTGGTTTTCATTATTGATCATTAGAATCATCTCTAAGGCATAACTACTTTTCCTAATTGATAATTTTGGCTGCTAAATGAGTTTAGTATTTTTTTTCAAGATATTCTAATCATGTGTACTCACCACATCAGCTTGGTATCAGAGCGAGCAAGTGGTCAACTCTTGTCTGGCCACACCGATCCCTGGTTTACTCTTTGTTTTAATTAACAACAAAAAAAAAAAAAAGAACTATTACTACATGCTTTCATGTTATTTAGTTGCAATTTTTAAGTTATTTGCTGCTGTAGTTTATTTGAAAAGAAAAATGCTTACCTTGAATTCAATCCTGCACAAAACAGCAAATGTTGTTGCTAAAACTGTTTCCCATTTCTGAAACCACCTCATCTCCTGTTCGCTGAAATATCCCATGTACTGTACTGCTGAATTTTTCTGAGTTTTGCAAAACTTGGTTTCCATCTTGCTGAACTTGTTCTGCACTGAAGTTGTTTGTGAAAATACCAGAACCCTGCTGAATCTATTGCTGAACCATACATTTGCTGCTATAGCTTTGAAAATCTGGTATCATTTCCTCAACAAAAACTGTGCTGAACATTGAAAACTTTGCCACTGTTGAGAATCTTCTGCTGCCATTAAACTTGTGTTGCTGAACATTATTCTTGCTGGTTACCAATCCATGTTAGTTGTTACTTTTCTTGTGTTAAGATAACTTTAGACTCCTGCAATTGCTATGCCTATAATTCTTGCTGAAACTCAGCCTTATTAATCTGGAATTTCAGCTGAGACCTAGATCTGGTATAGGCTGCAAATTCTTTCCTTCTCAAGCGGGTACTTCACTTATGCTGAAATTTTACATGCTGAGCTGAAACCTCTATTCTCAATATTACTCATCACCGAAACTCAAATTTGCAAATTCTAATTTCTGACTATTACTTCTGCACTTATCTCTTGCACTTAAACAATAGTCACTCAATTCAGTAGATTTGCATGCTTACTCCCTAGTTGTACGATAAACTTTTTATCATGCGTCACTTTACTCAAAGGGAAGTTATAGCTAGAACAGAATTAATAACTATTAGGGAACACTATAGGACTCTTATACATAGGCCTAATAGTCCTATAAAACAAAAATGTAGGGTTCTCACACATGGGCCTAATAGTTTTACTACACATATTTGGTGCAATGGTTTTAAATGTAAAACTATTATTGATCATTTTGTCAAGTACAATATCATATCTCCTAGATCCCTTGAAAAACTTGGTCTTACCATAGAGAAAAATCCTAACCCCTATTGCATAACTTGGGATGACTTGACCTCAACTTTAGTTGACTTTCAATGCTTAGTTCCTATTCAATTAGGCAATATGAAAACTGAAATTTGGTGTGATGTAATGAGTTTAGAGGGATTTGACATCTTATTAGGGAATGAATTCATGCATGATTATCAAGGACATTATTTTCACAACCCTTGGAGTTATAGTTTTATTCATAAAGGGTTGCCACACATAATTGTTGGGGTATGCCCTTAAGGCTAATGTTTGAGGCCTATGGGAATATATCAGTATCATGTAATAAACTGTTATGTTTAAAGGCATGGTTGTTATTCAGTTAGCTACATTGTCTGCTGCAATATATGTTCTTCTGAATAATGTCTCAAAGCTATTCAGCTGGGCTGACATGCTATTATGTCCTTAGTCGATATATCTTGGTGAACATGAGACAGCCTTGATATGGTTAAGACTAATATGTGTTCTAATCTTATAGGATGCTTCGAGCATGGAATAAGATGTAGACTCATGGGTACATGGGATGTACTGGACAGACCCTACTAGGATGTTCAATTGTTTGTCACAATGTGAATATTCCTTGATTAAGACAAGTGGCACATTTCCTCTGACTTGAGATCACTTGTGTTTCTAAATGATAATTGTCATTGTTTTGAGGTAGTTCAATATCATTTGAAACATAATGATTATAGACTATCTTGGATGATGAGCTTGAGTCAGGTTAGGGCACTAATGATAGACATAGGATTGCCGTCTCCTTGTTTAAGGAGTGTGATGTTCTAAAGGGGCCCCCTGGATGAGATGATTGAGAAAAGAGTATGGCCATACCCAGGTGACAGTGTTCATCTGATCTAATCATGCTCATCATATTGGAGTTACGAGCTTGACAGGCTTGTCCAATAAGAACATCCAGTGGCAAAGGAAATATGCATGCCTTGTGAATTGATTCACACTTGTGCTATGTTTTGGGTGTAGTCTTGGAAGACTCTTTCCTCTATATCGGGAGACAGTGATGTGTTGCTAGATACCCCTCACTGATCGTGATAATGAGAATTATCGTTACCGACATTTAAAGGAAACCCTCAGGGTCGCACAATTTGATGATATGGCTTACTTAAGTCAGTTCGTGTGGACTGAATTGTTTAGGTTCAGTTTAAAGGGATTTAATCTCTGATTGTGAGTGAGATCTAGTCTGATCATGTTTGATTGATTAGGGCTTTAGATCGGTAAGCTTCGATCGAGAGATTAGATGCCAGATCGGTCAGATCAGGGGCATCGAAGAGATTGACGGTTAGATCTGAAGCCTTAGGGTTTATTTAAGATCTAGACCATATTGCTTGGTTTAATTGGTCTTGGACCAAACCGAAGTGAACCCGCTCATTGGTTGAGCGCATGGTTCAAGTGATGTGGCATTAGCGATTGGGTAAACCCAAGAGCGCATGTTGAGAAGTGGATGCTATTTTTGGATAGCACTTCTACTAATCGTGGCCATGACTCACGATTGCCACACTTCACGCTTCCCCCTCTCTTTGTTCGTCGCCAACGCTTGGCTTAGACGTGACAACCTCTCGGCTAGAGAAGAGGAGGACGAAAAAAGGAAACTCAAGCAAGACGATCTTTTTCCTTTCCCTTTCCATTCGACAAAGGCTTCTTGGAACCTTGCTAGCACAAGGAGCACCAAGGAAAGTAGGCGACACCAATTGTGTGCGTCACCTTAGGAGAAGGCTCGCTTGCGCCTTTCCTTCCAAGTCTTCATCCAACGCAAATGGCTATGGTATGAATTCAAGTTTACTTAAGTTGATCATATATCATGCAATAGATTCTTTCAAACCCTTTATTCCGCTGCAAAGTTTTATGCGCCACATGACTAGGGTTTTTGCTCCCCCTAGAAGGGGACCCCCCTTAATCTTAAGGGGTACTTTCAATTGGTATCAGAGCCAACGTTAATGCTTGCTTATATGATTGCTTCATGTTGTGTGATCCATGTTTTAAATCTATAGATCTAGAGTTAACAACATGCGAATTTACATGTTACATTGTTTCATGCCGAAACATGCTTTTGTTATCTTGCTTGTTGGCGCATCTAGGTTTTATTAAAAATCCTTATTACCTGCGCGCTCCAAATAGATCTAAGCCCATACTTTAAACCCTTAGACGGGTTACTAGGGTTGAAGTCATCCCCTAGGTTGGATCCAACAGTCTGATCAGACTATCTGACAGCCTGAATGGGTCGACCAGTTAGCACCTTGGCGCAAGCCTATGGTGGCTATAGGTCGACTGGAGACAGGTGTGTAGCGATGTCTGATTGAGACAACTTATGAACGCACCTGAGTTAGGCCCGGGGTCACGCCCGTTTGCCAGACCTCAGTGTGGATGTTCAGCCCTGGCGCATGCATAGTTGACCTTATGGTCGACGCAAGTCAGTTAGGACTTGGTGCATGCAAGGGCAGTGGATCTGACTAGGTTGGATGAGTGGATCCCTAGTAATGGACCGTTGTAAGGTTGTAGGGCAAATAAGGAAAATTAAAATTGATCCTATGGGGTTTTCAAAAATTTTAATTTTTTTGATGGATCACATGGTTATTGAATGATGCATTTGCTTGTTTATTTAGTCTTATGTGGGCTGCTCATATTATTTGTGTGCTGTGCTGGGGCCTGCGTGCCTGGGAATATTGATTGTAAATTAATTTTATTTTGTGATCTGCGAATCACTGTTTAATTAATTTATAAATGTAAGTGACCTGCGTGTCACTCTTGTCTAGATAGTTAAATTTGTAATTTAATTAGACAAGAGCACAAAGCACACTTGGCAGAGGCGCATGCAGCAGTGGCTTGACCAGGTGGGAGGTCCAGGGTTCGACTCTGGGACCAGGCGCATTTTCCCTGGTAGGCGCACCTGAGCTGCAGATGGCGCTTGGGCCCAGGTTTGGGCCAGATGAGCAGCTAAAGACCCATGAAGAGCAAGTGAAGACTTAAGTTAGGTTAAGATCTCACTAGGGCTATGGGCTTTTACCACATAAGATTCATGCTTTCTTTTATTGATGAATATTAGAATTGCATGATTAAATTATCTTCTGCTATCACCATAGGAATTGCATGATAGGCATGAAGATAAAAAGGACCGTTAAAATCCAACGCTTTAATATCAAGCTCGTAAGCCTTCTGACGCGAAACCTCACTGTTCTGATTATCGTTGGAGCCGTGTTGTACCCACTCAGTGGGCACGTCCATCTATCTTCAGAGGGTGTGGGATTACATCTGTGTGTTACAGAGTAGGGATTTATCCCTTCTCGTTGCTCAGCATAGCACACGGTGGTCCAGGGAGTAGGTCGGGTCAGCTTGACCGTGTTGGCTACATATGTGGAGCATATGGTAGCACATGGAGGCAGCCATCTGTGGGGTCAGAGATTGTGTTGTACCAACTCAGTTGGCACAGTCTGCTGGACTGCCCAGATGAAGGGGAATCGCACGGGTTGGCGATCGGCAGGGACTGCCTACCAGAAACTAGTGCTTGTACTCTCTGTGCATCTTATCTCGCCTGAGCGGGACGCGGAGACCAAGTATGAAATCTGGATCCCATCTCACTAAAAGAGTATTACTCTTTCGGGCTGTTTTGCTGGATTTTTCACGCCTGATAAAATAGTGAGAAAAAGAATCTTTCTTAAGTCCTGATTGATTCTTATACATTGATACTGACCTTGCTGTTCTTGCATTGTTGTAGATACCTGCAGCAACGAACACCATGAACTTCAATGTGCGATCCCTACTGGAAAGGGAGAAGTTTGCTGGGCCGAACTTCTCTGACTGGTTTGGACACCTTAAGATCGTTCTTAAGGCAGAGAGGAAACTGTATGTCCTCGAGACGGCGATACCGCCGCAGCCCGCTCCGAACGCCGCGAGGGCGGTTCGGGAAGCCTATGAAAAGCACGTCAATGATAGCATTGATGTCGCTTGCCTGATGCTAGCGTCTATGACGCCACCGCTGCAGCGTCAGCATGAGGATATGTCTGCTATAGACATGATAGCAAACCTCAAGATGCTGTATGCTGCACAGGCGAGGACTGAACGCTATAATTTGACAAAGCTCTTCTTTCAGAGCAAACTGGCTGAAGGGAGCCCAGTGGGAGCTCACGTGCTCAAGATGATTGGGCACAAGGAGGCTCTAGAGAAACTGGGGCATACCATCAACCAGGAGCTTGCTGTGGACATTATTCTACAGTCTCTCCCGCCTTCATTCGACGCGTTCATTATTAATTTTAATATGAACAAAATCGATTGTACTCCGGCAGAGCTGCTGAATATGCTCTTGACCACTGAGGAGACTCTGAAGGGTAAGCCTTCAACCTCTGTCTTGATGGTTCCTTCCAGGAACAAGAAGAAGGGGAAGAAGGGCAAGGCCCCGGTCAAGAATTACAGCAAGGCTCTGAAGCAGAAGGTGAAGCGGTCCAAGGAATACAGGTGTTTCCACTGTGGCCAGCTGGGTCACTGGAAAAAGGACTGTAAAGCGCTCCAAGGAGATAAGAGGGGAAGCTTTGCTTCTGGCTCAGGTATATTCGTGACTGAAGTCATGTTTTCTTCTTCTATATCATGGGTGTTGGACACTGCATGTGGAGTTCACATTTGTTCAAATGTACAGGAACTCAAGAGAAGAAGGCAGGTGGGACAGCATGAGGTGGACCTACGCGTTGGAAACGGGGCACGGGTTGCTGCTGTTGCTGTAGGAGACTACTTTATTTCTTTACCATCTGGACTTGTATTGGAACTAAACAGTTGTTATTTTGTTCCCAGTATAACTAAAAATATTATCTCCATTCCTGCTCTTGTCAGGAAGGGATTTTCCTTTGAATGCAATATTTCAAAGTGTATTTTATCTTTTGATAATATTGTTTATGCAACTGGTTCAATTAACAATGGGTTATACATGTTGGACATGGAATGTTCGATACAGCAAATTGATATTAAGAAAGCCAAGTATGCTGATGACAGCACCTTGCTATGGCATAGTCGTTTGGGCCATATTAACGAGAAACGCATTAAGCGGTTGCATGATAATGGGCTGCTGGGATCATTCTCCTATAGGGAGATTGATACATGCAAAGCTTGTTTGATGGGCAAAATGACGAAGTCACCTTTTCCTCACAAAGGTCAAAGGGCTTCAGGTTTACTTCACCTTATACACAGTGATGTGTGTGGGCCTTTTAGTAAACATGCCAGAGGTGGCTATCAATACTTCATTACCTTTACTGATGATTTCAGTAGATATGGGTATGTCTATCTGATGAGACATAAGAGTGAATCTTTTGACAAGTTCAAAGAGTTCAAAAATGAAGTACAGAATCAGCTAGGCCGAAATATCAAGGCACTTCGCTCAGATCGAGGTGGTGAATACCTAAGTCATGCATTCACTGACTATCTAAAGGAGTGTGGGATTATCTCACAGCTCACTCCACCAGGAACACCGCAATGGAATGGTGTGTCCGAAAGGAGAAATAGAACGCTACTTGATATGGTTCGTTCTATGATGAGTCAGGCTACTCTACCCTACTCCTTTTGGGGTTTTGCACTGGAAACAGCTGCAAAGGTACTAAACCGAGTGCCATCCAAGGCAGTTTCAAAGACGCCATATGAGTTATGGTATGGGAAACAGCCAAGCTTGACATTTATCAGGATCTGGGGCTGCGAGGCTTATGTCAAAAAGCTCGCCTCTGGGAAACTAGAGAGCAGATCTGACAAATGTATCTTTGTCGGTTACCCTAAGGAAACTAAGGGTTATTATTTCTACGACCCCAAAGAGAACAAGGTTTTTGTTGCTCGGACGGCCATATTTCTTGAGAAGGAGTTTCTTCTGCAAGAGGCCAGTGGGAGAGAAATAAAACTGGATGAGAATCCAGAAGAAGGACAAAGTGACCAAGCACAGTTGGATGAGCCTGAGCCGGTAGAACAGGTTATTGAACAACCTGAGGCTCAGATATCACGGGAACCGCGAAGATCGGGTAGGATCCGTCGACAGCCTGAGCGCTATGACGGAGTCTACATCATTGATAATGATGAACCCCTTACTTATGCGGATGCGGTCAGTGGACCGGAATCAGCGAGATGGCTTGAAGCTATGCGCGCCGAGATGGACTCCATGTCAGATAACCAAGTTTGGGATTTGGTTGATCCGCCTCCGGGAGTTATCCCTATAGGCTGTAAATGGATCTTCAAGAAGAAGATTGACATGGATGGTAACGTAATTACCTATAAAGGCAGGCTAGTTGCGAAAGGTTTCAAACAAATCTACGGGATAGATTATGATGAAACTTTCTCACCTGTAGCCATGTTTAAGTCTATTCGGATTCTTTTCGCGATAGCTGCATATTATGATTATGAGATCTGGCAGATGGATGTGAAAACAGCTTTCCTGAATGGAAATCTGGATGAGGATGTGTATATGACACAACCAGAAGGTTTCACTAATCCAGCAGATCGTCATAAGATATGCAAGTTAAAGAAGTCTATTTATGGACTTAAACAAGCATCCAGAAGCTGGAATATTCGTTTTGATGAATCAGTTACTGAATTTGGTTTCATCAAGAACGAGGATGACCCGTGCGTATATAAGAGGTTTAGTGGGAGCGTGATTACTTTTCTAGTCCTCTACGTCGATGACATCTTGATCATTGGAAATGACATTCCTGAAATGCATGCTGTTAAGGCATGGCTGAGGAAATGTTTCCAGATGAAAGATTTAGGAGAAGCAGCCTATGTGTTAGGTGTGAAGATCTACCGGGATAGATCTAAGAGGCTTCTCGGGCTGTGCCAGAGTACTTACATCGAAAAGGTCCTGGAGAGATTTCACTTAGAGAATTCTAAGAAAGGATATCTTCCAGTCAGACATGGTCTGAATCTTTCGAAGAGTCAGTGTCCACAAACACAGACTGAGAAAGATGAAATGGACAATACGCCTTATGCTTCGGCTATTGGATCCATTATGTATGCGATGTTGTGTACTCGCCCAGACGTCGCTTACGGGTTAAGCGTGACCAGTCGTTACCAGAGTAATCCAGGTATGGCGCACTGGATTGCAGTCAAGAACATTTTAAAATATCTGCGGAGGACCAAAGATATGTTCTTGATATATGGTGGTCAGGAAGAACTCAGTATTGAAGGATATACTGACGCTTCGTTCCAGTCTGACCAGGATGATTTCCGATCGCAATCAGGCTATGTTTTTAGCTTGAATGGAGGTGCAGTGGTGTGGAAGAGTTTCAAACAGTCAACTGTTGCTGATTCCACAACAGAAGCCGAGTATGTTGCAGCCTCGGAAGCATCCAAGGAGGCAGTGTGGATTCGTAAGTTCGTGAGAGAACTTGGTGTCGTTCCTTCGAGTGCAGATCCTTTGGTTATCTTCTGTGATAACACTGGAGCAATCGCACAAGCAAAGGAACCACGGTCGCACCAGAAGTCCAAGCACATACAGAGACGGTTTCATTTGATCAGGGAGATCATAGATCGTGGCGAGATCAAAATCTGCAAGGTTCATACAGATGACAATCTGGCAGACCCGCTTACCAAGCCTCTGGCGCAGCAGAAGCATGAGAAGCACTGTAATAATATGGGTTTGAGATTTCTCAACCATTAGATTAAGTGCAAGTGGGAGATTGTTGGGGTATGCCCTTAAGGCTAATGTTTGAGGCCTATGGGAATATATCAGTATCATGTAATAAACTGTTATGTTTAAAGGCATGGTTGTTATTCAGTTAGCTACATTGTCTGCTGCAATATATGTTCTTCTGAATAATGTCTCAAAGCTATTCAGCTGGGCTGACATGCTATTATGTCCTTAGTCGATATATCTTGGTGAACATGAGACAGCCTTGATATGGTTAAGACTAATATGTGTTCTAATCTTATAGGATGCTTCGAGCATGGAATAAGATGTAGACTCATGGGTACATGGGATGTACTGGACAGACCCTACTAGGATGTTCAATTGTTTGTCACAATGTGAATATTCCTTGATTAAGACAAGTGGCACATTTCCTCTGACTTGAGATCACTTGTGTTTCTAAATGATAATTGTCATTGTTTTGAGGTAGTTCAATATCATTTGAAACATAATGATTATAGACTATCTTGGATGATGAGCTTGAGTCAGGTTAGGGCACTAATGATAGACATAGGATTGCCGTCTCCTTGTTTAAGGAGTGTGATGTTCTAAAGGGGCCCCCTGGATGAGATGATTGAGAAAAGAGTATGGCCATACCCAGGTGACAGTGTTCATCTGATCTAATCATGCTCATCATATTGGAGTTACGAGCTTGACAGGCTTGTCCAATAAGAACATCCAGTGGCAAAGGAAATATGCATGCCTTGTGAATTGATTCACACTTGTGCTATGTTTTGGGTGTAGTCTTGGAAGACTCTTTCCTCTATATCGGGAGACAGTGATGTGTTGCTAGATACCCCTCACTGATCGTGATAATGAGAATTATCGTTACCGACATTTAAAGGAAACCCTCAGGGTCGCACAATTTGATGATATGGCTTACTTAAGTCAGTTCGTGTGGACTGAATTGTTTAGGTTCAGTTTAAAGGGATTTAATCTCTGATTGTGAGTGAGATCTAGTCTGATCATGTTTGATTGATTAGGGCTTTAGATCGGTAAGCTTCGATCGAGAGATTAGATGCCAGATCGGTCAGATCAGGGGCATCGAAGAGATTGACGGTTAGATCTGAAGCCTTAGGGTTTATTTAAGATCTAGACCATATTGCTTGGTTTAATTGGTCTTGGACCAAACCGAAGTGAACCCGCTCATTGGTTGAGCGCATGGTTCAAGTGATGTGGCATTAGCGATTGGGTAAACCCAAGAGCGCATGTTGAGAAGTGGATGCTATTTTTGGATAGCACTTCTACTAATCGTGGCCATGACTCACGATTGCCACACTTCACGCTTCCCCCTCTCTTTGTTCGTCGCCAACGCTTGGCTTAGACGTGACAACCTCTCGGCTAGAGAAGAGGAGGACGAAAAAAGGAAACTCAAGCAAGACGATCTTTTTCCTTTCCCTTTCCATTCGACAAAGGCTTCTTGGAACCTTGCTAGCACAAGGAGCACCAAGGAAAGTAGGCGACACCAATTGTGTGCGTCACCTTAGGAGAAGGCTCGCTTGCGCCTTTCCTTCCAAGTCTTCATCCAACGCAAATGGCTATGGTATGAATTCAAGTTTACTTAAGTTGATCATATATCATGCAATAGATTCTTTCAAACCCTTTATTCCGCTGCAAAGTTTTATGCGCCACATGACTAGGGTTTTTGCTCCCCCTAGAAGGGGACCCCCCTTAATCTTAAGGGGTACTTTCAATAATTCACCCTTATGATGAGTTAAGGGAGCAAACTAAAAAGTTGCAACATGAGTTCAAGGAGCATATGAAAAAGTTGCAACACTCAATGGAGAAATTAAGAAAGCCCCACTTACAAGTTAAGCAAGAGAGTCCTAATCCTCTAGAGTTCAACCAAACCTTAGAGCCTACTTTAGAACCTAAACCATGTCTTGATAAAACCACTAAATTTGAAGAAATACATCATGAAGTACCATTACCTTCAATTTTAGGGCCCATACCCATAGGTTCTTTAGAAAACATGCCTCAACTTGAGTCTACCACATTTATTCCTGTTGGGGTATGCCCTTAAGGCTAATGTTTGAGGCCTTGGGATTGTATTAGTATCATGTAATAAACTCTTAAGTTTATAAAGGCATGGTTATTATTCAGGTTGTTACCTTGTCTGCTGTAATAAGTGTACTTCTGAATAATGTCTCAAAGCTGTTCAGCTAGGCTGACAGGCTATATGTCCTTAGTCGAGATATCTTGGTGAACATGAGACAGCCTTGATATGATTGAGACTAATATGAGTGCTAATCTTATAGGATGCTTCGAGCATGGAATAAGATGTAGACTCATGGGTACATTGGATGTACTGGACAGACCCTACTGGGATATTCCATTGCTTGTCACAATGTGAATAATCCTTGTAAGCAGCAAGTGGCACATGTCCTTTGACTTGAGATCACTTGTGTTTCTAAATGATGATTGTCATTGTCTTGAGGTAGTTCAATATCATTTGAAACATAATGATTATAGACTATCTTGGATGGTGAGCTTGAATCAGGTTAGGACACTAGTGATAGACATAGGATTGCCGTCTCCTTGTTTAAGGAGTGTGATGTTCTAAAGGGCCCCCTTATGAGATGATTGAGATAGTGTATGGCCATACCCAGATGACTATGTGCATCTGATCTAATCATGCTCATCGTATTGGAGTTACAGGCTTGACATGCTTGTCCAATAAGAACATCCAGTGGTAAAGGACATATGTATGCCTTGTGAATTGAGTCACACTTGTGCTATGGTTTGGGAGTAGTCTTGGAAGACTCTTTCCTTTATATCGGGAGATAGTGATGTGTTGCTAGATACCCCTCACTGATCGTGATAACGTAAGTTATCGTTACCGACATTTAGAGGAAACCCTCAGGGTCGCACAATTTGGTGATATGGCTTACTTAAGTCAGATCGTATGGACTGGATTCTTTGAGTTCAGATTAAAGGGATTTAATCTCTGATTGTAAGTGAGATCTGGTCTGATCATGTTTGATTGATTAGGGCTTGAGATCGGTAAGCTTCGATCGAGAGAGGTGATGCTAGATCGGAGAGATCAGGGGCATCAGGAGATGAACGGTTGGATCATAAGCCTTGGGGTTCGATTTGGTCTAGACCAAGTGGCTTGAGCTATTTCGGTTTGGTTTGATGAACCAAAGCCGATTTGACATTTTGGATTGAACCGGTTCACAAATATGAACGCTTGGTTCAATGCCAAAATGCGTTTTGGGTTGGCTTGAACGCATGGCTTGATTGACTTCCATTTATGGAAAGTCATCAAGGGCCGGTTTTGCTTCAATGCCAAAACGCTTATGCGTTGAGCTCCTCACTTCAACGCCTTGATTCTTTTCGAGGTGTGGTTGACGAAGGTGTGGAGTAGACATCCAAGAGAAGCTCTCGGCCGAACGGATTCATCTCATCAAACCCTTTCCATTCGACAAGAGAAGGCTTGGGTGTCTTGCTAGCACAAGAGATCTCAAGGAAGTGAGCATCTTCATCTTGTGTGTGGACTTGTGGAGGAGACCTAGTTTGATCTCTTCTTCCAAGCCGAATTCCAAGCTTATGGCGTTGGTATGATTTCTCATAACTTAAGTTGATCATATAGTTTCATATGCGATTTTGAAACCCTATTTTCCGCCATGCATGCTAGATGCGCATGATTAGGGTTTTTCCCCCCCTTTATGTTAGGGGTTCCTTCAATTGGTATCAGAGCTAGGCTCTTGATATGATCTATATGATTGCTTTGAAGTGTTTGTGATCCATACATATTGCGCTTACTTGATGCATGCTTTGTTTACATGAAGTTTGCGCTTGTATCATGCTAACATGAAGTTTGCGCTTGTATCATGCTAACATGTAGTTTGCGCTTGTATCATGGCTTTGATGAAGTATGCGCTCCCCCTAGAAGGGGACCCCCTAAAGTTTGCGCTCCCCCTTGAAGGGGACCCCCTTAGATCTAAGGGTTATCAACATGCTAGAAGATATATCTTATGGATGTTCTAGATGTTTGCGCATGTCAAAATGTTTTCTAAAACTTACATCTTGCGCGCATGATTAGATCTAAGGTGCCACTACATTAAATCCTTAGATGGGTTGATGGGGTTGAAAGCATCTTCTAGGTTAGATCCAACTAGTCTGATCAGACCATCTGACAGCCTAGATGGGTTGACCAGATAGCACCTGTGCGCAAGCACGAGGTGGCTATAGGTCGACTGCATCCAAGGCGTGTAGCGAGGTCTGGTTGAGACAACTACTGAACACACATGAGTTAGGCCCGGGGTCACACCCGCTTGCCAAAACTCATGAGGGTGGTTCAGCCCTTGGCGCATGCATGGTTGACCATCAGGTCAACTCGGGTCAGTTAGGACTCGGTGCATGCAGGGGCAAAGGATCTAACTAGATGGATGAGTGGATCCCTATCAATGGACCATTGTAAGGTTGTAGGGCACATAAGGAAATTAAAATTGATGCCACGGGGTTTTTCAAAAATTTAATTTCTTGATTGGATCACATGATGATTTGATGCCATGATGCTTGTCTATTTAGTCTTATGTGGGTTGCCCTATTGTGTGCTGTGCTGGGGCCTGCGTGCCTGGTAAATTATAAGTTAATTTTATTGTGATCTGCGAATCACTTTTTCATTAATTTATTGTATAATTGACCTGCGAGTCAACCTTGTCTAGATAGATCAAATGTACTTTGATTAGACAAGAGTACAAATGCACACATCCCAAAGGAGCATTCAGCTGGTGGCGCACCTGAGGTGCTCTTGGCGCTAGGGCCCTAGGTTGGACCAGATGAGATGCCAAGGAGCTCAAGTGAAGACTTAAGTAAAATTAAGGTCTTACTAGGGTTCATGGGCTTTTACCACATAAGATCATGCTTTCTACTTATTGCTAATAATTAGAATTGCATGTTTAAGTTTATCTTCTTCTATAGCCATAGGATATGCCTGATAGTAAGAAGATAAAAGACCGTTAAAATCCAACGCTAACATATCAAGCTCGATAAGCCTTCTGACGCGAAACCTCACCTTTCTGATTATCGTTGGAGCCGTGTTGAACCCACTCAGTGGGCACGTCCATCTATCTTCAGACGGTGCTGGATTTCACCTGCGTGTTACAGAGTAGGGATTTATCACTGCTCGTTGCTCAGCATAACACGTGGTGGTCCAGGGAGTAGGTCGGGTCAGCTTGACCATGTAGGCTACATATGTGGCGCATATGGTAGCGCATGGAGGCAGCCATCTCTGGGATCAGAGACTGTGTTGTACCAACTCAGTTGGCACAGTCTGCTGGATTGCCAAGATGAAGGGGAATCGCACGGGTTGGCGATTGGCTGGGACAGCCTACCAGAAATTAGTGCTTGTCATCTCTGTGCATCTTATCTCGCCTGAGCGGGACGCGGAGACCAAGTATGAAATTTGGATCCCATCTCACTAAAAGAGTGATACTCTTTCGGACTGTTTACTGGATTTTTCAGTCAGACAAAATAGTGAGAAAAGAATCTTTCTTAAGTCCTGGATTGATTCTAAACATTGATACTGACCTTGCTGTTCTTGCTTGTTGTAGATTCCTGCAGCAACGAACACCATGAGCTTCAATGTGCGATCCCTACTGGAAAGGGAGAAGTTTGCTGGGCCGAACTTCTCTGACTGGTTCGGACACCTTAAGATCGTTCTTAAGGCAGAGAGGAAACTGTATGTCCTCGAGACGGCGATACCGCCGCAGCCCACTCCGAACGCCGCAAGGGCGGTTCGGGATGCCTATGAAAAGCACGTCAATGATAGCATTGATGTCGCTTGCCTGATGCTAGCGTCTATGACGCCACCGCTGCAGCGTCAGCATGAGGATATGTCGGCTATAGAAATTATAGCGAACCTCAAGATGTTGTATGCTGCACAGGCGAGGACAGAACGCTATAATCTGACGAAGCTCTTCTTTCAGAGCAAACTGGCTGAGGGGAGCCCAGTGGGAGCTCACGTGCTCAAGATGATTGGGCACAAGGAGGCTCTGGAGAAACTGGGGCATACCATCAACCAGGAGCTTGCTGTAGATATTATTCTGCAGTCTCTTCCGCCTTCTTTCGATGCGTTCATCATTAACTTTAATATGAACAAAATCGATTGTACGCCGGCAGAGCTGCTGAATATGCTCTTGACTACTGAGGAAACTCTGAAGGGTAAGCCTTCAACCTCTGTCTTGTTGGTTCCTTCTAGGAACAAGAAGAAGGGGAAGAAGGGCAAGGCCCCTGTCAAGAATTACAGCAAGGCCCTGAAACAGAAGGTGAAGCGGTCGAAGGATAACAGGTGTTTCCACTGTGGCCAGCTGGGTCACTGGAAAAAGGACTGTAAAGCGCTCCAAGGAGATAAGAGGGGAAGCATTGCTTCTGGCTCAGGTATATACGTGACGGAAGTCATGGTTTCATCTTCTTCTATATCATGGGTGTTGGACACTGCATGTGGAGTTCACATTTGTTCAAATGTGCAGGAACTCAAGAGAAGAAGGCAGGTGGGACAGCATGAGGTAGACCTACGCGTTGGAAACGGGGCACGGGTTGCTGCTGTTGCTGTAGGAGACTATTTCATCACTTTACCATCTGGCATTGTATTAGAATTGAACAATTGTTATTTTGTACCCAGTATTACCAAGAATATTATCTCTATTCCTGCTCTTGTCAGCAAAGGATTTGCCTTTGAATGCAAGATTTCAAAGTGTGTTTTAACTTATGATAATATTGTGTATGCAACTGGTTCAATTAACAATGGGTTATTCATGTTGGACATGGAATATTCTATACAAAACATTGATAATAAGAAAGCCAAGTATGCTGATGACAGCACCTTGCTATGGCATAGTCGTTTAGGCCATATAAACAAGAAGCGCATTAAGCGGTTGCATGATCATGGACTGCTGGGATCTTTCTCCTATGAGGAGATTGATACATGCAAAGCTTGTTTAATGGGTAAAATGACGAAGTCTCCTTTTCCTCACAAAGGTCAAAGGACTTCAGGTTTACTTGACCTGATACACAGTGATGTGTGTGGGCCTTTCAGTAAACATGCCAGAGGTGGCTATCAGTACTTCATTACCTTCACTGATGATTTCAGTAGGTATGGATATGTCTATTTAATGAGACATAAAAGTGAATCTTTTGACAAGTTCAAAGAGTTCAAAAATGAAGTACAAAATCAGTTAGGCCGAAATATCAAGGCACTTCGTTCTGATCGAGGTGGAGAATACCTGAGTCATACATTTACTGACTATCTGAAGGAGTGTGGGATTATCTCACAGCTCACTCCGCCAGGAACACCGCAGTGGAATGGTGTGTCCGAGAGGAGAAATAGAACGTTACTTGATATGGTTCGTTCTATGATGAGTCAGGCTACTCTTCCATATTCCTTTTGGGGTTTTGCACTGGAAACAGCTGCAAAGGTACTAAACCGAGTGCCATCCAAGGCAGTTTCAAAGACGCCATATGAGCTATGGTATGGGAAACAGCCTAGCTTGACATTTATCAGGATCTGGGGTTGCGAGGCTTATGTCAAAAAGCTCGCCTCTGGGAAACTGGAGAGCAGATCTGAGAAATGCATCTTTGTCGGTTACCCTAAGGAAACTAAGGGTTATTATTTCTACGATCCCAAAGAGAACAAGATATTTGTTGCTCGGACGGCCATATTTCTTGAGAAGGAGTTTCTTCTGCAAGAGGCCAGTGGGAGAGAAATAAAGCTGGATGAGATTCCAGAGGAAGGACAAAGTAGTCAGGCAGAGTTGGATGTGCCTGAGCCAGTAGATCAGGTTACTGAACAACCTGAGGCTCAGATATCACGGGAACCGCGAAGATCGGGTAGGATCCGTCGACAGCCTGAGCGCTATGTCGGAGTCTACATCATTGATAATGATGAACCCCTAACTTATGCGGATGCGGTCAGTGGACCGGAGTCAGCTAGATGGCTTGAAGCTATGCGAGCCGAGATGGACTCCATGTCAGATAACCAAGTCTGGGATTTGGTTGATCCGCCTCCGGGAGTAATCCCTATAGGCTGTAAATGGATCTTCAAGAAGAAGATTGACATGGATGGTAACGTGGTTACCTATAAAGGCAGGCTAGTTGCGAAAGGTTTCAAACAAATCTACGGGATAGATTATGATGAAACTTTCTCACCTGTAGCCATGTTTAAGTCTATTCGGATTCTTTTCGCGATAGCTGCATATTACGATTATGAGATCTGGCAGATGGATGTGAAGACAGCTTTCCTTAATGGAAATCTGGATGAGGATGTGTATATGACACAACCAGAAGGTTTCACTAATCCATCAGATCGTCATAAAATATGCAAGTTAAAGAAGTCCATTTATGGACATAAACAAGCATCTAGGAGCTGGAATATTCGTTTTGATGAATCAATCTCTGAGTTTGGTTTCATCAAGAACGAGGATGACCCGTGTGTATATAAGAGGTTTAGTGGGAGCGTGATTACATTCCTAATCCTCTACGTCGATGATATCTTGATCATTGGAAATGATATTCCTGAACTGCATGCTGTTAAGGCATGGTTAGGAAAATGTTTCCAGATGAAAGATTTAGGAGAAGCAGCCTATGTATTAGGTGTGAAGATCTACAGGGATAGATCTAAGAGGCTTCTCGGGCTGTGCCAGAGTACTTACATCGATAAGGTCCTGGAGAGATTCCATTTAGAGAATTCTAAACGTGGATATCTTCCAGTCAGACATGGTCTGAATCTTTCGAAGAGTCAGTGTCCACAAACACAGACTGAGAAAGATGAAATGGACAATACGCCTTATGCTTCGGCTATTGGGTCCATTATGTATGCGATGTTGTGTACTCGCCCAGACGTCGCTTACGGGTTAAGCGTGACCAGTCGATTCCAAAGTAATCCAGGTTTGGCGCACTGGATTGCAGTCAAGAACATTTTAAAATATCTGCGGAGGACCAAAGATATGTTCTTGATATATGGTGGTCAGGAAGAACTCAGTATAGAGGGATATACTGACGCTTCGTTCCAGTCGGACCAGGATGATTTCCGATCGCAATCAGGCTATGTTTTTAGCTTGAATGGTGGAGCAGTGGTGTGGAAGAGTTTCAAACAGTCAACTGTTGCTGATTCCACAACAGAAGCCGAGTATGTTGCAGCCTCGGAAGCATCCAAGGAGGCAGTGTGGATTCGTAAGTTCGTGAGAGAACTTGGTGTCGTTCCTTCGAGTGCTGATCCTTTGGTTATCTTCTGTGATAACACTGGAGCCATCGCACAAGCAAAGGAACCGCGGTCGCACCAGAAGTCCAAGCACATACAGAGACGGTTTCACTTGATCCGGGAGATCATTGATCGAGGCGAGATCAAAATATGCAAGGTTCATACAGATGACAATCTGGCAGACCCACTTACCAAGCCTCTGGCGCAGCAGAAGCATGAGAAGCACTGTAATAATATGGGTTTGAGATTTCTCAACCATTAGATTAAGTGCAAGTGGGAGATTGTTGGGGTATGCCCTTAAGGCTAATGTTTGAGGCCTTGGGATTGTATTAGTATCATGTAATAAACTCTTAAGTTTATAAAGGCATGGTTATTATTCAGGTTGTTACCTTGTCTGCTGTAATAAGTGTACTTCTGAATAATGTCTCAAAGCTGTTCAGCTAGGCTGACAGGCTATATGTCCTTAGTCGAGATATCTTGGTGAACATGAGACAGCCTTGATATGATTGAGACTAATATGAGTGCTAATCTTATAGGATGCTTCGAGCATGGAATAAGATGTAGACTCATGGGTACATTGGATGTACTGGACAGACCCTACTGGGATATTCCATTGCTTGTCACAATGTGAATAATCCTTGTAAGCAGCAAGTGGCACATGTCCTTTGACTTGAGATCACTTGTGTTTCTAAATGATGATTGTCATTGTCTTGAGGTAGTTCAATATCATTTGAAACATAATGATTATAGACTATCTTGGATGGTGAGCTTGAATCAGGTTAGGACACTAGTGATAGACATAGGATTGCCGTCTCCTTGTTTAAGGAGTGTGATGTTCTAAAGGGCCCCCTTATGAGATGATTGAGATAGTGTATGGCCATACCCAGATGACTATGTGCATCTGATCTAATCATGCTCATCGTATTGGAGTTACAGGCTTGACATGCTTGTCCAATAAGAACATCCAGTGGTAAAGGACATATGTATGCCTTGTGAATTGAGTCACACTTGTGCTATGGTTTGGGAGTAGTCTTGGAAGACTCTTTCCTTTATATCGGGAGACAGTGATGTGTTGCTAGATACCCCTCACTGATCGTGATAACGTAAGTTATCGTTACCGACATTTAGAGGAAACCCTCAGGGTCGCACAATTTGGTGATATGGCTTACTTAAGTCAGATCGTATGGACTGGATTCTTTGAGTTCAGATTAAAGGGATTTAATCTCTGATTGTAAGTGAGATCTGGTCTGATCATGTTTGATTGATTAGGGCTTGAGATCGGTAAGCTTCGATCGAGAGAGGTGATGCTAGATCGGAGAGATCAGGGGCATCAGGAGATGAACGGTTGGATCATAAGCCTTGGGGTTCGATTTGGTCTAGACCAAGTGGCTTGAGCTATTTCGGTTTGGTTTGATGAACCAAAGCCGATTTGACATTTTGGATTGAACCGGTTCACAAATATGAACGCTTGGTTCAATGCCAAAATGCGTTTTGGGTTGGCTTGAACGCATGGCTTGATTGACTTCCATTTATGGAAAGTCATCAAGGGCCGGTTTTGCTTCAATGCCAAAACGCTTATGCGTTGAGCTCCTCACTTCAACGCCTTGATTCTTTTCGAGGTGTGGTTGACGAAGGTGTGGAGTAGACATCCAAGAGAAGCTCTCGGCCGAACGGATTCATCTCATCAAACCCTTTCCATTCGACAAGAGAAGGCTTGGGTGTCTTGCTAGCACAAGAGATCTCAAGGAAGTGAGCATCTTCATCTTGTGTGTGGACTTGTGGAGGAGACCTAGTTTGATCTCTTCTTCCAAGCCGAATTCCAAGCTTATGGCGTTGGTATGATTTCTCATAACTTAAGTTGATCATATAGTTTCATATGCGATTTTGAAACCCTATTTTCCGCCATGCATGCTAGATGCGCATGATTAGGGTTTTTCCCCCCCCTTTATGTTAGGGGTTCCTTCAATTCCAACTAAGGAACCCATTATTAATTTATGTGAGAATCAATTGCCCATAGAGACTCCATTAGGCATAACACAACTTAAGTTTGGAACATTTATCATTGATGACTTGGAGAGCCAAATTGAACACAAGTCCATAGATCTTTATGAACCACACTTTGAACCTAAGTTAGCTCCTTTTGAAATTGACTTAGACCCTCATTCTAAACCATTAGGAGAAACCTTAGAATTTGAAGATCCTATGAGCCTTTAGTCTTGTATCTTAAACCCTTCTACCCACACATTTAAGGCACACATAGAAACTACTCAACTTGAACATTTTGACTTTATGATGCCTAAACCTTTAGAGCCAATTGAGTTTATGATAGCACCTCCCATACATTTGAACCATAACATGCAATACTTTGACATTATAGCTATTACTCTCTCCCCAACACATTTCACATTAAATGCATATGATTTTATCATTCCTTCCTCTCTCTTACTTGGATGTTATACTAGACAACATGAGCTTGCTAATACATCTTGTTTAAATCTGAATTTTCTTCCACATTGCTCATTGATTGAGAGGAGTGTATTAGGGGTAGGCAAAATCAACCAAAGAAAATCTATGCATGATCAACTTCTCTTTCTAGCTACCCTCAAAGATGAATACATTGATAGGCCTCCACCTGAGCGTGATAAATTAATAGTTTTCAGTCTAGTAGTTTAATTGTTGTTAGTTTTTTAATTACCCTACGTTTCTCCAGGAGTAGAAACACTTGAACCAGGGGTGTCTGATGCAGGAGCATTTTGCCATGATATTTGACTTAGTCAAATTTTGTATAATCATTGTAAACCTTGATTGAACATAGATTTAGTCAATGTTTATTTCTAAATTTTAAATGCAATCCTAAGTTATAATGAGTCACTAATCCTTATTGTTTGTTTGCTATGTGATTAATATGAGACCAAGTCAACTGGTGCACACATCAACGTCTAGCTCAAAGCTCAAGCTACTAAAAGTTCAACCGAAGTTCAGCTTGAGTTCAAACACAACCCAACTAGCTAAGGAAGAAGACTTAGGGCTACATTCATGGCCAGCCCAACAAAGAACAGCAGCCCAAAGATATCTAAAGCCCCATAAAAAAAGATGCTGAACGTTGCAATTTACTGGAAGAAGAAAACTCCAGCAAGCGAAGAGAAAAGCTACACGCAAAAGAGCTGCCCGTTGCAGCTGGCGTGAAGATGAAGAAAAGAGCAACGGCATTGTTACCAGCCCCCCTCTTTATAAAAATTGTATCTCCTTTTTTTTGTAACAGTTGTTGAAGTTGAAATCAATGGAAATAGTTTTCCTCCGTTTGTCGGATGTCTCCTTCTCCCCTCTCTTCCTCTAGGTGCCGAGCACCTCTCCTCTCCCTTTTCTCCAGCTGAACGCCACTCTTCTCAACCTCTGCCTCGTTTAAACAAACTTCCGCCGCTGTCGCATTCCACACCCAGCTTCCAGCCGAGTCCAGCCTTGGACTCTCCGTTCGCCTCCCCGCCGGCAACGATCCGGCCGACGGATCGTACTCAAACTCCAGCCACACATCCTCCCTTTCAGGTCAAACCCACAACCGGCAGGATCACCCCATCCGACGTCTGGTTCGCTGGAATCGGAAGATTTCCGGTGACGCCTCAGCTCACGCCCCTGTTTCCGCCCTTCTCCACGGATCGCCGTCGATCTCCTCCGACAAGTTCCCGTTCGACCCCAAACTCCGGCCATGACCTCTCTTCCATCTTGAGAGCCTCCAGTTGAAGCAGGTTTTGAGTTCGTCCACCACCGGACGAACGGCGAGCAATTCTGTCTACCCGTATAGCTTCCCCTGTTACCGCCCATTTTCTGCCCTGCTCCCGCCTTTCACCGTAGTCCACCTCCAACCGGCCACTGTCCGCCCAGAAACTCAGGCCACATGCTCGCCTCATCCCTAGCAATTCCCAGTTGTAGCAGGTCGGGAGTTCATGCCATCTCCGAAGATCACCGGCAGCCCGTGCATCCTCGCACGTCCTCCCCTGTCTCCGCCAGAAGCAGGCCCGTGTTAGCGCCACCCGCCTCCTAGCGCTCAGGCGCCACCGCCGGCCGGCCGTCACGCCGGAATGCATCCCTACAGCCTCGAGCCTCCCTTCCCCACGCCGCTGCAGCCACCAACGTCAACCCGCTCATGCCCCAGACGCCCTGCTGCTTCCTGAGAACTCAGCCGAGACTGTTACTGTTCACATTCCTGCATTTTGTCTTAATTTGATTAGCGTTTTTAATGCAGGTAATTAACATGCTAGGGGCCACTGAAACACCGGACGCCCTATGCAACTTGGAAGAACATGTCTTGATCTTCATCCTGGACGACTTAATTTTAGCCGAGCGCCAACAGATCAACCTACGCCTCCAAGCAAATTAAGCTGTTTGATAAAATTTCTGTGTTGATTTTCCTTGCTGATTTGAGTATCTATTTTCTTGGAGATGCCCTATTTGACTGACTGAGAATGACACTTCACTTATTTTATACGCTGAAGAGAACAAACTTCACTCTGCTATTTGGCTTTATTGGTTTTCATTATTGATCATTAGAATCATCTCTAAGGCATAACTACTTTTCCTAATTGATAATTTTGGCTGCTAAATGAGTTTAGTATTTTTTTTTCAAGATATTCTAATCATGTGTACTCACCACATCACATACCCCAACAATCTCCCACTTGCACTTAATCTAATGGTTGAGAAATCTCAAACCCATATTATTACAGTGCTTCTCATGCTTCTGCTGCGCCAGAGGCTTTGTAAGCGGGTCAGCTAGATTGTCATCTATATGAACCTTGCAGATCTTGATCTCTCCTCGATCAATGATCTCCCGGATCAAGTGAAACCTTCTCTGTACGTGCTTGGACTTCTGGTGCGACCGTGGTTCCTTTGCTTGTGCTATTGCTCCAGTGTTATCACAGAAGATAACCAAAGGATCTGCACTCGAAGGAATAACACCAAGTTCCTGAATGAACTTACGAATCCACACTGCCTCCTTGGATGCTTCCGAGGCTGCAACATACTCGGGTTTTGTTGTGGAATCAGCAACAATAGTGTTGGGGTATGCCCTTAAGACTAATGTTTGAGGTCTTGGGATTGTAACAGTATCATGTAATAAACTATTATGTTTATAAAGGCATGGTTGTTATTCAGTAAGCTACATTGTCTGCTGCAATATATGTTCTTCTGAATAATATCTCAAAGCTGTTCAGCTAGGCTGACATGCAGTTATGTCCTTAGTCGAGATATCTTGGTGAACATGAGACAGCCTTGATATGGTTAAGACTAATATGTGTTCTAATCTTATAGGATGCTTCGAGCATGGAATAAGATGTAGACTCATGGGTACATTGGATGTACTGGACAGACCCTACTTGGATATTCAATTGCTTGTCACAATGTGAATAATCCTTGAATGCGACAAGTGGCACATTTCCTCTGACTTGAGATCACTTGTGTTTTCTAAATGATGATTGTCATTATTTTGAGATAGTTCAATATCATTTGAAATATAATGATTATAGACTATCTTGGATGGTGAGCTTGAGTCAGGTTAGGGCACTAGTGATAGACATAGGATTGCCGTCTCCTTAATTGGAGTGTGATGTTCTAAAGGGGCCCCCTGGATGAGATGATTGAGAAAGTGTATGGCCATACCCAGATGACTATGTTCATCTGATCTAATCATGCTCATCATATTGGAGTTACAAGCTTGACTTGCTTGTCCAATAAGAACATCCAGTGGTAAAGGAAATTTGTATGCTTTGTGAATTGATTCACACTTGTGCTGTTTTTGGGTGTAGTCTTGGAAGACTCTTTCCTTTATATCGGGAGACAGTGATGTGTTGCTAGATACCCCTCACTGATCGTGATAACGTAAGTTATCGTTACCGACATTTAAAGGAAACCCTTAGGGTCGCACAATTTGATGATATGGCTTTCTTGAGTCAGATCATGTGGACTGAATTATTCGGGTTCAGTTTAAAGGGATTTAATCTCTGATTGTAAGTGAGATCTGGTCTGATCATGTTTGATTGATTAGGGCTTGAGATCGGTAAGCTTCGATTGAGAGAATGAATGCTAGATCAGTCAGATCAGGAGCATTGAGAGATTGACGGTCAGATCAAGAGCCTTAGGGTTTATTTTGATCTGGACTTATTTCTTGGTTTATTTGGTTAGTGGACCAAATCGGTTTGAACCAGCTCATGGATGAGCGCATGGTTCAAAGGTGATGTGGCATTTGCGATTGGGGTAAACCCAAGATCGCATGTGGAGAAGTGGGATGCTATTTTTGGATAGCACTTCTCAAACGTGGCCATGATCTCACGTCGCCCCTCTCTTGCCTCTTCACGCCTTTGACGCCTCCTTGGGTTGTATTCGAGTGGCATTCTGGTGTAGAGGAAGTCTAAGGCGACAAGAGAGAAAAACGCCAAGAAGAAAAGCTCTCCTTTCCCTTTGCATTCGATCAAGACGCCTTGGACGATCCTTGCTAGCACAAGGGACGACAAGAAGAAGCACATCTTCATCTTGTGTGTGACGATTTGGAGGAGATCTTCGTTGTTCTCTTACTTCCAAGGCGCCATCTTGAAATGGCCATGGTATGAATCGAATCACTTCTTTACAATCGGTTTTGTTAAGTTGATCATATAATGCATGCTCATTGATCCTATGAAACCCTTTATCCGCTGCCCCCTTTCCTTTTTGCGCCACCATAGGGTTTTCGCTCCCTTTGGGGAACCATCAATTTGTATCAGAGCGAGGTTAACGCATGTTTTTGTATGATTGCTTAAGCCATTTTGTGATCCATGCTTGCGAAAATGCTTAGATCTTCAATACATGCATAAATACATGTTTAGTTGTCATAAGCGAAACTTGTATTTGTTTTTCTTGCGCATGTATGTTGGCGCTTGATGTAGTTTTTCTCAAACAAATATCACTTGCGCGACTCATTATAGATCTAAGATGCGCCTGCATTAAACCCTTAGACGGGTTATTAGGGTTGAAGTTATCCCCTAGGTTAGATCCAGACAGTCTGATCAGACCATCTGACAGCCTAGATGGGTCGACCAGATAGCACCTTGGCGCATGCTAAAGGTGGCTATAGGTCGACTGCATCACAGGCGTGTAGCGATGTCTGATTGAGACAACCTGTGAACGCACATGAGTTAGGCCCGGGCTCACACCCGCTTGCCAGACCTCATTGTGGTTGTTTAGCCCTTGGCGCATGCATGGTTGACCCTTTTGGTCGACTCAAGTCAGTTAGGACTTGGTGCATGTAAGGGCAGTGGATCTGACTAGGTTGGATGAGTGGATCCCTAGTAATGGACCGTTGTAAGGTTGTAGGGCATATAAGCAAAATAAAATTGATGCCCATGGGGTTTTTCGAAAAATTTATTTTAATGAATGGATCACATGATGATTGATGCCATGTGTTTGTCTATTTATTCTTATGTGGGCTGCCCATGTTAAATCTGTGCTGTGCTGGGGCCTGCGTGCCTGTATTAATATGTAAATTAATTATTGTGATCTGCGCATCACATTGCTTTTAAGTTATAAAATGTAATTGACCTGCGTGTCAATCTTGTCTAGATAGTTAAATTTGTAATTTAATTAGACAAGAGCACATAGCACACTTGGCAGAGGCGCTTGCAGCAGAGGCTTGACCAGGTGGGAGGTCTAGGGTTTGACCCTAGGACCTGGCGCATTTTCCCTGGTAGGCGCACCAGAGCTGCAGATGGCGCTTGGGCCCAGGTTTGGGCCAAATGAGCAGCGAAAGCCCCATGAAGAAAAGCAAGTGAAGACTTAAGTTTCTTAAGGTCTTACTTAGGCTATGGGCTTTTACCACATAAGATCCATGCTTTCTTTTATTGCCTAAATATTAGAATTGCATGATTAGTTTATCTTCTGCTATCACCATAGGAATTGCATGATAGTGAAGAAGATAAAAGACCGTTAAAATCCAACGCTAAAATTTCAAGCTCGTAAGCCTTCTGACGCGAAACCTCACTGTTCTGACTATTGTTGGAGCCGTGTTGTACCCACTCAGTGGGCACATCCATCTATCTTTAGACGGTGCGGGATTACACCTGCGTGTTACAGAGTGGGGATTTATCCCTTCTCGTTGCTCAGCATAGCACGTGGTGGTCCAGGGAGTAGGTCGGGTCAGCTTGACCGTGTAGGCTACATATGTGGCGCATATGGTAGCACATGGGGGCAGCCATCTGTGGGGTCAGAGATTGTGTTGTACCAACTTAGTTGGCACAGTCTGCTGGATTGCCCAGATGAAGGGGAATCGCACGGGTTGGCGATTGGCTGGGACAGCCTACCAGAGATTAGTGCTTGTACTCTCTGTGCATCTTATCTCGCCTGAGCGGGACGCGGAGACCAAGTATGAAATCTGGATCCCATCTCACTAAAAGAGTGCTACTCTTTCGGGCTGTTTTGCTGGATTTTTCAGCCAGATAAAATAGTGAGAAAAAGAATCTTTCTTAAGTCCTGATTGATTCTTAACATTGATACTGACCTTGCTGTTCTTGCATTGTTGTAGATACCTGCAGCAACGAACACCATGAACTTCAATGTGCGATCCCTACTGGAAAGGGAGAAGTTTGCTGGGCCGAACTTCTCTGACTGGTTTGGACACCTTAAGATTGTTCTTAAGGCAGAGAGGAAACTGTATGTCCTCGAGACGGCGATACCGCCTGAGCCCGCTCCGAACGCCGCAAGGGCGGTTCGGGAAGCCTATGAAAAGCACGTCAATGATAGCATTGATGTCGCTTGCCTGATGCTAGCGTCTATGACGCCACCGCTGCAGCGTCAGCATGAGGATATGTCGGCTATAGAGATTATAGCGAACCTCAAGATGATGTATGCTGCACAGGCGAGGACTGAACGCTATAATTTGACGAAGCTGTTCTTTCAGAGCAAACTGGCTGAAGGGAGCCCAGTGGGAGCTCACGTGCTCAAGATGATTGGGCACAAGGAGGCTCTAGAGAAACTGGGGCATACCATCAATCAGGAGCTTGCTGTGGACATTATTCTGCAGTCTCTCCCGCCATCATTCGACGCGTTCATTGTTAACTTTAATATGAACAAAATCGATTGTACTCTGGCAGAGCTGCTGAATATGCTCTTGACTACTGAGGAGACTCTGAAGGGTAAGCCTTCGATCTCTGTCTTAATGGTTCCTTCTAGGAACAAGAAGAAGGGGAAGAAGGGCAAGACCCCTGTCAAGAGCTACAGCAAGGCTCTGAAGCAGAAGGTTAAGCGGTCCAAGGAATACAGGTGTTTCCACTGTGGCCAGCTGGGTCACTAGAAAAAGGACTGTAAAGCGCTCCAAGGAGATAAGAGGGGAAGCTTCGCTTCTGGCTCAGGTATTTACGTGACTGAGGTCATGTTTTCTTCTTCTATATCATGGGTGTTGGACACTGCATGTGGAGTTCACATTTGTTCAAATGTACAGGAACTCAAGAGAAGAAGACAGGTGGGACAGTATGAGGTGGACCTACGAGTTGGAAACGGGGAACGGGTTACTGCTGTTGCTGTAGGAGACTATTTCATCTCTTTGCCATTTGGACTTGTATTAGAACTAAACAGTTGTTACTGTTGGGGTATGCCCTTAAGGCTAATGTTTGAGGCCTTGGGATTGTATAAGTATCATGTAATAAACTCTTATGTTTATAAAGGCATGGTTATTATTCAGGTTGCTACCTTGTCTGCTGTAATAAGTGTACTTCTGAATAATGTCTCAAAGCTGTTCAGTTAGGCTGACATGCATATGTCCTTAGTCGAGATATCTTGGTGAACATGAAACAGCCTTGATATGATTGAGACTAATATGTGTTCTAATCTTATAGGATGCTTCGAGCATGGAATAAGATGTAGACTCATGGGTACATTGGATGTACTGGACAGACCCTACTAGGATATTCAATTGCTTGTCACAATGTGAATGATCCTTGTAAGCACCAAGTGGCACATGTCCTCTGACTTGAGATCACTTGTGTTTCTAAATGATGATTGTCATTGTCTTGAGGTAGTTCAATATCATTTGAAACATAATGATTATAGACTATCTTGGATGGTGAGCTTGAATCAGGTTAGGGCACTAGTGATAGACATAGGATTGCCGTCTCCTTGTTTAAGGAGTGTGATGTTCTAAAGGGCCCCCCTATATGAGATGATTGAGATAGTGTATGGCCATACCCAGATGACTATGTTCATCTGATCTAATCATGCTCATCGTATTGGAGTTACAAGCTTGACCCGCTTGTCCAATAAGAACATCCAGTGGCAAAGGACACATGTATGCCTAGTGAAGTTGATTCACACTTGTGCTGTGGTTTGGGTGAAGTCTTGGAAGACTCTTTCCTTTATATCGGGAGACAGTGATGTGTTGCTAGATACCCCTCACTGATCGTGATAACGAAAGTTATCGTTACCGACATTTAAAGGAAACCCTCAGGGTCGCACAATTTGATGATATGGCTTACTTAAGTCAGATCGTGTGGACTGAATTGTTTGGGTTCAGTTTAAAGGGATAGAGGCTCTGATTGTAAGTGAGATCTGGTCTGATCATGTTTGATTGATTGGGACTTGAGATCGGTAAGCTTCGATCGAGAGTATTGATGCTAGATCGGTGAGATCAAGAGTATCACGAGATCAACGGTTAGATATTGAACCATTGGTTCAATGAGATCTAGACCATGGCTTGGGCTGGTTTAATTTGGTTCTTGAACCAAATTGAAATGGATTGAAGTGGCTTGAACCGGTTCACAAGGGTGAACGCTTGGTTCAAGGGGTTAGGCGTTTTGGTTCGGTAATGGGCGCATAGCTTCATCTCTTCCATTTATGGAAAGAATTGAAGGCGACTTCACCTTAACGCCAAAGCGTTTTGGAACGCTCGACTTCACTCCTCTCTTCTCAACGTTCTGTTGGGGTATGCCCTTAAGGCTAATGTTTGAGGCCTATGGGAATGTAACAAGTATCATGTAATAAACTCTATGTGTTTATAAAGGCATGGTTGTTATTCAGTTAGCTACATTGTCTGCTGCAATATATGTTCTTCTGAATAATGTCTCAAAGCTGTTCAGCTGGGCTGACATGCTATTATGTCCTTAGTCGATATATCTTGGTAAACATGAGACAGCCTCGATATGGTTAAGACTAATATGTGTTCTAATCTTATAGGATGCTTCGAGCATGGAATAAGATGTAGACTCATGGGTACATGGGATGTACTGGACAGACCCTACTAGGATGTTCAATTGTTTTTCACAATGTGAATATTCCTTGATTAAGACAAGTGGCACATTACCTCTGACTTGAGATCACTTGTGTTTTCTAAATGATGATTGTCATTGTTTTGAGGTAGTTCAATATCATTTGAAACATAATGATTATAGACTATCTTGGATGGTGAGCTTGAATCAGGTTAGAGCACTAGTGATAGACATAGGATTGCCGTCTCCTTGTTTAAGGAGTGTGATGTTCTAAAGGGGCCCCCTGGATGAGATGATTGAGAGAGTGTATGGCCATACCCAGGTGACAGTGCTCATCTGTTCTAATCATGCTCATCATATTGGAGTTACGAGCTTGACAGGCTTGTCCAATAAGAACATCCAGTGGCAAAGGAAATATGTATGCTTTGTGAATTGATTCACACTTGTGCTGTTTTTGGGTGAAGTCTTGGAAGACTCTTTCCTTGATATCGGGAGACAGTGATGTGTTGCTAGATACCCCTCACTGGTTGTGATAATGTAAATTATCGTTACCGATGTTTTAAGGAAACCCTCAGGGTCGCACAATTGATGATATGGCTTACTTAAGTCAGATCGTGTGGACTGAATTGTTTCGGGTTCAGTTTAAAGGGATTTAATCTCTGATTGTGAGTGAGATCTGGTCTGATCATGTTTGATTGATTAGGGCTTGAGATCGGTAAGCTTCGATCGAGAGAAGAGATGCTAGATCGGTCAGATCAGGAGCATCATAGAGATCAACGGCTAGATCTGGAACCTTAGGGTTTTAATATGATCTAGGCCATGTCGTTTGGTTTATTTGGTAATTGAACCAAAATTAAATTAAACCAAAATGGTTCAAGCATTGGCGACAAGTTCACTTGGCGTGAACATGTTGGGCGGTTAGTGGTGCTATTTTTAGCAACCATGATCTCCACTTGGAGACTCACGTTCGAAAGAGAGTGCTCTCTCTATTCTCGCCACTTGAACGCATTCCTCTTGGGTTTTTTCCATGGGTGACGACGCCTTGGATTGAGAGGAGAAATCGGCAAAGAAAAGATCTCTTCATCCCTTTCTCATTTTCGATCAAAGACTTCTTTGGATCTTGCTAGCACAAGGATCGCAAAGAGGAGTAGGCGACATCAACTGTGTGCGTCACCTCTGGAGAAGATCTGCTTTGATCTTTGCTTCCTAGGCGCCATTCGAAATGGCTATGGTATGAGTTTTATCTCTTACATGCAATCGTTTCCATTTGGTTGATCATATCACATGAACCGATTCTTGAAACCCTAATCCGCTGCCCAAAAATTTTATGCGCCACTGCCTAGGGTTTTCGCTCCCCCTAGAAGGGGACCCCCCCTTAGTTTAAGGGGTACTTTCAATTGGTATCAGAGCCTGATGTTTCATGCTTGTTTATGATTGCCATGATATGTCATATGATCCATGTATGCGCATTATAATAGATCTATAGGTTACATGCGATTATCTAAGTTGGCGAAAATTCATGATTTGTATAGATGTTATTTTCTCCATTGCGCATGTTGTTGTTGGCGCATGTTTTTGTAAGTTTTTCTAAAACCTTGATCACATGCGCGTTTCACCTTAGATCTAATGCTCCTACATTAAACCCTTAGATGGGTTATTAGGGTTGAAGTCACCCCCTAGGTTAGATCCAAACATGTCTGATCAGACTATCTGACAGCCTGAATGGGTCGACCAGTTAGCACCTTGGCGCATGCCTGTGGTGGCTATAGGTCGACTGCAGACAGGTGTGTAGCGATGTCTGATTGAGACAACTGATGAACGCACCTGAGTTAGGCCCGGGGTCACGCCCGCTTGCCAGACCTCAGTGTGGTCGTTCAGCCTTGGTGCATGCATGGTTGACCTTTTGGTCGACTCAAGTCAGTTAGGACTTGGTGCATGCTAGGGCAGTGGATCTGACTAGGTTGGATGAGTGGATCCCTAGTAATGGACCATTGTAAGGTTGTGGGGCAAATAAGGAAAAATTAAAAAAAAAAAATCGATCCCAAGGGGTTTTTTAAAAATTTATTTTTCCTGACTGGATCACATGATGGTTGTTGCATCTGCTTGTTTATTTAGTCTTATGTGGGCTGCCCGTTTTTAATGTGTGCTGTGCTGGGGCCTGCGTGCCTGGATTATATGTTGTAAATTAATTTTCTTTATGTGATCTGCGTATCACAATTTTAATTAATTTATAATGTGAAAGTGACCTGCGTGTCACTCTTGTCTAGATAGTTAAATTTGTAATTTAATTAGACAAGAGCACAATGCACACTTGGCAGAAGCGCATGCAGCAGTGGCTGGACCAGGTGGGAGGTCTAGGGTTCGACCCTAGGACCAGGCGCAAATTCCTGGTGGGCGCACCAGAGCTGCAGTTGGCGCTTGGGCTCAGGTTTGGGCCAGATGAGCAGCTAAAGACCCATAAAGAGCAAGTGTAGACTTAAGTTAGGTTAAGGTCTCACTAGGGCTATGGGCTTTTACCACAAAAGACACATGCTTTCTTTTATTGCTATATATTAGAATTGCATGAGTAAATTTATCTTCTGCTATCACCATAGGAATTGCATGATAGGCAAGAAGATAAAAGACCGTTAAAATCCAACGATTAAATATCAAGCTCGTAAGCCTTCTGACGCGAAACCTCACTGTTCTGATTATCGTTGGAGCCGTGTTGTACCCACTCAGTGGGCACGTCCATCTATCTTCAGACGGTGCGGGATTACACCTGTGTGTTACAGAGCAGGGATTTATCCCTTCTCGTTGCTCAGCATAGCACATGGTGGTCCAGGGAGTAGGTCGGGTCAGCTTGACCGTGTAGGCTACATATGTGGCGCATATGGTAGCACATGGAGGCAGCCATCTGTGGGGTCAGAGATTGTGTTGTACCAACTCAGTTGGCACAGTCTGCTGGACTGCCCAGATGAAGGGGAATCGCACGGGTTGGCGATCGGCAGGGACTGCCTACCAGAAACTAGTGCTTGTACTCTCTGTGCATCTTATCTCGCCTGAGCGGGACGCGGAGACCAAGTATGAAATCTGGATCCCATCTCACTAAAAGAGTTCTACTCTTTCGGGCTGTTTTGCTGGATTTTTCACGCCTGATAAAATAGTGAGAAAAAGAATCTTTCTTAAGTCCTGATTGATTCTCATACATTGATACTGACCTTGCTGTTCTTGCATTGTTGTAGATACCTGCAGCAACGAACACCATGAACTTCAATGTGCGATCCCTACTGGAAAGAGAGAAGTTTGCTGGGCCGAACTTCTCTGACTGGTTTGGACACCTTAAGATCGTTCTTAAGGCAGAGAGGAAACTGTATGTCCTCGAGACGGCGATACCGCCGCAGCCCGCTCCGAACGCCGCAAGGGCGGTTCGGGAAGCCTATGAAAAGCACGTCAATGATAGCATTGATGTCGCTTGCCTGATGTTAGCGTCTATGACGCCACCGCTGCAGCGTCAGCATGAGGACATGTCGGCTAGAGACATGATTACAAACCTCAAGATGTTGTATGCTGCACAGGCGAGGACTGAACGCTATAATTTGACGAAGCTCTTCTTTCAGAGCAAACTGGCTGAAGGGAGCCCAGTGGGAGCTCACGTGCTCAAGATGATTGGGCACAAGGAGGCTCTAGAGAAACTGGGGCATACCATCAACCAGGAGCTTGCTGTGGACATTATTCTGCAGTCTCTCCCGCCATCATTCGACGCGTTCATTATTAATTTTAATATGAACAAAATCGATTGTACTCCGGCAGAGCTGCTGAATATGCTCTTGACCACTGAGGAAACTCTGAAGGGTAAGCCTTCAACCTCTGTCTTGATGGTTCCTTCCAGGAACAAGAAGAAGGGGAAGAAGGGCAAGGCCCCGGTCAAGAATTACAGCAAGGCTCTGAAGCAGAAGGTGAAGCGGTCTAAGGAATACAGGTGTTTCCACTGTGGCCAGCTGGGTCACTGGAAAAAGGACTGTAAAGCGCTCCAAGGAGATAAGAGGGGAAGCTTTGCTTCTGGCTCAGGTATATTCATGACTGAGGTCATGTATTCTTCTTCTGTATCATGGGTGTTGGACACTGCATGTGGAGTTCACATTTGTTCAAATGTGCAGGAACTCAAGAGAAGAAGGCAGGTGGGACAGCATGAGGTGGACCTACGCGTTGGAAACGGGGCACGGGTTGCTGCTGTTGCTGTAGGAGACTACTTCATTACTTTACCATCTGGAATTGTATTGGAACTAAACAGTTGTTATTTTGTTCCCAGTATAACTAAAAATATTATCTCCATTCCTGCTCTTGTCAGGAAGGGGTTTTCCTTTGAATGCAATATTTCAAAGTGTGTTTTGTCATATGATAATATTGTTTATGCAACTGGTTCAATTAATAATGGGTTATTCATGTTGGACATGGAAAGTTCTATACAGAATGTTGATATTAAGAAAGCCAAGTATGCTGATGACAGCACCTTGCTATGGCATAGTCGTTTAGGCCATATTAACGAGAAACGCATTAAGCGGTTGCATGATCATGGACTGCTGGGATCATTCTCCTATAAGGAGATTGATACATGCAAAGCTTGTTTGATGGGTAAAATGACGAAGTCACCTTTTCCTAATAAAGGTCAAAGGGCTTCAGGTTTACTTGACCTCATACACAGTGATGTGTGTGGGCCATTTAGTAAACATGCCAGAGGTGGCTATCAGTACTTCATTACATTTACTGATGATTTCAGTAGATATGGGTATGTCTATCTGATGAGACATAAGAGTGAATCTTTTGACAAGTTCAAAGAGTTCAAGAATGAAGTACAAAATCAGCTAGGCCGTAATATCAAGGCACTTCGCTCAGATCGAGGTGGTGAATACCTAAGTCATGCATTTACTGACTATCTAAAGGAGTGTGGGATTATCTCACAGCTCACTCCACCAGGAACACCGCAATGGAATGGTGTGTCCGAGAGGAGAAATAGAACGTTACTTGATATGGTTCGTTCTATGATGAGTCAGGCTACTCTTCCATACTCCTTTTGGGGTTTTGCGCTGGAAACAGCTGCAAAGGTACTAAACCGAGTGCCATCCAAGGCAGTTTCAAAGACGCCATATGAGTTATGGTATGGGAAACAGCCGAGCTTGACATTTATCAGGATCTGGGGTTGCGAGGCTTATGTTAAAAAGCTCGCCTCTGGGAAACTAGAGAGCAGATCTGACAAATGTATCTTTGTCGGTTACCCTAAGGAAACTAAGGGTTATTATTTCTTCGATCCCAATGAGAACAAGGTTTTTGTTGCTCGGACGGCCATATTTCTTGAGAAGGAGTTTCTTCTGCAAGAGGCCAGTGGGAGAGAAATAAAGCTGGATGAGAATCCAGAAGAAGGACAAAGTGATCAAGCACAGTTGGATGAGCCTGAGCCGGTAGAACAGGTTATTGAACAACCTGAGGCTCAGACATCACGGGAACCGCGAAGATCGGGTAGGATTCGTCGACAGCCTGAGCGCTATGACGGAGTCTACATCATTGACAATGATGAACCCCTTACTTATGCGGATGCGGTCAGTGGACCAGAGTCAGCGAGATGGCTTGAGGCTATGCGCGCCGAGATGGACTCCATGTCAGATAACCAAGTCTGGGATTTGGTTGATCCGCCTCCGGGAGTTATCCCTATAGGCTGTAAATGGATCTTCAAGAAGAAGATTGACATGGATGGTAACGTAGTTACCTATAAAGGCAGGCTAGTTGCGAAAGGTTTCAAACAAATCTACGGGATAGATTATGATGAAACTTTCTCACCTGTAGCCATGTTTAAGTCTATTCGGATTCTTTTCGCGATAGCTGCATATTATGATTATGAGATTTGGCAGATGGATGTGAAAACAGCTTTCCTTAATGGAAATCTGGATGAGGATGTGTATATGACACAACCAGAAGGTTTCACTAATCCAGCAGATCGTCATAAAATATGCAAGTTAAAGAAGTCCATTTATGGACTTAAACAAGCATCAAGAAGCTGGAATATTCGTTTTGATGAATCAGTTACTGAATTTGGTTTCATCAAGAACGAGGATGACCCGTGTGTATATAAGAGGTTTAGTGGGAGCGTGATTACTTTCCTAGTCCTCTACGTCGATGATATCTTGATCATTGGAAACGACATTCCTGAAATGCATGCTGTTAAGGCATGGCTGAGGAAATGTTTCCAGATGAAAGATCTAGGAGAAGCAGCCTATGTGTTAGGTGTGAAGATCTACAGGGATAGATCTAAGAGGCTTCTCGGGCTGTGCCAGAGTACTTACATCGATAAGGTCCTGGAGAGATTTCACTTAGAGAATTCTAAGCGAGGATATCTTCCAGTCAGACATGGTCTGAATCTTTCTAAGAGTCAGTGTCCACAAACACAGACTGAGAAAGATGAAATGAACAATACGCCTTATGCTTCGGCTATTGGTTCTATAATGTATGCGATGTTGTGTACTCTCCCGCCCTCTTTCGATGCGTTCATTATTAACTTTAATATGAACAAAATCGATTGTACGCCGGCAGAGCTGCTGAATATGCTCTTGACAACTGAGGAAACTCTGAAGGGCAAGCCTTCAACCTCTGTCTTAATGGTTCCTTCTAGGAACAAGAAGAAGGGGAAGAAGGGCAAGGCCCCTGTCAAGAATTACAGCAAGGCTCTGAAACAGAAGGTCAAGCGGTCGAAGGACAACAGGTGTTTCCACTGTGGCCAGCTGGGTCACTGGAAAAAGGACTGTAAAGCGCTCCAAGGAGATAAGAGGGGAAGCATCGCTTCTGGCTCAGGTATATATGTGACTGAGGTCATGTTATCTTCTTCTACCATATCATGGGTGTTGGACACTGCATGTGGAGTTCACATTTGTTCAAATGTACAGGAACTCAAGAGAAGAAGGCAGGTGGGACAGCATGAGGTAGACCTACGCGTTGGAAACGGGGCACGGGTTGCTGCTGTTGCTGTAGGAGACTATTTCATTTCTTTACCATCTGGCATTGTATTGGAATTAAACAATTGTTATTTTGTACCCAGTATTACTAAGAATATTATCTCTATTCCTGCTCTTGTCAGGAAAGGATTTGCCTTTGAATGCAATATTTCAAAGTGTGTTTTATCTTGTGATAATATTGTGTATGCAACTGGTTCAATTAACAATGGGTTGTTCATGTTGGACATGGAAAATTCTATACAAAACATTGATAATAAGAAAGCCAAGTATGCTGATGACAGCACCTTTCTATGGCATAGTCGTTTAGGCCATATTAACGAGAAGCGCATTAAGCGGTTGCATGATCATGGACTGCTGGGATCATTCTCCTATGAGGAGATTGATACATGCAAAGCTTGTTTGATGGGTAAAATGACGAAGTCACCTTTTTCTAATAAAGGTCAAAGGGCTTCAGGTTTACTTGACCTTATACACAGTGATGTGTGTGGGCCATTTAGTAAACATGCCAGAGGTGGCTATCAGTACTTCATTACCTTTACTGATGATTTCAGTAGGTATGGGTATGTCTATTTGATGAGACATAAGAGTGAATCTTTTGACAAGTTCAAAGAGTTCAAAAATGAAGTACAGAATCAGCTAGGCCGAAATATCAAGGCACTTCGCTCAGATCGAGGTGGTGAATACTTGAGTCATGCGTTTACTGACTATCTAAAGGAGTGTGGGATTATCTCACAGCTCACTCCGCCAGGAACACCGCAATGGAATGGTGTGTCCGAGAGGAGAAATAGAACGTTACTTGATATGGTTCGTTCTATGATGAGTCAGGCCACTCTTCCATACTCCTTTTGGGGTTTTGCACTGGAAACAGCTGCAAAGGTACTAAACCGAGTGCCATCCAAGGCAGTTTCAAAGACGCCATATGAGTTATGGTATGGGAAACAGCCTGGCTTGACATTTATCAGGATCTGGGGTTGCGAGGCTTATGTCAAAAAGCTCGCCTCTGGGAAACTGGAGAGCAGATCTGAGAAATGTATCTTTGTCGGTTACCCTAAGGAAACTAAGGGTTATTATTTCTACGATCCCAAAGAGAACAAAGTTTTTGTTGCTCGGACGGCCATATTTCTTGAGAAGGAATTTCTTCTGCAAGAGGCCAGTGGGAGAGAAATAAAGCTGGATGAGATTCCAGAGGAAGGACAAAGTAGTCAAGCACAGTTGGATGTGCCTGAGCCGGTAGATCAGGTTATTGAACAACCTGAGGCTCAAATAACACGGGAACCGCGAAGATCGGGAAGGATCCGTCGTCAGCCTGAGCGCTATGACGGAGTCTACATCATTGATAATGATGAACCCCTCACTTATGCGGATGCGGTTAGTGGACCGGAGTCAGCTAGATGGCTTGATGCTATGCGAGCCGAGATGGACTCCATGTCAGATAACCAGGTCTGGGATTTGGTTGATCCGCCTCCGGGAGTAATCCCAATAGGCTGTAAATGGATCTTCAAGAAGAAGATTGACATGGATGGTAACGTGGTTACCTATAAAGGCAGGCTAGTTGCGAAAGGTTTCAAACAAATCTACGGGTTAGATTATGATGAAACTTTCTCTCCTGTAGCCATGTTTAAGTCTATTCGGATTCTTTTCGCAATAGCTGCATATTACGATTATGAGATCTGGCAGATGGATGTGAAAACAGCTTTCCTTAATGGAAATCTGGATGAGGATGTGTATATGACACAACCGGAAGGTTTCACTGATCCATCAGATCGTCATAAAATATGCAAGTTAAAGAAGTCCATTTATGGACTGAAACAAGCATCTAGAAGCTGGAACATTCGTTTTGATGAATCAATCTCTGAGTTTGGTTTCATCAAGAACGAAGATGACCCGTGTGTTTATAAGAGGTTTAGTGGGAGCGTAATTACATTCCTAATCCTCTACGTCGATGATATCTTGATCATTGGAAATGATATTCCTGAAATGCATGCTGTTAAAGCATGGTTAAGGAAATGTTTCCAGATGAAAGATTTGGGAGAAGCAGCCTATGTGTTAGGTGTGAAGATCTACAGGGATAGATCTAAGAGGCTTCTCGGGCTGTGCCAGAGTACTTACATCGATAAAGTCCTGGAGAGATTTCATTTAGAGAATTCTAAACGAGGATATCTTCCAGTCAGACATGGTCTGAATCTTTCGAAGAGTCAGTGTCCACAAACACAGACTGAGAAAGATGAAATGGACAATACGCCTTATGCTTCGGCTATTGGGTCCATTATGTATGCGATGTTATGTACTCGCCCAGACGTCGCTTACGGGTTAAGCGTGACCAGTCGATTCCAAAGTAATCCAGGTTTGGCGCACTGGATTGCAGTCAAGAACATTATAAAATATCTGCGGAGGACCAAAGATATGTTCTTGATATATGGTGGTCAGGAAGAACTCAGTATTGAAGGATATACTGACGCTTCGTTCCAGTCGGACCAGGATGATTTCCGATCGCAATCAGGCTATGTTTTTAGCTTGAATGGTGGAGCAGTGGTGTGGAAGAGTTTCAAACAGTCAACTGTTGCTGATTCCACAACAGAAGCCGAGTATGTTGCAGCCTCGGAAGCATCCAAGGAGGCAGTGTGGATTCGTAAGTTCGTGAGAGAACTTGGTGTCGTTCCTTCGAGTGCAGATCCTTTGGTTATCTTCTGTGATAACACTGGAGCAATCGCACAAGCAAAGGAACCACGGTCGCACCAGAAGTCCAAGCACATACAGAGACGGTTTCACTTGATCCGGGAGATCATTGATCGTGGCGAGATCAAAATATGCAAGGTTCATACAGATGACAATCTGGCAGACCTGCTTACCAAGCCTCTGGCGCAGCAGAAGCATGAGAAGCACTGTAATAATATGGGTTTGAGATTTCTCAACCATTAGATTAAGTGCAAGTGGGAGATTGTTGGGGTATGCCCTTAAGGCTAATGTTTGAGGCCTTGGGATTGTATAAGTATCATGTAATAAACTCTTATGTTTATAAAGGCATGGTTATTATTCAGGTTGCTACCTTGTCTGCTGTAATAAGTGTACTTCTGAATAATGTCTCAAAGCTGTTCAGCTAGGCTGACATGCATATGTCCTTAGTCGAGATATCTTGGTGAACATGAGACAGCCTTGATATGATTGAGACTAATATGTGTTCTAATCTTATAGGATGCTTCGAGCATGGAATAAGATGTAGACTCATGGGTACATTGGATGTACTGGACAGACCCTACTAGGATATTCAATTGCTTGTCACAATGTGAATGATCCTTGTAAGCACCAAGTGGCACATGTCCTCTGACTTGAGATCACTTGTGTTTCTAAATGATGATTGTCATTGTCTTGAGGTAGTTCAATATCATTTGAAACATAATGATTATAGACTATCTTGGATGGTGAGCTTGAATCAGGTTAGGGCACTAGTGATAGACATAGGATTGCCGTCTCCTTGTTTAAGGAGTGTGATGTTCTAAAGGGCCCCCCTATATGAGATGATTGAGATAGTGTATGGCCATACCCAGATGACTATGTTCATCTGATCTAATCATGCTCATCGTATTGGAGTTACAAGCTTGACCCGCTTGTCCAATAAGAACATCCAGTGGCAAAGGACACATGTATGCCTAGTGAAGTTGATTCACACTTGTGCTGTGGTTTGGGTGAAGTCTTGGAAGACTCTTTCCTTTATATCGGGAGACAGTGATGTGTTGCTAGATACCCCTCACTGATCGTGATAACGAAAGTTATCGTTACCGACATTTAAAGGAAACCCTCAGGGTCGCACAATTTGATGATATGGCTTACTTAAGTCAGATCGTGTGGACTGAATTGTTTGGGTTCAGTTTAAAGGGATAGAGGCTCTGATTGTAAGTGAGATCTAGTCTGATCATGTTTGATTGATTGGGACTTGAGATCGGTAAGCTTCGATCGAGAGTATTGATGCTAGATCGGTGAGATCAAGAGTATCACGAGATCAACGGTTAGATATTGAACCATTGGTTCAATGAGATCTAGACCATGGCTTGGGCTGGTTTAATTTGGTTCTTGAACCAAATTGAAATGGATTGAAGTGGCTTGAACCGGTTCACAAGGGTGAACGCTTGGTTCAAGGGGTTAGGCGTTTTGGTTCGGTAATGGGCGCATAGCTTCATCTCTTCCATTTATGGAAAGAATTGAAGGCGACTTCACCTTAACGCCAAAGCGTTTTGGAACGCTCGACTTCACTCCTCTCTTCTCAACGTTCATCCTTGGAGGTGAGTGCATTCGGATGAGAAGGGGAGGAAGGTTGCTCTCGCCAAGCTTGATCTCCAAAACTCCTTCACGCGACAAGGGATACTTTGGAGCCTTGCTAGCACAAGGGACGTTCAAGGTGTAGGCCTTCTTCTTCTTGTGTGCGATTCCTTTGGAGAAGTTCTCTTTGAACTTTGCTTCCAAGCCGACATCCGATCTATGGCATTGGTATGATCACATTCTTGATCTAATGAAATATTATAGTTGATCATATGAGCACATAAGCGATTGAATTCTTGAAACCCTAGCAAAATGCATGCGCCCCCTTGTTTAGGGTTTTCGCCCCCCCTCTTGAAAGGGGTTTTTAACCGCTTGCGCTCCCCCTTGAAGGGTACCCTTCAATTGGTATCAGAGCTAGGATCTTATATGATTCATATGATTGCTATGTATGTATTGTGATCCATATATGTTTGATGCTTAGATCTATGTTTTCTCTTCATGCGATTATACTAGTGGATAGTATGTTCATGTTGCGCATGTATGAGAGTTATGTTGTGTTGGCGCTAGTTGAATGGCGCATGTATGATGATTGCGCTTCTTTCATGTTGTTGTAGTTGTTTTTCTTAAAAACCCTAAATGACATGCGCGCCTTGCATATTAGATCTAAGCCGCACCTACAATAAACCCTTAGATGGGTTGATGGGGTTGAAGTCACCTCTAGATTAGATCCAATAGTCTGATCAGACCATCTGACAGCCTAGATGGATCGACTAGATGGCACCTGTGCGCAAGCATGAGGTGGCCATAGGTCGATCGCACCTTAGGCGTGTAGCGAGGTCTGGTTGAGACAACCAGTGAACACACATGAGCTAGGCCCGGGGTCACACCCGCTTGCCAGAACTCATGAGGGTTGTTCAGCCCTTGGCGCATGCATGGTTGACCATTAGGTCAACACGGGTCAGTTAGGACTCGGTGCATGCAAGGGCAGAGGATCTGATTAGATGGATGAGTGGATCCCTATCAATGTACCATTGTAAGGTTGTAGGGGCACATAAGGAAATTAAAATTGATGCCATGGGGTTTTCAAAAATTTAATTTCATGATTGGATCACATGTTGATTGATGCCATGATGTTTGTTTATTTAATCTTATGTGGGTTGCCCTAATGTGTGCTGTGCTGGGGCCTGCGTGCCTGGAATTAAACTTGTAAATTAATTTGTGATCTGCGAATCACATTTGTACTTAATTTATAATGTATAATTGACCTGCGAGTCAAACTTGTCTAGATAGATCAAATGGTATTTGATTAGACAAGAGCACAAAGGCACACATCCAAGAGGGGCTTTCAGCTGGTGGCGCACCTGAGGTGCTCTTGGCGCTAGGGCCCTGGGTTGGACCAGATGAGATGCAAAAGTCCCAAGAAGAGCAAGTGAAGACTTAAGTTTCTTAAGGTCTTACTTAGGCTTTGGGCTTTTACCACATAAGATGCATGCTTTCTTTTTATTGCTTATATAATTAGAACTGCATGAGTTTATCTTCTGCTATCACCATAGGACTTGCATGATAGTGAGGAAGATAAAAGACCGTTAAAATCCAAACGCTAACATATCAAGCTCGTAAGCCTTCTGACGCGAAACCTCACTGTTCTGATTATCGTTGGAGCCGTGTTGTACCCACTCAGTGGGCACGTCCATCTATCTTCAGACGGTGCTGGATTTCACCTGCGTGTTACAGAGAAGGGATTTATCGCTTCTCGTTGCTCAGCATAGCACGTGGTGGTCCAGGGAGTAGGTCGGGTCAGCTTGACCATGTAGACTACAAATGTGGCGCATATGGTAGCACATGGAGGCAGCCATCTGAGGGATCAGAGACTGTGTTGTACCAACTCAGTTGGCACAGTCTGCTGGATTGCCTAGGTGAAGGGGAATCGCACGGGTTGGCGATTGGTTGGGACAGCCTACCAGAAATTAGTGCTTGTCATCTCTGTGCATCTTATCTCGCCTGAGCGGGACGCGGAGACCAAGTATGAAATCTGGATCCCATCTCACTAAAAGAGTGTTACTCTTTCGGACTGTTTTACTGGATTTTACAGTCAGTTAAAATAGTGAGAAAAGGAATCATTCTTAAGTCCTGATTGATTCTTAACATTGATACTGACCTTGCTGTTCTTGCATTGTTGTAGATTCCTACAGCAACGAACACCATGAGCTTCAATGTGCGATCCCTACTGGAAAGGGAGAAGTTTGCTGGGCCGAACTTCTCTGACTGGTTCGGACACCTTAAGATCGTTCTTAAGGCAGAGAGGAAACTGTATGTCCTCGAGACGGCTGTGCCGCCTCAACCCGCTGCGAACGCCGCAAGGGCGGTTCGTGAAGCCTATGATAAGCATGTCAATGATAGCATTGATGTCGCTTGCCTGATGCTAGCGTCTATGACGCCACCGCTGCAGCGTCAGCATGAGGATATGTCGGCTATAGAGATTATAGCGAACCTCAAGATGCTGTATGCTGCACAGGCGAGGACAGAATGCTATAATCTGACGAAGCTCTTCTTTCAGAGCAAACTGGCTGAAGGGAGCCCAGTGGGAGCTCACGTGCTCAAGATGATTGGGCACAAGGAGGCTCTGGAGAAACTGGGGCATACCATCAACCAGGAGCTTGCTGTGGATATTATTCTGCAGTCTCTCCCGCCCTCTTTCGATGCGTTCATTATTAACTTTAATATGAACAAAATCGATTGTACGCCGGCAGAGCTGCTGAATATGCTCTTGACAACTGAGGAAACTCTGAAGGGCAAGCCTTCAACCTCTGTCTTAATGGTTCCTTCTAGGAACAAGAAGAAGGGGAAGAAGGGCAAGGCCCCTGTCAAGAATTACAGCAAGGCTCTGAAACAGAAGGTCAAGCGGTCGAAGGACAACAGGTGTTTCCACTGTGGCCAGCTGGGTCACTGGAAAAAGGACTGTAAAGCGCTCCAAGGAGATAAGAGGGGAAGCATCGCTTCTGGCTCAGGTATATATGTGACTGAGGTCATGTTATCTTCTTCTACCATATCATGGGTGTTGGACACTGCATGTGGAGTTCACATTTGTTCAAATGTACAGGAACTCAAGAGAAGAAGGCAGGTGGGACAGCATGAGGTAGACCTACGCGTTGGAAACGGGGCACGGGTTGCTGCTGTTGCTGTAGGAGACTATTTCATTTCTTTACCATCTGGCATTGTATTGGAATTAAACAATTGTTATTTTGTACCCAGTATTACTAAGAATATTATCTCTATTCCTGCTCTTGTCAGGAAAGGATTTGCCTTTGAATGCAATATTTCAAAGTGTGTTTTATCTTGTGATAATATTGTGTATGCAACTGGTTCAATTAACAATGGGTTGTTCATGTTGGACATGGAAAATTCTATACAAAACATTGATAATAAGAAAGCCAAGTATGCTGATGACAGCACCTTTCTATGGCATAGTCGTTTAGGCCATATTAACGAGAAGCGCATTAAGCGGTTGCATGATCATGGACTGCTGGGATCATTCTCCTATGAGGAGATTGATACATGCAAAGCTTGTTTGATGGGTAAAATGACGAAGTCACCTTTTTCTAATAAAGGTCAAAGGGCTTCAGGTTTACTTGACCTTATACACAGTGATGTGTGTGGGCCATTTAGTAAACATGCCAGAGGTGGCTATCAGTACTTCATTACCTTTACTGATGATTTCAGTAGGTATGGGTATGTCTATTTGATGAGACATAAGAGTGAATCTTTTGACAAGTTCAAAGAGTTCAAAAATGAAGTACAGAATCAGCTAGGCCGAAATATCAAGGCACTTCGCTCAGATCGAGGTGGTGAATACTTGAGTCATGCGTTTACTGACTATCTAAAGGAGTGTGGGATTATCTCACAGCTCACTCCGCCAGGAACACCGCAATGGAATGGTGTGTCCGAGAGGAGAAATAGAACGTTACTTGATATGGTTCGTTCTATGATGAGTCAGGCCACTCTTCCATACTCCTTTTGGGGTTTTGCACTGGAAACAGCTGCAAAGGTACTAAACCGAGTGCCATCCAAGGCAGTTTCAAAGACGCCATATGAGTTATGGTATGGGAAACAGCCTGGCTTGACATTTATCAGGATCTGGGGTTGCGAGGCTTATGTCAAAAAGCTCGCCTCTGGGAAACTGGAGAGCAGATCTGAGAAATGTATCTTTGTCGGTTACCCTAAGGAAACTAAGGGTTATTATTTCTACGATCCCAAAGAGAACAAAGTTTTTGTTGCTCGGACGGCCATATTTCTTGAGAAGGAATTTCTTCTGCAAGAGGCCAGTGGGAGAGAAATAAAGCTGGATGAGATTCCAGAGGAAGGACAAAGTAGTCAAGCACAGTTGGATGTGCCTGAGCCGGTAGATCAGGTTATTGAACAACCTGAGGCTCAAATAACACGGGAACCGCGAAGATCGGGAAGGATCCGTCGTCAGCCTGAGCGCTATGACGGAGTCTACATCATTGATAATGATGAACCCCTCACTTATGCGGATGCGGTTAGTGGACCGGAGTCAGCTAGATGGCTTGATGCTATGCGAGCCGAGATGGACTCCATGTCAGATAACCAGGTCTGGGATTTGGTTGATCCGCCTCCGGGAGTAATCCCAATAGGCTGTAAATGGATCTTCAAGAAGAAGATTGACATGGATGGTAACGTGGTTACCTATAAAGGCAGGCTAGTTGCGAAAGGTTTCAAACAAATCTACGGGTTAGATTATGATGAAACTTTCTCTCCTGTAGCCATGTTTAAGTCTATTCGGATTCTTTTCGCAATAGCTGCATATTACGATTATGAGATCTGGCAGATGGATGTGAAAACAGCTTTCCTTAATGGAAATCTGGATGAGGATGTGTATATGACACAACCGGAAGGTTTCACTGATCCATCAGATCGTCATAAAATATGCAAGTTAAAGAAGTCCATTTATGGACTGAAACAAGCATCTAGAAGCTGGAACATTCGTTTTGATGAATCAATCTCTGAGTTTGGTTTCATCAAGAACGAAGATGACCCGTGTGTTTATAAGAGGTTTAGTGGGAGCGTAATTACATTCCTAATCCTCTACGTCGATGATATCTTGATCATTGGAAATGATATTCCTGAAATGCATGCTGTTAAAGCATGGTTAAGGAAATGTTTCCAGATGAAAGATTTGGGAGAAGCAGCCTATGTGTTAGGTGTGAAGATCTACAGGGATAGATCTAAGAGGCTTCTCGGGCTGTGCCAGAGTACTTACATCGATAAAGTCCTGGAGAGATTTCATTTAGAGAATTCTAAACGAGGATATCTTCCAGTCAGACATGGTCTGAATCTTTCGAAGAGTCAGTGTCCACAAACACAGACTGAGAAAGATGAAATGGACAATACGCCTTATGCTTCGGCTATTGGGTCCATTATGTATGCGATGTTATGTACTCGCCCAGACGTCGCTTACGGGTTAAGCGTGACCAGTCGATTCCAAAGTAATCCAGGTTTGGCGCACTGGATTGCAGTCAAGAACATTATAAAATATCTGCGGAGGACCAAAGATATGTTCTTGATATATGGTGGTCAGGAAGAACTCAGTATTGAAGGATATACTGACGCTTCGTTCCAGTCGGACCAGGATGATTTCCGATCGCAATCAGGCTATGTTTTTAGCTTGAATGGTGGAGCAGTGGTGTGGAAGAGTTTCAAACAGTCAACTGTTGCTGATTCCACAACAGAAGCCGAGTATGTTGCAGCCTCGGAAGCATCCAAGGAGGCAGTGTGGATTCGTAAGTTCGTGAGAGAACTTGGTGTCGTTCCTTCGAGTGCAGATCCTTTGGTTATCTTCTGTGATAACACTGGAGCAATCGCACAAGCAAAGGAACCACGGTCGCACCAGAAGTCCAAGCACATACAGAGACGGTTTCACTTGATCCGGGAGATCATTGATCGTGGCGAGATCAAAATATGCAAGGTTCATACAGATGACAATCTGGCAGACCTGCTTACCAAGCCTCTGGCGCAGCAGAAGCATGAGAAGCACTGTAATAATATGGGTTTGAGATTTCTCAACCATTAGATTAAGTGCAAGTGGGAGATTGTTGGGGTATGCCCTTAAGGCTAATGTTTGAGGCCTTGGGATTGTATAAGTATCATGTAATAAACTCTTATGTTTATAAAGGCATGGTTATTATTCAGGTTGCTACCTTGTCTGCTGTAATAAGTGTACTTCTGAATAATGTCTCAAAGCTGTTCAGCTAGGCTGACATGCATATGTCCTTAGTCGAGATATCTTGGTGAACATGAGACAGCCTTGATATGATTGAGACTAATATGTGTTCTAATCTTATAGGATGCTTCGAGCATGGAATAAGATGTAGACTCATGGGTACATTGGATGTACTGGACAGACCCTACTAGGATATTCAATTGCTTGTCACAATGTGAATGATCCTTGTAAGCACCAAGTGGCACATGTCCTCTGACTTGAGATCACTTGTGTTTCTAAATGATGATTGTCATTGTCTTGAGGTAGTTCAATATCATTTGAAACATAATGATTATAGACTATCTTGGATGGTGAGCTTGAATCAGGTTAGGGCACTAGTGATAGACATAGGATTGCCGTCTCCTTGTTTAAGGAGTGTGATGTTCTAAAGGGCCCCCCTATATGAGATGATTGAGATAGTGTATGGCCATACCCAGATGACTATGTTCATCTGATCTAATCATGCTCATCGTATTGGAGTTACAAGCTTGACCCGCTTGTCCAATAAGAACATCCAGTGGCAAAGGACACATGTATGCCTAGTGAAGTTGATTCACACTTGTGCTGTGGTTTGGGTGAAGTCTTGGAAGACTCTTTCCTTTATATCGGGAGACAGTGATGTGTTGCTAGATACCCCTCACTGATCGTGATAACGAAAGTTATCGTTACCGACATTTAAAGGAAACCCTCAGGGTCGCACAATTTGATGATATGGCTTACTTAAGTCAGATCGTGTGGACTGAATTGTTTGGGTTCAGTTTAAAGGGATAGAGGCTCTGATTGTAAGTGAGATCTGGTCTGATCATGTTTGATTGATTGGGACTTGAGATCGGTAAGCTTCGATCGAGAGTATTGATGCTAGATCGGTGAGATCAAGAGTATCACGAGATCAACGGTTAGATATTGAACCATTGGTTCAATGAGATCTAGACCATGGCTTGGGCTGGTTTAATTTGGTTCTTGAACCAAATTGAAATGGATTGAAGTGGCTTGAACCGGTTCACAAGGGTGAACGCTTGGTTCAAGGGGTTAGGCGTTTTGGTTCGGTAATGGGCGCATAGCTTCATCTCTTCCATTTATGGAAAGAATTGAAGGCGACTTCACCTTAACGCCAAAGCGTTTTGGAACGCTCGACTTCACTCCTCTCTTCTCAACGTTCATCCTTGGAGGTGAGTGCATTCGGATGAGAAGGGGAGGAAGGTTGCTCTCGCCAAGCTTGATCTCCAAAACTCCTTCACGCGACAAGGGATACTTTGGAGCCTTGCTAGCACAAGGGACGTTCAAGGTGTAGGCCTTCTTCTTCTTGTGTGCGATTCCTTTGGAGAAGTTCTCTTTGAACTTTGCTTCCAAGCCGACATCCGATCTATGGCATTGGTATGATCACATTCTTGATCTAATGAAATATTATAGTTGATCATATGAGCACATAAGCGATTGAATTCTTGAAACCCTAGCAAAATGCATGCGCCCCCTTGTTTAGGGTTTTCGCCCCCCCTCTTGAAAGGGGTTTTTAACCGCTTGCGCTCCCCCTTGAAGGGTACCCTTCAATTGGTATCAGAGCTAGGATCTTATATGATTCATATGATTGCTATGTATGTATTGTGATCCATATATGTTTGATGCTTAGATCTATGTTTTCTCTTCATGCGATTATACTAGTGGATAGTATGTTCATGTTGCGCATGTATGAGAGTTATGTTGTGTTGGCGCTAGTTGAATGGCGCATGTATGATGATTGCGCTTCTTTCATGTTGTTGTAGTTGTTTTTCTTAAAAACCCTAAATGACATGCGCGCCTTGCATATTAGATCTAAGCCGCACCTACAATAAACCCTTAGATGGGTTGATGGGGTTGAAGTCACCTCTAGATTAGATCCAATAGTCTGATCAGACCATCTGACAGCCTAGATGGATCGACTAGATGGCACCTGTGCGCAAGCATGAGGTGGCCATAGGTCGATCGCACCTTAGGCGTGTAGCGAGGTCTGGTTGAGACAACCAGTGAACACACATGAGCTAGGCCCGGGGTCACACCCGCTTGCCAGAACTCATGAGGGTTGTTCAGCCCTTGGCGCATGCATGGTTGACCATTAGGTCAACACGGGTCAGTTAGGACTCGGTGCATGCAAGGGCAGAGGATCTGATTAGATGGATGAGTGGATCCCTATCAATGTACCATTGTAAGGTTGTAGGGGCACATAAGGAAATTAAAATTGATGCCATGGGGTTTTCAAAAATTTAATTTCATGATTGGATCACATGTTGATTGATGCCATGATGTTTGTTTATTTAATCTTATGTGGGTTGCCCTAATGTGTGCTGTGCTGGGGCCTGCGTGCCTGGAATTAAACTTGTAAATTAATTTGTGATCTGCGAATCACATTTGTACTTAATTTATAATGTATAATTGACCTGCGAGTCAAACTTGTCTAGATAGATCAAATGGTATTTGATTAGACAAGAGCACAAAGGCACACATCCAAGAGGGGCTTTCAGCTGGTGGCGCACCTGAGGTGCTCTTGGCGCTAGGGCCCTGGGTTGGACCAGATGAGATGCAAAAGTCCCAAGAAGAGCAAGTGAAGACTTAAGTTTCTTAAGGTCTTACTTAGGCTTTGGGCTTTTACCACATAAGATGCATGCTTTCTTTTTATTGCTTATATAATTAGAACTGCATGAGTTTATCTTCTGCTATCACCATAGGACTTGCATGATAGTGAGGAAGATAAAAGACCGTTAAAATCCAAACGCTAACATATCAAGCTCGTAAGCCTTCTGACGCGAAACCTCACTGTTCTGATTATCGTTGGAGCCGTGTTGTACCCACTCAGTGGGCACGTCCATCTATCTTCAGACGGTGCTGGATTTCACCTGCGTGTTACAGAGAAGGGATTTATCGCTTCTCGTTGCTCAGCATAGCACGTGGTGGTCCAGGGAGTAGGTCGGGTCAGCTTGACCATGTAGACTACAAATGTGGCGCATATGGTAGCACATGGAGGCAGCCATCTGAGGGATCAGAGACTGTGTTGTACCAACTCAGTTGGCACAGTCTGCTGGATTGCCTAGGTGAAGGGGAATCGCACGGGTTGGCGATTGGTTGGGACAGCCTACCAGAAATTAGTGCTTGTCATCTCTGTGCATCTTATCTCGCCTGAGCGGGACGCGGAGACCAAGTATGAAATCTGGATCCCATCTCACTAAAAGAGTGTTACTCTTTCGGACTGTTTTACTGGATTTTACAGTCAGTTAAAATAGTGAGAAAAGGAATCATTCTTAAGTCCTGATTGATTCTTAACATTGATACTGACCTTGCTGTTCTTGCATTGTTGTAGATTCCTGCAGCAACGAACACCATGATTTTTAACCGCTTGCGCTCCCCCTTGAAGGGGACCCTTCAGTTACTTTGTTCCCAGCATTACTAAAAATATTATCTCTATTCCTGCTCTTGTCAGGAAGGGTTTTTCCTTTGAATGCAATATTTCAAAGTGTGTTTTATCTCTTGATAATATAGTTTATGCTACTGGTTCAATTAACAATGGGTTATTCATGTTGGACATGGAATGTTCTATACACGCGATTGATATTAAGAAAGCCAAGTATGCTGATGACAGCACCTTGCTATGGCATAGTCGTTTAGGCCATATTAACAAGAAACGCATTAAGCGGTTGCATGATTATGGACTGCTGGGATCATTCTCCTGTGAGGAGATTGATACATGCAAGGCTTGTTTAATGGGTAAAATGACGAAGTCACCTTTTCTTAACAAAGGTCAAAGGGCTTCAGGTTTACTTGACCTTATACACAGTGATGTGTGTGGGCCATTTAGTAAACATGCCAGAGGTGGCTATCAGTACTTCATTACCTTTACTGATGATTTCAGTAGATATGGGTATGTCTTTTTAATGAGACACAAGAGTGAATCCTTTGACAAGTTCAAAGAGTTCAAGAATGAAGTACAAAATCAGCTAGGCCGAAATATCAAGGCACTTCGTTCTGATCGAGGTGGAGAATACCTAAGTCATGCATTTACTGACTATCTGAAGGAGTGTGGGATCATCTCACAGCTCACTCCACCAGGAACACCGCAATGGAATGGTGTGTCCGAGAGGAGAAATAGAACGTTACTTGATATGGTTCGTTCTATGATGAGTCAGGCTAATCTACCTTACTCCTTTTGGGGTTTTGCACTGGAAACAGCTGCAAAAGTACTAAACCGAGTGCCATCCAAGGCCGTTTCAAAGACGCCATATGAATTATGGTATGGGAAACAGCCAAGCTTGACGTTTATCAGGATCTGGGGCTGCGAGGCTTATGTCAAAAAGCTCGCCTCTGGGAAACTAGAGAGCAGATCTGACAAATGCATCTTTGTCGGTTACCCTAAGGAAACTAAGGGTTATTATTTCTACGATCCCAAAGAGAACAAGGTTTTTGTTGCTCGGACGGCCATATTTCTTGAGAAGGAGTTTCTTCTGCAAGAGGCCAGTGGGAGAGAAATAAAACTGGATGAGAATCCAGAGGCGGGACAAAGTGCTCAAGCAGAGTTGGATGAGCCTGAGCCGATAGAACAGGTTATTGAACAACCTGAGGCTCAGACATCACGGGAACCGCGAAGATCAGGAAGGATCCGTCGTCAGCCTGAGCGCTATGACGGAGTCTACATCATTGATAATGATGAACCCCTCACTTATGCGGATGCGGTCAGTGGACCGGAGTCAGCGAGATGGCTTGAAGCTATGCGCGCCGAGATGGACTCCATGTCAGATAACCAAGTTTGGGATTTGGTTGATCCGCCTCCGGGAGTTATCCCAATAGGCTGTAAATGGATCTTCAAGAAGAAGATTGACATGGATGGTAACGTGGTTACCTATAAAGGCAGGCTAGTTGCGAAAGGTTTCAAACAAATCTACGGGATAGATTATGATGAAACTTTCTCACCTGTAGCCATGTTTAAGTCTATTCGGATTCTTTTCGCGATAGCAGCATATTATGATTATGAGATCTGGCAAATGGATGTGAAAACAGCTTTCCTGAATGGAAATCTGGATGAGGATGTGTACATGACACAACCTGAGGGTTTCACTGATCCATCAGATCGTCATAAGATATGCAAATTAAAGAAGTCCATTTATGGACTTAAGCAAGCATCAAGAAGCTGGAATATTCGTTTTGATGAATCAGTCACTGAATTTGGTTTCATCAAGAACGAGGATGACCCATGTGTATATAAGAGGTTTAGTGGGAGCGTGATTACTTTCCTAGTCCTCTACGTCGATGATATCTTGATCATTGGAAATGACATTCCTGAAATGCATGCGGTTAAGGCATGGTTAAGGAAATGTTTCCAGATGAAAGATTTAGGAGAAGCAGCCTATGTATTAGGTGTGAAGATCTACAGGGATAGATCTAAGAGGCTTCTCGGGCTGTGCCAGAGTACTTACATCGATAAAGTCCTGGAGAGATTTCATTTAGAGAATTCTAAAAGAGGATATCTTCCAGTCAGACATGGTCTGAATCTTTCGAAGAGTCAGTGTCCACAAACACAGACTGAGAAAGATGAAATGGACAATACGCCTTATGCTTCGGCTATTGGATCCATTGTGTATGCGGTGTTGTGTACTCGCCCAGACGTCGCTTACGGGTTAAGCGTGACCAGTCGTTTCCAAAGTAATCCAGGACAGGCACACTGGATTGCAGTCAAGAACATCTTAAAATATCTTCGGAGAACCAAAGATATGTTCTTGATATATGGTGGTCAGGAAGAACTCAGTATTGAAGGATATACTGACGCTTCGTTCCAGTCTGACCAGGATGATTTCCGATCGCAATCAGGCTATGTTTTTAGCTTGAATGGAGGAGCAGTGGTGTGGAAGAGTTTCAAACAGTCAATCGTTGCTGATTCCACAACAGAAGCCGAGTATGTTGCAGCCTCGGAAGCATCCAAGGAGGCAGTCTGGATTCGTAAGTTCGTGAGAGAACTTGGTGTTGTTCCTTCGAGTGCAGATCCTTTGGTTATCTTCTGTGATAACACTGGAGCAATCGCACAAGCAAAGGAACCACGGTCGCACCAGAAGTCCAAGCACATACAGAGACAGTTTCATTTGATCAGGGAGATCATAGATCGTGGCGAGATCAAAGTCTGCAAGGTTCATACAGATGACAATCTGGCAGACCCGCTTACTAAGCCTCTGGCGCAGCAGAAGCATGAAAAGCACTGTAATAATATGGGTTTGAGATTTCTCAACCATTAGATTAAGTGCAAGTGGGAGATTGTTGGGGTATGCCCTTAAGACTAATGTTTGAGGTCTTGGGATTGTAACAGTATCATGTAATAAACTGTTATGTTTATAAAGGCATGGTTGTTTTTCAGTAAGCTACATTGTCTGCTGCAATATATGTTCTTCTGAATAATGTCTCAAAGCTGTTCAGCTAGGCTGACATGCAGTTATGTCCTTAGTCGAGATATCTTGGTGAACATGAGACAGCCTTGATATGGTTAAGATTAATATGTGTTCTAATCTTATAGGATGCTTCGAGCATGGAATAAGATGTAGACTCATGGGTACATTGGATGTACTGGACAGACCCTACTTGGATATTCAATTGCTTGTCACAATGTGAATAATCCTTGAATGCGACAAGTGGCACATTTCCTCTGACTTGAGATCACTTGTGTTTTCTAAATGATGATTGTCATTATTTTGAGATAGTTCAATATCATTTGAAATATAATGATTATAGACTATCTTGGATGGTGAGCTTGAGTCAGGTTAGGGCACTAGTGATAGACATAGGATTGCCGTCTCCTTAATTGGAGTGTGATGTTCTAAAGGGGCCCCCTGGATGAGATGATTGAGAAAGTGTATGGCCATACCCAGATGACTATGTTCATCTGATCTAATCATGCTCATCATATTGGAGTTACAAGCTTGACTTGCTTGTCCAATAAGAACATCCAGTGGTAAAGGAAATTTGTATGCTTTGTGAATTGATTCACACTTGTGCTGTTTTTGGGTGTAGTCTTGGAAGACTCTTTCCTTTATATCGGGAGACAGTGATGTGTTGCTAGATACCCCTCACTGATCATGATAACGTAAGTTATCGTTACCGACATTTAAAGGAAACCCTTAGGGTCGCACAATTTGATGATATGGCTTTCTTGAGTCAGATCGTGTGGACTGAATTATTCGGGTTCAGTTTAAAGGGATTTAATCTCTGATTGTAAGTGAGATCTGGTCTGATCATGTTTGATTGATTAGAGCTTGAGATCGGTAAGCTTCGATTGAGAGAATGAATGCTAGATCAGTCAGATCAGGAGCATTGAGAGATTGACGGTCAGATCAAGAGCCTTAGGGTTTATTTTGATCTGGACTTATTTCTTGGTTTATTTGGTTAGTGGACCAAATCAGTTTGAACCAGCTCATGGATGAGCGCATGGTTCAAAGGTGATGTGGCATTTGCGATTGGGGTAAACCCAAGATCGCATGTGGAGAAGTGGGATGCTATTTTTGGATAGCACTTCTCAAACGTGGCCATGATCTCACGTCGCCCCTCTCTTGCCCCTTCACGCCTTTGACGCCTCCTTGGGTTGTATTCGAGTGGCATTCTGGTGTAGAGGAAGTCTAAGGCGACAAGAGAGAAAAACGCCAAGAAGAAAAGCTCTCCTTTCCCTTTGCATTCGATCAAGACGCCTTGGACGATCCTTGCTAGCACAAGGGACGACAAGAAGAAGCACATCTTCATCTTGTGTGTGACGATTTGGAGGAGATCTTCGTTGTTCTCTTACTTCCAAGGCGCCATCTTGAAATGGCCATGGTATGAATCGAATCACTTCTTTACAATCGGTTTTGTTAAGTTGATCATATAATGCATGCTCATTGATCCTATGAAACCCTTTATCCGCTGCCCCCTTTCCTTTTTGCGCCACCATAGGGTTTTCGCTCCCTTTGGGGAACCATCAAATAGATTGTTTGAAACTTTTCCACACCACTGCTCCTCCATTCAAGCTAAAAACATAGCCTGATTGCGATCGGAAATCATCCTGGTCAGATTGGAACGAAGCATCAGTATATCCTTCAATACTGAGTTCTTCCTGACCTCCATATATCAAGAACATATCTTTGGTCCTCCGAAGATATTTTAAAATGTTCTTGACCGCAATCCAGTGTGCCTTACCTGGATTACTTTGGAATCGACTGGTCACGCTTAACCCGTAAGCGACGTCTGGGCGAGTACACAACATCGCATACATAATGGACCCAATAGCCGAAGCATAAGGCGTATTGTCCATTTCATCTTTCTCAGTCTGTGTTTGTGGACACTGACTCTTTGAAAGATTCAGACCATGTCTGACTGGAAGATATCCTCTTTTAGAATTTTCTAAATGGAATCTCTCCAGGACTTTATCGATGTAAGTACTCTGGCACAGCCCGAGAAGCCTCTTAGATCTATCTCTATAGATCTTTACACCTAATACATAGGCTGCTTCTCCTAAATCTTTCATCTGGAAACATTTTCTTAACCATGCTTTGACGGCATGCAGTTCAGGAATATCGTTTCCAATGATTAAGATATCATCGACGTAGAGGACTAGGAAAATAATCACGCTCCCACTAAACCTCTTATATACACACGGGTCATCTTCATTTTTGATGAAACCAAATTCACAAATTGATTCATCAAAACGAATATTCCAGCTTCTCGATGCTTGTTTAAGTCCATAAATGGACTTCTTTAATTTGCATATTTTATGACGATCTGATGGATTGATGAAACCTTCAGGTTGTGTCATATACACATCCTCTTCTAGTTTTCCATTAAGGAAAGCGGTCTTCACATCCATCTGCCAGATCTCATAATCATAATATGCAGCTATCGCGAGAATAATCCGAATAGACTTGAACATGGCTACAGGAGAGAAAGTTTCATCATAATCTATCCCGTAGATTTGTTTGAAACCTTTCGCAACTAGCCTGCCTTTATAGGTAACCACGTTACCATCCATGTCAATCTTCTTTTTGAAGATCCACTTACAGCCTATAGGGATTACTCCCGGAGGCGGATCAACCAAATCCCAGACTTGGTTATCTGACATGGAGTCCATCTCGGCTCGCATAGCTTCAAGCCATCTTGCTGATTCCGGTCCACTGACCGCATCCGCATAAGTGAGGGGTTCATCATCAATGATGTAGACTCCGTCATAGCGCTCAGGCTGTCGACGGACCCTTCCCGATCTTCGCGGTTCCCGTGATATCTGAGCCTCAGGTTGTTCAGTAACATGTTCTATTGGCTCAGGCTCATCCAACTGTGCTTGACTTCTTTGTCCTTCTTCTAGATTCTCATCCAGCTTTATTTCTCTCCCACTGGCCTCTTGCAGAAGAAATTCCTTCTCAAGAAAAATAGCCGTGCGAGCAACAAATACTTTGTTCTCTTTGGGATCGTAGAAATAATAACCCTTAGTTTCTTTAGGGTAACCGACAAAGATACATTTATCTGATTTGCTCTCCAGTTTCCCAGAGGCGAGCTTTTTGACATAAGCCTCGCAACCCCAGATCTTAATAAATGTCAAGCTCGGCTGTTTCCCATACCATAACTCATATGGAGTCTTTGAAACGGCTTTGGATGGCACTCGGTTTAGTACCTTTGCAGCTGTTTCTAGTGCAAATCCCCAAAAGGAGTAAGGTAGAGTAGCCTGACTCATCATAGAACGAACCATATCCAATAAGGTTCTATTTCTCCTCTTGGACACACCATTCCATTGCGGTGTTCCTGGCGGAGTGAGCTGTGAGATAATCCCACACTCCTTCAGATAGTCAGTAAACTCATGACTCAAGTATTCTCCACCTCGATCTGATCGAAGTGCCTTGATATTTCGGCCTAACTGATTCTGTACTTCATTGTTGAACTCTTTGAACTTGTCAAAAGATTCACTCTTATGTCTCATTAGATAGACATAACCATACCTACTGAAATCATCAGTAAAAGTAATGAAGTATAAATAGCCACCTCTGGCATGTTTACTAAATGGCCCACACACATCACTGTGAATGAGGTTAAGTAAACCTGAAGCCCTTTGTCCTTTATTAGAAAAAGGAGACTTCGTCATTTTACCCATTAAACAAGCTTTGCATATATCAAGCTCCTCATAGGAGAATGATCCCAGCAGTCCATGGTCATGCAACCGCTTAATGCGCTTCTTGTTAATATGGCCTAAACGACTATGCCATAGCAAGGTGCTGTCATCAGCATACTTGGCTTTCTTATTATCAATCAGTTGTACAGAACATTCCATGTCCAACATGAATAACCCATTGTTAATTGACCCAGTAGCATAAACAATATTATCTAATGAAATACAACACTTTAAAGTTTTGCATTCAAAGGAAAACCCTTTCCTAACAAGAGCAGGAATAGAGATAATATTCTTAGTTATGCTCGGTACAAAATAACATTTGTCCAGTTCTAATACATAACCAGATGGTAAAGAGATGTAATATTGTCCTACAGCAACAGCAGCAACCCGTGCCCCGTTTCCAACTCGTAGGTCCACCTCATGCTGTCCCACCTGTCTTCTTCTCTTGAGTTCCTGTACATTTGAACAAATGTGAACTCCACATGCAGTGTCCAACACCCATGAAATAGAAGAAGATACCATGACTTCAGTCACGAAAATACCTGAGCCAGAAGTGAAAGGCTTGCTTCCCTTCTTGTCTCCTTGGAGCGCTTTACAGTCCTTCTTCCAGTGACCCAGCTGGCCACAATGGAAACATCTGTATTCCTTCGACCGCTTGATCTTTTGTTTCAGAGCCTTGTTGTAGCTCTTGACAGGGGCTTTGCCCTTCTTCCCCTTCTTCTTGTTCCTTGAAGGAATCATCAAGACAGAGGATGAAGGCTTTCCCTTTTCAAGAGTCTGCTCTGTAATATAGAGCATGTTCAGTAACTCTGCCGGGGTACAGTCGATCTTGTTCATATTAAATTAATGATGAATGGATCGAAAGAGGCCGGGAGAGACTGTAGGATAATGTCTACAACAAGCTCCTGATTGATGGTGTGTCCCAGTTTCTCTAGAGCCTCTTTGTACCCAATCATCTTGAGTACGTGAGCTCCCACTGGACTCCCTTCAGTCAGTTTGCTCTGAAAGAAAAGTTTTGTCAAGTTATAGCGTTCAGTCCTTGCCTGTGCAGCATACAGCATCTTGAGATTTGCTATAATTTCAATAGCAGATAAATCCTCATGCTGACGCTGAAGCTCTGGCGTCATAGACGCAAGCATAAGGCAAGCGACATCAATGCTATCATTGACATGCTTCTCATAAGCATCCCGAACCGCCCTTGCGGCGTTCGCAGCGGGTTGAGGCGGTATTGCCGTCTCAAGGACATACAGTTTCCTCTCAGCCTTAAGAACAATCTTAAGGTGTCCGTACCAGTCTGAGAAGTTTGGCCCAGCAAACTTCTCCCTTTCCAGTATGGATCGCACATTGAACGCTGTGGTGTTCGTTGCTGCAGTAATCTACAACATTGCAAGAACAACAAGGTCAGTATCAATGTTAGAATCAATCCAGGACTTAAGAATGATTCTTTTCTCACTATTTTATCTGACTGAAAAATCCAATAAAACAGTCCGAAGGAGTAACACTCTTTTAGTGAGATGGGATCCAGATTTCATACTTGGTCTCCGCATCCCGCTCAGGCGAGATAAGATGCACAGAGAGTACAAGCACTAATCACCGGTAGGCTATCCATGCCAATCGCCAACCCATGCGATTCCCCTTCATCTAGGCAATCCAGAAGACTGTGCCAACTGAGTTGGTACAACACAGTCTCTGATTCCACAGATGGCTGCCTCCATATTGCTAACATATGCTCAATATGTAGCCCACATGGTCAAGCTGACCTGACCTACTCCCTGGACCACCACATGCTATGCTGAGCAACGAGAAGCGATAAATCCCTTCTCTGTAACACGCAGGTGTAATCACACACCGTCTGAAGATAGATGGGCGTGCCCACTGAGTGGGTACAACACGGCCCCAACGATAGTCAGAACAGTGAGGTTTCGCGTCAGAAGGCTTACGTGCTTGATATTCATGGTTGGATTTTAACGGTCCTTTTATCTTCTTAACTATCATGCAAATCCTATGGTGATAGCAGAAGAATAAATCATGCAGATATTAAATTTACTTAAACAGTAAATAGAAAGCATGATGATCTTATGTGGTAAAAGCCCATTAAGCCTAAGTTAGACCTTAAATTAACTTAAGTCTTCACTTGAGCTCTTCATGGGTCTCTTGCATCTCATCTGGCCCAGTCCGGGCCCAAGCGCCCTCTGCAGCTCAGATGCGCCCACCAGACTGGTTGCGCCTGTGCTAGAGTCGAACTCTAGACCTCCCACCTGGTCAAGCCACTTGCTGCAAGCGCCTCTACCATGTGTGCTCTGTGCTCATGTCTGATTAAATTACATTTTAATCTATCTAGACATGATTTGACTCGCAGGTCAATTACACATTAATATAAATTGAAATGTGATTCGCAGATCACAATAATAATTTACAATTAATTAATCCAGGCACGCAGGCCCCAGCACAGCACACAAAAATTGGGCAACCCACATAAGATGAAATAAACACCCAACATGGTTAGACAAGCAACATGTGATCCAAACAAGAAAATAAAATTTTGAAAAACCCATTGGCAACAATTTTATTTCCTTATGTGCCCTACTACCTTACAACGGTCCATTAATAGGGATCCACTCATCAGACCTAGTCAGACCCACTGCCCTTGCATGCACCAAGTCATAACCGACTTGAGTCAACCTTATGGTCAACAATGCATGCTTTAAGGGCTGAACGTCCCTCATGATTTCTGGCAAGCGGGTGTGACCCCGGGCCTTAATCATGAGCGTTCATTGGTTGTCTCAATCAGACATCGCTACACGCCTTTCTGCGGTCGACCTATAGCCACCTCATGCTTGCGCATAGGTGCCATCTGGTCAACCCGTCTAGGCTGTCAGATGGTCTGATTAGACTGTAGGGTCTAGACTAGACGACGACTTCAACCCTAATAACCCGTCTAAGTTTTTAAAGTAGGCGCTTATTGATCTAAGTGGATGCGCGCAAGTTGTTATAAGTTTTGATAAAATAACATTTAACATGCGCCAACAATAAACATCATACATGCGCCAACATCAGAAAACAAACATCTAATGTTTAACATGTAGTTTCGCCATGATGATGAATTTAGATCAATGTATACGCAAACAAGGATCACAATACAAGCAATCATATGAACATACAAAACCATGCTCTGATACCAATTGAAAGTGGGGGGGCGAAACCCTAATATGCGCAGATTAAAATTTTGCATAGCGGAAGCTAGGGTTTCTAAGGATCGATTAGCATGAATATATGATCAACTTGTAAAACTTGTATAGATCAAAAGAGAGATCATACCAATGCCATTTCTTGGATGGCGACTTGGAAGCAAAGAAGCGTGTGCTTCTTCTCCAAAGGAACCGCACACAAGGTGATTGATGGCTTCTCCTTGGCGTTCCTTGTGCTAGCAAAGATCCAAGGTCTCCAGATCGCGTGAAGGTGATTAGAGATGATGTCTTTTTCTTTTCCGAACTCTCCTTGGCGTGAAAACTCACCACACGAGAGAGGAGGCGTCGAGAGGAAGAGGCCAGAGACGAGAATAGCGCCAAAACCACGAACGTAGAGGCGTGAACTATTTTGGAAAGCATGACTTCCAAAAATAGTAAGCCCTCAATGTGTGATGCGTTCACTCCAAGTGAACCATCGCATTTTCCTCTCCCACTGAACCATGCGCTCACTATGATGAGCCGGTTCAATTACATTTGGTTCAAGACCAAATTAAGCCAAGCCTTGGTCTAGATCATATAAAACCAAAAGGTTCAAGATCTAACCATTCATCTCTTGATGCTCTTGATCTCATCGATCTAGCATCATTTCTCTTGATCGAAGCTTACCGATCTCAAGCCCTAATCAATCAAACATGATTAGACCAGATCTCACTTACAATCAGAGTTTAAACTCCTTTAAACTGAACCAAAACAATTCAGTCCACACGATCTGACATAAGTAAGCCATATCATCAAATTGTGCGACCCTAAGGGTTTCCTTTAAATGTTGGTAACGATAACTTACGTTATCACGAACAGAGAGGGGTATCTAGCAACACATCACTGTCTCCCGATATAAAGGAAAGAGTCTTCCAAGACTACACCCAAACCATAGCACGAGTGTGAACCCAAGTCACATGACATATGTGTTTCCTTTGCCACTGGATGTTCTTATTAGACAAGCGTGTCAAGCTTGTAATTCCAATATGATGAGAGTGGTTAGATCAGATGAACATAGTCATCTGGGTATGGCCATACACTTTCTCAACCATCTCATCCAGGGGGCCCCTTTAGAACATCACACTCCAAACAAGGAGAAGGCAATCCTATATCTATCACTAGCGCCCTAACATGACTCATGTTCATTATCCAAGATAGTCTATAACCATTATGTTTCAAATGATATTGAACTACCTCAAGACAATGCCAATCATCATTTAGAAACACAAGTGATCTCAAGTTAGAGGAAATATGCCACTTGTTTGCATATAAGGATTATTCACATTGTGACAAGCAATTGAATATCCTAAGTAGGGTCTGTCCAGTACATCCAATGTACCTATGAGTCTACATCTTATTCCATGCTCGAAGCATCCTGTAAGATTAGAACACATATTAGTCTCAATCATATCAAGGCTGTCTCATGTTCACCAAGATATCTCGACTAAGGACTATACTGCATGTCAGCCAAGCTGAACACCATAGAGACATTATTCAGAAGTATACATATAGCGGCAGATAATGCAACAACCTGAATAACAACCATTGCCTTTATAAACCTAGAGTTTATACATGATACTGACAAAAACCCAAGGCCTCAAACATTAGCCTTAAGGCCATACCCCAACACTATAGCTGCATATCATGACTATGAGATATGACAGATGGATGTGAAGACAGCGTTCCTGAACGAGAAGCTGACTGAGGATGTGTACATGACACAACCTGATGGCTTCATCCATCTTGCAGATGCCAGTAAAATCTGCAGGCTAAAGAAATCCATTTATGGATTAAAGCAAGCATCTTGAAGTTGGAATCTTTGGTTTGATGAAGATGTGAGAAATTATGGCTTTATCAAAAGTGAAGATGACGCCTGCGCATACAGAAAATTCAGTGGGAGCTTGGTGACTTTTCTGGTCTTATATGTCGATAACATACTGCTCATCGGAAACGACATCCCTAGTCTTCAAACCATGAAGACATGGTTAGGGAAGTGTTTCGAGATGAATGACTTATGGGAGGCCGCCTATATCCTAGGCGTGAGGATCTACCGGGATAGATCCAAAAGGCTCCTGGCCCTTAGTCACAGTACGCACATTGATAAGGTCCTAGAGAGGTTCAACTTGGAGAAATCCAAGAAGAGATACCTTCAAGTGAGACATGGCCTCACTCTCTCAACGAGCCAGTGTCCCACCACACAAGTTGAGAGGGATGACATGAGTCGAGTGCTCTATGCTACGGCGATGGGATCGATCATGTATGCAATGTTGTGTACTAGACCAGACGTGGCTTATGCTGTGAGCATAACCAGCCGATACCAATCCAATCCAGGTTTGCAGCTGGGTGGCTGTGAAGAACATCCTTAAGTATTTGAGAAGAACTAAGGATCTGTTCTTGGTCTATGGGGGACTGGAAGAGCTTGGTGTTCAAGGCTACACTAATGCGTCATTCCAGTCTGACCCTGACGACTTCAGATCGCAGGCCGACTATTTGTTCAAGATGAATGGAGGCGCTGTATGCTGGAAGAGCTTCAAGCAATCCACCATAGCTGATTCTACAACCGAGGCTAAGTATGTGGCCGCTTCTGAGGCAGCTAAAGAAGCTATTTGGATAAGGAAGTTCATTTCTAAACTTCAGGTGGTTCCTAGTGCAGTGGATCCCATTGAGCTCTATTGTAACAACAATGGGGCAATTGCACAAGCCAAGGAACCACAGTCTTATCAAAGGTCCAAACACATACTCAAGATAATTCACCTGATCAGAGAGATCATTGACAGAGGTGATGTCAAGATTAGCAGAGCTGACACAGAGAACAATCTGGCAGACCCATTGACCAAGGCTTTGGCGTAGCAGAAGCATGATGGTCACGCTAGAGATTTGGGGTTGAGATTTCTCAACCTCTAGGTCTTAGTGCAAGTGGGAGATTGTTGGTTTATATGCCTTAGGACCTAGTTTTGTTCCATCTTTGTACTACTTAACTATGATATTTATATATCATTCTTGCATTGTCGTTATCCATGCTTGTCTATATCTGCAATTATGTACTTATATGGTAATGTCCCTGGAGACAGATTGGATTTGTTCTCAAATGATTGTCCCCAATCAATGTACCTAAGTGGATATGGGACAGCTCCGGTACTTGTGAGACTAATATATGGGCTGGTTAGGCACAAGGTGCTAACGCAGACATATGGGTATATCAGTGGTGGATATACTGGATAGACCCACTGTGAGGCAATGACTTGGTGTCATGAGTTATCCTCACAAGTAACAGGAGATGCATTGATCCCTTGACTTGAGGTCATTGACCATTCTATATGGTTAGGGACAAGCTTTGATACAACATAACACCTTGCTCTAGTTGGGAGGTCATAACGGTTGTCATTGAGCATGTCACGACCCATATGAGAAGGTCAATGGTGATGGAGAGGCCAACCCTGCCCCAAGAAGATCTGGAAGGGCTAGGAGGAAGCCCATCAGATATGGCTTTTCCTCCTAGGTCACCTTTCTTTCCTTATTTGCACTTTCCTTATTTGCCTTGAATAAAGCTCTAGTGCACTGTGTAGTTTCCTTATTTGTTCATGCATTACCTCCTAGAATAGTCTACTGGCCGTTGTGTCAATAATTGGGCAGGTTATAGCCCAGCTCAAGGGAAGCTAGGAAGCTCAAGCTAAGCCACTCAAGTGGAGCTCCAATTATGGAAGGAGGCACTTCAACTAGAGACTTTAAGTTGAAGGGGCTTACATTAAATGCAACTCCACCTTCCAAATCAACCCAAGGCGCCATATAATATGAGGATTAATTCGAATTGAAGAATCAGCCCACACTTACCAATTGAAGAGTCTTCAATGCGCCTAGCCATCAAGGATCAATCAAGATCCACAAATCAAGGGATCACCATCTAGATCCCCAATTTGTGGAATCACCTTTGGAAACCTCTTAGCCGCCCATGGAAGGTTTTCGAATTCAAATGAGTCCAATGCAAGAAGCGCCATCTCATCCAAGCAAAGAAGGAAGGAGCCCAAGAGAATTCGGCTACAAGAAAGAAAGAATTTGAAATTCAAAATTGAGGATGGAAATGTTTTAATTGAGCATTAATTTCCTCCATAATGTTGTGATTTGCGCCTAGGGTGAATTGTCACCCTTGCCCATGGCTTGTTGAGCCTATAAATTGTAACCTCCCCTCTCTTTGTCTATTAGTTGCCTAGATGAAAAAAAAACCTTGTGTCAGCATTTGTGCTTGTGTCGCCTAAAGAATCTTCTACCTTCCCCTATCCTCTAAAGGGCCGAGCCCTTTCCCTTCTCCCCCTTCTTCTCAAGTCCTCAACGCATCCAACTCCTTGAAGGATCTCTTACACATCTTTGGCGAGCCCTAAAGAAGGATCTTCAACCTTGGTCTCGGCAAAGCTTCAAGAGCCTCTTGAAACTTCAACACTTTCGGCCAACAAGGAGACTTGCATCAAGAAGACCTCTTCGGCTAAGTTCTTTCCCCTTCACCTTCTTTAAATCTTTAGAGCTTGGTTCTACACTAATCTGAATTTTGTTTGAAGGTGGCGCAAGGACTTGAAGGGTTCTTCCCTAAGCGCATGGCTTTTCTTCTTCCCCCTCTCTCTCTCTTTAGTTAAAGTGTTAAGGGAACTTGTGAGGCTTAACCTCCCCCTTAGTTTTAATTTGTAATATGAATCCATGGTGTGTACGGATCTCGTTTGTCTGTGTTTGCTTGTAATGATGCAATACCTTCCATTAGAGTAGGACCGTTGAAGACCGGGACGATACGATCCTTCTATTCTCAAGGATCGCACTGTGAGTATTCCTACTAGTCTTTCAATTCGTAGTATAAAGTGCTCTTTCTTTTACTAGTCTTAAGTAACTTAGTGTCGTTTTCTCTATTTATAAAATACAAAATATATTTTCCAACTCCGTTAGAAATAAGTTCGGGTTTTATCAAAAAAATACAAAAAATATTTTCTTAAAGCGTTGTTTGCATGTACCCTTATTTGTGAGTGATCCCGGTATCAGAGCATATCTTAGAATAGATTTTTAGCCTCAAAACTAAATTTCAACTTCTAAGACTTTTCTTGGACCTAGGTGTTTTAAAGAAGTGGTTTTCATAATCTGCTACTATACTTATCATATTACTCTTAGTAGCCTTATTTTTCAAAACTACTCTTTTTTTTTCAAAACTATTACCACAATGACTACTAGATCTGGTGCAAACTACAATAACCACCCTGAAACTGAACCTGACAGAATTGATAGGATGTATCAAATGATGGTAGAGAGGTTTGACCAAATGGAAACAAGGATGCAAAACCTAGAAACTAATAGAGGCTCTAGAACCCATAGTCACACCTCAAATGGACCCATCCTAGAACTGAAGAGTCCCCTTCAAGGGGGAGCGCAAGGGGTTGAAACCCTAAAGGGGGCGCATGTAATTTCCAAGGGGTTTCAACATGAGATCGCATGTAATATATGTTCATATGATCAACCTTAAGGAATGTGGAGATCGAAAGAAGATCATACCAAAGCCATCTATTTGGATGGTGTCTTGGAAGCAAAGATCGAAAGGGATCTTCTCCAAAGATGAAGCACACAAGATGAGGAATGGCTTCTCCTTGTCGTCTTTGTGCTAGCAAAGCTTCAAGGGGTCCTTAGCGTGGAGGAAGTTTGAGATGCGAGAACAACCTTCTCCTTGGACGAAAAACCTTCCCTTCTTCTCGTCAATCCTTCACTTACGAGAGTGCAAGCAAGCCACAAGAGAAGAGGGGAACGTATTTGCGTTTTTGGCGTTGAGAGGAATCGGCATTGATGACTTTCCAAAAATGGAACATCATTAAGCCATGCGCTCATGCCAACCCAAAAACGCTTACTAGCATTGAACCAAGCGTTCACCTTTGTGAACCGGTTCAAGCCAAAACGTCCCAATCGAATTTGGTTCATAAACCAAATCAAAATAGCTCAAGCCAATTGGTCTAGACCATAGTAAACCCTAAGGTTTCATATCTAACCGTTCATCTCTTTGTTGCTCTTGATCTCACTGATCCAGCATCAATCCTCTCGATCGAAGCTTACCGATCTCAAGCCCTAATCAATCAAACATGATCAGACCAGATCTCACTTACAATCAGAGTTTAAACTCCTTTAAACTGAACGCAAACAATTCAGTCCACACGATCTGACTTAAGCAAGCCATATCATCGAATTGTGCGACCCTAAGGGTTTCCTTTAAATGTCGGTAACGATAACTTACGTTATCACGATCAGTGAGGGGTATCTAGCAACACATCACTGTCTCCCGATACAAAGGAAAGAGTCTTCCAAGACTACACCCAAACCACAGCACAAGTGTGAATCCACTTCACTAGGCATACATGGTTCCTTTGCCACTGGATGTTCTTATTGGACAAGCGTGTCAAGCCTGTAGCTCCAATATGATGAGCATGATTAGATCAGATGAACATAGTCACCTGGGTATGGCCATACACTTTCTCAATCATCTCATTTAAGGGGGCCCCTTTAGAACATCACACTCCAATCAAGGAGACGGCAATCCTATATCTATCACTAGTGTCCTAACCTGACTCATGATCATTATCCAAGATAGTCTATAACCATTATTCTTCAAATGACATTGAACTACCTCAAAACAATGACAATCATCATTTAGAAACACAAGTGATCTCAAGTCAAAGGACATGTGCCACTTGTTGCATACAAGGATTATTCACATTGTGACAAGCAATTGAATATCCTAGTAGGGTCTGTCCAGTACATCCAATGCACCTATGAGTCTACATCTTATTCCATGCTCGAAGCATCCTATAAGAGTAGAATACATATTAGTCTCAATCATATCAAGGCTGTCTCATGTTCACCAAGATATCTCGACTAAGGACAAATAGCATGTCAGCCTAGCTGAACAGCTTTGAGACATTATTCAGAAGTATACTTATTGCAGCAGACAATGTCACTTACTGAATAACAACCATTGCCTTTATAAACATAAGAGTTTATATACATGATACTCATAGAATCCCAAGGCCTCAAACATTAGCCTTAAGGGCATACCCCAACAATCTCCCACTTGCACTTAATCTAATGGTTGAGAAATCTCAAACCCATATTATTACAGTGCTTCTCATGCTTCTGCTGCGCCAGAGGCTTGGTAAGCGGGTCAGCCAGATTGTCATCTGTATGAACCTTGCAGATTTTGATCTCGCCACGATCAATGATCTCCCGGATCAAGTGAAACCGTCTCTGTATGTGCTTGGACTTCTGGTGCGACCGTGGTTCCTTTGCTTGTGCTATTGCTCCAGTGTTATCACAGAAGATAACCAAAGGATCTGCACTCGAAGGAACGACACCAAGTTCCTGAATGAACTTACGAATCCACACTGCCTCCTTGGATGCTTCCGAGGCTGCAACATACTCGGCTTCTGTTGTGGAATCAGCAACAATAGACTGTTTGAAACTTTTCCACACCACTGCTCCACCATTCAAGCTAAAAACATAGCCTGATTGCGATCGGAAATCATCCTGGTCCGACTGGAACGAAGCGTCAGTATATCCTTCAATACTGAGTTCTTCCTGACCACCATATATCAAGAACATATCTTTGGTCCTCCGCAGATATTTCAAAATGTTCTTGACTGCAATCCAGTGTGCCTGACCTGGATTACTTTGGAATCGACTGGTCACGCTTAACCCGTAAGCGACGTCTGGGCGAGTACACAACATCGCATACATAATGGACCCAATAGCCGAAGCATAAGGCGTATTGTCCATTTCATCTTTCTCAGTCTGTGCTTGTGGACACTGACTCTTTGAAAGATTCAGACCATGTCTGACTGGAAGATATCCTCTTTTAGAATTCTCTAAATGGAATCTTTCCAGGACTTTATCGATGTAAGTACTCTGGCACAACCCGAGAAGCCTCTTAGATCTATCCCTGTAGATCTTCACACCTAATACATAGGCTGCTTCTCCTAAATCTTTCATCTGGAAACATTTCCTTAGCCATGCTTTAACAGCATGCATTTCAGGAATATCGTTTCCAATGATTAAGATATCATCGACGTAGAGGACTAGGAAAGTAATCACGCTCCCACTAAACCTCTTATATACACACGGGTCATCTTCATTCTTGATGAAACCAAATTCACAGATTGATTCATCAAAACGAATATTCCAGCTTCTAGATGCTTGTTTAAGTCCATAAATGGACTTCTTTAACTTGCATATTTTATGACGATCTGATGGATTAGTGAAACCTTCAGGTTGTGTCATATACACATCCTCATCCAGTTTTCCATTAAGGAAAGCGGTCTTCACATCCATTTGCCAGATCTCATAATCGTAATATGCTGCTATCGCGAAAAGAATCCGAATAGACTTGAACATGGCTACAGGAGAGAAAGTTTCATCATAATCTATCCCGTAGATTTGTTTGAAACCTTTTGCAACTAGCCCGCCTTTATAGGTAACCACGTTACCATCCATGTCAATCTTCTTCTTGAAGATCCATTTACAGCCTATAGGGATTACTCCTGGAGGCGGATCAACCAAATCCCAGACTTGGTTATCTGACATGGAGTCCATCTCGGCTCGCATAGCTTCAAGCCACCTAGCTGACTCCGGTCCACTGACCGCATCTGCATAAGTAAGGGGTTCATCATTATCAATGATGTAGACTCCGTCATAGCGCTCAGGCTGTCGACGGATCCTTCCCGATCTACGCGGTTCCCGTGATATCTGAGCCTCAGGTTGTGCAATAACCTGATCCACTGGCTCAGGCTCATCCAATTGAGCTTGACTACTTTGTCCTTCCTCTGGATTCTCATCCAGCTTTATTTCTCTCCCACTGGCCTCTTGCAGAAGAAATTCCTTCTCAAGAAAAATGGCCGTCCGAGCAACAAATACTTTGTTCTCTTTGGGATCGTAGAAATAATAACCCTTAGTTTCCTTAGGGTAACCGACAAAGATACATTTCTCAGATCTGCTCTCTAGTTTCCCAGAGGCGAGCTTTTTAACATAAGCCTCGCAACCCCAGATCTTGATAAATGTCAAGCTCGGCTGTTTCCCATACCATAATTCATATGGAGTCTTTGAAACTGCCTTGGATAGCACTCGGTTTAGTACCTTTGCAGCTGTTTCCAATGCAAATCCCCAAAAGGAGTAAGGTAGAGTAGCCTGACTCATCATAGAACGAACCATGTCTAGTAACGTTCTATTTCTCCTCTCGGACACACCATTCCATTGCGGTGTTCCTGGCGGAGTGAGCTGTGAGATAATCCCACACTCTTTTAGATAGTCAGTAAACGCATGACTCAAGTATTCTCCACCTCGATCAGAATGAAGTGCCTTGATATTTCGGCCTAGCTGATTTTGTACTTCATTTTTGAACTCTTTGAACTTGTCAAAAGATTCACTCTTATGTCTCATAAGATAGACATAACCATATCTGCTGAAATCATCAGTAAAGGTAATGAAGTACTGATAGCCACCTCTGGCATGTTTACTAAATGGCCCACACACATCACTGTGTATAAGGTCAAGTAAACCTGAAGCCCTTTGACCTTTGTTAGGAAAAGGTGACTTCGTCATTTTACCCATTAAATAAGCTTTGCATGTATCAATCTCCTCATAGGAGAATGATCCCAGCAGTCCATGATCATGCAACCGCTTAATGCGCTTCTTGTTAATATGGCCTAAACGACTATGCCATAGCAAGGTGCTGTCATCAGCATACTTGGCTTTCTTATTATCAATATGTTGTATAGAACATTCCATGTCCAACATGAATAACCCATTGTTAATCGATCCAGTAGCATAAACAATATTATCAAGAGTAAGATAACACTTTGAAATCTTGCATTCAAAGGAAAACCCTTTCCTGACAAGAGCAGGAATAGAGATAATATTTTTGGTAATACTGGGTACAAAGTAACAATTGTTTAATTCTAATACAATGCCAGATGGTAATGAGATGTAATAATCCCCTACAGAAACAGCAGCAACCCGTGCCCCGTTTCCAACTCGTAGGTCCACCTCATGCTGTCCCACCTGTCTTCTTCTCTTGAGTTCCTGTACATTTGAACAAATGTGAACTCCACATGCAGTGTCCAACACCCATGAAATAGAAGAAGAGGATATCATGACTTCAGTCACAAATATACCTGAGCCAGAAGCGATGCTTCCCTTCTTGTCTCCTTGGAGCGCTTTGAAGGTTCCCTTAAAAGAGAGGGGGCGAAACCCTAATAAGCGCATCTTGGAGGATTTAAAGCAGCGGAGAGGGTTTCTAGATCTATTGCATGCTATATGATCAACAAAAACATTCTATGGAAAGAATGAGATTCATACCGATGCCATTTCTAGATGGCGACTTGGAAGCAGAAAGCGATGTGGCTTTCCTCCAGAGGTGACGCACACAAGATGAGTCTTGGCTCCTCCTTGTCGCCCCTTGTGCTAGCAAGGATCGTCCAAGTATCCTGATCGAATGAAAGGGATGAGATCTTCTTGGCGATTTCTTCCTTCTGCTTTGCGTTCACCTTCTTCACCACACGAGAGAGAGCTTGTGTCGACTCGTGGAGAGGCGAAGAGAGAAGAGGCGTGAAGAGGAGAAACGTGAGGCGTGGTCACGTTTAGAGAAGTGCTCTCTAAAAATAGCATGCCACTTCTCAATATGCGATCATGGGTCTACCCCAATCGCAAACCTCTTATCTCATGAACCATCCGCTCACTTAATGAGCTGGTTCAATTCCGTTCGGTTCAAGAACCAATCAAGCCAAGCGATCCAGTCTAGATCATGATTAAACCCTAAGGCTCCAGATCTAACCGTTGATCTCTTGATGCTTCTGATCTCACCGATCTAGCATCCATTCTCTCGATCGAAGCTTACCGATCTCAAGCCCTAATCAATCAAACATGATCAGACCAGATCTCACTTACAATCAGAGATTAAATCCCTTTAAACTGAACCTGAATAATTCAGTCCACACGATCTGACTTAAGTAAGCCATATCATCAAATTGTGCGACCCTGAGGGTTTCCTTTAAATGTCGGTAACGATAACTTACGTTATCACGATCAGTGAGGGGTATCTAGCAACACATCACTGTCTCCCGATATAAAGGAAAGAGTCTTCCAAGACTACACCCAAACCACAGCACAAGTGTGAATCAACTTCACCAGGCATGCAAATATCCTTTGCCACTGGACGTTCTTATTGGACAAGCGTGTCAAGCTTGTAGCTCCAATATGATGAGCATGATTAGATCAGATGAACATAGTCACCTGGGTATGGCCATACACTATTCTCAATCATCTCATTCAGGGGGGCCCCTTTAGAACATCTCACTCCTTAAACAAGGAGACGGCAATCCTTTATCTATCACTAGTGCCCTAACCTGATTCAAGCTCACCATCCAAGATAGTCTATAATCATTATGTTTCAAATGATATTGAACTAACTCAAAACAATGACAATCATCATTTAGAAACACAAGTGATCTCAAGTCAGAGGACATGTGCCACTTGTTGCAATCAAGGATTATTCACATTGTGACAACCAATTGAATATCCTAGTAGGGTCTGTCCAGTACATCCAATGTACCCATGAGTCTACCTCTTATTCCATGCTCGAAGCATCCTATAAGATTAGAGCACATATTAGTCTCAATCATATCAAGGCTGTCTCATGTTCACCAAGATATATCGACTAAGGACTTTATAGCATGTCAGCCCAGCTGAACAGCTTTGAGACATTATTCAGAAGTACAATTATTGCAGCAGATAACGTAACTAACTGAATAACAACCATGCCTTTATAAACATAAGAGTTTATTACATGATACTGTTACAATCCCAAGGCCTCAAACATTAGCCTTAAGGGCATACCCCAACACGCTTTACAGTCCTTTTTCAGTGACCCAGCTGGCCACAGTGGAAACATCTGTTGTCCTTGGACCGCTTCACCTTTTGTTTCAGAGCCTTACTGTAGTTCTTGACAGGGGCTTTGCCCTTCTTCCCCTTCTTCTTGTTCCTAGAAGGAACCATCAAGACAGAGGTTGAAGGCTTTCACTTCAGAGTCTCCTCCGTAGTCAAGAGCATATTAAGCAACTCTGCCGGAGTACAGTCGATTTTGTTCATATTAAAATTAATAATGAATGCATCGAAGGAGGCCGGGAGAGACTGCAGAATAATGTCTACAGCAAGCTCCTGATTGATGGTATGCCCCAGTTTCTCCAGAGCCTCCTTGTGCCCAATCATCTTGAGCACGTGAGCTCCCACTGGGCTCCCTTCAGCCAGTTTGCTCTGAAAGAAAAGCTTGGTCAAATTATAGCGTTCAGTCCTCGCCTGTGCATCATACAGCATCTTGAGGTTTGCTATAATTTCTATAGCAGACATATCCTCATGCTGATGCTGCAGCGGTGGCGTCATAGACGCTAGCATCAGGCAAGCGACATCAATGCTATCATTAACATGCTTTTCATAGGCTTCACGAACCGCCCTTGCGGCGTTCGCAGCGGGTTGAGGCGGCACAGCCGTCTCGAGGACATACAGTTTCCTCTCTGCCTTAAGAACAATCTTAAGGTGTCCGTACCAGTCCGAGAAGTTTGGCCCAGCAAACTTCTCCCTTTCCAGTAAGGATCGCACATTGAAGCTCATGGTGTTCGTTGCTGCAGGAATCTACAACAATGGAAGAACAGCAAGGTCAGTATCAATGTTTAGAATCAATCCAGGACTTAAGAAAGATTCTTTTCTCACTATTTTATCTGACTGTAAAATCCATTAAAACAGTCCGAAAGAGTAACACTCTTTTAGTGAGATGGGATCCAGATTTCATACTTGGTCTCCGCGTCCCGCTCAGGCGAGATAAGATGCACAGAGAGTACAAGCACTAATTTCTGGTAGGCAGTCCCTGCCAATCGCCAACCCGTGCGATTCCCCTTCATCTGGGCAATCCAGCCGACTGTGCCAACTAAGTTGGTACAACACAGTTTCTGATCCCACAGATGGCTGCCTCCATGTGCTACCATATGCGCCACATATGTAGCCTACATGGTCAAGCTGACCCGACCTACTCCCTGGACCACCACGTGCTATGCTGAGCAACGAGAAGCGATAAATCCCTTCTCTGTAACACGCAGGTGAAATCACACACCGTCTGAAGATAGATAGACGTGCCCACTGAGTGGGTACAACACGGCTCCAACGATAGTCAGAACAGTGAGGTTTCGCGTCAGAAGGCTATCGAGCTTGATATTTCAGCGTTGGATTTTAACGGTCTTTTGTCTTCTTAACTATCATGCAAACCCTATGGTGATAGCAGAAGATAAATAAATCATGCAATTCTAATTATAAACGGTAAGTAGAAAGCATGATGATCTTATGTGGTAAAAGCCCATTAACCCTAAGTAAGACCTTAAGTTATCTTAAGTCTTCACTTGCTTCTTGGGTCTTTTGCCTCTCATCTGGCCCAGACCAGGGCCCAAGCGCCCTCTGCAGCTCAGGTGCGCCCACCAGCTGCTTGCGCCTTGCTATGTGTGCTTTGAGCTCTTGTCAGATTAAAAGTACATTTTAATCTATCTAGACAAGTTTGACACGCAGGTCAATTATACAATAAATTAATTAAAATGTGATGCGCAGATCACAAATATATAATTTACAATTTAAGCCAGGCTCGCAGGCCCCAGCACAGCACACATAAACACGGGCAGCCCACATAAGAATAAATAAACAAGCACATGGCATCCACTCAACATGTGATTCATCAAACAAGAAAATAAAATTTTGAAAACCCATTGGCATCATTTTAATTTTCTTATGTGCCCTTACAACCTTACAATGGTCCATTGATAGGGATCCACTCATTCATCTAGTCAGATCCACTACCCTTGCATGCACCAAGTCCTAACTGACTTGAGTTGACCTAATGGTCAACCATGCATGCGCAAAGGGCTGAACAACCCTCATGAGTTTCGGCAAACGGGTGTGACCCCGGGCCTAACTCATGTGTGTTCAGTAGCCGTCTCAACCAGACCTCGCTACACGCCCTTGATGCAGTTGACCTATAGCCACCTCGTGCTTGCGCACAGGTGCTATCTGGTCAACCCATCTAGGCTGTCAGATGGTCTGATCAGACTATTTGGATCCTTCCTAGAAGATGACTTCAACCCCATCAACCCATCTAAGGGTTTAAAGTAGGCCTTAGATCTAGATGAGGCGCGCATGATCTTTTGTTTTGTCAAAAACAACATGTAAGAAGCGCCAACAAACATGCGCCATCCATAACTAAACATACTTTTAAGTTCTTAAACTAGCATGTAGTTATTCGGCATGTTATTAGATCTAAGCTTAGCAAACGCAAACAAGGATCACATGTAGGCAATCAAATGAACATACATAGAACCTGCTTTGATACCAATTGAAGAGTCCCCTTCAAGGGGGAGCGCAAGGGGTTGAAACCCTAAAGGGGGTGCATGTAATTTCCAAGGGGTTTCAACATGAGATCGCATGTAATATATGTTCATATGATCAACCTTAAGGAATGTGGAGATCGAAAGAAGATCATACCAAAGCCATCTATTTGGATGGTGTCTTGGAAGCAAAGATCGAAAGGGATCTTCTCCAAAGATGAAGCACACAAGATGAGGAATGGCTTCTCCTTGTCGTCTTTGTGCTAGCAAAGCTTCAAGGGGTCCTTAGCGTGGAGGAAGTTTGAGATGCGAGAACAACCTTCTCCTTGGACGAAAAACCTTCCCTTCTTCTCGTCAATCCTTCACTTACGAGAGTGCAAGCAAGCCACAAGAGAAGAGGGGAACGTATTTGCGTTTTTGGCGTTGAGAGGAATCGGCATTGATGACTTTCCAAAAATGGAACATCATTAAGCCATGCGCTCATGCCAACCCAAAAACGCTTACTAGCATTGAACCAAGCGTTCACCTTTGTGAACCGGTTCAAGCCAAAACGTCCCAATCGAATTTGGTTCATAAACCAAATCAAAATAGCTCAAGCCAATTGGTCTAGACCATAGTAAACCCTAAGGTTTCAGATCTAACCGTTCATCTCTTTGATGCTCTTGATCTCACTGATCCAGCATCAATCCTCTCGATCGAAGCTTACCGATCTCAAGCCCTAATCAATCAAACATGATCAGACCAGATCTCACTTACAATCAGAGTTTAAACTCCTTTAAACTGAACCCAAACAATTCAGTCCACACGATCTGACTTAAGCAAGCCATATCATCGAATTGTGCGACCCTAAGGGTTTCCTTTAAATGTCGGTAACGATAACTTACGTTATCATGATCAGTGAGGGGTATCTAGCAACACATCACTGTCTCCCGATACAAAGGAAAGAGTCTTCCAAGACTACACCCAAACCACAGCACAAGTGTGAATCCACTTCACTAGGCATACATGGTTCCTTTGCCACTAGATGTTCTTATTGGACAAGCGTGTCAAGCCTGTAGCTCCAATATGATGAGCATGATTAGATCAGATGAACATAGTCACCTGGGTATGGCCATACACTTTCTCAATCATCTCATTTAAGGGGGCCCCTTTAGAACATCACACTCCAATCAAGGAGACGGCAATCCTATATCTATCACTAGTGTCCTAACCTGACTCATGATCATTATCCAAGATAGTCTATAACCATTATTCTTCAAATGACATTGAACTACCTCAAAACAATGACAATCATCATTTAGAAACACAAGTGATCTCAAGTCAAAGGACATGTGCCACTTGTTACATACAAGGATTATTCACATTGTGACAAGCAATTGAATATCCTAGTAGGGTCTGTCCAGTACATCCAATGCACCCATGAGTCTACATCTTATTCCATGCTCGAAGCATCCTATAAGAGTAGAACACATATTAGTCTCAATCATATCAAGGCTGTCTCATGTTCACCAAGATATCTCTACTAAGGACAAATAGCATGTCAGCCTAGCTGAATAGCTTTGAGACATTATTCAGAAGTATACTTATTGCAGCAGACAATGTCACTTACTGAATAACAACCATTGCCTTTATAAACATAAGAGTTTATATACATGATGTTGGGGTATGCCCTTAAGCCTAATGTTTGAGGCCTTGGGATTGTAACAGTATCGTGTAATAAACGTTTATGTTTATAAAGGCATAGTTATTATTCAGTTAGCTACATTGTCTGCTGCAATATATGTTCTTCTGAATAATGTCTCAATGCTGTTCAGCTGGGCTGACATGCAGTTAAGTCCTTAGTCGATGTATCTTGGTGAACATGAGACAGCCTTGATATGGTTAAGACTAATATGTGTTCTAGTCTTATAGGATGCTTCGAGCATGGAATAAGATGTAGACTCATGGGTACATTGGATGTACTGGACAGACCCTACTAGGATATTCAATTGTTTGTCACAATGTGAATAATCCTTGAAAGTGACAAGTGGCACATTTCCTCTGACTTGAGATCACTTGTGTTTTCTAAATGATGATTGTCATTGTTTTGAGGTAGTTCAATATCATTTGAAACATAATGATTATAGACTATCTTGGATAATGAGCTTGAGTCAGGTTAGGGCACTAGTGATAGACATAGGATTGCCGTCTCCTTGTTTAAGGAGTGTGATGTTCTAAAGGGGCCCCCTGGATGAGATGATTGAGAAAAGAGTATGGCCATACCCAGGTGACTGTGTTCATCATGCTCATCATATTGGAGCTACAAGCTTGACACGCTTGTCCAATAAGAACATCCAGTGGCAAAGGAAACATGTATGCCTAGTGATGTGGATTCACACTTGTGCTATGGTTTGGGTGTAGTCTTGGAAGACTATTTCCTTTATATCGGGAGACAGTGATGTGTTGCTAGATACCCCTCACTGATCGTGATAAACGTGAGTTATCGTTACCGACATTTAAAGGAAACCCTCAGGGTCGCACAATTTGATGATATGGCTTACTTAAGTCAGATCGTGTGGACTGAATTGTTCGGGTTCAGTTTAAAGGGATTTAATCTCTGATTGTGAGTGAGATCTGGTCTGATCATGTTTGATTGATTAGGGCTTGAGATCGGTAAGCTTCGATCGAGAGAATGGATGCTAGATTGGTCAGATCAGAAGCATCAAGAGATCGACGGTCAGATTAAGAGCCTTAAGGTTTTATTATGGTCTGGACTGATTGCTTGGTTTATTTGGTTATTGAACCAAATGGATTTGAACCAGCTCATTGGTTGAGCGCATGGTTCAAGTGATAAGAGGCATTGGCGATTGGGGTGATACATGGTAGCAAATGAAGAAATGGGATGCTATTTTTAGATAGCACATCTCTTAACGTGACCACATCTCACGTTCACGCCAAGAGAATACTATTCTCGTCTCTTGCTCTCTTGACGCCGGTTTTGAGCATTCGTCTCTTGCTCTCTCGTGGGTGAAGGAGTGGACAACAAGAGGAAACATTCGACCAAGCAAGGATCTCTCTTTTCCTTTCCATTCGGCAAGACAACCTTGGAACCTTGCTAGCACAAGGAGCACCAAGGAAGAAGCGCATTGATCATCTTGTGTGCGAGACTTAGGAGAAGGTTCGCTTGCGCCTTTGCCTCCAAGACACCATCCAAGTGATGGCAATGGTGAGTATCGCTTCTCATTGAAAGTTGATCATATTATATGCTATGCGATCTATTAGAAACCCTAGATTCCGCTAGAAGTTTTTGTTGCGCCTCCTATTAGGGTTTCGCCCCCTTGTCTAGGGGACCTTCACATGATACTCAAAGAATCCCAAGGCCTCAAACATTAGCCTTAAGGGCATACCCCAACAAGAACCACCCACCCAAAACCATAGAGATCTTCCTAGGGAGGACCAAGAACCTGAATGGGAGGAGCCACGTGCTCAACCCTACCACAGACCTAGGGAGGATGAAGTGCAACGCAACATCAAACTCTCACCCCCAACCTTTAGTGGTTCCCTTGACCCTAGAGAGTTCTTAGATTGGGTGGATAAACTCGAACGATATTTTGACTAGAGCATGATGCCTAGTCGATCTAAGGTTAGGTTCACCCGATGTCTCTTAGAAGGTACTGCTAGGTTATACTGGACAAGCATAGAGAAGAACATAGAAATGTTTAGACGCCCTCCTATTGAGAGATGGGAAGAGATGCGAGACAAACTTAGGGAAAAATATGTCCCTCCCTACTTCCAACTTAAAATAATTGATGAAGCCATGAGCCTAGTCCAAGGTAGTCAAACTGTCACCGATTACACCACTAGGTTTGATGAGCTCCTTTTAAGGAGTGGCATCCATGAAGAATCCCATGTCTCCCTTAGCAGGTACAAGAATGGACTTAGACCCGAAATCAAAAGAGGAATGACCTATTTCCAAATAGAGTCTTGGGAAGTCGCCTACCAAAGAGCCTTAGAGGTAGAAGAAAACATAAAGAGAGCTTTTAGGAGAGAGTTAAGTTCCCCTAGAACTTATCCTAAGGCACCCTCCTCAAGCCCCTCAAGCTCTCAACCCAAAGCCCCAACATCAACACCCTCTAAACCTAGGACTATCCAAGAACCCAGAGTCACTTGCCATGCTTGCCGCCAAGTAGGACACTATATGAAAGACTGCCCCAAGAGAGTCCTGTACTTAGGTGAAGAAGAACGTGAAGAAACCTATGAGGAAAACCATGAGGAAACCCATAACCCTGACTCTGGATGTATGATTTGTGAAGAACTAGTTTATGATAGTGGTGAAGAGCAAACCCCCGACACCTTAGGAGTGGTTAGGTGCACCCTAATCAAACCTACCCCAACCGAGGACTGGCGTAGGACCAGTATTTTCCACACCTACACAAAATGCAATGGCAACATGTGCAAAGTAGTGATAGATGGGGGAAGTAGTCTAAACGCGGTCTCTCACACAGCCTTAGTGAAATTCAACCTTAAGGCCGAACCGCACCCTAATCCCTATAGTATATCCTAGGTCAACCAGTCTAGTGTCCCAGTCACCCATAGGTGCTTAGTGCCCCTTCAGTTTGCCGTCTACCAAGGCAAGATTTGGTGTGACGTCATAACCATGGATGTCGCCCAAGTCTTACTGGGTCGCCCGTGGTTATTTGACATGGATGTTATCCACTACGGTCGGACTAACACCTATGTCTTCAGCCATGATGGGCAAAAGATCAAACTGAAGCCTTCCATGCCTAAGGAACTTAAGGCTTCCACCAATAAAGGTAGGATAGAAGAACCTAAGGAACCCAAACCTACCATCCAACTCATAAGGCCCCATGCCTTTACCCAGGACTGCTTAGAGTCCAAGCAGGTGTACTCCCTAGTCATTAAGGAAACCAACTTAGAAGAGGAGTCACCCGTACCCCTAGAAGTTGAGACCCTACTCTCAGGGTACTCTGAGCTCATTAGAGATGAACTTCCCAATGGATTACCTCCCCTTAGAGAAATCCAACATGCCATAGACCTTGTCCCGGGTTCTACTCTCCCACACTTGCCCCACTATAGGATGAACCCCACTGAGCATCAAGAGCTCAAAAGACAAGTAGATGAACTTTTAGACAAGGGTTTCATTAGGGAAAGCCTTAGCCCATGTGCAGTCCCCGCCCTTCTTACCCCAAAGAAGGATGGAAGCTGGCGCATGTGTATAGACTGTAGGGCAATGAACAGGATAACCATCAAGTATAAATTTCCCATCCCAAGATTAGATGACCTGCTTGACATGCTGGTAGGTTCTAAGTGGTTTAGCAAGCTAGACCTTAGAAGTGGATACCACCAAGTTAGGATAAGACTTGGGGATGAGTGGAAAATAGCTTTTAAGACTAAGGATGGTTTGTATGAATGGCTAGTCATGCCCTTTGGTCTTTCTAATGCCCCCTCAACCTTTATGAGATTAATGAACCAAGTCTTGAAGCCTTATATAGGAAGATTCTTAGTAGTTTACTTTGATGACATCCTAATCTATAGCAAGACCCAAGAAGAACACATGGAACACCTTAGGAAAACCCTAGATCTACTTAAGGAAGAAAAGTTATACCTTAACATGAAGAAGTGTTCTTTCCTCTCCCCTAGGGTTGTCTTCTTAGGATTCATATGTTGGGGTATGCCCTTAAGGCTAATGTTTGAGGCCATGGGATTATTTCAGTATCATGTATAAACTTTATGTTTATAAAGGCAATGGTTGTTACTCAGGTTGTTACATTGTCTGCTGCAACATGTATACTTCTGAATAATGTCTCAATGCTGTTCAGCTTGGCTGACATGCAGTTTTGTCCTTAGTCGAGATATCTTGGTGAATATGAGACAGCCTTGATATGATTGAGACTAATATGTGTTCTAATCTTATAGGATGCTTCGAGCATGGAATAAGATGTAGACTCATGGGTACATTGGATGTACTGGACAGACCCTACTTAGGATATTCAATTGCTTGTCACAATATGAATAATCCTTGTATGCAAACAAGTGGCATATTTCCTCTGACTTGAGATCACTTGTGTTTCTAAATGATGATTGGCATTGTTTTGAGGTAGTTCAATATCATTTGAAACATAATGGTTATAGACTATCTTGGATAATGAGCATGAGTCATGTTAGGGCACTAGTGATAGATATAGGATTGCCGTCTCCTTGTTTGGAGTGTGATGTTCTGTTGGGGCCCCCTGGATGAGATGATTGAGAAAGTGTATGGCCATACCCAGATGACTATGTTCATCTGATCTAATCATTCTCATCATATTGGAATTACAGGCTTGACACGCTTGTCCAATAAGAACGTCCAGTGGCAAAGGAAACACATATGTCAAGTGACTTGGGTTCACACTTGTGCTGTGGTTTGGGTGTAGTCTTGGAAGACTCTTTCCTTTATATCGGGAGACAGTGATGTGTTGCTAGATACCCCTCACTGATCGTGATAACGTAAGTTATCGTTACCGACATTTAAAGGAAACCCTTAGGGTCGCACAATTTGATGATATGGCTTACTTAAGTCAGATCGTGTGGACTGAATTGTTTTGGTTCAGTTTAATGGGATTTGAACTCTGATTGTAAGTGAGATCTGGTCTGATCATGTTTGATTGATTAGGGCTTGAGATCGGTAAGCTTCGATCGAGAGAATTGATGCTAGATCGATGAGATCAAGAGCATCAAGAGATGAATGGTTAGATCTTGAGCCTTATGGTTTAATTTGATCTAGACCAAGGCTTGGTTTGATTTGGTCCTTGAACCAAATTCAATTGAACCAGGTTCATCAAATGAGCGCTTGGTTCAAGGGGAGAAGAAAAATGCGATCGTTCACTTGGAGTGAACGCATGAACGCATGATGTTAGTGGCTTGCTATTTTTGGAAGTTATGTTTTCCAAAATAGCGTGCACCCCTCCACATTCGTTCGTGGGTGCATCTCTTTCACCGCTCACCTCTTCCTCTCGACTTCTCTCTCGAGTGGTGAGACTTCACGCCAAGGAGAGGACTTGACAAAGCCAAGAGATCATCTCATCTTTCCTTCAAGCGATCAGGAGACTTGGAGATCCTTGCTAGCACAAGGAACGCCAAGGAGTAGTCATCTTCACCTTGTGTGCGTCACCTTTGGAGGAGAGCTGCTCGCCCTCTTCTTCCAAGTCACCATCCAAGCAATGGCAATGGTATGATCCTTGTGTTGATCTATACAAAATGTTAAGTTGATTATATGTTCATACATGCGATCCTAGGAAACCCTTGGTTCCGCCTTGAGAAAATGTTATATATGCGCCTATTAGGGTTTCGCCCCCTTTAATGGAACTTTCAATTGGTATCAGAGCCTGGTTCCTTGTATGATTCATATGATTGCTTATAGTGATCCTAGTTTGCGCTTAAGAGTAGATCTAATGGTTTTCTTCATGCGAAACTACATGCTTATTTTCGAAAATAGATGTATGTTGGCACATGTATCTATGTTGGCGCATGTTGCTATTTTTTTGTCAAAAACAAAACTTATCTTGCGCGCATCCATTAGATCTAAGCGCCTACTTTAGAATCTTAGACGGGTTATTAGGGTTGAAGTCATCGTCCAGTCTAGACCCAACAGTCTGATCAGACCATCTGACAGCCTAGATGGGTCGACCAGATGGCACCTATGCGCAAGCATGAGGTGGCTATAGGTCGACTGCAGAAAGGCGTGTAGCGATGTCTGATTGAGACAACCAGTGAACGCTCATGATTAAGGCCCGGGGTCACACCCGCTTGCCAGAACTCATGAGGGACGTTCAGCCCTTAACGCATGCATTGTTGACCATGAGGTCGACTCAAGTCGGTTATGACTTGGTGCATGCAAGGGCAGTGGGTCTGACTAGGTCTGATGAGTGGATCCCTATTAATGGACCGTTGTAAGGTAGTAGGGCACATAAGGAAATAAAATGAAGCCAATGGGTTTTTCGAAAATTTTATTTTCTTGATTGGATCACTTGATGTTTGTATAACATGATGAGTGTTTATTTCATCTTATGTGGGCTGTGTTGGGGTATGCCCTTAAGGCTAATGTTTGAGGCCTTGGGATTGTAACAGTATCATGTATAAACTCTTATGTTTATAAAGGCATGGTTGTTATTCAGTTTGTTACATTGTCTGCTGCAATAAGTGTACTTCTGAATAATGTCTCAAAGCTGTTCAGCTAGGCTGACATGCAGTTAAGTCCTTAGTTGATATATCTTGGTGAACATGAGACAGCCTTGATATGATTAAGACTAATATGTGTTCTAATCTTATAGGATGCTTCGAGCATGGAATAAGATGTAGACTCATGGGTACATTGGATGTACTGGACAGACCCTATTTGGATATTCAATTGCTTGTCACAATGTGAATAATCCTTGTTTGCTACAAGTGGCACATGTCCTCTGACTTGAGATCACTTGTGTTTCTAAATGATGATTGTCATTGTTTTGAGGTAGTTCAATATCATTTGAAACATAATGATTATAGACTATCTTGGATGGTGAGCTTGAGTCAGGTTAGGGCACTAGTGATAGAGATAGGATTGCCGTCTCCTTGTTTAAGGAGTGTGATGTTCTAAAGGGGCCCCCTGGATGAGATGATTGAGAGAGTGTATGGCCATACCCAGGTGACTGTGTTCATCTGATCTAATCATGCTCATCATATTGGAGTTACAAGCTTGACACGCTTGTCCAATAAGAACATCCAGTGGCAAAGGAATCATGTATGCCTAGTGAGTTGATTCACACTTGTGCTGTTGTTTGGGTGTAGTCTTGGAAGACTCTTTTCTTTATATCGGGAGACAGTGATGTGTTGCTAGATACCCCTCACTGTTCGTGATAACGTAAGTTATCGTTACCGACATTTAAAGGAAACCCTCAGGGTCGCACAATTTGATGATATGGCTTACTTAAGTCAGATCGTGTGGACTGAATTGTTTAAGTTCAGTTTAAAGGAATTTAGTCTCTGATTGTAAGTGAGATCTGGTCTGATCATGTTTGATTGATTAGGGCTTGAGATCGGTAAGCTTCGATTGAGAGAATGGATGCTAGATCGGTGAGATCAGAAGCATCGAGAGATCAACGGTTAGATCTGAAGCCTTAGGGTTTAATTGAGATCTAGACTAATTGCTTGGCTTATTTGGTTTCTTGAACTGAACCAACTTGAACCGGCTCATCATATGAGCGCATGGTTCAAAGGGGAGAGCTAATAGCGTTAAGGAAAATTCATGGTCGCATGAATTGGAGACTTTGCTATTTTTAGATAGCACTTCTCTAAACGTGACCACGCTTCACGTTCACGCAAAAGGGAAGCTCTATTCTCGCCTCTCGCCCTTCTCTCTCGACACACTCGTGTGTGGTGACGACTTCAAGTCTCTAGGAGAGGATTCGGCCAAGAAGAAAAACATCTCTTTCCTTCCACACGACAAGCACCTCTTGGAACCTTGCTAGCACAAGGAGCACCAAGGGAGTAGGCGGCTTCTTCATCTTGTGTGCGCATCCTTTGGAGGAGATCCTCTCGCTCTCTGCTTCCAAGACACCATCCAAGAGATGGCGATGGTATGGATCTTTCTCTTCTATACTAGCATTCGAAAGTTGATCATATGATATATTAAGATCTCTTGAAACCCTAGCTTCCCATGCGAATTTTTATATGCGCCTCCCTTAGGGTTTCGGCCTCCTAGATTAAGGGGACTTTCAATTGGTATCAGAGCCTAGGTTTTATATATTCATATGATTGCTTATGGTGATCCATGTATGTTGAATGTTTAGATCTAATATTTCTCATCATGCGAAAATACCAGATAGATGTATTTTGTTTGTGGCGCATGTATGAGATGAACTTTTGTTGGCGCATGCTTTACATGTTTTAGTTTTTGTTTTCAAAACTTTCATGACATGCGCGACTCACTATAGATCTAAGGCCTTACTGTAAACCCTTAGACGGGTTATTAGGGTTGAAGTCATCCCCTAGGTTAGATCCAAAATGTCTGATCAGACCATCTGACAGCCTTGATGGGTTGACCAGATAGCACCTGTGCGCAAGCATCTGGTGGCTATAGGTCGACTGCAGACAGGCGTGTAGCGGTGTCTGATTGAGATGACTAGTGAACACACATGAGTTAGGCCTGGGGTCTCACCCGCTTGCCAGAACTCATGAGGGTTGTTCAGCCCTGGCGCATGCATGGTTGACCTTTTGGTCGACTCAAGTCGGTTAGGACTTGGTGCATGCAAGGGCACTGGATCTGACTAGGTTGGATGAGTGGATCCCTAGTAATGGACCGTTGTAAGGTAGTGAGGGCATATAAGAAAATTAAAATTGATGCCTATGGGGTTTTCGAAATTTAATTTTCATGATTGGATCACATGTTGATTGATGCCTATGCTTGTTTATTTATTCTTATGTGGGCTGCCCATGTTAAATGTGTGCTGTGCTGGGGCCTGCGTGCCTGTATTAAAATGTAAATTAATTATTGTGATCTGCGCATCACATTGTTTTAATTTATAAAATGTAATTGACCTGCGAGTCAATCTTGTCTAGATAGATTAATTTGTAAGTTAATCAGACAAGAGCACAGAGTACACTTGGCAGAGGCGCATGCAGCTTGATGCTAGACCAGGAGGGAGGTCTAGGGTTCGACTCTGGGACCGGGCGCATTTTCCCTGGTGGGCGCACCTCAGTTGCAAATGGCGCTTGAGCCCTGGTTTGGGCCTGATGAGCAGCTAAAGACCCATGAAGAAAAGCAAGTGAAGACTTAAGTATCTTAAGGTCTTACTTAGGCTATGGGCTTTTACCACATAAGATCCATGCTTTCTTTTATTGTTTAAATAAGTAGAATAGCATGATTTATTTATCTTCTGCTATCACCATAGGAATTGCATGATAGTGAAGAAGATAAAAGACCGTTAAAATCCAACGCTAAAATATCAAGCTCGTATGTCTTCTAACGCGAAACCTCACTATTCTGATTATCGTTGGAGCCGTGTTGTACCCACTCAGTGGGCACGTCCATCTATCTTCAGACGGTGCGGGATTACACCTGCGTGTTACAGAGAAGGGATTTATTGCTTCTCGTTGCTCAGCATAGCACGTGGTGGTCCAGGGAGTAGGTCGGGTCAGCTTGACCATGTAGGCTACATATGTGGCGCATATGGTAGCGCATGGAGGCAGCCATCTGTGGGGTCAGAGATTGTGTTGTACCAACTCAGTTGGCACAGTCTGCTGGATTGCCCAGATGAAGGGGAATCGCACGGGTTGGCGATTGGCAGGGACTGCCTACCAGAAATTAGTGCTTGTACTCTCTGTGCATCTTATCTCGCCTGAGCGGGACGCGGAGACCAAGTATGAAATCTGGATCCCATCTCACTAAAAGAGTTTTACTCTTTCGGGCTGTTTTGCTGGATTTTTCAGCCAGATAAAATAGTGAGAAAAAGGAATCATTCTTAAGTCCTGATTGATTCTTAACATTGATACTGACCTTGCTGTTCTTGCATTGTTGTAGATACCTGCAGCAACGAACACCATGAGCTTCAATGTGCGATCCCTACTGGAAAGGGAGAAGTTTGCTGGGCCAAACTTCTCAGACTGGTTCGGACACCTTAAGATTGTTCTTAAGGCAGAGAGGAAACTGTATGTCCTCGAGACGGCGATACCGCCTCAACCCGCTCCGAACGCCGCAAGGGCGGTTCGGGAAGCTTATGAAAAGCACGTCAATGATAGCATTGATGTCGCTTGCCTGAAGCTAGCGTCTATGACGCCACCGCTGCAGCGTCAGCATGAGGATATGTCTGCTATAGACATGATAGCAAACCTCAAGATGCTGTATGCTGCACAGGCGAGGACAGAACGCTATAATCTGACAAAGCTGTTCTTTCAGAGCAAACTGGCTGAAGGGAGCCCAGTGGGAGCTCACGTGCTCAAGATGATTGGGCACAAGGAGGCTCTAGAGAAACTGGGGCATACCATCAATCAGGAGCTTGCTGTAGACATTATTCTGCAGTCTCTCCCGCCCTCTTTCGATGCGTTCATTATTAACTTTAATATGAACAAAATCGATTGTACTCCGGCAGAGCTGCTGAATATGCTCTTGACTACTGAGGAAACTCTGAAGGGAAAGCCTTCAACCTCTGTCTTAATGGTTCCTTCAAGGAACAAGAAGAAGGGGAAGAAGGGCAAGACCCCTGTCAAGAGTTACAGCAAGGCACTGAAGCAAAAAGTCAAGCGGTCAAAGGAATACAGATGTTTCCACTGTGGCCAGCTAGGTCACTGGAAAAAGGACTGTAAAGCGCTCCAAGGAGATAAGAGGGGAAGCTTTGCTTCTGGCTCAGGTATATACGTGACGGAAGTCATGGTTTCATCTTCTTCTATTTCATGGGTGTTGGACACTGCATGTGGAGTTCACATTTGTTCAAATGTACAGGAACTCAAGAGAAGAAGACAGGTGGGACAGCATGAGGTGGACCTACGAGTTGGAAACGGGGCACGGGTTGCTGCTGTTGCTGTAGGAGACTATTTCATCTCTTTGCCATCTGGACTTGTATTAGAACTAAACAGTTGTTACTTTGTTCCCAGCATTACTAAGAATATTATCTCTATTCCTGCTCTTGTCAGGAAGGGATTTTCCTTTGAATGCAATATTTCAAAGTGTGTTTTATCTTTTGATAATATTGTTTATGCTACTGGTTCAATTAACAATGGGTTATTCATGTTGGACATGGAATGTTCTATACAAAATATTGATATTAAGAAAGCCAAGTATGCTGATGACAGCACCTGGCTATGGCATAGTCGTTTAGGCCATATTAACAAGAAACGCATTAAGCGGTTGCATGATCATGGACTGCTGGGATCATTCTCCTATGAGGAGATTGATACATGCAAGGCTTGTTTAATGGGTAAAATGACGAAGTCACCTTTTCCTAACAAAGGTCAAAGGGCTTCAGGTTTACTTGACCTTATACACAGTGATGTGTGTGGGCCATTTAGTAAACATGCCAGAGGTGGCTATCAGTACTTCATTACCTTTACTGATGATTTCAGTAGATATGGGTATGTCTATTTAATGAGACATAAGAGTGAATCTTTTGCCAAGTTCAAAGAGTTCAAGAATGAAGTACAGAATCAGCTAGGCCGAAATATCAAGGCACTTCGTTCTGATCGAGGTGGAGAATACCTAAGTCATGCGTTTACTGACTATCTGAAGGAGTGTGGGATTATCTCACAGCTCACTCCGCCAGGAACACCGCAATGGAATGGTGTGTCCGAAAGGAGAAATAGAACGTTACTTGATATGGTTCGTTCTATGATGAGTCAGGCTACTCTTCCATATTCCTTTTGGGGATTTGCACTGGAAACAGCTGCAAAGGTACTAAACCGAGTGCCATCCAAGGCAGTTTCAAAGACCCCATATGAATTATGGTATGGGAAACAGCCTAGCTTGACATTTATCAGGATCTGGGGCTGCGAGGCTTATGTTAAAAGGCTCGCGTCTGGGAAACTAGAGAGCAGATCTGACAAATGTATCTTTGTCGGTTACCCTAAGGAAACTAAGGGTTATTATTTCTACGATCCCAAAGAGAACAAGGTATTTGTTGCTCGGACGGCCATATTTCTTGAGAAGGAGTTTCTTCTGCAAGAGGCCAGTGGGAGAGAAATAAAGTTGGATGAGAATCCAGAAGAAGGACAAAGTAGTCAAGCACAGTTGGATGAGCCTGAGCCGGTTGATCAGGTTATTGAACAACCTGAGGCTCAGATATCACAGGAACCGTGAAAATCGGGAAGGATCCGTCGACAGCCTGAGCGCTATGACGGAGTCTACATCATTGATAATGATGAACCCCTTACTTATGCGGATGCGGTCAGTGGACCGGAATCAGCGAGATGGCTTGAAGCTATGCGCGCCGAGATGGACTCCATGTCAGATAACCAAGTTTGGGATTTGGTTGATCCGCCTCCGGGAGTTATCCCTATAGGCTGTAAATGGATCTTCAAGAAGAAGATTGACATGGATGGTAACGTGGTTACCTATAAAGGCGGGCTAGTTGCGAAAGGTTTCAAACAAATCTACGGGATAGATTATGATGAAACTTTCTCACCTGTAGCTATGTTTAAGTCTATTCGGATTCTTTTCGCGATAGCTGCATATTATGATTATGAGATTTGGCAAATGGATGTGAAGACAGCTTTCCTGAATGGAAATCTGGATGAGGATGTGTATATGACACAACCAGAAGGTTTCACTAATCCATCAGATCGTCATAAGATATGCAAGTTAAAGAAGTCCATTTATGGACTTAAACAAGCATCTAGAAGCTGGAATATTCGTTTTGATGAATCAATCAGTGAGTTTGGTTTCATCAAGAACGAGGATGAGGTTTAGTGGGAGCGTGATTACTTTCCTAGTCCTCTACGTCGATGATATCTTGATCATTGGAAACGACATTCCTGAAATGCATGCAGTTAAGGCATGGTTAAGAAAGTGTTTCCAGATGAAAGATCTTGGAGAAGCAGCCTATGTGTTAGGTGTGAAGATCTACAGGGATAGATCTAAGAGGCTTCTCGGGCTGTGCCAGAGTACTTACATCGATAAAGTCCTGGAGAGATTTCATTTAGAGAATTCTAAAAGAGGATATCTTCCAGTCAGACATGGTCTGAATCTTTCAAAGAGTCAGTGTCCACAAACACAGACTGAGAAAGATGAAATGGACAATACGCCTTATGCTTCGGCTATTGGGTCCATTATGTATGCGATGTTGTGTACTCGCCCAGACGTCGCTTACGGGTTAAGCGTGACCAGTCGGTTCCAAAGTAATCCAGGTCAGGCGCACTGGATTGCGGTCAAGAACATTTTAAAATATCTGCGGAGGACCAAAGATATGTTCTTGGTGTATGGTGGTCAGGAAGAACTCAGTATTGAAGGATATACTGACGCTTCATTCCAATCTGACCAGGATGATTTCCGATCGCAATCAGGCTATGTTTTTAGCTTGATTGGAGGAGCGGTGGTGTGGAAGAGTTTCAAACAGTCAACTGTTGCTGATTCCACAACAGAAGCCGAGTATGTTGCAGCCTCGGAAGCATCCAAGGAGGCAGTGTGGATTCGTAAGTTCGTGAGAGAACTTGGTGTTGTTCCTTCGAGTGCAGATCCTTTGGTTATCTTCTGTGATAACACTGGAGCAATCGCACAAGCAAAGGAACCACGGTCGCACCAGAAGTCCAAGCACATACAGAGACGGTTTCATTTGATCAGGGAGATCATAGATCGTGGCGAGATCAGAGTCTGCAAGGTTCATACTATTACAACCCACTTAGTAAGCAAACTATTTATTAACTTGGTGAGCCGATTTGCAACATGGCCCAATATATTAAAATGCTTAAGCCCAAGTTAACAATAGCAAGCCCACTAAGCCTTATAAACCACATAATAGTTTCTCCCACTTGCAATGTGGGACTATACTCGGGGTATTACAATCTCCCCCACTTAAGAGTTGACGTCCTCGTCAAGCCCAAACCTTAACACATGCCCAAGAATCATCCCTTAGTCGGCAGCATGTGAGGTCAGCCCAAAGGTGGCTCCACCATCCTCGGTAGCCCTTTCCTATTGGCCTCTCACCATGCTTAGGACTAAGTTTTTGCTCTGATACCATTTGTTATGACCCACTTAGTAAGCAAACTATTTATTAACTTGGTGAGCCAATTTGCAACGTGACCCAATCTATTAAAATGCTTAAGCCCAAGTTAACAATAGCAAGCCCACTAAGCCTTATATACTATATAATCTCTTTTCCCACTTCCAATATGAGCTACAGTGGACCAGTATGAGCTACAGTTCACGAAATTGGGAAAGTATGCTCCTCACCTGATAAACACTGAAAAGAGGAGAGCTACCAAGTTTCTAAGAGGTCTCAGATGGGATATTCGAGAGCAGGTTGGTGCTCAGCACTTGGAGACCTATGTCGAGACAGTTGGGCGAGCACGCACTATAGAGAGGTATATATCTGAGAGGAGTTCTCATGCTACGGTGACAGTAGTTCCTGCAGCTGAGGCGGCGGTTCCTCAGTATGGCAGTGGCGGCAAGGGTAAGAAGTACCCTAGGCATAAAGATTATAAGAAGAGCAGGTATAAGCCTTACTCCTACAATGCACCGCAGCAGTTTAGGGATGCCAGGGATGCAAGAAACGTTATCACTTGTAGTCATTGTGGGCTCAAAGGACATCTAGTGAAAGACTGCCATAGGAAGAATGGTGTATGCTTCAGGTGTAAGAAACCCGGGCACATGGCCAAGGACTGCAAAGAGCCTGAGATACAGCCTAGAGGCACAGATAAGCCTATAGTCCAGACCAGAGTGTATGCTGTGGCTGAGAAGGATACACGAGCATCCCGATCCGTTGTGGAAGGTACATTATTTGTATTTGATCAGTTAGCTCGCATTCTATTTGACCCTGGTGCAAATTTGTCTTTTGTCTCTGTTAAGTTTGCTGCATGTTTACCTGTGTTACCTAAGGTGCTGAATTATGCTGTGTCTGTGAGTACTCCCTTAGGAACATCATTATCTACAGATACTGTTTGTGCTAATTGTGTAGTGCATGTAGAGGGTTATGAGTTTCTGGTAGATCTAATCCTCTTAGACATGCAAGATTATGATATCATCCTAGGTATGGATTGGTTATCCTCACATCATGCTACTGTGGATTGCTTTGAGAAAGTAATCACTTTAAATCTGCTAGATGGGAGTAGGATTTTTGTGAGAGGTCTAGTGTCGGACCAAGGACCGCATGTAATATCTTTCCTGCAGGCCAGGAAGTTACTTGCTAGTGGATGCAAGGGTTATCTTGCGCATGTTAAGGTGCAGGATGATTCTACTTCTGATTTGACTCAGATGGCGGTGGTGAAAGAATTTCCTGATGTGTTCTCTGAAGAATTTTCAGGCTTGCCACCAATTAGAGAAGTGGAGTTTGGCATTGAGTTGGCGCCAGGTACGGCACCTATCTCCAGAGCTCCTTACCGTATGGCTACTTCAGAGTTGGCCGAGCTTAAGAAACAACTGGAGGAATTGCTAGAGAAAGGGTATATTCGGCCTAGTGCTTCTCCCTGGGGAGCGCCAGTGTTATTTGTAAAGAAGAAAGATGGAACCCTGAGGATGTGTATAGACTACAGGCAGTTGAACCAAGTGACCATCAAGAATAAGTATCCTCTTCCCAGAATTGATGATCTATTTGATCAATTACAGGGAGCTACAGTGTTCTCTAAGATTGATCTGAGATCAGGGTATTATCAGCTTAGAGTCAAGGATGAGGATATATTTAAGACTGCATTCAGGACCAGGTATGGGCATTTTGAATTTCTGGTTATGCCTTTTGGACTGACGAATGCACCTGCCGTCTTCATGGATTTGATGAACAGGGTATTCCATGAGTTGCTTGACTCTTGTGTGGTGGTCTTTATAGACGATATATTGGTGTACTCTCGGACTACTTCAGATCATGTCAGTGACTTGCGAAGAGTACTAGAGGTTCTGAGGAAGAACCGGTTATATGCCAAGGCTAGTAAGTGTGAATTTTGGCTAGAGAAGATCAGTTTTCTGGGACACGTGATTTCTGGTCAGGGGGTGTCTGTGGATCCAGTTAAAGTGCAAGCCATTCTTGATTGGGGAAGACCGACTAGCGCTACTGAGATCAGGAGTTTTCTGGGTTTGGCAGGTTATTACCGGAGGTTTGTTGAGGGATTCTCCAAGCTGGCGGGTCCTTTAACTAAATTGACCAGAAAGGAAGCCAAGTTTATTTGGGATGACAAGTGTGAAGAGAGCTTCCAGGAGCTGAAGAGAAGGTTGACTAGTACACCGATCCTCATTATTCCTAGTGATGGGGAAAGGTTTACTGTCTATACAGATGCTTCAGGTAAAGGGTTAGGTTGCGTCTTGATGCAGAAGGGTTCTGTGGTAGCCTATGCTTCGAGACAACTGAAGGAGTATGAATTGAACTACCCTACTCATGATTTAGAGTTGGCGGCAGTAGTCTTTGCTTTGAAGATATGGCGTCACTATTTGTTGGGTCAGGAATTTGACCTGTTCACTGATCACCAAAGTCTCAAGTACATCTTCACTCAGAAGGAGTTAAACATGAGACAGAGAAGATGGATGGAGTTGATCAAAGACTATGACTTCTCTATTCAGTATCAGGCTGGAAAGGCCAATGTAGTAGCGGATGCACTGAGCAGGCATCCAGTTACTTCGGTAGCTGCACTGCGGGTCAGTGAGTGGCAGTTACTGCAGGAGTTCAGAGATCTCAGGATCAGTGTTTCTCCTAGAGTTCAGACTGGTTATGTGGCTTTTCTCAGAGTACAGTCTGCTTTGTTGCAGAAGATCAGAGATCAGCAGTCTGTAGATCCGAAATTAGTTCAGATCAGGGATAGTCTGGTTGATGGCGCAGTTCAGGATTTTAGCCTGTCTGATGATGGTATTCTTCGGTTTCGTGGAAGGGTATGTGTCCCTGAGGAACCGAGCTTGAGGAAGGAAATATTGGAGGACAGCCATAACTCCAAATATTCTCTACATCCTGGCGTGACTAAGATGTATCAGGATCTCAAGAAAAATTTTTGGTGGCCGGGTATGAAGAAAGAAGTGTTTGATTTTGTCTCTAGGTGTTTGACCTGTCAGACTATAAAGGCTGAACATCAGAAGCCTGGTGGTTTGTTGCAACCTCTTCCTATTCCTGAGTGGAAGTGGGAATGCATCAGTATGGATTTTGTGTGTGGTTTGCCAAGAACCAGATCGGGTCATGATGCTATTTGGGTGATTGTTGATAGACTCACTAAATCAGCCCATTTTCTTCCGATTAAAATGACTTATTCTTTAGAGAGACTGGCCAGATTGTACATTGATGAGATAGTCAGACTGCATGGAGTGCCAGTTGATATTGTGTCTGATAGGGATTCTCGATTTTTGTCCAGATTTTGGAGGAGTTTACAGGAGGGTTTGGGTACTAAGTTGAGTTTTAGTACCGCATACCATCCTCAGTCTGATGGCCAGACGGAGCGTACTATACAGACTCTAGAAGATTTGTTGAGAGCCTATGTGGTCGATTGGAGTTCTGAGTGGAACCGGGACCTATCTTTGATAGAGTTCACTTATAATAATAGTTTCCACTCCAGTATTCAGATGGCTCCTTATGAGGCTTTGTATGGAAGAAGGTGCAGGACTCCCTTGTGTTGGGAGGAAACTGGTGACAGGATGATTTTGAGATCTGATGCAGTACAGGAGACTACTGATAAGGTCAGAGAGATTCAGGATAAACTGAAAATTGCTCGGGACAGACAAAAGAGTTATGCTGATGATCGTCGTCGTCCTTTGGAGTTTATGGTAGGAGACCATGTGTTCTTAAAGGTGTCGCCTGCTAAGGGTGTTATGAGGTTTGGCAAAAAGGGCAAGTTGAGCCCTAGGTTTGTAGGTCCTTTTGATATTATTGAGAGAGTTGGTCCAGTGGCTTACCGTTTAGCTTTACCTCCTGCTATGGACCATGTACATAATGTATTCCATGTCTCTGCTTTGAGGAAATATCATCCTGATCCATCTCATGTGTTGGAGTTGGAACCTCTTCAGATTCAGAATGACTTGACTTTTGAGGAAAGACCTCTCCGGATTGTGGATAGAAAAGATAAAGTTCTGAGGAACAAGACTATACCTTTGGTAAAGGTTATCTGGGGAAATCAATCAGTTGAAGAAGCAACATGGGAGACTGAAGCTGATATGAGGAAAAATTATGCTTACCTCTTTGATGATATGGATGCTGAGCTTTAGAGGACTAAAGCTTTATAAGGAGGGAGGAATGTAAGATCCAAGGATCTTAAGTTCTGGTAAGCATTATTTTCTATGATAAATTATGATAAATTATTTGGATTTAAATAAAATCATTAGCTGTGATATTGTATTATGATTTAAATAAAATTGTTGAGTGCTAATTAATTGGCTTATTGATTGTTAATTTGTAATTAATTGATTTGAGGTTATTTGGTTGTTAATTTATTGTAAATTAATTAGAGATTATTTATTTGTTTGTTGGCTGATATTTTATGATAAATTATTATTGGTTGTTCATGTTAAATTAATTAGGATTTATGGTTGTAAATTGTAAGTTAATTAATTAGACCTTATTGGTTAATTAATTAAATCCTTATTGGATATTAATTAAATCCTTATTGGATTTGTGTTTAAGTGAAATAATTAATTGGATGTTAGATTTAAAAGTCAAATTATTAGTTAAATGGATTAAGTCCTAATCGGATTAGCTAATTGGGTTTGAAAATTCGGAATTTTTAGTTAATGGGTTAAACCCTATTGGGATTATTTGGTTAATGGATTAAAAACTTAAATCGAATTGTTAAGAGGGAATTTGCGCTTAGGGTAAGGGTTTTTGGCGATTTTTGGCTTGGGGAAAATTGTGGGCGACGGCTTGAAGGAGCTTGGCGATTCTTGGAGATTTGGAGGCGATTTTCTTCTTCCTTCTTCCCTTGGCCGAAATTTTTGAGTGTGTGGTGGTGTTTCTCCTCCATTGTTGGCATCTTCCTAGGAGCATTGCAAAGCTTGACGATTTATTGTGGAGTTTTTTTACCTTGTGTTCTCGGTTAAGAGGTGAGTGGAATGTCTTGTTGGATCTATCCATTTAGTTGTGTTTATGTTAAATAATACACTTGAATTCTTGGAAAATTTCCATGTTAAAACCGAAATTATGCAAAGTGTATTTAAGGTATGAAAACCGAATTTAGAATATTTGTTCATAAGATTCTTGTTTACTAAGGTTTAATTTAAGTTGGAAATTTAGAGTATTTTCCTTGAAACCGAATTCAAAATATTCTTGTTCTTCATGAAAACCGAAATTTTTGTAAAGTTGTATATCTCATGAAAACCAAAAATTGTGGCATGAAATTTAAGGTATTTTTATAGGGATTTTTGGTAGCTTTAGATCATTGAATTTTGAGCATGAATTTCTTGTTAATTAGATATTTTATAGAGAATTTTGGGTAATATTAAGCCAATGATTGTTGTAGCCGAAACCTTGTTAATTGTAAATTTGATGATTTTAGTTAACATGTTTACATGTGGTAATTGGTGGTAATTGTGGTAATTTGTAAAGTATAAGAACACATGATTTAAATTTTAAGTTGATTTTATGGATGCTTGATACATGATATATATATGGTTATGTACTTATGCAATGTTGAGAAATTGTTTGGAAAAATTGGGTGATAACATAGTAAGTTTTGATTGAACTAATCAGCATGAAATCTAAGGACCACACCATATTATATGATTGTTAATATTATGTAATTATATGATTGTTAAATATTAAGTGTTTATGTGACCTTTGGAATTTTATGTTGATCATTATGTGATTATGTGAAATATGAATATTATGTGATTATGTGAATTTCGAAAATTATGTTGATATGGGGTTTTCGAATATTATCTGTGATGATCATGTGATGGTTAGGACTAAGGCTAGGTGTAACTATGAACTCAAGGGGATAGTCCTTATGTGATATGTTAAGGGTCTGAATTTCAGCCCTGTATTGTGATATGTGAGGGGGGTTGATGATCAGCCTGCCTATTATGATTATTGTGATGGGGGTTGATGCTCAGCCTGCCCGATGTGATTTTTGTGATGACTATCCTAGAGTCTAGTTGACACTTAGGAGTCCGTTTATGTGACCTTTGTGAAATATGTCCACCCTTGTGAAATATGAAATAAGATGTGTCTGTTGTCCAGTAGGAACCTTTTGGGAGAACGGGTTTTGACGCAAAGTGCCATGTCTTGGTCAGACAGGGGCCACCTCTTGATGTCACTACTCTTTTATGTGATGGGGTAATATAAGACGCAAAGTGCCATGTCTTGATCAGACAGGGGCCACCTCTTGATGTCATTACTCTTATATGTGTTGGGAATGATATAAGACGCAAAGTGCCATGTCCTGATCAGACAGGGGCCACCTCTTGATGTCATCATTCTCGTTTTATGTTATGGCGTGATAGACCAGCGTGCCACGTCGTGACCTGACGGGGGCCACCTCCTGATTCTATTCACTGTCCATGTTTATGTGTTGCACGAGATTTTGCAGCTCCCAGTGCTTTGGCCAAGCCGGGTTAGACCATATTGGTCACTTTGTGAATATGCTGGACAACTAGGTTAATTAAGTATGGTGTGTTTAGTTGGTTTAGAATATGTGTGTTCGGTTGGTTTAGAGTATAACTCTAGAACCTGAGGTTATTATATGTTGGTGTGTATATTTTTGGCTGCTTATATGACTTTTGCATTGAATTTGTTATTATGTGTTGACATGATATCCTGTTAAAGATTTTTAAAATAATATGCATATGTTTTTGAGAGTATGTTATGGATGGTCAATTAGACTATCCACTCACTGGGCTGTGTAGCTCACCCCTCACTATTTTCAGGTGTAGAGCAGGGGCGCAGTTAGCATTATATGGATGCTGTGAATTATGCTTAATGTGTTTATGATTATGATGCCGGTTGTGGCTAAAACTTATGATTTATATGAACTATGTGAACCATGTGATGTGAACAATGTGAACTATATGAATTTGTGTTGCCAGATGGTGGCAATCAACTGAGTTGGATTTTTGTGTCACCGCGGGCTTCGGCCTGGTTTCGGTGTTTGGTATTAGTTTATAAAATCGATTTTGTGGATTTGTTTTGAAATTGAAGTTGATGTGTATTTTTGCAATCGGTTTTGATACAACTGTAACGTGCATATGTCTAGTGCACGTATTGCGTGGTGGCAGGTACCTTTATGTGATTTATGAGATTTGTGATTCGAAGATTTTATGTGTTTGGAGTTTTGAAAATTTTCAGATCGTGTTTTTCTTGGACTCGGTTTTACCTAGCATTTGATCGATCTTATATGAAACATCCTATTACTTTTGTGATTGTGTTACTTGCTTGAGGTTCAGAATGTGGGATGTTACACATACAGATGACAATCTGGCAGACCCGCATACCAAGCCTCTGGCGCAGCAGAAGCATGAGAAGCACTGTAATAATATGGGTTTGAGATTTCTCAACCATTAGATTAAGTGCAAGTGGGAGATTGTTGGGGTATGCCCTTAAGGCTAATGTTTGAGGCCTTGGGATTGTAACAGTATCATGTATAAAGTCTTATGTTTATAAAGGCATGGTTGTTATTCAGTTTGTTACATTGTCTGCTGCAATAAGTGTACTTCTGAATAATGTCTCAAAGCTGTTCAGCTAGGCTGACATGCAGTTAAGTCCTTAGTTGATATATCTTGGTGAACATGAGACAGCCTTGATATGATTAAGACTAATATGTGTTCTAATCTTATAGGATGCTTCGAGCATGGAATAAGATGTAGACTCATGGGTACATTGGATGTACTGGACAGACCCTATTTGGATATTCAATTGCTTGTCACAATGTGAATAATCCTTGTTTGCTACAAGTGGCACATGTCCTCTGACTTGAGATCACTTGTGTTTCTAAATGATGATTGTCATTGTTTTGAGGTAGTTCAATATCATTTGAAACATAATGATTATAGACTATCTTGGATGGTGAGCTTGAGTCAGGTTAGGGCACTAGTGATAGACATAGGATTGCCGTCTCCTTGTTTAAGGAGTGTGATGTTCTAAAGGGGCCCCCTGGATGAGATGATTGAGAGAGTGTATGGCCATACCCAGGTGACTGTGTTCATCTGATCTAATCATGCTCATCATATTGGAGTTACAAGCTTGACACGCTTGTCCAATAAGAACATCCAGTGGCAAAGGAATCATGTATGCCTAGTGAGTTGATTCACACTTGTGCTGTTGTTTGGGTGTAGTCTTGGAAGACTCTTTTCTTTATATCGGGAGACAGTGATGTGTTGCTAGATACCCCTCACTGTTCGTGATAACGTAAGTTATCGTTATCGACATTTAAAGGAAACCCTCAGGGTCGCACAATTTGATGATATGGCTTACTTAAGTCAGATCGTGTGGACTGAATTGTTTAAGTTCAGTTTAAAGGAATTTAGTCTCTGATTGTAAGTGAGATCTGGTCTGATCATGTTTGATTGATTAGGGCTTGAGATCGGTAAGCTTAATTGAGAGAATGGATGCTAGATCGGTGAGATCAGAAGCATCGAGAGATCAACGGTTAGATCTGAAGCCTTAGGGTTTAATTGAGATCTAGACTAATTGCTTGGCTTATTTGGTTTCTTGAACTGAACCAACTTGAACCGGCTCATCATATGAGCGCATGGTTCAAAGGGGAGAGCTAATAGCGTTAAGGAAAATTCATGGTCGCATGAATTGGAGACTTTGCTATTTTTAGATAGCACTTCTCTAAACGTGACCACGCTTCACGTTCACGCAAAAGGGAAGCTCTATTCTCGCCTCTCACCCTTCTCTCTCGACACACTCGTGTGTGGTGACGACTTCAAGTCTCTAGGAGAGGATTCGGCCAAGAAGAAAAACATCTCTTTCCTTCCACACGACAAGCACCTCTTGGAACCTTGCTAGCATAAGGAGCACCAAGGGAGTAGGCGGCTTCTTCATCTTGTGTGCGCATCCTTTGGAGGAGATCCTCTCGCTCTCTGCTTCCAAGACACCATCCAAGAGATGGCGATGGTATGGATCTTTCTCTTCTATACTAGCATTCGAAAGTTGATCATATGATATATTAAGATCTCTTGAAACCCTAGCTTCCCATGCGAATTTTTATATGCGCCTCCCTTAGGGTTTCGGCCCCCTAGATTAAGGGGACTTTCAGGCTGCCCAAATTTAATGTGTGCTGTGCTGGGGCCTGCGTGCCTAGATTATTATGTGTAAATTATTTATTGTGATATGCGCATCACATTTTTAATTAATTTATAAAGTGTAATTGACCTGCGTGTCAATCATGTCTAGATAGATTAAATTGTAATTTAATCAGACATGAGCACAGAGCACACATGGCAGAGGCGCATGCAGCAAGTGGCTTCACCAGTGGGAGGTCTAGGGTTCGACTCTAGGACAGGCGCATTTTACCTGGTGGACGCATCTCAGCTGCACAGGGCGCTTGGGCCCGGGTTGGGCCAGATGAAATGCTAAAGACCCATGAAGAGCTCAAGTGAAGACTTAAGTTTATTAAGGTCTTACTTAGGCTTAATGGGCTTTTACCACATAAGATCATCATGCTTTTAATTTACTATTTAAGTAATTTAGTAACTGCATGATTTATTCTTCTGCTATCACCATAGGATTTGCATGATAGTAAGAAGATGAAAGGACCGTTAAAATCCAACGTTAAATATCAAGCACGATAGCCTTCTGACGCGAAACCTCACTGTTCTGACTATCGTTGGGGCCGTGTTGTACCCACTCAGTGGGCACGCCCATGATCGCTTGTTGTTGCTTAGCATAGCACGTGGTGGTCCAGGGAGTAGGTCGGGTCAGCTTGACCATGTAGGCTACATATTGAGCATATGGTAGCTATATGGAGGCAGCCATATGTGGGATCAGAGACTGTGTTGTACCAACTCAGTTGGCACAGTCTGCTGGATTGCCCAGATGAAGGGGAATCGCACGGGTTGGCGATTGGCAGGGATTGCCTACCAGAGATTAGTGCTTGTACTCTCTGTGCATCTTATCTCGCCTGAGCAGGACGCGGAGACCAAGTATGAAATCTGGATCCTATCTCACTAAAAGAGTTTTACTCTTTCGGGCTGTTTTATTGGATTTTTCAGCCAGATAAAATAGTGAGAAAAGAATCATTCTTAAGTCCTGATTTGATTCTAACATTGATACTGACCTTGCTGTTCTTGCAATGTTGTAGATTACTGCAGCAACGAACACCACAGCGTTCAATGTGCGATCCCTACTGGAAAGGGAGAAGTTTGCTGGGCCAAACTTCTCAGAATGGTACGGACACCTTAAGATTGTTCTTAAGGCAGAGAGGAAGCTGTATGTCCTCGAGACGGCAATACCGCCTCAACCCGCTACGAACGCCGCAAGGGCGGTTCAGGAAGCTTATGAGAAGCATGTCAATGATAGCATTGATGTCGCTTGCCTTATGCTTGCGTCTATGACGCCAGAGCTTCAGCGTCAGCATGAGGATTTATCTGCTATAGAAATTATAGCAAACCTCAAGATGCTGTATGCTGCACAGGCAAGGACTGAACGCTATAACTTGACGAAACTTTTCTTTCAGAGCAAACTGACTGAAGGGAGTCCAGTGGGAGCTCACGTGCTCAAGATGATTGGGTACAAAGAAGCTCTAGAGAAACTGGGACACACCATCAATCAGGAGCTTGTTGTAGGCATCATCCTGCAGTCTCTCCCGGCCTCTTTCGATCCATTCATCATTAATTTTAATATGAACAAGATCGACTGTACGCCGGCAGAGTTACTGAACATGCTCTTGACTACAGAGCAGACTCAGTCTCGTGAGAAGGGAAAGCCTTCATCCTCTGTCCTAATGGTTCCTTCAAGGAACAAGAAGAAGGGGAAGAAGGGCAAAGCCCCTGTCAAGAGCTACAACAAGGCTCTAAAGCAAAAGATAAAGCGGTCAAAGGAATACAGATGCTTCCATTGTGGCCAGCTGGGTCACTGGAAGAAGGACTGTAAAGCGCTCCAAGGAGATAAGAAGCGAAGCAACCCTTTCGCTTCTGGCTCAGGTATTTTCGTGACGGAAGTCATGGTATCTTCTTCTTCTATTTCATGGGTGTTGGACACTGCATGTGGAGTTCACATTTGTTCAAATGTACAGGAACTCAAGAGAAGAAGACAGGTGGGACAGCATGAGGTGGACCTACGAGTTGGAAACGGGGCACGGGTTGCTGCTATTGCTGTAGGAGTTTATCACATCTCTTTACCATCTGGTCTTGTATTAGAACTTGACAATTGTTATTTTGTACCGAGCATAACTAAGAATATTATCTCTATTCCTGCTCTTGTCAGGAAAGGGTTTTCCTTTGAATGCAAGATTTCAAAGTGTTATATTTCTTTTGATAATATTGTTTATGCTACCGGGTCAATTAACAATGGGTTATTCATGTTGGACATGGAATGTTCTATACAGCAGATTGATATTAAGAAAGCCAAGTATGCTGATGATAGCACCTTGCTATGGCATAGTCGTTTAGGCCATATTAACAAGAAGCGCATTAAGCGGTTGCATGAACATGGACTGCTGGGATCATTCTCCTATGAGGAGCTTGATACATGCAAAGCTTGTTTAATGGGTAAAATGACGAAGTCTCCTTTTTCTAATAAAGGTCAAAGGGCTTCAGGTTTACTTGACCTCATTCACAGTGATGTGTGTGGGCCATTTAGTAAACATGCCAGAGGTGGCTATTCATACTTCATTACCTTTACTGATGATTTCAGTAGGTATGGTTATGTCTATCTAATGAGACATAAAAGTGAATCTTTTGACAAGTTCAAAGAGTTCAAAAATGAAGTACAGAATCAGCTAGGCCGAAATATCAAGGCACTTCGTTCAGATCGAGGTGGAGAATACTTGAGTCGAGAGTTTACTGACTATCTGAAGGAGTGTGGGATTATCTCACAGCTCACTCCGCTAGGGACACCGCAATGGAATGGTGTGTCCGAGAGGAGAAATAGAACCTTACTGGATATGGTTCGTTCTATGATGAGTCAGGCTACTCTACCTTACTCCTTTTGGGGATTTTCACTGGAGACAGCTGCAAAGGTACTAAACCGAGTGCCATCCAAGGCCGTTTCAAAGACTCCGTATGAGTTATGGTATGGGAAACAGCCGAGCTTGACATTTATTAAGATCTGGGGTTGCGAGGCTTATGTCAAAAAGCTCGCCTCTGGGAAACTGGAGAGCAGATCTGAGAAATGTATCTTTGTCGGTTACCCTAAAGAAACTAAGGGTTATTATTTCTACGATCCCAAAGAGAACAAAGTATTTGTTGCTCGGACGGCTATTTTTCTTGAGAAGGAATTTCTTCTGCAAGAGGCCAGTGGGTGAGAAATAAAGCTGGATGAGAATCCAGAAGAAGGACAAAGTAGTCAAGCACAGTTGGATGAGCCTGAGCCAATAGATCAGGTTACTGAACAACCTGAGGCTCAGATATCACGGGAACCGCGAAGATTGGGAAGGATCCGTCGACAGCCTGAACGCTATGACGGAGTCTACATCATTGATGATGAACCCCTCACTTATGCGGATGCGGTCAGTGGACCAGAATCAGCAAGATGGCTTGAAGCTATGCGAGCCGAGATGGACTCCATGTCAGATAACCAAGTCTGGTATTTGGTTGATCCGCCTCCGGGAGTAATCCCTATAGGCTGTAAGTGGATCTTCAAGAAGAAGATAGACATGGATGGTAACGTGGTTACCTATAAAGGCAGGCTAGTTGCGAAAGGTTTCAAACAAATCTACGGGATAGATTATGATGAAACTTTCTCTCCTGTAGCCATGTTTAAGTCTATTCAGATTATTCTTGCGATAGCGGCATATTATGATTATGAGATCTGGCAAATGGATGTGAAGACCGCTTTCCTTAATGGAAAACTAGAAGAGGATGTGTATATGACACAACCTAAAGGTTTCACTAATCCATCAGATCGTCATAAAATATGCAAATTAAAGAAGTCCATTTATGGACTTAAACAAGCATCGAGAAGCTGGAATATTCGTTTTGATGAATCAATCTGTGAATTTGGTTTCATCAAGAATGAAGATGACCCGTGTGTATATAAGAGGTTTAGTGGGAGCGTGATTACTTTCCTAGTCCTCTACGTCGATGATATCTTGATCATTGGAAATGATATTCCTGAACTACATGCGGTCAAGGAATGGTTAAGAAAATGTTTCCAGATGAAAGATTTAGGAGAAGCAGCCTATGTATTAGGTGTGAAGATCTACAGAGATAGATCTAAGAGGCTTCTCGGGCTGTGCCAGAGTACTTACATTGATAAAGTCCTGGAGAGATTCCATTTAGAAAATTCTAAAAGAGGATATCTTCTAGTCAGACATGGTCTGAATCTTTCAAAGAGTCAGTGTCCACAAACACAGACAGAGAAAGATGAAATGGACTATACGCCTTATGCTTCGGCTATTGGGTCCATTATGTATGCGATGTTGTGTACTCGCCCAGACGTCGCTTACGGGTTAAGCGTGACCAGTCGATTCCAAAGTAATCCAGGTAAGGCACACTGGATTGCGGTCAAGAACATTTTGAAATATCTTCGGAGGACCAAAGATATGTTCTTGATATATGGAGGTCAGGAAGAACTCAGTATTGAAGGATATACTGACGCTTCGTTCCAATCTGACCAGGATGATTTCCGATCGCAATCAGGCTATGTTTTTAGCGTGAATGGAGGAGCAGTGGTGTGGAGAAGTTTCAAACAATCAATTGTTGCTAATTCCACAACAGAAGCCGAGTATGTTGCAGCCTCAGAAGCATCAAAGGAGGCAGTGTGGATTCGTAAGTTCGTGATGTAGGGGGGAAGCGTGGAGTAAAACTACTGATGCAAAATTCAGTTATTTATTATTATTATTTTTTTTTGAATTTTCAGAAAATAGCATATTCATGAAAGCAACTAGAATTCCAAGAGTTCAGAAAATTATTATTTAGCTAATAATGCTATGTATCATTGGCCGATCTATTGAGTCTGGGTTCACGTGGACTACTCCAAATGATGGAACAAAATGTATACTTCGTAGTAACGTCAAGGTTCTGGACTTTTGCTCCACCGATTGCTTAAAGCACCTGCACGAAAAACACTAATCAGATTAATTTCAAAACAGATGCAGGAATGTATCAAATATCAAAAGTTCCAAGGTGTCTTAGGAAGATCTGATGAATCTGGATTCATCGAACTACTCCATCGGGTAGAACAAGATTCGGGCTTGCTGTTAGCACCAAAGATTGGAGGTGGAGGCTTGTCAGAGTGCTTCAAAATCCTGCGTCAAGAAGGCTAGACAGATTAATACGGACAGCACACAGGAGACTCAAGTAGGCTGCAGGGGAGAAATCTGGAACAGGGGATGTTGCGCGGGAGCGGAGGAGGACTCGCCGGCGTTCGTCCGGTGGTGCATGATCGCCGGACCTGTTACGAAGGGGAGTCACTCTGATGATGGCGAAGATGTGGCCGGAGTTAGAGGGTGGATGGTGGCTGATCGGAGGAGAATCGTGCGGAAGAGTCGTGCTGGGCGGGAGCTCGGCGGAAACAGGGGATGGCGTGAGTGGCAGGGGCGGTCGCCGTTCGCCGGATGGTGGACGAAATCTAAAACTGCTACAACTGGAAGCTCGTATGAAGGAGGCGAGGACGTGGCCGGAGTTTGGGGTCGATTGGCCGCCTGTCGGAGGAGCACGATGCGGAAGGGCGGAACTAGGTCGCGAGCAGGGCGGAAACAGGGGATGGCGTCGGAGTTTCGATTCCGGCCATCGGTGAGGTGGATGGACAGATCCCGGCGGCTGATGCTTCGTAAAGGAAAGGAGGAGTGGTGGCCGAAGTCTCGTGGAGATCCGGCCGGTGGATCGTCGGCGGCGAGCTTTCGAAGTTTCGGAACTGGGTGTGGTTGACGTATGCGGGTGTTTGCAGCGAAGTAGAGAGTTTGAGGGAGAAGAGGAGATTAGAGGGAAACGAGAAGAAGACTTGGTGACACAAGCACCTAGAGAAGGGGGGAGGAAGACATCCGATAGAGGAAGAAAACTATTTCCATCAATTCATTCAAAAACTCTGTCCGTTACATTGTGTTCGCGTGATACATATAGGTGAGGCTTCAGCACACGAACGTTGTATCTTCCTTCTATGGCAGCAGAGAATCCGTTGAAGGAGATGCTTCCTTGTTTGCAGCTTCCAATCGTGAGCAGCAGGGAGACGTTGATGGGGAGATGTTGAAGAGACGTTGTTGCTTTCCTTCTTTGATAAAGACGAACGTTGCTGTTTCCATCATCGGCTCGCACGTTGTTGGAGAGTTGATGCTCGGCTGGAGAAGTTATTCCATGATGAGTGTTGCCGTTGGATGAGCTTCTTGATTGGCTGATTTAAAGCGCATTTGGATATTGCTGGATTGGCTTGAAAATATGCGGCAGCTTCTGGGCTTGAACGTCTTCACCATTATTTGTCGAAAGTAGTTCTTCTATTATTGAGCTAGCTTTATTAATTGAGCTTGCTAGCTTTATTCGCGAGACTCCGAGCTTTCGTAGGTCGCCTACGGTAACCTTAGGCTCCACTTGTATCTTCTTGGCCGGTGGTCCCTGCCCCCATCATTTCTCCCCGGGTGAAAATAATTCTTCCCCGAAGAATTGTTCTTGTGTAGGTTGAGAATTTCTTGAGAGGCAAGAGCTAGTTGTTCCTCCAGGATCTGAATCTTCAAAATGTTGTTAGCATCACAACATCCTGTCTTGTTGTTCCTTGTCCACGATCTAAGCTGCATATCAAGGGTACCTGCATTGAATTTCCTTTCTCGGCCGTACTCATTAGTAAGTTTGTCATAGAAAATCATAGGACTTATGAAAGAACAAGGAATGATGAAATCAACGTGCTCAACATCATTAAGTGTAAAGAGCAAATCATGTTTGGGTTTATTATGTTCTTTTGATCCTAATGGTGGCTTAATAGTGTGAGTAGAAGGACCTAAAAGACAGGATTCAAGCATCATAGGGTCCTGGTAGAGATTTTCTAAGTCTAGGGTTTGACCTAAAGGTTGAGGATTAGGATCTAGGTCAAGCTCAAAAGGTTCTAACTTAGGTTCAAGACATGGTTCAAGAAGACCTATGGGTTTGGGTTCAGCTTTAGGCTCTCTAATAGTAGTGCTAAGATCAAGTTGAGAACCTATGGGTATGGGCCCTAAGATTGAAGGTAGAAGTTTTGGCCCTAAAATTGAAAGTGAAGGTACTGGTTCTACTGGAAGGTTTGGTTCTTTATGTCTTACTTCTTCAAGTTCACTAGTTTCATCAAGACATGAGTTAGGTTCTAAAGTAGGCTCCAAAGTTTGTTCAAGTTCTAAAGGGGTCTCTAAAGGTGACTTAGGGTTAGGTTGACTATCAGATAAGTCAACTAAAGGTTCCCTAGTATTGGATTTACACTCATCTAGGGGTATGTTCAGAATGGTTGTAGGTAGGTCAAGTTTCCTCCTATGTGTTGCTTTAAGATTCTGCTCTACCTCAGTAGCTATTTTGAAAGCTTCTTCTAAAGTGTGTATGGGGTAGTAGGTTAGACCTTTCCAAATATCAAATCTAAGACCATTCTTAAACCTATTAAGCATAACCCTAGGAGTTTCTCTAATTCTACTCCTATAGCGGAGATCATTAAACTCGAATATATATTCAGGCACTGTCATATTTTTCTGTGTAAGGCTAATAAATTGTTCACAAAAAGTTTTATGGAGAAATGGAGAATCATATTTTTCTTCTAGTTTATAAAGCATCTCATCCCATTTTTCAATAGGGGGGCGTCTAAACATTTCTAGGTTTCTTTCTACACTGGTCCAGTATAATTTAGCTGTGCCTTCTAGGAGACATCGGGTGAACCTAACTTTGCAATGTTCGGGCATGGCAGTTGAATAAAAATAATGCTCAAGTTTTGTTATCCAATCACTAAAATCCATAGGGTTAAGAGAACCACTAAAGGTAGGGGGTTGGAGTCTAGTAGCCATGGGATGTTTTGAAAACATAATATAATCCTTTGAAAATAGAGCTCCCTAAGATGTCAAAAATGATTTCAGCTAGTATGAAAAATTTATCTCAGAATAACAAACTAGCATGCAAACAATAAGCACATAATAATTTTTTTTTTTCTTTATCAAATAGCAAAAGTATGCAAACTAAATGATATGAACAATGAAACATGAAACTAGAATGCAAAACTAAATATAAAGAAACATGAAGGATTTTTTTTTTTTTTTTTTTTTTTCAAATGAAAGTAATTAGCAAAACATGCAAAGCAATAGGCAATAAAATATGAAACCAAGAACTAACAACAATTTTTTTTTTTTTTTTTTTAATGCAAAGAACAAAGCAAGGATCGTGTAGGCAGACAAGAGTTGCCAACGAACCCGCTCTGATACCAAACTGATGTAGGGGGGAAGCGTGGAGTAAAACTACTGATGCAAAATTCAGTTATTTATTATTATTATTTTTTTTTGAATTTTCAGAAAATAGCATATTCATGAAAGCAACTAGAATTCCAAGAGTTCAGAAAATTATTATTTAGCTAATAATGCTATGTATCATTGGCCGATCTATTGAGTCTGGGTTCACGTGGACTACTCCAAATGATGGAACAAAATGTATACTTCGTAGTAACGTCAAGGTTCTGGACTTTTGCTCCACCGATTGCTTAAAGCACCTGCACGAAAAACACTAATCAGATTAATTTCAAAACAGATGCAGGAATGTATCAAATATCAAAAGTTCCAAGGTGTCTTAGGAAGATCTGATGAATCTGGATTCATCGAACTACTCCATCGGGTAGAACAAGATTCGGGCTTGCTGTTAGCACCAAAGATTGGAGGTGGAGGCTTGTCAGAGTGCTTCAAAATCCTGCGTCAAGAAGGCTAGACAGATTAATACGGACAGCACACAGGAGACTCAAGTAGGCTGCAGGGGAGAAATCTGGAACAGGGGATGTTGCGCGGGAGCGGAGGAGGACTCGCCGGCGTTCGTCCGGTGGTGCATGATCGCCGGACCTGTTACGAAGGGGAGTCACTCTGATGATGGCGAAGATGTGGCCGGAGTTAGAGGGTGGATGGTGGCTGATCGGAGGAGAATCGTGCGGAAGAGTCGTGCTGGGCGGGAGCTCGGCGGAAACAGGGGATGGCGTGAGTGGCAGGGGCGGTCGCCGTTCGCCGGATGGTGGACGAAATCTAAAACTGCTACAACTGGAAGCTCGTATGAAGGAGGCGAGGACGTGGCCGGAGTTTGGGGTCGATTGGCCGCCTGTCGGAGGAGCACGATGCGGAAGGGCGGAACTAGGTCGCGAGCAGGGCGGAAACAGGGGATGGCGTCGGAGTTTCGATTCCGGCCATCGGTGAGGTGGATGGACAGATCCCGGCGGCTGATGCTTCGTAAAGGAAAGGAGGAGTGGTGGCCGAAGTCTCGTGGAGATCCGGCCGGTGGATCGTCGGCGGCGAGCTTTCGAAGTTTCGGAACTGGGTGTGGTTGACGTATGCGGGTGTTTGCAGCGAAGTAGAGAGTTTGAGGGAGAAGAGGAGATTAGAGGGAAACGAGAAGAAGACTTGGTGACACAAGCACCTAGAGAAGGGGGGAGGAAGACATCCGATAGAGGAAGAAAACTATTTCCATCAATTCATTCAAAAACTCTGTCCGTTACATTGTGTTCGCGTGATACATATAGGTGAGGCTTCAGCACACGAACGTTGTATCTTCCTTCTATGGCAGCAGAGAATCCGTTGAAGGAGATGCTTCCTTGTTTGCAGCTTCCAATCGTGAGCAGCAGGGAGACGTTGATGGGGAGATGTTGAAGAGACGTTGTTGCTTTCCTTCTTTGATAAAGACGAACGTTGCTGTTTCCATCATCGGCTCGCACGTTGTTGGAGAGTTGATGCTCGGCTGGAGAAGTTATTCCATGATGAGTGTTGCCGTTGGATGAGCTTCTTGATTGGCTGATTTAAAGCGCATTTGGATATTGCTGGATTGGCTTGAAAATATGCGGCAGCTTCTGGGCTTGAACGTCTTCACCATTATTTGTCGAAAGTAGTTCTTCTATTATTGAGCTAGCTTTATTAATTGAGCTTGCTAGCTTTATTCGCGAGACTCCGAGCTTTCGTAGGTCGCCTACGGTAACCTTAGGCTCCACTTGTATCTTCTTGGCCGGTGGTCCCTGCCCCCATCAGTTCGTTCAGGAACTTGGTGTTGTTCCTTCGAGTGCAGATCCTTTGGTTATCTTCTGTTATAACACTGGAGCAATAGCACAAGCAAAGGAACCACGGTCGCACCAGAAGTCCAAGCACATACAGAGAAGGTTTCACTTGATCCGGGAGATCATTGATCGTGGCGAGATCAAAATCTGTAAGGTTCATACAGATGACAATCTAGCTGACCCGCTTACAAAGCCTCTGGCGCAGCAGAAGCATGAGAAGCACTGTAATAATATGGGTGTGAGATTTCTCAACCATTAGATTAAGTGCAAGTGGGAGATTGTTGGGTTATGCCCTTAAGGCTAATGTTTGAGGCCTTGGGATTATTTCAGTATCATGTATAAACTTTATGTTTATAAAGGCAATGGTTGTTATTCAGGTTGTTACATTGTCTGCTGCAACATGTATACTTTTGAATAATGTCTCAATGCTGTTCAGCTTGGCTGACATGCAGTTTTGTCCTTAGTCGAGATATCTTGGTGAACATGAGACAGCCTTGATATGATTGAGACTAATATGTGTTCTAATCTTATAGGATGCTTCGAGCATGGAATAAGATGTAGACTCATGGGTACATTGGATGTACTGGACAGACCCTACTTAGGATATTCAATTGCTTGTCACAATGTGAATAATCCTTGTATGCAAACAAGTGGCATATTTCCTCTGACTTGAGATCACTTGTGTTTCTAAATGATGATTGGCTTTGTTTTGAGGTAGTTCAATATCATTTGAAACATAATGGTTATAGACTATCTTGGATAATGAGCATGAGTCATGTTAGGGCACTAGTGATAGATATAGGATTGCCGTCTCCTTGTTTGGAGTGTGATGTTCTGTTGGGGCCCCCTGGATGAGATGATTGAGAAAGTGTATGGCCATACCCAGATGACTATGTTCATCTGATCTAATCATTCTCATCATATTGGAATTACAGGCTTGACACGCTTGTCCAATAAGAACGTCCAGTGGCAAAGGAAACACATATGTCAAGTGACTTGGGTTCACACTTGTGCTGTGGTTTGGGTGTAGTCTTGGAAGACTCTTTCCTTTATATCGGGAGACAGTGATGTGTTGCTAGATACCCCTCACTGATCGTGATAACATAAGTTATCGTTACCGACATTTAAAGGAAACCCTTAGGGTTGCACAATTTGATGATATGGCTTACTTAAGTCAGATCGTGTGGACTGAATTGTTTTGGTTCAGTTTAATGGGATTTGAACTCTGATTGTAAGTGATATCTGGTCTGATCATGTTTGATTGATTAGGGCTTGAGATCGGTAAGCTTCGATCGAGAGAATTGATGCTAGATCGATGAGATCAAGAGCATCAAGAGATGAATGGTTAGATCTTGAGCCTTATGGTTTAATTTGATCTAGACCAAGGCTTGGTTTGATTTGGTCCTTGAACCAAATTCAATTGAACCAGGTTCATCAAATGAGCGCTTGGTTCAAGGGGAGAAGAAAAATGCGATCGTTCACTTGGAGTGAACGCATGAACGCATGATGTTAGTGGCTTGCTATTTTCGGAAGTTATGTTTTCCAAAATAGCGTGCACGCCTCCACATTCGTTCGTGGGTGCATCTCTTTCGCCGCTCGCCTCTTCCTCTCGACTTCTCTCTCGAGTGGTGAGACTTCACGCCAAGGAGAGGACTTGACAAAGCCAAGAGATCATCTCATCTTTCCTTCAAGCGATCAGGAGACTTGGAGATCCTTGCTAGCACAAGGAACGCCAAGGAGTAGTCATCTTCACCTTGTGTGCGTCACCTTTGGAGGAGAGCCGCTCGCCCTCTTCTTCCAAGTCGCCATCCAAGCAATGGCAATGGTATGATCCTTGTGTTGATCTATACAAAATGTTAAGTTGATTATATGTTCATACATGCGATCCTAGGAAACCCTAGATTCCGCCTTGAGAAAATGTTATATATGCGCCTATTAGGGTTTCGCCCCCTTTAATGGAACTTTCATCATAGTGTCTGACCAAGGACTTCAAGCTGACCCTAGCAAGATCCAAGCCATCTTAGACTGGCCTGAACCCAAAACTTTGACTGAGATTAGGAGCTTCCATGGTCTAGCTGCCTTCTATAGAAGATTCATTAGAAACTTTAGCACCATAGTAGCCCCTATAACCAATTGTATGAAACAAGGTGAGTTCAGTTGGCCTAAGTCTGCTACTAGAGCTTTTGAGGAACTTAAAGCTAGAATGACCACTGCCCCAGTCCTAAGATTACCTGACTTCTCTAAAGTTTTCATAGTGGACTGTGATGCCTCAGGAGTAGGAATAGGAGGTACCCTTAGTCAGGAAGGTCATCCCATAGCCTACTTCAGTGAGAAATTAAATGAGGCCAAACAAAGATATACCACCTATGATAAGGAATTCTATGCTGTAGTTCAATCTTTAAGGCACTGGAGACACTACCTAATACACAATGAATTTATTTTAAATAGTGACCACCAGGCTTTATCTTTTCTGAGTGCTCAAAAGAAATTAAATGCTAGACATGCTAAATGGGTAGAATACCTTCAATAGTACACCTTTGTTTTGAAACATAAATCTGGGATTGAAAATAAAGTTGCTGATGCTTTAAGTAGAGTAACTTTACTTGTGCAAAAATTATCTGTTGAAGTAGTTGGATTTGATCGCATGAAGCATGAATATTTAGAATGTCCTGATTTTTCTAGCATATATTCTGAGCTTAGCATTGACCCCTTGAGTCATCCCCTCTATACCCTAAGGGATGAGTTTTTGTTTCTTGGGCCAAAGTTGTGCATTCCCAAGACCTCAATCCGAGACTTCCTTGTTTGGGAGATCCACGTAGGAGGGTCTACTGGGCACCATGGCCGGGACAAGACTCAAGCCTTAGTAGAGGAACGGTTCTTCTGGCCGAACCTCTATAGGGATGTGGCCAAGGTTGTTAAACATTGTAGGACCTGTCAGACCAGAAAAACTCAGAAACATAACTTTGGTCTGTACACACCCCTACCCATTCCTTAAGCACCTTGGCAGGACATTAGCATGGATTTCAGCTTAGGTTTACCAAGGACTCCCTCCAGACATGACTCTATTTTTGTCATAGTGGATAGGTTTACCAAGATGGCACACTTTATACCTTGCTACAAAACTACAGATGCATCACATGTAGCTAGGTTATTCTTTAAAGAGGTTGTTAAACATAGAGGTACCCCTCTAACTATAGTTTCTGATAGGGATTCCAGGTTTGTTGGACATTTCTGGAAAACCCTGTGGGCTATGTTGGGAACCAAACTCAAATTCTCCACGGCCTATCATCCTCAGACGGATGGGCAGACCGAAGTGGTCAATCGATCACTTGGGAGCATTTTGAGGAGTTTGGTAGGAGAGCACCCAGGCACATGGGATAAGCTATTACCCATTGCCGAGTTCTCCTACAATAGTGTTGTCAACAAAACCACGGGATTGTCCCCTTTTCAGGCCAACTTAGGGTACCAGCCCAGAAAACCTGTTGATTTATTTCCTTTACCTAGGCACTCTCATACTTCTATGTCTGCTAAAGATTTTGCTACTCATATGTCCCATTTACATCAAGAAATACATTGTCAAATGCTTGATGCTGTAAATTCCTACCGCAAGAGTGCTAACAAGAAACGCCGAGAAAGGAAATTCTCTGTAGGTGAACAGGTTATACTGCCGGTCAGGGAGGAGCGCATCCATGGATCTGGCCGCAAGTTGGACCCAAAAGGAATCGGACCATTCACCATTGTAGAAAAGATCAACGACAATGCCTACATCTTGGATCTACCACCGGACTTGGGGATCCCCACCACTGTCAACGTGGAGGATCTCATACACTATGAGGAGCCGGTACTCATCGAGGAGTTGACTGACAGGCTCGAGCCACAGAGCATACTTGAAGATCAGACCCGACTCACCCCAGACGAGGTACAAGTGTTTTATCGTGTTAAATTTACGTCGGGTGAGGAGGCTTGGCTTCCCGAAAAAGAGTTGGCACAGGCCGCTCCGGAGTTACTCCAAGGGTACAAGGATAATTCTCCAGACGAGAATTCTTCCCACCCGGGGAGAAATGATGGAGAGGCCAACCCTGCCCCAAGAAGATCTGGAAGGGCTAGGAGGAAGCCCATCAGATATGGCTTTTCCTCCTAGGTCACCTTTCTTTCCTTATTTGCACTTTCCTTATTTGCCTTGAATAAAGCTCTAGTTGTTGGGGTATGCCCTTAAGGCTAATGTTTGAGGCCTTGGGATTGTATCAGTATCATGTAATAAACTCTTATGTTTATAAAGGCATGGTTGTTATTCAGGTTGTTATATTGTCTGCTGCAATAATTGTACTTCTGAATAATGTCTCAAAGCTGTTTAGATGGGCTAACATGCTATAATGTCCTTAGTCGAGATATCTTGGTGAACATGAGACAGCCTTGATATGGTTAAGACTAATATGTGTTCTAATCTTATAGGATGCTTCGAGCATGGAATAAGATGTAGACTCATGGGTACATTGGATGTACTGGACAGACCCTACTAGGATATTCAATTGTTTGTCACAATGTGAATAATCCTTGATTGCGACAAGTGGCACATTTCCTCTGACTTGAGATCACTTGTGTTTCTAAATGATGATTGTCATTGTTTTGAGTTAGTTCAATATCATTTGAAACATAATGATTATAGACTATCTTGGATGGTGAGCTTGAGTCAGGTTAGGGCACTAGTGATAGACAAAGGATTGCCGTCTCCTTGTTTAAGGAGTGTGATGTTCTAAAGGGGCCCCCTGGATGAGATGATTGAGAAAGTGTATGGCCATACCCAGGTGACTGTGTTCATCTGTTCTAATCATACTTATCATATTGGAGCTACAAGCTGATGGTTCCCCAAAGGGGGCGAAAACCCTATGGTGGCGCAAAAAGGAAAGGGGGGCAGCGGATAAAGGGTTTCATAGGATCAATGAGCATGCATTATATGATCAACTTAACAAAACCGATTGTAAAGAAGTGATTCGATTCATACCATGGCCATTTCAAGATGGTGCCTTGGAAGTAAGAGAACAATGAAGATCTCCTCCAAATCGTCACACACAAGATGAAGATGTGCTTCTTCTTGTCGTCCCTTGTGCTAGCAAGGATCGTCCAAGGCGTCTTGATCGAATGCAAAGGGAAAGGAGAGCTTTTCTTCTTGGCGTTTTTCTCTCTTGTCGCCTTAGACTTCCTCTACACCAGAATGCCACTCGAATACAACCCAAGGAGGCGTCAAAGGCGTGAAGAGACAAGAGAGGAGCGACGTGAGATCATGGCCACGTTTGAGAAGTGCTATCCAAAAATAGCATCCCACTTCTCCACATGCGATCTTGAGTTTACCCCAATCGCAAATGCCACATCACCTTTGAACCATGCGCTCATCCATGAGCTGGTTCAAACCGATTTGGTCCACTAACCAAATAAACCAAGAAATAAGTCCAGATCAAAATAAACCCTAAGGCTCTTGATCTGACCGTCAATCTCTCAATGCTCCTGATCTGACTAATCTAGCATTCATTCTCTCAATCGAAGCTTACCGATCTCAAGCCCTAATCAATCAAACATGATCAGACCAGATCTCACTTACAATCAGAGATTAAATCCCTTTAAACTGAACCCGAATAATTCAGTCCACACGATCTGACTCAAGAAAGCCATATCATCAAATTGTGCGACCCTAAGGGTTTCCTTTAAATGTCGGTAACGATAACTTACGTTATCACGATCAGTGAGGGGTATCTAGCAACACATCACTGTCTCCCGATATAAAGGAAAGAGTCTTCCAAGACTACACCCAAAAACAGCACAAGTGTGAATCAATTCACAAAGCATACAAATTTCCTTTACCACTGGATGTTCTTATTGGACAAGCAAGTCAAGCTTGTAACTCCAATATGATGAGCATGATTAGATCAGATGAACATAGTCATCTGGGTATGGCCATACACTTTCTCAATCATCTCATCCAGGGGGCCCCTTTAGAACATCACACTCCAATTAAGGAGACGGCAATCCTATGTCTATCACTAGTGCCCTAACCTGACTCAAGCTCACCATCCAAGATAGTCTATAATCATTATATTTCAAATGATATTGAACTATCTCAAAATAATGACAATCATCATTTAGAAAACACAAGTGATCTCAAGTCAGAGGAAATGTGCCACTTGTCGCATTCAAGGATTATTCACATTGTGACAAGCAATTGAATATCCAAGTAGGGTCTGTCCAGTACATCCAATGTACCCATGAGTCTACATCTTATTCCATGCTCGAAGCATCCTATAAGATTAGAACACATATTAGTCTTAACCATATCAAGGCTGTCTCATGTTCACCAAGATATCTCGACTAAGGACATAACTGCATGTCAGCCTAGCTGAACAGCTTTGAGACATTATTCAGAAGAACATATATTGCAGCAGACAATGTAGCTTACTGAATAACAACCATGCCTTTATAAACATAACAGTTTATTACATGATACTGTTACAATCCCAAGACCTCAAACATTAGTCTTAAGGGCATACCCCAACAATCTCCCACTTGCACTTAATCTAATGGTTGAGAAATCTCAAACCCATATTATTACAGTGCTTTTCATGCTTCTGCTGCGCCAGAGGCTTAGTAAGCGGGTCTGCCAGATTGTCATCTGTATGAACCTTGCAGACTTTGATCTCGCCACGGTCTATGATCTCCCTGATCAAATGAAACCGTCTCTGTATGTGCTTGGACTTCTGGTGCGACCGTGGTTCCTTTGCTTGTGCGATTGCTCCAGTGTTATCACAGAAGATAACCAAAGGATCTGCACTCGAAGGAACAACACCAAGTTCTCTCACGAACTTACGAATCCAGACTGCCTCCTTGGATGCTTCCGAGGCTGCAACATACTCGGCTTCTGTTGTGGAATCAGCAACGATTGACTGTTTGAAACTCTTCCACACCACTGCTCCTCCATTCCAGCTAAAAACATAGCCTGATTGCGATCGGAAATTGTCCTGGTCAGACTGGAACGAAGCGTCAGTATATCCTTCAATACTGAGTTCTTCCTGACCACCATATATCAAGAACATATCTTTGGTTCTCCGAAGATATTTTAAGATGTTCTTGACTGCAATCCAGTGTGCCTGTCCTGGATTACTTTGGAAACGACTGGTCACGCTTAACCCGTAAGCGACGTCTGGGCGAGTACACAACATCGCATACATAATGGATCCAATAGCCGAAGCATAAGGCGTATTGTCCATTTCATCTTTCTCAGTCTGTGTTTGTGGACACTGACTCTTCGAAAGATTCAGACCATGTCTGACTGGAAGATATCCTCTTTTAGAATTCTCTAAATGAAATCTCTCCAGGACTTTATCGATGTAAGTACTCTGGCACAGCCCGAGAAGTCTCTTAGATCTATCCCTGTAGATCTTCACACCTGATATATAGGCTGCTTCTCCTAAATCTTTCATCTGGAAACATTTCCTTAACCATGCCTTAACCGCATGCATTTCAGGAATGTCGTTTCCAATGATCAAGATATCATCGACGTAGAGGACTAGGAAAGTAATCACGCTCCCGCTAAACCTCTTATATACACACGGGTCATCCTCGTTCTTGATGAAACCAAATTCAGTGACTGATTCATCAAAACGAATATTCCAGCTTCTTGATGCTTGCTTAAGTCCATAAATGGACTTCTTTAATTTGCATATCTTATGACGATCTGATGGATCAGTGAAACCCTCAGGTTGTGTCATGTACACATCCTCATCCAGATTTCCATTCAGGAAAGCTGTTTTCACATCCATTTGCCAGATCTCATAATCATAATATGCTGCTATCGCGAAAAGAATCCGAATAGACTTAAACATGGCTACAGGTGAGAAAGTTTCATCATAATCTATCCCGTAGATTTGTTTGAAACCTTTCGCAACTAGCCTGCCTTTATAGGTAACCACGTTACCATCCATGTCAATCTTCTTCTTGAAGATCCATTTACAGCCTATTGGGATAACTCCCAGAGGCGGATCAACCAAATCCCAAACTTGGTTATCTGACATGGAGTCCATCTCGGCGCGCATAGCTTCAAGCCATCTCGCTGACTCCGGTCCACTGACCGCATCCGCATAAGTGAGGGGTTCATCATTATCAATGATGTAGACTCCGTCATAGCGCTCAGGCTGACGATGGATCCTTCCCGATCTTCGCGGTTCCTGTGATGTCTGAGCCTCAGGTTGTTCAATAACCTGTTCTATCGGCTCAGGCTCATCCAACTCTGCTTGAGCACTTTGTCCCGCCTCTGGATTCTCATCCAGTTTTATTTCTCTCCCACTGGCCTCTTGCAGAAGAAACTCCTTCTCAAGAAATATGGCCGTCCGAGCAACAAAAACCTTGTTCTCTCTGGGATCGTAGAAATAATAACCCTTAGTTTCCTTAGGGTAACCGACAAAGATGCATTTGTCAGATCTGCTCTCTAGTTTCCCAGAGGCGAGCTTTTTGACATAAGCCTCGCAGCCCCAGATCCTGATAAACGTCAAGCTTGGCTGTTTCCCATACCATAATTCATATGGCGTCTTTGAAACGGCCTTGGATGGCACTCGGTTTAGTACTTTTGCAGCTGTTTCCAGTGCAAAACCCCAAAAGGAGTAAGGTAGATTAACCTGACTCATCATAGAACGAACCATATCAAGTAACGTTCTATTTCTCCTCTCGGACACACCATTCCATTGCGGTGTTCCTGGTGGAGTGAGCTGTGAGATGATCCCACACTCCTTCAGATAGTCAGTAAATGCATGACTTAGGTATTCTCCACCTCGATCAGAACGAAGTGCCTTGATATTTCGGCCTAGCTGATTTTGTACTTCATTCTTGAACTCTTTGAACTTGTCAAAGGATTCACTCTTGTGTCTCATTAAAAAGACATACCCATATCTACTGAAATCATCAGTAAAGGTGATGAAGTACTGATAGCCACCTCTGGCATGTTTACTAAATGGCCCACACACATCACTGTGTATAAGGTCAAGTAAACCTGAAGCCCTTTGACCTTTGTGAAGAAAAGGTGACTTCATCATTTTGCCCATCAAACAAGCTTTGCATGTATCAATCTCCTTATAGGTGAATGATCCTAGCAGTCCATAATCATGCAACCGCTTAATGCGTTTCTCGTTAATATGGCCTAAACGACTATGCCATAGCAAGGTGCTGTCATCAGCATTCTTGGCTTTCTTAATATCAATTTTCTGTATAGAACATTCCATGTCCAACATGTATAACCCATTGTTAATTGAACCAGTTGCATAAACAATATTGTCATAAGATAAAACACACTTTGAAATATTGCATTCAAAGGAAAATCCCTTCCTGACAAGAGCAGGAATAGAGATAATATTTTTAGTAATACTGGGAACAAAGTAACAACTGTTTAGTTCTAATACAAGTCCAGATGGTAAAGAAATGAAATAGTCTCCTACAGCAACAGCAGCAACCCGTGCCCCGTTTCCAACGCGTAGGTCCACCTCATGCTATCCCACCTGTCTTCTTCTCTTGAGTTCCTGTACATTTGAACAAATGTGAACTCCACATGCAGTGTCCAACACCCATGATATAGAAGAAGAAAACATGACCTCAGTCACGTAAATACCTGAGCCAGAAGCGAAGCTTCCCCTCTTATCTCCTTGGAGCGCTTTACAGTCCTTTTTCCAGTGACCCAGCTGGCCACAGTGGAAACACCTGTATTCCTTGGACCGCTTAACCTTCTGCTTCAGAGCCTTGCTGTAGCTCTTGACAGGGGTCTTGCCCTTCTTCCCCTTCTTCTTGTTCCTAGATGGAACCATTAAGACAGAGGTCGAAGGCTTACCCTTCAGAGTCTCCTCAGTAGTCAAGAGCATATTCAGCAGCTCTGCCGGAGTACAATCGATTTTGTTCATATTAAAGTTAATAATGAACGCGTCAAATGATGGCGGGAGAGACTGCAGAATAATGTCCACAGCAAGCTCCTGATTGATAGTATGCCCCAGTTTCTCTAGAGCCTCCTTGTGCCCAATCATCTTGAGCACGTGAGCTCCCACTGGGCTCCCTTCAGCCAGTTTGCTCTGAAAGAACAGCTTCGTCAAATTATAGCGTTCAGTCCTCGCCTGTGCAGCATACAGCATCTTGAGGTTCGCTATAATCTCTATAGCCGACATATCCTCATGCTGACGCTGCAGCGGTGGCGTCATAGACGCTAGCATCAGGCAAGCGACATCAATGCTATCATTGACGTGCTTTTCATAGGCTTCCCGAACCGCCCTTGCGGCGTTCGGAGCGGGCTGAGGCGGTATCGCCGTCTCGAGGACATACAGTTTCCTCTCTGCCTTAAGAACAATCTTAAGGTGTCCAAACCAGTCAGAGAAGTTCGGCCCAGCAAACTTCTCCCTTTCCAGTAGGGATCGCACATTGAAGTTCATGGTGTTCGTTGCTGCAGGTATCTACAACAATGCAAGAACAGCAAGGTCAGTATCAATGTTAAGAATCAATCAGGACTTAAGAAAGATTCTTTTTCTCACTATTTTATCTGGCTGAAAAATCCAGCAAAACAGCCCGAAAGAGTAGCACTCTTTTAGTGAGATGGGATCCAGATTTCATACTTGGTCTCCGCGTCCCGCTCAGGCGAGATAAGATGCACAGAGAGTACAAGCACTAATCTCTGGTAGGCTGTCCCAGCCAATCGCCAACCCGTGCGATTCCCCTTCATCTGGGCAATCCAGCAGACTGTGCCAACTGAGTTGGTACAATACAATCTCTGACCCCACAGATGGCTGCCCCCATGTGCTACCATATGCGCCACATATGTAGCCTACACGGTCAAGCTGACCCGACCTACTCCCTGGACCACCACGTGCTATGCTGAGCAACGAGAAGGGATAAATCCCCACTCTGTAACACGCAGGTGTAATCCCGCACCGTCTGAAGATAGATGGACGTGCCCACTGAGTGGGTACAACACGGCTCCAACGATAGTCAGAACAGTGAGGTTTCGCGTCAGAAGGCTTACGAGCTTGAAATTTTAGCGTTGGATTTTAACTGTCTTTTATCTTCTTCACTATCATGCAATTCCTATGGTGATAGCAGAAGATAAACTAATCATGCAATTCTAATATTTAGGCAATAAAAGAAAGCATGGATCTTATGTGGTAAAAGCCCATAGCCTAAGTAAGACCTTAAGAAACTTAAGTCTTCACTTGCTTTTCTTCATGGGGCTTTCGCTGCTCATTTGGCCCAAACCTGGGCCCAAGCGCCATCTGCAGCTCTGGTGCGCCTACCAGGGAAAATGCGCCAGGTCCTAGGGTCGAACCCTAGACCTCCCACCTGGTCAAGCCTCTGCTGCATGCGCCTCTGCCAAGTGTGTTTTGTGCTCTTGTCTAATTAAATTACAAATTTAACTATCTAGACAAGATTGACACGCAGGTCAATTACATTTTATAAATTAAAAGCAATGTGATGCGCATATCACAATAATTAATTTACATATTAATACAGGCACGCAGGCCCCAGCACAGCACAGATTTAACATGGGCAGCCCACATAAGAATAAATAGACAAACACATGGCATCAATCATCATGTGATCCATTCATTAAAATAAATTTTTCGAAAAACCCCATGGGCATCAATTTTATTTTGCTTATATGCCCTACAACCTTACAACGGTCCATTACTAGGGATCCACTCATCCAACCTAGTCAGATCCACTGCCCTTACATGCACCAAGTCCTAACTGACTTGAGTCGACCAAAAGGGTCAACCATGCATGCGCCAAGGGCTGAACAACCACAATGAGGTCTGGCAAGCGGGTGTGAGCCCGGGCCTAACTCATGTGCGTCCACAGGTTGTCTCAATCAGACATCGCTACACGCCTGTGATGCAGTCGACCTATAGCCACCTTTAGCATGCGCCAAGGTGCTATCTGGTCGACCCATCTAGGCTGTCAGATGGTCTGATCAGACTGTCTGGATCTAACCTAGGGGATAACTTCAACCCTAATAACCCGTCTAAGGGTTTAATGCAGGCGCATCTTAGATCTACAATGAGTCGCGCAAGTGATATTTGTTTGAGAAAAACTACATCAAGCGCCAACATACATGCGCAAGAAAAACAAATACAAGTTTCGCTTATGACAACTAAACATGTATTTATGCATGTATTGAAGATCTAAGCATTTTCGCAAGCATGGATCACAAAATGGCTTAAGCAATCATACAAAAACATGCGTTAACCTGCTCTGATACCAATTGATGGTTCCCCAAAGGGGGCGAAAACCCTATGGTGGCGCAAAAAGGAAAGGGGGCAGCGGATAAAGGGTTTCATAGGATCAATGAGCATGCATTATATGATCAACTTAACAAAACCGATTGTAAAGAAGTGATTCGATTCATACCATGGCCATTTCAAGATGGCGCCTTGGAAGTAAGAGAACAACGAAGATCTCCTCCAAATCGTCACACACAAGATGAAGATGTGCTTCTTCTTGTTGTCCCTTGTGCTAGCAAGGATCGTCCAAGGCGTCTTGATCGAATGCAAAGGGAAAGGAGAGCTTTTCTTCTTGGCGTTTTTCTCTCTTGTCGCCTTAGACTTCCTCTACACCAGAATGCCACTCGAATACAACCCAAGGAGGCATCAAAGGCGTGAAGAGACAAGAGAGGAGCGACGTGAGATCATGGCCACGTTTGAGAAGTGCTATCCAAAAATAGCATCCCACTTCTCCACATGCGATCTTGAGTTTACCCCAATCGCAAATGCCACATCACCTTTGAACCATGCGCTCATCCATGAGCTGGTTCAAACCGATTTGGTCCACTAACCAAATAAACCAAGAAATAAGTCCAGATCAAAATAAACCCTAAGGCTCTTGATCTGACCGTCAATCTCTCAATGCTCCTGATCTGACTGATCTAGCATTCATTCTCTCAATCGAAGCTTACCGATCTCAAGCCCTAATCAATCAAACATGATCAGACCAGATCTCACTTACAATCAGAGATTAAATCCCTTTAAACTGAACCCGAATAATTCAGTCCACACGATCTGACTCAAGAAAGCCATATCATCAAATTGTGCGACCCTAAGGGTTTCCTTTAAATGTCGGTAACGATAACTTACGTTATCACGATCAGTGAGGGGTATCTAGCAACACATCACTGTCTCCCGATATAAAGGAAAGAGTCTTCCAAGACTACACCCAAAAACAGCACAAGTGTGAATCAATTCACAAAGCATACAAATTTCCTTTACCACTGGATGTTCTTATTGGACAAGCAAGTCAAGCTTGTAACTCCAATATGATGAGCATGATTAGATCAGATGAACATAGTCATCTGGGTATGGCCATACACTTTCTCAATCATCTCATCCAGGGGGCCCCTTTAGAACATCACACTCCAATTAAGGAGACGGCAATCCTATGTCTATCACTAGTGCCCTAACCTGACTCAAGCTCACCATCCAAGATAGTCTATAATCATTATATTTCAAATGATATTGAACTATCTCAAAATAATGACAATCATCATTTAGAAAACACAAGTGATCTCAAGTCAGAGGAAATGTGCCACTTGTCGCATTCAAGGATTATTCACATTGTGACAAGCAATTGAATATCCAAGTAGGGTCTGTCCAGTACATCCAATGTACCCATGAGTCTACATCTTATTCCATGCTCGAAGCATCCTATAAGATTAGAACACATATTAGTCTTAACCATATCAAGGCTGTCTCATGTTCACCAAGATATCTCGACTAAGGACATAACTGCATGTCAGCCTAGCTGAACAGCTTTGAGACATTATTCAGAAGAACATATATTGCAGCAGACAATGTAGCTTACTGAATAACAACCATGCCTTTATAAACATAACAGTTTATTACATGATACTGTTACAATCCCAAGACCTCAAACATTAGTCTTAAGGGCATACCCCAACACAAGCTTGACACGCTTGTCCAATAAGAACATCCAGTGGCAAAGGAAACATGCATGCCTTGTGAGTTTGATTCACACTTGTGCTGTGGTTTGGGTGTAGTCTTGGAAGACTCTTTTCTTTATATCGGGAGACAGTGATGTGTTGCTAGATACCCCTCACTGATCGTGATAACGTGAGTTATCGTTACCGACATTTAAAGGAAACCCTCAGGGTCGCACAATTTGATGATATGGCTTACTTAAGTCAGATCGTGTGGACTGAATTGTTCAGGTTCAGTTTAAAGGGATTTAATCTCTGATTGTAAGTGAGATCTGGTCTGATCATGTTTTATTGATTAGGGCTTGAGATCGGTAAGCTTCGATCGAGAGATTGGATGCTAGATCAGTGAGATCAGGAGCATCAAGAGATCGACGGTCAGATCAAGAGCCTTAGGGTTTATTGTGGTCTGGACTGATTGCTTGGTTTATTTGGTTATTAAACCAAACCAAATTGAACCAGCTCATTGGTTGAGCGCATGGTTCAAATTGAGAGGAGTTTGCGATTGGGGTAAACCCATGATCGCATGTGAGTGAGTGGCTTTCTATTTTTAGAAAGCATGATCACATACGTGACCATTACTCACGTTCACGCCTAAGGCGCTCTACTCTCTCGCCTCTCCTTCTCTCTTGTCGCCAACTTGAGTTATTCGGTTTTGCACTCTCGTGTGGTGAAGAGATTGACGAAAGGAGAAGGAAGTAATCGCCAAGCAAAGGAGATCTCTCCCCTTCCATTCGACAACGACTTCTTGGAACCTTGCTAGCACAAGGAGCACCAAGGAAGAGTAGGCGACACCAATTGTGTGCGTCACCTTTGGAGAAGGAGCACTTGCGCCTTTCCTTCCAAGACACCATCTAAGCGATGGCAATGGTGAGAATCATTTTTGGAATTTAAAGTTGAACATATTATATGCATAGATCCTTGAAACCCCTTCCGCTGCATCAAAGTTTTTTCATATGCGCCTCCTATAGGGTTTCGCCCCCTTAGTTAGGGGACTTTCACTAGTGCACTGTGTAGTTTCCTTATTTGTTCATGCATTACCTCCTAGAATAGTCTACTGGCCGTTGTGTCAATAATTGGGCAGGTTATAGCCCAGCTCAAGGGAAGCTAGGAAGCTCAAGCTAAGCCACTCAAGTGGAGCTCCAATTATGGAAGGAGGCACTTCAACTAGAGACTTCAAGTTGAAGGGGCTTACATTAAATGCAACTCCACCTTCCAAATCAACCCAAGGTGCCATATAATATGAGGATTAATTCGAATTGAAGAATCAGCCCACACTTACCAATTGAAGAGTCTTCAATGCGCCTAACCATCAAGGATCAATCAAGATCCACAAATCAAGGGATCACCATCTAGATCCCCAATTTGTGGAATCACCTTTGTGATGTGGGGAGGAAGGAACACATCGCACCTCCCGCACAACACTAAGGGTCGACAAGCAACACATGCCAAGTCCGACCCCCTCGGGCAACACATGCCCGCAAGATCCAGGACTGAACCCCGGGCGACACACGCACATGTCTCACGCCAAAGCAACACATGCACTTGGCTCTTTTGACATGCCTGCAGCGGGGCTCGAACCCTCGACTTGCCCCTTTCGAAGCAAGTCCCTTTAACCATTGAGCTGCAGCTCAATGGTTAAAGGGACTTGCTTCGAAAGGGGCAAGTCGAGGGTTCGAGCCCCGCTGCAGGCATGTCAAAAGAGCCAAGTGCATGTGTTGCTTTGGCGTGAGACATGTGCGTGTGTCGCCCGGGGTTCAGTCCTGGATCTTGCGGGCATGTGTTGCCCGAGGGGGTCGGACTTGGCATGTGTTGCTTGTCGACCCTTAGTGTTGTGCGGGAGGTGCGATGTGTTCCTTCCTCCCCACATCATAAAAGGTACCTTTTATGATGTGGGGAGGAAGGAACACATCGCACCTCCCGCACAACACTAAGGGTCGACAAGCAACACATGCCAAGTCCGACCCCCTCGGGCAACACATGCCCGCAAGATCCAGGATTCAACCCCGGGCGACACACGCACATGTCTCACGCCAAAGCAACACATGCACTTGGCTCTTTTGACATGCCTGCAGCGGGGCTCGAACCCTCGACTTGCCCCTTTCGAAGCAAGTCCCTTTAACCATTGAGCTGATGATAGGGGGTGCTAAGCATGCACACATTCAAACAACGCGTTTTGAAAACATTTGATAGTTACGTATAGAATAATGAAACCCCTTATACTAACGTAGTTGAAAATAGCTTGTTTTGAGTAGTTGTAGGTAAAAACCGAAATTAGGCAAGTAGCAAACTGAACTTAGAACCTATCATGCAAGTCTAGGGCAAGTGTAAAACTGAATTGAAACCTATCATGCAATCTAGAGCTTGAAAAACAACACTATTCTAAGGGAGAGGCTCACCTTGCGCCCTTTGAGAATAGAAAGGGCGAACTTCCCGTTCTTCACCGGTCCAATGGTTGAACTCACGAAGTAGGGCCCTATGAGCTTACAACCATGGCATTACAGCATTCCCACACATGCGTGGGTGAGTATTTGACAAATATTAAGAGGCCTTTTACATTCACAACCAAGGGGGAGACTAGTTCTCCAAGTTCCCTTGCTAACAATCTAGAGACTAGCTATTAGAGGGGGGAGAGAGGGGAATGACGCCTTGCATAGCTTCTGATCCTTGTGCAACCTTCAAGAACAGGAATGTGAGTGTAGATGGGTGCTCAAAAACATCAAGGAAACATCAATCAAGGGAGAGAAGAAACTTAGCTAACTTAAGGTGGTGCTTGGTCTCGGCATGGTGTAGATGACACCCCTTGGAGTCTCGGTTGGACTCAGCTCCTCCTCTTGGACTGAAGACTCTTCAAGGCTGATGAAAGGAGATGGTGAGGGCTTCCAACTCAGGACCTTGAGCAAGTGGTGAAGAGGACTGAAGAGGGGAAGTGGAAGGGAGTTCTCGGTTAGGGTTGGAAGAGAGGGGGGGGAAGAGTTGAGGTGACACACACCACTAGAAGACACACTTCTGGATTTTCTCTAAAACTATTCAACTGAACTCAAGCTTACAAAAGGGTACAGCAATATAGAAGACTCCCAACGGATATCTCCTGCTCTAGGCGCTCAAGACAAACAAACAACAAACAAAAAACAAAACAGAATTCTGCACTTGCGCAGGGAGCATTGATGGGCTGCAACTTTCCTTGTTTGTGGGCTGCCCTCTTTGAACTTTCTTTGGAGCTTTCCCCTAAGTGGTAAGGGGGGGATTAGCTGGCTAGGGGCACATTGAATAAGCTGATTCCCTTCTTTAAAGCTGGCGATCCTCTTGGAAGAAGTGGGCTGCAGATTTCTGGAATTGGGTAGGCAACTTCCTGCACATGGGGGTGGTGTTGTGGCTGACCCCTTTCCTTGCTTGTAGGCTGTCCTTTACCCTCAAGGGCTGCTGAATACCTGGCGCAAACATCTTGACTTGAGCCCCTTCCTCAAGTAGAAAGGGCTGTTGGAGATGAAGACAAAATGGATCCACATGGATGACAACATGGAGGGTGAAACTTGGGTGGATTTGTGAGAGTATACTTCATGATGGGTTGGGTTTGAGCTTGGCGCCTCCTTGATGTATCTTGACCTGATTTTGACTTGAGTCCCCAAATGTAGTGCCCTAATCTATTACATTAATTGCATGAACTAACCTACCATACATAAGTGGCGAAACCTAGAAATGTAGCTACTTGGTGTAATTTGAGGGTGGATCTAACCTACCTCATGATGCACCCTAATCTAAGACAAAATAAGCAAAATGGGGTCCTAAGGAAGCCAAGTCTAGGGGCTAGGATAGCCATACCTAGAGGGCTTCTTTCGAACCCGGGCGGACCTCCGAAGATCCTGCCTCGGTCCCACATCACTTTGGAAACCTCTTAGCCGCCCATGCATCTTGAAGGAAGGTTTTCGAATTCAAATGAGTCCAATGCAAGAAGCGCCATCTCATCCAAGCAAAGAAGGAAGGAGCCCAAGAGAATTCGGCTACAAGAAAGAAAGAATTTGAAATTCAAAATTGAGGATGGAAATGTTTTAATTGAGCATTAATTTCCTCCATAATGTTGTGATTTGCGCCTAGGGTGAATTGTCACCCTTGCCCATGGCTTGTTGAGCCTATAAATTGTAACCTCCCCTCTCTTTGTCTATTAGTTGCCTAGATGAAAAAAAAACCTTGTGTTAGCATTGGTGCTTGTGTCGCCTAAAGAATCTTCTACCTTCCCCTATCCTCTAAAGGGCCGAGCCCTTTCCCTTCTCCCCCTTCTTCTCAAGTCCTCAACGCATCCAACTCCTTGAAGGATCTCTTACACATCTTTGGCGAGCCCTAAAGAAGGATCTTCAACCTTGGTCTCGGCAAAGCTTCAAGAGCCTCTTGAAACTTCAACACTTTCGGCCAACAAGGAGACTTGCATCAAGAAGACCTCTTCGGCTAAGTTCTTTCCCCTTCACCTTCTTTAAATCTTTAGAGCTTGGTTCTACACTAATCTGAATTTTGTTTGAAGGTGGCGCAAGGACTTGAAGGGTTCTTCCCTAAGCGCATGGCTTTTCTTCTTCCCCCTCTCTCTCTCTTTAGTTAAAGTGTTGGGGTATGCCCTTAAGGCTAATGTTTGAGGCCTTGGGATTGTAACAGTATCATGTATAAACTCTTATGTTTATAAAGGCAATGGTTGTTATTCAGTTGGTTACATTGTCTGCTGCAATAATTGTACTTCTGAATAATGTCTCAATGGTGTTCAGCTAGGCTAACATGCTGTAATGTCCTTAGTCGAGATATCTTGGTGAACATGAGACAACCTTGATATGATTGAGACTAATATGTGTTCTAATCTTATAGGATGCTTCGAGCATGGAATAAAATGTAGACTCATGGGTACATTGGATGTACTGGACAGACCCTACTAGGATATTCAATTGCTTGTCACAATGTGAATAATCCTTGATTGCAACAAGTGGCACATTTCCTCTGACTTGAGATCACTTGTGTTTCTAAATGATGATTGTCATTGTTTTGAGGTAGTTCAATATCATTTGAAACATAATGGTTATAGACTATCTTGGATGGTGAATTTGAGTCATGTTAGGGCGCTAGTGATAGATACAGGATTGCCGTCTCCTTGTTTAAGGAGTGTGATGTTCTAAGGGGCCCCCCTCTGTATGAGATGATTGAGAAAGTGTATGGCCATACCCAGGTGACAATGATCATCTGATCTAATCATGCTCATCATATTGGAGCTACAGGCTTGACACGCTTGTCCAATAAGAACATCCAGTGGCAAAGGAATCATGTATGCCTAGTGAGTTGATTCACACTTGTGCTATGGTTTGGGTGTAGTCTTGGAAGACTCTTTTCTTTATATCGGGAGACAGTGATGTGTTGCTAGATACCCCTCACTGATCGTGATAACGTGAGTTATCGTTACCGACATTTAAAGAAAACCCTCAGGGTCGCACAATTTGATGATATGGCTTACTTAAGTCAGATCGTATGGACTGAATTGTTTGGGTTCAGTTTAAAGGGATTTAGTCTCTGATTGTAAGTGAGATCTGGTCTGATCATGTTTGATTGATTAGGGCTTGAGATCGGTAAGCTTCGATCGAGAGAATGGATGCTAGATCAGTGAGATCAGCAGCATCAAGAGATCAACGGTTAGATCTGGAACCTTAGGGTTTAATTGTGATCTAGACCATATCGCTTGGGTTAATTGGTCTTTGGACCAAACCAAATTGAACCAGCTCATTGAGTGAGCGTGTGGTTCAAATGGAGAGGAGTTTGCGATTGGGGTAAACCCATGATCGCATGTGAGTAAGTGGCTTTCTATTTTTAGAAAGCATGATCACATACGTGACCATCACTCACGTTCACGCCTAAGGCGCTCTTGTTGGGGTATGCCCTTAAGCCTAATGTTTGAGGCCTTGGGATTGTAACAGTATCATGTAATAAACTTTTATGTTTATAAAGGCATGGTTGTTATTCAGGTTGTTACCTTATCTGTTGCAATAATTGTATTTCTGAATAATGTCTCAAAGCTGTTCAGCTGGGCTGACATGCTGTAAAGTCCTTAGTCGAGATATCTTGGTGAACATGAGACAGCCTTGATATGGTTAAGACTAATATGTGTTCTAATCTTATAGGATGCTTCGAGCATGGAATAAGATGTAGACTCATGGGTACATTGGATGTACTGGACAGACCCTACTAGGATATTCAATTGTCTGTCACAATGTGAATAATCCTTGAATGCGACAAGTGGCACATTTCCTCTGACTTGAGATCACTTGTGTTTCTGAATGATGATTGTCATTGTTTTGAGGTAGTTCAATATCATTTGAAACATAATGGTTATAGACTATCTTGGATGGTGAGCTTGAGTCAGGTTAGGGCACTAGTGATAGACAAAGGATTGCCGTCTCCTTGTTTAAGGAGTGTGATGTTCTAAAGGGGCCCCCTGGATGAGGTGATTGAGAAAGTGTATGGCCATACCCAGGTGACTTTGTTCATCTGATCTAATCATGCTCATCATATTGGAGCTACAAGCTTGACACGCTTGTCCAATAAGAACATCCAGTGGTAAAGGAAATATGTATGCCTAGTGAAGCCTGGTGAAAAGGATTCACACTTGAGCTGTGGTTTGGGTGTAGTCTTGGAAGACTCTTTCCTTTATATCGGGAGACAGTGATGTGTTGCTAGATACCCCTCACTGATCGTGATAACGTTAGTTGTCGTTACCGATATTTATAGGAAACCCTTAGGGTCGCACAATTTGATGATATGGCTTACTTAAGTCAGATCGTGTGGACTGAATTATTTGGGTTCAGTTTAAAGGGATTTAATCTCTGATTGTGAGTGAGATCTGGTCTAATCATGTTTGATTAATTAGGGCTTGAGATCGGTAAGCTTCGATTGAGAGAATGGATGCTAGATCGGTGAGATCAGGAGCATCAAGAGATGAACGGTCAGATCTGGAACCTTTAGGTTTAATGAGGTCTAGACCAAAAAGGGCTTGGTTTAATTTGGTCTTCGAACCAAATTAAATTGAACCGGCTCACTAGTTGAGCGCATGGTTGAAAGAGGAGAGGTTTGCGCTTGGGTAAACTCTTGGTCGCATGAAGAGAAGTGGTTTACTATTTTTGGAAACCATGTTTCCAAATCGTGACCACGCTTCACGTTGAGAGTTTCATGCTCTATTCTCGCCTTCTTGCCTTTCCTCTCTCGACGCTCTCGTGTGTGGCGACTTCTTCACACCTTGGAGTGAGTTCGACAAGCAGAGGAGAACGTCTCTTCCCTTCCATACGACAAGGACTCCTTAGAACCTTGCTAGCACAAGGAGCACTAAGGGAGTAGGCGATCACATCTTGTGTGCGAGCCATAAGGAGGAGAAGCACTTGAGTCTCTTCTTCCTAGATGCCATCCAAGCAATGGCTTTGGTAAGAATCGATTGCTTCATACTTGTTTGCAATCGGGTTTTATAGTTGATCATATCTCATGCAAATGATCCCTAGAAACCCCCTTCCGCTGCGTCAAAATTTTCATATGCGCCTATTAGGGTTTCGCCCTCCCCTTGTTTAGGGGACTTTCAGCTCTACTCTCTCGCTTCTCCTCCTCTCTCGTCGCCAACAAGCTCTCTCTCGTGTGGTGAAGAGGTTGACGAAAAAGGAGAAGGAAGAAATCGCCAAGCAAAGGATTCTCTTCCCTTCCATACGACAAGGACCTCTTGGAACCTTGCTAGCACAAGGAGCACCATCAGAGTAGGCGACTTCTTCATCTTGTGTGCGCATCCTTTGGAGGAGATCCCTATCGCTCTCTGCTTCCAAGACGCCATCAAGAAATGGCATCGGTATGACATCTTCTATGTTTGCAATCGGTTTAACAAGTTGATCATATGTTATGCATGAATCCGATCCCCTAGAAACCCTCTTCCGCTGTTTAAAATTTTATACGCGCCATGCTTTAGGGTTTCGCCCCCTTCTGGGGACTTACAATTGGTATCAGAGCCAGGTTATATGCATGATTTATATGATTGCTGAACTGAAGTGATCCATGTTTGCGCAACACCTTAGATCTAAACTATATGAAGTATGATTTTTTATCATTAGCGCATGTATCTAGTTGGCGCATACATTTAGTTTTTCTCAAAAACTTCTTTACTTGCGCGACTCACCTTAGATCTAAATGGCGCCTGCTATAAGTCCTTAGACGGGTTAGTAGGGTTGAAGTCATCTCTAGTTAAGATCCAACTAGTCTGATCAGACCATCTGACAGCCTAGATGGGTCGACCAGATGGCACCTATGCGCAAGCATAAGGTGGCTATAGGTCGACTGCATCAAAGGCGTGTAGCGAGGTCTGGTTGAGACAACTGGTGAACACGCATGAGTTAGGCCCGGGGTCACACCCGCTTGCCAAAACTCATGTAGGTTGTTCAGCCCTAGCGCATGCATAGTTGACCACTGGGTCGACTCAAGTCAGTTAGGACTTGGTGCATGCAAGGGCAGTCGATTTGACTAGGTCTGATGAGTGGATCCCTATTAATGGACCGTTGTAAGGTAGTAGGGCACATAAGAAAATAAAATTGATGCCAATGGGTTTTTGAAAAATTTTATTTTCATGAATGGATCACATGTTGATTGTAAGCATATGCTTGTTTATTTAATCTTATGTGGGACGCCTAATTAATGTGTGCTGTGCTGGGGCCTGCGTGCCTGGTTAAAATTTGTAAATTAATTTTTATTATGATCTGCGCATCACATTGCATTTAATTTATAAAATGTAATTGACCTGCGAGTCAATCTTGTCTAGATAGATTAATTTGTAAATTAATCAGACAAGAGCACAGAGCACACTTGGCAGAGGCGCTTGCAGCAGAGGCTTGACCAGGTGGGAGGTCCAGGGTTCGACTCTGGGACTAGGCGCATTTTCCCTAGTAGGCGCACCTGAGCTGCAGATGGCGCTTGGGCCCTGGGTTGGGCCAGATGAGAAGCAAAAGACCCATGAAGAAAAGCAAGTGAAGACTTAAGTTTAATTTAAGGTCTAACTTAGGCTTAATGGGCTTTTACCACATAAGATCAGCATGCTTTCTATTTATTGCTTTTATAATTAGAATTGCATGAGTTTATCTTCTGCTATCACCATAGGAATTGCATGATAGTCAAGAAGATAAAAGACCGTTAAAATCCAACGCTAAAATATCAAGCTCGTAAGCCTTCTGACGCGAAACCTCACTGTTCTGACTATCGTTGGAGCCGTGTTGTACCCACTCAGTGGGCACGTCCATCTATCTTCAGACGGTGCGGGATTACACCTGCGTGTTACAGAGAAGGGATTTATCGCTTCTCGTTGCTCAGCATAGCACGTGGTGGTCCAGGGAGTAGGTCGGGTTAGCTTGACCGTGTAGGCTACATATGTGGCGCATATGGTAGCACATGGAGGCAGCCATCTGTGGGGTCAGAGATTGTGTTGTACCAACTCAGTTGGCACAGTCTGCTGGATTGCCCAGATGAAGGGGAATCGCACGGGTTGGCGATTGGTAGGGACTGCCTACCAGAAATTAGTGCTTGTACTCTCTGTGCATCTTATCTCGCCTGAGCGGGACGCGGAGACCAAGTATGAAATCTGGATCCCATCTCACTAAAAGAGTTCCACTCTTTCGGGCTGTTTTGCTGGATTTTTCAGCCAGATAAAATAGTGAGAAAAAGAATCATTCTTAAGTCCTGATTGATTCTTAACATTGATACTGACCTTGCTGTTCTTGCATTGTTGTAGATACCTGCAGCAACGAACACCATGAGCTTCAATGTGCCATCCCTACTGGAAAGAGAGAAGTTTGCTGGGCCAAACTTCTCAGACTGGTTCGGACACCTTAAGATTGTTCTTAAGGCAGAGAGGAAACTGTATGTCCTCGAGACGGCTATACCGCCTCAGCCCGCTCCGAACGCCGCAAGGGCGGTTCGGGATGCCTATGAAAAGCATGTCAATGATAGCATTGATGTCGCTTGCCTGATGCTAGCGTCTATGATGCCACCGCTGCAGCGTCAGCATGAGGATATGTCTGCTATAGAAATGATAGCAAACCTCAAGATGCTGTATGCTGCGCAGGCGAGGACTGAGCACTATAATTTGACTAAGCTGTTCTTTCAGAGCAAACTGGCTGAAGGGAGTCCAGTGGGAGCTCACGTGCTCAAGATGATTGGGCACAAGGAGGCTCTAGAGAAACTGGGGCATACCATCAATCAGGAGCTTGCTGTAGACATTATTCTGCAGTCTCTCCCGCCCTCTTTCGATGCATTCATCATTAACTTTAATATGAAGAAAATCGATTGTACTCCGGCAGAGCTGCTGAATATGCTCTTGACTACTGAGGAGACTCTGAAGGGAAAGCCTTCAACCTCTGTCTTGATGTTTCCTTCAAGGAACAAGAAGAAGGGGAAGAAGGGCAAGGCCCCTGTCAAGAGTTACAGCAAGGCTCTGAAGCAAAAGGTCAAGCGGTCAAAGGAATACAGATGTTTCCATTGTGGCCAGCTGGGTCACTGGAAAAAGGACTGTAAAGCGCTCCAAGGAGACAAGAGGGGAAGCATCGCTTCTGGCTCAGGTATATACGTGACGGAAGTCATGGTTTCATCTTCTTCTATTTCATGGGTGTTGGACACTGCATGTGGAGTTCACATTTATTCAAATGTACAGGAACTCAAGAGAAGAAGACAGGTGGGACAGCATGAGGTGGACCTACGAGTTGGAAACGGGGCACGGGTTGCTGCTGTTGCTGTAGGAGACTATTTCATCTCATTACCATCTGGACATGTATTGGAACTAGACAATTGTTACTTTGTTCCCAGCATTACTAAAAATATTATCTCCATTCCTGCTCTTGTCAGGAAGGGGTTTTCCTTTGAATGCAATATTTCAAAGTGTGTTCTTTCTTTAGATAATATTGTTTATGCTACTGGTTCAATTAACAATGGGTTATTCATGTTGGACATGGAATGTTCTATACACAATATTGATAATAAGAAAGCCAAATATGCTGATGACAGCACCTTGCTATGGCATAGTCGTTTAGGTCATATTAACAAGAAACGCATTAAGCGGTTGCATGATTATGGACTGCTGGGATCATTCTCCTATGAGGAGATTGATACATGCAAAGCTTGTTTAATGGGCAAAATGACGAAGTCGCCTTTTCCTCATAAAGGTCAAAGGGCTTCAGGTTTACTTGACCTTATACACAGTGATGTGTGTGGGCCATTTAGTAAACATGCCAGAGGTGGCTATCAGTACTTCATTACCTTCACTGATGATTTCAGTAGATATGGGTATGTCTATCTTATGAGACATAAAAGTGAATCTTTTGACAAGTTCAAAGAGTTCAAGAATGAAGTACAGAATCAGCTAGGCCGAAATATCAAGGCACTTCGTTCTGATTGAGGTGGAGAATACCTAAGTCGAGAGTTTACTGACTATCTAAAGGAGTGTGGGATTATCTCACAGCTCACTCCACCAGGAACACCGCAATGGAATGGTGTGTCCGAGAGGAGAAATAGAACGTTACTAGACATGGTTCGTTCTATGATGAGTCAAGCTACTCTACCTTACTCCTTTTGGGGATTTGCACTGGAGACAGCTGCAAAGGTACTAAACCGAGTGCCATCCAAGGCAGTTTCAAAGACCCCATATGAATTATGGTATGGGAAACAGCCTAGCTTGACATTTATCAGGATCTGGGGCTGCGAGGCTTATGTCAAAAAGCTCGCCTCTGGAAAACTAGAGAGCAGATCTGAGAAATGTATCTTTGTCGGTTACCCTAAGGAAACTAAGGGTTATTATTTCTACGATCCCAAGGAGAACAAGGTATTTGTTGCTCGGACGGCCATATTTCTTGAGAAGGAGTTTCTTCTGCAAGAGGCCAGTGGGAGAGAAATAAAGCTGGATGAGAATCCAGAAGAAGGACAAAGTGGTCAAGCACAGTTGGATGAGCCTGAGCCGGTAGAACAGGTTACTGAACAACCTGAGGCTCAGATATCACGGGAACCGCGAAGATCGGGAAGGATCCGTCGACAGCCTGAGCGCTATGACGGAGTCTACATCATTGATAATGATGAACCCCTCACTTATGCGGATGCGGTCAGTGGACCGGAGTCAGCGAGATGGCTTGAAGCTATGCGCGCCGAGATGGACTCCATGTCAGATAACCAAGTTTGGGATTTGGTTGATCCGCCTCCGGGAGTTATCCCTATAGGCTGCAAATGGATCTTCAAGAAGAAGATTGACATGGATGGTAACGTGGTTACCTATAAAGGCAGGCTAGTTGCGAAAGGTTTCAAACAAATCTACGGGATAGATTATGATAAAACTTTCTCACCTGTAGCTATGTTTAAGTCTATTCGGATTCTTTTCGCGATAGCAGCATATTATGATTATGAGATCAGGCAAATGGATGTGAAGACAGCTTTCCTTAATGGAAAGCTGGATGAGGATGTATATATGACACAACCTGAAGGTTTCACTAATCCATCAGATCGTCATAAAATATGCAAGTTAAAGAAGTCTATTTATGGACTTAAACAAGCATCGAGAAGCTGGAATATTCGTTTTGATGAATCAATCAGTGAATTTGGTTTCATCAAGAATGAAGATGACCCGTGTGTCTATAAGAGGTTTAGTGGGAGCGTGATTACTTTCCTAGTCCTCTACGTCGATGATATCTTGATCATTGGAAACGATATTCCTGAAATGTTTACAGGGATAGATCTAAGAGGCTTCTCGGGCTGTGCCAGAGTACTTACATCGATAAAGTCCTGGAGAGATTTCATTTAGAGAATTCTAAAAGAGGATATCTTCCAGTCAGACATGGTCTAAATCTTTCGAAGAGTCAGTGTCCACAAACACAGACTGAGAAAGATGAAATGGACAATACGCCTTATGCTTCGGCTATTGGGTCCATTATGTATGCGATGTTGTGTACTCGCCCAGACGTCACTTACGGGTTAAGCGTGACCAGTCGGTTCCAAAGTAATCCAGGTATGGCGCACTGGATTGCAGTCAAGAACATTTTAAAATATCTGCGGAGGACCAAAGATATGTTCTTGATATATGGTGGTCAGGAAGAACTCAGTATAGAAGGATATACTGACGCTTCGTTCCAGTCGGACCAGGATGATTTTTGATCGCAATCAGGCTATGTTTTTAGCTTGAATGGAGGAGCAGTGGTGTGGAAAAGTTTCAAACAGTCAATCGTTGCTGATTCCACAACAGAAGCCGAGTATGTTGCAGCCTCGGAAGCATCCAAGGAGGCAGTGTGGATTCGTAAGTTCGTGAGAGAACTTGGTGTTGTTCCTTCGAGTGCAGATCCTTTGGTTATCTTCTGTGATAACACTGGAGCAATCGCACAAGCAAAGGAACCACGGTCACACCAGAAGTCCAAGCACATACAGAGACGGTTTCATTTGATCAGGGAGATCATAGATCGTGGCGAGATCAAAGTCTGCAAGGTTCATACAGATGACAATCTGGCTGACCCGCTTACCAAGCCTCTGGCGCAGCAGAAGCTTGAGAAGCACTGTAATAATATGGGTTTGAGATTTCTCAACCATTAGATTAAGTGCAAGTGGGAGATTGTTGGGGTATGCCCTTAAGGCTAATGTTTGAGGCCTTGGGATTGTAACAGTATCATGTATAAACTCTTATGTTTATAAAGGCAATGGTTGTTATTCAGTTGGTTACATTGTCTGCTGCAATAATTGTACTTCTGAATAATGTCTCAATGGTGTTCAGCTAGGCTGACATGCTGTAATGTCCTTAGTCGAGATATCTTGGTGAACATGAGACAACCTTGATATGATTGAGACTAATATGTGTTCTAATCTTATAGGATGCTTCGAGCATGGAATAAGATGTAGACTCATGGGTACATTGGATGTACTGGACAGACCCTACTAGGATATTCAATTGCTTGTCACAATGTGAATAATCCTTGATTGCAACAAGTGGCACATTTCCTCTGACTTGAGATCACTTGTGTTTCTAAATGATGATTGTCATTGTTTTGAGGTAGTTTAATATCATTTGAAACATAATGGTTATAGACTATCTTGGATAGTGAATTTGAGTCATGTTAGGGCGCTAGTGATAGATACAGGATTGCCGTCTCCTTGTTTAAGGAGTGTGATGTTCTAAGGGGCCCCCCTCTGTATGAGATGATTGAGAAAGTGTATGGCCATACCCAGGTGACAATGATCATCTGATCTAATCATGCTCATCATATTGGAGCTATAGGCTTGACACGCTTGTCCAATAAGAACATCCAGTGGCAAAGGAATCATGTATGCCTAGTGAGTTGATTCACACTTGTGCTGTGGTTTGGGTGTAGTCTTGGAAGACTCTTTTCTTTATATCGGGAGACAGTGATGTGTTGCTAGATACCCCTCACTGATCGTGATAACGTGAGTTATCGTTACCGACATTTAAAGAAAACCCTCAGGGTCGCACAATTTGATGATATGGCTTACTTAAGTCAGATCGTATGGACTGAATTGTTTGGGTTCAGTTTAAAGGGATTTAGTCTCTGATTGTAAGTGAGATCTGGTCTGATCATGTTTGATTGATTAGGGCTTGAGATCGGTAAGCTTCGATCGAGAGAATGGATGCTAGATCAGTGAGATCAGCAGCATCAAGAGATCAACGGTTAGATCTGGAACCTTAGGGTTTAATTGTGATCTAGACCATATCGCTTGGGTTAATTGGTCTTTGGACCAAACCAAATTGAACCAGCTCATTGAGTGAGCGTGTGGTTCAAATGGAGAGGAGTTTGCGATTGGGGTAAACCCATGATCGCATGTGAGTAAGTGGCTTTCTATTTTTAGAAAGCATGATCACATACGTGACCATCACTCACGTTCACGCCTAAGGCGCTCTACTCTCTCGCTTCTCCTCCTCTCTCGTCGCCAACAAGCTCTCTCTCGTGTGGTGAAGAGGTTGACGAAAAAGGAGAAGGAAGAAATCGCCAAGCAAAGGATTCTCTTCCCTTCCATACGACAAGGACCTCTTGGAACCTTGCTAGCACAAGGGGCACCATCAGAGTAGGCGACTTCTTCATCTTGTGTGCGCATCCTTTGGAGGAGATCCCTATCGCTCTCTGCTTCCAAGACGCCATCTAGAAATGGCATCGGTATGACATCTTCTATGTTTGCAATCGGTTTAACAAGTTGATCATATGTTATGCATGAATCCGATCCCCTAGAAACCCTCTTCCGCTGTTTAAAATTTTATACGCGCCATGCTTTAGGGTTTCGCCCCCTTCTGGGGACTTACATAAAGTGTTAAGGGAACTTGTGAGGCTTAACCTCCCCCTTAGTTTTAATTTGTAATATGAATCCGTGGTGTGTACGGATCTCGTTTGTCTGTGTTTGCTTGTAATGATGCAATACCTTCCATCAGAGTAGGACCGTTGAAGACCGGGACGATACGATCCTTCTATTCTCAAGGATCGCACTGTGAGTATTCCTACTAGTCTTTCAATTCGTAGTATAAAGTGCTCTTTCTTTTAGTAGTCTTAAGTAACTTAGTGTCGTTTTCTCTATTTATAAAATACAAAATATATTTTCCAACTCCGTTAGAAGTAAGTTCGGGTTTTATCAAAAAAATACAAAAAATATTTTCTTAAAGCGTTGTTTGCATGTACCCTTATTTGTGATTGATCCCACCTCCATCAAATGGACAGACAGAGGATTGGCCCCTTCCTGAGGGAAGCTTGATATCCATGGAGCTCCTCTATGGTTCTATGACTAAAAGTGTATGGCCATACCCAGGTGAGAACCTGATTTAGTCATAGCCATGAGATTCAATGAAAACAAGTGGTGACACACTTGTCCAATCGGATATCAATTTAGCAAAGAAACTGTAATGCATCTGTACCTAGTTGCGATGATGGGGATGTCGATGTCGATATCCATTCCAATGACTTGGCAGTAGCGATGCACTACTAGGTGCCACTCACTACTTGCGGTGACCTTTGGTCAGCACTGCCAGCGTCAGAGGAACCTACAGGTTTGTACACCTTGATACTCGAGTTCTCGTTTTGATTGGGAAGCCTTATGATCGAGTTATTGGATAACTCGGATCTATTTGGGAAATTTCATCAGCGCCAATGGGCCTGTTAAGATGGAAGAATGTTATTGGAGCCAAACTTCATTTTTGGCAGGTTGACCCAAAATTGACCATGGTTGGTCACATTTGGTTTTGGGTTGCATTGGATTAGATCCAATTGCTTAATCAACCCATGCAATGAAGTTTGGGCTAACTCATTATCCAATGAGGCCCAATAACAAGTAGACATGATAAGAGGATTGGGCTTAAAGGGTATAATGGGGATAATATCCCACCCCATTGGCGCCAAGGGCATAATGGGATGAGATTGGCGAATGTTGCTTCTTATGGGAGGTTTTGGCGCCTAGCCCCTTCATGTTTAGATGGAAAGCTTGCCTCTAAGGCAAGGCTTGAGGCATCTAAGGCATGATGGACTTACTAGGTAAGTCTTAGACGATTATGGGATGTTTATGGAATAGGCTGGGAGTCTTTCCTAAACTCAAACCCTAATTGCACCCAAACCCTAACCCTAGCCGCCCCTTTCTCTATGAGTTGCGTCCACCCCTTAAGCCTTATGTTGCCGCCCTTTCGCAATATATATTCTGAGATATGCTAGAGCAAGAGTAAAGCAATCATCTTGGTGTGAGCAAACACAAGGGCGAGAGCAAGAGTCCTCTTGGCGCATCTTATCTTCCATCAAGCCGCAAGCATTCGTTCTCCTTCCCTCTTGGCGCAATGAACCTTTGGACTTGGCGGCATTCCCTTCTTCCTTCTCTTCTCTTGGCACAACTTCTCTTGAAGGTGGTGCAAGGCTTGAAGAAGGAGAGCACAAGGCTTGGATCTTCTTCCCGAGGCTAGCACCGGGCGAGGAAGAAGAGGACTTGAGGCATCCGTGTGTGTGAGACTGCAGAAGGCGCACGCATGGGTGCCTACCTCGACATCAGCCTCATCTTGCTCCTAAGGTATTTTCTATCTCATCGTGTCGACTCCCTCGCTTGATGATCTTCACTGGGTTTTTGGGACTTGCCTGTTTCGGGGATATTATTCTGCTATGCAATGTATTTGTGTTGATATGACTCTAAAAAATTATAAAATATCCCCAGGGTTTCCCAACACCGGATTCACCACTGCTTTATACCTGCGCCTCCAGATTCACGTTAATTCCAGAAGGGCAACTCAAGTCAACAACAGCCTACCAAATCAAAGCCATATGTCAACATTGGTACTCAAGGAATGTTAAATTCAGATTGTCAGGTTTAGATTGCCAGCCACATGCATGCGCATGCGGCCACATTCAAATTGCCAGGCACACTCCAAAGGATTCAAATTCAGATTATCAACCACATGTCAACATCTGTACTCAGGAAAGGTCAAAATCAGATTGCCAGATTCAAATTGCCAGCCACATGCATGCGCATGCAGCTACTACTCCTGAATACCATTTGCATGCTAAAAGAATTATTTCTTAGCTTATTTCCACCGCTCACAGCCACCAATCAAGAAGCTTACAGTTGCCAGCTAAGAAAGAAGGGAAATTCTAATCGTTGATTGTAATGTTAACATTGGGGTGTTGAGGGTTTAAAGCCCATGTAATTTTACACTTGCACTAGTTGAAATCTTTTGAATGAAAATCATTTGTGTTAGCCTTGAGCTTGTTTGAGGGAGAGCCACTGGCCCCTTGTGTTCTTGTAAGGGTGAGCGGTCGGCCCCTTGTTCCTGCCTTCTTGAGGGTGAGCCAAAGGCCACTCCTTCTCCATTACCACATCATCTTCTTGCTCAATCATCCACCAACACTCACGTCTATTGCTCTCGGCACCTGGGATTGAAAATTGACGTGAAGACCACTTGTTGCTAAGGCTAGACAGAATTAGAAAGTGTTGGCCAAAATAAGAAGACTTGTTCAATCACCAGACGACGACCACTGCCACCAATAGCAAGAGGGGATTCGCCCCCTTCCTTCAAGTGGGCCTCAGGTGCTTTCGTTCCTACTCATCCCCTTAATACCGCATTTACTGTTACAGTACTTGAGCCTCATACCTAAGGTGATATAGGGCCTAAATCCATTCTTCATCATCATGCTATTAATTAGTGGATCTTCTTCCTGAGGCTAGCACTGGGAGAGGAAGAAGAGAGCTCAAGGCATCCGTGTGTGTGTGATTGCAGAGGGTGAACACTTGGGCACCTATCTCAACATCGGCCTCATCTTGCTCCTAAGGTATTTACTATCTCATCGTGTTGAACCCCTCGCAAGAAGATCTTCACTGGGTTTTTGGGACCGGCCTATTTCGGGAATATTCTTCCACTGTGCAAATGTAACCTCTGTGTAAAATTGTAAAAATATCACCGGGGTTTCCCAACAGTTTAACTGATGAACTGAAATTGAAGATGGAAAGGATCAGGAATAATAGGTGCTATTCATCTGGAGGGCCACCTCACATGTTGAAGGACATGGTGCGACTTCAAAATGAGAAGAAGAGAGACACGGCTTCGTTTTCATGCTCGGGTATTTATGTTACCGAAGTCAAGCTTTCTACTTCCATGTCATGGGTATTGGATAGGCACGAGGTGCTAACGCAGACATATGGGTATATCAGTTGTGGATATACTGGATAGACCCGCTGTGAGGCAATGACTTTGTGTCATAAAGTAATCCTCACAAGTGACAGGAGATGCATTGATCCCTTGACTTGAGGTCATTGACTCTTCTATATGGTTAGGGACATGCTTTGATATAACCTAACACCTCGCCGTAGTTGGCCATACTCAGGTGAGAGACTGATTTAGTCATAACCATGTGATTGGGTGAAAACAAGTGGTGACACACTTGTCCAATCGGATATTAGTTTGGCAAAGAGACTGTAATGCATCTGTACCTAGTTGTGATGATGGGGATGCCGATGTCGATATCCATTCCGATGACTTGGGTAGTAGCAATGCACTGCTAGGTGCTACTTACTCCTTGTGGTGACCTTAGGGCATCATTGCGAACGTCAGAGGAACCTACAGGGTCGCACACCTTCATACTCAAGTTCTCGTATTGATCGGGAAGCCTTATGATTGAGTTATTGGATCTATTTGGCAGATTTCATCAGCGCCAATGGGCATGATGAGATGGAAGAGAGTTATTGGAGCTAAACTTCATTTTCGGCAGGTTGACCCAAAATTGACCATGGTTGGTCACATTTGACTTTGGGTTGCATTGGATTGGATCCAATTGCTTGATTAAACTTTTCAATGAAGTTTGGGCTAACTCATTATCCAATAAGGCCCAATAACAAGTTGTCATGAAGTGATAATGCACTAAAAGGGTATAATGGGGAGAAATGTTATCCCATTGGCGCTTAGGGGCTCAATGGGGATAAGTTGACGCAATTTGCTTCATAAGGAAGTAATTGGCGCCTTGCCCTTCCTCCTTAGATGGAAAAGCTTGCCTCTTAGGCAATGCTTGGGGCGAATAAGGGATGATTGACTTATTAAGAAAGTCTTGGGCGATTAGAAGGGGTTTATGGTATGGGCTTGGAGTCTTGCCATAACCCTAACCCTAATTACTCCAAACCCTAACCCCATCTACATGCTTCATGTGAATTGCACCCACACCCTAATGTTGCCGCCCCTTGCTCTATATATGTTATTACATATGCGAGAGCTCCTAAATGCAATCAAGTATTGGCGTGAACAACCAAAGGGGCAAGAGCTTACGGCTATTGGTGCATCCTCTTCCATAGCCGCAAGTGCCTTCTTCTTTTCCTCCTCTTCACACAAGTGAAGAGAACCTTGGTGGCACTCATATCCCTCTCCTTTCTCCTTGGCATAACTTCTATAGAAGGTGGCACAAGTGATCAAAGGAAGATTCTAAGGCTTGGATCTTCTTCCCGAGGCTAGCACCGGGCGAGGAAGAAGAAAACTCGAGGCATCCGTATGTGTGAGACTGCAGAAGGCGCACGCTTGGGCGCCTACATCGACATCGCATTTCTCTTGCTCTAGGTACTTTCTATCTCATCGTGTCATCCCCCTCGCAAGACGATCTACACTGGGTTTTTGGGACTAGCCTATTTTGGGGATATTCTTCCGCTGTGCAATTGTAATATGTAATGTTTAATGTCAAAAATTCGTAAGATATTCCCGGGGTTTCCTAACAGTGGTTTCAGAGCGACTTGCGAGCCTAGAATGATGTTCTTTCATGCTTTTCCATGCTCATAGTGGTCAATTTTAGGTCACCCTACAAAAAATGAAGTTTGGCTCTAATAAGTCCATTCCATCTCATCAGGCCCATTGGCACTGATGAAATCTCCCAAATAGATTTGAGCTATCCAATAACTCGATGAAATCTCCCAAATAGATTTGAGTTATCCAATAACTCGATCATAAGGCTTCCCAATCAATATGAGAACTCGAGTATCAAGGTGTGCTACCATGTAGGTTCCTTTAACGTTGGTAGTGATGAACTAAGGTCATCACAAGTAGTGAGTGGCATATAGCAGTGCATCGCTGCTACCCAAGTCATCGGAATGGATATCGACATCGGCATCCCCATCATCGCAACAAGGTAATGATGCATTATAGTCTCCTTGCCAAACTGATATCCGATTGGACATGTGTGTCACCACTTGTTTTTACCCAATCTGATGGTTATAACTAAATCAGGCTTTCACCTAGGTATGGCCATACACTTTCAGTCATGCTACCATAGGGGGGCCTATGGATAGCAAGCTTCTCTTAGGAAGTGGCAAATTCTCTTTCTGTCCTTAGATCTTCTCATATAGGTCGAGACATACACAATGACAACTGTTATGACCTCCCAACTATGGTGATGTATTTGGTTATGTCAAAGCATGTCCCTAACCATATAGAACAGTCAATGACCTCAAGTCAACGGATCAATGCATCTACTATCACTTGTGAGGATAACTCATGACACTAAGTCATAGCCTCATAGCGGGTCAATCCAGTATATCTACCACTGATATACCCATATGTCTGCGTTAGTATCTCATGCCTAACCAACCCATATACCAATCTCACATGTACTAGAGCTATCCCATATCCATTCAAGTACTTGACTGGGGACAAGAGTTTGAGCACAGATCCAATCTATCTTCAGGGACATTATCATGCAAGTACATGATCGTAGATGTAAATAAAGCTTAATAACAACAATGCCAGAATGATATATATAAGAAATATCAATGTCAAGTAGTACAAAAGATAGACCAATAACAGGTCTTAGGGCATAAACACCAACAATCTCCCACTTGCACTTAGGCCTAGAGGTTAAGGAATCTCAACCCCATGTCCCTCGTATGACCATCATGCTTCTGCTGTGCCAAAGCCTTGGTCAGTGGGTCGGCTAGATTATTCTCTATGTCAACTCTGCTAATCTTGACATTACTTCAGTCAATGATCTCTCTGGTCAGGTGAAATCTCCTGATATTTGTTTAGACCATTGATGAGACTATGGTTCCTTTGCCTGTGCAATTGCTCAATTGTTGTCACAATAGAGCTCTATTGGATCCACAGCAATTGGAACCACCTGAAGCTTAGAAATGAACTTCCTTATCCAAATGGCTTCTTTGGCTGCCTCATAAGCGGTGACATATTTAGCCTCAGTTGTTGAATCAGCAATGGTGGATTACTTGAAGCTTTTCCAGCATATAGCACCTCCATTCAATTTGAAAACATAGTTTGCCATTGATTTGAAGTCCTCAGGGTTTGACTACAATAACGCATCAGTGTTGCTCTGAACATTGAGCTCTTCCTATCCCCCATAGACTAAGAACAAATCTTTAGTTCTTCTCCGATACTTCAGGATGTTCTTTATAGCCACCTAGTGCTACAGACTTGGATTGGATTGGTATCGGCTGGTTATGCTCACAGCATAAGCCACATCTAGTCTAGTGCACAACATTGTATACATGATTGAACCTACTGCTGAAACATAGGGCAGTTGAGTTATGTCATCTCTCTCTGGCTGTGTGGTGGGACACTGGATCTTTGAGAGAATAAGGTCATGTCTCACTGGAAGGTATCCTTTCTTTGATTGCTTCAAGTTAAACCTCTCCAGGACCTTATCAATGTAGGTACTTTCACTAAGGGCCAGGTGTTGGGGAATATTGGGTGTAATTATAAAATTGCAGTCCCAGGACGCAACGAAAAAAGCATTACACCCAAAACATATTCCTTTCCCAAGGATCCATGCGAGAGAGAGAACACTAGGATGTGTTAGAGATGATACCTCTCTTGCTCGTTTAGTTGATGAAGCCATGTTGAAGATGCTCAAGTGCTCATCCTCTACAAGTATCCATGTGTCGACCTTCTCAACGTTGCTCCCTTCCATGCTTGGTGCTAGCCTCGGGAAGAGAATCAAGCCTTCAAACACCTTCTTCTATGCTTGCACCACCATCAAAGAAAGTTGCGCCAAGTAGATAGGAGAAGATGATGATGCCGCCAACTCCAAGTCCTCCTTACTTCAAGAGATGAAGGAGAGGATGAGTTTCGGCCTTTGGTAAGAGGAAGAAGACACCAAACATTCCTTCTTCTTGCTCCAAGGAGAGATGAAGAAGAAGTGATGCTTGCGGCTTCAAGGAGGAAGAGGTGTTACGCCTTTCTCTTCTTGTGTGTCTCTAGCTTACACCAATTGTCGTCAATCACCAAGGCTCACGCATGCATCTATTTAATAGATGCAAGAGGCGGTGGCAAGAGGGCGTAAGGGCGCTGAAAGATCCCCTAACAAAGGGGGCGAAACCCTAGATAGGCGCATGTATTTTTCTTTTAAGCAGCGGAAAGGGGGTTTCTAGGATCTTTTGATGCATGCATTATAATCAACTTAAAACCGATTGCACAAGAGATAGAACCATACCATTGCCATCGGTTTGATGGTGTCTTGGAATCAAAGACGCAAGTGCCTCTTCTCCTTAGATGACACACACAATGAGAAGGCGACTACTTCCTTGCCGACTTTGTGCTAGCAAATCTTCAAGGAGTCCTTCGTATGGAGGGAATGAGAGAAACTTGCTTGCTTAGTCCTTGACTCTTCAAAAGCGTGAAGCAGAGGTTTCACACGAGAGAAGGCGACGGGAATAGAAGTGAGGCGACAAGAGATGCGCTCCACACTAGACATGGAGGCGTGGTTGCTAAAAATAGCCAACTTACTCTTTCATGCGATCATGTGTTCATGCATTTCGAACCAATCGCATTTTTCCTCTCTATTCTTTAAACCAAGCGCTCATCCATGAGCCGGTTCATTTGAATTTGGTTCAATAACCAAATAAACCAAGCAACCAGTCCAGACCATAATAAACACTTAGGTTCTTGATCTGACCGTCGATCTCTTGATGCTCCTGATCTAACTGATCTAGCATCCATTCTCTCGATCGAAGCTTACCGATCTCAAGCCCTAATCAATCAAACATGATCTGACCAGATCTCACTTACAATCAGAGATTAAATCCCTTTAAACTGAACCCAAATAATTCAGTCCACACGATCTGACTTAAGTAAGCCATATCATCAAATTGTGCGACCCTAAGGGTTTCCTTTAAATGTCGGTAACGATAACTCACGTTATCACGATCAGTGAGGGGTATTTAGCAACACATCACTGTCTCCCGATATAAAGGAAAGAGTCTTCCAAGACTACACCCAAACCACAGTACAAGTGTGAATTCAACTCACTAAGCATACATATTTCCTTTGCCACTGGATGTTCTTATTGGACAAGCGTGTCAAGCTTGTAACTCCAATATGACAAGCATGATTAGATCAGATGAACATAGTCACCTGGGTATGGCCATACACTTTCTCAATCATCTCATCCAGGGGGGGCCCCTTTAGAACATCACACTCCTTAAACAAGGAGACGGCAATCCTATGTCTATCACTAGTGCCCTAACCTGATTCAAGCTCATTATCCAAGATAGTCTATAATCATTATGTTTCAAATGATATTGAACTACCTCAAAACAATGACAATCATCATTTAGGAAACACAAGTGATCTCAAGTCAGAGGAAATGTGCCACTTGTTGCAATCAAGGATTATTCACATTGTGACAAACAATTGAACATCCTAGTAGGGTCAGTCCAGTACATCCAATGTACCCATGAGTCTACATCTTATTCCATGCTCGAAGCATCCTATAAGATTAGAACACATATTAGTCTTAACCATATCAAGGCTGTCTCATGTTCACCAATATATCTCGACTAAGGACTTAACTGCATGTCAGCCTAGCTGAACAGCTTTGAGACATTATTCAGAAGAACATATATATTGCTGCAGACAATGTAGCTAACTGAATAACAACCATGCCTTTATAAACATATAAGTTTATACAAATGATACTGTTACAATCCCAAGGCCTCAAACATTAGGCTTAAGGGCATACCCCAACAATCTCCCACTTGCACTTAATCTAATGGTTGAGAAATCTCAAACCCATGTTATTACAGTGCTTCTCATGCTTCTGCTGCGCCAGAGGCTTGGTAAGCGGGTCTGCCAGATTGTCATTCGTATGAACCTTGCAAACTTTGATCTCGCCACGATCTATGATCTCCCTGATCAAGTGAAACCGTCTCTGTATGTGCTTGGACTTCTGGTGCGACCGTGGTTCCTTTGCTTGTGCGATTGCTCCAGTGTTATCACAGAAGATAACCAAAGGATCTGCACTCGAAGGAACAACACCAAGTTCTCTCACGAACTTACGAATCCACACTGCCTCCTTGGATGCTTCCGAGGCTGCAACATACTCGGCTTCTGTTGTGGAATCAGCAACAGTTGACTGTTTGAAACTCTTCCACACCACTGCTCCTCCATTCAAGCTAAAAACATAGCCTGATTGCGATCGGAAATCATCCTGGTCTGACTGGAACGAAGCGTCAGTATATCCTTCAATACTGAGTTCTTCCTGACCACCATATATCAAGAACATATCTTTGGTCCTCCGCAGATATTTTAAAATGTTCTTGACTGTAATCCAGTGCGCCATACCTGGATTACTTTGGAACCGACTGGTCACGCTTAACCCGTAAGCAACGTCTGGGCGAGTACACAACATCGCATACATAATGGATCCAATAGCCGAAGCATAAGGCGTATTGTCCATTTCATCTTTCTCAGTCTGTGTTTGTGGACACTGACTCTTCGAAAGATTCAGACCATGTCTGACTGGAAGATATCCTCTTTTAGAATTCTCTAAATGAAATCTCTCCAGGACTTTATCGATATAAGTACTCTGGCACAGCCCGAGAAGCCTCTTAGATCTATCCCTGTAGATCTTCACACCTAATACATAGGCTGCTTCTCCTAAATCTTTCATTTGGAAACATTTCCTTAACCATGCCTTAACGGCATGCATTTCAGGAATGTCATTTCCAATGATCAAGATATCATCGACGTAGAGGACTAGGAAAGTAATTACGCTCCCACTAAACCTCTTATATACACACGGGTCATCCTCGTTCTTGATGAAACCAAACTCAGAGATTGATTCATCAAAACGAATATTCCAGCTTCTAGATGCTTGTTTAAGTCCATAAATAGACTTCTTTAACTTGCATATCTTATGACGATCTGATGGATTAGTGAAACCTTCTGGTTGTGTCATATACACATCCTCATCCAGATTTCCATTAAGGAAAGCTGTCTTCACATCCATTTGCCAAATCTCATAATCATAATATGCAGCTATCGCGAAAAGAATCCGAATAGACTTAAACATAGCTACAGGTGAGAAAGTTTCATCATAATCTATCCCATAGATTTGTTTGAAACCTTTCGCAACTAGCCTGCCTTTATAGGTAACCACGTTACCATCCATGTCAATCTTCTTCTTGAAGATCCATTTACAGCCTATAGGGATAACTCCCGGAGGCGGATCAACCAAATCCCAAACTTGGTTATCTGACATGGAGTCCATCTCGGCGCGCATAGCTTCAAGCCATCTCGCTGACTCCGGTCCACTGACCGCATCCGCATAAGTGAGGGGTTCATCATTATCAATGATGTAGACTCCGTCATAGCGCTCAGGCTGTCGACGGATCCTTCCCGATCTTCGCGGTTCCCGTGATATCTGAGCCTCAGGTTGTTCAATAACCTGTTCTACCAGCTCAGGCTCATCCAACTGTGCTTGCGCACTTTGTCCTTCCTCTGGATTCTCATCCAGCTTTATTTCTCTCCCACTGGCCTCTTGCAGAAGAAACTCCTTCTCAAGAAATATAGCCGTCCGAGCAACAAATACCTTGTTCTCTTTGGGATCGTAGAAATAATAACCCTTAGTTTCCTTAGGGTAACCGACAAAGATACATTTGTCAGATCTGCTCTCTAGTTTCCCAGAGGCGAGCTTTTTGACATAAGCCTCGCAACCCCAGATCCTGATAAATGTCAAGCTCGGCTGTTTCCCATACCATAACTCATATGGCGTCTTAGAAACTGCCTTGGATGGCACTCGGTTTAGTACCTTTGCAGCTGTTTCCAGTGCAAATCCCCAAAAGGAGTAAGGTAGAGTAGCCTGACTCATCATAGAACGAACCATATCAAGTAACGTTCTATTTCTCCTTTCGGACACACCATTCCATTGCGGTGTTCCTGGCGGAGTGAGCTGTGAGATAATCCCACACTCCTTCAGATAGTCAGTAAATTCTCGACTTAGGTATTCTCCACCTCGATCAGAACGAAGTGCCTTGATATTTCGGCCTAGCTGATTTTGTACTTCATTCTTGAACTCTTTGAACTTGTCAAAAGATTCACTTTTATGTCTCATTAGATAGACATACCCATACCTACTGAAATCATCAGTAAAGGTAATGAAGTACTGATAGCCACCTCTGGCATGTTTACTAAATGGCCCACACACATCACTGTGTATAAGGTCAAGTAAACCTGAAGCCCTTTGACCTTTGTTAGAAAAAGGTGACTTCGTCATTTTACCCATTAAACAAGCCTTGCATGTATCAATCTCCTCATAGGAGAATGATCCCAGCAGTCCATGATCATGCAACCGCTTAATGCGCTTCTTGTTAATATGGCCTAAACGACTATGCCATAGCAAGGTGCTGTCATCAGCATTCTTGGCTTTCTTAATATCAACATTTTGTATAGAATTTTCCATGTCCAACATGTATAATCCATTGTTAATTGAACCAGTTGCATAAACAATATTATCTAAAGATAAAACACACTTTGAAATATTGCATTCAAAAAAAAATCCCTTCCTGACAAGAGCAGGAATGGAGATAATATTCTTAGTAATACTGGGAACAAAGTAACAACTGTTTAATTCTAATACAATTCCAGATGGCAAAGAGATGAAATAGTCTCCTACAGCAACAGCAGCAACCCGTGCCCCGTTTCCAACTCGTAGGTCCACCTCATGCTGTCCCACCTGCCTTCTTCTCTTGAGTTCCTGTACATTTGAACAAATGTGAACTCCACATGCAGTGTCCAACACCCATGATATAGAAGAAGATGAAACCATGACTTCCGTCACGTATATACCTGAGCCAGAAGCAAGGCTTCCCCTCTTGTCTCCTTGGAGCGCTTTACAGTCCTTTTTCCAGTGACCCAGCTGGCCACAGTGGAAACACCTGTATTCCTTGGACCGCTTAACCTTCTGTTTCAGAGCCTTGCAGTAACTCTTGACAGGGGTCTTGCCCTTCTTCCCCTTCTTCTTGTTCCTCGAAGGAACCATCAAGACAGAGGTTGAAGGCTTACCCTTCAGAGTTTCCTCAGTAGTCAAGAGCATATTCAGCAGCTCTGCCGGAGTACAATCGATTTTGTTCATATTAAAGTTAATAATGAACGCATCGAAAGAAGGCGGAAGAGACTGCAGAATAATGTCTACAGCAAGCTCCTGGTTGATGGTATGCCCCAGTTTTTCTAGAGCCTCCTTGTGCCCAATCATCTTGAGCACGTGAGCTCCCACTGGGCTCCCTTCAGCCAGTTTGCTCTGAAAGAACAGCTTTGTCAAATTATAGCGTTCTGTCCTCGCCTGTGCAGCATACAGCATCTTGAGGTTTGCTATCATGTCTATGGCAGACATATCCTCATGCTGACGCTGCAGCGGTGGCGTCATAGACGCTAGCATCAGGCAAGCGACATCAATGCTATCATTGACGTGCTTTTCATAGGCTTCCCGAACCGCCCTTGCGGCGTTCGGAGCGGGCTGAGGCGGTATCGCCGTCTCGAGGACATACAGTTTCCTCTCTGCCTTAAGAACGATCTTAAGGTGTCCGAACCAGTCTGAGAAGTTTGGCCCAGCAAACTTCTCCCTTTCTAGTAGGGATCGCACATTGAAGCTCATGGTGTTCGTTGCTGCAGGAATCTACAACAATGCAAGAACAGCAAGGTCAGTATCAATGTCAAGAATCAATCAGGACTTAAGAAAGATTCTTTTTCTCACTATTTTATCTGGCTGAAAAACCCAGCAAAACAGCCCGAAAGAGTAGAACTCTTTTAGTGAGATGGGATCCAGATTTCATACTTGGTCTCCGCGTCCCGCTCAGGCGAGATAAGATGCACAGAGAGTACAAGCACTAATCTCTGGTAGGCAGTCCCTGCCAATCGCCTACCTGTGCGATTCCCCTTCATCTGGGCAATCCAGCAGACTGTGCCAACTGAGTTGGTAGAACACAATCTCTGACCCCACAGATGGCTGCCTCCATGCGCTACCATATGCGCCACATATGTAGCCTACATGGTCAAGCTGACCCAACCTACTCCCTGGACCACCACGTGCTATGCTGAGCAACGAGAAGCGATAAATCCCTTCTCTGTAACACGCAGGTGTAATCCCGCACCGTCTGAAGATAGATGGACGTGCCCACTGAGTGGGTACAACACGGCTCCAACGATAATCAGAACAGTGAGGTTTCGCGTCAGAAGGCATACGAGCTTGATATTTTAGCGTTGGATTTTAACGGTCTTTTATCTTCTTCACTATCATGCAATTCCTATGGTGATAGCAGAAGATAAATAAATCATGCTGTTCTACTTATTAAATAATAAAAGAAAGCATGAATCTTATGTGGTAAAAGCCCATAGCGCTAGTAAGACCTTAAGAACTTAAGTCTTCACTTGCTTTTCTTCATGGGGCTTTTGCTGCTCATCTGGCCCAAACCAGGGCCCAAGCGCCATCTGCAGCTTAGGTGCGCCCACCAGGTAAATGCGCCTGGTCCTAGGGTCGAACCCTAGACCTCCCACCTGGTCAAGCCTCTGCTGCATGCGCCTCTGCCAAGTGTGCTCTGTGCTCTTGTCTGATTAATTTACAAATTAATCTATCTAGACAAGGTTGACTCGCAGGTCAATTACATTTTATAAATTAAATGCAATGTGATGCGCAGATCACAATATAAAAATTAATTTACAAAATTAACCAGGCACGCAGGCCCCAGCACAGCACACATTAAAACACGGGCAGCCCACATAAGATTAAATAAACATACATATGCATCAATCAACATGTGATCCATTCATGAAAATTAAATTTCGAAAACCCCTTGGGATCAATTTTAATTTTCCTTATTTGCCCTACTACCTTACAATGGTCCATTACTAGGGATCCACTCATCAGATCTAGTCAGATCCACTGCCCTTTCATGCACCAAGTCCTAACTGACTTGAGTCGACCAAAAGGCCAACCATGCATGCGCCAAGGGCTGAACGACCACACTGAGGTCTGGCAAGCGGGCGTGAGCCCAGGCCTAACTCATGTGCGTTCATAGGTTGTCTCAACCAGACATCGCTACACGCCTGTCTGCAGTCGACTTATAGCCACCTTGTGCTTTCGCACAGGTGCCATCTGGTCGACCCATCAAGGCTGTCAGATAATCTGATCAGACTAATTGGATCTTGACTAGACTGAGATTTCAACCCTAATAACCCATCTAAGGGTTTAAAGTAGGTGCCTTAGATCTAAGGTGAATCGCGCATGTAATATAAGTTTTAAGAAAACATACAAAAATGCGCCAAGAACATGCGCCAACATAAGAATGTAACATGAAACATTTTTCTTATGAAACATCTAATATGCGCATGATATAGATCTAAGCATACTTATATATCCGCATACATGGATCACAATTTTTTAAGCAATCATAGAAACATGCAAACAATGCTCTGATACCAATTGAAAGATCCCCTAACAAAGGGGGCGAAACCCTAGATAGGCGCATGTATTTTTCTTTTAAGCAGCGGAAAGGGGGTTTCTAGGATCTTTTGATGCATGCATTATAATCAACTTAAAACCGATTGCACAAGAGATAGAACCATACCATTGCCATCGGTTTGATGGTGTCTTGGAATCAAAGACGCAAGTGCCTCTTCTCCTTAGATGACACACACAATGAGAAGGCGACTACTTCCTTGCCGACTTTGTGCTAGCAAATCTTCAAGGAGTCCTTCGTATGGAGGGAATGAGAGAAACTTGCTTGCTTAGTCCTCGACTCTTCAAAAGCGTGAAGCAGAGGTTTCACACGAGAGAAGGCGACGGGAATAGAAGTGAGGCGACAAGAGATGCGCTCCATACAAGACATGGAGGCGTGGTTGCTAAAAATAGCCAACTTACTCTTTCATGCGATCATGTGTTCATGCATTTCGAACCAATCGCATTTTTCCTCTCTATTCTTTAAACCAAGCGCTCATCCATGAGCCGGTTCATTTGAATTTGGTTCAATAACCAAATAAACCAAGCAACCAGTCCAGACCATAATAAACACTTAGGTTCTTGATCTGACCGTCGATCTCTTGATGCTCCTGATCTAACTGATCTAGCATCCATTCTCTCGATCGAAGCTTACCGATCTCAAGCCCTAATCAATCAAACATGATCAGACCAGATCTCACTTACAATCAGAGATTAAATCCCTTTAAACTAAACCCAAATAATTCAGTCCACACGATCTGACTTAAGTAAGCCATATCATCAAATTGTGCGACCCTGAGGGTTTCCTTTAAATGTCGGTAACGATAACTCACGTTATCACGATCAGTGAGGGGTATCTAGCAACACATCACTGTCTCCCGATATAAAGGAAAGAGTCTTCCAAGACTACACCCAAACCATAGTACAAGTGTGAATTCAACTCACTAAGCATACATATTTCCTTTGCCACTGGATGTTCTTATTGGACAAGCGTGTCAAGCTTGTAACTCCAATATGACAAGCATGATTAGATCAGATGAACATAGTCACTTGGGTATGGCCATACACTTTCTCAATCATCTCATCCAGGGGGGGCCCCTTTAGAACATCACACTCCTTAAACAAGGAGACGGCAATCCTATGTCTATCACTAGTGCCCTAACCTGATTCAAGCTCATTATCCAAGATAGTCTATAATCATTATGTTTCAAATGATATTGAACTACCTCAAAACAATGACAATCATCATTTAGGAAACACAAGTGATCTCAAGTCAGAGGAAATGTGCCACTTGTTGCAATCAAGGATTATTCACATTGTGACAAACAATTGAACATCCTAGTAGGGTCAGTCCAGCACATCCAATGTACCCATGAGTCTACATCTTATTCCATGCTCGAAGCATCCTATAAGATTAGAACACATATTAGTCTTAACCATATCAAGGCTGTCTCATGTTCACCAAGATATCTCGACTAAGGACTTAACTGCATGTCAGCCTAGCTGAACAGCTTTGAGACATTATTCAGAAGAACATATATATTGCTGCAGACAATGTAGCTAACTGAATAACAACCATGCCTTTATAAACATATAAGTTTATACAAATGATACTGTTACAATCCCAAGGCCTCAAACATTAGGCTTAAGGGCATACCCCAACAGGCGCAACCCATATGAGAGGATTCGGCTAGGGTTAAAGGGGGGTGAGCGGCTAGGGTTTGAAGCAAGGAAATATTTCAAAGAATTTCCATAAACCTCTAGCCCTCTACCATATGCGCCTAAGAGTTTCTATACAAGTCCAATAAGCCATATCAGCCCCCAAGACTTGCCAAGAAGACAAGCATACCATGAACGGATGAAGGGGGGAGGCGCCAAAAGCTTTCTAATGAAGCACTAGGCGCCCATTACACCCCATTATGCCCTTCATGCGCCTATGGGGATGATTTCTCCCCATTATACCCTTTTAGCCAATTCTCTCTTCATTCCAATTTGTTATTGGGCCTTATTGGGTAATGAGCTAGCCCAAACTTCATTACATGGGCTGATTAAGCCATTGGATCCAATCTAATGCAACCATAATCCAAATATGACCAATCTAGGTCAATATTGGGTCAACCTGCCAAAAATGAATTTTGGCTCCAATAACTCTCTTCCAACTCATCAGGCCCATTGGTGCTGATGAAATCTTCCAAATTGATCCAAGCTATCCAATAACTTGATCCTAAGGCTTCTGATTAATGCAACGTCAAGAGTCTATTGCGTGTGACCCCGTAGGATCTAAATGACGATGGCAATGATGATAGAACATCATAAGTAGTGAGAGGTATCTAGCAACACATCACTACTACCCATGTCATTGGACTTAAGTCATCTCGCAACAACTCCCAAACAAGCAACGAGGATTCCCATGCATTATAGATCCCTTTGCCTAAACTGATATCCTGTCATTAGATTAGTCATAAGTTTATTAATCCAATCTATTGGTCATGACTCAAATAGTATGGCCATACATTCCTGTCATGCACGAATGAGGTGGGGCGCCCCAAAGTGGATATCATGCTTCCAGTCAAGGAAGGGGCAAATCCTACTATTAGTCATCCATGTCTCTATGTGACTTATGATATGCCCAATGGCAATCGTTTTGGTCTCCCATTTACGGAGAGACATTAAACTGCATCAAAACACAACCATCATCAAATCTAGACATGAACACCTCAAGTCAAAGGACCAATGCAAACCTCTCGCATGTGAGATTGACCTGTTAACTAGACAAGTCAATCCTCACGGTGGGTCACTTCAGTGAATCCAATACACCTGTATGTCTGCGTTACTATGCTCCGCACCTAACCAGCACATACACCAGTCTCACATGCACCAAAGCTGTCCCATATCGACTAAGGCACCTTGATTGGGGATTACTTATGAGAATGGATCCAACCAAACTCTTGGAACATTATTTATGCAATTCAATACATCATCGCAGGTAAAGCAATATGCATAATAATGACCATGCCTTTATCAATTCTATCAAAGAACATTCAATTAATGCCGAACCATGTCCATACAATGGTCTGCAGGGCATAAACACTAACACCAGGAGCCTCTTGGATCTATCCCTATTGATCCTGACGCCTAGGATATAGGCGACATTCCCTATGTCTTTCATCTTGAAACACTTCCCTAACCATGTCTTCATAGACTGAAGACTAGGGATGTCATTTACGATGAGCAGGTTTGTCATTGACATATAAGACTAGAAAAGTCACCAAGCTCCCATTGAATTTTCTTTATGCACCGGCGTCATCTTTGCTTTTGATAAAGCCGTAATCTCTTGCTACCTCATCAAACCGAAGATTCCAACTTCGAGATGCTTGCTTTAATCTATAAATGGATTTCTTTAGCCTGTAGACCATATAGGCCTCTGCTGGATGGATGAAGCCATCAAGCTGTGTCATATACACATCCTCTATCAGTTTCCCATTAAGGAACATTGTCTTAACATCCATCTGCCATATCTCAAAATCATGATATGCAGCTATAGCATGTAGAATTTGAATGGATTTGATCATGACAACTAGTGAGAAGGTTTCATCATAGTTCTCCCCATGGACCTGCCTGAATCCTTTAGCCACAAGTCTACCCTTATAGGCAACTATGTTGTCATCTATGTCAGTCTTCCTTTTGAAGACCCATTTATAGCCTTTGGGTATTACCCCATCGGGCAACTCAACCAAATCCCAGACTTGGTTAGCTGACATGGAATAAATCTCAGATCTCATGGCCTCAAGCCATCTCAGGAGTTCGGTCCAGCAACCACCTCATCATAGGTCCTGGGCTCATACTCAATGATCAAGATCCCATCGTGTTGGGTCGTCAGTGACCCATGCCTCTTAGGTGCACGATGAATCCTCCCAGACCTACGTTGGACCTGTGTTTGAGCCTCTGGTTGCCTAGCAACTGGTGCAGGTGGCTTAGGTTCCATCTCAGTGTCTTGTGGTTGCACTTGGACCTCGTTTATGTCAAACTTCCTCCTACTAACTTTTCTCATGAGAAATTTTTCTCTAGAAAAATAGCGCCCCGAGCAACAAAAACTTTATTCTCGGTGGGAAAATAGAAGTTATATCCTTTAGTTTCCTCAGGATACACCACAAACACACATTTATCAGATCTGGGTTCTAGCTTGCAAGAATCCTAAAGTTTGACATAAGCCTCACATCCCCAGATTTTGATAAATGAAAGGTTCTTAGATGGAACATTATTCAGAATGAGAGAAGCTATCTCAAGTATATGTCCCCATAACGAGGGTAATAGAGTTGCATGACTCATCATGGATCGAACCATGTCCAACAAAGTTCGATTTCTCATCTCAGACACAGGTGTTACAGGAAGAGTGAGTTCGGATAGAATCCCATACTCTCTCAGATAGTCAAAGAACTCACCGCTCAGGTACTCTCCACCACGATATAATCGAAGAGTCTTAATAGATCTACCAAGCTAGTTCTCTACTTCATGTCTGAACTCCTTAAATTTCTCAAATGATTCAAATTTATCTCTCATCAAATAGACATAATCATATCTACCGAAGCCAACAATAAATGTGATGAAGTAGCTATACCCTCCTCTAGCTTGCTTACTAAAAGGCCCACACACATCGCTATGTATAAGATCTAATAAACCTCCTGCCCTCTCACAAGTCTTGGTGAAGGGCGCTTTTATCATTTTCCCTAATAAACAAGGCTCACAAGTATCAAACTCTTCCAAGGAGGCTGAATCTAACAATCCATTTGCATGGAGTTGTTGAATGTGATTCTTGTTTATATGAGCTAATCGACAATGCCAAAGGTACGCATCAACTGAACCACTCAATTTGATCTTTTTACAATTTATGTTACATATAGAGTTATTCATGTCCAAGACATATAATCCATTGCATAAGGTACCCTTCCCATAAAACACATTGCAAATGAAAAAGAACAAAAGTTCTCATTTATTTCAAACTTAAATTCCTTCTTTGCCAAGTAAGGAATGGATACAATATTTTTAGTAAGAGAAGATACATATTAGCAATGATCTAACTCTAATAGAAAGTCCCGAAGGTAAGGAAAGTGTCAAAATTCCTATAGCAACAGCAACAACCTGTGCCTCGTTTCCAACTCGTAGGTCAATCTCTCCAGGTCACACCGATCTACTTTTCTTGAGGCCCTGCATATTTGTACAAATATGAGCTCCGCATGTAGTATATAATACCCATGACATAGAAGTAGAAAGGTTGACTTCGGTAATATAAATACCTGAGCTCGAAGACAAGGCCTTCACTTCTTGGCCTTCTTTTTCAGTGCTTTGGTTGGACCCTTCGCACTGCCCTTAGCACATGCCTTACCCTTCTTCTTTATCTTCTTGGTCGCAGGGACCAAAAGATCAAAATTGGGTTTTGTCTTAACTATTTCTCGCTCAGTCGTCTAGAGCATATTCAATAGTTCCTCCCTCGTGCACTCAATTCGGTTCATGTTAAAATTTATGATAAACGGTCTGATGCTAGAGGGCAGGGATTGTAGAATAAGATCCGAGACCAGCTCGTTATCCATAATGTGTCCCAGTCTCTTGAGATGATCCACATATCCAATGATCTTGAGTACAAGGGGTCCTATTGGTGCACCTTGAGATAATATGCACCGAAAGGCTACTTTGGCAATGTCATATCTCTTAGTTCTAGCGTGAGCCTTGAACATCTGTTTCAAATAAGTTATCATATGAAAAGCGTTCTACTCCTCATATTGCACCTGAAGCTCAGGTGTCATAGTGGCTTGCATAAGACATGCAACTTCCAAAGAGTCATCTTGATGCTTTCTAAAAGTATCCCTATCTGCCACTCGGGCATTAGCTGCAGGAGGCGCGGGAACAGCTTGCTCAAGGATATACAGCTTCTTCTCGAGCTTGATGGCTATCCTCAAGTTCCGATACCAGTCCATAAAGTTGGATCCAACCAACTTGTCCTTCCCAAGAAGGGATCGTAGTGATGATCCGCTCTTGTTCATTGCCATTTAATATGCAATAACCAAGAAAAGCAGATTAGTACTACTTCGAATCATTTAATCTAGACTTGTATTAAATGATCATGACTCCCACTATTTTAATTGAATTGATAACCCACAAAGTCAATTTGGAAATCAGAGATTTTCTAGTAAGATGGGATCCTTATTCCACATGAGGCTTCGCATCCCACAAGGGTGGGATGAGATGGACAAAGTGACCCATGCTTCTTAAGATGGGCATGTCGGCCGATTGTACTTGGCAATTCTCCTTATTGAGATAGTCTAGGTATTTCATGTTCAGCGAGGGCTGGATACAGCATGAAATCCTAACCTCTCAACGATTCCTCTAGAGTTCCACCATGTGACCACCACATGTGAATAGTCAAGTGTATTCCTAACCATTATGCCCAGGGCCAACGAGTTTCCATGTGAAGGCACGTCCAGGTTAAAACTAGATTGGGGAAACTATTGTCACCACGCACCTTCTAAAGATAAGTGTGGGTGTCCCATGGGGGTAAGAAAGAGTGCACAACACCACTGATCGATAACTTGATGAGGGCTACGAGTTAGAAGGCTTTGTAGACTTGATATTTTAATTTGAGGGTTTTTGAGGTCTCATCCTTGTAGTTTTATCTTTTGTCTAACATTATAGGCATGCAATCCTATAGTAATAACAATAAGATAAAACATCACAAGACAAAACCTAACATGCTTTGGCAGATAAGGAAAGCAGTAAAAGATGATGTGCTCATAGCCTAATCAACACATTGAACCAACACATACCAAAGATGTTCAATGCTTGACCTAGGATACAAGCCCCAACAAGATCAAACCTAACCGCCCTCTAGCTTGAACTTCAAGTGCGGCTCCAAGGTCCTTCTCACAATGGTTTAGCTCTCAAAGCCTAGAAGCACCTCAAGGGAAACCTTAGAAGCACCCCCAAGTGTTTGGCTAGTGCCAAGGTGGCTCCTCCAAGGGTGATGCGCCACCATGCAAGAGCTAGGAGGGATAGCTCTCACGCCCAAAGACTCGGCCAAACCCAACTTGCTCAACAAGCATGGATGTGCCAGCATGGTTGAAGCATCATCATGTTGCGCCACCATGCAAAGTGCGCAAGCAAGCATCATGCATGCACCAAGACTTCATGTAGGATGCACCCATTGTTGGTGTATATGCCCTAAAGACCAGTGTATGGACATGGTCAGGCATTGGTTGAATGTACTTTGATAGAACTATTACTCTTTTTTATAGGCATGGTCGTTATTATGCAGACTTCTCTACCTGCGTTGATGTATTAAGTTGCATAAATAATGTCCCAGGAGTTTGGATTGGATCCATTCTCATAAGCTATCCCCAGACAAGGTACCTTAGCAGATATGGGACAGCTTTGGTACATGTGAGACTGGTGTATGGGCTGGTTAGGTGCGGGGCACAGTAACACAGACATACAGGTGCATTGGATGCACTGGAGTGATCCACCGTGAGGATTGACTTGTCTAGTCAACAAGTCAATCTCACATGCAAGAGGTTTGCATTGATCCTTAGACTTGAGTTATTCATGTCTAGACTTGATGATGGGAATGCTTTAATACAGTCTTACGTCTCTCCGTAATTGGGAGATCAAAACGACTGTCATTGGGCATTTCATAAGTCATGTAGAGACATGGATGACCAATAGTAGGATTTGCCCCTTCCTTATTTGAAGTATGATATCCACCTCGGGGTGCCCCACCATATTGGTGCATGACAGGAAAGTGTGGCCACACTTGTTGAGTCATGACCAATGCATTGGATAATAAACTTGAGACTAATCCAATGGCAGGATATCAGCTTAGGCAAAGGGATCTGTAATGCAATAGGAATCCTCGTTGCTTGTTAGGAGTTGTTGCCATAATGACTTAAGTCCTATGACATGGGTAGTAGTGATGTGTTGCTAGATACCCCTCACTACTTATGATGTTTATATCATTGCCATCGTCATATGGATCCTACGGGGTCACACGCAATAGACTCTTGACGTTCCTTTATTCAGAAGCCTTAGGATCAAGTTATTGGATAACTTGGATCCATTTGGAAGATTTCATCAGCGCCAATGGGCCTGATGAGTTGGAAGAAAGTTATTAGAGCCAAACTTCATTTTTGGCAGGTTGACCCGATATTGACCAAGATTGGTCACATTTGGATTAGGGTTGCATTGGATTAGATCCAATGGCTTAATCAACCCACGCCATGAAGTTTGGGCTAGCTCATTATCCAATGAGGCCCAATAATTAGTTGTCATGAAGAGGAATTGGCTTAAAAGGGTATAATGGGGAGAAATCTCACCCCATTGGCGCCTAGGGGCATAATGGGGTGAGGGAGGCGCCTTTGCTTCATTATGGAAGTAAAGGGCGCCTAGCCCTTCTTCCTTGGATGGAATACTTGCTTCTAAGGCAAGTCTTGGGGCTGATATGGCTTGAGGACTCTTTTGGAAAGAACTTGGGCGCATATGAGAAGTAGGAAGATGTTTATGGTAAAGTCTTGGAGACTTTCCTTATGAACCCTACACGCACTCAAACTCTTGCCCTAGCCGAATTCTTCATGTTGCGCCTAGCCCTTCTCCTTGGATGGAAAGAATGCCTCTAAGGCATGTCTTAGGCTGATATGGCCATTGGGCAAATTAGGATAGGTTGAATGAGGTTTATGGTAAAGTCTTGGAGACTTTCCTTACCTCAAGATCCCTTTATCCTAGCCGCCCACTTGGCATGATCCTAGCCATTGTCCTTGCCGCCTCTTGTCCTATTTCTAGGACCCCTTACCACCCCTTCCAATGTTCGACTTCTAGGAGGCGTGAACATACATAGAGAGGCATGAGCAAGGGCAAAGGGTGACAACAACAAAGGCTTGGCGCAACCTTCTTCCAAGTGGCCGAAAGATATGCTTTCTTCTTCTCCTCTTCTTGGCGCAAAGAGAAATTGGGCTTGGTGGCTTCTCTTTCTATTGTCGCAAGCCCTCTCCCTCTCATAGCCATTAGCGCATCTTTCTTGAAGGTGGCGCAAGCAAAGAAGAAGAGGGAAGTTCTTGGCGGCATCTTCCCTATCCACGTGCCTAACCAGCCCACATACCAGTCTCACAAGTACCAGAGCTGTCCCATATCCACTCAGGTACATCGATTGGGGACAATCATTTGAGCACAGATCCAATCTGTCTCCAGGGACATTATCATGTAAGTACACAATCGCAGGTGCAGATAAACATTGATAACGACAATGCCAGAAAGATATATGAATATCAGAGTCAAGTAACACAAAGATGGACCAAAACTAGGTCCTAGGGCATATACACCAACAATCTCCCACTTGCACTAAGACCTAGAGGTTGAGCAACCTCAACCCCATATCTCTAGTACGACCATCATGCTTCTACTGCGCCAAAGCCTTGGTCAGTGGGTCTGCTAGATTGCTCTTTGTGTCAATTCTGCTAATCTTGACATCACCTCTATCAATGATCTCTCTGATCAGGTGAAATCTCCTGAGCATGTGTTTGGACCTTTGATGAGACCGTGGTTCCTTAGTATGTGCAGTTCCCATTGTTGTCATAGTAGAGCTCAATGGGATCCATTGCACTTGGAACCACCTGAAGTTCAGAAAAGAACTTCCTGATCCAAACGGCTTCATTGGCTGCCTCAGAAGCAACCACATACTCAGCTTCGGTTGTAGAATTAGCTATGGTGGATTGCTTGAAGCTCTTCTAGCATACAGCACCTCCAACCATCTTAAACAAATAGTTGGTATGCGATCTGAAGTCATCAGGATCAGACTAGAACGACTCATCAGTGAAGCCCTGTACACTGAGCTCTTCCTGTCCCCCATAGACCATATAGAATAAATCCTTAGTCCCTTTCAGGATACTCAAGGATATTCTTTACAGCCACCTAGTGCTGCAGACTTGGATTGTATTGGTATTGGCTGGTTATGCTTATAGCATAAGCCACATCTGATCTAGTACACAACATTGCATACATGATTGATCCCACTGCCGAAGCATAGGGAATTCGACTCATGTTATCCCTCTCAGCCTGTGTTGTAGGACACTGGCTCTTTGAGAGAGTAAGGCCATCTCTCACTGGAAGGTATCCTTTCTTGGATTGCTCCAAGTTGAACCTCTCCAGGACCTTATCAATGTGGGTACTCTGACTAAGGGCCAAGAGCCTCTTGGATCAATCCCAGTAGATCCTCACGCCCAGAATGTAGGCGGCCTCCACTAAGTCCTTCATCTCGAAACACTTCCCTAACCATGTCTTCATAACTTGAAGACTAGGGATGTCGTTTCCGATGAGCAGTATGTCATCGACATACATGACCAGAAAAGTCACCAAGCTCCCACTGAATTTTTTGTATACACAGGCGTCATCTTCACTTTTGATAAAGCCATAATCTCTCACAGCTTCATCAAACTGAAGATTCCAACTTTGAGATGCTTGTTTTAATCCATAAATGGATTACTTTAGCCTGCAGACCTTACTAGCATCTGCAGGATGGATGAAGCCATCAGGTTGTGTCATATACACATCCTTAGTCAGCTTCCCATTAAGGAACGCTGTTTCCATGTCCATCTGCCATATCTCATAGTCATGATATGCAGCTATACCAAGCAGAATCCGAATGGATTTGATCATGGCAACTGGCGAGAAGGTTTCATCATAGTCCACCCCGTGGACTTGTTTAAATCCTTTAGCCACTAGTCTACCCTTATAGGTAACTATATTGCCATCCATGTCTGTCTTCCTCTTGAAGACCCATCTACACCCTATGGGTTTTACCCCATCAGGCAGCTCAACCAAATCCCAGATTTGGTTAGCCGACATGGAATCCATCTCGGATCGCATGGCGCCAAGCCATCTCTCGGAGTCCGGTATACTGACCGCCTTATCATAGGTTCTGGGTTCATCCTTAATGATGAAGATCTCATCGTGTTGGGTCGGCAGCGACCCATACCTCTCAGGTGCACGACGAATCCTCCCAAACCTACGTGGGACCTGTGTCTGAGCCTCAGGTTGTACAGCAACCGGTGCAGGTGGCTCAGATTCCATCTCTTTGTCTTGTGGTTGCACTTGGTCCTCATCCAAGTCAAACTTCCTCCCACTAACTTCTTTCATGAGAAATTCTTTCTCTAGAAAGACAGCATCCCGAGCAACAAAAACTTTGTTCTCGGTGGGAACATAGAAGTAGTAACCCTTAGTCTCCTTAGGGTACCCCACAAACATACACTTATCAGATCTAGGTTCTAGCTTGCTAGAATCCTGACATTTGACATAAGCCTTACATCCCCAGATCCTGATAAAAGTGAGATTAGGGCGTCTCCCACTCCATACCTCGTATGGAATCTTTGAGACACTCTTAGATAGAACATTATTCAGTATTAGAGAAGCTGTCTTAAGTGCATGTCCCCAGAATGAGGGAGGTAGAGTTTGCATGACTCATCATAGATTGAACTATGTCCAACAAGGTTCGATTTCTCCTTTTAGACACACCATTCCATTGAGGTGTTTCAGGAGGAGCGAGTTGGGATATGATCCCACACTCTCTCAGATAGTCAAAGAACTCACTGCTCAGGTACTCTCCACCACAATCTGATTGAAGAGCCTTAATGGATCTACCAAGCTGGTTCTCTACTTCATGTCTAAACTCCTTAAATTTCTCAAAGGATTCAGACTTATGTCTCATCAGATAGAAATAACCATATCTACTGAAGTCATTAGTAAACGCGATGAAGTAGTTGTACCCTCCTCTGGCTTGTTTATTGAAAGGCCCACACACATCAGTATGTATGAGATCTAATAAACCTCCTGCCCTCTCACCAGTCTTGGTGAAGGTTGCCTTTGTTATTTTCCCTAATAAACAAGTCTCACATGTATCAAGTTCCTCCAAGGAACTCGAATCTAACAACCCATTTGCATGGAGTTGTCGAATGCGATTCTTGTTTATATGGGCTAATCGACAATGCCGTAGGAAAGCACCAACTGAACCACTCAGTTTGGTCCTTTTATTATTTATGTTACAAATAGAGCTATCCATGTCCAAGACATGCGGACCATTGCATAAAGTACCCTTCCTCTAAAACATGTTTGCAAAAGAAAAAGAACATAAGTTCTCTTTTATTTCAAACTTAAATCCTTTCTTTGCCAAGCAAGGAGTGGATACAACGTTTTGGTAAGGGAAGGTACATAATAGCAATTGTCTAGCTTTAACTGAAGTCCTAAAGGCAGGGAGAGAAACTCCTACAGCAACAGCAGCAACTTGTGCCCTGTTACCTATCCGTAGGTCAATCTCTCTAGGCCTTACCGATCTACCCTTTCTGAGCCTTTGCATATTTGTACAAATATGAGCTCCACATGCGGTATCCAATACCCATGTCATAGGAGTAGAAAGGTTGACTTCGGTAACATAAATACCTGAGCATGAAGACAAGGCCTTGCCTTTCTTCTCCTCATTCTGAAGTTGCAAGATGTCCTTCAACATGTGAGGTGGCCCTCCACATGAATAGCACCTATTATTCCTAATCATATCCATCTTTAATTCCAGTTCCTTGGTCAATGTAACGCCCTCGATTTTCTGAATTACGATTTAAGGTTAGAAATTCTGTTTCTGTATTTTTATCTATTAAAATTTTGGGATTTTTGCCTAATTGTAGGACTTTTTCCTACAGGGCAAAAATAATTATTTTCGTTGGGGCTTCGAACCCTCAACCTTGACTATTTGCTCCTGGAATTCTTCCACCATGGTGGCGCATATTTCTGTGTTATTGGAGTGGCGCATGGTGGTTAAGCCCAGGTAAGCCCATTAAAGCCGATTTCCACTTAAGTTAATTGGGTTATTGGATCTTGGATCCGTTTGGGGTGGAAAAAAAAAAAAGGGGGGAAAATTCGTGAGAGCTCCTCTCCCTCACGATTTTTGGTTTGTTTCTTGCCCTAGCCGCCTGTGTTGTCGCCCCTCACTGTGCTTGGCGCCTCCTGCAAATTTCTGACGCTGGTGGTGGCAGACTGGTGGTGGACGAACTTTCTGGAGATCCCTGATCCTCTGTTTTGGCGTTTTCTCTGTGGGCGATTTTTTTCTGGTGAGTAATTCGATCCTAAGGAGTCTAATCCGCTAAATTTTAGATTATCATTCAATTAAAATTCGTTATGGTCGAATTCAAATAATTATAGGGTTTTAAAATCCTGTTCCGCTGAAATCTGCATTCTCTAATCTGACCTTTGTGTACTATAACCCTAATATCTCATGGCCTATAGATCCAAATTGTATGAAACAAATTTTGTATGAAACTAGACAGATTCAGCTTTAATTTGAATATGATATCGACCATATCAGAGCTGTATTTGTATTTCAATCTGTATTGCAATCTAGCTGTACAAAATCAGTTTTCTGGAAATCTGGATTTCGACCTTTATGTGTTCGAACCATCATATCTCCCTAGGTATAGCTCGAAATCCTGTGAAACCAGTTTTATTAGACCGTAGGCTTGAAGAGCTTCATTTTGACTCCCATAACGCCTATTTTCGATTAGTTATTTGATCTGAAATATATGTCGCAATTCTGATATATGAATCTGTTTTCTTGAAATCTGAAATTCTGACCATCCCATGTTCGAACCCTTATATCTTCCTGCCTACAATTCGAAATCTTGTGAAACCAGTTTTATTGGAAACTAGATTCAGAGAGCTTCATTTTGAATACAATATTGACTAGCTTTGGTTCGAAATTGGACCAAAAATATATGTTGCAATCTGACAATATAAATCTGCTATGTTTTGGTTAGACGAAAATTCCCTTGTGAGAAAAATTTATCCTGTATGGTTTAATCTCTTAAATTGTGGTCTGTAGTTCTTCTAAAATTTATTTGCTTGATGAGAAATTTTAGAGAAAACAAAATTGGGGATTTAACTAAGAACTTAGGAATTTTTGAAAATCATGGTTCGAGCCAATTTTGGGGCTTTTGTCAATTTTCTTCACAAACGTGTAATTAAAATTATCTGTAGTGGGGGACTGAAATTAATTACATGAAATTTGTACGTTCTGTTAAGGTTCTGAAAGTGGCGCCCCTTACAGTAATTTTATAGCTCACGATTTTAGGAATTTTGAGGAGATTATTTCATGAATAATTTCTGTTCTGTATTTAAATGTTTGTTATATGAATAATTTCTGTTCTGTATTTAATTGTTTATTATGTGGATATTTCCTGTTCTGTTTATATGTTGTGAAGTTTCTGAAAACCTTGAATGTGTTAAAACATTTGTGAGAACATAGAATGGTTTGACATGAATTAAGGTTAGTTGTAAGGAATTCACTCATATAATTTCTGTTCTGTGTTTAAGGACTGGATATTGGGGTGTGTCATTTTCTGGTTTGTTAGACTTTGGGCATAATGTAAGAATTAAGTAGTGGTTGATCCTACTTCTCCGTTTCAGTATAATCTGTTCTGTAAAATTATGCCCTAGTGTAGCACTCTTCCGTGTCCGTACCCTCCTTCTGTGGCGCTGTAATGGTGCTGATAGTCTACTACGACCCTTGAGACACTATTTCTGTTCAGTTCTGGGTATTGGAGGCCAGAGTGCCACGTCCTAACAAGACGGGGGCCACCCACTGATACCTCCTCTACCATTCAGTTCTGGGTATTGGAGGCCAGAGTGCCACGTCCTAACAAGACGGGGGCCACCCACTGATACCTCCTCTACCATTCAGTTCTGGGTATTGGAGGCCAGAGTGCCACGTCCTGACAAGACGGGGGCCACCCACTGATACCTCCTCTACCATTCAGTTCTGGGTATTGGAGGCCAGAGTGCCACGTCCTAACAAGACGGGGGCCACCCACTGATACCTCCTCTACCATTCAGTTCTGGGTATTGGAGGCCAGAGTGCCACGTCCTAACAAGACGGGGGCCACCCACTGATACCTCCTCTACCATTCTGTTCTGGGTAATGGAGACCAGAGTGCCACGTCCTGACAAGACGGGGGCCACCCACTGATATCTCCTCTACCATTCTGTTTCTGATATGCATGCATTGTCTCGTCCTCGGCAGAGGTGGGGTCAGACCTTCTGTGGTCATCAGGCCTTCTGTGGCCTTTCTGTTTCCGATGTAGACTATCCGTTTGGACTCTGAAAATTCTGATTTTCTGTCTGTCAGTTCTGATTTCTGTAGTTCTGTTTCGATCTGTATTTAGATGTATTAGGCGGTGTGGTTAGTTGGTATGGGTTGGTATATTCATATCCTACCTGCTTGAAGCCTATTGTTACAAGTATCTGTATTTGATTGTGTTTTGTTTCTGATATGAGTGTGCATGTTAAGCTGATTTATTTTATCTGTTAAATAAAAGAATTTCAACTTAAGCATGATATTTTTGATGTGTACTATGGATGACTTTTAGTGTCTTTTACTCACTGAGCTTTTTAGCTCACCTCCGTTGTTTAAATGTTTTCAGGTGAGACATCAAGACAGTAACCGCTACAGCTAATTGTTATGATGCTAATGTTTGATGTAATTTCTAAGAATTTTCTTCTAAAAATTTATCAGGCCTGCGTGCCTAATTTGTTATGACTTATGTGACACGTTTTATCTCCTGAGGGCTTATGCCTGTTTTCAGGATATTATATTATAGTTGTCTCGTTTAAATTATTGGATACGAGTCTTGGATTCTTTTAGTGAATTGGTTCTTATTTTGAAATGTCCGATTTGAGATGTGTAACCGAATTTGTGTTGTTTTAGTATCTGAATAATCAGTTCTGCATATTTCTGAAATTCCACATATGTGTAGTGTGGACATTTGTTGTTGTTACATGTGTGTCTGTGCAGCAGTAGTTTAGTATACTTGCTGCCAGATTTTTTCTGAACTTCCGGATTTCTATTTCCTAGTAAATCGATCCTACTCAGTTCTGTGCGGTTTTCAGTTCCGTAGTAATGTCCTTCGATGCCGCTTTCTTCTTGTGTATTAATGGAAGAGTAAAAATTTTTTTTTAGCCCCGTATTTTACTTGTATGCGTGTGGGGTGTGTTCTGAGGGATGTTACAGATGGTATCAGAGGAATATTACTAGCAATTAGAAACTCCGGGGAAGGAAAACTTTGTTTGTGTATTGCTAGAAACCAAGTTAGGCTCTGATTCGTGATTGAATATTGGATATGATTTACCTATTGATTTGATTAGTCTTCCTATGAAAGACTATGACATCATTCTGGGCATGGATTGGCTGTCTGCCTATCATGCTACTTTAGATTGTTTTGAAAAGCTAATTACTCTGCATCTAAGTGATGGACAGCAACTGGTTATCCAAGGCCGGATTTCAGAACAAGAGCCTTTGGTGATATCTCATCTGCAGGCCAGGAAGCTTTTAGCCCAGGGCTGCAAGGGGTATCTGGCGCATGTCAAGGTGCAGACTGAGCCTGATTTGGATCTGACTAAAATTCCTGTGGTAAGAGAGTTTGCTGACGTCTTCTCTGATTTATCTGGGTTACCACCTAGCAGAGAAGTTGAGTTTGGTATCGAGTTGTTGCCAGGCACGGCACCGATATCTAAAGCTCCTTACAGGATGGCAACTTCAGAACTGACAGAGCTGAAGAAGCAACTGGAAGAACTATTAGAGAAGGGGTATATTCGACCCAGTGTTTCTCCATGGGGAGCACCGGTGTTATTTGTGAAGAAGAAGGATGGTACTTTGCGCATGTGCATCGATTACCGTCAACTCAATCAAGTGACTGTTAAGAATAAGTACCCATTACCCCGTATTGATGATCTCTTTGATCAGTTGCAGGGTGCTACTGTATTCTCTAAAATTGATCTGAGGTCTGGCTATTATCAGATGAAAGTTCAGGAGGAGGATGTACCTAAAACTGCATTCAGGACCAGGTATGGGCACTATGAGTTTCTTGTTATGCCCTTTGGACTGACAAATGCCCCTGCGGTGTTTATGGATCTGATGAATAGGGTATTTCATGAGCTCCTGGACAAATGTGTGGTCGTCTTCATTGATGATATTCTGATCTACTCCAAGAATGCGCAAGATCACTCTCAGGATTTGCGCAAGGTGCTGGAGATTCTGAGGCTGAAGCAGCTGTATGCTAAGGCCAGCAAATGGAGTTCTGGCTAAATCAGATTGGCTTTCTGGGGCACATTATTTCTGATCAGGGTGTGTCTGTGGATCCAGTGAAGGTGGAGGCCATTCTTCACTGGGGAAGACCAACTACAGCGACTGAGGTCAGAAGTTTTCTGGGCTTAGCTGGATATTACCGCCGCTTTGTGGAAGGTTTTTCCAAGCTGGCAGGTCCTCTGACTAAGCTAACTAGAAAAAATTTAAAGTTTGAGTGGTCTGATGATTGTGAGTCTAGTTTTCAGGAACTGAAAAAGAGACTGACCAGTGCTCCTATCCTCATCATTCCCTGTGATGGAGAGAAGTTCACTGTTTACACTGATGCCTCTGGTAAGGGTCTGGGTGCTGTACTGATGCAGCAAGGAAAGGTAGTCGCTTATGCTTCAAGGCAACTCAAGGACTATGAAGTAAACTACCCCACTCATGATCTGGAGTTGGCAGCTGTAGTTTTTGCCTTGAAAATCTGGAGGCACTATCTATTTGGACAGACATTTGAATTGTTTACAGATCACCAGAGCTTGAAGTATATCTTCACTCAGAAAGAGCTGAATATGAGACAGAGGCGATGGCTTGAATTGATAAAGGATTATGACTTCACCATCCAATATCAGTCTGGTAAAGCCAATGTGGTGGCTGATGCTCTTAGTCGGTATCCTGTGACTCAGATAGCTGCACTACGAGTCCAGGAGTGGCGACTATTGCAGGAGTTCAGTGACATGCATCTGAGTGTGACTCCGGGTGAGAGAGGCGGTCTTCTGGCTTCTCTCAGGGTTCAGTCAGACTTACTGTAGAGACTGAGATCAGGGCAGCAGTCAGATCAGGATATTCTACGGTGGAAAGAGAGGTCTGAGCAAGGCTGGGATGAGAATTTCAGTATGTCGGATGATGGTCTCCTCAGATTCCGTAGAAGGGTCTGTGTCCCTGAGGACCCTGAGTTGAGAAATGACATTCTTAAGGAAAGTCATTGCACTAAGTATACCGTTCATCCTGGTAGTACCAAGATGTATCAGGATCTGAAAAAGACTTTCTGGTGGCATGGTATGAAGAAGGATGTGCATTTGTTTGTGTCCAGATGTTTGACTTGCCAAACCGTGAAGGCTGAGCATCAGAGGCCGGGCGGTTTGATGCAGTCTCTCCCTATTCCTCAGTGGAAGTGGGAGCATATCAGTATGGACTTTGTGTGTGGACTGCCCAATACCAGAAGGAGTCATGATGCCGTATGGGTGATTGTGGACAGACTCACGAAGTCAGCTCACTTCTTACCGATTAAAATGACTTACAGTTTGGATCGGTTAGCAAAACTGTACATCGATGAGATAGTCAGATTACATGGAGTTCCTTTGGACATTGTCTCTGATCGTGATCCTCGATTTCTGTCCAGGTTTTGGAAGAAATTACAGGAAGATTTGGGAACTAATCTGAGTTTTAGCACTGCATATCATCCTCAATCTGATGGTCAGACAGAGAGAACTATTCAGACACTTGAGGATCTTCTGAGATCTTATGTGATTGACTGGTCTGTTGAGTGGGATCTGGACTTATCACTGATAGAGTTCACCTACAACAATAGCTTTCACTCTAGCATACAGATGGCTCCGTATGAGGCCCTATATGGGAGGAAATGTAGAACACCTATATGCTGGGAGGAAACTGGGGACAGAACAGTGCTAAGGTCTGATGCTGTGCAGGAAGCCACTGAGAAGATCAGAGAAATTCAGAAAAAGATGAAGATTGCTCAGGATAGACAGAAGAGTTATGCTGATGTGAGGCGGCGTCCTCTTGAGTTTTTGGTGGGAGAGCATGTTTTCCTAAAGGTCTCACCTATGAAAGGGGTGATGAGATTTGGGAAGAAGGGAAAATTGAGTCCCAGGTACATTGGTCCCTTTGATATCATTGAGAGGGTTGGACCTGTGGCATACCGACTTGCTTTGCCCCCATCACTGGAACACCTCCATAATGTGTTCCATGTTTCTGCACTCAGAAAATATTGTTCTGATCCTTCTCATGTTCTGGAGTTGGAACCTCTTCAGCTTGAAGAGAACATGACTTTGGTGGTGAAACCTCTCAGAATTGAAGATAGAAAAGAGAAAGTGCTGAGAAATAAGGTTATTCCACTTGTGAAAGTCATCTGGGGAAATCAGTCTGTTGAAGAAGCCTCTTGGGAGGTTGAAGCAGATATGAGAAAGGAGCATCCTCACCTGTTCAGTGACGGGCTTGGTCAGCTTTAGAGGACTAAAGCTCTATAAGGGGGGGGGGGAGGATGTAACGCCCTCGATTTTCTGAATTACGATTTAAGGTTAGAAATTCTGTTTCTGTATTTTTATCTGTTAAAATTTTGGGATTTTTGCCTAATTGTAGGACTTTTTCCTACAGGGCAAAAATAATTATTTTCGTTGGGCCTTCGAACCCTCAACCTTGACTATTTGCTCCTGGAATTCTTCCACCATGGTGGCGCATATTTCTGTGTTATTGGAGTGGCGCATGGTGGTTAAGCCCAGGTAAGCCCATTAAAGCCGATTTCCACTTAAGTTAATTGGGTTATTGGATCTTGGATCCGTTTGGGGTGGAAAAAAAAAAAGGGGGGAAAATTCGTGAGAGCTCCTCTCCCTCACGATTTTTGGTTTGTTTCTTGCCCTAGCCGCCTGTGTTGTCGCCCCTCACTGTGCTTGGCGCCTCCTGCAAATTTCTGACGCTGGTGGTGGCAGACTGGTGGTGGACGAACTTTCTGGAGATCCCTGATCCTCTGTTTTGGTGTTTTCTCTGTGGGCGATTTTTTTCTGGTGAGTAATTCGATCCTAAGGAGTCTAATCCGCTAAATTTTAGATTATCATTCAATTAAAATTCGTTATGGTCGAATTCAAATAATTATAGGGTTTTAAAATCCTGTTCTGCTGAAATCTGCATTCTCTAATCTGACCTTTGTGTACTATAACCCTAATATCTCATGGCCTATAGATCCAAATCGTATGAAACAAATTTTGTATGAAACTAGACACATTCGGCTTTAATTTGAATATGATATCGACCATATCAGAGCTGTATTTGTATTTCAATCTGTATTGCAATCTAGCTGTACAAAATCAGTTTTCTGGAAATCTGGATTTCGACCTTTATGTGTTCGAAACCATCATATCTCCCTAGGTATAGCTCGAAATCCTGTGAAACCAGTTTTATTAGACCGTAGGCTTGAAGAGCTTCATTTTGACTCCCATAACGCCTATTTTCGATTAGTTATTTGATCTGAAATATATGTCGCAATTCTGATATATGAATCTGTTTTCTTGAAATCTGAAATTCTGACCATCCCATGTTCGAACCCTTATATCTTCCTGCCTACAATTCGAAATCTTGTGAAACCAGTTTTATTGGAAACTAGATTCAGAGAGCTTCATTTTGAATACAATATTGACTAGCTTTGGTTCGAAATTGGACCAAAAATATATGTTGCAATCTGACAATATAAATCTGCTATGTTTTGGTTAGACGAAAATTCCCTTGTGAGAAAAATTTATCCTGTATGGTTTAATCTCTTAAATTGTGGTCTGTAGTTCTTCTAAAATTTATTTGCTTGATGAGAAATTTTAGAGAAAACAAAATTGGGGATTTAACTAAGAACTTAGGAATTTTTGAAAATCATGGTTCGAGCCAATTTTGGGGCTTTTGTCAATTTTCTTCACAAACGTGTAATTAAAATTATCTGTAGTGGGGGACTGAAATTAATTACATGAAATTTGTACGTTCTGTTAAGGTTCTGAAAGTGGCGCCCCTTACAGTAATTTTATAGCTCACGGTTTTAGGAATTTTGAGGAGATTATTTCATGAATAATTTCTGTTCTGTATTTAAATGTTTGTTATATGAATAATTTATGTTCTGTATTTAATTGTTTATTATGTGGATATTTCCTGTTCTGTTTATATGTTGTGAAGTTTCTGAAAACCTTGAATGTGTTAAAACATTTGTGAGAACATAGAATGGTTTGACATGAATTAAGGTTAGTTGTAAGGAATTCACTCATATAATTTCTGTTCTGTGTTTAAGGACTGGATATTGGGGTGTGTCATTTTCTGGTTTGTTAGACTTTGGGCATAATGTAAGAATTAAGTATTGGTTGATCCTACTTCTCCGTTTCAGTATAATCTGTTCTGTAAAATTATGCCCTAGTGTAGCACTCTTCCGTGTCCTTACCCTCCTTCTGTGGCGCTGTAATGGTGCTGATAGTCTACTACGACCCTTGAGACACTATTTCTGTTCAGTTATGGGTATTGGAGGCCAGAGTGCCACGTCCTAACAAGACGGGGGCCACCCACTGATACCTCCTCTACCATTCAGTTCTGGGTATTGGAGGCCAGAGTGCCACGTCCTAACAAGACGGGGGCCACCCACTGATACCTCCTCTACCATTCAGTTCTGGGTATTGGAGGCCAGAGTGCCACGTCCTGACAAGACGGGGGCCACCCACTGATACCTCCTCTACCATTCAGTTCTGGGTATTGGAGGCCAGAGTGCCACGTCCTAACAAGACGGGGGCCACCCACTGATACCTCCTCTACCATTCAGTTCTGGGTATTGGAGGCCAGAGTGCCACGTCCAAACAAGACGGGGGCCACCCACTGATACCTCCTCTACTATTCTGTTCTGGGTATTGGAGACCAGAGTACCACGTCCTGACAAGACGGGGGCCACCCACTGATATCTCCTCTACCATTCTGTTTCTGATATGCATGCATTGTCTCGTCCTCGGCAGAGGTGGGGTCAGACCTTCTGTGGTCATCAGGCCTTCTGTGGCCTTTCTGTTTCCGATGTAGACTATCCGTTTGGACTCTGAAAATTCTGATTTTCTGTCTGTCAGTTCTGATTTCTGTAGTTCTGTTTCGATCTGTATTTAGATGTATTAGGCGGTGTGGTTAGTTGGTATGGGTTGGTATATTCATATCCTACCTGCTTGAAGCCTATTGTTACAAGTATCTGTATTTGATTGTGTTTTGTTTCTGATATGAGTGTGCATGTTAAGCTGATTTATTTTATCTGTTAAATAAAAGAATTTCAACTTAAGCATGATATTTTTGATGTGTACTATGGATGACTTTTAGTGTCTTTTACTCACTGAGCTTTTTAGCTCACCTCCGTTGTTTAAATGTTTTCAGGTGAGACATCAAGACAGTAACCGCTACAGCTAATTGTTATGATGCTAATGTTTGATGTAATTTCTAAGAATTTTCTTCTAAAAATTTATCAGGCCTGCGTGCCTAATTTGTTATGACTTATGTGACACGTTTTATCTCCTGAGGGCTTATGCCTGTTTTCAGGATATTATATTATAGTTGTCTCGTTTAAATTATTGGATACGAGTCTTGGATTCTTTTAGTGAATTGGTTCTTATTTTGAAATGTCTGATTTGAGATGTGTAACCGAATTTGTGTTGTTTTAGTATCTGAATAATCAGTTCTGCATATTTCTGAAATTCCACATATGTGTAGTGTGGACATTTGTTGTTGTTACATGTGTGTCTGTGCAGCAGTAGTTTAGTATACTTGCTACCCGATTTTTTCTAAACTTCCGGATTTCTATTTCCTAGTAAATCGATCCTACTCAGTTCTGTGCGGTTTTCAGTTCCGTAGTAATGTCCTTCGATGCCGCTTTCTTCTTGTGTATTAATGGAAGAGTAAAAATTTTTTTTTAGCCCCGTATTTTACTTGTATGCGTGTGGGGTGTGTTCTGAGGGATGTTACAGTCAAGCCTTTCGGCTCAACACACTGAATATCAACTTTAGGAGGATTGAGCTCAACCAATTCATCAAAGAGTTGCCTTAGATTAAAAAATAATCTCAGAGGCACTCTTTGATTCATATCACCCTCTAAATTCAAGTGACATGTTGGTTAGTAAAACCTCCAAAGTATCAACCTGATGCTTATCATAAGCATCCCTCTCAGCCGCTGAGGCCGAGCATGGAAGTGGCTCAGGAAAAGGACGCTCAAGGACATGAAGCTTCCTTTTGAGCTTGAGCACGATTCTCAAGTTCATATAGCAATCCAGTAAGTGACCAACTACTATTGTTCAAAGCCATTGTTCTACAACAACCATGAAACAGCAGATTAGTACTACTTCGAGTCATTTAAACTGGACTTGTTTTAAATGACCATGGCTCCCACTATTTTTAATCGAATTGACAACCCACAAAGTCAATCGAGAAATCCAAGATTTCCTAGTGAGATGAGATCCTCATTCCACACAGGGCTTCGCGTCCCACGAGGGTGGGATGAGATGCACAAAGTGACCCATGTTTCCTAAGGTGGGCGCGCCGGCCGATTGCTCCAAGCAACTCCCCTTGTTGAGACAGTCTGGGCATTTCATGTCCAGCGAGGGCTGGATACAACATGAAATTCTTACCTCTCAACGATGCCTCTAGACTTTCACCATGTGCCCAGTACATGTGAACTTCTAGTCAAGTCCATTCCAAACCATTATGCCCAGGGCCAACGAGTTTCCTTGCGAAGGCACGCTCAGGTTAAAACTGGAGTGGGGAAACCATTGCCACCACGCACTTTCTAAAGATAAGTGGGTGTGTCTCACGAGGGTGGGAAACAATTCACAACTCCACTGATCGATAGCTTAGTGAGGGCTACGCGTTAGAAGGCTACTAGACTTGATATTTTAATTGAGGGTTTTGTTTAAGGTCTCATCATCTCAGTTTTATCTTATGTCTATCATTACAGGCATACAATCCTATGGTGATAACATAATGATAAAACATCACAGCCATGCTTCTGCAGATAATAATAAAAGCAGTAAAGAATGATGTGATCATATCCTATTCAAGACATTGAACCAACCCATGCCATGAAAGAGGTTCAACTCTTGTCCTAGAACTCAAGCCCCAAAAACTAGACCTAGCCTAGCCGACCTCTAGCTTGAACTTCAAGGTTGGCTCCAAGGTCCTTCTCTCATGGTTTAGCTCTCAAACCCTAGAGGTACACTTTAAAAGTTCCCCATAGGTTCGGCCAATGCCATGGTCTTCCTCCAAGGAAGGTGTGCCACTATGCAAGGGGCCAAGATGGCTAGCTCTTAAACCAAAAGAGGTTTGGCCAAGCTTTCTTGTGCCACCAAGCAACCAAGCACCAACTTGCATGCGCCACATTGCATGCTTGCGCCATCAAGCAAGATGCGAGCATCAAGGTCCAAGAAGGATGCGCCTAGCCCTTAATCTTCATGTTAATTTTTTACAAAAATAATGAAAAAGATGGCACGCAGGCCGCACAAGGATACATCACAGGCATGCAAAAGGGGCTTGACTCATGATCACAACATTATGCACAAACAAGGTATTTACTCATGCAATTCTACATGCTCATGAAAAACATAAAATCTGAAATTTTACTTTTTCATAAAACTAGTCTCTTTTTCTCATCTTCTTCTCACAAATCTTTTGGTTAATTGCGATTTATTTTTCATGATGATTTCAGAGATCCTTTCGGCTGGCAATTTTGTCAGATCAAGAGACTTGGCCAGTCCGAAGACACAATGCCCGTCCTACTTGACAAAATTACGTGCGCCTTTGATCTTTAAATCAGACAAGAAAAATAGTCCAAAAATCTAAAAGAGATTGAGAGGATGATAGAAACAAGAAACCCTAATTTTTCTACTTTTAGAAAAATCGTTTGCCATGCATCATGCTATTTACGAAAATAGAGATATGGCATGTGAGCATGAAAGAAAAGCATAAAACATCGTTCGAGTCTTGCAAGTCGCTCTGATACCACTGTTGGGAAACCCCGGGGACATTTTACAATTTTCAGAGATAGAGATTCATACAAACATACATTGCACAGCGGAAGAATGTCCCCGAAACAGGCCGGTCCCAAAAACCCAGTGAAGATCGCAAGCAAGAGAGTCGACACGATGAGTTAGGAAATACCTTAGAGCAAGATGAGGTCGATGTCATGATAGGCGCCCAAGCGTGCGCCCTCTGCAGTTTCACACACACGGATGCCTCGAGTCCTCTTCTTCCACGCCCGGTGCCAGCCTCGGGAAGAAGATCCAAGCCTTAGTTCTCTTCTTGAATGCTTGCGCCACCTCCAAGGTAGAAGCGCCAATTGATGAAGAAGAGAGGAGAAGGGAGAATGCCGCCAAGCCTTTACTTCTTTTGCGCCAAAGGAGGAAGAAAGGAAGACGCTTGCGGCTAGGGTTTGATGGAAGAAGATGGTTGCGCCAATGCCCCTTACTCTCGCCCTCTTGATGTGTTCATGCCTCCAAGGAAGAACACTTGTAAGAGGGGGCAGCTAGGGTCACATATATAGGGCAAGAGGCGGTTAGGGTAAGGGCTAGGATCATGACAAGTGTAGGGCTAGGATGAGGAGGTTTGAGACAAGGAAAGTCTCCAAGACTTTACCATAAACTCCATTCAACCTATCCATAATTGCCCAAGTACCATATCAGCCCAAGACATGCCATAGAGGCATGCATTCCATCCAAGGAAGAGAGGGGAGGCGCCCTTTACTTCCATAATGAAGCAAAGGCGCCAACATGACCCCATTATGCCCCTAGGCGCTTAATGGTTCATGTTTCTCCTCATTATACCCTTTAGCCTCTCATCTCTTTATGAGAACTTGTTATTGGGCCTCATTGGATAATGAGCTAGCCCAAACTTCATCACATGGGTTGATTAAGCATTTGGATCCAATCCAATGCAACCCTAATCCAAATGTGACCAACCATGGTCAAATACGGGTCAACCTGCCAAAATTGAAGTTTGGCTCCAATAACATTCTTCCATCACATCAGGCCCATTGGCGCTAATGAAATCTCCTAATTAGATCCGAGTTATCCAATAACTCGATCATAAGGCTTCCCGATCAATACGAGAACTCGAGTATCAAGGTGTGCGACCCTATAGGTCCCTCTGACGTTGGCAGTGCTGACCAAATGTCACCACAAGAAGTGAGTGGCACCTAGCAGTGCATCGCTGCTACCCAAGTCATCGGAATGGATATCGACATCGACATCCCCATCATTGCAACAAGGTACAGATGCATTACAGTCTCTTTGCCGAACTGATATCCGATTGGACAAGTGTGTCACCACTTGTTTTCACCCAATCACATGGTTACGACAAAATCAGGTTCTCACCTGGGTATGGCCATACACTTTCAGTCATAGAACCATAGAGGAGCTCCATGGATATCATACTTCCCTTAGGAAGGGGCAAATCCTTTGTCTGTCCATTGACCTTCTCATATGGGTCGTGACATGCTCAATGACAACCGTTATGACCTCCCAACTACGGTGAGGTGTTAGGTTGTATCAAAGCAAGTCCCTTACCATATAGAATAATCAATGAACTCAAGTCAAGGGATCAATGCATCTCCTGTCACTTGTGAGGATAACTCATGACACCAAGTCATAGCCTCACAGCGGGTCGGTCCAGTATATCCTCCAATGATATACCCATGTGTCTGCGTTAGCACCACGTGCCTAACCAGCCCACATACCAGTCTCACAAGTACCAGAGCTGTCCCATATCCACTCAGGCATATCGACTGGGGACAATCATTTGAGCACAGATCCAATCTGTCTCCAGGGACATTATCATGTAAGTACACAATCGTAGGTGTAGACAAACAATGATAATGACAATGCCAGAAAGATATATGAATATCAGAGTCAAGTAGTACAAAGATGGACCAAAACTAGGTCCTAGGGCATATACACCAACATTTTCCACTTGGCATCAAGAGGGCACACTCAAGTACCGGTTGGTTCATCGAGAATGTTTTTTGGAACCAAATTTCTTCAGAGACCCATTTTTCAGCAGTAGCAGCTAGAGCTTCTAAAATCACCAACCCTTGCATCAAATATGTGCTTAGAGTTTTAGCTCACACAGTGTTTGGCGTGGTGACAGTGACGGCATGGTCCATCAATCTGAACTTTACTTCTTATGGGGGATGTTGCATGGGTACCCTGTTGATGTGGCCTTTTTCTTGATCAAGCATATGGACAAGGTGGCATGGGCAAAGAAAGGGGCTATTGTGATAGGAGGTTTCATTACCCCTATAGCTTTATTTCTTAATGTTGACCCTTATGGAGTTGAAGTCGCCAGGGGAAATGCAAGATTGGACATCAAATCTTGCATTGCCATGAGGATGATTGTTAGAGAAGGCAATGTCTACTGTTTGGTCCTTGGACCAGGGGCTCCCATATTGCCCCTTCCTCATACTGAGAAGGGAACAGTTAAAGACCAAGCAAACTGGAAACTGTCACCTAGTGTTGCTGAAGCTGCTTTCACACCTCCATTGGACACTACACCACCACCACCCACCTGGGGTGGCAGAGATGACCCATTTGATATGGGTATGCATCGACCATCTCATGGAGCTGCTGAGTCACCTTCACACCGAGCATCAAGTTCCTCGCGCCATGCTACTGATAGAGGGTGGGCCAGTGCCTTCGACCCAGGTTTCTAGTCTCTCTCTACTGAGGTATACCATTAGGGTCGCCTCATGGAAAGAATGCTTGATTCATGGGAAGAATGTCTGACTCCATGGAACATATTCACTAAGACATGGAGGAGCTTGGCAACAACATGGAGGAGATGGGGAATTTCCTCTATGACCGTTTCGGTTTTGAGGATAGCAGGAGAGGTGGTGGTGATGATGGGGGCCAGGAAGGACAACATGATGATCCTATGGATGTAGCCCCTGAGGACACTACAGAGATTGGATATGATGATGATCATTAGAGCTCTGTGAGTATCTTTTTCCCTACCTATTCCTTGTTTATCTTATATTGCTATTGATGTTTCATATCTTTCTAGGGAAGGATGACTTAGATTGGTCAAACATCTTTTGGCCGCTGCTGCTATATACTGCTTGTCATGACTCTCTGAAATTTAAAATTTGCTTTGGTTGTATCACTATGATTCTGAATTTGTTATTGTGATTTTGAATTCAATAAGGTTGTAAGATATTTGATCTTCTATTGATATTGAGCACCTTTTGTGGGTGAGTACTGTTGCATGATTGATTGTATAAATTTGTTTCTGAATGGATATATGTAAATTTTCTCTTGTGATGGTTTTATGCTATAATGTTGAAGTGTGGTCCAATTATGAAAATTCTATTGACAATATGATTTTCATAATGATAAATTTGTCAAATGCCTGTGATTAAAGATAGACCTATTGTGATAAATTTATTTCTTTAATATATGTCAGTCTATTAGAAATTCTCATTGATTGATGCTTGAGATTTTGGGTAGATATATTGTTTGATGAATATGATCTAAAAGTGAAGCTACTTCTTTAAATAAAACAAACATATAAGTATGAATTTTGAGTTGATATCGATTGATTAACTTAGTTGATGTTCGATCTATTTGCTTTTTGATGGGAAGAAAGATGCGATGATCAAATATTATGAGAGTTGACTCCCTTACTTGGGACTGTGCAAAATTGGTAGTGTTACCAAAGACATAGGTTGAAGTCGAAATAAAATTTTAGAGAATGACTCCTCATCTTGGCACCGTGTTGATTTGCGGTGGTACCGAAGTTAAGAGTTGAAATCCAAACATGAAAGTATGTATCTATGTGGGTACATGTCATGAGAAAAATCATTTTACATTGACTTCGCTATCCCAAGTAAGATTCTTCCTACCAAAGAGATATGAGTTCTATTACACTAGTTATGTGACTAGTGTACTCTAAGTTCTTCACCAAAAAAAATGTGGTAATCGAATTGGAGAATGTGAACAATACAAAAAAGGGAGGAACTAAAAAAATTCTGAGTGGAAAAAGATCTTGGAAATGCTATTCCTGTAAACGAAAGTATGATGGGTTTGAATTTCTATTTATTATACAAGTTGCAAAATTTTATTTGATTAAGTTGTAGATCTTGAATATTGAATTCAAAGGATGATATGTTTATTTAAAATTCTATGTAGCATTTAGTGAGATATTTCATTAGTGATTATATTTTAGAAATTCATTCTTCATAAGAAAGTTTATTATTTTAATTAGTTTTTAATTTTGCTTGAGGATAATCAGTTTTTTATTTTGCTCGAGGACAAGCAAACTTTGAGCCTTATGTATTTGATGACACGAAAAATCATAGTGTATTTTGTATCATTTTATAGATTTTTTGTGTCATATTCACGCTCCTTTGCTTATTTTCATGCCTTATTTATCAAATATTACGGAATCTATATTTTTTCTAGTTTTTGATCACTTTCAGGTAAAAAGGCATTATTTTAAGGCGTTTTCAAGCAATCCAAATGCATAGACAAATTCCCATCATCAAGAGAAGATTACCTGTCAAAATTTCACACAAACCGGAGCTTCAGACCAAATTACGGCAGGGCCGTAATCAATATTACGGTACCATGGTTTTAGTAAACCTACATAATAAACCATGACACTACCGTAATCTGTTAGTTCAGCCATAATTTCAGTCGATTTTTTTAAAGAAAGAATTGCAGATATTACGGCACTACCATAATGAACATTACGGGCCGTAATGTCTGATGATTTCTTTACAGAAAGCTTTGCGCGATCACGGCACTGCTGTGCTTGTTTTTACGACACGTGTTTCTTTCCAGATTCTTCACATAATAAAATATGGCACTGCCGTAAACATTTACATGGGCCGTAATTATGACCTAGACTCCCGATTTTCCCGGTCATATTAAATCCCAATTTTTGTGCGGATAATTGCAGATGATTTAGACCTCCAATTTAAGATCCATAGAGAGGGGAATACTCGTCAAAACAAGGGGAGGATCAGCGCACCAAAAGCCCTAATTTTGATCAACGTTTCAGAAAGAAATCACCATATTCACCGCCACCCTAGGTTTCACCACCGAGAAGAGTACAGAGCATCTCCGACCGTGAAATTTGAAGGGAAGCTACGCTTGAGGGAGGAGAACATACACTAGAAGTTTTAGAACGAAAGGAGACCGATCAAAGGAGAAATCAACAAAAGAGGCACCGCCGGCACTGTTCACGCGAGAAATCTCAGGCTGTAATTTCGATTACAGCCCTGTGTTTAGTAAAATTTCCCTTCTTTTTGATTTCTGTTCATTCTAAACTATGGCATATTGTAATTTCTTCATCATGCTAGCTTAAACACTTTTTGGGATAGGGGGTGTAATCCCCTTAATTTCATAATGACTAGATAATCTTTATTTCGTCAGTATAGTCTTTTTATTATAATTCTACTTATGTGACGATTGTCTTTAATCTCTTCTAGTTTCATATTGTCAACATGTATTGGAGTTTTTGCGATACGGATTGAAAGGTGACTTGCAAAAACATGGAACCCTAGAACCGTGAATTAGGAACTCATCGTAAAAAATTAGGTTTATTCTTGTTTCTAGATTTTAGAAGTTTATTGACTTGTTGATAATTTGACCTAGGAGACATTAATGAGTTAAACATGAAGATATTGTGAGAAGTTAAGTATCGGATCGTTGGGGAACCTTAAGTAGAAGCTGTGAATCTAAAGTATGAAAGTATTTAGTTCTCACTTGAGATAAGTGACATAAAGATTAGATGCATGAAAGTGATCTTAAATCTTTTTGTAGATGATTTACTTATCTTTAGCATTGAACAAATCTTTTGCGAAAGTGAGGAATTGTTCTTTGTAAATTGTCTGCACGAAAGTGAGATAATTTCTTTATTAAGAAAATTATATCTTTATCATATTAAGAGTAAACTGATGATCATTTAATTATATCTAGTCATTGAAATTGAGGTGGATGAAACCCTAGTCCCAGCTTTTCTCTCTGATATTTCGTGTGATTTCCGTTTGCCGCTTACATCGTATTCGATTGCCTAACTAATAAGAAATTAATTCTTTGGTACTTAACAAATGCGGTCTCTGTGGTTTGATACCTTTTTATTACTTCGAGTATCCGTGCACTTGCGGACACAACAGAGGATCAAAAGGGCATGCACAGAAGCTTCACTTTAGTTGGTAGGAGTTTGTTTTCTCTTGTCTTGTAGATGTAGCTTGACGTCTTTTTGGGCTACAAGAGTTGGTAGTTGGTAGGATTTATCTTTTGTCTTGTTTCCTCCCCTCTTGTTCTATAAAAGAGGAGGATGAGCTAGTCTTATCTTCAGTTCTCTAGTAGAGGTAGAGTTCTCCTGGTGAGCAGAGTGTTGGGAAACCCTGGGGAAACTTTATAATTTTCACAAATAATATATTACAAATGCAGCGGAATAATATCCCCGAAACAGGCCGGTCCTAAAAACCTAGTGAAGATCATCTTGCGAGGGGGTCGACACGATGAGATAGTAAATACCTTAAGAGCAAGATGAGGCCGATGTCAAGGTAAGCACTCAAGCGTGTGTCCTCTGTAGTCTCACACACACAGATGCCTCGAGCTCTTTTCTTCCTCGCCCGGTGCTAGCCTCGAGAAGAAGATCCAAGCCTTATGTCACTTTCAACACCACTTGCGCCAACTTCTAGGGAAGATGCGCCAAGGTCAAGAGGAAGGGGAGATGATGCCGCCAAGCCTTCCTCCAATCTTGTGCCAAGAGGAGGAGATAGAGAAGACTTGTGGCAAGGAAGAAGAAGTCGCCAACTTCAATTCTCCTTGTGCCAATAAGAGATGAAGAAGAAGATGAATTGCGGCCCTCCAGTGGAAGAGGAATATTGCGCCAACTCCGTGTTGTTCTTGCCCCTCAATTCTTGCTCATGCCAATTCATTAGCCTAATGAGCCTCTCGCATATCATTAATATATAGAGGCTTGAGGGGTGGCTAGAACAAGGTGTGGGCACAAGTCATGAAGAAGGGGGCGGCTAGGGTATGTGTGGGGTGGCAATTAGGGTTTAGGGTTTGGGAAATTCTCCAAGAGTTTTCCATAAACCCTTTCCTATTAACCATATTCGCCAAAGACCTTCCTTAGTAGTTCTTCTAGCCATGTCAGCCCCGAGACTTTCCTTAGAGGCAAGACTTCCATCCAAGGAACAAGGGGGGAGGCACCAATTGCTTTCTTATGAAGCAAATTGCGCAACTTATCCCCATTGAGTCCCTAGGCGCCAATGGGATAAGATTTATCCCCATTGTACCCTTTTAGCCCATTGTTGCATCATGACAACTTGTTATCGGGCCTCATTGGATAATGAGCTAACCCAAACTTCATTACATTGAATAAGAGTTATCTCCTGTCACTTGTGAGGATAACTCATGACACCAAGTCATAGCCTCACAGCGGGTCGGTCCAGTATATCCACTACTGATATACCCATATGTCTGCGTTAGCACCTCATGCTTAACCAGCCCATATACCAGTATCTCACATACCATAGCTGTCCCATATCCACTAAGGTACATTGACTGGAGACAATAGTTTGAGCACAGATCCAATCTATCTCTAGGGACATTATCATGGAAGTGCATGATCACAGATGTAAACAAACAATGATAACGACAATGCCAGAATGATATAAATATCAGAGTCAAGTAGTACAAAAGATAGACCAATACTAGGTCTCAGGGCACACACACCAACACAGTGTGCCTCCAGCTTGTAGGCGTCAAAGTTGGTGCTTCGATTTCAGAGTTTGTACGAGTTGTGGTCGGTACCTCGAATCAGAAGTTCATTTCCGGCCTTATAAGAAGTAAATCCCACCGCATCCGGTGGGTCAGGTTCGCCTGTTTTTCAGAAGCTCTGGTGTGTTTTCACTTATTCTTGCCTTCATTTCTCCTTCACCCACGAGTACTTGTACATCGGAAGTGTAGATGATTTTCTATTCTTTGGTGCGTTTCAGGCTCATAGGCGCACGAGCTGAGCCATGTGAAGTTGCTGTCCCCTAAATACGTGTTGCGCTTAAAATTTGCCAAAAGTGGTTAGTGTGAAAATTTCATAGTTCTGAGTGTCGTGGTTCTCTCTTGCATTTTGTGTTGCCCTGAAACGAGTTCGTTGTCGATTTCTTCATGCTTTCTTGCTACATTTTCCGGGTGTTTTAACTTCCCTCGTCTCAAGACCCTCTCTCATTTTCTGTGCATCGTGTAACACCGAAAAGTACGGCACTAAGGACCAATCCACTTATGTAGCTTCATCATTTCTAGTATCAGAGGAGTAGCGTGTTCAATTCCTATTGTTCGCACGGTCCAACTCCATTGCATTAGCATATTTTGGCATAGTTTTTCAACATTTCAGCATTCTGCACTTAGTGTGTCTTCCCTTGTTTGTGCATGGTGACTACAAGGTCACAAGTCATGTCTTCCCAATTCCCCGACACCATTCCCAAAACCCAAGAGTCGATCTAGCCCTCGGAAGGGACTACTGTCCGCTTAGAGTCATTGGCTGCGCTTACTGTGTGAGTCGATGCGCTAACCGTGCAATTGCATGCCCATAAGTTGTCCACGGAGACCGCAGTCCAGCAGCCCTTGGCTGGGTTCCGGGACCTCGCTGATCGTTTTAGCATGTCGGAGCATAGTCGCCCTAACTCGGTTCAGCCCTCTCCCTCTGTGTGTCTCACCCTGACTAGAGAGTTGCCCCCGGTAGCGGCGCCCATTCGGCGCCAACCCTTTGACGATGAGTCAGGCCGATGTAGGACTTACGTGGCCCCCGGAGGCCTTGTTTATGAGGATGAGCCCTTTGATGAGGATGATGTTTGGGCCGCACAAAGGCCCCAACCCAACTCCGGTACGAGCGAACCTAGGTGGATGATGACTTTCGCCGCTTTATCCAAGACACACCCCCGCACTTCGCGGGCGGTCTTGACCCCACACAATTCTTGGATTGGGTTGCGTCTATAGACACCTACTTTGATTTGAGCGACTACCCTCCATACATGCGTGTCTGGTTTGTTCGAACCTTGCTCTATGGTCCCGCGCGTCTACATTGGAAAATTGTGGAATGCCAGAATGAGCGGAATGCCATCCATCCTATCACCCATTAGGAGTAAATAAAGTATCATCTCTGTGAACAATATGTACCCGCTTCATATAGGTAGCGCCTCCTTGACCAATATAGTAGCCTACACCAAGCATCGGGTACCGTAGAAGAGTATCGCCTAACTTTTGACACGTTGCAAATTCGTTGCAACTTACAAGAGGACGCCAAGTAAGTCTTGTCCAAATTTAAGAACGGGCTCTGTGCGGACATTCGGCAGGCCTTACCCACTTATGGTTTGGAGTCCCTAGACCAAACCTTGCAGCGGGTTCATGACATCGAGCAGGACCTTCATGTTGTGGCCCATCGCATTGAGTTTGTTCCCCTACGTCGTCCGCATGCTAGTGGACCCTTGCATGTTCACCAACAGGCTGAGCATCCCGAGCCATGCTCAGACCCGCATCTTGTGCCTAAGGCCCAAAGTTCCCCTTGGCACCCAAGCCCAGAGGCTCCGCTCCTCGTCCCACGTGGGAGGAGAAAGGCAAGGCCCCCATTGTTGGGTTGTCCAAATGAGTACACTGTTACAATTGCCTACAACCGAGTCACTACTCTAGGAATTGTCTGAAGAAGTCTGCCTCTGCAAACAAAAGTCACACCTGTGTAGCCACCATTATCCAGGATTGCACGGAGCACGATGTTGAGGTCGAGTGCTACACGAGTGGTGACGAGTTGGGTCACCCCACCCTTGCGGTTGTGCGGTGCACCCTTGTCTAAACCCACCCTTCAAGGATTGGAGGTGCACAAGCATCTTCATGACTTACATCAAGTGCAACAGGCACTCGTGTACGATCGTCAATGATAGGAGAAGTAGCTTGATTGTGGTCTCTAGGACCTCGAACACCTACTTTGGTTATCTCCTTGAGCCTCACCCGAAACCTTACTCGATCGTGTGGGTTGACACGTCAAGTCTTTCGGTCACCCACAGATACCAAGTTCCCATTGCTTTTGGTCTACCGTGAGAAAGTGTGGTGTGACGTGGCTGCATGGATGTTGCCCACGTCCTTTTGGGTCGCCCTTAGTTATATGATAGAGACGTAGTTCACTATGGCCGGTCAAACACGTTTGATCCCGGCTCCGCCCAAGGAGCTACGTGCATCCACCTCTAAGGGCTCGATTGTCCCACCCTAGCCTGCCCCTTCGGCACCAGCCATTGTGTCTCTTATGCGCACCCCCGCGCTCATACGCAAGGCCACCAAGTCCAGGATTGTCTACACCTTGATGGTGCACGAGGCATAGGAACCCTCGTCTTCCATGAGTGCAGCACCTCCCCCGGAGGTCTCTACCCTCTTGTCCTAGTTTAGTGATATTAGCCCCGAGGACTTACCCCATGGACTCCCTCTAGATCGGGAGATCCAACACGCCATTGACCATATTCTGGGAGCACCCCTCCCTAACCTTCCCCACCATCGCCTCAACCCCACTAAGCATGTTGAATTGCAGCGTCAAGTGGATGAACTCCTCACTAAGGGTTACATCTGTGAGAGCCTAAGTCCTTGTGCTATCCCCGCCTTGCTCACACCCAAGAAGGATGGGTCGTGGCGCATGTGCATTGACAACCACGCCATTAACTGGATCACCATCAAGTATATGTTCCCCATCCCTAGGCTTGATGACATATTGGACTTAGTTTCTAGGCCCCCTTGCTTCTCCAAGCTCGACCTTTGTAGCGGATGCCACCAAGTCCGCATTCACAAGCGCGATGAGTGGAAAACCACCTTCAAGACTAAGGATGATCTTTATGAATGGCTAGTCATGCCATTCGGGTTGTCCAATGCCCCGTCCACCTTTATGAGGCTGATGAGTCAGGTCCTCAAGCCCTACGTGGGCAAGTTTCTAGTCATTTACTTTGATGATATTTTGATCTTTAGTCGGACCCAAGATGAGCACTTGGCGCATCTTCGTGCCACATTTGACCTCCTGCGCAAGGAGCGCCTCTTCCTAAACATGAAGAAGTGAACCTTCATGACCAACCGAGTCCACTTCCTAGGTTTCATTGTGTCTAACCTGGGTCTTTCTGTTGACCCCGTTAAAGTTGAGACCATCCAGCATTGGCCCAAACCTCACACCATGTTCGAGGTCCATAGCTTTTTGGGCCTCACAGGCTTTTACCGTCGTTTCATTCGGGGTTTCAGCACAATTGCGACCCCGCTAACCCAGCGTCTGTCCAAGGATGACTTTGAGTGGACACCTGTCACGCCCCGGCGGAAGCCGGCTATTTCTAGCTCAGGGTTCCCCAAGGAGTAACAATATTGATAGGAACCAGAGAACTACAATAATCCAATATCATTTATTTAATTAACAATCCAATCTTAACATCTACAGTTTTATAACACAATATCTGAATACAACTATCCAAATTATCAACTGAATAAAATACAAAAGACAACTATCTCAACTCGGGCTGGTATATGCTATCTACTCTATCCCTCCCAGAAGCTAACTCTGTACCTGGAAGAGAAACAAAGGGAGTTAGCAGAAATGCTAAGTAGGAATCAACAAACATGGTGAGGGAATCAAATAACAGGATAATACAATAACTGAAACAACGATATACAAATATTATAAGAATGTCGTGCAAATCATCAAGCTGGCCAACAGATCTCACTTAAGAGCCGCACTCATTTTCAGAGTGTTTCCACTGTTGCTCATGCAATGGAACGACTGTCCTAAACAGCCCAGAGTGTTGCGTCCAACACTGACATCCATAGTATTGTCCGAGGACAACTGGCGGTGCCGTTCCGGCATCTCAGATAGTCCGATGCGCGTCGGAACTATAACTCAGATAAACAGGCCACTGGAGAATAAATCATCCAGGTCAGCGGTCAAAATATATCACGACTTTATCATCTCAGATTTATAACGGTTCCACATACTTATGTGTCAATATCACAGATACACAATTGTTCAACCAGGCTCATAAGCTAATATATCAGATATCTCAAAACAGGTTTGTTAACCATTTATACAGAAGCAGAATATGACCAAATAAACAAGATAATTGAGGTCAACAGGAATTTAGAAACAAACCAAGCAGACGAAGCAATCAGATATCAGTGTCAATTAATTCTATCATATGCATCATATATCAAGTCAAAGGATTAAGTAGTAAATCCTATTATTGACACTGTAAGAAAGGAGTAGGTAAGATTCCTACCTCAAACGCTGTTATCCTGAATCATCTGAAATAAAAGTTATCTTCCTTTCTCCACTGAATAATTTAAATAAATATCCGTCATTACCCAACATATGCATCAATTCACAATAATACCATTAACCCCTAATTTCCTATTAAATTTATCCCAAATTATCTTTTCATATAAATTCCCCCCCAAAATAACATGATATTAGAAATTATATATATTTATATTAATTTATCCCCCATAAACGAATTCAAAATAAATAATAAAAATAAATAAAACAAACTTACCTCTATTGCGGAAGACTCGACGTGAAAACGAACGAATGTTTCGTTTGTCCGTCCGCCCGATCGATGGGGAGGATCACCGGCGCTCGGGGCGATCGCCGGGGTAGACCAACCGCCGGAAAAAGGGTTCAGGCTACCGGCGCTGGGAGAGGAGAGAGCCGCTGGCACTGGACTCGCTGGAAGGAGCAACCGCCGCATGCGTCGCTGCAAAGCGAAGCCGCTGGAAGAGGAAGACTGCCGACGCTGAAAGAGGGGGAAACCGCCGGCGCCGAGATGGAGGGCGTTGCACCAAGGGGAGATGGAGACGGCTTCGACACCTCTACCTGATGCCGCCGGCGCCTGCGCTTGCTTCTGACGGGGAAGACGCGAACGCAGTGTTCGCGGAGAAGAAACAGGGGAGAGGTAAAGGAAGTACGGCGCACGAGGGGATTAGGGAATAGGATTAAGGAAAAATAGGTTTGGTTAAATTGACAAGGATTAAGGGAGGAGGGTTTAGGGTATATTTATATGATTAGAGGGAGTAAAAATAGCCTAGAATTAGGGAGAATATTTAGGGGATTAATTATAGGAAATTTTTCAAATTCAAAATTTAAAAAATTTAAATTATAAAATAAAATTTTTAGGTTATAACAAAATTTAAATTTTGAAATAAAATTTTTAGGTTATAACAACACCTGCCACTCAATGCGCCTTCAACGCCCTTAAGGATTCCATCACCACTGCCCCCATCCTGTGGCTTTCGGACTTCTTGAAAGTTTTCGAGGTTGCATGTGATCCCTCCAGTACTGGGATCGGAAGTTCCCTGAGTTAAGAGGACCACCCTGTAGCCTTCTTTAGTGAAAAATTTAACACTGTCCAGCAGTGTTACTCGACTTACGACAAGGAGTCCTATGCCATAGTGTAGGGTCCCCTTCAAGGGGGAGCGCAAACCTGATGCAATCCCTTTCAAGAGGGGGGCGAAAACACTAAGGGGGTGGCGCATAAAATTGCAAGCGGAAGCATGTGTTTTCAACGATCTTAGCATGAGCATATGATCAACTTGAATGAGTTTAGATCTATACCATAGCCATAGAGTTGGAGGTCGGCTTGGAAGAAGAGATCGAATAGGGGTCTCCTCCACAAGATGCGCACACAAGATGAGAAGTGGCCTTTCTTCTTGTTGCTCCTTGTGCTAGCAAGGACTTCAAGTGCACTTGTCGCGTGAAGGAGATGAAGGATGAACTTGGCGTGGATGAACTCTTCCTTGTCCTCGTCCAAACTCACCACACCGAAAGCAAGAAGCAATCGTTGAGAAGAGACAAGCGTTTTTTTTTTCATCCAAGTGAAGCGTTGAAGAACCATTTCCGAAACCTCCATTCCCAAAATGGTAAGTCATCACTTCAAACGTTCATGTCTAATGAACCAAAACAAAACGCCAATTCGATTGAACCATGCGTTCACATATGTGAACCGGTTCAATTGAATTCAGTCCAATTGAATTCGGTTTAAAGACTAAATTGAACCAAGCCAAGCAATGGTCTAAATCTCATCTGAACCATGAAGGTTCGAGATCTAACCGTACATCCCTTGATGCCTTTGATCTCACCGATCTAGCATCACTACTCTCGATCGAAGCTTACCGATCTCAAGCCCTAATCAATCAAACATGATCAGGCTAGATCTCACTTACAATCAGAGTTTAAACTCCTTTAAACTGAACCAAAACAATTCAGTCCACACGATCTGACTCAAGAAAGCCATATCATCAATTTGTGCGACCCTGAGGGTTTCCTTTAAATGTCGGTAACGATAACTTACGTTATCACGATCAGTGAGGGGTATCTAGCAACACATCACTGTCTCCCGATATAAAGGAAATAGTCTTCCAAGACTACACCCAAACCATGGCACAAGTGTGAATCAAACTCACAAGGCATGCATGTTTCCTTTGCCACTGGATGTTCTTATTGGACAAGCATGTCAAGCCTGTAACTCCAATACGATGAGCATGATTAGATCAGATGAACATAGTCATCTGGGTATGGCCATACACTTTCTCAATCACCTCATATAAGGGGGGCCCCTTTAGAACATCACACTCCTTAAACAAGGAGACGGCAATCCTTTATCTATCACTAGTGCCCTAACCTGACTCAAGCTCACCATCCAAGATAGTCTATAATCATTATGTTTCAAATGATATTGAACTACCTCAAAACAATGACAATCATCATTTAGAAACACAAGTGATCTCAAGTCAAAGGAAATGTGCCACTTGCTGCTATCAAGGATTATTCACATTGTGACAAACAATTGAATATCCTAAAAGGGTCTGTCCAGTACATCCAATGTACCCATGAGTCTACATCTTATTCCATGCTCGAAGCATCCTATAAGATTAGAACACATATTAGTCTTAACCATATCAAGGCTGTCTCATGTTCACCAAGATATCTCGACTAAGGACTTATAGCCTGTCAGCCTAGCTGAACAGCTTTGAGACATTATTCAGAAGTACACTTATTACAGCAGACAAGGTAACAACTTGAATAATAACCATGCCTTTTATAAACATAAGAGTTTATTACATGATACTTTTACAATCCCAAGGCCTCAAACATTAGCCTTAAGGGCATACCCTAACAATCTCCCACTTGCACTTAATCTAATGGTTGAGAAATCTCAAACCCATATTATTACAGTGCTTCTCATGCTTCTGCTGCGCCAGAGGCTTGGTAAGCGGGTCTGCCAGATTGTCATCTGTATGAACCTTGCAAATCTTGATCTCGCCTCGATCAATGATCTCCCGGATCAAGTGAAACCGTCTTTGTATGTGCTTGGACTTCTGGTGCGACCGTGGTTCCTTTGCTTGTGCAATTGCTCCAGTGTTATCACAGAAGATAACCAAAGGATCTGCACTCGAAGGAACGACACCAAGTTCTCTCACGAACTTACGAATCCACACTGCCTCCTTGGATGCTTCCGAGGCTGCAACATACTCGGCTTCTGTTGTGGAATCAGCAACAGTTGACTGTTTGAAACTCTTCCACACCACTGCTCCACCATTCAAGCTAAAAACATAGCCTGATTGCGATCGGAAATCATCCTGGTCCGACTGGAATGAAGCGTCAGTATATCCTTCAATACTGAGTTCTTCCTGACCACCATATATCAAGAACATATCTTTGGTCCTCCGTAGATATTTTATAATGTTCTTGACTGCAATCCAGTGCGCCAAACCTGGATTACTTTGGAATCGACTGGTCACGCTTAACCCGTAAGCGACGTCTGGGCGAGTACACAACATCGCATACATAATGGACCCAATAGCCGAAGCATAAGGCGTATTGTCCATTTCATCTTTCTCAGTCCGTGTTTGTGGACACTGACTCTTCGAAAGATTCAGACCATGTCTGACTGGAAGATATCCACGTTTAGAATTCTCTAAATGGAATCTCTCCAGGACTTTATCGATGTAAGTACTCTGGCACAGCCCGAGAAGCCTCTTGGATCTATCCCGGTAGATCTTCACACCTAACACATAGGCTGCTTCTCCTAAATCTTTCATCTGGAAACATTTTCCTAACCATGCTTTAACAGCATGCAGTTCAGGAATATCATTTCCAATGATTAAGATATCATCGACGTAGAGGATTAGGAATGTAATTACGCTCCCACTAAACCTCTTATAAACACACGGGTCATCTTCGTTCTTGATGAAACCAAACTCAGAGATTGATTCATCAAAACTAATGTTCCAGCTTCTAGATGCTTGTTTCAGTCCATAAATGGACTTCTTTAACTTGCATATTTTATGACGATCTGATGGATCAGTGAAACCTTCCGGTTGTGTCATATACACATCCTCATCCAGATTTCCATTAAGGAAAGCTGTTTTCACATCCATCTGCCAGATCTCATAATCGTAATATGCAGCTATTGCGAAAAGAATCCGAATAGACTTAAACATGGCTACAGGAGAGAAAGTTTCATCATAATCTATCCCGTAGATTTGTTTGAAACCTTTCGCAACTAGCCTGCCTTTATAGGTAACTACGTTACCATCCATGTCAATCTTCTTCTTGACGATCCATTTACAGCCTATTGGGATTACTCCCGGAGGCGGATCAACCAAATCCCAGACTTGGTTATCTGACATGGAGTCCATCTCGGCTCGCATAGCATCAAGCCATCTAGCTGACTCCGGTCCACTGACCGCATCCGCATAAGTAAGGGGTTCATCATTATCAATGATGTAGACTCCGTCATAGCGCTCAGGCTATCGACGGATCCTTCCCGATCTTCGCGGTTCCCGTGATATCTGAGCCTCAGGTTGTTCAATAACCTGATCTACCGGCTCAGGCTCATCCAACTGTGCTTGACTACTTTGTCCTTCATCTGGATTCTCATCCAGTTTTATTTCTCTCCCACTGGCCTCTTGCAGAAGAAATTCCTTCTCAAGAAATATGGCAGTCCGAGCAACAAATACCTTGTTCTCTTTGGGATCGTAGAAATAATAACCCTTAGTTTCCTTAGGGTAACCGACAAAGATACATTTCTCAGATCTGCTCTCCAGTTTCCCAGAGGCGAGCTTTTTGACATAAGCCTCGCAACCCCAGATCCTGATAAATGTCAAGCCAGGCTGTTTCCCATACCATAACTCTTATGGCGTCTTAGAAACTGCCTTGGATGGCACTCGGTTTAGTACCTTTGCAGCTGTTTCCAGTGCAAAACCCCAAAAGGAGTATGGAAGAGTGGCCTGACTCATCATAGAACGAACCATATCAAGTAACGTTCTATTTCTCCTCTCGGACACACCATTCCATTGCGGTGTTCCTGGCGGAGTGAGCTGTGAGATAATCCCACACTCTTTCAGATAGTCAGTAAATTCTCGACTTAGGTATTCTCCACCTCGATCAGAACGAAGTGCCTTGATATTTCGGCCTAGCTGATTCTGTACTTCATTCTTGAACTCTTTGAACTTGTCAAAAGATTCACTCTTATGTCTCATTAAATAGACATATCCATACCTACTGAAATCATCAGTAAAGGTAATGAAGTACTAATAGCCACCTCTGGCATGTTTACTAAATGGCCCACACACATCACTGTGTATAAGGTCAAGTAAACCTGAAGCCCTTTGACCTTTGTTAGGAAAAGGTGACTTCGTCATTTTACCCATCAAACAAGCTTTGCATGTATCAATCTCCTCATAGGAGAATGATCCCAGCAGTCCATGATCATGCAACCGCTTAATGCGCTTCTTGTTAATATGGCCTAAACGACTATGCCATAGCAAGGTGCTGTCATCAGCATACTTGGCTTTCTTATTATCAATGTTTTGTATAGAATTTTCCATGTCCAACATGAATAACCCATTGTTAATTGAACCAGTTGCATACACAATATTATCTAGAGATAAAACACACTTTGAAATATTGCATTCAAAGGCAAATCCTTTCCTGACAAGAGCAGGAATAGAGATAATATTCTTGGTGATACTCGGTACAAAATAACAATTGTTTAATTCCAATACAATGCCAGATGGTAAAGAAATGAAATAGTCTCCTACAGCAACAGCAGCAACCCGTGCCCCGTTTCCAACGCGTAGGTCTACTTCATGCTGTCCCACCTGCCTTCTTCTCTTGAGTTCCTGTACATTTGAACAAATGTGAACTCCACATGCAGTGTCCAACACCCATGAAATAGAAGAAGATGAAACCATGACTTCCGTCACGTAAATACCTGAGCCAGAAGCGATGCTTCCCCTCTTATCTCCTTGGAGCGCTTTACAGTCCTTTTTCCAGTGACCCAGCTGGCCACAGTGGAAACACCTGTTGTCCTTCAACCGCTTCACCTTCTGTTTCAGTGCCTTACTGTAGTTCTTGACAGGGGCCTTGCCCTTCTTCCCCTTCTTCTTGTTCCTAGAAGGAACCATTAAGACAGAGGTTGAAGGCTTGCCCTTCAGAGTTTCCTCAGTAGTCAAGAGCATATTCAGCAGCTCTGCCGGCGTACAATCGATTTTGTTCATATTAAAGTTAATGATGAACGCATCGAAAGAGGGCGGGAGAGACTGCAGAATAATATCTACAGCAAGCTCCTGGTTGATGGTATGCCCCAGTTTCTCCAGAGCCTCCTTGTGCCCAATCATCTTGAGCACGTGAGCTCCCACTGGGCTCCCTTCAGCCAGTTTGCTCTGAAAGAAGAGCTTCGTCAGATTATAGCGTTCTGTCCTCGCCTGTGCAGCATACAACATCTTGAGGTTCGCTATAATCTCTATAGCCGACATATCCTCATGCTGACGCTGCAGCGGTGGCGTCATAGACGCTAGCATCAGGCAAGCGACATCAATGCTATCATTGACGTGCTTTTCATAGGCTTCCCGAACGGCCCTGGCGGCGTTCGGAGCGGGCTGCGGCGGTATCGCCGTCTCGAGGACATACAGTTTCCTCTCTGCCTTAAGAACGATCTTAAGGTGTCCGAACCAGTCAGAGAAGTTCGGCCCAGCAAACTTCTCCCTTTCCAGTAGGGATCGCACATTGAAGCTCATGGTGTTCGTTGCTGCAGGAATCTACAACAAGCAAGAACAGCAAGGTCAGTATCAATGTTCAGAATCAATCTAGGACTTAAGAAAGATTCTTTTCTCACTATTTTGTCTGACTGAAAAATCCAGTAAACAGTCCGAAAGAGTAACACTCTTTTAGTGAGATGGGATCCAGATTTCATACTTGGTCTCCGCGTCCCGCTCAGGCGAGATAAGATGCACAGAGATGACAAGCACTAATTTCTGGTAGGCTGTCCTAGCCAATCGCCAACCCGTGCGATTCCCCTTCATCTGGGCAATCCAGCAGACTGTGCCAACTGAGTTGGTACAACACAGTCTCTGATCCCACAGATGGCTGCCTCCATGTGCTACCATATGCGCCACATATGTAGCCTACATGGTCAAGCTGACCTGACCTACTCCCTGGACCACCATGTGCTATGCTGAGCAACGAGAAGCGATAAATCCCTTCTCTGTAACACGCAGGTGAAATCCAGCACCGTCTGAAGATAGATGGACGTGCCCACTGAGTGGGTACAACACGGCTCCAACGATAGTCAGAACGGTGAGGTTTCGCGTCAGAAGGCTTTCCGAGCTTGATATGTTAGCGTTGGATTTTAACGGTCTTTTATCTTCTTACTATCAGGCAAATCCTATGGCTATAGCAGAAGATAAACACATGCAATTCTAATTATATAAGCAATAAATAGAAAGCATGATCTTATGTGGTAAAAGCCCATGAACCCTAAGTAAGACCTTAATTTTACTTAAGTCTTCACTTGAGCTCCTTTGCATCTCATCTGGTCCAACCCAGGGCCCTAGCGCCAAGAGCACCTCAGGTGCGCCACCAGCTGAATGCCCCTCTTGGATGTGTGCCTTTATGCTCTTGTCTAATCAAAATACATTTTGATCTATCTAGACAAGCTTTGACTCGCAGGTCAATTATACAATAGATTAATGAAAAATGTGATTCGCAGATCACAATAATATTAACTTATAATTAACCAGGCACGCAGGCCCCAGCACAGCACACATTTGGGCAACCCACATAAGATTAAATAAACAAGCATATGGTCTTAATCATCATGTGATCCAATCAAGAAATTAAAATTTTTGAAAACCCCATAGGCATCAATTTTAACTTCCTTATGTGCCCTACAACCTTACAATGGTCCATTGATAGGGATCCACTCATCCATCTAGTTAGATCCTCTGCCCTTGCATGCACCGAGTCCTAACTGACCCGAGTTGACCTAATGGTCAACCATGCATGCGCTAAGAGCTGAACAACCATCAAGAGTTCTGGCAAGCGGGTGTGACCCCGGGCCTAACTCAAGAGTGTTCACTGGTTGTCTCAACCAGACCTCGCTACACGCCTAAGATGCAATCGACCTATGGCCACCTCGTGCTTGCGCACAGGTGCCATCTGGTCGATCCATCTAGGCTGTCAGATGGTCTGATCAGACTATTGGATCTAACCTAGAGGTGACTTCAGCCCCATCAACCCATCTAAGGGTTTATAGTAGGTGGCACTTTAGATCTAGTCATAGGCGCGCAAGTTAGGGTTTTGTTTGATAAAACAACATAAACTAAGCGCCAACACAAGACATGCGACATCATGAACAAACAACATGCGCCTAGATAAGTAAACATCTTACTTTCGCATGGAGAAATAGCATGTCAATTTTCGCATGTGAACAAGATCTAAGCATACATGAAGATGCGCAAACATGGATCACAGAAATATCAAGCAATCATATTAACATGCTTCAACACGCTCTGATACCAATTGTAGGGTCCCCTTCAAGGGGGAGCGCAAACCTGATGCAATCCCTTTCAAGAGGGGGGCGAAAACACTAAGGGGGTGGCGCATAAAATTGCAAGCGGAAGCATGTGTTTTCAACGATCTTAGCATGAGCATATGATCAACTTGAATGATTTTAGATCTATACCATAGCCATAGAGTTGGAGGTCGGCTTGGAAGAAGAGATCGAATAGGGGTCTCCTCCACAAGATGCGCACACAAGATGAGAAGTGGCCTTTCTTCTTGTTGCTCCTTGTGCTAGCAAGGACTTCAAGTGCACTTGTCGCGTGAAGGAGATGAAGGATGAACTTGGCGTGGATGAACTCTTCCTTGTCCTCGTCCAAACTCACCACACCGAAAGCAAGAAGCAATCGTTGAGAAGAGACAAGCGTTTTTTTTTTTCATCCAAGTGAGGCGTTGAAGAACCATTTCCGAAACCTCCATTCCCAAAATGGTAAGTCATCACTTCAAACGTTCATGTCTAATGAACCAAAACAAAACGCCAATTCGATTGAACCATGCGTTCACATATGTGAACCGGTTCAATTGAATTCGGTCCAATTGAATTCGGTTTAAAGACTAAATTGAACCAAGCCAAGCAATGGTCTAAATCTCATCTGAACCATGAAGGTTCGAGATCTAACCGTACATCCCTTGATGCCTTTGATCTCACCGATCTAGCATCACTACTCTCGATCGAAGCTTACCGATATCAAGCCCTAATCAATCAAACATGATCAGGCTAGATCTCACTTACAATCAGAGTTTAAACTCCTTTAAACTGAACCAAAACAATTCAGTCCACACGATCTGACTCAAGAAAGCCATATCATCAATTTGTGCGACCCTGAGGGTTTCCTTTAAATGTCGGTAACGATAACTTACGTTATCACGATCAGTGAGGGGTATCTAGCAACACATCACTGTCTCCCGATATAAAGGAAATAGTCTTCCAAGACTACACCCAAACCATGGCACAAGTGTGAATCAAACTCACAAGGCATGCATGTTTCCTTTGCCACTGGATGTTCTTATTGGACAAGCATGTCAAGCCTGTAACTCCAATACGATGAGCATGATTAGATCAGATGAACATAGTCATCTGGGTATGGCCATACACTTTCTCAATCATCTCATATAAGGGGGGCCCCTTTAGAACATCACACTCCTTAAACAAGGAGACGGCAATCCTTTATCTATCACTAGTGCCCTAACCTGACTCAAGCTCACCATCCAAGATAGTCTATAATCATTATGTTTCAAATGATATTGAACTACCTCAAAACAATGACAATCATCATTTAGAAACACAAGTGATCTCAAGTCAAAGGAAATGTGCCACTTGCTGCTATCAAGGATTATTCACATTGTGACAAACAATTGAATATCCTAAAAGGGTCTGTCCAGTACATCCAATGTACCCATGAGTCTACATCTTATTCCATGCTCGAAGCATCCTATTGAAGGGAACCCCTTCTAAAGGGGTAGAAACCCATATGGTGGCGCAACAAAATTTCGCATGGGATATTAGGGTTTCAAAAGATCTATATATGTCATATAACTAGCTTTCGAATATTTGAATGGATGAAGAAAAACTCATACCATTGCCATCGGTTTGATGAAGCTTTGGAAGGAAAGACGCAAGCGAGCCTTCTCCTAAGTTTCACACACAAGATGATCAATGCGCCTACCCTTGGTGCTCTTTGTGCTAGCAAAGTTCCAAGGTGTCCTTGATCGAAAAGGAAGGGAGAGAGCAACTCCTTGCTTGGTCGAAACTTCCTCTCTTCTTCACGTTGTCGCCTCACGCAAAAATGTCTAGAGGAAAAAATCAGATGGCGAGAATAGAGGAATATGGTCTCTTCGAACATGATCCTCATCCAAGTGGAGATCATGGTTACTAAAAATAGTAACCACCACTCGCCCCAACGCTCACGCCAAGTGAACATGTCGCCAAGCCTTGAACCATGCGCTCATTACATGAGCCGGTTCAACTTGGTCTGGTTCAAAGACCATTCGACCCAAGCCATCAGTCCAGATCACATTGAACCCTAAAGCTCTGGATCCGACCGTTGATCTCTAGATGCTTCTGATCTCACCGATCTGGCATCCATTCTCTCAATCGAAGCTTACCGATCTGTAGCCCTAGTCAATCAGACATGATCAGACTTGATCTCACTTACAATCAGAGATTAAATCCCTTTAAACTGAACCCAAACAATTCAGTCCTCACGATCTGACTTAAGTAAGCCATATCATCAAATTGTGCGACCCTGAGGGTTTCCTTTAAATGTCGGTAATGATAATTTACATTATCACGATCAGTGAGGGGTATCTAGCAACACATCACTGTCTCCCGATATAAAGGAAAGAGTCTTCCAAGACTACACCCAAACCACAGCACAAGTGTGAATCAACTCACAAAGCATACATATTTTCTTTGCCACTGGATGTTCTTATTGGACAAGCGTGTCAAGCTTGTAGCTCCAATATGATGAGCATGATTAGATCAGATGAACATAGTCACCTGGGTATGGCCATACACTTTCTCAATCATCTCATCCAGGGGGCCCCTTTAGAACATCACACTCCTTAAACAAGGAGACGGCAATCCTATATCTATCACTAGTGCCCTAACATGACTCAAGCTCACTATCCAAGATAGTCTATAATCATTATATTTCAAATGATATTGAACTAACTCAAAACAATGACAATCATCATTTAGAAAACACAAGTGATCTCAAGTCAGAGGAAATGTGCCACTTGTCATACTCAAGGAATATTCACATTGTGACAAGCAATTGAATATCCTAGTAGGGTCTGTCCAGTACATCCAATGTACCCATGAGTCTACATCTTATTCCATGCTCGAAGCATCCTATAAGATTAGAACACATATTAGTCTTAACCATATCAAGGCTGTCTCATGTTCACCAAGATATATCGACTAAGGACACAACAGCATGTCAGCCCAGCTGAACAGCTTTGAGACATTATTCAGAAGAACATATATTGCAGCAGACAATGTAACAACCTGAATAATAACCATGCCTTTATAAACATAAAAGTTTATTACATGATACTGATACAATCCCAAGGCCTCAAACATTAGGCTAAGGGCATACCCCAACAATCTCCCACTTGCACTTAATCTAATGGTTGAGATATCTCAAACCCATATTATTACAGTGCTTCTCATGCTTCTGCTGCGCCAGAGGCTTGGTAAGCAGGTCTGCCAGATTGTCATCTGTATGTACCTTGCAAACTTTGATCTCGCCACGATCAATGATCTCCCTGATCAAATGAAACCGTCTTTGTATGTGCTTGGACTTCTGGTGCGACCGTGGTTCCTTTGCTTGTGCGATTGCTCCAGTGTTATCACAGAAGATAACCAAAGGATCTGCACTCGAAGGAACAACACCAAGTTCTCTCACGAACTTACGAATCCACACTGCCTCCTTGGATGCTTCCGAGGCTGCAACATACTCGGCTTCTGTTGTGGAATCAGCAACAGTTGACTGTTTGTAACTCTTCCACACCACTGCTCCTCCATTCAAGCTAAAAACATAGCCTGATTGCGATCGGAAATCATCCTGGTCCGACTGGAACGAAGCGTCAGTATATCCTTCTATACTGAGTTCTTCCTGACCACCATATATCAAGAACATATCTTTGGTCCTCCGCAGATATTTTAAGATGTTCTTGACTGCAATCCAGTGCGCCATACCTGGATTACTTTGGAAACGACTGGTCACGCTTAACCCGTAAGCGACGTCTGGGCGAGTACACAACATCGCATACATAATGGAACCAATAGCCGAAGCATAAGGCGTATTGTCCATTTCATCTTTCTCAGTCTGTGTTTGTGGACACTGACTCTTCGAAAGATTCAGACCATGTCTGACTGGAAGATATCCTCGTTTAGAATTCTCTAAATGAAATCTCTCCAGGACTTTATCGATGTAAGTACTCTGGCACAGCCCGAGAAGCCTCTTAGATCTATCCCTGTAGATCTTCACACCTAATACATAGGCTGCTTCTCCTAAATCTTTCATCTGGAAACATTTCCTCAGCCATGCCTTCACAGCATGCATTTCAGGAATGTCATTTCCAATGATCAAGATATCATCGACGTAGAGGACTAGGAAAGTAATCACGCTCCCACTAAACCTCTTATATACACACGGGTCATCCTCGTTCTTGATGAAACCAAATTCAGTGACTGATTCATCAAAACGAATATTCCAGCTTCTCGATGCTTGCTTAAGTCCATAAATGGACTTCTTTAACTTGCATATCTTATGACGATCTGATGGATTAGTGAAACCCTCAGGTTGTGTCATGTACACATCCTCATCCAGATTTCCATTAAGGAAAGCTGTTTTCACATCCATCTGCCAGATCTCATAATCATAATATGCAGCTATCGCGAAAAGAATCCGAATAGACTTAAACATAGCTACAGGTGAGAAAGTTTCATCATAATCTATCCCGTAGATTTGTTTGAAACCTTTCGCAACTAGCCTGCCTTTATAGGTAACCACGTTACCATCCATGTCAATCTTCTTCTTGAAGATCCATTTACAGCCTATAGGGATTACTCCCGGAGGCGGATCAACCAAATCCCAAACTTGGTTATCTGACATGGAGTCCATCTCGGCGCGCATAGCTTCGAGCCATCTCGCTGACTCCGGTCCATTGACCGCATCTGCATAAGTGAGGGGTTCATCATTATCAATGATGTAGACTCCGTCATAGCGCTCAGGCTGTCGACGAATCCTTCCCGATCTTCGCAGTTCCCGTGATATCTGAGCCTCAGGATGTTCAATAACCTGATCTACCGGCTCAGGCTCATCCAACTGTGCTTGAGCACTTTGTCCTTCCTCTGGATTCTCATCCAGCTTTATTTCTCTCCCACTGGCCTCTTGCAGAAGAAACTCCTTCTCAAGAAATATGGCCGTCCGAGCAACAAAAACCTTGTTCTCCTTGGGATCGAAGAAATAATAACCCTTAGTTTCCTTAGGGTAACCGACAAAGATACATTTGTCAGATCTGCTCTCTAGTTTCCCAGAGGCGAGCTTTTTGACATAAGCCTCGCAACCCCAGATCCTGATAAATGTTAAGCTCGGCTGTTTCCCATACCATAACTCATATGGCGTCTTTGAAACGGCCTTGGATGGCACTCGGTTTAGTACCTTTGCAGCTGTTTCCAGTGCAAAACCCCAAAAGGAGTTGGGTAAAGAAGCCTGACTCATCATAGAACGAACCATATCAAGTAACGTTCTATTTCTCCTCTCGGACACACCATTCCATTGCGGTGTTCCTGGCGGAGTGAGCTGTGAGATAATCCCACACTCCTTCAGATAGTCAGTAAACGTATGACTCAAGTATTCTCCACCTCGATCTGAGCGAAGTGCCTTGATATTTCGGCCTAGCTGATTCTGTACTTCATTCTTGAACTCTTTGAACTTGTCAAAAGATTCACTCTTATGTCTCATTAAAAAGACATAGCCATACCTACTGAAATCATCAGTAAAGGTAATGAAGTACTGATAGCCACCTCTGGCATGTTTACTAAATGGCCCACACACATCACTGTGTATAAGGTCAAGTAAACCTGAAGCCCTTTGACCTTTGTGAGGAAAAGGTGACTTCGTCATTTTTCCCATCAAACAAGCTTTGCATGTATCAATCTCCTTGTAGGAGAATGACCCCAGCAGTCCATAATCATGCAACCGCTTAATGCGTTTCTCGTTTATATGGCCTAAACGACTATGCCATAGCAAGGTGCTGTCATCAGCATACTTGGCTTTCTTAATATCAATATTTTGTATAGAACGCTCCATGTCCAACATGAATAACCCATTGCTAATTGAACCAGTTGCATAAACAATATTATCATAAGATAAAACACACTTTGAAATATTGCATTCAAAGGAAAATCCCTTCCTGACAAGAGCAGGAATGGAGATAATATTTTTAGTAATACTGGGAACAAAATAACAACTGTTTAGTTCCAATACAAGTCCAGATGGTAAAGAAATGAAATAGTCTCCTACAGCAACAGCAGCAACCCGTGCCCCGTTTCCAACGCGTAGGTCCACCTCATGCTGTCCCACCTGCCTTCTTCTCTTGAGTTCCTGTACATTTGAACAAATGTGAACTCCACATGCAGTGTCCAACACCCATGATATAGAAGAAGATGAAAACATGACCTCAGTCACGAATATACCTGAGCCAGAAGCGATGCTTCCCCTCTTATCTCCTTGGAGCGCTTTACAGTCCTTTTTCCAGTGACCCAGCTGGCCACAGTGGAAACATCTGTATTCCTTGGACCGCTTGACCTTTTGCTTCAAAGCCTTGCTGTAGCTCTTGACAGGGGTCTTGCCCTTCTTCCCCTTCTTCTTGTTCCTAGAAGGAACCATTAAGACAGAGGTCGAAGGCTTACCCTTCAGAGTCTCCTCAGTGGTCAAGAGCATATTGAGCAGCTCTGCCGGAGTACAATCGATTTTGTTCATATTAAAATTAATAATGAACGCGTCGAATGAAGGCGGGAGAGACTGCAGAATAATATCCACAGCAAGCTCCTGGTTGATGGTATGCCCCAGTTTCTCTAGAGCCTCCTTGTGCCCAATCATCTTGAGCACGTGAGCTCCCACTGGGCTCCCTTCAGCCAGTTTGCTCTGAAAGAAAAGCTTCGTCAAGTTATAGCGTTCTGTCCTCGCTTGTGCAGCATACAGCATCTTGAGGTTCGCTATCATGTCTATAGCAGACATATCCTCATGCTGACGCTGCAGCGGTGGCGTCATAGACGCTAGCATCAGGCAAGCGACATCAATGCTATCATTGACGTGCTTTTCATAGGCTTCCCGAACCGCCCTTGCGGCGTTCGGAGCGGGCTGAGGCGGTATCGCCGTCTCGAGGACATACAGTTTCCTCTCTGCCTTAAGTACGATCTTAAGGTGTCCAAACCAGTCAGAGAAGTTCGGCCCAGCAAACTTCTCCCTTTCCAGTAGGGATCGCACATTGAAGTTCATGGTGTTCGTTGCTGCAGGTATCTACAACAATGCAAGAACAGCAAGGTCAGTATCAATGTATAAGAATCAATCAGGACTTAAGAAAGATTCTTTTTCTCACTATTTTATCTGGCTTGAAAAATCCAACAAAACAGCCCGAAAGAGTAGAACTCTTTTAGTGAGATGGGATCCAGATTTCATACTTGGTCTCCGCGTCCCGCTCAGGCGAGATAAGATGCACAGAGAGTACAAGCACTAATCTCTGGTAGGCAGTCCCTGCCAATCGCCAACCCGTGCGATTCCCCTTCATCTGGGCAGTCCAGCAGACTGTGCCAACTGAGTTGGTACAACACAGTCTCTGACCCCACAGATGGCTGCCTCCATGTGCTACCATATGCGCCACATATGTAGCCTACACGGTCAAGCTGACCCGACCTACTCCCTGGACCACCATGTGCTATGCTGAGCAACGAGAAGGGATAAATCCCTACTCTGTAACACACAGGTGTAATCCCGCACCGTCTGAAGATAGATGGACGTGCCCACTGAGTGGGTACAACACGGCTCCAACGATAATCAGAACAGTGAGGTTTCGCGTCAGAAGGCTTACGAGCTTGATATTTTAGCGTTGGATTTTAACGGTCTTTTATCTTCTTCACTATCATGCAATTCCTATGGTGATAGCAGAAGATAAACTTAATCATGCAATTCTAATATTTAAACAATAAAATAAAAGAAAGCATGAATCTTATGTGGTAAAAGCCCATTGAGCCTAAGTAAGACCTTAACCTAACTTAAGTCTTCACAAGAGCTCTTCATGGGTCTTTAGCTGCTCATCTGGCCCAAACCAGGGCCCAAGCGCCATCTGCAACTCAGGTGCGCCTACCAGGAATTTGCGCCTGGTCCCAGAGTCGAACCCTGGACCTCCCACCTGGTCAAGCCTCTGCTGTAAGCGCCTCTGCCAAGTGTGCTTTGTGCTCTTGTCTAATTAAATTACAAATTTAACTATCTAGACAAGATTGACACGCAGGTCAATTTCACATTATAAATTAATTGAACTGTGATACGGAGATCACAAAATTAAAAATTAATTTACAATTAATTCCCAGGCACGCAGGCCCCAGCACAGCACACATTAAAACACGGGCAGCCCACATAAGAATAAATAAACATACATATGCATCAATCAACAATCATGTGATCCATCATAAAATTAAAATTTTTGAAAACCCCATGGGATCAATTTTAATTTTCCTTATTTGCCCTACAACCTTACAATGGTCCATTACTAGGGATCCACTCATCAGACCTAGTCAGATCCACTGCCCTTGCATGCACCAAGTCCTAACTGACTTGAGTTGACCAAAAGGCCAACCATGCATGCGCCAAGGGCTGAACGACCACACTGAGGTCTGGCAAGCGGGTGTGACCCCGGGCCTAACTCAGGTGCGTTCATGGGTCGTCTCAATCAGACATCGCTACACGCCTGTCTGCAGTCGACCTATAGCCACCTCAAGCTTGCGCCAAGGTGCTATCTGGTCGACCCATCAAGGCTGTCAGATAGTCTGATCAGACTGGTTGGATCTTGACTAGACTGAGATTTCAACCCTAATAACCCATCTAAGGGTTTATAGCATGGCCTTAGATCTAATGTTAATCGCGCATGTGATATTTCCTTTTGAGAAAACATAAGCCACAATATGCGCCAACATAGATGCGCAAAAAGAAAAGCATAAACAAGTTTCGCACATATAAGATCTAAGCATATTTGGATCACAATCAAAGCAATCATATGAACATATAACCCTAGCTCTGATACCAATTGAAGGGAACCCCTTCTAAAGGGGTAGAAACCCATATGGTGGCGCAACAAAATTTCGCATGGGATATTAGGGTTTCAAAAGATCTATATATGTCATATAACTAGCTTTCGAATATTTGAATGGATGAAGAAAAACTCATACCATTGCCATCGGTTTGATGAAGCTTTGGAAGGAAAGACGCAAGCGAGCCTTCTCCTAAGTTTCACACACAAGATGATCAATGCGCCTACCCTTGGTGCTCTTTGTGCTAGCAAAGTTCCAAGGTGTCCTTGATCGAAAAGGAAGGGAGAGAGCAACTCCTTGCTTGGTCGAAACTTCCTCTCTTCTTCACGTTGTCGCCTCACGCAAAAACGTCTAGAGGAAAAAATCAGATGGCGAGAATAGAGGAATATGGTCTCTTCGAACATGATCCTCATCCAAGTGGAGATCATGGTTACTAAAAATAGTAACCACCACTCGCCCCAACGTTCACGCCAAGTGAACATGTCGCCAAGCCTTGAACCATGCGCTCATTACATGAGCCGGTTCAACTTGGTCTGGTTCAAAGACCATTCGACCCAAGCCATCAGTCCAGATCACATTGAACCCTAAAGCTCTGGATCCGACCGTTGATCTCTAGATGCTTCTGATCTCACCGATCTGGCATCCATTCTCTCAATCGAAGCTTACCGATCTGTAGCCCTAGTCAATCAGACATGATCAGACTTGATCTCACTTACAATCAGAGATTAAATCCCTTTAAACTGAACCCAAACAATTCAGTCCTCACGATCTGACTTAAGTAAGCCATATCATCAAATTGTGCGACCCTGAGGGTTTCCTTTAAATGTCGGTAACGATAATTTACATTATCACGATCAGTGAGGGGTATCTAGCAACACATCACTGTCTCCCGATATAAAGGAAAGAGTCTTCCAAGACTACACCCAAACCACAGCACAAGTGTGAATCAACTCACAAAGCATACATATTTCCTTTGCCACTGGATGTTCTTATTGGACAAGCGTGTCAAGCTTGTAGCTCCAATATGATGAGCATGATTAGATCAGATGAACATAGTCACCTGGGTATGGCCATACACTTTCTCAATCATCTCATCCAGGGGGCCCCTTTAGAACATCACACTCCTTAAACAAGGAGACGGCAATCCTATGTCTATCACTAGTGCCCTAACATGACTCAAGCTCACCATCCAAGATAGTCTATAATCATTATGTTTCAAATGATATTGAACTAACTCAAAACAATGACAATCATCATTTAGAAAACACAAGTGATCTCAAGTCAGAGGAAATGTGCCACTTGTCATACTCAAGGAATATTCACATTGTGACAAGCAATTGAATATCCTAGTAGGGTCTGTCCAGTACATCCAATGTACCCATGAGTCTACATCTTATTCCATGCTCGAAGCATCCTATAAGATTAGAACACATATTAGTCTTAACCATATCAAGGCTGTCTCATGTTCACCAAGATATATCGACTAAGGACACAACAGCATGTCAGCCCAGCTGAATAGCTTTGAGACATTATTCAGAAGAACATATATTGCAGCAGACAATGTAACAACCTGAATAATAACCATGCCTTTATAAACATAAAAGTTTATTACATGATACTGATACAATCCCAAGGCCTCAAACATTAGGCTAAGGGCATACCCCAACACCTATAAGATTAGAACACATATTAGTCTTAACCATATCAAGGCTGTCTCATGTTCACCAAGATATCTCGACTAAGGACTTATAGCCTGTCAGCCTAGCTGAACAGCTTTGAGACATTATTCAGAAGTACACTTATTACAGCAGACAAGGTAACAACCTGAATAATAACCATGCCTTTTATAAACATAAGAGTTTATTACATGATACTTTTACAATCCCAAGGCCTCAAACATTAGCCTTAAGGGCATACCCTAACACATAGTCCAGTCACTCCGTCAGTGGAGGCACTACCTCGTCCACTGTGAGTTCATTTTGTATAGCGACCATCAGGCCCTGTCATTCCTTAGTGCTGAAAAGAAATTGGGCGCCCGCCATGCCAAGTGGGTTGAGTACTTACAACAATACTCCTTTGTGATCAATCACAAGGCGGCTAAGAAAAATGTCGTTGCGGACGCTTCGAGTCGCGTTCAGACCCTCTTGTGCGTAATACGCACCCGCGTCAACACCTTTGACCACGTCAAGGAGGAATACACCACGTTCTCCGACTTCGGCGCCATTTATGCCGCCTTGACTGAGTCTCTAACCCCGAGTCACCGTGCCAGCTCTGCGAGGGCTACCTTTTCTCGGGGAATTGCTTGTACATTCCCCGATCATCGCTTCGAGATCATCTTTTGCTCGAGCTGCACATGGGAGGTGTCGCCGGCCATCATGGCCATGATAAGACCCTTGAAATTGCAGAAGAATGCTTCTTTTCGCCTTCCCTCCCCAAGGATGTTGAGTGCATAGTGCGCTATTGATGTAGGGTGGAGACACGTGTTGTGCAAACCAGAACAAAGAGTATTTTTACCAGAATTCAGTGCTATAGAAATATATCATTTAAGAAAAGTAGCTATGTAGGTTCCAAAGATCCAAAATTTGAACTGATTAAGCCAAGATGTAGAGAAAAACTAGTTCTTTTCAACCGTATAGCAATTAGAGTGTGAAGAACTATCAGACAATAAGAACATGTGCGATAAAATGCCTAATCAGATTAGCAAATCAAAATAGCATAGAAATCGTTTCAGTCTTCAAAATTTGTTAGGTCTACTAGGTTGACCTGGTGATTCTTCCATGGAACCATGTGGTACAACAACTGGGATGTAACATACTCTTCCAAATCGTTTCAGAGTTCAGGGATTCCAGCAAGTCCAAGTATTTTAAATACCTGCACAAAGAAGGTTAAACATATTAGTTTTAAAGAAGAACAGAAGAATAGTTAGACACGGGAATCTGAAAACAGGGGACGTCGCGCGATGGAGCAGAGTTCGTCGCCGGACAACCGGTGGTGCACGAACTCGGAACCTGCTACTACTGGAGGATGCTGTGGCTGACGAGAGGACGTGGCCAGAGTTTGGATATGAAAGATGGCCGGACGGAGGAGATCAACGATGAAAGGCGGATCTGAGGCGGAAGCTGGGTGGAAACAGGGGAAAACGAGCGTGGAGCAGAGTTGGTCGGCGTTCGTCCGGTGGCTGACGATCGCCGGACCTGTTACGATGGGAGGTCCCTCTGACTATGGCGAAGTGGTGGCCGGAGTTTGGAGGCGGACGGTGGCTGGTCGGAGTCGAACGGCGCTGAAAGGCGGGAGTAGGGCGGAATCAGGGCGAGAACAGGGGATCGAAATGAAGTTTCGATTCCGGTGATCGGAGAGTCGGATGGATGGATGCCGGTGGCTGTGGCTTCGTCTTGGGGAGAGGGAGTGGTGGCCGAAGTCTCGTGGATATCCGGCCGGTGGATCGTCGGCGGCGAACTCGGAAAATTCCAAAAATCTGGAACTGTTGCGGCTGGAAGATTGAACTTGTGAGGAAGAAGAGAATGGAGGAGAGGGGAAGAGAGGAGGAAGGGGCTCAGCCCTAGAAGGAGGTGAGGGGAAGGATAGGCGACACAAGCGCCTCAGAGGAGAAGAAGATCGGAGACATCCGATTGAGGAAGCAAAACCATTTCCATTCAACAAATCTGTGTTTACAAGGTTCAAGCTTTGATACATATAGGGGAAGCTTTCCAAGCGAACGTTGTTGGGTGAACGTTGCTATTTCCTTCCACGGCAGCAGAGAGACGTTGGGAGCTTTGAGCGAAGATGGCAGCCAAGTGACGTTGGAGTTTCCCTTTTCTCTTGGCTGAGCAAATGTAACGTTGGAGCTTCCTTTTTTTGCTCTGTTGAAGATGATGCGTTGGCTGCAAAGGTGGGTTGCAAGGTGCAGCGTTGGAGATGGGCTTTAATGCCTTGGGCCTCTTTTATTCTTGAAGTAGTTCCTCCTATTATTTGAGCTAGCTTTATGAGTGATGCTTTGCTAGCTTATTTGTGACCTTACGAGTCTGTCTATGGCACCTTTAGGCTCCACTTGTATCTTCGTGGCTTGTGGTTCCTGTCCGCATCATTCTCCCCGGGTGAAAAAAAATTCTTCTCCGAAGAATGGTTATTGCGGTGATGCTGTAGAAGTCCTGGAGGGGCAAAAGTCAATTGTCCTTCATGGGTCTAAATATGCAAAGTGTTGTCATCAGAGCATCCTATCTTGTTGTTCCATGGCCATGGTCCAAGCGGTAAGTTAGGGACACCTGCATTGAATTCCCTTTCTCGGCCATATTCATTAGTAAAGTTGTCATAGAAAATCACAATACTTTGAAAAGAACAAGGAATGATGAAGTCAATATACTCAATTTCAATAAGAGCAGAGTGCAAAACGTGTTTGAGTTCATTATGTTTTGTTGATCCTAATGGTGGCTTAAGGGTGTGAGTCGAAGGGCCTAAGAGACAAGATTCAAGCATCATAGGGTCCTGAGAGAAATTTTCTAAGTCTAGGGGTTTTCCTAAGTGTTGAGGCTTAGGATCTAAGTCAAGTTCAAAAAGCTCTAGGTATTCCTTAGACTCAGGTTTGGTCAACTTATGCTCAAGTATGAGAGTGGATGGACCTAGACATGGTTCATAAAACATCAAGTTCAATGATGGGCTTTCTAAGCAAGGCCCATGATGCATTAAACTTATAATAGGTGTATCCAAACTAGGTTCATCTAAAGAGGTTAGATCTAACTTAGGTCCAAGCTGAGAACCTATGGGTATGGGCCCTAAAATTGAAGGTAAAGGTGTTGGCCCTAAAATTGAAGGTGAAGGCATTGGTTCTTCCTGTCTTACTTCTTCAAGCTCACTGGTTTCATCAAGACATGAATTAGGCTCTAAAGTAGGCTCTAAGGTTTGCTCTTGAAGCTCTAAAAGGGTTGAACTTTCTTCTTTAATCTGTAAACATTGCTCTTTTAGTCTTTCTAAAATTTGCTTAATCTCTTTAATATCTTCACGCATTTCCTTACAAAGGCTATGTGCTGGCTTTTCATCTTTAGGATAGACTATGTGTTCCAAACCTTTATGAATAAAACTATAATACCAAGGTTTTGTAAAATAATATCCTTGAAAATCATGCATAAATTCATTGCCTAATAAAATGTCAAAGCCTTCTAAACTCATCACATCACACCAAATTTCAGTTCTGATATTGTCTAACTGGATGGGAACTAAACATTGAAAGTCAATTAAAGTTTTAGTATAGTCTTCCCAAATTATGACATAAGGGTAATCATGTTTTTGCATCGTGAGTCCAAAGTGTTCAAGTGATCTAATAGATATAATATTGAACTTAACCTCATGATCTATAATTGTTCTACTTTTATAACCATTACACCAAGCATGAGTTTTGAAGCTATTCAGACTATGTGTGAGAACCTTATGGTTGTCCCTTTTAGATATAAGTTCTTTTTTGGGTGTGATTTCCCTTTGATAAAAGTGACGCACCATGATGTGTTATGAGTAGTTTGGGTGCAAATAGGGTGTAAGCAAGAAATTTTTTTTTTCTAGCAAATAAATTAACAAACATGCAAAAGCAACTAAACGTTAGAGCATATAGTTTTATTTATTTATTTTTTTTATGCAAAAACTTCAACAAGCAAATAACTTAAGATATGCAAACAAAATATCAAGTAACAACTAAATGTGAAAGCATGTAATTTTTTTGTTTTATGCAAACAAACTATTAAGAACAACTAAGCATGAAAGCACAAATTGAGAATGATTTTTTTTTTTTTTTTTTTATGTAATGAGCAAAGCAAAGGATCGTGTAAGCAGACAAGAGTTGCTCATGTTGGGGTATGCCCTTAAGGCTAATGTTTGAGGCCTTGGGATAGTAACAGTATCATGTATAAACTTTTTAGTTTATAAAGGCAATGGTTGTTATTCAGGTTGTTACCTTGTCTGCTGTAATAAGTGTACTTCTGAATAATGTCTCAAATGCTGTTCAGCTGGGCTGACATGCAGTAAAGTCCTTAGTTGATATATCTTGGTGAACATGAGACAGCCTTGATATGATTGAGACTAATATGTGTTCTAATCTTATAGGATGCTTCGAGCATGGAATAAGATGTAGACTCATGGGTACATTGGATGTACTGGACAGACCCTACTAGGATATTCAATTACTTGTCACAATGTGAATAATCCTTGTATGTGTACAAGTGGCACATTTCCTTCGACTTGAGATCACTTGTGTTTCTAAATGATGATTGTCATTGTTTTGAGGTAGTTCAATATCATTTGAAACATAATGATTATAGACTATCTTGGATGGTGAGCTTGAGTCATGTTAGGGCACTAGTGATAGATATAGGAATGCCGTCTCCGTAATTGGAGTGTGATGTTCTAAAGGGGCCCCCTGGATGAGATGATTGAGAAAGTGTATGGCCATACCCAGATGACTGTGTTCATCTGATCTAATCATGCTCATCATATTGGAGTTACGAGCTTGACAGGCTTGTCCAATAAAGAACATCCAGTGGCAGAGGAAGCATGTATGCCTTGTGAGTTGGATTCACACTTGTGCTGTGTTTTGGGTGTAGTCTTGGAAGACTCTTTTCTTTATATCGGGAGACAGTGATGTGTTGCTAGATACCCTTCACTGATCGTGATAACGTAAGTTATCGTTACCGACATTTAAAGAAAACCCTTAGGGTCGCACAATTTGATGATATGGCTTACTTAAGTCAGATCGTGTGGACTGAATTGTTTGGATTCAGTTTTAAAGGGATTTAATCTCTGATTGAAAGTGAGATCTAGTCTGATCATGTTTGATTGATTAGGGCTTGAGATCGGTAAGCTTCGATTGAGAGAATTGATGCTAGATTGGTGAGATCAAGAGCATCAAGAGATCAACGGTCAGATCTTAAGCCTTAGGGGTTTAATTTGATCTGGACTAAAGGCTTGGGCTGGTTTGATTTGGGCTTTGAACCAAATGCAATTGAACCATGGCTCGGTTCAAAGAGGAGCGATTGGTTCACTTGAAGTGAACGCATGATCGCATGAGAGTATGAGGCGAGTTTTTGGCTTGCTATTTTTAGAAGCCACGCTCCCACGTTCAACGAGAACGTTGCACTCGTCGCCTCTTTATGGCTCTCGCTCTCGTGTGGTGACAAGGCTACACGAAAAGAGGGGTGCAAGAGCTTCATCGACCTTGCCGCAAGAGATCTCATATCCTCCATACGAAGGACTCCTTGAAGATTTGCTAGCACAAAGTCGCCAAGGAAGTAGTCGCCTTCTCATTGTGTGCGTCATCTTTGGAGAAAAGGCATTTGCGTTTTTTCTTCCAAGGCGCCATCCAGAAATGGCTATGGTATGAATTCTTATCATGAATACATGTTGTTAAAAGTTGATCATGTGACATGTTTTCGATCCTATGAAACCCTAGCATCCGCTGCCCATATTATGTTTGCGCCACTTTAGGGTTTCGCCCCCCTTAGATTTAGGGGACTCTCAATTGGTATCAGAGCCATGTTTGATGCATGATTCATATGATTGCTTTATGTTATGTATTGTGATCCATGTTTGCGCAAGCTGAATAGATCTAGGGTTATCTTCATGCGAAAATTTTACATGCTTGTTGTGGCGCATGAATGATGCTTCTTTGGTTGCGCTTATGGGTTAGATCTATAGTTTATGCGAAAGTTTTTGCATGTCGAAACTCAATATTTGTTTCCTTTAGTTGGCGCATGCTTTGGTTTTTCTGAAAAAACAAAACTCTTGCGCGACTCACATTAGATCTAACTAGCGCCTGCTTTAAACCCTTAGACGGGTTATTAGGGTTGAAGTCATCTTCTAAATAGATCCAAACAGTCTGATCAGACTATCTGACAGCCTAGATGGGTCGACCAGATAGCACCTTGGCGCAAGCCTGAGGTGGCTATAGGTCGACTGCAGACGGCGTGTAGCGATGTCTGGTTCAGACACCCTATGAACGCACATGAGTTAGGCCCGGGGTCACACCCGCCTGCCAGACCTCATTGTGGTCGTTCAGCCCTAGGCGCATGCATGGTTGACCATTTGGTCGACTCAAGTCAGTTAGGACTTGGTGCATGCAAGGGCAATGGATCTGACTAGATTGATGAGTGGATCCCTATTAATGGACCGTTGTAAGGCAGCAGGGCAAATAAGGAAATTAAAATTGATGCCAATGGGGTTTTTCAAAATTTTATTTTCCTAATTGGATCACATGATATTTGATGCCATTTGCTTGTTTATTTCATCTTATGTGGGCTGCCCGTTTAAATGTGTGCTGTGCTGGGGCCTGCGTGCCTGGAACTTAAATGTAAATTAATAGTTATTGTGATCTGCGCATCACATATTATTTAATTTATAAAATGTAATTGACCTGCGTGTCAATCTTGTCTAGATAGATTAATTTGTAAGTTAATCAGACACGAGCACAGAGTACACTTGGCAGAGGCGCTTGCAGCAGTGGCTAGACCAGGAAGGAGGTCCAGGGTTCGACTGTGGGACCAGGCGCATTTTCCCTGGTAGGCGCACCTGAGCTTCAGATGGCGCTTGGGCCCTGGTTTGGGCCAGATGAGCAGCAAAAGACCCATGAAGAAAAGCAAGTGAAGACTTAAGTTAATTAAGGTCTTACTTAGGCTATGGGCTTTTACCACATAAGATCCATGCTTTCTTTTATTGTTGTTTAAATAAGTAGAACAGCATGATTTATTTATCTTTTGCTATCACCATAGGAATTGCATGATAGTGAACAAGATAAAAGACCGTTAAAATCCAACACTAAAAATATCAAGCTCCTAAGCCTTCTGACGCGAAACCTCACTGTTCTGATTATCGTTGGAGCCGTGTTGTACCCACTCAGTGGGCACGTCCATCTATCTTCAGACGGTGCGTGATTACACCTGCGTGTTACAGAGAAGGGATTTATCGCTTCTCGTTGCTCAGCATAGCACGTGGTGGTCCAGGGAGTAGGTCGGGTCAGCTTGACCATGTAGGCTACATATGTGGCGCATATGGTAGCACATGGAGGCAGCCATCTGTGGGGTCAGAGACTGTGTTGTACCAACTCAGTTGGCACAGTCTGCTGGATTGCCCAGATGAAGGGGAATCGCACGGTTTGGCGATTGGCTGGGACAGCCTACCAGAGATTAGTGCTTGTACTCTCTGTGCATCTTATCTCGCCTGAGCGGGACGCGGAGACCAAGTATGAAATTTGGATCCCATCTCACTAAAAGGGTTCTACTCTTTCGGGCTGTTTTGCTGGATTTTTCAGCCAGATAAAATAGTGAGAAAAGAATCTTCCTTAAGTCCTGGATTGATTCTTACATTGATACTGACCTTGCTGTTCTTGCATTGTTGTAGATACCTGCAGCAACGAACACCACGAATTTCAATGTGCGATCCCTACTGGAACGCGAGAAGTTTGCTGGGCCGAACTTCTCAGACTGGTACGGACACCTTAAGATCGTTCTTAAGGCAGAAAGGAAACTGTATGTCCTCGAGACGGCGATACCGCCTCAACCCGCTCCGAACGCCGCAAGGGCGGTTCGTGAAGCTTATGAAAAGCATGTCAATGATGGCATTGATGTCGCTTGCCTGATGCTTGCGTCGATGACGCCACAGCTGCAGCGTCAGCATGAGGATATGTCGGCTATTGATATTATAGCGAACCTCAAGCTGTTGTATGCTACACAGGCGAGGACTGAACGCTATAATCTGACAAAACTTTTCTTTCAGAGCAAACTGGCTGAAGGGAGTCCAGTGGGAGCTCATGTGCTCAAGATGATTGGGTACAAGGAGTCTCTAGAGAAACTGGGACATACCATCAATCAAGAGCTTGCTGTAGACATTATTCTGCAGTCTCTCCCGGCCTCTTTCGATGCGTTCATCATTAACTTTAATATGAACAAAATCGACTGTACTCCGGCAGAGCTGCTGAACATGCTCTTGACTACTGAGGAGACTCTGAAGGGAAAGCCTTCAACCTCTGTCTTGATGTTTCCTTCAAGGAACAAGAAGAAGGGGAAGAAGGGCAAAGCCCCAGTCAAGAACTACAACAAGGCTCTGAAGCAAAAGCTGAAGCGGTCAAAGGAATACAGATGTTTCCATTGTGGCCAACCAGGTCACTGGAAAAAGGACTGTAAAGCGCTCCAAGGAGTCAACAGGGGAAGCATTCCTTCTGGCTCAGGTATTTACGTGACGGAAGTCATGATTTCTTCTTCTTCTGTTTCATGGGTGTTGGACACTACATGTGGAGTTCACATTTGTTCAAATGTACAGGAACTCAAGAGAAGAAGACAGGTGGGACAGCATGAGGTGGACCTACGAGTTGGAAACGGGGCACGGGTTGCTGCTGTTGCTGTAGGAGACTATTTCATCTCTTTGCCATCTGGACTTGTATTGGAACTAAACAATTGTTACTTTGTTCCCAGTATTACTAAAAATATTATCTCTATTCCTGCTCTTGTCCGGAAAGGGTTTTCCTTTGAATGCAATATTTCAAAGTGTGTTTTATCTTATGATAATATTGTTTATGCTACTGGTTCAATTAACAATGGGTTATTCATGTTGGACATGGAATGTTCTATACAGCAAATTGATAATAAGAAAGCCAAGAATGCTGATGAAAGCACCTTGCTATGGCATAGTCGTTTAGGCCATATTAACAAGAAGCGCATTAAGCGGTTGCATGATCATGGACTGCTGGGATCATTCTCCTATGAGGAGATTGATACATGCAAAGCTTGTTTAATGGGTAAAATGACGAAGTCACCTTTTCCTAACAAAGGTCAAAGGGCTTCAGGTTTACTTGACCTTATACACAGTGATGTGTGTGGGCCATTTAGTAAACATGCCAGAGGTGGCTATAGTACTTCATTACCTTTACTGATGATTCCAGTAGATATGGGTATGTCTATCTTATGAGACATAAAAGTGAATCTTTTGACAAGTTCAAAGAGTTCAAAAATGAAGTACAGAATCAGCTAGGCCGAAATATCAAGGCACTTCGTACTGATCGAGGTGGAGAATACCTAAGTCGAGAGTTTACTGACTATATGAAGGAGTGTGGGATTTGTTGGGGTATGCCCTTAAGGCTAATGTTTGAGGCCTTGGGATTGTATCAGTATCATGTAATAAACTTTTATGTTTATAAAGGCAATGGTTGTTATTCAGTTTGTTGCCTTGTCTGCTGTAATAAGTGTACTTCTGAATAATGTCTCAAAGCTGTTCAGCTAGGCTGACATGCTATATGTCCTTAGTCGAAATATCTTGGTGAACATGAGACAGCCTTGATATGGTTAAGACTAATATGTGTTCTAATCTTATAGGATGCTTCGAGCCTGGAATAAGATGTAGACTCATGGGTACATTGGATGTACTGGACAGACCCTACTAGGATATTCAATTGCTTGTCACAATGTGAATAATCCTTGTTTGTATCAAGTGGCACATGTCCTTTGACTTGAGATCACTTGTGTTTCTAAATGATGATTGTCATTGTTTTGAGGTGGTTTAATATCATTTGAAACATAATGATTATAGACTATCTTGGATGGTGAGCTTGAGTCAGGTTAGGGCACTAGTGATAGATAAAGGATTGCCGTCTCCTTGTTTAAGGAGTGTGATGTTCTAATGGGGCCCCCCCTGGATGAGATGATTGAGAAAGTGTATGGCCATACCCAGGTGACTGTGTTCATCTGATCTAATCATGCTCATCATATTGGAGTTACAGGCTTGACACGCTTGTCCAATAAGAACATCCAGTGGCAAAGGACACATGCATGCCTAGTGAAATGGATTCACTCTTGAGCTGTGGTTTGGGTGTAGTCTTGGAAGACTCTTTCCTTTATATCGGGAGACAGTGATGTGTTGCTAGATACCCCTCACTGATCGTGATAACGTAAGTTATCGTTACCGACATTTAAAGGAAACCCTCAGGGTCGCACAATTTGATGATATGGCTTACTTAAGTCAGATCGTGTGGACTGAATTGTTTCGGTTCAGTTTAAAGGGATTTAAACTCTGATTGTAAGTGAGATCTAGTCTGATCATGTTTGATTGATTAGGGCTTGAGATCGGTAAGCTTCGATCGAGAGTGTTGATGCTAGATCGATCAGATCAGGAGCATCAGAAGATGAATGGTCAGATCTAGGACCTTAGGGTTTAATTCGATCTTGACTTAATGCTTGGGCTAATTCGGTTTGGTCATTGAACCAAAGACCTTGAACCGGCTCATGATTGAGCGCTTGGTTCAATGTGAATAAGCGAGTTTCGAATAGTTCAACGCAAAACGTTTTGGAATTAAAGACTTTCTATAATTGGAAAGTCGGTTTTTCAAGTGTAAAAACGTCTCCACGTTTTGGCTGAACGTCTCCACTTCGTGTGGATCGTTGTCTCACTTCTTCCTCGCGCGGACTCTCGGGTGTAGAGAAGAGAACTCACGCCGAAGTCTAGTGGAGAAAGCCGAGCAAGTCTTTCATCACCCCGACAAGCGATCAAAGACACTTTGGTGCCTTGCTAGCACAAGGAGCGATCGAAGTGTAGGCCTTCTTCCTCTTGTGTGCGATTCCTTTGGAGAAGAAGCAATCGAGTCTTTGCTTCCAAGGCATCATCTAAACTATGGCATCGGTATGACCCTTTGTTGATTTTAGCAACCTTTCATCTAGTTGATTATATATCATACATGCGATTCTTGAATCCCTAATTTCCGCCATGCAAAGGTTTCGGTTATGCATGTTTAGGGTTCTCGCCCCCCTCTCGAAAGGGGTTTCTTCAATTGGTATCAGAGCTGCGGTTGTATGTATGGTTATATGATTGCTTTGTGATCCTTGTTTGCGCTCTAGTATAGATCTTTTTCACATGCGAATCTACATGCTAGGTTTTAGGTGTTGGCGCATGTGTTTTGTTCATGTTTTTGCATGATCTTGTTGGCGCATGTTTAGTTTGTTGAATGGTATTTCATTAAAAACTTGTTTACTTGCGCGCAAACAATTAGATCTATATGCGCTTACTATAAACCCTTAGACGGGTTGATGGGGTTGAAGTCACCCTCTAGGTTGTTGGGGTATGCCCATAAGGCTAATGTTTGAGGCCTGTGGGAATGTATCTGTATCATGTAATAAACTGTTATGTTTATAAAGGCATGGTTGTTATTCAGTTAGCTACATTGTCTGCTGCAATATATGTTCTTCTGAATAATGTCTCAAAGCTGTTCAGCTCGGCTGACATGCTATTATGTCCTTAGTCGATATATCTTGGTGAACATGAGACAGCCTTGATATTGTTAAGACTAATATGTGTTCTAATCTTATAGGATGCTTCGAGCATGGAATAAGATGTAGACTCATGGGTACATTGGATGTACTGGACAGACCCTACTAGGATGTTCAATTGTTTGTCACAATGTGAATGTTCCTTGATTAAGACAAGTGGCACATTTCCTCTGACTTGAGATCACTTGTGTTTTCTGAATGATGATTGTCATTGTTTTGAGATGGTTCAATATCATTTGAAACATAATGATTATAGACTATCTTGGATGGTGAGCTTGAGTCAGGTTAGAGCACTAGTGATAGACATAGGATTGCCGTCTCCTTGTTGAAGGAGTCTGATGTTCTAAAGGGGCCCCCTGGATGAGATGATTGAGAAAAGTGTATGGCCATACCCAGGTGACTATGTTCATCTGTTCTGATCATGCTCATCATATTGGAGTTACGAGCTTGACAGGCTTGTCCAATAAGAACATCCAGTGGCAAAGGAAATATGTATGCTTTGTGAAATGATTCACACTTGTGCTGTGGTTTGGGTGTAGTCTTGGAAGACTCTTTCCTTTATATCGGGAGACAGTGATGTGTTGCTAGATACCCCTCACTGATCGTGATAATGTGAATTATCGTTACCGACATTTAAAGGAAACCCTCAGGGTCGCACAATTTGATGATATGGCTTACTTAAGTCAGATCGTGTGGACTGAATTGTTCAGGTTCAGTTTAAAGGGATTTAATCTCTGATTGTGAGTGAGATCTGGTCTGATCATGTTTGATTGATTAGGGCTTGAGATCGGTAAGCTTCGATCGGGAGAATAGATGCCAGATCGGTCAGATCAAGAGCATCGAAGAGATTGACGGTTAGATCTGAAGCCTTAGGGTTTAAGTAAGATCTAGACCATATTGCTTGGGTTAATTGGTCTTGGACCAAACCGATGTGAACTGGCTCATTGGTTGAGCGCATGGTTCAAGTGATGTGGCATTTGCGATTGGGTAAACCCAAGAGCGCACGTTGAGAAGTGGATGCTATTTTTGGATAGCACTTCTACTAATCGTGGCCATGACTCACGATTGCCTCACTTCACGCCCCCCCCTTCTCTTTGTTCGTCGCCAACGCTTGGCTTAGACGAGACAACATCTCGGCTAGAGAAGAGGAGGACGACAAGAGAGAAAAACTTACTCAAGCAAGGCGATCTCTTCTCCCTTCCATTCGACAAAGGCTTCTTGGAACCTTGCTAGCACAAGGAGCACCAAGGAAAGTAGGCGACACCAATTGTGTGCGTCACCTTAGGAGAAGGCTCGCTTGCGCCTTTCCTTCCAAGTTTTCATCCAACGCATATGGCTATGGTATGAATTCAAGTTTACTTAAGTTGATCATATATCATGCAATAGATTCTTTCAAACCCTTAATTCCGCTGCAAAAGTTTTATGCGCCATATGTCTAGGGTTTTTGCTCCCCCTAGAAGGGGACCCCCCTTAGGTTAAGGGGTACTTTCAATTGGTATCAGAGCCAAAGTTGATGCATGCATTTTATGATTGCTTCATGTTGTGTGATCCATGTTTTAGATCTAGAATTATCAACATGCGAATATACATGTTTCATACCGAAACTTGTCTATGTTATTTTGCTTGTTGGCGCTTTCAGGTTTTATCTAAAATCCTTATTACATGCGCGCTCCAAATAGATCTAAGCCCATACTTTAAACCCTTAGACGGGTTACTAGGGTTGAAGTCACCCCCTAGGTTAGATCCAGAATGTCTGATCAGATCATCTGACAACCTGAATGGGTCGATCAGATAGCACCTTGGCGCATGCCTATGGTGGCTATAGGTCGACTGCACACAGGTGTGTAGCGATGTCTGATTGAGACAACTAATGAACGCACCTGAGTTAGGCCCGGGGTCACGCCCGTTTGCCAGACCTTAGTGTGGTCGTTCAGCCCTGGCGCATGCATAGTTGACCTTATGGTCGACGCAAGTCAGTTAGGACTTGGTGCGTGCAAGGGCAGTGGATCTGACTAGGTTGGATGAGTGGATCCCTAGTAATGGACCGTTGTAAGGTAGTAAGGGCGAATAAGGAAATTAAAATTGATACCTATGGGTTTTCGAAATTTAATTTTCTTGGTTGGATCACATGTTTGAATGTTGCATATGCTTGTTTATTTCTTCTTATGTGGGCTGCCCATATTAATTGTGTGCTGTGCTGGGGCCTGCGTGCCTGTATTAAAAATTGTAAATTAATTGTTGTGATCTGCGCATCACATTGTTTTAATTTATAAAATGTTAGTGACCTGCGTGTCACTCTTGTCTAGATAGTTAAATTTGTAATTTAATTTGACAAGAGCACAGAGCACACTTGGCAGAGGCGCTTGCAGTAGTGGCTGGACCAGGTGGGAGGTCTAGGGTTCGACCCTAGGACCTGGCGCAAATTCCTGGTGGGCGCACCAGAGCTGCAGATGGCGCTTGGGCCCAGGTTTGGGCCAGATGAGCAGCAAAAGACCCATGAAGAGCAAATGAAGACTTAAGTTAGGTTAAGGTCTTCTAGGGCTATGGGCTTTTACCACATAAGATTCATGCTTTCTTTTATTGCTTAATATTAGAATTGCATGATTAAATTATCTTCTGCTATCACCATAGAAATTGCATGATAGGCAAGAAGATAAAAGACCGTTAAAATCCAACGCTAAAATATCAAGCTCGTAAGCCTTCTGACGCGAAACCTCACTGTTCTGATTATCGTTGGAGCCGTGTTGTACCCACTCAGTGGGCACGTCCATCTATCTTCAGACGGTGCGGGATTACACCTGCGTGTTACAGAGTAGGGATTTATCCCTTCTCGTTGCTCAGCATAGCACGTGGTGGTCCAGGGAGTAGGTCGGGTCAGCTTGACCGTGTAGGCTACATATGTGGCGCATATGGTAGCACATGGAGGCAGCCATCTGTGGGGTCAGAGATTGTGTTGTACCAACTCAGTTGGCACAGTCTGCTGGACTGCCCAGATGAAGGGGAATCGCACGGGTTGGCGATCGGCAGGGACTGCCTACCAGAAACTAGTGCTTGTACTCTCTGTGCATCTTATCTCGCCTAAGCGGGACGCGGAGACCAAGTATGAAATCTGGATCCCATCTCACTAAAAGAGTTCTACTCTTTCGGGCTGTTTTGCTGGATTTTTCACGCCTGATAAAATAGTGAGAAAAAGAATCTTTCTTAAGTCCTGATTGATTCTTATACATTGATACTGACCTTGCTGTTCTTGCATTGTTGTAGATACCTGCAGCAACGAACACCATGAACTTCAATGTGCGATCCCTACTGGAAAGAGAGAAGTTTGCTGGGCCGAACTTCTCTGACTGGTTTGGACACCTTAAGATCGTTCTTAAGGCAGAGAGGAAACTGTATGTCCTCGAGACGGCGATACCGCCGCAGCCCGCTCCGAACGCCGCAAGGGCGGTTCGGGAAGCCTATGAAAAGCACGTCAATGATAGCATTGATGTCGCTTGCCTGATGCTAGCGTCTATGACGCCACCGCTGCAGCGTCAGCATGAGGATATGTCAGCTATACAGATTATAGCAAACCTCAAGATGCTGTATGCTGCACAGGCGAGGACTGAACGCTATAATTTGACTAAGCTCTTCTTTCAGAGCAAACTGGCTGAAGGGAGCCCAGTGGGAGCTCACGTGCTCAAGATGATTGGGCACAAGGAGGCTCTGGAGAAACTGGGGCACACCATCAACCAGGAGCTTGCTGTGGACATTATTCTGCAGTCTCTCCCGCCATCATTCGACGCGTTCATTATTAATTTTAATATGAACAAAATCGATTGTACTCCGGCAGAGCTGCTGAATATGCTCTTGACCACTGAGGAGACTCTGAAGGGTAAGCCTTCGACCTCTGTCTTGATGGTTCCTTCAAGGAACAAGAAGAAGGGGAAGAAGGGCAAGGCCCCGGTCAAGAATTACAGCAAGGCTCTGAAGCAGAAGGTGAAGCGGTCCAAGGAATACAGGTGTTTCCACTGTGGCCAGCTGGGTCACTGGAAAAAGGACTGTAAAGCGCTCCAAGGAGATAAGAGGGGAAGCTTCGCTTCTGGCTCAGGTATATTTGTGACTGAGGTCATGTTATCTTCTTCTATATCATGGGTGTTGGACACTGCATGTGGAGTTCACATTTGTTCAAATGTACAGGAACTCAAGAGAAGAAGACAGGTGGGACAGCATGAGGTGGACCTACGAGTTGGAAACGGGGCACGGGTTGCTGCTGTTGCTGTAGGAGACTACTTTATTTCTTTACCATCTGGACTTGTATTGGAACTAAACAGTTGTTACTTTGTTCCCAGTATAACTAAAAATATTATCTCCATTCCTGCTCTTGTCGGGAAGGGATTTTCCTTTGAATGCAATATTTCAAAGTGTATTTTGTCTTTTGATAATATTGTTTATGCAACTGGTTCAATTAACAATGGGTTATACATGTTGGACATGGAATGTTCGATACAGCAAATTGATATTAAGAAAGCCAAGTATGCTGATGACAGCACCTTGCTATGGCATAGTCGTTTAGGCCATATTAACGAGAAACGCATTAAGCGGTTGCATGATCATGGACTGCTGGGATCATTCTCCTATAAGGAGATTGATACATGCAAAGCTTGTTTAATGGGTAAAATGACGAAGTCACCTTTTCCTCACAAAGGTCAAAGGGCTTCAGGTTTACTTGACCTTATACACAGTGATGTGTGTGGGCCATTTAGTAAACATGCCAGAGGTGGCTATCAGTACTTCATTACCTTTACTGATGATTTCAGTAGATATGGGTATGTCTATCTGATGAGACATAAGAGTGAATCTTTTGACAAGTTCAAAGAGTTCAAGAATGAAGTACAGAATCAGCTAGGCCGAAATATCAAGGCACTTCGCTCAGATCGAGGTGGAGAATACCTAAGTCATGCATTTACTGACTATCTTAAGGAGTGTGGGATTATCTCACAGCTCACTCCGCCAGGAACACCGCAATGGAATGGTGTGTCCGAGAGGAGAAATAGAACGTTACTTGATATGGTTCGTTCTATGATGAGTCAGGCTACTCTTCCATACTCCTTTTGGGGTTTTGCGCTGGAAACAGCTGCAAAGGTACTAAACCGAGTGCCATCCAAGGCAGTTTCAAAGACGCCATATGAGTTATGGTATGGGAAACAGCCGAGCTTGACATTTATCAGGATCTGGGGCTGCGAGGCTTATGTCAAAAAGCTCGCCTCTGGGAAACTAGAGAGCAGATCTGACAAATGTATCTTTGTCGGTTACCCTAAGGAAACTAAGGGTTATTATTTCTACGATCCCAAGGAGAACAAGGTTTTTGTTGCTCGGACGGCCATATTTCTTGAGAAGGAGTTTCTTCTGCAAGAGGCCAGTGGGAGAGAAATAATGCTGGATGAGAATCCAGAGGAAGGACAAAGTGATCAAGCACAGTTGGATGAGCCTGAGCCGGTAGAACAGGTTATTGAACAACCTGAGGCTCAGATATCACGGGAACCGCGAAGATCGGGTAGGATCCGTCGACAGCCTGAGCGCTATGACGGAGTCTACATCATTGATAATGATGAACCCCTCACTTATGCGGATGCGGTCAGTGGACCGGAGTCAGCGAGATGGCTTGAGGCTATGCGCGCCGAGATGGACTCCATGTCAGATAACCAAGTTTGGGATTTGGTTGATCCGCCTTCGGGAGTTATCCCTATAGGCTGTAAATGGATCTTCAAGAAGAAGATTGACATGGATGGTAACGTGGTTACCTATAAAGGCAGGCTAGTTGCGAAAGGTTTCAAACAAATCTACGGGATAGATTATGATGAAACTTTCTCACCTGTAGCCATGTTTAAGTCTATTCGGATTCTTTTCGCGATAGCTGCATATTATGATTATGAGATTTGGCAGATGGATGTGAAAACAGCTTTCCTTAATGGAAATCTGGATGAGGATGTGTATATGACACAACCAGAGGGTTTCACTAATCCAGCAGATCGTCATAAGATATGCAAGTTAAAGAAATCCATTTATGGACTTAAGCAAGCATCTAGAAGCTGGAATATTCGTTTTGATGAATCAGTCACTGAATTTGGTTTCATCAAGAACGAGGATGACCCGTGTGTATATAAGAGGTTTAGTGGGAGCGTGATTACTTTCCTAGTCCTCTACGTCGATGACATCTTGATAATTGGAAATGACATTCCTGAAATGCATGCTGTGAAGGCATGGCTGAGGAAATGTTTCCAGATGAAAGATTTAGGAGAAGCAGCCTATGTGTTAGGTGTGAAGATCTACAGGGATAGATCTAAGAGGCTTCTCGGGCTGTGCCAGAGTACTTACATTGATAAGGTCCTGGAGAGATTTCACTTAGAGAATTCTAAGAAAGGATATCTTCCAGTCAGACATGGTCTGAATCTTTCAAAGAGTCAGTGTCCACAAACACAGACTGAGAAAGATGAAATGAACAATACGCCTTATGCTTCGGCTATTGGTTCCATTATGTATGCGATGTTGTGTACTCGCCCAGACGTCGCTTACGGGTTAAGCGTGACCAGTCGTTACCAAAGTAATCCAGGTATGGCGCACTGGATTGCAGTCAAGAACATCTTAAAATATCTGCGGAGGACCAAAGATATGTTCTTGATATATGGTGGTCAGGAAGAACTCAGTATTGAAGGATATACTGACGCTTCGTTCCAGTCGGACCAGGATGATTTCCGATCGCAATCAGGCTATGTTTTTAGCTTGAATGGAGGTGCAGTGGTGTGGAAAGGTTTCAAACAGTCAACTGTTGCTGATTCCACAACAGAAGCCGAGTATGTTGCAGCCTCGGAAGCATCCAAGGAGGCAGTGTGGATTCGTAAGTTCGTGAGAGAACTTGGTGTTGTTCCTTCGAGTGCAGATCCTTTGGTTATCTTTTGTGATAACACTGGAGCAATCGCACAAGCAAAGGAACCACGGTCGCACCAGAAGTCCAAGCACATACAGAGACGGTTTCATTTGATCAGGGAGATCATAGATCGTGGCGAGATCAAAGTATGCAAGGTTCATACAGATGACAATCTGGCAGACCCGCTTACCAAGCCTCTGGCGCAGCAGAAGCATGAGAAGCACTGTAATAATATGGGTTTGAGATTTCTCAACCATTAGATTAAGTGCAAGTGGGAGATTGTTGGGGTATGCCCTTAAGGCTAATGTTTGAGGCCTGTGGGAATGTATCTGTATCATGTAATAAACTGTTATGTTTATAAAGGCTTGGTTGTTATTCAGTTAGCTACATTGTCTGCTGCAATATATGTTCTTCTGAATAATGTCTCAAAGCTGTTCAGCTCGGCTGACATGCTATTATGTCCTTAGTCGATATATCTTGGTGAACATGAGACAGCCTTGATATTGTTAAGACTAATATGTGTTCTAATCTTATAGGATGCTTCGAGCATGGAATAAGATGTAGACTCATGGGTACATTGGATGTACTGGACAGACCCTACTAGGATGTTCAATTGTTTGTCACAATGTGAATGTTCCTTGATTAAGACAAGTGGCACATTTCCTCTGACTTGAGATCACTTGTGTTTTCTAAATGATGATTGTCATTGTTTTGAGATGGTTCAATATCATTTGAAACATAATGATTATAGACTATCTTGGATGGTGAGCTTGAGTCAGGTTAGAGCACTAGTGATAGACATAGGATTGCCGTCTCCTTGTTGAAGGAGTCTGATGTTCTAAAGGGGCCCCCTGGATGAGATGATTGAGAAAAGTGTATGGCCATACCCAGGTGACTATGTTCATCTGTTCTGATCATGCTCATCATATTGGAGTTACGAGCTTGACAGGCTTGTCCAATAAGAACATCCAGTGGCAAAGGAAATATGTATGCTTTGTGAAATGATTCACACTTGTGCTGTGGTTTGGGTGTAGTCTTGGAAGACTCTTTCCTTTATATCGGGAGACAGTGATGTGTTGCTAGATACCCCTCACTGATCGTGATAATGTGAATTATCGTTACCGACATTTAAAGGAAACCCTCAGGGTCGCACAATTTGATGATATGGCTTACTTAAGTCAGATCGTGTGGACTGAATTGTTCAGGTTCAGTTTAAAGGGATTTAATCTCTGATTGTGAGTGAGATCTGGTCTGATCATGTTTGATTGATTAGGGCTTGAGATCGGTAAGCTTCGATCGGGAGAATAGATGCCAGATCGGTCAGATCAAGAGCATCGAAGAGATTGACGGTTAGATCTGAAGCCTTAGGGTTTAAGTAAGATCTAGACCATATTGCTTGGGTTAATTGGTCTTGGACCAAACCGATGTGAACTGGCTCATTGGTTGAGCGCATGGTTCAAGTGATGTGGCATTTGCGATTGGGTAAACCCAAGAGCGCACGTTGAGAAGTGGATGCTATTTTTGGATAGCACTTCTACTAATCGTGGCCATGACTCACGATTGCCTCACTTAACGCCCCCCCCCCTTCTCTTTGTTCGTCGCCAACGCTTGGCTTAGACGAGACAACATCTCGGCTAGAGAAGAGGAGGACGACAAGAGAGAAAAACTTACTCAAGCAAGGCGATCTCTTCTCCCTTCCATTCGACAAAGGCTTCTTGGAACCTTGCTAGCACAAGGAGCACCAAGGAAAGTAGGCGACACCAATTGTGTGCATCACCTTAGGAGAAGGCTCGCTTGCGCCTTTCCTTCCAAGTTTTCATCCAACGCATATGGCTATGGTATGAATTCAAGTTTACTTAAGTTGATCATATATCATGCAATAGATTCTTTCAAACCCTTAATTCCGCTGCAAAAGTTTTATGCGCCATATGTCTAGGGTTTTTGCTCCCCCTAGAAGGGGACCCCCCTTAGGTTAAGGGGTACTTTCATAGGTTAGATCCAATAGTCTGATCAGACCATCTGACAGCCTAGATGGATCGACCAGATGGCACCTGTGCGCAAGCACAAGGTGGCTATAGGTCGATTGCATCACAGGCGTGTAGCGAGGTCTGGTTGAGACAACTAGTGAACACACATGAGTTAGGCCCGGGGTCACACCCGCTTGCCAGAACTCATGTTGGTTGTTCAGCCCTTGGCGCATGCATGGTTGACCATTAGGTCAACTTGAGTCAGTTAGGACTTGGTGCATGCAAGGGCATGGATCTAACTAGATTGTTGAGTGGATTCCTATCAATGGACCGTTGTAAGGTTGTAGGGCACATAAGGAAATTAAAATTGATGCCTATGGGGTTTTCAAAATTTTATTTTCTTTGTAAGGGATCACATGATGATTGATTGATGCCATATGCTTGTTTATTTAATCTTATGTGGGATGCCCAATTTAATGTGTGCTGTGCTGGGGCCTGCGAGCCTGGAATTAAACTTGTAAATTAATTTGTATTGTGATCTGTGAATCACATTTTTAATTAATTTATTGTATAATTGACCTGCGAGTCAAGCTTGTCTAGATAGATCAAAATGTATTTTGATTAGACAAGAGCTCAAAAGCACACATTGCAGAGGCGCATTCAGCTGGTGGGCGCACCTGAGCTGCATTGAGCGCTAGGGCCCTGGGTTGGACCAGATGAGATGCAAAAGACCCAAGAAGCAAGTGAAGACTTAAGATAACTTAAGGTCTTACTTAGGGTTCATGGGCTTTTACCACATAAGATCAGCATGCTTTCTATTTATTGCTTTTATAATTAGAATTGCATGAGTTTATCTTCTGCTATAGCCATAGGATTTGCCTGATAGTAAGAAGATAAAAGACCGTTAAAATCCAACGCATCAATATCAAGCTCGTAAGCCTTCTGACGCGAAACCTCACTGTTCTGATTATCGTTGGAGCCGTGTTGTACCCACTCAGTGGGCACGTCCATCTATCTTCAGACGGTGCGGGATTTCACCTGCGTGTTACAGAGAAGGGATTTATCGCTTCTCGTTGCTCAGCATAGCACGTGGTGGTCCAGGGAGTAGGTCGGGTCAGCTTGACCATGTAGGCTACATATGTGGCGCATATGGTAGCACATGGAGGCAGCCATCTGTGGGGTCAGAGATTGTGTTGTACCAACTCAGTTGGCACAGTCTGCTGGATTGCCCAGATGAAGGGGAATCGCACGGGTTGGCGTTTGGCAGGGACTGCCTACCAGAAATTAGTACTTGTATTCTCTGTGCATCTTATCTCGCCTGAGCGGGACGCGGAGACCAAGTATGAAATCTGGATCCCATCTCACTAAAAGAGTGTTACTCTTTCGGACTGTTTTAATGGATTTTTCAGTCAGATAAAATAGTGAGAAAAGAATCTTTCTTAAGTCCTGGATTGATTCTAAACATTGATACTGACCTTGCTGTTCTTGCATTGTTGTAGATTCCTGCAGCAACGAACACCATGAGCTTCAATGTGCGATCCCTACTGGAAAGGGAGAAGTTTGCTGGGCCAAACTTCTCAGACTGGTTCGGACACCTTAAGATCGTTCTTAAGGCAGAGAGGAAACTGTATGTCCTCGAGACGGCTATACCGCCTCAACCCGCTGCGAACGCCGCAAGGGCGGTTCGTGAAGCCTATGAAAAGCACGTCAATGATAGCATTGATGTCGCTTGCCTGATGCTAGCGTCTATGACGCCACCGCTGCAGCGTCAGCATGAGGATATGTCGGCTATAGAAATTATAGCGAACCTCAAGATGCTGTATGCTGCACAGGCGAGGACAGAACGCTATAATCTGACAAAGCTTTTCTTTCAGAGCAAACTGGCTGAAGGAAGCCCAGTGGGAGCTCACGTGCTCAAGATGATTGGGCACAAGGAGGCTCTAGAAAAACTGGGGCATACCATCAATCAGGAGCTTGCTGTAGACATTATTCTCCAGTCTCTCCCGCCCTCTTTCGATGCGTTCATTATTAACTTTAATATGAACAAAATCGATTGTACTCCGGCAGAGCTGCTGAATATGCTCTTGACTACTGAGGAGACTCTGAAGGGAAAGCCTTCAACCTCTGTCTTAATGGTTCCTTCTAGGAACAAGAAGAAGGGGAAGAAGGGCAAGGCCCCTGTCAAGAGCTACAGCAAGGCTCTGAAGCAAAAGGTCAAGCGGTCAAAGGAGTACAGATGTTTCCACTGTGGCCAGCTGGGTCACTGGAAAAAGGACTGTAAAGCGCTCCAAGGAGATAAGAGGGGAAGCATTGCTTCTGGCTCAGGTATTTACGTGACGGAAGTCATGGTTTCATCTTCCTCTATATCATGGGTGTTGGACACTGCATGTGGAGTTCACATTTGTTCAAATGTGCAGGAACTCAAGAGAAGAAGACAGGTGGGACAGCATGAGGTGGACCTACGCATTGGAAACGGGGCACGGGTTGCTGCTGTTGCTGTAGGAGACTATTTCATCTCATTACCATCTGGCATTGTATTAGAACTAAACAGTTGTTACTTTGTTCCCAGTATTACTAAAATATTATCTCTATTCCTGCTCTTGTCAGGAAAGGATTTGCCTTTGAATGCAATATTTCAAAGTGTGTACTTTCTCTTGATAATATTGTTTATGCTACTGGTTCAATTAACAATGGGTTATTCATGTTGGACATGGAAAATTCTATACAAAACATTGATAATAAGAAAGCCAAGTATGCTGATGACAGCACCTTGTTATGGCATAGTCGTTTAGGCCATATTAACAAGAAGCGCATTAAGCGGTTGCATGATCATGGACTGCTGGGATCATTCTCCTACGAGGAGATTGATACATGCAAAGCTTGTTTGATGGGTAAAATGACGAAGTCACCTTTTCCTCACAAAGGTCAAAGGGCTTCAGGTTTACTTGACCTAATACACAGCGATGTGTGTGGGCCATTTAGTAAACATGCCAGAGGTGGCTATCAGTACTTCATTACCTTTACTGATGATTTCAGTAGATATGGATATGTCTATTTAATGAGACATAAAAGTGAATCTTTTGACAAGTTCAAAGAGTTCAAAAATGAAGTACAGAATCAGCTAGGCCGAAATATCAAGGCACTTCGTTCTGATCGAGGTGGAGAATACTTGAGTCATGCATTTACTGACTATCTAAAAGAGTGTGGGATTATCTCACAGCTAACTCCGCCAGGAACACCGCAGTGGAATGGTGTGTCCGAGAGGAGAAATAGAACGTTACTTGATATGGTTCGTTCTATGATGAGTTAGGCTACTCTACCTTACTCCTTTTGGGGATTTGCACTGGAAACAGCTGCAAAGGTACTAAACCGAGTGCCATCCAAGGCAGTTTCAAAGACGCCATATGAGTTATGGTATGGGAAACAGCCTAGCTTGACATTTATTAAGATCTGGGGTTGCGAGGCTTATGTCAAAAAGCTCGCCTCTGGGAAACTGGAGAGTAGATCTGACAAATGTTTCTTTGTCGGTTACCCTAAGGAAACTAAGGGTTATTATTTCTACGATACCAAAGAGAACAAGGTATTTGTTGCTCGGACGGCTATTTTTCTTGAGAAGGAATTTCTTCTGCAAGAGGCCAGTGGGAGAGAAATAAAACTGGATGAGAATCCAGAAGAAGGACAAAGTGCTCAAGCAGAGTTGGATGAGCCTGAGCCGGTAGAACAGGTTACTGAACAACCTGAGGCTCAGATATCACGGGAACCGCGTAGATCGGGAAGGATTCGTTGACAGCCTGAGCGCTATGACGGAGTCTACATCATTGATAATGATGAACCCCTTACTTATGCGGATGCGGTCAGTGGACCGGACTCAGCGAGATGGCTTGAGGCTATGCGCGCCGAGATGGACTCCATGTCAGATAACCAAGTCTGGGATTTGGTTGATCCGCCTCCGGGAGTTATCCCTATAGGCTGTAAATGGATCTTCAAGAAGAAGATTGACATGGATGGTAACGTAGTTACCTATAAAGGCAGGCTAGTTGCGAAAGGTTTCAAACAAATCTACGGGATAGATTATGATGAAACTTTCTCACCTGTAGCTATGTTTAAGTCTATTCGGATTCTTTTCGCGATAGCAGCATATTATGATTATGAGATCTGGCAGATGGATGTGAAGACGGCTTTCCTTAATGGAAATCTGGATGAGGATGTGTATATGACACAACCAGAAGGTTTCGCTAATCCATCAGATCGTCATAAGATATGCAAGTTAAAGAAGTCCATTTATGGACTTAAACAAGCATCTAGAAGCTGGAATATTCATTTTGATGAATCAATCAGTGAGTTTGGTTTCATCAAGAACGAGGATGACCCGTGTGTATATAAGAGGTTTAGTGGGAGCGTGATTACTTTCCTAGTCCTCTACGTCGATGATATCTTGATCATTGGAAACGATATTCCTGAAATGCATGCGGTTAAGGCATGGTTAAGGAAATGTTTTCAGATGAAAGATCTTGGAGAAGCAGCCTATGTATTAGGTGTGAAGATCTACAGGGATAGATCTAAGAGGCTTCTCGGGCTGTGCCAGAGTACTTACATCGATAAAGTCCTGGAGAGATTTCATTTAGAGAATTCTAAAAGAGGATATCTTCCAGTCAGACATGGTCTGAATCTTTCGAAGAGTCAGTGTCCACAAACACAGACTGAGAAAGATGAAATGGACAATACGCCTTATGCTTCGGCTATTGGGTCCATTATGTATGCGATGTTGTGTACTCGCCCAGACGTCGCTTACGGGTTAAGCGTGACCAGTCGGTTCCAAAGTAATCCAGGAATGGCGCACTGGATTGCGGTCAAGAACATTTTAAAATATCTGCGGAGGACCAAAGATATGTTCTTGGTGTATGGTGGTCAGGAAGAAATCAGTATAGAAGGATATACTGACGCTTCGTTCCAGTCTGACCAGGATGATTTCCGATCGCAATCAGGCAATATTTTTAGCTTGAATGGAAGTGCAGTGGTGTGGAAAAGTTTCAAACAGTCAATCGTTGCTGATTCCACAACAGAAGCTGAGTATGTTGCAGCCTCGGAAGCATCCAAGGAGGCAGTGTGGATTCGTAAGTTCGTTCAAGAACTTGGTGTTGTTCTTTCGAGTGCAGATCCTTTGGTTATCTTCTGTGATAACACTGGAGCAATTGCACAAGCAAAGGAACCACGGTCGCACCAGAAGTCCAAGCACATACAGAGACGGTTTCACTTGATCAGGGAGATCATAGATCGTGGCGAGATCAAAGTCTGCAAGGTTCATACAGATGACAATCTATCAGACCCGTTTACCAAGCCTCTGGCGCAGCAGAAGCATGAGAAGCACTGTAATAATATGGGTTTGAGATTTCTCAACCATTAGATCAAGTGCAAGTGGGAGATTGTTGGGGTATGCCCTTAAGGCTAATGTTTGAGGCCTTGGGATAGTAACAGTATCATGTATAAACTTTTTAGTTTATAAAGGCAATGGTTGTTATTCAGGTTGTTACCTTGTCTGCTGTAATAAGTGTACTTCTGAATAATGTCTCAAATGCTGTTCAGCTGGGCTGACATGCAGTAAAGTCCTTAGTCGATATATCTTGGTGAACATGAGACAGCCTTGATATGATTGAGACTAATATGTGTTCTAATCTTATAGGATGCTTCGAGCATGGAATAAGATGTGGACTCATGGGTACATTGGATGTACTGGACAGACCCTACTAGGATATTCAATTGCTTGTCACAATGTGAATAATCCTTGTATGTGTACAAGTGGCACATTTCCTTTGACTTGAGATCACTTGTGTTTCTAAATGATGATTGTCATTGTTTTGAGGTAGTTCAATATCATTTGAAACATAATGATTATAGACTATCTTGGATGGTGAGCTTGAGTCATGTTAGGGCACTAGTGATAGATATAGGAATGCTGTCTCCTTAATTGGAGTGTGATGTTCTAAAGGGGCCCCCTGGATGAGATGTTTGAGAAAGTGTATGGCCATACCCAGATGACTGTGTTCATCTGATCTAATCATGCTCATCATATTGGAGTTACGAGCTTGACAGGCTTGTCCAATAAAGAACATCCAGTGGCAGAGGAAGCATGTATGCCTTGTGAGTTGGATTCACACTTGTGCTGTGTTTTGGGTGTAGTCTTGGAAGACTCTTTTCTTTATATCGGGAGACAGTGATGTGTTGCTAGATACCCCTCACTGATCATGATAACGTAAGTTATCGTTACCGACATTTAAAGAAAACCCTTAGGGTCGCACAATTTGATGATATGGCTTACTTAAGTCAGATCGTGTGGACTGAATTGTTTGGATTCAGTTTTAAAGGGATTTAATCTCTGATTGAAAGTGAGATCTGGTCTGATCATGTTTGATTGATTAGGGCTTGAGATCGGTAAGCTTCGATTGAGAGAATTGATGCTAGATTGGTGAGATCAAGAGCATCAAGAGATCAACGGTCAGATCTTAAGCCTTAGGGGTTTAATTTGATCTGGACTAAAGGCTTGGGCTGGGTTGATTTGGTCTTTGAACCAAATGCAATTGAACCATGGCTCGGTTCAAAGAGGAGCGATTGGTTCACTTGAAGTGAACGCATGATCGCATGAGAGTATGAGGCGAGTTTTTGGCTTGCTATTTTTAGAAGCCACGCTCCCACGTTCAACGAGAACGTTGCACTCGTCGCCTCTTTATGGCTCTCGCTCTCATGTGGTGACAAGGCTACACGAAAAGAGGGGTGCAAGAGCTTCATCGACCTTGCCGCAAGAGATCTCATATCCTCCATACGAAGGACTCCTTGAAGATTTGCTAGCACAAAGTCGCCAAGGAAGTAGTCGCCTTCTCATTGTGTGCGTCATCTTTGGAGAAAAGGCATTTGCGTTTTTGCTTCCAAGGCGCCATCCAGAAATGGCTATGGTAAGAATTCTTATCATGAATACATGTTGTTAAAAGTTGATCATGTGACATGTTTTCGATCCTATGAAACCCTAGCATCCGCTGCCCATATTATGTTTGCGCCACTTTAGGGTTTCGCCCCCCTTAGATTTAGGGGACTCTCAGCTCACAACCTTGCTCTGATACCAAACTGATGTAGGGTGGAGACACGTGTTGTGCAAACCAGAACAAAGAGTATTTTTACCAGAATTCAGTGCTATAGAAATATATCATTTAAGAAAAGTAGCTATGTAGGTTCCAAAGATCCAAAATTTGAATTGATTAAGCCAAGATGTAGAGAAAAACTAGTTCTTTTCAACCGTATAGGAATTAGAGTGTGAAGAACTATCAGACAATAAGAACATGTGCGATAAAATGCCTAATCAGATTAGCAAATCAAAATAGCACAGAAATCGTTTCAGTCTTCAAAATTTGTTAGGTCTACTAGGTTGACCTGGTGATTCTTCCATGGAACCATGTGGTACAACAAGTGGGATGTAACATACTCTTCCAAATCGTTTCAGAGTTCAGGGATTCCAGCAAGTCCAAGTATTTTAAATACCTACACAAAGAAGGTTAAACATATTAGTTTTAAAGAAGAACAGAAGAATAGTTAGACACGGGAATCTGAAAACAGGGGACGTCGCGCGATGGAGCAGAGTTCGTCGCCGGACAACCGGTGGTGCACGAACTCGGAACCTGCTACTACTGGAGGATGCTGTGGCTGACGAGAGGACGTGGCCGGAGTTTGGATATGAAAGATGGCCGGACGGAGGAGATCGACGATGAAAGGCGGATCTGAGGCGGAAGCTGGGTGGAAACAGGGGAAAACGAGCGTGGAGCAGAGTTGGTCGGCGTTCGTCCGGTGGCTGACGATCGCCGGACCTGTTACGATGGGAGGTCCCTCTGACTATGGCGAAGTGGTGGCCGGAGTTTGGAGGCGGACGGTGGCTGGTCGGAGTCGAACGGCGCTGAAAGGCGGGAGTAGGGCGGAATCAGGGCGAGAACAGGGGATCGAAATGAAGTTTCGATTCCGGTGATTGGAGAGTCGGATGGATGGATGCCGGTGGCTGTGGCTTCGTCTTGGGGAGAGGGAGTGGTGGCCGAAGTCTCGTGGAGATCCGGCCGGTGGATCGTCGGCGGCGAACTCAAAAATTTCCGAAAATCTGGAACTGTTGCGGCTGGAAGATTGAACTTGTGAGGAAGAAGAGAATGGAGGAGAGGGGAAGAGAGGAGGAAGGGGCTCAGCCCTAGAAGGAGGTGAGGGGAAGGATAGGCGACACAAGCGCCTCAGAGGAGAAGAAGATCGGAGACATCCGATTGAGGAAGCAAAACCATTTCCATTCAACAAATCTGTGTTTACAAGGTTCAAGCTTTGATACATATAGGGGAAGCTTTCCAAGCGAACGTTGTTGGGTGAACGTTGCTATTTCCTTCCACGGCAGCAGAGAGACGTTGGGAGCTTTGAGCGAAGATGGCAGCCAAGTGACGTTGGAGTTTCCCTTTTCTCTTGGCTGAGCAAATGTAACGTTGGAGCTTCCTTTTTTTGCTCTGTTGAAGATGATGCGTTGGCTGCAAAGGTGGGTTGTAAGGTGCAGCATTGGAGATGGGCTTTAATGCCTTGGGCCTCTTTTATTCTTGAAGTAGTTCCTCCTATTATTTGAGCTAGCTTTATGAGTGACGCTTTGCTAGCTTATTTGTGACCTTACGAGTCTGTCTATGGCACCTTTAGGCTCCACTTGTATCTTCGTGGCTTGTGGTTCCTGTCCGCATCAGCTATTGTGGTACGTGTCAATTGGCCAAGCTCCCCACGAACTCAGCATGGACTTCATCCTTAGATTGCCTCGCACCACATCTTGCTTCAACTCCGTCTACGTGGTTGTACACCGGTTCTCGAAAATGGCCAACTTCATCCCCTGTTCGTGGACTGTGGATGCGTCCCACATGGCACACCTTTTCTTTAAGAATATTGTCCGTCTCCATGGTCTCCCTTTGACCATCTTGTCCTACCGCGACACGCGGTTTGTGAGCCACTTCTGGCGCTCACTTTGGGCCCTCTTGGGCACCACCTTGAAATTTTCCACAGCCTACCATCCCCAAATCGACGGCCAAATCGAGGTGGTTAACCGTAGTTTGGGCAACTTGCTTTGTTGCCTCATTAGCGATCACTCAATGTCTTGGGACACTATCCTCCCTATGGAGGAATTCGCGTAGAATAGTGCAGCCAATAGGTCTATGGGTCTTAGTCCCTTCCAAGTCGTCTTGGGCCGTCAACCACGTAAACCCATTGACTTGTATGATGTTCCCATGGAGTCCCACCTCTCAGAAGCATGCATACTCTTTTGCCCAGCATGTAGCTACCTTGCATAATGAAGTTCTGCATCGTATCTTTTTCGGCAACACTCGTAATGCAATGAGGGCCAACAAGCACCATAGGCCACATCATTTCTCTATTGGTGAGCTGGTGAGGGTGTGTATCCACCCCGAGTATCTTTCCAACATGGCACATTTTAAGCTCCAGCCATGTTACATGGGGCCCTATGCGGTGCTCCAGCGGGTCGGCTCCAACGCCTATGTCTTGGACCTACCCGAGAGCATGGGGATCCACCCCGTCATCAATGTGGCGGACATCCTACCCTTCCACGGTCCTTTGGAGGAGCCTTTTGACACCGACGAGCCCCTTCCCCCTAGTTCTCCGGAGGAGAACTCTTCAAACTAGGGGGGAGTTGATGCAGGAGAAGATAGCACTAGAGAGGGGGAAAATCTGGACTCAAAGGCGCCCCCAAAATCTTCCTTATGAGATGATCACGGAGAGGCTGTGCCTGCCGTCATGGGCGTGACAGCCTCCAGCAGACCCCTGCATAGGCGTGCACCCCAACACGGCTAGGAAGGCCAAGCCCTGATAAGCTCGGTGAATTTCGGCAGACATAAGCGCAAGCGTGACAACCGTCATGGGTAGGTAGTGAACAGCGCGGCAAAATCTGGTGGCCCTAATCACAGCAGTGATCACCTCAATAAAAAATGAAAAAATAGGTGATTCTAGACATGAACACGGTCACGGCTGTGAACAACATCACGACCATGAGCATCAGCATGGCTAGGCCATGAACGCCTTGACAGATTCCAGAACACATGATCACGGCCATGAATAGCATAACAGCCAGGCCATGATCACCCCTGAGGACGCCATTTCACCCCGGAAACCCCATTTCGACATGCACAACCCTCCATACCATGTTCATCCATCCAAGGAAAACCCAATAGAGCCCAACAAGGTGACAGTATGGTGGTCCCAACGCTCAAGCCAACCACTGGATCGCTACATGGGGGTTATCAGCCCACTATCGGTCCACACTAAGGTTCTTTAGCCCATAGGCCTCACAACTCGACCCACCGAAGGCCCGGTCCAAGATGGGTACCACAACTATCTCAACAACATGGTCCAAGAGCACGCCTCAACCATGATGAACCAGCCCACGATTTCAAAATTCAGCTGCTTTGTCATAGCATGCTTCGAGCTCGTCTAATGGCCATCGCAACCAGCCCCGTATGAGGATCAAAAGGACATGCGCAGAAGCTTCACTTTACTTGGTAGGAGTTTGTTTTCTCTTGTCTTGTAGCATGAGCTTGACCACTTTTGGTGTTGCAAGAGTTAGTAGTTGGTAGGATTTCTCTTTTGTCTTATTCCCTCCCCTCTTGTTGTATAAAAGAAGAGGATGAGCTAGTCTTATCTTTAGTTCTCTAGTAGAGGTAGAGTTCTTCTAGTGAGCGGAGTGCCTCCAGCTTGTAGGAGTCAAAGTCGGTGCTTTGATTTCAGAGTTTGTACGAGTTGTGGTCGGTGCCTTGACTCAGAAGTTCATTTCCAGCCTTAAAAGAAGTAAATCCCACTGCCTTCGGTGGGTTAGGTTTGCCTGTTTTTCGAAAGTTCTGGTGTTTACACTAAGTCTTGCCTTTGTTTCTCCTTCACCCACGAGTATTCGGAGATCGGAGGCGTGGACGATTTTCTGTTCTTTGGTGCGTTTCAGGGTCATAGGCGCACGAGTTGAGCCCTGCGAAGCCACTATCCCCTACATATATGATGCGCTTAAAATTTGCCCATAGAAGTTAGTGCGAAAATTTCATAGTTCTGAGTGCCGTAGTTCTCTCTTGCATTTTGTGTTGCCCTGAAACAAATTCATCTCTGATTTCTTCATGCTTTCTTGCTGCATTTTCTGAGCGTTTTAACTTCCCTTGTCTCAAGACCCTCTCTCATTTTTCATGCATCGTGTAACACCGTAGAGTATGGCATTAAGGACCAACCCACCTGCGTAGCTTCATCAATGTGCCCATCAAAGTGGGAGATTACTTTGTCCCCGCGGATTTTATTGTCTTATAAATTGATGAGGATGATAGGCTCCGTATCATTATTAGGAGACCTTTTCTAGATACAGCTGGTGTTGTCATCGATGTCAAAAATTGGAAACTGGATTTGAACATCGGTGATAATGTTATATAGTTTGATCTATCTGACTCTTTGAAAATCCCTTTTGTTATAGGTACATACTGCAGTGTGGACATCATTGAGAAAGCTGTGCAGCACATTGAGCCTTACAGGGGAGAGGTAGATCCACTTGACTTGGGTTTAATAAATGTTAAAGAGCAAGATATAAAGGGGAAAGCCAAAGACTACACTGTGCTCCTGGATTCAAACCAAATCATGGAGTCTACATCTTTGAAGCTGGAAGTGACATCTAAGGATAATTTTGAGGAACAAGGATCAAGAAAGATTGAATTCAAAACCCTACCCAGCACATTAAGATATGAGTTCTTTGGTGATAATTCTACATACCCGGTGATAGTAAGTGCTGAATTGAACAAAGAGCAAGCTGAACTCCTCTTAAGAGAACTCTGTCTTCACAACAAGGTAATCGGCTATTCACTATATGATATTAAGGGAATTAACCCATCGATTTGCATGCACATGATCTTACTTGAGCAAAATAGCAAGCCTTCCATGGAATTCCAACGTAGGCTTAACCCACATATGAAGGATGGTGAAGAAGGAAGTCCTCAAACATTTGGATGCAGGGGTCATTTACCCATCTCTGACAGGTCTTGGGTGAGCCCGATACATGTTGTACCAAAGAAGGGAGGTGTTACAGTATTTAAGAATGATTCTGATGAGTTGATACTAACATGCACAGTCATAGGATGAAGGATGTGTATCGACTATAGAAAATTGAATATCGCTACAAGAAAATATCACTTTCCATTACCATTCATTGATCATATATTAGATAAACTAGCTCATAACTCTTACTTCTGTTTTCTGGATGGATTTTTAGGTTTTTTTCAAATTCCTATCCACCCTGACAATCAAGAGAAAACAACTTTTACCTACCCATATGGTACATACACATATCGATAATGCCCTTCGGACTTTGCAATGCCCCTACAACATTTGAACGGGCAATGATGGCAATTTTCGCTAATTACATTGAAGATTTTATGGACATATTCATGGATGACTTTTTTGTGTATGGTTCTTCTTTTAACCATTGCTTATCTAACTTATCTAAAGTTTTACAAAGATGTGAAAAGGTGAACCTGGTGCTGAACTAGGAAAAGTGCTACTTCATGTTTCGAGAAGGCATAATCTTTGGGCATTTAATCTCTAAGTGCAGAATTAAGGAAGACAGAGCAAAGGTTGAAGTCATTGAAAGTCTAAAGCCACCTACAACAATGAAGGGGATCTGGAGCTTTTTACGCCACATCAGGTTTTATAGTAGATTTTTCAAAAATAGCCCATCCTTTAACAAATTTTCTTGCTAAGGATTCAATTTTTTTATTTTGACCAGGAATGTGAAGAAGCTTTTGAGAAACTCAAGGATATCTGCACATGTGATCCAACTTCCAGATTGGTCCCTACCTTTTGAACTCATGTGTGATGCGAGCGTCTAGGCTATGGGTGTTCTCTTGGAAGAGAGGAGAGACAAGAAGATGCATGCCATATACCATGCGAGTAGAACCCTTGATGAAGCTCAGATGAACTATGCCACCACAGAGAAAGAGCTACTTGCAATAGTGTTTGCTTTCGATAAATTTCATTCATACTTAGTTAATTCGAAATTAATAGTTTATACTGACCATGCAGTTATCAAATACCTGGTGAACAAGAAAGATGCAAAGCCAAGACTTATCAGATGGATCCTCCTTCTCCAATAATTTGATGTGGAGATTAGAGATAAGAAGGGGAGTGAAAACCTTGTGGCGGATCATCTCTGACGACTAGAAAGAGGTGCTGAAAGGAGCTCTGAAGGAGAGTTGGACATAAATGATGCATTCCCAGAAGAACATCTTTATGCGCTCTTGCAGCAACAAGAACAATGGTTTGTTGATTATGTGAACTATATTATTTCTAACGTTCTTCCCCCTGATCTCACTTTTCATAAGAGGAAGAAGTTCTTGCATGATATAAAATCTTACTACTGGGATGAACCTTATCTATACCGGCGATGTGCTGATGGACTCCACAAATGGTGAATTCCTAAAGCAGAGGTAGCGGATGTGTTAACACACTATCATTCTTCACCATATGCGGGACATGCTGGAGCAGCCAAAACAGTCTTTAAAGTCAGGAAGTCAATTTTATTTTGACCTTCTATTTTCCATGATGCTCACCGTTTTGCTCTAACATGTGACAACTGCCAACGAACTGGAAATATATCATAGAGGGATGAACTTCCACTGAGCGATATACTGGAAGTGGAAAATTTTGATGTGTGGGGGATCGATTTCAAGGGACCCTTCCCATCTTCATGTGGTAAATGGTACATTCTAGTTGTTGTAGACTATGTGTTCAAGTGGGTTGAGGCTTCTGCAGAGGCAACTAATGACTCCAAGCTTGTGATGAGGATTATGAAGAGAACGATCTTCCCTAGATTTGGAATTTCATGTAATTTGATAAGCGATGGTGGTTCTCACTTCATCGAGCAACAATTTGGAGAACTCTTGAAGAAGTACAAAGTCAAGCACAAGATTGCCACACCCTATCATCCTCAAACTAGTGGTCAGATGGAGGTTTCCAATAGAGATATCAAGCAAATCGAGATCATGGAAGGATTGGGCAATAAAACTACCTAATGCTCTATGGGCTTACAGAACCGCATACAAGACACCCCTAGGTATGTCTCCTTTCCAAATCATTTATGGTAAATCCTATCAATTACTTGTTGAGCTTGAGCATAGGGCATTTTGGGCTATCAAGCAAATCAATTATGACTTCAAGAGTGCTGGCAAGAAGAGGAAGCTCCAACTTGATGAACTGCAAGAGATGCGCCTCTACGCATACAAAAATCCCAAGATCTACAAAGCACGCACTGTTGGGAAACCCTGGGGATATTTAACAATTTTTCATGGATATTACAATACAAGCACAGTGGATTAATATCCCCGAAATAGGCCAGTCCCAAAAACCCAGTGAAGATCGTCTTGCGAGGGGGTCGACACGATGAGATAGTAAGGTACCTAGAGCAAAAGGAGGCCGATGTCGAGGTAGGCGCCCAAGCATGCGCCCTCTGCAGTCTTACACACACGGATGCCTCGATTCCTGTTCTTCCATGCCCAGTGCTAGCCTCGGGAGGAAGATCTAAGCCTTAGGTCACCTTCTTCAAAGCTTGCACCACCTTCAAGAAAAATGCGCCAATGAAGAAGGAGAGGAGATGAGTGCCGCCAAGCCCTTATCTTTCTTTCACCAAGAATAGATGGAGAAGAAAGCTTGTGGCTCCAAGGGAGATGATGCCACCAAGGTTCTCTTCACTTTCGCCAAGAGGAGGAAAAGAAGAAGGCACTTGTAGCTATAGAAGAAGATGTGCCAACAGCCCTAAGCTCTCGCCCCTTTGGTGGTTCACGCCAATATGAATTACTTGTCTAAGCCTCTCGCATATCCCTTGATATATATAGAGGCATGAGGGGCGACAAGAACAAGGTGTGGGCGCAAGTCACAAAGAGAGAGTGCGGCTAGGGTAAAGGGGGTGTGAGCGGCTAGGGTTTGAAGCAAGGAAAGACTCCAAGTGCTTTCCATAAACCCATAGCCCTCTTCCATATGCGCTCAAGACTTTCCTTATAAGTCCTGCAAGCCATATGCGCCCCAAGCATTGCCTTAGAGGCAAGCTTTCCATCCAAGGAGAGAGCGCAAGGCGCCAATTTCTTCCTAATGAAGCAAATTGCGCCAACTTATCCCCATTGAGCCCCTAGGCAATAATAGGATAAGATTTCTCACTATTATACCCTTTTAGCCCATTGTCTCTTAATGACAACTTGTTATTGGGTCTCATTAGGTAATGAGCTAGCCCAAGCTTCATTACATGGGATGATTGTGCAACTGGATTCAATCCAATGCAACCCTAAGCCAAATGTGCCAACCATGGTCAATTTCGGGTCAACCTGCCAAAAAAGATGTTTGGCTCCAATAACTCTCTTCCATCTCATCAGGCCCATTGGCGCTGATGAAATCTCCCAAATAGATCTGAATTATCTAATAACTTGATCGTATGGCTTCCCGACCAATACAAGAACTCGAGTATCAAGGTGTGTGACCCTGTAGGTTCCTTTGACGTTGGTAGTGCTGACCTAAGGTCAACACAAGCAGTGAGTGGCACCTAGCAGTGCATCGCTGCTACCCAAGTCATCGAAATAGATATCAACATCGACATCCCCATCATCGCAACTAGGTATAGATGCATAACAGTCTCTTTGCCAAACTGATATCCGATTGGACAAGTGTGTCACCACTTGTTTTTACCCAATCACATGGTCATGACTAAATTAGTTCTCACCTGGGTATGGCCATACACTTTCAGTCATAGAACCATAAGGGGGCCCTATGGATATCAAGCTTCCCTCAGGAAGGGGCAAATCCTCTATCTGTCCATTGACCTTCTCATAGGGGTCATGACATACTCAATAAGAACCGTTATTACCTCCCTACTATGGTAAGGTGTTAGTTTATATCAAAGTATGTCCCTAACCATATAGAATGGTCAATGACCTCAGGTCAAGGGATCAATGCATCTCCTGTCACTTGTGAGGATAACTCATAACACCAAGTCATAGCCTCACAGCGGGTCAGTCCAGTATATCCATCACTGATATACCCATATGTCTATGTTAGCACCTCGTGCCTAACTAACCCATATACTAGTCTCTCACATACCATAGCTGTCCCATATCCACTAAGGTACATTGACTAGGGACAACCATTTGAGCACATTTCCAATCTGTCTCCAAGGACATTATCATGTTAGTACACAATCGCAGATGTAAATAAACAATGATAACGACAATGCCATAATGATATAAATATCACAATTGAGTAGTACAAAGATGGACAAAAACTAGGTCTCGGGGCATAAACACTAACACGCACAAAACATTAGCATGATAAACGCATCATGAAGAAAGAATTTCATGAAGGTGACAAGGTGTTGCTATTCAATTCCAGACTGAGACTATTCCTAGGGAAGCTACGCACACGATGGTCGGGCCTTTTTGTGGTACAACATGTCCAACCTTATAGTGCAATCACTAATGTACCGTAAGGTAACACTACAAGTTTGGCATGCGTATACTTTGGACTAATCCCCGGCAACGGTGCCAAAAACTTGTTGTTATCCCGCAAGTGCACGGGTACACGAAGTAATAAAGAAAGTATCGAATCCATAAGGACCTATGTTGTCAAGTACTGAATAATTGATTTTTCACTATCTAGGCAAACGAATGAAAGTCAAACAAATATCACAAACACACAAAAGAAAATTGTCGGAGAAAAAGCTGGGACTAGGGTTTCGTTCACTTAACTTTTATGACTAGATATGAATAAGGATTTCGTCAGTTTAATTTTATCATGATGAAGATACAATTTACCTAATAAAAGGATTGTTTCACTCTCGTGCAAACAATCACGCAGGGATTTATCTTCGCTTTCACGCAAGATTTGTCCCAACGTTGAAGAGAAGTAAATTATCAATCTATGAACTGAAGGATCACTTTCATGCATCCGAATTCTAGGTTGATAATCTCTAGCGGAAGCTCAAGGATCACTTTCGTGCACCCGAGCCTCGACACTAGTTTTACTCATGGATCTCCAACGTTCCGATCCTCACTTTCGTGCAAGATCTCCACGTTTGACAAATAGACTCGATCTATAGATTCATATTATAATCATGACAATAATTCTACTAGAACAGATCAAGTTGGATCAAACCTAAGGAAGGGTTCCTAACATGCAATTCTAGGGTTCCAAATTCTCAAGCAATTACCTTTCAGTCAATAGCGAAAATTCTAAGAACATAATTAATAACATGGATTTATAGAGAGTCTAAGCACAATTATCACATGAGCAAAATCATCATGCTATGATTAAACGCAACGAAATATATAAAAAATAGTTATCTAGTCATTGGAAATTAAGTGAACTACTCCCCCAAGTCCCATGAGTGGTTTAAGCTATTATGGTAAAGAAGTTATAGAATTCCATGGTTTCAGAAGATCAAAAATCAAAGGAAAAGAGAAGTTTAGAAAATATAGCACGGTTGTGAAGTATTTCACAGCCGTAATTTCCAATTTGAGACAATGAACAGTGTCGACGCCTCTTCTTTCCTTGATTTCTCCTTCAATTGATCTCCTCTCTGTCTGAAACTTCTGGCACGTCGTCTCCTCCTTCAGATGAAGCTTCAATATGAAAATCACGGCCGGAGATCGTCTGGATCGAGCATGGTGGTGAAACCCTAGGCGGCGGCGTGGATGACGATTTCTCCCTCGACAGTGGATCAAAATTGGGGTTTTCCATTTGTGCGTGCTCCCCTCATCCAAAACTCCCTTGTTGCTTCTTACGGCATCGAATGTAAAGCCCTGGATCGTCCGCAATCATGTCCGCAAGAATTGGGTGTGGAAATTGACCTGGGCGTCGCGTTTAAAACAAGAATTATGGCAGTGTAATAGTTCACGGCACTGCCGTAAAATCGGTCGAATCTTTTGTTCTGATGTCGTCTGGGGAATACAACACCGTAATCTAGTTTACGGTAGTGCCATAAAATCGGTTGAACTCTCTGTTCGAAATCGTCTGGAAAATACGGTACCGTGTAATCCTTTACGGTGGTGCCGTAAAATCAGGCAAAGTCTCTGTTCTGAAGCGCTTTGAAATACGGTACCGTAAATTGGTTTACGGTAGTGCCATAAAATCTGCAAAACTTTTTGTTCAAAAATTCTTCAAAATACGGCAGGGCTCGGATTTTACGGTACTGTCTGAAATTACGGTACCGTAAAATGGATTACGGCATTGCCGTAATTTGCTGAGTTGCTTCGTTTTGCGTGAAATTTATTGGGTGACCTCCTCTTGATGATGGTAACTCTTCCATGTATTTGATTTCACTTGAAAATGCCTTAAAGAGTGCCTTTCTGCCTGAAAAACATAAAAAACCAAAATAGAAGTAGACTTTGCAATATTTAATGGATTCAACATAAAAGCAAGTAAAAGATCCTCAATTTGGCATGAAAAGGTACCCAAAATGAAGCAAAATATACAACTTATTTTGGTGTCATCAAACACATAAGGCTCAAACTTTGCTTGTCCTCAAACAAAAATTAAAATTTTGAAATCAAAATTTGATTAAAAGAATAGCCTTTTCATGCTCAATAAATTTCTAAAATACAACTCATCAATGAAAAAACTCTATCAATTGATTTACAAAATTTCAAATAAATATATCATCTTTAGAACTCAATCTTCTAGATCCACAATTCATTCAAATAAAGCTTCGCAACATGTACAATAATTAGAATTCTCAATCTCAAGATTTCACCCAATTTCAATTCAAATCTATCATGCTTTTGTTTACAGGAATTAGGTTTCCAAGATCTTTTTCAACACATAAATTTTTTTTTTGTTTTTTTTTTGTATTTTGTTTGTTTTTTTAAAGAAGGCATGTACCCACATAGACACACTTTTTATTTTTGACTTCAACTCTTTCTTTGGTACCACTGTCAATTTTGCACAGTGCCAAGTAGAGGAGTCTTATTCTTTTGATGTCTCATTATTTTTCATGCGTAGACTTCAACCCATGTTTTAGGTACCACTATCAATTTTACATAGTGCCAAATAGGGGAATCTCTTACTATTTTTGTGGATCTTGGATTCTTCCTTCCAAACAAATAGCAAAATAGACTAAATATATATTAGGTTGATCAATTGATATCAATTCGCAAATCATACTCATATACTCATTTTATTCGAAAGAAAAGTTTCACTTTTAGATTTTATTCTTCAAACAATACATCTACCCAAAATTTTATGCATCAACTAATGTCATATTTCAATAGACAAATATGTATTGAAGAAATAAATTTAACATGATGAGGCTATAACTCTAATCAAGTATTTCAGTTCATTCATCATCAAAAATCATCAACATATGAGTTCATTCATCATCAAAAATTTATCAACACATGCCAAAACATGATCATATATCAAAATATTTTCATCATCACATCATGTCAACTAGAATTAATATCATCATAATGTAGTACAACCATATCTAAAAGTGAATCAGAACATCAATATTCATCATACAACCATATTGAAAATCAGAAATCAGTATCATCATCAAGATACAACCATATTGAAAACCAAGTAATAAAAAATCAGTGGCGGCGATTATGAAGCGTCATCCCTCCCTTCATCATATGAAAAATCAATGAGATATATATGGGAAAACACAGTATGGTGAAGAAGTAAAGGAAAACAATACTCACAAAGTAACTACTCATCGCCATCTGACCGTGTAGCCTCTGAATCTCTAGTAGCAGCCTCCATGAGATCATAATATGGTGTTCCTACTTGATCACCCTGGTATCCATAATCTCTATGATCTGAATAACCAAAACGGTCAAAGAGGAAGTTACCCATGTCTTCCATATGATTACATAACCTCTCCATATCCCTCTGGATGTGCCTTAGAGTCCATCCTCTCCTGGCGGCGTTCTTGATTATACATTTGTGCTGTGAGCGCCTGGAAACCTGGATCGTGGTGGCTAGCAAAACCTCCTCTGGTGCTCGGTGAAGAAGGACCGGCTGCCTGTGCAGAATCATGTGGTGGTGACTCCATCCCATATGGATCACCCCTTCCACCCCAGGTGGGTGGTGGTGGAACTGTGGTCAGTGGTGGAGTAAAAGCCGCTTCAGCTGCACTGGGAGATAACTTCCAGTTGGCTCTTTCTCTGACAGTGGTTTTCTGGACATGGGGTAAAGGAAGAGTATGGGCATCTGGTCCAAGGACCAAACAAAAGGTATCACCCTCTCTAACGATCATCTTCATTGCTATGCAAGACTCGATGTCGAGCCTTGCATTCCCCCTTGCCAACTCAACTCCATAGGGCTCAATCCCACAATGTCTAGCTATAGGAGTAATCAAACCTCCTATCACCACAGACCCTCTAGTTGCCCTGGCTACCTTGTCCATATGCTTAACCATGAAATAAGCAACATCCACTATGAATCCATTGAGCATGCCCTAGAGCAAGTACAGCTCGTGTTGACGGACCATGCCGTCACTGTCCCTTCTCTCAAATACTGTGTGTGCCAGAACCCGATGAGCATACTTGATACAAGGGTTCATGATTTTTTAGGCTCTGGCAGACACAGCATAGAAGTGGTTCTCATTTGTGATCTGGTTCCAAAATATGCTCTCCATGAATCCTAGGGGTATCTCAGTGTACCCTCCTATGCTCAGTCCAAAGATGTCTCTAACTTCTTGCAAGGTAAGTTTTCTTTCTTCATTTGCTAATTTGAAACTGATTTCTTCCTCTGCAAGGCCATGAGAGTACTCCTTAAATTCAATTATCAAACTACTCAAGAACTCCAAGACAAATGGCAAATAGGTGTGCGGAGTCATCTGGAAGAACTGCTTGGATTGGATTCTCTCAAACATCCAAAGTACATCATCATAAAGCCCCAAGGCTTCAAGAGTTCTCTGATCAGCATACTTTGTGTTTATGATTTTTCTTTCCAACAGCTTGTTGTATCTAGCCTCCTGCATCTCATTCCTAAATATGATTCCATATGGGTTTCGTGGTTGAGACGACCTTGCAGGGGCTTTCCCTTTTTCTTTTCGACTCCCTGTTTCTCTTTGACAAATTGACTTTGTTCTTGGCATGCTTGTCAATAAGCTGCAAACTTACAATATAATGGCAGCAAAACAATATTACAGTTCAATTCAAGTCAAATGGCATCCTATCAACATGTTCCAATATCATAAAAATAGGGCATAAACAGAGCATGTAATCTCAATCTCAATATCAATATGGCAGGTATGAATCATAGTTTCAGCATTATGAATAACACTAACCAAGTAAATATGAAGCGAAAATCAACTCATAACTCTAGCTCAAACTCAAAAAATCATCAAAACCGTGAATGAACAGTAACTTTACCACGTTTCAACCTATTTAAGTTCAAATCATCTATCAAATCGACCCAAATTCTTTTCAAACGACAAGGGATTGAAAGTTCATCCTCTCACGAGTGAATAGAAACAAAAATCACTTAAAATGGTGGAGGATCGAGCGAGAACGAGCAAAAGGGGCAAAAATTGGTGAAAACTCGCCAAATCAAAAAAATCGGAGAATCGGTTACCTAATCGACGATGAAAACTGAATGGAAGTGGTCGTTGGCGTCCACTGAAGGTTGGTGATGGTCGAAAATGCAAGGATGGCTCGAAAACGAGTGAGATCGAGGGTAAAAACCCTAAAAACGGTTCGGTCGAAACCCTAAATATGGCATAGGGCTCGCGTGCCAGAAAACTGATTACGGCAGTGTTATTTCTTACGACACGGCCGTAATATCTCGACTACTTTCTGTTCGAAATTGGATGTAGAATAGAGTACCGTAAAATGTCTTACGATACCACCGTAAAATCTCAGCAGTCTTCGGATCAAAAACAACACAAAAATACGGTACCGTAAAGGAGCTTACGGTACCTGCCGTAAAAACAAGCAGCAAAATATTTATTTATTTATTATTATTATTTTTTTTTTGATGATGGAAACATGAAAAATAAATTCCAGAAAATACGGCACGTAAAATAACTTACGGTAGTGCCGTAAAAATGAAGGAACTCTCTGGTTGATTTCGGATACAAAATTCGGTACTGTAATTTATCTTACGGCGGTACCATAATTTCGAGACAACCTTTTGATCGAAAGAGGACTGGAAATACGGTACCGTAAAATACTTTACGGTAGTGCCGTAATTTGCAGCAAATCACAATTTACCTACAAAAATAAAAGAATAAATTAGTATTAAGCTAAAATTAAGTTATAGAAAACAAAATAGAGGTTAGAAAGCTTGGGTTGCCTCCCAAGAAGCGCTAATTTAAAGGTCATTAGCTTGTCCCTTTAACACTTGGGTTTGATCGTGAACTCCTGAATTTCCCTCATGATTTTCCAACATAAGGCTCAATCTTGAAACAGTATCCAAATTTGCCTAGAATCCCTTCTATTTTGCCAATCAGTCTAGAGCTTTCTCTTCTTCTCTTCCTCCTTATCTTTTTCTTCTATAATTTCTCATCAATACTCTCGGAAAGATTGTCAGATTCATTATTTGGGGTTTCATCAAACAGACTTGAAACATCATAAATTTCATCATTGAATACCTTGACACTACAACAAGATCCTGAGTATGAAAGTTTGTTCAATGAATCATTAAGATTAAATTCAATCTTGTTGTCACATATATCAAAAGTAATCTTTCCTTCTTTCACATCAATGTTAGCCTTAGCAGTGGCCTGAAAGAAACCCTTATTAAGGGGGTGAAACCCTAAACATGCGCATCTAGCAAGCATGACGGAAAGAGGGTTTCTAAAAGATCGTATATGACAACCATATGATCAACTTGAAGCTATGAGTTTAGATCTATACCATAGCCATAGATTGGAGGTCGGCTTGGAAGAAGAGAGCAACTTTGATCTCCTCCAAAAGTTCACACACAAAGGCAATGAAGACTCCCAACTTGCGCACCTCTTGTGCTAGCAAAAGTGCCAAGATGTCAATGATCGAGTGTAGGGAAGAGATGAAGACTATCTTTTGCTTGGCCGGTTCCTCCTCTTCTCGTCAACACCCTCACTTGCTCGAGAGCAAAAATCGTTTCCACCAAGCAACAAGAGAGAGGTGTAACCGAAAAACATTAGGGAGACTTCAAGCCATGAACGCATATGCGTTTTCATTTTGGAACTTTCCAAAAATGGCAACCATTAAGAGTATGCGTTCATGCGTTCATGTCTCCATGAACCAAACGCAACTCCTTCTCCCTCTTGAACCATTCGCTCAACCCATGAGCCGGTTCAATACTCTTGGTTCAATAGCGAAACCAAATCAGCCCAAGCATTAAGTCTAGATCAAATTAGACCCCAAAGTCCAAGATCTGACCATTCATCATCTGACGCTTCTGATCGCATCGATCTAGCATCATCTCTCTCGATCGAAGCTTACCGATCTAAAGCCCTAATCAATCAAACATGATCAGACCAGATCTCACTTACAATCAGAGATTAAATCCCTTTAAACTGAACCGAAACAATTCAGTCCACACGATCTGACTTAAGCAAGCCATATCACCAAATTGTGCGACCCTAAGGGTTTCCTTTAAATGTCGGTAACGATAACTTTCGTTATCACGATCAGTGAGGGGTATCTAGCAACACATCACTGTCTCCCGATATAAAGGAAAGAGTCTTCCAAGACTACACCCAAACCATGGCACAAGTGTGAATCAAACTCACGAGGCATGCATGTTTCCTTTGCCACTGGATGTTCTTATTGGACAAGCATGTCAAGCTTGTAACTCCAATACGATGAGCATGATTAGATCAGATGAACACAGTCATCTGGGTATGGCCATACACTATCTCAATCATCTCATATAGGGGGGCCCTTTAGAACATCACACTCCTTGAACAAGGAGACGGCAATCCTTTATCTATCACAAGTGCCCTAACCTGACTCAAGCTCACCATCCAAGATAGTCTATAACCATTATGTTTCAAATGATATTGAACTACCTCAAAACAATGACAATCATCATTTAGAAACACAAGTGATCTCAAGTCAAAGGACATGTGCCACTTGCTGCTTACAAGGATCATTCACATTGTGACAAGCAATGGAATATCCCAGTAGGGTCTGTCCAGTACATCCAATGTACCCATGAGTCTACATCTTATTCCATGCTCGAAGCATCCTATAAGATTAGCACACATATTAGTCTCAATCATATCAAGGCTGTCTCAGGTTCACCAAGATATCTCGACTAAGGACATATAGCCTGTCAGCCTAGCTGAACAGCTTTGAGACATTATTCAGAAGTACACTTATTACAGCAGACAAGGTAACAACCTGAATAATAACCATGCCTTTATAAACACAAGAGTTTATTACATGATACTTATTGCAATCCCAAAGGCCTCAAACATTAGCCTTAAGGGCATACCCCAACAATCTCCCACTTGCACTTAATCTAATGGTTGAGAAATCTCAAACCCATATTATTACAGTGCTGCTCATGCTTCTGCTGCGCCAGAGGCTTGGTAAGCGGGTCTGCCAGATTGTCATCTGTATGAACCTTGCATATTTTGATCTCGCCTCGATCAATGATCTCCCGGATCAAGTGAAACCGTCTCTGTATGTGCTTGGACTTCTGGTGCGACCGTGGTTCCTTTGCTTGTGCGATTGCTCCAGTGTTATCACAGAAGATAACCAAAGGATCAGCACTCGAAGGAACGACACCAAGTTCTCTCACGAACTTACGAATCCACACTGCCTCCTTGGATGCTTCCGAGGCTGCAACATACTCGGCTTCTGTTGTGGAATCAGCAACAGTTGACTGTTTGAAACTCTTCCACACCACTGCTCCACCATTCAAGCTAAAAACATAGCCTGATTGCGATCGGAAATCATCCTGGTCCGACTGGAACGAAGCGTCAGTATATCCCTCTATACTGAGTTCTTCCTGACCACCATATATCAAGAACATATCTTTGGTCCTCCGCAGATATTTTATAATGTTCTTGACTGCAATCCAGTGCGCCAAACCTGGATTACTTTGGAATCGACTGGTCACGCTTAACCCGTAAGCGACGTCTGGGCGAGTACATAACATCGCATACATGATGGACCCAATAGCCGAAGCATAAGGCGTATTGTCCATTTCATCTTTCTCAGTCTGTGTTTGTGGACACTGACTCTTCGAAAGATTCAGACCATGTCTGACTGGAAGATATCCACGTTTAGAATTCTCTAAATGGAATCTCTCCAGGACTTTATCGATGTAAGTACTCTGGCACAGCCCGAGAAGCCTCTTAGATCTATCCCGGTAGATCTTCACACCTAACACATAGGCTGCTTCTCCTAGATCTTTCATCTGGAAACATTTTCCTAACCATGCTTTAACAGCATGCAGTTCAGGAATATCATTTCCAATGATTAAGATATCATCGACGTAGAGGATTAGGAATGTAATTACGCTCCCACTAAACCTCTTATAAACACACGGGTCATCTTCGTTCTTGATGAAACCAAACTCAGAGATTGATTCATCAAAACGAATATTCCAGCTCCTAGATGCTTGTTTCAATCCATAAATGGATTTCTTTAACTTGCATATTTTATGACGATCTGCTGGATTAGTGAAACCCTCAGGTTGTGTCATATACACATCCTCATCCAGATTTCCATTAAGGAAAGCTGTCTTCACATCCATCTGCCAGATCTCATAATCATAATATGCAGCTATCGCGAAAAGAATCCGAATAGACTTGAACATAGCTACAGGTGAGAAAGTTTCATCATAATCTATCCCGTAGATTTGTTTGAAACCTTTCGCAACTAGCCTGCCTTTATAGGTAACCACGTTACCATCCATGTCAATCTTCTTCTTGAAGATCCATTTACAGCCTATAGGGATTACTCCCGGAGGCGGATCAACCAAATCCCAGACTTGGTTATCTGACATGGAGTCCATCTCGGCTCGCATAGCATCAAGCCATCTAGCTGACTCCGGTCCACTGACCGCATCCGCATAAGTTAGGGGTTCATCATTATCAATGATGTAGACTCCGTCATAGCGCTCAGGCTGTCGACGGATCCTTCCCGATCTTCGCGGTTCCCGTGTTATCTGAGCCTCAGGTTGTTCAATAACCTGATCTACCGGCTCAGGCTCATCCAACTGTGCTTGACTACTTTGTCCTTCCTCTGGATTTTCATCCAGCTTTATTTCTCTCCCACTGGCCTCTTGCAGAAGAAACTCCTTCTCAAGAAATATGGCCGTCCGAGCAACAAAAACTTTGTTCTCCTTGGGATCGTAGAAATAATAACCCTTAGTTTCCTTAGGGTAACCGACAAAGATGCATTTGTCAGATCTGCTCTCTAGTTTCCCAGAGGCGAGCTTTTTGACATAAGCCTCGCAACCCCAGATCCTGATAAATGTCAAGCTTGGCTGTTTCCCATACCATAATTCATATGGCGTCATTGAAACTGCCTTAGATGGCACTCGGTTTAGTACCTTTGCAGCTGTTTCCAGTGCAAAACCCCAAAAGGAGTATGGAAGAGTGGCCTGACTCATCATAGAACGAACCATATCAATTAACGTTCTATTTCTCCTCTCGGACACACCATTCCATTGCGGTGTTCCTGGCGGAGTGAGCTGTGAGATAATCCCACACTCCTTCAGATAGTCAGTAAATGCATGACTTAGGTATTCTCCACCTCGATCTGAGCGAAGTGCCTTGATATTTCGGCCTAGCTGATTTTGTACTTCATTCTTGAACTCTTTGAACTTGTCAAAAGATTCACTTTTATGTCTCATCAGATAGACATACCCATACCTACTGAAATCATCAGTAAAGGTAATGAAGTACTGATAGCCACCTCTGGCATGTTTACTAAATGGCCCACACACATCACTGTGTATAAGGTCAAGTAAACCTGAAGCCCTTTGACCTTTCTTAGAAAAAGGTGACTTCATCATTTTACCCATTAAACAAGCTTTGCATGTATCAATCTCCTTATAGGAGAATGATCCCAGCAGTCCATGATCATGCAACCGCTTAATGCGCTTCTCGTTTATATGGCCTAAACGACTATGCCATAGCAAGGTGCTGTCATCAGCATACTTGGCTTTCTTATTATCAATGTTTTGTATAGAATTTTCCATGTCCAACATGAATAACCCATTGTTAATTGAACCAGTTCCATACACAATATTATCTAGAGATAAAACACACTTTGAAATATTGCATTCAAAGGCAAATCCTTTCCTGACAAGAGCAGGAATAGAGATAATATTCTTCGTGATACTTGGTACAAAATAACAATTGTTTAATTCCAATACAATGCCAGATGGTAAAGAAATGAAATAGTCTCCTACAGCAACAGCAGCAACCCGTGCCCCGTTTCCAACTCGTAGGTCTACCTCATGCTGTCCCACCTGTCTTCTTCTCTTGAGTTCCTGTACATTTGAACAAATGTGAACTCCACATGCAGTGTCCAACACCCATGAAATAGAAGAAGAAGATAACATGACCTCAGTCACATATATACCTGAGCCAGAAGCGATGCTTCCCCTCTTATCTCCTTGGAGCGCTTTACAGTCCTTTTTCCAGTGACCCAGCTGGCCACAGTGGAAACACCTGTTATCCTTCGACCGCTTCACCTTCTGTTTCAGAGCCTTGCTGTAATTCTTGACAGGGGCCTTGCCCTTCTTCCCCTTCTTCTTGTTCCTAGAAGGAACCATTAAGACAGAGGTTGAAGGCTTTCCCTTCAGAGTTTCCTCAGTTGTCAAGAGCATATTCAGCAGCTCTGCCGGCGTGCAATCGATTTTGTTCATATTAAAATTAATAATGAACGCATCGAAAGAAGGCGGGAGAGACTGCAGAATAATATCAACAGCAAGCTCCTGGTTGACGGTATGCCCCAGTTTCTCCAGAGCCTCCTTGTGCCCAATCATCTTGAGCACGTGAGCTCCCACTGGGCTCCCCTCAGCCAGTTTGCTCTGAAAGAAGAGCTTTGTCAGATTATAGCGTTCTGTCCTCGCCTGTGCAGCATACAGCATCTTGAGGTTCGCTATAATCTCTATAGCCGACATATCCTCATGCTGACGCTGCAGCGGTGGCGTCATAGACGCTAGCATCAGGCAAGCGACATCAATGCTATCATTGACGTGCTTTTCATAGGCATCCCGAACCGCCCTTGCGGCGTTCGGAGCGGGCTGCGGCGGTATCGCCGTCTCGAGGACATACAGTTTCCTCTCTGCCTTAAGAACGATCTTAAGGTGTCCGAACCAGTCAGAGAAGTTCGGCCCAGCAAACTTCTCCCTTTCCAGTAGGGATCGCACATTGAAGCTCATGGTGTTCGTTGCTGCAGTTATCTACAACAATGCAAGAACAGCAAGGTTAGTATCAATGTTCAGAATCAATCCAGGACTTAAGAAAGATTCTTTTCTCACTATTTTGTCTGACTGAAAAATCCAGTAAACAGTCCGAAAGAGTAACACTCTTTTAGTGAGATGGGATCCAGATTTCATACTTGGTCTCCGCGTCCCGCACAGGCGAGATAAGATGCACAGAGATGACAAGCACTAATTTCTGGTAGGCTGTCCCAGCCAATCGCCAACCCGTGCGATTCCCCTTCATCTGGGCAATCCAGCAGACTGTGCCAACTGAGTTGGTACAACACAGTCTCTGATCCCACAGATGGCTGCCTCCATGTGCTACCATATGCGCCACATATGTAGCCTACATGGTCAAGCTGACCTGACCTACTCCCTGGACCACCACGTGCTATGCTGAGCAACGAGAAGGGATAAATCCCTACTCTGTAACACGTAGGTGTAATCCCGCACCGTCTGAAGATAGATGGACGTGCCCACTGAGTGGGTTCAACACGGCTCCAACGATAGTCAGAACAGTGAGGTTTTGCGTCAGAAGGCATTACGTGCTTGATATATTAGCGTTGGATTTTAACGGTCTTTTATCTTCTTACTATCAGGCATATCCTATGGCTATAGCAGAAGATAAACACATGCAATTCTAATTATATAAGCAATAAATAGAAAGCATGATCTTATGTGGTAAAAGCCCATGAACCCTAGAAAGACCTTAATTTTACTTAAGTCTTCACTTGAGCTCTTTTGCATCTCATCTGGTCCAACCCAGGGCCCTAGCGCCAAGAGCACCTCAGGTGCGCCACCAGGTGAATGCCCCTCTAGGATGTGTGCCTTTATGCTCTTGTCTAATCAAAAACATTTTGATCTATCTAGACAAGCTTTGACTCGCAGGTCAATTATACAATAAATTAATAAAAAAATGTGATTCGCAGATCACAATAATATTAACTTGTAATTTACCAGGCACGCAGGCCCCAGCACAGCACACATTAGGGCAACCCACATAAGATTAAATAAACAAGCATATGGTATCAAAACAACATGTGATCCATTCATGAAATTAAATTTTGAAAAACCCCATGGTATCAATTTTAATTTCCTTATGTGCTCTACAACCTTACAATGGTCCATTGATAGGGATCCACTCATCCATCTAGTCAGATCCTCTGCCCTTGCATGCACCGAGTCCTAACTGACCCGTGTTGACCTAATGGTCAACCATGCATGCGCCAAGGGCTGAACCACCCTCATGAGTTTTGGCAAGCGGGTGTGACCCCGAGCCTAACTCATGTGTGTTCAGTAGTTGTCTCAACCAGACCTCGCTACACGCCCTGGATGCAGTCGACCTATAGCCACCTCGTGCTTGCGCACAGGTGCTATCTGGTCAACCCATCTAGGCTGTCAGATGGTCTGATCAGACTAGTTGGATCTAACCTAGAAGATGCTTTCAACCCCATCAACCCATCTAAGGATTTATAGTAGGGGCACCTTAGATCTAAGTAGGCGCGCAAGATGTAAGTTTTATAAAACATCTAGAACATGCGCAAACAAACAAAACAACATGCTTCACTTGAGAACATAAGATATATCTCATATCTAGCATATTGATAACCCTTAGATCTAAGGGGGGTACCCTTCAAGGGGGAGCGCAAACTTTAGGGGGTCCCCTTCAAGGGGGAGCGCAAACTTCATGTAACCATGATACAAGCGCAAACATAGCCAATGTAAACCATGCATCATGAAAACAAAGCATCAAGTAAGCGCAACATGTATGGATCACAAACACTTCAAAGCAATCATATAGATCATATCGAAAGCCTACCTCTGATACCAATTGAAAGAAACCCTTATTAAGGGGGTGAAACCCTAAACATGCGCATCTAGCAAGCATGACGGAAAGAGGGTTTCTAAAAGATCGTATATGACAACCATATGATCAACTTGAAGCTATGAGTTTAGATCTATACCATAGCCATAGATTGGAGGTCGGCTTGGAAGAAGAGAGCAACTTTGATCTCCTCCAAAAGTTCACACACAAAGGCGATGAAGACTCCCAACTTGCGCACCTCTTGTGCTAGCAAAAGTGCCAAGATGTCAATGATCGAGTGTAGGGAAGAGATGAAGACTATCTTTTGCTTGGCCGGTTCCTCCTCTTCTCGTCAACACCCTCACTTGCTCGAGAGCAAAAATCGTTTCCACCAAGCAACAAGAGAGAGGTGTAACCGAAAAACATTAGGGAGACTTCAAGCCACGAACGCATATGCGTTTTCATTTTGGAACTTTCCAAAAATGGCAACCATTAAGAGTATGCGTTCATGCGTTCATGTCTCCATGAACCAAATGCAACTCCTTCTCCCTCTTGAACCATTCGCTCAACCCATGAGCCGGTTCAATACTCTTGGTTCAATAGCGAAACCAAATCAGCCCAAGCATTAAGTCTAGATCAAATTAGACCCCAAAGTCCAAGATCTGACCATTCATCATCTGACGCTTCTGATCGCATCGATCTAGCATCATCTCTCTCGATCGAAGCTTACCGATCTAAAGCCCTAATCAATCAAACATGATCAGACCAGATCTCACTTACAATCAGAGATTAAATCCCTTTAAACTGAACCGAAACAATTCAGTCCACACGATCTGACTTAAGCAAGCCATATCACCAAATTGTGCGACCCTAAGGGTTTCCTTTAAATGTCGGTAACGATAACTTTCGTTATCACGATCAGTGAGGGGTATCTAGCAACACATCACTGTCTCCCGATATAAAGGAAAGAGTCTTCCAAGACTACACCCAAACCATGGCACAAGTGTGAATCAAACTCACGAGGCATGCATGTTTCCTTTGCCACTGGATGTTCTTATTGGACAAGCATGTCAAGCCTGTAACTCCAATACGATGAGCATGATTAGATCAGATGAACACAGTCATCTGGGTATGGCCATACACTATCTCAATCATCTCATATAGGGGGGCCCTTTAGAACATCACACTCCTTGAACAAGGAGACGGCAATCCTTTATCTATCACAAGTGCCCTAACCTGACTCAAGCTCACCATCCAAGATAGTCTATAACCATTATGTTTCAAATGATATTGAACTACCTCAAAACAATGACAATCATCATTTAGAAACACAAGTGATCTCAAGTCAAAGGACATGTGCCACTTGCTGCTTACAAGGATCATTCACATTGTGACAAGCAATGGAATATCCCAGTAGGGTCTGTCCAGTACATCCAATGTACCCATGAGTCTACATCTTATTCCATGCTCGAAGCATCCTATAAGATTAGCACACATATTAGTCTCAATCATATCAAGGCTGTCTCAGGTTCACCAAGATATCTCGACTAAGGACATATAGCCTGTCAGCCTAGCTGAACAGCTTTGAGACATTATTCAGAAGTACACTTATTACAGCAGACAAGGTAACAACCTGAATAATAACCATGCCTTTATAAACACAAGAGTTTATTACATGATATTTATTGCAATCCCAAAGGCCTCAAACATTAGCCTTAAGGGCATACCCCAACATGGCCAAAAGTGGTCTTCCAAGAATTATAGGATTTCTATTATTTTCCTCCATGTCTAACACTACAAAATCTGCAGGAATGAAAAACTTACCAATTTGTACAGGAACATTCTCTAATATACCTACAGGATACTTCACCGATGAATCCGCGAGCTATAAGCACATGGATGTATGCTTTAGCTCTCCAAGATTTAGTTTCCTGTAAGTAGAAAGAGGCATTAGACTCACACTGGCACCTAGGTCACATAAGGCTCGGTTAAAAGCCATAGTGCCTATTGAACAAGGTATAGAAAAACTATCTAGATCTTTCAGTTTAGGGGCAGTTTGTTTTGTATGATAGTACTACAATCTTCAGTTAAAGTAACAGTACATGTGCCATAATCATCCAATTTTCTTTTACTAGACTAAATCTCCTTTAAAAACTTGGCATAAGATGGCATTTCAGTAATAGCTTCAGTAAAAGGAATGTTAACATAAAGCTTTTTCAGGATTTCAAGAAATTTGTCAAACTTTTTGTCTAGTTTATGTTGAACTAACCTTTGAGGAAAAGTTATTGGTGGCTGGTAAGGAGCAGGCAAATTAGGTTTAGGATTGTCTTTCTCACATGATTCCTCCCCTTTTGGTTCATCACCCTTTTGAGGTGGTAACCAAATTTGGGGTTTCTCATGTGAAGAAGATTCTCCTAACTCTAATCCCCTTTCATTATCATCAAGCCCTTTTTCAGTGTTTTCAAACCTCCCTCTATGTTCTCCTAGTTGTTTTCCACTTCTAGTCATGATGGCATTACAGTGCTCCCTAGGGTTTATCTCAGGTTTTGCAGGCAATTTCCCAGGGGGTCTGTAAGGTACACTAGCATGTTGTGCAATTTGGTTTTCAAGAATTTTGTTGTGGGCTTCTACTCTATCCAGTCTAGAGTTGATTTGATGAAAACTTTTTTTAAACTCTTCAATTTGTCTATTTTGATTTGACATGAGTTGGTCTTGCTTAGACATAAACTCTTCAATTTTTCTATTTTGGTTTGACATGGTTTGTTTTTGATTAGACATAAATTGATTTTAACTGGCCATAAGTTTTTCAAACATGGATTCTATATTTGAATTCTGATTTTGATTTTGATTTTGATTAAAGTTCTGATTTGGTCTTTGATATCCTTTATTCTGAGTGTTTCCCCCTACATTGTTATTGTTTTTCCATGAAAGGTTGGGGTGATTTCTCCATCCAGGGTTATATGTACTAGAATAGGGATCATTGGGTCTACTTTGATTATAATTCCCTATGGCATTCACATGCTCATTCCCCTGATCAACAATTATTCTTCAATATTCAGTAGTATGACCATCATTGCCACAAATTTCAGAAGTGATAGCAGAAACAGAAGCAGGTTGCATAGAATTAAACTTACTGCACAAAAAGTCTACCTTCTCTGCTAAGGATTGCCATCCTTCACTTTCACCCTTACCTTGAGAAAGCTTGTGAAGTACTCCTCTCTCAGCAGTCCATTGATTGTGATTCAATGCCATCTCCTCTAGCAGTCTGAAGGCAACATCTGGGGTTTTGCTCATAATAGTTCCTCCTGCAACAGCATCCACAATGATTTTAGTATGATCAGATAATGTATAATAAAAAATTTACAGTAAACTCCAATCTTCAATGCCATGGTGAGGACACTTCCGCTGCAGTTCATTGAATCTCTCCCAGGCCTCACTAAGCGACTCCCCACTTCTTTGTTGAAAGTTTGTAATTTGATTCCACATCTGCAGTGTCTTGCTTGGGGGAAAGTATTTGTTCAAGAAAGAATTTGACAATTGATTCCAAGTGGTGAAGGTACCAGCTGGTTGTGAATTAAGCCATGTCTTTGCCCGGTACCTAAGAGAGAAAGGAAAAAGTCTTAGTCTCAATGCATCGCTAGAAACACCATTAAATTTAATAGTATTGCATAATTCAAGAAATAAAGACAAGTGTTGGTTGGGATCTTCCAGAGGAGATCCTCCAAACTAATTCTGTTGAAACATTGAAACAAAAGCAGGCTTAATCTCGAAGTTGTTAGCCTCTATTGTTGGTCTAGCAATGCTTGAATGAATTTCATGGGGATTAGGGGCTGCATAATCCCTAAGTGTTCTCTGATTATTCTGATTGTCTCCCATCTCTAATATTTCTTCTTGTAACTCTGGTTGGGATGTCTCTTGCAGTTCTTCTTCTAATCTCAACTTCCTGCACACTCTCAATGTTCTATTGATTTCAGGATCCAATCGTACAAGTGGTCCTGATCTAAGACTCCTGCACATGCAAAGTAGATCGATCAAGTGATTTCAAGAAAAATAGAAAATAACAAAAACAAAATAAAAAACAGTAAATAAAAACCTAATCTAGCAATAATCTCAATATCTTCAATATTGACAAAACTAAGGTCCCCGGTAACGGTGCCAAAAACTTGATGTACCGTAAGGTAACACTACAAGTTCGGCAGGCGTATACTTTGGACTAATCCCCGGAAACGGCGCCAAAAACTTGTTGTTATCCCGCAAGTGCACGGGTACATGAAGTAATAAAGAAAGTATCGAATCCACAGGGACCTATGTTGTCAAGTACTAAATAATTTATTTTTCACTATCTAGGCAAACGAATGAAAGTCAAACAAATATCGCAAACACACGAAATAAAACTGTCGGAGAGAAAGCTGGGACTAGGGTTTCATTCACTTAACTTTTATGACTAGATATGAATAAGGATTTCGTCAGTTTAATGTTATCATAATGAAGATACAATTTACCGAGTAAAAGGATTGTTTCACTCTCGTGCAAACAATCACGCAGGGATTTATCTTCGCTTTCACGCAAGATTTGTCCCAACGTTGAAGATAAGTAAATTATCAATCTATGAACTCAATGATCACTTTCATGCATCCAAATTTTAGGTTGATAATCTCTAGCGGAAGCTCAAGGATCACTTTCGTGCACCCGAGCCTCGACACTAGTTTTACTCATGGATCTCCAACGTTCCGATCCTCACTTTCGTGCAAGATCTCCACGTTTGATAAATAGACTCGATCTATAGATTCATGTCATAATCATGGCAATAATTCTACTAGAACAGATCAAGTTGGATCGAACCTAAGGAAGGGTTCCTAACATGCAATTCTAGGGTTCCAAATTCTCAAGCAATTACCTTTCAGTCAATAGCGAAAATTTTAAGAACATAATTAATAACATGGATTATAGAGAGTCTAAGCACAATTATCACATGAGCAAAATCATCATGCTATGATTAAACGCAACGAAATATATAAAAAATAGTTATCTAGTCATTGGAAATTAAGTGAACTACTCCCCCATGTCCCAAGAGTAGTTTAAGCTATCATGGTAAAGGAGTTACAGAATTCCATGGTTTCAGAAGATTGAAAATCAAAGAAAAAGAGAAGTTTAGAAAATACAGCACGGCTGTGAAGTATTTCACAGCCGTAATTTTCAATTTGAGGCGATGAACAGTGTCGGCGCCTTTGCTTTCCTTGATTTCTCCTTCAATTGATATCCTCTCTGTCTGAAACATCTGGCACATCGTCTCCTCCTTCAGATGAAGCTTCAGTATGAAAATCATGGCCGGAGATCGTTTGGATCAAGCACGGCGGCGGCGTCGATGACGATTTCTCCCTCGACAATGGATCAAAATTGGGGTTTTCCATCTGTGCGTGCTCCCCTCGTCCAAAACTCCCTTGTTGCTTCTTATGGCGTCGAATGTAAAGCCCTGGATCGTCCGCAATCATCTCCGCAAGAATCGGGCGTGGAAATTGACCTGGGCGTCGCGTTTAAAACAAGAATTACGGCAATGTAATAGTTCATGACACTGCCGTAAAATCAGTTGAGTCTTCTGTTTTGATGTCGTCTGGGGAATACGGCACCGTAATCTAGTTTACGGTAGTGCTGTAAAATCGGCTGAACTCTCTGTTCGAAATCGTCCGAAAAATACGGTACCGTGTAATCCTTTACAGTGGTGCCGAAAAATCAGGCAAAGTCTCTGTTCTGAAGCGCTTTGAAATACGGTACTGTAAATTGGTTTACGGCAGTGCCATAAAATCTGAAAAACTTTATGTTCGGAAATCCTTCAAAATACGGCAGGGCTCAGATTTTACGGTGCTATCTGAAATTACGGTACCGTAAAATGGATTACGGCACTGCCGTAATTTGCTGAGTTGCTCCGTTTTACGTGAAATTTCTTGGGTGATCTCCTCTTGATGATGGTAACTCTTCCATGTATTTGATTTCGCTTGAAAATGCCTTAAACAGTGCCTTTTTGCCTAAAAAACATGAAAAACCAAAATAGAAGTAGACTTTGCAATATTTAATGGATTCAACATAAAAGCAAGTAAAAGATCCTCAATTTGGCATGAAAAGGTACCCAAAATGAAGCAAAATATATTACATATTTTGGTGTCATCAATCACTATATGGGCTGAGCACACGGTAATTTTACTGTAAATGGGCATAGACTCAGGCATTACTTCAAGGATGAATGGATTAAGAAAGAGGTTGTTCTTACCCTTTCAGATCCCGCGAACTTGGTGACTTAAGAAACTACTTATACTCATGCTATTGACCCTAAACTAGTAGCGTTCTTGGGAGGCAACCCATCTTTCTATTAGTTTACTCTTTTGTTGAGATGATTTTTAGTTGTATTTAGATGAATTCTTTGGTTGATTAGTTTTGCTTTGTTTCCCATTAATTATGTTGGGGTATGCCCTTAAGGCTAATGTTTGAGGCCTTGGGATTGTATAAGTATCATGTAATAAACTCTTATGTTTATAAAGGCATGGTTATTATTCAGGTTGCTACCTTGTCTGCTGTAATAAGTGTACTTCTGAATAATGTCTCAAAGCTGTTCAGCTAGGCTGACATGCATATGTCCTTAGTCGAGATATCTTGGTGAACATGAGACAGCCTTGATATGATTGAGACTAATATGTGTGCTAATCTTATAGGATGCTTCGAGCATGAAATAAGATGTAGACTCATGGGTACATTGGATGTACTGGACAGACCCTACTAGGATATTCAATTGTTTGTCACAATGTGAATAATCCTTGAATGCAACAAGTGGCACATGTCCTCTGACTTGAGATCACTTGTGTTTCTAAATGATGAATGTCATTATTTTGAGGTAGTTCAATATCATTTGAAACATAATGATTATAGACTATCTTGGATAATGATCATGAGTCAGGTTAGGACACTAGTGATAGATAAAGGATTGCTGTCTCCTTGTTCAAGGAGTGTGATGTTCTAAAGGGGCCCCCCTGTATGAGATGATTGAGATAGTGTATGGCCATACCCAGATGACTATGTTCATCTGATCTAATCATGCTCATTGTATTGGAGTTACAGGCTTGACATGCTTGTCCAATAAGAACATCCAGTGGCAAAGGAAACATGTATGCCTTGTGAAGTGGATTCACACTTGTGCTGTGGTTTGGGTGTAGTCTTGGAAGACTCTTTCCTTTATATCGGGAGACAGTGATGTGTTGCTCTGATACCTATTGTTAGGTCCCCTTCAAGGGGGGAGCGCAAGCGGATAAAGCCCCTTTCTAGAGGGGGGGGGGGGCGCAAATGCAATTTTAGGGGGGTCACCCTCATGATCTACATGTAGATTCATATGATTGCTTCATGTTGCTTGTTTGTGATCCGAGTATGTCAACGCATGTTATAGATCTATCTTGAAGTTTCATCATGTTTGCGCTTGTTACCATATATCTAGTTGCGCATGCTAATGTAGATGAAAGCTTCTTACTTTGTTGTTGCGCATGTTGTAGTTGGTTTTTACCTAAAACTTGTAACATCTTGCGCGCTCCATTTAGATCTAATGGCGTCTACTATAAACCCTTAGATGGGTTGATGGGGTTGAAGTCACCTCTAGGGTAGATCCAATAGTCTGATCAGACCATCTGACAGCCTAGATGGATCGACCAGATGGCACCTGTGCGCAAGCATGAGGTGGCCATAGGTCGATTGCATCTTAGGCGTGTAGCGAGGTCTGGTTGAGACAACCAGTGAACACACATGAGTTAGGCCCGGGGTCACACCCGCTTGCCAGAACTCATGAGGGTTGTTCAGCCCTTGGCGCATGCATGGTTGACCATTAGGTCAACTCGGGTCAGTTAGGACTCGGTGCATGCAAGGGCAGAGGATCTGACCAGATGGATGAGTGGATCCCTATCAATGGACCATTGTAAGGTTGTAGGACACATAAGAAAATTAAAATTGATGCCAATGGGGTTTTTCAAAATTTTATTTTCTTGTTTTAGGATCACATGTTGATTGATGCCATGATGCTTGTCTATTTATTCTTATGTGGGCTGCCCATGTTAAATGTGTGCTGTGCTGGGGCCTGCGTGCCTGGAATTAAACTTGTAAATTAATTTGTGATCTGCGAATCACATTTTTAATTAATCTATTGTATAATTGACCTGCGAGTCAAACTTGTCTAGATAGATCAAATTGTATTTGATTAGACAAGAGCACAAAGGCACACATCCCAGAGGGGCATTCAGCTGGTGGCGCACCTGAGGTGCTCTTGGAGCTAGGGCCCTGGGTTGGACCAGATGAGATGCAAATGTCCCAAGAAGCTCAAGTGAAGACTTAAGATAATTTAAGGTCTTACTTAGGCTATGGGCTTTTACCACATAAGATCTGCATGCTTTCTACTTATTGCTTATAATTAGAATTGCATGTTTAGTTATCTTCTGCTATAGCCATAGGATTTGCCTGATAGTAAGAAGATAAAAGACCGTTAAAATCCAAACGCTAACATATCAAGCTCGTAAGCCTTCTGACGCGAAACCTCACTATTCTGATTATCGTTGGAGCCGTGTTGTACCCACTCAGTGGGCACGTCCATCTATCTTCAGATGGTGCTGGATTACACCTGCGTGTTACAGAGAAGGGATTTATCGCTTCTCGTTGCTCAGCATAGCACGTGGTGGTCCAGGGAGTAGGTCGGGTCAGCTTGACCATGTAGGCTACATATGTGGCGCATATGGTAGCACATGGAGGCAGCCATCTGTGGGATCAGAGACTGTGTTGTACCAACTCAGTTGGCACAGTCTGCTGGATTGCCCAGATGAAGGGGAATCGCACGGGTTGGCGATTGGCTGGGACAGCCTACCAGAAATTAGTGCTTGTCATCTCTGTGCATCTTATCTCGCCTGAGCGGGACGCGGAGACCAAGTATGAAATCTGGATCCCATCTCACTAAAAGAGTATTACTCTTTCGGACTGTTTTATGGATTTTACAGTCAGCTAAAATAGTGAGAAAAAGGAATCATTCTTAAGTCCTGATTGATTCTTAACATTGATACTGACCTTGCTGTTCTTGCATTGTTGTAGATACCTGCAGCAACGAACACCATGAGCTTCAATGTGCGATCCCTACTGGAAAGGGAGAAGTTTGCTGGGCCAAACTTCTCAGACTAGTTCGGACACCTTAAGATCGTTCTTAAGGCAGAGAGGAAACTGTATGTCCTCGAGACGGCTGTGCCGCCTCAACCCGCTGCGAACGCCGCAAGGGCGGTTCGGGATGCCTATGAAAAGCACGTCAATGATAGCATTGATGTCGCTTGCCTGATGCTAGCGTCTATGACGCCACCGCTGTAGCGTCAGCATGAGGATATGTCGGCTATAGAGATCATAGCGAACCTCAAGATGCTGTATGCTGCACAGGCGAGGACAGAACGCTATAATCTGACGAAGCTCTTCTTTCAGAGCAAACTGGCTGAAGGGAGCCCAGTGGGAGCTCACGTGCTCAAGATGATTGGGCACAAGGAGGCTCTGGAGAAACTGGGGCATACCATTAACCAGGAGCTTGCTGTAGACATCATTCTTCAGTCTCTTCCGCCTTCTTTCGATGCGTTCATCATTAACTTTAATATGAACAAAATCGATTGTACTCCGGCAGAGCTGTTGAATTTTCTCTTGACTACTGAGGAAACTCTGAAGGGAAAGCCTTCAACCTCTGTCTTAATGGTTCCTTCAAGGAACAAGATGAAGGGGAAGAAGGGCAAGGCCCCTGTCAAGAACTACAGTAAGGCGCTGAAACAGAAGGTGAAGCGGTCGAAGGACAACAGGTGTTTCCACTGTGGCCAGCTGGGTCACTAGAAAAAGGACTGTAAAGCGCTCCAAGGAGATAAGAGGGGAAGCATCGCTTCTGGCTCAGGTATATATGTGACTGAGGTCATGTTATCTTCTTCTACTATATCATGGGTGTTGGACACTGCATGTGGAGTTCACATTTGTTCAAATGTACAGGAACTCAAGAGAAGAAGGCAGGTGGGGCAGCATGAGGTAGACCTACGAGTTGGAAACGGGGCACGGGTTGCTGCTGTTGCTGTAGGAGACTATTTCATTTCTTTACCATCTGGCATTGTATTAGAATTAAACAATTGTTATTTTGTACCCAGTATTACCAAGAATATTATCTCTATTCCTGCTCTTGTCAGGAAAGGATTTGCCTTTGAATGCAAGATTTCAAAGTGTGTTTTATCTTATGATAATATTGTGTATGCAACTGGTTCAATTAACAATGGGTTATTCATGTTGGACATGGAATATTCTATACAAAACATTGATAATAAGAAAGCCAAGTATGCTGATGACAGCACCTTGCTATGGCATAGTCGTTTAGGCCATATTAACGAGAAGCGCATTAAGCGGTTGCATGATCATGGACTGCTGGGATCATTCTCCTATGAGGAGATTGATACATGCAAAGCTTGTTTAATGGGTAAAATGACGAAGTCACCTTTTCCTAACAAAGGTCAAAGGGCTTCAGGTTTACTTGACCTTATACACAGTGATGTGTGTGGGCCTTTTAGTAAACATGCTAGAGGTGGCTATCATTACTTCATTACCTTTACTGATGATTTCAGTAGGTATGGATATGTCTATTTGATGAGACATAAGAGTGAATCTTTTGACAAGTTCAAAGAGTTCAAAAATGAAGTACAGAATCAGCTAGGCCGAAATATCAAGGCACTTCGTTCTGATCGAGGTGGTGAATACCTAAGTCATGCGTTTACTGACTATCTGAAGGAGTGTGGGATTATCTCACAGCTCACTCCGCCAGGAACACCGCAATGGAATGGTGTGTCCGAGAGGAGAAATAGAACGTTACTTGATATGGTTCGTTCTATGATGAGTCAGGCTACTCTACCGTATTCCTTTTGGGGTTTTGCACTGGAAACAGCTGCAAAGGTACTAAACCGAGTGCCATCCAAGGCAGTTTCTAAGACACCATATGAGTTATGGTATAGGAAACAGCCAAGCTTGACATTTATCAGGATCTGGGGTTGCGAGGCTTATGTCAAAAAGCTCGCCTCTGGGAAGCTGGAGAGCAGATCTGAGAAATGTATATTTGTCGGTTACCCTAAGGAAACTAAGGGTTATTATTTCTACGATCCCAAAGAGAACAAAGTATTTGTTGCTCGGACGGCCATATTTCTTGAGAAGGAGTTTCTTCTGCAAGAGGCCAGTGGGAGAGAAATAAAGCTGGATGAGATTCCAGAAGAAGGACAAAGTAGTCAAGCACAGTTGGATGTGCCTGAGCCGGTAGAACAGGTTGTCGAACAACCTAAGGCTCAAATATCACGGGAACCGCGAAGATCGGGAAGGATCCGTCGACAGCCTGAGCGCTATGACGGAGTCTACATCATTGATAATGATGAACCCCTCACATATGCGGATGCGGTCAGTGGACCGGAGTCAGCTAGATGGCTTGAAGCTATGCGAGCCGAGATGGACTCCATGTCAGATAACCAAGTCTGGGATTTGGTTGATCCGCCTCCGGGAGTAATCCCTATAGGCTGTAAATGGATCTTCAAGAAGAAGGTTGACATGGATGGTAACGTGGTTACCTATAAAGGCAGGCTGGTTGCGAAAGGTTTCAAACAAATCTACGGGATAGATTATGATGAAACTTTCTCACCTGTAGCCATGTTTAAGTCTATTCGGATTCTTTTCGCGATAGCTGCATATTATGATTATGAGATCTGGCAGATGGATGTGAAGACAGCTTTCCTTAATGGAAATCTGGATGAGGATGTGTATATGACACAACCTGAGGGTTTCACTAATCCATCAGATCGTCATAAAATATGCAAGTTAAAGAAGTCCATTTATGGACTTAAACAAGCATCTAGAAGCTGGAATATTCGTTTTGATGAATCAATCTCTGAGTTTGGTTTCATCAAGAACGAAGATGACCCGTGTGTATATAAGAGGTTTAGTGGGAGCGTAATTACATTCCTAATCCCTCTACGTCGATGACATCTTGATCATTGGAAATGATATTCCTGAACTGCATGCTGTTAAAGCATGGTTAAGGAAATGTTTCCAAAAGATCTAGGAGAAGCAGCCTATGTATTAGGTGTGAAGATCTACAGGGATAGATCTAAGAGGCTTCTCGGGCTGTGCCAGAGTACTTACATCGATAAAGTCCTGGAGAGATTTCATTTAGAGAATTCTAAACGAGGATATCTTCCAGTCAGACATGGTCTGAATCTTTCGAAGAGTCAGTGTCCACAAACACAGACTGAGAAAGATGAAATGGACAATACGCCTTATGCTTCGGCTATTGGGTCCATTATGTATGCGATGTTGTGTACTCGCCCAGACGTCGCTTACGGGTTAAGCGTGACCAGTCGGTTCCAAAGTAATCCAGGTATGGCGCACTGGATTGCGGTCAAGAACATTTTAAAATATCTGCGGAGGACCAAAGATATGTTCTTGATATATGGTGGTCAGGAAGAACTCAGTATAGAAGGATATACTGACGCTTCGTTCCAGTCGGACCAGGATGATTTCCGATCGCAATCAGGCTATGTTTTTAGCTTGAATGGTGGAGCAGTGGTGTGGAAGAGTTTCAAACAGTCAACTGTTGCTGATTCCACAACAGAAGCCGAGTATGTTGCAGCCTCGGAAGCATCCAAGGAGGCAGTGTGGATTCGTAAGTTCGTGAAAGAACTTGGTGTCGTTCCTTCGAGTGCAGATCCTTTGGTTATCTTCTGTGATAACACTGGAGCAATCGCACAAGCAAAGGAACCACGGTCGCACCAGAAGTCCAAGCACATACAGAGACGGTTTCACTTGATCCGGGAGATCATTGATCGAGGCGAGATCAAAATCTGCAAAGTTCATACAGATGACAATCTGGCTGACCCGCTTACCAAGCCTCTGGCGCAGCAGAAGCATGAGAAGCACTGTAATAATATGGGTTTGAGGTTTCTCAACCATTAGATTAAGTGCAAGTGGGAGATTGTTGGGGTATGCCCTTAAGGCTAATGTTTGAGGCCTTGGGATTGTATAAGTATCATGTAATAAACTCTTATGTTTATAAAGGCATGGTTATTATTCAGGTTGCTACCTTGTCTGCTGTAATAAGTGTACTTCTGAATAATGTCTCAAAGCTGTTCAGCTAGGCTTACATGCATATGTCCTTAGTCGAGATATCTTGGTGAACATGAGACAGCCTTGATATGATTGAGACTAATATGTGTGCTAATCTTATAGGATGCTTCGAGCATGAAATAAGATGTAGACTCATGGGTACATTGGATGTACTGGACAGACCCTACTAGGATATTCAATTGTTTGTCACAATGTGAATAATCCTTGAATGCAACAAGTGGCACATGTCCTCTGACTTGAGATCACTTGTGTTTCTAAATGATGAATGTCATTATTTTGAGGTAGTTCAATATCATTTGAAACATAATGATTATAGACTATCTTGGATAATGATCATGAGTCAGGTTAGGACACTAGTGATAGATAAAGGATTGCCGTCTCCTTGTTCAAGGAGTGTGATGTTCTAAAGGGGCCCCCCTGTATGAGATGATTGAGATAGTGTATGGCCATACCCAGATGACTATGTTCATCTGATCTAATCATGCTCATTGTATTGGAGTCACAGGCTTGACATGCTTGTCCAATAAGAACATCCAGTGGCAAAGGAAACATGTATGCCTTGTGAAGTGGATTCACACTTGTGCTGTGGTTTGGGTGTAGTCTTGGAAGACTCTTTCCTTTATATCGGGAGACAGTGATGTGTTGCTCTGATACCAATTGTTAGGTCCCCTTCAAGGGGGGAGTGCAAGCGGATAAAGCCCCTTTCTAGAGGGGGGGGGGGGGCGCAAATGCAATTTTAGGGGTGTCACCCTCATGATCTACATGCGATCATGAGGGTGACACCCCTAAAATTGCATTTGCGCCCCCCCCCCCTCTAGAAAGGGGCTTTATCCGCTTGCGCTCCCCCCTTGAAGGGGACCTAACAAATTATAGTCTGCGGATTCTAGCTAATAGTGGCCTCTTTCATAATGTAGGAACTACTGGGAGAGCAGGATATTTCAGCTGGGATTTTTGTGCATAATAGAGAACTTCATGGCTAGGTGAACACATCGAGGTTCACACGTGAAGTCTACTATAGATGGCGGAAGATTGATTTTTCACGGAATTGATCGTGGCCAGATGATGAATTCAATGTTCAAGCATGGAGTATATTGTATTGGGACATCAGACTCGTTACAGAAGACTTCACGGGTGGGTGATTCTGGACATGCTGAAATCTTATAGATAACTTCATGGTCTAGTGAACCCATAGGGGTTGACCTGTTCTGATTGGCTTGATTCCTTATAGAGAGCATCACGGGCACGTGAACACATCAGGGTTCACCTGTATTTCTGACTGGCCCGATTCCTTACAGAGAGCTTCACGAGCGGGTAAACACATCGGGGCTCACCCGTGATTTTGTATTTGCCAAAATTTTCCAAAAGCCTTCATGGCTAGGTGATGAGTTGCATTTAGATCACATTTTTGCCGATATTTTACATGATATTTTGGGCTTAATTGAATGATTTTATGCAATTTTTAGTGTTTTTTCTTCACTTGGCATAAAATCTTCACTTTTCATGGTTTTTATGAAAATTTAGGTTAAAAGGCACAAAAATGATGGATTTTGTTAGTTTAAAAACCATAGCACAGTTCCTGAGGAAATTACGAGGTCGCACGTCAAATTTGGAGTGAAAATAGTAAAAAAAACGCAACTTTCACGGCCTTGGCCGTAATTATTGGGGCCGCCGTAATTTTGGCGTTCGAGCGGGCGAAAAACAGCTGAGTATAGGAGTCCACAAAAACTTTCACGGGTGAGGCCGTGAATCCTTCACAGTCCGTGAAACTTTATGAGTACAAGGAGCAGTAGACACAGAGAGAATTACGGCCGCAGCCGTATACACATTACGGGCGGTGAAAGTTTCCTCCCCCTTAGGTTTCTCACTTGATTCGTGATGGAGGGCCTGACACATCTCCTAAAAGATCCACTAGGGCTCGGAGGAAGCCCGTCAGGTATGGCTTCACTTAGAGTCCGCTCTCCTTTTCAGCACTTTCCTTATTTGCATTACATGGCATTTTAGGTTAGTTCCACCCACAAGTCTATCATGTAGTTTACTTTTATGAATGTTGTTGGTAGGTTGTGCATTGTAATGTCATGGTAGGTTAGTGCATGTAGTTTGGATACATTTAATATTCAGCTCAAGAGAAACAAATCAGCTAGCTCACCACACTCCAAGAAGCTAGCTCCCATTTTGGAAGGTTCACTTCAAAGTAGTTCAAAGGGAGACTTCTAACTCAACTCAACATCAAGCTCCACTTCAATTATTCCCTTCCAAATGAAGAGAGGCCAGCCCATGGAATTATTTGCGCCATCTACAACAACAATTCAAGCAAGGCTCATCTAGATCCACAATTCAAGGAGGCACCCATCTAGATCCACAAATCAAGGAGTTGCGCCATCAAGATCCACAATTAGGGGAAGACTTCTTTCCTTCTTCTCATTGCCGCCCAAGACAACAAGGAAGGTTTTCAAAGTTCAAATTCTCCCTCATATGCGCCAACACCTCCAAGGAAGCCAGCCATTTCGAATTCAAGACTTACCATTTCAGCCATCCAAAGAAGGCAACAAGATCAGCCCACTTAATGCCTTGTCTCCATTTCGAATTTTCTCCAATTATGTAAGGGGCGCAAGGGGCCAATGACCACCTTGCCCTCATCTTATCCTCATCTCTAAGCTGCCTATTTATGTATCCCCATTGCATCATGCGCATAACATTGTTGAATAATATTGTTAACTAGTTTCCTAGCCAAATGAAGGGTGCTTGTGTTGCCTAGGGTGCTTGTGTTGCCCAAACCTTCCTTCTTCCCTCTTCTTTCATCAAGAGCCGAGCCTCTCCTCTTATCCCCTCGCCTCTCCCTTTCAACAAGCAAGGCCGAGACTCATCTCCATCAAGGCAAGAACAACAAAGAGATCTAGAACTCAAGATGGCGCAAAGAACATGGAAGCATCTCTTGGTCTTCTTCAAGGCGATTCTCTAAGTTGAGTATTCCAACCTCTTGTGCTTTCACTTCCTACACTTTAAGAACATCTTACTACACGTATTTGGATCTTTGTAGGGATTGGCGCAAGGTGAAGGATGCTTGGCACTTCACCACCCCCCCCCCCCCACCATCTTTAGATAGTCTATTTCTTTGTTAGCAAGAGAACTTGGAGGACTAGCCTCCCTCTTGACCCTTTAGCATTGTTGGTGTTTAATTAACTTTATAACTCACCCACGCCTGTGTGGGGTTGCTGGATGCCCTGTGTGTAACCTGTACCTTCCATCAGAGAAGGACCGGTGAAGAACGGGAAGGACGGTCCTTCTATTCTCAAGGACCGCAAGGTGAGTCTTCTTTAAGATATCGTCATTTATTTTAAAGCAAGTAGTGTAAGTTTTATTTTCAAGCAAGTAGTATAATTTTTGATTTTCTTATCTAAAATTACAAAAAAAAACTATTTTCCAACTTCGTTAGTGTAATTCGGTTTTCTCTAGTTTATGATATTAACAAAAATAATATTTTTGAAACTCGTTGTTTGCATGCTGGTGATCTACCCCTACATCAATTCGACTCCAAATCAAACCAAAATTGAACCAAACTCTCTAGAAACTTTCCTAGATGGGTTCTATACTTATTAGACTTTAAAAGGAAGGATTTTGGAAGGGTTTTGGGGGCTTATAGGGATGAAAACTAACGGCGGCGGCGGTGAACGCGAAAATCAATTCCAGGGCAGAATTCGAATAGGAAAGCCGCACAAAGGGAGAATTTGACGGTTCATCTTCATCTCCATATTGAGGGGAAGCCTTTCCATTATCTTGTCTAGCGATTTCCTATAATCTTCTAGGGTTTTCATGCAATTTTCATTGATGAACATGTTGTTTGCTTTGAACATGAACGTATAAACCTTATTTGGGGATTTGGGAAGTAGCCTATTGATTGAATTGTGAATTACATCTTTTGCATGAATCTTTGTTAAGAATATTATTGAATTGATTTGATTAGAATTGTATGTATCCCACTTTAATTCTCTAGACAAGTTTTATTGCGTTTGAGACGTCGTGAGAAGGACCGGGAGGTGAATCGTGACGTCGAATCTATTCTTGTTAAACCTACGAATCCAATCACATGAGTAGTTTGGATTCATTTGAATGATTTGCATGATTTTTCATAGAACTTAAAGGATTTAATTGCGTTAATTGTCACGGGAGTAGGGAATTAACGTAATTAGGTACCAGATTACGCTTCGGGAGGAGGTAATCTGTACCATAGGAAAAATCCCTTTCAATGCTTTAATTTTCTCTTCAAATATTTATTTTTATTAAATTCTTAATCATCAGCATGGTGAAACCCCAAATCCTGATTTTATCCGAATTGATTTTTACCAAAAAAACTACCTCTGTTTCTTTTAATTTGTACTTAAAAGTTTCCAAAGAAAAATCACAATTTGATTCGTCTAGATATAGATCGACCGTGTAATTCCTAGAAAGCTTCGGACCTCCTTCACTGTGGTGGGTGGCTCTAATTTCTCTATCACCTCAACTTTATCTTTATCAACTTCAATCCTTCTTTCTGAAATCAAGTGCCACAAAACTATCCCTTGCTTAACCAAAAATGACATTTTTTTTCCCAATTAAGCACAAGGTTAGTTTCTTCACACCGCTGCAAAACTCGAGATAAATTAGCCAAACAATCATCAAAATAAGAGCCATATACTGAGAAATCATCCATAAATACATCCATAAAGTCCTCAATAAAATCAGAAAAAATAGCCATCATGCATCTCTGAAAAGTAGCAAGTGCATTACATAGACCATAAGGCATTCTCCTATATGCAAAAGTACCGTACGAGCAAGTGAACGTGGTCTTATCTTGGTCATCAGGATGTATAGGAATTTGAAAAAATCTAGAGTATCCATCTAAGAAACAAAAGTGAGAATGGTTTGCAAGTCTTTCAACCATTTGATTAATAAAAGGTAAGGGAAAATGGTCTTTCTTAGTGACAGCATTCAATTTTCTATAATCTATGCACATGCACCAACTAGTAACAGTTCTAATAGGAATTAATTCATTGTCTATGTTTTTCATTACAGTTACCCCTCCTTTCTTAGGAACACAATGTACAGGACTTACCCATTTACTATCGGAGATAGGATAGATAATACCTGCATCAAGTAGTTTCAAAACCTCCTTCTTTACAACTTCTTTCATAGAGGGGTTAAGTCTCCTTTGAAAATCTGCATGTGGTTTGTGTTCCTCTTCCATCAAGATCCTGTGCATACAAAAAGAAGGGTTAATTCCTTTTTAAGTCATCAATTGTGTACCCAATTACCTTTCTATGAATCCTTAGTTCTTTGAGAAGCAAGTCTGTCTTCCTTTTTCCAAGCTGTGCATCAACAATAACAGGGTAAGTAGAATCAAGACCATGAAATTCATAACGAAGGTTATTAGGTAAAGCTTTAATTTCTACTTTTGCAGCCTTCCCTACTTCATTATCACAAGCACTGCAATCTAATAATTCATTAATTTCAACATCGGTTTTTACATTAGAATCAAGAGCAGAATCAGAATCATAATCAGAGGTTTCAACAAATAAATCATTAAGATCATAGACAATGTCATCTACAGCATGTATACTACAGCAAGATCTAGAATTTGATGGGTTTTTCATGGCTTCATTTAAGTCATACTCAATTCCTTCACCCCCAATATTAAGTGTAAGCTTACCGTTCTGTACATCAATAAATGCTCCTGTTGTGGCTAATAACGGTTTACCAAGTATGATGGGGATTTGATGACACCAAAATATGTAGTATATTTTGCATCATTTTAGATACCTTTTCTAGCTAAATTGAGGATCTTTTACTTGTTTCCATGCTAAACCCATCAAATATTGCAAAGTCTACTTCTGTTTTGGTTTTTCATATTTTTCAGGCAAAAAGACGCTATTTTAGGCGTTTTCAAGCAAAATCAAATACATGGAAGAGTTCTCATCATCAAGAAGAAGGCACCCAAGAAATTTCACGCAAATCGAGGCAAAGAACCAAAAATATGGCAGGGCTGTAAAGGATTTTATGGTACCGTATTTTTCACGGCTACCGTATTATCGAGATCACGGCCGTATTTTGGTGATTTTCCAAACAGAAGGTTTTCGCGAAAATACGGTACTGCCGTAAGAATTTACACGGCCTTATTTTAGGGCACTTTCGGAACAGAAACCTTAGCCGATTTTACGGCACTACCGTAAACCAGTTTACGGGCCGTATTTTCCAGATGTCTTCAGAATAGAAAGTTGCCCTGAAATTACGGCACTGCCGTAAACATTTACATGGGCCGTATTTTCCAGACGAATTCGACCAAAGAGTTCAGCCGATTTTACGGCACTGCCGTAAACCAAATTACGGTGCTGTATGTTTCAGCAATTTCAGAATAGAATGATCAATGGATTTTACGGCAGTATCGTAAGATATTACACTGCCGTATTTCAGTTTTTGAACGCGACTCCCAGGTCAATTTCAACGCCCGATTTTTGCGGAGATGATTGCAGACGATCCAGAAGTTTATATTCGATGCCGTAAGAAGCAAAAGGGGAGCTTTTCAGGAGAGGATTATAGAGAGACAAAAGGCCCCAATTTTGTTTGACCGTGGAGGGAGAAATCGCGATCCACACTGTCGCACTCGATTCAGATGACCTCCGACTGTGATTTTTCTACCGAAGCATCGCCTGGTGAAGGAGACAAGGTACCAGAAGTTTCAGATCGAAAAGAGACAAATTGGAGGAGAAATCAAGGGAAGAAGGATCACCACCACTATTCACGCTTTCTTTGTAAAATACGGCTGTGAAATACTGAAAGTAACCCTAGGTCACATACGCATATAAAATTTTCGCATGACTAGGTCCAAAATCGAATGACTTAAACATATGATCAACATATGAAGACTTGTATCGAACAAGTGAGGATGTTACCATGGCCATGAGAGGCGGCTTGGAAGAAAAAGGGCGAGCGACTCTTCTCCAAAGGAATCACACACAAGATGGATTTTCGCTTCTTCCTTGTAATCCTTGTGCTAGCAAAGATCCAAAGAGTCTATGATCGTGTGAGGAGACGTCCTCTTCTTGCTGGCCGCACTACTCCCTCTCTTGGCGTGAAGACGAACCAAAAACCCGAGAGGAGCAAGGGGCGAGAGGGGCGTTCATACGTTCGAAAACGTGGGACGTTTCTCAAGAGAAAAATCGGCTTCCAAATATAGTAAGTGTTTAACTCCCCATGAAGCCATCGAAACTCCTCTCCCCTTTGAACCATGCGTTCACTTAAGTGAACCGGTTCAATTCCATTTGGTTCAAGGACCAAATCGAACCAGCCATGGTCTTGATCTCTTTGAACCTCATGGTTCAAGATCTAACCACACATCTCAATGAACCTCTTGATCTCTACGATCAAGCATCAATTTTCCCGATCGAAGCTTACTGATCATATGTCCTAATCAATCAAACATGATCAGACTAGATCTTACTTCCGATCAGAGTTTAAATTGCTTTAAACTGAACTAGAATAATTCCAGTCCACACGATCTGACATAAGTAAGCAATATCATCAAATTGTGCGACCCTGAGGGTTTCCTTCAATGTCGGTAACGACAACTTACGTTATCACGATCAGAGAGGGGTATCTAGCAACACATCACTGTCTCCCGATATGAAGGAAAGAGTCTTCCAAGACTACTCCCAAACCACAGCACAAGTGTGAATCCAATTCACTCAGTATACATGTTCCCTTTGCCACTGGATGTTCTCGTTGGACAAGCATGTCAAGCCTGTAATTCCAACACGATGAGAATGGTTAGATCAGATGAACATAGTCATCTGGGTATGGCCATACACTTTCTCAACCATCTCATCCAGGGGGCCCCTTTAGAACATCACACTCCAACTAGGAGAGGCAATCCTATATCTATCACTAGTGTCCTAACATGATTCATGCCCACTATCCAAGATAATCCTTAACTATTATCTTTCAAATGATATTGAACTACCTCAAGACAATGCCAATCATCACTTAGAAACACAAGTGATCTCAAGTCAAAGGGAATATACCACTTGCTTGCTTATAAGGATTTATTCACATTGTGACAAACAATTGAATATCCTAAGTAGGGTCAGTCCAGTACATCCAATGCACCTATGTGTCTAAATCTTATTCCATGCTCGAAGCATCCTATAAGATCAGAACACATATTAGTCTCAATCATATCAAGGCTGTCTCATGTTTACCAAGATATCTCGACTAAGGACAACTCTAAATGTCAGCAAAGCTGAACATCATTGAGACATTACTCAGAGGTATACATACAGCAGCAGATAATGCAACAATCTGAATAACAACAATTGCCTTTATAAACATATACATAGTTTATACATGATACTGATAATAGCCCAAGGGCTCAAACATTAGCCTTAAGGGCATACCCCAACAATCTCCCACTTGCACTTAAACTAATGGTTGAGAAATCTCAAACCCATATTATTACAGTGCTTCTCATGCTTCTGCTGCGCCAGAGGCTTTGTAAGCGGGTCAGCTAGATTGTCATCTGTTTGAACCTTGCAGATCTTGATCTCTCCTCGATCTATGATCTCACGGATCAAATGAAACCTTCTCTGTATGTGCTTGGACTTCTGGTGTGACCGTGGTTCCTTTGCTTGTGCAATCGCTCCAGTGTTATCACAGAAGATAACCAATGGATCTGCACTCGAAGGAACAACACCAAGTTCTTGAATGAACTTACGAATCCACACTGCCTCCTTTGATGCTTCTGAGGCTGCAACATACTCGGCTTCTGTTGTGGAATCAGCAACAATTGATTGTTTGAAACTCTTCCACACCACTGCTCCTCCATTCAAGCTAAAAACATAGCCTGACTGATATCGAAAATCGTCTTGGTCAGATTGGAACGAAGCGTCAGTATATCCTTCAATACTGAGTTCCTCCTGACCTCCATAAATCAAGAACATATCTTTGGTTCTCCGAAGATATTTCAAAATGTTCTTGACTGCAATCCAGTGTGCCTTCCCTGGATTACTTTGGAACCGACTGGTCACGCTTAACCCGTAAGCGACGTCTGGGCGAGTACATAACATTGCATACATGATAGACCCAATAGCCGAAGCATAAGGCGTATTGTCCATCTCATCTTTCTCAGACTGTGTTTGAGGACACTGGCTCTTTGAAAGATTCAGACCATGTCTGACTGGAAGATATCCTCTTTTAGAATTTTCTAAATGGAATCTCTCTAGGACCTTATCGATGTAAGTACTCTGGCATAGCCCGAGAAGCCTATTAGATCTATCTCTATAGATCTTCACACCTAATACATAAGCTGCTTCTCCCAAATCTTTCATCTGGAAACATTTTCTTAACCATGCTTTGACTGCATGCAGTTTAGGAATATCGTTTCTAATGATTAAGATATCATCGACATAGAGGACTAGGAAAGTAATCACGCTCCCACTAAACCTCTTATATACACACGGGTCATCTTCATTTTTGATGAAACCAAATTCACAAACTGATTCATCAAAACGAATATTCCAGCTCCTCGATGCTTGTTTTAGTCCATAAATGGACTTCTTTAATTTGCATATTTTATGACGTTCTGATGGATTGATGAAACCTTCAGGCTGTGTCATATACACATCCTCTTCTAGTTTTCCATTAAGGAAAGCGGTCTTCACATCCATTTGCCAGATCTCATAATCATAATATGCTGCTATCGCGAGAATAATCCGAATGGACTTGAACATGGCTACAGGAGAGAAAGTTTCATCATAATCTATCCCGTAGATTTGTTTAAAACCATTCGCAACTAGCCTGCCCTTATAGGTAACCACGTTACCATCCATGTCTTTCTTCTTCTTGAAGATCCACTTACAGCCTATAGGGATTACTCCCGGAGGCGGATCAACCAAATCCCAGACTTGGTTATCTGACATGGAGTCCATCTCGGCTCGCATAGCTTCAAGCCATCTTGCTGATTCCGGTCCACTGACCGCATCCGCATAAGTGAGGGGTTCATCATTAATGATGTAGATTCCGTCATAGCGCTCAGGCTGACGACGAATCCTTCCCGATCTACGCGGTTCCCGTGATATCTGAGCCTCAGGTTGAACATTAACCTGATCTATTGGCTCAGGCTCATCCAACTGTGCTTGACTACTTTGTCCTTCTTCTGGAATTTCATCCAGCATTATTTCTCTCCCACTGGCCTCTTGCAGAAGAAATTCCTTCTCAAGAAAAATAGCTGTTCGAGCAACAAATACTTTGTTCTCTTTGGGATAGTAGAAATAATAACCCTTAGTTTCTTTAGGGTAACCGACAAAGATACATTTATCTGATCTGCTCTCCAGTTTCCCAGAGGCGAGCTTTTTGACATAAGCCTCGCAACCCCAGATTTTGATAAATGTCAAGCTCGGCTGTTTCCCATACCATAACTCATATGGTGTCTTTGAAACTACCTTGGATGGCACTCGGTTTAGCACCTATGCAGCTGTTTCCAGTGCAAATCCCCAAAAGGAGTAAGGTAGAGTAGCCTGACTCATCATAGAACGAACCATATCCAATAAGGTTCTATTTCTCCTCTCGGATACACCATTCCATTGTGGTGTTCCTGGCGGAGTGAGCTGTGAGATGATCCCACACTCCTTCAGATAGTCAGTAAACTCATGATTCAAGTATTCGCCACCTCGATCTGAACGAAGTGCCTTGATATTTCGGCCTAACTGATTTTGTACTTCATTTTTGAATTCTTTGAACTTGTCAAAAGATTCACTCTTATGTCTCATTAGATAGACATAACCATACCTACTGAAATCATCAGTAAAAGTAATGAAGTATGAATAGCCACCTCTGGCATGTTTACTAAAAGGCCCACACACATCACTGTGAATAAGGTCAAGTAAACCTGAAGCCCTTTCACCTTTATTAGAAAAAGGAGTCTTCGTCATTTTTGAAAGTGGGGGGCGAAAACCCTAAACGCATGCACTTCTAGAATTTTGCATGGGCGGAAATAAGGATTTCAACATGATCGCATGTGGCATGAACATATGATTAACTTAAAGCCTTCATAGATCAACACAAAGATTTTACCATAGCCATTGTTTGGATGGCGACTTGGAAATAAGAGGGCGATGTGGCTCTCCTCCAAAGTGAACGCACACAAGATGGTGATGGCTTCCTTCTTGGCGTTCCTTGTGCTAGCAAAGCTCTCCAAGGTGTCCTAGCCGTGTGAGGAGAATGAGATGCTCTCTTGGCATGAAGTCGCTCTCTTTCTCAAAATGAGAGGAGTCTCGAGAATAGAAGATGGGCGACGAGAGAAGCGTTACCCTCGAACGTGGAGGCGTGCTTCTATTTTGGAAAAAATTCAACTTCCAAAAATAGCAAGCCCTCAACGCATGATGCGTTCACTCCAAGTGAACCGATCGCCTCTTCTTGTCCCTTTGAACCAAGCGTTCATATAATGAACCGGTTCTATAGAATTTGGTTCAAAGACCAAATCAAACCAAGCCTTGGTCTAGACCTCATTAAACCGAAAGGCTCAAGATCTAACCACACATCTCTTGATGCTCTTGATCTCATCGATCTAGCATCATTTCTCTCGATCGAAGCTTACCGATCTCAAGCCCTAATCAATCAAACATGATCAGACCAGATCTCACTTACAATCAGAGTTTAAACTCCTTTAAACTGAACCAAAACAATTCAGTCCACACGATCTGACATAAGTAAGCCATATCATCAAATTGTGCAACCCTAAGGGTTTCCTTTAATGTCGGTAACGATAACTTATGTTATCACGAACAGAGAGGGGTATCTAGCAACACATCACTGTCTCCCGATATAAAGGAAAGAGTCTTCCAAGACTACTCCCAAACATAGCACAAGTGTGAACCCAAGTCACTTGACATATGTGTTTCCTTTGCCACTGGATGTTCTCGTTGGACAAGCGTGTCAAGCCTGTAACTCCAACATGATGAGAGTGGTTAGATCAGATGAACATAGTCATCTGGGTATGGCCATACACTTTCTCAACCATCTCATACAGGGGGGCCCCTTTAGAACATCACACTCCAACTAGGAGAGGCAATCCTATATCTATCACTAATGCCCTAACATGACTCATGCCCATTATCCAAGATAATCTATAACCATTATATTTCAAATGATATTGAACTACCTCAAGACAATGCCAATCATCATTTAGAAACACAAGTGATCTCAAGTCAGAGGAAATATGCCACTTGTTTGAATATAAGGATTATTCACATTGTGACAAACAATCGAACATCCTTAGTAGGGTCTGTCCAGTACATCCAATGCACCTATGAGTCTACATCTTATTCCATACTCGAAGCATCCTATAAGATTAGAACACATATTAGTCTCAATCATATCAAGGCTGTCTCATGTTTACCAAGATATCTCGACTAAGGACTATACTGCATGTCAGCCAAGCTGAACACCATTGAGACATTATTCAGAAGTATACATATAGCAGCAGATAATGCAACAACCTGAATAACAACCATTGCCTTTATAAACATAGTTTATACATGATACTGATAATAACCCAAGGCCTCAAACATTAGCCTTAAGGGCATACTCCAACAATCTCCCATTTGCACTTAATCTAATGGTTGAGAAATCTCAAACCCATATTATTATAGTGCTTCTCATGCTTCTGCTGCGCCAGAGGCTTTGTAAGCGGGTCAGCTAGATTGTCATCTGTATGAACCTTGCAGATCTTGATCTCTCCACGATCTATGATCTCACGGATCAAATGAAACCTTCTCTGTATGTGCTTGGACTTCTGGTGCGACCATGGTTCCTTTGCTAGTGCTATTGCTCCAGTGTTATCACAGAAGATAACCAATGGATCTGCACTCGAAGGAACAACACCAAGTTCTTGAACGAACTTACGAATCCACACTGCCTCCTTTGATGCTTCTGAGGCTGCAACATACTCGGCTTCTGTTGTGGAATCAGCAACAATTGATTGTTTGAAACTTTTCCACACCACTGCTCCTCCATTCAAGCTAAAAACATAGCCTGATTGCGATCAGAAATCATCCTGGTCAGATTGGAACGAAGCGTCAGTATATCCTTCAATACTGAGTTCTTCCTGACCTCCATAAATCAAGAACATATCTTTGGTCCTCCGAAGATATTTCAAAATGTTCTTGACCGCAATCCAGTGTGCCTTACCTGGATTACTTTGGAATCGACTGGTCACGCTTAACCCGTAAGCAACGTCTGGGTGAGTACACAACATCGCATACATAATGGATCCAATAGCCGAGGCATAAGGCGTATTGTCCATTTCATCTTTCTCAGACTGTGTTTGAGGACACTAGCTCTTAGAAAGATTCAGACCATGTCTGACTGGAAGATATCCTCTTTTAGAATTTTCTAAATGGAATCTCTCCAGGACTTTATCGATGTAAGTACTCTGGCACAGCCCGAGAAGCCTCTTAGATCTATCTCTGTAGATCCTCACACCTAATACATAGGCTGCTTATCCTAAATCTTTCATCTGGAAACATTTTCTTAACCATGCTTTAACGGCATGCAGTTCAGGAATATCGTTTCCAATGATCAAGATATCATCGACGTAGAGGACTAGGAAAATAATCACGCTCCCACTAAACCTCTTATATACACACGGGTCATCTTCATTTTTGATGAATCCAAATTCACAAACTGATTCATCAAAACGAATATTCCAGCTTCTCGATGCTTGCTTAAGTCCATAAATGGACTTCTTTAATTTGCATATTTTATGACGATCTGATGGATTGATGAAACCTTCAGGTTGTGTCATATACACATCCTCTTCTAGTTTTCCATTAAGGAAAGAGGTCTTCACATCCATTTGCCAGATCTCATAATCATAATATGCAGCTATGGCGAGAATAATCCGAATAGACTTGAACATGGCTACAGGAGAGAAAGTTTCATCATAATCTATCCCGTAGATTTGTTTGAAACCTTTCGCAACTAGCCTGCCCTTATAGGTAACTACGTTACCATCCATGTCAATCTTCTTCTTGAAGATCCACTTACAGCCTATAGGGATTACTCCCGGAGGCGGATCAACCAAATCCCAGACTTGGTTATCTGACATGGAGTCCATCTCGGCTCGCATAGCTTCAAGCCATCTTGCTGATTCCGGTCCACTGACCGCATCCGCATAAGTAAGGGGTTCATCATCAATGATGTAGACTCCGTCATAGCGCTCAGGCTGTCGACGGATCCTTCCCGATCTTCGCGGTTCCCGTGTCTCAGGTTGTTCAGTAACCTATTTTATTGGCTCAGGCTCATCCAACTGAGTTTGGCTTCTTTGTCCTTCTTCTGGATTCTCATCCAGCTTTATTTCTCTCCCACTGGCCTCTTGCAGAAGAAATTCCTTCTCAAGAAAAATAGTTGTTCGAGCAACAAATATTTTGTTCTCCTTGGGATCGTAGAAATAATAACCCTTAGTTTCTTTAGGGTAACCGACAAAGATACATTTATCAGATCTGCTCTCCAGTTTCCCAGAGGCGAGCTTTTTGACATAAGCCTTGCAACCCCAGATTTTAATAAATGTCAAGCTCGGCTGTTTCCCATACCATAACTCATATGGAGTCTTTGAAACGGCCTTGGATGGCACTTGGTTTAGTACCTTTGCAGCTGTTTCCCGTGCAAATCCCCAAAAGGAGTAAGGTAGAGTAGCCTGACTCATCATTGAACGAACCATATCCAATAAGGTTCTATTTCTCCTCTCGGACACACCATTCCATTGCTGTGTTCCTGGCGGAGTGAGCTGTGAGATAATCCCACACTCCTTCAGATAGTCAGTAAACTCTCGACTCAAGTATTCTCCACCTCGATCTGAACGAAGTGCCTTGATATTTCGGCCTAACTGATTCTGTACTTCATTTTTGAACTCTTTGAACTTGTCAAAAGATTCACTCTTATGTCTCATTAGATAGACATAACCATATCTACTGAAATCATCAGTAAAAGTAATGAAGTATAAATAGCCACCTCTGGCATGTTTACTAAATGGCCCACACACATCACTGTGAATGAGGTTAAGTAAACCTGAAGCCCTTTGACCTTTATTAGAAAAAGGAGTCTTCGTCATTTTGCCCATTAAACAAGCTTTGCATGTATCAATCTCCTCATAGGAGAATGATCCCAGCAGTCCATGGTCATGCAACCGCTTAATGCGCTTCTTGTTAATATGGCCTAAACGACTATGCCATAGCAAGGTGCTGTCATCAGCATACTTGGCTTTCTTATTATCAATTTGTTGTACAGAACATTCCATGTCCAACATGAATAACCCATTGTTAATCGACCTAGTAGCATAAACAATATTATCAAATGAAATACAACACTTTAAAGTTTTGCATTCAAAGGAAAACCCTTTCCTAACAAGAGCAGGAATAGAGATAATATTCTTAGTTATGCTCGGTACAAAATAACAATTGTCCAGTTCTAATACGAAACCAGATGGTAAAGAGATGTTATATTGTCCTACAGCAACAGCAGCAACCCGTGCCCCGTTTCCAACTCGTAGGTCCACCTCATGCTGTCCCACCTGTCTTCTTCTCTTGAGTTCCTGTACATTTGAACAAATGTGAACTCCACATGCAGTGTCCAACACCCATGAAATAGAAGAAGACACCATGACTTCAGTCACGAAAATACCTGAGCCAGAAGTGAAAGCCTTGCTTCCCTTCTTGTCTCCTTGGAGCGCTTTACAGTCCTTCTTCCAGTGACCCAGCTGGCCACAATGGAAGCATCTGTTGTCCTTCGACCGCTTCACCTTTTGTTTCAGAGCCTTGTTATAGCTCTTGATAGGGGCTTTGCCCTTCTTCCCCTTCTTCTTGTTCCTTGAAGGAACCATCAAGACAGAGGATGAAGGCTTTCCCTTCTCAAGAGTCTGCTCTGTAGTACAGAGCATGTTCAGTAACTCTGCCGGTGTACAGTCGATCTTGTTCATATTAAAATTAATGATGAACGGATCGAAAGAGGCCGGGAGAGACTGCAAGATGATGTCTACAACAAGCTCCTGATTGACGGTGTGTCCCAGTTTCTCTAGAGCCTCTTTGTACCCAATCATCTTGAGTACGTGAGCTCCCACTGGACTTCCTTCAGTCAGTTTGCTCTGAAAGAAAAGTTTTGTCAAGTTATAGCGTTCTGTCCATGCCTGTGCAGCATACAGCATCTTGAGATTTGCTATAATTTCAATAGCAGATAAATCCTCATGCTGACGCTGTAGCTCTGGCGTCATAGACGCAAGCATAAGGCAAGCAACATCAATGCTATCATTGACATGCTTCTCATAAGCATCCCGAACCGCCCTTGCGGCGTTCGCAGCGGGTTGAGGCGGTATTGCCGTCTCAAGGACATACAGCTTCCTCTCAGCCTTAAGAACAATCTTAAGGTGTCCGTACCAGTCTGAGAAGTTTGGCCCAGCAAACTTCTCCCTTTCCAGTAAGGATTGCACATTGAACCTTGTGGTGTTCGTTGCTGCAGGAATCTACAACAAAGCAAGAACAACAAGGTCAGTATCCATGTTAGAATCAATCCAGGACTTAAGAATGATTCCTTTCTCACTATTTTATCTGACTGAAAAATCCAATAAAACAGTCCGAAAGAGTAAAACTCTTTTAGTGAGATGGGATCCAGATTTCATACTTGGTCTCCGCGTCCCGCTCAGGCGAGATAAGATGCACAGAGAGTTCAAGCACTAATCACTGGTAGGCTATCCATGCCAATCGCCAACCCGTGCGATTCCCCTTCATCTAGGCAATCCAGAAGACTGTGCCAACTGAGTTGGTACAACACAGTTTCTGATTCCACAGATGACTGCCTCCATATAGCTAACATATGCTCAATATGTAGCCTACATGGTCAAGCTGACCCGACCTACTCCCTAGACCACCACGTGCTATGCTGAGCAACGAGAAGCGATAAATCCCTTCTCTGTAACACGTAGGTGTAATCACACACCGTCTGAAGATAGCTAGGCGTGCCCACTGAGTGGGTACAACACGGCCCCAACGATAGTCAGAACAGTGAGGTTTCGCGTCAGAAGGCTTTCGTGCTTGATATTTAACGTTGGATTTTAACGGTCCTTTTATCTTCTTACTACCATGCATATCCTATGGTGATAGCAGAAGATTAACTCATGCAGGTGCTAATATTATTTAAACAGTAAATAGAAAGCACAATGATCTTATGTGGTAAACGCCCATTAAGCCTAAGTAAAACCCTAGTTTTACACAAGTCTTCACTTGTGCCCTTCATGGGTCTTTTGTACTTCATCTGGCTCAGCCCGGGCCCAAGCGCCCTCTGCAGCTCAGATGCGCCCACCAGGTAGCATGCGCCTGTACTAGAGTCGAACTCTAGGCCTTCCACTGGTGAAGCTACTTGCTGCATGCGCCTCTGCCATGTATGCTCTGTGCTCATGTCTGATTAATTTACATTTAATCTATCTAGACATGATTTGACTCGCAGGTCAATTACACATTAACATAAATTTAAATGTGATTCGCAGATCACAAAAATAATTTACAATTAATTAATCCAGGCACGCAGGCCCCAGCACAGCATACAAATAGGGCAGCCCACATAAGATGAAATAGACATGCAATCAGGTTAAACAAACAACATGTGACCCAAACAGGAAAGTAAAATTTTTGAAAAACCCCATGGTATCAATTTTATTTCCTTATGTGCCCTACTACCTTACAACGGTCCATTAATAGGGATCCACTCATCAGACCAAGTCAGACCCACTGCCCTTGCATGCACCAAGTCATAACTGACTTGCGTCGACCTCATGGTCAACAATGTATGCCTTAAGGGCTGAACGTCCCACATGATTTCTGGCAAGCGGGTGTGACCCCGGGCCTTAATCATGATCGTTCACTGGTTGCCTCAATCAGACATCGCTACACGCCCTTCTGCAGTCGACCTATAGCCACCTCATGCTTGCGCATAGGTGCTATCTGGTCGACCCATCTAGGCTGTCAAATTGTCTGATCAGACTGTTGGGTCTAGACTAGACTGATGACTTCAACCCTAGTAACCCGTCTAAGTATCTCAAGTAGGCGCTTTTAGATCTAAGTGGAGTCGCGCATGATATTAAGTTTTAACAAAAATCTTCAACATGCGCCAACAGCAAAAACATACATCTAAAGACTAGCATGTAGTTTCGCATGATGTTTAGGTTTAGATCTATTCAACGCATACATGGATCACACAAAAACCAATCATATAAGATCATGCCATAACGCACCTCTGATACCAATTGAAAGTGGGGGGCGAAAACCCTAAACGCATGCACTTCTAGAATTTTGCATGGGCGGAAATAAGGATTTCAACATGATCGCATGTGGCATGAACATATGATTAACTTAAAGCCTTCATAGATCAACACAAAGATTTTACCATAGCCATTGTTTGGATGGCGACTTGGAAATAAGAGGGCGATGTGGCTCTCCTCCAAAGTGAACGCACACACGATGGTGATGGCTTCCTTCTTGGCGTTCCTTGTGCTAGCAAAGCTCTCCAAGGTGTCCTAGCCGTGTGAGGAGAATGAGATGCTCTCTTGGCGTGAAGTCGCTCTCTTTCTCAAAATGAGAGGAGTCTCGAGAATAGAAGATGGGTGACGAGAGAAGCGTTACCCTCGAACGTGGAGGCGTGCTTCTATTTTGGAAAAAATTCAACTTCCAAAAATAGCAAGCCCTCAACGCATGATGCGTTCACTCCAAGTGAACAGATCGCCTCTTCTTCTCCCTTTGAACCAAGCGTTCATATAATGAACCGGTTCTATAGAATTTGGCTCAAAGACCAAATCAAACCAAGCCTTGGTCTAGACCTCATTAAACCGAAAGGCTCAAGATCTAACCACACATCTCTTGATGCTCTTTATCTCATCGATCTAGCATCATTTCTCTCGATCGAAGCTTACCGATCTCAAGCCCTAATCAATCAAACATGATTAGACCAGATCTCACTTACAATCAGAGTTTAAACTCCTTTAAACTGAACCAAAACAATTCAGTCCACACGATCTGACATAAGTAAGCCATATCATCAAATTGTGCGACCCTAAGGGTTTCCTTTAATGTCGGTAACGATAACTTACGTTATCACTGAAGGGTCCCCTAATCTAAGGGGGGGCGAAACCCTATAGGCGCATATGGAGGTTAAGATGCAACGGAAAGGGGTTTCTACGATCTTTGCATGCGTTATGATCAACTTATAAAACTCTGATTGAATGAAAACGATTCATACCATAGCCATTTCTAGATGGCGTCTTGGAAGCAAAAGATGCAAGCGCCTCTTCTCCAAAGTCTCGCACACAAGATGAAGATGCGCTCCTTCCTTGATGCTCCTTGTGCTAGCAAGGATCGTCCAAGGTGTCTTGATCGCTTGAAGGGAAGAGAGAGTTCTTTCTTGCTTGGCGTCTTTTCTCCTTGTCGTCCACCACCCACGAAAATATGAACTCTCGTCAAGAACTAGAGCTAGCGATGAACCAAGAGGAGAGGCGTGAATGGAGGCTATCGTGAGGCATGGCCACGATTAGAAGAAGTGCTATCTAAAAATAGCAAGTCACTTCTCAAGTTGCGATCATGGGTTTACCCAATCGCAAATCCAATTCACCCTTGAACCATGCGCTCATCCATTGAGCCGGTTCACTTGACTTTGGTTCAATAACCAAATAAACCAAGCAATCAGTCCAGATCATAATAAACCCCTAAGGCTTAAGATCTGACCGTTAATCTCTTGATGCTCCTGATCTCACCGATCTAGCATCCATTCTCTCAATCGAAGCTTACCGATCTCAAGCCCTAATCAATCAAACATGATCAGACCAGATCTCACTTACAATCAGAGATTAAGATCCCTTTAAACTGAACCCAAACAATTCAGTCCACACGATCTGACTTAAGTAAGCCATATCATCAAATTGTGCGACCCTGAGGGTTTCCTTTAAATGTCGGTAATGATAACTCACGTCATCACGATCAGTGAGGGGTATCTAGCAACACATCACTGTCTCCCGATAGAAAAGAAAGAGTCTTCCAAGACTACACCCAAAATACAGCACAAGTGTGAATCCAATTCACCAGGCATGCATAATTCCTTTGCCACTAGATGTTCTTATTGGACAAGCATGTCAAGCCTGTAACTCCAATATGATGAGCATGATTAGATCAGATGAACATAGTCATCTGGGTATGGCCATACACTTTCTCAATCATCTCATCCAGGGGGCCCCTTTAGAACATCACACTCCTTAAACAAGGAGACGGCAATCCTATGTCTATCACTAGTGCCCTAACCTGACTCAAGCTCACCATCCAAGATAGTCTATAACCATTATGTTTCAAATGATATTGAACTACCTCAAAACAATGACAATCATCATTTAGAAAACACAAGTGATCTCAAGTCAGAGGAAATGTGCCACTTGTTACAATCAAGGATTATTCACATTGTGACAGAGGAAATGTCCAGTACATCCAATGTACCCATGAGTCTACATCTTATTCCATGCTCGAAGCATCCTATAAGATTAGAACACATATTAGTCTTAACCATATCAAGGCTGTCTCATGTTCACCAAGATATCTTGACTAAGGACATAACTGCATGTCAGCCTAGCTGAACAGCTTTGAGACATTATTCAGAAGTACATTTATTGCAGCAGACAATGTAAGAAACTGAATAATAACCATGCCTTTATAAACATAAAAGTTTATTACATGATACTGATACAATCCCAAGGCCTCAAACATTAGCCTTAAGGGCATACCCCAACAATCTCCCACTTGCACTTAATCTAATGGTTGAGAAATCTCAAACCCATATTATTACAGTGCTTCTCATGCTTCTGCTGCGCCAGAGGCTTGGTAAGCGGGTCTGCCAGATTGTCATCTGTATGAACCTTGCAGACTTTGATCTCGCCACGATCAATGATCTCCCGGATCAAATGAAACCGTCTCTGTATGTGCTTGGACTTCTGGTGCGACCGTGGTTCCTTTGCTTGTGCGATTGCTCCAGTGTTATCACAGAAGATAACCAAAGGATCTGCACTCGAAGGAACAACACCAAGTTCTCTCACGAACTTACGAATCCACACTGCCTCCTTGGATGCTTCCGAGGCTGCAACATACTCGGCTTCTGTTGTGGAATCAGCAACAGTTGACTGTTTGAAACTCTTCCACACCACTGCTCCTCCATTCAAGCTAAAAACATAGCCTGATTGCGATCGGAAATCATCCTGGTCAGACTGGAACGAAGCGTCAGTATATCCTTCAATACTGAGTTCTTCCTGACCACCATATATCAAGAACATATCTTTGGTCCTCCGCAGATATTTTAAAATGTTCTTGACTGCAATCCAGTGCGCCATACCTGGATTACTTTGGAACCGACTGGTCACGCTTAACCCGTAAGCAACGTCTGGGCGAGTACACAACATCGCATACATAATGGACCCAATAGCCGAAGCATAAGGCGTATTGTCCATTTCATCTTTCTCAGTCTGTGTTTGTGGACACTGACTCTTCGAAAGATTCAGACCATGTCTGACTGGAAGATATCCTCTTTTAGAATTCTCTAAATGAAATCTCTCCAGGACTTTATCGATGTAAGTACTCTGGCACAGCCCGAGAAGCCTCTTAGATCTATCCCTGTAGATCTTCACACCTAATACATAGGCTGCTTCTCCTAGATCTTTCATCTGGAAACATTTCCTTAACCATGCCTTAACCGCATGCATTTCAGGAATGTCATTTCCAATGATCAAGATATCATCGACGTAGAGGACTAGGAATGTAATCACGCTCCCACTAAACCTCTTATATACACACGGGTCATCCTCGTTCTTGATGAAACCAAATTCACTGATTGATTCATCAAAATGAATATTCCAGCTTCTCGATGCTTGTTTAAGTCCGTAAATAGACTTCTTTAATTTGCATATCTTATGACGATCTGATGAATTAGTGAAACCTTCTGGTTGTGTCATATACACATCCTCATCCAGATTTCCATTCAGGAAAGCTGTTTTCACATCCATTTGCCAAATCTCATAATCGTAATATGCTGCTATCGCGAAAAGAATCCGAATAGACTTAAACATGGCTACAGGTGAGAAAGTTTCATCATAATCTATCCCGTAGATTTGTTTGAAACCTTTCGCAACTAGCCTGCCTTTATAGGTAACCACGTTACCATCCATGTCAATCTTCTTCTTGAAGATCCATTTACAGCCTATAGGGATAACTCCCGGAGGCGGATCAACCAAATCCCAGACTTGGTTATCTGACATGGAGTCCATCTCGGTGCGCATAGCTTCAAGCCATCTCGCTGACTCCGGTCCACTGACCGCATCCGCATAAGTGAGGGGTTCATCATTATCAATGATGTAGACTCCGTCATAGCGCTCAGGCTGTCGACGAATCCTTCCCGATCTTCGCGGTTCCCGTGATATCTGAGCCTCAGGTTGTTCATTAACCTGTCCTACCGGCTCAGGCTCATCCAACTGTGCTTGAGCACTTTGTCCTTCCTCTGGATTCTCATCCAACTTTATTTCTCTCCCACTGGCCTCTTGCAGAAGAAACTCCTTCTCAAGAAATATGGCCGTCCGAGCAACAAATACCTTGTTCTCTTTGGGATCGAAGAAATAATAACCCTTAGTTTCCTTAGGGTAACCGACAAAGATACATTTCTCAGATCTGCTCTCTAGTTTCCCAGAGGCGAGCTTTTTGACATAAGCCTCGCAGCCCCAGATCCTGATAAATGTCAAGCTCGGCTGTTTCCCATACCATAACTCATATGGAGTCTTAGAAACTGCCTTGGATGGCACTCGGTTTAGTACCTTTGCAGCTGTTTCCAGTGCAAAACCCCAAAAGGAATATGGAAGAGTAGCCTGACTCATCATAGAACGAACCATATCAAGTAACGTTCTATTTCTCCTTTCGGACACATCATTCCATTGCGGTGTTCCTGGCGGAGTGAGTTGTGAGATAATCCCACACTCCTTTAGATAGTCAGTAAACTCTCGACTTAGGTATTCTCCACCTCGATCAGAACGAAGTGCCTTGATATTTCGGCCAAGCTGATTCTATACTTCATTCTTGAACTCTTTGAACTTGTCAAAAGATTCACTCTTATGTCTCATAAGATAGACATACCCATATCTACTGAAATCATCAGTAAAGGTAATGAAGTACTGATAGCCACCTCTGGCATGTTTACTAAATGGCCCACACACATCACTATGTACAAGGTCAAGTAAACCTGAAGCCCTTTGACCTTTGTTAGGAAAAGGTGACTTCGTCATTTTACCCATTAAACAAGCTTTGCATGTATCAATCTCCTCATAGGAGAATGATCCCAGCAGTCCATGATCATGCAACCGCTTAATGCGTTTCTTGTTAATATGGCCTAAACGACTATGCCATAGCAAGGTGCTGTCATTAGCATACTTGGCTTTCTTAATATCAATATTGTGTATAGAACATTCCATGTCTAACATGAATAACCCATTGTTAATTGAACCAGTAGCATAAACTATATTATCAAGAGAAAGAACACACTTTGAAATATTGCATTCAAAGGAAAATCCCTTCCTGACAAGAGCAGGAATGGAGATAATATTTTTAGTAATGCTGGGAACAAAATAACAATTGTTCAGTTCTAATACAATTCCAGATGGCAAAGAGATGAAATAGTCTCCTACAGCAACAGCAGCAACCCGTGCCCCGTTTCCAACGCGTAGGTCCACCTCATGCTGTCCCACCTGCCTTCTTCTCTTTAGTTCCTGCACATTTGAACAAATGTGAACTCCACATGCAGTGTCCAACAACCATGAAATAGAAGAAGATGAAACCATGACTTCCGTCACGTAAATACCTGAGCCAGAAGCAAAGCTTCCCCTCTTATCTCCTTGGAGCGCTTTACAGTCCTTTTTCTAGTGACCTAGCTGGCCACAGTGGAAACATCTGTATTCCTTTGACCGCTTAACTTTTTGCTTCAGAGCCTTGCTGTAACTCTTGACAGGGGCCTTGCCCTTCTTCCCCTTCTTCTTGTTCCTAGAAGGAACCATTAAGACAGAGGTTGAAGGCTTTCCCTTCAGAGTTTCCTCAGTAGTCAAGAGCATATTCAGCAGCTCTGCCGGAGTACAGTCGATTTTGTTCATATTAAAGTTAATAATGAACGCATCGAAAGAGGGCGGGAGAGACTGCAGAATGATGTCTACAGCAAGCTCCTGATTGATGGTATGCCCCAGTTTCTCTAGAGCCTCCTTGTGCCCAATCATCTTGAGCACGTGAGCTCCCACTGGGCTCCCTTCAGCCAGTTTGCTCTGAAAGAACAGCTTTGTCAGATTATAGCGTTCTGTCCTCGCCTGTGCAGCATACAGCATCTTGAGGTTCGCTATAATGTCTATAGCAGACATATCCTCATGCTGACGCTGCAGCGGTGGCGTCATAGACGCTAGCATCAGGCAAGCGACATCAATGCTATCATTGACGTGCTTTTCATAAGCTTCCTGAACCGCCCTTGCGGCGTTCGGAGCGGGTTGAGGCGGTATCGCCGTCTCGAGGACATACAGTTTCCTCTCTGCCTTAAGAACAATCTTAAGGTGTCCGAACCAGTCTGAGAAGTTCGGCCCAGCAAACTTCTCCCTTTCCAGTAGGGATCGCACATTGAAGCTCATGGTGTTCGTTGCTGCAGGTATCTACAACAATGCAAGAACAGCAAGGTCAGTATCAATGTTAAGAATCAATCAGGACTTAAGAAAGATTCTTTTTCTCACTATTTTATCTGGCTGAAAAATCCAGCAAAACAGCCCGAAAGAGTAGTACTCTTTTAGTGAGATGGGATCCAGATTTCATACTTGGTCTCCGCGTCCCGCTCAGGCGAGATAAGATGCACAGAGAGTACAAGCACTAATCTCTGGTAGGCAGTCCCTGCCAATCGCCAACCCGTGCGATTCCCCTTCATCTGGGCAATCCAGCAGACTGTGCCAACTGAGTTGGTACAACACAATCTCTGACCCCACAGATGGCTGCCTCCATGTGCTCCCATATGCGCCACATATGTAGCCTACATGGTCAAGCTGACCCGACCTACTCCCTGGACCACCACGTGCTATGCTGAGCAACGAGAAGCGATAAATCCCTTCTCTGTAACACGCAGGTGTAATCCCGCACCGTCTGAAGATAGAAGGACGTGCCCACTGAGTGGGTACAACACGGCTCCAACGATAGTCAGAACAGTGAGGTTTCGCGTCAGAAGGCTTACGAGCTTGATATTTTAGCGTTGGATTTTAACGGTCTTTTATCTTCTTCACTATCATGCAATTCCTATGGTGATAGCAGAAGATAAATAAATCATGCTGTTCTACTTATTTAAACAATAAAAGAAAGCATGGATCTTATGTGGTAAAAGCCCATAGCCTAAGTAAGACCTTAATTAACTTAAGTCTTCACTTGCTTTTCTTCATGGGTCTTTTGCTACTCATCTGGCCCAACCCAGGGCCCAAGCGCCATCTGCAGCTCAGGTGCACCTACCAGGGAAAATGCGCCTGGTCCCAGAGTCGAACCCTGGACCTCCCACCTGGTCAAGCCACTGCTGCATGCGCCACTGCCAAGTGTGCTCTGTGCTCTTGTCTGACTAATTTACAAATTAATCTATCTAGACAAGATTGACTCGCAGGTCAATAACATTTTATAAATTAATTAAACTGTGATTCGCAGATCACAAAAATAAGAATTAATTTACAATAAAATTCCAGGCACGCAGGCCCCAGCACAGCACACATTAAACGGGCAGCCCACATAAGATTAAATAAACATACATATGGTATCCAATCAGCATGTGATCCAATCATGAAAAATAAAATTTTTTAAAAAAAAAACCCCATTGAGATTAATTTTATTTTTCCCTATTTGCCCTGCTGCCTTACGACGGTCCATTACTAGGGATCCACTCATCCAGCCTAGTCAGATCCACTGCCCTTGCATGCACCAAGTCCTAACTGACTTGAGTCGACCTAATGGTCAACCATGCATGCGCAAGGGCTGAACGACCACAATGAGGTCTGGCAAGCGGGTGTGACCCCGGGCCTAACTCATGTGCGTTCATAGGTTGTCTCAATCAGGTATCGCTACACGCCTTTGATGCAGTCGACCTATAGCCACCTCGTGCTTGCGCACAGGTGCTATCTGGTCGACCCATCTAGGCTGTCAGATAGTCTGATCAGACCAGTTGGATCGAACCTAGAGGATGACTTCAACCCTAATAACCCGTCTAAGGGTTTAAAGCAGGCACCTCTTAGATCTAATGAAAGTCGCGCATGATATAAGTTTTTGGAAAAAACCTAAGATGCGCCAACAAACATGCGCAAAGGAAATACATATTTAAGGTTCGCAAGAAGCAACATAACATGTACATTTTCGCATGTTCTAGATCTAAGCATACAATGGCACCCATGGATCACAAAACATTTAAGCAATCATAAAAACATGCATTAACTCCCTCTGATACCAATTGAAGGGTCCCCTAATCTAAGGGGGGGGCGAAACCCTATTGGCGCATATGGAGGTTAAGATGCAACGGAAAGGGGTTTCTACGATCTTTGCATGCGTTATGATCAACTTATAAAACTCTGATTGAATGAAAACGATTCATACCATAGCCATTTCTAGATGGCGTCTTGGAAGCAAAAGATGCAAGCGCCTCTTCTCCAAAGTCTCGCACACAAGATGAAGATGCGCTCCTTCCTTGATGCTCCTTGTGCTAGCAAGGATCGTCCAAGGTGTCTTGATCGCTTGAAGGGAAGAGAGAGTTCTTTCTTGCTTGGCGTCTTTTCTCCTTGTCGTCCACCACCCACGAAAATGTGAACTCTCGTCAAGAACTAGAGCTAGCGACGAACCAAGAGGAGAGGCGTGAATGGAGGCTATCGTGAGGCATGGCCACGATTAGAAGAAGTGCTATCTAAAAATAGCAAGTCACTTCTCAAGTTGCGATCATGGGTTTACCCAATCGCAAATCCAATTCACCCTTGAACCATGCGCTCATCCATTGAGCCGGTTCACTTGACTTTAGTTCAATAACCAAATAAACCAAGCAATCAGTCCAGATCATAATAAACCCCTAAGGCTTAAGATCTGACCGTTAATCTCTTGATGCTCCTGATCTCACCGATCTAGCATCCATTCTCTCAATCGAAGCTTACCGATCTCAAGCCCTAATCAATCAAACATGATCAGACCAGATCTCACTTACAATCAGAGATTAAGATCCCTTTAAACTGAACCCAAACAATTCAGTCCACACGATCTGACTTAAGTAAGCCATATCATCAAATTGTGCGACCCTCAGGGTTTCCTTTAAATGTCGGTAACGATAACTCACGTCATCACGATCAGTGAGGGGTATCTAGCAACACATCACTGTCTCCCGATAGAAAGGAAAGAGTCTTCCAAGACTACACCCAAAATACAGCACAAGTGTGAATCCAATTCACCAGGCATGCATAATTCCTTTGCCACTGGATGTTCTTATTGGACAAGCATGTCAAGCCTGTAACTCCAATATGATGAGCATGATTAGATCAGATGAACATAGTCATCTGGGTATGGCCATACACTTTCTCAATCATCTCATCCAGGGGGCCCCTTTAGAACATCACACTCCTTAAACAAGGAGACGGCAATCCTATGTCTATCACTAGTGCCCTAACCTGACTCAAGCTCACCATCCAAGATAGTCTATAACCATTATGTTTCAAATGATATTGAACTACCTCAAAACAATGACAATCATCATTTAGAAAACACAAGTGATCTCAAGTCAGAGGAAATGTGCCACTTGTTACAATCAAGGATTATTCACATTGTGACAAGCAATTGAATAACCTAGTAGGGTCTGTCCAGTACATCCAATGTACCCATGAGTCTACATCTTATTCCATGCTCGAAGCATCCTATAAGATTAGAACACATATTAGTCTTAACCATATCAAGGCTGTCTCATGTTCACCAAGATATCTTGACTAAGGACATAACTGCATGTCAGCCTAGCTGAACAGCTTTGAGACATTATTCAGAAGTACATTTATTGCAGCAGACAATGTAAGAAACTGAATAATAACCATGCCTTTATAAACATAAAAGTTTATTACATGATACTGATACAATCCCAAGGCCTCAAACATTAGCCTTAAGGGCATACCCCAACAATCACGAACAGAGAGGGGTATCTAGCAACACATCACTATCTCCCGATATAAAGGAAAGAGTCTTCCAAGACTACTCCCAAACATAGCACAAGTGTGAACCCAAGTCACTTGACATATGTGTTTCCTTTGCCACTGGATGTTCTCGTTGGACAAGCGTGTCAAGCCTGTAACTCCAACATGATGAGAGTGGTTAGATCAGATGAACATAGTCATCTGGGTATGGCCATACACTTTCTCAACCATCTCATACAGGGGGCCCCTTTAGAACATCACACTCCAACTAGGAGAGGCAATCCTATATCTATCACTAATGCCCTAACATGACTCATGCCCATTATCCAAGATAATCTATAACCATTATATTTCAAATGATATTGAACTACCTCAAGACAATGCCAATCATCATTTAGAAACACAAGTGATCTCAAGTCAGAGGAAATATGCCACTTGTTTGCATATAAGGATTATTCACATTGTGACAAACAATCGAACATCCTTAGTAGGGTCTGTCCAGTACATCCAATTCACCTATGAGTCTACATCTTATTCCATGCTCGAAGCATCCTATAAGATTAGAACACATATTAGTCTCAATCATATCAAGGCTGTCTCATGTTTACCAAGATATCTCGACTAAGGACTATACTGCATGTCAGCCAAGCTGAACACCATTGAGACATTATTCAGAAGTATACATATAGCAGCAGATAATGCAACAACCTGAATAACAACCATTGCCTTTATAAACATAGTTTATACATGATACTGATAATAACCCAAGGCCTCAAACATTAGCCTTAAGGGCATACTCCAACAATTTTACCCATTAAACAAGCTTTGCATGTATCAAGCTCCTCATAGGAGAATGATCCCAGTAGTCCATGATCATGCAACCGCTTAATGCGCTTCTTGTTAATATGGCCTAAACGACTATGCCATAAGAAGGTGCTGTCATCAGCATACTTGGCTTTCTTGTTATCAATTTGTTGTACAGAACATTCCATGTCCAACATGTATAACCCATTGTTAATCGACCCAGTTGCATAAACAATATTATCATATGAAATACAACACTGTGAAGTTTTGCATTCAAAAGAAAAACCTTTCCTGACAAGAGCAGGAATAGAGATAATATTCTTAGTTATGCTTGGTACGAAATAACAATTGTCAAGTTCTAATACAAAACCAGATGGTAAAGAGATGTTATATTCTCCTACAGCAACAGCGGCAACCCGTGCCCCGTTTCCAACTCGTAGGTCCACCTCATGCTGTCCCACCTGTCTTCTTCTCTTGAGTTCCTGCACATTTGAACAAATGTGAACTCCACATGCAGTGTCCAACACCCATGAAATAGAAGAAGCTAGCATGACTTCAGTCACATAAATACCTGAGCCAGAAGTGAAAGGCTTGCTTCCCTTCTTCTCTCCTTGGAGCGCTCTACAGTCCTTCTCCCAATGACCCAGCTGGCCACAATGGAAGCATCTGTTGTCCATCTGTTGTCCTTTGACCGCTTCATCTTTTGTTTCAAAGCCTTGTTGTAGCTCTTGATAGGGGTTTTGCCCTTCTTCCCCTTCTTCTTATTCCTAGAAGGAACCATTAAGACAGAGGATGAAGGCTTTCCCTTCTCAAGAGTCTGCTCTGTGGTGCAGAGCATGTTCAGTAACTCTGCCGGAGTACAGTCGATTTTGTTCATATTAAAATTAATAATGAACGAATCGAAAGAAGCCGGGAGAGACTGCAAGATAATATCAACAACAAGTTCTGAATTGATGGTATGTCCCAGTTTCTCTAGGGCCTCTTTGTACCCAATCATCTTGAGCACATGAGCTCCCACTGGACTCCCTTCAGTCAGTTTGCTATGAAAGAAAAGTTTTGTCAAGTTATAGCGTTCTGTCCTTGCCTGTGAAGCATACAGCATTTTGAGATTTGCTATAATATCAATAGCAGACAAATCCTCATGCTGAGGCTGGAGCTCGGGCGTCATTGACGCAAGCATAAGGCAAGCGACATCAGTACTATCACTGACGTGCTTCTCATAAGCATCCTGAACCGCCCTTGCGGCGTTCGCAGCGGGTTGAGCCGGTATTGTCGACTCAAGGACATACAGCTTCCTCTCAGCTTTAAGCACAATCTTAAGCTGTCTGTACCAGTCTGAGAAGTTTGGCCCAGCAAACTTCTCCTTTTCCAATATGGATCGCAAATTGAGCCCTGTGGTGTTCGTTGCTGCAGGAATCTACAACATGGCAAGAACAACAAGGTCAGTATCCATGTTAGAATCATTCCAGGACTTAAGAGTGATTCTTTTTTCACTATTTTGTCTGACTGAAAAATCCAATAAAATAGCCCGAAAGAGTGAAACTCTTTTAGTGAGATGGGATCCAGATTTCACACTTGATCTCCGCGTCCCGCTCAGGCGAGATAAGATGCACAGAGAGTTCAAGCACTAGTCACTGGTAGGCTATCCATGCCAATCGCCAACCCGTGCGATTCCCCTTCATCTAGGCAATCCAGAAGACCGTGCCAACTGAGTTGGTACAACACAGTTTCTGATTCCTTAGATGGCTGCCTCCATATAGCTATCATATGCTCAATATGTAGCCTATATGGTCAAGCTGACCTGACCTACTTCCTGGACCACCACTTGCTATGCTGAGCAACGAGAAGCGATAAATCCCTTCTCTGTAGCATGTAGGTGTAATCCTGCACCGTCTGAAGATAGCTGGGCGTGCCCACTGAGTGGGTACAACACGGCCCCAATGATAGTCAGAACAGTGAGGTTTCGCGTCAGAAGGCAATCAAGCTTGATATGGTCGTTGGATTTTAACGGTCCTTTTATCTTCTTACTATCATGCAAAATCTATGGTGATAGCAGAAGAATAAATATGCTTGTGCTAATATTACTTAAAACAATAAGTAGAAAGCACAATTATCTTATGTGGCAAACGCCCATAAAAGCCTAAGTAAAACCCTAGTTTTACAAAAGTCTTCACTTGAGCTCTTTATGGGACTCTTGTACTTCATCTGGCCCAACCCGGGTCCAAATGCCCTCCAAGCAGTATGCGCCTGCTCTAGAGTCGAACTCTAGACCTCCCACCTGGTGAAGCCACTGACTGCAAGCGCTTCTGCCATGTGTGCTCATGAGCTCATGTCTGATCAAATTACATTTTAATCTATCTAGACATGGTTTGACTCGCAGGTCAAATATACATTTTCATAAATTAAAGTGTGATTCGCAGATCATAGTAAAATTTATATTAAATTCCAGGCACGCAGGCCCCAGCACAGCACACCAAAAATAAGGGCAGCCCACATAAGATTAAATAAACACACAATGAACATGTCAAACATGCATACATGTGATCCAAACAGAAAATAAAATTTTTGAAATACCCATGGCATCAATTTTATTTCCTTATGTGCCCTACTACCTTACAACGGTCCATTAACAGGCATCCACTCATCAGACCAAGTCAGACCCACTGCCCTTGCATGCACCCAGTCATAACTGACTTGCGTCGACCTGATGGTCAACTATGCATGCCTTAAGGGCTGAACGTCCCACATGATTTCTGGCAAGCGGGTGTGACCCCGGGCCTAAATCATGATCGTTCACAAGGCGCCTCAATTAGACATCGCTACAACGCCCTTCTGCAGTCGACCTATAGCCACCTGTATAGCTTGCGCACAGGTGCTATCCGGCCGACCCATCTAGGCTGTCAGATGGTCTGATTAGGCTATTGGGTCCAGACTTGACTAATGACTTCAACCCTATTAACCCGTCTAAGTATTTGAAGCAGGCGCTTAGATAGATCTAGTGAGGGTAGCGCAAGATAATAAGTTTTGATTGAAAACTTTTATTATAAGCGCAAACAAACATCACCCATGCGCAAGCTTAGTTGAAAACAAAACACATGTAGATCTAACACATGAAATGAATTTGCGCATGATAACTAAAGCATGCGCATCTAGTAGATCTACCAAATCATAAAACAAACATGGATCACAAGAAAGCAATCATATGTATCAAGCCAAAACCACCCTCTGATACCAATTGATAGTAACCCTAGGTCACATACGCATATAAAATTTTCGCATGACTAGGTCCAAAATCGAATGACTTAAACATATGATCAACATATGAAGACTTGTATAGAACAAGTGAGGATGTTACCATGGCCATGAGAGGCGGCTTGGAAGAAAAAGGGCGAGCGGCTCTTCTCCAAAGGAATCACACACAAGATGGATTTTCGCTTCTTCCTTGTAATCCTTGTGCTAGCAAAGATCCAAAGAGTCTATGATCGTGTGAGGTGATGTCCTCTTCTTGCTGGCCGCACTACTCCCTCTCTTGGCGTGAAGACGAACCAAAAACCCAAGAGGAGCAAGGGGCGAGAGGGGCGTTCATACATTCGAAAACGTGGGACGTTTCTCAAGAGAAAAATCGGCTTCCAAATATAGTAAGTGTTTAACTCCCCATGAAGCCATCGAAACTCCTCTCCCCTTTGAACCATGCGTTCACTTAAGTGAACCGGTTCAATTCCATTTTGTTCAAGGACCAAATCGAACCAGCCATGGTCTTGATCTCTTTGAACCTCATGGTTCAAGATCTAACCACACATCTCAATGAACCTCTTGATCTCTACGATCAAGCATCAATTTTCCCGATCGAAGCTTACTGATCATATGTCCTAATCAATCAAACATGATCAGACTAGATCTTACTTCCGATCAGAGTTTAAATTGCTTTAAACTGAACTAGAATAATTCTAGTCCACACGATCTGACATAAGTAAGCAATATCATCAAATTGTGCGACCCTGAGGGTTTCCTTCAATGTCGGTAACGACAACTTACGTTATCACGATCAGAGAGGGGTATCTAGCAACACATCACTGTTTCCCGATATGAAGGAAAGAGTCTTCCAAGACTACTCCCAAACCACAGCACAAGTGTGAATCCAATTCACTCAGTATACATGTTCCCTTTGCCACTGGATGTTCTCGTTGGACAAGCATGTCAAGCCTGTAATTCCAACACGATGAGAATGGTTAGATCAGATGAACATAGTCATCTGGGTATGCCCATGTTGGGGTATGCCCTTAAGGCTAATGTTTGAGGCCTTGGGATTGTATCAGTATCATGTAATAAACTCTTGTGTTTATAAAGGCATGGTTATTATTCAGGTTGTTACCTTCTCTGCTGCAATTAGTGTACTTCTGAATAATGTCTCAAAGCTGTTCAGCTGGGCTGACATGCTATAAAGTCCTTAGTCGAGATATCTTGGTGAACATGAGACAGCCTTGATATGGTTAAGACTAATATGTATTCTAATCTTATAGGATGCTTCGAGCATGGAATAAGATGTAGACTCATGGGTACATTGGATGTACTGGACAGACCCTGGTAGGATATTCAATTGCTTGTCACAATGTGAATAATCCTTGTTTGCATCAAGTGGCACATGTCCTCTGACTTGAGATCACTTGTGTTTCTAAATGATGATTGTCATTGTTTTGAGGTAGTTCGATATCATTTGAAACATAATGATTATAGACTATCTTGGATAATGATCATGAGTCAGGTTAGGGCACTAGTGATAGATATAGGATTGCCGTCTCCTTGTTGAAGGAGTGTGATGTTCTAAAGGGGCCCCCCTTATGAGATGATTGAGAAAGTGTATGGCCATACCCTGGTGACTATGTTCATCAGATCTAATCATGCTCATCATATTGGAGCTACAGGCTTGACACGCTTGTCCAATAAGAACATCCAGTGGCAAAGAAAACATGTATGCCTAGTGAAGTGGATTCACACTTATGCTGTGGTTTGGGTGTAGTCTTGGAAGACTCTTTCCTTTATATCGGGAGACAGTGATGTGTTGCTAGATACCCCTCATTGATCGTGATAACGTTAGTTATCGTTACCGACATCTAAAGGAAACCCTTAGGGTCGCACAATTTGATGATATGGCTTACTTAAGTCTGATCGTGTGGACTGAATTGTTTCGGTTCAGTTTAAAGGGATTTAAACTCTGATTGTAAGTGAGATCTGGTCTGATCATGTGTGATTGATTAGGGCTTGAGATCGGTAAGCTTCGATCGAGAGTAGTGATGCTAGATCGGTGAGATCAGAAGCGTCAAGAGATCAACGGTTAGATCTTGAACCATTTTGGTTCAGAGAGATCTAGACCATGGCTTGGGCTGGTTTCATGTGGTCTTTGAACCAAATTGGTTTGGACCAATTTGGATTGAACCGGTTCACATGGGTGAACGCATGGTTCGATCCATAAGGCGTTTTGGGCGGTTTGCTTGGAGTGGGAGCGCATGGCTTCATGACTTTCCATAATTGGAAGTCATGTAACGCCATCTCCTAAGAGAAACGCCTAACGCTTCTCCTCTTGCTCCAATCGCATCTCCACTTTGGTATGCGAGAGGGTTGACGCAAGGAAGAGGAGGGAGGCTCGGCCAAGCTTTTTCTCATCACCTTCATGCGACAAGCACACCTTGGAGGTCTTTGCTAGCACAAAGAACACCAAGAAGTAGCCATCTTCATCCTCTTGTGTGCGTCCTCTTTGGAGAAGGAGCACTTGCGCCTTTGCTTCCAAGGCGCCATCGAAACTATGGCATTGGTATGATCCTTTGTAGATTTTATCAAGCTTTATGTTAGTTGATCATATATCATGCAGCCGATCCCTTGAAACCCTTGCTTCCGCTTAAAAATCAAAGATGCGCCATCCATAGGGTTTCAACCCCTTGCGCTCCCCCTTGAAGGGGACTCTTCAGGCCATACACTTTCTCAACCATCTCATCCAGGGGGCCCCTTTAGAACATCACACTCCAACTAGGAGAGGCAATCCTATATCTATCACTAGTGTCCTAACATGATTCATGCCCACTATCCAAGATAATCCTTAACCATTATCTTTCAAATGATATTGAACTACCTCAAGACAATGCCAATCATCACTTAGAAACACAAGTGATCTCAAGTCAAAGGGAATATACCACTTGCTTGCTTATAAGGATTTATTCACATTGTGACAAACAATTGAATATCCTAAGTAGGGTCAGTCCAGTACATCCAATGCACCTATGTGTCTAAATCTTATTCCATGCTCGAAGCATCCTATAAGATCAGAACACATATTAGTCTCAATCATATCAAGGCTGTCTCATGTTTACCAAGATATCTCGACTAAGGACAACTCTGAATGTCAGCAAAGCTGAACATCATTGAGACATTACTCAGAGGTATACATACAGCAGCAGATAATGCAACAATCTGAATAACAACAATTGCCTTTATAAACATATACATAGTTTATACATGATACTGATAATAGCCCAAGGCCTCAAACATTAGCCTTAAGGGCATACCCCAACAAATACTTCACAGCCGTGCCGTATTTTCTAAAAACTCTTCCTTTTGTTGATTTCCGATTTTCTGAAATTATGGAATATTGTATTTCCTTCACCATGCTAGCTTAAACTACTCTTGGGACATGGGGGAGTAGTTCACTTGACTTTTAATGATTAGATAACTTCTTTTTCAATATTTGGTTGAGTTTGATTTTAGCATGATGATTTTGCTCATGTGATAATTGTGCTTAGACTCTCTTTAAGTTCATATTATTAATTATGTTCTTAGAATTTTCGCTTGAGACTGAAAGGTAATTGCTTGAGAATTTGGAACCCTAGAATTGCATGTTAGGATCCCTTCCTTAGGTTAGATCCATCTTGATCTTTTCTAGTAAAATAATTATCATGATTATAACATGAGTCTATAGATCGAGTCTATTTGTCAAACATGGAGATCTTGTGCGAAAGCAAAGATCGGAACGTTGGAGGTCCTTGAGCAAAACTAGTTGTGAGACTCGGATGCACGAAAGTGATCCTTGAGACTCCACTAGAGATTCTATAGCTCGGATGCACGAAAGTGATCCTTGAGTTCATCCTTTGATAATATCTTCTTCATGATGAAATTAAATCAACGAAATCCTTATTCATGTCTAGTCATAAAAGTTTAAGTGAACGAAACCCTAGTCCCAGCTTTTCTCTCTAATAATCCCACTTTTAGTTACCGATTGCTATTCTCACGATCTCGACTTGCCTAGTTAGTAAGAAATCAACTATTTAGTATTCAACAACGTAGGTCCCTGTGGATTCGATACTTTTTTTATTACTTCGTATACCCATGCACTTGCGGTTTAACAACAAGTTTTTGGTGCCGTTACCAAGGATTAGTCCAAGGTACACGCGTGCCAGATTTGTTGTGTTCCCTTTCGGGCTATCAAGATTTTGGCGCCGTTGCTGGGGACCTTAGTTTTTGTCGATATTAGAGACATTGAGAGTATTGCTAGACTAGGTTTCATTTATGTTTTATCTTTTTATTCTTTTCTGTTTACTTACATCATTTGATCAGTTTGCTCTAGTGTGCACAGGACACTCATTTCTAATGGCTGATCAAAGATCACTAAGGGACTATGCTGCCCCTAATCCTCAGGGGATACACTTCAGCATTGCTAGACCTACAATTGAGGCCTCCAACTTTGAAATTAATCCTGCCTTCGTGACTATGATTCAGCAGAATCAGTTTGGAGGATCATCAATCGAAGATCCTTATTCACATTTATATACCTTTTCTTGAATATTGTAATACCATAAGAATTCATGGAATTTCTGATGATGCACTAAAACTGATATTGTTCCCTTTTTCTCTCAGGGATCAAGCACAAACTTGGTTGCATTCTCGTCAACCCAATACTTTCACAACATGGGATCAATTATCAAAAGCTTTTCTGACGAGATATTTTCCACCAAGCAAGACTTTCCAATTGAGAAATCAAATCATGAACTTCCAACAAAAAGAAGGAGAATCTCTTAGTGAAGCATGAGAACAATACAATGAATTGCAAAGGAAGTGTCCTCACCATGGCTTGGAGCGACGGGTCTTAATTGAAACTTTTTATTATGGTTTAATTAATCACACTCACCTCATTATTGATGTTGCTGCAGGGGTAATCTTGATGAGTAGAACAATTGATGATGCTTTCAAGTTGTTTGAGGAGATGTCCTTGAATCAGAGCCAATGGGCTCCAGATGAAGGAATTTCATATTGTCATCAACATGGTAAGAATGAGAATGAGGATCAGCAAACCCTAACCGAAGAGGTTAGTGAGCACATGTTAGAAAAATTTTTAGCTAGCCAAATCCATTCATTGCAAATTCAAAACACAAAAAAATTCGAAGATCTTGAAGAAACTGTTAGTCATCTTGCTTCTCAAGTAGAATCCTTAGTTACTTGCAGTAAAATTCTAGAAGGACAAATATCTAGATTAAACACTGGGGAACATTGCAATGCCATTATCACTAGAAGTGGGAGACAACTAGGAGAACTTAAGGAAAAAGAGTCTATTAATGATCAGGATGAAGAATTAGAATTAGAAAAGTCTTCTGAACATGAACAAACACTACATAGTTCAACACCTCAAAAGGGTGGTAATAAAAAAGAGGATGTTCCATGTAAAGAAGACGGATCTAAGACTAATCTACCTCTATCCTTTAGACCACTGATACCTTTTCCCCAAAGGTTAGAACAAGAGAAGTTAGATAAGCAATTTGAGAGATTTCTTGATGTTTTGAAAAAGCTTTACATTAATATACCATTTACTGAAGCTTTATCTCAAATGCCCATATATGCTAAATTTTTTAAAGAAATCCTGTCTAACAAAAGAAAGATAGAAAACTATGGTACTGTTTCTTTAACCGAAGAATGTAGTGCTGTTATTCAAAACAGGTTACCACCGAAATTGAATGATCCAGGTAGTTTCTCTATCCCATGTTTTATTGGAAATATGGCTTTCGACTGAGCCTTATGTGATCTAGGGGCTAGTGTAAGTCTTATGTCTTTGTCTGTGTGTAGAGGTGTTCTAGAGGATGTTCCGATACAGGTTGGTAAGTACTTCATACCTACTGATTCTATGGTACTTGAAATGGAAGAAGACGCCAAGATTCCCATTATTCTGGGTAGGCCATTCTTAGCCACTGCTGGAGCCCTTATTGATGTAAGGAATGGCAAACTTGCTTTAAGAATTGGCAATGATAAGATTGAGTTTGATTTGAATAATTCATTGAAAAAACTTGCTTATGCTAGTTCCTGTTGCACTATTCAGTCCATTGATGACACAGTTTATGATGCTAGTTGTTTGTTTGATGATTCTTCTGCTGATGTTTCTTTTTCTAATTCCTTGGAAAATTCTTGTGAAAAAATTGATAGTCCTGGTTTTGAGAATGATTTTGATGATTTTGATGATGAGAAACACGATATCTTAGATTGTGCTACTTTTGATAATGAAAGTGAAAAGATCCCTAAAGTTGAGTTGAAAGTTTTACTTGATAACCTTAGATATGAATTTCTTGGTCCTAACTCTACCTACCCTATGATTGTGGATGCTAAATTAGATGCCAGGGAAACTGATTTACTCCTGAAGGAGCTAAGAATTCATAGAAAGGTAATTGGGTATTCCATTGATGACTTAAAAGGGATTAACCCTTCTTTTTGTATGCACAGGATTCACATGGAGGATGAGCACAAGCCGCATGTGGATTTTCAGAGAAGGCTCAACCCATCTATGAAGGAAGTGTTGAAGAAGGAAGTACTAAAATTGCTAGATGCAGGTATTATCTACCCTATCTCAGATAGTAAGTGGGTGAGTCCTGTACACTGTGTTCCAAAGAAGGGGGGTGTCACTGTTGTAAAACCCGAGAATTTTGATGTATTAAACCTCGGTATGTGACTCATTTTAATTATCTATAATCAGGTATTTATTAACCTTGTTGGTGGGATTTTTGGCTAAGGGGAAAATTATTCTCCTGCAGGGCAAAAATAAGTTGCTGTGGAGGAGTCTTGAACCTGAGACCTCTCCTGTGTATGTTGGCCTGGCTACCAGAGTTCCAGCCCAGTCTTTGTGTTAGGTATGTGGGCGCCCCCTTATTATGTGAGTATACAGATTAAATGCAGATTTCACTTAAGTGACTTGGCATCACTTAAGTTGTTTCCGATTTTCATCCTAACCCTAGCCGACCCTTACGATTTTTCCTCTCCCTCTCGTGGACTCTCGTGGACGATTTGCAGCCGCGCCTTCCCCTTTCGTCCAGCTCCTTTCCGGCGAGGTTCCGGCGGCGGCGCTTGGTTTTCCGGCGTGGTGGACAGCGGCGACGTGTGGGAGCTTCAAACAAGCCTCTTTGCTCACGATTTGCTTGCAAATCATCCTCAAGGCGAGTGGAAATCCTATGTTACTTGTAATCCGATTATATGATCTTTCCCTTGACATGTTTTCTTGCTTTGTGATGGAAAAACGAGTAGCTTACCATGAAACCGTGATCACCCATTTGAAGTTTCGAAAATCAGATTTAGGGGCTCTAATCATAGGGCTTTTCGTTCTTTACTTGATTAGATGTCTTATGAGGATGAGTGATCATGATCTTGAGCTTCAATTTGATTGTATGATGTATTCATGAAAAACCCTAGAGTATGACATGCGCCCATGCCCTAAATTGATGAAATTTTATGCTAACTTTTGGGGAAAACTTAGGATTCATGAAATTAGAAGTATGAGGGAATTTATCATGAATTTTATGCTATTTTTGGAGCCTTAATTCATGCTGGCCGAAATTTACCCTAGGGGTATTTTGGTCAATGTTCAGTTAACTTTTGGGGCAAAGCTGTTATTCATGTAATTGAGTTTATATGGTGCTTAAATATGATTTTTGCCAAATTTTATGGGAATTTTCCCGACCTTGTATGTACGCATACATGCTGCCGGATTTTTGTATAAATTTTCAGATCTTTTATTCCCTAGCTCCGTTAGTAGTATGATCTTGGCGTTCGGTTTTATTTCTCGTGACGTTCCTCGTATGATTTCCGCATGAACTTCGGGGTTAAGTATCGAGGGGCGTTACATATGGTATCAGAGCGAGTTTCTAGCGAATATTAGGTCTGGGTAGTAAAACATTGTTTGTGTATTGCATAGAAATAAACCAAGTAAGGAATTGGTTGCTAGTAAGGTAAGGAAATTATTGTTTGTCTTGACTTGCAAGGTGTTTTTGCTAGGTAAGAATGGTGCAACCCAAGGGTAATGCTGATGATCAGATGGCTGGCTTTATGAGGGCTTTAGAGTCTATGAGTAGTATGATACAACAACAGGGTGCCCTCATTCAGCAGCAGGCTCAGGTTATGCAAGAACAGCAACAAATGATGAGAGAGCAGCGTGAGCAGCATCAGGAGTTTCAGCAGCAACTCCTGCAGCAGAACCGCGATCAGCAACAAGAATTTCACCAGCAAATGCAGCAGCAGATGCAGTCCCAGTCTCATTCCCAGCCACAGTCGGCTGAGAAGGAGAATGTGGGGAGTTCTCAGGAGAATGGGCATAAGAGGTATGCTCAACTGGTGAAGGAATTTCAGCGTATGAACCCTCCAGCTTTTTATGGGAGCCCAGGGCCTAGAGCAGCTGAGGACTGGCTTGCTGACTTAGATAAGATTTTTGCGGTGATGCGATGTAGCGAAGAGGATAAACTGTGCCTGTCAGTATATATGCTGAAGGGGAATGCTGAGATATGGTGGAAAGGAGTTGAGAGGCTAGCAACTGAAAAAGGGGATAATGTAGACTGGGTTTACTTCATGAGGAAATTTAATGACAAGTACTTTCCACCTAGCATGAATGAAGAGAAGGAGGTGGAGTTTATCCACCTGGTGCAGGGTGACCTTTCTGTGGCTCAATATGATATCATGTTCACCCAGTTGTCCAAGTATGCTCCCCATTTGGTCAGCACTGAGGAACTAAGGGCCAGGAAGTTTCAGAGGGGTTTGAGAAAAGATATCAGAGATCGGATTGTGGCACTGCATCTAGAGACCTATGCTGAGGTTTTAGAGAGGGCTCTCACAGTGGAGAGGTCAATTTCTGAGCAGGCAGTGGTGATTGCCCCAACCCCTGTTGTGGAGACTGCCGCTCCAGTTCCCCAGAGTCATGAAAGGAAACAATATAAGCACAAGGATAAGAAAGGTAGGCATCCTCCCTATCAGAAGAATTTTAAATCTGCCCGAGGTGATACCGTGGAAGGCAGAAAGTGCTATCATTGTGGAAGCAGTGGTCACGAGATCAAGGACTGCTATAAGAAGTCAGGGGCTTGTTTCAAGTGTGGTAAGGCCGGACACCGTATCAAAGACTGCCCACAGCTGAAGTCTTCATCTCAGGGTGCTGATAAGCCCACAGTGCAGACTCGAGTATATGCTATTGCTGAGAAGGATGCCAGGGCTTCCAAGTCAGTTGTGGAAGGTACTCTTTTTGTTTTCGATCAGTTAGCACGTGTTTTATTTGATCCTGGTGCCAATCTCTCTTTCGTATCAGTTCATTTTGTTCGTTATTTGCCTGTGGCACCTGAGACTCTTGATTGTGCTATATCTGTCTGCACCCCTATGGGTGATTCCCTGGTAACAGATGTGCTTTATCCTGATTGCATGCTTAGGATAGAGGAATATGACTTGTTTGTTGATTTGATATTGCTTGACATGCTTGACTATGATGTGATATTAGGGATGGACTGGTTGTCCTCTTACCATGCCACCCTAGATTGTTTTGAAAAGTTGGTGACTCTGAATTTGAGTGATGGTCACCAATTGCATATCAAAGGTTTGATTGCAGATCAGGGGTTACATGTGATCTCTTTCCTGCATGCTCAAAAGTTATTGGCTGGCGGCTGTAAAGGCTACTTGGCACATGTAAAGGTTCAGGATGAACCTGTATCTGATTTGGCTTATACACCTGTAGTGAATGAATTCCCAGATGTATTTTCTGATGAGTTATCTGGGTTACCACCTGACCGGGAAGTGGAATTCAGTATTGACTTGATACCTGGCACTGCCCCAATCTCTAAAGCCCCTTACCGCATGGCCACCTCTGAATTGGCTGAGTTGAAGAAACAGCTGGAAGAATTGCTAGAAAAAGGGTACATCAGGCCTAGCGCGTCTCCTTGGGGAGCGCCTGTGTTGTTTGTAAAGAAGAAGGACGGATCACTGAGAATGTGCATCGATTACCGTCAGCTGAACCAGGTAACAATTAAGAACAAGTACCCTCTGCCCCGTATTGATGATCTCTTCGATCAGTTACAGGGCGCTACTGTCTTCTCCAAGATTGACTTAAGGTCTGGGTATTATCAGCTGAAGGTCAGAGAGGAGGATGTAGTTAAGACAGCATTCAGGACAAGGTATGGGCATTATGAATTTTTAGTTATGCCTTTTGGACTAACGAATGCCCCTGCAGTCTTTATGGATCTTATGAATAGGGTGTTTCACCATCTCCTGGATAAATGCGTGGTTGTATTTATCGATGACATTTTGGTTTACTCGCGGAGTGCTCAAGATCACGCACAGGACTTACGCAAGGTGATGGAAATTCTGAGAAGTAAAAGGTTGTATGCCAAGGCCAGTAAATGCGAGTTCTGGTTGGAGAAGATTAACTTTTTGGGACATGTGATATCCGGACAGGGTGTGTCTGTGGATCCAGCTAAGGTAGAGGCTATTATTAGCTGGGGAAGACCAACAAATACATTTGAGATTCGAAGTTTCTTGGGCTTAGCAGGTTACTACCGCAGATTTGTTGAAGGGTTTTCCAAGCTGGCGGGCCCTTTAACAAAGTTGACCAGGAAGAATGCTGATTTTATCTGGGATGCCAAGTGCGAGGAAAGTTTCCTCGAGCTGAAGAAGCGTTTGACTAGTGCACCGATTCTCACTATACCTAGTGGCGGTGAAGGTTTCACTGTGTACACGGATGCCTCTGGCAAAGGTTTGGGCTGTGTACTCATGCAGCATGGTAAGGTGGTTGCCTATGCTTCCAGGCAGTTAAAAGAATACGAGTCCAACTACCCTACCCATGATTTGGAGTTGGCTGCAGTGGTGTTTGCATTGAAGATTTGGCGTCATTATCTGCTGGGTCAGACTTTTGATTTATACACCGACCATCAGAGCCTCAAATACATATTTACCCAGAAAGAACTCAACATGCGGCAGCGGCGGTGGATGGAACTGATCAAAGATTATGATTTTACTATTCACTACCAGGAGGGTAAGGCAAATGTGGTTGCAGACGCATTGAGCAGGCGGCCTGTGACTTCTGTGGCTGCACTTCTTGTGCAGGAGTGGCGCTTGCTTGATGAGTTCAGTAGACTTCGATTGGATGTGACACCTCGTGGTAATAAGTGTTTTGTTGCTGCACTTAGAGTTGAGTCTGATATTTTGCAAAAGTTGAGCAAAGCACAGTTGGTGGATCCTGAAATTTTGAAATGGAAAGAAAAACTGGAGATGGGATTGATTGAGGATTTCAACCTATCCACAGATGGTTTGCTTAGGTTCCATGGAAGGGTCTGTGTCCCTGAGGATCCTAAGTTGAGACAAGAGATTTTAGCTGAAGGCCACAGTTCTAAGTATTCTATTCACCCTGGTAGTACCAGAATGTATCAGGACCTGAAGAAAAGTTTCTGGTGGCAAGGGATGAAGAGTGATGTGGCACAGTTTGTGGCTAGATGTTTGACATGCCAGACGGTTAAAGCCGAGCATCAGAGACCGGGTGGATCCCTCCAACCACTTCAGATTCCTCTGTGGAAGTGGGAAAATATCAGCATGGACTTTGTCTGTGGATTACCCCGGACCAGAAATGGGCACGATGCTATTTGGGTTATCGTGGACAGACTTACTAAGTCCGCCCACTTTTTGCCTATCAAGATGACTTATCCTTTGGAGAGGCTTGCCAGGTTATACATTGACGAGATTGTGAGATTGCATGGTGTTCCGGTGGATATTGTATCTGACCGCGATTCCAGGTTCTTATCTCGGTTTTGGAAGAAGCTTCAGGAAGATTTGGGCACCAAGCTCAGTTTTAGCACTGCATATCACCCGCAGTCTGATGGGCAGACTGAGAGGACCATACAGACATTGGAGGACTTGCTGAGATCTTACATCATTGATTGGCATGGTGAGTGGGACAGAGACTTAGCCCTGATTGAGTTTACTTACAACAATAGTTACCACTCTAGTATCCAGATGGCCCCGTACGAGGCATTGTACGGAAGAAGATGCAGAACTCCCTTGAGTTGGGAGGAGGTAGGTGATAGAACCTTGCTCCAGTCTGATGCTGTGCAGGAAGCCACAGATAAAGCAAAGATTATTCAAGAAAAGCTAAAGGCTGCACAGGATAGGCAGAAAAGCTATGCTGATGTGAGAAGGAGACCTCTGGAATTCATGGTGGGAGAACATGTATTTGTTAAGGTTTCTCCTACAAAAGGTGTGATGCGATTTGGAAAGAAAGGGAAGTTAAGCCCTAGATATGTGGGTCCGTTTGATATCATCGAGAGGGTTGGACCTGTTGCTTACCGATTAGCCTTACCGCCATCCTTGGAGCATCTGCACAGTGTGTTTCACGTATCCGTGCTTAGGAAGTATTGTCATGACCCGTCACATATCTTGGATTCAACACCTTTGCAAATTGATGAAAATCTGACTTATGTTGAAAGGCCACTTAAGATTGTGGATAGAAAAGAGAGAGTCCTTCGAAACAAGGTGATACCTCTAGTGAAAGTTATTTGGGGAAATCAGTCCGTGGAAGAAGCTACTTGGGAGTTGGAAACCGATATGAGAAAGGATTACCCACATTTATTTGAATCTGCTCCCGATTTGCTTTAGAGGACTAAAGCCTTTTAAGGAGGAGAGGATGTAAAACCCGAGAATTTTGATGTATTAAACCTCGGTATGTGACTCATTTTAATTATCTATAATCAGGTATTTATTAACCTTGTTGGTGGGATTTTTGGCTAAGGGGAAAATTATTCTCCTGCAGGGCAAAAATAAGTTGCTGTGGAGGAGTCTTGAACCTGAGACCTCTCCTGTGTATGTTGGCCTGGCTACCAGAGTTCCAGCCCAGTCTTTGTGTTAGGTATGTGGGCGCCCCCTTATTATGTGAGTATACAGATTAAATGCAGATTTCACTTAAGTGACTTGGCATCACTTAAGTTGTTTCCGATTTTCATCCTAACCCTAGCCGACCCTTACGATTTTTCCTCTCCCTCTCGTGGACTCTCGTGGACGATTTGCAGCCGCGCCTTCCCCTTTCGTCCAGCTCCTTTCCGGCGAGGTTCCGGCGGCGGCGCTTGGTTTTCCGGCGTGGTGGACAGCGGCGACGTGTGGGAGCTTCAAACAAGCCTCTTTGCTCACGATTTGCTTGCAAATCATCCTCAAGGCGAGTGGAAATCCTATGTTACTTGTAATCCGATTATATGATCTTTCCCTTGACATGTTTTCTTGCTTTGTGATGGAAAAACGAGTAGCTTACCATGAAACCGTGATCACCCATTTGAAGTTTCAAAAATCAGATTTAGGGGCTCTAATCATAGGGCTTTTCGTTCTTTACTTGATTAGATGTCTTATGAGGATGAGTGATCATGATCTTGAGCTTCAATTTGATTGTATGATGTATTCATGAAAAACCCTAGAGTATGACATGCGCCCATGCCCTAAATTGATGAAATTTTATGCTAACTTTTGGGGAAAACTTAGGATTCATGAAATTAGAAGTATGAGGGAATTTATCATGAATTTTATGCTATTTTTGGAGCCTTAATTCATGCTGGCCGAAATTTACCCTAGGGGTATTTTGGTCAATGTTCAGTTAACTTTTGGGGCAAAGCTGTTATTCATGTAATTGAGTTTATATGGTGCTTAAATATGATTTTTGCCAAATTTTAGGAATTTTCTATGCATAGTTACAAGTGTAATCGTTCTCTTGAAATTAAGTGATGGTAATGTGTGCAATGTTTGTAAATTCTGTTTGATAACCTAGAATATAGATGTTACAATCTAATTGCATGAAATCTCGGATTAACACATTATACCTGTATGGAAACATTTGTTGAGAACTTAGCATGGTATCTTCCTAACCTGATTGCATGAAACTTAAGGACTACCCTGTCTAAGACATTTATGCTGTTTAATTAATTTCGAGTGGTGAATGATATCCGGGTGTTAGTCTTTTGCTATAAGTGTGTGGCATAAGTCATGTCCATTATGTGTGACCCTGGAGATGTTGTGAAGTGAGGCAAAGTGTCACGCCTTGGTCAGGCGGGGGCCACCACTTGATCTTCCTTCACAGATGTGATTAGTTTAGCATAAGAGAGACAAAGTGCCACGCTACTGGTAAGCGAGGGCCACCTCTTGAACTCTCTGACTGCTGTGTGACCAATGTGGGGAAACAAAGTGCCACGCCGTGACTTGGCGGGGGCCACCTCTTGATTTACCACATTGTCTGAGTGGGTAGATGGAGATCAGCGTGCCACGTCTTAGCTAGACGGGGGCCACCTCCTGATTCCTCCCCTACTGTTTGGCATGCATGCATTCTCTGAGCCCTGACGAGGGAAGGGTCGGACCTTTGTGGTCGTTTCGTTCTGTTCTGGATTTGGACATGTTAGGATGTGCATCTACGTATGTGTTCTGTTTCGCCATGTGATATGCACGTTTCTATTTCGGTTTTGTTGTATTATGATTAGATTTCGCCATGTGGATTATTTTGTAAGTTGTGTTCTTATCTGTATTTGATTTGATATTTAATAATCGCATTCGGTAAATGTTTTGAAAAACCTTACATGCTATATTTTGAATGTATTAATGGAGGGGTTTCATAGGGTTCTCACTTGCGGAGCTGTTAGCTCACCCCCTCTAATATCTACAGGTGAGAGACCGTGATTGATACAGCGTTATGCACCTTGAGATATGAGTAGCTTGACGAAGCTTTGGGCTTTGTGATATGGACCTTGTAAAAGATTTCGGTTGTATTTGAATACTTGTATCGTGACTCCGTTATCTGGGGCCTGCGTGCCTGTATTAGTTATACTTTGTTTTGGATGATGGATACTATATTCTGGTTACATGTGAGGGCTTAGGCCCATTTTGTTATAAGATTTCGGTTGTGGTATTTTCATCGTTTTGATGGGATTTTATGTTCAGTCTGCTGTGATATGAGATTTTGTCTCCGTATATGTATAGTACGGAGTTGTGAACTGATTCGGTTATGTTTAGTATTATATAAGTTGAAATTACTTGTTGTTATGAATCAGTACAGCATGTACATGTATGGAAATTTTCCCGACCTTGTATGTACGCATACATGCTGCCGGATTTTTGTATAAATTTTCAGATCTTTTATTCCCTAGCTCCGTTAGTAGTATGATCTTGGCGTTCGGTTTTATTTCTCGTGACGTTCCTCGTATGATTTCCGCATGAACTTCGGGGTTAAGTATCGAGGGGCGTTACAACTGTAATGAAAAATAAGGATAATGAATTGATACCTGTTAGAAATATCACTAGTTGGCGTATGTGTATTGATTATAGAAAATTAAATACTGCCACTAGGAAGGATCATTTTCCCTTGCCTTTCATTGATCAAATGGTGGAAAGACTTGCCAAGCACTCTCACTTTTGTTTTCTTGATGGGTATTCTGGATTTTTTCAGATTCCTATTGATCCTGATGATCAGGATAAAACCACTTTTACCTGTCCTTATGGTACTTTTGCTTATAGAAGAATGCCCTTTAGTTTATGTAATGCACCTGCCACTTTTCAAAGATGTTTGATGGCGATTTTTTCTTAATTTATTGAAGACTTCATGGATGTTTTTATGGATGATTTCTCTGTCTATGGTTTTTTTTTTGATGACTGCTTAGCTAATATTTCTAGAGTTTAACAAAGATGCGAAGAGACTAACCTTGTCTTGAATTGGGAAAAATGTCACTTTATGGTTAGACAGGGGATAGTTTTGGGCCATCTCGTTTCAGAGAGAGGGATTGAAGTGGACAAGGCCAAGATAGAAGTGATTCAGAAGTTAGCACCTCCCACCACTATCAAGGAGATCAGGAGCTTTTTGGGACATGCAGGGTTTTACAGGAGATTCATCAAGGACTTCTCTAAACTTGCTAAACCTTTAACTGATTTACTTGGTAAAGACGCCAAATTCTGCTTTGATGAGAAATGTCTGTTTGCTTTTCAAGAGTTAAAGAAAACTTTGGTTTCAGCCCCCAGATTGGGACTTGCCCTTTGAACTCATGTGTGACGCCAGTGATTATGCAGTGGGAGCAGTCTTGGGACAAAGAAAAGATAAGAAACCTCATGTTATTCACTACGCCAACAAAACTTTGGATGAGGCACAAAGAAATTACACCACCACTGAGAAGGAATTATTGGCCATAGTATTTGCTTTTGATAAATTTAGGTCTTACTTGATTAACTCCAAAGTGGTAGTGTACACTGACCATGCAGCTGTGAAATACTTAATGCAGAAAAAAGACAGCAAACCATGATTACTCAGATGGATTTTACTTCTGCAAGAATTTGATTTGGAGATTAAAGACAAAAAGGGATCAGAAACCTTGTTGCAGATCATCTCTCAAGAATAATGGCAGACACTGAAAAGAATGATGAAATCAATGATTCTTTCCCTGAAGAACAATTCTTAACCATTGAACAACTCAAAGCACCCTAGTATGCTCACATAGTGAATTATCTTGTAGCCAATATTTTTCCTCCTGATTTGAGCTACCAAAAAAAGAAAAGAATTTTTGCTGAGGTGAAACACTATTTTTGGGATGAGCCTTATGTGTTTAGAAGATGTGCTGATGGTATTTTTAGAATATGTGTACCTGAAGAAGAAATTGCAAATATTTTGCTTCAATGTCATGGATCCTCCTATGGTGGTCATGCCGGGTACTGAAAAAACTGCTTTTAAGGTGCTACAATCAGGTATTTATTGGCCCACAATTTTCAAAGATGCTAGAAACTTTGTATCATCCTGTGATAGATGTCAAATGACTGAGAATATTAACAGAAGACATGAAATGCCACTGTCCAATATTCTTGAAGTTGAGATATTTGATGTTTGGGGATTGACTTCATGGGACCTTCCCCATCTTCTAGAGGTAACAAGTACATTCTTGAAGCAGTTGATTATGTCTCAAAATGGGTTGAAGCTCTTGCTTCACTAACTAATGATTCGAGAGTTGTTATTAAACTGTTCAAGAAGATTATCTTTCCACGATATGGAACACCCCGAGTAGTTATCAGTGATGGAGGCTCACATTTCATAGAACATAAGTTTTCAGCCTTACTCAGGAAGTACGGAGTTAATCATAAAGTTGCAACACCCTATCACCCCCAAACAAGTGGACAGGTTTAGATATCAAACAGAGAGATCAAAGAAATTCTGGAGAAAATAGTGTCATGCACTAGAAAAGACTGGGCATTCAAACTTGATGATGCATTGTGGGCTTACAGGACTGCTTTCAAAACACCCATAGGAATGTCCCCCTTTCAATTGATTTATGGAAAATCATGTCACCTTCCCGTAGAGCTCGAGCATAAGGCATTCTGGGCAATCAAGAAGCTGAATTTTGACTTGAAAAATGCGAGTGAAAAATGGAGGTTGCAATTAAATGAGCTAGATGAGATCAGACTCTCTGCATATGAGAATGCAAGAATCTACAAAGAGAGGACTAAGAGATGGCATGATCGACAGATTTTCAGAAAAGACTTCCAACCAGGTGACTTTGTTCTATTATTCAATTCTAGATTGAGACTTTTTCCAGGAAAGCTTAAGTCTCGATGGTCTGGTCCTTTTCAGGTAAAGAAAGCCTATCCCTACGGAGCTGTAGACGTATGGCGCGAGGGAACGGGAGAATTCAAAGTTAATGGTCAAAGATTGAAGCATTATTATCAGGAAGAGCAAATTGGGGAAAAGGAAAGTTTTTACCTTGATAAGCCATGATCAAATCCGAGTGTCGAATGGTCAAGCTAATGACCTTTTAAACTAGCGCTTCTTGGGAGGCAACCCAAGCACTCTTGCTTAGTTTAATCACTTCTATTTTAGTTGTTTTTAGAATTAAAATTTCCTTTTTTTTAGAGGAATAGAATAAAGAGGGAGTTATGAAGAAAGTTGAATCCAACGGTGGCCAAAAATTGAATTTTGTGAGCATCACTTTCTATACTACTTTGCATTCTATTTTCCTCGATCTTTTGAAAAAGAATTAGATGCATACGATCCACTTTCTACCATCTTGTGGTGTGATCCTATTTTTTTTAAGAAGATTTTCATTGATAAATATCTTCCACGATGCATGATTGAAGATATAGCCCTATCATGTTAAATTTATTTCTTCAATACATATTTGTCTATTGAGATATGACATTGATTGATGCATAAAATTTTGGGTAGATATATTATTTGAAGAGTAAGATTTAAAGGTGAAACTTCTCTTTTGAATAAAATGAGTATATTAGTATGATTTGAGAATTTAGATCAATTGATCAACCTAGTTGAGGCTTAGTCTATTTTTGCTATTTGTTGGGAAAGAAGAATCCAAGATCCATAAAAATAGTGAGTGACTCCCCTACTTGGCACTATGTAAAATTGATAGTGATACCTAAGAACATGGGTTGAAGTCTATACATGAAAAATAATGAGAGAGAAAAAGAATAAGACTCCTCTGCTTGGCACTGTGTAAAATTGACAGTGGTACCGAAGAAAGAGTTGAAGTCAAAAATAAAAAGTATGTGTCTATGTGGGTACATGCCATCTTTACAAAAACAAACAAAATGCAAAAAAAAAAAAACTATGTGTGGAAAAAGATCTTGGAGACCTAATTCCTGCAAACAAAAGCCATGATAGATTTAAATTGATACTGGGTGAAATCATGAGATTGAAATTTCTATTCATCAAACGGTTGCAAAATTTTATTTAATGAGTTGTTAATCCAAAAAATTGAGTTCTGAGGATGATATGTTTACTTTAAATTTTGTAAATCTATTAATAGAATTTTTCATTGACAAGTTGTATTTTAGAAATTTATTTGAGCATGAAAAGGTTATTCTTTAAATTTGAAATCAAAATTTGATTTTTTGCTTGAGGACAAGCAAGGTTTGAGCCTTATGTGTTTGATGACACCAAAATATGTAGTATATTTTGCATCATTTTAGATACCTTTTCAAGCTAAATTGAGGATCTTTTACTTGTTTCCATGCTAAACCCATCAAATATTGCAAAGTCTACTTCTGTTTTGGTTTTTCATAATTTTCAGGGAAAAAGACGCTATTTTAGGCGTTTTCAAGCAAAATCAAATACATGAAAGAGTTCTCATCATCAAGAAGAAGACACCCAAGAAATTTCACGCAAATCAAGGCAAAGAACTAAAAATACGGCAGGGCCGTAAAGGATTTTACGGTACTGTATTTTTCACAGCTACCGTATTATCGAGATCATGGCCGTATTTTGGTGATTTTCCAAACAGAAGGTTTTCGCAAAAATACGGTACCGCCGTAAGAATTTGCACGGCCGTATTTTGGGGCACTTTCGGAATAGAAACCTTAGCCGATTTTACGGCACTGCCGTAAACCAGTTTACGGGCCATATTTTCCAGATGTCTTCAGAACAGAAAGTTGCCCTGAAATTATGGCACTGCCGTAAACATTTACACGGGCCGTATTTTCCAGACGAATTCGACCAAAGAGTTCAGCCGATTTTACGGCACTACCGTAAACCAAATTACGGTGCCGTATGTTTCAGCAATTTTAGAACAAAATGATCGATGGATTTTACGGCAGTGTCGTAAGATATTACACCGCCGTATTTCAGTTTTTGAACGTGACTCCCAGGTCAATTTCAACGCCCGATTTTTGCGGACAATCCAGAAGTTTATATTCGATGCCATAAGAAGCAAAAGGGGAGCTTTTCAGGAGAGGATTACAGAGAGACAAAAGGCCCCAATTTTGATTGACCGTGGAGGGAGAAATCGCGATCCACGCCGCCGCGCTCAATTCAGACGACCTCCAGCCGTGATTTTTCTACCGAAGCATCGCCTGGTGAAGGAGACACGTTCCAGAAGTTTCAGATCGAAAAGAGACAAATTGGAGGAGAAATCTAGGGAAGAAGGATCGCCACCACTGTTGGAAGAAGGATCGCCACCACTGTTCACGCTTTTTTTGTAAAATACGGCTATGAAATACTTCACAGCCGTGCTGTATTTTCTAAAAACTCTTCCTTTTGTTGATTTTTGATTTTCTGAAATTATGGAATATTGCATTTCCTTCACCATGCTAGCTTAAACTACTCTTGGGACATGGGGGAGTAGTTCACTTGACTTTTAATGATTAGATAACTTCTTTTTCAATATTTGGTTGAGTTTGATTTTAGCATGATGATTTTGCTCATGTGATAATTGTGCTTAGACTCTCTTTAAGTTCATATTATTAATTATGTTCTTAGAATTTTCGCTTGAGACTGAAAGGTAATTGCTTGAGAATTTGGAACCCTAGAATTGCATGTTAGGATCCCTTCCTTAGGTTAGATCCATCTTGATCTTTTCTAGTAAAATAATTGTCATGATTATAACATGAGTCTATAGATCGAGTCTATTTTTCAAACGTGGAGATATTATGCGAAAGCAAAGATCGGAACGTTGGAGGTCCTTGAGCAAAACTAGTTGTGAGACTCGGATGCACGAAAGTGATCCTTGAGACTCCACTAGAGATTCTAGAGCTCGGATGCACGAAAGTGATCCTTGAGTTCATCCTTTGATAATATCTTCTTCATGATGAAATTAAATCAACGAAATCCTTATTCATGTCTAGTCATAAAAGTTTAAGTGAATGAAACCCTAGTCCCAGCTTTTCTCTCTGATAATCCTGCTTTTAGTTACCGATTGCTATTCTCACGATCTCGACTTGCCTAGTTAGTAAGAAATCAACTATTTAGTATTCGACAACGTAGGTCCCTGTGGATTCGATACTTTTTTTATTACTTCGTATACCCGTGCACTTGCGGTTTAACAACAAGTTTTTAGTGCCGTTACCAAGGATTAGTTCAAGGTACACGCGTGCCAGATTTGTTGTGTTCCCTTTCGGGCTATCAGGATTCTTGCATCTTCCTCCATCTCAAGGTCTACAAAGTCTACTGGAATGAAATATTTACCTACTTGGATAGGCACATCTTCAAGAATCCCTACAGGATACTTAACTGAACGATCGGCGAGCTGCAAAGATATCGTAGTTGGTTTAAGCTCTCCCATGTCCAATTTCCTGCAAATAGACAATGACATTAAACTCACACTTGCACCTAAATCACATAAGGCTGGGTCAAAAGCCATGCCCCCAATAAAACAAGGTATAGAGAAACTACCTAGATCTTTTAATTTTGGTGGCAACTTGTTTCAGATAATAGCACTACATTCTTCAATAAGAGCCACAGTACCATAGTCTTCTATCTTTCTTTTATTAGACAAAATTTCTTTCAAAAATTTAGCATATGTGGGAATTTGAGATAAAGCTTCAGTAAAAGGAATGTTAATGTAAAGCTTTTTCAAAACATCAAGAAATTTTTCAAATTGCTTGTCTAATTTTGCTTGCACTAACCTTTGGGGAAAGGGTATTGGTGGCCTATAAGGTGTAGGAGAATTAGGTTTAGAAATATCTGTCTGACGTGGCACATCTCCTTTAGGTTCATCACCTTGTTGAGGTGGCAAACTAGTTTGGGACTGCTCATGTTCAGAGGATTTTTCTAAATCAAACTCATGGTCATGTTCATTACTAGGCTCTTTTTCTTTATCTTCAACTTCCCTTTTGGTACATATAATTGCCTTCCACTCCTAGTAATGATAGCATTATAGTGTTCCCTAGGGTCCAATTCCGGTATTTGATCTTCTAGAGGTTTTTTGTAAGTAGCTAAGGATCTTACTTGAGAGGTAAGATGACTGTCCAATCCGTTAATATCTTCAATCTCTTTATTTCGATTTGTCATTAATTGATTTTGATTAACCATAAACTTCTCAAGCATGGATTTTAACCTAGATTTTTTAGTATCCTCAAAGTATGGTTTAGAAACATGATTTGGAGGAGTTAAAAATTAGCAATCAAAAGTATAATGATCAAAACATCCACACATATCACATCTAATAGAAGAATAAGATGTCCTAGAAGGATGCATATAAGAGTGTAATTTCAATTTATCTGCAAGAGTGCACAATGAATCATCTTCATACTTACCTTATGCAATGTATACCTCACCTCTTTCAGTTGCCCATGAGTTCTGATCAAAAGACATATCTTCAAATCTATCAAGAACAGAAAGATTATCCAACACCAATCAAAAAATAATTTAGAATATATATAAAAAAATAGAAAATATAAAACACAAGCAAATTCAAAATTTTCAGATATCATAGTTCTGTCACAACTGTGAAAATCCAAAACCTGCAAAAACAGAAAACAAAGTTAAATCTAAAACAAATAAAACTTAGTCTAGTAATACTAATAATTATTTCAATATTAACAAAACTAAGGTCCCCGGCAACGGCGCCAAAAACAAGTTGTTGTCTACAAATGCATGGACAATCGAAGTAATAAAGAAAGATATCGAACCACAGAGACCTCGTTGTCAAGTACCAAATAATTGAGTTCTTGCTATCTAGGCAACCGAATAATAGCAAAGCAATGATCGAAAACACACAAAAAAGATAATCAGAGAGAAATTGGGACTAGGGTTTCATCCACCTTGATTTCAATGACTAGATATAAATAAGAGGTCGTCAGTCAAATCTTATTATGATAAAGACATAATTCACTTCATAATAGAATTATCTCACTTTCGTGCAGATAATTATACAAAGAATCGATCCTCACTTTCGCGCAGGATCTATTCAATGCTGAAGATAAGTGAATCATCGGCAAAGAACTCAAGGATCACTTTCGTGCATCCGAATTCTAAGTCAATCATCTCATAAGAAAACTATAAATTATCAACGAAGAACTGAAGGATCACTTTCGTGCATCCGAATTTTAACTACATATTTTAGTACAATAGTTTCATATGTTCTGCTAAGGGTCTCCAACATACCAATTACTCAATTTCTCGTTGTAATCATCATGTTTATCACAATAACTCAATCCTAGAAAAATATTATCAAACATGACAATTATACTACTAAAATTTGGTAAATAAGAACAGACCTAATTTCTTACGATAAGTTCATAGCATTCAATTTTAGGGTTCCAAGTTATCAAGCAAATCACTTTTCAGTCCATATTGTGAAAACTCTAAAACATGCATGATAATATAAATCTATGGAGAATTAAAGACAAATCATCACAAAAGTATAATTATCATAACAAAGATTATCATGACGAAAATAATAATCATCTAGTCATTAAAATTCAAGGGGGATTACACCTTGATGACACCAAAATTTATATTATATTTTGTGTCATTTTATTGATATTTTTGAGTCATATATATACCACTTTGCTTATTTTTATGCCCTTTTTATCAAATATTACAGAATCTACTTCTATTTTGTTTTTTGATGATTTTCAGGTAAAAAGACACAATTTTAAGATGTTTTCAAGCAAAATCAGATACATAGAAGAAATCTCATCATCAAGAAGAAGTTACATGACAAATTTCACGCGAATCGGAGCCAAAACCTAAATTACAGTACTACCGTAATTATAATTACGGTACCATATTTCCAAGTACTACCGTAATACTGCAGCACTACCGTATTTTGGGTGATTTCTATACATAAGTTTTTGGAGAAATTACGGCACTGCCGTAGCTAAAATCACAGTGTCGTATTTTGAAGCAACTTCCGACTCGAAAGATTTCCAAAAATTACGGCACTGCAGTAAAACATTACACGGTACCGTAATTCTTGTCGAATACAGTATAAAAGAACTTTGAAGAAAATACGGCACAGCCATAATTGATTTCACGACCGTAATTCTATTTCTGGCTCGCGACTTCCACGGTAAATTTGAAGCCCAATTTTTGCGCGATCGATTGCGGACGATCTAGGCCCTTAAATTCAAAGCTGTAAGAAGGAAAAAGGGAGGCTCTGGGTAGGAGAACACGCCGAGGGCGAAAGCCCCAATTTTCATCCATTGCCGAGAGAGAAATCGAGTTTCATGCCACCGCCGCAGGTTTCATCGCCGGGAAGTGTACAGCGCATCTCTCTGGCTGTGAAATTTGAGGGGAAGCTTCGCTTGGAGGAGGAGACAATACCCCAGAAGTTTCAGAGAGAAAGGATTTCGATCAGAGGAGAAATCGACGAAATTGCAAGCGTCGACACTGTTCATGCAAGCAAATTATGGCTGTAATTTCTATTACAGCCACTCTGTAAAGTTGTTTTCCCATTCCCCTTTGATTTATGATCCCTTGAAACTATGGTTTATTGTAATTCTCTTACCATGCTATCTTAGACATATTTTGGGACATGGGGGAGTAATTCATCTTGATTTTATATGACTAGATAATTCTATTTTGTCAGAATAGTTTTATTATGATAATTTTACTTATGTGATGATTGCTTATAATTCTCCATAGTTTTCTTATTATCATGCATTATTTTAGAGTTTTTGCAACAAGAACCGAAAGGTGACTTGCTTGAGAACTTGGAACCCTAGAATTGAGTGTTAGGAACTTATCATAAGAAATTAGGTTAGTTCTTATTTCTTGATTTTAGAAAAATAATTGCCATGTTTGATGATTTGAATCTAGGATCGAGTTATTTTGTTAAACCGGAAGATCTTGCATGAATGTGAAGATCGGAGTGTTGGAAAACCATAAGTAGAATTTGTGTTGAGACTCGGATGCACGAAAGTGATCCTTGAGATTCCACTCGAGATGATCCACTTAGAATTCGGATGCACAAAAGTGATCCTTGAGTTCTTTGATAGATGATTTACTTATCTTCAGCTTGGGATAGATCTTGCGCGAAAGCGAGGATCGGTCCCTACATGATTGTCTACATGAAAGTCAGATAATCCTTTTATGAAGTAAATTATATCTTTATCATGATAAAATTAGTCTGACAACCTTTTATTCATATCTAGTTATTGAAATGAAGGTGGATGAAACCCTAGTCCCAGTTTATCTCTCTGAATTCGTGTTCTTTCTATCATTTACTTCCAGTATAATCGATTGCTTAGCTAGTGAGAATATAATTATTTGGTACTTAACAATAAGGTCTATGTTGTTCAATATCTTTCTTTATTACTTTGAGTATCCGTGCACTTGCGGACTACAACAAGTTTTTTGTGCCGTTGCTGAGGATCTTAATTTTGTTAATATCAAAACAGTTGTTAGTATTGCTAGACTAAGTTTTATTTGTTTTAGATTTAACTTTGTTTTTTGTTTTTGCAGGTTTTTGATATTCACAAGTTGTGACAAAACTGTGATTTCTGAAATTTGTGAATTTGCTTGTGTTTTATATTTTCTATTTTTTTATATTCTAAGAAAAAAAAATTTTTATTGGTGTTAGATAATTTTTCTGTTCTTGATAGATTTGAAGATGTCTTTTAATCACTACTCATGGGCAACTGAAAGAGGTGAGGTATACATGCCACAAGGTAAGTATAAAGATGATTCATTGTGCACTCTTACAGATAAATTGAAATTACACTCTTATTCTTCTATTATATGTAATATTTGTAAATGTTCTGATCATTATGCTTCTGATTGCCAATTTTTAACTCCTTCAAATCATGTTTCTGAACCATACTTTGAGGATACTGAGAAATCTAGGTTAAAACCCATGCTTGAAAAAATCATGACAAATCGAAGTAAGAAAATTGAAGATCTTAAAGAAATAATTAGTCAACTTGCATCTCAAGTAGAATCTTTAACAGCTCATAAGAAAATTATAGAAGCCAAGATAGCACAACAAGCTTGTTTATTTGAGTGTGATTTGGAAAATTCCCCCTCTGATTATGATTGTTTTGAGATTGAGCCTTATGTGAACATTAATGAATCTCACTCTGATTATGATAATTGGAAAATTGATTCATTTGATAATTTATTTGAAGAAAAATTTGAGGAAATTGAATTTGAAAAATCCCCTCTTAGTGATAGTGATAGTGACGGAATTGATTCTTTTGATGATATATTATTTATGGTTAAATCTGACTCTTGTAATTCTAAGATTGATTCTTTTGATTCTTCTGATGATGAATTATTTGTGGAAAAGCATGAGGCAATTGATTTTGAAAAATCTCACACTGAAATTGTTGATAATTTTGAAATTGAAAAATTATTTGATGATGAACATGAGAAACTTGAAAAGGATTTGAAAATTATGAATATTGATGAATCTCACTCAGATACGTTGCCCATGTACACTGATTTATTATGCTTTATTGAGGAATCTAAGTGAGACAGAAAAATTATTTTCATGATCCAATACTTGAATCTTTTGATCTAAGTCCTATTGCAATTGAAGATATAAATTTGAATAAAGTTCTAATGATTTTGCTTACTGACAAATATAGGAAGATTATTGAATATCCTTTGGAAGGAATTGAAAATTTTGATTTCTACATATTTAAGAAAGCCATGTCGATCTTGATTTATATGAAATTTTGGATGTTTGGATTAGTAGCTAAACTTTTTGGACAAAGAAAATGCAGAAAGTTATATGCTACTTACTATGGTAGTGATCCACCTACTTCACCATGATATTTGATATTTGGTCAAGCTATGAACCTAAAATTAGAGCTTCTTGGGAGGCAACCCAAGCACTCTTACCTTAGCTTAGGTTCTTTTATTTCAGTTTATTTTTAGTGTAAATTTTTCTTTTCTTTTTGTAGGAAAAATTGAATTTTGAGCAAAATACAGCACTGCTGCAATCTTTTTATGGGCCATAATTTGGGATGATTTCTTTCCCGAGAGTTAACTGATTTTTATGGCACTACCGTAATCAATTTTATGGTACCGTAATGTCTGACCGTTTTTGATGTAGGACGGGGATCTAAAACATTCAAACAACGATTTTGAAACCCGTTTTGATAGATAGGTAGATAATAAGGGAAAACCGGATTTAAACTAACGAGATTTTGAGAAACTAATTTTTTTGTATTTTATAATAATAAAGGAAACCCGAGATTACAACTACTGAAAGCAGTAAATGCTGAAATTAAACTTACAGAGCGACCCTTGAGGATTGAAGGATCGTACCATCCCGTTCTTCACCGGTCCTACTCTGATGGAAGGTGTAGAGGTGGAGCTTACAAGCAAACACAGAGATCCGTACAAGTCACGGATTTAATACACAAATAAAGACCAAGGGGGAGGTTAAGCCTCACAAATTCCCTTGTTAATCCTAAGTTATCTAGAGAAAGGGGAGGGAAGAAGGAGAGGGGCGCCACTCCTAGATCCACACCAAACGCAAGCTACAAGTAGACAACTCAAGATTAGTGTAGGAAAGAGTTCTTAAAATAAAGTGAAGAGACTATGAGAAGAGACTTAGCCGAATATGATGATGCTTCCATGTTGTTGTGAGGAAGAGGTGTCTTCTTCCTGTTCCAAACCGAGATGAAGAAAAAGGGGCCTCCTTGTAGTTGCGCCCATCAAAGGGGGGAGTCCTTCTTGGGATTTCGGTGGAGAAGGGGAGAGAGGAAGAAGGTAGGCTCGGCCTTGGAAGAAATATTACTACTACTAATGGCTACACTAGCATTTACCTAGGAAACTAATAGACAATCTCATTTCATCCAAGCTAGAGAATACATGCGAGAGGGGTACATTTATAGGCAAGTGGGAGAGCTAGGGTAGGATGGTAAATTACCCCCTTGCGCTCCTTACAAAAATAGAGTGAAATTCAAAATTTGAAAGACAAGAGTTGGCGCAAATTGGTCTTGAAAGCTTTCCTTCTTTGATAATCTTCCTTTGGCAAGATTTTAATGGCATTGGGCTGGCATTTGAGGTGGCTTTCCTTGCTTCTTGTGTTGGTGAGAGGCTCTCATCTTTGCTGAATGTTGGCGCATAAGTGAAGGATTCAAAAGTTGAATCCTTTCCATAAGTGCTTTGGGTGGCAAAACAAGATGGTAAGTCTCATTAAAGGCTCCCCTTTGATTGTGGATCTAGATTGGGGCTGATCTAGAATTCTTTCTTTGCTTCTTGCTTGAGCATCAAGCAGTCCTTTGAATTTTGAAAAGCTTCCATAAGTGTTTGGGCGGCAAGACAATGATGGAAACTTGAATTAATTGCTTGCTTTGATTGTGGATCTTGATTGCTGACCGAATCCTTGCTTGCTTGGGCTAGGCACATATCTTGAATGGATGGAGGCTGAGGTGGCTGATTATCCCAAGGGAGAGGCACCCAAACAAATGAGGAAGTTGAGTTGTCAAGTGAACTCATCAAGGCTTGGGTTGAACTTGGAGTTGAAGTCTTCTTTCCTTCTTGGGCTGAGCTTGAGTTGAGTAGAACTTGATCTGAACTTGAGTGATGCTTGAGCTGATCTTGAGTGATGCTTGAGCTGATCCCTAGCTTGAATACCTACCAAAAATATAACCAATGCAAGGATGCACTATCCTACCATGATGCAAAAGTGCATAAGAGCTACATGCATTACAATGCACAACCTACTACAATTGGACTTGCCATAAATATCTATATGATGCATGGCTTTATTTGAAAACTTAAACTAACCTAAATGCCATGAAATGCAATGCAAAACAATCGAAAGCAAGTGAGCTCTAGGTGAATTCATGTTGAGGAAGTTTCCTCCGAGCCCAAGCGTGTCTCTTTAAATTAGGGCTGCTGCCTCCATCAGTTTTCGACTTCACGTGCCGTATTTTTTAGTGATTTTTGATCCGAAAGTTTTATGGCTTTTACGGCAGTACCGTAAGGATTTTTACTGTACTGTATTTCCTGCATATTTTTTACCTAAGAATTTAATGCATATTTGTTGGGGTATGCCCTTAGCCTAATGTTTGAGGCCTTGGGATTGTATCAGTATCATGTAATAAACTTTTATGTTTATAAAGGCATGGTTATTATTCAGGTTGTTACATTGTCTGCTGCAATATATGTTCTTCTGAATAATGTCTCAAAGCTGTTCAGCTGGGCTGACATGCTGTTGTGTCCTTAGTCGATATATCTTGGTGAACATGAGACAGCCTTGATATGGTTAAGACTAATATGTGTTCTAATCTTATAGGATGCTTCGAGCATGGAATAAGATGTAGACTCATGGGTACATTGGATGTACTGGACAGACCCTACTAGGATATTCAATTGCTTGTCACAATGTGAATATTCCTTGAGTATGACAAGTGGCACATTTCCTCTGACTTGAGATCACTTGTGTTTTCTAAATGATGATTGTCATTGTTTTGAGTTAGTTCAATATCATTTGAAACATAATGATTATAGACTATCTTGGATGGTGAGCTTGAGTCATGTTAGGGCACTAGTGATAGACATAGGATTGCCGTCTCCTTGTTTAAGGAGTGTGATGTTCTAAAGGGGCCCCCTGGATGAGATGATTGAGAAAGTGTATGGCCATACCCAGGTGACTATGTTCATCTGATCTAATCATGCTCATCATATTGGAGCTACAAGCTTGACACGCTTGTCCAATAAGAACATCCAGTGGCAAAGGAAATATGTATGCTTTGTGAGTTGATTCACACTTGTGCTGTGGTTTGGGTGTAGTCTTGGAAGACTCTTTCCTTTATATCGAGAGACAGTGATGTGTTGCTAGATACCCCTCACTGATCGTGATAATGTAAATTATCGTTACCGACATTTAAAGGAAACCCTCAGGGTCGCACAATTTGATGATATGGCTTACTTAAGTCAGATCGTGAGGACTGAATTGTTTGGGTTCAGTTTAAAGGGATTTAATCTCTGATTGTAAGTGAGATCAAGTCTGATCATGTCTGATTGACTAGGGCTACAGATCGGTAAGCTTCGATTGAGAGAATGGATGCCAGATCGGTGAGATCAGAAGCATCTAGAGATCAACGGTCGGATCCAGAGCTTTAGGGTTCAATGTGATCTGGACTGATGGCTTGGGTCGAATGGTCTTTGAACCAGACCAAGTTGAACCGGCTCATGTAATGAGCGCATGGTTCAAGGCTTGGCGACATGTTCACTTGGCGTGAACGTTGGGGCGAGTGGTGGTTACTATTTTTAGTAACCATGATCTCCACTTGGATGAGGATCATGTTCGAAGAGACCATATTCCTCTATTCTCGCCATCTGATTTTTTCCTCTAGACGTTTTTGCGTGAGGCGACAACGTGAAGAAGAGAGGAAGTTTCGACCAAGCAAGGAGTTGCTCTCTCCCTTCCTCTTCGATCAAGGACACCTTGGAACTTTGCTAGCACAAAGAGCACCAAGGGTAGGCGCATTGATCATCTTGTGTGTGAAACTTAGGAGAAGGCTCGCTTGCGTCTTTCCTTCCAAAGCTTCATCAAACCGATGGCAATGGTATGAGTTTTTCTTCATCCATTCAAATATTCGAAAGCTAGTTATATGACATATATAGATCTTTTGAAACCCTAATATCCCATGCGAAATTTTGTTGCGCCACCATATGGGTTTCTACCCCTTTAGAAGGGGTTCCCTTCAATTGGTATCAGAGCAAGGGTTATATGTTCATATGATTGCTTTGATTGTGATCCAAATATGCTTAGATCTTATATGTGCGAAACTTGTTTATGCTTTTCTTTTTGCGCATCTATGTTGGCGCATATTGTGGCTTATGTTTTCTCAAAAGGAAATATCACATGCGCGATTAACATTAGATCTAAGGCCATGCTATAAACCCTTAGATGGGTTATTAGGGTTGAAATCTCAGTCTAGTCAAGATCCAACCAGTCTGATCAGACTATCTGACAGCCTTGATGGGTCGACCAGATAGCACCTTGGCGCAAGCTTGAGGTGGCTATAGGTCGACTGCAGACAGGCGTGTAGCGATGTCTGATTGAGACGACCCATGAACGCACCTGAGTTAGGCCCGGGGTCACACCCGCTTGCCAGACCTCAGTGTGGTCGTTCAGCCCTTGGCGCATGCATGGTTGGCCTTTTGGTCAACTCAAGTCAGTTAGGACTTGGTGCATGCAAGGGCAGTGGATCTGACTAGGTCTGATGAGTGGATCCCTAGTAATGGACCATTGTAAGGTTGTAGGGCAAATAAGGAAAATTAAAATTGATCCCATGGGGTTTTCAAAAATTTTAATTTTATGATGGATCACATGATTGTTGATTGATGCATATGTATGTTTATTTATTCTTATGTGGGCTGCCCGTGTTTTAATGTGTGCTGTGCTGGGGCCTGCGTGCCTGGGAATTAATTGTAAATTAATTTTTAATTTTGTGATCTGCGTATCGCAGTTCAATTAATTTATAATGTGAAATTGACCTGCGTGTCAATCTTGTCTAGATAGTTAAATTTGTAATTTAATTAGACAAGAGCACAAAGCACACTTGGCAGAGGCGCTTGCAGCAGAGGCTTGACCAGGTGGGAGGTCCAGGGTTCGACTCTGGGACCAGGCGCAAATTCCTGGTAGGCGCACCTGAGTTGCAGATGGCGCTTGGGCCCTGGTTTGGGCCAGATGAGCAGCTAAAGACCCATGAAGAGCTCTTGTGAAGACTTAAGTTAGGTTAAGGTCTTACTTAGGCTCAATGGGCTTTTACCACATAAGATTCATGCTTTCTTTTATTTTATTGTTTAAATATTAGAATTGCATGATTAAGTTTATCTTCTGCTATCACCATAGGAATTGCATGATAGTGAAGAAGATAAAAGACCGTTAAAATCCAACGCTAAAATATCAAGCTCGTAAGCCTTCTGACGCGAAACCTCACTGTTCTGATTATCGTTGGAGCCGTGTTGTACCCACTCAGTGGGCACGTCCATCTATCTTCAGACGGTGCGGGATTACACCTGTGTGTTACAGAGTAGGGATTTATCCCTTCTCGTTGCTCAGCATAGCACATGGTGGTCCAGGGAGTAGGTCGGGTCAGCTTGACCGTGTTGGCTACATATGTGGCGCATATGGTAGCACATGGAGGCAGCCATCTGTGGGGTCAGAGACTGTGTTGTACCAACTCAGTTGGCACAGTCTGCTGGACTGCCCAGATGAAGGGGAATCGCACGGGTTGGCGATTGGCAGGGATTGCCTACCAGAGATTAGTGCTTGTACTCTCTGTGCATCTTATCTCGCCTGAGCGGGACGCGGAGACCAAGTATGAAATCTGGATCCCATCTCACTAAAAGAGTTCTACTCTTTCGGGCTGTTTTGTTGGATTTTTCAAGCCAGATAAAATAGTGAGAAAAAGAATCTTTCTTAAGTCCTGATTGATTCTTATACATTGATACTGACCTTGCTGTTCTTGCATTGTTGTAGATACCTGCAGCAACGAACACCATGAACTTCAATGTGCGATCCCTACTGGAAAGGGAGAAGTTTGCTGGGCCGAACTTCTCTGACTGGTTTGGACACCTTAAGATCGTACTTAAGGCAGAGAGGAAACTGTATGTCCTCGAGACGGCGATACCGCCTCAGCCCGCTCCGAACGCCGCAAGGGCGGTTCGGGAAGCCTATGAAAAGCACGTCAATGATAGCATTGATGTCGCTTGCCTGATGCTAGCGTCTATGACGCCACCGCTGCAGCGTCAGCATGAGGATATGTCTGCTATAGACATGATAGCGAACCTCAAGATGCTGTATGCTGCACAGGCGAGGACAGAACGCTATAACTTGACGAAGCTTTTCTTTCAGAGCAAACTGGCTGAAGGGAGCCCAGTGGGAGCTCACGTGCTCAAGATGATTGGGCACAAGGAGGCTCTAGAGAAACTGGGGCATACCATCAACCAGGAGCTTGCTGTGGATATTATTCTGCAGTCTCTCCCGCCTTCATTCGACGCGTTCATTATTAATTTTAATATGAACAAAATCGATTGTACTCCGGCAGAGCTGCTCAATATGCTCTTGACCACTGAGGAGACTCTGAAGGGTAAGCCTTCGACCTCTGTCTTAATGGTTCCTTCTAGGAACAAGAAGAAGGGGAAGAAGGGCAAGACCCCTGTCAAGAGCTACAGCAAGGCTTTGAAGCAAAAGGTCAAGCGGTCCAAGGAATACAGATGTTTCCACTGTGGCCAGCTGGGTCACTGGAAAAAGGACTGTAAAGCGCTCCAAGGAGATAAGAGGGGAAGCATCGCTTCTGGCTCAGGTATATTCGTGACTGAGGTCATGTTTTCATCTTCTTCTATATCATGGGTGTTGGACACTGCATGTGGAGTTCACATTTGTTCAAATGTACAGGAACTCAAGAGAAGAAGGCAGGTGGGACAGCATGAGGTGGACCTACGCATTGGAAACGGGGCACGGGTTGCTGCTGTTGCTGTAGGAGACTATTTCATTTCTTTACCATCTGGACTTGTATTGGAACTAAACAGTTGTTATTTTGTTCCCAGTATTACTAAAAATATTATCTCCATTCCTGCTCTTGTCAGGAAGGGATTTTCCTTTGAATGCAATATTTCAAAGTGTGTTTTATCTTATGATAATATTATTTATGCAACTGGTTCAATTAGCAATGGGTTATTCATGTTGGACATGGAGCGTTCTATACAAAATATTGATATTAAGAAAGCCAAGTATGCTGATGACAGCACCTTGCTATGGCATAGTCGTTTAGGCCATATAAACGAGAAACGCATTAAGCGGTTGCATGATTATGGACTGCTGGGGTCATTCTCCTACAAGGAGATTGATACATGCAAAGCTTGTTTGATGGGCAAAATGACGAAGTCACCTTTTCCTCACAAAGGTCAAAGGGCTTCAGGTTTACTTGACCTTATACACAGTGATGTGTGTGGGCCATTTAGTAAACATGCCAGAGGTGGCTATCAGTACTTCATTACCTTTACTGATGATTTCAGTAGGTATGGCTATGTCTTTTTAATGAGACATAAGAGTGAATCTTTTGACAAGTTCAAAGAGTTCAAGAATGAAGTACAGAATCAGCTAGGCCGAAATATCAAGGCACTTCGCTCAGATCGAGGTGGAGAATACTTGAGTCATACGTTTACTGACTATCTGAAGGAGTGTGGGATTATCTCACAGCTCACTCCGCCAGGAACACCGCAATGGAATGGTGTGTCCGAGAGGAGAAATAGAACGTTACTTGATATGGTTCGTTCTATGATGAGTCAGGCTTCTTTACCCAACTCCTTTTGGGGTTTTGCACTGGAAACAGCTGCAAAGGTACTAAACCGAGTGCCATCCAAGGCCGTTTCAAAGACGCCATATGAGTTATGGTATGGGAAACAGCCGAGCTTAACATTTATCAGGATCTGGGGTTGCGAGGCTTATGTCAAAAAGCTCGCCTCTGGGAAACTAGAGAGCAGATCTGACAAATGTATCTTTGTCGGTTACCCTAAGGAAACTAAGGGTTATTATTTCTTCGATCCCAAGGAGAACAAGGTTTTTGTTGCTCGGACGGCCATATTTCTTGAGAAGGAGTTTCTTCTGCAAGAGGCCAGTGGGAGAGAAATAAAGCTGGATGAGAATCCAGAGGAAGGACAAAGTGCTCAAGCACAGTTGGATGAGCCTGAGCCGGTAGATCAGGTTATTGAACATCCTGAGGCTCAGATATCACGGGAACTGCGAAGATCGGGAAGGATTCGTCGACAGCCTGAGCGCTATGACGGAGTCTACATCATTGATAATGATGAACCCCTCACTTATGCAGATGCGGTCAATGGACCGGAGTCAGCGAGATGGCTTGAAGCTATGCGCGCCGAGATGGACTCCATGTCAGATAACCAAGTTTGGGATTTGGTTGATCCGCCTCCGGGAGTAATCCCTATAGGCTGTAAATGGATCTTCAAGAAGAAGATTGACATGGATGGTAACGTGGTTACCTATAAAGGCAGGCTAGTTGCGAAAGGTTTCAAACAAATCTACGGGATAGATTATGATGAAACTTTCTCACCTGTAGCTATGTTTAAGTCTATTCGGATTCTTTTCGCGATAGCTGCATATTATGATTATGAGATCTGGCAGATGGATGTGAAAACAGCTTTCCTTAATGGAAATCTGGATGAGGATGTGTACATGACACATCCTGAGGGTTTCACTAATCCATCAGATCGTCATAAGATATGCAAGTTAAAGAAGTCCATTTATGGACTTAAGCAAGCATCGAGAAGCTGGAATATTCGTTTTGATGAATCAGTCACTGAATTTGGTTTCATCAAGAACGAGGATGACCCGTGTGTATATAAGAGGTTTAGTGGGAGCGTGATTACTTTCCTAGTCCTCTACGTCGATGATATCTTGATCATTGGAAATGACATTCCTGAAATGCATGCTGTGAAGGCATGGCTGAGGAAATGTTTCCAGATGAAAGATTTAGGAGAAGCAGCCTATGTATTAGGTGTGAAGATCTACAGGGATAGATCTAAGAGGCTTCTCGGGCTGTGCCAGAGTACTTACATCGATAAAGTCCTGGAGAGATTTCATTTAGAGAATTCTAAACGAGGATATCTTCCAGTCAGACATGGTCTGAATCTTTCGAAGAGTCAGTGTCCACAAACACAGACTGAGAAAGATGAAATGGACAATACGCCTTATGCTTCGGCTATTGGATCCATTATGTATGCGATGTTGTGTACTCGCCCAGACGTCGCTTACGGGTTAAGCGTGACCAGTCGTTTCCAAAGTAATCCAGGTATGGCGCACTGGATTGCAGTCAAGAACATCTTAAAATATCTGCGGAGGACCAAAGATATGTTCTTGATATATGGTGGTCAGGAAGAACTCAGTATAGAAGGATATACTGACGCTTCATTCCAGTCGGACCAGGATGATTTCCGATCGCAATCAGGCTATGTTTTTAGCTTGAATGGAGGAGCAGTGGTGTGGAAGAGTTTCAAACAGTCAACTGTTGCTGATTCCACAACAGAAGCCGAGTATGTTGCAGCCTCGGAAGCATCCAAGGAGGCAGTGTGGATTCGTAAGTTCGTGAGAGAACTTGGTGTTGTTCCTTCGAGTGCAGATCCTTTGGTTATCTTCTGTGATAACACTGGAGCAATCGCACAAGCAAAGGAACCACGGTCGCACCAAAAGTCCAAGCACATACAAAGACGGTTTCATTTGATCAGGGAGATCATTGATCGTGGCGAGATCAAAGTTTGCAAGGTACATACAGATGACAATCTGGCAGACCCGCTTACCAAGCCTCTGGCGCAGCAGAAGCATGAGAAGCACTGTAATAATATGGGTTTGAGATTTCTCAACCATTAGATTAAGTGCAAGTGGGAGATTGTTGGGGTATGCCCTTAGCCTAATGTTTGAGGCCTTGGGATTGTATCAGTATCATGTAATAAACTTTTATGTTTATAAAGGCACGGTTATTATTCAGGTTGTTACATTGTCTGCTGCAATATATGTTCTTCTGAATAATGTCTCAAAGCTGTTCAGCTGGGCTGACATGCTGTTGTGTCCTTAGTCGATATATCTTGGTGAACATGAGACAGCCTTGATATGGTTAAGACTAATATGTGTTCTAATCTTATAGGATGCTTCGAGCATGGAATAAGATGTAGACTCATGGGTACATTGGATGTACTGGACAGACCCTACTAGGATATTCAATTGCTTGTCACAATGTGAATATTCCTTGAGTATGACAAGTGGCACATTTCCTCTGACTTGAGATCACTTGTGTTTTCTAAATGATGATTGTCATTGTTTTGAGTTAGTTCAATATCATTTGAAACATAATGATTATAGACTATCTTGGATGGTGAGCTTGAGTCATGTTAGGGCACTAGTGATAGACATAGGATTGCCGTCTCCTTGTTTAAGGAGTGTGATGTTCTAAAGGGGCCCCCTGGATGAGATGATTGAGAAAGTGTATGGCCATACCTAGGTGACTATGTTCATCTGATCTAATCATGCTCATCATATTGGAGCTACAAGCTTGACACGCTTGTCCAATAAGAACATCCAGTGGCAAAGGAAATATGTATGCTTTGTGAGTTGATTCACACTTGTGCTGTGGTTTGGGTGTAGTCTTGGAAGACTCTTCCTTTATATCGGGAGACAGTGATGTGTTGCTAGATACCCCTCACTGATCGTGATAATGTAAATTATCGTTACCGACATTTAAAGGAAACCCTCAGGGTCGCACAATTTGATGATATGGCTTACTTAAGTCAGATCGTGAGGACTGAATTGTTTGGGTTCAGTTTAAAGGGATTTAATCTCTGATTGTAAGTGAGATCAAGTCTGATCATGTCTGATTGACTAGGGCTATAGATCGGTAAGCTTCGATTGAGAGAATGGATGCCAGATCGGTGAGATCAGAAGCATCTAGAGATCAACGGTCGGATCCAGAGCTTTAGGGTTCAATGTGATCTGGACTGATGGCTTGGGTCGAATGGTCTTTGAACCAGACCAAGTTGAACCGGCTCATGTAATGAGCGCATGGTTCAAGGCTTGGCGACATGTTCACTTGGCGTGAACGTTGGGGCGAGTGGTGGTTACTATTTTTAGTAACCATGATCTCCACTTGGATGAGGATCATGTTCGAAGAGACCATATTCCTCTATTCTCGCCATCTGATTTTTTCCTCTAGACGTTTTTGCGTGAGGCGACAACGTGAAGAAGAGAGGAAGTTTCGACCAAGCAAGAAGTTGCTCTCTCCCTTCCTCTTCGATCAAGGACACCTTGGAACTTTGCTAGCACAAAGAGCACCAAGGGTAGGCGCATTGATCATCTTGTGTGTGAAACTTAGGAGAAGGCTCGCTTGCGTCTTTCCTTCCAAAGCTTCATCAAACCGATGGCAATGGTATGAGTTTTTCTTCATCCATTCAAATATTCGAAAGCTAGTTATATGACATATATAGATCTTTTGAAACCCTAATATCCCATGCGAAATTTTGTTGCGCCACCATATGGGTTTCTACCCCTTTAGAAGGGGTTCCCTTCAATATTATGGCACTACCGTAAGGAATTTCATGCCCGTAATGTTTTTCTACATTCTGCTTATCTGATTAGGTGTTTTCTCGCTGTGATTTTAGGAAATTGGGTTGGGAAAATTTTTGATCTTTGGCACAATCATGAATTACTCATCTTTGTCTATTATTTGGATATTTTTGCTGAATTTTAAAGTCCATGGATCATCTTAAAACACATAGCATCTTTTCGATTCTGATTAATTTCTGCAGCAATTTTTCTTGACTGATCTGATTAGCGTTTTTGCTGTAGATTTTTAAGATGCTTTGATAAGTTAAAAACCTGACCTTTCACTTGAAATATGAAGAGCATGTTTCATTCTATCTCTTGGATTAGTTGTTTTCATGAAAATATTTTCTGATCATCCTAGGAAGCATGACAACTTTTCGAATCTGATTAACTTCTCTGCAATTTTTTACTAAGTAGCCCTCTTTCTGTTGATACTCTAAATTCCTAACAGATTTTGATCCTTTATTTTTCATACACCCGAAAAGAACAAGTTTTATTCTACTTCATGGTTCTGTCTATTTTCTTTTTGGATCAATAAATCTTATTCATGGGTATGGCTACTTTTCATAAAAAATTCACTGGCTGCTCTGTTTGCTTTCAACCTGACACTGGATTCTACCACCAGCAGCCTCTTACTTCTTCTTCTACCTCTTTTTCTATTGATTTTATTTTTGCAGCAGAATCTTCAATTAGTGACTCTGATTTTTTTATTTATGGAGCATCATCTCTTGCCGCCCACCAGCCGACGTCTTCGCCAGCACGACTGTAGTCTCCAGTAGGCCACTAGAGACTCTTCATCATCATTCTACTATCGGCACCGTCACCATCATTACTAGCAGCTCTTCAGCTAGCATATGTTCCACCTCTACTTCTTGCCTGAATCAGCTCTTTCCATCGGCACCTTCTTCGGACCTCCAGCGCTATTTTCTGATTTTCTTTTGAGAGAATTATTTTTATTATTTTTTTTTAGTAAGGGACTATTTTTAGAATTGAGCCTTATGTACTTAAAAATTGTGCAGGAAAATTTTTAAAAGGCGCATTTTTGGACCTAGCGGCATCTAGCCTGACGGTACACCCCGGATGATGATTGAGCTTGCTATATAGTTTTGTGAGTATTGTTTGCACTTTCTAGTGATCTTATTTGATATGGTTGCATGTCATTGCTACTTTATTTCTTTTGCTATTTTCTATGATTGTATCACTCACTGAGATTTCTATTCTATGTGGTTTCTTGAATCTATCATGTTATACTTCTGACCATGAATGTATGAGTTTTATGCTTCACACCTTTTGCATTGATTTTGACATCTTTGATGTTTAAAAATTTTTATGACTTGAATCCATGTGATAAGAGATGTGTAGATTAAATATTGATTATGAATGTTTATGCATGTCAATGCCTATGAATGGAGATATAACTATTATGCTGAATTTATTTCGTCAATATATATCTACTTGTTGAAATCCTTCATTGATTGATGCATAAGGTTTTGGGTAGGTATGTTGTTTGATGAATGCAATCTAAGAGTGAAGCATCTTTCTTGAATAAAATGAGCATATGAGTGTAATTTTTGAATTGATGTCAATTGATTAACCTAGTCGATGTTTAGTCTATTTTACTATTTGTTGGGAAGAAAGAATCCAAAATCCAAAGAGAGAGAGAGAGACTCCCCTACCTGGCACTGTGTAAAATTAACAGTGGTACCTAAGATATGGGGTGAAGTCTATAAAAAAAGGAAGAGGAAATTACTCCTCTACTTGGCACTATGTAAAATTGATAGTGGTATCGAAGACAAGGGTTGAAGTCCAAATAAAAAGTGTGTATCTATGTGGGTACATACCATCAAAATACAATAAAAGAAAATTTAGAAAAGAAAGATTTTGATGTGGAAAAAGATTTTGGATATCCTATTCCTGTAAACAAAGGTAATATAGATTTAAACTGAAACTTAGGTGAATTCATGAAACTGAGATTCCTTTTATTATGCGAGTTGCGAAATTTTATTTGATCAAAGTTGTGAATCTTAAAGATTAAATTTGGAGGACAATGAATTTATATAAAGCTTTATGTAGCATTAGTGGAATATTTCATAAGTGATTATATTTTAAAATTTTATTTTTCATAAAAGGTCATATTTTCCATAGCAATGTTCTTTATTTTTTTTATTTGCTTGAGGACAAGCAAAGTTTGAGCCTTATGTGTTTGATGACACTAAAATTTATAGTATATTTTGTGTCATTTCATTGGTATTTTTGAGTCATATATATACCACTTTGCTTATATTTATGTCCTTTTTATCAAATATTGTAGAATCTGCTTCTATTTTGGTTTTTCATGATTTTCAGGAAAAAAAAGCACGATTTTAAGGCGTTTTCAAGCAAAATCAGATACATAGAAGAATTCTCATCATCAAAAAAAAGTTACATGACAAATTTCACATGAATCGGAGCCAAAACCCAAATTACGGTACTGCCGTAATTATAATTACGATACCGTATTTCCAAGTACTACCGTAATACTGCAGCACTGTAGTATTTTGGGTGATTTCCATACATAAGTTTTTGGAGAAATTATGGCACTGCCGTAGCTAAAATCACGGTGCCATATTTTGAAGCAACTTCCGACCCGAAAGATTTTCAGAAATTACGGCACTACCGTAAAACATTACACGGTATTGTAATTCTTGTCGAATACTATACAGAAGAACTTTGAAGAAAATACGGCACAGCCGTAACTGATTTCATGGCCGTAATTCTATTTCTGGCTCGCGACTTCCACGGTCAATTTGAAGCCCGATTTTTGCGCAATCAATTGCGGGCAATCTAGGCCCTTAAATTCAAAGCTGTAAGAAGGAAAAAGGGAGGCTTCCGAGGAGGAGAACATGTCAAGGGTGAAAGCCCTAATTTTCAACCATTGCCGAGAGAGAAATCGAGTTTCACGCCGCCGCCTTAGGTTTCGCCCCTAGGAAGCATACAGTGCATCTCTGGCCGTGAAATTTGAGGAGAAGCTTCGCTTGGAGGAGAAGACGATACCCCAGAAGTTTCAGAGAGAAAGGATCTTGATCGGAGGAGAAATCGACGAAATTGCAAGCGCCTACATTGTTCACGCAAGCAAATTACGGCTGTAATTTCTATTACAGCCGTGCTGTAAAGTTGTGTTCCCTTTCCCCTTTATTTCTAATCCCTTAAAACTATGGTTTATTGTAATTCTCTTACCATGCCAGCTTAGACATATTTTGGGACATAAGGGAGTATTTCATCTTGATTTTATATGACTAGATAATTCTATTTTGTTAGAATAGTTTTATTATGATAATTTTACTTATGTGATGATTGCTTATAATTCTCCATAGTTTTCTTATTATCTTGCATGATTTTAGAGTTTTCGCAATAAGGACTGAAAGGTGATTTGCTTGAGAACTTGGAACCTTAGAATGGAGTGTTAAGAACTTATCGTAAGAAATTAGGTTAGTTCTTATTTCTTGATTTTAGAAGAATAATTGTCATGTTTGATGATTTGAATCTAGGATCGAGTTATTTTGTTAAACATGAAGATCTTACATGAAAGTGAAGATCGGAGCGTTGGAAAACCATAAGTAGAACTTGTGTTGAGACTCGGATGCACAAAAGTGATCCTTGAGATTCCACTTGAGATGATACACTTAGAATTCGGATGCACGAAAGTGATCCTTGAGTTCTTTGATGGATGATTTACTTATCTTCAGTTTGGGATAGATCTTGTGCGAAAGCGAGGATCGGTCCCTGCATGATTGTCTGCACGAAAGTGAGATAATCTTTTTATGAAGTTAATTATATCTTTATCATGATAAAATTAGTCTGACAACCTTTTATTTATATCTGGTCATTGAAATTAAGGTGGATGAAACCCTAATCCCAGTTTATCTCTGTGATTTCGTGTTCTTTCTATCATTTACTTTCAGTATAATCGATTGCTTAGCTAGTGAGAATACAATTATTTGGTACTTAACAATAAGGTCTCTGTGGTTCGATATCTTTCTTTATTACTTCAAGTATCCGAGCACTTACGGACTACAACACACCCCCATGTCCCAAAAAAGGTTTAAGCTAGCATCTTGAAAGGAATACAATAATCCATGGTTCAGAGGGATCAAAAATCAAACAAAAGGCAGAAATTACTAAACACAGCACAGTTGTAATAAAAATTACGGCCATAATTTCCATGTGAATAGTGGTCGGCGGCGTGCTTTCGTTGATTTCTCCTTCGATCGGCTTCCTTTCACTTTGAAACTTCTGGAGTATCTTCTCCTCCTCCAGGTACAGCTTTCGATCAAATTTCACGGCCGGAGATGCGTTGTATGCTTCCAGGCGGCAAAACCTAGGGCGATGGTGAAAATCTCGATTTCTCTATATGTAGTGGATGAAAATTAGGGCTCTTTGGTTGTGTGTCTTCTCCTCTCGAAAAGCTCCCCTTTTTCTTCTTACAGATCTTCAAATTATGGCCTGGATTGTTCGAAATTGATCGCGCAAAAATTGGACTTCAAAAGGTCTGTGAAAATCGTGTTTACAGGTTAGAATTACGGTCGTAAACCTGATTACGGCAGTGCCATAATTTCAGCAATATTCTCGGTACAGAAATCATCTGGCATTACGGTACCTTGGAATCCATTACGGCAATGCCGTATTTTCGTCAAATCTCTCGGGTGAAAAATTGACTCGAAATACGGCCCATGAATTCCATTACGGCAGTGCCGTATTTTCTATGAAACTTTCTGTTCAAAATCGTCCCAAAATATGGCAGTAGTCAGAAATTACGGCAATACCGTGGTTTCTTCTGTAAGTGCAGTGAAACCACGGTACCGTAATTTAGATTACGGTAGTGCCGTAATTTGGGTTTGAGCTCCAATTTTCTTGAATTTTGACATGTAATCTCCTCTTGATGGTGGGAATTCATCCATGCATCTAGAATTGCTTGAAAATGCTTGAAAATCATGCCTTTTAATCTAAAATTCATCGAAAACAAAAAAGAGTGTAGATTCCGCAATATTTGATAAAAAAGACATGAAAATAAGCAAAGGGGTATGAATATGATATAAAAATGTCTATCAAATGACACAAAATTTACTATAAATTTCGGTGTCATCAACTATGCACCTACTTCTCCCCATTATATCCCTTAGGTGCCAATGGGGATGATTTCTCCCCATTATACCTTTATGCCCTCTAATCTCTTCATGACAAATTATTATAAGGCCCCATTGGGTAATGGGCTAGCCCAGACTTCATTACACAAGTTGACTAAGCCATTGTATCCAATCCAATGCAACCCAAAGTTAAATGTGGCCAACCATGGTCAATTTCGAGTCAACTTGCCAAAAATGAAGTTTGACTCTAATAAGTCTCTTCTATATTATCAGGCCCATTGGCGTTGATGAAATCTCCCAAAAGATTCGAGCTATCCAATAACTTGATCATAAGGCTACCCGATCAATATGAGAACTCGAGTATCAAGGTGTGCAACCCTCAGTGAGTGACACCTAGTAGTGCATCGTTGCAACCCAAGTTATCGGAATGGATATCAACATCGACATCCCCATCATCGCAACAAGATACTAATGCATTATAGTTTCCTTGTCAAACTGATATCTAATTGGACAAGCGTGTCACCACTTATTTTCACCCAATCTCATGGTCATGACTAAATCAGGCTTTCACCTGGGCATGGCCGTACACTTTCTATCATGCTACCTTAGGGGGACTCATGGATATTAATCTTCCCTCAGGAAGGGGCAAATTCGCTATCTATCTATTGATCTTCTCATATGGGTCGTGACATACTTAATGACAACCATTATGACCTCCCAACTATGGTGAAGTATTAGGTTGTATCAAAGCATGTCCCTAACTATATAGAAGAGTCAATGACCTCAAGTCAAGGGATCAATGTATCTCTTGTCATTTGTGAGGATAACTCATGACACCAAGTCATAGCCACATAACGGGTCGATCCAGTATATCCACCACTGATATACCCATATGTATGTGTTAGCATCTCATGCCTAACCAGCTCATATACTAGTCTCACATATACCAGAGCTGTCTCATATCCACTCAAGTACTTGACTGGGGACAAGAGTTTGAGCATAGCTCCAATCTGTCTCCAGGGACATTAACATACAAGTACATAATCATAGATGTAAATAAAGCATAATAACGACAATGCCAGAATGATATATATAAGAAATATCAATGTCAAGTAGTATAAAACATAGACCAATAACAGGTCTTAGGGCATAATCACCGACACATTGAACCTCTCATGTAGTTCATGATATACCCAATGACAATCGTTATGACTCCTCTACTATGACGGAGCGTTAGGTTGTATCAAAATACATCACTTACCATATAGATATATCAATGATCTCAAGTCGAGGACAAGTGTACCTCTGTCACTGTGAGATTTGACCTGTGACACCAAGTCAAATCCTCATGGCGGGTCGATCCAATATATCTATCTTGATATACTCATATGCCTGCGTTAGCAACCCGTGCTCAACCAGCGCATATGCAGTCTCAAGTGCATCATAGCTGTCCCTTATCCACTATAATACTTGACCGGGACAACCCTTTGAGACTAAATAAAATCTATCTTCAGGCACATTGTACATGCAAATGTACATATGATATAAATGTATCAAATGCACAACAACGATCATGCCAGGACATACATCATAAACGAATGTGACACATATCGGACCAGCCATAGGTCATAGGGCATATACACCAACAGGTGCTAGTGGAGGTGAAGTGGTGCTAGTCGGCCATATTTTTGAGGCCAGATATAAAGTTCTATGGAGGATGATCTCGTATATTATATTATTATCATCATACATAAGTGCTATTATAGCACGAGTGTGATAGGGTATTAGACGTAGTACTTGCGGGCTATTGATGTGCAGTCGTTCTCAGTGTGTGGAGTTGGCACTAGGGACCACTCAGATATAAGTGCGTGTCCTATGGCATGGGTTGACTCTCAACTCTGTGTTTGCATTTGTGTGCTAAGATATATGATATTAATTCATGATTAAGAAGTACATGTGGTGTTTCATATTAGATAATGTTGGATAGACTTCTTTTTCCCTCTATAAATATTGCACCATGTACTATATCCCTTGATGGGGGTGGAGACCATGACCCAAGAAAATATAAATGGAGCTTAAGGTTACCCTAGTTTATGGGTACCCTAAGGCACCCTTGCATTGCATGCATCATGTAGCTACATATGGTAGGTTTTGCATTTTTCTTTTGTGGAAATTATGTTGCATCATACTAGAATTAGTGCACGGCATAATGTTGCATCCTAGTAGGAGTAGTGTAATAAGCATTTACAACTCATGTGGATAAGCTCAAGACTAGCTCAAAGCTCACTCAACAAAGCTAGCTCCAATTATGGAAACTCACTTTCGAGCCAAGCTCAAAGTGAAGACTTGAGATGAAAGGAGTTTATCTCACCTTGCCTAATTTATATGCCTCAGCAATCTAGGAAGATTTTAGCCACTACAAGTTATATGCGCCCATTCTTGAAGATGTAAGTTCCCCTTTCATGAGGGGGGCGCAAACCTATTGTGAGTACCCCTTTCAAGAGGGGGGGGCGCAAACCTTAATAGGCGCATGTAAAACCTTTTCTTGCGGAATCTAGGTTCTCTTATGATCGCATGTATGTTTCAATGATCAACTTGCAAAGATTGGATAAGATCCATACCATGGCCATCGCTTGGATGGTGCGTTGGAAGAAGAGAGCAACTTTGATCTCCTCCAAAAGTTCACACACAAGATGAAGATCGCTTACTTCCTTGGCGTCCCTTGTGCTAGCAAGGCACCCAAGCTTCCTTGTCGAATGGAAGGGGATGATGAAGTCTCTCTTGGCCGATCCTTCTTCTCGTCGACTTACACCACGCAAGAGTGTGTGTTTTTCTCTCGTCGAGAGCAAAAGGGAGACGAGCGTTAGAGAAGCCTTGTGATCGAACGTTGAGACGTTCATCACTTTGGTAAACCGAAAATGCCAAAATTAGCAAGACTTCAATACATGCGTTATGCGTTCACATGAAGTGAACCAAACGCATATCTCTTCTCTCATATGAACCAAGCGCTCACATATGAGCCGGTTCAATGTAGTTGGTCCAACGACCAAACCAAATCAGCCCAAGAATTGGTCCAGATCAAATTAAACCTTAAGGTTCAAGATCTGACCGTTCATCTTTTGATGCTACTGATCTCACCGATCTAGCATCATCTCTCTCGATCGAAGCTTACCGATCTTGAGCCCTAACCAATCAAACATGATCAGACCAGATCTCACTTACAATCAGAGATTAAATCCCTTTAAACTGAACCGAAACAATTCAGTCCACACGATCTGACTTAAGTAAGCCATATCATCAAATTGTGCGACCCTAAGGGTTTCCTTTAAATGTCGGTAACGATAACTCACGTTATCACGATCAGTGAGGGGTATCTAGCAACACATCACTGTCTCCCGATATAAAGGAAAGAGTCTTCCAAGACCACACCCAAACCACGGCACAAGTGCGAATCAACTTCACAAGGCATGCATGTATCCTTTGCCACTGGATGTTCTTATTGGACAAGCGGGTCAAGCTTGTAACTCCAATATGATGAGCATGATTAGATCAGATGAACATAGTCACCTGGGTATGGCCATACACTTTCTCAATCATCTCATCTAGGGGGCCCCTATAGAACATCACACTCCTTCAACAAGGAGACGGCAATCCTATATCTATCACTAGTGTCCCAACCTGACTCATGATCATTATCCAAGATAGTCTATAACCATTATGTTTCAAATGATATTGAACTACCTCAAAACAATGACAATCATCATTTAGAAACACAAGTGATCTCAAGTCAGAGGACATGTGCCACTTAGTGCAAACAAGGATTATTCACATTGTGACAAGCAATTGAATATCCTAGTAGGGTCTGTCCAGTACATCCAATGTACCCATGAGTCTACATCTTATTCCATGCTCGAAGCATCCTATAAGATTAGAACGCATATTAGTCTCAATCATATCAAGGCTGTCTCATGTTCACCAAGATATCTCGACTAAGGACAATATAGCATGTCAGCCTAGCTGAACAGCATTGAGACATTATTCAGAAGAACACACATTGCAGCAGATGATGTAACAACCTGAATAATAACCATTGCCTTTATAAACACAAGAGTTTATTACATGATACTTTTACAATCCCAAGGCCTCAAACATTAGCCTTAAGGGCATACCCCAACAATCTCCCACTTGCACTTAATCTAATGGTTGAGAAATCTCAAACCCATATTATTACAATGCTTCTCATGCTTCTGCTGCGCCAGAGGCTTGGTAAGCGGGTCAGCCAGATTATCGTCTGTATGAACCTTGCAAATTTTGATCTCGCCACGATCAATGATCTCCCGGATCAAGTGAAACCGTCTCTGTATGTGCTTGGACTTCTGGTGCGACCGTGGTTCCTTTGCTTGTGCGATTGCTCCAGTGTTATCACAGAAGATAACCAAAGGATCTGCACTCGAAGGAACGACACCAAGTTCCTGAATGAACTTACGAATCCACACTGCCTCCTTGGATGCTTCCGAGGCTGCAACATACTCAGCTTCTGTTGTGGAATCAGCAACAGTTGACTGTTTGAAACTCTTCCACACCACTGCTCCACCATTCAAGCTAAAAACATAGCCTGATTGCGATCGGAAATCATCCTGGTCCGACTGGAACGAAGCGTCAGTATATCCTTCTATACTGAGTTCTTCCTGACCACCATATATCAAGAACATATCTTTGGTCCTCCGCAGATATTTTAAAATGTTCTTGACTGCAATCCAGTGCGCCATACCTGGATTACTTTGGAATCGACTGGTCACGCTTAACTCGTAAGCGACGTCAGGGCGAGTACACAACATCGCATACATTATGGACCCAATAGCCGAAGCATAAGGCGTATTGTCCATTTCATCTTTCTCAGTCTGTGTTTGTGGACACTGACTCTTTGAAAGATTTAGACCATGTCTGACTGGAAGATATCCTCTTTTAGAATTTTCTAAATGAAATCTTTCCAGGACTTTATCGATGTAAGTACTCTGGCACAGCCCGAGAAGCCTCTTAGATCTATCCCTGTAGATCTTCACACCTAGTACATAGGCTGCTTCTCCTAGATCTTTCATCTGAAAACATTTTCCTAACCATGCTTTAACAGCATGCAGTTCAGGAATATCGTTTCCAATGATCAAGATATCATCGACGTAGAGGACTAGGAAAGTAATCACGCTCCCACTAAACCTCTTATATACACACGGGTCATCCTCGTTCTTGATGAAGCCAAACTCAGAGATTGATTCATCAAAACGAATATTCCAGCTTCTAGATGCTTGTTTAAGTCCATAAATGGACTTCTTTAACTTGCATATTTTATGACGATCTGATGGATTAGTGAAACCTTCAGGTTGTGTCATATACACATCCTCATCCAGATTTCCATTAAGGAAAGCGGTCTTCACATCCATCTGCCAGATCTCATAATCGTAATATGCTGCTATCGCGAAAAGAATCCGAATAGACTTGAACATGGCTACAGGAGAGAAAGTTTCATCATAATCTATCCCGTAGATTTGTTTGAAACCTTTCGCAACTAGCCTGCCTTTATAGGTAACCACGTTACCATCCATGTCAATCTTCTTCTTGAAGATCCATTTACAGCCTATAGGGATTACTCCCGGAGGCGGATCAACCAAATCCCAGACTTGGTTATCTGACATGGAGTCCATCTCGGCGCGCATAGCTTCAAGCCATCTAGCTGACTCCGGTCCACTGACCGCATCCGCATAAGTAAGGGGTTCATCATTATCAATGATGTAGACTCCGTCATAGCGCTCAGGCTGTCGACGGATCCTTCCCGATCTACGCGGTTCCCGTGATATCTGAGCCTCAGGTTGTTCAGTGACCTGTTCTACCGGCTCAGGCTCATCCAACTGTGCTTGACTACTTTGTCCTTCCTCTGGATTCTCATCCAGCTTTATTTCTCTCCCACTGGCCTCTTGCAGAAGAAACTCCTTCTCAAGAAATATGGCCGTTCGAGCAACAAATACCTTGTTCTCTTTGGGATCGTAGAAATAATAACCCTTAGTTTCCTTAGGGTAACCAACAAAGACACATTTCTCAGATCTGCTCTCTAGTTTCCCAGAGGCGAGCTTTTTAACATAGGCCTCGCAGCCCCAGATCCTGATAAATGTCAAGCTAGGCTATTTCCCATACCATAACTCATATGGCGTCTTTGAAACTGCCTTGGATGGCACTCGGTTTAGTACCTTTGCAGCTGTTTCCAGTGCAAATCCCCAAAAGGAGTAAGGTAGAGTAGCCTGACTCATCATAGAACGAACCATATCAAGTAACGTTCTATTTCTCCTCTCGGACACACCATTCCATTGCGGTGTTCCTGGCGGAGTGAGCTGTGAGATAATCCCACACTCCTTTAGATAGTCAGTAAACGCATGACTCAGGTATTCTCCACCTTGATCAGAATGAAGTGCCTTGATATTTCGGCCTAGCTGATTCTGTACTTCATTTTTGAACTCTTTGAACTTGTCAAAAGATTCACTCTTATGTCTCATCAAATAGACATAACCATACCTACTGAAATCATCAGTAAAGGTAATGAAGTACTGATAGCCACCTCTGGCATGTTTACTAAATGGCCCACACACATCACTGTGTATAAGGTCTAGTAAACCTGAAGCCCTTTGACCTTTGTTAGGAAAAGGAGACTTCGTCATTTTACCCAATAAACAAGCTTTGCATGTATCAATCTCCTCATAGGAGAATGATCCCAGCAGTCCATGATCATGCAACCGCTTAATGCGCTTCTTGTTAATATGGCCTAAACGACTATGCCATAACAAGGTGCTATCATCAGCATGCTTGGCTTTCTTATTATCAATATTTTGTATAGAATATTCCATGTCCAACATGAATAACCCATTGTTAATTGAACCAGTCGCATAAACAATATTATCAAGAGTAAGATAACACTTTGAAGTCTTGCATTCAAAGGAAAACCCTTTCCTGACAAGAGCAGGAATAGAGATAATATTTTTGGTAATACTGGGTACAAAGTAACAATTGTTTAATTCTAATACAATGCCAGATGGTAAAGAAATGAAATAGTCTCCTACAGCAACAGCAGCAACCCGTGCCCCGTTTCCAACCCGTAGGTCTACCTCATGCTATCCCACCTGCCTTCTTCTCTTGAGTTCCTGCACATTTGAACAAATGTGAACTCCACATGCAGTGTCCAACACCCATGAAATGGAAGAAGAAGATAACATGACCTCAGTCACATATATACCTGAGCCAGAAGCAATGCTTCCCCTCTTATCTCCTTGGAGCGCTTTACAGTCCTTTTTCCAGTGACCCAGCTGGCCACAGTGGAAACACCTGTTGTCCTTCGACCGCTTTACCTTCTATTTCAGAGCCTTGCTGTAACTCTTGACAGGGGCTTTGCCCTTCTTCCCCTTCTTCTTGTTCCTGGAAGGAACCATTAAGACAGAGGTTGAAGGCTTTCCCTTCAGAGTCTCCTCAGTAGTCAAGAGCATATTCAGCAGCTCTGCCGGAGTACAATCGATTTTGTTCATATTAAAGTTAATAATGAACGCATCGAAAGAGGGCGGGAGAGACTGCAGAATAATGTCTACAGCAAGCTCCTGGTTGATGGTATGCCCCAGTTTCTCCAGAGCCTCCTTGTGCCCAATCATCTTGAGCACGTGAGCTCCCACTGGGCTCCCTTCAGCCAGTTTGCTCTGAAAGAAAAGCTTTGTCAGATTATAGCGTTCTGTCCTCGCCTGTGCAGCATACAACATCTTGAGGTTCGCTATAATCTCTATAGCCGACATATCCTCATGCTGACGCTGCAGCGGTGGCGTCATAGACGCTAGCATCAGGCAAGCGACATCAATGCTATCATTGACGTGCTTTTCATAGGCATCACGAACCGCCCTTGCGGCGTTCGCAGCGGGTTGAGGCGGCACAGCCGTCTCGAGGACATACAGTTTCCTCTCTGCCTTAAGAACGATCTTAAGGTGTCCGAACCAGTCTGAGAAGTTTGGCCCAGCAAACTTCTCCCTTTCCAGTAGGGATCGCACATTGAAGCTCATGGTGTTCGTTGCTGCAGGAATCTACAACAATGCAAGAACAGCAAGGTCAGTATCAATGTTAAGAATCAATCAGGACTTAAGAATGATTCTTTTTCTCACTATTTTATCTGACTGAAAAATCCATTAAAACAGTCCGAAAGAGTAACACTCTTTTAGTGAGATGGGATCCAGATTTCATACTTGGTCTCCGCGTCCCGCTCAGGCGAGATAAGATGCACAGAGAGTACAAGCACTAATTTCTGGTAGGCAGTCCCTGCCAATTGCCAACCCATGCGATTCCCCTTCATCTGGGCAATCCAGCAGACTGTGCCAACTGAGTTGGTACAACACAGTCTCTGATCCCATAGATGGCTGCCTCCATGTGCTACCATATGCGCCACATATGTAGCCTACATGGTCAAGCTGACCTGACCTACTCCCTGGACCACCACGTGCTATGCTGAGCAACGAGAAGCGATAAATCCCTTCTCTGTTGTTGGGGTATGCCCTTAAGGCTAATGTTTGAGGCCTTTGGGATTGTATCAGTATCATGTAATAAACTTTTGTGTTTATAAAGGCATGGTTATTATTCAGGTTGTTACCTTGTCTGCAGTAATAAGTGTACTACTGAATAATGTCTCAAAGCTGTTCAGCTAGGCTGACATGCTATAAAGTCCTTAGTCGAGATATCTTGGTGAACATGAGACAGCCTTGATATGATTGAGACTAATATGTGTTCTAATCTTATAGGATGCTTCGAGCATGGAATAAGATGTAGACTCATGGGTACATTGGATGTACTGGACAGACCCTACTGGGATATTCCATTGCTTGTCACAATGTGAATAATCCTTGTTTGCATCAAGTGGCACATGTCCTTTGACTTGAGATCACTTGTATTTCTAAATGATGAATGTCATTATTTTGAGGTAGTTCAATATCATTTGAAAGATAATGGTTATAGACTATCTTGGATAATGATCATGAGTCAGGTTCGGATACTAGTGATAGATAAAGGATTGCCGTCTCCTTGTGGAAGGAGTGTGGTGTTCTAAAGGGGCCCCCCTTATATGAGATGATTGAGAAAGTGTATGGCCATACCCAGATGACTATGTTCATCTGATCTAATCATGCTCATCATATTGGAGCTACAAGTTTGACACACTTGTCCAATAAGAACATCCAGTGGCAAAGGAAACATGTATGCCTTGTGAAATGATTCACACTTGTGCTGTGGTTTGGGTGTAGTCTTGGAAGACTCTTTCCTTTATATCGGGAGACAGTGATGTGTTGCTAGATACCCCTCACTGATTGTGATAACGTGAGTTATCGTTACCGACATTTAAAGGAAACCCTTAGGGTCGCACAATTTGATGATATGGCTTACTTAAGTCAGATCGTGTGGACTGAATTGTTTTAGTTCAGTTAAAAGGAGATTAGACTCTGATTGTAAGTGAGATCTGGTCTGATCATGTTTGATTGATTAGGGCTTTAGATCGGTAAGCTTCGATCGAGAGTATGGATGCTAGATCGAAGAGATCAAGAGCATCAAGAGATGAACGGTTAGATCTTGAACCGTTTGGTTCATAGAGATCTAGACCATGGCTTGGGCTGGTTTAATTTGGGTTTTTGAACCGAATTGAGTTAAACTTAATTAGCTTGAACCGGTTCACATGGGTGAACGTATGGTTCAAGGTTTAAAGGCATCTTGGGCGGTTTTTCTTCAAGTGGTCGCATGGCTTGATAACCTTCCATTTTTGGAAGTGTAACGCCATCACTTGAATGAGAAAAACCTCAACGCAATTTGCCAATTACTCGCTTGTCTCCTTCATTCGACGAAGAGAGGACTCTTGGACAAGGTAGCTCTCGGCCAAGCACATCTCATCATCAACACACGACAAGGAACTTTGGGGAGATCTCTTGCTAGCACAAGGAAGATCCTAAAGGGTAGCCATCTCTCATCTAGTGTGTGTTTTCTTTGGAGGAGTGCTTACTTGCCCTCTTGCTTCCAAGCTGCCACCCTTTATCATGGCTATGGTAAAAGATCTCAAACTTGATCTTTGCAATACATATAAAGTTAATCATATATATGTGTTCATGCAAACGATTTTATTGAAACCCTAGAAGAGTACATTTTCCGCATGCTCTAGGGTTCGCCCCCCTCTTGAAAGGGGTTTTATCTGCCTGCGCTCCCCCTTGAAGGGGACTCTTCAATTGGTATCAGAGGGAGTTATGCATGAATCTTATGATTGCTTTAGTGATCCATGTTTGCGCCATTGTTGTAGATCTATCATCACCATGAATACATGCTAGTCATTAGATGTTGGCGCATGATTGATATCACATGTTTGCGCTAATGGATAGATCTAATGTCAACATGCGAAACTACATGTTATTACTTGTATGATTCTTGGCGCATGTTTCTTGATGGCGCTTGTTGAATGTCTTTGTAAAATTCATTACATCTTGCGCGCCTCACTAGATCTAAGTGGCGCCTACTATAAACCCTTAGATGGGTTGATGGGGTTGAAGTCACCTCTAAGTTAGATCCACTAGTCTGATCAGACCATCTGACAGCCTAGATGGATCGACCAGATGGCACCTGTGCGCAAGCACGAGGTGGCCATAGGTCGATTGCATCTTAGGCGTGTAGCGAGGTCTGGTTGAGACAACTCAATGAACACACATGAGTTAGGCCCGGGGTCACACCCGCTTGCCAGAACTCATGAGGGTTGTTCAGCCCTTGGCGCATGCATGGTTGACCATTAGGTCAACTCGAGTCAGTTAGGACTTGGTGCATGCAAGGGCAGAGGATCTGACTAGTTGGATGAGTGGATCCCTATCAATGGACCATTGTAAGGTTGTAGGGCTTATAAGAAAATTAAAATTGATGCCAATGGGGTTTTCAAAAATTTTATTTTCTTTGTAATGGATCACATGTTGATTGAATGATGCCATGATGCTTGTTTATTTCATCTTATGTGGGTTGCCTTTAATTGTGTGCTGTGCTGGGGCCTGCGAGCCTGGTAAATTATTATTTTGTGATCTGCGAATCACTTTTAAACTCATTGATTGTATAATTGACCTGCGAGTCAAACTTGTCTAGATAGATCAAATTGTATTTGATTAGACAAGAGCACAAAGGCACACATCCTAGAGGGGCATTCAGCTGGTGGCGCACCTGAGGTGCTCTTGGCGCTAGGGCCCTGGGTTGGACCAGATGAGATGCAAAAGTCCCAAGAAGAGCAAGTGAAGACTTAAGTATCTTAAGGTCTTACTTAGGCTTTGGGCTTTTACCACATAAGATCCATGCTTTCTTTTTATTGCTTATATAATTAGAACCGCATGAGTTTATCTTCTACTATCACCATAGGAATTGCATGATAGTGAAGAAGATAAAAGACCGTTAAAATCCAACGCTAACATATCAAGCTCGTAAGCCTTCTGACGCGAAACCTCACTGTTCTGACTATCGTTGGAGCCGTGTTGTACCCACTCAGTGGGCACGTCCATCTATCTTCAGACGGTGCGGGATTTCACCTGCGTGTTACAGAGAAGGGATTTATCGCTTCTCGTTGCTCAGCATAGCACGTGGTGGTCCAGGGAGTAGGTCGGGTCAGCTTGACCATGTAGGCTACATATGTGGCGCATATGGTAGCGCATGGAGGCAGCCATCTGTGGGATCAGAGACTGTGTTGTACCAACTCAGTTGGCACAGTCTGCTGGATTGCCTAGATGAAGGGGAATCGCACGGGTTGGCGATTGGCAGGGACTGCCTACCAGAAATTAGTGCTTGTACTCTCTGTGCATCTTATCTCGCCTGAGCGGGACGCGGAGACCAAGTATGAAATCTGGATCCCATCTCACTAAAAGGGTGTTACTCTTTCAGACTGTTTTATGGATTTTACAGTCAGCTAAAATAGTGAGAAAAGGAATCATTCTTAAGTCCTGATTGATTCTTAACATTGATACTGACCTTGCTGTTCTTGCATTGTTGTAGATTCCTGCAGCAACGAACACCATGAGCTTCAATGTGTGATCCCTACTAGAAAGGGAGAAGTTTGCTGGGCCGAACTTCTCTGACTGGTTCGGACACCTTAAGATTGTTCTTAAGGCAGAGAGGAAACTGTATGTCCTCGAGACGGCAGTGCCGCCTCAACCCGCTGCGAACGCCGCAAGGGCGGTTCGTGAAGCCTATGAAAAGCATGTCAATGATAGCATTGATGTCGATTGCCTGATGCTAGCGTCTATGACGCCACCGCTGCAGCGTCAGCATGAGGATATGTCGGCTATAGAGATTATAGCGAACCTCAAGATGCTGTATGCTGCACAGGCGAGGACAGAGCGCTATAATCTGACGAAGCTCTTCTTTCAGAGCAAACTGGCTGAAGGGAGCCCAGTTGGAGCTCACGTGCTCAAGATGATTGGGCACAAGGAGGCTCTAGAGAAACTGGGGCATACCATTAACCAGGAGCTTGCTGTAGACATAATTCTGCAGTCTCTCCCGCCCTCTTTCAATGCGTTCATTATTAACTTTAATATGAACAAAATCGATTGTACTCCGGCAGAGCTGCTGAATATGCTCTTGACTACTGAGGAAACTCTGAAGGGAAAGCCTTCAACCTCTGTCTTACTGGTTCCTTCTAGGAACAAGAAGAAGGGGAAGAAGGGCAAGGCCCCTGTCAAGAACTACAGTAAGGCACTGAAACAGAAGGTGAAGCGGTCGAAGGACAACAGATGTTTCCACTGTGGCCAGCTGGGTCACTGGAAAAAGGACTGTAAAGCGCTCCAAGGAGATAAGAGGGGAAGCATCGCTTCTGGCTCAGGTATATACGTGACGGAAGTCATGGTTTCATCTTCTTCTATTTCATGGGTGTTGGACACTGCATGTGGAGTTCACATTTGTTCAAATGTACAGGAACTCAAGAGAAGAAGACAGGTGGGACAGCATGAGGTAGACCTACGCGTTGGAAACGGGGCACGGGTTGCTGCTGTTGCTGTAGGAGACTATTTCATTTCTTTACCATCTGGACTTGTATTGGAACTAAACAGTTGTTATTTTGTTCCCAGTATCACTAAAAATATTATCTCTATTCCTGCTCTTGTCAGGAAAGGATTTGCCTTTGAATGCAATATTTCAAAGTGTGTTTTATCTTGTGATAATATTGTTTATGCAACTGGTTCAATTAACAATGGGTTATACATGTTGGACATGGAAAGTTCTATACATAACATTGATAATAAGAAAGCCAAGAATGCTGATGACAGCACCTTGCTATGGCATAGTCGTTTAGGCCATATAAACGAGAAACGCATTAAGCGGTTGCATGATCATGGACTGCTGGGATCATTCTCCTATGAGGAGATTGATACATGCAAAGCTTGTTTGATGGGTAAAATGACGAAGTCACCTTTTCCTAATAAAGGTCAAAGGGCTTCAGGTTTACTTGACCTCATACACAGTGATGTGTGTGGGCCATTTAGTAAACATGCCAGAGGTGGCTATCAGTACTTCATTACCTTTACTGATGATTTCAGTAGGTATGGGTATGTCTATCTGATGAGACATAAAAGTGAATCTTTTGACAAGTTCAAAGAGTTCAAGAATGAAGTACAAAATCAGCTAGGCCGAAATATCAAGGCACTTCGTTCTGATCGAGGTGGAGAATACCTAAGTCGAGAGTTTACTGACTATCTGAAGGAGTGTGGGATTATCTCACAGCTCACTCCACCAGGAACACCGCAATGGAATGGTGTGTCCGAGAGGAGAAATAGAACGTTACTTGATATGGTTCGTTCTATGATGAGTCAGGCCACTCTTCCATACTCCTTTTGGGGATTTGCACTGGAAACAGCTGCAAAGGTACTAAACCGAGTGCCATCCAAGGCAGTTTCTAAGACGCCATATGAGTTATGGTATGGGAAACAGCCAAGCTTGACATTTATCAGGATCTGGGGTTGCGAGGCTTATGTCAAAAAGCTCGCCTCTGGGAAACTGGAGAGCAGATCTGAGAAATGTATTTTTGTCGGGTACCCTAAGGAAACTAAGGGTTATTATTTCTACGATCCCAAAGAGAACAAAGTATTTGTTGCTCGGACGGCCATATTTCTTGAGAAGGAGTTTCTTCTGCAAGAGGCCAGTGGGAGAGAAATAAAGCTGGATGAGAATCCAGATGAAGGACAAAGTAGTCAAGCACAGTTGGATGAGCCTGAGCCGGTAGAACAGGTTACTAAACAACCTGAGGCTCAGATATCATGGGAACCGCGAAGATCAGGAAGGATCCGTCGACAGCCTGAGCGCTATGACGGAGTCTACATCATTGATAATGATGAACCCCTCACTTATGCGGATGCGGTCAGTGGACCGGAGTCAGCTAGATGGCTTGATGCTATGCGCGCCGAGATGGACTCCATGTCAGATAACCAAGTCTGGGATTTGGTTGATCCGCCTCCGGGAGTAATCCCTATAGGCTGTAAATGGATCTTCAAGAAGAAGATTGACATGGATGGTAACGTGGTTACCTATAAAGGCAGGCTAGTTGCGAAAGGTTTCAAACAAATCTACGGGATAGATTATGATGAAACTTTCTCACCTGTAGCCATGTTTAAGTCTATTCGGATTCTTTTCGCGATAGCTGCATATTACGATTATGAGATCTGGCAGATGGATGTGAAGACAGCTTTCCTTAATGGAAATCTGGACGAGGATGTGTATATGACACAACCTGAGGGTTTCACTAATCCATCAGATCGTCATAAAATATGCAAGTTAAAGAAGTCCATTTATGGACTGAAACAAGCATCTAGAAGCTGGAATATTCGTTTTGATGAATCAATCTCTGAGTTTGGTTTCATCAAGAACGAAGATGACCCGTGTGTATATAAGAGGTTTAGTGGGAGCGTGATTACATTCCTAGTCCTCTACGTCGATGATATCTTAATCATTGGAAATGATATTCCTGAACTGCATGCTGTTAAAGCATGGTTAGGAAAATGTTTCCAGATGAAAGATCTAGGAGAAGCAGCCTATGTACTAGGTGTGAAGATCTACCGGGATAGATCTAAGAGGCTTCTCGGGCTGTGCCAGAGTACTTACATCGATAAAGTCCTGGAGAGATTCCATTTAGAGAATTCTAAAAGAGGATATCTTCCAGTCAGACATGGTCTGAATCTTTCAAGGAGTCAGTGTCCACAAACACAGACTGAGAAAGATGAAATGGACAATACGCCTTATGCTTCGGCTATTGGGTCCATTATGTATGCGATGTTGTGTACTCGCCCAGACGTCGCTTACGGGTTAAGCGTGACCAGTCGATTCCAAAGTAATCCAGGTGTGGCGCACTGGATTGCAGTCAAGAACATTTTAAAATATCTGCGGAGGACCAAAGATATGTTCTTGATATATGGTGGTCAGGAAGAACTCAGTATTGAAGGATATACTGACGCTTCGTTCCAGTCGGACCAGGATGATTTCCGATCGCAATCAGGCTATGTTTTTAGCTTGAATGGTGGAGCAGTGGTGTGGAAAAGTTTCAAACAGTCAACTATTGCTGATTCCACAACAGAAGCCGAGTATGTTGCAGCCTCGGAAGCATCCAAGGAGGCAGTGTGGATTCGTAAGTTCGTGAGAGAACTTGGTGTCGTTCCTTCGAGTGCAGATCCTTTGGTTATCTTCTGTGATAACACTGGAGCAATTGCACAAGCAAAGGAACCACGGTCGCACCAGAAGTCCAAGCACATACAGAGACGGTTTCACTTGATCCGGGAGATCATTGATCGAGGCGAGATCAAAATATGCAAGGTTCATACAGATGACAATCTGGCAGACCCGCTTACCAAGCCTCTGGCGCAGCAGAAGCATGAGAAGCACTGTAATAATATGGGTTTGAGATTTCTCAACCATTAGATTAAGTGCAAGTGGGAGATTGTTGGGGTATGCCCTTAAGGCTAATGTTTGAGGCCTTTGGGATTGTATCAGTATCATGTAATAAACTTTTGTGTTTATAAAGGCATGGTTATTATTCAGGTTGTTACCTTGTCTGCAGTAATAAGTGTACTACTGAATAATGTCTCAAAGCTGTTCAGCTAGGCTGACATGCTATAAAGTCCTTAGTCGAGATATCTTGGTGAACATGAGACAGCCTTGATATGATTGAGACTAATATGTGTTCTAATCTTATAGGATGCTTCGAGCATGGAATAAGATGTAGACTCATGGGTACATTGGATGTACTGGACAGACCCTACTGGGATATTCCATTGCTTGTCACAATGTGAATAATCCTTGTTTGCATCAAGTGGCACATGTCCTTTGACTTGAGATCACTTGTATTTCTAAATGATGAATGTAATTATTTTGAGGTAGTTCAATATCATTTGAAAGATAATGGTTATAGACTATCTTGGATAATGATCATGAGTCAGGTTCGGATACTAGTGATAGATAAAGGATTGCCGTCTCCTTGTGGAAGGAGTGTGGTGTTCTAAAGGGGCCCCCCTTATATGAGATGATTGAGAAAGTGTATGGCCATACCCAGATGACTATGTTCATCTGATCTAATCATGCTCATCATATTGGAGCTACAAGTTTGACACACTTGTCCAATAAGAACATCCAGTGGCAAAGGAAACATGTATGCCTTGTGAAATGATTCACACTTGTGCTGTGGTTTGGGTGTAGTCTTGGAAGACTCTTTCCTTTATATCGGGAGACAGTGATGTGTTGCTAGATACCCCTCACTGATTGTGATAACGTGAGTTATCGTTACCGACATTTAAAGGAAACCCTTAGGGTCGCACAATTTGATGATATGGCTTACTTAAGTCAGATCGTGTGGACTGAATTGTTTTAGTTCAGTTAAAAGGAGATTAGACTCTGATTGTAAGTGAGATCTGGTCTGATCATGTTTGATTGATTAGGGCTTCAGATCGGTAAGCTTCGATCGAGAGTATGGATGCTAGATCGAAGAGATCAAGAGCATCAAGAGATGAACGGTTAGATCTTGAACCGTTTGGTTCATAGGGATCTAGACCATGGCTTGGGCTGGTTTAATTTGGGTTTTTGAACCGAATTGAGTTAAACCTAATTGGCTTGAACCGGTTCACATGGGTGAACGTATGGTTCAAGGTTTAAAGGCATCTTGGGCGGTTTTTCTTCAAGTGGTCGCATGGCTTGATAACCTTCCATTTTTGGAAGTGTAACGCCATCACTTGAATGAGAAAAACCTCAACGCAATTTGCCAATTACTCGCTTGTCTCCTTCATTCGACGAAGAGAGGACTCTTGGACAAGGTAGCTCTCGGCCAAGCATATCTCATCATCAACACACGACAAGGAACTTTGGGGAGATCTCTTGCTAGCACAAGGAAGATCCTAAAGGGTAGCCATCTCTCATCTAGTGTGTGTTTTCTTTGGAGGAGTGCTTACTTGCCCTCTTGCTTCCAAGCCGCCACCCTTTATCATGGCTATGGTAAAAGATCTCAAACTTGATCTTTGCAATACATATAAAGTTGATCATATATATGTGTTCATGCAAACGATTTTATTGAAACCCTAGAAGAGTACATTTTCCGCATGCTCTAGGGTTCGCCCCCCTCTTGAAAGGGGTTTTATCTGCCTGCGCTCCCCCTTGAAGGGGACTCTTCATCTGTAACACGCAGGTGAAATCCCGCACCGTCTGAAGATAGATGGACGTGCCCACTGAGTGGGTACAACACGGCTCCAACGATAGTCAGAACAGTGAGGTTTCGCGTCAGAAGGCTTACGAGCTTGATATTTTAGCGTTGGATTTTAACGGTCTTTTATCTTCTTACTATCAGGCAAATTCTATGGCTATAGCAAAAGATAAATAACTCATGGAATTCTACTTATTTAGCAAATAAAAGAAAGCATGGATCTTATGTGGTAAAAGCCCATAGAGCCTAAGTAAGACCTTAAATCAACTTAAGTCTTCACTTGCTCTTCTTGGGTCTGCATCCCATCTGGTCCAACCCAGTGCCCTAGCCCTCAATGCAGCTCAGGTGCACCCACCAGCTGAATGCGCCTCTGCGATGTGTGCTTTTGTGCTCTTGTCTAATACATTTTAATCTATCTAGACAAGTTTGACTCGCAGGTCAATTATACAAAAATTAATTAAAAATGTGATTCGCAGATCACAAAAATAATAATTTACCATTTACCAGGCTCGCAGGCCCCAGCACAGCACACAATAAAGGGCAACCCACATAAGATTAAATAAACAAGCATCATGGCATCATTCAATCAACATGTGATCCATTACTAAGAAAATAAAGTTTTTGAAAACCCATTGGCATCAATTTTAATTTTCTTATGTGCCCTACAACCTTACAATGGTCCATTGATAGGGATCCACTCATCAATCTAGTTAGATCCATGCCCTTACATGCACCAAGTCCTAACTGACTCGAGTTGACCTAATGGTCAACCATGCATGCGCCAAGGGCTGAACAACCAACATGAGTTCTAGCAAGCGGGTGTGACCCCGGGCCTAACTCATGTGTGTTCACTGGTTGTCTCAACCAGACCTCGCTACACGCCTGTGATGCAATCGACCTATAGCCACCTCGTGCTTGCGCACAGGTGCCATCTGGTCGATCCATCTAGGCTGTCAGATGGTCTGATCAGACTATTGGATCTAACCTAGAGGGTGACTTCAACCCCATCAACCCGTCTAAGGGTTTATAGTAGGCGCTTAGATCTAATATGGGGCGCGCAAGTGATCAAGTTTTATAAGAAAAACAACAACAGCCAACATGCGCCATCATCCACAACATATGCGCAAGGGAGTAAAACATACATCATGTATATTCACTACTAAACATGTAGATGCGCAAGATTAGATCTACTTATCAAACAAGGATCACAAAGCAGCAATCAAAGGAACATACATAGAACTGGCTCTGATACCAATTGTAAGTTCCCCTTTCATGAGGGGGGCGCAAACCTATTGTGAGTACCCCTTTCAAGAGGGGGGGCGCAAACCTTAATAGGCGCATGTAAAACCTTTTCTTGCGGAATCTAGGTTCTCTTATGATCGCATGTATGTTTCAATGATCAACTTGCAAAGATTGGATAAGATCCATACCATGGCCATCGCTTGGATGGTGCGTTGGAAGAAGAGAGCAACTTTGATCTCCTCCAAAAGTTCACACACAAGATGAAGATCGCTTACTTCCTTGGCGTCCCTTGTGCTAGCAAGGCACCCAAGCTTCCTTGTCGAATGGAAGGGGATGATGAAGTCTCTCTTGGCCGATCCTTCTTCTCGTCGACTTACACCACGCAAGAGTGTGTGTTTTTCTCTCGTCGAGAGCAAAAGGGAGACGAGCGTTAGAGAAGCCTTGTGATCGAACGTTGAGACGTTCATCACTTTGGTAAACCGAAAATGCCAAAATTAGCAAGACTTCAATACATGCGTTATGCGTTCACATGAAGTGAACCAAACGCATATCTCTTCTCTCATATGAACCAAGCGCTCACATATGAGCCGGTTCAATGTAGTTGGTCCAACGACCAAACCAAATCAGCCCAAGAATTGGTCCAGATCAAATTAAACCTTAAGGTTCAAGATCTGACCGTTCATCTTTTGATGCTACTGATCTCACCGATCTAGCATCATCTCTCTCGATCGAAGCTTACCGATCTTGAGCCCTAACCAATCAAACATGATCAGACCAGATCTCACTTACAATCAGAGATTAAATCCCTTTAAACTGAACCGAAACAATTCAGTCCACACGATCTGACTTAAGTAAGCCATATCATCAAATTGTGCGACCCTAAGGGTTTCCTTTAAATGTCGGTAACGATAACTCACGTTATCACGATCAGTGAGGGGTATCTAGCAACACATCACTGTCTCCCGATATAAAGGAAAGAGTCTTCCAAGACCACACCCAAACCACGGCACAAGTGCGAATCAACTTCACAAGGCATGCATGTATCCTTTGCCACTGGATGTTCTTATTGGACAAGCGGGTCAAGCTTGTAACTCCAATATGATGAGCATGATTAGATCAGATGAACATAGTCACCTGGGTATGGCCATACACTTTCTCAATCATCTCATCTAGGGGGCCCCTATAGAACATCACACTCCTTCAACAAGGAGACGGCAATCCTATATCTATCACTAGTGTCCCAACCTGACTCATGATCATTATCCAAGATAGTCTATAACCATTATGTTTCAAATGATATTGAACTACCTCAAAACAATGACAATCATCATTTAGAAACACAAGTGATCTCAAGTCAGAGGACATGTGCCACTTAGTGCAAACAAGGATTATTCACATTGTGACAAGCAATTGAATATCCTAGTAGGGTCTGTCCAGTACATCCAATGTACCCATGAGTCTACATCTTATTCCATGCTCGAAGCATCCTATAAGATTAGAACGCATATTAGTCTCAATCATATCAAGGCTGTCTCATGTTCACCAAGATATCTCGACTAAGGACAATATAGCATGTCAGCCTAGCTGAACAGCATTGAGACATTATTCAGAAGAACACACATTGCAGCAGATGATGTAACAACCTGAATAATAACCATTGCCTTTATAAACACAAGAGTTTATTACATGATACTTTTACAATCCCAAGGCCTCAAACATTAGCCTTAAGGGCATACCCCAACAGAAGAATCAATCAAGCCTCAAATCAAGGAAGAAGAATTCGCTCAAGACAGACATGGAAGCTTTGCCACCTCTTGAAGCTGATTAAGGGAAGATCTCCAATGCAATTTCGCCCATGGTATAGATGGAAGCATTGTCACCTTTTCTTGGCGCCCAAGCGAAAAATAATGCGCCAAAGCCACCAAAAGACTTCCATACTTGTCCAAGCCAAAGAGGAAACATTTCGCATGTAAGTTGGTAAGATTTGGAATAATGAAATGTTGAATAGTTTCCTAGGAACCCTTGGGTGCTTGTGTCACCCCCTTCCCTCTCCCCTTCTCCTCGAAGGTGCTTGTGTCACCTATCTTCACTTCTTCCCCAAGGGCCAAGGTTCCCTTTGCTAACCTCTTCTTCAAGGATCTCACCATCTATTTGCGCAAGGAGCATCTTCTTCAATCTTCAAGGGCGCATACCTTCCCTACAACTTCTTGTGGCGCAAGTTCAACTTCCTCAACCATCAAGTGGCGCATCCCCTCTTCAAGGGTCTCTTTAACACTATAAACGAGCATCTCTAACTCCCTTTTAAATTTATGATTGCTTGTTCAACTCTTAACATTGTTGTTGTATGTTGTAGGTGACGCAGGTTCCGCATCTTCAACTATTGGTGGTGCCACTCCTTCCCCCTTCCCCATCTCATCCTCTTCCTCCTTCTCCAAGTAAAGCCGAGAGTCACATCTCCATTATAGAAGCAAAGCAAAATCTCAAGGAGACATGAAGCCGCAAGGAACAAAGGACACTTCTCTCTGCATCTTCTTGGCACAAGCATTTGATAAGTGTTCAAACTCTTTATTATTTGTTTTACTTGATTGTTAAGAACCTCTTATTGCACTTTCCTTCTGTTTTGTAGGATTGGCCGCAAGGAACAAGAATGAATTATTTGGCACAAGGCTATTCCCTCTTTCCCCTTCCCTAGATAGTTAGTCTCTTTGAATGTTAGTAAGAGAACTTGGAGTACTAGCCTCCCTCTTGACCCTTTAATTTGTTGGACATTTTTAATTAAGTTTATAACTCACCCACGCATGTGTGGGATGCTGTGATGATTTGTGTGTAACCTACACCTTCCATTAGAGTAGGAGCGGTGAAGAACGGGGTGTCACAGTCCTTCTATTCTCAAGGATTGCAAGGTGAGTTTTCTTTAGATTTTTGTAATATTTTCTTCCTTGCAAATTCATGCTTACTAGTAGACTTGTGATTTGCATGTTTAGTGTAATTTATGCATGTTTAATCTTATCCTCATATTAGTTGCATGCGTAGTCTTAGGTAAGTTAATCACATGATTAGTGTAGTTTTAGTTTTAACATGTTAGAACCCATGTTTAGGAATTGTAGTTTATTTGCATGTATAATTTCGGATTTTACACTAAAATACCAAAAACATATTTTGAAAACTCATTAGTTGTAACTTGCATATTAGTTTTGCATGGCTATAGTTTTATTTTCATGCTAACCCAAACTCATGCTTCCGTCCCACATCATCCCTACTTAGTCCTTCTAGGTAACAACTCCTGTTTAGGTATTTATTTCAGGTTCTGGTGTAGGTCAGTCACGGGGGTGGGTTAGTTATAGATGTTGGAGTATGCCCTTAAGGCTAATGTTTGAGGCCTTGGGATTGTAACAGTATCATGTAATAAACTCTTAAGTTTATAAAGGCATGGTTGTTATTCAGATTGTTACCTTGTCTGCTGTAATAAGTGTACTTCTGATTAATGTCTCAAAGCTGTTCAGCTAGGCTGACATGCAGTAATGTCCTTAGTCGAGATATCTTGGTGAACTTGAGACAGCCCTGATATGATTGAGACTAATATGAGTTCTAATCTTATAGGATGCTTCGAGCATGGAATAAGATATAGACTCATGGGTACATTGGATGTACTGGACAGACCCTACTAGGATATTCGGTTGCTTGTCACAATGTGAATAATCCTTGTATGCTACAAGTGGCACATGTCCTTTGACTTGAGATCACTTGTGTTTCTAAATGATGAATGTCATTGTTTTGAGGTAGTTCAATATCATTTGAAATATAATGATTATAGACTATCTTGGATGATGATCAAGCGTCAGGTTAGGACACTAGTGATAGATACAGGATTGCCGTCTCCTTGTTTAAGGAGTGTGATGTTCTAGGGCCCCCCTATATGAGATGATTGAGAAAGTGTATGGCCATACCCAGATGACTGTGATCATCTGATCTAATCATGCTCATCGTATTGGAGTTGCAGGCTTGACATGCTTGTCCAATAAGAACATCCAGTGGCAAAGGAAACATGTATGCCTTGTGAAGAAGATTCACACTTGTGCTGTGATTTGGGAGTAGTCTTGGAAGACTCTTTCCTTTATATCGGGAGACAGTGATGTGTTGCTAGATACCCCTCACTGATCGTGATAACGTAAGTTGTCGTTACCGACATTTAAAGGAAACCCTTAGGGTCGCACAATTTGATGATATGGCTTGCTTAAGTCAGATCGTGTGGACTGAATTGTTTTGATTCAGTTTAAAGGAGTTTGGACTCTGATTGTAAGTGAGATCTGGTCTGATCATGTTTGATTGATTAGGGCTTGAGATCGGTAAGCTTCGATCGAGAGTAGTGATGCTAGATCAGTGAGATCAGAAGCATCAAGAGATCAACGGTTAGATCTTGAACCGTTTGGTTCAGAGAGAGATCTAGACCATGGCTTGGGTTGTTTTGGTTTGGTCTTTGAACCAAAGGCATTGGACCAAATTCCATTGAACCGGTTCACACATGTGTGAACGGATTGGTTCAAGATGGAAGCGTTAAAGGGCGGTTTGCTTTGAGTGGGCGAAAGCTTCATGACTTTCCATCTTGGGAAATCATGTAACGCCTCTTGAAGAAAACGCTTAAACGCATGTTGTGGCTTTGCTTGGTGATCGATCCATTGGAGACGAGAACGAACAAGAGAAGCTTCATCGCCCTTGCCGAAAGTTGGTTTTTCTTCTCCTTCATACGAAAAGAACCTTGAAGCCTTGCTAGCACAAGGACGACAAGGAGTAGGCCAACATCCTCTTGTGTGTGGCACACTTTGGAGGAGAACCCTATCGTTCTCTTGCTTCCAAGTCGAGTCCAATCTTCATGGCAATGGTATAAATCTCATCCGATTTATACATCTCATAAGAGTTGATCATACGACATGCTATTTTGATCTTGAATCCCTATCTTCCGCTGCAAAAAAAATCACACATGCGCCACCTCTAGGGATTTCCCCCTTTGCGCTCCCCCTTGAAGGGGACTCAACAATTGGTATCAGAGCCATAATATGCATGTTGTTATGATTGCTTAAGCTTTTGTGATCCTTGTTTGCAATGATATGCTTAGATCTAACCGACATGCGAGAGTTACATGTTAAGTTTGCATATCCGAAACTTGATGTATGTCTCCTTGGCGCATGCTTAAGTTTCCATGCAAGTTTTCTTGTTGCGCATGTGTTGGCGCTTGTGTAGTTTTTCTTACAAAACAAAAGGAACTTGCGCGCCTATCTAGATCTAAGGCCCTACTATAAACCCTTAAATGGGTTGATGGGGTTGAAGTCACCTCTAGGTTAGATCCAATAGTCTGATCAGACCATCTGACAGCCTAGATGGGTTGACCAGATAGCACCTGTGCGCAAGCACGAGGTGGCTATAGGTCGACTGCATCCAGGGCGTGTAGCGAGGTCTGGTTGAGACGACTACTGAACACACATGAGTTAGGCCCGGGGTCACACCCGCTTGCCGAAACTCATGAGGGTGGTTCAGCCCTTTGCGCATGCATGGTTGACCATTAGGTCAACTCAAGTCAGTTAGGACTTGGTGCATGCAAGGGCAGAGGATCTGACTAGATGGATGAGTGGATCCCTATCAATGGACCATTGTAAGGTTGTAGGGGCACATAAGGAAATTAAAATTGATACCATGGGGTTTTCAAAAATTTTATTTTCTTTGTAATGGATCACATGTTGATTGAATGATGCCATGATGCTTGTTTATTTCATCTTATGTGGGTTGCCCTTTTATTGTGTGCTGTGCTGGGGCCTGCGAGCCTGGTAAATTATTATTTTGTGATATGTGAATCACATTTGTAATTAATTTATTGTATATTTGACCTGCGAGTCAAACTTGTCTAGGTAGATCAAAATGTATTTTGATTAGACAAGAGCACAAAGGCACACATCCAAGAGGGGCATTCAGCTGGTGGCGCACCTAAGGTGCTCTTGGCGCTAGGGCCCTGGGTAGGACCAGATGAGATGCAAAAGGAGCTCAAGTGAAGACTTAAGTAAAATTAAGGTCTTACTTAGGGTTCATGGGCTTTTACCACATAAGATCAGCATGCTTTCTATTTATTGCTTTTATAATTAGAAATGCATGAGTTTATCTTCTGCTATCACCATAGGACTTGCATGATAGTCAAGAAGATAAAAGACCGGTAAAATCCAACGCTAAAATATCAAGCTCGTAAGCCTTCTGACGCGAAACCTCACCGTTCTGACTATCGTTGGAGCCGTGTTGTACCCACTCAGTGGGCACGTCCATCTATCTTCAGACGGTGCGGGATTACACCTGCGTGTTACAGAGAAGGGATTTATCGCTTCTCGTTGCTCAGCATAGCACGTGGTGGTCCAGGGAGTAGGTCGGGTCAGCTTGACCATGTAGGCTACATATGTGGCGCATATGGTAGCACATGGAGGCAGCCATCTGTGGGATCAGAGACTGTGTTGTACCAACTCAGTTGGCACAGTCTGCTGGATTGCCCAGATGAAGGGGAATCGCACGGGTTGGCGATTGGCTGGGACAGCCTACTAGAAATTAATGCTTGTCATCTCTGTGCATCTTATCTCGCCTGAGCGGGACGCGGAGACCAAGTATGAAATCTGGATCCCATCTCACTAAAAGAGTGTTACTCTTTCGGACTGTTTACTGGATTTTTCAGTCAGACAAAATAGTGAGAAAAAGGAATCATTCTTAAGTCCTGATTGATTCTTAACATTGATACTGACCTTGCTGTTCTTGCATTGTTGTAGATTCCTGCAGCAACGAACACCATGAGCTTCAATGTGCGATCCCTACTGGAAAGGGAGAAGTTTGCTGGGCCGAACTTCTCTGACTGGTTCGGACACCTTAAGATCGTTCTTAAGGCAGAGAGGAAACTGTATGTCCTCGAGACGGCTGTGCCGCCTCAACCTGCTGCGAACGCCGCAAGGGCGGTTCGTGAAGCCTATGAAAAGCACGTCAATGATAGCATTGATGTCGCTTGCCTGATGCTAGCGTCTATGACGCCACCGCTGCAGCGTCAGCATGAGGATATGTCGGCTATAGAGATCATAGCGAACCTCAAGATGCTGTATGCTGCACAGGCGAGGACAGAACGCTATAATCTGACAAAGCTCTTCTTTCAGAGCAAACTGGCTGAAGGGAGCCCAGTGGGAGCTCACGTGCTCAAGATGATTGGGCACAAGGAGGCTCTGGAGAAACTGGGGCATACCATTAACCAGGAGCTTGCTGTAGACATCATTCTGCAGTCTCTTCCGCCTTCTTTCGATGCGTTCATCATTAACTTTAATATGAACAAAATCGATTGTACACCGGCAGAGCTGTTGAATATGCTCTTGACTACTGAGGAAACTCTGAAGGGAAAGCCTTCAACTTCTGTCTTGATGGTTCCTTCAAGGAACAAGAAGAAGGGGAAGAAGGGCAAGGCCCCTGTCAAGAACTACAGTAAGGCTCTGAAACAGAAGGTGAAGCGGTCCAAGGATAACAGGTGTTTCCACTGTGGCCAGCTGGGTCACTGGAAAAAGGACTGTAAAGCGCTCCAAGGAGATAAGAGGGGAAGCATCGCTTCTGGCTCAGGTATTTGCGTGACGGAAGTCATGGTTTCATCTTCTTCTATATCATGGGTGTTGGACACTGCATGTGGAGTTCACATTTGTTCAAATGTACAGGAACTCAAGAGAAGAAGGCAGGTGGGACAGCATTGTTGGGGTATGCCCTTAAGGCTAATGTTTGAGGCCTTGGGATTGTATTAGTATCATGTAATAAACTCTTAAGTTTATAAAGGCATGGTTATTATTCAGGTTGTTACCTTGTCTGCTGTAATAAGTGTACTTCTGAATACTGTCTCAAAGCTGTTCAGCTAGGCTGACAGGCTATATGTCCTTAGTCGAGATATCTTGGTGAACATGAGACAGCCTTGATATGATTGAGACTAATATGAGTGCTAATCTTATAGGATGCTTCGAGCATGGAATAAGACGTAGACTCATGGGTACATTGGATGTACTGGACAGACCCTACTGGGATATTCCATTGCTTGTCACAATGTGAATGATCCTTGTAAGCAGCAAGTGGCACATGTCCTCTGACTTGAGATCACTTGTGTTTCTGAATGATGATTGTCATTGTCTTGAGGTAGTTCAATATCATTTGAAACATAATGATTATAGACTATCTTGGATGGTGAGCTTGAATCAGGTTAGGGCACTAGTGATAGACATAGGATTGCCGTCTCCTTGTTTAAGGAGTGTAGTGTTCTAAGGGCCCCCCTATATGAGATGATTGAGATAGTGTATGGCCATACCCAGATGACTATGTGCATCTGATCTAATCATGCTCATCGTATTGGAGTTACAAGCTTGACCCGCTTGTCCAATAAGAACATCCAGTGGCAAAGGACACATGTATGCCTTGTGAATTGAGTCACACTTGTGCTATGGTTTGGGAGTAGTCTTGGAAGACTCTTTCCTTTATATCGGGAGACAGTGATGTGTTGCTAGATACCCCTCACTGATCGTGATAACGTAAGTTATCGTTACCGACATTTAAAGGAAACCCTCAGGGTCGCACAATTTGGTGATATGGCTTCCTTAAGTCAGATCGTGTGGACTGAATTGTTTTGGTTCAGTTTAAAGAGATTTAATCTCTGATTGTAAGTGAGATCTGGTCTGATCATGTTTGATTGATTAGAGCTTTAGATCGGTAAGCTTCGATCGAGAGAGATGATGCTAGATCGATGCGATCAGAAGCGTCAGATGATGAATGGTCAGATCTAGGACCTTGGGGTCTAATTTGATCTAGACTTAATTTATGGGCTGATTTGGTTTCGCTATTGAACCAAGGATATTGAACCGGCTCATGGGTTGAGCGCTTGGTTCAAGAGGGAGAAGAGGTTGCGTTTGGTTCATGGAAACGTGAACGCCAACTCTTAATCGTTGCCAATTTTGGAAAGTTCCAAAAGCATAACGCATATGCGTTCATGGCTTGATGTCTCTCTAATGTTTTTCGGTTTTGCTTCTTGGACGTGTTTTTGGGAACGGCTTGCTCGTGTGGAAGGCATCGTTCTTGCGCCAAGGAAGAAGAGCTCTCGAAAAGAAGGAAGCCCTTTTCATCTAATCTCCTACACACGGTTGGAAAAGCTTGGCAATCTTGCTAGCACAAGAGTTGCGCAAGGAGGAAGCTTTCATCCCTTGTGTGTGATTTCTTTGGAGAAGATCCCTTCGATCTTTCTTCTTCCAAGCCGCACCTTCCCATGGCCATGGTAATGAATCTCTCACTTGTTATTCAAGTTGATTATATGAAAGTATAGAATGCGATCTTATGTGGAAACCCTAATTCCGCTGCTATGAGAAAGAAACATATGACTTGCGCCCCCCTCATGAAAGGGGTTCTTCTCACAATAGGTTTTGCGCTCCCCTCCTGAAAGGGTTCCATCAATTGGTATCAAAGCCAATCTATACTTTTTCATATGATTGCTTGCGGTTCTAATGAGTAGATCATCATGTTTGATCCATGAATATGTTGGTGAATAGATCTAAAGGTGATTGCTCACATGCCGAAACCTACATGCTAGTTTAGAACTTAGATGTATGTTTCTTCATGAGTTGCGCAAGATGTATGTTTCTTCATGAGTTGCGCATGTTGTTGTGTTGGCGCATGATAAGTATGTTGAATGGTTGAATGATATTTCATCAAATCTTATACCTACTTGCGCGCAAACATTTAGATCTATATGCATCTACTATAAACCCTTAGATGGGTTGATGGGGCTGAAGTCACCTCTAGGTTAGATCCATTAGTCTGATCAGACCATCTGACAGCTCAGATGGGTTAACCTGATAGCACCTATGCGCAAGCACAAGGTGGCTATAGGTTGACTGCATCTAGGGCGTGTAGCGAGGTCTGGTTGAGACACTACTGAACACACTTGAGTTAGGCCCGGGGTCACACCCGCTTGCCAAAACTCATGGGGGTAGTTCAGCCCTTGGCGCATGCATGGTTGACCATTAGGTCAACTCGGGTCAGTTAGGACTCGGTGCATGCAAGGGCAAAGGATCTAACTAGATGGATGAGTGGATCCCCATCAATGCACCATTGTAAGGTTGTAGGGCTCATAAGGAAATTAAAATTGATGCCATGGGGTTTTCAAAACTTTTAATTTCAAGATGATTGGATCACATGTTGATTGAACCATATGCTTGTCTATTTAGTCTTATGTGGGTTGCCCAATTGTGTGCTGTGCTGGGGCCTGCGTGCCTGGACTTAAAAAAAATTGTAAATTAATTTGTGATCTGCGAATCACATTGTACTTAATTTATAATATGTTGTTGACCTGCGAGTCAATCTTGTCTAGATAGATCAAATGTACTTTGATTAGACAAGAACAAAGGCACACATCCAAGAGGGGCATTCACCTGGTGGTGCACCTGTGGTGCTCTTGGCGCTAGGGCACTGGGTTGGACCAGATGAGATGCAATGAAGCTCAAGTGAAGACTTAAGTAATATTAAGGTCTTACTAGGGTTCATGGGCTTTTACCACATAAGATCATGCTTTCTACTTATTGCTAATAATTAGAATTGCATATTTATGTTTATCTTCTGCTATAGCCATAGGACATGCCTGATAGTAAGAAGATAAAAGACCGTTAAAATCCAACGCTAACATATCAAGCTCGTAAGCCTTCTGACGCGAAACCTCACCTTTCTGACTATCGTTGGAGCCGTGTTGAACCCACTCAGTGGGCACGTCCATCTATCTTCAGACGGTGCTGGATTTCACCTGCGTGTTACAGAGTTGGGATTTATCCCCTCTCGTTGCTCAGCATAGCACGTGGTGGTCCAGGGAGTAGGTCAGGTCAGCTTGACCATGTAGACTACATATGTGGCGCATATGGTAGCACATGGAGGCAGCCATCTCTGGGATCAGAGACTGTGTTGTACCAACTCAGTTGGCACAGTCTGCTGGATTGCCAAGATGAAGGGGAATCGCACGGGTTGGCGATTGGCTGGGAGAGCCTACCAGAAACTAGTGCTTGTCATCTCTGTGCATCTTATCTCGCCTGAGCGGGACGCGGAGACCAAATATGAAATCTGGATCCCATCTCACTAAAAGAGTGTTACTCTTTCGGACTGTTTACTGGATTTTTCAGTCAGACAAAATAGTGAGAAAAGAATCTTTCTTAAGTCCTGGATTGATTCTGAAACATTGATACTAACCTTGCTGTTCTTGCTTGTTGTAGATTCCTGCAGCAACGAACACCATGAGCTTCAATGTGCGATCCCTACTGGAAAGGGAGAAGTTTGCTGGGCCGAACTTCTCTGACTGGTTCGGACACCTTAAGATCGTTCTTAAGGCAGAGAGGAAACTGTATGTCCTCGAGACGGCGATACCGCCGCAGCCCGCTCCGAACGCCGCAAGGGCGGTTCGGGATGCCTATGAAAAGCACGTCAATGATAGCATTGATGTCGCTTGCCTGATGCTAGCGTCTATGACGCCACCGCTGCAGCGTCAGCATGAGGATATGTCGGCTATAGAAATTATAGCGAACCTCAAGATGCTGTATGCTGCACAGGCGAGGACAGAACGCTATAATCTGACAAAGCTCTTCTTTCAGAGCAAACTGGCTGAGGGGAGCCCAGTGGGAGCTCACGTGCTCAAGATGATTGGGCACAAGGAGGCTCTGGAGAAACTGGGGCATACCGTCAACCAGGAGCTTGCTGTAGATATTATTCTGCAGTCTCTTCCGCCTTCTTTCGATGCGTTCATCATTAACTTTAATATGAACAAAATCGATTGTACGCCGGCAGAGCTGCTGAATATGCTCTTGACTACTGAGGAAACTCTGAAGGGCAAGCCTTCAACCTCTGTCTTAATGGTTCCTTTTAGGAACAAGAAGAAGGGGAAGAAGGGCAAGGCCCCTGTCAAGAATTACAGCAAGGCCCTGAAACAGAAGGTGAAGCGGTCGAAGGACAACAGGTGTTTCCACTGTGGCCAGCTGGGTCACTGGAAAAAGGACTGTAAAGCGCTCCAAGGAGATAAGAGGGGAAGCATCGCTTCTGGCTCAGGTATATACGTGACGGAAGTCATGGTTTCATCTTCTTCTATATCATGGGTGTTGGACACTGCATGTGGAGTTCACATTTGTTCAAATGTGCAGGAACTCAAGAGAAGAAGGCAGGTGGGACAGCATGAGGTAGACCTACGCGTTGGAAACGGGGCACGGGTTGCTGCGGTTGCTGTAGGAGACTATTTCATTACTTTACCATCTGGCATTGTATTAGAATTAAACAATTGTTATTTTGTACCCAGTATTACCAAGAATATTATCTCTATTCCTGCTCTTGTCAGGAAAGGATTTGCCTTTGAATGCAAGATTTCAAAGTGTATTTTGACTTATGATAATATTGTGTATGCCACTGGTTCAATTAACAATGGGTTATTCATGTTGGACATGGAATATTCTATACAAAACATTGATAATAAGAAAGCCAAGTATGCTGATGACAGCACCTTGCTATGGCATAGTCGTTTAGGCCATATAAACGAGAAGCGCATTAAGCGGTTGCATGAACATGGACTGCTGGGATCATTCTCCTATGAGGAGATTGATACATGCAAAGCTTGTTTGATGGGTAAAATGACGAAGTCTCCTTTTCCTCACAAAGGTCAGAGGACTTCAGGTTTACTTGACCTTATACACAGTGATGTGTGTGGGCCATTTAGTAAACATGCCAGAGGTGGCTATCAGTACTTCATTACCTTTACTGATGATTTCAGTAGGTATGGGTATGTCTATTTGATGAGACATAAAAGTGAATCTTTTGACAAGTTCAAAGAGTTCAAAAATGAAGTACAAAATCAGTTAGGCAGAAATATCAAGGCACTTCGTTCTGATCGAGGTGGTGAATACCTAAGTCATGCATTTACTGACTATCTGAAAGAGTGTGGGATTATCTCACAGCTCACTCCGCCAGGAACACCGCAATGGAATGGTGTGTCCGAGAGGAGAAATAGAACGTTACTTGATATGGTTCGTTCTATGATAAGTCAGGCTACTCTTCCATACTCCTTTTGGGGTTTTGCACTGGAAACAGCTGCAAAGGTACTAAACCGAGTGCCATCCAAGGCAGTTTCAAAGACGCCATATGAGTTATGGTACGGGAAACAGCCTAGCTTGACGTTTATCAGGATCTGGGGTTGCGAGGCTTATGTCAAAAAGCTCGCCTCTGGGAAACTAGAGAGCAGATCTGATAAATGTATCTTTGTCGGTTACCCTAAGGAAACTAAGGGTTATTATTTCTACGATCCCAAAGAGAACAAGATATTTGTTGCTCGGACGGCCATATTTCTTGAGAAGGAGTTTCTTCTGCAAGAGGCCAGTGGGAGAGAAATAAAGCTGGATGAGATTCCAGAGGAAGGACAAAGTAGTCAGGCAGAGTTGGATGTGCCTGAGCCAGTAGATCAGGTTACTGAACAACCTGAGGCTCAGATATCACGGGAACCGCGAAGATCGGGTAGGATCCGTCGACAGCCTGAGCGCTATGACGGAGTCTACATCATTGATAATGATGAACCCCTAACTTATGCGGATGCGGTCAGTGGACCGGAGTCAGCTAGATGGCTTGATGCTATGCGAGCCGAGATGGACTCCATGTCAGATAACCAAGTCTGGGATTTGGTTGATCCGCCTCCGGGAGTAATCCCTATAGGCTGTAAATGGATCTTCAAGAAGAAGATTGACATGGATGGTAACGTGGTTACCTATAAAGGCAGGCTAGTTGCGAAAGGTTTCAAACAAATCTACGGGATAGATTATGATGAAACTTTCTCTCCTGTAGCCATGTTTAAGTCTATTCGGATTCTTTTCGCGATAGCTGCATATTACGATTATGAGATCTGGCAGATGGATGTGAAAACAGCTTTCCTTAATGGAAATCTGGATGAGGATGTGTATATGACACAACCGGAAGGTTTCAACAATCCAGCAGATCGTCATAAAATATGCAAGTTAAAGAAGTCCATATATGGACTTAAACAAGCATCAAGAAGCTGGAATATTCGTTTTGATGAATCAATCTCTGAGTTTGGTTTCATCAAGAACGAAGATGACCCGTGTGTATATAAGAGGTTTAGTGGGAGCGTAATTACATTCCTAATCCTCTACGTCGATGATATCTTAATCATTGGAAATGATATTCCTGAATTGCATGCTGTTAAGGCATGGTTAGGAAAATGTTTCCAGATGAAAGATTTAGGAGAAGCAGCCTATGTACTAGGTGTGAAGATCTACAGGGATAGATCTAAAAGGCTTCTCGGGCTGTGCCAGAGTACTTACATCGATAAGGTCCTGGAGAGATTCCATTTAGAGAATTCTAAACGTGGATATCTTCCAGTCAGACATGGTCTGAATCTTTCGAAGAGTCAGTGTCCACAAACACAGACTGAGAAAGATGAAATGGACAATACGCCTTATGCTTCGGCTATTGGGTCCATTATGTATGCGATGTTGTGTACTCGCCCAGACGTCGCTTACGGGTTAAGCGTGATCAGTCGATTCCAAAGTAATCCAGGTTTGGCGCACTGGATTGCGGTCAAGAACATTTTAAAATATCTGCGGAGGACCAAAGATATGTTCTTGATATATGGTGGTCAGGAAGAACTCAGTATAGAGGGATATACTGACGCTTCGTTCCAGTAGGACCAGGATGATTTCCGATCGCAATCAGGCTATGTTTTTAGCTTGAATGGTGGAGCAGTGGTGTGGAAGAGTTTCAAACAGTCAACTGTTGCTGATTCCACAACAGAAGCCGAGTATGTTGCAGCCTCGGAAGCATCTAAGGAGGCAGTGTGGATTCGTAAGTTCGTGAGAGAACTTGGTGTCGTTCCTTCGAGTGCAGATCCTTTGGTTATCTTCTGTGATAACACTGGAGCCATCGCACAAGCAAAGGAACCGCGGTCGCACCAGAAGTCCAAGCACATACAGAGACGGTTTCACTTGATCCGGGAGATCATTGATCGAGGCGAGATCAAAATATGCAAGGTTCATACAGATGACAATCTGGCAGACCCACTTACCAAGCCTCTGGCGCAGCAGAAGCATGTGAAGCACTGTAATAATATGGGTTTGAGATTTCTCAACCATTAGATTAAGTGCAAGTGGGAGATTGTTGGGGTATGCCCTTAAGGCTAATGTTTGAGGCCTTGGGATTGTATTAGTATCATGTAATAAACTCTTAAGTTTATAAAGGCATGGTTATTATTCAGGTTGTTACCTTGTCTGCTGTAATAAGTGTACTTCTGAATACTGTCTCAAAGCTGTTCAGCTAGGCTGACAGGCTATATGTCCTTAGTCGAGATATCTTGGTGAACATGAGACAGCCTTGATATGATTGAGACTAATATGAGTGCTAATCTTATAGGATGCTTCGAGCATGGAATAAGACGTAGACTCATGGGTACATTGGATGTACTGGACAGACCCTACTGGGATATTCCATTGCTTGTCACAATGTGAATGATCCTTGTAAGTAGCAAGTGGCACATGTCCTCTGACTTGAGATCACTTGTGTTTCTGAATGATGATTGTCATTGTCTTGAGGTAGTTCAATATCATTTGAAACATAATGATTATAGACTATCTTGGATGGTGAGCTTGAATCAGGTTAGGGCACTAGTGATAGACATAGGATCAGGTTAGGGCACTAGTCATTGTCTTGAGGTAGTGTTCTAAGGGCCCCCCTATATGAGATGATTGAGATAGTGTATGGCCATACCCAGATGACTATGTGCATCTGATCTAATCATGCTCATCGTATTGGAGTTACAAGCTTGACCCGCTTGTCCAATAAGAACATCCAGTGGCAAAGGACACATGTATGCCTTGTGAATTGAGTCACACTTGTGCTATGGTTTGGGAGTAGTCTTGGAAGACTCTTTCCTTTATATCGGGAGACAGTGATGTGTTGCTAGATACCCCTCACTGATCGTGATAACGTAAGTTATCGTTACCGACATTTAAAGGAAACCCTCAGGGTCGCACAATTTGGTGATATGGCTTCCTTAAGTCAGATCGTGTGGACTGAATTGTTTTGGTTCAGTTTAAAGAGATTTAATCTCTGATTGTAAGTGAGATCTGGTCTGATCATGTTTGATTGATTAGAGCTTTAGATCGGTAAGCTTCGATCGAGAGAGATGATGCTAGATCGATGCGATCAGAAGCGTCAGATGATGAATGGTCAGATCTAGGACCTTGGGGTCTAATTTGATCTAGACTTAATTTATGGGCTGATTTGGTTTCGCTATTGAACCAAGGATATTGAACCGGCTCATGGGTTGAGCGCTTGGTTCAAGAGGGAGAAGAGGTTGCGTTTGGTTCATGGAAACGTGAATGCCAACTCTTAATCGTTGCCAATTTTGGAAAGTTCCAAAAGCATAACGCATATGCGTTCATGGCTTGATGTCTCTCTAATGTTTTTCGGTTTTGCTTCTTGGACGTGTTTTTGGGAACGGCTTGCTCGTGTGGAAGGCATCGTTCTTGCGCCAAGGAAGAAGAGCTCTCGAAAAGAAGGAAGCCCTTTTCATCTAATCTCCTACACACGGTTGGAAAAGCTTGGCAATCTTGCTAGCACAAGAGTTGCGCAAGGAGGAAGCTTTCATCCCTTGTGTGTGATTTCTTTGGAGAAGATCCCTTCGATCTTTCTTCTTCCAAGCCGCACCTTCCCATGGCCATGGTAATGAATCTCTCACTTGTTATTCAAGTTGATTATATGAAAGTATAGAATGCGATCTTATGTGGAAACCCTAATTCCGCTGCTATGAGAAAGAAACATATGACTTGCGCCCCCCTCATGAAAGGGGTTCTTCTCACAATAGGTTTTGCGCTCCCCTCCTGAAAGGGTTCCATCAAGCATGAGGTAGACCTACGCGTTGGAAACGGGGCACGGGTTGCTGCTGTTGCTGTAGGAGACTATTTCATTTCTTTACCATCTGGGCTTGTATTGGAACTAAACAGTTGTTATTTTGTTCCCAGTATAACTAAAAATATTATCTCCATTCCTGCTCTTGTCAGGAAAGGATTTGCCTTTGAATGCAATATTTCAAAGTGTGTTTTATCTTATGGTAATATTGTTTATGCTACTGGTTCAATTAACAATGGGTTATACATGTTGGACATGGAAAGTTCTATACATAACATTGATAATAAGAAAGCCAAGTATGCTGATGACAGCACCTTGCTATGGCATAGTCGTTTAGGCCATATAAACGAGAAGCGCATTAAGCGGTTGCATGATCATGGACTGCTGGGATCATTCTCCTATGAGGAGATTGATACATGCAAAGCTTGTTTAATGGGTAAAATGACGAAGTCACCTTTTCCTAATAAAGGTCAAAGGGCTTCAGGTTTACTTGACCTTATACACAGTGATGTGTGTGGGCCATTTAGTAAACATGCCAGAGGTGGCTATCAGTACTTCATTACCTTTACTGATGATTTCAGTAGGTATGGGTATGTCTATTTAATGAGACATAAAAGTGAATCTTTTGACAAGTTCAAGGAGTTCAAAAATGAAGTACAAAATCAGTTAGGCCGAAATATCAAGGCACTTCGTTCTGATCGAGGTGGTGAATATCTAAGTCATGCATTTACTGACTATCTGAAGGAGTGTGGGATTATCTCACAGCTCACTCCGCCAGGAACACCGCAATGGAATGGTGTGTCCGAGAGGAGAAATAGAACGTTACTTGATATGGTTCGTTCTATGATGAGTCAGGCTACTCTACCTTACTCCTTTTGGGGTTTTGCACTGGAAACAGCTGCAAAGGTATTAAACCGAGTGCCATCCAAGGCAGTTTCTAAGACGCCATATGAGTTATGGTATGGGAAACAGCCAAGCTTGACATTTATCAGGATCTGGGGTTGCGAGGCTTATGTCAAAAAGCTCGCCTCTAGGAAACTGGAGAGCAGATCTGAGAAATGTATATTTGTCGGTTACCCTAAGGAAACTAAGGGTTATTATTTCTACGATCCCAAAGAGAACAAAGTATTTGTTGCTCGGACGGCCATATTTCTTGAGAAGGAGTTTCTTCTGCAAGAGGCCAGTGGGAGAGAAATAAGGCTGGATGAGAATCCAGAGGAAGGACAAAGTAGTCAAGCACAGTTGGATGTGCCTGAGCCGGTAGATCAGGTTATTGAACAACCTGAGGCTCAGATATCACGGGAACCGCGAAGATCGGGAAGGATCCGTCGTCAGCCTGAGCGCTATGACGGAGTCTACATCATTTATAATGATGAACCCCTCACTTATGCGGATGCGGTCAGTGGACCGGAGTCAGCTAGATGGCTTGATGCTATGCGAGCCGAGATGGACTCCATGTCAGATAACCAAGTCTGGGATTTGGTTGATCCGCCTCCGGGAGTAATCCCTATAGGCTGTAAATGGACCTTCAAGAAGAAGATTGACATGGATGGTAACGTGGTTACCTATAAAGGCAGGCTAGTTGCGAAAGGTTTCAAACAAATCTACGGGATAGATTATGATGAAACTTTCTCACCTGTAGCCATGTTTAAGTCTATTCGGATTCTTTTCGCGATAGCTGCATATTATGATTATGAGATCTGGCAGATGGATGTGAAGACAGCTTTCCTTAATGGAAATCTGGACGAGGATGTGTATATGACACAGCCTGAGGGTTTCACTAATCCATCAGATCGTCATAAAATATGCAAGTTAAAGAAGTCCATTTATGGACTGAAACAAGCATCTAGAAGCTGGAATATTCGTTTTGATGAATCAATCTCTGAGTTTGGTTTCATCAAAAACGAAGATGACCCGTGTGTATATAAGAGGTTTAGTGGGAGCGTGATTACTTTCCTGGTCCTCTACGTCGATGACATCATGATCATTGGAAATGATATTCCTGAACTGCATGCTGTTAAAGCATGGTTAGGAAAATGTTTCCAGATGAAAGATCTAGGAGAAGCAGCCTATGTGTTAGGTGTGAAGATCTACAGGGATAGATCTAAGAGGCTTCTCGGGCTGTGCCAGAGTACGTACATCGATAAAGTCCTGGAGAGATTCCATTTAGAGAATTCTAAAAGGGGATATCTGCCAGTCAGACATGGTCTGAATATTTCGAAGAGTTAGTGTCCACAAACACAGACTGAGAAAGATGAAATGGACAATACGCCTTATGCTTCGGCTATTGGGTCCATTATGTATGCGATGTTGTGTACTCGCCCAGACGTCGCTTACGGGTTAAGCGTGACCAGTCGGTTCCAAAGTAATCCAGGCATGGCGCACTAGATTGCGGTCAAGAACATTTTAAAATATCTGCGGAGGACCAAAGATATGTTCTTGATATATGGTGGTCAGGAAGAACTCAGTATTGAAGGATATACTGACGCTTCGTTCCAGTCGGACCAGGATGATTTCCGATCGCAATCAGGCTATGTTTTTAGCTTGAATGGTGGAGCAGTGGTGTGGAAAAGTTTCAAACAGTCAACTGTTGCTGATTCCACAACAGGAGCCGAGTATGTTGCAGCCTCGGAAGCATCCAAGGAGGCAGTGTGGATTCGTAAGTTCGTGAAAGAACTTGGTGTTGTTCCTTCGAGTGCAGATCCTTTGGTTATCTTCTGTGATAACACTGGAGCCATCGCACAAGCAAAGGAACCACGGTCGCACCAGAAGTCCAAGCACATACAGAGACGGTTTCACTTGATCTGGGAGATCATTGATCGAGGCGAGATCAAAATCTGCAAGGTTCATACAGATGACAATCTGGCAGACCCGCTTACCAAGCCTCTGGCGCAGCAGAAGCATGAGAAGCACTGTAATAATATGGGTTTGAGGTTTCTCAACCATTAGATTAAGTGCAAGTGGGAGATTGTTGGAGTATGCCCTTAAGGCTAATGTTTGAGGCCTTGGGATTGTAACAGTATCATGTAATAAACTCTTAAGTTTATAAAGGCATGGTTGTTATTCAGATTGTTACCTTGTCTGCTGTAATAAGTGTACTTCTGATTAATGTCTCAAAGCTGTTCAGCTAGGCTGACATGCAGTAATGTCCTTAGTCGAGATATCTTGGTGAACTTGAGACAGCCCTGATATGATTGAGACTAATATGAGTTCTAATCTTATAGGATGCTTCGAGCATGGAATAAGATATAGACTCATGGGTACATTGGATGTACTGGACAGACCCTACTAGGATATTCGGTTGCTTGTCACAATGTGAATAATCCTTGTATGCTACAAGTGGCACATGTCCTTTGACTTGAGATCACTTGTGTTTCTAAATGATGAATGTCATTGTTTTGAGGTAGTTCAATATCATTTGAAATATAATGATTATAGACTATCTTGGATGATGATCAAGAGTCAGGTTAGGACACTAGTGATAGATACAGGATTGCCGTCTCCTTGTTTAAGGAGTGTGATGTTCTAGGGCCCCCCTATATGAGATGATTGAGAAAGTGTATGGCCATACCCAGATGACTGTGATCATCTGATCTAATCATGCTCATCGTATTGGAGTTGCAGGCTTGACATGCTTGTCCAATAAGAACATCCAGTGGCAAAGGAAACATGTATTCCTTGTGAAGAAGATTCACACTTGTGCTGTGATTTGGGAGTAGTCTTGGAAGACTCTTTCCTTTATATCGGGAGACAGTGATGTGTTGCTAGATACCCCTCACTGATCGTGATAACGTAAGTTGTCGTTACCGACATTTAAAGGAAACCCTTAGGGTCGCACAATTTGATGATATGGCTTGCTTAAGTCAGATCGTGTGGACTGAATTGTTTTGATTCAGTTTAAAGGAGTTTGGACTCTGATTGTAAGTGAGATCTGGTCTGATCATGTTTGATTGATTAGGGCTTGAGATCGGTAAGCTTCGATCGAGAGTAGTGATGCTAGATCAGTGAGATCAGAAGCATCAAGAGATCAACGGTTAGATCTTGAACCGTTTGGTTCAGAGAGAGATCTAGACCATGGCTTGGGTTGTTTTGGTTTGGTCTTTGAACCAAAAGCATTGGACCGAATTCCATTGAACCGGTTCACACATGTGTGAACGGATTGGTTCAAGATGGAAGCGTTAAAGGGCGGTTTGCTTTGAGTGGGCGAAAGCTTCATGACTTTCCATCTTGGGAAATCATGTAACGCCTCTTGAAGAAAACGCTTAAACGCATGTTGTGGCTTTGCTTGGTGATCGATCCATTGGAGACGAGAACGAACAAGAGAAGCTTCATCGCCCTTGCCGAAAGTTGGTTTTTCTTCTCCTTCATACGAAAAGAACCTTGAAGCCTTGCTAGCACAAGGACGACAAGGAGTAGGCCAACATCCTCTTGTGTGTGGCACACTTTGGAGGAGAACCCTATCGTTCTCTTGCTTCCAAGTCGAGTCCAATCTTCATGGCAATGGTATGAATCTCATCCGATTTATACATCTCATAAGAGTTGATCATACGACATGCTATTTTGATCTTGAATCCCTATCTTCCGCTGCAAAAAAAATCACACATGCGCCACCTCTAGGGATTTCCCCCTTTGCGCTCCCCCTTGAAGGGGACTCAACAATAGATAGATAGTGTAACGCCCTCAATTTTTCTGAATTATGATTTAAGGTTAGAAATTCTGTTTCTGTATTTTTATCTATTAAAATTTTGGGATTTTTGCCTAATTGTAGGACTTTTTCCTACAGGGCAAAAATAATTATTTTGGTTGGGGCTTCGAACCCTCAACCTTGACTTTTTGCTCCTGAAATTCTTCCACCATGGTGGCGCATATTTCTGTGTTATTGGCGTGGCGCATGGTGGTTAAGCCCAGGTGAGCCCTTAAAATCGATTTTCACTTAAGTTAACTGGGTTATTGGATCTTGGATCCGTTTGGAGTGGGAGAAAAAGAGAAATATCGTGAAGAGCTCCTCTCCCTCACGATTTTTGTTGTTTTCTTGCCCTAGCCGCCTGTGGTTGTCGCCTCTTACTGTGTTTGGCGCCTCCTGCAAATTTCTGACGCTGGTGGTGGCAGACTGGTGGTGGACGAAGTTCCTGGAGATCCCTGACCCTCTGTTGTGGCGTTTTTTTTTCTGTGGGCGATTTTCAGTGAGTAATTCGATCCTAAGGAGTCTAATCCTATTTGCAATGATTATCTGTATGAACCAAAAATCTGCAAGTAGATCCTGTGTTTTTTTCTATTCTATAGGTCGGATCTGAATATGCATGATGATTCAGAAATTTTGTCTTGCTGAAAATTGTAGTCGCCAATCTGACCTTACTGTGCTTTAACCTCAATATCTCATGATCTATAGATCCAAATCACACGAAACAAATTTTGTATGAAACTAGATTCGCTCAGCTTTTATTCTTATGTGATATGGACCATATCCGAGCTGTATTCGTATTTCAATCTGTATTGCAATCTAGCTGTACAAAATCAGTTTTCTGGAAATCTGGATTTCGACCTTTATGTGTTCGAACAATCATATCTCCCTAGGTATAGCTCGAAATCTTGTCAAATCAGTTTTATTAGACCGTAGGCTTGAAGAGCTTTATTTTGACTCCCATAACGCCTATTTTCGATTAGTTATTGGATCTGAAATATATGTCGTAATTCTGATATATGAATCTGTTTTCTTGAAATCTGAAATTCTGACCCACCTATGTTCGAACCCTTATATCTTCCTGCCTACAATTCGAAATTTGGCGAAACCAGTTTTATTGGAAACTAGATTCAGAGAGCTTCATTTTGAATATAATATTGACTAGCTTTGGTTTGAAATTGGACCAAAAATATATGTTGCAATCTGACAATATAAATCTGCTATGTCAATTTTGGGGCTTTTGTCAATTTTCTTCACGAACGTGCAATTAAAAATTATCTGTAGTAGGGGACTGAATTATTTTCATGAAATTTGTATGTTCTGCAAGGATTCTGAAAATTTCGCCCCTTATAGTGATTTTATGGCTCACGGTTTTTAGGAAATTTGGGGAAAAATATTGCAATGAATATCTATATATATATTTCCCTATAATTCCTAGGCTTATTGAATTGTTTGTTATGTGAATAATTTCTATTCTGTGTATATGTCGTGAAATTTCTGAAACTTTGAATGTGTTATAACCTTTGTGAGAACATAGAATGGTTTGACATGAAATAAGTATAGTTGCATGAAATATAAGGAATTCACTCCTATATTACTTCTGGTTAATGATAAAAATTATGAAGTGTGTTCAGCTTTGATTTTCTGCAAATTGTAATTTTGTTAAGGACTGGATATTGGGGTGTGTCATTTTCTGTTTGTGAGACACGTTGGGCATGATGTAAGAATTAAGTAGTATTTAGTTCTACTCCTCCGTTTCAGCATGATCTGTTCTGTAAAAATTATGCCCTAGTGTAGCACTCTTCCGTGTCCTTAACCTCCTTCTGTGGCGCTGTAATGGTGCTGATAGTCTACTACGACCCATGAGACACTATTTCTGTTCTGTTCTGGGTTTTAGAGGCCAGAGTGCCACGTCCTGACAAGACGGGGGCCACCCACTGATACCTCCTCTACCATTCTGTTCTGGGTATTGGAGACCAGAGTGCCACGTCCTGACAAGACGGGGGCCACCCACTGATACCTCCTCTACCATTCTGTTCTGGGTATTGGAGACCAGAGTGCCATGTCCTGACAAGACAGGGGCCACCCACTGATACCTCCTCTACCATTCTGTTCTGGGTTTTGGAGGCCAGAGTGCCACGTCCTGACAAGACGGGGGCCACCCACTGATACCTCCTCTACCATTCTGTTTCTGATATGCATGCATGTCTCGTCCTCGGCGGAGGTGGGGTCAGACCTTCTGTGGTCATCAGGCCTTCTGTGGCTTTTCTGTTTCCGATGTAGACTATCCGTTTGGATTCTGAAAATTCTGATTTTCTGTCTGTTAGTTCTGATTTCTGTAGTTCTGTTTCGATCTGTATTATAGATGTGTTAGGCAGTGTGTTTAGTAGGGAGGGGTTGGTATACTTATATCCTACTTCATGCTTGATGCCTAATGTTATAAGTATCTGTATTTGATTATGTTTTGTTTCTGATATGAGTGTGCATGTTAAGTTGATTTATCTTATCTGTTACAAAAATGTATTTCAACTTATGCATGATATTTTTGATGTGTACTATGGATGGCTTTTAGTGTCTTTTACTCACTGAGCTTTTTAGCTCACCCCCATTGTTTAAATATTTTCAGGTGAGACATTGGGACAGTGATCGCTACAGCTAATTAACGAATTTACTATGATGCTAATGTTTTATTTAATTTCTAAGAGTTGTCTTCTAAAAATCTGTCAGGCCTGCGTGCCTAACTTAATTATACGATACGTTTTATCTCCTGAGGGCTTATGCCTGTTTTCAGGATATTATATTATAGTTGTCTCGTTTTAATTGTTAGATACGAGTTTTGGATTCGTGAGATTTGAAATTATTCTTATTCTGAAATGTCCGATTTGAGAGTTATTGTTCTTATTCTGCAATATATCTGAAATTGTGTTTTCCACATATGTGTAGTGTGGACATCTGTTTTATTCCAGGATATGCGTGTCTGTGCAGCAGTAAATTATTATACTTGCTGCCGGATTTTCTGGATTTCCGGATTTCTATTTCCTAGTAAATCGATCCTATTCAGTTCTGTGCGGTTTTCAGTTCCGTAGTAATGTCCTTCGATGCCGCTTTCTTCTTGTGTTTTAATGGAAGAGTAAAAATTTTTTGAAACCCCGTATTTTACTTGTATGCGTGTGGGGTGTGATTCTGAGGGATGTTGCAGATGGTATCAGAGGATTTTACTAGCAATTAGAAATTCCGGGGAAGGAAAACTCTGTTTGTGTATTGCTAGAAACCAAGTTAGGATCTGATCTGTGATTGAATATTGGTTGTTATTCTATAGTGTTATGTGGTGCAGGTACAAATGGTGCGACCAAGATCTAGCAGTAGCAACAGTGATCAATAGTCTGATCTGAGGCAGGCCATGGAGGCTATGACTGCTATGATGCAACAACAGAACGCCTTCATCCAGCAGCAAACTCAGATGATGCAGCAGCAGCAGGCGCAACACATGGAGGTTCAGCAACAGTTATTGCAGCGGCTGACGCAGACACAGTCACAACCAACTAGACACGGTGTGGGTGGCGCTGGTTCTCCTCTGGGTAATGGCGCACATCAACGATATGCTCGGTTGGTTCGAGAGTTTTAGCACCTGAACCCGACTGCATTTTATGGTAGTCCGGGGCCCAGAGCGGCTGAGGATTGGCTTTTGACACTGGAAAAGATTTTCCAGGTTTTGCGCTGTGAGGATGCAGACAAGCTATGTTTGTCTGTCTTCATGTTGCGTGGAGATGCCGAAGAATGGTGGAAGGGAGTCGTCCGACTGGCGGCAACTGAATCCAAAGATGTTGATTGGCAGTACTTCATGATGAAGTTCAATGCTAAGTTTTTCCCCTCTAGCTTATCTGAGGAGCGCGAGGTGGAGTTTATTCGTCTTGAGCAGGGCGACCTGACGGTGGATCGGTATGAGGCCACATTCGCTCGGTTGTCGGGGTATGCTCCTCACTTAGTCAACACCGAGGAAAGAAGAGCCAAGAAGTTTCAGTGGGGTCTGAGGAAAGACATCAGGACAAGGGTAGCTATGCTACACTTGGAGGCTTATGCTGAAGTGGTAGACAGGGCTCGCACTGCTGAGAGGTGCATTGCTGAGATGGCTGTTGATACTACAGTCACTGCATCCGCCCCTACTTCTGTGACTTACGCACCCACTCTGGGTGGTAAGGATAAGAAGAATTTCAAGAAAGAGAAGAAAGACAAAAAGGGCAGATACAAACCTTATCAGAAGCCAGCCAGCACAGTTTCTCAGAACGGCAAGAAGTGTCTCCACTGTGGGAGCACTAAACATCAGGATAATGAGTGCTACAGGAAGACTGGCGCTTGCTTCAGATGTGGTAAGGTGGGGCATATGATTAAGGACTGTCCTATGCCGGATGCTAGAGGACAGGGTGAGAAGCCTACTGTGCAGACTCGCGTGTATGCCATCGCGGAGAGGGATGCTTCGGCTTCGAAGTCCGTGGTGGAAGGTACACTTTATGTGTTTAGTTATTTGGCATGCATTCTTTTTGAAAGTACCCCTTAAACTAAGGGGGGGTCCCCTTCTAGGGGGAGCGAAAACCCTAGGCAGTGGCGCATAAAAATTTTGGGCAGCGGATTAGGGTTTCAAGAATCGGTTCATGTGATATGATCAACCAAATGGAAACGATTGCATGTAAGAGATAAAACTCATACCATAGCCATTTCGAATGGCGCCTAGGAAGCAAAGATCAAAGCAGATCTTCTCCAGAGGTGACGCACACAGTTGATGTCGCCTACTCCTCTTTGCGATCCTTGTGCTAGCAAGATCCAAAGAAGTCTTTGATCGAAAATGAGAAAGGGATGAAGAGATCTTTTCTTTGCCGATTTCTCCTCCAAATCCAAGGCGTCGTCACCCACGGAAAAAAAAAGAGGAATGCGTTCAAGTGGCGAGAATAGAGAGAGCACTCTCTTTCGAACGTGAGAGTCTCCAAGTGGAGATCATGGTTGCTAAAAATAGCACCACTAACCGCCCAACATGTTCACGCCAAGTGAACTTGTCGCCTATGCTTGAACCATTTTGGTTTAATTTAATTTTGGTTCAATTACCAAATAAACCAAACGACATGGCCTAGATCATATTAAAACCCTAAGGTTCCAGATCTAGCCGTTGATCTCTATGATGCTCCTGATCTGACCGATCTAGCATCTCTTCTCTCGATCGAAGCTTACCGATCTCAAGCCCTAATCAATCAAACATGATCAGACCAGATCTCACTCACAATCAGAGATTAAATCCCTTTAAACTGAACCCGAAACAATTCAGTCCACACGATCTGACTTAAGTAAGCCATATCATCAATTGTGCGACCCTGAGGGTTTCCTTAAAACATCGGTAACGATAATTTACATTATCACAACCAGTGAGGGGTATCTAGCAACACATCACTGTCTCCCGATATCAAGGAAAGAGTCTTCCAAGACTTCACCCAAAAACAGCACAAGTGTGAATCAATTCACAAAGCATACATATTTCCTTTGCCACTGGATGTTCTTATTGGACAAGCCTGTCAAGCTCGTAACTCCAATATGATGAGCATGATTAGAACAGATGAGCACTGTCACCTGGGTATGGCCATACACTCTCTCAATCATCTCATCCAGGGGGCCCCTTTAGAACATCACACTCCTTAAACAAGGAGACGGCAATCCTATGTCTATCACTAGTGCTCTAACCTGATTCAAGCTCACCATCCAAGATAGTCTATAATCATTATGTTTCAAATGATATTGAACTACCTCAAAACAATGACAATCATCATTTAGAAAACACAAGTGATCTCAAGTCAGAGGAAATGTGCCACTTGTCTTAATCAAGGAATATTCACATTGTGACAAACAATTGAACATCCTAGTAGGGTCTGTCCAGTACATCCCATGTACCTATGAGTCTACATCTTATTCCATGCTCGAAGCATCCTATAAGATTAGAACACATATTAGTCTTAACCATATCGAGGCTGTCTCATGTTTACCAAGATATATCGACTAAGGACATAATAGCATGTCAGCCCAGCTGAACAGCTTTGAGACATTATTCAGAAGAACATATATTGCAGCAGACAATGTAGCTAACTGAATAACAACCATGCCTTTATAAACACATAGAGTTTATTACATGATACTTGTTACATTCCCATAGGCCTCAAACATTAGCCTTAAGGGCATACCCCAACAATCTCCCACTTGCACTTAATCTAATGGTTGAGAAATCTCAAACCCATATTATTACAGTGCTTCTCATGCTTCTGCTGCGCCAGAGGCTTGGTAAGCGGGTCTGCCAGATTGTCATCTGTATGAACCTTGCATACTTTGATCTCGCCACGATCTATGATCTCCCTGATCAAATGAAACCGTCTCTGTATGTGCTTGGACTTCTGGTGCGACCGTGGTTCCTTTGCCTGTGCGATTGCTCCAGTGTTATCACAGAAGATAACCAAAGGATCTGCACACGAAGGAACGACACCAAGTTCTCTCACGAACTTACGAATCCACACTGCCTCCTTGGATGCTTCCGAGGCTGCAACATACTCGGCTTCTGTTGTGGAATCAGCAACAGTTGACTGTTTGAAACTTTTCCACACCACTGCACCTCCATTCAAGCTAAAAACATAGCCTGATTGCGATCGGAAATCATCCTGGTCAGACTGGAACGAAGCATCAGTATATCCTTCAATACTGAGTTCTTCCTGACCACCATATATCAAGAACATATCTTTGGTCCTCCGCAGATATTTTAAAATGTTCTTGACTGCAATCCAGTGCGCCATACCTGGATTACTCTGGTAACGACTGGTTACGCTTAACCCGTAAGCTACGTCTGGGCGAGTACACAACATCGCATACATTATAGAACCAATAGCCGAAGCATAAGGCGTATTGTTCATTTCATCTTTCTCAGTCTGTGTTTGTGGACACTGACTCTTAGAAAGATTCAGACCATGTCTGACTGGAAGATATCCTCGCTTAGAATTCTCTAAGTGAAATCTCTCCAGGACCTTATCGATGTAAGTACTCTGGCACAGCCCGAGAAGCCTCTTAGATCTATCCCTGTAGATCTTCACACCTAACACATAGGCTGCTTCTCCTAGATCTTTCATCTGGAAACATTTCCTCAGCCATGCCTTAACAGCATGCATTTCAGGAATGTCGTTTCCAATGATCAAGATATCATCGACGTAGAGGACTAGGAAAGTAATCACGCTCCCACTAAACCTCTTATATACACACGGGTCATCCTCGTTCTTGATGAAACCAAATTCAGTAACTGATTCATCAAAACGAATATTCCAGCTTCTTGATGCTTGTTTAAGTCCATAAATGGACTTCTTTAACTTGCATATTTTATGACGATCTGCTGGATTAGTGAAACCTTCTGGTTGTGTCATATACACATCCTCATCCAGATTTCCATTAAGGAAAGCTGTTTTCACATCCATCTGCCAAATCTCATAATCATAATATGCAGCTATCGCGAAAAGAATCCGAATAGACTTAAACATGGCTACAGGTGAGAAAGTTTCATCATAATCTATCCCGTAGATTTGTTTGAAACCTTTCGCAACTAGCCTGCCTTTATAGGTAACCACGTTACCATCCATGTCAATCTTCTTCTTGAAGATCCATTTACAGCCTATAGGGATAACTCCCGGAGGCGGATCAACCAAATCCCAGACTTGGTTATCTGACATGGAGTCCATCTCGGCGCGCATAGCCTCAAGCCATCTCGCTGACTCTGGTCCACTGACCGCATCCGCATAAGTAAGGGGTTCATCATTGTCAATGATGTAGACTCCGTCATAGCGCTCAGGCTGTCGACGAATCCTACCCGATCTTCGCGGTTCCCGTGATGTCTGAGCCTCAGGTTGTTCAATAACCTGTTCTACCGGCTCAGGCTCATCCAACTGTGCTTGATCACTTTGTCCTTCTTCTGGATTCTCATCCAGCTTTATTTCTCTCCCACTGGCCTCTTGCAGAAGAAACTCCTTCTCAAGAAATATGGCCGTCCGAGCAACAAAAACCTTGTTCTCATTGGGATCGAAGAAATAATAACCCTTAGTTTCCTTAGGGTAACCGACAAAGATACATTTGTCAGATCTGCTCTCTAGTTTCCCAGAGGCGAGCTTTTTAACATAAGCCTCGCAACCCCAGATCCTGATAAATGTCAAGCTCGGCTGTTTCCCATACCATAACTCATATGGCGTCTTTGAAACTGCCTTGGATGGCACTCGGTTTAGTACCTTTGCAGCTGTTTCCAGCGCAAAACCCCAAAAGGAGTATGGAAGAGTAGCCTGACTCATCATAGAACGAACCATATCAAGTAACGTTCTATTTCTCCTCTCGGACACACCATTCCATTGCGGTGTTCCTGGTGGAGTGAGCTGTGAGATAATCCCACACTCCTTTAGATAGTCAGTAAATGCATGACTTAGGTATTCACCACCTCGATCTGAGCGAAGTGCCTTGATATTACGGCCTAGCTGATTTTGTACTTCATTCTTGAACTCTTTGAACTTGTCAAAAGATTCACTCTTATGTCTCATCAGATAGACATACCCATATCTACTGAAATCATCAGTAAATGTAATGAAGTACTGATAGCCACCTCTGGCATGTTTACTAAATGGCCCACACACATCACTGTGTATGAGGTCAAGTAAACCTGAAGCCCTTTGACCTTTATTAGGAAAAGGTGACTTCGTCATTTTACCCATCAAACAAGCTTTGCATGTATCAATCTCCTTATAGGAGAATGATCCCAGCAGTCCATGATCATGCAACCGCTTAATGCGTTTCTCGTTAATATGGCCTAAACGACTATGCCATAGCAAGGTGCTGTCATCAGCATACTTGGCTTTCTTAATATCAACATTCTGTATAGAACTTTCCATGTCCAACATGAATAACCCATTATTAATTGAACCAGTTGCATAAACAATATTATCATATGACAAAACACACTTTGAAATATTGCATTCAAAGGAAAACCCCTTCCTGACAAGAGCAGGAATGGAGATAATATTTTTAGTTATACTGGGAACAAAATAACAACTGTTTAGTTCCAATACAATTCCAGATGGTAAAGTAATGAAGTAGTCTCCTACAGCAACAGCAGCAACCCGTGCCCCGTTTCCAACGCGTAGGTCCACCTCATGCTGTCCCACCTGCCTTCTTCTCTTGAGTTCCTGCACATTTGAACAAATGTGAACTCCACATGCAGTGTCCAACACCCATGATACAGAAGAAGAATACATGACCTCAGTCACGAATATACCTGAGCCAGAAGCAAAGCTTCCCCTCTTATCTCCTTGGAGCGCTTTACAGTCCTTTTTCCAGTGACCCAGCTGGCCACAGTGGAAACACCTGTATTCCTTAGACCGCTTCACCTTCTGCTTCAGAGCCTTGCTGTAATTCTTGACCGGGGCCTTGCCCTTCTTCCCCTTCTTCTTGTTCCTGGAAGGAACCATCAAGACAGAGGTTGAAGGCTTACCCTTCAGAGTTTCCTCAGTGGTCAAGAGCATATTCAGCAGCTCTGCCGGAGTACAATCGATTTTGTTCATATTAAAATTAATAATGAACGCGTCGAATGATGGCGGGAGAGACTGCAGAATAATGTCCACAGCAAGCTCCTGGTTGATGGTATGCCCCAGTTTCTCTAGAGCCTCCTTGTGCCCAATCATCTTGAGCACGTGAGCTCCCACTGGGCTCCCTTCAGCCAGTTTGCTCTGAAAGAAGAGCTTCGTCAAATTATAGCGTTCAGTCCTCGCCTGTGCAGCATACAACATCTTGAGGTTTGTAATCATGTCTCTAGCCGACATGTCCTCATGCTGACGCTGCAGCGGTGGCGTCATAGACGCTAACATCAGGCAAGCGACATCAATGCTATCATTGACGTGCTTTTCATAGGCTTCCCGAACCGCCCTTGCGGCGTTCGGAGCGGGCTGCGGCGGTATCGCCGTCTCGAGGACATACAGTTTCCTCTCTGCCTTAAGAACGATCTTAAGGTGTCCAAACCAGTCAGAGAAGTTCGGCCCAGCAAACTTCTCTCTTTCCAGTAGGGATCGCACATTGAAGTTCATGGTGTTCGTTGCTGCAGGTATCTACAACAATGCAAGAACAGCAAGGTCAGTATCAATGTATAAGAATCAATCAGGACTTAAGAAAGATTCTTTTTCTCACTATTTTATCAGGCGTGAAAAATCCAGCAAAACAGCCCGAAAGAGTAGAACTCTTTTAGTGAGATGGGATCCAGATTTCATACTTGGTCTCCGCGTCCCGCTCAGGCGAGATAAGATGCACAGAGAGTACAAGCACTAGTTTCTGGTAGGCAGTCCCTGCCGATCGCCAACCCGTGCGATTCCCCTTCATCTGGGCAGTCCAGCAGACTGTGCCAACTGAGTTGGTACAACACAATCTCTGACCCCACAGATGGCTGCCTCCATGTGCAACCATATGCGCCACATATGTAGCCTACACGGTCAAGCTGACCCGACCTACTCCCTGGACCACCATGTGCTATGCTGAGCAACGAGAAGGGATAAATCCCTGCTCTGTAACACACAGGTGTAATCCCGCACCGTCTGAAGATAGATGGACGTGCCCACTGAGTGGGTACAACACGGCTCCAACGATAATCAGAACAGTGAGGTTTCGCGTCAGAAGGCTTACGAGCTTGATATTTAATCATTGGATTTTAACGGTCTTTTATCTTCTTGCCTATCATGCAATTCCTATGGTGATAGCAGAAGATAAATTTACTCATGCAATTCTAATATATAGCAATAAAAGAAAGCATGTGTCTTTTGTGGTAAAAGCCCATAGCCCTAGTGAGACCTTAACCTAACTTAAGTCTACACTTGCTCTTTATGGGTCTTTAGCTGCTCATCTGGCCCAAACCTGAGCCCAAGCGCCAACTGCAGCTCTGGTGCGCCCACCAGGAATTTGCGCCTGGTCCTAGGGTCGAACCCTAGACCTCCCACCTGGTCCAGCCACTGCTGCATGCGCTTCTGCCAAGTGTGCATTGTGCTCTTGTCTAATTAAATTACAAATTTAACTATCTAGACAAGAGTGACACGCAGGTCACTTTCACATTATAAATTAATTAAAATTGTGATACGCAGATCACATAAAGAAAATTAATTTACAACATATAATCCAGGCACGCAGGCCCCAGCACAGCACACATTAAAAACGGGCAGCCCACATAAGACTAAATAAACAAGCAGATGCAACAACCATCATGTGATCCAGTCAGGAAAAATAAATTTTTAAAAAACCCCTTGGGATCGATTTTTTTTTTTTTTTAATTTTTCCTTATTTGCCCCACAACCTTACAATGGTCCATTACTAGGGATCCACTCATCCAACCTAGTCAGATCCACTGCCCTAGCATGCACCAAGTCCTAACTGACTTGAGTCGACCAAAAGGTCAACCATGCATGCACCAAGGCTGAACGACCACACTGAGGTCTGGCAAGCGGGCGTGACCCCGGGCCTAACTCAGGTGCGTTCATCAGTTGTCTCAATCAGACATCGCTACACACCTGTCTGCAGTCGACCTATAGCCACCTCAGGCATGCGCCAAGGTGCTAACTGGTCGACCCATTCAGGCTGTCAGATAGTCTGATCAGACATGTTTGGATCTAACCTAGGGGGTGACTTCAACCCTAATAACCCATCTAAGGGTTTAATGTAGGAGCATTAGATCTAAGGTGAAACGCGCATGTGATCAAGGTTTTAGAAAAACTTACAAAAACATGCGCCAACAACAACATGCGCAATGGAGAAAATAACATCTATACAAATCATGAATTTTCGCCAACTTAGATAATCGCATGTAACCTATAGATCTATTATAATGCGCATACATGGATCATATGACATATCATGGCAATCATAAACAAGCATGAAACATCAGGCTCTGATACCAATTGAAAGTACCCCTTAAACTAAGGGGGGGTCCCCTTCTAGGGGGAGCGAAAACCCTAGGCAGTGGCGCATAAAAATTTTGGGCAGCGGATTAGGGTTTCAAGAATCGGTTCATGTGATATGATCAACCAAATGGAAACGATTGCATGTAAGAGATAAAACTCATACCATAGCCATTTCGAATGGCGCCTAGGAAGCAAAGATCAAAGCAGATCTTCTCCAGAGGTGACGCACACAGTTGATGTCGCCTACTCCTCTTTGCGATCCTTGTGCTAGCAAGATCCAAAGAAGTCTTTGATCGAAAATGAGAAAGGGATGAAGAGATCTTTTCTTTGCCGATTTCTCCTCCAAATCCAAGGCGTCGTCACCCACGGAAAAAAAAAGAGGAATGCGTTCAAGTGGCGAGAATAGAGAGAGCACTCTCTTTCGAACGTGAGAGTCTCCAAGTGGAGATCATGGTTGCTAAAAATAGCACCACTAACCGCCCAACATGTTCACGCCAAGTGAACTTGTCGCCTATGCTTGAACCATTTTGGTTTAATTTAATTTTGGTTCAATTACCAAATAAACCAAACGACATGGCCTAGATCATATTAAAACCCTAAGGTTCCAGATCTAGCCGTTGATCTCTATGATGCTCCTGATCTGACCGATCTAGCATCTCTTCTCTCGATCGAAGCTTACCGATCTCAAGCCCTAATCAATCAAACATGATCAGACCAGATCTCACTCACAATCAGAGATTAAATCCCTTTAAACTGAACCCGAAACAATTCAGTCCACACGATCTGACTTAAGTAAGCCATATCATCAATTGTGCGACCCTGAGGGTTTCCTTAAAACATCGGTAACGATAATTTACATTATCACAACCAGTGAGGGGTATCTAGCAACACATCACTGTCTCCCGATATCAAGGAAAGAGTCTTCCAAGACTTCACCCAAAAACAGCACAAGTGTGAATCAATTCACAAAGCATACATATTTCCTTTGCCACTGGATGTTCTTATTGGACAAGCCTGTCAAGCTCGTAACTCCAATATGATGAGCATGATTAGAACAGATGAGCACTGTCACCTGGGTATGGCCATACACTCTCTCAATCATCTCATCCAGGGGGCCCCTTTAGAACATCACACTCCTTAAACAAGGAGACGGCAATCCTATGTCTATCACTAGTGCTCTAACCTGATTCAAGCTCACCATCCAAGATAGTCTATAATCATTATGTTTCAAATGATATTGAACTACCTCAAAACAATGACAATCATCATTTAGAAAACACAAGTGATCTCAAGTCAGAGGAAATGTGCCACTTGTCTTAATCAAGGAATATTCACATTGTGACAAACAATTGAACATCCTAGTAGGGTCTGTCCAGTACATCCCATGTACCTATGAGTCTACATCTTATTCCATGCTCGAAGCATCCTATAAGATTAGAACACATATTAGTCTTAACCATATCGAGGCTGTCTCATGTTTACCAAGATATATCGACTAAGGACATAATAGCATGTCAGCCCAGCTGAACAGCTTTGAGACATTATTCAGAAGAACATATATTGCAGCAGACAATGTAGCTAACTGAATAACAACCATGCCTTTATAAACACATAGAGTTTATTACATGATACTTGTTACATTCCCATAGGCCTCAAACATTAGCCTTAAGGGCATACCCCAACACTTTTTGATCCTGGTGCCAATTTATCTTTTGTGTCTGCATGTTTTGCACCATGTCTGCCTGTGTTGCCTAGGATACTTGATTTCTGTATTTCTGTTCATACACCTATGGGTGAGGCCGTATCTACAGATATAGCATATCCTGACTGTTTGATTAAGGTTGAAGGATATGATTTACCTATTGATTTGATTAGTCTTCCTATGAAAGACTATGACATCATTCTGGGCATGGATTGGCTGTCTGCCTATCATGCTACTTTAGATTGTTTTGAAAAGTTAATTACTCTGCATCTAAGTGATGGACAGCAACTGGTTATCCAAGGCCGGATTTCAGAACAGGAGCCTTTGGTGATATCTCATCTGCAGGCCAGGAAGCTTTTAGCCGAGGGCTGCAAGGGGTATCTGGCGCATGTCAAGGTGCAGACTGAGCCTGATTTGGATCTGGCTAAAATTCCTGTGGTAAGAGAGTTTACTGACGTCTTCTCTGATGATTTATCTGGGTTACCACCCAGCAGAGAAGTTGAGTTTGGTATCGAGTTGTTGCCAGGCACGGCACCGATATCTAAAGCTCCTTACAGGATGGCAACTTCAGAACTGACAGAGCTGAAGAAGCAACTGGAAGAATTATTAGAGAAGGGGTATATTCGACCCAGTGTTTCTCCATGGGGAGCACCTGTGTTATTTGTGAAGAAGAAGGATGGTACTTTGCGCATGTGCATCGATTACCGTCAACTCAATCAAGTGACTGTTAGGAATAAGTACCCATTACCCCGTATTGATGATCTCTTTGATCAGTTGCAGGGTGCTACTGTATTCTCTAAAATTGACCTGAGGTCTGGCTATCATCAGTTGAGAGTTCAGGAGGAGGATGTACCTAAAACTGCATTCAGGACCAGGTATGGGCACTATGAGTTTCTTGTTATGCCTTTTGGACTGACAAATGCCCCTGCAGTGTTTATGGATCTGATGAACAGAGTATTTCATGAACTTCTGGACAAATGTGTGGTCGTCTTCATAGATGATATTCTGAACTACTCCAAGAATGCGCAAGATCACACTCAGGATTTGCGCAAGGTGCTGGAGATTCTGCGGCTGAAGCAGCTGTATGCTAAGGCCAGCAAATGTGAGTTCTGGTTACATCAGATTGGCTTTCTGGGACACATTATTTCTGGCCAGGGTGTGTCTGTGGATCCAGTGAAGGTGGAGGCCATTCTTCACTGGGGAAGACCAACTACAGCGACTGAGGTCAGAAGTTTTCTGGGCTTAGCTGGATACTACCGCCGTTTTGTGGAGGGTTTTTCCAAGCTAGCTGGTCCTCTGACTAAGCTAACTAGAAAGAATTTGAAGTTTGAGTGGTCTGATGATTGTGAGTTTAGTTTTCAAGAACTGAAAAGGAGACTGACCAGTGCTCCTATCCTCATCATTCCCTGTGATGGAGAGAAGTTCACTGTGTACACTGATGCCTCTGGTAAGGGTCTGGGTGCTGTACTGATGCAGCAAGGAAAGGTAGTTGCTTATGCTTCAAGGCAACTCAAAGATTATGAGGTAAACTACCCCACTCATGATCTGGAGTTGGCAGCTGTAGTTTTTGCCTTGAAGATCTGGAGGCACTATCTATTTGGACAGACATTTGAATTGTTTACAGATCACCAGAGCTTGAAGTATATCTTCACTCAGAAAGAGCTGAATATGAGACAGAGGCGATGGCTTGAATTGATAAAGGATTATGACTTCACCATCCAATATCAGTCTGGTAAAGCCAATATGGTGGCTGATGCTCTTAGTCGGTATCCTGTGACTCAGATAGCTGCACTGCGAGTCCAGGAGTGGAAATTATTGCAGGAGTTCAGTGACATGCATCTGAGTGTGACTCCGGGTGAGAGAGGCGGTCTTCTAGCTTCTCTCAGGGTTCAGTCAGACTTACTGCAGAGACTGAGATCAGGGCAGCAGTCAGATCAGGATATTCTACGGTGGAAAGAGAGGTCGGAGCAAGGCTGTGTTGAGAATTTCAGTATGTCGGATGATGGTCTCCTCAGATTCCGTGGAAGGGTCTGTGTTCCTGAGGACCCTGAGTTGAGAAATGAAATTCTTAAGGAAAGCCATTGCACTAAGTATACCGTTCATCCTGGTAGTACCAAGATGTATCAGGATCTGAAAAAGACTTTCTGGTGGCATGGTATGAAGAAGGATGTGCATTTGTTTGTGTCCAGATGTTTGACTTGCCAAACCGTGAAGACTGAGCATCAGAGGCTGGGCGGTTTGATGCAGTCTCTCCCTATTCATCAGTGGAAATGGGAGCATATCAGTATGGACTTTGTGTGTGGACTGCCCAATACCAGAAGGAATCATGATGCCGTATGGGTGATTGTGGACAGACTCACGAAGTCAGCTCACTTTTTACCGATCAAAATGACTTACAGTTTGGATCGGTTAGCAAAACTGTACATCGATGAGATTGTCAGATTGCATGGAGTTCCCTTGGACATTGTCTCTAACCGTGATCCTCGATTTCTGTCCAGGTTTTGGAAGAAATTACAGGAAGATTTGGGAACTAATCTGAGTTTCAGCACTGCATATCATCCTCAATCTGATGGTCAGACAGAGAGAACTATTCAGACACTTGAGGATCTTCTGAGATCTTATGTGGTTGACTGGTCTGTTGAGTGGGATCTGGACTTATCACTGATAGAGTTCACCTACAACAATAGCTTTCACTCTAGCATACAGATGGCTCCGTATGAGGCCCTATATGGGAGGAAATGCAGAACACCAATATGCTGGGAGGAAACTGGGGACAGAACAGTGCTAAGGTCTGATGCTGTTCAGGAAGCCACTGAGAAGATTAGAGAAATTCAGAGGAAGATGAAGATTGCTCAGGATAGACAGAAGAGTTATGCTGATGTGAGGCGGCGACCTCTTGAGTTTTTGGTGGGAGAGCATGTTTTCCTAAAGGTCTCACCTATGAAAGGGGTGATGAGATTTGGAAAGAGGGGAAAATTGAGTCCCAGGTACATTGGTCCCTTTGATATCATTGAGAGGGTTGGACCTGTGGCATACCGACTTGCTCTGCCCCCATCACTGGAACACCTCCATAATGTGTTCCATGTTTCTGCACTCAGAAAATATTGTTCTGATCCTTCTCATATTCTAGAGTTGGAACCCCTTCAGCTTGAAGAGAACATGACTTTTATGGTGAAACCTCTTAGAATTGAAGATAGAAAAGAGAAAGTGCTGAGAAATAAGGTTATTCCACTTGTGAAAGTCATATGGGGAAATCAGTCTGTTGAAGAAGCCTCTTGGGAGGTTGAAGCAGATATGAGAAAGGAGCATCCTCACCTGTTCAGTGACGGGCTTGGTCAGCTTTAGAGGACTAAAGCTCTATAAGGGGGGGAGGATGTAACGCCCTCAATTTTTCTGAATTATGATTTAAGGTTAGAAATTCTGTTTCTGTATTTTTATCTATTAAAATTTTGGGATTTTTGCCTAATTGTAGGACTTTTTCCTACAGGGCAAAAATAATTATTTTGGTTGGGGCTTCGAACCCTCAACCTTGACTTTTTGCTCCTGGAATTCTTCCACCATGGTGGCGCATATTTCTGTGTTATTGGAGTGGCGCATGGTGGTTAAGCCCAGGTGAGCCCTTAAAACCGATTTTCACTTAAGTTAACTGGGTTATTGGATCTTGGATCCGTTTGGAGTGGGAGAAAAAGAGAAATATCGTGAAGAGCTCCTCTCCCTCACGATTTTTGTTGTTTTCTTGCCCTAGCCGCCTGTGGTTGTCGCCTCTTACTGTGTTTGGCGCCTCCTGCAAATTTCTAACGCTGGTGGTGGCAGACTGGTGGTGGACGAAGTTCCTGGAGATCCCTGACCCTCTGTTGTGGCGTTTTTTTTTCTGTGGGCGATTTTCAGTGAGTAATTCGATCCTAAGGAGTCTAATCCTATTTGCAATGATTATCTGTATGAACCAAAAATCTGCAAGTAGATCCTGTGTTTTTTTCTATTCTATAGGTCGGATCTGAATATGCATGATGATTCAGAAATTTTGTCTTGCTGAAAATTATAGTCGCCAATCTGACCTTACTGTGCTTTAACCTCAATATCTCATGATCTATAGATCCAAATCACACGAAACAAATTTTGTATGAAACTAGATTCGCTCAGCTTTGATTCTTATATGATATCGACCATATCCGAGCTGTATTCGTATTTCAATCTGTATTGCAATCTAGCTGTACAAAATCAGTTTTCTGGAAATCTGGATTTCGACCTTTATGTGTTCGAACAATCATATCTCCCTAGGTATAGCTCGAAATCTTGTCAAATCAGTTTTATTAGACCGTAGGCTTGAAGAGCTTCATTTTGACTCCCATAACGCCTATTTTCGATTAGTTATTAGATCTGAAATATATGTCGTAATTCTGATATATGAATCTGTTTTCTTGAAATCTGAAATTCTGACCCACCTATGTTCGAACCCTTATATCTTCCTGCCTACAATTCGAAATTTGGCGAAACCAGTTTTATTGGAAACTAGATTCAGAGAGCTTCATTTTGAATATAATATTGACTAGCTTTGGTTCGAAATTGGACCAAAAATATATGTTGCAATCTGACAATATAAATCTGCTATGTCAATTTTGGGGCTTTTGTCAATTTTCTTCACGAACGTGCAATTAAAAATTATCTGTAGTAGGGGACTGAATTATTTTCATGAAATTTGTATGTTCTGCAAGGATTCTGAAAATTTTGCCCCTTACAGTGATTTTATGGCTCACGGTTTTTAGGAAATTTGGGGAAAAATATTGCAATGAATATCTATATATATATTTCCCTATAATTCCTAGGCTTATTGAATTGTTTGTTATGTGAATAATTTCTATTCTGTGTATATGTCGTGAAATTTCTGAAACTTTGAATGTGTTATAACCTTTGTGAGAACATAGAATGGTTTGACATGAAATAAGTATAGTTGCATGAAATATAAGGAATTCACTCCTATATTACTTCTGGTTAATGATAAAAATTATGAAGTGTGTTCAGCTTTGATTTTCTGCAAATTGTAATTTTGTTAAGGACTGGATATTGGGGTGTGTCATTTTCTGTTTGTGAGACACGTTGGGCATGATGTAAGAATTAAGTAGTATTTAGTTCTACTCCTCCGTTTCAGCATGATCTGTTCTGTAAAAATTATGCCCTAGTGTAGCACTCTTCCGTGTCCTTAACCTCCTTCTGTGGCGCTGTAATGGTGCTGATAGTCTACTACGACCCATGAGACACTATTTCTGTTCTGTTCTGGGTTTTGGAGGCCAGAGTGCCACGTCCTGACAAGACGGGGGCCACCCACTGATACCTCCTCTACCATTCTGTTCTGGGTATTGGAGACCAGAGTGCCACGTCCTGACAAGACGGGGGCCACCCACTGATACCTCCTCTACCATTCTGTTCTGGGTATTGGAGACCAGAGTGCCACGTCCTGACAAGACAGGGGCCACCCACTGATACCTCCTCTACCATTCTGTTCTGGGTTTTGGAGGCCAGAGTGCCACGTCCTGACAAGACGGGGGCCACCCACTGATACCTCCTCTACCATTCTGTTTCTGATATGCATGCATGTCTCGTCCTCGGCGGAGGTGGGGTCAGACCTTCTGTGGTCATCAGGCCTTCTGTGGCCTTTCTGTTTCCGATGTAGACTATCCGTTTGGATTCTGAAAATTCTGATTTTCTGTCTGTCAGTTCTGATTTCTGTAGTTCTGTTTCGATCTGTATTATAGATGTGTTAGGCAGTGTGTTTAGTAGGGAGGGGTTGGTATACTTATATCCTACTTCATGCTTGATGCCTAATGTTATAAGTATCTGTATTTGATTATGTTTTGTTTCTGATATGAGTGTGCATGTTAAGTTGATTTATCTTATCTGTTACAAAAATGTATTTCAACTTATGCATGATATTTTTGATGTGTACTATGGATGGCTTTTAGTGTCTTTTACTCACTGAGCTTTTTAGCTCACCCCCGTTGTTTAAATATTTTCAGGTGAGACATTGGGACAGTGATCGCTACAGCTAATTAACGAATTTACTATGATGCTAATGTTTTATTTAATTTCTAAGAGTTGTCTTCTAAAAATCTGTCAGGCCTGCGTGCCTAACTTAATTATACGATACGTTTTATCTCCTGAGGGCTTATGCCTATTTTCAGGATATTATATTATAGTTGTCTCGTTTTAATTGTTAGATACGAGTTTTGGATTCGTGAGATTTGAAATTATTCTTATTCTGAAATGTCCGATTTGAGAGTTATTGTTCTTATTCCGCAATATATCTGAAATTGTGTTTTCCACATATGTGTAGTGTGGACATCTGTTTTATTCCAGGATATGCGTGTCTGTGCAGCAGTAAATTATTATACTTGCTGCCGGATTTTCTGGATTTCCGGATTTCTATTTCCTAGTAAATCGATCCTATTCAGTTCTGTGCGGTTTTCAGTTCCGTAGTAATGTCCTTCGATGCCGCTTTCTTCTTGTGTTTTAATGGAAGAGTAAAATTTTTTTGAAACCCCGTATTTTACTTGTATGCGTGTGGGGTGTGATTCTGAGGGATGTTGCAGATAGTGATAGAGGACTCTCCGGTATTGTCGTTGATTTATTGGTATATGTATATGGATATTTTGGCCATGTTGCCGATGCTTTATTCTGTTAGTGTTGATGGAAAACTGTCATATATGTGATATTGATTATTCACTATTGTATATGTACATTTTGGGCTTTTATTATTTAATTATAGATTTCTATTAACAGTGTTGGTTGAGGCTGAATTAGTAAACCCAATTATCATGTGTTACTGGTGGGCTACCAGCCGCCGACCTAATACTTGTGGGTGGGGGGTTGACAATTAGGCACTTTGGTCTACCTTAAATAGTAAGCTTGTTAAGAATCATTATTGAAACAGATTGTGAAGGCTCTATTTCACTTATTGAAGGTCATACACGTCCAACTAGGTTAGAGATCATAACATTTTGACTTAAATTGATTCATATTGAGTAGGCCTACTTGTTTTAAGCTTCTTTCGATCCGTGGGGGAGGCAAACCAAACCGCCAATTGGCTAGCTCAGTTAATACCACTTGTAACGTCTAGCCACGTAGTTCACCAAACGAGCTGAACTATATTTTGGTCTCTCCAACTCATGAAGCACCTTACAATGAATAAATCTTAGCTTCCTGTTTTTTAAAAAATGTAAAAGATAATATGAGGATTAGATAATAATATAACTATGAGTTGAATGATCAGTCCCATCTCTCTAAATAATTTGTTTCTTTCTCATAGTAAAATAGATTCCTTCCTCCCTTCTTTCATCCACGTCATCTGATCTGATCATTCCTGTCGGAATTAGGCCGCGACTTAACTCGCGACAGCGACACATTAATTTCCTCTCCAAACGAAGCCAAGTAATAAATCCCGAATACTCTATTATCTTACCTTACCTTATAAAATAACAAAGTACTGCGGAGAAAAGTTTGCACCAAGGGCCGCGTCAAAACGGCTGGGCGTCTCCAACTCCACTTCCATATTTCTCTATTTTTTTATTATATTCTCTCTTCCGCTACCGCCCGACGATTGATGACGGTTCCCAACGTCGACATGATCGCCGCCTCGCTGAGGAGCTGCTCGCTGAGGGGAGGAGCAGGGGCCGGAGTTGGAGTTGGAGGCGACCAATCGCCGCAGCCCCAACTCACGGAGGCGACCGAGGAGAGTCAAGGGGAAGTCACGGTGGAGTTGAACTCGGAGGCCGCCCTCCCGTACAACTGGGAGCAGCACCTCGACATGCGGGTGCCATTTCAGTAGTTTCCACTTCGTTCCCGCTTCTTAAATGTTCCGTAACCAATCATTTATCATAAATGCGTCCTCTCTCGCCTTCAAAATGCGATTTTGGATTCGATTCCAGCGTCAAAATCCTTCCTTTATTTGCTTATCTTGCCTTCTTCTTTCTCCGTGACGTTGTCACTGAATAGAGGCCGGAGGAGGAATCAATATTTGCATCTCCTTCCCCCCTTGTCCAAGATGTTATCATAAATTTTGATACAATCAAGCTCAATATAAGCGAGATCTGTGTATCTCCAACATCTATTTTCTGTTTCGTTCTTTTGCCTAGCTCTTTCATCTTGGTGGTGGTGATTTCTGAGTGTTTGCTTTTTTGAGCTCTAGCTTCATAATGAGTTCCCTGGTTTTATTATTCTTTTGAAAAGATCAAAAGGAGAAAAACAGGAAATCCTTCGTCTCGTTATTTAATCAGTACCTGCTTGCAAAACAGTTATAGACATCGATTAATTTGCTCTTTTAAATCCTATGATAAATTCAATCTTACATGTTGCAGACGGGAGATATCTACTACATAAACTGGGAGACCGGCGTCAGGACCACAGAGGACCCACGTACCCCCGCAGCCATCGCCGCCTCAACCTTCTCTTCAACCTACTGCTACTCGGACGAAGATGACCAAACATCGGATGCACACAGCTGCGTCTCTCACACAGCCATCGGGAATTACTATGGTGACGACGATGACAACGAGGACGAGGAAGACGACTCCAACTCTACTGATTCATCCAGCCTTTCTTCTGCCTCCCCAGCTCAAACATCCGCTGCAGAGGATGCCACATCTGGCTGCGGTGATGGCCAAGTCCTTGTCGCCGCCGGTTGCAAAAGCTGCTTCATGTTCTTCTTGGTTCCCAAAAGCGTCGGCTCCTGTCCCAAGTGCGGCCTCCTCCTTCTAAACCTCGACCACAATGGATTCGTGTGAATTAAAATTTGGCCTTGTTCTTTCATTCGGATGAATCCAGTAGAAAAAAATGATTAAGTTCTCTTTTTCTTCTTACTAATTGCTATCCGCCATGGTGAAGAATACGAGTGAGTTTTGCAGACAACGGTGGGGAAGAAAACAGGCGATGTACCGGGAAATTAATTGACCCACCCAAGTACGAAAATATTCACCTACTGTTTATCTCGTAGTACGAAATTACTAGCCCAAAACCATTCTCTTTTCTCTACTCTCGATCGATATTACCTTGCTAAAGAGTCTTAGTTTGAAGGGTAAAAAACAGTATCGATCTACTCTTGTTCAGCCAGCTTAAGTAGATCGAGTTTTTATCAAAAAAAAGCAACACTATGAGCTTTCCCCTCTTCCTTGCTTGTAGAAGATGGAGTGGATGAGGGAAAAAAGAGCTGTTGTAGTAAGAATGAAGTGCTCAAGACAAAAAGGGATTTCCTTGGTTTAGCAGAAGGGAATCTGCTCAGGACTGAGACGACATAATTGCAGCGCTGGAACAGAACACAACATAACACTGTAGTTCCAACAGTATGGAATCACAGTATCACACAAAGGGGGAGAGAGAGAGAGAGTAGAATCAGTAGATACAGATGTGTGTGGGGATACTGACATTACAATGTCCAAGCAGCCTCAAATCCGCTTTTGCCTTGTGAAAGAAGCTCACTCTTCGACTTTTGAGTTTTGACAAAAGAAGCAAGACAAGAGCAGCTGCAGCAGCTGCTGTTGCTTCGACTGCCCGACTGCTAATAGCTCAATTCTTTCGTGCAGGCCTATCATTTCCTGCCTCTCACCTCTCCTTGGTTGTCTTCCTGTAACCTGTGGTTCTTCCTAGTGTGTTTAGTTTGGCGAATTGACTGCTTTGCTGCGTTGTGGAATGATAGCCAAATGATGCAACGTAAAGTTCCCTTTGGCTCTTTGCTCCTTCGGAGTCACCGGTCCTACCACATGTTCATAGACTATGCTGAACCGATAAATAGGAAGCGCCCAGGGGGTGAGCTTTGATTTTACTTAAGAAGGGTTCTTTCCTGTGTGTTTTTGTTACTATATTCTACTTTTAAGAAAGCTATTTGGTAGTCATCTCATCCTGCATAAAATTATTATTACTGTAATTGTAAGCTTTGTAGAATTACCTCTCAACTGTAAATACATCATGTCATCTAAATTTAAAATAAATTTTATTTAACATTTCTTTCATTCTTATAATTTTGAATAAGCTTACATCATAATTACCAACTAGGATAAAATTTATCATTTCTTATTTCTTCCATTAATAACTAAAAGATTAAAACATTAATATAAAAGTATTAATTGTGTGTGTGTGTTTTCTAAGGGAAAAGATAAAATTCTTATTAAATATAGACAAAAAATTATAGTTTTATTATGAATATTTATTTTAATTATGCCTAATCCAAAAATACATATTCTAAGTCTATGATAAATATTGAAAAAGGATATGATATGTAGATAAACGATATAATTATATCATTGGTGACATAAGGTACTATCTTAAATGTACGAGTTGTGATGATAAAAGATGAACGATTTGTGCTAAGCATAAAGCGCTGATGCTAAGTGTTTTAAATATATTACATAAAGATTGTTCTATGCTATAACACATAAAATTTATCATGTCCAATGTGGTGCATTCAAGCTATTATAAAGTAAAATAATGGTATACCATATTGATACATCTTTCAGAGTAATTGATCGTCTAATCATTATAACCATAGAATGGGAGCAAACATTGCTTGTGCTAATTACTCTTTTCTCTTCATTTATATAGGACGCATCTTGTAATGATTAGACGCTTGAATTAGGATCTTCTTAAATGGTTGGAATCTAGGGCAACCTTAGATACAAGAAATTCATATATCTGCAACTCCATCTATTTTGAAGCTATTAAAGCTTCTATGTCCTTTCATAAGAGTAGCAAATTGGGTATATTGTATGGGTTTGAGACCTTGGGATGCTTGGAACCATCTTGACTGTTTCAGTTAGGATGGATTGGAGCTCCATAGTATGTTTTATTACTCATTTTCTTGCAAGCAAGAGGAAAGTCCTACAAGGTTGTTAAACATCACCCCATTTTACGCTCAAGTGTTTACCATCTACTAGTATCCACACAGCGACAAGCAATGTGGAGGACAGTAGTGCTAGCCTCGAAATCAAGGATTAGCGCCTTAATGCTCATGGCTAGGGAGGAGGAAGGTGGTGCAAGGAGGAGGGGAGAGGGTGCCAATCAGAGAGAGGAGATAACTATTTATGTGTTAAGGGCCGACCCTTGCCTGCTTGTTTATAAAAAGCCAAGCTCCCCTCTTATGGCATGGTCGATTGGCCATGCCATTGATTTGTGTGCCTAGACAAGGCTTTCATAAGAAGAGGAGAGAAGACTTTGCCTTTAGAAGCAAAATCTCTTCCGTGATCACCTCTTATGTCAAGGCCTTGTTGCCTTGCTTAGCCGGCCACCTTGGCATACCTTCCATGACAAGGGCGCCTCGCCTTGCCACCTAGGCTAGGTGCTAGAGGTTGGTGCCTAAGCTAAAGCCTAGTGCTTGGCCTCCTTGATGCTTCCCTCTCATACAGTAAGCACATATGCTAGTGCTCATTGGGCACTTGGCCCAATGAGGTGACTATTGGAGTTTATGCCCTAGGACATATGGATGGTCCCATGGGATGTGTATCACATCTGTATTTGATAGTTGACATATCCTGGTATAGTCATTGTTATGAATTTTGTACATATGCGGCACATGTACATTTGCATAGATAATGTCCATAGAGATAGAATTTGTCTAGTCTATGTTCTTGTCCCCGGTTGAGAATCATAGTAGATATGAGACAACTCTGATTCATTTGAGACTGTTATATGCATTGGTTAAGCACAGGTTGCTAACACAGGGATATGAGTATATCAAGGGAGATATACTGGACCGACTTGTCGTGATGATTCTTCTTGGTATCACAAGATGAATATCACAGTGACGGAGGTATGCTTATCCTTGACTTAAGGGCATTGATATCTCTATATAGTGAGTGATGCACTTTCATACAACCTAACACTTCGCCATAGTAGGGGAGTCATAATGATTGTCATTGAGTGTATTACAAGCCATAACAGAGATACAATAAGTCAATAGAAGATTTGCTCTTTCCTTGCGAGGAAGCTTGATGTCCATGGTGCTCCTACATGGATGCATGACTGAAAGTGTATAACCATACCCAGGTGAGAACCTGATTTAGTCATGACCATTTGATTAGGTTAAACAAGTGTGACACACTTGTTCAATCTGGACATCAGCCTGGCAAAAGGACAAATGTGTACATATTCTTTATTGCAATTTTAGGGGATATCGATGATGACTCCATTATGATGACTTAGGTAGCCATGATGTACTTGTTGGGGTATGCCCTTAAGGCTAATGTTTGAGGCCTAGGGATTCTATGAGTATCATGTATATAAACTCTTATGTTTATAAAGGGAATGGTTGTTATTCAGTTTGTTACATTGTCTGCCGCAATAAGTGTACTGCTGAATAATGTCTCAAAGCTGTTCAGCTAGGCTGACATGCTATATGTCCTTAGTCGAGATATCTTGGTGAACATAAGACAGCCTTGATATGATTGAGACTAATATGTGTTCTAATCTTATAGGATGCTTCGAGCATGGAATAAGATGTAGACTCATGGGTACATTGGATGTACTGGACAGACCCTACTAGGATATTCAATTGCTTGTCACAATGTGAATAATCCTTGATTGCAACAAGTGGCACATGTCCTCTGACTTGAGATCACTTGTGTTTCTAAATGATGATTGTCATTGTTTTGAGGTAGTTCAATATCATTTGAAACATAATGGTTATAGACTATCTTGGATAATGATCATGAGTCAGGTTAGGACACTAGTGATAGATAAAGGATTGCCGTCTCCTTGTTTAAGGAGTATGATGTTCTAAAGGGGCCCCCCCTAAATGAGATGATTGAGAAAGTGTATGGCCATACCCAGGTGACTATGTTCATCTGGTCTAATCATGCTCATCATATTGGAGCTACAGGCTTGACATGCTTGTCCAATAAGAACATCCAGTGGCAAAGGAAACATGTATGCCTTGTGAATGGATTCACACTTGTGCTGTGGTTTGGGTGTAGTCTTGGAAGACTCTTTCCTTTATATCGGGAGACAGTGATGTGTTGCTAGATACCCCTCACTGATCGTGATAACGAAAGTTATCGTTACCGACATTTAAAGGAAACCCTCAGGGTCGCACAATTTGATGATATGGCTTACTTGAGTCAGATCGTGTGGACTGAATTGTTTGGGTTCAGTTTAAAGGGATTTAATCTCTGATTGTAAGTGAGATCTGGTCTGATCATGTTTGATTGATTAGGGCTTGAGATCGGTAAGCTTCGATCGAGAGAGATGATGCTAGATCGGTGAGATCAGGAGCATCAGGAGATGAACGGTTAGATCTTGAGCCTTAGGGTTTGATATGATCTAGACCAAGAAGCTTGGGCTTATTTGATTTGGTTATTGAACCAAATGCAATTGAACCAAATTAGAACCGGTTCACTTATGTGAACGCATGGTTCGAAAGGGTGAAGGCGTTTTGGTTGTTAATGAGTGCATGCTTCCATTTATGGTAAGTTATCAAGGCCTCTCTTCAAAACGCCTAACGCCAAGCCGTTCACGGTGAGACTTCACTTCACTTGGCTTCTTGCATTTTCGTGTGAAGAAGAGGTGGACGAAGGTGTGGAGCTCTCGGCCAAGCTTGATCTCTCATCATCCTCACGCGACAAGGACCCTTTGAAGCGCTTTGCTAGCACAAAGGATTCAAAGGAGCAAGCCATCTACATTTGTTGTGTGCGTCACCTTTGGAGAAGGAGCATTTGCGTCTTTGCTTCCAAGGCACCATCCAATTCGATGGCATTGGTATGATCTCCTTCTTGATCTAATCAATCTATCAAAGTTGATCATATGAGCATATAAGCGATTATTGTTGTTGAAACCCTAGCAAAATTATCATGCGCCTCCTTAGGGTTTTCTCGCTCCCCCTTGAAGGGGACCCTTCAATTGGTATCAGAGCAGGTTCTTATATGGTTCATATGATTGCTATGTATGCTATGTGATCCTTGTATGCTTAGATCTTCCTTACATGCGAGATTTACATGTAAATTTTATTCATGCCGAAACTTGTATGTTTCCTTGGCGCATGTATGTTGGTTGCGCTTCTATCATGTTGTTGTAGTTGTTTTTCTAAAATCCTAAATGACATGCGCGACTTTCATTAGATCTAAGCCGCACCTACAATAAACCCTTAGACGGGTTAGTAGGGTTGAAGTCATCTCTAGTTCAGATCCAACTAGTCTGATCAGACCATCTGACAGCCTAGATGGGTCGACCAGATGGCACCTATGCGCATGCATTAGGTGGCTATAGGTCGACTGCATCAAAGGCGTGTAGCGATGTCTGGTTGAGACAACCTATGAACGCACATGAGTTAGGCCCGGGGTCACACCCGCTTGCCAGAGCTCATGAGGTCGTTCAGCCCTTAGCGCATGCATGGTTGACCATTAGGTCAACTCAAGTCAGTTAGGACTTGGTGCATGCAAGGGCAGTGGATCTAACTAGTTTGATGAGTGGATCCCTATTAATGGACCGTTGTAAGGTTGTAGGGCATATAAGAAAACTAAAATTGATGCCAATGGGTTTTCAAAATTTTATTTTCTTATTGGATCACATGTTGATTGTAAGCATCTGCTTGTTTATTTAATCTTATGTGGGCTGCCCGTGTTAATGTGTGCTGTGCTGGGGCCTGTGAGCCTGAGATTGAATTGTAAATTAATTGTTATTGTGATCTGCGCATCACATGTTATTTAATTCATAATGTGTAATTGACCTACGAGTCAATCATGTCTAGATAGATTAAATTGTAAGTTTAATCAGACATGAGCACAGAGCACAGTTGGCAGAGGCGCATGCAGCAAGAGGCTTGACCAGGTGGGAGGTCTAGGGTTTGACCCTAAGACTGGCGCATTAACCTGGTGGGCGCACCTGAGCTGCATTTGGCGCTAGGGTCCTGGGTTGGGCCATATGAGATGCAAAAGAGCTCAAGTGAAGACTTAAGTAAAATTAAGGTCTTACTTAGGGTTCATGGGCTTTTACCACATAAGATCAGCATGCTTTCTACTTATTGCTTATAATTAGAATTGCATGTTTAGTTATCTTCTGCTATCACCATAGGGTTTGCATGATAGTTAAGAAGATAAAAGACCGTTAAAATCCAACGCTAAAATATCAAGCACGTAATGCCTTCTGGCGCGAAACCTCACTGTTCTGACTATCGTTGGGGCCGTGTTGTACCCACTCAGTGGGCACGCCCATCTATCTTCAGACGGTGTGTGATTTCACCTACGTGTTACAGAGAAGGGATTTATCGCTTCTCGTTGCTCAGCATAGCACGTGGTGGTCCAGGGAGTAGGTCAGGTAAGCTTGACCATGTAGGGTGCATATGGGGCATATGGTAGCTACATGGAGGCAGCCATCTGTGGGATCAGAGACTGTGTTGTACCAACTCAGTTGGCACAGTCTGCTGGATTGCCCAGATGAAGGGGAATCGCACGGGTTGGCGATTGGCAGGGACTGCCTACCAGAAATTAGTACTTGTATTCTCTGTGCATCTTATCTCGCCTGAGCGGGACGCGGAGACCAAGTATGAAATCTGGATCCCATCTCACTAAAAGAGTGTTACTCTTTCGGGCTGTTTTGCTGGATTTTTCAGCCAGATAAAATAGTGAGAAAAGAATCATTCTTAAGTCCTGGATTGATTCTAGACATTGATACTGACCTTGCTGTTCTTGCATTGTTGTAGATTCCTGCAGCAACGAACACCATGAGCTTCAATGTGCGATCCCTACTTGAAAGGGAGAAGTTTGCTGGGCCAAACTTCTCAGACTGGTTCGGACACCTTAAGATTGTTCTTAAGGCAGAGAGGAAACTGTATGTCCTCGAGACGGCTGTGCCGCCTCAACCCGCTGCGAACGCCGCAAGGGCGGTTCGCGATGCCTATGAAAAGCATGTCAATGATAGCATTGATGTTGCTTGCCTGATGCTAGCGTCTATGACGCCAGCGCTGCAGCGTCAGCATGAGGATATGTCGGCTATAGAGATTATAGCGAACCTCAAGATGCTGTATGCTGCACAGGCGAGGACAGAACGCTATAATTTGACCAAGCTTTTCTTTCAGAGCAAACTGGCTGAAGGAAGCCCAGTGGGAGCTCACGTGCTCAAGATGATTGGGCACAAGGAGGCTCTGGAGAAACTGGGACATACCATCAACCAGGAGCTTGCTGTAGACATTATTCTGCAGTCTCTCCCGCCCTCCTTCGATGCGTTCATTATTAACTTTAATATGAACAAAATCGATTGTACTCCGGCAGAGCTGCTAAATATGCTCTTGACTACTGAGGAAACTCTGAAGGGAAAGCCTTCAACCTCTGTCTTGATGTTCCCCTCCAGGAACAAGAAGAAGGGGAAGAAGGGCAAGGCCCCTGTCAAGAGTTACAGCAAGGCTCTGAAACAGAAGGTTAAGCGGTCAAAGGACAACAGGTGTTTCCACTGTGGCCAGCTGGGTCACTGGAAAAAGGACTGTAAAGCGCTCCAAGGAGACAAGAAGGGAAGCATCGCTTCTGGCTCAGGTATATTTGTGACTGAAGTCATGATATCTTCTTCTTCTATTTCATGGGTGTTGGACACTGCATGTGGAGTTCACATTTGTTCAAATGTACAGGAACTCAAGAGAAGAAGACAGGTGGGACAGCATGAGGTGGACCTACGCGTTGGAAACGGGGCACGGGTTGCTGCTGTTGCTGTAGGGGATTATTACATCTCATTACCATCTGGCATTGTATTAGAATTAAACAATTGTTACTTTGTACCCAGTATTACCAAAAATATTATCTCTATTCCTGCTCTTGTCAGGAAAGGGTTTTCCTTTGAATGCAAGATTTCAAAGTGTTATCTTACTCTTGATAATATTGTTTATGCTACTGGTTCAATTAACAATGGGTTATTCATGTTGGACATGGACTATTCTATACAAAACATTGATAATAAGAAAGCCAAGTATGCTGATGACAGCACCTTGCTATGGCATAGTCGTTTAGGCCATATTAACGAGAAACGCATTAAGCGGTTGCATGATAATGGACTGCTGGGATCATTCTCTTTTGAGGGGATTGATACATGCAAAGCTTGTTTAATGGGTAAAATGACGAAGTCACCTTTTCCTCATAAAGGTCAAAGGGCTTCAGGTTTACTTGACCTTATACACAGTGATGTGTGTGGGCCATTTAGTAAACATGCCAGAGGTGGCTATCAGTACTTCATTACCTTTACTGATGATTTCAGTAGGTATGGTTATGTCTATCTAATGAGACATAAGAGTGAATCTTTTGACAAGTTCAAAGAGTTCAAGAATGAAGTACAGAATCAGCTAGGCCGAAATATCAAGGCACTTCGTTCTGATCGAGGTGGAGAGTACTTGAGTCATGCGTTTACTGACTATCTGAAGGAGTGTGGGATTATCTCACAGCTCACTCCGCCAGGAACACCGCAATGGAATGGTGTGTCCGAGAGGAGAAATAGAACGTTACTTGATATGGTTCGTTCTATGATGAGTCAGGCTACTCTTTCATATTCCTTTTGGGGATTTGCACTGGAGACAGCTGCAAAGGTACTAAACCGAGTGCCATCCAAGGTAGTTTCTAAGACTCCATATGAGTTATGGTATGGGAAACAGCCTAGCTTGACATTTATCAGGATCTGGGGCTGCGAGGCTTATGTTAAAAAGCTCGCCTCTGGGAAACTAGAGAGCAGATCTGAGAAATGTATCTTTGTCGGTTACCCTAAGGAAACTAAGGGTTATTATTTCTACGATCCCAAGGAGAACAAAGTATTTGTTGCTCGGACGGCCATATTTCTTGAGAAGGAGTTTCTTCTGCAAGAGGCCAGTGGGAGAGAAATAAAGCTGGATGAAGATCCAGAGGAAGGACAAAGTAGTCAAGCACAGTTGGATGAGCCTGAGCCGGTAGAACAGGTTATTGAACAACCTGAGGCTCAGATATCACGGGAACCGCGAAGATCGGGAAGGATCCGTCGACAGCCTGAGCGCTATGACGGAGTCTACATCATTGATAATGATGAACCCCTCACTTATGCGGATGCGGTCAGTGGACCGGAGTCAGCTAGATGGCTTGAAGCTATGCGAAGCGAAATGGACTCCATGTCAGATAACCAGGTCTGGGATTTGGTTGATCCGCCTCTGGGAGTAATCCCTATAGGCTGTAAATGGATCTTCAAGAAGAAGATTGACATGGATGGTAACGTTGTTACCTATAAAGGCAGGCTAGTTGCGAAAGGTTTCAAACAAATCTACGGGATAGATTATGATGAAACTTTCTCTCCTGTAGCCATGTTCAAGTCTATTCGGATTCTTTTCGCGATAGCAGCATATTACGATTATGAGATCTGGCAGATGGATGTGAAGACCGCTTTCCTTAATGGAAAACTGGATGAGGATGTGTATATGACACAACCTGAAGGTTTCACTAATCCATCAGATCGTCATAAAATATGCAAGTTAAAGAAGTCCATTTATGGACTTAAGCAAGCATCTAGAAGCTGGAATATTCGTTTTGATGAATCAATCTCTGAGTTTGGTTTCATCAAGAATGAAGATGACCCGTGTGTATATAAGAGGTTTAGTGGGAGCGTGATTACTTTCCTTGTCCTCTACGTCGATGATATCTTAATCATTGGAAACGATATTCCTGAACTGCATGCTGTTAAGGCATGGTTAGGAAAATGTTTCCAGATGAAAGATCTAGGAGAAGCGGCCTATGTATTAGGTGTGAAGATCTACAGGGATAGATCTAAGAGGCTTCTCGGGCTGTGCCAGAGTACTTACATCGATAAGGTCCTGGAGAGATTCCATTTAGAGAATTCTAAAAGAGGATATCTTCCAGTCAGACATGGTCTGAATCTTTCAAAGAGTCAGTGTCCGCAAACACAGACTGAGAAAGAGGAAATGGACAATACGCCTTATGCTTTGGCTATTGGGTCCATTATGTATGCGATGTTGTGTACTCGCCCAGACGTCGCTTACGGGTTAAGCGTGACCAGTCGATTCCAAAGTAATCCAGGTCAGGCACACTGGATTGCGGTCAAGAACATTTTAAAATATCTGCGGAGGACCAAAGATATGTTCTTGATATATGGTGGTCAGGAAGAACTCAGTATAGAAGGATATACTGACGCTTCGTTCCAGTCGGACCAGGATGATTTCCGATCGCAATCAGGCTATGTTTTTAGCTTGAATGGAGGAGCAGTGGTGTGGAAAAGTTTCAAACAGTCAACTGTTGCTGATTCCATAATAGAAGCCGAGTATGTTGCAGCCTCGGAAGCATCCAAGGAGGCAGTGTGGATTCGTAAGTTCATTCAGGAACTTGGTGTCGTTCCTTCGAGTGTAGATCCTTTGGTTATCTTCTGTGATAACACTAGAGCAATAGCACAAGCAAAGGAACCACGGTCGCACCAGAAGTCCAAGCACATACAGAGACGGTTTCACTTGATCCGGGAGATCATTGATCGTGGCGAGATCAAAATTTGCAAGGTTCATACAGATGACAATCTGGCAGACCCGCTTACCAAGCCTCTGGCGCAGCAGAAGCATGAGAAGCACTGTAATAATATGGGTTTGAGATTTCTCAACCATTAGATTAAGTGCAAGTGGGAGATTGTTGGGGTATGCCCTTAAGGCTAATGTTTGAGGCCTAGGGATTCTATGAGTATCATGTATATAAACTCTTATGTTTATAAAGGGAATGGTTGTTATTCAGTTTGTTACATTGTCTGCCGCAATAAGTGTACTGCTGAATAATGTCTCAAAGCTGTTCAGCTAGGCTGACATGCTATATGTCCTTAGTCGAGATATCTTGGTGAACATAAGACAGCCTTGATATGATTGAGACTAATATGTGTTCTAATCTTATAGGATGCTTCGAGCATGGAATAAGATGTAGACTCATGGGTACATTGGATGTACTGGACAGACCCTACTAGGATATTCAATTGCTTGTCACAATGTGAATAATCCTTGATTGCAACAAGTGGCACATGTCCTCTGACTTGAGATCACTTGTGTTTCTAAATGATGATTGTCATTGTTTTGAGGTAGTTCAATATCATTTGAAACATAATGGTTATAGACTATCTTGGATAATGATCATGAGTCAGGTTAGGGCACTAGTGATAGATAAAGGATTGCCGTCTCCTTGTTTAAGGAGTATGATGTTCTAAAGGGGCCCCCCCTAAATGAGATGATTGAGAAAGTGTATGGCCATACCCAGGTGACTATGTTCATCTGGTCTAATCATGCTCATCATATTGGAGCTACAGGCTTGACATGCTTGTCCAATAAGAACATCCAGTGGCAAAGGAAACATGTATGCCTTGTGAATGGATTCACACTTGTGCTGTGGTTTGGGTGTAGTCTTAGAAGACTCTTTCCTTTATATCGGGAGACAGTGATGTGTTGCTAGATACCCCTCACTGATCGTGATAACGAAAGTTATCGTTACCGACATTTAAAGGAAACCCTCAGGGTCGCACAATTTGATGATATGGCTTACTTGAGTCAGATCGTGTGGACTGAATTGTTTGGGTTCAGTTTAAAGGGATTTAATCTCTGATTGTAAGTGAGATCTGGTCTGATCATGTTTGATTGATTAGGGCTTGAGATCGGTAAGCTTCGATCGAGAGAGATGATGCTAGATCGGTGAGATCAGGAGCATCAGGAGATGAACGGTTAGATCTTGAGCCTTAGGGTTTGATATGATCTAGACCAAGAAGCTTGGGCTTATTTGATTTGGTTATTGAACCAAATGCAATTGAACCAAATTAGAACCGGTTCACTTATGTGAATGCATGGTTCGAAAGGGTGAAGGCGTTTTGGTTGTTAATGAGTGCATGCTTCCATTTATGGTAAGTTATCAAGGCCTCTCTTCAAAACGCCTAACGCCAAGCCGTTCACGGTGAGACTTCACTTCACTTGGCTTCTTGCATTTTCGTGTGAAGAAGAGGTGGAGGAAGGTGTGGAGCTCTCGGCCAAGCTTGATCTCTCATCATCCTCACGCGACAAGGACCCTTTGAAGCGCTTTGCTAGCACAAAGGATTCAAAGGAGCAAGCCATCTACATTTGTTGTGTGCGTCACCTTTGGAGAAGGAGCATTTGCGTCTTTGCTTCCAAGGCACCATCCAATTCGATGGCATTGGTATGATCTCCTTCTTGATCTAATCAATCTATCAAAGTTGATCATATGAGCATATAAGCGATTATTGTTGTTGAAACCCTAGCAAAATTATCATGCGCCTCCTTAGGGTTTTCTCGCTCCCCCTTGAAGGGGACCCTTCAGTACTAGGTGCGACTCATCGCTTATGATGATTTTAGATCATCACTGCCAACGTCTGAATAACTTACAAGGTTGCATACCTAGATACTCGTGGTCTCATACTGATTATATAGCCTCAAATCGAATCATTGTGTGATTTAGATCATTTTAGGAGACTAATGCTTTGAGAGTTCTTCTATGGAGATGATATTTTATTTAGTTCATGTTTGACCACTAGTTGACTTCTAGTGGGCCACATTTGACCTTTGTTGACCTGTGCTATCAAAATTAGTCATATAAGGGTCTTAGTACAAGTTTGGACTTGACATTAAAGTCACATGAATAAATAAAATTATTAATTAGAAAGAGAATTTTTTTTCTTTTGGCTAATTAATTAGGCTAGGTGCATTTTACAATAAATATATTTATATATTTAATTATAAAATATAAATAGGTGCATACATGATTAAAATAATTAATATACTTGCTAATTTGTGGTTTAGCAAATTTTATCAAATATTTTATTCATGCTTGACCAATTTGGCAAAATATATTTAATAGATTTAATCATGACTTGCCCTAGGCACATTCTTCGTTCTATTTAATATATCTATATATTAAATTTAATAAAAAAAATAATCACTAAGAATAGCTAGTTGATCTATTATAAATAGAGAGACTCTCTTGGGTGATCCTTGCACCAATTCTCTTCTCTCATCTCCAATTATCACCTCCCCTCTCCTCCTTGGCGTGAGGGTCTTGAAGGTGATAACGTATAGAAGATTTTGGATCAAAGTGGGGACAAGTGGTAGTGCTACTCACTCCATGTCGCCAACTCTCCCTCTTCTCCTTGGGATAGGCGCAAGTTGAGAAGACATAGAGGCATGGATCTCACCTACCAAGACTAGCACCAAGCGTGAAGGTTGGAAAACTTTGATGAGTATGTGTGTGCGCGATTGCACAGGATGTTCACGTGCGTGTCTTCAACATTGGCAACGCTCCTAAAATTGCTTGGTAAGGTACTACTCTTCACATCCTTCGATTTTCTCTCGTAAGGGATCCTGGCGTCATGGAATTCTATTTCGGGCCATTTGCTTCCGCTGTGTTCTAAATTTTAAAATTGTCTAGGGATTCCAATAGTGGTATTAGAGTGATCTTATGTGGCCCATTGGTGTCCTTTTCTTCATGCGTCTACCCCCTGTCATGAAAATTGTTTTGAAAAATTTTATGCCGTGATTTTTTTAATGAAAAATAAATTTCTGTATTTTTGCCTCCCCCATCTTTTCCTATTTTGCATTCTTCACATGTGGGATAGACCCTATGTTGAAGAATTTTCCCTCCTTGTGCTCGTGGGATAGATCTATGGCGTAAGACCCATAGGAGATTATGCGGGGTATGGACTTGGTGATTCCCCTAATCTATATGAGTGATTCCCCTAATTTTATGCTATTTTGTAGTCATCTTATCCTCCATAAAATTATTATTAGTGTAATTGTAAGCTTTGTAAAATTACCTCTCAACTGTAAATACAACATGTCATCTAAATTTGAAATAAATTTCATTTAACATTTCTTTTATTCTTATAATTTTTAGTAAGCTTGCATATTAGTTACCAACTAGGCACATATTGCTTCCTTTGGAAGGATATGGCTCCTTGCCCTTTTTCTTTGGAAGGAAAGCTTGCCTCTTAGGCAATGCTTGGGGTGCATAAGGGATAATGGACTTGTTAGGAAAGTCCTTGGTAATTAGAAGGGGTTTATGAAATGGTCTTAGAGATTTACCAAAACCCTAAACCCTAATTATTCCCTTACCCTAACCCTAGCCAAATTCTCCCTCATAGTAGTTGCACCTCTCTCTTGTGTTGTCGCCCACTTTGCTCTTTATATCCTTGTGATGTGCGAGAGCCCCAATACACATCAATTGGTGTGAGCAATCTTCTAAGGGACGAGAGCAAAGACATTGGCGCAAGCATCCTCTTCCACCTTAGAGCAGCAAGTCATCTGCTTCTCCTTCTTCTCTTGGGGCAAGAAAGAAACTTGAAGTTGGTGGCTTCTTCTTCTCCATCCTTCTTCCATTGGCGCATCATCCTTGGAGGTGGCACAAGGTTTGAAAAAGGTGACATAAAGGCTTGGATCTTCTTCCCGAGGCTAGCACCGGGCATGGAAGAAGAGAGCTCGAGGCATCCGTGTGTGTGAGGCTGCAGAGGGCGCACGCTTGGGCACCTACCTCGACATCAACCTCCTCTTGCTTTAGGTACTTGCTCTCATATCGTGTCGACCCCCCTCGCAAGACGATCTTCACTGGGTTTTTGGGACTGGCCTGTTCTGGGGATATTATTTCGCTGTGCTTGTTTTATAATCTCTGTGAAAAATTATAAAATATCCCCGGAGTTTTCCAACATATTTTACTTGGTAATAGCTTGAATGCACCATAGTGGACATGACAAATTTTATGTGTTATGGCATAGAACAATCTTTATGTAATATATTTAAAACACTTAATAGCTTCAGCGCTTTATGCTTAGCACTAATCGTTCATCTTTTATCATTGCAACTCATGCAATTAAGATTGTACTTTATCTCATTAATGATATAATTATATCTTTTTATATGCACGTCATATCCTTTTTCAATATTTCTCATAGACCTAGAATATGTATTTTTGGATTAGGCATAATTAAAATAAATATTCATAATAAAACAATAAATTTTTCTCTATATTTAATAATAATTTTATCTTTTCCCTTAATAAACGCACATATATATATGTGCTATCTCATCTAAAAAATACATATTCTTTATTTAAAATCTCGCTCATATTTTAACACACAATTAATATTTTTATATTAATTGGTTGCCCTTGGCACCAATGGGGTGGGATATCATCCCCATTATACCCCTTCATCCAATTCTCTCTTCATGATAACTAGTTATTGGGCCTCATTGGGTAATAAGCAAGCCCAAACTTCATTACATGAGTTGATTAAGCAATTGGATCTAATCCAATGCAACCCTATTCCAAATGTGACCAATCATGGTCAATTTCGGGTCAACCTGCCAAAAATGAAGTTTGGCTCCAATAACTCTCTCCCATCTCATCAGGCCCATTGGCGCTGATGAAATCTACAAAATAGATCTGAGCTATCCAATAAATCGATCATAAGGCTTCCCGATCAATACGAGAACTCGAGTATCATGGTGTGCGACCTTGTAGGTTCCTCTGACGTTGGCAATGCTAACCTAGGGTCATCACAAGTAGTGAGTGGCACCTAGCAGTGCATTGCTGCTACCCAAGTCATCGTAATGGATATCGACATCGACATTCCCATCATCGCAACTAGGTACAGATGCATTACAGTCTTTTTGCCAAACTGATATCCGATTGTAGGGTTGTACATTCGGTATTTACCGATACCGAATATACCGAACCGATTTTACCGATTTAAAATTTACTGAAAATTTTAATACCGATACCGAACCGAACAAGAAATTTACCAATTATCTACCGAACCGAATTTACCGAATAATTTTCGGTAAATTCGGTAAATTACCGATTTACCAATTTAAATTATTTAATTTCTATAAATATAACAATATTTTTATTTTTACCAATTAAACTACCAAACCGAATTATTTTACCAAACCAAATATACCGAATTTACCGATTAACCGAGTAAATGAGTAATGTGTAAACGAGTAAACGGGTAAAATCGAGTATATAAAGCTTAATCGGTAAAATCGGTTATTTACCGAACCAAAAAAAATTAACAGATACCGATACCGATAACCGATTTATAAAAAATTTATTACCGATACCGATACCGATACCGATTTAACCGAACCAAAATTACCGAACTGATCGGTAAATTGGTAAATACCGAATTTACCGATCCGAATGTACAGCCCTATCCGATTGGACAAGTGTGTCAACATTTGTTTTCATCCAATCACATAGTCATGACTAAATCAGGTTTTCACCTGGGTATAGCCATACACTTTCAGTCATAGAACTATAGAGGAGCTCAATGGATATCAAGCTTCCCTCAGAAAGAGGCAAATCCTCTGTCTATCCATTGACTTTCTCATATGGGTTGTGACATGCTCAATGACAACCGTTATTACCTCCCAACTACGGCAAGGTGTTAGGTTGTATCAAAGCATGTCCCTAACCATATAGAACAGTCAATGACCTCAAGTCAAGGGATCAATACATATCCTATCACTTGTGAGGATAACTCATGACACCAAGTCATAGCCTCACAGCGGGTCGGTCTAGTATATCGACCATAGATATACCCATATATCTGCGTTAGCACCTCGTGCCTAACTAGTCCATATACCAGTCTCACAAGTACCAGAGCTGTCCCATATCCACTCAGGTACATCGACTGCGGACAACCATTTGAGCATATATCCAATCTATCTCTAGGGACATTATCATGTAAGTATATAATCGCAGATGTAGACAAACATTGATAATGACAATGCCAAAATGATATATATATCTATGTCAAGTAGTACAAAAGATGGACCGATACTAGGTCTTAGGGCATACACAACAACAAAATAATGGTATACCAAATTGATACAATTTTCAAAGTATGTATTCTTGCCAAGAAAACTACTTTCACAATACCCTCCTCAAGCAGGCATAGGAGAGTAATTGATCGTCTAATCATCATAGCCATAGAATGGGAGCAAACATTGCATGTTCTAATTACTATTTTCTCTTCATTTACATAGGACGCATTTTGTAATGATTAGACGCTGGAATTAGGACCCTCTTAGATGGATGGAATCTAGGGCAACATTAGATACAGGAAATTCATAATCTCTTGCATGCAACTTCATCTATTTTGAAGCTATTGAAGCTTCTTTGACGACTGATAAGAGTAGAAAATTGGGTATATTGTATGGGTTTGAGACCTTGGGATGCTTGGAACCATCTTGACTATTTTATTTATGATGGATTGGAGCCCCTTAGTTTGTTTTCTTACTCATTTTCTTGCAAGCAAGAGGTAAGTCCGAGGAGGTTGCTAAGATCACCCCATTTCATGCAAGTGTTCACCCTCTACTAGTATCCACACAGCGACCCCTTGAAGACCACTCCACTTCAAGCTCTCCTCTACTAGTATCCACTTCACACTTGGTGCTAGCCTCAGAATCAAGGATGAATGCCTTAGTGCTCATGGCTAGGGAGGAGGAAGGTGGTCCAAGGAGTAGAGGAGAGGGTGCCGATCAGAGAGAAGAGATAACTATTTATGTGTTAAGGGCCGACCCTTGCCTGCTTATTTATAAAAGCCAAGCTCTCCTCTTATGACATGGTCGACTGGCCATGCCATTGATTTGTGTGCCTAGACAAGGCTTTCATAAGAAGAGGAGAGAAGACTTTGCCTTTAGAAGCAAAATCTCTTCCCTGATCACCTCTTATGTCAAGGCCTTGTTGCCTTGCTTAGTCGGCCACCTAGGCATGCCTTCCATGACCAAGGGCGCCTCGCCTTACCACCTAGGCTAGGAGCTAGAGTTTGGTGCCTGAGATAAAGCCTAGTTCATGCCCCCCTTGATGCTTCCCTCTCATAGAGTAAGCACATATCCTAGTGCTCATTATGCTCTTGGCCCAACGAGGTGACTGTTGGAGTTTATGCCTTATGACCTATGGATGGTCCAGTGGGATGTGTGTCACATCTATATTTGATAGTTGACATAGCCTATCATGGTCGTTGTTATGCATTATGTACATCTGATGCATGTGTACATTTGTATAAGTAATGTCTTTAGAGATAGATTTTATCTAATCTCTATTCTTGTCCCTGGTCGAGAATCATAGTAGATATGAGACAGCTCTGATTCATTTGAGACTGGTATATGCATTGGAGTTGGTTGAGCACGGGTTGTTAACGCAGGTATATGGGTATATCAAGGGAGATATACTAGACCAACCAATCGTGAGTGATGCACTTTGCTATTACCTAACACTTCACCGTAGCATGGGAGTCATAATGGTTGACATTGAGTGTATTATAAGCCATAGAAGAGATTTAATGAGCCAGTAGAGGATTTGTCCCTTCCTTGTGAGGAAGCTTGATGTCCATGACGCCCCTACATGGATGCATGATTGAAAGTGTATGGTCATACCCAGGTGAGCACCTGATTTAGTCATGACCATTTGCTTGGGTTAAACAGTTGGGAAACCCTGGGGAATTTAAAATTTTACATACATCTCAAATACAACGGAAGCAAATCCCCGAAACAAGACAATCCCAAAAACCCAGAAGATTGATGCTTGTGAGGGGGTTGACACGGTGAGTATGAGATAGTACCTCAAAGCAATTGATGGAGAAGGATGTAGGCGCCCAAGTGTTCGCTCTCTACAGTCTCGCACATAGCCGATGCTTGAGTTCTCTTCTTCCACGCTCGATGGTAGCCTCAAGAAGAAGATCTATGCCAAGGGAGTCCTTCTTGATCACTTGCGCCACCCACAAGGAGGAGGATGCGCTAAGAGGAAGAAGAAGGGGGGAAGCCGCCAAGTCTTCTTGCACCTTGCGCTAAGGGAAGGAAGAGGAAGGTGCTTGCGGCCTTTTGATGGAAGAAGAGCTCCAAAGCTTGTACCCCCTTTGTTGTCCATGCCTCCAAGAGATTGTGCAACAAGAGGGGTCGGCTAGGGTCTCTTTTATAAGAACAAGAGGCAGTTTGGGTTAAGGGGAAAGTCTAGGTGATTAGGGCATGATTCAAGGAGTTAAATCAATCAATTATCTTGATTGATTCCTTGATTCCATATGTGCATGAGCCTTGCCTAAGCAAGCCAATGCCTCATGCGCCAATCACCTTCGTAATGAATCAAACTTCCCATCCATGCACCAAGACCTAGTCAAGACATGATAGAAGTTTTCCTAATGAGGCTTGGGCGCAAGTCCTAATCCAACTAGGACTTTAATTATGTCCATAAACAGCCCCACTTGCACCCATCATATCTCAATCAATATCTCAAGTGATCAAATCAAATCCAATCCAAATTAATCACTTGGAAGATACCAATCATGAAATAGGCGTCAATCCTAGTCCAACTAGGACTCTACATGAACCTAACCCATATTATCTTCCCCATTATACCCTTTAACCCAATTCTCTTCATGACAACTTATTAGAAAGCCCCATTAGGTAATGGGTCAAGCCCAAACTTCATTATGCATGTTAACCAAGTTATTGGATCCAATCCAATGTAACCCAAGGTCAAATGAGGCTAACCATTGTTAATTTTGGTCAATATGCCAAAAATTAACTTTGGCTCCAATAAGCTTCTTCCATTTGATTAGGCCCATTGGTGCTGATAAAATCTCAAAAATAAATCTGAGTTATGAAATAACTTGATCCGAAGGCTATCCGATCAACACGAAAACTCGAGCATCAAGGTGTGCGACCCTATAGGTGCCTTTGACGTTGGTAGTGATGAACTTAGGTCATCACAAGTAGTGAGTGACACCTAGCAGCGCATCACTGCTACCCAAGTCTTTACAATGGATATCAACATCGACATCGACATTCCCATCATCACAACACGATACCAATGCATTACAGTCCTTTTGCCAAACTGATATCCAATTGGACAAGTGTGTCACCACTTGTTCTCACCCAATCTCATGGTAATGACTAAATCAAGTTTTCACTTGGGTATGACCATACACTTTTAGTCATAGAACCATAGGGGGGCCCCATGGATATCAAGCTTCCCTTAGGAAGGGGCAAATCCTATATCTATCTATTCATCTCCTCATATGTGTCGTGACATACTCAATGACAACCGTTATAACCGCCCAAATGTGGTAAGCTGTTATGTTGTATTAAAGGATATCCCTAACCATATGGAAGAGTCAATGACCTCAAATCAAATGATCAATCCATCTCCTATCACTTATGAGGTTAATTCATGACACCAAGTTAGAACCTCACAGTGGGTCAGTCCACTATATCCACCACTGATATACCCATATGTCTGCATTAACACCTCGTGCCTAACCTGCCCATATACCAGTCTCACATGTACCAGAGCTATCTCATATCCACTCAAGTACTTGACTAGGGACAGAGTTTGAGCATAGATATAATCTATCTCTAGGGATATTATTATGTAAGTATATATTCGCAGATATAAACATAGCATAATAACGACAATGCCAGAATGATATATATAAGATATCAATGTCAAATAGTACATAAGATAGACCAACAACTGGTCCTAAGGACATATACACCAACAATTTCCCACTTACACTTAGACCCAGTTGTTGAGAAACCTCAACCCCATTTTCCTGGCATGACCATCATGCTTCTGCTGCGCCAAAGCCTTGCTCAGTGGGCCTACTAGATTATTGTCGGTGTCGACTCTGCTAATCTTGACATCACCTTAGTCAATGATCTCTCTGAGCATGTGAAATCTCTTGAGTATGTGTTTGGACTTTTGATGAGACCGTGGTTCCTTTGCCTGTGCAATCGCTCCATTGTTATCACAATAGAGTTCAATCGGATCCACAGCTGTTGGAACCACCTAAAGCTCAAAAATGAACCTCTTGATCCAAACAGCTTATTTGGATGCCTCAGAAGTGGCGACATACTCAGCCTCGGTTGTAGAATCTGCTATGGTGGATAGCTTGAAGCTTTTCCAGCATACGGTGCCTCCATTCAACTTGATCACATAGCTTGCCTGCGATCTGAAGTCATTAGGGTCTGACTGGAATGAGGCATCAGTGTAGCCCTGAACACTGAGTTCTTCCTATCCCCCATAAACCAAGAACAAATCCTTAGTTCTTCTTAGATACTTAAGGATGTTCTTTATAGCCACCCAGTGCTGTAGACCTGGATTTGATTGGTATCGGCTGGTTATGCTTACAGCATAAACCACATCTGGTCTAGTACACAACATTGCATACATGATCGAACCTACTGCTGAAGTATAGGGTATTCGGCTCATGTCATCCCTCTCAACCTGTGTGGTGGGACACTGACTCTTTCTGAGAATAAGGTCATGTTTCACAAGAAGGTGCCCCTTCTTGGATTGCTCCATGTTGAATCTCTCCAGGACCTTATCATTGTAGGAACTTTGACTAAGGGCCAGGAGTCTCATGGATCTATCCCTGTAGATCCTCACGCATAGGATATAAGCGGCCTCCCCTAAGTCTTTTATCTCGAAATACTTCCCCAACTATGTATTCATAGATTGAAGACTAGGGATGTCATTCCCGATGGGTAGTATGTCATCGACATACAAGACCAGAAAAGTCACCAAGCACCCACTGAATTTTCTGTACACATAGGCATCATCTTCACTTTTGATAAAGTCATAATCTCTTACTGCCTCATCAAACCGAAGATTCCAACTTTGAGATGCTTGCTTTAACCCATAAATGGATCTCTTTAGCCTATAGACCTTATTGGCCTCTGTAGGATGGATGAAGCCATCAGGCTATGACATTGTTGGTGTATATGCCCTAGGACCTAGTTTTGGTCCATCTTTGTACTGCTTGACTTTGATATTCATATATCTTTCTGGCATTGTCGTTATCATTGTTTGTCTACACCTGCGATTGTGTACTTACATAATAATGTCCCTGGAGACAGATTGGATCTGTGCTCGAATTATAATCCCCAGTCGATGTACCTTAGTGGATATGGGACAGCTATGGTACTTGTGAGACTGGTATGTGGGCTGGTCAGGCACGTGGTGCTAACGCAGACACATGGGTATATCATTGGAGGATATACTGGATAGACCCGCTGTGAGGCTATGACTTGGTGTCATGAGTTATCCTCACAAGTGACAGGAGATGCATTGATCCCATGACTTGAGGTCATTGACCATTCTATATGGTTAGGGACTTGCTTTGATGCAACCTAACACCTTGCCGTAGTTGGGAGCTCATAACGGTTGTCATTGAGCATGTCATGATCCATATGAGAAGGTCAATGGACAGACATAGGATTTGCCCCTTCCTTAGGGAAGCATGATATCCATGGAGCTCCTCTATGGTTCTATGACTGAAAGTGTATGGCCATACCCAGGTGAGAACCTGATTTAGTCATAACCATGTGATTGGGTGAAAACAAGTGGTGACACACTTGTCCAATCGGATATCAGTTCGGCAAAGAGACTGTAATGCATCTGTACCTTGTTGCAATGATGGGGATATCGATGTCGATATCCATTCCAATGACCTGGGTAGCAGCGATGCACTGCTAGGTGCCACTCACTGCTTGTGATGACCTCTGGTCAGCACTGCCAGCGTCAGAGGAACCTATAGGGTCGCACACCTTGATACTTGAGTTCTCGTATTGATCGGGAAGCCTTATGATTGAGTTATTGGATAACTCGGATCTAATTGGGAGATTTCATCAGCGCCAATGGGCCTGATGAGATGGAAGAATATTATTGGAGCCAAACTTCATTTTTGGCAGGTTGACCCGTATTTGACCATGGTTGGTCATATTTGGATTAGGGTTGCATTGGATTGGATCCAAGTGCTTAATCAACCCATGTAATGGAGTTTGGGCTAGCTCATTATCCAATGAGGCCCAATAATAAGTTGTCATGAAGAGGCAATAGGCTAAAAGGGTATAATGGGGAGGAAGCCAAGCCCATTGGCGCCTAAGGGGCATAATGGGGTTTGGATGGCAAGTTTGCTTCATTAAGGAAGCTTTATGCGCCTAGCCCTCTCCCATTGATAGTGTGAATGCATTAAGGCATTGCTTGGGGCGCAAGGCTAGGCCTTGGCGCACAAGGCAAGGCTTGGTAGTTTATGGAAAGGTTGAATGAGGTTTATGGTAAAGTCTTGGAGACTTTCCTTACCTCAAACCTTCTCATCCAAGCCATACACTTGTCATGATCTCAACCCTTGCCCTAACCACCTCTAGCTCTTTATAAGTGACCCTAGCAGCCCCCTCTTGAGAAGTAACAATCCTTAGAGGCGTGACAACAAGAGGAGGGGCGAAAGCAAGGGCTTGAAGGGCGACAACACCAAGAAGTGGCGCATCTTCTTCTTCCTTCCAAACCCTAGCCGCAAGCTTCTTCCTTATCTCTTGATGCAAGGATCTTGATGCTTGGCGGTTTCCCTCTCCCTCATCCTTCTTCATCTTTGGCGCATCTACCTTGGAGGTGGCGCATACTTTGAAGAAGGAGCCTAAGGCTTGGATCTTCTTCCCGAGGCTAGCACCGGGCGTGGAAGAAGAGAACTCAAGAGATCCGTGTGTGCGAGACTGCAGAGGGCGCACACTTGGACGCCTACATCGGCATCGTTTCACATTGCTCCTAAGGTATTTCCTAACTCATCGTGTCGACTCCCTTGCTTGCGATCTTCACTGGGTTTTTGGGACCGGCCTTTTGCGGGGACATTCTTCCGCTGCGAAAAATGTATGTCTATAACTCTGAAAAATTGTAAAATGTCCCCGGGGTTTCCCAACAGTGGTATCAGAGCGACTTGCAAGACTCGAACGATGTTTTATGCTTTTCTTCCATGCTCACATGCTATATCTCTATTTTCGTAAATAGCATGATGCATGGCAAATAATTTTTCTAAGTAGGAAAAATTGAGGTTTCTTGTTTCTATCATCCTCTCAATCTCTTTTGGAATTTTTGGACTATTTTTCTTGTTTGATTTAAAGATCAAAGGCGCACGTAATTTTGTCAAGTAGGACGGGCATTGTGTCTTCGGACTGGCCAAGTCTCTTGATCTGACAAAATTGCCAGCCGAAAGGATCTCTGAAATCATCATGAAAAATAAATCGCAATAAACCAAAGGATTTGTGAGAAGAAGATGAGAAAAAGAAACTGGTTTTATGAAAAAGTAAAATTTCAGATTTTATGTTTTTCATGAGCATGTAGAATTGCATGAGTAAATACCTTGATTGTGCATGGTGTTGTGATCATTAGTCAAGCCCCTCTTGCATGCCTGTGATGTATCCTTGTGAGGCCTGCGTGCCGCTTTTCTTTTTGCTTTTAACTAAGAAGAAGATTAGGGTGGCGCATCTACTTGGAGCAAGGTGCATGCTTGCTTGGTTGCGCATCCTTGCCTGATGGCGCAACAAGCTTCAAAGGTGGCACATCCTTGTATGGGGGCGCAAGTTAGGGTTTGGCCGAGCCTTGTGCTTGTGTGCTATCCCTCTTGTGGCTTGCTAGATGGCGCACCTTCCTTGGAGGAAGACCATGGCATTGTCCGAACCTATGGGGAACTTTTAAAGTGTACCTCTAGGGTTTGAGAGCTAAACCATGAGAGAAGGACCTTTGAGCCAACCTTGAAGTTCAAGCTAGAGGTCGGCTAGGCTAGGTCTAGTTTTTGGGGCTTGAGTTCTAGGACAAGAGTTGAACCTATTTCATGGCATGGATTGGTTCAATGTCTTGTATAGGATATGATCACATCATCCTTTACTGCTTTTATTATTATCTGCAGAAGCATGCCTGAAATGTTTTACCGTTATGTTATCACTATAGGATTGCATGCCTGTAATGATAGACATAAGATAAAACTGAGATGATGAGACCTTAAACAAAAACCCTCAATTAAAATATCAAGTCTGGTAGCCTTCTAATGCGTAGCCCTCACTAAGCTATCGATCAGTGGAGATGTGAATTGTTTCCCACCCTCGTGGGACACACCCACATATCTTTAGAAAGTGCGTGGTGGCAATGGTTTCCCTAGTCCAGTTTTAACCTGGGCGTGCCTTCGCAAGGAAACTCATTGGCCCTGGGCATAACGGTTAGGAATGGACTTGACTAGAAGTTCACATGTGCTGGGCACATGGTGAAAGTCTAGAGGCATCGTTGAGAGGTAAAGGTTTCATGTTGTATCCAGCCCTCGCTGGACATGAAATGCCCAGACTGTCTCAACAAGGGGAGTTGCTTGGAGCAATCGGCCGGCGCGCCCACCTTAGGAAACATGGGTCACTTTGTGCATCTCATCCCACCCTCGTGGGACGCGAAGCCCTGTGTGGAATAAGGATCTCATCTCACTAGGAAATCTTGGATTTCTCGATTGACTTTGTGGGTTGTCAATTCGATTAAAAATAGTGGGAGCCATGGTCATTTAAAACAAGTCCAGTTTAAATGACTTGAAGTAGTACTAATCTGCTGTTTCTTGGTTGTTGTAAAACAATGGCTATAAACAATGGCATTTGGTCACTGCGATCTACCCTGAAAGGGTTAAGTTGGTTGGATCCAACTTACTGGATTGGTATTTGAACTTGAGAATCGTGCTCAAGCTCAAAAGGAAGCTTTGTGTCCTTGAGCGTCCTTTTCCTGAGCCACTTCCATGCTCGGTCTCAGTAGCTGAGAGGGATGCTTATGATAAGCATCAGGTTGATACTTTGGAAGTTGCTAACCAACATGTCACCTGAATTTAGAGGGTAATATGAATCGAAGAGTGCCTCTGAGATTATTTTTAATCTGAGGCAGCTCTTTGATGAATTGGTTGAGCTCAATCCTCCTAAAGTTGATATTCAGTGTGTTGAGCCGAAAGGCTTGACCAAGGAACTGAAATTAAAGATGGATATGATCAGGAATAGTAGGTGCTATTCATGTGGAGGGCCACCTCACATGTTGAACGACATGTTGCAACTTCAGAATGAGGAGAAGAAAGGCAAGGCCTTGTCTTCATGCTCAGGTATTTGTGTTACCGAAGTCAACCTTTCTACTCCTATGAAATGGGTATTGGATACCGCATGTGGAGCTCATATTTGTACAAATATGCAATGGCTCTGAAAGGATAGATCGGTAAGGCCTAGAGAGATTGACCTACGGATAGGTAACAGGGCACAAGTTGCTGCTGTTGCTGTAGGAGTTTCTCTCCCTGCCTTTAGGACTTCAGTTAAAGCTAGACAATTGCTATTATGTACCTTCCCTTACCAAAACATTGTATCCACTCCTTGCTTGGCAAAGAAAGGATTTAGGTTTGAAATAAAAGAGAACTTATGTTCTTTTTCTTTTGCAAACATGTTTTATGGGAAGGGTACTTTGTGCAACGGACGGCATGTCTTGGACATGGATAGCTCTATTTGTAACATAAATATTAAAAGGACCAAACTGAGTGGTTCAGTTGGTGCTTTCCTACGGCATTGTCGATTAGCCCATATAAACAAGAATCACATTCGACAACTCCATGAAAATGGGTTGTTAGATTCAAGTTCCTTGGAGGAATTTGATACTTGTGAACCTTGTTTATTAGGGAAAATGACAAAGGCGCCCTTCACCAAGATTGGTGAGAGGGCAGAAGGTTTATTAGATCTCATACATACTGATGTGTGTGGGCCTTTCAATAAACAAGCCAGAGGAAGGTACAACTACTTCATCGCGTTTACTGATGACTTCAGTAAATATGGTTATGTCTATCTGATGAGACATAAGTCTGAATCCTTTGAGAAATTTAAGGAGTTTAGACATGAAGTAGAAAACCAGCTTGGTAGATCCATTAAGACTCTTCGATCAGATCGTGGTGAAGAGTACCTGAGCGGTGAGTTCTTTGACTATCTGAGAGAGTGTGGGATCATATCCCAACTCACTCCTCTTGGAACACCTCAATGGAATGATGTGTCTGAAAGAAGAAATCGAACTTTGTTGGACATGGTTCGATCTATGATGAGTCATGCAACTCTACCTCCTTCATTCTGGGGAAATGCACTTGAGACAGCTTCTCTAATACTGAATAATGTTCCAACTGAGATTGTCTCAAAGATTCCATACAAGGTATGGAGTGGGAGACGCCCTAATCTCACTTTTATCAGGATCTGGGGATGTAAGGCTTAACGTCAGGATTCTAGCAAGCTAGAACCTAGATCTGATAAGTGTGTGTTTGTGGGGTACCCTAAGGAGACTAAGGGATTACTACTTCTATGATCCCACCGAGAACAAAGATTTTGTTGCTCGGGGTGCTGTCTTTCTAGAGAAAGAATTTCTCATGAAAGAAGTTAGTGGGAGGAAGTTTGACTTGGATGAGGTCCAAGTGCAACCACAAGACAGACAGATGGAACCTGAGCCACCTGCACCGGTTGCTAGGCAACCTGAGGCTCAGACATAGGCCCTATGTAGGTCTAGGAGGATTCGTCGTACACCTGAGAGGTATGGGTCGCTGCCGACCCAACGCGATGGGATCTTCATCATTGAGGATGAACCCAGAACCTATGATGAGGCGGTCAGTGGACCGGACTCCGAGAAATGGCTTGACGCCATGCGATCCGAGATGGATTCCATGTCGGCTAACCAAGTCTAGGATTTGGTTGAGCTGCCTGATGGGGTAAAACCCATAGGGTGTAAATGGGTCTTCAAGAGGAAGACAGACATGGATGGCAAAATAGTTACCTATAAGGGTAGACTAGTGGCTAAAGGATTTAAACAAGTCCACGGGGTGGACTATGATGAAACCTTTTCGCCAGTTGCCATGATTAAATCCATTCGGATTCTGCTTGCTATAGCTGCATATCATGACTATGAGATATGACAGATGGATGTGAAGACAGCGTCCCTTAACGGGAAGCTGACTGAGGATGTGTATATGTCACAACCTGATGGCTTCATCCATCCTACAGAGGCTAATAAGGTCTGCAGGCTGAAGAGATCCATTTATGGATTAAAACAAGCATCTCGAAGTTGGAATCTTTGATTTGATGAAGCCGTGATAGATTATGGCTTTATCAAAAGCGAAGATGACGCCTGTGTGTACAGAAAATTCAGTGGGAGCTTGGTGATTTTTCTGGTCTTGTATGTCGATGACATACTACTCATCGAAAACGACATCCCTAGTCTTCAAGCTATGAAGACATGGCTAGGGAAGTGTTTCGAGATGAAGGACTTAGGGGAGGCCGCCTATATTCTAGGCATGAGGATCTACTGGGATAGATCCAAGAGGCTCTTGGCCCTTAGTCAGAGTACCCACATTGATAAGGTCCTGGAGAGGTTCAACTTGGAGCAATCCAAGAAAGGATACCTTCCAGTGAGAGATGGCCTTACTATCTCAAAGAGCCAGTGTCCTACAACACAGGCTGAGAGGGATAACATGAGTCGAATTCCCTATGCTTCGGTAGTAGGATCGATCATGTATGCAATGTTGTGTACTAGACCAGATGTGGCATATGCTGTAAGCATAACCAGCCGATACCAATCCAATCCAAGTCTGCAGCACTAGGTGGCTGTAAAGAATATCCTTGAGTATCCTGAAAGGGACTAAGGATTTATTCTATAAAGTCTACGGGGACAGGAAGAACTCAGTGTGCAGGGCTTCACTGATGAGTCGTTCCAGACTGATCCTGACGACTTCAGATCGCAGACCAGCTATTAGTTTAAGATGGTTGGAGGTGCTGTATGCTGTGTTGGGGTATGCCCTTAAGGCTAATGTTTGAGGCCTATGGGAATGTATTTGTATCATGTAATAAACTGTTATGTTTATAAAGGCATGGTTGTTATTCAGTTAGCTACATTGTCTGCTGCAATATATGTTCTTCTGAATAATGTCTCAAAGCTGTTCAGCTCGGCTGACATGCTATTATGTCCTTAGTCGATATATCTTGGTGAACATGAGACAGCCTTGATATGATTGAGACTAATATGTGTTCTAATCTTATAGGATGCTTCGAGCATGGAATAAGATGTAGACTCATGGGTACATTGGATGTACTGGACAGACCCTACTAGGATGTTCAATTGTTTGTCACAATGTGAATATTCCTTGATTAAGACAAGTGGCACATTTCCTCTGACTTGAGATCACTTGTGTTTTCTAAATGATGATTGTCATTGTTTTGAGGTAGTTCAATATCATTTGAAACATAATGATTATAGACTATCTTGGATGGTGAGCTTAAGTCAGGTTAGAGCACTAGTGATAGACATAGGATTGCCGTCTCCTTGTTTAAGGAGTGTGATGTTCTAAAGGGGCCCCCTGGATGAGATGATTGAGAAAGTGTATGGCCATACCCAGGTGACAGTGTTCATCTGTTCTAATCATGCTCATCATATTGGAGTTACGAGCTTGACAGGCTTGTCCAATAAGAACATCCAGTGGCAAAGGAAATATGTATGCTTTGTGATTTGATTCACACTTGTGCTGTTTTTGGGTGTAGTCTTGGAAGACTCATTTCTTTATATCGGGAGATAGTGATGTGTTGCTAGATACCCCTCACTGATCGTGATAATGAGAATTATCGTTACCGACATTTAAAGGAAACCCTTAGGGTCGCACAATTTGATGATATGGCTTACTTAAGTCAGATCGTGTGGACTGAATTGTTTGGGTTCAGTTTAAAGGGAATTAGTCTCTGATTGTAAGTGAGATCTGGTCTGATCATGTTTGATTGATTAGGGCTTAAGATCGGTAAGCTTCGATCGAGAGAATAGATGCCAGATCGGTCAGATCAGGGGCATCGAGGAGATCGACGGTTAGATCGGGAACCTTAGGGTTTATTTAAGATCTAGACTAGATCATTGGCTTGATTGGTTCTTAAACCGAACCAAAGTGAACCGGCTCACTTGATGAGCGCATGGTTCAAGGGGAGAGGAGTTGGCGACAAGTTCACTTGGCGTGAACGTTGGGGTGAGGAGTGGTTACTATTTTTAGTAACCATGATCTCCACTTGGTGGGTGCTCTCGTCCGAATAGAGTATTCTCTATTTTCGCCACTTCAACTTATTTTTCCTCTCGCCCATATTCCTCTCGAGATTGTTGTGTGAGTGTGGCGACGCTTGACGCTTGACGCTTGACGCTTGAGGAGGATTCGGCCAAGAAAGATTGACATCTCATTTTCCCTTCACTCGTCAAAGGACCTCTTGGAACCTTGCTAGCACAAGGAGCACCAAGAGAGATAGCGACATCATCTTGTGTGTGACGACAAGGAGAAGATCTCGTTTGATCTTTGCTTCCAAGCCGCCATCTAGAAATGGCAATGGTATGGATCGAATCACCTCTTATGCATTCGGGTTTTCTTTAAGTTGATTATATAAGGTGCATGCGATTCTTAGAGACCCTATCCGCTGCTTGAAAACTGAATATGCGCCATGCTGGGTTTCGCCCCCCTCAAGAAAGGGGTTCCAACAACTGGTATCAGAGCGGTTTTCTATGCATCTTTGTATGATTGCTTAAGCTTATGTGATCCATGTTTGCGTGTACAAGCTTAGATCTAGTTAACATGCGTTTTTTTTTTCTTTAAGTTTTTGTACATGCGAAACTTGAAGTATGTTATCATTGGCGCATGTTGTTCTTGGCGCATGCTTAGTGTTTTTCTTAAAAACCCTAATTAACATGCGCGACTCACTCTAGATCTAAGGCTCTACTATAAACCCTTAAACGGGTTATTAGGGTTGAAGTCACCCCTAGTTTAGATCCAACAGTCTGATCAGACTATCTGACAGCCTGAATGGGTCGACCAGATAGCACCTTGGCGCAAGCCTATGGTGGCTATAGGTCGACTGCAGACAGGTGTGTAGCGAAGTCTGATTGAGACGATTAATGAACGCACCTGAGTTAGGCCCGGGGTCACGCCCGCTTGCCAGACCTCAGTGTGGTCGTTCAGCCCTGACGCATGCATGGTTGACCTTATGGTCGACTCAAGTCAGTTAGGACTTGGTGCATGCAAGGGCAGTGGATCTGACTAGGTTGGATGAGTGGATCCCTAGTAATGGATCGTTGTAAGGTTGTAGGGCAAATAAGGAAAAATTAAAATTGATCCCAAGGGGTTTTCGAAAATTTTAATTTTTATGATGGATCACTTGATTGCTGATTGGATGCATGTGTTTGTCTATTTAGTCTTATGTGGGCTGCCCATGTTAAATTTGTGCTGTGCTGGGGCCTGCGTGCCTGGTTTTAAAAATTGTAAATTAATTATTGTGATCTGCGCATCACATTGTTTTAATTTATAAAATGTAAGTGACCTGCGTGTCACTCTTGTCTAGATAGTTAAATTTGTAATTTAATTTGACAAGAGCACAGTGCACACTTGGCAGAGGCGCATGCAGCAAGTGGCTGGACCAGGTGGGAGGTCTAGGGTTCGACCCTAGGACCTGGCGCATATTCCTGGTGGGCGCACCTGTGCTGCAGATGGCGCTTGGGCCCAGGTTTGGGCCAGATGAGCAGCAAAAGACCCATGAAGAGCAAATGAAGACTTAAGTTAGGTTAAGGTCTTCTAGGGCAATGGGCTTTTACCACATAAGATACATGCTTTCTTTTATTGTATAATATTAGAATTGCATGTTTAAGTTTATCTTCTGCTATCACCATAGGAATTGCATGATAGTGAAGAAGATAAAAGACCGTTAAAATCCAACGCTAAAATATCAAGCTCGTAAGCCTTCTGACGCGAAACCTCACTGTTCTGATTATCGTTGGAGCCGTGTTGTACCCACTCAGTGGGCACGTCCATCTATCTTCAGACGGTGCGGGATTACACCTGCGTGTTACAGAGTAGGGATTTATCCCTTCTCGTTGCTCAGCATAGCACGTGGTGGTCCAGGGAGTAGGTCGGGTCAGCTTGACCGTGTAGGCTACATATGTGGCGCATATGGTAGCACATGGAGGCAGCCATCTGTGGGATCAGAGAATGTGTTGTACCAACTCAGTTGGCACAGTCTGCTGGATTGCCCAGATGAAGGGGAATCGCACGGGTTGGCGATTGGCTGGGATGCCTACCAGAAACTAGTGCTTGTACTCTCTGTGCATCTTATCTCGCCTGAGCGGGACGCGGAGACCAAGTATGAAATCTGGATCCCATCTCACTAAAAGAGTGCTACTCTTTCGGGCTGTTTTGCTGGATTTTTCAGCCAGATAAAATAGTGAGAAAAAGAATCTTTCTTAAGTCCTGATCGATTCTTATACATTGATACTGACCTTGCTGTTCTTGCATTGTTGTAGATACCTGCAGCAACGAACACCATGAACTTCAATGTGCGATCCCTACTGGAAAGGGAGAAGTTTGCTGGGCCGAACTTCTCTGACTGGTTTGGACACCTTAAGATCATTCTTAAGGCAGAGAGGAAACTGTATGTCCTTGAGACGGCGATACCGCCGCAGCCCGCTCCGAACGCCGCAAGGGCGGTTCGGGAAGCCTATGAAAAGCACGTCAATGATAGCATTGATGTCGCTTGCCTGATGCTAGCGTCTATGACGCCACCGCTGCAGCGTCAGCATGAGGACATGTCGGCTATAGACATGATCACAAACCTCAAGATGCTGTATGCTGCACAGGCAAGGACTGAGCGCTACAATTTGACAAAGCTCTTCTTTCAGAGCAAACTGGCTGAAGGGAGCCCAGTGGGAGCTCACGTGCTCAAGATGATTGGGCACAAGGAGGCTCTAGAGAAACTGGGGCATACCATCAACCAGGAGCTTGCTGTGGATATTATTCTGCAGTCTCTCCCGCCATCATTCGACGCGTTCATTATTAATTTTAATATGAACAAAATCGATTGTACTCCGGCAGAGCTGCTGAATATGCTCTTGACCACTGAGGTGACTCTGAAGGGTAAGCCTTCGACCTCTGTCTTGATGGTTCCTTCAAGGAACAAGAAGAAGGGGAAGAAGGGCAAGGCCCCGGTCAAGAATTACAGCAAGGCTCTGAAGCAGAAGGTGAAGCGGTCCAAGGAATACAGGTGTTTCCACTGTGGCCAGCTGGGTCACTGGAAAAAGGACTGTAAAGCGCTCCAAGGAGATAAGAGGGGAAGCATCGCTTCTGGCTCAGGTATATTCGTGACTGAGGTCATGTTTTCTTCTTCTATATCATGGGTGTTGGACACTGCATGTGGAGTTCACATTTGTTCAAATGTACAGGAACTCAAGAGAAGAAGGCAGGTGGGACAGCATGAGGTGGACCTACGAGTTGGAAACGGGGCACGGGTTGCTGCTGTTGCTGTAGGAGACTACTTCATTCCTTTACCATCTGGCATTGTATTGGAACTAGACAATTGTTATTTTGTTCCCAGTATAACTAAAAATATTATCTCCATTCCTGCTCTTGTCAGGAAGGGGTTTTCCTTTGAATGCAATATTTCAAAGTGTATTTTGTCTTATGATAATATTGTTTATGCAACTGGTTCAATTAACAATGGGTTATTCATGTTGGACATGGAAAGTTCTATACAAAATGTTGATATTAAGAAAGCCAAGTATGCTGATGACAGCACCTTGCTGTGGCATAGTCGTTTAGGCCATATAAACGAGAAACGCATTAAGCGGTTGCATGATCATGGACTGCTGGGATCATTCTCCTATAAGGAGATTGATACATGCAAAGCTTGTTTGATGGGTAAAATGACGAAGTCACCTTTTCCTCACAAAGGTCAAAGGGCTTCAGGTTTACTTGACCTTATACACAGTGATGTGTGTGGGCCATTTAGTAAACATGCCAGAGGTGGCTATCAGTACTTCATTACCTTTACTGATGATTTCAGTAGATACGGGTATGTCTATCTGATGAGACATAAAAGTGAATCTTTTGACAAGTTCAAAGAGTTCAAGAATGAAGTACAAAATCAGCTAGGCCGAAATATCAAGGCACTTCGCTCAGATCGAGGTGGTGAATACCTAAGTCATACGTTTACTGACTATCTAAAGGAGTGTGGGATTATCTCACAGCTCACTCCGCCAGGAACACCGCAATGGAATGGTGTGTCCGAGAGGAGAAATAGAACGCTACTTGATATGGTTCGTTCTATGATGAGTCAGGCTACTCTTCCATACTCCTTTTGGGGTTTTGCGCTGGAAACAGCTGCAAAGGTACTAAACCGAGTGCCATCCAAAGCAGTTTCTAAAACTCCATATGAGTTATGGTATGGGAAACAGCCAAGCTTGACATTTATCAGGATCTGGGGCTGCGAGGCTTATGTCAAAAAAGCTCGCCTCTGGGAAACTAGAGAGCAGATCTGACAAATGTATCTTTGTCGGTTACCCTAAGGAAACTAAGGGTTATTATTTCTACGATCCCAAAGAGAACAAGGTTTTTGTTGCTCGGACGGCCATATTTCTTGAGAAGGAGTTTCTTCTGCAAGAGGCCAGTGGGAGAGAAATAAAACTGGATGAGAATCCAGAGGAAGGACAAAGTGATCAAGCACAGTTGGATGAGCCTGAGCCGGTAGAACAGGTTATTGAACAACCTGAGGCTCAAATATCACGGGAACCGCGAAGATCGGGTAGGATCCGTCGACAGCCTGAGCGCTATGACGGAGTCTACATCATTGACAATGATGAACCCCTCACTTATGTGGATGCGGTCAGTGGACCGGAGTCAGCGAGATGGCTTGAGGCTATGCGCGCCGAGATGGACTCCATGTCAGATAACCAAGTCTGGGATTTGGTTGATCCGCCTTCGGGAGTTATCCCTATAGGCTGTAAATGGATCTTCAAGAAGAAGATTGACATGGATGGTAACGTGGTTACCTATAAAGGCAGGCTAGTTGCGAAAGGTTTCAAACAAATCTACAGGATAGATTATGATGAAACTTTCTCACCTGTAGCCATGTTTAAGTCTATTCGGATTCTTTTCGCGATAGCTGCATATTATGATTATGAGATTTGGCAGATGGATGTGAAAACAGCTTTCCTTAATGGAAATCTGGATGAGGATGTGTATATGACACAACCTGAGGGTTTCACTAATCCATCAGATCGTCATAAGATATGCAAGTTAAAGAAGTCCATTTATGGACTTAAGCAAGCATCTAGAAGCTGGAATATTCGTTTTGATGAATCAGTCACTGAATTTGGTTTCATCAAGAACGAGGATGACCCGTGTGTATATAAGAGGTTTAGTGGGAGCGTGATTACTTTCCTAGTCCTCTACGTCGATGACATCTTGATCATTGGAAATGACATTCCTGAAATGCATGCTGTTAAAGCATGGCTGAGGAAGTGTTTCCAGATGAAAGATCTAGGAGAAGCAGCCTATGTGTTAGGTGTGAAGATCTACAGGGATAGATCTAAGAGGCTTCTCGGGCTGTGCCAGAGTACTTACATCGATAAGGTCCTGGAGAGATTTCATTTAGAGAATTCTAAACGTGGATATCTTCCAGTCAGACATGGTCTGAGTCTTTCGAAGAGTCAGTGTCCACAAACACAGACTGAGAAAGATGAAATGGACAATACGCCTTATGCTTCGGCTATTGGTTCCATTATGTATGCGATGTTGTGTACTCGCCCAGACGTCGCTTACGGGTTAAGCGTAACCAGTCGTTTCCAAAGTAATCCAGGTATGGCGCACTGGATTGCAGTCAAGAACATTTTAAAATATCTGCGGAGGACCAAAGATATGTTCTTGATATATGGTGGTCAGGAAGAACTCAGTATTGAAGGATATACTGACGCTTCGTTCCAGTCGGACCAGGATGATTTCCGATCGCAATCAGGCTATGTTTTTAGCTTGAATGGAGGTGCAGTGGTGTGGAAGAGTTTCAAACAGTCAACTGTTGCTGATTCCACAACAGAAGCCGAGTATGTTGCAGCCTCGGAAGCATCCAAGGAGGCAGTCTGGATTCGTAAGTTCGTGAGAGAACTTGGTGTTGTTCCTTCGAGTGTCGATCCTTTGGTTATCTTCTGTGATAACACTGGAGCAATCGCACAAGCAAAGGAACCACGGTCGCACCAGAAGTCCAAGCACATACTGAGACGGTTTCACTTGATCAGGGAGATCATAGATCGTGGCGAGATCAAAATCTGCAAGGTTCATACAGATGACAATCTGGCAGACCCGCTTACCAAGCCTCTGGCGCAGCAGAAGCATGAGAAGCACTGTAATAATATGGGTTTGAGATTTCTCAACCATTAGATTAAGTGCAAGTGGGAGATTGTTGGGGTATGCCCTTAAGGCTAATGTTTGAGGCCTATGGGAATGTATTTGTATCATGTAATAAACTGTTATGTTTATAAAGGCATGGTTGTTATTCAGTTAGCTACATTGTCTGCTGCAATATATGTTCTTCTGAATAATGTCTCAAAGCTGTTCAGCTCGGCTGACATGCTATTATGTCCTTAGTCGATATATCTTGGTGAACATGAGACAGCCTTGATATGATTGAGACTAATATGTGTTCTAATCTTATAGGATGCTTCGAGCATGGAATAAGATGTAGACTCATGGGTACATTGGATGTACTGGACAGACCCTACTAGGATGTTCAATTGTTTGTCACAATGTGAATATTCCTTGATTAAGACAAGTGGCACATTTCCTCTGACTTGAGATCACTTGTGTTTTCTAAATGATGATTGTCATTGTTTTGAGGTAGTTCAATATCATTTGAAACATAATGATTATAGACTATCTTGGATGGTGAGCTTGAGTCAGGTTAGAGCACTAGTGATAGACATAGGATTGCCGTCTCCTTGTTTAAGGAGTGTGATGTTCTAAAGGGGCCCCCTGGATGAGATGATTGAGAAAGTGTATGGCCATACCCAGGTGACAGTGTTCATCTGTTCTAATCATGCTCATCATATTGGAGTTACGAGCTTGACAGGCTTGTCCAATAAGAACATCCAGTGGCAAAGGAAATATGTATGCTTTGTGATTTGATTCACACTTGTGCTGTTTTTGGGTGTAGTCTTGGAAGACTCATTTCTTTATATCGGGAGATAGTGATGTGTTGCTAGATACCCCTCACTGATCGTGATAATGAGAATTATCGTTACCGACATTTAAAGGAAACCCTTAGGGTCGCACAATTTGATGATATGGCTTACTTAAGTCAGATCGTGTGGACTGAATTGTTTGGGTTCAGTTTAAAGGGAATTAGTCTCTGATTGTAAGTGAGATCTGGTCTGATCATGTTTGATTGATTAGGGCTTAAGATCGGTAAGCTTCGATCGAGAGAATAGATGCCAGATCGGTCAGATCAGGGGCATCGAGGAGATCGACGGTTAGATCGGGAACCTTAGGGTTTATTTAAGATCTAGACTAGATCATTGGCTTGATTGGTTCTTAAACCGAACCAAAGTGAACCGGCTCACTTGATGAGCGCATGGTTCAAGGGGAGAGGAGTTGGCGACAAGTTCACTTGGCGTGAACGTTGGGGTGAGGAGTGGTTACTATTTTTAGTAACCATGATCTCCACTTGGTGGGTGCTCTCGTCCGAATAGAGTATTCTCTATTTTCGCCACTTCAACTTATTTTTCCTCTCGCCCATATTCCTCTCGAGATTGTTGTGTGAGTGTGGCGACGCTTGACGCTTGACGCTTGACGCTTGAGGAGGATTCGGCCAAGAAAGATTGACATCTCATTTTCCCTTCACTCGTCAAAGGACCTCTTGGAACCTTGCTAGCACAAGGAGCACCAAGAGAGATAGTGACATCATCTTGTGTGTGACGACAAGGAGAAGATCTCGTTTGATCTTTGCTTCCAAGCCGCCATCTAGAAATGGCAATGGTATGGATCGAATCACCTCTTATGCATTCGGGTTTTCTTTAAGTTGATTATATAAGGTGCATGCGATTCTTAGAGACCCTATCCGCTGCTTGAAAACTGAATATGCGCCATGCTGGGTTTCGCCCCCCTCAAGAAAGGGGTTCCAACATGCTGGAAGAGCTTCAAGCAATCCACCATAGCTAATTCTACAACCGAAGCTGAGTATGTGGTTGCTTCTGAGGCAGCCAATGAAGCCGTTTGGATCAGGAAGTTCTTTTCTGAACTTCAGGTGGTTCCAAGTGCAATGGATCCCATTGAGCTCTACTATGACAACAATGGGAACTGCACATACTAAGGAACCACGGTCTCATCAAAGGTCCAAACATATACTCAAGAGATTTCGCCTGATCAAAGAGATCATTGATCGAGGTGATGTCAAGATTAGCAGAATTGACACAGAGAGCAATCTAGCAGACCCACTGACCAAGGCTTTGGCGCAGCAGAAGCATGATGGTCGTACTAGAGATATGGGGTTGAGGTTGCTCAACCTCTAGGTCTTAGTGCAAGTGGGAGATTGTTGGTGTATATGCCCTAGGACCTAGTTTTGGTCCATCTTTGTACTGCTTGACTCTGATATTCATATATCTTTCTGGCATTGTCGTTATCATTGTTTGTCTACACCTGCGATTGTGTACTTACATAATAATGTCCCTGGAGACAGATTGGATCTGTGCTCGAATTATAATCCCCAGTCGATGTACCTTAGTGGATATGGGACAACTATGGTACTTGTGAGACTGGTATGTGGGCTGGTTAGGCACGTGGTGCTAACGTAGACACATGGGTATATCATTGGAGGATATACTAGATAGACCCGCTGTGAGGCTATGACTTGGTGTCATGAGTTATCCTCACAAGTGACAGGAGATGCATTGATCCCTTGACTTGAGGTCATTGACCATTCTATATGGTTAGGGACTTGCTTTGATGCAACCTAACACCTCGCCGTAGTTGGGAGGTCATAACGGTTGTCATTGAGCATGTCACGACCCATATGAGAAGGTCAATGGACAGACATAGGATTTGCCCCTTCCTTAGGGAAGCATGATATCCATGGAGCTCCTCTATGGTTCTATGACTGAAAGTGTATGGCCATACCCAGGTGAGAACCTGATTTAGTCATAACCATGTGATTGGGTGAAAACAAGTGGTGACACACTTGTCCAATCGGATATCAGTTCGGCAAAGAAACTGTAATGCATCTGTACCTTATTGCAATGATGGGGATATCGATGTCGATATCCATTCCAATGACCTGGGTAGCAGCGATGCACTGCTAGGTGCCACTCACTGCTTGTGATGACCTCTGGTCAGCACTGCCAGCGTTAGAGGAACCTACAGGGTCGCACACCTTGATACTTGAGTTCTGGTATTGATCGGGAAGCCTTATGATCGAGTTATTGGATAACTCGGATCTAATTGGGAGATTTCATCAGCGCCAATGGGCCTGATGAGATGGAAGAATATTATTGGAGCCAAACTTCATTTTTGGCAGGTTGACCCGTATTTGAACATGGTTGGTCATATTTGGATTAGGGTTGCATTGGATTGGATCCAAGTGCTTAATCAACCCATGTAATGGAGTTTGGGATAGCTCATTATCCAATGAGGCCCAATAATAAGTTATCATGAAGAGGCAATAGGCTAAAAGGGTATAATGGGGAGGAAGCCAAGCCCATTGGCGCCTAAGGGGCATAATGGGGTTTGGATGGCAAGTTTGCTTCATTAAGGAAGCTTTATGCGCCTAGCCCTCTCCCATTGATAGTGTGAATGCATTAAGGCATTGCTTGGGGCGCAAGGCTAGGCCTTGGCGCACAAGGCAAGGCTTGGTAGTTTATGGAAAGGTTGAATGAGGTTTATGGTAAAGTCTTGGAGACTTTCCTTACCTCAAACCTTCTCATCCAAGCCATACACTTGTCATGATCTCAACCCTTGCCCTAACCGCCTCTAGCTCTTTATAAGTGACCCTAGCAGCCCCCTCTTGAGAAGTAACAATCCTTAGAGGCGTGACAACAAGAGGAGGGGCGAAAGCAAGGGCTTGAAGGGTGACAACACCAAGAAGTGGCGCATCTTCTTCTTCCTTCCAAACCCTAGCCGCAAGCTTCTTCCTTATCTCTTGATGCAAGGATCTTGATGCTTGGCGGTTTCCCTCTCCCTCATCCTTCTTCATCTTTGGCGCATCTACCTTGGAGGTGGCGCATACTTTGAAGAAGGAGCCTAAGGCTTGGATCTTCTTCCCGAGGCTAGCACCGGGCGTGGAAGAAGAGAACTCAAGAGATCCGTGTGTGCGAGACTGCAGAGGGCGCACACTTGGACGCCTACATCGGCATCGCTTCACATTGCTCCTAAGGTATTTCCTAACTCATCGTGTTAACTCCCTTGCTTGCGATCTTCACTGGGTTTTTGGGACCGGCCTGTTTCGGGGACATTCTTCCGCTGCGAAAAATGTATGTCTATAACTCTGAAAAATTGTAAAATGTCCCCGGGGTTTCCCAACAATATACACATCCTTTGTCAGCTTCCCATTAATGAACATTGTCTTAACATCCATCTGCCTTATCTCATAATCATGATATGCAGCTATAGCAAGCAAGATTCGAATGGATTTAATCATGGCAACTGGTGAAAATATTTCATCATAGTCCACCCCGTGGACCTGTTTGAATCCTTTAGCCACAAGTATACCCTTATAGGTAACTATGTTGCCATCCATGTTAGTCTTCCTTTTGAAGACCTATTTACGCCCTTTGTGTTTTACCTCATCAGGCAGCTCAACCAAATCCCAGACTTTGTTAGCCGACATGTAATCTATCTCAGATCTAGTGGCCTCAAGCCATTTCTCAGAGTCCGGTCTAGTGACTGCCTCATCATAGGTCCTGGGTTCATCCTCAATGATGAAGATCCCATCGTGTTGGGTCGGCAGTGACCTATACCTCTCAGGTGCATGACAAATCGTCCTAGATTTACGCGGGACCTGTGTCTAAGCCTTCGGTACAATAATCAGTGCTGGTGGCTCAGGTTCCATCTCAGTGTCTTGTGGTTGCACTTGGACCTCATCTAAGTCAAACTTGTTAGGGAATGCCGGATGTAATTTAAAATTTTGCAGTCCCAGGACGCAGCGGAAGAAGCATTACACCCGAAACACATTCCGGTCCCAAGGATCCATGCGAGAGAGAAGACACAAGGATGTGTTAGAGATGTACCTCTTTTGCTTGTCTAGATGTCGAAGCCATGTTGAAGGCGCCCATGTGTTCGCCCTCTACAAGTATCCACGCGTCGACTCCTTGAGCGTTGCTCCCTTCCACGCTTGGTGCTAGCCTCGGGAAGAGAATCAAGCCTTCACTCCACTTGCGCCACCTTCAAGAGAAGTTGCGCCAAGGAGGGAATAGGGAAGATGCCGCCAAGAACTTCCCTCTTCTTCTTTGCTTGGGCCACCTTCAAGCAAGATGCGCCAATGGCTATGAGAGGGAGAGGGCTTGCGACAATAGAAGGAGAAGCCACCAAGCCCAATTTCTCTTTGCGCCAAGAAGAGGAGAAGAAGAAAGGATGTCTTTCGGCCACTTGGAAGAAGGGTTCACGCCTCCTAGAAGTCGAACATTGGAAGGGGTGGTAAGGGGTCCTATAAATAGGACAAGAGGCGGCAAGGACAATGGCTAGGATCATGCCAAGTGGGCGGCTAGGATAAAGGGATCTTGAGGTAAGGAAAGTCTCCAAGACTTTACCATAAACCTCATTCAACCTATCCTAATTTGCCCAATGGCCATATCAGCCTAAGACATGCCTTAGAGGCATTCTTTCCATCCAAGGAGAAGGGCTAGGCGCAACATGAAGAATTCGGCTAGGGCAAGGGTTTGGGTGCATGTAGGGTTCATAAGGAAAGTCTCCAAGACTTTACCATAAACATCTTCCTACTTCTCATATGCGCCCAACCTCTTTCCAAAAGAGTCCTCAAGCCATATCAGCCCCAAGACTTGCCTTAGAGGCAAGTATTCCATCCAAGGAAGAAGGGCTAGGCGCCCTTTACTTCCATAATGAAGCAAAGGCGCCTCCCTCACCCCATTATGCCCCTAGGCGCCAATGGGGAGAGATTTCTCCCCATTATACCCTTTTAAGCCAATTCCTCTTCATGACAACTAATTATTGGGCCTCATTGGATAATGAGCTAGCCCAAACTTCATGGTATGGGTTGATTAAGCCATTGGATCCAATCCAATGCAACCCTAATCCAAATGTGACCAATCTAGGTCAATTTCGGGTCAACCTGCCAAAATTGAAGTTTGGCTCCAATAATTTTCTTCCAACTCATCAGGCCCATTGGCGCTGATGAAATCTTCCTAATGGATCCAAGTTATCCAATAACTTGATCCTAAGGCTTCTGAATAAAGCAACGTCAAGAGTCTATTGCGTGTGACCCCGTAGGATCCATATGACGATGGCAATGATGTAAACATCATAAGTAGTGAGGGGTATCTAGCAACACATCACTACTACCCATGTCATAGGACTTAAGTCATTATGGCAACAACTCCTAACAAGCAACGAGGATTCCTATTGCATTACAGATCCCTTTGCCTAAACTGATATCCTGCCATTGGATTAGTCTCAAGTTTATTATCCAATGCATTGGTCATGACTCAACAAGTGTGGCCACACTTTCCTGTCATGCACCAATAAGGTGGGGCGCCCCGAGGTGGATATCATGCTTCCTCTGAAGGAAGGGGCAAATCCTACTATTGGTCATCCATGTCTCTACATGACTTATGATATGCCCAATGACAGTCGTTTTGATCTCCCAGTTACGGAGAGACGTAAGACTGTATTAAAGCATACCCATCATCAAATCTAGACATGAATACCTCAAGTCTAAGGATCAATGCAAAACCTCTTGCATGTGAGATTGACTTGTTGACTTGACAAGTCAGTCCTCACGGTGGATCACTCCAGTGCATCCAATGCACCTGTATGTCTGCGTTACTGTGCCCCGCACCTAACCAGCCCATACACCAGTCTCACATGTACCAAAGCTGTCCCATATCTGCTAAGGTACCTTGTCTGGGGATAGCTTATGAGAATGGATCCAATCCAAACTCCTGGGACATTATTTATGCAACTCAATACATCAACGCAGGTAGAGAAGTCTATATAATAACGACCATGCCTATACAAAGAGTAATAGTTCTATCAAAGTACATTCAACCAATGCCTGACCATGTCCATACATTGGTCTTAAGGGCATATACACCAACAATCTCCCACTTGCACTAATACCAAAGACAACTTGTATTTAGTCAGTTCCAATGTCTCTAGTATGACCCATTTAGCTTCCGCTGCGCCAGAGGCTAGGTCAGTGGGTTTTCCAGATTGCTATCTATGTTTATTTTAACAAATTTGATCATCATCCTTATTCATGATCTCTAAGATCAGATGATATGCTGCAGTACATACTTGAGCATTAAGTTCATTCTCCTATGCTATGGTCCCAGTAAAAACTATACTGGACCATCAAGCACTATGAACTAGATCAAGTTCAAATGAATGAAGCTGCCTCCTTGGCTGCCACAAGGAGCTGCAATGTACTCAGCCTTATTTGTAGAATCTTGCCGCTTTGGTTTGCATAATGCTTTTTCAGCATGCAACACCATAACAAGGCAAAGCGCAACTCCTGGCTGTGATCAATAGTCACTAGACTGGAACGAAGTGTCAGTGTACCCCTGTACACAAAATTCTTTCCTGTCTATCATAGACTAGACTTCAATCCTTTATACTTCCCAAGTATACATATAAGGATTGTCTTCACAGCTATCTAGTGTTAAACACTAAGATCTGATTGAAACTTGCTGGCTATGCTCCAAGCATTTGCCACAAATGGTCTTGAGTATGATATTCAAATCATGATCCATCCCGCACACCATGTATCAGGATTTTAGATCCATGTTATTACTCTCCATCTGTGTCAAAGGACACAAGATCTTTGAGAGAATCAGACCATATCTTTCTGGAAGGTATTAATATTTGGAATCATCCAAAATAAACCTCTCCAGAAACTCTTGGATGAACATAGATTGACTAAAGGGCAATGACTTTCTTGGATCTCTATCTATAGATCCTCATGCCTAGGATGTAGGCATCATTCCCTAGATCATTCTTCTCGAAATACATATCTTCCTTTTCTTCACCATGTGAAGAGCTGAGATGTAATTCCATGTGAGGAGAATATCATCAATCATCTAGAACAAGAAATACTATTAAGGTGCTCCCACTGATCTTCTTGTAAACACAGGCTATTTCAACCATGCTTGCATAACATCATGCATGTCATTATGGTCTTGATATGAAAACCTTCTGGCTATTTCCTTACAGATATCTTTTCAGACGTCCACGTAAGAAAGGCAGTTTTCATAACAACATGCCATAACTGATTATGCAATTATGCAGATTCCTAATGGACTTAAAACTCAGCTATTGGTGAAAAATTCCATCATTATCCACCTAGTGGATTTGCCTGAAATTTATGTTCACTAGCTTGCCTTTTTAAGGTAACAATGTTACCTTCCATGTCTATCTTCCCAGAAGATTTATTTTACAGCCTGTGGGAATTACCCTTTTGGCAGCTCATCCAAGTCCCAGACTTGATTAGCAGACATGGAGTCCATTATGGTTCTCATGGCCCTTAGCCATTTCTTGGAATCTGGTCCACCGACTGCTTCCATTTCCTCATAAGTCTTAGGTTCATGCTTGATGAAAAATTCGTCATGCCCAGCATATCGAATCGATCCAGACTTATGTTATCCCTGTGTTACTTGAACCTCAGGTTGACTTTCAACCTGTATGTGAGATTTTGCTCTCCATGTGTGTCTAATTATATTGTGGTTGATTCTGGACCTTGTCCAAATCAAATCTACTCCCACTAGCTTCTTTCAAAAGAAATACTTTCTCAAGAGAGACAGCAGTTTTGAGCAACAAATATTTTGTTCTCCATGGGATAGAATTAGTACTCTATAGTGCACCACAAACACATACTTTTGAATCACTGCACATTACATTTCCAATTCCATTGAAGAAATGGGATATTTGCAGTTCGTAACTCAAAAGCTAACTTAGACATTTTCTTACGGAGTAGCAGTACATCTGTTTACATGGCATCATAGTAGTATATTTGCAAGACTATTCAAAGATGGAACCACATCCAATGTGTTCCTTTTTCTTTCTTTGAAATTCACCACACAGTGGTGTACTAAGTAAGCTGTGAGATAACTCCACACTTCTTAGGACAGTCATCAAATTCTCCACTAATCATCTTGATCCAATCAAGGTGCGTTGATAGATCCTTCAATTTGACTCAATACTTCATTTGTGAACTTCTTAGATTTTTCCAAAGTTCTTGGGTTGCGTAAGGCATACCCACACCTAAATGAAGTATATATAACTCCTCTTAGAGCTTGTTTACATGGGTCCACTTACATCTTGTGTATTAGATCCAACAAGCCAATAGTCCTTCCATCTTTTACGATGAAGGCAGCATCTGTCATATTGTTCCTTTGAACTAGGCTCACATGTATCATAATCCTGAAAGGATAATGATCCCAATAGTCCATGGACTTTTGGATGTGACCATTGTTCTATGGTTCAAGAGACAATGCTATAAGAGGAATTTATTGAATCATTAGATCTGATCTTGTGTTACATATAGAACCATAAACTATTGTCAATTGTATCACTTTAATAGAACATCTCAGATTTAAAGAAAAATATTATTTATCATTTCAAACTGAAGTCCTTTCCAAAAGGAATGATGTTCTAATACATAAGCTGATACAATAATAACAAAGTTCCATATAAAGTCTTCAAGGCAGTGAGATGATATCAACAGCAGCATCCAATGCTCCGTCCCTGACCCGAAAGTCGATCCCATCAAGCCTCTTCGTCCTACTTCTTTTGAGCTCCTGCATATGTAAAACATATGTGAGCCTCTCATACGGTACCCAGTACCCATGAATAAGAAGCAGACAAAAGACCTCGGTAACACAATACCTGAAGCGGATGGATTACATCCCTTCCTCTTTGCCATGCTCTTCTTGGCCATCAATCCTCTTCGAAATACCCATGCATTCCCAGTCTTCCGAAGTATTAGCTTCGAAGATACAGAATCATGGTCTTTCTCAGATTCAGGCACACATTCTGAAGATCCAACGGAACTCTCCTGATCATTGTCTATAGAGCATGGTGTGAAGAGACCTTTGAGATGTATGATTAGATCATAGATCCCTATCTCATCACATTCAACCTTGACCTCTGGGGTCATGCACTCTAAGACAAGAGCAGTGTACTATTCGTTATCTTCACAATGTTCAAGATAGACATTCCACTCCCAGTCATTAGTGAAATACACACTGGGCTGGGATGGAGGTCTTTCAAGAAGATGCACCTTATTTTCTTGTTCCAGTATCTTGGACAAAGTCTTGAACCATTTTGTCCAATTTGTCCCATCCAGTTTATGTTTATAAAGTTTCAATCTTAGATCAGGAGATGCCTTCTACAATAAGCAAATAAGCAAAATAAGTATTATGATAAAGCATTTAACAAGGACTTTAAATTAAATGCTATGCTCCCACTACTTCCAAAATAAGTTGAGAACTCTCTAACTCAACATGGAAATAAGTGAGTAGGATCCTAATTTCACATAAGGTCTCCGCGACTCACGAGGGTGAGTTGAGATGCACAGAGAGTCTCATGCTTCCTTAGGTAGGCATCCCAGCCAATTGTGCCATGCACAATTCCTCTTAGTTGAGACAGACTAGGCGCCTTGTGTCCAGCGAGGGCTGGATACAACACAAAACCCTATCCTCTCAACAGCTGCCTCTAATCATGTCAATGACATATGAAAAACCAGTCAAGTCTGGTCCTAACCGTTATGCCCAAGGCCAACAAATTTCCTTGCGAAGGCACGCCCAGGTTAAAACTGGACTGGGGAAATCATTGTCACCACACACCTTCTAAAGATAAGTGGGTGTGTCCCACGAGGGTGGGAAACAGTTCACAACACCACCGATCGATAGCTTGATGAGGGCTACGCGTTAGAAGGCTATCGACTTGATATTGAATTGAGAGTTTTTGCATGTTTGTTTTATTCTTTTCTAGCATGCAGTTTTCCTATGGTTCAGGCAGCAAAGGAAAAGCATCACAGGCATGCTATGGACAAAATAATAAACCATCACAGGCATGCTAGTTTGGTCAATATGGTCATAGCCCTTTTCATACACATAACTTGTCACGAGCCATGTGACATGTTATCGTGCATCCAAGGGTTGCCAGTCCCTAAAGCAGATCGGCCCATGCCAGAAGCCGAAAGCATGTGTCTTTCCTTCAGCCGCAAGTCCATCACCATGCTTCCAAAGCTGGCGCCACTTCTGACTCCGATTGAAGAAGACTCCTTGTTGTCAAGATGAAGCCTTAACCTATCATATAATTCTACATCTATTCTAAACAAGATGAAAATTTCTTTTACAACAAGATAGGGAGAGAACCACACGCAGGTGGAAAGGGATTTTACAAGCATTCATCACAAGTGGAAACATGCTTCCACATCACAACACAGGAGGGCACTCGCTATGACCATATCAACCCAATCAAGTGGCGCATGTAAAATTTGAAAATCCGGAAAAGTCGAATTTTAGCACCTTATGCGCCAACATCATCCAAAGCACTCTCTTAACCAATTTCATGCCAAAATTTAGATCAAGTTCCATGATGATTTCATAGACCCTATCGGCTGGCAGTTTTGTCAGATCAAGAGACCCGGCCAATCCAAAGACACAATGCCCGTCCTACTTGACAAAACCTACGTGCGCCTTTGGTCTTAAATCAAGCATAAACAAGATTCAAGTTTTGGCCATGAAGTTGAGAAGAGAAGATTAGATGAAAAATGCTTTCTAAGTGAAACGGGCATGGATAGAAGAAAAATTTTCCAAAATTTTTCACACAAGCAAATGTACACCTTGTGTTTCTCGCAAGTACCTCTGATACCACTGTTAGGGAATGCCGGGTGTAATTTAAAATTTTGCAGTCCCAGGACGCAGCGGAAGAAGCATTACACCCGAAACACATTCCGGTCCCAAGGATCCATGTGAGAGAGAAGACACAAGGATGTGTTAGAGATGTACCTCTTTTGCTTGTCTAGATGTCGAAGCCATGTTGAAGGCGCCCATGTGTTCGCCCTCTACAAGTATCCACGCGTCGACTCCTTGAGCGTTGCTCCCTTCCACGCTTGGTGCTAGCCTCGGGAAGAGAATCAAGCCTTCACTGCACTTGTGCCACCTTCAAGAGAAGTTGCGCCAAGGAGGGAATAGGGAAGATGCCGCCAAGAACTTCCCTTTTCTTCTTTGCTTGCGCCACCTTCAAGCAAGATGCGCCAATGGCTATGAGAGGGAGAGGGCTTGCGACAATAGAAGGAGAAGCCACCAAGCCCAATTTCTCTTTGCGCCAAGAAGAGGAGAAGAAGAAAGGATGTCTTTCGGCCACTTGGAAGAAGGGTTGCGCCAAGCCTTTGTTGTTGTCACTGAAAGTCCCCTTTATCTAAGGGGGTGAAACCCTAAGGGGGCGCATATCATGATTTTGCAAGCGGATATTAGGGTTTCTAAGATCGAATGCATGTCATATGATTAACTTTCATGGACTTGTGTAGAACAACAATGGATCATACCATAGCCATCGCTTGGATGGTGCCTTGGAAGCAAGAGGGCGAATTGGCTCTCCTCCAAAGTCGCGCACACAAGATGAGAGATGGCTACTCCCTTGGCGTCTTTGTGCTAGCAAAGCTTCAAGGAGTCCTTTGTGTGGAGGAGATGAGATCTCTTGCGGCTAGGGCGATGAAGCTCTTCTTCCTCCTTTTCGTGAAGACAAGACAACGCAAGAGTGGATAGGCGACAAGACAAGAACCGAAGATGCATTGAGGCGTTGTGTAGAGATGTGGCGTTACATGACTTCCAAATATGGAAAGTCATGAAGCCATGCGCCCACTCAATGCAAACCGCCCAAAACGCTTTCATATTGAACCATGCGATCACACATGTGTGAACCGGTTCAATCCAATTCGGTCCAATGCATTTGGTTCAAAGATCAAACCAAATCAGCCTAAACCACGGTCTAGATCTCTTTGAACCAAATGGTTCAAGTTCTAACCGTTCATCTCTTGATGCTCTTGATCTCACCGATCTAGCATCAATACTCTCGATCGAAGCTTACCGATCTCAAGCCCTAATCAATCAAACATGATCAGACCAGATCTCACTTACAATCAGAGTTTAAACTCCTTTAAACTGAACCAAAACAATTCAGTCCACACGATCTGACTTAAGTAAGCCATATCATCAAATTGTGCGACCCTAAGGGTTTCCTTTAAATGTCGGTAACGATAACTTTCGTTATCACGATCAGTGAGGGGTATCTAGCAACACATCACTGTCTCCCAATATAAAGGAAAGAGTCTTCCAAGACTACACCCAAACCACAGCACAAGTGTGAATCCACTTCACTAGGCATACTTGATTCCTTTGCCACTGGATGTTCTTATTGGACAAGCGTGTCAAGCCTGTAACTCCAATATGATGAGAATGATTAGATCAGATGAACATAGTCATCTGGTTATGGCCATACACTTTCTCAATCATCTCATCCAGGGGGGCCCCATTAGAACATCACACTCCTATCAAGGAGACGGCAATCCTATATCTATCACTAGTGTCCTAACCTGACTCATGATCATTATCCAAGATAGTCTATAACCATTATGTTTCAAATGATATCGAACTACCTCAAAACAATGACAATCATCATTTAGAAACACAAGTGATCTCAAGTCAGAGGACATATGCCACTTGTTGCATACAAGGATTATTCACATTGTGACAAATAATTGAATATCCTAGTAGGGTTTGTCCAGTACATCCAATGTACCCATGAGTCTACATCTTATTCCATGCTCGAAGCATCCTATAAGATTAGAACACATATTAGTCTCAATCATATCAAGGCTGTCTCAAGTTCACCAAGATATCTCGACTAAGGACTTAACTGCATGTCAGCCTAGCTGAACAGCATTGAGACATTATTCAGAAGTATACATATTGCAGCAGATGATGTAACAACCTGAATAATAACCATTGCCTTTATAAACAAAGAGTTTATACATGATACTGATATAATCCCAAGGCCTCAAACATTAGCCTTAAGGGCATACCCCAACAATCTCCCACTTGCACTTAATCTAATGGTTGAGAAATCTCAAACCCATATTATTACAGTGCTTTTCATGCTTCTACTGCGCCAGAGGCTTTGTAAGCGGGTCTGCCAGATTGTCATCTGTATGAACCTTGCAGATTTTGATCTCGCCTCGATCAATGATCTCCCGAATCAAGTGAAACCGTCTCTGTATGTGCTTGGACTTCTGGTGCGACCGTGGTTCCTTTGCCTATGCTATTGCTCCAGTGTTATCACAGAAGATAACCAAAGGATCTGCACTCGAAGGAACAACACCAAGTTCCTGAATGAACTTACGAATCCACACTGCCTCCTTAGATGCTTCTGAGGCTGCAACATACTCGGCTTCTGTTGTAGAATCAGCAACAATAGATTGTTTGAAACTTTTCCACACCACCACACCTCCATTCAAGCTAAAAACATAGCCTGATTGTGATCGGAAATCATCTTGGTCAGATTGGAACGAAGCGTCAGTATATCCTTCAATACTGAGTTCTTCCTGACCACCATACATCAAGAACATATCTTTGGTCCTCCGCAGATATTTTAAAATGTTCTTGACTGCAATCCAGTGTGCCTGACCTGGATTACTTTGGAATCGACTGGTTACGCTTAACCCGTAAGCGACGTCTGGGCGAGTACACAATATCGCATACATAATGGACCCAATAGCCGAAGCATAAGGCGTTTTGTCCATTTCATCTTTCTCAGTCTGTGTTTGCGGACACTGACTCTTCGAAAGATTCAGACCATGTCTGACTGGAAGATATCCTCTTTTAGAATTCTCTAAATGGAATCTCTCCAGGACTTTATCGATGTAAGTACTCTGGCACAGCCCGAGAAGCCTCTTAGATCTATCCCTGTAGATCTTCACACCTAAGACATAGGCTGCTTCTCCCAAATCTTTCATCTGGAAACATTTCCTTAACCATGCCTTAACCGCATGCATTTCAGGAATATCGTTTCCAATGATCAAGATATCATCGACGTAGAGGACTAGGAATGTAATCACGCTCCCACTAAACCTCTTATATACACACGGGTCATCTTCATTCTTGATGAAACCAAATTCACAGATTGATTCATCAAAACGAATATTCCAGCATCTTGATGCTTGCTTAAGTCCATAAATGGACTTCTTTAACTTGCATATTTTATGACGATCTGATGGATTAGTGAAACCTTCAGGTTGTGTCATATACACATCCTGATCCAGATTTCCATTAAGGAAAGCGGTCTTCACATCCATCTGCCAGATCTCATAATCATAATATGCTGCTATTGCGAGAATGATCCGAATAGACTTGAACATGGCTACAGGAGAGAAAGTTTCATCATAATCTATCTCGTAGATTTGTTTGAAACCTTTCGCAACTAGCCTGCCTTTATAGGTAACCACGTTACCATCCATGTCAATCTTCTTCTTGAAGATCCATTTACACCCTATAGGGATAATTCCCGGAGGCGGATCAACCAAATCCCAGACTTGGTTATCTGACATGGAGTCCATCTCGGCTCGCATAGCTTCAAGCCATCTCGCTGATTCCGGTCCACTGACCGCATCCGCATAAGTGAGGGGTTCATCATGATCAATGATGTAGACTTCGTCATAGCGCTCAGGCTGTCGACGGATCCTTCCCGATCTTCGCGGTTCCCGTGATATCTGAGCCTCAGGTTGCTCAATAACCTGATCAACTGGCTCATGCTCATCCAACTGTGCTTGACTACTTTGTCCTTCCTCTGGATTCTCATCCAGCTTTATTTCTCTCCCTTTGACCTCTTGCAGAAGAAATTCCTTCTCAAGAAAAATAGCCGTCCGAGCAACAAATACTTTGTTCTCTTTGGGATCGTAGAAATAATAACCCTTAGTTTCCTTAGGGTAACCGACAAAGATACATTTCTCAGATCTGCTCTCTAGTTTCCCAGAGGCGAGCTTTTTGACATAAGCCTCGCAACCCCAGATCTTAATAAATGTCAAGCTTGGCTGTTTCCCATACCATAACTCATATGGCGTCTTTGAAACTGCCTTGGATGGCACTCGGTTTAGTACCTTTGCAGCTGTTTCCAGTGCAAATCCCCAAAAGGAGTAAGGTAGAGTAGCCTGACTCATCATAGAACGAACCATATCCAATAAGGTTATGTTCCTCCTTTCGGACACACCATTCCATTGCGGTGTTCCTGGCGGAGTGAGCTGTGAGATAATCCCACACTCCTTCAGATTGTCATTAAACTCATGACTCAAGTATTCACCACCTCGATCTGAACGAAGTGCCTTGATATTTCGGCCTAATTGATTCTGTACTTCATTCTTGAACTCTTTGAACTTGTCAAAAGATTCACTCTTATGTCTCATTAAATAGACATACCCATATCTACTGAAATCATCAGTAAAGGTAATGAAGTATGAATAGCCACCTCTGGCATGTTTACAAAAAGGCCCACACACATCACTGTGTATAAGGTCAACTAAACCTGAAGCCCTTTGACCTTTGTTAGGAAAAGGAGCCTTCGTCATTTTACCCATTAAACAAGCTTTGCATGTATCAAGCTCCTCATAGGAGAATGATCCCAACAGTCCATGATCATGCAACCGCTTAATGCGTTTCTTGTTAATATGGCCTAAACGACTATGCCATAGCAAGGTGCTTTCATCAGCATACTTGGCTTTCTTATTATCAATATTTTGTATAGAATATTCCATGTCCAACATGAATAACCCATTGTTAATTGATCCAGTAGCATAAACAATATTATCATAAGAAATAACACACTTTGAAATATTGCATTCAAAGGAAAACCCTTTCCTGACAAGAGCAGGAATAGAGATAATATTTTTTGTTATGCTAGGTACAAAATAACAACTGTCCAATTCTAATACAAGTCCAGATGGTAATGAGATGTGATATTCTCCTACAGCAACAGTAGCAACCCGTGCCCCGTTTCCAACTCGTAGGTCCACCTCATGCTGTCCCACCTGTCTTCTTCTCTTGAGTTCCTGTACATTTGAACAAATGTGAACTCCACATGCAGTGTCCAACACCCATGATATAGAAGAAGAAACCATGACTTCAGTCACGAAAATACCTGAGCCAGAAGCGAAACTTCCCTTCTTGTCTCCCTGGAGCGCTTTACAGTCCTTTTTCCAGTGACCCAGCTGGCCACAATGGAAACATCTGTATTCCTTCGACCGCTTAACCTTTTGTTTCAGAGCCTTGTTGTAACTCTTGACAGGGGCTTTGCCCTTCTTCCCCTTCTTCTTGTTCCTGGAAGGAACCATCAAGACAGAGGTTGAAGGCTTTCCCTTTAGAGTCAATTCTGTAGTCAAGAGCATGTTCAGTAACTCTGCCGGGGTACAGTCGATCTTGTTCATATTAAAATTAATAATGAACGGATCGAAAGAGGCCGGGAGAGACTGAAGAATGATGTCTACAGCAAGATCCTGATTGATGGTATGTCCCAGTTTCTCTAGAGCCTCCTTGTACCCAATCATCTTGAGTACGTGAGCTCCCACTGGACTCCCTTCAGCCAGTTTGCTCTGAAAGAAAAGCTTAGTCAAATTGTAGCATTCAGTCCTAGCCTGTGCAGCATACATCATCTTGAGGTTTGCTATAATCTGTATAGCAGATAGATCCTCATGCTGACGTTGCAGCTCTGGCGTCATAGACGCAAGCATCAGGCAAGCGACATCAATGCTATCATTGACATGCTTTTCATAGGCATCCCGAACCGCCCTTGCGGCGTTCGCAGCGGGTTGAGGCGGTATAGCCGTCTCGAGGACATACAGTTTCCTCTCTGCCTTAAGAACAATCTTAAGGTGTCCGTACCAGTCTGAGAAGTTTGGCCCAGCAAACTTCTCCCTTTCTAGTAGGGATCGCACATTTAAATTCGTGGTGTTCGTTGTTGCAGTAATCTACAACAATGCAAGAACAGCAAGGTCAGTATCAATGTTTAGAATCAATCCAGGACTTAAGAAAGATTCTTTTCTCACTATTTTATCTGACTGAAAAATCCATTAAACAGTCCGAAAGAGTAACGCTCTTTTAGTGAGATGGGATCCAGATTTCATACTTGGTCTCCGCGTCCCACTCAGGCGAGATAAGATGCACAGAGAGTACAAGCACTAATTTCTGGTAGGCAATGCCTGCCAATCGCCAACCCGTGCGATTCCCCTTCATCTGGGCAATCCAGCAGACTGTGCCAACTGAGTTGGTACAACACAGTCTCTGATCCCACAGATGGCTGCCTCCATATAGCTCACATATGCTCAGTATGTAGCCTACATGGTCAAGCTGACCTGACCTACTCCTTGGACCACCACGTGCTATGCTGAGCAACAAGAAGCGATAAATCCCTTCTCTGTAACACGCAGGTGTAATCACACACCGTCTGAAGATAGATGGGCGTGCCCACTGAGTGGGTACAACACGGCCCCAACGATAGTCAGAACAGTGAGGTTTCGCTTCAGAAGGCTTACGTGCTTGATATTTTAACGTTGGATTTTAACGGTCTTTTATCTTCTTAACTATCATGCATAACCTATGGCGATAGCAGAAGATTAAATCATGCAGTTCTAATTATATAAACAATAAGTAGAAAGCATGCTGATCTTATGTGGTAAAAGCCCATTAAACCTAAGTAAGACCTTAATTTAACTTAAGTCTTCACTTGAGCTCTTCATGGGTCTTTTGCATCTCATCTGGCCCAACCCAGGGCCCAAGCGCCCACTGCAGCTCAGGTGCGCCCACCAGGTAAATTCGCCTGTCCCAGAGTCGAACACTGGACCTCCCACCTAGTCAAGCCACTACTGCATGCGCCTCTGCCAAGTGTGCTCTGTGCTCTTGTTTGATTAAATTACAATTTAATCTATCTAGACAAGATTGACTCGCAGGTCAATTACACTTTATAAATTAAATAACATGTGATGCGCAGATCACAATAAAAATTAATTTACAATTTTAATCCAGGCTCGCAGGCCCCAGCACAGCACACATTAAAAGGGCAACCCACATAAGATGAAATAAATAAGCATCATGGTATTCAACCAACATGTGATCCAATAACAAGAAATAAAATTTTTGAAAACCCATTGGCATCAATTTTATTTTCTTATGTGCCCTACAACCTTACAACGGTCCATTAATAGGGATCCACTCATCATGTCTAGTCAGATCCACTGCCCTTACATGCACCAAGTCCTAACTGACTTGAGTCGACCTAACGGTCAACCATGCATGCGTTAAGGGCTGAACAACCTTCATGAGTTCTGGCAAGCGGGTGTGACCCCGGGCCTAACTCATGCGCGTTCACTGGTTGTCTCAACCAGACATCGCTACACGCCTGTCTGCAGTCGACCTATAGCCACCTCGTGCTTGCGCACAGGTGCCATCTGGTCGACCCATCTAGGCTGTCAGATGGTCTGATCAGACTATTTGGATCTTAACTAGATGATGATATCAACCCTATCAACCCGTCTAAGGACTTATAGCAGGCGCTGCTTAGATCTAATGGAGCGCGCAAGATGTAAGTTTTGATCAAAACATTCAACATGCTATAACATGCATGCGCCAACATACATGCGCCAACATAAAAACATTCAACATGTTGTTTTCGGCTTGAAAAACTATCATGGAAACTCGCATGTAATTGAGATCTATGCAAACAAGCGCAACAAAGGATCACAAAGCAAGCATATGAACATACATAAACAACCATGCTCTGATACCAATTGAAAGTCCCCTTTATCTAAGGGGGTGAAACCCTAAGGGGGCGCATATCATGATTTTGCAAGCGGATATTAGGGTTTGTAAGATCGAATGCATGTCATATGATTAACTTTCATGGACTTGTGTAGAACAACAATGGATCATACCATAGCCATCGCTTGGATGGTGCCTTGGAAGCAAGAGGGCGAATTGGCTCTCCTCCAAAGTCGCGCACACAAGATGAGAGATGGCTACTCCCTTGGCGTCTTTGTGCTAGCAAAGCTTCAAGGAGTCCTTTGTGTGGAGGAGATGAGATCTCTTGCGGCTAGGGCGATGAAGCTCTTCTTCCTCCTTTTCGTGAAGACAAGACAACGCAAGAGTGGATAGGCGACAAGACAAGAACCGAAGATGCGTTGAGGCGTTGTGTAGAGATGTGGTGTTACATGACTTCCAAATATGGAAAGTCATGAAGCCATGCGCCCACTCAATGCAAACCGCCCAAAACGCTTTCATATTGAACCATGCGATCACACATGTGTGAACCGGTTCAATCCAATTCGGTCCAATGCATTTGGTTCAAAGATCAAACCAAATCAGCCTAAACCACGGTCTAGATCTCTTTGAACCAAATGGTTCAAGTTCTAACCGTTCATCTCTTGATGCTCTTGATCTCACCGATCTAGCATCAATACTCTCAATCGAAGCTTACCGATCTCAAGCCCTAATCAATCAAACATGATCAGACCAGATCTCACTTACAATCAGAGTTTAAACTCCTTTAAACTGAACCAAAACAATTCAGTCCACACGATCTGACTTAAGTAAGCCATATCATCAAATTGTGCGACCCTAAGGGTTTCCTTTAAATGTCGGTAACGATAACTTTCGTTATCACGATCAGTGAGGGGTATCTAGCAACACATCACTGTCTCCCGATATAAAGGAAAGAGTCTTCCAAGACTACACCCAAACCACAGCACAAGTGTGAATCCACTTCACTAGGCATACTTGATTCCTTTGCCACTGGATGTTCTTATTGGACAAGCGTGTCAAGCCTGTAACTCCAATATGATGAGAATGATTAGATCATATGAACATAGTCATCTGGGTATGGCCATACACTTTCTCAATCATCTCATCCAGGGGGGCCCCATTAGAACATCACACTCCTATCAAGGAGACGGCAATCCTATATCTATCACTAGTGTCCTAACCTGACTCATGATCATTATCCAAGATAGTCTATAACCATTATGTTTCAAATGATATCGAACTACCTCAAAACAATGACAATCATCATTTAGAAACACAAGTGATCTCAAGTCAGAGGACATATGCCACTTGTTGCATACAAGGATTATTCACATTGTGACAAATAATTGAATATCCTAGTAGGGTCTGTCCAGTACATCCAATGTACCCATGAGTCTACATCTTATTCCATGCTCGAAGCATCCTATAAGATTAGAACACATATTAGTCTCAATCATATCAAGGCTGTCTCAAGTTCACCAAGATATCTCGACTAAGGACTTAACTGCATGTCAGCCTAGCTGAACAGCATTGAGACATTATTCAGAAGTATACATATTGCAGCAGATGATGTAACAACCTGAATAATAACCATTGCCTTTATAAACAAAGAGTTTATACATGATACTGATATAATCCCAAGGCCTCAAACATTAGCCTTAAGGGCATACCCCAACAGTCACCCTTTGCCCTTGCTCACGCCTCTCTATGTATGTTCACGCCTCCTAGAAGTCAAAAATTGGAAGGGGCGGTAAGGGGTCCTATAAATAGGACAAGAGGCGGCAAGGACAATGGCTAGGATCATGCCAAGTGGGCGGCTAGGATAAAGGGATCTTGAGGTAAGGAAAGTCTCCAAGACTTTACCATAAACCTCATTCATCCTATCCTAATTTGCCCAATGGCCATATCAGCATAAGACATGCCTTAGAGGCATTCTTTCCATCCAAGGAGAAGGGCTAGGCGCAACATGAAGAATTTGGCTAGGGAAAGGGTTTGGGTGCATGTAGGGTTCATAAGGAAAGTCTCCAAGACTTTACCATAAACATCTTCCTACTTCTCATATGCGCCCAACCTCTTTCCAAAAGAGTCCTCAAGCCATATCAGCCCCAAGACTTGCCTTAGAGGCAAGTATTCCATCCAAGGAAGAAGGGCTAGGCGCCCTTTACTTCCATAATGAAGCAAAGGCGCCTCCCTCACCCCATTATGCCCCTAGGCGCCAATGGGGTGAGATTTCTCCCCATTATACCCTTTTAAGCCAATTCCTCTTCATGACAACTAATTATTGGGCCTCATTGGATAATGAGCTAGCCCAAACTTCATGGTATGGGTTGATTAAGCCATTGGATCCAATCCAATGCAACCCTAATCCAAATGTGACCAATCTAGGTCAATTTCGGGTCAACCTACCAAAATTGAAGTTTGGCTCCAATAATTTTCTTCCAACTCATTAGGCCCATTGGCGCTGATGAAATCTTCCTAATGGATCCAAGTTATCCAATAACTTGATCCTAAGGCTTCTGAATAAAGCAACGTCAAGAGTCTATTGCGTGTGACCCCGTAGGATCCATATGACGATGGCAATGATGTAAACATCATAAGTAGTGAGGGGTATCTAGCAACACATCACTACTACCCATGTCATAGGACTTAAGTCATTATGGCAACAACTCCTAACAAGCAACGAGGATTCCTATTGCATTACAGATCCCTTTGCCTAAACTGATATCCTGCCATTGGATTAGTCTCAAGTTTATTATCCAATGCATTGGTCATGACTCAACAAGTGTGGCCACACTTTCCTGTCATGCACCAATAAGGTGGGGCGCCCCGAGGTGGATATCATGCTTCCTCTGAAGGAAGGGGCAAATCCTACTATTGGTCATCCATGTCTCTACATGACTTATGATATGCCCAATGACAGTCGTTTTGATCTCCCAGTTACGGAGAGACGTAAGACTGTATTAAAGCATACCCATCATCAAATCTAGACATGAATACCTCAAGTCTAAGGATCAATGCAAAACCTCTTGCATGTGAGATTGACTTGTTGACTAGACAAGTCAGTCCTCACGGTGGATCACTCCAGTGCATCCAATGCACCTGTATGTCTGCGTTACTGTGCCCCGCACCTAACCAGCCCATACACCAGTCTCACATGTACCAAAGCTGTCCCATATCTGCTAAGGTACCTTGTCTGGGGATAGCTTATGAGAATAGATCCAATCCAAACTCCTGGGACATTATTTATGCAACTCAATACATCAACGCAGGTAGAGAAGTCTGCATAATAACGACCATGCCTATACAAAGAGTAATAGTTCTATCAAAGTACATTCAACCAATGCCTGACCATGTCCATACATTGGTCTTAAGGGCATATACACCAACAAAACTTCCTCCCACTAGCTTCTTTCATGAAAAATTATTTCTCTATAAAGATAGCACCCCGAGTAATAAAAACTTTATTCTTAGTGGGAACATAGAAGTAGTATCCTTTAGTTTCCTTAGGATACCCCATAAACACATATTTATCAAATAGATTCGGGCGTCTCCCACTGCATACCTCGTATGGAATCTTGGTGACACTCTTAGATGGAACGTTATTCAGTATGAGGGAAGCTATTTCAAGTGCATAACCCCAGAATGAGGGTGGTAGAGTTGCATGACTCATCATAGATCGAATCATGTCTAACAAATATCGATTTCTTCTCTTAGACACACCATTCCATTGAGGTGTTCCAATAGGAGTGAGTTAGGATAGGATTCCACACTCTCTAAGATAATCAAAGAACTTACCGCTCAGGTACTCTCCACTATGATCTGATCAAAGAGTTTTAATAGATCTACCAAGTTGGTTCAATACTTCATGTCTGAACTCTTTAAATTTCTCAAAGGATTCTGACTTATGTCTCATCTAATAGACAATCATATCTACTGAAGTTATTAGTAAATGTGATGAAGTAGTTGTACCCTCCTCTAGCTTCTTTATTGAATGGCCTACACACATCGCTATGTATGAGATCCAATAAACCTCTTGCCCTCTCACCTATCTTGGTGAGGGGCTCTTTTGTTATTTTTCATAATAAACAAGGCTCACAAGTATCAAACTCATCCAAAGAGGTTGAATCTAACAATCCATTTGCATGAAGTTGTTGAATGCGATTCTTGTTTAAATGGGCTAATCAACAATGCCAAAGGTATGCACCAACTAAACCACTTAGTTTGATCCTTTTATTATTTATGTTACATATAGAGTTATCCATGTCCAAGACATATAAACTATTGCATAAGGTACCCTTCCACAAAACACATTTGCAAATGAAAAAGAATAAAAGTTCTCCTTTATTTCAAACTTAAAACCTTTCCTTACTAAGCAAGGAATGGATATAATGTTTTTGGTAAGAGAAGGTATATAATAGCAATTATCTAACTCTAACTAAAGTCCAGAAGGCAAGGAGAGTGTCAAAATTTCTACAGCAACAACAGCAATCTGTGCATCGTTTCTAACTCGTAGGTCAATCTCTCCAAGCCGTACCAATCTACTTTTCTTGAGCCCCTACATATTTGTACAAATATGAGCTCCGCATGCACTATCCAATACCCATGACATAGAAGTAGAAAGGTTGACTTTGATAACATAAATACCTGAGCTAGAAGATAAGGGCTTACCTTTCTTCTCCTCATTCTGGAGTTGTTTGTAGTCTCTTCCCAGTGACCCTGCTCGCTACAGTGGAAGCACCTCTGTTCCTTTGTCTCCTTCACCTTCTTTTTCAGTGCTTTGGTTAGACCCTTGACACTGCCTTTAGCACGTGTCTTACCCTTCTTTTTCATCTTCTTGGTTGTAGGAATCAAAAGAACAGAGTTGGGTTTGGTCTTGACCATTTCTCGCTCGGTCGTCTGGAGCATATTCAACAGCTCCTCCCTCGTGCATTCAATCTGGTTCATGTTGAAATTTATAATAAATGGACTAAAGCTAGAAGGCAGGGATTGTAGAATAAGATCCGTGACCAGCTCATTATCGATTGTGTGTCCTAGTCTCTTGAGATGATCCACATTCCGAATGATCTTAAGTACATGGGGTCCCACTGGAGCACCCTTCAATAACTTGCACCGAAAGACTGCTTTGGCGATGTCATATCTCTCAGTTCTAGCCTGAGCCTTGAACATCTGTTTCAAATGTGTTATCATCTGAAAAGTGTTCTGCTCCTCATATTGCACTTGAAGTTTAGGTGCCATAGTGGCTAGCATGAGACATGCAACTTCCAAATAGTCATCTTGATGCTTTCTAAAAGCATCCCTGTCTCCCACTCGGGATTAGGTGCAAGAGGCACAAGAAGAGCTTGGTCAAGGACATACATCTTCTTCTCGAGCTTAAGGGCTATCCTCATGTTCTGATGCTAGTCCATAAAGTTAGTACCAACCAACTTATTGTTCTCAATAAGGGATCACAGTGTTAATCCGCTGTTGTTCGTTACCATTTGATCAACAACAACCAAGAAAAAAAAATAGATTAGTACTACTTCGAATCATTTAATCTGGAAATGTATTAAATGATCATGGCTCCCACTATTTTAATCGAATTGACAACCCACAAAGTCAATTGGGAAATCTGAAACTTTCTAGTGAGATGGTATTCTTAATTCACACGAGATCTCGCGTCCCTCGAGGGTGGGATGAGATGCACAAAGTGACCCATGCTTCTTAAGGTGGGCACGCCGGCCGATTGCACTTGGCAATTCCCCTTATTAAGACAGTCTAGGCCTTTCATGTCTAGTGAGGGCTGGAAAAAGCATGAAATCCTAATCTCTCAAAGATGCCTCTAGAGTTCCATCATGTGGCCACCACATGTGAAAAACTAGTCAAGTCTATTCCTAACCATTATGCCTAGGGCCAACGAGTTTCCTTGCGAAGGCACGTCTATGTTAAAACTGGACTAGGGAAATCATTGTCACCACGCGCCTTCTAAAGATAAGTGGGTGTGTCCCACGAGGGATGAGAAACAGTGCACAACACCATTGATCGATAGCTTGATGAGGGCTACGAGTTAGAAGGCTTATTTCAGACTTGAGTATTTTATTTGAGGGTTTTTGGGGTCCCATCCTCTTAGTTTTATCTTTTGTCTAACATTATAGGCATACAATCCTATAGTGATAACAAAAAGATAAAATGTCATAGGTATGCTGATGACACCAAAATATATAGTATATTTTGTATCATTTTAGATATCTTTTCATGCTAAATTGAGGATCTTTTACTTTTTTTTATGCTGAATTCATCAAATATTGCAAAGTCTACTTCTATTTTGGTTTTTCATGATTTTCAGGCAAAAAGGCATTATTTTGGAGTGTTTTCGAGCAAAATTAGACACATAGAAGAATTCTCATCATCGAGAAGAAGACACAAGACAAATTTCATGCAAAACGGAGTAACTCCCCAAAATACGGTAGTGCCGTAATATATATTATGGTACCGTATTTTCGTACTATACCGTAATATCGAGCCACTACCGTAATTTGGAGAAATTCCGAACAGAAGATTTTGTTGAAAATATGGCACTGCCGTAAACTAGTCAAGTCTATTCCTAACCATTATGCCTAGGGCCAACGAGTTTCCTTGCGAAGGCACGTCTATGTTAAAACTGGACTAGGGAAATCATTGTCACCACGCGCCTTCTAAAGAAAAGTGGGTGTGTCCCACGAGGGATGAGAAACAGTGCACAATACCATTGATCGATAGCTTGATGAGGGCTACGAGTTAGAAGGCTTATTTCAGACTTGAGTATTTTATTTGAGGGTTTTTGGGGTCCCATCCTCTTAGTTTTATCCTTTGTCTAACATTATAGGCATACAATCCTATAGTGATAACAAAAAGATAAAATGTCATAGGTATGCTAATGACACCAAAATATATAGTATATTTTGTATCATTTTAGATATCTTTTCATGCTAAATTGAGGATCTTTTACTTTTTTTATGCTGAATTCATTAAATATTGCAAAGTCTACTTCTATTTTGGTTTTTCATGATTTTCAGGCAAAAAGGCATTATTTTGGAGTGTTTTCGAGCAAAATTAGACACGTAGAAGAATTCTCATCATCGAGAAGAAGACACAAGACAAATTTCATGCAAAACGGAGTAACTCCCCAAAATACGGTAGTGCCGTAATATATATTATGGTACGGTATTTTCGTACTATACCGTAATATCGAGCCACTACCGTAATTTGGAGAAATTCCGAACAGAAGATTTTGTTGAAAATATGGCACTACCGTAAACTATTTTACGGGCCGTATTTTGGGGCGCTTTCAGATCAAAAAGTTTCACCGATCTTACGGCACTACCGTAAACCATATTACGGGCCGTAGTTTCTAGACATTTTCGACTAGAGAGATCATCCAATTTTATGGTAGTGCCGTGAAGTATTTTACGGTGCCGTATTTCCCAGCAATTTCAGAACAGAACACTCGAGCGATTTTACGGCATGGCCGTAAACTATTACACTACCGTATTTCATGTTTTAAACGGGACTCCCAGGTCAATTTCGACGCCCGATTTTTGCGGAGATGATTGCGGGTGATCCAGAGCTTTACATTGGATATCGTAAGAAGAGGAGAGGGAGCTTTTGACGAGAGGAACACAAAGACACCAAAAGCCCCAAATTTCATCGTCTGTCGAGGGAGAAATCGTAATTGATGCCGCCGCCTAGGGTTCCGCCGCTGTGACGAATCCAAGGCATCTCCGGCCATGATTTTCATACCGAAGCTTCGCCTGGTGTAGGAGACAACGTGCCAGAAGTTTCAGAATGAAAGGAGATCGATTGGAAGAGAAATAAAAGAAAGAAGGAGGGACGCCACTGTTCATTGCTTTTATTGTAAATTACGGCTGTGAAATATTTCATAGCCGTGCTGTATTTTCATAAAACTCTTTTCTTGTTGATTTTTGATCTTCTGAAATTATGGTATTTTGTAATTCCTTCACCATGCTAGCTTAAACTTATTTTGGGACATGGGGGAGTAATTCCCTTCGATTTTCTTAATGACTAAATACTTTACACTTTTATCATGATTATTCTGAAAGTCCCCAGATAAAGGGGGCGAAACCCTAGTAGGAGGCGCATATAAAACTTTCATAGCGGAAGCAAGGGTTTCTAAACATCTTTTGTAAGAATATATGATCAACTTCATATAGTTTGGATTCATACCATAGCCATTTCGCTTGGATGGCGATTTGGAAGAGAAAGATGCAAACGCTTCTTCTCCAAAGGCACCGCACACAAGATGTGATCGCCTACTCCTTGTTGCTTCTTGTGCTAGCAAGGCTCCAAGTATCCTTGTCGTGTGAAGGAAGATGAGATGCGAGAGTAGTTCTCTCCTTTGGCCGAATGCTTCTCTACCCCTCGTGTAGACGAGCCACACAAGTTCAAGACCAAAAGAGGGGCGAGCATTTTGGAACGTGGAGGCGTGCATTCATTTTTGGAACTTCCAAAAATAGCAAATGCTTAACGCATCCACTCATGCGTTCACGAACCAACCAAAACGCATCCTCACTTTGAACCATGCGTTCACTCATGTGAACGGGTTCCTTTTGGTTTGGTTCAAAGACCAATTAAGCCAAGCCTTTGGTCTAGATCATAATTAAACCCTAAGGCTCCAGATCTAACCGTTCATCTCTTGATGCTCTTGATCTCACAGATCTAGCATCAATACTCTCGATCGAAGCTTACCGATCTCAAGCCCTAATCAATCAAACATGATCAGACCAGATCTCACTTACAATCAGAGTTTAAACTCCTTTAAACTGAACCAAAACAATTCAGTCCACACGATCTGACTTAAGTAAGCCATATCATCAAATTGTGCGACCCTAAGGGTTTCCTTTAAATGTTGGTAATGATAACTTACGTTATCACGATCAGCGAGGGGTATCTAGCAACACATCACTGTCTCCCAATATAAAGGAAAGAGTCTTCCAAGACTACACCCAAACCACAGCACAAGTGTGAATCCACTTCACTAGGCATACATGTTTCCTTTGCGACTGGATGTTCTTATTGGACAAGCGTGTCAAGCCTGTAACTCCAATATGATGAGAATGATTAGATCAGATGAACATAGTCATCTGGGTATGGCCATACACTTTCTCAATCATCTCATCCAAAGGGGGGCCCCATTAGAACATCACACTCCTTAAACAAGGAGACCGCAATCCTATATCTATCACTAGTATCCTAACCTGACTCATGATCATTATCCAAGATAGTCTATAACCATTATGTTTCAAATGATATTGAACTACCTAAAAACAATGACAATCATCATTTAGAAACACAAGTGATCTCAAGTCAGAGGACATATGCCACTTGTTTGCATATAAGGATTATTCACATTGTGACAAACAATTGAATATCCTAGTAGGGTCTGTCCAGTACATCCAATGTACCCATGAGTCTACATCTTATTCCATGCTCGAAGCATCCTATAAGATTAGAACACATATTAGTCTCAATCATATCAAGGCTGTCTCAAGTTCACCAAGATATCTCGACTAAGGACTTAACTGCATGTCAGCCTAGCTGAACAGCATTGAGACATTATTCAGAAGTATACACATTGCAGCAGATGATGTAACAACCTGAATAATAACCATTGCCTTTATAAACAAAGAGTTTATACATGATACTGATATAATCCCAAGGCCTCAAACATTAGCCTTAAGGGCATACCCCAACAATCTCCCACTTGCACTTAATCTAATGGTTGAGAAATCTCAAACCCATATTATTACAGTGCTTCTCATGCTTCTGCTACGCCAGAGGCTTTGTAAGCGGTCTGCCAGATTGTCATATGTATGAACCTTGCAGACTTTGATCTCGCCACGATCAATGATCTCCCGGATCAAGTGAAACCGTCTCTGTATGTTCTTGGACTTCTGGTGCGACCGTGGTTCCTTTGCTTGTGCGATTGCTCCAGTGTTATCACAGAAGATAACCAAAGGATCAGCCCTCGAAGGAACAACACCAAGTTCCTGAATGAACTTACAAATCCACACTGCCTCCTTAGATGCTTCTGAGGCTGCAACATACTCGGCTTCTGTTGTAGAATCAGCAACAATAGACTGTTTGAAACTTTTCCACACCACCACACCTCCATTCAAGCTAAAAACATAGCCTGATTGCGATCGGAAATCATCCTGGTCAGATTGGAACGAAGCGTCAGTATATCCTTCAATACTGAGTTCTTCCTGACCACCATACACCAAGAACATATCTTTGGTCCTCCGCAGATATTTTAAAATGTTCTTGACTGCAATCCAGTGCGCCTGACCTGGATTACTTTGGAATCGACTGGTCACGCTTAACCCGTAAGCGACGTCTGGGCGAGTACACAACATCGCATACATAATGGACCCAATAGCCGAAGCATAAGGCGTTTTGTCCATTTCATCTTTCTCAGTCAGTGTTTGCGGACACTGACTCTTTGAAAGATTCAGACCATGTCTGACTGGAAGATATCCTCTTTTAGAATTCTCTAAATGGAATCTCTCCAGGACTTTATCGATGTAAGTACTCTGGCACAGCCCGAGAAGCCTCTTAGATCTATCTCTGTAGATCTTCACACCTAATACATAGGCTGCTTCTCCTAGATCTTTCATCTGGAAACATTTCCTTAACCATGCCTTAACCGCATGTACTTCAGGAATATCGTTTCCAATGATTAAGATATCATCGACGTAGAGGACTAGAAAAGTAATCACGCTCCCACTAAACCTCTTATATACACACGGGTCATCTTCATTCTTGATGAAACCAAATTCACAGATAGATTCATCAAAACGAATATTCCAGCTTCTAGATGCTTGCTTAAGTCCATAAATGGACTTCTTTAACTTGCATATTTTATGACGATCTGATGGATTTGTGAAACCTTCAGGTTGTGTCATATACACATCCTCCTGCAGATTTCCATTAAGGAAAGCAGTCTTCACATCCATTTGCCAGATCTCATAATCATAATATGCTGCTATCGCAAGAATAATCCGAATAGACTTAAACATGGCTACAGGAGAGAAAGTTTCATCATAATCTATCCCGTAGATTTGTTTGAAACCTTTCGCAACTAGCCTGCCTTTATAGGTAACCACGTTACCATCCATGTCAATCTTCTTCTTGAAGATCCATTTACAGCCTATAGGGATTACTCCCGGAGGAGGATCAACCAAATCCCAGACTCGGTTATCTGACATGGAGTCCATCTCGGCTCGCATAGCTTCAAGCCATCTCGCTGATTCCGGTCCACTGACCGCATCCGCATAAGTGAGGGGTTCATCATGATCAATGATGTAGACTCCGTCATAGCGCTCAGGCTGTCGACGGATCCTTCCCGATCTTCGCGGTTCCCGTGATATCTTAGCCTCAGGTTGCTCAATAACCTGTTCTACTGGCTCAGGCTCATCCAACTGTGCTTGACTACTTTGTCCTTCCTCTGGATTCTCATCCAGCTTTATTTCTCTCCCACTGGCCTCTTGCAGAAGAAATTCCTTCTCAAGAAAAATAGCCGTCCGAGCAACAAATACCTTGTTCTCTTTGGGATCGTAGAAATAATAACCCTTAGTTTCCTTAGGGTAACCGACAAAGATACATTTCTCAGATCTGCTCTCTAGTTTCCCAGAGGCGAGCTTTTTGACATAAGCCTCGCAACCCCAGATCTTAATAAATGTCAAGCTCGACTGTTTCCCATACCATAACTCATATGGAGTCTTTGAAACTGCCTTGGATGGCACTCGGTTTAGTACCTTTGCAGCTGTTTCCAGTGCAAATCCCCAAAAGGAGTAAGGTAGAGTAGCCTGACTCATCATTGAACGAACCATATCCAATAAGGTTCTGTTCCTACTCTCGGACACACCATTCCATTGCGGTGTTCCTGGTGGAGTGAGCTGTGAGATAATCCCACACTCCTTCAGATAGTCAGTAAACTCTCGACTTAGGTATTCTCCAGCTCGATCTGAGCGAAGTGCCTTGATATTTCGGCCTAGCTGATTTTGCACTTCATTTTTGAACTCTTTGAACTTGTCAAAAGATTCACTTTTATGTCTCATTGGATAGACATATCCATACCTACTGAAATCATCAGTAAAGGTAATGAAGTATGAATAGCCACCTCTGGCATGTTTACTAAATGGCCCACACACATCACTGTGTATAAGGTCAAGTAAACCTGAAGCCCTTTGACCTTTGTTAAGAAAAGGAGCCTTCGTCATTTTACCCATTAAACAAGCTTTGCATGTATCAATCTCCTCATAGGAGAATGATCCCAGCAGTCCATGATCATGCAACCGCTTAATGCGTTTCTTGTTAATATGGCCTAAACAACTATGCCATAGCAAGGTGCTTTCATCAGCATACTTGGCTTTCTTATTATCAATATTTTGTATAGAATATTCCATGTCCAACATGAATAACCCATTGTTAATTGATCCAGTAGCATAAACAATATTATCATTAGAAATAACACACTTTGAAATATTGCATTCAAAGGAAAACCCTTTCCTGACAAGAGCAGGAATAGAGATAATATTTTTCGTTATGCTTGGTACAAAATAACAATTGTTCAATTCTAATACAATTCCAGATGGTAATGAGATGTGATATTCTCCTACAGCAACAGCAGCAACCCGTGCCCCGTTTCCAACTCGTAGGTCCACCTCATGCTGTCCCACCTGTCTTCTTCTCTTGAGTTCCTGTACATTTGAACAAATGTGAACTCTGTTGGGGTATGCCCTTAAGGCTAATGTTTGAGGCCTTGGGATTGTATCAGTATCATGTATAAACTTTTATGTTTATAAAGGCAATGGTTGTTATTCAGGTTGTTACTGTTGGGGTATGCCCTTAAGGCTAATGTTTGAGGCCTTGGGATTGTATAAGTATCATGTAATAAACTCTTAAGTTTATAATAAGGCATGGTTGTTATTCAGGTTGTTACCTTGTCTGCTGTAATAAGTGTACTTCTGAATAATGTCTCAAAGCTGTTCAGCTAGGCTGACAGGCTATAAGTCCTTAGTCGAGATATCTTGGTGAACATGAGACAGCCTTGATATGATGGAGACTAATATGAGTGCTAATCATATAGGATGCTTCGAGCATGGAATAAGATGTAGACTCATGGGTACATTGGATGTACTGGACAGACCCTACTGGGATATTGCATTGCTTGTCACAATGTGAATGATCCCTGTAAGCAGCAAGTGGCACATGTCCTTTGACTTGAGATCACTTGTGTTTCTAAATGATGATTGTCATTGTTTTGAGGTAGTTCAATATCATTTGAAATATAATGATTATAGACTATCTTGGATGGTGAGCTTGAATCAGGTTAGGGCACTAGTGATAGATAAAGGATTGCCGTCTCCTTGTTTAAGGAGTGTGGTGTTCTAAGGGCCCCCCTATATGAGATGATTGAGATAGTGTATGGCCATACCCAGATGACTATGTGCATCTGATCTAATCATGCTCATCGTATTGGAGTTACAAGCTTGACCCGCTTGTCCAATAAGAACATCCAGTGGCAAAGGACACATGTATGCCTTGTGAATTGAGTCACACTTGTGCTATGGTTTGGGAGTAGTCTTGGAAGACTCTTTCCTTTATATCGGGAGACAGTGATGTGTTGCTAGATACCCCTCACTGATCGTGATAACGTAAGTTATCGTTACCGACATTTAGAGGAAACCCTCAGGGTCGCACAATTTGGTGATATGGCTTACTTGAGTCAGATCGTATGGACTGGATTCTTTGAGTTCAGATTAAAGGGATTTAATCTCTGATTGTAAGTGAGATCTGGTCTGATCATGTTTGATTGATTAGGACTTGAGATCGGTAAGCTTCGATCGAGAGAGGTGATGCTAGATCGGAGAGATCAAGGGCATCAGATGATGAATGGTTAGATCATGAGCCTTGGGGGTTCAATTTGGTCTAGACCAAGTGGCTAGAGCTATTTCGGTTTGGTTTGTTGAACCAAAGCCGATTTGACATTTTGGCTTGAACCGGTTCACAATGGTGAACGCATGGTTCAATCCTAAAATGCGTTTGGGTTGAGTTGAGCGCATGGACTTGATGAGCTTCCATTTATGGAAAGTCATCAAGGGCCGGTTTCACTCACTTCAATGCCAAAAACGCATATGCGTTTGCGCTCTTCTCTTCAACGCATTCGACTTTGGTTGGGTGGTGATTGACGAAGAGAAGGAGAGGTTGAGCAAGAGGAGCTCTCGGCCAAGAGGTTCATCATCCCCTTCCATTCGACACTTGAAGGCTTGGGTGTCTTGCTAGCACAAGAGACCGCAAGGAGTAAGCATCTTCACCTTGTGTGTGAACTTGTGGAGGAGATCTACTTTGTTCTCTTTATCCAAGCCGACTTCCAAGCATATGGCGTTGGTATGATTTTTATCTCAATCTATTCAATCGATTATAGTTGAACATATGGCATGCAAATGATCTTGCGACCCTTGCTTCCGCTTGCATATTTTACATTAGCGCCATGCTTAGGGTTTTGCCCCCTTATGATTAGGGGTTCCTACAATTGGTATCAGAGCTTGGCTCTATGCATGCTATTATGTTTGCTGATGTGATCCTCATGTTGCGCTTACTTTTACTTGAGGCATGCTTTGCTTACATGAAGTTGCGCTTGTATCATGCTTTGCTTACATGAAGTTGCGCTTGTATCATGCTTTGCTTATATGAAGTATGCGCTCCCCCTTGAAGACTACGAGTTGGAAACGGGGCACGGGTTGCTGCTGTTGCTGTAGGAGACTATTTCATTTCTTTACCATCTGGCGTTGTATTAGAATTAAACAATTGTTATTTTGTACCGAGTATTACCAAGAATATTATCTCTATTCCTGCTCTTGTCAGGAAAGGATTTGCCTTTGAATGCAATATTTCAAAGTGTGTTTTATCTCATGATAATATTGTGTATGCAACTGGTTCAATTAACAATGGGTTATACATGTTGGACATGGAAAATTCTATACAAAACATTGATAATAAGAAAGCCAAGTATGCTGATGACAGCACCTTGTTATGGCATAGTCGTTTAGGCCATATAAACGAGAAGCGCATTAAGCGGTTGCATGAACATGGACTGCTGGGATCATTCTCCTATTAGGAGATTGATACATGCAAAGCTTGTTTGATGGGTAAAATGACGAAGTCTCCTTTTCCTCACAAAGGTCAAAGGGCTTCGGGTTTACTTGACCTTATACACAGTGATGTGTGTGGGCCTTTTAGTAAACATGCCAGAGGTGGCTATCAGTACTTCATTACCTTTACTGATGATTTCAGTAGGTATGGGTATGTCTATTTAATGAGACATAAAAGTGAATCTTTTGACAAATTCAAAGAGTTCAAAAATGAAGTACAAAATCAGCTAGGCCGAAATATCAAGGCACTTCGTTCTGATCGAGGTGGTGAATACCTGAGTCATGGATTTACTGACTATCTGAAGGAGTGTGGGATTATCTCACAGCTCACTCCGCCAGGAACACCGCAAAGAGAACTTGGTGTGTCCGAGAGGATAAATAGAACGTTACTAGACATGGTTCGTTCTATGATGAGTCAGGCCACTCTTCCATATTCCTTTTGGGGTTTTGCACTGGAAACAGCTGCAAAGGTACTAAACCGAGTGCCATCCAAGGCAGTTTTAAAGACGCCATATGAGTTATGGTATGGAAAACAGCCTAGCTTGACATTTATCAGGATCTGGGGTTGCGAGGCTTATGTCAAAAAGCTCGCCTCTGGGAAACTGGAGAGCAGATCTGAGAAATGTATCTTTGTCGGTTACCCTAAGGAAACTAAGGGTTATTATTTCTACGATCCCAAAGAGAACAAGGTTTTTGTTGCTCGGACGGCCATATTTCTTGAGAAGGAGTTTCTTCTGCAAGAGGCCAGTGGGAGAGAAATAAAGCTGGATGAGAATTCAGAGGAAGGACAAAGTAGTCAAGCAGAGTTGGATGTGCCTGAGCTGGTAGATCAGGTTACTGAACAACCTGAGGCTCAGATATCACGGGAACCGCGAAGATCGGGTAGGATCCGTCGACAGCCTGAGCGCTATGACGGAGTCTACATCATTGATAATGATGAACCCCTAACTTATGCGGATGCGGTCAGTGGACCGGAATCAGCTAGATGGCTTGAAGCTATGCGAGCCGAGATGGACTCCATGTCAGATAACCAAGTCTGGGATTTGGTTGATCCGCCTCCGGGAGTAATCCCTATAGGCTGTAAATGGATCTTCAAGAAGAAGATTGACATGGACGGTAACGTGGTTACCTATAAAGGCAGGCTAGTTGCGAAAGGTTTCAAACAAATCTACGGGATAGATTATGATGAAACTTTCTCTCCTGTAGCCATGTTTAAGTCTATTCGGATTCTTTTCGCGATAGCAGCATATTACGACTATGAGATCTGGCAAATGGATGTGAAGATAGCTTTCCTTAATGGAAATCTGGATGAGGATGTGTATATGACACAACCGGAAGGTTTCACTAATCCAGCAGATCGTCATAAAATATGCAAGTTAAAGAAGTCCATTTATGGACTTAAACAAGCATCAAGAAGCTGGAATATTCGTTTTGATGAATCAATCTCTGAGTTTGGTTTCATCAAGAACGAAGATGACCCGTGTGTATATAAGAGGTTTAGTGGGAGCGTGATTACATTCCTAATCCTCTACGTCGATGATATCTTGATCATTGGAAATGATATTCCTGAACTGCATGCTGTTAAGGCATGGTTAGGAAAATGTTTCCAGATGAAAGATCTAGGAGAAGCAGCCTATGTATTAGGTGTCAAGATCTACCGGGATAGATCTAAGAGGCTTCTCGGGCTGTGCCAGAGTACTTACATCGATAAAGTCCTGGAGAGATTCCATTTAGAGAATTCTAAACGTGGATATCTTCCAGTCAGACATGGTCTGAATCTTTCAAAGAGTCAGTGTCCACAAACACAGACTGAGAAAGATGAAATGGACAATACGCCTTATGCTTCGGCTATTGGGTCCATTATGTATGCGATGTTGTGTACTCGCCCAGACGTCGCTTACGGGTTAAGCGTGACCAGTCGATTCCAAAGTAATCCAGGATTGGCGCACTGGATTGCAGTCAAGAACATCTTAAAATATCTGCGGAGGACCAAAGATATGTTCTTGATATATGGTGGTCAGGAAGAACTCAGTATAGAGGGATATACTGACGCTTCGTTCCAGTCGGACCAGGATGATTTCCGATCGCAATCAGGGTATGTTTTTAGCTTGAATGGTGGAGCAGTGGTGTGGAAGAGCTTCAAACAGTCAACTGTTGCTGATTCCACAACAGAAGCCGAGTATGTTGCAGCCTCGGAAGCATCCAAGGAGGCAGTGTGGATTCGTAAGTTCGTGAGAGAACTTGGTGTCGTTCCTTCGAGTGCAGATCCTTTGGTTATCTTCTGTGATAACACTGGTGCTATAGCACAAGCAAAGGAACCACGGTCGCACCAGAAGTCCAAGCACATACAGAGACGGTTTCACTTGATCCGGGAGATCATTGATCGAGGCGAGATCAAGATTTGCAAGGTTCATACAGATGACAATCTGGCAGACCCGCTTACCAAGCCTCTGGCGCAGCAGAAGCATGAGAAGCACTGTAATAATATGGGTTTGAGATTTCTCAACCATTAGATTAAGTGCAAGTGGGAGATTGTTGGGGTATGCCCTTAAGGCTAATGTTTGAGGCCTTGGGATTGTATAAGTATCATGTAATAAACTCTTAAGTTTATAATAAGGCATGGTTGTTATTCAGGTTGTTACCTTGTCTGCTGTAATAAGTGTACTTCTGAATAATGTCTCAAAGCTGTTCAGCTAGGCTGACAGGCTATAAGTCCTTAGTCGAGATATCTTGGTGAACATGAGACAGCCTTGATATGATGGAGACTAATATGAGTGCTAATCATATAGGATGCTTCGAGCATGGAATAAGATGTAGACTCATGGGTACATTGGATGTACTGGACAGACCCTACTGGGATATTGCATTGCTTGTCACAATGTGAATGATCCCTGTAAGCAGCAAGTGGCACATGTCCTTTGACTTGAGATCACTTGTGTTTCTAAATGATGATTGTCATTGTTTTGAGGTAGTTCAATATCATTTGAAATATAATGATTATAGACTATCTTGGATGGTGAGCTTGAATCAGGTTAGGGCACTAGTGATAGATAAAGGATTGCCGTCTCCTTGTTTAAGGAGTGTGGTGTTCTAAGGGCCCCCCTATATGAGATGATTGAGATAGTGTATGGCCATACCCAGATGACTATGTGCATCTGATCTAATCATGCTCATCGTATTGGAGTTACAAGCTTGACCCGCTTGTCCAATAAGAACATCCAGTGGCAAAGGACACATGTATGCCTTGTGAATTGAGTCACACTTGTGCTATGGTTTGGGAGTAGTCTTGGAAGACTCTTTCCTTTATATCGGGAGACAGTGATGTGTTGCTAGATACCCCTCACTGATCGTGATAACGTAAGTTATCGTTACCGACATTTAGAGGAAACCCTCAGGGTCGCACAATTTGGTGATATGGCTTACTTGAGTCAGATCGTATGGACTGGATTCTTTGAGTTCAGATTAAAGGGATTTAATCTCTGATTGTAAGTGAGATCTGGTCTGATCATGTTTGATTGATTAGGACTTGAGATCGGTAAGCTTCGATCGAGAGAGGTGATGCTAGATCGGAGAGATCAAGGGCATCAGATGATGAATGGTTAGATCATGAGCCTTGGGGGTTCAATTTGGTCTAGACCAAGTGGCTAGAGCTATTTCGGTTTGGTTTGTTGAACCAAAGCCGATTTGACATTTTGGCTTGAACCGGTTCACAATGGTGAACGCATGGTTCAATCCTAAAATGCGTTTGGGTTGAGTTGAGCGCATGGACTTGATGAGCTTCCATTTATGGAAAGTCATCAAGGGCCGGTTTCACTCACTTCAATGCCAAAAACGCATATGCGTTTGCGCTCTTCTCTTCAACGCATTCGACTTTGGTTGGGTGGTGATTGACGAAGAGAAGGAGAGGTTGAGCAAGAGGAGCTCTCGGCCAAGAGGTTCATCATCCCCTTCCATTCGACACTTGAAGGCTTGGGTGTCTTGCTAGCACAAGAGACCGCAAGGAGTAAGCATCTTCACCTTGTGTGTGAACTTGTGGAGGAGATCTACTTTGTTCTCTTTATCCAAGCCGACTTCCAAGCATATGGCGTTGGTATGATTTTTATCTCAATCTATTCAATCGATTATAGTTGAACATATGGCATGCAAATGATCTTGCGACCCTTGCTTCCGCTTGCATATTTTACATTAGCGCCATGCTTAGGGTTTTGCCCCCTTATGATTAGGGGTTCCTACAGTTACCTTGTCTGCTGTAATAAGTGTACTTCTGAATAATGTCTCAGTACTGTTCAGCTAGGCTGACATGCAGTAAAGTCCTTAGTCGAGATATCTTGGTGAACATGAGACAACCTTGATATGATTGAGACTAATATGTGCTCTAATCTTATAGGATGCTTCGAGCATGGAATAAGATGTAGACTCATGGGTACATTGGATGTACTGGACAGACCCTACTAGGTTATTCAATTGCTTGTCACAATGTGAATAATCCTTGAATGCGACAAGTGGCACATTTCCTCTGACTTGAGATCACTTGTGTTTCTAAATGATGATTGTCATTGTTTTGAGGTAGTTCAATATCATTTGAAACATAATGATTATAGACTATCTTGGATGGTGAGCTTGAGTCAGGTTAGGGCACTAGTGATAGACAAAGGATTGCCGTCTCCTTAATTGGAGTGTGATGTTCTAAAGGGGCCCCCCTGGATGAGATGATTGAGAAAGTGTATGGCCATACCCAGGTGACTGTGTTCATCTGTTCTAATCATACTTATCATATTGGAGCTACAAGCTTGACATGCTTGTCCAATAAGAACATCTAGTGGCAAAGGAAATTTGCATGCCTTGTGAGTTGATTCACACTTGTGCTGTGGTTTGGGTGTAGTCTTGGAAGACTCTTTCCTTTATATCGGGAGACAGTGATGTGTTGCTAGATACCCCTCACTGATCGTGATAACGTGAGTTATCGTTACCGACATTTAAAGGAAACCCTCAGGGTCGCACAATTTGATGATATGGCTTACTTAAGTCAGATCGTGTGGACTGAATTATTTGGGTTCAGTTTAAAGGGATTTAATCTCTGATTGTGAGTGAGATCTGGTCTGATCATGTTTGATTGATTAGGGCTTGAGATCGGTAAGCTTCGATCGAGAGAATGGATGCTAGATCGGTGAGATCAGGGGCATCAAGAGATTAACGGTTAGATCTGAAACCTTAGAGTTTATTATGATCTAGACCAAATTGCTTGGGTTAATTGGTCTTTGAACCAAACCAAATTGAACCAGCTCATCATGTGAGCGTATGGTTCAAGTGAAGAGGTTTTTGTGATTGGGATAAACCCATGGTCGCATGTGGAGGAGTGGTTTTCTATTTTTAGAAAACATGATCACTTACGTGACCACAACTCACGTTGTATCTTCACGTCTTCCTCTCGCCCTCTTGTCGTCTCTTGTTTTTGGGTTCTTACACTCTTTTGCGAGAGAAGAAGGTGGACGACATTGGTGAAGGTTTCGGCCAAGCAAAATTCTTCTCATCCCTTTCACTCGACAAGAACTCCTTAGAACCTTGCTAGCACAAGGAGCACTAAGGGAGTAGGCGACATCATTTGTGTGCGGTACCTTAGGAGGAAAGCTCTCTTGCGATCTTCTTCCAAAGCTCCATCAAAGCGATGGCCATGGTATGAATCTTCTCTGATCTATACTAGTTCATGAAAGTTGATCATATGACATGCAAAAGGTCATGAGAAACCCTTGCTTCCGCTCGCATGTTTATTGTTATGCGCCTATCTAGGGTTTCGCTCCCCTTGAAGGGGACTTTCAATTGGTATCAGAGCATGCGGTTCTTGCTTGTTCGTATGATTGCTTAAATCTTCATGTTTGATCCATGAATGCGCTTATGAATAGATCTAGAGTTAACATGCGAATTTTACATGCATGTTAGAGATGTTTTTCTCGTTGGCGCATATTGTATGTGTTTTCTCAAAACCTTATATTACATGCGCGACTCATTATAGATCTAAGGCCCTGCTTTAAACCCTTAGATGGGTTATTAGGGTTGAAGTCATTCCCTAGGTTAGATCCAGACAGTCTGATCAGACCATCTGACAGCCTTGATGGGTTGACCAGATAGCACCTGTGCATAAGCACCTGGTGGCTATAGGTCGACTGCAGACAGGCGTGTAGCGATGTCTGGTTGAGACAACTAATGAACGCACATGAGTTAGGCCCGGGGTCACACCCGCTTGCCAGACCTCATAGTGGTCGTTCAGCCCTGGCGCATGCATAGTTGACCACTGGGTCGACTCAAGTCAGTTAGGACTTGGTGCATGCAAGGGCAGTGGATCTGACTAGGTTGGATGAGTGGATCCCTAGTAATGGACCGTTGTAAGGTTGTAGGGCAAATAAGGAAATTAAAATTGATGCCTATGGGGTTTTCGAAATTTAATTTTCATGATTGGATCACATGTTGATTGATGCCTATGTATGTTTATTTATTCTTATGTGGGCTGCCCATGTTAATTGTGTGCTGTGCTGGGGCCTGCGTGCCTGGAAATTAAAGTTGTAAATTAATTATTGTGATCTGCGTATCACATTGTATTTAATTTATAAAGTGTAATTGACCTGCGTGTCAATCTTGTCTAGATAGATTAATTTGTAAGTTAATCAGACAAGAGCACAGAGCACACTTGGCAGAGGCGCATGCAGCAGTGGCTTGACCAGGTGGGAGGTCTAGGGTTCGACCCTAGGACAGGCGCATTTTCCCTGGTGGGCGCACCTGAGCTGCAGTTGGCGCTTGGGCCCTGGTTTGGGCCAAATGAGCAGCTAAAAAGACCCATGAAGAAAAGCAAGTGAAGACTTAAGTTAATTAAGGTCTTACTTAGGCTATGGGCTTTTACCACATAAGATCCATGCTTTCTTTTATTGTTTAAATAAGTAGAACAGCATGATTTATTTATCTTCTGCTATCACCATAGGAATTGCATGATAGTGAAGAAGATAAAAGACCGTTAAAATCCAACGCTAAAATATCAAGCTCGTATGCCTTCTGACGCGAAACCTCACTGTTCTGATTATCGTTGGAGCCGTGTTGTACCCACTCAGTGGGCACGTCCATCTATCTTCAGACGGTGCGGGATTACACCTGCGTGTTACAGAGAAGGGATTTATCACTTCTCGTTGCTCAGCATAGCACGTGGTGGTCCAGGGAGTAGGTCGGGTCAGCTTGACCATGTAGGCTACATATGTGGAGCATATGGTAGCGCATGGAGGCAGCCATCTGTGGGGTCAGAGATTGTGTTGTGCCAACTCAGTTGGCACAGTCTGCTGGATTGCCCAGATGAAGGGGAATCGCACGGGTTGGCGATTGGCAGGGACTGCCTACCAGAAATTAGTGCTTGTACTCTCTGTGCATCTTATCTCGCCAGAGCGGGACGCGGAGACCAAGTATGAAATCTGGATCCCATCTCACTAAAAGAGTTCTACTCTTTCGGGCTGTTTTGCTGGATTTTTCAGCCAGATAAAATAGTGAGAAAAAGAATCATTCTTAAGTCCTGAATTGATTCTTTACATTGATACTGACCTTGCTGTTCTTGCATTGTTGTAGATTCCTGCAGCAACGAACACCATGAGCTTCAATGTGCGATCCCTACTGGAAAGGGAGAAGTTTGCTGGGCCGAACTTCTCAGACTGGTTCGGACACCTTAAGATTGTTCTTAAGGCAGAGAGGAAACTGTATGTCCTCGAGACGGCAATACCGCCTCAGCCCGCTCCGAACGCCGCAAGGGCGGTTCGGGAAGCTTATGAAAAGCACGTCAATGATAGCATTGATGTCGCTTGCCTGATGCTAGCGTCTATGACGCCACCGCTGCAGCGTCAGCATGAGGATATGTCTGCTATAGAGATGATAGCAAACCTCAAGATGCTGTATGCTGCACAGGCGAGGACAGAACGCTATAATCTGACAAAGCTCTTCTTTCAGAGCAAACTGGCTGAAGGGAGCCCAGTGGGAGCTCACGTGCTCAAGATGATTGGGCACAAGGAGGCTCTAGAGAAACTGGGGCATACCATCAACCAGGAGCTTGCTGTAGACATCATTCTGCAGTCTCTCCCGCCCTCTTTCGATGCGTTCATTATTAACTTTAATATGAACAAAATCGATTGTACTCCGGCAGAGCTGCTGAATATGCTCTTGACTACTGAGGAGACTCTGAAGGGAAAGCCTTCGACCTCTGTCTTAATGGTTCCTTCTAGGAACAAGAAGAAGGGGAAGAAGGGCAAGGCCCCTGTCAAGAGTTACAGCAAGGCTCTGAAGCAAAAAGTTAAGCGGTCAAAGGAATACAGATGTTTCCACTGTGGCCAGCTAGGTCACTGGAAAAAGGACTGTAAAGCGCTCCAAGGAGACAAGAGGGGAAGCATCGCTTCTGGCTCAGGTATATACGTGACGGAAGTCATGGTTTCATCTTGTTCTATTTCATGGGTGTTGGACACTGCATGTGGAGTTCACATTTGTTCAAATGTACAGGAACTCAAGAGAAGAAGACAGGTGGGACAGCATGAGGTGGACCTACGAGTTGGAAACGGGGCACGGGTTGCTGCTGTTGCTGTAGGAGACTATTTCATCTCTTTGCCATCTGGACTTGTATTGGAACTAGACAATTGTTACTTTGTTCCCAGCATTACTAAAAATATTATCTCCATTCCTGTTCTTGTTAGGAAGGGATTTTCCTTTGAATGCAATATTTCAAAGTGTGTTCTTTCTTTAGATAATATTGTTTATGCTACTGGTTCAATTAACAATGGGTTATTCATGTTGGACATGGAATTTCTATACAAAATATTGATATTAAGAAAGCCAAGTATGCTGATGACAGCACCTTGCTATGGCATAGTCGTTTAGGCCATATTAATAAGAAGCGCATTAAGCGGTTGCATGATCATGGACTGCTGGGATCATTCTCCTATGAGGAGATTGATACATGCAAGGCTTGTTTAATGGGTAAAATGACGAAGCCACCTTTTCTTAACAAAGGTCAAAGGGCTTCAGGTTTACTTGACCTTATACACAGTGATGTGTGTGGGCCATTTAGTAAACATGCCAGAGGTGGCTATCAGCACTTCATTACCTTCACTGATGATTTCAGAAGATATGGGTATGTCTATCTGATGAGACATAAGAGTGAATCTTTTGACAAGTTCAAAGAGTTCAAGAATGAAGTACAGAATCAGCTAGGCCGAAATATCAAGGCACTTCGTTCTGATCGAGGTGGAGAATACTTGAGTCATGCGTTTACTGACTATGTGAAGGAGTGTGGGATTATCTCACAACTCACTCCGCCGGGAACACCGCAATGGAATGGTGTGTCCGAAAGGAGAAATAGAACGTTACTTGATATGGTTCGTTCTATGATGAGTCAGGCTACTCTTCCATATTCCTTTTGGGGTTTTGCACTGGAGACAGCTGCAAAGGTACTAAACCGAGTGCCATCCAAGGCAGTTTCAAAGACGCCATATGAGTTATGGTATGGGAAACAGCCGAGCTTGACATTTATCAGGATCTGGGGCTGCGAGGCTTATGTCAAAAAGCTCGCCTCTAGGAAACTAGAGAGCAGATCTGACAAATGTATCTTTGTCGGTTACCCTAAGGAAACTAAGGGTTATTATTTCTTCGATCCCAAAGAGAACAAGGTATTTGTTGCTCGGACGGCCATATTTCTTGAGAAGGAGTTTCTTCTGCAAGAGGCCAGTGGGAGAGAAATAAAGCTGGATGAGAATCCAGAGGAAGGACAAAGTGGTCAAGCACAGTTGGATGAGCCTGAGCCGGTAGAACAGGTTACTGAACAACCTGAGGCTCAGATATCACGGGAACCGCGAAGATCGGGAAGGATCCGTCGACAGCCTGAGCGCTATGATGGAGTTTACATCATTGATCATGATGAACCCCTCACTTATGCGGATGCGGTCAGTGGACCGGAGTCAGCGAGATGGCTTGAAGCTATGCGCGCCGAGATGGACTCCATGTCAGATAACCAAGTCTGGGATTTGGTTGATCCGCCTCCGGGAGTAATCCCTATAGGCTGTAAATGGATCTTCAAGAAGAAGATTGACATGGATGGTAACGTGGTTACCTATAAAGGCAGGCTAGTTGCGAAAGGTTTCAAACAAATCTACGGGATAGATTATGATGAAACTTTATCACCTGTAGCTATGTTTAAGTCTATTCGGATTCTTTTCGCGATAGCAGCATATTACGATTATGAGATCTGGCAAATGGATGTGAAGACGGCTTTCCTTAATGGAAATCTGGATGAGGATGTGTATATGACACAACCAGAAGGATTCACTAATCCATCAGATCGTCATAAGATATGCAAGTTAAAGAAGTCCATTTATGGACTTAAACAAGCATCTAGAAGCTGGAATATTCATTTTGATGAATCAATCAGTGAATTTGGTTTCATCAAGAACGAGGATGACCCGTGTGTATATAAGAGGTTTAGTGGGAGCGTGATTACTTTCTTAGTCCTCTACGTCGATGATATCTTGATCATTGGAAATGACATTCCTGAAATGCATGCGGTTAAGGCATGGTTAAGAAAGTGTTTCCAGATGAAAGATCTAGGAGAAGCAGCCTATGTATTAAGTGTGAAGATCTACAGGGATAGATCTAAGAGGCTTCTCGGGCTGTGCCAGAGTACTTACATCGATAAAGTCCTGGAGAGATTTCATTTAGAGAATTCTAAAAGAGGATATCTTCCAGTCAGACATGGTCTGAATCTTTCGAAGAGTCAGTGTCCACAAACACAGACTGAGAAAGATGACATGGACAATACGCCTTATGCTTCGGCTATTGGGTCCATAATGTATGCGATGTTGTGTACTCGCCCAGACGTCGCTTACGGGTTAAGCGTGACCAGTCGGTTCCAAAGTAATCCAGGCATGGCGCACTGGATTGCAGTTAAGAACATTTTAAAATATCTGCGGAGGACCAAAGATATGTTCTTGATATATGGTGGTCAGGAAGAACTCAGTATAGAAGGATATACTGACGCTTCGTTCCAGTCTGACCAGGATGATTTCGGATCGCAATCAGGCTATGTTTTTAGCTTGAATGGAGGAGCAGTGGTGTGGAAAAGTTTCAAACAGTCAACTGTTGCTGATTCCACAACAGAAGCCGAGTATGTTGCAGCCTCGGAAGCATCCAAGGAGGCAGTATGGATTCGTAAGTTCGTTCAGGAACTTGGTGTTGTTCCTTCGAGTGCAGATCCTTTGGTTATCTTCTGTGATAACACTGGAGCAATCGCACTAGCAAAGGAACCACGGTCGCACCAGAAGTCCAAGCACATACAGAGACGGTTTCACTTGATCAGGGAGATCATAGATCGTGGCGAGATCAAAGTCTACAAGGTACATACAGATGACAATCTGGCAGACCCGCTTACTAAGCCTCTGGCGCAGCAGAAGCATGTGAAGCACTGTAATAATATGGGTTTGAGATTTCTCAACCATTAGATTAAGTGCAAGTGGGAGATTGTTGGGGTATGCCCTTAAGGCTAATGTTTGAGGCCTTGGGATTGTATCAGTATCATGTATAAACTTTTATGTTTATAAAGGCAATGGTTGTTATTCAGGTTGTTACCTTGTCTGCTGTAATAAGTGTACTTCTGAATAATGTCTCAGTACTGTTCAGCTAGGCTGACATGCAGTAAAGTCCTTAGTCGAGATATCTTGGTGAACATGAGACAACCTTGATATGATTGAGACTAATATGTGCTCTAATCTTATAGGATGCTTCGAGCATGGAATAAGATGTAGACTCATGGGTACATTGGATGTACTGGACAGACCCTACTAGGTTATTCAATTGCTTGTCACAATGTGAATAATCCTTGAATGCGACAAGTGGCACATTTCCTCTGACTTGAGATCACTTGTGTTTCTAAATGATGATTGTCATTGTTTTGAGGTAGTTCAATATCATTTGAAACATAATGATTATAGACTATCTTGGATGGTGAGCTTGAGTCAGGTTAGGGCACTAGTGATAGACAAAGGATTGCCGTCTCCTTAATTGGAGTGTGATGTTCTAAAGGGGCCCCCCTGGATGAGATGATTGAGAAAGTGTATGGCCATACCCAGGTGACTGTGTTCATCTGTTCTAATCATACTTATCATATTGGAGCTACAAGCTTGACACGCTTGTCCAATAAGAACATCCAGTGGCAAAGTAAATTTGCATGCCTTGTGAGTTGATTCACACTTGTGCTGTGGTTTGGGTGTAGTCTTGGAAGACTCTTTCCTTTATATCGGGAGACAGTGATGTGTTGCTAGATACCCCTCACTGATCGTGATAACGTGAGTTATCGTTACCGACATTTAAAGGAAACCCTCAGGGTCGCACAATTTGATGATATGGCTTACTTAAGTCAGATCGTGTGGACTGAATTATTTGGGTTCAGTTTAAAGGGATTTAATCTCTGATTGTGAGTGAGATCTGGTCTGATCATGTTTGATTGATTAGGGCTTGAGATCGGTAAGCTTCGATCGAGAGAATGGATGCTAGATCGGTGAGATCAGGGGCATCAAGAGATGAACGGTTAGATCTGAAACCTTAGAGTTTATTATGATCTAGACCAAATTGCTTGGGTTAATTGGTCTTTGAACCAAACCAAATTGAACCAGCTCATCATGTGAGCATATGGTTCAAGTGAAGAGGTTTTTGCGATTGGGATAAACCCATGGTCGCATGTGGAGGAGTGGTTTTCTATTTTTAGAAAACATGATCACTTACGTGACCACAACTCACGTTGTATCTTCACGTCTTCCTCTCGCCCTCTTGTCGTCTCTTGTTTTTGGGTTCTTACACTCTTTTGCGAGAGAAGAAGGTGGACGACATTGGTGAAGGTTTCGGCCAAGCAAAATTCTTCTCATCCCTTTCACTCGACAAGAACTCCTTAGAACCTTGCTAGCACAAGGAGCACTAAGGGAGTAGGCGACATCATTTGTGTGCGGTACCTTAGGAGGAAAGCTCTCTTGCGATCTTCTTCCAAAGCTCCATCAAAGCGATGGCCATGGTATGAATCTTCTCTGATCTATACTAGTTCATGAAAGTTGATCATATGACATGCAAAAGGTCATGAGAAACCCTTGCTTCCGCTCGCATGTTTATTGTTATGCGCCTATCTAGGGTTTCGCTCCCCCTTGAAGGGGACTTTCAAACTCCACATGCAGTGTCCAACACCCATGAAATAGAAGAAGAAAACATGACCTCAGTCACAAAAATACCTGAGCCAGAAGCGATGCTTGCCTTCTTGTCTCCTTGGAGCGCTTTACAGTCCTTTTTCCAGTGACCCAGCTGGCCACAATGGAAACATCTGTATTCCTTCGACCGCTTAACCTTTTGTTTCAGAGCCTTGTTGTAGCTCTTGACAGGGGCTTTGCCCTTCTTCCCCTTCTTCTTGTTCCTGGAAGGAAACATCAAGACAGAGGTTGAAGGCTTTCCCTTTAGAGTCAACTCTGTAGTCAAGAGCATGTTCAGTAACTCTGCCGGGGTACAGTCGATCTTGTTCATATTAAAATTAATGATGAACGGATCGAAAGTAGCCGGGAGAGACTGAAGAATGATGTCTACAGCAAGCTCCTGATTGATGGTATGTCCCAGTTTCTCTAGAGCCTCTTTGTACCCAATCATCTTGAGCACGTGAGCTCCCACTGGACTCCCTTCAGTTAGTTTGCTCTGAAAGAAAAGCTTAGTCAAATTGTAGCGTTCAGTCCTAGCCTGTGCAGCATACAGCATCTTGAGGTTTGCTATAATCTGTATAGCAGATAGATCCTCATGCTGACGTTGCAGCTCTGGCGTCATAGACGCAAGCATCAGGCAAGCGACATCAATGCTATCATTGACATGCTTTTCATAGGCATCGCGAACCGCCCTTGCGGCGTTCGCAGCGGGTTGAGGCGGTATAGCCGTCTCGAGGACATACAGTTTCCTCTCTGCCTTAAGAACAATCTTAAGGTGTCCGTACCAGTCTGAGAAGTTTGGCCCAGCAAACTTCTCCCTTTCTAGTAGGGATCGCACATTGAAATTCGTGGTGTTCGTTGCTGCAGTAATCTACAACAATGCAAGAACAGCAAGGTCAGTATCAATGTTTAGAATCAATCCAAGACTTAAGAAAGATTCTTTTCTCACTATTTTATCTGACAGAAAAATCCATTAAACAGTCCGAAAGAGTAACGCTCTTTTAGTGAGATGGGATCCAGATTTCATACTTGGTCTCCGCGTCCCACTCAGGCGAGATAAGATGCACAGAGAGTACAAGCACTAATTTCTGGTAGGCAATGCCTGCCAATCGCCAACCCGTGCGATTCCCCTTCATCTGGGCAATCCAGCAGACTGTGCCAACTGAGTTGGTACAACACAGTCTCTGATCCCACAGATGGCTGCCTCCATATAGCTCACATATGCTCAGTATGTAGCCTACATGGTCAAGCTGACCTGACCTACTCCCTGGACCACCACGTGCTATGCTGAGCAACGAGAAGCGATAAATCCCTTCTCTGTAACACGCAGGTGTAATCACACACCGTCTGAAGATAGATGGGCGTGCCCACTGAGTGGGTACAACACGGCCCCAACGATAGTCAGAACAGTGAGGTTTCGCGCCAGAAGGCTTAGGTGCTTGATATATTAGCGTTGGATTTTAACGGTCTTTTATCTTCTTAACTATCATACATAACCTATGGCGATAGCAGAAGATTAAATCATGCAGTTCTAATTATATAAACAATAAGTAGAAAGCATGCTGATCTTATGTGGTAAACGCCCAATAAGCCTAGGTAAGACCTTAATTAACTTAAGTCTTCACTTGAGCTCTTCTTGGGTCTTTTGCATATCATCTGGCCCAACCCAGGGCCCAAGCGCCCACTGCAGCTCAGGTGCGCCCACCAGGTAAATGCGCCTGTCCCAGAGTCGAACCCTGGACCTCCCACCTGGTCAAGCCACTACTGCATGCGCCTCTGCCAAGTGTGCTCTGTGCTCTTGTCTGATTAAAATACAATTTAATCTATCTAGACAAGATTGACACGCAGGTCAATTACACAATAAATTAATTAAAATGTGATGCGCAGATCACAATTATAATAATTTACAAATTAATCCAGGCACGCAGGCCCCAGCACAGCACACATTAAAAGGGCAACCCACATAAGATGAAATAGACACTCATCATGGTATGCAATCAACATGTGATCCATTACAAGAAAATAAAATTTTTCGAAATCCCATTGGAATCAATTTTATTTTTCTTATTTGCCCTACTACCTTACAACGGTCCATTAATAGGGATCCACTCATCATGTCTAGTCAGATCCACTGCCCTTGCATGCACCAAGTCCTAACTGACTTGAGTTGACCCAGTGGCCAACAATGCATGCAGATGGGCTGAACGACCCTCATGAGTTCAGGCAAGCGGGTGTGACCCCGGGCCCAACTCATGCGCGTTCACTGGTTGTCTCAACCAGACATCGCTACACGCCTGTATGCAGTCGACCTATAGCCACCTCGTGCTTGCGCACAGGTGCCATCTGGTCGACCCATCTAGGTTGTCAGATGGTCTGATCAGACTGTTTGGATCTTAACTAGATGATGACTTCAACCCTATCAACCCGTCTAAGGGTTTATAGTAGGCGCTGCTTAGTTCTAATGTGGGGCGTGCAAGATACAAGTTTTGACAAAACAAAAGCTTTAACAAGCGCCAACATAATCATGCATAAACATGAATATCACACATGCGCCAACATCTAATACCTAGCATGTAGTTTCGCATGTGATATAAATTAGATCTACGCAAACAAGGATCACACATTAACATGAAGCAATCATATTAACATACAACAACCTGCTCTGATACCAATTGAAAGTCCCCAGATAAAGGGGGCGAAACCCTAGTAGGAGGCGCATATAAAACTTTCATAGCGGAAGCAAGGGTTTCTAAACATCTTTTGTAAGAATATATGATCAACTTCATATAGTTTGGATTCATACCATAGCCATTTCGCTTGGATGGCGATTTGGAAGAGAAAGATGCAAACGCTTCTTCTCCAAAGGCACCGCACACAAGATGTGATCGCCTACTCCTTGTTGCTTCTTGTGCTAGCAAGGCTCCAAGTATCCTTGTCGTGTGAAGGAAGATGAGATGCGAGAGTAGTTCTCTCCTTTGGCCGAATGCTTCTCTACCCCTCATGTAGACGAGCCACACAAGCTCAAGACCAAAAGAGGGGCGAGCGTTTTGGAACGTGGAGGCGTGCATTCATTTTTGGAACTTCCAAAAATAGCAAACGCTTAACGCATCCACTCATGCGTTCACGAACCAACCAAAACGCATCCTCACTTTGAACCATGCATTCACTCATGTGAACGGGTTCCTTTTGGTTTGGTTCAAAGACCAATTAAGCCAAGCCTTTGGTCTAGATCATAATTAAACCCTAAGGCTCCAGATCTAACCGTTCATCTCTTGATGCTCTTGATCTCACAGATCTAGCATCAATACTCTCGATCGAAGCTTACCGATCTCAAGCCCTAATCAATCAAACATGATCAGACCAGATCTCACTTACAATCAGAGTTTAAACTCCTTTAAACTGAACCATAACAATTCAGTCCACACGATCTGACTTAAGTAAGCCATATCATCAAATTGTGCGACCCTAAGGGTTTCCTTTAAATGTTGGTAATGATAACTTATGTTATCACGATCAGCGAGGGGTATCTAGCAACACATCACTGTCTCCCAATATAAAGAAAAGAGTCTTCCAAGACTACACCCAAACCACAGCACAAGTGTGAATCCACTTCACTAGGCATACATGTTTCCTTTGCGACTAGATGTTCTTATTGGACAAGCGTGTCAAGCCTGTAACTCCAATATGATGAGAATGATTAGATCAGATGAACATAGTCATCTGGGTATGGCCATACACTTTCTCAATCATCTCATCCAAAGGGGGGCCCCATTAGAACATCACACTCCTTAAACAAGGAGACCGCAATCCTATATCTATCACTAGTATCCTAACCTGACTCATGATCATTATCCAAGATAGTCTATAACCATTATGTTTCAAATGATATTGAACTACCTTAAAACAATGACAATCATCATTTAGAAACACAAGTGATCTCAAGTCAGAGGACATATGCCACTTGTTTGCATATAAGGATTATTCACATTGTGACAAACAATTGAATATCCTAGTAGGGTCTGTCCAGTACATCCAATGTACCCATGAGTCTACATCTTATTCCAAGCTCGAAGCATCCTATAAGATTAGAACACATATTAGTCTCAATCATATCAAGGCTGTCTCAAGTTCACCAAGATATCTCGACTAAGGACTTAACTGCATGTCAGCCTAGCTGAACAGCATTGAGACATTATTCAGAAGTATACACATTGCAGCAGATGATGTAACAACCTGAATAATAACCATTGCCTTTATAAACAAAGAGTTTATACATGATACTGATATAATCCCAAGGCCTCAAACATTAGCCTTAAGGGCATACCCCAACATATTCTACTTTGATAATTTTACCTATGAGATTATTGCTCTAAGATTCTCCTTAGTTTACTTGTTGTCATCATGATTTAGAGTTTTCGCAATAAGGACCGAAAAGTGATTTGCTTGAGAACTTGGAACCCTAAAATTGATTAATAGGAACCAACCCTAAGAAATTAGGTTAAATTCTTATTTCTTTATTTTAGTTGTTTGTATTACCTTGATGATGATTATCAACCTAGGATTGAGTTATTGTGTGAAACGTGGAGATCTTGCATGAAAGTGAGGATCAGAACGTTGGAGAACCGTAGGTAAAACGTGTGTTGAGTCTCGGATGCACGAAAGTGATCCTCGAGATTCCACTCGAGGCAATCAACTTAGAACTCGGATGCACGAAAGTGATCTTGAGTTCCTTGATTGATGATTTACTTATCCTCAACCTGGGATGAATTTTGCACGAAAGTGAGGATTTATCTCTGCATGGTTATCTGCACGAGAGTGAGATAATCCCTTTTTGAAGTAAATTAAGCCTTTATCATATTAGAATTTGATTGATGAACATCTTTATATATCTAGTCATGAAAATCCAAGAGAACGAAACCCTAGTCCCAATTTCTCTCTGATATTATTTTCCCGTGTGTTTTTGCTCTCTACTTGCTTTTTTTTATTCGATTGCCTATACAGGAAGAAATCAATTATTTGGTACTTGATAGCATAGGTCTCTGTGGGATCGATATTTACTTTATTACTTCGAGTATCCGTGCACTTGCGGACACTACAAGTTAGGGACAACAAGTTTTTGGAGCCGTGCTAGGGAGTGACAATAGCCCTGTACGCCAATACCTTTGGTTGCGACACCTGAAACGAGTCTACCTGCTTGTATTTAAAAGTGTGTCCTTTCGGATCACAACAAGTTTTTGGTGTCGTTGCCGGGGACCTTAGTTTTGTCAATATTGAAAATATTGAGAGTACTGCTAGACTAGGCTTAATTTATGCTTTATCTTTTTGTTCTTCTCTATTTGCTTGAGCTACTTAATCTGTCTGCTTTAGACTATATAGGAAATTTAAATCCAATGGCAGGACAGAGATTACTTAGGGACTATGTTGTCCCCAAGCTACCAGAAATACACTCTAGCATTGTCAAACCCAGCATTGAAGCTGATAATTTTGAGATTAATCCTGCCCTCTTGACCATGATCCAGCAGAATCAATTTGGAGGAGATCCAATTGAACATCCCTATCAACACCTACATCTTTTTCTTGAATATTGTGATACCATTAGGATTTATGGAGTTTCTGATGATGCGTTAAAACTAAGATTATTTCTTTTTTCTCTCAGGGACCGAGCACGATCTTGGCTACATTCTAGACCTACTGGTGCATTTACTACATGGGAACAATTGTCAAATGCTTTCCTGATGAAGTACTTTCCAATAAGTAAAACCATCCGATTGAGAAATCAAATCATGAGCTTTGCACAGAAAAATGGAGAATCATTTAACAAAGCTTGGGAGCAGTTCAATGATTTACTACGGAAGTGTTGGTGTATATGCCCTATGGACCTAATTCTGGTCCGTTACTTGTACTACTTGACATTGATATTTATATCATACTGTCATTATCGTTATCATTATTTGTTTATATCTGCGAACATGTACTTATATGATAATGTCCCTAGAGACAGATTGGATATATGCTCAAACTATTGTCCCTAGTCAATGTACCTTAGTGGATATGGGACATCTATGGTACTTGTAAGACTGGTATATGGGCTGGTTAGGCACGAGGTGCTAACGCAGGCATATGGGTAAATCAGTGGTAGATATACTGGACCGACCCGCTGTGAGGCAATGACTTGGTGTCACGAGTTATCCTCACAAGTGATAGGAGATGCATTGATCCCTTGACTTGAGGTCATTGGCCATTCTATGTGGTTAGGGATATGCTTTGATACAACCTAACACCTTGCCGTAGTTGGGAGGTAATAACGGTTGTCATTGGGCTTGTCACGACCCATATGAGAAGGTCAATGCACAGACATAGGATTTGCCCCTTCCTAAGAGAAGCATGATATCCATGGAGCTATTCTATGGTTCTATGACTGAAAGTGTACGGTCATACCCAAGTTAGACCTGATTTAGTCATAGCCATGAGATTGGATAGAAATAAGTGGTGACACACTTGGCCAATCGGATATCAGTTCGGCAAAGAGACTGTAATGCATCTGTACCTGGTTGCGATGATGGGGATGTCGATGTCGATATCCATTCCGATGACTTGGGTAGCAGTGATGCACTGCTAGGTGCCACTCACTGCTTGTGGTGACCATGGGTCAGCACTGCCAACTTCAGAGGAACCTACAGGGTCGCACACCTTGATACTCGAGTTCTCGTATTGATCGGGAAGCCTTATGATCGAGTTATTGGATAACTCGGATCTATTCTAGAGATTTCATCAGCACCAATGGGCCTGGTGAGATGGAAGAGATTTGTTGGAGCCAACTTCCATTTACGGCATATTAACAATGGTTAGCCCAATTTGACGTAGGGTTAAATTGGATTGGATCCATGGGCTTGGTTAACATGCATAATGGACATTGGGCTGGGCCCATTGAAAAGTTGGGCTTAATGGGCTTAAGGAGAAGAAAAGAGATGGCGCATGATTAACCCTAGTTAGACTAGGGTTAGCAACTATACCTCATGTGAGTTTAATTAATCATGATAAAATAGGGGTTAATTAATTAATTAATTAGAGTCCTATTTTTTTGGGATAAAATGGGCTGATTTATTTGAATTAATTAGAGTCCTAATTGGATTAGGATTTAATTAATTAATTAAATAATTAGAGTCCTAATTGGATTAGGACTTGATTCAAAATTTAATTTGAACCTTGATCAAGTCGCCCACTTGAGTCCTAATTGGATTAGGACTGATCATGATTAATTAGAATCCTAATTAGATTAGGATTTAATTATTTAAACAATTAATTAGAGTCCTAATTGGATTAGGAATTGGTTAATTCCTAAAATAATTAAACCCCTAAATCCTCTCCTAGCCGCCCACTCAAATTGAATTGTGGCCATACACTCAATCGCCTCTTGCTCTATAAATAGAGCCATAGATGCCTCCCCTCAAGATACTAATCTCTCCTTGAGGCATGATCAAAATTGAGGGCGAGTTCTTGAGGGCGAGAGCAAGAGGCTAGTGGCGCAATTCTTCCATCCAACCCTAGCCGCAACACACCTTCTTCCCTTCCTCTTGGCGTGAGGAACTTGGTGGTGTTTGACGACTTCCTTCTCCTCATCTTCCTCTTGGCGCATACACCTTGGAGGTGGCGCAAGGCTAGTGGAATAAGCACAAGGCTTGGATCTTCTTCCCGAGGCTAGCACCGGGCTTGGAAGAAGAGAGCTTGAGGCATCCGTGTGTGTAAGACTGCAGAGGGCGCACGCTTGGGCGCCTACTACGACATCGGCCTCACCTAAATCAAGGTACTTTCTATCTCATCGTGTTGACTCTTTCGCATGCGATCTTCACTGGGTTTTTGGGACTGGCCTGTTTAGGGGGTATTCTTCCGCTACGCAACGTGTTTACATCTCTGAAAATTTGTAAAATATCCCCGGGGTTTCCCAACAGTGGTATCAGAGGGACTTCCGAAACTCGAACGATGTTTTTCATGCTTTTCATATTTTTCATGCTCACATGCCATATTTCAATTTTTGAAAATTGCAAATTGCATGGCAAACGTTTTTTCTAAAAGTAGGAAAAATTAGGGTTTCTTGTTTCTATCACCTTTTCAATCTCTTTTCGATTTTTGGGTTATTTTTCTTGCATGGTTTAAAGATCAAAGGCGCACGTGGTTTTGTCAAGTAGGACGGGTATTGTGTCTTCGGACTGGCCGGGTCTCTTGATCTGACAAAATTACCAGCCGAGAGGATCTTTGAAATCATCATGAAAATTAATTGCGAATAACTAAAAGATTTGTGAGAAGAAGATGAGAAAAAGAAACTGGTTTTATGAAAAAGTAAAATTTAAAATTTTATGTTTTTCATGAGCATGTAGAATTGCATGAGTAATGCCTTGATTGTGCATGGTGTTGTGATCATTAGTCAAGCCCCTGTGCATGCCTGTGATGTACTCTTGTGAGGCCTGCATGCCACTTTTCTTTTTGCTTTTAATTAAGATGAAGATTAGGATGGCACACATCACCTGAAGATAGGCGCATGCATGCTTACTTGCGCACCTTGCATGGTGGCGCAAGAAGCAACCCTCCTTGATGGCCCTTACTTGGTGGCGCATCATCCTTAAAGGAAGCCCATGACATTGGCCGAACCTAAGAGGGTGCTTCTAGGGTTTCCCTAGAACTACCTCTAGGGTTTGAGAGCTAAACCATGGTGAGGAGGTGTTGGGGTATGCCCTTAAGGCTAATGTTTGAGGCCTTGGGATAGTAACAATATCATGTATAAACTTTTTAGTTTATAAAGGCAATGGTTGTTATTCAGGTTGTTACCTTGTCTGCTGTAATAAGTGTACTTCTGAATAATGTCTCAAATGCTGTTCAGCTGGGCTGACATGCAGTAAAGTCCTTAGTCGATATATCTTGGTGAACATGAGACAGCCTTGATATGATTGAGACTAATATGTGTTCTAATCTTATAGGATGCTTCGAGCATGGAATAAGATGTAGACTCATGGGTACATTGGATGTACTGGACAGACCCTACTAGGATATTCAATTGCTTGTCACAATGTGAATAATCCTTGTATGTGTACAAGTGGCACATTTCCTTTGACTTGAGATCACTTGTGTTTCTAAATGATGATTGTCATTGTTTTGAGGTAGTTCAATATCATTTGAAACATAATGATTATAGACTATCTTGGATGGTGAGCTTGAGTCATGTTAGGGCACTAGTGATAGATATAGGAATGCCGTCTCCTTAATTGGAGTGTGATGTTCTATTGGGGCCCCCTGGATGAGATGATTGAGAAAGTGTATGGCCATACCCAGATGACTGTGTTCATCTGATCTAATCATGCTCATCATATTGGAGTTACGAGCTTGACAGGCTTGTCCAATAAAGAACATCCAGTGGCAGAGGAAGCATGTATGCCTTGTGAGTTGGATTCACACTTGTGCTGTGTTTTGGGTGTAGTCTTGGAAGACTCTTTTCTTTATATCGGGAGACAGTGATGTCTCCCTATATCGGGAGACAGTGATGTGTTGCTAGATACCCCTCACTGATCGTGATAACGTAAGTTATCGTTACCGACATTTAAAGAAAACCCTTAGGGTCGCACAATTTGATGATATGGCTTGCTTAAGTCAGATCGTGTGGACTGAATTGTTTGGATTCAGTTTTAAAGGGATTTAATCTCTGATTGAAAGTGAGATCTGGTCTGATCATGTTTGATTGATTAGGGCTTGAGATCGGTAAGCTTCGATTGAGAGAATTGATGCTAGATTGGTGAGATCAAGAGCATCAAGAGATCAACGGTCAGATCTTAAGCCTTCGGGGTTTAATTTGATCTGGACTAAAGGCTTGGGCTGGTTTGATTTGGTCTTTGAACCAAATGCAATTGAACCATGGCTCGGTTCAAAGAGGAGCGATTGGTTCACTTGAAGTGAACGCATGATCGCATGAGAGTATGAGGCGAGTTTTTGGCTTGCTATTTTTAGAAGCCACGCTCCCACGTTCAACGAGAACGTTGCACTCGTCGCCTCTTTATGGCTCTCGCTCTCGTGTGGTGACAAGGCTACACGAAAAGAGGGGTGCAAGAGCTTCATCGACCTTGCCGCAAGAGATCTCATATCCTCCATACGAAGGACTCCTTGAAGATTTGCTAGCACAAAGTCGCCAAGGAAGTAGTCGCCTTCTCATTGTGTGCGTCATCTTTGGAGAAAAGGCATTTGCATTTTTGCTTCCAAGGCGCCATCCAGAAATGGCTATGGTATGAATTCTTATCATGAATACATGTTGTTAAAAGTTGATCATGTGACATGTTTTCGATCCTATGAAACCCTAGCATCCGCTGCCCATATTATGTTTGCGCCACTTTAGGGTTTCGCCCCCCTTAGATTTAGGGGACTCTCAATTGGTATCAGAGCCATGTTTGATGCATGATTCATATGATTGCTTTATGTTATGTATTGTGATCCATGTTTGCGCAAGCTGAATAGATCTAGGGTTATCTTCATGCGAAAATTTTACATGCTTGTTGTGGCGCATGAATGATGCTTCTTTGGTTGCGCTTATGGGTTAGATCTATAGTTTATGCGAAAGTTTCTGCATGTCGAAACTCAATATTTGTTTCCTTTAGTTGGCGCATGCTTTGGTTTTTCTGAAAAAACAAAACTCTTGCGCGACTCACATTAGATCTAACTAGCGCCTGCTTTAAACCCTTAGACGGGTTATTAGGGTTGAAGTCATCTTCTAAATAGATCCAAATAGTCTGATCAGACTATCTGACAGCCTAGATGGGTCGACCAGATAGCACTTTGGCGCAAGCCTGAGGTGGCTATAGGTCGACTGCAGACGGCGTGTAGCGATGTCTGGTTGAGACACCCTATGAACGCACATGAGTTAGGCCCGGGGTCACACCCGCCTGCCAGACCTCATTGTGGTCGTTCAGCCCTAGGCGCATGCATGGTTGACCATTTGGTCGACTCAAGTCAGTTAGGACTTGGTGCATGCAAGGGCAATGGATCTGACTAGATTGATGAGTGGATCCCTATTAATGGACCGTTGTAAGGCAGCAGGGCAAATAAGGAAATTAAAATTGATGCCAATGGGGTTTTTCAAAATTTTATTTTCCTAATTGGATCACATGATGTTTGATGCCATTTGCTTGTTTATTTCATCTTATGTGGGCTGCCCGTTTAAATGTGTGCTGTGCTGGGGCCTGCGTGCCTGGAACTTAAATGTAAATTAATAGTTATTGTGATCTGCGCATCACATATTATTTAATTTATAAAATGTAATTGACCTGCGTGTCAATCTTGTCTAGATAGATTAATTTGTAAGTTAATCAGACAAGAGCACAGAGTATGAAGATCCCCTAGACAAGGGGGCGAAACCCTAATAGGAGGCGCAACAAAAACTTCTAGCGGAATCTAGGGTTTCTAATAGATCGCATAGCATATAATATGATCAACTTTCAATGAGAAGCGATACTCACCATTGCCATCACTTGGATGGTGTCTTGGAGGCAAAGGCGCAAGCGAACCTTCTCCTAAGTCTCGCACACAAGATGATCAATGCGCTTCTTCCTTGGTGCTCCTTGTGCTAGCAAGGTTCCAAGGTTGTCTTGTCGAATGGAAAGGAAAAGTGAGATCCTTGCTTGGTCGAATGTTTCCTCTTGTCGTCCACTCCTTCACCCACGAGAGAGCAAGAGACGAATGCTCAAAACCGGCGTCAAGAGAGCAAGAGACGAGAATAGTATTCTCTTGGCGTGAACGTGAGATGTGGTCACGTTAAGAGATGTGCTATCTAAAAATAGCATCCCATTTCTTCACTTGCGACCATGTATCACCCCAATCGCCAATGCCTCTTATCACTTGAACCATGCGCTCAACCAATGAGCTGGTTCAAATCCATTTGGTTCAATAACCAAATAAACCAAGCAATCAGTCCAGACCATAATAAAACCTTAAGGCTCTTAATCTGACCGTCGATCTCTTGATGCTTCTGATCTGACCAATCTAGCATCCATTCTCTCGATCGAAGCTTACCGATCTCAAGCCCTAATCAATCAAACATGATCAGACCAGATCTCACTCACAATCAGAGATTAAATCCCTTTAAACTGAACCCGAACAATTCAGTCCACACGATCTGACTTAAGTAAGCCATATCATCAAATTGTGCGACCCTGAGGGTTTCCTTTAAATGTCGGTAACGATAACTCACGTTTATCACGATCAGTGAGGGGTATCTAGCAACACATCACTGTCTCCCGATATAAAGGAAATAGTCTTCCAAGACTACACCCAAACCATAGCACAAGTGTGAATCCACATCACTAGGCATACATGTTTCCTTTGCCACTGGATGTTCTTATTGGACAAGCGTGTCAAGCTTGTAGCTCCAATATGATGAGCATGATTAGATCAGATGAACACAGTCACCTGGGTATGGCCATACTCTTTTCTCAATCATCTCTTCCAGGGGGCCCCTTTAGAACATCACACTCCTTAAACAAGGAGACGGCAATCCTATGTCTATCACTAGTGCCCTAACCTGACTCAAGCTCATTATCCAAGATAGTCTATAATCATTATGTTTCAAATGATATTGAACTACCTCAAAACAATGACAATCATCATTTAGAAAACACAAGTGATCTCAAGTCAGAGGAAATGTGCCACTTGTCACTTTCAAGGATTATTCACATTGTGACAAACAATTGAATATCCTAGTAGGGTCTGTCCAGTACATCCAATGTACCCATGAGTCTACATCTTATTCCATGCTCGAAGCATCCTATAAGACTAGAACACATATTAGTCTTAACCATATCAAGGCTGTCTCATGTTCACCAAGATACATCGACTAAGGACTTAACTGCATGTCAGCCCAGCTGAACAGCATTGAGACATTATTCAGAAGAACATATATTGCAGCAGACAATGTAGCTAACTGAATAATAACCATGCCTTTATAAACATAAACGTTTATTACACGATACTGTTACAATCCCAAGGCCTCAAACATTAGGCTTAAGGGCATACCCCAACAATCTCCCACTTGCACTTAATCTAATGGTTGAGAACTCTCAAACCCATATTATTACAGTGCTTCTCATGCTTCTGCTGCGCCAGAGGCTTGGTAAGCGGGTCTGCCAGATTGTCATCTGTATGAACCTTGCATATTTTGATCTCGCCACGATCTATGATCTCCCTGATCAAATGAAACCGTCTCTGTATGTGCTTGGACTTCTGGTGTGACCGTGGTTCCTTTGCTTGTGCGATTGCTCCAGTGTTATCACAGAAGATAACCAAAGGATCTGCACTCGAAGGAACAACACCAAGCTCTCTCACGAACTTACGAATCCACACTGCCTCCTTGGATGCTTCCGAGGCTGCAACATACTCGGCTTCTGTTGTGGAATCAGCAACAGTTGACTGTTTGAAACTCTTCCACACCACTGCTCCTCCATTCAAGCTAAAAACATAGCCTGATTGCGATCGGAAATCATCCTGGTCTGACTGGAACGAAGCGTCAGTATATCCTTCTATACTGAGTTCTTCCTGACCACCATATATCAAGAACATATCTTTGGTCCTCCGCAGATATTTTAAGATGTTCTTGACTGCAATCCAGTGTGCCTGACCTGGATTACTTTGGAAACGACTGGTCACGCTTAACCCGTAAGCAACGTCTGGGCGAGTACACAACATCGCATACATAATGGATCCAATAGCCGAAGCATAAGGCGTATTGTCCATTTCATCTTTCTCAGTCTGTGTTTGTGGACACTGATTCTTCGAAAGACTCAGACCATGTCTGACTGGAAGATATCCTCGTTTAGAATTTTCTAAATGAAATCTTTCCAGGACTTTATCGATGTAAGTACTCTGGCACAGCCCGAGAAGCCTCTTAGATCTATCCCTGTAGATCTTCACACCTAATACATAGGCTGCTTCTCCTAAATCTTTCATTTGGAAACATTTCCTTAACCATGCCTTCACAGCATGCATTTCAGGAATGTCATTTCCAATGATCAAGATATCATCGACGTAGAGGACTAGGAAAGTAATCACGCTCCCACTAAACCTCTTATATACACACGCGTCATCCTCGTTCTTGATGAAACCAAATTCAGTGACTGATTCATCAAAACGAATATTCCAGCTTCTCGATGCTTGCTTGAGTCCATAAATGGACTTCTTTAACTTGCATATCTTATGACGATCTGATTGATTAGTGAAACCCTCAGGTTGTGTCATATACACATCCTCATCCAGATTTCCATTAAGGAAAGCTGTTTTCACATCCATCTGCCAAATCTCATAATCGTAATATGCAGCTATCGCGAAAAGAATCCGAATAGACTTGAACATAGCTACAGGTGAGAAAGTTTCATCATAATCTATCCCATAGATTTGTTTGAAACCTTTCGCAACTAGCCTGCCTTTATAGGTAACCACGTTACCATCCATGTCAATCTTCTTCTTGAAGATCCACTTACAGCCTATAGGGATAACTCCCGGAGGCGGATCAACCAAATCCCAAACTTGGTTATCTGACATGGAGTCCATCTCGGCGCGCATAGCTTCAAGCCATCTCGCTGACACCGGTCCACTGACCGCATCCGCATAAGTGAGGGGTTCATCATTATCAATGATGTAGACTCCGTCATAGCGCTCAGGCTGTCGACGAATCCTTCCCGATCTTCGCGGTTCCCGTGATATCTGAGCCTCAGGTTGTTCAACAACCTGATCTACTGGCTCAGGCTCATCCAACTGTGCTTAAGCACTTTGTCCTTCCTCTGGATTCTCATCCAGTTTTATTTCTCTCCCACTGGCCTCTTGCAGAAGAAACTCCTTCTCAAGAAAAATGGCCGTCCGAGCAACAAATACCTTGTTCTCTTTGAGATCGTAGAAATAATAACCCTTAGTTTCCTTAGGGTAACCGACAAAGATACATTTGTCAGATCTGCTCTCTAGTTTCCCAGAGGCGAGCTTTTTGACATAAGCCTCGCAGCCCCAGATCCTGATAAATGTCAAGCTCGGCTGTTTCCCATACCATAACTCATATGGAGTTTTTGAAACGGCCTTGAATGGCACTCGGTTCAGTACCTTTGCAGCTGTCTCCAGTGCAAATCCCCAAAAGGAGTAAGGAAGAGTAGCCTGACTCATCATAGAACGAACCATATCAAGTAACGTTCTGTTTCTCCTCTCGGACACACCATTCCATTGCGGTGTTCCTGGCGGAGTGAGCTGTGAGATAATCCCACACTCCTTCAGATAGTCAGTAAACGTATGACTCAAGTATTCTCCACCTCGATCTGAGCGAAGTGCCTTGATATTTCGGCCTAGCTGATTCTGTACTTCATTCTTGAACTCTTTGAACTTGTCAAAAGATTCACTCTTATGTCTCATCAGATAGACATAGCCATACCTACTGAAATCATCAGTAAAGGTAATGAAGTACTGATAGCCACCTCTGGCATGTTTACTAAATGGCCCACACACATCACTGTGTATAAGGTCAAGTAAACCTGAAGCCCTTTGACCTTTGTTAAGAAAAGGTGACTTCGTCATTTTGCCCATCAAACAAGCTTTGCATGTATCAATCTCCTTGTAAGAGAATGATCCCAGCAGTCCATGATCATGCAACCGCTTAATGCGTTTCTCGTTAATATGGCCTAAACGACTATGCCATAGCAAGGTGCTGTCATCAGCATACTTGGCTTTCTTAATATCAACATTTTGTATAGAACGCTCCATGTCCAACATGAATAATCCATTGCTAATTGAACCAGTTGCATAAACAATATTATCATAAGATAAAACACACTTTGAAATATTGCATTCAAAGGAAAAACCCTTCCTGACAAGAGCAGGAATGGAGATAATATTTTAGTAATACTGGGAACAAAATAACAACTGTTTAGTTCCAATACAAGTCCAGATGGTAAAGAAATGAAATAGTCTCCTACAGCAACAGCAGCAACCCGTGCCCCGTTTCCAACTCGTAGGTCCACCTCATGCTGTCCCACCTGCCTTCTTCTCTTGAGTTCCTGCACATTTGAACAAATGTGAACTCCACATGCAGTGTCCAACACCCATGATATAGAAGAAGAAAACATGACCTCAGTCACGAATATACCTGAGCCAGAAGCGATGCTTCCCCTCTTATCTCCTTGGAGCGCTTTACAGTCCTTTTTCCAGTGACCCAGCTGGCCACAGTGGAAACACCTGTATTCCTTGGACCGCTTAACCTTCTGCTTCAGAGCCTTGCTGTAACTCTTGACAGGGGTCTTGCCCTTCTTCCCCTTCTTGTTCCTTGAAGGAACCATTAAGACAGAGGTCGAAGGCTTTCCCTTCAGAGTCTCCTCAGTAGTCAAGAGCATATTCAGCAGCTCTGCCGGAGTACAATCGATTTTGTTCATATTAAAGTTAATAATGAACGCGTCGAATGAAGGCGGGAGAGACTGCAGAATAATATCCACAGCAAGCTCCTGGTTGATGGTATGCCCCAGTTTCTCTAGAGCCTCCTTGTGCCCAATCATCTTGAGCACGTGAGCTCCCACTGGGCTCCCTTCAGCCAGTTTGCTCTGAAAGAAGAGCTTCGTCAAATTATAGCGTTCAGTCCTCGCCTGTGCAGCATACAGCATCTTGAGGTTTGCTATCATGTCTATAGCAGACATATCCTCATGCTGACGCTGTAGCGGTGGCGTCATAGACGCTAACATCAGGCAAGCGACATCAATGCTATCATTGACGTGCTTTTCATAGGCTTCCCGAACCGCCCTTGCGGCGTTCGGAGCGGGCTGAGGCGGTATCGCCGTCTCGAGGACATACAGTTTCCTCTCTGCCTTAAGAACGATCTTAAGGTGTCCGAACCAGTCAGAGAAGTTCGGCCCAGCAAACTTCTCCCTTTCCAGTAGGGATCGCACATTGAAGTTCATGGTGTTCGTTGCTGCAGGTATCTACAACAATGCAAGAACAGCAAGGTCAGTATCAATGTTAAGAATCAATCAGGACTTAAGAAAGATTCTTTTTCTCACTATTTTATCTGACTGAAAAATCCATTAAACAGTCCGAAAGAGTAAACACTCTTTTAGTGAGATGGGATCCAGATTTCATACTTGGTCTCCGCGTCCCGCTCAGGCGAGATAAGATGCACAGAGAGTACAAGCACTAATCTCTGGTAGGCTGTCCCAGCCAATCGCCAACCCGTGCGATTCCCCTTCATCTGGGCAATCCAGCAGACTGTGCCAACTGAGTTGGTACAACACAGTCTCTGATCCCACAGATGGCTGCCTCCATGTGCTACCATATGCGCCACATATGTAGCCTACATGGTCAAGCTGACCCGACCTACTCCCTGGACCACCATGTGCTATGCTGAGCAACGAGAAGGGATAAATCCCTACTCTGTAACACACAGGTGTAATCCCACACCGTCTGAAGATAGATGGACGTGCCCACTTAGTGGGTACAACACGGCTCCAACGATAATCAGAACAGTGAGGTTTCGCGTCAAAAGGCTTACAAGCTTGATATTTTAGCGTTGGATTTTAACGGTCTTTTTATCTTCTTCACTATCATGCAATTCCTATGGTGATAGCAGAAGATAAACTAATCATGCAATTCTAATATTTAAACAATAAATAAAAGAAAGCATGAATCTTATGTGGTAAAAGCCCATAGCCCTAGTAAGACCTTAATTTAACTTAAGTCTTGACTTGCTTTTCTTCATAGGGCTTTAAGCTGCTCATCTGGCCCAACCAGGGCCCAAGCGCCAATTGCAGCTCAGGTGCGCCCACCAGGGAAAATGCGCCTGTCCAGAGTCGAACCCTGGACCTCCCACCTGGTCTAGCCACTGCTGCATGCGCCTCTACCAAGTGTGCTCTGTGCTCTTGTCTAATTAAATTACAAATTTAACTATCTAGACAAGATTGACACGCAGGTCAATTACACATTATAAATTAATTAAACTGTGATTCGCAGATCACAAAAATAAAAATTAATTTACAATTAATTCCCAGGCACGCAGGCCCCAGCACAGCACACATTAAGAACGGGCAGCCCACATAAGAATAAATAGACAAACACATGACATCAATCAACATGTGATCCACTCAAGAAAATTTAAATTTCGAAAACCCATAGGCATCAATTTTAATTTCCTTATTTGCCCTACAACCTTACAACGGTCCATTACTAGGGATCCACTCATCCATCCTAGTCAGATCCACTGCCCTTGCATGCACCAAGTCCTAACTGACTTGAGTCGACCATAAGGTCAACCATGCATACGCGAGGGCTGAACAACCACAATGAGGTCTGGCAAGCGGGTGTGACCCCGGGCCTAACTCATGTGTGTTCACTAGTTGTCTCAATCAGACATCGCTACACGCCTGTCTGCAGTCGACCTGTAGCCACCACGTGCTTGCGCACAGGTGCTACCTGGTCAACCCATCAAGGCTGTCAGATAGTCTGATCAGACTTTTGGATCTAACCTAGGGGGGTGACTTCAACCCTAATAACCCGTCTAAGGGTTTAATGCAAGGCCTTAGATCTATAGTGAGTCGCGCATGTGATGTTGGTTTTTAAGAAAACATACAATATGCGCCAACTGAAGACATAAACATATGATATGCGCCAACTTGAAAACATAAACATATGATATGCGCCAACTTGAAAACATGCGCAAGCATGAAAAACTTTCACAAACTTGTACTATCGCATGTAACATATAGATCATGTTAAAGGATCACAAAGAAAGCAAACATATTATCATGCATAATAAACCTTCGCTCTGATACCAATTGAAGGTCCCCTAGACAAGGGGGCGAAACCCTAATAGGAGGCGCAACAAAAACTTCTAGCGGAATCTAGGGTTTCTAATAGATCGCATAGCATATAATATGATCAACTTTCAATGAGAAGCGATACTCACCATTGCCATCACTTGGATGGTGTCTTGGAGGCAAAGGCGCAAGCGAACCTTCTCCTAAGTCTCGCACACAAGATGATCAATGCGCTTCTTCCTTGGTGCTCCTTGTGCTAGCAAGGTTCCAAGGTTGTCTTGCCGAATGGAAAGGAAAAGAGAGATCCTTGCTTGGTCGAATGTTTCCTCTTGTCGTCCACTCCTTCACCCACGAGAGAGCAAGAGACGAATGCTCAAAACCGGCGTCAAGAGAGCAAGAGACGAGAATAGTATTCTCTTGGCGTGAACGTGAGATGTGGTCACGTTAAGAGATGTGCTATCTAAAAATAGCATCCCATTTCTTCACTTGCGACCATGTATCACCCCAATCGCCAATGCCTCTTATCACTTGAACCATGCGCTCAACCAATGAGCTGGTTCAAATCCATTTGGTTCAATAACCAAATAAACCAAGCAATCAGTCCAGACCATAATAAAACCTTAAGGCTCTTAATCTGACTGTCGATCTCTTGATGCTTCTGATCTGACCAATCTAGCATCCATTCTCTCGATCGAAGCTTACCGATCTCAAGCCCTAATCAATCAAACATGATCAGACCAGATCTCACTCACAATCAGAGATTAAATCCCTTTAAACTGAACCCGAACAATTCAGTCCACACGATCTGACTTAAGTAAGCCATATCATCAAATTGTGCGACCCTGAGGGTTTCCTTTAAATGTCGGTAACGATAACTCACGTTTATCACGATCAGTGAGGGGTATCTAGCAACACATCACTGTCTCCCGATATAAAGGAAATAGTCTTCCAAGACTACACCCAAACCATAGCACAAGTGTGAATCCACATCACTAGGCATACATGTTTCCTTTGCCACTGGATGTTCTTATTGGACAAGCGTGTCAAGCTTGTAGCTCCAATATGATGAGCATGATTAGATCAGATGAACACAGTCACCTGGGTATGGCCATACTCTTTTCTCAATCATCTCATCCAGGGGGCCCCTTTAGAACATCACACTCCTTAAACAAGGAGACGGCAATCCTATGTCTATCACTAGTGCCCTAACCTGACTCAAGCCCATTATCCAAGATAGTCTATAATCATTATGTTTCAAATGATATTGAACTACCTCAAAACAATGACAATCATCATTTAGAAAACACAAGTGATCTCAAGTCAGAGGAAATGTGCCACTTGTCACTTTCAAGGATTATTCACATTGTGACAAACAATTGAATATCCTAGTAGGGTCTGTCCAGTACATCCAATGTACCCATGAGTCTGTTGGAGTATGCCCTTAAGGCTAATGTTTGAGGCCTTTGGGATTGTAATAGTATCATGTAATAAACTCTTATGTTTATAAAAGGCATGGTTATTATTCAGCTTGTTACCTTGTCTGCTGTAATAAGTGTACTTCTGAATAATGTCTCAAAGCTGTTCAGCTAGGCTGACAGGCTATAAGTCCTTAGTCGAGATATCTTGGAGAACATGAGACAGCCTTGATATGATAGAGACTAATATGAGTGCTAATCTTATAGGATGCTTCGAGCATGGAATAAGATGTAGACTCATGGGTACATTGGATGTACTGGACAGACCCTACTGGGATATTCCATTGCTTGTCACAATGTGAATGATCCTTGTAAGCAACAAGTGGCACATGTCCTCTGACTTGAGATCACTTGTGTTTCTAAATGAGGATTGTCATTGTCTTGAGCTAGTTCAATATCATTTGAGATATAATGATTATAGACTATCTTGGATGGTGAGCTTGAATCAGGTTAGGGCACTTGTGATAGATAAAGGATTGCCGTCTCCTTGTTTAAGGAGTGTGATGTTCTATAGGGCCACACTATATGAGATGATTGAGGAAGTGTATGGCCATACCCAGATGACTATGTTCATCTGATCTAATCATGCTCATCGTATTGGAGTTACAAGCTTGACATGCTTGTCCAATAAGAACATCCAGTGGCAAAGGACAAATGTATGCCTTGTGAATTGAGTCACACTTGTGCTGTGTTTTGGGTGCAGTCTTGGAAGACTCTTTCCTTTATATCGGGAGACAGTGATGTGTTGCTAGATACCCCTCACTGATCGTGATAACGTAAGTTATCGTTACCGACATTTAAAGGAAACCCTCAGGGTCGCACAATTTGGTGATATGGCTTCCTTAAGTCAGATCGTGTGGACTGAATTGTTTTGGTTCAGTTTAAAGAGATTTAATCTCTGATTGTAAGTGAGATCTGGTCTGATCATGTTTGATTGATTAGAGCTTTAGATCGGTAAGCTTCGATCGAGAGAGATGATGCTAGATCGGTGCGATCAGAAGCGTCAGATGATGAAGGGTCAGATCTAGGACCTTGTGGTCTAATTTGGTCTAGACTTAATTCTGGGCTGATTTGGTTTCGAAATTGAACCAATGAAATTGAACCGGCTCATGGGTTGAGCGCTTGGTTCAAGAGGGAGAAGAGGTTGCGTTTGGTTCATGGAAACATGAACCATGAACGCCAACTCTTAATCGTTGCCATTTATGGAAAGTTCCATAAGCTAAACGCATATGCGTTCATGGCTTGATTACTCTCTAATGCTTTCGGTTTTGCTCTTTGGGCGTGGAGAAAACGGCTTGCTCTTGGAGAAGGCGTGGTTCTTGCGAAAAGAAGGAAGAGCTCTCGAAAAGAAGGCAGCCCTTTTCATCTAATCTCCTACACACGGTTGAAAGAGCTTGCCAATCTTGCTAGCACAAGACTTGCGCAAGGAGGAAGCTTTCATCCCTTGTGTGTGATTTCTTTGGAGAAGATCCCTTCGGTCTTTCTTCTTCCAAGCCGCACCATCTACATGGCTATGGTATGATCTTGTTCTTATCAATCTTTGATAGTTGAACAATTGGCATGCAAACGATTTTAAAACCCTTGCTTCCGCTTGCATCATTTTTCATTAGCGCCATGCTTAGGGTTTTTGCCCCCTTTATCTTTGGGGTTCCTACAATTGGTATCAGAGCTTGGCTCTTTGCATGCTATTTTGTTTGCTAATGTGATCCATACTTGTTGCGCCTACTTTGTTTACATGTTGGATGCGCTTACCTTGGTTTGGTTTCATGAAAGTTGCGCTTGTATCATGGCTTCATGAAGGTTGCGCATGTATCATTTGATGACATGTAGTTTGCGCTCCCCCTTGAAGGGGACTCCCTGAAGTTTGCGCTCCCCCTTGAAGGGGACCCCCTTAGATCTAAGGGTTATCAAGCATGTTGTTTGTTTGTTTGCGCATGTACTAGATGTTTTTAAAAACAAACTTACATCTTGCGCGCATGATTAGATCTAAGGTGTCCCTACAATAAACCCTTAGATGGGTTGATGGGGTTGAAGTCACCACTAGGTTAGATCCAAGTCTGATCAGACCATCTGACAGCTCAGATGGGTTGACCCAATAGCACCTATGCGCAAGCACAAGGTGGCTATAGGTTGACTGCATCTAGGGCGTGTAGCGAGGTCTGGTTGAGACAACTACTGAACACACTTGAGTTAGGCTCGGGGTCACACCCGCTTGCCAAAACTCATGGGGTGGTTCAGCCCTTGGGGCATGCATGGTTGACCATTAGGTCAACTCGGGTCAGTTAGGACTCGGTGCATGCAAGGGCAAAGGATCTAGCTAGACGGATGAGTGGATCCCCATCAATGGACCATTGTAAGGTTATAGGGATCATAAGGAAATTAAAATTGATGCCATGGGGTTTTTCAAAACTTTTAATTTCAAGATGATTGGATCACATGTTGATTGAACCATTTGCTTGTTTATTTAGTCTTATGTGGGTTGCCCTATTGTGTGCTGTGCTGGGGCCTGCGTGCCTGGATTTAAAATTGTAAATTAATTTGTGATCTGCGAATCACATTGTACTTAATTTATAATATGTAGTTGACCTGCGAGTCAACCTTGTCTAGATAGATCAAATGTATTTGATTAGACAAGAGCAAAGGCACACATCCCAAAGGGGCATTCAGCTGGTAACGCACCTGAGGTGCTCTTGGCGCTAGGGCCCTAGGTTGGACCAGATGAGATGCCAAGGAGCTCAAGTGAAGACTTAAGTAAATTAAGGTCTTACTAGGGTTCATGGGCTTTTACCACATAAGATCATGCTTTCTTCTTATTGCTTATAATTAGAATTGCATGTTTAAGTTTATCTTCTGCTATCACCATAGGACTTGCATGATAGTTAAGAAGATAAAAGACCGATAAAATCCAACGCTAATATATCAAGCTCGTAAGCCTTCTGACGCGAAACCTCACCTTTCTGATTATCGTTGGAGCCGTGTTGAACCCACTCAGTGGGCACGTCCATCTATCTTCAGACGGTGCTGGATTTCACCTGCGTGTTACAGAGTTGGGATTTATCCCCTCTCGTTGCTCAGCATAGCACGTGGTGGTCCAGGGAGTAGGTCAGGTCAGCTTGACCATGTTGGCTACATATGTGGCGCATATGGTAGCACATGGAGGCAGCCATCTCTGGGATCAGAGACTGTGTTGTACCAACTCAGTTGGCACAGTCTGCTGGATTGCCAAGATGAAGGGGAATCGCACGGGTTGGCGATTGGCTGGGACAGCCTACCAGAAATTAGTGCTTGTTATCTCTGTGCATCTTATCTCGCCTGAGCGGGACGCGGAGACCAAGTATGAAATCTGGATCCCATCTCACTAAAAGAGTATTACTCTTTCGGACTGTTTACTGGATTTTTCAGTCAGACAAAATAGTGAGAAAAGAATCTTTCTTAAGTCCTGGATTGATTCTAAACATTGATACTGACCTTGCTGTTCTTGCTTGTTGTAGATTCCTGCAGCAACGAACACCATGAGCTTCAATGTGCGATCCCTACTGGAAAGGGAGAAGTTTGCTGGGCCGAACTTCTCTGACTGGTTCGGACACCTTAAGATTGTTCTTAAGGCAGAGAGGAAACTGTATGTCCTCGAGACGGCGATACCGCCGCAGCCCGCTCCGAACGCCGCAAGGGCGGTTCGGGAAGCCTACGAAAAGCACGTCAATGATAGCATTGATGTCGCTTGCCTGATGCTAGCGTCTATGACGCCACCGCTGCAGCGTCAGCATGAGGATATGTCAGCTATAGAGATTATAGCGAACCTCAAAATGCTGTATGCTGCACAGGCGAGGACTGAGCGCTATAATCTGACGAAGCTCTTCTTTCAGAGCAAACTGGCTGAGGGGAGCCCAGTGGGAGCTCACGTGCTCAAGATGATTGGGCACAAGGAGACTCTAGATAAACTGGGGCATACCATCAACCAGGAGCTTGCTGTAGACATAATTCTACAGTCTCTTCCGCCTTCTTTCGATGCGTTCATCATTAACTATAATATGAACAAAATCGATTGTACGCCGGCAGAGCTGTTGAATATGCTCTTGACAACTGAGGAAACTCTGAAGGGTAAGCCTTCAACCTCTGTCTTAATGGTTCCTTCTAGGAACAAGAAGAAGGGGAAGAAGGGCAAGGCCCCTGTCAAGAATTACAGCAAGGCCCTGAAACAGAAGGTGAAGCGGTCGAAGGACAACAGGTGTTTCCACTGTGGCCAGCTGGGTCACTGGAAAAAGGACTGTAAAGCGCTCCAAGGAGATAAGAGGGGAAGCATCGCTTCTGGCTCAGGTATATATGTGACTGAGGTCATGTTATCTTCTTCTACTATATCATGGGTGTTGGACACCGCATGTGGAGTTCACATTTGTTCAAATGTGCAGGAACTCAAGAGAAGAAGGCAGGTGGGACAGCATGAGGTAGACCTACGAGTTGGAAACGGGGCACGGGTTGCTGCTGTTGCTGTAGGAGACTATTTCATTACTTTACCATCTGGCATTGTATTAGAATTAAACAATTGTTACTTTGTACCCAGTATTACCAAGAATATTATCTCTATTCCTGCTCTTGTCAGGAAAGGATTTGCCTTTGAATGCAAGATTTCAAAGTGTGTTTTGACTTATGATAATATTGTGTATGCGACTGGTTCAATTAACAATGGGTTATACATGTTGGACATGGAAAATTCTATACAAAACATTGATAATAAGAAAGCCAAGTATGCTGATGACAGCACCTTGTTATGGCATAGTCGTTTAGGCCATATAAACGAGAAGCGCATTAAGCGGTTGCATAATCATGGACTGCTGGGATCTTTCTCCTATGAGGAGATTGATACATGCAAAGCTTGTTTGATGGGTAAAATGACGAAGTCACCTTTTCTTCACAAAGGTCAAAGGGCTTCAGGTTTACTGGACCTTATACACAGTGATGTGTGTGGGCCTTTTAGTAAACAAGCCAGAGGTGGCTATCAGTACTTCATTACCTTTACTGATGATTTCAGTAGGTATGGGTATGTCTATTTAATGAGACATAAAAATGAATCTTTTGACAAGTTCAAAGAGTTCAAAAATGAAGTACAAAATCAGTTAGGCCGAAATATCAAGACACTTCGTTCTGATCGAGGTGGTGAATACCTGAGTCATGCGTTTACTGACTATCTGAAAGAGTGTGGGATTATCTCACAGCTCACTCCGCCAGGAACACCGCAGTGGAATGGTGTGTCCGAGAGGAGAAATAGAACGTTACTTGATATGGTTCGTTCTATGATGAGTCAGGCTACTCTTCCATACTCCTTTTGGGGTTTTGCACTGGAAACAGCTGCAAAGGTACTAAACCGAGTGCCATCCAAGGCAGTTTCAAAGACGCCATATGAGTTATGGTATGGGAAACAGCCTAGCTTGACATTTATCAAGATCTGGGGTTGCGAGGCTTATGTCAAAAAGCTCGCCTCTGGGAAACTAGAGAGCAGATCTGACAAATGCATCTTTGTCGGTTACCCTAAGGAAACTAAGGGTTATTATTTCTTCGATCCCAAGGAGAACAAGGTTTTTGTTGCTCGGACGGCCATATTTCTTGAGAAGGAATTTCTTCTGCAAGAGGCCAGTGGGAGAGAAATAAAGCTGGATGAGAATCCAGAAGAAGGACAAAGTAGTCAAGCACAGTTGGATGAGCCTGAGCCGGTAGATCAGGTTATTGAACAACCTGAGGCTCAAATATCACGGGAACCGCGAAGATCGGGTAGGATCCGTCGACAGCCTGAGCGCTATGACGGAGTCTACATCATTGATAATGATGAACCCCTAACTTATGCGGATGCGGTCAGTGGACCGGAGTCAGCTAGATGGCTTGAAGCTATGCGAGCCGAGATGGACTCCATGTCAGATAACCAAGTCTGGGATTTGGTTGATCCGCCTCCGGGAGTAATCCCTATAGGCTGTAAATGGATCTTCAAGAAGAAGATTGACATGGATGGTAACGTGGTTACCTATAAAGGCAGGCTAGTTGCGAAAGGTTTCAAACAAATCTACGGGTTAGATTATGATGAAACTTTCTCACCAGTAGCCATGTTTGAGTCTATTCGGATTCTTTTCGCGATAGCTGCATATTACGATTATGAGATCTGGCAGATGGATGTGAAGACAGCTTTCCTCAATGGAAATCTGGATGAGGATGTGTATATGACACAACCGGAAGGTTTCACTAGTCCATCAGATCGTCATAAAATATGCAAGTTAAAGAAGTCCATTTATGGACTGAAACAAGCATCAAGAAGCTGGAACATTCGTTTTGATGAATCAATCTCTGAGTTTGGTTTCATCAAGAACGAAGATGACCCGTGTGTATATAAGAGGTTTAGTGGGAGCGTGATTACATTCCTAATCCTCTACGTCGATGATATCTTGATCATTGGAAACGATATTCCTGAACTGCATGCTGTTAAGGCATGGTTAGGAAAATGTTTCCAGATGAAAGATCTAGGAGAAGCAGCCTATGTATTAGGTGTGAAGATCTACCGGGATAGATCTAAGAGGCTTCTCGGGCTGTGCCAGAGTACCTACATCGATAAGGTCCTGGAGAGATTCCATTTAGAGAATTCTAAACGTGGATATCTTCCAGTCAGACATGGTCTGAATCTTTCGAAGAGTCAGTGTCCACAAACACAGACTGAGAAAGATGAAATGGACAATACGCCTTATGCTTCGGCTATTGGGTCCATAATGTATGCGATGTTGTGTACTCGCCCAGACGTCGCTTACGGGTTAAGCGTGACCAGTCGATTCCAAAGTAATCCAGGTTTGGCGCACTGGATTGCGGTCAAGAACATTTTAAAATATCTGCGGAGGACCAAAGATATGTTCTTGATATATGGTGGTCAGGAAGAACTCAGTATAGAGGGATATACTGACGCTTCGTTCCAGTCAGACCAGGATGATTTCCGATCGCAATCAGGCTATGTTTTTAGCTTGAATGGTGGAGCAGTGGTGTGGAAAAGCTTCAAACAGTCTACTGTTGCTGATTCCACAACAGAAGCCGAGTATGTTGCAGCCTCGGAAGCATCCAAGGAGGCAGTGTGGATTCGTAAGTTCGTGAGAGAACTTGGTGTCGTTCCTTCGAGTGCAGATCCTTTGGTTATCTTCTGTGATAACACTGGAGCTATAGCACAAGCAAAGGAACCTCGGTCGCACCAGAAGTCCAAGCACATACAGAGACGGTTTCACTTGATCCGGGAGATCATTGATCGTGGCGAGATCAAGATTTGCAAGGTTCATACAGATGACAATCTGGCAGACCCGCTTACCAAGCCTCTGGCGCAGCAGAAGCATGAGAAGCACTGTAATAATATGGGTTTGAGATTTCTCAACCATTAGATTAAGTGCAAGTGGGAGATTGTTGGAGTATGCCCTTAAGGCTAATGTTTGAGGCCTTTGGGATTGTAATAGTATCATGTAATAAACTCTTATGTTTATAAAAGGCATGGTTATTATTCAGCTTGTTACCTTGTCTGCTGTAATAAGTGTACTTCTGAATAATGTCTCAAAGCTGTTCAGCTAGGCTGACAGGCTATAAGTCCTTAGTCGAGATATCTTGGAGAACATGAGACAGCCTTGATATGATAGAGACTAATATGAGTGCTAATCTTATAGGATGCTTCGAGCATGGAATAAGATGTAGACTCATGGGTACATTGGATGTACTGGACAGACCCTACTGGGATATTCCATTGCTTGTCACAATGTGAATGATCCTTGTAAGCAACAAGTGGCACATGTCCTCTGACTTGAGATCACTTGTGTTTCTAAATGAGGATTGTCATTGTCTTGAGCTAGTTCAATATCATTTGAGATATAATGATTATAGACTATCTTGGATGGTGAGCTTGAATCAGGTTAGGGCACTTGTGATAAATAAAGGATTGCCGTCTCCTTGTTTAAGGAGTGTGATGTTCTATAGGGCCACACTATATGAGATGATTGAGGAAGTGTATGGCCATACCCAGATGACTATGTTCATCTGATCTAATCATGCTCATCGTATTGGAGTTACAAGCTTGACATGCTTGTCCAATAAGAACATCCAGTGGCAAAGGACAAATGTATGCCTTGTGAATTGAGTCACACTTGTGCTGTGTTTTGGGTGCAGTCTTGGAAGACTCTTTCCTTTATATCGGGAGACAGTGATGTGTTGCTAGATACCCCTCACTGATCGTGATAACGTAAGTTATCGTTACCGACATTTAAAGGAAACCCTCAGGGTCGCACAATTTGGTGATATGGCTTCCTTAAGTCAGATCGTGTGGACTGAATTGTTTTGGTTCAGTTTAAAGAGATTTAATCTCTGATTGTAAGTGAGATCTGGTCTGATCATGTTTGATTGATTAGAGCTTTAGATCGGTAAGCTTCGATCGAGAGAGATGATGCTAGATCGGTGCGATCAGAAGCGTCAGATGATGAAGGGTCAGATCTAGGACCTTGTGGTCTAATTTGGTCTAGACTTAATTCTGGGCTGATTTGGTTTCGAAATTGAACCAATGAAATTGAACCGGCTCATGGGTTGAGCGCTTGGTTCAAGAGGGAGAAGAGGTTGCGTTTGGTTCATGGAAACATGAACCATGAACGCCAACTCTTAATCGTTGCCATTTATGGAAAGTTCCATAAGCTAAACGCATATGCGTTCATGGCTTGATTACTCTCTAATGCTTTCGGTTTTGCTCTTTGGGCGTGGAGAAAACGGCTTGCTCTTGGAGAAGGCGTGGTTCTTGCGAAAAGAAGGAAGAGCTCTCGAAAAGAAGGCAGCCCTTTTCATCTAATCTCCTACACACGGTTGAAAGAGCTTGCCAATCTTGCTAGCACAAGACTTGCGCAAGGAGGAAGCTTTCATCCCTTGTGTGTGATTTCTTTGGAGAAGATCCCTTCGGTCTTTCTTCTTCCAAGCCGCACCATCTACATGGCTATGGTATGATCTTGTTCTTATCAATCTTTGATAGTTGAACAATTGGCATGCAAACGATTTTAAAACCCTTGCTTCCGCTTGCATCATTTTTCATTAGCGCCATGCTTAGGGTTTTTGCCCCCTTTATCTTTGGGGTTCCTACAGAGTCTACATCTTATTCCATGCTCGAAGCATCCTATAAGACTAGAACACATATTAGTCTTAACCATATCAAGGCTGTCTCATGTTCACCAAGATACATCGACTAAGGACTTAACTGCATGTCAGCCCAGCTAAACAGCATTGAGACATTATTCAGAAGAACATATATTGCAGCAGACAATGTAGCTAACTGAATAATAACCATGCCTTTATAAACATAAACGTTTATTACACGATACTGTTACAATCCCAAGGCCTCAAACATTAGGCTTAAGGGCATACCCCAACAGAGTACACTTGGCAGAGGCGCTTGCAGCAGTGGCTAGACCAGGAAGGAGGTCCAGGGTTCGACTCTGGGACCAGGCGCATTTTCCCTGGTAGGCGCACCTGAGCTTCAGATGGGGCTTGGGCCCTGGTTTGGGCCAGATGAGCAGCAAAAGACCCATGAAGAAAAGCAAGTGAAGACTTAAGTTAATTAAGGTCTTACTTAGGCTATGGGCTTTTACCACATAAGATCCATGCTTTCTTTTATTGTTGTTTAAATAAGTAGAACAGCATGATTTATTTATCTTCTGCTATCACCATAGGAATTGCATGATAGTGAACAAGATAAAAGACCGTTAAAATCCAACACTAAAAATATCAAGCTCCTAAGCCTTCTGACGCGAAACCTCACTGTTCTGATTATCGTTGGAGCCGTGTTGTACCCACTCAGTGGGCACGTCCATCTATCTTCAGACGGTGCGTGATTACACCTGCGTGTTACAGAGAAGGGATTTATCGCTTCTCGTTGCTCAGCATAGCACGTGGTGGTCCAGGGAGTAGGTCGGGTCAGCTTGACCATGTAGGCTACATATGTGGCGCATATGGTAGCACATGGAGGCAGCCATCTGTGGGGTCAGAGACTGTGTTGTACCAACTCAGTTGGCACAGTCTGCTGGATTGCCTAGATGAAGGGGAATCGCACGGGTTGGTGATTGGCTGGGACAACCTACCAGAGATTAGTGCTTGTACTCTCTGTGCATCTTATCTCGCCTGAGCGGGACGCGGAGACCAAGTATGAAATCTGGATCCCATCTCACTAAAAGGGTTCTACTCTTTCGGGCTGTTTTGCTGGATTTTTTAGCCAGATAAAATAGTGAGAAAAGAATCTTCCTTAAGTCCTGGATTGATTCTTACATTGATACTGACCTTGCTGTTCTTGCATTGTTGTAGATACCTGCAGCAACGAACACCACGAATTTCAATGTGCGATCCCTACTGGAACGCGAGAAGTTTGCTGGGCCGAACTTCTCAGACTGGTACGGACACCTTAAGATCGTTCTTAAGGCAGAGAGGAAACTGTATGTCCTCGAGATGGCGATACCGCCTCAACCCGCTCCGAACGCCGCAAGGGCGGTTCGTGAAGCTTATGAAAAGCATGTCAATGATAGCATTGATGTCGCTTGCCTGATGCTTGCGTCGATGACGCCACAGCTGCAGCGTCAGCATGAGGATATGTCGGCTATTGATATTATAGCGAACCTCAAGCTGTTGTATGCTGCACAGGCGAGGACTGAACGCTATAATCTGACAAAACTTTTCTTTCAGAGCAAACTGGCTGAAGGGAGTCCAGTGGGAGCTCATGTGCTCAAGATGATTGGGTACAAGGAGCCTCTAGAGAAACTGGGACATACCATCAATCAGGAGCTTGCTGTAGACATTATTCTGCAGTCTCTCCCGGCCTCTTTCGATGCGTTCATCATTAACTTTAATATGAACAAAATCGACTGTACTCCGGCAGAGCTGCTGAACATGCTCTTGACTACTGAGGAGACTCTGAAGGGAAAGCCTTCAACCTCTGTCTTGATGTTTCCTTCAAGGAACAAGAAGAAGGGGAAGAAGGGCAAAGCCCCAGTCAAGAACTACAACAAGGCTCTGAAGCAAAAGCTGAAGCGGTCAAAGGAATACAGATGTTTCCATTGTGGCCAACCAGGTCACTGGAAAAAGGACTGTAAAGCGCTCCAAGGAGTCAACAGGGGAAGCATTCCTTCTGGCTCAGGTATTTACGTGACGGAAGTCATGATTTCTTCTTCTTCTGTTCCATGGGTGTTGGACACTGCATGTGGAGTTCACATCTGTTCAAATGTACAGGAACTCAAGAGAAGAAGACAGGTGGGATAGCATGAGGTGGACCTACGAGTTGGAAACGGGGCACGGGTTGCTGCTGTTGCTGTAGGAGACTAATTCATCTCTTTGCCATTTGGACTTGTATTGGAACTAAACAATTGTTACTTTGTTCCCAGTATTACTAAAAATATTATCTCTATTCCTGCTCTTGTCAGGAAAGGGTTTTCCTTTGAATGCAATATTTCAAAGTGTGTTTTATCTTATGATAATATTGTTTATGCTACTGGTTCAATTAACAATGGGTTATTCATGTTGGACATGGAATGTTCTATACAGCAAATTGATAATAAGAAAGCCAAGAATGCTGATGAAAGCACCTTGCTATGGCATAGTCGTTTAGGCCATATTAACAAGAAGCGCATTAAGCGGTTGCATGATCATGGACTGCTGGGATCATTCTCCTATGAGGAGATTGATACATGCAAAGCTTGTTTAATGGGTAAAATGACGAAGTCACCTTTTCCTAACAAAGGTCAAAGGGCTTCAGGTTTACTTGACCTTATACACAGTGATGTGTGTGGGCCATTTAGTAAACATGCCAGAGGTGGCTATCAGTACTTCATTACCTTTACTGATGATTTCAGTAGATATGGGTATGTCTATCTTATGAGACATAAAAGTGAATCTTTTGACAAGTTCAAAGAGTTCAAAAATGAAGTACAGAATCAGCTAGGCCGAAATATCAAGGCACTTCGTACTGATCGAGGTGGAGAATACCTAAGTCGAGAGTTTACTGACTATATGAAGGAGTGTGGGATTATCTCACAGCTCACTCCGCCAAGAACACCGCAATGGAATGGTGTGTCCGAGAGGAGGAATAGAACGTTACTTGATATGGTTCGTTCTATGATGAGTCAGGCTACTCTTCCTTACTCCTTTTGGGGTTTTGCACTGGAAACAGCTGCAAAAGTACTAAACCGAGTGCCATCCAAGGCAGTTTCAAAGACTCCATATGAGTTATGGTTTGGAAAACAGCCAAGCTTGACATTTATAAAGATCTGGGGATGCGAGGCTTATGTCAAAAAACTCGCCTCTGGGAAACTGGAGAGCAGATCTGAGAAATGCATCTTTGTCGGATACCCTAAGGAAACTAAGGGTTATTATTTCTACGATCCCAGAGAGAACAAGGTATTTGTTGCTCGGACGGCCATATTTCTTGAGAAGGAGTTTCTTCTGCAAGAGGCCAGTGGGAGAGAAATAAAGCTGGATGAGAATCCAGAGGAAGGACAAAGTGGTCAAGTACAGTTGGATGAGCCTGAGCCGGTAGAACAGGTTACTGAACAACCTGAGGCTCAGATATCACGGGAACCGCGAAGATCGGGAAGGATTCGTCGATAGCCTGAGCGCTATGACGGAGTCCACATCATTGATAATGATGAACCCCTTACTTATGCGGATGCGGTCAGTGGACCGGACTCAGCGAGATGGCTTGAGGCTATGCGCGCCGAGATGGACTCCATGTCAGATAACCAAGTCTGGGATTTGGTTGATCCGCCTCCGGGAGTTATCCCTATAGGCTGTAAATGGATCTTCAAGAAGAAGATTGACATGGATGGTAACGTAGTTACCTATAAAGGCAGGCTAGTTGCGAAAGGTTTCAAACAAATCTACGGGATAGATTATGATGAAACTTTCTCACCTGTAGCTATGTTCAAGTCTATTCGGATTCTTTTCGCGATAGCAACATATTATGATTATGAGATCTGGTAGATGGATGTGAAGACGGCTTTCCTTAATGGAAATATGGATGAGGATGTGTATATGACACAACCAGAAGGTTTCACTAATCCATCAGATCGTCATAAGATATGCAAGTTAAAGAAGTCCATTTATGGACTTAAACAAGCATCTAGAAGCTGGAATATTCATTTTGATGAATCAATCAGTGAGTTTGGTTTCATCAAGAACGAGGATGACCCGTGTGTATATAAGAGGTTTAGTGGGAGCGTGATTACTTTCCTAGTCCTCTACGTCGATGATATCTTGATCATTGGAAACGATATTCCTGAAATGCATGTGGTTAAGGCATGGTTAAGGAAATGTTTTCAGATGAAAGATCTTGGAGAAGCAGCCTATGTATTAGGTGTGAAGATCTACAGGGATAGATCTAAGAGGCTTCTCGGGCTGTGCCAGAGTACTTACATCGATAAAGTCCTGGAGAGATTTCATTTAGAGAATTCTAAAAGAGGATATCTTCCAGTCAGACATGGTCTGAATCTTTCGAAGAGTCAGTGTCCACAAACACAGACTGAGAAAGATGAAATGGACAAAACGCCTTATGCTTCGGCTATTGGGTCCATTATGTATGCGATGTTGTGTACTCGCCCAGACGTCGCTTACGGGTTAAGCGTGACCAGTCGGTTCCAAAGTAATCTAGGAATGGCGCACTGGATTGCGGTCAAGAACATTTTAAAATATCTGCGGAGGACCAAAGATATGTTCTTGGTGTATGGTGGTCAGGAAGAACTCAGTATAGAAGGATATACTGACGCTTCGTTCCTGTCTGACCAGGATGATTTTCGATCGCAATCAGGCTATATTTTTAGCTTGAATGGAGGTGCAGTGGTGTGGAAAAGTTTCAAACAGTCAATCGTTGCTGATTCCACAACAGAAGCCGAGTATGTTGCAGCCTCGGAAGCATCCAAGGAGGCAGTGTGGATTCGTAAGTTCGTTCAAGAACTTGGTGTTGTTCCTTCGAGTGCAGATCCTTTGGTTATCTTCTGTGATAACACTGGAGCAATTGCACAAGCAAAGGAACCACGGTCGCACTAGAAGTCCAAGCACATACAGAGACGGTTTCACTTGATCAGGGAGATCATAGATCGTGGCGAGATCAAAGTCTGCAAGGTTCATACAGATGACAATCTAGCAGACCCGCTTACCAAGCCTCTGGCGCAGCAGAAGCATGAGAAGCACTGTAATAATATGGGTTTGAGATTTCTCAACCATTAGATTAAGTGCAAGTGGGAGATTGTTGGGGTATGCCCTTAAGGCTAATGTTTGAGGCCTTGGGATAGTAACAGTATCATGTATAAACTTTTTAGTTTATAAAGGCAATGGTTGTTATTCAGGTTGTTACCTTGTCTGCTGTAATAAGTGTACTTCTGAATAATGTCTCAAATGCTGTTCAGCTGGGCTGACATGCAGTAAAGTCCTTAGTCGATATATCTTGGTGAACATGAGACAGCCTTGATATGATTGAGACTAATATGTGTTCTAATCTTATAGGATGCTTCGAGCATGGAATAAGATGTAGACTCATGGGTACATTGGATGTACTGGACAGACCCTACTAGGATATTCAATTGCTTGTCACAATGTGAATAATCCTTGTATGTGTACAAGTGGCACATTTCCTTTGACTTGAGATCACTTGTGTTTCTAAATGATGATTGTCATTGTTTTGAGGTAGTTCAATATCATTTGAAACATAATGATTATAGACTATCTTGGATGGTGAGCTTGAGTCATGTTAGGGCACTAGTGATAGATATAGGAATGCCGTCTCCTTAATTGGAGTGTGATGTTCTATTGGGGCCCCCTGGATGAGATGATTGAGAAAGTGTATGGCCATACCCAGATGACTGTGTTCATCTGATCTAATCATGCTCATCATATTGGAGTTACGAGCTTGACAGGCTTGTCCAATAAAGAACATCCAGTGGCAGAGGAAGCATGTATGCCTTGTGAGTTGGATTCACACTTGTGCTGTGTTTTGGGTGTAGTCTTGGAAGACTCTTTTCTTTATATCGGGAGACAGTGATGTGTTGCTAGATACTTTCACTGATCGTGATAACGTAAGTTATCGTTACCGACATTTAAAGAAAACCCTTAGGGTCGCACAATTTGATGATATGGCTTACTTAAGTCAGATCGTGTGGACTGAATTGTTTGGATTCAGTTTTAAAGGGATTTAATCTCTGATTGAAAGTGAGATCTGGTCTGATCATGTTTGATTGATTAGGGCTTGAGATCGGTAAGCTTCGATTGAGAGAATTGATGCTAGATTGGTGAGATCAAGAGCATCAAGAGATCAACGGTCAGATCTTAAGCCTTAGGGGTTTAATTTGATCTGGACTAAAGGCTTGGGCTGGTTTGATTTGGTCTTTGAACCAAATGCAATTGAACCATGGCTCGGTTCAAAGAGGAGCGATTGGTTCACTTGAAGTGAACGCATGATCGCATGAGAGTATGAGGCGAGTTTTTGGCTTGCTATTTTTAGAAGCCACGCTCCCACGTTCAACGAGAACGTTGCACTCGTCGCCTCTTTATGGCTCTCGCTCTCGTGTGGTGACAAGGCTACACGAAAAGAGGGGTGCAAGAGCTTCATCGACCTTGCCGCAAGAGATCTCATATCCTCCATACGAAGGACTCCTTGAAGATTTGCTAGCACAAAGTCGCCAAGGAAGTAGTCGCCTTCTCATTGTGTGCGTCATCTTTGGAGAAAAGGCATTTGCGTTTTTGCTTCCAAGGCGCCATCCAGAAATGGCTATGGTATGAATTCTTATCATGAATACATGTTGTTAAAAGTTGATCATGTGACATGTTTTCGATCCTATGAAACCCTAGCATCCGCTGCCCATATTATGTTTGCGCCACTTTAGGGTTTCGCCCCCCTTAGATTTAGGGGACTATCAGGAGGACCTTGGAGCCGAGCTTGAAGACCAAGATAGAAGTCGGCTAGGTTAGGTCTTTAGGGGCTTGAGTCCTAGGTCAAGAGTTGAACCTCTTCTGGCATGGGTTGGTTCCATGTCTTGAATAGGCTATGATCACATCATCCCTTTACTGCTTTCCATATCTGCTAAAGCATGCCTATGATGTTTTATTTTATGTTATCACTATAGGATTGCATTCCTGTAATGCTAGACATAAGATAAAACTGAATTGATGAGACCTCAAAACCCTCATTCAAATATCAAGTCTAGTAGCCTTCTGACGCGTAGCCCTCGTCAAACTATCGATCGATGGTGCTGTGCATTGTTTCCACCCTAGTGGACACACCCATCTATCTTTAGGAGGCATGTGGTGACAATGTTTTCCCCAGTCCAGTTAAAATCCTGGACGTGCCTTTGCAAGGAATTCGTTGGCCTTGGGCATAACGGTTAGGATAGACTTGACTAGTTTTTCATATGTGATGGCCACATGATGGAACTCTAGAGGCAGCCTCAAGAAGTTAGGGTTTTGTGTTGTTCCAGCCCTAGTTGGGCACAAAATGCTTGAACTGTCTTGAGAAGGGGAATTGCTAAGTTGCAATTGGCTGGCGCGCCTACCTTGAGATACATGCGCCTGTTAGTGTATATGCCCTAAGACCTAGTTTTGGTCAACTTATGTACTACTTGACATTGATATTTATATATCATTCTGGCATTGTCGTTATCATTGTTTGACTACACCTGTGATTGTGTACTTACATGATAATGTCCCTGGAGACAGATTGGATTTGTGTTCAAATAATTGTCCCCAGTCGATGTACCTGCGTGGATATGGGACAGCTCTTGTACTTGAGAGACTGGTATGTGGGCTGGTTAGGCACGTGGTGCTAACGCAGACACATGGGTATATCATTGGAGGATATACTGGATGGACCCGCTATGAGGCTATGACTTGGTGTCATGAGTTATCCTCATAAGTGACAGGAGATGCATTGATCCCTTGACTTGAGGTCATTGATCATTCTATATGGTTAGGGACTTGCTTTGATACAACCTAACACCTTGCCGTAGCTGGGAGGTCATAACGGTTGTTATTGAGCATGTCATGACCCATATGAGAAGATCAATGGACAGACATAGGATTTGCCCCTTCTCTAAGGAAGTATGATATCCATGGAGCTCCTTTATGGTTCTATGACTGAGAGTGTATGGCCATACCCAGGTGAGAACCTGTTTTAGTCATAGCCATGTGATTGGATGAAAACAAGTGGTGAGACACTTGTCCAATCGGATATCAGTACGGCAAAGAGACTGTAATGCATTTGTACCTAGTTGCGATGATGGGGATGTCGATGTCGATATCCATTCCAACGACCTGGGTAGCAGCGATGCACTACTAGGTGTCACTCACTGCTTGTGATGACCTCTGGTCAGCACTGCTAGCGTCAGAGGAACCTACAGGGTCGCACACCTTGATACTTGAGTTCTCGTATTGATCGGGAAGCCTTATGATCGAGTTATTGGATAACTCGGATCTAATTGGGAGATTTCATCAGCGCCAATGGGCCTGATGAGATGGAAGAATGTTATTGGAGCCAAACTTCATTTTTGGCAGGTTGACCCGTATTTGACCATGATTGGTCACATTTGGATTAGGGTTGCATTGGATTGGATCCAAGTGCTTAATCAACCCATGTAATGAAGTTTGGGCTAGCTCTTTATCCAATGAGGCCCAATGACAAGTTCTCATGAAGAGATGAGAGGCTAAAAGGGTATAATGGGGAGAAACATGAACCATTAAGCGCCTAGGGGCATAATGGGATCATGTTGGCGCCTTTGCTTCATTATGGAAGTAAAGGGCGCCTCCCCTCTCTTGCTAGGATGGAATGAATGCCTTTATGGCATTGCTTGAGGCGCAAGGCAAGGCCTTGGCGCACAAGGAAAGGCGTGGGAACAAAAGGAAAGGTTGAATGAGAATTATGGAAATGTCTTGGAGACTTTCGTTGTCTCAAACCTCCTCATCCTAGCCCTACACTTGTCATGATCCTAGCCATTACCCTAACCGCCTCTTGCCCTATAAATGTGACCCTAGTCGCCCTCTCTTGTGGGTAATCAATCCTTGAAGGCGTGAACACAAGGAGAGGGGCGAGTGCTTGGAGCAAGGGCGCATCTTCCATAACCGCAAGCCTCTTCCTTTCCTCTTGGCGTAAAGAGATCTAGGGCTTGGCGGCTTGGGTAGTTTTCCCTCTTCACTTGGCGCATCTTCTCTCTAGGTGGCGCAAGAGAAATAAAACATCTTCCTAAGGCTTGGATCTTCTTCCTGAGGCTAGCACCGGGCATGGAAGAAGAGAACTCAAGAGATCCGTGTGTGCGAGACTGCAGAGGGCACACACTTGGACGCCTACATGGGCATCGCTCCATATTGCTCTTAAGGTACTTACTAACTCATCGTGTCGACTCCCTTGCTTGCGATCTTCACTGGGTTTTTGGGACCGGCCTATTTCGGGGACATTCTTCCGCTGCGAAAAATGTATGTCCATAACTCTGAAAATTGTAAAATGTCCCCGGGGTTTCCCAACAGTGGTATCAGAGGGACTTGCAAGACTCGAACGATGTTTTATGCTTTTCTTCCATGCTCACATGCCATATCTCTATTTTAGTAAATAGCATGATGCATGGCAAACAATTTTTCTAAAAGTAGAAAAATTAGGGTTTCTTGTTTCTATCATCCTCTGAATCTCTTTTGGATTTTTGGACTATTTTTCTTGTTTGATTTAAAGATCAAAGGCGCACGTAATTTTGTCAAGTAGGATGGGCATTGTGTCTTCGGACTGGCCAAGTCTCTTGATCTGACAAAATTGCCAGCCGAAAGGATCTCTGAAATCATCATGAAAAATAAATCGCAATAAACCAAAGGATTTGTGAGAAGAAGATGAGAAAAAGAAACTGTTTTTATGAAAAAGTAAAATTTCAGATTTTATGTTTTTCATGAGCATGTAGAATTGCATGAGTAAATACCTTGATTGTGCATGATGTTGTGATCATTAGTCAAGCCCCCCTTTGCATGCCTGCAATGTATCCTCGTGAGGCCTGCGTGCCGCTTTTTCTTTTTGATTTTGACTAAGAAGAAGATTAGGGTGGCGCATGTACTTGGAGCTTAGCGCATGCATACCTTGGATGGTGATGCAACAAGCAAGAGGCGCAAACCTGCTTAGTGGCGCAAGACCATGGCATTGGCCGAACCTATGGGAACTTCGAAAGTATTCCTCTATGGTTTGAGAGCTAAACCATGAGAGAAGGACCTTGGAGCCAACCTTGAAGTTCAAGCTAGAGGTCGGCTAGGCTAGGTCTAGTTTTTGGGGCTTGAGTTCTAGGACAAGAGTTGAACCTATTTCATGGCATGGATTGGTTCAATGTCTTGTATAGGATATGATCACATCATCCTTTACTGCTTTTATTATTATCTGCAGAAGCATGCCTGAAATGTTTTACCGTTATGTTATCACTATAGGATTGCATGCCTGTAATGATAGACATAAGATAAAACTGAGATGATGAGTCCTTAAACAAAAACCCTCAATTAAAATATCAAGTCTGGTAGCCTTCTAACGCGTAGCCCTCACTAAGCTATCGATCAGTGGAGTTGTGAATTGTTTCCCACCCTCGTGGGACACACCCACTTATCTTTAGAAAGTGCGTGGTGGCAATAGTTTCCCCAGTCCAGTTTTAACCTGGGCGTGCCTTCGCAAGGAAACTCATTGGCCCTGGGCATAACGGTTAGGAATGGACTTGACTAGAAGTACACATGTGCTGGGCACATGGTGAAAGTCTAGAGGCATCGTTGAGAGGTAAAGGTTTCATGTTGTATCCAGCCCTCGCTGGACATGAAATGCCCAGACTGTTGGGGTATGCCCTTAAGGCTAATGTTTGAGGCCTTGGGATTGTATCAGTATCATGTAATAAACTCTTATGTTTATAAAGGCATGGTTGTCATTCAGTTTGTTACATTGTCTGCTGCAATAAGTGTACTTCTGAATAATGTCTCAAAGCTGTTCAGCTAGGCTGACATGCAGTTATGTCCTTAGTCAAGATATCTTGGTGAACATGAGACAGCCTTGATATGATTGAGACTAATATGTGTTCTAATCTTATAGGATGCTTCGAGCATGGAATAAGATGTAGACTCATGGGTACATTGGATGTACTGGATAGACCCTACTAGGATATTCAATTGCTTGTCACAATGTGAATAATCCTTGATTGCAACAAGTGGCACATTTCCTCTGACTTGAGATCACTTGTGTTTCTAAATGATGATTGTCATTGTTTTGAGGTAGTTCAATATCATTTGAAACATAATGATTATAGACTATCTTGGATGGTGAGCTTGAGTCAGGTTAGGGCACTAGTGATAGATAAAGGATTGCCGTCTCCTTAATTGGAGTATGATGTTCTAAAGGGGCCCCCCTCTGTATGAGATGATTGAGAAAGTGTATGGCCATACCCAGATGATAGTGTTCATCTGATCTAATCATGCTCATCATATTGGAGCTACAGGCTTGACACGCTTGTCCAATAAGAACATCCAGTGGCAAAGGAAATTTGCATGCCTTGTGAATTGGATTCACACTTGTGCTGTGGTTTGGGTGTAGTCTTGGAAGACTCTTTCCTTTATATCGGGAGACAGTGATGTGTTGCTAGATACCCCTCACTGATCGTGATAACGTAAGTTATCGTTACCGACATTTAAAGGAAACCCTTAGGGTCGCACAATTTGATGATATGGCTTACTTAAGTCAGATCGTGTGGACTGAATTGTTTGGGTTCAGTTTAAAGGGATTTAATCTCTGATTGTAAGTGAGATCCAGTCTGATCATGTTTGATTGATAAGGGCTTGAGATCGGTAAGCTTCGATTGAGAGAATGGATGCTAGATCGGTGAGATCAGGAGCATCAAGAGATGAACGGTCAGATCTTAAGCCTTAGGGGTTTTTGTTATGATCTGGACTAGTTGCTTGGTTTATTTGGTTATTGAACCAAATCGATTTGAACCAGCTCATTGGGTGAGCGCATGGTTCAAGTAAAGAGGCATTGGCGATTGGGGTAATGCATGGTCGCATGAACGTTGAGACATTGCTATTTTTAGATAGCATGTTCTCTAACGTGACCACATCTCACGTTCACGCCAAGAGAACTTCTCTCTCGCCTTTCCCCACTTACTCTTGAGGGGGCATTCGTGTGTGACGAGTCTTGGACGCCTTGGAGAGTCATTTGGCAAAGCGAGCAAAGCTTCATCCATCCCTTCCATTCGATCAAAGACACCTCTTGGAACCTTGCTAGCACAAGGAGCACCAAGGAAGTGAGCGCATCCTCATTCTTGTGTGCGCATCATTTGGAGGAGATCTCTCTTGCTCTCTCTTTCCAAGACGCCATCCAACACATGGCTTCGGTATGAATTCTTTTCATGTTGTTAAGTTGATCATATTGCATGCGATGATACTAAGAAACCCACTCCACTGCTTTAGAAGAAATTTTTCATGCGCCTATCTAGGGTTTCGCCACCTATGTAAGGACTTTCAATTGGTATCAGAGCCTTGGTTGATGCATGTTTTATGATTGCTATACCATGTTTTGTGATCCATGTTTGCGCAACATGCTTAGATCTATAGGTTAGGTTACATGCGAAAATGATTACATATGTTTTTCATGTTTGAGCATGTATGAAAGTCGGCGCATCTTTATTGTTGATGTTTTATCAAACGTATATTACTTGCGCGACCTCACTAGATCTAAGGTCTTACTATAAATCCTTAGACGGGTTAGTAGGGTTGATGTCATCCTCTAGGTTAGATCCAACCAGTCTGATCAGATCATCTGACAGCCTAGATGGGTCGACCAGATAGCACCTTTGCGCAAGCAAGAGGTGGCTGTAGGTCGACTGCATCACAGGCGTGTAGCGATGTCTGGTTGAGACAACCCATGAACGCACATGAGTTAGGCCCGGGGTCACACCCGCTTGCCAGAACTCATGGGGTGGTTCAGCCCTTGGCGCATGCATAGTTGACCACTGGGTCGACTCAAGTCAGTGAGGACTTGGTGCATGCAAGGGCACTGGATCTGATTAGATTGGATGAGTGGATCCCTATTAATGGACCGTTGTAAGGTTGTAGGGCATATAAGAATATTAAAATTGATGCCAAAGGGGTTTTCAAAACTTTAATTTCTTAATTGGATCACATGCTGTTTGGATGCCATATGTGTGTTTATTTTATCTTATGTGGGCTGCCCTGTAACATCCCTCAGAATCACACCCCACACGCATACAAGTAAAATACGGGGTTTCAAAATTTTTTACTCTTCCATTAAAACACAAGAAGAAAGCGGCATCGAAGGACATTACTACGGAACTGAAAACCGCACAGAACTGAATAGGATCGATTTACCAGGAAATAGAAATCCGGAAATCCAGAAAATCCGGCAGCAAGTATAATAATTTACTGCTGCACAGACACGCATATCCTGGAATAAAACAGATGTCCACACTACACATATGTGGAAAACACAATTTCAGATATATTGCGGAATAAGAACAATAACTCTCAAATCGGACATTTCAGAATAAGAATAATTTCAAATCTCACGAATCCAAAACTCGTATCTAACAATTAAAACGAGACAACTATAATATAATATCCTGAAAACAGGCATAAGCCCTCAGGAGATAAAACGTATCGTATAATTAAGTTAGGCACGCAGGCCTGACAGATTTTAGAAGACAACTCTTAGAAATTAAATAAAACATTAGCATCATAGTAAATTCGTTAATTAGCTGTAGCGATCACTGTCCCAATGTCTCACCTGAAAATATTTAAACAATGGGGGTGAGCTAAAAAGCTCAGTGAGTAAAAGACACTAAAAGCCATCCATAGTACACATCAAAAATATCATGCATAAGTTGAAATACATTTTTGTACAGATAAGATAAATCAACTTAACATGCACACTCATATCAGAAACAAAACATAATCAAATACAGATACTTATAACATTAGGCATCAAGCATGAAGTAGGATATAAGTATACCAACCCCTCCCTACTAAACACACTGCCTAACACATCTATAATACAGATCGAAACAGAACTACAGAAATCAGAACTGACAGACAGAAAATCAGAATTTTCAGAATCCAAACGGATAGTCTACATCGGAAACAGAAAGGCCACAGAAGGCCTGATGACCACAGAAGGTCTGACCCCACCTCCGCCGAGGACGAGACATGCATGCATATCAGAAACAGAATGGTAGAGGAGGTATCAGTGGGTGGCCCCCGTCTTGTTAGGACGTGGCACTCTGGCCTCCAAAACCCAGAACAGAATGGTAGAGGAGGTATCAGTGGGTGGCCCCCGTCTTGTCAGGACGTGGCACTCTGGTCTCCAATACCCAGAACAGAATGGTAGAGGAGGTATCAGTGGGTGGCCCCCGTCTTGTCAGGACGTGGCACTCTGGCCTCCAAAACCCAGAACAGAACAGAAATAGTGTCTCATGGGTCGTAGTAGACTATCAGCACCATTACAGCGCCACAGAAGGAGGTTAAGGACACGGAAGAGTGCTACACTAGGGCATAATTTTTACAGAACAGATCATGCTGAAACGGAGGAGTAGAACTAAATACTACTTAATTCTTACATCATGCCCAACGTGTCTCACAAACAGAAAATGACACACCCCAATATCCAGTCCTTAACAAAATTACAATTTGCAGAAAATCAAAGCTGAACACACTTCATAATTTTTATCATTAACCAGAAGTAATATAGGAGTGAATTCCTTAGATTTCATGCAACTATACTTATTTCATGTCAAACCATTCTATGTTCTCACAAAGGTTATAACACATTCAAAGTTTCAGAAATTTCATGACATATACACAGAATAGAAATTATTCACATAACAAACAATTCAATAAGCCTAGGAATTATAGGGAAATATATATATAGATATTCATTGCAATATTTTTCCCCAAATTTCCTAAAAACCGTGAGCCATAAAATCACTGTAAGGGGCGAAATTTTCAGAATCCTTGCAGAACATACAAATTTCATGAAAATAATTCAGTCCCCTACTACAGATAATTTTTAATTGCACGTTCGTGAAGAAAATTGACAAAAGCCCCAAAATTGACATAGCAGATTTATATTGTCAGATTGCAACATATATTTTTGGTCCAATTTCGAACCAAAGCTAGTCAATATTATATTCAAAATGAAGCTCTCTGAATCTAGTTTCCAATAAAACTGGTTTCGTAAAATTTCGAATTGTAGGCAGGAAGATATAAGGGTTCAAACATAGGTGGGTCAGAATTTCAGATTTCAAGAAAACAGATTCATATATCAGAATTACGACATATATTTCAGATCCAATAACTAATCTAAAATAGGCGTTATGGGAGTCAAAATGAAGCTCGTCAAGCCTACGGTCTAATAAAACTGATTTGACAAGATTTCGAGCTATACCTAGGGAGATATGATTGTTCGAACACATAAAGGTCGAAATCCAGATTTCCAAAAAACTGATTTTGTACAGCTAGATTGCAATACAGATTGAAATACGAATACAGCTCGGATATGGTCGATATCACATAAGATTCAAAGCTGAGCGAATCTAGTTTCATACAAAATTTGTTTCGTGTGATTTGGATCTATAGATCATGAGATATTGAGGTTAAAGCACAGTAAGGTCATATTGGCGACTACAATTTTCAGCAAGACAAAATTTCTGAATCATCATGCATATTCAGATCCGACCTATAGAATAGAAAAAAACATAGGATCTACTTGCAGATTTTTGGTTCATACAGATAATCATTGCAAATAGGATTAGACTCCTTAGGATTGAATTACTCACCGAAAATCACCCACAGAAAAAAAAACGCCACAACAGAGGGTCAGGGATCTCCAGGAACTTCGTCCACCACCAGTCTGCCACCACCAGCGTCAGAAATTTGCAGGAGGTGCCAAACACAGTAAGAGGCGACAACCACAGGCGGCTAGGGCAAGAAAACAACAAAAATCGTGAGGGAGAGGAGCTCTTCACGATATTTCTCTTTTTCTCCCACTCCAAACGGATCCAAGATCCAATAACCCAGTTAACTTAAGTGAAAATCGGTTTTAAGGGCTCACCTGGGCTTAACCACCATGCGCCACTCCAATAACACAGAAATATGCGCCACCATGGTGGAAGAATTCCAGGAGCAAAAAAGTCAAGGTTGAGGGTTCGAAGCCCCAACCAAAATAATTATTTTTGCCCTGTAGGAAAAAGTCCTACAATTAGGCAAAAATCCCAAAATTTTAATAGATAAAAATACAGAAACAGAATTTCTAACCTTAAATCATAATTCAGAAAAATTGAGGGCATTACATCCTCCCCCCCTTATAGAGCTTTAGTCATCTAAAGCTGACCAAGCCCGTCACTGAACAGGTGAGGATGCTCCTTTCTCATATCTGCTTCAACCTCCCAAGAGGCTTCTTCAACAGACTGATTTCCCCATATGACTTTCACAAGTGGAATAACCTTATTTCTCAGCACTTTCTCTTTTCTATCTTCAATTCTGAGAGGTTTCACCATAAAAGTCATGTTCTCTTCAAGCTGAAGGGGTTCCAACTCTAGAACATGAGAAGGATCAGAACAATATTTTCTGAGTGCAGAAACATGGAACACATTATGGAGGTGTTCCAGTGATGGGGGCAGAGCAAGTCGGTATGCCACAGGTCCAACCCTCTCAATGATATCAAAGGGACCAATGTACCTGGGACTCAATTTTCCCCTCTTTCCAAATCTCATCACCCCTTTCATAGGTGAGACCTTTAGGAAAACATGCTCTCCCACCAAAAACTCAAGAGGACGCCGCCTCACATCAGCATAACTCTTCTGTCTATCCTGAGCAATCTTCATCTTTCTCTGAATTTCTCTAATCTTCTCAGTGGCTTCCTGAACAGCATCAGACCTTAGCACTGTTCTGTCCCCAGTTTCCTCCCAGCATATTGGTGTTCTGCATTTCCTCCCATATAGGGCCTCATACGGAGCCATCTGTATGCTAGAGTGGAAGCTATTGTTGTAGGTGAACTCTATCAGTGATAAGTCCAGATCCCACTCAACAGACCAGTCAACCACATAAGATCTCAGAAGATCCTCAAGTGTCTGAATAGTTCTCTCTGTCTGACCATCAGATTGAGGATGATATGCAGTGCTGAAACTCAGATTAGTTCCCAAATCTTCCTGTAATTTCTTCCAAAACCTGGACAGAAATCGAGGATCACAGTCAGAGACAATGTCCAAGGGAACTCCATGCAATCTGACAATCTCATCGATGTACAGTTTTGCTAACCGATCCAAACTGTAAGTCATTTTGATCGGTAAAAAGTGAGCTGACTTCGTGAGTCTGTCCACAATCACCCATACGGCATCATGATTCCTTCTGGTATTGGGCAGTCCACACACAAAGTCCATACTGATATGCTCCCACTTCCACTGAGGAATAGGGAGAGACTGCATCAAACCGCCCGGCCTCTGATTCTCAGCCTTCACGGTTTGGCAAGTCAAACATCTGGACACAAACAAATGCACATCCTTCTTCATACCATGCCACCAGAAAGTCTTTTTCAGATCCTGATACATCTTGGTACTACTAGGATGAACGGTATACTTAGTGCAATGGCTTTCCTTAAGAATTTCATTTCTCAACTCAGGGTCCTCAGGAACACAGACCCTTCCACGGAATCTGAGGAGACCATCATTCGACATACTGAAATTCTCAACACAGCCTTGCTCCGACCTCTCTTTCCACCGTAGAATATCCGGATCTGACTGCTGCCCTGATCTCAGTCTCTGCAGTAAGTCTGACTGAACCCTGAGAGAAGCTAGAAGACCGCCTCTCTCACCCGGAGTCACACTCAGATGCATGTCACTGAACTCCTGCAATAATCGCCACTCCTGGACTCGCAGTGCAGCTATCTGAGTCACAGGATACCGACTAAGAGCATCAGCCACCACATTGGCTTTACCAGACTGATATTGGATGGTGAAGTCATAATCCTTTATCAATTCAAGCCATCGCCTCTGTCTCATATTCAGCTCTTTCTGAGTGAAGATATACTTCAAGCTCTGGTGATCTGTAAACAATTCAAATGTCTGTCCAAATAGATAGTGCCTCCAGATCTTCAAGGCAAAAACTACAGCTGCCAACTCCAGATCATGAGTGGGGTAGTTTACCTCATAGTCTTTGAGTTGCCTTGAAGCATAAGCAACTACCTTTCCTTGCTGCATCAGTATAGCACCCAGACCCTTACCAGAGGCATCAGTGTACACAGTGAACTTCTCTCCATCACAGGGAATGATGAGGATAGGAGCACTGGTCAGTCTCCTTTTCAGTTCTTGAAAACTAAACTCACAATCATCAGACCACTCAAACTTCAAATTCTTTCTAGTTAGCTTAGTCAGAGGACCAGCTAGCTTGGAAAAACCCTCCACAAAACGGCGGTAGTATCCAGCTAAGCCCAGAAAACTTCTGACCTCAGTCGCTGTAGTTGGTCTTCCCCAGTGAAGAATGGCCTCCACCTTCACTGGATCCACAGACACACCCTGGCCAGAAATAATGTGACCCAGAAAGCCAATCTGATGTAACCAGAACTCACATTTGCTGGCCTTAGCATACAGCTGCTTCAGCCGCAGAATCTCCAGCACCTTGCGCAAATCCTGAGTGTGATCTTGCGCATTCTTGGAGTAGATCAGAATATCATCTATGAAGACGACCACACATTTGTCCAGAAGTTCATGAAATACTCTGTTCATCAGATCCATAAACACTGCAGGGGCATTTGTCAGTCCAAAAGGCATAACAAGAAACTCATAGTGCCCATACCTGGTCCTGAATGCAGTTTTAGGTACATCCTCCTCCTGAACTCTCAACTGATGATAGCCAGACCTCAGGTCAATTTTAGAGAATACAGTAGCACCCTGCAACTGATCAAAGAGATCATCAATACGGGGTAATGGGTACTTATTCCTAACAGTCACTTGATTGAGTTGACAGTAATCGATGCACATGCGCAAAGTACCATCCTTCTTCTTCACAAATAACACAGGTGCTCCCCATGGAGAAACACTGGGTCGAATATACCCCTTCTCTAAAAATTCTTCCAGTTGCTTCTTCAGCTCTGTCAGTTCTGAAGTTGCCATCCTGTAAGGAGCTTTAGAAATCAGTGCCGTGCCTGGCAACAACTCGATACCAAACTCAACTTCTCTGCTGGGTGGTAACCCAGATAAATCATCAGAGAAGACGTCAGTAAACTCTCTTACCACAGGAATTTTAGCCAGATCCAAATCAGGCTCAGTCTGCACCTTGACATGCGCCAGGTACCCTTTGCAGCCCTGGGCTAAAAGCTTCCTGGCCTGCAGATGAGATATCACCACAGACCCCTGTTCTGAAATCCGGCCTTGGATAACCAGTTGCTGTCCATTACTTAGATGCAGAGTAATTAACTTTTCAAAACAATCTAAAGTAGCATGATAGGCAGACAGCCAATCCATGCCCAGAATGATGTCATAGTCTTTCATAGGAAGACTAATCAAATCAATAGGTAAATCATATCCTTCAACCTTAATCAAACAGTCAGGATATGCTATATCTGTAGATACGGCCTCACCCATAGGTGTATGAACAGAAATACAGAAATCAAGTATCCTGGGCAACACAGGCAGACATGGTGCAAAACATGCAGACACAAAAGATAAATTGGCACCAGGATCAAAAAGAATGCGTGCCAAATAACTAAACACATAAAGTGTACCTTCCACCACAGACTTCGAAGCCGAAGCATCCCTCTCCGCGATGGCATACACGCGAGTCTGCACAGTAGGCTTCTCACCCTGTCCTTTAGCATCCGGCATAGGACAGTCCTTAATCATATGCCCCACCTTACCACATCTGAAGCAAGCGCCAGTCTTCCTGTAGCACTCATTATCCTGATGTTTAGTGCTCCCGCAGTGGAGACACTTCCTGCCATTCTGAGAAACTGTGCTGACTGGCTTCTGATAAGGTTGGTATCTGCCCTTATGGTCTTTCTTCTTATTCTTGAAATTCTTCTTATCCTTACCACCCAGAGTGGGTGCGTAAGTCACAGAAGTAGGGGCGGATGCAGTGACTGGAATAGTATCTGCAGCCATCTCAGTAATGCACCTCTCAGCAGTGCGAGCCCTGTCTACCACTTCAGCATAAGTCTCCAAGTGTAGCATAGCTACCCTTGTCCTGATGTCTTTCCTCAAACCCCGCTGAAACTTCTTGGCTCTTCTTTCCTCGGTGTTGACTAAGTGAGGAGCATACCCCGACAACCGAGCGAATGTGGCCTCATACTGATCCACCGTCAGGTCACCCTACTCAAGATGAATAAACTCCACCTCGCGCTCCTCAGATAAGCTAGAGGGGAAAAACTTGGCATTGAACTTCATCATGAAGTACTGCCAATCAACAACTCCGGATTCAGTTGCCGCCAGTCTGACGACTCCCTTCCACCAGTCTTCGGCATCTCCACGCAACATGAAGACAGACAAACATAGCTTGTCTGCATCATCACAGCGCAAAACCTGAAAAATCTTTTCCAGTGCCAAAAGCCAATCCTCAGCCGCTCTGGCCCTGGACTACCATAAAATGTAGTCGGGTTCAGGTGCTGAAACTCTCGAACCAACCGAGCATATCGTTGATGTGCGCCATCACCCAGAGGAGAACCAGCGCCACCCACACCGTGTCCAGCCGGTTGTGACTGTGACTGAGGCTGTGTCTGCGACAGCCGCTGCAATAACTGTTGCTGAACCTCCATGTGCTGCGCCTGCTGCTGCTGCATCATCTGAGTTTGCTGCTGGATGAACGCGTTCTGTTGTTGCATCATAGCAGTCATAGCCTCCATGGTCTGCCTCAGGTCAGACTGTTGATCACCGTTGCTACTGCTAGCTCTTGGTCGCACCATTTTTACCTGCATCACATAACACAGTAGAATAACAACCAATATTCAATCACAAATCAGATCCTAACTTGGTTTCTAGCAATACACAAACAAAGTTTTCCTTCCCCGGAGTTTCTAATTGCTAGTAAAATTGCTCTGATACCATCTGTAACATCCCTCAGAATCACACCCCACACGCATACAAGTAAAATACGGGGTTTCAAAAATTTTTACTCTTCCATTAAAACACAAGAAGAAAGCGGCATCGAAGGACATTACTACGGAACTGAAAACCGCACAGAACTGAATAGGATCGATTTACTAGGAAATAGAAATCCGGAAATCCAGAAAATCCGGCAGCAAGTATAATAATTTACTGCTGCACAGACACGCATATCCTGGAATAAAACAGATGTCCACACTACACATATGTGGAAAACACAATTTCAGATATATTGCGGAATAAGAACAATAACTCTCAAATCGGACATTTCAGAATAAGAATAATTTCAAATCTCACGAATCCAAAACTCGTATCTAACAATTAAAACGAGACAACTATAATATAATATCCTGAAAACAGGCATAAGCCCTCAGGAGATAAAACGTATCGTATAATTAAGTTAGGCACGCAGGCCTGACAGATTTTTAGAAGACAACTCTTAGAAATTAAATAAAACATTAGCATCATAGTAAATTCGTTAATTAGCTGTAGCGATCACTGTCCCAATGTCTCACCTGAAAATATTTAAACAACGGGGGTGAGCTAAAAAGCTCAGTGAGTAAAAGATACTAAAAGCCATCCATAGTACACATCAAAAATATCATGCATAAGTTGAAATACATTTTTGTACAGATAAGATAAATCAACTTAACATGCACACTCATATCAGAAACAAAACATAATCAAATACAGATACTTATAACATTAGGCATCAAGCATGAAGTAGGATATAAGTATACCAACCCCTCCCTACTAAACACACTGCCTAACACATCTATAATACAGATCGAAACAGAACTACAGAAATCAGAACTGACAGACAGAAAATCAGAATTTTCAGAATCCAAACGGATAGTCTACATCGGAAACAGAAAGGCCACAGAAGGCCTGATGACCACAGAAGGTCTGACCCCACCTCCGCCGAGGACGAGACATGCATGCATATCAGAAACAGAATGGTAGAGGAGGTATCAGTGGGTGGCCCCCGTCTTGTTAGGACGTGGCACTCTGGCCTCCAAAACCCAGAACAGAATGGTAGAGGAGGTATCAGTGGGTGGCCCCCGTCTTGTCAGGACGTGGCACTCTGGTCTCCAATACCCAGAACAGAATGGTAGAGGAGGTATCAGTGGGTGGCCCCCGTCTTGTCAGGACGTGGCACTCTGGCCTCCAAAACCCAGAACAGAACAGAAATAGTGTCTCATGGGTCGTAGTAGACTATCAGCACCATTACAGCGCCACAGAAGGAGGTTAAGGACACGGAAGAGTGCTACACTAGGGCATAATTTTTACAGAACAGATCATGCTGAAACGGAGGAGTAGAACTAAATACTACTTAATTCTTACATCATGCCCAACGTGTCTCACAAACAGAAAATGACACACCCCAATATCCAGTCCTTAACAAAATTACAATTTGCAGAAAATCAAAGCTGAACACACTTCATAATTTTTATCATTAACCAGAAGTAATATAGGAGTGAATTCCTTAGATTTCATGCAACTATACTTATTTCATGTCAAACCATTCTATGTTCTCACAAAGGTTATAACACATTCAAAGTTTCAGAAATTTCACGACATATACACAGAATAGAAATTATTCACATAACAAACAATTCAATAAGCCTAGGAATTATAGGGAAATATATATATAGATATTCATTGCAATATTTTTCCCCAAATTTCCTAAAAACCGTGAGCCATAAAATCACTGTAAGGGGCGAAATTTTTAGAATCCTTGCAGAACATACAAATTTCATGAAAATAATTCAGTCCCCTACTACAGATAATTTTTAATTGCACGTTCGTGAAGAAAATTGACAAAAGCCCCAAAATTGACATAGCAGATTCATATTGTCAGATTGCAACATATATTTTTGGTCCAATTTCGAACCAAAGCTAGTCAATATTATATTCAAAATGAAGCTCTCTGAATCTAGTTTCCAATAAAACTGGTTTCGCAAAATTTCGAATTGTAGGCAGGAAGATATAAGTGTTCGAACATAGGTGGGTCAGAATTTCAGATTTCAAGAAAACAGATTCATATATCAGAATTACGACATATATTTCAGATCCAATAACTAATCGAAAATAGGCGTTATGGGAGTCAAAATGAAGCTCTTCAAGCCTACGGTCTAATAAAACTGATTTGACAAGATTTCGAGCTATACCTAGGGAGATATGATTGTTCGAACACATAAAGATCGAAATCCAGATTTCCAGAAAACTGATTTTGTACAGCTAGATTGCAATACAGATTGAAATACGAATACAGCTCGGATATGGTCGATATCACATAAGAATCAAAGCTGAGCGAATCTAGTTTCATACAAAATTTGTTTCGTGTGATTTGTATCTATAGATCATGAGATATTGAGGTTAAAGCACAGTAAGGTCAGATTGGCGACTACAATTTTCAGCAAGACAAAATTTCTGAATCATCATGCATATTCAGATCCGACCTATAGAATAGAAAAAAACACAGGATCTACTTGCAGATTTTTGGTTCATACAGATAATCATTGCAAATAGGATTAGACTCCTTAGGATCGAATTACTCACCGAAAATCGCCCACAGAAAAAAAACGCCACAACAGAGGGTCAGGGATCTCCAGGAACTTCGTCCACCACCAGTCTGCCACCACCAGCGTCAGAAATTTGCAGGAGGCGCCAAACACAGTAAGAGGCGACAACCACAGGCGGCTAGGGCAAGAAAACAACAAAAATCGTGAGGGAGAGGAGCTCTTCACGATATTTCTCTTTTTCTCCCACTCCAAACGGATCCAAGATCCAATAACCCAGTTAACTTAAGTGAAAATCGGTTTTAAGGGCTCACCTGGGCTTAACCACCATGCGCCACTCCAATAACACAGAAATATGTGCCACCATGGTGGAAGAATTCCAGGAGCAAAAAAGTCAAGGTTGAGGGTTCGAAGCCCCAACCAAAATAATTATTTTTGCCCTGTAGGAAAAAGTCCTACAATTAGGCAAAAATCCCAAAATTTTAATAGATAAAAATACAGAAACAGAATTTCTAACCTTAAATCATAATTCAGAAAAATTGAGGGCGTTACATGCCCGTTTAATGTGTGCTGTGCTGGGGCCTGCGTGCCTGGAAATTAAATGTAAATTATTTTATTGTGATCTGCGCATCACATTTCCATTAATTTATAAAGTGTTATTGACCTGCGTGTCAATCTTGTCTAGATAGTTAAATTGTAATTTAATTAGACAAGAGCACAGAGCACACTTGGCAGAGGCGCATGCAGCAGTGGCTTGACCAGGTGGGAGGTCCAGGGTTCGACTCTGGGACCAGGCACACTTTCCCTGGTAGGCGCACCTGAGCTACAGTAGACGCTTGGGCCCTGGTTTGGGCCAGATGAGCAGCAAAAGACCCATGAAGAAAAGCAAGTGAAGACTTAAGTGAAATTAAGGTCTTACTTAGGCTTATGGGCTTTTACCACATAAGATCAGCTTGCTTTCTTTTATTGTTTAATTACAATTAGAATAGCATGATTTAAATCTTCTGCTATCACCATAGGAATTGCATGATAGATAAGAAGATAAAAGACCGTTAAAATCCAACGCTAAAATATCAAGCTCGTAAGCCTTCTGACGCGAAACCTCACTGTTCTGATTATCGTTGGAGCCGTGTTGTACCCACTAAGTGGGCACGTCCATCTATCTTCAGACGGTGCGGGATTATACCTGCGTGTTACAGGGAAGGGATTTATCGCTTCTCGTTGCTCAGCATAGCACGTGGTGGTCCAGGGAGTAGGTCGGGTCAGCTTGACCATGTAGGCTACATATGTGGCGCATATGGTAGCACATGGAGGCAGCCATCTGTGGGGTCAGAGACTGTGTTGTACCAACTCAGTTGGCACAGTCTGCTGGATTGCCTAGATGAAGGGGAATCGCACGGGTTGGCGATTGGCTGGGACAGCCTACCAGAGATTAGTACTTGTACCCTCTGTGCATCTTATCTCGCCTGAGCGGGACGCGGAGACCAAGTATGAAATCTGGATCCCATCTCACTAAAAGAGTTCTACTCTTTCGGGCTGTTTTTGCTGGATTTTTCAGCCAGATAAAATAGTGAGAAAAGGAATCTTTCTTAAGTCCTGATCGATTTTTAACATTGATACTGACCTTGCTGTTCTTGCATTGTTGTAGATACCTGCAGCAACGAACACCATGAACTTCAATGTGCGATCCCTACTGGAAAGGGAGAAGTTTGCTGGGCCGAACTTCTCAGACTGGTACGGACACCTTAAGATTGTTCTTAAGGCAGAGAGGAAACTGTATGTCCTCGAGACGGCTATACCGCCTCAGCCCGCTCCGAACGCCGCAAGGGCGGTTCGGGAAGCTTATGAAAAGCACGTCAATGATAGCATTGATGTCGCTTGCCTGATGCTAGCGTCTATGACGCCACCGCTGCAGCGTCAGCATGAGGATATGTCGGCTATAGAGATTATAGCGAACCTCAAAATGCTGTATGCTGCACAGGCGAGGACAGAACGCTATAATCTGACTAAGCTTTTCTTTCAGAGCAAACTGGCTGAAGGGAGTCCAGTGGGAGCTCACGTGCTCAAGATGATTGGGCACAAGGAGGCTCTAGAGAAACTGGGGCATACCATCAATCAGGAGCTTGCTGTAGACATTATTCTGCAGTCTCTCCCGCCCTCTTTCGATGCGTTCATTATTAACTTCAATATGAACAAAATCGATTGTACTCCGGCAGAGTTGCTCAATATGCTCTTGACTACTGAGGAGACTCTGAAGGGAAAGCCTTCAACCTCTGTCTTGATGTTTCCTTCAAGGAACAAGAAGAAGGGGAAGAAGGGCAAGACCCCTGTCAAGAGCTACAGCAAGGCTCTGAAGCAAAAGGTCAAGCGGTCGAAGGAATACAGATGTTTCCACTGTGGCCAGTTGGGTCACTGGAAAAAGGACTGTAAAGCGCTCCAGGGAGACAAGAGGGGAAGCATCGCTTCTGGCTCAGGTATTTATGTGACGGAAGTCATGATATCTTCTTCTTCTATTTCATGGGTGTTGGACACTGCATGTGGAGTTCACATTTGTTCAAATGTACAGGAACTCAAGAGAAGAAGACAGGTGGGACAGCATGAGGTGGACCTACGAGTTGGAAACGGGGCACGGGTTGCTGCTGTTGCTGTAGGAGACTATTTCATCTCTTTACCATCTGGACTTGTGTTAGAATTAAACAGTTGTTACTTTGTTCCAAGCATTACTAAAAATATTATCTCAATTCCTGCTCTTGTCAGGAAAGGGTTTTCCTTTGAATGCAATATTTCAAAGTGTGTTCTTTCTTTAGATAATATTGTTTATGCTACTGGTTCAATTAACAATGGGTTATTCATGTTGGACATGGAATGTTCTATACACAATATTGATAATAAGAAAGCCAAATATGCTGATGACAGCACCTTGCTATGGCATAGTCGTTTAGGCCATATTAACAAGAAACGCATTAAGCGGTTGCATGATCATGGACTGCTGGGATCATTCTCCTATGAGGAGATTGATACATGCAAAGCTTGTTTGATGGGCAAAATGACGAAGTCACCTTTTCCTCATAAAGGTCAAAGGACTTCAGGTTTACTTGACCTTATACACAGTGATGTGTGTGGGCCTTTTAGTAAACATGCCAGAGGTGGCTATCAGTACTTCATTACCTTCACTGATGATTTCAGTAGATATGGGTATGTCTATCTTATGAGACATAAAAGTGAATCTTTTGACAAGTTCAAAGAGTTCAAGAATGAAGTACAGAATCAGTTAGGCCGAAATATCAAGGCACTTCGTTCTGATCGAGGTGGAGAATACCTAAGTCGAGAGTTTACTGACTATCTGAAGGAGTGTGGGATTATCTCACAGCTCACTCCGCCAGGAACACCGCAATGGAATGGTGTGTCCGAGAGGAGAAATAGAACGTTACTTGATATGGTTCGTTCTATGATGTGTCAGGTTACTCTACCTAACTCCTTTTGGGGATTTGCACTGGAAACAGCTGCAAAGGTACTAAACCGAGTGCCATCCAAGGCAGTTTCAAAGACTCCATATGAGTTATGGTATGGGAAACAGCCGAGCTTGACATTTATCAGGATCTGGGGCTGCGAGGCTTATGTCAAAAAGCTCGCCTCTGGGAAACTAGAGAGCAGATCTGAGAAATGTATCTTTGTCGGTTACCCTAAGGAAACTAAGGGTTATTATTTCTACGATCCCAAAGAGAACAAGGTGTTTGTTGCTCGGACGGCCATATTTCTTGAGAAGGAGTTTCTTCTGCAAGAGGCCATTGGGAGAGAAATAAAGCTGGATGAGAATCCAGAGGAAGGACAAAGTGCTCAAGTACAGTTGGATGAGCCTGAGCTGGTAGAACAGGTTACTGAACAACCTGAGGCTCAGATATCACGGGAACCGCGAAGATCGGGAAGGATCCGTCGACAGCCTGAGCGCTATGACGGAGTCTACATCATTGAAAATGATGAACCCCTAACTTATGCGGATGCGGTCAGTGGACCGGACTCAGCGAGATGGCTTGAAGCTATGCGCGCCGAGATGGACTCCATGTCAGATAACCAAGTCTGGGATTTGGTTGATCCGCCTCCGGGAGTTATCCCTATAGGCTGTAAATGGATCTTTAAGAAGAAGATTGACATGGATGGTAACGTGGTTACCTATAAAGGCAGGCTAGTTGCGAAAGGTTTCAAACAAATCTACGGGATAGATTATGATGAAACTTTCTCACCTGTAGCTATGTTTAAGTCTATTCGGATTCTTTTCGCGATAGCTGCATATTATGATTATGAGATCTGGCAGATGGATGTGAAGACCGCTTTCCTTAATGGAAATCTGAACGAGGATGTCTATATGACACAACCTGAAGGTTTCACTAATCCATCAGATCGTCATAAAATATGCAAGTTAAAGAAGTCTATTTATGGACTTAAACAAGCATCGAGAAGCTGGAATATTCGTTTTGATGAATCAATCTCTGAATTTGGTTTCATCAAGAACGAGGATGACCCGTGTGTATATAAGAGGTTTAGTGGGAGCGTGATTACTTTCCTAGTCCTCTACGTCGATGATATCTTAATCATTGGAAATGATATTCCTGAAATACATGCGGTTAAAGCATGGTTAAGGAAATGTTTTCAGATGAAAGATTTAGGAGAAGCAGCCTATGTATTAGGTGTGAAGATCTACAGGGATAGATCTAAGAGGCTTCTCGGGCTGTGCCAGAGTACTTACATCGATAAAGTCCTGGAGAGATTTCATTTAGAGAATTCTAAAATAGGATATCTTCCAGTTAGACATGGTCTGAATCTTTCGAAGAGTCAGTGTCCACAAACACAGACTGAGAAAGATGAGATGGACAATACGCCTTATGCTTCGGCTATTGGGTCCATTATGTATGCGATGTTGTGTACTCGCCCAGACGTCGCTTACGGATTAAGCGTGACCAGTCGGTTCTAAAGTAATCCAGGTCAGGTACACTGGATTGCAGTCAAGAACATCTTAAAATATCTGCGGAGGACCAAAGATATGTTCTTGATATATGGTGGTCAGGAAGAACTCAGTATTGAAGGATATACAGACGCTTCATTCCAGTCTGACCAGGATGATTTCCGATCGCAATCAGGCTATGTTTTTAGCTTGAATGGAAGAGCGGTGGTGTGGAAGAGTTTCAAACAGTCTATTGTTGCTGATTCCACAACAGAAGCCGAGTATGTTGCAGCCTCGGAAGCATCCAAGGAGGCAGTGTGGATTCGTAAGTTCATTCAGGAACTTGGTGTTGTTCCTTCCAGTGCTGATCCTTTGGTTATCTTTTGTGATAACACTGGAGCAATTGCAAAAGCAAAGGAACCACGGTCGCACCAGAAGTCCAAGCACATACAGAGACGGTTTCATTTGATCCGGGAGATCATTGATCGTGGCGAGATCAAAGTCTGCAAGGTTCATACAGATGACAATCTGGCTGACCTGCTTACCAAGCCTCTGGCGCAGCAGAAGCATGAGAAGCACTGTAATAATATGGGTTTGAAATTTCTCAACCATTAGATTAAGTGCAAGTGGGAGATTGTTGGGGTATGCCCTTAAGGCTAATGTTTGAGGCCTTGGGATTGTATCAGTATCATGTAATAAACTCTTATGTTTATAAAGGCATGGTTGTTATTCAGTTTGTTACATTGTCTGCTGCAATAAGTGTACTTCTGAATAATGTCTCAAAGCTGTTCAGCTAGGCTGACATGCAGTTATGTCCTTAGTCAAGATATCTTGGTGAACATGAGACAGCCTTGATATGATTGAGACTAATATGTGTTCTAATCTTATAGGATGCTTCGAGCATGGAATAAGATGTAGACTCATGGGTACATTGGATGTACTGGACAGACCCTACTAGGATATTCAATTGCTTGTCACAATGTGAATAATCCTTGATTGCAACAAGTGGCACATTTCCTCTGACTTGAGATCACTTGTGTTTCTAAATGATGATTGTCATTGTTTTGAGGTAGTTCAATATCATTTGAAACATAATGATTATAGACTATCTTGGATGGTGAGCTTGAGTCAGGTTAGGGCACTAGTGATAGATAAAGGATTGCCGTCTCCTTAATTGGAGTATGATGTTCTAAAGGGGCCCCCCTCTGTATGAGATGATTGAGAAAGTGTATGGCCATACCCAGATGACAGTGTTCATCTGATCTAATCATGCTCATCATATTGGAGCTACAGGCTTGACACGCTTGTCCAATAAGAACATCCAGTGGCAAAGGAAATTTGCATGCCTTGTGAATTGGATTCACACTTGTGCTGTGGTTTGGGTGTAGTCTTGGAAGACTCTTTCCTTTATATCGGGAGACAGTGATTTGTTGCTAGATACCCCTCACTGATCGTGATAACGTAAGTTATCGTTACCGACATTTAAAGGAAACCTTTAGGGTCGCACAATTTGATGATATGGCTTACTTATGTCAGATCGTGTGGACTGAATTGTTTGGGTTCAGTTTAAAGGGATTTAATCTCTGATTGTAAGTGAGATCCAGTCTGATCATGTTTGATTGATAAGGGCTTGAGATCGGTAAGCTTCGATTGAGAGAATGGATGCTAGATCGGTGAGATCAGGAGCATCAAGAGATGAACGGTCAGATCTTAAGCCTTAGGGGTTTTTGTTATGATCTGGACTAGTTGCTTGGTTTATTTGGTTATTGAACCAAATCGATTTGAACCAGCTCATTGGGTGAGCGCATGGTTCAAGTAAAGAGGCATTGGCGATTGGGGTAATGCATGGTCGCATGAACATTGAGACATTGCTATTTTTAGATAGCATGTTCTCTAACGTGACCACATCTCACGTTCACGCCAAGAGAACTTCTCTCTCGCCTTTCCCCACTTACTCTCGAGGGGGCATTCGTGTGTGACGAGTCTTGGATACCTTGGAGAGTCATTTGGCAAAGCGAGCAAAGCTTCATCCATCCCTTCCATTCGATCAAAGACACCTCTTGGAACCTTGCTAGCACAAGGAGCACCAAGGAAGTGAGCGCATCCTCATTCTTGTGTGCGCATCATTTGGAGGAGATCTCTCTTGCTCTCTCTTTCCAAGACGCCATCCAACACATGGCTTCGGTATGAATTCTTTTCATGTTGTTAAGTTGATCATATTGCATGCGATGATACTAAGAAACCCACTCCGCTGCTTTAGAAGAAATTTTTCATGCGCCTATCTAGGGTTTCGCCACCTATGTAAGGACTTTCACAGACTGTCTCAACAAGGGGAGTTGCTTGGAGCAATCGGCCGGCGCGCCCACCTTAGGAAGCATGGGTTACTTTGTGCATCTCATCCCACCCTCGTGGGACGCGAAGCCTCATGTGAAATAAGGATCCCATCTCACTAGGAAGTTTTAAACTTCCCGATTGACTTTGTGGGTTGTCAATTTGAATATAAAATAGTGGGAGCCATGGTCATTTAAAACAAGTCCAGTTTAAATGACTCGAGGTAGTACTAATCTGCTATTTCTTGGTTGTTGTAGAACAATGGCTGTGAACAATGGCAGATGGTCACTGCGATCTACCCTGGAAAGGGATAAGTTGGTTGGATCCAACTTAAAGGATTGGTATATGAACTTGAGAATTGTGCTCAAGCTCGAGAGGAAGCTATATGTCCTTGAGAAGCCAATTCCTGAGCTACTTCCATGCTTGGCCTCAGCGGCTGAGAAGGATGCTTATGATAAGCATCAAGCTGATACTTGGGAGGTTGCCCAATTGATGCTAACCAACATGTCGCCCGAGCTAAGAGGGCAATATGAATCTAAGAGTGCCTCTGAAATTATTTCTAGTCTAAGGCAGCTCTTTGATGCATTGGTTGAGCTCAACCCTCCTAAAGTAGACATTCAGTGTGTTAAGCCCAAAGGCTTAACTAATACATTGAAAACAAAGATGGAAAGAGTCAGGAATAATAAGTGCTACTCATGTGGAGGACCACCTCACATGATAAAGGACATAGTACGACTTCAGAATGAGAAGAAGAGAGGCAAGGCTTCGTCTTCATGCTCAGGTATTTATGTTATAGAAGTCAACCTTTCTACTTATATGTCATGGGTATTGGATACCGCATGTGGAGCTCATATTTGTACAAATATGCAGGGGCTCAAGAAAAGTAGTTTGGTGCGGCTTGGAGAGATTGACCTACGCATTGGAAACGGGGCACAGGTTGCTGCTGTTGCTGTAGGCATTTTAATTCTCTCCTTGCCTTCTGGACTTCAATTAGAACTAGACAATTGCTTTTGTGTACCTTCGCTAACAAAGAACATTGTATCCATTCCTTGCTTGACAAGGAAAGGATTTAAATTTGAAATAAATAAGAACTCCTGTTCTTCTTCATTTGCAAATATGTTCTATGGGAATGGTACTTTGTGCAATGGTCTATATATCTTGGATATGGAAAGTTCTATTTGTAACATAAGCAATAAGAGGACCAAACTGAGTGGTTCAGTTGGTGCTTTCCTATGGCACTGTCGATTAGCCCATATAAACAAGAATCGCATCCAACAACTCCATGCAAATGGATTGTTAGATTCAAGTTCCTTGGAGGAATTTGATACTTGTGAACCCTGTTTATTAAGGAAAATGACAAAGGCGCCCTTCACCAAGATTGGTGAGAGGGCAGAAGGTTTATTGGATCTCATACATACTGATGTATGTGGGCCCTTCAATAAACAAGCCAGAGGAGGGTACAACTACTTCATTACCTTCACTGATGACTTCAGTAGGTATGGTTATGTCTACTTAATGAGACATAAATCTGAATCCTTTGAGAAATTCAAGGAGTTCAAGAATGAAGTAGAGAACCAGCTTGGAAGATCCATTAAAGCTCTTCGATCAGATCGAGGTGGAGAATACCTGAGTGGTGATTTCTTTGACTATTTGAGAGAGTGTGGGATCATATCCCAACTCACTCCTCCTGGAACACCTCAATGGAATGGTGTGTCTGAAAGGAGAAATCAAACTTTATTGGATATGGTTCGATCCATGATGAGTCATGCAACTCTACCTTCATCATTCTGGGGTCATGCACTAGAAACAGCTTCTCTAATACTGAATAATGTTCCATCTAAGAGTGTCTCCAAAACACCATACGAGGTGTGGAGTGGGAGACGCCCTAATCTCACGTTTATCAGGATCTGGGGATGTGAGGCTTATGTCAAACGTCAGGATTCTAGCAAGCTAGAACCTAGATCTGATAAGTGTATGTTTGTGGGGTACCCTAAGGAGACTAAGGGATTACTATGATCCCACCGAGAACAAAGTTTTTGTTGCTCAGGGTGCTGTCTTTCTAGAGAAAGAATTTCTCATGAAAGAAGTTAGTGGGAGGAAGTTTGACTTGGATGAGGTCCAAGTGCAACCACAAGACAGACAGATGGAACCTGAGCCACCTGCACCGGTTGCAAGGCAACCTGAGGCTCAGACACAGGCCCTATGTAGGTCTGGGAGGATTCGTCGTGCACCTGAGAGGTATGGGTCGCTGCCGACCCAACGCGACGGGATCTTCATCATTGAGGATGAACCCAGAACCTATGATGAGGCGGTCAGTGGACCGGACTCCGAGAAATGGCTTGACGCCATGCGATCCGAGATGGATTCCATATCGGCTAACCAAGTCTGGGATTTGGTTGAGCTGCCTGATGGGGTAAAACCCATAGGGTGTAAATGGGTCTTCAAGAGGAAGACAGACATGGATGGTAAAATAGTTACCTATAAGGGTAGACTAGTGGCTAAAGGATTTAAACAAGTCCACGGGGTAGACTATGATGAAACCTTCTCGCCGGTTGCCATGATTAAATCCATTCGGATTCTGCTTGCTATAGCTGCATATCATGACTATGAGATATGGCAGATGGATGTGAAGACAGCGTTCCTTAACGGGAAGCTGACTGAGGATGTGTATATGTCACAACCTGATGGCTTCATCCATCCTGCAGAGGCTAATAAGGTATGCAGGCTAAAGAGGTCCATTTATGGATTAAAGCAAGCATCTCGAAGTTGGAATCTTCGATTTGATGAGGCCGTGAAAGATTATGGCTTTATCAAAAGCGAAGATGACGCCTGTGTATACAGAAAATTCAGTGGGAGCTTGGTGATTTTTCTGGTCTTGTATGTTGATGACATACTGCTCATTGGAAACGACATCCCTAGTCTTCAAGCTGTGAAGACATGGTTGGGGAAGTGTTTCGAGATGAAAGACTTAGGGGAGGCCGCCTATATTCTAGGCGTGAGGAACTACCGGGATATATCCAAGAGGCTTCTGGCCCTTAGTCAAAGTACTTACATTGATAAGGTACTGGAGAGGTTCTACATGGAGCAATCCAAGAAAGGATACCTTCCAGTGAGACATGGCCTTACTCTCTCAAAGAGCCAGTGTCCTACAACACAGGTTGAGAGGGATGACATGAGTCGAATTCCTTATGCTTCGGCAGTAGGATCGATCATGTATGCAATGTTATGTACTAGACCAGATGTAGCATATGCTGTAAGCATAACCAGCCGATACCAATCCAATCCAGGTCTACAGCACTGGGTGGCTGTAAAGAACATCCTAAAGTATCTGAGAAAAACTAAGGATTTGTTCTTGGTCTATGAGGGACAGGAAGAGCTCAGTATGCAGGGCTATACTGACGCATCGTTCCAGTCTGACCCTGACGACTTTAGATCGCAGGCCGGCTATGTGTTCAAGATAAATGGAGGCGCTGTATGTTGGAAGAGCTTCAAGCAATCCACCATAGCAGATTCTACAACCGAAGCTGAGTATGTGGCTGCTTCTGAGGCAGCCAAGGAAGCTGTTTGGATAAGGAAGTTCTTATGTGATCTTCAAGTGGTACCTAGTGCAATGGATCCCATTGAACTCTACTGTGACAACAATGGAACAATTGCACAAGCCAAGGAACCACGGTCTCATCAAAGATCCAAACACATACTCAGAAGATTTCACCTGATCAGAGAGATCATTGACAGAGGTGATGTCAAGATTAGCAGAGTAGACACGGAGAACAATCTGGCAGACCCATTGACCAAGGCTTTGGCGCAGCAGAAGCATGATGGTCACGCTAGAGATATGGGGTTGAGATTCCTCAACTTCTAGGTCTTAGTGCAAGTGGGAGATTGTTAGTGTATATGCCCTAGGACCTAGTTTTGGTCAACTTATGTACTACTTGACATTGATATTTATATATCATTCTGGCATTGTCGTTATCATTGTTTGACTACACCTGAGTGGATATGGGACAGCTCTGGTACTTCAGAGACTGGTATGTGGGCTGGTTAGGCACGTGGTGCTAACGCAGACACATGGGTATATCATTGGAGGATATACTGGATAGACCCGCTATGAGGCTATGACTTGGTGTCATGAGTTATCCTCATAAGTGACAGGAGATGCATTGATCCCTTGACTTGAGGTCATTGATCATTCTATATGGTTAGGGACTTGCTTTGATACAACCTAACACCTTGTCGTAGTTGGGAGGTCATAACGGTTGTTATTGAGCATGTCACGACCCATATGAGAAGATCAATGGACAGACATAGGATTTGCCCCTTCTCTAAGGAAGTATGATATCCATGGAGCTCCTTTATGGTTCTATGACTTAGAGTGTATGGCCATACCCAGGTGAAAACCTGTTTTAGTCATAGCCATGTGATTGGATGAAAACAAGTGGTGACACACTTGTCCAATCGGATATCAGTACGGCAAAGAGACTGTAATGCATCTGTACCTAGTTGCGATGATGGGGATGTCGATGTCGATATCCATTCCAACGACCTGGGTAGCAGCGATGCACTGCTAGGTGCCACTCACTGCTTGTGATGACCTCTGGTCAGTACTGCCAGCGTCAGAGGAACCTATAGGGTCGCACACCTTGATACTTGAGTTCTCGTATTGATCGGGAAGCCTTATGATCGAGTTATTGGATAACTCGGATCTAATTGGGAGATTTCATCAGCGCCAATGGGCCTGATGAGATGGAAGAATGTTATTGGAGCCAAACATCATTTTTGGCAGGTTGACCTGTATTTGACCATGATTGGTCACATTTGGATTAGGGTTGCATTGGATTGGATCCAAGTGCTTAATCAACCCATGTAATGAAGTTTGGGCTAGCTCATTATCCAATAAGGCCCAATGACAAGTTCTCATGAAGAGATGAGAGGCTAAAAGGGTATAATGGGGAGAAACATGAACCATTAAGCGCCTAGGGGCATAATGGGGTTATGTTGGCGCCTTTGCTTCATTATGGAAGTAAAGGGCGCCTCCCCTCTCTTGCTAGGATGGAATGAATGCCTTTATGGCATTGCTTGAGGTGCAAGGCAAGGCCTTGGTGCACAAGGAAAGGCGTGGGAACAAAAGGAAAGGTTGAATGAGAATTATGGAAATGTCTTGGAGACTTTCCTTATCTCAAACCTCCTCATCCTAGCCCTACACTTGTCATGATCCTAGCCATTACCCTAACCGCCTCTTGCCCTATAAATGTGACCCTAGTCGCCCCCTCTTGTGGGTAATCAATCCTTGAAGGCGTGAACACAAGGAGAGGGGCGAGTGCTTGGAGCAAGGGCGCATCTTCCATAACCGCAAGCCTCTTCCTCTCCTCTTGGCGCAAAGAGATCTAGGGCTTGGCGGCTTGGGTAGTTTTTCCTCTTCACTTGGCGCATCTTCTCTCTAGGTGGCGTAAGAGAAATAAAACATCTTCCTAAGGCTTGGATCTTCTTCCCAAGGCTAGCACCGGGCGTGGAAGAAGAGAACTCAAGAGATCCGTGTGTGCGAGGCTGCAGAGGGCGCACACTTGGACGCCTACATTGGCATCGCTCCATATTGCTCCTAAGGTACTTACTAACTCATCGTGTCGACTCCCTTGCTTGCGATCTTCACTGGGTTTTTGGGACCGGCCTGTTTCGGGGACATTCTTCCGCTGCGAAAAATGTATGTCCATAACTCTGAAAATTGTAAAATGTCCCCGGGGTTTCCCAACAGCGCCACCTCGTGCAGTACATCCTGCCCTAGCGGGATGAGAGGCCGTGTGAGGAACAAGGATCCTATCTCACTAGGAAATCTTGAATTTCCCAATTGACTTTGTGGGTTGTCAATTCGATTAAAATAGTGGGAGCCATGATCATTTAAAACAAGTCCAGTTTAAATGATTTGAAGTAGTGCTAATCTGCTTTTCTTGGTTGTTGTAGAAACGATGACTATGAACAATAGCAGATTGTCACTGCGATCTATCCTAGAAAAGGACAAGTTGGTTGGATCCAACTTGATGGATTGGTGTCAAACCTTGAGGGGTGACCTCAAGCTCGAAAGCTATAAAAGGCATAACCCGAAAGAGGAGAGGAGAAGGGTTACACCTTCATCTTCAGGCTCTAGTATTTGCATCATTGAAGTCAATCTGTCTACTTCAAATACGTGGGTATTGGATACCGTATGTGGAGTGCATATTTGTACAAGTATGCAAGGGCTCAAACGAAGTAGGACAGTGCGACCAGGAGAGATTGACCTTCGGGTCGGTAACGGGGCACAGGTTGCTGCTGCAACTGTAGGAGACTACAGTCTCTCGCTGCCGTCTGGACTTCAACTAGAACTGGAACATTGCTTCTATGCACCGTCGATTACTAAGAATATTATATCCATTCCTGCCCTAGCGAGGAAAGGATTTTGTTTAGCGATAAAAGAGAACACATGTCCTTTTTCATTGGCAAACATATTTTATGGATCTGGTACACTATGCAATGGGTTGTATGTCTTGGACATGCAAAGTTCTGTGTGCAACGTGAATGCTAAGAGGATCAAGTTAAGTGGTTTAAATAATACTTATCTTTGGCATTGTCGTTTAGGGCACATCAACAAGAATCGCATCCAAAATCTCCATGCAAATGGATTCCTGGATTCAGATTCCTTGGAGGAATTTTACACATGCGAGCCTTGTTTGTTGGGCAAAATGACAAAGGCGCCATTCACCAAGCATGGTGAGAGGGCCACAGATTTGTTGGATCTAATACATAGTGATGTGTGTGGGCCATTCAACAAACAAGCTAGAGGTGGGTATGTCTACTTCATCACATTTACTGATGACTTCAATAGATATGGTTATGTCTATTTGATGAGACATAAGTCTGAATCCTTGGAGAAATTTAAGGAGTTCAGGAATGAAGTGGAAAACCAGCTTGGACGATCCATTAAGGCTCTTTGGTCTGATCGAGGCGGAGAGTACTTGAGCCATGAGTTTGTTGACTATCTTAGAGAGTGTGGGATTCTTTCCCAACTCACTCCTCCTGGAACACCTCAGTGGAATGGGGTGTCTGAGAGGATAAATCGAACTTTGTTGGACATGGTTCGATCAATGATGAGTCACGCAACTCTACCTCTGTATTTCTGGGGTTTTGCATTACTTACAGAAATCAAGACACTGAATAATGTTCCGTCAAAGAGTGTTCCTAAGACCCCACATGAGTTGTGGACTGGGAGACGCTCAATGCTATCATTTATGCGGATCTGGGGATGTGAGGCTTATGTCAAACGTCAGGATTCTAGCAAGCTAGAACCCAGATCTGATAAATGTGTGTTTGTGGGGTATCCTAGGGAAACCAAAGGATACTACTTCTTTAATCCCACCGAGAACAAAGTTTTTGTTGCTTGGACTGCTATATTTCTCGAGAAAGATTTTCTCTTGAAAGGCACCAGTGGGAGAAGCTTTGACTTGGATGAGGTCCAAGGTCAACCACAAGACACAACAGGAGAGATGGAACCTGAGCCACCTGCACCGGTTGCTGGGCAACCATAGGCTCAGACACAAGCCCCACGTAGGTCTGAGAGAATTCGTTGTGCACCTGAGAGGTCTGGGTCGCTGCCGACCCAACACGACGGGATCTTCATCATTGAGGATGAACCCAGGACTTATGATGAGATGGTCAGTGGATCGGACTCCGAGAAATGGCTTGAGGCCATGCGATCCGAGATGGATTCCATGTCAGCTAACCAAGTATAGGATTTGGTTGAGCTGCCGGATGGGGTAAAACCCATAGGCTGTAAATGGGTCTTCAAGAAGAAGACAGACATGGATGGCAACATAGTTACCTATAAAGGTAGATTAGTGGCTAAAGGATTCAAGCAAGTCCACGGGGTGGATTATTATGAAACCTTCTCGCCAGTTGCCATGTTCAAATCCATTCGGATTTTGCTTGCTATAGCTGCATATCACGACTATGAGATATGACAGATGGATGTGAAGACAGCTTTCCTTAATGGAATGCTGACTGAGGATGTGTATATGACACAACCTGATGGCTTCGTCCATCCTGCAGAGGCCAATAAGGTATGCAGGCTAAAGAGATCCATCTATGGATTAAAGCAAGCATCTCGAAGTTGGAATCTTCGATTTGATGAAGCTGTGAGAGATTATGGCTTTATCAAAAGTGAAGATGACGCCTGTGTATACAGAAAATTCAGTGGGAGCTTGGTGACTTTTCTGGTCTTGTATGTCGATGACATACTGCTCATCGGGAACGACATCCCTAGTCTTCAAGCTGTGAAGACATGGTTAGGGAAGTGCTTTGAGATGAAGGACTTAGGGGAGGCTGCCTATATCCTAGGCGTGAGGATCTACAGGGATAGATCCAAGAAGCTCCTAGCCCTTAGTCAGAGTACATACATTGATAAGGTCTTGGAGAGGTTTATCTTGGAGCAATCCAAGAAAGGGTACCTTCCAGTGAGACATAGCCTTACTCTCTCAAAGAGCAAGTGTCCCACCAGACAGGCTGAGAGGGATGACATGAGTCGAGTGCCCTATGCTTCGGCACTAGGATCGATCATGTATGCAATGTTGTGTACTAGACCAGATGTGGCTTATGCTGTGAGCATAACCAGCCGATACTAATCCAATCCTGGAGTACAGCACTAAATGGCTGTAAAGAACATCCTAAAGTATCTGAGAAGAACTAAGGATTTGTTCTTGGTCTATGGGACCTAATTCTGGTCCGTTACTTGTACTACTTGACATTGATATTTATATCATACTGGCATTGTCGTTATCATTATTTGTTTACATCTGCGAACATGTACTTATATGATAATGTCCCTGGAGACAGATTGGATCTGTGCTCAAACTATTGTCCCTAGTCAATGTACCTTAGTGGATATGGGACAGCTATGGTACTTGTAAGACTGGTATATGGGCTGGTTAGGCACGAGGTACTAACGCAGGCATATGGGTATATCAGTGGTAGATATACTAGACCGACCCGCTGTGAGGCAATGACTTGGTGTCACGAGTTATCCTCATAAGTGATAGGAGATGCATTGATCCCTTGACTTGAGGTCATTGGCCATTCTATGTGGTTAGGGATATGCTTTGATACAACCTAACACCTTGCCATAGTTGGCAGGTAATAACGGTTGTCATTGGGCTTGTCACGACCCATATGAGAAGGTCAATGCACAGACATAGGATTTGCCCCTTCCTAAGGGAAGCATGATATCCATGGAGCTCTTCTATGGTTCTATGACTGAAAGTGTACGGTCATACCCAAGTTAGACCTGATTTAGTCATAGCCATGAGATTGGATAGAAACAAGTGGTGACACACTTGGCCAATCGGATATCAGTTTGGCAAAGAGACTGTAATGCATTTGTACCTGGTTGCGATGATGGGGATGTCGATGTCGATATCCATTCCGATGACTTGGGTAGCAGCGATGCACTGCTAGGTGTCACTCACTGCTTGTGGTGACCTTGGGTCAGCACTGCCAACGTCAGAGGAACCTACAGGGTCGCACACTTTGATACTCGAGTTCTCGTATTGATCGGGAAGCCTTATGATCGAGTTATTGGATAACTCGGATCTATTCTAGAGATTTCATCAGCGCCAATCGGCCTGATGAGATGGAAGAGATTTGTTGGAGCCAACTTCCATTTACGGCATATTAACCATGGTTAGCCCAATTTGACCTAGGGTTAAATTGGATTGGATCCATGGGCTTGGTTAACATGCATAATGGACATTGGGCTGGGCCCATTGAAAAGTTGGGCTTAATGGGCTTAAGGAGAAGAAAAGAGATGGTGCATGCTTAGCCCTAGTTAGACTAGGGTTAGCGCCTATACCTCATGTGAGTTTAGTTAATCATGATAAAATAGGGGCTAATTAATTAATTAATTAGAGTCCTATTTTTGTGGGATTAAATGAGCTGATTTATTTGAATTAATTAGAGTCCTAATTGGATTAGGATTTAATTAATTAAATAAATAATTAGAGTCCTAATTGGATTAGGACTTGATTTAAAATTTAATTTGAACCTTGATCAAGTTGCCCACTTGAGTCCTAATTGGATTAGGACTGATCATGATTAATTAGAATCCTAATTAGATTAGGATTTAATTATTTAAACAATTAATTAGAGTCCTAATTGGATTAGGACTTGGTTAATTCCTAAAATAATTAAACTCCTAAATCCTCTCCTAGCCGCCCACTAAAATTGAATTGTGGCCACACACTCAACCGCCTCGTGCTCTATAAATAGAACCATAGACGCCTCCCCTCATGATATTAATCTCTCCTTGAGGCGTGATCAAAATTGAGGGCGAGTTCTTGAGGGCGAGAGCAAGAGGCTAGTGGTGCAATTCTTCCATCCAACCCTAGCCGCAACACACCTTCTTCCCTTCCTCTTGGCATGAGGAACTTGGTGGTGTTTGGCGACTTCCTTCTCCTCATCTTCCTCTTGGCGCATACACCTTGGAGGTGGCACAAGGCTAGAGGAATAAGCACAAGGCTTGGATCTTCTTCCCGAGGCTAGCACCGGGTGTGGAAGAAGAGAGCTCGAGGCATTCGTGTGTGTGAGACTACAGAGGGCGCACGCTTGGGAGCCTACTACGACATCGGCCTCACCTAAATCAAGGTACTTTCTATCTCATCGTGTCGACTCTTTCGCATGCGATCTTCACTGGGTTTTTGGGACTAGCCTGTTTCGGGGGTATTCTTCCGCTGCGCAACGTGTTTGCATCTCAGAAAATTTGTAAAATATCCCCGGGGTTTCCCAACAGGAAGTGCCCGCACCATAGCCTTGAAAATTGGACTTTAATTCATACATTTTATTATGGTTTACTTTGTGATACCCGTCTAATTGTTGATACATTTTAATGACACCAAAATATATAGTATATTTGGTATCATTTTAGATATCTTTTCATGCTAAATTGAGGATCTTTTAATTGTTTTTATGCTGAATTCATCAAATATTGCAAAGTCTACTTCTATTTTGTTTTTTTTCGTGATTTTGACGTAAAAAGGCGCTATTTTGAGGCGTTTTCAAGCAAAATCGAAGACATAGAAGAGTTACCATCATCAAGAGGAGATCACATGACAAATTTCACGTAAAACGAAGCAACAAACCAAAATACAGCAGTGCCGTAATCTATATTACGGTACCGTATTTTCGTACGCTACCGTAATATCAGAGAACCTGCCGTAATTTGAGGAGCTTTCCAAACAGAAGGTTTTCATGATTTTATGGCACCGCCATAAGAAATTACACTGCCGTAATTTGGAGCGCTTCAGTACAGAGACACTTGCCGAAATTACAGCACTGCCGTAAACTATTTCACAGTGCCGTATTTTTCAGACAATTCAGACCAAAGAACTCGTCCGATTTTATGACATGGCCATAAACTATTTTAGGGTACCGTATTTTGAGCAATTTTTTACCAGAAAGTTGCCCAGAAAATATGGCACTACCGTAATATATTTTACGGTACCGTAATATATTTTACGGTACCGTAATTACACTCAAAAACGTAATTTTTACGGGTCTGAAACTTGCGCGGACCATAACTTTTGATTCAGAGCTCCAAATTGAGATCCGAAAGTTGCTATGGACTCGTCTTTAAGAGCCAAACACACACGAAGTGAAAGGGGGAATTTTATCCAGTATCGAGGGAGCAATTGAGAGAGAGGTGTCTAGGGTTTGGCCTCATGCCGAGAGGTGTAGAGGGCACCTCAGGCCTTGATTTTCACGCATAAGCTTCACCTGGAGGAGAGAAAGACACCACAGAAGTTTCAGATCAAAAGGAGTTCAGGTGGAGGAGAAATCAACCAAACAGCGGTGACAGCACTGTTCATCACGAAAAATACGGCTGTAATTTATATTACAGCCGTGTTGTGAAGTTGTTTCCTTCTTCTTCTTCAATTTCTTCCACTTTGAAACTATGGTTGATTGTATTTCTTTTTCCATGCTAGCTTAAACATATTTTGGGACATGGGGTGTAATCCCTTTGATTTCTAATGATTAGATACTTTTTATTTCGTCAAGATAATTTTGCCTTGATAATTCTACTTATGTGAATGTCTTGTCTTTGATTCTTCATAGATTGATGTTATTATTCATGTTTAGAGTTCTCGCAATAAGGACCGAAAGGTGACTTGCTTGAGAACTTGAAACCCTAGAATTGCATGTTAGGAGCCTTCCGTAAGAAATTAGGTTTGTTCTTATTTATTTGATTTTAGTGATCTTATTGCCATGATTTAATAATATGAATCTAGGGTAGAGTCGAGTTGTCAAACGTGGAGATCTTGCACGAAAGTGAGGATCAGAATGTTGGAGAACCATAGGTAGAACTTGTGTTGAGTCTCGGATGCACGAAAGTTGTTATAACCTTGATTTTTATAATTTTAAATTTTAGAAATATCAGAATTTGTATTTTTGGAATTTTAGGGATTTTCGGGAATTTTTCTGAATTTTTTTGTAAATGATAAAAATAAAAGAAAAATAAAATAAGTGTTATTTTCGAAAACGCGAAACGCATTCGCGAGGGCTCGAACCTGCGTTGCACAGCGTTTTCGCAAGCGCCCAAGCCACTGGGCTAAATCTTCGTTTCCAATATGAAACCATACTTCTTTTAGTTAACTCGTATTTGATTTGAATTTATTTCAAAATCAAAAAACGCATCCGCGGGGATTCGAACCCTGGTCGCGTGAATGCAAACGGCTCCGTCTAACCAACGAGCCAAGTTGTGTTTTAATTTAATATCGGATATAATCGTTTTGAGTTAGCTTTAAATTTGAATTTGGGGACCGAGTCAACCCATCGTCTTTCCCGCGAATCTCGGCGATTTACTCGCCGCCGCGTTCTCGCCGTATGGAACGCGTTTTGCCTATATATAATGGGGCTTCTGCTCTCGTTGATGGGATTTGAACCCTTGAACATCTTCACCCCTCGGAGCGCCGCCAGGAAGGAGAAATCGTGCTCAAACTCGTCGTCGGAGTTCGAGCGGCGCCGCCTCGTGTTCCAACCATCCAGCGCCTCCATCGACGACGATCTCTGTGTTCTAGGCTACGATACATCGTCGTAGCAAGGTATGTAGGCTTCTGTGAAGTTTTAGTGAAGTTCCGTTTGGGTTTGGGTATGTTTTGTGTATCGACGGCGGCGGCGCCACCGTCGATACCTTCTGTCACTTCGGATGCTTCGACCGTGGGTCGAAAACTCGCCGAAGCTGGTCGTAGAACCTCGCCTCGTCATCCGGAGTCTACTGGCGAAGTTTGGCGGCGATTCGATCTTCAACGCGCCCTCGGGAGCTCGCCGGCGCAAGCAGCGAACGCGAGTCCGGCAGCCTTGCACGGCGGTGGACGGGCGGCGCGGGCGAACGACCGGTTCAAGTTTGATTTATGGTTTCTATGTGGTTTATTTGGAATTAAACCGATCGGTTACGTTTAAAATTGAATTGCCAATTCGGTCAGTTATTGAATGTTGACCGGTTCGACCCTAATTCGGTCGAATCCGGGCTGGTTCAGGTAGCCGTTGGAAAGATAATGAAATTTCCTATCCAATGGTAGTATGTGTGGTCTTAGATGAAGTTTATATTTTGTGTAATTGAAGTTCTAAGTCTCGGTCTGACTTGGTTCAGGGTAAATTTGATCGGTTCAGTGCAATTCTGTTCGGTTCAGTGGGTTTTAGGTTCGGTTCATATGATCTGAGACTGGTTCTCTAGGTTAAGGGTTATGTTCTACATGTTGGTAGTTTTGGTTTTCAAATTAGAATGTTTAATGATAGAGTTCATGTACAAATTCATGTTTACGGAGTGGTTGACCCAATAATCGGCTTGCATTGTTTGATATACAACTTACTGGCTTTTCAAAAGAATTCAGGATAACACCGATTGAGGTAGGAATCTTACCCTACTCCTTTGTTACAGTGTCAAGAATTATAGGATTTGCTGCTTAATCCTTTTGTTTGATATATGATGCATATGATAGAATTGATTGACACTGATATCTGATTGCTTCATCTGCTTGATTTGTTTCTGAATTCCTGTTGACCTCAATTATCTTGTTTATTTGGTCATATTCTGCTTCTGTATAAATGGGTAACAAACCTATTTTGAGATATCTGATATATTGGCTTATGAGCCTGGTTGAACAATTGTGTATCTATGATATTGACACATAAGTATGTGGAACCATTATAAATCTGAGATGATAAAAGTCGTGATATATTTTGACCGCTGACCTGGATGATTTATTCTCCAGTGGCCTGTTTATCTGAGTTATAGTTCCGACGCGCATCGGACTATCTGAGATGCTGGTACGGCACCGCCAGTTGTCTTTAGGATAATACTACGGATGTCAGTGTTGGACGCAACACTCCAGGCTGTTTAGGACAGTCGTTCCATTCCATGAGCAACAGTGGAAACACTCTTAAAATGAGTGTGGCTCTTAAGTGAGATCTGTTGGCCAGCTTGATGATTTGCACGACATTCTTATATTAATTGTATATCGTTGTTTCAGTTATTGTATTATCCTGTTAATTGATTCCCTCACTATGTTTGTTGATTCCTACTTAGCATTTTTGCTAACTCCCTTTGTTTCACTTCCAGGTACAGAGTTAGCTTTTGGGAGGGATAGAGTAGATAGCAGATACCAGCCCGAGTTGAGATAGTTGCCTTTTGTATTTTATTCAGTTGATAATTTGGATAGTTGTATTCAGATATTGTGTTATAAAACTGTAGATGTTAAGATTGGATTGTTTATCAAATAAATGATATTGGATTATTGTAGTTCTCTAGTTCCTATCAATATTGTTACTCCCTGGGGAACCCTGAGCTAGAAATAGCCGGCTTCCGCCGGGGCGTGACAATTTAAATGGTATCAGAGCGAGGTTGATACAGAGGTATAGGTTCAGAGGTATAAGTCTGTGGGCCCATAACCCACAGGTCAGAGCTATAGGTTCAGTAAGAAAACCTAAGGATATAGGAACCTCAGGACTGGGTTTGGGTTAAGGTTAATATAAATGAATAGGTAAACAATTATTATATAACATGTTATTTTGTTGGCAGGATGGCACCAAGAACTAGAGGCAGAGCAATTCCAAGTCAAGGAAGTAGAGGACGTGGAGGTGGAAGTCAGAGGGTGAGTGCTCACAGCATAGGAGAAGCTAGAAATCCTCCTGAAGCTGAGGTACAGTTACCTCAAAACCTACCTAGAGCCCCTACAAGAAGAAGAAGTGGGTATGAAGCCTCAGTACCCTTAGAAGCAGCACCACATGCTTCCCCTGAAGTACAAGCAGCAGTAAGGGATGAGGGTGAATCTTCTTCTCCATCGTTAGTACCACAACCAATAGTAGACTAACCAGTTAGGTCAGCTAATATGCTGATGCAATTCTCACAGTTAGGAAAAGATCGATTTCGTGATTTTGGAGGAACTACTGACCCTTGGGCTGCTAGAGATTGGTTACTAAAAGTAGAGCAAACCTTTAGAGAATTAGGATGTCCAGATGAGCAGAAGGTAGAATTGGCCACATATTTCTTATCTGATAGAGCTGGGACATGGTGGTCTGGTATGAGAGTTACTTTTGGAAATGACCCTATCTCTTGGACCGAGTTTAAAGAAGCATTCTTTGATAAATATTTTCCAGAATCATTTCAGGATAGCCAAATGCAAGAGTTCCTAAATTTAAAATAAGGGAAAAGGACAGTAAATATTTATGTAACTGATTTTGAGAGGTTGTCATATTTATTTCCAGAGTTAGTAACCACTGAAAGGAGAAAATGTCAACTTTTTATTAAAGGATTACACCATACAATAAAGGAACAGATGAATACTATTCCTTTAGATAGTTTTCAGGTAGTGGTAAATACAGCATTCAGGATAGAGGCTTCTTTAATATATATGGCTAAAGAAAAACAAATTGAAGAGGTACAAGAATTAGCAGAAAAAAGAAAAGTAAGCCAGACAACTAGATTAGTAGAGACAGAAACCTATGATAATAGAGGGAAAAGATCAAGAGCAGTATTTAATAGCCATCAGAGACCTGTACATTCTTCATATGCACCAACCTTTAATTCAGCAGGGTCTGTGAGAAAATGCTTTAAGTGTAATCAAGAAGGACATTTGGCTAATGTATGCCCTTCCAATGAGATTCAGTGCAATTATTGCAAGGGTTGGGGTCATTATAAGGTAGATTGCCCACGAAGAGGATTTCAACCCCCACAACAAAGTTATCAGCAGAGCCATCAACAAAGTTACCAACAGAGCTCTAGACCTAGGACTTATCAGGAGAGAACTGGTCAGATTAATCAGATGCCACAGAGAGGATTTCAGCAGCAATCTACAGCTCTAGCAAGAGTTTATGCAGTGACTCAGCAGACCCAACAGGAAACTCAGCAGGAAACTTAGCGAACTCCAAATTTGGTGTAATTTTATTAGTCTTTCGTGGTTATTTAGTTAAGATAATATTTTTGTGTACTCTGAATTTAGAGGACCAAATTCTTTTTAAGGGGTGGATAATGTTATAACCTTGATTTTTATAATTTTAAATTTTAGAAATATCAGAATTTGTATTTTTGGAATTTTAGGGATTTTCTAAAATTTTTCTGAATTTTTTTGTAAATGATAAAAATAAAAGAAAAATAAAATAAGTTTTATTTTTGAAAACGCGAAACGCGTTCGCGAGGGCTTGAACCCGCGTCGCACGGCGTTTTCGCGAGCGCCCAAGCCGCTGGGCTAAATCTTCGTTTCTAATATGAAACCATACTTCTTTTAGTTAACTCGTATTTGATTTAAATTTATTTCAAAATCGAAAAACGCGTCCGCGGGGATTCGAACCCCGGTCGCGTGAATGCAAACGGCTCCATCTAACCAACGAGCCGAGTTATGTTTTAATTTAATATCGGATTTAATCATTTTGAGTTAGCTTTAAATTTGAATTTGGGGACCGAGTCAACCCGTCGTCTTCCCCGCGGATCTCGGCGATTTACTCGCCGCCGCGTTCTCGCCGTATGGAACGCGTTTTACCTATATATAATGGGGCTTCTGCTCTCGTTGATGGGATTTGAACCCTTGAACATCTTCACCCCTCGGAGCACCGCCAGGAAGGAGAAATCGCGCTCAAACTCGTCGTCGGAGTTCGAGCGGCACCGCCTCGTGTTCCAACCATCCAGCGCCTCCATCGACGACGATCTCTGTGTTCTAGGCTACGATACATCGTCGTAGCAAGGTATGTAGGCTTCTGTGAAGTTTTAGTGAAGTTCCATTTGGGTTTGGGTATGTTTTGTGTATCGATGGCGGCGGCGCCACCGTCGATACCTTCTGTCGCTTCGGATGCTTCGACCGTGGGTCAAAAACTCACCGAAGCTGGTCGTAGAACCTCGCCTCGTCGTCCGGAGTCTACTAGCGAAGTTTGGTGGCGATCCGATCTTCGACGCGCCCTCGGGAGCTCGCTGGCGCAAGCAGCGGACGCGAGTCCGGCAGCCTTGCACGGCGGTGGACGGGCGGCGCGGGCGAACGACCGGTTCAAGTTTGATTTATGGTTTGTATGTGGTTTATTTGGAATTAAACCGATCGGTTACGTTTAAAATTGAATTGAACCAGACTGAGCGGTTCAATTCCAATTCGGTCAGTTATTGAATGTTGACTGGTTCGACCCTAATTCGGTCGAATTCGGGCCAGTTCAGGTAGCCGTTGGAAAGATAATGAAATTTCCTATCCAATGGTAGTATGTGTGGTCTTAGATGAAGTTTATATTTTGTGTAATTGAAGTTCTAAGTCTCGGTCTGACTTGGTTCAGGGTAAATTTGATCGGTTCAGTGCAATTCTGTTCGGTTCAGTGGGTTTTAGGTTCGGTTCATATGATCTGAGACTGGTTCTCTAGGTTTAGGGTTATGTTCTACATGTTGGTAGTTTTGGTTTTCAAATTAGAATGTTTAATGATAGAGTTCATGTACAAATTCATGTTTACGGAGTGGTTGACCCAATAATCGGCTTGCATTGTTTGATATACAACTTACTGGCTTTTCAAAAGAATTCAGGATAACACCGATTGAGGTAGGAATCTTACCCTACTCCTTTGTTACAGTGTCAAGAATTATAGGATTTGCTGCTTAATCCTTTTGTTTGATATATGATGCATATGATAGAATTGATTGACACTGATATCTGATTGCTTCATCTGCTTGATTTGTTTCTGAATTCCTGTTGACCTCAATTATCTTGTTTATTTGGTCATATTCTGCTTCTGTATAAATGGGTAACAAACCTATTTTGAGATATCTGATATATTGGCTTATGAGCCTGGTTGAACAATTGTGTATCTATGATATTGACACATAAGTATGTGGAACCATTATAAATCTGAGATGATAAAAGTCGTGATATATTTTGACCGCTGACCTGGATGATTTATTCTCCAGTGGCCTGTTTATCTGAGTTATAGTTCCGACGCGCATCGGACTATCTGAGATGCCGGTACGGCACCGCCAGTTGTCTTTAGGACAATACTACGGATCTCAGTGTTGGACGCAACACTCCGGGCTGTTTAGGACAGTCGTTCCATTGCATGAGCAACAGTGGAAACACTCTGAAAATGAGTGCGGCTCTTAAGTGAGATCTGTTGGCCAGCTTGATGATTTGCACGACAGTCTTATATTAATTGTATATCATTGTTTCAGTTATTGTATTATCCTGTTAATTGATTCCCTCACCATGTTTGTTGAATCCTACTTAGCATTTTTGCTAACTCCCTTTGTTTCTCTTCCAGGTACAGAGTTAGCTTTTGGGAGGGATAGAGTAGATAGCAGATACCAGCCCGAGTTGAGATAGTTGCCTTTTGTATTTTATTCAGTTGATAATTTGGATAGTTGTATTCAGATATTGTGTTATAAAACTGTAGATGTTAAGATTGGATTGTTTATCAAATAAATGATATTGGATTATTGTAGTTCTCTGGTTCCTATCAATATTGTTACTCCCTAGGGAACCCTGAGCTAGAAATAGCCGGCTTTCGCCGGGGCGTGACAAAAGTGATTCTTGAGATTCCATTTGAGGCAATCAACTTAGAATTCGGATGCACGAAAGTGATATTTGAATTCTTTGATTGATGATTTACTTATCTTTAGCATTGGCGTAAATCTTGCGCGAAAGCGAGGATTAATCCCTGCATGATTGTCTACACGAAAGTGAGATGATCCCTTTATGAAGTAAATTAAGTCTTTATCATGATAAAATTAGACTGACGACCTTTTATTTATATCTAATCATTGAAATCCAGGTGGATGAAACCCTAGTCCCATATTTATCTCTCTGATTTACTTTACACTCTTTCCGTTGATTATTGCATCATATTCGATTTGCTTAGATAGTAAGAAAGCAGTTATTTGGTACTTAACAATAAGGTCTCTGTGGTTCGATATCCTTCTTTATTACTTCGATAATTCCGTAAACTTGCGGAAACCTATCAAGTTCTTGGCGCTGTTGCCAGGGACCTTAGTTTTGTTAATATCAAAATAGTTGTTAGTATTGCTAGACTAGGTTTTATTTGTTTTAGATCTAACTTTGTTTTTTGCAGGTTTTGGATTTTCACAGTTGTGACAGAACTGTGATTTCTGGAATTTGTGAATTGCTTGTGTTTTATATTTTATGTTTTTTAAAATATTCTGAAAATTTTTTTTTTCGATTGATTGGTGTTGGATTATCTCTCTGTTTTTGATAGATTTGATAAATATGTCTTTTCATCACAGTTCATGGGCTTCTGAAAGAGGTAAGGTATACATGCAACAAGGTGAGCATAAAGATTATTCACAGATGACTCTTGTAGAAATAGCGAAATTACACTCTTATTTTGTTACATGTAATATTTGTAAGTCTTCTGATTATTTTACTTCTGATTGCAAATTTTTAATGCCTAAAAATTCTAATTCTTCATGTTACCTAGATGATCATTATGATTCTAGTTGGAAAAATTAAACTTCGTTTTATGATGATTGCTCTTATCATGTTTCTGTGCCATGCTTTGAGGATACTGAAAAATCTAGCTTAGAGACTATGCTAGAAAGATTGATAGTTGATCAAGAAAAATTTATTGCTAATCAAAACCAAATTCTGAGCAATCAAAGTAAGCAAATTGAGGATCTTAAGGGTTCAGTTAATCAAATTTCTTTTCAAGAAGAATCTTTGACTGCTAATACTGAGTTGCTAGAAACCCAGATTGCACAACAAGCTTGTTTATTTGAGTTTGATATTGAAGCAATTGATTTAGAAAATTCCCCCTGTGATCATGATTGTTTTGAAATTGAGCCTTATGTGAATATTAATGAATCTCATCCTGATTTTGATAATTGTAAAATTGATTCTTCTGATGATTTATTTGAGGAAAAGGTTTGGGAAATTGAAATTGAAAAAACCTCTTTTAATGATAATTCTGATTTCAATGAAAACTTATTTATGGTTAATTCTGATGAGCATGATGAAGGTTTGAAAATTATAGACATTGATGAACCCCACTGTGATTTTGGTGATATTTTTGAAATTAATGATAAATCTCTTGTGGTTAACTCTGATTCTATTAATTCTTTTTCATATGATTTTGATTTTGACTCTTCTGATGATAAATTAATTGTGGGGAAGCATGAGGAAATTGATTTTGAAGAGTCTCGTCTTGACCTTAATGATGATTTTGAAATTGCTAAATTGTTTGATGAAATGCATGAAGAACCTGTAGACGATTTGAAAATTACAAAAATTGATGAATCTCACTCTGATGTTTTACCCATATCTACTATTGAATCTTGTGACTTATTTGAAAAATTATGTTTTATTGAGGATTCTAATGAGAGACATAAAAACTATTATTATGATGATCCAATGCTTGATTATTTCAACCAAAGTCCTATTTCTATTGCAATTGAAAATATAAATTTGAAGATAGGACTTATGATTTTACTTACTGATAAATTTAGGAAGATTATTGAATATCCTTTGAGTAGAGTTGAAAATTTTAATTTCTGCATGTTTAAGAAAGCCACTTTGATTTTGATGAAATTCTGGATATTTGGATTAGTGGCTAAACTTTTAGGGCAAAGAAAATGCAGAAAATTACATGCTATTTACTTTGGTACTGATCTACCTGCTTCACCATGATTGAATTTTGGTTAAGCTAATGACCTAAAATTTAGCGCTTCTTGGGAGGCAACCCATGCATTATCATTTAGCTTATTTTCTTTTATGCTATCTTATTTTTAGAAATAATTTTTCTCTTATTTTTGCAGGTAAAAACAAATTTTATGCAAAATACGGCACTACCGTATTTTATATTACGGCCGTATTTTAGGCTATTTTACGATCAGAAACTTTTTTGGTTTTTACGGCCCTGCCATATTTATTTCTACGGTACCGTATTTTTGCCAAAAATTTTTCCTGAGAGTTCAGCCTATTTTACGGTACTACCGTAATGTTTTTTATGGTACCGTATTTTTGTGTAATTTTTGAGCTGTATTTTTGTGTGATTTTAGAAAATACAGTAGTGTCGTAAAAATTTTTATGGTATCGTATTTCCTGTATATTTCCGACCCGAGAATTATTTGGGAAATACGGCACTGCCATAATTTTTGAAAAAAAAAAATTTTGATTTTCTATTTTTTTTTTAGAATTTTATTATCTTATTAGGTATTTTCTTTAGGTATTTTGCTTGCAACTCGTTATTCTTTTGCCTCCAGATCCTGAAACCTTCAAGGGCAACTGTCTTCCACCTCTTGCGGACCACTACTAGCGACCTCTTACTCCTTTTGCTGCCTCTATTTTCATTGATTATTTTTATTTTTGCAGCATGATCTTTATTATTGACCCTGATATCTCTTCATCTATGCAGCATCATCTCTTACCGCTCTCCAACCAACGATCTCACCTCCAAGACTATAGACTCTAGCAGGCTACTAGAGATTACTTATTCTACTGTCGGCACCATCATCTATTGCATCTACTACTCCACCAGCACACTTTTGGGACCACTGATGATATCTATTATTATTATTATTATTTTAAGACTGTTTTTGCTCTGAGCCTTATGTACCTTAAATTTTGCAGAAAATTTTCAAAGGGCACATCTTTGGACCCAGCTGCATTGGCCTGACAATGATTGAGCATGATCTATATAGTTTTGTGAGTATCACTTGCACTATCTTATTAATGACTATTTCTTATAGTGCATCTTTGACTTTATCATAATTATACTACTTATTGGTTTTCTCTTGAAAAATGATTTTATGGATATATGGAACTCATTGTTTTGATGATGATATTATTCAAATTTGTTGTTAAAATTAATGAAAGCATATGATCCACTTTCTAGTATATGATGGCATGATTTATTGATAAAATTTCTATTGATAAAATGTCTTCCTTGATTATGTGAGTATTTATACTTGTGATTAGAGAAAAACCCTATCATGTTAGATTTATTTCTTCAATGCATATCTATTTTTGAAATTTGACACTGGTTGATGCATGAAATTTTGGGTAGATGTGTTATTTGATGAATAAGATCTAAAGGTGAAACTACTCCTTTAAATAAAATGAGCATATGAGTATGATTTGTGAATTGATATCAATTGATCAACCTAGTAGATGTTTAGTCTATTTTGCTATTTGTTGGAAAGGATGAATCCAAGATTCACAAAAATAGTGAGAGACTTCCCCTACTTGGCACTATGTAAAATTGATAGTGGTACCTAAGACATGGGTTGAAGTCTATGAATGAAAAATAATGAGAGATAAGAAGAATAAGACTCGTCTACTTGGCACTATGCAAAATTGATAGTGGTACCGAAGATAAGAGTTGAAGTCAAAAATAAGAAGTGTGTATCTAAGTGGATGCATGCCATCTTTGCAAAAATAATCAAAAAAAAAAGGAAAAAAATTATTATGTGTGGAAAAAGATCTTGGAAACCTAATTCCTGTAAACAAAAGCATGATGGATTTGAACTAAAAACTAGGTGAAATCATGAGATTGAAAATTCTATTTATTATACAAGTTGCAAAGTTTTATTTGATTGAGTTGTGGATCTAGAGGATTGAATTCTAAGAATGATATATTTATTTGAAGTTTTGTGAAACAATTGATGGAATTTTTCATTGATGATTGTATTTTAGAAATTTATTGAGCATGAAAAGGTTATTCTTTTAATAAAATTTTGATTTTTGCTTGAGGAGAAGCAAAGTTCGAGCCTTATGTATTTTGGTGACACCAAAATATATAGTATATTTTGTATCATTTTAGATATCTTTTCATGCTAAATTGATGATCTTTTACTTGTTTTTATGCTGAATTCATCAAATATTGCAAAGTCTACTTCTATTTTTTTTTCTTTTCATGATTTTGAGGTAAAAAAGCGCTATTTTGAGGCATTTTCAAGTAAAATCGAAGACATAGAAGAGTTACTATCATCAAGAGGAGATCACATGACAAATTTCACGTAAAACGGAGCAACAAACCAAAATACGACAGGGCCGTAATCCATATTACGGTACCGTATTTTCGTACGCTACCGTAATATCAGAGCACCTGCCGTAATTTGGGGAGTTTTATAGATAGAAGGTTTTCACGATTTTACGGCACCGCTGTAAGAAATTACACCGCTGTAATTTGGGGCGCTTCAGAACAGAGACACTTGCCGAAATTACAGCACTGCCGTAAACTATTTCACGGTGCCGTATTTTCCAGACAATTAAGACCAGAGAACTTGTCCGATTTTATGGCACGACCGTAAACTATTTTATGGTACCATATTTTGAGAAATTGTTTACCAGAAAGTTGCCCTGAAAATATGGCACTACTGTAATATACTTTACGGTACTGTAATTACACTCAAGAACGAAATTTTTACGGGTCCGAAACTTGCGCGGATCATAACTTTTGATCTAGAGCTCCAAATTGAGATCCAAAAGTTGTTGTAGACTCATCCTCAAGAGGAGAACACACACGAAGTGAAAGGGGGAATTTTATCCTGTATCGAGGGAGCAATCGACAGAGAAGCATCTAGGGTTTGGCCTCACACCGAGAGGCATAGAGGGCACCTCAGGCCTTGATTTTCACGCATAAGATTCGCCTAGAGGAGGGAAAGACACCACAGAAGTTTCAGATCAAAAGGAGTTCGGGTGAAGGAGAAATCAACGAAACAGCGGTGACAACACTGTTCATCATGGAAAATATGGCTGTAATTTATATTACAGCCGTGTTGTGAAGTTGTTTTCTTCTTCTTCTTCAATTTATTCCACTTTGAAACTATGGTTGATTGTATTTCTTTTTCCATTCTAGCTTAAACATATTTTGGGACATGAGGTGTAATCCCTTTGATTTCTAATGATTAGATACTTTTTATTTCGTCAAGATAATTTTGCCACGATAATTTTACTTATGTGAATGTCTTGTCTTTGATTCTCCATAGATTGATGTTATTATTCATGTTTAGAGTTCTCGCAATAAGGATCGAAAGGTGACTTGCTTGAGAACTTGGAACCCTAGAATTGCATGTTAGGAGCTTTCCGTAAGAAGTTAGGTTTGTTCTTAATTATTTGATTTTAGTGATTTTATTGCCATATTTAATAATATGAATCTAGGGTAGAGTCGAGTTGTCAAACGTGGAGATCTTGCACGAAAGTGAGGATCGGAACGTTGGAGAACCATAGGTAGAACTTGTGTTGAGTCTCGGATGCACGAAAGTGATCCTTGAGATTCCATTTGAGGCAATCAACTTAGAATTCGGATGCACGAAAGTGATCTTTGAATTCTCTGATTGATGATTTACTTATCTTTAGCATTGGGGTAAATCTTGCGCGAAAGCGAGGATTGATCCCTGCATGATTGTCTGCACGAAAGTGAGATGATCCCTTTATGAAGTAAATTAAGTCTTTATCATGATAAAATTAGACTGACGACCTTTTACTTATATCTAATCATTGAAATCAAGGTGGATGAAACCATAGTCCCATATTTATCTCTCTGATTTACTTTACACTCTTTCCGTTGATTATTGCATCATATTCGATTTGCTTAGATAGTAAGAAAGCAGTTATTTGGTACTTAACAATAAGGTCTCTGTGGTTCGATATCTTTCTTTATTACTTCGATAAATTCGTGCACTTGCGGAAACCTATCAATGGTCATCATCATGGTAAGAATGAGAGGAAGGAATTGCAAACTCCAACGGAAGAGGTACATTCTTTTAGTACAAAATCTTTGCTTGACAAGTTTATGGCTAATCAAAACAAAGAAATTGAAATTCTCAAAGGAATGTTTAGTCAACTTGCCTTTCAAGTAGAATCTTTAACTGCCCACAAGAACCTCATAGAAAATCAAATACCTAATGAACACTGCAGTGTTGTTGTCACTATAAGTGGTAAGAAATTGGAGGAGCCAAAAGAGAGAATGGAGAACAATAGAAAAAGGCTTGATAATGAACATGACCAAGAAGTAGGATTAGAAGAATCTTATGAACATGAGCAATCCCAAAACAGTTTATCACCTCATAAGGGTGATTAACCGAGAGGTGATATGCTTGGTCAGAAAGATATTTCTAAACCTAATTCTTCCATACCATATAAGCCACCTATACCTTTTCCTCAAAGGTTAGTACAGGAAAAACTAGACAAACAATTTGGAAAATTTTTAGATATTTTGAAAAAGCTTTACATTAACATTCCATGTACTGAAGCTTTATTGAAAATGCCTACATATGCTAAATTTTAAAAAGAAATTTTGTCTAATAAGAGGAAAATAGAAGACTATGGTACTGTGGCTTTAACTGAGGAATGTAGTGCTATTATTCAAAACAAGTTGCCACCTAAGTTGAAGGATCCAGGTAGTTTCTCTATCCCTTGTTTTATTGGTAGTATGGCTTTTGACCTAGCCTTATGTGATTTGGGAGCTAGTGTGAGTCTAATACCATTATCTGTTTGCAGGAGGTTGGACATAGGAGAGCTTAAACCAACTTCAATATCTTTATAGCTCGCCGATTGTTCGGTTAAATATCCTGTGGGGATTCTTGAAGATGTGCCAGTTCAAGTAGGTAAATATTTCATCCCAGCAGATTTTGTAATTCTTAAGATGGAGGAGGATGCAAGAATCCCCATCATACTTGGTAGACCATTTTTAGCCACAGCAGGTGCACTCATCGATGTAAAAAATGGTAAGCTTTCACTTAACATTGGGGGTGAAAAGATCGAGTATGACTTGCATGAAGCCATGAAAAGTCCTTCCAATTCTGAATATTGTTGTAGTATACATGACGGAGATGACGTTATTTATGATCTTAATGATTTATTTGTTGAACCTTCTGATTATGATTATGATTCTATTCTTAAGGAAGAAACCAAACCAGAAATTGATGAATTTCTATATTGCAAAACTTGTGATCAAAAAGAAAAAACTCCAAAAATAGAGCTTAAAGCTTTACCTGATAACCTTCGTTACGAGTTTCTTGGTCCTAATTCTACCTATCCTGTTATAGTTGATGGACAGCTTGGAAAAAGGGAAACAGAGTTGCTTCTCAAGGAATTAAGGATTCACAGAATGGTAATTGGGTATTCTATTGATGACTTGAAAGGAATTAATCCTTCTTTTTGTATGCACAGGATCTTGATGGAAGAAGAACATAAGCCACATGTAGATTTCCAAAGAAGACTGAACCCCTCCACAAAAGAAGTGGTAAAAAAGGAAGTTCTGAAATTACTAGATGCAGGTATTATCTATCCTATCTCTGATAGTAAATGGGTAAGTCATGTACATTGTGTTCCTAAGAAAGGAGGGGTAACTGTCATGAAAAACAAGGATAATGAACTAATTCCTGTTAGAACTGTTACTAGTTGGCGCATGTGTATAGATTATAGAAAACTAAATGCTGCTACTAGGAAAGATCACTTTCCTCTACCTTTTATTGATCAAATGGTTGAAAGACTGGCAAACCACTCTCACTTTTGCTTTTTAGATGGATATTCTGGTTTTTTTCAAATCCCTATACATCCTGATGATCAAGAGAAAACCACTTTCACTTGCCCGTATGGAACTTTTCCATATAAGAGAATGCCTTTTGGTTTATGTAATGCTCCTGCTACATTTCAGAGATGCATGATGGCTATTTTTTCTGATTTTTTTGAAGATTTTATGGATGTATTCATGGATGATTTCTCAGTATATGGTTCCTCTTTTGATATTTGTTTGGCTAACTTATCTCGGGTTTTACAGAGGTGTGAAGAAACTAACCTTGTGCTTAATTGGGAAAAATGCCATTTCATGGTTAAGCAAGGGATAGTTTTGGGACACTTAATCTCAGGAAGAGGAATTGAAGTGGACAAAGCGAAAGTTGAGGTAATAGACAAATTGAAGCCGCCCACTACTGTGAAGGAAGTCCGAAGCTTCCTAGGACATGCAGGATTCTACCGGCGATTCATCAAGGATTTCTCTAAACTTGTTAGACCTCTTACACATTTACTTTGTAAAGATGTTAAATTTTCTTTTGATGAGAATTGTTTATCTGCTTTTAATGAATTGAAGAAAGCTTTGGTTTCAACACTCATCATTCAGCCCCCAGATTGGGACCTACCCTTCGAACTCATGTGTGATGCCAGTGATTATGCAGTAGGAGCAATCTTGGGGCAAAGAAAAGATAAGAAACCTTATGTCATTCATTATGCCAGTAGAACTTTAGATGAGACACAGAAGAATTACACTACCACTGAAAAGGAATTATTGGCTATAGTATTTGCTTTTGATAAATTTGGATCATATCTGATTAACTCCAAGGTGGTAGTGTATACTGATCATGCAGCTGTAAGATAAGTGGACTAGGGAAATGTTATGACTAGGGCCAGTGAGTTTCCTTGCGAAGGGACGTCTATGTTAAAACTGGACTGGGGAAACCATTGTCACCACGCGCCTTCTAAAGATAAGTGGGTGTGTCCCACGAGGGATGAGAAATAGTGCACAACACCATTGATCGATAGCTTGATGAGGGCTACGAGTTAGATGTTATAACACAGATTTTTGAAAAAAAAATAATTTTAGAAAATTGAAAATCGAATTCCTGATTTTTATGGATTTTTTTTTAGAGTTTTTCAGAATTTTCAAAAGGTTTTAAGTATTGTTTTTATTATTAAACCCGATTTTGAAATCGCAGGGGCTCGAAACCGCGACGCAAGCTTGGGTGTAGTTCAGCCGAACCACCAGGCTAGTTTGCGTTTTCAGTAATAAACCGCGCTAGTTTGTTTTGATTCGAGTTTTCGGTTTTGTTTTGGGCGACGACTCGAATCGTCGTCGTCTCCGAAGTTCACGGTGACCGAGTCACCGCCGCGCCTTCGCTATTTTTGGACGCGTTTCTCATCTATTTAAGGGGGCTTCTGTTCGCCCTAGTTCGTCATTTAACCTAGAGACTCTTCGAGCCGCAACGCGCCGCCAGGAGGGAGAAATCAAAGCTTGAAGGAGATCGCCAGAGTTGCAGCCGTTTTTGCCTTCTGTGCAGCCAGCGACAATGATACCTCTGTTCTGGGCTACGATACAGCTTCGTAGCAAGGTAAGCGTGCTTCATTTAAGTTTTGGTGAAGTTCCATTTCGTTTTAGATAGGTTTTGGTGTGTCGACGGCGGCGACACCACCGTTGATACTGGCGGCTGTTGTGAGGGCTTCGACTGTGCGTCGAAAGCTCGCCGCAGGTAGCTGTGAAGCTTTCTGGCGACGTCGGAAGCTTCCTGGTGAAATCTGACTGCGAACGGACGCTCGACGCGCCCTCAGGAGCTCGTCGGCACAAGCGGCAGATGTTTGTCCGCCCGCCTTGCACGGCGACGATGGGGCGGCGCGAGCGAGCGGACGGTCCGGTTTGATTTCGGGATTTGAGTTTGGTTTATTTGAAATAAACCCGGCTCGCTGAGTTTGGAATTGATTTGGTCCGGTTCAACAGTTTGGGCGGTTCAATTTTAATTTCGGCCCTGTTTTGGTATTTCGACTGGTTCGACCCTGATTCGGTCGAATTTTGGCTAGTTCAGGTAGTCGTTGGAAAGCTTGTCAAATTGCTTATCCAATGGTATCCTGTGTGTCCTTAGATTACTCTCATATTTTGTGTAATTTAGGTTTTAAGTTTTGGTTTGGCTTGGTTCAGGTCGAATCTGACCGGTTCACTGTAATCCTGAGCAGTTCAGTGGGTTCTGTGTCCGGTTTACTGAATCCAAGATCGGTTCCCTAGGTTTTGAGATGTTTCGCTTCTGTTGGAAGTCTCTGTTTTTCAGTTTGAATCTTATTTGATAGAGTTCTTGTACAAATTTGTATTTCAAAGTTGATTGAACAACTATTTGGCTTGCACCGTTTTTCTTGACTTTTCAGAGGTAAGACCTCAAACCAGATTTCTGTTTGTTATCATTATTTTCATTGACTCAAATAGTATAGTATCCTATGAATAACAAAGATTTGCCAGTTGCCATGTATGTTTTCAATTGTTCACTACCAATCAAGTATGTTTCAAGCAAGTTATTGTTTTCAGTATCCACGTTGTGGACAGTATATTTGTGAACAGTTGCATGTTATTGAGCACATACCCAGTAGTATCCACTTTGTGGACAGATCGGGGTCCCAAGTTAGCATGCACCGGGATTCGTTACGCATGGTAGCACGTGTGTTCACCATGTAAGGTGAATGATTCATCTTATCATGCGCATTCGGGGTGACGACCCCACGAGCCAGTAGGTATTGCTCATAGTGTTTCCTTGCATAATATTATTGATCTGTTATTAACCAAATTGTTTCAGCTCTTTCAGTTATATTTCAGTTTACAGTATTCAGCTTGTTGCCATCTTATCATTTATGCTTTTTTGCTAGTTTTCCCTCCTTTGGATCCAAGGGACTACCCTTTCTTCTGGGGAGAGGCTTGCTTAGCATTTTTGTGCTAACCCGCGAGGGATGTTGTGCAGTGGCAGATCAGGAGGAGTCAGATCGTCCAGTAAATCCCCGCAAGTGCAGTTAGGCTTGAAGATTCAGGTGGCAAGAATTCATGAGTTAGCTGTTCTGTTAGAGTTTAGTTGTTAGCTGCTTTTGTTATTTAGTTCTCCTGTAATAGCTAGTTGAGTCAATTGAATCAATTGTAAACTTTCTTGGATATTCTTAGATATTAGTCAGTCAGATTTGCAATTGCTTTAATAAAAGATATGTTTTCTTCCGCTCTTATTGGATTTTACACATTGCTAAATTCGAGGTGTAACATTAGAAGGCTTATTTTAGACTTGAGTATTTTATTTGAGGGTTTTTTAGGTCTCATCCTCTTAGTTTTATCTTTTGTCTAACATTATAGGCATACAATCCTATAGTGATAACAATAAGATAAAATGTCATATGTATGCTTTAGCAGATAATGAAAGCAATGAAAGATGATGTGGTCATAGCCTAATCAACACATTGAACCAATACATGCCAAAAGTGTTCAACGCTTGACCTTGGTGACAAGCCCCAAAACAAGACCTAACCTAGCCGCCACTAACATCTTTGTCCAAGCTCGGCTCCAAGGTCCTCCAATCCAAAGGATAGCTCTCAAACCCTAGAAGCATCTATAGAAAAACCTAGAAGCACTCCTAGAGGTTTGGCTAAGCCCTCTTTGATGCCGCCACCTTCAAGTTGCTCCAAGCAAGGTGGATGCGCTAATGGTGATGATAAATCCTTAATCTTCAATTTACAAAATAAAGAAAAAGAAAGAGCGGTACGCAAACCTAACACAAATACACCACAGGCATACAAGGGGCTTGACTATGACCACAACACTATGCACAAACAAGATTCATATCTCATGCTTTTCTATATGCTCATGAAAAACATAAAAATCTGAATTTTAATTTTTCATCAAAACATGTCTCTTTTCCTCAAACTCTTATCACAAATCCTTTTGTTATTTGTTTCTCTCAGGAGTCTACAAGTGGCATACCCATTGCCCTTCTTGCAATCCTTAACTTGCTAAGATTAGGGCAATCACCCAGTCCATGCCCCGCATAATCTCCACAAGTCTCTCATGATGGGTCTATCCCACCATGAGAGGAGAAATTGTTTCTTCCACATATGGCATGTGAGCATGCAATCAAAGCATAAAACACCATTCGAGTCTCGCAAGTCGCTCTGATACCACTATTGGGAAACCCCAGGGATTTTAAAATTTTACATACATCATAGATACATATAGCGAAAGCAAATCCCCGAAACAGGCCAGTCCCAAAAACCTAGAAGAACGATGCTTGCGAGGGGGTCGACACGGTGAGTAAGAGATAGTACCTCAAAGCAATTAATGGAGAAGGATGTAAGTGCCCAAGTGTTCACCCTCTGCTGTCTCGTACACAGCTAACGCCTGAGTTCTCATCTTCCACGCCCGGTGCTAGCCTCGGGAAGAAGATCCATGCCAAGGGTGAAAGTGGGGCGAAACCCTAAGCAGGCGCATATAAAAATTTTTCTAGGGTTTCATGAAGATCGCATAAGGCATGAATATATGATCAACTTAAAACTTGCAAAGATCAAGTTGTGATCTTACCATAGCCATTGCTTGGATGGCGTCTTGGAAGCAAGAGGGCGAGCGGCTCTCCTCCAAAGCAATCACACACAAGATGGTGGTGGCTTCCTCCCTTGGTGTGAACCTTGTGCTAGCAAAGCTCTCCAAAGTGTCCTAGTCGCATGAAGGAGATCAGATGTTTTCTTGGCTGGCCGAATCCCTTCTTTTCACCCTCGTGGAGACGAGACACACGAGAGAGATTTAAGGCGATAGAGGCGTTGAGGCGGTTTCTATTCGTGGGAAGTGTCATGGCTTCCAAAAATAGTAAGTCATGACTTCATACGTTCACGCTTAGTGAACCAATCAAAACGCCCCCTTAATTGAACCATGCGTTCACATAAGTGAACCGGTTCAATTGACTTTGGTTCAAAGACCAAATCAAACCAAGACATGGTCTAGATCTCATTAAACCAAAAGGCTCAAGATCTAACCACACATCTCTTGATGCTCTTGATCTCACCGATCAAGCATCAATTCTCTCGATCGAAGCTTACTGATCTCAAGCCCTAATCAATCAAACATGATCAGACCAGATCTCACTTCCAATCAGAGTTTAAACTCCTATAAACTGAACCAAAACAATTCAGTCCACACGATCTGACATAAGTAAGCCATATCATCAAATTGTGCGACCCTAAGGGTTTCCTTTAAATGTCGGTAACGATAACTTACGTTATCACGAACAGAGAGGGGTATCTAGCAACACATCACTGTCTCCCGATATAAAGGAAAGAGTCTTCCAAGACTACACCCAAACCATAGCACAAGTGTGAACCCAAGTCACATGACATATGTGTTTCCTTTGCCACTGGATGTTCTTATTAGACAAGCGTGTCAAGCCTGTAATTCCAATATGATGAGAGTGGTTAGATCAGATGAACATAGTCATCTGGGTATGGCCATACACTTTCTCAACCATCTCATCCAGGGGGCCCCTTTAGAACATCACACTCCAAACAAGGAGAAGGCAATCCTATATCTATCACTAGTGCCCTAACATGACTCATGTTCATTATCCAAGATAATTTATAACCATTATATTTCAAATGATATTGAACTACCTCAAGACAATGCCAATCATCATTTAGAAACACAAGTGATCTCAAGTCAGAGGAAATATGCCACTTGTTTGCATACAAGGATTATTCACATTGTGACAAACAATTGAATATCCTAAGTAGGGTCAGTCCAGTACATCCAATGTACCTATGAGTCTACATCTTATTCCATGCTCAAAGCATCCTGTAAGATTAGAACACATATTAGTCTCAATCATATCAAGGCTGTCTCATGTTCACCAAGATATCTCAACTAAGGACAATACTGCATGTCAGCCAAGCTGAACACCATTGAGACATTATTCAGAAGTATACATATAGCAGCAGATAATGCAACAACCTGAATAACAACCATTGCCTTTATAAACATAGAGTTTACACATGATAATGATAACAACCCAAGGCCTCAAACATTAGCCTTAAGGGCATACCCCAACAATCTCCCACTTGCACTTAATCTAATGGTTGAGAAATCTCAAACCCATATTATTACAGTGCTTCTCATGCTTCTGCTGCGCCAGAGGCTTTGTAAGCGGGTCAGCTAGATTGTCATCTGTATGAAACTTGCAGATCTTGATCTCTCCTCGATCAATGATCTCCCGGATCAAGTGAAACCTTCTCTGTATGTGCTTCGACTTCTGGTGCGACCGTGGTTCCTTTGCTTGTGCTATTGCTCCAGTGTTATCACAGAAGATAACCAAAGGATCTGCACTCGAAGGAATAACACCAAGTTCCTGAACGAACTTACGAATCCATACTGCCTCCTTGGATGCTTCCGAGGCTGCAACATACTCGGCTTCTGTTGTGGAATCAGCAACAATTGATTGTTTGAAACTTTTCCACACCACTGCTCCTCCATTCAAGCTAAAAACATAGCCTGATTGCGATCGGAAATCATCCTCGTCAGATTGGAACGAAGCGTCAGTATATCCTTCAATACTGAGTTCTTCCTGACCTCCATAAATCAAGAACATATCTTTGGTCCTCCGAAGATATTTTAAAATGTTCTTGACCGCAATCCAGTGTGCCTTACCTGGATTACTTTGGAATCGACTGGTCACGCTTAACCCGTAAGCGACGTCTGGGCGAGTACACAACATCGCATACATAATGGACCCAATAGCCGAAGCATAAGGCGTATTGTCCATTTCATCTTTCTCAGATTGTGTTTGAGGACACTGGCTCTTAGAAAGATTCAGACCATGTCTGACTGGAAGATATCCTCTTTTAGAATTTTCTAAATGGAATCTCTCCAGGACTTTATCGATGTAAGTACTCTGGCACAGCTCGAGAAGCCTCTTAGATCTATCTCTGTAGATCTTCACACCTAATACATAGGCTGCTTCTCCTAAATCTTTCATCTGGAAACATTTTCTTAACCATGCTTTGACGGCATGAAGTTCAGGAATATCATTTCCAATGATCAAGATATCATCGACGTAGAGGACTAGGAAAGTAATCACTCTCCCACTAAACCTCTTATATACACACAGGTCATCTTCATTTTTTATGAAACCAAATTCACAGATTGATTCATCAAAACGAATATTCCAGCTTCTCGATGCTTGTTTAAGTCCATAAATGGACTTCTTTAATTTGCATATTTTATGACGATCTGATGGATTGACGAAACCTTCAGGTTGTGTCATATACACATCCTCTTCTAGTTTTCCATTAAGGAAAGCGGTCTTCACATCCATCTGCCAGATCTCATAATCATAATATGCAGCTATCGCGAGAATAATCCGAATAAACTTGAACATGGCTACAGGAGAGAAAGTTTCATCATAATCTATCCCGTAGATTTGTTTGAAACCTTTCGCAACTAGCCTGCCTTTATAGGTAACCACGTTACCATCCATGTCAATCTTCTTTTTGAAGATCCACTTACAGCCTATAGGGATTACTCCCGGAGGCGGATCAACCAAATCCCAGACTTGGTTATCTGACATGGAGTCCATCTCGGCTCGCATAGCTTCAAGCCATCTCGCTGATTCCGGTCCACTGACCGCATCCGCATAAGTGAGGGGTTCATCATCAATGATGTAGACTCCGTCATAGCGCTCAGGCTGTCGACGGATCCTTCCCGATCTACGTGATTCCCGTGATATCTGAGCCTCTGGTTGTTCAATAACCTGTTCTATTGGCTCAGGCTCATCCAACTGAGTTTGACTACTTTGTCCTTCTTCTGGATATTCATCCAGCTTTATTTCTCTCCCACTGGCCTCTTGCAGAAGAAATTCCTTCTCAAGAAAAATAGCCGTACGAGCAACAAATACTTTGTTCTCCTTGGGATCGTAGAAATAATAACCCTTAGTTTCCTTAGGGTAACCGACAAAGATACATTTATCAGATCTGCTCTCCAGTTTCCCAGAGGCGAGCTTTTTGACATAAGCCTCGCAACCCCAGATTTTGATAAATGTCAAGCTCGGCTGTTTCCCATACCATAACTCATATGGAGTCTTTGAAACGGCCTTGGATGGCACTCGGTTTAGTACCTTTGCAGCTGTTTCTAGTGCAAATCCCCAAAAGGAGTAAGGTAGAGTAGCCTGACTCATCATAGAACGAACCATATCCAATAAGGTTCTATTTCTCCTCTCGGACACACCATTCCATTGCGGTGTTCCTGGCGGAGTGAGCTGTGAGATAATCCCACACTCCTTCAGATAATCAGTAAACTCATGACTCAAGTATTCTCCACCTCGATCTGATCGAAGTGCCTTGATATTTCGGCCTAACTGATTCTGTACTTCATTTTTGAACTCTTTGAACTTGTCAAAAGATTCACTTTTATGTCTCATCAGATAGACATAACCGTATCTACTGAAATCATCAGTAAAAGTAATGAAGTATAAGTAGCCACCTCTGGCATGTTTACTAAATGGCCCACACACATCACTATGAATGAGGTCAAGTAAACCTGAAGCCCTTTGTCCTTTATTAGAAAAAGGAGACTTCGTCATTTTACCCATTAAACAAGCTTTGCATGTATCAAGCTCCTCATAGGAGAATGATCCCAGCAGTCCATGGTCATGCAACCGCTTAATGCGCTTCTTGTTAATGTGGCCTAAACGACTATGCCATAGCAAGGTGCTATCATCAGCATACTTGGCTTTCTTATTATCAATTTGTTGTACAGAACATTCCATGTCCAACATGAATAACCCATTGTTAATTGACCCAGTAGCATAAACAATATTATCTAATGAAATACAACACTTTAAAGTTTTGCATTCAAAGGAAAACCCTTTCCTGACAAGAGCAGGAATAGAGATAATATTCTTAGTTATGCTCGGTACAAAATAACAATTGTCCAGTTCTAATACATAACCAGATGGTAAAGAGATGTAATATTGTCCTACAGCAACAGCAGCAACCCGTGCCCCGTTTCCAACTCGTAGGTCCACCTCATGCTGTCCCACCTGTCTTCTTCTCTTGAGTTCCTGTACATTTGAACAAATGTGAACTCCACATGCAGTGTCCAACACCCATGAAATAGAAGAAGAAGAAGATATCATGACTTCAGTCACAAAAATACCTGAGCTAGAAGTGAAAGGCTTGCTTCCCTTCTTATCTCCTTGGAGCGCTTTACAGTCCTTCTTCCAGTGACCCAGCTGGCCACAATGGAAACATCTGTATTCCTTCGACCACTTGATCTTTTGTTTCAGAGCCTTGTTGTAGCTCTTGACAGGGGCTTTGCCCTTCTTCCCCTTCTTCTTGTTCCTTGAAGGAATCATCAAGACAGAGGATGAAGGCTTTCCCTTTTCAAGAGTCTGCTCTATAGTATAGAGCATGTTCAGTAACTCTGTCGGGGTACAGTCGATCTTATTCATATTAAAATTAATGATGAACGGATCGAAAGAGGCCGGGAGAGACTGCAGGATAATGTCTACAACAAGCTCCTGATTGATGGTGTGTCCCAGTTTCTCTAGAGCCTCTTTGTACCCAATCATCTTGAGTACGTGAGCTCCCACTGGACTCCCTTCAGTCAGTTTGCTCTGAAAGAAAAGTTTTGTCAAGTTATAGCGTTCAGTCCTTGCCTGTGCAGCATACAGCATCTTGAGATTTGCTATAATTTCAATAGCAGATAAATCCTCATGCTGACGCTGAAGCTCTGGCGTCATAGACGCAAGCATAAGGCAAGCGACATCAATACTATCATTGACATGCTTCTCATAAGCATCCCGAACCGCCCTTGCGGCGTTCGCAGCGGGTTGAGGCGGTATTGCCGTCTCAAGGACATACAGTTTCCTCTCAGCCTTAAGAACAATCTTAAGGTGTCCGTACCAGTCTGAGAAGTTTGGCCCAGCAAACTTCTCCCTTTCCAGTAAGGATCGCACATTGAACGCTGTGGTGTTCGTTGCTGCAGTAATCTACAACATTGCAAGAACAACAAGGTCAGTATCAATGTTAGAATCAATCCAGGACTTAAGAATGATTCTTTTCTCACTATTTTATCTGACTGAAAAATCCATTAAAACAGTCCGAAAGAGTAACACTCTTTTAGTGAGATGGGATCTGTTGGGGTATGCCCTTAGCCTAATGTTTGAGGCCTTGGGATTGTATCAGTATCATGTAATAAACTTTTATGTTTATAAAGGCATGGTTATTATTCAGGTTGTTACATTGTCTGCTGCAATATATGTTCTTCTGAATAATGTCTCAAAGCTGTTCAGCTGGGCTGACATGCTGTTGTGTCCTTAGTCGATATATCTTGGTGAACATGAGACAGCCTTGATATGGTTAAGACTAATATGTGTTCTAATCTTATAGGATGCTTCGAGCATGGAATAAGATGTAGACTCATGGGTACATTGGATGTACTGGACAGACCCTACTAGGATATTCAATTGCTTGTCACAATGTGAATATTCCTTGAGTATGACAAGTGGCACATTTCCTCTGACTTGAGATCACTTGTGTTTTCTAAATGATGATTGTCATTGTTTTGAGTTAGTTCAATATCATTTGAAACATAATGATTATAGACTATCTTGGATGGTGAGCTTGAGTCATGTTAGGGCACTAGTGATAGACATAGGATTGCCGTCTCCTTGTTTAAGGAGTGTGATGTTCTAAAGGGGCCCCCTGGATGAGATGATTGAGAAAGTGTATGGCCATACCCAGGTGACTATGTTCATCTGATCTAATCATGCTCATCATATTGGAGCTACAAGCTTGACACGCTTGTCCAATAAGAACATCCAGTGGCAAAGGAAATATGTATGCTTTGTGAGTTGATTCACACTTGTGCTGTGGTTTGGGTGTAGTCTTGGAAGACTCTTTCCTTTATATCGGGAGACAGTGATGTGTTGCTAGATACCCCTCACTGATCGTGATAATGTAAATTATCGTTACCGACATTTAAAGGAAACCCTCAGGGTCGCACAATTTGATGATATGGCTTACTTAAGTCAGATCGTGAGGACTGAATTGTTTGGGTTCAGTTTAAAGGGATTTAATCTCTGATTGTAAGTGAGATCAAGTCTGATCATGTCTGATTGACTAGGGCTACAGATCGGTAAGCTTCGATTGAGAGAATGGATGCCAGATCGGTGAGATCAGAAGCATCTAGAGATCAACGGTCGGATCCAGAGCTTTAGGGTTCAATGTGATCTGGACTGATGGCTTGGGTCGAATGGTCTTTGAACCAGACCAAGTTGAACCGGCTCATGTAATGAGCGCATGGTTCAAGGCTTGGCGACATGTTCACTTGGCGTGAACGTTGGGGCGAGTGGTGGTTACTATTTTTAGTAACCATGATCTCCACTTGGATGAGGATCATGTTCGAAGAGACCATATTCCTCTATTCTCGCCATCTGATTTTTTCCTCTAGACGTTTTTGCGTGAGGCGACAACGTGAAGAAGAGAGGAAGTTTCGACCAAGCAAGGAGTTGCTCTCTCCCTTCCTCTTCGATCAAGGACACCTTGGAACTTTGCTAGCACAAAGAGCACCAAGGGTAGGCGCATTGATCATCTTGTGTGTGAAACTTAGGAGAAGGCTCGCTTGCGTCTTTCCTTCCAAAGCTTCATCAAACCGATGGCAATGGTATGAGTTTTTCTTCATCCATTCAAATATTCGAAAGCTAGTTATATGACATATATAGATCTTTTGAAACCCTAATATCCCATGCGAAATTTTGTTGCGCCACCATATGGGTTTCTACCCCTTTAGAAGGGGTTCCCTTCAATTGGTATCAGAGCGAGGTTTATATGTTCATATGATTGCTTTGATTGTGATCCAAATATGCTTAGATCTTATATGTGCGAAACTTGTTTATGCTTTTCTTTTTGCGCATCTATGTTGGCGCATATTGTGGCTTATGTTTTCTCAAAAGGAAATATCACATGCGCGATTAACATTAGATCTAAGGCCATGCTATAAACCCTTAGATGGGTTATTAGGGTTGAAATCTTAGTCTAGTCAAGATCCAACCAGTCTGATCAGACTATCTGACAGCCTTGATGGGTCGACCAGATAGCACCTTGGCGCAAGCTTGAGGTGGCTATAGGTCGACTGCAGACAGGCGTGTAGCGATGTCTGATTGAGACGACCCATGAACGCACCTGAGTTAGGCCCGGGGTCACACCCGCTTGCCAGACCTCAGTGTGGTCGTTCAGCCCTTGGCGCATGCATGGTTGGCCTTTTGGTCAACTCAAGTCAGTTAGGACTTGGTGCATGCAAGGGCAGTGGATCTGACTAGGTCTGATGAGTGGATCCCTAGTAATGGACCATTGTAAGGTTGTAGGGCAAATAAGGAAAATTAAAATTGATCCCATGGGGTTTTCAAAAATTTTAATTTTATGATGGATCACATGATTGTTGATTGATGCATATGTATGTTTATTTATTCTTATGTGGGCTGCCCGTGTTTTAATGTGTGCTGTGCTGGGGCCTGCGTGCCTGGGAATTAATTGTAAATTAATTTTTAATTTTGTGATCTGCGTATCACAGTTCAATTAATTTATAATGTGAAATTGACCTGCGTGTCAATCTTGTCTAGATAGTTAAATTTGTAATTTAATTAGACAAGAGCACAAAGCACACTTGGCAGAGGCGCTTGCAGCAGAGGCTTGACCAGGTGGGAGGTCCAGGGTTCGACTCTGGGACCAGGCGCAAATTCCTGGTAGGCGCACCTGAGTTGCAGATGGCGCTTGGGCCCTGGTTTGGGCCAGATGAGCAGCTAAAGACCCATGAAGAGCTCTTGTGAAGACTTAAGTTAGGTTAAGGTCTTACTTAGGCTCAATGGGCTTTTACCACATAAGATTCATGCTTTCTTTTATTTTATTGTTTAAATATTAGAATTGCATGATTAAGTTTATCTTCTGCTATCACCATAGGAATTGCATGATAGTGAAGAAGATAAAAGACCGTTAAAATCCAACGCTAAAATATCAAGCTCGTAAGCCTTCTGACGCGAAACCTCACTGTTCTGATTATCGTTGGAGCCGTGTTGTACCCACTCAGTGGGCACGTCCATCTATCTTCAGACGGTGCGGGATTACACCTGTGTGTTACAGAGTAGGGATTTATCCCTTCTCGTTGCTCAGCATAGCACATGGTGGTCCAGGGAGTAGGTCGGGTCAGCTTGACCGTGTAGGCTACATATGTGGCGCATATGGTAGCACATGGAGGCAGCCATCTGTGGGGTCAGAGACTGTGTTGTACCAACTCAGTTGGCACAGTCTGCTGGACTGCCCAGATGAAGGGGAATCGCACGGGTTGGCGATTGGCAGGGACTGCCTACCAGAGATTAGTGCTTGTACTCTCTGTGCATCTTATCTCGCCTGAGCAGGACGCGGAGACTAAGTATGAAATCTGGATCCCATCTCACTAAAAGAGTTCTACTCTTTCGGGCTGTTTTGTTGGATTTTTCAAGCTAGATAAAATAGTGAGAAAAAGAATCTTTCTTAAGTCCTGATTGATTCTTATACATTGATACTGACCTTGCTGTTCTTGCATTGTTGTAGATACCTGCAGCAACGAACACCATGAACTTCAATGTGCGATCCCTACTGGAAAGGGAGAAGTTTGCTGGGCCGAACTTCTCTGACTGGTTTGGACACCTTAAGATCGTACTTAAGGCAGAGAGGAAACTGTATGTCCTCGAGACGGCGATACCGCCTCAGCCCGCTCCGAACGCCGCAAGGGCGGTTCGGGAAGCCTATGAAAAGCACGTCAATGATAGCATTGATGTCGCTTGCCTGATGCTAGCGTCTATGACGCCACCGCTGCAGCGTCAGCATGAGGATATGTCTGCTATAGACATGATAGCGAACCTCAAGATGCTGTATGCTGCACAGGCGAGGACAGAACGCTATAACTTGACGAAGCTTTTCTTTCAGAGCAAACTGGCTGAAGGGAGCCCAGTGGGAGCTCACGTGCTCAAGATGATTGGGCACAAGGAGGCTCTAGAGAAACTGGGGCATACCATCAACCAGGAGCTTGCTGTGGATATTATTCTGCAGTCTCTCCCGCCTTCATTCGACGCGTTCATTATTAATTTTAATATGAACAAAATCGATTGTACTCCGGCAGAGCTGCTCAATATGCTCTTGACCACTGAGGAGACTCTGAAGGGTAAGCCTTCGACCTCTGTCTTAATGGTTCCTTCTAGGAACAAGAAGAAGGGGAAGAAGGGCAAGACCCCTGTCAAGAGCTACAGCAAGGCTTTGAAGCAAAAGGTCAAGCGGTCCAAGGAATACAGATGTTTCCACTGTGGCCAGCTAGGTCACTGGAAAAAGGACTGTAAAGCGCTCCAAGGAGATAAGAGGGGAAGCATCGCTTCTGGCTCAGGTATATTCGTGACTGAGGTCATGTTTTCATCTTCTTCTATATCATGAGTGTTGGACACTGCATGTGGAGTTCACATTTGTTCAAATGTACAGGAACTCAAGAGAAGAAGGCAGGTGGGACAGCATGAGGTGGACCTACGCGTTGGAAACGGGGCACGGGTTGCTGCTGTTGCTGTAGGAGACTATTTCATTTCTTTACCATCTGGACTTGTATTGGAACTAAACAGTTGTTATTTTGTTCCCAGTATTACTAAAAATATTATCTCCATTCCTGCTCTTGTCAGGAAGGGATTTTCCTTTGAATGCAATATTTCAAAGTGTGTTTTATCTTATGATAATATTGTTTATGCAACTGGTTCAATTAGCAATGGGTTATTCATGTTGGACATGGAGCGTTCTATACAAAATATTGATATTAAGAAAGCCAAGTATGCTGATGACAGCACCTTGCTATGGCATAGTCGTTTAGGCCATATAAACGAGAAACGCATTAAGCGGTTGCATGATTATGGACTGCTGGGGTCATTCTCCTACAAGGAGATTGATACATGCAAAGCTTGTTTGATGGGCAAAATGACGAAGTCACCTTTTCCTCACAAAGGTCAAAGGGCTTCAGGTTTACTTGACCTTATACACAGTGATGTGTGTGGGCCATTTAGTAAACATGCCAGAGGTGGCTATCAGTACTTCATTACCTTTACTGATGATTTCAGTAGGTATGGCTATGTCTTTTTAATGAGACATAAGAGTGAATCTTTTGACAAGTTCAAAGAGTTCAAGAGTGAAGTACAGAATCAGCTAGGCCGAAATATCAAGGCACTTCGCTCAGATCGAGGTGGAGAATATTTGAGTCATGCGTTTACTGACTATCTGAAGGAGTGTGGGATTATCTCACAGCTCACTCCGCCAGGAACACCGCAATGGAATGGTGTGTCCGAGAGGAGAAATAGAACGTTACTTGATATGGTTCGTTCTATGATGAGTCAGGCTTCTTTACCCAACTCCTTTTGGGGTTTTGCACTGGAAACAGCTGCAAAGGTACTAAACCGAGTGCCATCCAAGGCCGTTTCAAAGACGCCATATGAGTTATGGTATGGGAAACAGCCGAGCTTAACATTTATCAGGATCTGGGGTTGCGAGGCTTATGTCAAAAAGCTCGCCTCTGGGAAACTAGAGAGCAGATCTGACAAATGTATCTTTGTCGGTTACCCTAAGGAAACTAAGGGTTATTATTTCTTCGATCCCAAGGAGAACAAGGTTTTTGTTGCTCGGACGGCCATATTTCTTGAGAAGGAGTTTCTTCTGCAAGAGGCCAGTGGGAGAGAAATAAAGCTGGATGAGAATCCAGAGGAAGGACAAAGTGCTCAAGCACAGTTGGATGAGCCTGAGCCGGTAGATCAGGTTATTGAACATCCTGAGGCTCAGATATCACGGGAACTGCGAAGATCGGGAAGGATTCGTCGACAGCCTGAGCGCTATGACGGAGTCTACATCATTGATAATGATGAACCCCTCACTTATGCAGATGCGGTCAATGGACCGGAGTCAGCGAGATGGCTTGAAGCTATGCGCGCCGAGATGGACTCCATGTCAGATAACCAAGTTTGGGATTTGGTTGATCCGCCTCCGGGAGTTATCCCTATAGGCTGTAAATGGATCTTCAAGAAGAAGATTGACATGGATGGTAACGTGGTTACCTATAAAGGCAGGCTAGTTGCGAAAGGTTTCAAACAAATCTACGGGATAGATTATGATGAAACTTTCTCACCTGTAGCTATGTTTAAGTCTATTCGGATTCTTTTCGCGATAGCTGCATATTATGATTATGAGATCTGGCAGATGGATGTGAAAACAGCTTTCCTTAATGGAAATCTGGATGAGGATGTGTACATGACACAACCTGAGGGTTTCACTAATCCATCAGATCGTCATAAGATATGCAAGTTAAAGAAGTCCATTTATGGACTTAAGCAAGCATCGAGAAGCTGGAATATTCGTTTTGATGAATCAGTCACTGAATTTGGTTTCATCAAGAACGAGGATGACCCGTGTGTATATAAGAGGTTTAGTGGGAGCGTGATTACTTTCCTAGTCCTCTACGTCGATGATATCTTGATCATTGGAAATGACATTCCTGAAATGCATGCTGTGAAGGCATGGCTGAGGAAATGTTTCCAGATGAAAGATTTAGGAGAAGCAGCCTATGTATTAGGTGTGAAGATCTACAGGGATAGATCTAAGAGGCTTCTCGGGCTGTGCCAGAGTACTTACATCGATAAAGTCCTGGAGAGATTTCATTTAGAGAATTCTAAACGAGGATATCTTCCAGTCAGACATGGTCTGAATCTTTCGAAGAGTCAGTGTCCACAAACACAGACTGAGAAAGATGAAATGGACAATACGCCTTATGCTTCGGCTATTGGTTCCATTATGTATGCGATATTGTGTACTCGCCCAGACGTCGCTTACGGGTTAAGCATGACCAGTCGTTTCCAAAGTAATCCAGGTATGGCGCACTGGATTGCAGTCAAGAACATCTTAAAATATCTGCGGAGGACCAAAGATATGTTCTTGTTATATGGTGGTCAGGAAGAACTCAGTATAGAAGGATATACTGACGCTTCGTTCCAGTCGGACCAGGATGATTTCCGATCGCAATCAGGCTATGTTTTTAGCTTGAATGGAGGAGCAGTGGTGTGGAAGAGTTTCAAACAGTCAACTGTTGCTGATTCCACAACAGAAGCCGAGTATGTTGCAGCCTCGGAAGCATCCAAGGAGGCAGTGTGGATTCGTAAGTTCGTGAGAGAACTTGGTGTTGTTCCTTCGAGTGCAGATCCTTTGGTTATCTTCTGTGATAACACTGGAGCAATCGCACAAGCAAAGGAACCATGGTCGCACCAGAAGTCCTAGCACATACAAAGACGGTTTCATTTGATCAGGGAGATCATTGATCGTGGCGAGATCAAAGTTTGCAAGGTACATACAGATGACAATCTGGCAGACCCGCTTACCAAGCCTCTGGCGCAGCAGAAGCATGAGAAGCACTGTAATAATATGGGTTTGAGATTTCTCAACCATTAGATTAAGTGCAAGTGGGAGATTGTTGGGGTATGCCCTTAGCCTAATGTTTGAGGCCTTGGGATTGTATCAGTATCATGTAATAAACTTTTATGTTTATAAAGGCATGGTTATTATTCAGGTTGTTACATTGTCTGCTGCAATATATGTTCTTCTGAATAATGTCTCAAAGCTGTTCAGCTGGGCTGACATGCTGTTGTGTCCTTAGTCGATATATCTTGGTGAACATGAGACAGCCTTGATATGGTTAAGACTAATATGTGTTCTAATCTTATAGGATGCTTCGAGCATGGAATAAGATGTAGACTCATGGGTACATTGGATGTACTGGACAGACCCTACTAGGATATTCAATTGCTTGTCACAATGTGAATATTCCTTGAGTATGACAAGTGGCACATTTCCTCTGACTTGAGATCACTTGTGTTTTCTAAATGATGATTGTCATTGTTTTGAGTTAGTTCAATATCATTTGAAACATAATGATTATAGACTATCTTGGATGGTGAGCTTGAGTCATGTTAGGGCACTAGTGATAGACATAGGATTGCCGTCTCCTTGTTTAAGGAGTGTGATGTTCTAAAGGGGCCCCCTGGATGAGATGATTGAGAAAGTGTATGGCCATACCCAGGTGACTATGTTCATCTGATCTAATCATGCTCATCATATTGGAGCTACAAGCTTGACACGCTTGTCCAATAAGAACATCCAGTGGCAAAGGAAATATGTATGCTTTGTGAGTTGATTCACACTTGTGCTGTGGTTTGGGTGTAGTCTTGGAAGACTCTTTCCTTTATATCGGGAGACAGTGATGTGTTGCTAGATACCCCTCACTGATCGTGATAATGTAAATTATCGTTACCGACATTTAAAGGAAACCCTCAGGGTCGCACAATTTGATGATATGGCTTACTTAAGTCAGATCGTGAGGACTGAATTGTTTGGGTTCAGTTTAAAGGGATTTAATCTCTGATTGTAAGTGAGATCAAGTCTGATCATGTCTGATTGACTAGGGCTACAGATCGGTAAGCTTCGATTGAGAGAATGGATGCCAGATCGGTGAGATCAGAAGCATCTAGAGATCAACGGTCGGATCCAGAGCTTTAGGGTTCAATGTGATCTGGACTGATGGCTTGGGTCGAATGGTCTTTGAACCAGACCAAGTTGAACCGGCTCATGTAATGAGCGCATGGTTCAAGGCTTGGCGACATGTTCACTTGGCGTGAACGTTGGGGCGAGTGGTGGTTACTATTTTTAGTAACCATGATCTCCACTTGGATGAGGATCATGTTCGAAGAGACCATATTCCTCTATTCTCGCCATCTGATTTTTTTCCTCTAGACGTTTTTGCGTGAGGCGACAACGTGAAGAAGAGAGGAAGTTTCGACCAAGCAAGGAGTTGCTCTCTCCCTTCCTCTTCGATCAAGGACACCTTGGAACTTTGCTAGCACAAAGAGCACCAAGGGTAGGCGCATTGATCATCTTGTGTGTGAAACTTAGGAGAAGGCTCGCTTGCGTCTTTCCTTCCAAAGCTTCATCAAACCGATGGCAATGGTATGAGTTTTTCTTCATCCATTCAAATATTCGAAAGCTAGTTATATGACATATATAGATCTTTTGAAACCCTAATATCCCATGCGAAATTTTGTTGCGCCACCATATGGGTTTCTACCCCTTTAGAAGGGGTTCCCTTCAGGATCCAGATTTCATACTTGGTCTCCGCGTCCCGCTCAGGCAAGATAAGATGCACAGAGAGTACAAGCACTAATCACCGGTAGGCTATCCATGCCAATCGCCAACCCGTGCGATTCCCCTTCATCTAGGCAATCCAGAAGACTGTGCCAACTGAGTTGGTACAACACAGTCTCTGATTCCACAGATGGCTGCCTCCATATAGCTAACATATGCTCAATATGTAGCCCACATGGTCAAGCTGACCTGACCTACTCCCTGGACCACCACGTGCTATGCTGAGCAACGAGAAGCGATAAATCCCTTCTCTGTAACACGCAGGTGTAATCACACACCGTTTGAAGATAGCTGGGCGTGCCCACTGAGTGGGTACAACACGGCTCCAACGATAGTCAGAACAGTGAGGTTTCGCGTCAGAAGGCTTTCGTGCTTGATATTTAACGTTGGATTTTAACGGTCCTTTTATCTTCTTACTACCATGCATATCCTATGGTGATAGGAGAAGATTAACTCATGTAGGTGCTAATATTACTTAAACAGTAAATTGAAAGCACAATGATCTTATGTGGTAAACGCCCATTAAGCCTAAGTAAGACCTTAGTTTAATATAAGTCTTCACTTGAGCTCTTCATGGTTCTTTTGCACTTCATCTGGCCCAGCCCGGGCCCAAGCGCCCTCTGCAGCTCAGATGCGCCCACTGAAGAGTCCCCTTCAAGGGGGAGCGCAAGCGGATAAAACCCCTTTCAAGAGGGGGGCCGAAACCCTAAGGTAGGGGGCGCATGCAAGTTTGCTAGGGTTTCATCATATATGATCGCTTACATGCTCATATAATCAACTATGATAAATTGATTGAAGCAAGAGGGAGATTCATACCAACGCCATTGGCTTGGAGGTCGGCTTGGAAGAAGAGAGCAACTTAGATCTCCTCCAAAAGTTCACACACAAGATGAAGATCGCCTACCCCTTGTGATGCTTGTGCTAGCAAGAATCTTCAAGGGTCCTTGCCGTGTGTAAGGGGATGAAGAGACGATTTCCTTTTCGGCCGAGAGCTCCACACGCAAAACCACTTCTCGTCGTCAACCTCTTGCCCAACCAAGTTCAAGGCGTTGAAGTGAAGACAAGAACGCATATGCGTTTTGGCGTTCAAGAGAAACCGGCCTTGATGACTTTCCATAAATGGATGATCATCAAGCCATGCGCTTACTCCAACCCAAAACGCATATTAGCATTGAACCAAGCGTTCACCTTTGTGAACCGGTTCAAGCCAACATGTTCCAATCGCATTTGGTTCATGAACCAAACCGAAATAGCTCAAGCCATGTGGTCTAGACCATATTGAACCCTAAGGCTCAAGATCTCACCATTCATCTCCTGATGCTCCTGATCTCACCGATCTAGCATCATCTCTCTCGATCGAAGCTTACCGATCTCAAGCCCTAATCAATCAAACATGATCAGACCAGATCTCACTTACAATCAGAGATTAAATCCCTTTAAACTGAATCCAAACAATTCAGTCCACACGATCTGACTCAAGTAAGCCATATCATCAATTGTGCGACCCTGAGGGTTTCCTTTAAATGTCGGTAACGATAACTCACGTTATCACGATCAGTGAGGGGTATCTAGCAACACATCACTATCTCCCGATATAAAGGAAAGAGTCTTCCAAGACTACTCCCAAACCACAGCACAAGTGTGAATCTATTCACAAGGCATGCATGTGTCCCTTGCCACTGGATGTTCTTATTGGACAAGCGTGTCAAGCCTGTGACTCCAATATGATGAGCATGATTAGATCAGATGATCATAGTCATCTGGGTATGGCCATACACTATCTCAATCATCTCATCTAGGGGGGCCCTTATAGAACATCACACTCCTTCAACAAGGAGACGGCAATCCTCTATCTATCACTAGTGCCCTAACCTGACTCAAGCTCATTATCCAAGATAGTCTATAACCATTATCTTTCAAATGATATTGAACTACCTCAAAACAATGACAATCATCATTCAGAGACACAAGTGATCTCAAGTCAAAGGACATGTGCCACTTGTAGCATACAAGGATTATTCACATTGTGACAAGCAATAAGAATATCCTAGTAGGGTCTGTCCAGTACATCCAATGTACCCATGAGTCTACATCTTATTCCATGCTCGAAGCATCCTATAAGATTAGAACACATATTAGTCTCAATCATATCAAGGCTGTCTCATGTTCACCAAGATATATCGACTAAGGACATTATAGCATGTCAGCCTAGCTGAACAGCTTTGAGACATTAATCAGAAGTACACTTATTACAGCAGACAAGGTAACAACCTGAATAATAACCATGCCTTTATAAACACAAGAGTTTATTACATGATACTGTTACAATCCCAAAGGCCTCAAACATTAGCCTTAAGGGCATACCCCAACAATCTCCCACTTGCACTTAATCTAATGGTTGAGAAACCTCAAACCCATATTATTACAGTGCTTCTCATGCTTCTGCTGCGCCAGAGGCTTAGTAAGCGGGTCTGCCAGATTGTCATCTGTATGAACCTTGCAGATTTTGATCTCACCACGATCAATGATCTCCCGGATCAAGTGAAACCGTCTCTGTATGTGCTTGGACTTCTGGTGCGACCGTGGTTCCTTTGCTTGTGCGATGGCTCCAGTGTTATCACAGAAGATAACCAAAGGATCAGCACTCGAAGGAACAACACCAAGTTCTCTCACGAACTTACGAATCCACACTGCCTCCTTGGATGCTTCCGAGGCTGCAACATACTCGGCTTCTGTTGTGGAATCAGCAACAGTTGACTGTTTGAAACTTTTCCACACCACTGCTCCACCATTCAAGCTAAAAACATAGCCTGATTGCGATCGGAAATCATCCTGGTCCGACTGGAACGAAGCGTCAGTATATCCTTCAATACTGAGTTCTTCCTGACCACCATATATCAAGAACTTATCTTTGGTCCTCCGCAGATATTTTAAAATGTTCTTGACCGCAATCCAGTGCGCCATACCTGGATTACTTTGGAACCGACTGGTCACGCTTAACCCGTAAGCGACGTCTGGGCGAGTACACAACATCGCATACATAATGGACCCAATAGCCGAAGCATAAGGCGTATTGTCCATTTCATCTTTCTCAGTCTGTGTTTGTGGACACTGACTCTTTGAAAGATTCAGACCATGTCTGACTGGCAGATATCCTCTTTTAGAATTCTCTAAATGGAATCTCTCCAGGACTTTATCGATGTACGTACTCTGGCACAGCCCGAGAAGCCTCTTAGATCTATCCCTGTAGATCTTCACACCTAACACATAGGCTGCTTCTCCTAGATCTTTCATCTGGAAACATTTTCCTAACCATGCTTTAACGGCATGCAGTTCAGGAATATCGTTTCCAATGATCAAGATATCGTCGACGTAGAGGACTAGGAAAGTAATCACGCTCCCACTAAACCTCTTATATACACACGGGTCATCTTCGTTCTTGATGAAACCAAACTCAGAGATTGATTCATCAAAACGAATATTCCAGCTTCTTGATGCTTGCTTAAGTCCATAAATAGACTTCTTTAACTTGCATATTTTATGACGATCTGATGGATTCGTGAAACCCTCAGGTTGTGTCATATACACATCCTCATCCAGATTTCCATTAAGGAAAGCTGTCTTCATATCCATCTGCCAGATCTCATAATCGTAATATGCAGCTATCGCGAAAAGAATCCGAATAGACTTAAACATAGCTACAGGTGAGAAAGTTTCATCATAATCTATCCCGTAGATTTGTTTGAAACCTTTCGCAACTAGCCTGCCTTTATAGGTAACTACGTTACCATCCATGTCAATCTTCTTCTTGAAGATCCATTTACAGCCTATAGGGATTACTCCCGGAGGCGGATCAACCAAATCCCAGACTTGGTTATCTGACATGGAGTCCATTTCGGCTCGCATAGCATCAAGCCATCTAGCTGACTCCGGTCCACTGACCGCATCCGCATAAGTGAGGGGTTCATCATTATCAATGATGTAGACTCCGTCATAGCGCTCAGGCTGTCGACGGATCCTTCCCGATCTTCGCGGTTCCCGTGATATTTGAGCCTCAGGTTGTTCAATAACCTGATCCACCGGCTCAGGCACATCCAACTGTGCTTGACTACTTTGTCCATCCTCTGGATTCTCATCCAGCTTTATTTCTCTCCCACTGGCCTCTTGCAGAAGAAACTCCTTCTCAAGAAATATGGCCGTCCGAGCAACAAATACTTTGTTCTCTTTGGGATCGTAGAAATAATAACCCTTAGTTTCCTTAGGGTAACCGACAAATATACATTTCTCAGATCTGCTCTCCAGTTTCCCAGTGGCGAGCTTTTTGACATAAGCCTCGCAACCCCAGATCCTGATAAATGTCAAGCTTGGCTGTTTCCCATACCATAACTCATATGGTGTCTTAGAAACTGCCTTGGATGGCACTCGGTTTAGTACCTTTGCAGCTGTTTCCAGTGCAAATCCCCAAAAGGAGTATGGAAGAGTAGCCTGACTCATCATAGAACGAACCATATCAAGTAACGTTCTATTTCTCCTCTCGGACACACCATTCCATTGCGGTGTTCCTGGCGGAGTGAGCTGTGAGATAATCCCACACTCTTTTAGATAGTCAGTAAACGCATGACTTAGGTATTCACCACCTCGATCAGAACGAAGTGCCTTGATATTTCGGCCTAACTGATTTTGTACTTCATTTTTGAACTCTTTGAACCTGTCAAAAGATTCACTTTTATGTCTCATAAGATAGACATAACCATACCTACTGAAATCATCAGTAAAGGTAATGAAGTACTGATAGCCACCTCTGGCATGTTTACTAAAAGGCCCACACACATCACTGTGTATAAGGTCAAGTAAACCTGAAGCCCTTTGACCTTTGTTAGGAAAAGGTGACTTCGTCATTTTACCCATCAAACAAGCTTTGCATGTATCAATCTCCTCATAGGAGAATGATCCCAGCAGTCCATGATCATGCAACCGCTTAATGCGCTTCTCGTTAATATGGCCTAAACGACTATGCCATAGCAAGGTGCTGTCATCAGCATACTTGGCTTTCTTAACATCAACACTTTGTATAGAACTTTCCATGTCCAACATGTATAACCCATTGTTAATTGAACCAGTTGCATAAACAATATTATCTAAAGATAAAACACACTTTGAAATATTGCATTCAAAGGCAAATCCTTTCCTGACAAGAGCAGGAATAGAGACAATATTTTTAGTTATACTGGGTACAAAATAACAATTGTTTAATTCTAATACAATGCCAGATGGTAAAGAAATGAAATAGTCTCCTACAGCAACAGCAGCAACCCGTGCCCCGTTTCCAACGCGTAGGTCTACCTCATGCTGTCCCACCTGCCTTCTTCTCTTGAGTTCATGTACATTTGAACAAATGTGAACTCCACATGCAGTGTCCAACACCCATGAAATAGAAGAAGATGAAACCATGACTTCCGTCACGTAAATACCTGAGCCAGAAGCGATGCTTCCCCTCTTATCTCCTTGGAGCGCTTTACAGTCCTTTTTCCAGTGACCCAGCTGGCCACAGTGGAAACACCTGTTGTCCTTGGACCGCTTCACCTTCTGTTTCAGAGCCTTACTGTAGTTCTTGACAGGGGCCTTGCCCTTCTTCCCCTTCTTCTTGTTCCTGGAAGGAACCATTAAGACAGAGGTTGAAGGCTTTCCCTTCAGAGTTTCCTCAGTAGTCAAGAGCATGTTCAACAGCTCTGCCGGTGTACAATCGATTTTGTTCATATTAAAGTTAATGATGAACGCATCGAAAGAGGGCGGAAGAGACTGCAGAATGATGTCTACAGCAAGCTCCTGGTTGACGGTATGCCCCAGTTTCTCCAGAGCCTCCTTGTGCCCAATCATCTTGAGCACGTGAGCTCCCACTGGGCTCCCTTCAGCCAGTTTGCTCTGAAAGAAGAGCTTCGTCAGATTATAGCGTTCTGTCCTCGCCTGTGCAGCATACAGCATCTTGAGGTTCGCTATAATCTCTATAGCCGACATATCCTCATGCTGACGCTGCAGCGGTGGCTGTTGGGGTATGCCCTTAAGGCTAATGTTTGAGGCCTATGGGAATGTATTTGTATCATGTAATAAACTGTTATGTTTATAAAGGCATGGTTGTTATTCAGTTAGCTACATTGTCTGCTGCAATATATGTTCTTCTGAATAATGTCTCAAAGCTGTTCAGCTCGGCTGACATGCTATTATGTCCTTAGTCGATATATCTTGGTGAACATGAGACAGCCTTGATATGATTAAGACTAATATGTGTTCTAATCTTATAGGATGCTTCGAGCATGGAATAAGATGTAGACTCATGGGTACATTGGATGTACTGGACAGACCCTACTAGGATGTTCAATTGTTTGTCACAATGTGAATATTCCTTGATTAAGACAAGTGGCACATTTCCTCTGACTTGAGATCACTTGTGTTTTCTGAATGATGATTGTCATTGTTTTGAGATGGTTCAATATCATTTGAAAGATAATGATTATAGACTATCTTGGATGGTGAGCTTGAGTCAGGTTAGAGCACTAGTGATAGACATAGGATTGCCGTCTCCTTGTTTAAGGAGTGTGATGTTCTAAAGGGGCCCCCTGGATGAGATGATTGAGAAAGTGTATGGCCATACCCAGGTGACAGTGTTCATCTGTTCTAATCATGCTCATCATATTGGAGTTACGAGCTTGACAGGCTTGTCCAATAAGAACATCCAGTGGCAAAGGAAATATGCATGCCTTGTGAAATGATTCACACTTGTGCTGTGGTTTGGGTGTAGTCTTGGAAGACTCTTTCCTTTCTATCGGGAGACAGTGATGTGTTGCTAGATACCCCTCACTGATCGTGATAATGAGAATTATCGTTACCGACATTTAAAGGAAACCCTCAGGGTCGCACAATTTGATGATATGGCTTACTTAAGTCAGATCGTGTGGACTGAATTGTTTGGGTTCAGTTTAAAGGGATTTAATCTCTGATTGTGAGTGAGATCTGGTCTGATCATGTTTGATTGATTAGGGCTTAAGATCGGTAAGCTTCGATCGAGAGAATAGATGCCAGATCGGTCAGATCAGGGGCATCGAGGAGATCGACGGTTAGATCGGGAACCTTAGGGTTTATTTAAGATCTAGACTAGATCATTGGCTTGATTGGTTCTTAAACCGAACCAAAGTGAACCGGCTCACTTGATGAGCGCATGGTTCAAGGGGAGAGGAGTTGGCGACAAGTTCACTTGGCGTGAACGTTGGGGTGAGGAGTGGTTACTATTTTTAGTAACCATGATCTCCACTTGGAGAGAGCGCTCATCCAAAATAGAGTATACCCTATTTTCGCCAACACAATTAATTCCTCTCGCCCATATTCCTCTCGACTCTCGTGAGTGTGGCGACGCTTGAAGGATTGAGGAGGATTCGGCCAAGAGAAAAGATCTCCATCCCTTTCTCATTCGATCAAGGATTCTTTGAAGCCTTGCTAGCACAAGGAGCGACAAAGAGTTTGCCATCATCCTCTTGTGTGCGGGACTTTGGAGAAGTGGCACTTGCGACTTTAGCTTCCAAGGCAACACCTACTCCATGGCGATGGTATGATCGTTTTGCATCATCTTTGATAATCTTATATCGAGTTGATCTTTTAACATGCAAGTCGATTCTATAACCCTAGTTTCCGCAAGTCAAAATTTTATGCGCCATCACTTTAGGGTTTTTGCTCCCCCTAGAAGGGGACCCCCCTTAGGCTAAAGGGGTAACTTCAATTGGTATCAGAGCTAGATTACTGTATGTTATCTTGATTGCTTGATGCTTTACGTGATCCATGATTGTGCTAGTTCATTTGATCTAATGTTTATTCATGACATGCGTAACTACATGCTAGAACATTTGTTGCAAGTTGACGCATGTATAAATAGTATGCGCTTCTAGTAGTTTTGTTTTCTTTAAAACTTAACACTTGCGCGTATATCATTAGATCAAGGCCTTGCATTAAACCCTTAGACGGGTTATTAGGGTTGAAGTCACCCCTAGTTTAGATCCAACAGTCTGATCAGACTATCTGACAGCCTGAATGGGTCGACCAGATAGCACCTTGGCGCAAGCCTATGGTGGCTATAGGTCGACTGCAGACAGGTGTGTAGCGATGTCTGATTGAGACGATTAATGAACGCACCTGAGTTAGGCCCGGGGTCACGCCCGCTTGCCAGACCTCAGTGTGGTCGTTCAGCCCTGACGCATGCATGGTTGACCTTATGGTCGACTCAAGTCAGTTAGGACTTGGTGCATGTAAGGGCAGTGGATCTGACTAGGTTGGATGAGTGGATCCCTAGTAATGGACCGTTGTAAGGTTGTAGGGCAAATAAGGAAAATTAAAATTGATCCCATGGGGTTTTCGAAAATTTTAATTTTTATGATGGATCACATGGTTGTTGATTGATGCATATGTTTGTCTATTTAGTCTTATGTGGGCTGCCCATATTAATTGTGTGCTGTGCTGGGGCCTGCGTGCCTGGATTTTAAAAATTGTAAATTAATTATTGTGATCTGCGTATCACATTGCTTTAATTTATAAAATGTAATTGACCTGCGTGTCAATCTTGTCTAGATAGTTAAATTTGTAATTTAATTAGACAAGAGCACAGAGCACACTTGGCAGAGGCGCATGCAGCTGTGGCTGGACCAGGTGGGAGGTCTAGGGTTCGACCCTAGGACCTGGCGCATTTTCCTGGTGGGCGCACCAGAGCTGTAATTGGCGCTTGGGCCCTGGTTTGGGCCAGATGAGCAGCAAAAGACCCATGAAGAGCAAGTGAAGACTTAAGTTAGGTTAAGGTCTCACTAGGGCTATGGGCTTTTACCACATAAGATTCATGCTTTCTTTTATTTATTGTTTAAATATTTGAATTGCATGATTAAGTTTATCTTCTGCTATCACCATAGGAATTGCATGATAGTGAAGAAGATAAAAGACCGTGAAAATCCAACGCTTAATATCAAGCTCGTAAGCCTTCTGACGCGAAACCTCACTGTTCTGATTATCGTTGGAGCCGTGTTGTACCCACTCAGTGGGCACGTCCATCTATCTTCAGAGGGTGTGGGATTACACCTGTGTGTTACAGAGTAGGGATTTATCCCTTCTCGTTGCTCAGCATAGCACATGGTGGTCCAGGGAGTAGGTCGGGTCAGCTTGACCGTGTTGGCTACATATGTGGAGCATATGGTAGCACATGGAGGCAGCCATCTGTGGGATCAGAGACTGTGTTGTACCAACTCAGTTGGCGCAGTCTGCTGGATTGCCCAGATGAAGGGGAATCGCACGGGTTGGCGATCGGCAGGGAATGCCTACCGGAGATTAGTGCTTGTACTCTCTGTGCATCTTATCTCGCTTGAGCGGGACGCGGAGACCAAGTATGAAATCCGGATCCCATCTCACTAAAAGAGTATTACTCTTTCGGGCTGTTTTGCTGGATTTTACCAGCCAGATAAAATAGTGAGAAAAAGAATCTTTCTTAAGTCCTGATTGATTCTTATACATTGATACTGACCTTGCTGTTCTTGCATTGTTGTAGATACCTGCAGCAACGAACACCATGAACTTCAATGTGCGATCCCTACTGGAAAGGGAGAAGTTTGCTGGGCCGAACTTCTCTGACTGGTTTGGACACCTTAAGATCGTTCTTAAGGCAGAGAGGAAACTGTATGTCCTCGAGACGGCGATACCGCCGCAGCCCGCTCCGAACGCCGCAAGGGCGGTTCGGGAAGCCTATGAAAAGCACGTCAATGATAGCATTGATGTCGCTTGCCTGATGCTAGCGTCTATGACGCCACCGCTGCAGCGTCAGCATGAGGATATGTCAGCTATACAGATTATAGCAAACCTCAAGATGCTGTATGCTGCACAGGCGAGGACTGAACGCTATAATTTGACTAAGCTCTTCTTTCAGAGCAAACTGGCTGAAGGGAGCCCAGTGGGAGCTCACGTGCTCAAGATGATTGGGCACAAGGAGGCTCTGGAGAAACTGGGGCACACCATCAACCAGGAGCTTGCTGTGGACATTATTCTGCAGTCTCTCCCGCCATCATTCGACGCGTTCATTATTAATTTTAATATGAACAAAATCGATTGTACTCCGGCAGAGCTGCTGAATATGCTCTTGACCACTGAGGAGACTCTGAAGGGTAAGCCTTCGACCTCTGTCTTGATGGTTCCTTCAAGGAACAAGAAGAAGGGGAAGAAGGGCAAGGCCCCGGTCAAGAATTACAGCAAGGCTCTGAAGCAGAAGGTGAAGCGGTCCAAGGAATACAGGTGTTTCCACTGTGGCCAGCTGGGTCACTGGAAAAAGGACTGTAAAGCGCTCCAAGGAGATAAGAGGGGAAGCTTCGCTTCTGGCTCAGGTATATTCGTGACTGAGGTCATGTTCTCTTCTTCTATATCATGGGTGTTGGACACTGCATGTGGAGTTCACATTTGTTCAAATGTACAGGAACTCAAGAGAAGAAGACAGGTGGGACAGCATGAGGTGGACCTACGAGTTGGAAACGGGGCACGGGTTGCTGCTGTTGCTGTAGGAGACTATTTCATTTCTTTACCATCTGGACTTGTATTGGAACTAGACAATTGTTACTTTGTTCCCAGTATAACTAAAAATATTATCTCCATTCCTGCTCTTGTCAGGAAGGGATTTTCCTTTGAATGCAATATTTCAAAGTGTATTTTGTCTTTTGATAATATTGTTTATGCAACTGGTTCAATTAACAATGGGTTATACATGTTGGACATGGAATGTTCGATACAGCAAATTGATATTAAGAAAGCCAAGTATGCTGATGACAGCACCTTGCTATGGCATAGTCGTTTAGGCCATATTAACGAGAAACGCATTAAGCGGTTGCATGATCATGGACTGCTGGGATCATTCTCCTATAAGGAGATTGATACATGCAAAGCTTGTTTGATGGGTAAAATGACGAAGTCACCTTTTCTTCACAAAGGTCAAAGGGCTTCAGGTTTACTTGACCTTATACACAGTGATGTGTGTGGGCCATTTGGTAAACATGCCAGAGGTGGCTATCAGTACTTCATTACCTTTACTGATGATTTCAGTAGATACGGGTATGTCTATCTGATGAGACATAAGAGTGAATCTTTTGACAAGTTCAAAGAGTTCAAGAATGAAGTACAGAATCAGCTAGGCCGAAATATCAAGGCACTTCGCTCAGATCGAGGTGGTGAATACCTAAGTCATACGTTTACTGACTATCTGAAGGAGTGTGGGATCATCTCACAGCTCACTCCGCCAGGAACACCGCAATGGAATGGTGTGTCCGAGAGGAGAAATAGAACGCTACTTGATATGGTTCGTTCTATGATGAGTCAGGCTACTCTTCCATACTCCTTTTGGGGTTTTGCGCTAGAAACAGCTGCAAAGGTACTAAACCGAGTGCCATCCAAGGCAGTTTCAAAGACGCCATATGAGTTATGGTATGGGAAACAGCCGAGCTTGACATTTATCAGGATCTGGGGCAGCGAGGCTTATGTCAAAAAGCTCGCCTCTGGGAAACTAGAGAGCAGATCTGACAAATGTATCTTTGTCGGTTACCCTAAGGAAACTAAGGGTTATTATTTCTACGATCCCAAAGAGAACAAGGTTTTTGTTGCTCGGACGGCCATATTTCTTGAGAAGGAGTTTCTTCTGCAAGAGGCCAGTGGGAGAGAAATAAAACTGGATGAGAATCCAGAGGAAGGACAAAGTGATCAAGCACAGTTGGATGAGCCTGAGCCGGTAGAACAGGTTATTGAACAACCTGAGGCTCAGATATCACGGGAACCGCGAAGATCGGGAAGGATCCGTCGACAGCCTGAGCGCTATGACGGAGTCTACATCATTGAAAATGATGAACCCCTCACTTATGCGGATGCGGTCAGTGGACCGGAGTCAGCGAGATGGCTTGAAGCTATGCGCGCCAAGATGGACTCCATGTCAGATAACCAAGTCTGGGATTTGGTTGATCCGCCTTCGGGAGTTATCCCTATAGGCTGTAAATGGATCTTCAAGAAGAAGATTGACATGGATGGTAACGTGGTTACCTATAAAGGCAGGCTAGTTGCGAAAGGTTTCAAACAAATCTACGGGATAGATTATGATGAAACTTTCTCACCTGTAGCCATGTTTAAGTCTATTCGGATTCTTTTCGCGATAGCTGCATATTATGATTATGAGATTTGGCAGATGGATGTGAAAACAGCTTTCCTTAATGGAAATCTGGATGAGGATGTGTATATGACACAACCTGAGGGTTTCACTAATCCATCAGATCGTCATAAGATATGCAAGTTAAAGAAGTCCATTTATGGACTTAAGCAAGCATCTAGAAGCTGGAATATTCGTTTTGATGAATCAGTTACTGAATTTGGTTTCATCAAGAACGAGGATGACCCGTGTGTATATAAGAGGTTTAGTGGGAGCGTGATTACTTTCCTAGTCCTCTACGTCGATGACATCTTGATCATTGGAAATGACATTCCTGAAATGCATGCTATTAAAGCATGGCTGAGGAAGTGTTTCCATATGAAAGATTTAGGAGAAGCAGCCTATGTGTTAGGTGTGAAGATCTACAGGGATAGATCTAAGAGGCTTCTCGGGCTGTGCCAGAGTACTTACATCGATAAGGTCCTGGAGAGATTTCATTTAGAGAATTCTAAACGTGGATATCTTCCAGTCAGACATGGTCTGAGTCTTTCGAAGAGTCAGTGTCCACAAACACAGACTGAGAAAGATGAAATGGACAATACGCCTTATGCTTCGGCTATTGGTTCCATTATGTATGCGATGTTGTGTACTCGCCCAGACGTCGCTTACGGGTTAAGCGTAACCAGTCGTTTCCAAAGTAATCCAGGTATGGCGCACTGGATTGCAGTCAAGAACATCTTAAAATATCTGCGGAGGACCAAAGATATGTTCTTGATATATGGTGGTCAGGAAGAACTCAGTATTGAAGGATATACTGACGCTTCGTTCCAGTCGGACCAGGATGATTTCCGATCGCTATCAGGTTATGTTTTTAGTTTGAATGGAGGTGCAGTGGTGTGGAAGAGTTTCAAACAGTCAACTGTTGCTGATTCCACAACAGAAGCCGAGTATGTTGCAGCCTCGGAAGCATCCAAGGAGGCAGTCTGGATTCGTAAGTTCGTGAGAGAACTTGGTGTTGTTCCTTCGAGTGTCGATCCTTTGGTTATCTTCTGTGATAACACTGGAGCAATCGCACAAGCAAAGGAACCACGGTCGCACCAGAAGTCCAAGCACATACTGAGACGGTTTCACTTGATCAGGGAGATCATAGATCGTGGCGAGATCAAAATCTGCAAGGTTCATACAGATGACAATCTGGCAGACCCGCTTACCAAGCCTCTGGCGCAGCAGAAGCATGAGAAGCACTGTAATAATATGGGTTTGAGATTTCTCAACCATTAGATTAAGTGCAAGTGGGAGATTGTTGGGGTATGCCCTTAAGGCTAATGTTTGAGGCCTATGGGAATGTATTTGTATCATGTAATAAACTGTTATGTTTATAAAGGCATGGTTGTTATTCAGTTAGCTACATTGTCTGCTGCAATATATGTTCTTCTGAATAATGTCTCAAAGCTGTTCAGCTCGGCTGACATGCTATTATGTCCTTAGTCGATATATCTTGGTGAACATGAGACAGCCTTGATATGATTAAGACTAATATGTGTTCTAATCTTATAGGATGCTTCGAGCATGGAATAAGATGTAGACTCATGGGTACATTGGATGTACTGGACAGACCCTACTAGGATGTTCAATTGTTTGTCACAATGTGAATATTCCTTGATTAAGACAAGTGGCACATTTCCTCTGACTTGAGATCACTTGTGTTTTCTGAATGATGATTGTCATTGTTTTGAGATGGTTCAATATCATTTGAAAGATAATGATTATAGACTATCTTGGATGGTGAGCTTGAGTCAGGTTAGAGCACTAGTGATAGACATAGGATTGCCGTCTCCTTGTTTAAGGAGTGTGATGTTCTAAAGGGGCCCCCTGGATGAGATGATTGAGAAAGTGTATGGCCATACCCAGGTGACAGTGTTCATCTGTTCTAATCATGCTCATCATATTGGAGTTACGAGCTTGACAGGCTTGTCCAATAAGAACATCCAGTGGCAAAGGAAATATGCATGCCTTGTGAAATGATTCACACTTGTGCTGTGGTTTGGGTGTAGTCTTGGAAGACTCTTTCCTTTCTATCGGGAGACAGTGATGTGTTGCTAGATACCCCTCACTGATCGTGATAATGAGAATTATCGTTACCGACATTTAAAGGAAACCCTCAGGGTCGCACAATTTGATGATATGGCTTACTTAAGTCAGATCGTGTGGACTGAATTGTTTGGGTTCAGTTTAAAGGGATTTAATCTCTGATTGTGAGTGAGATCTGGTCTGATCATGTTTGATTGATTAGGGCTTAAGATCGGTAAGCTTCGATCGAGAGAATAGATGCCAGATCGGTCAGATCAGGGGCATCGAGGAGATCGACGGTTAGATCGGGAACCTTAGGGTTTATTTAAGATCTAGACTAGATCATTGGCTTGATTGGTTCTTAAACCGAACCAAAGTGAACCGGCTCACTTGATGAGCGCATGGTTCAAGGGGAGAGGAGTTGGCGACAAGTTCACTTGGCGTGAACGTTGGGGTGAGGAGTGGTTACTATTTTTAGTAACCATGATCTCCACTTGGAGAGAGCGCTCATCCAAAATAGAGTATACCCTATTTTCGCCAACACAATTAATTCCTCTCGCCCATATTCCTCTCGACTCTCGTGAGTGTGGCGACGCTTGAAGGATTGAGGAGGATTCGGCCAAGAGAAAAGATCTCCATCCCTTTCTCATTCGATCAAGGATTCTTTGAAGCCTTGCTAGCACAAGGAGCGACAAAGAGTTTGCCATCATCCTCTTGTGTGCGGGACTTTGGAGAAGTGGCACTTGCGACTTTAGCTTCCAAGGCAACACCTACTCCATGGCGATGGTATGATCGTTTTGCATCATCTTTGATAATCTTATATCGAGTTGATCTTTTAACATGCAAGTCGATTCTATAACCCTAGTTTCCGCAAGTCAAAATTTTATGCGCCATCACTTTAGGGTTTTTGCTCCCCCTAGAAGGGGACCCCCCTTAGGCTAAAGGGGTAACTTCAGTGGCATCATAGACGCTAGCATCAGGCAAGCGACATCAATGCTATCATTGACGTGCTTTTCATAGGCTTCACGAACCGCCCTTGCGGCGTTCGCAGCGGGTTGAGGCGGCACAGCCGTCTCGAGGACATACAGTTTCCTCTCTGCCTTAAGAACGATCTTAAGGTGTCCGAACCAGTTAGAGAAGTTCGGCCCAGCAAACTTCTCCCTTTCCAGTAGGGATCGCACATTGAAGCTCATGGTGTTCGTTGCTGCAGGAATCTACAACAATGCAAGAACAGCAAGGTCAGTATCAATGTTTAGAATCAATCCAGGACTTAAGAAAGATTCTTTTTCTCACTATTTTGTCTGACTGAAAAATCCAGTAAACAGTCCGAAAGAGTAACACTCTTTTAGTGAGATGGGATCCAGATTTCATACTTGGTCTCCGCGTCCCGCTCAGGCGAGATAAGATGCACAGAGAGTACAAGCACTAATCTCTGGTAGGCAGTCCCTGCCAATCGCCAACCCGTGCGATTCCCCTTCATCTGGGCAATCCAGCAGACTGTGCCAACTGAGTTGGTACAACACAATCTCTGACCCCGCAGATGGCTGCCTCCATGTGCTACCATATGCTCCACATATGTAGCCTACATGGTCAAGCTGACCCGACCTACTCCCTGGACCACCACGTGCTATGCTGAGCAACGAGAAGCGATAAATCCCTTCTCTGTAACACGCAGGTGAAATCCCGCACCGTCTGAAGATAGATGGACGTGCCCACTGAGTGGGTACAACACGGCTCCAACGATAATCAGAACAGTGAGGTTTCGCGTCAGAAGGCTTACGAGCTTGATATGTTAGCGTTGGATTTTAACGGTCTTTTATCTTCTTACTATCAGGCAAATCCTATGGCTATAGCAGAAGATAAATAACTCATGCTGTTCTACTTATTTAAACAATAACAGAAAGCATGGATCTTATGTGGTAAAAGCCCATTGACCCTAAGTAAGACCTTAAGTTATCTTAAGTCTTCACTTGCTTCTTGGGTCTTGTTGCCTCTCATCTGGCCCAGACCAGGGCCTAAGCGCCCTCTGCAGCTCAGGTGCGCCCACCAGCTGCATGCGCCTTTGCAATTGTGTTCTGTGCTCTTGTCTAATCAAAATACATTTTGATCTATCTAGACAAGCTTGACTCGCAGGTCAATTATACAATTAATTAATTAAGAATGTGATTCGCAGATCACAAAAATAATAATTTACCAGGCTCGCAGGCCCCAGCACAGCACACATTAAGGGCAACCCACATAAGATTAAATAAACAGGCATCATGGCATCAATCAATTAACATGTGATCCATAGACAAAATAAAATTTTTCGAAATCCCATTGGAATCAATTTTACTTGTCTTATGTGCCCTACAACCTTACAACGGTCCATTGATAGGGATCCACTCATCGTATCTAGTTAGATCCATGCCCTTTGCATGCACCAAGTCTTAACTGACTTGCGTTGACCTAATGGTCAACCATGCATGCGCCAAGGGCTGAACAACCAACATGAGATCTGGCAAGCGGGTGTGACCCCGGGCCTAACTCATGTGTGTTCACAGGGTGTCTCAACCAGACCTCGCTACACGCCTTTGATGCAATCGACCTATAGCCACCACGTGCATGCGCACAGGTGCTATCTGGTCGACCCATCTAGGCTGTCAGATGGTCTGATCAGACTAAGTTGATCTAAACTAGATGATGCTTTCAACCCTAGCATATAGCTAAGGACATTATAGCAATAAGAATATCCTAGTAGGGTCTGTCCAGTACATCCAATGTACCCATGAGTCTACATCTTATTCCATGCTCGAAGCATCCTATAAGATTAGAACACATATTAGTCTCAATCATATCAAGGCTGTCTCATGTTCACCAAGATATATCGACTAAGGACATTATAGCATGTCAGCCTAGCTGAACAGCTTTGAGACATTAATCAGAAGTACACTTATTACAGCAGACAAGGTAACAACCTGAATAATAACCATGCCTTTATAAACACAGGAGTTTATTACATGATACTGTTACAATCCCAAAGGCCTCAAACATTAGCCTTAAGGGCATACCCCAACACCCACCAGGTAGCATGCGCCTGTACTAGAGTCGAACTCTAGGCCTCCCACTGGTGAAGCCACTTGCTGCATGCGCCTCTGCCATGTATGCTCTGTGCTCATGTCTGATTAATTTACATTTAAATCTATCTAGACATGATTTGACTCGCAGGTCAATTACACATTAATATAAATTGAAATGTGATTCGCAGATCACAAAATTAATCCAGGCACGCAGGCCCCAACATAGCATACAATTAGGGCAGCCCACATAAGATGAAATAGACACCCAACATGGTTAGACAAGCAACATGTGATCCAAACAAGAAAATAAAATTTTTGAAAATCCCATTGGCAACAATTTTATTTCCTTATGTGCCCTACTACCTTACAACGGTCCATTAATAGGGATCCACTCATCAGACCTAGTCAGACCCACTTGCCCTTGCATGCACCAAGTCATAACCGACTTGAGTCGACCTCATGGCCAACAATGCATGCCTTAAGGGCTGAACGTCCCACATGATTTCTGGCAAGCGGGTGTGACCCCGGGCTTTAATGAGCGTTCATTGGTTGCCTCAATCAGACATCGCTACACGCCTTTCTGCAGTCGACCTATAGCCACCTCATGCTTGCGCATAGGTGCTATATGGTCGACCCATCTAGGCTGTCAGATGGTCTGATCAGGCTGTTGGGTCTAGACTATACTGACGACTTCAACCCTAGTAACCCGTCTAAGTATTACAAGTAGGCGCTTTTAGATCTAAGTGGAGTCGCGCAAGATTATGAGTTTTGACAAAAACCTCTTCAACATGCGCCAACAAGCATCATGCGCAAGCAAAAATAAAAACATACATCTATCTCATAGCATGTATTTTTCGCATGATCATAAGATTTAGATCTACTCAACACAAGCATGGATCACACAAATTTTGCAATCATATAGATCATACCAGAACCTGCTCTGATACCAATTGAAAGTGGGGCGAAACCCTAAGCAGGCGCATATAAAAATTTTTCTAGGGTTTCATGAAGATCGCATAAGGCATGAATATATGATCAACTTAAAACTTGCAAAGATCAAGTTGTGATCTTACCATAGCCATTGCTTGGATGGCGTCTTGGAAGCAAGAGGGCGAGCGGCTCTCCTCCAAAGCAATCACACACAAGATGGTGGTGGCTTCCTCCCTTAGCGTGAACCTTGTGCTAGCAAAGCTCTCCAAAGTGTCCTAGTCGCATGAAGGAGATCAGATGTTTTCTTGGCTGGCCGAATCCCTTCTTTTCACCCTCGTGGAGACGAGACACACGAGAGAGATTTAAGGCGATAGAGGCGTTGAGGCGGTTTCTATTCGTGGGAAGTGTCATGGCTTCCAAAAATAGTAAGTCATGACTTCATACGTTCACGCTTAGTGAACCAATCAAAACGCCCCCTTAATTGAACCATGCGTTCACATAAGTGAACCGGTTCAATTGACTTTGGTTCAAAGACCAAATCAAACCAAGACATGGTCTAGATCTCATTAAACCAAAAGGCTCAAGATCTAACCACACATCTCTTGATGCTCTTGATCTCACCGATCAAGCATCAATTCTCTCGATCGAAGCTTACCGATCTCAAGCCCTAATCAATCAAACATGATCAGACCAGATCTCACTTCCAATCAGAGTTTAAACTCCTATAAACTGAACCAAAACAATTCAGTCCACACGATCTGACATAAGTAAGCCATATCATCAAATTGTGCGACCCTAAGGGTTTCCTTTAAATGTCGGTAACGATAACTTACGTTATCACGAACAGAGAGGGGTATCTAGCAACACATCACTGTCTCCCGATATAAAGGAAAGAGTCTTCCAAGACTACACCCAAACCATAGCACAAGTGTGAACCCAAGTCACATGACATATGTGTTTCCTTTGCCACTGGATGTTCTTATTAGACAAGCGTGTCAAGCCTGTAATTCCAATATGATGAGAGTGGTTAGATCAGATGAACATAGTCATCTGGGTATGGCCATACACTTTCTCAACCATCTCATCCAGGGGGCCCCTTTAGAACATCACACTCCAAACAAGGAGAAGGCAATCCTATATCTATCACTAGTGCCCTAACATGACTCATGTTCATTATCCAAGATAATTTATAACCATTATATTTCAAATGATATTGAACTACCTCAAGACAATGCCAATCATCATTTAGAAACACAAGTGATCTCAAGTCAGAGGAAATATGCCACTTGTTTGTATACAAGGATTATTCACATTGTGACAAACAATTGAATATCCTAAGTAGGGTCATTCCAGTACATCCAATGTACCTATGAGTCTACATCTTATTCCATGCTCAAAGCATCCTGTAAGATTAGAACACATATTAGTCTCAATCATATCAAGGCTGTCTCATGTTCACCAAGATATCTCGACTAAGGACAATACTGCATGTCAGCCAAGCTGAACACCATTGAGACATTATTCAGAAGTATACATATAGCAGCAGATAATGCAACAACCTGAATAACAACCATTGCCTTTATAAACATAGAGTTTATACATGATACTGATAACAACCCAAGGCCTCAAACATTAGCCTTAAGGGCATACCCCAACAAAGGGAGTCCTTCATGATCACTTGCGCCACTCACAAGGAGGAGGATCAGCCAAGAGGAAGAAGAAGGGAGGAAGCCGCCAAGTCTTCTTGCACCTTGCGCCAAGGTCATGAAGAGGGAAGTGCTTGTGGCCTTTTGATGAAAGAAGAGCTCCAAAGCTTGCGTCCCCTTTGTTGTTGACGCCTCCAAGAGATTGTGCAACAAGAGGGGTTGGCTAGGGTCTCTTTTATAAGAACAAGAAGCGGTTTGGGTTAAGGGGAAAAGTCTAGGTGATTAGGGCATGATTCAAAGAAGTAAATCAATTAATTATCTTGATTGATTCCTTGATTCCATATGCGCACGAGCCTTGCCTAAGCAAGCCAATGCCTTATGTGCCTATCACCTTCCTAATGAAGCAAACTTCCCATCCATGCGCCAAGATGATGACATCGAAATTTATAGTAAATTCTGTGCCATTTCATTCGTATTTTTCTATCATATTCATAGACTTTGCTTATTTTTATGCCTTTTTTATCAATATTTGCGAAATCCACACTCTTTTCTGTGCCAAGATGATTCACAACATCAAGAGGAGATCACACGTCAAATTTCAGAAGAATCAGAGCTTCAGAGCAAATTACGGCACCCCCGTAATGGATTTTACGGTATCGTAATTACACCACAGAATTACGATACAGCCGTAATCCCTGTGAGGTGCCGTAATTTGGGAAGATTTTGACAAGAGTTTTCATGCCGATTATGACACTGCCATAAATAAGATCACGGTACCGTAATTGCAGATGATTTTCCACCCGAGAGATTTCTAGAATTACGGCACTGCCGTAATGATCTTTACGGGCCGTATTTTGGTCGAGAAACATACAGAAGAAAATATGGCATGGCCGTAAACATTTTTACAGGCTGTAATCTTGACAAATGCTTCACAGAGCTAAAATTACGGCACTGCCGTAATATTCATTACGGTACCATAATTTCATTCAAAAACGCGATTTTTACGGGTCCGAATCTTGCGCGGACCATATCTTTTAATCCAGACCTCCAAATTTAGATCCGAAAGCTGCTGTGGACTCACCTTAAAGAGGAGAAGACGCAAGAAGCGAAAGAATAAATTTTTATCACCAATCCAGAATCGAGGGAGCAATCAAGATGGATGCGTCAAGGGTTTGGCCCTGCGCCGAGAGGCGTAGAGGACACCTCAGTCTGCAATTTTCACACAGAATCTTTGTTAGGAGGAGAGGACAATACACCAGAAGTTTCAAGGAGAAGGGAGCCCAAACGGAGGAGAAATCAATACAAAACCGTGCACCGCCGCTGTTCGTCGCAGATTACGGCCATAATCACCATTACGGCCATATCGTAAACTATTTTCTCTCTCTATTTTGATTTCCTTTACCATGAATTATTGTAATCTTCCCTCCATGCAAGCTTAAACATATTTGGGACATGGGGAGTAATCTCCTTGATTTTTAATGACTAGATGACTTTTATTTTGTCAGAATAGTTTTGTTATGATAATTTTACTTATGCGATGATTGTCTCTAATTCTCCTTACTTTTATAAATATCAACATGTTTTAGAATTTGGCAAAATAGACTGAGAGGTTGATTGTGAAATTCGGAACCCTAGAAATCATCGAGTTTGGAACTTATTGTAAGAGATTAGGTTTGTTCTTTGAATTCTGATTTTTAGTGATTTTATTGCCATGTTGATAATTTTAATCTAGGATGAGTTATTGTGTTAGACTTGATTTGATGCTGCAAGAGATAGAGTATCGAGTCGTCGGAGAACCTTAAGTAGAACCTGTGTTGAGTTTTATGATGCACGAGAGTGATCCTTGAGATTCCACTTGAGATGTTTGACTTAGAATTTGGATGCACGAGAGTGATCCTTGAGTTCTTTGTTCAATGATTTACTTATTTTCAGCATTGGATAGATCTTGCACGAGAGTGAGGTTTGGTCCTTTGTATGATTGTCTGCGCGAGAGCGAGATGATCCTTTTATCAAGTAAATTATATCTTTGTCATATCAGAATTAGACTGACAGCCTTTATTTCCTTCTAGTCATTGGAATTAAGGTAGATGAAACCCTAGTCCCAGTTTTTCCCTCTGAACATTTTTTAGCGTGTTTTCTGCATATTTTAGTTCAATCATATTCGGTTTAGTTAGCTAGTGAGAAAATAATTATTTGGTACTGAACAATAAGGTCTCTGTGGTTCGATATTTTTATTTCTTCGAAGTATCCGTGCACTTGCGGACTACAACAGGTTTTTGGCGCCGTTGCTGGGGATTAGTCCTAGGTACACGCCAAACAACTTGGGATACAACAAGTTTTCGGCACCGTTGCCGGGGACCTTAGTTTTGTTAATATCAAAATAGTTGTTAGTATTGCTAGACTAAGTTTTTTTTATTTGTTTTAGATTTAACTTTGTTTTCTTTTTTTGCAGGTTTTGGATTTTTACAGTTGTGACAGAGCTGTGATTTTTAAAATTTGTGAATTTGCTTGTGTTTTATATTTTCTATTTTTTTATATTCTAAAAAAAATTAATTCATTGGTGTTGGATTATCTTTTTGTTCTTGATATATTTGAAAATATGTCTTTTAATCACAGCTCTTGGGCAACTAAAAGAGGTGAGGTATACATGCCACAAGGTAATTCTCTTGTAGATCAATTTAACTCTTATATACATCATTCTAGGACATCTTATTCTCCTGTTAGATGTGATATTTGTGGATATTTTGATCACGTTGCATGTAGCTGCCCAATTTTAATTTCTCCATATTCCAATTCACCATGGCATCAAGATGATCAATATGATTCTGGATCTTTTTATGATGATTGCTCAAACTATACTTCAGAACCATGCTTTAAGGATACTGAAAAATCTAACTTAGAGATAATGTCTGAAAAGTTCATGAGTGCCCAAGCAAAACAAAATGAAGAAATGACAGAGAATCTGAGGCAAATAAATTCTAGGCTTGATGATATATGTGCTGATACTGAAATGTTAGAAACCCAGTTGGCACAACAAGCATATTTATTTGAGTTTGATTTGGAAACTGAAAAACTTGATTTAGAAATTCCCCCTCTGATTATGACTGTTTTGAGATTGAGCCTTATGTGAATATTAATGAATCTCACTTTGATTTTTATGATTGTAAAATTGATTCATCTGATAATTTGTTTGTGGAAAAGTTTGAGAAAATTGATTTTGAAAAGCCCTCTTTTGATGAAATTGATTCTTTTGATGTTGTATCATTTATGGTTAAATCTGGTGAGTTTGATAAAGGGTTGAAAATTACAGAAATTGATGAGCCCCACTTTAATTTTGGTGATATTGTTGAAATTATTGATTAGTCTTTTGTGGTTGACTCTGATTTTATTGATTCTGATAAATCTCATTATAACTTTATGTGTGATTCTGATTTTGATTCTTCTGATGATGAATTATTTGTGAAAAGACATAGGAAAACTGAACAGTCTCACTTTGATTTTGATGATAATTTTGAAATTGATAAGTTATTTGATAAAGAGATTGAGGAACTTGAAAAGGATTTGAATGAACCTCACTCTGATGTTTTGCCCATATCTGATATTCACTCTTCTGATGTATTTGAGAATTTATGCTTTATAGAGGAACTTAATTCAAGACATAGACATTATTTTGATGATTCAATGCTTAAATCTTTTGATCAAAGTCCTATTGCAATTGAAAATATAAATTTGAAGAAATGACTTATGATTTTGCTCACTGACAAACATAGGGAGATCATTGAAAATTTTGATTTCGATTTCTGCATATTTAAGAAAGCCACTTTGATTGTGATTTATATGCAATTCTGGATATTTGGATTAGTGGCTAAACTTTTTGGACAGCGGAAAAGAAAGAAATTACATGCTATTTACTTTGGAACTGATTCACCTACTTCACCATGAGATTTGATTTTTGGTCAAGCTGTAGACCTAAAATTAGCGCTTCTTGAAAGGTAACCCAAGCATTATCACTTAGTTTAGTTTCTTTTATTTTAGTTTATTTTTAGAATTAAATTTTCTTTTCTTTTTTGCAGGGAAAATAAAATTTTTTGCAAAATACGGCACTGCCGTAATAATCTTTACGGTGCTGTAATCATGATATGAGTTCATCCCAAGAGTTTTAGCATATTGCGGTGGTACCCTATTGGTTTTTACGGTACCGTATTTCTGGATATTTTTTGACCCGAGATTTTTTGTGTACATTACGGCACTGCCGTAAAGGATTTTACGCCCATAATTCTAAATCTGGAGTTTGCTTATCTAACTAGGTGTTTTCTCGCTGATATTTTAAGAAACTAGGTTGGGAAAATTTTTGATCTTTGGCACCATCACAAAGTACTCATCTTTGTCTATCATCTGGATATTTTTGCTGAATTTTAAAGTCCATGAATCATTCTAAAACACATAGCATCGTTTTGATTATGATTAATTTCTGTAGCAGTTTTCTTCTGACTAATCTGATTAGCACTTTTCCTGCGAGTTTTTAAGGTACTTCGATGACTTGAAACCCAGATTTTTCGCATGGAATATGAAGAACATCTGTCATTCTATCTTGTGGATTAATTATTTTCATGAAAATATTTTCTGACAATTCTAGGACACATGGCAACTTTTCGAATCTGATTAACTTTTGTGCCGTTTGTGCAGTTTTTAATCTGATTAGCCTTCTTTCTACTGATGCCCTAAATTCTTGATAGACTTTGATCATTTGATTTTCATACATCTGAAAAGAACATATCTTATTCTATTACATGGTTCTGTCCATTTTCTATTCTGATCATTAAATTTTATTCTAGGGTATGACTACTTTTCATAAAAAAATCAGAAACTGCTTGGTTTGCTTTCTACCTGTTACTGCTTCTTTTGCCTCCAGATTCAAAAATTCTCAAGAGAAATTATCTTCCACCTCTAGCCACCACTGCATCTGCCTCTGGCATCACTGTTTCCAGCTGTCGACACTAGATTATACCATCTGCAGATTCTTACTTCTTCTACTGCCTCTATTTCCATTGATTAGATTTATTTATGCAGCAGACTCTTCATTAGTGACTATTTTTTTTTATCTATGCAGCATTATTTCTAGCACCCACCGGCCAACGATCTCACCTCCAGGACTGTAGTCTCTAGCAGGCCACTAGAGATTACTCACTCTACTGTCGGCACCATCATCACCATTGCTAGCAGCTCTTCAGCTAGCCTCTGTTCTACTTTTGCTTCTCGGCTGCATCAGCTCTTTCCACCAACACTTTTCTGGACCATCGATGATATCTTTGATTCTTCTTTGAGAAAATTATTTTTATCATTATTTTTGTTAGGGACTATTTTTAGATTGAGCCTTATGTATCTTAAATTGTGTAGGTAAAATTTTCAAAAGGCACACCTTTAGACTTTGCAGCATCTGCCCCGACACTATTTTTGGTCTGAGCCTTATGTATTTTCGGTCAGAGCTTGTCATATAGTTTTGTGAGTATTGCTTACACTTTTTTTGTGATTATTTGATTTGATATGATTATCTACACTTTTCTTCTCCTCAAAATTCTATCACTTTACACCCTTTGCTTTGTTTGAGCCTTATGTGATTACACAGACCTATCACTTACATCTTTTGACTATATGAGTTTGATGCTTCACACTTTTTGCATTGATATTTATATTTTTTTTGGTTAAAATTTTAATGACTTGAATCCATGTGATCAGAGGTGTGTGGATTTTTCTATGATGATCAATGTGTTCATGACTGTGATTAGGACTAAACCTATTGTGTTGAGTTTATTTCTCTAATATATATCTACTTTGGGAATTTTTCATTGATTGATGAATGAAATTTTGGGTAGATATATTATTTGATGAATTTGGTTTGAAAGTGAAACAACTTCTTTGAATAAAACTAGCATATGAGTATGATTTTTGAATTGATGTTGATTGATTAATTTAGTTGATATTCATGCTATTTGCTATTTGTTGGGAAGAAAAATTTCTTGATCCAAATAAAGTGAGGACTCCCCTACTTGGCACTATGTAAAATTGACAGTGGTACCGAAGGACATGGGTTGAAGTATAAAAAAAGGAGAGAAAAAGAAAAAGCATGTGTCTATGTGGGTGCGTGTCATGAGAGGGATCGATCCACATTAACTCCGCTTTCTTTGGTAAAAATCTTCCTACTAAAAAGATATGAGTTCTATTACATTGATTATGTGATCAGCCTACTCTAACTTCGTCACCAGAAAAAAAGTGGAATCGAATTAGAGAATGTGGATGATACAAAAATAGAAACAAAAAAGGGAATAGAAAAATTGTGAGTGGAAAAAGATCTTGGAAATCCTATTCCTATAAACAAAAGTTGATAGTTATGAATTGAAACTCGATGAAATCTTGAGATTGATATTCTACTTCTTGTACACGTTGCAAAATTTTATTTGATTAAGTTGTGGATCTCGATAATTGAATTCAAAGAGTGATGTATTTATTTGAAATTTTATGAAGCAATTGGTGAGATTTTTGATTGGTGATTGTATTTTAGAAATTTATTCTTCATGAGAAAGTCTATGCCTATGATCAATTTTTGGTTTTTGCTTGAGGACAAGCAAACTTTGAGCCTTATGTATTTGATGACACCGAAATTTATAGTAAATTTTGTGCCATTTCATTGGTATTTTTGGGTCATATTCATAGACTTTGCTTATTTTTATGTCTTTTTTATCAATATTTGCGGAATCCACACTCTTTTCTATTTTTGATGATTTTCAGGCAAAAAGGCATGCTTTTCAGTAAATTTCGAGCAAACCAGATTCATAATTGAATTCAAAATATCAAGAGGAGATCACACGTCAAATTTCAGAAGAATGAGAGTTTCAGAGCAAATTATGGCACCCCCGTAATGGATTTTACGGTACCGTAATTACACCACAGAATTATGATACAGCTATAATCCCTGAGAGGTGCCGTAATTTGGGAAGATTTTGACCAGAGTTTTCATGGCGATTACGGCACTGCCGTAAATAAGATCACGGTACCGTAATTGCAGATGATTTTCCACCTGAGAGATTTCTAGAATTACGGCACAGCCGTAATGATCTTTACTGGCCGTATTTTGGTCAAGAAACATACAGAAGCAAATATGGCATGGCCGTAAATATTTTTACGGGCCGTAATCTTGACAAATACTTCACAGAGCCGTAATATTCATTACATAATATTCATTACGGTACCGTAATTTCATTCAAAAACGTGATTTTTACGGGTTCGAATCTTGCGCGGACCATATCTTTTGATCCAGACCTCCAAATTTAGATCCGAAAGTTGTTGTGGACTCGTCTTAAAGAGGAGAAGACGCACAAAGTGAAAGAATGAATTTTTATCACCAATCCAGAATCAAGGGAGCAATCAAGAGGGAGGCGTCTAGGGTTTGGCCCTGCACCGAGAGTCGTAGACGACACCTCAGGTCGCAATTTTCACACAGAAGCTACGTTTGGAGGAGAGGATGACACACCAGAAGTTTCAAGGAGAAAGGAGCCCAGACGGAGGAGAAATCAACACAAAACCGTGCACCACCGCTGTTCGTCGCAGATTACGTCCGTACCGTAAACTATTTTCTCTCTCTGTTTTGATTTCCTTTACCATGAATTATTGTAATCTTACCTCCGTGCAAGCTTAAACATATTTGGGACATGGGGAGTAATCTCCTTGATTTTTAATGACTAGATGGCTTTTATTTTGTCAGAATAGTTTTGTTATGATAATTTTACTTATTCGATGATTGTCTCTAATTCTCCTTAGTTTTATAAATATCAGCATGTTTTAGAATTTGGCAAAATAGACTGAGAGGTTGATTGTGAAATTCGGAACCCTAGAAATCATCGAGTTTGGAACTTATCGTAAGAGATTAGGTTTGTTCTTCGAATTTTAATTTTTAGTGATTTTATTGCCATGTTGATAATTTGAATCTAGGATGAGTTATTGTGTTAGAATTGATTTCATGCTGCAAGAGATTGAGTATCGAGTCGTTGGAGAACCTTAATTAGAACCTGTGTTGAGTTTCAAGATGCACGAGAGTGATCCTTGAGATTCAACTTGAGATGTTTGACTTAGAATTCGGATGCACGAGAGTGATCCTTGAGTTCTTTGTACAATGATTTACTTATTTTCAGCATTGGATAGATCTTGCACGAGAGTGAGGATTGGTCCTTTGTATGATTGTCTGCGCGAGAGCGAGATGATCCTTTTATCAAGTAAATTATATCTTTGTCATATCAGAATTAGACTGACAGCCTTTATTTCCTTCTAGTCATTGGAATTAAGGTAGATGAAACCCTAGCCCCAGTTTTTCCCTCTGATCATTTTTTAGCGTGTTTTTTGCATATTTTAGTTCAATCATATTCGGTTTGCTTAGCTAGTGAGAAAATAATTATTTGGTATTTAACAATAAGGTCTCTGTGGTTCGATATTTTTATTACTTCGAAGTATCCGTACACTTGCGGACTACAAAGGGTTTTTGGCGCCGTTGCCGGGTATTAGTCCTAGGTACACGCCAAACAACTTGGGATACAACACAAGACCAAGTCAAGACATGATGGAAGTTTTCCTAATGAGGCTTGGGTGCAAGTCCTAATCCAATTAGGACTCTAATTATGTCAATAATCAGCCCTACTTGCACCCATCATATCTCAATCAATATCTCAAGTGATCAAATCAAATCCAATCCAAATTAATCACTTGGAACATACCAATCATGCAATAGGCGCCAATCCTAGTCCAACTAGGACTCTACATTCTCCTATCCCATGTTATCTTCCCCATTATACCTTTTAACCCAATTATCTCTTTATGACAACTTATTAGCAAGCCCCATTGGGTAATGGGCCTAGCCCAAACTTCATTATGCATGTTAACCAAGTTATCGGATCCAATCCAATGTAACCCAAGGTCAAATGAGCCTAACCATGGTTAATTTTGGTCGATATACCAAAAATGAAGTTTGGCTCCAATAAGCTTCTTCCATCTCATCAGGCCCATTGGCGCTGATAAAAATCTCCTAAATAGATCCAAGTTATGAAATAACTTGATCTTAAGGCTATCCGAACAATACTTAAACTCGAGGATAAAGGTGTGTGACCCTGTAGGTTCCTCTAACATTGGCTGTGATGAACTTAGGTCATTACAAGCAGTGAGTGGCACCTAGCAAATGCATCACTGCTACCCAAGTATTTAGAATGGATATCGACATTGACATCCCCATAATCGCTTCAAGGTACCAATGCATTATGATGACTCCAAATTTCATAGTGTTTTTTATACTTATTTGGTAGTTTTTTGAGCCATAGTCTTACTCTTTTACTTTGCTTTTATACCCTTTTTTACCAAAAGCTTTGAAATCTTCACCATCTTTGGTTTTAATCAATTTCAGGCAAAAAGACATATTTTTCACCGGTTTTCAAGCAATGCATATGCATGAATGAGTTCTAACCATGAAGAGGAGTCTCCCCATCAAATTTCAACTCAAAAGGATGTTCCTGACAAAAATACGGCACTGCCGTGTAAATCTACACAGTACCGTATTTCACCGCTTTCGACCAGACGAAAATATGGCACTGCCGTATTTTGCCCCAGAACTATCACGGTACCGTATTTTTCATCGATTTTGACCAGAGAAGTTTTGGCACAAATACGGCACTGCCGTGGGAAAATACACGGTGCCGTGTTTTCTGCCTGGATTTCACATAAAGAAATACGGTACTACTGTATTTTTAAGAAAAACTCTCACGGCAACGTATTTTGTGCCCGGAACTCATAGAATAAAATACGGCACCGCCGTATGAATCTTCACGGTGCCGTATGTTTGAACTCAGAATTCTGATTTTTCCGCCCGATTCTTGCAAAGACCATATCTTTTGATCTAGACCTCCAAATTGAGATCCGAAAGAAGGGGCTAACTCGTCTGAACGAGGAGAAATTAACCAGACTGAGAGGAACGAATTTTATAATGAATCCACGGCGAATTTTAGAGAGAGGCAGAATTGCTTGGGTTCTCAGATTTCCACCTACAGACCACCTCCGGCCACGAAATTTGACAGAGAGCTTCATCTAGTGAAGGAGAACACGTACCTCAAGTTTCAGAGCATTTGGAGTTGAATCGAAGGAGAAATCAATGAAACAGCGGTGACAGTGCTAATTCCAGGCAAATACGGTGCTATAATTCATTACAGCACTGTTTTGTAACTCTTTTCTACTCTTTTCGATTCCTTATCATTCTGAGAACATGTTTTATTGTAATCCTTTCATCATGGTAGCTTAATCTTTTTATGGGACATGGAAGTGTAATCTCTTTGTTTCTTAATGTCTAGAAAACCCTAATTTTGTCAAATTGATTTTATTATGATAATTTTACTCTTGTGATTGATTGTTCTTTAATTCTCCTTTGTGTCTTAATTATCAGCACGTTTTAGAATTTTGTGAAATAGACCGAGAGGTTGATTGTTTGAAATTTGGAACCCTAGGAATTATTGAGTTTGGAACTATCGTAAGAGATTAGGTAGTTATTTGAATTCTGATTTTTAATGATTTTATTGCCATGTTGAATTCCTGATACTTTGGATTGAGTTAATGTGTAGACTTGATTTGCTATTGCAAGAGATTGAGTATCGAGTCGTTGGAAACCCTTGAGTAAAGCCAGTGTTGAGACTCGGATGCACGAGAGTGATCTTTGAGTTTCCACTTGAGGTGATCAACCTAGAATTTGGATGCACGAGAGTGATCCTCGAGTTCTTAGTTGATGATATACTTATTCTCAGCATTGAATAGATCTTGCGCGAGAGTGGGGATCGGTTCTTTGTATGATTGCCTGCGTGAGAGCGAGACAATTTATTTAAAAAAGTAAATTTTACCTTTATCATAATAAGATTAGATTGACAAATATTTATCTTAATCTAGTCATTAGAAATTAAAGTAGATGAACCCCTAGTCCCAATTTCCTCTCTAACATTTTCTCCGTGTTCTTTTCGATAGTTTGATTTACTATTTTCTGATTGCCTAGCTAGCGAAAAGTCGATCACTCAGTACTTGACAACAAGGTCTCTGTGGTTCGATAATTTATATTACTTCGTGTATCCGTGCACTTGTGGACACAATAAGTTTTTTGCGCCGTTGCCGGGGACCTTGGTTTTGTCAATATTGAAGATATTGAAAGTATTTCTAGACTAGGTTTTTGTTTTTGTTTTTGTTTACTATTTTCGAAATTTAGATCGACTTTGACTTTCTCTTTATTATTCTGCATCTTTTGAACTTTTTGATCTATCTACTTTGCATGCTCAAAAATCTTAGGTCAGGATCACTTGTACCTTTTGATCCTGAGATAAACAAGACTCTCAGACTGCGAAAGAGATTGAGATTTGAGGAGACACAAGTTATAGAAGTAGTGGAGATGGCTGAGAGAAGATCTTTGCGCGACTATACTGCTCCAAATGCATAGGGAGTTCACTCTAGTATCACCAGACCAGCCATTAATGCAAACAATTTTGAGATCAAACCGGCGTTCATATCAATGTTTCAACAAAATCAGTTTGGAGGATCTCCAATGGAGGATCCTAATATTCATCTATCTCTTTTTCATGAACTATGTGATACCATCAAGATTAATGGAGTTTCTGATGATGCGCTAAAATTGCGTTTATTTCCTTTTACTCTCAGGAACCGAGCACGTGATTGGCTGCACTCTCAACCTTCTGGAATGTTCACAACTTGGGAGCTGCTGTCCAATGCTTTTCTCATGAAATACTTCCCTCCCAGTTAGACGATTCAATTAAGAAACCGGATCACAGGATTTGCTCAGAAGGGGGGAGAATCTCTTAGTGAAGCATGAGAGCGATACAATGAATTGTAGAGGAAGTGTCCTCACCATGGCTTGGAGCAATGGGTTTTAATTGAAACATTTTATTATGCTTTGCTTAATCAAACACGCCTCACTGTTGACACTGCTGCAGGAGGAGCCTTCATGAACAAGACATTGGATGAGGCTTACCAGATGATTGAAGAGATGGCTCTTAACCAAGAATAGAATTCAAGAGAAAGAGGAGTGATATATCGACCTCCTCATGGTAAGGATAATGGTAACGATTTTCGCACCGTAGCTGAGAAAGTTGAATCTGAAAGTTTCTAAAGGGGGCGAAACCCTAATAGGCGCATATCAGAGCATTTGCATTGAGCGGAAGCTAGGGTTTCTAAGATCGCATGCATGAACATAAGATCAACTTGTTAAAAGATTGCAAAGTTCGACAAGGGATCATACCATAGCCATTGCTTGGATGGTGCCTTGGAAGTTAGAGGGCAATGTGGCTCTCCTCCAAAGGTGCCGCACACAAGATGAGAAATGGCTTTCTCCTTGTCGTTCCTTGTGCTAGCAAGGATCTCCAAGTCTCCTGATCGCTTGAAGGGAAGATGAGATGATCTCTTGGCTAAGCCGAATCCTCCTTGAGCGTCAAGACTCACCACACGAGAGGAGAGCGGCGACAAGAGGAAGATACGAGCGAGAATAGAGCAATGCTCTCAAACGTGAGGCGTGTTTTCTATTTTGGAAACATAACTTCCAAAAATAGTAAACCCTCAATGTGATCAAGCGTTCACGCCAAGTGAACAAGTCGCAACATTCTCCTCTTTGAACCAAGCGTTCACTTGATGAACCGGTTCAATCTCATTTGGTTTAAAGACCAAATCAAACCAAGCATTGGTCTAGATCATATTAAACCATAAGGCTCAAGATCTAACCATCCATCTCTTGATGCTCTTGATGCTCTTGATCTCACCGATCTAGCATCATTTCTCTCGATCGAAGCTTACCGATCTCAAGCCCTAATCAATCAAACATGATCAGACCAGATCTCACTTACAATCAGAGTTTAAATCCCATTAAACTGAACCAAAACAATTCAGTCCACACGATCTGACCTAAGTAAGCCATATCATCAAATTGTGCGACCCTAAGGGTTTCCTTTAAATGTCTGTAACGATAACTTACGTTATCATGATCAGTGAGGGGTATCTAGCAACACATCACTATCTCCCGATATAAAGGAAAGAGTCTTCCAAGACTACACCCAAACCACAGCACAAGTGTGAACCCAAGTCACTTGACATATGTGTTTCCTTTGCCACTGGATGTTCTCGTTGGACAAGCGTGTCAAGCCTGTAACTCCAACATGATGAGAATGATTAGATCAGATGAACATAGTCATCTGGGTATGGCCATACACTTTCTCAATCATCTCATCCAGGGGGCCCCTTCAGAACATCACACTCCAAACAAGGAGACGGCAATCCTATATCTATCACTAGTGCCCTAACATTACTCATGCTCATTATCCAAGATAGTCTATAACCATTATGTTTCAAATGATATTGAACTACCTCAAAACAATGCCAATCATCATTTAGAAACACAAGTGATCTCAAGTCAGAGGAAATATGCCACTTGTTTGCATACAAGGATTATTCACATTGTGACAAGCAATTGAACATCCTAAGTAGGGTCTGTCCAGTACATCCAATGTACCCATGAGTTCTTATTCCATGCTCGAAGCATCCTATAAGATTAGAACACATATTAGTCTCAATCATATCAAGGCTGTCTCATGTTCACCAAGATATCTCGACTAAGGACAATACTGCATGTCAGCCAAGCTAAACACCATTGAGACATTATTCAGAAGTATACATATTGCAGCAGATAATGTAACAACCTGAATAACAACCATTGCCTTTATAAACATTGAGTTTATACATGATACTGATATAATCCCAAGGCCTCAAACATTAGCCTTAAGGGCATACCCCAACAGAATCTTTGTGCAATCGTTTTGATACTTTTAAAATGCAAACTCATGCTATTTCTTCTTCTGTCACTTGTGAGATTTGTGGTAATCACGGTCATGTTTCTGAGGATTGCAAAATAATTGTTGATAGGGGTGAGGAACAAGTAAATTCTTCAGGGAGTTACAACCAAAGTAGATCTTATGACCCCTACTCTAATACTTATAATCCTGGATGCAGGAACCACCTAACCTTTCATGGAAAAGCAATAATCATGATAATGGGCAGAACGAAAATAGGGGGCTCCAACAAAGATAGTCAAACCAGAGTCAAACCCAAAAATCTAGTTTAGAAGAGATGCTTACTGAATTTATGGGTTTCCAGAAAAAATAGAGTGATGAGATGAATGAGAGACTGAAACGGATTGACTCTAGTATGAATGAGAGGATGAATCAAATGGATTCTAGGATAGATGGTATTATTGCCCATAATAAAATTTTAGAGTCACAAATTGCACAGCAGGCGAGCACCTCTTACAGACCCCCTGGGAAACTGCCCTCTAAGCTCGAACCTAACCCTAGGGAGTATTGTAATGCCATAATGACTAGAAGTGGAAAACAACTAGAGGAACAAAAGGGGGAAGTTGAGAACAATAGAAAAGAACCTAGTCTTGATCATGATAAGGATTGTGATTTTGAAAAATCTACAGAGCATGAGCAGTCCCATGATAGTTTGTCACCCCACAAGGATGATGAACCAAAAGGTGATTTGCCATGTAAAGATGATAATTCTAAATCTAATTCTCATTCACCATATAAACCACCTATTCCTTTTCCCCAAAGGATTGTGCAAGCTAAGTTAGATAGACAGTTTGAGAAATTTTTGGACGTTTTGAAGAAGTTGTATATTAATATTCCTCTCATTGATGCTATTTTTCAAATGCCTACATATGCAAAATTTTTAAAAGAAATTTTATCTAACAAGAGAAAGATAGAAGATTATGGCACTATTGCTTTAACTGAAGAATGTAGTGCCATCATTCAAAACAAGCTGCCACCCAAATTGAAAGATCCAGGTAGCTTTTCTGTCCCCTGTTCTATTAGGAGTGTTACTTTCGACCGAGCTTTATATGTTCTCGGTGCTAGTGTTAGTCTAATACCTTTGTCTGTATGCAGGAAACTGAACATTGGAGAGCTCAAACCAACCTCAATGTCTTTGCAACTTGCTGATTCAATAGTAAAGTATCTGGTTGGCATTTTAGAAAATGTTCCTATTCAAATTGGTAAGTTTTTCATACCTCCTGATTTTATAGTTCTTGATATGGAGGAAAATTTAAAAAACCCTATTATAGTTGGTAAACCTTTTTTGGCCACAGCTGGAGCTCTCATTGATGTGAAAAAAGGAAAATTAACATTTGATATTTGTGGTGATTTAATTGAATTTGATTTAACTGATTCTTTAAAAAGAGCATCACACTCAGGGACATGTTGTAGCATAGAAACAATTGATGAGGAGGTTGTTTGTGACATGCATATTTTATTTGAAGAACCTTCTGAATTTGATACATTTTCTGGGTGTGCTAATCAAGAATTTCAGGAAAGGGCAGCAAAGAAGAAGAAGAGGAGACGAAGGGGGAAAGGAATATCAAAATTGCTTGAAGAAGTAAAAAGGCTCATAAATAAATTTGGATACTGTTTCAAGTTTGAGCCTTATGTTCTTAAGAGCCTTGAACGAGACACAGAGAAATCAGGATGGCTACCAAAGATACAATCAAGATCAAATCTGAGTGTTGAACGGTCAAGCTAATGACCATTAAATTAGCGCTTCTTGGGAGGCAACCCAAGCACTTTTACTCTAGCTTATTTTTTTATTTTATTTTTGTTTTTGTTTTTTTACTTATTGAAAGTCCCCACAAGGGGACGAAACCCTAAGACATGCGCAGATATAAATTTGCATGGGCGGAATCTAGGGTTTCCTAGGATCGCATAGCATGTATTATATGATCAACTTAGAACAACAATGATCATACCATGGCCATTGTTTGTATGATGTCGAGGAAGAAGAGATCGACAGGGGTCTCCTCCAGAGGATGCGCACACAAGATGAAGAAGCCGCCTACTCCCTTGGTGCTCCTTGTGCTAGCAAGGTTCCAAGAGGTTCTTGTCGTATAAAAAAGGAAGATGATCTCCTTGCTTGGCGAAAACTTTCTCCTCTTGTCGTCCACTCTTTTTTACACGAGAATGCAAAAAAAACTCTCGAAATCACAAGAGGCGACAAAGGCGTGAAGAGGCGAGCAACATGAGGCGTGGTCACGTAAGTGATCATGCTTTCTAAAAATAGAAATCCACTCCCTCACATGCGATCATGGGTTTACCCCAATCGCAAACTCCTCTCCATTTGAACCACACGCTCACTTGATGAGCTGGTTCATTTCGGTTTGGTCCAAGACCAATTAACCCAAGCAATCCAGTCTAGATCTCAATTAAACCCTAAGGCTCCAGATCTAACCGTTGATCTCTTGATGCTTCTGATCTCACTGATCTAGCATCCAATCTCTCGATCGAAGCTTACCGATCTCAAGCACTAATCAATCAAACATGATCAGACCAGATCTCACTCACAATCAGAGATTAATTCCCTTTAAACTGAACCCAAAACAATTCAGTCCATACGATCTGACTTAAGTAAGCCATATCATCAAATTGTGCGACCCTGAGGGTTTCCTTTAAATGTCGGTAACGATAACTTACGTTATCACGATCAGAGAGGGGTATCTAGCAACACATCACTGTCTCCCGATATAAAGGAAAGAGTCTTCCAAGACTACACCCAAACAACAGCACAAGTGTGAATCAACTCACTAGGCATACATGATTCCTTTGCCACTGGATGTTCTTTATTGGACAAGCCTGTCAAGCTTGTAACTCCAATATGATGAGCATGATTAGATCAGATGAACATAGTCATCTGGGTATGGCCATACACTTTCTCAATCATCTCATCCAGGGGGCCTCTTTAGAACATCACACTCCAATGAAGGAGACGGCAATCCTATATCTATCACTAGTGACCTAACATGACTCAAGCTCACCATCCAAGATAGTCTATAACCATTATGTTTCAAATGATATTGAACTACCTCAAAACAATGACAATCATCATTTAGAAACACAAGTGATCTCAAGTCAGAGGACATGTGCCACTTGTTGCAATCAAGGATTATTCACATTGTGACAAGCAATTGAATATCCTAGTAGGGTCTGTCCAGTACATCCAATGTACCCATGAGTCTACATCTTATTCCATGCTCGAAGCATCCTATAAGATTAGAATACATATTAGTCTCAATCATATCAGGGCTGTCTCATGTTCACCAAGATATCTCGACTAAGGACATTAAGCATGTCAGCCTAGCTGAACAGCATTGAGACATTATTCAGAAGTACAATTATTGCAGCAGACAATGTAACAACCTGAATAACAACCATTGCCTTTATAAACATAAAAGTTTATACATGATACTGTTACAATCCCAAGGCCTCAAACATTAGCCTTAAGGGCATACCCTAACAATCTCCCACTTGCACTTAATCTAATGGTTGAGAAATCTCAAACCCATATTATTACAGTGCTTCTCATGCTTCTGCTGCGCCAGAGGCTTGGTAAGCGGGTCTGCCAGATTATCATCTGTATGAACCTTGCAGATTTTGATCTCGCCACGATCAATGATCTCCCGGATCAAATGAAACCGTCTCTGTATGTGCTTGGACTTCTGGTGCGACCGTGGTTCCTTTGCTTGTGCGATTGCTCCAGTGTTATCACAGAAGATAACCAAAGGATCTGCACTCGAAGGAACGACACCAAGTTCTTGAACGAACTTACGAATCCACACTGCCTCCTTAGATGCTTCCGAGGCTGCAACATACTCGGCTTCTGTTGTGGAATCAGCAACTATAGACTGTTTGAAACTCTTCCACACCACTGCTCCTCCATTCAAGCTAAAAACATAGCCTGATTGCGATTGGAAATCATCCTGGTCAGACTGGAATGAAGCGTCAGTATATCCTTCAATACTGAGTTCTTCCTGACCACCATATATCAAGAATATATCTTTGGTCCTCCGAAGATATTTTAAAATGTTCTTGACTGCAATCCAGTGCGCCTGACCTGGATTACTTTGGAACCGACTGGTCACGCTTAACCCGTAAGCGACGTCTGGGCGAGTACACAACATCGCATACATAATGGACCCAATAGCCGAAGCATAAGGCGTACTGTCCATTTCATCTTTCTCAGTCTGTGTTTGTGGACACTGACTCTTTGAAAGATTCAGACCATGTCTGACTGGAAGATATCCTCTTTTAGAATTCTCTAAATGAAATCTCTCCAGGACTTTATCGATGTAAGTACTCTGGCACAGCCCGAGAAGCCTCTTAGATCTATCCCTGTAGATCTTCACACCTAACACATAGGCTGCTTCTCCTAAATCTTTCATCTGGAAATATTTTCTTAACCATGCTTTCACCGCATGCATTTCGGGAATATCGTTTCCAATGATTAAGATATCATCGACGTAGAGGACTAGGAAAGTAATCACGCTCCCACTAAACCTCTTATAAACACACGGGTCATCCTCGTTCTTGATGAAACCAAATTCACTGACTGATTCATCAAAACGAATATTCCAGCTTCTTGATGCTTGTTTAAGTCCATAAATGGACTTCTTTAACTTGCATATCTTATGACGATCTGATGGATTAGTGAAACCTTCCAGTTGTGTCATATACACATCCTCATCCAATTTTCCATTAAGGAAAGCGGTCTTCACATCCATTTGCCAGATCTCATAATCATAATATGCTGCTATCGCGAAAAGAATCCGAATAGACTTAAACATGGCTACAGGAGAGAAAGTTTCATCATAATCTATCCCGTAGATTTGTTTGAAACCTTTCGCAACTAGCCTGCCTTTATAGGTAACCACGTTACCATCCATGTCAATCTTCTTCTTGAAGATCCACTTACAGCCTATAGGGATAACTCCCGGAGGCGGATCAACCAAATCCCAAACTTGGTTATCTGACATGGAGTCCATCTCGGCTCGCATAGCTTCAAGCCATCTAGCTGAGTCCGGTCCACTGACCGCATCCGCATAAGTGAGGGGTTCATCATGATCAATGATGTAGACTCCGTCATAGCGCTCAGGCTGTCGATGAATCCTTCACGATCTTCGCGGTTCCCGTGATATCTGAGCCTCAGGTTGTTCAATAACCTGTTCTACCGGCTCAGGCTCATCTAACTATGCTTGACTACTTTGTCCTTCCTCTGGATTCTCATCCAGCTTTATTTCTCTCCCACTGGCTTCTTGCAGAAGAAACTCCTTCTCAAGAAAAATGCCCGTCCGAGCAACAAATACCTTGTTCTCTTTGGGATCGTAGAAATAATAACCCTTAGTTTCCTTAGGGTAACCGACAAAGATGCATTTCTCAGATCTGCTCTCTAGTTTCCCAGAGGCGAGCTTTTTGACATAAGCCTCGCAACCCCAGATCTTGATAAATGTCAAGCTAGGCTGTTTCCCATACCATAATTCATATGGGGTCTTTGAAACTGCCTTGGATGGCACTCGGTTTAGTATCTTTGCAGCTGTCTCCAGTGCAAATCCCCAAAAGGAGTAAGGTAGAGTAGCCTGACTCATCATCGAACGAACCATATCAAGTAACGTTCTATTTCTCCTCTCGGACACACCATTCCATTGCGGTGTTCCTGGCGGAGTGAGCTGTGAGATAATCCCACACTCCTTCAGATAGTCAGTAAACGCATGACTTAGGTATTCTCCACCTCGATCAGAACGAAGTGTCTTGATATTTCGGCCTAGCTGATTTTGTACTTCATTCTTGAACTCTTTGAACTTGTCAAAAGATTCACTTTTATGTCTCATTAAATAGACATACCCATACCTACTGAAATCATCAGTAAAGGTAATGAAGTATTGATAGCCACCTCTGGCATGTTTACTAAATGGCCCACACACATCACTGTGTATAAGGTCAAGTAAACCTGAAGCCCTTTGACCTTTATTAGGAAAAGGTGACTTCGTCATTTTGCCCATTAAACAAGCTTTACATGTATCAATCTCCTCATAGGAGAATGATCCCAGCAGTCCATGATCATGCAACCGCTTAATGCGTTTCTTGTTAATATGGCCTAAACGACTATGCCATAGCAAGGTGCTATCATCAGCATACTTGGCTTTCTTAATATCAATTTGCTGTATAGAACATTCCATGTCCAACATGAATAACCCATTGCTAATTGATCCAGTGGCATAAACAATATTATCAAAAGATAAAACACACTTTGAAATATTGCATTCAAAGGAAAACCCTTTCCTAACAAGAGCAGGAATAGAGATAATATTTTTAGTAATGCTAGGAACAAAATAACAATTGTCTAGTTCCAATACAAGCCCAGATGGCAGAGAAATGAAATAAGTGCCTACAGCAACAGCAGCAACCCGTGCCCCGTTTCCAACTCGTAGGTCCACCTCATGCTGTCCCACCTGTCTTCTTCTCTTGAGTTCCTGTACATTTGAACAAATGTGAACTCCACATGCAGTGTCCAACACCCATGATATAGAAGAAGAGAACATGACCTCAGTCACATAAATACCTGTGCGAGAAGCGATGCTTCCCTTCTTGTCTCCTTGGAGCGCTTTACAGTCCTTTTTCCAGTGACCCAGCTGGCCACAGTGGAAACATCTGTATTCCTTCGACCGCTTAACCTTTTGTTTCAGCGCCTTGTTGTAGTTCTTGACTGGGGTTTTTCCCTTCTTCCCCTTCTTTTTGTTCCTAGAAGGAACCATTAAGACAGAGGATGAAGGCTTTCCCTTCAGAGTTTCCTCTGTAGTCAAGAGCATATTCAGCAACTCTGCCGGGGTACAGTCGATTTTGTTCATATTAAAGTTAATAATGAACGCATCGAAAGAAGGCGGTAGAGACTGCAGAATAATGTCTACAGCAAGCTCCTGATTGATGGTGTGTCCCAGTTTCTCTAGAGCCTCCTTGTGCCCAATCATCTTGAGCACATGAGCTCCCACTGGACTCCCTTCAGCCAGTTTGCTCTGAAAGAACAGCTTGGTCAAGTTATAGCGCTCAGTCCTCGCCTGTGCAGCATACAACATCTTGAGGTTTGCTATAATTTCTATAGCAGACATATCCTCATGCTGACGCTGCAGCGGTGGCGTCATAGACGCTAATATCAGGCAAGCGACATCAATGCTATCATTGACATGCTTTTCATAGGCTTCCCGAACCGCCCTTGCGGCGTTCGGAGCGGGTTGAGGCGGTATCGCCGTCTCGAGGACATACAGTTTCCTCTCTGCCTTAAGAACAATCTTAAGGTGTCCGTACCAGTCTGAGAAGTTTGGCCCAGCAAACTTCTCCCTTTCCAGTAGGGATCGCACATTGAAGTTCATGGTGTTCGTTGCTGCAGGAATCTACAACAATGCAAGAACAGCAAGGTCAGTATCAATGTTAAGAATCAATCAGGACTTAAGAATGATTCTTTTTCTCACTATTTTATCTGACTAAAAAATCCATTAAACAGTCCGAAAGAGTAAACACTCTTTTAGTGAGATGGGATCCAGATTTCATACTTGGTCTCCGCGTCCCGCTCAGGCGAGATAAGATGCACAGAGAGTACAAGCACTAATTTCTGGTAGGCAATTCCTGCCAATCGCCAACCCGTGCGATTCCCCTTCATCTGGGCAATCCAGCAGACTGTGCCAACTGAGTTGGTACAACATAGTCTCTGATCCCTCAGATGGCTGCCTCCATATAGCTCACATATGCTCAGTATGTAGCCTACATGGTCAAGCTGACCTGACCTACTCCTTGGACCACCACGTGCTATGCTGAGCAACGAGAAGCGATAAATCCCTTCTCTGTAACACGCAGGTGTAATCCCGCACCGTCTGAAGATAGATGGACGTGCCCACTGAGTGGGTACAACACAGCTCCAACGATAGTCAGAACAGTGAGGTTTCGCGTCAGAAGGCTTTACGTGCTTGATATTTAGCGTTGGATTTTAACGGTCTTTTATCTTCTTAACTATCATGCAATTCCTATGGTGATAGCAGAAGATAAACTCATGCATTTCTAATTATATAAGCAATAAATAGAAAGCATGCTGATCTTATGTGGTAAAAGCCCATTAAGCCTAAGTAAGACCTTAACCTAACTTAAGTCTTCACTTGCTTTTCCTCATGGGGCTTTTGCTTCTCATCTGGCCCAACCTAGGGCCCAAGCGCCCACTGCAGCTCAAGTGCGCCCACCAGGTGAATGCGCCTGTCCCAGAGTCGAACCCTGGACCTCCCGTCTGGTCAAGCCACTGCTGCATGCGCCTCTGCCAAGTGTGCTCTGTGCTCTTGTCTGATAAATTTACAAATTAATCTATCTAGACAAAATTGACACGCAGGTCAATTACACTTTATAAATTAAATAAAATGTGATGCGCAGATCACAATAAATATTAATTTACAACAATTCACCAGGCTCGCAGGCCCCAGCACAGCACACATTAAGGGCAACCCACATAAGATAAAATAAACAAGCACATGGCATCATCCAAAAATCATGTGATCCAACATAGGAAATTAAAATTTCGAAAACCCCATTGGCATCATTTTAATTTTCCTTATGTGCCCTACTACCTTACAACAGTCCATTGATAGGGATCCACTCATCATGTCTAGTCAGATCCACTGCCCTTGCATGCACCAAGTCCTAACTGACTTGAGTCGACCAAAAGGTCAACCATGCATGCGCCAAGGGCTGAACAGCCACAATGAGGTCTGGCAAGCGGGCGTGACCCCGGGCCTAATTCATGTGCGTTCATTAGTTGTCTCACAATCAGACATCGCTACACGCCTGTGATGCAGTCGACCTATAGCCACCACGTGCTTGCGCATGGGTGCCATCTGGTCGACGCATCTAGGCTGTCAGATGGTCTGATCAGACTATTGGATCTAACCTAGAGGATGACTTCAGCCCCATCAACCCGTCTAAGGGTTTATAGCAGGCGCCTCTTAGATCTAGTGAAGGTCGCGCAAGTGATATAGTTTTGAGAAAAACAAACTATGCGCCACACAAACATGCGCCATCAAAACATATTCAAGTTTCGCATATGCAACAACTAAAGATGAAAGTTCGCATGTATAGATCTAAGCAAACAAGGATCACAAAAAGGCTAAAGCAATCATAAAATCATGCATCAACTAGCGCTCTGATACCAATTGAAAGTCCCCACAAGGGGGCGAAACCCTAAGACATGCGCAGATATAAATTTGCATGGGCGGAATCTAGGGTTTCCTAGGATCGCATAGCATGTATTATATGATCAACTTAGAACAACAATGATCATACCATGGCCATTGTTTGTATGATGTCGAGGAAGAAGAGATCGACAGGGGTCTCCTCCAGAGGATGCGCACACAAGATGAAGAAGCCGCCTACTCCCTTGGTGCTCCTTGTGCTAGCAAGGTTCCAAGAGGTTCTTGTCGTATAAAAAAGGAAGATGATCTCCTTGCTTGGCGAAAACTTTCTCCTCTTGTCGTCCACTCTTTTTTACACGAGAATGCAAAAAAAACTCTCGAAATCACAAGAGGCGACAAAGGCGTGAAGAGGCGAGCAACATGAGGCGTGGTCACGTAAGTGATCATGCTTTCTAAAAATAGAAATCCACTCCCTCACATGCGATCATGGGTTTACCCCAATCGCAAACTCCTCTCCATTTGAACCACACGCTCACTTGATGAGCTGGTTCATTTCGGTTTGGTCCAAGACCAATTAACCCAAGCAATCCAGTCTAGATCTCAATTAAACCCTAAGGCTCCAGATCTAACCGTTGATCTCTTGATGCTTCTGATCTCACTGATCTAGCATCCAATCTCTCGATCGAAGCTTACCGATCTCAAGCCCTAATCAATCAAACATGATCAGACCAGATCTCACTCACAATCAGAGATTAATTCCCTTTAAACTGAACCCAAAACAATTCAGTCCATACGATCTGACTTAAGTAAGCCATATCATCAAATTGTGCGACCCTGAGGGTTTCCTTTAAATGTCGGTAACGATAACTTACGTTATCACGATCAGAGAGGGGTATCTAGCAACACATCACTGTCTCCCGATATAAAGGAAAGAGTCTTCCAAGACTACACCCAAACAACAGCACAAGTGTGAATCAACTCACTAGGCATACATGATTCCTTTGCCACTGGATGTTCTTTATTGGACAAGCCTGTCAAGCTTGTAACTCCAATATGATGAGCATGATTAGATCAGATGAACATAGTCATCTGGGTATGGCCATACACTTTCTCAATCATCTCATCCAGGGGGCCTCTTTAGAACATCACACTCCAATGAAGGAGACGGCAATCCTATATCTATCACTAGTGACCTAACATGACTCAAGCTCACCATCCAAGATAGTCTATAACCATTATGTTTCAAATGATATTGAACTACCTCAAAACAATGACAATCATCATTTAGAAACACAAGTGATCTCAAGTCAGAGGACATGTGCCACTTGTTGCAATCAAGGATTATTCACATTGTGACAAGCAATTGAATATCCTAGTAGGGTCTGTCCAGTACATCCAATGTACCCATGAGTCTACATCTTATTCCATGCTCGAAGCATCCTATAAGATTAGAATACATATTAGTCTCAATCATATCAGGGCTGTCTCATGTTCACCAAGATATCTCGACTAAGGACATTAAGCATGTCAGCCTAGCTGAACAGCATTGAGACATTATTCAGAAGTACAATTATTGCAGCAGACAATGTAACAACCTGAATAACAACCATTGCCTTTATAAACATAAAAGTTTATACATGATACTGTTACAATCCCAAGGCCTCAAACATTAGCCTTAAGGGCATACCCTAACACTTATCACTAATTTTTCTTTTCTTTTTGTAGGTGAAAATTAATTTTTGTCAAAAAAAAAAAGAAACTCTAGTGGTGCGAACCCAAAGACACAGAGGATGATTGGGTTTGACACAGACTAATAGACCTTTGTGAGTATTTTCTTCCTACTTATTTGCATTCCATCCTTTATATTTTTCTGATAATCCATGTGTTCAAATGGAAGATGAATACTTCAAACTTCTTGTGCTCACATGCCATGGATCCTTGCCTTTTGATTTTATTGGTAGATATTTTGATTTGGTTGTGTTGACACAATATGATGATGATGTGTAGAAGGATTTTTCTGAAAATACTACAAACACCATGCCAAAATTTTTAACGAATTATCATGCAAATTGGAAATAGATTTTATGTGTTGAATTTATTTCTCTGATATAATCTATTTGTTGGAAATTTTTCATTAATTGATGCATGAAATTCTAGGTAAATGCATTGTTTAGTGAATGCAATCTTGAAGTGAAACAATTCTTTTGAATAAAATGAGCATATTTGTGCATATTATTGAGTTGATATAAAGTGATTAATCTAGTTAATCTTTATAATCTTTTATGTTATTTGTTGGGAAAAAGAAATCCAAATCCATGAGAAAGAATGACTCCCCTACTTGGCACTGTATAAAATTAACAGTGGGACCTAAAGACATGGGTTGAAGTCCACAAAAAGAAAAAGAATAACTCCTCTTCTTGGCATTGTGTTCACAATGGTACCTAAGACAAGATTTGAAGTTCATTGCAAAAGTGTGTATCTATGTAGATGCATGCCAAGAGAGAGCTCCTTTGACATTGACTCCACTGTCTCAAGAAAATTCTTTCTACCTATGAGATATGAGTTCTATTATGTGTGGTTATGTGACCAACATACTCTAAATTCGTCATTGGAAAAAGGGTGGTAATCGATTTAGAGAATGTCAAGGACAAATAAAAAAAATGAGTGAAAAGAAAAAGATTTGGAGATCCTATTCCTGTAAACAAAAACATATTGGATAAAAATCTCAAAAACAAGATTAATTCATGAAGTTGAAATTCTATTACCATGCATGTTGCGAACTTTTATTTAATTGAATTATTGAATCTTAAAGATTAATTTCAGAAGACGATGTATTTACTTGAAAATTTTGTGTGAAATTGATAAAATTCTCTATGGATGATTATATTCTAGAAATTTATTCGTCATATGAAAATTTATGTTCCAATACTCAGTATTGATTTCTTTATTTACTTGAGGACAAGCAAAGTTTGAGCCTTATGTGTTTGATGACTCCAAATTTCATAGTGTTTTTGATACTTATTTGGTAGTCTTTTGAGCCATAGTCTTACTCTTTTACTTTGCTTTTATACCCTTTTTTACCAAAAGCTTCAGAATCTTCACCATCTTTGGTTTTAATCAATTTTAGGCAAAAAGGCATATTTTTCACCAGTTTTGAAGCAATGCAAATGCATGAATGAGTTCTAACCAGGAAGAGGAGTCTCCCCATCAAATTTCAAGTCAAAAGGATGCTCCTGGCAAAAATACGGCACTGCCGTGTAAATCTACACGGTACCATATTTCACTGCTTTCAACCAGATTTTCCCCAGAACTATCACGGTACCGTATTTTTCATCGATTTTGACCAGAGAAGTTTTGGCCCAAATACGACACTACCGTGGAAAAATACACGGTGCCGTGTTTTCTCCCCGGATTTCACAGAAAGAAATATGACACTATCGTATTTTTAAGAAAACTCACGACATCGTATTTTGTGCCCGGAACTCACAGAATAAAATACGGCAGCGCCGTATGAATCTTCACGGTGCCGTATTTTGGAACTCAGAATTCCGATTTTTCCGCCTGATTCTTGCAAAGACCATATTTTTTTATCCAGACCTCCAAATTGAGATCCGAAAGAAGGGGCGAACTCGTCTTAACGAGGAGAATATAACTAGACTGAGAGGAACGAATTATATAACGAATCCAATGCGAATTTCAGAGAGAGGTAGAATTGCTAGGGTTCATCGGATTTCCACCTACAGACCACCTCTGGCCACAAAATTTGACAGAGAGCTTCATCTAGTGAAGGAGAAGACGTACCTCAAGTTTCAGAGTATTTGGAGTTGAATCAAAGGAGAAATCAATGAAACAGCGATGACAGTGCTGATTCCAAGCAAATACGGTGCTGTAATTTCATTACAGCACTGTTTTGTAACTCTTTTCTCTTCTTTTCGATTCCTTATCATTCTGAGAACATGTTTTATTGTAATCCTTTCATCATGGTAGCTTAATCTTTTTATGGGACATGGGAGTGTAATCTCTTTGTTTCATAATGTCTAGAAAACCCTAATTTTGTCAAACTGATTTTATTATGATAATTTTACTCTTGTGATTGATTGTTCTTTAATTCTCATTTGTGTCTTAATTATCAGCACATTTTAGAATTTTGCGAAATAGACCGAGAGGTTGATTGTTTGAAATTCGGAACCCTAGGAATTGTTGAGTTTAGAACTATCGTAAGAGATTAGGTGGTTCTTCGAATTCTGATTTTTAGTGATTTTATTGCCATGTTGAATTTCTGATACTTTGGATTGAGTTAATGTGTAGACTTGATTTGATATTGCAAGAGATTGAGTATTGAGTCGTTGGAAACCCTTGAGTAAAGCCAGCGTTGAGACTCGGATGCACGAGTGTGATCTTTAAGTTTCCACTTGAGGTGATCAACCTAGAATTCGGATGCACGAGAGTGATCCTCGAGTTCTTAGTTGATGATTTACGTATTCTCAGCATTGAATAGATCTTGTGCGAGAGTGGGGATCAGTTCTTTGTATGATTGTCTGCGCGAGAGCGAGACAATTTATTTAAAAAAGTAAATTTTACCTTTATCATAATAGGATTAGATTGACAAATATTTATCTTAATCTTGTCATTAGAAATTAAAGTAGATGAACCCCTAGTCCCAATTTCCTCTCTGACATTTTCTCCGTGTTCTTTTCGATAGTTTGATTCACTATTTTTCGATTGCCTAGCTAGCGAAAAATCGATCACTCAGTACTTGACAACAAGGTCTCTGTGGTTCGATATTTTATATTACTTCGAGTATCCGTACACTTGCAGACACAACACATTACAGTCCTTTTACCAAACTGATATTCGATTGGATAAGTGTGTCACCACTTATTTTCACCCAATCTCATGGTCATGACTAAATCAAGTTCTCACCTAGGTATGACCATACACTTTCAGTCACACAACCATAGAAGGGCCCCATGTGGTGGAGGGGCCAACCCTGCCCCAAGGAGGTCTGGAAGGGCTAGGAGGAAGCCCATCAGATATGGCTTTTCCTCCTAGGTCATCTTTCTTTCCTTATTTGCACTTTCCTTATTTGCATTGAATAAAGCTCTAGTGCATTGTGTAGTTTCCTTATTTGCTCCTAGAATAGTCTACTGGCCTTTGTGTTAATAATTGGGCAGGTTATAGCCCAGCTCAAGGGAAGCTAGGAAGCTCAAGCTAAAGCCACTCAAGTAGAGCTCCAATTATGGAAGGAGGCACTTCAACTACTTCAACTAAAGACTTCAAGTTGAAGGGGCTTACAATGAATGCAATTCCACCTTCCAAATCAACCAAGGCGCCACTCAATAGGATGATTGATTCGAATGCAAGAAATCAGCCCACAATTCAATGCGCCTAGCCATCAAGAATTAATCTAGATCCACAAATCAAGGGATCACCATTTAGATCCACAAATCAAGGGATCACCATCTAGATCCACAATTTGAGGAGTTATCTTTGGAAGCCTTTAGCCGCCCTTGCTCTTGAAGGAATGCAATTCGAAATTCAAGTGGGGCGCCTTCTCATCCAAACAAATAAGGAAGGAGCTCAAGAAGAAATCGGCCACAAGGAGCTCCATCAAAAGAAGGATTTTGAAATTCAAATTTGCCAAGGAAATGTTTTAATTGTGCATCAACTTCTTTCCCTACCTTTGTGATTGCGCCTAGGGTGAATTGTCACCCTTGCCCATGGCTTGTTGAGCCTATAAATTGTAATCCTCCCCTCTTTGTCTATTAGTTGCCTAGTGAAAAAAAGAATCCTTGTGTTAGCATTGGTGCTCGTCACCTAAAGAAGTTTTCTACCTCCCCTCTTCTCCAAAGGGCCGAGCCCTTTCCCTTCTCCCCCCCTTCTTCTCAAGCTCTCAACGCTTCCAACCCTTGAAGGACTTTGCTTACTCTTGGCGAGGGTCTAAGGATCTCATCCACCTTGGTCTCGGCAAGGCACTTGGAGGTTCTTGGGGCATCATCACTCTCGGCCAACAAGGAGGCTTGCATCTTGAAGACTTTCGGCTAAGTTCCTTCCCTCTCCTTTCTTTAGATCTTAAGAACTTGGCTCTACACTAATCTGAATTCTTATTCAAGGTGGCGCAAGGACTTGGAGATCTCTTATTAAGCGCAAGGCTTTCTTCTCCCTCCCCCTTTCTCCTTAGTCAAAGTGTTAAGGGAACTTGTGAGGCTTAACCTCCCCCTTAGTTTTGTTTTGTAATATGAATCCGTGGTATGTGCGGATCTCGTTTGTCTGTGTTTGTTTGTAATGATGCAATACCTTCCATCAGAGTAGGATCGTTGAAGATCGGGACGATACGATCCTTCTATGCTCAAGGGTCGCACAGTAAGTACTCCTACTAGTCATTTCATTTCATAGTTTAAAGTGCTCTTTCTTTTGGTAGTAACTTAGTGTCGCCTTTCTTATTTATAAAATACAAAAAAAACATATTTTCCAACTCCGTTAGAGTAAATTCGGGTTTTATCTAAAAATACAAAAAAATTATTTTCTCAAAGCGTTGTTTGAATGCACCCTTACTTGTGAATGTAAGATCCAAGGATCTTGAGTCATGGTAAGCATTATTTTTGAATTAAATAAAATTATTGACTGTGATATTTTATTATGATTCAAGTAAAATTTATTGAATGCTAATTAACTAGCTTATTGATTGTTAATTATTTGATTTGTGATTGGTTGTTAATTTATGGTAAATTAATTAGAGATTAATGGTTGATTATTGGTTGTTAATTTAGGATAAATTAATTAAATCCTTATTGGATATTAATTAAATCCTTATTGGATTTCGGTTAAGTGCTTGGTTATTTGTAAGTTAATTAAATTAATTAGTTAACTAGCTTATTGGATGTTAGTTTAACTCTTATTGGACTTTCACTTAAACTAAGGGATTATTGGGTTTTTAAAATTTGAATTATTGGGTTAATGGGTTAAACCTTTTTGAATTAATGGGTTAGAGGGTTAAAACCTTAAAAACCGAAATTTAAATAGGTAATTTCGGTTAGGGTAGAGTTTTGGCGATTTTAGCTTGGAGAAAAACTTTGGGCGACGGCTTGAAGAACTTAGGCGATTCTTGAAGAGTTCTTGAGGCGATTTTGGTGATTTCTCCATCTCTTTCCCTTTGGCGAATTATTCCTTGGTGTTTGGTAGCATCTTTCAAAGCCTTAGACGAATTTTTGGAAGGGTTTTTCTTATTGGTGTTCACGGTTCAAGGTGAGTGGGTTGTCTAATTGATTTCTATCTATTTGTTGGTGGTAATTGATGAGTTAGATGATATATTCGCTTGTTGGAAATCTTACTATGCTAAAACCGAATTTTGTAAAGTTGATTATATGATGAAAACCGAATTTTGTAAGGTTGATTATATCATGAAAACCGAATTTTTCAAAGGTGATTATATGATGAAAACCGAATTTTGTAAGGTTGATTATATCATGAAAACCGAATTTTGTAAAGTGATTATATGATGAAAACCGAATTTTGTAAGGTTGATTATATCATGAAAACCGAATTTTGTAAAGTTGATTATATGATGAAAACCGAATTTTGTAAGGTTGATTATATCATGAAAACCGAATTTTTCAAAGGTGATTATATGATGATTATTTAACCAAAAATTTGTATGAAATTTAAGGTATTTTTATAGAAATTTTGGTAGCATTAAATCATTGAATTTTGAGTATGAAACTCTTGTTAGTTATAGTTAAACCGAAATCAACTTTGGTAACATTAAGTCAATGATGTTTGTAGCATGAATGAAAACCGAAACCTTATTGATGGTAGCTAAACCAAAATAATCTTGATGATTGTTTATGGAAACCGAAAATTGTAATAAGGAATTTAAGGTATTCTCCTATGGAATTTAGGAAGCTTTAAACCAATGTTTTTGAGCATGATATTCATGTTAACTAAGATTTAGAATTTTAGTAGATGATATGATATGTTAACCGTGGGTTATATGTAGAGATTTGTAAAATAAATTGTATGATTTCATGTTTTAGTTTTATGTTAATTTTTATGGATGCTTGTTAACTACAATGTTGAGAAATTGTTTGAGAAATTTGGGTGATAACCTAGTAAAGTTTGACTGAACTAATCAGCATGAAACCTAAGGACCACACTACATTATATGATTGTTAATATTATGTAATTGTGTGATTTTTAAATATTAGGAGTTTATGTGATTTTTGGAATATTATGTTGTTATGTAAATTGTGAACATTATGTGGTTATGAGATTTTTGAAAATTATGTGATTATGAGAATTTTGAATATTATGTGTTGTGTGTTGGTTAGGACTAAGGCTAGGTGTAACTATGAACTCAAGGGGATAGTCCTTATGTGTTATGTTAAGGGTTTGAATTTCAGCCCTGTATTGTGATATGTGAGGAGGTTGATGTTCAGCCTGCCTATTATGATTATTGTGATGGGGGTTGATGTTCAGCCTGCCCGATATGATTTTTGTGATGACTATCCTAGAGTATAGTTGACACTTAGGAGTCCACCTTTGTGAAATATGTTCACCTATGTGAAATATGAAATAAGATGTGTCTGTTGTCCAGTAGGAACCTTTTGGGAGAACGGGTTTTTGACGCAAAGTGCCATGTCTTGGTCGGACAGGGGCCACCTCTTGATGTCATAACTCTTTTATGTGATGGGGTAATATAAGACGCAAAGTGCCATGTCTTGATCAGACAGGGGCCACCTCTTGATGTCATTACTCTTTATGTGACAGGGTGATATAAGACGCAAAGTGCCATGTCTTGATCAGACAGGGGCCACCTCTTGATGTCATCACTCTGATGTGTATGGGGTGAGGGAGCAAAGTGCCACGTCGTGACCTGGCGGGGGCCACCTCTTGATTCTACTCACTATCCATGTTTATGTGTTGCATGCGGCTCCCAGTGCTTTGGCCAAGCCGGGTTAGACCATATTGGTCACTACTGAATATGCTGGACAACTAGGTTGCTTATGTGTTGGTGTGTTTAGTGGTTTAGAGTATAACTCTAGAACCTGAGTTTGTGAACCTAAGTTGTTATGTGTTTAGTTGGTTTAAAATATATGTGTTTAATTGGGTTAGAGTAAAACTCTAAAACCTGAGTTTGTGAACATGAGTTTGTTATATGCTAGTGTGTACATCTGACTGTCTATATGATTTCTGTTTCTTTATTTTGTTATATGTTGACATAATGTTCTTGTTAAAGATTTTTAAAATAATCTGCCTATATTTTTGAGTGTATGTTATGGATGGTCGATTTAGACTATCCACTCACTGGGCTGTGTAGCTCACCCCTCACTATTTTCAGGCATAGAGCAGGGGCGCATTTCATGAGTAACATTGGCGTGGATATTATGTTTGCTGCTTAAGAACTTTTATGCTAAAATTTTCTGGAGCCGGTTGTGGCTAAACCATATGATTTATATGAACTATGTGAACTATGTGATGTGAACCATGTGAACTATGTGAATTTGTGTTGCCAGATTGTGGCAGTTAACTGAGTTTGATTTTTGTGTCACCGCGGGCTTTAGCCTGGTTTCGGTGTTTGGTATGGGTTTATAAAACCGATTTTGTGATTTTGTTTTTGAATTTCGGCTTGTTGTATATTCCGTGCAATCGGTTTTGATATACCCTGTAACTTGCATATGTCTAGTGCAAGTATTGCCTGGTGGCAGGTACCTTTATGGATTTTATGAATTTTGAATCGGTTTTGATATAACTGTTGCCTTGCATATGTCTAGTGCAAGGATTGCGTGGTGGCAGGTACCCTTATGAGATTTGAGTTTTGTGAATTTGTGTGTATGGATTTATGAAATTTTTCAGATCGTGTTTTCTTGAACTCGGTTTTACCTAGCATATGACCGATCTTATATGAAACATCCTGTATCATTTGTGAATTGTGCCATTTGTTTGGGGTTAAGAATGTGGGATGTTACAGAATGGTATCAGAGGAGTTGGCTAGCTAAAACTTAGTTTGGGGGGAAAACATGTTTGTGTATTGCTAGACACCTAATAGGTTTATGATTGTTTTCCTGACTATGATATGTGTGTGACTATGATATGTGCGTGTAGGAATTTGAATTTAAGATGGTGCGAACCAGAGGAAATGCTAGTGATGAGGGCGAGCAGACCCCGAACCTCACGAGAACTATTGAGGCTCTGACTGGCATGGTTCAGCAACAAGGTGCTATGATAGAGAGACAAGCTCAGATGCTGCAGCAGCAGCAGACTCAGCACCAAGAAGCACAACAGCAGCTTTTGCAGCAGCTGACTCGAGAGAGACCCCAGACTACTACTCGAGCGGTGGGGGATGACTCTCAGGAGGGCGCTCACAGGCGCTATGCTTCACTTGTGAGTGAATTCCAGAAACTGGGTCCCAGCTCTTTTTATGGGGGCTCAGAATCCAGTAATGCCGAAAATTGGCAGCTGTGCTTGGAAAAGATTTTCCAAGTTATGCGTTGCTCGGACGAAGACAAGTTATGTCTGACTACCTACATGATGCGTGCTGACGCAGATGAGTGGTGGAAAGGCGTGGTGAGACTTGCCGAAGAAAGACATGAGACTGTAGACTGGCCTTACTTCTTGTCTCGATTTAACGAGAAGTACTTCCCAGATAGCTTGGTTGAGGACCGAGAGGTGGAATTTATTCATCTGGAGCAGGGTGATATGACAGTGGACCAGTATGAATTACAGTTCACGAAATTGGGAAAGTATGCTCCTCACCTGATAAACACTGAAAAGAGGAGAGCTACCAAGTTTCTTAGAGGTCTCAGATGGGACATTAGAGAGCAGGTTGGTGCTCAACACTTGGAGACCTATGTTGAAACTGTTGGGCGAGCGCGCACCATTGAGAGGTATATATCTGAGAGGAGTTCTCATGTTGCCGTGACAGTAGTTCCTGCAGCGGAGGCGGCGGTTCCTCAGCATGGCAGTGGCGGCAAGGGTAAGAAGTACCCTAGGCATAAAGATTATAAGAAGAGCAGGTATAAGCCTTACTCCTACAAGGCACCGCAGCAGTCCAGGGATGCACCGCAGCAGTTCAGGGATGCCAGGGATGCAAGAAACGGTATCACTTGTAGTCATTGTGGGCTCAAGGGACATCTAGTGAAAGACTGCCATAGGAAGAATGGTGTATGCTTCAGGTGTAAGAAACCAGGGCACATGGCTAAGGACTGAAAAGAACCTGAGATGCAACCTAGAGGCGCAGATAAGCCTACAGTCCAGACTAGAGTGTATGCTGTGGCTGAGAAGGATACACGAGCTTCCCGATCCGTCGTGGAAGGTACTTTATTCGTATTTGATCAGTTAGCCCGCATATTATTTGACCCTGGTGCAAATTTATCTTTTGTATCTGTTAAGTTTGCTGCATGTTTACCTGTGTTACCTAAGGTAATGAATTATGCTGTGTCTGTGAGTACTCCCTTAGGAAAATCGTTATCTACAGATACTGTGTGTGCTGACTGTGTAGTACATGTAGAGGGTTATGAGTTTCTGGTAGATCTAATCCTCTTAGACATGCAAGATTATGATATCATCTTAGGAATGGATTGGTTGTCTTCCCATCATGCCTCGGTGGATTGCTTTGAGAAAGTAATCACTTTGAATTTGTTAGATGGGAATCGACTTTTTGTGAGAGGTCTAGTGTCAGACCAAGGACCGCATGTGATATCTTTCCTGCAGGCCAGGAAATTACTTGCTAATGGGTGCAAGGGTTATCTTGCGCATGTTAAGGTGCAGGATGAGTCTACTTCTGATTTGACTCAGATGGCGGTGGTGAAAGAATTTCCTGATGTGTTCTCTGAAGAATTTTCAGGCTTGCCACCAATTAGAGAAGTGGAGTTTGGCATTGAGTTGGCGCCAGGTACGGCACCTATCTCCAGAGCTCCTTATCGTATGGCTACTTCAGAGTTGGCCGAGCTTAAGAAACAACTGGAGGAATTGTTAGAGAAAGGATATATTCGGCCTAGTGCTTCTCCCTGGGGAGCGCCAGTGTTATTTGTGAAGAAAAAAGATGGAACCCTGAGGATGTGTATAGACTACAGGCAGCTTAACCAAGTGACTATCAAGAATAAGTATCCTCTTCCCAGAATTGATGATCTGTTTGATCAATTACAGGGAGCTACAGTGTTCTCTAAGATTGATCTGAGATCAGGGTATTATCAGCTTAGAGTCAAGGATGAGGATATATTTAAGACTGCTTTCAGGACCAGGTATGGGCATTTCGAATTTTTAGTTATGCCTTTTGGACTGACAAATGCACCTGCTGTCTTCATGGATTTGATGAACAGGGTATTCCATGAGTTGCTTGACTCTTGTGTGGTGGTCTTTATAGACGATATTTTGGTATACTCACGGACTACTTCAGATCATGTCAGTGACTTGCGCAGAGTGCTGGAGATCTTGAGGAAGAACCGGTTATATGCCAAGGCTAGCAAGTGTGAGTTCTGGCTAGAGAAGATCAGTTTTCTGGGTCATGTGATTTCTGGTCAGGGGGTGTCTGTGGATCCAGTTAAAGTGCAAGCCATCCTCAATTGGGGAAGACCGACTAGTGCTACTGAGATCAGGAGTTTTCTGGGTTTGGCAGGTTACTACCGGCGATTTGTTGAGGGATTCTCCAAGCTGGCGGGTCCTTTAACTAAGTTGACCAGAAAGGAAGCTAAGTTTATTTGGGATGACAAGTGTGAAGAGAGCTTCCAAGAGCTGAAGAGAAGGTTGACTAGTACACCGATCCTCATTATACCTAGTGATGGGGAAAGGTTTACTGTTTATACAGATGCTTCTGGCAAAGGGTTGGGTTGTGTCTTGATGCAGAAGGGTTCTGTAGTAGCCTATGCTTCGAGACAACTGAAGGAGTATGAATTGAACTACCCTACTCATGATTTAGAGTTGGCGGCCGTAGTCTTTGCTTTGAAGATATGGCGTCACTATTTGTTGGGTCAGGAGTTTGATCTGTTCACTGATCACCAGAGTCTCAAGTATATTTTCACTCAGAAGGACTTGAACATGAGACAGAGGAGATGGATGGAGTTGATCAAAGACTATGACTTCTCTATTCAGTATCAGGCTGGAAAGGCCAATGTGGTGGCGGATGCTCTGAGCAGACATCCAGTTACTTCAGTAGCGGCACTACGAGTCAGTGAGTGGCGGTTACTGCAGGAGTTCAGCGATCTCAGGATCAGTGTTACTCCTAGAGTTCAGTCGGGTTATGTGGCTTTTCTCAGAGTACAGTCTGCTTTGTTGCAGAAGATCAGAGATCAGCAGTCTATGGATCCGAGATTAGTTCAGATCAGGGATAGTTTGGTTGATGGCGCAGTTCAGGATTTTAGCCTGTCTGATGATGGTATTCTTCGGTTTCGTGGAAGGGTATGTGTCCCTGAGGAACCAAGCTTGAGGAAAGAAATATTGGAGGACAGCCATAACTCCAAATATTCTCTACATCCTGGTGTGACTAAGATGTATCAGGACCTCAAGAAAAGTTTTTGGTGGCCGGGTATGAAGAAAGAGGTATATGATTTTGTCTCTAGGTGTTTAACCTGTCAGACTGTGAAGGCTGAACACCAGAAGCCTGGTGGTTTGTTGCAGTCTCTTCCTATTCCTGAGTGGAAGTGGGAATGTATCAGTATGGATTTTGTATGTGGGTTGCCTAGAACCAGATTGGGTCATGATGCTATTTGGGTGATTGTTGATAGACTCACTAAATCAGCCCATTTTCTTCCGATTAAGATGACTTATTCTTTAGAGAGGCTGGCCAGATTGTACATTGATGAGATCGTCAGACTGCATGGAGTGCCTGTCGATATTGTGTCTGATAGGGACTCTCGATTTTTGTCCAGATTTTGGAAGAGTTTACAGGAGGGTTTGGGTACTAAGTTGAGTTTTAGTACAACATATCATCCTCAGTCTGATGGTCAGACGGAGCGTACTATCCAGACTCTAGAAGATTTGTTGAGAGCCTATGTGGTTGATTGGAGTTCTGAGTGGAACCGGGATCTATCTTTGATAGAGTTTACTTATAATAATAGCTTCCACTCCAGTATTCAGATGGCTCCTTATGAGGCTTTGTATGGGAGAAGGTGTAGGACTCCCTTGTGTTGGGAGGAATCTGGTGACATAATGATTTTGAGATCTGATGCAGTTCGGGAGACTACTGATAAGGTCAGAGAGATCCAGGATAAACTGAAAATTGCTCGGGACAGACAGAAGAGTTATGCTGACGACCGTCGTCGTTCCTTGGAGTTTATGGTAGGGGATCATGTGTTCTTGAAGGTGTCACCTACTAAGGGTGTTATGAGGTTTGGCAAAAAGGGCAAGTTGAGCCCTAGGTTTGTAGGCCCTTTTGATATTATTGAGAGAGTTGGTCCAGTGGCTTACCGATTGGCTTTACCTCCTGCTATGGATCATGTGCATAATGTATTCCATGTCTCTGCTTTGAGGAAATATCATCCCGATCCATTTCATGTGTTGGAGTTGGAACCTCTTCAGATTCAGAGTGATTTGACTTTCGAGGAAAGACCTCTCCGGATTGTTGATAGAAAGGATAAAGTTCTGAGGAACAAGACTATACCTTTGGTAAAGGTTATCTGGGGAAATCAGTCAGTTGAGGAGGCGACATGGGAGACTGAAGCTGATATGAGGAAATTTTATGCTTACCTCTTTGATGATATGGATGCTGAGCTTTAGAGGACTAAAGCTTTATAAGGAGGGAGGGATGTAAGATCCAAGGATCTTGAGTCATGGTAAGCATTATTTTTGAATTAAATAAAATTATTGACTGTGATATTTTATTATGATTCAAGTAAAATTTATTGAATGCTAATTAACTAGCTTATTGATTGTTAATTATTTGATTTGTGATTGGTTGTTAATTTATGGTAAATTAATTAGAGATTAATGGTTGATTATTGGTTGTTAATTTAGGATAAATTAATTAAATCCTTATTGGATATTAATTAAATCCTTATTGGATTTCGGTTAAGTGCTTGGTTATTTGTAAGTTAATTAAATTAATTAGTTAACTAGCTTATTGGATGTTAGTTTAACTCTTATTGGACTTTCACTTAAACTAAGGGATTATTGGGTTTTTAAAATTTGAATTATTGGGTTAATGGGTTAAACCTTTTTGAATTAATGGGTTAGAGGGTTAAAACCTTAAAAACCGAAATTTAAATAGGTAATTTCGGTTAGGGTAGAGTTTTGGCGATTTTAGCTTGGAGAAAAACTTTGGGCGACGGCTTGAAGAACTTAGGCGATTCTTGAAGAGTTCTTGAGGCGATTTTGGTGATTTCTCCATCTCTTTCCCTTTGGCGAATTATTCCTTGGTGTTTGGTAGCATCTTTCAAAGCCTTAGACGAATTTTTGGAAGGGTTTTTCTTATTGGTGTTCACGGTTCAAGGTGAGTGGGTTGTCTAATTGATTTCTATCTATTTGTTGGTGTTAATTGATGAGTTAGATGATATATTCGCTTGTTGGAAATCTTACTATGCTAAAACCGAATTTTGTAAAGTTGATTATATGATGAAAACCGAATTTTGTAAGGTTGATTATATCATGAAAACCGAATTTTTCAAAGGTGATTATATGATGAAAACCGAATTTTGTAAGGTTGATTATATCATGAAAACCGAATTTTGTAAAGTGATTATATGATGAAAACCGAATTTTGTAAGGTTGATTATATCATGAAAACCGAATTTTGTAAAGTTGATTATATGATGAAAACCGAATTTTGTAAGGTTGATTATATCATGAAAACCGAATTTTTCAAAGGTGATTATAAGATGATTATTTAACCAAAAATTTGTATGAAATTTAAGGTATTTTTATAGAAATTTTGGTAGCATTAAATCATTGAATTTTGAGTATGAAACTCTTGTTAGTTATAGTTAAACCGAAATCAACTTTGGTAACATTAAGTCAATGATGTTTGTAGCATGAATGAAAACCGAAACCTTATTGATGGTAGCTAAACCAAAATAATCTTGATGATTGTTTATGGAAACCGAAAATTGTAATAAGGAATTTAAGGTATTCTCCTATGGAATTTAGGAAGCTTTAAACCAATGTTTTTGAGCATGATATTCATGTTAACTAAGGTTTAGAATTTTAGTAGATGATATGATATGTTAACCGTGGGTTATATGTAGAGATTTGTAAAATAAATTGTATGATTTCATGTTTTAGTTTTATGTTAATTTTTATGGATGCTTGTTAACTACAATGTTGAGAAATTGTTTGAGAAATTTGGGTGATAACCTAGTAAAGTTTGACTGAACTAATCAGCATGAAACCTAAGGACCACACTACATTATATGATTGTTAATATTATGTAATTGTGTGATTTTTAAATATTAGGAGTTTATGTGATTTTTGGAATATTATGTTGTTATGTAAATTGTGAACATTATGTGGTTATGAGATTTTTGAAAATTATGTGATTATGAGAATTTTGAATATTATGTGTTGTGTGTTGGTTAGGACTAAGGCTAGGTGTAACTATGAACTCAAGGGGATAGTCCTTATGTGTTATGTTAAGGGTTTGAATTTCAGCCCTGTATTGTGATATGTGAGGAGGTTGATGTTCAGCCTGCCTATTATGATTATTGTGATGGGGGTTGATGTTCAGCCTGCCCGATATGATTTTTGTGATGACTATCCTAGAGTATAGTTGACACTTAGGAGTCCACCTTTGTGAAATATGTTCACCTATGTGAAATATGAAATAAGATGTGTCTGTTGTCCAGTAGGAACCTTTTGGGAGAACGGGTTTTTGACGCAAAGTGTCATGTCTTGGTCGGACAGGGGCCACCTCTTGATGTCATAACTCTTTTATGTGATGGGGTAATATAAGACGCAAAGTGCCATGTCTTGATCAGACAGGGGCCACCTCTTGATGTCATTACTCTTTATGTGACAGGGTGATATAAGACGCAAAGTGCCATGTCTTGATCAGACAGGGGCCACCTCTTGATGTCATCACTCTGATGTGTATGGGGTGAGGGAGCAAAGTGCCACGTCGTGACCTGGCGGGGGCCACCTCTTGATTCTACTCACTATCCATGTTTATGTGTTGCATGCGGCTCCCAGTGCTTTGGCCAAGCCGGGTTAGACCATATTGGTCACTACTGAATATGCTGGACAACTAGGTTGCTTATGTGTTGGTGTGTTTAGTGGTTTAGAGTATAACTCTAGAACCTGAGTTTGTGAACCTAAGTTGTTATGTGTTTAGTTGGTTTAAAATATATGTGTTTAATTGGGTTAGAGTAAAACTCTAAAACCTGAGTTTGTGAACATGAGTTTGTTATATGCTAGTGTGTACATCTGACTGTCTATATGATTTCTGTTTCTTTATTTTGTTATATGTTGACATAATGTTCTTGTTAAAGATTTTTAAAATAATCTGCCTATATTTTTGAGTGTATGTTATGGATGGTCGATTTAGACTATCCACTCACTGGGCTGTGTAGCTCACCCCTCACTATTTTCAGGCATAGAGCAGGGGCGCATTTCATGAGTAACATTGGCGTGGATATTATGTTTGCTGCTTAAGAACTTTTATGCTAAAATTTTCTGGAGCCGGTTGTGGCTAAACCATATGATTTATATGAACTATGTGAACTATGTGATGTGAACCATGTGAACTATGTGAATTTGTGTTGCCAGATTGTGGCAGTTAACTGAGTTTGATTTTTGTGTCACCGCGGGCTTCAGCTTGGTTTCGGTGTTTGGTATGGGTTTATAAAACCGATTTTGTGATTTTGTTTTTGAATTTCGGCTTGTTGTATATTCCGTGCAATCGGTTTTGATATACCCTGTAACTTGCATATGTCTAGTGCAAGTATTGCCTGGTGGCAGGTACCTTTATGGATTTTATGAATTTTGAATCGGTTTTGATATAACTGTTGCCTTGCATATGTCTAGTGCAAGGATTGCGTGGTGGCAGGTACCCTTATGAGATTTGAGTTTTGTGAATTTGTGTGTATGGATTTATGAAATTTTTCAGATCGTGTTTTCTTGAACTCGGTTTTACCTAGCATATGACCGATCTTATATGAAACATCCTGTATCATTTGTGAATTGTGCCATTTGTTTGGGGTTAAGAATGTGGGATGTTACAGTGAATGATCCCACCTCCATCAGTTTGGTATCAGAGCCTATCTTAGAATAGAATTTTAGCCTCAAAACTATTTTTCAACTTCTAAGACTTTTCTTGGACCTAGGTGTTTTAAAGAAGTGGTTTGTCATAATCTGCTACTATACTTATCATACTACCTTTAGTAGCCTTATTTTTCAAAACTACTCTTTTCAAAACTACTACCACCATGACTACTAGATCAGGAGCAAATTATAATAACCACCCTGAATCCAATGATATTACTAGACAAGCTGAACCTAATGACATGGCTAGACTCTTTAACATGATGGCGTCCTTCCAAGAGGAACTTAGGGATATTAGAGCTAGGCTCCCAAATCCTGAAAATCTTAGGGATGATAGACCCCCTAGTCGGCCCTCAAGTGAACCCATCCTAGGTGAACATCCCCAAAACAATAGGAACCATAATAGGAGAGTCCAAGAACCTGAATGGGAAGAGCCACATGCTCGACCTTATCAAAGACCTAGGGAAGACCAAGAACCTGAGTGGAATGAGCCACGTGCTCAAACCTACCACAGACCTAGAGAGGATGAAGTGCAACGCAACATCAAACTCTCACCCCCAACCTTTAGTGGTTCCCTTGACCTTAGAGAGTTCCTAGATTGGGTAGACAAACTTGAACGGTATTTTGACTGGAGCATGATGCCAAGTCAATCCAAGGTTAGGTTCACCCGATGTCTCTTAGAAGGTACTGCTAGGTTATACTGGACAAGCATAGAGAAGAACATAGAGTTGTTTAGGCGCCCTCCTATTGAGAGATGGGAAGACATGCGAGACAAACTTAGGGAAAAATATGTCCCTCCCTATTTCCAACTTAAGATTATTGATGAAGCCATGAGCCTAGTCCAAGGTAGCCTAAATGTCACCGACTACACCACTAGGTTTGATGAACTCCTTTTGAGGAGTGGCATCCATGAGGAACCCCATGTCTCCCTTAGTAGGTACAAGAATGGACTTAGACCCGAGATCAAAAGGGGAATGACCTACTTCCAAATAGAGTCTAGGGAAGTCGCCTACCAAAGAGCCTTAGAGGTAGAGGAAAACATAAAGAGAGCCTTTAGGAGAGAGTTAAGTTCCCCTAGAACTTACCCTAAGGCGCCCTCCTCAAGTCCCTCTAGCTCTCAACCCAAAGCCCCAACACCAACACCCTCTAGACCTAGGACTGTCCAAGAACCTAGAGTCACCTGCCATGCTTGCAACCAAGTAGGACACTATATGAAAGACTGTCCCAAGAGGGTCCTGTACTTAGGTGAGGAAAAATGTGAAGAAACCTATGAGGAAATCCATAACCCTGACTCTGGTTGTACGGTTTGGGAAGAACTAGCTTATGATAGTGGTGAAGAACAAACCCACGACACCTTAGGAGTGGTTAGGTGCACCCTAATCAAACCTACCTCAACCGAGGACTGGCGTAGGACCAGTATTTTCCACACCTACACGAAATGCAATGGCAACATGTGCAAAGTAGTGATAGATGGGGGAAGTAGTCTAAACGCGGTCTCTCACACAGCCTTAGTAAAATTCAACCTTAAGGCAGAACCGCACCCCAATCCCTATAGCATATCCTGGGTCAATCAATCTAGTGTCCCAGTCACCCATAGGTGCTTAGTGCCCCTTCAGTTTGCCATCTACCAAGGCAAGATTTGGTGTGACGTCATAACCATGGATGTCGCCCAAGTCTTACTCGGTCGCCCGTGGTTATACGATATGGATGTTATCCACTACGGTCGGACTAACACCTATGTCTTTAGCCATGATGGGCAAAAGATCAAACTGAAGCCTTCCATGCCTAAGGAACTTAAGGCTGCCACCAACAAGGGTAGGATAGAGGAACCTAAGGAACCTAAACCGACCATCCAACTCATAAGGACCCGTGCCTTTACCCAAGACTGCTTAGAGTCCAAGCAAGTGTACTCCTTAGTCATTAAAGAAACCAACCCAGATGAGGAGTCACCCATACCCAAAGAAGTTGAGACCCTACTCTCAGGGTACTCTGAGCTCACCAGGGAAGAACTTCCCAATGGATTACCACCCCTTAGAGAAATCCAACATGCCATAGACCTTGTCCCGGGTTCTACTCTCCCACACTTACCCCACTATAGGATGAACCCTACTGAGCATCAAGAGCTCAAAAGACAAGTAGATGAACTGTTAGACAAGGGTTTCATTAGGGAAAGCCTTAGCCCGTGTGCAGTACCCGCCCTTCTTACCCCAAAGAAGGATGGAAGCTGGCGCATGTGTATAGACTGTAGGGCCATGAACAGAATAACCATCAAGTATAGATTTCCCATCCCAAGATTAGATGACATGCTTGACATGCTGGTAGGTTCTAAGTGGTTTAGCAAGCTAGACCTTAGAAGTGGATACCACCAAGTTAGGATCAGACTTGGGGATGAGTGGAAGACAGCTTTTAAGACTAAGGATGGTTTATATGAGTGGCTAGTCATGCCCTTTGGTCTCTCTAATGCCCCCTCAACATTTATGAGGTTAATGAACCAAGTCTTGAAGCCTTACATAGGAAGATTCTTAGTAGTTTACTTTGATGACATCCTAATCTATAGCAAGACCCAAGAAGAACACATGGAACACCTTAGAAAAATCCTAGACTTACTTCAGGAAGAAAAGCTATACCTAAACCTGAAAAAGTGTTCTTTCCTTTCCCCTAGGGTTGTCTTTTTAGGCTTCATAGTTTCAGACCAAGGACTTCAAGCTGACCCTAGCAAAATCCAAGCCATCTTAGACTGGCCTGAACCCAAGACTTTGACTGAGATTAGGAGCTTCCATGGTCTAGCTGCCTTTTATAGGAGATTCATTAGAAACTTTAGCACCATAGTAGCCCCTATAACTAACTGTATGAAGCAAGGTGAGTTTAGTTGGCCTAAGTCTGCTGGTAGAGCTTTTGTGGAGCTTAAGTCTAGAATGACCACTGCCCCTGTCCTAAAATTACCTGACTTCTCTAAAGTTTTTATAGTGGACTGTGATGCCTCAGGAGTAGGAATAGGAGGTACCCTTAGTCAGGAAGGACACCCCATAGCCTACTTTAGTGAGAAATTAAATGAGGCCAAGCAAAGGTATACCACCTATGATAAGGAATTCTATGCTGTAGTCCAATCTTTAAGGCACTGGAGACACTATCTGATACACAACGAATTTATTCTAAATAGTGATCACCAAGCTTTATCTTTTCTAAATGCTCAAAAGAAATTAAATGCTAGGCATGCTAAATGGGTAGAGTACCTTCAACAGTATACTTTTGTTTTGAAACATAAATCTGGAACTGAAAATAAAGTTGCTGATGCTTTGAGTAGAGTAGTTTTACTTATGCAAACTTTATCTGTTGAAGTAGTTGGATTTGATCGTATGAAGCATGAATACCTAGAATGCCCTGATTTTTCAAGCATTTATTCTGAGCTTAGCATAGATCCTTTGAGTCATCCCCTCTATACCCTAAGGGATGAGTTTCTGTTTCTTGGGCCAAAGTTGTGCATTCCCAAGACCTCAATCCGAGACTTCCTTGTTTGGGAGATCCACGGAGGAGGGTCTGCCGGGCACCATGGCCGGGACAAGACTCAAGCCTTAGTGGAGGAACGGTTCTTCTGGCCGAACCTCAATAGGGATGTAGCTAAGATTGTCAAACATTGTAGGACCTGCCAGACCAGAAAAACTCAGAAACATAACTATGGTCTGTACACACCCCTACCCATCCCTCAAGCACCATGGCAAGATCTTAGCATGGACTTCATCTTAGGTTTACCAAGGACTCCCTCCAGACATGACTCTATTTTTGTCGTAGTGGATAGGTTTACCAAGATGGCACACTTTATACCTTGCTACAAAACCACAGATGCATCACATGTAGCTAGGTTGTTTTTTAAAGAGGTTGTTAAACATAGAGGTACCCCTCTGACTATAGTTTCTGATAGGGATTCCAGGTTTGTTGGACGTTTCTGGAAAACCCTGTGGGCTATGTTGGGAACCAAACGTAAATTCTCCACGGCCTATCATCCTCAGACGGATGGGCAGACCGAAGTGGTCAATCGATCACTAGGGAGCATTTTGAGGAGTTTGGTAGGAGAGCACCCAGGCACATGGGATAAGCTGTTGCCCATTGCCGAGTTCTCCTATAATAGTGTTGTCAACAAAACCACAGGATTGTCCCCTTTTCAGGCCAACTTAGGGTACCAACCCAGAAAACCTGTTGATTTATTTCCTTTACCTAGGCACTCTCATATTTCTATGTCTGCTAAAGATTTTGCTACTCACATGTCCCATTTACATCATGAAATACATTGTCAAATGCTTGATGCTGTAAATTCCTATCGCAAGAGTGCTAACAAGAAACGCCGAGAAAGGAAATTCTCTGTAGGTGAACAGGTTATACTGCGGGTCAGGGAGGAGCGCATCCATGGATCTGGCCGCAAGTTGGACGCCAAAGGACTCGGACCATTCACCATTGTAGAAAAGATCAACGATAACGCTTACATCTTGGATCTACCACCGGAACTGGGGATCCCCACCACTGTCAATGTGGAGGATCTCACGCACTATGAGGAGTCGGTGCACATCGGGGAGTTGACTGACAGGCCTGAACTGCAGAGCATACTTGAAGATCAGACCCGACTCACCCCAGACAAGGTACAAGTGTTTTACCGTGTTAAATTTACGTCGGGTGAGGAGGCTTGGCTTCCCGAAGAAGAGTTGGCTCAGGCCGCTCCGGAATTACTCCAAGGGTACAAGGATGATTCTCCAGAGGAGAATTCTTCCCACCCGGGGAGAAATGATGGAGGGGCCAACCCTGCCCCAAGGAGGTCTGGAAGGGCTAGGAGGAAGCCCATCAGATATGGCTTTTCCTCCTAGGTCATCTTTCTTTCCTTATTTGCACTTTCCTTATTTGCATTGAATAAAGCTCTAGTGCATTGTGTAGTTTCCTTATTTGCTCCTAGAATAGTCTACTGGCCTTTGTGTTAATAATTGGGCAGGTTATAGCCCAGCTCAAGGGAAGCTAGGAAGCTCAAGCTAAAGCCACTCAAGTAGAGCTCCAATTATGGAAGGAGGCACTTCAACTACTTCAACTAAAGACTTCAAGTTGAAGGGGCTTACAATGAATGCAATTCCACCTTCCAAATCAACCAAGGCGCCACTCAATAGGATGATTGATTCGAATGCAAGAAATCAGCCCACAATTCAATGCGCCTAGCCATCAAGAATTAATCTAGATCCACAAATCAAGGGATCACCATTTAGATCCACAAATCAAGGGATCACCATCTAGATCCACAATTTGAGGAGTTATCTTTGGAAGCCTTTAGCCGCCCTTGCTCTTGAAGGAATGCAATTCGAAATTCAAGTGGGGCGCCTTCTCATCCAAACAAATAAGGAAGGAGCTCAAGAAGAAATCGGCCACAAGGAGCTCCATCAAAAGAAGGATTTCGAAATTCAAATTTGCCAAGGAAATGTTTTAATTGTGCATCAACTTCTTTCCCTACCTTTGTGATTGCGCCTAGGGTGAATTGTCACCCTTGCCCATGGCTTGTTGAGCCTATAAATTGTAATCCTCCCCTCTTTGTCTATTAGTTGCCTAGTGAAAAAAAGAATCCTTGTGTTAGCATTGGTGCTTGTCGCCTAAAGAAGTTTTCTACCTCCCCTCTTCTCCAAAGGGCCGAGCCCTTTCCCTTCTCCCCCCCTTCTTCTCAAGCTCTCAACGCTTCCAACCCTTGAAGGACTTTGCTTACTCTTGGCGAGGCTCTAAGGATCTCATCCACCTTGGTCTCGGCAAGGCACTTGGAGGTTCTTGGGGCATCATCACTCTCGGCCAACAAGGAGGCTTGCATCTTGAAGACTTTCGGCTAAGTTCCTTCCCTCTCCTTTCTTTAGATCTTAAGAACTTGGCTCTACACTAATCTGAATTCTTATTCAAGGTGGCGCAAGGACTTGGAGATCTCTTATTAAGCGCAAGGCTTTCTTCTCCCTCCCCCTTTCTCCTTAGTCAAAGTGTTAAGGGAACTTGTGAGGCTTAACCTCCCCCTTAGTTTTGTTTTGTAATATGAATCCGTGGTATGTGCGGATCTCGTTTGTCTGTGTTTGTTTGTAATGATGCAATACCTTCCATCAGAGTAGGATCGTTGAAGATCGGGACGATACGATCCTTCTATGCTCAAGGGTCGCACAGTAAGTACTCCTACTAGTCATTTCATTTCATAGTTTAAAGTGCTCTTTCTTTTGGTAGTAACTTAGTGTCGCCTTTCTTATTTATAAAATACAAAAAAAACATATTTTCCAACTCCGTTAGAGTAAGTTCGGGTTTTATCTAAAAATACAAAAAAATTATTTTCTCAAAGCGTTGTTTGAATGCACCCTTACTTGTGAATGATCCCACCTCCATCACCATGGATATCAAGCTACCATAGGAAGGGGCAAATCCTATATCTGTTCATTGATCTTCTCATATAGGTCGTGACATACTCAATGACAACCGTTATGACCTCCCGACTACGGTGAGGTGTTAGGTTGTATCAAAGCATGTCCCTAACCATATGGAAGAGTTAATGATCCCAAGTCAAAGGATCAATGCATCTCCTATCACTTGTGAGGTTAACTCATGACACCAAGTTAGAGCCTCACAGCGGGTCAGTCCAGTATATCCACCACTGATATACCCATATATCTGCATTAGCACCTTGTGCCTAACTAGCCCATATACCAATCTCACATGTACTAGAGCTATCCCATATCCACTTAGGAACTTGACTAGGGATAGAGTTTGAGCACAGATATAATCTATCTACAGGGATATTATTATGTAAGTCCATATTAGCAGATGTAAACATAGCATAATAATGACAATCCCATAATGATATATATAATATCAATGTAAAATAGTACATAAGATAGACCAACAACTGGTCCTAAGGACATATACACCAACATAAACAAGTGTGACACACTTGTACAATCTATATATCAGCCTGGCAAAAGGACAAATGCGTACATATTTTTTGTCACAGTTTTAGGGGATGTCGATGATGATTCCATTATGATGACTTGGGTAGCCATGATGTAATGCTAGGTGCCAGACATCGCTTGTGATGATTTTAGATTATCACTGCTAACGTCTGACGAACCTACAGGGTAGCACACCTAGATACTCGAGGTCTCATACTGATTAGATAGCCTCATATCGAATCATTATGTGATTTGGATCATTTTGGGAGACTAATGCTTTGAGAGTTATTCTATGTATATGATACTTTATTTAGTTCATGTCTGACCACTAGTTGACTTCTAGTGGACTATGTTTGACCATTGTTGACCTGTGCTATTAAAATGAGTCAAACAAGGGTCTTAGTGCAAGTGTGGACTTGGCATTAAAGTCACATGAATAAATAAAATTATTAATTAGCAAGAGAATTTTTTCTTTTAGCTAATTAATTGGGCTAGGCATATGTTACATTAAATATATTTATACATTTTATTGTAAAATATAAATAGGTGGATACATGATTAAAATAATTAATATATTTGCTAATTTGTGGTTTAAAGAATTTTATCAAATATTTTATTCATGCTTGACCAATTTGGAAAATACATTTAATAGATTTAATCATGACTTGGCCTAGGTGGATTCTTCATTCTATTTAATATATTTATATATTAAATTTAATAAAAAATAATCACCAAGAACAGCTAGTTGATCTATTATAAATAGAGAGGCTCTCTTGGGTGATCCATACACCAATTCTCTTCTCTCTTCTCCAATTATCGCCTCCCCTGTTGATGTGTGCCGTACTAACGCACAACTAACCGCAAGCATCATAGTTTCGTCGTAGTAGTACTTCAGATGTTGATCTCATAGGGACAGTGATCAAGTACTAAAAGATTATGAACTAGTAGCTAAATAATCGGATCAAGTAGTTTTGAGATCACGAAACGCAAGGCTAATATAACTTAAAGTAAACTGAGTCTGGCAAGAGAAAGTTTCAAGGGGAAAAACAAGGGTTAGAGATATCAAAACGTTGGGTTCGTCTCATTGATGGATCTTAGATTCAAACAAGTTAAAATTATAGCAAAGCGATTTTAAAAATGCTCAAGGAAGTATCAAAAGGTAGAGATTACCCTCTTTCGATGGTGTAATCTGGTATCACTCTAAAACGGCGTCCTACTTTCGTGGCTCACCGTACCTAGATTGATCCAATGGGTTCAGAGATACTATGAAATTCCTCATACAAATCCTGCCCAATTTCTTGATAGGTCAGTGCATGTTCGAACTAGTAGATCTAGTGTCGCAATTCACCTTTCAGTCCTTCTTGCGACGCCTGAGGAAAGAAATTACGTGATCAAGGTAATACTAGCGATAAAATGGCATAGAACGAATAAACACAAGTAAAATTTGTATTTGCTTTGAAATAACAAGTTTGAGAATGAGATACAAACAACGAGACTACACCCTTAGTTCCGACAAAAAGATTACGCTATCATAGCGTCATTTAAGTACAAAACTCTAGAAGAAGAACAAAATATATGAAAGACTTAAAGATAAAAGACTAAAAACTCTTCTAAAAGGGTTGAAATCTTCTTCCTCCAAGCCTTTTGGAATGGATGCACAAGAGAGCTTCTTCTCCCAAACTTTCTCCAAGAACATCACACCAAGCCAAGACCCATTGCCAATGTAAGAGGATTTTCACAAATTTTATAGAACCGGAACCCATTTCTGAACTTATGCCTTGAAATCTCTCTTAATTAGCTGCGTTTTGACACCAAGCACTTTCAAAACGGAGCTATAATGAGAGAGTTATTGCTCATTTAAGTTTAGGCTATGCAAGTGAGATTATGGGTGTAATGAAGATTACAGGCATGGCTATAATATTGTCATAGATCCTCTTCAGCTCCTGAAACGTACATAAGCTTGTGGGCCATTAAAAGCTATTCGAAATGACATAAAAAACGCCCAAATTAGAGTTGTAACGGAAAACTTACATCCTATTTATTGCAGCCCTCCAATTCACTTAATGCTACCATTATGGGTGTAACGAGGGTTATGGGCATGCCTATAATTTTGATGGAGAAATCCGTTTCATCTGAAATTTTGCGAGTGAGTTGACCTTTGACTTGACTTGAATTCCGACCATAGTATGGTATCAAAGGTCGCCAGTGTGAAGATTACGGGCAGGGTGAAATTATGGTTATACCCGTAATGTGTTCTGTCGAATTTTTGTCTTCTGAAAGGCTTCTTTTTGAAAAAAATGAGAGCACGCCTTTGGAATATGATTATGCTTGAATTAAGATGGATTTCCTGACAATTCAAACTGAAAATTACGGACATAATGCAGATTATGGTCTCTGCCGTAATTCTGGAAATTAGCTCCGTTTGAAGCGAAACTTCTCGTCAGGGTTCTTGATTCACTCGGGAACATAAAAATACTTCCAAATAGCTCCAAAAGTGAGTGAATTGTCCTGTATTTATCAACATGACAAGAAGTGAAGCTTCTGAAGAAAATCAATAAAATAAGCCGGAAAGAGATGTAAAAGCATGAAAATAGGTCTCGATTCACAGGTAAATATTATTCTAAAAGACTATAAAAATATGAAACATCAAAATCTCCCAAACTTAGAACATTGCTTGTCCTCAAGCATATAAGGCGGATAAGAGTGGAATCAGAAAAATATGAAATCACATTAAGCTTTTAAAATATCCATGGAAGATACCATTATGAATAAATCTTAGTAAGTCAGGACATTCAAAAAGATCATCTGTCGTCAGGAATAAAGGTGTGAAGATCCAGAAACCAAAGTTAGATAGGACCTACCTCCACAAGATGCAGTAATCTTCTGTGTGGTTTATGTACTCCAATCGAACTTGATTCATCCAAAGACACGAGTTGGGAAAACAACAATGCACTCTTATTTGTTTTATTGTCCTCTCAATTTGTATTTGGACTTCAACTCTTTTCTTAGGTACCACTGCCAATTTTACGTAGTGCCAAGTAGACGAGTCTGTTCTTTCTTCTTTTTTTTTTTTTAAATAACAAGTTTTAAGAGGAAATCATGGATTAGTGCATTGAGTAATTCCAACATCTAGCAAGGAGAATCAAATTGATAGAGTGATATACTTCTACAAAAAGATCATAAGCAAACCGTAAGAGGAAATATCTCAATCAAAAAGTGGATCTATCACTTCACTAACCTTATCCATCAAATAGAATATTCAAATGAAATCCTGACCGAGAACTAAGATTCAAAACATAATGATGTCCATGAAATATAAGTATGAAGCTATCGTGAATCTTGTTGAAAATTAGAACAGTTTCAGCATGAGAAAATAGTTGCAGAGTGTAATCCAATTGTCAAAAAGCAAGGGTGCATCCAGAAAATGATAAAACAAAGAACAGACAAAAAGCATAACACAAATACCATCTAACAGGAAAAACACAAGACAAGTACTATATAATAACGCAAAAGTACTGTAATCATCCATCACAATAAGTTAAGAGTTACTACATGTTTGGAATGTATAACAAAGACAAAGTAAAACAGATATCAAAACCCTCTATCTCCCAGACTGGAATTATGGATAGTCCCTATGCATAGCAATGAACGATCTCAAAATTTGGAGATTGGGGTGCAGAAACTCACTGAATCAGTCCTCTCCATCTGTGTCAGAACTGATATCAACCTCCACTAGGTCCTCGTCGTCGTCGCCGTCACCATCTCCACGCACCTCTGGCTCATCCTTCTGATCTGGTAACAGTGTGGTCCTTAGCTCACTATAGGAAGTCCAGAGAGAAGTCAGGAACTTCCTCTGTCAGTTCTACTCAGTAGCCATCCTCTCAAGCCTGGAGCTCTGGTGGGATAGTTCTCGGCGGATCTCGTGTTGTCCTTCCTCCAAGTGTGAAAACATTTGTTGCAAATACTCCCCTTGCCTTTGTTGTTCAAAAGTGATTCAACATTGGAAGAGGAAGAGGAATATTAACCCATAAAGGCAAAGAATCCAGCCGAGGAGGTAGGTGGTATGAATCTCAATGGCGGTTGATGACACCAAAATATATAGTATATTTTGTATCATTTTATATTTCTTTTCATGCTCAATTGAAGATCTTTTGCTTATTTTTATGCCAAAATTATCAAATATTGCAAAATCTACTTCTATTTCTGTTTTTCATGATTTTCAGGTAAAAAGACACTATTTTAAGGCATTTTCAAGTAAAATCAAATACATGGAAGAGTTACCATCATCAAGAGGAGATCACATGATAAATTTCATGCAAAACGGAGCAACGAACCAAAATACGGTAGTGTCATATTCTATTTTACGGTACCGTATTTCCGTACGATATCGTAAAATTAGAGCAGTACCGTAATTTGGGGAGTTTTCAGACCAGAAGATTTTTCTAATTTTACGGCACCACCGTAAAGAATTACACGGGCCGTATTTTGGAGCGTTTCAAACCAGAGACTTTTGCTGATTTTACGGCACGTCCGTAAACCATTTCACGGTGCCGTATTTATCAGAGATTTTAGACCAGAGAACTCGTCAAATTTTACAGCACTGTCACAATAACTTTTACGGGCTGTAAGTTTGACACAGGGTTCACAGAACAAAAATATGGCACGGCCGTAAAATATTTTACGGCCGTAATTTCCATTATAAGACGTGATTTTACGAGCCCGAAACTTGCGCGGACCATATCTTTTGATCCAGACCTCCAAATTGAGATTTGAAAGATGCTACAGACTCGTATTTAAGAGGATAAGACACACGAAGTGAAACGACGAATTTTTATCCATTATTGAGAGAGAAATCGAAGGAAAGGTGCATAGGGTTTGGCTTTGTGCCGAGGGGTGTGGAGTCCACCTTAGACCATGATTTTCACGCAGAAGCTTCGCCTAGAGGAGGAGACAATACCTCAGAAGTTTAAAAGGAAAAGGAGTTCAATTGGAGAAGAAATCAAGGAAAAGGGAAGCGCCACCACTGTTCATCGACGCCACCTTGCAAAATACGGCTGTGAAATATTTCACAGCCGTGCTGTATTTTCTTAACTCTTCTTTTCCTTTGATTTTTGATCTTCTGAAACTATGGCTTATTGTATTTCTCTTTCCATGCTAGCTTAATCATATTTTAGGACGTGGGTGTAATTCACTTTGATTTCTTAATGATTAGATAACTCTTATATTCGTTAGAATAGCTTTATTATGATGATTCTACTTATGTGATTGTTTGTCTTTGATTCTCCATATATTGATGTTATTATTCATGTTTTAGAGTTCTCGCAATAAGGACCGAAAGGTGACTTGCTTGAGAACTTGGAACCCTAGAATTACATATTAGGAACTCTCTTAGGTTAGTTCTTAATTATTTGATTTTAGTGATCTTATTGCCATGATGATAATTTGAATCTAGGGTAGAGTTGAGTTGTCAAACGTGGAGATCTTGCACGAAAGTGAGGATCAGAACGTTGGAGAACCATAAGTAGAACTTGTGTTGAGTCTCGGATGCACGAAAGTGATAATTGAGATTCCACTTGAGACAATCAACTTAGAATTCGGATACACGAAAGTGAACTCGAGTTCTTTGATTGATGATTTACTTATCTTTAGCGTTGGGATAGATCTTGCGCGAAAGCGAGGATTAGTCCCTGCATGATTGTCTGCATGAAAGTGAGATGATCCCTTTATAAAGTATATTAAGTCTTTATCATGATAAGATTAGTCTGACGACCTTTTATTTAAATCTAGTCATTAGAATTAAGGAGGATGAAACCCTAGTCCCAATGTTTCTCTCTGATTATCTGATTTCGTCTGTTTTCCATCATTGCTTTGCTATTATTCGGTTGCTTAGCTAGTAAGAATATAACTATTTGGTACTTAACAATAAGGTCTCTGTGGTTCGATATCTTTTTTTATTACTTCGAGTATCCGTGCACTTGTGGATCACAACAAGTTTTTGGCGCCGTTGCCGGGGATTAGTCCTAGGTACACCCCAAACAACTTGGGACACAACAAGTTTTTGGCGCCGTTGCCGGAGACCTTAGTTTTGTTAATATCAAAATAGTTGTTAGTATTGCTAGACTAGGTTTTATTTGCTTTAGATTTAACTTTGTTTTTTTGTTTTTGCAGGTTTTGGATTTTCACAGTTGTGACAGAGCTGTGATTTCTAAAATTTGTGAATTTACCTATGTTTTAGTTTTTTTAAATTCTAAAAAAAATTTGGTGTTGGATAATCTTTCTGGTCTTGATAGATTTGAAGATGTCTTTTAATTATAAGTCATGGGCAACTCAAAGAGGTGAGGTATACATGCCACAAGGTAAGTATGAAAATAATTCATTGAGCACACTTGAGGATACGTTTAATTCTTTTATGCACTCTGTTAAGAAATCTTCTTCTTCTATTAGATGTGATATTTATGGATATTTTGATCATTATACCTCTGATTGTCAATTTTTAAATCCCAATTTATCATGGAAAGAATCTTATCAATTGTATTCTATATGGGAAAACCAAACTTCTTTTTATGATGATTTCTCAAATTATGTTTCAGAACCATACTTTGAGGATAATGATAAATCTAGCATAGAGATAATGTTTGAAAAGTTCATGAAACATAGTGAGGAGTCACATGAGACCTTTAAACAAATTAATTTTAGGAGGGATAATATGAGTGCTGATACTGAAATGCTAGAAAACCAGATAGCACAACAAAAATCATGTTTACTTGAGTTTGATTTGGAAACTGAAGAACTTGATTTAGAAAATTCTCCCTATGATTATGATTGTTTTGAGATTGAGCCTTATGTGAACATTAATGAATCTCATTCTAATTTTGATGATTATAAAATTGATTCATCTGAAAATTTATTTGTGGAAAAGTTTGAAGAAATTGATTTTGTTAAATCTCCTCTTGAATCTAGTGATAGCTATGAAATTGATTCTTTTGATAATGTATTGTTTATGGTTAAATCTGATTCTTGTAATTCTGAGATTGATTCTTTTGATTCTTCTGATGATGAATGTTTTGTGGAAAGACATGAGGAAATTGATTTTGAAGAGTCTCATCTTGATTTTGATGGTAATTTTGAAATTGACAAATTATTTAATGGTGTGCATGAGGAAATTGATAAAGATTTGAATGTTACAAACACTAATGAATCTCACTTTGATGTTTTGCCCATATCTTTTGTTGAATCTTTTGATGTATCTGAAAAATTGAGTTTTATTGAGAAACCTAATGAGAGACATAAAAATTATTTTGATGATCCAATGCTTATATCTTTTGATCAAAGTCCTATGGCAATTGAAGATTTAAATTTGAAGAAGGGACTTATGATTTTGCTCTCTGATAAATTTAGGAAGATCATTGAATATCCTTTGATTGAAATTGAAAATTTTGATATTGATTTTCGCATATTTAAGAAAGCCACATTGATTGTGATTTATTTAAAATTTTGGATATTTGAATTAGTGGCTAAACTATTTGGACAGCGGAAAAAGAAAAAATTGTATGCTATCTACTTTGGTACTGATTCACCTGCTTCACCATGATATTTGATTTTTGGTCAAGCTATGGACCTAAAAATTAGCGCTTCTTGGGAGGCAACCCAAGCATTATTACTTATCTTAGTTTCTTTTATTTTAGTTTATTTTTAGAATTATTTTTTCTTTTCATTTTGTAGGGAGAAAATAAAATTTTGCGTAAAATACGGCACTGCTGTAACATTTTTTACGGTGCTGTATTTTTGATCGATTTCTTATCCGAGAATTTTGCATTTTTTATGGCAGTACCGTAATATTTTTCACGGTACTGTAATTCTTGCATATTTTTGACCGGAGAGTTCTTTGAAAATTACGACACTGCCGTAAGGACTTTCACGGTACCGTATTTTAAAATTGCATTCTGCTTACTTGACTGGGTGATTCCTCGCTGCGATTTTAAGAAGTTGGGATGGCAAAAATTTTGATCTTTGGCACGACATGGAAGTACTCATCTTTGTCTATCATCTGGATATTTTTTTCTGAATTTTAAAGTCCATGGATCATTCTAAAACACATAGCAACTTTTCGATTCTGATTAATTTTTGCAGTAGTTTTTTTTTCTGACTAATCTGATTAGCACTTTTGCTGCAGCTTTTTAAGGTGCTTTAACAACTTGAAACCCAAATTTTCCGCATGGTATATGAAGAACATGTGTCGTTCTATCTCGTGGATTAATTATTTTCATGAAAATATTTTCTGATTATTCTAGGACACCTGGCAACTTTTTGAATCTGATTAACTTTTTTGCAATTTTTGCAGTTTTATAATCTGAGTAGCCTTCTTTCTGTTGATACCCTGAATTCCTGATAGATTTTTATTTTTTGATTTTCATACGTCTGAAAAAAATATATCTTATTCTACAACTTGGTTTTGTCCATTTTCTTTTTAGATCATTAAATCTTATTTTTTGGTATGGCTACTTTTCTTAAAAAATTCACTGGCTGCTCTGTTTATTTTCTACCTGTTATAGCTTCCTTTGCCTATAGATCCAGAAATCTTCAAGAGCAACTGCCTTCCACCTCTAGCCACCACTGCATCTGCCTCTGACATCACTATTTCTAGCCGTCAACACTAGATTATCACCACAGCAGACTCTTACTTCTTCTACTGCCTCTATTTCCATTGATTTGATTTATTTATGCTGTAGACTCTTCATTAGTGACTGTTTTTTTTATCTATGTAGCATTATTTCTGGCACCCACTGGCCGACGATCTCACCTCCAAGACTGTATTCTCTACTATCGGCATCACCATCATTGCTAGGAGCTCTTCAGCTAGCCTCTGTTCCACCTCTGCTTCTCAGCTACATCAGCTCTTTCCACTAGCACTTTTCTGGATCATCGATGATATCTCTGATTCTTTCTTGAGAAAATTATTTTTTATCATTATTATTTTTAGAGACTATTTTTAGACTGAGCCTTATGTATCTAAAATTGTACAGGAAAAAATTTGAAAAGGCACATCTATGGACCTTGCAGCATTTGCCTCGACACTATTTTTGGTCTGAGCCTTATGTAATTTTGGTCAGATCTTGCTATATAGTTTTGTGAGTATCGTTTGCACTCTCTTGTTCATGATTATTTCATATGGTTGCATCTTTGATTTACTTTAGATGTATCACTCACTGAGATTTCTACTCGATATGGTCTCTTTGACATGGTTGTAGTATACATGATGATATATTTAGTGTTTACGATGATATTTTGTGATGACGATGAGTATATTCTTGTTTTATATTGTTGATGACTTGATTGATTGATGATGAATGGATTCAAATTCATGATTAGAGAAAAACCCTATCATGTTAGATCTATTTCTTCAATCCATATCTATCTTTGAAATTTAGCAATGGTTGATGCATGAAATTTTGGGTAGATGTGTTATTCGAGGAATAAAATCTAAAGGTGAAACTACTCCTTAAAATAAAATGAGCATATATGTATGATTTGTGAATTGATGTCAATTGATCAACCTAGTAGATGTTTAGTCTATTTTTACTATTTGTTGGGAAATAAGAATCCAAGATCCATAAAAACAGTGAGAGACTCCCCTACTTGGCACTATGTAAAATTGATAGTGGTACCTAAGACATGGGCTGAAGTCTATGCATGAAAAATAATGAGAGATAAAAAGAATAAGACTCCTCTACTTGGCACTATGCAAAATTGATAGTGGTACCGAAGATAAGAGTTGAAGTCAAAAATAAAAAGTGTGTATCTAAGTGGATGCATGCCATCTTTGCAAAAATAATCAAATACAAAAAAACAAGGGAAAAAAAATTATGTGTGGAAAAAGATCTTGGAAACCTAATTCCTGTAAACAAAAGCATGATATACTTAAACTGAAATTGGGTGAAGTCTTGAGATTGAAAATTCTAAGTATTATACGAGTTGCAAAGTTTTATTTGATTGATTTGTAAATCTAGAGGATTGAATTCTAAGAATGATATATTTCTTTGAAGTTTTGTGAAACAATTGATGGAATTTTTCATTGATGATTGTATTTTAAAAATTTATTGAGCATAAAAAGGTTTATCTTTTAATCAACTTTTGATTTTTGCTTGAGGACAAGCAAAGTTTGAGCCTTATGTATTTGATGACACCAAAATATATAGTATATTTTGTATCATTTTATATATCTTTTCATGCTCAATTGAAGATCTTTTGCTTATTTTTATGCCAAAATTATCAAATATTGCAAAATCTACTTCTATTTTGGTTTTTCATGATTTTCAGGTAAAAAGGCACTATTTTAAGACCTTTTTAAGCAAAATCAAATACATGGAAGAGTTACAATCATCAAGAGGAGATCACATGACAAATTTCACGCAAAACGGAACAACGAACCAAAATACAGTAGTGTCGTATTCTATTTTATGGTACCGTATTTCAGTATGATACCGAAAATCAGAGCACTGCCGTAATTTGGGGAGTTTTCCAGAAGATTTTTCTGATTTTACGGCACCACCATAAAGAATTACATGGGCCGTATTTTGTAGCGTTTCAAACCAGAGACTTTTGCTGATTTTACGGCATGACCGTAAAGCATTTCACGGTGCTGTATTTATCAGAAATTTTAGACCAGAGAACTCATCAGATTTTATGACAATGCCACAATAACTTTTACGGGCCGTAATTTTGACCCAGGGTTCACAGAGGACGGCCGTAATTTCCATTCAAAAACGCTATTTTAATGGGCCCGAAATTTGCGCGGACCATATCTTTTGATCTATACCTCCAAATTGAGTTCCGAAAGATGTTGCGGACTCGTCTTTAAAAGGAGAAGACATACGAAGTGAAAGGACGAATGTTTATCTATTATTGAGAGAGCAATCGAGAGAAAGGCGCTTAGGGTTTGGCTTTGCGCTGAGAGGCGTGGAGGCCACCTCAGGCCGTGATTTCCACGCAGAAGCTTCACCTAGAGGAGGTGACGATACGCCAGAAGTTTTAGAGGAAAAGGAGTTCAATTGGAGAAGAAATCAAGGAAAAGGGAAGCACCGCCACTGTTCATCGACACCTCCTTGCAAAATACGGCTATGAAATATTTCATAGCCGTGCTGTATTTTCTTAACTCTTATTTTCCTTTGATTTTTGATCTTCTCAAACTATAGGTGTAATTCACTTTGATTTCTTAATGATTAGATAACTCTTATTTTCGTCAGAATAGTTTTATTATGATGATTCTACTTATGTGATTCTTTGTCTTTAATTCTCCATAGATTGATGTTACTATTCATGTTTTAGAGTTCTCGCAATAAGGACCGAAAGGTGACTTGTTTGAGAACTTAGAACCCTAGAATTACATATTAGGAACTCTCTTAGGTTAGTTCTTAATTATTTGATTTTAATGATCTTATTGCCATGATGATAATTTGAATCTAGGGTAGAGTCGAGTTGTCAAACGTGGAGATCTTGCACGAAAGTGAGGATCAGAACGTTGGAGAACCATAAGTATAACTTGTGTTGAGTCTCGGATGCACGAAAGTGATCATTGAGATTCCACTTGAGACAATCAACTTAGAATTCGGATGCACGAAAGTGATCTCGAGTTCTTTGATTGATGATTTACTTATCTTTAGTGTTGGGATAGATCTTGAGCGAAAGCGAGGATTAGTCCGTGCATGATTGTCTGCACGAAAGTGAGATGATCCCTTTATAAAGTAAATTAAGTCTTTATCATGATAAGATTAGCCTGACGACCTTTTATTTAAATCTAGTCATTAGAATTAAGGAGGATGAAACCCTAGTCCCAATGTTTCTCTCTGATTATCTGATTTCGTCTGTTTTCCATCATTACTTTGCTATTATTCGGTTGCTTAGCTAGTAAGAATATAACTATTTGGTACTTAATAATAAGGTCTCTGTGGTCGGATATCTTTCTTTATTAGTTCGAGTATCCGTGCACTTGCAGATCACAACAAGTTTTTGGCGCCGTTGCCGGGGATTAGTCCTAGGTACACGCCAAACAACTTGGTACACAATAGCGGTACACTCATAGTGTTGTAGTGGTGGAAGCAGTATTCGGGCGTATTTTCCAATTGCTCCTGTTTTTGATACTAGTACGGTCCTGGCATGGAAGAGGCGTTGGCTATGTCCTATCTCTGAAGATAACCATGCGCTGCCAGTGGCGTGTGCAATAGCAGCGACCAATAGCGTGTGCAATAGAATCGAGGTCTAGGCGTGTGCTGCCAGTGGCGATCTCCATGCCACTAGGGTCGATACCAACACCAAGAGCAATAGCAGCGACCAGTCCTCCCATAACTATATGTCCCTTACTGGCTTGGGATACTATCTACAATTGTTTACCCAAAAAGTAGCCAGTATTTAATTCAAAGGAATGGAGCATGGTCCATAAGTAAAGTACCTATCCCTGACGCACCATGCCGTCACTCTCGCCTCATAGTGTTGTAGTGGTGGAAGCAGTATTCGGGCGTATTTTCCAATTGCTCCTATTTTTGATACTAGTACGGTCCTGGCATGGAAGAGGCGTTGGCTATGTCCTATCTCTGAAGATAACCATGCGCACAGAGAGACATGAATCGAGGTCTAGGCGTGTGCTGCCAGTGGCGATCTCCATGCCACTAGGGTCGATACCAACACCAAGAGCAATAGCAGCGACCAGTCCTCCCATAACTATATGTCCCTTACTGGCTTGGGATACTATCAACAATTGTTTACCCAAAAAGTAGCCAGTATTTAATTCAAAGGAATGGAGCATGGTCCATAAGTAAAGTACCTATCCCTGACGCACCATGCCGTCACTCTCGCCTCGCCCAAAAATAGTATGAGCCAGGAAACGATGGACATAGCGTAGAATGGGGTTGCTAATACTGTTCGCACGGGCAGAGCTGGCAGAATATGAGGTGTCGCTGCTGATGGATGACCAAAACTGATGCTCCCTGTACTCAGATGGTGGCTGGTGTGGTGCATGTAGAGGAAAGCCAAAACATACGGTTAAGATGCATAAGATCAAGGTTGTGCTCTGCGCCGCCCAATCTAAATGCGATCTGCCCAATGTCATCATCGTCATTGGAGTTCAGCTGTACCTCCAAAGAACTAAAGAACTCCAAGCATATTGATATATATGTGGGATGAGTCATGTGGATGAACTGGGGCCATCCGATCTGGTCAAACATCCACTCAATGTCATCAGAAAAGCCTATAGTGCCCATAGCGAATCTGTCTAGATAACGTGTATGTATTATCTTAAGCTGGAGAATTTGACTGCACTTGTGAGCTTGAAAAGTATTTCGCATGGGAAATCTGAAAATAGCATGTGGCCTTGGTGCAGCGTTCGAAGAAGAGGGCGGAGCGGCCAATGAAGCAGGCTAGCGGAAGGGAGTGGCAAGTATATGCATAGTAGTCTTTTGTGTGCCGATCTTACGCTTGGGAGCCATTACAAATTCAGCAAAAACCTGGACGAGCCGAGAGATTAGTATGCGAAAATTTGGGAAGCAGCTATAAAATTAGGCTCCTCGGTAGCAGCAAGGCAGAGTAGCAATAGAAGTTCCAAGTCTTGGTAGATGTTGTTCAGCGTCACTGATGGTTGTGTGGAAGTAGCGGCGCAGAAGGTTATCGATACCTGAGATCCAATGACGCCAGAAGAGATCTCCTATGAATAGGCTACGCACCTCTAGGAAGATTGTTAGAATAGACGGAAGCTGGTTCAGCAGATTATGGATCGGAACCAAGGCTAGCAGAGTGAACGTGAGAACAGGCTGCTGCTATCTTCTTTAAATAGCATCACGAGTGATTTCGCCAATAGAACGGAAGGCGGCGAACGGCTTTGTCTTTCGGAGAGTGGCATTGAGATGGGAGGCGACTGCACGAATTCAGTGCTGGATATTACAGATTAGATTAAAGAGTGCAGTAGCAGGTTTTTCAATGAAGCAAAGGGGCAGTGCCGATCTTTATTGGGATTGAAGGAGGGTGGCGGCAATTTCAGGTTTGGCTGGAGAGAAAATCGGCAATGGATTGAAGTTGTCGATCGAGAAGAGCGGCACCGAGTCTCAGAAGTAAAGGGGATAGCTATTGATTAGGTTGGCGGAAGCTTAAAGACGGCGGCGACGGTTTCTGCTGCACTTTCGCGTCGGCACATGATTGAAGTTGACTGAAGTTGGAAACGACAGAAGAGAGACGGAAGGCGGACGGAAGGCGGGCGGAAGATGTTGAGGTGCTGGCTTTCGGTTGAATCTGGAGGAGAGGGGCCACTTCGATGACCAGATTGGGTAGGGCGGTGGACGTTATCAGGTTCGGTTGGAGATATTAAGTGGGATTGAAGGCTGGCGGCGCTGAATGTCAGCGTGATTTGGTAATGGTGAAAGAAAGGAGCAAATTGAGGGTGCCCATAAATTGGAAAGATACGGCTGCCCTCTTTTCTTCAGCTGGTTATGGCTGTAATGGATATTACAGCTTTACCTATAATCCTCTTTTTGTTTTTTTTTAACACAAGTGAACCTCAATAAACCTGCAACATACATGAAAAAGAAAACATGTCAGAAATAGCTAATTAAAATTAGAAAAAAATAAAATACTTGGGTTGCCTCCCAAGAAGCGCTAGTTTAACATCGGTAGCTTGACAAAAAAAAAATCCGTGATTACGTAGAAAAATTAGAGAGGAGTAAAGAGACTCCCTTTTCGATTGGAGTTGGGTAAAGATAAGGCTTCAGACGTTGCCCATTGACTTTGAATGTTCCGGACTGATCATTATAAATATCGATTGCGCCGTATGGATAGACTTTCTTTATCACATATGGACCAGTCCATCTTGATAGCAACTTTCTAGGGAATAATCTGAGCCTCGAATTGAATAGTAGGACCAAATCTCCAACTTCGAATTCCTTGTGAACTATACGTTTGTCGTGAAACCTCTTGGTTCATTCTTTATTGATTTTTGCATTCTCATACGCCTCAAGTCGTATTTCATCCAATTCATTCAAATCCAATTTCCACTTTTCACCTGCTATCCTGAACTCATAGTTTAAAGCTCTTATCGCCCAGAATGCCTTATGTTCAAGCACGACCGGAAGGTGACAAAACTTCCCACATATCATCTAAAATGGAGACATTCCTATAGGAGTCTTGAAAGCAGTTTGATAGGCCCAGAGAGCATCATCCAATTTAAGGGCCCAATCTGTTCTCGCAGTCGAAACAATGCGTTCTAAAATCCTTTTCAGTTCATGATTTGTTACCTCGATTTGTCTGCTGGTTTGCGGGTGATATGGTGTTGCAATTTTGTGATGCACCCCATATTTTTTCAGTAGTGCGGCAAATCGTTGTTCAATGAAATGTGACCCTCCATCGCTTATCAGCACCCGCGGCAAGCCGAATCTTGGAAAGATAGTCTTCTTCAGCATTCGTATCACAACTTTAGAGTCATTGGTTGGTGTGCCTAAAGCTTCTACCCACTTTGATACGTAGTCGACGGCCACCAAGATGTACTTGTTTCCGCAGGAGGATGGGAATGGTCCCATAAAATCTATTCCCCACACATCGAATAATTCGACTTCTAGAATATTATGTAAAGGAAGTTCATCGCGTTTTGAAATGCTGCCACTTCTTTGGCTGCTATCACAAGTCAGAATGAAATTTCGAGCATCTTTAAAAATAATAGGCTAGTACAATCCGGATTGTAGTACCTTGAATGCAATTTTTGTAGCGTTGGCATGACCTCCGTAAGGGAAAGAATGACAGTGCTTAAGAATATCTCGAACCTCCTCCTCAGGTACACAACGTCGAAAAAGTCCATCGGCGCATCGTCGAAAAAGATATGGATCATCCCAGTAAAAATGTTGTATGTCAGATAAGAACTTCTTTTTTCATTGAAAAGACAGATCTGGTGGAAAAATATCAGATGCCAAATAGTTAACAAAATCTTCGTACCAGGGTGCATCTTGCACAGCAATTTTGAATAACTTCTCCTCAGGAAATTGTTGTATCGTAAGGTAACACTACAAGTTTGGCACGCGTATACTTTGGACTAATCCCCAGTAATGGCGCCAAAAACTTGTTGTTATCCCGCAAGTGCACGGGTACACGAAGTAATAAAGAAAGTATCGAATCCACAAGGACCTATGTTGTCAAGTACTGAATAATTGATTTTTCACTATCTAGGCAAACGGATGAAAGTCAAGCGAATATCGTAAACACACGAAAGAAAATTGTCAGAGAGAAAGCTGGGACTAGGGTTTCGTTCACTTAACTTTTATGACTACATATGAATAAGGATTTTGTCAGTTTAATTTTATCATGATGAAGATACAATTTACCTAATAAAAGGTGTAACATCCCACATACTTAACCCCAAGCAAGTAACACAATCACAAAAGTAATAGGATGTTTCATATAAGATCGATCAAATGCTAGGTAAAACCGAGTCCAAGAAAAACACGATCTGAAAATTTTCATAATTCATAACCCATAAAATCTTCGAATCACAAATCTCATAAATCACATAAAGGTACCTGCCACCACGCAATACGTGCACTAGACATATGCACGTTACAGTTGTATCAAAACCGATTGCAAAAATACACATCAACTTCAATTTCAAAACAAATCCACAAAATCGATTTTATAAACTAATACCAAACACCGAAACCAGGCCAAAGCCCGCGGTGACACAAAATCAGACTCGTAAAACCGCCACAATCTGGCATTACAAGTTCACGTAGTTCACATCATTCATATCACATGGTTCACATAATTCATAGAATTTAGCCACAACCGGCATCATAAGCATAAATACATTAAGCATAAATCACAGCATCCCTATAATGCTAACTGCGCCCCTGCTCTACACCTGAAAATAGTGAGGGGTGAGCTACACAGCCCAGTGAGTGGATAGTCTAATTGACCATCCATAACATACTCTCAAAAACATATGCAGATTATTTTAAAAATCTTTAACAGGATATCATGTCAACACATAATAACAAATTCAATGCAAAAGTCATATAAGCAGCCAAAAATATACACACCAACATATAATAACCTCAGGTTCTAGAGTTATACTCTAAACCAACCGAACACACATATTCTAAACCAACTAAACACACCATACTTAATTAACCTAGTTGTCCAGCATATTCACAAAGTGACCAATATGGTCTAACCCGGCTTGGCCAAAGCACTGGGAGCTGCAAAATCTCGTGCAACACATAAACATGGACAGTGAATAGAATCAGGAGGTGGCCCCCGTCAGGTCACGACGTGGCACGCTGGTCTATCACGCCATAACATAAAACGAGAATAGAATCAGGAGGTGGCCCCCGTCAGGTCACGACGTGGCACGCTGGTCTATCACGCCATAACATAAAACGAGAATAGAATCAGGAGGTGGCCCCCGTCAGGTCACGACGTGGCACGCTGGTCTATCACGCCATAACATAAAACGAGAATGATGACATCAAGAGGTGGCCCCTGTCTGACCAAGACATGGCACTTTGGGTCTTATATCATTCCCAACACATAAAAGAGTAATGACATCAAGAGGTGGCCCCTGTCCGACCAAGACATGGCACTTTGGGTCAAAACCCGTTCTCCCAAAAGGTTCCTACTGGACAACACACATATCTTATTTCATAATTTCACATAGGTGGACATATTTCACAAAGGTGGACTCCTAAGTGTCAACTTGACTCTAGGATAGCCATCACAAAAAAAATCACATCGGACAGGCTGAACTTCAACCCCCATCACAATAATCATAATAGGCAGGTTGAACATCAACCCCCTCACATATCACAGTACAGGGCTGAAATTCAAACCCTTCACATATCACATAAGAACTATCCCCTTGAGTTCATAGTCACACCTAGCCTTAGTCCTAACCATCACATGACCACATAATTTTTTTCCAAAAACACAACTCCACATAATTATCAAAGAATCACATAATGAAGATCACATAGTGTAGTCCTTATATTTCATGCTGATTAGTTCAGTGTAATCTTGCTATGTTATCACCCAATTCTCCTCAAACAAGGGTACATGCTACACTCATAAAGAAACATAAAATTACAACAAGCATTCATCATAAAATCAACATAAAATGTAATACATACAAATTACCACAATTTATCAAACAATCTATAAATACACATAAAGGAATATTCATGATTTGCATTTAACAAGCATCCAAAAATTGACATAAAAATCATGTATTCATATTAATTACTACATGTGATCCACGGTTAACATAACATATTAATTACTAAATTTTAAACCTTAGTTAACATCAATCTCATGCTCAAAATCATTGATTTAAAACCTCCTAAATTCCATAAAAGAATACCTTAACTTTCATGTTGCTAACTTTCGGATTTCATAAATAAAATCATCAAAATTTCGGTTTTCAAAATATACACACATTTGCCAAATTTCGGTTTTCACAAAAATACATCTTAATTCCATTGTTAGCATGATAAAATTCCCAACTTAAATCAAACCCTTAGTTAACAAGAATCATCATGAATAAATTAGGTTTTCATTATAAATATCTCCTTGCTATTTTCGATTCTTCACATGAGATATACATCCATTAAACTTTCGGTTTTTCATGTTATATATATACCTTTGCATAAATTCGGTTTTTCATCAAAATAAGAAGTTCTACCATTGTAAAATAATTCGGTTTTTCATCAAAATAAGAAGATCTTAAATTCGGTATTTAACATGGTGAAATCTTGAATTTTGATTTAGCATGATCAAATTTCTAATCAATCTCATGCATCAATTAATACAACCAAATTACTAGAAATCAAAAAAACCCTCCACTCACCTCTTAAACCGTGAACACAAGGATGAAAACCCTTCCAAAATTTCGTCCAAAGCCTTGGGGTCGCCCAAAGGATCTCCAAGACTCACCAAGGAAATTTCTTCACTTCAAGAAGATCGCCAAGAGGAAGAAGATGAAGAAGAAACACCAAAAAAATCGCCTCCAAGCTTTCCAAGAGTCGCCAAGTTCTTTCAAGCCGCCACCTCAATTTTCTCAAGACTCCCAAATCGCCACTAATCTCACCCTAATCGATATTATCACTTAAACTTTGGGTTTTAAAATTTTAAACCCATTAACCAATTTATTCCAATAGGGTTTAACCCTTTTATCTAATAATTTCGAATTTTAAACCCAATAACCCAATATCTCATAATTAACTAATTATTTAATTAACTTAACCATTAATCAATCACTTAACGAAAATCCATTAAGGATTTAACTAACATCCAATAAGGATTTAATTATCCAATAGAGTATAATTAATTAACCAATAAGGTCTAATTAATTAACTTAAAATTTGCAACCCAAAATCCTAATTAATTTATCACAAACAACCAATGATAATTTATCATAAATTAACAGTCAATGATCAAACAAATAATCTCTAATTAATTTACAATAAATTAACAACCAAATAACCTCAAATCAATTAATTACAAATTAACAATCAATTAGCCAATTAATTAGCACCCAACAATTTTATTTAAATCATAATACAATATCACAGCTAATGATTTTATTTAAATCCAAATAATTTATCATAATTTATCATAGAAAATAATGCTTACCAGAACTTAAGATCCTTGGATCTTACATTCCTCCCTCCTTATAAAGCTTTAGTCCTCTAAAGCTCAGCATCCATATCATCAAAAAGGTAAGCATAATTTTTCCTCATATCAGCTTCAGTCTCCCAAGTCGCTTCTTCAACTGATTGATTTCCCCAGATAACCTTTACCAAAGGTATAGTCTTGTTCCTCAGAACTTTATCCTTTCTATCCACAATCCGGAGAGGTCTTTCCTCAAAAGTCAAGTCACTCTGAATCTGAAGAGGTTCCAACTCCAACACATGAGATGGATCAGGATGATATTTCCTCAAAGCAGAGACATGGAATACATTATGTACATGATCCATAGTAGGAGGTAAAGCTAAACGGTAAGCTACTGGACCAACTCTCTCAATAATATCAAAAGGGCCTACAAACCTAGGGCTCAACTTGCCCTTTTTGCCAAACCTCATAACACCCTTAGTAGGTGACACCTTCAAGAACACATGATCTCCTACCATAAACTCCAAAGGACGACGACGGTCATCAGCATAACTCTTCTGTCTGTCCCGAGCAATTTTCAGTTTATCCTGAATCTCTCTGACCTTATCAGTAGTCTCCTGAACTGCATCAGATCTCAAAATCATCCTGTCACCAGTTTCCTCCCAACACAAGGGAGTCCTACACCTTCTCCCATACAAAGCCTCATAAGGAGCCATCTGAATACTAGAGTGGAAGCTATTATTATAAGTAAACTCTATCAAAGATAGATCCCGGTTCCACTCAGAACTCCAATCAACCACATAGGCTCTCAACAAATCTTCTAGAGTCTGGATAGTACGCTCCGTCTGGCCATCAGACTGAGGATGGTATGCTGTACTAAAACTCAACTTAGTACCCAAACCCTCCTGTAAACTCTTCCAAAATCTGGACAGAAATCGAGAATCCCTATCAGACACAATATCAACTGGCACTCCATGTAGTCTGACTATCTCATCAATGTACAATCTGGCCAGCCTCTCTAATGAATAAGTCATCTTAATCGGGAGAAAATGGGCTGATTTAGTAAGTCTATCAACAATCACCCAAATAGCATCATGACCCAATCTGGTTCTGGGCAAACCACACACAAAATCCATACTGATGCATTCCCACTTCCACTCAGGAATAGGAAGGGGCTGCAACAAACCACCAGGCTTCTGGTGTTCAGCCTTTACAGTCTGACAGGTTAAACACCTAGAGACAAAATCAATTACCTCTTTCTTCATACCCGGCCACCAAAAGCTTTTCTTGAGGTCCTGATACATCTTAGTCACGCCAGGATGTAGAGAATATTTGGAATTATGGCTATCCTCCAATATTTCTTTCCTCAAGCTTGGTTCCTCAGGGACACACACCCTTCCACGAAACCGAAGAATACCATCATCAGACAGGCTAAAATCCTGAACTGCGCCATCAACCAGACTATCCCTGATCTGAATTAATTTCGGATCCACAGACTGCTGATCTCTGATCCTCTGCAACAAGGCAGACTGTACTCTAAGAAAAGCCACATAACCAGTCTGAACTCTAGGAGAAACGCTGATCCTGAGATCTCTGAACTCCTGCAGTAACTGCCACTCACTGACCCGTAGTGCAGCTACTGAAGTAACTGGATGTCTGCTCAGTGCATCCGCTACTACATTGGCCTTTCCAGCCTGATACTGAATAGAGAAATCATAATCTTTGATCAACTCCATCCATCTCCTCTGTCTCATGTTCAACTCCTTCTGAGTGAAGATATACTTGAGACTCTGGTGATAAGTGAATAGATCAAATTCCTGACCCAACAAATAATGACGCCATATCTTCAGAGCAAAGACTACGGCCGCCAACTCTAAGTCATGAGTAGGGTAGTTCAACTCATACTCCTTCAGTTGTCTCGAAGCATAGGCTACCACAGAACCCTTCTGCATCAAGACACAACCCAACCCTTTGCCCGAAGCATCCGTATAGACAGTAAACCTTTCCCCATCACTGGGAATAACGAGGATCGGTGTACTAGTCAACCTCCTCTTCAGTTCCTGAAAGCTCTCTTCACACTTGTCATCCCAATTAAACTTGGCCTCCTTTCTGGTTAATTTAGTTAAAGGACCCGCCAGCTTGGAGAATCCCTCAACAAACCTCCGATAGTAACCTGCTAAACCCAGGAAACTTCTGATCTCAGTAGCACTAGTCGGTCTTCCCCAATTGAGGATGGCTTGCACTTTAACTGGATCCACAGACACCCCCTGACCAGAAATCACATGCCCAAGGAAACTGATCTTTTCTAGCCAGAACTCACACTTACTAGCCTTGGCATATAATCGGTTTTTCCTCAGAATCTCCAGCACTCTGCGCAAGTCACTGACATGATCCGAAGTAGTCCGAGAGTACACCAAGATATCATCTATGAAAACCACCACACATGAATCAAGTAATTCATGAAATACCCTGTTCATCAAATCCATGAAGACAGCAGGTGCATTCGTCAGTCCAAAAGGCATAACTAGAAATTCGAAATGCCCATACCTGGTCCTGAAAGCAGTCTTAAATATATCCTCATCCTTGACCCTAAGCTGGTAATACCCTGATCTCAGGTCAATCTTAGAGAACACTGTCGCTCCCTGTAATTGATCAAATAGATCATCAATTCTGGGGAGAGGATACTTATTCTTAATAGTCACTTGGTTCAGTTGCCTGTAGTCTATACACATCCTCAGGGTTCCATCCTTCTTCTTAACGAACAGCACTGGTGCTCCCCAGGGAGAAGCACTAGGCCGGATGTAACCTTTTTCCAGCAATTCCTCCAGTTGCTTCTTTAGTTCAGCCAATTCTGAGGTAGCCATGCGGTAAGGAGCTCTGGAGATAGGTGCAGTACCTGGCACCAACTCAATGCCAAACTCTACCTCTCGAATTGGTGGCAAGCCTGAAAATTCCTCAGAGAACACATCAGGAAACTCTTGCACCACCGCCATCTGAGTCAAATCAGGAGTAGAATCATCCTGCACTTTAACATGCGCAAGATAACCCTTGCACCCACTAGCAAGTAACTTCCTGGCCTGCAGGAAAGATATCACATGCGGTCCTTGGTCTGACACTAGACCTCTCACAAAAAGCCGATTCCCATCTAGCAGATTCAAGGTGATTACTTTCTCAAAGCAATCCACAGTGGCATGATGGGAGGATAACCAATCCATTCCTAAGATGACATCATAATCTTGCATGTCTAAGAGAATTAAGTCTACCAGAAACTCATAACCCTCTACATGCACTACACAATCAGCACATACAGTGTCTGTAGACAATGACTTTCCTAAAGGAGTACTGACAGACACAGCATAATCTAGCATCTTAGGTACAACAGGTAAACAAGCAGCAAACTTAACAGAGACAAAAGACAAGTTTGCACCAGGATCAAATAGAATGCGAGCTAACTGATCAAATACAAATAATGTACCTTCCACAACGGATCGGGAAGCTCGTGTATCCTTCTCAGCCACAGCATAAACTCTAGTCTGGACTGTAGGCTTATCTGCGCCTCTAGGCTGCATCTCAGGCTCTTTGCAGTCCCTGGCCATGTGCCCAGGTTTCTTACATTTGAAGCACACGCCATTCTTCCTATGACAATCTTTCATTAGATGTCCCCTGAGCCCACAATAACTACAAGCCCGGTCCTCTGTGACATTGGTTCTCACGTCCCTGGCATCCCTGAACTGCTGTGGTGCATCCCTGGACTGCTGCGGTGTCTTGTAAGAGTAAGGCTTAAACCGGCTCCTCTTGTAGTCCTTATGCCTAGGGTATTTCTTACCCTTGCCGCCACTGCCATGCTGAGGAACCACCGCCTCCACTGCAGGAATCACTGTCACGGCAGCATGAGAACTCCTCTCAGCTATGTATCTCTCAATAGTGCGTGCTCGACCAACTGTCTCAACATAGGTCTCCAAGTGCTGAGCACCAACCTGCTCCCTAATATCCCATCTGAGACCTCTGAGAAACTTGGTAGCTCTCCTCTTTTCAGTATTTATCAGATGAGGAGCATACTTTCCTAATTTCGTGAACTGTAGCTCATACTGGTCCACTGTCATATCACCCTGCTCCAGATGAATAAAAGCCACCTCTCGGTCCTCCACCAAGCTGTCTGGGAAGTACTTCTCATTAAATTGAGACAAGAAATAAGGCCAATCCACTATCTCATGTCTTTCTGCTGCTAGCCTCACCACACCTTTCCACCACTCATCTGCGTCACCACGCATCATATAGGTGGACAGACATAGCTTATCCTCATCTGAGCAGCGCATAACTTGGAAAATCTTTTCCAAGCACAACTGCCAGTTCTCAGCAGTACTGGATTCTGAGCCCCCATAAAATGAGCTAGGACCCAGTTTCTGAAATTCACTCACTAACGAGGCATAACGCCTGTGAGCGCCCTCCTGAGAGTCATCCCCCACTGCCCGAGTAGTAGTCTGGGGTCTCTCTTGAGTCAGCTGCTGCAAAAGCTGATGTTGTGCTTCTTGGTGCTGAGTCTGCTGCTGCTGCAGCATCTGAGCTTGCCTCTCAATCATGGCACCTTGTTGCTGTACCATGCCAGTCAAGGCCTCAATAGTTCTAGTGAGGTTCGGGGTCTGCTCGCCCTCATCACTAGCATTTCCTCTGGTTCGCACCATCTTAAATTCCACATATCATAGTCACACACATATCATAGTCAGGAAAACAATCATAAACCTATTAGGTGTCTAGCAATACACAAACATGTTTTCCCCCAAACTAAGTTTTAGCTAGCCAACTGCTCTGATACCATTCTGTAACATCCCACATACTTAACCCCAAGCAAGTAACACAATCACAAAAGTAATAGGATGTTTCATATAAGATCGATCAAATGCTAGGTAAAACCGAGTCCAAGAAAAACACGATCTGAAAATTTTCATAATTCATAACCCATAAAATCTTCGAATCACAAATCTCATAAATCACATAAAGGTACCTGCCACCACGCAATACGTGCACTAGACATATGCACGTTACAGTTGTATCAAAACCGATTGCAAAAATACACATCAACTTCAATTTCAAAACAAATCCACAAAATCGATTTTATAAACTAATACCAAACACCGAAACCAGGCCAAAGCCCGCGGTGACACAAAATCAGACTCGTAAAACCGCCACAATCTGGCATTACAAGTTCACGTAGTTCACATCATTCATATCACATGGTTCACATAATTCATAGAATTTAGCCACAACCGGCATCATAAGCATAAATACATTAAGCATAAATCACAGCATCCCTATAATGCTAACTGCGCCCCTGCTCTACACCTGAAAATAGTGAGGGGTGAGCTACACAGCCCAGTGAGTGGATAGTCTAATTGACCATCCATAACATACTCTCAAAAACATATGCAGATTATTTTAAAAATCTTTAACAGGATATCATGTCAACACATAATAACAAATTCAATGCAAAAGTCATATAAGCAGCCAAAAATATACACACCAACATATAATAACCTCAGGTTCTAGAGTTATACTCTAAACCAACCGAACACACATATTCTAAACCAACTAAACACACCATACTTAATTAACCTAGTTGTCCAGCATATTCACAAAGTGACCAATATGGTCTAACCCGGCTTGGCCAAAGCACTGGGAGCTGCAAAATCTCGTGCAACACATAAACATGGACAGTGAATAGAATCAGGAGGTGGCCCCCATCAGGTCACGACGTGGCACGCTGGTCTATCACGCCATAACATAAAACGAGAATAGAATCAGGAGGTGGCCCCCGTCAGGTCACGACGTGGCACGCTGGTCTATCACGCCATAACATAAAACGAGAATAGAATCAGGAGGTGGCCCCCGTCAGGTCACGACGTGGCACGCTGGTCTATCACGCCATAACATAAAACGAGAATGATGACATCAAGAGGTGGCCCCTGTCTGACCAAGACATGGCACTTTGGGTCTTATATCATTCCCAACACATAAAAGAGTAATGACATCAAGAGGTGGCCCCTGTCCGACCAAGACATGGCACTTTGGGTCAAAACCCGTTCTCCCAAAAGGTTCCTACTGGACAACACACATATCTTATTTCATAATTTCACATAGGTGGACATATTTCACAAAGGTGGACTCCTAAGTGTCAACTTGACTCTAGGATAGCCATCACAAAAAAAATCACATCGGACAGGCTGAACTTCAACCCCCATCACAATAATCATAATAGGCAGGTTGAACATCAACCCCCTCACATATCACAGTACAGGGCTGAAATTCAAACCCTTCACATATCACATAAGAACTATCCCCTTGAGTTCATAGTCACACCTAGCCTTAGTCCTAACCATCACATGACCACATAATTTTTTTCCAAAAACACAACTCCACATAATTATCAAAGAATCACATAATGAAGATCACATAGTGTAGTCCTTATATTTCATGCTGATTAGTTCAGTGTAATCTTGCTATGTTATCACCCAATTCTCCTCAAACAAGGGTACATGCTACACTCATAAAGAAACATAAAATTACAACAAGCATTCATCATAAAATCAACATAAAATGTAATACATACAAATTACCACAATTTATCAAACAATCTATAAATACACATAAAGGAATATTCATGATTTGCATTTAACAAGCATCCAAAAATTGACATAAAAATCATGTATTCATATTAATTACTACATGTGATCCACGGTTAACATAACATATTAATTACTAAATTTTAAACCTTAGTTAACATCAATCTCATGCTCAAAATCATTGATTTAAAACCTCCTAAATTCCATAAAAGAATACCTTAACTTTCATGTTGCTAACTTTCGGATTTCATAAATAAAATCATCAAAATTTCGGTTTTCAAAATATACACACATTTGCCAAATTTCGGTTTTCACAAAAATACATCTTAATTCCATTGTTAGCATGATAAAATTCCCAACTTAAATCAAACCCTTAGTTAACAAGAATCATCATGAATAAATTAGGTTTTCATTATAAATATCTCCTTGCTATTTTCGATTCTTCACATGAGATATACATCCATTAAACTTTCGGTTTTTCATGTTATATATATACCTTTGCATAAATTCGGTTTTTCATCAAAATAAGAAGTTCTACCATTGTAAAATAATTCGGTTTTTCATCAAAATAAGAAGATCTTAAATTCGGTATTTAACATGGTGAAATCTTGAATTTTGATTTAGCATGATCAAATTTCTAATCAATCTCATGCATCAATTAATACAACCAAATTACTAGAAATCAAAAAAACCCTCCACTCACCTCTTAAACCGTGAACACAAGGATGAAAACCCTTCCAAAATTTCGTCCAAAGCCTTGGGGTCGCCCAAAGGATCTCCAAGACTCACCAAGGAAATTTCTTCACTTCAAGAAGATCGCCAAGAGGAAGAAGATGAAGAAGAAACACCAAAAAAATCGCCTCCAAGCTTTCCAAGAGTCGCCAAGTTCTTTCAAGCCGCCACCTCAATTTTCTCAAGACTCCCAAATCGCCACTAATCTCACCCTAATCGATATTATCACTTAAACTTTGGGTTTTAAAATTTTAAACCCATTAACCAATTTATTCCAATAGGGTTTAACCCTTTTATCTAATAATTTCGAATTTTAAACCCAATAACCCAATATCTCATAATTAACTAATTATTTAATTAACTTAACCATTAATCAATCACTTAACGAAAATCCATTAAGGATTTAACTAACATCCAATAAGGATTTAATTATCCAATAGAGTATAATTAATTAACCAATAAGGTCTAATTAATTAACTTAAAATTTGCAACCCAAAATCCTAATTAATTTATCACAAACAACCAATGATAATTTATCATAAATTAACAGTCAATGATCAAACAAATAATCTCTAATTAATTTACAATAAATTAACAACCAAATAACCTCAAATCAATTAATTACAAATTAACAATCAATTAGCCAATTAATTAGCACCCAACAATTTTATTTAAATCATAATACAATATCACAGCTAATGATTTTATTTAAATCCAAATAATTTATCATAATTTATCATAGAAAATAATGCTTACCAGAACTTAAGATCCTTGGATCTTACAAAAGGATTGTTTCACTCTCGTGCAAACAATCACACAGGGATTTATCTTCGCTTTCGCGCAAGATTTGTCCCAACGTTGAAGATAAGTAAATTATCAATCTATGAACTCAAGGATCACTTTCATGCATTCGAATTCTAGGTTGATAATCTCTAGCGAAGCTCAAGGATCACTTTCGTGCATCCGAGCCTCGACACTAGTTTTACTCATGGATCTCCAACGTTCCGATCCTCACTTTCATGCAAGATCTCCACGTTTGACAAATAGACTCGATCTATAGATTCATGTTATAATCATGGCAATAATTCTACTAGAATAGATCAAGTTGGATCAAACCTAAGGAAGGGTTCCTAACATGCAATTCTAGGGTTCCAAATTCTCAAGCAATTACCTTTCAGTCAATAGCAAAAATTCTAAGAACATAATTAATAACATGGACTTATAGAGAGTTTAAGCACAGTTATCACATGAGCAAAATCATCATGCTATGATTAAACGCAACGAAATATATAAAAAATAGTTCTAGTCATTGGAAATTAAGTGAACTACTCCCCCATGTCCCAAGAGTAGTTTAAGCTATCATGGTAAAGGAGTTACAGAATTCCATAGTTTCAGAAGATCAAAAATCAAAGGAAAAGAGAAGTTTAGAAAATACAGCACGGCTGTGAAGTATTTCACAGCCATAATTTCCAATTTGAGGCGATGAATAGTGTCGGCGCCTCTTCTTTCCTTGATTTCTCCTTCAATTAATCTCCTCTCTGTCTGAAACTTCTGGCACGTCGTCTCCTCCTTAAGGTAAAGCTTCAGTATGAAAATCTCGGCCGGAGATCATCTAGATCGAGCACGGTGGCGAAACCCTAGGCGGTGGCGTGGATGACGATTTCTCCCTCGACAGTCGATCAAAATTGGGGCGTTTCGTCTGTCCGTGATCCTCACCTCCAAAACTCCTCTTTTCCTTTTTTTTTGTCTTTTGTTTTAAGCTTTGGATTGACCGCAATGATCTCCGCAAAATTCGGGCGTCGAAATTGACCTGGGAGTCGCGTTCAAAAACAGAAATACGGAAGTGTAATATCTTACGGTACTGCCGTAATATCCCTCGAGTCTTCTATTCTGATGTCGTCTGGGAATTTATGGCACTGTAATCCGGTTTACGGTACTGCCATAAAATCGAGAAAACTTTTTGTTCAGAAGTGATCGAAAAATACGGTCTGTGAAATCCTTTACGGGGGTGCCGTAAAATCGGACGATGTTTCTGTTCTGAAGCACTCTGAAATACGGTACCGTAATATTGTTTACGGCGGTGCCATAAAATCCGAAGAACTTTCTATTTGCAAACTCCTTAAAATACGGCAGGGCTCAGATTTTACGGTAGCATCAGAAATTACGGTACCATAAAATGGATTACGGCCTTGCCGTAATTTTCAGACTTGCTCCGATTTACGTAAAATTTCTTGGGTGATCTCCTTTTGATGGTGGGAACTCTTCCATGTATTTGATTTCATTTGTAAACGCCTTAAATAATGCCTTTTTGCTTGAAAAACATGAAAAACCAAAATAAAAGTACACTTTACAATATTTGATGGATTCAACATAGAAGCAAGTAAAAGATCCTCAATTTGGCATGAAAAGGTACCCAAAATGAAGCAAAATATACTACATATTTTGGTGTCATCAAACACATAAGGCTCAAACTTTGCTTGTCCTCAAGCAAAAATCAAAATTTTGAAATCAGAATTTGATTAAAAGAATAGCCTTTTCATGCTCAATAAATTTCTAAAATACAACTCATCAATGAAAAACTCTATCAATTGATTTACAAAAATTCAAATAAATATATCATCTTTAGAACTCAATCCTCTAGATCCACCATTCAATCAAATAAAACTCCGCAACATGTACAATAATTAGAATTTTCAATCTTAAGACTTCACCCAATTTCAATTCGAATCTATCATGTTTTTGTTTACAGGAATTAGGTTTCCAAGATCTTTTTCCACACATAATTTTTTTTCTTTTTTATGAATTTTGTTTGTTTTTGTAAAGACGGCATGTACCCACATAGACACATACTTTTTATTTTTGACTTCAACTATTTCTTCGGTACCACTATCAATTTTGCACAGCGCCAAGTAGAAGAGTCTTATTCTTTTGATCTCTCATTATTTTTTTTTCATGCGTACACTTCAACCTATGTTTTAGGTACCACTATCAATTTTACATAGTGCCAAGTAGGGGAATCTCTCACTATTTTCGTGCATCTTGGATTCTTCCTTCCCAACAAATAGCAAAATAGACTAAATTTCTATTAGGTTGATCAATTGATATCAATTCGCAAATCATACTCATATAATCATTTTATTCGAAAGAAAAGTTTCACTTTTAGATTTTATTCTTCAAACAATACATCTACCCAAAATTTTATGCATCAACTAATTTCATATTTCAATAGACAAATATGTATTGAAGAAATAAATTTAACATAATGGGGCTATAACTCTAATCAAGAATTTGAGTTCATTCATCATTAAAAATCAATTCATTAATTAAAAATAATACTCAAGAAAAATATATTCAACATCACATAATGTCAAAATGAAATAATATCATCATCATGTCATATACAATAATCTCAAAAGCAGATCAAGGTCACAAATCAATCATCTAAATCAAAAGATTATCATGTAGATGAAGTAGTGGTGGTGGACACAAAAACATGAGTCAATGATGAAACCTAAAAGGTGAACGGGAGAAGATACTTATAAAATTTTATCAACCTTTTGTGTCGAGTTTTCTTTTTCTTCACCTCTCTGTGCTTCTTTTTCAGAAATAAAAGTTAATTCTAAGATAAAACTAATATAAAAGTAAATAAAAGGATGTGAACTAAAGTTAGAAAGCTTGGGTTGCCTCCCAAGAAGCGCTAATTTAAAGGTCTTTAGCTTGACCCTTTAACACTCAGATTTGATCATGGTTCATCTAAATAAAAACTCTTCTTTTCTTCAATTAGCTCTTCTTGATAATAGTGCTTAAGTCTCTGACCATTAACCTTGAATTCTCCTGTTTCTTCACTCCATACATCCACAGCTCTGTAAGGATAAGCTTTCTTTACCTGAAAAGGCCCAGACCATCGAGACTTAAGTTTTCCAGGAAAAAGTCTCAATCTAGAATTGAATAAAAGAACAAAGTCACCTGGTTGGAAATCTCTCCTAAAAAAATGTCGATCATGCCATCTTTTTGTCCTCTCCTTGTAAATTTTTGCATTCTCATATATAGAGAGTCAAATCTCATCTAGCTCATTCAATTGTAATTTTTGTTTTTCCCCCGCACTCTTTAAGTCAAAATTCAGCATCTTGATTGCCCAGTATGCTTTGTGTTCAAGTTCCACAGGCAGGTGACATGATTTTTGTTGTAATCCGCAAGTGTACGGATACTCGAAGTAATAATTAAGATATCGAACCACAGGGACTTCGTTGTTAAATACCGACTAATTGAGTTTTCACTAGCTAAGGGAATCGAGAATTGTGTAAAAAGAAATCGAACTATAATTGAAGTAAATCAGGATGAGAGAATCAGGACTAGGGGTTCATTCAACTTGATATTCAGAACTAGATAGGATTAAAGAATCATCAATTTATCTCTGCTACGGTTAAGATATAATTCACTTGGAAAACAAACTAACTCACTCTCGCACAATTAGTTTGCAAGGAACGATCCTCACTCTCGCACAAGATCAATTCAATGCTAAATAAGTAAATTTCGGTTAAAGCGATTAAGGATCACTCTCGTGCATCCTATCTCAAAACAAAGATCTCAGGCAAAACTAAGCACTCTCGCACCTTAGTTTCACAGGTTTTACTCAAGGCTTTCAAACAATCTAACGTCTATCTCTTGCACGTTATTATATCTATAACAACAATAATTTCTAGGTCATAACAATAACAAGAAATAAACTTCTAAAATATAAAGATAAGAGCACAACCAATCGCTTGCGATGAGTTCTTACAATAAATTATAGGGTTCCAAGTTCTATTATATCATCTTCTCAGTCCATAGCATAAAACTCCAAGACATGCTAAAGCATGAAACTAAAAGTGATTGTAGGCAATAAATCACTTGAGTAAAATAACCAAAGCAAAGACATATTGATGAAAAAGTTATCTAGTCATTGAAATATCAAGAGAATAACACCCCTTGTCCCAAGAAGAGTTTAAGCTAACATGATAGAAGAATCATAGCAAAACATGATTTTGTATGATTGGAGATAGTAAGGAAGGAGTAAAAGTTACAAAACAGGGCTGCAAGTAAATCGCAGCCCGTAATTTGTCTCTGAATTCATGATGAACAGTGTCGCGAACACATTTTTGATGATTTCTCCTTCGATTGATCTCCTTTCAACCTGAAACTTCTGTGGTGTGTTCTTCTTCCTCAAGCGTAGCTTCTTCTCAAAAATCATGGTCGAAGATGGTCTGTGCAGCAAACGGCGATGAACCCTAGTGCAGCAACGATTTCCTCCAATTCTCCCTCAATCCTGGATAAAAATTATTCCTTTTACTTTGTGTGTCTTCTCCTTTTAAAGGCGAGTCCACCGCCTCCTTCGGATCTTAATTTGGAGGTCTGGATCAAAAGATACGGTCTTTGCAAGAATCGGGCAGAAAAATCAAAATTCTAAGTTCCAAAATACGGTATGCACACAAGGCATCATCAAGTTTAAATGCCCAATTTTTCCTAGTGCTTGACACGGTCTTCTCTAAAATTCCCTTGATTTCTCTGTTTGATATCTCCACTTGTCCACTTGTTTGAGGATGATAAGGTGTTGCCACTCTATGATACACTCCATATTTTCTAAGTAAGGCTGAAAATTTGTGTTCTATGAAATGTGACCCTCCATCACTGATTACTACCCGCGGGGTCCCATACCGTGGAAATATGATCTTTTTAAAAAATTTAGCAACAACTCTTGAATCATTGGTCGGTGAAGCAAGAGCTTCAACCCATTTTGAAACATAGTCAACTGCTACCAGAATGTACTTGTTACCTCCTGAAGATGGGAAAGGTCCCATAAAGTCTATCCCCCAAACATCAAATATTTCAACTTCAAGAATGTTGGATAGTGGCATCTCATGTCTTCTACTAATGTTCCTCGTTCTTTGACATCTATCACAAAATAACACAAAGTTTCTAGCATCTTTGAAAATGGCAGGCCAATAAAATCCTAATTGTAACACTTTATAAGCAGTCTTTTCAGTACAGGCATGACCACCCTAAGAGGATCCATGACATTGGCACAAGATATCTATGATTTCTTCTTTAGGTACACATCTTCTAAAAGTACCGTATGTACTTCTTCTAAACACATAAGGCTCATCCGAAAAATAGTGTTTTACCTCAGCCAAGAACCTCTTCCTTCTTTGGTAGTTCAAATCAGGAGGAAAAACATTAGCAACAAGGTAATTCACTATATCAGCATACCAGGGAGCTCTGATCTGTTCAATGGTTAAAAGCTGTTCTTCAGGGAAGGAATCATTGATCTCATTATTCTTTTTCAGTGTCTACCATTATTCTTGAAAGATGATCTACAACAAGGTTTTCTGATCCCTTTTTGTCTTTAATCTCCAAATCAAATTCTTGCAGAAGTAAAATCCATCTGAGTAATTGTGGTTTGTTGTCTTTTTTCTACATTAAGTATTTCACAGCTGCATGGTCAGTGTACACTACCACTTTGGAGTTAATTAAGTATGACCTAAATTTATCAAAAGCAAATACTATGGCCAATAGTTCTTTCTCAGTGGTGGTGTAATTTTTCTGTGTCTCATCCAAAGTCTTGCTGGCATAGTGGATAACATGAGGTTTCTTATCTTTTCTCTGTCCCAAAACTGCTCCCACTGCATAATCACTGGCGTCGCACATGAGTTCAAAGGGCAAGTCCCAATCTGGGGGTTGAATGATGGGTGCTGAAACCAAAGATTTCTTTAACTCCTGAAAAGCAAACAAACATTTCTCATCAAAGCAGAATTTGGCGTCTTTACAAAATAAATCAGTTAAAGGTTTAGTAAGTTTAGAGAAGTCCCTGATGAATCTCCTGTAAAACCCTGCATGTCCCAAAAAGCTCCTAATTTCCTTGACAGTGGTGGGTGGTGCTAGCTTCTCAATCACTTCTATCTTGGCCTTGTCCACTTCAATCCCTCTCTCTGAAACAAGATGGCCTAAAACTATCCCCTGTCTAACCATGAAGTGACACTTTTCCCAATTCAAGACAAGGTTAGTCTCTTTGCATCTTTGTAAAACTTTAGAGAGATTAGCTAAGCAGTCATCAAAAGTGAAATCATAGACAGAGAAATCATCCATAAAAACATCCACGAAGACTTCAATAAATTCAGAAAAAATTGCCATCATACACTTTTGAAAAGTTGCAGGTGCATTGCATAAACCAAAGGGCATTCTTCTATAAGCGAAAGTACCATAAGGACATGTAAAAGTGGTTTTATCCTGATCATCAGGATGAATAGGAATCTGAAAAAATCCAGAATACCCATCAAGAAAGCAAAAGTGAGAGTGTTTGGCAAGTCTTTCTACCATTTGATCAATGAAAGGTAAGGGAAAATGATCTTTCCTAGTGGCAACATTTAATTTTCTATAATTATTACACATATGCCAACTAGTGACATTTCTAACAGGTATCAATTCATTATCCTTATTTTTGATTACAGTGACACCTCCCTTCTTTGGACCATAGTGTACAGGACTCACCCACTTACTATCTGAGATAGGGTAGATAATACCTACATCTAGCAATTTTAGTACTTCCTTCTTCACTACTTCCTTCATAGACGGGTTGAGCCTTCTCTGAAAATCTACATGTGGTTTGTGCTCATCCTCCATGTGAATCCTGTGCATACAAAAAGAAGGGTTAATCCCTTTTAAGTCATCAATGGAATACCCAATTACCTTTCTATGAATTCTTAGCTCCTTCAAGAGTAGATCAGTTTCCCTGGCATCTAATTTAGCATCCACAATCATAGGGTAAGTAGAGTTAGGACCAAAAAAATTCATATCTAAGATTCTCAGGTAAAACTTTCAACTCAACTTTAGGGATCTTTTCACTTTCATTATTAAAAGTAGCACAATCTAAAATATAATGTTTTTCATCATCGAATTCATCAAAATCATTATCAAAACCAGAATTATCAATTTTTTCACAAAATTTTTTTGAGGTATTAGAAGAAGAATCAGAAAAAGAAACATCAGTAGAAGAATCATCAAACAAACAAACAACATCATAAACTGTGTCATCAATGACATGAATAGTGCAACAAGAACTGGCATATGCAGGTTTTTTCAATGAATTATTCAAATCAAACTCAATCTTATCATTGCCAATTCTTAAAGCAAGTTTACTGTTCCGTACATCAATAAGGGCTCCAGCAGTGGCTAAGAACGGCCTACCCAAAATAAAAGGAATCTTGGCATCCTCTTCCATTTCAAGTACCACAAAATTAGCAGGCATGAAGTACTTACCAACTTGTATAGGAACATCCTCTAGAATACCTACTGGATATTTTACTGATAAATCGGCGAGCTGCAAAGAAATTGTAGTCGGCTTAGGATTTCCCATGTCCAATTTCCTGCACACAGACAAAGTCATGAGACTTACACTAGCCCCTATATCACATAAGGCTCGGTCGAAAGCCATACTACCAATAAAACATGGGATAGAAAACCTACCTGGATCATTCAATTTTGGTGGCAACTTGTTTTGAATAACAGCACTACATTCCTCAGTTAAAGCCACAATACCATAGTTCTCTATCTTTCTTTTGTTAGACAAGATTTCTTTCAAAAATTTAGCATATATGGGCATTTGAGATAAAGCTTCAGTAAATGGTATGTTAATGTAAAGCTTTTTCAAAACATCAAGAAATTTCTCAAATTGCTTATCTAACTTTTCTTGCACTAACCTTTGGGGAAAAAGTACTGGTGGTCTATAGAGAGGAGGTAGATTAGTCTTAGAATCATCTTCTTTACATGGCACATCCCCTTTTGGTTCACTTCCCTTTTGAGGTGTTAAACTAGGTAGGGTTTGTTCATGTTCAGAAGATTTTTCTAATTTAATTCCTCATCATGATCATTAATAGACTCTTTCTCCTTAAGTTCTCCTAATTGTCTCCCACTTCTAGTGATAATGGCATTGCAATGTTCCCCAGAGCTTAATCTAGATATTTGTTCTTCTAGAATTTTATTGTACACCACTAAGGATTCTAATTGAGAAGCAAGATGACTAACAGTTTCTTCAAGATCCTCAAATCTTTTTTGTGTTTTGAATTCGTAACGATTGAATTTGGCTAGCTGAAAATTTCTCTACCATGGGTTCACTAACCTCTTCAGTCAAGGGTTGCTGATCCTCATTCTCATTCTTACCATGTTGATGACAATATAGCATTCCTTCATCTAGAGCCCATTGGCTATGATTCAAGGACATCTCCTCAAGTAACTTGAAAGCATCGTCAAATGTTCTATTCATCAAGGCTCCTCCTGCGGCAGCATCAATAATTAGACGGGTATTATAAGCTAAGCCATAATAAAATGTTTGAATTAGAAACTCATTTTCAAAGCCATGGTTAGGACACTTCCGTTGTAAATCATTGAATCTCTCCCATGCCTTGCTGAGTGATTCTCCACTCTTCTGTTGAAAGTTCCTGATTTGAATCCTCAATTGGATAGTCTTGCTTGGTGGAAAATATTTTATCAGAAAAGCTTTTGATAATTGTTCCCGTGTTGTGAAGGTATTGGGTTGATGAGAATGCAACCAAGATCGTGCTTGATCCCTGAGAGAAAAAGGGAATAATATTAGTTTTAGTGCATCATTAGAAACTCCATGAATTTTTATGGTATCGCAATATTCAAGAAAAATATATAAGTGTGAATAAGGATCTTCGATTGTTGATCTTCCAAACTGATTCTACTGGATCATAGTCAAGAGGGCAGGGTTAATTTCAAAGTTGGTGGCCTCAATTGCAGGTTTAGCAATGCTAAAGTGTATCCTTTGAGGATTAGGGGCTGCATAGTCCCTCAGTGATCTTTGCTCAGCCATTAGAAATGAATTTCCTTTGATCAAATGATATAAGTAAACAGAAAAGAATAAAAAGATAAAACATAAATGAAACCTAGTCTAGCAATAACCTCAATATCTTCAATATTGACAAAACTAAGGTCTGGCAACGGTGTCAAAACTTGTTGTACCGTAAAGTAAAACTATAAGTTTGGCATGCGTATACTTTGGACTTGTTAGGGTATGCCCTTAAGGCTAATGTTTGAGGCCTTGGGTTATTGTCAGTATCATGTATAAACTAAATATGTTTGTTTTAAAAGGCAATTGTTGTTATTCAGATTGTTACATTATCTGCTGTTATATGTGTACTTCTGGGTAATGTCTCAATGATGTTCAGTTTAGCTGACATTCAGTATTGTCCTTAGTCGAGATATCTTGGTGAACATGAGACAGCCTTGGTATGATTGAGACTAATATGTGTTCTAATCTTATAGGATGCTTCGAGCATGAAATAAGATTTAGACACATAGGTGCATTGGATGTACTGGACTGACCCTTCTTAGGATATTCAATTGTTTGTCACAATGTGAATAATCCTTGTATGCAAGCAAGTGGCATATTCCCTCTGACTTGAGATCACTTGTGTTTCTAAGTGATGATTGGCATTATCTTGAGGTAGTTCCATATCATTTGAAAGATAATGATTAAGGATTATCTTGGATAGTGGGCATGAGTCATGTTAGGGTACTTGTGATAGATATAGGATTGCCTCTCCTGGTTGGAGTGTGATGTTCTAAGGGGGCCCTATGGATGAAATGGTTGATAATCTGTATGGCCATACCCAGACGACTATGTTCATCTGATCTAACCATTTTCATCATGTTGGAATCACAGGCTTGACACACTTGTCCGACAAGAACATCCAGTGGCAAAGGGAAACATGTATGCCAAGTGAATGAGATTCATACTTGTGCTGTGGTTTGGGAGTAGTCTTGGAAGACTCTTTCCTTCATATTGGAAGACAGTGATGTGTTGCTAGATACCTCTCTCTGGTCGTGATAACGTAAGTTATCATTACCGACATTGAAGGAAACCCTTAGGGTCGCACAATTTGATGATATGGCTTACTTATGTCAGATCGTGTGGACTGGAATTATTCTAGTTCAGTTTAAAGGATTTTAAGCTTTGATTAAAAGTGAGATCTAGTCTAATCATGTTTGATTGATTAGGACATGTGATCGGTAAGCTTTGATCGGAGGATTGAAGCTTGATCGTAAAGATCAGGGGTTCAATGTGATGTGTGGTTAGATCTTGAGCCATTTGGTTCAAAGAAGATTATAACCAGGGCTGGTTTGATTTGGTGCTTGAACCAAATTGAGATTGAACCGGTTCACTTGTGAACGCATGGTTCAATTCAAAGAGGAGTTTTCGATCGCTTAAAGGGTAGTTATGGAGGGAGTTACTAATTCGGTTCTTACCATAAGTGGTGGCCGAATTTTCCTTCGTGTGCAACCACGGTTTTCGAAAGCCCTCTCGCCTCCTCCTCTCTTCGCTCTTGTGTGGATCATCTTCACGCAAGGAAGAGAAACTCGACCGGCCAAAGGGGACACACATCATCCTTTCCTAGAGACAATCAAGACTCCTTGGTGTCTTTGCTAGCACAGGGAACACAAGGAAGAAAGTCTTTCTCATCTTGTGTGTGACATCTTTGGAGAAGAGGCACTCGCCCCTTTCATCTTCCAAGTCGCCTCTCACATCATGGCACAGGTAATACTCTAACTTGTCTTATACAAGTTAAACAAGGTTGATCATGTACTCATGTCATGCGATCTTAGTATTTCCGCTGCGACAAGTTTTTGAATAATGCTTGTGAACTAGGTTTCCTATCAGTGGTATCAGAGCCAAGTTTTTCTGACTTGATGCATATGGTTGCCTTGTTGTGATCCATCTTTGAGTTATTGGGTAGATCTTCTTTATGTTCACATGCGACTACATGATGCAAAGTTTACATACATAGTTTGCGCATGTATCATAGTTGTTTTTCAAACAAAATTATCTTCATGCGCGACTCCACTAGATCTATCTGTGCGCCTACTTCAAACACTTAGACGGGTTAACAGTTTTGAAGTCGTTAGTCAAGTATGGACCCAACAGCCTAATCAGACTATCTGACAGCCTGGATGGGCGGCTGGATAGCACCTGTGCGCAAGCTGTACAGGTGGCTATAAGCCGACTGCAGAAGGGCGTGTAGCGATGTCTGCTTGAGGCGACTAGTGAACGATCATGATTATGGCTCGGGTTCACTCCCGCTTGCCGGAAATCATGTGGGATGTTCACCCCTTAAGGCATGCATAGTCGACCATTGGGTCGACGCAAGTCAGTTATGACTGGGTGCATGCAAGGGCAGTGGGTCTGACTTGGTCTGACGAATGGATATCTGTTATTGGACCGTTGTAAGGTAGTGGGGCACATAAGGAAATAAAATTGATGCCATGGGTTTTTCGAAAATTTTTATTTCTGTTTGGATCACATGTAGTACATGTTTAACATGTTGCATTGAGTGTTTATTTAATTTTATGTGGGCTGCCCTATTTTGTCTGCTGTGCTGGGGCCTGTGTGCCTTGAAATTAATATATTTGATGTGATCTGCGAGTCACATTTGAAATTATTAAAATGTATAATTGACCTGCGTGTCAAACCATGTCTAGATAGTTTTTAAAATGTAATTTGATTAGACATGAGCACACAGCACATTTGGCAGAAGCGCTTGCAGCAATTGGCTCGCTAGGTGGGTGGTCTAGAGTTCGACTCTAGAACAGGCGCATTCTATCTGGTGGGCGCATTTGGGCTACAGATGGCGTTTGGGCCCGGGCTGGGCCGGATGAGGTACAAGAGTCCCATAAAGAGCTCAAGTAAAGACTTTTGTTAAACTAGGGTTTTACTTAAGTTTTATGGGCGTTTACCACATAAGATAATGGTGCTTTCATTTACTGTTTTAAGTAAGTAGCACATGCATGTTTTATTCTTCAGCTATCACTATAGAATTTGTATGATAGTAAGAAGATAAGAAGACTGTTAAAATCCAACGTAAATATCAAGCTATAGATTGCCTTCTGACGCGAAACCTCACTGTTCTGACTATCGTTGGGGCCGTGTTTTACCCACTCAGTGGGCACGCCCAGCTATCTTCAGACGGTGCGCGATTACACCTACATGCTACAGAGAAGGGATTTATCGCTTCTCGTTGCTCAGCATAGCACGTGGTGGTCCAGGAAGTAGGTCAGGTCAGCTTGACCATATAGGCTACAAATTGAGCATATGATAGCTATATGGAGGCAGCCATCTAAGGAATCAGAAACTGTGTTGTACCAACTCAGTTGGCACAGTCTCATGGATTACCTAGATGAAGGGGAATCGCACGGGTTGGCGATTGGCATGGATTGCCTACCAGTGATTAGTGCTTGAACTCTCTGTGCATCTTATCTCGCCTGAGCGGGACGCGGAGATCAAATATGAAATCTGGATCCCATCTCACTAAAAGAGTTTTACTCTTTCGGGCTGTTTTATTGGATTTTCAGTCAGATAAAATAGTGAGAAAAGAATCACTCTTAAGTCCTGGAATGATTCTAACATGGATATTGACCTTGTTGTTCTTGTTATGTTGTAGATTCCTGCAGCAACGAACACCACAGGGCTCAACTTGCGATCCATATTGGAAAAGGAGAAGTTTGCTGGGCCAAACTTCTCAGACTGGTACAGACAGCTGAAGATTGTCCTAAAAGCTGAGAGAAAGTTGTACGTCCTTGAGTCAGCAATGCCGGCTCAACCCGCTGCGAACGCCGCAAGGGCGGTTCGAGATGCTTATGAGAAGCACGTTAGTGATAGTACTGATGTCGCTTGCCTTATGCTTGCGTCAATGACGCCCGAGCTCCAGCGTCAGCATGAGGATTTGTCTGCTATTGATATTATAGCAAATCTGAAATTGCTGTATGCTGCACAGGCAAGGACATAATGCTATAACTTGACGAAACTTTTCTTTCATAGCAAACTGACTGAAGGGAGTCCAGTGGGAGCTCACGTACTCAAGATGATTGGGTACAAAGAAGCTCTAGAGAAACTGGGTCATACCATCAATCAAGAACTTGTTGTAGACATTATCTTACAGTCTCTTCCGGCTTCTTTCGATGCGTTCATTATTAATTTTAATATGAACAAAATCGACTGTACTCCGGCAGAATTACTGAATATGCTCTGCACTACAGAGCAGACTCTTGAGAAGGGAAAGCCTTCATCCTCTGTCTTGATGGTCCCTTCTGGGAATAAAAAGAAGGGAAAGAAGGGCAAAACCCCTATCAAGAGCTACAACAAGGCTTTGAAACAAAAGATAAAGTAGTCAAAGGACAACAGATGCTTCCATTGTGGCTAGCTGGGTCACTGGAAGAAGGACTGTAGAGCGCTCCGAGGAGAGAAGAAGGGAAGCAAGCCTTCCACTTCTGGCTCAGGTATTTTCGTGACTGAAGTCATGGTTGCTTCTTCTATTTCATGGGTGTTGGACACTGCATGTGGAGTTCACATTTGTTCAAATGTGCAGGAACTCAAGAGAAGAAGACAGGTGGGACAGCATGAGGTGGACCTACGAGTTGGAAACGGGGCACGAGTTGCTGCTGTTGCTGTAGGAGAATATCACATCTCTTTACCATCTGGACTTGTATTAGAACTTGACAATTGTTACTTTGTACCAAGCATAACAAAGAATATTATCTCAATTCCTGCTCTTGTCAGGAAAGGTTTTTCATTTGAATGCAAAACTTCACAGTGCTGTATTTCATTTGATGGTATTGTTTATGCAACTGGGTCGATTAACAATGGGTTATACATGTTGGACATGGAATGTTCTGTACAATAAATTGATAATAAGAAAGCCAAGCATGCTGATGACAGCACCTTGTTATGGCATAGTCGTCTAGGTCATATTAACAAGAAACGCATTGAGCAGTTGCATGACTATGGACTGCTGGGATCATTCTCCTATGAGGAGATTGATACATGCAAGGCTTGTTTAATGGGTAAGATGACGAAGACTCCTTTTACTAATAAAGGTAAAAGGGCTTCAGGTTTACTTGACCTTATTCACAGTGATGTGTGTGGGCCATTTAGTATACATGCCAGAGGTGGCTATTCATACTTCATTACTTTTACTGATGATTTCAGTAGGTATGGTTATGTCTACTTAATGAGACATAAGAGTGAATCTTTTGACAAGTTCAAAGAATTCAAAATTGAAGTACAGAATCAGTTAGGCCGAAATATCAAGGCACTTCGATCAGATCGAGGTGGAGAATACTTGAGTCATGAGTTTAATGACTATCTGAAGGAGTGTGGGATCATCTCACAGCTCACTCCGCCGGGGACACCGCAATGGAATGGTGTGTCCGAGAGGAGGAATAGAACCTTATTGGATATGGTTCGTTCTATGATGAGTCAAGCTACTCTACCTTACTCCTTTTGGGGATTTGCACTGGAAACAGCTGCAAAGATGCTAAACCGAGTGCCATCCAAGGCCGTTTCAAAGACGCCATATGAGTTATGGTATAAGAAACAGCCGAGCTTTAAATTTATCAAGATCTGGGGTTGCGAGGCTTATGTCAAAAAGCTCGCCTCTGGGAAACTGGAAAGCAGATCTGATAAATGCATATTTGTCGGATACCCTAAAGAAACTAAGGGTTATTATTTCTACAATCCCAAGGAGAATAAAGTGTTTGTTGCTCGAACGGCTATTTTTCTTGAGAAGGAGTTTCTTCTGCAAGAGGCCAGTGGGAAAGAAATAAAGCTGGATGAAATTCCAGAAGAGGGACAAAGTAGTCAAGCAAAGTTGGATGAGCCTGAGCCAATAGATCAGGTTAATGTTCAACCTGAGGCTCAGACATCACAGGAACTGTTGGGGTATGCCCTTAAGGCTAATGTTTGAGGCCTTGGGTTGTTATCAGTATCATGTATAAACTCTATGTTTATAAAGGCAATGGTTATTATTCAGGTTGTTACATTATCTGCTGCTATATGTATACTACTGAATAATGTCTCAATTGTGTTCAGCTTAGCTGACATGCAGAAATGTCCTTAGTCGAGATATCTTGGTGAACATGAAACAGCCTTGATATGATTGAGAGTAATATGTGTTCTAATCTTATAGGATGCTTCGAGCATGGAATAAGATGTAGACTCATAGGTACATTGGATGTACTGGACAGACCCTACTTAGGATATTCAATTGCTTGTCACAATGTGAATAATCCTTATATGCAAGCAAGTGGCATATTTCCTCTGACTTGAGATCACTTGTGTTTCTAAATGATGATTGGCATTGTCTTGAGGTAGTTCAATATCATTTGAAATATAATGGTTATAGATTATCTTGGATAATGAACATGAGTCATGTTAGGGCACTAGTGATAGATATAGGATTGCCTTCTCCTTGTTTGGAGTGTGATGTTCTAAAGGGGCCCCCTGGATGAGATGGTTGAGAAAGTGTATGGCCATACCCAGATGACTATGTTCATCTGATCTAACCACTCTCATCATATTGGAATTACAGGCTTGACACGCTTGTCTAATAAGAACATCCAGTGGCAAAGGAAACACATATGTCATGTGACTTGGGTTCACACTTGTGCTATGGTTTGGGTGTAGTCTTGGAAGACTCTTTCCTTTATATCGGGAGACAGTGATGTATTGCTAGATACCCCTCTCTGTTCGTGATAACGTAAGTTATCGTTACCGACATTTAAAGGAAACCCTTAGGGTCTCACAATTTGATGATATGGCTTACTTATGTCAGATCGTGTGGACTGAATTGTTCTGATTCAGTTTAATAGGAGTTTAATCTCTGATTGGAAGTGAGATCTGGTCTGATCATGTTTGATTGATTAGGGCTTGAGATCGGTAAGCTTCGATCGAGAGAATTGATGCTTGATCGGTGAGATCAAGAGCATCAAGAGATGTATGGTTAGATCTTGAGCCATTTGGTTCATATGAGCTCTAGATCATGGCTTGGTTCGGTTCGGTCTTTGAACCAAATGCAAAAGAACCGGTTCACATAAGTGAACGCATGGTTCATTGTGAGAAAGCGTTTTGGTTAGAAACGTGAGTGCATGGCTTGATGACTTTCTATTTTTGGAAACCCATGAAGCGTTCCCACGTTGGATAACGCCTTAACGCCTCCCTCTCTCTCGCTTGAAGTTTTTCCTCTCGTGTGTGTGTCTTGGAGATACGAAAGAGGAAGAGAAGGAGAGAGCTTTCGGCCAGCAAGATTAACATCTCATCTCCTCCATTCGATTAGGGGATCTTGGCGTCTTTGCTAGCACAAGGTTAACGCGCAAGGAGGAAGCCATCATCACCTTTGTGTGCGTCCACTTTGGAGGAAAGCCGCGTCGCCTTCTTCTTCCAAGTCGCCATCCAATCATGGCTATGGTATGATCTTTTATTAGATCTTGGCAAATTCTTAAGTTGATCATATATTCATGCCTTATGCGATCTTCATGAAACCCTAGAAAAATTTTTATATGCGCCTGCTTAGGGTTTATATCTTACAATTGGTATCAGAGCGAGGTTCTGGTATGAACTATATGATCGCTTTGTTTTGTGTGATCCATGTTTATTTTATGAGTAGATCTACATGTTTCTTTCATATGAAACTTGCGCATGATGCATGTTGAAAATTGTTTTTACCAAAATTTAACATCTTGCGCGCCCCTCACATAGATCTATCTGGCGCCTACTTGAAACACTTAGACGGGTTACTAGGGTTGAAGTCATCAGTCTAGTCTGGACCCAACAGTCTGATCAGACCATCTGACAGCCTAGATGGGTCGACCAGATAGCACCTATGCGCAAGCATCAGGTGGCTATAGGTCGACTGCAGAAGGGCGTGTAGAGATGTCTGATCGAGGCGACCAGTGAACGATCATGATTAAGGCCCGGGGTCACACCCGCTTGCCAGAAATCATGTGGGATGTTCGGCCCTTAAGGCATGCATTGTTGACCATGAGGTCAACGCAAGTCAGTTATGACTTGGTGCATGCAAGGGCAGTGGGTCTGACTAAGTCTGATGAGTGGATCCCTATTAATGGACCGTTGTAAGGTAGTAGGGCTCATAAGGAAATAAAATTGATGCCATGGGGTTTTCAAAATTTTATTTTCTGTTAAGATGATTGGATCACATGTTTGTATGTTATAACATGCTTGGATGTTTATTTCATCTTATGTGGGCTGCCCTAAATTGTGTGCTGTGCTGGGGCCTGCGTGCCTGGATTAATTGTAAATTATTATTGTGATCTGTGAATCACATTTCAATTTATGACAATGTGTAATTGACCTGCGAGTCAAATCATGTCTAGATAGATTAAAATGTAATTTAATCAGACATGAGCACAGAGCACACATGGCAGAGGCGCTTGCAGCAAGTGACTTGACCAGGTGGGAGGTCTAGAGTTCGACTCTAGCACAGGCGCAACCAGTCTGGTGGGCGCATCTGAGCTGCAGAGGGCGCTTGGGCCCGGACTGGGCCAGATGAGATGCAAGAGACCCATGAAGAGCTCAAGTGAAGACTTGTGTAAAACTAGGGTTTTACTTAGGCTTAATGGGCGTTTACCACATAAGATCATTGTGCTTTCAATTTACTGTTTTAAGTAATTTTAGCACCTGCATGATTTATCTTTCTGCTATCGCCATAGGATATGGATGATAGTAAGAAGATAAAAGGACCGTTAAATATCAAGCACGTAAGCCTTCTGACGCGAAACCTCACTGTTCTTACTATCGTTGGGGCCGTGTTGTACCCACTCAGTGGGCACGCCCATCTATCTTCAGACGGTGTGTGATTACACCTGCATGTTACAGAGAAGGGATTTATCGCTTCTCGTTGCTCAGCATAGCACGTGGTGGTCCAGGGAGTAGGTCAGGTCAGCTTGACCATGTGGGCTACATATTGAGCATATGTTAGCTATATGGAGGCAGCCATCTGTGGAATCAGAGACTGTGTTGTACCAACTCAGTTGGCACAGTCTTCTGGATTGCCTAGATGAAGGGGAATCGCACGGGTTGGCGATTGGCATGGATAGCCTACCGGTGATTAGTGCTTGTACTCTCTGTGCATCTTATCTAGCTTGAGCGGGACGCGGAGACCAAGTATGAAATCTGGATCCCATCTCACTAAAAGAGTGTTACTCTTTCGGACTGTTTTAATGGATTTTTCAGTCAGATAAAATAGTGAGAAAAGAATCATTCTTAAGTCATAGAATGATTCTAACATGGATATTGACCTTGTTGTTCTTGTTATGTTGTAGATTCTAACATGGATATTGACTCTGTAGTCAAGAGCATATTCAGTAACTCTGCCGGCGTACAGTCAATCTTGTTCATATTAAAGTTAATGATGAACGGATCGAAAGAGGTCGGGAGAGACTGCAATATGATGTCTACAGCAAGCTCCTGATTGACGGTATGTCCCAGTTTCTCTAGAGCCTCCTTGTACCCAATCATCTTGAGTACGTGAGCTCCCACTGGACTCCCTTCAGCCAGTTTGCTCTGAAAGAAAAGCTTAGTCAAATTGTAGCGTTTAGTCCTGGCCTGTGCAGCATACAGCATCTTGAGGTTTGCTATAATCTGTATAGCAGATAGATTCTCATGCTGACGCTGCAGCTCTGGTGTCATAGACGCAAGCATCAGGCAAGCGACATCAATGCTATCATTGACATGCTTTTCATAGGCATCTCGAACCGCCCTTGCGGCGTTCGCAGCGGTTTGAGGCGGTATAGCCGTCTCGAGGACATACAGTTTCCTCTCTGCCTTAAGAACAATCTTAAGGTGTCCGTACCAGTCTGAGAAGTTTGGCCCAGCAAACTTCTCCCTTTCCAGTAGGGATCGCACATTGAAGCTCGTGGTGTTCGTTGCTGCAGTAATCTACAACAATGTAAGAACAGCAAGGTCAGTATCAATGTTTAGAATCAATCCAGGACTTAAGAAAGATTCTTTTCCCACTATTTTAACTAACTGAAAAATCCATTAAACAGTCCGAAAGAGTAACACTCTTTTAGTGAGATGGGATCCAGATTTCATACTTGGTCTCCGCGTCCCGCTCAGGCGAGATAAGATGCACAGAGAGTACAAGCACTAATTTCTGGTAGGCAATCCCTGCCAATCGCCAGCCCGTGCGATTCCCCTTCATCTGGGCAATCTAGCAGACTGTGCCAACTGAGTTGGTACAACACAGTCTCTGATCCCACAGATGGCTGCCTCCATATAGCTCACATATGCTCAGTATGTAGCCTACATGGTCAAGCTGACCTGACCTACTCCCTGGACCACCACGTGCTATGCTGAGCAACGAGAAGCGATAAATCCCTTCTCTGTAGCACGCAGGTGTAATCACACACCGTCTGAAGATAGATGGGCGTGCCCACTGAGTGGGTACATCACGGCCCCAACGATAGTCAGAACAGTGAGGTTTCGCGTCAGAAGGCATACGTGCTTGATATTTTAGCATTGGATTTTAACGATCTTTTATCTTCTTAACTATCATGCATAACCTATGGCGATAGCAGAAGATTAAATCATGCAATTCTAGTTATATAAACATTAAATAGAAAGCATGCTGATCTTATGTGGTAAAAGCCCATAAGCCTAGGTAAGACCTTAATTTAACTTAAGTCTTCACTTGAGCTCTTCATGGGTCTTTTGCATCTCATCTGGCCCAACCCAGGGCCCAAGCGCCCACTGCAGCTCAGGTGCGCCCACCAGGTAAATGCTCCTGTCCCAGAGTCGAACCCTGGACCTCCCACCTGGTCAAGCCACTGCTGCATGCGCCTCTGCCAAGTGTGCTCTGTGCTCTTGTCTGATTAAAATACAATTTAATATATCTAGACAAGATTGACTCACAGGTCAATTACACATTATAAATTAAATAACATGTGATACGCAGATCACAATAAAATTAATTTACAATTTACTTCCAGGCACGCAGGCCCCAGCACAGCACACATTAAAAGGGCAACCCACATAAGATGAAATAGACACTCATCATGGTATGCAATCAACATGTGATCCAAATAAGAAAATAAAAATTTTCGAAATCCCATTGGAATCAATTTTAATTTTCTTATGTGCCTTACTACCTTACAACGGTCCATTACTAGGGATCCACTCATCAGACCTAGTCTTATCCACTGCCCTTGCATGCACCAAGTCCTAACTGACTTGAGTTGACCTAATGGTCAACCATGCATGCGCTGGGCTGAACGACCCTCATGAGTTCTGGCAAACGGGTGTGACCCCGGGCCTAACTCATTTGGCGTTCACTGGTTGTCTCAACCAGACATCGCTATACGCTCTTGATGCAGTCGACCTATAGCCACCTCGTGCTTGCGAACAGGTGCCATCTGGTCGACCCATCTAGGCTGTCAGATGGTCTGATCAGACTGGTTGGATCTTAACTAGGTGATGATTTCAACCCTACTAACCCGTCTAAGGGTTTATAGCAAGCGCTTAGATCTAATGGGGGGGGGGGGGGCGCAAGATAAGTTTTTGACAAAAACATTAACATGCGCCAACATAAACATCATACATGCGCAACTTAAGAATAAACATACATCTAAAGGCTAGCATGTATATTTCGCATGATGATAGTTTTAGATCTAATCATAAACGCAAAGCATGGTGTTGGGGTATGCCCTTAAGGCTAATGTTTGAGGCCTTGGGATTGTATCAGTATCATGTAATAAACTTTTATGTTTATAAAGGCAATGGTTGTTATTCAGTTTGTTGCCTTGTCTGCTGTAATAAGTGTACTTCTGAATAATGTCTCAAAGCTGTTCAGCTAGGCTGACATGCTATATGTCCTTAGTCGAAATATCTTGGTGAACATGAGACAGCCTTGATATGGTTAAGACTAATATGTGTTCTAATCTTATAGGATGCTTCGAGCATGGAATAAGATGTAGACTCATGGGTACATTGGATGTACTGGACAGACCCTACTAGGATATTCAATTGCTTGTCACAATGTGAATAATCCTTGTTTGCATCAAGTGGCACATGTCCTTTGACTTGAGATCACTTGTGTTTCTAAATGATGATTGTCATTGTTTTGAGGTGGTTTAATATCATTTGAAACATAATGATTATAGACTATCTTGGATGGTGAGCTTGAGTCAGGTTAGGGCACTAGTGATAGATAAAGGATTGCCGTCTCCTTGTTTAAGGAGTGTGATGTTCTAATGGGGCCCCCCCTCTGGATGAGATGATTGAGAAAGTGTATGGCCATACCCAGGTGACTGTGTTCATCTGATCTAATCATGCTCATCATATTGGAGTTACAGGCTTGACACGCTTGTCCAATAAGAACATCCAGTGGCAAAGGACACATGCATGCCTAGTGAAATGGATTCACTCTTGAGCTATGGTTTGGGTGTAGTCTTGGAAGACTCTTTCCTTTATATCGGGAGACAGTGATGTGTTGCTAGATACCCCTCACTGATCGTGATAACGTAAGTTATCGTTACCGACATTTAAAGGAAACCCTCAGGGTCGCACAATTTGATGATATGGCTTACTTAAGTCAGATCGTGTGGACTGAATTGTTTCGGTTCAGTTTAAAGGGATTTAAACTCTGATTGTAAGTGAGATCTAGTCTGATCATGTTTGATTGATTAGGGCTTGAGATCGGTAAGCTTCGATCGAGAGTGTTGATGCTAGATCGATCAGATCAGGAGCATCAGAAGATGAATGGTCAGATCTAGGACCTTAGGGTTTAATTCGATCTTGACTTAATGCTTGGGCTAATTCGGTTTGGTCATTGAACCAAAGACCTTGAACCGGCTCATGATTGAGCGCTTGGTTAAATGTGAATAAGTGAGTTTCGAATAGTTCAACGCAAAACGTTTTGGAATTAAAGACTTTCTATAATTGGAAAGTCGGTTTTTCAAGTGTAAAAACGTCTCCACGTTTTGGCTGAACGTCTCCACTTCGTGTGGATCGTTGTCTCACTTCTTCCTCTCGTGGACTCTCGGGTGTAGAGAAGAGAACTCACGCCGAAGTCTAGTGGAGAAAGCCGAGCAAGTCTTTCATCACCCCCGACAAGCGATCAAAGACACTTTGGTGCCTTGCTAGCACAAGGAGCGATCGAAGTGTAGGCCTTCTTCCTCTTGTGTGCGATTCCTTTGGAGAAGAAGCAATCGAGTCTTTGCTTCCAAGGCAACATCTAAACTATGGCATCGGTATGACCCTTTGTTGATTTTAGCAACCTTTCATCTAGTTGATTATATATCATACATGCGATTCTTGAATCCCTAATTTCCGCCATGCAAAGGTTTCGGTTATGCATGTTTAGGGTTCTCGCCCCCCTCTCGAAAGGGGTTTCTTCAATTGGTATCAGAGCTGCGGTTGTATGTATGGTTATATGATTGCTTTGTGATCCTTGTTTGCGCTCTAGTATAGATCTTTTTCACATGCGAATCTACATGCTAGGTTTTAGGTGTTGGCGCATGTGTTTTGTTCATGTTTTTGCATGATCTTGTTGGCGCATGTTTAGTTTGTTGAATGGTATTTCATTAAAAACTTGTTTACTTGCGCGCAAACAATTAGATCTATATGCGCTTACTATAAACCCTTAGACGGGTTGATGGGGTTGAAGTCACCCTCTCGGTTAGATCCAATAGTCTGATCAGACCATCTGACAGCCTAGATGGATCGACCAGATGGCACCTGTGCGCAAGCACAAGGTGGCTATAGGTCGATTGCATCACAGGCGTGTAGCGAGGTCTGGTTGAGACAACCAGTGAACACACATGAGTTAGGCCCGGGGTCACACCCGCTTGCCAGAACTCATGTTGGTTGTTCAGCCCTTGGCGCATGCATGGTTGACCATTAGGTCAACTCGAGTCAGTTAGGACATGGTGCATGCAAGGGCATGGATCTAACTAGATTGTTGAGTGGATCCCTATCAATGGACCGTTGTAAGGTTGTAGGGCACATAAGGAAATTAAAATTGATGCCTATGGGGTTTTCAAAATTTTATTTTCTTTGTAAGGGATCACATGATGATTGATTGATGCCATATGCTTGTTTATTTAATCTTATGTGGGATGCCCAAGTTAATGTGTGCTGTGCTGGGGCCTGCGAGCCTGGAATTAAACTTGTAAATTAATTTGTATTGTGATCTGCGAATCACATTTTTAATTAATTTATTGTATAATTGACCTGCGAGTCAAGCTTGTCTAGATAGATCAAAATGTATTTTGATTATACAAGAGCTCAAAAGCACACATTGTAGAGGCGCATTCAGCTGGTGGGCGCACCTGAGCTGCATTGAGCGCTAGGGCCCTGGGTTGGACCAGATGAGATGCAAAAGACCCAAGAAGCAAGTGAAGACTTAAGATAACTTAAGGTCTTACTTAGGGTTCATGGGCTTTTACCACATAAGATCAGCATGCTTTCTATTTATTGCTTTTATAATTAGAATTGCATGAGTTTATCTTCTGCTATAGCCATAGGATTTGCCTGATAGTAAGAAGATAAAAGACCGTTAAAATCCAACGCATCAATATCAAGCTCGTAAGCCTTCTGACGCGAAACCTCACTGTTCTGATTATCGTTGGAGCCGTGTTGTACCCACTCAGTGGGCACGTCCATCTATCTTCAGACGGTGCGGGATTTCACCTGCGTGTTACAGAGAAGGGATTTATCGCTTCTCGTTGCTCAGCATAGCACGTGGTGGTCCAGGGAGTAGGTCGGGTCAGCTTGACCATGTAGGCTACATATGTGGCGCATATGGTAGCACATGGAGGCAGCCATCTGTGGGGTCAGAGATTGTGTTGTACCAACTCAGTTGGCACAGTCTGCTGGATTGCCCAGATGAAGGGGAATCACACGGGTTGGCGATTGGCAGGGACTGCCTACCAGAAATTAGTACTTGTTTTCTCTGTGCATCTTATCTCGCCTGAGCGGGACGCGGAGACCAAGTATGAAATCTAGATCCCATCTCACTAAAAGAGTGTTACTCTTTCGGACTGTTTTAATGGATTTTTCAGTCAGATAAAATAGTGAGAAAAGAATCTTTCTTAAGTCCTGGATTGATTCTAAACATTGATACTGACCTTGCTGTTCTTGCATTGTTGTAGATTCCTGCGGCAACGAACACCATGAGCTTCAATGTGCGATCCCTACTGGAAAGGGAGAAGTTTGCTGGGCCAAACTTCTCAGACTGGTTCGGACACCTTAAGATCGTTCTTAAGGCAGAGAGGAAACTGTATGTCCTCGAGACGGCTATACCGCCTCAACCCGCTGCGAACGCCGCAAGGGCGGTTCGTGAAGCCTATGTAAAGCACGTCAATGATAGCATTGATATCGCTTGCCTGATGCTAGCGTCTATGACGCCACCGCTACAGCGTCAGCATGAGGATATGTTGGCTATAGAAATCATAGCGAACCTCAAGATGCTGTATGCTGCACAGGCGAGGACAGAACGCTATAATCTGACAAAGCTTTTCTTTCAGAGCAAACTGGCTGAAGGAAGCCCAGTGGGAGCTCACGTGCTCAAGATGATTGGGCACAAGGAGGCTCTAGAAAAACTGGGGCATACCATCAATCAGGAGCTTGCTGTAGACATTATTCTGCAGTCTCTCCCGCCCTCTTTCGATGCGTTCATTATTAACTTTAATATGAACAAAATCGATTGTACTCCGGCAGAGCTGCTGAATATGCTCTTGACTACTGAGGAGACTCTGAAGGGAAAGCCTTCAACCTCTGTCTTAATGGTTCCTTCTAGGAACAAGAAGAAGGGGAAGAAGGGCAAGGCCCCTGTCAAGAGCTACAGCAAGGCTCTGAAGCAAAAGGTCAAGCGGTCAAAGGAGTACAGATGTTTCCACTGTGGCCAGCTGGGTCACTGGAAAAAGGACTGTAAAGCGCTCCAAGGAGATAAGAGGGGAAGCATTGCTTCTGGCTCAGGTATTTACGTGACGGAAATCATGGTTTCATCTTCCTCTATATCATGGGTGTTGGACACTGCATGTGGAGTTCACATTTGTTCAAATGTGCAGGAACTCAAGAGAAGAAGACAGGTGGGACAGCATGAGGTGGACCTACGCGTTGGAAATGGGGCACGGGTTGCTGCTGTTGCTGTAGGAGACTATTTCATCTCATTACCATCTGGCATTGTATTAGAACTAAACAGTTGTTACTTTGTTCCCAGTATTACTAAAAATATTATCTCTATTCCTGCTCTTGTCAGGAAAGGATTTGCCTTTGAATGCAATATTTCAAAGTGTGTACTTTCTCTTGATAATATTGTTTATGCTACTGGTTCAATTAACAATGGGTTATTCATGTTGGACATGGAAAATTCTATACAAAACATTGATAATAAGAAAGCCAAGTATGCTGATGACAGCACCTTGTTATGGCATAGTCGTTTAGGCCATATTAACAAGAAGCGCATTAAGCGGTTGCATGATCATGGACTGCTGGGATCATTCTCCTATAAGGAGATTGATACATGCAAAGCTTGTTTGATGGGTAAAATGACGAAGTCACCTTTTCCTCACAAAGGTCAAAGGGCTTCAGGTTTACTTGACCTAATACACAGCGATGTGTGTGGGCTATTTAGTAAACATGCCAGAGGTGGCTATCAGTACTTCATTACCTTTACTGATGATTTCAGTAGATATGGATATGTCTATTTAATGAGACATAAAAGTGAATCTTTTGACAAGTTCAAAGAGTTCAAAAATGAAGTACAGAATCAGCTAGGCCGAAATATCAAGGCACTTCGTTCTGATCGAGGTGGAGAATACTTGAGTCATGTGTTTACTGACTATCTAAAAGAGTGTGGGATTATCTCACAGCTAACTCCGCCAGGAACACCGCAGTGGAATGGTGTGTCCGAGAGGAGAAATAGAACGTTACTTGATATGGTTCATTCTATGATGAGTCAGGCTACTCTACCTTACTCCTTTTGGGGATTTGCACTGGAAACAGCTGCAAAGGTACTAAACCGAGTGCCATCCAAGGCAGTTTCAAAGACGCCATATGAGTTATGGTATGGGAAACAGCCTAGCTTGACATTTATTAAGATCTGGGGTTGCGAGGCTTATGTCAAAAAGCTCGCCTCTGGGAAACTGGAGAGCAGATCTGACAAATGTATCTTTGTCGGTTACCCTAAGGAAACTAAGGGTTATTATTTCTACGATCCCAAAGAGAACAAGGTATTTGTTGCTCGGACGGCTATTTTTCTTGAGAAGGAATTTCTTCTGCAAGAGGCCAGTGGGAGAGAAATAAAACTGGATGAGAATCCAGAAGAAGGACAAAGTGCTCAAGCAGAGTTGGATGAGCCTGAGCCGGTAGAACAGGTTATTGAACAACCTGAGGCTCAGATATCACGGGAACCGCGTAGATCGGGAAGGATCCGTCAACAGCCTGAGCGCTATGACGGAGTCTACATCATTGATAATGATGAACCCCTCACTTATGCGGATGCGGTCAGTGGACCGGAGTCAGCTAGATGGCTTGAAGCTATGCGAGCCGAGATGGACTCCATGTCAGATAACCAAGTCTGGGATTTGGTTGATCCGCCTCTGGGAGTAATCCCTATAGGCTGTAAATGGATCTTCAAGAAGAAGATTGACATGGATGGTAACGTAGTTACCTATAAAGGCAGGCTAGTTGCGAAGGGTTTCAAACAAATCTACGGGATAGATTATGATGAAACTTTCTCACCTGTAGCCATGTTTAAGTCTATTCGGATTATTTTCGCGATAGCTGCATATTACAATTATGAGATATGGCAGATGGATGTGAAGACGGCTTTCCTTAATGGAAATCTGGATGAGGATGTGTATATGACACAACCAGAAGGTTTCACTAATCCATCAGATCGTCATAAAATATGCAAGTTAAAGAAGTCCATTTATGGACTGAAACAAGCATCTAGAAGCTGGAATATTCATTTTGATGAATCAATCTCTAAGTTTGGTTTCATCAAGAACGAAGATGACCCGTGTCTATATAAGAGGTTTAGTGGGAGCGTGATTACTTTCCTAGTCCTCTACGTCGATGACATCTTAATCATTGGAAACGATATTCCTGAACTGCATGCTGTTAAAGCATGGTTAGGAAAATGTTTTCAGATGAAAGATCTAGGAGAAGCAGCCTATGTGTTAGGTGTGAAGATCTACAGAGATAGATCTAAGAGGCTTCTCGGGCTGTGCCAGAGTACTTACATCGATAAAGTCCTGGAAAGATTTCATTTAGAGAATTCTAAAAGGGGATATCTTCCAGTCAGACATGGTCTGAATCTTTCGAAGAGTCAGTGTCCACAAACACAGACTGAGAAAGATGAAATGGACAATACGCCTTATGCTTCGGCTATTGGGTCTATTATGTATGCGATGTTGTGTACTCGCCCAGACGTCGCTTACGGGTTAAGCGTGACCAGTCGATTCCAAAGTAATCCAGGTCAGGCACACTGGATTGCAGTCAAGAACATTTTGAAATATCTGCGGAGGACCAAAGATATGTTCTTGATGTATGGTGGTCAGGAAGAACTCAGTATTGTGTTAGGTCCCCTTCAAGGGGGAGCGCAAGCGGATAAAGCCCCTTTCTAGAGGGGGGCGCAAATGCAATTTTAGGGGTGTCACCCTCATGATCGCATGTAGATCATATGGTTAACTTATGTATAAGCGAAAGGATCTTTAAAGGGATCATACCAACGCCATGAAGTTGGATGTCGGCTTGGAAGAAGAGAGCAACTTTGATCTCCTCCAAAAGTTCACACACAAGGTGAAGATCTCTTACTTCCTTGGCGTCACTTGTGCTAGCAAGGCACCCAAGGTTCCTTGTCGAATGGAAGGAGATGATGAAAGCTTTCTTGGCCGATCCTTCTTCTCGTCAACCTCTACCACCCGAGAGTTCGAGTGTCGTCGAGAGCCAAAGGGGAGATGAGCGTTTTTTCCAAGCTTGTGATCGAATGTGGAGACATTCATCACTATGGCAAAACCGAAATGCCATAAATGGTAAGTCTTCAACACATGCGTTATGCGTTCACATGTAGTGAACCAAACGCATATCTCATCTCACAAATGAACCAAGCACTCACATATGAGCCGGTTCAATGTAGTTGGTCCAATGACCAAACCAAATCAGCCCAAGTATTGGTCCAGACCAAAATAAACCCTAAGGTTCAAGATCTGACCGTTCATCCTTTGATGCTCTTGATCTCCCAGATCTAGCATCCACACTCTCGATCAAAGCTTACCGATCTCAAGCCCTAATCAATCAAACATGATCAGACTGGATCTCACTTACAATCAGAGTTTAATCTCCTTTAAACTGAATCAAAACAATCCAGTCCACCCGATCTGACTCAAGTAAGTCATATCACCAAATTGTGCGACCCTAAGGGTTTCCTTTAAATGTCGGTAACGATAACTCACGTCATCACAATCAGTGAGGGGTATCTAGCAACACATCACTGTCTCCCGATATAAAGGAAAGAGTCTTCCAAGACTACACCCAAACCACAGCACAAGTGTGAATCCACTTCACAAGGCATACATGTTTCCTTTGCCACTGGATGTTCTTATTGGACAAGCATGTCAAGCCTGTAACTCCAATACAATGAGCATGATTAGATCAGATGAACATAGTCATCTGGGTATGGCCATACACTATCTCAATCATCTCATACAGGGGGGCCCCTTTAGAACATCACACTCCTTGAACAAGGAGACGGCAATCCTTTATCTATCACTAGTGTCCTAACCTGACTCATGATCATTATCCAAGATAGTCTATAATCATTATGTTTCAAATGATATTGAACTACCTCAAAATAATGACATTCATCATTTAGAAACACAAGTGATCTCAAGTCAGAGGACATGTGCCACTTGTTGCATTCAAGGATTATTCACATTGTGACAAACAATTGAATATCCTAGTAGGGTCTGTCCAGTACATCCAATGTACCCATGAGTCTACATCTTATTTCATGCTCGAAGTATCCTATAAGATTAGCACACATATTAGTCTCAATCATATCAAGGCTGTCTCATGTTCACCTAGATATCTCGACTAAGGACATATGCATGTCAGCCTAGCTGAACAGCTTTGAGACATTATTCAGAAGTACACTTATTACAGCAGACAAGGTAGCAACCTGAATAATAACCATGCCTTTATAAACATAAGAGTTTATTACATGATACTTATACAATCCCAAGGCCTCAAACATTAGCCTTAAGGGCATACCCCAACAATCTCCCACTTGCACTTAATCTAATGGTTGAGAAACCTCAAACCCATATTATTACAGTGCTTCTCATGCTTCTGCTGCGCCAGAGGCTTGGTAAGCGGGTCAGCCAGATTGTCATCTGTATGAACTTTGCAGATTTTGATCTCGCCTCGATCAATAATCTCCCGGATCAAGTGAAACCGTCTCTGTATGTGCTTGGACTTCTGGTGCGACCGTGGTTCCTTTGCTTGTGCGATTGCTCCAGTGTTATCACAGAAGATAACCAAAGGATCTGCACTCGAAGGAACGACACCAAGTTCTTTCACGAACTTACGAATCCACACTGCCTCCTTGGATGCTTCCGAGGCTGCAACATACTCGGCTTCTGTTGTGGAATCAGCAACAGTTGACTGTTTGAAACTCTTCCACACCACTGCTCCACCATTCAAGCTAAAAACATAGCCTGATTGCGATCGGAAATCATCCTGGTCCGACTGGAACGAAGCGTCAGTATATCCTTCTATACTGAGTTCTTCCTGACCACCATATATCAAGAACATATCTTTGGTCCTCCGCAGATATTTTAAAATGTTCTTGACCGCAATCCAGTGCGCCATACCTGGATTACTTTGGAACCGACTGGTCACGCTTAACCCGTAAGCGACGTCTGGGCGAGTACACAACATCGCATACATAATGGACCCAATAGCTGAAGCATAAGGCGTATTGTCCATTTCATCTTTCTCAGTCTGTGTTTGTGGACACTGACTCTTCGAAAGATTCAGACCATGTCTGACTGGAAGATATCCTCGTTTAGAATTCTCTAAATGAAATCTCTCCAGGACTTTATCGATGTAAGTACTCTGGCACAGCCCGAGAAGCCTCTTAGATCTATCCCTGTAGATCTTCACACCTAATACATATGCTGCTTCTCCTAGATCTTTCATCTGGAAACATTTCCTTAACCATGCTTTAACAGCATGCAGTTCAGGAATATCATTTCCAATGATCAAGATGTCATCGACGTAGAGGATTAGGAATGTAATTACGCTCCCACTAAACCTCTTATATACACACGGGTCATCTTCGTTCTTGATGAAACCAAACTCAGAGATTGATTCATCAAAACGAATATTCCAGCTTCTAGATGCTTGTTTAAGTCCATAAATGGACTTCTTTAACTTGCATATTTTATGACGATCTGATGGATTAGTGAAACCCTCAGGTTGTGTCATATACACATCCTCATCCAGATTTCCATTAAGGAAAGCTGTCTTCACATCCATCTGCCAGATCTCATAATCATAATATGCAGCTATCGCGAAAAGAATCCGAATAGACTTAAACATGGCTACAGGTGAGAAAGTTTCATCATAATCTATCCCGTAGATTTGTTTGAAACCTTTCGCAACCAGCCTGCCTTTATAGGTAACCACGTTACCATCCATGTCAACCTTCTTCTTGAAGATCCATTTACAGCCTATAGGGATTACTCCCGGAGGCGGATCAACCAAATCCCAGACTTGGTTATCTGACATGGAGTCCATCTCGGCTCGCATAGCTTCAAGCCATCTAGCTGACTCCGGTCCACTGACCGCATCCGCATATGTGAGGGGTTCATCATTATCAATGATGTAGACTCCGTCATAGCGCTCAGGCTGTCGACGGATCCTTCCCGATCTTCGCGGTTCCCGTGATATTTGAGCATTAGGTTGTTCGACAACCTGTTCTACCGGCTCAGGCACATCCAACTGTGCTTGACTACTTTGTCCTTCTTTTGGAATCTCATCCAGCTTTATTTCTCTCCCACTGGCCTCTTGCAGAAGAAACTCCTTCTCAAGAAATATGGCCGTCCGAGCAACAAATACTTTGTTCTCTTTGGGATCGTAGAAATAATAACCCTTAGTTTCCTTAGGGTAACCGACAAATATACATTTCTCAGATCTGCTCTCCAGCTTCCCAGAGGCGAGCTTTTTGACATAAGCCTCGCAACCCCAGATCCTGATAAATGTCAAGCTTGGCTGTTTCCTATACCATAACTCATATGGTGTCTTAGAAACTGCCTTGGATGGCACTCGGTTTAGTACCTTTGCAGCTGTTTCCAGTGCAAAACCCCAAAAGGAATACGGTAGAGTAGCCTGACTCATCATAGAACGAACCATATCAAGTAACGTTCTATTTCTCCTCTCGGACACACCATTCCATTGCGGTGTTCCTGGCGGAGTGAGCTGTGAGATAATCCCACACTCCTTCAGATAGTCAGTAAACGCATGACTTAGGTATTCACCACCTCGATCAGAACGAAGTGCCTTGATATTTCGGCCTAGCTGATTCTGTACTTCATTTTTGAACTCTTTGAACTTGTCAAAAGATTCACTCTTATGTCTCATCAAATAGACATATCCATACCTACTGAAATCATCAGTAAAGGTAATGAAGTAATGATAGCCACCTCTGGCATGTTTACTAAAAGGCCCACACACATCACTGTGTATAAGGTCAAGTAAACCTGAAGCCCTTTGACCTTTGTTAGGAAAAGGTGACTTCGTCATTTTACCCATTAAACAAGCTTTGCATGTATCAATCTCCTCATAGGAGAATGATCCCAGCAGTCCATGATCATGCAACCGCTTAATGCGCTTCTCGTTAATATGGCCTAAACGACTATGCCATAGCAAGGTGCTGTCATCAGCATACTTGGCTTTCTTATTATCAATGTTTTGTATAGAATATTCCATGTCCAACATGAATAACCCATTGTTAATTGAACCAGTTGCATACACAATATTATCATAAGATAAAACACACTTTGAAATCTTGCATTCAAAGGCAAATCCTTTCCTGACAAGAGTAGGAATAGAGATAATATTCTTGGTAATACTAGGTACAAAATAACAATTGTTTAATTCTAATACAATGCCAGATGGTAAAGAAATGAAATAGTCTCCTACAGCAACAGCAGCAACCCGTGCCCCGTTTCCAACTCGTAGGTCTACCTCATGCTGTCCCACCTGCCTTCTTCTCTTGAGTTCCTGTACATTTGAACAAATGTGAACTCCACATGCAGTGTCCAACACCCATGATATAGTAGAAGAAGATAACATGACCTCAGTCACATATATACCTGAGCCAGAAGCGATGCTTCCCCTCTTATCTCCTTGGAGCGCTTTACAGTCCTTTTTCCAGTGACCCAGCTGGCCATAGTGGAAACACCTATTGTCCTTCGACCGCTTCACCTTCTGTTTCAGCGCCTTACTGTAGTTCTTGACAGGGGCCTTGCCCTTCTTCCCCTTCTTCTTGTTCCTTGAAGGAACCATTAAGACAGAGGTTGAAGGCTTTCCCTTCAGAGTTTCCTCAGTAGTCAAGAGCATATTCAACAGCTCTGCCGGAGTACAATCGATTTTGTTCATATTAAAGTTAATGATGAACGCATCGAAAGAAGGCGGAAGAGACTGTAGAATGATGTCTACAGCAAGCTCCTGGTTAATGGTATGCCCCAGTTTCTCCAGAGCCTCCTTGTGCCCAATCATCTTGAGCACGTGAGCTCCCACTGGGCTCCCTTCAGCCAGTTTGCTCTGAAAGAAGAGCTTCGTCAGATTATAGCGTTCTGTCCTCGCCTGTGCAGCATACAGCATCTTGAGGTTCGCTATGATCTCTATAGCCGACATATCCTCATGCTGACGCTGCAGCGGTGGCGTCATAGACGCTAGCATCAGGCAAGCGACATCAATGCTATCATTGACGTGCTTTTCATAGGCATCCCGAACCGCCCTTGCGGCGTTCGCAGCGGGTTGAGGCGGCACAGCCGTCTCGAGGACATACAGTTTCCTCTCTGCCTTAAGAACGATCTTAAGGTGTCCGAACCAGTCTGAGAAGTTTGGCCCAGCAAACTTCTCCCTTTCCAGTAGGGATCGCACATTGAAGCTCATGGTGTTCGTTGCTGCAGGTATCTACAACAATGCAAGAACAGCAAGGTCAGTATCAATGTTAAGAATCAATCAGGACTTAAGAATGATTCCTTTTTCTCACTATTTTAGCTGACTGTAAAATCCATAAAACAGTCCGAAAGAGTAATACTCTTTTAGTGAGATGGGATCCAGATTTCATACTTGGTCTCCGCGTCCCGCTCAGGCGAGATAAGATGCACAGAGATGACAAGCACTAATTTTTGGTAGGCTGTCCCAGCCAATCGCCAACCCGTGCGATTCCCCTTCATCTGGGCAATCCAGCAGACTGTGCCAACTGAGTTGGTACAACACAGTCTCTGATCCCACAGATGGCTGCCTCCATGTGCTACCATATGCGCCACATATGTAGCCTACATGGTCAAGCTGACCCGACCTACTCCCTGGACCACCACGTGCTATGCTGAGCAACGAGAAGCGATAAATCCCTTCTCTGTAACACGCAGGTGTAATCCAGCACCATCTGAAGATAGATGGACGTGCGCACTGAGTGGGTACAACACGGCTCCAACGATAATCAGAATAGTGAGGTTTTGCGTCAGAAGGCTTACGAGCTTGATATGTTAGCGTTTGGATTTTAACGGTCTTTTATCTTCTTACTATCAGGCAAATCCTATGGCTATAGCAGAAGATAACTAAACATGCAATTCTAATTATAAGCAATAAGTAGAAAGCATGCAGATCTTATGTGGTAAAAGCCCATAGCCTAAGTAAGACCTTAAATTATCTTAAGTCTTCACTTGAGCTTCTTGGGACATTTGCATCTCATCTGGTCCAACCCAGGGCCCTAGCTCCAAGAGCACCTCAGGTGCGCCACTAGCTGAATGCCCCTCTGGGATGTGTGCCTTTGTGCTCTTGTCTAATCAAATACAATTTGATCTATCTAGACAAGTTTGACTCGCAGGTCAATTATACAATAGATTAATTAAAAATGTGATTCGCAGATCACAAATTAATTTACAAGTTTAATTCCAGGCACGCAGGCCCCAGCACAGCACACATTTAACATGGGCAGCCCACATAAGAATAAATAGACAAGCATCATGGCATCAATCAACATGTGATCCTAAAACAAGAAAATAAAATTTTGAAAACCCCATTGGCATCAATTTTAATTTTCTTATGTGTCCTACAACCTTACAATGGTCCATTGATAGGGATCCACTCATCCATCTGGTCAGATCCTCTGCCCTTGCATGCACCGAGTCCTAACTGACCCGAGTTGACCTAATGGTCAACCATGCATGCGCCAAGGGCTGAACAACCCTCATGAGTTCTGGCAAGCGGGTGTGACCCCGGGCCTAACTCATGTGTGTTCACTGGTTGTCTCAACCAGACCTCGCTACACGCCTAAGATGCAATCGACCTATGGCCACCTCATGCTTGCGCACAGGTGCCATCTGGTCGATCCATCTAGGCTGTCAGATGGTCTGATCAGACTATTGGATCTACCCTAGAGGTGACTTCAACCCCATCAACCCATCTAAGGGTTTATAGTAGACGCCATTAGATCTAAATGGAGCGCGCAAGATGTTACAAGTTTTAGGTAAAAACCAACTACAACATGCGCAACAACAAAGTAAGAAGCTTTCATCTACATTAGCATGCGCAACTAGATATATGGTAACAAGCGCAAACATGATGAAACTTCAAGATAGATCTATAACATGCGTTGACATACTCGGATCACAAACAAGCAACATGAAGCAATCATATGAATCTACATGAATCCCAAGCTCTGATACCAATTGTTAGGTCCCCTTCAAGGGGGAGCGCAAGCGGATAAAGCCCCTTTCTAGAGGGGGGCGCAAATGCAATTTTAGGGGTGTCACCCTCATGATCGCATGTAGATCATATGGTTAACTTATGTATAAGCGAAAGGATCTTTAAAGGGATCATACCAATGCCATGAAGTTGGATGTCGGCTTGGAAGAAGAGAGCAACTTTGATCTCCTCCAAAAGTTCACACACAAGGTGAAGATCTCTTACTTCCTTGGCGTCACTTGTGCTAGCAAGGCACCCAAGGTTCCTTGTCGAATGGAAGGAGATGATGAAAGCTTTCTTGGCCGATCCTTCTTCTCGTCAACCTCTACCACCCGAGAGTTCGAGTGTCGTCGAGAGCCAAAGGGGAGATGAGCGTTTTTTCCAAGCTTGTGATCGAATGTGGAGACATTCATCACTATGGCAAAACCGAAATGCCATAAATGGTAAGTCTTCAACACATGCGTTATGCGTTCACATGTAGTGAACCAAACGCATATCTCATCTCACAAATGAACCAAGCGCTCACATATGAGCCGGTTCAATGTAGTTGGTCCAATGACCAAACCAAATCAGCCCAAGTATTGGTCCAGACCAAAATAAACCCTAAGGTTCAAGATCTGACCGTTCATCCTTTGATGCTCTTGATCTCCCAGATCTAGCATCCACACTCTCGATCAAAGCTTACCGATCTCAAGCCCTAATCAATCAAACATGATCAGACTGGATCTCACTTACAATCAGAGTTTAATCTCCTTTAAACTGAATCAAAACAATCCAGTCCACCCGATCTGACTCAAGTAAGTCATATCACCAAATTGTGCGACCCTAAGGGTTTCCTTTAAATGTCGGTAACGATAACTCACGTCATCACAATCAGTGAGGGGTATCTAGCAACACATCACTGTCTCCCGATATAAAGGAAAGAGTCTTCCAAGACTACACCCAAACCACAGCACAAGTGTGAATCCACTTCACAAGGCATACATGTTTCCTTTGCCACTGGATGTTCTTATTGGACAAGCATGTCAAGCCTGTAACTCCAATACAATGAGCATGATTAGATCAGATGAACATAGTCATCTGGGTATGGCCATACACTATCTCAATCATCTCATACAGGGGGGCCCCTTTAGAACATCACACTCCTTGAACAAGGAGACGGCAATCCTTTATCTATCACTAGTGTCCTAACCTGACTCATGATCATTATCCAAGATAGTCTATAATCATTATGTTTCAAATGATATTGAACTACCTCAAAATAATGACATTCATCATTTAGAAACACAAGTGATCTCAAGTCAGAGGACATGTGCCACTTGTTGCATTCAAGGATTATTCACATTGTGACAAACAATTGAATATCCTAGTAGGGTCTGTCCAGTACATCCAATGTACCCATGAGTCTACATCTTATTTCATGCTCGAAGCATCCTATAAGATTAGCACACATATTAGTCTCAATCATATCAAGGCTGTCTCATGTTCACCAAGATATCTCGACAAGGACATATGCATGTCAGCCTAGCTGAACAGCTTTGAGACATTATTCAGAAGTACACTTATTACAGCAGACAAGGTAGCAACCTGAATAATAACCATGCCTTTATAAACATAAGAGTTTATTACATGATACTTATACAATCCCAAGGCCTCAAACATTAGCCTTAAGGGCATACCCCAACATATTGAAGGATATACTGACGCTTCGTTCCAGTCTGACCAGGATGATTTCCGATCGCAATCAGGCTATGTATTTAGCCTGAATGGAGGAGCAGTGGTGTGGAAGAGTTTCAAACAGTCTACTGTTGCTGATTCCACAACAGAAGCCGAGTATGTTGCAGCCTCGGAAGCATCCAAGGAGGCAGTGTGGATTCGTAAGTTCATTCAGGAACTTGGTGTTGTTCCTTCGAGTGCAGATCCTTTGGTTATCTTCTGTGATAACACTGGAGCAATTGCACAAGCAAAGGAACCACGGTCGCACCAGAAGTCCAAGCACATACAGAGACGGTTTCAATTGATCCGGGAGATCATTGATCGTGGCGAGATCAAAATCTGCAAGGTACATACAGATGACAATCTGGCTGACCCGCTTACCAAGCCTCTGGCGCAGCAGAAGCATGAGAAGCACTGTAATAATATGGGTTTGAGATTTCTCAACCATTAGATTAAGTGCAAGTGGGAGATTGTTGGGGTATGCCCTTAAGGCTAATGTTTGAGGCCTTGGGATTGTATCAGTATCATGTACTAAACTTTTATGTTTGTAAAGGCAATGGTTGTTATTCAGTTTGTTGCCTTGTCTGCTGTAATAAGTGTACTTCTGAATAATGTCTCAAAGCTGTTCAGCTAGGCTGACATGCTATATGTCCTTAGTCGAAATATCTTGGTGAACATGAGACAGCCTTGATATGGTTAAGACTAATATGTGTTCTAATCTTATAGGATGCTTCGAGCATGGAATAAGATGTAGACTCATGGGTACATTGGATGTACTGGACAGACCCTACTAGGATATTCAATTGCTTGTCACAATGTGAATAATCCTTGTTTGCATCAAGTGGCACATGTCCTTTGACTTGAGATCACTTGTGTTTCTAAATGATGATTGTGATTGTTTTGAGGTGGTTTAATATCATTTGAAACATAATGATTATAGACTATCTTGGATGGTGAGCTTGAGTCAGGTTAGGGCACTAGTGATAGATAAAGGATTGCCGTCTCCTTGTTTAAGGAGTGTGATGTTCTAATGGGTCCCCCCCTGGATGAGATGATTGAGAAAGTGTATGGCCATACCCAGGTGACTGTGTTCATCTGATCTAATCATGCTCATCATATTGGAGTTACAGGCTTGACACGCTTGTCCAATAAGAACATCCAGTGGCAAAGGACACATGCATGCCTAGTGAAATGGATTCACTCTTGAGCTGTGGTTTGGGTGTAGTCTTGGAAGACTCTTTCCTTTATATCGGGAGACAGTGATGTGTTGCTAGATACCCCTCACTGATCGTGATAACGTAAGTTATCGTTACCGACATTTAAAGGAAACCCTCAGGGTCGCACAATTTGATGATATGGCTTACTTAAGTCAGATCGTGTGGACTGAATTGTTTCGGTTCAGTTTAAAGGGATTTAAACTCTGATTGTAAGTGAGATCTAGTCTGATCATGTTTGATTGATTAGGGCTTGAGATCAGTAAGCTTCGATCGAGAGTGTTGATGCTAGATCGATCAGATCAGGAGCATCAGAAGATGAATGGTCAGATCTAGGACCTTAGGGTTTAATTCGATCTTGACTTAATGCTTGGGCTAATTCGGTTTGGTCATTGAACCAAAGACCTTGAACCGGCTCATGATTGAGCGCTTGGTTCAATGTGAATAAGTGAGTTTCGAATAGTTCAACGCAAAACGTTTTGGAATTAAAGACTTTCTATAATTGGAAAGTCGGTTTTTCAAGTGTAAAAACGTCTCCACGTTTTGGCTGAACGTCTCCACTTCGTGTGGATCGTTGTCTCACTTCTTCCTCTCGCGGACTCTCGGGTGTAGAGAAGAGAACTCACGCCGAAGTCTAGTGGAGAAAGCCGAGCAAGTCTTTCATCACCCCGACAAGCGATCAAAGACACTTTGGTGCCTTGCTAGCACAAGGAGCGATCGAAGTGTAGGCCTTCTTCCTCTTGTGTGCGATTCCTTTGGAGAAGAAGCAATCGAGTCTTTGCTTCCAAGGCATCATCTAAACTATGGCATCGGTATGACCCTTTGTTGATTTTAGCAACCTTTCATCTAGTTGATTATATATCATACATGCGATTCTTGAATCCCTAATTTCCGCCATGCAAAGGTTTCGGTTATGCATGTTTAGGGTTCTCGCCCCCCTCTCGAAAGGGGTTTCTTCACATGGATCACAATAATGCAAAGCAATCATATAAGATCATGCATAACCTTCGATCGAGAGATTGGATGCTAGATCGGCGAGAGAGAGCGAGAGAGTAACCCCCACATTCGAAAACGTTGGGGAATTAACCAAAGGAGGAAGAACGCCTTTCTAAAAATAGAAAGCACTAAGTCCTCATTCAATCCCACGTTACCTTCGAACGTCGCCCATTCGAACCAAGCGTTCACATAAGTGAACCGATTCAATTCATTCGGTTCAATGCATTTGGTTCAAAGACCAAATCAAATCAACATTGGTTCAGATCTCATTAAACCAAATGGTTCAAGATCTAACCATTCATCTCTCGATGCTCTCGATCTCACCGATCTAGCATCCAATCTCTCGATCGAAGCTTACCGATCTCAAGCCCTAATCAATCAAACATGATCAGACCAGATCTCACTTACAATCAGAGTTTAAACTCCTTTAAACTGAACCAAAACAATTCAGTCCACATGATCTGACATAAGTAAGCCATATCATCAAATTGTGCGACCCTAAGGGTTTCCTTTAAATGTCGGTAATGATAATTTACGTTATCACGATCAGTGAGGGGTATCTAGCAACACATCACTGTCTCCCGATATAAAGGAAAGAGTCTTCCAAGACTACACCCAAACCACAGCACAAGTGTGAATCCACTTCACTAGGCATACATGTTTCCTTTGCCACTGGATGTTCTTATTGGACAAGCGTGTCAAGCCTGTGACTCCAATATGATGAGAATGATTAGATCAGATGAACACAGTCATCTGGGTATGGCCATACACTTTCTCAATCATCTCATCCAGGGGGGCCCCTTTAGAACATCACACTCCAAACTAGGAGACGGCAATCCTTTATCTATCACTAGTGCCCTAACATGACTCATGCTCATTATCCAAGATAGTCTATAACCATTATGTTTCAAATGATATTGAACTACCTCAAAATAATGCCAATCATCATTTAGAAACACAAGTGATCTCAAGTCAGAGGAAATATGCCACTTGTTGCATACAAGGATTATTCACATTGTGACAAGCAATTGAATATCCTAGTAGGGTCTGTCCAGTACATCCAATGTACCCATGAGTCTACATCTCATTCCATGCTCGAAGCATCCTATAAGATTAGAACACATATTAGTCTCAATCATATCAAGGCTGTCTCAAGTTCACCAAGATATCTCGACTAAGGACAATACAGCATGTCAGCCAAGCTGAACAGCATTGAGACATTATTCAGAAGTACACTTATTGCAGCAGACAATGTAACAAACTGAATAACAACCATTGCCTTTATAAACATAAGAGTTTATACATGATACTGAAAGAATCCCAAGGCCTCAAACATTAGCCTTAAGGGCATACCCCAACAGATCGGTGAGATCAAGAGCATCAAGAGATGTATGGTTAGATCTTGAGCCATTTGGTTCATATGAGATCTAGATCATGGCTTGGTTCGGTTTGGTCTTTGAACCAAATGCAAAAGAACCGGTTCACATAAGTGAACGCATGGTTCATTGTGAGAAAGCGTTTTGGTTAGAAACGTGAGCGCATGGCTTGATGACTTTCTATTTTTGGAAACCCATGAAGCGTTCCCACATTGGATAACGCCTTAACGCCTCCCTCTCTCTCGCTTGAAGTTTTTCCTCTCGTGTGTGTGTCTTGGAGATACGAAAGAGGAAGAGAAGGAGAGAGCTTTCGGCCAGCAAGATTAACATCTCATCTCCTCCATTCGATTAGGGGATCTTGGCGTCTTTGCTAGCACAAGGTTAACGCGCAAGGAGGAAGCCATCATCACCTTTGTGTGCGTCCACTTTGGAGGAAAGCCGCGTCACCTTCTTCTTCCAAGTCGCCATCCAATCATGGCTATGGTATGATCTTTTATTTGATCTTGGCAAATTCTTAAGTTGATCATATATTCATGCCTTATGCGATCTTCATGAAACCCTAGAAAAATTTTTATATGCGCCTGCTTAGGGTTTATATCTTACAGGAACCGCGTAGATCGGGAAGGATTTGTCGTCAGCCTGAGCGCTATGACGGAGTCTACATCATTAATGATGAACCCCTCACTTATGCGGATGCGGTCAGTGGACCGGAGTCAGCAAGATGGCTTGAAGCTATGCGAGCCGAGATGGAATCCATGTCAGATAACCAAGTCTGGGATTTGGTTGATCCGCCTTCGGGGATAATCCCTATAGGCTGTAAGTGGATCTTCAGAAAGAAGAAAGACATGGATGGTAACGTAGTTACCTATAAGGGCAGGCTGGTTGCGAAAGGTTTCAAACAAATCTATGGGATAGATTATGATGAAACTTTCTCTCCTGTAGCCATGTTCAAGTCCATTCGAATTATTCTCGCGATAGCAGCATATTATGATTATGAGATCTGGAAAATGGATGTGAAAATCGCTTTCCTTAACGGAAAATTAGAAGAGGATGTGTACATGACACGACCTGAAGGTTTCATTAACCCATCAGAACATCATAAAATATGCAAATTAAAGAAGTCCATTTATGGACTAAAACAAGCATCGAGAAGCTGGAATATTCGTTTTGATGAATCAGTTTCTGAATTTGGTTTCATCAAAAACGAAGATGACCCGTGTGTATATAAAAGGTTTAGTGGGAGCGTGATTACTTTCCTAGTTCTCTACGTCGATGATATTTTAATCATTGGAAACGATATTCCTGAACTGCATGCAGTCAAAGCATGGTTAGGAAAATGTTTCCAGATGAAAGATTTAGGAGAAGCGACCTATATACTAGGTGTGAAGATCTTTAGAGATAGATCTAATAGGCTTCTCGGGCTATGCCAAAGTACTTACATCGATAAGGTCCTGGAGAGATTCCATTTAGAAAATTCTAAAAGAGGATATCTTCCAGTCAGACATGGTCTGAATCTTTCAAAAGGCCAGTGTCCTCAAACACAGTCTGAGAAAGATGAGATGGACAATACGCCTTATGCTTCAGCTATTGGGTCCATCATGTATGCGATGTTGTGTACTCGCCCAGACGTGGCTTACGGGTTAAGCGTAACCAGTCGGTTCCAAGGTAATCCAGGGAAGGCACACTGGATTGCAGTCAAGAACGTTTTGAAATATCTTCGCAGAACCAAAGATATATTCTTGATTTATGGAGGTCAGGGAGAACTCAGTATTGAAGGATATACTGATGCCTCGTTCCAATCTGACCAAGTCGAGATATCTTGGTGAACATGAGACAGCCTTGGTATGATTGAGACTAATATGTGTTCTAATCTTATAGGATGCTTCGAGCATGAAATAAGATTTAGACACATAGGTGCATTGGATGTACTGGACTGACCCTTCTCAGGATATTCAATTGTTTGTCACAATGTGAATAATCCTTGTATGCAAGCAAGTGGCATATTCCCTCTGACTTGAGATCACTTGTGTTTCTAAGTGATGATTGGCATTATCTTGAGGTAGTTCCATATCATTTGAAAGATAATGATTAAGGATTATCTTGGATAGTGGGCATGAGTCATGTTAGGGTACTTGTGATAGATATAGGATTGCCTCTCCTGGTTGGAGTGTGATGTTCTAAGGGGGCCCTATGGATGAAATGGTTGAGAATGTGTATGGCCATACCCAGACGACTATGTTCATCTGATCTAACCATTTTCATCATGTTGGAATCACAGGCTTGACACGCTTGTCCGACAAGAACATCCAGTGGCAAAGGGAAACATGTATGCCAAGTGAATGAGATTCACACTTGTGCTGTGGTTTGGGAGTAGTCATGGAAGACTCTTTCCTTCATATTGGAAGACAGTTATGTGTTGCTAGATACCTCTCTCTAGTCGTGATAACGTAAGTTATCGTTACCGACATTGAAGGAAACCCTTAGGGTCGCACAATTTGATGATATGGCTTACTTATGTCAGATCGTGTGGACTGGAATTATTCTAGTTCAGTTTAAAGGATTTTAAGCTCTGATTAAAAGTGAGATCTAGTCTAATCATGTTTGATTGATTAGGACATATGATCGGTAAGCTTTGATCGGAGGATTGAAGCTTGATCGTAAAGATCAGGGGTTCAATGTGATGTGTGGTTAGATCTTGAGCCATTTGGTTCAAAGAAGATTATAACCAGGGCTGGTTTGATTTGGTGCTTGAACCAAATTGAGATTGAACCGGTTCACTTGTGAACGCATGGTTCAATTCAAAGAGGAGTTTTCGATCGCTTAAAGGGTAGTTATGGAGGGAGTTACTAATTCGGTTCTTACCATAAGTGGTGGCCGAATTTTCCTTCGTGTGCAACCACGGTTTTCGAAAGCCCTCTCGCCTCCTCCTCTCTTCGCTCTCGTGTGGATCATCTTCACGCAAGGAAGAGAAGCCCGACCGGCCAAAGGGGACACACATCATCCTTTCCTAGAGACGATCAAGACTCCTTGGTGTCTTTGCTAGCACAGGGAACACAAGGAAGAAAGTCTTTCTCATCTTGTGTGTGACATCTTTGGAGAAGAGGCACTCGCCCCTTTCATCTTCCAAGTCGCCTCTCACATCATGGCACGGGTAATACTCTAACTTGTCTTATACAAGTTAAACAAGGTTGATCATGTACTCATGTCATGCGATCCTAGTATTTCCGCTGCGACAAGTTTTTGAATAATGCTTGTGAACTAGGTTTCCTATCAGGACTAATCCCCGGTAATGGTGCCAAAAACTTGTTGTTATCCCGCAAGTGCACGGGTACACGAAGTAATAAAGAAAGTATCGAATCCACAGGGACCTATGTTGTCAAGTACTGAATAATTGATTTTTCACTATCTAGGCAAATGAATGAAAGTCAAGCGAATATCGCAAACACACGAAAGAAAATTGTCGGAGAGAAAACTGGGACTAGGGTTTCGTTCACTTAACTTTTATGACTAGATATGAATAAGGATTTCGTCAGTTTAATTTTATCATGATGAAGATACAATTTACCTAATAAAAGGATTGTTTCACTCTCGTGCAAACAATCACGCAGGGATTTATCTTCGCTTTCGCATAAGATTTGTCCCAACGTTGAAGATAAGTAAATTATCAATCTATGAACTCAAGGATCACTTTCATGCATCCAAATTCTAGGTTGATAATCTCTAGCGGAAGCTCAAGGATCACTTTCGTGCATCCGAGCCTCGACACTAGTTTTACTCATGGATCTCCAACGTTCCGATCCTCAATTTCGTGCAAGATCTCCACGTTTGACAAATAGACTCGATCTATAGATTCATGTTATAATCATGGCAATAATTCTACTAGAACAGATCAAGTTGGATCAAACCTAAGGAAGGGTTCCTAACATGCAATTCTAGGGTTCCAAATTCTCAAGCAATTACCTTTCAGTCAATAGCAAAAATTCTAAGAACATAATTAATAACATGGACTTATAGAGAGTCTAAGCACAATTATCACATGAGCAAAATCATCATGCTATGATTAAACGCAACGAAATATATAAAAAATAGTTATCTAGTCATTGGAAATTAAGTGAACTACTCCCCCATGTCCCAAGAGTAGTTTAAGCTATCATGGTAAAGGAGTTACAGAATTCCATGGTTTTAGAAGATCGAAAATCAAAGGAAAAGAGAAGTTTAGAAAATACAGCACCGTTGTGAAGTATTTCACAGCCGTAATTTCCAATTTGAGGCGATGAACAGTGTCAGCGCCTCTTCTTTCCTTGATTTCTCCTTCAATTGATCTCCTCTCTGTCTAAAACTTCTGGCACATCGTCTCCTCCTTCAGGTAAAGCTTCAGTATGAAAATCTCGGCCAGAGATCATCTGGATCGAGCACGGTGGTGAAACCCTAGGCGGCGGCGTGGATGACGATTTCTCCCTCGACAGTCGATCAAAATTGGGGCTTTTTGACTGTCCGTGATCCTCACCTCCAAAACTCCTCTTTTCCTTTTTTCAGTCTTTTCTTTTAAGCTTTGGATCAACCGCAATGATCTCCGCAAAATTCGGGCATCGAAATTGACCTGGGAGTCGCGTTCAAAAACAGAAATACGGAAGTGTAATATCTTACGGTACTGGCGTAAAATCCCTCGAGTCTTCTATTCTGATGTCGTATGGGAATTACGGCACCGTAATCCAGTTTACGGTACTACCGTAAAATCGAGGAAACTTTCTGTTCAGAAGTGATCGAAAAATATGACCCGTGTAATCCTATACGGGGGTGCCATAAAATCGAGCGGTGTTTCTGTTCTGAAGCGCTCTGAAATACGTGTTGGGGTATGCCCTTAAGGCTAATGTTTGAGGCCTTGGGATTGTAACAGTATCATGTATAAACCTTTGTGTTTATAAAGGCAATGGTTGTTATTCAGTTTGTTACATTGTCTGCTGCAATAATTGTACTTCTGAATAATGTCTCAATGTTGTTCAGCTAGGCTGACATGCAGTTATGTCCTTAGTCGATATATCTTGGTGAACATGAGACAGCCTTGATATGGTTAAGACTAATATGTGTTCTAATCTTATAGGATGCTTCGAGCATGGAATAAGATGTGGACTCATGGGTACATTGGATGTACTGGACAGACCCTACTAGGATATTCAATTGCTTGTCACAATGTGAATAATCCTTGATTGCGACAAGTGGCACATTTCCTCTGACTTGAGATCACTTGTGTTTTCTAAATGATGATTGTCATTGTTTTGAGGTAGTTCAATATCATTTGAAACATAATGGTTATAGACTATCTTGGATGGTGAGCTTGAATCAGGTTAGGGCACTAGTGATAGATATAGGATTGCCGTCTCCTTGTTTAAGGAGTGTGATGTTCTAAAGGGCCCCCCTGGATGAGATGATTGAGAAAGTGTATGGCCATACCCAGATGACTATGTTCATCTGATCTAATCATGCTCATCATATTGGAGCTACAAGCTTGACACGCTTGTCCAATAAGAACATCCAGTGGCAAAGGAAATTTGCATGCCTTGTGAATTGGATTCACACTTGTGCTGTGGTTTGGGTGTAGTCTTGGAAGACTCTTTCCTTTATATCGAGAGACAGTGATGTGTTGCTAGATACCCCTCACTGATCGTGATGACGTGAGTTATCATTACCGACATTAAAGGAAACCCTCAGGGTCGCACAAATTGATGATATGGCTTACTTAAGTCAGATCGTGTGGACTGAATTATTTGGGTTCAGTTTAAAGGGATTTAATCTCTGATTGTGAGTGAGATCTGGTCTGATCATGTTTGATTGATTAGGGCTTGAGATCGGTAAGCTTCGATCGAGAGAATAGATGCTAGATCGGTGAGATTAGGAGAATCAAGAGATGAACGGTTAGATCTGGAGCCTTAGGGTTTAATTATGATCTAGACCAGAGGGCTTGGTTTAATTTGGTATTTGAACCAAATTTAATTGAACCAGCTCATTACTTGAGCGCATGGTTCAATAGATCAGAGATTTGCGCTTCGGTAAACTCATGGGCGCATGAGGAGAAGTGGTTTACTAATTTTAGAAGCCATGACTTCTAAATCGTGACCACGCCTCACGTTGAGGTTATCATGCTCTATTCTCGCCTCTCATTTTTCTTTTTCGGCGCTTCCTTGGGTGGCGACTTCTTCACGCATTGGAGAAGGATTCGAAAAGGAGAGAACTCTCATCTCATTCCCTTCAACCGATCAAGGACCTTTTGAAGAGCTTTGCTAGCACAAAGATTCAAAGGAGCAAGCCATATTCGTTTGTGTGCGTCACCTTTGGAGAAGGAACATTTGCGCCTTTCCTTCCAAGGCACCATCCGATCGATGGCAATGGTATGAATCTAATCTGATTTATACATTATAAGGAGTTGATCACATGAACTTACATTCGATCTTTTGAAACCCTAAGATTCCGCTAGAAAATTTTGTTGCGCCTCCTATTAGGGTTTTCCCCCTTTTGTTCTAGGGGACTTTCAATTGGTATCAGAGGCAAGTTGATGCATGTTCATATGATTGCTTCATGTTACTGTGTGATCCTTATTTGCGATGCATAGATCTAATTGTCATCACATGCGAAACTACATGCTAGTTTTTTTTTAGATGTTGGCGCATGTGTATATTTCATGTTTATGTTGGCGCTTGTTAAAGTCTTCGTTTTGTCAAAAACTTGTATCATGCGCGCTCCATATTAGATCTAAGGCCTTACTTTAAACCCTTAGACGGGTTATTAGGGTTGAAGTCATCCCCTAGGTTAGATCCAGATAGTCTGATCAGACCATCTGACAGCCTTGATGGGTTGACCAGATAGCACCTGTGCGCAAGCACCTGGTGGCTATAGGTCGACTGCAGACAGGTGTGTAGCGATGTCTGGTTGAGGCAACTAATGAACGCACATGAGTTAGGCCCGGGGTCACACCCGCTTGCCAGACCTCATAGTGGTCGTTCAGCCCTGGTGCATGCATGGTTGACCACTGGGTCAACTCAAGTCAGTTACGACTTGGTGCATGCAAGGGCAATGGATCTGACTAGGTTGGATGAGTGGATCCCTAGTAATGGACCGTTGTAAGGTAGTAGGGCATATAAGGAAAATAAAATTGATGCCAATGGGGTTTTTCCAAAAATTTTATTTTCTTGAAAGGATCACATGTTTGATTGTGGCATATGCTTGTTTATTTATTCTTATGTGGGCTGCCCATGTTAAATGTGTGCTGTGCTGGGGCCTGCGTGCCTGTATTAAAGTTGTAAATTAATTATTGTGATCTGCGTATCACATTGTATTTAATTTATAAAGTGTAATTGACCTGCGTGTCAATCTTGTCTAGATAGATTAATTTGTAAGTTAATTAGACAAGAGCACAAAGCACACTTGGCAGAGGCGCATGCAGCAGTGGCTTGACCAGGTGGGAGGTCCAGGGTTCGACTCTGGGACAGGCGCATTTTCCTGGTGGGCGCACCTGAGCTGCAGATGGCGCTTGGGCCCTGGTTTGGGCCAAATGAGCAGCAAAAGTCCCATGAAGAAAAGCAAGTGAAGACTTAAGTTAATTAAGGTCTTACTTAGGCTATGGGCTTTTACCACATAAGATCCATGCTTTCTTTTATTGTTTATATAAGTAGAACAGCATGATTTATTTATCTTCTGCTATCACCATAGGAATTGCATGATAGTGAAGAAGATAAAAGACCGTTAAAATCCAACGCTAAAATATCAAGCTCGTAAGCCTTCTGACGCGAAACCTCACTGTTCTGATTATCGTTGGAGCCGTGTTGTACCCACTCAGTGGGCACATCCATCTATCTTCAGACGGTGCTGGATTACACCTGCGTGTTACAGAGAAGGGATTTATCGCTTCTCGTTGCTCAGCATAGCACATGGTGGTCCAGGGAGTAGGTCGGGTTAGCTTGACCATGTAGGCTACATATGTGGCGCATATGGTAGCACATGGAGGCAGCCATCTGTGGGGTCAGAGACTGTGTTGTACCAACTCAGTTGGCACAGTCTGCTGGATTGCCCAGATGAAGGGGAATCGCACGGGTTGGCGATTGGCTGGGACAGCTTACTAGAGATTAGTGCTTGTACTCTCTGTGCATCTTATCTCGCCTGAGCGGGATGCGGTGACCAAGTATGAAATCTGGATCCCATATCACTAAAAGAGTTCTACTCTTTCGGGCTATTTTTGCTGGATTTTTCAGCCAGATAAAATAGTGAGAAAAGAATCATTCTTAAGTCCTGAATTGATTCTTTACATTGATACTGACCTTGCTGTTCTTGCATTGTTGTAGATTCCTGCAGCAACGAACACCATGAACTTCAATGTGCGATCCCTACTGGAAAGGGAGAAGTTTGCTGGGCCGAACTTCTCAGACTGGTTCGGACACCTTAAGATTGTTCTTAAGGCAGAGAGGAAACTGTATGTCCTCGAGACGGCGATACCGCCTCAGCCCGCTCCGAACGCCGCAAGGGCGGTTCGGGAAGCTTATGAAAAGCACGTCAATGATAGCATTGATGTCGCTTGCCTGATGCTAGCGTCTATGACGCCACCGCTGCAGCGTCAGCATGAGGATATGTCGGCTATAGAGATTATAGCGAACCTCAAGATGCTGTATGCTGCACAGGCGAGGACAGAACGCTATAATCTGACAAAGCTGTTCTTCCAGAGCAAACTGGCTGAAGGGAGCCCAGTGGGAGCTCACGTGCTCAAGATGATTGGGCACAAGGAGGCTCTAGAGAAACTGGGGCATACCATCAATCAGGAGCTTGCTGTAGATATTATTCTGCAGTCTCTCCCGCCCTCTTTCGATGCGTTCATCATTAAATTTAATATGAACAAAATCGACTGTACTCCGGCAGAGCTGCTGAATATGCTCTTGACTACTGAGGAGACTCTGAAGGGAAAGCCTTCGACCTCTGTCCTAATGGTTCCTTCTAGGAACAAGAAGAAGGGGAAGAAGGGCAAGGCCCCTGTCAAGAGTTACAGCAAGGCTCTGAAGCAAAAAGTTAAGCGGTCAAAGGAATACAGATGTTTCCACTGTGGCCAGCTGGGTCACTGGAAAAAGGACTGTAAAGCGCTCCAAGGAGATAAGAGGGGAAGCTTTGCTTCTGGCTCAGGTATTTATGTGACGGAAGTCATGATATCCTCTTCTTCTATTTCATGGGTGTTGGACACTGCATGTGGAGTTCACATTTGTTCAAATGTACAGGAACTCAAGAGAAGAAGACAGGTGGGATAGCATGAGGTGGACCTACGAGTTGGAAACGGGGCACGGGTTGCTGCTGTTGCTGTAGGAGACTATTTCATCTCATTACCATCTGGACTTGTATTGGAACTAGACAATTGTTACTTTGTTCCCAGCATTACTAAAAATATTATCTCCATTCCTGCTCTTGTCAGGAAGGGATTTTCCTTTGAATGCAATATTTCAAAGTGTGTTCTTTCTTTAGATAATATTGTTTATGCTACCGGTTCAATTAACAATGGGTTATTCATGTTGGACATGGAATGTTCTATACAAAATATTGATAATAAGAAAGCCAAATATGCTGATGACAGCACCTTGCTATGGCATAGTCGTTTAGGCCATATTAACAAGAAACGCATTAAGCGGTTGCATGATTATGGACTGCTGGGATCATTCTCCTATGAGGAGATTGATACATGCAAAGCTTGTTTAATGGGTAAAATGACGAAGTCACCTTTTCCCCACAAAGGTCAAAGGGCTTCAGGTTTACTTGACCTTATACACAGTGATGTGTGTGGGCCATTTAGTAAACATGCCAGAGGTGGCTATCAATACTTCATCACCTTCACTGATGATTTCAGTAGGTACGGGTATGTCTATCTGATGAGACATAAGAGTGAATCTTTTGACAAGTTCAAAGAATTCAAGAATGAAGTACAGAATCAGCTAGGCCGACTTATCAAGGCACTTCGTTCTGATCGAGGTGGAGAATACCTAAGTCGAGAGTTTACTGACTATGAGAAGGAGTGTGGGATTATCTCACAGCTCACTCTGCCAGAAACACCGCAATGGAATGGTGTGTCCGAGAGGAGAAATAGAACGTTACTTGATATGGTTCGTTCTATGATGAGTCAGGCTCCTCTACCTTACTCCTTTTGGGGATTTGCACTGGAGACAGCTGCAAAGGTACTAAACCGAGTGCCATCCAAGGCAGTTTCAAAGACGCCATATGAGTTATGGTATGGGAAACAGCCGAGCTTAACATTTATCAGGATCTGGGGCTGCGAGGCTTATGTCAAAAAGCTCGCCTCTGGGAAACTAGAGAGCAGATCTGAGAAATGTATATTTGTCGGTTACCCTAAGGAAACTAAGGGTTATTATTTCTACGATCCCAAAGAGAACAAGGTATTTGTTGCTCGGACGGCCATATTTCTTGAGAAGGAGTATCTTCTGCAAGAGGCCAGTGGGAGAGAAATAAAGCTGGATGAGAATCCAGAGGAAGGACAAAGTGGTCAAGCACAGTTGGATGAACCTGAGCCGGTAGAACAGGTTACGAAACAACCTGATGCTCAGATATCACGGGAACCGCGAAGATCGGGAAGGATCCGTCGATAGCCTGAGCGCTATGACGGAGTCTACATCATTGATAATGATGAACCCCTCACTTATGCGGATGCGGTCAGTGGACCGGACTCAGCGAGATGGCTTGAAGCTATGCGCGCCGAGATGGACTCCATGTCAGATAACCAAGTCTGGGATTTGGTTGATCCGCCTCCGGGAGTTATCCCTATAGGCTGTAAATGGATCTTCAAGAAGAAGATTGACATGGATGGTAACGTGGTTACCTATAAAGGCAGGCTAGTTGCGAAAGGTTTCAAACAAATCTACGGGATAGATTATGATGAAACTTTCTCACCTGTAGCCATGTTTAAGTCTATTCGGATTCTTTTCGCGATAGCAGCATATTATGATTATGAGATCTGGCAAATGGATGTGAAGACAGCTTTCCTTAATGGAAATCTGGATGAGGATGTGTATATGACACAACCAGAAGGTTTCACTAATCCATCAGATCGTCATAAAATATGCAAGTTAAAGAAGTCTATTTATGGACTTAAACAAGCATCAAGAAGCTGGAATATTCGTTTTGATGAATCAGTCACTGAATTTGGTTTCATCAAGAACGAGGATGACCCGTGTGTATATAAGAGGTTTAGTGGGAGCGTGATTACTTTCCTAGTCCTCTACATCGATGATATCTTGATCATTGGAAACGATATTCCTGAAATGCATGCGGTTAAGGCATGGTTAAGGAAATGTTTTCAGATGAAAGATCTTGGAGAAGCAGCCTATGTATTAGGTGTGAAGATCTACAGGGATAGATCTAAGAGGCTTCTCGGGCTGTGCCAGAGTACTTACATCGATAAAGTCCTGGAGAGATTTCATTTAGAGAATTCTAAAAGAGGATATCTTCCAGTCAGACATGGTCTGAATCTTTCGAAGAGTCAGTGTCCACAAACACAGACTGAGAAAGATGAAATGGACAATACGCCTTATGCTTCGTGGTGTGGGGGGCAGACACGTGATGTGCAAACCAGAAAGAAAAGTAATTAAATCCTAAAATCACAATAAGCAGCCATAATTCCAAGCAGTAAGATGATAAGATACTTAGCTGATCTGAGGAATCTGGGTTCAGTCCAACTGATCAGAATAATGGAGGAAGATCAGGTCTTGTTATTGGGTCCAATGATCAGAGCGCGTTCTTCCCCATCGTAGAAAAATCAGGTACTTCAGGATCACCCAGCACGTTAATTATCTGTATTACAAAATGCTAATCAAGTTTAAGACTAGGTAAATAAACAGTAACAGGTGGATGGACTGTGTCCTCATGAAGCAGCGGGGAATCGGGTGCGAGTTGGTCGACGTGGTAGCTGTAGAAACATGAGGGAAGAGTGGCCAGCTGGTTTCGAGACTGGCGGGGGTGTTTCCGGCCTGACAACCGGCCGGCGGTGGCGTCTGGGTGCTAGGAGACGGGCGGCGTCAACAATGCCTTGTTCGTGGCGGAAACAGGGGAGGACCCGGGATGGGGCAGAGGCTGCCAGCGCTCGTCGGAGACGGCCTGTACGCCCGACCTGCTACAACTGGAAGATCCTCAGGTCACGGTGAACTCGTGGCCGGAGTTTGGGGTCGAACGGGGGCTTGTCGGAGGAGGACGGTGCTGGAAGGCGGAGACGCGCTTGTTCAGCAGAACAGGGGATGCGCGCGGGCGGAACAGGGGCAGCCGGAGATCATCGGAGACGGCAAAGTCTTCCGACCTGCTACAACTGGAAGTTCTCCTGACCAAGGCGAACGGGTGGCCGGAGTTTGGGATCGATCGGTGACTGATCGGAGGAGATCGACGACGATCAGTGGTGAAGTGCGGAACAGGGGCGTGAGCTGAGGCGTCACCGGAAATCTTCCGATTCCGGCGATCCAGACGTCGGATGGGGCGATCCTGCCTGTTGTGGGTTCGACCTGAAAGGGAGGATGCGTGGCTGGAGTTTGAGGATGATCCGTCGGCCGGATCGTCGCCGGCGGTGAGGCGAATGGAGAGTCCAGATCTAGACTCGGCAAGCAGGCAGGCGTGGATTGCGACAGCGGCGGAAGCTTCTTTAAACGATGTAGAGGCGGGGAAGAGTGGCGTTCAGCTGGAGAAAAGGGAGAGGAGAGGGCAGTGGCGACTCAAGCGCCGGAGGGGAGGGAGGAGACATCCGAACGAATCAGACAAACGCTATTTCCATTGATTTTCAGCTACAACTATCTGTTACAAAAAGGAGATACTCTTTTATATAGAGGGGCTGGTAATAATGCCGTTGCTCCTTTCTTCATCTTCACGCCAGCTTTGTTTGCTATTCACGTAAGCTGCAACGGTTGAATTTTGACTCTCAAAATCTGTGGCCGCATTTGTTGAAGATCTTGCAGGATTTGGTGCATGGCATTAGCGAGAATTGTAAGTATTGCTCAGGCTGAGAAGTTGATTGGCACGTAATCTTTGAAGCTTTGGATGAGTGAATAAATGTTGATTGCAATTTGTTTTGAAGGTTAAGAGCTCCCAAATTGTTGAGAGTGGATGAAGATTGAAAGCTGGAATTGGATGTCGACTGGAACTTGCTGTGGATTTGAGCTTGGATCTTCTTGAGATGTTGACTTCAATTGTCTTGATCTCATGTTGAGTACATGGCAAATGAAATAATAAGGATTAGTGCCACATTAAATTTAGAATGACATGCCCATCAAAATCTACATTAAATCAAGATCTACGATAATTATACAAAAATTGACTAAGTCAAAATTAAGTCAAATATGATGTGATATGCTCCTGCATCAGACACCCCTGGTTCAAGTGTTTCTACTCCTGGAGAAACTTAGGGTAATTAAAAAAAACTAACAACAATTAAACTACTAGCATGGAAGTAAACAATTTATCACGCTTAGGTGGAGGCCTATAAGTGTATTCATCTTTGAGGATAGGTAGGAAGAGAAGTTGATCACGCATAGATTTAGTGGGTTGTTTTATTCTAACCCCTAATGTACTTCTCACAATCAATATGCTAGGTGAAAGAAAATTCAGATTTAAACAAGACATATTAGCAAGCTCATGTAGTCCATTATAGGATCCAAGAGAAGGAAAGATAAAATCAATATGTTCAACTTGCAAAAGAGGTAAAGCACTCATGTTTTCACTTTGTTTGATTGACCTTACAGGTGGCTTAGGAGCGTGGGTAGTTGGATCTAAGAGGCATGACTCAAGGATCATGGGATCATGGGTCAAGTCTTCTAAGCCTTCAAGATGTGGTTCTCTTAATGATTGAGACTTGGGGTCTAGGTCAATGGCAAAAGGATCTAACATTGGTTCAAAGTGTGGTTCATCATGATCTATGGATGTGGATTCAACTTGGCTATCTAAGTCATCAATGATAAATGTTCCAAACTTAAGTTGTCCTATGCCTAATGGAATCTCTATAGGCAATTGATTCTCACATGTGTTAATATTGGGTTCCTTAGTTGGAACAGATGTGCTAGAGTCAAGTTGAGGCATGTTTTCTAAAGAACCTATGGGTATGGGCCCTAAAATTGAAGGTAATGGTACCTCATGATTTATTTCTTCAAATTTAGTGGTTTCATCAAGACATGGTTTAGGTTCTAAAGTAGGCTCTAAGGTTTGGTTGAACTCTAGAGGATTAGGACTCTCTTGTAAGTGGGGCTTTCTTAATTTCTCCATTGATTGTTGCAACTTTTTCATATGCTCCTTGAACTCATGTTGCAACTTTTTAGTTTGCTCCCTTAACTCATCATAAGGGTGAATTATGTGTGGCATCCCTTTATGAATAAAACTATAACTCCAAGGGTTGTGAAAATAATGTCCTTGATAATCATGCATGAATTCATTCCCTAATAAGATGTCAAATCCTTCTAAACTCATTACATCACACCAAATTTCAGTTTTCATATTGCCTAATTGAATAGGAACTAAGCATTGAAAGTCAACTAAAGTTGAAGTGAAATCATCCCAAGTTATGCAATAAGGGTTAGGATTTTTTTCTATGGTAAGGCCAAATTTTTCAAGGGATCTAGGAGATATGATATTGTACTTGACAAAATGATCAATAATAGTTTTACATTTAAAACCATTGCACCAAACATATGTTGTAAAACTATTAGGCCCATGTGTGAGAATCCTACATTTTTGTTTTATAGAACTATTAGGCCTATGTATAAGAGTCCTATATTGTTCCCTAATAGTTATTAATTCTGTTCTAGCTATAACTTCCCTTTGAGTAAAGTGACGCATGATGATAAACAAGAAAATTAATGACTATTGTTTAAGTGCAGTGCAGGAATACTATTTCAGCAGGTAGAAAATAGTATATCTGCATCAATTCAAATCAATTTCAGCATATGGATGTGCAGAAAGTATGCTCATTGAAGATTGCAATTGGATTAAGAACAGAAACTAGGCTGAAAACAGGTTGGAAAATTCAGCATTCAAGTGCAGTTCAGATGGTATTATCATGCTGGATAGTGTGCAGCAGAATTTCAGAACATTCAAATGGTAACTACAGTAATAAGTTTCAGGTACAGTAAGATCAAATTCAGCTTGATGATGGTGTCAATGCAACAATGACTATAACTCTGTCTTCAGGTTAACACGCAGTACAAGTTCAATTAGTAATATGAAACGGCAAGCAGGATTTCAAATTTCACAGCTGTAATTCTCGGCAGTATGGAAAAATAACAAATTTCACAAAGGTCAGTCCTAGTAATAGGATAGCAGTTCGACAACAACAAACGATGACCTTAGCCTACTATCAGATGCTAGCATAGAAGAATTTCAGAAGATTCAGTTCTAAGCGAGAATAATTCAGCAAATATCCATGACGACAATGGTAAGCTACAGTAGAGCAGAAAAACAGTGCGACAGGGTATGCAGTTGTAAATCTCATAGAATTTTAGGGATTTTTCGAAGGTAGATCAGAAATAGCAAAGTGATTCAACCTACTATCAGATGCTTGTATGACAGAACATCAGAAAACACGTCAGAGAAAAGGCGAGACTGGTTCAGCAATGGTAAGCTACAGTAATTTCAGCTTTCAGGGGTAAACCGGCAAGCAAGAATCCAATACAGCAAAGAGTCATTTCGAAAGCAAACCTCCAAGTGATTGTTCACAACGTATGACACTTGACACTTCACAAATACAGCAGTAAGGAAAATTCAGAAATCAAAGAGCAAACGTTTCAAAAAAATCCAGTGAGGCAAAACAGTGAACAGCTATAGTGCAGATGTTGCAGGATTTATAAAACTGAGTGGAGCATCAGGAAAACACATGCAGAATTTGAGGTGCATAGCAAAAATCCAGAAGTATTATGCAGTTCTATGCATAATTGTTCTCAATGTAAGCATTTTTTTTTTTAATCAATAAAGAGAAAACCAGGGATCGGTGTGACCAGACAAGAGTTGGCCACAACCTCCTCTGATACCAAACTGGTGTGGGGGGCAGACACGTGATGTGCAAACCAGAAAGAAAAGTAATTAAATCCTAAAATCACAATAAGCAGCCATAATTCCAAGCAGTAAGATGATAAGATACTTAGCTGATCTGAGGAATCTGGGTTCAGTCCAACTGATCAGAATAATGGAGGAAGATCAGGTCTTGTTATTGGGTCCAATGATCAGAGCGCGTTCTTCCCCATCGTAGAAAAATCAGGTACTTCAGGATCACCCAGCACGTTAATTATCTGTATTACAAAATGCTAATCAAGTTTAAGACTAGGTAAATAAACAGTAACAGGTGGATGGACTGTGTCCTCATGAAGCAGCGGGGAATCGGGTGCGAGTTGGTCGACGTGGTAGCTGTAGAAACATGAGGGAAGAGTGGCCAGCTGGTTTCGAGACTGGCGGGGGTGTTTCCGGCCTGACAACCGGCCGGCGGTGGCGTCTGGGTGCTAGGAGACGGGCGGCGTCAACAATGCCTTGTTCGTGGCGGAAACAGGGGAGGACCCGGGATGGGGCAGAGGCTGCCAGCGCTCGTCGGAGACGGCCTGTACGCCCGACCTGCTACAACTGGAAGATCCTCAGGTCACGGTGAACTCGTGGCCGGAGTTTGGGGTCGAACGGGGGCTTGTCGGAGGAGGACGGTGCTGGAAGGCGGAGACGCGCTTGTTCAGCAGAACAGGGGATGCGCGCGGGCGGAACAGGGGCAGCCGGAGATCATCGGAGACGGCAAAGTCTTCCGACCTGCTACAACTGGAAGTTCTCCTGACCAAGGCGAACGGGTGGCCAGAGTTTGGGATCGATCGGTGACTGATCGGAGGAGATCGACGGCGATCAGTGGTGAAGTGCGGAACAGGGGCGTGAGCTGAGGCGTCACCGGAAATCTTCCGATTCCGGCGATCCAGACGTCGGATGGGGCGATCCTGCCGGTTGTGGGTTCGACCTGAAAGGGAGGATGCGTGGCTGGAGTTTGAGGATGATCCGTCGGCCGGATCGTCGCCGGCGGTGAGGCGAATGGAGAGTCCAGATCTAGACTCGGCAAGCAGGCAGGCGTGGATTGCGACAGCGGCGGAAGCTTGTTTAAACGATGTAGAGGCGGGGAAGAGTGGCGTTCAGCTGGAGAAAAGGGAGAGGAGAGGGCAGTGGCGACTCAAGCGCCGGAGGGGAGGGAGGAGACATCCGAACGAATCAGACAAACGCTATTTCCATTGATTTTCAGCTACAACTATCTGTTACAAAAAGGAGATACTCTTTTATATAGAGGGGCTGGTAATAATGCCGTTGCTCCTTTCTTCATCTTCACGCCAGCTTTGTTTGCTATTCACGTAAGCTGCAACGGTTGAATTTTGACTCTCAAAATCTGTGGCCGCATTTGTTGAAGATCTTGCAGGATTTGGTGCATGGCATTAGCGAGAATTGCAAGTATTGCTCAGGCTGAGAAGTTGATTGGCACGTAATCTTTGAAGCTTTGGATGAGTGAATAAATGTTGATTGCAATTTGTTTTGAAGGTTAAGAGCTCCCAAATTGTTGAGAGTGGATGAAGATTGAAAGCTGGAATTGGATGTCGACTGGAACTTGCTGTGGATTTGAGCTTGGATCTTCTTGAGATGTTGACTTCAATTGTCTTGATCTCATGTTGAGTACATGGCAAATGAAATAATAAGGATTAGTGCCACATTAAATTTAGAATGACATGCCCATCAAAATCTACATTAAATCAAGATCTACGATAATTATACAAAAATTGACTAAGTCAAAATTAAGTCAAATATGATGTGATATGCTCCTGCATCACTTCGGCTATTGGGTCCATAATGTATGCGATGTTGTGTACTCGCCCAGACGTCGCTTACGGGTTAAGCGTGACCAGTCGTTTCCAAGGTAATCCAGGTATGGCGCACTGGATTGCAGTCAAGAACATTTTAAAATATCTGCGGAGGACCAAAGATATGTTCTTGATATATGGTGGTCAGGAAGAACTCAGTATTGAAGGATATACTGACGCTTCATTCCAGTCTGACCAGGATGATTTCCGATCGCAATCAAGCTATATTTTTAGCTTGAATGGAGGAGCGGTGGTGTGGAAGAGTTTCAAACAGTCAATCGTTGCTGATTCCACAACAGAAGCCGAGTATGTTGCAGCCTCGGAAGCATCCAAGGAGGCAGTATGGATTCGTAAGTTCGTGAGAGAACTTGGTGTTGTTCCTTCGAGTGCAGATCCTTTGGTTATCTTCTTTCATAACACTGGAGCAATCGCACAAGCAAAGGAACCACGGTCGCACCAGAAGTCCAAGCACATACAGAGGTGGTTTCACTTGATCAGGGAGATCATAGATCGTGGCGAGATCAATGTCTGCAAGGTTCATACAGATGACAATCTGGCAGACCCGCTTACTAAGCCTCTGGCGCAGCAGAAGCATGAGAAGCACTGTAATAATATGGGTTTGAGATTTCTCAACCATTAGATTAAGTGCAAGTGGGAGATTGTTGGGGTATGCCCTTAAGGCTAATGTTTGAGGCCTTGGGATTGTAACAGTATCATGTATAAACCTTTGTGTTTATAAAGGCAATGGTTGTTATTCAGTTTGTTACATTGTCTGCTGCAATAATTGTACTTCTGAATAATGTCTCAATGCTGTTCAGCTAGGCTGACATGCAGTTATGTCCTTAGTCGATATATCTTGGTGAACATGAGACAGCCTTGATATGGTTAAGACTAATATGTGTTCTAATCTTATAGGATGCTTCGAGCATGGAATAAGATGTAGACTCATGGGTACATTGGATGTACTGGACAGACCCTACTAGGATATTCAATTGCTTGTCACAATGTGAATAATCCTTGATTGCGACAAGTGGCACATTTCCTCTGACTTGAGATCACTTGTGTTTTCTAAATGATGATTGTCATTGTTTTGAGGTAGTTCAATATCATTTGAAACATAATGGTTATATACTATCTTGGATGGTGAGCTTGAATCAGGTTAGGGCACTAGTGATAGATATAGGATTGCCGTCTCCTTGTTTAAGGAGTGTGATGTTCTAAAGGGCCCCCCTGGATGAGATGATTGAGAAAGTGTATGGCCATACCCAGATGACTATGTTCATCTGATCTAATCATGCTCATCATATTGGAGCTACAAGCTTGACACGCTTGTCCAATAAGAACATCCAGTGGCAAAGGAAATTTGCATGCCTTGTGAATTGGATTCACACTTGTGCTGTGGTTTGGGTGTAGTCTTGGAAGACTCTTTCCTTTATATCGAGAGACAGTGATGTGTTGCTAGATACCCCTCACTGATCGTGATGACGTGAGTTATCATTACCGACATTAAAGGAAACCCTCAGGGTCGCACAAATTGATGATATGGCTTACTTAAGTCAGATCGTGTGGACTGAATTATTTGGGTTCAGTTTAAAGGGATTTAATCTCTGATTGTGAGTGAGATCTGGTCTGATCATGTTTGATTGATTAGGGCTTGAGATCGGTAAGCTTCGATCGAGAGAATAGATGCTAGATCGGTGAGATCAGGAGCATCAAGAGATGAACGGTTAGATCTGGAGCCTTAGGGTTTAATTATGATCTAGACCAGAGGGCTTGGTTTAATTTGGTATTTGAACCAAATTTAATTGAACCAGCTCATTACTTGAGCGCATGGTTCAATAGATCAGAGATTTGCGCTTGGGTAAACTCATGGGCGCATGAGGAGAAGTGGTTTACTAATTTTAGAAGCCATGACTTCTAAATTGTGACCACGCCTCACGTTGAGGTTATCATGCTCTATTCTCGCCTCTCATTTTTCTCTTTCGGCGCTTCCTTGGGTGGCGACTTCTTCACGCATTGGAGAAGGATTCGAAAAGGAGAGAACTCTCATCTCATTCCCTTCAACCGATCAAGGACCTTTTGAAGAGCTTTGCTAGCACAAAGATTCAAAGGAGCAAGCCATATTCGTTTGTGTGCGTCACCTTTGGAGAAGGAACATTTGCGCCTTTCCTTCCAAGGCACCATCCGATCGATGGCAATGGTATGAATCTAATCTGATTTATACATTATAAGGAGTTGATCACATGAACTTACATTCGATCTTTTGAAACCCTAAGATTCCGCTAGAAAATTTTGTTGCGCCTCCTATTAGGGTTTTCCCCCTTTTGTTTTAGGGGACTTTCAATACGATACCGTAATATTGTTTACGGCGGTGCCGTAAAATCCGAAGAACTTTCTGTTTGCAAACTCCTTAAAATACGGCAGGGCTCGGATTTTACGGTAGTATATGAAATTATGGTACCGTAAAATGGATTACGGTCCTGCCATAATTTTCAGACTTGCTCCGTTTTACGTGAAATTTCTTGGGTGATCTCCTTTTGATGGTGGGAACTCTTCCATGTATTTGATTTCGCTTGAAAACGCCATAAATAGTGCCATTTTGCCTGAAAAACATGAAAAACCAAAATAGAAGTAGAGTTTGCAATATTTGATGGATTCAACATAAAAGCAAGTAAAAGATCCTCAATTTGGCATGAAAAGGTTCCCAAAATGAAGCAAAATATACTACATATTTTGTTGTCATCAGAGATGTACCATCGATTTCCAAATCATCAGAAACATCTTTTTTGTCCAGAAGCAAACGTGACAAATGGTTAGCTACCACATTTTCAGCTCCCTTCTTATCTCTTATTTCCAAATCAAATTCTTGAAGGAGAAGTATCCATCGTATTAGTCGTGGCTTTGTGTCTTTCTTACTCATCAAATACTTTATTGCTGCATGGTCTATATAAACAATGACTTTGGAATTAATCAAGTAAGAACGAAATTTGTCAAACACAAAGACGATAGATAAGAGCTCCTTTTTAGTTATCGCATAATTGATTTGAGCTTCGTCTAAAGTGCGGCTAGCATAATATATTGCGTGAAGCTTTTTGTCTCTTCTTTGCCCATAACAGCTCCGACGGCAAAGTCACTCGCGTCGCACATTAGCTCAAAGGGTAAGGTCCAATCAAGGGGCTGAATAATGGGTGCAAAAATCAAAGCTTTCTTGAGCTTCTCAAACGCCTGCAAACAATCATCATCAAAACAGAATTCAGAGTCCTTACAAAGCAGATTGGTCAGTGGTCGGGCTATCTTCAAGAAATCTATAATGAATCTTCTGTAAAATCCGGTGTGTCCAAGGAAATTGCGGATTCCTTTGACTGAGGTTGGCGGATTCATTTTCTCGACTACTTGAACTTTAGCTTGATCAACTTCAATCCCACGTTCAGAAATAAGATGTCCTAATATGATCCCTTCTTGTACCATAAAATGGCACTTCTCCCAGTTCAATACGAGGTTCACTTCCTCGCATCCCTACAAAACCTGGGATAGATTAGCTAGACATGATTCAAAAGATCAACCATATACCGAGAAATCGTCCATAAAGATGTCCATAAAATCTTCATTATAGTCAGAGAAGATTGCCATCATGCATCGCTGAAATGTGGCTGGAGCGTTGCATAGTCCGAATGGTATCCTCCTGTACGCGAATGTTCCGTATGGACAAGTAAAGGTCGTATTTTCTTGATCTTCGGGGTGAATCGAGATCTATATAAAACCAGAAAAACCATCAAGAAAGCAAAAATAAGCATTATGGGCAAGACACTCAAGCATTTGATCGATAAAGGGTAGAGGAAAGTGGTCCTTTCGCGTCGCTTTGTTGAGCTTCCGGTAGTCTATACACATTCGCCATCCGCTTACAGTGCGGACCGGAACTAGCTCATTCTGCTCCTTCTTGACAACTATTACCCTGCCCTTTTTGAGTACAACATGGATAGGGCTCACCCATCGGCTGTCCAAAATCGAGTAGATGACTCCCGCGTCTAGCAGTTTCAGGATCTCTTTCTTTATGACCTCCTTCATACTTGGATTTAGTCGATGTTGAAACTCCATGGAAGGTTTGCTTTCCTGTTCCAAGAGAATCCTATGCATACAGACAAATGGGTCAATTCCTTTGATATCTTCTAAGGAATAGCCTATGACCTTTTTATGAAGTTTGATTTCAGTAAGTTATTGCTCGGTCTAAATTTCAGTCAAGTTTGCGTTCACTATCACTGGTAAGGTAGAATCATCATCCAAAAATTCATACTTCAAATTCTGAGGAAGAGATTTCAACTCAATCTTTCTTACCTTACCTGTGATGTTGTCTTGTCAAGATGTTCAGCCTTCGTCTTATGGGGGCTCAATTTTTTGGCTGAGTCCATCATCTTTGCGTAAGCTTGAGCTTCATCATTTTCCTCAGCATTTGGACTTTCCACAAGACAGACTTCCAGTGGGTCTTCTAACATCCTATCAGATACGGGATTCTTGTCTTTAACAACTTCATCAATGACATCCAAGCTACAGCATGAACATGCGAAAGAAGGGTTTTTCAGACTTCGTGCTAAGATAAATTCGATAGCCTCCTCACCAATGTTTAAGGCTAATTTTCCATTTTTGACGTCAATGACAGCTCCGGCAGTCACAAGGAATGGTCTTCCTAGAATTATCGGTAGCTTCGTGTCCTCCTCCATCTCAAGCACGACGAAGTCGACTGGAATGAAGAAATCTCTGACCTTGATCATAACGTCTTCCAGGATTCCTGCCGGCTTGTGCACTGAGCGGTCAGCTATTGCAGGGAAATTGGTGTTGCTTTTACATTGCCAATGTCCAGTTTCCTGCATATAGAAAACAGCATTAAACTGACACTGGCACCCAAATCACATAACGCATGATCAAAAGTCAAATCCCCTATTTTGCATGGTATTGAAAAGCTGCCCGGATCTTTTAATTTTTCTGGAAGCTTATTTTGAATTATGGCATTGCACTCTTTAGTTAGCGCCACTGTGCCTGGTTCCTCCAGCTTCCGTCGGTTTGAAATAATGTCCTTCAAAAATTTTGCATATGTGGGCATCTGCGTTAAAGCTTCAGTAAAGGGGATGTTAATATACAAATTTTTTAAAATTTCTAAAAAATTTCCAAATTGTTTATCCAGCTTTGCCTTTGCCAGTCTTTGAGGGAATGGAATTGGTGGCTTATAAGGCGGTGGTGGAACATAAGCTGGTTCACTCTCATGATCATCTTTCTCCTCACTTAGTCTCTCAGTTTCGGGTACATGACTGGTAGATGCGTCAAGACTCAGGTTGGAATTAGGTACTCTCAATTCCTCCAATTGCTTCCCACTACGAGTAGTAATTCCACTGCAATTGTCTGATGGGTTCTGTTCTGTGAGAAGGTAACCTACCTGCGGGTCTAGCTAGACTGGTGGCCAGGTTTGCCAACTATATATCTACCTGTTTGTTGTGGGCTTCAATAGAGTCCAGTCTAGATGACATATGACGCATCATATCATTAACACTTTCATTGGTTTTGGTCTGAGAAGAGATGAAAATTGAAGTTTGGGAGATAAAGTTTTCCATGATAGCTTCAAGTGAGGTCTTTTGAGGTTGTGGTGCAAATGGTCGAGGTTGGAATTATTGGGGTATGCCCTTAAGGCTAATGTTTGAGGCCTTGGGATTGTAAAAGTATCATGTAATAAACTCTTATGTTTATAAAAGGCATGGTTATTATTCAGGTTGTTACCTTGTCTGCTGTAATAAGTGTACTTCTGAATAATGTCTCAAAGCTGTTCAGCTAGGCTGACAGGCTATAAGTCCTTAGTCGAGATATCTTGGTGAACATGAGACAGCCTTGATATGGTTAAGACTAATATGTGTTCTAATCTTATAGGATGCTTCGAGCATGGAATAAGATGTAGACTCATGGGTACATTGGATGTACTGGACAGACCCTTTTAGGATATTCAATTGTTTGTCACAATGTGAATAATCCTTGATAGCAGCAAGTGGCACATTTCCTTTGACTTGAGATCACTTGTGTTTCTAAATGATGATTGTCATTGTTTTGAGGTAGTTCAATATCATTTGAAACATAATGATTATAGACTATCTTGGATGGTGAGCTTGAGTCAGGTTAGGGCACTAGTGATAGATAAAGGATTGCCGTCTCCTTGTTTAAGGAGTGTGATGTTCTAAAGGGGCCCCCCTTATATGAGATGATTGAGAAAGTGTATGGCCATACCCAGATGACTATGTTCATCTGATCTAATCATGCTCATCGTATTGGAGTTACAGGCTTGACATGCTTGTCCAATAAGAACATCCAGTGGCAAAGGAAACATGCATGCCTTGTGAGTTTGATTCACACTTGTGCCATGGTTTGGGTGTAGTCTTGGAAGACTATTTCCTTTATATCGGGAGACAGTGATGTGTTGCTAGATACCCCTCACTGATCGTGATAACGTAAGTTATCGTTACCGACATTTAAAGGAAACCCTCAGGGTCGCACAAATTGATGATATGGCTTTCTTGAGTCAGATCGTGTGCACTGAATTGTTTTGGTTCAATTTAAAGGAGTTTAAACTCTGATTGTAAGTGAGATCTAGCCTGATCATGTTTGATTGATTAGGGCTTGAGATCGGTAAGCTTCGATCGAGAGTAGTGATGCTAGATCGGTGAGATCAAAGGCATCAAGGGATGTACGGTTAGATCTCGAACCTTCATGGTTCAGATGAGATTTAGACCATTGCTTGGCTTGGTTCAATTTAGTCTTTAAACCGAATTCAATTGGACCGAATTCAATTGAACCGGTTCACATATGTGAACGCATGGTTCAATCGAATTGGCGTTTTGTTTTGGTTCATTAGACATGAACGTTTGAAGTGATGACTTACCATTTTGGGAATGGAGGTTTCGGAAATGGTTCTTGAACGCCTCACTTGGATGAAAAAAAAACGCTTGTCTCTTCTCAACGATTGCTTCTTGCTTTCGGTGTGGTGAGTTTGGACGAGGACAAGGAAGAGTTCATCCACGCCAAGTTCATCCTTCATCTCCTTCACGCGACAAGTGCACTTGAAGTCCTTGCTAGCACAAGGAGCAACAAGAAGAAAGGCCACTTCTCATCTTGTGTGCGCATCTTGTGGAGGAGACCCCTATTCGATCTCTTCTTCCAAGCCGACCTCCAACTCTATGGTTATGGTATAGATCTAAACTCATTCAAGTTGATCATATGCTCATGCTAAGATCGTTGAAAACACATGCTTCCGCTTGCAATTTTATGCGCCACCCCCTTAGTGTTTTCGCCCCCCTCTTGAAAGGGATTGCATCAGGTTTGCGCTCCCCCTTGAAGGGGACCCTACAATTGGTATCAGAGCATGTTGAAGCATGTTAATATGATTGCTTGATATTTCTGTGATCCATGTTTGCGCATCTTCATGTATGCTTAGATCTTGTTCACATGCGAAAATTGACATGCTATTTCTCCATGCGAAAGTAAGATGTTTACTTATCTAGGCGCATGTTGTTTGTTCATGATGTCGCATGTCTTGTGTTGGCGCTTAGTTTATGTTGTTTTATCAAACAAAACCCTAACTTGCGCGCCTATGACTAGATCTAAAGTGCCACCTACTATAAACCCTTAGATGGGTTGATGGGGCTGAAGTCACCTCTAGGTTAGATCCAATAGTCTGATCAGACCATCTGACAGCCTAGATGGATCGACCAGATGGCACCTGTGCGCAAGCACGAGGTGGCCATAGGTCGATTGCATCTTAGGCGTGTAGTGAGGTCTGGTTGAGACAACCAGTGAACACTCTTGAGTTAGGCCCGGGGTCACACCCGCTTGCCAGAACTCTTGATGGTTGTTCAGCTCTTAGCGCATGCATGGTTGACCATTAGGTCAACTCGGGTCAGTTAGGACTCGGTGCATGCAAGGGCAGAGGATCTAACTAGATGGATGAGTGGATCCCTATCAATGGACCATTGTAAGGTTGTAGGGCACATAAGGAAGTTAAAATTGATGCCTATGGGGTTTTAAAAAATTTTAATTTCTTGATTGGATCACATGATGATTAAGACCATATGCTTGTTTATTTAATCTTATGTGGGTTGCCCAAATGTGTGCTGTGCTGGGGCCTGCGTGCCTGGTTAATTATAAGTTAATATTATTGTGATCTGCGAATCACATTTTTCATTAATCTATTGTATAATTGACCTGCGAGTCAAAGCTTGTCTAGATAGATCAAAATGTATTTTGATTAGACAAGAGCATAAAGGCACACATCCAAGAGGGGCATTCAGCTGGTGGCGCACCTGAGGTGCTCTTGGCGCTAGGGCCCTGGGTTGGACCAGATGAGATGCAAAGGAGCTCAAGTGAAGACTTAAGTAAAATTAAGGTCTTACTTAGGGTTCATGGGCTTTTACCACATAAGATCATGCTTTCTATTTATTGCTTATATAATTAGAATTGCATGTGTTTATCTTCTGCTATAGCCATAGGATTTGCCTGATAGTAAGAAGATAAAAGACCGTTAAAATCCAACGCTAACATATCAAGCTCGGAAAGCCTTCTGACGCGAAACCTCACCGTTCTGACTATCGTTGGAGCCGTGTTGTACCCACTCAGTGGGCACGTCCATCTATCTTCAGACGGTGCTGGATTTCACCTGCGTGTTACAGAGAAGGGATTTATCGCTTCTCGTTGCTCAGCATAGCACGTGGTGGTCCAGGGAGTAGGTCAGGTCAGCTTGACCATGTAGGCTACATATGTGGCGCATATGGTAGCACATGGAGGCAGCCATCTGTGGGATCAGAGACTGTGTTGTACCAACTCAGTTGGCACAGTCTGCTGGATTGCCCAGATGAAGGGGAATCGCATGGGTTGGCGATTGGCTAGGACAGCCTACCAGAAATTAGTGCTTGTCATCTCTGTGCATCTTATCTCGCCTGAGCGGGACGCGGAGACCAAGTATGAAATCTGGATCCCATCTCACTAAAAGAGTGTTACTCTTTCGGACTGTTTACTGGATTTTTCAGTCAGACAAAATAGTGAGAAAAGAATCTTTCTTAAGTCCTGGATTGATTCTGAACATTGATACTGACCTTGCTGTTCTTGCTTGTTGTAGGTTCCTGCAGCAACGAACACCATGAGCTTCAATGTGCGATCCCTACTGGAAAGGGAGAAGTTTGCTGGGCCGAACTTCTCTGACTGGTTCGGACACCTTAAGATCGTTCTTAAGGCAGAGAGGAAACTGTATGTCCTCGAGACGGCGATACCGCCGCAGCCCGCTCCGAACGCCGCCAGGGCGGTTCGGGAAGCCTATGAAAAGCACGTCAATGATAGCATTGATGTCGCTTGCCTGATGCTAGCGTCTATGACGCCACCGCTGCAGCGTCAGCATGAGGATATGTCGGCTATAGAGATTATAGCGAACCTCAAGATGCTGTATGCTGCACAGGCGAGGACAGAACGCTATAATCTGACGAAGCTCTTCTTTCAGAGCAAACTGGCTGAAGGGAGCCCAGTGGGAGCTCACGTGCTCAAGATGATTGGGCACAAGGAGGCTCTGGAGAAACTGGGGCATACCATCAACCAGGAGCTTGCTGTAGATATTATTCTGCAGTCTCTCCCGCCCTCTTTCGATGCGTTCATCATTAACTTTAATATGAACAAAATCGATTGTACGCCGGCAGAGCTGCTGAATATGCTCTTGACTACTGAGGAAACTCTGAAGGGCAAGCCTTCAACCTCTGTCTTAATGGTTCCTTCTAGGAACAAGAAGAAGGGGAAGAAGGGCAAGGCCCCTGTCAAGAACTACAGTAAGGCACTGAAACAGAAGGTGAAGCGGTCGAAGGACAACAGGTGTTTCCACTGTGGCCAGCTGGGTCACTGGAAAAAGGACTGTAAAGCGCTCCAAGGAGATAAGAGGGGAAGCATCGCTTCTGGCTCAGGTATTTACGTGACGGAAGTCATGGTTTCATCTTCTTCTATTTCATGGGTGTTGGACACTGCATGTGGAGTTCACATTTGTTCAAATGTACAGGAACTCAAGAGAAGAAGGCAGGTGGGACAGCATGAAGTAGACCTACGCGTTGGAAACGGGGCACGGGTTGCTGCTGTTGCTGTAGGAGACTATTTCATTTCTTTACCATCTGGCATTGTATTGGAATTAAACAATTGTTATTTTGTACCGAGTATCACCAAGAATATTATCTCTATTCCTGCTCTTGTCAGGAAAGGATTTGCCTTTGAATGCAATATTTCAAAGTGTGTTTTATCTCTAGATAATATTGTGTATGCAACTGGTTCAATTAACAATGGGTTATTCATGTTGGACATGGAAAATTCTATACAAAACATTGATAATAAGAAAGCCAAGTATGCTGATGACAGCACCTTGCTATGGCATAGTCGTTTAGGCTATATTAACAAGAAGCGCATTAAGCGGTTGCATGATCATGGACTGCTGGGATCATTCTCCTATGAGAAGATTGATACATGCAAAGCTTGTTTGATGGGTAAAATGACGAAGTCACCTTTTCCTAACAAAGGTCAAAGGGCTTCAGGTTTACTTGACCTTATACACAGTGATGTGTGTGGGCCATTTAGTAAACATGCCAGAGGTGGCTATCAGTACTTCATTACCTTTACTGATGATTTCAGTAGGTATGGATATGTCTATTTAATGAGACATAAGAATGAATCTTTTGACAAGTTCAAAGAATTCAAGAATGAAGTACAGAATCAGCTAGGCCGAAATATCAAGGCACTTCGTTCTGATCGAGGTGGAGAATACCTAAGTCGAGAATTTACTGACTATCTGAAAGAGTGTGGGATTATCTCACAGCTCACTCCGCCAGGAACACCGCAATGGAATGGTGTGTCCGAGAGGAGAAATAGAACGTTACTTGATATGGTTCGTTCTATGATGAGTCAGGCCACTCTTCCATACTCCTTTTGGGGTTTTGCACTGGAAACAGCTGCAAAGGTACTAAACCGAGTGCCATCCAAGGCAGTTTCTAAGACGCCATATGAGTTATGGTATGGGAAACAGCCTGGCTTGACATTTATCAGGATCTGGGGTTGCGAGGCTTATGTCAAAAAGCTCGCCTCTGGGAAACTGGAGAGCAGATCTGAGAAATGTATCTTTGTCGGTTACCCTAAGGAAACTAAGGGTTATTATTTCTACGATCCCAAAGAGAACAAGGTATTTGTTGCTCGGACTGCCATATTTCTTGAGAAGGAATTTCTTCTGCAAGAGGCCAGTGGGAGAGAAATAAAACTGGATGAGAATCCAGATGAAGGACAAAGTAGTCAAGCACAGTTGGATGAGCCTGAGCCGGTAGATCAGGTTATTGAACAACCTGAGGCTCAGATATCACGGGAACCGCGAAGATCGGGAAGGATCCGTCGACAGCCTGAGTGCTATGACGGAGTCTGTTGGGGTATGCCCTTAAGGCTAATGTTTGAGGCCTTGGGATTGTATTAGTATCATGTAATAAACTCTTAAGTTTATAAAGGCATGGTTATTATTCAGGTTGTTACCTTGTCTGCTGTAATAAGTGTACTTCTGAATAATGTCTCAAAGCTGTTCAGCTAGGCTGACAGGCTATATGTCCTTAGTCGAGATATCTTGGTGAACATGAGACAGCCTTGATATGATTGAGACTAATATGAGTGCTAATCTTATAGGATGCTTCGAGCATGGAATAAGATGTAGACTCATGGGTACATTGGATGTACTGGACAGACCCTACTGGGATATTCCATTGCTTGTCACAATGTGAATAATCCTTGTAAGCAGCAAGTGGCACATGTCCTTTGACTTGAGATCACTTGTGTTTCTAAATGATGATTGTCATTGTCTTGAGGTAGTTCAATATCATTTGAAACATAATGATTATAGACTATCTTGGATGGTGAGCTTGAATCAGGTTAGGACACTAGTGATAGACATAGGATTGCCGTCTCCTTGTTTAAGGAGTATGATGTTCTAAAGGGCCCCCTTATGAGATGATTGAGATAGTGTATGGCCATACCCAGATGACTATGTGCATCTGATCTAATCATGCTCATCGTATTGGAGTTACAGGCTTGACATGCTTGTCCAATAAGAACATCCAGTGGTAAAGGACATATGTATGCCTTGTGAATTGAGTCACACTTGTGCTATGGTTTGGGAGTAGTCTTGGAAGACTCTTTCCTTTATATCGGGAGACAGTGATGTGTTGCTAGATACCCCTCACTGATCGTGATAACGTAAGTTATCGTTACCGACATTTAGAGGAAACCCTCAGGGTCGCACAATTTGGTGATATGGCTTACTTAAGTCAGATCGTATGGACTGGATTCTTTGAGTTCAGATTAAAGGGATTTAATCTCTGATTGTAAGTGAGATCTGGTCTGATCATGTTTGATTGATTAGGGCTTGAGATCGGTAAGCTTCGATCGAGAGAGGTGATGCTAGATCGGAGAGATCAGGGGCATCAGGAGATGAACGGTTGGATCATAAGCCTTGGGGTTCGATTTGGTCTAGACCAAGTGGCTTGAGCTATTTCGGTTTGGTTTGATGAACCAAAGCCGATTTGACATTTTGGATTGAACCGGTTCACAAATATGAACGCTTGGTTCAATGCCAAAATGCGTTTTGGGTTGGCTTGAACGCATGGCTTGATTGACTTCCATTTATGGAAAGTCATCAAGGGCCGGTTTTGCTTCAATGCCAAAACGCTTATGCGTTGAGCTCCTCACTTCAACGCCTTGATTCTTTTCGAGGTGTGGTTGACGAAGGTGTGGAGTAGACATCCAAGAGAAGCTCTCGGCCGAACGGATTCATCTCATCAAACCCTTTCCATTCGACAAGAGAAGGCTTGGGTGTCTTGCTAGCACAAGAGATCTCAAGGAAGTGAGCATCTTCATCTTGTGTGTGGACTTGTGGAGGAGACCTAGTTTGATCTCTTCTTCCAAGCCGAATTCCAAGCTTATGGCGTTGGTATGATTTCTCATAACTTAAGTTGATCATATAGTTTCATATGCGATTTTGAAACCCTATTTTCCGCCATGCATGCTAGATGGGCATGATTAGGGTTTTTCCCCCCCCCCCTTTATGTTAGGGGTTCCTTCAATTGGTATCAGAGCTAGGCTCTTGATATGATCTATATGATTGCTTTGAAGTGTTTGTGATCCATACATATTGCGCTTACTTGATGCATGCTTTGTTTACATGAAGTTTGCGCTTGTATCATGCTAACATGAAGTTTGCGCTTGTATCATGCTAACATGTAGTTTGCGCTTGTATCATGGCTTTGATGAAGTATGCGCTCCCCCTAGAAGGGGACCCCCTAAAGTTTGCGCTCCCCCTTGAAGGGGACCCCCTTAGATCTAAGGGTTATCAACATGCTAGAAGATATATCTTATGGATGTTCTAGATGTTTGCGCATGTCAAAATGTTTTCTAAAACTTACATCTTGCGCGCATGATTAGATCTAAGGTGCCACTACATTAAATCCTTAGATGGGTTGATGGGGTTGAAAGCATCTTCTAGGTTAGATCCAACTAGTCTGATCAGACCATCTGACAGCCTAGATGGGTTGACCAGATAGCACCTGTGCGCAAGCACGAGGTGGCTATAGGTCGACTGCATCCAAGGCGTGTAGCGAGGTCTGGTTGAGACAACTACTGAACACACATGAGTTAGGCCCGGGGTCACACCCGCTTGCCAAAACTCATGAGGGTGGTTCAGCCCTTGGCGCATGCATGGTTGACCATCAGGTCAACTCGGGTCAGTTAGGACTCGGTGCATGCAGGGGCAAAGGATCTAACTAGATGGATGAGTGGATCCCTATCAATGGACCATTGTAAGGTTGTAGGGCACATAAGGAAATTAAAATTGATGCCATGGGGTTTTTCAAAAATTTAATTTCTTGATTGGATCACATGATGATTTGATGCCAGGATGCTTGTCTATTTAGTCTTATGTGGGTTGCCCTATTGTGTGCTGTGCTGGGGCCTGCGTGCCTGGTAAATTATAAGTTAATTTTATTGTGATCTGCGAATCACTTTTTCATTAATTTATTGTATAATTGACCTGCGAGTCAACCTTGTCTAGATAGATCAAATGTACTTTGATTAGACAAGAGTACAAATGCACACATCCCAAAGGAGCATTCAGCTGGTGGCGCACCTGAGGTGCTCTTGGCGCTAGGGCCCTAGGTTGGACCAGATGAGATGCCAAGGAGCTCAAGTGAAGACTTAAGTAAAATTAAGGTCTTACTAGGGTTCATGGGCTTTTACCACATAAGATCATGCTTTCTACTTATTGCTAATAATTAGAATTGCATGTTTAAGTTTATCTTCTACTATAGCCATAGGATATGCCTGATAGTAAGAAGATAAAAGACCGTTAAAATCCAACGCTAACATATCAAGCTCGATAAGCCTTCTGACGCGAAACCTCACCTTTCTGATTATCGTTGGAGCCGTGTTGAACCCACTCAGTGGGCACGTCCATCTATCTTCAGACGGTGCTGGATTTCACCTGCGTGTTACAGAGTAGGGATTTATCACTGCTCGTTGCTCAGCATAACACGTGGTGGTCCAGGGAGTAGGTCGGGTCAGCTTGACCATGTAGGCTACATATGTGGCGCATATGGTAGCGCATGGAGGCAGCCATCTCTGGGATCAGAGACTGTGTTGTACCAACTCAGTTGGCACAGTCTGCTGGATTGCCAAGATGAAGGGGAATCGCACGGGTTGGCGATTGGCTGGGACAGCCTACCAGAAATTAGTGCTTGTCATCTCTGTGCATCTTATCTCGCCTGAGCGGGACGCGGAGACCAAGTATGAAATTTGGATCCCATCTCACTAAAAGAGTGATACTCTTTCGGACTGTTTACTGGATTTTTCAGTCAGACAAAATAGTGAGAAAAGAATCTTTCTTAAGTCCTGGATTGATTCTAAACATTGATACTGACCTTGCTGTTCTTGCTTGTTGTAGATTCCTGCAGCAACGAACACCATGAGCTTCAATGTGCGATCCCTACTGGAAAGGGAGAAGTTTGCTGGGCCGAACTTCTCTGACTGGTTCGGACACCTTAAGATCGTTCTTAAGGCAGAGAGGAAACTGTATGTCCTCGAGACGGCGATACCGCCGCAGCCCGCTCCGAACGCCGCAAGGGCGGTTCGGGATGCCTATGAAAAGCACGTCAATGATAGCATTGATGTCGCTTGCCTGATGCTAGCGTCTATGACGCCACCGCTGCAGCGTCAGCATGAGGATATGTCGGCTATAGAAATTATAGCGAACCTCAAGATGTTGTATGCTGCACAGGCGAGGACAGAACGCTATAATCTGACGAAGCTCTTCTTTCAGAGCAAACTGGCTGAGGGGAGCCCAGTGGGAGCTCACGTGCTCAAGATGATTGGGCACAAGGAGGCTCTGGAGAAACTGGGGCATACCATCAACCAGGAGCTTGCTGTAGATATTATTCTGCAGTCTCTTCCGCCTTCTTTCGATGCGTTCATCATTAACTTTAATATGAACAAAATCGATTGTACGCCGGCAGAGCTGCTGAATATGCTCTTGACTACTGAGGAAACTCTGAAGGGTAAGCCTTCAACCTCTGTCTTGTTGGTTCCTTCTAGGAACAAGAAGAAGGGGAAGAAGGGCAAGGCCCCTGTCAAGAATTACAGCAAGGCCCTGAAACAGAAGGTGAAGCGGTCGAAGGATAACAGGTGTTTCCACTGTGGCCAGCTGGGTCACTGGAAAAAGGACTGTAAAGCGCTCCAAGGAGATAAGAGGGGAAGCATTGCTTCTGGCTCAGGTATATACGTGACGGAAGTCATGGTTTCATCTTCTTCTATATCATGGGTGTTGGACACTGCATGTGGAGTTCACATTTGTTCAAATGTGCAGGAACTCAAGAGAAGAAGGCAGGTGGGACAGCATGTGGTAGACCTACGCGTTGGAAACGGGGCACGGGTTGCTGCTGTTGCTGTAGGAGACTATTTCATCACTTTACCATCTGGCATTGTATTAGAATTGAACAATTGTTATTTTGTACCCAGTATTACCAAGAATATTATCTCTATTCCTGCTCTTGTCAGGAAAGGATTTGCCTTTGAATGCAAGATTTCAAAGTGTGTTTTAACTTATGATAATATTGTGTATGCAACTGGTTCAATTAACAATGGGTTATTCATGTTGGACATGGAATATTCTATACAAAACATTGATAATAAGAAAGCCAAGTATGCTGATGACAGCACCTTGCTATGGCATAGTCGTTTAGGCCATATAAACAAGAAGCGCATTAAGCGGTTGCATGATCATGGACTGCTGGGATCTTTCTCCTATGAGGAGATTGATACATGCAAAGCTTGTTTAATGGGTAAAATGACGAAGTCTCCTTTTCCTCACAAAGGTCAAAGGACTTCAGGTTTACTTGACCTGATACACAGTGATGTGTGTGGGCCTTTCAGTAAACATGCCAGAGGTGGCTATCAGTACTTCATTACCTTCACTGATGATTTCAGTAGGTATGGATATGTCTATTTAATGAGACATAAAAGTGAATCTTTTGACAAGTTCAAAGAGTTCAAAAATGAAGTACAAAATCAGTTAGGCCGAAATATCAAGGCACTTCGTTCTGATCGAGGTGGAGAATACCTGAGTCATACGTTTACTGACTATCTGAAGGAGTGTGGGATTATCTCACAGCTCACTCCGCCAGGAACACCGCAGTGGAATGGTGTGTCCGAGAGGAGAAATAGAACGTTACTTGATATGGTTCGTTCTATGATGAGTCAGGCTACTCTTCCATATTCCTTTTGGGGTTTTGCACAGGAAACAGCTGCAAAGGTACTAAACCGAGTGCCATCCAAGGCAGTTTCAAAGACGCCATATGAGCTATGGTATGGGAAACAGCCTAGCTTGACATTTATCAGGATCTGGGGTTGCGAGGCTTATGTCAAAAAGCTCGCCTCTGGGAAACTGGAGAGCAGATCTGAGAAATGCATCTTTGTCGGTTACCCTAAGGAAACTAAGGGTTATTATTTCTACGATCCCAAAGAGAACAAGATATTTGTTGCTCGGACGGCCATATTTCTTGAGAAGGAGTTTCTTCTGCAAGAGGCCAGTGGGAGAGAAATAAAGCTGGATGAGATTCCAGAGGAAGGACAAAGTAGTCAGGCAGAGTTGGATGTGCCTGAGCCAGTAGATCAGGTTACTGAACAACCTGAGGCTCAGATATCACGGGAACCGCGAAGATCGGGTAGGATCCGTCGACAGCCTGAGCGCTATGTCGGAGTCTACATCATTGATAATGATGAACCCCTAACTTATGCGGATGCGGTCAGTGGACCGGAGTCAGCTAGATGGCTTGAAGCTATGCGAGCCGAGATGGACTCCATGTCAGATAACCAAGTCTGGGATTTGGTTGATCCACCTCCGGGAGTAATCCCTATAGGCTGTAAATGGATCTTCAAGAAGAAGATTGACATGGATGGTAACGTGGTTACCTATAAAGGCAGGCTAGTTGCGAAAGGTTTCAAACAAATCTACGGGATAGATTATGATGAAACTTTCTCACCTGTAGCCATGTTTAAGTCTATTCGGATTCTTTTCGCGATAGCTGCATATTACGATTATGAGATCTGGCAGATGGATGTGAAGACAGCTTTCCTTAATGGAAATCTGGATGAGGATGTGTATATGACACAACCAGAAGGTTTCACTAATCCATCAGATCGTCATAAAATATGCAAGTTAAAGAAGTCCATTTATGGACTTAAACAAGCATCTAGGAGCTGGAATATTCGTTTTGATGAATCAATCTCTGAGTTTGGTTTCATCAAGAACGAGGATGACCCGTGTGTATATAAGAGGTTTAGTGGGAGCGTGATTACATTCCTAATCCTCTACGTCGATGATATCTTGATCATTGGAAATGATATTCCTGAACTGCATGCTGTTAAGGCATGGTTAGGAAAATGTTTCCAGATGAAAGATTTAGGAGAAGCAGCCTATGTATTAGGTGTGAAGATCTACAGGGATAGATCTAAGAGGCTTCTCGGGCTGTGCCAGAGTACTTACATCGATAAGGTCCTGGAGAGATTCCATTTAGAGAATTCTAAACGTGGATATCTTCCAGTCAGACATGGTCTGAATCTTTCGAAGAGTCAGTGTCCACAAACACAGACTGAGAAAGATGAAATGGACAATACGCCTTATGCTTCGGCTATTGGGTCCATTATGTATGCGATGTTGTGTACTCGCCCAGACGTCGCTTACGGGTTAAGCGTGACCAGTCGATTCCAAAGTAATCCAGGTTTGGCGCACTGGATTGCAGTCAAGAACATTTTAAAATATCTGCGGAGGACCAAAGATATGTTCTTGATATATGGTGGTCAGGAAGAACTCAGTATAGAGGGATATACTGATGCTTCGTTCCAGTCGGACCAGGATGATTTCCGATCGCAATCAGGCTATGTTTTTAGCTTGAATGGTGGAGCAGTGGTGTGGAAGAGTTTCAAACAGTCAACTGTTGCTGATTCCACAACAGAAGCCGAGTATGTTGCAGCCTCGGAAGCATCCAAGGAGGCAGTGTGGATTCGTAAGTTCGTGAGAGAACTTGGTGTCGTTCCTTCGAGTGCTGATCCTTTGGTTATCTTCTGTGATAACACTGGAGCCATCGCACAAGCAAAGGAACCGCGGTCGCACCAGAAGTCCAAGCACATACAGAGACGGTTTCACTTGATCCGGGAGATCATTGATCGAGGCGAGATCAAAATATGCAAGGTTCATACAGATGACAATCTGGCAGACCCACTTACCAAGCCTCTGGCGCAGCAGAAGCATGAGAAGCACTGTAATAATATGGGTTTGAGATTTCTCAACCATTAGATTAAGTGCAAGTGGGAGATTGTTGGGGTATGCCCTTAAGGCTAATGTTTGAGGCCTTGGGATTGTATTAGTATCATGTAATAAACTCTTAAGTTTATAAAGGCATGGTTATTATTCAGGTTGTTACCTTGTCTGCTGTAATAAGTGTACTTCTGAATAATGTCTCAAAGCTGTTCAGCTAGGCTGACAGGCTATATGTCCTTAGTCGAGATATCTTGGTGAACATGAGACAGCCTTGATATGATTGAGACTAATATGAGTGCTAATCTTATAGGATGCTTCGAGCATGGAATAAGATGTAGACTCATGGGTACATTGGATGTACTGGACAGACCCTACTGGGATATTCCATTGCTTGTCACAATGTGAATAATCCTTGTAAGCAGCAAGTGGCACATGTCCTTTGACTTGAGATCACTTGTGTTTCTAAATGATGATTGTCATTGTCTTGAGGTAGTTCAATATCATTTGAAACATAATGATTATAGACTATCTTGGATGGTGAGCTTGAATCAGGTTAGGACACTAGTGATAGACATAGGATTGCCGTCTCCTTGTTTAAGGAGTATGATGTTCTAAAGGGCCCCCTTATGAGATGATTGAGATAGTGTATGGCCATACCCAGATGACTATGTGCATCTGATCTAATCATGCTCATCGTATTGGAGTTACAGGCTTGACATGCTTGTCCAATAAGAACATCCAGTGGTAAAGGACATATGTATGCCTTGTGAATTGAGTCACACTTGTGCTATGGTTTGGGAGTAGTCTTGGAAGACTCTTTCCTTTATATCGGGAGACAGTGATGTGTTGCTAGATACCCCTCACTGATCGTGATAACATAAGTTATCGTTACCGACATTTAGAGGAAACCCTCAGGGTCGCACAATTTGGTGATATGGCTTACTTAAGTCAGATCGTATGGACTGGATTCTTTGAGTTCAGATTAAAGGGATTTAATCTCTGATTGTAAGTGAGATCTGGTCTGATCATGTTTGATTGATTAGGGCTTGAGATCGGTAAGCTTCGATCGAGAGAGGTGATGCTAGATCGGAGAGATCAGGGGCATCAGGAGATGAACGGTTGGATCATAAGCCTTGGGGTTCGATTTGGTCTAGACCAAGTGGCTTGAGCTATTTCGGTTTGGTTTGATGAACCAAAGCCGATTTGACATTTTGGATTGAACCGGTTCACAAATATGAACGCTTGGTTCAATGCCAAAATGCGTTTTGGGTTGGCTTGAACGCATGGCTTGATTGACTTCCATTTATGGAAAGTCATCAAGGGCCGGTTTTGCTTCAATGCCAAAACGCTTATGCGTTGAGCTCCTCACTTCAACGCCTTGATTCTTTTCGAGGTGTGGTTGACGAAGGTGTGGAGTAGACATCCAAGAGAAGCTCTCGGCCGAACGGATTCATCTCATCAAACCCTTTCCATTCGACAAGAGAAGGCTTGGGTGTCTTGCTAGCACAAGAGATCTCAAGGAAGTGAGCATCTTCATCTTGTGTGTGGACTTGTGGAGGAGACCTAGTTTGATCTCTTCTTCCAAGCCGAATTCCAAGCTTATGGCGTTGGTATGATTTCTCATAACTTAAGTTGATCATATAGTTTCATATGCGATTTTGAAACCCTATTTTCCGCCATGCATGCTAGATGCGCATGATTAGGGTTTTTTCCCCCCCCCCCTTTATGTTAGGGGTTCCTTCAGAGTCTACATCATTGATAATGATGAACCCCTTACTTATGCGGATGCGGTCAGTGGACCGGAGTCAGCTAGATGGCTTGATGCTATGCGAGCCGAGATGGACTCCATGTCAGATAACCAAGTCTGGGATTTGGTTGATCCGCCTCCGGGAGTAATCCCAATAGGCTGTAAATGGATCTTCAAGAAGAAGATTGACATGGATGGTAACGTAGTTACCTATAAAGGCAGGCTAGTTGCGAAAGGTTTCAAACAAATATACGGGATAGATTATGATGAAACTTTCTCTCCTGTAGCCATGTTTAAGTCTATTCGGATTCTTTTCGCAATAGCTGCATATTACGATTATGAGATCTGGCAGATGGATGTGAAAACAGCTTTCCTTAATGGAAATCTGGATGAGGATGTGTATATGACACAACCGGAAGGTTTCACTGATCCATCAGATCATCATAAAATATGCAAGTTAAAGAAGTCCATTTATGGACTGAAACAAGCATCTAGAAGCTGGAACATTCATTTTGATGAATCAATCTCTGAGTTTGGTTTCATCAAGAACGAAGATGACCCGTGTGTTTATAAGAGGTTTAGTGGGAGCGTAATTACATTCCTAATCCTCTACGTCGATGATATCTTAATCATTGGAAATGATATTCCTGAACTGCATGCTGTTAAAGCATGGTTAGGAAAATGTTTCCAGATGAAAGATTTAGGAGAAGCAGCCTATGTGTTAGGTGTGAAGATCTACCGGGATAGATCCAAGAGGCTTCTCGGGCTGTGCCAGAGTACTTACATCGATAAAGTCCTGGAGAGATTCCATTTAGAGAATTCTAAACGTGGATATCTTCCAGTCAGACATGGTCTGAATCTTTCGAAGAGTCAGTGTCCACAAACACGGACTGAGAAAGATGAAATGGACAATACGCCTTATGCTTCGGCTATTGGGTCCATTATGTATGCGATGTTGTGTACTCGCCCAGACGTCGCTTACGGGTTAAGCGTGACCAGTCGATTCCAAAGTAATCCAGGTTTGGCGCACTGGATTGCGGTCAAGAACATTATAAAATATCTGCGGAGGACCAAAGATATGTTCTTGATATATGGTGGTCAGGAAGAACTCAGTATTGAAGGATATACTGACGCTTCATTCCAGTCGGACCAGGATGATTTCCGATCGCAATCAGGCTATGTTTTTAGCTTGAATGGTGGAGCAGTGGTGTGGAAGAGTTTCAAACAGTCAACTGTTGCTGATTCCACAACAGAAGCCGAGTATGTTGCAGCCTCGGAAGCATCCAAGGAGGCAGTGTGGATTCGTAAGTTCGTGAGAGAACTTGGTGTCGTTCCTTCGAGTGCAGATCCTTTGGTTATCTTCTGTGATAACACTGGAGCAATTGCACAAGCAAAGGAACCACGGTCGCACCAGAAGTCCAAGCACATACAGAGACGGTTTCACTTGATCCGGGAGATCATTGATCGAGGCGAGATCAAGATTTGCAAGGTTCATACAGATGACAATCTGGCAGACCCGCTTACCAAGCCTCTGGCGCAGCAGAAGCATGAGAAGCACTGTAATAATATGGGTTTGAGATTTCTCAACCATTAGATTAAGTGCAAGTGGGAGATTGTTGGGGTATGCCCTTAAGGCTAATGTTTGAGGCCTTGGGATTGTAAAAGTATCATGTAATAAACTCTTATGTTTATAAAAGGCATGGTTATTATTCAGGTTGTTACCTTGTCTGCTGTAATAAGTGTACTTCTGAATAATGTCTCAAAGCTGTTCAGCTAGGCTGACAGGCTATAAGTCCTTAGTCGAGATATCTTGGTGAACATGAGACAGCCTTGATATGGTTAAGACTAATATGTGTTCTAATCTTATAGGATGCTTCGAGCATGGAATAAGATGTAGACTCATGGGTACATTGGATGTACTGGACAGACCCTTTTAGGATATTCAATTGTTTGTCACAATGTGAATAATCCTTGATAGCAGCAAGTGGCACATTTCCTTTGACTTGAGATCACTTGTGTTTCTAAATGATGATTGTCATTGTTTTGAGGTAGTTCAATATCATTTGAAACATAATGATTATAGACTATCTTGGATGGTGAGCTTGAGTCAGGTTAGGGCACTAGTGATAGATAAAGGATTGCCGTCTCCTTATTTAAGGAGTGTGATGTTCTAAAGGGGCCCCCCCTTATATGAGATGATTGAGAAAGTGTATGGCCATACCCAGATGACTATGTTCATCTGATCTAATCATGCTCATCGTATTGGAGTTACAGGCTTGACATGCTTGTCCAATAAGAACATCCAGTGGCAAAGGAAACATGCATGCCTTGTGAGTTTGATTCACACTTGTGCCATGGTTTGGGTGTAGTCTTGGAAGACTATTTCCTTTATATCGGGAGACAGTGATGTGTTGCTAGATACCCCTCACTGATCGTGATAACGTAAGTTATCGTTACCGACATTTAAAGGAAACCCTCAGGGTCGCACAAATTGATGATATGGCTTTCTTGAGTCAGATCGTGTGGACTGAATTGTTTTGGTTCAGTTTAAAGGAGTTTAAACTCTGATTGTAAGTGAGATCTAGCCTGATCATGTTTGATTGATTAGGGCTTGAGATCGGTAAGCTTCGATCGAGAGTAGTGATGCTAGATCGGTGAGATCAAAGGCATCAAGGGATGTACGGTTAGATCTCGAACCTTCATGGTTCAGATGAAATTTAGACCATTGCTTGGCTTGGTTCAATTTAGTCTTTAAACCGAATTCAATTGGACCGAATTCAATTGAACCGGTTCACATATGTGAACGCATGGTTCAATCGAATTGGCGTTTTGTTTTGGTTCATTAGACATGAACGTTTGAAGTGATGACTTACCATTTTGGGAATGGAGGTTTCGGAAATGGTTCTTGAACGCCTCACTTGGATGAAAAAAAAACGCTTGTCTCTTCTCAACGATTGCTTCTTGCTTTCGGTGTGGTGAGTTTGGACGAGGACAAGGAAGAGTTCATCCACGCCAAGTTCATCCTTCATCTCCTTCACGCGACAAGTGCACTTGAAGTCCTTGCTAGCACAAGGAGCAACAAGAAGAAAGGCCACTTCTCATCTTGTGTGCGCATCTTGTGGAGGAGACCCCTATTCGATCTCTTCTTCCAAGCCGACCTCCAACTCTATGGCTATGGTATAGATCTAAACTCATTCAAGTTGATCATATGCTCATGCTAAGATCGTTGAAAACACATGCTTCCGCTTGCAATTTTATGCGCCACCCCCTTAGTGTTTTCGCCCCCCTCTTGAAAGGGATTGCATCAGGTTTGCGCTCCCCCTTGAAGGGGACCCTACAGGAATCCATGTGGTGGTCTGTAGTTTGATTGTGGAACAGGATTGGGGTTGTTCCTGTAAGAGAAGTTAGGGTGGTTTCTCCAACCAGAATTATATGTAGTGGAGTAGGGATCATTTTGTGGTCTCGGATTTTGGTTCCCTAAAGCATTACCATATTCTTGTTGGGGTTTAGAAGGTTTTGAAACACCCAACTGGCAATTAGCATGGGTGTGCCCCATAACTCCACAAATCTCACAAATAGAAGAATTAGAACTTGAATCCACAGAATTGACATTCATTGAGTCTAGATTACGAGATAATGAGTCAACCTTGGAAGCTAAAGAACTTAAGGCATCCAATTTATACTTACCTGGCGCAATGGTCCTAGATGATGTACCTCGTTGTTCTCCAGCCCATTGGTTGTGATTTAATGCCATGTCCTCCAACTAATTCATTGCATCATCAATCTTTTTATTCATGAGTGCTCCACCAGCGGCTGCATCTATAGTATGACGCGTATTATAGTTAAGACCGTGGTAAAATGTATGAACAGTTACCCATTTTACCAAGCCATGGTGTGGGTATAGACGTTGAAACTATTTGAATCGCTCTCAAGCTTCATATAGAGATTCCATATCTTTTTGGGTGAAACCGGTGATCTGGTTTCGTAGTTGGACTGTTTTGCTCGAGGGAAAGTACTTCGAAAGAAATGCCTAAGAAAGTTGCTCCCAAGTTGTAAGCGACTCGGGTTGGAGGGAATATAGCCAGTTTCGAGCTCTTTCCCTTAGAGAGAATGGGAAGAGTCGTAGTCATAGTGCGTCGGTAGAAACTAAGTTCATTTTTATGGTGTCGCAGAACTCCAGGAAAATCGAAAGGTGCATGTTTGGATCTTCAGAAGGTAGGCCTCCGAATTGGTTCTGCTGAACCATCGATAAGAGGGAGGGCTTTATCTCAAAGTTATTAGCCTCCACTGGAGGTCGAGAAATACTTGAGTAAAGACCCTGTGCATTTGGAGTAGCAAAATCTTTCAGAGTTCTATTATCGTTCGCCATCGGTAGATCGATAGGAATAAGTTCAATAATCCTCGATGCTTCTCTAGCACTTAATTCCTTCAATTGTCTTCTAAGATGGAACGTCCTTTCAATTTCTTGATAAAGTTCGTATAGATCTTCAAGTCCACCTGATCGTAAACCTCTACTCATATAACAGTTAAGCTCAAATAACAAAGATAGAGAGAAAAGCTAAATTACAAAAACAAAGAAACACAAACAAAACAAAGAAACAAGAACAATCAAACAAAAACAAAGAAACAAAAGCAATAGTAAAAGAAACAAAATGTCTAGTCTACCAATTGTAAAATCTCTTCGATATTGATTGCCTGTCCCTGGGAACGGCGCCAAAACTTGATGTGTGTCGTACTAATGCACAATTAACCGCAAGCATGACGGTTTCGTCGTAGTAGTACTTCAGATGTCGATCCCACAGGGACAGTGATCAAATACCAAAAGATTATGAACTAGTAGCTAGACAATCGGATCAAGTAGTTTTGAGATCACGAAACGCAAGGCTAATATAACTTAAAGTAAGCCGAATCTGGCAAGAGAAAGCTTCAAGGGGAAAAATAAGGGTTAGGGATATCGGAACGTTGGCTTCGTCTCATTGATGGATCTAACAAGTTAAAATTATAGCAAAGCGATTTTAAAAATGCTCAAGGAAGTATCAAAAGGTACATATTACCCTCTTTCGATGGTGTAATCCGGTATCACTCTAGATCGGCATCCTACTTTAGTAGCTCACCGTACCTAGATTGATCCAATGGGTTCAGAGATACTATGAAATTCCTCATACAAATCCTGCCCAATTTCTTGACAGGTCAGAGTATGTTCGAACTAGCAGATCTAGCGTCGCAATTAAAGTTTCGGTCCTTCTTGCGATGCCCGAGGAAAGAAATTACGTGATCAATGAATTCTAGTGAAAAAATGGCATAGAACGAATAAACATAAGTAAAATTTGCATTTGCTTTCAAATAATAAGTTTGTGAATGAGATACAAACAACGAGACTACACCCTTAGTTCCGACAAAAGGATTACGCTATCATAGCGTCGTTTAAGTACAAAACTCTAGAAGAATAACAAAATATAAGAAAGACTTAAAGATAAAAAACTACAAACTCTTCTAAAAGGGTAGAAATCTTCTTCCTCCAAGCCTTTTGGAATGGATGCACAAGAGAGCATCTTCTCCCAAACTTTCTCCAAGAACATCACACCAAGCCAAGACCCGTCGCCAATGCAAGAAGCTTTTCACACCAAGCCAAGAACCATCTCCAAGAATGTATGCCTTGAAAGCCCTATTAATTAGCTGCATTTTGACACCATGAACGTTCAAAATGGAGCTATAATGAGAGAGTTATGGCTCATTTAAGTTTAGGTTGCGCAAGTGAGATTATGGGTGTAATGAAGATTACGGGCATGCCTATAATGTTGTCATCGATCCTTTTCAGCTCCTGAAACGTCCATAAACTTGTGGGCCATTAAAATCTCTTCGAAATGAAATAAAAAATGCCCAAATCGGAGTTGTAACGGAAAACTTACGTCCTATTTATTGCAGCCCTCCAATTCACTTAATGCTACCATTACGAGTGTAATGAGGATTATGGGCATGCCTGTAATTTTGATGGAGAACTCCGTTTCGTCTGAAATTTTGCGAGTGAGTTGACCTTTGACTTGACTTGAATTCCGACCATAGTATGGTATCAAAGGTCGCTAGTGTGAAGATTACGGGTAGGGTGAAATTACGGCTATACCCGTATTGTGTTCTGTCGAAGTTTTTATCTTCCGAAAGGCTTCTTTTTTAGAAAATTGAGAGCACGCCTTTGGAATATGATTATGCTTGAATTAAGATGGATTTCCTGATAATTCAAACTGGAAATTACGGCCATAATGCAGATTATGGTCTCGGCCGTAATTTTGGAAATTAGCTCTGTTTGAAGCGAAACTTCTCGTCAGGGTTCTTGATTCACTCGGGAACATAAAAATACTTCCAAATAGCTCCAAAAGTGAGTGAAGTGTCTTGTATTTATCAACATGACAAGAAGTGAAGCTTCTGAAGCAAATCAATAAAATAAGCCGGAAAGAGATGTAAAAGCATGAAAATAGGTCTCGATTCACAGGTAAATATTAGTATAAAACACTATAAAAATACGAGACATCACCTATCCTCCATGGCATGAGGGTCTTGAAGGTGATAATGCATAGAAGATTTTGGATCAAGGTTTGGACAAGTGGTAGTGCTACCCACTCCTTGTCGCCAACTCTCCCTCTTCTCCTTGGCATAGGTGCAAGTTGAGAAGACCTAGAGGCGTGGATCTCACCTCCCAATTCTAGCACTAAGCGTGGAGGTTGGAAGACTTCGAGGAGTCTGTGTGTGCGTGACTGCAGAGGATGTTCACGTGCATGTCTTCATCATCAGCAACGCTCCTAAAATTGCTTCATAAGATACTACTCTTCACATCCTTTAGTTTTCTCTCGTAAGGGATCCTGGCGTCACAGAATTCTATTTTAGGCCAATCGCTTCCACTGTGTTCTAAATTTTAAAATTGGACCAGGGATTCCAATAGTGGTATTAGAGGGATATTACGACGCCCATTGGTGTTCTTTTCTACATGCGCCTACCCCATGTCATGAAAATTGTTTTGAAAAATTTTATGCCATGATTTTTCTGATGAAAAATAAAGTTCTAAATTTTTGCCTCCCTCATCTTTTCCTGTTTTGCATTCTTCACATGTGGGATAGACCCTATGTGGAAGAATTTCTATGGGGTATCGATTGCAAGGGGCGACTACTCTTTATAGACTTATGAGAAGGGCAAAACACAAAGAATAGATGATGAGGAGTCACTGAAAATTTAGGAAGGGTTTTATGAAAAATTAAAAGTGATTACTTGTTCATTTTTTATAGCATGTAGAAATGCATGAGTAGTTTATTTTGTGCATTGTGATGTGATCAAATGCAAGCCCTGAAATTGCCATGCTTATGATGTATCATTTTAAGGCCTACGTGCCGACTTTCTATTTGTATTTTAATTCTATTTTGTAATTAAATTGAAGACATTGAAGACATGTCGTGGCGGTTTTGTTAGGGAATACCGGGTGTAATTTAAAATTTTGCAGTCCAAGGACGCAAAGGAAGATACATTACACTCGAAACATATTCCTTGACCAAGGATCCATGCGAGGGAGATAACACAAGGATGTGTTAGGGATAGTACCTCTCTTGCTTGTTATGATGATGAAGCCAAGTTGAAGACGATCAAGTGCTCGTCCTCTACAAGTATCCATGCGTCGACCTTTTTAACGTTGTTCCCTTCCATGCTTGGTGCTAGCCTCGAGAAGAGAAGATCACCTCTTGGATTCTCCTTCTTCTTCCTCCTTTGCTCTTCATGCCAACAAGTCTTCTTGCTTGGAGACTTTCGGCCAAACAACAAGAAGAAGAGGATGAGAAGTAGCACTGCACTAGAGGAAGAGGGTGGCTAGAATTCTAGGGCTTGCGCAACTTTAAGGAGAATCGCCAAGCCAAGAAGAGAATTCTGCATGCATCAAGAGGGGGTGCATACCCCTTCCTTTATAACTTATCAAGGCTCCGCCTGTTGGGGTATGCCCTTAAGGCTAATGTTTGAGGCCTTGGGATTGTATCAGTCTCATGTAATAAACTCTTGTGTTTATAAAGGCATGGTTGTTATTCAGGTTGTTACCTTGTCTGCTGCAATTAGTGTACTTCTGAATAATGTCTCAAAGCTGTTCAGCTAGGCTGACATGCAGTAATGTCCTTAGTCGAGATATCTTGGTGAACTTGAGACAGCCTTGATATGATTGAGACTAATATGTGTTCTAATCTTATAGGATGCTTCGAGCATGGAATAAGATGTAGACTCATGGGTACATTGGATGTACTGGACAGACCCTACTAGGATATTCAATTGCTTGTCACAATGTGAATAATCCTTGTATGCTACAAGTGGCACATGTCCTTTGACTTGAGATCACTTGTGTTTCTAAATGATGATTGTCATTATTTTGAGGTAGTTCAATATCATTTGAAACACAATGATTATAGACTATCTTGGATGGTGAGCATGAATCAGGTTAGGACACTAGTGATAGATATAGGATTGCCGTCTCCTTAATTGGAGTGTGATGTTCTACAAGGGCCCCCTTAAATGAGATGATTGAGAAAGAGTATGGCCATACCCAGGTGACTATGTTCATCTGGTCTAATCATGCTCATCATATTGGAGATACAGGCTTGACACGCTTGTCCAATAAGAACATCCAGTGGCAAAGGAAACATGTATGCCTAGTGAGGTGCATTCACCCTTGTGCTGTGTTTTGGGAGTAGTCTTGGAAGACTCTTTCCTTTATATCGGGAGACAGTGATGTGTTGCTAGATACCCCTCACTGATCATGATAACGAAAGTTATCGTTACCGACATTTAAAGGAAACCCTCAGGGTCGCACAATTTGATGATATGGCTTACTTGAGTCAGATCGTGTGGACTGAATTGTTTGGGTTCAGTTTAAAGGGATTTAATCTCTGATTGTAAGTGAGATCTGGTCTGATCATGTTTGATTGATTAGGGCTTGAGATCGGTAAGCTTCGATCGAGAGAGGCGATGCTAGATCGGTGAGATCAGGAGCATCAGGAGATGAACGGTTAGATCTGGAGCCTTAGGGTTTAATATGATCTAGACCAAGTGGCTTGGGTTCATTGGTCTTTGAACCAAACCTAATTGAACCGGTTCACAAGGGTGAACGCTTGGTTCAATTTAGAGGGGTTTCGGTTGGTTCACATAAGGTGAACGCATGGAATTATGGAGGCATTAATGAAGGGGGTTACACATTAATGGTAACCGTTTCTTTCATTTGATGAGCTCTCTCTCCCTCACGGTTTCGAAGACAAGTGAGACGAGTTTTGCTTGCACTCTCGAAGGGAGAAGGTGTTGACGAAAACAACAACTCTCGGCCAAGCTATCATCTCTTCATCCCTTCCATTCGGCAAGGACACTTGAAGATCTTTGCTAGCACAAAGATCAACAAGAAGAAGTCATCTCTCTTCTTGTGTGCGTCGCTTGTGGAGAAGATCTCTCTTGGTCTTTGCTTCCAAGTCGCCTCCTTCTCATGGCCATGGTAACGCATCTTAACTTGATGTTTAAGTTGATCATATGAATGTATAGCATGCGATCAAATGTGAAACCCTAATTCCGCTGCTAAGTTAAAGAAAGGTCACTTGCGCCCCCCTCTTGAAAGGGGTACTCACCTTAGGGTTTCTCGCTCCCCCTTGAAGGGGACCCTAACACCGCCATCACCCCTCTTGCCATCTATGCACTTGCCATAATTCCTCCAAGGAATTGCCTTAAGTGATTACCCACAATGTCTCTTGAATTGGCGCATGGAAAGGCTTGAAAATATCAAGTTTCTCGCCTTATCAAGAGAGCATATTTGAGTTCCAATCTAATTTGGACTTTCCATATACTATTGGCCAAATTCATGCTTGAATTATTCAAGCCCCACATGCCAATATACCAGCCCTAAGCGTCCAACAAATCTTCCAAATATGAAAGCATAATTCCATTAGGATTCATACAAGCAATTGGTGCAAATTCCATATATGGAATTAAGCTATGCGCCAAGCATGAATCTGACTCCCATTAGGATTCCAATTTACCCTATTTAGATTGAATCCACAATTTCTAATTGGATTTGGATTTCAACTCTACTTAGGTCTTGGATTTAAATCCTTATTGGATTAGGATTTGCGCCCAATACAATGGGCCTTATCCAAATCCAATTCCGATTACGATTTGAATCCTAGTTGGATTAGGATTTGCGCCCAACCACTATGGGCCTAATCCAAATCCAATTCTCATTAGGATTTGAATCCTAGTTGGATTAGGATTCTAACTCCTAGTAGAATTAGGATTCCAACTCCTAGTTGGATTAGGATTTCAAATCCTAATAGGATTAGGATTCTAACTCCTAATTAAATTAGGATTCCAACTCCTAGTTGGATTAGGATTCCAATTCCTAATAGGATTAGGATTCCAACTCCTAATTAAATTAAGATTCCAACTCCTAGTTGGATTAGGATTCCAATTCCTAATAGGATTAAGATTCCAATTCTAAATTAAATTAGGATTCGAATCCAATATGGTTTATAATCCCAAGTCCAAGTCCAACTCCCATACAGAGTACAAACTTGACCAGGATATACATAAACCCATGAATCCCAATTGGACTCAGATTCATACTTGAATCTGTCTTGGACTCATAATCAGAATGAACTCAAATATATTCCAAGATATCCAGATCAAAATACAACGTCAAGAATCTATTGCATGTGACCCTGTAGGATCCATATGACGATGACAATGATGATAAAACATTATAAGTAGTGAGAGGTATCTAGCAACACATCACTACTACCCATGTCATAGGACTAAAGTCATATGGATTAGTCATATATTTATTAATCCAATCTGTTCGTCATGACTCAAATAGTATGGCCATACATTCCTGTCATGCACCAAAGAGGTGGGGCGCCCCTTGTGGATATCAAACTTCCAATTAAGGAAGGGGCAAATCCTACTATTGGTCATCCATATCTCTATATGCCTTATGATATGTCCAATGACAGCCGTTTTGATCACCTAATTACGGAGAGATGTAAGACTATATCAAAACATATCCATCATCATATCAAGACATGAATACCTCAAGTGTAAGGATCAATGCAAACCTCTTGCATATGAGATTGACTTGTTGACTAGACAAGTCAATCCTCATGGTGGATCACTTCGATGCAACTAATGCTGAAGCACCTGTATGTCTGCGTTACTGTGTCTCGCACCTAACTAGCCCATACACCAGTCTCACATGTACCAAAGTCGTCCCTTATCTGCTGAGGTAGCTCGACTTGGGATTACTTATGAGAATGGATCCAACCATACTCTTGGGACATTATTTATGCAATTTAATATATGAATGTAGGTAAAGCAATCTGCATAATAATGACCATGCCTTTATCAATTGCATCAATTCTATCAAAGTATATTCAAATAATGTTGAACCATGTTCATATATTGGTCTGTAGGGCATAAACACTAACAATGTCCCACTTGCACTAAGGCCAAGGACAACTGAATTTATTCACTCCCATGTCTCTAGTATGACTTATTTAGCTTCCACTGCACTAGAGGCTATGTTAGTGGGTCTTCCAGATTGCTATCTGTGTTTATTTCGCAAATTTGATCATCACCTTTAACCATTATCTCTCTGATCAGGTGACATTGTTGTAGTACATACTTGAGTCCTAAGTTCTCATGGTTGTGCTGTGGCCACAACAAGAAATATACTAGACCCTTAACGACCAGGAACTAAATCAAGTTCAAATGAATGAAGTTGCTTCCTTGGCTGCCCCAAGAAGCTACAATGTACTGAGCCTTAATTGTAGAATTTGCCACTGTGGTTTGCATAAAGCTCTTCCAGCATACAACACCATAACGAGGCAAAATGCAAATCCTGGATGTGAACGATAGTCATTAGACTGGAACGAAGTATCAGTGCACCCCTGTACACAAAGTTCTTCCTATCTATCACAGACTAGACGCCAATCCTTTGTACTTCTGAAGTATTTAAGGATTGCTTTCACAGCTATGCAGTGTTGAGCACTAGGATCTGATTGGAACTTACTGGCTATGCTCCAAGCATGGGCCACAAATGGTCTTGTACATATTGCACAAAACATTATCTATCCCATACCCAATGTATTAGGATTATAGACTCATGTTATCTCTCTCCTGCTGTGTCAAAGGACATAGCATCTTTGAGATTAGACCATGTTCCCTAGAAGATATCATCTCTTGGTATTACCCAATATGATCCTTTCCATATAAACCTGGATGTAAGTAGATTGACTAAGAGCAATGTCCTTCTTGGATCTCTATCAAAAGATCGTCATGCTTAGGATATAGGACACATTCCCTAGATCATTCTTCTCGAAATACTTCCCAAGCCTTGTCTTGACCACGTGAAGAGCTGGGATGTCATTTCATATGAGGAGAATGTAGAACAAGAAATATTATGATGCTCCCACTGATCTTCTTGTAAACACAGGCACCCATTCAGGACACTTGCAAAAGCCCATGCATATCTTTATGGCCTCTGTATGAAAACCTTTCTGCTAATTCCATATAGACATCCTCTTCCTGACGTCCATTAAGAAAAGCTATTCTCACATCCAAGTGTCATAACAGGATATGTAACTATTGCAAGCAGAAACCCAATGAATTTAAACATCGCTATTGGAGAAAAATTTCATCACAATCCACCCCGTGGACTTGTCAAAAATTTTATCCACTAGCTTGCCTTTATAGGTAACTTTGTTACCTTTCATGTCTCTCTTCCTTGAAGACCCATTTATAGCCTATGGGTTGTTGGGAAACCCTGGGGATATTTTATAGTTTTCCATAGGTAGACATTACAGATTACATTGCACAGCAGAAGAATATCGCCAAAACAGGCCAGTCCCAAAAACCCAGTGAAGATCGTCAAGCGAGTGGGTCGACACGATGTGATAGAAAGTACCTAGAGCAAGCGAGGAGGTTGATGTCGAGGTAGGCACCCAAGTGTTCACCCTCTGCAATTTCACACACACGGATGCCTCGAGCTCTCTTCTTCCACGCTGGGTGCTAGCCTCGGGAATAAGATCCATGCCTTAGGAGAGCCTCTTGATCACTTGCGCCAACCACCAAGAAGAAGTGGCGCCAAGGGAAGAAGAAGAGGAAGGAGCCACAAGCCTTCTTGCTCCCTTGCGACAAGGAAAGAAAGAAGGAAGGAGAAGAAGCTTGCTTGCATACTTTGATGGAAGAGGGAAACCTCCAAGCTCTCAAGTTGTCGCCCCTCTATGCCTTCATGCCTCCAAGAGATTGTGTACAAAAGAGGGGGTGGCAAGAGGTCTCTTTTATAGAACTTAGAGGCGGTTTGGTGAGATGGCAAGTGTAGGTAATTAGGGCATGATTCTAGGGATTTATTCAATCAATTAAGTTGACTAAATCCCTTCATCCATATGCGCCCAAGCCTTGCCTAAGCAAACAAAGAGCCATATGCGCCCAAAGGTTACCTAAAGAGGCATAACACCCATGCATGCGCCAAGACTAGGTCAAGCCATCATGAATGTCATCTTAATTTGGCTTGGGCGCAAATCCTATTCCAAATAGGATTCTCATTAAGTAAATAATCAGCCCCATGCGTCAAGGGCATACCAAAGATGTTCTCCAAGCCAAAAACGCCCCAACCCTTGCCATAGATGCAAGGTTGCCATCCAAGGATGAAGGGGAGGCGCCCTTTACTTCCATAATGAAGCAAAGGCACCAACTTATCCCCATTAAGCCCCTAGGTGACAATGGGATAAGTTTCCACCCCATTATACCCTTTTAGCCTCTAATCTCTTCTATGACAACTTATTAGTGAGCCCAACTTAGCAATGGGCCTAGCCCAAAGTCCATTATGCATGTTGACCAAGCCATTGAATCCAATACAAATTAACCCAAGGTCAAATGAGGATAACCATGGTTAATTTGGTCAAATATGCCAAAAATGGAAGTTGGGCCCAATAAGTTTCTTCCATCTCATTAGGCCCATTGACGCTGAAGAAATCTTGCAAATAGATCTGAGTTATCCAATAACTTGATCTAAAGGCTACCCGATCAATACGAGAACTCGAGTATCAAGGTGTGAGACTCTATAGGTTTCTCTGACGTTGGCAGTGATGCCCCAAGGTCATCACAAGTAGTGAGTAGCACCTAGTAGTGCATCGCTACTACCCAAGTAATCAGAATGGATATTGACATCGACATCCCCATCATCGCGACTAGGTACAGATACATTATAGCCCCTTTGCCAAGCTGATATCTGATTGGACAAGTGTGTCAACACTTGCTTTCACCCAATCACATGGTTATGACTAAATCAGGTTCTTACCTGGGTATGGCCATACACTTTCAGTCATAGAACCATAGAGGAGCTCCATGGATATCAAGCTTCCCTTAGGTAGGGGCAAATCATTTATCTGTACATTGATCTTCTCATATGAGTTGCGACATACTCAATGACAACCGTTATAACCCCCCAGCTACAGCGAGGTGTTAGGTTGCATCAAAGCATATCCCTAACCATATGGAAGAGTGAATGACCTCAAGTCTAAGGATCAATGCATCTCCTATCACTTATGTGGATAACTCATGACACCAAGTCATTGCCTCACAGCGGGTCTATCCAGTATATCTATCACTGATATACCCATATGTCTGCGTTAGCACCTTGTGCCTAACCTGCCCATATACCAGTCTCTCAAGTACCAAAGTTGTGCCATATCCACTAAGGTACATTGACTGGGGACATTGATTTGAGCACAGATACAATCTGTCTCCAGGGACATTATCACGTAAGTACATAATCGCAGATGTAGACAAACAATGATAACGACAATGTCAGTCTGATATATAAATATCAGAGTGAAGAAGTACAAATATGGACCAATATTAGGTCTCAGGGCATATACACCAACATGGGTGTTATCCCTTTGGCGGCTCAATCAAGTGCCTGATGTATCCCAAGTTGTTTGGCATGTACCTAGGACTAATCCTCGGCAACGGCGCCAAAAACTTGTTGTGATCTGCAAGTGCACGGATACTTCAAAGTAAAAAAAATATCGAACCACAGAGACCTACGTGTTAAGTACCAAATAGATGTTTTCTCACTTGCTAAGCAAACTGAATATGATGGAAGTAAACTATGCAGAAAAGTATGCTAAAAAGATAATCAGAGATAAATAACTGGGACTAGGGTTTCATCCTCCTTGATTCTAATGACTAGACATAGATAAAAGATCGCCAGACTAATCTTATCATGATAAAGACTTAATTTACTTCATTAAGGGATCATCTCACTTTCGTGCAGACAATCATGCAGGGACCAATCCTCGCTTTTGCACAAGATCTATCCCAAGCTGAAGATAAGTAAATCATCAATCAAAGAATTCAAAGATCACTTTCGTGCATCCGAATTCTAAGTTGATTGTCTCAAGTGGAATCTCAAGGATCACTTTTGTGCATCCGAGTCTCAACACAAGTTCTACTTATGGTTCTCCAATGTTCCGATCCTCACTTCATGCAAGATCTCCACGTTTGACAACTCCTCTCTACCCTAGATTCAAATTATCTTTCATGGCAATAAGATCACTAAAATCAAATAATTAAGAACTGACCTAAGAGAGTTCCTAACATGCAATTATAGGGTTCCAAGTTCTCAAGCAAGTCACCTTTTGGTCCTTATTGTGAGAACTCTAATACATGAATAATAACATCAATCTATGGAGAATCAAAGACAAACAATCACATAAGTAGAATCATCATAATAGAACTATTCTCACGAAGGTAAAAAGTTATCTAATCATTAAAAATCAAGGGGATTACACCCATGTTCCAAATATGTTTAAGCTTGCATGGAGAAAGAATACAATCAACCATAGTTTCAAAATATCAGAAATTAAAGAGAAGGAAGAAATATACTTTACAACGCGGCTGTAATAGAAATTATAGCCGTAATCACGCGTATGAACAGTGCCGGCGGCATTCTTTCCTTGATTCTTCCTCCAATCGAACTCCTTTTACTCTAAAACTTCTGGTGTGTCCTCCTCTCCTCTAGGCAAAGATTCTAGGTGAAAATCGCAGTGAGAGGTGCCCTCTACGCCTCTCGGCGTGAGGCCAAACCCTAATCGTCTCTCTGTCTATTGCTCTGTAGATACGAGATAAAAATTCCTCCTTCCACTTTGTGTATCTTCTCCTCTTAAAGATGAGTCTGCAGCATCTTTTGGATCTCAATTTGGAGGTATGGATCAAAAGATATGGTCCGTGCAAGATTCGGACCCATGAAAATCGCATTTTTGAATGAAATTACGGTACCGTAATGAATATCACGGCAGTGCCATAATCTGGACGGTGAGTTATCAGCTTCAATATTATCTGGAATTATGGTACCATAAAAGACTTTACGGTGCTGCTGTAATGTCTGAAATCTCTCGGGTTGAAAACCATCTAGAATTACGGTACTGTAAACTTTCTTAAGGCAGTACCGTAATCTTCATCGAGTCTCTCGTCAGAATTATTATGGCACCATAAATATGTTTACAGCACCGTAAATATGTTTACGGCACCGTAAATATGTTTACGGCAGTGCCGTAATTTCAATCTGGGAGTGCAGGTACTCGACATGGGACACACCGTTTGAGCACAGATACAATCTGTCTCCAGGGACATTATTATTCATGTACATAATCGCAATTATAAACATAGCATAATAATGACAATGCCATAATGATATATTAAATATCAATGTCAAGTAGTACAAGATGGACCAACAACGGGTCGAAGGGCATATACACGAATAATCTCCCACTTGCACTTAGACTTAGTTGTTGAGAAATCTCAACCCCATGTCCCTCGTATGACCAACACGCTTCTACTGCGCCAAAGCCATGGTCAGTGGGACTGCCAGATTGTGGTTCCTTTGCCTGTGCGATCGCTCCATTGTTGTCATAATAGACAACAATCGGACCCACAGCAGTTGGGACCACCGGAGTTCAGAAATAAACTTTTGAATCTAAACGGCTTCTTTGGCTGCCTCAAAAGCAACGACATTCTCAGCCTCGGTCATGGAATCAACTACAATGGACTGGTTAGAGCTCTCTCAGCTCATAGCACCTCCACTTAATCTGAACACATAGCCTATCTACAATCTTAAGTCATTAGGGTCAGGCTGGAACGATGCATCAGTGTAGCCCTGAACACTGAGCTCTTCCTATCCCCCATAGACCAAGAACAAAACCTTAGTTCTTCTCAGATACTTCAGAATATTCTTTACAGCCACCTAGTGCTGTAGACCTGGATTGGATTGGTATCAACTGGTTATGCTCCCAGCATAAGCCACGTTTGGTCTAGTACATAACATCGCATACACGATCGAACCTACTGCCGAAGCATAGGGTACTCGACTCATGTTGTCCCTCTTAGCCTGTGTGGTGGGACACTGGCTCTTGGAGAGAATAAGGCCACATCTCACTGGAATGTAACCTTTCTTGGATTGCTCCAAGCTAAACCTCTCCAGGACCTTATCATTGTAAGTACCCTGCCATATCTCATAATCGTGATACGCAGCTATAGCAAGCAAGATTCGAATGGATTTGAACATGGCAACTGGCGAGAAGGTTTCGTCATAGTCCACCCCGTGGACTTGTTTGAATGCTTTAGCCACAAGTCTACCCTTATTGGTAACTATGTTGCCATCCATGTCAGTCTTCCTCTTGAAGACACATTTTCACCCTATGAGTTCTACCCCATCAGGTAGATCAGCCAAATCCCAGACTTGGTTAGCCGACATGGAATCCATCTCGGATCTCATGGCCTCAAGCCATTTCTTAGAGTCCGGTCCAGCGACCGCCTCATCATAGGTCCTGGGTTCATCCTCAATGATGAAGATCCCATCGTGTTGGGTCGGCAGCGACCCATACCTCTCAGGTGCACGACGAATCCTCATAGACCTACGCAGGGCCTGTGTCTGAGCCTCTGGTTGCCTAGCAACCGGTGTAGGTGGCTCAGGTTCTGTCTCAGTGTCATGTGGTTGCACTCGGACCTCATCCAAGTCAAACTTCCTCCCAAGTTGTTTGGCATGTACCTTGGACTAATCCCCAGCAACGGCGCCAAAAACATGTTGTGTCCGCAAGTGTACGGATACTCGAAGTAATAAAGAAAATATCGAATCCACATGGACCTATGCTACTGAGTACCGAATAATTGATTTTTCACTATCTAGGCAATCGAAAGAGTGTAAACTAGCAAACGAAGACCAAAGCACTAAAACAGAATTATCAGAGAGAGAAGCTGAGACTAGGGTTTCGTTCACTTTAATTTTTATGACCAGACATGAATAGAGATTTCATCAGTTTAATTTCAACATGACAAAGATGCAATTTACTTGAATAAAAAGATTATCTCACTTTCGTGAAGACAACCATGCAGGGATAAATCTTCGCTCTCACGCAAGAGTTGTCCCAATGCTAATGATAAGTAAATCATCAACTGAGAACTCAAGGATCACTTTCGTGCATCCGAGTTCTAAGTCGATAATCTCTAGTGGAATCTCAAGGATCACTTTCGTGCATCCGAATCTTGACACTAGTTTTACTCAAGGTTCTCTAACGTTCCGATCATTGCTTTCGCACAAGATCTCCACGTTTGAAAGCTTAGACTCAATCCTAGATTTATATTATTATCATGGCAGTTAGCTTACTAGAATCAAACAAACAAGAACTAACCTAAAAGGGGTTGCTATCATGCAATTATAGAGTTTCAAATTCTCAAGCAATTACTTTTCAGCCAATAGCGAAAATTCTAAAACACAAATAGTAATATAGATCTGAGGAGAGTCTAAGGACAAAACATCACATGAGTAAAATCATCATGCTAAGATTAAATAAGATGAAATAATAGAAAGATAGTTATCTATTCATTAAAACTCAAGTGAATTACTCCCCCATGTCCCAAAAGAGGTTTAAGCTATCATAGAGGGAAGATTACAATGATTCATGATGAAGAAAATTGAAACAGAGGAGGCGTAAAAATTATGGTACGGCCGTAAAGATGTTTACGGCAGTAATCTGGGCGAACAACGGTGGCGCTCGGTTTTCTAGTGATTTCTCCTCCATCTGATCTCTGATCACGTTGAAACTTCGGGGGTGTCTTCTTCTCCTCTATGCGTAGCTTCCACTCAAATTTCACGGCCAGAGAAGCTCGGAATTGGTCACGGCGGTGGAACACTAGGCGGCGGCGTGAACTCTGATTTCTCTCTAGCCAGTGGATCAAAATTGGGGCTTTTGGTGTGCTTGGCTTCGTCTCGTCGATGGCTCACTTTCTCCTTCTTACAGCTTCCCTTTTAAACACCTGGATCGTTTGAAATCATCTACGTAAAAATTAGACTTCTGAGTTGACCGGGAAAGTCGCAAGCAGCGATGAAATTACGGCCGTAATGATCCTTATGGCAGGGCCATAATCTTGACAGCGAACTCTCGCGTGAAACTCTTTTGGGATTACGGTACCATATTGTTCTTTACGGTAGTGCCGTAATGTGAACAATCTCTCAGGTGAAAAATCGACTAGAATTACGGTGCCGTAGAGAGGATTACGGTAGTGCCGTAAGCGTCACAAAGTCTCTATCCAAAAATGCCTATTAATTACGGCATCGTAAAGATATTTATGGTTGTGCCGTAACGTTCATCGATTCTCTGCCCGATTAAAGCTCCAAATTACGGTACTGTAAAGCATTTGTTGGGGGTGCCGTAATTTCCTCTGAAGCTCCAAATCTTCTGAAATTTGACGTGTGATCTTCTTTTGATGTTGTGAGTTTGATTATGCACTTGGATTGCTCGAAATCGACTGAAAAATATGCCTTTTTGCTTGAAAATCATCAAAAACATAAAAGAGTGTAGATTCCGCAGATATTGATAAAATATGGCATAAAAACAAGCAAAGTCTATGAATATGACACATAAATATCAATAAAATGGCATAGAAATCACGATGAATTTCAGTGTCATCAAACACATAAGGCTCAACCGTTGCTTGTCCTCAAGCAAAAACCAAGAAAATTCAAAAATTGATCATAGGCATAGACTTTCTCATGGAAAATAAATTTATAACATACAATCACCAATGGAAATTCTTCATTAATTGCATCATAAAATTTTAAAATAGATATATCGTCTTCTAAATCTAATTCTCAAGATTCACAACTTAGTCAAATAAAACTTCACAACTTGCATAAAAGAAAGAATTTCAATCTCAAGACTTTATCCAATTTTCAGTTTAGGTTTATCATACTTTTGCTTATAGGAATAGGATATCCAAAATGTTTTTCCACTCATATCTTTCTTTTTCTTTTTGTTTTTGGATGGTATGTACCTACATAGATACATACTTTTTGTTTCTTTTTGCATCAATCACATTCTCTAATTCGATTACCACCTTTTTTGCTTACAGGAATAGAACTCATGTCTTTTTAGTATTGGGAATCTTTACCAAAGGCAGCGGAGTTAATGTGAATAGATTCCTCTCATTTCTTTTTAGACATCAACCCATGTCGTTCGGTACCACTGTCAATTTTACACCGTGCCAAGTAGGGGAGTCTCTCACTATTTTTGTGGATTTTGGATTCTTTTTCCCAACAAATAGTAAAATAAACAAAACCACAATTAGACTAGTCAATCAATATCAATTCAAGCATTCATACTCATATGCTGATTTTATTCAAGAAGTAGTTTCACTTTTAAATCAAATTTTCAAACAACATATCTCCCTAAAATCTTACTCCTCAACCAATGAAGAATTTCAAAAGTAGACATGTATAAGAGAAATAAATTTGACATGATAGGCCTTATTCTAGTCTCAATTTTGGATTCACTCATCAACATCAAACATCAATCAAGCCATATACAATAATCCCAAAGGTAGATCAAGGCCATTCATATCAAAATTTGCTCATCATCATCATGTAATGTCATCAAAATATTATCAAGTGAATACAACCATATTGAAAAGAATATCATCATAATCATTATACAACCCCATCGAAGATCGAAAAGATAAACGTGAAAAATAGAGTAGTAGTGCTGGCAGACACAAAGGTGTAGAAGAAGCATCCTTCCCTTCAACACATGAAATATCAATAAGATACTTAAAGTGAAAGACAAAAGATAAAAGGGAAAAGTGATGCTCACAAGACTCTACCAATCTTCACTGCCATCAGATCCTATCTCTTCGGTGCTCTGTGATGCGGCGTCTATAGGATCAGTAGGTGGTGCTCTCTGATGCCCTCCATACTCTCCACTCCTCTAGGGATCTTGAAAATCGAAGTGTTCATACAAGAAATTTCCCATCTCCTCCATGTAGGTACTCAGATTTTCAATGTCTTTATGCATGTGATGCATAGAATCAGTCATCTGGCCTACGGAACCTCTCATGTCACTCATTGTGTTCATCACTCTCTCCATCCTCTGCTCCTATCGGTACAGCTGAGTGGAGAGATATCTAAATCCGGGATTGAAGGCACTGGAGAATCTGCTGCCTGAGTCTGGGTGTGTGGAAGAATCTGCAGCTCCAGATGGCTGCTCCATGCCCATCCCAAAAGGATCATCATTACCACCCCAGGGTGGTGGTGGTATGGTACTGAGAGGGGGTGGCATTGCAATGTCGGCGTCTTTTGGAACCAACCTCCAGTTCTCTTGGTTTCTAACCGTGGTCTTCTCAGTGCATGGAAGTGATAACTTATGTCCTTTAGGTCCAAGAATCAGTGAAAAATTGTCTCCTTCTCTTATCACCATTTTCATTGCAACACAAGACTCTATGTCAAGTCTTGGACTCCCTCTTGCAATCTCTGTCCCATAGGGCTCAACTCTCAAGTACAGGGCTATAGGTGTAATGAAACCACCTATCACAATAGCTCCTTTCTTTGCCCTAGAAACATTTTCCAAGTGTTTCATGAAGAAAAAGTCAACATCTAAGAGATATCCAAATAGCATACTCCATAAAAAGAACAACTCAGCTTGCCTCACCATCCCATCACTATCACCTCTACCAAAGACAGTGTGGGCCAAAACTCTGTGAACATACTTGATGCAAGGATTGGAAACCTTTGAAGCTCTAGTAGTAAGTGCTGAAAAGTGGGTCTCTTCAGTGATTTGGTTCCAAAATACATCCTCAGCATACCTCACTGAAACTGATGTGCAGCCTCCTGTACCAAATTGGAAGATGGTTCTCAAGTCTTTCAAGGACATCTACCTCTCTACATTAGCTATGCGGAAGGTGATATAACCATCTGCATGTCTTTCACTATACTCATACAGCTGTGTATCAAAACTACTCAGAAATTCAAGCACCAATGGTAGATATGTTTGTGGTGTCATTTGGAAGAATCTTTGAGCTTTGATTTGCTCAAACATCCACATGACATCTTCATGCAAACCCAATGTCTCCAATGTTCTCTTATCAGCATACTTGGTGGCAATTACTCTTCTCTCAACTAGCTGATTATATCTTGCAGCTTGAATTTCATTTTTGAACAAAATTCCATGTGGGTTGGGTGGAAAGGAAGGTTCAGCTGGTGCCTTTCCTTTTCTCTTGGCTACAAGTCCTTTGGTTCTTGGTGGCGTTGTTACAATCACAAGTTGCAACAAAGATTCAACATAGATATAGCAAGTATATGACAACAAATAAGGATAACACTTCCAATTGTCATCAGCGACATTAATCAAGTAAAATGTTAACTCAAAATCATGCTTGGACTCAGAAACTGTTGGTGTATATGCCCTAGGACCTAGTTTTGGTCAACTTATGTACTACTTGACATTGATATTTATATATCATTCTGGCATTGTCGTTATCATTGTTTGACTACACCTGCGATTGTGTACTTACATGATAATGTCCCTGGAGACAGATTGGATCTGTGCTCGAATAATTATCCCCAGTCAATGTACCTGAGTGGATATGGGACAGATCTGGTACTTGAGAGACTGGTATGTGGGCTGGTTAGGCACGTGATGCTAACGCAGACACATGGGTATATCATTGGGGATATACTGGATAGACCCGCTATGAGGCTATGACTTGGTGTCATGAGTTATCCTCATAAGTGACAGGAGATGCATTGATCCCTTAACTTGAGGTCATTGATCATTCTATATGATTAGGGACTTGCTTTGATACAACCTAACACCTTGCCGTAGCTGGGAGGTCATAACGGTTGTTATTGAGCATGTCACGACCCATATGAGAAGATCAATGGACAGACATAGGATTTTCCCCTTCCCTAAGGAAGCATGATATCCATGGAGCTCCTTTATGGTTCTATGACTGAGAGTGTATGGCCATACCTAGGTGAGAACCTGTTTTAGTCATAGCCATGTGATTGGATGAAAACAAGTGGTGACACACTTGTCCAATCGGATATCAGTTCGGCAAAGAGACTGTAATGCATCTGTACCTAGTTGCGATGATGGGGATGTCGATGTCGATATCCATTCCAATGACCTGGGTAGTAGCGATGCACTGCTAGGTGCCACTCACTGCTTGTGATGACCTTTGGTCAGCACTGCCAGCGTCAGAGGAACCTACAGGGTCGCACACCTTGATACTTGAGTTCTCGTATTGATCGGGAAGCCTTATGATCGAGTTATTGGATAACTCGGATCTAATTGGGAGATTTCATCAGCGCCAATGGGCCTGATAAGATGGAAGAATGTTATTGGAGCCAAACTTCATTTTTGGCAGGTTGACCCGTATTTGACCATGGTTGGTCACATTTGGATTAGGGTTGCATTGGATTGGATCCAAGTGCTTAATCAACCTATGCAATGATGTTTGGGCTAGCTCATTATCCAATGAGGCCCAATAACAAGTTCTCAGGAAGAGATGAGAGGCTAAAAGGGTATAATGGGGAGAAACATGAACCATTAGGCGCCAGGGGCATAATGGGGTCATGTTGGCGCCTTTGCTTCATTATGGAAGTAAAGGGCGCCTCCCCCTCTCTTCCTAGGATGGAATGCATGCCTCTATGGCATTGCTTGAGGCGCAAGGCAAGGCCTTAGCGCACAAGGAAAGGCGTGGGAACAAAAGGTAAGGTTTAATGAGAATTATGGAAATGTCTTGGAGACTTTCCTTATCTCAAACCTCCTCATCCTAGCCCTACACTTGTCATGATCCTAGCCATTACCCTAACCGCCTCTTGCCCTATAAATATGACCCTAGTTGCCCCCTCTTGTGGGTAATCAATCCTTGAAGGCGTGAACACAAGAAGAGGGGCGAAAGGCTTGGGACAAGGGCGCATCTTCTTCCATAACCGCGAGCTTCTTCCCTTCTTCCTCCTTGGTGCAAGAGAAGGAAAGGCTTGGCGGCATTCTCCCTTCTCCTCTCTTCTTCTTCAATTGGCGCTTCTACCTTGGAGGTGGCGCAAGCATTCAAGAAGAGAACTAAGGCTTGGATCTTCTTCCCGAGGCTAGCACCGGGCGTGGGAGAAGAGAACTCAAGAGATCCGTGTGTGTGAGACTGCAGAGGGCGCACACTTGGGCGCCTACATCGGCATCGCTCTACATTGCTCTTAAGGTATTTCCTAACTCATCGTGTCGACTCCCTTGCTTGTGATCTTCACTGGGTTTTTGGGACCGGCCTGTTTCGGGGACATTCTTCCGCTGCTAAAAATGTATGTCCATAACTCTGAAAATTGTAAAATGTCCCCGGGGTTTCCCAACAGTGGTATCAGAGCGACTTGCAAGACTCGAATGATGTTTTATGCTTTTCTTCCATGCTCACATGCCATATCTCTATTTTCGTAAATAGCATGATGCATGGCAATCGATTTTTCTAAAAGTAGAAAAATTAGGGTTTCTTGTTTCTATCATCCTCTCAATCTCTTTTGGAATTTTTGGACTATTTTTCTTGTTTGATTTAAAGATCAAAGGCGTACGTAATTTTGTCAAGTAGGACGGGCATTGTGTCTTCGGACTGGCCAAGTCTCTTGATCTGACAAAATTGCCAGCCGAAAGGATATCTGAAATCATCATGAAAATAAATCGTAATAAACCAAAAGACTTGTGAGAAGAAGATGAGGAAAAGAAACTGATTTTATGAAAAAGTAAAATTTCAGATTTTATGTTTTTCATGAGCATGTAGAATTGCATGAGTAAATACCTTGATTGTGCATGATGTTGTGATCATTAGTCAACCCCCCCCCCTTTGCATGCCTGCGATGTATCCTTGTGCGGCCTGCGTGCCATCTTTTTCATTATTTTTGTAAAAATTAAGAGGAAGATTAAGGGCTAGGCGCATCCTTCTTGGACCTTGATGCTCGCATCTTGCTTGATGGCGCAAGCATGCAAGGTGACGCATGCAAGCTGGTGCTTGGTTGCTTGGTGGCGCAAAAGGTCTTGGCCCCTTTCATGGTGGCGCACCTTCCTTGGAGGAAGACCATGGCATTGGCCGAACCTATGGGGAACTTCGAAAGTATTCCTCTATGGTTTGAGAGCTAAACCATGAGAGAAGGACCTTGGAGCCATCCTTGAAGTTCAAGCTAGAGGTCGGCTAGGCTAGGTCTAGTTTTTAGGGCTTGAGTTCTAGGACAAGAGTTGAACCTATTTCATGGCATGGATTGGTTCAATGTCTTGTATAGGATATGATCACATCATCCTTTACTGCTTTTATTATTATCTGCAGAAGCATGCCTGAAATGTTTTACCGTTATGTTATCACTATAGGATTGCATGCCTGTAATGATAGACATAAGATAAAACTGAGATGATGAGACCTTAAACAAAACCCTCAATTAAAATATCAAGTCTGGTAGCCTTCTAACGCGTAGCCCTCACTAAGCTATTGATCAGTGGAGTTGTGAATTGTTTCCCACCCTCGTGGGACACACCCACTTATCTTTAGAAAGTGCGTGGTGGCAATGGTTTCCCCAGTCCAGTATTAACCTGGGCGTGCCTTCGCAAGGAAACTCGTTGGCCCTAGGCATAACGGTTAGGAATGGACTTGACTAGAAGTTCACATGTGCTGGGCACATGGTGAAAGTCTAGAGGCATCGTTGAGAGGTAAAGGTTTCATGTTGTATCCAGCCCTCGCTGGACATGAAATGCCCAAACTGTCTCAACAAGGGGAGTTGCTTGGAGCAACCGGCCGGCGCGCCCACCTTAGGAAACATGGGTTACTTTGTGCATCTCATCCCATCCTCGTGGGACGCAAAGCCTCATGTGAAATAAGGATCCCATCTCACTAGGAAGTTTTAAACTTCCCGATTGACTTTGTGGGTTGTCAATTCGAATATAAAATAGTGGGAGCCATGGTCATTTAAAACAAGTCCAGTTTAAATGACTCGAGGTAGTACTAATCTGCTATTTCTTGGTTGTTGTAGAACAATGGCTGTGAACAATGGCAGATGGTCACTGCGATCTACCCTGGAAAGGGATAAGTTGGTTGGATCCAACTTAAAGGATTGGTATATGAACTTGAGAATTGTGCTCAAGCTCGAGAGGAAACTATATATCCTTGAGAAGCCAATTCCTGAGCTACTTCCATGCTTGGCCTCAGCGGCTGAGAAGGATGCTTATGATAAGCATCAAGCTGATACTTTGGAGGTTGCCCAATTGATGCTAACCAACATGTCGCCCGAGCTAAGAGGGCAATATGAATCTAAGAGTGCCTCTGAAATTATTTCTAGTCTAAGGCAGCTCTTTGATGCATTGGTTGAGCTCAACCCTCCTAAAGTAGACATTCAGTGTGTTAAGCCCAAAGGCTTAACTAATACATTGAAAACAAAGATGGAAAGAGTCAGGAATAATAAGTGCTACTCATGTGGAGGACCACCTCACATGATAAAGGACATAGTACGACTTCAGAATGAGGAGAAGAAAGGCTTGGCCTTAACTTCTAGCTCAGGTATTTATGTTACAGAAGTCAACCTTTCTACTTCTATGTCATGGGTATTGGATACCGCATGTGGAGCTCATATTTGTACAAATATGCAGGGGCTCAAGAAAAGTAGATTGGTGCGGCTTGGAGAGATTGACCTACGCGTTGGAAACGGGGCACAGGTTGCTGCTGTTGTTGTAGGCGTTTTGACTCTCTCCTTGCCTTCTGGACTTCAATTAGAACTAGACAATTGCTTTTGTGTACCTTCGCTAACAAAGAACATTGTATCCATTCCTTGCTTGGCGAGGAAAAGATTTAAATTTGAAATAAATAAGAACTCCTGTTCTTTTTCATTTGCAAATATGTTATATGGGAAGGGTACTTTGTGCAATGGTCTATATATCTTGGATATGGAAAGTTCTATTTGTAACATAAGCAATAAGAGGACCAAACTGAGTGGTTCAGTTGGTGCTTTCCTATGGCACTGTCGATTAGCCCATATAAATAAGAATCGCATCCAACAACTCCATGCAAATGGATTGTTAGATTCAAGTTCCTTGGAGGAATTTGATACTTGTGAACCCTGTTTATTAGGGAAAATGACAAAGGCGCCCTTCACCAAGATTGGTGAGAGGGCAGAAGGTTTATTGGATCTCATACATATTGATGTGTGTGGACCCTTCAATAAACAAGCCAGAGGAGGGTACTACTACTTCATTACCTTCACTGATGACTTCAGTAGGTATGGTTATGTCTACTTAATGAGACATAAATCTGAATCCTTTGAGAAATTCAAGGAGTTCAAGAATGAAGTAGAGAACCAGCTTGGAAGATCCATTAAAGCTCTTCGATCAAATCGAGGTGGAGAATACCTGAGCGGAGAGTTCTTTGACTATCTGAGAGAGTGTGGGATCATATCCCAACCCACTCCTCCTGGAACACAATCGAACTTTATTGGATATGGTTCGATCCATGATGAGTCATGCAACTCTACCTTCATCATTCTGGGGGCATGCACTAGAAACAGCTTCTTTGATACTGAATAATGTTCCATCTAAGAGTGTCTCCAAAATACCATACGAGATATGGAGTGGGAGACGCCCTAATCTCACGTTTATCAGGATCTGGGGATGTGAGGCTTATGTCAAACGTCAGGATTCTAGCAAGCTAGAACCTAGATCTGATAAGTGTGTGTTTGTGGGGTATCCTAAGGAAACTAAAGGATACTACTTCTATGTCCCAACCGAGAACAAAGTTTTTGTTGCTCGGGGTGCTGTCTTTCTAGAGAAAGAATTTCTTATGAAAGAAGTTAGTGGGAGGAAGTTTGACTTGGATGAGGTCCAATTGCAAGCACAAGACAAAGAGATGGAATCTGAGCTACCTGCACCGATTGCTAGGCAACCTGAGGCTCAGACACAGGTCCCGCGTAGGTCTGGGAGAATTCGTCGTGGACCTGAAAGGTATGGGTCGCTACCGACCCAACACGATGGGATCTTCATCATTGAGGATGAACCTAGAACCTATGATGAGGCGGTCAGTGGACCGGACTCCGAGAAATGGCTTGACGCCATGAGATCTGAGATGGATTCCATGTCGGCTAACCAAGTCTGGAATTTGGTTGAGCTGCCTGATGGGGTAAAACCCATAGGGCGTAAATGGGTCTTCAAGAAGAAGACAGACATGGATGGCAAAATAGTTACCTATAAGGGTAGACTAGTGGCTAAAGGATTTAAACAAGTCCACGGGGTGGACTATGATGAAACATTCTCGCCAGTTGCCATGATTAAATCCATTCGGATTCTGCTTGCTATAGCTGCATATCATGACTATGAGATATGGCAGATGGATGTGAAGACAGCGTTCCTTAACGGGAAGCTGACTGAGGATGTGTATATGACACAACCTGATGGCTTCATCCATCCTGCAGAGGCTAATAAGGTCTGCAGGCTAAAGAGGTCCATTTATGGATTAAAGCAAGCATCTCAAAGTTGGAATCTTCGATTTGACGAAGCCATAAGAGATTATGGCTTTATCAAAAGCGAAGATGACGCCTGTGTATACAGAAAATTCAGTGGGAGCTTGGTGATTTTTCTGGTCTTGTATGTTGATGACATACTGCTCATCGGAAATGACATCCCTAGTCTTCAAGCTGTGAAGACATCGTTAGGGAAGTGTTTCGAGATGAAAGACTTAGGGGAGGATGCCTATATTCTAGGCATGAGGATCTACCGGGATAGATCCAAGAGACTTCTGGCCCTTAGTCAAAGTACTTACATTGATAAGGTACTGGAGAGGTTCTACATGGAGCAATCCAAGAAAGGATACCTTCCAGTGAGACATGGCCTTACTCTCTCAAAGAGCCAGTGTCCTACAACACAGGCTGAGAGGGATGACATGAGTCAAATTCCTTATGCTTCGGCAGTAGGATCGATCATGTATGCAAAGTTATGTACTAGACCAGATGTGGCATATGCAGTAAGCGTAACCAGCCGATACCAATCCAATCCAGGTCTGCAGCACTGGGTGGCTGTAAAGAACATCCTAAAGTAACTGAGAAGAACTAAGGATTTGTTCTTGGTCTATGGGGGACAGGAAGAGCTCAGTATGCAGGGCTATACTGACGCATCGTTCCAGTCTGACCCTGACGACTTTAGATCGTAGACCGGCTGTGTTCAAGATAAATGGAGGCGTTGTATGTTGGAAGAGCTTCAAGCAATCCACCATAGCAGATTCTACAACCGAAGCTGAGTATGTGGCTGCTTCTGAGGCAGCCAAGGAAGCTGTTTGGATAAGGAAGTTCTTATGTGATCTTCAAGTGGTACCTAGTGCAATGGATCCCAATGAACTCTACTGTGACAACAATGGAGCAATTGCACAAGCCAAGGAACCACGGTCTCATCAAAGATCTAAACACATACTCAGAAGATTTCACCTGATCAGAGAGATCATTGACAGAGGTGATGTCAAGATTAGCAAAGTAGACACAGAGAACAATCTGGCAGACCCATTGGCCAAGGCTTTGGCGCAGCAGAAGCATGATGGTCACGCTAGAGATATGGGGTTGAGATTCCTCAACTTCTAGGTCTTAGTGCAAGTGGGAGATTGTTGGTGTATATGCCCTAGGACCTAGTTTTGGTCAACTTATGTACTACTTGACATTGATATTTATATATCATTCTGGCATTGTCGTTATCATTGTTTGACTACACCTGCAATTGTGTACTTACATGATAATGTCCCTGGAGACAGATTGGATCTGTGCTCAAATAATTGTCCCTAGTCAATGTACCTGAGTGGATATGGGACAGCTCTGGTACTTGAGAGACTGGTATGTGGGCTGGTTAGGCACGTGATGCTAACGCAGACACATGGGTATATCATTGGGGATATACTGGATAGACCCGCTATGAGGCTATGACTTGGTGTAATGAGTTATCCTCATAAGTGACAGGAGATGCATTGATCCCTTGACTTGAGGTCATTGATCATTCTATATGATTAGGGACTTGCTTTGATACAACCTAACACCTTGCCGTAGCTGGGAGGTCATAACGGTTGTTATTGAGCATGTCACGACCCATATGAGAAGATCAATAGACAGACATAGGATTTGCCCCTTCCCTAAGGAAGCATGATATCCATGGAGCTCCTTTATGGTTCTATGACTGAGAGTGTATGGACATACCCAGGTGAGAACCTGTTTTAGTCATAGCCATGTGATTGGATGAAAACAAGTGGTGACACACTTGTCCAATCGGATATCAGTTCGGCAAAGAGACTGTAATGCATCTGTACCTAGTTGCGATGATGGGGATGTCGATGTCGATATACATTCCAATGACATGGGTAGTAGCGATGCACTGCTAGGTGCCAGTCACTACTTGTGATGACCTTTGGTCAGCACTGCCAGCGTCAGAGGAACCTACAGGGTCGCACACCTTGATACTTGAGTTCTCGTATTGATCGGGAAGCGTTATGATCGAGTTATTAGATAACTCGGATCTAATTGGGAGATTTCATCAACGCCAATGGGCCCGATAAGATGGAAGAATGTTATTGGAGCCAAACTTCATTTTTGGCAGGTTGACCCGTATTTGACCATGGTTGGTCACATTTGGATTAGGGTTGCATTGGATTGGATCCAAGTGCTTAATCAACCTATGCAATGATGTTTGGGCTAGCTCATTATCCAATGAGGCCCAATAACAAGTTCTCATGAAGAGATGAGAGGCTAAAAGGGTATAATGGGGAGAAACATGAACCATTAGGCGCCTAGGGGCATAATGGGGTCATGTTGGCGCCTTTGCTTCATTATGGAAGTAAAGGGCGCCTCCCCCTCTCTTCCTAGGATGGAATGCATGCCTCTATGGCATTGCTTGAGGCGCAAGGCAAGGCCTTGGTGCACAAGGAAAGGCGTGGGAACAAAAGGTAAGGTTGAATGAGAATTATGGAAATGTCTTGGAGACTTTCCTTATCTCAAACCTCCTCATCCTAGCCCTACACTTGTCATGATCCTAGCCATTACCCTAACCGCCTCTTGCCCTATAAATATGACCCTAGTCGCCCCCTCTTGTGGGTAATCAATCCTTGAAGGCGTGAACACAAGAAGAGGGGCGAAAGGCTTGGGACAAGGGCGCATCTTCTTCCATAACCGCAAGCTTCTTCCCTTCTTCCTCCTTGGCGCAATAGAAGGAAAGGCTTGGCGGCATTCTCCCTTCTCCTCTCTTCTTCTTCAATTGGCGCTTCTACCTTGGAGGTGGCGCAAGCATTCAAGAAGAGAACTAAGGCTTGGATCTTCTTCCTGAGGCTAGCACCGGGCGTGGGAGAAGAGAACTCAAGAGATCCGTGTGTGTGAGACTGCAGAGGGCGCACACTTGGGCGCCTACATCGGCATCGCTCTACATTGCTCTTAAGGTATTTCCTAACTCATCGTGTCGACTCCCTTGCTTGCGATCTTCACTGGGTTTTTGGGACCAGCCTGTTTCGAGGACATTCTTCCGCTGCTAAAAATGTATGTCCATAACTCTAAAAATTGTAAAATGTCCCCGGGGTTTCCCAACAGAAACCAATGAAAAATCGAAAAGGGCGACGGTGAATAGTAAAACCTAAACTCGTTCATCATGTTTCAGCACAGATCTCCCTAGAAATTTGTCTGAATTTCTTGAAACAAGAAAGAATCGAAAGCCTACCCTATCATGAGCAGATAGAAACAAAAAGCCCCAAAATTGGTTGAGAAACGAAAGCACACGAGTGAAAGGGGCGAAAGTTAAGTTAAAACTCGCCAAAACAGTGAAATCAGATGAAAGGTTACCAAATCGGCGGTGATAACCGGACGGAAAGGGTCGTCTGAGTCTTCTAAAGGTAGGGGAAGGTTGGAACTCCCAGATTGGTGCACGAGCGAGTAAGAAGGCACGAAAACGGCAGCGGAAGAAATGGTGTTATGGCACCTTTATCGCGTTTGCCAAATACATTTACAGCTGTAAAGAATGTTACGGCGGTGCCGTAATGGTAAAAACTTTTGGGTCGAAAAGTAGCAGCGGTTACGGTACCGTAAATAATGTTACGGCGGTGCCATAAAATCGATCAGAAATTTATTATTATTTTTTTTTAGTAAAAAGATTCAAAATTCAAAAAAATTCAAAAATCAAAAATTTAAAATTAAAAAATTACGGCACCGTAAACATGTTTACGGTACTGCCATAAAACGAAAAACTCTCGGGAAGATTTTGTCACAAAATACGGTACCGTAAAGGCATTTACGGTGGTACCATAACGGGTTAAAACTCTCTGCTTAAAATTGACCGGGATTACGGTACCGTAAAGAATGTTATGGTAGTGCCATAATTTTGCGCCAATTCTTGATTCCTACAAAAAAAATTTTGCAAAAATTAGTCCTAAAAGAAAATTAAAATAAAGTAAATGAAAGAGAGCAAAACTAAAGTTAGAAAGCTTGGGTTGCCTCCCAAGAAGTGCTAATTTAAAGCTCATTAGCTTGACCCTTTAACACTCCGGTGTGATCGTGAATTCCTCTGTTGCCTTTCTGATTTTTCTTTTGTTTGGGCATCACATTGAGCCACATAAGGCTTAGCCTTGAAACACTCTCCAATTTTATTCCAAATCTTTTTTCCTTTGTCCATTAATGTAGATCTTCTTCTCCTTTTTCTCCTTCTTATAGAATTTTTGTTCTTCTTCTCCTACATCCCTTTTTCAACATCCTCAGAAGAATTGTTAATTTCAGAATTTGAGGGTTCATCAAATAAGCTTGAAACATCATAAGTATCATCATTAAATATTTCAACACTACAACAAGATCCTGAGTATGAAAGTTTGTTCAATGAATCATTAAGATTAAATTCAATCTTGTTGTCAAAAATATCAAAAGTAATCTTTCCCTCTTTCACATCTATGTTTGCCTTAGCAGTGGCTAATAGTTGTCTCCCAAGAATTATAGGATTTCTAGAATTTTCCTCCATGTCTAACACTACAAAATCAGCGGGTATGAAAAACTCACCTATCTTTATTGGCACATTTTCCAAAATACCTACAGGATACATTACCGATGAGTCTGCGAGCTACAAGGATATAGATGTAGGCTTTAGCTCTCCAAGATTCAGTTTCCTGTAAGTAGAAAGAGGCATTAGACTAACACTTGCACCTAAGTCACATAAGGCTCGGTCAAAAGCCATAGTGCCTATAGAACATGGTATAGAAAAACTACCTGGATCCTTCAGTTTAGGTGGCAGTTTATTTTGAATGACTGCACTACAATCTTTAGTTAGAGTAACCATGCAAGTACCATAATCATCTAATTTTCTTTTGTTAGACAAAATCTCCTTTAAAAATTTTGCATAAGATGGCATTTCAGTAATAGCTTCAGTAAATGGAATGTTAACATAAAGCTTTTTCAGGATTTCAAGGAATTTGCCAAACTTCTTGTCTAATTTGTTTTGGACTAACCTCTGAGGAAAAGGTATTGGTGGTCTATAGGGTGGAGGTGAGTTAGGGTTAGGATTGTCCTTCTCACATAATTCATCTACTTTTGGTTCATCACCCTTTTGGGGTGGTAAACAAGTTTGGGATTCCTCATGTGAAGAAGATTCTCCTAACTCTAATTCCTCTTGATTATCATCAAGCCCTTTTTCAGTGTTTTCAAACCTCTCTCTAGGTTCTCCTAGTTGTTTTCCACTTCTAGTCATGATGGCATTACAGTGCTCTCTAGGGATTATCTCAGGTTTTGCAGGCAATTTTCCAGGGGGCCTGTAAGGTACACTAGCATGTTGTGCAATTTGGTTTTCTAAAATCTTATTATGTGCTTCTACTCTTTCCAGTCTGGAGTTGTTTTGATCAAGACTTTCTCTAAATCCTTCAATTTGTCTATCTTGCTTTGACATGTGTTGGTCTTGCTTAGCCATAAACTGATTTTGGCTGGCTATCATCTCTTCAAGCATGGATTTTAACTCAGAACTTTGATCCATGTTTTGGTTTTGATTTTGGATAGGATTTGCCCTTTGGAATCCTTTATTCTCAGTTTGTCCCCTCTCATAATTGTTGTTTTTCCATTAAAGGTTGGGGTGATTTCTCCATCCAGGGTTGTAAGTGCTAGAATAGGGGTCATTAGGTCTACCTTGATTATAATTCCCTATGGCATTCACATGCTCATTACCCTGGTCTACAACAATTCTACAATTTTCAGAAGTACGACCATCATTGCCACAAATTTCACAAGTGATAGCAGAAATAGAAGCAGTTTGCATAGAATTAAATTTGCTGCATAAAGAGTCTACCTTCTCTGCTAAGGATCACTATCCATGACTTTCACCCTTACCATGAGAAGGCTTGTATAGTACTCCTCTCTCAGCACTCCATTGATTGTGATTCAATGTCATCTCCTCTAGCAATCTGAAGGCAGCATCAACTATTTTGCTCATAAGAGCGCCACCTGCAGCAGCATCCACAGTTAATTTGGTATTATCCGATAATCCATGGTAAAAAGTTTGCAGTAAAACCTAATCTTCAATGCCATGGTGAGGACACTTCCGCTGTAAATCATTAAATCGCTCCCATGCCTCACTGAACAACTCCCCATCTCTTTGTCAAAAATTTGTGATTTGATTTCTCAGTTGAATTGTCTTGCTTGGGGGAAGTATTTCGTCAAGAAGGAATTTGACAATTGATCCCAAGTTGTGAAGGTCCCGGCCGGTTGTGATTGAAGCCATGTCTTTGCCCGGTCCCTAAGAGAAAAAGGAAAAAGCCTTAATCTTAAAGCATCATTAGAAACACCATTTATTTTGATAGTATCACATAATTCCAAAAAGAAAGACAAGTGTTGGTTGGGATATTCCAGAGGAGATCCTCCAAACTGGTTCTGTTGAATCATTGAAATAAAAGCAGGCTTGATCTCGAAGTTATTAGCCTCTATTGCTGGTCTAGCAATGTTGGATCAAATTTCTCGAGGATTAGGGGCTGCATAGTCCCTAAGTGTTCTCTGATTATCCCCCATCTCTGCATTTTCTTCTGGTGATGTCTCTTGAGATATCTCTTTTAAATCTTCCTCCAGTCTTAACTTCCTGCGTACTCTCAATGTTTTATTGATTTCAGAATCATATGGAACAAGTGGTCCTGACCTAAGACTCCTGCGCATGCAAAACAGATAAATCAAGTGATTTCAAGAAAAACAAAAAATAAACAGTAAATAAAAATAGTAAATAAAAACCTAGTCTAGCAATAATCTCAATGTCTTCGATATCAACAAAAACTAAGGTCCCCGGCAATGGCGCCAAAAACTTGTTGTATCCCAAGTTGTTTGGCGTGTACCTTGGACTAATCCCCGGCAACGGAGCCAAAAACTTGTTGTGTCCACAAGTGTACGGATACTTGAAGTAATAAAAAAAGTATCGAATCCACAAGGACCTATGCTGCTGAGTCCGAATAATTGATTTTTCACTATCTAGGCAATCGAAAGAGTGTAAACTAGCAAACGAAGACCAAAGCGCTAAAATAGAATTATCAGAGAGAGAAGCTAGGACTAGGGTTTCGTTCACTTTAATTTTTATGACTAGACATGAATAGAGATTTCATCAGTTTAATTTCAACATGACAAAGATGTAATTTACTTGAATAAAAGGATTATCTCACTTTCGTGCAGACAAGCATGCAGGGATAAATTCTTTGCTCTCGCGCAAGAGTTGTCCCAATGCTAATGATAAGTAAATCATCAACTGAGAACTCAAGGATCACTTTCGTGCATCCGAGTTCTAAGTCGATAATCTCTAGTGGAATCTCAAGGATCACTTTCGTGCATTCGAATCTCGACACTAGTTTTACTCAAGGTTCTCTAACGTTCCGATCTTTGCTTTCGCACAAGATCTCCACGTTTGAAAGCTTAGACTCAATCCAAGATTTATATTCTTATCATAGTAGTTAGCTTACTAGAATCAAACAAACAAGAACTAACCTAAAAGGGGTTCCTATCATGCAATTATAGAGTTCCAAATTCTCAAGCAATTACTTTTCAGTCAATAGTAAAAATTCTAAAACACAAATAGTAATATAGATCTGAGGAGAGTCTAAGGACAAAATATCACATGAGTAAAATCATCATGCTAAGATTAAACAAGATGAAATAATAGAAAGATAGTTATCTAGTCATTAAAACTCAAGTGAATTACTCCCCCATGTCCCAAAAGAGGTTTAAGCTATCATAGAGGGAAGATTACAATGATTCATGATGAAGAAAATTGAAACAGAGGACGCGTAAAAATTATGGTACGGCCGTAAAGATGTTTACGACAGTAATCTGGGCGAACAACGGTGGCCCTCGGTTTTCTGGTGATTTCTCCTCCATCTGATCTCTGATCACGTTGAAACTTCAGGGGTGTCTTCTGTTGGGGTATGCCCTTAAGGCTAATGTTTGAGGCCTTGGGATTGTAAAAGTATCATGTAATAAACTCTTAAGTTTATAAAAGGCATGGTTATTATTCAGGTTGTTACCTTGTCTGCTGTAATAAGTGTACTTCTGAATAATGTCTCAAAGCTGTTCAGCTAGGCTGACAGGCTATAAGTCCTTAGTCGAGATATCTTGGTGAACATGAGACAGCCTTGATATGATTGAGACTGATATGAGTGCTACTCCTATAGGATGCTTCGAGCATGGAATAAGATGTAGACTCATGGGTACATTGGATGTACTGGACAGACCCTACTGGGATATTCCATTGCTTGTCACAATGTGAATGATCCTTGTAAGCAGCAAGTGGCACATGTCCTTTGACTTGAGATCACTTGTGTTTCTAAATGATGATTGTCATTGTTTTGAGGTAGTTCAATATCATTTGAAACATAATGATTATAGACTATCTTGGATGGTGAGCTTGAGTCAGGTTAGGGCACTTGTGATAGATAAAGGATTGCCGTCTCCTTGTTCAGGGAGTGTGATGTTCTAATGGGGCCCCCCCTCTATAAGAGATGATTGAGAAAGTGTATGGCCATACCCAGATGACAGTGTTCATCTGATCTAATCATGCTCATAGTATTGGAGTTACAGGCTTGACATGCTTGTCCAATAAGAACATCCAGTGGCAAAGGAAACATGCATGCCTCGTGAGTTTGATTCACACTTGTGCTATGGTTTGGGAGTAGTCTTGGAAGACTCTTTCCTTTATATCGGGAGACAGTGATGTGTTGCTAGATACCCCTCACTGATCGTGATAACGTGAGTTATCGTTACCGACATTTAAAGGAAACCCTCAGGGTCGCACAAATTGGAGATATGGCTTACTTGAGTAAGATCGTGTGGACTGAATTGTTTGGGTTCAGTTTAAAGGGATTTAATCTCTGATTGTAAGTGAGATCTGGTCTGATCATGTTTGATTGATTAGGGCTTGAGATCGGTAAGCTTCGATCGAGAGAGATGATGCTAGATCGGTGAGATCAAGAGCATCAGGAGATGAACGGTTAGATCTTGAACCATTAGGTTCATAGATGGTCTAGACCATTTATTGGCTTGGCTTGGGTTAATTGGTCTTGGACCAAACCGACATTGAACCGGCTCATGGATGAGCGCATGGTTCATGTAAGGTGAGTTAAGGGCTTGGTTCACTTAGCGTGAACGCTTAAGCCTTCAACACATTCCATATTTGGAATTCGGTTTTCAAATGGGATGTGTGTAACGCCTCCACATAAGTGTGGGAGGTTACTCACTTGTTGAATGCGCTTGTGAAGGCTTCTCCAATTTTTCCGGTGAAGCACGACAAGGACGAAGACAAGGAAAAGGAGTCTCGCCAAGCAAGCTATTCTCTCCCTTCCATACGGCAAAGAACCTTGAAGCCTTGCTAGCACAAGGACGACAAGGTGTAGGCCATTTTTCTTCTTGTGTGTGGCACACTTTGGAGGAGAACCCTATCGTTCTCTAGCTTCCAAGCCGACTCCTTCCCATGGCCATGGTAACGAATCTCTCACTTGTTATTCAAGTTGATTATATGAAAGTATAGAATGCGATCTTATGTGGAAACCCTAATTCCGCTGCTATGAGAAAGAAAGATATGACTTGCGCCCCCCTCATGAAAGGGGTTCTTCTCACAATAGGGTTTGCGCTCCCCTCTTGAAAGGGTTCCTATCAATTGGTATCAGAGCGAATCTATACTTTTTCATATGATTGCTTGCGGTTCTAATGAGTAGATCATCATGTTTGATCCATGAATATGTTTGTGAATAGATCTAAAGGTGATTGCTTACATGCCGAAACCTACATGCTAGTTTAGAACTTAGATGTATGTTTCTTCATGAGTTGCGCAAGATGTATGTTTCTTCATGAGTTGCGCATGTTGTTGTGTTGGCGCATGATAAGTATGTTGAATGGTTGAATGATATTTCATCAAATCTTATACCTACTTGCGCGCAAACATTTAGATCTATATGCATCTACTATAAACCCTTAGATGGGTTGATGGGGCTGAAGTCACCTCTAGGTTAGATCCATTAGTCTGATCAGACCATCTGACAGTCTAGATGGATCGACCAGATGGCACCTGTGCGCAAGCACTAGGTGGCCATAGGTCGATTGCATCTTAGGCGTGTAGCGAGGTCTGGTTGAGACAACCAGTGAACACTCTTGAGTTAGGCCCGGGGTCACACCCGCTTGCCAAACCTCTTGAAGGTGGTTCAGCCCTTGGGGCATGCATGGTTGACCATTAGGTCAACTCGGGTCAGTTAGGACTCGGTGCATGCAAGGGCACAGGATCTAACTAGATGGATGAGTGGATCCCTATCAATGGACCATTGTAAGGTTGTAGGGCTCATAAGGAAATTAAAATTGATGCCATGGGGTTTTCAAAACTTTTAATTTCAAGATGATTGGATCACATGTTGATTGAACCATTTGCTTGTTTATTTAGTCTTATGTGGGTTGCCCAATTGTGTGCTGTGCTGGGGCCTGCGTGCCTGGACTTAAAAATTGTAAATTAATTTGTGATCTGCGAATCACATTGTACTTAATTTATAATATGTTGTTGACCTGCGAGTCAACCTTGTCTAGATAGATCAAATGTACTTTGATTAGACAAGAACAAAGGCACACATCCAAGTGGGGCATTCACCTGGTGGTGCACCTGAGGTGCTCTTGGCGCTAGGGCACTGGGTTGGACCAGATGAGATGCAATGAAGCTCAAGTGAAGACTTAAGTAATATTAAGGTCTTACTAGGGTTCATGGGCATTTACCACATAAGATCATGCTTTCTACTTATTGCTAATAATTAGAATTGCATTTTTATGTTTATCTTCTGCTATAGCCATAGGACATGCCTGATAGTAAGAAGATAAAAGACCGTTAAAATCCAACGCTAACATATCAAGCTCGTAAGCCTTCTGACGCGAAACCTCATCTTTCTGACTATCGTTGGAGCCGTGTTGAACCCACTCAGTGGGCACGTCCATCTATCTTCAGACGGTGCTGGATTTCACCTGCGTGTTACAGAGTTGGGATTTATCCCCTCTCGTTGCTCAGCATAGCACGTGGTGGTCCAGGGAGTAGGTCAGGTCAGCTTGACCATGTAGACTACATATGTGGCGCATATGGTAGCACATGGAGGCAGCCATCTTTGGGATCAGAGACTGTGTTGTACCAACTCAGTTGGCACAGTCTGCTGGATTGCCAAGATGAAGGGGAATCGCACGGGTTGGCGATTGGCTGGGACAGCCTACCAGAAACTAGTGCTTGTCATCTCTGTGCATCTTATCTCGCCTGAGCGGGACGCGGAGACCAAGTATGAAATCTGGATCCCATCTCACTAAAAGAGTGTTTACTCTTTCGGACTGTTTACTGGATTTTTCAGTCAGACAAAATAGTGAGAAAAGAATCTTTCTTAAGTCCTGGATTGATTCTGAAACATTGATACTGACCTTGCTGTTCTTGCTTGTTGTAGATTCCTGCAGCAACGAACACCATGAGCTTCAATGTGCGATCCCTACTGGAAAGGGAGAAGTTTGCTGGGCCGAACTTCTCTGACTGGTTCGGACACCTTAAGATTGTTCTTAAGGCAGAGAGGAAACTGTATGTCCTCGAGACGGCGATACCGCCGCAGCCCGCTCCGAACGCCGCAAGGGCGGTTCGGGATGCCTACGAAAAGCACGTCAATGATAGCATTGATGTCGCTTGCCTGATGCTAGCGTCTATGACGCCACCGCTGCAGCGTCAGCATGAGGATATGTCGGCTATAGAGATTATAGCGAACCTCAAGATGCTGTATGCTGCACAGGCGAGGACAGAACGCTATAATCTGACGAAGCTCTTCTTTCAGAGCAAACTGGCTGAAGGGAGCCCAGTGGGAGCTCACGTGCTCAAGATGATTGGGCACAAGGAGGCTCTGGAGAAACTGGGGCATACCGTCAACCAGGAGCTTGCTGTGGACATTATTCTGCAGTCTCTTCCGCCCTCTTTCGATGCGTTCATTATTAACTTTAATATGAACAAGATCGATTGTACGCCGGCAGAGCTGCTGAATATGCTCTTGACCACTGAGGAAACTCTGAAGGGTAAGCCTTCAACCTCTGTCTTGATGGTTCCTTCTAGGAACAAGAAGAAGGGGAAGAAGGGCAAGGCCCCTGTCAAGAATTACAGCAAGGCCCTGAAACAGAAGGTGAAGCGGTCGAAGGATAACTGGTGTTTCCACTGTGGCCAGCTGGGTCACTGGAAAAAGGACTGTAAAGCGCTCCAAGGAGATAAGAGGGGAAGCATCGCTTCTGGCTCAGGTATATATGTGACTGAGGTCATGTTATCTTCTTCTACCATTTCATGGGTGTTGGACACTGCATGTGGAGTTCACATTTGTTCAAATGTACAGGAACTCAAGAGAAGAAGGCAGGTGGGACAGCATGAGGTAGACCTACGAGTTGGAAACGGGGCACGGGTTGCTGCTGTTGCTGTAGGAGACTATTTCATTTCTTTACCATCTGGCGTTGTATTAGAATTAAACAATTGTTATTTTGTACCGAGTATTACCAAGAATATTATCTCTATTCCTGCTCTTGTCAGGAAAGGATTTGCCTTTGAATGCAATATTTCAAAGTGTGTTTTATCTCATGATAATATTGTGTATGCAACTGGTTCAATTAACAATGGGTTATACATGTTGGACATGGAAAATTCTATACAAAACATTGATAATAAGAAAGCCAAGTATGCTGATGACAGCACCTTGCTATGGCATAGTCGTTTAGGCCATATAAACGAGAAGCGCATTAAGCGGTTGCATGATCATGGACTGCTGGGATCATTCTCCTATGAGGAGATTGATACATGCAAAGCTTGTTTGATGGGTAAAATGACGAAGTCACCTTTTTCTAACAAAGGTCAAAGGACTTCAGGTTTACTTGACCTTATACACAGTGATGTGTGTGGGCCATTTAGTAAACATGCCAGAGGTGGCTATCAGTACTTCATTACCTTTACTGATGATTTCAGTAGGTATGGGTATGTCTATTTAATGAGACATAAAAGTGAATCTTTTGACAAGTTCAAAGAGTTCAAAAATGAAGTACAAAATCAGTTAGGCCGAAATATCAAGGCACTTCGTTCTGATCGAGGTGGAGAATACCTGAGTCATACGTTTACTGGCTATCTGAAGGAGTGTGGGATTATCTCACAGCTCACTCCGCCAGGAACACCGCAATGGAATGGTGTGTCCGAGAGGAGAAATAGAACGTTACTAGACATGGTTCGTTCTATGATGAGTCAGGCTACTCTTCCATACTCCTTTTGGGGTTTTGCACTGGTTACAGCTGCAAAGGTACTAAACCGAGTGCCATCCAAGGCAGTTTTAAAGACGCCATATGAGTTATGGTATGGGAAACAGCCTAGCTTGACATTTATCAGGATCTGGGGTTGCGAGGCTTATGTCAAAAAGCTCGCCTCTGGGAAACTAGAGAGCAGATCTGAGAAATGTATCTTTGTCGGTTACCCTAAGGAAACTAAGGGTTATTATTTCTACGATCCCAAAGAGAACAAGGTTTTTGTTGCTCGGACGGCCATATTTCTTGAGAAGGAGTTTCTTCTGCAAGAGGCCAGTGGGAGAGAAATAAAGCTGGATGAGATTCCAGAGGAAGGACAAAGTAGTCAAGCACAGTTGGATGAGCCTGAGCCGGTAAATCAGGTTATTGAGCAACCTGAGGCTCAAATATCACGGGAACCGCGAAGATCGGGTAGGATCCGTCGACAGCCTGAGCGCTATGACGGAGTCTACATCATTGATAATGATGAACCCCTCACTTATGCGGATGCGGTCAGTGGACCGGAGTCAGCTAGATGGCTTGAAGCTATGCGAGCCGAGATGGACTCCATGTCAGATAACCAAGTCTGGGATTTGGTTGATCCGCCTCCGGGAGTAATCCCTATAGGCTGTAAATGGATCTTCAAGAAGAAGATTGACATGGATGGTAACGTGGTTACCTATAAAGGCAGGCTAGTTGCGAAAGGTTTCAAACAAATCTACGGGTTAGATTATGATGAAACTTTCTCACCTGTAGCCATGTTTAAGTCTATTCGGATTCTTTTCGCGATAGCAGCATATTACGATTATGAGATCTGGCAGATGGATGTGAAAACAGCTTTCCTTAATGGAAATCTGGATGAGGATGTGTATATGACACAACCGGAAGGTTTCACTAATCCAGCAGATCGTCATAAAATATGCAAGTTAAAGAAGTCCATTTATGGACTTAAACAAGCATCAAGAAGCTGGAATATTCGTTTTGATGAATCAATCTCTGAGTTTGGTTTCATCAAGAACGAAGATGACCCGTGTGTATATAAAAGGTTTAGTGGGAGCGTAATTACATTCCTAATCCTCTACGTCGATGATATCTTAATCATTGGAAATGATATTCCTGAACTGCATGCTGTTAAGGCATGGTTAGGAAAATGTTTCCAGATGAAAGATTTAGGAGAAGCAGCCTATGTATTAGGTGTGAAGATCTACCGGGATAGATCTAAAAGGCTTCTCGGGCTGTGCCAGAGCACTTACATCGATAAGGTCCTGGAGAGATTCCATTTAGAGAATTCTAAACGTGGATATCTTCCAGTCAGACATGGTCTGAATCTTTCAAAGAGTCAGTGTCCACAAACACAGACTGAGAAAGATGAAATGGACAATACGCCTTATGCTTCGGCTATTGGATCCATTATGTATGCGATGTTATGTACTCGCCCAGACGTCGCTTACGGGTTAAGCGTAACCAGTCGATTCCAAAGTAATCCAGGTTTGGCGCACTGGATTGCGGTCAAGAACATTTTAAAATATCTGCGGAGGACCAAAGATATGTTCTTGATATATGGTGGTCAGGAAGAACTCAGTATAGAGGGATATACTGACGCTTCGTTCCAGTCGGACCAGGATGATTTCCGATCGCAGTCAGGCTATATTTTTAGCTTGAATGGTGGAGCAGTGGTGTGGAAGAGTTTCAAACAGTCAACTGTTGCTGATTCCACAACAGAAGCCGAGTATGTTGCAGCCTCGGAAGCATCCAAGGAGGCAGTGTGGATTCGTAAGTTCGTGAGAGAACTTGGTGTCGTTCCTTCGAGTGCTGATCCTTTGGTTATCTTCTGTGATAACACTGGAGCCATCGCACAAGCAAAGGAACCGCGGTCGCACCAGAAGTCCAAGCACATACAGAGACGGTTTCACTTGATCCGGGAGATCATTGATCGTGGCGAGATCAAAATATGCAAGGTTCATACAGATGACAATCTGGCTGACCCGCTTACCAAGCCTCTGGCGCAGCAGAAGCATGAGAAGCACTGTAATAATATGGGTTTGAGATTTCTCAACCATTAGATTAAGTGCAAGTGGGAGATTGTTGGGGTATGCCCTTAAGGCTAATGTTTGAGGCCTTGGGATTGTAAAAGTATCATGTAATAAACTCTTAAGTTTATAAAAGGCATGGTTATTATTCAGGTTGTTACCTTGTCTGCTGTAATAAGTGTACTTCTGAATAATGTCTCAAAGCTGTTCAGCTAGGCTGACAGGCTATAAGTCCTTAGTCGAGATATCTTGGTGAACATGAGACAGCCTTGATATGATTGAGACTGATATGAGTGCTACTCCTATAGGATGCTTCGAGCATGGAATAAGATGTAGACTCATGGGTACATTGGATGTACTGGACAGACCCTACTGGGATATTCCATTGCTTGTCACAATGTGAATGATCCTTGTAAGCAGCAAGTGGCACATGTCCTTTGACTTGAGATCACTTGTGTTTCTAAATGATGATTGTCATTGTTTTGAGGTAGTTCAATATCATTTGAAACATAATGATTATAGACTATCTTGGATGGTGAGCTTGAGTCAGGTTAGGGCACTTGTGATAGATAAAGGATTGCCGTCTCCTTGTTCAGGGAGTGTGATGTTCTAATGGGGCCCCCCCCTCTATAAGAGATGATTGAGAAAGTGTATGGCCATACCCAGATGACAGTGTTCATCTGATCTAATCATGCTCATAGTATTGGAGTTACAGGCTTGACATGCTTGTCCAATAAGAACATCCAGTGGCAAAGGAAACATGCATGCCTCGTGAGTTTGATTCACACTTGTGCTATGGTTTGGGAGTAGTCTTGGAAGACTCTTTCCTTTATATCGGGAGACAGTGATGTGTTACTAGATACCCCTCACTGATCGTGATAACGTGAGTTATCGTTACCGACATTTAAAGGAAACCCTCAGGGTCGCACAAATTGGAGATATGGCTTACTTGAGTAAGATCGTGTGGACTGAATTGTTTGGGTTCAGTTTAAAGGGATTTAATCTCTGATTGTAAGTGAGATCTGGTCTGATCATGTTTGATTGATTAGGGCTTGAGATCGGTAAGCTTCGATCGAGAGAGATGATGCTAGATCGGTGAGATCAAGAGCATCAGGAGATGAACGGTTAGATCTTGAACCATTAGGTTCATAGATGGTCTAGACCATTTATTGGCTTGGCTTGGGTTAATTGGTCTTGGACCAAACCGACATTGAACCGGCTCATGGATGAGCGCATGGTTCATGTAAGGTGAGTTAAGGGCTTGGTTCACTTAGCGTGAACGCTTAAGCCTTCAACACATTCCATATTTGGAATTCGGTTTTCAAATGGGATGTGTGTAACGCCTCCACATAAGTGTGGGAGGTTACTCACTTGTTGAATGCGCTTGTGAAGGCTTCTCCAATTTTTCCGGTGAAGCACGACAAGGACGAAGACAAGGAAAAGGAGTCTCGCCAAGCAAGCTATTCTCTCCCTTCCATACGGCAAAGAACCTTGAAGCCTTGCTAGCACAAGGACGACAAGGTGTAGGCCATTTTTCTTCTTGTGTGTGGCACACTTTGGAGGAGAACCCTATCGTTCTCTAGCTTCCAAGCCGACTCCTTCCCATGGCCATGGTAACGAATCTCTCACTTGTTATTCAAGTTGATTATATGAAAGTATAGAATGCGATCTTATGTGGAAACCCTAATTCCGCTGCTATGAGAAAGAAAGATATGACTTGCGCCCCCCTCATGAAAGGGGTTCTTCTCACAATAGGGTTTGCGCTCCCCTCTTGAAAGGGTTCCTATCATCTTCTTCTCCTCTATGCGTAGCTTCCACTCAAATTTCACGGCCGGAGAAGCTCGAAATTGGTCGCGGCGGTGGAACCCTAGGCGGCGGCGTGAACTCTGATTTCTCTCTGGCCGGTGGATCAAAATTGGGGCTTTTGGTGTGCTTGGCTTCGTCTCGTCGATGGCTCACTTTCTCCTTCTTACAGCTTCCCTTTTAAATGCCTAGATCATTTGAAATCATCTATGTAAAAATTGGACTTCTGAGTTGACCTGGAAAGTCGCGAGCAGCGATGAAATTATGGCCGTAATGATCCTTACGACAGGGCCATAATCTTGATAGCGAACTCTCGCGTGAAACTCTTTTGGGATTACGGTAACGTATTGTTCTTTATGGTAGTGCCGTAATGTGAACAATCTCTCGGGTGGAAAATCGACTAGAATTACGGTGCCGTAGAGAGGATTATGGTAGTGTCGTAAGCGTCTCAAAGTCTCTGTCCAAAAACGCCTATTAATTACGGCACCGTAAAGATATTTACAGCTGTGCTGTAACGTTAATCGATTCTCTGCCCGATTAAAGCTCTAAATTACGGTACCGTAAAGCATTTGTTGCGGGTGCCGTAATTTACTCTGAAGCTCCAAATCTTCTGAAATTTGACGTGTGATCTTCTTTTGATGTTGTGAGTTCGATTATGCACTTGGATTGCTCGAATTCGATTGAAATATAAGCCTTTTTGCCTGAAAATCATCAAAAATAGAAAAGAGTGTAGATTCCGCAGATATTTATAAAATATGGCATAAAAACAAGCAAGGTCTATGAATATGACACATAAATATGAATAAAATGGCATAGAAATCACGATGAATTTCGGTGTCATCAATCGACAATGCCAAAGGTACGCACTAACTGAACCACTCAGTTTGATCTTTTTATGATTTATGTTACATATAGAGTTATCCATGTCCAAGACATATAATCCATTGCACAAGGTACCCTTCCCATAAAACACATTTGCAAATGAAAAAGAACAAGAGTCCTCTTTTATTTCAAATTTAAATCATTTCTTTGCCAAGCAAGGAATAAATACAATGTTTTTGGTAAGGGAAGGTACATAATAGCAATTATTTAACTCTAATTGAAGTCCAGAAGGCAGGGAGAGAGTCAAAAGTCCTACGGCAACAGCAGCAACCTATGCTCCGTTTCCAACACGTAGGTCAATCTCTCTAGGCCGTACCGATCTACTTTTCTTAAGCCCCTACATATTTGTACAAATATGAGCTCCGCATGCGGTATCCAATACCCATGACATAGAAGTAGAAAGATTGACTTCGGTAACATAAATACCTGAGCCAGAAGACGAAGCCTTGCTTCTCTTCTCCTCGTTTTGAAGTCGCACTATGTCAATCATGTGAGTTGGCACTCCACATGAATAGCACCTATTATACCTGACCTTTTCCATCTTTATCTTCATCGAAGAGCTGCCTTAGACTATAAATAATATCAAAAGCACTCTCCTGATCATATAGCCCTCGTAATTCAGGCGATATGTTGGTTAGCATCAAATTAGCAACCTCCAATGTATCTACCTAATGCTTATTAAAAGCATCCTTCTCAGCCGCTGAGGCCGAGCATGGAAGTGGCTCAGGAATAGGCTGCTCAAGGACATATAGCTTCCTCTCGAGCTTGAGGACCATCCTCAAGTTCTGATACCAGTCCATAAAGTTGGTCCAACCAACTTATCCCTTTCCAGGATAGATCACAGTAACCATCTACTACTGTTCATAGCCATTGATCTACAACAACCAAGAAAGCAGATTCGTACTACTTCGATCATTTAATCTGGACTTGCATTAAATGATCATGGCTCCCACTATTTTTAATCGAATTGACAACCCACAAAGTCAATCGGGAAATCTGTGATTTTTTAGTGAGATGGGATCCTTATTCCACATGAGGCTTCGCATCCCACGAGGGTGGGATGAGATGTACAAAGTGACTCATGCTTCTTAAGGTGGGCTCGCCGGCCGATTGCACCTAGGCAATTCCCCTTCTCAAGAAAGTTCAAGAATTTTGTGCCCAGCTAGGGCTGGAACAACACAAAACCCTATCATCTCGAGGCTGCCTCTAGAGTTCCATCATGCGGCCACCACATATGAAAAACTAGTCAAGTCTATCCTGACCGTTATGCCTAGGGCCAACGAGATTCCGTGCGAAGGCACGCCCAGGTTTTTAGCTAGACTGGGAAACCATTGCCACCACACGCCTTCCAAAGATAAGTGGGTGTATCCCACTAGAGTGGGAAACAGTGCACAACACCACTAATCGATAGCTTGATGAGGGCTACGCGTCAGAAGGCTACAGACTTGATATTATTTTGAGGGTTTTTGAGGTCTCATCCTCTCAGTTTTATCTTTTGTCTAACATTACAGGCATGCAATCCCATAGTGATAACAAAACGATAAAACACATCTAGGCATGCTTTAGCAGATATCGAAAGCAGTAAACAAGCGATGTGGTCATAACCTAATCAACACATTGAACCATCACATGCCAAAGGATGTTCAATGCTTGACCAAGGTGACAAGCCCCAACACGTCCTAACCTAGCCACCACTAAGCATTATCTTCAAGTGCGGCTCCAACGTCCTCCACACCAAGGCATAGCACACAAACCCTAGGGTTCGGCTAAGACCTTGATGGCTCCTCCATGCATGATGCGCCATCATGCTTGTGCCAAGAGGGATAGCCCATGAATCCTACGGTTCAGCCAAGCCCTTACTTGCACCACCAAGCAAGATACGCCAACATGGTTGATACGCCAAGATGCAAGCTTCATGAGGGATGCGCTCTTAATCTTCTTTGTGCGTTTACAAAACAAAAAGAAAAAGCGGCACGTAGGCCTCACATATATACATCACAGGCATACAAGGGGCTAGACTATGACCACAACACGATGCACAATCATCTCATGCTTTTCTATATGCTCATGAAAACATAAAACTCCAGTTTTAGTTTCTTGGAAAACATGTCTTTCAACCTCAACGTCCATTCACAAATCTTGGAATTTTCATTTCTCTCAGGAGTCTACAAGTGGCGCATGCATGCTCCAAGCACGCTTGCCGCCTACCCTTGCAATCCTTAACCTACCAAGATTAGGACAATCACCATGCCCCATAATCTTTGACAAGTCCCATACAGTAGGTCTATCCTACAAGCATGGGGAGAAATTAATTCTCTCACATATGGGTCTATCCCACCATGTGAAGAAAGCGAAAAACCAAAGAGATCGAATAGATGTTAGGACCAAAAAACTTACAATTTTTCCTACTTAGAAAAACCCATGCGCATATGCAAATTTTTGAAAAATTTCAGATAGCATGTGAGCATACAATCAAAGCATAAAGCACCGTTCGAGTACACATGTTGCTCTAATACCACTGTTGGGAAACCCCAGGGATTTTAAAATTTTAGAGAAACAAGCATAGTGGAAGCAATCCCCGAAACAGGCCAGTCCCAAAAACCCAGAAGATCGAGTCATGCGTAGGAGTCGACACAGTGAGTATGAGATGACACCTTGAAGCGATGCGAAGGATGCAATGCAGGCGCCCAAATGTTCGCCCTCTGCAATCTCGCACACAGCCGACGCTCGAGTTCTCTTCTTCCACACCTGGTGCTAGCCTCGGGAAGAAGATCCACTCCTCTGGCAGAGATCCTCAAGAACTTGTGCCACCCACTAGGAGAAGTCGCCAAGAAAAGAGGGGAAGATGGAAGAAACTGCGAAGGTCCAACCCTGCAGTCGCCCAGGACAAAGGGAAGAAGGGATCAGGCGCCAAGAAGAGATTCTTCCAAAGAATATAAGTAAAGCCTTAGGCCCAAACTCAACTCTCCCCTTCTTCTTTTATAGAAAACATGGTGACCTTTGGTATTCCGCAATTAATCTCTTCATTAATTATATAATTAAATTCAGAATTAATTATAGAATTAAACTCTGAATTAAAGTCTCATAATGACCCATTAAAACCTTAAATTAACGTTTCATAATGGTCATTAATGATGTGACACTTCAAATTCAGAATTAAATTCAAAATAAAATTCAGAATTAAATTCATGATTAAACTTAGAATTAATTACAGAATTAAATACAGAATTTAATTCTCAGAATTAATTACATGATTTAATTCACCAGGATGTCTATTGGGCCAATCAACTTATTGTTATGGCCCATTAGGCCTTACGCCCCATCTAGGCTTCACGCCCATTGGGCTTGGAGGCCCATTGGTCCATGCTCCAAGCTTAGACTTTATTTGGCCCATTTGGCCCAATTGGCCTATTGGGCCCATTTGGCCCATCTGGCCCAAAATTGAAGTTAGCTCCAATAAGTCCCTTCCATCTCATCAGGCATAATGGCGCTGATGAATTCTCCCAAATAGATTCGAGTTATCCAATAACTCGATCATTTGGCTACCCGATCAATACGAGAACCCGAGTTTCAAGTTGTGCGACCCTGTAGGTTCCTCTGACGTTGGCAGTGATGAACTTAGGTCATCACAAGCAGTGAGTGGCACCTAGCAGTGCATCGCTGCTACCCAAGTCTTAGGAATGGATATCAACATTGACATCCCAATCATCGCAACAAGATACTGATGTATTATAGTCTCTTTGCGAGACTGATATCCGATTTGACAAAGTGTGTCACCACTTTGTTTTCACCTAATCTCATGCTTATGACTAAATCAGGCTTTCACCTGGGTATGGCCATACACTTTCAGTCATGCAACCATTGGGGGGCCCTGTGGATATCAAGCTTCCGACTGGAAGGGGCAAATCCTATGTCTGTCCATTGATCTTCTCATATGGGTCGTGACATACCCAATGACAACCGTTATGACCTCCCTGCTACAGCGAGGTGTTAGGTTATATCAAAGCATGTCCCTAACCATATAGAAGAGTGAATGACCTCAAGTCATGGGATCAATGCATCTCCTGTCACTTGTGAGCTAAACTCATGACACCAAGTTTGATGTAGGACGGGGATCTAAAACATTCAAACAATGATTTTGAAACCCGTTTTGATAGATAAGTAGATAATAAGGGAAAACCGGATTTAAACTAACGAGATTTTGAGAAACTAATCTTTTTTGTATTTTATAATAATAAAGGAAACCCGAGATTACAACTATTGAAAGCAGTAAATGCTGAAATTAAACTTACAAAGCGACCCTTGAGGATTGAAGGATCGTACCATCCCATTCTTCTGTTGGGGTATGCCCTTAAGGCTAATGTTTGAGGCCTTGGGATTATTTCAGTATCATGTATAAACTCTATGTTTATAAAGGCAATGGTTGTTATTCAGGTTGTTACATTATCTGCTGCAATATGTATACTTCTGAATAATGTCTCAATGCTGTTCAGCTTGGCTGACATGCCGTATTGTCCTTAGTCGAGATATCTTGGTGAACATGAGACAGCCTTGATATGATTGAGACTAATATGTGTTCTAATCTTATAGGATGCTTCGAGCATGGAATAAGATGTAGACTCATGGGTACATTGGATGTACTGGACAGACCCTACTTAGGATATTCAATTGTTTGTCACAATGTGAATAATCCTTATATGCAAACAAGTGGCATATTTCCTCTGACTTGAGATCACTTGTGTTTCTAAATGATGATTGGCATTGTTTTGAGGTAGTTCAATATCATTTGAAACATAATGATTATAGACTATCTTGGATAATGAGCATGAGTCATGTTAGGGCACTAGTGATAGATATAGGATTGCCGTCTCCTTGTTTGGAGTGTGATGTTCTGAAGGGGCCCCCTGGATGAGATGATTGAGAAAGTGTATGGCCATACCCAGATGACTATGTTCATCTGATCTAATCATTCTCATCATATTGGAATTACAGGCTTGACACGCTTGTCCAATAAGAACATCCAGTGGCAAAGGAAACACATATGTCAAGTGACTTGGGTTCACACTTGTGCTGTGGTTTGGGTGTAGTCTTGGAAGACTCTTTCCTTTATATCGGGAGACAGTGATGTGTTGCTAGATACCCCTCACTGATCGTGATAACGTAAGTTATCGTTACCGACATTTAAAGGAAACCCTTAGGGTCGCACAATTTGATGATATGGCTTACTTAAGTCAGATCGTGTGAACTGAATTGTTTTGGTTCAGTTTAAAGGGATTTAAACTCTGATTGTAAGTGAGATCTGGTCTGATCATGTTTGATTGATTAGGGCTTGAGATCGGTAAGCTTCGATCGAGAGAATTGATGCTAGATCGATGAGATCAAGAGCATCAAGAGATGAATGGTTAGATCTTGAGCCTTGTGGTTTAATTTGATCTAGACCAAGGCTTGGTTTGATTTGGTCCTTGAACCAAATTCAATTGAACCAGGTTCATCAAATGAGCGCTTGGTTCAAGGGGAGAAGAAAAATGCGATCGTTCACTTGGAGTGAACGCATGAACGCATGATGTTAAGGGTTTGCTATTTTTGGAAGTCATGCTTTCCAAAATAGAAAACGCCTCCACATTCGTTCGTGGGTGCATCCCTTTTCTCCTCTCGCCTCTTCCTCTCGACTTCTCTCTTGAGTAGTGTGGGTTTTTACGCCAAGGAGAGGACTTGACAAAGCCTAGAGATCATCTCAATCTCCTTCACGTGATTAGGAGACCTTGGAGCTTTGCTAGCACAAGGAACGCCAAGGAGTAGCCATCTCTCGTCTTGTGTGCGATTGCCTTTGGAGAAGAAGCACATGCCTCTTTCCTTCCAACTCGTCATCCAAAGCAATGGCATTGGTATGATCTCTCACTAGATCTATACAAAATGTTAAGTTGATCATATGTTCATACATGCGATCCTAGGAAACCCTAGATTCCGCCTTGAGAAAATATCTGCATGATTAGGGTTTCCCCCTTAATGGAACTTTCAATTGGTATCAGAGCATAGTTCCTTGTATGATTCATATGATTGCTTATAGTGATCCTTATTTGCGCTTAAGAGTAGATCTAAAGGTATAGGTCATCATGCGAAACTAAATGTATGTTTATTACTTGTTGGCGCATGTATGATGTTTGGCGCATGTTGCTGTTTTTGTCAAAAACAAAACTTATCTTGCGCGCATCCATTAGATCTAAGTGCCTGCTTTAAAATCTTAGACGGGTTATTAGGGTTGAAGTCATCGCCCAGTATAGACCCAACAGTCTGATCAGACCATCTGACAGCCTAGATGGGTCGACCAGATGGCACCTATGCGCATGCATGTGGTGGCTATTGGTCGACTGCAGAAAGGGGTGTAGCGATGTCTGATTGAGACAACCAGTGAACGCTCATGATTAAGGCCCGGGGTCACACCCGCTTGCCGAAACTCATGAGGGACGTTCAGCCCTTAACGCATGCATTGTTGACCATGAGGTCGACTCAAGTCGGTTATGACTTGGTGCATGCAAGGGCAGTGGGTCTGACTAGGTCTGATGAGTGGATCCCTATTAATGGACCGTTGTAAGGTAGTAGGGCACATAAGGAAATAAAATGAAGCCAATGGGTTTTTCAAAAATTTTATTTTCTTGATTGGATCACATGATGTTTGTATAACATGATTGAGTGTTTATTTAATCTTATGTGGGCTGCCCAAAATTTAATGTGTGCTGTGCTGGGGCCTGCGTGCCTAGATTATTATTTGTAAATTATTTATTGTGATCTGCGCATCACATGTTTAATTAATTTATAAAGTGTAATTGACCTACGTGTCAAACATGTCTAGATAGATTAAATTGTAATTTAATCAGACATGAGCACAGAGCACACATGGCAGAGGCGCATGCAGCAAGTGGCTTCACAAGTGGGAGGTCTAGGGTTCGACTCTAGGACAGGCGCATTTTTACCTGGTGGGCGCATCTGAGCTGTAGTGGGCGCTTGGGCCCGGGTTGGGCCAGATGAAATGCTAAAGACCCATGAAGAGCTCAAGTGAAGACTTAAGTTTATTAAGGTCTTACTTAGGCTTAATGGGCTTTTACCACATAAGATCATCATGCTTTTAATTTACTGTTTAAGTAATTTAGTAACTACATGATCTATTCTTCTGCTATCACCATAGGATTTGCATGATAGTAAGAAGATGAAAGGACCGTTAAAATCCAACGTTAAATATCAAGCACGATAGCCTTCTGACGCGAAACCTCATTGTTCTGACTATCGTTGGGGCCGTGTTGTACCCACTCAGTGGGCACGCCCATCTATCTTCAGACGGTGTGTGATTACACCTGCGTGTTACAGAGAAGGGATTTATCGCTTCTCGTTGCTCAGCATAGCACGTGGTGGTCCAGGGAGTAGGTCGGGTCAGCTTGACCATGTAGGCTACATATTGAGCATATGGTAGCTATATGGAGGCAGCCATATGTGGGATCAGAGACTGTGTTATACCAACTCAGTTGGCACAGTCTGCTGGATTGCCCAGATGAAGGGGAATCGCACGGGTTGGCGATTGGCAGGGATTGCCTACCAAAGATTAGTGCTTGTACTCTCTGTGCATCTTATCTCGCCTGAGCGGGACGCGGAGACCAAGTATGAAATCTGGATCCCATCTCACTAAAAGAGTTTTACTCTTTCGGGCTGTTTTGCTGGATTTTTAAGCCAGATAAAATAGTGAGAAAAGAATCATTCTTAAGTCCTGAATTGATTCTAACATTGATACTGACCTTGCTGTTCTTGCATTGTTGTAGATTCCTGCAGCAACGAACACCACAAATTTCAATGTGTGATCCCTACTGGGAAGGGAGAAGTTTGCTGGGCCAAACTTCTCAGACTGGTACGGACACCTTAAGATTGTTCTTAAGGCTGAGAGGAAACTGTATGTCCTCGAGACGGCAATACCGCCTCAACCCGCTACGAACGCCGCAAGGGCGGTTCGGGAAGCTTATGAGAAGCATGTCAATGATAGCATTGATGTCGCTTGCCTTATGCTAGCGTCTATGACGCCAGAGCTTCAGCGTCAGCATGAGGATTTATCTGCTATAGAAATTATAGCAAACCTCAAGATGCTATATGCTGCACAGGCAAGGACTGAACGCTATAACTTGACTAAACTTTTCTTTCAGAGCAAACTGACTGAAGGGAGTCCAGTGGGAGCTCACGTACTCAAGATGATTGGGTACAAGGAGGCTCTAGAGAAACTGGGACACACCATCAATCAGGAGCTTGTTGTAGACATCATCTTGCAGTCTCTCCCGGCCTCTTTCGATCCGTTCATCATTAATTTTAATATGAACAAGATCGACTGTACCCCGGTAGAGTTACTGAACATGCTCTTGACTACAGAGCAGACTCAGTCTCGTGAGAAGGGAAAGCCTTCATCCTCTGTCCTAATGGTTCCTTCAAGGAACAAGAAGAAGGGGAAGAAGGGCAAAGCCCCTGTCAAGAGCTACAACAAGGCTCTGAAACAAAAGATCAAGCGGTCGAAGGAATACAGATGTTTCCATTGTGGCCAGCTGGGTCACTGGAAAAAGGACTGTAAAGCGCTCCAAGGAGACAAGAAGGGAAGCAAGCCTTTCGCTTATGGCTCAGGTATTTTCGTGACTGAAGTCATGGTATCTTCTTCTTCTATTTCATGGGTGTTGGACACTGCATGTGGAGTTCACATTTGTTCAAATGTACAGGAACTCAAGAGAAGAAGACAGGTGGGACAGCATGAGGTGGACCTACGAGTTGGAAACGGGGCACGGGTTGCTGCTGTTGCTGTAGGAGTTTATCACATCTCTTTACCATCTGGTCTTGTATTAGAACTTAACAATTGTTATTTTGTACCGAGCATAACTAAGAATATTATCTCTATTCCTGCTCTTGTCAGGAAAGGGTTTTCCTTTGAATGCAAGATTTCAAAGTGTTATATTTCTTTTGATAATATTGTTTATGCTACCGGGTCAATTAACAATGGGTTATTCATGTTGGACATGGAATGTTCTATACAGCAGATTGATATTAAGAAAGCCAAGTATGCTGATGACAGCACCTTGCTATGGCATAGTCGTTTATGCCATATTAACAAGAAGCGCATTAAGCGGTTGCATGAACATGGACTGCTGGGATCATTCTCCTATGAGGAGCTTGATACATGCAAAGCTTGTTTAATGGGTAAAATGACGAAGTCTCCTTTTTCTAATAAAGGTCAAAGGGCTTCAGGTTTACTTGACCTCATTCACAGTGATGTGTGTGGGCCATTTAGTAAACATGCCAGAGGTGGCTATTCATACTTCATTACCTTTACTGATGATTTCAGTAGGTATGGTTATGTCTATCTAATGAGACATAAGAGTGAATCTTTTGACAAGTTCAAAGAGTTCAAAAATGAAGTACAGAATCAGCTAGGCCGAAATATCAAGGCACTTCGTTCAGATCGAGGTGGAGAATACTTGAGTCGAGAGTTTACTGACTATCTGAAGGAGTGTGGGATTATCTCACAGCTCACTCCGCCAGGAACACCGCAATGGAATGGTGTGTCCGAGAGGAGAAATAGAACCTTACTGGATATGGTTCGTTCTATGATGAGTCAGGCTACTCTACCTTACTCCTTTTGGGGATTTGCACTGGAAACAGCTGCAAAGGTACTAAACCGAGTGCCATCCAAGGCCGTTTCAAAGACGCCATATGAGTTATGGTATGGAAAACAGCCGAGCTTGACATTTATTAAGATCTGGGGTTGCGAGGCTTATGTCAAAAAGCTCGCCTCTGGGAAACTAGAGAGCAGATCTGAGAAATGTATCTTTGTCGGTTACCCTAAAGAAACTAAGGGTTATTATTTCTACGATCCCAAAGAGAACAAAGTATTTGTTGCTCGGACGGCTATTTTTCTTGAGAAAGAATTTCTTCTGCAAGAGGCCAGTGGGAGAGAAATAAAGCTGGATGAGAATCCAGAAGAAGGACAAAGTAGTCAAGCACAGTTGGATGAGCCTGAGCCAGTAGATCAGGTTACTGAACAACCTGAGGCTCAGATATCACGGGAACCGCGAAGATCGGGAAGGATCCGTCGACAGCCTGAACGCTATGACGGAGTCTACATCATTGATGATGAACCCCTCACTTATGCGGATGCGGTCAGTGGACCGGAATCAGCGAGATGGCTTGAAGCTATGCGAGCCGAGATGGACTCCATGTCAGATAACCAAGTTTGGGATTTGGTTGATCCGCCTCCGGGAGTAATCCCTATAGGCTGTAAGTGGATCTTCAAGAAGAAGATTGACATGGATGGTAACGTGGTTACCTATAAAGGCAGGCTAGTTGCGAAAGGTTTCAAACAAATCTACGGGATAGATTATGATGAAACTTTCTCTCCTGTAGCCATGTTCAAGTCTATTCGGATTATTCTTGCGATAGCGGCATATTATGATTATGAGATCTGGCAAATGGATGTGAAGACTGCTTTCCTTAATGGAAAACTTGAAGAGGATGTGTATATGACACAACCTGAAGGTTTCATCCATCCATCAGATCGTCATAAAATATGCAAATTAAAGAAGTCCATTTATGGACTTAAACAAGCATCAAGAAGCTGGAATATTCGTTTTGATGAATCAATCTGTGAATTTGGTTTCATCAAGAATGAAGATGACCCGTGTGTATATAAGAGGTTTAGTGGGAGCGTGATTACTTTCCTAGTCCTCTACGTCGATGATATCTTGATCATTGGAAACGATATTCCTGAACTACATGCTGTCAAAGCATGGTTAAGAAAATGTTTCCAGATGAAAGATTTAGGAGAAGCAGCCTATGTATTAGGTGTGAAGATCTACAGAGATACATCTAAGAGGCTTCTCGGGCTGTGCCAGAGTACTTACATCGATAAAGTCCTGGAGAGATTCCATTTAGAAAATTCTAAAAGAGGATATCTTCCAGTCAGACATGGTCTGAATCTTTCAAAGAGTCAGTGTCCACAAACACAGACTGAGAAAGATGAAATGGACAATACGCCTTATGCTTCGGCTATTGGGTCCATTATGTATGCGATGTTGTGTACTCGCCCAGACGTCGCTTACGGGTTAAGCGTGACCAGTCGATTCCAAAGTAATCCAGGGAAGGCACACTGGATTGCGGTCAAGAACATTTTGAAATATCTTCGGAGGACCAAAGATATGTTCTTGATATATGGAGGTCAGGAAGAACTCAGTATTGAAGGATATACTGACGCTTCGTTCCAATCTGACCAGGATGATTTCCGATCGCAATCAGGCTATGTTTTTAGCTTGAATGGAGGAGCAGTGGTGTGGAAAAGTTTCAAACAATCAATTGTTGCTGATTCCACAACAGAAGCCGAGTATGTTGCAGCCTCAGAAGCATCAAAGGAGGCAGTGTGGATTCGTAAGTTCGTTCAAGAACTTGGTGTTGTTCCTTCGAGTGCAGATCCTTTGGTTATCTTCTGTGATAACACTGGAGCAATAGCACAAGCAAAGGAACCACGGTCACACCAGAAGTCCAAGCACATACAGAGAAGGTTTCACTTGATCCGGGAGATCAGTGATCGAGGAGAGATCAAGATCTGTAAGGTTCATACAGAAGACAATCTAGTTGACCCGCTTACAAAGCCTCTGGCGCACCAGAAGCATGAGAAGCACTGTAATAATATGGGTTTGAGATTTCTCAACCATTAGATTAAGTGCAAGTGGGAGATTGTTGGGGTATGCCCTTAAGGCTAATGTTTGAGGCCTTGGGATTATTTCAGTATCATGTATAAACTCTATGTTTTTAAAGGCAATGGTTCTTATTCAAGTTGTTACATTATCTGCTGCAATATGTATACTTCTGAATAATGTCTCAATGCTGTTCAGCTTGGCTGACATGCCGTATTGTCCTTAGTCGAGATATCCTGGTGAACATGAGACAGCCTTGATATGATTGAGACTAATATGTGTTCTAATCTTATAGGATGCTTCGAGCATGGAATAAGATGTAGACTCATGGGTACATTGGATGTACTGGACAGACCCTACTTAGGATATTCAATTGTTTGTCACAATGTGAATAATCCTTATATGCAAACAAGTGGCATATTTCCTCTGACTTGAGATCACTTGTGTTTCTAAATGATGATTGGCATTGTTTTGAGGTAGTTCAATATCATTTGAAACATAATGATTATAGACTATCTTGGATAATGAGCATGAGTCATGTTAGGGCACTAGTGATAGATATAGGATTGCCGTCTCCTTGTTTGGAGTGTGATGTTCTGAAGGGGCCCCCTAGATGAGATGATTGAGAAAGTGTATGGCCATACCCAGATGACTATGTTCATCTGATCTAATCATTCTCATCATATTGGAATTACAGGCTTGACACGCTTGTCCAATAAGAACATCCAGTGGCAAAGGAAACACATATGTCAAGTGACTTGGGTTCACACTTGTGCTGTGGTTTGGGTGTAGTCTTGGAAGACTCTTTCCTTTATATCGGGAGACAGTGATGTGTTGCTAGATACCCCTCACTGATCGTGATAACGTAAGTTATCGTTACCGACATTTAAAGGAAACCCTTAGGGTCGCACAATTTGATGATATGGCTTACTTAAGTTAGATCGTGTGAACTGAATTGTTTTGGTTCAGTTTAATGGGATTTAAACTCTGATTGTAAGTGAGATCTGGTCTGATCATGTTTGATTGATTAGGGCTTGAGATCGGTAAGCTTCGATCGAGAGAATTGATGCTAGATCGATGAGATCAAGAGCATCAAGAGATGAATGGTTAGATCTTGAGCCTTATGGTTTAATTTGATCTAGACCAAGGCTTGGTTTGATTTGGTCCTTGAACCAAATTCAATTGAACCAGGTTCATCAAATGAGCGCTTGGTTCAAGGGGAGAAGAAAAATGCGATCGTTCACTTGGAGTGAACGCATGAACGCATGATGTTAAGGGTTTGCTATTTTTGGAAGTCATGCTTTCCAAAATAGAAAACGCCTCCACATTCGTTCGTGGGTGCATCTCTTTTCTCCTCTCGCCTCTTCCTCTCGACTTCTCTCTCGAGTAGTGTGGGTTTTTACGCCAAGGAGAGGACTTGACAAAGCCTAGAGATCATCTCAATCTCCTTCACGCGATTAGGAGACCTTGGAGCTTTGCTAGCACAAGGAACGCCAAGGAGTAGCCATCTCTCGTCTTGTGTGCGATTGCCTTTGGAGAAGAAGCACACGCCTCTTTCCTTCCAAGTCGTCATCCAAAGCAATGGCATTGGTATGATCTCTCACTAGATCTATACAAAATGTTAAGTTGATCATATGTTCATACATGCGATCCTAGGAAACCCTAGATTCTGCCTTGAGAAAATATCTGCATGATTAGGGTTTCCCCCTTAATGGAACTTTCATCTTCACCGGTCCTACTCTGATGGAAGGTGTAGAGGTGGAGCTTACAAGCAAACATAGAGATCCGTACAAGTCATGGATTTAATACACAAATAAAGACCAAGCGGGAGGTTAAGCCTCACAAATTCCCTTGTTAATCCTAAGTTATCTAGAGAAAGGGGAGGGAAGAAGGAGAGGGGCGCCACTCCTAGATCCACACCAAACGCAAGCTACAAGTAGACAACTCAAGATTAGTGTAGGAAAGAGTTCTTAAAATAAAGTGAAGAGACTATGAGAAGAGACTTAGCCGAATATGATGATGCTTCCATGTTGTTGTGAGGAAGAGGTGTCTTCTTCTTGTTCCAAACCGAGATGAAGAAAAAGGGGGCCTCCTTGTAGTTGCACCCATCAAAGGGGGGAGTCCTTCTTGGGATTTCGGTGGAGAAGGGGAGAGAGGAAGAAGGTAGGCTCGGCCTTGGAAGAAATATTACTACTACTAATGGCTACACTAGCATTTACCTAGGAAACTAATAGACAATCTCATTTCATCCAAGCTAGAGAATACATGCGAGAGGGGTACATTTATAGGCAAGTGGGAGAGCTAGGGTAGGATGGTCAATTACCCCCTTGAGCTCCTTACAAAAATAGAGTGAAATTCGAAATTTGAAAGACAAGAGTTGGCGCAAATTGGTCTTGAAAGATTTCCTTCTTTGATAATCTTCCTTTGGCAAGATTTTAATGGCATTGGGCTGGCATTTGAGGTGGCTTTCCTTGCTTCTTGTGTTGGCGAGAGGCTCTCATCTTTGCTGAATGTTGGCGCATAAGTGAAGGATTCAAAAGTAGAATCCTTTCCATAAGTGCTTTGGGTGGCAAAACAAGATGGTAAGTCTCATTAAAGGCTCCCCTTTGATTGTGGATCTAGATTGGGGCTGATCTCGAATTCTTTCTTTGCTTCTTGCTTGCGCATCAAGCAGTCCTTTGAATTTTGAAAAGCTTCCATAAGTGTTTGGGCGGCAAGACAATGATGGAAACTTGAATTAATTGCTTGCTTTGATTGTGGATCTTGATTGCTGACCGAATCCTTGCTTGCTTGGGCTAGGTTCATATCTTGAATGGATGGAGGCTGAGGTGGCTGATTATCCCAAGGGAGAGGCGCCCAAACAAATGAGGAAATTGAGTTGTCAAGTGAACTCATCAAGGCTTGGGTTGAACTTGGAGTTGAAGTCTTCTTTCCTTCTTGGGCTGAGCTTGAGTTGAGTAGAACTTGATCTGAACTTGAGTGATGCTTGAGCTGATCTTGAGTGATGCTTGAGCTGATCCCTAGCTTGAATACCTGCCAAAAATATAACCATTGCAAGGATGCACTATCCATGATGCAAAGTGCATAAGAGCTACATGCATTATAATGCACAACCTACTACAATTGGACTTGCCATAAATGACTATATGATGCATAGCTTTATTTGAAAACTTAAACTAACCTAAATGCCATGAAATGCAATGCAAAACAATCGAAAGCAAGTGAGCTCTAGGTGAATTCATGTTGAGGAGGTTTGCTCCGAGCCCAAGCGTGTCTCTTTAAATTAGGGCTGCTGCCTCCATCAAAGTTAGAGCCTCACAGCGGGTCGATCCAGTATATCCACCACTGATATACCCATATGCCTGGATTAGCACCCCCTGCCTAACCAGCTCATATACCAGTCTCACATGTACCAGAGCTGTCCCTTATCCACTCAGGTACTCGACTGGGGACACACCGTTTGAGAACAGATACAATCTATCTCTAGGGACATTATTATCCATGTACATAATCGCAGATGTAAACATAGCATAATAACGAGAATTCTAGAATGATATATTAAATATCAATGTCAAGTAGTACAAAATGGACCAACAACGGGTCCAAGGGCATATACACTAAGAAATCACCCCAACTTATCTTGGAAAAACAACAACAATGTAGGGGGACAAACTAAAAATAGAGGGTTCCAACAAAAACCAAATCAAAGTCAAAACCCAAATCAGAATTCGAACATTGAGTCCATGCTAGAAAAGATTATGATTAATTAAAATCAGTTCATGCAAAATCAAAACAAAGAAATTGAAGATCTTAAGGGAATGGTTAGTCATTTAGCTTCTCAAGTAGGATCATTAGCAGCCCACAACAAAATCTTAGAAAATCAAATAGCACAACAAGCCAGTAGTTCTTACAGACCCCTTGGAAAATTACCTACTAAACCTGAGTTGAATCCTAGGGAGCACTATAATGCTAACATCACTAGAAGTGGGAGACAATTAGAGGAACCCAAAGGAAAAGTTGTGAACAATGAAAAAGAGCCTAATGATGATCATGATGATGAATTAGAGTTAGAAAATCTTCTGACCATGAACAATCCCAAGCTAGTTTGCCACCTCAAGAGGGTGATGAACCAATAGGAGATATGCCATCTCAGAGTGATGATTCTAAACCTAATTTACCTCCACCTTATAGACCACCTATACCCTTTCCCCAAAGGTTAGTGCAAGCAAAACTTGATAAACAATTTGGCAAATTTCTTGAAGTGTTGAAAAAGCTTAACATTAATATTCCTTTTACTAAAGTTATATCTCAAATGCCAACATATGCAAAATTCTTGAAAGAAATCTTATCTAACAAAAGAAAATCAGAGGACTATGGCACTGTGGCTTTAATTGAGGATTGTTGTGCTATTATCGAGAATCAAATTGAAAAATCCAGGTAGTTTCTTTATACCTTGTTCTATTGGAAGCATGTCTTTTAACCGAGCCTTATGTGATTTAGGAGCTAGTATAAACCTAATGCCTTTATCTATTTGCAGGAAACTAGACATTGGAGAGCTTAAACCAACATCCATATCTTTATAGCTCCCTGATAGCTCGGTAAAGTATCCTATTGGTATTTTAGAGAATGTTCCAATCAAGGTAGGCGAATTTTCTATACTTGCTGATTTTGTAGTCCTTGACATGGAAGAAAATCATAAAAATCCCATAATTCTTGGTAGACCCTTTTTGGCTACAGCAGGAGCACATATAGATGTTAAGAAAGGAAAAATCACTTTTGAGATTTATGAAAAAATAATTGAATTTGATCTTGCTGATTCTTTGAACAAACTTTCATATTCTAGATTGTTTTGTAGTATCGATATAGTAGATGATATTATTTATGATGTTCATAATTTATTTGATGAATCCTCTAATTTTGAAACTAACAATTTCTCTGAGGATATTGATAGAGGATTACAGGAGAAAGGATATCAAAATTCTGAAAAGAAGAAGAAAAAGAGAAGAAGAAGAAGAAGAAGAAGAGGCTCTAAGTTCATTGACAAAGGAAAGAAGATATTGAGTAAATTTGGACACTATTTCAAGGCTAAGCCTTATGTGATTCATAGTGATGCTCAACCCTAAGAAAAATCATAGTGGAAATTGAAGAAATCAGAATCGAATCCGACTGCAAAAGGGTCAAGCTAAAGACCTTTAAATTAGCGCTTCTTGGGAGGCAATTCAAGCATTCTAACTTTAGTTCTTTCACTTTATTTTTACTTTGTTTTTAGAACTAATTTTTCTATTATTTTTGTAGGTAAAGCAAGTGTTGGCGCAAATTACGGCACTACCGTAATGAAAATTACAGTACCATAATTCCAGTCTTCTTCAAACTAGAAGGGTGTGATGAGATTACGACACTGTCGTGAGAATTTTCACGTACCGTATTTTGTGTCCAAAATCGACCCGAGAGTGTTTATGCTTTTATGGCACTGCGGTAAGGAATTTTATGGGCCGTATTTTTTGAGCTTATTTTTTTATTTATTTACCTTAAAAAAATTTCTGTGATTATTTTTACGGCACCACCGTAACCATTTTTGTGGCACCGTAATTTTCTTCTGTTTTCAACCCGAAAGTTTTCTCGTTTTTATGGTACTACCGTAATCGTTTTCATGGTACCGTAATTAGGGGCGTTTTTCGACCCAAGAGTTTGAGCCATATTACGGTACTGCTGTTTTGCAATTACGGCCCGGGTTTTTCTATTTCGCCAAATTATGGCACTGCTGTAATGATTATTAAGGCCATAAGCCTATTTTTAGACGCGATTCATGTGCCATTTTTTAGGGTTTTTTGGGCCGTGTTTTGGGGTTTTCTCACTCATTCTCACTCGTTCTTGTGCCGACCTTCATCTCTAGACCTTCTCCGACCATCAAAACTCACCAGCGACTCTTCCTTTCTAGTTTTCACCGCCGATCTGGTATTCTCTTCACCGATTTCTCTATTTTAGCGAATCTCACGTGATTTTCGCCCCTTTGTTCGTTTCTCTTTAATTCTTGGTCAATGTATGAGATTCTTCCTTCCATTTACTTTTTAGATGATTGGCGTACCTTCCTTGTTTAGTTCAAGAGATTTTCGACTTGATTTGGGAGTGATTCTGAGTTCAAACGAGATCGATGTACTGAGTTTTCACTGTTCACTGTTCGCCCCTTTCATCTTTAACGGAATCTTTAGGTTCAAGCATGCATATTAGTTGATCTTAGCTTCTATAATGCTTGATGAGTATTGTTGTTCATGATTGGAAGTATTATTTGAGTTCAAGCTTTCTATACTTTGCTATATTGCATTGTCAATCTCAAGTTGCAGCTATAAGTTCACTCATGGCACCTAAGACTAAGCAAGTAGTTTTAAAGAAAGAGGAAAAAGGCCAGCTACATCTTCCACACCACCAAATCCCTATGGCATTATTTTTATGGATGAAATTCAAGAGTCAAAATACAATCAATTGGTTGGAAGAAGGGTTGTCAGTACAAAATATGCTGATAAAAGGACTTTAGAGGCACTTGGGCTCTACGAGGATGTATCTTGGATGTTTGAGCAATTTAGAGCTAGAAGATTTTTTGAGATGACACCATATACTTATGCCACGTGCTTTGGAATTTTTTAGTAGCTTGAATGTGGACCTACGAGAGTTTTCCAATGGGCTTGCTGAAGGAGAAATCACATTCAAGCTAGCTAATGTGGAGAGGAAGTTAAATTTGAGAGAAGTCAGATCTATCTTTCACTTGGGTTCTCGAGGGTATACCCAAGTACCAATTGGGTTTATAGAAAATGTGTTTTGGAACCAGATTACCCATGAGACTCATTTTTCTGTTGTTTCTGCTAGAGCTTCAAGGATCATGAATCCTTGTATGAAGTATGTTCATAGAGTTCTTGCTCACACAATTTTTGGCAGAGGAGACAGTGATGGAATGGTGCGACAAACTAAGCTTTACTTTCTATGGGGGATGCTTAATGGAGTAGTAGTGGATGTTGCCTTCTTTCTAATGAAGCACATGGATAAAGTGGCTAGGGCAAAGAAGGGTGCCATTGTAACAGGGGGGCTGATTACCCCTATAGCCCTACATTTGAATGTTGAACCCTATGGGATAGAAGTGGCAAGGGGGAATGCAAGGCTTGATCTTGAGTCTTGCATGGCAATGAAAATGATAGTAAGAGAGGGGGATGTATTTTGTTTGGCTCTTGGACCAAATGCCCCTACTCTACCATTACCCAATGTAGAGAAGACCACTGTGAAAGAAAGAGCAAATTGGAAGCTTTCACCGAGCACCGCCGAGGCAGCTTTTACACCACCGTTGAGTGCAGTTCCACCACCACCCACTTGGGGTGGAAGAGATGATCCCCATGGTATGGGGTTGCCATCTCACCAGCCTGCTAATCCTACACACCCAGCTGCTGATTCTTCCCACAGACCTACTAGAGGATGGTCTAGTTCCTTCGACCCAGGATTCTAGGCACTCTCCACTAAGATATATCGTCAGGGACATCGTATGGAGAGGATGATGGACACCGTAGGGCAGATGAAGGACTCGATGCATCACCTTCAATACGATGTGGAACATATCAGCAACTATATGCAAGAGATGGGGAATTTCTTATATGATAATTTTGGATTCCAGGACTCGAGGAGAGGTGGAGACCATAGTGGGCACCATAGAGAGCAGCCCTTTGATCCTATTGAGGCAGCAGAGGAGGACACCGAGGAGATTGTGAAGGTCCCACAAAGGGGGGGCGAAACCCTAATATGCGCATCTAAAAACTTTGGCATAGCGGAAGCTAGGGTTTCTTAGGAATCGGATGCATGAATATATGATCAACTTCATGAACTTGTATAGATCAAATGAAAAAACATACCAATGCCATTTCTTGGATGGCGACTTGGAAGCAAGAGGGCGATGTGGCTCTCCTCCAAAGCGTGCGCACACAAGATGTGTGATCGCCTACTCCTTGTTGATCTTTGTGCTAGCAAAGTTCTCCAAGTCTCCTGATCGCGTGTGTGGAGAATGAGATGCCTTGGCGTGAAGTCTCTCTCAAGACAAGAGGGATGGCTAGAGAAGAAGGTGGGCGACGAAACAAAAACGTCCCCCTCGAACGTGGAGGCGTGCATCTAATTTGGAACGCCAACTTCCAAATATAGTAAGCACTTAACGTTCATGCGTTCACTCCAAGTGAACCGATCACCTCTTCTTCCCCTTTGAACCATGCGCTCATGTGATGAGCCGGTTCAATTAAATTTGGTTCAAGGACCAAAATAGACCAAGCATTGATCTAGATCAAATTAAACCATAAGGCTTAAGATCTAACCATTCATCTCTTGATGCTCTTGATCTCACCGATCTAGCATCAATACTCTCGATCGAAGCTTACCGATCTCAAGCCCTAATCAATCAAACATGATCAGACCAGATCTCACTTACAATCAGAGTTTAAACTCCTTTAAACTGAACCAAAACAATTCAGTCCACACGATCTGACTTAAGTAAGCCATATCATCAAATTGTGCGACCCTAAGGGTTTCCTTTAAATGTCGGTAACGATAACTTACGTTATCACGATCAGTGAGGGGTATCTAACAACACATCACTGTCTCCCGATATAAAGGAAAGAGTCTTCCAAGACTACACCCAAACCATAGCACAAGTGTGAACCCAACTCACTAGGCATATGTGTTTCCTTTGCCACTAGACGTTCTTATTGGACAAGCGTGTCAAGCCTGTAATTCCAATATGATGAGAATGATTAGATCAGATGAACATAGTCATCTGGGTATGGCCATACACTTTCTCAATCATCTCATCCAGGGGGGCCTATAGAACATCACACTCCAAACAAGGAGACGGCAATCCTATATCTATCACTAGTGCCCTAACATGACTCTCATGCTCATTATCCAAGATAGTCTATAACCAATATATTTCAAATGATATTGAACTACCTCAAAACAATGCCAATCATCATTTAGAAACACAAGTGATCTCAAGTCAGAGGAAATATGCCACTTGTTTGCATTTAAGGATTATTCACATTGTGACAAGCAATGGAACATCCTAAGTAGGGTCTGTCCAGTACATCCGATGTACCCATGAGTCTACATCTTATTCCATGCTCGAAGCATCCTATAAGATTAGAACACATATTAGTCTCAATCATATCAAGGCTGTCTCATGTTCACCAAGATATCTCGACTAAGGACAAAACTGCATGTCAGCCAAGCTGAACAGCATTGAGACATTATTCAGAAGTATACATATTGCAGCAGATGATCTAATAACCTGAATAACAACCATTGCCTTTATAAACATAGAGTTTATACATGAAACTGAAATAATCCCAAGGCCTCAAACATTAGCCTTAAGGGCATACCCCAACAGATTGGACCAGATAATGAGTAGAGTTTTGTGAGTATCCCTTTTCCTTAATTCTTCGCATTCTATTTTCTTTATCTTACTGATATTTCATTTGCTTATAGGGAGGATGATTCCTCCATACTTGTTGTGTCCGCCATTGCTACTTTGCTTTACATGCTTATATTCCTATTCGATATGGTTTTATGATGATGATATTGATGAATTATTCGATCGGGTTGTATTATGATATTTTTGATACTTTGAGCACCTTGTGGAGGTGCATAATTGAATGCTTGATACTTGATGATATTACGATACTTTGATGATTGATGAGTATATTTTTGATTGATGTAATTGATTCATGGCCTAGATAAATTTTAAAGAATTCATTGTTGAAGACTTGTTTGATTCTTTTTGATGATGGATGAATCCATACTTGTGATTATGACTATATCTATCATGTCGAATTTATTTCTCTAATATATATCTACTTTTGAAATTTTTCATTGATTGATGAATGAGATTTTAGGTAGATATATTATTTGAAGAATTTGATTTAAAAAGTGAAACTACTTTTTGAATAAAATCAGCATATGAGTATGATTTTTGAATGGATGTCAATTGATTAATCTAATTGATCTTTAGTCTATTTGCTATTTGTTGGGAAGAAAGAATCCAAGATACAAAAATAGAAAATGACTCCCCCACTGTGCAATATTGACAGTGGTACCGAAGATATGGGTTGAAGTCTAAAAGAAAAAAAAAGGGAAAGAAAAAGAAAATGACTCCTCTACTTGGCATTGTGTAAAATTGATAGTGGTAACGAAGATAAGAGTTGAAGTCCAAATAAAAAGTGTGTATCTATATGGGTACATGCCATCCAAAAAGAAAAAAAAGAGAATATGGAAAAGAAAAGAAAAGAAAAATTTGAGTTGAAAAAGGTTTTGGATATCCTATTTCTATAAACAAAAGTATGATAGATTTGAAATGAAAGTTGGATAAATCCATGAGATTGAAATTCTACTTTTTATACAAGTTGTGAAGTCTTATTCGATTAAGTTGTGGATCTTGAGAATTTAATTCAAAGGATGATATGTCTATTTAAAACTTTATGAATCAATTGGTGGGATTTTTCATTAGTAATTGTATTTTAAAAATTTATTTTTTATGAGAAAATCTACGCCTATGATCAATTTTTGATTTTTCCTTGAGGATAAACAAAGTTTGAGCCTTATGTGTTTGATGACACCGAAATTTATAGTAAATTTTGTGCCATTTCATATATCTTTTTGTGTCAAATTCATGAACCTCAGCTTATTTTTATCCCTTTTTTTTATCAAATACTGTGGAATCTACACTCTTTTTGGTTTTTGATGATTTTCAGGTAAAAAGACTTGATTTTTAGGCATTTTCAAGCAATTCCAGATGCATGAATGAATTCCCACCATCAAGAGGACATTACATGTCAAATTTCATGAAGATTGGAGCTTCAGACCAAATTACGGCAGGGTCGTAATCGATATTACGGTACCGTATTTTCACTGGCTAACGTAATATCAGAGCACTGCCGTAATTTGGGAATTTTTCATCCAGAAATATTTTTGGAAATTACGGCACTATCGTAAAGATTTTCACGGGACGTAATTTGGAGCGCTTTCCGACCAAAAATTTTTGATGAAATTACGGCGCAGCCGTAACCTATTTTATGGTGTCATAATTGCCAGATAGTTTTGATCAGAGAACTCGACTAAAATTACGGCCATTTCCACGGCCGTAATTCTATTCCTAGCACGCAATTTTTTAGGACATTTTGGAGCCTGATTTTTGCACAATCGATTGCGGATGATCCAGGCCATAAATCAAAGATCCGTAAGAAGCAAAAGAAGAGCTTTTCGTGATGAGAATACACTAACACCAAAAGCCCTAATTTTTATTCACTATCGGGAGAGAAATCGAGTTTCACGCCGCTGCCTTAGGTTTCGCCGCCGGGATGTTTACAGCGCATCTCCGGCCATGAAATTTGAGGGGAAGCTTCGCTTGGAAGCGGAGACGATACCCCAGAAGTTTTAGAGAGAAAGGATCTCGATCGGAGGAGAAATCAACAAAAGCACGCCACCGGCACTATTCACACGCAGAAATTACAGCTGTAATTTCCATTACAACCGTGTGGTTATTTGTTTTTCCCTTCTTTCTTTGATTTCTTACACCTTGATACTATGGAATATTGTAATCTTTCATCTATGCTAGCTTAAACCTTTTATGGGACATGGGGGAGTAATTCCCTTTGATTTCTTAATGACTAGATTAATTTTTCATTACTTCGTCATGTATAATTTTAGCATGATAATTCTACTTATGTGATAATTGCTCTTTAATTCTCCATAGATTCATGTTATTAATCATGTTTTAGAGTTTTTGCAATAAGGACCGAAAGGTGACTTGCTTGAAAACTTGGAACCCTAGAATTGAATGTTAGGAACTTACTATAAGAAATTAGGTTAGTTCTTGTTTCTTGATTTTAGAAGAATAATTGCCACGATAATAATATGAATCTAGGATTGAGTTAATTTATCAAACGTGGAGATCTTGTGCGAAAGTGAGGATCGGAACGTTGGAGAACCATAAGTAGAACTTGTGTTGAGACTCGGATGCACGAAAGTGATTCTTGAGATTCCACTTGAGATAATCAACTTAGAATTCGTATGCATGAAAGTGATCCTTGAGTTATTTGATTGATGATTTACTTATTTTCAGCTTGGGATAGATCTTGTGCGAAAGCGAAGATTGGTCCCTGCATAATTGTCTGCACGAAAGTGAGACAATCCCTTTATGAAGTAAATTATATCTTTATCATGAGAAAATTAAACTGACGAATTAGTATTCATATCTAGTCATAGAAATTAAAGTGAATGAAACCCTAGTCCCAGATTTTCTCTCTAATATTTTTGTTAGCTTGCATTAGTTCACTTGCATAGTTTCGATTGCCTAGATAGTAAGAACTCAATTATTCAGTACTTGACAACGAGGTCTCTATGGTTCGATATCTTTCTTTATTACTTCGAGTATCCGTGCACTTGCGGACTACAACAACCTCTGGGGTCATGCACTTTAAAACAAGAGCAGTGTACTGTTTGTTATCTTCATAATGTTCAGGATAGACATTCCACTCCCACTATGTACTAAAATAAATACAGGGCTGGGATGGAGGTCCTTCAAGAAGATGCACCTTATTCTCTTGTTCTAGTGTTTTGGACAAAATTCTAAACCATCTTGTCCAATTTGTCCCATCCAGTTTATTTTTATAATGTTTCAATCTAAGATTCGAAGATCCCATTATCTACAAGAAGCAAACAAGCAAAATAAGTACTATGATAAAGCATTTAACAGAGCCTTAAATTAAATGTTATGGTCCCACTATTTCTTATCAAGTTGATAACTCTCAAACTCAAATTCGAAATAAGTGAGTAGGATCCTAATTTCACATGAGGTCTACGTGACTTATGAGGGTGAGTTGGGCTGCACAAAGTGATCCTATGCTTCCTTAGGTAGGCATGCCAGCCAATTGTGCTGTGCAGAACTCCTCTTAGTTAAGTTAGACTAGGCACCCTATGTCTACCGAGGACTAGATACAACACATAACTCTATCCTCTCAACAGCTACCTCTAGTGTTTCATCATGTCAGTGGCATATGAAAACTAGTCAAGTCTGACCTGATTGTTATCCCCAGGGCCAACGAGTTTCCTTGCGAAGGCACGTCCAGGTTGAAACTGGATTGGGGAAACTATTGTCACCACTCGCCTTCCAAAGATAGATGGGTGTGTCTCACGAGGGTGAGAAACAGTTCACAGTCCATCGATTGCTGGTTTGACGAGGGCTACACATCAGAAGGCTATAGACTTGATATTGCATGGAGAGTTAATTCATTAATTATTATTCTTTTCTAGCATGCATATTTTTCTATGGCGGCAGCAAAAGGAAAAACACATCACAGGCATGCTATGGATAGAATAATAAACCATCACAGGCATGCTAATATGGTCGATATGGTCATAGCCCTTTTCACACACGTAACATGTCACGAGCCTTGTGACATGTTATTATGCATCCAAGGGTTGCGAGTCCCTTTAGTAGATCAGCCCATGCCAGAAGCCGAAAGCAAGTTCCCTTCCTCCAACCGCAAATCCTTCACCAAGCTTCCAAAGCTGGCGCCACTTCTGATTTAGGTTGAAGAAGTCACCTTGTTGTCTTGATGAAGCCTTAACCTATCTTATGAAAATAATTTTACATCTATTCTAAAAACAAGATGAGAGAATACATGAAAATTTTTACATCAAGATAGGGGAGGAACCACACATAGGTGGTAGAAAAAATTTTTACAAGCATTCATCACAAGTGGAAACATGCTTCCACAACACAATACAGGAGGGCACTCGCTATAACCATATCAACCCAAGGAAGAGACAAGTGGCGCATATATATAAAATTTGAAAACCGAAAAGGTCAAATTTTAGGTTCCTTATGCACCAATATCATCCACAACATTCTCCTCATCAAGCTTATGCTAAACTCAAGATTAGGGTTTCATGATGATTTCATAGACCTATCAGCTGGCAGTTTTGTCAGATCAAGAGACACGGCCAGTCCAAAGGACACAATGCCCGTCCTACTTGACAAAACCACGTGCACCAATAGTGCTAAATCCAACATAAAAGACAATGCAAATTACATCCATGAGTTTGATAAAAAAAAGTTTGGATGAGAAATGCTTTCTAGGTGAAATGCGCATGGATAAAGAAAATTTTCAAAAAAAATTTCACAGAAGCACATGCACACTTTGTGTTTCTCACAACCTCGCTCTAATACCACTATTAGGGAATAGCGGGTGTAATTTAAAATTTTGCAGTCCAAGGACGCAGCGGAAGACACATTACACCTGAAACATATTTCTTGACCAAGGATCCATGCGAAGGAGATAACACAAGGATGTGTTAGGGATAGTACCTCTTTTGCTTTTTAGGATGATGAAGCCAAGTTGAAGACGATCAAGTGCTCAACACAATGGGCCTTATTGAAGACGATCAAGCCAAGTTAAATCCACAATTTCTAATTGGATTTTGATTTCAACTCTAACTAGGTCTTGGATTTAAATCCTTATTGGATTAGGATTTGCGCCCAACACAATGGGCCTTATCCAAAACCAATTCCCATTAGGATTTGAATCCTAGTTGGATTAGGATTTGCGCCCAACCATTATGGGCCTAATCCAAATCCAATTCTCATTAGGATTTGAATCCTAGTTGGATTAGGATTCTAACTCCTAGTAGAATTAGGATTCCAACTCCTAGTTGGATTAGGATTTCAATTCCTAATAGGATTAGGATTCCAACTCCTAATTAAATTAGGATTTCAACTCCTAGTTGGATTAGGATTCCAATTCCTAATAGGATTAGGATTTGAATCCAACATGGTTTATAATCTCACGGCCAAGTCCAACTCCCATACAGAGTACAAACTTGACCAGGTTATACAAAAACCCATGAATCCCAATTGGACTTAGATTTAGACTTGAATCTGTCTTGGACTCATAATCAGAATGAACTCAAATATATTCCAAGATATCCAGATCAAAATACAACGTCAAGAGTCTATTGCGTGTGACCCTGTAGGATCCATATGACGATGGCAATGATGATAAAACATCATTTGTAGTAAGAGGTATCAAGCAACACATCACCACTACCTATGTCCTAGGACTAATGTCATCTAGCAACAACTTCCTAACACGCATTGAGGATTCCCATGCGTCCATCATCATATCCAGACATGAATACCTGTTCAGAAAGGCCTTGGAAAGCTCATCCCAGGTAGTAATAGATCCTGCTAGTAGCAAATATAGCCAAGCTCTCGCATGGTCCCTGAGAGAAAAAGGGAACAATCTTAGTCTTATAGCGTCAGATGAAACTCCATTAACTTTGACAGTATCACAATTTTCTAAAAAGACAACTAGATATAGATTAGGGTCCTGATTTGGGGATCCCCCAAATTGATTTTGCTGGACCATCATCATCAATGCTGGTTTGAGTTCAAAGTTGTTTGCTTCTATATTGGGTCGGACTATGCTCAAATTAAAGCCTTGGATGTTCGGTATAGTGAAGTCCCTCAAAGATTGATTGTTTGCCGCCATTACACCTTCTTCAGAAATCTTCTGAGTCTGAAACTACAATCTCCTTCGAAGGCGAAATGTACGTTCAATTTCTGGTCTACTAGAACTAAAGTACCTGTTCGAGAAATTCTGGGCATACAATGTGTAAGTCAAAACATAAAATAAAATAGCAATCAAAATGAAAAGAAAAGTAAAAAATCAATACTAAAACAAAAGAAAGCAAAGTGCCTAGTCTCCAAACTTATCCAATAAGTCAATATTAACTGGCCATAATCCCCGGCAATAGCGCCAAAAACTCGATAGCGATCCGCAAGTGCACGGAATTATCGAAGTAATAAAAAGATATCATTCCCAACGAGGATTACGTAGTTAAGTACTGACTTTTCAACTTGTTTAAATCCAGGCAAGACAAATGAGTGGTTATGCTAAACTTCTAAGCACGAACAATTCAAAAGTAGCTCTTTAGAGGATTCAAGTTCTATGAAAATCAGGATTTCTAGGTTTCACCACACTAATTATTATGAATCTTATAAAGATAACTCGATCAATAGAAAATATCTATCATGAAAGGAACTTTTCCTAATGTACATATCACCTCCTCTCGAAGTGTAATACGGTATTTAATTAAATTAACTCCCTACTCTCGTGACAGTTAACCTAACTAAACCCATTAAGTTCTATGAAAAGCTGTTTAGATCCTTCAGATAAATCCAACCTACTCTCATGATTGGATTCGAAAGTTCAATTGAAATAGATCGGACATTGTGATTCACCTCTCGGTCCTTCTCGTAACGTCTAAAGCGCAATTATACGTGGCTAGAGTATATTACGAAATAAACATAACTTCAATCAAATCATGATGATAAATCTGTATATAAAGAGTATGAATAAGGATTAATTCATAAAAGTCACCGGGCTAAGCCCTAAATCCCGAAACAAGGATCTACTCACTCATGTTCTTAAGGAAATACATGTTTTTACGATGAACAAGTGTAGATCTAGTAAAAATTGTAAAGAATTCACTAAGACAACAATAAAACTGGTTTCCCCTCGATCTGGAGATGAAGAGTAGAAGATCAATTATTGCTTTTGCATGAAATCTCATCGAAATATGCTCTAAAACTCAAATTTTTTCCCTTGTCGTCGCCGCCCATTGTGTTTGTCCGGAAACCTTCCTTAATCCACGAAAAATTTTATCTTTTATAGTTAGACCAGTTTGGAACCCATCAGGGAACGGTTCTGCAAAGTTTGGTTCAAATCCAGTTCGAATCGCGGAGAATCGAGTGAAAAACTCGTCGGGCGGATGTTTTCATGGTCCGTAATGTGTTCACGGCTTTGGCCATTATTCTTTCTGTGTGCATAGCTTTTATGGCACAGAAATTTTCACGGGCCGTGATGGATTAACGGCCACACCCATGAAAGTTTCTGTGTATATCTATACTTAGCCATTTTTCACCCACTGCTCGACATCAAAATTACGGCCAAGGCCGTGAATGTTGATTTCTTCACCATTTTCGCTCCAAATTTGATGTGTAAGCTTGTGATCTCCTCAAGAGTCATGCTTTGGCTTCAAAACTCATGAAATCCTTCATTTTTGGGTGATTTACCTACATTTTCATAAGAACCAAGAAAAATAAAGATTCTGTGCAAAGTGAAGTAAAAGCATTGAAATACGCATAAAATCATGCAAATAAGCTCAAAATATGACCTAAAATATAGGCAAAAATGTGGTGTAAATACAATGCATCAATTAGCAGACATGGAGTCCATTTTGATTCTCATGGCGCTTAGCTATTTCTCAGAATCAGAGCCCTTAGGGCACTCAAGGATGAGCTAAGGACTTATTGGCATAGGTCCATGGCTCTAGGCCCTTGGTAGTGCTAGGTGCTTACGACTAGGTCTAGGGGCTTATTACCCAAAGAGTGGCTTTGATCACATCATGTTTATTTTGCTATTCTTAAGCATGCCTTTACTTCTTTATTTTATTCCACCATAGGATTGCATGACTGTATTAGTAGAATAAAATAAAATCTTGTGGTGCGGACACAACAAAAATCCTCAATAAATCATTTCAAGTCCCGTTTTTGCCTTCTGACGTGTAATGCTCGTCAAACTGTCGATTGATAGTGCTGTGCACTATTTCCCACCAACCAAAGGGTTTCCAAAAATATTTCTTTCAACTAGATTCAAAAGAGAGCTTACAAGTCTTTATATAGACTAAGCATTACAACAAAAAAAGATTAAAAGATTTAATGAATGTAGGTGGTAGTTGGGCTTTAATAGAGTAAGTCGTAGTTGAGCTTTGATAATGGTGGGTGATGTGGCCACAAATGCACAGCTTCATCGAAGTAATAAACAAGATGTCATTCCCAATGAGGATCTAGTGGTCAAATACCGATTACATGGTCGATCTATAGGTAGACGATTTAAAGGGTGTTTTTGCTTGGAATCTTCTAAGTACGAGAGAGCAAAGGAGAGTGTTTTGGGTGGAAAACAATACGGATAGAATTGGGGCTTGGGGTTTCACCACGCTGACAGGTAAGAAATTTATAAAAATAAATCTTCGTATACAAAATTAAAGTGTTTAAAGGGATTTATCCTAGTGTACAGATTACCTTCTCTCGAAGCATAATCCAGTACCTAATCATGATAATTCCCTACTTTCGTGACAATTATTATAATTATGCCCCTTAAGCTCTGTGAAAAATCATAAAAATCCATCAAACAAATCCAAACTACTCTTGTAATTGAATTCATAGGATTTAAAAGAATAGATCCAATGCCACGATTAAGCTCTCGGTCTTTCGTTCGATGTCTAAGACATAAAATTACTTGATCAAAGTAAAATACAAAATAGAACGCAATTCAAATCAAATCAACTCAATAAAATTCATGACAAAGATTTAAATAATAAGTTTAATCCATAAAACGTCAACGGGTTACATCGCTAATCCCGAAATAAAGTTTAAGCGGATATGTTCATTGTGTATAGCATGTTTTGTGATGAATTTGACATAAACTCTCAAATAAATTGCAAAGAGACACTATGAAAGTAATTAGAACTCTTCCCCTTAATCTGGAGATGAAGATGAAGCGTCAAATTCCCTCCATTGCGTGATCTCTCATCGGAATTCAGCCCAAAAAATTAATCTTCGCCCTAGTTGCCACCTCTGTCCATTCTCGTCCAAAGAAGCTCCCTAAACCCTTCCAAAATCCTTCTTTTTATAGTTTAATAAGTATAAAACCCATCTGGGAAGGTTTCAGCAAAATTTGGTTGAGTTCTAACTCAATTCGAGGCCGAATATAGTGAAAAACCAAATGAGGCAAAAAAACTCACGGCCCGTGAGTTTGTTCATGGCCACGGGTGTGAATGTTTCTGTTTTTGCACAGTAGTGTATTCACAGCCCGTGAATGACTCATGGCCATGCGTGTGAAAATTGCGTTTGACCTCCGTTTTGCCTCAAAATTGACATACGGTCTCATCTTTTCATCATGAATCATGCCATGGCCTCAAAATTGTAAAATCGATCATTTTTAGGCAATTTTATCTATATTTTCATGAAAACCAAGAAAAGTGAAGATTCTATACCATAGGAGATAAAATTGCTAAAAATTGGTATAAAATCATACAATTAAGCATAAAATATCATATAAAATATAGGAAAAAATATGATGTAAATGCAACTCATCAGAATACCCTGACTTAAAATTTTGCTTGTCCTCAAGCAATACCATAGTATGTAAAGAGAATATAAAGATAAAGAATACTTATTCGTTCTTTCCTAATCATGTTCTTAGTCCACAATTTAAGCAACCAATTTCCAAAACTCAAGAAATTTAAGAAATAACACGATAAAAATAAATTTTCAATACTTTACAATCCAAGATAGATAAAATTCATGACTTATGTCATCTCAACCAATCTCTACTTACTAAGCATCAAATACTCTCACTTTAATAAATCCACTTTACCTAATAAATCCACTTTACCTAATAGATGGCTTTTAAGGCAAACTAATATTTAAATGGTTATATGCCCTTTCCTGTTAGCATCATAACATTATTTAAACTATACCACATAATATTATAATATAACTCATAGTCTTAATCATGAAAAGTCAGCAGAGTTGTCCACTTGACCTACAGCTCTCTCTTTTTCTCTATTTTTATTCTCTTTTTTTTATTTCTGGAGAGAACCGGTCAAGGGCATGGTACTTAAATTGTTATCAATCTTTCTGCATGAGGGATAAATATTTAGTTTTAAGATTTTTCCTCTATTACTTGACCAAAATAGATTTAAAGTATATCAACTCGTGGTACAATATAATCATGACTTCAAAATCTTCAACCATAGGAGTTGGAGCAAGTCTGTATATATTGATGTCACCAATTTTCTATTTATGAAAAACTCTCTATCAAGCAAAAAATAGATAAATTAAACTTAAGTATCTTTTGCTCAGTTTGTATTTCAAGGATACACAATATTTCATACATGCATTTTATCCATACCAGAATTGAATTTGCTCAACAATTTAAGTCCATATGAAATTTCAAAAAATCTCTAAGTCATTGAATCAATTACTCAAAATGTTTCCTAAGTATAAAATTAAGGATAAAATAAACTTGTATATCCCTAAAAACCATAAACATTCAAGATACATATCTATAAAGCTTGAAGAAAGTCAAAATGCATGGAAACACCTTAGACTTAAATTGTTGCATATAATCAATCATTTAATCCACAATTATCAATGGAAACCAAACATGCATCATCCCACAAAGAAAAGTATGCATCGTCCTCGATGTATATAAAAAATATAAAATAATAAAATACTCATAGAGATTAATCGATTTCAGTGTCCTCCTTCTTATCATCTCCAGCATGCTGTGTTGATGGGTCTGGGAGATGCTACCACAATAACTCCTCTATCGTGCAAAGAGAATCGATAGTCCTCCTCTGCGCCTGCTATAAGCACAAGATGTCGTCTCGCATCCTCCTCTACTCAGCTCGCATTTGGTATAGTGTTGTCTTTATCGAAGCTACATGGGCAAGGAACAAAGATCGCTGGTGGAGAGTGTGCCCGGCTCCTCTCAACTATGGCTAGCTTGGGCTCCGGAGGAATCTCCAATAATTGCTCAAATCTATGGAGAAGAGCCCCATGAATCATCTGAAATCTCGGAGTCAACCAGGAGTATTGTCCTCGTATCCCAATCTTCTTTGTTGCCCTATAAGGTCTCCCTCTTGGTGCCATAATCCCATAGAGAACACAGATTCACAAAGAAAAAAATTTTCTTCAAGAAGAACAACAGCCAAACATTCAAAGGAATCTCGTCCAACAAAATCACTAAACGTAGACAAATCCAGAGAAAATCGGTTGGGAATGTTTGCTAATCTTGATAAAGAAATCAAAGACCTTGCTTAGAGAAGGATTGCTCACAGATTCAAGCGATTTCTGGCTGGAATCAAGTAGCAGTGACAAGACCCTTGTTCATCAGCTTGACCAGCAATTCCTTGCAAAATCTGGCCTAAAGATTGTCGAAGGATCGACGGAAAGGATCGCTGGTGGTGGAGGAAGGTCGGAAAAAGGAATTCGTCGCTTCTGGTGGAAGAAATCAAGTGGAAAATTAGATTCACGAGTGAAGGCGTGAATCCTAACTTTTGCCCGTAAAGTTTAAAACAGGGTCTTCACGGCCCGTGAGTCATTCACAGTTGCGGCCATGAATATTTCTATGACATAAGTCCCTTTGCAAAATGGAACTCACGGCCGTGATCGTGAAACTTTCTGTGAACTTTTAGCCTTCACGCGTTTCCTTCAAACGCAACATTCATGGCCCATGAGGGACTCACGACCACACCTGTGAATGTCTCATTTGGCACTTGTTCTTCAAGTAAAAATTTTCCAAAAATTCCTGCATATAAAAAACTTATTAAAATATTTTCCATCAACAAAAATTCATCAAATCATGCTGCAAAAAATTCTAAAAATTTAAAGAAAATTAAAAAATTAAAACTAAGAGTAGTAAAAGTCAAAAATTTGGGTTGCCTCCAAAAAAGCACTTATTTAATGTCATTAGCTCGACTATAGCTTCATGTCATGGCGGAGATGGTGAATCAACGGCATAGTAGAAAGCATATAATTTTTTTTCTTTTTCTCCGTCTTAAGAGTGTGCCCACCAATGTATATATCCAATTAAACAAATGGATCAATGTCACAGTGGCCATTACATGCATGCAAAAACAAAAGTTAAAGTCATGCAAAGAATACCTAATAATTTTTTTGCATTTATCCAAGAGTAATATCATGCGTTTTTCCTTTAGATTTATATCAACAATTGGAAGAAGATTGGAATTAAGATAAAAAAATTCATACCTTGGATTGCTCAAGAAGTTTTCAAATCTCAAATTGGATTTTCACTTACATCAATGTCAATATTATCAAGTATCTCATGTGCTATCATGTTTTGGGTACCTGTGGTTGGATTTGAATCAAATAATAGTTCAGCTACTTCATCGTCATTATCCTTATAATCATCTAACATGCAAATTCCTAATGAATTTTCTAGAGAAAATAAATTGAGGGTTCATATGGTGGTGGTGGTAGAATATGCACAGGATCCTCTTCCTCATCTTTCTCTTCAATGTGGTACTCTATCCTAACACTATCAAATTCACCCCCATCTATCTCGCTACTTCGTACTTGAGGATCCTTAAATTCCTCATCCTTTTTCTCACAGGATTCCAAAAGTTTAAATTTTTCTTCAAATATGTCCAAGTATTTGTGTTGCAAGACACTATATTATGTGAGAGAGGACTGGATGGCTAGTAAAGTGCTAAGGAAGGGTTAATGTGGTATTTAGAATTTTTAAAATCATCAAAATTTAAAGAGCGTAAATTATAATCCATGACTGGAGTCATGACTAATGATTGTTCCAACTTTGCAAAATTCTCAAATTCATTCTGGATTGCTTCCTCTATGTCAATTCTATCAGTGCCATAAATTATACTATGAAGTTCCTCACTTTGTTTGGTTATATCAGCTATAGAGTTTTCAAGCATGGCTTCTTGATGTAGGACGGGGGCCTAAAACATTCAAACAACGATTTTCGAAATCCATTTTGATAGATAAGGAGATAATAAGGGAAAATCGGATTTAAACTAACGATATTTTGAGAAACTAATTTTTTTGTATTTTATAATAGTAAAGGAAAACCCGGGATTTCAACTACTGAAAGCAGTAAATGCTGAAATTAAACTTACAGAGCGACCCTTGAGAATTGAAGGATCGTATCACCCCGTTCTTCACCGGTCCAACTCTGATGGTAGGTGTAGAAATGGTTGAGCATTACACACAAACACAGAAAGGGATCCGAACAAGTCTCGGATTCATATTACACACTTAAATCAAGGGGGAAGCTAGTCCTCGCAAGTTCCCTTGCTAATATGAAATCTAACTAGAAGAGGGGGGGAAAGAGAAGAGGAGATGCGCCACCAATTTGTTTATCCTCCTTGCGCCAACTACAAAATTAAAGAGTAGTGTAGATGCTATTCGGATCACAAGAAGAAACAAAACAAAGGAAAAGGGAGAAACTTAGCTTGCTTGGTTTGAAGATCCCTCCTTCTTGTTCCTTGCGCATCATGTCCTCTTGGAGAGTTCTTGGCATCAAGATGGAAGTTATGAGATGAAGAGCTCTCGGCTAGAAGATGCAAGGGAGGAGTCTTCTTAGAATTTTGGTGGAGAAGATGGAAGAAGAAGAGCTCGGCCCTTGGAAGAACACTACTACTACTACTAATGGCGACACTAATATTTACCTAGGAAACTAGTAGACAATTCTCATTTCATCAAAGCTTACGAAAATACATGAGAGGGGTTACATTTATAGGCGAGTTAGAGGGTGGGCAAGGTGGTCATTTCCCCCTTACGCGCCACTTACAAAATTGGAGAGAAAAATTCAGCATTTAATTCAAGGTGTGAATGTAATTAAGAGTGTGGATTCTTTCCTTCTTTGGTGAAGCTTCTTTGGAAGTTCTTTGAAATTTGAATGGATCCTTGTTGTGGACGAGATGGCCTCCTTCCTTGCTTGTTGTGGGCGCATGAATGAGGAATTCGAAATTTGGATTCCTTCCTTAAGAACTTTGGGCGGCAAAACTTTGATAGAAACTTTCATTAAAGGCTCCCCTTTGATTGTGGATCTAGATTGGGGCTGATTTTGAATTCTTTCTTTGCTTGGCTGATGTGTTGGCGCATATCCATGGTTGGAGGCTGAGGTGGCTGATTATCCCAAGGGAGAGGCGCCCAAACAAATGAGGAAGTTGAGTTGTCAAGTGAACTCATCAAGGCTTGGGTTGAACTTGGAGTTGAAGTCTTCTTTCCTTCCTTGGACTGAACTTGTTGAGTGGAACTTGAGCTGACCTTGGAGTGGAGCTTGAGCTGACCTTTAGCTTGAATGACCTGCCAAAAAATATAACCAATACAAGAATGCACTATCCTACCATGATGCAAAGTACATAAGAGCTACATGCATTACAATGCACAACCTACTACAATTGGACTTGCCATAATTGACTATATGATGCATGGCTTTATTTGAAAGCTTAAACTAACCTAAATGCCATGAAATGCAATGCAAAACAATAGAAAGCAAGTGAGCTCTAGGTGAACCCATGTTGAGGAGGTTTCCTCCGAGCCCAAGCATGTCTCTTTAAGGCAGGGCTGCTGCCTCCATCAGCTCTCCCCGGGTTGAAAAAATTCTCCTCTAGAGAATTGTCCTTGTACCCTTGGAGTAACATAGGGGCGGCCTTATCAAGTTCTTCCTCAGAGAGCCAGTCCTCATCACCATTGAGGAATCTAACTCTGTAAGTCACTTGTATCTCGTCGGTGGTCAGTCGGGTTTGATCCCCAATGATAGCCTCAATCTCTAGCTCATGGTTAACATTTGAATCAGGCATAAAGAGGGGCTCTTGGTAGAGAGGGGGATCCTCCTCATGGATAGGGGTGGGGATCTTGGGTTCAGGGTCTCCTACATTAGAGTACCTTTTCCGGCCATGCTTATTAGTATTCTTAGGATAAAGCTTCATAGTGCTACTAAATTGGCTAGGCATAACAAAGTCTATGTGTTCAACAACATGTAGGGGAAGTAAAGTAGTATCAATGTTATTTAACCCTGAAGTCTTGGGACCAAGTTCTATAAGACAGGATCTATAGTTCAGAGGATGAGGATCTAAAAGTCCTAAGTCAAGAGATGGTTTAGAGGACTTAGGGTCTAGGTCAATTCCTAGCTTTGGAAACTCATAAGGGTCTTGGTAGGGTATGAGTGTTTCAATAGGAGTGTCTATCTCAAGGGGTGGCTTTGGTTTGGGTTGTTCACCTAGGTCAGTTTCCTTAAGGACTATGGGGCATAAGGGTTGATCAGGTTGGGTGTCCCTAAGTAATTCTTGAGGTATCATCAGTTGGAGGGTTGTTTGGGTTGGTTTAGACTCAGCTATGACTCCCTTGTTGGTTGATGCTCTAAGTTCTCTAGGCATGGATGGTTTTAATTTGATCTTCTGACCTGAGTGGCTGAAAACATACGTGTTAGTCCGGGCATAGTGGACTACATTCATGTCATATAGCCAAGGTCTGCCTAGTAGGACTTGTGCAACATCCATAGTGATGATGTCACACCAGATTTGTCCTTCATAGCTACCAAACTGTAATGGCACAAGACTCCTATGGGTTACAAGCACATTTGTTTGATTGACCCAGGAGATATTGTAAGGTATAGGGTGAGCCTCTACCTTAAGCTTGAACTTGGTGGCAGCAGAGTGGGAGACTGCGTTGAGGCTACTACCCCCATCTATCTCTACTTTGCACATGTTTCCATTGCATTTCGTGTAAGTATGGAAGATACTAGTTCTTCGCCAGTCATCAGTGGGTGAGGATTGGATCAAGTTACACCTAATGACTCCTAAGGTGTTTTGGGCTGATTCTCCACTACTATCATATTCTAGTTCTTCAAAGATTTGGCATTCAGAGTCAGGGTCATTAAGGTCTTCAAGGCTAGGGGTTTGGGTTTCTTCTCCTAAGTACAAGACCTTTTTAGGGCAGTCTTTCATAAAATGCCCAGGTTGCCTACAAGCATGACATGTGACCCTAGATAGTTCTTGATAGCTAGAGGGCTTGGGTTTGGGAGTGCTGGAGCTAGAGGGATTGGTGGGTTTAGGACTGGGATTAGGGGTACTAACTTCTTTCCTAAAGGCATTCTTAATTTCTTGTTCTATTTCCTTAGCTCTAAGATGGGCGACCTCTATGGAGTCTATTTGGTAGTAGGTAAGGCCTTTCCTAATTTCAGATCTGAGGCCATTCTTATACCTACTAAGGGAAAATTGGGGTTCTTCCCTTATGTTACCTCTAAGGAGCAACTCCTCAAAACTAGCAGTGTATTGGTCTACAGTCATGGCTCCTTGGGTTAGGCTGCTAGCTTGGTCATACAACTTGTTTTGAAAGTATGAGGGAACATACTTCATTTTGAGCTGCTGACGCATCTCTATCCAGTTGTCTATGGGAGGTCGGTTGGATCTCTCTAGGTTGTTTTCTATGTTGGTCCAGTACAACCTAGCATTCCCTTCTAGGAGACATTTGGCAAATCGAACTTTGCTATGGTCGGGTATCATGCTCCATTCAAAGTACTGTTCAAGCTTGGTTGACCAATCTAGGAAGTCACGGGGATCTAAGGACCCATTGAAGGTTGGGGGATTGAGTTTGATGGCGCGGTGCACATCATCCTCCCTAAATCTGGGTTGAGGTGGAGTTGGAGCTGGGTGTCCATTCCACATAGGTGGTTGATGGGTTCCTACATGGTTTGGATTGGGATATCCATTCCACATAGGGGGTGGTTGGGTTCCTACATGGTTTGGGGTTTGATGCCCATTCCACATAGGTGGGGGTTGAGTTCCTACATGGGTTGGAACTTGTTGTCCATTCCACATAGGGGGTGGGTTTCCTACTTGGGTTGGGTTTTGGTGCCCATTCCAAATAGGTGGGGTATGGTTCCCTACATGGTTTTGAGGTCCATTCCATATAGGTGGTTGTTGAGTCCCAGCATGGTTTGGATTTTGAGGTCCATTCCATACAGGTGGTTGTTGAGTTTCCACATGAATTGGACTAGGAGGTGATTCACTAGGAACATGGTTAGAAGACCTTTCTCTAAAGTCATGGAACTCAGTGGTAAGTTGGGTAAGACCTCGGGTAAGGGCTCCTATTTGCTCAGTCAAGAAGTCAAATTTCTCATTCAAAGCAGTATTATCCATTGTGAGTTCTTGTTCTTGTTGTTGAGTTTTAGATCGGGTTTGCATGGGTGTTTTTGAAAGAATATAAGTTTTTGAAAATAAGGCAAGGTGATAGATAGATACGTAGTCTGTTATGGATCCAAATTCTTTCAAACAACCTAATTCCAAAGATCGCCTAGGAGTTAGAAAATAAAGTTTTGAGGCTTTAAAAATCTAAACTAGGAGCCTAAGCTCTGATACCAAGCTGATGTAGGACGGGGGCCTAAAACATTCAAACAACGATTTTCGAAATCCGTTTTGATAGATAAGGAGATAATAAGGGAAAACTGGATTTAAACTAACGATATTTTGAGAAACTAATTTTTTTGTATTTTATAATAGTAAAGGAAAACCCGGGATTTCAACTACTGAAAGCAGTAAATGCTGAAATTAAACTTACAGAGCGACCCTTGAGAATTGAAGGATCGTATCACCCCGTTCTGTTGGGGTATGCCCTTAAGGCTAATGTTTGAGGCCTTGGGATTGTATAAGTATCATGTAATAAACTCTTATGTTTATAAAAGGCATGGTTATTATTCAGGTTGTTACCTTGTCTGCTGTAATAAGTGTACTTCTGAATAATGTCTCAAAGCTGTTCAGCTGGGCTGACATGCTCTTTGTCCTTAGTCGAGATATCTTGGTGAACTTGAGACAGCCTTGATATGATTGAGACTAATATGAGTGCTAATCTTATAGGATGCTTCGAGCATGGAATAAGATGTAGACTCATGGGTACATTGGATGTACTGGACAGACCCTACTGGGATATTCCATTGCTTGTCACAATGTGAATGATCCTTGTAAGCACTAAGTGGCACATGTCCTTTGACTTGAGATCACTTGTGTTTCTAAATGATGATTGTCATTGTCTTGAGGTAGTTCAATATCATTTGAAACATAATGATTATAGACTATCTTGGATGGTGAGCTTGAGTCAGGTTAGGGCACTTGTGATAGATAAAGGATTGCCGTCTCCTTGTTCAAGGAGTGTGATGTTCTAAAGGGGCCCCCCTTGTATGAGATGATTGAGATAGTGTATGGCCATACCCAGATGACTATGCTCATCTGATCTGATCATGCTCATCGTATTGGAGTTACAGGCTTGACATGCTTGTCCAATAAGAACATCCAGTGGCAAAGGAATCATGCATGCCTTGTGAGTTGATTCACACTTGTGCTATGGTTTGGGAGTAGTCTTGGAAGACTCTTTCCTTTATATCGGGAGACAGTGATGTGTTGCTAGATACCCCTCACTGATCGTGATAACGTAAGTTATCGTTACCGACATTTAAAGGAAACCCTCAGGGTCGCACAATTTGATGATATGGCTTACTTAAGTCAGATCGTATGGACTGGATTCTTTGGTTCAGTTTAAAGGGGATTTAATCTCTGATTGTAAGTGAGATCTGGTCTGATCATGTTTGATTGATTAGGGCTTGAGATCGGTAAGCTTCGATCGAGAGAGGTGATGCTAGATCGGAGAGATCAGGGGCATCAGGAGATGAATGGTTAGATCATGAGCCTTGGGGTTCGATTTGGTCTAGACCAAGTGGCTTGAGCTATTTCGGTTTGGTGAACCAAATTCGATTGAACGATTTGGATTGAACCGGTTCACAAATGTGAACGCTTGGTTCAATGCCAATATGCGTTCTTGAAGTGGCTTGAACGCTTGGCTTGATTCTCTTCCACTTATGGAAAGTAATCAAAGCCGGTTATGCTTCAACGCCAAAACGCATAAGCGTTGGCTTCTTCACTTCAACGCTCATCATCCTTTTCGTTGGGTGGTTGACGAAGGTGGGAGAGAAGCAAGAGAAGCTCTCGGCCAAGAAAGGGAATCATCTCATCATCCCTTCCATTCGACAAAAAGAAAAGCTTGGGTGTCTTGCTAGCACAAGGGACCGCAAGGAGTAAGCATCTTCATCTTGTGTGTGAACTTGTGGAGGAGATCTAGTTTGTTCTCTTCATCCAAGCCGAATTCCAAGCATATGGCGTTGGTATGAATTTCCATCTCAATCTACTCAATCGGTTATAGTTGAACATATGGCATGCAAATGATCTTAAACCCTTGCTTCCGCTAGCATATTTTTCTTTAGCGCCATGCTTTAGGGTTTTTGCCCCCCATTTAGGGGTTTCTTCAATTGGTATCAGAGCTAGGCTCTTTGCATGCTATTATGTTTGCTGATGTGATCCATATATTGTTTGCGCTTGATCTAGATGTTTATAAAACTTATATCTTGCGCGGCTGATTAGATCTAAGGTGACCCTACTATAATTCCTTAGATGGGTTGATGGGGTTGAAAGCATAATCTAAATAGATCCAAGTCTGATCAGACCATCTGACAGCTCAGATGAGTTGACCTGATAGCACCTATGCGCAAGCACAAGGTGGCTGTAGGTTGACTGCATCTAGGGCGTGTAGCGAGGTCTGGTTGAGACAACTTCTGAACACACTTGAGTCAGGCCCGGGGTCACACCCGCTTGCCAAAACTCATGAGGGTGGTTCAGCCCTTGGCGCATGCATGGTTGACCATTAGGTCAACTCGGGTCAGTTAGGACTCGGTGCATGCAAGGGGAAAGGGTCTAACTAGATGGATGAGTGGATCCCCATCAATGGACCATTGTAAGGTTATAGGGCCCATAAGGAAATTAAAATTGATACCATGGGGTTTTTCAAAAATTTTAATTTCATGAATGGATCACATGTTGATTGAACCATATGCTTGTTTATTTAGTCTTATGTGGGTTGCCCATTTGTGTGCTGTGCTGGGGCCTGCGTGCCTGGATTTAAAAAAAAAAAAACATTGTAAATTAATTTGTGATCTGCGAATCACATTGTACTTAATTTATAATATGTTGTTGACCTGCGAGTCAACCTTGTCTAGATAGATCAAATGTACTTTGATTAGACAAGAGCACAAAAGCACACATCCAAGAGGGGCATTCACCTGGTGGTGCACCTGAGGTGCTCTTGGCGCTTGGGCACTGGGTTGGACCAGATGAGATGCATAAGGAGCTCAAGTGAAGACTTAAGTAAAATTAAGGTCTTACTAGGGTTCTTGGGCTTTTACCACATAAGATCATGCTTTCTATTTATTGCTTAAATAATTAGAATTGCATGTGTTTATCTTCTGCTATAGCCATAGGATATGCCTGATAGTAAGAAGATAAAAGACCGCTAAAATCCAACGCTAACATATCAAGCTCGTAAGCCTTCTGACGCGAAACCTCACTGTTCTGATTATCGTTGGAGCCGTGTTGAACCCACTCAGTGGGCACGTCCATCTATCTTCAGACGGTGCTGGATTTCACCTGCGTGTTACAGAGTTGGGATTTATCCCCTCTCGTTGCTCAGCATAGCACGTGGTGGTCCAGGGAGTAGGTCAGGTCAGCTTGACCATGTAGGCTACATATGTGGCGCATATGGTAGCACATGGAGGCAGCCATCTCTGGGATCAGAGACTGTGTTGTACCAACTCAGTTGGCATAGTCTGCTGGATTGCCAAGATGAAGGGGAATCGCACGGGTTGGCGATTGGCTGGGATAGCCTACCAGAAATTAGTGCTTGTCATCTCTGTGCAACTTATCTCGCCTGAGCGGGACGCGGAGACCAAGTATGAAATCTGGATCCCATCTCACTAAAAGAGTGTTACTCTTTCGGACTGTTTACTGGATTTTTCAGTCAGACAAAATAGTGAGAAAAGAATCTTTCTTAAGTCCTGGATTGATTCTGAACATTGATACTGACCTTGCTGTTCTTGCTTGTTGTAGATTCCTGCAGCAACGAACACCATGAGCTTCAATGTGCGATCCCTACTGGAAAGGGAGAAGTTTGCTGGGCCGAACTTCTCTGACTGGTTCGGACACCTTAAGATCGTTCTTAAGGCAGAGAGGAAACTGTATGTCCTCGAGACGGCGATACCGCCGCAGCCCGCTCCGAACGCCGCAAGGGCGGTTCGGGATGCCTATGAAAAGCACGTCAATGATAGCATTGATGTCGCTTGCCTGATGCTAGCGTCTATGACGCCACCGCTGCAGCGTCAGCATGAGGATATGTCGGCTATAAAAATTATAGCGAACCTCAAGATGCTGTATGCTGCACAGGCGAGGACTGAACGCTATAATCTGACGAAGCTCTTCTTTCAGAGCAAACTGGCTGAGGGGAGCCCAGTGGGAGCTCACGTGCTCAAGATGATTGGGCACAAGGAGGCTCTGGAGAAACTGGGGCATACCATCAACCAGGAGCTTGCTGTGGATATTATTCTGCAGTCTCTCCCGCCTTCTTTCGATGCGTTCATCATTAACTTTAATATGAACAAAATCGATTGTACGCCGGCAGAGCTGCTGAATATGCTCTTGACCACTGAGGAAACTCTGAAGGGTAAGCCTTCAACCTCTGTCTTGATGGTTCCTTCTAGGAACAAGAAGAAGGGGAAGAAGGGCAAGGCCCCTGTCAAGAATTACAGCAAGGCCCTGAAACAGAAGGTGAAGCGGTCGAAGGACAACAGGTGTTTCCACTGTGGCCAGCTGGGTCACTGGAAAAAGGACTGTAAAGCGCTCCAAGGAGATAAGAGGGGAAGCATCGCTTCTGGCTCAGGTATATATGTGACTGAGGTCATGTTATCTTCTTCTACTATATCATGGGTGTTGGACACTGCATGTGGAGTTCACATTTGTTCAAATGTGCAGGAACTCAAGAGAAGAAGGCAGGTGGGACAGCATGAGGTAGACCTACGAGTTGGAAACGGGGCACGGGTTGCTGCTGTTGCTGTAGGAGACTATTTCATTACTTTACCATCTGGCATTGTATTAGAATTAAACAATTGTTATTTTGTACCAAGTATCACAAAGAATATTATCTCTATTCCTGCTCTTGTCAGGAAAGGATTTGCCTTTGAATGCAATATTTCAAAGTGTGTTTTATCTCTTGATAATATTGTGTATGCAACTGGTTCAATTAACAATGGGTTATACATGTTGGACATGGAAAATTCTATACAAAACATTGATAATAAGAAAGCCAAGTATGCTGATGACAGCACCTTGTTATGGCATAGTCGTTTAGGCCATATAAACGAGAAGCGCATTAAGCGGTTGCATGATCATGGACTGCTGGGATCTTTCTCCTATGAGGAGATTGATACATGCAAAGCTTGTTTGATGGGTAAAATGACGAAGTCACCTTTTTCAAACAAAGGTCAAAGGACTTCAGGTTTACTGGACCTTATACACAGTGATGTGTGTGGGCCATTTAGTAAACATGCCAGAGGTGGCTATCAGTACTTCATTACCTTTACTGATGATTTCAGTAGGTATGGGTATGTCTATCTGATGAGACATAAAAGTGAATCTTTTGACAAGTTCAAAGAGTTCAAAAATGAAGTACAAAATCAGCTAGGCCGCAATATCAAGGCACTTCGTTCTGATCGAGGTGGTGAATACCTGAGTCATGCGTTTACTGACTATCTGAAGGAGTGTGGGATTATCTCACAGCTCACTCCGCCAGGAACACCGCAGTGGAATGGTGTGTCCGAGAGGAGAAATAGAACGTTACTTGATATGGTTCGTTCTATGATGAGTCAGGCTACTCTTCCATATTCCTTTTGGGGTTTTGCACTGGAAACAGCTGCAAAGGTACTAAACCGAGTGCCATCCAAGGCAGTTTCAAAGACGCCATATGAGTTATGGTATGGGAAACAGCCGAGCTTGACATTTATCAGGATCTGGGGTTGCGAGGCTTATGTCAAAAGGCTCGCCTCTGGGAAACTAGAGAGCAGATCTGATAAATGCATCTTTGTCGGTTACCCTAAGGAAACTAAGGGTTATTATTTCTACGATCCCAAAGAGAACAAGGTTTTTGTTGCTCGGACGGCCATATTTCTTGAGAAGGAATTTCTTCTGCAAGAGGCCAGTGGGAGAGAAATAAAGCTGGATGAGAATCCAGAGGAAGGACAAAGTAGTCAGGCACAGATGGATGAGCCTGAGCCGGTAGATCAGGTTATTGAACAACCTGAGGCTCAAATATCACGGGAACCGCGAAGATCGGGTAGGATCCGTCGACAGCCTGAGCGCTATGACGGAGTCTACATCATTGATAATGATGAACCCCTAACTTATGCGGATGCGGTCAGTGGACCGGAGTCAGCTAGATGGCTTGAAGCTATGCGAGCCGAGATGGACTCCATGTCAGATAACCAAGTCTGGGATTTGGTTGATCCGCCTCCGGGAGTAATCCCTATAGGCTGTAAATGGATCTTCAAGAAGAAGATTGACATGGATGGTAACGTGGTTACCTATAAAGGCAGGCTAGTTGCGAAAGGTTTCAAACAAATCTACGGGATAGATTATGATGAAACTTTCTCACCTGTAGCCATGTTTAAGTCTATTCGGATTCTTTTCGCGATAGCTGCATATTACGATTATGAGATCTGGCAGATGGATGTGAAGACAGCTTTCCTTAATGGAAATCTGGATGAGGATGTGTATATGACACAACCAGAAGGTTTCACTAATCCATCAGATCGTCATAAAATATGCAAGTTAAAGAAGTCCATTTATGGACTTAAACAAGCATCTAGGAGCTGGAATATTCGTTTTGATGAATCAATCTCTGAGTTTGGTTTCATCAAGAACGAGGATGACCCGTGTGTATATAAGAGGTTTAGTGGGAGCGTGATTACATTCCTAATCCTCTACGTCGATGATATCTTGATCATTGGAAATGATATTCCTGAACTGCATGCTGTTAAGGCATGGCTAGGAAAATGTTTCCAGATGAAAGATTTAGGAGAAGCAGCCTATGTATTAGGTGTGAAGATCTACAGGGATAGATCTAAGAGGCTTCTCGGGCTGTGCCAGAGTACTTACATCGATAAGGTCCTGGAGAGATTCCATTTAGAGAATTCTAAATGTGGATATCTTCCAGTCAGACATGGTCTGAATCTTTCGAAGAGTCAGTGTCCACAAACACAGACTGAGAAAGATGAAATGGACAATACGCCTTATGCTTCGGCTATTGGGTCCATTATGTATGCGATGTTGTGTACTCGCCCAGACGTCGCTTACGGGTTAAGCGTGACCAGTCGATTCCAAAGTAATCCAGGATTGGCGCACTGGATTGCGGTCAAGAACATTTTAAAATATCTGCGGAGGACCAAAGATATGTTCTTGATATATGGTGGTCAGGAAGAACTCAGTATAGAGGGATATACTGACGCTTCGTTCCAGTCGGACCAGGATGATTTCCGATCGCAATCAGGCTATGTTTTTAGCTTGAATGGTGGAGCAGTGGTGTGGAAGAGCTTCAAACAGTCAACTGTTGCTGATTCCACAACAGAAGCCGAGTATGTTGCAGCCTCGGAAGCATCTAAGGAGGCAGTGTGGATTCGTAAGTTCGTGAGAGAACTTGGTGTCGTTCCTTCGAGTGCTGATCCTTTGGTTATCTTCTGTGATAACACTGGAGCAATTGCACAAGCAAAGGAACCGCGGTCGCACCAGAAGTCCAAGCACATACAGAGACGGTTTCACTTGATCCGGGAGATCATTGATCGTGGCGAGATCAAAATATGCAAGGTTCATACAGATGACAATCTGGCAGACCCGCTTACCAAGCCTCTGGCGCAGCAGAAGCATGAGAAGCACTGTAATAATATGGGTTTGAGATTTCTCAACCATTAGATTAAGTGCAAGTGGGAGATTGTTGGGGTATGCCCTTAAGGCTAATGTTTGAGGCCTTGGGATTGTATAAGTATCATGTAATAAACTCTTATGTTTATAAAAGGCATGGTTATTATTCAGGTTGTTACCTTGTCTGCTGTAATAAGTGTACTTCTGAATAATGTCTCAAAGCTGTTCAGCTGGGCTGACATGCTCTTTGTCCTTAGTCGAGATATCTTGGTGAACTTGAGACAGCCTTGATATGATTGAGACTAATATGAGTGCTAATCTTATAGGATGCTTCGAGCATGGAATAAGATGTAGACTCATGGGTACATTGGATGTACTGGACAGACCCTACTGGGATATTCCATTGCTTGTCACAATGTGAATGATCCTTGTAAGCACTAAGTGGCACATGTCCTTTGACTTGAGATCACTTGTGTTTCTAAATGATGATTGTCATTGTCTTGAGGTAGTTCAATATCATTTGAAACATAATGATTATAGACTATCTTGGATGGTGAGCTTGAGTCAGGTTAGGGCACTTGTGATAGATAAAGGATTGCCGTCTCCTTGTTCAAGGAGTGTGATGTTCTAAAGGGGCCCCCCTTGTATGAGATGATTGAGATAGTGTATGGCCATACCCAGATGACTATGCTCATCTGATCTGATCATGCTCATCGTATTGGAGTTACAGGCTTGACATGCTTGTCCAATAAGAACATCCAGTGGCAAAGGAATCATGCATGCCTTGTGAGTTGATTCACACTTGTGCTATGGTTTGGGAGTAGTCTTGGAAGACTCTTTCCTTTATATCGGGAGACAGTGATGTGTTGCTAGATACCCCTCACTGATCGTGATAACGTAAGTTATCGTTACCGACATTTAAAGGAAACCCTCAGGGTCGCACAATTTGATGATATGGCTTACTTAAGTCAGATCGTATGGACTGGATTCTTTGGTTCAGTTTAAAGGGGATTTAATCTCTGATTGTAAGTGAGATCTGGTCTGATCATGTTTGATTGATTAGGGCTTGAGATCGGTAAGCTTCGATCGAGAGAGGTGATGCTAGATCGGAGAGATCAGGGGCATCAGGAGATGAATGGTTAGATCATGAGCCTTGGGGTTCGATTTGGTCTAGACCAAGTGGCTTGAGCTATTTCGGTTTGGTGAACCAAATTCGATTGAACGATTTGGATTGAACCGGTTCACAAATGTGAACGCTTGGTTCAATGCCAATATGCGTTCTTGAAGTGGCTTGAACGCTTGGCTTGATTCTCTTCCACTTATGGAAAGTAATCAAAGCCGGTTATGCTTCAACGCCAAAACGCATAAGCGTTGGCTTCTTCACTTCAACGCTCATCATCCTTTTCGTTGGGTGGTTGACGAAGGTGGGAGAGAAGCAAGAGAAGCTCTCGGCCAAGAAAGGGAATCATCTCATCATCCCTTCCATTCGACAAAAAGAAAAGCTTGGGTGTCTTGCTAGCACAAGGGACCGCAAGGAGTAAGCATCTTCATCTTGTGTGTGAACTTGTGGAGGAGATCTAGTTTGTTCTCTTCATCCAAGCCGAATTCCAAGCATATGGCGTTGGTATGAATTTCCATCTCAATCTACTCAATCGGTTATAGTTGAACATATGGCATGCAAATGATCTTAAACCCTTGCTTCCGCTAGCATTCTTTAGCGCCATGCTTTAGGGTTTTTGCCCCCCATTTAGGGGTTTCTTCACGTTCTTCACCGGTCCAACTCTGATGGTAGGTGTAGAAATGGTTGAGCATTACACACAAACACAGAAAGGGATCCGAACAAGTCTCGGATTCATATTACACACTTAAATCAAGGGGGAGGCTAGTCCTCGCAAGTTCCCTTGCTAATATGAAATCTAACTAGAAGAGGGGGGGGGGAAAGAGAAGAGTGTTGGGGTATGCCCTTAAGGCTAATGTTTGAGGCCTTGGGATTCTTTCAGTATCATGTATAAACTCTTATGTTTATAAAGGCAATGGTTGTTATTCAGTTTGTTACATTGTCTGCTGCAATAAGTGTACTTCTGAATAATGTCTCAATGCTGTTCAGCTAGGCTGACATGCTATATGTCCTTAGTCGAGATATCTTGGTGAACATGAGACAGCCTTGATATGATTGAGACTAATATGTGTTCTAATCTTATAGGATGCTTCGAGCATGGAATAAGATGTAGACTCATGGGTACATTGGATGTACTGGACAGACCCTACTAGGATATTCAATTGCTTGTCACAATGTGAATAATCCTTGTTTGCAACAAGTGACACATGTCCTCTGACTTGAGATCACTTGTGTTTCTAAATGATGATTGTCATTGTTTTGAGGTAGTTCAATATCATTTGAAACATAATGGTTATAGACTATCTTGGATAATGATCATGAGTCAGGTTAGGACACTAGTGATAGATATAGGATTGCCATCTCCTTGTTTAAGGAGTGTGATGTTCTAAAGGGGCCCCCCTGGATGAGATGATTGAGAAAGTGTATGGCCATACCCAGGTGACTATGTTCATCTGATCTAATCATGCTCATCATATTGGAGCTACAGGCTTGACACGCTTGTCCAATAAGAACATCCAGTGGCAAAGGAAACTTGTATGCCTTGTGAAGTGGATTCACACTTGTGCTGTGGTTTGGGTGTAGTCTTGGAAGACTCTTTCCTTTATATCAGGAGACAGTGATGTGTTGCTAGATACCCCTCACTGATCGTGATAACGTAAGTTACCGTTACCGACATTTAAAGGAAACCCTTAGGGTCGCACAATTTGATGATATGGCTTACTTAAGTCAGATCGTGTGGACTGAATTGTTTTGGTTCAGTTTAAAGGGATTTAGACTCTGATTGTAAGTGAGATCTGGTCTGATCATGTTTGATTGATTAGGGCTTAAGATCGGTAAGCTTCGATTGAGAGAATTGATGCTAGATCGGTGAGATCAAGAGCATCAAGAGATGAACGGTTAGATCTTGAACCATTTGGTTCAATAAGATCTAGACCATGGCTTGGGCTGGTTTGATTTGGTTTATGAACCAAATTCAATTGGAACGATTTGGCATGAACCGGTTCACATGGGTGAACGCTTGGTTCAATGCTTGTAGGCGTTTTGGTTGGTTTGTGGGCGCATGGCTTCATGTCTTCTATTTTTGGAATGTCATAACTAGCCACTCCCCTCAACGCCAAATAACGTCTCAACGTTCGCTTCTTCTCATCCGAACGCTTCTCTTTCGGTGTAAAGAGTTTTTTTGACGAAAGGAGAAGGAAGTTGAGCCTGCCAAGCTTGATCTCTCATCATCCTCACGCGACAAGGACCCTTTGAAGCGCTTTGCTAGTGTTAGGGTATGCCCTTAAGGCTAATGTTTGAGGCCTTGGGATTGTAAAAGTATCATGTAATAAACTCTTGTGTTTATAAAGGCAATGGTTATTATTCAGTTTGTTACATTGTCTGCTGCAATAACTGTGCTTCTGAATAATGTCTCAATGCTGTTCAGCTAGGCTGACATGCATATGTCCTTAGTCGAGATATCTTGGTGAACATGAGACAGCCTTGATATGATTGAGACTAATATGTGTTCTAATCTTATAGGATGCTTCGAGCATGGAATAAGATGTAGACTCATGGGTACATTGGATGTACTGGACAGACCCTACTAGGATATTCAATTGCTTGTCACAATGTGAATAATCCTTGTTTGCATCAAGTGGCACATGTCCTCTGACTTGAGATCACTTGTGTTTCTAGATGATGATTGTCATTGTTTTGAGGTAGTTCAACATCATTTGAAACATAATGATTATAGACTATCTTGGATAATGATCATGAGTCAGGTTAGGACACTAGTGATAGATAAAGGATTGCCGTCTCCTTGTTCAAGGAGTGTGGTGTTCTAAAGGGGCCCCCTGAATGAGATGATTGAGAAAGTGTATGGCCATACCCAGGTGACTATGTTCATCTGATCTAATCATGCTCATCATATTGGAGTCACAGGCTTGACACGCTTGTCCAATAAGAACATCCAGTGGCAAAGGAAACATGTATGCCTAGTGAAGTGCATTCACCCTTGTGCTGTGTTTTGGGAGTAGTCTTGGAAGACTCTTTCCTTTATATCGGGAGACAGTGATGTGTTGCTAGATACCCCTCACTGATCGTGATAACGAAAGTTATCGTTACCGACATTTAAAGGAAACCCTCAGGGTCGCACAATTTGATGATATGGCTTACTTGAGTCAGATCGTGTGGACTGAATTGTTTGGGTTCAGTTTAAAGGGATTTAATCTCTGATTGTAAGTGAGATCTGGTCTGATCATGTTTGATTGATTAGGGCTTGAGATCGGTAAGCTTCGATCGAGAGAGGTGATGCTAGATCGGTGAGATCAGGAGCATCAGGAGATGAACGGTTAGATCTTGAACCTAAGGGTTTGATATGATCTAGACCAAGGGGCTTGGGCTTATTTGATTTGGTTTGTTGAACCAAATGCAATTAAACCAAAAGAGAACCGGTTCACTTATGTGAACGCATGGTTCGAAAGGGTGATGGCGTTTTGGTCGTTTATGAGTGCATGCTTCCATTTATGGTAAGTCATCAAGGCCTCTTCTTCAAAACGCCTAACGCCAAGCCGTTCACCACTTGACTTCACTTCGCTTGGCTTCTTGCAATTAGCGTGTGGAGAAGAGGTGGACGAACGTGTGGAGCTCTCGCCCAAGCAAGATCTCGTCTCCCATCCCTTCCATTCGGCAAGGACACTTGAAGATCTTTGCTAGCACAAAGATCAACAAGAAGAAGCCATCTCTCTTCTTGTGTGCGTCACTTGTGGAGAAGATCTCTCTTGGTCTTTGCTTCCAAGCCGCCTCCTTTATCTTGGCCATGGTAACGCATCTTTCACTTGATGTTTAAGTTGATCATATGAATGTATAGCATGCGATCAAATGTGAAACCCTAATTCCGCTGCTAAAACAAAGAAAGGTCACTTGCGCCCCCCTCTTGAAAGGGGTACTCACCTTAGGGTTTCTCGCTCCCCCTAGAAGGGGACCCCAACAATTGGTATCAGAGCGGTTAATATATGTTCATATGATTGCTTTGTTTGTTTTGTGATCCTTGTTAGTATAGATCTATTTCACATGCGCAACCACATGCTAGGTTTTAGGTGTTTGGAGCATGTGTGATGTTCATGTTTATGCATGTTCTTGTTGGCGCATGCTAAGTATGTTGAATGGTATTTCATCAAAACTTATATCTACTTGCGCGCAAACATTTAGATCTATATGCACTTACTATAAACCCTTAGACGGGTTGATGGGGTTGAAGTCACCCTCTAGGTTAGATCCACATAGTCTGATCAGACCATCTGACAGCCTAGATGGATCGACCAGATGGCACCTGTGCACAAGCACGAGGTGGCTATAGGTCGATTGCATCACAGGCGTGTAGCGAGGTCTGGTTGAGACAACCAGTGAACACACATGAGTTACGCCCGGGGTCACACCCGCTTGCCAGAACTCATGTTGGTTGTTCAGCCCTTGGCGCATGCATGGTTGACCATTAGGTCAACTCGAGTCAGTTAGGACTTGGTGCATGAAAGGGCATGGATCTAACTAGATTGTTGAGTGGATCCCTATCAATGGATCGTTGTAAGGTTGTAGGGCACATAAGAAAATTAAAATTGATGCCAATGGGTTTTCAAAACTTTTATTTTCTTTATAATGGATCACATGTTGATTGCATGATGCCATGATGTTTGTTTATTTAATCTTATGTGGGATGCCCAATTTAATGTGTGCTGTGCTGGGGCCTGCGAGCCTGGAATTAAACTTGTAAATTAATTTTTATTGTGATCTGCGAATCACATTTTTAATTAATTTGTATAATTGACCTGCGAGTCAAGCTTGTCTAGATAGATCAAAATGTATTTTGATTAGACAAGAGCACAAAAGCACACATCGCAGAGGCGCATTCAGCTGGTGGGCGCACCTGAGCTGCATTGAGCGCTAGGTCCCTGGGTTGGACCAGATGAGATGCAAAAGACCCAAGAAAAGCAAGTGAAGACTTAAGTTAATTAAGGTCTTACTTAGGCTATGGGCTTTTACCACATAAGATCCATGCTTTCTTTTATTGTTTAATAATTAGAATTGCATGAGTTATTTATCTTCTGCTATAGCCATAGGATTTGCCTGATAGTAAGAAGATAAAAGACCGTTAAAATCCAAACGCTAAAATATCAAGCACGTAATGCCTTCTGACGCGAAACCTCACTGTTCTGACTATCGTTGGAGCCGTGTTGTACCCACTCAGTGGGCACGTCCATCTATCTTCAGACGGTGCGGGATTACACCTGCGTGTTACAGAGAAGGGATTTATCGCTTCTCGTTGCTCAGCATAGCACGTGGTGGTCCAGGGAGTAGGTCGGGTCAGCTTGACCATGTAGGCTACATATGTGGTGCATATGGTAGCGCATGGAGGCAGCCATCTGAGGGATCAGAGACTGTGTTGTACCAACTCAGTTGGCACAGTCTGCTGGATTGCCCAGGTGAAGGGGAATCGCACGGGTTGGCGATTGGCTGGGACAGCCTACCAGAAATTAGTTCTTGTCATCTCTGTGCATCTTATCTCGCCTGAGCGGGACGCGGAGACCAAGTATGAAATCTGGATCCCATCTCACTAAAAGAGTTCTACTCTTTCGGGCTGTTTTGCTGGATTTTTCAGCCAGATAAAATAGTGAGAAAAAGAATCATTCTTAAGTCCTGATTGATTCTTAACATTGATACTGACCTTGCTGTTCTTGCATTGTTGTAGATTCCTGCAGCAATGAACACCATGAGCTTCAATGTGCGATCCCTACTGGAAAGGGAGAAGTTTGCTGGGCCAAACTTCTCAGACTGGTTCGGACACCTTAAGATCGTTCTTAAGGCAGAGAGGAAACTGTATGTCCTCGAGACGGCTGTGCCGCCTCAACCCGCTGCGAACGCCGCAAGGGCGGTTCGTGATGCCTATGAAAAGCATGTCAATGATAGCATTGATGTCGCTTGCCTGATGCTAGCGTCTATGACGCCACCGCTGCAGCGTCAGCATGAGGATATGTCGGCTATAGAGATTATAGCGAACCTCAAGATGTTGTATGCTGCACAGGCGAGGACAGAACGCTATAATCTGACAAAGCTTTTCTTTCAGAGCAAACTGGCTGAAGGGAGCCCAGTGGGAGCTCACGTGCTCAAGATGATTGGGCACAAGGAGGCTCTGGATAAACTGGGGCATACCATCAACCAGGAGCTTGCTGTAGACATTATTCTGCAGTCTCTCCCGCCCTCTTTCGATGCGTTCATTATTAACTTTAATATGAACAAAATCGATTGTACTCCGGCAGAGCTGCTGAATATGCTCTTGACTACTGAGGAGACTCTGAAGGGAAAGCCTTCAACCTCTGTCTTAATGGTTCCTTCCAGGAACAAGAAGAAGGGGAAGAAGGGCAAAGCCCCTGTCAAGAGTTACAGCAAGGCTCTGAAACAGAAGGTAAAGCGGTCAAAGGACAACAGGTGTTTCCACTGTGGCCAGCTGGGTCACTGGAAAAAGGACTGTAAAGCGCTCCAAGGAGATAAGAGGGGAAGCATCGCTTCTGGCTCAGGTATATACGTGACGGAAGTCATGGTTTCATCTTCTTCTATATCATGGGTGTTGGACACTGCATGTGGAGTTCACATTTGTTCAAATGTACAGGAACTCAAGAGAAGAAGACAGGTGGGACAGCATGAGGTGGACCTACGAGTTGGAAACGGGGCACGGGTTGCTGCTGTTGCTGTAGGGGATTATTTCATCTCATTACCATCTGGCATTGTATTAGAATTAAACAATTGTTATTTTGTACCAAGTATTACCAAAAATATTATCTCTATTCCTGCTCTTGTCATGAAAGGGTTTTCCTTTGAATGCAAGATTTCAAAGTGTTATATTACTCTTGATAATATTGTTTATGTTACTGGTTCAATTAACAATGGGTTATTCATGTTGGACATGGAATATTCTATACAAAACATTGATAATAAGAAAGCCAAGTATGCTGATGACAGCACCTTGCTATGGCATAGTCGTTTAGGCCATATTAACAAGAAGCGCATTAAGCGGTTGCATGATCATGGACTGCTGGGATCATTCTCCTATGAGGAGATTGATACATGCAAAGCTTGTTTAATGGGTAAAATGACGAAGTCTCCTTTTCCTCACAAAGGTCAAAGGGCTTCAGGTTTACTTGACCTTATACACAGTGATGTGTGTGGGCCATTTAGTAAACATGCCAGAGGTGGCTATCAGTACTTCATTACCTTTACTGATGATTTCAGTAGATATGGGTATGTCTATTTAATGAGACATAAAAGTGAATCTTTTGACAAGTTCAAAGAGTTCAAAAATGAAGTACAAAATCAGCTAGGCCGAAATATCAAGGCACTTCGTTCTGATCGAGGTGGAGAATACTTGAGTCATGCGTTTACTGACTATCTGAAGGAGTGTGGGATTATCTCACAGCTCACTCCACCAGGAACACCGCAATGGAATGGTGTGTCCGAGAGGAGAAATAGAACGTTACTTGATATGGTTCGTTCTATGATGAGTCAGGCTACTCTTCCTTACTCCTTTTGGGGATTTGCACTGGAAACAGCTGCAAAGGTACTAAACCGAGTGCCATCCAAGGCAGTTTCAAAGACTCCATACGAGTTATGGTATGGGAAACAGCCGAGCTTGACATTTATCAGGATCTGGGGTTGCGAGGCTTATGTCAAAAAGCTCGCCTCTGGGAAACTGGAGAGCAGATCTGAGAAATGTATCTTTGTCGGTTACCCTAAGGAAACTAAGGGTTATTATTTCTACGATCCCAAAGAGAACAAGGTATTTGTTGCTCGGACGACCATTTTTCTTGAGAAGGAGTTTCTTCTGCAAGAAGCCAGTGGGAGAGAAATAAAGCTGGATGAGAATCCAGAGGAAGGACAAAGTAGTCAAGCACAGTTGGATGAGCCTGAGCCGGTAGAACAGGTTACTGAACAACCTGAGGCTCAGATATCACGGGAACCGCGAAGATCGGGAAGGATCCGTCGACAGCCTGAGCGCTATGACGGAATCTACATCATTGATAATGATGAACCCCTGACTTATGCGGATGCGGTCAGTGGACCGGAGTCAGCGAGATGGCTTGAAGCTATGCGAGCCGAGATGGACTCCATGTCAGATAACCAAGTCTGGGATTTGGTTGATCTGCCTCCGGGAGTTATCCCTATAGGCTGTAAATGGATCTTCAAGAAGAAGATTGACATGGATGGTAACGTGGTTACCTATAAAGGCAGGCTTGTTGCGAAAGGTTTCAAACAAATCTACGGGATAGATTATGATGAAACTTTCTCTCCTGTAGCCATGTTCAAGTCTATTCGGATTCTTTTCGCGATAGCTGCATATTACGATTATGAGATCTGGCAGATGGATGTGAAGACGGCTTTCCTTAATGGAAATCTGGATGAGGATGTGTATATGACACAACCTGAAGGTTTCACTAATCCATCAGATCGTCATAAAATATGCAAGTTAAAGAAGTCCATTTATGGACTGAAACAAGCATCTAGAAGCTGGAATATTCGTTTTGATGAATCAATCTCTGAGTTTGGTTTCATCAAGAACGAGGATGACCCGTGTGTATATAAGAGGTTTAGTGGGAGCGTGATTACTTTCCTAGTCCTCTACGTCGATGATATCTTAATCATTGGAAACGATATTCCTGAAATGCATGCTGTTAAAGCATGGCTGAGGAAATGTTTCCAGATGAAAGATCTAGGAGAAGCAGCCTATGTATTAGGTGTGAAGATCTACAGGGATAGATCTAAGAGGCTTCTTGGGCTGTGCCAGAGTACTTACATCGATAAAGTCCTGGAGAGATTTCATTTAGAGAATTCTAAACGAGGATATCTTCCAGTCAGACATGGTCTGAATCTTTCGAAGAGTCAGTGTCCACAAACACAGACTGAGAAAGATGAAATGGATAATACGCCTTATGCTTCGGCTATTGGGTCCATTATGTATGCGATGTTGTGTACTCGCCCTGACGTCGCTTACGGGTTAAGCGTGACCAGTCGATTCCAAAGTAATCCAGGTATGGCGCACTGGATTGCAGTCAAGAACATTTTAAAATATCTGCGGAGGACCAAAGATATGTTCTTGATATATGGTGGTCAGGAAGAACTCAGTATAGAAGGATATACTGACGCTTCGTTCCAGTCGGACCAGGATGATTTCCGATCGCAATCAGGCTATGTTTTTAGCTTGAATGGTGGAGCAGTGGTGTGGAAGAGTTTCAAACAGTCTACTGTTGCTGATTCCACAACAGAAGCCGAGTATGTTGCAGCCTCGGAAGCATCCAAGGAGGCAGTGTGGATTCGTAAGTTCGTGAGAGAACTTGGTGTTGTTCCTTCGAGTGCAGATCCTTTGGTTATCTTCTGTGATAACACTGGAGCCATTGCACAAGCAAAGGAACCACGGTCGCACCAGAAGTCCAAGCACATACAGAGACGGTTTCACTTGATCCGGGAGATCATTGATCGTGGCGAGATCAAAATATGCAAGGTTCATACAGACGACAATCTGGCTGACCCGCTTACCAAGCCTCTGGCGCAGCAGAAGCATGAGAAGCACTGTAATAATATGGGTTTGAGATTTCTCAACCATTAGATTAAGTGCAAGTGGGAGATTGTTAGGGTATGCCCTTAAGGCTAATGTTTGAGGCCTTGGGATTGTAAAAGTATCATGTAATAAACTCTTGTGTTTATAAAGGCAATGGTTATTATTCAGTTTGTTACATTGTCTGCTGCAATAACTGTGCTTCTGAATAATGTCTCAATGCTGTTCAGCTAGGCTGACATGCATATGTCCTTAGTCGAGATATCTTGGTGAACATGAGACAGCCTTGATATGATTGAGACTAATATGTGTTCTAATCTTATAGGATGCTTCGAGCATGGAATAAGATGTAGACTCATGGGTACATTGGATGTACTGGACAGACCCTACTAGGATATTCAATTGCTTGTCACAATGTGAATAATCCTTGTTTGCATCAAGTGGCACATGTCCTCTGACTTGAGATCACTTGTGTTTCTAGATGATGATTGTCATTGTTTTGAGGTAGTTCAACATCATTTGAAACATAATGATTATAGACTATCTTGGATAATGATCATGAGTCAGGTTAGGACACTAGTGATAGATAAAGGATTGCCGTCTCCTTGTTCAAGGAGTGTGGTGTTCTAAAGGGGCCCCCCTGAATGAGATGATTGAGAAAGTGTATGGCCACACTCAGGTGACTATGTTCATCTGATCTAATCATGCTCATCATATTGGAGTCACAGGCTTGACACGCTTGTCCAATAAGAACATCCAGTGGCAAAGGAAACATGTATGCCTAGTGAAGTGCATTCACCCTTGTGCTGTGTTTTGGGAGTAGTCTTGGAAGACTCTTTCCTTTATATCGGGAGACAGTGATGTGTTGCTAGATACCCCTCACTGATCGTGATAACGAAAGTTATCGTTACCGACATTTAAAGGAAACCCTCAGGGTCGCACAATTTGATGATATGGCTTACTTGAGTCAGATCGTGTGGACTGAATTGTTTGGGTTCAGTTTAAAGGGATTTAATCTCTGATTGTAAGTGAGATCTGGTCTGATCATGTTTGATTGATTAGGGCTTGAGATCGGTAAGCTTCGATCGAGAGAGGTGATGCTAGATCGGTGAGATCAGGAGCATCAGGAGATGAACGGTTAGATCTTGAACCTAAGGGTTTGATATGATCTAGACCAAGGGGCTTGGGCTTATTTGATTTGGTTTGTTGAACCAAATGCAATTAAACCAAAAGAGAACCGGTTCACTTATGTGAACGCATGGTTCGAAAGGGTGATGGCGTTTTGGTCGTTTATGAGTGCATGCTTCCATTTATGGTAAGTCATCAAGGCCTCTTCTTCAAAACGCCTAACGCCAAGCCGTTCACCACTTGACTTCACTTCGCTTGGCTTCTTGCAATTAGCGTGTGGAGAAGAGGTGGACGAACGTGTGGAGCTCTCGCCCAAGCAAGATCTCGTCTCCCATCCCTTCCATTCGGCAAGGACACTTGAAGATCTTTGCTAGCACAAAGATCAACAAGAAGAAGCCATCTCTCTTCTTGTGTGCGTCACTTGTGGAGAAGATCTCTCTTGGTCTTTGCTTCCAAGCCGCCTCCTTCTCATGGCCATGGTAACGCATCTTTCACTTGATGTTTAAGTTGATCATATGAATGTATAGCATGCGATCAAATGTGAAACCCTAATTCCGCTGCTAAAACAAAGAAAGGTCACTTGCGCCCCCCTCTTGAAAGGGGTACTCACCTTAGGGTTTCTCGCTCCCCCTAGAAGGGGACCCCAACAGCTAGCACAAAGGATTCAAAGGAGCAAGCCATCTTCGTTTGTTGTGTGCGTCACCTTTGGAGAAGGAGTATTTGCGTCTTTGCTTCCAAGGCACCATCCAATCGATGGCATTGGTATGATCTCCTTCTTGATCTAATCAATCTATACAAGTTGATCATATGAGCATATATGCGATCTTGTTGTTGAAACCCTAGCAAATATTTTACATGCGCCTATCTAAGGTTTCGCCCCCCTCATGAAAGGGGTCCCTTCAAAGAGGAGATGCGCCACCAATTTGTTTATCCTCCTTGCGCCAACTACAAAATTAAAGAGTAGTGTAGTGAAGGTCCCACTGGGGGGGGGGGGGGGGCGAAACCCTAAAGCATGCGCAAGGATAAAATGGCATAGGCGGAATCTAGGGTTTCCTTAGGATCGAATAGCATGCATTATATGATCAACTATCAAAAACTTGAATAGATAAGAAAACAAATTCTCACCATTGTCATCACTTGGATGATGTCTTGGAATCAAAGACCAAAAGAGATCTTCTCCAAAGCGACGCACACAATTGATGTCGCTTACTCCCTTTGGCGTTCCTTGTGCTAGCAAGGTCCCAAAGCGTTCTTTGTCGAATGGAAAGGATGAAGAGCTTCTCTGCTTGGCGATTTCTTTTCCTCTTCTTTTCGTCAACCTCTTCACCACACGAGTGTCAAGAGACCAGAGGAAAGGGGGCAAGAGGCGAGAGAGATTAGCGTCGTGAGAGCCAACGTGAGAGGTGGTCACGAATGTGACATGCTATCTAAAAATAGCAAACACCATCTCCACTTGCGACCATGCATTACCCCAATCGCAATTGCCTCTTTAATTGAACCATACGCTCATTCAATGAGCTGGTTCAAATTGATTTGGTTCAATAACCAAATAAACCAAACAACTAGTCCAGATCATAATAAACCCCTAAGGCTTAAGATCTGACCGCTCACTTCTTGATGCTTCTGATCTGAGGGATCTAGCATCCATTCTCTCGATCGAAGCTTACCGATCTCAAGCCCTAATCAATCAAACATGATCAGACCAGATCTCACTCACAATCAGAGATTAAATCCATTTAAACTGAACCCAAACAATTCAGTCCACACGATCTGACTTAAGTAAGCCATATCATCAAATTGTGCGACCCTGAGGGTTTCCTTTAAATGTCGGTAACGATAACTTACGTTATCACGATCAGTGAGGGGTATCTAGCAACACATCCCTGTTGGGGTATGCCCTTAGGCTAATGTTAAAGGCCTTGGGATTGTAACAGTATCATGTAATAAACTCTTCTGTTTATAAAGGCATGGTTGTTATTCAGTTTGTTACCTTGTCTGCTGTAATAAGTGTACTTCTGAATAATGTCTCAAAGCTGTTCAGCTAGGCTGACAAGCTTTATGTCCTTAGTCGAGATATCTTGGTGAACATGAGACAGCCTTGATATGATTGAGACTAATATGTGTTCTAATCTTATAGGATGCTTCGAGCATGGAATAAGGTGTAGCATGGGTACATTGGATGTACTGGACAGACCCTACTAGGATATTCAGTTGTTTGTCACAATGTGAATATTCCTTGATTGCAACAAGTGGCACATTTCCTCTGACTTGAGATCACTTGTCTTTCTAAATGATGATTGTCATTGTTTTGAGGTAGTTCAATATCATTTGAAAGACAATGATTATAGACTATCTTGGATGGTGAGCTTGAATCAGGTTAGAGCACTAGTGATAGACATAGGATTGCCATCTCCTTGTTTAAGGAGTGTGATGTTCTACAGGGGCCCCCTGGATGAGATGATTGAGAAAGTGTATGGCCATACCCAGGTGACTGTGTTCATCTGATCTAATCATGCTTATCATATTAGAGCTACAAGCTTGACACGCTTGTCCAATAAGAACATCAAGTGGCAAAGGAAAGATGCATGCCTTGTGAGTTAGAGTCACACTTGTGCTGTGGTTTGGGTGAAGTCTTGGAAGACTCTTTCCTTTCTATCGGGAGACAGTGATGTGTTGCTAGATACCCCTCACTGATCGTGATAACGTGAGTTATCATTACCGACAGGTATAGGAAACCCTTAGGGTCGCACAATTTGATGATATGGCTTACTTAAGTCAGATCGTGTGGACTGAATTGTTTAGGTTCAGTTTAAAGGGGTTTTAAACTCTGATTGTAAGTGAGATCTGGTCTGATCATGTTTGATTGATTAGGGCTTGAGATCGGTAAGCTTCGATCGAGAGATTTGATGCTAGATCGGTGAGATCAGGAGCATCTTGAGATCAACGGTGATCTTGAGCCTTGAGGTTCAATAAGATCGACCATTGCTTGGGCTGATTTGGTCTTGGACCAAAGTCATTTGAACCGGCTCATCTTGTGAGCGCTTGGTTCAAAGATTCGAATGGGGTGAAGGAGTTACGGTTCACTTCATGTGAACGCATAACCGTTGAGAGTAATGGGTTGCTATTTTTGGATAGCAACGCCTCCACGTTGATTACAACGTTCGCTCAATCGCCTCTCATCACTTTGGACGATTTTTCTCTCTTCTCGTGTGACAAAGCTCTCGACGAGTGTAGAGGAAGTTCTTCTTCGCCAAGCCCAAAGGATCTCATCTCCTCCACGCGCAAAGGACCCTTGAAGCTTTGCTAGCACAAAGACGACAAGGAGAAGCCATTCCTCATCGTGTGTGCGTCGACTAGGGAGAAGATCCCTTTCGGTCTTTGATTCCAACACACCATCCAACGAATGGCGATGGTATGATTCTTCTTGATATTTGTAATCAGTTTTTCATAGTTGATCATATATATCATGCAACCGATTCTTGATGCCCTAATTTCCGCCCATGCAATAGTGTTCTATGTGCATGTATTAGGGTTTTGCGCCCCCCTCTTGAAAGGGGTTTTATCCGCTTGCGCTCCCCCCTTGAAGGGGACTCCTGCAATTGGTATCAGAGCAGGCTATTATGCATGATAAATATGTTTGCTGTGATTTGTGATCCTTGTATGCGCCATGTTACTAGATCTAGACTACATGCGAAACTTTACTAGTTATGTATTGTTGTTGGCGCATGTATGGGTAGCGCTTCTATAAGTTGTGTTTGATGTTTATCTTACAAAAAAAAAATAATAATAAAATGACTTGCGCGCTTACCATTAGATCTAAATGGCGCCTGCAGTAAACCCTTAGACGGGTTATTAGGGTTGAAGTCGTCCTCTAAGTTAGATCCAACTGGTCTGATCAGACTATCTGACAGCCTAGATGGGTCGACCAGAGAGCACCTGTGCGTAAGCTATAGGTGGCTCTAGGTCGACTGCATCAAAGGCGTGTAGCGATGTCTGATGGAGACACTTTATGAACGCACATGAGTTAGGCCCGGGGTCACACCCGTTTGCCAGATCTCATAGTGGTCGTTCAGCCCTGCCGCATGCATGTTTGACCACTGGGTCAACTCAAGTCAGTTAGGACTTGGTGCATGCAAGGGCAATGGATCTGACTAGGTTGGATGAGTGGATCCCTAGTAATGGACCGTTGTAAGGTTGTAGGGCCTATAAGGAAATTAAAATTCATACCCATGGGGTTTTTCGAAATTTAATTTCATGAATGGATCACATGATGATTGATGCATATGTATGTTTATTTCATCTTATGTGGGCTGCCCAAGTTAAATGTGTGCTGTGCTGGGGCCTGTGTGCCTGGTAATGATTTTGTAAATTAATTTTAATTGTGATCTGCGAATCACCTTGTACTTAATTTATAAAATGTAATTGACCTGCGAGTCAATCTTGTCTAGATAGATTAATTTGTAAATTAATCAGACAAGAGCACTGAGCACACTTGGCAGAGGCGCATGCAGCAAGTGGCTTGACCAGGTGGGAGGTCTAGGGTTCGACCCTAGGACCTGGCGCATATTCCTGGTGGGCACACCAGATCTGCAGATGGCGCTTGGGCCCTGGTTTGGGCCAGATGAGCAGCAAAAAGCCCCATGATGAAAAGCAAGTCAAGACTTAAGTTAGGTTAAGGTCTTACTTTGGCTATGGGCTTTTACCACATAAGATTCATGCTTTCTTTTATTGCTTTATAAGTAGAACAGCATGTTTTGATTTATCTTCTGCTATCACCATAGGATTGCATGATAGTGAGGAAGATAAAAGACCGTTAAAATCCAACGCTAAAATATCAAGCTCGTAAGCCTTCTGACGCGAAACCTCACTGTTCTAACTATCGTTGGAGCCGTGTTGTACCCACTCAGTGGGCACGTCCATCTATCTTCAGACGGTGTGTGATTACACCTGCGTGTTACAGAGTAGGGATTTATCCCTTCTCGTTGCTCAGCATAGCACGTGGTGGTCCAGGGAGTAGGTCGGGTCAGCTTGACCATGTAGGCTACATATGTGGCGCATATGGTAGCACATGGAGGCAGCCATCTGTGGGGTCAGAGATTGTGTTGTACCAACTCAGTTGGCACAGTCGGCTGGATTGCCCAGATGAAGGGGAATCGCACGGGTTGGCGATTGGCTGGGACAGCCTACCAGAAATTAGTGCTTGTACTCTCTGTGCATCTTATCTCGCCTGAGCGGGACACGGAGACCAAGTATGAAATCTGGATCCCATCTCACTAAAAGAATTCTACTCTTTCGGGCTGTTTTGCTGGATTTTTCAGCCAGATAAAATAGTGAGAAAAAGAATCTTTCTTAAGTCCTGATTGATTCTTGACATTGATACTGACCTTGTTGTTCTTGCATTGTTGTAGATTCCTGCAGCAACGAACACCATGAGCTTCAATGTGCGATCCCTACTAGAAAGGGAGAAGTTTGCTGGGCCGAACTTCTCTGACTGGTTTGGACACCTTAAGATCGTTCTTAAGGCAGAGAGGAAACTGTATGTCCTCGAGACGGCGATACCGCCGCAACCCGCTCCGAACGCTGCAAGGGCGGTTCGGGATGCCTATGAAAAGCACGTCAAAGATAGCATTGATGTCGCTTGCCTGATGCTAGCGTCTATGACGCCACCGCTGCAGCGTCAGCATGAGGATATGTCGGCTATAGAAATTATAGCGAACCTCAAGATGCTATATGCTGCACAGGCGAGGACAGAACGCTATAATCTGACGAAGCTGTTCTTTCAGAGCAAACTGGCTGAAGGGAGCCCAGTGGGAGCTCACGTGCTCAAGATGATTGGGCACAAGGAGGCTCTGGAGAAACTGGGGCATACCATTAACCAGGAGCTTGCTGTAGACATTATTCTGCAGTCTCTTCCGCCCTCTTTCGATGCGTTCATCATTAACTTTAATATGAACAAAATCGATTGTACTCCGGCAGAGCTGCTGAATATGCTCTTGACTACTGAGGAAACTCTGAAGGGTAAGCCTTCGACCTCTGTCTTAATGGTTCCTTCAAGGAACAAGAAGAAGGGGAAGAAGGGCAAGGCCCCTGTCAAGAACTACAACAAGGCTCTGAAGCAAAAGGTTAAGCGGTCCAAGGAATACAGGTGTTTCCACTGTGGCCAGCTGGGTCACTGGAAAAAGGACTGTAAAGCGCTCCAAGGAGACAAGAGGGGAAGCATCGCTTCTGGCTCAGGTATTTACGTGACGGAAGTCATGGTTTCATCTTCTTCTATTTCATGGGTGTTGGACACTGCATGTGGAGTTCACATTTGTTCAAATGTACAGGAACTCAGGAGAAGAAGACAGGTGGGACAGCATGAGGTAGACCTACGCGTTGGAAACGGGGCACGGGTTGCTGCTGTTGCTGTAGGAGACTATTTCATTTCTTTACCATCTGGCATTGTATTAGAATTAAACAATTGTTATTTTGTACCCAGTATTACCAAGAATATTATCTCCATTCCTGCTCTTGTCAGGAAGGCTTTTTCCTTTGAATGCAAGATTTCAAAGTGTGTACTTTCTCTAGATAATATTGTGTATGCTACTGGTTCAATTAACAATGGGTTGTTCATGTTGGACATGGAACATTCGATACAAAACATTGATAATAAGAAAGCCAAGTATGCTGATGACAGCACCTTGCTATGGCATAGTCGTTTAGGCCATATAAACGAGAAGCGCATTAAGCGGTTGCATGATTATGGACTGCTGGGATCATTCTCCTATGTGGAGATTGATACATGCAAGGCTTGTTTAATGGGTAAAATGACGAAGTCACCTTTTCCTCACAAAGGTCAAAGGGCTTCAGGGTTACTTGACCTTATACACAGTGATCTGTGTGGGCCATTTAGTAAACATGCCAGAGGTGGCTATCAGTACTTCATTACCTTTACTGATGATTTCAGTAGGTATGGTTATGTCTATCTGATGAGACATAAAAGTGAATCTTTTGACAAGTTCAAAGAGTTCAAGAATGAAGTACAAAATCAGCTAGGCCGAAATATCAAGACACTTCGCTCAGATCGAGGTGGAGAATACCTAAGTCATGCGTTTACTGACTATCTGAAAGAGTGTGGGATTATCTCACAGCTCACTCCGCCAGGAACACCACAATGGAATGGTGTGTCCGAGAGGAGAAATAGAACGTTACTTGATATGGTTCGTTCTATGATGAGTCAGGCTACTCTTCCATACTCCTTTTGGGGTTTTGCACTGGAAACAGCTGCAAAGGTACTAAACCGAGTGCTATCCAAGGCAGTTTCAAAGACGCCATATGAGTTATGGTATGGGAAACAGCCAAGTTTGACATTTATCAGGATCTGGGGTTGCGAGGCTTATGTCAAAAAGCTCGCCTCTGGGAAACTGGAGAGCAGATCTGAGAAATACATCTTTGTCGGTTACCCTAAGGAAACTAAGGGTTATTATTTCTACGATCCCAAGGAGAACAAAGTATTTGTTGCTCGGACGGCCATATTTCTTGAGAAGGAGTTTCTTCTGCAAGAGGCCAGTGGGAGAGAAATAAAGCTGGATGAGAATCCAGAGGAAGGGCAAAGTAGTCAAGCACAGTTGGATGAGCCTGAGCCGGTAGATCAGGTTACTGAACAACCTGAGGCTCAGATATCACGGGAACCGCGAAGATCGGGAAGGATCCGTCGACAGCCTGAGCGCTATGACGGAGTCTACATCATTGATAATGATGAACCCCTCACTTATGCGGATGCGGTCAGTGGACCGGAGTCAGCTAGATGGCTTGAAGCTATGCAAGCCGAGATGGACTCCATGTCAGATAACCAAGTCTGGGATTTGGTTGATCCGCCTCCGGGAGTAATCCCTATAGGCTGTAAATGGATCTTCAAGAAGAAGATTGACATGGATGGTAACGTGGTTACCTATAAAGGCAGGCTAGTTGCGAAAGGTTTCAAACAAATCTACGGGATAGATTATGATGAAACTTTCTCACCTGTGGCCATGTTTAAGTCTATTCGGATTCTTTTAGCGATAGTTGCATATTATGATTATGAGATCTGGCAGATGGATGTGAAGACAGCTTTCCTTAATGGAAATCTGGACGAGGATGTGTATATGACACAACCTGAGGGTTTCACTAATCCATCAGATCGTCATAAAATATGCAAGTTAAAGAAGTCTATTTATGGACTTAAACAAGCATCAAGAAGCTGGAATATTCGTTTTGATGAATCAGTTACTGAATTTGGTTTCATCAAGAACGAGGATGACCCGTGTGTATATAAGAGGTTTAGTGGGAGCGTAATTACATTCCTAGTCCTCTACATCGATGATATCTTGATCATTGGAAATGACATTCCTGAAATGCATGCGGTTAAGGCATGGCTAAGGAAATGTTTCCAGATGAAAGATCTAGGAGAAGCAGCCTATGTATTAGGTGTGAAGATCTACAGGGATAGATCTAAGAGGCTTCTCGGGTTGTGCCAGAGTACTTACATCGATAAAGTCCTGGAGAGATTTCATTTAGAGAATTCTAAACGAGGATATCTTCCAGTCAGACATGGTCTGAATCTTTCGAAGAGTCAGTGTCCGCAAACACAGACTGAGAAAGATGAAATGGACAATACGCCTTATGCTTCGGCTATTGGATCCATTATGTATGCGATGTTGTGTACTCGCCCAGACGTCGCTTACGGGTTAAGCGTGACCAGTCGGTTCCAAAGTAATCCAGGTATGGCGCACTGGATTGCAGTCAAGAACATTTTAAAATATCTGCGGAGGACCAAAGATATGTTCTTGATATATGGTGGTCAGGAAGAACTCAGTATTGAAGGATATACTGACGCTTCGTTCCAGTCAGACCAGGATGATTTCCGATCGCAATCAGGCTATGTTTTTAGCTTGAATGGTGGAGCAGTGGTGTGGAAGAGTTTCAAACAGTCAACTGTTGCTGATTCCACAATAGAAGCCGAGTATGTTGCAGCCTCGGAAGCATCCAAGGAGGCAGTCTGGATTCGTAAGTTCTTACGGGAACTTGGTGTCGTTCCTTCGAGTGCAGATCCTTTGGTTATCTTCTGTGATAACACTGGAGCAATCGCACAAGCAAAGGAACCACGGTCGCACCAGAAGTCCAAGCACATACAGAGACGGTTTCATTTGATCCGGGAGATCATTGAACGTGGCGAGATCAAAATATGCAAGGTTCATACAGATGACAATCTGGCAGACCCGCTTACCAAGCCTCTGGCGCAGCAGAAGCATGAGAAGCACTGTAATAATATGGGTTTGAGATTTCTCAACCATTAGATTAAGTGCAAGTGGGAGATTGTTGGGGTATGCCCTTAGGCTAATGTTTGAGGCCTTGGGATTGTAACAGTATCATGTAATAAACTCTTCTGTTTATAAAGGCATGGTTGTTATTCAGTTTGTTACCTTGTCTGCTGTAATAAGTGTACTTCTGAATAATGTCTCAAAGCTGTTCAGCTAGGCTGACAAGCTTTATGTCCTTAGTCGAGATATCTTGGTGAACATGAGACAGCCTTGATATGATTGAGACTAATATGTGTTCTAATCTTATAGGATGCTTCGAGCATGGAATAAGGTGTAGACTCATGGGTACATTGGATGTACTGGACAGACCCTGCTAGGATATTCAGTTGTTTGTCACAATGTGAATATTCCTTGATTGCAACAAGTGGCACATTTCCTCTGACTTGAGATCACTTGTGTTTCTAAATGATGATTGTCATTGTTTTGAGGTAGTTCAATATCATTTGAAAGACAATGATTATAGACTATCTTGGATGGTGAGCTTGAATCAGGTTAGAGCACTAGTGATAGACATAGGATTGCCATCTCCTTGTTTAAGGAGTGTGATGTTCTACAGGGGCCCCCTGGATGAGATCATTGAGAAAGTGTATGGCCATACCCAGGTGACTGTGTTCATCTGATCTAATCATGCTTATCATATTGGAGCTACAAGCTTTACACGCTTGTCCAATAAGAACATCCAGTGGCAAAGGAAAGATGCATGCCTTGTGAGTTAGAGTCACACTTGTGCTGTGGTTTGGGTGAAGTCTTGGAAGACTCTTTCCTTTCTATCGGGAGACAGTGATGTGTTGCTAGATACCCCTCACTGATCGTGATAACGTGAGTTATCGTTACCGACAGGTATAGGAAACCCTTAGGGTCGCACAATTTGATGATATGGCTTACTTAAGTCAGATCGTGTGGACTGAATTGTTTAGGTTCAGTTTAAAGGGGTTTTAAACTCTGATTGTAAGTGAGATCTGGTCTGATCATATTTGATTGATTAGGGCTTGAGATCGGTAAGCTTCGATCGAGAGATTTGATGCTAGATCGGTGAGATCAGGAGCATCTTGAGATCAACGGTGATCTTGAGCCTTGAGGTTCAATAAGATCGACCATTGCTTGGGCTGATTTGGTCTTGGACCAAAGTCATTTGAACCGGCTCATCTTGTGAGCGCTTGGTTCAAAGATTCGAATGGGGTGAAGGAGTTACGGTTCACTTCATGTGAACGCATAACCGTTGAGAGTAATGGGTTGCTATTTTTGGATAGCAACGCCTCCACGTTGATTACAACGTTCGCTCAATCGCCTCTCATCACTTTGGACGATTTTTCTCTCTTCTCGTGTGACAAAGCTCTTGACGAGTGTAGAGGAAGTTCTTCTTCGCCAAGCCCAAAGGATCTCATCTCCTCCACGCGCAAAGGACCCTTGAAGCTTTGCTAGCACAAAGACGACAAGGAGAAGCCATTCCTCATCGTGTGTGCGTCGACTAGGGAGAAGATCCCTTTCGGTCTTTGATTCCAACACACCATCCAACGAATGGCGATGGTATGATTCTTCTTGATATTTGCAATCGGTTTTTCATAGTTGATCATATATATCATGCAACCGATTCTTGATGCCCTAATTTCCACCCATGCAATAGTGTTCTATGTGCATGTATTAGGGTTTTGCGCCCCCCTCTTGAAAGGGGTTTTATCCGCTTGCGCTCCCCCCTTGAAGGGGACTCCTGCATCACTGTCTCCCGATATAAAGGAAAGAGTCTTCCAAGACTACACCCAAATCACAGCACAAGTGTGAATCAAACTCACAAGGCATACATGATTCCTTTGCCACTGGATGTTCTTATTGGACAAGCGTGTCAAGCCTGTAACTCCAATATGATGAGCATGATTAGATCAGATGAACACAGTCACCTGGGTATGGCCATACACTTTCTCAATCATCTCATCCAGAGGGGCCCCTTTTGAACATCACACTCCAATCAAGGAGATGGCAATCCTTTGTCTATCACTAGTGCCCTAACCTGACTCAAGCTCATTATCCAAGATAGTCTATAATCATTATGTTTCAAATGATATTGAACTAACTCAAAACAATGACAATCATCATTTAGAAACACAAGCGATCTCAAGTCAGAGGACATGTGCCACTTGTTACAATCAAGGATTATTCACATTGTGACAAGCAATTGAATATCCTAGAAGGGTCTGTCCAGTACATCCAATGTACCCATGAGTCTACATCTTATTCCATGCTCGAAGCATCCTATAAGATTAGAACACATATTAGTCTCAATCATATCAAGGTTGTCTCATGTTCACCAAGATATATCGACTAAGGACAAAAGTACATGTCAGCCTAGCTGAACAGCTTTGAGACATTATTCAGAAGCACACTTATTGCAGCAGACAATGTAACAAACTGAATAACAACCATTGCCTTTATAAACAAAAGAGTTTATACATGATACTGATACAATCCCAAGGCCTCAAACATTAGCCTTAAGGGCATACCCCAACAATCTCCCACTTGTACTTAATCTAATGGTTAAGAAATCTCAAACCCATATTATTACAGTGCTTCTCATGCTTCTGCTGCGCCAGAGGCTTGGTAAGCGGGTCAGCTAGATTGTCATCTGTATGAACCTTGCAGACTTTGATCTCGCCACGATCAATGATCTCCCGGATCAAGTGAAACCGTCTCTGTATGTGCTTGGACTTCTGGTGCGACCGTGGTTCCTTTGCCTGTGCGATTGCTCCAGTGTTATCACAGAAGATAACCAAAGGATCTGCACTCGAAGGAACAACACCAAGTTCTCTCACGAACTTACGAATCCACACTGCCTCCTCGGATGCTTCTGAGGCTGCAACATACTCGGCTTCAGTTGTGGAATCAGCAACGATAGACTGTTTGAAACTCTTCCACACCACTGCTCCTCCATTCAAGCTAAAAACATAGCCTGATTGCGATCGGAAATCATCCTGGTCAGACTGGAACGAAGCGTCAGTATATCCTTCAATACTGAGTTCTTCCTGACCACCATATATCAAGAACATATCTTTGGTCCTCCGCAGATATTTCAAGATGTTCTTGACTGCAATCCAGTGCGCCTGACCTGGATTACTTTGGAATCGACTGGTCACGCTTAACCCATAAGCGACGTCTGGGCGAGTACACAACATCGCATACATAATGGACCCAATAGCCGAAGCATAAGGCGTATTGTCCATTTCATCTTTCTCAGTCTGTGTTTGTGGACACTGACTCTTCGAAAGATTCAGACCATGTCTGACTGGAAGATATCCTCTTTTAGAATTCTCTAAATGGAATCTTTCCAGGACTTTATCGATGTAAGTACTCTGGCACAGCCCGAGAAGCCTCTTAGATCTATCCCTGTAGATCTTTACACCTAATACATAGGCTGCTTCTCCTAAATCTTTCATCTGGAAACATTTCTTTAACCATGCCTTAACAGCATGCAGTTCAGGAATATCATTTCCAATGATTAAGATATCATCGACGTAGAGGACTAGGAAAGTAATTACGCTCCCACTAAACCTTTTATATACACACGGGTCATCTTCGTTCTTGATGAAACCAAATTCACTGATTGATTCATCAAAACGAATATTCCAGCTTCTTGATGCTTGTTTAAGTCCATAAATGGACTTCTTTAACTTGCATATTTTATGACGATCTGATGGATTAGTGAAACCTTCAGGTTGTGTCATATACACATCCTCTTGCAAATTTCCATTAAGGAAAGCAGTCTTCACATCCATCTGCCAGATCTCATAATCGTAATATGCTGCTATCGCGAAAAGAATCCGAATAGACTTAAACATGGCTACAGGTGAGAAAGTTTCATCATAATCTATCCCGTAGATTTGTTTGAAACCTTTCACAACTAGCCTGCCTTTATAGGTAACCACGTTACCATCCATGTCAATCTTCTTCTTGAAGATCCATTTACAGCCTATAGGGATAACTCCCGGAGGCGGATCAACCAAATCCCATACTTGGTTATCTGACATGGAGTCCATTTCGGCTCGCATAGCTTCAAGCCATCTAGCTGAGTCTGGTCCACTGACCGCATCCGCATAAGTGAGGGGTTCATCATTATCAATGATGTAGACTCCGTCATAGCGCTCAGGCTGTCGACGGATCCTTCCCGATCTTCGCGGTTCCCGTGATATCTGAGCCTCAGATTGTTCAGTAACCTGTTCTACCGGCTCAGGCTCATCCAACTGTGCTTGACTACTTTGTCCTTCCTCTGGATTCTCATCCAGTTTTATTTCTCTCCCACTGGCCTCTTGCAGAAGAAACTCCTTCTCAAGAAAAATGGCCGTCCGAGCAACAAATACCTTGTTCTCCTTGGGATCGTAGAAATAATAACCCTTAGTTTCCTTAGGGTAACCGACAAAGATACATTTGTCAGATCTGCTCTCTAGTTTCCCAGAGGCGAGCTTTTTGACATAAGCCTCGCAGCCCCAGATCTTAATAAATGTCAAGCTAGGCTGTTTCCCATACCATAATTCAAATGGGGTCTTTGAAACTGCCTTGGATGGCACTCGGTTTAGTACCTTTGCAGCTGTCTCCAGTGCAAATCCCCAAAAGGAGTAAGGTAGAGTAGCCTGACTCATCATAGAACGAACCATATCTAGTAAGGTTCTGTTCCTCCTTTCGGATACACCATTCCATTGCGGTGTTCCTGGCGGAGTGAGCTGTGAGATAATCCCACACTCCTTTAGATAGTCAGTAAACTCTCGACTTAGGTATTCTCCACCTCGATCAGAATGAAGTGCCTTGATATTTCGGCCCAGCTGATTTTGTACTTCATTCTTGAACTCTTTGAACTTGTCAAAAGATTCACTTTTATGTCTCATTAAATAGACATACCCATATCTACTGAAATCATCAGTAAAGGTAATGAAGTATTGATAGCCACCTCTGGCATGTTTACTAAATGGCCCACACACATCACTGTGTATAAGGTCAAGTAAACCTGAAACCCTTTGACCTTTATTAGGAAAAGGAGACTTCGTCATTTTGCCTATTAAACAAGCTTTGCATGTATCAATCTCCTCATAGGAGAATGATCCCAGCAGTCCATGATCATGCAACCGCTTAATGCGCTTCTTGTTAATATGGCCTAAACGACTATGCCATAGCAAGGTGCTGTCATCAGCATACTTGGCTTTCTTATTATCAATGTTTTGTATAGAACATTCCATGTCCAACATGAATAACCCATTGCTAATTGATCCAGTAGCATAAACAATATTATCTAAAGATAAAACACACTTTGAAATATTGCATTCAAAGGAAAACCCTTTCCTGACAAGAGCAGGAATAGAGATAATATTCTTGGTAATGCTAGGAACAAAATAACAATTGTTTAATTCTAATACAAGTCCAGATGGCAATGAGATGTAATATTCTCCTACAGCAACAGCAGCAACCCGTGCCCCGTTTCCAACTCGTAGGTCCACCTCATGCTGTCCCACCTGTCTTCTTCTCTTGAGTTCCTGTACATTTGAACAAATGTGAACTCCACATGCAGTGTCTAACACCCATGAAATAGAAGAAGAAAACATGACCTCAGTCACATAAATACCTGAGCCAGAAGCGATGCTTCCCTTCTTGTCTCCTTGGAGCGCTTTACAGTCCTTTTTCCAGTGACCCAGCTGGCCACAGTGGAAACATCTGTATTCCTTCGACCGCTTAACCTTTTGTTTCAGCGCCTTGTTGTAGTTCTTGACTGGGGCTTTGCCCTTCTTCCCCTTCTTCTTGTTCCTAGAAGGAACTATTAAGACAGAGGTTGAAGGCTTTCCCTTCAGAGTCTCCTCAGTAGTCAAGAGCATATTCAGCAATTCTGCCGGAGTATAGTCGATTTTGTTCATATTAAAGTTAATGATGAACGCATCGAAAGAGGGCGGTAGAGACTGCAGAATAATATCTACAGCAAGCTCCTGATTGATGGTATGTCCCAGTTTCTCTAGAGCCTCCTTGTGCCCTATCATCTTGAGCACGTGAGCTCCCACTGGACTCCCTTCAGCCAGTTTGCTCTGAAAGAACAGCTTGGTCAAGTTATAGCGCTCAGTCCTCGCCTGTGCAGCATACAGCACCTTGAGGTTTGCTATAATGTCTATAGCAGACATATCCTCATGCTGACGCTGCAGCGGTGGCGTCATAGACGCTAGCATCAGGCAAGCGACATCAATGCTATCGTTGACATGCTTTTCATAGGCTTCCCGAACCGCCCTTGCGGCGTTCGGAGCGGGTTGAGGCGGTATCGCCGTCTCGAGGACATACAGTTTCCTCTCTGCCTTAAGAACAATCTTAAGGTGTCCGTACCAGTCTGAGAAGTTTGGCCCAGCAAACTTCTCCCTTTCCAGTAGGGATCGCACATTGAAGTTCATGGTGTTCGTTGCTGCAGGAATCTACAACATTGCAAGAACAGCAAGGTCAGTATCAATGTATAGAATCAATCCAGGACTTAAGAAAGATTCTTTTCTCACTATTTTATCTGACTGAAAAATCTATGAAAACAGTCCGAAAGAGTAACACTCTTTTAGTGAGATGGGATCCAGATTTCATACTTGGTCTCCGCGTCCCGCTCAGGCGAGATAAGATGCACAGAGAGTACAAGCACTAATTTCTGGTAGGCTGTCCCAGCCAATCGCCAACCCGTGCGATTCCCCTTCATCTGGGCAATCCAGCAGACTGTGCCAACTGAGTTGGTACAACACAGTCTCTGATCCCACAGATGGCTGCCTCCATATAGCTCACATATGCTCAGTATGTAGCCTACATGGTCAAGCTGACCTGACCTACTCCCTGGACCACCACGTGCTATGCTGAGCAACGAGAAGCGATAAATCCCTTCTCTGTAACACGCAGGTGTAATCCCGCACCGTCTGAAGATAGATGGACGTGCCCACTGAGTGGGTACAACACGGCTCCAACGATAGTCAGAACAGTGAGGTTTCGCGTCAGAAGGCTTTACGTGCTTGATATTTAACGTTGGATTTTAACGGTCTTTTATCTTCTCAACTATCATGCAATTCCTATGGTGATAGCAGAAGATAAATAAATCATGCAATTCTAATTATATAAACAATAAATAGAAAGCATGCTGATCTTATGTGGTAAAAGCCCATTAAGCCTAAGTAAGACCTTAACCTAACTTAAGTCTTCACTTGCTTTTCTTCATGGGGCTTTTGCTTCTCATCTGGCCCAACCTAGGGCCTAAGCGCCAACTGCAGCTCAGGTGCGCCCACCAGGGAAAATGCGCCTGTCCTAGGGTCGAACCCTAGACCTCCCGTCTGGTCAAGCCACTGCTGCATGCGCCTCTGCCAAGTGTGCTCTGTGCTCTTGTCTGATTAAAATATAATTTAATCTATCTAGACAAGATTGACTCGCAGGTCAATTACAGTTTATAAATTAAATAAAAATGTGATGCGCAGATCAAAATAAAAATTAATTTACAAATTTTAACCAGGCACGCAGGCCCCAGCACAGCACACATTAAACACGGGCAGCCCACATAAGATTAAATAAACAAGCAAATGGCATCAATCATCATGTGATCCAATCAAGAAATTAAATTTGTTTTGAAAAACCCCATTGGCATCAATTTTAATTTCCTTATACGCCCTACTACCTTACAACGGTCCATTACTAGGGATCCACTCATCAGTCCTAGTCAGATCCACTGCCCTTACATGCACCAAGTCCTAACTGACTTGAGTCGACCCAGTGGTCAACTATGCATGCGCCATGGGCTGAACGACCACAATGAGGTCTGGCAAGCGGGTGTGACCCCGGGCCTAACTCATGTGCGTTCATAGGTTGTCTCAATCAGACATCGCTACACGCCTGTCCGCAGTCGACCTATAGCCACCACGTGCTTGCGCACAAGTGCTATCTGGTCAACCCATCTAGGCTGTCAGATAGTCTGATCAGACTGGTTGGATCTAACCTAGAGGATGACTTCAACCCTAATAACCCGTCTAAGGGTTTAAAGTAAGGCCTTAGATCTAGTGAAGGTCGCGCAAGTGATATAGATTTTTGATAAAACCTAAGATGCGCCAACAAGCAAAACAAACAAAAACAAGTTTCGGCATGAAACAAGTTAACATGTATTTTCGCATGTTGATAACCCTAGATCTAAACATTTGAAACATGGATCACAAAACATGTAGCAATCATATAAATCATGCATTCAACTTCCTCTGATACCAATTGAAGGTCCCACTGGGGGGGGGGGGGGGCGAAACCCTAAAGCATGCACAAGGATAAAATGGCATAGGCGGAATCTAGGGTTTCCTTAGGATCGAATAGCATGCATTATATGATCAACTATCGAAAACTTGAATAGATAAGAAAACAAATTCTCACCATTGTCATCACTTGGATGATGTCTTGGAATCAAAGACCAAAAGAGATCTTCTCCAAAGCGACGCACACAATTGATGTCGCTTACTCCCTTTGGCGTTCCTTGTGCTAGCAAGGTCCCAAAGCGTTCTTTGTCGAATGGAAAGGATGAAGAGCTTCTCTGCTTGGCGATTTCTTTTCCTCTTCTTTTCGTCAACCTCTTCACCACACGAGTGTCAAGAGACTAGAGGAAAGGGGGCAAGAGGCGAGAGAGATTAGCGTCGTGCGAGCCAACGTGAGAGGTGGTCACGAATGTGACATGCTATCTAAAAATAGCAAACACCATCTCCACTTGCGACCATGCATTACCCCAATCGCAATTGCCTCTTTAATTGAACCATACGCTCATTCAATGAGCTGGTTCAAATTGATTTGGTTCAATAACCAAATAAACCAAGCAACTAGTCCAGATCATAATAAACCCCTAAGGCTTAAGATCTGACCGCTCACTTCTTGATGCTTCTGATCTGAGGGATCTAGCATCCATTCTCTCGATCGAAGCTTACCGATCTCAAGCCCTAATCAATCAAATATGATCAGACCAGATCTCACTCACAATCAGAGATTAAATCCATTTAAACTGAACCCAAACAATTCAGTCCACACGATCTGACTTAAGTAAGCCATATCATCAAATTGTGCGACCCTGAGGGTTTCCTTTAAATGTCGGTAACGATAACTTACGTTATCACGATCAGTGAGGGGTATCTAGCAACACATCACTATCTCCCGATATAAAGGAAAGAGTCTTCCAAGACTACACCCAAATCACAGCACAAGTGTGAATCAAACTCACAAGGCATACATGATTCCTTTGCCACTGGATGTTCTTATTGGACAAGCGTGTCAAGCCTGTAACTCCAATATGATGAGCATGATTAGATCAGATGAACACAGTCACCTGGGTATGGCCATACACTTTCTCAATCATCTCATCCAGGGGGCCCCTTTTGAACATCACACTCCAATCAAGGAGATGGCAATCCTTTGTCTATCACTAGTGCCCTAACCTGACTCAAGCTCATTATCCAAGATAGTCTATAATCATTATGTTTCAAATGATATTGAACTAACTCAAAACAATGACAATCATCATTTAGAAACACAAGCGATCTCAAGTCAGAGGACATGTGCCACTTATTACAATCAAGGATTATTCACATTGTGACAAGCAATTGAATATCCTAGTAGGGTCTGTCCAGTACATCCAATGTACCCATGAGTCTACATCTTATTCCATGCTCGAAGCATCCTATAAGATTAGAACACATATTAGTCTCAATCATATCAAGGCTGTCTCATGTTCACCAAGATATATCGACTAAGGACAAAAGTACATGTCAGCCTAGCTGAACAGCTTTGAGACATTATTCAGAAGCACACTTATTGCAGCAGACAATGTAACAAACTGAATAACAACCATTGCCTTTATAAACAAAAGAGTTTATACATGATACTGATACAATCCCAAGGCCTCAAACATTAGCCTTAAGGGCATACCCCAACATGTAGATGCTATTCAGATCACAAGAAGAAACAAAACAAAGGAAAAGGGAGAAACTTAGCTTGCTTGGTTTGAAGATCCCTCCTTCTTGTTCCTTGCGCATCATGTCCTCTTGGAGAGTTCTTGGCATCATGATGGAAGTTATGAGATGAAGAGCTCTCGGCTAGAAGAGGCAAGGGAGGTGTCTTCTTAGAATTTTGGTGGAGAAGATGGAAGAAGAAGAGCTCGGCCCTTGGAAGAACACTACTACTACTACTAATGGCGACACTAATATTTACCTACGAAACTAGTAGACAATTCTCATTTCATCAAAGCTTACGAAAATACATGAGAGGGGTTACATTTATAGGCGAGTTAGAGGGTGGGCAAGGTGGTCATTTCCCCCTTAGGCGCCACTTACAAAATTGGAGAGAAAATTCAGCATTTAATTCAAGGTGTGAATGCAATTAAGAGTGTGGATTCTTTCCTTCTTTGGTGAAGCTTCTTTGGAAGTTCTTTGAAATTTGAATGGATCCTTGTTGTGGACGAGATGGCCTCCTTCCTTGCTTGTTGTGGGCGCATGAATGAGGAATTCAAAATTTGGATTCCTTCCTTAAGAACTTTGGGCGGCAAAACTTTGATAGAAACTTTCATTAAAGGCTCCCCTTTGATTGTGGATCTAGATTGGGGCTGATTTTGAATTCTTTCTTTGCTTGGCTGATGTGTTGGCGCATATCCATGGTTGGAGGCTAAGGTGGCTGATTATCCCAAGGGAGAGGCGCCCAAACAAATGAGGAAGTTGAGTTGTCAAGTGAACTCATCAAGGCTTGGGTTGAACTTGGAGTTGAAGTCTTCTTTCCTTCCTTGAACTGAACTTGTTGAGTGGAACTTGAGCTGACCTTGGAGTGGAGCTTGAGCTAACCTTTAGCTTGAATGACCTGTCAAAAAATATAACCAATGCAAGAATGCACTATCCTACCATGATGCAAAGTACATAAGAGCTACATGCATTACAATGCACAACCTACTACAATTGGACTTGCCATAATTGACTATATGATGCATGGCTTTATTTGAAAGCTTAAACTAACCTAAATGCCATGAAATGCAATGCAAAACAATAGAAAGCAAGTGAGCTCTAGGTGAACCCATGTTGAGGAGGTTTCCTCCGAGCCCAAGCATGTCTCTTTAAGGCAGGGCTGCTGCCTCCATCACTTCTAGGTTGGATTCTTCAGGTTAACTAAAGTTTGATTGTGAAATAAAAGTTGGGTCATTCTGATAATGTAAGTTTTGATGGTTCTCCCAACTTGGATTATAGGTACTAGGGCATGAGCTAAATGTTGAAGCAATCCCTAATTGACATTCAGTATAATGTTGCCGATGTTATCTACAAATATTGCAAGTAATAGATTTCACAATAGAATATTACATGCTTAAATAATCAGTTTGTTGAGTTAAGGAATTTACCTTTGCAGAAAGTGATTGTAATGCATCCGTGCCATGTTCTCTTGTCATTGTCGGCAGTACATACCTCTTGTTTGACCATTGACATTGGTTGAACATTATATTTTAAATTTATGCAATAAATTCAAAACTACAAAGTGTAAAATAGGAAATGCGAAACAAAGCTAAAAATATCTAGTCTAGTGATTTATGAGTTCTCCTATTTATACATCGTATTAATCCAAAAAAAAAAAGCTTAAACTAACTATAAAGAAAAAAGAAAGCAAAAAAAAAGAAAAATAAAAAAATAAAACAAAAATAAAACAAAAAGAAAAAGAAAAATAAAACAATCTAATCCATAAATCTCATAATTAAATGGATATTGGCTGGTCTAATCCCCGGCAAATGTGCCAAAAATTTAATGTAGCCGCAAGTGCACGGCTTTATCGAAGTAATAAATAAGATATCAATTCCTACAAGGATCTGGTGATCAAGTACTGATTGCATGGTTGATCTATAGTTAAACAATGCAAAGGGTGTTTTTGCTTGGAATCTTCTAAGTACGAGAGAGCAAAGGCGAGTGTTTCGTGTTGAAAATAATATGGATAGAATCAGGACTCAGGGTTTCACCAAGTTGATGGGTTAGAAATTAATAAAAATAAATCTTCGGACAGAAAATTAAAGCGTTGAAAGGGATTTATCCTAGTGTATAGAATACTTTCTCTCGAAGCATAATCCGATACCTAATCATGACAATTCCCTATTCTCATGACAATTATCATAATTAGGCCCCTTAAGCTCTGTGAAAAATCATAAAAATCCTTCAAACAAATCCAAACTACTTTTGTGATTGGATTCGTAGGTTTGAAAAGAATAGATCTGACACTGAGATTCACCTCTCTGTCCTTTGCGCGATGTCTAAGATGTAAAACTACTTGATCAGAGTAAAATACAAAATAGAATGCAATTCAAATCAAATCAACTCAATAAAATTCATGACAAAGATTTAAACAATAAGTTTAATTCATAAAATGTCAACGGGTTACACCCCTAATCCCAAAATAAAGTTTAAGTAGACATGTTCATCGTATACACCATACTTTGTGATGAATTAGACGTAAACTCGCAAATAAACTACAAAGAGACCCTAGGAAAGTAACTAGAACTCTTCCCCTTAATCTGGAGATGAAGATGAAGCATCAAATTCCCTCCTTTGTGTGGTCTCTCACCGGAATTCTGCCTAGAAATTAGTTTTCACCCTAGCCGTCGCCTCTGTCCATTCTAGTCCAAAGAAGCTCCCCAAACCCTTCCAAAATCCTTATTTTTATTGTTTAATCAGTTTACAACCCATCTAGGAAGGTTTCTACAAAGTTTGGTTGAGTTCTGACTTGATTCAAGGCCAAATCGAGCGAAAAATTGAATAGGGCAAAAAAAACTCACGGCCCGTGAGTCTGTTCATGGCCATGGGTGTGAATGTTTATGTTTCTGCATAGCAGTGTATTCAGAGCCCGTGAATGACTCATGGCCACGGGTATGAAAATTGCGTTTGACTTCTGTTTTGCCTCAAATTTGACATATGGCCTCGTCTTTTCATCACGAATCATGTCATGGCCTCAAAACTCATAAAATCCATTGTTTTTGGGTGATTTTATCAATATTTTAATGAAAACTAAGAAAAGTGAAGATTCCATACCATAGGAGATAAAAATGCTAAAAATTGATATAAAATTATACAATTGAGCACAAAATATCATATAAAATATAGGAAAAAATATGATGTAAATGCAACTCATCAATGGGTGGTGGTTGGCTTCTTGATTAAGCAAATGCCTTTTCTTCATTGTCAAAATTGATGTCCTTCTACCTTCATAGTCAAAATATGACCAATGTGAATGTATTGTGAAATATCTCATTTTTTTCCTACATCAGCCTACCTCAGGAAGTATTCATCACCTTATGCAGTTCATCACTCCCTCGTAGGACACAAGGCCATGTATGAAATGAGGATCCCATCTCACTAAGGAAGTTGGGCGACTTCTCAATCGATTTTTGAGGATTATTGAATCAAATAAATAAGTGAGAAACAATCATTTATAAAATTCCAGAATAAATGATGGAAATGTGATACTAATTTGCTTGTTTTTTTTTGTTGTAGATGGCATCTATAAACAATAACAAAAATGAACTGTCACTCCGATCTCTCCTCGATAGAGAGAAGTTGATTGGGATCAACTTCATGGAGTGGTATCGAGCTTTGAGGATAGTGCTCAAGCATGAGAAGAAGCTTTGTCACGCCCCGGCAGAAATCCAGCTATCACCAGCTGAGGGTTCCCTAGGGAGATGACAATATTGATAGGAACCAAAGAACTACAATAATCTAATATCATTTATTAAATAAATAATCCAAATTTAACATCAACAGTTTTATAACACAATCTCTAAAATATTCTAACAAGATGTAAACATTTCAACTGAAATAAGGGCTACAAGACTATCTGAACTCAGGTTGATATCTGCTATCTACTCTAGCCCTCCCAAAAGCAAACTCTGTACCTGGAAGAGAAACAAGGGGAGTTAGCAAAAATGCTAAGTAGGAATCAACAAATATGGTGAGGGAGTCAAACAATAGGATAATACAATGACTGAAACAACAATATACAAATAATACACAGAATGCCGTGTAAATCATCAAGCTGGCCAACAGATCTCAATCAAAGAGCTGCACTCATTTTCAGAGTGTTTCCACTATTGCTCACGCAGTGGAACGACTGTCGTAAACAGTCCGGGGTGTTGCATTCAACACCTGACATCCGTAGTATTGTTCCGAGGACAACTGGCGGTGCCCTAACCGGCAAACAGATAGTCCGATATGCGTCGGAACTATAACACACATACGGTGGACACTAGAGAATAAATCATCCAGTCTAGAGGTCAATTTGTATCACGACTTTAACATAACAAATATTCAATTGTTCCACATACTCATGTGTCAATATCACGGATACACAATTGTTCAACCATGCTCATAAGTCAATATATCTGGTATCTCAATACAGTTTTGTTAATCATGCATACAGAAACAGAATATGACCAATGAATAAGATGAATGAGGTCAACAGAAATTCAGAAACAAAACAAGCAGATAAATCAATTAGGTATCAATGTCACCCAATTCTAATATAAGCATCATATATCAAATCAAAGGAATAAGCAGCAAATCCTATAATTCTTGACACTGTAACAAAGGAGTAGGGTAAAATTCCTACCTCAAACGTTGTTATCCTGAATCCCTCTGAAATCACAATTATCTTCCTTTCTTCACAGAATAATTTAAATAAAAACATCAATTATTACCCATCATACATATCAACTTATAACTATGCTCTCAACCCCTAATTTCCTGTTTAAATTAATTTTATTCTAAAATTAATTACCATGAAATTCCCTTCAAAATAACAATAATAGAAAACTAGGTTTTATTAATCTTACTCTTAGGGTAGAAATTATAAAAGAATAAATAATAATTAAAAGATTTAATAAAATAAATTAAAACAAAACTTACCTCTTTCTGCCTAAAGCTCGACGCGGAAGCGAGCTCTCGCTTCGTTCGTCGCTGGTGCTCGCGGCCGAAAGAAGATGGACCGCCGGTGCTGGAAGGAGGAAAAAGGCCGCAGGCTCTGGAAGAGCAAGAGTCGCCGACGCTGGAGAAGGACAAGGCTGCCGACGTCACGAGAGAAAGAGGAGACGTCGCCCGCTGCTGAACTTGCTGCCCGACGCCAGAAGGAGGAGAAGACGACGCCGGGGAAGAAGGCTCACCACCGCCGCGAACAGAGGAGGAAGAAACGCTAGAAGCTTCGCCGCTGATGAGAGAAGAAGAAGATGTCACTGGGAAGGGGAAGAAGGTCGCAGCCGCCACGTTCACAGGGGAACTCGCCGCCCGTTGCTGGTCCACCACATGCGCATAGAGCTTCGTCGGAAGGAGGGCGCGACTTCAAGGGACAACAAGGGCGACCACCGGCGTCCCTTCCCGTCGCCATCGGACGCACGCGTTCGCCGCTGATGGAGAAGACGCGAGCAAGTGCAGGCGGCTGCTGTGTTTGCAGGGGAAAAACAGAGGAGCTACTTCGGCACGTGAGGAGAGAGAAAATTAGGTGTAAAGTTAGGGATTAAGATAGGCACCAAGAGAGGGTTAGGGTATATTTATAGGAAAATTTACAGAGGATTTAGGGAGAGTTTATTTATAGATTTTTTGAAATTTAAAATTTAAATAAAATAAAATAAAAAATCAAGGTATAACAAGCTTTATCTCTTAGAGCAAGCTCTTCCTCCTCCACCTGCATCCTTAGCCCGTATGCCTAAACTAGAGGCTTATCGAAACATCAGGATGATGCCTTGATGTTGCATGCCTTATATTAGCCACCATGTCATATGAGTTGCAGACGCAACATGAGGATCAGAATGTGTTTTAGATCATTACGCATCTGAAGCAGTTGTTCGAATCCCTGGCTAGAACAAAAATGTTTGAAATATCCAAAGCTTCCTATCAGTGCAAGATGCCTGAAGGTGCTCCAGTGGGACCGCATGTGCTCAAGTTGCTTAGGTACCTGCCGCATCTCAATTGGGTGGGACACCCAATGGATCAAGATTTGTCCACGAATCTAATCTTGCAGTCGCTGCCTCCGAGTTACAGTTCATTCATCATTAACTTCAATATGAACAAAATTGTTTGTACTCATGAGGAGCTGTTGAAACTGCCAGAGACGGCCGAAAAAGAGATGCGTACGTCCAAACCCAAGTCTATTCTTATGGTCTCCATGACTGATAAGAAGTGGAAAAGGGGAAGGGCAAGTCCAAGGCCAACGCACTGAAGAAGGTCAAGGTGAGGGAGAATAAGTTCTTCAACTGTGGCCAGGAGGGTCATTGGCAAAAAAGACTATAAGCATCCACAGAATGAGATGATTTAATCGAATTGTACTACTTTCAGATCATTTAATCTGGACTTGTATTAAATGATCATGGCTCCCACTATTTTAATCGAATTGACAACCCACAAAGTCAATCAGGAAATCTATTATTTTCTAGTGAGATGGAATCCTTATTCCACATGAGGCTTCGCATCCCACGAGGGTGGGATGAGATGCACAAAGTGACCCATGCTTCTTAAGGTGGGCACACCGGCCGATTGCTCTTAGCAATTCCCCTTATTCAGACAGTCTAGGCATTTTATGTCCAGCGAAGGCTGGAAACTGCATAAAACTCTTACCTCTCAAAGATGCCTCTAGAGATCCATTATATGCCCAGTGTTGGGGTATGCCCTTAAGGCTAATGTTTGAGGCCTTGGGATTGTATCAGTATCATGTATAAACTCTATGTTTATGAAGGCAATGGTTGTTATTCAGGTTGTTAAATTATCTGCTGCAATAAGTGTACTTCTGAATAATGTCTCAATGCTGTTCAGCTAGGCTGACATGCAGTTAAGTCCTTAGTCGAGATATCTTGGTGAACTTGAGACAGCCTTGATATGATTGAGACTAATATGTGTTCTAATCTTATAGGATGCTTCGAGCATGGAATAAGATGTAGACTCATGGGTACATTGGATGTACTGGACAGACCCTACTAGGATATTCAATTGCTTGTCACAATGTGAATAATCCTTGTATGCAACAAGTGGCATATTTCCTCTGACTTGAGATCACTTGTGTTTCTAAATGATAATTGTCATTGTTTTGAGGTAGTTCAATATCATTTGAAACATAATGGTTATAGACTATCTTGGATAATGATCATGAGTCAGGTTAGGACACTAGTGATAGATAAAGGATTGCCGTCTCCTAGTTTGGAGTGTGATGTTCTATAGGGGCCCCCCTTGGATGAGATGATTGAGAAAGTGTATGGCCATACCCAGGTGACTATGTTCATCTGATCTAATCATTCTCATCATATTGGAGTTACAAGCTTGACACGCTTGTCCAATAAGAACATCATGTGGCAAAGGAAACATGTATGCCTTGTGAAGTAGATTCACACTTGTGCTGTGGTTTGGGTGTAGTCTTGGAAGACTCTTTCCTTTATATCGGGAGACAGTGATGTGTTGCTAGATACCCCTCACTGATCGTGATAACATAAGTTATCGTTACCGACATTTAAAGGAAACCCTTAGGGTCGCACAATTTGATGATATGGCTTACTCATGTCAGATCGTGTGGACTGAATTGTTTCAGTTCATTTTAAAGGGATTTAAACTCTGATTGTAAGTGAGATCTGGTCTGATCATGTTTGATTGATTAGGGCTTGAGATCGGTAAGCTTCGATCGAGAGAAGTGATGCTAGATTGGTGAGATCAAGAGCATCGAGAGATCAACGGTTAGATCTTGAACCTTTGGGTTTAATTAGATCTAGATCAAAGGCTTGGCTTAATTGGTCATTGAACCAAATGTCATTGAACCGGCTCATGTGTGAGCGCTTGGTTCAAATGAAAGAGATGAGCGTTCGGTTCACTTGGGTGAACGCATGAACGCATGAACGCATGAGCATTGAGGGCTTTCTATATTTGGAAAGTCGGTTTTCCAATTTGAGTGTAACGCCCCACGTTTGTGTAAAACGCCTCTTGCTCTCGTTCTCTTCTCCTTTCGACGACACACTCGTGAAGAAAGAGGTTAATGCCTTGGAGAAAATTCAGCCAAGCAAGAGTTCATCTCTCTTCTTGTGTGCGGCACCTTTGGAGGAGAGCCCTTTCGATCTCTACTTCCAAGACGCCATCCATCAAATGGCATTGGTATGAATCTTTCGATCTTTACAAGGTTTTAAAGTTGATCATATGAATATATCACATGCGATCCTTATGAAACCCTAATTCCGCTGCCAAAAATTTTACATGCGCCACTTTAGGGTTTCGCCCCCCTCTCGAAAGGGACTTTCAATTGGTATCAGAGCGTATGGTTTATATATGTTCATATGATTGCTTGATCTTCATGCTTGATCCATGTATGTGCTTTTGATTAGATCTAAGGTTACATGCGAAAATTGTTGTAAACATATGTGAGTTGGCGAAAATACATGCTTATCATAGATGTATGTTTTCTCCTTGGCGCATGTTTGTTGGCGCATGCTTTAGTTTTTCTCAAAACAAAAGGACTTGCGCGCCCTTCATTAGATCTAATGAGCGCCTACTATAAACCCTTAGACGGGTTATTAGGGTTGAAGTCATCGTCTAGTTAAGATCCAAACAGTCTGATCAGACCATCTGACAGCCTAGATGGGTCGACCAGATGGCACCTGTGCTCAAGCACGAGGTGGCTATAGGTCGACTGCAGACAGGCGTGTAGCGATGTCTGGTTGAGACAACCAGTGAACGCGCATGAGTTGGGCCCGGGGTCACACCCGCTTGCCTGAACTCATGAGGGTCGTTCAGCCCATCTGCATGCATTGTTGGCCACTGGGTCAACTCAAGTCAGTTAGGACTTGGTGCATGCAAGGGCAGTGGATCTGACTAGACATGATGAGTGGATCCCTATTAATGGACTGTTGTAAGGTAGTAGGGCAAATAAGAAAAATAAAATTGATTCCAATGGGATTTCGAAAAATTTTATTTTCTTGTAATGGATCACATGTTGATTGCATACCATGATGAGTGTCTATTTCATCTTATGTGGGTTGCCCTTTTAATGTGTGCTGTGCTGGGGCCTGCGAGCCTGGATTAAATTGTAAATTATTATAATTGTGATCTGCGTATCACATTTTAATTAATTTATTGTGTAATTGACCTGCGTGTCAATCATGTCTAGATAGATTAACATGTATTTTAATCAGACATGAGCACAGAGCACACTTGGCAGAGGCGCATGCAGCTTGAGGCTTGACCAGGTGGGAGGTCCAGGGTTCGACTCTGGGACAGGCGCATTTACCTGGTGGGTGCACCTGAGCTGTAGTGGGCGCTTGGGCCCTGGGTTGGGCCAGATGAGATGCAAAAGACCCAAGAAGAGCTCAAGTGAAGACTTAAGTTAATTAAGGTCTTACCTAGGCTTATTGGGCGTTTACCACATAAGATCAGCATGCTTTCTACTTATTGTTTATATAATTAGAATTGCATGATTTATTCTTCTGCTATCACCATAGGATTTGAATGATAGTAAGAAGATAAAAGACCGTGAAAATCCAACGCTAAAAAATCAAGCACGTAAGCCTTCTGACGCGAAACCTCACTGTTCTGACTATCGTTGGTGTTGGGGTATGCCCTTAAGGCTAATGTTTGAGGCCTTGGGATTGTATAAGTATCATGTAATACATTCTTGTGTTTATAAAGGCAATGGTTATTATTCAGGTTGTTACATCATCTGCTGCAATGTGTGTTCTTCTGAATAATGTCTCAATGCTGTTCAGCTAGGCTGACATGCTAAATGTCCTTAGTCGATATATCTTGGTGAACATGAGACAGCCTTGATATGATTGAGACTAATATGTGTTCTAATCTTATAGGATGCTTCGAGCATGGAATAAGATGTAGACTCATGGGTACATTGGATGTACTGGACAGACCCTACTAGGATATTCAATTGCTTGTCACAATGTGAATGATCCTTGATTGCAACAAGTGGCACATGTCCTCTGACTTGAGATCACTTGTGTTTCTAAATGATGATTGTCATTGTTTTGAGGTAGTTCAATATCATTTGAAACATAATGGTTATAGACTATCTTGGATAATGATCATGAGTCAGGTTAGGGCACTAGTGATAGATAGAGGATTGCCGTCTCCTTGTTGAAGGAGTGTGGTGTTCTATAGGGGCCCCCTAGATGAGATGATTGAGAAAGTGTATGGCCATACCCAGGTGGCTATGTGCATCTGATCTAATCATGCTCATCATATTGGAGCTACAGGCTTGACACGCTTGTCCAATAAGAACATCCAGTGGCAAAGGAAACATGCATGCCTTGTGAAGTGGATTCACACTTGTGCTGTGGTTTGGGTGTAGTCTTGGAAGACTCTTTCCTTTATATCGGGAGACAGTGATGTGTTGCTAGATACCCCTCACTGATCGTGATAACGTAAGTTATCGTTACCGACATTTAAAGGAAACCCTCAGGGTCGCACAATTTGATGATATGGCTTACTTGAGTCAGATCGTGTGGACTGAATTGTTTGGGTTCAGTTTAAAGGGATTTAATCTCTGATTGTAAGTGAGATCTGGTCTGATCATGTTTGATTGATTAGGGCTTGAGATCGGTAAGCTTCGATCGAGAGAGATGATGCTAGATCGGTGAGATCAGGAGCATCAGGAGATGAACGGTTAGATCTGGAACCTATTGGTTCAATGAGGTCTAGACCATGGCTTGGGCTGATTTGATTTGGTTTTTTGGACCAAAGTCAATTGGATCGATTGAGCATGAACCGGTTCACATGTGTGTGAGCGCTTGGTTCAATGCTTAAGCGTTTTGGTCGGTTTTCAAAGCATTACTTCATGTCATTCCATTTTTGGAAAGTCATCAAGGCGACTTTGTAAAAACGCCTCAACGCTTCTCTTGGATGATGACCGCTTGCAATCTCGTGGAGAGGAGAGTGTGTTGACGACAAGAGGAGGCATTCGGCTGAGCAAAGCCATCTCTATCCTCTCCTTCACGCGACAAGGTCCCATTGAAGCACTTTGCTAGCACAAAGGATTCAAAGGAGCAAGCCATCTTCACTTGTTGTGTGCGTCACCTTTGGAGAAGGAGCACTTGCGTCTTTGCTTCCAAGGCACCAACCAAACCGATGGCATTGGTATGATCTACTCTTGATCTATTCAATCTATGATAGTTGATCATATGGCATGCAAAAGATCATCAAACCCTTGCTTCCGCTTGCAAAATTTTATTTGCGCCATGCTTAGGGTTTTCGCCTCCCTCTCGAAAGGGGATTCATCAATTGGTATCAGAGCTTGGCTTTATGCATGCTATTATGTTTGCTCGTGTGATCCATGTTTACACTTATGCTTAGATCTATGGTTGGTTACATGCGCAAGCTCATGAAAAATTTATGATGCGAAAACAACATGCATGATGTTTATTGCTCTTAGCCGCATGTATTGGTGCTTGTTGTTGTTTTTGTCAAAGTTGCGCTCCCCCTTGAAGGGGACTCTACAATTGTTATGGATGGCGCATGTTTGTTGGCGCTTCTTACATGTTGTTTTTGACAAAACAAAAGATCTTGCGCGCCTCATCTAGATCTAAGGCCCTACTTTAAACCCTTAGATGGGTTGATGGGGTTGAAAGCATCATCTAGTATAGATCAACTAAGTCTGATCAGACCATCTGACAGCCTAGATGGGTTGACCAGATAGCACCTGTGCGCAAGCACGAGGTGGCTATAGGTTAACTGCATCAAAGGCGTGTAGCGAGGTCTGGTTGAGACAACCAGTGAACACACATAAGTTAGGCCCGGGGTCACACCCGCTTGCCAGAACTCATGTTGGCTGTTCAGCCCTTGGCGCATGCATGGTTGACCATTAGGTCAACTCGAGTCAGTTAGGACTTGGTGCATGTAAGGGCATGGATCTAACTAGATTGATGAGTGGATCCCTATCAATGGACCATTGTAAGGTTGTAAGGCACATAAGAAAATTAAAATTGATGCCAATGGGTTTTCAAAATTTTATTTTCTTGTAATGGATCACATGTTGATTGAATGATGCCATGATGTTTGTTTATTTAATCTTATGTGGGTTGCCCTTTTAATGTGTGCTGTGCTGGGGCCTGCGAGCCTGGTGAATTATTATTTTTGTGATCTGCGAATCACATTTTAATGAATTTATTGTATAATTGACCTGCGAGTCAAGCTTGTCTAGATAGATTAAAATGTATTTTAATTAGACAAGAGCACAAAAGCACACATCGCAGAGGCGCATTCAGCTGGTGGGTGCACCTGAGCTGCATTGAGCGCTAGGGCCCTGGGTTGGACCAGATGAGATGCAAAAGACCCAAGAAGAGCAAGTGAAGACTTAAGTTGATTTAAGGTCTTACTTAGGCTCTATGGGCTTTTACCACATAAGATCCATGCTTTCTTTTTATTGTTTAATAAATAGAATTGCATGAGTTATTTATCTTCTGCTATAGCCATAGGATTTGCCTGATAGTAAGAAGATAAAAGACAGTTAAAATCCAACGCTAAAATATCAAGCACGTAATGCCTTCTGACGCGAAACCTCACTGTTCTGACTATCGTTGGAGCCGTGTTGAACCCACTCAGTGGGCACGTCCATCTATCTTCAGACGGTGTGTGATTTCACCTGCGTGTTACAGAGAAGGGATTCATCGCTTCTCGTTGCTCAGCATAGCACGTGGTGGTCCAGGGAGTAGGTCGGGTCAGCTTGACCATGTAGGCTACATGTGTGGAGCATATGGTAGCACATGGAGGCAGCCATCTGTGGGATCAGAGACTGTGTTGTACCAACTCAGTTGGCACAGTCTGCTGGATTGCCCAGATGAAGGGGAATCGCACGGGTTGGCGATTGGCAGGGACTGCCTACCAGAGATTAGTGCTTGTACTCTCTGTGCATCTTATCTCGCCTGAGCGGGACGCGGAGACCAAGTATGAAATCTGGATCCCATCTCACTAAAAGAGTGTTACTCTTTCGGACTGTTTTAATGGATTTTTCAGTCAGATAAAATAGTGAGAAAAGAATCTTTCTTAAGTCCTGGATTGATTCTAAACATTGATACTGACCTTGCTGTTCTTGCATTGTTGTAGATTCCTGCAGCAACGAACACCATGAGCTTCAATGTGCGATCCCTACTGGAAAGGGAGAAGTTTGCTGGGCCAAACTTCTCAGACTGGTTCGGACACCTTAAGATTGTTCTTAAGGCAGAGAGGAAACTGTATGTCCTCGAGACGGCTGTGCCGCCTCAACCCGCTGCGAACGCCGCAAGGGCGGTTCGTGATGCCTATGAAAAGCATGTCAATGATAGCATTGATGTCGCTTGCCTGATGCTAGCGTCTATGACGCCACCGCTGCAGCGTCAGCATGAGGATATGTCGGCTATAGAGATTATAGCGAACCTCAAGATGCTGTATGCTGCACAGGCGAGGACAGAACGCTATAATCTGACAAAGCTTTTCTTTCAGAGCAAACTGGCTGAAGGGAGCCCAGTGGGAGCTCACGTGCTCAAGATGATTGGGCACAAGGAGGCTCTGGAGAAACTGGGGCATACCATCAACCAGGAGCTTGCTGTAGACATTATTCTGCAGTCTCTCCCGCCCTCTTTCGATGCGTTCATTATTAACTTTAATATGAACAAAATCGATTGTACTCCGGCAGAGCTGCTGAATATGCTCTTGACAACTGAGGAGACTCTGAAGGGAAAGCCTTCAACCTCTGTCTTAATGGTTCCTTCCAGGAACAAGAAGAAGGGGAAGAAGGGCAAGGCCCCTGTCAAGAGTTACAGCAAGGCTCTGAAACAGAAGGTTAAGCGGTCAAAGGACAACAGGTGTTTCCACTGTGGCCAGCTGGGTCACTGGAAAAAGGACTGTAAAGCGCTCCAAGGAGATAAGAGGGGAAGCATCGCTTCTGGCTCAGGTATATACGTGACGGAAGTCATGGTTTCATCTTCTTCTATTTCATGGGTGTTGGACACTGCATGTGGAGTTCACATTTGTTCAAATGTACAGGGACTCAAGAGAAGAAGACAGGTGGGACAGCATGAGGTGGACCTACGCGTTGGAAACGGGGCACGGGTTGCTGCTGTTGCTGTAGGAGACTATTTCATCTCATTACCATCTGGCATTGTATTAGAACTAAACAGTTGTTATTTTGTTCCCAGCATTACTAAAAATATTATCTCCATTCCTGCTCTTGTCAGGAAAGGATTTGCCTTTGAATGCAATATTTCAAAGTGTGTTTTGTCTTTAGATAATATTGTTTATGCAACTGGTTCAATTAACAATGGGTTATACATGTTGGACATGGAAAGTTCTATACAAAGTGTTGATATTAAGAAAGCCAAGTATGCTGAAGACAGCACCTTGTTATGGCATAGTCGTTTAGGCCATATTAACAAGAAGCGCATTAAGCGGTTGCATGATCATGGACTGCTGGGATCTTTCTCCTATGAGGAGATTGATACATGCAAAGCTTGTTTAATGGGTAAAATGACGAAGTCACCTTTTCCTCACAAAGGTCAAAGGGCTTCAGGTTTACTTGACCTTATACACAGTGATGTGTGTGGGCCATTTAGTAAACATGCCAGAGGTGGCTATTCGTACTTCATTACCTTTACTGATGATTTCAGTAAGTATGGGTATGTCTATCTAATGAGACATAAGAGTGAATCTTTTGACAAGTTCAAAGAGTTCAAAAATGAAGTACAGAATCAGCTAGGGTGAAATATCAAGGCACTTCGTTCTGATCGAGGTGGAGAATACTTGAGTCATGCGTTTACTGACTATCTAAAAGAGTGTGGGATTATCTCACAGCTCACTCCACCAGGAACACCACAATGGAATGGTGTGTCCGAGAGGAGAAATAGAACGTTACTTGATATGGTTCGTTCTATGATGAGTCAGGCTACTCTTCCATATTCCTTTTGGGGATTTGCACTGGAAACAGCTGCAAAGGTACTAAACCGAGTACCATCCAAGGCCGTTTCAAAGACGCCATATGAATTATGGTATGGGAAACAGCCGAGCTTGACATTTATCAGGATCTGGGGTTGCGAGGCTTATGTCAAAAAGCTCGCCTCTGGGAAACTAGAGAACAGATCTGAGAAATGCATCTTTGTCGGTTACCCTAAGGAAACTAAGGTTATTATTTCTTCGATCCCAAAGAGAACAAAGTATTTGTTGCTCGGACGGCCATATTTCTTGAGAAGGAGTTTCTTCTGCAAGAAGCCAGTGGGAGAGAAATAAAACTGGATGAGAATCCAGAGGAAGGACAAAGTAGTCAAGCACAGTTGGATGAGCCTGAGCCGGTAGAACAGGTTATTGTGCAACCTGAGGCTCAGATATCGCGGGAACCGCGTAGATCGGGAAGGATCCGTCGACAGCCTGAGCGCTATGACGGAGTCTACATCATTGATAATGATGAACCCCTTACTTATGCGGATGCGGTCAGTGGACCGGAGTCAGCTAGATGGCTTGAAGCTATGCGAGCCGAGATGGACTCCATGTCAGATAACCAAGTCTGGGATTTGGTTGATCCGCCTCCGGGAGTAATCCCTATAGGCTGTAAATGGATCTTCAAGAAGAAGATTGACATGGATGGTAACGTAGTTACCTATAAAGGCAGGCTAGTTGCGAAAGGTTTCAAACAAATCTACGGGATAGATTATGATGAAACTTTCTCTCCTGTAGCCATGTTCAAGTCTATTCGGATTCTTTTCGTGATAGCAGCATATTACGATTATGAGATCTGGCAGATGGATGTGAAGACGGCTTTCCTTAATGGAAAACTGGATGAGGATGTGTATATGACACAACCTGAAGGTTTCACTAATCCAGCAGATCGTCATAAAATATGCAAGTTTAAAAGGTCCATTTATGGACTTAAACAAGCATCTAGAAGCTGGAATATTCGTTTTGATGAATCAATCTCTGAGTTTGGTTTCATCAAGAACGAAGATGACCCGTGTGTATATAAGAGGTTTAGTGGGAGCGTGATTACTTTTCTAGTCCTCTACGTCGATGATATCTTAATCATTGGAAACGATATTCCTGAACTGCATGCTGTTAAGGCATGGTTAGGAAAATGTTTTCAGATGAAAGATTTAGGAGAAGCAGCCTATGTATTAGGTGTGAAGATCTACAGGGATAGATCTAAGAGGCTTCTCGGGCTGTGCCAGAGTACTTACATCGATAAAGTCCTGGAGAGATTCCATTTAGAGAATTCTAAAAGAGGATATCTTCCAGTCAGACATGGTCTGAATCTTTCGAAGAGTCAGTGTCCACAAACACAGACTGAGAAAGATGAAATGGACAATACGCCTTATGCTTCGGCTATTGGATCCATTATGTATGCGATGTTGTGTACTCGCCCAGACGTCGCTTACGGGTTAAGCGTGACCAGTCGGTTCCAAAGTAATCCAGGTATGGCGCACTGGATTGCAGTCAAGAACATTTTAAAATATCTGCGGAGGACCAAAGATATGTTCTTGATATATGGTGGTCAGGAAGAACTCAGTATAGAAGGATATACTGACGCTTCGTTCCAGTCGGACCAGGATGATTTCCAATCGCAATCAGGCTATGTTTTTAGCTTGAATGGTGGAGCGGTGGTGTGGAAAAGTTTCAAACAGTCAACTGTTGCTGATTCCACAACAGAAGCCGAGTATGTTGCAGCCTCGGAAGCATCCAAGGAGGCAGTGTGGATTCGTAAGTTCGTGAGAGAACTTGGTGTTGTTCCTTCGAGTGCAGATCCTTTGGTTATCTTTTGTGATAACACTGGAGCAATCGCACAAGCAAAGGAACCACGGTCGCACCAGAAGTCCAAGCACATACAGAGACGGTTTCACTTGATCCGGGAGATCATTGATCGTGGCGAGATCAAAGTCTGCAAGGTTCATACAGACGACAATCTGGCTGACCCGCTTACCAAGCCTCTGGCGTAGCAGAAGCATGAGAAGCACTGTAATAACATGGGTTTGAGATTTCTCAACCATTAGATTAAGTGCAAGTGGGAGATTGTTGGGGTATGCCCTTAAGGCTAATGTTTGAGGCCTTGGGATTGTATAAGTATCATGTAATACATTCTTGTGTTTATAAAGGCAATGGTTATTATTCAGGTTGTTACATCATCTGCTGCAATGTGTGTTCTTCTGAATAATGTCTCAATGCTGTTCAGCTAGGCTGACATGCTAAATGTCCTTAGTCGATATATCTTGGTGAACATGAGACAGCCTTGATATGATTGAGACTAATATGTGTTCTAATCTTATAGGATGCTTCGAGCATGGAATAAGATGTAGACTCATGGGTACATTGGATGTACTGGACAGACCCTACTAGGATATTCAATTGCTTGTCACAATGTGAATGATCCTTGATTGCAACAAGTGGCACATGTCCTCTGACTTGAGATCACTTGTGTTTCTAAATGATGATTGTCATTGTTTTGAGGTAGTTCAATATCATTTGAAACATAATGGTTATAGACTATCTTGGATAATGATCATGAGTCAGGTTAGGGCACTAGTGATAGATAGAGGATTGCCGTCTCCTTGTTGAAGGAGTGTGGTGTTCTATAGGGGCCCCCTAGATGAAATGATTGAGAAAGTGTATGGCCATACCCAGGTGACTATGTGCATCTGATCTAATCATGCTCATCATATTGGAGCTACAGGCTTGACACGCTTGTCCAATAAGAACATCCAGTGGCAAAGGAAACATGCATGCCTTGTGAAGTGGATTCACACTTGTGCTGTGGTTTGGGTGTAGTCTTGGAAGACTCTTTCCTTTATATCGGGAGACAGTGATGTGTTGCTAGATACCCCTCACTGATCGTGATAACGTAAGTTATCGTTACCGACATTTAAAGGAAACCCTCAGGGTCGCACAATTTGATGATATGGCTTACTTGAGTCAGATCGTGTGGACTGAATTGTTTGGGTTCAGTTTAAAGGGATTTAATCTCTGATTGTAAGTGAGATCTGGTCTGATCATGTTTGATTGATTAGGGCTTGAGATCGGTAAGCTTCGATCGAGAGAGATGATGCTAGATCGGTGAGATCAGGAGCATCAGGAGATGAACGGTTAGATCTGGAACCTATTGGTTCAATGAGGTCTAGACCATGGCTTGGGCTGATTTGATTTGGTTTTTTGGACCAAAGTCAATTGGATCGATTGAGCATGAACCGGTTCACATGTGTGTGAGCGCTTGGTTCAATGCTTAAGCGTTTTGGTCGGTTTTCAAAGCATTACTTCATGTCATTCCATTTTTGGAAAGTCATCAAGGCGACTTTGTAAAAACGCCTCAACGCTTCTCTTGGATGATGACCGCTTGCAATCTCGTGGAGAGGAGAGTGTGTTGACGACAAGAGGAGGCATTCAGCCGAGCAAAGCCATCTCTATCCTCTCCTTCACGCGACAAGGTCCCATTGAAGCACTTTGCTAGCACAAAGGATTCAAAGGAGCAAGCCATCTTCACTTGTTGTGTGCGTCACCTTTGGAGAAGGAGCACTTGCGTCTTTGCTTCCAAGGCACCAACCAAACCGATGGCATTGGTATGATCTACTCTTGATCTATTCAATCTATGATAGTTGATCATATGGCATGCAAAAGATCATCAAACCCTTGCTTCCGCTTGCAAAATTTTATTTGCGCCCTGCTTAGGGTTTTCGCCCCCCTCTCGAAAGGGGTTTCATCAGTTGGGGCCGTGTTGTACCCACTCAGTGGGCACGCCCATCTATCTTCAGACGGTGTGTGATTACACCTGCGTGTTACAGAGAAGGGATTTATCGCTTCTCGTTGCTCAGCATAGCACGTGGTGGTCCAGGAAGTAGGTCGGGTCAGCTTGACCATGTAGGCTACATACTGAGCATATGTGAGCTATATGGAGGCAGCCATCTGTGGGATCAGAGACTGTGTTGTACCAACTCAGTTGGCACAGTCTGCTGGATTGCCCAGATGAAGGGGAATCGCACGGGTTGGCGATTGGCTGGGATTGCCTACCAGAAATTAGTGCTTGTACTCTCTGTGCATCTTATCTCGCCTGAGCGGGACGCGGAGACCAAGTATGAAATCTGGATCCCATCTCACTAAAAGAGCGTTACTCTTTCGGACTGTTTAATGGATTTTTCAGTCAGATAAAATAGTGAGAAAAGAATCTTTCTTAAGTCCTGGATTGATTCTAAACATTGATACTGACCTTGCTGTTCTTGCAATGTTGTAGATTTCTGCAGCAACGAACACCACGAATTTCAATGTGCGATCCCTACTGGAAAGGGAGAAGTTTGCTGGGCCAAACTTATCAGACTGGTACGGACACCTTAAGATTGTTCTTAAGGTAGAGAGGAAACTGTATGTCCTCGAGACGGCTATACCGCCTCAACCCGCTGCGAACGCCGCAAGGGCAGTTCGCGATGCCTATGAAAAGCATGTCAATGATAGCATTGATGTCGCTTGCCTGATGCTTGCGTCTATGATGCCAGAGCTGCAACATCAGCATGAGGATCTATCTGCTATACAGATTATAGCAAACCTCAAGATGCTGTATGCTGCACAGGCTAGGACTGAACGCTACAATTTGACAAAGCTTTTCTTTCAGAGCAAACTGACTGAAGGGAGTCCAGTGGGAGCTCACGTACTCAAGATGATTGGGTACAAGGAGGCTCTAGAGAAACTGGGACACACCGTCAATCAGGAGCTTGCTGTAGACATCATTCTTCAGTCTCTCCCGGCCTCTTTCGATCCGTTCATTATTAATTTCAATATGAACAAGATCGACTGTACCCCGGTAGAGTTACTGAACATGCTCTTGACTACAGAGTTGACTCTAAAGGGAAAGCCTTCAACCTCTGTCTTGATGGTTCCCACCAGGAACAAGAAGAAGGGGAAGAAGGGCAAAGCCCCTGTCAAGAGCTACAACAAGGCTCTGAAACAAAAGGTTAAGCGGTCGAAGGAATACAGATGTTTCCATTGTGGCCAGCTGGGTCACTGGAAAAAGGACTGTAAAGCGCTCCAAGGAGACAAGAAGGGAAGCATCGCTTCTGGCTTAGGTATTTTTGTGACTGAGGTCATGTTTTCTTCTTCTATTTCATGGGTGTTGGACACTGCATGTGGAGTTCACATTTGTTCAAATGTACAGGAACTCAAGAGAAGAAGGCAGGTGGGACAGCATGAGGTGGACCTACGAGTTGGAAACGGGGCACGGGTTGCTGCTGTTGCTGTAGGAGAATATCACATCTCATTACCATCTGGACTTGTACTAGAACTGAACAATTGTTACTTTGTACCTAGCATAACGAAAAATATTATCTCTATTCCTGCTCTTGTCAGGAAAGGGTTTTCCTTTGAATGCAATATTTCAAAGTGTGTTATTTCTTTAGATAATATTGTTTATGCTACTGGATCAATTAACAATGGATTATTCATGTTGGACATGGAATGTTCTATACAAAATATTGATAATAAGAAAGCCAAGTATGCTGATAATAGCACCTTACTATGGCATAGTCATTTAGGCCATATTAACAAGAAACGCATTAAGCGGTTGCATGATCATGGACTGCTGGGATCATTCTCCTATGAGGAGATTCATACATGCAAAGCTTGTTTAATGGGTAAAATGACGAAGTCTCCTTTTTCTAATAAAGGTCAAAGGGCTTCAGGTTTACTTGACCTTATACACAGTGATGTGTGTGGGCCATTTAGTAAACATGCCAGAGGTGGCTATTCATACTTCATTACCTTTACTGATGATTTCAGTAGGTATGGATATGTCTATCTAATGAGACATAAGAGTGAATCTTTTGACAAGTTCAAAGAGTTCAAAAATGAAGTACAGAATCAGCTAGGCCGAAATATCAAGGCACTTCATTCAGATCGAGGTGGAGAATACCTAAGTCGAGAGTTTACTGACTATCTGAAGGAGTGTGGGATTATCTCACAGCTCACTCCGCCAGGAACACCGCAGTGGAATGGTGTGTCCGAAAGGAGGAACAGAACCTTATTGGATATGGTTCGTTCAATGATGAGTCAGGCTACTCTACCTTACTCCTTTTGGGGATTTGCACTGGAAACAGCTGCAAAGGTACTAAACCGAGTGCCATCCAAGGCAGTTTCAAAGACTCCATATGAGTTATGGTATGGGAAACAGCCGAGCTTGACATTTATTAAGATCTGGGGTTGCGAAGCTTATGTCAAAAAGCTTGCCTCTGGGAAACTAGAGAGCAGATCTGAGAAATGTATCTTTGTCGGTTACCCTAAGGAAACTAAGGGTTATTATTTCTACGATCCCAAAGAGAACAAGGTATTTGTTGCTCGGACGGCCATTTTTCTTGAGAAGGAATTTCTTCTGCAAGAGGCCAGTGGGAGAGAAATAAAGCTGGATGAGAATCCAGAGGAAAGACAAAGTAGTCAAGCACAGTTGGATGAGCATGAGCCAGTAGAACAGGTTATTGAACAACCTGAGGCTCAGATATCACGGGAACCGCGAAGATCTGGAAGGATCCGTCGACAGCCTGAGCGCTATGACGGAGTCTACATCATTGATCATGATGAACCCCTCACTTATGCGGATGCGGTCAGTGGACCGGAATCAGCGAGATGGCTTGAAGCTATGCGAGCTGAGATGGACTCCATGTCAGATAACCAAGTCTGGGATTTGGTTGATCCGCCTCCGGGAATAATCCCTATAGGCTGTAAATGGATCTTCAAGAAGAAGATTGACATGGATGGTAACGTGGTTACCTATAAAGGCAGGCTAGTTGCGAAAGGTTTCAAACAAATCTACGGGATAGATTATGATGAAACTTTCTCTCCTGTAGCCATGTTCAAGTCTATTCGGATCATTCTTGCGATAGCAGCATATTACGATTATGAGATCTGGCAGATGGATGTGAAGACTGCTTTCCTTAATGGAAATCTGGAAGAGGATGTGTATATGACACAACCTGAAGGTTTCACTAATCCATCAGATCGTCATAAAATATGCAAGTTAATGAAGTCCATTTATGGACTTAAACAAGCATCTAGAAGCTGGAATATTCGTTTTGATGAATCAATCTGTGAATTTGGTTTCATCAAGAATGAAGATGACCCGTGTGTATATAAGAGGTTTAGTGGGAGCGTGATTACTTTCCTAGTCCTCTACGTCGATGATATCTTAATCATTGGAAACGATATTCCTGAACTACATGCGGTTAAAGCATGGTTAAGAAAATGTTTCCAGATGAAAGATCTAGGAGAAGCAGCCTATGTATTAGGTGTGAAGATCTACAGGGATAGATCTAAGAGGCTTCTCGGGCTGTGCCAGAGTACTTACATCGATAAAGTCCTGGAGAGATTCCATTTAGAGAATTCTAAAAGAGGATATCTTCCAGTCAGACATGGTCTGAATCTTTCAAAGAGTCAGTGTCCACAAACACAGACTGAGAAAGATGAAATGGACAATACGCCTTATGCTTCGGCTATTGGGTCCATTATGTATGCGATGTTGTGTACTCGCCCAGACGTTGCTTACGGGTTAAGCGTAACCAGTCGATTCCAAAGTAATCCAGGTCAGGCACACTGGATTGCAGTCAAGAACATTTTGAAATATCTGCGGAGGACCAAAGATATGTTCTTGGTGTATGGTGGTCAGGAAGAACTCAGTATTGAAGGATATACTGACGCTTCGTTCCAATCTGACCAGGATGATTTCCGATCGCAATCAGGCTATGTTTTTAGATTGAATGGAGGTGCAGTGGTGTGGAAAAGTTTCAAACAATCTATCGTTGCTGATTCCACAACAGAAGCCGAGTATGTTGCAGCCTCAGAAGCATCTAAGGAGGCAGTGTGGATTCGTAAGCATCCACAGAATGAGATGATTTAATCGAATTGTACTACTTTCAGATCATTTAATCTGGACTTGTATTAAATGATCATGGCTCCCACTATTTTAATCGAATTGACAACCCACAAAGTCAATCAGGAAATCTATTATTTTCTAGTGAGATGGAATCCTTATTCCACATGAGGCTTCGCATCCCACGAGGGTGGGATGAGATGCACAAAGTGACCCATGCTTCTTAAGGTGGGCACACCGGCCGATTGCTCTTAGCAATTCCCCTTATTCAGACAGTCTAGGCATTTTATGTCCAGCGAAGGCTGGAAACTGCATAAAACTCTTACCTCTCAAAGATGCCTCTAGAGATCCATTATATGCCCAGTGTTGGGGTATGCCCTTAAGGCTAATGTTTGAGGCCTTGGGATTGTATCAGTATCATGTATAAACTCTATGTTTATGAAGGCAATGGTTGTTATTCAGGTTGTTACATTATCTGCTGCAATAAGTGTACTTCTGAATAATGTCTCAATGCTGTTCAGCTAGGCTGACATGCAGTTAAGTCCTTAGTCGAGATATCTTGGTGAACTTGAGACAGCCTTGATATGATTGAGACTAATATGTGTTCTAATCTTATAGGATGCTTCGAGCATGGAATAAGATGTAGACTCATGGGTACATTGGATGTACTGGACAGACCCTACTAGGATATTCAATTGCTTGTCACAATGTGAATAATCCTTGTATGCAACAAGTGTCATATTTCCTCTGACTTGAGATCACTTGTGTTTCTAAATGATAATTGTCATTGTTTTGAGGTATTTCAATATCATTTGAAACATAATGGTTATAGACTATCTTGGATAATGATCATGAGTCAGGTTAGGACACTAGTGATAGATAAAGGATTGCCGTCTCCTAGTTTGGAGTGTGATGTTCTATAGGGGCCCCCCTTGGATGAGATGATTGAGAAAGTGTATGGCCATACCCAGGTGACTATGTTCATCTGATCTAATCATTCTCATCATATTGGAGTTACAAGCTTGACACGCTTGTCCAATAAGAACATCAAGTGGCAAAGGAAACATGTATGCCTTGTGAAGTGGATTCACACTTGTGCTGTGGTTTGGGTGTAGTCTTGGAAGACTCTTTCCTTTATATCGGGAGACAGTGATGTGTTGCTAGATACCCCTCACTGATCGTGATAACGTAAGTTATCGTTACCGACATTTAAAGGAAACCCTTAGGGTCGCACAATTTGATGATATGGCTTACTCATGTCAGATCGTGTGGACTGAATTGTTTCGGTTCATTTTAAAGGGATTTAAACTCTGATTGTAAGTGAGATCTGGTCTGATCATGTTTGATTGATTAGGGCTTGAGATCGGTAAGCTTCGATCAAGAGAAGTGATGCTAGATTGGTGAGATCAAGAGCATCGAGAGATCAACGGTTAGATCTTGAACCTTTGGGTTTAATTAGATCTAGATCAAAGGCTTGGCTTAATTGGTCATTGAACCAAATGTCATTGAACCGGCTCATGTGTGAGCGCTTGGTTCAAATGAAAGAGATGAGCGTTCGGTTCACTTGGGTGAACGCATGAACGCATGAGCATTGAGGGCTTTCTATATTTGGAAAGTCGGTTTTCCAATTTGAGTGTAACGCCCCACGTTTGTGTAAAACGCCTCTTGCTCTCGTTCTCTTCTCCTTTCGACGACACACTCGTGAAGAAAGAGGTTAACGCCTTGGAGAAAATTCAGCCAAGCAAGAGTTCATCTCTCTTCTTGTGTGCGGCACCTTTGGAGGAGAGCCCTTTCGATCTCTACTTCCAAGACGCCATCCATCAAATGGCATTGGTATGAATCTTTCGATCTTTACAAGGTTTTAAAGTTGATCATATGAATATATCACATGCGATCCATATGAAACCCTAATTCCGCTGCCAAAAATTTTACATGCGCCACTTTAGGGTTTCGCCCCCCTCTCGAAAGGGACTTTCACCCAGCATATATGGAAATCTAGTCAAGTCCATTCCTAACCGTTATGCCCAACGCCAACGAGTTTCCATGCGAAGGCACGTCCAGGTTAAAACTGGACTAGGGAAACCATTGTCACCACACACCTTCTAAAGATAAGTGGGTGTGTCCCACGAGGGTGGGAAACAGTTCACAACACCACTGATCGATAGTTTGATGAAGGCTATGCATTAGAAGGCTACTAGACTTGATATTATGAGTGAGGGTTTTTGAGGTCTCATCATCTCAGTCTTATCTTATGTTTAACATTACAGGCATGCAATCCTATAGTGATAACATAACGATAAAACATTATAGGCATACTTATAGCTTTAGCAGATAATGAAAGTAGTAAAGGGATGATGTGATCATAGGTCATTCAAGACATTGAACCGACCCATGCCAAAAGGGGTTCAATTCTTGACCTAGGACACAAGCCCCTAAGACTAGACCTAGCCTAGCCGACCTCTTGATGAAACCCCTTTCAAGAGGGGGGCCGAAACTTGTAGAAAACCCCTTTCAAGAGGGGAGCCAAAACCCTGATTGTGGCGCACATATAGAGTTTTGCAAGCGGAAGATAGGGCTTCATGGGATCGCAATCATAAAAGCATATGATCAACTTGTATAAGAGGAATAGATCTAAAAGATCATACCAATGCCATCGATTTGATGATGCCTTGGAAGCAAAGGTTCAAGTGCTCCTTCTCCAAAGGTGACGCACACAACCGATGACGATAGCTTGCTCTTTGAGTCCTTTGTGCTAGCAAAAGCACTTCAAAGAATCCTTGTCGCGTGAGGGTGATTAGAGATGAAGCTTGGCGAGAGTAACCTTCTTCTTCTCCTTCTCGTCCGAATCCTTTTTCGCCCCCAAAGAGGAACGTTGAGAAGAGAAGAGTGAAGTCGAGCGTTCAAAACGCTTTTGCGTTAAGGTGAAGTCGCCTTCATTACATTCCATAAATGGAAGATATGAAGCTATGCGCCACAACCAAACCAAAAACGCCTAACGCCTTGAACCAAGCGTTCACCCTTTGTGAACCGGTTCAAGCCACTTTAATCCACTTCAATTTGGTTCAAGAACCAAATTAAACCAGCCCAAGCCATGGTCTAGATCTCACTCTGAACCAAAGGGTTCAAGATCTAACCGTTCATCTCTTGATGCTCTTGATCTCACCGATCTAGCATCAACTCTCTCGATCGAAGCTTACCGATCTCAAGCCCCAATCAATCAAACATGATCAGACCAGATCTCACTTACAATCAGAGTCTCTATCCCTTTAAACTGAACCTAAACAATTCAGTCCACACGATCTGACTTAAGTAAGCCATATCACCAAATTGTGCGACCCTGAGGGTTTCCTTTAAATGTCGGTAATGATAACTCACGTTATCACGATCAGTGAGGGGTATCTAGCAACACATCACTGTCTCCCGATATAAAGGAAAGAGTCTTCCAAGACTTCACCCAAACCACAGCACAAGCGTGAATCAACTCACTAGGCATTACATGTTTCCTTTGCCACTGGATGTTCTTATTGGACAAGCCTGTCAAGCTTGTAACTCCAATATGATGAGCATGATTAGATCAGATGAGCATAGTCACCTGGGTATGGCCATACACTTTCTCAATCATCTCATCTAGGGGGCCCCTATAGAACACCACACTCCTTCAACAAGGAGATGGCAATCCTCTATCTATCACTAGTGCCCTAACCTGACTCATGATCATTATCCAAGATAGTCTATAACCATTATGTTTCAAATGATATTGAACTACCTCAAAACAATGACAATCATCATTTAGAAACACAAGTGATCTCAAGTCAGAGGACATGTGCCACTTGTTGCAATCAAGGATCATTCACATTGTGACAAGCAATTGAATATCCTAGTAGGGTCTGTCCAGTACATCCAATGTACCCATGAGTCTACATCTTATTCCATGCTCGAAGCATCCTATAAGATTAGAATACATATTAGTCTCAATCATATCAAGGCTGTCTCATGTTCACCAAGATATATCGACTAAGGACATTTAGCATGTCAGCCTAGCTGAACAGCTTTGAGACATTATTCAGAAGTATACTTATTGCAGCAGACAAGGTAACAACCTGAATAATAACCATGCCTTTATAAACACAAGAGTTTATTACATGATACTGATACAATCCCAAGGCCTCAAACATTAGCCTTAAGGGCATACCCCAACAATCTCCCACTTGCACTTAATCTAATGGTTGAGAAATCTCAAACCCATGTTATTACAGTGCTTCTCATGCTTCTGCTGCGCCAGAGGCTTGGTAAGCGGGTCAGCCAGATTGTCGTCTGTATGAACCTTGCAGATTTTGATCTCGCCACGATCTATGATCTCCCGGATCAAGTGAAACCGTCTCTGTATGTGCTTGGACTTCTGGTGCGACCGTGGTTCCTTTGCTTGTGCGATGGCTCCAGTGTTATCACAGAAGATAACCAAAGGATCGACACTCGAAGGAACAACACCAAGTTCTCTCACAAACTTACGAATCCACACTGCCTCCTTGGATGCTTCCGAGGCTGCAACATACTCGGCTTCTGTTGTGGAATCAGCAACAGTTGACTGTTTGAAACTCTTCCACACCACTGCTCCACCATTCAAGCTAAAAACATAGCCTGATTGCGATCAGAAATCATCCTGGTCCGACTGGAACGAAGCGTCAGTATATCCTTCTATACTGAGTTCTTCCTGACCACCATATATCAAGAACATATCTTTGGTCCTCCGCAGATATTTTAAGATGTTCTTGACTGCAATCCAGTGTGCCTGTCCTGGATTACTTTGGAAACGACTGGTCACGCTTAACCCGTAAGCGACGTCTGGGCGAGTACACAACATCGCATACATAATGGACCCAATAGCCGAAGCATAAGGCGTATTGTCCATTTCATCTTTCTCAGTCTGTGTTTGTGGACACTGACTCTTCGAAAGATTCAGACCATGTCTGACTGGAAGATATCCCCTTTTAGATTTCTCTAAATGGAATCTTTCCAGGACCTTATCGATGTAAGTACTCTGGCACAGCCCGAGAAGCCTCTTAGATCTATCCCTGTAGATCTTCACACCTAATACATAGGCTGCTTCTCCTAAATCTTTCATCTGGAAACATTTCCTTAGCCATGCCTTATCCGCATGCATTTCTGGAATATCATTTCCAATGATCAAGATGTCATCGACGTAGAGGACTAGGAATGTAATCACGCTCCCACTAAACCTCTTATATACACACGGGTCATCTTCGTTCTTGATGAAACCAAACTCAGAGATTGATTCATCAAAACGAATATTCCAGCTTCTAGATGTAAGATCCAAGGATCTTAAGTCCTGGTAAGCATTATTTTGATTTTTTTTCTAAAATTATTGACTGTGATATTTTTCTATGTGTTGGTTGTTAATAGTTAATTAACTAGAGATTTTTGGTTGTTAATTTATTGTAAATTAATTAGAGATTATTTATTTGATTATTGGCTGTTAATTTATGATAAATTATCATTGGTTGTTCATGATAAATTAATTAGGATTTATGGGTTGTAAATTGTAAGTTAATTAATTAGAGCTTATTGGTTAATTAATTAGACTTTATTGGTTAATTAAATCCTTATTGGATGTTAATTAAATCCTTAATGGATTTCATTTAAGTGAATGGTTAATGGTTAAGTTAATTAAATTAATTGGTTAACTATGGGATATTAGAATGAAGATTCGAATTAATTAGTTAAAGGGGTTAAACCCTATTTGAATTAATTGGTTAGTGGGTTTAAAATTCAAAAACCGAATTTTTAGTGGGTTTAACGATTGGGGAAAGAAAATTGGCGATTTTGGCTTGGGAGAAAACTTGGGCGACGGCTAGGAAGAAGTGGGCGATTCTTGGAGGCTTGGAGGCGAAATTCCTTTCTTCCTCTTCCTCTTCCTTTGGCCGGCATTCCTTGGTGTTTGGTGGCGTCTTTCAAAGCCTTAGACGAATTTTTGGAAGGGTTTTTCTTATTGGTGTTCACGGTTCAAGGTGAGTGGAATGTCTTAATTGATTTAACAATTTGGTTGTGTTTGTGTTAAATGATACACTTGAGTTCTTGGAAAATTTACCATGTTAAAACCGAAATTATGCAAAGTGTATTTAGGGTATGAAAACCGAATTTAGGGAATTGTTCTTCATGAGAACCGAATTGTATTTTTCCATGAAAACCTAAATTTCCATGTAAACCGAAATAATCTTGATGATTGTTTATGAAAACCGAAAATTGGTAATATGAAATTTAAGGTATTAATTTATGGAATTTCGGAAGTTTTAGACCAATGGTTTGAGCATGAAATTCATGTTAATTCAAGGTGTAAAATTTAATAGATAATATGTTATGTTAACCGTGGGTTATATGTAGAGATTTGTAAAATAGTTTGTATGAATACATGTTTTAGTTTTTGTTAATTTTATGGATAGTTTGTATGACTACATGTTTTAGTTTTATGTTAATTTTTATGGATGCTTGTTAACTGCAATGTTGAGAAATTGTTTGAGAAATTTGGGTGATAACCTAGTAAGGTTTGACTGAACTAATCAGCATGAAACCTAAGGACCACACTACATTATATGATTGTTAATATTATGTAATTATGTGATTTTTAAATATTAGGTGTTTATGTGATTTTTGGAATATTATGTTGTTATGTGATTTGTGAACATTATGTGATTATGTGAATTGTGAACATTATGTGGTTATGAGATTTTTGAAAATTATGTGATTATGGGAATTTTGAATATTATGTGTTATGTGTTGGTTAGGACTATGGCTAAGTGTAACCGGGTACTCATAGGATAGTCCTTATGTGATATGTTAAGGGTTTGAATTTCAGCCCTGTATTTGATATGTGAGGGGGTTGATGTTCAGCCTGCCTATTATGATTATTGTGATGGGGGTTGATGTTCAGCCTGCCCGATATGATTTTTGTGATGACTATCCTAGAGTCTAGTTGACACTTAGGAGTCCACCTTTATGAAATATGATATAAGATGTGTCTGTTGTCCAGTAGGAACCTTTTGGGAGAACGGGTTTTGATGCAAAGTGCCATGTCTTGGTCAGACAGGGGCCACCTCTTGATGTCATCACTCTCTTTTTGTGATATGGGGTGTCGTAGAGCAAAGTGCCACGCCGTGACCCGGCGGGGGCCACCTCTTGAATCTACACACAAGCCATCGATGTGTTTATGGGGTGTTTTAGAGCAAAGTGCCACGTCGTGACCTGGCGGGGGCCACCTCTTGATTCTACTCACTGTCCATGTTTATGTGTTGCACGAGATTTTGCAGCTCCCAGTGCTTAGGCCAAAGCCGGGTTAGACCATATTGGTCACTACTGAATATGCTGGACAACTAGGTTAACTAAGTATTGGTGTGTTTAGTTGGTTTAGAGTATAACTCTAGAACCTGAGTTTGTTTAGAACCTGAGTTTGTTATATGTTGGTGTGTACATCTGGCTGTTTATATGACTTCTGTATTTAATCTTGTTGTATATTGACATAATGTTCTGTTAAAGATTTTTAAAATAATCTGCCTATATTTTTGAATGTATGTTATGGATGGTCGATTTAGACTATCCACTCACTGGGCTGTGCAGCTCACCCCTCACTATTTTCAGGCATAGAGCAGGGGCGCATTTCTTGAGTTAGCATTGGCGTGGACATTATGCTAGTTTGCTGTGATTATATCCTACTGGACAACAGACACATCTTATATCATATTTCATAAAGGTGGACTCCTAAGTGTCAACTAGACTCTAGGATAGTCATCACAAAAATCATATCGGGCAGGCTGAACATCAACCCCCATCACAATAATCATAATAGGCAGGCTGAACATCAACCCCCTCACATATCAAATACAGGGCTGAAATTCAAACCCTTAACATATCACATAAGGACTATCCTATGAGTACCCGGTTACACTTAGCCATAGTCCTAACCAACACATAACACATAATATTCAAAATTCCCATAATCACATAATTTTCAAAAATCTCATAACCACATAATGTTCACAATTCACATAATCACATAATGTTCACAAATCACATAATAACATAATATTCCAAAAATCACATAAACACCTAATATTTAAAAATCACATAATTACATAATATTAACAATCATATAATGTAGTGTGGTCCTTAGGTTTCATGCTGATTAGTTCAGTCAAACCTTACTAGGTTATCACCCAAATTTCTCAAACAATTTCTCAACATTGCAGTTAACAAGCATCCATAAAAATTAACATAAAACTAAAACATGTAGTCATACAAACTATCCATAAAATTAACAAAAACTAAAACATGTATTCATACAAACTATTTTACAAATCTCTACATATAACCCACGGTTAACATAACATATTATCTATTAAATTTTACACCTTGAATTAACATGAATTTCATGCTCAAACCATTGGTCTAAAACTTCCGAAATTCCATAAATTAATACCTTAAATTTCATATTACCAATTTTCGGTTTTCATAAACAATCATCAAGATTATTTCGGTTTACATGGAAATTTAGGTTTTCATGGAAAAATACAATTCGGTTCTCATGAAGAACAATTCCCTAAATTCGGTTTTCATACCCTAAATACACTTTGCATAATTTCGATTTTAACATGGTAAATTTTCCAAGAACTCAAGTGTATCATTTAACACAAACACAACCAAATTGTTAAATCAATTAAGACATTCCACTCACCTTGAACCGTGAACACCAATAAGAAAAACCCTTCCAAAAATTCGTCTAAGGCTTTGAAAGACGCCACCAAACACCAAGGAATGCCGGCCAAAGGAAGAGGAAGAGGAAGAAAGGAATTTCGCCTCCAAGCCTCCAAGAATCGCCCACTTCTTCCTAGCCGTCGCCCAAGTTTTCTCCCAAGCCAAAATTGCCAATTTTCTTTCCCCAATCGTTAAACCCACTAAAAATTCGGTTTTTGAATTTTAAACACACTAACCAATTAATTCAAATAGGGTTTAACCCCTTTAACTAATTAATTCGAATCTTCATTCTAATATCCCATAGTTAACCAATTAATTTAATTAACTTAACCATTAACCATTCACTTAAACGAAATCCATTAAGGATTTAATTAACATCCAATAAGGATTTAATTAACCAATAAAGTCTAATTAATTAACCAATAAGCTCTAATTAATTAACTTACAATTTACAACCCATAAATCCTAATTAATTTATCATGAACAACCAATGATAATTTATCATAAATTAACAGCCAATAATCAAATAAATAATCTCTAATTAATTTACAATAAATTAACAACCAAAAATCTCTAGTTAATTAACTATTAACAACCAACACATAGAAAAATATCACAGTCAATAATTTTAGAAAAAAAATCAAAATAATGCTTACCAGGACTTAAGATCCTTGGATCTTACATCCCTCCCTCCTTATAAAGCTTTAGTCCTCTAAAGCTCAAATCATATCATCAAAGAGATAAGCATAAAATTTCCTCATATCAGCTTCAGTCTCCCAAGTCGCCTCCTCAACCGACTGATTTCCCCAGATAACCTTTACCAAAGGTATAGTCTTGTTCCTCAGAACTTTATCCTTTCTATCCACAATCCGGAGAGGTCTTTCCTCAAAAGTCAAATCACTCTGAATCTGAAGAGGTTCCAACTCCAACACATGAGATGGATCAGGATGATATTTCCTCAAAGCAGAGACATGGAATACATTATGCACATGATCCAAAGCAGGAGGTAAAGCTAACCGGTAAGCCACTGGACCAATTCTCTCAATAATGTCAAAAGGGCCTACAAATCTAGGGCTCAACTTGCCCTTTTTGCCAAACCTCATAACACCCTTAGTAGGTGACACCTTTAAGAAAACATGATCCCCTACCATAAACTCCAGGGAACGACGACGGTCATCAGCATAACTCTTCTGTCTGTCCCGAGCAATCTTCAATTTATCCTGAATCTCTCTGACCTTATCAGTAGTCTCCTGAACTGCATCAGATCTCAAAATCATTCTGTCACCAGTTTCCTCCCAACACAAGGGAGTCCTATACCTTCTTCCATACAAAGCCTCATATGGAGCCATCTGAATACTGGAGTGGAAACTATTATTATAAGTGAACTCTATCAAAGATAGATCCCGATTCCACTCAGAACTCCAATCAACCACATAAGCTCTCAACAAGTCTTCTAGAGTCTGTATAGTACGTTCCGTCTGGCCATCAGACTGAGGATGGTATGTTGTACTAAAACTCAACTTAGTACCCAAACCCTCCTGTAAACTCTTCCAAAATCTGGACAAAAATTGAGAGTCCCTATCAGACACAATATCAATAGGCACTCCATGCAGTCTGACTATCTCATCAATGTATAACTTAGCCAGTCTCTCCAAAGGATAAGTCATCTTGATCGGGAGAAAATGGGCTGATTTAGTGAGTCTATCAACGATCACCCAAATAGCATCATGACCCAATCTGGTTCTGGGCAAACCACACACAAAGTCCATACTGATGCATTCCCACTTCCACTCAGGAATAGGAAGGGGCTGCAACAAACCACCAGGCTTCTGGTGTTCAGCCTTTACAGTCTGACAGGTTAAACACCTAGAGACAAAATCAGATACTTCTTTCTTCATGCCCGGCCACCAAAAATTTTTCTTGAGGTCCTAATACATCTTAGTCACGCCAGGATGTAGAGAATATTTGGAGTTATGGCTGTCCTCCAATATTTCTTTCCTCAAGCTCGGTTCCTCAGGGACACATACCCTTCCACGAAACCGAAGAATACCATCATCAGACAAGCTAAAATCCTGAACTGCGCCATCAACCAGACTATCCCTGATCTGAACTAATTTCGGATCCACAGACTGCTGATCTCTGATCTTCTGCAACAAAGCAGACTGTACTCTGAGAAAAGCCACGTAACCAGTCTGAACTTTAGGAGAAACACTGATCCTGAGATCTCTGAACTCCTGCAGTAACTGCCACTCACTCACCCGTAAAGCAGCTACTGAAGTAACTGGATGTCTGCTCAGTGCATCCGCCACTACATTGGCCTTTCCAGCCTGATACTGAATGGAGAAGTCATAGTCTTTGATCAACTCCATCCATCTTCTCTGTCTCATGTTCAACTCCTTCTGAGTGAAGATATACTTGAGACTCTGGTGATCAGTGAACAGATCAAACTCCTGGCCCAGCAAATAGTGACGCCATATCTTCAAAGCAAAGACTACGGCCGCCAACTCTAAATCATGAGTAGGGTAGTTCAATTCACACACCTTCAGTTGTCTCGAAGCATAGGCTACCACAGAACCCTTCTGCATCAAGACACAACCCAACCCCTTGCCTGAAGCATCCGTATAAACAGTAAACCTTTCCCCATCACTAGGAATAATGAGGATCGGTGTACTAGTCAACCTCCTTTTCAGCTCTTGGAAGCTCTCTTCACACTTGTCATCCCAAATAAACTTGGCCTCCTTTCTGGTCAATTTAGTTAAAGGACCCGCCAACTTGGAGAATCCCTCAACAAATCTCCGGTAGTAACCTGCTAAACCCAGGAAACTTCTGATCTCAGTAGCACTAGTCGGTCTTCCCCAATCAAGGATGGCTTGCACTTTAACTGGATCCACAGACACCCCTTGACCAGAAATCACATGCCCAAGGAAACTGATCTTCTCTAGCCAGAACTCACACTTACTAGCCTTGGCATATAACCGGTTCTTCCTCAGAACCTCCAGCACTCTGCGCAAGTCACTGACATGATCTGAAGTAGTCCGTGAGTATACCAAAATATCGTCTATAAAGATTACCACACAAGAGTCAAGCAATTCATGGAATACCCTGTTCATCAAATCCATGAAGACAGCAGGTGCATTCGTCAGTCCAAAAGGCATAACTAAAAATTCAAAATGCCCATACCTGGTCCTGAAAGCAGTCTTAAATATATCCTCATCCTTGACCCTAAGCTGATAATACCCTGATCTCAGATCAATCTTAGAGAACACTGTCGCTCCCTGTAATTGATCAAATAGATCATCAATTCTGGGAAGAGGATACTTATTCTTGATAGTCACTTGGTTAAGCTGCCTGTAGTCTATACACATCCTCAGGGTTCCATCTTTCTTCTTTACAAACAGCACTGGCGCTCCCCAGGGAGAAGCACTAGGCCGAATGTACCCTTTCTCTAGCAATTCCTCCAGTTGTTTCTTAAGCTCGGCCAACTCTGAAGTAGCCATACGGTAAGGAGCTCTGGAGATAGGTGCCGTACCTGGCGCCAACTCAATGCCAAACTCCACTTCTCTAATCGGTGGTAAGCCTGAAAATTCTTCAGAGAATACATCAGGAAATTCTTTCACCACCGCCATCTGAGTCAAATCAGAAGTAGAATCATCCTGCACCTTAACATGCGCAAGATAACCCTTGCACCCTCTAGCAAGTAACTTCCTGGCCTGCAGTAAAGATATTACATGCGGTCCTTGGTCCGACACTAGACCTCTCACAAAAATCCGGTTCCCATCTAACAAATTTAAAGTGATTACTTTCTCAAAGCAATCCACAGAGGCATGATGTGAGGATAACCAATCCATACCTAGGATGACATCATAGTCTTGCATGTCTAGGAGGATTAAATCCACTAGAAACTCATAACCCTCTACATGCACCACACAATCAGCACACACAGTGTCTGTAGATAATGACTTTCCTAAGGGAGTACTCACAGACACAACATAATTCATCACCTTAGGTAACACAGGTAAACATGCAGCAAACTTAACAGATACAAAAGACAAATTTGCACCAGGATCAAATAAAATGCGAGCTAACTGATCAAATACAAATAAGGTACCTTCCACAACGGATCGGGAAGCTCGTGTATCCTTCTCAGCCACAGCATAAACTCTAGTCTGGACTGTAGGCTTATCTGCGCCTCTAGGCTATATCTCAGGCTCTTTGCAGTCCCTGACCATGTGCCCCGGTTTCTTACACCTGAAGCACACGCCATTCTTCTTATAACAGTCTTTCACTAGATGTCCCTTGAGCCCACAATAATTGCAAGTCCAGTTCTCATTGTTACTGATCTTTGCCTCCCTGGCATCCCTGAACTGCTGCGGTGCATCCCTGGACTGCTGCGGTGCCTTGTAAGAGTAAGGCTTATACCTGCTCTTCTTTTAGTCCTTATGTTTAGGGTACTTCTTACCCTTGCCGCCACTACCATACTGAGGAGCCGCCGCCTCAGCTGCAGGAACCACTGTCACGGCAACATGAGAACTCCTCTCAGCTATGTATCTCTCAATGGTGCGTGCTCGCCCAACAGTCTCAACATAGGTCTCCAAGTGCTGAGCACCAACCTGCTCTCTAATGTCCCATCTGAGACCTCTGAGAAACTTAGTAGCCCTCCTCTTTTCAGTGTTTATCAGGTGAGGGGCATACTTTCCCAATTTCGTGAACTGTAATTCATACTGGTCCACAGTCATATCACCCTGCTCCAGGTGAATAAATTCCACCTCTCGGTCCTCAACCAAGCTATCGGGGAAGTACTTCTCGTTAAATCGAGACAAGAAGTAAGGCCAATCTACAGTCTCATGTCTTTCTTCGGCAAGTCTCACCACGCCCTTCCACCACTCATCTGCGTCAGCACGCATCATATAGGTGGTCAGACATAACTTATCCTCATCTGAGCAGCGCATGACTTGGAAGATCTTTTCCAAGCACAACTGCCAATTCTCAGCAGTACTGGATTCTGAGCCCCCATAAAAAGAACTAGGACCCAGTTTCTGGAATTCACTCACAAGTGAAGCATAGCGCCTATGAGCGCCCTCCTGAGAGTCATCCCCCACCGCCCGAGTAGTAGTCTGGGGTCTCTCTTGAGTCAGCTGCTGCAAGAGTTGCTGTTGCGCCTCTTGATGCTGAGTCTGTTGCTGCTGCAGCATCTGAGCTTGCCTCTCTATCATGGCACCTTGTTGCTGTACCATGCCAGTCAGAGCCTCAATAGTTCTCGTGAGGTTCGAAGGCTGCTCATCCTCGCCACTAACATTTCCTCTAGTTCGCACCATCTTAAATGCCTACACACACATATCATAGTCAGGAAAACAAACATAAACCTATCAGGTGTCTAGCAATACACAAACATGTTTCCCCCCCGAACTAAGTTTTAGCTAGCCAACTCGCTCTGATACCATTCTGTAACATCCCGTTATCTTAACCCCAAACAAATGGCACAATTCATGAATGATACAGGATGTTTCATATAAGATCGATTCATATGCTAGGTAAAACCGAGTTCAAGAAAACACGATCTGAAAATTTCGAAATTCCATACATATAAATATCCACAAAACACAAATCTCATAAATCACATAAGGGTACCTGCCACCACGCAATCCTTGCACTAGACATATGCAAGGCAATAGTTATATCAAATCCGATGGCATAAATACAATTCGATTCGAAATTCAAAGCAAAGCCACAAAGTCGATTTTATAAACTCATACCAAACACCGAAACCAGGCTGAGGCCCGCGGTGACACAAAAATCAAACTCATTTAACTGCCACAATCTGGCAACACAAATTTCACATAGTTCACGTGGTTCACACAAATTCACATAGTTCACATCATTCATATAGTTCGTATAACTCATATAGTTCAGCCACAACCGGCCTCATATTTAAGCACAAAAGTTCTTAAATATAATCACAGCAAACTAGCATAATGTCCACGCCAATGCTAACTCAAGAAATGCGCCCCTGCTCTGATACCAGGGGCGCATTTCTTGAGTTAGCATTGGCGTGGACATTATGCTAGTTTGCTGTGATTATATTTAAGAACTTTTGTGCTTAAATATGAGGCCGGTTGTGGCTGAACTATATGAGTTATACGAACTATATGAATGATGTGAACTATGTGAATTTGTGTGAACCACGTGAACTATGTGAAATTTGTGTTGCCAGATTGTGGCAGTTAAATGAGTTTGATTTTTGTGTCACCGCGGGCCTCAGCCTGGTTTCGGTGTTTGGTATGAGTTTATAAAATCGACTTTGTGGCTTTGCTTTGAATTTCGAATTGAATTGTATTTATGCCATCGGATTTGATATAACTGTTGCCTTGCATATGTCTAGTGCAAGGATTGCGTGGTGGCAGGTACCCTTATGTGATTTATGAGATTTGTGTTTTGTGGATATTTATATGTATGGAATTTCGAAATTTTCAGATCGTGTTTTCTTGAACTCGGTTTTACCTAGCATATGAATCGATCTTATATGAAACATCCTGTATCATTCATGAATTGTGCCATTTGTTTGGGGTTAAGATAACGGGATGTTACACTAGATGCTTGTTTCAGTCCATAAATGGACTTCTTTAGTTTGCATATTTTATGACGATCTGATGGATTAGTGAAACCTTCAGGTTGTGTCATATACACATCCTCATCCAGATTTCCATTAAGGAAAGCTGTTTTCACATCCATCTGCCAGATCTCATAATCATAATATGCAGCTATCGCGAAAAGAATCCGAATAGACTTAAACATGGCTACAGGAGAGAAAGTTTCATCATAATCTATCCCGTAGATTTGTTTGAAACCTTTCGCAACTAGCCTGCCTTTATAGGTAACCACGTTACCATCCATGTCAATCTTCTTCTTGAAGATCCATTTACAGCCTATAGGGATTACTCCCGGAGGCGGATCAACCAAATCCCAGACTTGGTTATCTGACATGGAGTCCATCTCGGCTCGCATAGCTTCAAGCCATCTAGCTGACTCCGGTCCACTGACCGCATCCGCATAAGTAAGGGGTTCATCATTATCAATGATGTAGACTCCGTCATAGCGCTCAGGCTGACGACGGATCCTTCCCGATCTTCGCGGTTCCCGTGATATCTGAGCCTCAGGTTGTTCAGTAACCTGATCTACCGGCTCAGGCTCATCCAACTGTGCTTGACTACTTTGTCCTTCCTCTGGATTCTCATCCAGCTTTATTTCTCTCCCACTGGCCTCTTGCAGAAGAAACTCCTTCTCAAGAAATATGGCCGTCCGAGCAACAAAAACTTTGTTCTCTTTGGGATCGTAGAAATAATAACCCTTAGTTTCCTTAGGGCAACCGACAAAGATACATTTCTCAGATCTGCTCTCTAGTTTCCCAGAGGCGAGCTTTTTGACATAAGCCTCGCAACCCCAGATCCTGATAAATGTCAAGCTCGGCTTATTCCCATACCATAACTCATATGGATTCTTTGAAACGGCCTTGGATGGCACTCGGTTTAGTACCTTTGCAGCTGTTTCCAGTGCAAATCCCCAAAAGGAGTATGGAAGAGTAGCCTGACTCATCATAGAACGAACCATATCAAGTAACGTTCTATTTCTCCTCTCGGACACACCATTCCATTGCGGTGTTCCTGGCGGAATGAGCTGTGAGATAATCCCATACTCCTTCAGATAGTCAGTAAACGCATGACTCAGGTATTCTCCACCTCGATCAGAATGAAGTGCCTTGATATTTCGGCCTAGCTGATTCTGTACTTCATTCTTGAACTCTTTGAACTTGTCAAAGGATTCACTCTTATGTCTCATTAGATAGACATAACCATATCTACTGAAATCATCAGTAAAGGTAATGAAGTACGAATAGCCACCTCTGGCATGTTTACTAAATGGCCCACACACATCACTGTGTATAAGGTCAAGTAAACCTGAAGCCCTTTGACCTTTGTTAGGAAAAGGTGACTTCGTCATTTTACCCATTAAACAAGCTTTGCATGTATCAATCTCCTCATAGGAGAATGATCCCAGCAGTCCATGATCATGCAACCGCTTAATGCGCTTCTTGTTGATATGGCCTAAATGACTATGCCATAACAAGGTGCTGTCTTCAGCATACTTGGCTTTCTTATTATCAATGTTTTGTATAGAATATTCCATGTCCAACATGAATAACCCATTGTTAATTGAACCAGTTGCATAAACAATATTATCTAAAGATAAAACACACTTTGAAATATTGCATTCAAAGGCAAATCCTTTCCTGACAAGAGCAGGAATAGAGATAATATTCTTGGTTATACTGGGTACAAAATAACAATTGTTTAATTCCAATACAATGCCAGATGGTAAAAAAATGAAATAGTCTCCTACAGCAACAGCAGCAACCCGTGCCCCATTTCCAACGCGTAGGTCTACCTCATGCTGTCCCACCTGCCTTCTTCTCTTGAGTTCCTGTACATTTGAACAAATGTGAACTCCACATGCAGTGTCCAACACCCATGAAATAGAAGAAGAAGATAACATGACCTCAGTCACATATATACCTGAGCCAGAAGCGATGCTTCCCCTCTTATCTCCTTGGAGCGCTTTACAGTCCTTTTTCCAGTGACCCAGCTGGCCACAGTGGAAACACCTGTTGTCCTTGGACCGCTTTACCTTCTGTTTCAGAGCCTTGCTGTAATTCTTGACAGGGGCTTTGCCCTTCTTCCCCTTCTTCTTGTTCCTAGAAGGAACCATTAAGACAGAGGTTGAAGGCTTACCCTTCAGAGTCTCCTCAGTTGTCAAGAGCATATTCAGCAGCTCTGCCGGAGTACAATCGATCTTGTTCATATTAAAGTTAATGATGAACGCATCGAAAGAGGGTGGGAGAGACTGCAGAATAATGTCTACAGCAAGCTCCTGGTTGATGGTATGCCCCAGTTTCTCCAGAGCCTCCTTGTGCCCAATCATCTTGAGCACGTGAGCTCCCACTGGGCTCCCTTCAGCCAGTTTGCTCTGAAAGAAAAGCTTTGTCAGATTATAGCGTTCTGTCCTCGCCTGCGCAGCATACAGCATCTTGAGGTTCGCTATAATTTCTATAGCCGACATATCCTCATGCTGACACTGCAGCGGTGGCGTCATAGACGCTAGCATCAGGCAAGCGACATCAATGCTATCATTGACGTGCTTTTTATAAGCATCACGAACCGCCCTTGCGGCGTTCGCAGCGGGTTGAGGCGGCATAGCCGTCTCGAGGACATACAGTTTCCTCTCTGCCTTAAGAACAATCTTAAGGTGTCCGAACCAGTCTGAGAAGTTTGGCCCAGCAAACTTCTCCCTTTCCAGTAGGGATCGCACATTGAAGCTCATGGTGTTCGTTGCTGCAGGAATCTACAACAATGCAAGAACAGCAAGGTCAGTATCAATGTCTAGAATCAATCCAGGACTTAAGAAAGATTCTTTTCTCACTATTTTGTCTGACTGAAAAATCCAGTAAACAGTCCGAAAGAGTAACACTCTTTTAGTGAGATGGGATCCAGATTTCATACTTGGTCTCCGCGTCCCGCTCAGGCGAGATAAGATGCACAGAGATGACAAGCACTAATTTCTGGTAGGCTGTACCAGCCAATCGCCAACCCGTGCGATTCCCCTTCATCTGGGCAATCCAGCAGACTGTGCCAACTGAGTTGGTACAACACAGTCTCTGATCCCACAGATGGCTGCCTCCATGTGCTACCATATGCGCCACATATGTAGCCTACATGGTCAAGCTGACCCGACCTACTCCCTAGACCACCACGTGCTATGCTGAGCAACGAGAAGGGATAAATCCCTACTCTGTAACACGCAGGTGAAATCCCGCACTGTCTGAAGATAGATGGACGTGCCCACTGAGTGGGTACAACACGGCTCCAACGATAATCAGAACAGTGAGGTTTCGCGTCAGAAGGCTTACGAGCTTGATATGTTAGCGTTGGATTTTAACGGTCTTTTAACTTCTTAACTATCATGCAAACCCTATGGTGATAGCAGAAGATAAACTCATGCAGTTCTAATTATATATGGAATAAAAAGAAAGCATGGATCTTATGTGGTAAAAGCCCATAGAGCCTAAGTAAGACCTTAACCTAATTTAAGTCTTCACTAGCTCTTCTTGGGTCTTTTGCCTTTCATCTGGTCCAACCCAGGGCCCTAGCGCCAAGAGCACCTCAGGTGCGCCACCAGCTGAATGCCCCTCTTGGATGTGTGAAGAGTCCCCTTCAAGGGGGAGCGCAAGCGGATAAAACCCCTTTCAAGAGGGGGGCCGAAACCCTAAGGTAGGGGGCGCATGCAAGTTTGCTAGGGTTTCATCATATATGATCGCTTACATGCTCATATAATCAACTATGATAAATTGATTGAAGCAAGAGGGAGATTCATACCAACGCCATTGGCTTGGAGGTCGGCTTGGAAGAAGAGAGCAACTTAGATCTCCTCCAAAAGTTCACACACAAGATGAAGATCGCCTACCCCTTGTGATGCTTGTGCTAGCAAGAATCTTCAAGGGTCCTTGCCGTGTGTAAGGGGATGAAGAGACGATTTCCTTTTCGGCCGAGAGCTCCACACGCAAAACCACTTCTCGTCGTCAACCTCTTGCCCAACCAAGTTCAAGGCGTTGAAGTGAAGACAAGAACGCATATGCGTTTTGGCGTTCAAGAGAAACCGGCCTTGATGACTTTCCATAAATGGATGATCATCAAGCCATGCGCTTACTCCAACCCAAAACGCATATTAGCATTGAACCAAGCGTTCACCTTTGTGAACCGGTTCAAGCCAACATGTTCCAATCGCATTTGGTTCATGAACCAAACCGAAATAGCTCAAGCCATGTGGTCTAGACCATATTGAACCCTAAGGCTCAAGATCTCACCATTCATCTCCTGATGCTCCTGATCTCACCGATCTAGCATCATCTCTCTCGATCGAAGCTTACCGATCTCAAGTCCTAATCAATCAAACATGATCAGACCAGATCTCACTTACAATCAGAGATTAAATCCCTTTAAACTGAATCCAAATAATTCAGTCCACACGATCTGACTCAAGTAAGCCATATCATCAATTGTGCGACCCTGAGGGTTTCCTTTAAATGTCGGTAACGATAACTCACGTTATCACGATCAGTGAGGGGTATCTAGCAACACATCACTATCTCCCGATATAAAGGAAAGAGTCTTCCAAGACTACTCCCAAACCACAGCACAAGTGTGAATCTATTCACAAGGCATGCATGTGTCCCTTGCCACTGGATGTTCTTATTGGACAAGCGTGTCAAGCCTGTGACTCCAATATGATGAGCATGATTAGATCAGATGAACATAGTCATCTGGGTATGGCCATACACTATCTCAATCATCTCATCTAGGGGGGCCCTTATAGAACATCACACTCCTTCAACAAGGAGACGGCAATCCTCTATCTATCACTAGTGCCCTAACCTGACTCAAGCTCATTATCCAAGATAGTCTATAACCATTATCTTTCAAATGATATTGAACTACCTCAAAACAATGACAATCATCATTCAGAGACACAAGTGATCTCAAGTCAAAGGACATGTGCCACTTGTAGCATACAAGGATTATTCACATTGTGACAAGCAATAAGAATATCCTAGTAGGGTCTGTCCAGTACATCCAATGTACCCATGAGTCTACATCTTATTCCATGCTCGAAGCATCCTATAAGATTAGAACACATATTAGTCTCAATCATATCAAGGCTGTCTCATGTTCACCAAGATATATCGACTAAGGACATTATAGCATGTCAGCCTAACTGAACAGCTTTGAGACATTAATCAGAAGTACACTTATTACAGCAGACAAGGTAACAACCTGAATAATAACCATGCCTTTATAAACACAAGAGTTTATTACATGATACTGTTACAATCCCAAAGGCCTCAAACATTAGCCTTAAGGGCATACCCCAACAATGTGTGCCTTTGTGCTCTTGTCTAATCAAAATACATTTTGATCTATCTAGACAAGGTTGACTCGCAGGTCAACTACACATTATAAATGAATTAAAAAATGTGATTCGCAGATCACAAAATAATAATTTACCAGGCTCGCAGGCCCCAGCACAGCACACATTAAAAGGGCAACCCACATAAGATTAAATAAACAAGCACATGGCATCAAATCAACATGTGATCCATTTAACAAGAAAATAAAATTTTGAAAACCCCATTGGCATCAATTTTAATTTTCTTATGAGCCCTACAACCTTACAATGGTCCATTGATAGGGATCCACTCATCCATCTAGTCAGATCCTCTGTCCCTTGCATGCACCAAGTCCTAACTGACTCGCGTTGACCTAATGGTCAACCATGCATGCGCCAAGGGCTGAACAACCCTCATGAGTTCTGGCAAGCGGGTGTGACCCCGGGCCTAACTCATGTGTTCTTACTGGTTGTCTCAACCAGACCTCGCTACACGCCTAAGATGCAATCGACCTATGGCCACCTTGTGCTTGCGCACAGGTGCCATCTGGTCGATCCATCTAGGCTGTCAGATGGTCTGATCAGACTATTGGATCCAACATAGAGGTGACTTCAACCCCATCAACCCATCTAAGGGTTTATTGTAGGCGCCACTTAGATCTAGTGAGGCGCACAAGTGATTAAGTTTTTAAGAAAACCTACATCATTCAACATGCGCCCTCCTTCATCATATATGCGTGCGCAAGGGAGTAAAAACATACACCATGTATTTTTCACTACTAAACATGAGATGCGCAAGATGCTAACTACTAGATCTACTAGTTAAACACAAACAAGGATCACAAATCAACAAGCAATCATATGATTCTACATACAACCGCATGCTCTGATACCAATTGATGAAACCCCTTTCAAGAGGGGGGCCGAAACTTGTAGAAAACCCCTTTCAAGAGGGGAGCCGAAACCCTGATTGTGGCGCACATATAGAGTTTTGCAAGCGGAAGATAGGGCTTCATGGGATCGCAATCATAAAAGCATATGATCAACTTGTATAAGAGGAATAGATCTAAAAGATCATACCAATGCCATCGATTTGATGATGCCTTGGAAGCAGAGGTTCAAGTGCTCCTTCTCCAAAGGTGACGCACACAACCGATGACGATAGCTTGCACTTTGAGTCCTTTGTGCTAGCAAAAGCACTTCAAAGAATCCTTGTCGCGTGAGGGTGATTAGAGATGAAGCTTGGCGAGAGTAACCTTCTTCTTCTCCTTCTCGTCCGAATCCTTTTTCGCCCCCAAAGAGGAACGTTGAGAAGAGAAGAGTGAAGTCGAGCGTTCAAAACGCTTTTGCGTTAAGGTGAAGTCGCCTTCATTACATTCCATAAATGGAAGATATGAAGCTATGCGCCACAACCAAACCAAAAACGCCTAACGCCTTGAACCAAGCGTTCACCCTTTGTGAACCGGTTCAAGCCACTTTAATCCACTTCAATTTGGTTCAAGAACCAAATTAAACCAGCCCAAGCCATGGTCTAGATCTCACTCTGAACCAAAGGGTTCAAGATCTAACCGTTCATCTCTTGATGCTCTTGATCTCACCGATCTAGCATCAACTCTCTCGATCGAAGCTTACCGATCTCAAGCCCCAATCAATCAAACATGATCAGACCAGATCTCACTTACAATCAGAGTCTCTATCCCTTTAAACTGAACCTAAACAATTCAGTCCACACGATCTGACTTAAGTAAGCCATATCACCAAATTGTGCGACCCTGAGGGTTTCCTTTAAATGTCGGTAATGATAACTCACGTTATCACGATCAGTGAGGGGTATCTAGCAACACATCACTGTCTCCCGATATAAAGGAAAGAGTCTTCCAAGACTTCACCCAAACCACAGCACAAGCGTGAATCAACTCACTAGGCATTACATGTTTCCTTTGCCACTGGATGTTCTTATTGGACAAGCCTGTCAAGCTTGTAACTCCAATATGATGAGCATGATTAGATCAGATGAGCATAGTCACCTGGGTATGGCCATACACTTTCTCAATCATCTCATCTAGGGGGCCCCTATAGAACACCACACTCCTTCAACAAGGAGATGGCAATCCTCTATCTATCACTAGTGCCCTAACCTGACTCATGATCATTATCCAAGATAGTCTATAACCATTATGTTTCAAATGATATTGAACTACCTCAAAACAATGACAATCATCATTTAGAAACACAAGTGATCTCAAGTCAGAGGACATGTGCCACTTGTTGCAATCAAGGATCATTCACATTGTGACAAGCAATTGAATATCCTAGTAGGGTCTGTCCAGTACATCCAATGTACCCATGAGTCTACATCTTATTCCATGCTCGAAGCATCCTATAAGATTAGAATACATATTAGTCTCAATCATATCAAGGCTGTCTCATGTTCACCAAGATATATCGACTAAGGACATTTAGCATGTCAGCCTAGCTGAACAGCTTTGAGACATTATTCAGAAGTATACTTATTGCAGCAGACAAGGTAACAACCTGAATAATAACCATGCCTTTATAAACACAAGAGTTTATTACATGATACTGATACAATCCCAAGGCCTCAAACATTAGCCTTAAGGGCATACCCCAACACCTCTAGCTTGTTCTTCAAAGTTGGCTCTAAGGTCCACCACATCATGGTTTAGCTCTCAAACCCTAGAGGTACTTTTAGGGAAACCCTAGAAGCACACTCTATGGTTCAGCCAATGCCATGGGCCTCCTCCAAGGAAGATGCACCACTAATGTTGATGCTTATTGCGCCATCATGTGAGATGCGCAACCAAGCAAGCATGCACCAAAACATCTTGTAGGATGCGCTCCTAATCTTCATATTGAATTTTATAAAGAAAAAGAAAAGCGGCTTGCAGGCCTCACAAGAGTACATCACTAGCATGCTAAGGGGCTTGACTAGTGATCACAACATCATGAACAAACAAGTACTTACTCATGCAATTCCACATGCTCATGAAAAACATAAAATCTGAAAATTTACTTTTTCATAAATCAAGTTTCTTTTCCTCATCTTCTCATCTCAAATCTTTTGGTTATTTGCGATTAAGTTTCATGATGATTTTATAGACCCAATAAGCTGGCAATTTTGTCAGATCAAAAGACTCGGCTAGTCCAAAGACACAATGCCCATCCTACTTGACAAAACTACGTGTGCCTTTTGATTTTAAATCAATCACAAAAATAATCTAAAAATCCAAAAGAAATTGATTAGAGAATAGGAACAAGAAACCAACAATTTTTCCTACATAGAAAAATCATGCGCCATGTAAATATGCAATTTGCCAAAATTGAAACATGGCATGTGAGCATGAAAAGCAAGAAAGAACATCGTTCGAGGCTCGCAAGTCGTTTTGATATAACTGTTTGGGAAACCCTGGGGATATTTTATAATTTTTGACATTACATATTACATATGTAGCGGAATAATATCCCCGAAATAGGCCAGTCCCAAAAACCTAGTGAAGATCATCATGCGAGGGGTTGACACGATGTGATAGAAAGTACCTAGAGCAAGAGGAGGCCGATGTCGAGTTAGGCACCCAAGCGTTCGCCCTCTGTAGTCTCACACACACTGATTCCTCGAGCTTTCTTCTTCCATGCCCGGTGCTAGCCTCGGGAAGAAGATCCATGCCTTAGGAGTGTCCTCCAATCAACTTGCGCCACCACCAAGAAGGGATGTGCCAAGGGGAAGGAAAGGAAGGAGGAAGATGCCGTAAGCTTCATTCTTCTTTGCGCCAATGAAGGAAAGGGAAGAAGAGAGCTTCGGCTTTGATGGAAGAGGAAGAAGAGAACTTCGCCCCTCTACTTGTCTCCACGCCTCCAAGAGAATTCATGCATGAAGAGGGAGCAGCTAGGGTTCTATTTATAGGACTAAGAGGCGGTTTGGGGTGGGGCAATTAAGGCATTAATCTAGGGATTTATTTAACCAAATTACTTGATTAACTCCCTTAATCACATGCGCTAATCACATGCCTAAACAAGCATCAGCCGCATGTACCCAAAAAATTCCTAATTAGACACAATTCTCATGTATGCGCCAAGACTAGGTCAAGGCATCATGAGAGTTTGCCTAATTTGGTTTGGGTGCAAGTCCTAATCCAATTAGGACTCCAATTAGATTAATTTCCAGCCCCATATGCGCTAATGATATGTAAATTAATATCTCAAGTGATTAAGATCAATTCCTAATTTGAATCAATCACTAAAAGATATTAATCATGCCATAAATACAACTCCTAATCCAATTAGGAGTCTTCATGTGCCCATGCAATAAACTTCTCCCCATTATACCCTTTTAGTCTCTAATCTTTTCATTACAACTTATTAGCAAGCACAACTAAGCAATGGGCCTAGCCCAAAGTCCATTATGCATGTTAACCAAGCTATTGGATCCAAATCAATTTAACCCAAGGTCAAATGAGGCTTAACCATAGTTAGTTTGGTCAATATGCCAAAAATGGAACTTTGCCCCCAATAAGTTTCTTCCATCTCATCAGGCCCATTGGTGCTGATGAAATCCCCCAAATGGATCCGAGTTATCTAATAACTCGATATAAAGGCTACCCAATCAATACAAAAACTCGAGTATCAAGGTATGTGACCCTGTAGGTTCCTCTGATGTTGGTAGTGCTGACCTATGGTCACACAAGCTGTGAGTGGCACCTAGAAGTGCATCGCTGCAACCCAAGTCATTGGAATGGATATCTACATCGACATCCCCATCATCGCAACTAGGTACAGATACATTATAGTCCCTTTGCCAAACTAATATCCGATTGGACAAGTGTGTCATCACTTGTTTTCACCTAATCTCATGGTCATGACTAAATCAGGTTCTCACCTGGGTATGGCCATACACTTTCAGTCATAGAACCATAGGGTAGCTCCATGGATATCAAGATTCCCTTAGGAAGGGGCAAATCCTCTGTCTGTACATTGACCTTCTCATATGGGTCGTGACATACTCAATAACAACCATTATAACCTCCTAAATATGGCGAGGTGTTAGGTTGCATCAAAGCATGTCCCTAACCATATAGAATAGTCAATGACCTCAAGTCTAAGGATCAATGCATCTCCTATCACTTATGAGGATAACTCATGACACCAAGTCATTGCCTCACAGCGGGTCAATCCAGTATATCTACCACTTATACACCCATATGTTTGCGTTAGCACCTCGTGTCTAACTAGCCCATATATCGGTCTCACAAGTACTATAGCTGTCTCATATCCACTAAGGTACATCGACTGGGGACAAGAGTTTGAGCACAGATCCAATCTGTCTCTAGGGACATTATCATATAAGTACACAATCGCAGATGTAGACAAACAATGATAACGACAATACCAGAATGATATATAAACATCAGAGTCAAGTAGTATAAAGATTGACCATTACTAGGTCTCAGGGCATCTACACTAACATAATGGTGTGCTAAGAAGGATTTACTATGTTGAAGGGGATTTATCTGCATATACAGATTGCCCCCTCTCAGTAGTACAATCCGGTGTCTATCTGAACTAACTTCCTACTCTCGTGGTTATTAACTCAAGATAAACCTAATGTACTCTGATAAATCTAGAGATCCCTCTAGCTGATTTAAACTACTCTCGTGTTCAAATTAACTTGTCTAAGAATTATATATTCGACATCGCAATTCACCTCTTAGTACTTCTTACAACGTCTCAAAACATGCAAATCATGGCCAGTAATCAACATGTAAATAAACACAACAATAATGGGATCTAACACAAGTAAATTGCTTCAAAAGAAAAAAAAATCAATGATTAAGTCATGAAAACATAGAGGGTTACACCCTAAATCCTGAATAAAAGGTTTACGCTGACATGTTCAACATGTTCACGTTATAGAAATCCATATTTGTGATTACAAATTGGCAATTAAATATGAAATCAACAAAGAAAGACAAGGATTAAGGCTCCCTGATGAAGATCGACACCAACAATCCGAAAAATTGAAGCTTTTCTGGTAAAGAATCACCGTTCACCGCTGTCGCCCTAATTCTTGTCTCTTCCTCGAATTCACCTTGAAAATCCGCCAAAAAGTCCTAATAATAGGTCCAAAGCCTCCTTATATAGTTCTCCACCCACAGAATAAGTTTTCCCCAAATTTCGGTGTGAAAAGGAATTGAATCAGGCGAAAAACCAAGTGAATCACGAGTTGGGTGGATGAAAATATAGCCGCGATAATAAATATGGCCCTGCCGTATTTTCTTCTGTGTCTTTTGGAATTAACACCTGACAAAAATACGGCCGTGAAAATAAATACGGCCCTGTCGTAATTTCTCCTATAGATTTTCTTCATCAAAATACAGGCATAATTTTTATCACGGTACTATCATATTTCTTTCTGTGGATTTCCGGTGTTTTTGTGTTAATAAAAATATGGCTGTGATAAATATCACAAGCAGTGCCGCATTTCATTCTGTGTTCTTCCAAAAGTACAGCCATAATAATAAATATGGCAGTGCCATATTTTCCATAAAAACTCTGATTGACACGAAATTTGATGGATAGTTTCATCTTGACTTGTAGAATTTATCTATGCACTTGGATCCTCCATATTCTATCAAAATTTGGTCGTTTTTGCCTAAAACATGCCAAAAGTAAAGAAAGATGGAGATTCTGAACAAACAAAAGGATATGAGTCGAAATAATTGAAAATATGATAAGAATAGGATAAATTATGCATGAAAAGTATAGTGAAAATACTATATAAAAACAAGACATCACTGAACCCTAGGGTGGCTTCTAGGGTTACCTAAAGGGGGTTGGTGGTTAGGGTTAGGTTGGCGCACCTCACCCCTAAGGTGGCGCATCTCTTTAATTAGCTTGACCTAAAGTGGCTTCTAGGGTAACCTGGATGGTGCACTTGAGGGAAGAGGGATGATCAAAAGAGACGGTGCAACCTAACCAAGTTAGGGGGCTGATCTTTGTCCTTAACTGAACCATGAGGCCTCCTAGGGTTACGGAGTTGTTCATCAAGGGTTCAAGGACTAATGATGAGATGGCTCACCATAAGGGGCTGACCTACATCAATAGCCGAACTATGTTGACTTCTAGGGTTACCTAGTTGTCCAACAATGGGTTCATGGGCTGATGGTGAAGGTTGAGTATCCTAAGGGGCTGATCAACTTGACTAGCCAAACCATGATCCTTACTAGGGCTGCCTAGTCGCGCATCTAAGGGTTCATTGGCTAATCAAGATGCTTAGCATACCTAACCTTGGTAAGGGGTTGTTTTCTCTATTAGTCATGAATGAGAAGGCTCTTAGGGGTGCTTCATGCATTCAATGGCTGAATAAGAGAAGAACAACACCTATACTTGCATGATGACACCTCCATGCATAGGGGTGCACCTCATGGGTGGCGCACCTAGCAAGAGAAGTGGCGCATCTAGCAAGCAAGGTGAGACACATGGAGAGGATGACATATGGATGTTTAGCCGAACCCTAGAAGGAGTTTGGGGTTTCCAAGCTATCTTCTAGAAGAAGATTTGAGTTGGCTGAATCCTAGGAGGAGCCTAGTATTTACGAGCTAGCTTATGGAGAAGACTCGAGCTGGCATAACCTAAAGGGGATGTAGCACTTTCCTAGATGGTTCCTTTGGGGTTCGCGAGCTGACCCATGAAGCTGAAGACCTAGGTGGCACACATTAGCGCTTGTGAGTAGAGCCCTTAGGGCACTCAGGGATGACTTAAGGACTTGTTGGCATGAGCCCATGGCTCATAGCCCTTGGTAGTGATAGGTGGCTAGGACAGGGTCTAGGGGCTTGTTACCCTATGTTATCGGCTTTGATCACATCATATTTATGTTTCTGCTCCAACATGCATTTATGCTTTTGTTTTACACCATCATAGGATTGCATGCTTTTATTGGTAGAATAAGATTAAAGCTCATGGTGCCGAGACCACAAAAATCCTCACTAAATCATATCAAGTTCCATTACTTTGCCTTATGATGCATAACCCTCGTCAAACTATCGATCGTTGGTGTTATGAACTATTTCCCACCCTCATAAGTGATGACACAAAAAATCATAGTAAATTTTGTGCCATTTGATAGGTCTTTTTGTGTCATATTCATGCTCTTTTGCTTATTTTTATGTCTTATTTATCAAATATTGTAGAATCTACACCTTTTCTAGTTTTTGATGATTTTCAGGTAAAAAGGCACCATTTTAAGGCATTTTCAAGCGAATTCAGATGCATAGATGAATCCCCATCATCAGGAAGAGATTACATGTCAATTTTCATGAAGAATTGAAGCCTCAAACCAAATTACGGCAGGGCCGTAATTAATATTATGGTACCGTGGTTTCACTGAACCAACAGAATAAACCACGGGACTACCGTAATTTTGGAGCACTACCGTAATTTGGGGTGAATTTTGACAGAAAGTTTTGCAGATATTACGACACTGCCGTAATCCATATTACGGGGATTTGATGAGTTTACGGCACTGCCGTAATGTATATCACGGGTCGTAATCCTGGTCGATTCCTATACAGAAAACATTGCTGAAATTACGGCACTGCCGTAATAAAAAACACGGCCGTAATTCTAACCTGGACAGCCGAGATTCATGGGTATTTTTGAAGCCCAATTCTTGCGCGAATGATTTCGGACGATCTAGATCATCAATTTGAGATCTGTAAAAAGGGAAATTCTGAGTCAGATCGAGAAGAGGAGACACACATGAAAAGGCCTAATTTTCATCCATGATTGAGAAAAAAATCGATATTTGAGCTGTCACCCTAGGTTTCACCACCGAGAAGGGTACAGTGCATCTCCGGCCATGAAATTTGAAGGGAAGCTGTGCCTAGAGGAAGAGAACATACTCCAGAAGTTTCCAAGCAAAAGGGGATCGATCGGAGGAGAAATCGACAAAGGAAGCATCGCCAGCACTGTTCATCACGCCTTCTAGAGTAAAATTACGGCTGTAATTTTCATTATTGTCATGTTGTTATTTGATTTCCTCTTTCCTTTTGATTTCTAATCCTTTGAAACAATGGTTTATTGTAATTCTTTAACTATGCTAGCTTAAACACTTCATGGGACATGGGGTATAATCCCCTTAATTTCTTATGACTAGATGACTTTTATTTCATCAAGATAATTTTAATATGATAATTCTCCTTATGTGACGATTGCCTTTACTTCTCCTTGGATTCATTTTACCAGCATGATTTAGAGTTTTTGTGATATGGACTGAAAAGTTATTTGCGAAAACTTGGAACCCTAAAATTGAATGTTATGAACTCATCGTAAGAAATTAGGTATGTTCTTATTTCTTGATTTTAGAAGTATATTGCCATGTTAATAATCTGAATCTAGGATTGAGTTATTGAAATAAACATGATGATACTGTGAGAAATCAAGTATCTGATCATTGGAGAACCTTAAGTAGAACCTGTGAAAACTAAAGTATGAAAGTATTTAGTTTTCACTTGAGATGAATGACTTAGAATTTGGATGCACAAAAGTGATCTTTGAGTTCTTTGTCAATGATTTACTTATCTTTAGAATTGAAAAAATCCTGTGCGAAAGTAAGGATTGGTTCTTTGTAAATTGTCAGCGCGAAAGAGAGATAATTTCTTTTTAAAGTAAATTATATCTTTATCATAATAAAATTAAACTGACGAACACATGTTTAGATCTAGTCATAGAAATTAAGGTGGATGAAACCCTTGTCCCAGTTTCTCTGTCTGACTTTTTCATGTAGTTTTTGATACTTTGCTTTCATCCTATTCGATTGCCTAGCTAGTAAGAAATCAATTATCCGGTACTTGACAAACGAGGTCTCTATGGTTTGATATCTTAATTATTACTTCGAGTATCCATCCACTTGCGGACACAACAAGTTTTTGGCACCGTTGCCGGGGACCTTGGTTTTTGTCAATATTGAAGATATTGAAAGTATTGCTATACTAGGTTTTGTTTTATTTACTATTTTCTATTCTTTTTTACTTATTTTGAGTTATTTGATCTACCTACTTGTGCATGTGCAGGAATCTTAGATCACGATCTCTAGTTCCTCTAGACCCTGAGATTAACAAAACTCTTAGACTATGCAGGAAACTCAAATTTGAAGAAAGACAAGAAGAAGAAGTAGTCATGGCAGAAAGAAGATCACTTAGGGACTATGCAGCCCCTAATCCATAGGACATACATTCTAGCGTTGCTAGACCGGTTATTGAGGCTAACAATTTTGAGATCAATCCTGCTTTCCTATCTATGATTCAGCAAAATTAGTTTGGAGGATCACCACTTGAAGATCATAATCAACACCTTGCTTTGTTTCTTGAATTATGTGATACAATTAAGAATAATGGTGTTTCTAAGATCCTAATCAACACCTTGCTTTCCTATCTATGATCTATTAGGGACCAAGCGCAGTCTTGGCTTCAAGCTCAACCTACCGGTACCTTCACCACTTGGGAACAACTATCAAATGCTTTCTTGATGAAGTACTTTCTACCCAGCAAGACCATCCAGTTAAGAAACCAGATTATAAGCTTTACACAAAAGGATGGCGAGTCTTTTAGCGAGGCATGGCAGCGTTTTAATGATTTACAACGGAAGTGTCCTCACCATGGCCTTGAAAATTGTGTTTTAATACATACTTTTTATGATGGTTTGCTTTATAATACCCGACTAACTGTTGATGCCGCTGCAGGAGGAGCCCTCATGAGCAGAACCATTGAAGATGCTTTCAAGTTGCTAGAGGAGATGGCTTTGAATCACAACCAGTGGACTACAGAGAGAAAAGTGCTGTATCGACCTCCTCAGGGTAAGAATAAAAGTGATAACTAGCGCATCTTAGCTGAAAAGGTAGATTCTTTGTACAACAAATTTGCTTCTTTCCAAATGCAAACTGTTGTACTTTCATCTTCTATTGTGTGTGATATTTGTGGTAATAATGGTCATTATTCTGAAGAGTGTAAAGTCATTGCTAATCAGGGTACTGAACAAGCTAATGCTTTGGGGGGTTATAATCTAAATAGAATCAATGATCTTTATTCTATTACTTACAACCCTGGATGGAGAAACCACCCCAATTTATCTTAGAAAAGTAATAATCATGTAGGGGACAAGCTAAAATTAGAGGATATCCACAAAGACAAAATCAAAATCAAAATCAACCCCAAAATTCTAGTGTTGAGTCCATGCTTGAAAAGCTTATGGCTAATCAAAATCAATTCATGACAAACCAAAATAAGGAAATGGAAGATCTTAAGGGATTAGTTAACCAACTTGCTTCTCAAGTAGGATCTTTAGCAGCCCACAATAAAATACTAGAGAACTAGATAGCACAACAAGCTAGCACATCTTACAGACCCCCAGAGAAATTGCTTGCTAAACCTAAACCAAACCCTAGGGAGCACGGTAATGCTATCATTACTATGAGTGGGAAGAAAATGGATGAACCAAAGGGTAGATTAGATGATAATGAAAAAGAGCCTGAGATTGAACATGACAATGAGTTAGACTTGGAAAAATCACCAGTGCATGTGCAGTCCCATGCTAGTTTGCCACCTCATAAGGGTGATGAACCAAAAGGTGATGAGCCATGTCAGTCAGATGTTTCTAAATCTAGTTCACCTGCACCATATAGACCACCTATACCCTTTCCCCATAGACTAGTGCAAGCAAAGTTAGACAAACAAATTGGGAAATTTCTTGATATTTTGAAAAAACTTTATATTAATATTCTATTTACTGAAGCTTTATCTCAAATGCCCTCATATGCTAAATTTTTTAAAGAAATTTTATCTAATAAGAGAACGATAGAGGATATGGTACTGTGGCTTTAACTGAAGAATGTAGTGCTATTATCCAGAATAAGTTGCCACCGAAATTAAAGGATCTAGGTAGTTTCTCTATACCTTGTTCAATTGGGAGTATGGCTTTTGACCGAGCTTTATGTGATTTGGGTGCTAGCGTAAGCTTAATGCCATTATCTATTTTGTAGGAAATTGGACATGGGAGAGCTTAAACCAACTTCAATATCTTTGCAGCTCGCTGATTCATTGGTAAAGTATCCAGTTGGTATTTTAGAAAATGTTCCAGTTCAAATAGGTAAGTATTTTATGTTGGGGTATGCCCTTAAGGCTAATGTTTGAGGCCTTGGGATTGTATAAGTGTCATGTAATAAACTCTTAAGTTTATAAAGGCATGGTTATTATTCAGTTTGTTACCTTGTCTGCTGTAATGAGAGTACTTCTAAATAATGTCTCAAAGCTGTTCAGCTAGGCTGACAGGCTATAAGTCCTTAGTCGAGATATCTTGGTGAACATGAGACAGCCTTGATATGATTGAGACTAATATGTGTGCTAATCTTATAGGATGCTTCGAGCATGGAATAAGATGAAGACTCATGGGTGCATTGGATGTACTGGACAGACCCTACTAGGATATTCAATTGCTTGTCACAATGTGAATGATCCTTGTAAGCAACAAGTGGCACATGTCCTTTGACTTGAGATCACTTGTGTTTCTAAATGATGAATGTCATTATTTTGAGGTAGTTCAATATCATTTGAAAGATAATGATTATAGACTATCTTGGATAATGATCATGAGTCAGGTTAGGACACTAGTGATAGATATAGGATTGCCGTCTCCTTGTTCAAGGAGTGTGATGTTCTAAAGGGCCCCCCCTATATGAGATGATTGAGATAGTGTATGGCCATACCCAGATGACTATGTTCATCTGATTTAGTCATGCTCATCGTATTGGAGTTACAAGCTTGACCCGCTTGTCCAATAAGAACATCCAGTGGCAAAGGACACTTGTATGCCTAGTGAAACTGAATCACACTTGTGCTATGGGTTGGGTGTAGTCTTGGAAGACTCTTTCCTTTATATCGGGAGACAGTGATGTGTTGCTAGATACCCCTCACTGATCGTGATAACGTAAGTTATCGTTACCGACATTTAAAGGAAACCCTCAGGGTCACACAATTTGGTGATATGGCTTTCTTTAAGTCAGATCGTGTGGACTGAATTATTTGGGTTCAGTTTAAAGGGATTTAAACTCTGATTGTAAGTGAGATCTAGCCTGATCATGTTTGATTGATTAGGGCTTGAGATCGGTAAGCTTCGATCGAGAGAACAGATGCTAGATCGGTGAGATCAGGAGCATCGAGAGATGAACGGTTAGATCTGAAACCTTAGGGGTTAATATGATTTAGACCAAGTGGCTTGGGTTAATTGGTCTTTGAACCAAACCTAATTGAACCGGTTCACTAGGGTGAACGCATGGTTCAATTTAAGAGATGTTTTCGGTTGGTTCACTTAGGGTGAACGCAAGGAATTAAGGGGGCTTTAATGAAGGGGGTTACACATTAAATGGTAACCGTTTCTTTCATTTGATGAGCTCTCTCTCCCTTTCGGTTTGGATTCGAGAGTGAGAGTTTTTGGCTTGCACTCACGACGAGGAGAAGGGGAGGACGAAAACAAGAACTCTCGGCCCTAGCATCATCTTATCATCCTACCACTCGAGAAGGACAACTTGGCATTTTGCTAGCACAAAAGTTGCGCAAGTTGGAAGCCTTCATCACTTAGTGTGTGTCTTCTAAGGAGAAGATCCCTTTCGATCTTTCTTCTTCCAAGCCGCCATCCATCCATGGCATTGGTAAGATCATAACTTGATCTAAAGTTCAATTAAGTTGATCATATAGCTATACCATTTGCGATCTTATGAAACCCTAAAAGTCTATGCTTCCGCTATCAAAGTTTTGAATGCGCCCCCCTCTTGAAAGGGGTTCTTACCTTAGGGTTTTCTCGCTCCCCCTTGAAGGGGATTCCTGCAATTGGTATCAGAGCATGTTTGGTTTCGGTATGATGCTTATGATTGCTTAATGTATTGTGTTCCATGTTAGATCTAAGTTTTCTCATCATGCGAAAGTGCTAGTTGTATGTAGTTTATTGTGGCGCATGTATGAGGTTAACATATGTTGGCGCATGTTTGTTGCTTACATAGTTGCGCTTATTGCATGTTATAGTTTTTCTTAAAAACTCAATGAACTTGCGCGCATACTTAGATCTAAGCCCTTGCTATAAACCCTTAGATGGGTTGATAGTGTTGAAAGCTTCATCTAGAATGGATCAAACTAGTCTGATCAGACCATCTGACAGCCTAGATGGGTTGACCAGATAGCACCTGTGCGCAAGCATGAGGTGGCTATAGGTTGACTGCATCAAAGGTGTGTAGCGAGGTCTGGTTGAGACAACCAATGAACACTCTTGAGTTAGGCCCGGGGTCACACCCGCTTGCCAAAACTCTTGAAGGTGGTTCAGCCCTTGGCGCATGCATGGTTGACCATTAGGTCAATTCGGGTCAGTTAGGACTCGGTGCATGCAAGGGCACAGGATCTAACTAGATGGATGAGTGGATCCCTATCAATGGACCATTGTAAGGTTGTAGGGCACATAAGGAAATTAATATTGATGCCTATGGGGTTTTCAAAAATTTAATTTCTTGATTGGATCACATGATGATTGATGCCATGATGCTTGTCTATTTATTCTTATGTGGGCTGCCCATGTTAAATGTGTGCTGTGCTGGGGCCTGCGAGCCTGGAATCAAACTTGTAAATTATTTTGTGATCTGCGAATCACATTTGTACTTAATTTATAATGTATAATTGACCTGCGAGTCAAACTTGTCTAGATAGATCAAATTGTATTTGATTAGACAAGAGCACAAAGGCACACATCCAAAAGGGGGCATTCAGCTGGTGGCGCACCTGAGGTGCTCTTGGCGCTAGGGGCCTGGGTTGGACCAGATGAGATGCAAATGAGCTCAAGTGAAGACTTAAGTAAAATTAAGGTCTTACTAGGGTTCATGGGCTTTTACCACATAAGATCATGCTTTCTATTTATTGCTTAAATAATTAGAATTGCATGTGTTTATCTTCTGCTATCACCATAGGACTTGTATGATAGTGAAGAAGATAAAAGACCGTTAAAATCCAACGCTAATATATCAAGCACGTAATGCCTTCTGACGCGAAACCTCACTGTTCTGACTATCGTTGGAGCCGTGTTGAACCCACTCAGTGGGCACGTCCATCTATCTTCAGACGGTGCGGGATTACACCTGCATGTTACAGAGTAGGGATTTATCCCTTCTCGTTGCTCAGCATAGCACGTGGTGGTCCAGGGAGTAGGTCAGGTCAGCTTGACCATGTAGGCTACAAATGTGGCGCATATGGTAGCACATGGAGGCAGCCATCTGAGGGATCAGAGACTGTGTTGTACCAACTCAGTTGGCACAGTCTGCTGGATTGCCCAGATGAAGGGGAATCGCACGGGTTGGCGATTGGCTGGGACAGCCTACCAGAAATTAGTGCTTGTCCTCTCTGTGCATCTTATCTCGCCTGAGCGGGACGCGGAGACCAAGTATGAAATCTGGATCCCATCTCACTAAAAGAGTGTTACTCTTTCGGACTGTTTACTGGATTTTTCAGTCAGATAAAATAGTGAGAAAAGAATCTTTCTTAAGTCCTGGAATGATTCTGAACATTGATACTGACCTTGCTGTTCTTGCTTGTTGTAGATTCCTGCAGCAACGAACACCATGAGCTTCAATGTGCGATCCCTACTGGAAAGGGAGAAGTTTGCTGGGCCAAACTTCTCTGACTGGTTTGGACACCTTAAGATCGTTCTTAAGGCAGAGAGGAAACTGTATGTCCTCGAGACGGCGATACCGCCGCAGCCCGCTCCGAACGCCGCAAGGGCGGTTCGGGATGCCTATGAAAAGCACGTCAATGATAGCATTGATGTCGCTTGCCTGATGCTAGCGTCTATGACGCCACCACTGCAGCGTCAGCATGAGGATATGTCGGCTATAGAGATTATAGCGAACCTCAAGATGCTGTATGCTGCACAGGCGAGGACAGAACGCTATAATCTGACAAAGCTCTTCTTTCAGAGCAAACTGGCTGAGGGGAGCCCAGTGGGAGCTCACGTGCTCAAGATGATTGGGCACAAGGAGGCTCTGGAGAAACTGGGGCATACCGTCAACCAGGAGCTTGCTGTTGATATTATTCTGCAGTCTCTCCCGCCCTCTTTCGATGCGTTCATCATTAATTTTAATATGAACAAAATCGATTGCACGCCGGCAGAGCTGCTGAATATGCTCTTGACAACTGAGGAAACTCTGAAGGGAAAGCCTTCAACCTCTGTCTTAATGATTCCTTCAAGGAACAAGAAGAAGGGGAAGAAGGGCAAGGCCCCTGTCAAGAACTACAGCAAGGCACTGAAACAGAAGGTGAAGTGGTCGAAGGACAACAGGTGTTTCCACTGTGGCCAGCTGGGTCACTGGAAAAAGGACTGTAAAGCGCTCCAAGGAGATAAGAGGGGAAGCATCGCTTCTGGCTCAGGTATATATGTGACTGAGGTCATGTTATCTTCTTCTTCTATTTCATGGGTGTTGGACACTGCATGTGGAGTTCACATTTGTTCAAATGTACAGGAACTCAAGAGAAGAAGACAGGTGGGACAGCATGAGGTAGACCTACGCGTTGGAAACGGGGCACGGGTTGCTGCTGTTGCTGTAGGAGACTATTTCATTTCTTTACCATCTGGCATTGTATTAGAATTAAACAATTGTTATTTTGTACCCAGTATTACCAAGAATATTATCTCTATTCCTGCTCTTGTCAGGAAAGGATTTGCCTTTGAATGCAAGATTTCAAAGTGTGTTTTATCTTATGATAATATTGTGTATGCAACTGGTTCAATCAACAATGGGTTATTCATGTTGGACATGGAATATTCTATACAAAACATTGATAATAAGAAAGCCAAGTATGCTGATGACAGCACCTTGCTATGGCATAGTCGTTTAGGCCATATAAACGAGAAGCGCATTAAGCGGTTGCATGATCATGGACTGCTGGGATCATTCTCCTATAAGGAGATTGATACATGCAAAGCATGTTTAATGGGTAAAATGACGAAGTCACCTTTTTCTAAGAAAGGTCAAAGGGCTTCAGGTTTACTTGACCTTATACACAGTGATGTGTGTGGGCCATTTAGTAAACATGCCAGAGGTGGCTATCAGTACTTCATTACCTTTACTGATGATTTCAGTAGGTATGGGTATGTCTATTTAATGAGACATAAAAGTGAATCTTTTGACAAGTTCAAAGAGTTCAAGAATGAAGTACAAAATCAGTTAGGCCGAAATATCAAGGCACTTCGTTCTGATCGAGGTGGAGAATACCTAAGTCATGCGTTTACTGACTATCTGAAAGAGTGTGGGATTATCTCACAGCTCACTCCGCCAGGAACACCGCAATGGAATGGTGTGTCCGAGAGGAGAAATAGAACGTTACTTGATATGGTTCGTTCTATGATGAGTCAGGCTACACTTCCATACTCCTTTTGGGGTTTGCACTGGAAACAGCTGCAAAGGTACTAAACCGAGTGCCATCCAAGGCAGTTTCTAAAACGCCATACGAGTTATGGTATGGGAAACAGCCTAGCTTGACATTTATCAGGATCTGGGGTTGCAAGGCTTATGTCAAAAAGCTCGCCTCTGGGAAACTAGAGAGCAGATCTGACAAATGTATCTTTGTCGGTTACCCTAAGGAAACTAAGGGTTATTATTTCTACGATCCCAAAGAGAATAAGGTTTTTGTTGCTCGGACGGCCATATTTCTTGAGAAGGAATTTCTTCTGCAAGAGGCCAGTGGGAGAGAAATAAAGCTGGATGAGATTCCAGAGGAAGGACAAAGTAGTCAAGCTCAGTTGGATGAGCCTGAGCCAGTGGATCAGGTTATTGAACAACCTGAGGCTCAGATATCACGGGAACCGCGAAGATCGGGAAGGATCCGTCGACAGCCTGAGCGCTATGACGGAGTCTACATCATTGATAATGATGAACCCCTCACCTATGCGGATGCGGTCAGTGGACCGGAGTCAGCTAGATGGCTTGATGCTATGCGAGCCGAGATGGACTCCATGTCAGATAACCAAGTCTGGGATTTGGTTGATCCGCCTCCGGGAGTAATCCCTATAGGCTGTAAATGGATCTTCAAGAAGAAGATTGACATGGATGGTAATGTGGTTACCTATAAAGGCAGGCTAGTTGCGAAAGGTTTCAAACAAATCTACGGGATAGATTATGATGAAACTTTCTCACCTGTAGCCATGTTTAAGTCTATTCGGATTCTTTTCGCGATAGCTGCATATTATGATTATGAGATCTGGCAGATGGATGTGAAGACAGCTTTCCTTAATGGAAATCTGGATGAGGATGTGTATATGACACAACCTGAGGGTTTCACTAATCCAGCAGATCGTCATAAAATATGCAAGTTAAAGAAATCCATTTATGGATTGAAACAAGCATCTAGAAGCTGGAATATTCGTTTTGATGAATCAATCTCTGAGTTTGGTTTCATCAAGAACGAGGATGACTCGTGTGTATATAAGAGGTTTAGTGGGAGCGTAATTACATTCCTAATCCTCTACGTCGATGATATCTTGATCATTGGAAATGATATTCCTGAACTGCATGCTGTTAAAGCATGGTTAGGAAAATGTTTCCAGATGAAAGATCTAGGAGAAGCAGCCTATGTGTTAGGTGTGAAGATCTACCGGGATAGATCTAAGAGGCTTCTCGGGCTGTGCCAGAGTACTTACATCGATAAGGTCCTGGAGAGATTCCATTTAGAGAATTCTAAACGTGGATATCTTCCAGTCAGACATGGTCTGAATCTTTCAAAGAGTCAGTGTCCACAAACACAGACTGAGAAAGATGAAATGGACAATACGCCTTATGCTTCGGCTATTGGGTCCATTATGTATGCGATGTTGTGTACTCGCCCAGACGTCGCTTACGGGTTAAGCGTGACCAGTCGATTCCAAAGTAATCCAGGTATGGCGCACTGGATTGCAGTCAAGAACATTATAAAATATCTGCGGAGGACCAAAGATATGTTCTTGATATATGGTGGTCAGGAAGAACTCAGTATAGAGGGATATACTGACGCTTCGTTCCAGACGGACCAGGATGATTTCCGATCGCAATCAGGCTATGTTTTTAGCTTGAATGGAGGTGCTGTGGTGTGGAAGAGTTTCAAACAGTCAACTGTTGCTGATTCCACAACAGAAGCCGAGTATGTTGCAGCCTCGGAAGCATCCAAGGAGGCAGTGTGGATTCGTAAGTTCGTGAGAGAACTTGGTGTTGTTCCTTCGAGTGCAGATCCTTTGGTTATCTTCTGTGATAACACTGGAGCCATCGCACAAGCAAAGGAACCACGGTCGCACCAGAAGTCCAAGCACATACAGAGACGGTTTCACTTGATCCGGGAGATCATTGATCGAGGCGAGATCAAAATATGCAAGGTTCATACAGATGACAATCTGGCAGACCCGCTTACCAAGCCTCTGGCACAGCAGAAGCATGAGAAGCACTGTAATAATATGGGTTTGAGATTTCTCAACCATTAGATTAAGTGCAAGTGGGAGATTGTTGGGGTATGCCCTTAAGGCTAATGTTTGAGGCCTTGGGATTGTATAAGTGTCATGTAATAAACTCTTAAGTTTATAAAGGCATGGTTATTATTCAGTTTGTTACCTTGTCTGCTGTAATGAGAGTACTTCTGAATAATGTCTCAAAGCTGTTCAGCTAGGCTGACAGGCTATAAGTCCTTAGTCGAGATATCTTGGTGAACATGAGACAGCCTTGATATGATTGAGACTAATATGTGTGCTAATCTTATAGGATGCTTCGAGCATGGAATAAGATGAAGACTCATGGGTGCATTGGATGTACTGGACAGACCCTACTAGGATATTCAATTGCTTGTCACAATGTGAATGATCCTTGTAAGCAACAAGTGGCACATGTCCTTTGACTTGAGATCACTTGTGTTTCTAAATGATGAATGTCATTATTTTGAGGTAGTTCAATATCATTTGAAAGATAATGATTATAGACTATCTTGGATAATGATCATGAGTCAGGTTAGGACACTAGTGATAGATATAGGATTGCCGTCTCCTTGTTCAAGGAGTGTGATGTTCTAAAGGGCCCCCCCTATATGAGATGATTGAGATAGTGTATGGCCATACCCAGATGACTATGTTCATCTGATTTAGTCATGCTCATCGTATTGGAGTTACAAGCTTGACCCGCTTGTCCAATAAGAACATCCAGTGGCAAAGGACACTTGTATGCCTAGTGAAACTGAATCACACTTGTGCTATGGGTTGGGTGTAGTCTTGGAAGACTCTTTCCTTTATATCGGGAGACAGTGATGTGTTGCTAGATACCCCTCACTGATCATGATAACGTAAGTTATCGTTACCGACATTTAAAGGAAACCCTCAGGGTCACACAATTTGGTGATATGGCTTTCTTTAAGTCAGATCGTGTGGACTGAATTATTTGGGTTCAGTTTAAAGGGATTTAAACTCTGATTGTAAGTGAGATCTAGCCTGATCATGTTTGATTGATTAGGGCTTGAGATCGGTAAGCTTCGATCGAGAGAACAGATGCTAGATCGGTGAGATCAGGAGCATCGAGAGATGAACGGTTAGATCTGAAACCTTAGGGGTTAATATGATTTAGACCAAGTGGCTTGGGTTAATTGGTCTTTGAACCAAACCTAATTGAACCGGTTCACTAGGGTGAACGCATGGTTCAATTTAAGAGATGTTTTCGGTTGGTTCACTTAGGGTGAACGCAAGGAATTAAGGGGGCTTTAATGAAGGGGGTTACACATTAAATGGTAACCGTTTCTTTCATTTGATGAGCTCTCTCTCCCTTTCGGTTTGGATTCGAGAGTGAGAGTTTTTGGCTTGCACTCACGACGAGGAGAAGGGGAGGACGAAAACAAGAACTCTCGGCCCTAGCATCATCTTATCATCCTACCACTCGAGAAGGACAACTTGGCATTTTGCTAGCACAAAAGTTGCGCAAGTTGGAAGCCTTCATCACTTAGTGTGTGTCTTCTAAGGAGAAGATCCCTTTCGATCTTTCTTCTTCCAAGCCGCCATCCATCCATGGCATTGGTAAGATCATAACTTGATCTAAAGTTCAATTAAGTTGATCATATAGCTATACCATTTGCGATCTTATGAAACCCTAAAAGTCTATGCTTCCGCTATCAAAGTTTTGAATGCGCCCCCCTCTTGAAAGGGGTTCTTACCTTAGGGTTTTCTCGCTCCCCCTTGAAGGGGATTCCTGCATTTTATACTAGCAAATTTTGTGGTTCTTGAAATGGAAGAAAGTTCTAAAAACCTAATTATTCTTGGTAGACCGTTTTTAGCCACAGCAGGAGTAGTCATTGATGTTAGGAAAGGAAAACTCACATTTGATATTTGTGAAAATATAATTGAGTTTGATTTAACAGATTCATTGAAAAAAGCATCATATTCAAGATCATGTTGTAGTATTTATGTAATAGATGATGTTGTTAGTGATATGCATAATTTATTTGATGAGCCCTCTAATATTGAGACTGACACTTTTTCTGAGTGTGTGAATGAAAGATTTCAAGAAAAAACTTATTCAATTTCTGAAAAAAGAAAAAAGAAAAGACAAAGAAGAAAAAGAAAATCAAAATTACTTGATAAAGGAAGAAAAATCTTGGGTAAAGTTAGACACTGTTTCTTGAATGAGCCTTATGTACCTAGAAGTGGAGAACAAAACAAAGAGAAGTTAGAATGGCAACCGAAGGCACCACCACGATCAAATCCGTGTGCATAACGGTCAAGCTAATGACCTTTAAATTAGCGCTTCTTGGCAGGCAACCCAAGTACTCTTTCTTTAGTTCATTCTCTTTTATTTTACTTTATTTTTATTTTTGATTTTAGAACAAATTTTTCTTCTCTTTTTGCAAGTAAAATCGAGTTTTCGTGTAAATTATGACACTACCGTAATGTAAATTACGGGCCGTATGTTCGGTCTGTTTTTGAACAGAAGGTTTTGATGCCATTATGGCACTACCGTAAGTGTTTTTACAACCCGTATCTTTACGCCGAAATTAACCCGAGAGTTTATTTGCTTTTATGGCACTACCGTAAGATTTTTCACAGGCCGTATTTTCGTGAAATTTTTGACCCGAGAGTTTTCGTGATTTGTCCCACATTATGGTAGTACTGTAAATACTTTTACGGGCCATATTTTTTTTGTAATTGATATTTATTACTTAAAAAAAACATCATTTTTACGGTATAGCCATAAACTATTTCACGGTGCTGTAATTTTGAGCGTTTTCTCTACCGAGAGTTGGTTGAAGTTTTGTGGAAATTATAGCACTGACGTAACAATTTTCATGGTACCGTATTTACGGTCGATTTTCGACCCCAGAGTTTGAAGCATTTTACGGTACTACCGTATAGATATTACGGGCCCACATGATTTACTCTGCTATTTTTAGGATTTTTGTACAGTGTTTTAGGGTTTTCCTCCACTCTCTTGTGCCGACCTCAAGTTTCCGATCTACAGAGCTCGATGGCGACCCTACCCGTCTAGCTCCGGCTGCCGATCATGTATTTTCTTGCCTGATTTTTTTGTTTTGGCGAGTTTTGCGAGATTTCCACCCCTTTCCTTATTTCTTTCCGTTTCTTGGTCGATTTCCAAAAATTTTTATTCTCATTTACTCCTTAGATGACAAACGACACTTCCTAGTTTGTTTCTGAAAAATATTTACAGATTTTGGAGTGATTTTGAGCTTCAAACGAGATAAATCAGTTGTATTCTTCAAGTTACTGTTTCGCCCCCATCTTTTCTATTTAAAATTTTGGGTTTAAGCTTGAATTTCACTTATTCTTGTTTTTATGATGCTTGTTGAGTAAGAATGTTCATTCCTAAGGAGATTGAAAGTGTGATTTCTATTAGAACTGGATTCTTGCTATATTGTGTTCAAGTTTCAGTTTTGTAGCTTATTTCAGCAAGTGATAACTAGAATTCATCAGATGGCACCTAAGACAAAGACCGTAGTTTCCAAGAGAAAAGGAAAAGCCCCTACCGAGTCTTCAACACCCCAAAATCCCTATAGTATCATTTTTAGGGATGAAATCCAAGAGTGGTGGAGTCTACGGTGGAGATCAGGGAGTGCAGCAGGATGATCCTATGGACGCAGCTGCTAAGGACCCCGAGAAGATTAGATCAGATGATGATGAGTAGAGTTTTGTGAGTATTCCTTTTTCCTTACTTATTGCATTTCATCTTCTTTATCTTATTGATGTTTCACGCTCTTATAGGGAAGGATGACTCTTCCAAACTCGTTGTGTCCACCCACGCTATTTTGCCTTGTTCCTACTTGACTGCTTCATCATTCGATTGGGTTGTATGATATTCAGATATTGATATTGATTCGATTGGGTTGTACTGATATATTCTGAGTTTTAATTTTTGATATTGATGCAATTGAGTTGTATAATATTTGATGATATGATTGAGATTGAGCACCTTGTTTAGGTGTATTTTGATGCATAATTGAATGTATAGTTTTACTGTTAAATGTATGTGATTCCCTCTTGTTATGATTATCTTGTGGTGTAATCTGCCTTTGAGAAACTTCTATTGATAAAATGATTCTATTGATGATGAATGAGTTTATACCTGTGATTAGGACTAAACCTATTGTGTTGAATTTATTTCTCTTATATATATCTGCCTATTGGAATTTTTCATTGATTGATGAATAAAATTTTGGATGAACATGTTATTTAATGAATTTGGCTTAAAAAGTGAAGCTACTTCTTTAAATAAAATTAGCACATGAGTATGATTTTTGAATTGATATTGATTGATTAATTTAGTTGATGTTCATCCTATCTACTATTTATTGGGAAGAAAGATTCCATGATCCAAATAAGGAGAGTGATGACTCCCTTACTTGGCACTGCAAAAAATTGGCAGTGGTACCAAAGATATGGGTTGAAGTCAAAATGAGAGAAAAAGAAAAATCAAGATAATGACTCCACGTCCTGGCACCGTGTTGATTTGCGATGGTACCAAAGTTAAGAGTTGATATCCAAAGAAAAAAGCATGTATCTATGTGGATACATACCATGAGAGAAATTGTTTCACATTAACTCCGCTATCTTTGGATATGAGTTCTATTACATTGATTATGTGATCATTGTACTCTAACTTCGTCACCAGAAAAAAAGGTGATAATCGAATTAGAGAATGTGAACGATACATAAAAGGGAGGAACTAAAAAAATTCTGAGTGGAAAAAGATCTTGGAAATCCTATTCATGTAAACAAAAGTATGATAGGTTTGAACTGAAACTGGGTGAAATCTTGAGATTGAAATTCTACTTATGTACAAGTTGCAAAATTTTATTTCATTAAATTGTAGATGTTGAGAATTGAATTCAAAGGATGATATGCTTATTTAAAATTTTACGAAACGATTGGTGAGAATTTTTCATTGGTGATTGTATTTTAGAAATTTATTCTTCATGAGAAAGTCTTTTCCTTTAATCAAATTTTGATTTTTGTTTGAGGACAAGCAAAGTTTGAGCCTCATGTATTTGATAACACGAAAATTCATAGTAAATTTTGTACCATTTGATAGGTCTTTTGTGTCATATTCATGCTCTTTTGCTTATTTTTATGCCTTATTTATCAAATATTGCAGAATCTACACCTTTTCTAGTTTTTGATGATTTTTAGGTAAAAAGGTAGCATTTTAAGGCGTTTTCAAGTAAATTCAGTTGCATAGATGAATCCCCATCATCAGGAAGAGATTGCATGTCAATTTTCATGAAGAATTGAAGCCTCAAACCAAATTACGGTAGGGCCGTAATTAATATTATGGTACCGTGGTTTCACTGAACCTACAGAACAAACCACGACACTACCGTAGTTTAGGAGCACTGCCGTAATTTGGGGTGAATTTTGAACAGAAAGTTTTTCATATATTATGGCACTGCCGTAATCCATATTGCAAGCCGTAATTTCAAGAGATTTTTCACCCGAGAGATTTGAAGAGCTTACGGCACTGCCGTAATGGATAGAATGGGCCGTAATCCTAGTCGATTTCTATACGGAAAACTTTGCTGAAATTACGGCACTGCCGTAATAAAAAACACGCCCATAATTCTAACCTGGACAGCCGAGTTTCACGGGTATTTTTGAAGCCCAATTCTTGCATGGATGATTTCGGATGATCTAGACAATCAATTTGAGATATGTAAAAGGGGAAATACTGAGTCAGATCGAGAAAAGGAGACACACACGAAAAGCCCTAATTTTCATTCACGATCGAGAGAGAAATTGAGATTTGAGCCATCGCCCTAGGTTTCACCGCCGGGAAGCGTACAGTGCATCTCCGGTCGTGAATTGTGAAAGGAAGCTGCGCCTAGAGGAAGAGAACATACTCCAAAAGTTTCAGAGCTAAAGGGGATCGATCGGAGGAGAAATAGACGAAGGAAGCGTCACCAGCACTGTTCATCGCACCTTCTAGAGTAAAATTATGGCTGTAATTTTCATTATAGCCATGCTGCTATTTGATTTCTTCTTTCCTTTTGATTTCTAATCCTTTCAAATAATGGTTTATTGTAATCCTTCAACTATGCTAGCTTAAACACTTTATGGGACATGGCATATAATCCCCTTAATTTCTTATGACTATATGACTTTTATTTCATCAAGATAGTTTTAATATGATAATTCTACTTATGTGACGATTGCCTTTAATTCTCCTTAGATTCATTTTACCAGCATGATTTAGAGTTTTTGTGATATGGACTAAAAAGTTATTTGCAAAAACTTTGAACCCTAAAATTGAATGTTAGGAACTCATCGTAAGAAATTATGTTTGTTCTTATTTCTTGATTTTAGAAGTATATTGCCATTGTTGATAATCTGAATCTAGGATTGAGTTATTGAAATAAACATGATGATATTGTGAGAAAGCAAGTATCGGATCGTTGGAGAACCTTATGTAGAACCTGTGAAAACTAAAGTATGAAAGTATTTAGTTTTCACTTGAGATGGTTGACTTAGGATTTAGATGCACGAAAGTAATCTTTCAGTTCTTTGTCAACGATTTACTTATCTTTAGCATTGAATAAATCTTATGCGAAAGTGAGGATTAGTTCTTTGTAAATTGTCTACGTGAAAGTAAGATAATTTTTTTTAAAAGTAAATTATATCTTTATCATAATAAAATTAAATTGACAAACACTTGTTTAGATCTAGTCATAGAAATTAAGGTGGATGAAACCCTAGTCCCAGTTTCTCTCTCTGACTTTTTCGTGTAGTTTTTTATACTTTGCTTTCATCCTATTTGATTGCCTAGCTAGTAAAAAATCAATTGTTCGGTACTTGACAAACGAGGTCTCTGTGGTTCGATATCTTAATTATTACTTCGAGTATCCGTGCACTTACGGACACAACAATGGGACACACCCTTGCCTTCTGATACATAACCCTTGTCAAACTATCGATCGTTGGTGTTATGAACTATTTCCCACCCTCATGAGACACATCCATCTATCTTAAGGAGGCGTGTGGTGACAATAATTTCCCTAGTCCGGTTAAAACTCTAGATGTGCCTTTCGCAAGGAAATTGTTGGCCCTGGGTATAACGGTCAAGTCAGACTTGACTAGATTTTTATATGTGTTGGTTCATATGATCAAATTTCTGAAGGCACTCTCAAGAGGTTAGGGCTTTGTGCTGTATCTAGCCCTCGCTAGATACAAAGTGCCTGAACGGTCTTGAGAAGGAGAATTGCCAAGTTGCAATTGGCCAGGGGCCTACCTCAAGAAGCATGTGTCACCTTGTGCAGTACATCCCACCCTTGTGGGACACAAGGCCATGTACAAAATGAGGATCCCATCTCACTAAGGAATTCAGGTGACTTCTCGATTGATTTTTGAGGATTATCGATTCGAATAAAATAGTGAGAAACAATTATTTATAAAAGGCTAGAATAAATGATTGACTTTGTGATACTAATCTGCTCTTGTCTTTGTTGTAGATTTTTTCTATCCTAGACAGGAAGAAGTTGACTCCAGTCAACTTCATGAACTGGTACTGCCACTTGAGGATAGTCCTAAAGCAAGAGAAGAAGCTGTGTGTCTTAGAACAAGCACTTCCTCCTCCACCGCCATCCTCAGCCCATGCGGCTAATCGAGAAGCTTTTCGTATGCATCAGGATGTCGCCCTGGATGTTGGATACCTTATGTTATCCGCAATGTCGTCCAAGTTGTGGATGCAGCATAAGGATCAGAACGCATTTCAAATCATCATGCATCTAAAGCAACTATTCGAGTTGCAGACTAGAATAGAAAGTTTTGAAACATCCAAGGCTGCCTATCAGTGCAATATGCCTGAAGGTGCTCTAGTGGGACCGCATGTGCTCAAGTTGCTTGGGTACTTGTCGCATCTTAATAGATTGGGAAACCCGATGGATCAAGATTTGGCTATGGATCTAATCCTGCAGTCGCTGCCTCCGAGTTACAGTGCATTCATTATTAATTTCAATATTAATAAAATTGAATGTACTCATGAGGAGCTGCTGAAACTGCTAGAAACAATCGAGAAGGAAATGGTCAGGTCTAAACCCAAGTATGTTCTTATGTTCTCTAGAGACAATAAGAAGCAGAAAAGGGGTAAGGGTAAAGTCCAAAGCTAAAGCACTAAATAAGGCTAAGGTGAGAAAGAATGAGTCCTTCAACTGTGGCCAGGAGGGCCATTGGTGTAAAGACTACAAGCATCCTCAAAGAGAGATGAAGAAAAGTGGCCCTTCGTCTTCAGGCTCAGGTAATTTTGTTACCAAATCCTATATTATCTATTTCTAAATATGGGTATTTTATACTATATGGTGAGACTAATATTTGCAAAAAATATGCAGGTGCTCCACAGAAATAGGACATCGATGACAATAAAAGGACTTTGCTGGAGCATTGATATTGCCGAGCCACTCTTTTATTTGTCAAAGATAGGATTGTTTTATTCTTCGCAATAACGTAGTTGACATTGTATCTATTCCATGGGAATAGAAATTTTTGAATAAAGGTAACAAAATAACCATGTGGGTTTAATAAGTGGTTCATATTGAATACTAATCTTCTGACATAGATTTTTATCATAAACAAGAGATGCATCCAATGACTTCATGCAAATGAACTCTTGGAATGAAACTCCTTCTAGGAGATTGGCTATCTTAACCTCTTTAGAGATGTCAAAGATAGGCAGATACTTGTTCATTGATATAAAATAAATGTCCTTCACCAAGTTAGGAGAAGTGGACTAAAAGGTCAAAAGAAAAGGAATTCATAATTTAATAAAAAATATATATAGAACCAGCTTATCAAAATTCTTGAGTAATCTTCAATCTAAGATAGATAAAGAATACTTGAGCCACAGGTGACTATCACAATGAGTATGAGGTTTGCTCATAGAATACCTTGGTAGGTGATTCTAGAGGGAGAATTCAAAGTCATATGTATCTCTTCTGAGGTGATGCTCAAAGCTTCCTTCACACTGAACTTTATTTCATCTAGATATGCTAGGTGTAAGTGGAATACAAATTCCATAGACCCACAGGAGAACAAGTGATTGTTGTTCATAGTGTTATTTTTCTTGGAAATGTCTTTCTTTAAAAAAGCTAGTGGGAGGAAGTTATGACTTGGATTTAGTTCAAGGTCAACCACTTTACACAGATAGTCAAAGATGGAATATGAGCCATGTATGCAGGCTGTGGGTAACCTAGGGTTCAAAAAATGAGGGAATAAGGGTTGAATCGATTCATGTATTCCTGTGTTATTAGTAAATCCTAACAAGGACAAAGAATCTTCACCTTAGAGTACCCAAGTCCAGTGGGAGCTTGAAGACTTGTTGGTACCAAGTCCAGCCCAGGTGCTAGGCACTAGATTAGCAACATAGAACACACTTAGGTTCTGAAAAGAACTAAGGGGTGGTTCTTGGTCAAGAAATGATAGGAAAAGCTCAGTATTGTTACTTGGCAACTTGTTCCAATTAGACCAGAGTGACATTTTTTCTATCAAGGTAATGGTGCTTGAAGCGTTGGGAGCTTCAAAGCAGACTACATAAAAGTATAGTATGTTTATGCTTTTGGGAAGCAATTTGAATAAGTGGGAATTCTTCACTGAACTTCATGAGATTTAAATCAACATACTCAAGTGTTAATACCTTGTCTTGGGGACAGAGGTAATAAATACATAGCAGATTTTGACATTAACACAGTAGGCTCATTGACCGGTGCTCTGGCACAACAGGAGCATGGCTGGTCAAGCCAGGGCGATGGTGTTGTGGTCATGGTCCTAGTGCAAGTGGGAGATTGTTAGTGTTTATGCCCTAGGACCTTTGGAATGGTCCAATCAGATATGTGTATCACATCTATTTGATAGATGAGATATCCTAGCATGGTCATTGTTATGCAAATATGTACATCTGCGCACATGAATGTTTGCATGTGCGATGTCCCTTAGAGATAGATATTTTATCTTATCTCAGTTTTGTCCCCGGTCAAGAATCATAGTGGATATGGGATAGCTATGATTCACTTGAGACTAGTATATGCGCTGGTAGAACACGGGTTACTAACGCAGGCATATAGGTATATCAAGGGAGATATACTGGACTGACCCACCGGGAGGATTCATCTTGGTTTCACAAGATGAAGATCATAGTGACAGAGTTACGATTGTCCTAGACTTAAGAGCATTGACATCTCTATATGGTGAATAAGGCACTTTGATACAACCTAACGCTTTGCCGTAAAAGGGAAGTCATAACAGTTGTCATTAGGTCCGTCATGAGCCATATGAGAGATTCAATGTGCCAAGAGAGGATTTGCCCCTTCCTTGCGGGGAAGCTTGATATCCATGGCACCCAATGTGGATGACTGAAAGTGTATGGCCATACCAGGTGAGAACCTGATTTAGTCATGCCATAATATTGGGATCAACAAATCTGACACGCTTGCCCAATCTGGACATCAGTCTGGCGATAGGACAATTTTGTACTTACACTTTGTCGTAGTTTTAGAGGTGGTCAATGGTGACATTTATTCTGATGACTTGGGTAGCAATGATGTATTGCTATGTGTCACTCATTGCTTATGATGATTTAGTCATCACTGGCAATATCTGAAGAACCTACAGGGTTGCACACTTAGACGTCAGAGATTTCATATTAATCGGATAGCCTAGATCGAGTCATTTTGGTCATTCAGATTGTTTGGGTGTCCGATGCATCTTGGACGCTTCCGATGACACTAAGATAGTTTTATAGAGGTAAGTTGCATTTTGACCTACAGGTGACCTTGGTTGACTTTTGGGTGACCTTAGTTGACTTCTAGGTGACCTCGATAGACTAGGTCTAGCCGCAGGGTCAAAGTTGTATTTTAGCTCTGGAATTTTTCGAAGGCTTTAACAACTTAAAACATGACTTATTGGGGGCCACAACTTGTGGGCAAATATGAATATTTATATTCATATTTAATTACAAGTTAAGTTGCGGGGGCCACTCGTAATTTAAACAAATATAATGAATATTTATATTTGTAACTTATGGGATCCGCCCAAAAACTCTATAAATAAGAGGGCATAGGTGCATGGCTCATTGTTCATGCGAGTGGTTCAACCCTAGGCGCCTATTCTTCTCTCTAAACCTAGCTGCCAACTTCATCCTCTCCTTGGTGATTGGCGACAACAAGAGGTAGAGGTCAGCAAGGTTTATGAAGGAGATTCGCGAGTGGAAGAGGCTCCCCTTCTCCTCAGTGCTCTTCTCCTTCTTCCTCATCATCAAGCAGTGCAAGTGGAAGTGCTGCCCACTCCTTGCAGCTGCTTGCGGACAGCTTGTTGGCGCATCTTTCTGGTGATTGGTGTAAGCAACAAGAACCTCTCCCTAGGCGTGGATCTCCTCTCCCAAAGCTAGCAAGTGCTTGGAGCAGAGGAGTCTCGAGGCAGTCCGTGTGTGCATGACTGCAGAGGATGAGCACTTGATCGTCTTCATCACCGACAACACATTGGAATTGTGCAAGCAAGGTATAGCTCTATCACATCCTACAGTGTTCTTCTCGTAAGTAGATCCTAGCGTTTCATTGGGAATTCTATTTCAGACCGTCATTCCGCTGCATTATAAATTTTTTTATACAGTCCGGGGATTCCCAACACAGGCTATGTGTTCAAGATGAATGCTGGAAAAGCTTCAAGCAATCCACCATAACTGATTCTACAACCAAGGCTAAGTATGTCGCCGCTTCTGAGGCAACCAAAGAAGATGTTTGAATCAAGAAATTCATTTCTGAACATCAGGTGGTTCTCACTACTGTGAATCCAACTAATCACTATTGTGACAATAATGGAGCGATTGCACAGGCAAAGGAACCATGGTCTCATCAAAAGACCAAACACATACTTAGGAGATTTCACATGATCAAAAGTGATGACTGTTGGGGTATGCCCTTAAGGCTAATGTTTGAGGCCTTGGGATTGTATAAGTATCATGTAATAAACTCTTATGTTTATAAAAGGCATGGTTATTATTCAGGTTGTTACCTTGTCTGCTGTAATAAGTGTACTTCTGAATAATGTCTCAAAGCTGTTCAGCTGGGCTGACATGCTCTTTGTCCTTAGTCGAGATATCTTGGTGAACTTGAGACAGCCTTGATATGATTGAGACTAATATGAGTGCTAATCTTATAGGATGCTTCGAGCATGGAATAAGATGTAGACTCATGGGTACATTGGATGTACTGGACAGACCCTACTGGGATATTCCATTGCTTGTCACAATGTGAATGATCCTTGTAAGCACTAAGTGGCACATGTCCTTTGACTTGAGATCACTTGTGTTTCTAAATGATGATTGTCATTGTCTTGAGGTAGTTCAATATCATTTGAAACATAATGATTATAGACTATCTTGGATGGTGAGCTTGAGTCAGGTTAGGGCACTTGTGATAGATAAAGGATTGCCGTCTCCTTGTTCAAGGAGTGTGATGTTCTAAAGGGGCCCCTCTTGTATGAGATGATTGAGATAGTGTATGGCCATACCCAGATGACTATGCTCATCTGATCTGATCATGCTCATCGTATTGGAGTTACAGGCTTGACATGCTTGTCCAATAAGAACATCCAGTGGCAAAGGAATCATGCATGCCTTGTGAGTTGATTCACACTTGTGCTATGGTTTGGGAGTAGTCTTGGAAGACTCTTTCCTTTATATCGGGAGACAGTGATGTGTTGCTAGATACCCCTCACTGATCGTGATAACGTAAGTTATCGTTACCGACATTTAAAGGAAACCCTCAGGGTCGCACAATTTGATGATATGGCTTACTTAAGTCAGATCGTATGGACTGGATTCTTTGGTTCAGTTTAAAGGGGATTTAATCTCTGATTGTAAGTGAGATCTGGTCTGATCATGTTTGATTGATTAGGGCTTGAGATCGGTAAGCTTCGATCGAGAGAGGTGATGCTAGATCGGAGAGATCAGGGGCATCAGGAGATGAATGGTTAGATCATGAGCCTTGGGGTTCGATTTGGTCTAGACCAAGTGGCTTGAGCTATTTCGGTTTGGTTTGATGAACCAAATTCGATTGAACGATTTGGATTGAACCGGTTCACAAATGTGAACGCTTGGTTCAATGCCAATATGCGTTCTTGAAGTGGCTTGAACGCTTGGCTTGATTCTCTTCCACTTATGGAAAGTAATCAAAGCCGGTTATGCTTCAACGCCAAAACGCATAAGCGTTGGCTTCTTCACTTCAACGCTCATCATCCTTTTCGTTGGGTGGTTGACGAAGGTGGGAGAGAAGCAAGAGAAGCTCTCGGCCAAGAAAGGGAATCATCTCATCATCCCTTCCATTCGACAAAAAGAAAAGCTTGGGTGTCTTGCTAGCACAAGGGACCGCAAGGAGTAAGCATCTTCATCTTGTGTGTGAACTTGTGGAGGAGATCTAGTTTGTTCTCTTCATCCAAGCCGACTTCCAAGCATATGGCGTTGGTATGAATTTCCATCTCAATCTACTCAATCGGTTATAGTTGAACATATGGCATGCAAATGATCTTAAACCCTTGCTTCCGCTAGCATATTTTTCTTTAGCGCCATGCTTTAGGGTTTTTGCCCCCCATTTAGGGGTTTCTTCAATTGGTATCAGAGCTAGGCTCTTTGCATGCTATTATGTTTGCTGATGTGATCCATATATGTTGCGCTTACTTGATGATTTTGCGCTTACTTGATGATTTGGTTACATGAACTTTGCGCTTGTGTTTTGGTTACATGAACTTTGCGCTTGTGTCATGGTTACATGAACTTTGCGCTTGTGTCATGGTTACATGAACTTTGCGCTTGTCTCATTGTTACCTAAAGTTTGCGCTCCCCCTTGAAGGGGACCCCCTAAAGTTTGCGCTCCCCCTTGAAGGGGACCCCCTTAGATCTAAGGGTTATCAACATAAGTGAAGCATGTTGTTTGATTGTTTGCGCTTGATCTAGATGTTTATAAAACTTATATCTTGCGCGGCTGATTAGATCTAAGGTGACCCTACTATAATTCCTTAGATGGGTTGATGGGGTTGAAAGCATAATCTAAATAGATCCAAGTCTGATCAGACCATCTGACAGCTCAGATGAGTTGACCTGATAGCACCTATGCGCAAGCACAAGGTGGCTGTAGGTTGACTGCATCTAGGGCGTGTAGCGAGGTCTGGTTGAGACAACTTCTGAACACACTTGAGTCAGGCCCGGGGTCACACCCGCTTGCCAAAACTCATGAGGGTGGTTCAGCCCTTGGCGCATGCATGGTTGACCATTAGGTCAACTCGGGTCAGTTAGGACTCGGTGCATGCAAGGGGAAAGGATCTAACTAGATGGATGAGTGGATCCCCATCAATGGACCATTGTAAGGTTATAGGGCCCATAAGGAAATTAAAATTGATACCATGGGGTTTTTCAAAAATTTTAATTTCATGAATGGATCACATGTTGATTGAACCATATGCTTGTTTATTTAGTCTTATGTCAGTTGCCCATTTGTGTGTTGTGCTGGGGCCTGCGTGCCTGGATTTAAAAAAAAAAAACATTGTAAATTAATTTGTGATCTGCGAATCACATTGTACTTAATTTATAATATGTTGTTGACCTGCGAGTCAACCTTGTCTAGATAGATCAAATGTACTTTGATTAGACAAGAGCACAAAAGCACACATCCAAGAGGGGCATTCACCTGGTGGTGCACCTGAGGTGCTCTTGGCGCTTGGGCACTGGGTTGGACCAGATGAGATGCATAAGGAGCTCAAGTGAAGACTTAAGTAAAATTAAGGTCTTACTAGGGTTCTTGGGCTTTTACCACATAAGATCATGCTTTCTATTTATTGCTTAAATAATTAGAATTGCATGTGTTTATCTTCTGCTATAGCCATAGGATATGCCTGATAGTAAGAAGATAAAAGACCGCTAAAATCCAACGCTAACATATCAAGCTCGTAAGCCTTCTGACGCGAAACCTCACTGTTCTGATTATCGTTGGAGCCGTGTTGAACCCACTCAGTGGGCACGTCCATCTATCTTCAGACGGTGCTGGATTTCACTTGCGTGTTACAGAGTTGGGATTTATCCCCTCTCGTTGCTCAGCATAGCACGTGGTGGTCCAGGGAGTAGGTCAGGTCAGCTTGACCATGTAGGCTACATATGTGGCGCATATGGTAGCACATGGAGGCAGCCATCTCTGGGATCAGAGACTGTGTTGTACCAACTCAGTTGGCATAGTCTACTGGATTGCCAAGATGAAGGGGAATCGCACGGGTTGGCGATTGGCTGGGATAGCCTACCAGAAATTAGTGCTTGTCATCTCTGTGCAACTTATCTCGCCTGAGCGGGACGCGGAGACCAAGTATGAAATCTGGATCCCATCTCACTAAAAGAGTGTTACTCTTTCGGACTGTTTACTGGATTTTTCAGTCAGACAAAATAGTGAGAAAAGAATCTTTCTTAAGTCCTGGATTGATTCTGAACATTGATACTGACCTTGCTGTTCTTGCTTGTTGTAGATTCCTGCAGCAACGAACACCATGAGCTTCAATGTGCGATCCCTACTGGAAAGGGAGAAGTTTGCTGGGCCGAACTTCTCTGACTGGTTCGGACACCTTAAGATCGTTCTTAAGGCAGAGAGGAAACTGTATGTCCTCGAGACGGCGATACCGCCGCAGCCCGCTCCGAACGCCGCAAGGGCGGTTCGGGATGCCTATGAAAAGCACGTCAATGATAGCATTGATGTCGCTTGCCTGATGCTAGCGTCTATGACGCCACCGCTGCAGCGTCAGCATGAGGATATGTCGGCTATAGAAATTATAGCGAACCTCAAGATGCTGTATGCTGCACAGGCGAGGACTGAACGCTATAATCTGACGAAGCTCTTCTTTCAGAGCAAACTGGCTGAGGGGAGCCCAGTGGGAGCTCACGTGCTCAAGATGATTGGGCACAAGGAGGCTCTGGAGAAACTGGGGCATACCATCAACTAGGAGCTTGCTGTGGATATTATTCTGCAGTCTCTCCCGCCTTCTTTCGATGCGTTCATCATTAACTTTAATATGAACAAAATCGATTGTACGCCGGCAGAGCTGCTGAATATGCTCTTGACCACTGAGGAAACTCTGAAGGGTAAGCCTTCAACCTCTGTCTTGATGGTTCCTTCTAGGAACAAGAAGAAGGGGAAGAAGGGCAAGGCCCCTGTCAAGAATTACAGCAAGGCCCTGAAACAGAAGGTGAAGCGGTCGAAGGACAACAGGTGTTTCCACTGTGGCCAGCTGGGTCACTGGAAAAAGGACTGTAAAGCGCTCCAAGGAGATAAGAGGGGAAGCATCGCTTCTGGCTCAGGTATATATGTGACTGAGGTCATGTTATCTTCTTCTACTATATCATGGGTGTTGGACACTGCATGTGGAGTTCACATTTGTTCAAATGTGCAGGAACTCAAGAGAAGAAGGCAGGTGGGACAGCATGAGGTAGACCTACGAGTTGGAAACGGGGCACGGGTTGCTGCTGTTGCTGTAGGAGACTATTTCATTACTTTACCATCTGGCATTGTATTAGAATTAAACAATTGTTATTTTGTACCAAGTATCACAAAGAATATTATCTCTATTCCTGCTCTTGTCAGGAAAGGATTTGCCTTTGAATGCAATATTTCAAAGTGTGTTTTATCTCTAGATAATATTGTGTATGCAACTGGTTCAATTAACAATGGGTTATACATGTTGGACATGGAAAATTCTATACAAAACATTGATAATAAGAAAGCCAAGTATGCTGATGACAGCACCTTGTTATGGCATAGTCGTTTAGGCCATATAAACGAGAAGCGCATTAAGCGGTTGCATGATCATGGACTGCTGGGATCTTTCTCCTATGAGGAGATTGATACATGCAAAGCTTGTTTGATGGGTAAAATGACGAAGTCACCTTTTTCAAACAAAGGTCAAAGGACTTCAGGTTTACTGGACCTTATACACAGTGATGTGTGTGGGCCATTTAGTAAACATGCCAGAGGTGGCTATCAGTACTTCATTACCTTTACTGATGATTTCAGTAGGTATGGGTATGTCTATCTGATGAGACATAAAAGTGAATCTTTTGACAAGTTCAAAGAGTTCAAAAATGAAGTACAAAATCAGCTAGGCCGCAATATCAAGGCACTTCGTTCTGATCGAGGTGGTGAATACCTGAGTCATGCGTTTACTGACTATCTGAAGGAGTGTGGGATTATCTCACAGCTCACTCCGCCAGGAACACCGCAGTGGAATGGTGTGTCCGAGAGGAGAAATAGAACGTTACTTGATATGGTTCGTTCTATGATGAGTCAGGCTACTCTTCCATATTCCTTTTGGGGTTTTGCACTGGAAACAGCTGCAAAGGTACTAAACCGAGTGCCATCCAAGGCAGTTTCAAAGACGCCATATGAGTTATGGTATGGGAAACAGCCGAGCTTGACATTTATCAGGATCTGGGGTTGCGAGGCTTATGTCAAAAAGCTCGCCTCTGGGAAACTAGAGAGCAGATCTGATAAATGCATCTTTGTCGGTTACCCTAAGGAAACTAAGGGTTATTATTTCTACGATCCCAAAGAGAACAAGGTTTTTGTTGCTCGGACGGCCATATTTCTTGAGAAGGAATTTCTTCTGCAAGAGGCCAGTGGGAGAGAAATAAAGCTGGATGAGAATCCAGAGGAAGGACAAAGTAGTCAGGCACAGATGGATGAGCCTGAGCCGGTAGATCAGGTTATTGAACAACCTGAGGCTCAAATATCACGGGAACCGCGAAGATCGGGTAGGATCCGTCGACAGCCTGAGCGCTATGACGGAGTCTACATCATTGATAATGATGAACCCCTAACTTATGCGGATGCGGTCAGTGGACCGGAGTCAGCTAGATGGCTTGAAGCTATGCGAGCCGAGATGGACTCCATGTCAGATAACCAAGTCTGGGATTTGGTTGATCCGCCTCCGGGAGTAATCCCTATAGGCTGTAAATGGATCTTCAAGAAGAAGATTGACATGGATGGTAACGTGGTTACCTATAAAGGCAGGCTAGTTGCGAAAGGTTTCAAACAAATCTACGGGATAGATTATGATGAAACTTTCTCACCTGTAGCCATGTTTAAGTCTATTCGGATTCTTTTCGCGATAGCTGCATATTACGATTATGAGATCTGGCAGATGGATGTGAAGACAGCTTTCCTTAATGGAAATCTGGATGAGGATGTGTATATGACACAACCAGAAGGTTTCACTAATCCATCAGATCGTCATAAAATATGCAAGTTAAAGAAGTCCATTTATGGACTTAAACAAGCATCTAGGAGCTGGAATATTCGTTTTGATGAATCAATCTCTGAGTTTGGTTTCATCAAGAACGAGGATGACCCGTGTGTATATAAGAGGTTTAGTGGGAGCGTGATTACATTCCTAATCCTCTACGTCGATGATATCTTGATCATTGGAAATGATATTCCTGAACTGCATGCTGTTAAGGCATGGCTAGGAAAATGTTTCCAGATGAAAGATTTAGGAGAAGCAGCCTATGTATTAGGTGTGAAGATCTACAGGGATAGATCTAAGAGGCTTCTCGGGCTGTGCCAGAGTACTTACATCGATAAGGTCCTGGAGAGATTCCATTTAGAGAATTCTAAACGTGGATATCTTCCAGTCAGACATGGTCTGAATCTTTCGAAGAGTCAGTGTCCACAAACACAGACTGAGAAAGATGAAATGGACAATACGCCTTATGCTTCGGCTATTGGGTCCATTATGTATGCGATGTTGTGTACTCGCCCAGACGTCGCTTACGGGTTAAGCGTGACCAGTCGATTCCAAAGTAATCCAGGATTGGCGCACTGGATTGCGGTCAAGAACATTTTAAAATATCTGCGGAGGACCAAAGATATGTTCTTGATATATGGTGGTCAGGAAGAACTCAGTATAGAGGGATATACTGACGCTTCGTTCCAGTCGGACCAGGATGATTTCCGATCGCAATCAGGCTATGTTTTTAGCTTGAATGGTGGAGCAGTGGTGTGGAAGAGCTTCAAACAGTCAACTGTTGCTGATTCCACAACAGAAGCCGAGTATGTTGCAGCCTCGGAAGCATCTAAGGAGGCAGTGTGGATTCGTAAGTTCGTGAGAGAACTTGGTGTCGTTCCTTCGAGTGCTGATCCTTTGGTTATCTTCTGTGATAACACTGGAGCAATTGCACAAGCAAAGGAACCGCGGTCGCACCAGAAGTCCAAGCACATATAGAGACGGTTTCACTTGATCCGGGAGATCATTGATCGTGGCGAGATCAAAATATGCAAGGTTCATACAGATGACAATCTGGCAGACCCGCTTACCAAGCCTCTGGCGCAGCAGAAGCATGAGAAGCACTGTAATAATATGGGTTTGAGATTTCTCAACCATTAGATTAAGTGCAAGTGGGAGATTGTTGGGGTATGCCCTTAAGGCTAATGTTTGAGGCCTTGGGATTGTATAAGTATCATGTAATAAACTCTTATGTTTATAAAAGGCATGGTTATTATTCAGGTTGTTACCTTGTCTGCTGTAATAAGTGTACTTCTGAATAATGTCTCAAAGCTGTTCAGCTGGGCTGACATGCTCTTTGTCCTTAGTCGAGATATCTTGGTGAACTTGAGACAGCCTTGATATGATTGAGACTAATATGAGTGCTAATCTTATAGGATGCTTCGAGCATGGAATAAGATGTAGACTCATGGGTACATTGGATGTACTGGACAGACCCTACTGGGATATTCCATTGCTTGTCACAATGTGAATGATCCTTGTAAGCACTAAGTGGCACATGTCCTTTGACTTGAGATCACTTGTGTTTCTAAATGATGATTGTCATTGTCTTGAGGTAGTTCAATATCATTTGAAACATAATGATTATAGACTATCTTGGATGGTGAGCTTGAGTCAGGTTAGGGCACTTGTGATAGATAAAGGATTGCCGTCTCCTTGTTCAAGGAGTGTGATGTTCTAAAGGGGCCCCCCTTGTATGAGATGATTGAGATAGTGTATGGCCATACCCAGATGACTATGCTCATCTGATCTGATCATGCTCATCGTATTGGAGTTACAGGCTTGACATGCTTGTCCAATAAGAACATCCAGTGGCAAAGGAATCATGCATGCCTTGTGAGTTGATTCACACTTGTGCTATGGTTTGGGAGTAGTCTTGGAAGACTCTTTCCTTTATATCGGGAGACAGTGATGTGTTGCTAGATACCCCTCACTGATCGTGATAACGTAAGTTATCGTTACCGACATTTAAAGGAAACCCTCAGGGTCGCACAATTTGATGATATGGCTTACTTAAGTCAGATCGTATGGACTGGATTCTTTGGTTCAGTTTAAAGGGGATTTAATCTCTGATTGTAAGTGAGATCTGGTCTGATCATGTTTGATTGATTAGGGCTTGAGATCGGTAAGCTTCGATCGAGAGAGGTGATGCTAGATCGGAGAGATCAGGGGCATCAGGAGATGAATGGTTAGATCATGAGCCTTGGGGTTCGATTTGGTCTAGACCAAGTGGCTTGAGCTATTTCGGTTTGGTTTGATGAACCAAATTCGATTGAACGATTTGGATTGAACCGGTTCACAAATGTGAACGCTTGGTTCAATGCCAATATGCGTTCTTGAAGTGGCTTGAACGCTTGGCTTGATTCTCTTCCACTTATGGAAAGTAATCAAAGCCGGTTATGCTTCAACGCCAAAACGCATAAGCGTTGGCTTCTTCACTTCAACGCTCATCATCCTTTTCGTTGGGTGGTTGACGAAGGTGGGAGAGAAGCAAGAGAAGCTCTCGGCCAAGAAAGGGAATCATCTCATCATCCCTTCCATTCGACAAAAAGAAAAGCTTGGGTGTCTTGCTAGCACAAGGGACCGCAAGGAGTAAGCATCTTCATCTTGTGTGTGAACTTGTGGAGGAGATCTAGTTTGTTCTCTTCATCCAAGCCGACTTCCAAGCATATGGCGTTGGTATGAATTTCCATCTCAATCTACTCAATCGGTTATAGTTGAACATATGGCATGCAAATGATCTTAAACCCTTGCTTCCGCTAGCATATTTTTCTTTAGCGCCATGCTTTAGGGTTTTTGCCCCCCATTTAGGGGTTTCTTCAATGACAAGATTAGCAGAGTTGACACAGATAATAATCTAGCAGACCCACTGACTAAAGCTGTGGTGTAGCAGAAGCATGATGGTCATACGAGGGACATGAGGATGAGATTTCTCAACAACTAGGCCTAAGTGCAAGTGGGAGATTGTTAGTGTATATGCCCTTGGACCCATTGTTGGTCTATCTTTTGTACAACTTAACATTGATATCTTATATATATATCATTCTGGCATTGTTATTATTATGCTTTGTTTAAATCTGCATTCTTTGTATACTTGCATGATCGTGTCCTTGGAGATAGATTGTATATGTGCTCAAACTCTATCCCCAATCAAGTACCTGAGTGGATAAGGGAGAACACTGGTGCATATGAGACTGGTATATAGACTGGTTAGGCATGTTGGGAAACCCCGGGGATTTTAAAATTTTACAGACAAGCACAGCGTAAGCAATCCCCAAAACAAGCCAGTCCAAAAAACCCAGAAGATCGAGTCTTGCGAGGAGATCGACATGGTGACTAGGAGATGATACCTTGATGCAAATTAGGTGATGCGATGCAGGCGCCCAAATGTGCGCCCTCTGCAGTCTCGCACACAGCCGAACCTCGAATCCTCTTCTTCCACGCCCGGTGCTAGCCTCGGGAAGAAGATCCACGCCTTTGGGAGACTTCCTCAATCACTTGCGCCAACTCCAGAGGAGATGCCAAGGAGAGGAAGTGGAGCTTCGTCGGAGTCCAACTCTTGAAGCACTCCACCAAGATCCGAACCGAAATCAACCGAAGCCAAAGTCCAACTTTGGAGAGGAGGGCGCCAAGGAACTTCCAAAGTTCCGAACTCACTAAAGGGAAGAGGAGAGGCAATGGGCGAACATCCCTCTCCCTCTTTCCAGGAGTGGTGACAAGGGGGACAAGGGTTCAAGAGTTCAAGAAGAGTGACGAGGGGGGAGGAAGGGGGTTTATATACCCATGAATAGGTGCACCTCTTCACTAGTAAAGAGGCACACCTCTTCATGAAGAGACACACCTCTTCAAGAGGTAAACCCCATTTCGCCCACTCTAAGTGTCATGCGCCCAAGTACATTCACCCACTCCAAGTGAGAAGCTCCAAGCTTCTCACATAAAGAAGATGTCCAACTTGGATTTATCCACCTCAAGGAAATGCGCCAAGCTCACTCCAAGTAGCTTGCGCCATTCCATTTGGCCCATTGGCCCAAATGGCTTATTGAGCCCATTGGCCCAAATGGCCTATTGAGCCCATTTGGCCTATTAGCCCAACTTGGTCTATTGGGCCCATTTGGCCCAAATGGCCCATTGGGCCCATTTGGCCTACTAGGCCCAAAAACAAGTTAGCTCCAAATGATTCCTTTCATCTCATCTAGCACAGTGGTGCTGATGGATTCTCCCAAACAGATCTGAGTTATCCAATAACTCAATCAATAGGCTACCCGATCAATACAAGAACCCGAGTTTCAAGTTGTGCGACCCTGTAGGTTCCTCAGACGTTGGCAGTGATGAACCGAGTCATCACAAGCAGTGATTGGCACCTAGCAGTGCATCGCTGCTACCCAAGTCATCTGAATGGATATCAACATCGACATCCCCATCATCGCAACAAGGTACTGATGCATTACAGTCTCTTTCACCCAATCTCATGGTCATGACTAGATCAGGCTTTCACCTGGGTATGGTCATACACTCTCAGTCATGCAACCATACGGGGGGCCCTGTGGATATCAAGCTTCCCGCAGGAAGGGGCAAATCCTATATCTATCCATTGATCTTCTCATATGGGTCGTGACATACCCAATGACAACCGTTATGACCTCTCTGCTACGGCGAGGCGTTAGGTTGTATCAAAGCATGTCCCTAACCATATAGAAGAGCCAATGACCTCAAGTCAATGGATCAATGCATCTCCTGTCACTTGTGAGCTTAACTCATGACACCAAGTTAAAGCCTCACAGTGGGTCGGTCCAGTATATCCTCCACTGATATACCTATATGCCTGCGTTAGCACCCCGTGCGTAACCAGCCCATATACCAGAGCTGTCCCTTATCCACTCAGGTACTCGACCGGGGACACACCGTTTGAGCACAAATACAATCTGTCTCCAGGGACATTATTATCCATGTACATAATCACAGATGAAAACATAGCATAATAACGATAATGTCATAATGATATATTAAATATCAATGTCAAGTAGTACAAGATGGACCAATAACGGGTCCAAGGGCATATACACCAACAATCTCCCACTTGCACTTAGACTCAGTTGTTGAGAAATCTCAACCCCATGTACCTCGCATGACCATCATGCTTCTGCTGCACCAAAGCTTTGGTCAATGGGTCTGCTAGATTGTTATCTGTGTCAACACTGCTTATCTTGGCATCACCTCTATCAACGATCTCTCTGATCAGGTGAAATCTTCTAAGTATGTGTTTGGATTTCTGATGAGACCTTGGTTCCTTTGCCTGTGCAATCGCTCCATTATTGTCACAATAGAGCTCGATCGGATCCACAGCAGATGGAACCACCTAAAGCTCAGAAATGAACTTCCGAATCCAAATGGCTTCTTTGCCTACCTCAGAAGTGGCGACATACTCAGCTTTGGTCATAGAATCAGCTATAGTGGACAGCTTGAAGTATTTCCAGCATACAGCGCCACCATTCAATTTGAACACATAGCCGGCCTATGATCTAAATGTTGGGGTATGCCCTTAAGGCTAATGTTTGAGGCCTTGGGATTCTTTCAGTATCATGTATAAACTCTTATGTATATAAAGGCAATGGTTGTTATTCAGTTTGTTACATTGTCTGCTGCAATAAGTGTGCTTCTGAATAATGTCTCAATGCTGTTCAGCTAGGCTGACATGCAATGAAGTCCTTAGTCGAGATATCTTGGTGAACATGAGACAGCCTTGATATGATTGAGACTAATATGTGTTCTAATCTTATAGGATGCTTCGAGCATGGAATAAGATGTAGACTCATGGGTACATTAGATGTACTGGACAGACCCTACTAGGATATTCAATTGCTTGTCACAATGTGAATAATCCTTGTTTGCAACAAGTGGCATAATGTCCTCTGACTTGAGATCACTTGTGTTTCTAAATGATGATTGTCATTGTTTTGAGGTAGTTCAATATCATTTGAAACATAATGGTTATAGACTATCTTGGATAATGATCATGAGTCATGTTAGAGCACTAGTGATAGATATAGGATTGCCGTCTCCTTGTTTAAGGAGTGTGATGTTCTAAAGGGGCCCCCCTGGATGAGATGATTGAGAAAGTGTATGGCCATACCCAGGTGACTATGTTCATCTGATCTAATCATGCTCATCATATTGGAGCTACAGGCTTGACACGCTTGTCCAATAAGAACATCCAGTGGCAAAGGAAACAAGTATGCCTTGTGAAATAGATTCACACTTGTGCTGTGGTTTGGGTGTAGTCTTGGAAGACTCTTTCCTTTATATCGGGAGACAGTGATGTGTTGCTAGATACCCCTCACTGATCGTGATAACGTAAGTTATCGTTACCGACATTTAAAGGAAACCCTCAGGGTCGCACAATTTGATGATATGGCTTACTTAAGTCAGATCGTGTGGACTGAATTGTTTTGGTTCAGTTTAAAGGGATTTAAACTCTGATTGTAAGTGAGATCTGGTCTGATCATGTTTGATTGATTAGGGCTTGAGATCGGTAAGCTTCGATCGAGAGAGTTGATGCTAGATCGATGAGATCAAGGGCATCAAGAGATGAACGGTTAGATCATGAACCTTAGGGTTTTAGGTGATCTGGACCAAGGCTTGGTTTGATTTGGTCTTTGAACCAAATTGGGTTGAACCGAATGGCTTGAACCGGTTCACATAGGTGAACGCATGGTTCAAAGGCTTGATGGCGCTTTGGGCGGTTTGCCTTGAATGAGCGCATGGTTCATGAATGCGTGAACGCATGAAGTGAAGTTTTTACTATTTTTGGAAGAGGCGTTTTCCAAAATAGTTAACTCACCTCACGTTCGAGAGCACTCATCCTATTCTCGCCCTTTTTGCCTCTTCCTCTCGACGTCTTCGTGTGTGGAGAAAGGGTGGACGACAAGGAGAGACTCGGCCAAGCTAGAGACATCATCTCTTCTCCCTAAAGCGATCAGGATTCTTGGAGCCTTGCTAGCACAAGGAGCAACAAGGAGTAGGCTAAGTCTCATCTCGTGTGCGCACACTTTGGAGGAGAACCTCATCGTCCTCTTGCTTCCAAATCTCCATCCAAGCGATGGCCATGGTATGAATCTCTTCCAATCTATGCAAGTTTATATAAGTTGATCAATGAAACATACATGCGATCATTGAAACCCAAGCTTCCGCAATGAAAAATTTTACACATGCGCCTATTAGGGTTTCGCTCCCCCTTGAAGGGGACTTTCAATTGGTGTCAGAGCAGGTTCTATGTATGTTCATTTGATTGTTTATTTGTGATCCTTGTTTGCGCTTGCTAAGAGTAGATCTAATTACATGCCGAAAACTACATGCTAGTTTGAGAACTTAGATGTATGTTTATTTATGATTTGCGCATGTATGATGTGTTGGCGCATGCTATAGAGTTTTATCAAAACTTAACTTGCGCGCCCCTACCTTAGATCTAAGCGCCTACTATAAACCCTTAGATGGGTTGATGGGGTTGAAGTCATCCTCTAGGTTAGATCCAAATAGTCTGATCAGACCATCTGACAGCCTAGATGGGTCGACCAGATGGCACCTATGCGCAAGCATGAGGTGGCTATAGGTCGATTGCATCACAGGCGTGTAGCGAGGTCTGATTGAGACAACCAGTGAACGCACATGAGTTAGGCCCGGGGTCACACCCGCTTGCCAGAACTCATGAGGGTTGTTCAGCCCTTGGCGCATGCATGGTTGACCATTAGGTCAACTCAAGTCAGTTAGGACTTGGTGCATGCAAGGGCAGTGGATCTGACTAGATATGATGAGTGGATCCCTATCAATGGACCGTTGTAAGGTTGTAGGGCACATAAGAAAATTAAAATTGATGCCAATGGGTTTTCAAAAATTTTATTTTCTTGTTAAAGGATCACATGTTGATTGGATGCCATGATATATGTTTATTTCATCTTATGTGGGTTGCCCTTTTAATGTGTGCTGTGCTGGGGCCTGCGAGCCTGGATTAAAATTGTAAATTAATTTTTATTGTGATCTGCGAATCACTTTTTAATTAATTTATAAAATGTAATTGACCTGCGAGTCAATCTTGTCTAGATAGATTAAATTGTAATTTAATTAGACAAGAGCACAGAGCACACTTGGCAGAGGCGCAGCAGCTTGAGGCTTGACCAGGTGGGAGGTCTAGGGTTCGACCCTATGATAGGTGCATTTACCTGGTGGGCGCACCTGAGCTGCATTTGGCGCTTGGGCCCTAGGTTGGGCCAGACAAGATAAAAGACCCATGAAGAAAGCTCAAGTGAAGACTTAAGTGAAAATTAAGGTCTTACTTAGTGTTAATGGGCTTTTACCACATAAGATCATCATGCTTTCTTTTATTGTTTAAATAATTAGAATTGCATGATTTATTTATCTTCTGCTATCACCATAGGGTTTGCATGATAGTTAAGAAGATAAAAGACCGTTAAAATCCAACGCTATAATATCAAGCACGTAAGCCTTCTGACGCGAAACCTCACTGTTCTGACTATCGTTGGAGCCGTGTTGTACCCACTCAGTGGGCACGTCCATCTATCTTCAGACGGTGCGGGATTACACCTGCGTGTTACAGGGAGGGGATTTATCGCTTCTCGTTGCTCAGCATAGCACGTGGTGGTCCAGGGAGTAGGTCGGGTCAGCTTGACCATGTAGGCTACATATGGGGCATATGATAGCACATGGAGGCAGCCATCTGTGGGCGTCCATCTATCTTCAAATCTGGGTTCTAGCTTGCTAGAATCCTGACGTTTGACATAAGCCTCACATCCCCAGACTCTGATAAAAGAGAGATTTGGGCGTCTCCCACTCCATACCTCGTACGGAATCTTGGAGACACTCTTAGATGGAATATTATTCAGTATGAGAGAAGCTGTCTCAAGTGCATAGCCCCAAAACGACGGAGGTAGAGTTGCATGACTCATCATAGATCGAACCATGTCCAACAAAGTTCGATTTCTCCTTTCAGACACACCATTCTATTGAGGTGTTCCAGGAGGTGTGAGTTGGGATAGAATCCCACACTCTCTAAGATAGTCAAAGAACTCACCGCTTAGGTACTCTTCACCACGATCTGATCGAAAATCTTAATAGATCTACCAAGTTGGTTCTCTACTTCATGTCTAAACTCCTTAAATTTCTCAAAGGATTTGGACTTATGTCTCATCAAATAGACATAACCATATCTACTGAAGTCATCAGTAAATGTGATGAAGTAGTTGTGCCCTCCTCTGGCTTGTTTACTGAATGGCTCACACACATCACTATGTATGAGATCTAACAAACCTCCTGCCCTCTCACCAATCTTGGTGAAGGGCGCTTTTGTCATCTTCCCCAATAAACAAGGCTCACAAGTATCAAACTCCTCCAAGGAGGTTGATGAAGGAACCCCTAACTAAGGGGGAAGAAACCCTAAGCATGCTCATCTATCATGCATAGCGGAAAGAGGGCTTCAAGTCAAGATCGGATATGAAACAATATGATCAACTTGAAACTAGAAATCATACCAATGCCATGGACTTGGATCTCGGCTTGGAAGAAGAGATCAAGATAGGTCTCCTCCAAAGTGTGCCACACACAAGATGAAGTTGGCTCACTCCTTGGGGTCGCTTGTGCTAGCAAGTCACTCAAGGAATCTTCACTTGTCGAATGGAAGGGATGATGAACTTCCTTGTTGCCGAGAGTTCCTCTTTGCCCAAGCTCTCCTTCTCGTCGTCAACCACACCTCAACCAATGTCCAAGGCGTTGATGAGAAGAGTTCCAACGCATAAGCGTTTTTGGCGTTAAGTGAAACCGGCCCCCTTTGATGACTTTCCATAAATGGAAGCTCATCAAAGCATGCGCTCAAGCCATAAGCCAAACGCATTTGAGCATTGAACCATGCGTTCACAATTGTGAACCGGTTCAAGCTAAACCGTTCGATTCAACTTTGGTTCATGAACCAAACCGAAATGGCTCAAGCCATGTGGTCTAGACCATATTGAACCCCAAGGCTCATGATCTAACCATTCATCACCTGATGCCCCTGATCTTTCCGATCTAGCATCATCTCTCTTGATCGAAGCTTACCGATCTCAAGCCTTAATCAATCAAACATGATCAGACCAGATCTCACTTACAATCAGAGATAAAATCCCTTTAATCTGAACTCAAAGAATCCAGTCCATTCGATCTGACTCAAGTAAGCCATATCATCAAATTGTGCGACCCTGAGGGTTTCCTCTAAATGTCGGTAACGATAACTTACGTTATCACGATCAGTGAGGGGTATCTAGCAACACATCACTGTCTCCCGATATAAAGGAAAGAGTCTTCCAAGACTACTCCCAAACCATTGCACAAGTGTGACTCCATTCACAAGGCATACATGTGTCCTTTGCCACTGGATGTTCTTATTGGACAAGCGGGTCAAGCTTGTAACTCCAATACGATGAGCATGATTAGATCAGATGCACATTGTCATCTGGGCATGGCCATACACTATCTCAATCATCTCATATAGGGGGCCCATTAGAACATCACACTCCTTAAACAAGGAGACGGCAATCCTATGTCTATCACTAGTGCTCTAACCTGATTCAAGCTCACCATCCAAGATAGTCTATAATCATTATGTTTCAAATGATATTGAACTACCTCAAAACAATGACAATCATCATTTAGAAACACAAGTGATCTCAAGTCAAAGGACATGTGCCACTTAGTGCTCACAAGGATCATTCACATTGTGACAAGCAATGGAATATCCGAGTAGGGTCTGTCCAGTACATCCAATGTACCCATGAGTCTACATCTTATTCCATGCTCGAAGCATCCTATAAGATTAGCACTCATATTAGTCTCAATCATATCAAGGCTGTCTCATGTTCACCAAGATATCTCGACTAAGGACATATAGCCTGTCAGCCTAGCTGAACAGCTTTGAGACATTATTCAGAAGTACACTTATTACAGCAGACAAGGTAACAACCTGAATAATAACCATGCCTTTTATAAACACAAGAGTTTATTACATGATACTTATACAATCCCAAAGGCCTCAAACATTAGCCTTAAGGGCATACCCCAACAATCTCCCACTTGCACTTAATCTAATGGTTGAGAAATCTCAAACCCATATTATTACAGTGCTTCTCATGCTTCTGCTGCGCCAGAGGCTTGGTAAGCGGGTCTGCCAGATTGTCATCTGTATGAACCTTGCAAATCTTGATCTCGCCACGATCAATGATCTCCCGGATCAAGTGAAAACGTCTTTGTATGTGCTTGGACTTCTGGTGTGACCGCGGTTCCTTTGCTTGTGCTATAGCTCCAGTGTTATCACAGAAGATAACCAAAGGATCTGCACTCGAAGGAACGACACCAAGTTCTCTCACGAACTTACGAATCCACACTGCCTCCTTGGATGCTTCCGAGGCTGCAACATACTCGGCTTCTGTTGTGGAATCAGCAACAGTTGACTGTTTGAAACTTTTCCACACCACAGCACCTCCATTCAAGCTAAAAACATAGCCTGATTGCGATCGGAAATCATCCTGGTCCGACTGGAACGAAGCGTCAGTATATCCCTCTATACTGAGTTCTTCCTGACCACCATATATCAAGAACATATCTTTGGTCCTCCGCAGATATTTTAAGATGTTCTTGACCGCAATCCAGTGCGCCAAACCTGGATTACTTTGGAATCGACTGGTCACGCTTAACCCGTAAGCGACGTCTGGGCGAGTACACAACATCGCATACATAATGGACCCAATAGCCGAAGCATAAGGCGTATTGTCCATTTCATCTTTCTCAGTCTGTGTTTGTGGACACTGACTCTTCGAAAGATTCAGACCATGTCTGACTGGAAGATATCCACGTTTAGAATTCTCTAAATGGAATCTCTCCAGGACCTTATCGATGTAGGTACTCTGGCACAACCCGAGAAGCCTCTTAGATCTATCCCGGTAGATCTTCACACCTAATACATAGGCTGCTTCTCCTAGATCTTTCATCTGAAAACATTTTCCTAACCATGCCTTAACAGCATGCAGTTCAGGAATATCGTTTCCAATGATCAAGATATCATCGACGTAGAGGATTAGGAATGTAATCACGCTCCCACTAAACCTCTTATATACACACGGGTCATCTTCGTTCTTGATGAAACCAAACTCAGAGATTGATTCATCAAAACGAATATTCCAGCTTCTTGATGCTTGCTTCAATCCATAAATGGATTTCTTTAACTTGCATATTTTATGACGATCTGATGGATTAGTGAAACCCTCAGGTTGTGTCATATACACATCCTCATCCAGATTTCCATTGAGGAAAGCTGTCTTCACATCCATCTGCCAGATCTCATAATCGTAATATGCAGCTATCGCGAAAAGAATCCGAATAGACTTAAACATGGCTACAGGAGAGAAAGTTTCATCATAATCTATCCCGTAGATTTGTTTGAAACCTTTCGCAACTAGCCTGCCTTTATAGGTAACCACGTTACCATCCATGTCAATCTTCTTCTTGAAGATCCATTTACAGCCTATAGGGATTACTCCCGGAGGCGGATCAACCAAATCCCAGACTTGGTTATCTGACATGGAGTCCATCTCGGCTCGCATAGCTTCAAGCCATCTAGCTGACTCCGGTCCACTGACCGCATCCGCATAAGTTAGGGGTTCATCATTATCCATGATGTAGACTCCGTCATAGCGCTCAGGCTGTCGACGGATCCTACCCGATCTTCGCGGTTCCCGTGATATCTGAGCCTCAGGTTGTTCAATAACCTGATCTACTGGCTCAGGCACATCCAACTGTGCTTGACTACTTTGTCCTTCCTCTGGATTTTCATCCAGCTTTATTTCTCTCCCACTGGCCTCTTGCAGAAGAAACTCCTTCTCAAGAAATATGGCCGTCCGAGCAACAAAAACCTTGTTCTCTTTGGGATCGTAGAAATAATAACCCTTAGTTATCTTAGGGTAACCGACAAAGATGCATTTGTCAGATCTGCTCTCTAGTTTCCCAGAGGCGAGCTTTTTGACATAAGCCTCGCAACCCCAGATCCTGATAAATGTCAAGCTAGGCTGTTTCCCATACCATAACTCATATGGCATCTTTGAAACTGCCTTGGATGGCACTCGGTTTAGTACCTTTGCAGCTGTTTCCAGTGCAAAACCCCAAAAGGAATATGGAAGAGTAGCCTGACTCATCATAGAACGAACCATATCAAGTAGCGTTCTATTTCTCCTCTCGGACACACCATTCCATTGCGGTGTTCCTGGCGGAGTGAGCTGTGAGATAATCCCACACTCCTTCAGATAGTCAGTAAACGCATGACTCAGGTATTCACCACCTCGATCAGAACGAAGTGCCTTGATATTTCGGCCTAACTGATTCTGTACTTCATTCTTGAACTCTTTGAACTTGTCAAAAGATTCATTTTTATGTCTCATTAAATAGACATACCCATACCTACTGAAATCATCAGTGAAGGTAATGAAGTACTGATAGCCACCTCTGGCATGTTTACTGAAAGGCCCACACACATCACTGTGTATAAGGTCCAGTAAACCTGAAGTCCTTTGACCTTTGTGAGGAAAAGGAGACTTCGTCATTTTACCCATTAAACAAGCTTTGCATGTCTCAATCTCCTCATAGGAGAATGATCCCAGCAGTCCATGTTCATGCAACCGCTTAATGCGCTTCTCGTTTATATGGCCTAAACGACTATGCCATAGCAAGGTGCTGTCATCAGCATACTTGGCTTTCTTATTATCAATGTTTTGTATAGAATTTTCCATGTCCAACATGTATAACCCATTGTTAATTGAACCAGTTGCATACACAATATTATCATAAGTTAAAACACACTTTGAAATCTTGCATTCAAAGGCAAATCCTTTCCTGACAAGAGCAGGAATGGAGATAATATTCTTGGTAATACTGGGTACAAAATAACAATTGTTTAATTCTAATACAATGCCAGATGGTAAAGTAATGAAATAGTCTCCTACAGCAACAGCAGCAACCCGTGCCCCGTTTCCAACTCGTAGGTCTACCTCATGCTGTCCCACCTGCCTTCTTCTCTTGAGTTCCTGCACATTTGAACAAATGTGAACTCCACATGCAGTGTCTAACACCCATGATATAGAAGAAGATGAAACCATGACTTCCGTCACGTATATACCTGTGCCAGAAGCAATGCTTCCCCTCTTATCTCCTTGGAGCGCTTTACAGTCCTTTTTCCAGTGACCCAGCTGGCCACAGTGGAAACACCTGTTGTCCTTCGACCGCTTCACCTTCTGTTTCAGGGCCTTACTGTAATTCTTGACAGGGGCCTTGCCCTTCTTCCCCTTCTTCTTGTTCCTAGAAGGAACCATCAAGACAGAGGTTGAAGGCTTACCCTTCAGAGTTTCCTCAGTTGTCAAGAGCATATTCAGCAGCTCTGCCGGCGTACAATCGATCTTGTTCATATTAAAGTTAATAATGAACGCATCGAAAGAAGGCGGGAGAGACTGCAGAATAATATCTACAGCAAGCTCCTGGTTGATGGTATGCCCCAGTTTATCTAGAGCCTCCTTGTGCCCAATCATCTTGAGCACGTGAGCTCCCACTGGGCTCCCCTCAGCCAGTTTGCTCTGAAAGAAGAGCTTCGTCAGATTATAGCGTTCAGTCCTCGCCTGTGCAGCATACAGCATTTTGAGGTTTGCTATAATCTCTATAGCTGACATATCCTCATGCTGACGCTGCAGCGGTGGCGTCATAGACGCTAGCATCAGGCAAGCGACATCAATGCTATCATTGACGTGCTTTTCGTAGGCTTCCCGAACCGCCCTTGCGGCGTTCAGAGCGGGCTGCGGCGGTATCGCCGTCTCGAGGACATACAGTTTCCTCTCTGCCTTAAGAATAATCTTAAGGTGTCCGAACCAGTCAGAGAAGTTCGGCCCAGCAAACTTCTCCCTTTCCAGTAGGGATCGCACATTGAAGCTCATGGTGTTCGTTGCTGCAGGAATCTACAACAAGCAAGAACAGCAAGGTTAGTATCAATGTTTCAGAATCAATCCAGGACTTAAGAAAGATTCTTTTCTCACTATTTTGTCTGACTGAAAAATCCAGTAAACAGTCCGAAAGAGTAACACTCTTTTAGTGAGAAGGGATCCAGATTTCATACTTGGTCTCCGCGTCCCGCTCAGGCGAGATAAGATGCACAGAGATGACAAGTACTAATTTCTGGTAGGCTGTGCCAGCCAATCGCCAACCCGTGCGATTCCCCTTCATCTTGGCAATCCAGCAGACTGTGCCAACTGAGTTGGTACAACACAGTCTCTGATCCCAGAGATGGCTGCCTCCATGTGCTACCATATGCGCCACATATGTAGCCAACATGGTCAAGCTGACCTGACCTACTCCCTGGACCACCACGTGCTATGCTGAGCAACGAGAGGGGATAAATCCCAACTCTGTAACACGCAGGTGAAATCCAGCACCGTCTGAAGATAGGTGGACGTGCCCACTGAGTGGGTTCAACACGGCTCCAACGATAATCAGAAAGGTGAGGTTTCGCGTCAGAAGGCTTACGAGCTTGATATGTTAGCGTTGGATTTTATCGGTCTTTTATCTTCTTAACTATCATACAAGTCCTATGGTGATAGCAGAAGATAAACTTAAACATGCAATTCTAATTATAAGCAATAAGAAGAAAGCATGATCTTATGTGGTAAAAGCCCATGAACCCTAGTAAGACCTTAATTTACTTAAGTCTTCACTTGAGCTCCTTGCATCTCATCTGGTCCAACCCAGTGCCCTAGCGCCAAGAGCACCGCAATGGAATGGTGTGTCCGAGAGGAGAAATAGAACGTTACTTGATATGGTTCGTTCTATGATGAGTCAGGCTACTCTTCCATATTCCTTTTGGGGTTTTGCACTGGAAACAGCTGCAAAGGTACTAAACCGAGTGCCATCCAAGGCAGTTTCAAAGACGCCATATGAGTTATGGTATGGGAAACAGCCTAGCTTGACATTTATCAAAATCTGGGGTTGCGAGGCTTATGTCAAAAAGCTCGCCTCTGGGAAACTAGAGAGCAGATCTGACAAATGTATCTTTGTCGGTTACCCTAAGGAAACTAAGGGTTATTATTTCTACGATCCCAAAGAGAACAAGGTTTTTGTTGCTCGGACGGCCATATTTCTTGAGAAGGAATTTATTCTGCAAGAGGCCAGTGGGAGAGAAATAAAGCTGGATGAAAATCCAGAGGAAGGACAAAGTAGTCAAGCACAGTTGGATGTGCCTGAGCCAGTAGATCAGGTTATTGAACAACCTGAGGCTCAGATATCACGGGAACCGCGAAGATCGGGTAGGATCCGTCGACAGCCTGAGCGCTATGACGGAGTCTACATCATGGATAATGATGAACCCCTAACTTATGCGGATGCGGTCAGTGGACCGGAGTCAGCTAGATGGCTTGAAGCTATGCGAGCCGAGATGGACTCCATGTCAGATAACCAAGTCTGGGATTTGGTTGATCCGCCTCCGGGAGTAATCCCTATAGGCTGTAAATGGATCTTCAAGAAGAAGATTGACATGGATGGTAACGTGGTTACCTATAAAGGCAGGCTAGTTGCGAAAGGTTTCAAACAAATCTACGGGATAGATTATGATGAAACTTTCTCTCCTGTAGCCATGTTTAAGTCTATTCGGATTCTTTTCGCGATAGCTGCATATTACGATTATGAGATCTGGCAGATGGATGTGAAGACAGCTTTCCTCAATGGAAATCTGGATGAGGATGTGTATATGACACAACCTGAGGGTTTCACTAATCCATCAGATCGTCATAAAATATGCAAGTTAAAGAAATCCATTTATGGATTGAAGCAAGCATCAAGAAGCTGGAATATTCGTTTTGATGAATCAATCTCTGAGTTTGGTTTCATCAAGAACGAAGATGACCCGTGTGTATATAAGAGGTTTAGTGGGAGCGTGATTACATTCCTAATCCTCTACGTCGATGATATCTTGATCATTGGAAACGATATTCCTGAACTGCATGCTGTTAAGGCATGGTTAGGAAAATGTTTTCAGATGAAAGATCTAGGAGAAGCAGCCTATGTATTAGGTGTGAAGATCTACCGGGATAGATCTAAGAGGCTTCTCGGGTTGTGCCAGAGTACCTACATCGATAAGGTCCTGGAGAGATTCCATTTAGAGAATTCTAAACGTGGATATCTTCCAGTCAGACATGGTCTGAATCTTTCGAAGAGTCAGTGTCCACAAACACAGACTGAGAAAGATGAAATGGACAATACGCCTTATGCTTCGGCTATTGGGTCCATTATGTATGCGATGTTGTGTACTCGCCCAGACGTCGCTTACGGTTTAAGCGTGACCAGTCGATTCCAAAGTAATCCAGGTTTGGCGCACTGGATTGCGGTCAAGAACATCTTAAAATATCTGCGGAGGACCAAAGATATGTTCTTGATATATGGTGGTCAGGAAGAACTCAGTATAGAGGGATATACTGACGCTTCGTTCCAGTCGGACCAGGATGATTTCCGATCGCAATCAGGCTATGTTTTTAGCTTGAATGGAGGTGCTGTGGTGTGGAAAAGTTTCAAACAGTCAACTGTTGCTGATTCCACAACAGAAGCCGAGTATGTTGCAGCCTCGGAAGCATCCAAGGAGGCAGTGTGGATTCGTAAGTTCGTGAGAGAACTTGGTGTCGTTCCTTCGAGTGCAGATCCTTTGGTTATCTTCTGTGATAACACTGGAGCTATAGCACAAGCAAAGGAACCGCGGTCACACCAGAAGTCCAAGCACATACAAAGACGTTTTCACTTGATCCGGGAGATCATTGATCGTGGCGAGATCAAGATTTGCAAGGTTCATACAGATGACAATCTGGCAGACCCGCTTACCAAGCCTCTGGCGCAGCAGAAGCATGAGAAGCACTGTAATAATATGGGTTTGAGATTTCTCAACCATTAGATTAAGTGCAAGTGGGAGATTGTTGGGGTATGCCCTTAAGGCTAATGTTTGAGGCCTTTGGGATTGTATAAGTATCATGTAATAAACTCTTGTGTTTATAAAAGGCATGGTTATTATTCAGGTTGTTACCTTGTCTGCTGTAATAAGTGTACTTCTGAATAATGTCTCAAAGCTGTTCAGCTAGGCTGACAGGCTATATGTCCTTAGTCGAGATATCTTGGTGAACATGAGACAGCCTTGATATGATTGAGACTAATATGAGTGCTAATCTTATAGGATGCTTCGAGCATGGAATAAGATGTAGACTCATGGGTACATTGGATGTACTGGACAGACCCTACTCGGATATTCCATTGCTTGTCACAATGTGAATGATCCTTGTGAGCACTAAGTGGCACATGTCCTTTGACTTGAGATCACTTGTGTTTCTAAATGATGATTGTCATTGTTTTGAGGTAGTTCAATATCATTTGAAATATAATGATTATAGACTATCTTGGATGGTGAGCTTGAATCAGGTTAGTGCACTAGTGATAGACATAGGATTGCCGTCTCCTTGTTTAAGGAGTGTGATGTTCTAATGGGCCCCCTATATGAGATGATTGAGATAGTGTATGGCCATGCCCAGATGACAATGTGCATCTGATCTAATCATGCTCATCGTATTGGAGTTACAAGCTTGACCCGCTTGTCCAATAAGAACATCCAGTGGCAAAGGACACATGTATGCCTTGTGAATGGAGTCACACTTGTGCAATGGTTTGGGAGTAGTCTTGGAAGACTCTTTCCTTTATATCGGGAGACAGTGATGTGTTGCTAGATACCCCTCACTGATCGTGATAACGTAAGTTATCGTTACCGACATTTAGAGGAAACCCTCAGGGTCGCACAATTTGATGATATGGCTTACTTGAGTCAGATCGAATGGACTGGATTCTTTGAGTTCAGATTAAAGGGATTTTATCTCTGATTGTAAGTGAGATCTGGTCTGATCATGTTTGATTGATTAAGGCTTGAGATCGGTAAGCTTCGATCAAGAGAGATGATGCTAGATCGGAAAGATCAGGGGCATCAGGTGATGAATGGTTAGATCATGAGCCTTGGGGTTCAATATGGTCTAGACCACATGGCTTGAGCCATTTCGGTTTGGTTCATGAACCAAAGTTGAATCGAACGGTTTAGCTTGAACCGGTTCACAATTGTGAACGCATGGTTCAATGCTCAAATGCGTTTGGGTTATGGCTTGAGCGCATGCTTTGATGAGCTTCCATTTATGGAAAGTCATCAAAGGGGGCCGGTTTCACTTAACGCCAAAAACGCTTATGCGTTGGAACTCTTCTCATCAACGCCTTGGACATTGGTTGAGGTGTGGTTGACGACGAGAAGGAGAGCTTGGGCAAAGAGGAACTCTCGGCAACAAGGAAGTTCATCATCCCTTCCATTCGACAAGTGAAGATTCCTTGAGTGACTTGCTAGCACAAGCGACCCCAAGGAGTGAGCCAACTTCATCTTGTGTGTGGCACACTTTGGAGGAGACCTATCTTGATCTCTTCTTCCAAGCCGAGATCCAAGTCCATGGCATTGGTATGATTTCTAGTTTCAAGTTGATCATATTGTTTCATATCCGATCTTGACTTGAAGCCCTCTTTCCGCTATGCATGATAGATGAGCATGCTTAGGGTTTCTTCCCCCTTAGTTAGGGGTTCCTTCAATTGGTATCAGAGGTTCATGATGTTGCGCTTATATGTTCATGATGTTGCGCTTGTATCATATGTTCATGATGTTGCGCTTATATGTTCATGATGTTGCGCTTGTATCATATGTTCATGATGTTGCGCTTATATGTTCATGATGTTGCGCTTGTATCATATGTTCCTGAAGTATGCGCTCCCCCTTGAAGGGGACCTCCTAAAGCATCTGATCAGGTTGGATCCCCTAACTAAGGGGGAAGAAACCCTAAGCATGCTCATCTATCATGCATAGCGGAAAGAGGGCTTCAAGTCAAGATCGGATATGAAACAATATGATCAACTTGAAACTAGAAATCATACCAATGCCATGGACTTGGATCTCGGCTTGGAAGAAGAGATCAAGATAGGTCTCCTCCAAAGTGTGCCACACACAAGATGAAGTTGGCTCACTCCTTGGGGTCGCTTGTGCTAGCAAGTCACTCAAGGATTCTTCACTTGTCGAATGGAAGGGATGATGAACTTCCTTGTTGCCGAGAGTTCCTCTTTGCCCAAGCTCTCCTTCTCGTCGTCAACCACACCTCAACCAATGTCCAAGGCGTTGATGAGAAGAGTTCCAACGCATAAGCGTTTTTGGCGTTAAGTGAAACCGGCCCCCTTTGATGACTTTCCATAAATGGAAGCTCATCAAAGCATGCGCTCAAGCCATAAGCCAAACGCATTTGAGCATTGAACCATGCGTTCACAATTGTGAACCGGTTCAAGCTAAACCGTTCGATTCAACTTTGGTTCATGAACCAAACCGAAATGGCTCAAGCCATGTGGTCTAGACCATATTGAACCCCAAGGCTCATGATCTAACCATTCATCACCTGATGCCCCTGATCTTTCCGATCTAGCATCATCTCTCTTGATCGAAGCTTACCGATCTCAAGCCTTAATCAATCAAACATGATCAGACCAGATCTCACTTACAATCAGAGATAAAATCCCTTTAATCTGAACTCAAAGAATCCAGTCCATTCGATCTGACTCAAGTAAGCCATATCATCAAATTGTGCGACCCTGAGGGTTTCCTCTAAATGTCGGTAACGATAACTTACGTTATCACGATCAGTGAGGGGTATCTAGCAACACATCACTGTCTCCCGATATAAAGGAAAGAGTCTTCCAAGACTACTCCCAAACCATTGCACAAGTGTGACTCCATTCACAAGGCATACATGTGTCCTTTGCCACTGGATGTTCTTATTGGACAAGCGGGTCAAGCTTGTAACTCCAATACGATGAGCATGATTAGATCAGATGCACATTGTCATCTGGGCATGGCCATACACTATCTCAATCATCTCATATAGGGGGCCCATTAGAACATCACACTCCTTAAACAAGGAGACGGCAATCCTATGTCTATCACTAGTGCTCTAACCTGATTCAAGCTCACCATCCAAGATAGTCTATAATCATTATGTTTCAAATGATATTGAACTACCTCAAAACAATGACAATCATCATTTAGAAACACAAGTGATCTCAAGTCAAAGGACATGTGCCACTTAGTGCTCACAAGGATCATTCACATTGTGACAAGCAATGGAATATCCGAGTAGGGTCTGTCCAGTACATCCAATGTACCCATGAGTCTACATCTTATTCCATGCTCGAAGCATCCTATAAGATTAGCACTCATATTAGTCTCAATCATATCAAGGCTGTCTCATGTTCACCAAGATATCTCGACTAAGGACATATAGCCTGTCAGCCTAGCTGAACAGCTTTGAGACATTATTCAGAAGTACACTTATTACAGCAGACAAGGTAACAACCTGAATAATAACCATGCCTTTTATAAACACAAGAGTTTATTACATGATACTTATACAATCCCAAAGGCCTCAAACATTAGCCTTAAGGGCATACCCCAACAGTTGAATCTAACAATCCATTTGCACGGAGTTGTTGAATGCGATTCTTGTTTATATGGGCTAATCGACAATGCCAAAGGTACGCACCAACTGAACCACTCAGTTTGATCCTTTTATGATTTATGTTACATATAGAGTTATCCATGTCTAAGACATATAATCCATTGCACAAGGTACCCTTCCCATAAAACACACTTGCAAATAAAAAAGAACAAGAGTCCTCTTTTATCTCAAATTTAAATCATTTCCTTGCCAAGCAAGGAATAGATACAATGTTTTTAGTAAGAGAAGGTACATAGTAGCAATTATTTAACTCTAGTTAAAGTCCAGAAGGCAGAGAGAGTGTCAAAAGTCCTACGGCAACAGCAGCAACCTGTGCTCTGTTTCCAACACGTAGGTCAATCTCTCCAGGCCGCACCATTCTACTTTTCTTGAGCCCCTGCATATTTGTACAAATAAGAGCTCCGCATGCGGTATCCAATACCCATGACATAGAAGTAGAAAGGTTGACTTCGGTAACATAAATACCTGAGCCAGAAGACGAAGCCCTGCTTATTCCTGATCCTCCAGGCCGCACGTAGGTCAATCTCTCCAGACCGCACGTAGGTCAATCTCTCCAGGCCGCACCATTTAAAGTCGCACCATGTCCTTCAACATGTGAGGTAGCCCTCTACATGAATAGCACCTGTTATTCCTGATCCTTTCCATCTTTAGTTTCAGTTCCTTGGTTAAACCTTTCGGTTCACCACACTGAATTACTGCTTTGGGAGGGTTGAGCCCAACCAATTCATTGAAGTGCTGCCTTAGATTATAAATAATCTTAAAAACACTCTTAGATTCATATTGCCCTCTAAATCCAGTCGACATGTTGGTTAGCATCAAATTAGCAACCTCCAAAGTATCAGCCTGATGCTTATCAAAAGCATCCTTCTCAGCCGCTAAGGCCGAGTATGGAAGTGGCTCTACAATAGGCTGCCCAAGGACATAGAGCTTCCTCTCGAGCTTAAGGACAATCCTCAAGTTCCGATACCAGTCCATCAACTTGGATCCAACCAACTTGTCCTTTTCTAGGATAGATCGTAGTGACTATCTGCTATTGTTCATAGCCATTGATCTACAACAACCAAGAAAGCAGATTACTACTACTTCGAATCATTTAATCTGGACTTGCATTAAATGATTATGGCTCCCACTATTTTAATCGAATTGACAACCCACAAAGTCAATCGGGAAATTCGAGATTTCCTAGTGAGATGGGATCCTTATTCCACATGAGGCTTCGCGTCCCACGAGGGTGGGATGAGATGCACAAAGTGACCCATGCTTCTTAAGGTGGGCACGTCGGCCGATTCCACCCAAGCAATTCCCCTTCTCAAGACAGTTCAAGCATTTTGTGCCCAGCTAGGGCTGGAACAACACAAAACCTTAACCTCTCGAGGCTGCCTCTAGAGTTCCATCATGTGGCCACCACATATGAAAAACTAGTCAAGTCTATCCTGACCGTTATGCCCAGGGCCAACGAGTTTCCTTGCGAAGGTGCGCCCGGTTAAAACGGACTAGGGAAACCATTGTCACCACACGCCTTCTAAAGATAAGTGGGTGTGTCCCACGAGGGTGGGAAACAGTTCACAACACCACTAATCGATAGCTTGATGAGGGCTACGCATCAGAAGGCTACAGACTTGATATTGTTTTGAGGGTTTTTGAGGTCTCATCCTCTAAGTTTTATCTTTTGTCTAACATTACAGGCATGTAATCCTATAGTGATAACAAACCGATAAAACACATCCAGGCATGCTTTTAGCAAAAATTAAAATAGTAAACAAGCGATGTGGTCATAGCCTAATCAACGCAATGAACCATCACATGCCAAAGGATGTTCATGCTTGACCTAGGTGACAAGCCCCAACAAGACCTAACCTAGCCGCCACCAAGCTTTATCTTCAAGTGCGGCTCCAAGGTCCTCCACACCAAGGCATAGCACACAAACCATAGGGTTCGGCCAAGACCTTGATGGCTCTTCCATGCATGATGCGCCATCATGCTTGTGCCAAGAGGGATAGCTCACGAACCCTACGGTTCGGCCAAGCCCTTACTTGCGCCACCAAGCAAGATGCACCATCATGGTTGATGCGCCAAGATGTAAGCATCAAGAGGGATGCGCCCTTAATCTTCTTTGTGTGTTTACAAAACAAAAAGAAAAAGTGGCACGCAGGCCTCACATAAATACATCATAGGCATACAAGGGGCTTGACTATGACCACAACACCATGCACAATCATCTCATGCTTTTATATATGCTCAAGAAAACATAAAACTTCGGTTTTAGTTTCTTAGAAAACATGTCTTTCAACCTCAATGTCCGTTCGCAAATCTAGGATTTTTCGTTTCTCTCAGGAGTCTACAAGTGACGCATGCATGCTCCAAGCATGCTTGCCGTCTACCCTTGCAATCCTTAACTTGCCAAGAAGTCCCACATAATAGGTCTATCCTACATGCGTAGGGAGAAATTAATTCTCTCACATATGGGTCTATCCCACCATGCGAAGAAAGCGAAAAACCAAAAAGATCAAATAGATGTCAGGAACGAAAAACTTATAATTTTTCTTACCTAGAAAAATCCATGTGCATATGCAAATTTTAAAAAAATTTCAGATGGCATGTGAGCATACAATCAAAGCATAAAACACCATTCGAGTTCGCAAGATGGCTCTGATACCACTGTTGGGAAACCCCAGGGATTTTAAAATTTTTTACAGACAAGCACAGCGGAAGTAATCCCCGAAACAGGCCAGTCCCAAAAACCCAGAAGATCGAGTCTTGCGAGGAGATCGACACGGTGAGTAGGAGATGATACCATGATGCAAATTAAGTGATGCGATGCAGGCGCCCAAATGTGCGCCCTCTGCAGTCTCGCACACAGCCGAACCTCAAATCCTCTTTTTCCACGCCCGGTGCTAGCCTCGGGAAGAAGATCTATGCCTTTGGGAGACTTCCTCAATCACTTGCGCCAACTCTAGAGGAGATGCCAAGGAGAGAAGGTGGAGCTTCATTGGAGTCCAACTCTTGAAGCACTCCACCAAGATTCGAACTGGCATCAACCGAAGCCAAAGTCCAACTTTGGAGAGGAGGGCACCAAGGAACTTCCAAAGTTCCGAACTCACTAAAGGGAAGAGGAGAGGCAATGGGCGAACATCCCTCTCCCTCTTTCCAGGAGTGGCGACAAGGGGGACAAGGGTGCAAGAGTTCAAGAACAGTGACGAGGGGGAGGAAGGGGGTTTATATACCCATGAATAGGTGCGCCTCTTCACACACCTCTTCATAAAGAGACACACCTCTTCGTGAAGTAAAACCCATTTCTCCCACTCTAAGTGCCATGCGCCCAAGTACATTCACCCACTCCAAGTGAGAAGCTCCAATCTTCTCAACTTAAGAAGATGTCCAACTTGGATTTGTCCACCTCAAGGAAATGCGCCAAGCTCACTCCAAGTAGCTTGCGCCATTCCATTTGGCCCATTGGCCCAAATGGCTTATTGAGCTCATTTGGCCTATTAGCCCAACTTGGTCTGTTGGGCCCATTTGGCTAACTAGGCCGAAAAACAAGTTAGCTCCAAATATTTCCCTTCATCTCATATAGCACAGTGGTGCTGATGGATTATCCCAAACTGATCTAAGTTATTCAATAACTCAATCAATAGGCTACCCGATCAATACGAGAACCCGAGTTTCAAGTTGTGCGACTTTGTAGGTTCCTCAGACGTTGGCAGTGATGAACCGAGTCATCACAAGCAGTGATTGGCACCTAGCAGTGCATCGCTGCTACCCAAGTCATCGGAATGGATATCAACATCGACATCCCCATCATCGCAATAAGGTACCGATGCATTACAGTCTCTTTGCCAAACTGATATCCGATTGGACAAAGTGTGTCACCACTTTGTTTTCACCCAATCTCATGGTCATGACTAGATCAGGCTTTCACCTGGGTATGGCCATACACTCTAAGTCATACAACCATAGGGGGGGCCCCGTGGATATCAAGCTTCCCGCAGGAAGGGGCAAATCCTATATCTGTCCATTGATCTTCTCATATGGGTCGTGACATACCCAATGACAACCGTTATGACCTCCCTGCTACGGCGAGGTGTTAGGTTGTATCAAAGCATGTCCCTAACCATATAGAAGAGCCAATGACCTCAAGTCAAGGGATCAATGCATCTCCTGTCACTTGTGAGCTTAACTCATGACACCAAGTTAAAGCCTCACCGCGGGTCGATCCAGTATATCCTCCACTGATATATCTATATGCCTGCGTTAGCACCCCGTGCCTAACCAGCCTATATACCACTCTCACATGTACCAGAGCTGTCTCTTATCCACTCAGGTCCTCGACCGGGGACACACTGTTTGAGCACAGATACAATCTGTCTCCAGGGACATTATTATCCATGTACATAATCACATATGTAAACATAGCATAATAACGACAATACCAGAATGATATATTAAATATCAATATCAAGTAGTACAAGATGAACCAACAACGGGTCCAAGGGCATATACACCAACAAGGCACATGTTGCTAACTTGGGGTCATGAGCTAACCTCACAAGTGACAGGAGATGCATTGATCCTTTGACTTGAGGTCATTGACCCTTTTATATGGTTAGGGACATACTTTGATACAACCTAGCACCTCATCATAACTGGGAGGTTATAATGGTTGTCATTGCATATGTCATGACCCAAATGAGAAGATCAATGGATAGATATAGGATTTTCCCCTTCCTTAGAGAAGCTTAATACCCATAGTCCCCCCTATGGATCCATGACTGAAAGTGTATGGCCATACCCAGGTGAAAGCCTGATTTAGTCATGACCATGAGATTGGGTGAAAACAAGTGGTGACACACTTGTCCAATCAGATATCAGTTTCGCAAAGGGACTGTAATGTATCGGTCCCTTGTTGTGATGATGGGGATATCAATGTTGATATCTATTCCAAAGACTTGGGTAGCAGCGATGCACTACTAGGTGCCACTTACTGCTTGTGATGACCTTAGTTCATCACAACCAACATCAAAGAAACCTACAGTGTCGCACACCTTGATACTCGAGTTTTCGTATTGATCAAGTAGCCTTTGGATCAAGTTATTTCATAACTCGGATCTATTTGGGAGATTTCATCAGCACTAATGGGCCAGATGAGATGGAAGAAGCATATTAGAGCAAAACTTCATTTTTGGCAGGTTGACCCAATATTGACCATAGTTAGCCTCATTTGACCTTGGGTTATATTGGATTGGATCCAATGACTTGATCAACATGCGTAATGAAGTTTAGGCTAGGCCCATTACCCAATGGGGCTTACTAATAAGTTGTCATGAAGAGATAAGTAGGCTAAAGGGTATAATGGGGAGAATTAATTTGCATAGGCGCATATGGACTCCTAATTGGTTTAGGAGTGGCGCCTATGGCCATGTTTGGCATCTTCCATGTGATTAAATTCAGATTTGATTTGATTTAATCACATGAGACTTTGTTGGAAAGTGTTGGGCGCATGTGGGCTGATTATTGGCATAATTAGACTCCTAATTGGATTAGGATTTGTGCTCATACCTCAGTAGGCAATCCATCATGATGCTTTGACTAGGTCTTGGCGCATACATGGAATAATTGCCTCATTCGGTATGGATTGGGCGCATATGGCATGGGCTTGCTTAGGCAAGGCTTAGGCGCATATGAGATTAAGGATTTGATTAATATAATTGATTGAATAATTCTATTAATTCATGCCCTAATTGCCCACACCTTCCATATACCCTAAACTGCCTCTTGCTCCTATATATTGGACCTTAGCCGAACCCCTCTTGTACACATCTTCTTCCTCTCTTGCCATGGACAACAAGTGGGGGGAGAGCTAGGGCTTCTTCTTCCATCAAGGCCACAAGTCTTCTCCTTCCTTCCTCCTTGGCGCAAGCAAAGGCAAGACTTGGTGGCTTCCTTCTTCCTTCTTCCTGCTTGGCGCATCCCTTCTTGATGGTGGCACAAGAGATCTTGGAGGACTGTCCCTTGGCGTGGATCTTCTTGCCAAGGCTAGCATCGGGTATAGAAGAAGAGAACTCAAGCATCGGCTGTGTGCGAGAATGCGAAGGGTGCGCACATGGGAACCTACATCACTTCTCCATCTATTGCTTTGAGGTACTATCTCCTACTCACCGTGTCAACTCCCTCGCTTGACTTGATCTTCTGGGTTTTTGGGACTAGCCCTGTTTCAGGGATTGCCTCCGCTGTACATGTAATAAAAATTTTAAAATCCCTAGGGTTTCCCAATAGTAGGCACTCAAGGCCCTCCGGATGTCAGAATGGAGGCCATTCACAAAGCGTGCAAGGGTAAATGATTGGTCTTCGATAATGGCACAACGATGGTGTAGGTCATCAAATTGAGTCATGAACTCATCTACAATTCCAAACCCTTGGTGTAGGCCTTTGGGAAGTAGTTTGAATAAGTGGAAGTTCTTTACCGAACTTCATAAAATTCAAAAAAAAACAATATACTCAAGTGCTAATACCTTATCTTAGGGATAGAGATAATAAAGACATAGCAGATTTTGACATTGACATAGTGGGCCCATTGACCAATGCTCTAGTGCAGCAGGAGCATGCCAAGTTAGGCTTAGGAGATGACGCTGAGGACATGGTCCTAGTGCAAGTGGAAAATTGTTAGTGTTTATGCTCTAGGACCTTTGGGATAGTCCAATGGGATATGTGTTTCACATCTGTCTAATAGATGAGATATTATGGCATGGTCATTGTTATGGAAACATGTACATCTGCGCACATGTACAGTTACATGTACGATGTCCCTAAAAAGATCCATTTTATTTAGTCTCCGTGCTTTGTCCCTGGTCGAGAATCATAGTGGATATGAGACAGCTATGGTTCACTTGAGACTAGAATATGCGCTGGTTGAATATGCATTGCTAACGTAGGCATATAGGTATATCAAGGGAGATATATTGGACTGACCCACCGTGAGAACTCATCTTGGTGTCACAACATGAAGATCACAGTAACAGAGTTACGATTGTCCTAGACTTCAGGGCATTGGTACTTGGAAACCACGGGGATTTTAAAATTTTAATACATGTACAGCGGAAGCAAATCCCCAAAATAGGCCGGTCCCAAAAACCTAGAAGATCGATGCTTGTGAGGGGGTCAACACGATGTAGACAGAAAGTACCATAGAGCAAGATGGAGCGATGTGGATGTAGGCGCCCAAGCGTGCACCCTCTGCAATCTCACACACAACGGATCCTCGAGTCCTCTTCTTCCACTCCTGGTGTTAGCCTCGGGAAGAAGATCCACGCCTTAGAGTCCTTCTACAAGATTTGCACCACTTTCAAGGGAAGATGCTCCAAGGAGAACGAGAGGGAGATGAAACCGCCAAGCACTAGTCCTCCTTGCGCTAATAGGAGAAGGAGAAGAGGAGGAGAGCTTGCGGCTATGGATGGAGGAAGAGTTGCGCCACTATCACTTGCTCTTGCCCTTGTTGATTGCTCACGCCAATTGATCATGATGCTCTCACATGTGTTGATGTGCTATGGAGCAAGGGGCGGAAAGTAGTAGTATATAGGCGCAATTACATTAGGAGATGCGGCTAGGGTTAGTGGGGTGAATAATTAGAGTTAGGGTTATGGTAAGTGATGCAGGAGCAAACGGGCCTATGAACACACTTGAGGGCGGTCCAACCCCTCCAAAAGATACTTGGGGAGAACCCCCAGGACGCCAAGAATTTTCCCTGGAAATTTCACACAAGTCAGTGTTCCCCAGACCCCGACACGGCCAGGCCGTGAGCCCCATCATGGCCGTGACACGGTCGCCTGAAGACGCGAATGCCGAGCACGGGCGTGACTCCAAGCATGGGCAAGCCGTGCCCGCCTCTGTGGATTTCGACGATGCCAAGCATGGGCATGACTCCAAGCACAGGCAAGCCGTGCCCACCTCTGTGGATTTCGACGATGCCAAGCACGGGCGTGACTCCAAGCACGGGCAAGCCGTGCCCGCCTCTGTGGATTTCGATGACGCCAAGCACGGGCGTGACTCCAAGCACAGGCAAGCCATGCCCACCTCTGTAATTTCGATGACTCCAAGCACGGGCGTGACACCAAGCACGGGCAAGCCGTGCCCGCCTCTGTGGATCTCGACGACGCCAAACACGGGCGTGACTCCATGTTGGTGTATATGCCCTTGGACCCGTTGTTGGTCCATCTTATACTACTTGACATTGATATTTAATATATCATTCTGGCATTGTCGTTATTATGCTATGTTTACATCTACGATTATGTACATGGATAATAATGACCCTGGAGACAGATTGCATCTGTGCTCAAACGGTCTGTCCCCGGTTGAGTACCTGAGTGGATAAGGGGCAGCTCTAGCACATGTGAGACTGGTATATGGGCTGGTTACGCACGGGGTGCTAACGTGGGCATATGGGTATATCAATGGTGGATATACTGGACCGACCCGCTGTGAGGTTTTAACTTAGTGTCATGAGTTAAGCTCACAAGTGATAGGAGATGCATTGATTTCTCGACTTGAGGTCATTGACTCTTCTATATGGTTAGGGACATACTTTGATACAACCAAATGCCTCGCCGTAGCGGGGAGGTCATAACGGTTGTCATTGGGTATGTCACGACCCATATGAGAAGATCAATGGACAGACATAGGATTTGCCCCTTCCTACGGGAAGCTTGATATCTACGGGGTCACCTATGGTTGCATGACTGGAAGTGTATGGTCATACCCAGGTGAAAGCTTGATTAAGTCATGACCATGAGATTGGGTGAAAACAAAGTGGTGACACACTTTGTCCAATCGGATAACAGTTCGGCAAAGAGACTGTAATGCATCGGTACCTTGTTGCGATGATGGGGATGTCGATATTGATATCTGTTGGGGTATGCCCTTAGGCTAATGTTTGAGGCCTTGGGATTGTAACAGTATCATGTAATAAACTCTTCTGTTTATAAAGGCATGGTTGTTATTCAGTTTGTTACCTTGTCTGCTGTAATAAGTGTACTTCTGAATAATGTCTCAAAGCTGTTCAGCTAGGCTGACAAGCTTTATGTCCTTAGTCGAGATATCTTGGTGAACATGAGACAGCCTTGATATGATTGAGACTAATATGTGTTCTAATCTTATAGGATGCTTCGAGCATGGAATAAGGTGTAGACTCATGGGTACATTGGATGTACTGGACAGACCCTACTAGGATATTCAGTTGTTTGTCACAATGTGAATATTCCTTGATTGCAACAAGTGGCACATTTCCTCTGACTTGAGATCACTTGTGTTTCTAAATGATGATTGTCATTGTTTTGAGGTAGTTCAATATCATTTGAAAGACAATGATTATAGACTATCTTGGATGGTGAGCTTGAATCAGGTTAGGGCACTAGTGATAGACATAGGATTGCCATCTCCTTGTTTAAGGAGTGTGATGTTCTACAGGGGCCCCCTGGATGAGATGATTGAGAAAGTGTATGGCCATACCCAGGTGACTGTGTTCATCTGATCTAATCATGCTTATCATATTGGAGCTACAAGCTTGACACGCTTGTCCAATAAGAACATCCAGTGGCAAAGGAAAGATGCATGCCTTGTGAGTTAGAGTCACACTTGTGCTGTGGTTTGGGTGAAGTCTTGGAAGACTCTTTCCTTTCTATCGGGAGACAGTGATGTGTTGCTAGATACCCCTCACTGATCGTGATAACGTGAGTTATCGTTACCGACAGGTATAGGAAACCCTTAGGGTCGCACAATTTGATGATATGGCTTACTTAAGTTAGATCATGTGGACTGAATTGTTTAGGTTCAGTTTAAAGGGGTTTTAAACTCTGATTGTAAGTGAGATCTGGTCTGATCATGTTTGATTGATTAGGGCTTGAGATCGGTAAGCTTCGATCGAGAGATTTGATGCGAGATCGGTGAGATCAGGAGCATCTTGAGATCAACGGTGATCTTGAGCCTTGAGGTTCAATAAGATCGACCATTGCTTGGGCTGATTTGGTCTTGGACCAAAGTCATTTGAACCGGCTCATCTTGTGAGCGCTTGGTTCAAAGATTCGAATGGGGTGAAGGAGTTACGGTTCACTTCATGTGAACGCATAACCGTTGAGAGTAATGGGTTGCTATTTTTGGATAGCAACGCCTCCACGTTGATTACAACGTTCGCTCAATCGCCTCTCATCACTTTGGACGATTTTTCTCTCTTCTCGTGTGACAAAGCTCTCGACGAGCGTAGAGGAAGTTCTTGATGTAGGACGGGGGGTTCTAAAGCATTCAAACAACGAGTTTTGAAAACTGATTTTATAGCTAGTTTAATAATAAGAGAAAACCGCAATTATACTAACGAGATTAAGAAACTAATTTTTTTTGTATTTTAAATATAGGAAAAACCCGAGTTACACTAAAGACAGGAATTCAAAACTACACTAGAAAGCTGTAAATGCTGGAAGATAAGCTTACAGTGCAGCCCTTGAGAATTGAAGGGCTGTGCTTCCCGATCTTCACCGGTCCAACTCTGATGGAAGGTGTAGGGTGGAGCTTACAAGCAAACACAGATGATCCGTACAGGTCACGGATTTTAATACAAAAACAGATCAAGGGGTGAGGTTAAGCCTCACAAGTTCCCTTGCTAATCCTAACAACTAAAGAGAAGGAGGGGGAGAAAGAGAAGGAAGGGGAAGGCGCCCCTTCTTTACCCACTCCAAGCGCAAGCTACAAAGTAAATAAACAAGGTTTAGTGTAGAGAAGAGTTCTAAAATCTAAAGCAAAGGTTGAGGAAGAAACTTAGCCGATTGGGGTGGAAGCTCCTTGAGGCCAAGTGGGGATCTTCTTCTTGCTCCAAACCGAAAGTGAGGGAAGTCCTTCTTGAGATGGCGCACACAAGCAAGGGAAGAACTTCTTAGAGCCTCGGTGGAAAAGCTAGGAGGAAGAGGAGAACTCGGCTAAAGAACTTCAATCACTAACACAAGTATTTAACCTAGGCAACTAATAGACAATATATTTCATCAAGAGGTAATCGAAAATACAAGGGGATGGACATGCTTTTATAGGTGAGCTGAAGCTAGGGCAGGATAGTAATTATCTTCCTTGCGCCTTCTACAAAAATGGTTGGAATTCGAAATTCAAAATCTTCATGAGGAGGTGGGCGCAAATCCTCTTTAAGAGCTTCCTTCTATGGATGATCTTCTCTTGGCATTTCATTAAATGGGCGATGAGAGGGTCTTCATAATGCTTTGTTGGCGCATGGATAAGGATTTCAAATTTCGAATCCTTTCCATGAGAGCTTGAGCGGCAACAAGAGATGGCAACTCAACATAAATGCCTTCATAATTGCTCTCCTTTGATTGTGGATCTTGATGGATATTCCCTTTGATTGTGGATCTTGATGGATGAGGGAATTGAATGCATTTCTTGATTGGAGTAGAGGTTGGCGCATGTCATGATGAGGTGGCTGATTTGATCTCTTGAATATGCGCCCAACAAGGATGGCAAGTGAGTCATGTCATGGCTTGAAGTGAACTTGGACTTTGAAGTCTTCTTTCTTTTTCTGGAGCTGAACTTGATGAGTGGAGCTTGAGTGACCTTGAGCTGGAACTTGAGCTGCTCCTTTCCTGGTTGACCTGCCAAAATGATCCTAATGCCTATATGCACTACTTATGATGCAAGAATACATAAGTTCATGAATTACAATGCACTACCTACTATAAGTGGACTTGCCATAAATGTCTACATGATGCATGTTTTATTGAAAAGCAAACTACCCTAAATGCCATGCAAGAAATGGAACCCTAAGGAAACCCATATCGATTGGGTACCCTACGGATTCGACCAGATCTCCTCAGAGCAGGGCTACTGCCTCCATCAGTTCTTCTTCGCCAAGCCCAAAGGATCTCATCTCCTCCACGCGCAAAGGACCCTTGAAGCTTTGCTAGCACAAAGACGACAAGGAGAAGCCATTCCTCATCGTGTGTGCGTCGACTAGGGAGAAGATCCCTTTCGGTCTTTGATTCCAACACACCATCCAACGAATGGCGATGGTATGATTCTTCTTGATATTTGCAATCGGTTTTTCATAGTTGATCATATATATCATGCAACCGATTCTTGATGCCCTAATTTCCGCCCATGCAATAGTGTTCTATGTGCATGTATTAGGGTTTTGCGCCCCCCCCTCTTGAAAGGGGTTTTATCCGCTTGCGCTCCCCCCTTGAAGGGGTCTCCTGCAATTGGTATCAGAGCAGGCTTTTATGCATGATAAATATGTTTGCTGTGATTTGTGATCCTTGTATGCGCCATGTTACTAGATCTAGACTACATGCGAAACTTTACTAGTTATGTATTGTTGTTGGCGCATGTATGGGTAGCGCTTCTATAAGTTGTGTTTGATGTTTATCTTACAAAAAAAATAAAATAAAATGACTTGCGCGCTTACCATTAGATCTAAATGGCGCCTGCAGTAAACCCTTAGACGGGTTATTAGGGTTGAAGTCGTCCTCTAAGTTAGATCCAACTGGTCTGATCAGACTATCTGACAGCCTAGATGGGTCGACCAGAGAGCACCTGTGCGTAAGCTATAGGTGGCTCTAGGTCGACTGCATCAAAGGCGTGTAGCGATGTCTGATGGAGACACTTTATGAACGCACATGAGTTAGGCCCGGGGTCACACCCGTTTGCCAGATCTCATAGTGGTCGTTCAGCCCTGCCGCATGCATGTTTGACCACTGGGTCAACTCAAGTCAGTTAGGACTTGGTGCATGCAAGGGCAATGGATCTGACTAGGTTGGATGAGTGGATCCCTAGTAATGGACCGTTGTAAGGTTGTAGGGCCTATAAGGAAATTAAAATTCATACCCATGGGGTTTTTTGAAATTTAATTTCATGAATGGATCACATGATGATTGATGCATATGTATGTTTATTTCATCTTATGTGGGCTGCCCAAGTTAAATGTGTGCTGTGCTGGGGCCTGCGTGCCTGGTAATGATTTTGTAAATTAATTTTAATTGTGATCTGCGAATCACCTTGTACTTAATTTATAAAATGTAATTGACCTGCGAGTCAATCTTGTCTAGATAGATTAATTTGTAAATTAATCAGACAAGAGCACTGAGCACACTTGGCAGAGGCGCATGCAGCAAGTGGCTTGACCAGGTGGGAGGTCTAGGGTTCGACCCTAGGACCTGGCGCATATTCCTGGTGGGCACACCAGATCTGCAGATGGCGCTTGGGCCCTGGTTTGGGCCAAATGAGCAGCAAAAAGCCCCATGATGAAAAGTAAGTCAAGACTTAAGTTAGGTTAAGGTCTTACTTAGGCTATGGGCTTTTACCACATAAGATTCATGCTTTCTTTTATTGCTTTATAAGTAGAACAGCATGTTTTAATTTATCTTCTGCTATCACCATAGGATTGCATGATAGTGAGGAAGATAAAAGACCGTTAAAATCCAACGCTAAAATATCAAGCTCGTAAGCCTTCTGACGCGAAACCTCACTGTTCTGACTATCGTTGGAGCCGTGTTGTACCCACTCAGTGGGCACGTCCATCTATCTTCAGACGGTGTGTGATTACACCTGCGTGTTACAGAGTAGGGATTTATCCCTTCTCGTTGCTCAGCATAGCACGTGGTGGTCCAGGGAGTAGGTCGGGTCAGCTTGACCATGTAGGTTACATATGTGGCGCATATGGTAGCACATGGAGGCAGCCATCTGTGGGGTCAGAGATTGTGTTGTACCAACTCAGTTGGCACAGTCAGCTGGATTGCCTAGATGAAGGGGAATCGCACGGGTTGGCGATTGGCTGGGACAGCCTACCAGAAATTAGTGCTAGTACTCTCTGTGCATCTTATCTCGCCTGAGCGGGACGCGGAGACCAAGTATGAAATCTGGATCCCATCTCACTAAAAGAGTTCTACTCTTTCGGGCTGTTTTGCTGGATTTTTCAGCCAGATAAAATAGTGAGAAAAAGAATCTTTCTTAAGTCCTGATTGATTCTTGACATTGATACTGACCTTGTTGTTCTTGCATTGTTGTAGATTCCTGCAGCAACGAACACCATGAGCTTCAATGTGCGATCCCTACTGGAAAGGGAGAAGTTTGCTGGGCCGAACTTCTCTGACTGGTTTGGACACCTTAAGATCGTTCTTAAGGCAGAGAGGAAACTGTATGTCCTCGAGACGGCGATACCGCCGCAACCCGCTCCGAACGCCGCAAGGGCGGTTCGGGATGCCTATGAAAAGCACGTCAATGATAGCATTGATGTCGCTTGCTTGATGCTAGCGTCTATGACGCCACCGCTGCAGCGTCAGCATGAGGATATGTCGGCTATAGAAATTATAGCGAACCTCAAGATGCTATATGCTGCACAGGCGAGGACAGAACGCTATAATCTGACGAAGCTGTTCTTTCAGAGCAAACTGGCTGAAGGGAGCCCAGTGGGAGCTCACGTGCTCAAGATGATTGGGCACAAGGAGGCTATGGAGAAACTGGGGCATACCATTAACCAGGAGCTTGCTGTAGACATTATTCTGCAGTCTCTTCCGCCCTCTTTCGATGCGTTCATCATTAACTTTAATATGAACAAAATCGATTGTACTCCGGCAGAGCTGCTGAATATGCTCTTGACTACTGAGGAAACTCTGAAGGGTAAGCCTTCGACCTCTGTCTTAATGGTTCCTTCAAGGAACAAGAAGAAGGGGAAGAAGGGCAAGGCCCCTGTCAAGAACTACAACAAGGCTCTGAAGCAAAAGGTTAAGCGGTCCAAGGAATACAGGTGTTTCCACTGTGGCCAGCTGGGTCACTGGAAAAAGGACTGTAAAGCGCTCCAAGGAGACAAGAGGGGAAGCATCGCTTCTGGCTCAGGTATTTACGTGACGGAAGTCATGGTTTCATCTTCTTCTATTTCATGGGTGTTGGACACTGCATGTGGAGTTCACATTTGTTCAAATGTACAGGAACTCAGGAGAAGAAGACAGGTGGGACAGCATGAGGTAGACCTACGCGTTGGAAACGGGGCACGGGTTGCTGCTGTTGCTGTAGGAGACTATTTCATTTCTTTACCATCTGGCATTGTATTAGAATTAAACAATTGTTATTTTGTACCCAGTATTACCAAGAATATTATCTCCATTCCTGCTCTTGTCAGGAAGGGTTTTTCCTTTGAATGCAAGATTTCAAAGTGTGTACTTTCTCTAGATAATATTGTGTATGCTACTGGTTCAATTAACAATGGGTTGTTCATGTTGGACATGGAACATTCGATACAAAACATTGATAATAAGAAAGCCAAGTATGCTGATGATAGCACCTTGCTATGGCATAGTCGTTTAGGCCATATAAACGAGAAGCGCATTAAGCGGTTGCATGATTATGGACTGCTGGGATCATTCTCCTATGTGGAGATTGATACATGCAAGGCTTGTTTAATGGGTAAAATGACGAAGTCACCTTTTCCTCACAAAGGTCAAAGGGCTTCAGGTTTACTTGACCTTATACACAGTGATGTGTGTGGGCCATTTAGTAAACATGCCAGAGGTGGCTATCAGTACTTCATTACCTTTACTGATGATTTCAGTAGGTATGGTTATGTCTATCTGATGAGACATAAAAGTGAATCTTTTGACAAGTTCAAAGAGTTCAAGAATGAAGTACAAAATCAGCTAGGCCGAAATATCAAGACACTTCGCTCAGATCGAGGTGGAGAATACCTAAGTCATGCGTTTACTGACTATCTGAAAGAGTGTGGGATTATCTCACAGCTCACTCCGCCAGGAACACCACAATGGAATGGTGTGTCCGAGAGGAGAAATAGAACGTTACTTGATATGGTTCGTTCTATGATGAGTCAGGCTACTCTTCCATACTCCTTTTGGGGTTTTGCACTGGAAACAGCTGCAAAGGTACTAAACCGAGTGCCATCCAAGGCAGTTTCAAAGACGCCACATGAGTTATAGTATGGGAAACAGCCAAGTTTGACATTTATCAGGATCTGGGGTTGCGAGGCTTATGTCAAAAAGCTCGCCTCTGGGAAACTGGAGAGCAGATCTGAGAAATACATCTTTGTCGGTTACCCTAAGGAAACTAAGGGTTATTATTTCTACGATACCAAGGAGAACAAAGTATTTGTTGCTCGGACGGCCATATTTCTTGAGAAGGAGTTTCTTCTGCAAGAGGCCAGTGGGAGAGAAATAAAGCTGGATGAGAATCCAGAGGAAGGGCAAAGTAGTCAAGCACAGTTGGATGAGCCTGAGCCGGTAGATCAGGTTACTGAACAACCTGAGGCTCAGATATCATGGGAACCGCGAAGATCGGGAAGGATCCGTCGACAGCCTGAGCGCTATGACGGAGTCTACATCATTGATAATGATGAACCCCTCACTTATGCGGATGCGGTCAGTGGACCGGAGTCAGCTAGATGGCTTGAAGCTATGCGAGCCGAGATGGACTCCATGTCAGATAACCAAGTCTGGGATTTGGTTGATCCGCCTCCGGGAGTAATCCCTATAGGCTGTAAATGGATCTTCAAGAAGAAGATTGACATGGATGGTAACGTGGTTACCTATAAAGGCAGGCTAGTTGCGAAAGGTTTCAAACAAATCTACGGGATAGATTATGATGAAACTTTCTCACCTGTGGCCATGTTTAAGTCTATTCGGATTCTTTTCGCGATAGCTGCATATTATGATTATGAGATCTGGCAGATGGATGTGAAGACAGCTTTCCTTAATGGAAATCTAGACGAGGATGTGTATATGACACAACCTGAGGGTTTCACTAATCCATCAGATCGTCATAAAATATGCAAGTTAAAGAAGTCTATTTATGGACTTAAACAAGCATCAAGAAGCTGGAATATTCGTTTTGATGAATCAGTTACTGAATTTGGTTTCATCAAGAACGAGGATGACCCGTGTGTATATAAGAGGTTTAGTGGGAGCGTAATTACATTCCTAGTCCTCTACGTCGATGATATCTTGATCATTGGAAATGACATTCCTGAAATGCATGCGGTTAAGGCATGGCTAAGGAAATGTTTCCAGATGAAAGATCTAGGAGAAGCAGCCTATGTATTAGGTGTGAAGATCTACAGGGATAGATCTAAGAGGCTTCTCGGGTTGTGCCAGAGTACTTACATCGATAAAGTCCTGGAGAGATTTCATTTAGAGAATTCTAAACGAGGATATCTTCCAGTCAGACATGGTCTGAATCTTTCGAAGAGTCAGTGTCCGCAAACACAGACTGAGAAAGATGAAATGGACAATACGCCTTATGCTTCGGCTATTGGATCCATTATGTATGCGATGTTGTGTACTCGCCCAGACATCGCTTACGGGTTAAGCGTGACCAGTCGGTTCCAAAGTAATCCAGGTATGGCGCACTGGATTGCAGTCAAGAACATTTTAAAATATCTGCGGAGGACCAAAGATATGTTCTTGATATATGGTGGTCAGGAAGAACTCAGTATTGAAGGATATACTGACGCTTCGTTCCAGTCGGACCAGGATGATTTCCGATCGCAATCAGGCTATGTTTTTAGCTTGAATGGTGGAGCAGTGGTGTGGAAGAGTTTCAAACAGTCAACTGTTGCTGATTCCACAACAGAAGCCGAGTATGTTGCAGCCTCGGAAGCATCCAAGGAGGCAGTCTGGATTCGTAAGTTCTTACGGGAACTTGGTGTCGTTCCTTCGAGTGCAGATCCTTTGGTTATCTTCTGTGATAACACTGGAGCAATCGCACAAGCAAAGGAACCACGGTCGCACCAGAAGTCCAAGCACATACAGAGACGGTTTCATTTGATCCGGGAGATCATTGAACGTGGCGAGATCAAAATATGCAAGGTTCATACAGATGACAATCTGGCAGACCCGCTTACCAAGCCTCTGGCGCAGCAGAAGCATGAGAAGCACTGTAATAATATGGGTTTGAGATTTCTCAACCATTAGATTAAGTGCAAGTGGGAGATTGTTGGGGTATGCCCTTAGGCTAATGTTTGAGGCCTTGGGATTGTAACAGTATCATGTAATAAACTCTTCTGTTTATAAAGGCATGGTTGTTATTCAGTTTGTTACCTTGTCTGCTGTAATAAGTGTACTTCTGAATAATGTCTCAAAGCTGTTCAGCTAGGCTGACAAGCTTTATGTCCTTAGTCGAGATATCTTGGTGAACATGAGACAGCCTTGATATGATTGAGACTAATATGTGTTCTAATCTTATAGGATGCTTCGAGCATGGAATAAGGTGTAGACTCATGGGTACATTGGATGTACTGGACAGACCCTACTAGGATATTCAGTTGTTTGTCACAATGTGAATATTCCTTGATTGCAACAAGTGGCACATTTCCTCTGACTTGAGATCACTTGTGTTTCTAAATGATGATTGTCATTGTTTTGAGGTAGTTCAATATCATTTGAAAGACAATGATTATAGACTATCTTGGATGGTGAGCTTGAATCAGGTTAGGGCACTAGTGATAGACATAGGATTGCCATCTCCTTGTTTAAGGAGTGTGATGTTCTACAGGGGCCCCCTGGTGAGATGATTGAGAAAGTGTATGGCCATACCCAGGTGACTGTGTTCATCTGATCTAATCATGCTTATCATATTGGAGCTACAAGCTTGACACGCTTGTCCAATAAGAACATCCAGTGGCAAAGGAAAGATGCATGCCTTGTGAGTTAGAGTCACACTTGTGCTGTGGTTTGGGTGAAGTCTTGGAAGACTCTTTCCTTTCTATCGGGAGACAGTGATGTGTTGCTAGATACCCCTCACTGATCGTGATAACGTGAGTTATCGTTACCGACAGGTATAGGAAACCCTTAGGGTCGCACAATTTGATGATATGGCTTACTTAAGTCAGATCGTGTGGACTGAATTGTTTAGGTTCAGTTTAAAGGGGTTTTAAACTCTGATTGTAAGTGAGATCTGGTCTGATCATGTTTTGATGGAGGGGCCAACCCTGCCCCAAGGAGGTCTGGAAGGACTAGGAGGAAGCCCATCAGATATGACTTTCCCTCCTAGGTCATCTTTCTTACCTTATTTGCACTTTCCTTATTTGCATTGAATAAAGCTCTAATGCATTGTGTAGTTTCCTTATTTGCTTCTAGAATAGTCTACTGGCCTTTGTGTTAATAATTGGGCAGGTTATAGCCCAGCTCAAGGGAAGCTAGGAAGCTCAAGCTAAAGCCACTCAAGTAGAGCTCCAATTATGGAAGGAGGCACTTCAACTACTTCAACTAAAGACTCCAAGTTGAAGGGGCTTACAATCAATGCAACTCCACCTTCCATATCAACCTAGGCGCCACTCAATATGATGATGATTCGAATGCAAGAAATCAGCCCACAATTTAATGCGCCTAGCCATCAACAATCTAGATCCACAAATCAAGGGATCACCATTTAGATCCACAAATCAAGGGATCATCATCTAGATCCACAATTTGAGGAATCACCCTTGGAAACCTCTTAACCGCCCATGCTCTTGAAGGAAGATTTTCGAATTCAAATAAGTCCAAGGCATGAAGGCGCCATCTCATCCATGCAAACAAGGAAGGAGCTCATAAAGAATTCGGCTACAAGGAAGCTCCATCAAGAAAGAATTCGAAATTCAAAAGGGCTAAAGGAAATGTATTAAATGTCATTAATTTCTTCCTTAAACCTTATGATTGCGCCTAGGGTGAATTGTCACCCTTGCCCATGGCTTGTTGAGCCTATAAATTGTAACCTCCCCTCTCTTTGTCTATTAGTTGCCTAGTGAAAAGAATCCTTGTGTTAGCATTGGTGATTGTCGCCTAAGAGTATTCTATCTCCCCCCTTCTCTAAAGGGCCGAGCCCTTTCCCTTCTCCCCCCTTTCTTCTCAAGTCTTCAACGCAACTCAACCACTTGAAGGATCTTGCGCACCTTTGGAGGGACTCTAAGAAGCTTCATCCTTTGTCCTCGGCAATCAACAAACACCCTTAGGGGTTCTTCACTTTCGGCTTGCATGAAGGCTACACCAACAAGACTTCAAATTCGGCTAAGTTCTTTCCCCTCTTCCATCTATAGATTCTAGAACTTGTTTTCTACACTAATCTAAACTTTGTTTGAAGGGGCGCAAGGACTTGGAGGACTCTTCACTAAGCGCAAGCTTTCTCCCCTCCCCCTCTCTCTCTTTAGTTAAGTGTTAAGGGAACTTGTGAGGCTTAACCTCCCCCTTAGTTTTGCTTTATAATATGAATCTGTGGTGTGTGTGGATCCCGTTTGTCTGTGTTTGCTTGTAATGATGCAATACCTTCCATCAGAGTAGGACCGTTGAAGATCGGGACGATACGATCCTTCTATGCTCAAGGATCGCACTGTGAGTATTCCTACTTGTCTTTCAATTTGTAGGTAATTGCTATTTCTTTTAAGTAGTCTAAATAGTTTAGTGTCGTTTTCTTTATTTATAAAAATACAAAACATATTTTCCAACTCCGTTTAGAGTAATTTCGGTTTTTTATCAAAAATACAAAAAAATATTTTCTGAAAGCGTTGTTTGAATGCTCCCATACTTGTGAGTGATCCCACCTCCATCAGTTTGGTATCAGAGCCTTTCTTAGAATAGATTTTTGGCCTAAAAGCTATTTTTCAAATTCTAAGACTTTTCTTGGACCTAGTTGTTTGAAAGAAGTTGATCTCATAAAAGGCTATTATCTAATATATCATTTTTAGGAGCCTTATTTTCAAAAACTAAATTTCTTTCAAAACTATCTTTGACCATGACTACTAGATCAGGAGCAAATTATAATAACCACCCTGAATCCAATGATATTACTAGGCAAGCTGAACCTAATGACATGGCTAGACTCTTTAACATGATAGTGTCCTTCCAAGAGGAACTTAGGGATATTAGAGCTAGACTCCCAAATCCTGAAAATCTTAGGGATGATAGACCCCCTAGTCGGCCCTCAAGTGAACCCATCCTAGGTGAACATCCCCAAAACAATAGGAACCATAATAGGAGAGTCCAAGAACCTGAATGGGAAGATCCACATGCTCGACCCTATCAAAGACCTAGGGAAGACCAAAACCCTGAGTGGAATGAGCCACGTGCTCAAACCTACCACAGACCTAGAGAGGATGAAGTGCAACGCAACATCAAACTCTCACCACCAACCTTTAGTGGTTCCCTTGACCCTAGAGAATTCCTAGATTGGGTAGATAAACTTGAACGGTATTTTGACTGGAGCATGATGCCTAGTCAATCCAAGGTTAGGTTCACCCGATGTCTCCTAGAAGGTACTGCTAGGTTATACTGGACTAGCATAGAGAAGAACATAGAGTTGTTTAGACGCCCTCCTATTGAGAGATGGGAAGACATGCGAGACAAACTTAGGGAAAAATATGTCCCTCCCTATTTCCAACTTAAGATTATCGATGAAGCCATGAGCCTAGTCCAGGGTAGTCAGACCGTCACCGATTACACCACTAGGTTTGATGAACTCCTTCTGAGGAGTGGCATCCATGAAGAAGACCATGTCTCCCTTAGTAGGTATAAGAATGGACTTAGACCCGAGCTCAAAAGAGGAATGACCTATTTCCAAATAGAGTCTAGAGAAGTCGCCTACCAAAGAGCCTTAGAGGTAGAGGAAAACATAAAGAGAGCCTTTAGGAGAGAGTTAAGCTCCCCTAGAACTTACCCCAAGGCACCCTCCTCAAGCCCCTCAAGTTCTCAACCCAAAGCCCCAACCCCAACACCCTCTAGACCTAGGACTGTCCAAGAACCTAGAGTCGTTTGCCATGCTTGCCACCAAGTAGGACACTATATGAAAGACTGTCCCAAGAGAGTCCTGTACTTAGGTGAGGAAAAATGTGAAGAAACCTATGAGGAAAACCATGAGGAAATCCATAACCCTGACTCTGGTTGTACGGTTTGGGAAGAACTAGCTTATGATAGTGGTGAAGAACAAACCCACGACACATTAGGAGTGGTTAGGTGCACCCTAATCAAACCTACCCCAACCGAGGACTGGCGTAGGACCAGTATTTTCCACACCTACACGAAATGCAATGGTAACATGTGCAAAGTAGTGATAGATGGGGGAAGTAGTCTAAACGCAGTCTCTCACACAGCCTTAGTAAAATTCAACCTTAAGGCAGAACCGCACCCTAATCCCTATAGCATATCCTGGGTCAACCAGTCTAGTGTCCCAGTCACCCATAGGTGCTTAGTGCCCCTTCAGTTTGCCATCTACCAACGCAAGATTTGGTGTGACGTCATAACCATGGATGTCGCCCAAGTCTTACTCGGTCGCCCGTGGTTATACGATATGGATGTTATCCACTACGGTCGGACTAACACCTATGTCTTTAGCCATGACGGACAAAAGATCAAACTGAAGCCTTCCATGCCTAAGGAACTTAAGGCTGCCACCAACAAGGGTAGGATAGAGGAACCTAAGGAACCCAAGCCAACCATCCAACTCATAAGGTCCCATGCCTTTACCCAAGACTGCTTAGAATCCAAGCAAGTGTACTCCTTAGTCATTAAGGGAACCAATCCAGATGAGGAGTCACCCATACCCAAAGAAGTTGAGACCCTACTCTCAGGGTACTCTGAGCTCACCAGGGAAGAACTTCCCAATGGCTTACCCCCCCTTAGAGAAATCCAACATGCCATAGACCTTGTCCCGGGTTCTACTCTCCCACACTTACCCCACTATAGGATGAACCCTACTGAGCATCAAGAGCTCAAAAGACAAGTAGATGAACTGTTAGACAAGGGTTTCATTAGGGAAAGCCTTAGCCCGTGTGCAGTACCCGCCCTTCTTACCCCAAAGAAGGATGGAAGCTGGCGCATGTGTATAGACTGTAGGGCCATGAACAGAATAACCATCAAGTATAGATTTCCCATCCCAAGATTAGATGACATGCTTGACATGCTGGTAGGTTCTAAGTGGTTTAGCAAGCTAGACCTTAGAAGTGGGTACCACCAAGTTAGGATCAGACTTGGGGATGAGTGGAAGACTGCCTTTAAAACTAAGGATGGTTTGTATGAATGGCTAGTCATGCCCTTTGGCCTTTCTAATGCCCCCTCAACCTTCATGAGGTTAATGAACCAAGTCTTGAAGCCTTACATAGGAAGATTCTTAGTAGTCTACTTTGATGACATCCTAATCTATAGCAAGACCCGAGAAGAACACATGGAACACCTTAGAAAAATCCTAGACTTACTTCAGGAAGAAAAGCTATACCTAAACCTGAAGAAGTGTTCTTTCCTTTCCCCTAGGGTTGTCTTTTTAGGCTTCATAGTTTCAGACCAAGGACTTCAAGCTGACCCTAGCAAAATCCAAGCCATCTTAGACTGGCCTGAACCCAAGACTTTAACTGAAATTAGGAGCTTCCATGGTCTAGCTGCCTTTTATAGGAGGTTCATTAGAAACTTTAGCACCATAGTAGCCCCTATAACCAACTGTATGAAACAAGGTGAGTTTAGTTGGCCTAAGTCTGCTAGTAGAGCTTTTGTGGAGCTTAAGTCTAGAATGACCACTGCCCCTGTCCTAAAGTTACCTGACTTCTCTAAAGTTTTCATAGTGGACTGTGATGCCTCAGGAGTAGGAATAGGAGGTACCCTTAGTCAGGAAGGTCACCCCATAGCCTACTTTAGTGAGAAGTTAAATGAGGCTAAACAAAGATATACTACCTATGATAAGGAGTTCTATGCTGTAGTGCAATCCTTAAGGCACTGGAGGCACTATTTGATACATAACGAATTTATTCTAAATAGTGATCACCAAGCTTTATCTTTTCTAAATGCTCAAAAGAAATTAAATGCTAGGCATGCTAAATGGGTAGAGTACCTTCAACAGTATACTTTTGTTTTGAAGCATAAATCTGGAATTGAAAATAAAGTTGCTGATGCTTTGAGTAGAGTAGTTTTACTTATGCAAACTTTATCTGTTGAAGTAGTTGGATTTGATCACATGAAACATGAATACCTAGAATGCCCTGATTTTTCAAGCATTTATTCTGAGCTTAGCATAGATCCTTTGAGTCATCCCCTCTATACCCTAAGGGATGAGTTTCTGTTTCTTGGGCCAAAGTTGTGCATTCCCAAGACCTCAATCCGAGACTTCCTTGTTTGGGAGATCCACGGAGGAGGGTCTGCCGGGCACCATGGCCGAGACAAGACTCAAGCCTTAGTGGAGGAACGGTTCTTCTGGCCGAACCTCTACAGGGATGTAGCTAAGGTTGTTAGACATTGTAGGACCTGTCAGACCAGGAAAACTCAGAAACATAACTATGGTCTGTACACACCCCTACCTATCCCTCAAGCACCATGGCAAGACCTTAGCATGGACTTCATCTTAGGTTTACCAAGGACTCCCTCCAGACATGACTCCATTTTTGTCGTAGTGGATAGGTTTACCAAGATGGCACACTTTATACCTTGCTACAAAACCACAGATGCATCACATGTAGCTAGGTTATTCTTTAAGGAGGTTGTTAAACATAGAGGTACCCCTCTGACTATAGTTTCTGATAGGGATTCCAGGTTTGTTGGACATTTCTGGAAAACCCTGTGGGCTATGTTGGGAACCAAACTCAAATTTGATGTGGGACCAAAGCAGGACCTTCGGAGGTCCACCCGGGTCCGAAAGAAGCCCTCTCGGTATGGCTATCCTAGCCATTAGATATGGCTTCCTTAGGACCCCCTTTTGTTGCTTATTTTGTCTTAGACTAGGGTGCATCATATGGTAGGTTAGATCCACCCTCCCATTACACCATGTAGTTACATGCCTAGGATCCGCCACTTATGTATAGTAGGTTAGTGCATGAAATTAATGTAATAGTATAGGTCAACTCTATTCTTGGAATGCAAGTCAAAATCAGGTCAAGACAACTCCAAGAGATGCCATGGGCCATCAGCCCAATTCAAGAGGGAATCAGCCCATCCCAACCTAATGGAGCAACACCACAAGTACCCAACACTCCACCATCCTAGTTGGCAGCCATGGGATTTGTCTCTACTCCAACCGCCCTTTCCTTTGAAGTAGAGATGGACAAGACCACTCCCTCATCAGATGTTGCAGCCCTTGCAGTCAACATGCGTCAGCCACCAGCTTGTGCAGCCCCTTACATCCATCTTGCGCCAGCCAACAAAGTCAAGGAGCAGCCTGCACTTTGCAACAACTCCAGTCCACTCAAGTGCCAGCCGCCCATGCCATTTGCAGCCTGCACAATGTCAGCCATCAACAGCCTCTTCAGTCCATCTTCACTTCAGTTTCCGAAACTCTCAACCTGCTGAAGACTCCAATGTCAAACTCCAAGCAACCGCCCACTTGAAAAGAAACCAGCCCTTGAATTGTCTCCATCATGCTTGACTTGTGTGACTTGTTTTTTGAGCTTAGAAAGGGAGTTAACCGTTGGAGACTCCCCTATATGTTGTAACCTCTTGTAAATTGCAAGCTAGTGTTGAATGAATTTCGAATTTCAGAAGTGTGTCTTCAAAATGGTGTGTGTCACCTAATCCCCCTTTTCCTCCCACCTTTGCCGAAAGCCCCTTTCCATCCTTTCTTGCTCTTCCACCTTCCACCTCCACTTGCGTTTGTCATGAAGAAGGGAGCTCACGCCACTTCCTCCCTCTAGCCTTGAAGAGCCTTCAATCAAGAGGAGGAGCTGAACACATTCAAGACTCAAGAAGGTGTCAACAACTCCATGCCGAGAACAAGCCACCCCCACTTAGCTAAGTCTTCTTCTCCTTTGGGTCATTGTTCTTTGTTACTTGTTGATGTGGATCTTTGAAACTTGTTGGACAGCCCCTTTGCACTCACGCTGAATTTCTGCAGGTGGCGCAAGGCCAAGGAATGACAATCAAAGCTTCCCCTCTTCTCTTCCCCTAAGCATAGATAGTCTAAACTATGTTAACAAGGGAATTTGGAGTCTAGCCTCCCCCTTGATTGTCTTGTGTATTGGCCTCTTGATATTATTTTCAAATTCACCCACGCATGTGTGGGATGCTGCAATGACATGTGTGTAAGCTCATAGGGCCCTACTTCGTGAGATTCCACCATTGGACCGGTGAAGAACGGGAAGGACACCCTTTCTATTCTCAAAGGGTGCAAGGTGAGTTCCTCCCTTAGATTAGCCCTAGTTTCTTATGGTAGAATCGCATGCTAGATTTCTTTGATGTTGTAGAACCGCATGCTAGATCTACTTGAGGTTTTAGAATCACATGATAAGCTTTATTAGAAGCGCATGATAAGTTTAGTTGCTGAATGTAGCTTCGGATTTCATTATAAAGACTATCAAACCTAATTTCTCAAAGCGTTAGTTTAAATGGGTTTCATAGTTATATCTTAAATAGCAAATGTTTTCAAAAGCGTTGTTTGAATGTTGCATGCTTGGTGATCCCATCATCTTGGTATCAGAGCTTAGGCTCTTAGAGTAGGATTTTATAAGACCAAAACTTTATTTTCCTACTACTAAGGCGATTTTTGGACCTAGGTGTTTGAAAGAATTTGATTAACTATATTATACCACCTTAGGGTCTATTTTCAAAAACTTTACTCATTTCGAAAATGGCTACTAGATCCGGTGCCCCCTATGGTCTCAATCAAGCTATTGACCATGAGGTGAGTGCCCTCTCAATTGAAATGGCCTCCCTTAGAGAGACCCTAGCAACCCTTCAACATTCCATAGGTGTCATAGACAATAGGCTTAACACCCTAGAGTCTAACTCTAAGATGGACCCCCAAACTACTAGCCGACCTAATAGTGGATCCCACCCAAGGGAACCAAATGTTCAAGGATCTCCTTCACACACCCCTAGAGTCAATCATGCTCAAACCGAATGGGAAGGGCCTCATGCCCCTCAAGCCCCCTATCATAGACCTAGAGAGTATGATGTGCAACGTGCCATCAAGCTCAACCCCCCTACTTTTGGTGGGTCTCTTAACCCCAAGGAGTTCTTAGATTGGGCCACAAAGTTAGACCAATACTTTGACTATAGCCTTATGCACCATGAAAGTAAGGTTAGGTTCACAAAGTGCCTATTAGAAGGATCCGCTAGACTCTATTGGACCCATGTTGAAAGAACTATAGAAAGGGATGGTAAGCCACCCGTTGAATCTTGGGATGAAATGAAATACCTACTTAGGCAGAAGTATGTCCCACCTGGTTTCATGCAAAAGCTTAAGGATGAACTTAATAGTCACACTCAAGGCTCCTCTACTGTAGAAGCCTATCAAAACAAACTAGAAGAACTCCTTATTAGGTGTGAAGCCAAAGAAGACCAAGGTATGATCCTAAGTCGATTCAAGAATGGTCTTAGACCTGACATTAAGAGGGCCTTGACCTATTTTCAATTAGATACCCCGGAGATAGCTTACCAAAGGGCTATAGAAGTTGAGCAAGAACTTAAGAATAGGAAGGAAACCCTCCCTCCCCGGCCCATCTATAGGCCAGCTCCTATGCATTTGCCTTCTAGCTCAAACCCAAAACCAAGAACTGCTCAAACTACAGACATCCCCACTTGTTATAACTGTAGGCAGAAGGGACATTTTGCAAAAGAGTGTCCTAGTCCTAAGAAGGTCATGAAGGTCATGGTCCTAACTGAGGAAGAGGAAGACATAGACCCTGAGCCCACCCTTGAGGGAAACCCTGATCAAGAGATAGAAGTCAATGACTATGATAGTAGTGAAGACATCTTCAACACCTTAGGGGTAGTTAGGTGTACCCTTGTCAAACCTGCCCCCACTGAGGACTGGCGCCGAACCAGTATCTTCCACACCTACACCAAATGCCATGGTCACATGTGCAAAGTGGTCATTGATGGTGGAAGCAGCCTCAATGCTGTCTCCCATATAGCTGCTACAAAACTGAACCTCAAGATGGAACCCCGACCTAGTCCTTACAATATTTCTTGGGTTAACCAAACCAGTGTCCCTGTGACCCATAGGTGCCTCGTACCTATCCAGTTTGGTACTTATGAGGACAAGATCTGGTGTGACGTCCTTACTATGGATGTAGCCCAAATCCTCTTAGGACGCCCTTGGTTGTATGACATGGATGTTGTCCACTACGGTCGGACCAATACCTATGTCTTCACCCATAAAGATCAAAAGATTAGGCTCAAACCCTCTCTCCCCAAAGAACTTAGAGCCACAACTAGTAAGGGTAAGATAGAGGAACCCAAGAAAGACCAGCCTACCATACAACTTATAAGGCCTCAAACCTTCACTAAGGAAATTATAGAAGATCAACCCCTTTACACCTTAGTCATCAAAGAAACCAACCCTGAAGTGGATGAGAAGCCTCCCCCAGAAGTAGAATCCTTGCTCCAAGAATTTAGTGAGCTCACTCCAGAGGACCTCCCTGAAGGACTGCCACCTCTTAGGGACATACAACATGCCATAGACCTAGTTCCTGGATCCTCTCTTCCCAATCTGCCCCACTACAGGATGAACCCTACCGAGCATGAGGAGCTCAAAAGACAAGTAGATGATTTATTGTGTAAGGGTTACATCAGGGAAAGCCTAAGTCCCTGCGCCGTCCCAGCCCTTCTTACCCCAAAGAAGGATGGCAGTTGGCGCATGTGTATAGATTGTAGAGCTATCAACAAGATTACCATCAAGTATAGGTTCCCCATACCTAGGCTTGATGACATGCTAGATATGCTAGTAGGGTCCAAATGGTTTTCCAAGCTTGACCTCAGAAGTGGATATCATCAGGTTAGGATTAGAGAAGGGGATGAATGGAAGACCGCCTTCAAAACCAAAGACGGCTTATATGAGTGGTTAGTCATGCCTTTCGGGCTAACCAATGCCCCTTCCACATTTATGAGGCTTATGACCCAAGTACTTAGACCCTACATAGGGAAGTTCCTAGTTGTGTACTTTGATGACATACTTATCTATAGTAAGTCACAAAAGGAGCACCTAGGGCACTTAAGGCAGACTCTAACCCTTCTTAGAGATGAAAAGCTTTATGTCAACCTGAAGAAATGCTCTTTTCTATCTCCTAAAGTTGTCTTTCTAGGGTTTATTGTTTCTGACCTTGGGCTCCAAGCTGACCCATCTAAAGTCCAAGCCATATTAGACTGGCCTGAGCCTAAGACCCTTACTGAAGTTAGGAGCTTTCATGGCCTTGCTACTTTCTACCGTAGGTTCATACGGAATTTTAGCACCATAGTAGCTCCTATCACCAATTGCATGAAACAAGGGGACTTTAGTTGGACCAAGTCTGCCAATAGGGCTTTCACTGAGCTTAAGAGTAGAATGACCTCTGCCCCTGTTTTGAGATTGCCTGACTTTGGCAAGGTCTTTGAGGTTGATTGTGATGCTTCTGGCATTGGCATAGGTGGGACCCTCAGCCAAGAAGGTCACCCTATTGCCTTCTTCAGTGAAAAGCTGAATGAGGCCAAGCAGAAATACTCAACCTATGACAAAGAGTTCTATGCCGTAGTTCAATCTTTAAGGCATTGGCGGCACTACCTTCTCCACCATGAGTTTACTTTAAATAGTGACCACCAAGCCCTGTCCTACCTTAGTGCCCAAAGAAAACTCAATGCTAGACATGCCAAATGGGTAGAATATTTACAACAGTACACTTTTGTCCTAAAACACAAATCTGGATCTAACAACAAAGTTGCTGATGCTCTAAGTAGGGTAGTCTTCATTTTACAAACTATGCATGCTGAACTTGTAGGATTTGAACAAATGAAAGCTGCTTACCTAGATTGCCCTGACTTTTCTGCTATTTATGATGATTTGACTAGAGATAATATGAGTCACCCCATGTACACCCTTAGGGATGGATATCTCTTCCTTGGACCAACACTCTGTGTGCCTAAGTCCTCAATCCGGGATTTCCTAGTTTGGGAACTCCATGGAGGAGGGTCTGCTGGGCACCATGGTCGAGAGAAGACCCGTGCCTTGGTCGAGGAAAGATTCTTTTGGCCTCAACTCTACCGAGATGTGGCCAAGGTAGTTAGGCATTGTGGAACCTGTCAATCCACTAAAGTCCAGAAGCACAATTTTGGACTGTACACCCCTCTGCCTATTCCCCAGGCACCGTGGCAGGACATTAGTATGGACTTTGTTCTAGGATTGCCTAGGACTGCTGCTAGGCATGACTCAATTTATGTTGTGGTAGACCGGTTCACAAAAATGGCTCATTTCATACCTTGTACTAAAACTACCGATGCCTCCCATATGGCTAGAATCTTCTTTAGAGACATTGTTAGGTTGCATGGTACCCCTCTCACTATAGTTTCGGATAGAGATACTAGATTTGTTAGTCATTTCTGGAGGACACTATGGGCTCTTTTAGGCACAAAGCTGAAGTTCTCAACGGCCTACCATCCCCAGACGGATGGGCAGACCGAAGTGGTCAACCGATCACTTGGGAGCATCCTTAGGAGTCTCGTAGGAGAACACCCCAGTGATTGGGACAAGCTGTTGCCTACAGCTGAGTTTTCCTACAATAGTGTTCCCAACAGGACTACTGGTCTGTCTCCCTTCCAGGCAAACTTAGGATACCAGCCTAACAAGCCCATTGACCTATTTTCTGCCCCTAGACATTGCAAGACCTCTATTTCGGCCCGAGATTATGCTTTTCATATTTCACAATTACATCATGAGCTATTCAGTAAGATTCAAGACTCTGTTAATCAATATCGTGATGATACTAATAAACATCGCCGAGAGAAGGTATTTTCTGTAGGGGATCAGGTAATGTTGCGGGTCCGCGAGGAGCGCATCCAAGGTCCCGGCCGCAAATTGGACGCCAAGGGCATCGGGCCCTTCACTATTCTGAAGAAGGTCAACAATAACGCCTATCTCCTGGACCTACCGCCAGAACTGGGGATATCCTCCACCATCAATGTGGAAGATCTGACGCTGTATCACCCGCCTCTCTCGATACAAGAACCAGAGACTTACCACGACTCAGAGATCGAGGCTATACTCGAGGACCAGACCCGACTCACCCCTGATGAGGTACAGCTTTATTACCGCATCAAATTTACTGATGGTGAGGAGGCCTGGCTCCCCGAGGCTGAGCTTGCTAGGTCCGCACCCGAGCTTCTCCAAGGGTACAAAGATAATTCTCCAGAGGAGAATTTTTCCCACCCCGGGAGAGCTGATGTGGGACCAAAGCAGGACCTTCGGAGGTCCACCCGGGTCCGAAAGAAGCCCTCTCGGTATGGCTATCCTAGCCATTAGATATGGCTTCCTTAGGACCCCCTTTTGTTGCTTATTTTGTCTTAGACTAGGGTGCATCATATGGTAGGTTAGATCCACCCTCCCATTACACCATGTAGTTACATGCCTAGGATCCGCCACTTATGTATAGTAGGTTAGTGCATGAAATTAATGTAATAGTATAGGTCAACTCTATTCTTGGAATGCAAGTCAAAATCAGGTCAAGACAACTCCAAGAGATGCCATGGGCCATCAGCCCAATTCAAGAGGGAATCAGCCCATCCCAACCTAATGGAGCAACACCACAAGTACCCAACACTCCACCATCCTAGTTGGCAGCCATGGGATTTGTCTCTACTCCAACCGCCCTTTCCTTTGAAGTAGAGATGGACAAGACCACTCCCTCATCAGATGTTGCAGCCCTTGCAGTCAACATGCGTCAGCCACCAGCTTGTGCAGCCCCTTACATCCATCTTGCGCCAGCCAACAAAGTCAAGGAGCAGCCTGCACTTTGCAACAACTCCAGTCCACTCAAGTGCCAGCCGCCCATGCCATTTGCAGCCTGCACAATGTCAGCCATCAACAGCCTCTTCAGTCCATCTTCACTTCAGTTTCCGAAACTCTCAACCTGCTGAAGACTCCAATGTCAAACTCCAAGCAACCGCCCACTTGAAAAGAAACCAGCCCTTGAATTGTCTCCATCATGCTTGACTTGTGTGACTTGTTTTTTGAGCTTAGAAAGGGAGTTAACCGTTGGAGACTCCCCTATATGTTGTAACCTCTTGTAAATTGCAAGCTAGTGTTGAATGAATTTCGAATTTCAGAAGTGTGTCTTCAAAATGGTGTGTGTCACCTAATCCCCCTTTTCCTCCCACCTTTGCCGAAAGCCCCTTTCCATCCTTTCTTGCTCTTCCACCTTCCACCTCCACTTGCGTTTGTCATGAAGAAGGGAGCTCACGCCACTTCCTCCCTCTAGCCTTGAAGAGCCTTCAATCAAGAGGAGGAGCTGAACACATTCAAGACTCAAGAAGGTGTCAACAACTCCATGCCGAGAACAAGCCACCCCCACTTAGCTAAGTCTTCTTCTCCTTTGGGTCATTGTTCTTTGTTACTTGTTGATGTGGATCTTTGAAACTTGTTGGACAGCCCCTTTGCACTCACGCTGAATTTCTGCAGGTGGCGCAAGGCCAAGGAATGACAATCAAAGCTTCCCCTCTTCTCTTCCCCTAAGCATAGATAGTCTAAACTATGTTAACAAGGGAATTTGGAGTCTAGCCTCCCCCTTGATTGTCTTGTGTATTGGCCTCTTGATATTATTTTCAAATTCACCCACGCATGTGTGGGATGCTGCAATGACATGTGTGTAAGCTCATAGGGCCCTACTTCGTGAGATTCCACCATTGGACCGGTGAAGAACGGGAAGGACACCCTTTCTATTCTCAAAGGGTGCAAGGTGAGTTCCTCCCTTAGATTAGCCCTAGTTTCTTATGGTAGAATCGCATGCTAGATTTCTTTGATGTTGTAGAACCGCATGCTAGATCTACTTGAGGTTTTAGAATCACATGATAAGCTTTATTAGAAGCGCATGATAAGTTTAGTTGCTGAATGTAGCTTCGGATTTCATTATAAAGACTATCAAACCTAATTTCTCAAAGCGTTAGTTTAAATGGGTTTCATAGTTATATCTTAAATAGCAAATGTTTTCAAAAGCGTTGTTTGAATGTTGCATGCTTGGTGATCCCATCAAAATTCTCCACGGCCTATCATCCTCAGACGGATGGGCAGACCAAAGTGGTCAATCGATCACTAGGGAGCATTTTGAGGAGTTTGGTAGGAGAACACCCAGGCACATGGGATAAGCTGTTGCCCATTGCCGAGTTCTCCTATAATAGTGTTGTCAACAAAACCACAGGATTGTCCCCTTTTCAGGCCAACTTAGGGTACCAGCCCAGAAAACCTGTTGATTTGTTTCCTTTACCTAGGCACTCTCATATTTCTATGTCTGCTAAAGATTTTGCTACTCACATGTCCCATTTACATCATGAAATTCACTGTCAAATGCTTGATGCTGTAAATTCCTATCGCAAGAGTGCTAACAGAAAACGCCGAGAAAGGAAATTCTCTGTAGGTGAACAGGTTATACTGCGGGTCAGGGAGGAGCGCATCCATGGATCTGGCCGCAAGTTGGACCCAAAAGGAATCGGGCCATTCACCATTGTAGAAAAGATCAACGACAACGCCTACATCTTGGATCTACCACCGGACTTGGGGATCCCCACCACTGTCAATGTGGAGGATCTCACGCACTATGAGGAGCCGGTGCACATCGGGGAGTTGACTGACAGGCCTGAGCTGCAGAGCATACTTGAAGATCAGACCCGACTCACCCCAGACAAGGTACAAGTGTTTTACCGTGTTAAATTTACGTCGGGTGAGGAGGCTTGGCTTCCCGAAGAAGAGTTGGCACAGGCCGCTCCGGAATTACTCCAAGGGTACAAGGATAATTCTCCAGAGGAGAATTCTTCCCACCCGGGGAGAAATGATGGAGGGGCCAACCCTGCCCCAAGGAGGTCTGGAAGGACTAGGAGGAAGCCCATCAGATATGGCTTTCCCTCCTAGGTCATCTTTCTTACCTTATTTGCACTTTCCTTATTTGCATTGAATAAAGCTCTAATGCATTGTGTAGTTTCCTTATTTGCTTCTAAAATAGTCTACTGGCCTTTGTGTTAATAATTGGGCAGGTTATAGCCCAACTCAAGGGAAGCTAGGAAGCTCAAGCTAAAGCCACTCAAGTAGAGCTCCAATTATGGAAGGAGGCACTTCAACTACTTCAACTAAAGACTCCAAGTTGAAGGGGCTTACAATCAATGCAACTCCACCTTCCATATCAACCTAGGCGCCACTCAATATGATGATGATTCGAATGCAAGAAATCAGCCCACAATTTAATGCGCCTAGCCATCAACAATCTAGATCCACAAATCAAGGGATCACCATTTAGATCCACAAATCAAGGGATCATCATCTAGATCCACAATTTGAGGAATCACCCTTGGAAACCTCTTAACCGCCCATGCTCTTGAAGGAAGATTTTCGAATTCAAATAAGTCCAAGGCATGAAGGCGCCATCTCATCCATGCAAACAAGGAAGGAGCTCATAAAGAATTCGGCTACAAGGAAGCTGCATCAAGAAAGAATTCGAAATTCAAAAGGGCTAAAGGAAATGTATTAAATGTCATTAATTTCTTCCTTAAACCTTATGATTGCGCCTAGGGTGAATTGTCACCCTTGCCCATGGCTTGTTGAGCCTATAAATTGTAACCTCCCCTCTCTTTGTCTATTAGTTGCCTAGTGAAAAGAATCCTTGTGTTAGCATTGGTGATTGTCGCCTAAGAGTATTCTATCTCCCCCCTTCTCTAAAGGGCCGAGCCCTTTCCCTTCTCCCCCCTTTCTTCTCAAGTCTTCAACGCAACTCAACCACTTGAAGGATCTTGCGCACCTTTGGAGGGACTCTAAGAAGCTTCATCCTTTGTCCTCGGCAATCAACAAAGACCCTTAGGGGTTCTTCACTTTCGGCTTGCATGAAGGCTACACCAACAAGACTTCAAATTCGGCTAAGTTCTTTCCCCTCTTCCATCTATAGATTCTAGAACTTGTTTTCTACACTAATCTAAACTTTGTTTGAAGGGGCGCAAGGACTTGGAGGACTCTTCACTAAGCGCAAGCTTTCTCCCCTCCCCCTCTCTCTCTTTAGTTAAGTGTTAAGGGAACTTGTGAGGCTTAACCTCCCCCTTAGTTTTGCTTTGTAATATGAATCCGTGGTGTGTGCGGATCCCGTTTGTCTGTGTTTGCTTGTAATGATGCAATACCTTCCATCAGAGTAGGACCGTTGAAGATCGGGACGATACGATCCTTCTATGCTCAAGGATCGCACTGTGAGTATTCCTACTTGTCTTTCAATTTGTAGGTAATTGCTATTTCTTTTAAGTAGTCTAAATAGTTTAGTGTCGTTTTCTTTATTTATAAAAATACAAAACATATTTTCCAACTCCGTTTAGAGTAATTTCGGTTTTTTATCAAAAATACAAAAAAATATTTTCTGAAAGCGTTGTTTGAATGCTCCCATACTTGTGAGTGATCCCACCTCCATCATGTTTGATTGATTAGGGCTTGAGATCGGTAAGCTTCGATCGAGAGATTTGATGCGAGATCGGTGAGATCAGGAGCATCTTGAGATCAACGGTGATCTTGAGCCTTGAGGTTCAATAAGATCGACCATTGCTTGGGCTGATTTGGTCTTGGACCAAAGTCATTTGAACCGGCTCATCTTGTGAGCGCTTGGTTCAAAGATTCGAATGGGGTGAAGGAGTTACGGTTCACTTCATGTGAACGCATAACCGTTGAGAGTAATGGGTTGCTATTTTTGGATAGCAACGCCTCCACGTTGATTACAACGTTCGCTCAATCGCCTCTCATCACTTTGGACGATTTTTCTCTCTTCTCGTGTGACAAAGCTCTCGACGAGCGTAGAGGAAGTTCTTCTTCGCCAAGCCCAAAGGATCTCATCTCCTCCACGTGCAAAGGACCCTTGAAGCTTTGCTAGCACAAAGACGACAAGGAGAAGCCATTCCTCATCGTGTGTGCGTCGACTAGGGAGAAGATCCCTTTCGGTCTTTGATTCCAACACACCATCCAACGAATGGCGATGGTATGATTCTTCTTGATATTTGTAATCGGTTTTTCATAGTTGATCATATATATCATGCAACCGATTCTTGATGCCCTAATTTCCGCCCATGCAATAGTGTTCTATGTGCATGTATTAGGGTTTTGCGCCCCCCCTCTTGAAAGGGGTTTTATCCGCTTGCGCTCCCCCCTTGAAGGGGTCTCCTGCAATATCCATTCCGATGACTTGGGTAGCAGCGATGCACTTCTAGGTGCCAATCACTGCTTGTGATGACTCGGTTCATCACTGCCAACGTCTGAGGAACCTACAGGGTCGCACAACTTGAAACTCGGGTTCTCGTATTGATCGGATAGCCTATTGATTGAGTTATTGGATAACTCAGATCCGTTTGGGAGAATCCATCAGCACCACTGTGCTAGGTGAGATGAAAGGAATCATTCGGAGCTAACTTATTTTTGGGCCTAGTAGGCCAAATGGGCCCAATAAACCAAGTTGGGCTAATAGGCCAAATGGGCTCAATAAGCCATTTGGGCCATTGGGCCAAATGGAATGGCGCAAGCTACTTGGAGTGAGCTTGGCGCATTTCCTTGAGGTGGACAAATCCAAGTTGGACATCTTCTTAAGGTGAGAAGCTTGGAGCTTCTCACTTGGAGTGGGTGAATGTACTTGGGCGCATGGCACTTGGAGTGGGCGAAATGGGTTTTACCTCTTGAAGAGGTGTGTCTCTTCATGAAGAGGTGTGCCTCTTCACTAGTGAAGAGGTGCACCTATTCATGGGTATATAAACCCCCTTCCTCCCCCCTTGTCGCAACTCTTGCCCCCCTTGTCCCCTTGTCGCCACTCCTAGAAAGAGGGAGAGGGATGTTCGCTCATTGCCTCTCCTCTTCCCTTTAGTGAGTTCGGAACTTTGGAAGTTCCTTGGTGCCCTCCTCTCCAAAGTTGGACTTTGGCTTCGGTTGATTCCGGTTCAGATCTTGGTGGAGTGCTTCAAGAGTTGGAGTCCGACAAAGCTCCACCTCCTCTCCTTGGCATCTCCTCTGGAGTTGGCGTAAGTGATTGAGGAAGTCTCCCAAAGGCGTGGATCTTCTTTCCGAGGATAACACCGGGCGTTGAAGAAGAGGATTCGAGGTTCGGCTGTGTGCGAGACTATAGAGGGCGAACGCTTGGGCGCCTGCATCACATCCTCCTCCTCGCTGCAAGGTATCATCTCCTACTCACCGTGTCGATTCCCTCGCAAGACTCGATCTTCTGGGTTTTTGGGACTGGTCTGATTCGGGGATTGCTTCCGTTGTGCATGTCTGTAAAAATTTTAAAATCTCTGGGGTTTCCCAACACTCCAAGCACGGGCAGGCTGTGCCCGCCTCTGTGGATCTCGACGATGCCAAACACGGGCGTGACTCCAAGCACGGGCAGGCCGTGCTCGATTCTGTGGATCACGGCGACTCTGAACACGGTTGTGCTCGCCATCACGGCCAGGCCGTGTTCGCCCCTGACGACTCGTTACAGCCCCGACGACCCCACTTCGACGTGCATCGCCCTCCCTACCATGTTGCTCCACCCAATGATGACCCAAAGGAACCCAACAACGTGGAAATCCGACGATCCCAATGCCAAAGTAAGCCCCCGGATCGCTTCTTGGGAGTCATTAGTCTCCTTTCCATACACACCGGCATAGCGCAGCCCAAGGGCGTTCCAAGCTAACCCCCTAAGGATCCAACTCCAAGTGGGCCACTCAATCTCATTAGTAACACGGCCCAAGATAGAGCCGCGACGGTGGTAGCCCAGCCCACAACTTCAAAGTTTTGCTGTTTTATCGCGATGTGCTCAGAGCGCGTCTAAACCATCTACGCTAAGACGCGTACGTTGAAGGACCAAGGACCTGCGCCCCTTGTAGGAATAGTTGGTAGTTGGTAGGATTCTATGCTTTCTTGTTTTATGTGGCAGCTTGACCACTTTTTGGTAGTTAGTTTGTTAGGATGTTGTCCCCGTGTCTTGTTCCCCCTTAGTTAGGAGGGCCATCCCGTGGCCTTCTTCAGCGAGAAATTGAACGCTGTTCGCCAGCGTTATTCTACGTATGATAAGGAATTCTACGCGATTGTTCAGTCCCTTCGGCAATGGAGGCATTATCTACTCCATCGCGAGTTCGTATTATACAGTGACCATCAGGCCCTTTCCTTCCTTAATGCCCAAAAGAAGTTGGGCGCCCGCCTGTTGGTGTATATGCCCTAGAACCTAGTTTTGGTCCACTTATGTACTACTTGATTTTGATATTTATATCATTCTGGCATTGTCGTTATCTATGTTTGTTTACATCTGCGCATATGTACTAACATGATAATGTCCCTGGAGACAGATTGGATCTGTACTCAAACTATAGTCCCCAGTCGATGTACCTTAGTGGATAAGGGACAGCTCTGGTACATGTGAGACTGGTATATGGGCTGGTTACGCACGGGGTGCTAACGCAGGCATATGGGTATATCAGTGGTGGATATACTGGACCGACCCGCTGTGAGGCTCTGACTTGGTGTCATGAGTTAACCTCACAAGTGACAGGAGATGCATTGATCCCTTGACTTGAGGTCATTGACTCTTCTGTGTGGTTAGGAACATGCTTTGATACAACCTAACGCCTCGCCGTAAGCTGGGAGGTCATAACGGTTGTCATTGGGTATGTGACGACCCATATGAGAAGATCAATGGACAGACATAGGATTTGCCCCTTCCTATGGGAAGCTTGATATCCACGGGGCCCCCCATGGTTGCATGACTGAAAGTGTATGGCCATACCCAGGTGAAAGCTTGATTTAGTCATGACCATGAGATTGGGTAAAAATAAAGTGGTGACACACTTTATCCAATCGGATATCAGTTCGGCAAAGAGACTGTAATGCATCGGTATCTTGTTGCGATGATGGGGATGTCGATGTGATATCCATTCCGAAGACTTGGGTAGCAGCGATGCACTACTAGGTGCCAATCACTGCTTGTGATGACTAGGTTCATCACTACCAACGTCTGAGGAACCTACAGAGTCGCACAACTTGAACTCGGGTTCTCGCATTGATCGGGTAGCCTATTGATTGAGTTATTGGATAACTCAGATCTGTTTGGGATAATCCATCAGCACCACTGTGCTAGATGAGATGAAAGGAATCATTTGGAGCTAACTTGTTTTTTGGGCCTAGTAGGCCAAATGGGCCTAATGGGCCATTTGGGCCAAATGGGCCCAATAGACCAAGTTGAGCTAATAGGCCAAATGGCCTCCATGAGCCATTTGGGCCAAATGGGCCAAGTGGAATGGCGCAAGCAACTTGGAGTGAGCTTGGCGCATTTCCATGAGGTGGACAAACCCAAGTTGGCATCTTCTTAAGGTAGGAAGCTTGGAGCTTCTCACTTGGAGAGGATGAATCTACTTGGGCGAATTGGGCTTTACCTCTTGAAGAGGTGTGTCTCTTCATGAAGAGGTGAATGAACTTGGGCGCATGGGACTTGGAATGGGCGAATTGGGTTTTACCTCTTGAAGAGGTGTGTCTCTTCGTGAAGAGGTGCACCTATTCATGGGTATATAAACCCCCTAGCCCCCCTTTTGTCGGGTTACACACTCTCCTCTCCTCTTCCCTTTGTCGCCACTCCTGAGGTATTCGACCATTAAGAGAGTTGGACTCTCTTCCTTACTTGGTTCAGTTCCTGCAAGTTCCTTGGCGCCCTCCTCTCCAAAGTTGGACTTTGGATTTGGTTGATTCCTGTTTGGATCTTGGTGGAGTGCTTCAAGAGTTGGACTCCGACGAAGCTCCACCTCCTCTCCTTGGCATCTCCTCTGGACTTGGCGCAAGTGATTGAGGAAGTCTCCCAAAGGCGTGGATCTTCTTCCTGAGGATAGCACCGGGCGTGGAAGAAGAGGACTCGAGGTTCGGCTGTGTGCGAGACTGCAGAGGGCGCACATTTGGGCGCCTGCACCGCATCCATCATATTCGTTGCAAGGTATCATCTCCTACTCACCGTGTCGATCTCCTCGCAAGACTCGATCTTCTGGGTTTTTGGGACTGGCCTGCTTCGGGGATTGCTTCCGCTATGCTTGTCTGTAAAAATTTTAAAATCCCCGAGGTTTCCCAACAGTGGTATCAGAGCCAACTTGCGAACTCGAACGGTGTTTATGCTTTTATTGTATGCTTGCATGCCATCTGAAATTTTTTGAAAAATTGCATATGCGCATGAATTTTTCTAAGTAAGAAAAATTATAAGTTTTTCGTTCCTAACATCTATTCGACTCTTTGGTTTTCGCTTTCTTCACATGGTGGGATAGACCCACAAGTGAGAGAATTAATTTCTCCCCACGCATGTAGGATAGACCTACTATGTGGGACTTCTTGGCAAGTTAAGGATTGCAAGGGTAGACGGCAAGCATGCTTGGAGCATACATGCGTCACTTGTAGACTCCTGAGAGAAACGAAAATCTTAGATTTGCGAGTGGACGTTGAGGTTCAAAGACATATTTTCTAAGAAACTAAAACTGAAGTTTTATGTTTTCATGAGCATATAGAAAAGCATGAGATGATTGTGCATCGTGTTGTGGTCATAGTCAAGCCCCTTGTATGCCTGTGATGTATTCTCTGTGAGGCCTGCGTGCCACTTTTTCTTTTTGTTTTGTAAACGCACAAAGAAGATTAAGGGCGCATCCCTCTTGAAGCTTACATCTTGGCGCATCAATCATGATGGCGCATCTTGCTTGATGGCACAAGTAAGGGCTTGGCCGAACCGTAGGGTTCGTGAGCTATCCCTCTTGGCACAAGCATGATGGTGCATCATGCATGGAGGAGCAATCAATGTCTTGGCCGAACCCTTGGGTTTGCGTGCTATGCCTTGATGTGGAGGACCTTGAAGCCGCACTTGAAGATAAAGCTTGGTGGCGGCTAGGTTAGGTCTTGTTGGGGCTTGTCACCTAGGTCAAGCATTGAACATCCTTCGGCATGTGATGGTTCAATGTGTTGATTAGGCTATGACCACATCGCCTGTTTACTGCTTTTAATATCTGCAAAAGCATGCCTGGATGTGTTTATCATTTTGTTATCACTATAGGATTGCATGCCTGTAATGTTAGACAAAAGATAAAACTAAGAGCATGAGACCTCAAAAACCCTCAAAAATAATATCAAGTCTGTAGCCTTCTGACGCGTAGCCCTCATCAAGCTATCGATCAGTGGTGTTGTGCACTGTTTCCCACCCTCGTGGGACACACCCACTTATCTTTAGAAGGTGTGTGGTGACAATGGTTTCCCCAGTCTAGTTTTAACCTGGGCGTGCCTTCGCAAGGAAACTCGTTGGCCCTGGGCATAACGGTTAGGAATGGACTTGACTAGAAGTTCACATGTGCTGGGCACATGGTGAAAGTCTAGAGGCATCGTTGAGAGGTTAGGATTTCATGTTGTATCCAGCCCTCGCTGGACATGAAATGCCCAGACTGTCTCAACAAGGGGAGTTGCTTGGAGCAACCGGCCGGCGCGCCCACCTTAGGAAACATGGGTTACTTTATGCATCTCATCCCACCCTTGTGGGACGCGAAGCCTCATGTGAAATAAGGATCCCATCTCACTAGGAAGTCTTAAACTTCCCGATTGACTTTGTGGGTTGTCAATTTGAATTTAAAATAGTGGGAGCAGCAATCATTTAAAACAAGTCCAGTTTAAATGATTCGAAGTAGTACTAATCTGTTTTTCCTGGGTGTTGTAGAACAATGGCTATGAACACTGTCGGATTATCACTGCGATCACTCCTTGATAAGGATAAGTTAATTGGAACTAACTCTATGGACTGGCATCGGAACTTGAGGATAGTCCTCAAGCCCGAGAAGAAGCTGTATGTCCTTGAACAGGCTCTTCCTGCGGCTCCTCCGCCTAATGCCCGAACGGCAGACAAAGATGCTTATAGAAAGCATCAGAATGACTCTTTGGAGGTTGCATGTCTTATGCTAGCCAGCATGGCACCTGAACTGTAGGTGCAATATGAGGAGCAAAACGCTTTTCAGATGATCACTCATCTGAAACAGATGTTCGAGGCTCAGGCTAGAACTGAGAGATTTGACACCGCCAAAGTAGTCTTTCGGTGTAAGTTGTCTGAGGGTGCACCAGTGAGACCCCATGTTCTCAAACTTATTGGGAATGTGGATCATCTCAGGAGACTGGGACATGCCATAGACAACGAGCTGGTTGTGGATCTTATTCTGCATTCTCTGCCCCCTAGCTTCAGTCCGTTTATTATTAATTTCAACATGAACCGGATTGAGTGCACACGGGAGGAATTAATGAATATGCTCCAAACAGCCGAGCATGAGATGGGTAAGACTAAACCCAATTCTGTTCTTTTGGTCCCTGCGACCAAGAAGATAAAGAAGAAGGGTAAGGCACGTGCTAAGAGCAGTGTCAGAGGTCCTACCAAGGCACTGAAGAAAAAGGCAAAAAAGTCAAAGGACCAGAGGTGTTTTCACTGTGGCGAACAAGGTCACTGGAGAACGGACTGCAAGTAGCTTCAGAATGAGGAGAAGAAAGGCTTGGCCTTAACTTCTAGCTCAGGTATCTATGTTACAGAAGTCAATCTTTCTACTTCTATGTCATAGGTATTGGATACCACATGTGGGGCTCATATTTGTACAAATATGCAGGGGCTCAAGAAAAGTAGATCGGTGCGGCCTGGAGAGATTGACCTACGCGTTGGAAATGGGGCACAGGTTGCTGCTGTTGCTGTAGGCGTTTTGACTCTCTCCTTGCCTTTTGGACTTCAATTAGAACTAGATAATTGCTTTTGTGTACCTTCACTTACTAAGAACATTGTATCCATTCCTTGCTTAGCAAAGAAGGGATTTAAGTTTGAAATAAATAAGAACTCTTGTTCTTTTTCATTTGCAAATATGTTCTATGGGAAGGGTACTTTGTGCAATGGTCTATATATCTTGGATATGGAAAGTTCTATTTGTAACATAAGTAATAAAATGACCAAACTGAGTGGTTCAGTTGGTGCTTTCCTATGGCACTGTCGATTAGCCCATATAAACAAGAATCGCATCCAACAACTTCATGCAAATGGGTTGTTAGATTCAAGTTCCTTAGAGGAATTTGATACTTGTGAACCTTGTTTATTAGGGAAAATGACAAAGGCGCCCTTCACCAAGATTGGTGAGAGGGCATGAGGTTTATTGGATCTCATACATACTGATGTGTGTGGGCCTTTCAATAAACAAGCCAGAGGAGGGTACAACTACTTCATTACCTTCACTGATGACTTCAGTAGGTATGGTTATGTCTACTTAATAAGGCATAAATCTGAGTCCTTTGAGAAATTCAAGGAGTTCAAGAATGAAGTAGAGAACTAGCTTGGAAGATCCATTAAAGCTCTTCGATCAGATCGAGGTGGAGAGTACCTGAGTGGTGAGTTCTTTGACTATTTGAGAGAGTCTTGGATCATATCCCAACTCACTCATCCTGGAACACCTCAATGGAATGGTGTGTCTGAAAGGAGAAATCGAACTTTATTGGATATGGTTCGATCCATGATGAGTCATGCAACTCTACCTCCATCATTCTGGGGGCATGCACTAGAGACAGCTTCTCTAATACTGAATAACGTTCCATCTAAGAGTGTCTCCAAAATACCATACGAGATGTGGAGTGGGAGACGCCCTAATCTCACTTTTATCAAGATCTGGGGATGTGAGGCTTATGTCAAACGTCAGGATTCTAGCAAGCTAGAACCTTGATCTGATAAATGTGTGTTTGTGGGGTATCCTAAGGAAACTAAAGGATACTACTTCTATGTCCCAACCGAGGACAAAGTTTTTGTTGCTCGGGGTGCTGTCTTTCTAGAGAAAGAATTTCTCATGAAAGAAGTTAGTGGGAGGAAGTTTGACTTGGATGAGGTCCAAGTGCAAGCACAAGACAAACAGATGGAATCTGAGCCACCTACACTGGTTGCTTGCCAACCTAAGGCTCAGACATAGGTCCCGCGTAGGTCTGGGAGAATTCGTCGTGCACCTGAAAGATACGGGTCGTTGCTGACCCAACATGATGGGATCTTCATCATTGAGGATGAACCTAGAACCTATGATGAGGCGGTCAGTGGACCGGACTCCGAGAGATGGCTTGACGCAATGCGATCCGAGATGGATTCCATGTCGGCTAACCAAGTCTGGGATTTGGTTGAGCTGCCTGATGGGGTAAAACCCATAGGGTGTAAATGGGTCTTCAAGAGGAAGACAGACATGGATGGCAATATAGTTACCTATAAGGGTAGACTAGTGGCTAAAGGATTTAAACAAGTCCACGGGGTGGACTATGATGAAACCTTCTCGCCAGTTGCCATGATCAAATCCATTCGGATTCTGCTTGCTATAGCTGCATATCATGACTATGAGATATGCCAGATGGATGTGAAGACTGCGTTCCTTAACAGGAAGCTAACTGAGGATGTGTATATGTCGCAACCTGATGGCTTCATCCATCCTGCAGAGGCTAATAAGGTCTGCAGGCTAAAGAGATCCATTTATGGATTAAAGCAAGCATCTCGAAGTTGGAATCTTCGATTTGATGAAGCCGTGAGAGATTATGGCTTTATCAAAAGCGAAGATGACGCCTGTGTATACAGAAAATTCAGTGGGAGCTTGGTGATTTTTCTGGTCTTGTATGTTGATGACATACTGCTCATCGGAAATAACATCCCTAGTCTTCAAGCTGTGAAGACATGGTTGTGGAAGTGTTTCGAGATGAAAGACTTAGAGGAGGCCACCTATATTCTAGGCGTAAGGATCTACCGGGATAGTTCCAAGAGGCTCCTGGCCCTTAGTCAGAGTACCTACATTGATACGGTCCTGGAGAGGTTCAACTTGGAGCAATCTAAGAAAGGATACCTTCCAGTAAGACATGACCTTACTCTCTCAAAGAGCCAGTGTCCTACAACACAGACTGAGAGGGATGACATGAGTCGAATTCCTTATGCTTCAGCAGTAGGATCGATCATGTATGCAATGTTGTGTACTAGACCAGATGTGGTATATGCTGTAAGCATAACCAGCCGATACCAATCCAATCCAGGTCTGCAGCATTATGTGGCTGTAAAGAACATCCTAAAGTATCTGAGAAGAACTAAGGATTTGTTCATGGTCTATGGGGGACAGGAAGAGCTTAGTATGCAGGGCTATACTGATGCATTGTTCCAGTCTGACCCTGACGACTTTAGATCGCAGGCATGCTATGTGTTCAGATTGAGTGGAAGTGCTATGAGCTGAGAGAGCTCTAAGCAATCCATTGTAACTGATTCTACGACCGAGGCTGAGTATGTCGTTGCTTCTAAGGCAGCCAAAGAAGCCGTTTGGATTAGGAAGTTCTTATGTGATCTTCAGGTGGTCCCTAGTGCAATGGATCCCATTGAACTCTATTGTGACAACAATGGAGCAATTGCACAAGCTAAGGAACCACGGTCTCATCAAAGATCCAAACACATACTCAGAAGATTTCACCTGATCAGAGAGATCATTGATAGAGGTGATGTCAAGATTAGCAGAGTTGACACAGAGAACAATCTGGCAGACCCATTGACCAAGGCTTTGGCGCAGCAGAAGCATGATGGTCACGCTAGAGATATGGGGTTGAGATTCCTCAACTTCTAGGTCTTAGTGCAAGTGGGAGATTGTTGGTGTATATGCCCGAGGACCTAGTTTTGGTCCACTTATGTACTACTTGACTTTGATATTTATATCATTCTGGCATTGTCATTATCTTTGTTTGTTTACATCTGCGCATATGTACTAACATGATAATGTCCCTGGAGACAGATTGGATCTGTGATGAACTATAGTCCCCAGTCGATGTACCTTAGTGGATAAGGGACAGCTCTGGTACATGTGAGACTGGTATATAGGCTGGTTACGCACGGGGTGCTAACGCAGGCATATGGGTATATCAGTGGTGGATATACTGGACCGACCCACTGTGAGGCTCTGACTTGGTGTCATGAGTTAACCTCACAAGTGACAGGAGATGCATTGATCCCTTGACTTGAGGTCATTGACTCTTCTGTATGGTTAGGAACATGCTTTGATACAACCTAACGCCTCGCCGTAAGCTGGGAGGTCATAACGGTTGTCATTGGGTATGTGACGACCCATATAAGAAGATCAATGGACAGACATAGGATTTGCCCCTTCCTATGGGAAGCTTGATATCCACGGGGCCCCCATGGTTGCATGACTGAAAGTGTATGGCCATACCCAGGTGAAAGCCTGATTTAGTCATGACCATGAGATTGGGTAAAAATAAAGTGGTGACACACTTTATCCAATCGGATATCAGTTCGGCAAAGAGACTGTAATGCATCGGTATCTTGTTGCGATGATGGGATGTCGATGTGATATCCATTCCGAAGACTTGGGAAGCAGCGATGCACTGCCAGGTGCCAATCACTGCTTGTGATGACTAGGTTCATCACTACCAATGTCTGAGGAACCTACAGAGTCGCACAACTTGAACTCGGGTTCTCGCATTGATCGGGTAGCCTATTGATTGAGTTATTGGATAACTCAGATTTGTTTGGGAGAATCCATCAGCACCACTGTGCTAGATGAGAAGAAAGGAATCATTTGGAGCTAACTTGTTTTTTGGGCCTACTAGGCCAAATGGGCCAAATGGGCCCAATATACCAAGTTGGGCTAATAGGCCAAATGGGCTCAATGAGCCATTTGGGCCAAATGGGCCAAGTGGAATGGCGCAAGCAACTTCGAGTGAACTTGGTGCATTTCCATGAGGTGGACAAACCCAAGTTGGCATCTTCTTAAGGTAGGAAGCTTGGAGCTTCTCACTTGGAGAGGATGAATCTACTTGGGCGAATTGGGCTTTACCTCTTGAAGAGGTGTGTCTCTTCATGAAAAGGTGAATGAACTTGGGCGCATGGGACTTGGAATGGGCGAATTGGGTTTTACCTCTTGAAGAGGTGTGTCTCTTCGTGAAGAGGTGCACCTATTCATGGGTATATAAACCCCCTAGCCCCCCTTTTGTCGGGTTACACACTCTCCTCTCCTCTTCCCTTTGTCGCCACTCCTGAGGTATTCGACCATTAAGAGAGTTGGACTCTCTTCCTGAAGGAACCCCAAAGATAAAGGGGGCAAAAACCCTAAGCATGGCGCTAATGAAAAATGATGCAAGCGGAAGCAAGGGTTTTAAAATCGTTTGCATGCCAATTGTTCAACTATCAAAGATTGATAAGAACAAGATCATACCATAGCCATGTAGATGGTGCGGCTTGGAAGAAGAAAGACCGAAGGGATCTTCTCCAAAGAAATCACACACAAGGGATGAAAGCTTCCTCCTTGCGCAAGTCTTGTGCTAGCAAGATTGGCAAGCTCTTTCAACCGTGTGTAGGAGATTAGATGAAAAGGGCTGCCTTCTTTTCGAGAGCTCTTCCTTCTTTTCGCAAGAACAACGCCTTCTCCAAGAGCAAGCCGTTTTCTCCACGCCCAAAGAGCAAAACCGAAAGCATTAGAGAGTAATCAAGCCATGAACGCATATGCGTTTAGCTTATGGAACTTTCCATAAATGGCAACGATTAAGAGTTGGCGTTCATGGTTCATGTTTCCATGAACCAAACGCAACCTCTTCTCCCTCTTGAACCAAGCGCTCAACCCATGAGCCGGTTCAATTTCATTGGTTCAATTTCGAAACCAAATCAGCCCAGAATTAAGTCTAGACCAAATTAGACCACAAGGTCCTAGATCTGACCCTTCATCATCTGACGCTTCTGATCGCACCGATCTAGCATCATCTCTCTCGATCGAAGCTTACCGATCTAAAGCTCTAATCAATCAAACATGATCAGACCAGATCTCACTTACAATCAGAGATTAAATCTCTTTAAACTGAACCAAAACAATTCAGTCCACACGATCTGACTTAAGGAAGCCATATCACCAAATTGTGCGACCCTGAGGGTTTCCTTTAAATGTCGGTAACGATAACTTACGTTATCACGATCAGTGAGGGGTATCTAGCAACACATCACTGTCTCCCGATATAAAGGAAAGAGTCTTCCAAGACTGCACCCAAAACACAGCACAAGTGTGACTCAATTCACAAGGCATACATTTGTCCTTTGCCACTGGATGTTCTTATTGGACAAGCATGTCAAGCTTGTAACTCCAATACGATGAGCATGATTAGATCAGATGAACATAGTCATCTGGGTATGGCCATACACTTCCTCAATCATCTCATATAGTGTGGCCCTATAGAACATCACACTCCTTAAACAAGGAGACGGCAATCCTTTATCTATCACAAGTGCCCTAACCTGATTCAAGCTCACCATCCAAGATAGTCTATAATCATTATATCTCAAATGATATTGAACTAGCTCAAGACAATGACAATCCTCATTTAGAAACACAAGTGATCTCAAGTCAGAGGACATGTGCCACTTGTTGCTTACAAGGATCATTCACATTGTGACAAGCAATGGAATATCCCAGTAGGGTCTGTCCAGTACATCCAATGTACCCATGAGTCTACATCTTATTCCATGCTCGAAGCATCCTATAAGATTAGCACTCATATTAGTCTCTATCATATCAAGGCTGTCTCATGTTCTCCAAGATATCTCGACTAAGGACTTATAGCCTGTCAGCCTAGCTGAACAGCTTTGAGACATTATTCAGAAGTACACTTATTACAGCAGACAAGGTAACAAGCTGAATAATAACCATGCCTTTTATAAACATAAGAGTTTATTACATGATACTATTACAATCCCAAAGGCCTCAAACATTAGCCTTAAGGGCATACTCCAACAATCTCCCACTTGCACTTAATCTAATGGTTGAGAAATCTCAAACCCATATTATTACAGTGCTTCTCATGCTTCTGCTGCGCCAGAGGCTTGGTAAGCGGGTCTGCCAGATTGTCATCTGTATGAACCTTGCAAATCTTGATCTCGCCACGATCAATGATCTCCCGGATCAAGTGAAACCGTCTCTGTATGTGCTTGGACTTCTGGTGCGACCGAGGTTCCTTTGCTTGTGCTATAGCTCCAGTGTTATCACAGAAGATAACCAAAGGATCTGCACTCGAAGGAACGACACCAAGTTCTCTCACGAACTTACGAATCCACACTGCCTCCTTGGATGCTTCCGAGGCTGCAACATACTCGGCTTCTGTTGTGGAATCAGCAACAGTAGACTGTTTGAAGCTTTTCCACACCACTGCTCCACCATTCAAGCTAAAAACATAGCCTGATTGCGATCGGAAATCATCCTGGTCTGACTGGAACGAAGCGTCAGTATATCCCTCTATACTGAGTTCTTCCTGACCACCATATATCAAGAACATATCTTTGGTCCTCCGCAGATATTTTAAAATGTTCTTGACCGCAATCCAGTGCGCCAAACCTGGATTACTTTGGAATCGACTGGTCACGCTTAACCCGTAAGCGACGTCTGGGCGAGTACACAACATCGCATACATTATGGACCCAATAGCCGAAGCATAAGGCGTATTGTCCATTTCATCTTTCTCAGTCTGTGTTTGTGGACACTGACTCTTCGAAAGATTCAGACCATGTCTGACTGGAAGATATCCACGTTTAGAATTCTCTAAATGGAATCTCTCCAGGACCTTATCGATGTAGGTACTCTGGCACAGCCCGAGAAGCCTCTTAGATCTATCCCGGTAGATCTTCACACCTAATACATAGGCTGCTTCTCCTAGATCTTTCATCTGGAAACATTTTCCTAACCATGCCTTAACAGCATGCAGTTCAGGAATATCGTTTCCAATGATCAAGATATCATCGACGTAGAGGATTAGGAATGTAATCACGCTCCCACTAAACCTCTTATATACACACGGGTCATCTTCGTTCTTGATGAAACCAAACTCAGAGATTGATTCATCAAAACGAATGTTCCAGCTTCTTGATGCTTGTTTCAGTCCATAAATGGACTTCTTTAACTTGCATATTTTATGACGATCTGATGGACTAGTGAAACCTTCCGGTTGTGTCATATACACATCCTCATCCAGATTTCCATTGAGGAAAGCTGTCTTCACATCCATCTGCCAGATCTCATAATCGTAATATGCAGCTATCGCGAAAAGAATCCGAATAGACTTAAACATGGCTACTGGTGAGAAAGTTTCATCATAATCTAACCCGTAGATTTGTTTGAAACCTTTCGCAACTAGCCTGCCTTTATAGGTAACCACGTTACCATCCATGTCAATCTTCTTCTTGAAGATCCATTTACAGCCTATAGGGATTACTCCCGGAGGCGGATCAACCAAATCCCAGACTTGGTTATCTGACATGGAGTCCATCTCGGCTCGCATAGCTTCAAGCCATCTAGCTGACTCCGGTCCACTGACCGCATCCGCATAAGTTAGGGGTTCATCATTATCAATGATGTAGACTCCGTCATAGCGCTCAGGCTGTCGACGGATCCTACCCGATCTTCGCGGTTCCCGTGATATTTGAGCCTCAGGTTGTTCAATAACCTGATCTACCGGCTCAGGCTCATCCAACTGTGCTTGACTACTTTGTCCTTCTTCTGGATTCTCATCCAGCTTTATTTCTCTCCCACTGGCCTCTTGCAGAAGAAATTCCTTCTCAAGAAATATGGCCGTCCGAGCAACAAAAACCTTGTTCTCCTTGGGATCGAAGAAATAATAACCCTTAGTTTCCTTAGGGTAACCGACAAAGATGCATTTGTCAGATCTGCTCTCTAGTTTCCCAGAGGCGAGCTTTTTGACATAAGCCTCGCAACCCCAGATCTTGATAAATGTCAAGCTAGGCTGTTTCCCATACCATAACTCATGTGGCGTCTTTGAAACTGCCTTGGATGGCACTCGGTTTAGTACCTTTGCAGCTGTTTCCAGTGCAAAACCCCAAAAGGAGTATGGAAGAGTAGCCTGACTCATCATAGAACGAACCATATCAAGTAACGTTCTATTTCTCCTCTCGGACACACCATTCCACTGCGGTGTTCCTGGCGGAGTGAGCTGTGAGATAATCCCACACTCTTTCAGATAGTCAGTAAACGCATGACTCAGGTATTCACCACCTCGATCAGAACGAAGTGTCTTGATATTTCGGCCTAACTGATTTTGTACTTCATTTTTGAACTCTTTGAACTTGTCAAAAGATTCATTTTTATGTCTCATTAAATAGACATACCCATACCTACTGAAATCATCAGTAAAGGTAATGAAGTACTGATAGCCACCTCTGGCTTGTTTACTAAAAGGCCCACACACATCACTGTGTATAAGGTCCAGTAAACCTGAAGCCCTTTGACCTTTGTGAAGAAAAGGTGACTTCGTCATTTTACCCATCAAACAAGCTTTGCATGTATCAATCTCCTCATAGGAGAAAGATCCCAGCAGTCCATGATTATGCAACCGCTTAATGCGCTTCTCGTTTATATGGCCTAAACGACTATGCCATAACAAGGTGCTGTCATCAGCATACTTGGCTTTCTTATTATCAATGTTTTGTATAGAATTTTCCATGTCCAACATGTATAACCCATTGTTAATTGAACCAGTTGCATACACAATATTATCACGAGATAAAACACACTTTGAAATCTTGCATTCAAAGGCAAATCCTTTCCTGACAAGAGCAGGAATAGAGATAATATTCTTGGTAATACTTGGTACAAAATAACAATTGTTTAATTCTAATACAATTCCAGATGGTAAAGAAATGAAATAGTCCCCTACAGCAACAGCAGCAACCCGTGCCCCGTTTCCAACGCGTAGGTCTACCTCATGCTGTCCCACCTGCCTTCTTCTCTTGAGTTCCTGCACATTTGAACAAATGTGAACTCCACATGCGGTGTCCAACACCCATGATATAGTAGAAGAAGATAACATGACCTCAGTCACATATATACCTGAGCCAGAAGCGATGCTTCCCCTCTTATCTCCTTGGAGCGCTTTACAGTCCTTTTTCCAGTGACCCAGCTGGCCACAGTGGAAACACCTGTTGTCCTTCGACCGCTTCACCTTCTGTTTCAGGGCCTTGCTGTAATTCTTGACAGGGGCCTTGCCCTTCTTCCCCTTCTTCTTGTTCCTAGAAGGAACCATTAAGACAGAGGTTGAAGGCTTACCCTTCAGAGTTTCCTCAGTTGTCAAGAGCATATTCAACAGCTCTGCCGGCGTACAATCGATTTTGTTCATATTATAGTTAATGATGAACGCATCGAAAGAAGGCGGAAGAGACTGTAGAATTATGTCTACAGCAAGCTCCTGGTTGATGGTATGCCCCAGTTTATCTAGAGCCTCCTTGTGCCCAATCATCTTGAGCACGTGAGCTCCCACTGGGCTCCCCTCAGCCAGTTTGCTCTGAAAGAAGAGCTTCGTCAGATTATAGCGCTCAGTCCTCGCCTGTGCAGCATACAGCATCTTGAGGTTCGCTATAATCTCTATAGCCGACATATCCTCATGCTGACGCTGCAGCGGTGGCGTCATAGACGCTAGCATCAGGCAAGCGACATCAATGCTATCATTGACGTGCTTTTCGTAGGCTTCCCGAACCGCCCTTGCGGCGTTCGGAGCGGGCTGCGGCGGTATCGCCGTCTCGAGGACATACAGTTTCCTCTCTGCCTTAAGAACAATCTTAAGGTGTCCGAACCAGTCAGAGAAGTTCGGCCCAGCAAACTTCTCCCTTTCCAGTAGGGATCGCACATTGAAGCTCATGGTGTTCGTTGCTGCAGGAATCTACAACAAGCAAGAACAGCAAGGTCAGTATCAATGTTTAGAATCAATCCAGGACTTAAGAAAGATTCTTTTCTCACTATTTTGTCTGACTGAAAAATCCAGTAAACAGTCCGAAAGAGTAATACTCTTTTAGTGAGATGGGATCCAGATTTCATACTTGGTCTCCGCGTCCCGCTCAGGCGAGATAAGATGCACAGAGATAACAAGCACTAATTTCTGGTAGGCTGTCCCAGCCAATCGCCAACCCGTGCGATTCCCCTTCATCTTGGCAATCCAGCAGACTGTGCCAACTGAGTTGGTACAACACAGTCTCTGATCCCAGAGATGGCTGCCTCCATGTGCTACCATATGCGCCACATATGTAGCCAACATGGTCAAGCTGACCTGACCTACTCCCTGGACCACCACGTGCTATGCTGAGCAACGAGAGGGGATAAATCCCAACTCTGTAACACGCAGGTGAAATCCAGCACCGTCTGAAGATAGATGGACGTGCCCACTGAGTGGGTTCAACACGGCTCCAACGATAATCAGAAAGGTGAGGTTTCGCGTCAGAAGGCTTACGAGCTTGATATATTAGCGTTGGATTTTATCGGTCTTTTATCTTCTTAACTATCATGCAAGTCCTATGGTGATAGCAGAAGATAAACTTAAACATGCAATTCTAATTATAAGCAATAAGAAGAAAGCATGATCTTATGTGGTAAAAGCCCATGAACCCTAGTAAGACCTTAATTTACTTAAGTCTTCACTTGAGCTCCTTGGCATCTCATCTGGTCCAACCTAGGGCCCTAGCGCCAAGAGCACCTCAGGTGCGTTACCAGCTGAATGCCCCTTTGGGATGTGTGCCTTTGCTCTTGTCTAATCAAATACATTTGATCTATCTAGACAAGGTTGACTCGCAGGTCAACTACATATTATAAATTAAGTACAATGTGATTCGCAGATCACAAATTAATTTACAATTTTAAATCCAGGCACGCATGCCCCAGCACAGCACACAATAGGGCAACCCACATAAGACTAAATAAACAAGCAAATGGTTCAATCAACATGTGATCCAATCATCTTGAAATTAAAAGTTTTGAAAAACCCCATGGCATCAATTTTAATTTCCTTATGATCCCTATAACCTTACAATGGTCCATTGATGGGGATCCACTCATCCGTCTAGCTAGATCCTTTGCCCTTGCATGCACCGAGTCCTAACTGACCCGAGTTGACCTAATGGTCAACCATGCATGCCCCAAGGGCTGAACCACCCCATGAGTTTTGGCAAGCGGGTGTGACCCCGAGCCTAACTCAAGTGTGTTCAGTAGTTGTCTCAACCAGACCTCGCTACACGCCCTAGATGCAGTCAACCTATAGCCACCTCGTGCTTGCGCATAGGTGCTATTGGGTCAACCCATCTGAGCTGTCAGATGGTCTGATCAGACTTGGATCTAACCTAGTGGTGACTTCAACCCCATCAACCCATCTAAGGGTTTATTGTAGGGACACCTTAGATCTAATCATGCGCGCAAGATGTAAGTTTGTTTTTAAAAACATCTAGTACATGCGCAAACAAACAAACAACATGCTTGATAACCCTTAGATCTAAGGGGGTCCCCTTCAAGGGGGAGCGCAAACTTCAGGGAGTCCCCTTCAAGGGGGAGCGCAAACTACATGTCATCAAATGATACATGCGCAACCTTCATGAAGCCATGATACAAGCGCAACTTTCATGAAACCAAACCAAGGTAAGCGCATCCAACATGTAAACAAAGTAGGCGCAACAAGTATGGATCACATTAGCAAACAAAATAGCATGCAAAGAGCCAACCTCTGATACCAATTGAAGGAACCCCAAAGATAAAGGGGGCAAAAACCCTAAGCATGGCGCTAATGAAAAATGATGCAAGCGGAAGCAAGGGTTTTAAAATCGTTTGCATGCCAATTGTTCAACTATCAAAGATTGATAAGAACAAGATCATACCATAGCCATGTAGATGGTGCGGCTTGGAAGAAGAAAGACCGAAGGGATCTTCTCCAAAGAAATCACACACAAGGGATGAAAGCTTCCTCCTTGCGCAAGTCTTGTGCTAGCAAGATTGGCAAGCTCTTTCAACCGTGTGTAGGAGATTAGATGAAAAGGGCTGCCTTCTTTTCGAGAGCTCTTCCTTCTTTTCGCAAGAACAACGCCTTCTCCAAGAGCAAGCCGTTTTCTCCACGCCCAAAGAGCAAAACCGAAAGCATTAGAGAGTAATCAAGCCATGAACGCATATGCGTTTAGCTTATGGAACTTTCCATAAATGGCAACGATTAAGAGTTGGCGTTCATGGTTCATGTTTCCATGAACCAAACGCAACCTCTTCTCCCTCTTGAACCAAGCGCTCAACCCATGAGCCGGTTCAATTTCATTGGTTCAATTTCGAAACCAAATCAGCCCAGAATTAAGTCTAGACCAAATTAGACCACAAGGTCCTAGATCTGACCCTTCATCATCTGACGCTTCTGATCGCACCGATCTAGCATCATCTCTCTCGATCGAAGCTTACCGATCTAAAGCTCTAATCAATCAAACATGATCAGACCAGATCTCACTTACAATCAGAGATTAAATCTCTTTAAACTGAACCAAAACAATTCAGTCCACACGATCTGACTTAAGGAAGCCATATCACCAAATTGTGCGACCCTGAGGGTTTCCTTTAAATGTCGGTAACGATAACTTACGTTATCACGATCAGTGAGGGGTATCTAGCAACACATCACTGTCTCCCGATATAAAGGAAAGAGTCTTCCAAGACTGCACCCAAAACACAGCACAAGTGTGACTCAATTCACAAGGCATACATTTGTCCTTTGCCACTGGATGTTCTTATTGGACAAGCATGTCAAGCTTGTAACTCCAATACGATGAGCATGATTAGATCAGATGAACATAGTCATCTGGGTATGGCCATACACTTCCTCAATCATCTCATATAGTGTGGCCCTATAGAACATCACACTCCTTAAACAAGGAGACGGCAATCCTTTATCTATCACAAGTGCCCTAACCTGATTCAAGCTCACCATCCAAGATAGTCTATAATCATTATATCTCAAATGATATTGAACTAGCTCAAGACAATGACAATCCTCATTTAGAAACACAAGTGATCTCAAGTCAGAGGACATGTGCCACTTGTTGCTTACAAGGATCATTCACATTGTGACAAGCAATGGAATATCCCAGTAGGGTCTGTCCAGTACATCCAATGTACCCATGAGTCTACATCTTATTCCATGCTCGAAGCATCCTATAAGATTAGCACTCATATTAGTCTCTATCATATCAAGGCTGTCTCATGTTCTCCAAGATATCTCGACTAAGGACTTATAGCCTGTCAGCCTAGCTGAACAGCTTTGAGACATTATTCAGAAGTACACTTATTACAGCAGACAAGGTAACAAGCTGAATAATAACCATGCCTTTTATAAACATAAGAGTTTATTACATGATACTATTACAATCCCAAAGGCCTCAAACATTAGCCTTAAGGGCATACTCCAACACTTCCTTACTTGGTTCAGTTCCTGCAAGTTCCTTGGCGCCCTCCTCTCCAAAGTTGGACTTTGGATTTGGTTGATTCCTGTTTGGATCTTGGTGGAGTGCTTCAAGAGTTGGACTCCGACGAAGCTCCACCTCCTCTCCTTGGCATCTCCTCTGGACTTGGCGCAAGTGATTGAGGAAGTCTCCCAAAGGCGTGGATCTTCTTCCCGAGGCTAGCACCGGGCGTGGAAGAAGAGGACTCGAGGTTCGGCTGTGTGCGAGACTACAGAGGGCGCACATTTGGGCGCCTGCATCGCATCCATCATATTCGTTGCAAGGTATCATCTCCTACTCACCGTGTCGATCTCCTCGCAAGACTCGATCTTCTGGGTTTTTGGGACTGGCCTGTTTCGGGGATTGCTTCCGCTGTGCTTGTCTGTAAAAATTTTAAAATCCCCGAGGTTTCCCAACACCGCCATGCCAAGTGGGTCGAGTACCTCCAATAGTACTCCTTCGTGATCAACCACAAGGCGGGTAGGGAGAACGTCGTCACGGATGCCCTGAGTCGCGTCCGAACCCTCTTGTGCGTAATGCGCACTCGCGTCAATACTTTTGACCATGTCAAAGCCGAGTACGCCACTTGCTCTGATTTTGGCACCATCTATGCCATGTTGACCGAGTCCACCGACCCCGATTCCCCCTACCACTTGTGCGAAGGTTATCTCTTATTGGGGAATCGCTTGTGCATTCCCCGTTCTTTGCTTTGATATCATCTTTTGCTTGAGCTTCATGCGGGTGGCGTCGCTGGCCATCATGGCCGCGACGAGACCCTTGAAATGGCGGAGGAATGCCTCTTTTGGCCCTCCCTACGTAAGGATGTTGCGCACATTGTGCGCCATTGCGGTATGTGCCAATTGTCCAAACCCCGCCCCACGAACACGGGTCTTTATACCCCTTTGCCAGTGGCCAGCGGCCCGTGGCGCGACCTGAGCATGGACTTTGTCCTTGGGTTGCCTCGGACCGTCTCCCGCTTCGACTCGATCTATGTCGTTGTTGATCAATTTTCGAAGATGGCCCATTTTATCACTTGTTCGCGCACAGCGGACGCTTCTCACGTCGCCCATCTCTTTGTCCGAGAGGTTGTGCGTCTCCATGGTCTTCCCTCTATCATCGTGTCCGACCGCGACACACGTTTTGTGAGCCACTTCTAGCGCTCACTGTGGGCCCTCTTTGGCACCACTCTGAAATTTTTCACGCCTATCATCCCCAAACCGATGGGCAAACCGAGGTCGTTAACCGCAGTTTGGGCAATCTTCTCCGTTGTCTCATCGGGGACCATCTGAGGTCTTGGGATTCCATCCTACCCATGGCCGAGTTCGCGTACAATATTGCTTCTAATAGGTCTACAAGTCTTAGTCCCTTCCAGATTGTCACGGGCCACCAACCGCGTAAACCTATAGACCTGCATGACCTCCCCACGGCATCCCACATCTCCCCGCATGCATACTCCTTCGCCCAACACATCGCTAGTTTGCATGATGAGGTTCGGCGTCGTATCTTTCTGGGCAACACTCACAATGCAATGAAGGCCAACGAGCATTGTAGGCCACGCCATTTTTTTGTAGGTGAGCTGGTGAGGGTGCGTGTCCACCCCGAGCGTATATCGAGCAAAGCACATTTTAAGCTTCAGCCGCGCTATATGAGGCCCTATGCGGTTGTGCGCAGGATTGGCTCCAATGCCTATGAGCTGGACTTACCCGAGGACATGGGGCTTCACCCCATCTTCAATGTGGCGGACATCCTCCCTTTCCACAGACCGTTGGAAACGCCATCCGACCCCGATGACCCGCTGCCTCCTAGTTCTCCGGAGGAGAACTCATTAGAATACGCAGCAGAAGCTGATGCAGGAGCAAACGGGCCTATGAACACACTTGAGGGCGGCCCAACCCCTCCAAAAGATACTTGGGGAGAACCCCTAGGACCCCAGGAATTTTCCCTGGAAATTTCACCCAAGTCAGAGTTCTCCAGACCCCGACACGGCCAGGCCGTGCACCCCATCACGACCGTGACATGGTCGCCTGAAGACGCGAACGCCGAGCACGGGCGTGACTCCAAGCATGGGCAAGTCGTGCCTGCCTCTGTGGATTTCGACGACGCCAAGCATGGGCGTGACTCCAAGCACGGGCAAGCCGTGCCCGCCTCTGTGGATCTCGACGACGCCAAACACAGGCATGACTCCAAGCACGGGCTGGTCGTGCCCGCCTCTGTGGATCTCGACGACGCCAAACACAGTCGTGACTCTAAGCACGGGCAGGCTGTGCTCGATTATGTGGAACACGACGATTCTAAACACGGCTGTGCTCACCATCACGGCCAGGCCGTGTTCGCCCCTGACGACTCGTTACAGCCCCGACGACCCCACTTCGACGTGCATCGCCCTCCCTACCATGTTGCTCCACCCAATGATGACCCAAAGGAACCCAACAACGTGGAAATCCGACGATCCCAATGCCAAAGTAAGCCCCCGGATCGCTTCTTGGGAGTCATTAGTCCCCTTTCCATACACACCGGCATAGCACAGCCCAAGGGCGTTCCAAGCCAACCCCCTGAGGATCCAACTCCAAGTGGGCCACTCAATCTCATTAGTAACACGGCCCAAGATCGAGCCGCGACGGTGGTAGCCCAGCCCACGACTTCAAAGTTTTGCTGTTTTATCGTGATGTGCTCGGAGCGCATCTAAACCATCTTCGCTAAGACGCGTACGCTGAAGGACCAAGGACCTGCGTCCCTTGTAGGAATAGTTGGTAGTTGGTAGGATTCTATGCTTTCTTGTTTTATGTGGCAGCTTGACCACTTTCTGGTAGTTAGTTTGTTAGGATGTTGTCCCCTTGTCTTGTTCCCCCTCCTTATCTTATAAAAGAGAGGGGTTGGCCAGCATTCCTCCTCAGTTCTCTTTGGTGTAAAGAGTTCTCCTGGTGAGCTTAGAAGTCGCCAGCATTGTGTGAAGACGAGCCGGAGCCTCGCCTTCGTCGTTGTTCAGGTCGAACACATCTTTTTGATTCCAAGTTGTTTCCTCTTCCATTTTGAAGTAAATCCCACCTTCTGGTGGGTCAGGTTCGCCTGTTTTCTCCTTCTTGCTTTGATAACAAAGTGGTTTTTCCCCTTTCATCTTCACCCACGCCAGTCCGCACGTCGGAGCGTGGTCGGTTCTCTTGTTTCTTTGGTTTGTTTCAGCCCTCAAGGCGGGCGAGCTGAACCCCTGCGCACTCGCTGTCCCCCGCATGGCTGAGCTTAAAACGCGTTAGAGAGCTGCAAGGAATGCTTTTAAATTGCTGTGAGGTTAGTGTGTTGCGTTAAATAGTTGGGTGCCGTCGCTTTTCATTCACATTAGTGTTGCCCGATCGAATTCGCCACTGTTTCGTCGTGTTTTCTATCGGTTTTCCTGCACTTTCCAAAGCATTTCTTCTTCCCTCATCTCACGACCCTCTCCCATTTTACGTGCATCGTGTATCAACCCTAGAGTACAGCATAAGGACCCTCCCTCCTATTAGACGCTACATCAGTAAGACTCCAAGCCCTTTCCATAAACCCCTTCTAATCATCTATATGCACTTGGCACTTGTCAAAACAAGTCCAAGAAGCCATATGCACCCCAAGCCTTGCCATAGAGGTAAGCATTTCATCCAAGGAAGAAGGGGGAGGCGCCAATTGCTTCCTAATGAAGCACCATGTGCCAACATCACCCCATTATGCCCCTAGGTGCCAATGGGGATAGTTTTCTCCCCATTATATGCTTATGTCCTCCAATCTCTTCATGACAACTTATTATTGGGCCTCATTTGATAATGAGCTAGCCCAAACTTCATTACACAAGTTGATTAAGCCATTGGATCCAATCCAATTCAACCCAAAGTCAAATGTGACCAACATGGTCAATTTCGGGTCAACCAACGAAAAATAAAGTTTGGCTCTAATAAGTCTCTTCCATCTCATTAGGCCCATTGGCGCTGATGAAGTCTCCTAAATAGATCCAAGCTATCTAATAACTCGATCATAAGGCTACCCGATCAATATGAGAACTCGAGTATCTAGGTGTGCGACCCTGTATGTTCCTCTGATGTTAGCAGTGATGAACTAAAGTCATGACAAGCAGTGAGTGGCACCTAGCAGTGCATTGCTGCTACCCAAATCATCAGAATGGATATCGACATCGACATCCCATCATCGCAATAAGGTATTGATGCATTACGGTCTCTTTGCCAAACTCATATCCGATTCGACAAGTGTATCACTACTTGTTTTCACCAAACCTCATGGTCATGACTAAATCAGGCTTTCACCTGGGTATGGCCATACTGTTAGTGTTATTCCCTGAGACCTATCTTTTGGTCTAGACATATGTACTACATACATTGATATTTATAGATATCCTGGCATTGTCGTTGTCATGGTTTATTATACATCTGCACATATGAATGTTTACATGATGATGTCCCTCGAGATATTACTATCTCAGTTTGCTTATGTCCCGAGTTGAGTACCATAGTGGATAGGGGATAGCTATGGTGCAGGTGAGACTCGTTTATGCGCTAGTTAGCATGGGTTGCTTAATGCAGGCAAAAGAGTATATCAAGAGAGATATGCTGGACCAACCCGCCGTAAGAGTTCTTCTTGATGTCTCATGAAGAATCTCACAGTGATAGAGTTGTATCTGTCCTTTGACTTGAGGAAGATTGTATCTCTGTGTTGTAAGGGATATACTTTGATACAACCTAACGCCTCACCGTCACTGGGAGGTCATAACGGTTGTCATTGGTTATGTCTTAAGCAATACGAGAGGCACATCTTGCCGATAGAGGATTTGCCTCTTCCCTACGGGAAGTTTGATGTCCATGGGCCACTAGATGGTGCTTGACTGAAAGTGTGTGGCCACACCCAGGCTTAGCCTGATTTAGTCATGACCATCATCGTTGGAATAAACAAGTGTGACACACTTGTCCAACTTGGATGATCAGCCTGGCAAAGGGACATGGATACTTTTATACCTTATCACAGTTTTGAGGTTGTCGATGGCGACATTTATTTCGATGACTTGGGTAGCGGCAATGTATTTCTAGGTACCACTCACCACATGTGATGATTGTGTCATCACTGCCAACGTCAAAGGGACCTACAGGGTCGCACACCTAGACGCTAGAGACTCTGTATTGATCGGTTAGCCTCTGATCGAATCATTGTAAGATTCGGAACATTTTGGGAAGCTGATGCTATGAGATTTCTTATAAGGAGATGATATTTTATTTTGTTCATGTTTGACCACTAGTTGACTCTAGTGGACCATGTCTGACCTCTGTTGACCTGAGTTATCAAAATAAGTCAAACAAGGGTCATAGTGCAAGGTTGGACTTGGCACTTTAGTCACATGAATAAAATAAAATCGTTAATTGACAAGAGAAATTTTTTTCTTGGTTAATTAATATGTTTAGGCGCATTTCACTTGGTGAGTCTCGAACTTGAGACCCAGGGGTGGCACCTGAACATAGTCCCGCATGGGAAAAATCTCCAAAGAGTAGCGGGCTCTTCTATTATAAATAGAGCTCTTGGGGGATTTTGCACCAGTCTCTTTTCTCATCTCCTGTTGTCACCTCCCCTCTGCTCCTGGCATGAGGGTCTTGTTAGTGACAACAAAAAGAAAAAGTTCTTGCATCAAGGTTGGGACAAGTTGTAGTGCTGCCCACTCCTTGTCGCCAATGCTTCCCCTTCTCCTTGGCGCGTGGTCTTCGTGATTGGCGCAAGTAGAGAAGAAGCTTGAGGCGTGGATCTCTTCTCCCGAAGCTAGCACGTATGTAGAGCAGAGGAGTCTCGAGGCAGTCCATGTGTGCTCGATTGTAGAGGACGGGCTTTTGCACATCTCAGTCATCGCCAGCATCAAACTGCTAAGTAAGGTATACACCTATCACATCCTTTGTATTCTTCGTAAGACGGTCCTTATTGTTGAATTAGGAATCTCATTTTGGGCTCACTTTCGCTGTTTCCATTTTTAAATAGCCCAGGGATTCCCAACTGTGGTATCAGAGGCAACTTACGAGATACATCGGTGTATGGATTTTTCTAGCATGCGCATGTCATAGAAATTTTTTTCAAAAATCTTTATGTCATGTTTTTTGTGTAGAAAAATAGTAGGTTTGTTATTTCTCGCTCTTATGATATTCATAATTTTCGGTTTCTACACATTGGGATAGACCCTATGTGTGAGAATTTATTTCTCCTCATATTCATGGTATAGACCCATGGTGTGAGACTTGTATCTAGATTTCGGGGCATGGACTGGGTGATTGCCCTAATCCGTATAAGTTAGGGATTGCAAGTGGCATCGATAATCGGGGTATATGTGGCCACTTGTAGACTCCTGAGAGAAAACGAAAAATCTGAATTTTTGATAAGCTCGATGAGATTTAACGAACATGTTTTCTAATGAAAAACTAAAATATGGTTTTGTAGTTTTTCATTGCATATAGAAGAGCATGTCTTTGATGTTTTTCTTTATGCATTTGATATGGTTATAGACAAGCCCTAATGCATGCCTGGGATGTATTATTGGGAGGCCTGCACGCCGCCCTTTTCTCTTTATTTGTGTTGTAAAATCAAGTTGAAAATTAGGGAAGACAATGGTGCATCAAGCCTTCTCTCATGCGCACCTAACCAAGATAGGTAGCCTCTTTGTTGGCCGACTCCTTGGTGGCTTCTAGGGTTCCTCCTAGTGGCGCACCTTAAGGAATAGGCGCTGATGAATAGGGTTTGTGCGCACTTCTTGATTGGCCGAGACTTTGATGGCTTCTAGGGCTTCCTAAGGGTGCATCAAATAAGTTTCTGTTGGGGTATGCCCTTAAGGCTAATGTTTGAGGCCTTGGGATTATATCAGTATCATGTATAAACTCTTTGTTTATAAAGGCAATGGTTATTATTCAGGTTGTTACATCGTCTGCTGCAATATGTATACTTCTGAATAATGTCTCAATGCTGTTCAGCTAGGCTGACATGCAGTTAAGTCCTTTGTCGAGATATCTTGGTGAACTTGAGACAGCCTTGATATGATTGAGACTAATATGTGTTCTAATCTTATAGGATGCTTCGAGCATGGAATAAGATGTAGACTCATGGGTACATTGGATGTACTGGACAGACCCTACTAGGATATTCAATTGTTTGTCACAATGTGAATAATCCTTGTATGCAACAAGTGGCATATGTCCTCTGACTTGAGATCACTTGTGTTTCTAAATGATGATTGTCATTGTTTTGAGGTAGTTCGATATCATTTGAAACATAATGGTTATAGACTATCTTGGATAATGATCATGAGTCAGGTTAGGACACTAGTGATAGATATAGGATTGCCGTCTCCTTGATAGGAGTGTGATGTTCTAAAGGGGCCCCCCTGGATGAGATGATTGAGAAAGTGTATAGCCATACCCAGATGACAATGTTCATCTGATCTAATCATTCTCATCATATTGGAGTTACAGGCTTGACACGCTTGTCCAATAAGAACATCCAGTGGCAAAGGAATCAAGTATGCCTAGTGAAGTGGATTCACACTTGTGCTGTGGTTTGGGTGTAGTCTTGGAAGACTCTTTCCTTTATATTGGGAGACAGTGATGTGTTGCTAGATACCCCTCGCTGATCGTGATAACGTAAGTTATCATTACCGACATTTAAAGGAAACCCTTAGGCTCGCACAATTTGATGATATGGCTTACTTAAGTCAGATCGTGTGGACTGAATTGTTTTGGTTCAGTTTAAAGGAGTTTAAACTCTAATTGTAAGTGAGATCTGGTCTGATCATGTTTGATTGATTAGGGCTTGAGATCGGTAAGCTTCGATCGAGAGTATTGATGCTAGATCGGTGAGATCAAGAGTATCAAGAGATGAACGGTTAGAACTTGAACCAATTTGGTTCAAAGAGATCTAGACCGTGGTTTAGGCTGATTTGGTTTGATCTTTGAACCAAATGCATTGGACCGAATTGGATTGAACCGGTTCACACATGTGTGATCGCATGGTTCAATATGAAAGCGTTTTGGGCGGTTTGCATTGAGTGGGCGCATGGCTTCATGACTTTCCATATTTGGAAGTCATGTAACGCCACATCTCTAGACAACGCCTCAACGCATCTTCGGTTCTTGTCTTGTCGCCTATCCACTCTTGCGTTGTCTTGTCTTCACGAAAACGAGGAAGAAGAGCTTCATCGCCCTAGCCGCAAGAGATCTCATCTCCTCCACACAAAGGACTCCTTGAAGCTTTGCTAGCACAAAGACGCCAAGGGAGTAGCCATCTCTCATCTTGTGTGCGCGACTTTGGAGGAGAGCCAATTCGTCCTCTTGCTTCCAAGGCACCATCCAAGCGATGGCTATGGTATGATCCATTGTTGTTCTACACAAGTCCATGAAAGTTAATCATATGACATGCATTCGATCTTAGAAACCCTAATATCCGCTTGCAAAATCATGATATGCGCCCCCTTAGGGTTTCGCCCCCTTAGATAAAGGGGACTTTCAATTGGTATCAGAGCATGGTTGTTTATGTATGTTCATATGCTTGCTTTGTGATCCTTTGTTGCGCTTGTTTGCATAGATCTCAATTACATGCGAGTTTCCATGATAGTTTTTCATGCCGAAAACAACATGTTGAATGTTTTTATGTTGGCGCATGTATGTTGGCGCATGCATGTTATAGCATGTTGAATGTTTTGATCAAAACTTACATCTTGCGCGCTCCATTAGATCTAAGCAGCGCCTGCTATAAGTCCTTAGACGGGTTGATAGGGTTGATATCATCATCTAGTTAAGATCCAAATAGTCTGATCAGACCATCTGACAGCCTAGATGGGTCGACCAGATGGCACCTGTGCGCAAGCACGAGGTGGCTATAGGTCGACTGCAGACAGGCGTGTAGCGATGTCTGGTTGAGACAACCAGTGAACGCGCATGAGTTAGGTGTTGGGGTATGCCCTTAAGGCTAATGTTTGAGGCCTTGGGATTGTATAAGTATCATGTAATAAACTCTTAAGTTTATAATAAGGCATGGTTGTTATTCAGGTTGTTACCTTGTCTGCTGTAATAAGTGTACTTCTGAATAATGTCTCAAAGCTGTTCAGCTAGGCTGACAGGCTATAAGTCCTTAGTCGAGATATCTTGGTGAACATGAGACAGCCTTGATATGATGGAGACTAATATGAGTGCTAATCTTATAGGATGCTTCGAGCATGGAATAAGATGTAGACTCATGGGTACATTGGATGTACTGGACAGACCCTACTGGGATATTGCATTGCTTGTCACAATGTGAATGATCCCTGTAAGCAGCAAGTGGCACATGTCCTTTGACTTGAGATCACTTGTGTTTCTAAATGATGATTGTCATTGTTTTGAGGTAGTTCAATATCATTTGAAATATAATGATTATAGACTATCTTGGATGGTGAGCTTGAATCAGGTTAGGGCACTAGTGATAGATAAAGGATTGCCGTCTCCTTGTTTAAGGAGTGTGATGTTCTAAAGGCCCCCCTATATGAGATGATTGAGGTAGTGTATGGCCATACCCAGATGACTATGTGCATCTGATCTAATCATGCTCATCGTATTGGAGTTACAAGCTTGACATGCTTGTCCAATAAGAACATCCAGTGGCAAAGGACATATGTGTGCCTTGTGAGTTTTGATTCACACTTGTGTCATGGTTTGGGTGTAGTCTTGGAAGACTATTTCCTTTATATCGGGAGACAGTGATGTGTTGCTAGATACCCCTCACTGATCGTGATAACGTAAGTTGTCGTTACCGACATTTAAAGGAAACCCTTAGGGTCGCACAATTTGATGATATGGCTTTCTTGAGTCAGATCGTGTGGACTGAATTGTATGGGTTCAGTTTAAAGGGGTTTAATCTCTGATTGCAAGTGAGATCTAGCCTGATCATGTTTGATTGATTAGGGCTTTAGATCGGTAAGCTTCGATCGAGAGAGATGATGCTAGATCGGTGAGATCAGGAGCATCAGGAGATGAACGGCTAGATCATGAGCCATTTGGTTCATAGAGGGTCTAGACCATGCCTTGGCTTGGCTTGGTTTGAGTTTGGTCTTTGGGCCAAATCGAATTGAACCAAAGCATGAACCGGTTCACTAGGTGAACGCATGGTTCATCAAGAGGGGCGTTTTGGCGTTGGAGAGTGGCTTCATGACTTTCCATTTTGGGAAGTCATGTAACGTCATTTGTCTTGATGTCGCCGAAGTGCATTTGCTCTCTTGTCTTTGCGTTTTGTTTTTGGGAAAAGAGAGCTTGCTTGCCATCTCGTGTGGAAGGAAGTGGACGACAAGAACAAGCGCTCGGCCAAGGAAACTTCTCCATCATCCTAACATTCGATCAAGGACACCTTGCGCATCCTTGCTAGCACAAGGAGATCCAAGGAGAAGCCATCTTCTCTTGTGTGTGATTATCTTCGGAGAAGGGGCACTTGCGCCTTTGCTTCCAAAGCTCCATCTAAACCGAGATGGCTATGGTATGAGTCTCAACTTCACCAAGTTGAACATATGTTTATGCTAAGATTCTTGAAAACCTTTTGCTTCCGCTTGCAATGGTGATGCGCCACCCCTTTAAGGTTTTCGCCCCCCTCTTGAAAGGGATTTTGTTTACTTGCGCTCCCCCATGAAGGGGACACTTCAATTGGTATCAGAGCGCCGGTTGAAGCATAATCATATTGATGGAACCCCTAATCTAAAGGGGGGAAGAAACCCTAAACATGCGCATCTAGCATGCATAGCGGAAAGAGGGCTTCAAGTAGATCGCATATGAACTATATGTTAACTTAATTCAACTTAAGATCAAGTTTTGATCTTACCAATGCCATGGATTGGATGGCGGCTTGGAATGAGAGAGAGCAAGCGAGATCTCCTCCAAAGAATACACACACCAAGTGATGAAGGCTTCCAACTTGCGCAACTTTGTGCTAGCAAAATGCCAAGTTGTCCTTCTCGAGTGGTAGGGATGAAGATGATGCTTTTTCCGGTTCTCCTCTTGTCGTCCACTCCAAGCTTCTCTCAAGTCTCGCCGAGCAAGAGCAAAACGCAAGGAGACAAGGGATGAATGAGCTCAAGCCGTTTTGGCGTTTCAAGGAGCCATGCGCTCAATGACTTTCCAAATTTGGAAACTCCATTAAGCCATGCGTTCTCCTCTTCAAGCAAACCGCCCAAAACGCTTATGGATCGAACCATGGGTTCACCCATGTAAACCGGTTCAATCCAAATTGGTCCAAACCAAAGCAATCGGTCTAGATCAACCAAACCCTAAGGTTTCCAATCCAACCGTTCATCTTATGATGCTCTTGATCTCACCGATCTAGCATCAATACTCTCGATCGAAGCTTACCGATCTCAAGCCCTAATCAATCAAACATGATCAAGCTAGATCTCACTTACAATCAGAGTCTATATCCCTTTAAACTGAACCCAAATAATTCAGTCCACACGATCTGACTCAAAGAAAGCCATATCACCAAATTGTGTGACCCTGAGGGTTTCCTTTAAACGTCGGTAACGATAACTTACGTTATCACGATCAGTGAGGGGTATCTAGCAACACATCACTGTCTCCCGATATAAAGGAAAGAGTCTTCCAAGACTCCACCCAAACCATAGCATAAGTGTGAATCAACTCACTTGGCATACATGATTCCTTTGCCACTGGATGTTCTTATTGGACAAGCATGTCAAGCCTGTAACTCCAATACGATGAGCATGATTAGATCAGATGAACATAGTCATCTGGGTATGGCCATACACTTCCTCAATCATCTCATATAGGGGGGGCCCTCTAGAACATCACACTCCTTAAACAAGGAGACGGCAATCCTTTATCTATCACAAGTGCCCTAACCTGACTCAAGCTCACCATCCAAGATAGTCTATAATCATTATGTTTCAAATGATATTGAACTACCTCAAAACAATGACAATCATCATTTAGAAACACAAGTGATCTCAAGTCAAAGGACATGTGCCACTTAGTGCTTACAAGGATCATTCACATTGTGACAAGCAATGGAATATCCGAGTAGGGTCTGTCCAGTACATCCAATGTACTCATGAGTCTACATCTTATTCCATGCTCGAAGCATCCTATAAGATTAGCACTCATATTAGTCTCAATCATATCAAGGCTGTCTCATGTTCACCAAGATATCTCGACTAAGGACATAGAGCCTGTCAGCCTAGCTGAACAGCTTTGAGACATTATTCAGAAGTACACTTATTACAGCAGACAAGATAACAACCTGAATAATAACCATGCCTTTTATAAACTTAAGAGTTTATTACATGATACTTATACAATCCCAAGGCCTCAAACATTAGCCTTAAGGGCATACCCCAACAATCTCCCACTTGCACTTAATCTAATGGTTGAGAAATCTCAAACCCATATTATTACAGTGCTTCTCATGCTTCTGCTGCGCCAGAGGCTTGGTAAGCGGGTCTGCCAGATTGTCATCTGTATGAACCTTGCAAATCTTGATCTCGCCACGATCAATGATCTCCCGGATCAAGTGAAACCGTCTCTGTATGTGCTTGGACTTCTGGTGCGACCGCGGTTCCTTTGCTTGTGCGATGGCTCCAGTGTTATCACAGAAGATAACCAAAGGATCTGCACTTGAAGGAACGACACCAAGTTCTCTCACGAACTTACGAATCCACACTGCCTCCTTGGATGCTTCCGAGGCTGCAACATACTCGGCTTCTGTTGTGGAATCAGCAACAGTTGACTGTTTGAAACTTTTCCACACCACTGCTCCACCATTCAAGCTAAAAACATAGCCTGATTGCGATCGGAAATCATCCTGGTCCGACTGGAACGAAGCGTCAGTATATCCCTCTATACTGAGTTCTTCCTGACCACCATATATCAAGAACATATCTTTGGTCCTCCGCAGATATTTTAAAATGTTCTTGACCGCAATCCAGTGCGCCAAACCTGGATTACTTTGGAATCGACTGGTTACGCTTAACCCGTAAGCGACGTCTTGGCGAGTACACAACATCGCATACATAATGGATCCAATAGCCGAAGCATAAGGCGTATTGTCCATTTCATCTTTCTCAGTCTGTGTTTGTGGACACTGACTCTTCGAAAGATTCAGACCATGTCTGACTGGAAGATATCCACGTTTAGAATTCTCTAAATGGAATCTCTCCAGGACTTTATCGATGTAAGTACTCTGGCACAGCCCGAGAAGCCTCTTAGATCTATCCCGGTAGATCTTCACACCTAGTACATAGGCTGCTTCTCCTAAATCTTTCATCTGGAAACATTTTCCTAACCATGCCTTAACAGCATGCAGTTCAGGAATATCATTTCCAATGATTAAGATATCATCGACGTAGAGGATTAGGAATGTAATCACGCTCCCACTAAACCTCTTATATACACACGGGTCATCCTCGTTCTTGATGAAACCAAACTCAGAGATAGATTCATCAAAACGAATGTTCCAGCTTCTTGATGCTTGTTTCAGTCCATAAATGGACTTCTTTAACTTGCATATTTTATGACGATCTGATGGATTAGTGAAACCCTCAGGTTGTGTCATATACACATCCTCATCCAGATTTCCATTAAGGAAAGCTGTTTTCACATCCATCTGCCAGATCTCATAGTCGTAATATGCTGCTATCGCGAAAAGAATCCGAATAGATTTAAACATGGCTACAGGAGAGAAAGTTTCATCATAATCTAACCCGTAGATTTGTTTGAAACCTTTCGCTACTAGCCTGCCTTTATAGGTAACTACGTTACCATCCATGTCAATCTTCTTCTTGAAGATCCATTTACAGCCTATAGGGATTACTCCCGGAGGCGGATCAATCAAATCCCAGACTTGATTATCTGACATGGAGTCCATCTCGGCTCGCATAGCTTCAAGCCATCTAGCTGACTCCGGTCCACTGACCGCATCCGCATAAGTGAGGGGTTCATCATTATCAATGATGTAGACTCCGTCATAGCGCTCAGGCTGACGACGGATCCTACCCGATCTTCGCGGTTCCCGTGATATTTGAGCCTCAGGTTGCTCAATAACCTGATCTACCGGCTCAGGCTCATCCAACTGTGCTTGACTACTTTGTCCTTCCTCTGGATTCTCATCCAGCTTTATTTCTCTCCCACTAGCCTCTTGCAGAAGAAACTCCTTCTCAAGAAATATGGCCGTCCGAGCAACAAAAACCTTGTTCTCTTTGGGATCGTAGAAATAATAACCCTTAGTTTCCTTAGGGTAACCGACAAAGACACATTTCTCAGATCTGCTCTCTAGTTTCCCAGAGGCGAGCTTTTTGACATAAGCCTCGCAACCCCAGATCCTGATAAATGTCAAGCTAGGCTGTTTCCCATACCATAACTCATATGGCGTCTTTAAAACTGCCTTGGATGGCACTCGGTTTAGTACCTTTGCAGCTGTTTCCAGTGCAAAACCCCAAAAGGAATATGGAAGAGTAGCCTGACTCATCATAGAACGAACCATATCAAGTAACGTTCTATTTCTCCTCTCGGACACACCATTCCACTGCGGTGTTCCTGGCGGAGTGAGCTGTGAGATAATCCCACACTCCTTCAGATAGTCAGTAAACGTATGACTCAGGTATTCACCACCTCGATCAGAACGAAGTGCCTTGATATTTCGGCCTAACTGATTTTGTACTTCATTTTTGAACTCTTTGAACTTGTCAAAAGATTCACTTTTATGTCTCATTAAATAGACATATCCATACCTACTGAAATCATCAGTAAAGGTAATGAAGTACTGATAGCCACCTCTGGCATGTTTACTGAAAGGCCCACACACATCACTGTGTATAAGGTCAAGTAAACCTGAAGTCCTTTGACCTTTGTTAAGAAAAGGAGACTTCGTCATTTTACCCATCAAACAAGCTTTGCATGTATCAATCTCCTCATAGGAGAATGATCCCAGCAGTCCATGTTCATGCAACCGCTTAATGCGCTTCTCGTTTATATGGCCTAAACGACTATGCCATAGCAAGGTGCTGTCATCAGCATACTTGGCTTTCTTATTATCAATGTTTTGTATTGAATTTTCCATGTCCAACATGTATAACCCATTGTTAATTGAACCAGTTGCATACACAATATTATCATGAGATAAAACACACTTTGAAATCTTGCATTCAAAGGCAAATCCTTTCCTGACAAGAGCAGGAATAGAGATAATATTCTTGGTAATACTGGGTACAAAATAACAATTGTTCAATTCTAATACAATGCCAGATGGTAAAGAAATGAAATAGTCTCCTACAGCAACAGCAGCAACCCGTGCCCCGTTTCCAACTCGTAGGTCTACCTCATGCTGTCCCACCTGCCTTCTTCTCTTGAGTTCCTGCACATTTGAACAAATGTGAACTCCACATGCAGTGTCCAACACCCATGAAATAGAAGAAGAAGATAACATGACCTCAGTCACATATATACCTGAGCCAGAAGCGATGCTTCCCCTCTTATCTCCTTGGAGCGCTTTACAGTCCTTTTTCCAGTGACCCAGCTGGCCACAGTGGAAACACCTGTTGTCCTTCGACCGCTTGACCTTCTGTTTCAGGGCCTTGCTGTAATTCTTGACAGGGGCCTTGCCCTTCTTCCCCTTCTTCTTGTTCCTTGAAGGAACCATCAAGACAGAGGTTGAAGGCTTACCCTTCAGAGTTTCCTCAGTAGTCAAGAGCATATTCAACAGCTCTGCCGGCGTACAATCGATCTTGTTCATATTAAAATTAATAATGAACGCATCGAAAGAAGGCGGGAGAGACTGCAGAATAATATCCACAGCAAGCTCCTGGTTGATGGTATGCCCCAGTTTCTCCAGAGCCTCCTTGTGCCCAATCATCTTGAGCACGTGAGCTCCCACTGGGCTCCCCTCAGCCAGTTTGCTCTGAAAGAAGAGCTTCGTCAGATTATAGCGCTCAGTCCTCGCCTGTGCAGCATACAGCATCTTGAGGTTCGCTATAATTTCTATAGCCGACATATCCTCATGCTGACGCTGCAGCGGTGGCGTCATAGACGCTAGCATCAGGCAAGCGACATCAATGCTATCATTGACGTGCTTTTCGTAGGCATCCCGAACCGCCCTTGCGGCGTTCGGAGCGGGCTGCGGCGGTATCGCCGTCTCGAGGACATACAGTTTCCTCTCTGCCTTAAGAACAATCTTAAGGTGTCCGAACCAGTCAGAGAAGTTCGGCCCAGCAAACTTCTCCCTTTCCAGTAGGGATCGCACATTGAAGCTCATGGTGTTCGTTGCTGCAGGAATCTACAACAAGCAAGAACAGCAAGGTCAGTATCAATGTTTCAGAATCAATCCAGGACTTAAGAAAGATTCTTTTCTCACTATTTTGTCTGACTGAAAAATCCAGTAAACAGTCCGAAAGAGTAAACACTCTTTTAGTGAGATGGGATCCAGATTTCATACTTGGTCTCCGCGTCCCGCTCAGGCGAGATAAGATGCACAGAGATGACAAGCACTAGTTTCTGGTAGGCTGTCCCAGCCAATCGCCAACCCGTGCGATTCCCCTTCATCTTGGCAATCCAGCAGACTGTGCCAACTGAGTTGGTACAACATAGTCTCTGATCCCAGAGATGGCTGCCTCCATGTGCTACCATATGCGCCACATATGTAGCCTACATGGTCAAGCTGACCCGACCTACTCCCTGGACCACCACGTGCTATGCTGAGCAACGAGAGGGGATAAATCCCAACTCTGTAACACGCAGGTGAAATCCAGCACCGTCTGAAGATAGATGGACGTGCCCACTGAGTGGGTTCAACACGGCTCCAACGATAATCAGAAAGGTGAGGTTTCGCGTCAGAAGGCTTACGAGCTTGATATATTAGCGTTGGATTTTAACGGTCTTTTATCTTCTTACTATCAGGCATGCCTATGGCTATAGCAGAAGATAAACATAAATATGGGCTATAGCAGAAGATAAACATAAACATGCAATTCTAATTATTAGCAATAAGTAGAAAGCATGATCTTATGTGGTAAAAGCCCATGAACCCTAGTAAGACCTTAATGTTACTTAAGTCTTCACTTGAGCTTCATTGCATCTCATCTGGTCCAACCCAGTGCCCTAGCGCCAAGAGCACCTCAGGTGCACCACCAGGTGAATGCCCCTCTTGGATGTGTGCCTTTGTACTCTTGTCTAATCAAAGTACATTTGATCTATCTAGACAAGGTTGACTCCGCAGGTCAACTACATTTCATAAATTAAAACAATGTGATTCGCAGATCACAAAAATTAACTTATAATTTACCAGGCACGCAGGCCCCAGCACAGCACACAATATGGGCAACCCACATAAGACTAAATAACAAGCATAATGGTTCAATCAACATGTGATCCAATCATCTTGAAATTAAAAGTTTTGAAAACCCCATGGCATCAATTTTAATTTCCTTATGAGCCCTACAAAACCTTACAATGGTCCATTGATAGGGATCCACTCAACCATCTAGTTAGATCCCTTGCCCTTGCATGCACCGAGTCCTAACTGACCCGAGTTGACCTAATGGTCAACCATGCATGCGCCAAGGGCTGAACTACCCTCATGAGTTTTGGCAAGGCGTGTGACCCCGGCCCAACTCAAGTGTGTTCAGTAGTGTCTCAACCAGACCTCGCTACACGCCCTAGATGCAGTCAACCTATAGCCACCTTGTGCTTGCGCATAGGTGCTATCAGGTTAACCCATCTGAGCTGTCAGATGGTCTGATCAGACTTGGATCTAACCTAGTGGTGACTTCAACCCCATCAATCCATCTAAGGGTTGATGTAGTGGCACCCTTAGATCTAATCAAGCGCGCAAGATGTAAGTTTTAGAAAACTTTTAGAACGAGCGCAAATAAACAAACAACATGCTTGATAACCCTTAGATCTAAGGGGGTCCCTTCAAGGGGGAGCGCATACTTTAGGGGGTCCCCTTCAAGGGGGAGCGCAAACTACATGTCAACATATGATACAAGCGCAACCTTCATGCAACCATGATACAAGCGCAACCATCATGTAACCAAAGTAAGCGCAACCAACATGTAACCCAAAGTAAGCGCAACCAACATGGATCACAAAATCGTAAAGGCTCTGATACCAATTGATGGAACCCCTAATCTAAAGGGGGGAAGAAACCCTAAACATGCGCATCTAGCATGCATAGCGGAAAGAGGGCTTCAAGTAGATCGCATATGAACTATATGTTAACTTAATTCAACTTAAGATCAAGTTTTGATCTTACCAATGCCATGGATTGGATGGCGGCTTGGAATGAGAGAGAGCAAGCGAGATCTCCTCCAAAGAATACACACACCAAGTGATGAAGGCTTCCAACTTGCGCAACTTTGTGCTAGCAAAATGCCAAGTTGTCCTTCTCGAGTGGTAGGGATGAAGATGATGCTTTTTCCGGTTCTCCTCTTGTCGTCCACTCCAAGCTTCTCTCAAGTCTCGCCGAGCAAGAGCAAAACGCAAGGAGACAAGGGATGAATGAGCTCAAGCCGTTTTGGCGTTTCAAGGAGCCATGCGCTCAATGACTTTCCAAATTTGGAAACTCCATTAAGCCATGCGTTCTCCTCTTCAAGCAAACCGCCCAAAACGCTTATGGATCGAACCATGGGTTCACCCATGTAAACCGGTTCAATCCAAATTGGTCCAAACCAAAGCAATCGGTCTAGATCAACCAAACCCTAAGGTTTCCAATCCAACCGTTCATCTTATGATGCTCTTGATCTCACCGATCTAGCATCAATACTCTCGATCGAAGCTTACCGATCTCAAGCCCTAATCAATCAAACATGATCAAGCTAGATCTCACTTACAATCAGAGTCTATATCCCTTTAAACTGAACCCAAATAATTCAGTCCACACGATCTGACTCAAAGAAAGCCATATCACCAAATTGTGTGACCCTGAGGGTTTCCTTTAAACGTCGGTAACGATAACTTACGTTATCACGATCAGTGAGGGGTATCTAGCAACACATCACTGTCTCCCGATATAAAGGAAAGAGTCTTCCAAGACTCCACCCAAACCATAGCATAAGTGTGAATCAACTCACTTGGCATACATGATTCCTTTGCCACTGGATGTTCTTATTGGACAAGCATGTCAAGCCTGTAACTCCAATACGATGAGCATGATTAGATCAGATGAACATAGTCATCTGGGTATGGCCATACACTTCCTCAATCATCTCATATAGGGGGGCCCTCTAGAACATCACACTCCTTAAACAAGGAGACGGCAATCCTTTATCTATCACAAGTGCCCTAACCTGACTCAAGCTCACCATCCAAGATAGTCTATAATCATTATGTTTCAAATGATATTGAACTACCTCAAAACAATGACAATCATCATTTAGAAACACAAGTGATCTCAAGTCAAAGGACATGTGCCACTTAGTGCTTACAAGGATCATTCACATTGTGACAAGCAATGGAATATCCGAGTAGGGTCTGTCCAGTACATCCAATGTACTCATGAGTCTACATCTTATTCCATGCTCGAAGCATCCTATAAGATTAGCACTCATATTAGTCTCAATCATATCAAGGCTGTCTCATGTTCACCAAGATATCTCGACTAAGGACATAGAGCCTGTCAGCCTAGCTGAACAGCTTTGAGACATTATTCAGAAGTACACTTATTACAGCAGACAAGATAACAACCTGAATAATAACCATGCCTTTTATAAACTTAAGAGTTTATTACATGATACTTATACAATCCCAAGGCCTCAAACATTAGCCTTAAGGGCATACCCCAACACATATGATTGCTTGATATACTATGTGATCCATGTTTGCGCATCTACATGTATGTTGATCTTGTTTGACATATGTTATCTCTTCATGCGAGTATGCTAGATAATAGTATGTTTATATTTGCGCATGTATGAGAGTTATGTTGATTGGCGCATATATGTTGGTTGCGGTTATACCATGTTGTTGTTGTTTTTCTAAAACCTAAATGACATGCGCGCCCAACTAGATCTAAGAAGTACCTATTGTAAACCCTTAGATGGGTTGATGGGGTTGAAAGCTTCATCTAGAATGGATCAAACTAGTCTGATCAGACCATCTGACAGCCTAGATGGGTTGACCAGATAGCACCTGTGCGCGAGCACGAGGTGGCTATAGGTCGACTGCATCCAAGGCGTGTAGCGAGGTCTGATTGAGACAACTTCTGAACACACTTGAGTTAGGCCCGGGGTCACACCCGCTTGCCAAAACTCATGAGGGTGGTTCAGCCCTTGGCGCATGCATGGTTGACCATCAGGTCAACTCGGGTCAGTTAGGACTCGGTGCATGCAAGGGAAAAGGATCTATCTAGATGGATGAGTGGATCCCTATCAATGGACCATTGTAAGGTTGTAGGGCACATAAGGAAATTAAAAGTGATGCCTATGGGGTTTTCAAAATTTTAATTTCTTGATTGGATCACATGATGATTGAAACCATATGCTTGTTTATTTACTCTTATGTGGGTTGCCCTATTGTGTGCTGTGCTGGGGCCTGTGAGCCTGGATTTAAAATTGTAAATTAATTTGTGATCTGCGAATCACATTGTACTTAATTTATAATGTATTGTTGACCTGCGAGTCAACCTTGTCTAGATAGATCAAAAATGTATTTTGATTAGACAAGAGCACAAAGGCACACATCCAAGAGGAGCATTCACCTGGTGGCGCACCTGAGGTGCTCTTGGCGCTAGAGCCCTAGGTTGGACCAGATGTGAGGCCAAGGAGCTCAAGTGAAGACTTAAGTAAAATTAAGGTCTTACTAGGGTTCATGGGCTTTTACCACATAAGATCATGCTTTCTACTTATTGCTAATAATTAGAATTGCATGTTTAAGTTTATCTTCTGCTATAGCCATAGGACATGCCTGATAGTAAGAAGATAAAAGACCGTTAAAATCCAACGCTAATATATCAAGCTCGTAAGCCTTCTGACGCGAAACCTCACCGTTCTGACTATCGTTGGAGCCGTGTTGAACCCACTCAGTGGGCACGTCCATCTATCTTCAGACGGTGCTGGATTACACCTGCGTGTTACAGAGCAGGGATTTATCCCTTCTCGTTGCTCAGCATAGCACGTGGTGGTCCAGGGAGTAGGTCAGGTCAGCTTGACCATGTAGACTACATATGTGGCGCATATGGTAGCACATGGAGGCAGCCATCTCTGGGATCAGAGACTGTGTTGTACCAACTCAGTTGGCACAGTCTGCTGGATTGCCAAGATGAAGGGGAATCGCACGGGTTGGGCGATTGGCTGGGACAGCCTACCAGAAATTAGTGCTTGTCATCTCTGTGCATCTTATCTCGCTTGAGCGGGACGCGGAGACCAAGTATGAAATCTGGATCCCATCTCACTAAAAGAGTGTTACTCTTTCGGACTGTTTACTGGATTTTTCAGTCAGACAAAATAGTGAGAAAAGAATCTTTCTTAAGTCCTGGATTGATTCTGAAACATTGATACTGACCTTGCTGTTCTTGCCTGTTGTAGATTCCTGCAGCAACGAACACCATGAGCTTCAATGTGCGATCCCTACTGGAAAGGGAGAAGTTTGCTGGGCCGAACTTCTCTGACTGGTTCGGACACCTTAAGATTGTTCTTAAGGCAGAGAGGAAACTGTATGTCCTCGAGACGGCGATACCGCCGCAGCCCGCTCCGAACGCCGCAAGGGCGGTTCGGGATGCCTACGAAAAGCACGTCAATGATAGCATTGATGTCGCTTGCCTGATGCTAGCGTCTATGACGCCACCGCTGCAGCGTCAGCATGAGGATATGTCGGCTATAGAAATTATAGCGAACCTCAAGATACTGTATGCTGCACAGGCGAGGACTGAGCGCTATAATCTGACGAAGCTCTTCTTTCAGAGCAAACTGGCTGAGGGGAGCCCAGTGGGAGCTCATGTGCTCAAGATGATTGGGCACAAGGAGGCTCTAGAGAAACTGGGGCATACCGTCAACCAGGAGCTTGCTGTGGACATTATTCTACAGTCTCTTCCGCCTTCTTTCGATGCGTTCATCATTAATTTTAATATGAACAAAATCGATTGTACACCGGCAGAGCTGCTGAATATGCTCTTGACAACTGAGGAAACTCTGAAGGGTAAGCCTTCAACCTCTGTCTTAATGGTTCCTTCAAGGAACAAGAAGAAGGGGAAGAAGGGCAAGACCCCTGTCAAGAATTACAGCAAGGCCCTGAAACAGAAGGTGAAGCGGTCGAAGGACAACAGGTGTTTCCACTGTGGCCAGCTGGGTCACTGGAAAAAGGACTGTAAAGCGCTCCAAGGAGATAAGAGGGGAAGCATCGCTTCTGGCTCAGGTATATATGTGACTGAGGTCATGTTATCTTCTTCTACCATTTCATGGGTGTTGGACACCGCATGTGGAGTTCACATTTGTTCAAATGTGCAGGAACTCAAGAGAAGAAGGCAGGTGGGACAGCATGAGGTAGACCTACGAGTTGGAAACGGGGCACGGGTTGCTGCTGTTGCTGTAGGAGACTATTTCATTACTTTACCATCTGGCATTGTATTAGAATTGAACAATTGTTATTTTGTACCAAGTATCACCAAGAATATTATCTCCATTCCTGCTCTAGTCAGGAAAGGATTTGCCTTTGAATGCAAGATTTCAAAGTGTGTTTTAACTTTTGATAATATTGTGTATGCGACAGGTTCAATTAACAATGGGTTATACATGTTGGACATGGAAAATTCTATACAAAACATTGATAATAAGAAAGCCAAATATGCTGATGACAGCACCTTGCTATGGCATAGTCGTTTAGGCCATATAAACGAGAAGCGCATTAAGCGGTTGCATGATCATGGACTGCTGGGATCATTCTCCTATGAGGAGATTGATACATGCAAAGCTTGTTTGATGGGTAAAATGATGAAGTCTCCTTTTCTTCACAAAGGGCAAAGGACTTCAGGTTTACTGGACCTTATACACAGTGATGTGTGTGGGCCATTTAGTAAACATGCCAGAGGTGGCTATCAGTACTTCATTACCTTTACTGATGATTTCAGTAGGTATGGGTATGTCTATTTAATGAGACATAAAAGTGAATCTTTTGACAAGTTCAAAGAGTTCAAAAATGAAGTACAAAATCAGCTAGGCCGAAATATCAAGGCACTTCGTTCTGATCGAGGTGGTGAATACCTGAGTCATGCGTTTACTGACTATCTGAAGGAGTGTGGGATTATCTCACAGCTCACTCCGCCAGGAACACCGCAGTGGAATGGTGTGTCCGAGAGGAGAAATAGAACGTTACTTGATATGGTTCGTTCTATGATGAGTCAGGCTACTCTTCCATATTCCTTTTGGGGTTTTGCACTGGAAACAGCTGCAAAGGTACTAAACCGAGTGCCATCCAAGGCAGTTTCAAAGACGCCATATGAGTTATGGTATGGGAAACAGCCTAGCTTGACATTTATCAGGATCTGGGGTTGCGAGGCTTATGTCAAAAAGCTCGCCTCTGGGAAACTGGAAAGCAGATCTGAGAAATGTATCTTTGTCGGTTACCCTAAGGAAACTAAGGGTTATTATTTCTACGATCCCAAAGAGAACAAGGTTTTTGTTGCTCGGACGGCCATATTTCTTGAGAAGGAGTTTCTTCTGCAAGAGGCCAGTGGGAGAGAAATAAAGCTGGATGAGATTCCAGAGGAAGGACAAAGTAGTCAAGCAGAGTTGGATGAGCCTGAGCCGGTAGATCAGGTTATTGAACAACCTGAGGCTCAGATATCACGGGAACCGCGAAGATCGGGTAGGATCCGTCGACAGCCTGAGCGCTATGACGGAGTCTACATCATTGATAATGATGAACCCCTAACTTATGCGGATGCGGTCAGTGGACCGGAGTCAGCTAGATGGCTTGATGCTATGCGAGCCGAGATGGACTCCATGTCCGATAACCAAGTCTGGGATTTGGTTGATCCGCCTCCGGGAGTAATCCCTATAGGTTGTAAATGGATCTTCAAGAAGAAGATTGACATGGATGGTAACGTGGTTACCTATAAAGGCAGACTAGTTGCGAAAGGTTTCAAACAAATCTACGGGATAGATTATGATGAAACTTTCTCTCCTGTAGCCATGTTTAAGTCTATTCGGATTCTTTTCGCGATAGCAGCATATTACGACTATGAGATCTGGCAGATGGATGTGAAAACAGCTTTCCTTAATGGAAATCTGGATGAGGATGTGTATATGACACAACCTGAGGGTTTCACTAATCCAGCAGATCGTCATAAAATATGCAAGTTAAAGAAGTCCATTTATGGACTTAAACAAGCATCAAGAAGCTGGAACATTCGTTTTGATGAATCAATCTCTGAGTTTGGTTTCATCAAGAACGAGGATGACCCGTGTGTATATAAGAGGTTTAGTGGGAGCGTGATTACATTCCTAATCCTCTACGTCGATGATATCTTGATCATTGGAAATGATATTCCTGAACTGCATGCTGTTAAAGCATGGTTAGGAAAATGTTTCCAGATGAAAGATTTGGGAGAAGCAGCCTATGTACTAGGTGTGAAGATCTACAGGGATAGATCTAAGAGGCTTCTCGGGCTGTGCCAGAGTACTTACATCGATAAGGTCCTGGAGAGATTCCATTTAGAGAATTCTAAACGTGGATATCTTCCAGTCAGACATGGTCTGAATCTTTCGAAGAGTCAGTGTCCACAAACACAGACTGAGAAAGATGAAATGGACAATACGCCTTATGCTTCGGCTATTGGGTCCATTATGTATGCGATGTTGTGTACTCGCCCAGACGTCGCTTACGGGTTAAGCGTGACCAGTCGATTCCATAGTAATCCAGGTTTGGCGCACTGGATTGCGGTCAAGAACATCTTAAAATATCTGCGGAGGACCAAAGATATGTTCTTGATATATGGTGGTCAGGAAGAACTCAGTATAGAGGGATATACTGACGCTTCGTTCCAGTCGGACCAGGATGATTTTCGATCGCAATCAGGCTATGTTTTTAGCTTGAATGGTGGAGCAGTGGTGTGGAAGAGTTTCAAACAGTCTACTGTTGCTGATTCCACAACTGAAGCCGAGTATGTTGCAGCCTCGGAAGCATCCAAGGAGGCAGTGTGGATTCGTAAGTTCGTGAGAGAACTTGGTGTCGTTCCTTCGAGTGCTGATCCTTTGGTTATCTTCTGTGATAACACTGGAGCAATCGCACAAGCAAAGGAACCACGGTCGCACCAGAAGTCCAAGCACATACAGAGACGGTTTCACTTGATCCGGGAGATCATTGATCGAGGCGAGATCAAGATTTGCAAGGTTCATACAGATGACAATCTGGCAGACCCGCTTACCAAGCCTCTGGCGCAGCAGAAGCATGAGAAGCACTGTAATAATATGGGTTTGAGATTTCTCAACCATTAGATTAAGTGCAAGTGGGAGATTGTTGGGGTATGCCCTTAAGGCTAATGTTTGAGGCCTTGGGATTGTATAAGTATCATGTAATAAACTCTTAAGTTTATAATAAGGCATAGTTGTTATTCAGGTTGTTACCTTGTCTGCTGTAATAAGTGTACTTCTGAATAATGTCTCAAAGCTGTTCAGCTAGGCTGACAGGCTATAAGTCCTTAGTCGAGATATCTTGGTGAACATGAGACAGCCTTGATATGATGGAGACTAATATGAGTGCTAATCTTATAGGATGCTTCGAGCATGGAATAAGATGTAGACTCATGGGTACATTGGATGTACTGGACAGACCCTACTGGGATATTGCATTGCTTGTCACAATGTGAATGATCCCTGTAAGCAGCAAGTGGCACATGTCCTTTGACTTGAGATCACTTGTGTTTCTAAATGATGATTGTCATTGTTTTGAGGTAGTTCAATATCATTTGAAATATAATGATTATAGACTATCTTGGATGGTGAGCTTGAATCAGGTTAGGGCACTAGTGATAGATAAAGGATTGCCGTCTCCTTGTTTAAGGAGTGTGATGTTCTAAAGGCCCCCCTATATGAGATGATTGAGGTAGTGTATGGCCATACCCAGATGACTATGTGCATCTGATCTAATCATGCTCATCGTATTGGAGTTACAAGCTTGACATGCTTGTCCAATAAGAACATCCAGTGGCAAAGGACATATGTGTGCCTTGTGAGTTTTGATTCACACTTGTGTCATGGTTTGGGTGTAGTCTTGGAAGACTATTTCCTTTATATCGGGAGACAGTGATGTGTTGCTAGATACCCCTCACTGATCGTGATAACGTAAGTTGTCGTTACCGACATTTAAAGGAAACCCTTAGGGTCGCACAATTTGATGATATGGCTTTCTTGAGTCAGATCGTGTGGACTGAATTGTATGGGTTCAGTTTAAAGGGGTTTAATCTCTGATTGCAAGTGAGATCTAGCCTGATCATGTTTGATTGATTAGGGCTTTAGATCGGTAAGCTTCGATCGAGAGAGATGATGCTAGATCGGTGAGATCAGGAGCATCAGGAGATGAACGGCTAGATCATGAGCCATTTGGTTCATAGAGGGTCTAGACCATGCCTTGGCTTGGCTTGGTTTGAGTTTGGTCTTTGGGCCAAATCGAATTGAACCAAAGCATGAACCGGTTCACTAGGTGAACGCATGGTTCATCAAGAGGGGCGTTTTGGCGTTGGAGAGTGGCTTCATGACTTTCCATTTTGGGAAGTCATGTAACGTCATTTGTCTTGATGTCGCCGAAGTGCATTTGCTCTCTTGTCTTTGCGTTTTGTTTTTGGGAAAAGAGAGCTTGCTTGCCATCTCGTGTGGAAGGAAGTGGACGACAAGAACAAGCGCTCGGCCAAGGAAACTTCTCCATCATCCTAACATTCGATCAAGGACACCTTGCGCATCCTTGCTAGCACAAGGAGATCCAAGGAGAAGCCATCTTCTCTTGTGTGTGATTATCTTCGGAGAAGGGGCACTTGCGCCTTTGCTTCCAAAGCTCCATCTAAACCGAGATGGCTATGGTATGAGTCTCAACTTCACCAAGTTGAACATATGTTTATGCTAAGATTCTTGAAAACCTTTTGCTTCCGCTTGCAATGGTGATGCGCCACCCCTTTAAGGTTTTCGCCCCCCTCTTGAAAGGGATTTTGTTTACTTGCGCTCCCCCATGAAGGGGACACTTCATTAGGCCCGGGGTCACACCCGCTTGCCAGAACTCATGAAGGTTGTTCAGCCCTTAACGCATGCATGGTTGACCGTTAGGTCGACTCAAGTCAGTTAGGACTTGGTGCATGTAAGGGCAGTGGATCTGACTAGACATGATGAGTGGATCCCTATTAATGGACCGTTGTAAGGTTGTAGGGCACATAAGAAAATAAAATTGATGCCAATGGGTTTTCGAAAATTTTATTTCTTGTTATTGGATCACATGTTGGTTGAATACCATGATGCTTGTTTATTTCATCTTATGTGGGTTGCCCTTTTAATGTGTGCTGTGCTGGGGCCTGCGAGCCTGGATTAAAATTGTAAATTAATTTTTATTGTGATTTGCGCATCACATGTTATTTAATTTATAAAGTGTAATTGACCTGCGAGTCAATCTTGTCTAGATAGATTAAATTGTAATTTAATCAGACAAGAGCACAGAGCACACTTGGCAGAGGCGCATGCAGCAGTGGCCTGACCAGGTGGGAGGTCCAGGGTTCGACTCTGGGACAGGCGAATTTACCTGGTGGGCGCACCTGAGCTGCAGTGGGCGCTTGGGCCCTGGGTTGGGCCAGATGAGATGCAAAAGACCCATGAAGAGCTCAAGTGAAGACTTAAGTTAAATTAAGGTCTTACTTAGGTTTAATGGGCTTTTACCACATAAGATCAGCATGCTTTCTACTTATTGTTTATATAATTAGAACTGCATGATTTAATCTTCTGCTATCGCCATAGGTTATGCATAATAGTTAAGAAGATAAAAGACCGTTAAAATCCAACGTTAAAATATCAAGCACGTAAGCCTTCTGACGCGAAACCTCACTGTTCTGACTATCGTTGGGGCTGTGTTGTACCCACTCAGTGGGCACGCCCATCTATCTTCAGACGGTGTGTGATTACACCTGCGTGTTACAGAGAAGGGATTTATCGCTTCTCGTTGCTCAGCATAGCACGTGGTGGTCCAGGGAGTAGGTCAGGTCAGCTTGACCATATATGTGAGCTATATGGAGGCAGCCATCTGTGGGATCAGAGACTGTGTTGTACCAACTCAGTTGGCACAGTCTGCTAGATTGCCCAGATGAAGGGGATTCGCACGGGTTGGCGATTGGCAGGCATTGCCTACCAGAAATTAGTGCTTGTACTCTCTGTGCATCTTATCTCGCCTGAGCGGGACGCGGAGACCAAGTATGAAATCTGGATCCCATCTCACTAAAAGAGTGTTACTCTTTCGGACTATTTAATGGATTTTTCAGTCAGATAAAATAGTGAGAAAAGAATCATTCTTAAGTCCTGAATTGATTCTCACATTGATACTGACCTTGCTGTTCTTGCATTGTTGTAGATTACTGCAGCAACGAACACCACGAATTTCAATGTGCGATCCCTACTGGAAAGGGAGAAGTTTGCTGGGCCAAACTTCTCAGACTGGTACGGACACCTTAAGATTGTTCTTAAGGCAGAGAGGAAACTGTATGTCCTTGAGACGGCTATACCGCCTCAACCCGCTGCGAACGCCGCCAGGGCGGTTCGGGATGCCTATGAAAAGCATGTCAATGATAGCATTGATGTCGCTTGCCTGATGCTTGCGTCTATGACGCCAGAGCTGCAACGTCAGCATGAGGATCTGTCTGCTATACAGATTATAGCAAACCTCAAGATGCTGTATGCTGCACAGGCTAGGACTGAACGCTACAATTTGACTAAGCTTTTCTTTCAGAGCAAACTGGCTGAAGGGAGTCCAGTGGGAGCTCACGTACTCAAGATGATTGGGTACAAGGAGGCTCTAGAGAAACTGGGACATACCATCAATCAGGAGCTTGCTGTAGACATCATTCTTCAATCTCTCCCGGCCTCTTTCGATCCGTTCATTATTAATTTTAATATGAACAAGATCGACTGTACCCCGGCAGAGTTACTGAACATGCTCTTGACTACAGAATTGACTCTAAAGGGAAAGCCTTCAACCTCTGTCTTGATGGTTCCTTCCAGGAACAAGAAGAAGGGGAAGAAGGGCAAAGCCCCTGTCAAGAGTTACAACAAGGCTCTGAAACAAAAGGTTAAGCGGTCGAAGGAATACAGATGTTTCCATTGTGGCCAGCTGGGTCACTGGAAAAAGGACTGTAAAGCGCTCCAGGGAGACAAGAAGGGAAGTTTCGCTTCTGGCTCAGGTATTTTCGTGACTGAAGTCATGGTTTCTTCTTCTATATCATGGGTGTTGGACACTGCATGTGGAGTTCACATTTGTTCAAATGTACAGGAACTCAAGAGAAGAAGACAGGTGGGACAGCATGAGGTGGACCTACGAGTTGGAAACGGGGCACGGGTTGCTGCTGTTGCTATAGGAGAATATCACATCTCATTACCATCTGGACTTGTATTAGAATTGGACAGTTGTTATTTTGTACCTAGCATAACAAAAAATATTATCTCTATTCCTGCTCTTGTCAGGAAAGGGTTTTCCTTTGAATGCAATATTTCAAAGTGTGTTATTTCTTATGATAATATTGTTTATGCTACTGGATCAATTAACAATGGGTTATTCATGTTGGACATGGAATATTCTATACAAAATATTGATAATAAGAAAGCCAAGTATGCTGATGAAAGCACCTTGCTATGGCATAGTCGTTTAGGCCATATTAACAAGAAACGCATTAAGCGGTTGCATGATCATGGACTGCTGGGATCATTCTCCTATGAGGAGCTTGATACATGCAAAGCTTGTTTAATGGGTAAAATGACGAAGGCTCCTTTTCCTAACAAAGGTCAAAGGGCTTCAGGTTTACTTTGAAGGGAACCCCTTCTAAAGGGGTAGAAACCCATATGGTGGCGCAACAAAATTTCGCATGGGATATTAGGGTTTCAAAAGATCTATATATGTCATATAACTAGCTTTCGAATATTTGAATGGATGAAGAAAAACTCATACCATTGCCATCGGTTTGATGAAGCTTTGGAAGGAAAGACGCAAGCGAGCCTTCTCCTAAGTTTCACACACAAGATGATCAATGCGCCTACCCTTGGTGCTCTTTGTGCTAGCAAAGTTCCAAGGTGTCCTTGATCGAAAAGGAAGGGAGAGAGCAACTCCTTGCTTGGTCGAAACTTCCTCTCTTCTTCACGTTGTCGCCTCACGCAAAAACGTCTAGAGAGAAAAAATCAGATGGCGAGAATAGAGGAATATGGTCTCTTCGAACATGATCCTCATCCAAGTGGAGATCATGGTTACTAAAAATAGTAACCACCACTCGCCCCAACGTTCACGCCAAGTGAACATGTCGCCAAGCCTTGAACCATGCGCTCATTACATGAGCCGGTTCAACTTGGTCTGGTTCAAAGACCATTCGACCCAAGCCATCAGTCCAGATCACATTGAACCCTAAAGCTCGGGATCCGACCGTTGATCTCTAGATGCTTCTGATCTCACCGATCTGGCATCCATTCTCTCAATCGAAGCTTACCGATCTGTAGCCCTAGTCAATCAGACATGATCAGACTTGATCTCACTTACAATCAGAGATTAAATCCCTTTAAACTGAACCCAAACAATTCAGTCCTCACGATCTGACTTAAGTAAGCCATATCATCAAATTGTGCGACCCTGAGGGTTTCCTTTAAATGTCGGTAACGATAATTTACATTATCACGATCAGTGAGGGGTATCTAGCAACACATCACTGTCTCCCGATATAAAGGAAAGAGTCTTCCAAGACTACACCCAAACCACAGCACAAGTGTGAATCAACTCACAAAGCATACATATTTCCTTTGCCACTGGATGTTCTTATTGGACAAGCGTGTCAAGCTTGTAGCTCCAATATGATGAGCATGATTAGATCAGATGAACATAGTCACCTGGGTATGGCCATACACTTTCTCAATCATCTCATCCAGGGGGCCCCTTTAGAACATCACACTCCTTAAACAAGGAGACGGCAATCCTATGTCTATCACTAGTGCCCTAACATGACTCAAGCTCACCATCCAAGATAGTCTATAATCATTATGTTTCAAATGATATTGAACTAACTCAAAACAATGACAATCATCATTTAGAAAACACAAGTGATCTCAAGTCAGAGGAAATGTGCCACTTGTCATACTCAAGGAATATTCACATTGTGACAAGCAATTGAATATCCTAGTAGGGTCTGTCCAGTACATCCAATGTACCCATGAGTCTACATCTTATTCCATGCTCGAAGCTGTTGGGGTATGCCCTTAAGGCTAATGTTTGAGGCCTTTGGGATTGTAATAAGTATCATGTAATAAACTCTTGTGTTTATAAAGGCATGGTTATTATTCAGGTTGTTACCTTATCTGCTGTAATAAGTGTACTTCTGAATAATGTCTCAAAGCTGTTCAGCTAGGCTGACAGGCTATATGTCCTTAGTCGAGATATCTTGGTGAACCTGAGACAGCCTTGATATGATTGAGACTAATATGTGTGCTAATCTTATAGGATGCTTCGAGCATGGAATAAGATGTAGACTCATGGGTACATTGGATGTACTGGACAGACCCTACTGGGATATTCCATTGCTTGTCACAATGTGAATGATCCTCGTAAGCAGCAAGTGGCACATGTCCTTTGACTTGAGATCACTTGTGTTTCTAAATGATGATTGTCATTGTTTTGAGGTAGTTCAATATCATTTGAAACATAATGATTATAGACTATCTTGGATGGTGAGCTTGAGTCAGGTTAGGGCACTTGTGATAGATAAAGGATTGCCGTCTCCTTGTTCAAGGAGTGTGATGTTCTAAAGGGCCCCCCTGTATGAGAAGATTGAGATAGTGTATGGCCATACCCAGATGACTGTGTTCATCTGATCTAATCATGCTCATAGTATTGGAGTTACAGGCTTGACATGCTTGTCCAATAAGAACATCCAGTGGCAAAGGAAACATGCATGCCTCGTGAGTTTGATTCACACTTGTGCCATGGTTTGGGTGTAGTCTTGGAAGACTCTTTCCTTTATATCGGGAGACAGTGATGTGTTGCTAGATACCACTCACTGATCGTGATAACGAAAGTTATCGTTACCGACATTTAAAGGAAACCCTTAGGGTCGCACAATTTGGTGATATGGCTTGCTTAAGTCAGATCGTGTGGACTGAATTGTTTCGGTTCAGTTTAAAGGGATTTAATCTCTGATTGTAAGTGAGATCTGGTCTGATCATGTTTGATTGATTAGGGCTTTAGATCGGTAAGCTTCGATCGAGAGAGATGATGCTAGATCGATGCGATCAGAAGCGTCAGATGATGAATGGTCAGATCTTGGACTTTGGGGTCTAATTTGATCTAGACTTAATGCTTGGGCTGATTTGGTTTCGCTATTGAACCAAGAGTATTGAACCGGCTCATGGGTTGAGCGCATGGTTCAAGAGGGAGAAGGAGTTGCGTTTGGTTCATGGAGACATGAACGCATGAACGCATACTCTTAATGGTTGCCATTTTTGGAAAGTTCCAAAATGAAAACGCATATGCGTTCATGGCTTGAAGTCTCCCTAATGTTTTTCGGTTACACCTCTCTCTTGTTGCTTGGTGGAAACAATTTTTGCTCTCGAGCAAGTGAGGGTGTTGACGAGAAGAGGAGGAACCGGCCAAGCAAAAGGAAGTCTTCATCTCTTCCCTACACTCGATCATTGACATCTTGGCACTTTTGCTAGCACAAGAGGTGCGCAAGTTGGGAGTCTTCATCGCCTTTGTGTGTGAACTTTTGGAGGAGATCAAAGTTGCTCTCTTCTTCCAAGCCGACCTCCAATCTATGGCTATGGTATAGATCTAAACTCATAGCTTCAAGTTGATCATATGGTTGTCATATACGATCTTTCGAAACCCTCTTTCCGTCATGCTTGCTAGATGCGCATGTTTAGGGTTTCACCCCCTTAATCAGGGTTTCTTTCAATTGTTATCAGAGGAAGGCTTTCGATATGATCTATATGATTGCTTTGAAGTGTTTGTGATCCATACATGTTGCGCTTACTTGATGCTTTGTTTTCATGATGCATGGTTTACATTGGCTATGTTTGCGCTTGTATCATGGTTACATGAAGTTTGCGCTCCCCCTTGAAGGGGACCCCCTAAAGTTTGCGCTCCCCCTTGAAGGGGACTCCCCTTAGATCTAAGGGTTATCAATATGCTAGATATGAGATATATCTTATGTTCTCAAGTGAAGCATGTTGTTTTGTTTGTTTGCGCATGTTCTAGATGTTTTATAAAACTTACATCTTGCGCGCCTACTTAGATCTAAGGTGCCCCTACTATAAATCCTTAGATGGGTTGATGGGGTTGAAAGCATCTTCTAGGTTAGATCCAACTAGTCTGATCAGACCATCTGACAGCCTAGATGGGTTGACCAGATAGCACCTGTGCGCAAGCACGAGGTGGCTATAGGTCGACTGCATCCAGGGCGTGTAGCGAGGTCTGGTTAAGACAACTACTGAACACACATGAGTTAAGCCCGGGGTCACACCCGCTTGCCAAAACTCATGAGGGTGGTTCAGCCCTTGGCGCATGCATGGTTGACCATTAGGTCAACACGGGTCAGTTAGGACTCGGTGCATGCAAGGGCAGAGGATCTGACTAGATGGATGAGTGGATCCCTATCAATGGACCATTGTAAGGTTGTAGAGCACATAAGGAAATTAAAATTGATACCATGGGGTTTTTCAAAATTTAATTTCATGAATGGATCACATGTTGTTTTGATACCATATGCTTGTTTATTTAATCTTATGTGGGTTGCCCTAATGTGTGCTGTGCTGGGGCCTGCGTGCCTGGTAAATTACAAGTTAATATTATTGTGATCTGCGAATCACATTTTTTATTAATTTATTGTATAATTGACCTGTGAGTCAAAGCTTGTCTAGATAGATCAAAATGTTTTTGATTAGACAAGAGCATAAAGGCACACATCCTTAAGGGGCATTCACCTGGTGGCGCACCTGAGGTGCTCTTGGCGCTAGGGCCCTGGGTTGGACCAGATGAGATGCAAAAGAGCTCAAGTGAAGACTTAAGTAAAATTAAGGTCTTTCTAGGGTTCATGGGCTTTTACCACATAAGATCATGCTTTCTATTTATTGCTTATATAATTAGAATTGCATGTGTTTATCTTCTGCTATAGCCATAGGATATGCCTGATAGTAAGAAGATAAAAGACCGTTAAAATCCAACGCTAATATATCAAGCACGTAATGCCTTCTGACGCGAAACCTCACTGTTCTGACTATCGTTGGAGCCGTGTTGAACCCACTCAGTGGGCACGTCCATCTATCTTCAGACGGTGCGGGATTACACCTGCGTGTTACAGAGTAGGGATTTATCCCTTCTCGTTGCTCAGCATAGCACGTGGTGGTCCAGGGAGTAGGTCAGGTCAGCTTGACCATGTAGGCTACATATGTGGCGCATATGGTAGCACATGGAGGCAGCCATCTGAGGGATCAGAGACTGTGTTGTACCAACTCAGTTGGCACAGTCTGCTGGATTGCCCAGATGAAGGGGAATCGCACGGGTTGGCGATTGGCTGGGACAGCCTACCAGAAATTAGTGCTTGTCATCTCTGTGCATCTTATCTCGCCTGAGCGGGACGCGGAGACCAAGTATGAAATCTGGATCCCATCTCACTAAAAGAGTGTTACTCTTTCGGACTGTTTACTGGATTTTTCAGTCAGACAAAATAGTGAGAAAAGAATCTTTCTTAAGTCCTGGATTGATTCTGAACATTGATACTAACCTTGCTGTTCTTGCATTGTTGTAGATAACTGCAGCAACGAACACCATGAGCTTCAATGTGCGATCCCTACTGGAAAGGGAGAAGTTTGCTGGGCCGAACTTCTCTGACTGGTTCGGACACCTTAAGATCGTTCTTAAGGCAGAGAGGAAACTGTATGTCCTCGAGACGGCGATACCGCCGCAGCCCGCTCCGAACGCCGCAAGGGCGGTTCGGGATGCCTATGAAAAGCACGTCAATGATAGCATTGATGTCGCTTGCCTGATGCTTGCGTCTATGACGCCACCGCTGCAGCGTCAGCATGAGGATATGTCGGCTATAGAGATTATAGCGAACCTCAAGATGCTGTATGCTGCACAGGCGAGGACAGAACGCTATAATCTGACAAAGCTCTTCTTTCAGAGCAAACTGGCTGAGGGGAGCCCAGTGGGAGCTCACGTGCTCAAGATGATTGGGCACAAGGAGGCTCTGGAGAAACTGGGGCATACCGTCAACCAGGAGCTTGCTGTTGATATTATTCTGCAGTCTCTCCCGCCCTCTTTCGATGCGTTCATTATTAACTTTAATATGAACAAAATCGATTGTACACCGGCAGAGCTGCTGAATATGCTCTTGACAACTGAGGAAACTCTGAAGGGTAAGCCTTCAACCTCTGTCTTGATGGTTCCTTCTAGGAACAAGAAGAAGGGGAAGAAGGGCAAGGCCCCTGTCAAGAATTACAGCAAGGCTCTGAAACAGAAGGTGAAGCGGTCGAAGGATAACAGGTGTTTCCACTGTGGCCAGCTGGGTCACTGGAAAAAGGACTGTAAAGCGCTCCAAGGAGATAAGAGGGGAAGCATTGCTTCTGGCTCAGGTATATTCGTGACTGAAGTCATGTTTTCATCTTCTTCAATATCATGGGTGTTGGACACTGCATGTGGAGTTCACATTTGTTCAAATGTACAGGAACTCAAGAGAAGAAGACAGGTGGGACAGCATGAGGTAGACCTACGAGTTGGAAACGGGGCACGGGTTGCTGCTGTTGCTGTAGGAGACTATTTCATTTCTTTACCATCTGGCATTGTATTAGAATTAAACAATTGTTATTTTGTACCAAGTATCACGAAGAATATTATCTTTATTCCTGCTCTTGTCAGGAAAGGATTTGCCTTTGAATGCAAAATTTCAAAGTGTGTTTTATCTTATGATAATATTGTGTATGCAACTGGTTCAATCAACAATGGGTTATTCATGTTGGACATGGAATATTCTATACAAAACATTGATAATAAGAAAGCCAAGTATGCTGATGACAGCACCTTGCTATGGCATAGTCGTTTAGGCCATATAAACGAGAAGCGCATTAAGCGGTTGCATGATCATGGACTGCTGGGATCATTCTCCTATAAGGAGATTGATACATGCAAAGCTTGTTTAATGGGTAAAATGACGAAGTCACCTTTTTCTAAGAAAGGTCAAAGGGCTTCAGGTTTACTTGACCTTATACACAGTGATGTGTGTGGGCCATTTAGTAAACATGCCAGAGGTGGCTATCAGTACTTCATTACCTTTACTGATGATTTCAGTAGGTATGGGTATGTCTATCTGATGAGACATAAAAGTGAATCTTTTGACAAGTTCAAAGAGTTCAAGAATGAAGTACAAAATCAGCTAGGCCGAAATATCAAGACACTTCGCTCAGATCGAGGTGGAGAATACCTAAGTCATGCATTTACTGACTATCTGAAGGAGTGTGGGATTATCTCACAGCTCACTCCGCCAGGAACACCGCAATGGAATGGTGTGTCCGAGAGGAGAAATAGAACGTTACTTGATATGGTTCGTTCTATGATGAGTCAGGCCACTCTTCCATACTCCTTTTGGGGTTTTGCACTGGAAACAGCTGCAAAGGTACTAAACCGAGTGCCATCTAAGGCAGTTTCAATGACGCCATATGAATTATGGTATGGGAAACAGCCAAGCTTGACATTTATCAGGATCTGGGGTTGCGAGGCTTATGTCAAAAAGCTCGCCTCTGGGAAACTAGAGAGCAGATCTGACAAATGCATCTTTGTCGGTTACCCTAAGGAAACTAAGGGTTATTATTTCTACGATCCCAAGGAGAACAAAGTTTTTGTTGCTCGGACGGCCATATTCCTTGAGAAGGAGTTTCTTCTGCAAGAGGCCAGTGGGAGAGAAATAAAGCTGGATGAAAATCCAGAGGAAGGACAAAGTAGTCAAGCTCAGTTGGATGAGCCTGAGCCAGTGGATCAGGTTATTGAATAACCTGAGGCTCAGATAACACGGGAACCGCGAAGATCGGGAAGGATCCGTCGACAGCCTGAGCGCTATGACGGAGTCTACATCATTGATAATGATGAACCCCTCACCTATGCGGATGCGGTCAGTGGACCGGAGTCAGCTAGATGGCTTGATGCTATGCGAGCCGAGATGGACTCCATGTCAGATAACCAAGTCTGGGATTTGGTTGATCCGCCTCCGGGAGTAATCCCTATAGGCTGTAAATGGATCTTCAAGAAGAAGATTGACATGGATGGTAACGTGGTTACCTATAAAGGCAGGCTAGTTGCGAAAGGTTTCAAACAAATCTACGAGATAGATTATGATGAAACTTTCTCACCTGTAGCCATGTTTAAGTCTATTCGGATTCTTTTCGTGATAGCTGCATATTATGATTATGAGATCTGGCAGATGGATGTGAAGACAGCTTTCCTTAATGGAAATCTGGATGAGGATGTGTATATGACACAACCTGAGGGTTTCACTAATCCAGCAGATCGTCATAAAATATGCAAGTTAAAGAAATCCATTTATGGATTGAAACAAGCATCTAGGAGCTGGAATATTCGTTTTGATGAATCAATCTCTGAGTTTGGTTTCATCAAGAACGAAGATGACCCGTGTGTATATAAGAGGTTTAGTGGGAGCGTAATTACATTCTTAATCCTCTACGTCGATGATATCTTGATCATTGGACATGATATTCCTGAACTGCATGCTGTTAAAGCATGGTTAGGAAAATGTTTCCAGATGAAAGATCTAGGAGAAGCAGCCTATGTGTTAGGTGTGAAGATCTACCGGGATAGATCTAAGAGGCTTCTCGGGCTGTGCCAGAGTACTTACATCGATAAGGTCCTGGAGAGATTCCATTTAGAGAATTCTAAACGTGGATATCTTCCAGTCAGACATGGTCTGAATCTTTCGAAGAGTCAGTGTCCACAAACACAGACTGAGAAAGATGAAATGGACAATACGCCTTATGCTTCGGCTATTGGGTCCATTATGTATGCGATGTTGTGTACTCGCCCAGACGTCGCTTACGGGTTAAGCGTGACCAGTCGATTCCAAAGTAATCCAGGTTTGGCGCACTGGATTGCAGTCAAGAACATTATAAAATATCTGCGGAGGACCAAAGATATGTTCTTGATATATGGTGGTCAGGAAGAACTCAGTATAGAGGGATATACTGACGCTTCATTCCAGTCGGACCAGGATGATTTCCGATCGCAATCAGGCTATGTTTTTAGCTTGAATGGTGGAGCAGTGGTGTGGAAGAGTTTCAAACAGTCAACTCTTGCTGATTCCACAACAGAAGCCGAGTATGTTGCAGCCTCGGAAGCATCCAAGGAGGCAGTGTGGATTCGTAAGTTCGTGAGAGAACTTGGTGTCGTTCCTTCGAGTGCTGATACTTTGGTTATCTTCTGTGATAACACTGGAGCAATCGCACAAGCAAAGGAACCACGGTCGCACCAGAAGTCCAAGCACATACAGAGACGGTTTCACTTGATCCGGGAGATCATTGATCGAGGCGAGATCAAAATATGCAAGGTTCATACAGATGACAATCTGGCAGACCCGCTTACCAAGCCTCTGGCGCAGCAGAAGCATGAGCAGCACTGTAATAATATGGGTTTGAGATTTCTCAACCATTAGATTAAGTGCAAGTGGGAGATTGTTGGGGTATGCCCTTAAGGCTAATGTTTGAGGCCTTTGGGATTGTAATAAGTATCATGTAATAAACTCTTGTGTTTATAAAGGCATGGTTATTATTCAGGTTGTTACCTTATCTGCTGTAATAAGTGTACTTCTGAATAATGTCTCAAAGCTGTTCAGCTAGGCTGATAGGCTATATGTCCTTAGTCGAGATATCTTGGTGAACCTGAGACAGCCTTGATATGATTGAGACTAATATGTGTGCTAATCTTATAGGATGCTTCGAGCATGGAATAAGATGTAGACTCATGGGTACATTGGATGTACTGGACAGACCCTACTGGGATATTCCATTGCTTGTCACAATGTGAATGATCCTCGTAAGCAGCAAGTGGCACATGTCCTTTGACTTGAGATCACTTGTGTTTCTAAATGATGATTGTCATTGTTTTGAGGTAGTTCAATATCATTTGAAACATAATGATTATAGACTATCTTGGATGGTGAGCTTGAGTCAGGTTAGGGCACTTGTGATAGATAAAGGATTGCCGTCTCCTTGTTCAAGGAGTGTGATGTTCTAAAGGGCCCCCCTGTATGAGAAGATTGAGATAGTGTATGGCCATACCCAGATGACTGTGTTCATCTGATCTAATCATGCTCATAGTATTGGAGTTACAGGCTTGACATGCTTGTCCAATAAGAACATCCAGTGGCAAAGGAAACATGCATGCCTCGTGAGTTTGATTCACACTTGTGCCATGGTTTGGGTGTAGTCTTGGAAGACTCTTTCCTTTATATCGGGAGACAGTGATGTGTTGCTAGATACCCCTCACTGATCGTGATAACGAAAGTTATCGTTACCGACATTTAAAGGAAACCCTTAGGGTCGCACAATTTGGTGATATGGCTTGCTTAAGTCAGATCGTGTGGACTGAATTGTTTTGGTTCAGTTTAAAGGGATTTAATCTCTGATTGTAAGTGAGATCTGGTCTGATCATGTTTGATTGATTAGGGCTTTAGATCGGTAAGCTTCGATCGAGAGAGATGATGCTAGATCGATGCGATCAGAAGCGTCAGATGATGAATGGTCAGATCTTGGACTTTGGGGTCTAATTTGATCTAGACTTAATGCTTGGGCTGATTTGGTTTCGCTATTGAACCAAGAGTATTGAACCGGCTCATGGGTTGAGCGCATGGTTCAAGAGGGAGAAGGAGTTGCGTTTGGTTCATGGAGACATGAACGCATGAACGCATACTCTTAATGGTTGCCATTTTTGGAAAGTTCCAAAATGAAAACGCATATGCGTTCATGGCTTGAAGTCTCCCTAATGTTTTTCGGTTACACCTCTCTCTTGTTGCTTGGTGGAAACGATTTTTGCTCTCGAGCAAGTGAGGGTGTTGACGAGAAGAGGAGGAACCGGCCAAGCAAAAGGAAGTCTTCATCTCTTCCCTACACTCGATCATTGACATCTTGGCACTTTTGCTAGCACAAGAGGTGCGCAAGTTGGGAGTCTTCATCGCCTTTGTGTGTGAACTTTTGGAGGAGATCAAAGTTGCTCTCTTCTTCCAAGCCGACCTCCAATCTATGGCTATGGTATAGATCTAAACTCATAGCTTCAAGTTGATCATATGGTTGTCATATACGATCTTTCGAAACCCTCTTTCCGTCATGCTTGCTAGATGCGCATGTTTAGGGTTTCTGATGTGGGACCAAAGCAGGACCTTCGGAGGTCCACCCGGGTCCGAAAGAAGCCCTCTCGGTATGGCTATCCTAGCCATTAGATATGGCTTCCTTAGGACCCCCTTTTGTTGCTTATTTTGTCTTAGATTAGGGTGCATCATATGGTAGGTTAGATCCACCCTCCCATTACACCATGTAGTTACATGCCTAGGATCCGCCACTTATGTATAGTAGGTTAGTGCATGAAATTGATGTAATAGTATAGGTCAACTCCAATCTTGGAATGCAAGTCAAAATCAGGTCAAGACAACTCCAAGAGATGCCATGGGCCATCAGCCCAACTCAAGAGGAAATCAGCCCACCCCAACCTAATGGAGCAACACCACAAGTACCCCAACTTCCACCATCCTAGTTGGCAGCCATGTGGAGTTCACCTTCATCTCTAATCAAGTCAAGGAGCAGCCAGCTCAATGACCTATTTCAGCTCAACATGCGCCAGCCATCAAAGTCAAGGGGCAGCTTGAAACAATGCCCACTTCAGTCCATCATGCGCCAGCCCCCAAAGTCAAGGAGCAGCCTGCACTTTGCAACAACTTCAGTCCCTTCAAGTGCCAGCCGCCCATGCCAATTTGCAGCCTGCAATGTCAGCCATCAGCAGCCTCTTCAGTCCACTCTCATCTCAGATTTCGAACTTACCAACCTGCTGAAGACTTCAGAGTTCAACCTCCAAGCAATCGCCCATTTGGAAGAAGAAACCAGCCCTTGAGTTGTCTACATCATCTTTGACTTGTGTGACTTGTTTTTGAACTTAGGAAGGGAGATAACCGTTGGAGACTCCCCTATATGATGTAAATTCTTGTAAAGCCATCACTTAGTGTTGAATGAATTTTCGAATTTCAGAAGTGTGTCTTCTTATGGTGTGTGTCACCTAACCCCCTTCCCCTCTTCCAACCATTGCCGAGAGTGTCTATCCACCCCTCTTGTTCTTCCACCTTCTTCCTCCATATGCGCTTGTCTTGAAGATGGGAGCTCACGCCACTTCCTCCCTCAAGCCTTGAAGAGCCTTCAATCAAGAGGAGGAGCTGGACACATTCGAGACTCAAGAAGGTGCCATCAACTCCATGCCGAGAACAAGCCACCCCCACTTTAGCTAAGTCTTCTTCCCCTTTGGGTCATTGTTCTTGTTAATTGTTGTTGTGGTTCTTGATACTTGTTGGACAGCCCCTTTGCACTTATGTTTGCTTTCTGCAGGAGGCGCAAGGCCATGGGATGACAAGCAAGCTATCCCCTCTTCTCTCCCCCTAAGCCTAGATAGTCTAAACTATGTTAACAAGGGAATTTGGAGTCTAGCCTCCCCCTTGATTGTCTTGTGTATTGGCCTCTTAATATTATTTTCAAAATTCACCCACGCATGTGTGGGATGCTGCAATGACATGTGTGTAAGCTCATAGGGCCCTACTTCGTGAGATTCCACCATTGGACCGGTGAAGAACGGGAAGGACACCCTTTCTATTCTCAAAGGGTGCAAGGTGAGTTCCTCCCTTAGATTAGCCCTAGTTTCTTATGGTAGAGTCGCATGCTAGATTTCTTTAATGTTGTAGAACCGCATGCTATGTCTACTTGAGGTTTTAGAATCACATGATAAGCTTTACTAGAAGTGCATGATAAGATTAGTTGCTGAATGTAGCTTCGGATTTCATTATAAGATTATCAAACCTAATTTCTCAAAGCGTTAGTTTAAATGGGTTTCATAGTTATATCTTAATAGCAAATGTTTTCAAAAAAAAGCGTTGTTTGAATGTTGCATGCTTGGCCCCCCATCATCTTGGTATCAGAGCTTAGGCTCTTAGGGTAGGATTTTAAAAGACCAAAACTTTATTTTCCTACTACTAAGGCGATTTTGGACCTAGGTGTTTGAAAGAATTTGAATATCTATCTTGTATCACCTTAGGATCTATTTTCAAAAAGCTTTACTCATTTCGAAAATGGCTACTAGATCCGGTGCCCCCTATGGTCTCAATCAAGCTATTGACCATGAGGTGAGTGCCCTCTCAATTGAAATGGCCTCCCTTAGAGAGACCCTAGCAACCCTTCAACATTCCATAGGTGTCATAGACAATAGGCTTAACACCCTAGAGTCTAACTCTAAGATGGACCCCCAAACTACTAGCCGACCTAATAGTGGATCCCACCCAAGGGAACCAAATGTTCAAGGATCTCCTTCACACACCCCTAGAGTCAATCATGCTCAAACCGAATGGGAAGGGCCTCATGCCCCACAAGCCCCCTATCATAGACCTAGAGAGTATGATGTGCAACGTGCCATCAAGATCAACCCCCCTACTTTTGGTGGGTCTCTTAACCCCAAGGAGTTCCTAGATTGGGCCACAAAGTTAGACCAATACTTTGAATATAGCCTTATGCACCATGAAAGTAAGGTTAGGTTCACAAAATGCCTATTAGAAGGATCCGCTAGACTCTATTGGACCCATGTCGAAAGAACTATAGAAAGGGATGGTAAGCCTCCCGTTGAATCTTGGGATGAAATGAAATACCTACTTAGGCAAAAGTATGTCCCACCTGGTTTCATGCAAAAGCTTAAGGATGAACTTAATAGTCACACTCAAGGCTCCTCCACTGTAGAAGCCTATCAATCTAAGCTAGAAGAACTTCTCATTAGGTGTGAAGCCAAGGAAGACCAAGGTATGATCCTAAGTCGATTCAAGAATGGCCTTAGACCTGACATTAAGAGGGCCTTGACCTATTTTCAATTAGATACCCCAGAGATAGCTTATCAAAGGGCCCTAGAAGTTGAACAAGAACTTAAGAATAGAAAGGAAACCCTCCCTCCCCGGCCCATCTATAGGCCAGCTCCTATGCACTTGCCTTCTAGCTCAAACCCAAAACCAAGAACTGCTCAAACTACAGACATCCCCACTTGTTATAACTGTAGGCAGAAGGGACATTTTGCAAAAGAGTGTCCTAAGAAGGTTATGAAGGTCATGGTCCTAGCTGAGGAAGACATAGACCCTGAGCCCACCCTTGAGGAAGACCCTGACCAAGAAATTGAAGTCAATGACTATGATAGTAGTGATGACATCTTCAACACCTTAGGGGTAGTTAGGTGCACCCTTGTCAAACCGACCCCCACTGAGGACTGGCGCCGAACCAGTATCTTCCACACCTACACCAAATGCCATGGTCACATGTGCAAGGTGGTCATTGATGGTGGAAGCAGCCTCAATGCTGTCTCCCACATAGCTGCCACCAAACTGAACCTCAAGATGGAACCCCGACCTAGTCCTTACAATATTTCTTGGGTTAACCAAACTAGTGTCCCTGTGACCCATAGGTGCCTCGTACCTATCCAGTTTGGTACATATGAGGACAAGATCTGGTGTGACGTCCTTACTATGGATGTAGCCCAAATCCTCTTAGGACGCCCCTGGTTGTATGACATGGATGTTGTCCACTACGGTCGGACCAATACCTATGTCTTCACCCATAAAGATCAAAAGATTAGGCTCAAACCCTCTCTCCCCAAAGAACTTAGAGCCACAACTAGTAAGGGTAAGATAGAGGAACCCAAGAAAGACCAGCCTACCATTCAACTTATAAGGCCTCAAACCTTCACTAAGGAAATTATAGAAGATCAACCCCTTTACACCTTAGTCATCAAAGAAACCAACCCTGAAGTGGATGAGAAGCCTCCCCCAGAAGTAGAATCCTTGCTCCAAGAGTTTAGTGAGCTCACTCCAGAGGACCTCCCTGAAGGACTGCCACCTCTTAGGGACATACAACATGCCATAGACTTAGTTCCTGGATCCTCTCTTCCCAACCTACCCCACTATAGGATGAACCCTACCGAGCATGAGGAGCTCAAAAGACAAGTAGATGATTTATTGTGTAAGGGTTACATCAGGGAAAGCCTAAGTCCCTGCGCCGTCCCAGCCCTTCTTACCCCAAAGAAGGATGGCAGTTGGCGCATGTGTATAGATTGTAGAGCTATCAACAAGATTACCATCAAGTATAGGTTCCCCATACCTAGGCTAGATGACATGTTAGATATGTTAGTAGGGTCCAAATGGTTTTCCAAGCTTGACCTCAGAAGTGGATATCATCAGGTTAGGATTAGAGAAGGGGATGAGTGGAAGACCGCCTTCAAAACCAAAGACGGCTTATATGAATGGTTAGTCATGCCTTTCGGGCTAACCAATGCCCCTTCCACATTTATGAGACTTATGACCCAAGTGCTTAGACCCTATTTAGGGAAGTTCCTAGTTGTATACTTTGATGACATACTTATCTATAGTAAGTCACAAAAGGAGCACCTAGGGCACTTAAGGCAGACTCTAACCCTTCTTAGAGATGAAAAGCTGTATGTCAACCTGAAGAAATGTTCTTTTCTATCTCCCAGAGTTGTCTTTCTAGGGTTTATTGTTTCTGACCTTGGGCTTCAAGCTGACCCATCTAAAGTCCAAGCCATATTAGACTGGCCAGAGCCCAAGACCCTTACCGAAGTTAGGAGCTTTCATGGCCTTGCTACCTTCTACCGTAGGTTCATACGGAATTTTAGCACCATAGTAGCTCCTATCACCAATTGCATGAAACAAGGGGACTTTAGTTGGACCAAGTCTGCCAATAGGGCTTTCACTGAGCTTAAGAGTAGGATGACCTCTGCCCCTGTTTTAAGATTGCCTGACTTTGGCAAGGTCTTTGAGGTTGATTGTGATGCTTCTGGCATTGGCATAGGTGGGACCCTCAGCCAAGAAGGTCACCCTATTGCCTTCTTCAGTGAAAAACTGAATGAGGCCAAGCAGAAATACTCAACCTATGACAAAGAGTTCTATGCCGTAGTTCAATCTTTAAGGCATTGGCGGCACTACCTTCTCCACCATGAGTTTACTTTAAATAGTGACCACCAAGCCCTATCTTACCTTAGTGCCCAAAGAAAACTCAATGCTAGACATGCTAAATGGGTAGAATATTTACAACAGTACACTTTTGTCTTAAAACACAAATCTGGATCTAACAACAAAGTTGCTGATGCTCTAAGTAGGGTAGTCTTCATTTTACAAACTATGCATGCTGAACTTGTAGGATTTGAACATATGAAAACTGCTTACCTAGATTGCCCTGACTTTTCTGCTATTTATGATGATATGACTAGAGATCCTATGAGTCACCCCATGTACACCCTTAGGGATGGGTATCTCTTCCTTGGGCCAACACTCTGTGTGCCTAAGTCCTCAATCCGGGATTTCCTAATTTGGGAACTCCATGGAGGAGGGTCTGCTGGGCACCATGGTCGAGAGAAGACCCGTGCCTTGGTCGAGGAAAGATTCTTTTGGCCTCAACTCTACCGAGATGTGGCCAAGGTAGTTAGGCACTGTGGAACCTGTCAATCCACTAAAGTCCAGAAGCACAATTTTGGACTGTACACCCCTCTGCCTATTCCCCAGGCACCGTGGCAGGACATTAGTATGGACTTTGTTCTAGGATTGCCTAGGACTGCTGCTAGGCATGACTCTATTTATGTTGTGGTAGACCGGTTCACAAAAATGGCTCATTTCATACCTTGTACTAAAACTACCGATGCCTCCCATATGGCTAGAATCTTCTTTAGAGACATTGTTAGGTTGCATGGTACCCCTCTCACTATAGTTTCGGATAGAGATACTAGATTTGTTAGTCATTTCTGGAGAACACTATGGGCTCTTTTAGGCACAAAACTGAAGTTCTCAACGGCCTACCATCCCCAGACGGATGGGCAGACCGAAGTGATCAACAGATCACTCGGGAGCATCCTTAGGAGTCTCGTAGGAGAACACCCCAGTGATTGGGACAAGCTGTTACCTACAGCTGAGTTTTCCTACAATAGTGTTCCTAACAGGACTACTGGTCTGTCTCCTTTCCAGGCAAATCTAGGATACCAGCCTAACAAGCCAATTGACCTATTTTCTGCCCCTAAACATTGCAAGACCTCTATTTCGGCCCGAGATTATGCTTTTCATATTTCGCAATTACATCATGAGCTATTCAGTAAAATTCAGGACTCTGTCAATCAATATCGTGATGATACTAATAAACATCGCCGAGAGAAGGTATTTTCTGTAGGGGATCAGGTAATGTTGCGGGTCCGCGAGGAGCGCATCCAAGGACCCGGCCGCAAGTTGGACGCCAAGGGCATTGGGCCCTTCACTATTCTGAAGAAGGTCAACGATAATGCCTATCTCCTGGACCTACCACCAGAACTGGGGATATCCTCCACCATCAATGTGGAGGATCTGACGCTGTATCATCCGCCTCTCTCTATACAAGAACCAGACACTTGCCACGACTCAGAGATTGAGGCCATACTCGAGGACCAGACCCGACTCACCCCTGATGAGGTACAGCTTTATTACCGCATCAAATTTACTGATGGTGAGGAGGCCTGGCTTCCCGAGGCTGAGCTTGCTAGGTCCGCACCCGAGCTTCTCCAAGGGTACAAAGATAATTCTCCAGAGGAGAATTTTTCCCACCCCGGGGGAGCTGATGTGGGACCAAAGCAGGACCTTCGGAGGTCCACCCGGGTCCGAAAGAAGCCCTCTCGGTATGGCTATCCTAGCCATTAGATATGGCTTCCTTAGGACCCCCTTTTGTTGCTTATTTTGTCTTAGATTAGGGTGCATCATATGGTAGGTTAGATCCACCCTCCCATTACACCATGTAGTTACATGCCTAGGATCCGCCACTTATGTATAGTAGGTTAGTGCATGAAATTGATGTAATAGTATAGGTCAACTCCAATCTTGGAATGCAAGTCAAAATCAGGTCAAGACAACTCCAAGAGATGCCATGGGCCATCAGCCCAACTCAAGAGGAAATCAGCCCACCCCAACCTAATGGAGCAACACCACAAGTACCCCAACTTCCACCATCCTAGTTGGCAGCCATGTGGAGTTCACCTTCATCTCTAATCAAGTCAAGGAGCAGCCAGCTCAATGACCTATTTCAGCTCAACATGCGCCAGCCATCAAAGTCAAGGGGCAGCTTGAAACAATGCCCACTTCAGTCCATCATGCGCCAGCCCCCAAAGTCAAGGAGCAGCCTGCACTTTGCAACAACTTCAGTCCCTTCAAGTGCCAGCCGCCCATGCCAATTTGCAGCCTGCAATGTCAGCCATCAGCAGCCTCTTCAGTCCACTCTCATCTCAGATTTCGAACTTACCAACCTGCTGAAGACTTCAGAGTTCAACCTCCAAGCAATCGCCCATTTGGAAGAAGAAACCAGCCCTTGAGTTGTCTACATCATCTTTGACTTGTGTGACTTGTTTTTGAACTTAGGAAGGGAGATAACCGTTGGAGACTCCCCTATATGATGTAAATTCTTGTAAAGCCATCACTTAGTGTTGAATGAATTTTCGAATTTCAGAAGTGTGTCTTCTTATGGTGTGTGTCACCTAACCCCCTTCCCCTCTTCCAACCATTGCCGAGAGTGTCTATCCACCCCTCTTGTTCTTCCACCTTCTTCCTCCATATGCGCTTGTCTTGAAGATGGGAGCTCACGCCACTTCCTCCCTCAAGCCTTGAAGAGCCTTCAATCAAGAGGAGGAGCTGGACACATTCGAGACTCAAGAAGGTGCCATCAACTCCATGCCGAGAACAAGCCACCCCCACTTTAGCTAAGTCTTCTTCCCCTTTGGGTCATTGTTCTTGTTAATTGTTGTTGTGGTTCTTGATACTTGTTGGACAGCCCCTTTGCACTTATGTTTGCTTTCTGCAGGAGGCGCAAGGCCATGGGATGACAAGCAAGCTATCCCCTCTTCTCTCCCCCTAAGCCTAGATAGTCTAAACTATGTTAACAAGGGAATTTGGAGTCTAGCCTCCCCCTTGATTGTCTTGTGTATTGGCCTCTTAATATTATTTTCAAAATTCACCCACGCATGTGTGGGATGCTGCAATGACATGTGTGTAAGCTCATAGGGCCCTACTTCGTGAGATTCCACCATTGGACCGGTGAAGAACGGGAAGGACACCCTTTCTATTCTCAAAGGGTGCAAGGTGAGTTCCTCCCTTAGATTAGCCCTAGTTTCTTATGGTAGAGTCGCATGCTAGATTTCTTTAATGTTGTAGAACCGCATGCTATGTCTACTTGAGGTTTTAGAATCACATGATAAGCTTTACTAGAAGTGCATGATAAGATTAGTTGCTGAATGTAGCTTCGGATTTCATTATAAGATTATCAAACCTAATTTCTCAAAGCGTTAGTTTAAATGGGTTTCATAGTTATATCTTAATAGCAAATGTTTTCAAAAAAAAGCGTTGTTTGAATGTTGCATGCTTGGCCCCCCATCAGTTTCACCCCCTTAATCAGGGTTTCTTTCAGAAGCATCCTATAAGATTAGAACACATATTAGTCTTAACCATATCAAGGCTGTCTCATGTTCACCAAGATATATCGACTAAGGACACAACAGCATGTCAGCCCAGCTGAACAGCTTTGAGACATTATTCAGAAGAACATATATTGCAGCAGACAATGTAACAACCTGAATAATAACCATGCCTTTATAAACATAAAAGTTTATTACATGATACTGATACAATCCCAAGGCCTCAAACATTAGGCTAAGGGCATACCCCAACAATCTCCCACTTGCACTTAATCTAATGGTTGAGAAATCTCAAACCCATATTATTACAGTGCTTCTCATGCTTCTGCTGCGCCAGAGGCTTGGTAAGCGGGTCTGCCAGATTGTCATCTGTATGTACCTTGCAAACTTTGATCTCGCCACGATCAATGATCTCCCTGATCAAATGAAACCGTCTTTGTATGTGCTTGGACTTCTGGTGCGACCGTGGTTCCTTTGCTTATGCGATTGCTCCAGTGTTATCACAGAAGATAACCAAAGGATCTGCACTCGAAGGAACAACACCAAGTTCTCTCACGAACTTACGAATCCACACTGCCTCCTTGGATGCTTCCGAGGCTGCAACATACTCGGCTTCTGTTGTGGAATCAGCAACAGTTGACTGTTTGAAACTCTTCCACACCACTGCTCCTCCATTCAAGCTAAAAACATAGCCTGATTGCGATCGAAAATCATCCTGGTCCGACTGGAACGAAGCGTCAGTATATCCTTCTATACTGAGTTCTTCCTGACCACCATATATCAAGAACATATCTTTGGTCCTCCGCAGATATTTTAAGATGTTCTTGACTGCAATCCAGTGCGCCATACCTGGATTACTTTGGAAACGACTGGTCACGCTTAACCCGTAAGCGACGTCTGGGCGAGTACACAACATCGCATACATAATGGAACCAATAGCCGAAGCATAAGGCGTATTGTCCATTTCATCTTTCTCAGTCTGTGTTTGTGGACACTGACTCTTCGAAAGATTCAGACCATGTCTGACTGGAAGATATCCTCGTTTAGAATTCTCTAAATGAAATCTCTCCAGGACTTTATCGATGTAAGTACTCTGGCACAGCCCGAGAAGCCTCTTAGATCTATCCCTGTAGATCTTCACACCTAATACATAGGCTGCTTCTCCTAAATCTTTCATCTGGAAACATTTCCTCAGCCATGCCTTCACAGCATGCATTTCAGGAATGTCATTTCCAATGATCAAGATATCATCGACGTAGAGGACTAGGAAAGTAATCACGCTCCCACTAAACCTCTTATATACACACGGGTCATCCTCGTTCTTGATGAAACCAAATTCAGTGACTGATTCATCAAAACGAATATTCCAGCTTCTCGATGCTTGCTTAAGTCCATAAATGGACTTCTTTAACTTGCATATCTTATGACGATCTGATGGATTAGTGAAACCCTCAGGTTGTGTCATGTACACATCCTCATCCACATTTCCATTAAGGAAAGCTGTTTTCACATCCATCTGCCAGATCTCATAATCATAATATGCAGCTATCGCGAAAAGAATCCGAATAGACTTAAACATAGCTACAGGTGAGAAAGTTTCATCATAATCTATCCCGTAGATTTGTTTGAAACCTTTCGCAACTAGCCTGCCTTTATAGGTAACCACGTTACCATCCATGTCAATCTTCTTCTTGAAGATCCATTTACAGCCTATAGGGATTACTCCCGGAGGCGGATCAACCAAATCCCAAACTTGGTTATCTGACATGGAGTCCATCTCGGCGCGCATAGCTTCAAGCCATCTCGCTGACTCCGGTCCATTGACCGCATCTGCATAAGTGAGGGGTTCATCATTATCAATGATGTAGACTCCGTCATAGCGCTCAGGCTGTCGACGAATCCTTCCCGATCTTCGCAGTTCCCGTGATATCTGAGCCTCAGGATGTTCAATAACCTGATCTACCGGCTCAGGCTCATCCAACTGTGCTTGAGCACTTTGTCCTTCCTCTGGATTCTCATCCAGTTTTATTTCTCTCCCACTGGCCTCTTGCAGAAGAAACTCCTTCTCAAGAAATATGGCCGTCCGAGCAACAAAAACCTTGTTCTCCTTGGGATCGAAGAAATAATAACCCTTAGTTTCCTTAGGGTAACCGACAAAGATACATTTGTCAGATCTGCTCTCTAGTTTCCCAGAGGCGAGCTTTTTGACATAAGCCTCGCAGCCCCAGATCCTGATAAATGTTAAGCTCGGCTGTTTCCCATACCATAACTCATATGGCGTCTTTGAAACGGCCTTGGATGGCACTCGGTTTAGTACCTTTGCAGCTGTTTCCAGTGCAAAACCCCAAAAGGAGTTGGGTAAAGAAGCCTGACTCATCATAGAACGAACCATATCAAGTAACGTTCTATTTCTCCTCTCGGACACACCATTCCATTGCGGTGTTCCTGGCGGAGTGAGCTGTGAGATAATCCCACACTCCTTCAGATAGTCAGTAAACGTATGACTCAAGTATTCTCCACCTCGATCTGAGCGAAGTGCCTTGATATTTCGGCCTAGCTGATTCTGTACTTCATTCTTGAACTCTTTGAACTTGTCAAAAGATTCACTCTTATGTCTCATTAAAAAGACATAGCCATACCTACTGAAATCATCAGTAAAGATAATGAAGTACTGATAGCCACCTCTGGCATGTTTACTAAATGGCCCACACACATCACTGTGTATAAGGTCAAGTAAACCTGAAGCCCTTTGACCTTTGTGAGGAAAAGGTGACTTCGTCATTTTGCCCATCAAACAAGCTTTGCATGTATCAATCTCCTTGTAGGAGAATGACCCCAGCAGTCCATAATCATGCAACCGCTTAATGCGTTTCTCGTTTATATGGCCTAAACGACTATGCCATAGCAAGGTGCTGTCATCAGCATACTTGGCTTTCTTAATATCAATATTTTGTATAGAACGCTCCATGTCCAACATGAATAACCCATTGCTAATTGAACCAGTTGCATAAACAATATCATCATAAGATAAAACACACTTTGAAATATTGCATTCAAAGGAAAATCCCTTCCTGACAAGAGCAGGAATGGAGATAATATTTTTAGTAATACTGGGAACAAAATAACAACTGTTTAGTTCCAATACAAGTCCAGATGGTAAAGAAATGAAATAGTCTCCTACAGCAACAGCAGCAACCCGTGCCCCGTTTCCAACGCATAGGTCCACCTCATGCTGTCCCACCTGCCTTCTTCTCTTGAGTTCCTGTACATTTGAACAAATGTGAACTCCACATGCAGTGTCCAACACCCATGATATAGAAGAAGATGAAAACATGACCTCAGTCACGAATATACCTGAGCCAGAAGCGATGCTTCCCCTCTTATCTCCTTGGAGCGCTTTACAGTCCTTTTTCCAGTGACCCAGCTGGCCACAGTGGAAACATCTGTATTCCTTGGACCGCTTGACCTTTTGCTTCAAAGCCTTGCTGTAGCTCTTGACAGGGGTCTTGCCCTTCTTCCCCTTCTTCTTGTTCCTAGAAGGAACCATTAAGACAGAGGTCGAAGGCTTACCCTTCAGAGTCTCCTCAGTGGTCAAGAGCATATTGAGCAGCTCTGCCAGAGTACAATCGATTTTGTTCATATTAAAATTAATAATGAACGCGTCGAATGAAGGCGGGAGAGACTGCAGAATAATATCCACAGCAAGCTCCTGGTTGATGGTATGCCCCAGTTTCTCTAGAGCCTCCTTGTGCCCAATCATCTTGAGCACGTGAGCTCCCACTGGGCTCCCTTCAGCCAGTTTGCTCTGAAAGAAAAGCTTCGTCAAGTTATAGCGTTCTGTCCTCGCCTGTGCAGCATACAGCATCTTGAGGTTCACTATCATGTCTATAGCAGACATATCCTCATGCTGACGCTGCAGCGGTGGCGTCATAGACGCTAGCATCAGGCAAGCGACATCAATGCTATCATTGACGTGCTTTTCATAGGCTTCCCGAACCGCCCTTGCGGCGTTCGGAACGGGCTGAGGCGGTATCGCCGTCTCGAGGACATACAGTTTCCTCTCTGCCTTAAGTACGATCTTAAGGTGTCCAAACCAGTCAGAGAAGTTCGGCCCAGCAAACTTCTCCCTTTCCAGTAGGGATCGCACATTGAAGTTCATGGTGTTCGTTGCTGCAGGTATCTACAACAATGCAAGAACAGCAAGGTCAGTATCAATGTATAAGAATCAATCAGGACTTAAGAAAGATTCTTTTTCTCACTATTTTATCTGGCTTGAAAAATCCAACAAAACAGCCCGAAAGAGTAGAACTCTTTTAGTGAGATGGGATCCAGATTTCATACTTGGTCTCCGCGTCCCGCTCAGGCGAGATAAGATGCACAGAGAGTACAAGCACTAATCTCTGGTAGGCAGTCCCTGCCAATCGCCAACCCGTGCGATTCCCCTTCATCTGGGCAGTCCAGCAGACTGTGCCAACTGAGTTGGTACAACACAGTCTCTGACCCCACAGATGGCTGCCTCCATGTGCTACTATATGCGCCACATATGTAGCCTACACGGTCAAGCTGACCCGACCTACTCCCTGGACCACCATGTGCTATGCTGAGCAACGAGAAGGGATAAATCCCTACTCTGTAACACACAGGTGTAATCCCGCACCGTCTGAAGATAGATGGACGTGCCCACTGAGTGGGTACAACACGGCTCCAACGATAATCAGAACAGTGAGGTTTCGCGTCAGAAGGCTTACGAGCTTGATATTTTAGCGTTGGATTTTAACGGTCTTTTATCTTCTTCACTATCATGCAATTCCTATGGTGATAGCAGAAGATAAACTTAATCATGCAATTCTAATATTTAAACAATAAAATAAAAGAAAGCATGAATCTTATGTGGTAAAAGCCCATTGAGCCTAAGTAAGACCTTAACCTTACTTAAGTCTTCACAAGAGCTCTTCATGGGTCTTTAGCTGCTCATCTGGCCCAAACCAGGGCCCAAGCGCCATCTGCAACTCAGGTGCGCCTACCAGGAATTTGCGCCTGGTCCCAGAGTCGAACCCTGGACCTCCCACCTGGTCAAGCCTCTGCTGCAAGCGCCTCTGCCAAGTGTGCTTTGTGCTCTTGTCTAATTAAATTACAAATTTAACTATCTAGACAAGATTGACACGCAGGTCAATTTCACATTATAAATTAATTGAACTGTGATACGCAGATCACAAAATTAAAAATTAATTTACAATTAATTCCCAGGCACGCAGGCCCCAGCACAGCACACATTAAAACACGGGCAGCCCACATAAGAATAAATAAACATACATATGCATCAATCAACAATCATGTGATCCATCATAAAATTAAAATTTTTGAAAACCCCATGGGATCAATTTTAATTTTCCTTATTTGCCCTACAACCTTACAATGGTCCATTACTAGGGATCCACTCATCAGACCTAGTCAGATCCACTGCCCTTGCATGCACCAAGTCCTAACTGACTTGAGTTGACCAAAAGGCCAACCATGCATGCGCCAAGGGCTGAACGACCACACTGAGGTCTGGCAAGCGGGTGTGACCCCGGGCCTAACTCAGGTGCGTTCATGGGTCGTCTCAATCAGACATCGCTACACGCCTGTCTGCAGTCGACCTATAGCCACCTCAAGCTTGCGCCAAGGTGCTATCTGGTCGACCCATCAAGGCTGTCAGATAGTCTGATCAGACTGGTTGGATCTTGACTAGACTGAGATTTCAACCCTAATAACCCATCTAAGGGTTTATAGCATGGCCTTAGATCTAATGTTAATCGCGCATGTGATATTTCCTTTTGAGAAAACATAAGCCACAATATGCGCCAACATAGATGCGCAAAAAGAAAAGCATAAACAAGTTTCGCACATATAAGATCTAAGCATATTTGGATCACAATCAAAGCAATCATATGAACATATAACCCTAGCTCTGATACCAATTGAAGGGAACCCCTTCTAAAGGGGTAGAAACCCATATGGTGGCGCAACAAAATTTCGCATGGGATATTAGGGTTTCAAAAGATCTATATATGTCATATAACTAGCTTTCGAATATTTGAATGGATGAAGAAAAACTCATACCATTGCCATCGGTTTGATGAAGCTTTGGAAGGAAAGACGCAAGCGAGCCTTCTCCTAAGTTTCACACACAAGATGATCAATGCGCCTACCCTTGGTGCTCTTTGTGCTAGCAAAGTTCCAAGGTGTCCTTGATCGAAAAGGAAGGGAGAGAGCAACTCCTTGCTTGGTCGAAACTTCCTCTCTTCTTCACGTTGTCGCCTCACGCAAAAACGTCTAGAGAGAAAAAATCAGATGGCGAGAATAGAGGAATATGGTCTCTTCGAACATGATCGTCATCCAAGTGGAGATCATGGTTACTAAAAATAGTAACCACCACTCGCCCCAACGTTCACGCCAAGTGAACATGTCGCCAAGCCTTGAACCATGCGCTCATTACATGAGCCGGTTCAACTTGGTCTGGTTCAAAGACCATTCGACCCAAGCCATCAGTCCAGATCACATTGAACCCTAAAGCTCTGGATCCGACCGTTGATCTCTAGATGCTTCTGATCTCACCGATCTGGCATCCATTCTCTCAATCGAAGCTTACCGATCTGTAGCCCTAGTCAATCAGACATGATCAGACTTGATCTCACTTACAATCAGAGATTAAATCCCTTTAAACTGAACCCAAACAATTCAGTCCTCACGATCTGACTTAAGTAAGCCATATCATCAAATTGTGCGACCCTGAGGGTTTCCTTTAAATGTCGGTAACGATAATTTACATTATCACGATCAGTGAGGGGTATCTAGCAACACATCACTGTCTCCCGATATAAAGGAAAGAGTCTTCCAAGACTACACCCAAACCACAGCACAAGTGTGAATCAACTCACAAAGCATACATATTTCCTTTGCCACTGGATGTTCTTATTGGACAAGCGTGTCAAGCTTGTAGCTCCAATATGATGAGCATGATTAGATCAGATGAACATAGTCACCTGGGTATGGCCATACACTTTCTCAATCATCTCATCCAGGGGGCCCCTTTAGAACATCACACTCCTTAAACAAGGAGACGGCAATCCTATGTCTATCACTAGTGCCCTAACATGACTCAAGCTCACCATCCAAGATAGTCTATAATCATTATGTTTCAAATGATATTGAACTAACTCAAAACAATGACAATCATCATTTAGAAAACACAAGTGATCTCAAGTCAGAGGAAATGTGCCACTTGTCATACTCAAGGAATATTCACATTGTGACAAGCAATTGAATATCCTAGTAGGGTCTGTCCAGTACATCCAATGTACCCATGAGTCTACATCTTATTCCATGCTCGAAGCATCCTATAAGATTAGAACACAGATTAGTCTTAACCATATCAAGGCTGTCTCATGTTCACCAAGATATATCGACTAAGGACACAACAGCATGTTAGCCCAGCTGAACAGCTTTGAGACATTATTCAGAAGAACATATATTGCAGCAGACAATGTAACAACCTGAATAATAACCATGCCTTTATAAACATAAAAGTTTATTACATGATACTGATACAATCCCAAGGCCTCAAACATTAGGCTAAGGGCATACCCCAACATACTTGACCTTATACACAGTGATGTGTGTGGGCCATTTTGTAAACATGCCAGAGGTGGCTATTCATACTTCATTACCTTTACTGATGATTTCAGTAGATATGGGTATGTCTATTTAATGAGACATAAGAGTGAATCTTTTGACAAGTTCAAAGAGTTCAAGAATGAAGTACAGAATCAATTAGGCCGAAATATCAAGGCACTTCGTTCAGATCGAGGTGGTGAATACTTGAGTCATGAGTTTAATGACTATCTGAATGAGTGTGGGATTATCTCACAGCTCACTCCGCCAGGAACACCGCAATGGAATGGTGTGTCCGAAAGGAGGAACAGAACCTTATTGGATATGGTTCGTTCTATGATGAGTCAGGCTACTCTACCTTACTCCTTTTGGGGATTTGCACTGGAAACAGCTGCAAAGGTACTAAACCGAGTGCCATCCAAGGCAGTTCCAAAGACGCCATATGAGTTATGGTATGGGAAACAGCCAAGCTTGACATTTATCAAGATCTGGGGTTGCGAGGCTTATGTCAAAAAGCTCGCCTCTAGGAAACTAGAGAGCAGATCTGAGAAATGTATCTTTGTCGGTTACCCTAAGGAAACTAAGGGTTATTATTTCTACGATCCCAAAGAGAACAAAGTATTTGTTGCTCGGACGGCTATTTTTCTTGAGAAGGAATTTCTTCTGCAAGAGGCCAAAGGGAGAGAAATAAAGCTGGATGAGAATCCAGAGGAAGGACAAAGTAGTCAAGCACAGTTGGATGAGCATGAGCCAGTTGATCAGGTTATTAAACAACCTGAGGCTCAGATATCACGGGAACCGCGAAGATCGGGAAGGATCCGTCGACAGCCTGAGCGCTATGACGGAGTCTACATCATTGATCATGATGAACCCCTCACTTATGCGGATGCGGTCAGTGGACCGGAATCAGCGAGATGGCTTGAAGCTATGCGAGCCGAGATGGACTCCATGTCAGATAACCAAGTCTGGGATTTGGTTGATCCGCCTCCGGGAATTATCCCTATAGGGTGTAAATGGATCTTCAAGAAGAAGATTGACATGGATGGTAACGTGGTTACCTATAAAGGCAGGCTAGTTGCGAAAGGTTTCAAACAAATCTACGGGATAGATTATGATGAAACTTTCTCTCCTGTAGCCATGTTCAAGTCTATTCGGATCATTCTCGCAATAGCAGCATATTATGATTATGAGATCTGGCAGATGGATGTGAAGACCGCTTTCCTTAATGGAAATCTGGATCAGGATGTGTATATGACACAACCTGAAGGTTTCACTAATCCATCAGATCGTCATAAAATATGCAAGTTAAAGAAGTCCATTTATGGACTTAAGCAAGCATCAAGAAGCTGGAATATTCGTTTTGATGAATCAATCTGTGAATTTGGTTTCATCAAGAATGAAGATGACCCGTGTGTATATAAGAGGTTTAGTGGGAGTGTGATTACATTCCTAGTCATCTACGTCGATGATATCTTAATCATTGGAAACGATATTCCTGAAATGCATGCGGTTAAGGCATGGTTAAGGAAATGTTTCCAGATGAAAGATTTGGGAGAAGCAGCCTATGTCTTAGGTGTGAAGATCTACAGGGATAGATCTAAGAGGCTTCTCGGGCTGTGCCAGAGTACTTACATCGATAAAGTCCTGGAGAGATTCCATTTAGAGAATTCTAAAAGAGGATATCTTCCAGTCAGACATGGTCTGAATCTTTCGAAGAGTCAGTGTCCGCAAACACAGACTGAGAAAGATGAAATGGACAAAACACCTTATGCTTCGGCTATTGGGTCCATTATGTATGCGATGTTGTGTACTCGCCCAGACGTCGCTTACGGGTTAAGCGTAACCAGTCGATTCCAAAGTAATCCAGGTCAGGCACACTGGATTGCAGTCAAGAACATTTTAAAATATCTGCGGAGGACCAAAGATATGTTCTTGATGTATGGTGGTCAGGAAGAACTCAGTATTGAAGGATATACTGACGCTTCATTCCAATCTGACCAGGATGATTTCCGATCGCAATCAGGCTATGTTTTTAGCTTGAATGGAGGTGTGGTGGTGTGGAAAAGTTTCAAATAATCTATTGTTGCTGATTCTACAACAGAAGCCGAGTATGTTGCAGCCTCAGAAGCATCTAAGGAGGCAGTGTGGATTCGTAAGTTCATTCAGGAACTTGGTGTTGTTCCTTCGAGTGCAGATCCTTTGGTTATCTTCTGTGATAACACTGGAGCAATAGCACAGGCAAAGGAACCACGGTCGCACCAGAAGTCCAAGCACATACAGAGACGGTTTCACTTGATCCGGGAGATCATTGATCGAGGCGAGATCAAAATCTGCAAGGTTCATACAGATGACAATCTGGCAGACCCGCTTACAAAGCCTCTGGCGCAGCAGAAGCATGAAAAGCACTGTAATAATATGGGTTTGAGATTTCTCAACCATTAGATTAAGTGCAAGTGGGAGATTGTTGGGGTATGCCCTTAAGGCTAATGTTTGAGGCCTTGGGATTATATCAGTATCATGTATAAACTCTTTGTTTATAAAGGCAATGGTTATTATTCAGGTTGTTACATCGTCTGCTGCAATATGTATACTTCTGAATAATGTCTCAATGCTGTTCAGCTAGGCTGACATGCAGTTAAGTCCTTAGTCGAGATATCTTGGTGAACTTGAGACAGCCTTGATATGATTGAGACTAATATGTGTTCTAATCTTATAGGATGCTTCGAGCATGGAATAAGATGTAGACTCATGGGTACATTGGATGTACTGGACAGACCCTACTAGGATATTCAATTGTTTGTCACAATGTGAATAATCCTTATATGCAACAAGTGGCATATGTCCTCTGACTTGAGATCACTTGTGTTTCTAAATGATGATTGTCATTGTTTTGAGGTAGTTCGATATCATTTGAAACATAATGGTTATAGACTATCTTGGATAATGATCATGAGTCAGGTTAGGACACTAGTGATAGATATAGGATTGCCGTCTCCTTGATAGGAGTGTGATGTTCTAAAGGGGCCCCCCTGGATGAGATGATTGAGAAAGTGTATGGCCATACCCAGATGACAATGTTCATCTGATCTAATCATTCTCATCATATTGGAGTTACAGGCTTGACACGCTTGTCCAATAAGAACATCCAGTGGCAAAGGAATCAAGTATGCCTAGTGAAGTGGATTCACACTTGTGCTGTGGTTTGGGTGTAGTCTTGGAAGACTCTTTCCTTTATATTGGGAGACAGTGATGTGTTGCTAGATACCCCTCGCTGATCGTGATAACGTAAGTTATCGTTACCGACATTTAAAGGAAACCCTTAGGCTCGCACAATTTGATGATATGGCTTACTTAAGTCAGATCGTGTGGACTGAATTGTTTTGGTTCAGTTTAAAGGAGTTTAAACTCTGATTGTAAGTGAGATCTAGTCTGATCATGTTTGATTGATTAGGGCTTGAGATCGGTAAGCTTCGATCGAGAGTATTGATGCTAGATCGGTGAGATCAAGAGCATCAAGAGATGAACGGTTAGAACTTGAACCAATTTGGTTCAAAGAGATCTAGACCGTGGTTTAGGCTGATTTGGTTTGATCTTTGAACCAAATGCATTGGACCGAATTGGATTGAACCGGTTCACACATGTGTGATCGCATGGTTCAATATGAAAGCGTTTTGGGCGGTTGCATTGAGTGGGCGCATGGCTTCATGACTTTCCATATTTGGAAGTCATGTAACGCCACATCTCTAGACAACGCCTCAACGCATCTTCGGTTCTTGTCTTGTCGCCTATCCACTCTTGCGTTGTCTTGTCTTCACGAAAACGAGGAAGAAGAGCTTCATTGCCCTAGCCGCAAGAGATCTCATCTCCTCCACACAAAGGACTCCTTGAAGCTTTGCTAGCACAAAGACGCCAAGGGAGTAGCCATCTCTCATCTTGTGTGCGCGACTTTGGAGGAGAGCCAATTCGCCCTCTTTCTACCAAGGCACCATCCAAGCGATGGCTATGGTATGATCCATTGTTGTTCTACACAAGTCCATGAAAGTTAATCATATGACATGCATTCGATCTTAGAAACCCTAATATCCGCTTGCAAAATCATGATATGCGCCCCCTTAGGGTTTCGCCCCCTTAGATAAAGGGGACTTTCAGTTTCATGGGCTGATCTAGAAGTGGTGCAATACAACCCCCTATTTGGTCATGGTGGTGCCCCTCGATTGGCCGAACTCTAGGAGGGAGACGCCTAGGGTTTGCGAGCTAGCAAGGGCAGAGGAGAGTGTTGGCCAAACCCTATTAGGAGCCTAGGGTTTGCGTGCTAACACAGGTGGAGCATGAAACCTTGGCGGCGAACCGAGGGTTGAAGCAGGACCCTAAAGCACTTAGAGCAAGGAGCTGACGGCTTAGAGCATGAGCGGGTCGCTTGGAGCTCTAGAGATGCTAGGTGTTGAGTCTAGGTCTAGGGGCTTGTTTCCTTTGTCTGGGTTATAACCATATCATCATTTACTGCTTTTGTTGCCATGCTCTGATTGTTTTATTTTATGTTATCACTATAGGGTGCATGCCTGTAATGTTAGACATAAGATAAAATGTGGTATGACACCACCCAAACCCTCTCAAAATTATATCAAGTCCCGTTCCTGCTTTCTGGCGCATAGCCCTCGTCAAACTATCGATCGATGGTGCTGTGCACTGTTTTCCACCCTCGTGGGACACACCCATCTATCTTTAGGAGGCGTGTGGTGACAATAATTTCCCCAGTCCGGTTAAAACTCTGGACACGCCTTTCGCAAGGAAATTGTTAGCCCTAGGCATAACGGTCAGGTCGGACTTGACTGGAACTTCCATATGTGGTTTGTCCACGTGATGAAAGTTTATAGAAGTAGCCTCAAGAAGTTATGACTTCTTGCGGTATCTAGCCCTCATTGGACACGAAGTGCCTGAATTGTCTTGAGAAGGGGAATTGTCTAGTTGCAATTGGCCGGCGTGCCTACCTTGAGATACATGCGTCACCTCGTGCAGTACATCCCACCCTTGCGGGACGTGGGGTCGTGTGAGGAATAAGGATCTCATCTCACTTTCGAAATTTGTGGTTTCCCGGATTGACATGAGAGCATTGTCAGTCTGATAAAATAGTGAGAAACAATCATTTATTTCAAGTCCAAATTAAATGATTGAAATGTGGTACTAATCTACATGTCTTTGTTGTAGATCATGTCTACGAACAATAGCGAATTAAAACTACGATCCATCCTTTGGGAGGACAAGTTGGACTAGTGTCAAAACTTGAGGGGTGACCCCAAGCTCGAGAGCTGCAAAAGGCATCACCAAAAAGAGGTGAAGGGAAGGATTACTCCTTCAGGCTCATGTATTTACGTGGTTGAAGTCAACCTGTCTACTTCAAACACATGGGTACTTGATACCGCATGTGGAGCGCATATTTGTACAAGTATGCAAGGGCTCAAATGAAGTACGACAGTTCGACCAGGAGAGATTGACCTTCGGGTTGGTAACGGCGCACAGGTTGCGGTTGTGACTATGGGACACCTCACTCTCTCGCTGCCGTCGGGGCTTCAACTAGAACTTGACCGTTGTTACTATGTACCATCGATTACTAAGAACATTATATTCATTCCTGCCCTGGCAAGGAAAGGATTCAGTTTTGCAATCAAAGAGAACAACTGTTCTTTTTCATTGGCAGACATGTTCTATGGTTCGGGTACTCTATGCAATGGCTTGTATGTCTTGGACATGCAGAGTTCTTTGTGCAACATAAATACTAAGAGGATCAAGCTAAGTGGTTTCAATAACACTTATCTTTGGCACTGTCGTTTAGGGCACATCAACAAGAATCGCATCCAACACTCCATGCAAATGAATTCTTGGATTCAGAATCCTTTGAGGAATTTGATGTTTGCAAGCCTTGTTTGTTGGCAAAATGACAATGGCACCATTCGCCAAGAAAGGTGAAAGGGCCACAGGTTTATTGGATCTCATACACAACGATGTGTGTGGGCCATTCAACAAACAAGCCAGGGGTGGCTTTATATACTTCATCACATTTACTGACGATTTCAGAGATATGGTTATGTCTATCTGATGAGACATAAGTCAGAATCCTTGGAGAAGTTCAAGGAGTTCAAGATTGAAGTAGAGAACCAGCTTGGATGATCCATAAAGGCTCTTCAATCTGATCGAGGCGGGGAGTACTTGAGCCATGAGTTTGTTGACTATCTGAAAGAGTGTGGGATTCTCTCACAGCTCACCCCTCCCGGGACACCCCAATGGAATGGAGTGTCTGAGAGGCGGAATCGAACCCTACTAGACATGGTTCGGTGCATGATGAGTCAAGCAACTCTACCTCCGTATTTTTGGGGACGTGCCTTAGAGACAGCTGCTTTGACACTGAATAACATTCCATCTAAAAGTGTCCCCGTATCTCCGCATGAGTTGTGGACTGGGAGACGACCTAACCTCACATTTATGAGGATCTGGGTATGTGAGACTTTTGTTAGGCGTCAAAATTCTAGCAAGCTAGAGCCAAGGTCAGATAAATGTGTGTTTGTGGGGTATCCTAGGGAAACCAGAGGATACAACTTCTATAATCCCACTGAGGACAAAGTTTTTGTCGCCCATGGCGCTGTCATTCTTGAGAAAGAATTCATCTTGAAAGAAGCCAGTGGGAGAAGTTTTGATTTGGACGAGGTCCAAGATCATCCACAAGACACAGAGGTTGAGATCGAATCTGAGCCACCAGTACAGTTGTAGACCAACCTGAGGCTCAGGCACAAGCTCAACGTAGGTCTGAGAGGGTACGTCGTGCACCTGACAGGTATGGGTCGCTGCCGATTCAACACGATGACATTCTCATTATTGAGGATGAACCTAAGACTTATGAGGAAGCGGTCGCTGGACCAGACTCCGAGAGATGGCTGGAGGCCATGAGGTCCAAGATGGATTCTATGTCTGCTAACCAGGTTTGAGACTTGGTTGAGCCACCTAATGGGGCAAAACCCATAGGGTGTAAATGGGTCTTCAAAAAGAAGACAAACATGGATTTGGGTATGTCTTAAGCAATACGAGAGGCACATCTTGCCGATAGAGGATTTGCCCCTACCCAACGGGAAGTTTGATGTCCATGGGCCCCTAGATGGTGCTTGACTGAAAGTGTGTGGCCACACCTAGGTTTAGCCTGATTTAGTCATGACCATCGTCATTGGAATAAACAAGTGTGACACACTTGTCCAACTTGGATGATTAGCTTGGCAAAGGGACATGGATACTCTTATACCTTATAATAGTTTTGAGGTTGTCAATGGCGACATTTATTTCGATGACTTGGGTAGCGGTGATGTACTGCTAGGTACCACTCACTAGTTGTGATGATTGTGTCATCACTGCCAACGTCAAAGGGACCTACAGGGTCGCACACCTAGACGCTAGAGACTCCGAATTGATCGGTTAGCCTCTAATCGAATCATTGTATGATTCGGATCATTTTGGGAAGCTGATGCTATGAGAATTCTTATAAGGAGATGATATTTTATTTTGTTCATGTTAGACCACTAGTTGACTCTAGTGGACCATGTTTGACCTCTATTGACCTGAGTTGTCAAAATAAGTCAAACAAGGGTCATAGTACAAGGTTGGGCTTGGCACTTTAGTCACATGAATAAAATAAAATCGTTAATTGATAAGAGAAAATTTTCTCTTGGTTAATTAATATGTATAGGCGTATTTCACTTGGTGAGTCTCGAACTTAAGACCCAGGGGTGCCGCCTGAACATAGTCCCGCATGGGAAAAATCTCCAAAGAGTAGCTGGCTCTTATATTATAAATAGAGAGGCTCTCTTGGGAGATTATGCACCAGTCTCTTTTCTCATCTCCTGTTGTCGCCTCCCCTTTGCTCCTGGCGTGAGGGTCTTATTGGTGACAACAATAAGAAAAAGTTCTTGCATCAAGGTTGCGACAAGTTGCAGTGCTGCCGACTCCTTGTTGCCAATACAAGTTCTCATGCCCCAACAAACCGTTCTCCAATGATCCTCAGGAAACTCTAGTTTCTGTCCTAAATCCATGCCCTAAGTTCAATTTTGACAAAAGTCAAAATAACTTACGCGCGCATGAATTTGAATTTCGAAACTCACTTCGTCGTTGGCCTCGTCGTCTTCGGCTGAGCTTCGACTGCCACCTGCGTTCGTCGCTCGCTGATGACACCAAAATATATAGTATATTTTGTATCATTCTATGTATCTTTTCATGCTAAATTGAGGATTTTTTTGCTTATTTTTATGCTGAATTAATCAAATATTGCAAAGTCTACTTCTATTTTGGTTTTTCATGGTTTTCAGGTAAAAAGGCATTATTTCAAGGCGTTTTCAAGCAAAAACAAACACATAAAAGAGTTACCATCATCAAGAGGAGGTCACCTAAGAAATTTCACGCAAAACGGAGCAACTCAGCAAATACGGCAGTGCCGTAATCCATTTTACGGTATCGTAATTTCAGACAGTACCGTAAAATCAGAACACTGCCGTAATTTGGAGGATTTTCCGAACAGAAAGTTTTTGTGATTCTACGTCACTACCGTAAAGAATTACACTGCCGTATTTTTCAGCGCTTTCAGAACAGAAACCTTTGCTGATTTTACGACACGGCCGTAAACGATTCTACGGTACCGTATTTCCCAGGCGATCCAGACCAGAGAACTCGTCCGATTTTACGGCACCATCGAGAAATATTTTACGGGCCATAATTTTGACTTTCGGTGCACAGAATGAAAATACGGCACTGCCGTAAAATATTACACGACCGTAATTTCCAGTCAAAATCGCGAGTTTTCTGTGGCCGAATCTTGCGCGGGCCATAACTTTTGATCCAGGGCTCTAAATTTAGATCTGAAAGTTGCTGCGGCTTCGTCCTTAAGAGGAGAAGACGTACGAAGTGGAACGGTGAATATTTATCCAGTATTGAGAGAGCATTCGACAGAGAGGCGATTAGGGTTTGGCCTCGCGCCGAGAGGTGTAGAGGGCACCTCTCGCCGTGATTTTCACTCAGAAGCTTCGCCTGGAGGAGAGGAGGACGCACCAGAAGTTTCAGAGAAAAAAGAGTTCAATTGGAGGAGGAATCAACAAAACATCGGCTCGGGCACTGTTCATCAAGGCAAATTACAGCTGTAAATTCTTTTACAGCCGTGGTGTAAAGTTGTTTCTCCTTTATTTTCGTTTTCTGATCACTCTGAGACTATGATTCATTGTATATCTTCCTCCATGCAAGTTTAAACACTTTTTGGGACATAGGGTTTAATCTCTTTGATTTCTTAATGATTAGATAACTTTCTTTTTCGTCATAATAATTTTGTCATGATAATTTTACCTATGTGATTATTGCTCTAAAATTCTCCTTGGTTTATTTCTTGTCATCATGTTTAGAGTTCTCACAATAAGGACCGAAAGGTGACTTGCTTGAGAATTGGAACCCTAAAATTGATTAATAGGAACTCACCGTAAGAAATTAAGTTAGACTCTTATTTCTTAATTTTAGTGACTTAATTGCCATGATGTTAATTATGAACCTAGGATTAAGTTAGTGTGTCAAACGTGGAGATCTTGCACGAAAGTGAGGATCGGAACGTTGGAGAACCATAGGTAAAACTTGTGTTGAGTCTCGGATGCACGAAAGTGATCCTTGAGATTCCACTTGAGGCAATCAACTTAGAATTCGGATGCACGAAAGTGATCTTTGAATTCTCTGATTGATGATTTGCTTATCTTTAGCATTGGGGTAAATATTGTGCGAAAGCGAGGATTGATCCCTGCATGATTGTCTGCACAAAAGTGAGATGATCCCTTTTTGAAGTAAATTAAGTCTTTATCATGATAAAATTAGACTGACGACCTTTTATTTATATCTAATCATTGAAATCAAGGTAGATGAAACCTTAGTCCCATATTTATCTCTCTAATTTACTTTACACTCTTTCCATTGATTATTGCATCATATTCGATTTGCTTAGCTAGTAAGAAAGCAGTTATTTGGTACTTAACAATAAGGTCTCTGTGGTTCGATATCTTTCTTTATTACTTCGATAATTCCATGCACTTGTGGAAACCCTATCACTCGCCGGAGAAGGGAACTTGGACTCAAGCGTGATGGTAGGGAGAAACCTCGTCGCTTCCTCCCTCAGCCCTCGTCGTTGCGGAAGCACTTCTGCCAGTCGTCGTTGACAATGGTGAACTCGAACAGGGGAAGATAGTCGAAAATAGGGGAATAGGGAAAACCTTCACTCTTATTCTCATAATAACGATTTACAAAACCCTTCACCCTCTCTTGCGTTGGTGACGACCCTCGTCGTCGTTACAAGCTCTCGGGCCCTCTCATACCTCTCACAGACTCTCCATGTCTTGTCCGCTCTCTTTTCTCTTGCAGGCTCTATCCTTGTTTCGAGCATTGCTCTGGATAAGTGCTCTCACCCTGGAGGGGGCTGAAGGAACCCCTAACATAAAGGGGGGGGAAAAACCCTAATCATGCGCATCTAGCATGCATGGCGGAAAATAGGGTTTCAAAATCGCATATGAAACTATATGATCAACTTAAGTTATGAGAAATCATACCAACGCCATAAGCTTGGAATTCGGCTTGGAAGAAGAGATCAAACTAGGTCTCCTCCACAAGTCCACACACAAGATGAAGATGCTCACTTCCTTGAGATCTCTTGTGCTAGCAAGACACCCAAGCCTTCTCTTGTCGAATGGAAAGGGTTTGATGAGATGAATCCGTTCGGCCGAGAGCTTCTCTTGGATGTCTACTCCACACCTTCGTCAACCACACCTCGAAAAGAATCAAGGCGTTGAAGTGAGGAGCTCAACGCATAAGCGTTTTGGCATTTAAGCAAAACCGGCCCTTGATGACTTTCCATAAATGGAAGTCAATCAAGCCATGCGTTCAAGCCAACCCAAAACGCATTTTGGCATTGAACCAAGCGTTCATATTTGTGAACCGGTTCAATCCAAAATGTCAAATCGGCTTTGGTTCATCAAACCAAACCGAAATAGCTCAAGCCACTTGGTCTAGACCAAATCGAACCCCAAGGCTTATGATCCAACCGTTCATCTCCTGATGCCCCTGATCTCTCCGATCTAGCATCACCTCTCTCGATCGAAGCTTACCGATCTCAAGCCCTAATCAATCAAACATGATCAGACCAGATCTCACTTACAATCAGAGATTAAATCCCTTTAATCTGAACTCAAAGAATCCAGTCCATACGATCTGACTTAAGTAAGCCATATCACCAAATTGTGCGACCCTGAGGGTTTCCTCTAAATGTCGGTAACGATAACTTATGTTATCACGATCAGTGAGGGGTATCTAGCAACACATCACTGTCTCCCGATATAAAGGAAAGAGTCTTCCAAGACTACTCCCAAACCATAGCACAAGTGTGACTCAATTCACAAGGCATACATATGTCCTTTACCACTGGATGTTCTTATTGGACAAGCATGTCAAGCCTGTAACTCCAATACGATGAGCATGATTAGATCAGATGCACATAGTCATCTGGGTATGGCCATACACTATCTCAATCATCTCATAAGGGGGCCCTTTAGAACATCACACTCCTTAAACAAGGAGACGGCAATCCTATGTCTATCACTAGTGTCCTAACCTGATTCAAGCTCACCATCCAAGATAGTCTATAATCATTATGTTTCAAATGATATTGAACTACCTCAAGACAATGACAATCATCATTTAGAAACACAAGTGATCTCAAGTCAAAGGACATGTGCCACTTGCTGCTTACAAGGATTATTCACATTGTGACAAGCAATGGAATATCCCAGTAGGGTCTGTCCAGTACATCCAATGTACCCATGAGTCTACATCTTATTCCATGCTCGAAGCATCCTATAAGATTAGCACTCATATTAGTCTCAATCATATCAAGGCTGTCTCATGTTCACCAAGATATCTCGACTAAGGACATATAGCCTGTCAGCCTAGCTGAACAGCTTTGAGACATTATTCAGAAGTACACTTATTACAGCAGACAAGGTAACAACCTGAATAATAACCATGCCTTTATAAACTTAAGAGTTTATTACATGATACTAATGCAATCCCAAGGCCTCAAACATTAGCCTTAAGGGCATACCCCAACAATCTCCCACTTGCACTTAATCTAATGGTTGAGAAATCTCAAACCCATATTATTACAGTGCTTCTCATGCTTCTGCTGCGCCAGAGGCTTGGTAAGTGGGTCTGCCAGATTGTCATCTGTATGAACCTTGCATATTTTGATCTCGCCTCGATCAATGATCTCCCGGATCAAGTGAAACCGTCTCTGTATGTGCTTGGACTTCTGGTGCGACCGCGGTTCCTTTGCTTGTGCGATGGCTCCAGTGTTATCACAGAAGATAACCAAAGGATCAGCACTCGAAGGAACGACACCAAGTTCTCTCACGAACTTACGAATCCACACTGCCTCCTTGGATGCTTCCGAGGCTGCAACATACTCGGCTTCTGTTGTGGAATCAGCAACAGTTGACTGTTTGAAACTCTTCCACACCACTGCTCCACCATTCAAGCTAAAAACATAGCCTGATTGCGATCGGAAATCATCCTGGTCCGACTGGAATGAAGCGTCAGTATATCCCTCTATACTGAGTTCTTCCTGACCACCATATATCAAGAACATATCTTTGGTCCTCCGCAGATATTTTAAAATGTTCTTGACTGCAATCCAGTGCGCCAAACCTGGATTACTTTGGAATCGACTGGTCACGCTTAACCCGTAAGCGACGTCTGGGCGAGTACACAACATCGCATACATAATGGACCCAATAGCCGAAGCATAAGGCGTATTGTCCATTTCATCTTTCTCAGTCTGTGTTTGTGGACACTGACTCTTCGAAAGATTCAGACCATGTCTGACTGGAAGATATCCACGTTTAGAATTCTCTAAATGGAATCTCTCCAGGACCTTATCGATGTAAGTACTCTGGCACAGCCCGAGAAGCCTCTTAGATCTATCCCTGTAGATCTTCACACCTAATACATAGGCTGCTTCTCCTAAATCTTTCATCTGGAAACATTTTCCTAACCATGCCTTAACAGCATGCAGTTCAGGAATATCATTTCCAATGATCAAGATATCATCGACGTAGAGGATTAGGAATGTAATCACGCTCCCACTAAACCTCTTATATACACACGGGTCATCCTCGTTCTTGATGAAACCAAACTCAGAGATTGATTCATCAAAACGAATATTCCAGCTCCTAGATGCTTGTTTAAGTCCATAAATGGACTTCTTTAACTTGCATATTTTATGACGATCTGATGGATTAGTGAAACCTTCTGGTTGTGTCATATACACATCCTCATCCAGATTTCCATTAAGGAAAGCTGTCTTCACATCCATCTGCCAGATCTCATAATCGTAATATGCAGCTATCGCGAAAAGAATCCGAATAGACTTAAACATGGCTACAGGTGAGAAAGTTTCATCATAATCTATCCCGTAGATTTGTTTGAAACCTTTCGCAACTAGCCTGCCTTTATAGGTAACCACGTTACCATCCATGTCAATCTTCTTCTTGAAGATCCATTTACAGCCTATAGGGATTACTCCCGGAGGCGGATCAACCAAATCCCAGACTTGGTTATCTGACATGGAGTCCATCTCGGCTCGCATAGCTTCAAGCCATCTAGCTGACTCCGGTCCACTAACCGCATCCGCATAAGTTAGGGGTTCATCATTATCAATGATGTAGACTCCGACATAGCGCTCAGGCTGTCGACGGATCCTACCCGATCTTCGCGGTTCCCGTGATATCTGAGCCTCAGGTTGTTCAGTAACCTGATCTACTGGCTCAGGCACATCCAACTCTGCCTGACTACTTTGTCCTTCCTCTGGAATCTCATCCAGCTTTATTTCTCTCCCACTGGCCTCTTGCAGAAGAAACTCCTTCTCAAGAAATATGGCCGTCCGAGCAACAAATATCTTGTTCTCTTTGGGATCGTAGAAATAATAACCCTTAGTTTCCTTAGGGTAACCGACAAAGATGCATTTCTCAGATCTGCTCTCCAGTTTCCCAGAGGCGAGCTTTTTGACATAAGCCTCGCAACCCCAGATCCTGATAAATGTCAAGCTAGGCTGTTTCCCATACCATAGCTCATATGGCGTCTTTGAAACTGCCTTGGATGGCACTCGGTTTAGTACCTTTGCAGCTGTTTCCAGTGCAAAACCCCAAAAGGAATATGGAAGAGTAGCCTGACTCATCATAGAACGAACCATATCAAGTAACGTTCTATTTCTCCTCTCGGACACACCATTCCACTGCGGTGTTCCTGGCGGAGTGAGCTGTGAGATAATCCCACACTCCTTCAGATAGTCAGTAAACGTATGACTCAGGTATTCTCCACCTCGATCAGAACGAAGTGCCTTGATATTTCGGCCTAACTGATTTTGTACTTCATTTTTGAACTCTTTGAACTTGTCAAAAGATTCACTTTTATGTCTCATTAAATAGACATATCCATACCTACTGAAATCATCAGTGAAGGTAATGAAGTACTGATAGCCACCTCTGGCATGTTTACTGAAAGGCCCACACACATCACTGTGTATCAGGTCAAGTAAACCTGAAGTCCTTTGACCTTTGTGAGGAAAAGGAGACTTCGTCATTTTACCCATTAAACAAGCTTTGCATGTATCAATCTCCTCATAGGAGAAAGATCCCAGCAGTCCATGATCATGCAACCGCTTAATGCGCTTCTTGTTTATATGGCCTAAACGACTATGCCATAGCAAGGTGCTGTCATCAGCATACTTGGCTTTCTTATTATCAATGTTTTGTATAGAATATTCCATGTCCAACATGAATAACCCATTGTTAATTGAACCAGTTGCATACACAATATTATCATAAGTTAAAACACACTTTGAAATCTTGCATTCAAAGGCAAATCCTTTCCTGACTAGAGCAGGAATAGAGATAATATTCTTGGTAATACTGGGTACAAAATAACAATTGTTCAATTCTAATACAATGCCAGATGGTAAAGTGATGAAATAGTCTCCTACAGCAACAGCAGCAACCCGTGCCCCGTTTCCAACGCGTAGGTCTACCTCATGCTGTCCCACCTGCCTTCTTCTCTTGAGTTCCTGCACATTTGAACAAATGTGAACTCCACATGCAGTGTCCAACACCCATGATATAGAAGAAGATGAAACCATGACTTCCGTCACGTATATACCTGAGCCAGAAGCAATGCTTCCCCTCTTATCTCCTTGGAGCGCTTTACAGTCCTTTTTCCAGTGACCCAGCTGGCCACAGTGGAAACACCTGTTATCCTTCGACCGCTTCACCTTCTGTTTCAGGGCCTTGCTGTAATTCTTGACAGGGGCCTTGCCCTTCTTCCCCTTCTTCTTGTTCCTAGAAGGAACCAACAAGACAGAGGTTGAAGGCTTACCCTTCAGAGTTTCCTCAGTAGTCAAGAGCATATTCAGCAGCTCTGCCGGCGTACAATCGATTTTGTTCATATTAAAGTTAATGATGAACGCATCGAAAGAAGGCGGAAGAGACTGCAGAATAATATCTACAGCAAGCTCCTGGTTGATGGTATGCCCCAGTTTCTCCAGAGCCTCCTTGTGCCCAATCATCTTGAGCACGTGAGCTCCCACTGGGCTCCCCTCAGCCAGTTTGCTCTGAAAGAAGAGCTTCGTCAGATTATAGCGTTCTGTCCTCGCCTGTGCAGCATACAACATCTTGAGGTTCGCTATAATTTCTATAGCCGACATATCCTCATGCTGACGCTGCAGCGGTGGCGTCATAGACGCTAGCATCAGGCAAGCGACATCAATGCTATCATTGACGTGCTTTTCATAGGCATCCCGAGCCGCCCTTGCGGCGTTCGGAGCGGGCTGCGGCGGTATCGCCGTCTCGAGGACATACAGTTTCCTCTCTGCCTTAAGAACGATCTTAAGGTGTCCGAACCAGTCAGAGAAGTTCGGCCCAGCAAACTTCTCCCTTTCCAGTAGGGATCGCACATTGAAGCTCATGGTGTTCGTTGCTGCAGGAATCTACAACAAGCAAGAACAGCAAGGTCAGTATCAATGTTTAGAATCAATCCAGGACTTAAGAAAGATTCTTTTCTCACTATTTTGTCTGACTGAAAAATCCAGTAAACAGTCCGAAAGAGTATCACTCTTTTAGTGAGATGGGATCCAAATTTCATACTTGGTCTCCGCGTCCCGCTCAGGCGAGATAAGATGCACAGAGATGACAAGCACTAATTTCTGGTAGGCTGTCCCAGCCAATCGCCAACCCGTGCGATTCCCCTTCATCTTGGCAATCCAGCAGACTGTGCCAACTGAGTTGGTACAACACAGTCTCTGATCCCAGAGATGGCTGCCTCCATGCGCTACCATATGCGCCACATATGTAGCCTACATGGTCAAGCTGACCCGACCTACTCCCTGGACCACCACGTGTTATGCTGAGCAACGAGCAGTGATAAATCCCTACTCTGTAACACGCAGGTGAAATCCAGCACCGTCTGAAGATAGATGGACGTGCCCACTGAGTGGGTTCAACACGGCTCCAACGATAATCAGAAAGGTGAGGTTTCGCGTCAGAAGGCTTATCGAGCTTGATATGTTAGCGTTGGATTTTAACGGTCTTTTATCTTCTTACTATCAGGCATATCCTATGGCTATAGTAGAAGATAAACTTAAACATGCAATTCTAATTATTAGCAATAAGTAGAAAGCATGATCTTATGTGGTAAAAGCCCATGAACCCTAGTAAGACCTTAATTTTACTTAAGTCTTCACTTGAGCTCCTTGGCATCTCATCTGGTCCAACCTAGGGCCCTAGCGCCAAGAGCACCTCAGGTGCGCCACCAGCTGAATGCTCCTTTGGGATGTGTGCATTTGTACTCTTGTCTAATCAAAGTACATTTGATCTATCTAGACAAGGTTGACTCGCAGGTCAATTATACAATAAATTAATGAAAAAGTGATTCGCAGATCACAATAAAATTAACTTATAATTTACCAGGCACGCAGGCCCCAGCACAGCACACAATAGGGCAACCCACATAAGACTAAATAGACAAGCATCATGGCATCAAATCATCATGTGATCCAATCAAGAAATTAAATTTTTGAAAAACCCCATGGCATCAATTTTAATTTCCTTATGTGCCCTACAACCTTACAATGGTCCATTGATAGGGATCTACTCATCCATCTAGTTAGATCCTTTGCCCCTGCATGCACCGAGTCCTAACTGACCCGAGTTGACCTGATGGTCAACCATGCATGCGCCAAGGGCTGAACCACCCTCATGAGTTTTGGCAAGCGGGTGTGACCCCGGGCCTAACTCATGTGTGTTCAGTAGTTGTCTCAACCAGACCTCGCTACACGCCTTGGATGCAGTCGACCTATAGCCACCTCGTGCTTGCGCACAGGTGCTATCTGGTCAACCCATCTAGGCTGTCAGATGGTCTGATCAGACTAGTTGGATCTAACCTAGAAGATGCTTTCAACCCCATCAACCCATCTAAGGATTTAATGTAGTGGCACCTTAGATCTAATCATGCGCGCAAGATGTAAGTTTTAGAAAACATTTTGACATGCGCAAACATCTAGAACATCCATAAGATATATCTTCTAGCATGTTGATAACCCTTAGATCTAAGGGGGTCCCCTTCAAGGGGGAGCGCAAACTTTAGGGGGTCCCCTTCTAGGGGGAGCGCATACTTCATCAAAGCCATGATACAAGCGCAAACTACATGTTAGCATGATACAAGCGCAAACTTCATGTTAGCATGATACAAGCGCAAACTTCATGTAAACAAAGCATGCATCAAGTAAGCGCAATATGTATGGATCACAAACACTTCAAAGTAATCATATAGATCATATCAAGAGCCTACCTCTGATACCAATTGAAGGAACCCCTAACATAAAGGGGGGGGAAAAACCCTAATCATGCGCATCTAGCATGCATGGCGGAAAATAGGGTTTCAAAATCGCATATGAAACTATATGATCAACTTAAGTTATGAGAAATCATACCAACGCCATAAGCTTGGAATTCGGCTTGGAAGAAGAGATCAAACTAGGTCTCCTCCACAAGTCCACACACAAGATGAAGATGCTCACTTCCTTGAGATCTCTTGTGCTAGCAAGACACCCAAGCCTTCTCTTGTCGAATGGAAAGGGTTTGATGAGATGAATCCGTTCGGCCGAGAGCTTCTCTTGGATGTCTACTCCACACCTTCGTCAACCACACCTCGAAAAGAATCAAGGCGTTGAAGTGAGGAGCTCAACGCATAAGCGTTTTGGCATTTAAGCAAAACCGGCCCTTGATGACTTTCCATAAATGGAAGTCAATCAAGCCATGCGTTCAAGCCAACCCAAAACGCATTTTGGCATTGAACCAAGCGTTCATATTTGTGAACCGGTTCAATCCAAAATGTCAAATCGGCTTTGGTTCATCAAACCAAACCGAAATAGCTCAAGCCACTTGGTCTAGACCAAATCGAACCCCAAGGCTTATGATCCAACCGTTCATCTCCTGATGCCCCTGATCTCTCCGATCTAGCATCACCTCTCTCGATCGAAGCTTACCGATCTCAAGCCCTAATCAATCAAACATGATCAGACCAGATCTCACTTACAATCAGAGATTAAATTCCTTTAATCTGAACTCAAAGAATCCAGTCCATACGATCTGACTTAAGTAAGCCATATCACCAAATTGTGCGACCCTGAGGGTTTCCTCTAAATGTCGGTAACGATAACTTACGTTATGACGATCAGTGAGGGGTATCTAGCAACACATCACTGTCTCCCGATATAAAGGAAAGAGTCTTCCAAGACTACTCCCAAACCATAGCACAAGTGTGACTCAATTCACAAGGCATACATATGTCCTTTACCACTGGATGTTCTTATTGGACAAGCATGTCAAGCCTATAACTCCAATACGATGAGCATGATTAGATCAGATGCACATAGTCATCTGGGTATGGCCATACACTATCTCAATCATCTCATAAGGGGGCCCTTTAGAACATCACACTCCTTAAACAAGGAGACGGCAATCCTATGTCTATCACTAGTGTCCTAACCTGATTCAAGCTCACCATCCAAGATAGTCTATAATCATTATATTTCAAATGATATTGAACTACCTCAAGACAATGACAATCATCATTTAGAAACACAAGTGATCTCAAGTCAAAGGACATGTGCCACTTGCTGCTTACAAGGATTATTCACATTGTGACAAGCAATGGAATATCCCAGTAGGGTCTGTCCAGTACATCCAATGTACCCATGAGTCTACATCTTATTCCATGCTCGAAGCATCCTATAAGATTAGCACTCATATTAGTCTCAATCATATCAAGGCTGTCTCATGTTCACCAAGATATCTCGACTAAGGACATATAGCCTGTCAGCCTAGCTGAACAGCTTTGAGACATTATTCAGAAGTACACTTATTACAGCAGACAAGGTAACAACCTGAATAATAACCATGCCTTTATAAACTTAAGAGTTTATTACATGATACTAATGCAATCCCAAGGCCTCAAACATTAGCCTTAAGGGCATACCCCAACAGGGGCGCCCTCCCCATCCCCGTGTGCTCTCGGTGCACACCTCTGTTTTGGATCACTCGCTCGGATCCTCCTCACGGGTCTCTCGGGAGCTCTTCTCCCGGATCCTCACTTCTCCTCCTCTGTCTACTCCTCGGATAGATAGTAAGAGGCTGCAGAAGAAGTAAGAGGCTGCTGGTGGATCTCTGGCAAATTTTTCTGGTGGAAAGTGATGTAGCTTGAAGTAGATTGCCGGCTAGAAGATCTGAAGATGATGAGTGCTAAAGAAGCGGCAGTGGCTGGTAATCAGAGGCGCTGCGAATCTAGAGAAAAGCTGCAGGTGTCAAAGGATAGTAATGCAACCTACTGATTCAGTTACAAAAAGTAGCTATACTCAAGAATAATATTTAATGATCCATAAAGAAAATAGACAAAGCCACTAAGTAGAATAAAACTTGTTCTTTCCAGGCGTATGAAAATTAAAGGATCAAAATCTGTCAAGAATTTAAGGTATCAAGAGAAAGAGGGCTAATCAGATTACTAAATCAAAAACTGCAAAGAAGTTAATCAGATTCAAAAAGTTGTCATGCTTCCTAGAATTGTCAGAAAATATTTTAATGTAAACAACTAATCCTCAAGATAGAACGAAACATGTACTTCCAATTTCAAGTGAAAGATCAGGGTTCCAACTCATCAAATCATCTTAAAAATCTATAGCAAAAACGCTAATCAGTCAGTTAAAAAAAACTGCTACAGAAATTAATCAAGTACCAAAAGATGCTATGTGTTATAGGATGTTCCATGGACTTTAAAATTCAATAAAAATATCCAAATAATAGTAAAAGATGAGTAGTTCATGTTTTTGCCAAAGATCAAAAATTTTACCACCCCAATTTCTTAAAATCACCATGAGAAAACACCTAATCAGATAAGCAGAATGCAGTTTTAACATTACGGGTGTAATATTCCTTACGGCAGTGCCGTAATATACAGAAAACTCTCGGATCAAAAATATGATAGAATTACGGCACCATAAAAATGGTTACGACCTTGCCGTAAAAGTCAAGAAACATTCTGGTCACAAACGAACCAAAAATACAGTACTGTGAAAATGATTACGGTACAGCCATAAAAGCCATCAAACTTTCGGATAAGAAAACACTCAAAATTACGGCACGTGAAGTCAAAAACGGTCAGAAATTATGGTACCGTAAAATTTCTTATGATAGTGCCGTAAAAATCAGTTAACTATCGGGAAAGAAATCAACCCAAATTATGGCCCGTGAAAAAGATTACGATAGTACCATATTTTGTGCAAAATTCAATTTTCCCTACAAAATGAAAAGAAAAATTAATTCTAAAAATAAACTAAAATAAAATAAACTAAACTTAAGTAAGAGTGCTTGGGTTGCCTCCCAAAAAGAGCTAATTTTTAGGTCCATAGCTTGACCAAAACTCAAACATCATGGTGAAGCAGGTGGATCAGTACCATAGTAAATAGCATATAATTTTCTACATTTTCTTTGACCAAAACGTTTAGCCACTAATCCAAACATCCAAATTTTCATGTAAATCAAGATCGACATGGCTTTCTCAAATATGCAGAAATCAAAATTTTCAAATCCACACAAAGGATATTCAATAATCTTCCTAAATTTGTCAGTAAGCAAAATCATTAGTCCTTTCTTCAAGATTATATCTTCAATTGCAATAGGATTTTGATCAAAAGATTCAAGTATTAGATCATCAAAATAATCTCTATGTCTCACAGTAGGTTCTTCAACAAAGCATAATTTTTTAAATATATAACAAGATTGAACAGTAGATATGGGCAAAACATCAGAGTGAGATTCATCAATATTCATAATATTCAATTCCTTTTCAAGTTTCTCATGTACTTCATCAATTTCAAAATTACTAACAAAATCAGAGTAAGATTTTTCTAAATCAGTCCCCTCATATCCTTCATCAGATTTAACTACAAATAATATATCATCAAAAGAATCAATTTCATAATTATCACAAAAATCAAAAGAAGATTTAACAAAATCAATTTCCTCAAACTTTTCTACAAATAATTTATCAGATGAATCAATTTTACAATCATCAAAATCAGAGTGAGATTCATTAATGTTCACATAAAGTTCGATCTCAAAACAATCATAATCAGAGGGGGATTTTTCTAAATCAATTTTCTCAATTTCCAAATCAAACTCAAATAAACAAGCTTGTTGTGCTAACTGGGTTTCTAAAATTTTCTTATTAGCTATTAAAGGTCCTACTTGAGAAACAAGCTGACTAATTATCTCTTTAAGATCTTCAATTTCCTTACTTCGATTTGTCATGATCTGAATTTGATTTGTCATGAATTTTTCAAGCATGGGTTTTAACCTAGATTTCTCAGTATCCTCAAAGTATGGTTCAGAAACATGATTTGGAGTAGTTAAAAATTGGCAATCAGAAGTATAATGATCAAAACATCCACAAATATCACATCTAACAGGAGAGTAAGATGTCCTAACAGGGTGCATATAAGAGTATAATTTCAATTTATCTGCAAGAGTGCACAATAAATCATCTCTATACTTACCTTGTGGCATGTATACCTGACCTCTTTCAGTTGCCCATGAGTTGTGATTAAAAGACATACTTCAAATCTATCAAGGACAGAAAGATTATCCAACACCAATCAATTAATTTTTTTTTTCTCAGAATATTTAAAAAAATAAAAATATAAAATACAAGCAAATTCAAAATTTTCATAAATCACAGTTCTGTCACAACTTGTGAATATCCAAAACCTATAAAAACAAAAAACAAAGTTAAATCTAAAACAAATAAAACTTAGTCAAGCAATACTAACAACTATTTTGATATTAACAAAACTAAGGTCCCCGGCAACGGCGCCAAAAACTTGTTGTAGTCCGCAAGTGCACGAATACTTTGGAGTAATAAAGAAAGATATCGAACCACAGAGACCTTATTGTTAAGTACCAAATAGTTGTATTCTTACTAGCTAAGCAATCGATTATAGTGCAAATAAATGATAGAAAGAACACAAAATCAGAGAGAAACTAGGACTAGGGTTTCATCCACCTTAATTTCAATGACTAGATACGAATAAAAGGTCGTCAGTCTAATTTTATCATGATAAAGATATAATTTACTTCATAAAGAGATTATCTCACTTTCGTGCAGACAATCATGCAGGGACCGATTCTCGCTTTCGCGTAAGATCTATCCCAAGCTGAAAATAAGTAAATCATCAATCAAAGAACTCAAGGATCACTTTCGTGCATCCGAATTCTAAGTTGATCATCTCAAGTGGAATCTCAAGGAACACTTTCGTGCATCCGAGACTCAACACAGGTTCTACTTAAGGCTCTCCAACGTTCTGATCCTCACTTTCACACAAGATCTTCACGTTTAACAAAATAACTCAATCCTAGATTCAAAATATCAAACATGACAATTATTCTTCTAAAATCAAGAAATAAGAACTAACCTAATTTCTTATGGTGAGTTCTTAAATTCAATTTTAGGATTCCATGTTCTCAAGAAAATCACCTTTCAGTTCATATTGCGAAAACTCTAAAACATACATGATAATAAGAAAACTATGGAGAATCATAGGCAATCATCACATAAGTAGAATTACCATAATAAAACTATTCTGACAAAATAGAAGTTATCTAGTCAAAAAAAAATCAAGGGGATTACACCCCATGTCCCAAATGATGTTTAAGCTAGCATGGAGGAAGAATTACAATAAATCATACTTTAGAATGATCAAAAATCGAAAAGAAGGGAAAATCAACTTTACAGCACGGCTATAATAGAAATTATAGCCGTAATTTGCTCCAAGAACCCGCGATGAACAGTGCCGGCGCCCACTCTTTTGTTGATTTCTCCCCTGACCGAGATCCTTTCTCTCTGAAACTTCTGGGGTATCATCTCCTCCTCCTAGCGAAGCTTCCCCGCAAATTTCACAGCCGGAGATGCGTTGTACGCTTCTCGGCGGTGAAACTTAGGGCAGTAGTGAAAAACTCGATTTCTCCCTCGACAGTGGATGAAAATTAGGGCTTTCACCCTCGGCGTGTTCTCCTCCTCCGAGGCTCCCTTTTTCCTTCTTACAGCTTTGAATTTAAGGGTCTGGATCGTCCACAATCGATCGCGCAAAAATCGGACTCCAATTTGACCGTGAAAATCGCGTTCCAGGAATAGAATTACGGTTGTGGTTTCTGTTACGGCACTGTCGTATTTTCTTTAAGTTCTTCTATACAGGATTCGACCAGAATTACGGTACCGTGGAAATGATTACGGTAGTGCCGTAATTTTTAGAAATCTCTCGAGTCGGAAGTCGCTTCAATATACGGCACTGTGATTTTAGTTACGGCAGTGCCAGAATTTCGGTGAAACTGCCTGTACAAAATCATCCCAAAATACAGCAGTGCTCCGATATTATGGCAGTACTCGAAATTATGGTACCGTAATATGAATTATGGCACTGCCGTAATTTGGTATATGGCTCCGATTGGATTGAAATTTGTCATGTAACCTCTTCTTGATGATGGGAATTCTTTTATTTATCTGATTTTGCTTGAAAATGCCTTAAAATCATGCCTTTTGACCTGAAAATCATCAAAAACTAAAATAGAAGTAGATTCTGTAATATTTGATAAAAGGGTATGAAAATAAGCAAAGTAGTATAAATATGACACAAAAAGAGTAATGAAATGACACAAAATATACTATAATTTTTTGTGTCATCAACATCTCAGTCATCGCCAACATCAAACTGCTAAGTAAGGTATACCCCTATCACATCCTTTGTATTCTTCATAAAACGGTCCCTATTGTTGAATTAGGAATCTCGTTTTGGGCTCGCTTCTGCTGTTTCCATTTTTAAATAGCCCGAGGATTCCCAACACATACACTTTCAGTCATGCTACTATGGGAGGCCCGTGGATATCAAACTTCCCTCAGGAAGGGGCAAATCCTCTGTCCGTCCATTGATTTTCTCATATGAGTCGTGACATACTCAATGATAACCGTTATGACCTCCCAACTATGGTGAGGTATTAGGTTGTATCAAAGTATGTCCCTAACTATATAGAAGAGTCAATAACCTCAAGTCAAGGGATGAATGCATCTCCTGTCACTTGTGAGAATGACTCATGACACCAAGTCATAGCCTCACAATGGGTCGGTCTAGTATATCTACCACTAATATACCCATATATCTGCATTAGCACCACGTGCCTAATTAGCCCATATATCACTCTCACATATACCAGAGCTATCCCATATCCACTAAGGTACTTGACTAGAGATAATAGTTTGAGCACATATCCAATCTGTCTCTAGGGATATTATCATGCAAGCACACAATCACAGATGTAAACAAAGCATAATAACAACGTTGCCTTAATGATATATAAGAAGTATCAACGTCAAGTAGTACAAAAGATAGACCAATAATAGGTCTAAGGGCATAAACACCAATAATTGGCATCTTTATATGGTGAATGAGGCACTTTGATATAACCTAACACTTCGCCATTAAAGGGAAGTCAAAACGGTTGTCATTAGGTGCATTATGAGCCATACGAGAGATACAATGTGCCAAGAGAGGATTTGCCCCTTCCTTGCGGGGAACCTTAATGTCCATGGCGCCCTATGTGGATGACTGAAAGTGTATGGCCATACCCAGATGAGAACCTGATTTAGTTATGCCAAAACATTGGGATCAACAAGTGTGACACGCTTGCCCAATCTAGACATCAGTCTTGCGAAAAGACAATACTGTACTTACACTTTGTCACAGTTCTATATGAGTTTCTTTTATCTAGATATTAGAATTAGAAACCATTTTGAGTAATTGATTTGATGACTTAAGGACTTTTAAAATTTCATGTAGAATGAATTTTTTTAGTAAATTCAATTCTGGTATGGATAAAATGCATATATGGATTGTTGTACATTCATTCGACACATGCTTAGTAGAATTTACTCAAAGTTTAATTTGTCTATCTATGCTTGATGGAGAACTTTTCATGAATAGAAAATTGGTGATAATATTTAGATGAGACTTGCTCCAACTCTGTTGGTTAAACGATCTGAAGTCGAGTGATATTATACCACGAGTTGGTATACTTCAAATATGTTGCGATCAAGTAACAGTGGGAAAACTTTAAAAATAAATATTTATCCCTCGTGCAGAAAGATCGATAACGATTTAAGTACCATGCCCTTGACCAGTTATCTCCAGAAATATTTAAAAAAGAGAGAGAGAGAAAGAGAGAGCTATAGGTTAAGTGAACAATTGCACTAACTCTTCATGATTAAGACTATGAGTTATATTATATCATTATGCGGTATACTTTAGACAATGTTACGATGCTAACAGGAAAGGGCAAATAACCATCTAAAGACTAAATTGCCCTAAAAGTCTCTATATCTTAAACATCACCAAAATTATTGAAATAAGAAATTCACCTGTCAAGTAAAGTGGATTTATTAAGGTAAGAGTATTTGACACCTAGTATGTGAAGATTGAATGACACAATATGAATTATGACTTTTATCTATCTTGGATTGTTAAATCTTGAGAGTTTATTTCCATCATGATTTTTCTTAAATTTCTTGAGTTCAGAAAAAATGATTGCTTAATTCGTGGACTAATGATATAATCGAGGAAAGAATGAGCAAGTATTCATTATCTTTATATTCTCTTTACATATTATGGTATTGCTTGAGGACAAGAAAAATTCTAAGTCTAGGGTATTTTGATAATTAGCATTTACACAATATTTTTCCCAGTATTTTATATGATATTTTAGGCTTAATTGTATGATTTTATACCAATTTTTAGTGTTTTTATCTCCTTTGGTATACAATCTTTACTTTTCTTGGTTTTTGTAAAAATACAGGTAAAATCACATAAAAATGATGAATTTTATAAGTTTTTAATTCATGGCATGATTCCCAAGGAAAAGACGAAGCTGTACATCCGATTTGGAGTGAAGTAGAGGTCAAACACCAAATTCACGGTCATGGCCGTGAGTCTTTCACGGGCCGTGAATGCCACGTTTCAAGGAGCAGCTCTGCGGCTAAGTAAAAAAGTTCACAGAAACTTTCATGGGTGAGGCTGTGAATCTTTCACGGGCTGTGAGTTTTTCTGTGTACAATCTCTTATTCACAGAAACTTTCATGGCCGCAACTATGAACTGTTCACGGGCCGTGAGTACTTCCGCCCCACTTGGTTTTTTACTTGATTTGACCTCGAATCAAATAAAAACTTAACCAAACTTTGTAGAAGCCTTCCTAGATGGGTTCCAAATTGATTGAAGTATAAAAGGAAGGATTTTTGGAGGGTTAAAGGGACTTTTATGGATGAACACGAATAGAGACGGCGCTAGGGAAAAAATGAGGCAGCTGAGCATTTTTCCAGCAAGAATTAATGCAAAGGAGGAATTTCGACACTCCATCTTCATCTCCAGATCAAAGATAAGGGTTTCCAATTACTTTCCTAGTGTTTTCTAGCAAATTGTTCAGATTTTCATGTCAAATTTATCGATATACATGCTGTCTATTATGAACATGAACGCTTAAACTCTTTTTCGGGATTAGGGGTGCAACCCATTGATGATTTATGAATTAAATTTATTGTTTTAAATCTTTGTCATGAATGTTATAGAGTTAATTTGATTAGAATTGTGTTTAATTCATAATTTACTCTGGCCAAGTACTTTTACATTTTAGACATCGCGAGAAGGACCGGGAGGTGAATCGCGATTTTGGATATATTCTTGTCAAACCTGTGAATTCAATCACAAGAGTAGTTCAGATTCACTTGAAGGATTTCATGATTTTTCATAGAACTTAAGGGTCTATTTACGGTAATTGTCATGAGAGTAGGAAATTTTTGTAAATAGGCACCGGATGATGCTTTTGGAGGAGGTAATCTGTACACTTGGAAAGATCCCTTTTGACACTTTAATATTATGTTCAAGAATTTAATTTTACTAAATTCATATTCATTAGCATGGTGAAACCCCGAGTCCTGACTTTCTCCATATCGATTTTTACCCAAAACGCTCACTTTTGCTCTTTCACACTATAAGTCTAAAGCAAAAAACCACAATTTGATTTATCTAGATATAGCTTAATTGTGTAATCAGTACTTGACCGCTAGATACTCGTTGGGAATGATCTTATTTTATTACTTCTATAAAGTCGTGCACTGTGGCCTTATCAGTGGGTCGTGGCCCGTAGCATCATGCGCGCAAAGACTGTTGGGGTATGCCCTTAAGGCTAATGTTTGAGGCCTGTGGGAATGTATCTGTATCATGTAATAAACTGTTATGTTTATAAAGGCATGGTTATTATTCGGTTGTTTACATTGTCTGCTGCAATATATGTTCTTCTGAATAATGTCTCAAAGCTGTTCAGCTGGGCTGACATGCTATTATGTCCTTAGTCGATGTATCTTGGTGAACATGAGACAGCCTTGATATGGTTAAGACTAATATGTGTTCTAATCTTATAGGATGCTTCGAGCATGGAATAAGATGTAGACTCATGGGTACATTGGATGTACTGGACAGACCCTACTAGGATGTTCAATTGTTTGTCACAATGTGAATGTTCCTTGATTAAGACAAGTGGCACATTTCCTCTGACTTGAGATCACTTGTGTTTTCTAAATGATGATTGTCATTGTTTTGAGATGGTTCAATATCATTTGAAACATAATGATTATAGACTATCTTGGATGGTGAGCTTGAGTCAGGTTAGAGCACTAGTGATAGACATAGGATTGCCGTCTCCTTGTTGAAGGAGTGTGATGTTCTAAAGGGGCCCCCTGGATGAGATGATTGAGAAAGTGTATGGCCATACCCAGGTGACAGTGTTCATCTGTTCTAATCATGCTCATCATATTGGAGTTACGAGCTTGACAGGCTTGTCCAATAAGAACATCCAGTGGTAAAGGAAATATGCATGCCTTGTGAATTGATTCACACTTGTGCTGTTTTTGGGTGTAGTCTTGGAAGACTCTTTCCTTGATATCGGGAGACAGTGATGTGTTGCTAGATACCCCTCACTGATCGTGATAATGTGAATTATCATTACCGACGTTTTAAGGAAACCCTCAGGGTCGCACAATTGATGATATGGCTTACTTAAGTCAGATCGTGTGGACTGAATTGTTCAGGTTCAGTTTAAAGGGATTTAATCTATGATTGTAAGTGAGATCTAGTCTGATCATGTTTGATTGATTAGGGCTTGAGATCGGTAAGCTTCGATCGAGAGAATGGATGCTAGATCGGTCAGATCAGGAGCATCAAAGAGATCAACGGTTAGATCTGGAACCTTAGGGTTTTAATGTGATCTAGGCCATGTCGATTGGTTTATTTGGTTATTGAACCAAAATTAAATTGAACCAAAATGGTTCAAGACTAGGCGACAAGTTCACTTAGCGTGAACATGTTGGGCGGTGAGTGGTGCTATTTTTAGCAACCATGACTCTCACGTTCGAATAGAGAGGGTTCTCTATTCTCGCCTCTTGAACGCATATTCCTCTCGTTCTTTTTGGGTGACGGCGCCTTGGAGCTTGAGGAGAATTCGGCAAAGAGAAAAGATCTCCTTCCCTTTCCATTTCGATCAAAGACTTCTTTGGATCTTGCTAGCACAAGAATCGCAAAGAGGAGTAGGCGACATCAACTGTGTGCGTCACCTCTGGAGAAGATCTGCTTTGATCTTTGCTTCCTAGACGCCATCTTGAAATGGCTGTGGTATGAGTTTTATCTCTTCTATGCAATCGAATTTTTATGGTTGATCATATCACATGAAGCCGATCCATGAAACCCTAATCCGCTGCCTAAATGTTTATAATGCGCCATGCTGGGTTTCGCCCCCCTCTAGAAAGGGGTTCTTTCAATTTGGTATCAGAGCGTTGTTTCATGCTTGTTTATGATTGCCATGATATGTCATATGATCCATGTATGCGCAAGTTGATAGATCTATAGGTTACATGCGATGTCTTATGCTGATAGTTGTAAGATGGCGAAAGTTATTTTCTCCTTTGCGCATGTTGTTGTTTGCGCATGTTCTTGTAAGTTTTCTTAAAACCTTGATCACATGCGCGATTCACCTAGATCTAATGCGCCTACATTAAACCCTTAGATGGGTTATTAGGGTTGAAGTCATCCCCTAGGTCGGATCCAAACAGTCTGATCAGACCATCTGACAGCCTGGATGGGTTGACCAGATAGCACCTTGGCGCATGCTAAAGGTGGCTATAGGTCGACTGCATCAAAGGCGTGTAGCGATGTCTGATTGAGACAACTTGTGAACACACCTGAGTTAGGCCCGGGGTCACGCCCGTTTGCCAGACCTCAGTGTGGTTGTTCAGCCTTGGCACATGCATGGTTGACCTTATGGTCGACTCAAGTCAGTTAGGACTTGGTGCATGCAAGGGCAGTGGATCTGACTAGGTTGGATGAGTGGATCCCTAGTAATGGACCATTGTAAGGTTGTAGAGCAAATAAGGAAAAATTAAAATTGATCCCAAGGGGTTTTCGAAAATTTTAATTTTTATGGATCACATGGTTCTTGATTGATGCATATGTTTGTTTATTTAGTCTTATGTGGGCTGCCCGTTATTAATGTGTGCTGTGCTGGGGCCTGCGTGCCTGTATTAAAAATTGTAAATTAATTATTGTGATCTGCGTATCACTGTGTTTTAATTTATAAATGTAAGTGACCTGCGTGTCACTCTTGTCTAGATAGTTAAATTTGTAATTTAATTAGACAAGAGCACAGAGCACACTTGGCAAAGGCGCTTGCAGCAGAGGCTTGACCAGGTGGGAGGTCCAGGGTTCGACTCTGGGACCAGGCGCATATTCCCTGGTAGGCGCACCAGAGCTGCAGATGGCGCTTAGGCCCTGGTTTGGGCCAGATGGGCAGCTAAAGACCCATGAAGAGCAAATGAAGACTTAAGTTAGGTTAAGGTCTTCTAGGGCTATGGGCTTTTACCACATAAGATTCATGCTTTCTTTTATTGCTTAATATTAGAATTGCATGATTAAATTATCTTCTGCTATCACCATAGGAATTGCATGATAGGCAAGAAGATAATAGACCGTTAAAATCCAACGCTGAAATATCAAGCTCGTAAGCCTTCTGACGCGAAACCTCACTGTTCTGATTATCGTTGGAGCCGTGTTGTACCCACTCAGTGGGCACGTCCATCTATCTTCAGACGGTGCGGGATTACACCTGCGTGTTACAGAGTAGGGATTTATCCCTTCTCGTTGCTCAGCATAGCACGTGGTGGTCCAGGGAGTAGGTCGGGTAAGCTTGACCGTGTAGGCTACATATGTGGCGCATATGGTAGCACATGGAGGCAGCCATCTGTGGGGTCAGAGATTGTGTTATACCAACTCAGTTGGCACAGTCTGCTGGACTGCCCAGATGAAGGGGAATCGCACGGGTTGGCGATCGGCAGGGACTGCCTACCAGAAACTAGTGCTTGTACTCTCTGTGTATCTTATCTCGCCTGAGCGGGACGCGGAGACCAAGTATGAAATCTGGATCCCATCTCACTAAAAGAGTTCTACTCTTTCGGGCTGTTTTGCTGGATTTTTCACGCCTGATAAAATAGTGAGAAAAAGAATCTTTCTTAAGTCCTGATCGATTCTTATACATTGATACTGACCTTGCTGTTCTTGCATTGTTGTAGATACCTGCAGCAACGAACACCATGAACTTCAATGTGCGATCCCTACTGGAAAGGGAGAAGTTTGCTGGGCCGAACTTCTCTGACTGGTTTGGACACCTTAAGATCGTTCTTAAGGCAGAGAGGAAACTGTATGTCCTCGAGACGGCGATACCGCCGCAGCCCGCTCCGAACGCCGCAAGGGCGGTTCGGGAAGCCTATGAAAAGCACGTCAATGATAGCATTGATGTCGCTTGCCTGATGCTAGCGTCTATGACGCCACCGCTGCAGCGTCAGCATGAGGATATGTCAGCTATACAGATTATAGCAAACCTCAAGATGCTGTATGCTGCACAGGCGAGGACTGAACGCTATAATTTGACTAAGCTCTTCTTTCAGAGCAAACTGGCTGAAGGGAGCCCAGTGGGAGCTCACGTGCTCAAGATGATTGGGCACAAGGAGGCTCTAGAGAAACTGGGGCATACCATTAACCAGGAGCTTGCTGTGGACATTATTCTGCAGTCTCTCCCGCCATCATTCGACGCGTTCATTATTAATTTTAATATGAACAAAATCGATTGTACTCCGGCAGAGCTGCTGAATATGCTCTTGACCACTGAGGAGACTCTGAAGGGTAAGCCTTCGACCTCTGTCTTGATGGTTCCTTCAAGGAACAAGAAGAAGGGGAAGAAGGGCAAGGCCCCGGTCAAGAATTACAGCAAGGCTCTGAAGCAGAAGGTGAAGCGGTCCAAGGAATACAGGTGTTTCCACTGTGGCCAGCTGGGTCACTGGAAAAAGGACTGTAAAGCGCTCCAAGGAGATAAGAGGGGAAGCTTTGCTTCTGGCTCAGGTATATTCGTGACTGAGGTCATGTTTTCTTCTTCTATATCATGGGTGTTGGACACTGCATGTGGAGTTCACATTTGTTCAAATGTACAGGAACTCAAGAGAAGAAGGCAGGTGGGACAGCATGAGGTGGACCTACGAGTTGGAAACGGGGCACGGGTTGCTGCTGTTGCTGTAGGAGACTATTTCATTTCTTTACCATCTGGACTTGTATTGGAACTAGACAATTGTTACTTTGTTCCCAGTATAACTAAAAATATTATCTCCATTCCTGCTCTTGTCAGGAAGGGATTTTCCTTTGAATGCAATATTTCAAAGTGTATTTTGTCTTTTGATAATATTGTTTATGCAACTGGTTCAATTAACAATGGGTTATACATGTTGGACATGGAATGTTCGATACAGCAAATTGATATTAAGAAAGCCAAGTATGCTGATGACAGCACCTTGCTATGGCATAGTCGTTTAGGCCATATTAACGAGAAACGCATTAAGCGGTTGCATGATCATGGACTGCTGGGATCATTCTCCTATAAGGAGATTGATACATGCAAAGCTTGTTTGATGGGTAAAATGATGAAGTCACCTTTTCCTCACAAAGGTCAAAGGGCTTCAGGTTTACTTGACCTTATACACAGTGATGTGTGTGGGCCATTTGGTAAACATGCCAGCGGTGGCTATCAGTACTTCATTACCTTTACTGATGATTTCAGTAGATACGGGTATGTCTATCTGATGAGACATAAGAGTGAATCTTTTGACAAGTTCAAAGAGTTCAAGAATGAAGTACAGAATCAGCTAGGCCGAAATATCAAGGCACTTCGCTCAGATCGAGGTGGTGAATACCTAAGTCATACGTTTACTGACTATCTGAAGGAGTGTGGGATCATCTCACAGCTCACTCCGCCAGGAACACCGCAATGGAATGGTGTGTCCGAGAGGAGAAATAGAACGCTACTTGATATGGTTCGTTCTATGATGAGTCAGGCTACTCTTCCATACTCCTTTTGGGGTTTTGCGCTGGAAACAGCTGCAAAGGTACTAAACCGAGTGCCATCCAAGGCAGTTTCAAAGACGCCATATGAGTTATGGTATGGGAAACAGCCGAGCTTGACATTTATCAGGATCTGGGGCTGCGAGGCTTATGTCAAAAAGCTCGCCTCTGGGAAACTAGAGAGCAGATCTGACAAATGTATCTTTGTCGGTTACCCTAAGGAAACTAAGGGTTATTATTTCTACGATCCCAAGGAGAACAAGGTTTTTGTTGCTCGGACGGCCATATTTCTTGAGAAGGAGTTTCTTCTGCAAGAGGCCAGTGGGAGAGAAATAAAGCTGGATGAGAATCCAGAAGAAGGACAAAGTGACCAAGCACAGTTGGATGAGCCTGAGCCGGTAGAACAGGTTATTGAACAACCTGAGGCTCAGATATCACGGGAACCGCGAAGATCGGGTAGGATCCGTCGACAGCCTGAGCGCTATGACGGAGTCTACATCATTGATAATGATGAACCCCTCACTTATGCGGATGCGGTCAGTGGACCGGAGTCAGCAAGATGGCTTGAGGCTATGCGCGCCGAGATGGACTCCATGTCAGATAACCAAGTCTGGGATTTGGTTGATCCGCCTTCGGGAGTAATCCCTATAGGCTGTAAATGGATCTTCAAGAAGAAGATTGACATGGATGGTAACGTGGTTACCTATAAAGGCAGGCTAGTTGCGAAAGGTTTCAAACAAATCTACGGGATAGATTATGATGAAACTTTCTCACCTGTAGCCATGTTTAAGTCTATTCGGATTCTTTTCGCGATAGCTGCATATTATGATTATGAGATTTGGCAGATGGATGTGAAAACAGCTTTCCTTAATGGAAATCTGGATGAGGATGTGTACATGACACAACCAGAGGGTTTCACTAATCCATCAGATCGTCATAAGATATGCAAGTTAAAGAAGTCCATTTATGGACTTAAACAAGCATCGAGAAGCTGGAATATTCATTTTGATGAATCAGTCACTGAATTTGGTTTCATCAAGAACGAGGATGACCCGTGTGTATATAAGAGGTTTAGTGGGAGCGTGATTACTTTCCTAGTCCTCTACGTCGATGACATCTTGATCATTGGAAATGACATTCCTGAAATGCATGCTGTTAAAGCATGGCTGAGGAAGTGTTTCCAGATGAAAGATTTAGGAGAAGCAGCCTATGTGTTAGGTGTGAAGATCTACAGGGATAGATCTAAGAGGCTTCTCGGGCTGTGCCAGAGTACTTACATCGATAAGGTCCTGGAGAGATTTCATTTAGAGAATTCTAAACGTGGATATCTTCCAGTCAGACATGGTCTGAATCTTTCGAAGAGTCAGTGTCCACAAACACAGACTGAGAAAGATGAAATGGACAATACGCCTTATGCTTCGGCTATTGGTTCCATTATGTATGCGATGTTGTGTACTCACCCAGACGTCGCTTACGGGTTAAGCGTAACCAGTCGTTACCAGAGTAATCCAGGTATGGCGCACTGGATTGCAGTCAAGAACATCTTAAAATATCTGCGGAGGACCAAAGATATGTTCTTGATATATGGTGGTCAGGAAGAACTCAGTATTGAAGGATATACTGACGCTTCGTTCCAGTCTGACCAGGATGATTTCCGATCGCAATCAGGCTATGTTTTTAGCTTGAATGGAGGAGCAGTGGTGTGGAAAAGTTTCAAACAGTCAACTGTTGCTGATTCCACAACAGAAGCCGAGTATGTTGCAGCCTCGGAAGCATCCAAGGAGGCAGTGTGGATTCGTAAGTTCGTGAGAGAACTTGGTGTTGTTCCTTCGAGTGCAGATCCTTTGGTTATCTTTTGTGATAACACTGGAGCAATCGCACAAGCAAAGGAACCACGGTCGCACCAGAAGTCCAAGCACATACAGAGACGGTTTCATTTGATCAGGGAGATCATAGATCGTGGCGAGATCAAAGTATGCAAGGTTCATACAGATGACAATCTGGCAGACCCGCTTACCAAGCCTCTGGCGCAGCAGAAGCATGAGAAGCACTGTAATAATATGGGTTTGAGATGTCTCAACCATTAGATTAAGTGCAAGTGGGAGATTGTTGGGGTATGCCCTTAAGGCTAATGTTTGAGGCCTGTGGGAATGTATCTGTATCATGTAATAAACTGTTATGTTTATAAAGGCATGGTTATTATTCGGTTGTTTACATTGTCTGCTGCAATATATGTTCTTCTGAATAATGTCTCAAAGCTGTTCAGCTGGGCTGACATGCTATTATGTCCTTAGTCGATGTATCTTGGTGAACATGAGACAGCCTTGATATGGTTAAGACTAATATGTGTTCTAATCTTATAGGATGCTTCGAGCATGGAATAAGATGTAGACTCATGGGTACATTGGATGTACTGGACAGACCCTACTAGGATGTTCAATTGTTTGTCACAATGTGAATGTTCCTTGATTAAGACAAGTGGCACATTTCCTCTGACTTGAGATCACTTGTGTTTTCTAAATGATGATTGTCATTGTTTTGAGATGGTTCAATATCATTTGAAACATAATGATTATAGACTATCTTGGATGGTGAGCTTGAGTCAGGTTAGAGCACTAGTGATAGACATAGGATTGCCGTCTCCTTGTTGAAGGAGTGTGATGTTCTAAAGGGGCCCCCTGGATGAGATGATTGAGAAAGTGTATGGCCATACCCAGGTGACAGTGTTCATCTGTTCTAATCATGCTCATCATATTGGAGTTACGAGCTTGACAGGCTTGTCCAATAAGAACATCCAGTGGTAAAGGAAATATGCATGCCTTGTGAATTGATTCACACTTGTGCTGTTTTTGGGTGTAGTCTTGGAAGACTCTTTCCTTGATATCGGGAGATAGTGATGTGTTGCTAGATACCCCTCACTGATCGTGATAATGTGAATTATCGTTACCGATGTTTTAAGGAAACCCTCAGGGTCGCACAATTGATGATATGGCTTACTTAAGTCAGATCGTGTGGACTGAATTGTTCAGGTTCAGTTTAAAGGGATTTAATCTCTGATTGTAAGTGAGATCTAGTCTGATCATGTTTGATTGATTAGGGCTTGAGATCGGTAAGCTTCGATCGAGAGAATGGATGCTAGATCGGTCAGATCAGGAGCATCAAAGAGATCAACGGTTAGATCTGGAACCTTAGGGTTTTAATGTGATCTAGGCCATGTCGATTGGTTTATTTGGTTATTGAACCAAAATTAAATTGAACCAAAATGGTTCAAGACTAGGCGACAAGTTCACTTAGCGTGAACATGTTGGGCGGTGAGTGGTGCTATTTTTAGCAACCATGACTCTCACGTTCGAATAGAGAGGGTTCTCTATTCTCGCCTCTTGAACGCATATTCCTCTCGTTCTTTTTGGGTGACGGCGCCTTGGAGCTTGAGGAGAATTCGGCAAAGAGAAAAGATCTCCTTCCCTTTCCATTTCGATCAAAGACTTCTTTGGATCTTGCTAGCACAAGAATCGCAAAGAGGAGTAGGCGACATCAACTGTGTGCGTCACCTCTGGAGAAGATCTGCTTTGATCTTTGCTTCCTAGACGCCATCTTGAAATGGCTATGGTATGAGTTTTATCTCTTCTATGCAATCGAATTTTTATGGTTGATCATATCACATGAAGCCGATCCATGAAACCCTAATCCGCTGCCTAAATGTTTATAATGCGCCATGCTGGGTTTCGCCCCCCTCTAGAAAGGGGTTCTTTCAAAGACAACTCGGGTTCGCTTGTCCATGTGAACCCATTCAAAGTACCAATCCATGTCGGTAGCCCACTCAAGGAAGACCTGGCGGGGTCCAAACTTCCCTCAAAGTGTTTGGGCGACATACGGACAAGGCGTCGAATGTCCTCACCATCGTGGTCTCTAGTGTCCCTAAACCGGGGTTGGGACCAGGCCATGGCCCAATCAGATTCATCTGCAAATGGGTCAAAGGGGGCATTAGACGAGGGAAGAGAAAAGTATTCAGAGGGAAACTAGCGATGGAAACACAATGAAAAACCAATTAGAACACTTCTTAAGCAATACCGGAAGCACCAAGAAACCACGGCTTAACTCAAATAAACAACTAACCTCTCATGCGAGCCAATCTTAAGCAAGCGCAGCAATGAGCAAACATAGCGGAGCGACAGGTCTAGCTTCAACTGTCCGCCCTAGACACATCCACGAGTAAGCAACACCCCCAAACGTGAATACGAACAATCAAAAAGGGAGAGGTAGTATATACCTTGTAACTTTGATTCGAAAACACCAAGCGAGGAGGACCCTTGGAGTACAAGTCACTCAGGCGGCCCGGCCGCGTTTACAAGCACTCGATCATCACTTAGAGCTATCACGACTTCGTAGGCTCCTACTCAATTGGAGGCTACAACTAAAAACAAAATGGTATGCCAACTACCTTGTAACAACCAAAAAGGAGAGTTTAATATGCTGGAATAAGATCCTAACTACCATAGGACAATAGCTACCAACTAAAGTAAAAGCAAAAAAGTGGTGGAGAAGGGCTGGAACATGGGCTTAATTCTCTTGGGCCATTGCTTAGGCTGTCGTAGCACGCTACACTATTTTTAAACACGCCGCGATGAAGTAGCATAACAGGCTGATGGTGGGTTGGTTTTGCATAGTGTTTGCTAATTATTGGGCGGTGTTGAGCACTCGATTGTGGTAGTGATCATTCGTTGGTGCTTCAGAAGGTCTCGTTGTCAAGTTCATCAGTTGGAGAGGCATTGACATGGTGGATGATGGGCTAATAACCCCCACAAAATGGTCAGGGGGATGGGAGGAACGCTGAGAGCATCGAACGGTGTGAAAAATGGGGCCTTTCTGCATTTCTGGGTTGCTCATGAGCATGGCCATGCATCCATGCATGGCCGTGAATGAGTCTACAATTGTGTTGCCAATATGCGCCGAAGCTTTCACGGGCGTGGTCGTGCATCCATGCACGGCCGTGAAGGCATTTGTGCCCAAACTTCCATCTTTCGCCGAGGCTCTCACGAGTGTGGCCATGCATCCATGCATAGCCATGAAGTCTTCCATGTCATCATCCGGTTTTTAGCTGAGACTTTCATGGGTGTGCAGCGGTGCACACTAACACGTCCGCAAGTGTACAGATTTATCGAAGTAATAAAATAAGATATCGTTCCCAACGAGGATCAGGCGGTCAAGTACCGACTACACGGTCGATTTATATCTAGACAAATCAATTTTATGGTTTTTATTTTGGAAACTTCTGTGTATAAATAAAAAGAAATAGAAATAGCGTTTTGTGTAAAAATCAATATGGAGAAAGTCGAGACTCGATGAAAATTACGTGAAAACCTAAGAACATTACAGGAAATCGCTAGACAAGTAATTAGAAAAGCTTCCCCTCAATCTGGAGATTAAGAGGAAGCATCCAATTCTTCCTTTGCGCGGCTTTCCTTATCGAATTCTGCCCTGGAATTGATTTTTGCCATCGCCGCCGCCGCCGTTCGTTTTCGTCCGTAGAAGCCCCCGAAACCCTTCCAAAATTCTTCCTTTTATAGTCTAATCAGTATAGAAACCATCAAGGAATGTTTCTAGAGGGTTTGGTTCAATTCTGGTTCGATTTGGAGTCGAATCGAATGAGAAACCTAAGGGGGCGAAAACTTTCACCGCCCGTAATGTGTTTACGGCTGCGGCCGTAATTCTCTCTGTGTCTACAGCTCCTTGTACACAGAAAGTTTCACGGACCATGAAGGATTCACAGCCTCACCCGTGAAAGTTTCTGTGGACTTCTATACTTAGCCATTTTTCGCCCGCTCGAACGCCAAAATTACGGCCGAGGCCGTGAAAATTGCGTTCTTCACCCTTTTGACTCCAAATTTGACGTGCAACCTCGTAATCTCCTTGGGAATCATGTTATTACTTCAAAACTCATAAAATCCATCATTTTTGTGTCATTTTACCTACATTTTCATAAAAACCAATAAAAGTGAAGATTCTATGCCAAGTGAAGTAAAAACACTAAAAATTGCATAAAATCAATCAATTAAGCCCAAAATATCATGTAAAATATAGGCAAAAATGTGATGTAAATGCAACTCATCAAAATACCCTAGACTTGAAACTTTGCTTGTCCTCAAGCAATACTTTGATATGTATATATAATGTAAAGATAAGAAACACTGCTTTGTTCACCCTGTAATAATTCCTTAGTCCACAATTCAAGCAATCAATTTTCTGAATTTAAGTAATTTCAAGAAAAATCATAATAGAGATAAATTCTTAAGAGTTTACAATCCAAGATGGATAAAATTCATAATTCATGTCATATCATTCATTCTTCACGTACTAAGTATCAAATACTCTCAACTTAATAAATCCACATTACTCAATAGGCAAAAATTTATTTCAAGAATCTTGGTGATGTTAAAGATAGAGACTTTTAGAGCAAATTGGTCTTTAAACGGTTATATGCTCTTTCCTGCTAGCATCATAACATTGTTTAAATTATACCACAAAGCAGTATAATTTAACTCATAGTCTCAATCATAAAGTCAGCGGAGTTGTCCACTAAACCTACAGTTTTCTCTTTTGTTTCTCTTCTTTTTTTTTTAAACAAATCAATTATGGAGAAAGCCAGCCAAAGGCATGGTATTTAAGTCGTTACCGATCTTTCTGCAAGAGGGATAGATATTTATTTTTAAGATTTTTACTCTATTACTTAACCGCAACAAACTTAAAGTATACCAACTCGTGGTATAATATAATTCATGACCTTAGATTACTCAACTAGAGGAATTTGAGCAAATCTCAATTTTAAAAATAATATCACGAAATTTCCTATTCATAAAAATTTTCCATCAAGCAAAGATAGATAAATTAAATTTTAAGTATAAAAATACTATGCACACATCGCATGAACACATAACAATTCATATATGTATTTTATCAATACTAGAATTGAATTTACTCAACAATTTAAGTCCACATAAAATTTCAAAAATTTCCTAAGTCATCAAATCAAATACTCAAAAAATTTCCTAAATTCATAATTAAAGATAACACAAACTTGATCATCCTTAATAATCATAAACATTCAAAATACATATCTATAAAGTTTGAAGAAAAACAAAATACATGAGGACACCCTAGACTTAAATTGTTGCACATACATAAGCATTAAACCAAGTCATGATAGATTTTAGAAAAATTTTGCAAGAGTTCCCTTTAAAAATATAAGCAAAACCCTGTGTAGTTATATCAAAATATGCAAACATGACTCATAAAAATCTAGAAATTGTATTACATCATTGATATTAACAATTTACATGGTAAACAAGTTTCAAACATCAAATACTATCATGTTTCATTATCTAAATCACGTTTAAATATACTCACAAAGAAGATATCGCAGTAATCATGGTCTGTGAGTGACTCACGGCTGCATCCGTGAATGTCTCGTTTGACAACTATTCTTCATGTAAAAATTTTCCAAAAAATCCTGCATATAAAACAACTTATTAAAAGATTTTCAATCAATAAAAATTCATCAAATCATGTTGCAAAAATTGCTAAAAATCTAAAAAAATAAAAAAATTAAATCTAGGAATAATAAAAGTCAGAAATTTAGGTTGCCTCCCAAAAAGCGCTTGTTTAAGATCATTAGCTTCACCACAACTTCATGTCATGGCGGAATTGGTGAATCAGTGCCATTGTAGAGAGCATATAATCTTCTACTTTTTCTCCATCTCAAGAGTGTGCCCACCAAAGTATATATCCAGTTAAACAAGTGGATCCATGTCACAGTGACCAGTACATGCATACAAAAATAAAAGTTAAAGTCATGTAAAGAATACCCAATAATTTTTCTATATTTATCCAAGAGTAAAATCATGCGTTCTTCCTTTAAATTTGTATCAGCAATTGGAAGAAGATTAGAATTAAAATAAAAAATTTCATACCTTGGATTGATCAAGAAGTTTTCAAATTTTAATTTGGGTTTTTCATTTACCTCAATGTCAATGTGATCAAGAATCTCATGTGTAATCAACTTTTGGGTACCTGTGATTGGATTTAAATCAAATAATATTTCGGCTACCACATCATCATTATCCTTAAAATCATCTCCATCATCTATCATGCAAATTTCTAATGAATTTTTCTGGAGAAAAGGAATTGATGGTTCATATGGTGGTGGTGGTAGAATGTGTACAGGATCCTCTTCCTCATCTTTCTCCTCAATTTCTTTCTCTTCATTGGGGTATTCCATTCTAACACTATCAAATTCATCCCCATCTATCTCGCTAGTTCTTACTTGAGGATCCTTAAATTCATCATCTTTCTTCTCACAAGTCTCAAAAAGTTTACATTTTTCTTCAAATATGTCCCAAGTATTTGTATTGCAAGACACTAAGTTATGTGAGAGGGGACTGGATGACTGGTAAACTGCTGAGGAAGGGTTAATGTTAGAATTTTTAGAATCATCAAAATTTGAAGAAAGTAAATCATAATCAGGAGTCATGACTAATGATTATTCCAACTCTACAAAATTCTCAGATTCATCATGGATTCCTTCCTCTATGTCATTTTTATCAGTGTCATAAATCATACTTCTAAATTCCTCACTTTGTTTTCTCATAGCAGCTATAGAATTTTCAAACATGGCTTCTAAATTGGATTCTTGTGGTTGACTAAAGTCTGATTGTGGAATAAATGTTGGGTCCGCCTGATAAAGATAGTTTTGATGGTTCTCCCAACTTTGATTGTGAATAGTAGGGCATGAGTTAAAGCATGAAGGAATCCCAAATTGACATTCAGTATAATGATGCCCATGATATCCATAAATATCATAAATAATAAATTTCAACTTAGAATATTGCATGCTTAAATAATTAGTTTGTTGAATAAAAGAATTTACCTTTGCTGCAAGTGATTCTAATGCATCTGTACCATATTTTCATCTTTATCAGTGGCACATACCTCTGATTTGACCATTGACATTGGTTAAACATCATATTTGTAATAAAATTCATAAATACAAAATGTAAAATAGGAATGCAAAACAAAGCTTAAAATATGTAGTCAAGTGATTTTTGAGTTCTCCTGTTCATACAATGTATTAATCCAAAAAGAGAAAAATAAAATAAACTAACTATAAAAAAATGCGAAAAACAAACAAAACAAGAAAAACAAAAATAAAAACAAAATAAAAAATTAAAATAAATTAAAAAAAATGTCTAGTCTATAAATCTCACGATTAAATCGATATTGGCTCGCCAGATCCCCGGCTACGGTGCCAAAAACTTGATACATCCGCAAGTGTACGGATTTATCGAAGTAATAAAATAAGATATCGTTCCCAACGAGGATCAGGCGGTCAAGTACCGACTACACGGTCGATCTATATCTAGATAAATCAATTTTGTGGTTTTTGTTTTGGAAATTTCTAAGTACAAATAAAAAGAAACAGAAATAGCGTTTTGAGTAAAAATCAAAATAGAGAAAGTCAGGACTCGGGGTTTCACCACGCTGATGATTATGAATTTAATAAAAATAAATCTTTGAACAGAAAATTATAGTTTTGAAATGGATTTTTTCTAAGGTACAGATTACCTCCTCTCGAAGCATAATCTAGTATTTATTTACATTAATTCCCTACTCTCGTGACAATTAACATAAATAGACCCATTAAGTTCTATGAAAAACCTTGAAATCCTTTAAACGAATCCAAACTACTCCCATGATTGGATTTGTAGGTTTGAAAAGAATAGTTTCGACACTGCGATTCACCTCCCGGTCTTTCTCGCAACGTCTAAGACGTAAACATACTTGATCAGAGTAAATTACAGAATAAACACAATTCTAATCAAATCAATTCTATAAAATTCATGATAAAGATTTAAAACAATATATTTAATCCATAAATCATTAATGGGCTACACTCCTAATCCAAAAAATAAGAGTTTATACATTCATGTTCAAAGCAAATAGCATGTTCATTAATGAAAATTGCATGAAAACCTAAGAAGATTACAGGAAATCGCTAGACAAGTAATTAGAAAAGCTTCCACTCAATCTGGAGATGAAGATGAAGCATCCAATTATTCCTTTGCGTTGCTTTCCTGATCGAATTCTGCCCTGGAATTGATTTTCGCCTTCGCCGACGCCGCTGTTTGTTTTCATCCATAGAAGCCCCCGAAACCCTTCCAAAATCTTTCTTTTTATAGTCTAATCAGTATAGAAACCATCTAGGAAGCTTTCTGAATGGTTTGGTTCAATTCTAGTTCGATTTGGAGTTGAATCGAGTGAGAAACTTAAGGGGGCGGAAACTTTCACCGCCCGTAATGTGTTTACGGCTGCGGCCGTAATTCTCTCTGTGTCTACAGCTCCTTGTACACAGAAAGTTTCACGGACCATGAAGGATTCACGACCTCACCCGTGAAAGTTTCTATGGACTTCTATACTTAGCCGTTTTTCGCCCGCACAAATGCTAAAATTACGATCGGCCCAATAATTACGACCAAGGCCGTGAAAGTTGCCTTCTTCACCCTTTTGACTCCAAATTTGACGTGCAACCTCATAATCTCCTCTAGAATCGTGCTATTACTTCAAAACTCATAAAATCCATCATTTTTGTGTCATTTTACCTACATTTTCATAAAAACCAAGAAAAGTGAAGCTTCTATGCCAAATGAAGTAAAAACACTAAAAATTACATAAAATCATTCAATTAAGCCTAAAATATCATGTAAAATATAGGCAAAAATATGATGTAAATGCAACTCATCACACACCATAGGCTATGCATCCGTTCACGGCCATGAAGCCATGCACACCCATGGGTGTGAAGTCTGTGCTGGCCTCCATTTGGGCCAAAATTTTAGGGGTGTCTTCCTTGGCCCCTAGAGAGTATGATGGCTTGTCTTCTTGGGCTCCTTGGGCTCCTTGGGCCCCTTGGCCTTCGTAGGCTCAATCACCATGTGCTCATGACTTAGCCCCTATGCGCTAATGTAGGACATGGAGCTTCATCAAGTGGGCTCATCCTTAAGCTAACAGCAACACGCGCATGGTGGGTCAGCATCCCAACACATATAGGTCTCTAGCATGCCTCTGGGTCTCCGATTCGAGCATCGCCCATGCCCAAGCATTCAATATATTTCATGCATCCTCTACACACTCCATGCTTCATGCCATGGCATCAACTGTCCCGCGGCTAGACCCAAGGATTGTTGAGAAACCCCGGGGATATTTTAAAATTTTACATACAACAATACAGATACATAGCGGAAGCATATCCCCGAAATAGCCTGGTCCCAAAAACCCAATGGATCTTGTTCTTGCGAGGGAGTCAACACGATGAGAGGAGAAAGTACCTATGAGCAATGTAGAGTGATGCCGATGTAGGCGCCCAAGCATGCGCCCTCTGCAGTCTCACACACACGCATAACTTGAGTCCTCTTCTTCCACGCTAGGTACTAGCCTCGGGAAGAAGATCCAAGCTGTTGATGCTTTCTACTTCACTTGCGCCACCTCCAAGAGAAGATACGCCATGAGGAAAGGTAGAAGAGGAAGATGATGCCACCAAGGTTCTCCTTCATCTATGCCAAGAGGAAGAAGGGAAGAAGACTTGCGGCTTTGATTAGAAGAGGATTGCGTAGAGGTGATTGCACACACCAATTCAATTGCTTGCACTTGCTCTCGCATATCATATCTATATAATAGCAAGAGGGGGCGGCAACACAAGGGGTGGAGGCGCAATTCTTATGAAGGAAGCCGCTAGAGTAAGGGTTAGGGAGCAATTTGTTGGGGTATGCCCTTAAGACTAATGTTTGAGGTCTTGGGATTGTAACAGTATCATGTAATAAACTGTTATATTTATAAAGGCATGGTTGTTATTCAGTAAGCTACATTGTCTGCTGCAATATATGTTCTTCTGAATAATGTCTCAAAGCTGTTCAGCTAGGCTGACATGCAGTTATGTCCTTAGTCGAGATATCTTGGTGAACATGAGACAGCCTTGATATGGTTAAGACTAATATGTGTTCTAATCTTATAGGATGCTTCGAGCATGGAATAAGATGTAGACTCATGGGTACATTGGATGTACTGGACAGACCCTACTTGGATATTCAATTGCTTGTCACAATGTGAATAATCCTTGAATGCGACAAGTGGCACATTTCCTCTGACTTGAGATCACTTGTGTTTTCTAAATGATGATTGTCATTATTTTGAGATAGTTCAATATCATTTGAAATATAATGATTATAGACTATCTTGGATGGTGAGCTTGAGTCAGGTTAGGGCACTAGTGATAGACATAGGATTGCCGTCTCCTTAATTGGAGTGTGATGTTCTAAAGGGGCCCCCTGGATGAGATGATTGAGAAAGTGTATGGCCATACCCAGATGACTATGTTCATCTGATCTAATCATGCTCATCATAGTGGAGTTACAAGCTTGACTTGCTTGTCCAATAAGAACATCCAGTGGTAAAGGAAATTTGTATGCTTTGTGAATTGATTCACACTTGTGCTGTTTTTGGGTGTAGTCTTGGAAGACTCTTTCCTTTATATCGGGAGACAGTGATGTGTTGCTAGATACCCCTCACTGATCGTGATAACGTAAGTTATCGTTACCGACATTTAAAGGAAACCCTTAGGGTCGCACAATTTGATGATATGGCTTTCTTGAGTCAGATCATGTGGACTGAATTATTCGGGTTCAGTTTAAAGGGATTTAATCTCTGATTGTAAGTGAGATCTGGTCTGATCATGTTTGATTGATTAGGGCTTGAGATCGGTAAGCTTCGATTGAGAGAATGAATGCTAGATCAGTCAGATCAGGAGCATTGAGAGATTGACGGTCAGATCAAGAGCCTTAGGGTTTATTTTGATCTGGACTTATTTCTTGGTTTATTTGGTTAGTGGACCAAATCGGTTTGAACCAGCTCATGGATGAGCGTATGGTTCAAAGGTGATGTGGCATTTGCGATTGGGGTAAACCCAAGATCGCATGTGGAGAAGTGGGATGCTATTTTTGGATAGCACTTCTCAAACGTGGCCATGATCTCACGTCGCCCCTCTCTTGCCTCTTCACGCCTTTGACGCCTCCTTGGGTTGTATTCGAGTGGCATTCTGGTGTAGAGGAAGTCTAAGGCGACAAGAGAGAAAAACGCCAAGAAGAAAAGCTCTCCTTTCCCTTTGCATTCGATCAAGACGCCTTGGACGATCCTTGCTAGCACAAGGGACGACAAGAAGAAGCACATCTTCATCTTGTGTGTGACGATTTGGAGGAGATCTTCGTTGTTCTCTTACTTCCAAGGCGCCATCTTGAAATGGCCATGGTATGAATCGAATCACTTCTTTACAATCGGTTTTGTTAAGTTGATCATATAATGCATGCTCATTGATCCTATGAAACCCTTTATCCGCTGCCCCCTTTCCTTTTTGCGCCACCATAGGGTTTTCGCCCCCTTTGGGGAACCATCAATTGGTATCAGAGCAGGTTAACGCATGTTTTTGTATGATTGCTTAAGCCATTTTGTGATCCATGCTTGCGAAAATGCTTAGATCTTCAATACATGCATAAATACATGTTTAGTTGTCATAAGCGAAACTTGTATTTGTTTTTCTTGCGCATGTATGTTGGCGCTTGATGTAGTTTTTCTCAAACAAATATCACTTGCGCGACTCATTGTAGATCTAAGATGCGCCTGCATTAAACCCTTAGACGGGTTATTAGGGTTGAAGTTATCCCCTAGGTTAGATCCAGACAGTCTGATCAGACCATCTGACAGCCTAGATGGGTCGACCAGATAGCACCTTGGCGCATGCTAAAGGTGGCTATAGGTCGACTGCATCACAGGCGTGTAGCGATGTCTGATTGAGACAACCTGTGAACGCACATGAGTTAGGCCCGGGCTCACACCCGCTTGCCAGACCTCATTGTGGTTGTTCAGCCCTTGGCGCATGCATGGTTGACCCTTTTGGTCGACTCAAGTCAGTTAGGACTTGGTGCATGTAAGGGCAGTGGATCTGACTAGGTTGGATGAGTGGATCCCTAGTAATGGACCGTTGTAAGGTTGTAGGGCATATAAGCAAAATAAAATTGATGCCCATGGGGTTTTTCGAAAAATTTATTTTAATGAATGGATCACATGATGATTGATGCCATGTGTTTGTCTATTTATTCTTATGTGGGCTGCCCATGTTAAATCTGTGTTGTGCTGGGGCCTGCGTGCCTGTATTAATATGTAAATTAATTATTGTGATCTGCGCATCACATTGCTTTTAATTTATAAAATGTAATTGACCTGCGTGTCAATCTTGTCTAGATAGTTAAATTTGTAATTTAATTAGACAAGAGCACAAAGCACACTTGGCAGAGGCGCATGCAGCAGAGGCTTGACCAGGTGGGAGGTCTAGGGTTCGACCCTAGGACCTGGCGCATTTTCCCTGGTAGGCGCACCAGAGCTGCAGATGGCGCTTGGGCCCAGGTTTGGGCCAAATGAGCAGCGAAAGCCCCATGAAGAAAAGCAAGTGAAGACTTAAGTTTCTTAAGGTCTTACTTAGGCTATGGGCTTTTACCACATAAGATCCATGCTTTCTTTTATTGCCTAAATATTAGAATTGCATGATTAGTTTATCTTCTGCTATCACCATAGGAATTGCATGATAGTGAAGAAGATAAAAGACCGTTAAAATCCAACGCTAAAATTTCAAGCTCGTAAGCCTTCTGACGCGAAACCTCACTGTTCTGACTATCGTTGGAGCCGTGTTGTACCCACTCAGTGGGCACGTCCATCTATCTTCAGACGGTGCGGGATTACACCTGCGTGTTACAGAGTGGGGATTTATCCCTTCTCGTTGCTCAGCATAGCACGTGGTGGTCCAGGGAGTAGGTCGGGTCAGCTTGACCGTGTAGGCTACATATGTGGCGCATATGGTAGCACATGGGGGCAGCCATCTGTGGGGTCAGAGATTGTGTTGTACCAACTCAGTTGGCACAGTCTGCTGGATTGCCCAGATGAAGGGGAATCGCACGGGTTGGCGATTGGCTGGGACAGCCTACCAGAGATTAGTGCTTGTACTCTCTGTGCATCTTATCTCGCCTGAGCGGGACGCGGAGACCAAGTATGAAATCTGGATCCCATCTCACTAAAAGAGTGCTACTCTTTCGGGCTGTTTTGCTGGATTTTTCAGCCAGATAAAATAGTGAGAAAAAGAATCTTTCTTAAGTCCTGATTGATTCTTAACATTGATACTGACCTTGCTGTTCTTGCATTGTTGTAGATACCTGCAGCAACGAACACCATGAACTTCAATGTGCGATCCCTACTGGAAAGGGAGAAGTTTCCTGGGCCGAACTTCTCTGACTGGTTTGGACACCTTAAGATTGTTCTTAAGGCAGAGAGGAAACTGTATGTCCTCGAGACGGCGATACCGCCTCAGCCCGCTCCGAACGCCGCAAGGGCGGTTTGGGAAGCCTATGAAAAGCACATCAATGATAGCATTGATGTCGCTTGCCTGATGCTAGCGTCTATGACGCCACCGCTGCAGCGTCAGCATGAGGATATGTCGGCTATAGAGATTATAGCGAACCTCAAGATGCTGTATGCTGCACAGGCGAGGACTGAACGCTATAATTTGACGAAGCTGTTCTTTCAGAGCAAACTGGCTGAAGGGAGCCCAGTGGGAGCTCACGTGCTCAAGATGATTGGGCACAAGGAGGCTCTAGAGAAACTGGGGCATACCATCAATCAGGAGCTTGCTGTGGACATTATTGTGCAGTCTCTCCCGCCATCATTCGACGCGTTCATTATTAACTTTAATATGAACAAAATCGATTGTACTCCGGCAGAGCTGCTGAATATGCTCTTGACTACTGAGGAGACTCTGAAGGGTAAGCCTTCGACCTCTATCTTAATGGTTCCTTCTAGGAACAAGAAGAAGGGGAAGAAGGGCAAGACCCCTGTCAAGAGCTACAGCAAGGCTCTGAAGCAGAAGGTTAAGCGGTCCAAGGAATACAGGTGTTTCCACTGTGGCCAGCTGGGTCACTGGAAAAAGGACTGTAAAGCGCTCCAAGGAGATAAGAGGGGAAGCTTCGCTTCTGGCTCAGGTATTTACGTGACTGAGGTCATGTTTTCTTCTTCTATATCATGGGTGTTGGACACTGCATGTGGAGTTCACATTTGTTCAAATGTACAGGAACTCAAGAGAAGAAGACAGGTGGGACAGCATGAGGTGGACCTACGCGTTGGAAACGGGGCACGGGTTGCTGCTGTTGCTGTAGGAGACTATTTCATTTCTTTACCATCTGGACTTGTATTAGAACGAAACAGTTGTTACTTTGTTCCCAGTATTACTAAAAATATTATCTCTATTCCTGCTCTTGTCAGGAAGGGATTTTCCTTTGAATGCAATATTTCAAAGTGTGTTTTATCTTATGATAATATTGTTTATGCAACTGGTTCAATTAACAATGGGTTATACATGTTGGACATGGAATGTTCTATACAAAAAATTGATATTAAGAAAGCCAAGAATGCTGATGACAGCACCTTGCTATGGCATAGTCGTTTAGGCCATATTAACGAGAAACGCATTAAGCGGTTGCATGATTATGGACTGCTGGGATCATTCACCTATAAGGAGATTGATACATGCAAAGCTTGTTTGATGGGCAAAATGACGAAGTCACCTTTTCTTCACAAAGGTCAAAGGGCTTCAGGTTTACTTGACCTTATACACAGTGATGTGTGTGGGCCATTTAGTAAACATGCCAGAGGTGGCTATCAGTACTTCATCACCTTTACTGATGATTTCAGTAGATATGGGTATGTCTTTTTAATGAGACACAAGAGTGAATCCTTTGACAAGTTCAAAGAGTTCAAGAATGAAGTACAAAATCAGCTAGGCCGAAATATCAAGGCACTTCGTTCTGATCGAGGTGGAGAATACCTAAGTCATGCATTTACTGACTATCTGAAGGAGTGTGGGATCATCTCACAGCTCACTCCACCAGGAACACCGCAATGGAATGGTGTGTCCGAGAGGAGAAATAGAACGTTACTTGATATGGTTCGTTCTATGATGAGTCAGGCTAATCTACCTTACTCCTTTTGGGGTTTTGCACTGGAAACAGCTGCAAAAGTACTAAACCGAGTGCCATCCAAGGCCGTTTCAAAGACGCCATATGAATTATGGTATGGGAAACAGCCAAGCTTGACGTTTATCAGGATCTGGGGCTGCGAGGCTTATGTCAAAAAGCTCGCCTCTGGGAAACTAGAGAGCAGATCTGACAAATGCATCTTTGTCGGTTACCCTAAGGAAACTAAGGGTTATTATTTCTACGATCCCAAAGAGAACAAGGTTTTTGTTGCTCGGACGGCCATATTTCTTGAGAAGGAGTTTCTTCTGCAAGAGGCCAGTGGGAGAGAAATAAAACTGGATGAGAATCCAGAGGCAGGACAAAGTGCTCAAGCAGAGTTGGATGAGCCTGAGCCAATAGAACAGGTTATTGAACAACCTGAGGCTCAGACATCACGGGAACCGCGAAGATCGGGAAGGATCCGTCGTCAGCCTGAGCGCTATGACGGAGTCTACATCATTGATAATGATGAACCCCTCACTTATGCGGATGCGGTCAGTGGACCGGAGTCAGCGAGATGGCTTGAAGCTATGCGCGCCGAGATGGACTCCATGTCAGATAACCAAGTTTGGGATTTGGTTGATCCGCCTCCGGGAGTTATCCCAATAGGCTGTAAATGGATCTTCAAGAAGAAGATTGACATGGATGGTAACGTGGTTACCTATAAAGGCAGGCTAGTTGCGAAAGGTTTCAAACAAATCTACGGGATAGATTATGATGAAACTTTCTCACCTGTAGCCATGTTTAAGTCTATTCGGATTCTTTTCGCGATAGCAGCATATTATGATTATGAGATCTGGCAAATGGATGTGAAAACAGCTTTCCTGAATGGAAATCTGGATGAGGATGTGTACATGACACAACCTGAGGGTTTCACTGATCCATCAGATCGTCATAAGATATGCAAATTAAAGAAGTCCATTTATGGACTTAAGCAAGCATCAAGAAGCTGGAATATTCGTTTTGATGAATCAGTCACTGAATTTGGTTTCATCAAGAACGAGGATGACCCGTGTGTATATAAGAGGTTTAGTGGGAGCGTGATTACTTTCCTAGTCCTCTACGTCGATGATATCTTGATCATTGGAAACGACATTCCTGAAATGCATGCGGTTAAGGCATGGTTAAGGAAATGTTTCCAGATGAAAGATTTAGGAGAAGCAGCCTATGTATTAGGTGTGAAGATCTACAGGGATAGATCTAAGGGGCTTCTCGGGCTGTGCCAGAGTACTTACATCGATAAAGTCCTGGAGAGATTTCATTTAGAGAATTCTAAAAGAGGATATCTTCCAGTCAGACATGGTCTGAATCTTTCGAAGAGTCCGTGTCCACAAACACAGACTGAGAAAGATGAAATGGACAATACGCCTTATGCTTCGGCTATTGGATCCATAATGTATGCGATGTTGTGTACTCGCCTAGACGTCGCTTACGGGTTAAGCGTGACCAGTCGTTTCCAAAGTAATCCAGGACAGGCACACTGGATTGCAGTCAAGAACATCTTAAAATATCTTCGGAGAACCAAAGATATGTTCTTGATATATGGTGGTCAGGAAGAACTCAGTATTGAAGGATATACTGACGCTTCGTTCCAGTCTGACCAGGACGATTTCCGATCGCAATCAGGCTATGTTTTTAGCATGAATGGAGGAGCAGTGGTGTGGAAGAGTTTCAAACAGTCAATCGTTGCTGATTCCACAACAGAAGCCGAGTATGTTGCAGCCTCGGAAGCATCCAAGGAGGCAGTCTGGATTCGTAAGTTCGTGAGAGAACTTGGTGTTGTTCCTTCGAGTGCAGATCCTTTGGTTATCTTCTGTGATAACACTGGAGCAATCGCACAAGCAAAGGAACCACGGTCGCACCAGAAGTCCAAGCACATACAGAGACGGTTTCATTTGATCAGGGAGATCATAGATCGTGGCGAGATCAAAGTCTGCAAGGTTCATACAGATGACAATCTAGCAGACCCGCTTACTAAGCCTCTGGCGCAGCAGAAGCATGAAAAGCACTGTAATAATATGGGTTTGAGATTTCTCAACCATTAGATTAAGTGCAAGTGGGAGATTGTTGGGGTATGCCCTTAAGACTAATGTTTGAGGTCTTGGGATTGTAACAGTATCATGTAATAAACTGTTATGTTTATAAAGGCATGGTTGTTATTCAGTAAGCTACATTGTCTGCTGCAATATATGTTCTTCTGAATAATGTCTCAAAGCTGTTCAGCTAGGCTGACATGCAGTTATGTCCTTAGTCGAGATATCTTGGTGAACATGAGACAGCCTTGATATGGTTAAGACTAATATGTGTTCTAATCTTATAGGATGCTTCGAGCATGGAATAAGATGTAGACTCATGGGTACATTGGATGTACTGGACAGACCCTACTTGGATATTCAATTGCTTGTCACAATGTGAATAATCCTTGAATGCGACAAGTGGCACATTTCCTCTGACTTGAGATCACTTGTGTTTTCTAAATGATGATTGTCATTATTTTGAGATAGTTCAATATCATTTGAAATATAATGATTATAGACTATCTTGGATGGTGAGCTTGAGTCAGGTTAGGGCACTAGTGATAGACATAGGATTGCCGTCTCCTTAATTGGAGTGTGATGTTCTAAAGGGGCCCCCTGGATGAGATGATTGAGAAAGTGTATGGCCATACCCAGATGACTATGTTCATCTGATCTAATCATGCTCATCATATTGGAGTTACAAGCTTGACTTGCTTGTCCAATAAGAACATCCAGTGGTAAAGGAAATTTGTATGCTTTGTGAATTGATTCACACTTGTGTTGTTTTTGGGTGTAGTCTTGGAAGACTCTTTCCTTTATATCGGGAGACAGTGATGTGTTGCTAGATACCCCTCACTGATCGTGATAACGTAAGTTATCGTTACCGACATTTAAAGGAAACCCTTAGGGTCGCACAATTTGATGATATGGCTTTCTTGAGTCAGATCGTGTGGACTGAATTATTCGGGTTCAGTTTAAAGGGATTTAATCTCTGATTGTAAGTGAGATCTGGTCTGATCATGTTTGATTGATTAGGGCTTGAGATCGGTAAGCTTCGATTGAGAGAATGAATGCTAGATCAGTCAGATCAGGAGCATTGAGAGATTGACGGTCAGATCAAGAGCCTTAGGGTTTATTTTGATCTGGACTTATTTCTTGGTTTATTTGGTTAGTGGACCAAATCGGTTTGAACCAGCTCATGGATGAGCGCATGGTTCAAAGGTGATGTGGCATTTGCGATTGGGGTAAACCCAAGATCGCATGTGGAGAAGTGGGATGCTATTTTTGGATAGCACTTCTCAAACGTGGCCATGATCTCACGTCGCCCCTCTCTTGCCTCTTCACGCCTTTGACGCCTCCTTGGGTTGTATTCGAGTGGCATTCTGGTGTAGAGGAAGTCTAAGGCGACAAGAGAGAAAAACGCCAAGAAGAAAAGCTCTCCTTTCCCTTTGCATTCGATCAAGACGCCTTGGACGATCCTTGCTAGCACAAGGGACGACAAGAAGAAGCACATCTTCATCTTGTGTGTGACGATTTGGAGGAGATCTTCGTTGTTCTCTTACTTCCAAGGCGCCATCTTGAAATGGCCATGGTATGAATCGAATCACTTCTTTACAATCGGTTTTGTTAAGTTGATCATATAATGCATGCTCATTGATCCTATGAAACCCTTTATCCGCTGCCCCCTTTCCTTTTTGCGCCACCATAGGGTTTTCGCCCCCTTTGGGGAACCATCACAATTAGGGTTAAGGTTAAGGAAATTCTCTAAGAGCTTTCCATAAACCCTTTCCTATTAGCCATATGCGCCAAAGGCCTTCCAAAGAAGTCTATGTAGCCATATCAGCCCCAAGACTTGCCATAGAGGCAAGCATTCTATCCAAGGAACAAGGGGTGAGGCGCCAAAAGCTTCCTAATGAAGCACTAGGTGCCTACCACACCCCATTATGCCCTTAGGCACCAATGGGTTGGTGGTCTCCCCATTATACCCTTATGTCATATTCTCTCTTTATGACAACTTATTATTGGGCCTCATTGGGTAATGAGCTAGCCCAAATTTCATTACACAAGTTGATTAAGCCATTGGATCCAATCCAATGTAATCCTTACTCAAATGTGACCAACCATGGTCAATTTCGGGTCAACCTACCAAAAATAAAGTTTGTCTCCAATAACTCTCTTCCATCTCTTCAGGCTCATTGGCGCTAATGAAATCTTTCAAATATATCCGAGCTATCCAATAACTCGATCATAATCCTTCTAGATCAATACGAGTACTCGAGTATCAAGGTGTGCGACCCTGTAGGTTCCTCTGACGTTGACAGTATTGACCTAAGATCACCACAAGTAGTGAGTGGCACCTAGCAGTGCATCGTTGCTACCCATGTCATCGGAATGGATATCGACATCGACTTCCCCATCATCGCAACTAGGTACTGATGCATTAGAGTCTCTTTGCCAAACTGATATCCGATTGAACAAGTGTATCACCACTTGTTTTTACTCAATCTCATGGTCATGACTAAATTAGGTTCTCACTTGGGTATGGCCATACACTTTCAATCATAGAACCATAGGGGGGGCCCCATGAATATCAAGCTTCCCTTAGGAAGGGGCAAATCCTCTATCTGTGCATTGACCTTCTTATATGGGTCAAGACATGCTCAATGACAACCGTTATGACCTCCCAACTACGGTGAAGTGTTAGGTTGTATCAAAGCATGTCCCTAGCTATATAGAATAGTCAATGACCTCAAGTCAAGGGATTAATGCATCTCCTGTCACTTGTGAGAATAACTCATGACACCAAGTCATTGCCTCATAGTGGGTCGGTCCAGTATATCTACCACTGATATACCCATATATATGTGTTAGCACCTCGTGCCTAACTAGCCTATATACTAGTCTCACAAGTACCAGAGCTGTCTCATATCCACTCAGGCACATCGACTAGCGACATTATGATGCATATACATAATCGCAGATGTAAACAAAGCATAATAATGACAATACCTGAATGATATATATAAAATATCTGAGTCAAGTAGTACAAAAGATAGACCAAAACTAGGTCTTAGGGCATAAACACCGACAAGGATAAATAACGGGTCGAGGCCTACTACTCCTTTGTAGACTACTGATGTCTGCAAGTACACGGATACTTCAAAGTAATAAAAAAGATATCGATCCCATAAAAACCTACATGTTAAGTATCAAATAATTGAACTCTTACTAGCTAAGTGAATGATGTGTGATGAGAATAAGACAAAAGCAATCAATCAAAAACTGTAGTAGAAATTCAGAGAGAAAACTAGGACTAAGGTTTCATCTTCTTTAATTCCTATGACTAGACATAAATAAGTTTTTTGTCAGTTTATTCAAATCGCGATAAAGAAAAATTTACTTGAAAATAAATTATCTCCTCTTGGATCTCCAATTTACAAGGAACAAGTCTTCACTTTCGTGACTAACTACTCAATGTTTAATAGAAGTAAACCAGACTAAAAGATTAAATCTACTTTCATAAATTTAAATCTTAAAGTCAAAATCTCAAGTAAAATTAAATACTTTCATATTTTAATTTCATAGGCTTTGCCTAATGGGTTCTAACAATTAAAATCACCTTTCAGTCCATATTATCATGTCTAAAGCAATAAAAATGTCTAGATCAAAATAATAACATGTAAATAAGCAACAAAAATTAGAATTTTATGACAAAACTATTTTCATAGCCTAAGTTTCTAAAATTACAATTTAAGGGTTCTGAGTTCGTAAATCACCTTTTGATCCATATTACGTACTCTAAGACATGCAAGTATTTCAAAATTAGAAATTTCAAAGTCAATAATCACATAGGCAAAATTATCATCCTAAGAATAATTTGACAAATTAATAATCATCTAGTCATTACATAATTAAAAAGAGATTACTCCCTCAGTCCCAAAAAAAGTTTTTATGCTATCATGCAGACCAAAACACACCAATAATTCATTTTAAAATAATTAGAATTTAACATATGAAGAATAAAAAATTTTACTAATTTCATAGGGGTGTGAAAATCGTAGTTCAATTTTCACAACCCTGTGATTTTTGCTAATGAACAGTACACTACAGTAAACTATTATAGCGTACTTCTACAATAAACTACTACATTGCACCACTAGAGTAAACCGCAATTTCCCCTCTCAGCTTGAAATTTCTTTCGTCGATTTCTCCCTCGTTTGAACTCCTCTTGATCTAAAATTTTTGGTGTGTCTTCTCCTCCCTTAGATGTAGCTTCCCTAAAAATTTTGTTGCCTGAGATGCCTTCTACGCTTCCCGGCGAGAAACCCTACTGTGGAGGCACCCTTCTCAATTTCTCCTTCGATTTTTTAAGAAATCTCGCGATCCTTGGCTTGAAATCTTCTCCCTGATTTATAAGATAGTTCTGTCCTTTTAGATTTCAAAATCAAGCCCTGGTTCTCCTCAATTTAGCTTCAAAAGATTCTGCTACAGTGGTCGGTGGCGGAAGACTCAAGCGCGGCGGCTTAATTCCCCAAATTAAAATATTCACACATCTATGAAAATTTTAGTTCATTTTTCATAGGGGTGTGACGATAAGAAAATTTTTCAAATTTGACCTCCGAGCTCAAAATTTCATCTTGATTCCATTTTCGGCCTTTGATTTTTTTTTTCAAAATCCATTGAAAATAAGCTTATTTTACCTAAAAAGTCAAAAAAAATAAGAAAAAGGTGTCGATCCTAAAATAATCAACTAAATAACTTTAAAAACAAGTAAAAGAGCTTAAATATGACTCAAAAAGATTATATAATCAATACAAAATTTACCATAAATTTTTGAGTCATCAACTACCTGCATACACATCCTAACACAATGTTAGTATTTTTATTCCTATCTCCTCTAGATAGGCCTTCCTAGTCCAAGCCTCACCACTAAGTGAGTGTGTACATGCCCATGTCATAACCTCTATGAATGAATAAGGAGGAGGAAACGTGCTTCATGCTCCCTGGTGTCAAAACTCTCCCCTACTTGAGCTTGGCATCGTCCTCGATGACCACTCACAATAGTATGCTACAATCTCCTCTTCATATTGCCATAGATTTGTGGCTCGCTCCCAAGTAGCATCCTCCTAAGATTCTCCTACCTGCTATATAAGAAACTTAGTCCTCTGGCCTTTCACATTAGTGCCATACACCCTGTGATCAAGAATCTTCTAAACCCTCTATGAAATTCTTTCTTGAACTGTGGAGGAGCTCTCGCCCTTTGCACACTCTCAACCTTTACATAATCTGAATGATATTTATTGTGCAAGCTAACATCAAATGTTGGATGCAACTTCAATCTATCTGACAACTTCAATTTGTAAGCAATAGCACCTATCCTTTCAATGATCTCAAAAGGACCTCATACCTCAGTATCAAACCTCAATGAACTGCCTTTGCTGAAATCTTCTTCCACAATTGGGGAGTTAACTTCAATGACACCTTTTCACCAATCTGAAATTCCACATGCCTCCTTCCTTGGTTGGCATACTTCTTCATTCTCCTGATAGCCTTCCTCAAACTGTCCTAGGCTTTACTCCAAATTTTAGCCCTTTCTTGGACAAACTTGTTGATGGCAGCACAAGTGTTCCCCACACTTTGCCTGATTGCTTCCACGGGCGATAATGGCTGCTATCCTAACTCAATATCAAAAGGACTTTTCCCTATAGACAAATACTTGTGAGAATTATAAGAGAATTCAGTTGTGTCTAGTAGAGATACCCAATTCCTTTGAGATGATGAAACAAAATACCTCAAATATTTCTCAAGTAAGGCATTGATCCTCTTAGTCTATCCATTAGTTTGTAGATGATTGGCTGTAGAAAACTTCAAAGTAGTACCCATCCTCTCAAACAATGCATTCCAGAATTTCTCAGTAAATCTACCATCTCTATCACTAACGTTATCTACTAGAATCCCAAAGTACTTCACCACATGAGTCATGAAGAGATTAGCTATAATCTAAGTTGAACATCCATTTGATGTTGGAATGAAGACAGCATACACATGGTCTAATAGGGCTACATCTCTTAATATTTGAATCAAATCTCCCTGAGTACAACTACAACAATAGGAAATGAAAGAAATCATACTCAAAGCATCTAGTACTTGGTGAAATCTCCCTGGTTTGTGCTCCCATGCAAAGTCATACTCTACCAAAAGTTCTTGTCACCTCACCTACCTAGTTGGCAACTTCTTCTGAGTGAAGAAAAATGTGTTGGCAACGTTATCTGTTTTCACCACAAACCTCCCAACAAGTACACCCTCTGTGTCTTCAAGCAAAGAACAATAGCTAACATTTCTTTCTCATGGGCCGAATAGTTTCCCTCAGCCTGCTTTAAATTTTGGCTCTCATAGGCCACTAACTATCCATTCTGCACAAGTACACCCCCAATTGCTCTGTCTAAAGCATCTATGTGTACCTCAAATCACAAAGAGAAATCTAGTAACTTCAATATAGGCTCTAATGATACACTCTCTTTCAATCTCTCAAAAGCCATCTGGTGAACTGAGTTCCATGACCAACTCTGGTCCTTCTTCAACAAATCAAATAAAGGAGCAGCTAGGCAAGAATACCCTTTTATGAGTCTCCTATAGTAGTTCGCCAATCCAAGAAAACTTCTCAATTTTGCTACTGAAGATGGTGCAGGCCAATCCTGAATAGCTCTGACCTTTTCAGAGTCCATCTTCAACATACCATGCATCACTACATGTCCCAAGAATTGAATTTCATCCTTTGCAAAATCACATTTCTCTAGCCTGAGATACAATTTGTGTTCCCTCAAAACATTCAACATATATCTCAAATGAACAATATGCTCTGCTAGTGTAGATGAGTAGACAACTATATCATCAAGATATACCACTACAAACTCATCCAAAAACTAATGCCATACGTTAATCATCAAATTATAGAATGTAGCTAGTGCATTTGTGAGTCCAAAGGGCATCACAGAATTTAGCCGGAGTTGGGGTTTAGCATTCTATGGCTTTAGGTTTTATCACATCAAAATGCGTTCTATTTCAAGCATTACGCACTGTGCAAGAAATGGGCACGTTGTTCAAGCGGCCCCCAATGAACTCAGCTTAAGTAGGCTTTCTCGGCTCCAATGCATAAATCTCAAAGATGGCAAGCATGAATCTCAAACTCATGTCTCACTTCTTTTTTTTTATCTTCCTTCTCTCCATGTTCTCCACTGCTATCCACCCTTTAGCGATCTTCTCTTTGCATCCCCTACTATGTGCACAATAGGTGAAATACCCTACTCTGCTAATGCTCGGCCAATGGAGGCGATGGTGGTGAAGTCGGAGGGCAGGGGAGTTGGCACAATGGCAGTAGCGAAGGCAAAGGCACCCGAAGAGGATTACTAATGATGCAAGAGCATTTTGACATGATATAATTTTGACTTAGTCAAATTTTGCATAATTATTTTAAACCTTGATTGAACATAAACTTAGTCAATATTTATGTCTAAATTTTGACTTTTATTAGAAAGCAGTCCTAATTTTTAATGAGACACTAATCCTTATCATATTATCCCATTTGCCATGCCCTTGATATGAGGTCACGTCATTTGAATGAACATATTATCAAGTTCAAATCTCCAAGCCCGATTTGGCTCAATGATGATTTTAGCCATACAAGTCAACTAAGATGAAACACACGTTAATAGGGATGGCAACAGGTAGGGTACCCGTATTTTTCACACTACCTATACCCTAACCCGGATAATTCTTCTACTACTTGTACCCTAATAACTACCTGTTTATTTTTATAACCCCTACCCGAACCCAACCTTATCAAAAACTTAACTACCCATTAAATACCCGAACCCTATAAATACCCTCCTTAAATATCTACCTTATTAAATTTCAACATATGGGTACCCAACCCTATAAAAATACTAATAATAGTCAAATTTTGGGGTAGGGTAAAACGGATATCCGCAACCCGACAACTATATTAATAAAAGTATAATTTTCATACACAAATAAAATAGCATAAATAAACTAAAAATAACAATTCACAATATAAACAAATGAAAAAAAAATGAAAAATACATCAAACAAATTATCATGACATAATTATCAAGCATTAATACTAATAACATTAAAAGTGCATAAAAAAATATTAACCATTGTCAAAAACCCAAATACAATTAAGACACGATTGTCATACCATAATACCAATAACACTAAAGGTGCAAAAACAAAATTTCAAACATTGTTAACAACATAAATAAAACTACTAATAAGTTTTGCATACTACTCAAAGTCACAAATTCAACAAGTGCACACAACACAAACAACAATATTGCAAGTTCACTATAACTTTCCCAATGCATTAATACAACAATTAATCATGGTCCATGGAAGCTGCAACTTTCTCAATGCATTAATACTACTGTTCAATATGAGCTATGGCCTACATTATCACAAATAAAATCATAAATTCATAATAACACAAACATCTACAAATCTTCATATAAGTAGGGCTTTGCATACCAGTAACAAGATCGGAGAATCACGTTGGTGTTGTGTTGCCTCTTGCTTAGAAAGAAATCAAGAATACTCACATAGATTGGTGCCTATCTTTGGCTTTTCACAAGTGAAGCATCGTAGCGAAGTGGCGAATAGGCGGAGAACTTGCTGGAAGTGGCCGGCGTCATGGTGAACAGGTAGAGAACTAGCGGCAACTAGTGGCAAAATCGGCACAATGCATTCGAACAATGTCAAAATCGGGCAGTGACAGAATATCTAGCGTCGAATAGCATCGAAGCAACGGCGAATTAGCGGCGAAATCAGGCGGCAATAGACTATTTAGGAAGGTGCGGCAAAATCAGGCGACGACAGAATATCCAGCACTGAACAGCATCGAAGCAACAACAAATCAATGTCGAAATTGGGCGGAGATAGAATATTTAGGAACTAGGGTTTTTGAGAGGCGAGGCAGCGAGACTCGAGAGGCGAGAGATGAATAGGGTTACAGCTTTACAGGTTAACACTTAACAGGTTAGTAAGTTAAATGTTAATGGGTTAATGAGTTTAGGGTTAGTGGGTTATAGAGTTAGTAAGTCACAGTTATATTTTATATTTATAATTTATATATATAGATATATAACTGGGTTCAGGTAGTGGGTATCCGTCAGATGCTACCCGAACCCAACTCGGGTAGCATATGCACTACCCATACCCTAACTGAACCCAATTAACATGTAATTGTTTAAATATAAATAGGTTCGAGTAGGATGCATACCCATGAAATTTCTACTCAGCTGCCATCCCTACACATCAACACTAAAGGAGGAAAGGAGACTAGATGTTTTCTCCCTTGTCCAAGCACCTAGCTCAAAGGAGGAAGAGTCTTCCAACAAATAAATGCAGGAAACATGACATGAAGGCTAGGAAGACAACATGGCAGCTTACCCAAGGAAGATGTGAACGTTGGAGCTTGCAGCCAACGATCACAAGAAGCTTCAAGCTCATCATCTTCTTCCTTTGCTCTATAAGATGTATCTCCTCCTTTGTGTTTGGCAGCAAAGTTTTGAAGATTAATGGAAATAGTATTTTGTTTCATCCTATCGGATGTCCCCGCTTCCCATCCGGCACTAGTGTCGCCACATCCTTCCCCTCTCCTCCTCTAGGTACTAAGCACCTCTCTTCCCCCTTCCAAACATTCATCTTCCACCGTTCTAGTAAGTTAAACAAGCTTCAATCGCTATCGCAAGCCACCCACTATTTCCTATGGAGTTCAGCTCCAGGCTCTCTCTTTGTCTCAACGCTGGAGACGATCAATCCAACGGATCATCCTCAAACTCTAGCCACACCTCCTACATTTCAAACTGAACTCATAGCCGGAAGGATCTCCCCATCACTGTCCCCTCCTACGTCCGACGACATTTGCCCTGCCATTTCCCTATTAGTGTTGATGCCCTAGGAACTATGGTTGGTATAGTGTGATGTGTGTCACATCTATGTTTAATAAATGACATATCCTAGCATTGTCATTATTATGCATTTAGTATATCTACAGCATATGTATATTTGCATAAATAATGTCCCTAGAGATAGATTTTATCTAATCTCTGTTTTTGTCCTTTGTCAAGTATCATAGTGGATATGAGATAGCTATGATGCAGGTGAGACTAGCATATGCACTGGTTAAGCACGTGGTGCTAATGCAGGCATATGAGTACATCAAGGTAGATATACTGGACTGACCTGCCGTAAGGATTCATCATGGTGTCACAAGATGAATATCATAGTGATAGAAGTACGCTTGTCCTTGACTTGAAGGCATTGATATCTCTATATACTAAGTGATATACTTTGATACAACCTAACGCTTCTCGTAGCAAGGAAGTCATAATGGTTGTCATTGGGTATATCATAAGCCATATGAGAGATTCAATGAGCCAAGATAGGATTTGCTACTTCCTTAATTGGAAGCTTGAAGTCCCTAGCACCCCTATATGGTTGATGACTCTAAATTTCATAGTGTTTTTCATACTTATTAACTAGTCTTTTGAGTCATAATCTTGCTCTTTTGCTTTATTTTTATGCCTTATTTGTCAAATACTTCGGAATCTACACCTTTCTTGGTTTTTGATCAATTTCAAATAAAAAGGCATCATTATCATGAGTTTTCGAGCAATTTCAATACATGGACGAGTTCTAATCATCAAGAGGAGTTTACACATCAAATTTCTAGTCAAACCAAGCTTTCTAGAGAAACTACGGCGGTGCCGTAATTAATTTCACGGCCGTAATCTAAGATTATGGCACTACCGTAATGGATTTCATGGCAGCAGCTCACAGCGAATTTTTTGGGAAATTACAGCACTGCCGTAATTAATTTTACGGTACCTGATTTTAGTCCAGATTCAGGCAGAGACTTCAGAGGACCTCAGACGAATTACGGCATTGCCGTAATTATTCTACGGTACCGTGATTTTGGACGGAATTCATATAGAAACTTCCGAAGCCATTACGGCAGTACCGTGATGTTCATCATGGTACCGTAATTCTCTGGCTAGTTTCTCCTTAAAAAGATGATTTCTCGAGATTTAAGGCACCAATTGAAGATCCGGAAAAAGGGGAAGACTCAGCATTAGGAGGGGGAGATTTTTGAAGCAAAAAAGAACAATTTTGATTAACACTTCACGGAGAATTTCAGGGAATCGCGACCTCGCTAGGGTTCATCGCCGTTCATCGCACAGACCACTCTGGCCATGATATTTGAAAGGAAGCTTCGCCTGAGGAAGGAGAACACACCACAGAAGTTTCAGAGTGAAAGGAGACCGACCGAGGGAGAAATCAACAAAAGAGTAGTCGCATGCACTATTCACCGCGACTCCACACAAATTACGGGCTGTAATTTTGATTACAGCCCTGTTTTGTAATTTTTACTCCTCCCTTTCAATTTTGAATCATTCTAAAACTATATTTTGCTGTAATTCTTTCATCATGATAGCTTAGACATATTTTGGTACATGGGGGTGTTATCCCCTTAACTTCTTAATGACTAGACATTGTTAATTTCGTCAGGATGATTTTGTTATGATAATTCTACTTATCTGATGATTGTTTATAATTCTCCTTAGTCTTATATTTTCAGTATGTTTTAGAATTTTGTGAAATAGACTGAGAAGTTGATTGCAAAATTTGGAACCCTAGAATCATTGAGTTCAGAACTTATCGTAAGAGATTAGGTATTGTTCTTAATTCTGATTTTTAGTAATTCTATTGCCATGTTGATTTTCTGATCTTTGGATTGAGTTATTGTGTTAGACTTGATATGATATTGTAAGAGATTAAATATCTGATCGTCAGAGAACCTTAAGTAGAACCTGAGAAATTATGGTATGAGAATACATAGTTTCTCTTGAGATATTTGACTTAGAATTCGGATGCACGAGAGTGATCCTCGAGTTCTTTGTCAATAATTTACTTATCTTCAGCATTGAATAGATCCTGCACGAGAGTGAAGATTGGTTCTTTGTATAATTATCTACGCGAGAGCGAGTTAATTCCTTTATGAAGTAAATTATATCTTTATCATAATGAAATTTGATTGACAATATTTTATTCCCTTCTAGTCATTAAAATTAAGGTGGATGAACCCCTAGTCCCAGATTCTCTCTCTGATATTTTCGTATATCGTTTCGATCGTTTACTTTCATCATTCTCGATTTGTTTAACTAGTGAGAATTCAATTCGTCAGTACTTAACAACGAGGTCTCTGTGGTTCGATATCTTAAATATTACTTTGAGTATCCGTGCACTTGCGGACTACAATAAGTTTTTGGCACCATTGCCAGGGACCTTGGTTTTGTTAATATTGATATAATTGATACTATTGCTAGACTAAGCTTTTTGTTTTTGTTTTTATTACTTTCTGCGATAGATTATGATTTTCTTATATTTTCTGCAAATTCTAAACTTATCTGACCTTCTACTTGTTTATGCGCAGGAATCTTAGATCAGAACTATTAGTTCCTTTTGATCATGAAATTAACAAAACTCTTAGATTGCGCAAGAAATTAAGGTTTGCAGAGGAGAGAGAAGAAGAATCAACCATGGCTGAGAGAAGGACGCTTAGAGATTATGCAACCCCAATACATAGGGTATTCATTCCAGTATAACTAGGCCTGCAATTGATGCAAAAAACTTTGAGATTAAACCAGCTTTCCTGTCAATGATCCAACAGAACCAATTTGGAGGATCTCCTCTGGAAGATCCCAATCAACACTTATCTCTTTTTCTTGAATTTTGTGATACGATAAAAATTAATGGTGTGTCTGATGATGCTCTTAGACTGAGACTGTTTCCTTTTTCCCTCAGGGACCGAGCAAAAGCATGGCTACATTCTCATCCAGCTAGGACATTCACCACTTGGGAGCAATTGTCAAAGGCTTTCTTGCTAAAATACTTTCCACCCAGTAAGATGATTCAATTGAGGAACCAGATCACAGGCTTTGCACAAAGGAATAACAAATCATTTTGTGAAGCGTGGGAGCGCTTCAATGAGTTACAACGAAAGTGCCATCACCATGGATTAGAAGATTGGGTTTTAATTCAAACTTTCTATAATGGTTTGCTTTACAACACTCGCTTAACTATTGATGCTGCTGTAGGGGGAGCACTGATGAAAAAGACTGTTGAAGATGCCTATGCGTTGATTGAAGAGATGGCGCTAAATCACAACCAGTGGACTACTGAGAGAGGAGTGTTGTATCGTCCTCCTCATGGTAAGAATGATGGTGATGGTTGGTGCTCTCTAGCAGAAAAGGTAGATTCTTTGTGCAATCGCTTTGATTCTTTTCAGATGCAAACTGCTGTTGTTTCTTCTGTTATTTGTGATGTATGTGGAAATCATGGCACTATGCTGAAAAGTGTAAGGTTATTGTTGATCAGGGTAGTGAGCAAGTCAATACAGTAGGGGGCTACAATCAAGGTAGAAGTAATGACCCTTGCTCTAATACCTACAACCCTGGTTGGAGAAACCACCCTAACTTATCTAGGAGAAGTAACAATCATGCTAGTGTGCAAAATAAAAATATATGGTACCAGCAGAGTCAACAAAATCAAAGTCAACCCCAAAAATCTAGTTTAGAATACATGTTAGAAAAATTCATGGGTGCCCAGATGAAACAAAATGAAGAGTTCAAAGAGAGTCTTACGGAAATTAACTCTATGTTAGATGGTGTTGCTGCTCACAATAAAATTTTAGAGACACAGATAGCACAACAAGCAAGCACTTCTTATAGACCCCCAGGAAAATTACCTGCTAAACCTGAACCAAACCCTAGGGAGTACTGTAATGCTATCCTCACCAGGAGTGGAAGGCAATTAGATGAACCTAAAGGGAAATCTGAAAATAATGGAAAAGAGCCTAATGATGATCTTGATAATGAATTAGACTTGGAAAATTCTTCTGAGCATGAGCAGTTCCAAACTAGTTTGTCACCTCACTAGGGTGATAAACCAAAAGGTGATGAACCATGTTGGAGTGATATTTCTAAACCTAATTTATCTCCACCTTATAGGCCACCTATACCTTTTCCCCAACAGTTAGTGCAAGCAAAACTTGATAAACAATTTGGCAAATTTCTTGAAGTATTGAAAAAGCTTTACATTAATATTCCTTTTACTGAAGCTTTATCTCAAATGCCATCATATGCCAAATTCTTGAAAGAAATCTTGTCCAACAAAAGAAAAATAGAGGACTATGGAACTGTGGCCTTAACTGAGGATTGTAGTGGTATTATCCAGAATAAATTGCCACCAAAACTGAAGGATCCAGGTAGTTTCTTTATACCTTGCTCTATTGGAAGCATGACTTTTGACTGAGCCTTATGTGATTTAGGTGCCAGTGTAAGCTTAATGTCTTTATCTATTTGCAGGAAACTGGACATTGGAGAGCTTAAACCAACATCGATATCTTTACAGCTCGCCGACGCATCGGTAAAGTATCATGTAGGTATTTTAGAGAATGTTCCCATCAAAATAGGTGAATATTTTATTCTTACAAATTTTGTAGTCCTTGACATGAAAGAAAATCATAAAAATCCTATCATCCTTGGTAGACCCTTTTTGGCTACAGCAAGAGCACATATTGATGTTAGAAAAGGAAAACTCACTTTTGACATTTGTGATAATACAATTGAGTTTGATTTAACTGATTCTTTACAAAAAGCGTCATACTCAGGATCATATTGTAGCATTAATATAATTGATGATTTTGTTAATGATGTGCATAATTTATTTGATGATCCTTCTGATTTTGAAACTGACATATCATTTGAGTATGTGAATAAAGAATATCAGGAGAAAGCAGCAAAGAAGAAGAAGAAACGAAGGAGAAAAGGAAGATCAAAGCTGCTTGAGGAAGGAAAAAAGTTCTTGAGTAAAATTGGAAATATTTCATAAATGAGCCTTATGTTCCTAGAAGCCATGAACAAAACACAGATAAATCAATATGGCGACTGAAGACACACCCACGATCAAATCCGAGTGTTGAATGGTCAAGCTAATGACCAAAAACTAGCACTTCTTGGGAGGCAACCCCAAGCACTTTTTCTTTTGTTTTTGGTTTGTTTTGTCTTAATTTGTTTTGTTCAAGGTTAATTTTTCTTTTTCTTGTTTTTAGATACATTTTTCAGAAATTTTTATGATTTTTGACAAATTACGGTACTACCATAATTTTTATTACAGTACCGTAATTCATGTTGATTCTTTACAGAAAAATTGCGTGGATTATGGCACTACCATGATAGATTTTACAAGCCGTAATTTCCGTCCATTTTCGTACAGAAAGTTTTTGGATTTTTGAGCATTTTACGGCAGTGCCGTGGAGCTTTTCACGGTACCATATTTTAGGACGACTTTGACCATAAAGTTTTTAAGTTTTTGTGGAGATTACGGCAGTGTCGTGATGAATTTCACGGTACCGTAAAAATGGAGCATTTTCTTACAGAAACTTTTGGGATTTTCAGACAAAATACGATACTACCGTAATAGTCTTCACGGTACCGTAATTTGATTTTTTTTTTCCTGCCCAGAGTTCATTTCCATTTTACGGCACTACCGTAATTTCATTATGGTACCGTAATTTACCCGACCTCACGCGATTCAGGTGCCGTATTTAGGGTTCAGCATCGTGCTTTTAGGGTTTTATTCACCCGATTTCGTGCCGACCTCACGTGTCCTTCGATTCCTTGCGTCCCTTACCCTCTTGCAACCTTTCCTAACCAATTTCTAGCGATTTCCACCCGAGATTTGGAGAGATTTTGAGCTCAAATCCAGCTCAGTCGCTATTTTTCCGCCTGCTTTCATTCCCGCTCAGTAGTTTGGAGATGGCTTGGGATGAGTATCGCTCAGGCTGAGGGAGACGATGAAGAGATGAACTCTGACGAATAGACCTTTGTGAGTATCATTTTTCCTTACCTATTGCTTACTTATGCTTACTGATTAATCGTGATTTTACACTTGTGTAGGGAAGGATGACTCTGTCATACTTCTTGAGTCCGCCGCTTTTGATCCTCGAGTTGTTTTCATTACTACGTGCTTTCGATATGGTTGTTTTGAGACTTTATTGATACTTGTTTGATGATGGTTAGATATGGTTGTATTGATATTTGGGTTTGATGCGCTAGGATGTTTAACATGATATATGATTCGGTATTGATGATTTTTATTGTGATTTGATATGATGTGATGTATGCCTGTGTTGTTTGTTTAATCACGAAAATGCTGCAGTTATCATGCCAAAATTTTTCTTGATGATAGATCACTATTCATAACGATACTTGAGAATTGAAAATAGACCTAAAATGATGAGTTTATTTCTTTGATATAATCTAATGAAATTTTCCATTGATAGATACATGAAATTTTGGGTGAATATGTTGTTTAATGAATAAGATTTGAAAGTGAAGTAATTCTTTTGGATAAGATGAGCATATGTTGTATGATTTTTGGATTGATATCAATTGATTAAACCTAGTAGATCATTAAAGTCCATCTTGTTATTTGTTGCAAAGAAAGAATCCAAAATCCAAAAAAAAAAATGACTCCCTTATTTGGCACTGCGAAAATTTGGCAGTGGTACCTAAAGTCATGGGTTGAAGTCTTAAAAGAATAACTCCTCTTCTTGGCATTGTATTTGCAATGGTACCTAAGATAAGAGTTGAAGTTCAATAAAAAGTATGTATCTATGTGTGTGCATGCCAAGAAAGAGATTCTTTGACATTTACTCCGCTATCTCAAGAAGAATTCTTTCTACTTAAAGAGATATGAGTTCTATTATGTTGGTTATGTGTCCAATATATTCTAAATATGTCACTAGAAGAAAGGTGGTATTTATTTTAGAAAATGTCAAAGATGCATAAAAGAGAGAGAAAAAAATTTGAGTGGAAAAAAATTTTGTGATTCCTATCCCTATAAACAAAGACATCATGGAGTCAAAACTTAAACTAGGTGAACTCATGAGATTGAAATTCTATTTATGCACATTGTGAATTTTTATTTGATTGAATTATGGATCTTAAGGATTGAATTCGGAGGACGATATATTTACTTGAAATTTTGAGTTATTAATTGATGTGAATTTTTCATATGTAATTGTATCCTAGAAATTTATTCATCATCTGAAGGTTCGTTTTCATAATCAGTATTATTTTCTTTATTTGCTTGAGGACAAGCAAAGTTTGAGCCTTATGTGTTTGATGACTCTAAATTTCATAGTGTTTTTCATACTTATTAACTAGTCTTTTGAGTCATAATCTTGCTCTTTTGCTTTATTTTTATGCCTTATTTGTCAAATACTTCGGAATCTACATCTTTCTTGGTTTTTGATCAATTTCAGATAAAAAGGCATCATTATCACGAGCTTTCGAGCAATTTGAATGCATGGACGAGTTCTAATCAACAAGAGGAGTTTACACATCAAATTTCAAGTCAAACCAAGCTTTCTAGAGAAATTACGGCAGTGCCATAATTAATTTCACGGCTGTAATCTAATATTATGGCACTACCGTAATGGATTTCACAGCAGCAGCTCAGAACGAATTTTTTGGGAAATTATGGCACTGCCGTAATTAATTTTACGGTACTGTGATTTCAGTCCAGATTCAGGCAGAGACTTCAGAGGACCTCAGACGAATTATGGCACTCCCATAATTATTCTTACGGTACCGTGATTTTGGACGGAATTCATACAGAAACTTTCAAAGCCATTACGGCAGTACCGTGATGTTCATCACGGTACCGTAATTATCAAGCCAGTTTCCTGATTTTTCTGCCGAAAACTTAAAAAGATGATTTCTCGAGATTTAAGACACAAATTGAATACCGTAAAAAGGGGAAGACTCAGCATTATGAGAGGGAGATTTTTGAAGCAAAAGGAACAATTTTGATTAACACTTCACGGAGAATTTCAGGGAATTGCGGCCACGCTAGGGTTCATCGCCATTCATCGCACAGATAATCTCCGGCTACGATATTTGAAAGGAAGCTTCGCCTGAGAAAAGAGAACACACCACAGAAGCTTCAGAGTGAAAGGAGACCGATCGAGAGAGAAATCAACAAAAGAGTGGTTGCGTGCACTATTCACCGCGACTCCACACAAATTACGGGCTGTAATTTTGATAACAGCCCTATTTTGTAATTTTTACTCCTCCCTTTCGATTTCTAATCATTCTAAAATCATGTTTTGCTGTAATTCTTCCATCATGCTAGCTTAGACATCTTTTGGGACATGGGAGTGTTATCCCCTTAACTTCTTAATGACTAGACATTGTTAATTTTGCTAGGATGATTTTGTTATGATAATTCTACTTATGTGATGATTGTTTATAATTCTCCTTAGTCTCATATTTTCAGCATGTTTTAGAATTTTGTGAAATAGATTGAAAAGTTGATTGCAACATTTGGAACCCTAGAATCATTGAGTTTAGGACTTATCGTAAAAGATTAGGTATTGTTCTTAATTCTGATTTTTAGTAATTCTATTGCCATGTTGATTTTCTGATCTTTGGATTGAGTTATTGTGTTAGACTTGATTTGATATTGTAAGAGATTAAATATCTTATTGTCAGAGAACCTTAAGTAGAACCTGAGAAATTATGGTATGATAATACATAGTTTCTCTTGAGATATTTGACTTAGAATTCGGATGCACGAGAGTGATCCTCGAGTTCTTTGTCAATAATGTACTTATCTTCAACATTAAATAAATCCTACACGAGAGTGAGGATTGGTTCTTTGTATAATTATCTGCACGAGAGCGAGTTAATTCCTTTATGAAGTAAATTACATATTTATCATAATGAAATTTGACTGACAATATTTTATTCCCTTCTAGTCATTAAAATTAAGGTGGATGAACCCCTAGTCCTAGATTCTCTCTCTGATATTTCCATATACTGTTTCAATCGTTTACTTTCATCATTCTCGATTTGTTTAGCTAGTGAGAATTCAATTCGTCGGTACTTAACAACGAGGTCTCTGTGGTTCGATATCTTAAATATTACTTCGAGTATCCGTGCACTTGCGGACTACAACAATGGTTGCATGACTGAAAGTATATGATCATAGCCAGGTGAGAACCTAATTTAGTCTTGACCATTTGATTGGGATAAACAAGTGTGACACACTTGTCCAATCTGGATATCAGCCTGGCAAAAGGACAAGGTGTACAAGTACTTTGTTGCAGTTTTAGGGGATGACGATGATGACTCCATTCTGATGATTTGGGTAGCAATGATATACTGCTAGGTGTCACTCATTGTTTGTGATGATTTGAGATTATTACTGCCAATGTCTGAAGAATCTATAGGGTCGCACACGTATGTACTCGAGTTCTCGTATTGATCGGATAGCCTAGATCGAGTCATTTGGTTGATTCCGATCTATTTGGGAGTTTGATGCATCTCGTATGCGTCTGATGAGTCTGAAGGGTCCCCTTCAAGGGGGAGCGCAAGCATGTGAAACCCCTTTCAAGAGGGGGGGCGAAAAACCCTTAAGGGTGGCGCATGACAATTACAAGCGGAAGCAAGGGTTTTCCATGGATCTTAGCAAGATAATATGATCAACTTGATGAAGTTTAGATCCATACCAAAGCCATGAGGAAGATGGCGACTTGGAAGCAAGAGAACAAGAGAGGTCTCCTCCACATAAGGCGCGCACACAAGAAGAAGTTGGCTTGCTCCTTGTCGTCCTTTGTGCTAGCAAAGGGCTTGAAGAATCCAAATCGCTTGAAGGAGAATCCTTGGATGTCTTCTTGGTTTGGCTTGCCGAATGCCTCTCTACAACTCTCGGCGATCATGCACACTCAAGAGCACACATTTGCCCAAGAGAGAAGCCATCACGCAAAGGCGTTTCTTGGCTTAAGCGTTTAGGCGTTGAGACTTCCATATATGGTAAGTCTTCACTCCACACGTTCACACTTAGTGAACTAATCAAAACGCTTAATTAATTTGAACCATGCGTTCACATCCTTGAACCGGTTCAATTGACTTTGGTTCAACAACCAAATCAAACCAAGACCAAACCAAGACATGCCATGGTCTAAATCTAGTATGAACCATGAAGGTTCAAGATCTAACCATACATATCTAGATGCACTTGATCTCACTGATCTAGCATCAATACTCTCGATCGAAGCTTACCGATCTTAAGCTCTAATCAATCAAACATGATCAGACCAGATCTCACTTACAATCAGAGTCTACTCTCCTTTAACTGAACCAAAACAATTCAGTCCACACGATCTGACATGAGTAAGCCATATCATCAAATTGTGCGACCCTGAGGGTTTCCTTTAAATGTCGGTAACGACAACTTACATTATCACGATCAGTGAGGGGTATCTAGCAACACATCACTGTCTCCCGATATAAAGGAAAGAGTCTTCCAAGACTACACCCAAACCACAGCACAAGTGTGAATCAAACTCACGAGGCATGCATGTTTCCTTTGCCACTGGATGTTCTTATTGGACAAGCATGTCAAGCCTGTAACTCCAATAAGATGAGCATGATTAGATCAGATGATCACTGTCATCTGGGTATGGCCATACACTTTCTCAATCATCTCATACAGGGGGGCCCTCTAGAACATCACACTCCTTGAACAAGGAGACGGCAATCCTTTATCTATCACTAGTGCCCTAACCTGACTCAAGCTCATCATCCAAGATAGTCTATAATCATTATCTTTCAAATGATATTGAACTACCTCAAAACAATGACAATCATCATTTAGAAACACAAGTGATCTCAAGTCAAAGGAAAATGTGCCACTTGCTGCTATCAAGGATTATTCACATTGTGACAAACAATTGAATATCCTAGAAGGGTCTGTCCAGTACATCCAATGTACCCATGAGTCTACATCTTATTCCATGCTCGAAGCATCCTATAAGATTAGCACACATATTAGTCTCAATCATATCAAGGCTGTCTCATGTTCACCAAGATATCTCGACTAAGGACATAGAGCCTGTCAGCCTAGCTGAACAGCTTTGAGACATTATTCAGAAGTACACTTATTACAGCAGACAAGGTAACAACCTGAATAATAACCATGCCTTTATAAACATAAGAGTTTATTACATGATACTTATACAATCCCAAGGCCTCAAACATTAGCCTTAAGGGCATACCCCAACAATCTCCCACTTGCACTTAATCTAATGGTTGAGAAATCTCAAACCCATATTGTTACAGTGCTTCTCATGCTTCTGCTGCGCTAGAGGCTTGGTAAGCGGGTCTGCCAGATTGTCATCTGTATGAACCTTGCAAATCTTGATCTCGCCTCGATCAATGATCTCCCGGATCAAGTGAAACCGTCTCTGTATGTGCTTGGACTTCTGGTGCGACCGTGGTTCCTTTGCTTGTGCGATTGCTCCAGTGTTATCACAGAAGATAACCAAAGGATCTGCACTCGAAGGAACGACACCAAGTTCTCTCACGAACTTGCGAATCCATACTGCCTCCTTGGATGCTTCCGAGGCTGCAACATACTCGGCTTCTGTTGTGGAATCAGCAACAGTTGACTGTTTGAAACTCTTCCACACCACAGCACCTCCATTCAAGCTAAAAACATAGCCTGATTGCGATCGGAAATCATCCTGGTCCGACTGGAACGAAGCGTCAGTATATCCCTCTACACTGAGTTCTTCCTGACCACCATATATCAAGAACATATCTTTGGTCCTCCGCAGATATTTTATAATGTTCTTGACTGCAATCCAGTGCGCCAAACCTGGATTACTTTGGAAACGACTGGTCACGCTTAACCCGTAAGCGATGTCTGGGCGAGTACACAACATCGCATACATTATGGACCCAATAGCCGAAGCATAAGGCGTATTGTCCATTTCATCTTTCTCAGTCTGTGTTTGTGGACACTGACTCTTCGAAAGATTCAGACCATGTCTGACTGGAAGATATCCACGTTTAGAATTCTCTAAATGGAATCTCTCCAGGACTTTATCGATGTAAGTACTCTGGCACAGCCCGAGAAGCCTCTTAGATCTATCCCGGTAGATCTTCACACCTAACACATAGGCTGCTTCTCCTAGATCTTTCATCTGGAAACATTTTCCTAACCATGCTTTAACAGCATGCAGTTCAGGAATATCATTTCCAATGATCAAGATATCATCGACGTAGAGGACTAGGAAAGTAATCACGCTCCCACTAAACCTCTTATATACACACGGGTCATCCTCGTTCTTGATGAAACCAAACTCAGAGATTGATTCATCAAAACGAATGTTCCAGCTTCTAGATGCTTGTTTAAGTCCATAAATGGACTTCTTTAACTTGCATATTTTATGACGATCTGATGGATTCGTGAAGCCTTCAGGTTGTGTCATATACACATCCTCATCCAGATTTCCATTAAGGAAAGCTGTCTTCACATCCATCTGCCAGATCTCATAATCGTAATATGCAGCTATCGCGAAAAGAATCCGAATAGACTTGAACATGGCCACAGGTGAGAAAGTTTCATCATAATCTATCCCGTAGATTTGTTTGAAACCTTTCGCAACTAGCCTGCCTTTATAGGTAACCACGTTACCATCCATGTCAATCTTCTTCTTGAAGATCCATTTACAGCCTATAGGGATTACTCCCGGAGGCGGATCAACCAAATCCCAGACTTGGTTATCTGACATGGAGTCCATCTCGGCTCGCATAGCATTAAGCCATCTAGCTGACTCCGGTCCACTGACCGCATCCGCATAAGTGAGGGGTTCATCATTATCAATGATGTAGACTCCGTCATAGCGCTCAGGCTGACGACGGATCCTTCCCGATCTTCGCGGTTCCCGTGATATTTGAGCCTCAGGTTGTGTAGTAACCTGATCTACCGGCTCAGGCACATCCAACTGTGCTTGACTACTTTGCCCTTCTTCTGGATTCTCATCCAGCTTTATTTCTCTCCCACTAGCCTCTTGCAGAAGAAACTCCTTCTCAAGAAATATGGCCGTCCGAGCAACAAATACTTTGTTCTCCTTGGGATCGTAGAAATAATAACCCTTAGTTTTCTTAGGGTAACCGACAAAGATGCATTTCTCAGATCTGCTCTCCAGTTTCCCAGAGGCGAGCTTTTTGACATAAGCCTCGCAACCCCAGATCCTGATAAATGTCAAGCTAGGCTGTTTCCCATACCATAACTCATATGGCGTCTTTGAAACTGCCTTGGATGGTACTCGGTTTAGTACCTTTGCAGCTGTCTCCAGTGCAAAACCCCAAAAGGAGTATGGAAGAGTAGCCTGACTCATCATAGAACGAACCATATCAAGCAACGTTCTATTTCTCCTCTCGGACACACCATTCCATTGTGGTGTTCCTGGCGGAGTGAGCTGTGAGATAATCCCACACTCCTTTAGATAGTCAGTAAATTCTCGACTTAGGTATTCACCACCTCGATCAGAACGAAGTGCCTTGATATTTCGGCCTAGCTGATTTTGTACTTCATTCTTGAACTCTTTGAACTTGTCAAAAGATTCACTCTTATGTCTCATAAGATAGACATAACCATACCTACTGAAATCATCAGTAAAGGTAATGAAGTACTGATAGCCACCTCTAGCATGTTTACTAAATGGCCCACACACATCACTGTGTATGAGGTCAAGTAAACCTGAAGCCCTTTGACCTTTGTTAGGAAAAGGTGACTTCGTCATTTTACCCATCAAACAAGCTTTGCATGTATCAATCTCCTTGTAGGAGAATGATCCCAGCAGTCCATGATCATGCAACCGCTTAATGCGCTTCTCGTTTATATGGCCCAAACGACTATGCCATAGCAAGGTGCTGTCATCAGCATACTTGGCTTTCTTATTATCAATGTTGTGTATCGAATGTTCCATGTCCAACATGAACAACCCATTGTTAATTGAACCAGTAGCATACACAATATTATCTAGAGAAAGTACACACTTTGAAGTCTTGCATTCAAAGGAAAAACCCTTCCTGACAAGAGCAGGAATGGAGATAATATTCTTGGTGATACTGGGTACAAAATAACAATTGTTTAATTCTAATACAATGCCAGATGGTAAAGAAATGAAATAGTCTCCTACAGCAACAGCAGCAACCCGTGCCCCGTTTCCAACGCGTAGGTCTACCTCATGCTGTCCCACCTGTCTTCTTCTCCTGAGTTCCTGTACATTTGAACAAATGTGAACTCCACATGCAGTGTCCAACACCCATGATATAGAAGAAGATGAAAACATGACTTCAGTCACGAATATACCTGAGCCAGAAGCGATGCTTCCCCTCTTGTCTCCTTGGAGCGCTTTACAGTCCTTTTTCTAGTGACCCAGCTGGCCACAGTGGAAACACCTGTTGTCCTTCGACCGCTTGACCTTCTGTTTCAGAGCCTTGCTGTAATTCTTGACAGGGGCCTTGCCCTTCTTCCCCTTCTTCTTGTTCCTTGAAGGAACCATCAAGACAGAGGTTGAAGGCTTTCCCTTCAGAGTTTCCTCAGTTGTCAAGAGCATATTCAGCAGCTCTGCCGGCGTACAATCGATTTTGTTCATATTAAAGTTAATAATGAACGCATCGAAAGAGGGCGGGAGAGACTGCAGAATAATATCCACAGCAAGCTCCTGGTTGATGGTATGCCCCAGTTTCTCCAGAGCCTCCTTGTGCCCAATCATCTTGAGCACGTGAGCTCCCACTGGGCTCCCTTCAGCCAGTTTGCTCTGAAAGAACAGCTTCGTCAGATTATAGCGTTCTGTCCTCGCCTGTGCAGCATACAGCATCTTGAGGTTCGCTATAATCTCTATAGCCGACATATCCTCATGCTGACGCTGCAGCGGTGGCGTCATAGACGCTAGCATCAGGCAAGCGACATCAATGCTATCATTGACATGCTTATCATAGGTTTCACGAACCGCCCTTGCGGCGTTCGCAGCGGGTTGAGGCGGCACAGCCGTCTCGAGGACATACAGTTTCCTCTCTGCCTTAAGAACGATCTTAAGGTGTCCGAACCAGTCAGAGAAGTTCGGCCCAGCAAACTTCTCCCTTTCCAGTAGGGATCGCACATTGAAGCTCATGGTGTTCGTTGCTGCAGGAATCTACAACAAGCAAGAACAGCAAGGTCAGTATCAATGTTAAGAATCAATCCAGGACTTGAGAAAGATTCTTTTTCTCACTATTTTGTCTGACTGAAAAATCCAGTAAACAGTCCGAAAGAGTAACACTCTTTTAGTGAGATGGGATCCAGATTTCATACTTGGTCTCCGCGTCCCGCTCAGGCGAGATAAGATGCACAGAGAAGACAAGCACTAATTTCTGGTAGGCTGTCCCAGCCAATCGCCAACCCGTGCGATTCCCCTTCATCTGGGCAATCCAGCAGACTGTGCCAACTGAGTTGGTACAACACAATCTCTGACCCCGCAGATGGCTGCCTCCATGTGCTACCATATGCGCCACATATGTAGCCTACATGGTCAAGCTGACCCGACCTACTCCCTGGACCACCACGTGCTATGCTGAGCAACGAGAAGCGATAAATCCCTTCTCTGTAACACGCAGGTGAAATCCAGCACCGTCTGAAGATAGATGGACGTGCCCACTGAGTGGGTACAACACGGCTCCAACGATAGTCAGAACGGTGAGGTTTCGCGTCAGAAGGCTTTCCGAGCTTGATATGTTAGCGTTGGATTTTAACGGTCTTTTATCTTCTTCACTATCATGCAATTCCTATGGTGATAGCAGAAGATAAACTCATGCAGTTCTAATTATATAAGCAATAAAAAGAAAGCATGGATCTTATGTGGTAAAAGCCCATGAACCCTAAGTAAGACCTTAATTTTACTTAAGTCTTCACTTGAGCTCTTTGACATCTCATCTGGTCCAACCCAGGGCCCTAGCTCCAAGAGCACCTCAGGTGCGCCACCAGCTGAATGCCCCTCTTGGATGTGTGCCTTTGTGCTCTTGTCTAATCAAAATACATTTTTGATCTATCTAGACAAGCTTTGACTCGCAGGTCAATTATACAATAGATTAATAAAAAAATGTGATTCGCAGATCACAATAATATTAACTTATAATTAACCAGGCACGCAGGCCCCAGCACAGCACACATTAGGGCAACCCACATAAGATTAAATAAACAAGCATATGGTCTCAATCATCATGTGATCCAATCAAGAAATTAAATTTTTGAAAACCCCATAGGCATCAATTTTAACTTCCTTATGTGTCCTACAACCTTACAATGGTCCATTGATAGGGATCCACTCATCCATCTAGTTAGATCCCCTGCCCTTGCATGCACCGAGTCCTAACTGACCCGAGTTGACCTAATGGTCAACCATGCATGCGCTAAGGGCTTGAACAGCTTTCAAGAGTTCTGGCAAGCGGGTGTGACCCCGGGCCTAACTCAAGAGTGTTCACTGATTGTCTCAACCAGACCTCGCTACACGCCTAAGATGCAATCGACCTATGGCCACCTCGTGCTTGCGCACAGGTGCCATCTGGTCGATCCATCTAGGCTGTCAGATGGTCTGATCAGACTATTGGATCTAACCTAGAGGTGACTTCAACCCGATCAACCCATCTAAGGGTTTATAGTAGGTGCCACTTAGGTCTAGTGAGGCGCGCAAGTGATTAGTTTTTCTTAGAAAAACTACAACGACAAGCGCCAACTTACATGCGCCAAAATAACAAAATATTCTCATGTTAAGTTTCGGCATGCAACTTAGATCTAAGCATACTTTTACATGCGCAAACATGGATCACAAAAATATATATCAAGCAATCATATTAACATGCTGCAACCGCATGCTCTGATACCAATTGAAGGGTCCCCTTCAAGGGGGAGCGCAAGCATGTGAAACCCCTTTCAAGAGGGGGGGCGAAAAACCCTTAAGGGTGGCGCATGACAATTACAAGCGGAAGCAAGGGTTTTCCATGGATCTTAGCAAGATAATATGATCAACTTGATGAAGTTTAGATCCATACCAAAGCCATGAGGAAGATGGCGACTTGGAAGCAAGAGAACAAGAGAGGTCTCCTCCACATAAGGCGCGCACACAAGAAGAAGTTGGCTTGCTCCTTGTCGTCCTTTGTGCTAGCAAAGGGCTTGAAGAATCCAAATCGCTTGAAGGAGAATCCTTGGATGTCTTCTTGGTTTGGCTTGCCGAATGCCTCTCTACAACTCTCGGCGATCATGCACACTCAAGAGCACACATTTGCCCAAGAGAGAAGCCATCACGCAAAGGCGTTTCTTGGCTTAAGCGTTTAGGCGTTGAGACTTCCATATATGGTAAGTCTTCACTCCACACGTTCACACTTAGTGAACTAATCAAAACGCTTAATTAATTTGAACCATGCGTTCACATCCTTGAACCGGTTCAATTGACTTTGGTTCAACAACCAAATCAAACCAAGACCAAACCAAGACATGCCATGGTCTAAATCTAGTATGAACCATGAAGGTTCAAGATCTAACCATACATATCTAGATGCACTTGATCTCACTGATCTAGCATCAATACTCTCGATCGAAGCTTACCGATCTTAAGCTCTAATCAATCAAACATGATCAGACCAGATCTCACTTACAATCAGAGTCTACTCTCCTTTAACTGAACCAAAACAATTCAGTCCACACGATCTGACATGAGTAAGCCATATCATCAAATTGTGTGACCCTGAGGGTTTCCTTTAAATGTCGGTAACGACAACTTACATTATCACGATCAGTGAGGGGTATCTAGCAACACATCACTGTCTCCCGATATAAAGGAAAGAGTCTTCCAAGACTACACCCAAACCACAGCACAAGTGTGAATCAAACTCACGAGGCATGCATATTTCCTTTGCCACTGGATGTTCTTATTGGACAAGCATGTCAAGCCTGTAACTCCAATAGGATGAGCATGATTAGATCAGATGATCACTGTCATCTGGGTATGGCCATACACTTTCTCAATCATCTCATACAGGGGGGCCCTCTAGAACATCACACTCCTTGAACAAGGAGACGGCAATCCTTTATCTATCACTAGTGCCCTAACCTGACTCAAGCTCATCATCCAAGATAGTCTATAATCATTATCTTTCAAATGATATTGAACTACCTCAAAACAATGACAATCATCATTTAGAAACACAAGTGATCTCAAGTCAAAGGAAAATGTGTCACTTGCTGCTATCAAGGATTATTCACATTGTGACAAACAATTGAATATCCTAGAAGGGTCTGTCCAGTACATCCAATGTACCCATGAGTCTACATCTTATTCCATGCTCGAAGCATCCTATAAGATTAGCACACATATTAGTCTCAATCATATCAAGGCTGTCTCATGTTCACCAAGATATCTCGACTAAGGACATAGAGCCTGTCAGCCTAGCTGAACAGCTTTGAGACATTATTCAGAAGTACACTTATTACAGCAGACAAGGTAACAACCTGAATAATAACCATGCCTTTATAAACATAAGAGTTTATTACATGATACTTATACAATCCCAAGGCCTCAAACATTAGCCTTAAGGGCATACCCCAACAGAGTCAGAGATGATCATATGGAGTTATGTTACGGTTTAACCTCAGTTGACCTTCGGGTGACCGTATTTGAGCTCGATAGACTAGGTCTAGTCGATGGGTTGAAAGTCGTATTTTAGCTCCGGAGTTATTTGGGGGCTTTTGCGACTTAATTAAACGTAGCTAGAGTGGCCAATGACTTAACTGCTAAAATAAATATTTATGTTAAGTTTTATTCGCAACTTAAGTCATGGGGGCCACCGCAACATAAATGAATATTTATATTCAATTATATTCATAACTTAAGTTACGGAACCCACTCAAAACTCTATATATATGAGAGCATAGGCGCATACATTATTGTCTAATACCCTAGTCGCCTAGCCTCCTTTCTCTAGACCCAGTCGCCCATCTTCTTAGACCTGCCGCCCTCCTCCTCTTGTGGTGGCGCCACTTTGAAGAAGTGGCCAATGATTTCAAAAGGGCCGTTGTACCTCCGCACTAAACCACGATGTAAAACTCGTGAGGGAACCTTCTTCCAAAGTTGGGGCGTGAGCTTCAGAAGGACCATATCCCCTATCTGAAACTCCAGATCACGGCGATGCACGTTGGCATAACGTTCCATCCTCTCAACAGCATGTAGTAGGCTATCTCGAGCCTCATGCAATATATCCATGCGCTCCCTAGCAATACGGTGCGTGGCAGGGCAGCGACCGGAGGAGTCCCTCTGAAGTACATCAGGTGGAGTGAGGGGCTGCCTCCCCAGGACACACTCAAAAGGACTCTGACCCGTAGAGGTCGACTTCTGAAGGTTATATGCAAATTGGGCTGTATCAAGCCACATAACCCAATCTGTTTGGCTGGCTGAAACATAGTGGCGTAAATAATCTTCCACCAACGAATTAATCCTCTCGGTCTGCCCGTCTGTTTGAGGATGGTTAGCTGTAGAGAAAACCAGCTGAGTGTAACGCCCTCGATTTTTTCTGAATTATGATTTAAGGTTAGAAATTCTGTTCTGTATTTTTATCTGTTAAAATTTTCCTACAGGGCAAAAATAATTATTTTGGTTGGGGATTTGAACCCTCAACCTTGATTCTTTGCTCCTGGAATTCTTTCCACCATGGTGGCGCATATTTCTGATATTATTGGAGTGGCGCAGGGTGGTTAAGCCCAGGTAAGCCCATAAAACCGATTTTTCACTTAAGTTAACTGGGTTATTGGATCTTGGATCCGTTTGGGGTGGGAGAAAAAGAGGAATTGCGTGAGGGCTCCTCTCCCTCACGACTTTTGTTGGTTTTTCTTGCCCTAGCCGCCTTTGGTTGTCGCCCCTCACTGTGCTTGGCGCCTCCTGAAATTTCTGACGCTGGTGGTGGCAGACTGGTGGTGGACGAAATTCCTGGTGATCCTCTGCTTGGCGTTTTTCTTCTGTGAACGTTTTTCGGTGAGTAATTCGATCCTAAGGAGTCTAATCCGCTAAATTGTAGATTATCATTCAATAAAAATTCGTTATTTGCAATGATTATCCGTATGGGGTCGAATTCAAATATTTATAGGGTTTTAAAATCCTGTTCTGCTGAAATCTGCATTCTCTAATCTGACCTTTGTGTACTATAACCCCAATATCTCATGGCCTATAGATCCAAATCGCACGAAATAAATTTTGTATGAAACTAGATACATTCGGCTTTAATTTGAATATGATATCGATCATATCCGAGCTGTATTCGTATTTCAATCTGTATTGCAATCTAGCTGTATAAAATCAGTTTTCTGGAAATCTGGATTTCGACCTTTATGTGTTCGAACCATCATATCTCCCTAGGTATAGCTCGAAATCTTGTCAAATCAGTTTTATTAGAAAGTAGACTCGAAGGGATTCATTTTTATTACCATATCGCCTATTTTCTGTTAGTTATTGGATCTGAAATTTGTGTCGCAATTCTGATTTACGAATCTGTTTTCTGGAATTCTGAAATCCCGACCTTTCTATGTTCGAACACCCATACCTCCCCGGTTATAACTCCAAATCCGATGGATTCAGTTCTATTGGAAAGTAGGTTCAAATAGCTTCATTGTGAATATCATATTGCCTATTTTAGATTACTTACTCGATCTGAAACATCTGTTGCAAGTATGATATATTAATCTGTTTTTTTTCTGAAACATCTGTTTAATTGTTTGTTACGCGAATAATTTCTGTTCTGTACATATGTAGTGAATTTCTGAAACTTTGAATGTGTTATAACCTTGTGAGAACATAGAATGGTTTGACATGAATTAAGGATAGTTGCATGAAATCTAAGGAATTCAAGGAATTCACTCATATATTACTTCTGGTTGATGGTAAAAATTATGAAGTGTGTTCAGCTTTGATTTTCTGCAAATTGTAATTTTGTTAAGGACTGGATATTAGGGTGTGTCATTTTCTGGTCTGTGAGACACTTTGGGCATGATGTGAGAAGTGAGTAGTGGTTAGTCCTACCCCTCCGTTTCAGCATGATCTGTTCTGTAAAAATTATGCCCTAGTGTAGCACTCTTCCGTGTCCTTACCCTCCTTCTGTGGCGCTGTAATGGTGCTGATAGTCTACTACGACCCATGAGACACTAGTGAAGGGTAGATGTGAGCTGGTCTCACCTTCCGTTCTCCCTCCACTATTTCTGTTCTGTTCTGGGTATTGGAGGCCAGAGTGCCACGTCCTGACAAGACGGGGGCCACCCACTGATACCTCCTCTACCAGTATTGGAGGCCAGAGTGCCACGTCCTGACAAGACGGGGGCCACCCACTGATACCTCCTCTACCAGTATTGGAGGCCAGAGTGCCACGTCCTGACAAGACGGGGGCCACCCACTGATACCTCCTCTACCAGTATTGGAGGCCAGAGTGCCACGTCCTGACAAGACGGGGGCCACCCACTGATACCTCCTCTACCATTCTGTTTCTGATATGCATGCATGTCTCGTCCTCGGCAGAGGTGGGGTCAGACCTTCTGTGGTCATCAGACCTTCTGTGGTCTTCAGGCCTTCTGTGGCCTTTCTGTTTCCGATGTAGACTATCCGTTTGGATTCTGAAAATTCTGATTTTCTGTCTGTCAGTTCTGATTTCTGTAGTTCTGTTTCGATCTGTAGTATAGACGTGTTGGGCAGTGTGATTAGTTGGAATGGGTTGGTATACTTATATCCTACTTCATGCTTGATGCTTATTGTTATAAGTATCTGTATTTGATTATGTTTTGTTTTGATATGAGTGTTCATGTTAAGTATCTTATCTGTTAAGCATGATATTTTTGATGTGTACTATGGATGGCTTTTAGTGTCTTTTACTCACTGAGCTTTTTAGCTCACCCCCGTTGTTTAAATATTTTCAGGTGAGACATCAGGACAGTGATTGCTACAGCTACTAAATTTGTTATGATGCTATGTTTTTGTTGGGGTATGCCCTTAAGGCTAATGTTTGAGGCCTTGGGATTGTATTAGTATCATGTAATAAACTCTTAAGTTTATAAAGGCATGGTTATTATTCAGGTTGTTACCTTGTCTGCTGTAATAAGTGTACTTCTGAATAATGTCTCAAAGCTGTTCAGCTAGGCTGACAGGCTATATGTCCTTAGTCGAGATATCTTGGTGAACATGAGACAGCCTTGATATGATTGAGACTAATATGAGTGCTAATCTTATAGGATGCTTCGAGCATGGAATAAGATGTAGACTCATGGGTACATTGGATGTACTGGACAGACCCTACTGGGATATTCCATTGCTTGTCACAATGTGAATAATCCTTGTAAGCAGCAAGTGGCACATGTCCTTTGACTTGAGATCACTTGTGTTTCTAAATGATGATTGTCATTGTCTTGAGGTAGTTCAATATCATTTGAAACATAATGATTATAGACTATCTTGGATGGTGAGCTTGATTCAGGTTAGGACACTAGTGATAGACATAGGATTGCCGTCTCCTTGTTTAAGGAGTGTGATGTTCTAAAGGGCCCCCTTATGAGATGATTGAGATAGTGTATGGCCATACCCAGATGACTATGTGCATCTGATCTAATCATGCTCATCGTATTGGAGTTACAGGCTTGACATGCTTGTCCAATAAGAACATCCAGTGGTAAAGGACATATGTATGCCTTGTGAATTGAGTCACACTTGTGCTATGGTTTGGGAGTAGTCTTGGAAGACTCTTTCCTTTATATCGGGAGACAGTGATGTGTTGCTAGATACCCCTCACTGATCGTGATAACGTAAGTTATCGTTACCGACATTTAGAGGAAACCCTCAGGGTCGCACAATTTGGTGATATGGCTTACTTAAGTCAGATCGTATGGACTGGATTCTTTGAGTTCAGATTAAAGGGATTTAATCTCTGATTGTAAGTGAGATCTGGTCTGATCATGTTTGATTGATTAGGGCTTGAGATCGGTAAGCTTCGATCGAGAGAGGTGATGCTAGATCGGAGAGATCAGGGGCATCAGGAGATGAACGGTTGGATCATAAGCCTTGGGGTTCGATTTGGTCTAGACCAAGTGGCTTGAGCTATTTCGGTTTGGTTTGATGAACCAAAGCCGATTTGACATTTTGGATTGAACCGGTTCACAAATATGAACGCTTGGTTCAATGCCAAAATGCGTTTTGGGTTGGCTTGAACGCATGGCTTGATTGACTTCCATTTATGGAAAGTCATCAAGGGCCGGTTTTGCTTCAATGCCAAAACGCTTATGCGTTGAGCTCCTCACTTCAACGCCTTGATTCTTTTCGAGGTGTGGTTGACGAAGGTGTGGAGTAGACATCCAAGAGAAGCTCTCGGCCGAACGGATTCATCTCATCAAACCCTTTCCATTCGACAAGAGAAGGCTTGGGTGTCTTGCTAGCACAAGAGATCTCAAGGAAGTGAGCATCTTCATCTTGTGTGTGGACTTGTGGAGGAGACCTAGTTTGATCTCTTCTTCCAAGCCGAATTCCAAGCTTATGGCGTTGGTATGATTTCTCATAATTTAAGTTGATCATATAGTTTCATATGCGATTTTGAAACCCTATTTTCCGCCATGCATGCTAGATGCGCATGATTAGGGTTTTTCCCCCCCCTTTATGTTAGGGGTTCCTTCAGTTTTATATAATTTCTAAGAGTTGTCTTCTAAAGATCTATCAGGCCTGCGTGCCTAACTTAATTATATGACACGTTTTATCTCCTGAGGGCTTATGCCTGTTTTCAGGATATTATATTATGTTATAATTGTCTCGTTTTAATTGTTGGATACGAGTTTTGGATTCATGAGAATTGAAATTGTTATTATTCTGAAATGTCCGATTTGAGATTTATTGTAGTCGGAATACTTTGAGCTGTGTGACCGAATTTTTGTTGTATTTGGTATCTGAATAATCCATTTCTGTAATATTTCTGACAATTGTGTTCTCCACATATGTGTAGTGTGGACATTTGTCTTGTTCCAGGATATGTGGGTCTGTGCAGCAGTAATTTAGTATACTTGCTGCCGGATTTTTCTGGATTTTCGGATTTCTATTTCCTAGTAAATCGATCCTACTCAGTTCTGTGCGGTTTTCAGTTCCGTAGTAATGTCCTTCGATGCCGCTTTCTTCTTATGTTTTAATGGAAGAGTAAAAATTTTTAAAACCCCGTATTTTTACTTGTATGCGTGTGGGGTGTGATTCTGAGGGATGTTACACTGAGTGCCTAATTTTTTTAACAAGGAAGTCCAGAACCGACCAGTGAATCGAGTATCGCAATCACTAACAATATCAGCTGGTACTCCAAACCATTTCACAACATGTTGAAAGAATAGATCAGCTGCAATTTCAACTGTACAAGGTTCCGGAGCAGCAATAAAAATACCATACTTTGAGAATCGATCAACGATGACATATATAGATGCCTTCCCATCCACACGAGGTAACCCGGTAATAAAATCTATTAATAAAGATGTCCAAGGAAACTCGGGTACAGGTAATGGCTGTAGCAAATCTGGCACCTTCTACCTGTCAACTTTATCTTATTGACAAATTATGCAGGTCTTGACATACATCTCTACATCAGCCCTCAATGAAGGCCAGTAACATGATCTAGATAAGAGAGCAATCATTCTGTCACGACTTGGATGTCCAGCCCATGGAGGGTCATGGCATTCCTTCATAAGATCCCTCCTGAGGCTGGAAATGGCAAGAATATAGGGTCGGTCCCCACTGGTCATAACAAGCCCGTCTTCAGATAAGAAAAATCGTCGTATTGTGCCAGGACGAATGTGCTGGACCAATTGTTGGTACCGAATGTCAGACCCTACTACCGCTTTAACACGCCCCATTAGGTCCCCTTCAACCAAGGACACTGTATAACAAATAAGAAAATTCAATCTGCTCAAAGCATCAGGTACTATGTTTGTCTTACCAGGTTTATGTTGCCATTAAAAATCAAACTCGGCCAAAAATTGTTGCCACCGAGCTTGTTTAGGAGATAGTTTTTTCTGAGTTGAAAAATATGTATTGGCAATATTATCAATCTTAATAATAAAAGCATTACCTAATAAGTAGACTCTCCAGGTTCGTAAACAATGAATCACAGCGAGCATTTCTCGCTCGTGCACAAAATAACGCCGCTCGACATCAATCAACTTGCGGCTTTCAAAAGCTACCGGATGGCCCTGCTGGACGAGAACTCCACCAAGAGCATGATCCGATGCATCCGTGTGGAGCTCAAAAGGCTGAAGAAAATCAGGCAACTTGAGCACAGGTTCAGAGGCAATTCTTGCCTTCAGCTCAGAAAATGCACTTTGCTGTTCACTTCCCCAATTCCAAGGGGAAGTTTTCTTGAGCAGCTCAGTTAAGGGAGACGCAATTTTAGAACACCCTTTTACAAACTTGCGATAAAACCCCACAACGCCTAAGAAGGACCGAAGCTCTGTGAGGGAGGTAGGAATACTCCACTCAACAATGGACCTGACCTTGGCCGGATCCATCTTTATCATCCCTTGCCCCACTATATGACCCAGAAAGTCAATCTCAGCACAGCCAAAAATACATTTTTCTGGCTTTAACAATAATCGATATTTCCTTAGCTCAGCAAACGCTAACGATAGATGAATAATATGTTCGGCTAAGGAAGAAGAAAAGACCACAATATCATCGAGATAAACAACGACAAACTCATCGAGATACGGCTTCAAAACCTTGTTCATTAAGTGAGAAAAAGTGGCAGGGGCATTTGTTAAGCCAAATGGCATTACAAGGAATTCAAAAGAATTGTACCTAGTAACACAAGTGGTCTTGGCTTCGTCTCTAGCAGCTATGTGAACCTGCCAATACCCCGAACGTAGGTCCAATTTGGAAAACACCCGAGCTGTAGAAAGTCGGTCCAAAACGTCAGAAATAAGTGGAAGGGGGTATCGATTCCGAATGGTCACCTTGTTAAGGGCTCTATAGTCTACACAAAGTCGTAGGGAGCCATCTTTCTTTCTTTGGAATAATAAAGGTGCACCGAAGGGAGACGTAGAAGGTTGAATAAACCCAGCCTCGAGGAGCTCATCTAGTTGTTTTCTCAATTCAGCCAACTCAAAAGGAGACATTCTATAGGGTTGACAAAAGGGTGGGGCAGCACCAGGTATCAACTCGATCTTGTGATCAATATCTCTTCTCGGTAGGAGCTCTGTAGGAAGTTTGCTGGGTAGTAAGTCAGAATAAGAGAATAATAAGTCCTTCAACTCAAGAGGGATTGGCATGTCATTGGGTCCCTCATGCTTCAAAACAGCTAGGAAAGTATCTTCACCACGCCTCAGACCAGTGTCTAAAGAGGCAACATAAATGATTAATCCAGAACTGGGCTTCCTTTTTCCACCAATTAAGATGTTCTTCCCTTTATCAATATTGACGCAAGGGACAAAACCTGGCATGTTCTCGTCAAAAATTTGCAGGCCGCCAAGATGAGGAATAACAGCTATCTTGGCCTTTTTCAAAATATCTACCCCCAGCATAGCATCATAGTCATCAATACGAACAACACGAACATGATGTTTGCCCTTCCAAGGGCCAATCTGTAAGGGAACATCATAAGAAACCCCAGAAGATGTCTCAGACAAGTGGTTTATAGTTTTCAATTTATCAGAAAACAGTAGATACCCTCAATCCCAACTGAGTCACCAACCGGTCAGCAACAAATAGATGAGAAGCCCCCGTGTCCACCATAGCGATAACCTTGTGGTGGTTTAATAATATTTCAACATGCATTAACTGATGAGCCACTGTAGATAAAGTATTAAGGACCATAGGGTTCATAGTTAAGGCAGGAACTGGATCTTGCTCCACCACCAAGGTATTGGCCCTTTCTCTTTTTGGGCAATCTTTCATAAAATGGGGACCCCCACAAATAAAACAAGAGTAGTTTTTTTGTCTCCCAGCAATACCACGAGCTCTACTTGACTCAGGCTTCTTCCCCTTTCTCCAATCAGATCTTGGTTTGAAAGATACAGCAGGTCGATCTCTTACTTATGAATGGCTTCTTCTTTAGCCATTCAGGTCGCTGGGACTTAAATGACTACGAAGGAGGTGGCGGTGGAGGGCTAGATGGGAAGGTGGACTGCCTCAGTTTAGGCCCTTGGGGGCGATCTCCCCTCAAATCCGTGAGGGTGTCAGCGGCTGCATACGCGGCTTGGAGGTCCTTCACCTTTTGTCTTTTAAGCTCCAATTGAGCCCAGTATTGGAGTCCATTTATGAAATGATATAATCGAATCTCCTCCTCCATCCGGGGTGTCTCCATCATGAGGCTAGAGTAAGACTTCACATAGTCCCTTATAGATGTTGTATGTCTCAGCTGAAGAAGTCGATCCATAGCAGTCCAGGCTGAATTCTCAGGGACAAACCTTTGCTTAATTTCGGCCTTAAGTTCTTCCCAGGACATAGTAGTGCTGCGCCCCAAACCAACAATAGGGGCGACCTCAGTCCTCCACCAGAGCTTTGCATCTCCACCAAGGTAAGCAGCGCAAGTGGAAACTTGTTCCTCAGCAGGGATACGAGCAGCATCGAAAAATAATTCCATGTCCCATAAAAAAGTTTCTACCACTTTAGCATTCCTGTCCCCAGAGAAAACAGTAGGTTCAGGAATTTTTTTTCTAACAGAAGGAGATTGAGAAGTGCTTGGGGCAACAGGAGCAACAGGGGCTGATAATTGCAAAACTTGAGCCAAGGACTTTTCCAATTCAACAATCTTAGCATTCGCACTCTCTAATGCTATAGTATTTTCAGCAAGAGCGGTAGAAAGCTTGTCCAGTTGAATATCCTGAGAAAGAGCCAACCCCCGTAAATCCAAAATACACTGAGCAAGGGTATTGTCATCAAGTTCAGTGGGGTCTCCAATAATTTCTTCCAACAAAGCAATACGCGTGGTAGTATCGGGGCGTGGGGGGGAACGTTGGGCTTTCTTCGAACTAGCTGCAGCCCTTTTCCCTACTTCCTGATTAGGATTGCTCCCTTCAGCCATATTTGAGTTCAGATTTTCACTACCAACAGCCTCTGATACCAAATCTGTCACAGGTTTTCCTTGTACGTTTTTGTTTTTTTTTGCGACAGGGCCAATCAGACTTCTTCTGATTGTCAGCCGTACTCAAGCAAGAATCCAGGTAGTGTTGGGGGAACTCGGTAAAACCCCAAATAAGATTAAAGAAGAGCAATAGCCACTCACCTTAAACCCAGGCCAAGAATTCAATGGCCTTACAATTCTCTCACCAAACCAACCCCTTTCATTCTTTTCTTATTAATCCCCTTTTCTTTTCTTTTACATTCCTCTCACAGGGTACAAATCTCACATTACTCTTCCCAATACAAGCTTCTACCTCACAAGCAAAAGCTTAAGATGGACATTCAAGTGTCAAGCAGCAGCAGCATATGCCAAACCTTAAAGAGCCTTGGGCTCAGCAAAGAGATAGCAAGTAATGGAATTATATAAACTAATCAAAACTCCACGTAACCACAGAAAACCAAAGAACTCAGCTTCTCAGCAGAAAGAACCACGGAAAGAACATTCAAGGAGCTCTGCTCCGTACTCACAACAGAAAGGGAAAATAACTACTCAAGGAGCATACATAATCTCCAAACCCCGGCTGAGAATCACGACAACAACAATAAAACCAACGGAAGGCCACAGCAGCTCGTCTAGATAGGATTTATACCTTCTTAAGCTCCGCCAAGCCGAAGATATCAAAAGAGATGACGACCAGCTCCTCAAGCAAGCTTCTCAGCATACCCTAACTCCAAATAGTAAGATATCGAAGAAAAGATTTCTCCATCATTAATCAACTTTCAGGAATGGCCAGAAATAAGTCCCGCGAGTAGTGGGATGGCGTAGCCCTCCGGCAACGCCGAGCTCCCTCACACGGAAGCGGAGCAGAGCGATTAGCACGCTGAAATAGCAATGCGTGGACCACTAACTGTCGACAACTAGCAGAGAAGACCCGGCTGCTAGTGTCGAAACCAGATGGAGCAAGAGGAAGCCAAACCCTTAGGGGAGGAAGGGAACAAGAGCAACTAACTCTCACAAAAACAAAAGTAATCACCAGCTATAGCAGCTCCATCGGTTCTCTACTCAATCGCGGGAGAGGAGGAATGGGCAAGTGGATCCAGCTCAAGGATCCAATAACAACTGTAGTTCCATCCAATAAATAGACTTGACCATAAAGTCAACCCTTCAACCAATGTGGTCAAATGCAGCCTAATAATAAACGGGTCAGCCCAATCAACCTGAGCTCGAGTAGTCATCTCGAGCCCTCCTCCTCTCGGACCGAACCATATGCCTGGGTCTGGCCACCCAGCATATTGGCTGCCCTTAGCGGCACCAACCGCTCCGGTCCATGACCTCTCGAGTTCCACGGACCCTGTCCGTGACTGCCTTAGCGGCTAGCTGAGTCGGCGAATAGGTTAGGTGACTTAGGCCACGTAGTGTGTCCAATACCAACCTGCGTCCATATAAATGAACTCTGCGTGTCCCACATGCATGACCCAAATGGGTGTTATAAGTATCAGCAAGTGTGGTATCAACACCAAGGGTGAATAGTTGTCCTGCGGCATCGTCCACTTCGCTTTCGCTGCGTTGCATCCGCTCCTACGCACCGGCACACTTTCGCGCGCCAGGGTGCATACTCGCATAGCTCCGCACGTCCGCTTGTGTCCATGAACACCGCAAACCAACTCTAACACCCGGCATGACTACCTCCACACCTACATCGACCCAACGACATCCCCATCTGAGTCAGCCACGCAAACAACTCAGCCGCGAGGGTCCTCACCCAATATCTAGACCATGCACACAGATATGGGCGAGCCCATGCCTTTGTGGACTTCGGCACTGAACCAACATGACATGTCATTTGTATATAATTATTTCTTCAAGTCCATTAACCCGATAAGTGCCGCCTTCATCAGGCATACCCCACGGTGTCCCCACATCACCAGCCTAAATGATCTACACCTAAGGGCGAGGTGCGATCCAACTCGTATATCCCAAATCCACATATGATATCACAATAGGGAAAGAGACATCTCAAATCATAAAAGACTATATAGATAAACAAGGGTATATTCACATTATGGAGCCGGCTCAAAATCAACATTAAGTTTGCATATAAAACAACAGCCAAAATATAAAGCTAAGTGACTGGCCTGTCACACTAGCCCATTACTCTCCCTACATCAATTACCATCTCATCCACTGAGAGGCCCTTCTTGGCAAAGTTGTCCCTACAATCGGTGATAATGAAGGTGGGGAAGGGGAGGTTAGCGAGCGCGTCAGTGTCGAGGGAGAATATGCTGTTGTACCTTTAGGCAAGGACGAAGTAGTTGTTGCCACTGGCAAAGTAGGTTGCATCGCGGGCAACGAAGGCTGCATCGCGGGTAACGAAGGCCACTATGTTAGCACATGAGACTGTGAAGGGGCAGTGGGCTTGGACGATGACCTTGGCGGTGTTGATGACTTAGAACCCTCGAAGTGGATGGGGTGGTGAAGGAGGTTTAGTTGGCGGAGTAGTAGGGAGGGTGGGTTCATGAAAATTTTTTTTTTTCTTTTCGTCCTTAAGATTCATGAAAACGGATCTAAGTAAATCCCCACTTAACTCATTTTAAGCTAGGGTCTCGCTAAAAGATTTTTGGCAAAAAAAAAAAAAGGGAGGTGAGGCCACACCTCAGGTCAATGCTATTTATCCACCACAAAAACGCACATTGTTTTTAAGGAATAATAAGTAAATATGTACGTGGATAAAGGATATTTTAGTGTTAGCATGAAATTAGTAAATCTCAGTCAATAGTAATATATAAACAATAAAAAAAATTAGATGCCGTGTATATATATTATTCTCTAAATTCTTTAATATTGGGGAATCAAAAATTAAAAATATATAAAAACTTAAAATTGAGAAAAAAAACTGAAAAGAACGAAAAAGAATTCTTTTTATATTAAAAAAAACACTTACTATCGACGCCTCTTAAAAATAATTAAATCATAAAAACAAAAGTTAAACGAACATAATTTTGAGAAAAAATTTAAATAAATTTAAATATACTAAAAAGTTATTGCTGTAATTGTATATATTATTATAAAATTATTAAATTTAATCAATTCCTTGTAAAGTATAAAATTTAAAAATATGTTAAAACAAGTAAAAATGCCACGCACGCTATCTCGTTGCGGCTAAGGTATGGAGAAAGAAGTAAGGATAATTTTTAGAAAAAGGCTGACAAATAGAGAAAGGTTTGTTATGAACAATTCTTCATTTACCCCAATGAATTAAGATTTGGTATCTCTTTTACATTAGTAATTAATAAAGGTAAGAAATAATCCTAAGACCTAGATATTAATAACAAAAGTTCTTACTAGTTAAATTAGAATGTGGTATTATAAGTTTTTTGATATATTTTTTTATTTTTATTTAATTAAATTAATAATCTTAGTATCTTTAAAAAGGTATTTATTAGAAATATAGTCCGAATGTGCTAGTTAATTCAACAAGTGAAGATTATAGTTATTGATAACATGGTCATTGGATCAAAGTCTAATTTCACCACCAATTATCATGTGTCATCTTGGATTGAAATTTATATAAAATTAGTAGATATTACAAAATAAAATTGTCTCTCTATTTTTATGAAGTTTCAAGTAACAAAAGATCAACTTCAAGCAAAAATGAAAAGATTTCATCATGATGAAGTTCAAAACATAAAAAGGGATATTCATTAGAAATTTGGAGTTAAAATCGAACGAAAGCTATCAGTGGTGATTCTAGGGTGACGATGGATTTTATAAAATTGAAAGACAGAGACAAATCCCCATGAATTTCAAAGCATTTTGAATTGATTGGCAATCATAGCCTATGATTGTACGCACGGCCCATGATTCTATTTGAAGCAGACCAAGTTTGGTGGATGACTAACACTTGATTCTTCTCTGATTTCTCCTCTACCAAGCTATAAAACAAGCTCAACTTTGGCTGAGCACACAACAAGCGATATTCCACCAATAGTCAAGCAAATTTCATAGAGGATGGCCAGGAGTGTGAAGAAGTGTTCTAGCTTCAATTCTCATCAAAATACATCAATGATTGACAGAGATTCAAGCCAGAACAGCATCCACCATGAGTAGGAAAGATGTAGACTTTGTAGATACAATCACGACCATGATTGAAGTCAAGTTTAGGAGAGAGAAAATTCCAGATTCTAGTAAATCTTCCACAAGGAGTTACTATTATGTTAATTTGATATTTTTTTGAGTTTATTATAAACTTTACTTCATGTTTAAGATGAATTTAGTGACTACAACTATAGCTTAAATATATTTCGGGCTATTGAGAGTAACCCTTTAATATTTTACTTTTTTAATTTATATATATGCATGATTGTTGATTTACTTGGGTTTGTTGAATTTAGTTATAGATGATAATGGTTGCTTTTTTATTAATTGTATTTAGATTATTGCAGGTTATGAGGGTCAGTACAAAGGTGATTCTTAACCCTAGAACTCACTAATTGAACATATAATGACTAGACTGTGAAAGTAGTTGGACTATAGACTTTAATTTGTGAAACTTAATTTATATGTAATAACTTAGAAATTTTAATTAACTTGTTTTGAAAATATGGACGATAACTGAAAGTTGACTTCTAGCTTTGGATCCTATAATTAATTTTATGACCGCTAGACTATGAAAGTAGCTGAGTTATATTAGGGATACAATAATTTACAATTGTGCTTAATGAAGTTAATTAGGATTGATAAACAAAAAGACAAACGATTACTACTAAAACATTAGGATGAGTTACTAAAAGTAAATGAGACATCTTATAAATTTAAAGTGGATTTTCTTTTTATGTTTTTGGGCACTATTGTCAAGTCTTTGGTGCCACTAATGTGAATGCGTGATATTAAGATTTTGACACTGTTGTTGGAGATTATGTGCAAATTAATATGAATAAAAAAATCATGGGAGTATGAGCGTGAAACTACTTTTCACCCATAGCTTAATTTTATTTCTATTTTTTTATTTATGTTTAAGAAAATTAGGGTTTTAGAATTAATATGATGGGCAATAATTGCAATCATTGCCTGAGATTGAGAACTCAATTTCTTAAATTTTCTAAACTTTCTTTTAAAAAACAAAAGCAAAAAATTTTGCTTTTAGATTTTTACTTTTTCTATGTTTTACAATCCCATAATTTTTCTAGGATTTTTTTTTGAAAAATGTTATTTTCTCGTCCATGATTACAATCACAATTAGTGAAAAATATTGAAATTTTATTTTTACCCATAATTAGAAGTACTTTATCTAATTTTTGTTTTAAATTAGATATTTTTATCATTTACAGTCTTTTGAAATTTCTTGTAAGTATCTGAATTTTTGTTTTACAATCATCGCCTATAATTACAATCACACACGGCGGTTGTATTTAAGATTTTTATTTCTTTGTATTTTTTTTAGTATTAAAAATAAAATTTCAAAAAAAAAATCAGTCCATTATATATATATATAGCTCTAGTATCCAAAATGGTTTTAGGGACAGGAGTTGAACAATTTGAATAGCATAATACAACCCAAGTTTTATTGTTCTCTCATAACTTATATCATACAAACGCTCATACGTAGCTGTCAATGAGAGACTTTCTCATCTCGGTAACGATAGAGCTTGGCTGATTTTCTCTTAGCTTGAAAACACTTTCAATGACAGAGAGCTCGGTCGCAGTGGTGTCAGATCCACAGAAAGCAGTCCAATCATTCACAGTCATACCCGCTGCAATAACCTCGCTGCCCCGATTGACTGTTCCGGCAACCAGAGGGACTTGGAGAAGCGTTGAGAGTTCATCAAGGTCTTCAATGGACGTGTGTGGGTGAACCTGTTTTCATAGCCACATATCACAAGTTGAAGCAATTGATAATTAAGAAGGATTCCTAACTGCAAACTACGGTGACCGTGATTACCAGCCCCCCTCTGTTCGAAAATGTGCAGTAACTTCCAACTAGTATGTTTCCAGCTATAGTCTGCCTGAATACTTCTACTCCAAGAACATCTGCGATGAGCTCTTCAGTTTCCTGAAAATATGAGCATGCAGAATTTGGAAATCTGCTAGTAGACTAATGAAACCATTGAGTCGTCAAATATGCAACATCTTGGAGAGGTTATCTTCCAATGCAGAGAGGCGACTAGGCGAGTATAGAATGAATAAATAAGAGATGATATTAACAGATGAATTTGAAGATCTCGAGATAGCACAAGCATAGTGGATTCAATTACTTGCAAATTTCAATTTTTAGTGAAGAAAGATCTTTATATGCCACGTTATACAACTCTAAATCTATTTATGGTAAGTTCTGGTTCTCTAGTGACTATGAGATGGACTTGTTTACTTTGACGCTCTAATGCAGCGCTGAAGACCATTGACTATGAGACTACCTACTGAGCTTTTTGGCTAGCAGAATAATTCCTATTTATACATCTTGAAAGATTTTGGGTGCAAGGTGAAGAAAGGTGTGATATTTATCCTCTCCATGCAAGGATGGAAGATGTTGACAACTTTTTTTATCTTGGATACCAATGCATTTAAACAGCAAGACCCATAGATGCCTTAATAAAATGGTAGATTTGTAACCAAATTCTGCTTTGGACTAGGAAGAATGACATAGGACTGACGAGGACAGCATTATTGTGGACCTAGATTGGATGGATTTTATGACGGGAGTGCCAGGTTTCATTTGAGTGCCTACGTGGACCTAGATTGGATGGATTTTATGACGGGAGCGCCAGGTTTCATTTGAGCACCTACATCACCCGTAAACTCGTTTCATTCTTTAAGGGTAATTTAAAATTTCTTTTTTGTTGTCCCTTGTGCTTGTTTTAGTTTCTTATGATTCCTTTTGGAATTACACATGTTCAGATCAATTTCTTATAAATATGAAATGAATTTCCTCAGAAGTATTTTCTCCCTTTTCCATAAAAAATCCTTAAATTGCATCACATGCTTCATCAAACGTAGGAAATAACTTACCCTGTCTAGATCAGGATGTGTAAGAGCAACATGGTCATTACAAGCTATGCAATTGCCGAGAGCAGACAGCCTTTCCTCTATCCTCTGAACAACCACATTATCAGGCAGACTGTTCCTCAAATGTTGGAGCTCTGCCAAAACAATAAAACAGAAATTGACTAAAACAGTTAGCCTTAATACCACAAGAGCACGGAACATAGTATGTTAACCTGTTACCAATCTAATGTAAAAATCACTTCTTTTGCTCTAACTATTATGGATTTCCTTCTACATTAAATAGGTAAATTTAAGCCAAACAAGCATCAGTGTAAAAATTTAAGATATTCAAACCATGCTCCAGTTCTACACAGAAAAATAACATGTCAACAATTCTTTCATTCATCGAAATTACACACCTCCTCAATTTATCTCTTTATTGACAAAAGAAAACATAGGATAACATGGGTTTTTAAAGAAAAGATAGTTTCTTCCTCAACCATATCAATTTCCTAATAGAAGTTGTTATCTAATCAATTAGATATGGTCCTTCGTTGACAGTAAGTCCAATTTAACATTGTAAATATAACTATGTGAGTTATCATTCATCCTAGTGATCCCTATGGCGCACCCAATCAATGAACTTCACTTGTTCTGATAGCATGAAATCATGGTTATGATGTTCAATTCAATAAATTTTTTTGATATTATAAGAATGTGATTTGATATGCATATGTTTGGTAAAAAGAACATATTTAACTCAGATAAAGAATGAAAAGTGTTAAATGAGAACATGAAAGCATATATACATTGATCTTAGTAACGCTTTAGAATAGAGCAGAATAAGGGAGGAGACGCACAAACAAAGAAAAGATCCAATTCTTTTATAATAAAACATATGTGTGTAATATTTATAGCAAGGGACTGTCAAACCAAAACTACAAGCCACTAACTAAACTTTGTTCTAGTGTAGAGATATGGAATAGATCTATTTACGTGTATTTTACAAACATTCTTTTTAAACAGTAAAATGCCATTGCAGAACTTCTTTGGGCACACATAATTGGAAATAATCATTCAACTACGCAAACCACAACTATTAGTATATTGGTTCAAGCCTAAAAAACATGAGAAGAAACTTTACCTTGGTCGGTGGTGGTGTGTGGCAAGAGAAGCCCTTTATTATTTCCTGCATTAAAATAAGAAATGAGCAAGAAACATTAGAATGGATAAACAGCCTTTTTAGCACTTACCAGCACAGAGTCGTCCAATTATCCTAGTGCCAGCAATAGAGGTCTTGACCACAGGAATAACATCAACCAATTCAGCCTCAAACATGCTGCATATTGTCCAATCAAATATCATCCGCAAATGATAAAGATGCTATTGCACAAATAAAGTTTTTTGCACTATTCTTTTACGCTAGCAAACCTATAAAAGTTTTCTGATCCACCAATTGCAACTAAACAGTAGGTATTTGTCAGCTTTGAAAACACCCCAACTTCACAAGAATTCTCAAACTGAATCCCTGAAAAAAGTTAGATAATGACATATTGAGTACCTTTTCTGAATCTTTAGAGGTCTACCGACCTATTTCTACAGCTAAAATTTGCATGTTTTAAGCAATAATAGAAACCATAGATGCACCCAGTTGCCAAGTGAAGGCAATTTGCCAAGTGTTGATTTAGAATCAAAGAGCTAGAGGCATCCAGTTGTCATCTTAAGACAACTCAAAGATGCACCACGGGGCTGAAATTGAGTTGAATAATCTAATTTATTTATGCAATGAAGCATGCTATAGCTTTACATGGGACATTCTGGCCTTCGACCTTGGTTGTTGTTTGCATAAATCAATAATGAGAATTGCACAAGCGAAACAACTACTTAAAATCTAAAACAACCCCATCAAACTAATTCAGACTAATTAATGTGAAACTATATACCAATTTTCACAGTCAACATATTCAAACAATCTCCCCCTTTTCATAACATGAATAATTTAAAAAAATATAGTTGAGCTGCAGATGCTGGCACTTACGAGTAGCCATGAGGGCGGCTGCGAAGATCTTCACGACCTGCAATCGCCACAACAAAAGAAAGCAAAGTTAAAGATTTACTAAAAGGCTGCGAAGCTAAATGAACTCTTCCGTGCGCTCATTCACCGGTTTGTTTGTGGAAAAGAGAGCGCGCTAAACTGTTGATGACAGAAATAAGAAAATAGATAAATAAAAAATAACAATCTGTATAAATATTGGGAAATCTCATATAACAACAGTAATCTCTATATATCAACGAACAAACCGAAGTGACATCAGGGACATGATTCAACCATACGTAGAAGCGTAGACAAATTGTGATACTCAAGCAGATGAAAGATAAAGGAAATTAACACTGTTATTTTTCCCCCTTTTTCCTCATGATTATCACGAGGAGTAGCTGGCAAGCCTGCCTAAGGTCGACAAACAAGAAGAAAGCCCGAAATCGAGCACATGGTCGCGAAGAAGAAAGATGGAAAATAGGTGGCAGCAGCCATTGCCGGTTTGATCCCCGAGGTATTATATTTGCATATTTGATTGATATAGGGCATTTAAACCTAGAGAAATCATCCTCCAAAAATACAATTCAATGCTATCACCGCGTGATCCGCAGCACCAGACTAGTAAAAGAGAAAAAAATACGAAAAGAAGAGCAAACTTAGTACAAAAACTAGAACCTTGATCCGAATAGCAGAGCTTCAGAGAGAAGAAGCGAAAGTTGAATCCCAATAAACGAAGTTGCCGAATGGCTGGCTGCAAACCGATGATGACAAGCGGCGGTGCAAAATTAGGGTTTAGCTAGAATTGGGGGTTGGCGCTCTAAGGCTTTAGGTTTAGCTAATTTAGCTCTTAATACAGGATCAGAATTTTTGGCGGCCCGTACCGTTCGGCTTTTTGCCTGAAATAAGTGTGGCCACACCTCAGGACATTGCTTTTTAACGTCCACAAAAATGCATCTTGGTTTGAGGAAAAATATATAAATATCCTCGTGGATAAATAATATTAGATTGATTTTATCCAATCTGATGAACTACTTCTTAATTAAAATGCCTTAGTCAATAAAAATTAGTTTTGAAAAATGCAAAACGGGTTCGTGTGTTGATTAAATGTTTTAGACACGAGTATATTAAGTAATAATGTTAAATCAATATATCATATATTTATGGTTTAAATATTATAAGTTAAGTTCACAAGTCACAGATATGACATTGGTACTTAGATTTAGGTCTTCGCTACTAATATATGGTAAATGACATGCTCTAATTCACAGCTAGGAGATCATAATAATTGTCATTCGTTAAATCACATGATGTATGAGTAGTATGAGTGATCACATAATTTGTCTTTTCTTTTAACATTGTGTTTAGTATGAGAGAAAGTAGAAAAGAAAGGATGAAAAAGAAAGAAAAATCTTATTTTACCTTATTTAGTAGGAAAGGCAGACAAAGGGGAAGAGGGATAATAGCCTCATTTTCCCTCGAAACACGTTTTGCCCAAATCAGGCGAAAAGCTTAAAAATCATTGTAGACACTACTATCCATGCTCGAGACGTTGTTGTCTATGCTCGAGCTTCCCTTCGCCGCTGTTCATGTGAGCTCGAGCTAGCCCTCACTACTGTTCATGCATCCTCGCTGCCATTCATGCGAACTCGAGCTCACTCTCTGTCACACCCCTAGATCAATTATTAAAAATTCATATCATAAAAAAAAAATTAGCAATATGTATCTAGGATCCATACTCGATAACCTGTTCAACTATCAGTATATATAGAATCACAATGAACATCTTTTTTTTTTCTCTCTCTCTTTTTATGGGGTATTATACCCTCGTTGTTGTCCACATGAGCTCTAGCTCGCCCTTGCCGCCATCCACCTCGCCCTTACTACCATTTGCCTCACCCTCGCCATCGTCCATGCAAGCTCAAGCTCGCACTTGCCACCATCCACCTCGCCCATATTGCCGTACGCCTCACTCTCACTTGTCGTCCACGTGTGCTTAGCGGCTCACCGCCATACGCGAGCGTGAGATTCCCATCGCTGCTGTATGCGAGCTCGAGCTCACTACTCACCAAACGCATGTGAGTAGCACATGATTCCATCTTCCTTTCATTCCTTCTTTTCTTTCCCTCCTCCTTCCCTTTCCCCTCTTTTTTCCCTCCATCCTACTAAACACAGTGTAAGGAAGCTTGATAACTTAAGGCCCTTCCCATGTTTGAAAAAAATCTTTTGACTACATGAGTTTGATGCTTTGTACTTTTGTATTGATATTGATATTTTTGATGTTTGAAAAAAATCTTTTATGATTTGAATCCATTGTGATGAGGGATGTGTGGATTTTTCTATGTTCATGCATATGCTTGTGATGGAAATAGACCTATTATGTTGAATTTATTTCTTCAATATATATCTACTTGTTGAAATCTTTCATTGATTGATGTATAAGGTTTTGGTTAGGTATGTTGTTTGATGAATGAAATCTAAGAGTGAAGCATTTTTCTTGAATAAAATGAGCATATGAGTGTAATTTTTGAATTGATGTCAATTGATTAACCTAGTTGATGTTTAGTCTATTTTATTATTTGTTGGTAAGAAAGAATCCAAGATCCAAAAAGAGAGAGAGACTCCCCTACTTAGCACTGTGTAAAATTGACAGTGGTACCTAAGATATGGGTTGAAGTCTATAAAAAAGAGAAAGAGAAAAATGACTCCTCAATTTGGCACTGTGTCAAATTGATAGTGGTACCGAAAACAAGGGTTGAAGTCCAAATGAAAAGCATGTATCTATGTGGGTATATGCCATCCAAAAAGAATAAAAAGAAAAAATGAAGAAAAGGAAAATTTTGAGTGGAAAAAGATTTTGGATATCCTATTCCTGTAAACAAAGGTATGATAGATTTAAACTAAAACAAAGGTGAAATCATGAGATTGAGATTCTATTTATTATGCGAGTTGCGAAGTTTTATTTAATCAAAGTTGTGAATCTTAAATATTAATTTCAGAGGACAATGTATTTATCTAAAATTTTGTGCAAAAAGCTGATGGAATATTCCATGAGTGATTATATTTTAGAAATTTATTTTTCATAAAAGGTCATGTTTTCCATAGCATTGTTCTTTATTCTTTTTATTTGCTTGAGGACAAGCAAAGTTTGAGCCTTATGTGTTTGATGACATCAAAATTTATAGTATATTTTGTGTCATTTCATTACTCTTTTTGTGTCACATTTATAACTACTTTGCTTAAAATCATGCCCTTTTTTATCAAATATTGCAGAATCTACTTCTATTTTGGTTTTTGATGATTTTCAGGTAAAAGGGCACAATTTTAAGGTGTTTTCAAGCAAAATCAGATACATAGAAGAATTCTCATCATCAAGAAGAGGTTACATGACAAATTTTACGCAAATCGGAGCCACATACCAAATTATGGCAGTGCCATAATTCATATTACGGTACCGTAATTTCGAGTACTACCGTAATATCGGAGCACTGCCGTATTTTGGGATGATTTTGTATAGAAAGTTTCACTGAAATTACGGCACTACCGTAACTAAAATCACGTTGCCGTATTTTGAAGCAACTTCCAACCCGAGAGATTTCCAGAAATTACGGCACTGCCATAATCATTTCCACGGTACCGTAATTATGGTCGAATCCTGTACAGAAGAACTTAAAGAAAATACAGCACTGCCGTAACAGAATCCACGACCGTAATTCTAACCCTGGAACGTGATTTTCACGGTCAAATTGGAGTCTGATTTTTTGCGCGATCAATTGCTGATGATCCAGGCCCTTAAATTCAAAGCTGTAAGAAGGAAAAAGGGAGCCTCCGAGGAGGAGAACATGCCGAGGGCGAAAGCCCTAATTTTCATCCACTATCGAGGGAGAAATCGAGTTTTTCACTGTCGCCCTAGGTTTCGCTGTCGGGAAGCGTACAACGCATCTCCAGCCGTGAAATTTGAGGGGAAGCTTTGCATAGAGGAGGAGACGACACTCCAGAAGTTTCAGAGAGAAAGGATCTCGATCAGGGGAGAAATCAACGAAAGAGTGGGTGCCGGCACTGTTCATCGCGAGTTCTTGGAACAAATTACGGCTATAATTTTCATTACAGCCGTACTGTAAAGTTGATTTTCCTTTCTTTTCGATTTCTAATCAATCTAAACTATGGTTTATTGTATTTCTTCTTCCATGCTAGCTTAAACATCATATGGGACATGGTAATCCCCTTGAATTTTTATGACTAGATAACTTCTATTTTGTCAGAATAGTTTTATTATGATAATTCTACTTATGTGATGATTGCCAATAATTCTCCATAGTTTTCTTATTATCACACATGTTTTAGAGTTTTCGCAATATAGACTGAAAGGTGATTTGCTTGAGAACTTGAAACCCTAAATTTGAATTTAGGAACTCACCGTAAAAATTAGGTTAGTTCTTATTTCTTGATTATAGAAGAATAATTGCCATGTTTGATAATTTGAATCTAGGATTGAGTTATTTTGTTAAACGCAAAGATCTTATGCGAAAGTGAGGATCGGAGCATTGGAGAACCATAAGTAGAACCTGTGTTGAGACTCGAATGCACAAAAGTGATCCTTGAGATTCCACTTAAGATAATCAACTTATGATTCAGATGAACGAAAGTGATCCTTGATTTCTTTGATTGATGATTTACTTATTTTCAGCTTGGGATAGATCTTGCGCGAAAGCAAGGATCAGTCCCTGCATGATTGTCTGCACGAAAGTGAGATAATCCTTTTATGAAGTAAATTATATCATTATCATGATAAAATTAGACTGACGACCTTTTATTTATATCTAGTCATTGAAATTAAGGTGGATGAAACCCTAGTCCCAGTTTCTCTCTAATTTCGTGTTCTTTCTATCATTTACTTGCACTATAATCGATTGCTTAGCTAGTAAGAATACAACTATTTGGTACTTGTTGTGATTCGAAAGGACACACTTATAAATACAAGTAGGTAGACTTATTTCAGGTGTCGCGGCCAAAACCTAAGTGTTGGCGTACAGGGCTATTGTCACTCCCTGACACCGCTCCAAAAACTTGTTGTCCCTAAACTTGTAGTGTCCGCAAGTGCACGGATACTCGAAGAAATAAAGAAAAGTATCGATCCCACAGAGACCTTATTGTTATGTACCAAATAATTATTTTCGTACTAGCTAAGCAAATCGAATATGATGCAAGTAAATAATAGAAAGAGTGTAAAGATAAACAGAGAGATAAACTGGGACTAGGGTTTCATCCACTTTAATTTCAATGACTAGATATGAAGAAAAGGTCGTAAGACTAATTTTATTATGATAAAGACTTAATTTACTTCATAAAGGGATCATCTCATTTTCGTGGAGACAATCATGTAGGGACCAATCCTCGTTTTCACACAAGATCTATCCCAACGTTGAAGATAAATAAATCATCAATGAAAGAATTCAAAGATCACTTTCGTGCATCCGAATTCTAAGTTGATTATCTCAAGTGGAATCTCAAGGATCACTTTCGTGCATCCGAGTATCAACACAAGTTTTACGATCCTCACTTTCGTGCAAGATCTCCACATTTGACACAATAACTCAATCCTATATTCAAATTATCTAACATGGTAATAAAATCATTAAAATCACAAAATAAGAACTAACTTAATCTCTTACAAAAAAGCTCCTAACATGCAATTCTAGGGTTCCAAAATCCCAAGCAAGTCACCTTTCGGTCCTTATTGCGAGAATTCTAAAACATGAATAATAACATCAATCTATAGAGAATCAAAGTACAAATATTCATATAAGTAAAATTATCATCATAAAACTATTCTGATGAAGGTAAAAAGTTATCTAATCATTAAGAAATCAAAGAGGATTACACCCTAAGTCCCAAAGATGTTTAAACTTGAATTAAAGAATAAATACAATAAATCATAGTTTAGAACGATCAGAAAATGAAAATAAGGGAGAAACAATGTTACAACACGGCTGTAATAGAAATTACAGCCGTAATTATGTAAGTGAATAGTGCTGGTGCCGTTCTTTCATCGATTTCTCCCCCGTCTAATCTCCTCTTGCTCTAAAACTTCTGGTGTGTCGTCCCCTCCTCCAAATGAAGCTTCTGTGTGAAAATCGCAACCTGAGGTGTCCTCTACGCCTCTCGGCGTGAGGCCAAACCCTAAGCGCCTCTCTGTTGATTGCTCCCTCAATAGATGATAAAAATTCCGCCTTTTGGTTCGTGTGTCTTCTCCTCTTTTAGACAAGTCTGCAGCATCTTTCAGATCTTAATTTGGAGGTCTGGATCAAAAGATATGGTCCGCGCAAGATTCGGGCTTCGGAGTTGACCGAGAAAATCGCGAGCCGCGTTGTAATTACGGCCGTAATGAAGTTTACGGCAGTGCCGTAATATGGACAGCGAGTTCTCGGGTTGAAATATTCTGGAATTACGGTACCATGAAGTTCTTTACGGCAGTGTCGTAATGTCAACAATCCTTCGGGTGGAAAATCGATTGTAATTACGGTACCGTAAATTCCATTACGACGGTACCGTAAACATCATCCAGCCTCTGTCCAAAAATGCTCCAAAATATGGCACCGTAAAGATTATTACGGCAGTGCCGTAATCTCGTGAAATTTCTCTGGCTGGGAAAACTCCAAATTATGGCACTTCACGGGAATTACGGCAGTACCATAATTTTGATCTGCGAGTGTAGTCAAATTACGGTACCGTAAATTCCATAATGGGGGTGCCGTAATTTACTCTGAAGCTCCAACTCTTCTGAAATTTGACGTGTGATCTCCTCTTGATGTTGTGAATTTAATTATGCATCTGGATTGCTCGAAATCGACTAAAAACCATGCCTTTTTGCCTGAAAATCACCAAAAACAGAAAAGAGTGTAGATTTTGCAAATATTGATTAAAAAGACATAAAAATAAGCAAAGTCTATGAATATGACACAAAAATACCAATAAAATGGCACAAAATTTACTATAAATTTCGGTGTCATTAGTACTTAACACGTAGATCTCTGTGGGATCGATATTTTTTTATTACTTTGAGTATCCGTGCATTTACGGACTACAACAAGTTTTTGGCGCCGTTGCTGGGGACCTTAGTTTTGTTAATATCAAAATAGTTGTTAGTATTGCTAGACTAAGTTTTATTTGTTTTAGATTTAACTTTATTTTTTTTTTGCAAGTTTTGGATATTCACAAGTTGTGACTGAACTGTGATTTTTAAAATTTTTTTATTTGCTTGTGTTTTGTGTTTTTTATATATTTTGAAGAAAAAAAATTTGATTGATTGGTGTTGGATAATCTTTCTGTTCTTGATAGATTTGAAGATATGTCTTTTAATCACAACTCGTGGGCAACTAAAAGAGATGAGGTATATATGCCACAAGGTAAGTATGAAGATGATTCATTGTGCACTCTTGCAGATAAATTGAAATTACACTCTTATATGCACCCTGCTATGACATCTTATTCTTCTATTAGATGTGATATTTATGGATGTTTTGATCATTATACTTTTGATTGTCAATTTTTAACTCCTCCAAATCATGTTTCTGAACTATACTTTGAGGATACTAAAGAATCTAGGCTTAAATCCATGCTTGAAAAATTCATGTCAAATCAAAACCAAATCATAACAAATCAAGACAAGGAAATTGAAGATCTTAAAGGGATAATTAGTCAGCTTGCTTCTCAAGTAGAATCTTTAATAGCTCATAATAAAATTTTGGAAACCCAAATAGCACAACAAGCTTGTTTATTTGAGTTTGATTTGGAAACTGATGAAATTGAATTAGAAAATTCCCCCTCTGATTATGATTGTTTTGAGATTGAGCCTTATGTGAACATTAATGAATCTCACTCTGATTTTGATGATTATAAAATTGATTCATTTGATAATTTATTTGTGGAAAAGGTTGATGAAATTGATTTTGTTAAATCCCCTCTTGATTCTAGTGAAAAAATTGATTCTTTTGATGCTGTATTATTTGTGGTTGAATCTGATAAAGGATATGAGGGGATTGATTTAGAAAAATCTTACTCTAATTTTGTTAGTAATTTTGAAACCGATGAAGTGCATGAAGAACTTGAAAAGGATTTGAAAATTATGAATATTAATGAATCTCACTCTGATGCTTTGCCCATATCTATTGTTCAATCTTCTGATTTATTTGAAAATTTATGTTTTATTGAGGAATCTAATGTGAGACAGAAAGACTATTTTCATGATCCAATACTTGAATCTTTTGATGGAAGTCCTATTGCAATTGAAGATATAAATTTGAAGAAAGGACTAATGATTTTGCTTATTGACAAATATAGGAAGATCATTGAATATCCTTTGAGTGGAATTGAAAATTTTGATTTCTGCATATTTGAGAAAGCCACGTCAATTATGATTTATATGAAATTTTGGATGTTTGGATTAGTGGCTAAACTTTTAGGACAAAGAAAATGCAGAAAATTACATGCTATTTACTATGGTACTGATCCTCCTGCTTCTCCATGATATTTGATTTTTGGTCAAGCTTTGGACCTAAAAATTAGCGCTTCTTGGGAGGCAACCCAAGTACTCTTACTTAAGTTAATTTCTTTTATTTTAGTTTATTTTTAGAATTAATTTTTCTTTTCTTTTTGTAGGGAAAATCAAATTTTGGGCAAAATACGGCATTGCCGTAATCTTTTTTACGGTGACGTAATTTCGGCTGATTTTTGACCCCGACAATTTTTCATCTTTTACGGCACTACCGTAATAATTTTCACGGTACCGTATTTTTGGTTCGTTTTTGACCAGAACTTTTTGTGAGTTTTACGGCAGGGCCGTAATCATTTTTACGTGCTGTGTTTTTGAGTAATTTTTGACCCAAAAATTTTGTGTACATTACGGCACTGCCGTAAGGAATATTACGCCCGTAATGTTAAAATTGCATTCTGCTTATCTGATTAGGTATTTTCTCGCAGTGATTTTAAGAAACTGGGGTGGTAAAATTTTTGATCTTTGGCACAAACATGAAGTACTCATCTTTTTCTATTATTTGGATATTTTTATTGAATTTTAAAGTTCATGGATCATCCTATAACACATAGCATCTTTTGGTACTTGATTAATTTATGCAGCAGTTTTTCTTGACTAATCTGATTAGCTCTTTTGCTGCAGATATTTAAGATGCTTTTATCAGTTGAAATTCTGATCTTTCATAATAGAAACTTTGCTGTTGGTTAAGAGATATCGACTAACAACACTTTCCCTATGACTTGGATAGTAATAATGAGTTGATAGATATCCCTTACTATTTATGATGGCCTATCCAGTCTCATCACTATCAAAGTTATATGGAGCCTATAAGGTCACACACGCAGACACTTGTTGTAATATCCTAGTGTAGTCCTATAGTGAAAGTGGATGAAATCACTTTTGTGGAGTAGGAGGGTGGCCGAGGCATATCAGATTCGCCGACTAAGGCAGACATGATTATTGGGCATGTCAGATGTGTTGGCTGAGGCAGACATAATGATATGGCATGTCAGATATGCTGACTGAGGCAGATATGATTATTGGGCATGTTAGATGCACCAACTGAGGCAGACATGATGATAGGGCATGTCAGATGCACCGACTGAGGCAAACATGATGATAGGGCATGTCAAATATGCCGACTGAGGCATACATGATTATTGGGTATGTCAGATGCACTGACTGAGGCAAACATGATTTTAGCGGCCTATCAAAGGACCGGGGCGACATCTGTCGCTAAGGATAGTCAGATCTGAGTGGCTTTGTGATGTAGAGTGGATATGGGAGGTGTTGTAAATTCCTACACTAGGGTTTATAATTAAACTTCATTACTGACTTCAAGCACAGGCAAAATCTCAAGAGGCAATAATAGTCAATTACAATGCAAACAACTATAAATAGTTATGCTCTCAATTTTAAGTGGAGATTCTATCAAGCATGCGCACAGAAATATAGAGCAGATACGATGGATAACAAGATAAGTAAAATACTGGTTGTAAAGTACGCTAAGAATTTAAAGAATTAATATCATGACAAATGAATTTGATGCTCACTATTGGTTCGTCCAAGCTAAATCCTATTGGTTTGAATTGGATCCGGAGAAGGCAGGGAACCCAGCAAATAGACTCACAGTCCACCTTCCACACATGCGCAAGCGAAGAGATGTGTGTCGGACTGAAGAAATCAGCGGCGGAAGGCTCGACCGTGACGCACCAGGGGCAATCATTTCTGATGGCAGTGTTCAGGCAGCATTGTGGATGTGGAGGTGATGATGGAGCAGAGCTTGACGGCAAATATGGATTTGGTTTCAGAGGAGTCCGACCGGCGTTCGTGAGGGAAGCGGACGAATCTAGGGATAAAAGAGATGAAACGGTGATATAGGAGGCGTCGATGGTGATTGGCGCGACGTTGAAGAGGGCAGTGGGTAATTTCTGTGGATGAAGGCGGCCGGTGAGAGGGAAGAGCAGCACAGGGTTTCTCAAAGACCATGTGATGTGGCGTGGCAGCAGATCGATGAAATCGGAGGTAGGGGAGGACGCGACGAGGTGGAAGTTGTATAACGGCAGACGTGTGCGGGGATGGAGGCGTCTGGTTTGGCGAGCTGACATTGATGGCGGCGGCTGGAAATCTGGACGAGGAAGGAGAAGGTGATCGACTGGATGAGGAAGGCAGCAAATGCGATTGGAGCAGGCGAGAACAACGATGAGATAGGTGAAGAAGGAGGTGGCGAGCAGACGTTGATGGCGGTGGACTTGGCAGCGTGTGGATGGGTTGATGGCGATTTCACTATTTTCGGCAAGGAGAAGGGGTGAATTGTGGAGGAGTGACACGGGCATGATTGAAATCAGGAAGTGCGGATAGAACAAGCCCTCACGGCCAACACCAAAGGTGCGAGAATTAATGCAATGGAAAATTTTATTGAGCAAAAATTATTCCTTCCCTAAGGGATTACAATGTTAAATAGTCGATTGTCCTAGCTAAATTTAGACAATCGTGTCCTACTAGGAATTGCCAAAAAATTACATGCCAAAAATAAAATAATGCCCTAACAATAATATCTAATAAAAGAAAATATAAAAATTAAATTCAGTTACTCGTACAATAACGGGTCGGCTTTCGATGGGCCTGTCTTCTATGTCCTCATCAATTCTCCTGGGGGCAAAAAATTCACCGAAGGTGAATTGTCAAAATTATAGGCATCCAACTTTTCCGGTGTGATCTGTTGAAGTTCGTCTTCGAGAATCCATGTGTTATCTGTATCTAGATGATTTTTCCACTTTACCAGGTATTGATGTTCTGCTTGATCAGGATGAAGAATAATTTGATCTTCTATTATGCCTTCAATGTCATCATCTTGTACTTCATCCGGAAGATGTGGTGGTGTTAATTCACTTGATTCTGGTTCCTTTGGTGCGTAATACAATGATATATCTTCCAAATTAAAAATAGGAGTAATTCCCAAGTTTTTAGGTACATTTACAACATAGACATTCTCACTTATTTTATGTTTAATCGTAAATGGGCCTATACTTCTTGCATGCAATTTCTTGATAGAACCAGGTGGAAGTCTCTCAGCTCTCAATCTCACTATCACTCTATCTCCCTCACTAAAATTTTGTGGCCTACGATGTTTGTCTGCATTGCTCTTATACTTATTATTGCTTTCTGAGATTTTGTGCCTAATTTCAGTATGAAGTTCATGGATATGTTTAACAAAAAGAATTAGTAGATTGTGATCGTCGAGTAGAAGCAAGTAGAGGTAGGTGATCAATTGGTTTGTTAGGTTGCATACCAAGGACCACTTGAAATGGGCTGAGACTAGTTGTCCTGTTTACTACACTATTGAATGCAAACTCAGCTGTTGGCAATGTATCTTCCTAATTGGTTACATGATCCCTAATAAGACATCTTAACAAATCACCTAAACTTCTATTTAACGACTTCAGTCTGACCATCTGTTTGAGGGTGGTAAACAGAAGAAAATTTAAGTTTTGCGCCTAACAATGTCCATAAGGTCTTCCAAAAATAACTTACAAAACGGACATCCCTATTAGAAGTGATCGTGTGGGGTACACCATGCAACCTAACAATTTCCTTAAATATATAGCAGCTATGTGAGAGGCATCAGCAGTTTTCTGACATGGTATAAAGTGGGCCATCTTAGAAAATCGGTCTACAACAACAAAAATAGAATCATGTCGCGCTTGTGTACGTGGCAACCTTATAACAAAATCCATATTGACATCTTGCCAAGGTGTATGGGGTATGGGTAATGGTGTGTACAATCCTGTGTTTTTCTTTCTAGTTCTCATGTGCTGGCAAGTTCCACAATGTCTTACTATTCTTGCAACATCAGTAGCTAACTTAGGCCAATAAAATCGATCAGTAACTAGACTAGTGGTCCGGTCTCTACCATGATGTCCAGTGACTCCTCCTGAATGTAACTCCCAAATAAGAAAATCACGCATCGATGTACAAGGAATACAAATTCTATTACCAGGATATAAGTATCCATCTCGTAGAGCAAAATTAGAGTCAACTGCCTGGTCATTTGAAAGCTTGGTGAATGTCTCAGAAAAATCTGGGCAGTCAAAATAGGCTTTCTTAATTTCATCAAAACCCACAATCTCAACTTGCATTGTGTTGAGTAGGATATGGACCCTACTTAGAGCATCCGTGACTTTGTTTCGTTTGCCAGATTTGTGTCTAATGACAAAAGAAAATTGTTGCAAATATTCAAAATATTTTGCATTGCATCGGTTTAAACGCTTTTGAGTGTTAAGATAAGCCAAACCCTGATAGTCACTAAAAAGGACAAACTCCTGATGTAAAAGGTAATGACGCCAATGTCGTAATGATTGCACCACTGCATAAAACTCCTTATCATATGTTGAACATTTCAATTTAGTGTCATCTAACTTTTCACTAAAAAATGCAATGGGGTGTCCTTCTTGACTTAACATGCCACCAATACCTACACCTGAAGCATCACATGTAACCTCAAAAACTTTATCAAAATTAGGTAGGCGTAGTACAGGAGCAGATGTCATGAGATCCTTAATATTTTGAAAAGCGCAACTAGTAGCAGATGTCCATTGAAAATCCCCTTTTCGAATACAATCAATAATAGGAGCCGTGATGGTACTAAAATTTTGGATGAACTGATGATAAAAAGTTGTGAGTCCATGAAAGCTTCGCACAACATGTAAAGTGGTCGGTTCAGGCCAATCCGTGATTGCCTTCACTTTTTCAGGATTAGCGGATAATCCCTCTTTTGAAATAGTAAATCCTAAGAAGACAACATGGTCTGTTAAGAAAGAGCATTTTTTTTTAGATTCACATATAATTTTTCTTTTTTGAGAATTTCAAAAGTGAGCCTAAGATGTTCCAAGTGCTCCTGACGTGTCTTACTATAGATAAGGATGTCATCAAAATAAACAACAAGAAATTTCCCCATGAATGGCTGAAGAACCTGTGTCATTAGTCTCATGAACGTAGAGGGGGCATTTGATAGGCCAAAAGGCATAACTAGCCATTCATAAAGACCAACTTTTATCTTAAAAGCATTATTCCATTCATCACCATGGCGAATTCGAACTTGATGGTATCCGCTATGTAAATCAATTTTGGAGAACCAATTCGATCCTACAAGGAAGTCTAACATGTCATCTAATCTAGGGATCGGAAACCTATACTTCACAGTGATTTTATTTATAGCCCGACAATCAATATACATTCTCCAACTCCCATCTTTCTTAGGAGTAAGGAGAGCAGGAACAACACACGGGCTAAGACTCTCTTGGGTAAAGCCCTTTCGAAGTAAATCATTGACTTGGCATTGTAATTCGGCATGCTCAGTTGGTGTCATCCTATAATGTGGGAGATTAGGTAAGGATGATTTTGGCACTAAATCAATGGCTTGTTGAATATCCCTAACTGGTGGTAATTCGTCAGGTATGATATCAACAAAGTGGTTTAATAACACCTGGACATCAGGATCTATTTGTTGACTAGTAGGGAGAGTGGCTTCTTTTATTAGCAATGTGAACACTACTTTCGACTCAAGGACATCAGAAATAAAGGGTGGAGGTCGAATAATGTTCAATGGCTTTTCATTCAATGAATCTTTTTTTATCATGCCTTTGGATGTCGAATCTCTCAATTCTTTTGGGGGAGATGGGGTGCGCCAAATTTTTTGTCCCTTGTATTAAAAAACATAGGTATTGTCATGACCAAAGTAGGTAACGTTAAGGTCATACAACCAAGGTCGACCTAAAAGAATATGGGCAACGTCCATGCTAAGCACATCACACCACACCTGATCAGAGTAAGATGCAAAGTGTAAAGGCACCTTGCATCTATTGGTAACTTGTATATTTGACTTATCTACCCATGCGACCGAATATGGGAGGGGGTGTAGTTCAAGGCTGAGTCCAAATTTGGTGACAGCCGAATGAGACACAACATTAAGGCTGCTGCCTCCATCGATCACAACTTTGCAAGGGTGACCATTGCATTTAGTATAGGTGTAGAAAATGCTCGTCCTACGCCAATCCTCTGCAGGCTTGGCTTGGACTAAAATACACCTAACAATAGCATTAGTGTGTTGTGTTTCTTCTAACGTTCCTTCATCTTTTGTGTTAGGGTATTCATCAAACTCATGATTAACATATTCTGTATCTTCATCCTCTTCTACATGTGATTGTGTGTCATCACTGATATATAACGATTGTTTTGGGCACTCAGATGCGTAATGACCCTTTTCATGACATTTGTAACAAGCTATAGTGTTGACATCTCATTTAAGTGGGGCCTTTCCTTTCTCTGTAGCTTGTGGTACATTTGATGTTTGTGGTTCAGTGGCTCTAGGGGGTCGGTTAGTTGTGTCAAGATTATGCCTCTGTTGGGTTGATGGTGTAGAATGACGAAATTCAAATTTTTGGTAATGCTCTATCTCAGATGCACGTTGAAAGGCCACTTCGATTGTATCAATGGTGTGAATCACCATTTCACGATGAATCTCAGGGCGTAGGCCTTGTTCAAACCGTGCCAAGGTTAGTTCTGGATCTTCGTGCATGTCGCAACAAATCATGAGCTCATCAAAGCGAGCCATGTACTCAGCGACTGTACTTGTACCCTGACGCACTCTATGGTACTATTCAAGAAGACGTTTCCTAAAATGGGTAGAAACATATTATTCACACAGTTTAAGTTTCATCTCATCCCATATGTCTATAGGTGGCTGACGTTGGTGAGCTAATTATCTTTCGATGTTTGTCCAATAAAGTTTTGCTGGTCCCTGTAAAGTCAAACTTGCTAACAGAACCTTACGATGTTCTGGTAGGAGACACCTGTCAAAGTATTGTTCCATAGCAACTATTCAATCCAAGAAAACACATGGATCAAGACTACCGTCAAAGGTCGGTATCTGTAATCGAACAGATCGAATGATGGCATCATCCTCTCGATCCCGTCGATTAAATCGAGGTGCTACAGGCTCCCTATGTGGAGATGGATTCGTCTCCCAATCATGTCGATCAGGAGTGTGTGTCCTAGTATGGTGTCTATGAGGGTCAGAATTTGTAGTGGGTCTACATGTGTGATGTTCTATCGGTTGTTCATCTAGTGGTGATCTACGTGTTAGTGTTTATGCCCTACAGACCAATGTATGAACCTGGTCAGGTATTATTTGAATGTACTTTGATAAAATTGATATAATCAATGAAGGCATGGTCGTTATTATGCAGATTGTTTTACCTGCGTTGATGTATTGAATTGCATAAATAATGTCCCCAGTCAAGGTACCTTAGCCGATAAGGGACAGCTTTGGTATGTGTGAGACTAGTGTATGAGCTGGTTAGGTGCGAGACACAGTAACGCAGACATACAGGTGCATCATCATTAGTTGCACTGGAGTGATCCACCATGAGGATTGACTTGTCTAGTCAACAAGTCAATCTCACATGCAAAAGGTTTGCATTGATTCTTAGACTTGAGGTATTCATGTTTAGATATGATGATGGATGTGTTTTGATACAGTCTTACATCTCTCCGTAAATGGGTGATCAAAATGACTGTCATTGGACATATCATAAGTCATATAGAGACATGGATGACCAATAGTAGGATTTGTCCTTTCCTTAAATTGGAAGCATGATATCCACTTTGGGGCGCCCCACCTCATTGGTGCATGACAGGAATATATGACCATCCTATTTGAGCCATGACCAATAAATTGGATTAATAAATATGAGACTAATCCAATGGCAGAATATCAGTTCAGGCAAAGGGATCTAGAATGAATGGGAATCCTCGTTGCTTGTAAGGGAGTTGTTGCCAGATGACTTTAGTCCTATGACATGGGTAGTAGTGATGTGTTACTAGATACCTCTCACTACTTATGATGTTTAATCATCATTGTCATCACCATATGGATCCTACGGGGTCACACGCAATAGACTCTTGACGTTGAATTTTGATCTAGATATCTTGGAATGTATTTGAGTTCAATCTGATTCTGAGTCCAAGACAGATTCATAGAATCTGAGTCCAATTAGGATTCATGGTTAAATCTGAGTCAAATTTGTACTCTATATCTGAGTTAAATTTGGACTTGGGATTACAAACCATGTTGGATTCAAATCCTAATTTAATTACGAATTAGAATCCTAATTCAATTAGGAATTGGAATCCTAATCCAACTAGGAGTTGGAATCCTAATCCAACTAGGAATTGGAATCCTAATCCAACTAGGAGTTGGAATCCTAATTCAATTAGGAATTGGAATCTTAATCAAACTAGGAGTTGGAATCCTAATTTAATTAGGAGTTGGGATCCTAATCCAACTAGGATTCAAATCCTAATGGGATTGGATTTGGATGAGGCCCATATTGGTGGGCAAAAATCATAATTCAATAAGGATTTAAATCCAATGCCAAATTAGTGATAAAATCCAAAACCTATTAGGAGTTGTCGATTAAAACTAATTATGGTAAATTGGAATCCTAATGGGAGTAGGATTCATGCTTAGCGTATGGCTTAATTCCATATATGGAATTTGTGCCAATTGCTTGTATGAATCCTAATGGAATTATGTTTTCATAATTGGAAACATACTTGGATGTGTGGGCTGGTATGATGGCGTGTGAAGCTTGATTAATTCAAGTAAGATATACGCCAATCTCATATGGAAAGTCCAAATACTAATTGAACTCATAATCCCCCTCTTGATAAGGCAAGAAGGTAGATTATTTCTATACTTCATGTTGCGCCAATTCAAGAGAGGATGTGGCTAATGTCTTGCGGCAATTCCTTGGAGGAATTGCGCCAAGAGCAAACATGGAAAGATAAGAGGAGGTTTGGGGTAAGTTGGTGATAAAAGAAGGGGTGTGCGCCCCTCTCTTTGATGATGATCTCTATGCCAAGGCAAGGCAACTTCAACTAGAAGTTGCAAAAGCTTTGGAAGCCCTAGTCGCCCTCCTTCTTTAGTGTTGTGCCACCATCCCTCTTCATCCTTGTTTGGCCGAAAGTCTCCAAGCAAGGGGATTTGTTGGCGTGGAGAACAAGGAAGAAGAAGAAGGACATTCCAAGAGGTGATCTTCTCTTCCTCGGGCTAGCACCAAGCGTGGAAGGGAGCAACGTTGAGAAGGTTGATGTGTGGATACTTGTAGAGGACGAGCATTTGATCGTCTTCAACCTGGCATCATCAACTAGACAAGCAAAAGAGGTACCATCTCTAACACATCCTTGTGTTCCTCTCTCGCATGGATCCTTGGGCAAAGGAATATGTTTCGGGTATAATGTGTCTTCCGCTGCGTCCTTGGACTGCAAATTTTTTAATATTACACCTGGTATTCCCTAACACTAGGACGAGATGTAGGCTGAGCCATTTCTAAAAGATCTAGATGACTGTTAAGACGCACTACTAGTTCTTCATGTTGTACCAACATAGAGTAAAATGCGTCCATCTGGGCATTCAATCGTTCAAGTGTCTTGGACAATTGGTCTCACTCAGTATTGGAACTAGATAAAGCTGGAGGTTGATATTCATGTCCTGATCTGGTGATCATAATGTAGATCCCTTAATTTTTTTTATGGGGATCCTAGTTTGATATGTAGTAGTGGATGGAAACAAGGTTTATGTAGTAGTGGATGGGGATTAAGGTTTTCTGTTATACCAATTTGATGTAGAGTGGATATGGGAGGTGTTGTAAATTCCTACACTAGGGTTTATAATTAAACTTCGTTACTGACTTCAAGCACAGGCAAAATCTCAAGAGTCAATAACAGTCAATTGCAATGCAAACAACTATAAATAATTATGCTCTCAATTTTAAGTGGAGATTCTATCAAGCATGCGCATAGAAATATACAGCAGATACGATGGATAACAAGATAAGTAAAATACTGGTTGTAAAGTACGCTAAGAATTTAAATAATTAATATCGTGACAAATGAATTTGATGCTCACTGTTGGTTCGTCCAAGCTAAATCCTATTAGTTTGAATTGGATTCGGAGAAGGCAGGGAACCCAGCAAATAGACTCACAGTCCACCTTCCACACATGCGCAAGTGGAGAGACATGTGTCGGACTGAAGAAATCAGTGGCGGAAGGTTCGACCGTGACGCACCAGGGGCGATCGTTTCTGATGGCGGTGTTCAGGCAGCATTGTGGATGTGGAGGTGATGATGGAGCAGAGCTTGACGGTGAATTTGGATCTGGTTTCAGAGGAGTCCGACCGTCGTTCATGAGGGAAGTGGATGAATCCAAGGATAAAAGAGATGAAACGGTGCAGGAGGTGTCGATGGTGATTGATGCGGCGTTGAAGAGGGCGGCGGGTAATTTCTGCGGATGAAGGTGGCCGACAAGAGGGAAGAGTAGCACAAGGTTTCTCAAAGACCCTGTGATGCGGCGCGGCAACAGATCGGTGAAAGTTGGATAACGACGGATGTGTGCGGGGATAGAGGGGTATGGTTTGGCGAGTGGACATTGATGGTGGCGGCTGGAAATCTGGACAAGGAAGGAGAAGGCGATCGACTGGATGAGGAAGGCAGCAGATGCGATCGGAGCGGGCGAGAACAATGATGAGATAGGTGAAGAAGGAGGTGGCGAGCAGACGTTGATGGCGGTGGACTTGGCGGCGTGCGGATGGATTGACGGCGATTTCACTGTTTTCGGCAAGGAAAAGGGGTGAATTGTGGAGGAGCGATGCGGGCGTGATTGAAATCAGGAAGTGCGAAAAGAACAAGCCCTCACGGCCAACACCAAAGGTGCGAGAATTAATGCAATGGAAAATTTTATTGAGCAAAAATTATTCCTTCCCTAAGGGATTACAATGTTTAAATAGTCGATTGTCCTAGGTAAATTTAGATAATCATGTCCTACTAGGAATTACCAAAAAATTACATGCCAAAAATAAAATAATGCCCTAACAATAATATCTAATAAAAGAAAATATAAAAAATTAAATTCAGTTGCTCGTACAATAATGGGCCAGCTTTCGATGGGCCTATTTAGATCTTCTAGGCCCGTCTTCTATGTCCTCGTCACTTTGCTCTCTGACTTGCTCTGGATAGTAAGGGTGAGACAGGGGTGACACCCTTGGTTCAGTGGAGAGTTGAGATTCTTAGGATTTGATATGCAGCTTAAGGACCCATCCATGGGGATTGGAGTTATTTAGCTTGGTCAAAATTGATTTTTGAGCTAGATTTCTATGCTGCATATTCCACTTACGTGGAATTTCAGCTAAGCGCAGTAGGTGGACATTTTTCTTCGAAGACGTGTGAAGCTGTCAAGAGAAGCTTCCAGCTTGTGACAAATGGGAGAGCTTGATGGATTTCCTCCAGGTGACTCCAGAAGATTTCGAGGGCGAGAGTCCTCCTCCCATCCGATGAGGCTGCTCTCTTCTCTCTCGTCAGAGTTGGGGCTTCGGTTTTCTCTGCCGGTGACGAGGACTCTAGCCGCCCTATGTCTGGAATGTAGCTGGAGGAGCTGAATGGGTTCCTTTCTTGTCATGATCGTGGATGGAGCAGCCCTTATGGGCTCGGTATAATTCTTCATCTTTCACTTGCATGGATTGCACGATTTTATGGATTCTATGGGGGTTCTCCTACGCTGTTTATTGTAAATGTTGGTAACGTTGTTCTAGCTTGGCATTGGTTAGACTTGTTTGGTTTCATGGCTGGTTTTCTTGGGTTTCCTATTTCTGCCGAGAGCTCTTGCCTAACCTTATTGTTCCCTATTTTGGTTCTTCTCTCCGCCGTGACTGGCTGAACTTGTGCAGGCTAATTCTAGCTTATAGCTGGTTGGTTTTGATCTGCATGTCCGTGGCCATGTTGTGCCTCAGATTCCTATGTTTTTATTTGTGGTTTTCACGCTAAGTTTTTTTGGTTGTAATATATCATTATGTGATGTTGAATTGTACCTGTACTGCGATGGGTGAACGCTGTGTGCGATGCATGCTGTGATTTGCTTGAGTTGTGCTATGTGCTAGCCACGTTGGTTCTTGCCCTGCGGGTACGTGAATACCCCCTAACTCACATGTGTTATCTCCTAGTGGCTTAGTGGGAAAAGAGAGTATGAGAATTTTGTGTTTCTTTCTAAAAGACAGAAAAAGGGGTATGACACTTGAGATCATATTTTGATCGAATAGACTTTGATCAAATTATGTATTAATTCAGGTCTATTTGGACATTGAACAATTTAGATCAAGGCAAGATTGTTGTTGATTGAACGAAAGATTCATATCAATTGATCTGTAGTAAAAATGAGGTTGAATGTCTACTCTAAGTAATCTAAAGTAGCTAATTAAGCTTTAGCCCCAATGAGAGAAAGGGCAGAGGCACTTGGCCTAGGGCACTAGTGCTATCTAGGTAAATGATTAGTATATAGGGAATGCACTGGATTGCTTTATTGGGCTTTGGGCCTAATAAGAGGTAGCATGGCGGCTCAAGCATTAGGCACTTGTAGAAATATATTCACACTAATGACTAATGACATCTCCAGACTTGGTGCCAATTCTACTTTTATATCATCGCTGAAACGATGGCACAAAGTAGGGAACACACATTGCAAGTGCACAATTAGTCATAATAATAAAAATATCGATTCCAAAGGAACTATAAAATTAAGTACTAAATTTATCATGATCTCATAATCTAGGGAATTTGATAATTAGTTAGCTATGTATAAAAAGTAAATTAGGGCAATTTGTAATCAAACCATTTGAAGTGCCGTGGTATGGGATTTCATCATAATAATTTTCAAAAATAAAATTATGTTAACAACATAAGTTAAATTACCTATGGTTGTTAAAGGAAAATTTACTTTAAGTTATAGGTCAATACCCAGCTATCACTATGGCTTACCAATTTAATGAACATCGTTAAGCACAAATTATAAATTTGTTTAATCCCTCATATAATCTAGCTACTTTCATAGTCTAGCTATTATAAGTTTGATTATAAAGTTCCAAAACTACAAATCACCTTTCAGTCCTTGTCAGAAATATAACTATAATGTTCAAAATATAACATGTAAAATTCACTAATTGAAATATACAATCTCGCTACTTTGTAGTCTAGCCCTTGTAGGTTCAACTAATGGGTTCTAGAGTTATGAATCATCTTTCAGTCTTTGTCATAACTCTCATAATATATAATAAATTAAACTCATCTAACTAAAAGGACAATAATATCCATAATCAACTTAGCAATCCCAAAAATAAAATGATAAATTATGTTAAACATACGTTATAAAAAGAAAAATCAAAGAGTTACTCCCCATAGCTCAAAAATATATTTAAGCTACAAAAATCATCATGTAAATAATCTTAAACATGGATAAAAATTTACAATCAACTAGGTAAATAAGAAAACAATAGTTTTGACAACTCCCTCATGAAAAATTACCAAATTCTAAATTTTCTCTCTTTTGTTTGTCTCCTTCTCTATTCATAGCAGTGTCATTTCTAGCTTGAATCTCCTTCAATTCTTGATGAAATTCGATGAGATTTAAAGTTAGAACTCCACTTCATGCTCCCATCACTCTCTATGTGATTTGCACAATCCAATTTGGCATATCCTCTTAGCTACGAGCGTTGGAAGGCACTACTAGAGTTTAGACGCCAACCTCACCTTCTTGGCTTCGATTCAGCACAAGGAGGCAATGGTAGCAGGCTAGCAGCACAAACTTGGTAGAATTGTTGCCCTGGGTATGCTCTCTTGAAGCCCTAGGGTTAGTGCTTCTCTTATAGACTGCCAGAGTAGAAATCAGACTTGGTGTTCGAGAAGTGGTCATCTATCCTTCCACTAGAATCAGACTTGGTGTTCATAATCATGTGCTGTGATTTTCAAGTTGATTATTTTTTTTTCTTGAAATTTGTGGGTTAGCCTTGTTTCTCTTTGGAAAGTATTATTTCATCTTCAATACTTGCAAAATCTTTCATCACCAGGGAATCACCACTAGCGGTTGTAAACACCACCAAAAATATTTGTTCAATTTTAGGCTCCAAATTTCTAGTGAAGGTCCTCTTATATACTTTGAAAATTTTTGTGATAAAATATCTTCAATTTTGCTTAATTTTTTGGCCATTTACTTGAAAATTTATAAAAATAGAGAAATGAGGGTTTTCTGCAATATATAATAAAATTATACTAATTTCAATGTAATAGAGAAAAATATAATATAAATTTATAATAAATATGCCTGAAAAATATTGTCGAAATTTGTATCATCCAATACTTATGACTTAAACTTTTGCTTATCCTCAAGTAATTTATAGAGTAGTGACAAAATTATCAAATAAAAAGAATATTAAGTTTCTACGATACTTATGTAATTTAAATTATTCTCAATCCATGATGTATGTAATAGTTTTTTCATACTAAAAAAATAAGAAAGAGTTATTAGGAGCAAAAATCTTTTAGACATTAAAGTCCATGACAACTAAAATTTAAATATTCATGTCATGTATCTAGACTTTAGTTTATTAGCCGGCATTTTACTTTTTTTCAATTCTCCCATAAAGAACTTTCAAGTTTGAACATCACTACATGATTTCAGGTATTTTTATATAGTATGGGATTTTTAAAGAAATTTGGTTTTTAGACCACTATTAACATTTTTAAACCGAGGGTGGTTCAAGCAAAAGGAAGGTTGGAGAGGGAGGGGATAATAATGATGAACCACATAACAATGCACTCGCTTGTTCCTCTATGAACACGAAACATGCACCCATTTGTCTGCAAGTTCGTCCGCAAACCCAATTGGTGATGTAGGTACATAACCCATCTGCTAGGCCCTTTCGACCATTTAGGGTTGTTTGACCGTGAACCCGATCTGTCTGACACATTGAATCACATAGCTAAACCACTAGCCCAATCGTTTATAGACACAAATCACATGGCCTAATCATCAGCAAGATTTAGACCCTAGGGCCTCTCAACTCAAGGTTCGCACCTCATGCCTAGGCATGTGCCTCTTCGATCACAGAGCCCAACTCGTTTATTCGCAAAAGCCATAGAGTGCATCTCATTTGCCACTGAGGCCCAAGCAGATGGCACATTCATCTGCAACACCACAAATCATGCCCATTCGTAAGAGGTACTCAAATGAAAACCCGTCTATCCGTGAGGCCAAAATGCCAAGCCTATACATCCACAAACTAGTTGCATACAAACTGCCACCTCACATTTTAGTCCCACATTGGATTTTCACCAAATAATTCTCTAAATTTATACCTCCATACCCATGCCTAACAATTTATAGTATACTTCGGACACGTGGATAAAATTGCAGTTTTGCGCACATTGCCATCCCATGCTCGAATGGTCTAGAGATAAAAAAAATTAATGTGCGTGTTCAGCACTTGCAAATGCCACAAAACGCATGGTGGTTTGCTAGCATGATGCAAGCGCATGATGTTATCGAATAATATAAAAGATGTTGATCCCAACTAAGTCAAGTACCAACTATTCTAATATTTAGAAGCTAAGTAATATAAATTTTTGTGTCTTGGAAATAAGGGTTATTAAACTCAACTACAAACAAAATAGGAAAAACAATGATAGAAACATGAAGGGTGCCTAATTGAGAGATATCAAGACTACAGAATTCACCACATTGACTGATCTAACTGAACCGAAGTTAACTGATGCATGAGTTATTCATATTGCACAAGGAATTTATCCTAAAGTATAGGTTGCCCCGTTGTGGTCAGTACAACCCAGTATTTACTTAAATCGATCTCCTACTTTCGTGGCTTATTGATTTAAGCAAACATATTAAATTATATGAAAAATTATGTTGCCCTTGATTGTATTAGTATTTATGCCCTAGGACCTTTGGGATGGTCCAATGGGATATGTGTATCACATTTGTTTGATAGATGAGATATCCTGGCATGGTCGTTGTTATGCAAATATGTACATCTACGCATATGTACAGTTGCATGTACGATATCCCTAAAGAGATAGATGTTTATCTCATCTCAGTTTTATCCCCGGCCAAGAATCATGGTGGATATGGGACAGCTATAATTCAATTGACACTGGTATACGCGTAGGTTGAGCATGGGTTGCTAACGCAGACATATAGGTATATTAAGAGAGATATATTGGACCAACCACCGTGAGGATTCATCTTGGTGTCACAAGATGAAGACAGAGTTACGATTGTCCTAGACTTAAGGGTATTGGTATCTCTATATGGTGAATGAGGCACTTTGATACAACCTAACACTTCGCCGTAAAAGGAAAGGCATAACGGTTGTCATTGGGTGCATCATGAGTCATAGGAGAGATACAATGTGCCAAGAGAGGATTTGCCCATTCCTTGCTGGGAAGCTTGATGTCCATGGCGCCCTTTGTAGATGACTAAAAGTGTATGGTCATACCTAGGTGAGAACCTGATTTAGTCATGCCATAATATTGGGGTTAACAAGTGTGGGACGCTTGCCCAATCTGGACATTAGTCTAGCGAAAGGACAATTATGTACATACACTTCATCGCAATTTTGAGGTTGTCGATAGTGACATTTATTCTGATGACTTCGGTAGCAATGATGTACCGCTAGGTGCCACTCATTGCTTGTGATGATAGAGTCATCACTACCAACATCTGAAGAACCCACAGGGTCGCACACCTAGACGTCAGAGATTCTATATTGATCAAATAGCCTTGACTGAATTTATGGACGATTCGGATCTGTTTGGGAGTTATATGCTTTGCGGATGATTGAGATGAGACTTATATATTTCGGTGATCGAGTTGACCCCGATTGACCTCGGGTGACCAGTTTTGACTCCGATTGACTAAGTCTTCGTCGACGAGTCAAAACTCAGGTTTGTGCTGAGATTTGTGCGGTGGTTTGATCACAAGCGCCCACCAGCTTGTGATATGTCTGCATATTATATTCAGATATATATTTAAATTAATTATTAATTAATTCATAAGTGGTGGGGGCTGCAACTTAAGTCATGAATATTTTGAATAAAAATATTATGACTTAAGTGAGTGGGCCCATGCATTAAAATCTATAAATAAAGGGCTTTGGGGGGCGCATACACTGAATGTCTATCGCCTACTGCCAAAAACCCTAGCCGCCCTCTCCATCATCTAGCCCTAGCCACCATTTCAAGTTGTCGCCTCTCCTTAGGGGTGTTTTAAAAAGTTGTTAGAACTGTCGAACCGCGGTTAATCGAACCGAACCGAACCAATTTTTCGATTAATGGAACCGAATGGTTCCTTAACTGGTTGGTTTTTTCACGGTAACTGCCGGTTAACTGACCGAACTGGTATATAATATATTTTATATAAAATATATATATATATAATTTTATATTAAAATAATTATATTTATATAATTAACTAAATCGGTTAATAGAAAACTAGTAGCTAAACGAACCGATTAATCAATGGTTAACTAAAAATTGGCAGTTAACTAGTCAAACCAGAAAATATATTATAATTTTAAGAAAAAAAATTATGACCGGTTAACCATTTGACCAGTTAACCGATCAAATCGGTTCGGGAATAGTTCATAGTTTTTGTTGAACTGAACGGTTTAGTTAATCGGTTGACTAGGTCAACCGGTTCGGTTAACTGCCCATGCACAGCCCTACCTCTACTCCTCTTCTCCTTAGTGGTGGCGACAATTGAAGATAGTGGGCAGCAAGGTAGTAGAAGAAGGAGTGCAAGTTTGAGAGGCTTCCCCTCTCCTTAGCGCATAGCTTCTTCTTTTTCAACATCACTTGGCGCAATTACTATGTGATTGGTGCAATTACAGTGTGATTGGCGCAAGTGGACAGCTTGTTGGCGCCTCCTCTAGAGTGATTGGCGCAAGCTTGAAGCAAACTCCTAAGGCGTGGATTTCCTCTCCTGAAGCTAGCACGTGCGTGGAGCGGAGGGGTCTGGAGACAGTCCATGTGTGCATGACTGTAGAGGACAAGCACTTGATCATCCACTTCACCGGCAACACTCTACAATTGCGCAAGAAAGGTATAATACTCTTCACATCCTTCGGCTTCTCTCGTAAGGGATCCTGGCTTTGGTACGAATTTTGTTTCGGTCCATCGCTTCCGCTGTAGATTAAATTTTAATTTGGCCTGAGGATTCCCAATAGATTGAACCCTAATTACTTTCGTGATAGAGATTCAAAAGTTCTATCTAGTGGATCCGACAACATGATTCTCCTTGCAGTCAGAATCGTGTCGTCTAAAACACAAAATTACTTGATCAGGGTAAGATTATGAAAATAACACAATTAGAAAAAATATGCATGTAGATAACTCATAAACATCAAAATAAATTAGTTCATATAGCAGATCAAGTCAAATGGCTTCATCCGAGCCCCGAATAAAGGTTTAAGCTAGTACAACCATGAAATTCGATACAGATCTCTCAAATCGACAAAGAAAACTAGAAACAAAGACTAAGGAGAGGTAGGAGAAGATGATGCATACGTTTTCTCCCGGTTTGGTGAAGATCCATCGCGAAATCGCCACAAAATCCTCTTTGGAAGCCTTTGTCACTAGTCTTCTCGCCCCTCTATGTTTGTCCCACAATTGCTCCTTGAATATGTCATAAAAAAGAGGGTTTTTACACCCAAACTCTTCGCCTTCCTCTTAGTTTTCTAAAACGTATTTTTTTTATTTTTCTAATTATTTTAGAGCTGTCAATCAAGTGAAAAACGAGATGGAGGTCAATAGGCAGCAACGCGATCACAGGTGAACATCGAAATCACGGGCAAGCTGTGAAGTGTACTGTTCATTTCTAAAAAACATCTTCGATGGAATCACGACCAAAGATTGAAATCTTGGCCTGACCATGAAGTGTACTGTGGATTTTGGGACCTTTTGTAGATCACGGGTGAACACCGAAATCATGGGCAAGCTGTGAAGCATACTCTTCATTTCTAGAAAATGTCTTCGATGGAATCATGGCCAAAGATTGAAATCTTGGCCCGACCGTGAAGTTTACTGTGGATTTTGGGATCTTTTTATGGATCACGGGTGAACACTGAAATCATGGGCTGGTCGTGATTTTTAAATAAATCTCTGATTGATCCCAAATTTGCTGTGCAGACTTGTCTCTTCATTAGAAACCACTCCTTGACTTTCTCGTTGAAGAATGTAGTTATGGTGAAAATTTTCATCATGGTCGTGACATCGGTCACGGACAGTCCATGATGAAACATGAAGCTCTAATTTTTTTTTTCTTTTGAGGTGTTCCTACAATGATAAGAAAATAAAATCATCAACAGTCCAACACAAAACAAAACAAGTTACCTAACTTAATGATCAAAACACTAAATAGACAAAACACACAATACAAAAGTAAATAAAAATAGAAAATACTTAGGTTGCCTCATAAGAAGCGTTTGTTTAGGGTCATTAGCTCGACCATAGTGTTATTCATAGTTCATAATGTATGTGTTAGCACCAAGGAATTCATACCTCAAAGTGTTAGAAAATAATTTCAAGTATAGATTTCTTTCATTAGTTACCTTGGTTTCTTCCTCATGTAGATTTTCAAATTGTACCTTACTTAGGATGATTGGTTCAGTTGAATCAAAGAGTTTCACAAAGGCTTGAGTTCCATCATTGTCCTTCACTTCCTCTTCAGCTGCAAAACAAATTTTTATAGGATCCACAAGAATTCACTAATCACATATTTGTTAACCGCTTCCTCAACAACATCAACATTATGGCAAGACCCTACAAAAGAAGTTATATCTTTAGGTGATTTCTCATGTTTTATCTCCTCAATTGATTTTTCTGGTTGAAGTATCTTAGAAGATCTAATCTCAGTGTTATGTTCAGGCATCTTAGGCTCCTCAAGTTGTTTCCCACCATATATGATGATCGCAGTGCAATATTCTCTTGGGGTTATCTCAGGTTGGGATGAGAGTTTACTAGAGGCTCTTATATAGGTGCTAGCTTGATTAGCTAATTGGGTTTCCAACATCTCATTATGGGCCTCGAGAGTGTCCAATGTAGATGTTAGTTGCCTAATGGCTTCACTAATACTCTCTTATTCCTTGGTTTGTGTAGCCATAAAAGTCTCTAGTAGTGAATCCAGGTTAGACTTTTGAGGTGGCACAAACTGCCTCAATTGAAATCAGGAGGTTGCCTATAGCTAGGTTGGGGAATTGTGTTGGGATTATTCTCATAGGAAAAATTTTGATCGTTCCACCAACTTGGATTGTATGCATTGGAAAATGGTTCTAAGTATGGTCTAGGGTTGAGATTCCAAAAGGTATTGACTTGCTCTCCAAAAGGTTCAGGTTGTGAGATTCCTAATTGGCATTCAGCAAACCTGTGTTCTGAAATTTCACAAAATGCACATGAAGGATTAGTGGCTTCAACCGAATTGACAATGAAGGAATTTAACTTTCGTGATAAAGTATCTACCTTCGCAACTAACAAGCTCAATTCGTATAAATCATACTTACTTGGAGTTGCAGCCCAATATGAGTTAACTCTCTCACCTGACCATTGACTATGATTGTGTTAGGGAATGCCGGGTGTAATTTAAAATTTTGCAGTCCCAGGATGCAGCGGAAGAAGCATTACACCCGAAACACATTCCGGTCCCAAGGATCCATGCGAGAGAGAGGACACAAGGATGTGTTAGAGATGTACCTCTTTTGCTTGTCTAGATGTCGAAGCCATGTTGAAGGCGCCCAAGTGTTCGCCCTCTACAAGTATCCACGCATTGACTCCTTGATCGTTGCTCCCTTCCACGCTTGGTGCTAGCCTCGGGAAGAGAATCAAGCCTTATGGTATCTTTACTTCTCTTGCGCCACCTCCAAGATGAAAGCGCCAAGAGGAGATGAGGAGGAAGATGATGCCGCCAAGTTGCTTCCTTCTTCTTCTTTGCTTGCGCCACCTTCAAGCAAGGTGCACCTATGGCCAAGGAAGGGAGAGAGCTCGTGGCAAGGAGATGCCACCAAGCACTAAGAGTCCTTGCGCCAAGAAGAGAGGGAGAGCAAGAACTTGCGGCTCCAAGGAAGAAGTTTGCGCCAAGCTTTATTTACTCTCGCCCCTTGCACTCCAAGTCTCTCCAAGAGATATGTCACCCCTCCTAGATGTTGTCCACACGAATCAACCTTTTAGTGGGGCGACAAGGGTCCTATTAATAGGACAAGGGGCAGTTAGGGCAATGGCTAGGATTATGCCAAGTGGGCGGCTAGGATAAAGGAGTCTTGAGGTAAGGAAAGTCTCCAACACTTTACCATAAACCTCATTCAACCTATCCTAATTTGCCCAATGGCCATATCAGCCCAAGACATGCCTTAAAGGCATTCTTTCCATCCAAGGAGAAGGGCTAGGCGCAACATGCATGAGGAATTCGGCTAGGGTGGTGTCTTGGGAGAAACTAGGGTTTGAGGTAAGGTAAGTCTCCAAGATATTACCATATACCTCTTCCCTATATCCATATGCGCCTAGGAACTTCCCATAAAAGTTCTCAAGCTATATCAGCCCCAAGACTTGCCTTAGAGGCAAGCATTCCATCCAAGGGAGAAGGGCTAGGCGCCCTTTACTTCCATAATGAAGCAAAGGCGCCTCCCTCACCCCATTATGCCCCTAGGCGCCAATGGGGTGAGATTTCTCCCCATTATACCCTTTTAAGCCAATTCCTCTTCATGACAACTAATTATTGGGCCTCATTGGATAATGAGCTAGCCCAAACTTCATGGCATGGGTTGATTAAGCCATTGGATCTAATCCAATGCAACCCTAATCCAAATGTGACCAATCTAGGTCAATTTCGGGTCAACCTGCCAAAAATGAAGTTTGGCTCCAATAACTTTCTTCCAACTCATCAGGCCCATTGGCGCTGACGAAATCTTCCAAATTGATCCAAGTTATCCAATAACTTGATCATAAGGCTTCTGATTAAAGTAACATCAAGAGTCTATTGCGTGTGACCCCGTAGGATCCATATGACGATGGCAATGATGTAAACATCATAAGTAGTGAGGGGTATCTAGCAACACATCACTACTACCCATGTCATAGGACTTAAGTCATTATGGCAACAACTCCTAACAAGCAACGAGGATTCCTATTGCATTACAGATCCCTTTGCCTAAGCTGATATCCTGCCATTGGATTAGTCTCAAGTTTATTATCCAATGCATTGGTCATGACTCAACAAGTGTGGCCACACTTTCCTGTCATGCACCAATAAGGTGGGGTGCCCCGAGGTGGATATCATGCTTCCTCTGAAGGAAGGGGCAAATCCTACTATTGGTCATCCATGTCTCTACGTAACTTATGACATGCCCAATGACAGTCGTTTTGGTCTCCCAATTACGGAGAGACGTAAGACTGTATTAAAGCATACCCATCATCAAATCTAGACATGAATACCTCAAGTCTAAGGATCAATGCAAACCTCTTGCATGTGAGATTGACTTGTTGACTAGACAAGTCAATCCTCACGGTGGATCACTCCAGTGCATCCAATGCACCTGTATGTCTGCGTTACTGTGCCCCGCACATAACCAGCCCATACACCAGTCTCACATGTACCAAAGCTGTCCCATATCCGCTAAGATACCTTGTCTGGGGATAGCTTATGAGAACGGATCCAATCCAAACTCCTGGGACATTATTTATGCAACTCAATACATCAACGCAGGTAGAGAAGTCTGCATAATAACGACCATGCCTATATAAAGAGTAATAGTTCTATCAAAATACATTCAAACAATGCCTGACCATGTCCATACATTGGTCTTTAGGGCATATACACCAACAGATTGAGCGCCATATCCTCCAGTAGATTTAGATTCAGATTCATTTGTTCTTAAGCTTCTTTGCATAATAATGATATGAGACAATGATAAAGCTTAAGAAAGAAAATAGCAAAAAAATAAAAATAAAAATAAAAAGTAAGAAAAAAAATACTTAGTCTACTAAATTTCAGAAATTTGTTAATATTGACCGAAGTTCCCCAGCAATGGTGCCAAAACTTGATACACACCGCAAGCACACAATGTTATCGAAGTAATATAACAAATGTCGGTCCCACAGGGAACTGGGTCAAATACCAACTATTATGATATTTAGAAGCTAAGTAATCTAATTTTTTATGTTTTGGAAATAAGGTTATTAAACTCAACTACAAACAAAATAGGAAAAACAATGATAGAAACATGAAGGGTGTCTAATAGAGAGATATCAGGACTACAAAATTCACCACATTGACTGATCTAACTAAACTGAAGTTAACTAATGCATGAGTTATTCATATTGCATAAGAAGTTTATCCTGAAGTTCAGGTTCCCCCCTTGTTGTCAGTACAACTCAGTGTTTACTTAAATCGATCTCCTACTTTCGTGGCTTATCGATTTAAGCAAACCCATTAAGTTCTATGAAAAACTATGTTGCCCTCGATTGAACCCTAACTACTTTCATGATAGAGATTCAAAAGTTCTATCTAGTGGATTTGACAACGCGATTCTCCTTGCAGTTAGAATTGTGTTGTCTAAAATACAAAATTACTTGATCAGGGTAAGATTATGCAAATAACGCAACTAGATAAAATATGCATACAAATAACTCATAAACATTAGAATAAATCAGTTCATAGAATAAATGAAGTCAAAGGGCTTCATCCGAGCCTCTCGAATAAAGGTTTAAGCTAGTACAACCATGAAATTCGGTACAAATCTCTCAAATCGACAAAGAAAACTAGAAACAAAGACTAAGGAAGGTAGGAGAAGATGATGCAAACGTTTCCTTCTGTTTTGGTGAAGATCCGTTGCGAAATCGCCCCAAAATCCTCTCCGAAAGCCTTTGTCATTGGTTTTCTCGCTCCTCTATGTTATTCCCTCAATTGCTCCTCAAATATGCCACAAAAAAGGGCTTTTATGCCCAAACTCTTCGCCTTCCTCTTAGCTTTCTAAGACATATTTTTTTTATTTTTTTTTTTGATTTTTTAGAGCCAACAATCAAGTGAAAAATGAGAGGAAGTCAATAGGCAGTAGCGCGATCACAGGTAAACACCGAAATCACTAGCAGGCCGTGAAGTGTACTGTTCATTTCTAAAAAATGTCTTCGATGGAATCACAGCAAAAGATTGAAATCTTGGCCCAACTGTGAAGTTTACTATGGATTTTGGGACCTTTTTGCGGATCACGGGTGAACACCGAAATCATGGGTTGGCCGTGATTTTTAAATAAAGCTCTGATTGATCCCAAATTTGCTGTGTAGACTTGTCTCTTTATTAGAAATCACTTATTGACTTTAAAACTTTTAAAAAGCTCTAAAAATAAGTGATTTTACCTGAAATTACAAAAAACAAGGAAAAGTAAAGATTCCAAACAATACAAGTAAATAAGCCTGAATATTATATAAAAACACTAGAATATGCCTTGTTTTGTGATAAAATAATATAAGAAAATACTACCAAAATACAAGGCATCACAGCGACACCCGAATTGTCAGCCTGTTATTCAACCTAGCTGACATGTGCGAGCTCTCGGCGTGCGCAATGTACCGATGATAAGAAAGGTGGCAATTTTGCCACCCAAACAATTCTATAAAAAAAATTACGATGATCTATGCACTTTAAGCTATGCAATGGTACCAACATCATTGTGAATGAAATCTTCTACGATGAGAAAAAAAAATCGTAAAAGATAGTATAATCTGTACTACAATAAAAAAAAATCGTAAAAGATAGTAGAATCTGTGCTATGTTACTGTAGCACAAATTCTACTATCTTTTATGATTTTTTTCTCATCGTAGAAGATTTCATTTACGATGATATTGGTACCATTAGATATCATAGGGTGTGTAGTTCATTGTAACATTTTTTTGGTTTTTTAGAATTATTTGGTTGGCAAAATCACCACCCTTCTTATCATTGGTGAGCAGGGTACCCTGCTCATAAAACCTGTTTGACATGTGCCGCCCACTCCGCGAGCAAGGCACGATTCTATGAAGATGGTTGCTTCCCAATAAAAATGTCAATATGAGCGGCACAATGACTGGGGCAATTACACATTGAATTAAATCAACAAACACACAAACCATTATTGTTGCACGGCTTCTCAATAAAAATGTCATGATAAAATATTTTCAATTTTGCTTAAATTTTGCGCTATATATATATATATATATATATATATATATATATATATATATATATATATATATATATATATATATATATATATATATAATTATACTAATTTCAATGTAATAAAGAAAAATATGATATAAATTTATAATAAACACGCTTGAATAATACTGTCAAAATTTGTATCATCAAATATCTATGACTTAAACTTCTGTTTATCCTCAACCAATTTATAGAGTAGTGATAAAATTTTTAAATAAAAAAAATATTAAGTTTCTACGATATTTATGTAATTTAAATTATTCTCAATCCATGATGTATGCAATAGTTTTTTCATACTAAATAATAAGAATGAGTTATTAGGAGCAAAAATCTTCATGATATTAAAGTTCACGACAACAAAAATTTAAATATTTATGTCATATATCTAGACTTTAGTTTATTAGTCGGTATTTTGCTTTTCTTAAATTCTCCCATGAACAACTTTTAAGTTTGAACATCACTACGTGATTTCAATGATTTTTAAAGAAATTTGGTTTTTAGACCACTATTAACATTTTTAGACCGAGGGTTCGAGCAAAAGGAAGGTTAGAGAGGGAGGGGATAAGAACAATGAACCACATAACAATGCCCTCGCTTGTTCCTCTGTGAACAAGAAACATACGCCCATTTATTCGGAAACCCAATTTGCGATGCAGGTACATTGGCACAGCCCATCTACTAGGCCCAGGGGATGGTGCCACCGCATGATGCAGTGGCACCGCATACAACATTTATTCCGAGAGCTCGGGGAAAAGGAAGGCTAGAGGAGAGGATATTAACGGTGAACTACATAACCACGCACCCACCTGTTCCTTCGTGAACACGGAATATGCACCCATTCATCCAGAAGTTCATCCATAAGCCCGATTAGCGAGCCACGTACATCCGCATAATAGAAAATTGTTGGAATACACTTGTCTTGAGATAAGTGATGGCACCGTTGGAAGCGAGGCCACACATCTCAGTGTTTTAGAGAGTCTAAACGGTGGATGCAGCACCGTTGGAAGCGAGGCCACCGCTTTCAACAATTTTCCCCTCATAACCTATCTGCTGATCGCGAACTCGATCCACCATGCATGTACCTTGGACTAATCCTTAGTAACGGCACCAAAAACTTGTTGTTAAACCGCAAGTGCACGAGTATACGAAATAATAAAAAAAGTATCGAATCCACAGGGACCTATATTGTCGAATACTAAATAGTTGATTTCTTACTAACTAGGCAAGACGAGATCGTGAGAATAGCAATCGGTAACTAAAAGCGGGATTATCAGAGAGAAAAGCTGGGACTAGGGTTTCGTTCACTTAAACTTTTATGACTAGACATGAATAAGGATTTCGTTGATTCAATTTCATCATGAAGAAGATATTATCAAAGGATGAACTCAAGGATCACTTTCGTGCATCCGAGCTCTAGAATCTCTAGTGGAGTCTCAAGGATCACTTTCGTGCATCCGAGTCTCGCAACTAGTTTTGCTCAAGGACCTCCAACGTTTCGATCTTTGCTTTCGCACAAGATCTCCACATTTGACCAATAGACTCGATCTATAGCTTCATGTTATAATCATGGCAATTATTTTACTAGAAAAGATCAAGATGGATCTAACCTAAGGAAGGGATCCTAACATGCAATTATAGGATTCCAAATTCTCAAGAAATTACCTTTCGGTCTCAAGCGAAAATTCTAAGAACAAAATTAATAACATGAATTTAAAGAGAGTCTAAGCACAAATATCACATGAGCATCATCATGTTAAGATCAAATTCAACGAAATATTGAAAAAGAATTATCTAGTCATTGGAAGTTAAGTAAATTACTTCCCCATGTCCCAAAAATAGTTTAAGCTATCATCATGAGGGAATTACAACAAATCATGGTTTCAGAGGATCGAAAATTGAAAGACAAGAGGAGTTTTAGAAAATACAGCACGGCTGTGAAGTATTTCACAGTCGTAATTTGCAAATAGCTTCGGTGAATAGTGTCGGTGATGCTTTGCTCTTCGATTCCTCCTCCAATCGATCTCTTTACGGTCTGCAACTTTTGGTGTGTTGTCTCCTCCCTCTGACGAAGCTTCAGTATGAAAATCGTGGCTAGAAATCGTCTGGATCAAGCGCGGCGGTGAAACCCTCGGCGACGGCGTGGATCAAGATTTCTCCCTCCACGGTCGATCATAATTGGGGCTATCGGTCTCTCTGTAATCCTCTCATGAAACGCTCCCCTTTTGCTTCTTACGGAATCCCCCAAAAACCTCTGGATCGTTTGCAATCATCTCCGCAAAATCGGGCGTGGACATTGACCTGGGCGTCGCGTTCAAAACCTGTTTTACGGCAGTGTAATTGTTTACGGCTGGTGCCGTAAAATCTCTTGAGTATTCTGTGCCGATGTCGTCTCAGAAAATACGGCCCGTAAAGTAGTTTACGGCCACTACCGTAATTTTAGGGCAACTTTCTGTTCTGAAACGGCTGGAAAATACAGCAATGAAATCCCTTACGGCAGGTACCGTAAAATCGGGTGAAGTTTTTGTTTTGACGTGCTCTGAAATACGGTACCGTAATATTTCTTACGGCCGGTACCGTAAAATCGGGAAATCTTTCTGTTTGAAAATCTTTACAAATTACGGCAGTGTTCGGATTTTACGACACCATATGGAATTACGGTACCGTAAAATAGATTACAGCACTACCGTAATTTGCTGTCTTGCTCTGATTTACGTGAAATTTCTTGGGTGATCTCCTCTTGATGATGGTAATCCTTCTATGTATTTGATTCTGTTTAAAAACTCCTTAAAATAATGCCTTTTTACCTGAAAACTATGAAAAACCAAAACAGAAGTAGATTTTGCAATATTCAATGAATTTAGTATGGAAATAAGTAAAAAGATCCTCAATTTTAGCATGAAAAAATATCAAAAAATGATGTAAACCAAAACAGAAGTAGATTTTGCAATATTCAATGAATTTACTACATATTTTGGTGTCATCAATGCACGTACTGTAGCTACTGTTTCATTGACAAGTACCAGCTCATCAGCAGGCCCAATCTCTTAGCCCGTTCTTGAGCGGCACCCAAAACATCTACCCTAACCAATCCTCGCCCGTTCGCACACCAGCCCAAATGATTTGCTAAACCATAATGACGCTAAAAATTGCGCTCTTTCGTATGGAAAGCCCAACTGAAAGCCCAATCGTTGGCAAGGCCCAATAGCAAAGCCTGCCCGTCCGTGCACTAGTAGCGCATGACCCATTCCCAATCATGTGGTCGATGCATGCTTCAGTGAAAATCTCGGCACAGTTTTTTTTTTTAATCTCGTCAGAGTTATTTCACCCGCATGCGCCACATTAGATGTAAAGTTCACCGAATAACGAGCCAATCTCAAATCAACTGCATAGCATTAATTGCACACGTTCTACTGCAAAAATAGGAATTAACTTCAACTGTGTGAATGAAAAAAGAAATCCTACTAAGCACTATAATTATGCAAGCCTGCCCAGATATAGGGCTAGTTTAGGACTGATTTTATTTTTGCTAGCTGCTGACTGCTGACTGGAGAATTACTGGTTGAAAGGTGACTGAAAAAAATAAAAGCTGTTTGGAAAACTACAAATACTTATCAAATGCTGGTCAACAGAATAAAATTATTATACTATGCAATAATTTTTAATAAAAATAAATAATATCATATTAAATATAATATTTACACAACCAAATCACATACCATACTACATATGTGATAAAATAATACTCAAAATTATCCTACGTAATCAAATTAGGATTAGTAGCTTAAAGTAGACCAATTTAGCGTCCACTAAAATTTCTAAAACATTATATATTAATTTTGCAATAGTTTTATCTTTTTTTCAATCATAGATTTACTTAGCTAGAGTCATTTAAGTCCTTACTAATTGGGTAGCCGCGCAAATTAACACAACATATGCCTTATGCATAGTTCTATAAGACAAGAAAAGATAGATCTCAAAAAAAATATATAATATGATTGCATCTAGAATTCTTATACATGAATTGTTCTTCCAAACGACATATGCATACAAACACATATAAACTATTACTAAACTATCAGGCCTGGGATATCGTTGTCATCCATCCACTTATTGAGTCCAATCCTCTCGCTATAGTTGCTACTTTTAGACGTGGGACTTGAGCGATATCACTGCATCCTTCCCTTCCACTCCGATCTTGTGGGAAGAGAAGACACCGCCGGCCAAGACTCCAACGATCAACGCCACGATCAAACCAGTGGCAACGATGGTGTTTAGGTTCTTCAGAATGTTAGCAGTGAAGAACGCACCATTGCCCCTGCCATCTTCGGAGGATTTGGAGCGACCAACAATAAAGCTGGCCTTTTTTACGGCAGAGGTAGCAGTAGGAACGACGAGGAGACCGAACGCAAAGAGGACAACAGTAGCCAATGGTCCGAGCTGCTTGTAGTAGATAACGAAGACCTAGAAGGAGATGAGCTAGCGCATGAGGATGGAGAAGCCATCATGGTGGGAGGGGCGAATTTTGCGGCAGAGGAGGATGGCACGGAAGTCAGCAAGGGTCTCGGAGGAAGCGCGGAACAAGGCAGCAAGGATGGTGATGAAGCGACTAATAGGTTGGGGATCCTTAATGCCATACTCTAGGATTTTACACGATGGACGTGAAAACGGGAGAGGGTCGTGAGGCGAGGGAAGTGAAAACGCGCCAGAAAGTGCAGGGAAACCAATAGAAAACATGATGAAACAACGTAGAGTTCAATCGGGGCAACACAAATGCGAATGTAAGACAACGACACACAACTACTTAATGTAACGCACTAACCTCGTAGCGATTTTAGCAATTTCGTCTCTCACTTAGCACGTTTTTAAGCTCAGCACGCGCCGGGGACTGCGGTTGCGCGGGGTTCTGCTCGCACGTCTATGAAGCTGAAACACACGAAAGAGACAAGAGATCCGACCATGCCTCTGACATATGGATGGTCGTGGGTGAAGGAGGGGAAAAAGCACAGCGGATAAACACACAACGAAATGAGAAAATGGGCAAAACTAACCCACCGAAAGGGTGGGATTTACTTCGTATAAAGCAGGAAGTGGAAATAACTTAGAACCGAGGAGACGTCCTCGACCCGAACAACTCCGAAGATGAGGCACTGGCTCGACTTCAACACGCTGGAGGTGTTGGTGTATATGCCCTAGGACCTAGTTTTGGTCCATTATTGTACTACTTGACTTTGATATTTATATATATCATTCTGGCATTGTCATTATCAATGTTTGTTTACATCTGCGATTATGTACTTACATGATAATGTCCCTGGAGACAGATTGGATCTATGCTCGAATGATCGTCCCCAGTCGATGTACTAGAGTGGATATGGGACAACTCTGGTACTTGTGAGACTGGTATATGGGCTGGTTAGGCACAAGGTGCTAATGCAGACATATGGGTATAACAGTGGTGGATATACTGGACCGACCTGTTGTGAGGCAATGACTTGGTGTCACGAGTTATCATCACAAGCTATAGGAAATGCATTGATCCCTTGACTTGAAGTCATTGGCCATTCTATATGGTTAGGGATATGCTTTGATACAACCTAACACCTCGCCGTAGTTGGGAGGTAATAACGGTTGTCATTGAGCATGTCACGACCCACATGAGAAGGTCAATGGACAGATAGAGGATTTGCCCCTTCCTAAGGGAAGCTTGATATCCATGGAGCTCCTCTATGGTTCTATGACTGAAAGTGTATGGCCATACCCAGGTGAGACCTGATTTAGTCATAACCATGAGATTGGATGAAAACAAGTGGTGACACACTTGTCCAATCGGATATCAGTTCGGCAAAGAGACTGGAATGCATCTGTACCTAGTTGCGATGATGGGGATAAAGATGTCGATATCCATTCCAATGACCTGGGTAGTAGCGATGCACTGCTTGGTGCCACTCACTGCTTGTGGTGACCTTTGGTCAGCACTGTCGGCGTCAAAGGAACCTACAGGGTCACACACCTTGATACTCGAGTTCTCGTATTGATCGAGAAGCCTTATGATCGAGTTATTAGATGACTCGGATCTATTTGGGAGATTTCATCAGCGCCGATGGGCCTGATGAGATGGAAGGATGTTATTGGAGCCAAACTTCATTTTTGGTAGGTTGACCCAAATTTGACCATGGTTAGGTCATATTTGGTTTTGGATTGGTTGGATTAGGTCCAATTGCTTAATCAACCCGTTTAATGAAGTTTGGGTTTGCTCATTACCAAATGAGGCCCAATAACAACCCCATTGGCGCCTAAGGGATATAATGGGGAGAGATCCAACCCCATTGGCGCCTAAGGGGTATAATGGAGTTTTGGATGGCCAAAGTTACTTCATTATGCGCCTAGCCCTAACCCTGAGCGCCTCTTGCTCTATATAAGAGGCCCTAGACGCCTCCTCTCTTATAGACTACTCCTTGGAGGTGTGAGAACACAAGAGAGGCGAGAGCAAGGGTCTTGGCGCATACTCCTCTTGCATCAAACCCTAGCCGCAAGTCTTCATCTTCCTTTCCTCTTGGCACCAGGGACTTGGTGCTTGGCGGCTTCCCTCTTCTTCATCCTTCTTCATCCATGGTGCATATACCTTGGAGGTGGCGCAAGTTGTGAAGAAGGTGGACTAAGGCTTGGATCTTCTTCCCGAGGCTAGCACTGGGCACGGAAGAAGAGGACTCGAGGCATCCGTGTGTGTGAGACTCCAAGGGCGCACGCTTGGGCGCCTATCTCGATATCGGCCTCATCTTGCTTTAAGGTATATTCTATCTCATCATGTTGACTCCCTCGCATGCAATCTTCACTGGGTTTTTGGGACCGGCCTGTTTCGGGGATATTATTCTGCTGTGCATTGTATTTGTGTCTGAAAAATCTGTAAAATATCCCCGGGGTTTTCCAACAGGAGGCCCTCAGCTCACCAGGAGGTCTCTATGCACTAAGAGAGCTAACTAAGAAGCTACCCCATCCTCCTGTTTTATAGAACAAGAGGGGAGGGAACAAGACAAGGCTACTAAAGACAACCTACTCTAACAACCTAACAACCCTTGCAGGCCACTAAAGTGGTCAATATGCAACTACAAGACAAGAAATGACAAACTACTAACTAATATTCCTTGAAGCTAGTTGTACGATCCCGTGTCTTCGTATGGAGGCAGTTTAGACTCGCTCGGAGCACACCGCGACAAAGCAGCAGAATTTGGAGGCTGTGGGCTGCGTCACCACCATTGTGGCTTGATCTTGGGCCGTATTGCTGATGAGATTGAGTGGCCCATTTGGAGCTGGGCCCTCCGGAGGCCGACTTGTGGTGTCCTTGGGCTGAAACACCTCGGTGTGGATGGAAAGGGGGCTGATGACGCCCGTAAAGCTGTCCGGGGGCTTGCTTTGGCGTTGGGATCGCCGGATTGTTACCTTGTTAGACTCCTTTAGATCATCATGAGGTGGAGCAACATGGTAGGGAGGGTGGCTTACGTCAAAATGGGGTCACCGGGGCTTCATCAGAACTTTAGGGGCGAACACGGCCTGCCCGTGTTGGCGAACACGGCCGTGTTCGGAAGTTCCAGGATCCGTCCCGTTCTTATCTTCACGGCCTGGCTGTGTTGGGGTTGATCGGCAGGAATTACGGTGGGGCCATAATCTGGTTCACGGGCCGTAATTTCGGGTCCAAAATCTACAAAATGTTTGTCCCAAATTATGGTGGAGTTGTAATGAATATTACAGGCCGTAATTTGGGGCTGAGAATCTGTAGTGTTTTCCGGCGACCTGATCACGGCCTGGCCATGTTCCTTGTCATGGCCGTGATCGTTGAGGTCGCATTCTGCTGAACTCATCACGGCGGGTGGCACGGGCGTGTCGAGGGCTGTGCTTGTGTTCGCGTTCTTCCTCAACCGTGTCACGGCCGTGCTTTCCATCATGGTCCGACCATGTCTGGGTCGGCTGGGTCTTGTGGTGTCGAACACGGCAGTGGGTGAAAGTCCCTAAAGGGGGCGAAACCCTAAGCATGCGCATATAAAATTTTGCATGGGCGGAATCTAGGGTTTCCTAGGATCGCATGCATGAATATATGATCAACTTGAAGATTGTATAGATCAAAAGAGTGGTCATACCAATGCCATTTCTTGGATGGCGTCTTGGAAGCAAGAGGGCGAGCGGCTCTCCTCCAAAGGTGCCGCACACAAGATGAGAAATGGCTTTCTCCTTGTCGTTCCTTGTGCTAGCAAGGATCTCCAAGTCTCCTGATCGCTTGAAGGGAAGATGAGATGATCTCTTGGCTAGGCCGAATCCTCCTTGAGCGTCCAGACTCACCACACGAGAGAGAGGCGTCTAAAGGAAGGGGCGAGCGAGAATAGAGCAATGCACTCGAACGTGAGGCGTGCTCCCTATTTTGGAAAGCATAACTTCCAAAAATAGTAAACCCTCAACCGTTCAAGCGTTCACACCAAGTGAACAAGTCGCAACATTCTCCTCTTTGAACCAAGCGTTCACTTGATGAACCGGTTCAATCTCATTTGGTTTAAAGACCAAATCAAACCAAGCATTGGTCTAGATCATATTAAACCATAAGGCTCAAGATCTAACCATTCATCTCTTGATGCTCTTGATCTCATCGATCTAGCATCAAGTCTCTCGATCGAAGCTTACCGATCTCAAGCCCTAATCAATCAAACATGATCAGACCAGATCTCACTTACATTCAGAGTTTAAATCCCTTTAAACTGAACCAAAACAATTCAGTCCACACGATCTGACTTAAGTAAGCCATATCATCAAATTGTGCGACCCTAAGGGTTTCCTTTAAATGTCGGTAACGATAACTTACGTTATCACGATCAGTGAGGGGTATCTAGCAACACATCACTGTCTCCCGATATAAAGGAAAGAGTCTTCCAAGACTACACCCAAACCACAGCACAAGTGTGAACCCAAGTCACTTGACATATGTGTTTCCTTTGCCACTGGATGTTCTTATTGGACAAGCGTGTCAAGCCTGTAATTCCAATATGATGAGAATGATTAGATCAGATGAACATAGTCATCTGGGTATGGCCATACACTTTCTCAATCATCTCATCCAGGGGGCCCCAACAGAACATCACACTCCAAACAAGGAGACGGCAATCCTATATCTATCACTAGTGCCCTAACATGACTCATGCTCATTATCCAAGATAGTCTATAACAATTATGTTTCAAATGATATTGAACTACCTCAAAACAATGCCAATCATCATTTAGAAACACAAGTGATCTCAAGTCAGAGGAAATATGCCACTTGTTTGCATACAAGGATTATTCACATTGTGACAAGCAATCGAATATCCTAAGTAGGGTCTGTCCAGTACATCCAATGTACCCATGAGTCTACATCTTATTCCATGCTCGAAGCATCCTATAAGATTAGAACACATATTAGTCTCAATCATATCAAGGCTGTCTCATGTTCACCAAGATATCTCGACTAAGGACAATACTGCATGTCAGCCAAGCTGAACAACACTGAGACATTATTCAGAAGTATACATATTGCAGCAGATAATGTAACAACCTGAATAACAACCATTGCCTTTATAAACATAGAGTTTATACATGATACTGATAACAACCCAAGGCCTCAAACATTAGCCTTAAGGGCATACCCCAACAATCTCCCACTTGCACTTAATCTAATGGTTGAGAAATCTCAAACCCATATTATTACAGTGCTTCTCATGCTTCTGCTGCGCCAGAGGCTTTGTAAGCGGGTCAGCTAGATTGTCATCTGTATGAACCTTGCAGATTTTGATCTCGCCACGATCAATGATCTCCCGGATCAAGTGAAACCTTCTCTGTATGTGCTTGGACTTCTGGTGTGACCGTGGTTCCTTTGCTTGTTCTATTGCTCCAGTGTTATCACAGAAGATAACCAATGGATCTGCACTCGAAGGAACAACACCAAGTTCCTGAACGAACTTACGAATCCACACTGCCTCCTTGGATGCTTCTGAGGCTGCAACATACTCGGCTTCTGTTGTGGAATCAGCAACAATTGATTGTTTGAAACTTTTCCACACCACTGCTCCTCCATTCAAGCTAAAAACATAGCCTGATTGCGATCGGAAATCATCCTGGTCAGATTGGAATGAAGCGTCAGTATATCCTTCAATATTGAGTTCTTCCTGACCTCCATATATCAAGAACATATCTTTGGTCCTCCGAAGATATTTCAAAATGTTCTTGACTGCACTCCAGTGTGCCTTACCTGGATTACTTTGGAATCGACTGGTCACGCTTAACCCGTAAGCGACGTCTGGGAGAGTACACAACATCGCATACATAATGGACCCAATAGCCGAAGCATAAGGCGTATTGTCCATTTCATCTTTCTCAGTCTGTGTTTGTGGACACTGACTCTTTGAAAGATTCAGACCATGTCTGACTGGAAGATATCCTCTTTTAGAATTTTCTAAATGGAATCTCTCCAGGACTTTATCGATGTAAGTACTCTGGCACAGCCCGAGAAGCCTCTTAGATCTATCTCTGTAGATCTTCACACCTAATACATAGGCTGCTTCTCCTAAATCTTTCATCTGGAAACATTTTCTTAACCATGCCTTAACAGCATGCAGTTCAGGAATATCGTTTCCAATGATCAAGATATCATCGACATAGAGGACTAGGAAAGTAATCACGCTCCCACTAAACCTCTTATATACACACGGGTCATCTTCATTCTTGATGAAACCAAATTCACAGATTGATTCATCAAAACGAATATTCCAGCTTCTTGATGCTTGTTTAAGTCCATAAATGGACTTCTTTAATTTGCATATTTTATGACGATCTGATGGATTAGTGAAACCTTCAGGTTGTGTCATATACACATCCTCTTCAAGTTTTCCATTAAGGAAAGCAGTCTTCACATCCATTTGCCAGATCTCATAATCATAATATGCCGCTATCGCAAGAATAATCCGAATAGACTTGAACATGGCTACAGGAGAGAAAGTTTCATCATAATCTATCCTGTAGATTTGTTTGAAACCTTTCGCAACTAGCCTGCCTTTATAGGTAACCACGTTACCATCCATGTCAATCTTCTTCTTGAAGATCCATTTACAGCCTATAGGGATTACTCCCGGAGGCGGATCAACCAAATCCCAAACTTGGTTATCTGACATGGAGTCCATCTCGGCTCGCATAGCTTTAAGCCATCTTGCTGATTCCGGTCCACTGACCGCATCCGCATAAGTAAGGGGTTCATCATCAATGATGTAGACTCCGTCATAGCGCTCAGGCTGTCGACGGATCCTTCCCGATCTTCGCGGTTCCCGTGATATCTGAGCCTCAGGTTGTTCAGTAACCTGATCTACTGGCTCAGGCTCATCCAACTGTGCTTGACTACTTTGTCCTTCTTCTGGATTCTCATCCAACTTTATTTCTCTCCCACTGGCCTCTTGCAGAAGAAATTCTTTCTCAAGAAAAATAGCCATTCGAGCAACAAATACTTTGTTCTCTTTGGGATCGTAGAAATAATAACCCTTTGTTTCTTTAGGGTAACCGACAAAGATACATTTCTCAGATCTGCTCTCTAGTTTCCCAGAGGTGAGCTTTTTGACATAAGCCTCGCAACCCCAGATCTTAATAAATGTCAAGCTCGGCTGTTTCCCATACCATAACTCATATGGCGTCTTTGAAACGGCCTTGGATGGCACTCGGTTTAGTACCTTTGCAGCTGTTTCCAGTGCAAATCCCCAAAAGGAGTAAGGTAGAGTAGCCTGACTCATCATAGAACGAACCATATCCAGTAAGGTTCTATTTCTCCTCTCGGACACACCATTCCATTGCGGTGTTCCTGGCGGAGTGAGCTGTGAGATAATCCCACACTCCTTCAGATAGTCAGTAAACTCTCGACTCAAGTATTCTCCACCTCGATCTGAACGAAGTGCCTTGATATTTCGGCCTAGCTGATTCTGTACTTCATTTTTGAACTCTTTGAACTTGTCAAAAGATTCACTCTTATGTCTCATAAGATAGACATAGCCATATCTACTGAAATCATCAGTAAAGGTAATGAAGTATGAATAGCCACCTCTGGCATGTTTACTAAATGGCCCACACACATCACTGTGAATGAGGTCAAGTAAACCTGAAGCCCTTTGACCTTTATTAGAAAAAGGAGACTTCGTCATTTTACCCATTAAACAAGCTTTGCATGTATCAAGCTCCTCATAGGAGAATGATCCCAGCAGTCCATGTTCATGCAACCGCTTAATGCGCTTCTTGTTAATATGGCCTAAACGACTATGCCATAGCAAGGTGCTGTCATCAGCATACTTGGCTTTCTTAATATCAATCTGCTGTATAGAACATTCCATGTCCAACATGAATAACCCATTGTTAATTGACCCGGTAGCATAAACAATATTATCAAAAGAAATATAACACTTTGAAATCTTGCATTCAAAGGAAAACCCTTTCCTGACAAGAGCAGGAATAGAGATAATATTCTTAGTTATGCTCGGTACAAAATAACAATTGTCAAGTTCTAATACAAGACCAGATGGTAAAGAGATGTGATAAACTCCTACAGCAACAGCAGCAACTCGTGCCCCGTTTCCAACTCGTAGGTCCACCTCATGCTGTCCCACCTGTCTTCTTCTCTTGAGTTCCTGTACATTTGAACAAATGTGAACTCCACATGCAGTGTCCAACACCCATGAAATAGAAGAAGAAGATACCATGACTTCAGTCACGAAAATACCTGAGCCAGAAGCGAAAGGGTTGCTTCCCTTCTTATCTCCTTGGAGCGCCTTACAGTCCTTTTTCCAGTGACCCAGCTGGCCACAATGGAAACATCTGTATTCCTTCGACCGCTTAATCTTTTGCTTTAGAGCCTTGTTGTAGCTCTTGATAGGGGCTTTGCCCTTCTTCCCCTTCTTCTTGTTCCTTGAAGGAACCATTAGGACAGAGGATGAAGGCTTTCCCTTCTCACGAGACTGAGTCTGCTCTGTAGTCAAGAGCATGTTCAGTAACTCTGCCGGGGTACAGTCGATCTTGTTCATATTAAAATTAATGATGAACGGATCGAAAGAGGTCGGGAGAGACTGCAAGATGATGTCTACAACAAGCTCCTGATTGATGGTGTGTCCCAGTTTCTCTAGAGCCTCCTTGTACCCAATCATCTTGAGTACGTGAGCTCCCACTGGACTCCATTCAGTCAGTTTGCTCTGAAAGAAAAGTTTAGTCAAGTTATAGCGTTCAGTCCTTGCCTGTGCTGCATACAGCATCTTGAGGTTTGCTATAATTTCTATAGCAGATAAATCCTCATGCTGACGCTGAAGCTCTGGCGTCATAGACGCTAGCATAAGGCAAGCGACATCAATGCTATCATTGACATGCTTCTAATAAGCTTCCCGAACCGCCCTTGCGGCGTTCGTAGCGGGTTGAGGCGGTATTGCCGTCTCGAGGACATACAGTTTCCTCTCAGCCTTAAGAACAATCTTAAGGTGTCCGTACCAGTCTGAGAAGTTTGGCCGAGCAAACTTCTCCCTTTCCAGTAGGGATCGCACATTGAACGCTGTGGTGTTCGTTGCTGCAGTAATCTACAACATTGCAAGAACAGCAAGGTCAGTATCAATGTTAGAATCAATCCAGGACTTAAGAATGATTCTTTTCTCACTATTTTATCTGACTGAAAAATCCTGTAAAACAGTCCGAAAGAGTAAAACTCTTTTAGTGAGATGGGATCCATATTTCATACTTGGTCTCCGCGTCCCGCTCAGGCGAGATAAGATGCACAGAGAGTACAAGCACTAATCTCTGGTAGGCAATCCCTACCAATCGCCAACCCGTGCGATTCCCCTTCATCTGGGCAATCCAGCAGACTGTGCCAACTGAGTTGGTACAACACAGTCTCTGATCCCACAGATGGCTGCCTCCATATGGCTACCATATGCTCAATATGTAGCCTACATGGTCAAGCTGACCCGACCTACTCCCTGGACCACCACGTGCTATGCTGAGCAACGAGAAGCGATAAATCCCTTCTCTGTAACACGCAGGTGTAATCACACACCGTCTGAAGATAGATGGGCGTGCCCACTGAGTGGGTACAACACGGCCCCAACGATAGTCAGAACAGTGAGGTTTCGCGTCAGAAGGCATACGTGCTTGATATTTAACGTTGGATTTTAACGGTCCTTTTATCTTCTTACTATCATGCAAATCCTATGGTGATAGCAGAAGAATAAATCATGCAATTATAAATTACTTAAACAGTAAATTAAAAGCATGATGATCTTATGTGGTAAAAGCCCATTAAGCCTAAGTAAGACCTTAATTAACTTAAGTTTTCACTTGAGCTCTTCATGGGTCTTTAGCATTTCATCTGGCCCAACCCGGGCCCAAGCGCCCACTACAGCTCAGATGCTCCCACCAGGTAAAAATGCGCCTGTCCTAGAGTCGAACCCTAGACCTCCCACCTGGTCAAGCCACTTGCTGCATGCGCCTCTGCCATGTGTGCTCTGTGCTCATGTCTGATTAAATTACATTTTAATCTATCTAGACATGATTGACTCGCAGGTCAATTACACTTTATAAATTAATTGAAATGTGATGCGCAGATCACAATAAATAATTTACAATATCAATCCAGGCACACAGGCCCCAGCACATCACACATTAAATTTGGGTAGCCCACATAAGATGAAATAAACACTCAATCATGTTATACAAACATCATGTGATCCATTCAAGAAAATAAAATTTTCGAAAAACCCATTGGCATCAATTTTATTTCCTTATGTGCCCTACTACCTTACAACGGTCCATTAATAGGGATCCACTCATCAGACCTAGTCAGACCCACTGCCCTTGCATGCACCAAGTCATAACCGACTTGAGTCGACCTCATGGTCAACAATGCATGCGTTAAGGGCTGAACGTCCCTCATGAGTTCTGGCAAGCGGGTGTGACCCCGGGCCTTCATCATGAGCGTTCACTAGTTGTCTCAATCAGACATTGCTACACGCCTTTCTGTAGTCGACCAATAGCCACCTGATGCTTGCGCATAGGTGCCATCTGGTCGACCCATCTAGGCTGTCAGATAGTCTGATCAGACTGTTGGGTCTAGACTGGATGATGACTTCAACCCTATAACCCGTCTAAGATTTTAAAGCAGGCGCTTAGATCTAATGAGGGGCGCGCAAGTAATTTTTTGAGAAAAACTACAACAAGCGCCAAACATCATACATGCGCCAACAAGTAATTAACATACATCTAGTTTCGCATGATGATCTATACCTTTAGATCTACTCTTAAGCGCAAATAAGGATCACTATAAGCAATCATATGAATCATACAAGGAACTAGGCTCTGATACCAATTGAAAGTTCCATTTAAGGGGGCGAAACCCTAAGCATGCGCATATAAAATTTTGCATGGGCGGAATCTAGGGTTTCCTAGGATCGCATGCATGAATATATGATTAACTTGAAGATTGTATAGATCAAAAGAGTGGTCATACCAATGCCATTTCTTGGATGGCGTCTTGGAAGCAAGAGGGCGAGCGGCTCTCCTCCAAAGGTGCCGCACACAAGATGAGAAATGGCTTTCTCCTTGTCGTTCCTTGTGCTAGCAAGGATCTCCAAGTCTCCTGATCGCTTGAAGGGAAGATGAGATGATCTCTTGGCTAGGCCGAATCCTCCTTGAGCGTCCAGACTCACCACACGAGAGAGAGGTGTCTAAAGGAAGGGGCGAGCGAGAATAGAGCAATGCACTCGAACGTGAGGCGTGCTCCCTATTTTGGAAAGCATAACTTCCAAAAATAGTAAACCCTCAACCGTTCAAGCGTTCACACCAAGTGAACAAGTCGCAACATTCTCCTCTTTGAACCAAGCGTTCACTTGATGAACCGGTTCAATCTCATTTGGTTTAAAGACCAAATCAAACCAAGCATTGGTCTAGATCATATTAAACCATAAGGCTCAAGATCTAACCATTCATCTCTTGATGCTCTTGATCTCATCGATCTAGCATCAAGTCTCTCGATCGAAGCTTACCGATCTCAAGCCCTAATCAATCAAACATGATCAGACCAGATCTCACTTACATTCAGAGTTTAAATCCCTTTAAACTGAACCAAAACAATTCAGTCCACACGATCTGACTTAAGTAAGCCATATCATCAAATTGTGCGACCCTAAGGGTTTCCTTTAAATGTCGGTAACGATAACTTACGTTATCACGATCAGTGAGGGGTATCTAGCAACACATCACTGTCTCCCGATATAAAGGAAAGAGTCTTCCAAGACTACACCCAAACCACAGCACAAGTGTGAACCCAAGTCACTTGACATATGTGTTTCCTTTGCCACTGGATGTTCTTATTGGACAAGCGTGTCAAGCCTGTAATTCCAATATGATGAGAATGATTAGATCAGATGAACATAGTCATCTGGGTATGGCCATACACTTTCTCAATCATCTCATCCAGGGGGCCCCAACAGAACATCACACTCCAAACAAGGAGACGGCAATCCTATATCTATCACTAGTGCCCTAACATGACTCATGCTCATTATCCAAGATAGTCTATAACCATTATGTTTCAAATGATATTGAACTACCTCAAAACAATGCCAATCATCATTTAGAAACACAAGTGATCTCAAGTCAGAGGAAATATGCCACTTGTTTGCATACAAGGATTATTCACATTGTGACAAGCAATCGAATATCCTAAGTAGGGTCTGTCCAGTACATCCAATGTACCCATGAGTCTACATCTTATTCCATGCTCGAAGCATCCTATAAGATTAGAACACATATTAGTCTCAATCATATCAAGGCTGTCTCATGTTCACCAAGATATCTCGACTAAGGACAATACTGCATGTCAGCCAAGCTGAACAGCACTGAGACATTATTCAGAAGTATACATATTGCAGCAGATAATGTAACAACCTGAATAACAACCATTGCCTTTATAAACATAGAGTTTATACATGATACTGATAACAACCCAAGGCCTCAAACATTAGCCTTAAGGGCATACCCCAACAGTGGGAATGGGTGTGCAGGTGGTCTGTGGGCTCGTTACGGTCGTGTCCATCGGCACGGCCTGGCCGTGTCAGGGCCTGAAAAGCTCCGATCGGGCTAAAAATTCCTCAAGTCCTGGGGAGTCTACCCGAGTGCCTTCTAGAGGGTTGGATTGCGCTCATGTGTGTTCATGGGTCTGTCTTCTTCGTCGTCAATGTAAGTTGCTCCTGCATCAGCTTCCGCTGCGTGATCTAATGGGTGCTCCACCGGAGAACTGGGGGTAGGGGGTTGTTAAGGTCCGAAAGCGCCTCCAAAGGACCGTGGAAGGGGAGGAGGTCCGCCACATTGAAGACGGGGTAAATCCACATGTCCTCGGGTAAGTCCAAAACATAGGCATTGGAGCCGATCCGCCTCACCACTACGTAAGGTCCCATGTAACACGGCTGGAGCTTAAAATGTGCCCTGTTCGATAAACGCTCGGGGTGGATTCGCACCCTCACCAGCTCACCAGTAGAAAAGTGACGTGGCCTACGGTGCTCGTTGGCCTGTATTGCATTGTGAGTGTTGCCCAAAAAGATACAACGCCAAACCTCATCATGCAAACTAGCTACATGCTTGGCAAAGGAGTAAGTGTGCTCGGATAAGTGGGGCTCCATGGGGAGGTCGTGCAAGTCGATGGGCTTACGAGGTTGATGGCCCGTAACGATCTGGAAGGGGCTAAGACCCGTAGACCTATTGGCGCCACTATTGTACGCAAACTTTGCCATGGGGAGGATGGTATCCCAGGACCTCGGGTGATCGCCTATGAGGCAACGGAGCAAGTTGCCCAAACTACGGTTAACCACCTTAGTTTGACCATCGGTTTGGGGGTGGTAGGCCGTAGAGAACTTGAGTATGGTGCCCAGGAGGGCCCAAAGTGTGCGCCAGAAGTGGCTCGCCAACCACGTGTCATGGTCGGAAACAATGGTGGAGGGGAGGCCATGGAGACGGACAATCTCGCTAACAAAAAGGTGTGCCACGTGGGAAGCACCGCAATGCGCGAGAAAGGGATAAAGTGGGCAATCTTTGAAAACCGATCTACGACCACGTAGATGGAATCGAAGCGAGAGGCCGTCTGAGGCAACCCGAGGACCGTCGGCCACAGGCACCACGTCCGATTCTTGCGGAGATGACTGCAAGCGATCAAGAGCCTTAAATCGGATGCCGCAAGAAGCAGAGGGGGAGCTTTTCATGAGAGGATTACGGAGAGACCAAAAGCGCCAATTTTCGTACACAGTCAAGGGAGAAATCACGATCCACGCCGCCGCCTAGGGTTTGGCCGCCGCGCTCGATCCAGACATTCTCCGGCTGTGATTTTCATACTGAAGCTTCATCTGAAGGAGGAGAGAACGTGCTAGAAGTTTCAGACCGAAAAGAGATCGATTGGAAGAGAAATCGAAGAAAAAGAAGTCGCCGGCATTGTTCATCGACGGTTCTTGCAAAATTACGGTTATGAAATACTTCACAGCCGTGCTGTATTTTCTAAACTTCTCTTTTACTTCGATTTTTGATCCTCTGAAACCATGATATATTGTAATTCCTTTATGATGATAGCTTAAACTACTTTTGGGACATGGGGGAGTAATTCACTTGATTTCTAATGACTAGATGACTATTTTTACTATTTCATTGAGTTTAATATTACCATGATGATTTTGCTCATGTGATAATTGTGCTTAGACTCTCTATAAGTTCATGTTGCTAATTATGTTCTTAGAATTTTTGCTTGAGACCGAAAGGTAATTGCTTGAGAATTTGGAACCCTAGAATTGCATGTTAGGATCCCTTCCTTAGGTTAGATCTAATTTGATCTATTCTAGTAGATTAATTGCAATAATTATAACATGAACCTATAGATCGAGTCTATTTGTCAAACGTGGAGATGAAAGATCGGAACGTTGGAGATCCATGAGTAAAACTAGTGTTGAGACTCGGATGCACGAAAGTGATCCTCGAATCTCCACTAGAGATTATCAACATTGAATTCGGATGCACGAAAGTGATCCTTGAATTCATTGTTTGATGATTTACTTATCTCCAGCGTTGGGAAGAAACTTGCGCAAAAGCGAGGATAAATCCCTGTGCGGTTGTTTGCATGAAAGTGAACCAACCCTTTTTTTTTGTAAATTACATCTTCATCATGATAAATTTAAACTGACGAAATCCTCATTCATATCTAGCTCATAAAAGTTAAAGTGAACGAAACCCTAGTCCCAGCTTTTCTCTTTGATAATTCCGTTTTTAGCTTCCAATTTCTATTCTCATTACTTCGATTAGCCTAGATAGTAAGAAATCAGCTATTTAGTATTCGACAATGTAGGTCCCTGTGGATTCGATACTTTCTTTATTACTTCGAGTATCTGTGCACTTGCGGATCACAACACTAGGCCCCCAAGGAGATAGGGACCTGACATCGGTGGGTGACCGGAAGACTCGATGTATCCACCCAAGCGATGGAGTTGGGGCGCGGGTGAGGCTCGAGGGGAAGGCCAAAGCACGTGATCGCGGTTCGAGAGGCGACATTTTAACTGCTACCCCCCATTGATGACAATCTAACAGGAGTGCCCGTTGCACTTGATGTAAGTCGTGAAAATACTTGTACGCCTCCAATCCTCGGAGGGTAGGGGTTGGACTAGGTTGCAGCACGCTACCGCGACCGTAGGGTGACCCAACTCTTCACCACTTGGGTAGCACTCGGCCTCGACGTTGTGCTTAGTGTGGTCACAAGTGATGGTGGCAACGCGAGCTGGGCCCTTATCCACAAGGGCGGACTTCTTGGGGCAGTCACGTGACAAGTGGCCCAGCTGCGAACAGTAGTAACAGGTTACACGGCTAGAAGACCCAATCGCTGGGGCCTTGCCCTTCTCTTCCCAAGTGGGCCAAGAGGGTGAAGCTGCAGGGGGTGGGTGCCTAGGAGGCTGATGGGCCGTGGGTGCGGTTCGGGGGTCCAACTGCTTGGGTCGAGGGTAGGCATGCGGGGGACCACCCGCTTGGGGTCGCCAATGGGATCCAACCTCGCTGTGTCTAGCCACAGCGTGGAGGTCCTACTCTATGTCTCTAGCGCGCTGAAAGGTTTGGTCAAATGTCTCCGAGCCATATGCGGGTAAGGCTCGGCGGATATCGGAGCGGAGGCCATTCTTAAATTTGGACAAGACTAACTTAGGGTCCTCCTGCAAATTGCAGCGAAGTTGAAGCGTCTCGAAGGTGAGACGGTACTCCTCTATGGTGTCCGACCCTTGGTGCAGGCTGCTATACTGGTCCAGGAGACGCTACCTATACGACGGAGGTACATATCGATCGCGGAGGCGATAGCGCATCTTCGCCCACTCGGTGATCGGAGGGAGGGCTTGCTGCGCATTCTGGCGCTCTATGTTGTCCCAATGCAAATGCGTAGGCCCCTCAAGCAGGGTCCGCACGAACCTAACTCGTGAGTTCTGTGGGCACTCGCTAAGGTCACAATACGCGTCCACCGATGTGACCCAATCGAGGAACTATGAAGGGTCTAGACCACCCTTGAAGGGCGCGGGGGTGTTCCGCGTGAAGCGGTGGAAATCGTCATCAACTCGGGGTCGCTCAACACGGGCCAGGGTGGGGGTTTGCGGTGCAGCCCAAGCGTTGCCGAAGTGTCCGTTGGGTTGTGGCCCCTGTGCGGCCCAAACATCGTCCTCATCTAGAGGATCGTTCCCATGACCTGGGTCCCCGTGGGCCTCATATGGCCTTGTGTGACTCCACTCATTGCCGCGCTGTCACATGGGCGCAGGCACCGGAGGCAACTCCCTAGTGGGGGCAGGGTTTGCAGACGCCGGAGGATTAACCAAAGTCGAGTATCGATGCTCCGTGGACACAAGGCGATCGGTGAGGTTTTGTATCCCAGCGAGGATTTGATGGAACATGATGTCCATGCTAACCTTGTGGGCATCCACGCGTGTGGATAGCACCTCAAGTTTGGCATCAATTCGCGCCTCAAGCACAACCATAGACTCTAGACGGACACTAGCCCCTTCCGAAGGCTTGGACTGACTCATGGGTTTTGGGGATGGTTTCCGAGTATTGGGAAGACATGACCTGTGACCTCGTAGTCACCATGCACAAACAAGGGAGAACTCAGCTATGAGATGCTGAAAAGAAATGCGGAAACGATGCAGAAATATGCTATGCGGCGGAGTTGGACCGTGCGAGCGATAAGGATCGAACTCGCAACTCCTCTGATACCAGAAATAATGAAGCGACTAATAGGTTGGGGATCCTTAATGCCGTACTCTAGGATTTTACATGATGCACGCGAAAACGGGAGAGGGTCGTGAGGCGAGGGGAGTGAAAACGCGGCGAAAAGTGCAGGGAAACCGATAGAAAACATGATGAAACAGCGTAGAGTTCGATAGAGGCAGCAGAAATGCGAATGTAAGGCAATGGCACACAACTACTTAATGTAACGTACTAACCTCGTAGCGATTTTAGCAATTTCACCGCTCACTTAGCACATTTTTAAGCTCAGCACGTGCCAGGGACGGCGGTTGCGCGGGGTTCTGCTCGCACGTCTATGAAGCTGAAACACACCAAAGAGGCAAAAAATCCGACCACGCCTTCGACGTACAGATGGCCGTGGGTGAAGGAGGGGAAAAACCACAGCGGATAAACACACAAAGAAATGAGAAAACAGGCGAACCAGAGCTACCGGAAGGGTGGGATTTACTTCGTATAAAGTAGGAAGTGGAAACAACTTGGAACCGAGGAGATGTCCTCAACTCGAACAACTCCGAAGACGAGGCACCGGCTCGACTTCAACGCGCTGGAGGCCCTCGGCTCACCAGGAGGTCTCTATGCACTAAGAGAGCTAACTAAGAAGCTACCCCATCCTCCTCTTTTATAGAAAAAGAGGGGAGGGAACAAGACAAGGCTACTGATGACACCAAAATTCATAGTATATTTTGTGTCATTTGATGTGTCTTTTTGTGTTATATTTATGCTCTTTTGCTTGTTTTTAAGCCTTATTTGTCAAATATTACAGAATCTACACCACTTCTTATTTTTGATCATTTTCAGATAAAAAGTGCTATATTTTGATGGATTTTGAAAGATCTGAACACACCAATGGATTCCAGACGTCGAGATGAAGCTGCCTGCCAAATTTCATGCAAATTGGAGCAAGTTTGAGAAATTAGGGCACTACCATAATTTTGGTCCATAATTTTACGGTACCGTATTTTTGGGTGATTTTGACCAGAAAGTTTATGAGTTTTTGAGGTAATTACGGTAGTGCCGTAATTATTACCGTAATTTGCACCCAGTTTTTTGATTTTTTTGCCAAAAACTTAAAAAGATGATATCTCGAGATTTCAGGCACCAAATTGAGATCCGAAAGAAGTGGCAAACTCGTCTCAATGAGGAGAAGATAAAAGAACTGAAAGCAACAATTTTTGGAGAGAATCCAGAGAGTAATCAAGGGAGGCGTCCTTAGGATTCGGCCTCACACCGAGAGGCGTAGAGACCACCTCAGGCCACGATTTTTACAAGGAAGCTTCGCCTGGAGGAGGAGAGGATACCCAGAAGTTTTAGAATGAAAGGAGATCGATCGGAGGAGAAAACAACAAAAGAGCGGGCGTCGGCACTGTTCACATGCGAAATTACGCGCTGTAATTTTCATTACAGCCATGTTTTGTAACTTTTCCTCTTCCCTTTGAATTTCTGATCATTTTAAACTATGGATTACTATATTTCTTCTTCCATGCTAGCTTAATTTTCTTATGGGACATGGGGGAGTAATTCCCTTAATTTCTTAATGACTAGACATTGATTATTTTTGTCATGATAATTTTGTTATGATAATTCTGCTAATGTGATGACTTTCCTTTAATTCTCCTTAGTTTTATAAATATTAGCATGTTTTTGAATTTTGTGAAATAGACTGAGAAGTTGATTGTGAAATTTGGAACCCTAAAAATCATTGAGTTTGGAACTTATCGTAAGAGATTAGATTTGTTCTTTGAATTCTGATTTTTAGTGATTTTATTACCATGTTGATTTTCTAATTCTTTGAATTGGGTTAATGTGTTAGACTTGATTCGAAATTGTAAGAGATTAAATTTCTGATCGTCAGAGAACCTTAAGTAGAACTTGTGATGAGTTTCAGGATAAACGTGAGTGATCCTTGAGTATCCACTTGAGATGTTTGACTTAGAATTCGAATGCACGAGAGTGATCCTTGAGTTCTTTGTTCAATGATTTACTTATTTTCAGCATCGGATAGATCTTGCACGAGAGTGAGGATTGGTCCTTTGTATGATTGTCTGCGCGAGAGCGAGATGATCCTTTTATGAAGTAAATTAAATCTTTATCATAATGAAATTTGACTGACAACCTTTATTTCCTTATAGTCATTATAATTAAGGTGGATGAACCCCTAGTCCCAGTTTCTCTCTGATATACTTTTTCGCATTCTTTTCGATCGATTGTTTAACACTATTCGGTTTGCTTAGCTTGTGAGAAAACATCTATTTGGTACTTAACACATAAGTCTCTGTGGTTCGATATCTATTTTATTACTTCAAAGTATCCGTGCACTTGCGGATGACAACAAGTTAATATCAAAATAGTTATTAGTATTGCTAGACTAAGTTTTATTTGTTTTAAATTTAACTTTATTTTTTTTGTTTTTGCAGGTTTTGGATCTTCACAGTTGTGACAGAACTGTGATATCTAAAAATTTTGTAATTGCTTGTGTTTTGTGTTTCTTTTACATATTTTGACAAAAAAAAATCTGATTGATTGGTGTTGGATAATCTTTCTGTTCTTAATAGATTTGAAGATATGTCTTTTAATAACGACTCGTGGGCAACTGAAAGAGGTGAGGTATACATGCCACAAGGAAGATATGAAGATGATTCATGGTGCACTGTTGCAGATAAGTTAGATTATTTGGCTCATAAATTAGACACTTTTAATATGCACCCTGTTAGGAAATCTTATTCTTCCATTAGATGTGATATTTGTGGACGTCTTGATCATTATACTTCTAATTGCCAAATTTTAATTTCTCAAAATCCCAATTCACCATGGTACCAAGATGATCAATATTATTCTAGATGAGAAAATCAAACTTCTTTTTCTAATGATCGCTCAAACAATATTTTAGAATAATGCTTTAAGGATACTGAAAAATCTAGCTTAGAGATAATGTTTGAAAAATTCATGAAACAAAGTGAGGAGGCACATGAGACCCATAAACATAGGATGGATATATGCGTGCTCATACTGAAATGTTAAAAACCCAGATAGCACAACAAGATTGTTTATTTGAGTTTGATTTGGAAACTGAGGAAATTGATTTAGAAAAATCCCCCTCTGATTATGATTGTTTTGAAATTGAGCCTTATGTGAACATTAATGAATCTCACTCTAAGTTTGCTGATAACTTTGAAATTGAAAAATTATTAGATTATGGACTTGAGGAACTTGAAAATAATTTGAATATTACAAACACTGATGAATCTCACTCTGATGTTTTGCCCATATCTGCTGTTCAATCTTGTGATTTATTTGAAAAATTATGCTTTATTGAGGAATCTAATTTGAGATAGAAAGACTATTTTGATGATCCAATGTATGAATCTTTTGATGGAAGTCCTACTCTTATTGCAATTGAAGATATAAATTTGAAGAAAGGACTAATGATTTTGCTTACTGACAAATTTAGAAAGATCATTGAACACCCTTTGAGTAGAATTGAAAATTTTGATTTTGATTTCTGCATATTTGAGAAAGCCATGTCAATCATGATTTACATGAAATTTTAGATGTTTGGATTAGTGGCTAAACTTTTTGGACAACGGAAATGCAGAAAACTATATGTTATTTACTATGGTACTGATCCACCTGCTTTACCATGATACTTGAGTTTTGGTGAAGCTATGGACCTAAAAATTAGCGCTTCTTGGGAGACAACCCAAGCACTTTTACTTAGCTTAGTTTCTTTTATTTTAATTTATTTTTAGAATTAATTTTTCTTTTCTTTTTGTTGGGAAAATTGAATTCTGTGCAAAATACGGCACTGCCGTAATCTTTTTCACGGTGCCGTAATTTTGGTTGATTTCTTACCTGAGAGTTTTTTGAGTTCTTTGAAAAATACGGCAGTACCGTAATTATTTTTACTGTACGGTAATTTAAAATCTGCTTTCTGCTTATTTGATTAGGTGTTTTCTCGCACTAATTTTAAGAAACTAGAGTAGTAAAATTTTTTATCTTTGACACGAACATGAACTACTCATCGTTGTCTAGATTTTGGTTATTTTTATTGAATTTTAAAGTCCATGGATCATCTTAAAACACATAACATCTTTTCAATTCTTATTAATTTCTGTAGCAGTTTTCTTTTGACTATTCTGATTAGCATTTTTGTTACAAGTGTTTAAGATGCTTTAATGAGTTGAAACCATGATCTTTCACTTGAAATTGGAAGTACATGTTTCATTCTATCTCTTGGATTTGTTGTTTTCATGAAAATATTTTTGAATCATTCTAGGAAGCATGGTAACTTTTCGAATCTGATTAACTTTTGTGCAGTTTTTGGTTCTAGTAATCTGATTAGCCTTCTTTCTGTTGATACCCTAAATTCCTGACAGATTTTGATCCATTTGGAGCTGGGCCCTCCGGAGGCCGGCTTGTGGTTTCCTTAGGCTGAAACACCTCGGTGTGGATGAAAGGGGGCTGATGACGTCCGTAAAGCGGTCCGGGGGCTTGCTTTGGCGTTGGGATCGCCGGATTGTTACCTTGTTGGACTCCTTTAGATCATCATGAGGTGGAGCAACATGGTAGGGAGGGTTGTGTACGTCGAAATGGGGTCGCTGGGGCTTCATCAGAACTTCAGGGTCGAACACGCCCTGCCCGTGTTGGCGAACACGGCCGTATTCGGAAGTTCTAGGATCTGTCAAGGAGAATACTGGTGGCTACATGGGCGTGCCGCAGGCCGTGTCAGCGTTCGTGTCCCAGCTGGACCGTGTCACAGCCGTGTTTGTCTTCACGGCCTGGCCGTGCTGGGGTTGACCGGCCGGAATTACGGTGGGGCCATAATCTGGTTTACGGGCCGTAATTCCGGGTCCAAAATCCACAAAATGTTGGTCCCAAATTACGGTGGGGCCGTAATGAATATTATAGGCCATAATTTGGTGTTAAGAATCGGCAGTGTTTTCCGGTGACCTGATCACGGCCTGGCCGTGTTCCTTGTCACGGCCGTGATCGCTGAGGTCGCATTCCACCGAACTCGTCACGGCGGCTGGCACGGGAGTGTCGAGGGCCATGCTTGCATTCGCGTTCTTCCTCGACTGTGTCACGGCCATGCTTTCCATCACGGTCCGGCCGTGTCTGGGTCGGCTGGGTCTTGTGGCGTCGAACATGGCAGTGGGAATGGGCGTGCAGGTGGTCTGCGGGCTCATCACGGCCGTGTCCATCGATACGTCACGGCCGCGTCCGTCGGCACGTCACGGCCGTGTCCACGGGCCATGTCCGTCGGCACGGCCGAGCCGTGCGGGGCCTGGAAAGCTCCGATCGGGCTAAAAATTCCTCAAGTCCTGGGGACTCTCCCTGAGTGCCTTCTGTTGGTGTATATGCCCTAGGACCTAGTTTTGGTCCATTATTGTACTACTTGACGTTGATATTTTATATATATATCATTATGGAATTGTCATTATCTATATTTGCTTACATCTGCGATTATGTACTTATATGATAATGTCCATGGAGACAGATTGGATCTGTGCTCAAATGATTGTCCCCAATAGATGTACTTGAGTGGATATGGGATAACTTTGGTACTTGTGAGACTGGTATATGGGCTAGTTAGGCACGAGGTGCTAACACAGACATATGGGTATATCAGTGGTGGATATACTGGAACGACCCGCTGTGAGGAAATGACTTGGTATCACGAGTTATCCTCATAAGTGATAGGAGATGCATTGATCCCTTGACTTGAGGTCATTGGCCATTCTATATGGTTAGGGATATGCTTTGATACAACCTAACACCTCGCCGTAGTTGGGGGGTAATAACGGTTGTCATTGAGCATGTCACGACCCACATGAGAAGGTCAATGGACAGACAGAGGATTTGCCCCTTCATAAGGGAAGTTTGATATCCATGGAGCTCCTCTATGGTTCTATGACTGAAAGTGTATGGACATACACAGGTGAGACCTGATTTAGTCATAACCATGAGATTGGATGAAAACAAGTGGTGACACACTTGTCAAATAAGATATCAGTTCGGCAAAGAGACTGGAATGCATCTGTACCTAGTTGCGATGATGGGGATATCGATGTCGATATCCATTCCAATGACCTGGGTAGCAGCGATGCACTGCTAGGTGCCACTCACTGCTTGTGGTGACCTTTGGTCAGCACTGCCGACGTCAGAGGAACCTACAGGGTCGCACACCTTGATACTCAAGTTCTCGTATTGATCGAGAAGCCTTATGATCGAGTTATTGGATGACTCGGATCTATTTGGGAGATTTCATCAGCGCCGATGGGCCTGATGAAATGGAAGGATGTTATTGGAGCCAAACTTCATTTTTGGTGGGTTGACCCGAATTTGACCATGGTTAGGTCATATTTGGTTTTGGATTGCGTTGGATTAGATCCAATTGCTTAATCAACCCGTTTAATGAAGTTTGGATTTGCTCATTACCCAATGAGGCCTAATAACAAACCCATTGGCGCCTAAGGGGTATAATGGGGAGAGATCCAACCCCATTGGCACCTAAGGGGTATAATGGGGTTTTGGATGGCCAAAGTTACTTCATTATGCGCCTAGCCCTAACCCTGAGCACCTCTTGCTCTATATAAGAGGCCCTAGATGCCTCCTCTCAAATATTCTACTCCTTGGAGGCGTGAGAACACAGAGAGAGGTGAGAGCAAGGGCAAGAGGCGCAAGTGATCTCTTCCATCAAACCCTAGCCGCAAGCCTTGATCTTCCTTTCCTCTTGGCGCAAGTAATTTGGTGCTTGGCGGCTTCCCTCTTCTTCATCCTTCTTCATCCTTGGCGCATATACCTTGGAGGTGGCGCAAGTTGTGAAGAAAGTGGACTAAGGCTTTGATCTTCTTCCTGAGGATAGCACCGGGCGTGGAAGAAGAGGACTCGAGGCATCCGTGTGTGTGAGACTGCAGAGGGCGCACGCTTGGACGCCTATCTCGACATCAGCCTCATCTTGCTTTAAGGTATATTCTATCTCATCGTGTCGACTCCCTCGCATGCGATCTTCACTGGGTTTTTGGGACCGGCCTGTTTCGGGGATACTATTCCGCTGTGCATTGTATTTGTCTCTGAAAATTCTGTAAAATATCCCCGGGGTTTCCCAACAGTGGTATCAGAGCGACTTGCGAGACTCGAACGATGTAATTTCATGCTTTTCCATGCTCACATGACATATCTCAATTTTCGCAAATTGCATGATCACATGGCGAACGATTTTTCTAAGTAGGAAAAATTAGGGTTTCTTGTTTCTATCATCTTTTCAATCTCTTTTGGATTTTTGGGTTATTTTTCTTGTATGATTTAAGGATCAAAGGCGCACGTGGTTTTGTCAAGTAGGACGGGCATTGTGTCTTTGGACTGGCCAGGTCTCTTGATCTAACAAAATTGCCAGCCAAAAGGATCTTTGAAATCATCATGAAAGTTTAATCGCAAATAACCAAAAGATTTGTGATAAGAAGATGAGGAAAAGAGACTAGTTTTATGAAAAAGTAAAATTTCAGATTTTATATTTTTCATGAGCATGTAGAACTGCATGAGTAAATACCTTGGTTGTGCATAATGTTGTGATCATGAGTCAAGCCCCTTTGCATGCCTGTGATGTATCCTTGTGAGGCCTGCGTGCTGCTTTTCTTTTTGCTTCTAACTAAGATGAAGATTAGGGTGGCGCATATCACTTGAAGAATTGGCGCATGCATGCTTGTTTGCGCACCTTGTTTGGTGGCGCAAGAAGCACCCTTCATTGATGGCGCATGGTGAGTGGCGCAAGTTTGACTTGGCCGAGCCTTATGGCTTGTGTGCTATGTCTCTTAGCCCCTACATGGTGGCGCATCACCCTTGGAGGACGACCATGGCATTGGCCGAATCTTGGGGGTGTACCCCTAGGGTTTGGGTGCTAAACCATGAGAGAAGGACCTTGGAGACAACCTTGAAGATAGAGCTAGAGGTCGGCTAGGTTAGGTCTTGTCTTTGGGGCTTGAGTCCTAGCTCAAGAGTTGAACCTCCTTTTGGCATGGGTTGGTTCAATGTCTTGAATAGACTATGATCACATCATTCTTTTATTGCTTTCGATATCTGCTAAAGCATGCCTGTTTTATCGTTATGTTATCACTATAGGATTGCATGCCTGTAATGTTAGACATAAGATAAAACTGATGAGACCTCAAAAACCCTCATAAATAAATATCAAGTCTAGTAGCCTTCTAATGCGTAGCCCTCACTAAGCTATCGATCAATGGTGTTGTGAACTGTTTCCCACCCTCGTGGGACACACCCACTTATCTTTAGAAAGTGCGTGGTGACAATGGTTTCCCCAGTCCATTTTAATCGGGCGCGCCTTCGCAAGGAAACTAGTTGGCCCTGGGCATAATGGTTAGGAATGGACTTGACTATATTTTCACATGTGCTGGGCATATGGTGGAACTCTAGAGGCATCGTTGAGAGGTTAGGGTTTCATGTTGTATCCAGCCCTCGCTGGACATGAAATGCCTAGACTGTCTCAATAAGGGGAATTTCTTGGAGCAATCGGTCGGCGTGCCCACCTTAGGAAGCATGAGTTACTTTGTGCATCTCATCCCACCCTCGTGGGACGCGAAGCCTCATGTGGAATAAGGATCCCATCTCACTAGGAAGTCTTAAACTTCCCGATTGACTTTGTGGGTTGTCAATTCGATTAAAATAGTGAGAGCCATAATCATTTAAAACAAGTCCAGTTTAAATGATTTAAAGTAGTACTAAGTCTATTGTTTCTTGATTGTTGTAGATCAATGGCAACAAATAATAGTGGATTGACACTGCGATCACTCCTTGATAAGGATAAGTTGGATGGAACCAACTTTATGGACTGTCATTGTTACTTGAGGATAGCCCTCAAGCTCGAGAAGAAGCTGTATGTCATAGAGCAGGCTCTTCCATCACCTCCTCCGCCTAATGCCCGAGCGGCAGATAGGGATGCTTTTAGAAGGCATTAGGATGACTCTATGGAGGTATCATATCTCATGCTGGCCACTATGGCACCTAAACTTCAGGTGCAATATGAGGAGCAGAACGCTTTTCAGATGATTACTCATTTGAAACAGATGTTCGAGGCTCAGGCTAGAACTGAGAGATTTGACACCGCCAAAGCAGTCTTTCGGTGTAAGTTATCTGAGGGTGCACTAGTGAGACCCCATGTTCTCAAGCTGATTGGAAACGTAGATCATCTCAGGAGGCTGGGACACGCCATAGATAACGAGCTGGTTGTGGATCTTATTCTGCATTCCCTGCCCCTAGCTTCAGTCTGTTTATCATAAATTTCAACATGAACCGAATTGAGTGCACACGGGAGGAACTGATGAATATGCTCCAGACAGCCGAGCGTGAGATGGTAAAGACCAAACCTAATTCTGTTCTTTTGGTCCCTACGGCCAAGAAGATGAAGAAAAAGGGTAAGGCACATGCCAAGGGCGGTGCCAAGGGTCCTACCAAGGCACTGAAGAAAAAGGCAAAGAAGTCAAAGGACCAAAGGTGCTTCCACTGTGGCGAGCAGGGTCACTGGAGGAGGGTCTGCAAGCAACTTCAGAATGAGGAGAAGAAAGGCTTGGCCATAGCTTTTAGCTCAGGTATTTATGTTATAGAAGTCAACCTTTCTACTTCTATTTCATGGGTATTGGATACCGCATGTGGAGCTCATATTTGTACAAATATGCAGGGGCTCAAGAAAAGTAGATCGGTCCAGCCTGGAGAGATTGACCTACGGGTTGGAAACGGGGCACATGTTGCTGCTGTTGCTGTAGGAGTTTTGACTCTCTCCCTGCCATCTGGACTTCAGTTAGAGTTAGATAATTGCTATTATGTACCTTCGCTTACTAATAACATTGTATCCATTCCTTGCTTGGCAAAGAAGTGATTTAAGTTTGAAATAAATAAGAACTCTTGTTCTTTTTCATTTGCAAATATGTTCTATGGGAAGGGTACTTTGTGCAATGGCCTATATGTGTTAGACATGGATAACTCTATTTGTAACATAAATAATAAAAGGACCAAACTGAGTGGTTAAGTTGGTGCTTTCCTATGGCATTGTCACTTAGCCCATATAAACAAGAATCGCATTCAACAACTCCATGCAAATGGGTTGTTAGATTCAAGTTCCTTGGAGGAATTTGATACATGTGAGCCTTGTTTGTTAGGAAAAATGACAAAGGCGCCCTTCACCAAAATTGGTGAGAGGGCAGGAGGTTTGATGGATCTCATACATAGCGATGTGTGTGGGCCATTCAATAAGCAAGCCAGAGAAGGACACAGCTACTTCATTACCTTTACTGATGATTTCAGTAGATATGGTTATGTCTACTTGATGTGACATAAATCTGAATCCTTTGAGAAATTCAAGGAGTTCAAGAATTAAGTAGAGAACTAGCTTGGTAGATCCATTAAGGCTCTTGGATCAGATCGTGGTGGAGAGTACCTGAGCGGTGAGTTCCTTGACTATCTAAAAGAGTGTGGGATTTTGACCCAACTCACTCCTCCTGGAACACCTCAATGGAATGGTGTGTCTGAAAGGAGAAATCGAACTTTGTTGGACATGGTTCGATGTATGATGAGTCATGCAACTCTACCTCCCTCATTCTGGGGACATGTACTTGAAACAGCTTCTCTAATACTGAATAATGTTCCATCTAAAAGTATCTCCAAAATACCATATCAGGTATAGAGTGGGAGACGCCCTAATCTCACTTTTATCAGGATATGGGGATGTGAGGCTTATGTCAAACGTCAGGATTCTAGCAAGCTATAACCTAGATCTGATAAATGTGTATTTGTGGGGTACCCTAAGGAAACTAAGGGTTACTACTTCTATGTTCCCACCGAGAACAAAGCTTTTGTTACTCGGGGTGCTGTCTTTCTAGAGAAAGAATTTCTCATGAAAGAAGTTAGTGGGAGGAAGTTTGACTTGGACGAGGTCCAAGTGCAACCACAAGACACAGAGATGGAACCTGAGCCACCTGCACCGGTTGATGGGCAACCTGAGGCTCAGACACAGGCACCGCGTAGGTCTGGGAGGATTCGTTCTGTACCTGAGAGGTATGGGTTGCTGCCGACCCAACACGACGGGATATTCATCATTAAGGATGAACCCAAGACCCATGAAGAGGCGGTCAGTGGATCAGACTCCGAGAGATGGCTTGACGCCATGAGATCCGAAATGGATTCCATGTCAGCTAACCAAGTTTGGGATTTGGTTGAGTTACCTGATGGGGTAAAACCCATAGGGTGTAAATGGGTCTTCAAGAGGAAGATAGACATGGATGGCAACGTAGTTACCTATAAAGGTAGACTAGTGGCTAAGGGATTTAAACAGGTCTACGAGGTGGACTATGATGAAACCTTTTCGCTAGTTGCTATGTTCAAATCCATTAGGATTCTGCTTGCTATAGCTGCATATCATGATTATGAGATATGGCAGATGGATGTAAAGACAGCGTTCCTTAACGGAAGCTAACTGAGGATGTGTATATGACACAACTTGATGGCTTTATCCATCCTGTAGAGGCCAATAAGGTATGCAGGCTAAAGAGATCCATTTATGGATTAAAGCAAACATCTCAAAGTTGGAATCTTCGATTTGATGAAGCTGTGAGAGATTATGGCTTTATCAAAAGCGAAGATGACGCCTGTGTACACAGAAAATTCAGTGGGAGCTTGGTGACTTTTCTGGTCTTGTATGTCGATGACATACTGCTCATCGGGAATGACATCCCTAGTCTTCAAGCTGTGAAGACATGGTTAGGGAAGTGTTTCGATATGAAGGACTTAGGGGAGACCACCTATATCCTAGGCGTGAGGATCTACCGGGATAGATCCAAGAGGCTCCTAGCCCTTAGTCAAAGTACTTACATTGATAAGGTCCTGGAGAGGTTTAGCTTGGAGCAATCCAAGAAAGGGTACCTTCCAGTGAGACATGACCTTACTCTCTCAAAGAGCTAGTGTCCCACCACACAGGCTGAGAGGGATGACATGTGTCGAATGCCTTATTCTTCGGTAGTGGGATCAATCATATATGCAATGTTGTGTACTAGACCAGATGTGGCTTATGCTGTGAGCATAACCAGCCGATACCAATCCAATCCTGGTTTACAACACTGGGTGGCTGTGAAGAACATCTTGAAGTATCTGAGAAGAACTAAGGATTTATTCCTAGTATATGGGGGACAGGAAGAGCTCAGTATGCAGGGCTACACTGATGCGTCTTTTCAGTCTGACCCTGATGACTTTAGATCGCAGGCTGGCTATGTGTTTAAGATGAATGGAGGTGCTGTTTGCTGGAAGAGATTCAAGCAATCCACAATTGCCGATTCTACAACCGAAGTTGAGTATGTGGCCACTTCTAAGGCAGCCAAAGAAGCTGTTTGGATAAGGAAGTTCATTTCTGAACTTCAGGTGGTTCCCAGTGCAGTGGATCCCATTGAAATCTACTATGATAACAATGGAGCAATTGCACAAGCCAAAGAACCATGGTCTCATCAAAGATCCAAACACATACTCAGAAGATTTCACCTGATCAGACAGATCATAGACAGAGGTGATGTCAAGATTAGCAGAGTTGACACAGAGAACAATCTGGTAGGCCCATTGACCAAGGCTTTGGCGCAGCAGAAGCATGACTCATCACGGCCGTGTCCATCGGCACGGCCGGGCCGTGCGGGGCTTGGAAAGCTCCGATCGGGCTAAAAATTCCTCAAGTCCTGGGGAGTCTACCCGAGTGCCTTCTGTTGGTGTATATGCCCTAGAACCTAGTTTTGTCCATTATTGTACAACTTGACATTGATATTTTATATATATATATATATATATATATATATATATATATCATTCTAGCATTGTCATTATCTATATTTGCTTACATCTACGATTATGTACTTATATGATAATGTCCCTGGAGACAGATTGGATCTGTGCTCAAATGATTGTCCCCAGTCGATGTACCTGAGTGGATATAGGACAGCTTTGGTACTTGTGAGACTAGTATATGGGCTGGTTAGGCACGAGGTGCTAACGTAGACATATGGGTATATCAGTGGTGGATATACTGGAACGACCCGCTATGAGGAAATGACTTGGTGTCACGAGTTATCCTCACAAGTGATAGGAGATGCATTGATCTCTTGACTTGAGGTCATTGGCCATTCTATATGGTTAGGGATTTGCTTTGATACAATCTAACACCTCGCCGTAGTTCGGGGGTAATAATGGTTGTCATTGAGCATGTCACGACCCACATGAGAAGGTCAATGGACAGACAGAGTATTTGCCCCTTCCTAAGGGAAGTTTGATATCCATGGAGCTCCTCTATGGTTCTATGACTGAAAGTATATGGCCATACCCAGGTGAGACTTGATTTAGTCATAACCATGAGATTGGATGAAAACAAGTGGTGACACACTTGTCCAATCGGATATCAGTTTGGCAAAGAGACTGGAATGCATCTGTACCTAGTTGCGATGATGGGGATATCAATGTCGATATCCATTCCAATGACCTGGGTACCAGCGATGCACTGCTAGGTTCACTCACTACTTGTGGTGACCTTTGGTCCGCACTGCCGACGTCAGAGGAACCTACAGGGTCGCACACCTTGATACTCGAGTTCTCGTATTGATCGAGAAGCCTTATGATCGAGTTATTGGATGACTCAGATCTATTTGGGAGATTTCATCAGTGCCGATAGGCCTGATGAGATGGAAGGATGTTATTGGAGCCAAACTTCATTTTTGGTGGGTTGATCCGAATTTGACCATGGTTAGGTCATATTTGGTTTTGGATTGCGTTGGATTAGATCCAATTGCTTAATCAACCCGTTTAATGAAGTTTGGGCTTGCTCATTACCTAATGAGGCCCAATAACAACCCCATTGGCACTTAAGGGGTATAATGGGGAGAGATCCAACCCCATTAGCACCTAAGGGGTATAATGGGGTTTTGGATGGCCAAAGTGATGGAGGGGCCAACCCTACCCCAAGAAGGTCTGGAAGGACTAGGAGGAAGCCCCTCAGATATGGCTTTTCATCCTAGGTCACCTTTCTTTCCTTATTTGCAGTTTCCTTATTTGCCTTGAATAAAGCCCTGGTGCACTGTGTAGTTTCCTTATTTGGTCATGCATTACTTCCTAGAATAGTCTACTGGCTTTTGTGTCAATAATTGGGCAGGTTATAGCCCAGCTCAAGGGAAGCTAGGAAGCTCAAGCTAAGCCACTCAAGTAGAGCTCCAAATATGGAAGGAGGCACTTCAACTAGAGACTTCAAGTTGAAGGGGCTTACATTGAATGCAACTCCACCTTCCAAATCAACCAAGGCGCCACCCAACATGATGAAGAATTCGAATGATATAAACCAGCCCACAAATTGCCAAGTGAAGAGCCATCAATGCGCCTAGCCATCAAGGATCAATCTAGATCCACAAATCAAGGGATCATCATCTAGATCCACAAATCAAGGGATCACCATCTAGATCCCCAATTTGTGGAGCCACCTTTGGAAGCCTCTAGCCGCCCATGCTCTTGAAGGAATGCAATTCGAAATTCAATTGGGGCGCCATCTCATCCAAGCAAATAAAGAAGGAGCTCAAGAAGAAATCGGCCACAAGGAGCTCCATCAAAAGAAGGATTTCGAAATTCAAAATTTGCCAAGGAAATGTTTTAATTGAGCATTAACTTCTTTCCCTACCTTTGTGATTGCGCCTAGGGTGAATTGTCACCCTTGCCCATGGCTTGTTAAGCCTATAAATTGTAATCCTCCCCTCCTTGTCTATTAGTTGCCTAGTTGAAAGAACCTTGTGTTAGCATTGGTGCTTGTGTCGCCTAAGAGTTTTCTACCTTTCCCCCTTCCTCTAAAGGGCCGAGCCCTTTCCCTTCTCCCCTCTCTTCTCAAGTCCTCAACGCAACCTAACCTCTTGAAGATCTTTTACACACCTTTGGCGAGTCCTAAAGAAGATCCCTCAACCTTGGTCTCGGCAAGGCACTAGGAGATTCTTGGAGGCATCATCACTCTCGGCCAACAAGGAGGCTTGCATCTTGGAGACTTTCGGCTAAGTTCCTTCCCTCTCCTTTCTTTAGATCTTAAGAACTTGGCTCTACACTAATCTGAATTCTTATTCAAGGTGGCGCAAGGATTTGGAGATCTCTTCCTAAGCGCAAGGCTTTCCTCTCCCTCCCCCTTTCTCTTTAGTCAAAGTGTTAAGGGAACTTGTGAGGCTTAACCTCCCCCTTAGATTTGTTTTGTAATATGAATCCGTGGTCTGTGCGGATCTCGATTGATTGTGCTTGCTTGTAATGATGCAATACCTTCCATCAGAGTAGGACCGTTGAAGATCGGGACGATACGATCCTTCTATGCTCAAGGATCGCACTGTGAGTATTCCTACTAGTCATTTCATTTCATAGTATAAAGTGCTCTTTCTTTTAGTAGTAACTTAGTGTCGCTTTCTTTATTTATAAAATACAAAAAATATATTTTCCAACTCCGTTAGAGTAAATTCGGGTTTTATCTAAAAATACAAAAAAAAAATTATTTTCTTAAAGCGTTGTTTGAATGCACCCTTACTTGTGAGTGATCCCACCTCCATCACAAAGTTACTTCATTATGCGCCTAGCCCTAACCTTGAGTGCCTCTTGCTCTGTATAAGAGGCCCTAGACGCCTCCTCTCAAATATTCTACTCCTTGGAGGCGTGAGAACACAGAGAGAGGCGAGAGCAAGGGCAAGAGGCGCAAGTGATATCTTCCATCAAACCCTAGCCGCAAGCCTTGATTTTCCTTTCCTCTTGGCGCAAGGAATTTGGTGCTTGGCGGCTTCCCTCTTCTTCATCCTTCTTCATCCTTGGCGCATATACCTTGGAGGTGGCGCAAGTTTTGAAGAAAGTGGACTAAGGCTTTGATCTTCTTCCCGAGGCTAGCACCGGGCGTGGAAGAAGAGGACTCGAGGCATCCGTGTGTGTGAGACTGCAGAGGGCGCACGCTTGGGCGCCTATCTCGACATCGGCCTCATCTTGCTTTAAGGTATATTCTATCTCATCGTGTTGACTTCCTCGCATGCGATCTTCACTGAGTTTTTGGGACTGGCCTGTTTCGGGGATATTATTCCGCTGTGCATTGTATTTGTCTATGAAAAATCTGTAAAATATCCCCGGGGTTTCCCAACACCTTCTAGATGGGTTGGACTGCCCTCATGTGTGTTCATGGGTCCGTCTTCTTCATCGTCAATGTAAGTTGCTCCTGCATTAGACAGCGAGGAGGGTGGGGACGAGGCCGAGGTGGAGACCAGAAGGCGATGAGGGCGTGCTAGAGCTCGCGGAGAGGGATGGAACATAGTACCGTGGTGGTGGCGGAGGTAGCGGCTAATGATTGGACGCAGGATCGCGGTCGCTGTGAGGACGCGGAGGGGAAGGCGGGCGAGATGGAGGTAAAGAAACCGCAGGCCGGCGGAGGGAGGCAGAGCGGAGCATCTCGGACCATGGTAAGCTAGGGTTGGGTTTTGGATCTGGAGGTCAGTGGAGCTGCTGATCGAGGTCGGTGAGGTGGCGGAGGTCGGCGGGCGCAGTTCCAGCAAGGCGTGGAGCTAGCGTTGATTTGGGAGAGACAAGCGTCGCGTGTTGGAAGCTTTTTGGGAGGAGAGACAAGCGTGACGAGCGAAGGCAGATTCCCACAGAAGCAGCTAATCGTCTGCTTCTCTCGGCCAGCAGAAAAACACTGGTGCGCCCAGCAATAGCCACCCCAAACATCCACTTTTGACTAGAATCAGCTAGTCGCACCCGCAAAAGCAATCCCAAACCAAGCCATAATTAGCACTTGCAACGAGTCGAGAACTCTGGGATTTTATCCTAAATTCAAATCCGACCTGCTCCCCGAACTCAATCCAAACCCGGGTTGAGTATTTAAAGGGATACTCATGGATACTAGATTAAATAAAAAGAATAAATTATTTATTATTATATTATATAAAATATATTTTAAAAATAAAAATAAAATATTTATATAATAATTATTTATTATTATTTTTATATTTTTAATAGTAACAAATATTTATATAATAGTTATTTTATTCTTATTTATATTCTAATAATAAAAATTTATATTTATACTATTTTATTAAAATCAGGTATTGGGTACCAGATACCCATATCCCTAAATAGTGGTGGAGCTACATTGTCATTAGTGTGTTCCCACACTAATTTTTTCAAAGCAATAAGACACATACATATTTATTTGCTTGTTATATGTATAAAAACTATAATTTCCCCCCACTAGAAAAATTTTAATCTTTATAATTTTGCTCCCATTTATCGGTTGCCCCCAAATACCTTCGGGTCCTAAATCCACCACTGTCCCAAACTCAACCTGACTCGTTTAGTTAATTGGGTACTCAAACCCATCGTAAACGGGTCGGGTTGGGTATCTGAACCCGTTGAGTGAAATTGCCATCCCTAGCCCTGATGGATTTGTGCCACTTTTCCAAAAAAAAAAAAAAAAAAAAAATTCTTAGGGTACTTTATATGCATTTTACGAATCCTAAAATGTAAAAACATGAATCTTGAGAGTTTCAAATGCTAAATTTCCTTCCATCCATAATTAATCTTGAGATTTTCAAATGTTAAATTTGCTTCTCTCATATTATTGATGGACCTCCCGTCAATAATAATAATTATTGATAAATCTTTTATTAATGATAATTATTGTTGATAGATCTTAATTTAATATTGATAAACTTTATTTTATTATGAATAGATCTTAAATTAAAAGCTGTGAACAATAATTAACACTAACAAAATATCAATAATTTAATATATAAAATCTTAAAATTCGTACAACTTTAAAATTCTTAAAATACAAATTAGAGTACACGGTATAAAAATTTGTCATTTTTTGGACTTTCCAATGTCACTTCAACTACACACATGGACGACGCTACTAAAAACGGAATGACATCAATAAAACACAACAATTTAAAGAGAATTCAAAAAAAAATTTTCATCCTTGCCGTAAAACAAAACACAAAATGATTAGCCCATGTGTAACGATGGGGCCAACCTAGACAAAAAAATCCCATGCCACATCAAATTTACCTCCAGTCACGTAATCGCCATCCGGCATTGTAAGTGCCAGCATTATACAAAATATGATAATATGTGTTCACAAATGTAGGATAGTTTAAAGTAATAAAAAATATTAAATTCACAAGGACCTATGTGAACACATAGTATGAATAAATTGTGTTTCTATTAGTTAAGCAAATTGATAATTTTAAGATGAATTAAAAACAAATGATTTGTTGATGGAATTCAAAAAGAGAAATCCAGGACAAGGTTTCATCATACTGAATTTTGATGATAAATTGCAATAAATATCCATATCAATTGTTTAAATTTGATTAAAGAGAAATTACCCAAAAATAGAGTTGTCTCCTCTCATAAGCTCAACTCATACTAATCCAACTTTCACTCTTATGACTTATTATTCTAGTAATTAAGTTATATGGTAACTTGTGTTTAATCCCTAATAAATTAAGGTTCACTCTCCTGGCTTAATCTAAAGATTTTACTTTCAAGTGAAATTAAAAAAAAAAAAAAACTCTCTTAGCTTAATTCAAAGGCTCAACTTAAGGGTTTCTAACAACACAATTCAGTTATATGGTAACTTGTGTTTAATCCCTAATAAATTAAGGTTCACTCTTCTGGCTTAATCTAAAGATCTTACTTTCAAGTGAAGTTAAAAAAAAAACTCTCTTAGCTTAATTCAAAGGCTGAACTTAAGTGTTTCTAAGAACACAATTCAGTTATATGGTAACTTGTGTTTAATCCCTAATAAATTAAGGTTCACTCTCCTGGCTTAATCTAAAGATCTTACTTTCAAGTGAAGTTAAAAAAAAAAAAAACTCTCTTTGCTTAATTCAAAGGCTTAACTTAAGGGTTTCTAACAACACAATTCAGTTATATGGTAACTTGTGTTTAATCCCTAATAAATTAAGGTTCAATCTCCTAGCTTAATCTAAACATCTTACTTTCAAGTGAAGTTAAAAAAAAAAAACCTCTCTTAGCTTAATTCAAAGGCTCAACTTAAGGGTTTCTAACAACACAATTCAGTTATATGGTAACTTGTGTTTAATCCCTAATAAATTAAGGTTCACTCTCCTGGCTTAATCTAAAGATCTTACTTTCAAGTGAAATAAAAAAAAAAAAAACTCTCTTAGCTTAATTCAAAGGCTCAACTTAAGGGTTTCTAACAACACAATTCACTTCTTAGTTAGGACTAGCAAAACATGACACGACATAACAGGACATGAGATTTCATGGGTCTGGGTTAGACTAATCGTGTTTCATATCATAAATGTGTTGACCCATTTATGACTCGCCAAATTATGTGCTGTGTCGGGTCTGTTGGAATTTTAGTCTAACATCAATTAATTTGTGAGAGTATTTGTTAATTGATTAATGGGCCCATAATATCTCATATATATAGATATATATATTGGCCCATATATATACATGTATATACACATATATATACAAATTTGGTGGGTCATAAATGGGTTATATATATATATATATATATGTATATGTATATGTACATACATATGTATATGTACATACATATGTATATGTACATACATATGTATATGTACATACATATGTATATGTACATACATATGTATATGTACATACATATACATATGTATATACATACATATGTATATACATATGTATATACATATGTATATACATACATATGTATATACATATGTATATACATATACATATGTATGTACATATACATATGTATGTACATATACATATGTATATGTATGTACATATATATATATATATATACATATACATATGTATATGTATGTACATATGTATATACATATACATATACACATATATATATACATATACATATATATACATATATACATATATATGTATATATACATATATACATATGTATATATGTGTATATACATATATATGTGTATATACATATATACATATGTATATATGTGTATATACATATGTATATATACATGTATATACACATATATACATATGTATATATATGTACATGTATATATATATATATATATATATATATATATATATATATATATATATATATATATAAAACCCGTTTATGACCTACCAAATTTCGTGTCGTGTTATGTAACATGATTTGTATTATAGCGTGTTGTATCATGTCGTATGACACGACCTATTTATTAATCGTGTTATCCATGTCATGTCGTGTCACTTGTGAAATAAGTGGGTCATGTTTGTGTTTTGTATATTGACCCATATACGTAAATGGGTCATGTTCGTGTCAAGTATAATCTTGTCGCATGTCAAGTATCACACGACCCGTTATGACCTATGAAACATGAATTGCTAGCCCTATTCTTAGTGCAACTATTTTGACTGAAATAATGTAATCATAAAAGCTATATTTATCACGTGTAGAATTAACTTCATTAATTAGATTACTAAGATATAGGTACTCTCGTAGCCTAATTCTATAGGTCTAATTAAAGGGGTCTGAGATTGTAAGTCACCTCTCAGTCCTTGTTATAACCTCTAAGACAAGCAATAGTCTATGTCTATATAATTACAAAATCATTTAAATTGAATTAACATTACTTATATAAATGACAATATTAAAAATCAATTAAATCATCAAATAATTAGTGGGTTACTGCCTTAATCCAAAGAAAAAATTATTACGCTGCAAGGGACATGAATTCATAGCAATAATTCATAAGAAAGAGTTATTACTGATCAAGGACATGAAATAAAAATTTTTAGTTCAACTTCACTATTGTCACAGGTGTTGGGAAACCCCGAGGACATTTTACAATTTTTCATAGACATACATACATACATTGCACAGCGGAAGAATGTCCCCGAAATAGGCCAGTCCCAAAAACCCAGTGAAGATCGCAAGCAAGAGAGTCGACACGATGAGTTAGGAAATACCTTAAGAGCGGTTTGGAGTGATGCTGATGTAGGCGCCCAAGTGTGCGCCCTCTGCAGTCTCACACACACAGATCTCTTGAGTTCTCTTCTTCCACGCCCGGTGCTAGCCTCGGGAAGAAGATCCAAGCCTTAAGGAGATGCTCCACTTCACTTGCGCCACCAAGAGGAAAGGATGCGCCAAGAGAAGAAGCAACCAAGTTCAAGCCACCAAGCACAAAAGCTCCTTGCGCCAAGAGGAAAGGAGGGAGAAGCTTGCGGCTATGGAAGAAGGAAGAGGAAGTTGCGCCCTTGCTCCTAGCTCTCGCCCCTCTTCTTGTGTTCACGCCTCCAAGGATCGATCATCATAAGAGGGGGCGGCTAGGGTCACATTTATAGGGCAAGAGGCGGTTAAGGGAAGGGCCAAGATCATGACAAGTGTAGGGCTAGGATGAGGAGGTTTGAGACAAGGAAAGTCTCCAAGACTTTACCATAAACTCCATTCAACCTATCCATAATTGCCCAAGTACCATATCAGCCCAAGACATGCCTTAGAGGCATTCATACCATCAAGGGAGAAGGGATAGGCGCCAATTGCTTCCTTAATGAAGCAATTTTGCCACCCAAACCCCATTATACCCCTTAGGCGCCAATGAGGTTGGGCTTCTCCCCATTATACCCTTTTAGCCTCTTATCTCTTCATGAGAACTTGTTATTGGGCCTCATTGGATAATGAGCTAGCCCAAACTCCATTACATGGGTTGATTAAGCACTTGGATCTAATCCAATGCAACACTAATCCACATGTGACCAATTATGGTCAAATACGGGTCCACCTGCCAAAAATGAAGTTTGGCTCCAATAACATTCTTCCATATCATCAGGCCCATTGGCGCTGATGAAATCTCCCATTTAGATCCGAGTTATCCAATAACTCGATCATAAGGCTTCCCGATCAATACGAGAACTCAATTATCAAGGTGTGCGACCCTGTAGGTTCCTCTGACGCTGGCAGTGCTGACCAAAGGTCACCACAAGCAGTGAGTGACACATAGTAGTGCATCGCTGCTACCCAAGTCATTGGAATGGATATCGACATCGACATCCCCATAATCGCAATTAGGTACAGATGCATTACAGTCTCTTTGCTGAACTGATATCCGATTGGACAAGTGTGTCACCACTTGTTTTTACCCAATCACATGGCTATGACTAAATCAGGTTCTCACCTGGGTATGGCCATACACTCTCAGTCATAGAACCATAGAGGAGCTCCATGGATATCATACTTCCCTAAGGAAGGGGCAAATCCTTTGTCTGTCCATTGACCTTCTCACATGGGTCGTGACATGCTCAATGACGACCGTTATGACCTCCCAACTACGGAAAGGTGTTAGGTTGTATCAAAGCAAGTCTCTAACCATATAGAATGATCAATGACCTCAAGTCAAGGGATCAATGCATCTCCTGTCACTTGTGAGGATAACTTATGACACCAAGTCATAGCCTCACAGCGGGTCTATCCAGTATATCCTCCAATGATATACCCATGTGTTTGCGTTAGCACCACATGCCTAACCAGCCCACATACCAGTCTCATAAGTACCATAGCTGTCCCATATCCACTAAGGTACATCGACTGGGGACAATAGTTCGAGCACAGATCCAATCTGTCTCCAAGGACATTATCATGTTAATACATATGCGCAGATGTAAACAAACATAGATAACGACAATGCCAGAATGATATATAAATATCAAAGTCAAGTAGTACATAAATGGACCAAAACTAGGTCTTAGGGCATATACACCAACAATCTCCCACTTGCACTAAGACCTAGAAGTTGAGGAATCTCAACCCCATACCTCTAGCGTGACCATCATGCTTCTGCTGCGCCAAAGCCTTGGTCAATGGGTCTGCCAGATTGTTCTCTGTGTCAACTCTGCTAATCTTGACATCACCTCTGTTAATGATCTCTCTGATTAGGTGAAATCTTCTGAGTATGTGTTTGGATCTTTGATGATACCGTGGTTCCTTTGCTTGTGCAATTGCTCCATTGTTGTCACAGTAGAGTTCAATGGGATCCATTGCACTAGGGACCACCTGAAGATAACATAAGAACTTCCTTATCCAAACGGCTTCCTTGGCTGCCTCAGAAGCGGCCACATACTCTGTCTCGGTTGTAGAATCTGCTATGGTGGATTGCTTGAAGCTCTTCCAGCATACAACACCTCCATTTATCTTGAACACATAGCCGGCCTGCGATCTAAAGTCGTCAGGGTCAGACTGGAATGATGCATCAGTATAGCCCTGCATACTGAGCTCTTCCTGTCCCCCATAGACCAAGAACAAATCCTTAGTTCTTCTCAGATACTTTAGGATGTTCTTTACAGCCACCCAGTGCTGCAGACCTGGATTGGATTGGTATCGGCTGGTTATGATTACAGCATATGCCACATCTAGTCTAGTACACAACATTGCATACATGATCGATCCTACTGCTGAAGCATAAGGAATTCGACTCATGTCATCCCTCTCAGCCTGTGTTGTAGGACACTAGCTCTTTGAGAGAGTAAGGCCATGTCTTACTGGAAGGTATCCTTTCTTGGATTGCTGCAAGTTGAACCTCTCCAGTACCTTATCAATGTAGGTACTCTGACTAAGGGCTAGGAGCCCTTTGGATCTATCCCGGTAGATCCTTACGCCTAAAATATAGGCGGCCTCCCCTAAGTCTTTCATCTCGAAACACTTCCCCAACCATGTCTTCACAGCTTGAAGACTAGGGATGTCGTTTCTGATGAGCAGTATGTCATCAACATACAAGACCAGAAAAATCACCAAGCTCCCATTGAATTTTCTGTATACACAGGCGTCATCTTCGCTTTTGATAAAGCCATAATCTCTCACGGCTTCATCAAATCAAAGATTCCAACTTCGAGATGCTTGCTTTAATCCATAAATGGATCTCTTCAGCCTGCAGACCTTATTAGCCTCTGCAGGATGGATGAAGCCATCAGGTTGTGACATATACACATCCTCAGTCAGCTTCCCGTTAAGGAATGCTGTCTTCACATCCATCTGCCATATCTCATAATCATGATATGCAGCTATAGCAAGCAAAATCCGAATGGATTTGATCATGGCAACTGGCGAGAAGGTTTCATCATAGTCCACCCCGTGGAGTTGTTTAAATCCTTTAGCCACTAGTTTACCCTTATAGGTAACTATATTGCCATCCATGTCTGTCTTCCTCTTGAAGACCCATTTACACCCTATGGGTTTTACCCCATCAGGCAGCTCAACCAAATCCCAGACTTGGTTAGCCGACATGGAATCCATCTCGGATCGCATGGCATCAAGCCATCTCTTGGAGTCCGGTCCACTGACCGCCTCATCATAGGTTCTGGGTTCATCCTCAATGATGAAGATCCCATCATGTTGGGTCGGCAGCGACCCGTACCTTTCAGGTGCACGATGAATTCTCCCAGATCTACGCGGGACCTATGTCTGAGCCTCAGGTTGGCTAGCAACCGGTGCAGGTGGCTCAGATTCCATCTCTTTGTCTTGTGCTTGCACTTGGACCTCATCCAAGTCAAACTTCCTCCCACTAACTTCTTTCATGAGAAATTCTTTCTCTAGAAAGACAGCACCCCGAGCAACAAAAACTTTATTCTCGGTTGGGACATAGAAGTAGTATCCTTTAGTTTCCTTAGGATACCCCATAAACACACATTTATCAGATCTAGGTTCTAGCTTGCTAGAATCCTGACGTTTGACATAAGCCTCACATCCCCAGATCTTGATAAAAGTGAGATTAGGGCGTCTCGCACTCCACATCTCGTATGGTATTTTGGAGACACTCTTAGATGGAACGTTGTTCAGTATTAGAGAAGCTGTCTCTAGTGCATGCCCCCAGAATGATGGAGGTAGAGTTGCATGACTCATCATGGATCGAACCATATCCAATAAAGTTCGATTTCTCCTTTCAGACACACCATTCCATTGAGGTGTTCCAGGAGGAGTGAGTTGGGATATGATCCCACACTCTCTTAGATAGTCAAAGAACTCACCGCTCAGGTACTCTCCACCTCGATCTGATCGAAGAGCTTTAATGGATCTTCCAAGTTGGTTCTCTACTTCATTCTTGAACTCTTTGAATTTCTCAAAGGATTCAGATTTGTGTCTCATTAAGTAGGCATAACCATACCTACTGAAGTCATCAGTGAAGGTAATGAAGTAATTGTACCCTCCCCTGGCTTGTTTATTGAAAGGCCCACACACATCAGTATGTATGAGATCCAATAAACCTCCTGTCCTCTCACCAATCTTGGTGAAGGGCGCCTTTGTCATTTTCCCTAATAAACAAGGTTCACAAGTATCAAATTCCTCCAAGGAACTTGAATCTAACAATCCATTTGCATGGAGTTGTTGGATGCGATTCTTGTTTATATGGGCTAATTGACAGTGCCATAGGAAAGCACCAACTGAACCACTCAGTTTGGTCCTTTTATTACTTATGTTACAAATAGAACTTTCCATATCTAAGATATATAGACCATTGCACAAAGTACCCTTCCCATAGAACATATTTGCAAATGAAAAAGAACAAGAGTTCTTATTTATTTCAAACTTGTAACGCCCTCGATTTTCTGAATTACGATTTAAGGTTAGAAATTCTGTTTCTGTATTTTTATCTGTTAAAATTTTGGGATTTTTGCCTAATTGTAGGACTTTTTCCTACAGGGCAAAAATAATTATTTTCGTTGGGGCTTCGAACCCTCAACCTTGACTATTTGCTCCTGGAATTCTTCCACCATGGTGGCGCATATTTCTGTGTTATTGGAGTGGCGCATGGTGGTTAAGCCCAGGTAAGCCCATTAAAGCCGATTTCCACTTAAGTTAATTGGGTTATTGGATCTTGGATCCGTTTGGGGTGGAAAAAAAAAAAGGGGGGGAAAATTCGTGAGAGCTCCTCTCCCTCACGATTTTTGGTTTGTTTCTTGCCCTAGCCGCCTGTGTTGTCGCCCCTCACTGTGCTTGGCGCCTCCTGCAAATTTCTGACGCTGGTGGTGGCAGACTGGTGGTGGACGAACTTTCTGGAGATCCCTGATCCTCTGTTTTGGCGTTTTCCCTGTGGGCGATTTTTTCTGGTGAGTAATTCGATCATAAGGAGTCTAATCCTATTTGCAATAATTATCTGTATGAACCAAAAATCTGCAAGTAGATCCTGTGTTTTTCTATTCTATAGGTCGGCTCTGAATATGCATGATGATTCAGAAATTTTGTCTTGCTGAAAATTGTAGTCGCCAATCTGACCTTACTGTGCTTTAACCTCAATATCTCATGATCTATAGATCCAAATCACACGAAACAAATTTTGTATCAAACTAGATTCGCTCAGCTTTGATTCTTATGTAATATCGACCACATCTGAACTATATTCGTGTTGCAATCGGCATTGTTATATAACTTACGAAATCTGTTTTCTGAAAATCTAGAATCTTGACCCTTTTGTGTTCGAACTCTCGTATCTCCCTAGGTATAGCTCGAAATCCTGTGAAACCAGTTTTATTAGACCGTAGGCTTGAAGAGCTTCATTTTGACTCCCATAACGCCTATTTTCGATTAGTTATTGGATCTGAAATATATGTCGTAATTCTGATATATGAATCTGTTTTCTTGAAATCTGAAATTCTGACCCACCTATGTTCGAACCCTTATATCTTCCTGCCTACAATTCGAAATTTTGCGAAACCAGTTTTATTGGAAACTAGATTCAGAGAGCTTCATTTTGAATATAATATTGACTAGCTTTTGTTCGAAATTGGACCAAAAATATATGTTGCAATCTGACAATATAAATCTGCTATGTTTTGGTTAGACAAATATTCCATTGTGAGAAAAATTTAGCCTGTATGGTTTAATCTCTTAAATTGTGGTCTGTAGTTCTTCTAAAATTTATTTGCTTGATGAGAAATTTTAGAGAAAACAAAATTGGGGATTTAACTAAGAACTTAGGAATTTTCGAAAATCATGGTTCGAGCCAATTTTGGGGCTTTTGTCAATTTTCTTCACGAACGTGTAATTAAAATTATTTGTAGTGGTGGACTGAAATTATTTACATGAAATTTGTACGTTCTGTTAAGGTTCTGAAACTGGCGCCCCTTACAGTAATTTTATAGCTCACGGTTTTAGGAATTTTGAGGAAATTATTTCATGAATAGTTTCTGTTCTATGTTTAATTGTTTGTTATGTGAATATTTTCTGTTCTATTTATATGTTGTGAATTTTCTGAAAACTTTGAATGTGTTATAACCTTTGTGAGAACATAGACTGGTCTGACATGAATTAAGGATAGTTGCATGAAATCTAAGGAATTCACTCATATATTACTTCTGGTTGATGGTAAAAATTATGAAGTGTGTTCAGCTTTGATTTTCTGCAAATTGTAATTTGTTAAGGACTGGATATTGGGGTGTGTCATTTTCTGTATTGTCAGACTTTGGGCATGATGTAAGAATTAAGTAGTGGTTGGTCCTACTCCTCCGTTTCAGTATAATCTGTTCTGTAAAATTATGCCCTAGTGTAGCACTCTTCTGTGTTCTTACCCTCCTTCTGTGGCGCTGTAATGGTGCTGATAGTCTACTACGACCCTTGAGACACTATTTCTGTTCCGTTATAGGTATTGGAGGCCAGAGTGCCACGTCCTGACAAGACGGGGGCCACCCACTGATACCTCCTCTACCATTCTGTTCTGGGTATTGGAGACCAGAGTGCCACGTCCTGACAAGATGGGGGCCACCCACTGATAGCTCCTCTACCATTCTATTCTGGGTATTGGAGACCAGAGTGCCACGTCCTGACAAGACGGGGGCCACCCACTGATACCTCCTCTACCATTCTGTTCTGGGTATTGGAGACCAGAGTGCCACGTCCTGACAAGACGGGGGCCACCCACTGATACCTCCTCTACCATTCTGTTCTGGGTTTTGGAGGCCAGAGTGCCACGTCCTGACAAGACGGGGGCCACCCACTGATACCTCCTCTACCATTCTGTTTCTGATATGCATGCATGTCTCGTCCTCGGCAGAGGTGGGGTCAGACCTTCTGTGGTCATCAGGCCTTCTGTGGCCTTTCTGTTTCCGATGTAGACTATCTGTTTGGATTTTGAAAATTCTAATTTTCTGTCTGTCAGTTCTGATTTCTGTAGTTCTGTTTCGATCTGTATTATAGATGTGTTAGGCAGTGTGTTTAGTAGGGAGGGGTTGGTATACTTATATCCTACTTCATGCTTGATGCCTAATGTTATAAGTATCTGTATTTGATTATGTTTTGTTTCTGATATGAGTGTGCATGTTAAGTTGATTTATCTTATCTGTTACAAAAATGTATTTCAACTTATGCATGATATTTTTGATGTGTACTATGGATGGCTTTTAGTGTCTTTTACTCACTGAGCTTTTTAGCTCACCCCCATTGTTTAAATATTTTCAGGTGAGACATTGGGACAGTGATCGCTACAGCTAATTCACGAATTTACTATGATGCTAATGTTTTATTTAATTTCTAAGAGTTGTCTTCTAAAAAATCTGTCAGGCCTGCGTGCCTAACTTAATTATATGATACGTTTTATCTCCTGAGGGCTTATGCCTGTTTTCAGGATATTATATTATAGTTGTCTCGTTTTAATTATTAGAAACGAGTTTTGGATTCGTGAGATTTGAAATTATTCTTATTCTGAAATGTCCGATTTGAGAGTTATTGTTCTTATTCCGCAATATATCTGAATTTGTGTTTTCCACATATGTGTAGTGTGGACATCTGTTTTATTCCAGGATATGCGTGTCTGTGCAGCAGTAAATTATTATACTTGCTGTCGGATTTTCTGGATTTCCGGATTTCTATTTCCTAGTAAATCGATCCTATTCAGTTCTGTGCGGTTTTCAGTTCCGTAGTAATGTCCTTCGATGCCGCTTTCTTCTTGTGTTTTAATGGAAGAGTAAAAATTTTTGAAACCCCGTATTTTACTTGTATGCGTGTGGGGTGTGATTCTGAGGGATGTTACAGATGGTATCAGAGGATATTACTAGCAATTAGAAACTCCGGGAAAGGAAAACTCTGTTTGTGTATTGCTAGAAACCAAGATAGGATCTGATCCGTGATTGAATATTGGTTGTTATTCTACCGTGTTATGTGATGCAGGTACAAAAAAAAAAGATGGTGCGACCAAGATCTAGCAGTAGCAACGGTGATCAACAGTCTGATCTGAGGCAGGCCATGGAGGCTATGACTGCTATGATGCAACAACAGAACGCATTCATCCAGCAGCAAACTCAGATGATGCAGCAGCAGCAGGCGCAGCACATGGAGGTTCAGCAACAGTTATTGCAGCGGCTGTCGCAGACACAGCCTCAGTCACAGTCACAACCGGCTGGACACTGTATGGGTGGCGCTGGTTCTCCTCTGGGTGATGGCGCACATCAACGATATGCTCGGTTGGTTCGAGAGTTTCAGCACCTGAACCCGACTGCATTTTATGGTAGTCCGGGGCCCAGAGCGGCTGAGGATTGGCTTTTGACACTGGAAAAGATTTTCCAGGTTTTGCGCTGTGATGATGCAGACAAGCTATGTTTGTCTGTCTTCATGTTGCGTGGAGATGCCGAAGAATGGTGGAAGGGAGTCGTCCGACTGGCGGCAACTGAATCCAAAGATGTTGATTGGCAGTACTTCATGATGAAGTTCAATGCTAAGTTTTTCCCCTCTAGCTTATTTGAGGAGTGCGAGGTGGAGTTTATTCGTCTTGAGCAGGGCGACCTGACGGTGGATCGGTATGAGGCTACATTCGCTCGGTTGTCGGGGTATGCTCCTCACTTAGTTAACACCGAGGAAAGAAGAGCCAAGAAGTTTCAGCGGGGTTTGAGGAAAGACATCAGGACAAGGGTAGCTATGCTACACTTGGAGACTTATGCTGAAGTGGTAGACAGGGCTCGCACTGCTGAGAGGTGCATTACTGAGATGGCTGTAGATACTATTCCAGTCACTGCATCCGCCCCTACTTCTGTGACTTACGCACCCACTCTGGGTGGTAAGGATAAGAAGAATTTCAAGAATAAGAAGAAAGACCATAAGGGCAGATACCAACCTTATCAGAAGCCAGTCAGCACAGTTTCTCAGAATGGCAGGAAGTGTCTCCACTGCGGGAGCACTAAACATCAGGATAATGAGTGCTACAGGAAGACTGGCGCTTGCTTCAGATGTGGTAAGGTGGGGCATATGATTAAGGACTGTCCTATGCCAGATGCTAGAGGACAGGGTGAGAAGCCTACTGTGCAGACTCGCGTGTATGCCATCGCGGAGAGGGATGCTTCGGCTTCGAAGTCCGTGGTGGAAGGTACACTTTATGTGTTTAGTTATTTGGCACGCATTCTTTTTGATCCTGGTGCCAATTTATCTTTTGTGTCTGCATGTTTTGCACCATGTCTGCCTGTGTTGCCTAGGATACTTGATTTCTGTATTTCTGTTCATACACCTATGGGTGAGGCTGTATCTACAGATATAGCATATCCTGACTGTTTGATTAAGGTTGAAGGGTATGATTTACCTATTGATTTGATTAGTCTTCCTATGAAAGACTATGACATCATTCTGGGCATGGATTGGCTATCTGCCTATCATGCTACTTTAGATTGTTTTGAAAAGTTAATTACTCTGCATCTAAGTGATGGACAGCAACTGATTATCCAAGGCCGGATTTCAGAACAGGAGCCTTTGGTGATATCTCATCTGCAGGCCAGGAAGCTTTTAGCCCAGGGCTGCAAGGGGTATCTGGCGCATGTCAAGGTGCAGACTGAGCCTGATTTGGATCTGGCTAAAATTCCTGTGGTAAGAGAGTTTACTGACGTCTTCTCTGATGATTTATCTGGGTTACCACCCAGCAGAGAAGTTGAGTTTGGTATCGAGTTGTTGTCAGGCACGGCACCGATATCTAAAGCTCCTTACAGGATGGCAACTTCAGAACTGACAGAGCTGAAGAAGCAACTGGAAGAATTATTAGAGAAGGGGTATATTCGACCCAGTGTTTCTCCATGGGGAGCACCTGTGTTATTTGTGAAGAAGAAGGATGGTACTTTGCGCATGTGCATCGATTACCGTCAACTCAATCAAGTGACTGTTAGGAATAAGTACCCATTACCCCGTATTGATGATCTCTTTGATCAGTTGCAGGGTGCTACTATATTCTCTAAAATTGACCTGAGGTCTGGCTATCATCAGTTGAGAGTTCAGGAGGAGGATGTACCTAAAACTGCATTCAGGACCAGGTATGGGCACTATGAGTTTCTTGTTATGCCTTTTGGACTGACAAATGCCCCTGCAGTGTTTATGGATCTGATGAACAGAGTATTTCATGAACTTCTGGACAAATGTGTGGTCGTCTTCATAGATGATATTCTGATCTACTCCAAGAATGCGCAAGATCACACTCAGGATTTGCGCAAGGTGCTGGAGATTCTGCGGCTGAAGCAGCTGTATGCTAAGGCCAGCAAATGTGAGTTCTGGTTACATCAGATTGGCTTTCTGGGACACATTATTTCTGGCCAGGGTGTGTCTGTGGATCCAGTGAAGGTGGAGGCCATTCTTCACTGGGGAAGACCAACTACAGCGACTGAGGTCAGAAGTTTTCTAGGCTTAGCTGGATACTACCGCCGCTTTGTGGAGGGTTTTCCAAGCTGGCTGGTCCTCTGACTAAGCTAACTAGAAAGAATTTGAAGTTTGAGTGGTCTGATGATTGTGAGTTTAGTTTTCAAGAACTGAAAAGGAGACTGACCAGTGCTCCTATCCTCATCGTTCCCTGTGATGGAGAAAAGTTCACTGTGTACACTGATGCCTCTGGTAAGGGTCTGGGTGCTGTACTGATGCAGCAAGGAAAGGTAGTTGCTTATGCTTCAAGGCAACTCAAAGACTATGAGGTAAACTACCCCACTCATGATCTGGAGTTGGCAGCTGTAGTTTTTGCCTTGAAGATCTGGAGGCACTATCTGTTTGGACAGGCATTTGAATTGTTTACAGATCACCAGAGCTTGAAGTATATCTTCACTCAGAAAGAGCTGAATATGAGACAGAGACGATGGCTTGAATTGATAAAGGATTATGACTTCACCATCCAATATCAGTCTGGTAAAGCTAATGTGGTGGCTGATGCTCTTAGTCGGTATCCTGTGACTCAGATAGCTGCACTGCGAGTCCAGGAGTGGCGACTATTGCAGGAGTTCAGTGACATGCATCTGAGTGTGACTTCGGGTGAGAGAGGCGGTCTTCTAGCTTCTCTCAGGGTTCAGTCAGAGTTACTGCAGAGATTGAGATCAGGGCAGCAATCAGATCCGGATATTTTACGGTGGAAAGAGAGGTCTGAGCAAGGCTGGGTGGATAATTTCAGTATGTCGGATGATGGTCTCCTCAGATTCCGTGGAAGGGTCTGTGTTCCTGAGGACCCTGAGTTGAGAAATGACATTCTTAAGGAAAGTCATTGCACTAAGTATACCGTTCATCCTGGTAGTACCAAGATGTATCAGGATCTGAAAAAGACTTTCTGGTGGCATGGTATGAAGAAGGATGTGCATTTGTTTGTGTCCAGATGTTTGACTTGCCAAACCGTGAAGGCTGAGCATCAGAGGCCGGGCGGTTTGATGCAGTCTCTCCCTATTCCTCAGTGGAAGTGGGAGCATATCAGTATGGACTTTGTGTGTGGACTGCCCAATACCAGAAGGAGTCATGATGCCGTATGGGTGATTGTGGACAGACTCACGAAGTCAGCTCACTTCTTACCGATTAAAATGACTTACAGTTTGGATCGGTTAGCAAAACTGTACATCGATGAGATAGTCAGATTACATGGAGTTCCCTTGGACATTGTCTCTGACCGTGATCCTCGATTTCTGTCCAGGTTTTGGAAGAAATTACAGGAAGATTTGGGAACTAATCTGAGTTTCAGCACTGCATATCATCCTCAATCTGATGGTCAGACAGAGAGAACTATTCAGACACTTGAGGATCTTCTGAGATCTTATGTGGTTGACTGGTCTGTTGAGTGGGATCTGGACTTATCACTGATAGAGTTCACCTACAACAATAGCTTTCACTCTAGCATACAGATGGCTCCGTATGAGGCCCTATATGGGAGGAAATGCAGAACACCTATATGCTGGGAGGAAACTGGGGACAGAACAGTGCTAAGGTCTGATGCTGTTCAGGAAGCCACTGAGAAGATCAGAGAAATTCAGAGAAAGATGAAGATTGCTCAGGATAGACAGAAGAGTTATGCTGATGTGAGGCGGCGTCCTCTTGAGTTTTTGGTGGGAGAGCATGTTTTCCTAAAGGTCTCACCTATGAAAGGGGTGATGAGATTTGGAAAGAGGGGAAAATTGAGTCCCAGGTACATTGGTCCCTTTGATATCATTGAGAGGATTGGACCTGTGGCATACCGACTTGCTCTGCCCCCATCACTGGAACACCTCCATAATGTGTTCCATGTTTCTGCACTCAGAAAATATTGTTCTGATCCTTCTCATGTTCTAGAGTTGGAACCTCTTCAGCTTGAAGAGAACATGACTTTGGTGGTGAAACCTCTCAGAATTGAAGATAGAAAAGAGAAAGTGCTGAGAAATAAGGTTATTCCACTTGTGAAAGTCATCTGGGGAAATCAGTCTGTTGAAGAAGCCTCTTGGGAGGTTGAAGCAGATATGAGAAAGGAGCATCCTCACCTGTTCAGTGACGGGCTTGGTCAGCTTTAGAGGACTAAAGCTCTATAAGGGGGGGAGGATGTAATGCCCTCGATTTTCTGAATTACGATTTAAGGTTAGAAATTCTGTTTCTATATTTTTATCTGTTAAAATTTTGGGATTTTTGCCTAATTGTAGGACTTTTTCCTACAGGGCAAAAATAATTATTTTCGTTGGGGCTTCGAACCCTCAACCTTGACTATTTGCTCCTGGAATTCTTCCACCATGGTGGCGCATATTTCTGTGTTATTGGAGTGGCGCATGGTGGTTAAGCCCAGGTAAGCCCATTAAAGCCGATTTCCACTTAAGTTAATTGGGTTATTGGATCTTGGATCCGTTTGGGGTGGAAAAAAAAAAAAGGGGGGGAAAATTCGTGAGAGCTCCTCTCCCTCACGATTTTTGGTTTGTTTCTTGCCCTAGCCGCCTGTGTTGTCGCCCCTCACTGTGCTTGGCGCCTCCTGCAAATTTCTGACGCTGGTGGTGGCAGACTGGTGGTGGACGAACTTTCTGGAGATCCCTGATCCTCTGTTTTGGCGTTTTCCCTGTGGGCGATTTTTTCTGGTGAGTAATTCGATCATAAGGAGTCTAATCCTATTTGCAATAATTATCTGTATGAACCAAAAATCTGCAAGTAGATCCTGTGTTTTTCTATTCTATAGGTCGGCTCTGAATATGCATGATGATTCAGAAATTTTGTCTTGCTGAAAATTGTAGTCGCCAATCTGACCTTACTGTGCTTTAACCTCAATATCTCATGATCTATAGATCCAAATCACACGAAACAAATTTTGTATCAAACTAGATTCGCTCAGCTTTGATTCTTATGTAATATCGACCACATCTGAACTATATTCGTGTTGCAATCGGCATTGTTATATAACTTACGAAATCTGTTTTCTGAAAATCTAGAATCTTGACCCTTTTGTGTTCGAACTCTCGTATCTCCCTAGGTATAGCTCGAAATCCTGTGAAACCAGTTTTATTAGACCGTAGGCTTGAAGAGCTTCATTTTGACTCCCATAACGCCTATTTTCGATTAGTTATTGGATCTGAAATATATGTCGTAATTCTGATATATGAATCTGTTTTCTTGAAATCTGAAATTCTGACCCACCTATGTTCGAACCCTTATATCTTCCTGCCTACAATTCGAAATTTTGCGAAACCAGTTTTATTGGAAACTAGATTCAGAGAGCTTCATTTTGAATATAATATTGACTAGCTTTTGTTCGAAATTGGACCAAAAATATATGTTGCAATCTGACAATATAAATCTGCTATGTTTTGGTTAGACGAATATTCCATTGTGAGAAAAATTTAGCCTGTATGGTTTAATCTCTTAAATTGTGGTCTGTAGTTCTTCTAAAATTTATTTGCTTGTTGAGAAATTTTAGAGAAAACAAAATTGGGGATTTAACTAAGAACTTAGGAATTTTCGAAAATCATGGTTCGAGCCAATTTTGGGGCTTTTGTCAATTTTCTTCACGAACGTGTAATTAAAATTATCTGTAGTGGTGGACTGAAATTATTTACATGAAATTTGTACGTTCTGTTAAGGTTCTGAAACTGGCGCCCCTTACAGTAATTTTATAGCTCACGGTTTTAGGAATTTTGAGGAAATTATTTCATGAATAGTTTCTGTTCTATGTTTAATTGTTTGTTATGTGAATATTTTCTGTTCTGTTTATATGTTGTGAATTTTCTGAAAACTTTGAATGTGTTATAACCTTTGTGAGAACATAGACTGGTCTGACATGAATTAAGGATAGTTGCATGAAATCTAAGGAATTCACTCATATATTACTTCTGGTTGATGGTAAAAATTATGAAGTGTGTTCAGCTTTGATTTTCTGCAAATTGTAATTTGTTAAGGACTGGATATTGGGGTGTGTCATTTTCTGTATTGTCAGACTTTGGGCATGATGTAAGAATTAAGTAGTGGTTGGTCCTACTCCTCCGTTTCAGTATAATCTGTTCTGTAAAATTATGCCCTAGTGTAGCACTCTTCTGTGTTCTTACCCTCCTTCTGTGGCGCTGTAATGGTGCTGATAGTCTACTACGACCCTTGAGACACTATTTCTGTTCCGTTATAGGTATTGGAGGCCAGAGTGCCACGTCCTGACAAGACGGGGGCCACCCACTGATACCTCCTCTACCATTCTGTTCTGGGTATTGGAGACCAGAGTGCCACGTCCTGACAAGATGGGGGCCACCCACTGATACCTCCTCTACCATTCTGTTTTGGGTATTGGAGACCAGAGTGCCACGTCCTGACAAGACGGGGGCCACCCACTGATACCTCCTCTACCATTCTGTTCTGGGTATTGGAGACCAGAGTGCCACGTCCTGACAAGACGGGGGCCACCCACTGATACCTCCTCTACCATTCTGTTCTGGGTTTTGGAGGCCAGAGTGCCACGTCCTGACAAGACGGGGGCCACCCACTGATACCTCCTCTACCATTCTGTTTCTGATATGCATGCATGTCTCATCCTCGGCAGAGGTGGGGTCAGACCTTCTGTGGTCATCAGGCCTTCTGTGGCCTTTCTGTTTCCGATGTAGACTATCTGTTTGGATTTTGAAAATTCTGATTTTCTGTCTGTCAGTTCTGATTTCTGTAGTTCTGTTTCGATCTGTATTATAGATGTGTTAGGCAGTGTGTTTAGTAGGGAGGGGTTGGTATACTTATATCCTACTTCATGCTTGATGCCTAATGTTATAAGTATCTGTATTTGATTATGTTTTGTTTCTGATATGAGTGTGCATGTTAAGTTGATTTATCTTATCTATTACAAAAATGTATTTCAACTTATGCATGATATTTTTGATGTGTACTATGGATGGCTTTTAGTGTCTTTTACTCACTGAGCTTTTTAGCTCACCCCCGTTGTTTAAATATTTTCAGGTGAGACATTGGGACAGTGATCGCTACAGCTAATTCACGAATTTACTATGATGCTAATGTTTTATTTAATTTCTAAGAGTTGTCTTCTAAAAAATCTGTCAGGCCTGCGTGCCTAACTTAATTATATGATACGTTTTATTTCCTGAGGGCTTATGCCTGTTTTCAGGATATTATATTATAGTTGTCTCGTTTTAATTATTAGAAACGAGTTTTGGATTCGTGAGATTTGAAATTATTCTTATTCTGAAATGTCCGATTTGAGAGTTATTGTTCTTATTCCGCAATATATCTGAATTTGTGTTTTCCACATATGTGTAGTGTGGACATCTGTTTTATTCCAGGATATGCGTGTCTGTGCAGCAGTAAATTATTATACTTGCTGTCGGATTTTCTGGATTTCCGGATTTCTATTTCCTAGTAAATCGATCCTATTCAGTTCTGTGCGGTTTTCAGTTCCGTAGTAATGTCCTTCGATGCCGCTTTCTTCTTGTGTTTTAATGGAAGAGTAAAAATTTTTGAAACCCCGTATTTTACTTGTATGCGTGTGGGGTGTGATTCTGAGGGATGTTACAAAACTTAAATCCCTTCTTTGCTAAGCAAGGAATGGATACAATGTTCTTAGTAAGTGAAGGTACATAAAAGCAATTATCTAGTTCTAATTGAAGTCCAGAAGGCAAGGAGAGAGTCAAAACGCCTACAGCAACAACAGCAACCTGTGCTCCGTTTCCAACGCGTAGGTCAATCTCTCTAGGCCGCACCAATCTACTTTTCTTGAGCCCCTGCATATTTGTACAAATATGAGCCCCACATGTGGTATCCAATACCCATGACATAGAAGTAGAAAGATTGACTTCTATAACATAGATACGTGAGCTAGAAGTTAAGGCCAAGCCTTTCTTCTCCTCATTCTGAAGCTGCTTGCAGTCCCTTCTCCAGTGACCCTGCTCGCCACAGTGAAAACACCTCTGGTCCTTTGACCTCTTCGCCTTTTTCTTCAGTGCCTTGGTAGGACCTCTGGCACCGCTCTTAGCACGTGCCTTACCCTTCTTCTTTATCTTCTTGGTCGCAGGGACCAAAAGAACAGAATTGGGTTTGGTCTTACCCATCTCTCGCTCGGCTATTTGGAGCATATTCATCAATTCCTCCCGTGTGCACTCAATCCGGTTCATGTTGAAATTAATAATAAACGGACTGAAGCTAGGGGGCAGGGAATGCAGAATAAGATCCACAACCAGCTCATTGTCTATGGCATGTCCCAGACTCCTGAGATGATCCACATTCCCAATGAGTTTGAGAACATGGGGTCTCACTGGTGCACCCTCAAACAACTTACACCGAAAGACTGCTTTGGCGGTGTCAAATCTCTCAGTTCTAGCCTGAGCCTCGAACATCTGTTTCAGATGAGTGATCATCTGAAAAGCGTTCTGCTCCTCATATTGCACCTGCAGTTCAGGTGCCATGCTGGCTAGCATAAGACATGCAACCTCCAAAGAGTCATCCTGATGCTTTCTATAAGCATCTCTGTCTGCCGTTCGGGCATTAGGCGGAGGAGCCGCAGGAAGAGCCTGTTCAAGGACATACAGCTTCTTCTCGAGCTTGAGGACTATCCTCAAGTTCCGATGCCAGTCCATAAAGTTAGTTCCAACTAACTTATCCTTATCAAGGAGTGATCGCAGTGATAATCCGCCAGTGTTCGTAGCCATTGTTCTACAACACCCAAGAAAAACAGATTAGTACTACTTTGAATCATTTAAACTGGACTTGTTTTAAATGATTACTGCTCCCACTATTTTAAATTCGAATTGACAACCCACAAAGTCAATCGGGAAGTTTAAGACTTCCTAGTGAGATGGGACCCTTATTTCATATGAGGCTTCGCGTCCCACGAGGGTGGGATGAGATGCACAAAGTAACCCATGTTTCCTAAGGTGGGCACGCCAGCCGGTTGCTCCAAGCAACTCCCCTTGTTGAGACAGTGTGGGCATTTCATGTCCAGCGAGGGCTGGATTCAACATGAAACCCTAACCTCTCAATGATGCCTCTAGACTTTCACCTTGTGCCCAGTACATGTGAACTTCTAGTCAAGTCCATTCGTAACCGTTATGCCTAGGGCCAATGAGTTTCCTTGCGAAGGCACGCCCAGGTTAAAAACTGGACTGGGGAAACCATTGTCACCACACACTTTCTAAAGATAAGTGGGTGTGTCCCACGAGGGTGGGAACCAGTTCACAACTCCACTGATCGATAGCTTAGTGAGGGCTACGCGTTAGCGTTAGAAGGCTACTAGACTTAATATTTTATTATGAGGGTTTTTAAAGTCTCATCAGTTTTATCTTATGTCTAACAATACAGGCATGCAATCCTATAGTGATAACATAACGATAAAACATCACAGGCATGCTTAGAGCAGATAAGGAAAACAGTAAAAGATGATGTGATCAAAGCCCTTTCAAGACATTGAACCATCCCATGCCAAAAGGAGGTTCAACTCTTGACATAGGACTCAAGCCCCTAAGATAGACCTATCCTAGCCGCCCTCTATCTTGGTCTTCAAGGTTGGCTCCAAGGTCCTTTTCACATGGTTTAGCTCTCAAACCCTAAGGGTAGACCCCAAGGGTTCGGCCAATGCCATGATCTTCCTCCAATGAGAATGCGCCACAATGCAAGAAGCCAAGTTAGCTAGCTCTCAAACCCAAGGGTTCGGCCATGCCTAACTTACGCCATCAAGCAAGCTTGTGCCTCTTCCTTTGATGCTTGTTGCGCCACCATCCAAGGTATGCATGCGCCAAGTTCCAAGTACATGCGCCACCCTAATCTTCTTCTTAGTTAAAAGCAAAAAGAAAAGCGGCACGCAGGCCTCACGAGGATACATCACAGGCATGCAAAGGGGGGCTTGACTAATGATCACAACATCATGCACAATCATGGTATTTACTCATGCAATTCTACATGCTCATGAAAAACATAAAATCTGAAATTTTACTTTTTCATAAAACTAGTCTCTTTTTCTCATCTTCTTCTCACAAATCTTTTGGTTAATTGCGATTTATTTTTCATGATGATTTCAGAGATCCTTTCAGCTGGCAATTTTGTCAGATCAAGAGTCTTGGCCAGTCCGAAGACACAATGCCCGTCCTACTTGACAAAATTACGTGTGCCTTTAATCTTTAAATCAAACAAAAAAAATAGTCCAAAAATCCAAAAGAGATTGAGAGGATGATAGAAACAAGAAACCCTAATTTTTCCTACTTAGAAAAAATCGTTCGCCATGCATCATGCTATTTACGAAAATAGAGATATGGCATGTGAGCATGAAAGAAAAGCATAAAACATCGTTCGAGTCTTGCAAGTCCCTCTGATACCACTGTTGGGAAACCCCGGGGACATTTTACAATTTTTCATAGACATACATACATACATTGCGCAGCGGAAAGAATGTCCCCGAAACAGGCCAGTCCCAAAAACCCAGTGAAGATCGCAAGCAAGAGAGTCGACACGATGAGTTAGGAAATACCTTAAGAGCGGTTTGGAGTGATGCCGATGTAGGCGCCCAAGTGTGCACCCTCTGCAGTCTCACACACACAGATCTCTTGAGTTCTCTTCTTCCACGCCCGGTGCTAGCCTCGGGAAGAAGATCCAAGCCTTAAGGAGATGCTCCACTTCACTTGCGCCACCAAGAGGAAAGGATGCGCCAAGAGAAGAAGCAACCAAGTTCAAGCCGCCAAGCACCAAAGCTCCTTGCGCCAAGAGGAAAGGAGGGAGAAGCTTGCGGCTATGGAAGAAGGAAGAGGAAGTTGCGCCCTTGCTCCTAGCTCTTGCCCCTCTTCTTGTGTTCACGCCTCCAAGGATCGATCATCATAAGAGGGGGCGGCTAGGGTCACATTTATAGGGCAAGAGGCGGTTAAGGGAAGGGCCAAGATCATGACAAGTGTAGGGCTAGGATGAGGAGGTTTGAGACAAGGAAAGTCTCCAAGACTTTACCATAAACTCCATTCAACCTATCCATAATTGCCCAAGTACCATATCAGCCCAAGACATGCCTTAGAGGCATTCATACCATCAAGGGAGAAGGGATAGGCGCCAATTGCTTCCTTAATGAAGCAATTTTGCCACCCAAACCCCATTATACCCCTTAGGCGCCAATGAGGTTGGGCTTCTCCCCATTATACCTTTTTAGCCTCTTATCTCTTCATGAGAACTTGTTATTGGGCCTCATTGGATAATGAGCTAGCCCAAACTCCATTACATGGGTTGATTAAGCACTTGGATCCAATCCAATGCAACCCTAATCCACATGTGACCAATTATGGTCAAATACGGGTCAACCTGCCAAAAATGAAGTTTGGCTCCAATAACATTCTTCCATATCATCAGGCCCATTGGCGCTGCTGAAATCTCCCATTTAGATCCGAGTTACCAATAACTCGATCATAAGGCTTCCCGATCAATACGAGAACTCAAGTATCAAGGTGTGCGACCCTGTAGGTTCCTCTGACGCTGGCAGTGCTGACCAAAGGTCACCACAAGCAGTGAGTGGCACCTAGCAGTGCATCGCTGCTACCCAGGTCATTGGAATGGATATCGACATCGACATCCCCATCATCGCAACTAGGTACAGATGCATTACAGTCTCTTTGCCGAACTGATATCCGATTGGACAAGTGTGTCACCACATGTTTTTACCCAATCACATGGCTATGACTAAATTAGGTTCTCACCTGGGTATGACCATACACTCTCAGTCATAGAACCATAGAGGAGCTCCATGGATATCATACTTCCCTAAGGAAGGGGCAAATCCTTTGTCTGTCCATTGACCTTCTCACATGGGTCATGACATGCTCAATGACAACCGTTATGACCTCCCAACTACGGCAAGGTGTTAGTTGTATCAAAGCAAGTCTCTAACCATATAGAATGATCAATGACCTCAAGTCAAGGGATCAATGCATCTCCTGTCACTTGTGAGGATAACTTATGACACCAAGTCATAGCCTCACAGCGGGTCTATCCAGTATATCCTCCAATGATATACCCATGTGTTTGCGTTAGCACCACATGCCTAACCAGCCCACATACCAGTCTCACAAGTACCATAGCTGTCCCATATCCACTAAGGTACATCGACTGGGGACAATAGTTCGAGCACAGATCCAATCTGTCTCCAGGGACATTATCATGTTAGTACATATGCGTAGATGTAAAGAAACATAGATAACGACAATGCCAGATTGATATATAAATATCAAAGTCAAGTAGTACATAAATGGACCAAAACTAGGTCTTAGGGCATATACACCAACAACAGGGGTGTGACAACTCATCATATCCCAATGATTCTGAGAAGAACTTTTGCCCATGCTGCTACAATCTTCTCAGATTTTTGCTGCTTATATTGCCGATTTCTCCCAGATCTGATCTCTTTTTGTTCTAAAATTTTGTGTGTACCTTCTCCTCCCTTAGGCGCAGCTTTCTTTCAAATTCGGTGGCTGGAGGTGCTTAGGAAGCCTCTATGTAAACCCCAAACCCTAGCAACCGCCACTACTAGGTTTCACCCTCGAAAAATGTCTCCTTTTGCAATGTCGCCTCCTCCAATCTTTTACAGAACTTTCTATTCAAGAGTCTTGACCAAGTTTTGTGTTGATTTTATCACAAAATCGTGATTTGGGTGAGTTTTTAAAGCTTGACGGGAAGAATAGGTTATTTCTTGCATTTTATCTAGTCTTTATAATCACGAGGCTATGACAGGTGCAGTGTAAATGATCACAACCCTATGATCTTGTGGCAATTTCTTGATTTGACTTTTTCTAATTTGTTTAAGCATCGAATCCTCTTCAACTTCACATCTTGGTCTAATTGGTTTGAATATCTATTAAATTATGTATTTTTAACCCAAAAATTGAAAAACAAAAGAATATATAGATTCCGAACCAAACGACCAATTTTACTTAAAAATCAAATAAAAGTGCATAAAAATAGCTCAAAAAGATGATATAAGCATATAAAATTAACTATGACTTTTTGAGTCATCAGGTAATATCTCAACACGTCACTCGATGTTGCCATGTCAGCATCGCCAACCACCTCCACCTCTGCCACCGATGTCACCATTTCTCTGCAGTGTGATTTGCCTTGCACCAATGACACCTCATGCAACTACCAAATGAATGATCACATAGACCTGTGTGTGATGCACCACACCTCTAGTAATCGCCGAACTCGCTGGCTCCCCATGTGCGTCTAACCCTTTCCAACCCATTGACCAATGGGTGCACCCAGCCATCAGGCGCCATGATCGTTAGGCACAAAGCTAATTCCACTAAAACACTGCCACGGGTGGGTTGATCACATGCCTCCAGTTGGTAGCCGAACATAACCAGCTCGTTGACTATCTCCAACACCCCCTACTAAGACGTCCACAACTCCCTCATGACATCTTCGATTGTGATGCTGTTAGCCTCCATTGACATGTGTTGTAATCTGCACGTGCACGGATACTTCGAAGTAAGAAAAGATATCGAACCACAGAGACCTACGTGTTAAGTACCAAATAGTTGTTTTCTCACTAGCTAAGCAAATCGACTATGATGGAAGCACAAACGGAAAGTAAACTAAATATCTGAGAGAGAAACTGGGACTAGGGTTTCATCCACCTTAATTTCTATGACTAGATATGAATAGATGTTCATCAATCAAATTTCATTATAATAAAGATATAATTTACTTCATAAAGGAATTATCTCGCTCTCGCACAGATAATTATACAAAGAACCAATCCTCACTCTCATACAGGATCTATTCAATGCTGAAGATAAGTAAATTATTGACAAAGAACTCAAAGATCACTTTCGTGCATCTGAATTCTAAGTCAATCATCTCAAGTGGAAACTCAAGGATCACTCTTGTGCATCCGAATCTCAACACAGCTTCTACTTAAGGTTCTTCGACAATCAGATATTTAATCTCTTACAATATCAAATCAAGTCTAACACAATATCTCAATCCAGAGATTTAGAAAATCAACATGACAATAAAACTACTAAAAATTAGAATTAAGAACAAACCTAATCTCTTACGATAAATTCTGAACTCAATGATTCTAGGGTTCCGAATTTCGCAATCAACTTCTCAGTCTATTTCACAAAACTCTAAAACATGCTGAAAGTATGAAACTATGGAGAATTACAGGCAATTGTCACATGAGTAGAATTATAAACACAAAATTATCATGACGAAATAAAAGTTATCCAGTCATATAAAATCAAGGGGATTACACCCACATGTCCCAAAAGATGTCTAAGCTAACATGGAAGAAAGATTATAGTAAACCATAATTTCAGATGATCAGAATTCGAGAAGGAGAGAAAAGTTACAAACAAGGTGCTGTAATGAAATTATAGCACCGTAATACATGATGAACAGTGGCGGTGCCCACTGTTTCGTTGATTTCTCCCTCGATCGGACTCCTCTCGCTCTGAAACTTCTGGGGTGTGTTCTCCTCCTCCAGGCGAAGCTTTCTTATAAAAATCGTGGCCTGAGGTGGCCTCTACGCCTCTCGGCACGAGGCTGAACCCTAGGGATGCCTCCTCCATTTTCTCCCTCGAAAGTAGAATAAAATTTTTAGGTCTTTCGCTCTCCACACGTTCTCCTCTTTATTCTGATCATGCCCCTTTTTTCGGATCTTCAATTGGTGCCCTAAAGCTCGAGAAATCATGAATTCAAGTTTCTGGTGGAAGAATCGGGCAACTGAGTTGAAATTACGGTACCGTGATGGAAATTACGGTAGTACCGTAATTGCTGCAAAATCTTCTGTATGGAATCTGTCCAGAATTACAGTACCGTAAAGTATATTACGGTAGTGCCGTAATTTCCTCTGAAGTCTCTGAAGTCTCGGTAAGAAATTGGTCCAAAATTACGGTATCGTGAAGGCTTTTACGGCAGTGCCATAATTTGCCCAAAAAACTCCAGAATTAAGCCGCTGTGAAAATCGTTACGGTAGTGCCATAATCGCTGATTACGGCCGTAAAATTCATTACGGCACTGTTGTAATTTCACTAGAAAACTTATTTTGACTTGAAATTTAATGTGTAGTCTCCTCTTGTTGATTAGAACTCATCCATGCATCTAAATTAATCGAAAACTCATGATAATAATGTTGGGGTATGCCCTTAAGGCTAATGTTTGAGGCCTTGGGATTGTATCAGTATCATGTATAAACTCTTAAGTTTATAAAGGCAATGGTTGTTATTCAGTTTGTTACATCATCTGTTGCAATATGTATACTTCTGAATAATGTCTCAATGCTGTTCAGCTAGGCTGACATGCTATATGTCCTTAGTCGAGATATCTTGGTGAACATGAGATAGCCTTGATATGATTGAGACTAATATGTGTTCTAATCTTATAGGATGCTTCGAGCATGGAATAAGATGTAGACTCATGGGTACATTGGTTGTACTGGACAGACCCTACTAGGATATTCAATTGCTTGTCACAATGTGAATAATCCTTGTATGCAACAAGTGGCACATTTCCTCTGACTTGAGATCACTTGTGTTTCTAAATGATGGTTGTCATTGTTTTGAGGTAGTTCAATATCATTTGAAACATAATGGTTATAGACTATCTTGGATAATGATCATGAGTCAGGTTAGGGCACTAGTGATAGATATAGGATTGCCGTCTCCTTGATTGGAGTGTGATGTTCTAAAGGGGCCCCCCTGGATGAGATGATTGAGAAAGTGTATAGCCATACCCAGATGACTGTGATCATCTGATCTAATCATGTTCATCATATTGGAGTTACAGGCTTGACTAGCTTGTCCAATAAGAACATCCAGTGGCAAAGGAAACTTGTATGCCTTGTGAGTAGATTCACACTTGTGCTGTGGTTTGGGTGTAGTCTTGGAAGACTCTTTCCTTTATATCGGGAGACAGTGATGTGTTGCTAGATACCCCTCACTGATCGTGATAACGTAAGTTATCGTTACCGACATTTAAAGGAAACCCTCAGGGTCGCACAATTTGATGATATGGCTTACTTAAGTCAGATCGTGTGGACTGAATTGTTTGGGTTCAGTTTAAAAGGGATTTAATCTCTGATTGTAAGTGAGATCTGGTTTGATCATGTTTGATTGATTAGGGCTTGAGATCGGTAAGCTTTGATCGAGAGAATGGATGTTAGATCGGTGAGATCAGCAGCATCAGAGATGAGCGGTTAGATCTGGGACCATTGGGTCCAATTAGATCTAGACCATGACTTGGGCTATTTTGGTTTGGTCTTTGAACCAACCTTATTAGAACCGGTTCACTTAGGTGAACGCTTGGTTCAAAGAGAGTGGCGTATGCGATCGGTTCACTTGATGTAAACGCTTGATCGCATGAGAGTTGAAGGCGAGTTTATGGCTTGCTATTTTTAGAAACCACGCCCCACGTTCAATGTGAACGTTGCTCTCGTCGCTCCTCTTCGCTCTTGTTCTCGTGTGGCTTGTGTCAACGAGAGATAGAGAAGCATTCGGCCAAGGAGAATTCGCCAAGCAACTCATCTCATCTTCCCTCACGGATCGAGACCTCTTGGAGCCTTGCTAGCACAAGGAGTACCAAGGGAGTAGGCGACTTCTTCATCTAGTGTGCACATCCTTTGGAGGAGATCCTCTCGCTCTCTCTTCTTCCAAATCGCCATCCAAGCGAAATGGCTATGGTATGAATCCAATCTTTATGAAGTTGATCATGTGTTCTTGCTAATGATCTTATGAAACCCTTGATTCCGCATGAAATTTTATTTGCGCCACTTATTGGGTTTCGCCCCCCCTCTAGAAAGGGGTCTTCAATTGGTATCAGAGCGCATGTTATTGCTTGATCATATGATTGCTTCATGTTAATATGTGATCCATGTTTGAGGTGAATAGATCTAGGGTTATCATCATGCGAAAAATTTTACATGTATGCATTGTCGCATGTTTATTCTTTGTGGCGCATGTATGATGCTTATGTTGTTGCGCATGTTGAATGTATAGTTTTTCTTAAAAACTTCATCCCTTGCGCGCCTCACTTAGATCTAAGCGCCTACTATAAACCCTTAGATGGGTTGATGGGGTTGAAGTCATCCTCTAGGTTAGATCCAAAGAGTCTGATCAGACCATCTGACAGCCTAGATGGATCGACCAGATGGCACCTGTGCGCAAGCACGAGGTGGCTATAGGTCGATTGCATCACAGGCGTGTAGCGAGGTCTGGTTGAGACAACCATTGAATGCACATGAGTTAGGCCCGGGGTCACACCCGCTTGCCAGAACTCATGATGGTTGTTCAGCCCTTGGCGCATGCATGGTTGACCATTAGGTCAACTCAAGTCAGTTAGGACTTGGTGCATGCAAGGGCAGTGGATCTAACTAGACATGATGAGTGGATCCCTATCAATGGACCGTTGTAAGGTTGTAGGGCAGATAAGAAAATTAAAATGGATGACAATGGGTTTATCAAAAAATTTTATTTTCTTAATAATGGATCACATGTTTGATTGGATGCCATGTGCTTGTTTATTTCATCTTATGTGGGTTGCCCTTTAATGTGTGCTGTGCTGGGGCCTGCGAGCCTGGTTAATTGTAAATTAATATTTATTTGTGATCTGCGAATCACATTGTGTTTAATTTATAAGTGTAATTGACCTGCGTGTCAATCTTGTCTAGATAGATTAATTTGTAATTTAATCAGACAAGAGCACAAAGCACACATGGCAGAGGCGCATGCAGCAGTGGCTTGACCAGGTGGGAGGTCTAGGGTTCGACCCTAGGGCAGGCGCATTTTCCTGGTGGGCGCACCTTGAGCTGCAGTGGGCGCTTGGGCCCTGGGTTGGGCCAGATGAGAAGAAAAAGCCCCATGAAGAAAGCAAGTGAAGACTTAATTTAGGTTAAGGTCTTACTTAGGCTTAATGGGCTTTTACCACATAAGATCCATGCTTTCTTTTATTGTTTAATAATTAGAATTGCATGAGTTATTTATCTTCTGCTATAGCCATAGGATTTGCCTGATAGTAAGAAGATAAAAGACCGTTAAAATCCAACGCTAAATATCAAGCACGTAATGCCTTCTGGCGCGAAACCTCACTGTTCTGACTATCGTTGGGGCCGTGTTGTACCCACTCAGTGGGCACGCCCATCTATCTTCAGACGGTGTGTGATTTCACCTGCGTGTTACAGAGAAGGGATTTATCGCTTCTCGTTGCTCAGCATAGCACGTGGTGGTCCAGGGAGTAGGTCAGGTCAGCTTGACCATGTAGGCTACATATGGGGCATATGTTAGCTATATGGAGGCAGCCATCTGTGGGATCAGAGACTGTGTTGTACCAACTCAGTTGGCACAGTCTGCTGGATTGCCCAGATGAAGGGGAATCGCATGGGTTGGCGATTGGCAGGGACTGCCTACCAGAGATTAGTGCTTGTACTCTCTGTGCATCTTATCTCGCCTGAGCGGGACGCGGAGACTAAGTATAAAATCTGGATCCCATCTCACTAAAAGAGTGTTACTCTTTCGGACTGTTTTAATGGATTTTTCAGTCAGATAAAATAGTGAGAAAAGAATCTTTCTTAAGTCCTGGATTGATTCTAAACATTGATACTGACCTTGCTGTTCTTGCATTGTTGTAGATTCCTGCAGCAACGAACACCATGAGCTTCAATGTGCGATCCCTACTGGAAAGGGAGAAGTTTGCTGGGCCAAACTTCTCAGACTGGTACGGACACCTTAAGATTGTTCTTAAGGCAGAGAGGAAACTGTATGTCCTCGAGACGGCAATACCGCCTCAACCCGCAGCGAACACCGCAAGGGCGGTTCGTGAAGCCTATGAAAAGCATGTCAATGATAGCATTGATGTCGCTTGCCTGATGCTAGCGTCTATGACGCCACCGCTGCAGCGACAGCATGAGGATATGTCTGCTATAGAAATTATAGCAAACCTCAAAATGTTGTATGCTGCACAGGCGAGGACTGAGCGCTATAATTTGACCAAGCTTTTCTTTCAGAGCAAACTGGTTGAAGGGAGCCCAGTGGGAGCTCACGTGCTCAAGATGATTGGGCACAAAGAGGCTCTAGAGAAACTGGGGCATACCATCAATCAGGAGCTTGCTGTAGACATTATTCTGCAGTCTCTCCCGCCCTCTTTCGATGCGTTCATTATTAACTTTAATATGAACAAAATCGATTGTACCCCGGCAGAGTTGCTGAATATGCTCTTGACTACTGAGGAGACTCTGAAGGGAAAGCCTTCAACCTCTGTCTTAATGGTTCCTTCTAGGAACAAGAAGAAGGGGAAGAAGGGCAAAGCCCCAGTCAAGAACTACAATAAGGCTCTGAAACAGAAGGTTAAGCGGTCGAAGGAATACAGATGTTTCCACTGTGGCCAGCTAGGTCACTGGAAAAAGGACTGTAAAGCGCTCCAAGGAGACAAGAAGGGAAGCATCGCTTCTGGCTCAGGTATATTTGTGACTGAAGTCATGATATCATCTTCTTCTATATCATGGGTGTTGGACACTGCATGTGGAGTTCACATTTGTTCAAATGTACAGGAACTCAAGAGAAGAAGACAGGTGGGGCAGCATGAGGTGGACCTACGAGTTGGAAACGGGGCACGGGTTGCTGCTGTTGCTGTAGGGGAATTTTACATCTCATTACCATCTGGACTTGTATTAGAATTAAACAATTGTTATTTTGTTCCTAGCATTACCAAGAATATTATCTCTATTCCTGCTCTTGTCAGGAAAGGGTTTTCCTTTGAATGCAATATTTCAAAGTGTATTATTTCTTTGGATAATATTGTTTATGCTACTGGTTCAATTAACAATGGGTTATTCATGTTGGACATGGAATGTTCTATACAAACTATTGATAATAAGAAAGCCAAGTATGCTGATCATAGCACCTTGCTATGGCATAGTCGTTTAGGCCATATTAACAAGAAACGCATTAAGCGGTTGCATGACAATGGACTGCTGGGATCATTCTCCTATGAGGAGATTGATACATGCAAAGCTTGTTTAATGGGTAAAATGACGAAGTCTCCTTTTCCTAACAAAGGTCAAAGGGCTTCAGGTTTACTTGACCTCATACACTGTGATGTGTGTGGGCCGTTTAGTAAACATGCCAGAGGTGGCTATTCGTACTTCATTACCTTTACTGATGATTTCAGTAGATATGGTTATGTCTATCTGATGAGGTATAAGAGTGAATCTTTTGACAAGTTCAAAGAATTCAAAAATGAAGTACAGAATCAGCTAGGCCGAAATATCAAGGCATTTCGTTCTGATCGAGGTGGAGAATACTTGAGTCATGCGTTTACTGAGTATCTGAAGGAGTGTGGGATTATCTCACAGCTCACTCCGCCAGGAACACCGCAATGGAATGGTGTGTCCGAGAGGAGAAATAGAACGTTACTTGATATGGTTCGTTCTATGATGAGTCAGGCTACTCTACCTTACTCCTTTTGGGGATTTGCACTGGAAACAGCTGCAAAGGTACTAAACCGAGTGCCATCCAAGGCAGTTTCAAAGACTCCATATGAATTATGGTATGGGAAACAGCCGAGCTTGACATTTATCAGGATCTGGGGTTGCGAGGCTTATGTCAAAAAGCTCGCCTCTGGGAAACTGGAGAGCAGATCTGAGAAATGTATCTTTGTCGGTTACCCTAAGGAAACTAAGGGTTATTATTTCTATGATCCCAAAGAGAACAAGGTATTTGTTGCTCGGACGGCAATATTTCTTGAGAAGGAGTTTCTTCTGCAAGAAGCCAGTGGGAGAGAAATAAAGCTGGATGAGAATCCAGAGGAAGGACAAAGTAGTCAAGCACAGTTGGATGAGCCTGAGCCGGTAGAACAGGTTATTGAACAACCTGAGGCTCAGATATCACGGGAACCGCGAAGATCGGGAAGGATCCGTCGACAGCCTGAGCGCTATGACGGAGTCTACATCATTGACAATGATGAACCCCTCACTTATGCGGATGCGGTCAGTGGACCGGAGTCAGCTAGATGGCTTGAAGCTATGTGAGCCGAAATGGACTCCATGTCAGATAACCAAGTCTGGGATTTGGTTGATCCACCTCCGGGAGTAATCCCTATAGGCTGTAAATGGATCTTCAAGAAGAAGATTGACATGGATGGTAACGTGGTTACCTATAAAGGCAGGCTAGTAGCGAAAGGTTTCAAACAAATCTACGGGATAGATTATGATGAAACTTTCTCTCCTGTAGCCATGTTCAAGTCGATTCGGATTCTTTTCGCGATAGCTGCATATTATGATTATGAGATCTGGCAGATGGATGTGAAAACGGCTTTCCTTAATGGAAAACTGGATGAGGATGTGTATATGACACAACCTGAAGGTTTCACTAATCCATCAGATCGTCATAAAATATGCAAGTTAAAGAAGTCCATTTATGGACTTAAGCAAGCATCTAGAAGCTGGAATATTCGTTTTGATGAATCAATCTCTGAGTTTGGTTTCATCAAGAATGAAGATGACCCGTGTGTATATAAGAGGTTTAGTGGGAGCGTGATTACTTTCCTGGTCCTCTACGTCGATGATATCTTAATCATTGGAAATGATATTCCTGAACTGCATGCTGTTAAGGCATGGTTAAGGAAATATTTCCAGATGAAAGATTTAGGAGAAGCAGCCTATGTATTAGGTGTGAAGATCTACAGAGATAGATCTAAAAGGCTTCTCGGGCTGTGCCAGAGTACTTACATCGATAAAGTCCTGGAGAGATTCCATTTAGAGAATTCTAAAAGAGGATATCTTCCAGTCAGACATGGTCTGAATCTTTCAAAGAGTCAGTGTCCACAAACACAGACTGAGAAAGATGAAATGGACAATACGCCTTATGCTTCGGCTATTGGGTCCATTATGTATGCGATGTTGTGTACTCGCCCAGACGTCGCTTACGGGTTAAGCGTGACCAGTCGGTTCCAAGGTAATCCAGGTCTGGCGCACTGGATTGCAGTCAAGAACATTTTAAAATATCTGCGGAGGACCAAAGATATGTTCTTGATATATGGTGGTCAGGAAGAACTCAGTATTGAAGGATATACTGACGCTTCGTTCCAGTCTGACCAGGATGATTTCCGATCGCAATCAGGCTATATTTTTAGCTTGAATGGAGGAGCGGTGGTGTGGAAGAGTTTCAAACAGTCAATAGTTGCTGATTCCACAACAGAAGCCGAGTATGTTGCAGCCTCAGAAGCATCTAAGGAGGTAGTGTGGATTCGTAAGTTCATTCAGGAACTTGGTGTTGTTCCTTCGAGTGCAGATCCTTTGGTTATCTTCTATGATAACACTGGAGCAATCGCACAAGCAAAGGAACCACGGTCGCACCAGAAGTCCAAGCACATACAGAGACGGTTTCACTTGATCCGGGAGATCATTGATCGTGGCGAGATCAAAGTCTGCAAGGTTCATACAGATGACAATCTGGCTGACCCGCTTACCAAGCCTCTGGCGCAGCGGAAGCATGAGAAGCACTGTAATAATATGGGTTTGAGGTTACTCAACCATTAGATTAAGTGCAAGTGGGAGATTGTTGGGGTATGCCCTTAAGGCTAATGTTTGAGGCCTTGGGATTGTATCAGTATCATGTATAAACTCTTAAATTTATAAAGGCAATGGTTGTTATTCAGTTTGTTACATCATCTGCTGCAATATGTATACTTCTGAATAATGTCTCAATGCTGTTCAGCTAGGCTGACATGCTATATGTCCTTAGTCGAGATATCTTGGTGAACATGAGACAGCCTTGATATGATTGAGACTAATATGTGTTCTAATCTTATAGGATGCTTCGAGCATGGAATAAGATGTAGACTCATGGATACATTGGTTGTACTGGACAGACCCTACTAGGATATTCAATTGCTTGTCACAATGTGAATAATCCTTGTATGCAACAAGTGGCACATTTCCTCTGACTTGAGATCACTTGTGTTTCTAAATGATGGTTGTCATTGTTTTGAGGTAGTTCAATATCATTTGAAACATAATGGTTATAGACTATCTTGGATAATGATCATGAGTCAGGTTAGGGCACTAGTTATAGATATAGGATTGCCGTCTCCTTGATTGGAGTGTGATGTTCTAAAGGGGCCCCCCTGGATGAGATGATTGAGAAAGTGTATGGCCATACCCAGATGACTGTGATCATCTGATCTAATCATGTTCATCATATTGGAGTTACAGGCTTGACTAGCTTGTCCAATAAGAACATCCAGTGGCAAAGGAAACTTGTATGCCTTGTGAGTAGATTCACACTTGTGCTGTGGTTTGGGTGTAGTCTTGGAAGACTCTTTCCTTTATATCGGGAGACAGTGATGTGTTGCTAGATACCCCTCACTGATCGTGATAACGTAAGTTATCGGTACCGACATTTAAAGGAAACCCTCAGGGTCGCACAATTTGATGATATGGCTTACTTAAGTCAGATCGTGTGGACTGAATTGTTTGGGTTCAGTTTAAAAGAGATTTAATCTCTGATTGTAAGTGAGATCTGGTCTGATCATGTTTGATTGATTAGGGCTTGAGATCGGTAAGCTTTGATCGAGAGAATGGATGTTAGATCGGTGAGATCAGCAGCATCAGAGATGAGCGGTTAGATCTGGGACCATTGGGTCCAATTAGATCTAGACCATGACTTGGGCTATTTTGGTTTGGTCTTTGAACCAACCTTATTAGAACCGGTTCACTTAGGTGAACGCTTGGTTCAAAGAGAGTGGCGTATGCGATCGGTTCACTTGATGTAAACGCTTGATCGCATGAGAGTTGAAGGCGAGTTTATGGCTTGCTATTTTTAGAAACCACGCCCCACGTTCAATGTGAACGTTGCTCTCGTCGCTCCTCTTCGCTCTTGTTCTCGTGTGGCTTGTGTCAACGAGAGATAGAGAAGCATTCGGCCAAGGAGAATTCGCCAAGCAACTCATCTCATCTTCCCTCACGGATCGAGACCTCTTGGAGCCTTGCTAGCACAAGGAGTACCAAGGGAGTAGGCGACTTCTTCATCTAGTGTGCACATCCTTTGGAGGAGATCCTCTCGCTCTCTCTTCTTCCAAATCGCCATCCAAGCGAAATGGCTATGGTATGAATCCAATCTTTATGAAGTTGATCATGTGTTCTTGCTAATGATCTTATGAAACCCTTGATTCCGCATGAAATTTTATTTGCGCCACTTATTGGGTTTCGCCCCCCCTCTAGAAAGGGGTCTTCAAATAATGCCCTTTTTACCTGAAATTGATCAAAATCCAAGAAAGGTGTCGATTTTGAAGTATTTGGCAAATAGGGTATAAAAATAAAGCAAAAGAGCAAGATTATGACTCAAAAGACTAGTTAATCAGTATGAAAAACACTATGAAATTTAGAGTCATCAAACACATAAGGCTCAAACTTTACTTGTCCTCAAGCAAATAAAGAAATCAACACTGGTTATAAACTTTCATATGACGAATAAATTTCTAAAATATAATCATCAATGGAAAATTTTATCGATCTCACACAAAATTTCAAATGAATAAATCGTCCTCTGAACTTAATCTTTAAGACTCAAAAACTCAATCAAATAAAATTTCGCAATGTGCATAGTAAAAGAATTTCAATCTCATGAATAAATCTGGTTTTAGATTTTTCATCCAAAATGTTTTTGTTTACAGGAATAGGATCTCCATATCTTTTTCCACTCAAATTTCTCTCTTTTCTCCCCCCTTTTTTTATGTCCTTGACATTTTCTAAATCGATTACCACCCTTTTTCCGGTGACGAATTTAGAGTATGTTGGTCACATAACCAAACATAATAGGATTCATATCTCATCAGTAGGAAGAACTTTCTTGAGATAGCGGGGTCAATGTCAAAAGAACTCTCTCTTGGCATGCACCCACATAGATACATACTTTTCATTTGGAACTTCAACTCTTGTCTTAGGTACCATTGTAAACACAATGCCAAGAAGAGGAGTTATTCTTTTTCTTTCATGGATTTGGATCTCTTTTTCCCAACAAATAACATAAAACATTTTAAAGATAGACTAGATCAACCAATCGATATCAATTCAAAAACATGTGCACATATGCTTATTTTATTCAAAAGAATTATTTCACTTTAAGATTGCACTCATTAAACAATGCATTTACCCAAAATTTCATGCATCAATCAATGGAGAAAATTCCAACAAATAGATTATATTAGAGAAATAAATTCAACATATTAAAACTATTTCCAATTTTCAGAATTTGATATGCATGATAATTCTTTAAAAATTTCGGCATGGTAACTGCTGTAATTTTCAAAATTTCCTACTACACATCAAAGCAAATATTTTAACATATCAGGCATAGATATATCATCTTTCAAAACAAAAAATTCACAACACTCACTACATCATTCAAAATATACAACCATATCGAATCAAATCATCAAAAAATCAGAACACAAAATCAAATTGAACTAAATTAAAATCCAAAGACGAGGATCTGTAGCGAGCGGACACAAGAAGCATGACAAAGTCATCCTTCCCTACAAGAGAATAATCCATCATAAATTAAATAAAACTTAAGTAAAGGAAGGTAGGGAAGGAGATACTCACAAAGCTCTCTACTAATCGAAATCTGTCGCCTTGTCATTTCCTTCAGCTGGGGAAAACTATATAGCAAACTCAATCATTGTTCGTGGTGTAGCATCGGGGCAGGTGCTGCTAGGTCCAAAGATGTGCCATTTAAAAATTTTCTTGCACAATTATCAAATACATAAGACTCAACCTAAAAATAGTATCTAACTTTACTAAAAAAATAGAAATTAGAGGTATTGTTAATGATCCAAGAGGGTGCCGGTGGAAAGAGCTGATGTGGAAAAGATGCCGGTGGAGGAGCTGCTTGCAATGAAGATGATGGTGTCGACAGTAGAGTGATGATGAGTAGTCTTCAGTGGCTAGCTGGAGACTACAGTCCTTGAGGTAAAGTCGTCGGTCGGTAGGCGGCGAGAACTAATGCTGCATGGCTGAAAAGACATCAGAGTCAAATATGATAAAGATTCTGCTGCAAAAATAAATTAAATCAATGGAAACAGAGGCATTAGAAGAAGCAAGAGGCTAATGGTGGTAAAGTAGGGAAGAATAGCTTCTGATTAGGGCTGGCACGAATCTAGAATTCTGAGCAGACTTTGAGCTTCCAATCACCTTGAGGAAGCTTCTTCTACCTCTAGAGAAGGTTTGTGAAGCAATTGCGAGTTGAACCGACGCTCAGACAAGAAAAAATCGAAAGGGGTGAAAATCGGGCGGAATAACTGAAACAGGGCTCGCACGAGCTCGAAATGGCCAAGATCTAGAGCAGAAATCGGTCGAAAATCTAAGGAAATCGATCAGGAAGAGTCACCAGAGGGTTTTGGAAGTGAAGAATCGAAGATCGGCATTGAATCGAGCGAAAAATTGTGTAAACCCTAAACTCGGCGCAGAAAGACCCTAAATACGGTAGCATAATCGTGCGGGGTCGGGGACATTACTACATCGTAATGCGATTACGGTAGTGCCGTAACACGCAAGAAAAACCCGTGATTTAAAAAAAGAAGAAAATACTGTACCATAATGAAAAATACGGCACTGCCGTAATATGCATAAAAAGTAAGAAACTCTCGGGTCAAAAATCACTCAAAAATACAGTGCCGTGAATATGTTTACAGTATTGCCATAATTTAGTCAAAAATATGAAAACTCTCGGGTGGAAAAAGGACCAAAATTATGGCACCGTGAGGAAAAATACAGCACTGCTATAATCTGCACGAAAATACGAAAGTTTCTGTTCAAAAATTGACCAAAAATATGGCACCGTAAAGCAATTATGGTACTGCCGTAATTCGTGCAAAAATCTAGAGATCACCGAAAAATCATACCTAAAACTGAGAAAAAGAAAAATTAATCCTAAACAAAACAAATTGAGACGAAAACAAACCAAAAACAAAAGAAAAGAGTGCTTGGGTTGCCTCCCAAGAAGTGCTAATTTTTAGGTCCATAGCTTGACCAAAACTCAAATATCATGGCGAATCTGGTGGATCGGTACCATAGTAAATAGCATACAATTGTTTCCTTTTCCGCTGTCCAAAAAGTTTAGCCACTAATCCAATCATCCAAAATTTCATATAAATCATGATCAACGTGGCTTTCTTAAATATGCATAAACCAAAATCAAAATTTTCAATTCCACTCAAAGGATATTCAATGATCTTCTTATATTTATCAGAAAGTAAAATCATTAGTCCTTTTTTTCAAATTTAGATCTTCAATAAGAATAGGACTTCCATCAAAAGATTCATGTATTGGGTCATCAAAATAGTCTTTCTGTCTCACATTAGGTTCCTCAATAGAGCATAATTTTTCAAATAAATCAGAAGACATGGGCAAAGCATCAGGGTGAGATTCATCAATATTCATAATTTTCAAATCCTTTTCAAGTTCTTCATGCACTTCATCAATTTCAAAATTACTAACAAAATCAGAGTAAGATTTTTCTAAATCAGTCCCCTCATATCCATCATCAAATTTAACTACAAATAATATATCATCAAAAGAATCAATTTCAAAACTATCAGTAGAATCAAAAGGGGTTTTTTCAAAATCAATTTCCTCAATCCTTTCCATAAATAATTTATCAGATGAATCAATTTTACAATTATCAAAATCAGAGTGAGATTCATTAATGTTCACATAAGGCTCAATCTCAAAACAATCATAATCAGAGGGGGAATTTTCTAAATCAATTTCTTTAGTTTCCAAATCAAACTCAAATAAACAATCTTGTCGTGCTATCCGGGTTTCTAAAATTTCAGTATCAGCACATATATCATCAAGCCTAGAATTTATTTGCCTTAGCGTCTCATTTACATCATCATTTTGTTTTTTCTGGGCTCCCATAAACTGAGCAAACATAGATTCTAGGTTAGATTTTTCAGTTTTCTCAAAGTATGGTTCAGAAACTGAGCAATCTTGTTGTTTTCTCACTAGCTAAGCAAATCGAATATGATGGAAGCACAAACGAAAAGTAAACTAAATATCTGAGAGAGAAACTGGGACTAGAGTTTCATCCACCTTAATTTCTATGACTAGATATGAATAGATGTTCATCAATCAAATTTCATTATGATAAAGATATAATTTACTTCACAAAGGAATTATCTTGCTCCCGCGCAGAAAATTATACAAAGAACTAATCCTCACTCTCGTGCAGGATCTATTCAATGCTGAAGATAAGTAAATTATTGACAAAGAACTCAAGGATCACTCTCGTGCATCCGAATTCTAAGTCAATCATCTCAAGTGGAAACTCAAGGATCACTCTCGTGCGTCCGAATCTCAACATAGGTTCTATTTAAGGTTCTCCGATGATCAGATATTTAATCTCTTACAATATCAAATCAAGTCTAACACAATAACTCAATCCAGAGATTCAGAAAATCAACATGGCAATAAAACTTCTAAAAATCAGAATTAAGAATAAACCTAATCTCTTACGATAAGTTCTAAACTCAATGATTCTAGGGTTCCGAATTTTGCAATCAACTTTTCAATCTATTTCACAAAACTCTAAAACCTGCTGAAAGTATGAAACTATAGAGAATTACAGGCAATTGTCACATGAGTAGAATTATCAACACAAAATTATCATGACGAAATAAAAGTTATCCAGTCATATAAAATCAAGGGGATTACACCCCCATGTCCCAAAAGATGTCTAAGCTAACATGGAAGAAAGATTACAATAAACCATAATTTCAGATGATCAGAATTCGAGAAGGAAAGAAAAGTTACAAATCGGGTGCTGTAATGAAATTACAGCACCGTAATACACGATGAACAGTGGCGGTGCCCACTGTTTCATTGATTTCTCCCTCGATCGGACTCCTCTCGCTCTGAAACTTCTAGGGTGTGTTCTCCTCCTCCAAGCGAAGCTTTCTTGTAAAAATCGTGGCCTGAGGTGGCCTCTACGACTCTCGGTGCGAGGCTGAACCCTAGGGACGCCTCCTCCGATTTCTCCCTCGAATGTAGAATAAAATTTTTGGGGCTTTCGCTCTCCACACGTTCTCCTCTTTATTGTTGGGGTATGCCCTTAAGGCTAATGTTTGAGGCCTTGGGTTATTTTCAGTATCATGTATAAACTATGTATATGTTTTCTAAAGGCAATTGTTGTTATTCAGATTGTTGCATTGTCTGCTGCTATATGTATTCTTCTGAGTAATGTCTCAATCATGTTCAGCTGTGCTGACATTCAGAGTTGTCCTTAGTCGAGATATCTTGGTGAACATGAGACAGCCTTGATATGATGGAGACTAATATGTGTTCTAATCTTATAGGATGCTTCGAGTATGGAATAAGATTTAGACACATAGGTGCATTGGATGTACTGGACTGACCCTATTTAGGATATTCAATTGTTTGTCACAATGTGAATAAATCCTTATAAGCAAGCAAGTGGCATATTCCCTCTGACTTGAGATCACTTGTGTTTCTAAGTGATGATTGGCATTGTCTTGAGGTAGTTCAATATCATTTGAAAGATAATGGTTAAGAATTATCTTGGATAGTGGGCATGAGTCATGTTAGGACACTAGTGATAGATATAGGATTGCCTCTCCTAGTTGGAGTGTGATGTTCTAAAGGGGCCCCCTGGATGAGATGGTTGAGAAAGTGTATGGCCATACCCAGATGACTATGTTCATCTGATCTAACCATTCTCATCGTGTTGGAATTACAGGCTTGACAGGCTTGTCCAACGAGAACATCCAGTGGCAAAGGGAATAAGTATGCTGGGTGAATTGGATTCACACTTGTGCTATGGTTTGGGAGTGGTCTTGGAAGACACTTTCCTTCATATCGGGAGACAGTGATGTGTTGCTAGATACCCCTCTCTGATCGTGATAATGTAAGTTATCGTTACCGACATTGAAGGAAACCCTTAGGGTCGCACAATTTGATGATATGGCTTACTTATGTCAGATCGTGTGGACTGGAATTATTCTAGTTCAGTTTAAAGCAATTTAAACTCTGATTGGAAGTGAGATCTGGTCTGATCATGTTTGATTGATTAGGACATATGATCGGTAAGCTTCGATCAGGAGAATTGATGCTTGATCGAAGAGATCAAGATCGTCAAGAGATGTGTGGTTGGATCTTGAGCCACTTGGTTCAATAAGATCAAAACCATGGCTGGTTCGATTTGGTTCTTGAACCAAATGAAATTGAACCGGTTCACTTATGTGAACGCATGGTTCAAAGGGGAGAGGAGTTTTCGATGGCTTCATGGGGACTTAAAGAAGGAGTTATGTACTTACTATATTTGGAAGTCGATTTTTCTTTTGGAACGCCCCACGTTTTCGAACGGTGAACGCCTCTCGCCCCTTTCTTCTCTCGTGTGTGTGTGTGGTTCGTTTTTACGATCAGCACCAGGGAGTTCGGCCAGCAAGTAGAAAAACATCTCATCACACGATCAAAGACTCCTTAGTGTCTTTGCTAGCACAAGGAGCACAAGGAAGAAGCAAACTTCATCTTGTGTGTGATTCCTTTGGAGAAGAAGCATTCGCCTCTTTCTTCCTCCAAGCCGCCACTCAAAGCATGGCAATGGTAATGTTCTAACCTATCTTTTCAAGGTTGATCATATGTTTAAGTCAAGCGATTTTGAAACCTAGCATTTCCGCCGCTGCACATTCTAGATGCGCATGAGACCTAGGTTTACCTTCATTTATTACGATCACGCCCCTTTTTTTCGGATCTTCAATTGGTGCCCTAAAGCTCGAGAAATCACGAATTCAAGTTTCTGGCAGAAGAATCTGGCAACTGGGTTGAAATTATGGTATCATGATGGAAATTACGGTAGTACCGTAATCACTGTGAAATCTTCTATATGAAATCTGTCTAGAATTATGGTACCGTAAAGTATATTATGGTAGTGGAGTAATTTCCTCTGAAGTCTCGGTAAGAAATTGGTCTGAAATTACGGTACTGTGAAGGCTTTTACTGCAATGCCGTAATTTGCCAAAAAAACTCTAGAATTAAGCCGTCGTGAAAATCGTTACGGTAGTGCCATAATCGCTAATTACGGCCGTAAAATTCATTACGGCACTGTCGTAATTTTTCCAGAAAACTTATTTTGACTTGAAATTTGATGTGTAGTCTCCTCTTAGTGATTAGAACTCATCCATGCATCTAAATTGCTCAAAAACTCATGATAATAATGCCCTTTTTACCTAAAATTGATCAAAAACCAAGAAAGGTGTAGATTTCGAAGTATTTGGCAAATAGGGTATAAAAATAAAGCAAAAGAGCAAGATTATGACTCAAAAGACTAGTTAATCAGTGCGGAAAACACTATGAAATTTAGAGTCATCAACATGTCAACTGGCTAGCAATTGCCTCTAATAGAGTCTGCCATTGCTTCCTCACTAACCATGCCCTTCCCCTTCTAAGCCATCAGCCCACAACCTCAATAGAAGGGGAGTACAAGACATCGGTAGCAATATAAACTCTTCAACATGCAACCTTGTGGTTGCATATCATCGACAATGGGCATATAATGCAGCACCAGTCACCAATCGACACTAGCAATTAGCCCCACAACAACATCAACTAGCAATGACAAACCTAGATGCTATTCTCATCGTCTACAACACACTAGACTCACATGCTCATGGGCCAAATCAATGCCACCTACTAGACGTTGGAAGATATTGTCGACCAAGTTAGAAAAATTGGCATCGAAATTAGCATCTACAAATGCTGCCTTGTAGAAATCCTTAGGAGGTTGGGCGCCATATAGCAACCGTCGGCGCCGGAGAATACAACATCAAAACACCAACGGGGCAAAGACGTTCACCATCATAGTGGACCGAGCCACTTCTAAACGTTCTCCATCTGCCATGGCCAATCCGGTGGCAAGCTCGTCCACTATAGGAACAAGAAAATGAGGCAAAGAAATGACACCTCCAGCTTTGACTTGCCACTTAGTGATCACCAAAATGTAGGACTTTTGTTTATAAGTCTTGTCGGTCTGTTTGGCATAACTGAAACTTTTAGGTTTTGCTGGTTAAAAAGTAGTTGGTTGGAAAAGTTCGAAAGTGTTTGGGTAAATAACCGTGCTAGTCAGTAGTTGTGTTGTGCTATTAAGCAGACTATTTCTAAAATTTTTTTTACAAGAGTCTTCTTAATATTTATTATGTGCAAAGTCATGTGTACAACATACTAAAGTGGAACCAAACTCATATACTTATAATTGTACCATCTAACCAAAAGCATAAATTGCACATTACATTTAAAATTTTTCAGTTCGTCACAAAAACATTCAATTTAATAACAAACTATTTAAAATGTATATGAATCACACACGTGATGCCATTAGACTTAAAGCAATCTGATTATGCTATATATCTATTTTAATAAAATTTACTTGCTCAATTCCAACCAAAAGGATCATAGCCATGATGCACATCATGACCTGCTCATGATGCCAGATAACGATCATGAAGCAGATCATTGCCTGGCCATGAAGTTTTATATGGATTTCGTGAAAGGGACTTGAAGCTATCACGATCGTGATGTATGACATGCCCTACCTATGATGGTCTATGAAAAGTGATTTTCGAAGGCTCTTTGACGGTCACAACAATCGAGCATTCCTCCTAAGCAGTACATAGGAGTAATCAGTCCTTGTTTAGCTCATATGGAGCCTATTCAGCCAATGTGCTTTCTCCCATGACGCCTTGAAGATCCACATCCGACTCAGTATAGCAACCAGCTTTAAAACTCGGTGCAGGAGTCCGCTCACACTATGATAAACCAGCTTACCATCAACCGATTATGCTGCTTCATTGTGGCATGTTCAGAGATGGTGTAGAGGGCCTATTCGGCCCAACAAAGCCCAGTCCAAGAGCTAGCTTAGTCATGGCCTGCATAGCCTACTTTTGTTGTTAGGATTTTATTCCATTTCAACTTTATGCTTTTGAGATTTTAAGTTATTAAGATAGTTAGAATATTCTAAGCACCTTATCATGTAATTGTTGTGACTCCCAACCCCCTTAGCTTATAAAAGGAGGGCTAGGGAGAAGTAGAAAGCACATTGCTTGGAAAGGAAGCTCACCTTGGAGAGTTACGAGAGCTTGTAGCTAGAGATAGATTCACACATGATATCTTGTATACCATGGCATTGCCATTGTTATGCTTTTGATATATCTATGATTATGTATGTCCATAACAATGTTCTTGGAGATAGATTCTATCTAGTCTCAAAGTTCGTCCCTAGTTGAGTGTCATAGTGGATATGGGACAACTATGGTGCACGTGAGATTGGTAAATGCGCTGCTCGAGTATGGGTCGCTAACGCATGCATATGGGTATATCAGGGATGATATATTAGATCAACTCGCCATGAGGATACAACTTGGTGTCTCAGGTCAATTTCATAGTGACAGAGGTGCACTTGTCCTTCAACTTGAGGTAGTTGACATCTCTATATGGTAAGTGGTATGATTTGATATAACCTAATGTCTCGCCATATTCGGGAGCTCATAACAATTGTTAGTGGGTGTATCATAAGTCATATAAGAGGTTCAACTGACCGACAGAGGATTTGCCTCTTCCTTAAATGGAAGCTTGATAGCCATGGGGCCCATATGGTTGCATGACTAAAAGTGTATAGCCATACCCAGGTGAAAGTCTGATTTAGTTAATGACTATTAGATTGGGTTAAACAAGCGTGACATGCTTGTCCAATTAGGATATCAGTCTGGCAAAGGGACAATAGTGCAAAGGTATTTGGTTATGGATAAGAGGATGTCGATGATAACAGTCATTCCGATGACTTGGGTAGCAGTGATGTGCTGCTAGATACTCTCATTACTTGTGATGATGTTAGGTCATCATTGGCAACATCAAAGGAACCTATAGGGTCACACACCTTGTTATATCCCAAGTTTTTGGAAAAATAATTTTAGAAAATCAAAAACTGTATTTTGGATTTTTGGTGATTTTTCTGGATTTTTTCTGAAATTTTTAATGGTTTAAAATTTTGATTTTGACTAAAAACTTTGATTTGCACTCACGGGAGTTCGAACCCGTGATGCGCCGAGTTTTCCGGCTCAGCCCAACTAGCGGGCTAATTTGTGTTTTGTGATTAAAACTGCACCGAGTTTTGTTGAGTTTGATTTAATCGATTTTGGGGACCGAGCGAACTCGTCGTCATCCCCGTTGTTTTCGGCGACCGAGTCTTCAACGGCAACCAGCTATTTTTGGCCACGTCCGATCTCTATTTTAGAGGGCTTCGACTCGTTTGGAGGTGAATCGAACGCTAGCTGATCTCCAAGCCACGTCACGCCGTCAGGAGGGAGATTTCAAGCTTAAACCAGTCGCCGGTGTAGCCTCGCGCTTCGGTTTTCCGACGCCTCCTTCAACTTGCATTTTCTGTTCCAGGGCTTCGATTTAGCTTCTTATCGAGGTAAGAGTGTTTTTCGAATGTTTTGGCGAAGTTCTGTGGAGTTTTGGTATCGACGACAGCGGCGCCACCGTCGATAGTTTTGGCATCTGCGAAAGCTTCGGTTGTGCGTTGATAGCTCGCCGAAGCCAGCACAGAAGCTTCGCTTCGTCTCCTGATGTCTTATGGTAAAGTCTGGAAGCGAATCGACGCTCGACGCGCTCTTACGAGCTCGCCGGCGCAAGCGATGGACGCAAGTCCGGCCGCCTTGCACGGCGGTGATGGGGCGGCGCGGGCGAGCGGGCCGGTTCGGTCTGATTTAGGGTTTGAGTCTGGTTTATTTAGAAATAAACCCGATTCACTAAGTTTTGGAATTGATTTGGTCCAGCTCAACAGATTGAGTGGTTCAATTTCAATTTCGGCCTAGTTTTTGAATTTGGGCCGGTTCGACCTCGATTCGGCCGAATTAGGGCCGATTCAGGTAGCCGTTGGAAAGCTTGTGAAATTTCCTATCCAATGGTACCTAGTGCATCCCTCGATTCTTTGTGTATTTTGTGTAATTGTGGTTTCAATTTTTGGTTTGGTTTGGTTCAGCGTGAATCTGACCGGTTCACTGCAATCCTGAGCGGTTCAGTGGGTTATGTGTTTGGTTCACTGGATCCGAAGTTGGTTCCTTAAGTTTTGAGATGTTTCGCTTCTGTTGGTGATCTCTGTTTTCAAGTTTGAATCTTATTTGATGAAGTTCATGTATAAATCTATGTTTCAGAGCAGTTGATCTAGTGTTTGGCTTGCTTCGTTTGATAATACGTTTTCTTGGCTTTTCAAAGGTAAGACCTCAAACTAGATTTCTGTAGATAAAGGTTTGTTATCCTTGTTTCCGTTGATTCAGCTAGTGTAGTATCTTGCACATATCAAAGATTTGCAAGTTGTTTATTGACATATCAGTTTTGTACCTTGTATACCAGTCAAGTATGTTTCTAGCATATTATTGTTAATCAGTATCCATGTTTGTGAACAGTATATCTGCATAACCAGTTTTCAAGTATCCACGCGTGTGAACAGTTTCAGTTATCAAGTATCCACGAGTGTGGACAGTTGCATGTTATTGAGCACATACCCAGTAGTATCCACGTTGTGGACAGATCGGGGGCCCAAGTTAGCATGCACCAGGATTCGTGACGCATGGTAGCGCGTGTGTTCACCATGTTAGGTGAAGATTCACCTTATCATACGTATTCGGGGTGACGACCCCACGAGCCAGTAGGTATTGCTCATAGTGGTTTCATTGCATGATATCAGCTTCAGCTTTTAATAACCCAGTTGATTCAATTCAGTTTATCCAGTTGCAATATAGTTTTTAGTTTATAGCTTTTAGTTTACAGTTTCCAGTTTCAGTTTCAGCTTCCAGTTTATTGCAGTTTCATTGTTCATGCTTTTTGCTAGTTTCCCCTCCTTTGAATCTAAGGGACTACCCTTTCTTCTGGGGAGAGGCTTGCTTAGCATTTTTGTGCTAACCCGTGAGGGACGTTGTGCAGTTGCAGATCAGGAGGAGTTAGAACATTCCGTAAATCCCCGCAAGCGCAGTTACGCTTGAAGATTCAGGTGGCATGCATCAATGAGTTAGCTGTTCTGATAGAGTTTAGTTGTTAGTTGTTCTTGTTATTTAATTATTCTGTAGTCGCTAGTTGAGTCAATTGAATCAGTTGTACATCTTTTTGGATATTCTTGGATATTAGTCAGTCAGATTTGCAATTGCTTTAATAAAAGATATGTTTTCTTCCGCTCTTATTAGATTTTACACATTGCTTAATTTCAAGGTGTAACACACCTAGACACATAAGGCTCAGATCAAAAAATAATCTTTTACATAAATCAAACGAAAATAGAATAATAATCTTTTCAAAGGGAAATCAGAGGTATCATCAATGGTCCAAAAGGGTGCAGGTGAAAAGATCTGATCCAAGCGAGAAGCAGATATGGAACAGAAGCTAGCTGAAGAGCTGCTAGCAATGATGATGGTGCCGACAGTAGAGTGAGTAATATCTAGTGGCCGGCTAGAGAATACAATCATAGAGGTGAGATCGTCGGCCGGTGCAAAAGATAGTACTGCATAAAAAAATCAGAGTCAATAATAAATAACTGTTGCAAAAATAAATAAAATCATGGAATAAGAGGCAGCAAAAGAAATAAGAATCTGCTGGTGGTATGATCTAGTGTTGACGGCTGGAGACAGTGATGTCAGAGGCAGATGCAGTGGTAGCTAGAGGTGCTGAAAATCTGGAGAAGAAGCTGCATGTGTCCAAGGAAAGCAGTGCAACCGTAAAGAATTTTATTTTCCTGCAACAAGAAAAGGAAAATTAATTCTAAAAATAAACTAAAATAAAAGAAACTAAGCAAAGTAAAAGTGTGCTTGGGTTGCCTCCCAAGAAGCGCTAATTTTTAGGTCATTAGCTTGACCAAAACCCAAAAATCATGGTGGAGCAGGTGAATCAGTACCAAAGTAAAGAGCAAACAATTTTATGTATTTTCTCTGTCCAAAAAGTTTAGCCACTAATCCAAAAATCCAGAATTGCTTGTAAATCTCAATCAAAGTGGCTTTCTTAAATATGCAGAAATAAAAGTCAAAATTTTCAATGATTTTCCTATGTTTGTCAAAAAGCAAAATCATTAGTCCTTTCTTCAAATTAATGTTTTCAATAGCAATAAGAAAAGGACTTTGATCAAAAGATTCAAATATTGGATCATCAAAATAAGTTTTATGTCTTTCATTAGATTCCTCAATAAAGCATGAATTTTCAAATAAATCAAAAGATTCAACAAAAGATATGGGCAAAACATCAGAGTGAGATTCATCAGTGTTTGTAATTTTCAAATCATCTTCAGGTTCCTCATGCTCACAATCAAATAGTTTATCAATATCAAAATCAAGATGAGACTCTTCACAATCAATTTCCTCATGCTTCCCCACAAATAATTCATCATTAGAAGAGTCAAAATCAGAATCATATGAAAAAGAATTAATAGAATCAGGGCTTACCACAAGAGATTTATCATTAATTTCAAAAATATCACCAAAATCACAGTGGGGTTCATTAATGTCTAAAATTTTTGAACCTTCATCATGCTCATCAGATTTAACCATATATAGATTTACATCAAAATCAGAATTATCATCAAAAGGAGGTTTTTTAATTTTAATTTCTTCAAACTTTTCCTCAACTACACTATCAAAGGAATCAATTTTATAATCATCAAAATCAGAGTGAGATTCATGAATATTCACATAAGGCTCAATCTTAAAACAATCATAATCAGTGGGGGAATTTTCTAAATCAAGTTTTTCAGTATCAAACTCAAATAACCAATCTTGTTGCGCAATCTGGTTTTCTAGCAATTCAGTATTAGCAGTCAAGATTCTTCTTGAAAAGAATTTTGATTAACTAAACTCTTAAGATCCTCAATGTGCTTACTTTGATTTGCCATAATTTTTTCACACATGATTTCTAAGCTAGATTTTTCAGTATCCTCATAGTATGGCACAGAAACATGATTATGGCAATTATCATAAAAAGAATTTTGATTTTCCCAACTAGAATAATAATGATCATCTTGATAACATGGTAAATTGGGATTTGCATGATTTCTAAATTGACAATCATAAACATAATGATCAGAAGACTTACAAATATTACAATAAATAAGAGGAATATTGTGTAATTTCCATATTTCTCCAAGAGTCATCTGTGAATAATCTTTATGCTCACCTTGTGGCATGTATCTCTTACCTCTTTTAGAAGCCCATGAATTATGATAAAAAGACATATTTTTCAAATCTATCAAAACTAGATAATCCAACACCGATCAAATAAAGACCCCCTTTTTTTTTAGAATATAAAAAAAAATAGAAAATAATAAACACAAGCAATTAAAAATTTTTAGATATCACAGCTATCTCACAACTGTGAAAATCCAAAACCTGCAAAAAGAAAAAAAAACAAAGTTAAATCTAAAACAAATAAAACCTAGTCTAGCAATACTAACAACTATTTTAATATTAACAATACTAAGGTCCCCGGCAACGGCGCCAAAAACTTGTTGTGTCCGCAAGTGCACGGATACTCGAAGTAATAAAATAGATATCGAACTACAGAGACCTTATTGTTAAGTACCAAATAGTTGTATTCTCACTAGCTAAGCAAACCGAATATGATGAAAAGCAATGCTGGAGAACACACGAAAAAGATAATCAGAGAGAAACTGGGACTAGGGTTTCATCCACCTTAATTCTAATGACTAGAAGGAAATTAAGGTTGTCAGTTTAATTCTATTATGTTAAAGACCTAATTCACTTCATAAAGGTGTTGTCTCACTCTCGTGCAAACAATCATGCAGATAACCGATCCTCACTCTCGTGCAAGATCTATTCTCAATGCTAAAGATAAGTGAATCATTAAACAAAGAACTCAAGGATCACTCTCGTGCATCCGAATTCTAAGTCAATCATCTCAAGTGGAATCTCAAGGATCACTCTCGTACATCCTGAAACTCAACACAGGTTTTACTTATGGTTTTTCGACGACTCGATCCTCACTCTCGTGCAAGATCAAATCAAGTCTACACATTAACTCAATCCAAAGTATTAGAAATTCAACATGGCAATAAAATCACTAAAAATCAGAATTCGAAGAACTACCTAATCTCTTACGATAGCTCCAAACTCAACGATTCCTAGGGTTTCGAATTTCAAATGATCAACCTCTCGGTCTATTTTGCAAAATTCTAAAACATGCTGATATTTATAAAACTAAAGAGAATTAAAGAACAATCAATCACAAAAGTAAAATTATCATATTAAAATTAAACTTGACAAAAATCAATGTTTTCTAGTTATTAACAAACTAAGGGGATTACACCCCATGTCCCAAAAGAAGATCTAAGCTTTCATGGTGAAGGGATTACAACAAACCATAATTTCAGAGGATTAGAAAGTGAAAAAGGGGAATAAAAGTTACAAAACAGGGTTGTAATTGAAATACAACCCGTAATTTCTCTTATGAATAAAGCTATTACCACTATTTTGATGATTTCTCCCTCGATCGCACTCCAAACACTCTGAAACTTTTGGGGCATGCTGTCCTACTCCAGACAAAGCTTCGGTGTAAAACTCACAATCTGAGATGTCCTATACGCCTCTCGGCGAGAGGACAAATCGTAACCACCTCTCTGACAATTGCTCTCTCAATTCGTGATAAACATTAGGGCTTTCTATTCGTACGTCTTCGCCTCTTAAAGACGAGTCCGCAGCATCTTTCGGATCTCAATTTGGAGCTCTGGATCAAAAGTTATGGTCCACGTAAGATTCGGACCTGAAAAATTCACGAAAAACGGCCCACAATACGGTACCGTGAAAGTTTTACTGTAAAAAACGGCAGTGCCGTATTTTTTCCCAGAATTTCGAAATTTTCTGTATAAAATCCTCCAAAAATACGGTACCGTGAGATTTTGTCCCAAAAATATGGTAGTGCCGTATTTTTCCCAAAATCTCTGATTTGAGTCGTCCAAAAATACGGTGCCGTGGTAGTTTGTCTAGAAAATACGGTAGTGCTATATTTTTGCAATTTAGCTCCAAATTTCATGAAAATTGATGGGTAGCTTTGTTTCGACATCTGGAATCCATTGATGTGCTCAAATCTTACAAAATCCATCAAAATATGGCACTTTTAACCTGAGAATGATCAAAAACAAGAAATAGTGTAGATTCTGCAATATTTGATAAATAAGGCTTAAAAACAAACAAAAGAGCATAAATATGACACAAAAAGACACATGAAATGATACAAAATATACTATGAATTTTGGTGTCATCAAACACAAAAAGACACATGGAAAATATGCTCTTTTATGAAAAATAAATTTCTAAAATATAACCACTCATGAAATATTCCATCAACGTTTTGCATAAATTTCAGATAAATACATCATCCAATGAAATTAATCTTTAAGATCTACAACTTTGATCAAATAAAACTTCGCAACTCGCATGATAAAAAGAATCTCAATCTCATGATTTCACCTTTGTTTTAGTTTAAATCTATCATACCTTTGTTTACAGGAATAGAATATCCAAAATCTTTTTCCACTCAAAATCTCTTTTTCTCTCTCTCTTTTTTTTTTTTTGTGTTTTTGATGGTATGTACCCACATAGATACACACTTTTTATTTGAACTTCAACTCTTATCTTCGGTACCACTGTCAATTTTACACAGTGCCAAGTAGAGGAGTCATTCTCTCATGCCTACCCAAAATTTTTCTCTCATCAAATTTTTTTATAATTTTTTGACTTTAACCTATGTCTTAGGTACCACTGTCAATTTTGCACAGTGCCAAGTAGGGGAGTCTCTCACTATTTTTGTGGATCATGGATTCTTCCTTCCCAACAAATAGTAAAATAGACCAAACATCAACTAGGCTAATCAATTGACATTAATTCAAAAATTACACTCATATGCTCATTTTATTTAAGAAAGATGTTTCACTCTTAGATTGCATTCATCAAACAACATACCTACCCAAAACATATGCATCAATCAATGGATAATTTCAACAAGTAGATATATATTGAAGAAATAAATTCAACATAATAGGTATATCTCCATTCATAGGCATGCATGAACATTCATCATTATAGAAAAATCTACTCATCTCTCATCACATGGATTCAAGTCATAAAATTTTTAAACCTCAAAAATATCATCATCAATGCAAAAGGTGTGAAGCATGAAACTCAAACAATCATAGTCAAAAGTGTGACATGATAGACTCAAGCAACTTCATAGAATAGAAATCTCAATAAGTGATACAATCAAAAAAATCAAAGATGCAACCATATGAAATAATCATGAATACAAGAGAGTGCAAACAATACTCACAAAACTATATAGCAAGCTATGACCAAAAATACATAAGGCTCAGATCAAAATTAGTGTCAGGGCAAAAGCCGTAAGGTCCAAAGGTGTGCCTTTTGAAAATTTTACCTGCACAATTTAAGATACATAAGGCTCAGATCAAAAAATAATCTTTTACTTAAATCAAACGAAAATAGAACAATAATCTTTTCAAAGGGAAATCAGAGGTATCATCAATGGTCCAAAAGGGTGCAGGTGAAAAGATCTGATGCAAGCGAGAAGCAGATATGGAACAGAAGCTAGCTGAAGAGCTGCTAGCAATGATGATGGTGCCGACAGTAGAGCGAGTAATCTCTAGTGGCCTGCTAGAGAATACAGTCATAAAGGTGAGATCGTCGGCCGGTGCAAAAGATAGTACTGCATAAAAAAATCAGAGTCAATAATAAAAAATTGCTGCAAAAATAAATAAAATCATGGAATAAGAGGCAGCAAAAGAAATAAGAATCTGCTGGTGGTATGATCCAGTGTCGACAGTGAAGAAACCCCTAAATGGGGGGCAAAAACCCTAAAGCATGGCGCTAAAGAAAAATATGCTAGCGGAAGCGAGGGTTTAAGATCATTTGCATGCCATATGTTCAACTATAACCGATTGAGTAGATTGAGATGGAAATTCATACCAACGCCATATGCTTGGAAGTCGGCTTGGATGAAGAGAACAAACTAGATCTCCTCCACAAGTTCACACACAAGATGAAGATGCTTACTCCTTGCGGTCCCTTGTGCTAGCAAGACACCCAAGCTTTTCTTTTTGTCGAATGGAAGGGATGATGAGATGATTCCCTTTCTTGGCCGAGAGCTTCTCTTGCTTCTTTCCCACCTTCGTCAACCACCCAACGAAAAGGATGATGAGCGTTGAAGTGAAGAAGCCAACGCTTATGCGTTTTGGCGTTGAAGCATAACCGGCTTTGATTACTTTCCATAAGTGGAAGAGAATCAAGCCAAGCGTTCAAGCCACTTCAAGAACGCATATTGGCATTGAACCAAGCGTTCACATTTGTGAACCGGTTCAATCCAAATCGTTCAATCGAATTTGGTTCATCAAACCAAACCGAAATAGCTCAAGCCACTTGGTCTAGACCAAATCGAACCCCAAGGCTCATGATCTAACCATTCATCTCCTGATGCCCCTGATCTCTCCGATCTAGCATCACCTCTCTCGATCGAAGCTTACCGATCTCAAGCCCTAATCAATCAAACATGATCAGACCAGATCTCACTTACAATCAGAGATTAAATCCCCTTTAAACTGAACCAAAGAATCCAGTCCATACGATCTGACTTAAGTAAGCCATATCATCAAATTGTGCGACCCTGAGGGTTTCCTTTAAATGTCGGTAACGATAACTTACGTTATCACGATCAGTGAGGGGTATCTAGCAACACATCACTGTCTCCCGATATAAAGGAAAGAGTCTTCCAAGACTACTCCCAAACCATAGCACAAGTGTGAATCAACTCACAAGGCATGCATGATTCCTTTGCCACTGGATGTTCTTATTGGACAAGCATGTCAAGCCTGTAACTCCAATACGATGAGCATGATCAGATCAGATGAGCATAGTCATCTGGGTATGGCCATACACTATCTCAATCATCTCATACAAGGGGGGCCCCTTTAGAACATCACACTCCTTGAACAAGGAGACGGCAATCCTTTATCTATCACAAGTGCCCTAACCTGACTCAAGCTCACCATCCAAGATAGTCTATAATCATTATGTTTCAAATGATATTGAACTACCTCAAGACAATGACAATCATCATTTAGAAACACAAGTGATCTCAAGTCAAAGGACATGTGCCACTTAGTGCTTACAAGGATCATTCACATTGTGACAAGCAATGGAATATCCCAGTAGGGTCTGTCCAGTACATCCAATGTACCCATGAGTCTACATCTTATTCCATGCTCGAAGCATCCTATAAGATTAGCACTCATATTAGTCTCAATCATATCAAGGCTGTCTCAAGTTCACCAAGATATCTCGACTAAGGACAAAGAGCATGTCAGCCCAGCTGAACAGCTTTGAGACATTATTCAGAAGTACACTTATTACAGCAGACAAGGTAACAACCTGAATAATAACCATGCCTTTTATAAACATAAGAGTTTATTACATGATACTTATACAATCCCAAGGCCTCAAACATTAGCCTTAAGGGCATACCCCAACAATCTCCCACTTGCACTTAATCTAATGGTTGAGAAATCTCAAACCCATATTATTACAGTGCTTCTCATGCTTCTGCTGCGCCAGAGGCTTGGTAAGCGGGTCTGCCAGATTGTCATCTGTATGAACCTTGCATATTTTGATCTCGCCACGATCAATGATCTCCCGGATCAAGTGAAACCGTCTCTGTATGTGCTTGGACTTCTGGTGCGACCGCGGTTCCTTTGCTTGTGCAATTGCTCCAGTGTTATCACAGAAGATAACCAAAGGATCAGCACTCGAAGGAACGACACCAAGTTCTCTCACGAACTTACGAATCCACACTGCCTCCTTAGATGCTTCCGAGGCTGCAACATACTCGGCTTCTGTTGTGGAATCAGCAACAGTTGACTGTTTGAAGCTCTTCCACACCACTGCTCCACCATTCAAGCTAAAAACATAGCCTGATTGCGATCGGAAATCATCCTGGTCCGACTGGAACGAAGCGTCAGTATATCCCTCTATACTGAGTTCTTCCTGACCACCATATATCAAGAACATATCTTTGGTCCTCCGCAGATATTTTAAAATGTTCTTGACCGCAATCCAGTGCGCCAATCCTGGATTACTTTGGAATCGACTGGTCACGCTTAACCCGTAAGCGACGTCTGGGCGAGTACACAACATCGCATACATAATGGACCCAATAGCCGAAGCATAAGGCGTATTGTCCATTTCATCTTTCTCAGTCTGTGTTTGTGGACACTGACTCTTCGAAAGATTCAGACCATGTCTGACTGGAAGATATCCACGTTTAGAATTCTCTAAATGGAATCTCTCCAGGACCTTATCGATGTAAGTACTCTGGCACAGCCCGAGAAGCCTCTTAGATCTATCCCTGTAGATCTTCACACCTAATATATAGGCTGCTTCTCCTAAATCTTTCATCTGGAAACATTTTCCTAGCCATGCCTTAACAGCATGCAGTTCAGGAATATCATTTCCAATGATCAAGATATCATCGACGTAGAGGATTAGGAATGTAATCATGCTCCCACTAAACCTCTTATATACACACGGGTCATCCTCGTTCTTGATGAAACCAAACTCAGAGATTGATTCATCAAAACGAATATTCCAGCTCCTAGATGCTTGTAAATGGACTTCTTTAACTTGCATATTTTATGACGATCTGATGGATTAGTGAAACCTTCTGGTTGTGTCATATACACATCCTCATCCAGATTTCCGTTAAGGAAAGCTGTCTTCACATCCATCTGCCAGATCTCATAATCGTAATATGCAGCTATCGCGAAAAGAATCCGAATAGACTTAAACATGGCTACAGGTGAGAAAATTTCATCATAATCTATCCCGTAGATTTGTTTGAAACCTTTCGCAACTAGCCTGCCTTTATAGGTAACCACGTTACCATCCATGTCAATCTTCTTCTTGAAGATCCATTTACAGCCTATAGGGATTACTCCCGGAGGCGGATCAACCAAATCCCAGACTTGGTTATCTGACATGGAGTCCATCTCGGCTCGCATAGCTTCAAGCCATCTAGCTGACTCCGGTCCACTGACCGCATCCGCATAAGTTAGGGGTTCATCATTATCAATGATGTAGACTCCGTCATAGCGCTCAGGCTGTCGACGGATCCTACCCGATCTTCGCGGTTCCCGTGATATTTGAGCCTCAGGTTGTTCAATAACCTGATCTACCGGCTCAGGCTCATCCATCTGTGCCTGACTACTTTGTCCTTCCTCTGGATTCTCATCCAGCTTTATTTCTCTCCCACTGGCCTCTTGCAGAAGAAATTCCTTCTCAAGAAATATGGCCGTCCGAGCAACAAAAACCTTGTTCTCTTTGGGATCGTAGAAATAATAACCCTTAGTTTCCTTAGGGTAACCGACAAAGATGCATTTATCAGATCTGCTCTCTAGTTTCCCAGAGGCGAGCTTTTTGACATAAGCCTCGCAACCCCAGATCCTGATAAATGTCAAGCTCGGCTGTTTCCCATACCATAACTCATATGGCGTCTTTGAAACTGCCTTGGATGGCACTCGGTTTAGTACCTTTGCAGCTGTTTCCAGTGCAAAACCCCAAAAGGAATATGGAAGAGTAGCCTGACTCATCATAGAATGAACCATATCAAGTAACGTTCTATTTCTCCTCTCGGACACACCATTCCACTGCGGTGTTCCTGGCGGAGTGAGCTGTGAGATAATCCCACACTCCTTCAGATAGTCAGTAAACGCATGACTCAGGTATTCACCACCTCGATCAGAACGAAGTGCCTTGATATTGCGGCCTAGCTGATTTTGTACTTCATTTTTGAACTCTTTGAACTTGTCAAAAGATTCACTTTTATGTCTCATCAGATAGACATACCCATACCTACTGAAATCATCAGTAAAGGTAATGAAGTACTGATAGCCACCTCTGGCATGTTTACTAAATGGCCCACACACATCACTGTGTATAAGGTCCAGTAAACCTGAAGTCCTTTGACCTTTGTTTGAAAAAGGTGACTTCGTCATTTTACCCATCAAACAAGCTTTGCATGTATCAATCTCCTCATAGGAGAAAGATCCCAGCAGTCCATGATCATGCAACCGCTTAATGCGCTTCTCGTTTATATGGCCTAAACGACTATGCCATAACAAGGTGCTGTCATCAGCATACTTGGCTTTCTTATTATCAATGTTTTGTATAGAATTTTCCATGTCCAACATGTATAACCCATTGTTAATTGAACCAGTTGCATACACAATATTATCTAGAGATAAAACACACTTTGAAATATTGCATTCAAAGGCAAATCCTTTCCTGACAAGAGCAGGAATAGAGATAATATTCTTTGTGATACTTGGTACAAAATAACAATTGTTTAATTCTAATACAATGCCAGATGGTAAAGTAATGAAATAGTCTCCTACAGCAACAGCAGCAACCCGTGCCCCGTTTCCAACTCGTAGGTCTACCTCATGCTGTCCCACCTGCCTTCTTCTCTTGAGTTCCTGCACATTTGAACAAATGTGAACTCCACATGCAGTGTCCAACACCCATGATATAGTAGAAGAAGATAACATGACCTCAGTCACATATATACCTGAGCCAGAAGCGATGCTTCCCCTCTTATCTCCTTGGAGCGCTTTACAGTCCTTTTTCCAGTGACCCAGCTGGCCACAGTGGAAACACCTGTTGTCCTTCGACCGCTTCACCTTCTGTTTCAGGGCCTTGCTGTAATTCTTGACAGGGGCCTTGCCCTTCTTCCCCTTCTTCTTGTTCCTAGAAGGAACCATCAAGACAGAGGTTGAAGGCTTACCCTTCAGAGTTTCCTCAGTGGTCAAGAGCATATTCAGCAGCTCTGCCAGCGTACAATCGATTTTGTTCATATTAAAGTTAATGATGAACGCATCGAAAGAAGGCGGGAGAGACTGCAGAATAATATCCACAGCAAGCTCCTGGTTGATGGTATGCCCCAGTTTCTCCAGAGCCTCCTTGTGCCCAATCATCTTGAGCACGTGAGCTCCCACTGGGCTCCCCTCAGCCAGTTTGCTCTGAAAGAAGAGCTTCGTCAGATTATAGCGTTCAGTCCTCGCCTGTGCAGCATACAGCATCTTGAGGTTCGCTATAATTTCTATAGCCGACATATCCTCATGCTGACGCTGCAGCGGTGGCGTCATAGACGCTAGCATCAGGCAAGCGACATCAATGCTATCATTGACGTGCTTTTCATAGGCATCCCGAACCGCCCTTGCGGCGTTCGGAGCGGGCTGCGGCGGTATCGCCGTCTCGAGGACATACAGTTTCCTCTCTGCCTTAAGAACGATCTTAAGGTGTCCGAACCAGTCAGAGAAGTTCGGCCCAGCAAACTTCTCCCTTTCCAGTAGGGATCGCACATTGAAGCTCATGGTGTTCGTTGCTGCAGGAATCTACAACAAGCAAGAACAGCAAGGTCAGTATCAATGTTCAGAATCAATCCAGGACTTAAGAAAGATTCTTTTCTCACTATTTTGTCTGACTGAAAAATCCAGTAAACAGTCCGAAAGAGTAACACTCTTTTAGTGAGATGGGATCCAGATTTCATACTTGGTCTCCGCGTCCCGCTCAGGCGAGATAAGTTGCACAGAGATGACAAGCACTAATTTCTGGTAGGCTATCCCAGCCAATCGCCAACCCGTGCGATTCCCCTTCATCTTGGCAATCCAGCAGACTATGCCAACTGAGTTGGTACAACACAGTCTCTGATCCCAGAGATGGCTGCCTCCATGTGCTACCATATGCGCCACATATGTAGCCTACATGGTCAAGCTGACCTGACCTACTCCCTGGACCACCACGTGCTATGCTGAGCAACGAGAGGGGATAAATCCCAACTCTGTAACACGCAGGTGAAATCCAGCACCGTCTGAAGATAGATGGACGTGCCCACTGAGTGGGTTCAACACGGCTCCAACGATAATCAGAACAGTGAGGTTTCGCGTCAGAAGGCTTACGAGCTTGATATGTTAGCGTTGGATTTTAGCGGTCTTTTATCTTCTTACTATCAGGCATATCCTATGGCTATAGCAGAAGATAAACACATGCAATTCTAATTATTTAAGCAATAAATAGAAAGCATGATCTTATGTGGTAAAAGCCCAAGAACCCTAGTAAGACCTTAATTTTACTTAAGTCTTCACTTGAGCTCCTTATGCATCTCATCTGGTCCAACCCAGTGCCCAAGCGCCAAGAGCACCTCAGGTGCACCACCAGGTGAATGCCCCTCTTGGATGTGTGCTTTTGTGCTCTTGTCTAATCAAAGTACATTTGATCTATCTAGACAAGATTGACTCGCAGGTCAACAACATATTATAAATTAAGTACAATGTGATTCGCAGATCACAAATTAATTTACAATGTTTTTTTTTTAAATCCAGGCACGCAGGCCCCAGCACAGCACACAAATGGGCAACCCACATAAGACTAAATAAACAAGCATATGGTTCAATCAACATGTGATCCATTCATGAAATTAAAATTTTTGAAAAACCCCATGGTATCAATTTTAATTTCCTTATGGGCCCTATAACCTTACAATGGTCCATTGATGGGGATCCACTCATCCATCTAGTTAGATCCTTTCCCCTTGCATGCACCGAGTCCTAACTGACCCGAGTTGACCTAATGGTCAACCATGCATGCGCCAAGGGCTGAACCACCCTCATGAGTTTTGGCAAGCGGGTGTGACCCCGGGCCTGACTCAAGTGTGTTCAGAAGTTGTCTCAACCAGACCTCGCTACACGCCCTAGATGCAGTCAACCTACAGCCACCTTGTGCTTGCGCATAGGTGCTATCAGGTCAACTCATCTGAGCTGTCAGATGGTCTGATTAGACTTGGATCTATTTAGATTATGCTTTCAACCCCATCAACCCATCTAAGGAATTATAGTAGGGTCACCTTAGATCTAATCAGCCGCGCAAGATATAAGTTTTATAAACATCTAGATCAAGCGCAAACAATCAAACAACATGCTTCACTTATGTTGATAACCCTTAGATCTAAGGGGGTCCCCTTCAAGGGGGAGCGCAAACTTTAGGGGGTCCCCTTCAAGGGGGAGCGCAAACTTTAGGTAACCATGAGACAAGCGCAAAGTTCATGTAACCATGACACAAGCGCAAAGTTCATGTAACCATGACACAAGCGCAAAGTTCATGTAACCAAAACACAAGCGCAAAGTTCATGTAACCAAATCATCAAGTAAGCGCAAAATCATCAAGTAAGCGCAACATATATGGATCACATCAGCAAACATAATAGCATGCAAAGAGCCTACCTCTGATACCAATTGAAGAAACCCCTAAATGGGGGGCAAAAACCCTAAAGCATGGCGCTAAAGAAAAATATGCTAGCGGAAGCGAGGGTTTAAGATCATTTGCATGCCATATGTTCAACTATAACCGATTGAGTAGATTGAGATGGAAATTCATACCAACGCCATATGCTTGGAAGTCGGCTTGGATGAAGAGAACAAACTAGATCTCCTCCACAAGTTCACACACAAGATGAAGATGCTTACTCCTTGCGGTCCCTTGTGCTAGCAAGACACCCAAGCTTTTCTTTTTGTCGAATGGAAGGGATGATGAGATGATTCCCTTTCTTGGCCGAGAGCTTCTCTTGCTTCTTTCCCACCTTCGTCAACCACCCAACGAAAAGGATGATGAGTGTTGAAGTGAAGAAGCCAACGCTTATGCGTTTTGGCATTGAAGCATAACCGGCTTTGATTACTTTCCATAAGTGGAAGAGAATCAAGCCAAGCGTTCAAGCCACTTCAAGAACGCATATTGGCATTGAACCAAGCGTTCACATTTGTGAACCGGTTCAATCCAAATCGTTCAATCGAATTTGGTTCATCAAACCAAACCGAAATAGCTCAAGCCACTTGGTCTAGACCAAATCGAACCCCAAGGCTCATGATCTAACCATTCATCTCCTGATGCCCCTGATCTCTCCGATCTAGCATCACCTCTCTCGATCGAAGCTTACCGATCTCAAGCCCTAATCAATCAAACATGATCAGACCAGATCTCACTTACAATCAGAGATTAAATCCCCTTTAAACTGAACCAAAGAATCCAGTCCATACGATCTGACTTAAGTAAGCCATATCATCAAATTGTGCGACCCTGAGGGTTTCCTTTAAATGTCGGTAACGATAACTTACGTTATCACGATCAGTGAGGGGTATCTAGCAACACATCACTGTCTCCCGATATAAAGGAAAGAGTCTTCCAAGACTACTCCCAAACCATAGCACAAGTGTGAATCAACTCACAAGGCATGCATGATTCCTTTGCCACTGGATGTTCTTATTGGACAAGCATGTCAAGCCTGTAACTCCAATACGATGAGCATGATCAGATCAGATGAGCATAGTCATCTGGGTATGGCCATACACTATCTCAATCATCTCATACAAGGGGGGCCCCTTTAGAACATCACACTCCTTGAACAAGGAGACGGCAATCCTTTATCTATCACAAGTGCCCTAACCTGACTCAAGCTCACCATCCAAGATAGTCTATAATCATTATGTTTCAAATGATATTGAACTACCTCAAGACAATGACAATCATCATTTAGAAACACAAGTGATCTCAAGTCAAAGGACATGTGCCACTTAGTGCTTACAAGGATCATTCACATTGTGACAAGCAATGGAATATCCCAGTAGGGTCTGTCCAGTACATCCAATGTACCCATGAGTCTACATCTTATTCCATGCTCGAAGCATCCTATAAGATTAGCACTCATATTAGTCTCAATCATATCAAGGCTGTCTCAAGTTCACCAAGATATCTCGACTAAGGACAAAGAGCATGTCAGCCCAGCTGAACAGCTTTGAGACATTATTCAGAAGTACACTTATTACAGCAGACAAGGTAACAACCTGAATAATAACCATGCCTTTTATAAACATAAGAGTTTATTACATGATACTTATACAATCCCAAGGCCTCAAACATTAGCCTTAAGGGCATACCCCAACAGACAGCTGGAGACAGTGATGTCAGAGGCAGATGCAGTGGTAGCTAGAGGTGCTGAAAATCTGGAGAAGAAGCTGCATGTGTCCAAGGAAAGCAGTGCAACCGTAAAGAATTTTATTTTCCTGCAACAAGAAAAGGAAAATTAATTCTAAAAATAAACTAAAATAAAAGAAACTAAGCAAAGTAAAAGTGTGCTTGGGTTGCCTCCCAAGAAGCGCTAATTTTTAGGTCATTAGCTTGACCAAAACCCAAAAATCATGGTGGAGCAGGTGAATCAGTACCAAAGTAAAGAGCAAACAATTTTATGTATTTTCTCTGTCCAAAAAGTTTAGCCACTAATCCAAAAATCCAGAATTGCTTGTAAATCTCAATCAAAGTGGCTTTCTTAAATATGCAGAAATAAAAGTCAAAATTTTCAATGATTTTCCTATGTTTGTCAAAAAGCAAAATCATTAGTCCTTTCTTCAAATTAATGTTTTCAATAGCAATAAGAAAAGGACTTTGATCAAAAGATTCAAATATTGGATCATCAAAATAAGTTTTATGTCTTTCATTAGATTCCTCAATAAAGCATGAATTTTCAAATAAATCAAAAGATTCAACAAAAGATATGGGCAAAACATCAGAGTGAGATTCATCAGTGTTTGTAATTTTCAAATCATCTTCAGGTTCCTCATGCTCACAATCAAATAGTTTATCAATATCAAAATCATTATCAAAATCAAGATGAGACTCTTCACAATCAATTTCCTCATGCTTCCCCACAAATAATTCATCATTAGAAGAGTCAAAATCAGAATCATATGAAAAAGAATTAATAGAATCAGGGCTTACCACAAGAGATTTATCATTAATTTCAAAAATATCACCAAAATCACAGTAGGGTTCATTAATGTCTAAAATTTTTGAACCTTCATCATGCTCATCAGATTTAACCATATATAGATTTACATCAAAATCAGAATTATCATCAAAAGGAGGTTTTTTAATTTTAATTTCTTCAAACTTTTCCTCAACTACACTATCAAAGGAATCAATTTTATAATCATCAAAATCAGAGTGAGATTCATGAATATTCACATAAGGCTCAATCTTAAAACAATCATAATCAGTGGGGGAATTTTCTAAATCAAGTTTTTCAGTATCAAACTCAAATAACCAATCTTGTTGCGCAATCTGGTTTTCTAGCAATTCAGTATTAGCAGTCAAGATTCTTCTTGAAAAGAATTTTGATTAACTAAACTCTTAAGATCCTCAATGTGCTTACTTTGATTTGCCATAATTTTTTCACACATGATTTCTAAGCTAGATTTTTTAGTATCCTCATAGTATGGCACAGAAACATGATTATGGCAATTATCATAAAAAGAATTTTGATTTTCCCAACTAGAATAATAATGATCATCTTGATAACATGGTAAATTGGGATTTGCATGATTTCTAAATTGACAATCATAAACATAATGATCAGAAGACTTACAAATATTACAATAAATAAGAGGAATATTGTATAATTTTCATATTTCTGCAAGAGCCATCTGTGAATAATCTTTATGCTCACCTTGTGGCATGTATCTCTTACCTCTTTCAGAAGCCCATGAATTATGATAAAAAGACATATTTCAAATCTATCAAAAATAGATAATCCAACACCAATCAAATAAAGACCCCCTTTTTTTTCAGAATATAAAAAAATATAGAAAATAATAAACACAAGCAATTAAAAATTTTCAGATATCACAGCTCCGTCACAACTGTGAAAATCCAAAACCTGCAAAAAGAAAAAAAAACAAAGTTAAATCTAAAATAAATAAAACCTAGTCTAGCAATACTCACAACTATTTTGATATTAACAAAACTAAGGTCCCCGGTAACGGCGCCAAAAACTTGTTGTGTCCGAAGTGCACAAATACTCGAAGTAATAAAATAGATATCGAACCACAGAGACCTTATTGTTAAGTACCAAATAGTTGTATTCTCACTAGCTAAGCAAACCGAATATGATGAAAAGCAATGCTGGAGAACACACGAAAAAGATAATCAGAGAGAAACTGGGACTAGGGTTTCATCCACCTTAATTCTAATGACTAGAAGGAAATAAAGGTTGTCAGTTTAATTCTATTATGATAAAGACCTAATTCACTTCATAAAGGTGTTGTCTCACTCTCATGCAGACAATCATGCAGATAACCGATCCTCACTCTCGTGCAAGATCTATTCTCAATGCTAAAGATAAGTGAATCATTGAACAAAGAACTCAAGGATCACTCTCGTGCATCCGAATTCTAAGTCAATCATCTCAAGTGGAATCTCAAGGATCACTCTCGTGCATCCTGAAACTCAACACAGGTTTTACTTATGGTTTTCCGATGACTCGATCCTCACTCTAGTGCAAGATCAAATCAAGTCTACACATTAACTCAATCCAAAGTATTAGAAATTCAACATGGCAATAAAATCACTAAAAATCAAAATTCGAAGAACTACCTAATCTCTTACGATAGTTCCAAACTCAACGATTCCTAGGGTTCCGAATTTCAAACGATCAACCTCTCAATCTATTTCGCAAAATTCTAAAACATGCTGATATTTATAAAACTAAAGAGAATTAAAGAACAATCAATCACAAAAGTAAAATTATCATATTAAAATTAAACTTGACAAAAATCAATGTTTTCTAGTTATTAACAAACTAAGGGGATTACACCCCATGTCCCAAAAGAAGATCTAAGCTTTCATGGTGAAGGGATTACAAAAAACCATAATTTAAGAGGATTAGAAAGTGAAAAAGGGGAAGAAAAGTTACAAAACAGGGTTGTAATTGAAATACAACCTGTAATTTCGCTTGTGAATAGTACTGTCACCACTATTTTGATGATTTCTCCCTCGATTGCACTCCAAACACTCTGAAACTTTTGGGGCGTGCTCTCCTACTCTAGAAGAAGCTTCTGTGTAAAAATCACTATCTGAGATGTCCTCTACGCTTCTCGGCGTGAGGACAAACCCTAACCGCTTCTCTGATGACTGCTCTCTCAATTCGTGATAAAAATTAGGGCGTTCTATTCGTACATCTTCTCCTCTTAAAGATGAGTCCACAGCATCTTTCGGATCTCAATTTGGAGCTCTGGATCAAAAGTTATGGTCAACGCAAGATTCGGAACAGAAAAACACACGAAAAACGGCCCACAATACGGTACCGTGAAAGTTTTAATATAAAAATACGGCACCCAGAATTCCGAAATTTTCTGTATAAAATCCTCCAAAAATATGGTACCATGAGATTTTGTCCCAAAAATTACGGTAGTGCCATATTTTGCCAAAAATCTCTGATTTGAGTCGTCCACAAATACGGTACCGTGGTAGTTTGTCTAGAAAATACGGTAGTGCCGTATTTTTGCAATTTGGCTCCAAATTTCATGAAAATTGATGGGTAGCTTTGTTTCGATGTCTGGAATCTATTGATGTGCTCAAATCTTCCAAAATCCATCAAAATATGGCACTTTTAACCTGAAAATGATCAAAAACAAGAAATGGTGTAGATTCTGCAATATTTGACAAATAAGGCTTAAAAACAAAACAAAAGAGCATAAATATGACACAAAAAGACACATGAAATGACACAAAATATACTATGAATTTTGGTATCATCAGTCACCACCTTGAAGCTCTAGCCACCACTGTTGGTGTATATGCCCTGCAGACCAATGTATGGACATGGTCAGACATTGTTTGAATGTACTTTGATAGAATTATTAGAGGCATGGTCATTATTATGCAGACTTCTCTGCCTGCATTGATGTATTGAGTTGCATATATAATGTCCCAGGAGTTTGGATTGGATCCATTCTCATAAGCTATACCCAGACAAGGTACCATAGCAGATATGGGACAGCTTTGGTACATGTGAGACTGGTGTATGAGCTGGTTAGGTGCGGGGCACAGTAACGCAGACATACAGGTGCATAGGATGCACTAGAGTGATCCACCGTGAGGATTGACTTGTCTAGTCAACAAGTCAATCTCACATGCAAGAGGTTTGCATTGATCCTTAGACTTGAGGTATTCATGTCTAGATTTGATGATGGGTATGCTTTGATACAGTCTTACATCTCTCTGTAATTGGGAGACCAAAACGACTGACATTGGGCATGTCATAAGTCATGTAGAGACATGGATGACCAATAGTAGGATTTGCCCCTTCCTTATTGGAAGCATGATATCCACTCGGGGGCACCCCACCTTATTGGTGCATGACAGAAATGTGTGGCCACACTTGTTGAGTCATGACCAATGCATTGGATTGATAAACTTGAGACTAATCCAATGGCAGGATATCAGTTTAGGGAAAGGGATTTATAATGCAATGGGAATCCTCGTTGCTTGTTAGGAGTTGTTTCCGTAATGACTTAAGTCCTATGATATGGGTAGTAGTGATGTGTTGCTAGATACTGTAAGACCCGAGAATTTTGATGTATTAAACCTCGGTATGTGACTCATTTTGACTATCTATAATCAGGCATTTATTAACCTTGTTGGTGGGATTTTTGGCTAAGGGGAAAAATTATTCTCCTGTAGGGCAAAAATAAGTTGCTGTGGAGGTGTCTTGAACTTGAGACCTTTCCTGTGTATGTTGTCCTGACTACCAGAGTTCCAGCCCAGTCTTTGTGTTATGTATGTGGGCGCCTACTTATTATGTGAGTATGCAGATTAAAACAAGATCTCACTTAAGTGCTTTCGAAATTCAGCCCAACCCTAGCCGCCCTTGCGTTTCTTCCTCCCCCTCTCGTGGACGACTGCAGCCGCGCCTTCCCCTTCGTCCAGCTCCTCTTCCGGCGAGTTTTCCGGCGGCGGCGCTTGGCCTTCCGGTGTGGTGGACGGCGGCGGCGTGTGGAGGCTTCCGACGACTCTCTTGCTCACGGTTTGCTTGCAAATCGTTCCCAAGGCGAGTGGAAGTCTTATGTTACCTGTATTCCGAGTATATACCATGTTTTTTTTTCTTGCTTTGTGATGGAAAAACGAGTGGGTTTAATTTCCCCTTACCATGAAACCGTGAATGCCTATGTGAAGTTTCGAAAATCAGATTTAGGGGCTCTAATCATAGGGTTTTTCGTTCTTTACTTGATTAGATGTCTTAGGAGGATGAGTTATCATGGTCTTGATCTTCAATTTGATTGTATAATGTATTCATGAAAAACCCTAGAGTATGACATGCGCCCATGCCCTAAATTGATGAAATTTCATGCTAACTTTTGGGGAAAACTTAGGATTCATGAAATTATAAGTATAAGGGAATTTATCATGAATTTTATACTATTTTTGGAGCCTTAATTCATGCTGGCCGAAATTTACCCTAGGGGTATTTTGGTCAATGTTCAGTTAACTTTTGGGGCAAAGCTGTTATTCATGTAATTGAGTTTATATGGTACTTAAATATGATTTTTGCCTAATTTTAGGAATTTCCTATGCATAGTGATATGTGTAATCGTTCTCTTGAAATTAAGTGATGGTAATGTGTGCAATGCTTGTAATTAATCTGCTTGAGTGGAAATTCTGTTTGATAACCTAGAATGTAAATGTTACAATCTAATTGCATGAAATCTAGGATTAACACATTATACCTGCATGGGAACATTTGTTGAGAACTTAGCATGGTATCTTCCTAACCTGATTGCATGAAACTTAAGGACTACCCTGTCTAAAACATTTATGCTGTGTAATTAATTGCGAGTGGTGAGTTCGATAAGTTAGATATCCGGGTATTAGTCTTTTGCTATATGTGTGTGGTGTAAGTCATGTCCATTATGTGTGACCCTGGAGATACTGTGAAGTGGGGCAAAGTGCCACGCCTTGGTCAGGCGGGGGCCACCACTTGATCTTCCTTCACAGATGTGATTAGTTTAGCATAAGAGAGACAAAGTGCCACGCTACTGGTAAGCGAGGGCCACCTCTTGAACTCTCTGACTGCTGTGTGACCAATGTGGGGAAAAAAAGTGCCACGCCGTGACTTGGCGGGGGCCACCTCTTGATTTACCACATTGTCTGAGTGGGTAGATGGAGATCAGCGTGCCACGTCTTAGCTAGACGGGGGCCACCTCCTGATTTCTCCCCTACTGTTTGGCATGCATGCATTCTCCGAGCCCTGACGAGGGAAGGGTCAGACCTTTGTGGTCATTTCGTTCTGTTCTGGATTTGGATATGTTAGGATGGGATGTGCATCTACGTATGTGTTCTGTTTTGCCATATGATGTGTAAGTCTCTATTTTGGTTTTGTTGTATTATGATTGGATTTCGCCATGTGGATTTTGTATTCTTATCTGTATTTGATTTGATATTTGATAATCGCATTTGGTAAATGTTTTGAAAAACCTTGCATGCTATTTTTGAATGTATTAATGGAGGGGTTTCATAAGGTTCTCACTTGCGGAGCTGTTAGCTCACCCCCTCTAAAATCTACAGGTGAGAGACAGTGATTGATACGGCGTTATGCACCTTTGAGATATACTGAGTAGCTTGATGAAGCTTTGGGTTTTGTGATATGGACCTTGTAAACAATTTTGGTAATTGAATACTTGTATCTTACTTGTATCTTGATTTTGTTATCTGGGGCCTGCGTGCCTATATTAGTAGTACTCTGTTTTGGATGATGAATGCTGTATTTTGGTTACATGTGAGGGCTTAGGCCCATTTTGTTACAAGATTTCGGTTGTGGTATCTTGTCAGCGTTTTGATAGGATTTTATGTTCAGTCTGTTCTGTGATGTGTGATCTGATTCGATTATGTTCAGTATTTGATAAGTTGAAATTACTTGTTGTTATGAATCAGTAAAGCATGTGCCTGTATGGGAATTTTCCCGAACCTAGTATGTACGTATACATGCTGCCGGATTTTTGTATAAGTTTTTCAGATCTTTTATTCCCTAGCTTTGTTCGTAGTATGATCTTGGCTTCAGTTTTTTTTAGTTTAATCTTCTCGTGACGTCCCTCGTATGATTTCCGCGTGAAATTCGGGGTTAAGTATCGAGGGGCGTTACAGATACCCCTCACTACTTATGATGTTTACATCATTGCCATCGTCATATGGATCCTATGGGGTCACATGCAATAGACTCTTGACGTTGCTTTAATCAGAAGTCTTAGGATCAAGTTATTGGATAACTTGGATCAATTTGGAAGATTTCATCTGCGCCAATGGGCCTGATGAGTTGGAAGAAAGTTATTGGAGCCAAACTTCATTTTTGGCAGGTTGACCTGAAATTGACCTTAATTGGTCACATTTGGATTAGGGTTGCATTGGATTGGATCCAATGGCTTAATCAACCCATGCCATGAAGTTTGGGCTAGCTCATTATCCAATGAGGCCCAATAATAAGTTGTCATGAAGAGGGAATTGGCTTAAAAGGGTATAATGGGGAGAAACCCAACCCCATTGGCGCCTAGGGGCATAATGGGGTGTGGGTGGCATAAATTGCTTCCTTTGGAAGGAAGTGGTGACTCCCCCTTCATCCTTTGATGGTATCTTGCCTCTATGGTAAGTGTTGAGGCTGATATGGCTTGAGAACTTTTAGGAAAGTCCTTGGGCACATATGGTTAGGTTGAATGAGGATTATGGCAAGGTCTTGGAGACTTTCCTTACCTCATAAACCCTACATGCACCCAATGTCTTACCCTAGCCGAATTCCTCTTACATGTTGCGCCTAGCCCTTTCTCCTTTAATGGTAAGAATGCTTTTGTGGCATATCTTGGGCTGATGTATTGCTTGGGGCGCAAGACAAGGTCTTGGCGCATAAGGAAGGGTTGAATGGGTTTAAGGAAATGTCTTGGAGACTTTCCTTGCCACAAACCCTTTCATCCTAGCCATACACTTGTCCTAATCCTAGCCCTTACCCAAACCGCCTCTTGTCCTATTTATAGGACCCCTTGCCGCCCTTCTTGTGGTTGTTGTTCGAGTGGACAACATCTTGGAGGGGTGATATATCTCTTGGAGAGACTTGGAGTGCAAGGGGCGAGAGCAACATAGGCTTGGCGCAATCTTCTTCCTTGGAGCCGAAAGTTCTTCCTCTTCCTCTCTTCTTTGGCGCAAGGATTCTTTGTGCTTGGTGGCGTCTTCTTGCCACAAGCCCTCATCGTTCCTTGGCCATAGGCGCACCTTGGAGGTGGCGCAAGCGAAGAAGAAGAGGGAAGTCCTTGGCGGCATCTTCCCTATCCCCTCCTTGGCGCAAGTTCTCTTGAAGGTGGCGCAAGTGAGGTGAAGGCTTGATTCTCTTCCCGAGGCTAGCACCAAGCGTGGAAGGGAGCAACGATCAAGGAGTCGACACGTGGATACTTGTAGAGGGCGAGCACTTGATCGTCTTCAACATGGCTTCGGCAACTAGACAAGCAAAAGAGGTACATCTCTAACACATCCTTGTGTCTTCTCTCTCGCATGGATCCTTGGGACCGCAATATGTTTCGGGTGTAATGCTTCCGCTGCGTCCTGGGACTGCAAAAATTTTAAATTACACCCGGTATTCCCTAACAGTGGTATCAGAGCTACTTGCGAGAAACACAAGATGTATGTTTGCTTGTATGAAAAATTTTTGGAAAATTTTTCTTCTATCCATGCGCGTTTCACGTAGAAAGCATTTTTCATCTAAACCTCTCTTTTCAATTTATGGCCGAAATTTGATTTTGTTTATGTTTGATTTAAGACCGAAGGCGCACGTAGTTTTGTCAAGTAGGACGGGCATTGTGTCTTCGGACTGGCCGGGTCTCTTGATCTGACAAAACTGCCAGCCGATAGGGTCTATGAAATCTTCATGGAACTTGATCTAAATTTTGGCATAAATTTGGTTAAGAGAGTGCTTTGGATGATGTTGGCGCATAAGGTGCTAAAATTTGATTTTTCCGGATTTTCAAATTTTACATGCGCCACTTGATTGGGTTGATATGGTCATAGCGAGTGCCCTCCTGTGTTGTGATATGGAAGCATGTTTCCACTTGTGATGAATGCTTGTAAAATCTCTTTCCACCTGCGTGTGGTTCTCTCCCTATCTTGTTGTAAAGAATTTTTCATCTTGTTTAGAATAGATGTAGAATTATATGATAGGTTAAGACTTCATCTTGACAACAAGGAGTCTTCTTCAATCGGAATCAGAGTGGCGCCAGCTTTGGAAGCGTGGTAATGGACTTGCGGCTGAAGGAAGGACACATGCTTTCGGCCTCTGGCATGGGCTGATCTGCTTTAGGGACTCGCAACCCTTGGATGCACGATAACATGTCACATGGCTCGTGACAAGTTATGTGTATGAAAAGGGCTATGACCATATCGACCAAACTAGCATGCCTGTGATGGTTTATTATTTTGTCCATAGCATGCCTGTGATGTTTTTCCTTTGCTGCCATAACCTGATGTAGGGGGTAAACTCAGGACAAAGGTGCATGCAAACAACGATTTTGTCAAAATAGTTTTTTTTGTATTTTGTAAATAAAAACCCAAAATTATTGCTGACGGAGTTGGAAAATATGTTTTTTGTATTTTATAAAATAGAGGAAATCGAAAACTAGATTACTTGAACTACGAATTGAAATACACTTAATCTATGAATTGAAAATGCTAGTAGGGATACTCACAGTGCGATCCTTGAGAATAAAAGGATCGTGACGTCCCGGTCTTCAACGGTCCTACTCTGATGGAAGGAATTGCATCATTACAAGCAAACACAGACAAACGAGATCCGCACATACCACGGATTCATATTACAAACCAAGAACTAAGGGGGAGGTTAAGCCTCACAAATTCCCTTAACACTTCAACTAGAGAGAGTGGGAAAGAAGAGGGGGGAAAGAGATTGGCGCCAAGAAGATCTTCCAAGCCTTGCGTTTCCCTACAACAAGAACTTAGATTAGTGTAGACACAAGCTCTAGAAATCAAAGAGGGGAGAGGTGAAAGAACTTAGCCGATTAAGAGTCTTGTTGATGTTGCTCTTCATGCTAGCCGAAAGTGAAGGATCCTTTGGAGATCTTTGTTGTTGCCGAGATCAAATGATGAGGGAACTTCTTTAGGGTCTCGCCAAGAAGTGCAAATCCTTCAAGGGTGAATGCGTTGAGGGCTTGAGAAGAAGGGGGAGAAGGGAAAGGGCTCGGCCCTTTGGAGAAGAGGGGGAGATAGAATAACTTAGGCGACACAGGCACCAATGCTAACTCAAGGTTTTTTTCATCTAGGCAACTAATTCGACAAGAGAAGAGTGTTACAATTTATAGGCTCATCAAGCCATGGGCAAGGGTGACAATTCACCCTAGGCGCAATCACAAAGTTTATGGAAGACATTAATGCACAATTAAAACATTTCCTTGATCAAATTTGAATTTCGAATTCTTTACTTTGGTGGAGCTTCCTTGTGGCCGAATCCTTCTTGAGCTCCTTCCTTGTTTGCTTGGATGAAGGGGCGCCCATTTTGAATTTTGAAAAGCCTTATCCTTCAAGAGCTTGGGCGGCTAGAGTTTTCCAAAGTTGGTTCCACAAATTGGGGATCTAGATGGTGATCCCTTGATTTGTGGATCATGATTGATCCTTGATGGCTAGGCGCATTGAAGGCTCCTCCATTGGTAAGTTGTGGGCTGGTTCTTCAATTTCGAATTCTCCCTCTTATTAGGTGGCGCCTTGGGTTGATTTGGAAGGTGAAGTTGCATTCAATTCGAGCTCCTTCAACTTGAAGTCTTTAGTTAAGTGTTGAAGTGCTTCTTTCCATAAGGGGAGCTTCGCTTTGAGTGGCTTAGCTTGAGCTTCCTAGCTTCTCTTGAGCTGGGCTTTAACCTGCCCAATTATTGACACAAAAACCAGTAGACTATTCTGGGAGATAATGCATGACCTAATAAGGAAACTATAGGGTGCCCTAAGGCTTATTCAAAGCAAATTGGAAAAGTGCAATTAAGGAAAGTGGGGGGCCTAGGAGGGAAGGCCATATCTGATGGGCTTCCTCCTGACCCTTCCAGACCTTCTAGGGGCAGGGTTGGTCTCTCCATCATAACCATAGGAAAACTGCATGCTAGAAAAGAATAAAACAAACATGCAAAAACTCTCAATACAATATCAAGTCGATAGCCTTCTAACGCGTAGCCCTCATCAAACTATCGATCGGTGGTGTTGTGAACTGTTTCCCACCTGTTGGGGTATGCCCTTAAGGCTAATGTTTGAGGCCTTGGGATTGCATCAGTATCATGTATAAACTCTTTGTTTATAAAGGCAATTGTTGTTATTCAGGTTATTGCATTATCTGCTGTCATATGTATACTTCTGAATAATGTCTCAATGCTGTTCAGCTTGGCTGACATGCACTTTTGTCCTTAGTCGAGATATCTTGGTGAACATGAGACAGCCTTGATATGATTGAGACTAATATGTGTTCTAATCTTATAGGATGCTTCGAGCATGGAATAAGATGTAGAATCATGGGTACATTGGATGTACTGGACAGACCCTACTAGGATATTCAATTGCTTGTCACAATGTTAATAATCCTTGTATGCGAACAAGTGGCATACTTCCTCTGACTTGAGATCACTTGTGTTTCTAAATGATGATTGGCATTGTTTTGAGGTAGTTCAATATCATTTGAAACATAATGGTTATAGACTATCTTGGATGATGAGCATGAGTCATGTTAGGGTGCTAGTGATAGACATAGGATTGCCGTCTCCTTGTTTGGAGTGTGATGTTCTAAAGGGGCCCCCTGGATGAGATGATTGAGAAAGTGTATGGCCATACCTAGATGACTATGTTCATCTGATCTGATCATTCTCATCATATTGGAGCTACAGGCTTGACTCGCTTGTCCAATAAAGAACATCCAGTGGCAAAGGAAGCATGTATGCCTTGTGAAGTGGATTCACACTTGTGCTGTGGTTTGGGTGTAGTCTTGGAAGACTCTTTACTTTATATCGGGAGATAGTGATGTGTTGCTAGATACCCCTCACTGATCGTGATAACGTAAGTTATCGTTACCGACATTTAAAGGAAACCCTTAGGGTCGCACAATTTGATGATATGGCTTACTTAAGTCAGATCGTGTGGACTGAATTGTTTTGGTTCAGTTTAAAGGGATTTAATCTCTGATTGTAAGTGAGATCTGGTCTGATCATGTTTGATTGATTAGGGCTTGAGATCGGTAAGCTTCGATCGAGAGAATGGATGCTAGATCGGTGAGATCAGAAGCATCAAGAGATGAACGGTTAGATCTTGAACCTTAGGGTTAATATGATCTAGACCAAATCGCTTGGGTTAATTGGTCTTTGAACCAACCCAAAAAATGAACCAACTTATTATGTGAGCGCATGGTTCAATGAGGAGAGAAAAATGCGATTGGTTCGTGGGTACATGAACGCATGATCGCATAAGAGAGTAAGGCTAGCTATTTTTAGTAGCCACGCCTCCACGTTTTGAGTGGAACGCATCTCTTGTCGCCCCTCTCCTATTCTCGTCGCTTGCTCTCATGTGGAAGTTGTTGTTCACGCCTTGGAGAGAGTTTGCTCAAGCGAGACATCATCTCAACTTCCCTTCCATTCGACAAGGACACTTGGAGATCCTTGCTAGCACAAGGTTCGACAAGGAGAAGCCAACATCCATCTTGTGTGCGCACCATTTGGAGGAGAAGCGCTTGACTCTCTGCTTCCTAGGCGCCATCCAAGCAATGGCACTGGTAAGAATCGATTTTCTTGTATGCAAGTTAAAGTTGATCATACTGCATGCATCGATCCAGAAACCCTTTCCGCTGCAAAAAGGTTTTATCATATGCGCCATTAGGGTTTCGACACCTCCCCCTTGTTAAAGGGACTTTTCAATTGGTATCAGAGCAAAGGTTTATGCATGTTAATATGATTGCTATCTTTGCATTGTGATCCATGTTTGCGCAAAAGACTAGATCTATAGGACATGCGAAACTTGTTGTATAGTTTTATGTTGGCGAAAATACATGATGTTATTTTCTCCTTGGCGCATGTTTCTTGTTGGCGCATGTTGCATGTTGTTTCTAAAACAAAAGGGAACTTGCGCGCTTACCATTAGATCTAAGAGGCGCCTACTTTAAATCCTTAAACGGGTTGATAGGGTTGAAGTCATCGTCTAGTATAGATCCAACCAGTCTGATCAGACCATCTGACAGCCTAGATGGGTTGACCAGATAGCACCTGTGTGCAAGCACGAGGTGGCTATAGGTCGACTGCGGACAGGCGTGTAGCGATGTCTGATTGAGACAACCATTGAACGCGCATGAGTTAGGCCCGGGGTCACGCCCGCTTGCTAGAACTCATGCAGGTCGTTCAGCCTATGGCATGCATTGTTGACCACTGAGTCGACTCAAGTCAGTGAGGACTTGGTGCATGCCAGGGCAGTGGATCTGACTAGGTCTGATGAGTGGATCCCTATTAATGGACCGTTGTAAGGTAGTAGGGCACATAAGGAAAATAAAAATGATGCCAATGGGTTTTCAAAAATTTTATTTTCTTGATTGGATCACATGTTGATTGGATGCCATGATGCTTGTTTATTTAATCTTATGTGGGCTGCCTAATTTAATGTGTGCTGTGCTGGGGCCTGTGAGCCTGGTTAATAAATGTAAATTATTTATTGTGATCTGCACATCACATTTGATTTAATTTATAAAGTGTAATTGACCTGCGTGTCAATCTTGTCTAGATAGATTAAATTGTATTTTAATCAGACAAGAGCACAGAGCACACTTGGCAGAGGCGCATGCAGCAGTGGCTTGATCAGGTGGGAGGTCCAGGGTTCGACTCTGGGACAGGCGCATTTACCTGGTGGGCGCACCTGAGCTGCAGTGGGCGCTCGGGCCCTGGGTTGGGCCAGATGAGAAGGCAAAAGACCCATGAAGAGCTCAAGTGAAAACTTAAGTTAAATTAAGGTCTTACTTAGGTTTAATGGGCTTTTACCACATAAGATCAGCATGCTTTCTACTTATTGTTTATATAATTAGAACTGCATGATTTAATCTTCTGCTATCGCCATAGGTTATGCATGATAGTTAAGAAGATAAAAGACCGTTAAAATCCAACGCTAAAATATCAAGCACGATAGCCTTCTGACGCGAAACCTCACTGTTCTGACTATCGTTGGGGCCGTGTTGTACCCACTCAGTGGGCACGCCCATCTATCTTCAGACGGTGCGGGATTACACCTGCGTGTTACAGGGAAGGGATTTATCGCTTCTCGTTGCTCAGCATAGCACGTGGTGGTCCAGGGAGTAGGTCAGGTCAGCTTGACCATGTAGGCTACATACTGAGCATATGTGAGCTATATGGAGGTAGCCATCTGTGGGATCAGAGACTGTGTTGTACCAACTCAGTTGGCACAGTCTGCTGGATTGCCCAGATGAAGGGGAATCGCACGGGTTGGCGATTGGCAGGGAATGCCTACCAGAAATTAGTGCTTGTACTCTCTGTGTATCTTATCTCGCCTGAGCGGGACGCGGAGACCAAGTATGAAATCTGGATCCCATCTCACTAAAAGAGTTTTACTCTTTCGGGCTATTTTGCTGGATTTTTCAGCTAGATAAAATAGTGAGAAAAGAGTCATTCTTAAGTCCTGAATTGATTCTCACATTGATACTGACCTTGCTGTTCTTGCATTGTTGTAGATTACTGCAGCAACGAACACCACGAATTTCAATGTGCGATCCCTACTGGAAAGGGAGAAGTTTGCTGGACCAAACTTCTCAGACTGGTACGGACACCTTAAGATTGTTCTTAAGGCAGAGAGGAAGCTGTATGTCCTCGAGACGGCTATACCGCCTCAATCCGCTACGAACGCCGCAAGGGCGGTTCGCGATGCTTATGAAAAGCATGTCAATGATAGCATTGATGTCGCTTGCCTGATGCTTGCATCTATGATGCCAGAGCTGCAGCGTCAGCATGAGGATCTATCTGCTATACAAATTATAGCAAACCTCAAGCTGCTGTATGCTGCACAGGCTAGGACTGAACGCTACAATTTGACTAAACTTTTCTTTCAGAGCAAGCTGGCTGAAGGGAGTCCAGTGGGAGCTCACGTACTCAAGATGATTGGGTACAAGGAGGCTCTAGAGAAACTGGGACATACCATCAATCAGGAGCTTGCTGTAGACATCATATTGCAGTCTCTCCCGACCTCTTTCGATCCGTTCATCATTAACTTTAATATGAACAAGATCGACTGTACGCCGGCAGAGTTACTGAATATGCTCTTGACTACAGAGCTGACTCTTAAGGGAAAGCCTTCATCCACTGTCTTGATGGTTCCTTCAAGGAACAAGAAGAAAGGGAAGAAGGGCAAAGCCCCTGTCAAGAGCTACAGCAAGGCTCTGAAACAAAAGGTTAAGCGGTCGAAGGAATACAGATGTTTCCATTGTGGCCAGCTGGGTCACTGGAAAAAGGACTGTAAAGCGCTCCAAGGAGACAAGAAGGGAAGCAATCCTTTTGCTTCTGGCTCAGGTATTTTCGTGACTGAAGTCATGGTTTCTTCTTCTATATCATGGGTGTTGGACACTGCATGTGGAGTTCACATTTGTTCAAATGTACAGGAACTCAAGAGAAGAAGACAGGTGGGACAGCATGAGGTGGACCTACGAGTTGGAAACGGGGCACGGGTTGCTGCTGTTGCTGTAGGAGTTTATTACATCTCATTACCATCTGGATTTGTATTGGAACTAGACAATTGTTACTTTGTACCAAGCATTACGAAAAATATTATCTCTATTCCTGCTCTAGTCAGGAAAGGGTTTTCCTTTGAATGCAATATTTCAAAGTGTGTTATTTCTTATGATAATATTGTTTATGCTACTGGGTCAATTAACAATGGGTTATTCATGTTGGACATGGAATGTTCTATACAGCAAATTGATATTAAGAAAGCCAAAAATGCTGATGACAGCACCTTGCTATGGCATAGTCGTTTAGGCCATATTAACAAGAAGCGCATTAAGCGGTTGCATGATCATGGACTGCTGGGATCATTCTCCTGTGAGGAGCTTGATACATGCAAAGCTTGTTTAATGGGTAAAATGACGAAGGCCCCTTTTTCTAAGAAAGGTCAAAGGGCTTCAGGTTTACTTGACCTTATACACAGTGATGTGTGTGGGCCTTTTAGTAAACATGCCAGAGGTGGCTATCTATACTTCATTACCTTTACTGATGATTTCAGTAGATATGAGTATGTCTATTTAATGAGACATAAGAGTGAATCTTTTGACAAGTTCAAAGAGTTCAAGAATGAAGTACAGAATCAATTAGGCCGAAATATCAAGGCACTTCGCTCAGATCGAGGTGGAGAATACCTAAGTCGAGAGTTTACTGACTATCTGAAGGAGTGTGGGATTATCTCACAGCTCACTCCGCCAGGAACACCGCAATGGAATGGTGTGTCCGAAAGGAGGAACAGAACCTTATTGGATATGGTTCGTTCAATGGTGAGTCAGGCTACTCTACCTTACTCTTTTTGGGGATTTGCACTGGAAACAGCTGCAAAGGTACTAAACCGAGTGCCATCCAAGGCAGTTTCAAAGACGCCATATGAGTTATGGTATGGGAAACAGCCAAGCTTGACATTTATTAAGATCTGGGGTTGCGAGGCTTATGTCAAAAAGCTCGCCTCTGGGAAACTAGAGAGCAGATCTGAGAAATGTATCTTTGTCGGTTACCCTAAGGAAACTAAGGGTTATTATTTCTACGATCCCAAAGAGAACAAAGTATTTGTTGCTCGGACGGCTATTTTTCTTGAGAAGGAATTTCTTCTGCAAGAGGCCAGTGGGAGAGAAATAAAACTGGATGATAATCCAGAGGAAGGATAAAGTAGTCAAGCACAGTTGGATGAGCATGAGCCAGTTGATCAGGTTATTGAACAACCTGAGGCTCAGATATCACGGGAACCGCGAAGATCGGGAAGGATCCGTCGACAGCCTGAGCGCTATGACGGAGTCTACATCATTGATCATGATGAACCCCTCACTTATGCGGATGCGGTCAGTGGACCGGAATCAGTGAGATGGCTTGAAGCTATGCGAGCCGAGATGGACTCCATGTCTGATAACCAAGTTTGGGATTTGGTTGATCCGCCTCCGGGAGTAATCCCTATAGGCTGTAAATGGATCTTCAAGAAGAAGATTGACATGGATGGTAACGTGGTTACCTATAAAGGCAGGCTAGTTGCGAAAGGTTTCAAACAAATCTACGGGATAGATTATGATGAAACTTTCTGTCCTGTAGCTATGCTCAAGTCTATTCGGATTCTTTTCGCGATAGCAGCATATTACGATTATGAGATCTGGCAAATGGATGTGAAGACTGATTTCCTTAATGGAAAACTGGATGAGGATGTCTATATGACACAACCTGAAGGTTTCACTAATCCATCAGATCGTCATAAAATATGCAATTTAAAGAAGTCCATTTATGGACTTAAGCAAGCATCAAGAAGCTGGAACATTCGTTTTGATGAATCAATCAGTGGATTTGGTTTCATCAAGAATGAAGATGACCCGTGTGTATATAAGAGGTTTAGTGGGAGCGTGATTACTTTTCTAGTCCTCTACGTCGATGATATCTTAATCATTGGAAACTATATTCCTGAAATGCATGCGGTTAAGGCATGGTTAAGGAAATGTTTCCAGATGAAAGATTTAGGAGAAGCAGCCTATGTATTAGGTGTGAAGATCTACAGGGATAGATCTAAGAGGCTTCTCGGGCTGTGCCAGAGTACTTACATTGATAAAGTCCTGGAGAGATTCCATTTAGAGAATTCTAAAAGAGGATATCTTCCAGTCAGACATGGTCTGAATCTTTCGAAGAGTCAGTGTCCACAAACACAGACTGAGAAAGATGAAATGGACAATACGCCTTATGCTTCGGCTATTGGGTCCATTATGTATGCGATGTTGTGTACTCGCCCAGACGTCGCTTACGAGTTAAGCGTGACCAGTCGATTCCAAAGTAATCCAGGTCAGGCGCACTGGGTTGCAGTCAAGAACATTTTAAAATATCTTCGGAGGAACAAAGATATGTTCTTGGTGTATGGTGGTCAGGAAGAACTCAGTATTGAAGGATATACTGACGCTTCGTTCCAGTCTGACCAGGATGATTTCCGATCGCAATCAGGCTATGTTTTTAGCTTGAATGGAAGAGCAGTGGTGTGGAAGAGTTTCAAACAGTCTATAGTTGCTGATTCTACCACGGAAGCCGAGTATGTTGCAGCCTCAGAAGCATCTAAGGAGGCAGTGTGGATTCGTAAGTTTGTTCAAGAACTTGGTGTTGTTCCTTCGAGTGTAGATCCTTTGGTTATCTTCTGTGATAACACTGGAGCAATCGCACAAGCAAAGGAACCACGGTCGCACCAGAAGTCCAAGCACATACAGAGACGGTTTCACTTGATCCGGGAGATCATTGATCGTGGCGAGATCAAAGTTTGCAAGGTTCATACAGATGACAATCTGGCTGACCCGCTTACAAAGCCTCTGGCGCAGCAGAAGCATGAGAAGCACTGTAATAATATGGGTTTGAGATTTCTCAACCATTAGATTAAGTGCAAGTGGGAGATTGTTGGGGTATGCCCTTAAGGCTAATGTTTGAGGCCTTGGGATTGCATCAGTATCATGTATAAACTCTTTGTTTATAAAGGCAATTGTTGTTATTCAGGTTGTTGCATTATCTGCTGTCATATGTATACTTTTGAATAATGTCTCAATGCTGTTCAGCTTGGCTGACATGCACTTTTGTCCTTAGTCGAGATATCTTGGTGAACATGAGACAGCCTTGATATGATTGAGACTAATATGTGTTCTAATCTTATAGGATGCTTCGAGCATGGAATAAGATGTAGAATCATGGGTACATTGGATGTACTGGACAGACCCTACTAGGATATTCAATTGCTTGTCACAATGTGAATAATCCTTGTATGCGAACAAGTGGCATACTTCCTCTGACTTGAGATCACTTGTGTTTCTAAATGATGATTGGCATTGTTTTGAGGTAGTTCAATATCATTTGAAACATAATGGTTATAGACTATCTTGGATAATGAGCATGAGTCATGTTAGGGTGCTAGTGATAGACATAGGATTGCCGTCTCCTTGTTTGGAGTGTGATGTTCTAAAGGGGCCCCCTGGATGAGATGATTGAGAAAGTGTATGGCCATACCCAGATGACTATGTTCATCTGATCTGATCATTCTCATCATATTGGAGCTACAGGCTTGACTCGCTTGTCCAATAAAGAACATCCAGTGGCAAAGGAAGCATGTATGCCTTGTGAAGTGGATTCACACTTGTGCTGTGGTTTGGGTGTAGTCTTGGAAGACTCTTTCCTTTATATCGGGAGATAGTGATGTGTTGCTAGATACCCCTCACTGATCGTGATAACGTAAGTTATCGTTACCGACATTTAAAGGAAACCCTTAGGGTCGCACAATTTGATGATATGGCTTACTTAAGTCAGATCGTGTGGACTGAATTGTTTTGGTTCAGTTTAAAGGGATTTAATCTCTGATTGTAAGTGAGATCTGGTTTGATCATGTTTGATTGATTAGGGCTTGAGATCGGTAAGCTTCGATCGAGAGAATGGATGCTATATCGGTGAGATCAGAAGCATCAAGAGATGAACGGTTAGATCTTGAACCTTAGGGTTAATATGATCTAGACCAAATCGCTTGGGTTAATTGGTCTTTGAACCAACCCAAAAAATGAACCAACTTATTATGTGAGCGCATGGTTCAATGAGGAGAGAAAAATGCGATTGGTTTGTGGGTACATGAACGCATGATCGCATAAGAGAGTAAGGCTAGCTATTTTTAGTAGCCACGCCTCCACGTTTTGAGTAGAACGCATCTCTTGTCGCCCCTCTCCTATTCTCGTCGCTTGCTCTCGTGTGGAAGTTGTTGTTCACGCCTTGGAGAGAGTTTGCTCAAGCGAGACATCATCTAAACTTCCCTTCCATTCGACAAGGACACTTGGAGATCCTTGCTAGCACAAGGTTCGACAAGGAGAAGCCAACATCCATCTTGTGTGCGCACCATTTGGAGGAGAAGCGCTTGACTCTCTGCTTCCTAGGCGCCATCCAAGCAATGGCACTGGTAAGAATCGATTTTCTTGTATGCAAGTTAAAGTTGATCATACTGCATGCATCGATCCAGAAACCCTTTCCGCTGCAAAAAGGTTTTATCATATGCGCCATTAGGGTTTCGACACCTCCCCCTTGTTAAAGGGACTTTTCAATTGGTATCAGAGCAAAGGTTTATGCATGTTAATATGATTGCTATCTTTGCATTGTGATCCATGTTTGCGCAAAAGACTAGATCTATAGGACATGCGAAACTTGTTGTATAGTTTTATGTTGGCGAAAATACATGATGTTATTTTCTCCTTGGCGCATGTTTCTTGTTGGCGCATGTTGCATGTTGTTTCTAAAACAAAAGGGAACTTGCGCGCTTACCATTAGATCTAAGAGGCGCCTACTTTAAATCCTTAAACGGGTTGATAGGGTTGAAGTCATCGTCTAGTCTAGATCCAACTAGTCTGATCAGACCATCTGACAGCCTAGATGGGTTGACCAGATAGCACCTGTGTGCAAGCACGAGGTGGCTATAGGTCGACTGCGGACAGGCGTGTAGCGATGTCTGATTGAGACAACCATTGAACGCGCATGAGTTAGGCCCGGGGTCACGCCCGCTTGCCAGAACTCATGCAGGTCGTTCAGCCTATGGCATGCATTGTTGATGTTGGGGTATGCCCTTAAGACTAATGTTTGAGGTCTTGGGATTGTAACAGTATCATGTAATAAACTGTTATGTTTATAAAGGCATGGTTGTTATTCAGTAAGCTACATTGTCTGCTGCAATATATGTTCTTCTGAATAATGTCTCAAAGCTGTTCAGCTAGGCTGACATGCAGTTATGTCCTTAGTCGAGATATCTTGGTGAACATGAGACAGCCTTGATATGGTTAAGACTAATATGTGTTCTAATCTTATAGGATGCTTCGAGCATGGAATAAGATGTAGACTCATGGGTACATTGGATGTACTGGACAGACCCTACTTGGATATTCAATTGCTTGTCACAATGTGAATAATCCTTGAATGCGACAAGTGGCACATTTCCTCTAACTTGAGATCACTTGTGTTTTCTAAATGATGATTGTCATTATTTTGAGATAGTTCAATATCATTTGAAATATAATGATTATAGACTATCTTGGATGGTGAGCTTGAGTCAGGTTAGGGCACTAGTGATAGACATAGGATTGCCGTCTCCTTAATTGGAGTGTGATGTTCTAAAGGGGCCCCCTGGATGAGATGATTGAGAAAGTGTATGGCCATACCCAGATGACTATGTTCATCTGATCTAATCATGCTCATCATATTGGAGTTACAAGCTTGACTTGCTTGTCCAATAAGAACATCCAGTGGTAAAGGAAATTTGTATGCTTTGTGAATTGATTCACACTTGTGCTGTTTTTGGGTGTAGTCTTGGAAGACTCTTTCCTTTATATCGGGAGACAGTGATGTGTTGCTAGATACCCCTCACTGATCGTGATAACGTAAGTTATCGTTACCGACATTTAAAGGAAACCCTTAGGGTCGCACAATTTGATGATATGGCTTTCTTGAGTCAGATCGTGTGGACTGAATTATTCGGGTTCAGTTTAAAGGGATTTAATCTCTGATTGTAAGTGAGATCTGGTCTGATCATGTTTGATTGATTAGGGCTTGAGATCGGTAAGCTTCGATTGAGAGAATGAATGCTAGATCAGTCAGATCAGGAGCATTGAGAGATTGACGGTCAGATCAAGAGCCTTAGGGTTTATTTTGATCTGGACTTATTTCTTGGTTTATTTGGTTAGTGGACCAAATCGGTTTGAACCAGCTCATGGATGAGCGCATGGTTCAAAGGTGATGTGGCATTTGCGATTGGGGTAAACCCAAGATCGCATGTGGAGAAGTGGGATGCTATTTTTGGATAGCACTTCTCAAACGTGGCCATGATCTCACGTCGCCCCTCTCTTGTCTCTTCACGCCTTTGACGCCTCCTTGGGTTGTATTCGAGTGGCATTCTGGTGTAGAGGAAGTCTAAGGCGACAAGAGAGAAAAAACGCCAAGAAGAAAAGCTCTCCTTTCCCTTTGCATTCGATCAAGACGCCTTGGACGATCCTTGCTAGCACAAGGGACGACAAGAAGAAGCACATCTTCATCTTGTGTGTGACGATTTGGAGGAGATCTTCGTTGTTCTCTTACTTCCAAGGCGCCATCTTGAAATGGCCATGGTATGAATCGAATCACTTCTTTACAATCGGTTTTGTTAAGTTGATCATATAATGCATGCTCATTGATCCTATGAAACCCTTTATCCACTGCCCCCTTTCCTTTTTGCGCCACCATAGGGTTTTCGCCCCCTTTGGGGAACCATCAATTGGTATCAGAGCAGGTTAACGCATGTTTTTGTATGATTGCTTAAGCCATTTTGTGATCCATGCTTGCGAAAATGCTTAGATCTTCAATACATGCATAAATACATGTTTAGTTGTCATAAGCGAAACTTGTATTTGTTTTTCTTGCGCATGTATGTTGGCGCTTGATGTAGTTTTTCTCAAACAAATATCACTTGCGCGACTCATTGTAGATCTAAGATGCGCCTGCATTAAACCCTTAGACGGGTTATTAGGGTTGAAGTTATCCCCTAGGTTAGATCCAGACAGTCTGATCAGACCATCTGACAGCCTAGATGGGTCGACCAGATAGCACCTTGGCGCATGCTAAAGGTGGCTATAGGTCGACTGCATCACAGGCGTGTAGCGATGTCTGATTGAGACAACCTGTGAACGCACATGAGTTAGGCCCGGGCTCACACCCGCTTGCCAGACCTCATTGTGGTTGTTCAGCCCTTGGCGCATGCATGGTTGACCCTTTTGGTCGACTCAAGTCAGTTAGGACTTGGTGCATGTAAGGGCAGTGGATCTGACTAGGTTGGATGAGTGGATCCCTAGTAATGGACCGTTGTAAGGTTGTAGGGCATATAAGTAAAATAAAATTGATGCCCATGGGGTTTTTCGAAAAATTTATTTTAATGAATGGATCACATGATGATTGATGCCATGTGTTTGTCTATTTATTCTTATGTGGGCTGCCCATGTTAAATCTGTGCTGTGCTGGGGCCTGCGTGCCTGTATTAATATGTAAATTAATTATTGTGATCTGCGCATCACATTGCTTTTAATTTATAAAATGTAATTGACCTGCGTGTCAATCTTGTCTAGATAGTTAAATTTGTAATTTAATTAGACAAGAGCACAAAGCACACTTGGCAGAGGCGCATGCAGCAGAGGCTTGACCAGGTGGGAGGTCTAGGGTTCGACCCTAGGACCTGGCGCATTTTCCCTGGTAGGCGCACCAGAGCTGCAGATGGCGCTTGGGCCCAGGTTTGGGCCAAATGAGCAGCGAAAGCCCCATGAAGAAAAGCAAGTGAAGACTTAAGTTTCTTAAGGTCTTACTTAGGCTATGGGCTTTTACCACATAAGATCCATGCTTTCTTTTATTGCCTAAATATTAGAATTGCATGATTAGTTTATCTTCTGCTATCACCATAGGAATTGCATGATAGTGAAGAAGATAAAAGACCGTTAAAATCCAACGCTAAAATTTCAAGCTCGTAAGCCTTCTGACGCGAAACCTCACTGTTCTGACTATCGTTGGAGCCGTGTTGTACCCACTCAGTGGGCACGTCCATCTATCTTCAGACGGTGCGGGATTACACCTGCGTGTTACAGAGTGGGGATTTATCCCTTCTCGTTGCTCAGCATAGCACGTGGTGGTCCAGGGAGTAGGTCGGGTCAGCTTGACCGTGTAGGCTACATATGTGGCGCATATGGTAGCACATGGGGGCAGCCATCTGTGGGGTCAGAGATTGTGTTGTACCAACTCAGTTGGCACAGTCTGCTGGATTGCCCAGATGAAGGGGAATCGCACGGGTTGGCGATTGGCTGGGACAGCCTACCAGAGATTAGTGCTTGTACTCTCTGTGCATCTTATCTCGCCTGAGCGGGACGCGGAGACCAAGTATGAAATCTGGATCCCATCTCACTAAAAGAGTGCTACTCTTTCGGGCTGTTTTGCTAGATTTTTCAGCCAGATAAAATAGTGAGAAAAAGAATCTTTCTTAAGTCCTGATTGATTCTTAACATTGATACTGACCTTGCTGTTCTTGCATTGTTGTAGATACCTGCAGCAACGAACACCATGAACTTCAATGTGCGATCCCTACTGGAAAGGGAGAAGTTTGCTGGGCCGAACTTCTCTGACTGGTTTGGACACCTTAAGATTGTTCTTAAGGCAGAGAGGAAACTGTATGTCCTCGAGACGGCGATACCGCCTCAGCCCGCTCCGAACGCCGCAAGGGCGGTTCGGGAAGCCTATGAAAAGCACGTCAATGATAGCATTGATGTCGCTTGCCTGATGCTAGCGTCTATGACGCCACCGCTGCAGCGTCAGCATGAGGATATGTCGGCTATAGAGATTATAGCGAACCTCAAGATGCTGTATGCTGCACAGGCGAGGACTGAACGCTATAATTTGACGAAGCTGTTCTTTCAGAGCAAACTGGCTGAAGGGAGCCCAGTGGGAGCTCACGTGCTCAAGATGATTGGGCACAAGGAGGCTCTAGAGAAACTGGGGCATACCATCAATCAGGAGCTTGCTGTGGACATTATTCTGCAGTCTCTCCCGCCATCATTCGACGCGTTCATTATTAACTTTAATATGAACAAAATCGATTGTACTCCGGTAGAGCTGCTGAATATGATCTTGACTACTGAGGAGACTCTGAAGGGTAAGCCTTCGACCTCTGTCTTAATGGTTCCTTCTAGGAACAAGAAGAAGGGGAAGAAGGGCAAGACCCCTGTCAAGAGCTACAGCAAGGCTCTGAAGCAGAAGGTTAAGCGGTCCAAGGAATACAGGTGTTTCCACTGTGGCCAGCTGGGTCACTGGAAAAAGGACTGTAAAGCGCTCCAAGGAGATAAGAGGGGAAGCTTCGCTTCTGGCTCAGGTATTTACGTGACTGAGGTCATGTTTTCTTCTTCTATATCATGGGTGTTGGACACTGCATGTGGAGTTCACATTTGTTCAAATGTACAGGAGCTCAAGAGAAGAAGACAGGTGGGACAGCATGAGGTGGACCTACGCGTTGGAAACGGGGCACGGGTTGCTGCTGTTGCTGTAGGAGACTATTTCATTTCTTTACCATCTGGACTTGTATTAGAACTAAATAGTTGTTACTTTGTTCCCAGTATTACTAAAAATATTATCTCTATTCCTGCTCTTGTCAGGAAGGGATTTTCCTTTGAATGCAATATTTCAAAGTGTGTTTTATCTTATGATAATATTGTTTATGCAACTGGTTCAATTAACAATGGGTTATACATGTTGGACATGGAATGTTCTATACAGAAAATTGATATTAAGAAAGCCAAGAATGCTGATGACAGCACCTTGCTATGGCATAGTCGTTTAGGCCATATTAACGAGAAACGCATTAAGCGGTTGCATGATTATGGACTGCTGGGATCATTCACCTATAAGGAGATTGATACATGCAAAGCTTGTTTGATGGGCAAAATGACGAAGTCACCTTTTCTTCACAAAGGTCAAAGGGCTTCAGGTTTACTTGACCTTATACACAGTGATGTGTGTGGGCCATTTAGTAAACATGCCAGAGGTGGCTATCAGTACTTCATCACCTTTACTGATGATTTCAGTAGATATGGGTATGTCTTTTTAATGAGACACAAGAGTGAATCCTTTGACAAGTTCAAAGAGTTCAAGAATGAAGTACAAAATCAGCTAGGCCGAAATATCAAGGCACTTCGTTCTGATCGAGGTGGAGAATACCTAAGTCATGCATTTACTGACTATCTGAAGGAGTGTGGGATCATCTCACAGCTCACTCCACCAGGAACACCGCAATGGAATGGTGTGTCCGAGAGGAGAAATAGAACGTTACTTGATATGGTTCGTTCTATGATGAGTCAGGCTAATTTACCTTACTCCTTTTGGGGTTTTGCACTGGAAACAGCTGCAAAAGTAATAAACCGAGTGCCATCCAAGGCCGTTTCAAAGACGCCATATGAATTATGGTATGGGAAACAGCCAAGCTTGACGTTTATCAGGATCTGGGGCTACGAGGCTTATGTCAAAAAGCTCGCCTCTAGGAAACTAGAGAGCAGATCTGACAAATGCATCTTTGTCGGTTACCCTAAGGAAACTAAGGGTTATTATTTCTACGATCCCAAAGAGAACAAGGTTTTTGTTGCTCGGACGGCCATATTTCTTGAGAAGGAGTTTCTTCTGCAAGAGGCCAGTGGGAGAGAAATAAAACTGGATGAGAATCCAGAGGCGGGACAAAGTGCTCAAGCAGAGTTGGATGAGCCTGAGCCGATAGAACAGGTTATTGAACAACCTGAGGCTCAGACATCACGGGAACCGCGAAGATCGGGAAGGATCCGTCGTCAGCCTGAGCGCTATGACGGAGTCTACATCATTGATAATGATGAACCCCTCACTTATGCGGATGCGGTCAGTGGACCGGAGTCAGCGAGATGGCTTGAAGCTATGCGCGCCGAGATGGACTCCATGTCAGATAACCAAGTTTGGGATTTGGTTGATCCGCCTCCGGGAGTTATCCCAATAGGCTGTAAATGGATCTTCAAGAAGAAGATTGACATGGATGGTAACGTGGTTACCTATAAAGGCAGGCTAGTTGCGAAAGGTTTCAAACAAATCTACGGGATAGATTATGATGAAACTTTCTCACCTGTAGCCATGTTTAAGTCTATTCGGATTCTTTTCGCGATAGCAGCATATTATGATTATGAGATCTGGCAAATGGATGTGAAAATAGCTTTCCTGAATGGAAATCTGGATGAGGATGTGTACATGACACAACCTGAGGGTTTCACTGATCCATCAGATCGTCATAAGATATGCAAATTAAAGAAGTCCATTTATGGACTTAAGCAAGCATCAAGAAGCTGGAATATTCGTTTTGATGAATCAGTCACTGAATTTGGTTTCATCAAGAACGAGGATGACCCGTGTGTATATAAGAGGTTTAGTGGGAGCGTGATTACTTTCCTAGTCCTCTACGTCAATGATATCTTGATCATTGGAAACGACATTCCTGAAATGCATGCGGTTAAGGCATGGTTAAGGAAATGTTTCCAGATGAAAGATTTAGGAGAAGCAGCCTATGTATTAGGTGTGAAGATCTACAGGGATAGATCTAAGAGACTTCTCGGGCTGTGCCAGAGTACTTACATCGATAAAGTCCTGGAGAGATTTCATTTAGAGAATTCTAAAAGAGGATATCTTCCAGTCAGACATGGTCTGAATCTTTCGAAGAGTCAGTGTCCACAAACACAGACTGAGAAAGATGAAATGGACAATACGCCTTATGCTTCGGCTATTGGATCCATTATGTATGCGATGTTGTGTACTCGCCCAGACGTCGCTTAAGGGTTAAGCGTGACCAGTCGTTTCCAAAGTAATCCAGGACAGGCACACTGGATTGCAGTCAAGAACATCTTATAATATCTTCGGAGAAACAAAGATATGTTCTTGATATATGGTGGTCAGGAAGAACTCAGTATTGAAGGATATACTGACGCTTCGTTCCAGTCTGACCAGGACGATTTCCGATCGCAATCAGGCTATGTTTTTAGCTTGAATGGAGGAGCAGTGGTGTGGAAGAGTTTCAAACAGTCAATCGTTGCTGATTCCACAACAGAAGCCGAGTATGTTGCAGCCTCGGAAGCATCCAAGGAGGCAGTCTGGATTCGTAAGTTCGTGAGAGAACTTGGTGTTGTTCCTTCGAGTGCAGATCCTTTGGTTATCTTCTGTGATAACACTGGAGCAATCGCACAAGCAAAGGAACCACGGTCGCACCAGAAGTCCAAGCACATACAGAGACGGTTTCATTTGATCAGGGAGATCATAGATCGTGGCGAGATCAAAGTCTGCAAGGTTCATACAGATGACAATCTGGCAAACCCGCTTACTAAGCCTCTGGCGCAGCAGAAGCATGAAAAGCACTGTAATAATATGGGTTTGAGATTTCTCAACCATTAGATTAAGTGCAAGTGGGAGATTGTTGGGGTATGCCCTTAAGACTAATGTTTGAGGTCTTGGGATTGTAACAGTATCATGTAATAAACTGTTATGTTTATAAAGGCATGGTTGTTATTCAGTAAGCTACATTGTCTGCTGCAATATATGTTCTTCTGAATAATGTCTCAAAGCTGTTCAGCTAGGCTGACATGCAGTTATGTCCTTAGTCAAGATATCTTGGTGAACATGAGACAGCCTTGATATGGTTAAGACTAATATGTGTTCTAATCTTATAGGATGCTTCGAGCATGGAATAAGATGTAGACTCATGGGTACATTGGATGTACTGGAGAGACCCTACTTGGATATTCAATTGCTTGTCACAATGTGAATAATCCTTGAATGCGACAAGTGGCACATTTCCTCTAACTTGAGATCACTTGTGTTTTCTAAATGATGATTGTCATTATTTTGAGATAGTTCAATATCATTTGAAATATAATGATTATAGACTATCTTGGATGGTGAGCTTGAGTCAGGTTAGGGCACTAGTGATAGACATAGGATTGCCGTCTCCTTAATTGGAGTGTGATGTTCTAAAGGGGCCCCCTGGATGAGATGATTGAGAAAGTGTATGGCCATACCCAGATGACTATGTTCATCTGATTTAATCATGCTCATCATATTGGAGTTACAAGCTTGACTTGCTTGTCCAATAAGAACATCCAGTGGTAAAGGAAATTTGTATGCTTTGTGAATTGATTCACACTTGTGCTGTTTTTGGGTGTAGTCTTGGAAGACTCTTTCCTTTATATCGGGAGACAGTGATGTGTTGCTAGATACCCCTCACTGATCGTGATAACGTAAGTTATCGTTACCGACATTTAAAGGAAACCCTTAGGGTCGCACAATTTGATGATATGGCTTTCTTGAGTCAGATCGTGTGGACTGAATTATTCGGGTTCAGTTTAAAGGGATTTAATCTCTGATTGTAAGTGAGATCTGGTCTGATCATGTTTGATTGATTAGGGCTTGAGATCGGTAAGCTTCGATTGAGAGAATGAATGCTAGATCAGTCAGATCAGGAGCATTGAGAGATTGACGGTCAGATCAAGAGCCTTAGGGTTTATTTTGATCTGGACTTATTTCTTGGTTTATTTGGTTAGTGGACCAAATCGGTTTGAACCAGCTCATGGATGAGCGCATGGTTCAAAGGTGATGTGGCATTTGCGATTGGGGTAAACCCAAGATCGCATGTGGAGAAGTGGGATGCTATTTTTGGATAGCACTTCTCAAACGTGGCCATGATCTCACGTCGCCCCTCTCTTGCCTCTTCATGCCTTTGACGCCTCCTTGGGTTGTATTCGAGTGGCATTCTGGTGTAGAGGAAGTCTAAGGCGACAAGAGAGAAAAAACGCCAAGAAGAAAAGCTCTCCTTTCCCTTTGCATTCGATCAAGACGCCTTGGACGATCCTTGCTAGCACAAGGGACGACAAGAAGAAGCACATCTTCATCTTGTGTGTGACGATTTGAAGGAGATCTTCGTTGTTCTCTTACTTCCAAGGCGCCATCTTGAAATGGCCATGGTATGAATCGAATCACTTCTTTACAATCGGTTTTGTTAAGTTGATCATATAATGCATGCTCATTGATCCTATGAAACCCTTTATCCGCTGCCCCCTTTCCTTTTTGCGCCACCATAGGGTTTTCGCCCCCTTTGGGGAACCATCAGTTGACCACTGAGTCGACTCAAGTCAGTTAGGACTTGGTGCATGCCAGGGCAGTGGATCTGACTAGGTCTGATGAGTGGATCCCTATTAATGGACCGTTGTAAGGTAGTAGGGCACATAAGGAAAATAAAAATGATGCCAATGGGTTTTCAAAAATTTTATTTTCTTGATTGGATCACATGTTGATTGGATGCCATGATGCTTGTTTATTTAATCTTATGTGGGCTGCCTAATTTAATGTGTGCTGTGCTGGGGCCTGTGAGCCTGGTTAATAAATGTAAATTATTTATTGTGATCTGCGCATCACATTTGATTTAATTTATAAAGTGTAATTGACCTGCGTGTCAATCTTGTCTAGATAGATTAAATTGTATTTTAATCAGACAAGAGCACAGAGCACACTTGGCAGAGGCGCATGCAGCAGTGGCTTGATCAGGTGGGAGGTCCAGGGTTTGACTCTGGGACAGGCGCATTTACCTGGTGGGCGCACCTGAGCTGCAGTGGGCGCTCGGGCCCTGGGTTGGGCCAGATGAGAAGGCAAAAGACCCATGAAGAGCTCAAGTGAAGACTTAAGTTAAATTAAGGTCTTACTTAGGTTTAATGGGCTTTTACCACATAAGATCAGCATGCTTTCTACTTATTGTTTATATAATTAGAACTGCATGCCATAGGTTATGCATGATAGTTAAGAAGATAAAAGACCGTTAAAATCCAACGCTAAAATATCAAGCACGATAGCCTTCTGACGCGAAACCTCACTGTTCTGACTATCGTTGGGGCCGTGTTGTACCCACTCAGTGGGCACGCCCATCTATCTTCAGACGGTGCGGGATTACACCTGCGTGTTACTGTTGGGGTATGCCCTTAAGGCTAATGTTTGAGGCCTTGGGATTCTTTCAGTATCATGTATAAACTCTTATGTTTATAAAGACAATGGTTGTTATTCAGTTTGTTACATTGTCTGCTGCAATAAGTGTACTTCTGAATAATGTCTCAATGCTGTTCAGCTTGGCTGACATGCTGTATTGTCCTTAGTCGAGATATCTTGGTGAACTTGAGACAGCCTTGATATGATTGAGACTAATATGTGTTCTAATCTTATAGGATGCTTCGAGCATGGAATGAGATGTAGACTCATGGGTACATTGGATGTACTGGACAGACCCTACTAGGATATTCAATTGCTTGTCACAATGTGAATAATCCTTGTATGCAACAAGTGGCATATTTCCTCTGACTTGAGATCACTTGTGTTTCTAAATGATGATTGGCATTATTTTGAGGTAGTTCAATATCATTTGAAACATAATGGTTATAGACTATCTTGGATAATGAGCATGAGTTATGTTAAGGCACTAGTGATAGATAAAGGATTGCCGTCTCCTAGTTTGGAGTGTGATGTTCTAAAGGGGCCCCCTGGATGAGATGATTGAGAAAGTGTATGGCCATACCCAGATGACTGTGTTCATCTGATCTAATCATTCTCATCATATTGGAGTCACAGGCTTGACACGCTTGTCCAATAAGAACATCCAGTGGCAAAGGAAACATGTATGCCTAGTGAAGTGGATTCACACTTGTGCTGTGGTTTGGGTGTAGTCTTGGAAGACTCTTTCCTTTATATCGGGAGACAGTGATGTGTTGCTAGATACCCCTCACTGATCGTGATAACGTAAGTTATCGTTACCGACATTTAAAGGAAACCCTTAGGGTCGCACAATTTGATGATATGGCTTACTTATGTCAGATCGTGTGGACTGAATTGTTTTGGTTCAGTTTAAAGGAGTTTAAACTCTGATTGTAAGTGAGATCTGGTCTGATCATGTTTGATTGATTAGGGCTTGAGATCGGTAAGCTTCGATCGAGAGATTGGATGCTAGATCGGTGAGATCGAGAGCATCGAGAGATGAACGGTTAGATCTTGAACCATTTGGTTTAATGAGATCTGAACCAATGTTGATTTGATTTGGTCTTTGAACCAAATGCATTGAACCGAATGAATTGAATCGGTTCACTTATGTGAACGCTTGGTTCGAATGGGAGACGTTCGAAGGTAACGTGGGATTGAATGAGGACTTAGTGCTTTCTATTTTTAGAAAGGCGTTTTTCCTCCTTTGGTTAATTCCCCAACGTTTTCGAATGTGGGGGTTACTCTCTCGCTCTCTCTCGCCGACTTGTGCTCTTGCGCTCGTCTTGGGTGATCTTCACGCCAAAGGAGAAGGTTCAATCAGCATAGAAGATTCATCTCTTCTCTTCCACACACAAAAGGACACTTGGAGATCCTTGCTAGCACAAGGAGTCACAAGGAGTAGCCGACCACTCAACTTGTGTGCGTCATCTTTGGAGGAAAGCCTTATCGCCTTCTTCTTCCAAGCCGCCATCCAACCAAATGGCTATGGTATGATTCCATCTAAGATCTATGCAATTTTAAGTTGATCATATATGATGTATGCGATCCTTTTGAAACCCTAATTCCGCTGCCGAAAAAGAAATTTTCATGGCTATGGGTTTCGCCCCCCTCACGAAAGGGGTCCTTCAGTTACAGGGAAGGGATTTATCGCTTCTCGTTGCTCAGCATAGCACGTGGTGGTCCAGGGAGTAGGTCAGGTCAGCTTGACCATGTAGGCTACATACTGAGCATATGTGAGCAATATGGAGGCAGCCATCTGTGGGATCAGAGACTGTGTTGTACCAACTCAGTTGGCACAGTCTGCTGGATTGCCCAGATGAAGGGGAATCGCACGGGTTGGCGATTGGCAGGGAATGCCTACCAGAAATTAGTGCTTGTACTCTCTGTGTATCTTATCTCGCCTGAGCGGGACGCGGAGACCAAGTATGAAATCTGGATCCCATCTCACTAAAAGAGTTTTACTCTTTCGGGCTATTTTGCTGGATTTTTCAGCCAGATAAAATAGTGAGAAAAGAGTCATTCTTAAGTCCTGAATTGATTCTCACATTGATACTGACCTTGTTGTTCTTGCATTGTTGTAGATTACTGCAGCAACGAACACCACGAATTTCAATGTGCGATCCCTACTGGAAAGGGAGAAGTTTGCTGGACCAAACTTCTCAGACTGGTACGGACACCTTAAGATTGTTCTTAAGGCAGAGAGGAAGCTGTATGTCCTCGAGACGGCTATACCGCCTCAACCCGCTACGAACGCCGCAAGGGCGGTTCGCGATGCTTATGAAAAGCATGTCAATGATAGCATTGATGTCGCTTGCCTGATGCTTGCATCTATGATGCCAGAGCTGCAGCGTCAGCATGAGGATCTATCTGCTATACAAATTATAGCAAACCTCAAGCTGCTATATGCTGCACAGGCTAGGACTGAACGCTACAATTTGACTAAACTTTTCTTTCAGAGCAAGCTGGCTGAAGGGAGTCCAGTGGGAGCTCACGTACTCAAGATGATTGGGTACAAGGAGGCTCTAGAGAAACTGGGACATACCATCAATCAGGAGCTTGCTGTAGACATCATATTGCAGTCTCTCCCGACCTCTTTCGATCCGTTCATCATTAACTTTAATATGAACAAGATCGACTGTACGCCGGCAGAGTTACTGAATATGCTCTTGACTACAGAGCTGACTCTTAAGGGAAAGCCTTCATCCACTGTCTTGATGGTTCCTTCAAGGAACAAGAAGAAAGGGAAGAAGGGAAAAGCCCCTGTCAAGAGCTACAGCAAGGCTCTGAAACAAAAGGTTAAGCGGTCGAAGGAATACAGATGTTTCCATTGTGGCCAGCTGGGTCATTGGAAAAAGGACTGTAAAGCGCTCCAAGGAGACAAGAAGGGAAGCAATCCTTTTGCTTCTGGCTCAGGTATTTTCGTGACTGAAGTCATGGTTTCTTCTTCTATATCATGGGTGTTGGACACTGCATGTGGAGTTCACATTTGTTCAAATGTACAGGAACTCAAGAGAAGAAGACAGGTGGGACAGCATGAGGTGGACCTACGAGTTGGAAACGGGGCACGGGTTGCTGCTGTTGCTGTAGGAGTTTATTACATCTCATTACCATCTGGATTTGTATTGGAACTAGACAATTGTTACTTTGTACCAAGCATTACGAAAAATATTATCTCTATTCCTGCTCTAGTCAGGAAAGGGTTTTCCTTTGAATGCAATATTTCAAAGTGTGTTATTTCTTATGATAATATTGTTTATGCTACTGGGTCAATTAACAATGGGTTATTCATGTTGGACATGGAATGTTCTATACAGCAAATTGATATTAAGAAAGCCAAAAATGCTGATGACAGCACCTTGCTATGGCATAGTCGTTTAGGCCATATTAACAAGAAGCGCATTAAGCGGTTGCATGATCATGGACTGCTGGGATCATTCTCCTGTGAGGAGCTTGATACATGCAAAGCTTGTTTAATGGGTAAAATGACGAAGGCCCCTTTTTCTAAGAAAGGTCAAAGGGCTTCAGGTTTACTTGACCTTATACACAGTGATGTGTGTGGGCCTTTTAGTAAACATGCCAGAGGTGGCTATCTATACTTCATTACCTTTACTGATGATTTCAGTAGATATGAGTATGTCTATTTAATGAGACATAAGAGTGAATCTTTTGACAAGTTCAAAGAGTTCAAGAATGAAGTACAGAATCAATTAGGCCGAAATATCAAGGCACTTCGCTCAGATCGAGGTGGAGAATACCTAAGTCGAGAGTTTACTGACTATCTGAAGGAGTGTGGGATTATCTCACAGCTCACTCCGCCAGGAACACCGCAATGGAATGGTGTGTCCGAAAGGAGGAACAGAACCTTATTGGATATGGTTCGTTCAATGGTGAGTCAGGCTACTCTACCTTTCTCTTTTTGGGGATTTGCACTGGAAACAGCTGCAAAGGTACTAAACCGAGTGCCATCCAAGGCAGTTTCAAAGACGCCATATGAGTTATGGTATGGGAAACAGCCAAGCTTGACATTTATTAAGATCTGGGGTTGCGAGGCTTATGTCAAAAAGCTCGCCTCTGGGAAACTAGAGAGCAGATCTGAGAAATGTATCTTTGTCGGTTACCCTAAGGAAACTAAGGGTTATTATTTCTACGATCCCAAAGAGAACAAAGTATTTGTTGCTCGGACGACTATTTTTCTTGAGAAGGAATTTCTTCTGCAAGAGGCCAGTGGGAGAGAAATAAAGCTGGATGAGAATCCAGAGGAAGGACAAAGTAGTCAAGCACAGTTGGATGAGCATGAGCCAGTTGATCAGGTTATTGAACAACCTGAGGCTCAGATATCACGGGAACCGCGAAGATCGGGAAGGATCCGTCGACAGCCTGAGCGCTATGACGGAGTCTACATCATTGATCATGATGAACCCCTCACTTATGCGGATGCGGTCAGTGGACCGGAATCAGCGAGATGGCTTGAAGCTATGCGAGCCGAGATGGACTCCATGTCTGATAACCAAGTTTGGGATTTGGTTGATCCGCCTCCGGGAGTAATCCCTATAGGCTGTAAATGGATCTTCAAGAAGAAGATTGACATGGATGGTAACGTGGTTACCTATAAAGGCAGGCTAGTTGCGAAAGGTTTCAAACAAATCTACGGGATAGATTATGATGAAACTTTCTCTCCTGTAGCTATGTTCAAGTCTATTCGGATTCTTTTCGCGATAGCAGCATATTACGATTATGAGATCTGGCAAATGGATGTGAAGACTGCTTTCCTTAATGGAAAACTGGATGAGGATGTCTATATGACACAACCTGAAGGTTTCACTAATCCATCAGATCGTCATAAAATATGCAAGTTAAAGAAGTCCATTTATGGACTTAAGCAAGCATCAAGAAGCTGGAACATTCGTTTTGATGAATCAATCAGTGGATTTGGTTTCATCAAGAATGAAGATGACCCGTGTGTATATAAGAGGTTTAGTGGGAGCGTGATTACTTTTCTAGTCCTCTACGTCGATGATATCTTAATCATTGGAAACGATATTCCTGAAATGCATGCGGTTAAGGCATGGTTAAGGAAATGTTTCCAGATGAAAGATTTAGGAGAAGCAGCCTATGTATTAGGTGTGAAGATCTACAGGGATAGATCTAAGAGGCTTCTCGGGCTGTGCCAGAGTACTTACATCGATAAAGTCCTGGAGAGATTCCATTTAGAGAATTCTAAAAGAGGATATCTTCCAGTCAGACATGGTCTGAATCTTTCGAAGAGTCAATGTCCACAAACACAGACTGAGAAAGATGAAATGGACAATACGCCTTATGCTTCGGCTATTGGGTCCATTATGTATGCGATGTTGTGTACTCGCCCAGACGTCGCTTACGAGTTAAGCATGACCAGTCGATTCCAAAGTAATCCAGGTCAGGCGCACTGGGTTGCAGTCAAGAACATTTTAAAATATCTTCGGAGGACCAAAGATATGTTCTTGGTGTATGGTGGTCAGGAAGAACTCAGTATTGAAGGATATACTGACGCTTCGTTCTAGTCTGACCAGGATGATTTCCGATCGCAATCAGGCTATGTTTTTAGCTTGAATGGAGGAGCAGTGGTGTGGAAGAGTTTCAAACAGTCTATAGTTGCTGATTCTACCACGGAAGCCGAGTATGTTGCAGCCTCAGAAGCATCTAAGGAGGCAGTGTGGATTCGTAAGTTCGTTCAAGAACTTGGTGTTGTTCCTTCGAGTGCAGATCCTTTGGTTATCTTCTGTGATAACACTGGAGCAATCGCACAAGCAAAGGAACCACGATCGCACCAGAAGTCCAAGCACATACAGAGACGGTTTCACTTGATCCGGGAGATCATTGATCGTGGCGAGATCAAAGTTTGCAAGGTTCATACAGATGACAATCTGGCTGACCCGCTTACAAAGCCTCTGGCGCAGCAGAAGCATGAGAAGCACTGTAATAATATGGGTTTGATATTTCTCAACCTTTAGATTAAGTGCAAGTGGGAGATTGTTGGGGTATGCCCTTAAGGCTAATGTTTGAGGCCTTGGGATTGCATCAGTATCATGTATAAACTCTTTGTTTATAAAGGCAATTGTTGTTATTCAGGTTGTTGCATTATCTGCTGTCATATGTATACTTCTGAATAATGTCTCAATGCTGTTCAGCTTGGCTGACATGCACTTTTGTCCTTAGTCGAGATATCTTGGTGAACATAAGACAGCCTTGATATGATTGAGACTAATATGTGTTCTAATCTTATAGGATGCTTCGAGCATGGAATAAGATGTAGAATCATGGGTACATTGGATGTACTGGACAGACCCTACTAGGATATTCAATTGCTTGTCACAATGTGAATAATCCTTGTATGCGAACAAGTGGCATACTTCCTCTGACTTGAGATCACTTGTGTTTCTAAATGATGATTGGCATTGTTTTGAGGTAGTTCAATATCATTTGAAACATAATGGTTATAGACTATCTTGGATGATGAGCATGAGTCATGTTAGGGTGCTAGTGATAGACATAGGATTGCCGTCTCCTTGTTTGGAGTGTGATGTTCTAAAGGGGCCCCCTGGATGAGATGATTGAGAAAGTGTATGGCCATACCCAGATGACTATGTTCATCTGATCTGATCATTCTCATCATATTGGAGCTACAGGCTTGACTCGCTTGTCCAATAAAGAACATCCAGTGGCAAAGGAAGCATGTATGCCTTGTGAAGTGGATTCACACTTGTGCTGTGGTTTGGGTGTAGTCTTGGAAGACTCTTTCCTTTATATCGGGAGATAGTGATGTGTTGCTAGATACCCCTCACTGATCGTGATAACGTAAGTTATCGTTACCGACATTTAAAGGAAACCCTTAGGGTCGCACAATTTGATGATATGGCTTACTTAAGTCAGATCGTGTGGACTGAATTGTTTTGGTTCAGTTTAAAGGGATTTAATCTCTGATTGTAAGTGAGATCTGGTCTGATCATGTTTGATTGATTAGGGCTTGAGATCGGTAAGCTTCGATCGAGAGAATGGATGCTAGATCGGTGAGATCAGAAGCATCAAGAGATGAACGGTTAGATCTTGAACCTTAGGGTTAATATGATCTAGACCAAATCGCTTGGGTTAATTGGTCTTTGAACCAAACCAAAAAATGAACCAACATATTATGTGAGCGCATGGTTCAATGAGGAGAGAAAAATGTGATTGGTTCGTGGGTACATGAACGCATGATCGCATAAGAGAGTAAGGCTAGCTATTTTTAGTAGCCACGCCTCCACGTTTTGAGTGGAACGCATCTCTTGTCGCCCCTCTCCTATTCTCGTCGCTTGCTCTCGTGTGGAAGTTGTTGTTCACGCCTTGGAGAGAGTTTGCTCAAGCGAGACATCATCTCAACTTCCCTTCCCTTCGACAAGGACACTTGGAGATCCTTGCTAGCACAAGGTTCGACAAGGAGAAGCCAACATCCATCTTGTGTGCGCACCATTTGGAGGAGAAGCGCTTGACTCTCTGCTTCCTAGGCGCCATCCAAGCAATGGCACTGGTAAGAATCGATTTTATTGTATGCAAGTTAAAGTTGATCATACTGCATGCATCGATCCAGAAACCCTTTCCGCTGCAAAAAGGTTTTATCATATGCGCCATTAGGGTTTCGACACCTCCCCCTTGTTAAAGGGACTTTTCACCACCCTCGTGGGACACACCCACTATCTTTAGAAGGTGTGTGGTGACAAAGATTTCCCCAGTCCAGTTTTAACCTGGGTGTGCCTTCGCAAGGAATTCGTTGGCCCTGGGCATAACGGTTAGGACCAGACTTGACTAGTTTTTTCATATGTCACTGACATGATGAATCACTAGAGGCAGCTGTTGAGAGGATAGGGTTCTGTTTTGTATCCAGCCCTCGCTGGACACAGGGCGCCTAGTCTGTCTTAACTAAGAGGAGTTGTGCATGGCACAATTGGCTGGTATGCTTACCTAAGGAAGCATGAGACACTCTGTGCATCCCAACTCACCCTCGTGAGTCGCGGAGACCTCATGTGAAATTAGGATCCTACTCACCTCTTTCCATGTTGAGTTTGAGAGTTCTCAACTTGTTTTGGAAGTAGTGGGAGCGTAGCATTTAATTTAAAGTCCTTGTTAAATGCTTTATCATAGTACTTATTTTACTTATTTGCTTATTGTAGATGACATCTCCTGATCTAAGATTGAAACTTTATAAAAATAAATTGGATGGGACAAATTGGACAAATTGGTTCAAAATTTTGTCCAAGATACTGGAACAAGAGAATAAGGTGCATCTTCTTGAAAGACCACCATCCCAGCCCAGTGTGTATTTCACTACTGAGTGGGAGTGGAATGTCTATCTTGAACATTGTGAAGATAACGAACAGTACACTGCTTTTGTCTTAGAGTGCATGACCCCAGAGGTCAAAGCTGAGTGTGATGAGATGGGGATTTATGATCTTATCATACATCTCAAAGCTCTCTTCACACCATGCTCTATAGACAAAGATCAGGAGAGTTCTATTGGATCTTCAGACTGTATGCCTAAATATGAGAAAGACCATGGTTCTGTATCTTCGAAGCTAATACTTCGGAAGACTGGGAATGCATGGATATTTTGAAGAGGATTAATGGCCAAGAAGAGCATGGCAAAGAAGAAGGGATGTGATCCATCCGCTTCAGGTATTGTGTTACCGAGGTCTTTATGTCTACTTCTTATTCATGGGTACTAGGTACCGCATGTGAGGCTCACATATGTTTTACATGTGCAGGAGCTCAAAAGAAGTAGGACCATGAGGCTTGGTGGGATCGACTCTCGGGTCAGGGACGAAGCATTGGATGCTGCTGTTGATATCATCTCACTACCTTGAAGACTTTATCTAGAACTTTGTGTATCAGCTTATGTATTAGAACATCATTCCTTTTGGAAAGGATTTCAGTTTGAAATAATAAATGATATTTTATTTAAATAGATGTTCTATTGAAGTGATACAGTTTGTGGTTCTATATGTAACACAAGATCAGATCCAATGATTCAATAAACACCCTCTTATAGCATTGTCTCTTGAACCATAGAACAATGGTCACATCCAAAGGTCCATGGACTATTGGGATCATTATCCTTTCAGGATTATGATACATGTGAGCCTAGTTCAAAGGAACAATGTGACAGATGCTGCCTTCACCATAAAGGGTGGAAGGAGTAGTGGCTTGTTGGATTTATTACACAGCAATGTAAGTGGACCCATGTAAACAAGCACTAAGAGGAGTTATATACTTCATTAGGTGTGGGTATGCCTCACACAACCCAAGAACTTTGGAGAAATCCAAGAAGTTCAAAATGAAGTACAGAATCAAATTGGAGGATCTATTAAAGCACTTTGATTGGATCAAGGTGATTAGTGGAGAATCTAATGACTGTCCTAAGAAGTGTGGAGTTATCTCACAGCTTACTTAGTACACCACTGTGTGGTGAATTTCAAAGAAAGAAAAAGGAACACATTGGATGTGGTTCCATCTTTGAATAGTCATGCAAATATACTACTATGATGCCATGCAAACAGATGCACTGCCACTCCATATGAAAGTGTCTGAATTAGCTTTTGAGTTGTGAACTGCAAATATCCCATTTCTTCAATGGAATTGGGAATGTAATGTGCAGTGATTCAAAAGTATGTGTTTGTGGTGCACTGTAGAGTGCTAATTCTATCCCAAAGAGAACAAAATATTTGTTGCTCAAACTGCTATCTCTCTTGAGAAAGTATTTCTTTTAAAAGAAGCTAGTGGGAGTATATTTGATTGGGACAAGGTCCAGAATCAACCACAATATAATTAGACACAGATGGAGAGCAAAATCTCACATATAGGTTGAAAGTCAACCTGAGGTTCAAGTAACACAGGAACCACATAAGTCTGGATCGATTCGATATGCTGGGCATGACGAATTTTTCATCAAGGATGAACCTAAGACTTATGAGGAAATGGAAGTGGTCGGTGGACCAGATTCCAAGAAATGGCTAAGGGCCATGAGAACCATAATGGACTCCATGTCTGCTAATCAAGTCTGGGACTTGGATGAGCTGCCAAAGGGGTAATTCCCACAGGCTGTAAATAAATCTTCTAGGAAGATAGACATGGAAGGTAACATTGTTACCTTGAAAGGCAAGATAGTGAACAGAAATTTTAGGCAAATCCACTGGGTGGATAATGATGAAATTTTTCACCAATAGCTGAGTTTTAAGTCCATTAGGGATCTACTTGTTATAATTGCATGATCAATTATGGCGTGTTGTTATGAAAACTGCCTTTCTTGCATGGACGTCTGAAAAGATATCTATAAGGAAATAGCTAGAAGGTTTTCATATCAAGGCTATAAAGATATGCATGGTGTTATGCAAGCATGTTTAAAAGAGCCTGTGTTTACAAGAAGATTAGTGGGAGCACCATAATACTTCTTGTTCTAGAAGATTGATGATATTCTCCTCACATGGAATGACATCTCAACTCTTCACATGGTGAAGACGAGGCTTGAGAAGTATTTCGAGAAGAATGATCTAGGGAATGATGCCTACATCCTAGGCATGAGGATCTATAGATAGAGATCCAAGAAAGTCATTGCCCTTTAGTCAATCTATGTTCATCCAAGAGTTTCTGGAGAGGTTCATACTGGGTAATTCCAAATATTGATACCTTCCAAAGAGATATATGGTCAGACTCTCACAAAGATGCTATATCCTGTGACACAGCTGGAGAGTAGTAACATGGGTCTATAATCTTGATACAATAGGTACAAGATAGATCATGTTTTATGCAAAGTGCACAAGACCATTTGTGGCAAATGCTTGGAGCATAGTTAGCGAGTTTCAATCAGATCCTAGTGTTTGACACTGGACAGTTGTGGAAACAATCCTTATATATATACTTGGGAAATATAAAGGATTGAGGCCTAGTCCATGACAGACAGGAAGAATTTTGTGTATGAGCTGGTTAGGTGCGGGGCACAGTAACGCAGACATACAGGTGCATTGGATGCACTGAAGTGATCCACCATGAGGATTGACTTGTCTAGTCAACAAGTCAATCTCACATGCAAGAGATTTGCATTGATCCTTAGACTTGAGATATTCATGTCTAGATTTGATGATGGGTATGCTTTGATACAGTCTTACGTCTCGCCGTAATTGGGAGACCAAAACGACTGACATTGGGCATGTCATAAGTCATGTAGAGACATGGTTGACCAATAGTAGGATTTGCCCCTTCCTTATTGGAAGCATGATATCCACTCGGGGGCACCCCACCTTATTGGTGCATGACAGGAATGTGTGGCCACACTTGTTGAGTCATGACCAATGCATTGGATTGATAAACTTGAGACTAATCCAATGGCAGGATATTAGTTTAGGCAAAGGGATCTATAATGCAATGGGAATCCTCGTTGCTGTAAGATCCAGAAATTTATTAGCAGGTAAGAAAAATAAAGTTTTGATTATTTAGCATGTTTGTGGAAGTTTTTCATTGAGAAAATGTCTTGATTTGTGTATTTTCCCTGCTATGTAAAAATATGTGTCGCGGAGAGGATTCGAACCTGCGACTTAAGGCTTAGAATGTGTGCTGCACGCCACTAGGCTAGGGGTGTCTTCTTGTTAGAAAAGGGTAAGAGCCTTTGATAAGGGTAAAGTGGAGATTAACTTATACTAAAGGGTTATTGGATCTTCCACTTATGTTGGCTATTGGGTTTGGATTCGTTAGAGGCTTGAAAAAAACGAAAATTTGGGGGAAATCGTGTTCACCCTCGTTTTTCTCTTTGCCCACGATTTTCTTCCCTTGGTGAAGTGGCGGCTTGCTTCTTCTCCTTCTCCTCTTCTTGTGGCCGGCGGCAAGAGGTGGTGGAGGCGATTTTCCGGCGAACTCTTGAGTGCTCCGGCGACGTGTTGGCGTGAGAGGAGGCGTGAGGACGTGAGGCTTGGGAGAAACCGAAATCAAGGTGAGTGGATGTTCTCCTTCACCTAGTTCACGAAAATTGTATGTGTTGCTTGATTTAGAGAGGATTAAGGGCTAGAATTATGATATGAACTCATGCTTGCAAAATTGTACATGTTTTCTTGCTTTTCTCCAAAATTCGAAACCCTAGGTTGCATGAGAATTAGGGCTTTTCGTTTTTAAGACTCCTAATCATAAATTAGACCTTGTTTAAACATGTATGTAGCCTTAGAATTTCAATTGCATGAAGATTAGGGCTTGAATGAGAATTTCGCCCCTTCTTCATGAAATTACGCCCAAATGCATGGGTAAAAATTGGGGAAAACTTGATATTCATGAAATTAGGTATATGAGGACTCTACTGTATTTTTTTGGGAATTTTTAGAAATAAAAGTTTCTGTTGGCTGACATTGACCTAGGGGTAATTCGGTAAATTTGCTAGTTAAATTGGGGGAAAACTTGAAATTACGAATCTAGGGATCATGAGGGACGTAATGAATATTTTTACGAAATTTTTGGATAACTTTTCCTGCATGACTTAAACTTTGAACTAGGGGTATTTCTGTCTTTTGTTATCAGAACTAGTAGAAAACTTTGAATATATGATATTCTGCATTTATGTTAATTGTGAACGAAATTTGGTGAATTTTCTGTATTATTATGTATTTTTAATTGAATGGTGTATGTAGAAAGTAATGACATGAAATATTGATTGATAACTTTGGATGATAACTTAGAAAAGGTTGAACCATGCTTGCATGAAATCTAAGAACCTTTCCTGAACTTGATTAATGTGGAGTCTGAGATAATGTTCGTGTTGTATGATGGAGGATAAGAGTCCTAGACTTGAGTGGACTGAACCTAAGGGTCAACTAGAGCACTCAGTGAACAGTCATTCTGATTTGGGGTTGGAGAATCCACCCATCCTATTCTGATATGTTTCCGGTAATGGAGGGACTGTTCTAGAGTCTAGTGACCAGGTTAGAGGTTCAGGTTTCCGGTTTGTGTTAAGGGTATTTTGTCCAGGTGATAAACCTTTTGAGAGTTGGGTGTTTGAAGCAAAGTGCCACGTCTTGGTCAGACGGGGGCCACCTCTTGAATTCATTCACCTTCTGTTCTGTTCTTGTTTCCCAGTTGTGGGGGTTTTTGTGTTCCTGGTAAGGGGGTATGGTTGAGTGTCGTAGAGCAAAGTGCCATGTCGTGACCTGGCGGGGGCCACCTCTTGAATCTACACCTCACCTGTTTGTGTTCCCGGTAAGGGGGTGTGGTTGAGTGTCGTAGAGCAAAGTGCCACGTCGTGACCTGGCGGGGGCCACCTCTTGAATCTACACCTCACCGATATGTGCTGCAGGTTACTCTCAGTGCCCTGACGAGGGCCGGGTTGGACCCACGGGGTCAATTCTGAAATCACTGGACAATAGTTGCGTGAGTCTGAGTCTGTTGGCTGGTTAGGCTATTTCGTGATCTTGTGTTGGCTGGTTAGGCTATTTCATGATCTTGTGTTGGCTGGTTAGGCTATTTCGTGATCTTGTGTTGGCCGGTTAGGCTATTTTGTAATCTTGTTGCCCGGGGTTGGGTGTATTGTTTCTGATTATGATTGTGAGTTATAGTTATCGGTTTTATTATGTAACATACTTTGATATCTTTTGTTAAATGTTTTTGAAAAGATATCTGTATCTATTTTTGATTGTGTATTAGTGGATGGTCGAACGAGACTACCTACTCACTGAGCTGTGTAGCTCATTCCACTATATTTCCAGATGCAGGGCAGGAGCCTACAGCTTAGTGGATGTTTTGCTTTCTGACTTGATATGTTGGGGCCTGCGAGCCTGTGATATCTTGAGGGCCGGATGTGGCCAAAGTTTTTTTATGATTTTTGATTCATGGACATGTTAGCCGGATGTGGCTGTTTCTTTTTGATTACTGTGATATTGTTGCCGGGTTGGCATTTGTTCTTCATACGACTGTTAAACCGAGGGCTTACGCCTGTTTTCGGTGAATCCTGCTTGGTTCAGTGTTATTTGATTATTATGATTCATTAGTTTGATGATGTGTTAAGGTTTGAAAATTATGATTCGAAATGGTATGTGTCAGTTTTGTATTTATGGAGCATGTACAGGAATTTCCTTAGTTTTTCTGGGGACATGCTGCCGAATTTTTTTGAATCGATTCCCTAAGCTATTTATTACCTAGCATCTGTCTTGTGATTTCGTGTGTGACGTTCCCATCTTCCGCGGTATTCTGAGGGGACGTTACAGAGTGGTATCAGAGCGATGAGCTAGCTAATAATAGCTGTTTCGGGGGTGGAAAACCTTGCTTGTGTATTGCTAGACAGCTAGGAAGCTTGTTTGAGAACTGACTTGATTGTGAATCTGATTTGTGTGTATTTGTTTTGTGTATGTTTAAGGAGCCAGTATGGTACGCCTCAGGTCGAGTGATAGTGCTGGCAGCAGTGATCAGACTGCTGAATTCCTGCGGGCCATGGAGTCTCTGACTGGTATGGTGCAGCAACAAAACGCACTAATCCAGCAGCAGGCTCAGATGCTGCAGCAGCAGCAGACCCAGCACCAGGAGGTGCAGCAGCAGCTGTTACAGCAGAATCGCGACCAGCAACGCGAGTTCAGAGAGCAGTTACAGCTTATGTCTCAGACACAGACACCGACGCAGGGGCGGGGGTCTGAGTCTGACTCGGGCCCGGGGGTTAGCTTGCCGGAGGACACCCATAGGCGCTATGCCTTACTTGTGGGTGAATTCCAGCGGTTGGGCCCTAGTTCTTTTTATGGGAGTCCAGATTACAGGACGGCAGAGGACTGGCTTTCCGGCTTGGAGAAGATTTTCCAAGTGATGCGGTGTTCAGATGAGGACAGACTATGTTTGGCCGCCTATATGATGCGTGGTGACGCAGATGTGTGGTGGAAGAGTGAGCTGAGACTCGCGGTGGACAGATCTGAACCGGTGACGTGGCAATACTTCTTGTCCCGGTTCAATGAGAAATTCTTTCCCACTAGCATGGTTGAGGACAGGGAGGTGGAGTTCATCCATCTGGAACAAGGGGACATGACGGTGGATCAGTATGACTTGTTGTTCTCAAAGCTTGGGAAATATGCTCCACATTTGATAAATACTGAGGATAGGCGAGCTAAGAAATTTCTCAGGGGTCTCAGAAGGGATATCAGACAAAAGGTGGGACTACAGCACTTGGAGACTTATGCTGAGATGCTGGATCGTGCACGCACCGCAGAGAAGTACATCCTGGAGGAGCAGACTGAGACAGCCCTAGTTGTAGCCCCTACAGCTGTGACACCGGTTCCCCAGCAAACTGGGGGAGGCAATAGGAAATTCCATAAGGGGAAGGACCAGAAGAGAGACTGATATAGACCGTATCAGGGGAAGGGAACTCAGAGACCGCAGCAGACATCTCAGTCACAGCAGCAGAGTACTGATGGCCGAGTAGAGGACAGAGTCTGCTACCATTGTGGGGCCAAAGGTCACCTGAGGGCGGACTGCCACAAGAAGTCCGGGGCGTGCTTCAATTGCAGAAAAGTGGGGCACAGGATCAAGGATTGCAAGGCGCCTAGGTCACAGATCCGGGGTACCAATAGACCAGCTGTCCAGGCCAGAGTCTACGCTATAGCAGAGAAGGACACTCGAGCTTCCCGATCCGTCGTGGAAGGTACTTTACATGTTTTTGATCAGTTAGCTCGTATTTTGTTTGATCCGGGGTCCAATTTGTCCTTTGTGTCTGCTAATTTTGCTTCTAGACTACCTGTCTCACCTAGAGTACTAGATTACACGGTTTCAGTATGTACGCCATTGGGGGATAGTTTATCCACTGACATAGTCTACCCTGACTGTGTTATTCACGTAGAGCAGTACGAGTTTCTAGTTGATTTGATACTGCTAGACATGCAGGATTATGATTTGATCCTAGGCATGGATTGGCTATCTTCTCACCACGCTACAGTGGATTGCTTTGAGAAGATTGTTACTCTGCATCTTCAGGATGGGAGTCATCTGCTGGTAAGAGGCCTGGTGTCTGATCAAGGGCCACATGTGATATCATTTGTGCACGCCAGCAAGTTGCTAGCCAGTGGGTGCAAAGGATACCTTGCACATGTTAAGGTGCAAGAAGACTCAAATCCAGACTTAGCTCAGATAGAGGTAGTCTGTGAGTTTCCTGATGTATTCTCAGATGAGTTTTCAGGTTTGCCTCCCCACAGGGATGTGGAGTTTGGTATTGAGCTGATGCCTGGTACAGCTCCAATATCAAAGGCTCCTTATCGTATGGCCACCTCAGAGTTAGCTGAGTTGAAGAAGCAGTTAGAGGAACTGCTTGAAAAGGGCTATATCAGACCGAGTGCTTCACCCTGGGGAGCGCCAGTCTTGTTTGTAAAGAAGAAGGACGGAACACTGAGAATGTGCATAGATTACCGTCAACTGAATCAAGTGACTGTAAAGAATAAGTATCCCCTTCCGAGGATAGATGATCTGTTCGATCAGTTGCAGGGTGCCACTGTGTTCTCCAAGATCGATCTGAGGTCAGGATACCATCAGCTCAGGGTCAGGGATGAGGATATCCTGAAAACTGCTTTCAGGACCAGGTATGGACACTACGAGTTTGTAGTTATGCCTTTTGGATTGACCAATGCACCTGCTGTTTTTATGGATCTGATGAACAGGGTGTTTCATGAGCTATTAGACACTTGTGTGGTGGTGTTCATAGATGATATACTGGTATACTCCCGTACTTCTCAGGATCACGCTAGGGACTTGCGCAAGGTACTAGCAATTCTGAGGAAGCACCAGTTGTATGCTAAGGCTAGCAAGTGCGAGTTTTGGTTGGATCAGATCAGCTTTCTGGGGCATGTGATATCTGGTCAGGGCGTGTCTGTGGATCCAGTGAAGGTACAGGCTATCCTGAACTGGGGAAGACCAACTAGTGCCACAGAGATCCGGAGCTTTCTGGGATTAGCAGGATATTACAGGAGGTTTGTGGAGGGGTTCTCCAAGCTGGCGGGTCCCTTAACCAAGCTGACCAGGAAAGAGGCTAAGTTTATTTGGGACGAGAAGTGTGAGGAAAGCTTCCAGGAGCTAAAAAGGAGATTGACCAGTACACCCATCCTTATCATTCCTACTGATGGGGAGAGGTTTACTGTTTATACTGATGCCTCAGGCAAAGGACTTAGCTGCGTCCTGATGTAGAAAGGGGCCGTGGTAGCTTATGCTTCGCGGCAATTGAAGGAGTATGAGTTAAACTATCCCACACATGATTTGGAGTTGGCGGCAGTGGTTTTTGCACTGAAGATATGGCGCCACTATCTATTGGGACAGGAGTTTGACTTATTTACTGACCATCAGAGTCTTAAGTACATTTTCACTCAGAAGGATTTAAATATGAGGCAGAGAAGGTGGATGGAGCTAATAAAGGATTATGATTTCTCTATTCAGTATCAGGCCGGGAAAGCCAATGTGGTAGCTGATGCATTGAGCAGACACCCAGTTACTTCTGTAGCCGCACTGAGGGTCAGTGAGTGGCAGTTATTGCAGGAGTTCCGAGAGCTCAGGGTTGAGGTGTCTCCCAGAGTTCAGTCTGGATATGTGGCTTTTCTCTGGGTTCAGTCTGCTTTACGGCAGAGGATCAGGGATCAGCAGCTGGTAGATCCGAGTCTAGTTCAGATCAGAGAGAGGGTGGCTGCCGGGCCAGTGGAGGATTTCAGTGTATCTGGTGATAATATTCTGCGGTTCCGTGGACGGGCGTGTGTCCCTGAGGAACCTAGTCTAAGGAGAGAGATCTTGGAGGAGGGTCATAACTCCAAGTATTCCTTGCATCCCAGAGTCACAAAAATGTATCAGGATTTGAAGAAAGATTTCTGGTGGCCGGGGATGAAGAAGGAGGTCGCGGTGTTCGTATCTCGGTGTTTGACCTGTCAGACTGTGAAGGCCGAACACCAGAGACCTGGGGGATTACTGCAGCAGCTCCCTATTCCGCAGTGGAAGTGGGAGTGCATTAGTATGGATTTTGTTTGTGGGTTGCCTCGGACCAGGAGAGGGCATGATGCGGTTTGGGTCATCGTTGACAGGCTCACGAAGGCTGCACACTTTTTACCTATTCGGATGACTTACCCACTCGATCGGCTGGCTAAGCTGTACATCGATGAGATAGTCAGATTACATGGAGTGCCTGTGGATATTGTATCAGACCGCGATTCCAGATTCCTTTCCAGATTCTGGAAGAGCTTGCATGAGGGTCTTGGCACAAAGTTGAGTTTTAGTACCGCCTACCATCCGCAGTCAGATGGTCAGTCAGAGCGTACTATACAGACTTTGGAGGATTTGCTGAGGGCTTATGTAGTAGATTGGAGCTCTGAGTGGGACAGTGATTTAGCCTTGATAGAGTTCACCTACAATAACAGTTTTCACTCCAGTATTCAGATGGCTCCGTACGAGGCTCTGTATGGCAGGAAGTGCAGGTCTCCTTTGAGTTGGGAGGAATCGGGGGACCGGATGATTCTGAGATCAGAAGCTGTACAGGAGGCTACAGATAGAGTCAGAGTTATCAAGGAAAAACTGAAGGTTGCTCGGGACAGGCAGAAGAGTTATGCTGATGATCGCCGTCGTCCCTTAGAGTTTATGGTGGGGGATCATGTTTTTCTGAAGGTTTCACCAACCAAGGGTGTCATGCGGTTTGGCAAGAAAGGAAAGCTGAGCCCGAGGTTTGTTGGACCTTACGATATTGTAGAGAGGGTTGGTCCTGTAGCGTACAGACTAGCTCTGCCACCATCTTTGGAGCATCTTCATAATGTATTTCATGTGTCAGTTCTGAGGAAATACTGTGCAGATCCATCACATGTGCTTGATTCTGCTCCCCTGCAGATCCAGAGTGATCTGACTTTTGTAGAGAGACCACTGAGGATTGTGGATAGGAAAGACAAAGTCCTAAGGAACAACACAATACCGCTTGTAAAAGTTATCTGGGGAAACCAGTCAGTTGAAGAAGCTACTTGGGAGACAGAGTCAGATATGCGAAGAGAGTTCCCTCAGCTGTTTGATGATTTGGACGGTGAGCTTTAGAGGACTAAAGCTTTTTAAGGGGGGAGGAATGTAAGATCCAGAAATTTATTAGCAGGTAAGAAAAATAAAGTTTTGATTATTTAGCATGTTTGTGAAAGTTTTTCATTGAGAAAATGTCTTGATTTGTGTATTTTCCCTGCTATGTAAAAATATGTGTCGCGGAGAGGATTCGAACCTGCGACTTAAGGCTTAGAATGTGTGCTGCACGCCACTAGGCTAGGGGTGTCTTCTTGTTAGAAAAGGGTAAGAGCCTTTGATAAGGGTAAAGTGGAGATTAACTTATACTAAAGGGTTATTGGATCTTCCACTTATGTTGGCTATTGGGTTTGGATTCGTTAGAGGCTTGAAAAAAACGAAAATTTGGGGGAAATCGTGTTCACCCTCGTTTTTCTCTTTGCCCACGATTTTCTTCCCTTGGTGAAGTGGCAGCTTGCTTCTTCTCCTTCTCCTCTTCTTGTGGCCGGCGGCAAGAGGTGGTGGAGGCAATTTTCCGGCGAACTCTTGAGTGCTCCGGCGACGTGTTGGCGTGAGAGGAGGCGTGAGGACGTGAGGCTTGGGAGAAACCGAAATCAAGGTGAGTGGATGTTCTCCTTCACCTAGTTCACGAAAATTGTATGTGTTGCTTGATTTAGAGAGGATTAAGGGCTAGAATTATGATATGAACTCATGCTTGCAAAATTGTACATGTTTTCTTGCTTTTCTCCAAAATTCGAAACCCTAGGTTGCATGAGAATTAGGGCTTTTCGTTTTTAAGACTCCTAATCATAAATTAGACCTTGTTTAAACATGTATGTAGCCTTAGAATTTCAATTGCATGAAGATTAGGGCTTGAATGAGAATTTCGCCCCTTCTTCATGAAATTACGCCCAAATGCATGGGTAAAAATTGGGGAAAACTTGATATTCATGAAATTAGGTATATGAGGACTCTACTGTATTTTTTTGGGAATTTTTAGAAATAAAAGTTTCTGTTGACTGACATTGACCTAGGGGTAATTCGGTAAATTTGCTAGTTAAATTGGGGGAAAACTTGAAATTACGAATCTAGGGATCATGAGGGACGTAATGAGTATTTTTACGAAATTTTTGGATAACTTTTCCTGCATGACTTAAACTTTGAACTAGGGGTATTTCTGTCTTTTGTTATCAGAACTAGTAGAAAACTTTGAATATATGATATTCTGCATTTATGTTAATTGTGAACGAAATTTGGTGAATTTTCTGTATTATTATGTATTTTTAATTGAATGGTGTATGTAGAAAGTAATGACATGAAATATTGATTGATAACTTTGGATGATAACTTAGAAAAGGTTGAACCATGCTTGCATGAAATCTAAGAACCTTTCCTGAACTTGATTAATGTGGAGTCTGAGATAATGTTCGTGTTGTATGATGGAGGATAAGAGTCCTAGACTTGAGTGGACTGAACCTAAGGGTCAACTAGAGTACTCAGTGAACAGTCATTCTGATTTGGGGTTGGAGAATCCACCCATCCTATTCTGATATGTTTCCGGTAATGGAGGGACTATTCTAGAGTCTAGTGACCAGGTTAGAGGTTCAGGTTTCCGGTTTGTGTTAAGGGTATTTTGTCCAGGTGATAAACCTTTTGAGAGTTGGGTGTTTGAAGCAAAGTGCCATGTCTTGGTCAGACGGGGGCCACCTCTTGAATTCATTCACCTTCTGTTCTGTTCTTGTTTCCCAGTTGTGGGGGGTTTTTGTGTTCCCGGTAAGGGGGTATGGTTGAGTGTCGTAGAGCAAAGTGCCACGTCGTGACCTGGCGGGGGCCACCTCTTGAATCTACACCTCACCTGTTTGTGTTCCCGGTAAGGGGGTGTGGTTGAGTGTCGTAGAGCAAAGTGCCACGTCGTGACCTGGCGGGGGCCACCTCTTGAATCTACACCTCACCGATATGTGCTGCAGGTTACTCTCAGTGCCCTGACGAGGGCCGGGTTGGACCCACGGGGTCAATTCTGAAATCACTGGACAATAGTTGCGTGAGTCTGAGTCTGTTGGCTGGTTAGGCTATTTCGTGATCTTGTGTTGGCTGGTTAGGCTATTTCATGATCTTGTGTTGGCTGGTTAGGCTATTTCGTGATCTTGTGTTGGCCGGTTAGGCTATTTTGTAATCTTGTTGCCCGGGGTTGGGTGTATTGTTTCTGATTATGATTGTGAGTTATAGTTATCGGTTTTATTATGTAACATACTTTGATATCTTTTGTTAAATGTTTTTGAAAAGATATCTGTATCTATTTTTGATTGTGTATTAGTGGATGGTCGAACGAGACTACCTACTCACTGAGCTGTGTAGCTCATTCCACTATATTTCCAGATGCAGGGCAGGAGCCTACAGCTTAGTGGATGTTTTGCTTTCTGACTTGATATGTTGGGGCCTGCGAGCCTGTGATATCTTGAGGGCCGGATGTGGCCAAAGTTTTTTATGATTTTTGATTCATGGACATGTTAGCCGGATGTGGCTGTTTCTTTTTGATTACTGTGATATTGTTGCCGGGTTGGCATTTGTTCTTGATACGACTGTTAAACCGAGGGCTTACGCCTGTTTTCGGTGAATCCTGCTTGGTTCAGTGTTATTTGATTATTATGATTCATTAGTTTGATGATGTGTTAAGGTTTGAAAATTATGATTCGAAATGGTATGTGTCAGTTTTGTATTTATGGAGCATGTACAGGAATTTCCTTAGTTTTTCTGGGGACATGCTGCCGAATTTTTTTGAATCGATTCCCTAAGCTATTTATTACCTAGCATCTGTCTTGTGATTTCGTGTGTGACGTTCCCATCTTCCGCGGTATTCTGAGGGGACGTTACAGTTGCTTGTTAGGAGTTGTTGCCATAATGACTTAAGTCCTATGACATGGGTAGTAGTGATGTGTTGCTAGATACCCCTCACTACTTATGATGTTTACATCATTGCCATCGTCATATGGATCCTACGGGGTCACATGCAATAGACTCTTGACGTTGCTTTAATCAGAAGCCTTAGGATCAAGTTATTGGATAACTTTGATCAATTTGGAAGATTTCATCAGTGCCAATGGGCCTGATGAGTTGGAAGAAAGTTATTGGAGCCAAACTTCATTTTTGGTAGGTTGACCTGAAATTGACCTTAATTGGTCACATTTGGATTAGGGTTGCATTGGATTGGATCCAATGGCTTAATCAACCCATGCCATGAAGTTTGGGCTAGCTCATTATTCAATGAGGCCCAATAATAAGTTGTCATGAAGAGGGAATTGGCTTAAAAGGGTATAATGGGGAGAAACCCAACCCCATTGGCGCCTAGGGGCATAATGGGGTGTGGGTGGCATAAATTGCTTCCTTTGGAAGGAAGTGGCGCCTCCCCCTTCATCCTTTGATGGTATCTTGCCTCTATGGTAAGTGTTGAGGCTGATATGGCTTGAGAACTTTTAGGAAAGTCCTTGGGCGCATATGGTTAGGTTGAATGAGGATTATGGCAAGGTCTTGGAGACTTTCCTTACCTCATAAACCCTACATGCACCCAATGTCTTACCCTAGCCGAATTCCTCTTACATGTTGCGCCTAGCCCTTTCTCCTTTAATGGTAAGAATGCTTTTGTGGCATATCTTGGGCTGATGTATTGCTTGGGGCGCAAGACAAGGTCTTGGCGCATAAGGAAGGGTTGAATGGGTTTAAGGAAATGTCTTGGAGACTTTCCTTGCCACAAACCCTTTCATCCTAGCCATACACTTGTCCTAATCCTAGCCCTTGCCCAAACCGCCTCTTGTCCTATTTATAGGACCCCTTGCCACCCTTCTTGTGGTTGTTGTTCGAGTGGACAACATCTTGGAGGGGTGACATATCTCTTGGAGAGACTTGGAGTGCAAGGGGCGAGAGCAACAGAGGCTTGGCGCAATCTTCTTCCTTGGAGCTGAAAGTTCTTCCTCTTCCTCTCTTCTTTGGCGAAAGGATTCTTTGTGCTTGGTGGCGTCTTCTTGCCACAAGCCCTCATCGTTCCTTGGCCATAGGCGCACCTTGGAGGTGGCGCAAGCAAAGAAGAAGAGGGAAGTCCTTGGCGGCATCTTCCCTATCCCCTCCTTGGCGCAAGTTCTCTTGAAGGTGGCGCAAGTGAGGTGAAGGCTTGATTCTCTTCCCGAGGCTAGCACCAAGCGTGGAAGGGAGCAACGATCAAGGAGTCGACGCATGGATACTTGTAGAGGGCGAGCACTTGATCGTCTTCAATATGGCTTCGGCAACTAAACAAGCAAAAGAGGTACATCTCTAACACATCCTTGTGTCTTCTCTCTCGCATGGATCCTTGGGACCGGAATATGTTTCGGGTGTAATGCTTTCGCTGCGTCCTGGGACTGCAAAAATTTTAAATGACACCCGGTATTCCCGAACAACCACTTCTTCCTAGTTGGCGTGAGAGACATCTAGAGGTGACAAGATACTTGTCTTAGCGAGAACACAAGTGATTGCATCTCCTTGGCGCAAGTGGTAGAAGTTCTACTTATCCTTGGCGTCTCTCTCCTTCCTTTTGCTATTGGTGCATCTCTTAGAGTTGGCTCAAGCAAGGAGGAATTCCTAGGCATGGATCTCTACTCCCAAGGCTAGCACCTAGTGTGGAGGTAGAGGTATTTCGAGCATCACTTCTACATGTTTTGATTTTTAAATTGCTTGAGGTTTCCCAACAATAGGGTCCCACTAGAGTACCCTCGACCATCTTGTACTAAAATGCTACCTTAGAAGTGTCGTATTTCTCTGTTCTAGCCTGGGCCTCGAATAGCTATTTCATATGTGTTATGATCTAAAAAGCATTCAGCTCCTCATGTTGCCTTTGAAACTCAAGTGACATGGTGGCTAACATAAAAAAAGTGACCTCTAAGGCATCATCTTGATGCTTGCGATATGCATCCCGCTCAACTATTTGGGCTGTAGATGAAGGAGGTGTGGGAAGAGGATGCTTAAGGACATATAACTTCTTCTTGAGCTTGAGGGCAATTGATGAAGCTATTATAGGTGGGAGGTCCTTAAAACTATACTCTACGGTGTTTACACAATGCGCATAAATCGTGAGAGGGTCTGGAGATGAGGGAAGTAAAAAGTGCTAGGAAAATAGCAAGAAACACGAGGAACCAGCGCAAATCCGTTCCAAGGCAATACAATTGCTAGAGAAAACCGTGGCACCCAACTATGCGAAATTTACTCACTAACCTCTTGAGCAACTTTAAGCGCAGCACATTACAGGGTGACAGGTTCGTGGGGTTCAGCTCGCGCGCCTATGCACCTGTGACCAAGCCACGAATAGGAAATCGTCCACGCCTCTGACACTCGGATGCTCGTGGGTGAGGGAACAAGGGAAAACACACAACGGAATAGAACAGCGAATGAAATGTAGGCAAACAGGCGAACCTGACCCACCGGGAATGGTGGGATTTACTTCTTGGAATGCAGGAAACACACACTACAACTCTGAGTCGAAGCACCGGCTGTGACTCTTACAACTCTGGGACTGATAAGTTCCGCAAGTGCATGGATTTATCCAAGTAATAAAAAGATATCATTCCCAACGAGGATCAGGCGGTTAAGTACCAACTCTTTGACTTATTTGAATCTAGGCAAATCTAATAAGTGGTTGTGTTGAACTTCTAAGCACAAACAATTCAAAAGCAGCTTTTAGAGGATTCAAGTTGTAAGAGAATCAGGATTTCTAAGTTTCACCACACTAACTATTATAAATATTATAAAGATAACTCAATTAATAGAAAATGTTTATCATGAAAGGCACTTTTCCTAATGTACATACTATCTCCTCCTAGAGTGTAATACAGTATTTAATTAAATTAACTCCCTACTCTCGTGACAGTTAATGCAACTAAACCCATTAAGTTCTGTGAAAAGCGGGTTAAATCCTTCAGACGATTCCAATCTACTCCTGTGATTGCATTCGAAGGTTCAATTAAAATAGACCGGACGTTGCGATTCACCTCTTGGTACTTCTCGCAACGTCTAATATGCAATATTACGTGGCCAAGGTAAATTATGAAATAGGCACAACTTTAATCAAATCATGATAATAAATTCGTATAAAAAGAGTATGAATAAGAATTAATTCATAAAAGTCAGCGGGCTAAGCCCTTAATCCCGAAACAAGGATCTACTCACTCATGTTCTTAAGGAAATACATGTTTATGTGATGAATAAGCATAGATCTAGTAAAAATTGCAAAGAATTCACTAAGACAACAATAAAACCGGCTTCCCCTCGATTTGGAGGTGAAGAGTAGAAGATCAATCATTGCTTTTGCGTGAAATCTTGTCGAAATTCTGCTCGAAAAACAACTTTCCCCTTTCGCCGCCGTTGGTTGTGTTCATCCCAAAAAGCTCCCTAACCATTGAAAAATCTGATCTTTTATAGTTAGACCGGTTTGGAACCCATCATCGAAAGTTTCTGCAAAGTCTGGTTCAAATCCGGTTAGAATCGGTGGAGAATCGAGTGAAAAACTCGTCGGGCCGACATTTTCACGGTCTGTAACATGTTCACGGCTACGGCCGTAATTCTTTTTGTGTGTACAGGCCTTATGTCACTGAAATATTTATGGACTGTAATGGATTTACAGCCTCACCCATGAAAGTTTCTGTGCATATCCATACTTAGCCATTTTTCGCCCACTACTCTAACTCAAAATTATGGCTGACCTAGAATTATGGCCAAGGCCGTAATTCTCGCGTTCTTCACTATTTCGACTCCAAATTTGACCCGTAAGCTCATGATTTCCTCGGGAATCATAACATCACATCAAAACTCTCGAAATCCATTATTTTTATGCCATTTTACCTACATATTCATAAAAATCAGAAAAAGTAAAGATTATGTGCTAAGTAAAGCAAAAACACTAGAATTAGCGCAAAATCATGCAATTAAGCCCAAAAAATAGTATAAAACATAGACAAAAATGTGGTGTAAATACAACGCATCAAAATACCCTAGACTTAGAATTTTGCTTGTCCTCAAGCAATACATCGATATAAACAAAGAATGTAAAGATAAGGGAACCCTCAACTATTCTACCATCAATAAAGTTCTTAGTCTACATTTCAGGCAAGCAACTTTTTAGAACTTAAATCATTTAGGAGAAATCACAAAAAAAATAAATCATCAAGAATTTATAATCCAAGAAAGATAAAATTCACTGTTCATGTCATAATATTCATTCAACACATATCAGGCATCAAATACTTTTAGGTTCAGTAAATCCTCTTTAATCAAAAGATAGAGAATCATTTCAAGTCACTTGGTAAAACTATAAATAAGAGATTTTTAATGCAATTTAGTCTTTAAACTGTTATGCACCATAACATTGTCTAAAGTACACTGCAAGCAGTATAATTTAACTCATGGTTTTGATCTTAAAGTCAGCGAAGTTACCCACTTAGCCAATAGCTTTCTCTTTTTCTCCATTTATTTTATTCAGACTTCAACTCATGTCTTCAGTACCACTGCCAATTTTTCACAGTGCCAAGTAGAGGAGTCATTTTCATCATTTTTTTTATCTGGAGAAAGCCGGCCAGTGTCAACTCATAGGTTTAGATTTCTTACCTAGAGGGGTTGGAGTAAATCTCAAGTTAAATATACATATCACCAAATTTCTATCCATAAAAAATTTCTATCAACCAAAGACAGATAAATTAAACTTAAAGTACATAGACACCATGCATATGCCGTTTGAACATATAACAATCTATATATAAATTTCAACAATACCAAAATTGAATCCTCTCAACATGGCCCATAAATAAAATAGCTCTGAAGATCTGACCATGCTGTCGCTCTCTGCCCGCCCGAAAATAGTGTGTTTGAGTACTCGATGGAGATATCTGAAAACTGGGTTAGAAAGATGCGTAGCTTTGGCGGTCCTAGGATCAAATCTCCCCTCACTAGATATCTCCCGCCAAAATGTCCCCTCAGAAAACTCATGAGGGCGGTGTCTAGTCACATCAGAAGGAAAACCAAAAATATGACCAACCTGGTCCAATGTAAGTACGTGCTCCCGGTTCCTCAACTGGAACGACATCCTCCCAGGATCTCCGTCATCATGGTTCCGCAATGTAATTTGAACAGAGCTGAAGAACTCCAAGGTAAGCTGAACATATGTAGGATGCCTCTGGTGAAAAAAAATCCTGCCACCCTATGTTCGCGAACATCCACTGGAAGTCATCGAATAATCCTCGGGATTATAGTGTCTGGTCATCCCAATATCTCGTGCTAAGCACTCCCCTCGTAGACATAGCACGGTACCTCTGCTCCTGCTCCCGACTCCTGAATTTGATTTGGCGTGGGTATGGAGTAAGAGCAGTGGGTGGTGATCGCGCGTGTCTCCTCTCTGGTATCTCTGGCTCTAGTATCATAGGGTACGGCTCAGAAGATGATGGATCAGGGGAAGGTAAGTGTATCTCTGGTGATGATGCTGGTGATGCAGTAGTTGGTATCTCAGTGGTATGTGGGGCATTAGATACTGGTGGTGGCAATGACTCAGTGGTAACAGATGGTCCATGCACAACAGATGATGGAGAGTGGAGCTCTGATATATCCACTGATATCTCCGGTAAGTCTGCGAATATCTCCGGAGATCCATCCTCTTTATCTGGTAGTACTGGCATAGCAGCCCTAGGGATAGGTAAGTCTCCCTGGGCTGAGGATGGTGAAGGGATCTCTGGAGTCTAGATGGTATCACGTGGAGTTTCCACCTCCATAGTCTGTGTATCTGCAGGTGCTACAGACTCTGATATATCCATATGAGGCATAGGTGTGGTAGACTCCTCCACAACCATTGGAGTAGAATCAGTGTGCCTCTCTAATGAATGCTCCATCTCTACAATCGTAGTTGCTAGCACTGGGGATGCCATGGATGCCTCTACAGTCTCAATAACTGGTGATAAGGGTCTGGTGGCTCTCCTCCCCTAAATACTAGTAGCTCGACCGGTATGCTTCCTAGCATACTGTTTAGCGATCCTCTGATCGTGACACTTTGGCCTATCAGTTGGCCTCTCTAATATAATCCCCAACTCCAGAGAACTAACAGGCTCTCGGACTACTGTCTGTGACGTACTGGGCACTGAGGATGTGCTCGGAGCCACTGATGTCTGTGTGTGCATCTTAGGCTCCGAATCCAGATAAACTATCCGCTCAAACATATCTGGTAAGACTCCAGATACCATCATGTACAAATATCGTGATGCAGGTCCAATAAATCTGCTCTTCATCACTGCCCCAAAGGGCCTGGTCCTCATTGACCTTCTCGGAGCCATAGTACCGATCAAAACAAGCCAATATATGCAATTTTTTTTAACAAAAACCCGTAATGCTACCGTAACTCTGAAAATCGTCCATGAAAGTCGAGTAAGAAAATGCCCAAAAATCCGATCAATAGCTCCAAATCGATGCTATAGGCATGCAGATCTAGTACACAGATGGAAAGACAAGTTCTGGAAGAGTTTTGCTCACAAATTTCTATTGAAATCGGGCTCCAATCGGTCGAAAATGAGTTATGTATGTGCTAGCGGATGAACGGTATTTCATCGTGAAATCCGGTGGAAATCCGGTGGATGATCGCTGAAAAGCACTTGTAGAAGTAGGGGAAGGTTCGTGGAAGGGTTTCGTCGCCGCTTGTGGAAGGAATCATCAAAAATCAGCGAGTTACAAGTGTGGGCATAAACCCTAAGTCGCCACTCAAGTTTAAACCGTAAGAACTTACGGTCCATAAAGGCTTCACGGCTTCGCCCATAATCCCGCTTTAGTGCACAGTCCCAACAATATTTAAAATTATAGCTACGCGATAATTACGGCGTTAGCCGTAAATCACGCGTTTTGAATTGGTTCTTCACCGAAAAATTTTCTAAAAATTTCCAAAAAATTCTTGCATGTAAATCACGCGTTTTGACTTGGTTCATCACAACATGCTGACAAAATTAACCAAAAATTCAAAACTAATAAACTAATCACAAAAAATCCTAAACTTAAATTTTAAAGGAAAATTACAGAAATTAATAGAGTTCAGAGCCTCTGGGTTGCCTCCCAGGTAGCGCTTATTTATGGTCCTTAACTTGACCAAAATAATGTTCATCATCATTTAGGTGGATAGGAGGCGCAGTGAATAATAGGCAATTGTTCATCTCCATGCCTTTCCAAATCATTACATAGGTTTAACTTTAAATTCTGAGACAATTCCCATGTTCCATCTTTCTTGTCCCTCTTATGCTTTGCTAGATATTGTAAGGGACATCCTTCAATCTCAAAAATATTTTTATCATCAAACTCGTGCTCTTTCACTTCGGAGGATTGACTGAATCTTACAAAATAAAGCTTTTCAGTTTTTAATGAAAAATCATAAGTCAATCTACTGTCACATAAATTCAACATTAATTTCTCATTCAACATATCTATTATAGCTCCCGTACTTGCCAAAAACAGTCTACCTAAAATAATGGGTGATTTAGTGTCTTCTTCCATTTTAACAATCATAAAATCAGTAAAGATAGAAAACGTATCAACTTTAATAGACACATTCTCTAAAATTCCTAGAGGTTGTTGAACATAACCATTAGCAAATTGAAGACAAATTTCAGAAGGTTTAAATTCTCCACTACCTACTTTCTCAATCATATATGAAGGCATCAAATTAACACTTGATCCTAAGTCACATAAAGCATTTTCAACAAAAAACTTACCAATTTGACAGGGAATTGAAATGTCTCCAGGATCTCTTACCATTGTTATTTCTGTGTCCTTACTTACCTGGTCGCCTTTCGCCTTAGACTTTCTGATGTCAGATGATCCCTGATATGCTCTAACTAGCCTATGGGGAAAAGGGATTGGAGGAACGAACGCAGGCGGACCCACATATTTCAGCTCTTCCCCTTTCTCCTCACAGTTTTCCAACTCAAGAGTAATGTCCTCAGGTTTGTCCGTAGAACCCTCGATAGACTCTCCAGGTGCGTAATTGTTTTTGCCACTCACAATAGTGGCCGCATTACAATGCTCCCTAGGATTCATCTCAGGTTGTCCCAGAAGTTTCCCTATGGGCCTACTAGTAGAACTAACTTACTTGCTGAGCTATCTGGTTCTCTAGCATCTTGTTGTGGGTAGCCAAGGCATCCACACGAGATGTCAGCTGCTTGATAGCATTAGCAAGGTCATCAGTGCTTTTCTTCTGTTGCATAACAAATCCTTCTAGCATGGTCTCCAAGTTTGACTTCTGGGGCTGTCCATACTGCCTTGATTGAAAGCCCGTTGGTGGCCTGTTATTCTGCTGTGGATACTGAGGAGGTACTTGCCCTTGGTTGTTCTTGTAGGACAAGTTGGGGTGGTTCCTTCATCCTAGGTTGTAAGTTGTAGAATATGGGTCATTCACTAGTCTCTAGTTAAAATTCCCCAAAGCGTTTACTTGCTCTTGACCAGACTCTTCTTGAGATGGAGCTATAAATTGACAGTCAGATGAGTTGTGCCCTGTTACACCACACACTTCACAGGAAACTGCATTAGCGACAACTGAGGGAAAGGAAAAAGAATCTAACTTCTGTGCTAATAAATCTACCTTTGCCGCAAGAGATGTCAAGGAAATGTTATGGTACTTACCAAGTCCCGTAGAAGTAGTACCTCTCTCACTTGACTAGTGGTTATGGTTTATGGCCATATCCTCAAGTAGCGCTGTCGCTTTTTCCACTCCCTTGCTCATGATTGTTCCTCCAGCAGCAGCGTGCACCATCAACTTAGTGTTATAATCCAATCCATTGTAAAAGATGTGGATTAGAACCCATCTTTCGAGTCCATGGTGTGCACATATATGCTGGAGCTCCTTGAAGCGATACCAGGCGTCGTAGAGAGATTCTCCCTCTTGTTGTACAAAGCAAGTGATCCTGTTGCGCAGTTGAATAGTTTTGCTAGGTGGGAAGTATTTGTTCAGAAAAGCTCTGGAAAGCTCATCCCATATGGTAATTGATGACTCTAAATTTCATAGCATATTTCTTGCTAAATCCACTACATTTTTGGGTCATAATCATACTCTGTTGTTTATTTTTATGCCTTATTTATCAAATATTTCGGAATCTACACCTTTCTTGGTTTTTGATAAATTTCAGGTAAAAAGGCATCATTACCATGAGTTTTCAAGCAATTTCGATGCGCAGACGAATTCTAATCATCAAGAGGAGTTTGCACACAAAATTTCAAGTCAAATAGGATTTTCCTGTGAAATTACGGTAGTGCCATAATTAATTTTATGGCCATAATATGGGAATATGGAACTACCGTAATGAATTTCATGGCCGCAACCCACAAAAGATTTATTGGAAATTACGGCACTACCGTAATGAATTTTATGGTGTCGTGATTTCAGTCCAGATTCAGGCAGAGACTTCAAAGGATTGTGAAAGAATTACGGCACTGTCGTAAGGATTTTTATGGTGCCGTAATTTTGGACAAATTTCCTATAGAGACTTTCAGGTACAATCAAGAAGATTACGGCACTACCGTGATGAGTTTTATGGTGTCATAATTATGGGCCATATACCTACAGAAACTTCAGAAGTAATTATGGCAGTACCATAATGATCGTCACGGTACCGTAATTTTACGCCCAGTTGCCCAATTCTTCTGCCGAAAACATAAAAAGATGATTTCTTGAGATTTAGGGGACCAATTGAAGATTCAAAAAAAGGGGAACACTCAGCATTAGGAAAGGAACAATTTTCATTGACGTTTGAGGGAGAATTTTAGGGAATCGCTGCCGCGATAGGGTTCATCACCGTTCATCGTACAGACCACCTCTGGCCATGAAATTTGAAAGGAAGCTTCGCCTGAGGAAGGAGAACACACCACAGAAGTTTCAGAGTGAAAGGAGATCGATCAAGGGAGAAATCAACAAAAATGTGATCGCCTGCACTGTTCATCACGACTCTACTACAAATTACGGGCTATAATTTTCATTACAGCCCTGTTTTGTAACTTTTACTCTTCCCTTTTGATTTTTGATCATTCTAAAACTATGTTTTATTGTAATCCTTCAATCATGCTAGCTTAAACTTTCTTTTGGGATAAAGGGTATAATCCCCTTGATATTTCAATGACTAGATGATCTCTATTCCATCAAAATATTTTTAGTATGGTAATTTTACTTAAGAGATTAATGTCTTTAATCTTTTTCTAGTTTCGATCATTAACATGTATTAGAGTTTTGTGTTATGGACTGAGAAGATGATACGCAAAACTTAGAACCCTATAATTTATGGTAGGAGCTCATCCTAAGAGATTAGTTGTGTTCTTATCTTTAGATTTTTGAAGTTTAACTCTTGTTGATGTTCTGATCTAGAAATTATTATTGTTTTAGACATAAAAATATGCTAGAGATAGATATTGGATTGTTTAAAAACCTTATGTAAAACCTGTTAACCTAAGGTATGAGAATACTTAGTTTTGCTTGAGATCTTGACATTGAGATGGAATGCACAAGAGTGATTCTTAATCTCTTTGTTAAAGTTTACTTATATTAAACACTCAATAGATCTTGCACGAGAGCGAGGATCATTCTTTGTAAATTGATTGCGTGAGAGAGAGTTAATTTCTTTATTAAGTAAGCTATATCTTTACCATAACGAAAATAGATTGATGAACATTTAACTATATCTAGTCATAAATATTAAGGTGGATGAACCCCTAGTCCCAATTCTTTCTCTCTGATTTTCCATATACCGTTTGATTGTTTATTTTCATCATTTGTGATTTGTTTAGCTAGTGATAATTCAATTCGTCAGTACTTAACAACAAGGTCTCTATGGTTCGATATCTTAAATATTACTTCGAGTATCCGTGCACTTGCGGACTACAACAGTAATTGATGTAGGGGGTAAACGTGGAGTAAAACTACTGATGTAACACTCAAAATACCTACAAGAAAACAATAATCATATTAGATTTAAAACAAGTGCAGGAGTTATCAGATATCAAAAGTTTCTAGGTGGTGTAGGGTGATCTGAAGAATCTGGATTCGATCAAACTATTCCATCGGGTAAAACAAGATTCGAGCTTGCTATTAGCACCAAAGAATGGAGGTGGAGGCTTGTCGGAGTGCATTAAAATCCTACGCCAATAAGGCTAAACAGATTAATATGAAGAGCAAACAGGAGACACAAGTAGGCTGCAGAGAGGAAATTTGGAACAGGGGATGTTGCGCGGGAGTGGAGGAGGATTCGTCGGCATTCGTCTGGTGGTGCACGATCGCCGGACCTGTTATATCTGGAGATCCATGTGATGGTGGTGGAGATGTGGCCGGAGTTAGCGGGTGGATGATGGCTGATCGGAGGAGAATCACGTGTAAGAGTCGTGTTGGGGCGGAAGCTCGGCGGAAACAGGGGATGTGGTCGAGCATTCAGTTCCGGTGATCGGAGAGGTGGATGGGTAGATGCCGGTGGCTGAAGCTTCTTCAGGGGTAGGATGAGTGGTGGCCGAAGTCACGTGGAGATCCGGCTGGTGAATCATCGGCGGCGAACTCGGAAAATCTTAGAAATCCTGGAACACGCGTGGCTGGAAAGATTGGTTTCGGGAGGAGGAAGAGATTAGAGAAGAAGGGAAGTGGGAGGGCCTCGGCCCTAGAAGGAGGAGAGGGGAAAGGTAGGTGACACAAGCACCTCAGATAAGAAGAAGAAAGAAGACATCCGATTGAGGTTGAAAAACCATTTCCATTCAAATTCATAAAATCTACCGATTACAAAGAAGTAGTGTGATACATACAGGGTGAATCTTCTACAGACATTGCAAGCACACGTTGCTGGGTGAACGTTGTAGTTTCCTTGCCGGATGAACGAACGCTGCTATTTCCATCTTCGTTCAGCAGGGCGAGACATTGAGGTTTCTTTGTGAGGAGCTGCTGTGGACGTGGAAGATTTCCTTTGTGGGGCGAAGAAGATAGCGTTGGCATGCGCTTGATGAAATTTGCTTCTTTTGCTGGCTTCATGTGAACGTTGCAGCGTTTCCTTCTTTGCAGCGTGCGTGCGCCAGATGAAGTGTTGAGATAAGCATTAGCTACAATGAACTTCGAGATTCGTGTGTTGAAAGCTGCATCTTCCTTTGTTGCTAGCTGATCGCATGGAATAGTCTTGGGCCTCTTTTGTGGCGAATTATTTCTAATATGTGGGCTTGTCTTGGGCCTCTTTTGAAGTGGTTATTTATTGAGCTAGCTTTATTGATTGAGCTTGCTAGCTTATTCACGAATTTCCAAGCCTTTGTCAATGGCAATCGTAAACTCCACTTGTACCATCGTGGCTTGTGGTCTCTGCCTCCATCATTTCTCCCCAGGTGAAAATAATTCTTCCCCGAAAAATTATTCTTGTGTAGGTGGAGAAGTTCTGGAGGGGTGAGAGTCAGTTGCTCCTTAAGGATCTGAAGCTTCCAAGTGTTGTTAGCATCACAACATCCTGTCTTGTTGTTCCTTGTCCACGGTCCAAGCTGCTGTTGGGTCCCCTTCAAGGGGGAGCGCAAACCCTAATTAGGCACATATATGTGCACATAGCGGAAGCTAGGGCTTCAAGATCGGTTAGCATGACACATGATTAACTTGTAAACGAGGATTGCAAAGAATCAACTCATACCATAGCCATTAGATTGGATGCGGCTTGAAAGCAAGAGGGTAAACAAGCTCTCCTCCAAAGAAGACACACACTAGATGAGAGATAGCCCCTTCTTGTTACTCCTTGTGCTAGCAAGGAACGCCAAGTCTCCTAACCGTGTGAAGGAGATCGATGTATTCTTGGATAGCCGAATGCTTTTTCTTCACCTCCTCTCGTCGAGAGCAACCACACTCAAGAGAGGGCAACGCCAAAAGCATTGAAGCATTGAGGCGTTTTCATGGCTTGAGGCGTTTTTGCGTTGAGACTTCCAAATATGGTAAGTCTTAAATCTTCACATGTTCACGCATAGTGAACTAATCAAAACGCCCATCAAAACGAACCAAGCGTTCACATAAGTGAACCGGTTCAACTTGACTTTGGTTCAACAACCAAATCAAACCAAGATCAAACCAAGACATGGTCTAGATCTCATTAAACCAAACAGGTTCAAGATCTAACCACACATCATTTGATGCACTTGATCTCATCGATCAAGCATCAAATCTCTCGATCGAAGCTTACCGATCTCATGCCCTAATCAATCAAATATGATCAGACCAGATCTCACTTCCAATCAGAGTCTAAACTCCTTTAAACTGAACCAAAACAATTCAGTCCACACGATCTGACATAAGTGAGCCATATCACCAAATTGTGTGACCCTGAGGGTTTCCTTTAAATGTCGGTAACGATAACTTACGTTGTCACGACCAGTGAGGGGTATCTAGCAATACATCACTGTCTCCCGATATAAAGGAAAGAGTCTTCCAAGACTACGCCCAAACCACAGCACAAGTGTGAATCAACCTCACAAGGCATGCATGTATCCTTTGCCACTGGATGTGCTTATTGGACAAGCGGGTCAAGCTTGTAACTCCAATATGATGAGCATGATTAGATCAGGTGAACATAGTCACCTGGGTATGGCCATACACTTTCTCAATCATCTCATTCGGGGGGGGGGGGGGCCCTTTAGAACATCACACTCCTTAAACAAGGAGACGGCAATCCTATATCCATCACTAGTGTCCTAACCTGACTCATGATCATTATCCAAGACAGTCTATAACCATTATGTTTCAAATGATATTGAACTACCTCAAAACAATGACAATCATCATTTAGAAACACAAGTGATCTCAAGTCAGAGGACATGTGCCACTTGGTGCAAACAAGGAATATTCACATTGTGACAAGCAATTGAATATCCTAGTAGGGTCTGTCCAGTACATCCAATGTACCCATGAGTCTACATCTTATTCCATGCTCGAAGCATCCTATAAGATTAGAACACATATTAGTCTCAATCATATCAAGGTTGTCTCATGTTCACCAAGATATCTCGACTAAGGACATATAGCATGTCAGCCTAGCTGAACAGCATCGAGACATTATTCAGAAGTATACTTATTGCAGCAGACAATGTAACATACTGAATAACAACCATTGCCTTTATAAACATCACAGTTTATACATGATACTGTTACAATCCCAAGGCCTCAAACATTAGCCTTAAGGGCATACCCCAACAATCTCCCACTTGCACTTAATCTAATGGTTGAGAAATCTCAAACCCATATTATTACAGTGCTTCTCATGCTTCTGCTGCGCCAGAGGCTTGGTAAGCGGGTCAGCCAGATTGTCGTCTGTATGAACCTTGCATATTTTGATCTCGCCACGATCAATGATCTCCCGGATCAAGTGAAACCGTCTCTGTATGTGCTTGGACTTCTGGTGCGACCGTGGTTCCTTTGCTTGTGCGATTGCTCCAGTGTTATCACAGAAGATAACCAAAGGATCTGCACTCGAAGGAACGACACCAAGTTCCTTTATGAACTTACGAATCCACACTGCCTCCTTGGATGCTTCCGAGGCTGCAACATACTCTGCTTCTATTGTGGAATCAGCAACAGTTGACTGTTTGAAACTTTTCCACACCACTGCTCCTCCATTCAGGCTAAAGACATAGCCTGATTGCGATCGGAAATCATCCTGGTCAGACTGGAACGAAGCGTCAGTATATCCTTCAATACTGAGTTCTTCCTGACCACCATATATCAAGAACATATCTTTGGTCCTCCGCAGATATTTTAAAATGTTCTTGACTGCAATCCAGTGTGCCATACCTAGATTACCTTGGAACCGACTGGTCACGCTTAACCCGTAAGCGACGTCTGGGCGAGTACACAACATCGCATACATAATGGACCCAATAGCCGAAGCATAAGGCGTATTGTCCATTTCCTCTTTCTCAGTCTGTGTTTGCGGACACTGACTCTTTGAAAGATTCAGACCATGTCTGACTGGAAGATATCCTCTTTTAGAATTCTCTAAATGAAATCTTTCCAGGACTTTATCGATGTAAGTACTCTGGCACAGCCCGAGAAGCCTCTTAGATCTATCCTTGTAGATCTTCACACCTAATACATAGGCTGCTTCTCCTAGATCTTTCATCTGAAAATATTTTCCTAACCATGCTTTAACAGCATGCAGTTCAGGAATATCGTTTCCAATGATTAAGATATCATCGACGTAGAGGACTAGGAAAGTAATCACGCTCCCACTAAACCTCTTATATACACACGGGTCATCCTCGTTCTTGATGAAACCAAACTCAGAGATTGATTCATCAAAACGAATATTCCAGCTTCTTGATGCTTGTTTAAGTCCATAAATAGACTTCTTTAACTTGCATATTTTATGACGATCTGATGGATTAGTGAAACCTTCAGGTTGTGTCATATACACATCCTCTTCCAGATTTCCATTAAGGAAAGTTGTCTTCACATCCATTTGCCAGATCTCATAATCGTAATATGCTGCTATCGCGAAAAGAATCCGAATAGACTTAAACATGGCTACAGGTGAGAAAGTTTCATCATAATCTATCCCGTAGATTTGTTTGAAACCTTTCGCTACTAGCCTGCCTTTATAGGTAACCACGTTACCATCCATGTCAATCGTCTTCTTGAAGATCCATTTACAGCCTATAGGGATTACTCCCGGAGGCGGATCAACCAAATCCCAGACTTGGTTATCTGACATGGAGTCCATCTCGGCTCGCATAGCTTCAAGCCATCTAGCTGACTCCGGTCCACTGACCGCATCCGCATAAGTAAGGGGTTCATCATTATCAATGATGTAGACTCCGTCATAGCGCTCAGGCTGTCGACGGATCCTTCCCGATCTTCACGGTTCCCGTGATATCTGAGCCTCAGGTTGTTCAATAACCTGATCCACCGGCTCAGGCTCATCCAACTGTGCTTGACTACTTTGTCCTTCCTCTGGATTCTCATCCAGCTTTATTTCTCTCCCACTGGCCTCTTGCAGAAGAAACTCCTTCTCAAGAAATATGGCCGTCCGAGCAACAAATACCTTGTTCTCTTTGGGATCGTAGAAATAATAACCCTTAGTTTCCTTAGGGTAACCGACAAAGATGCATTTCTCAGATCTGCTCTCTAGTTTCCCAGAGGCGAGCTTTTTGACATAAGCCTCGCAACCCCAGATCCTAATAAATGTCAAGCTAGGCTGTTTCCCATACCATAACTCATATGGAGTCTTTGAAACGGCCTTGGATGGCACTCGGTTTAGCACCTTTGCAGCTATTTCCAGTGCAAAACCCCAAAAGGAGTAAGGTAGAGTAGCCTGACTCATCATAGAACGAACCATGTCAAGTAACGTTCCATTTCTCCTCTCGGACACACCATTCCATTGCGGTGTTCCTGGCGGAGTGAGCTGTGAGATAATCCCACACTCTTTTAGATAGTCAGTAAATGCATGACTCAAGTATTCTCCACCTCGATCAGAACGAAGTGCCTTGATATTTCGGCCTAGCTGATTCTGTACTTCATTTTTGAACTCTTTGAACTTGTCAAAAGATTCACTCTAATACCTCATCAGATAGACATAACCATATCTACTGAAATCATCAGTAAAGGTAATGAAGTACTGATAGCCACCTCTGGCATGTTTACTAAATGGCCCACACACATCACTGTGTATAAGGTCAAGTAAACCTGAAGCCCTTTGACCTATATTAGGAAAAGGAGACTTCGTCATTTTACCCATTAAACAAGCTTTGCATGTATCAATCTCCTCATAGGAGAATGATCCCAGCAGTCCATGATCATGCAACCGCTTAATGCGCTTCTTGTTAATATGGCCTAAACGACTATGCCATAGCAAGGTGCTGTCATCAGCATACTTGGCTTTCTTATTATCAATGTTTTGTATAGAACATTCCATGTCCAACATGAATAACCCATTGTTAATTGAACCAGTAGCATAAACAATATTATCAAGAGTAAGATAACACTTTGAAATCTTGCATTCAAAGGAAAACCCTTTCCTGACAAGAGCAGGAATAGAGATAATATTTTTGGTAATACTGGGTACAAAGTAACAATTGTTTAATTCTAATACAATGCCAGATGGTAATGAGATGTAATAAGTTCCTACAGCAACAGCAGCAACCCGTGCCCCGTTTCCAACTCGTAGGTCCACCTCATGCTGCCCCACCTGTCTTCTTCTCTTGAGTTCCTGTACATTTGAACAAATGTGAACTCCACATGCAGTGTCCAACACCCATGAAATAGAAGAAGAAGATATCATGACTTCAGTCACAAATATACCTGAGCCAGAAGCGATGCTTCCCTTCTTGTCTCCTTGGAGCGCTTTACAGTCCTTTTTCCAGTGACCCAGCTGGCCACAGTGGAAACACCTGTTGTCCTTTGACCGCTTAACCTTCTGTTTCAGAGCCTTGCTGTAACTCTTGACAGGGGCCTTGCCCTTCCTCCCCTTCTTCTTGTTCCTTGAAGGAACCATTAAGACAGAGGTTGAAGGCTTTCCCTTCAGAGTTTCCTCAGTAGTCAAGAGCATATTCAGCAGCTCTGCCGGAGTACAATCGATTTTGTTCATATTAAAGTTAATAATGAACGCATCGAAAGAGGGCGGGAGAGACTGCAGAATAATGTCTACAGCAAGCTCCTGATTGATGGTATGCCCCAGTTTCCCCAGAGCCTCCTTGTGCCCAATGATCTTGAGCACGTGAGCTCCCACTGGGCTCCCTTCAGCCAGTTTGCTCTGAAAGAAAAGCTTTGTCAGATTATAGCGTTCTGTCCTCGCCTGTGCAGCATACAGCATCTTGAGGTTTGCTATAATTTCTATAGCAGACATATCATCATGCTGACGCTACAGCGGTGGCGTCATAGACGCTAGCATCAGGCAAGCGACATCAATGCTATCATTGACGTGCTTTTCATAGGCATCGCGAACCGCCCTTGCGGCGTTCGCAGCGGGTTGAGGCGGTACAGCCGTCTCGAGGACATACAGTTTCCTCTCTGCCTTAAGAACAATCTTAAGGTGTCCGTACCAGTCCGAGAAGTTTGGCCCAGCAAACTTCTCCCTTTCCAGTAGGGATCGCACATTGAAGCTCATGGTGTTCGTTGCTGCAGGAATCTACAACAATGCAAGAACAGCAAGGTCAGTATCAATGTTAAGAATCGATCAGGACTTAAGAAAGATTCTTTTTCTCACTATTTTATCTGACTAAAAAATCCATTAAAACAGTCCGAAAGAGTAACACTCTTTTAGTGAGATGGGATCCAGATTTCATACTTGGTCTCCGCGTCCCGCTCAGGCGAGATAAGATGCACAGAGAGTACAAGCACTAATTTCTGGTAGGCAGTCCCTGCCAATCACCAACCCGTGCGATTCCCCTTCATCTGGGCAATCTAGCAGACTGTGCCAACTGAGTTGGTACAACACAGTCTCTGATCCCACAGATGGCTGCCTCCATGTGCTACCATATGCGCCACATATGTAGCCTACATGGTCAAGCTGACCCGACCTACTCCCTGGACCACCACGTGCTATGCTGAGCAACGAGAAGCGATAAATCCCTTCTCTGTAACACGCAGGTGAAATCACACACCGTCTGAAGATAGATGGGCGTGCCCACTGAGTGGGTACAACACGGCCCCAACGATAGTCAGAACAGTGAGGTTTCGCGCCAGAAGGCATTACGTGCTTGATATTTTAGCGTTGGATTTTAACGGTCTTTTATCTTCTTACTATCAGGCAAATCCTATGGCTATAGCAGAAGATAAATAAATCATGCTTTTCTACTTATATAAACAATAAAAGAAAGCATGGATCTTATGTGGTAAAAGCCCATAGAGCCTAAGTAAGACCTTAAATCAACTTAAGTCTTCACTTGCTCTTCTTGGCTCTTTTGCATCTCATCTGGTCCAACCCAGGGCCCTAGCGCTCAATGGAGCTCAGGTGCGCCCACCAGTTGAATGCGCCTCTGCGATGTGTGCTTTTGTGCTCTTGTCTAATTAAAATACATTTTAATCTATCTAGACAAGCTTGACTCGCAGGTCAATTACATTTTATAAATTAAATATAATGTGATTCGCAGATCACAAAAATAATAATTTACCAGGCTCGCAGGCCCCAGCACAGCACACATTAAAAGGGCAACCCACATAAGATTAAATAAACAAGCATCATGGCATCATTCAATCAACATGTGATCCATTACAAAGAAAATAAAATTTTGAAAACCCATTGGCATCAATTTAATTTTCTTATGTGCCCTACAACCTTACAACGGTCCATTGATAGGGATCCACTCATCAATCTAGTCAGATCCACTGCCCTTGCATGCACCAAGTCCTAACTGACTCGAGTTGACCTAATGGTCAACCATGCATGCGCCAAGGGCTGAACAACCCTCATGAGTTCTGGCAAGCGGGTGTGACCCCGGGCCTAACTCATGTGTGTTCACTAGTCGTCTCAACCAGACCTCGCTACACGCCTTTGATGCAGTCAACCTATAGCCACCTCGTGCTTGCGCACAGGTGCTATCTGGTCGACCCATCTAGGCTGTCAGATGGTCTGATCAGACTGGTTGGATCTATTCAAGATGATGCTTTCAACCCTATCAACCCGTCTAAGGGTTTATAGTAGGCGCTTATTAGATCTAATGAAGGGCACGCAAGTTCTTTTGATTTGAGAAAACAAAGCATGCGCCAACATATGCACAACAAGAAAACTTGCATGTAAACTTAAGCATGCGCCAATACATGCGCAACATGATAACTTGCATGTAAACTTAAGCATGCGCCAATACATACGCAACATGATAACAAACCTTAGATCAAAGCTATAAGCACATACAAGGATCACACATAAACAACAAGCAATCATATGAACATACGATACCATGCTCTGATACCAATTTTGGGTCCCCTTCAAGGGGGAGCGCAAACCCTAATTAGGCACATATATGTGCACATAGCGGAAGCTAGGGCTTCAAGATCGGTTAGCATGACACATGATTAACTTGTAAACGAGGATTGCAAAGAATCAACTCATACCATAGCCATTAGATTGGATGCGGCTTGAAAGCAAGAGGGCAAACAAGCTCTCCTCCAAAGAAGACACACACTAGATGAGAGATAGCCCCTTCTTGTTACTCCTTGTGCTAGCAAGGAACGCCAAGTCTCCTAACCGTGTGAAGGAGATCGATGTATTCTTGGATAGCCGAATGCTTTTTCTTCACCTCCTCTCGTCGAGAGCAACCACACTCAAGAGAGGGCAATGCCAAAAGCATTGAAGCATTGAGGCGTTTTCATGGCTTGAGGCGTTTTTGCGTTGAGACTTCCAAATATGGTAAGTCTTAAATCTTCACATGTTCACGCATAGTGAACTAATCAAAACGCCCATCAAAACGAACCAAGCGTTCACATAAGTGAACCGGTTCAACTTGACTTTGGTTCAACAACCAAATCAAGCCAAGATCAAACCAAGACATGGTCTAGATCTCATTAAACCAAACAGGTTCAAGATCTAACCACACATCATTTGATGCACTTGATCTCATCGATCAAGCATCAGATCTCTCGATCGAAGCTTACCGATCTCATGCCCTAATCAATCAAATATGATCAGACCAGATCTCACTTCCAATCAGAGTCTAAACTCCTTTAAACTGAACCAAAACAATTCAGTCCACACGATCTGACATAAGTGAGCCATATCACCAAATTGTGTGACCCTGAGGGTTTCCTTTAAATGTCGGTAACGATAACTTACGTTGTCACGACCAGTGAGGGGTATCTAGCAACACATCACTGTCTCCCGATATAAAGGAAAGAGTCTTCCAAGACTACGCCCAAACCACAGCACAAGTGTGAATCAACCTCACAAGGCATGCATGTATCCTTTGCCACTGGATGTGCTTATTGGACAAGCGGGTCAAGCTTGTAACTCCAATATGATGAGCATGATTAGATCAGGTGAACATAGTCACCTGGGTATGGCCATACACTTTCTCAATCATCTCATTCGGGGGGGCCCTTTAGAACATCACACTCCTTAAACAAGGAGACGGCAATCCTATATCCATCACTAGTATCCTAACCTGACTCATGATCATTATCCAAGATAGTCTATAACCATTATGTTTCAAATGATATTGAACTACCTCAAAACAATGACAATCATCATTTAGAAACACAAGTGATCTCAAGTCAGAGGACATGTGCCACTTGGTGCAAACAAGGAATATTCACATTGTGACAAGCAATTGAATATCCTAGTAGGGTCTGTCCAGTACATCCAATGTACCCATGAGTCTACATCTTATTCCATGCTCGAAGCATCCTATAAGATTAGAACACATATTAGTCTCAATCATATCAAGGTTGTCTCATGTTCACCAAGATATCTCGACTAAGGACATATAGCATGTCAGCCTAGCTGAACAGCATCGAGACATTATTCAGAAGTATACTTATTGCAGCAGACAATGTAACATACTGAATAACAACCATTGCCTTTATAAACATCACAGTTTATACATGATACTGTTACAATCCCAAGGCCTCAAACATTAGCCTTAAGGGCATACCCCAACAGCTGCATATCAAGGGTACCTGCATTGCATTCCCTTTCTCGGCCGTACTCATTAGTAAAGTTGTCATAGAAAATCATTGGATTTAGAAAAGAACAAGGAATGACAAAATCAATATATTGAACTTCAATAAGTGTAGTGTGCCAAGCATGTTTGAGTTCATTATGTTTTGTTGATACTAATGGAGGCTTAAGGATGTGGGTAGAAGGACCTAAAAGACAAGATTCAAGGATCATAGGGTCCTGGAAGAGATTTTCTAAGGCTAGGGGTTGACCTGAAGGTTGAGGATTAGGATCCAGGTCAAGCTCAAAAGGCTCCAACTTAGGTTCAAAATTTGGTTCAAGAGGACCTATGGGTGTGGGTTCAACTTTAGGATCTCTCATAGTATTGGTAAGCTCAAGTTGAGAACCTGTGGGTGTGGGCCCTAAAATTGATGGCAAAGATTTTGGCCTGAAAATTGGAGGTAAAGCAATTGGTTCTACCTCAAGGTTTGGCTCTTCATAACTTGTTTCTACAAATTCAGTGGTTTCATCAAGACATGAGTTAGGCACTAAAGTAGGATCCAAGGTTTGTTTAAGCTCTAAAGGGGTTGAACTTTTTTCTTTAACTTGTAAACATTGCTCTTTTAGTCTTTCTAAAATTTGCCTAATCTCTTTAATATCTTTCCGCAATTCCATAGCATGTATTGATTTTTCATCTTTAGGGTAAACAAAGTGTTCCAAACCTTTATGAATAAAACTATAACACCAAGGTTTGCTAAAACAATATCCTTTAAAATAATGCATAAATTCTTTCCTTAATATGATATCAAAACCTTCTAAACTCATCACATAACACCAAATTTTGGTTTTAATATTGTCTAAATGTATGGGAACTAAGCATTGAAAATCAACTGCAGATATAGTCAAATCATCCCAAGTTATCATGTAAGGGTTAACATGTTTTTCTAAGGTGAGGCCAAAATGTTCAAGTGCATCAATAGATATGACTTTAAACTTCACAGAATGATCAATAATAGTTTTACTATGATAGCCATTGCACAAGGTGTAAGTTGTGAAACAACTAGGCCTATGAGTAATTATCTTATAACCCCTATCAATTATAAGTTCTCTTTTAGCAATTAAATCCCTTCGATAAAAGTGATGCACCATGATGTGTTATGAATAGTTTGGGTGCAACTAGGGTGTAAGCAAGATTTTTTTTTTTCTAGCAAATAATGCAAACTAAATAATAAGAACAACTAAACATGAAAGCATGTAAATTTTTTTTATTTTTATTTTTATTTTTATTTTTTTCGGTTGCAAGCAAAATAGCAAATACTTAACTAACATGCAAAGCAATGAAAGCAACAAAACATGAGAACAAAACTAACAATTTTTTTTTATGCAAAGAGCAAAGCAAAGGATCGTGTGAGCAGACAAGAGTGGCCCACAAACTTGCTCTGATACCAAACTGATGTAGGGCGGAAACGTGGAGTAAAACTACTGATGTAACACTCAATTATTTATTTTTTTGAAATTTTTAGAAAATGCTAAATTTCACGAAACAGCTAGAATTTAGGATTTCAGAGAATTATCATTTACCAATTGTAGCAATGTCAGAGAGTGGGTTCCCGTCATCCAATATTCAAACTAAATAAACCACATTGTTGAACTAAATAAGTTCTTTGCATGCGTATCAAAATACAGGGTAGATTCCTATTTGAGCATGTAGATTATCTGCAACCAATATAGCTAGTCAGATCGGAAAGTTAAAACTGCACAGAATTGTTTCAGATAACAATTGTTGCAATGCCTCATCAATTTAACCGTTGAACCTGAGATTGCATCAACTAGTCCACATGAAAGAGCAAGGTGTGTGCGTCATTATCGAACTAAAGTTCAAGACCTTTGTTAAACCAATTGCTTAAAACACCTGCACAAAGAGGGCTAGTAAGATTAGTCGATGAAACAATTACAGGAAATGTAACATTTATCAAAAGTTGCCAGGGCGCCTAGGATAATCTGTTGAATCTGGGTTTGGCCCATCTCATCCAAATGACAGAACAAGTTATGTTCTTCTTGACCGTGTGAAACTTATAAACTTGTGCTTCACCGAATGCCCAAAATACATGCAAGAAAACAATAATCAGATTAGATTTAAAACAAGTGCAAGAGTTATCAGATATCAAAAGTTTCTAGGTGGTGTAGGGTGATCTGAAGAATCTGGATTCGATCAAACTATTCATGTTGGGAAACCCCGGGGATATTTTAAAAATTTTCATAGAAAGCACAGCAGAAGAATAACCCTGAAATAGGCCAGTCCCAAAAACCCAGTGAAGATCATCATGCGATGGAGTCGACACGATGAAATGAGAAGGTACCTCGATGCAATTTGAGGCGATGTCGATGTAGGTGCCCAAGTGTGCGCCCTCTGCTGTCTCACACACACGGATGCGTTGATTCTTCTTCTTCCACGCCCAGTGCTAGCCTCGGGAAGAAGATCCACACCAAGGGAGTTCCTCTTGAACACTTGCGCCAATTAGCAAGGTGGGGAAGCGCCAAGGGAAGAAGAGGAAGAAGATCTCTTTAGTCTTGATGGAAGAAGAGGAGAAAATCTCTAAGAACCCCAAGCTTTCGCCCCTCCACTTGTCTCCACGCCTCCAAGAGGAATTAGTGCCATGAGAGGGGCGGGCTAGGGTCTCTTTTATAGAGATCATGTGTGGCTTGAAGAAGAATTAGGAGAGCATGATTTTAGGAATTAATTAATTAAATCCTAGTCCAATTAGGACTCTAATTAATTTAAATAAAATCAGCCCTATTAAATCTCCACAAAAATAGTACTCTAATTAATTAATTAATTAGCCCCTATTTTATCTCAAATGATTAATTCAAAATCAACTTTAATTAATCACATGATATTAATTAAGGCATAGGCGCTAACCCTAGTCTAACTAGGGTTAAATATCCGCCTACCTTTTCTTTTCCTTAAGCCCAATTAACTTATCAGTAAGCCCAACTATATAATGGGCTTAGCCCAAGGTCCATTATGCATGTTAATCAACTCATTAGATCCAATCCAATTTAACCCAAGGTCAAACGAGGTTAACCATGGTTAATTTGGTCAATATGCCAAAAATGGAAGTTGGCCTTAATAAGTTTCTTCCATCTCATCAGGCCCATTGGCGCTGATGAATCTACGAAATAGATCTGAATTATCCAATAACTCAATCCAAAAGCTATCCGATCAATACGAAAACTCGAGCATCAAGATGTGCGACCCTATAGGTTCATTTGACGTTGGCAGTGCTGACCTAAGGTCACCACAAGCAGTGAGTGGCACCTAGCAGTGTATCGCTGCTACCCAAGTCATCGGAATAGATATCTGATGACTCCAAATTTCATAACAAATTTACTACTTATTTTATTATCTTTTTTGAGTCATATGCATGCTCTTTTGCTTATTATATGCCTTTTTTATCATATACTTCAGAATCTACACCATCTTTGGTTTTTGATCAATTTCAGGCAAAAAGGCATCATTATCACCGATTTTCAAGCAATCTCAATGCATGAAAGAGTTCGAACCATCAAGAGGAGTTTACACATCAAATTTCAAGTCAAAATAGACCTTCTAGCAAAAATACGACACTACCGTATTTTTGGGCATAACTCTCACGGTACCGTATTTTCCAGCGAAACCAACCAGAAGACTTGGGCAAAATACGACACTACCATATTTTTGGGACAAACTACAACAATACCGTATTTTTCAAGGATTTCAAATAGAAAGTTTCTGAATTTTTGGGCAAAATACGGCACTGCCATATTTGTATTACGGTACTGTATTTTTGGCCCAGTTTCCCGATTTTTCTGCCGCAAACTTCAAAAGACCGTATCTTGAGATTTAGGGCACCAAATTGAGATCTGAAAGAAGCTGTGGACTCGTCTCAATGAGGAGAAGATAAAAGGACCAAGAGCCCTAATTTTTAGGGGAGATCCAGAACGAATTGGAGAGAAGAGTAGCCACACTAGGGTTCATCGGTTCTCAGCCTACAGACCCTCTCCGGCCACAATTTTTTAGAGAGAGTTTCGCCTAGTGAAGGAGAATACACAGCTGAAGTTTCAGAGCGTTTGGACTCTGATCGAGGGAGAAATCAACAAAACAGTGGGTGACTCCACTGTTCATCACGTTTCCAGCCTATTACGGTGCTGTAATTTCGATTATAGCACTGTGTTCTATAATTTCTTCCCTCTCTTCGATTTCTTATCACACTGAAACATGTCTTATTGTAAATCCTTCATCATGGTAGCTTAATCTTTCCTTGGAACATGGGGGTGTAATCTCTTTGTTTCTTAATGACTAGAAAACCCTAATTTTGTCAAACTGATTTTATTGTGATAATTTTATTTTTGTGATTGATTGCTATTTAATTCTCCTTTGTATCTTAATATCAACATGTTTTAGGATTTTGCGAAATAGACTTAGAAGTTGATTGTGAAATTCGGAACCCTAGGAATTATCGAGTTTGGAACTAACGTAAGAGATTAGGTTGTTCTTCGAATTCTAATTTTTAGAGAGTTTTAATGACTTGTTGATTTTATAATTCTTTGGATTGAGTTAATATTTTAGACTTGATTAGAAATTGTAAGAGATTAAATTTTTGGTCGTCAGAGAACCTTGAGTAAAACTTGTGTTGAGACTCTGATACACGAGAGTGATCTTGAGTTTCCACTTGAGGTTATCAACTTAGAATTCTGATGCACGAGAGTGATCCTTGAATTCTTAGTTAATGGTTTACTTATTTTCAGCATTGAATACATCTTGCACGAGAGTGAAGATCGGTTCTTGGTACGATTGTTTGTGCGAGAGCAAGACAATTTATTTATGAGGTAAACTATACCTTCATCATGATAAAATGAGATTGACAGACACTTATCTTAATCTAGCAATTAGAAATTAAAGTAGATGAACCCCTAGTCCCGATTCCTTCTCTGATATTTTCTTTGTGTTCTTTTCGATAGTTTGATTCACTATTTTCCGATTGCCTAGCTAGCGAGAAATCGATTATTCCGTACTTGGCAACAAGGTCTATGTGGTTCAATATCTATTTTATTACTTTGAGTATCCGTACACTTGTGGAGTACAACAAGTTTTTGGCGCCGTTGCTTGGGACCTTGGTTTTGTCAATATTGAAGATATTGAGAGTATTTCTAAACTAGGTTTTTTGTTTTTTTGTTTTTGTTCACTGTTTTAGGTATTTTTGTTTTCCTGTTTTTGAAGTTTAGATTTATTCTGTTTTTCCTTATTATTCTACATATTTTGAACTTTTTAATCTGTTTACCTGTGTATGCGCAGAAATTTAAGGTCAAGATCTCTAGTTCCTCTAGACCCTGAAATTAAAAAAACTCTTAGATTGCGCAGGAAGCTTAGATTTACAGACGTACAAAATGAAGAAGTGATCATGGCCGAGAGAAGATCTTTGCGCGACTATGCTGTCCCTAATTCATAGGGAATTCACTCTAGTGTCACTAGGGCGGCCATTGATGCGAACAATTTTGAGATCAAATCAGCGTTCCTATCTATGCTTCAACAAAATCAATTTGGAGGATCTCCACTTGAGGATCCTAATATTCATCTTTCTCTTTTTCATGAATTGTGTGATACAATTAAAATTAATGGAGTTTCTGCTGATGCACTAAAATTATGATTATTTCCTTTTTCTCTCAGGAACCGAGCACGTGATTGGCTATACTCTCAACCTTCTGGAACGTTCATAACTTGGGAGCAGCTGTCTAATGCTTTTCTGATGAAATACTTCCGTCCCAGTAAGACGATTCATTAAAGAAACCATTTCACGGGATTTGCTCAGAAGGAAGGAGAATCTCTTAGTGAAGCATGAGAGCGGTATAATGAATTGCAAAGGAAGTGTCCTCACCATGGCTTGGAGAGATGGGTTTTAATTGAAACATTTTATTATGCTTTACTCAATAATACATGCCTCACGGTTGATGCTGCTGCAGGAGGAGCTTTCGTGAGCAAGACAGTGGAGGAAGCCTATCAACTGATTGAAGAGATGGCTTTGAACAATGATCAAAATTCCAGAGAAAGAGGAGTGATATATCGACCTCCTCATGGTAAGAATGATGGCAATGATTTTCGCACTCTAGCTGAGAAAGTTGAATCTTTATGTTTGATACGTTTAAAATGCAAACTCATGCTGTTTCTTCTTCTATTACTTGTGAGATTTGTGGGAATAATGGGCATAATGCTGAGGGGTGCAAAATAATTATTGATAGGGATGAGGAACAAGTTAATGCTTTGGGGGTTACAATCAAAGTAGATCTAATGACCGCTACTCTAATACCTACAACCCTGGATGGAGGAACCACCCTAATTTATCCTGGAAAAGCAATAATTATGCTAGTGAGCAGAATGAACATACAACAAAGAACACAAGAACAGAGTCAAGCCCAGAAACCCAGCTTAGAAGAAATGTTTACTCAATTTATGGGGTTCCAGAAAAAATAGAATGATGATGTGAATGAGAGTCTAAAATAGATCAATTATAGTGTGAATGAGAGTCTGAAATAGATCAATTCTAGGATAGATGGTATTGTTGCTCACAATAAAATTTTAGAGACTCAGATATCACAGCAGGCTAGCACCTCATACAGACCCCCAGGAAGGTTACCTGCCAAACCTGAACTAAACCTTAGGGAGCAATGTAATTCTGTCATAACTAGAAGTGGAAAACAAATGTATGATCCAAGGGGATCTCTAGATCATGAAAAGGTAGAGCCCAACATTAAGACTAGCAGTGAACCTGTGCTGGAATCACAACCTGCACATGAGCAGTCCCAAACTAGTTTGTCACCTCACAAGGGTGATGAACCTAAAGGTGAATTGCCATGTAAGGTTGATGATTCTAAACCTAGTTCATCACCACCCTATAGGCCACCTATTCCCTTTCCCCAGAGGATTGTTCAAGCAAAACTGGATAAACAATTTGGGCAATTTTTGGATGTTATTAAAAAGCTTTACATTAACATACCTTTTACTGAAGCTTTACCTCAAATGCCATCTTATGCAACATTTTTGAAAGAGATTCTATCTAACAAGAGAAAGATTGAGGATTATGGTGCTGTAGTACTTACAGAGGGATATAGTGCACTTATTCAGAATAAGTTGCCACCTAAACTGAAGAATCTAGGTAGTTTTTCTATACCTTGTTCTATTGGAGATATGGCTTTTGACCGAGCCTTATGTGATCTCGGTGCAAGTGTTAGTCTAATACCTTATTCTCTTTACAGGAAATTGGATATTGGAGAGCTCAAATCAACCTCAATTTCTTTGCAACTTGCTGATTCATCAGTTAAGTATCTGGTTGGTATATTAGAGAATGTTCCTGTACAAATTGGTAAGTTTTTCATACCCGCAGATTTTGTTGTTCTAGAGATGGAAGAAAATTCTAAAAATCCAATTATTCTTGGTAGGCCTTTCTTAGCTACATCCGGTGCATTAATTGATCTTAGAAAAGGAAAATTGACTTTTGATATTTGTGGTGATATAATTGAATATTGATTTGATTGATTCTTTAAAAAAGGCATCACACTCAGGGACATGTTGTAGCATAGAAATAATTGATGATGAGGTTGTTTATGACATGCATAGTTTATTTGATGAACCTTCTGATTTTGAAACTGATACATCTTCTAAGTGTGCTAATAAAGAATTTCAGGAAAGAGCAGCAAAGAAGAAGAGGAAGAGACGAAATAGGAAAGGAAAATCAAAATTGCTTGAGAAAGGAAAAAGGCTCATAAGTAAATTGGGACACTGTTTTAGGTCTGAGCCTTATGTTCTTGAGAGCCCTGAACGAGACATAGAGAAATCAAGATGGCAACAAAAGACACAATCACAATCAAAACCGAGTGTCGAAAGGTCAAGCTAATGACCATTAAATTAGCGCTTCTTGGGAGGCAACCCAAGCATTTTTTCCTTTGTTTTTGGTTTTTTTTTGTCATAATTTATTTTGTTTAGGGTTAATTCTTCTTTTTCTCATTTTTGATACGTTTTTAGCGATTTCTAGCAATTTTTTTACAAAATACGGCACTACCGTAATCTCTTTATGGTACCGTAATTCAGGTTAATTCTTTACAGAGAAAGAATGTGGATTACGGCACTACCGTGGAAAAGCTTACGGTACCGTATTTTTGTCCGTTTTCTTACAGAAAGTTTTTGAGTTTTTTAAGCAAAATACGGCACTACCGTAAACTCTTCACGGTACTGTAATCCAGTTTTATTTTCTGCCTAAATTCTGTAGTCATTTTACGGCACTACCGTATAGTCTTTTCAGTACCATATTTCCGCCCAACCCCACACTTTTACGCCGCCGTATTTAGGGTTTTTCAGCGCCTAGTTAGTTATTTTTAGAGATTTCTCGCTCGATCCAGCACCGTGCTTCACAATTCCACTTTCCAAACCCTCGTGCGAACTTTCCTATTCGATTTTCCAAAATTTTTGAACCGATTTTTGACCCAGATCTTATGATTTTTGAGCTCGAGCAAGTTCTGCTGTAGTTCATCCGCCGACTGTTCACCCTTCTCGATTTCTTCTCGTTTGAGCATCGATTCGACTTGCATTTGCTTCTCAGATCTTCTCAAGAGGTAGTGGAAGTTTCTTCATGGCGATTTACAGCTCGAAACCAGCCCAGAAATCCAGATCGAGCTCAATTTGATTAGAAGCTATTCTTCCCTATTTTCCACCGGCACCCTCTTCGGACCTCCAGCGATATTTCTGATTACCCTTTGAGAAAAATATTATTTTTTGATGAATTTAGAGACTATTTTTTTTCTGAGCCTTATGTGCCCAAAAATATGTGCAGGTAAAATTTTTAAGAAGGTGCATCTTTGAAGACAATCCAGTCGCACCTACCCTGATGCTACATTCCGATCTGACGATGATGAGTAGGATCTTGTGAGTATCTTATTCTTGTTCTCATGGTTTACTTGTGTTTAATGTCGATCTTATACTTGTGTAGGGAAGGATGACAACGTCATGCTTCTTGTGCCCGCATGCCACGGATCCTCGTTTCTTGATTTAATTGATAGATATTTCGATATGGCTGTATTTGATGTTATGATACTGATATTGTGAGATTCTATGACTTGTTTACATGTAGAGATTGATATTGTGATTCTTGGTTTAAATGAAGATATTTTTTGCATGATGATTGCAATGATGTGTAGTAGGGATTACCATGCATATTAATTTCTGGAAATTAAAAATATATTTAATATGTTGAATTTATTTCTCTGGTATAATCTTTTTGTTGGAAATTTTTCATTAATTGATGCATGAAATTCTAGGTAAATGCATTGTTTAGTGAATGCAATCTTGAAGTGAAATAATTCTTTTGAATAAAATGAGCATATTTGCACATGTTATTGAGTTGATATCAATTTATTAATCTAGTTGATCTTTATAATCTTTTATGTTATTTGTTGGGAAAAAGAAATCCAAATCCATGAAAAGGAATAACTGCTCTTCTTGGCATTGTGTTTACAATGATACCTAAGATAAGAGTTGAAGTTTCAATGTAAAAAGTGTGTATCTATGTGGATGCATGCCAAGAGAGAGTTCCTTCGACATTGACTCCTCTGTCTCAAGAAAATTCTTTCTACTTATGAGACATGAATTCTATTATGTGTGGTTATGTGACCAACATACTCTAAATTCGTCACCGGAAAAAGGGTGGTAATCAATTTAGAGAATGTCAAGGACAAAAAAAAAATTGAGTGGAAAAAGATTTGGACATCCTATTCATGTAAATAAAAACATATTAGATGAAAATCTTAAAAATAAGATCAATTCATGAGATTGAAATTCTATTACTGTGCTTATTGCGAAATTTTATTTGATTGAGCTTTTGAGTCTTAAAGATTAATTTCAGAAGATGATGTATTTACTTGGAAATTTTGTGTAGGATTAATGCAATCTTCTATGGATGATTATATTTTAGAAATTTATTCGTCATGTGAAAATTTATTTTTCAATACTTGGTATTGATTTCTTTATTTGCTTGAGGACAAGCAAAGTTTGAGCCATATGTATTTGATGGCTCCAAATTTCATAACAAATTTACTGCTTATTTTATCATCTTTTTGAGTCATATGCATGCTCTTTTGCTTATTATATGCCTTTTTTATCATATACTTTAGAATCTACACCATCTTTGGTTTTTGATCAATTTCAGGCAAAAAGGCATCATTATCACCGGTTTTCAAGCAATCTCAATGCATGAAAGAGTTCCAACCATCAAGAGGAGTTTACACATCAAATTTCAAGTCAAAATAGACCTTCTAGCAAAAATACGACACTATCATATTTTTGGGCATAACTCTCACGGTACAGTATTTTCCAGTGAAACCAACCAGAAGACTTGGGCAAAATATAACACTACCGTATTTTTGGGACAGACTGCAAAAGTACCATATTTTTGAAGGATTTCAAATAGAAAGTTTCTGAATTTTTGGGCAAAATACGGCACTGCCGTATTTGTACTACGGTACCCTTTTTTTGGCCCAATTTCCCGATTTTTCCGCCGCAAACTTCAAAAGACCATATCTTGAGATTTAGGGCACCAAATTGAGATCCAAAAGAAGCTACAGACTCATCTCAACGAGGAGAGGATAAAGGGACCAAAAGCCCCAATTTTTAGGGGAGATCCAAAACGAATTGGAGAGAAGAGTGGCCACACTAGGGTTCATTGATTCTCAGCCTACAGACCATCTCCGGCCACGATTTTTGAAAGAGAGCTTCGCCTAGTGAAGGAGAATACACAGCTAAAGTTTCAGAGGATTTGGAGTCTGATCGAGGGAGAAATCAACAAACAGTGGGTGATGCCACTATTCATCACGTTTCCAGCCTATTACGGTGCTGTAATTTCGATTACAGCACTGTATTCTGTAATTTCTTCCCTCTCATCGATTTCTTACTACACTAAAATATGTCTTATTGTAATTCCTTTATCATGGTAGCTTAATCTTTCCTTGGGACATGAGGGTCTAATCTCTTTGTTTCTTAATGACTAGAAAACCCTAATTTTGTCAAAATGATTTTATTGTGATAATTTTACTTTTGTGATTGATTGCTCTTTAATTCTCCTTTGTATCTTAATATCAACATATTTTAGGATTTTGCGAAATAGACTGAGAAGTTGATTGTGAAATTCGGAACCCTAGGAATTATCGAGTTTGGAACTAACGTAAGAGATTAGGTTGTTCTTCGAATTCTAATTTTTAGAGAGTTTTAATGTCTTGTTGATTTTATGATTCTTTGGATTGAGTTAATATTTTAGACTTGATTAGAAATTGTAAGAGATTAAATTTCTAGTCGTCAGAGAACCTCGAGTAAAACTTGAGTTGAGACTCTAATGCATGAGAGTGATCTTGAGTTTCCACTTGAGGTTATTAACTTAGAATTTGGATGCACGAGAGTGATCCTCGAGTTCTTAGTTGATGGTTTACTTATTTTCAGCATTGAATATATCTTGCACGAGAGTGAAGATCGGTTCTTGGTACGATTGTTTGTGCAAGAGCAAGACAATTTATTTATGAGGTAAACTATACCTTCATCATGATAAAATGAGATTAACTGACACTTATCTTAATCTAGCCATTAGAAATTAAAGTAGATGAACCCCTATTCCCGATTACTTCTCTAATATTTTCTCCGTATTCTTTTCGATTGTTTGATTCACTATTTTCTGATTGCCTAGCTAGCAAGAAATCAATTATTCAGTACTTGGCAACAAGGTCTCTATGGTTCGATATCTATTTTATTACTTCGAGTATCCGTGCACTTGCGGAGTACAATAACATCGATATTGACATCCCCATCATCGCAACTAGGCACTGATGCATTATAGTCCCTTTGCCAAACTGATATCCGATCGGACAAGTGTGTCACCACTTGTTTTAACCCAGTCACATGGCTATGACTAAATCAGGTTCTCACTTGGGTATGGCCATACACTTTCAGTCATAGAACCATAAGGGGCCCTGTGGCTATCAAGCTTCCCTCAGGAAGGGGCAAATCCTCTATCTGTCAATTGATCTTCTCATATGGGTCACGACATACTCAATGACAACAGTTATGACCTCCCAACTACGATGAGATGTTAGGTTGTATCAAAGCATGTCCCTAACCACATAGAAGAGTCAATGACCTCAAGTCTTGGGATCAACATATCTCCTATCACTTGTTAGGATAACTCATGACACCAAGTCATTGCCTCACACCGGGTCGATCCAGTATATCTACCACTGATATACCTATATGTCTGCGTTAGTGTTTCGTACCTAACCAGCCCATATACCAGTCTCTCATGTACCATAGCTGTCCCATATCTACTAAGGTACTTGACTGGGGACAACAAGTTTGAGCACAGATCCAATCTGTCTCTAGGGACATTATCACATAAGTACACATTCGCAGATGTAAACAAACGATGATAACGACAATGCCAGAATGATATAAAAATATCAATGTTAATTAGTACAAAGATAGAACAATACTAGGTCTTAGGGCATATACACCAACAATCTCCCACTTGCACTTATACCTAAAGGTTGAGGAACCACAACCCCATATCCCTTGCATGACCATAATGCTTCTGCTGCGCCAAAGCCTTGGTCAATGGGCAAAAACTAGATAGGGCCTAGACGGTTGCTATCGCAAGTGCACGGTCTATCGCGTAATAAAAAGATCGAACCCACAGGGACTAGGGTCAAGTACTAACAAATCAGTCAATCGAAAGCTAGGTTAATGATTAATGGGAAAATGGCTAATGTCCTAGAGCTAGTAGTTAAACTAAAGCAGATTAAGAACAAGCAGCACAGAGAGCAAAGCAAATGGGGTTTTGAGATTATGAGAGATATTCGGAGTTTTAGGTTTCACCACACTGAAGCATACATAAATATTAGGGCTTGACAATTTAAATAAAGTTTTATCTAAGTTCTCAAGGTAACCTTTCCTAGGGTACAGACGCACTCCCTCTCAGGACACAGTCCGGTATCCATCTTAACCCAAGTCTCCTACTCTCGTGGCTTACTAGGGTTAAGGCGGATCCAATGGGATCTGTGAAAGATTAGGGTTCCTCGAGTGATTTCGAGTCCTCTCGCAACACAAAATCACTAGTCCAGTCTAGGGGTTCCGATGGTCAAGGTTCACCTCTCAGTCCTTCCCTCGACATCTAAAGCATGCATACATGTGGCCAGTATGTAAACATGAATTAAAACATCCTAAACATGAATAAGAACAAAGATAAATAGAGGAATATATAGATCAAGTCATATTATCAAGCATTCTTACAGTGGGCTACGCCCAAACCCTGAAAATAAGGTTTACGCTATGGTATACATCGTTAAATACATAGAATCTCTCATGAAAATTGAATCAAACCAAAGGGAATGGTGGATACTTGATTGAGGATGGCTCAGCGTGATCCTCCACGTCAGAACGAAGAGAGAAACCTGCCGGAACAGTGTCGCCGATCAGAAAATCACCCTAAAACCCTAAGTTGTCTCCATTTCGCCTCGTTCTCCTTCGTTGCTTGACCAAATCTGATGATTTTGGTCCCAAAACGTTCGTGGCTAAGCTGGGAAGGTGCTCCCCAAATTTCGTCCAATTCCGAGCCCAGAATAGAAAGTTACAGGCAAAATACCGGACGCCTACCGTGTTGTGCGTAACGATAAACGGCCGTGGATGGGTGCACGGCCATGCCCGTGTACGGCTCGGTTAACTGAATTCTGGTGACTTATGATGCACGGCCGTGCATGGGTGCACACCCATGGCCGTGTATGATGTAGAGGACTCCGATTGAGCTGAAAATTGGCGTATAGCTCCATCTCATCATGGGAAATCGTCACATACCTTCAGATTCTCCAAATTCCATCGACTTTGAGGCCAAATATATGCATTTCATTAAAACAGAGGAAAAGTGAAGGTTCTGAAGAATATGAAGCATTTGAGTAAATAAATGAGATGAAACATGCATTATGCTCTAAAATAAGAATGAAATTGAGTCACGAAATATCATATTTTTGCATGTCATCAAAATATATCGGACTTAAAGTTTTGCTTGTCCTCAAGCAATTGAATTGTCTAAAATACAATGATGACATGGAATAAGGAATCTCAAAGTAGCTTAAGTAAGTCTAATGAGGTTAATGGTTAAACACAACAACTCTTCAGGTTATAATGCAGTATGGAAATCAATTAAACCAATTATCATGAATACAATCTATAGAACATGCAAAGTTACATAACCAAAAACCTCTACAATGCATCTCACGCACATGATATGATTGATCAAGCTTTCAAAAAGCATAACACTGTGTACTAAGTCATGGGAGAATAGCATGCAGTACCACATAGTCCCTATGTGGTGCCTTTTTTTTTTTTTTAAACAACAGTGCCAAGTGCCAAGCTGTGCTTCGGTACCACTTCGGTGCCACTGTCATTATTGTAAACTATGGGGTAGTGCCAAGTATGATGAACAAGGAACTTAGGTACCACTAACCCTTTTGCTATTGAGATGCTATAAATAGTGCCAAGTGGAAGTACAAAGTGCAATGTACAAGAACACTTCGATACCACCATTATTATTTCTAACCCCCATGACAAAGTGCACAAATAAAGTAGAGTTAGAAACTAGATACAATCGCTTTCTACACATAAGATGCATATCAAGGCTAAGGTGGAGTAACAAGCATACTCTTCAAGATTCTACCAATAATGAATCGGGTTAATTACATCAATCAACTACAGTAAACCAAAGAATCATATGTGCAAACCATAACCATTATAGACCATTGGCAGATAAAAGTCAAGATTCCTAGCCCAAGCAATCAAGTAGGCATAGAACAATGCAATACTAAAGGACAAAGCAAATATCATGAATGAAAAGAGTGGGGTTGGGTAAGACACTATAGATGTTGATACGACTAAGAAAACTAAAACATGCAACTAAGAATGTAATAAACTAAAAGCAGATAGATGCAAACTAATCACTAAAATAAACTACTGGAAAAACAGAAAGCTGACCAAGTGACGGGTGAAACCAAAGAAGCTCATCCCCAGCGTCGACGGAGTATCGCTTGAAGCTCATGCACAGACTCTAAAATAGAGGATTGTGTTCGTACTTGGCGCTCCACTTCTGTCTCAAGTTGTTGGATCTGGTAATTGCCTTCAGAGACAGACAAATGAGTCTCTTCCTGTGCATCCCGGATAAAGCGGACATAGGCCTCAATGCGGTCGAGCTGGGTAGAAGGGCGTTGCTGAGCAGGTTGTGGTGGTTCAGTGGCAAGAGGTACATCCACATCTTCAACTACTTCGACTTTCCAGTTCTGCCGCTCACGAATTGTGGTGTGTGCAGGGTTTGGCAGTGGCAACTTCACATCGCTCCCGGAGAAGATCAAGCTGTAAAGTGCAAGTCCCTAAAGGGGGGGGGGGGTGAAAACCCTAATAGGCGCATATCAGAGTTTTCACAAGCGGAAGCTAGGGTTTCTAAGATCGGTTTGCATGTCATATAATCAACTTATCAATACTTGTATAGATCAAAATAGAGATCATACCAATGCCATTTCTTGGATGGCGACTTGGAAGCAAAGAAGCGTGTGCTTCTTCTCCAAAGCGTGCGCACACAAGATGATTGATGGCTTTCTCCTTGTCGTTCCTTGTGCTAGCAAGGATCTCCAAGTCTCCTGATCGTGTGAAAGGAATGTGATGATGTCTTCTGCTTGTCACACAACCTCCTAGGCGTGAAGACTATCCTCACATGAGAGAGGCGTCGAAAGGAGAAGAGAGGCGAGCGTTCATCTCGAACGTGAGGCGTGAAGTCTATTTTGGAAACCATTACTTCCAAAAATAGCAAGTCATCACTTCATGCGTTCATGCGTTCATGAACCAACCGCAAACTCCTTCTTTTGAACCATGCGCTCATGTGATGAGCCGGTTCAATTATATTTGGTTCAAAGACCAAATTAAACCAAGCATTGTCCTAGATCATATTGAACCAAAAGGTTCAAGATCTAACCATCCATCTCTTGATGCTCTTGATCTCACCGATCTAGCATCATTTCTCTCGATCGAAGCTTACCGATCTCAAGCCCTAATCAATCAAACATGATCAGACCAGATCTCACTTACAATCAGAGTTTAAATCCCTTTAAACTGAACCAAAACAATTCAGTCCACACGATCTGACTCAAGTAAGCCATATCATCAAATTGTGCGACCCTAAGGGTTTCCTTTAAATGTCGGTAACGACAACTTACGTTATCACGAACAGAGAGGGGTATCTAGCAACACATCACTGTCTCCCGATATAAAGGAAAGAGTCTTCCAAGACTACACCCAAACCATAGCACAAGTGTGAATTCAATTCACTAGACATACTTGTTTCCTTTGCCACTGGATGTTCTTATTGGATAAGCATGTCAAGCTTGTAACTCCAATATGATGAGAGTGGTTAGATCAGATGAACATAGTCATCTGGGTATGGCCATACACTTTCTCAACCATCTCATCCAGAGGGCCCCTTTTGAACATCACACTCCAAACAAGGAGAAGGCAATCCTATATCTATCACTAGCGCCCTAACATGACTCATGCTCATTATCCAAGATAGTCTATAACCATTATGTTTCAAATGATATTGAACTACCTCAAAACAATGCCAATCTGATGGAGGTGGGATCATTCACAAGTAAGGGTGCATTCAAACAACGCTTTGAGAAAATAATTTTTTTGTATTTTTAGATAAAACCCGAATTTACTCTAACGGAGTTGGAAAATATGTTTTTTGTATTTTATAAATAAGAAAGGCGACACTAAGTTACTACCAAAAGAAAGAGCACTTTAAACTATGAAATGAAATGACTAGTAGGAGTACTTACAGTGCGACCCTTGAGCATAGAAGGATCGTATCGTCCCGATCTTCAACGGTCCTACTCTGATGGAAGGTATTGCATCATTACAAACAAACACAGACAAACGAGATCCGCACATACCATGGATTCATATTACAAAATAAAACTAAGGGGGAGGTTAAGCCTCACAAGTTCCCTTAACACTTTGACTAAGGAGAAAGGGGGAGGGAGAAGAAAGACTTGCGCTTAGTAAGAGATCTCCAAGTCCTTGCGCCACCTTGAATAAGAATTCAGATTAGTGTAGAGCCAAGTTCTTAAGATCTAAAGAAAGGAGAGGGAAGGAACTTAGCCGAAAGTCTTCAAGATGCAAGCCTCCTTGTTGGCCGAGAGTGATGATGCCCCAACAACCTCCAAGTGCCTTGCTGAGACCAAGGTGGATGAGATCCTTAGAGCCTCGCCAAGAGTAAGCAAAGTCCTTCAAGGGTTGGAAGCGTTGAGAGCTTGAGAAGAAGGGGGGGAGAAGGGAAAGGGCTCGGCCCTTTGGAGAAGAGGGGAGGTAGAAAACTTCTTTAGGCGACAAGCACCAATGCTAACACAAGGATTCTTTTTTTCACTAGGCAACTAATAGACAAAGAGGGGAGGATTACAATTTATAGGCTCAACAAGCCATGGGCAAGGGTGACAATTCACCCTAGGCGCAATCACAAAGGTAGGGAAAGAAGTTGATGCACAATTAAAACATTTCCTTGGCAAATTTGAATTTCGAAATCCTTCTTTTGATGGAGCTCCTTGTGGCCGATTTCTTCTTGAGCTCCTTCCTTATTTGTTTGGATGAGAAGGCGCCCCACTTGAATTTCGAATTGCATTCCTTCAAGAGCAAGGGCGGCTAAAGGCTTCCAAAGATAACTCCTCAAATTGTGGATCTAGATGGTGATCCCTTGATTTGTGGATCTAAATGGTGATCCCCTGATTTGTGGATCTAGATTAATTCTTGATGGCTAGGCGCATTGAATTGTGGGCTGATTTCTTGCATTCGAATCAATCATCCTATTGAGTGGCGCCTTGGTTGATTTGGAAGGTGGAATTGCATTCATTGTAAGCCCCTTCAACTTGAAGTCTTTAGTTGAAGTAGTTGAAGTGCCTCCTTCCATAATTGGAGCTCTACTTGAGTGGCTTTAGCTTGAGCTTCCTAGCTTCCCTTGAGCTGGGCTATAACCTGCCCAATTATTAACACAAAGGCCAGTAGACTATTCTAGGAGCAAATAAGGAAACTACACAATGCACTAGAGCTTTATTCAATGCAAATAAGGAAAGTGCAAATAAGGAAAGAAAGATGACCTAGGAGGAAAAGCCATATCTGATGGGCTTCCTCCTAGCCCTTCCAGACCTCCTTGGGGCAGGGTTGGCCCCTCCATCACAATCATCATTTAGAAACACAAGTGATCTCAAGTCAGAGGAAATATGCCACTTGTTTGCATATAAGGATTATTCACATTGTGACAAACAATTGAATATCCTAAGTAGGGTCTGTCCAGTACATCCAATGTACCCATGAGTCTACATCTTATTCCATGCTCGAAGCATCCTATAAGATTAGAACACATATTAGTCTTAATCATATCAAGGTTGTCTCATGTTCACCAAGATATCTCGACTAAGGACAATACTGCATGTCAGCCAAGCTGAACAGCATTGAGACATTATTCAGAAGTATACATATGGCAGCAGATAATGCAACAACCTGAATAACAACCATTGCCTTTATAAACATAGAGTTTATACATGATACTGATATAATCCCAAGGCCTCAAACATTAGCCTTAAGGGCATACCCCAACAATCTCCCACTTGCACTTAATCTAATGGTTGAGAAATCTCAAACCCATATTATTACAGTGCTTCTCATGCTTCTGCTGCGCCAGAGGCTTTGTAAGCGGGTTAGCTAGATTGTCATCTGTATGAACCTTGCAGTTCTTGATCTCTCCTCGATCAATGATCTCCCGGATCAAGTGAAACCTTCTCTGTATGTGCTTGGACTTCTGGTGCGACCGTGGTTCCTTTGCTTGTGCTATTGCTCCAGTGTTATCACAGAAGATAACCAAAGGATCTGCACTCGAAGGAATAACACCAAGTTCTTGAACGAACTTACGAATCCACACTGCCTCCTTGGATGCTTCCGAGGCTGCAACATACTCGGCTTCTGTTGTGGAATCAGCAACAATAGATTGTTTGAAACTTTTCCACATCACTGCTCCTCCATTCAAGCTAAAAACATAGCCTGATTGCGATCGGAAATCATCCTGGTCAGATTGGAACGAAGCGTCAGTATATCCTTCAATGCTGAGTTCTTCCTGACCTCCATAAATCAAGAACATATCTGTGGTCCTCCGAAGATATTTCAAAATGTTCTTGACTGCAATCCAGTGTGCCTTTCCTGGATTACTTTGGAATCGACTGGTCACGCTTAACCCGTAAGCGACGTCTGGGCGAGTACACAACATCGCATACATAATGGACCCAATAGCCGAAGCATAAGGCGTATTGTCCATTTCATCTTTCTCAGTCTGTGTTTGTGGACACTGACTCTTTGAAAGATTCAGACCATGTCTGACTGGAAGATATCCTCTTTTAGAATTTTCTAAATGGAATCTCTCCAGGACTTTATCGATGTAAGTACTCTGGCACAGCCCGAGAAGCCTCTTAGATCTATCTCTGTAGATCTTCACACCTAATACATAGGCTGCTTCTCCTAAATCTTTCATCTGGAAACATTTTCTTAACCATGCCTTGACGGCATGCAGTTCAGGAATATCGTTTCCAATGATTAAGATATCATCGACGTAGAGGACTAGGAAAGTAATCACGCTCCCACTAAACCTCTTATATACACACGGGTCATCTTCATTCTTGATGAAACCAAACTTACAGATTGATTCATCAAAACGAATATTCCAGCTTCTCGATGCTTGTTTAAGTCCATAAATGGACTTCTTTAATTTGCATATTTTATGACGATCTGATGGATTGATGAAACCTTCAGGTTGTGTCATATACACATCCTCTTCTAGTTTTCCATTAAGGAAAGCGGTCTTCACATCCATTTGCCAGATCTCATAATCATAATATGCCGCTATCGCGAGAATAATCCGAATAGACTTGAACATGGCTACAGGAGAGAAAGTTTCATCATAATCTATCCCGTAGATTTGTTTGAAACCTTTCGCAACTAGCCTGCCTTTATAGGTAACCACGTTACCATCCATGTCAATCTTCTTTTTGAAGATCCACTTACAGCCTATAGGGATTACTCCCGGAGGCGGATCAACCAAATCCCAGACTTGGTTATCTGACATGGAGTCCATCTCGGCTCGCATAGCTTCAAGCCATCTTGCTGATTCCGGTCCACTGACTGCATCCGCATAAGTGAGGGGTTCATCATCAATGATGTAGACTCCGTCATAGCGCTCAGGCTGTCGACGGATCCTTCCCGATCTTCGCGGTTCCCGTGATATCTGAGCCTCAGGTTGCTCAGTAACCTGTTCTATTGGCTCAGGCTCATCCAACTGTGCTTGACTACTTTGCCCTTCTTCTGGATTTTCATCCAGCTTTATTTCTCTCCCACTGGCCTCTTGCAGAAGAAATTCCTTCTCAAGAAAAATAGCCGTTCGAGCAACAAATACTTTGTTCTCTTTGGGATCGTAGAAATAATAACCCTTAGTTTCTTTAGGGTAACCAACAAAGATACATTTATCAGATCTGCTCTCTAGTTTCCCAGAGGCGAGCTTTTTGACATAAGCCTCGCAACCCCAGATTTTAATAAATGTCAAGCTCGGCTGTTTCCCATACCATAACTCATATGGCGTCTTTGAAACGGCCTTGGATGGCACTCGGTTTAGTACCTTTGCAGCTGTTTCCAGTGCAAATCCCCAAAAGGAGTAAGGTAGAGTAGCCTGACTCATCATTGAACGAACCATATCCATTAAGGTTCTATTTCTCCTCTCGGACACACCATTCCATTGCGGTGTTCCTGGCGGAGTGAGTTGTGAGATAATCCCACACTCCTTCAGATAGTCAGTAAACTCTCGACTCAAGTATTCTCCACCTCGATCTGAACGAAGTGCCTTGATATTTCGGCCTAGCTGATTTTGTACTTCATTTTTGAACTCTTTGAACTTGTCAAAAGATTCACTCTTATGTCTCATTAGATAGACATAACCATACCTACTGAAATCATCAGTAAAGGTAATGAAGTATGAATAGCCACCTCTGGCATGTTTACTAAATGGCCCACACACATCACTGTGAATGAGGTCAAGTAAACCTGAAGCCCTTTGACCTTTATTAGAAAAAGGAGACTTCGTCATTTTACCCATTAAACAAGCTTTGCATGTATCAAGCTCCTCATAGGAGAATGATCCCAGCAGCCCATGGTCATGCAACCGCTTAATGCGCTTCTTGTTAATATGGCCTAAACGACTATGCCATAGCAAGGTGCTATCATCAGCATACTTGGCTTTCTTATTATCAATCTGTTGTACAGAACATTCCATGTCCAACATGAATAACCCATTGTTAATCGACCCAGTAGCATAAACAATATTATCAAAAGAAATATAACACTTTGAAGTTTTGCATTCAAAGGAAAACCCTTTCCTGACAAGAGCAGGAATAGAGATAATATTCTTAGTTATGCTTGGTACAAAATAACAATTGTCCAGTTCTAATACAAGACCAGATGGTAAAGAGATGTGATATTCTCCTACAGCAACAGCAGCAACCCGTGCCCCGTTTCCTACTCGTAGGTCCACCTCATGCTGTCCCACCTGTCTTCTTCTCTTGAGTTCCTGTACATTTGAACAAATGTGAACTCCACATGCAGTGTCCAACACCCATGAAATAGAAGAAGAAGATACCATGACTTCAGTCACGAAAATACCTGAGCCAGAAGCGAAAGGCTTGCTTCCCTTCTTATCTCCTTGGAGCGCTTTACAGTCCTTCTTCCAGTGACCCAACTGGCCACAATGGAAACATCTGTATTCCTTCGACCGCTTGATCTTTTGTTTCAGAGCCTTGTTGTAGCTCTTGACAGGGGCTTTGCCCTTCTTCCCCTTCTTCTTGTTCCTGGAAGGAATCATTGTTGGGGTATGCCCTTAAGGCTAATGTTTGAGGCCTTGGGATTGTATAAGTATCATGTAATAAACTCTTATGTTTATAAAGGCATGGTTATTATTCAGGTTGCTACCTTGTCTGCTGTAATAAGTGTACTTCTGAATAATGTCTCAAAGCTGTTCAGCTAGGCTGACATGCATATGTCCTTAGTCGAGATATCTTGGTGAACATGAGACAGCCTTGATATGATTGAGACTAATATGTGTGCTAATCTTATAGGATGCTTCGAGCATGAAATAAGATGTAGACTCATGGGTACATTGGTGTTGGGGTATGCCCTTAAGGCTAATGTTTGAGGCCTATGGGAATGTATCTGTATCATGTAATAAACTCTTATGTTTATAAAGGCATGGTTGTTATTCAGTTAGCTACATTGTCTGCTGCAATATATGTTCTTCTGAATAATGTCTCAAAGCTGTTCAGCTGGGCTGACATGCTATTAAGTCCTTAGTCGATGTATCTTGGTGAACATGAGACAGCCTTGATATTGTTAAGACTAATATGTGTTCTAATCTTATAGGATGCTTCGAGCATGGAATAAGATGTAGACTCATGGGTACATGGGATGTACTGGACAGACCCTACTAGGATGTTCAATTGTTTGTCACAATGTGAATATTCCTTGATTATGACAAGTGGCACATTTCCTCTGACTTGAGATCACTTGTGTTTTCTAAATGATGATTGTCATTGTTTTGAGATAGTTCAATATCGTTTGAAACATAATGATTATAGACTATCTTGGATGATGAGCTTGAGTCAGGTTAGGGCACTAGTGATAGACATAGGATTGCCGTCTCCTTGTTTAAGGAGTGTGATGTTCTAAAGGGGCCCCCTGGATGAGATGATTGAGAGAGTGTATGGCCATACCCAGGTGACTATGATCATCTGATCTAATCATGCTCATCATATTGGAATTACAAGCTTGACAGGCTTGTCCAATAAGAACATCCAGTGGCAAAGGAAAAATGCATGCCTTGTGATTTGATTCACACTTGTGCTGTTTTTGGGTGTAGTCTTGGAAGACTCTTTTCTTTATATCGGGAGACAGTGATGTGTTGCTAGATACCTCTCACTGATCGTGATAACGTAAGTTGTCGTTACCGACATTTAAAGGAAACCCTTTGGGTCGCACAATTTGATGATATGGCTTACTTAAGTCAGATCGTGTGGACTGAATTATTTGGGTTCAGTTTAAAGGGATTTAATCTCTGATTGTAAGTGAGATCTGGTCTGATCATGTTTGATTGATTAGGGCTTGAGATCGGTAAGCTTTGATCGAGAGAATGCATGCCAGATCGGTCAGATCAGGGGCATCGTTGAGATCGACGGTTAGATCGTGAACCTTAGGGTTTATTTAAGATCTAGACTAGATCATTGGCTTGATTGGTTCTTAAACCGAACCAAAGTGAACCGGCTCACTAAATGAGCGCTTGGTTCATAGGGAGAGGAGTAGGCGACAAGTTCACTTGGCGTGAACGTTGTGGTGAGGAGTGGTTACTATTTTTAGTAACCATGATCTCCACTTGAGGGGGCTCTCGTCCGAATAGAGTATGCTCTATTTTCGCCACTTCCCATATTCCTCTCGCCCATATTCCTCTCGACATTCTTGTGTGAGTGTGGCGACGCTTGACGCTTGACGCTTGACGGATTGAGGAGGATTCGGCCAAGAGAGATTGACATCTCATTTTCCCTTCACTCGTCAAAGGACCTCTTGGAACCTTGCTAGCACAAGGAGCACCAAGAGAGATAGCGACATCATCTTGTGTGTGACGACAAGGAGAAGATCTCGTTTGATCTTTACTTCCAAGGTGCCATCTAGAAATGGCAATGGTATGGATCGAATCATCTCTTATGCAATCGGTTTTTCCTTTAAGTTGATTATATAAGGTGCATGCGATTCTTAGAGACCCTATCCGCTGCTTGAAATTTGTTTTGCGCCATGCTGGGTTTCGCCCCCCTCTAGAAAGGGGTTCCAACAATTGGATGTACTGGACAGACCCTACTAGGATATTCAATTGTTTGTCACAATGTGAATAATCCTTGAATGCAACAAGTGGCACATGTCCTCTGACTTGAGATCACTTGTGTTTCTAAATGATGAATGTCATTATTTTGAGGTAGTTCAATATCATTTGAAACATAATGATTATAGACTATCTTGGATAATGATCATGAGTCAGGTTAGGACACTAGTGATAGATAAAGGATTGCCGTCTCCTTGTTCAAGGAGTGTGATGTTCTAAAGGGGCCCCCCTGTATGAGATGATTGAGATAGTGTATGGCCATACCCAGATGACTATGTTCATCTGATCTAATCATGCTCATTGTATTGGAGTTACAGGCTTGACATGCTTGTCCAATAAGAACATCCAGTGGCAAAGGAAACATGTATGCCTTGTGAAGTGGATTCACACTTGTGCTGTGGTTTGGGTGTAGTCTTGGAAGACTCTTTCCTTTATATCGGGAGACAGTGATGTGTTGCTAGATACCCCTCACTGATTGTGATGACGTGAGTTATCGTTACCGACATTTAAAGGAAACCCTTAGGGTCGCACAATTTGGTGATATGACTTACTTGAGTCAGATCGGGTGGACTGGATTGTTTTGATTCAGTTTAAAGGAGATTAAACTCTGATTGTAAGTGAGATCCAGTCTGATCATGTTTGATTGATTAGGGCTTGAGATCGGTAAGCTTTGATCGAGAGTGTGGATGCTAGATCTGGGAGATCAAGAGCATCAAAGGATGAACGGTCAGATCTTGAACCTTAGGGTTTATTTTGGTCTGGACCAATACTTGGGCTGATTTGGTTTGGTCATTGGACCAACTACATTGAACCGGCTCATATGTGAGCGCTTGGTTCATTTGTGAGATGAGATATGCGTTTGGTTCACTTCATGTGAACGCATAACGCATGTGTTGAAGACTTACCATTTATGGCATTTCGGTTTTGCCATAGTGATGAATGTCTCCACATTCGATCACAAGCTTGAAAAAAATGCTCATCTCCCCTTTAGCTCTCGACGACACTCGAACTCTCGGGTGGTAGAGGTTGACGAGAAGAAGGATCGGCCAAGAAAGCTTTCATCATCTCCTTCCATTCGACAAGGAACCTTGGGTGCCTTGCTAGCACAAGTGACGCCAAGGAAGTAAGAGATCTTCACCTTGTGTGTGAACTTTTGGAGGAGATCAAAGTTGCTCTCTTCTTCCAAGCCGACATCCAACTTCATGGCGTTGGTATGATCCCTTTAAAGATCCTTTCGCTTATACATAAGTTAACCATATGATGATCATGAGGGTGACACCCCTAAAATTGCATTTGCGCCCCCCTCTAGAAAGGGGCTTTATCCGCTTGCGCTCCCCCTTGAAGGGGACCTAACAATTGGTATCAGAGCTTGGGATTCATGTAGATTCATATGATTGCTTCATGTTGCTTGTTTGTGATCCGAGTATGTCAACGCATGTTATAGATCTATCTTGAAGTTTCATCATGTTTGCGCTTGTTACCATATATCTAGTTGCGCATGCTAATGTAGATGAAAGCTTCTTACTTTGTTGTTGCGCATGTTGTAGTTGGTTTTTACCTAAAACTTATAACATCTTGCGCGCTCCATTTAGATCTAATGGCGTCTACTATAAACCCTTAGATGGGTTGATGGGGTTGAAGTCACCTCTAGGGTAGATCCAATAGTCTGATCAGACCATCTGACAGCCTAGATGGATCGACCAGATGGCACCTGTGCGCAAGCATGAGGTGGCCATAGGTCGATTGCATCTTAGGCATGTAGCGAGGTCTGGTTGAGACAACCAGTGAACACACATGAGTTAGGCCCGGGGTCACACCCGCTTGCCAGAACTCATGAGGGTTGTTCAGCCCTTGGCGCATGCATGGTTGACCATTAGGTCAACTCGGGTCAGTTAGGACTCGGTGCATGCAAGGGCAGAGGATCTGACCAGATGGATGAGTGGATCCCTATCAATGGACCATTGTAAGGTTGTAGGACACATAAGAAAATTAAAATTGATGCCAATGGGGTTTTCAAAATTTTATTTTCTTGTTTTAGGATCACATGTTGATTGATGCCATGATGCTTGTCTATTTATTCTTATGTGGGCTGCCCATGTTAAATGTGTGCTGTGCTGGGGCCTGCGTGCCTGGAATTAAACTTGTAAATTAATTTGTGATCTGCGAATCACATTTTTAATTAATCTATTGTATAATTGACCTGCGAGTCAAACTTGTCTAGATAGATCAAATTGTATTTGATTAGACAAGAGCACAAAGGCACACATCCCAGAGGGGCATTCAGCTGGTGGCGCACCTGAGGTGCTCTTGGAGCTAGGGCCCTGGGTTGGACCAGATGAGATGCAAATGTCCCAAGAAGCTCAAGTGAAGACTTAAGATAATTTAAGGTCTTACTTAGGCTATGGGCTTTTACCACATAAGATCTGCATGCTTTCTACTTATTGCTTATAATTAGAATTGCATGTTTAGTTATCTTCTGCTATAGCCATAGGATTTGCCTGATAGTAAGAAGATAAAAGACCGTTAAAATCCAAACGCTAACATATCAAGCTCGTAAGCCTTCTGACGCGAAACCTCACTATTCTGATTATCGTTGGAGCCGTGTTGTACCCACTCAGTGGGCACGTCCATCTATCTTCAGATGGTGCTGGATTACACCTGCGTGTTACAGAGAAGGGATTTATCGCTTCTCGTTGCTCAGCATAGCACGTGGTGGTCCAGGGAGTAGGTCGGGTCAGCTTGACCATGTAGGCTACATATGTGGCGCATATGGTAGCACATGGAGGCAGCCATCTGTGGGATCAGAGACTGTGTTGTACCAACTCAGTTGGCACAGTCTGCTGGATTGCCCAGATGAAGGGGAATCGCACGGGTTGGCGATTGGCTGGGACAGCCTACCAGAAATTAGTGCTTGTCATCTCTGTGCATCTTATCTCGCCTGAGCGGGACGCGGAGACCAAGTATGAAATCTGGATCCCATCTCACTAAAAGAGTATTACTCTTTCGGACTATTTTATGGATTTTACAGTCAGCTAAAATAGTGAGAAAAAGGAATCATTCTTAAGTCCTGATTGATTCTTAACATTGATACTGACCTTGCTGTTCTTGCATTGTTGTAGATACCTGCAGCAACGAACACCATGAGCTTCAATGTGCGATCCCTACTGGAAAGGGAGAAGTTTGCTGGGCCAAACTTCTCAGACTGGTTCGGACACCTTAAGATCGTTCTTAAGGCAGAGAGGAAACTGTATGTCCTCGAGACGGCTGTGCCGCCTCAACCCGCTGCGAACGCCGCAAGGGCGGTTCGGGATGCCTATGAAAAGCATGTCGATGATAGCATTGATGTCGCTTGCCTGATGCTAGCGTCTATGACGCCACCGCTGCAGCGTCAGCATGAGGATATGTCGGCTATAGAGATCATAGCGAACCTCAAGATGCTGTATGCTGCACAGGCGAGGACAGAACGCTATAATCTGACGAAGCTCTTCTTTCAGAGCAAACTGGCTGAAGGGAGCCCAGTGGGAGCTCACGTGCTCAAGATGATTGGGCACAAGGAGGCTCTGGAGAAACTGGGGCATACCATTAACCAGGAGCTTGCTGTAGACATCATTCTACAGTCTCTTCCGCCTTCTTTCGATGCGTTCATCATTAATTTTAATATGAACAAAATCTATTGTACTCCGGCAGAGCTGTTGAATATGCTCTTGACTACTGAGGAAACTCTGAAGGGAAAGCCTTCAACCTCTGTCTTAATGGTTCCTTCAAGGAACAAGAAGAAGGGGAAGAAGGGCAAGGCCCCTGTCAAGAACTACAGTAAGGCGCTGAAACAGAAGGTGAAGCGGTCGAAGGACAACAGGTGTTTCCACTGTGGCCAGCTGGGTCACTGGAAAAAAGGACTGTAAAGCGCTCCAAGGAGATAAGAGGGGAAGCATCGCTTCTGGCTCAGGTATATATGTGACTGAGGTCATGTTATCTTCTTCTACTATATCATGGGTGTTGGACACTGCATGTGGAGTTCACATTTGTTCAAATGTACAGGAACTCAAGAGAAGAAGGCAGGTGGGACAGCATGAGGTAGACCTACGAGTTGGAAACGGGGCACGGGTTGCTGCTGTTGCTGTAGGAGACTATTTCATTTCTTTACCATCTGGCATTGTATTAGAATTAAACAATTGTTATTTTGTACCCAGTATTACCAAGAATATTATCTCTATTCCTGCTCTTGTCAGGAAAGGATTTGCCTTTGAATGCAAGATTTCAAAGTGTGTTTTATCTTATGATCATATTGTGCATGCAACTGGTTCAATTAACAATGGGTTATTCATGTTGGACATGGAATATTCTATACAAAACATTGATAATAAGAAAGCCAAGTATGCTGATGACAGCACCTTGCTATGGCATAGTCGTTTAGGCCATATTAACGAGAAGCGCATTAAGCGGTTGCATGATCATGGACTGCTGGGATCATTCTCCTATGAGGAGATTGATACATGCAAAGCTTGTTTAATGGGTAAAATGACGAAGTCACCTTTTCCTAACAAAGGTCAAAGGGCTTCAGGTTTACTTGACCTTATACACAGTGATGTGTGTGGGCCTTTTAGTAAACATGCCAGAGGTGGCTATCATTACTTCATTACCTTTACTGATGATTTCAGTAGGTATGGATATGTCTATTTGATGAGACATAAGAGTGAATCTTTTGACAAGTTCAAAGAGTTCAAAAATGAAGTACAGAATCAGCTAGGCCGAAATATCAAGGCACTTCATTCTGATCGAGGTGGTGAATACCTAAGTCATGCGTTTACTGACTATCTGAAGGAGTGTGGGATTATCTCAGAGCTCACTCCACCAGGAACACCGCAATGGAATGGTGTGTCCGAGAGGAGAAATAGAACGTTACTTGATATGGTTCGTTCTATGATGAGTCAGGCTACTCTACCGTATTCCTTTTGGGGTTTTGCACTGGAAACAGCTGCAAAGGTACTAAACCGAGTGCCATCCAAGGCAGTTTCTAAGACACCATATGAGTTATGGTATAGGAAACAGCCAAGCTTGACATTTATCAGGATCTGGGGTTGCGAGGCTTATGTCAAAAAGCTCGCCTCTGGGAAGCTGGAGAGCAGATCTGAGAAATGTATATTTGTCGGTTACCCTAAGGAAACTAAGGGTTATTATTTCTACGATCCCAAAGAGAACAAAGTATTTGTTGCTCGGACGGCCATATTTCTTGAGAAGGAGTTTCTTCTGCAAGAGGCCAGTGGGAGAGAAATAAAGCTGGATGAGATTCCAGAAGAAGGACAAAGTAGTCAAGCCCAGTTGGATGTCCCTGAGCCGGTAGAACAGGTTGTCGAACAACCTAAGGCTCAAATATCACGGGAACCGCGAAGATCGGGAAGGATCCGTCGACAGCCTGAGCGCTATGACGGAGTCTACATCATTGATAATGATGAACCCCTCACATATGCGGATGCGGTTAGTGGACCGGAGTCAGTTAGATGGCTTGAAGCTATGCGAGCCGAGATGGACTCCATGTCAGATAACCAAGTCTGGGATTTGGTTGATCCGCCTCCGGGAGTAATCCCTATAGGCTGTAAATGGATCTTCAAGAAGAAGGTTGACATGGATGGTAACGTGGTTACCTATAAAGGCAGGCTGGTTGCGAAAGGTTTCAAACAAATCTACGGGATAGATTATGATGAAACTTTCTCACCTGTAGCCATGTTTAAGTCTATTCGGATTCTTTTCGCGATAGCTGCATATTATGATTATGAGATCTGGCAGATGGATGTGAAGACAGCTTTCCTTAATGGAAATCTGTATGAGGATGTGTATATGACACAACCTGAGGGTTTCACTAATCCATCAGATCGTCATAAAATATGCAAGTTAAAGAAGTCCATTTATGGACTTAAACAAGCATCTAGAAGCTGGAATATTCGTTTTGATGAATCAATCTCTGAGTTTGGTTTCATCAAGAACGAAGATGACCCGTGTGTATATAAGAGGTTTAGTGGGAGCGTAATTACATTCCTAATCCTCTACGTCGATGACATCTTGATCATTGGAAATGATATTCCTGAACTGCATGCTGTTAAAGCATGGTTAAGGAAATGTTTCCAGATGAAAGATCTAGGAGAAGCAGCCTATGTATTAGGTGTGAAGATCTACAGGGATAGATCTATGAGGCTTCTCAGGCTGTGCCAGAGTACTTACATCGATAAAGTCCTGGAGAGATTTCATTTAGAGAATTCTAAACGAGGATATCTTCCAGTCAGACATGGTCTGAATCTTTCGAAGAGTCAGTGTCCACAAACACAGACTGAGAAAGATGAAATGGACAATACGCCTTATGCTTCGGCTATTGGGTCCATTATGTATGCGATGTTGTGTACTCGCCCAGACGTCGCTTACGGGTTAAGCGTGACCAGTCGGTTCCAAAGTAATCCAGGTATGGCGCACTGGATTGCGGTCAAGAACATTTTAAAATATCTGCGGAGGACCAAAGATATGTTCTTGATATATGGTGGTCAGGAAGAACTCAGTATAGAAGGATATACTGACGCTTCGTTCCAGTCGGACCAGGATGATTTCCGATCGCAATCAGGCTATGTTTTTAGCTTGAATGGTGGAGCAGTGGTGTGGAAGAGTTTCAAACAGTCAACTGTTGCTGATTCCACAACAGAAGCCGAGTATGTTGCAGCCTCGGAAGCATCCAAGGAGGCAGTGTGGATTCGTAAGTTCGTGAAAGAACTTGGTGTCGTTCCTTCGAGTGCAGATCCTTTGGTTATCTTATGTGATAACACTGGAGCAATCGCACAAGCAAAGGAACCACTGTCGCACCAGAAGTCCAAGCACATACAGAGACGGTTTCACTTGATCCGGGAGATCATTGATCGAGGCGAGATCAAAATCTGCAAAGTTCATACAGATGACAATCTGGCTGACCCGCTTACCAAGCCTCTGGCGCAGCAGAAGCATGAGAAGCACTGTAATAATATGGGTTTGAGGTTTCTCAACCATTAGATTAAGTGCAAGTGGGAGATTGTTGGGGTATGCCCTTAAGGCTAATGTTTGAGGCCTTGGGATTGTATAAGTATCATGTAATAAACTCTTATGTTTATAAAGGCATGGTTATTATTCAGGTTGCTACCTTGTCTGCTGTAATAAGTGTACTTCTGAATAATGTCTCAAAGCTGTTCAGCTAGGCTGACATGCATATGTCCTTAGTCGAGATATCTTGGTGAACATGAGACAGCCTTGATATGATTGAGACTAATATGTGTGCTAATCTTATAGGATGCTTCGAGCATGAAATAAGATGTAGACTCATGGGTACATTGGATGTACTGGACAGACCCTACTAGGATATTCAATTGTTTGTCACAATGTGAATAATCCTTGAATGCAACAAGTGGCACATGTCCTCTGACTTGAGATCACTTGTGTTTCTAAATGATGAATGTCATTATTTTGAGGTAGTTCAATATCATTTGAAACATAATGATTATAGACTATCTTGGATAATGATCATGAGTCAGGTTAGGACACTAGTGATAGATAAAGGATTGCCGTCTCCTTGTTCAAGGAGTGTGATGTTCTAAAGGGGCCCCCCTGTATGAGATGATTGAGATAGTGTATGGCCATACCCAGATGACTATGTTCATCTGATCTAATCATGCTCATTGTATTGGAGTTACAGGCTTGACATGCTTGTCCAATAAGAACATCCAGTGGCAAAGGAAACATGTATGCCTTGTGAAGTGGATTCACACTTGTGCTGTGGTTTGGGTGTAGTCTTGGAAGACTCTTTCCTTTATATCGGGAGACAGTGATGTGTTGCTAGATACCCCTCACTGATTGTGATGACGTGAGTTATCGTTACCGACATTTAAAGGAAACCCTTAGGGTCGCACAATTTGGTGATATGACTTACTTGAGTCAGATCGGGTGGACTGGATTGTTTTTGATTCAGTTTAAAGGAGATTAAACTCTGATTGTAAGTGAGATCCAGTCTGATCATGTTTGATTGATTAGGGCTTGAGATCGGTAAGCTTTGATCGAGAGTGTGGATGCTAGATCTGGGAGATCAAGAGCATCAAAGGATGAACGGTCAGATCTTGAACCTTAGGGTTTATTTTGGTCTGGACCAATACTTGGGCTGATTTGGTTTGGTCATTGGACCAACTACATTGAACCGGCTCATATGTGAGCGCTTGGTTCATTTGTGAGATGAGATATGCGTTTGGTTCACTTCATGTGAACGCATAACGCATGTGTTGAAGACTTACCATTTATGGCATTTCGGTTTTGCCATAGTGATGAATGTCTCCACATTCGATCACAAGCTTGAAAAAAACGCTCATCTCCCCTTTAGCTCTCGACGACACTCGAACTCTCGGGTGGTAGAGGTTGACGAGAAGAAGGATCGGCCAAGAAAGCTTTCATCATCTCCTTCCATTCGACAAGGAACCTTGGGTGCCTTGCTAGCACAAGTGACGCCAAGGAAGTAAGAGATCTTCACCTTGTGTGTGAACTTTTGGAGGAGATCAAAGTTGCTCTCTTCTTCCATGCCGACATCCAACTTCATGGCGTTGGTATGATCCCTTTAAAGATCCTTTCGCTTATACATAAGTTAACCATATGATCTACATGCGATCATGAGGGTGACACCCCTAAAATTGCATTTGCGCCCCCCTCTAGAAAGGGGCTTTATCCGCTTGCGCTCCCCCTTGAAGGGGACCTAACAATCATCAAGACAGAGGATGAAGGCTTTCCCTTTTCAAGAGTCTGATCTGTAGTATAGAGCATGTTCAGTAACTCCGCCGGCGTACAGTCGATCTTGTTCATATTAAAATTAATGATGAATGGATCGAAAGAGGCCGGGAGAGACTGCAGGATAATGTCTACAACAAGCTCCTAATTGATGGTGTGTCCCAGTTTCTCTAGAGCCTCCTTGTACCCAATCATCTTGAGTACGTGAGCTCCCACTGGACTCCCTTTAGTCAGTTTGCTCTGAAAGAAAAGTTTAGTCAAGTTATAGCGTTCAGTCCTTGCCTGTGCAGCATACAGCATCTTGAGATTTGCTATAATTTCAATAGCAGATAAATCTTCATGCTGACGCTGAAGCTCTGGCGTCATAGACGCAAGCATAAGGCAAGCGACATCAATGCTATCATTGACATGCTTCTCATAAGCTTCCCGAACCGCCCTTGCGGCGTTCGCAGCGGGTTGAGGCGGTATTGCCGTCTCGAGGACATACAGCTTCCTCTCAGCCTTAAGAACAATCTTAAGGTGTCCATACCAGTCTGAGAAGTTTGGCCCAGCAAACTTCTCCCTTTCCAGTAAGGATCGCACATTGAACGCTGTGGTGTTCGTTGCTGCAGTAATCTACAACATTGCAAGAACAGCAAGGTCAGTATCAATGTTAGAATCAATTCAGGACTTAAGAATGATTCTTTTCTCACTATTTTATCTGACTGAAAAATCCAGTAAAACAGTCCGAAAGAGTAAAACTCTTTTAGTGAGATGGGATCCAGATTTCATACTTGGTCTCCGCGTCCCGCTCAGGCGAGATAAGATGCACAGAGAGTACAAGCACTAATCTCTGGTAGGCAATCCCTGCCAATCGCCAACCCGTGTGATTCCCCTTCATCTGGGCAATCCAGCAGACTGTGCCAACTGAGTTGGTACAACACAGTCTCTGATCCCACAGATGGCTGCCTCCATATGGCTACCATATGCTCAATATGTAGCCTACATGGTCAAGCTGACCTGACCTACTCCCTGGACCACCACGTGCTATGCTGAGCAACAAGAAGCGATAAATCCCTTCTCTGTAACACGCAGGTGTAATCACACACCGTCTGAAGATAGATGGGCGTGCCCACTGAGTGGGTACAACACGGCCCCAACGATAGTCAGAACAGTGAGGTTTCGCGTCAGAAGGCTTACGTGCTTGATATTCATCATTGGATTTTAACGGTCCTTTTATCTTCTTAACTATCATGCAAATCTTATGGTGATAGCAGAAGAATGAATCATGCAGATACTAAATTACTTAAACAGTAAATTGAAAGCATGATGATCTTATGTGGTAAAAGCCCATTAAGCCTAAGTAAGACCTTAATTTAACTTAAGTCTTCACTTGAGCTCTTCATGGGTCTTTTTGCAAATCCATCTGGCCCAGCCCAGGCCCAAGCGCCCTCTGCAGCTCAGATGCATGCGCCCACCAGACTGGTTGCGCCTGTTCTAGAGTCAAACTCTAGACCTCCCACCTGGTGAAGCCACTTGCTGCAAGCGCCTCTACCATGTGTGCTCTGTGCTCATGTCTGATCAAAATACATTTTAATCTATCTAGACATGATTGACACGCAGGTCAATTACACATTAATATAAATTGAAATGTGATTCGCAGATCACAATAAAATTTACAATTTAATCCAGGCACGCAGGCCCCAGCACAGCACACATTAATTGGGCAGCCCACATAAGATGAAATAGACATTCATTATGTTATACAAACAACATGTGATCCAAAACAGGAAAATAAAATTTTCGAAAATCCCATTGGCATCAATTTTATTTCCTTATGAGCCCTACTACCTTACAACGGTCCATTAATAGCGATCCACTCATCAGACCTAGTCAGACCCATTGCCCTTGCATGCACCGAGTCATAACCGACTTGTGTCGACCTCATGGTCAACAATGCATGCTTTAAGGGCTGAACGTCCCTCATGAGTTCTGGCAAGCGGGTGTGACCCCCGGGCCTTAATCATGAGCGTTCATTGGTTGTCTCAATCAGACATCCCTACATGCCCTTCTGCAGTCGACCTATAGCCACCTGATGCTTGCGCATAGGTGCCATCTGGTCGACCCATCTAGGCTGTCAGATAGTCTGATCAGACTGTTGAGTCTATACTGGACGATGACTTCAACCCTAATAACCCGTCTAAGTTTTTCAAGTAGGCGCTTAGATCTAAATGAGTCGCGCAATATTTTACAAGTTTTGACAAAAACATTTGAACAAAGCGCAAACAAACATCATGCGCCAATAAGTAACATGTATAAACATGAAAATCATACATGCGCCAACATTTCATAACTAGCATGTATTTTCGCATGTTGCTTAGGTTTAGATCTACAAATCGCAAACATGGATCACAGAAACCTATGCTCTGATACCAATTGCAAGTCCCTAAAGGGGGGGGCGAAAACCCTAATAGGCGCATATCAGAGTTTTCACAAGCGGAAGCTAGGGTTTCTAAGATCGGTTTGCATGTCATATAATCAACTTATCAATACTTATATAGATCAAAATAGAGATCATACCAATGCCATTTCTTGGATGGCGACTTGGAAGCAAAGAAGCATGTGCTTCTTCTCCAAAGCGTGCGCACACAAGATGATTGATGGCTTTCTCCTTGTCGTTCCTTGTGCTAGCAAGGATCTCCAAGTCTCCTGATCGTGTGAAAGGAATGTGATGATGTCTTCTGCTTGTCACACAACCTCCTAGGCGTGAAGACTATCCTCACACGAGAGAGGCGTCGAAAGGAGAAGAGAGGCGAGCGTTCATCTCGAACGTGAGGCGTGAAGTCTATTTTGGAAACCATGACTTCCAAAAATAGCAAGTCATCACTTCATGCGTTCATGCGTTCATGAACCAACCGCAAACTCCTTCTTTTGAACCATGCGCTCATGTGATGAGCCAGTTCAATTATATTTGGTTCAAAGACCAAATTAAACCAAGCATTGTCCTAGATCATATTGAACCAAAAGGTTCAAGATCTAACCATCCATCTCTTGATGCTCTTGATCTCACCGATCTAGCATCATTTCTCTCGATCGAAGCTTACCGATCTCAAGCCCTAATCAATCAAACATGATCAGACCAGATCTCACTTACAATCAGAGTTTAAATCCCTTTAAACTGAACCAAAACAATTCAGTCCACACGATCTGACTCAAGTAAGCCATATCATCAAATTGTGCGACCCTAAGGGTTTCCTTTAAATGTCGGTAACGACAACTTACGTTATCACGAACAGAGAGGGGTATCTAGCAACACATCACTGTCTCCCAATATAAAGGAAAGAGTCTTCCAAGACTACACCCAAACAATAGCACAAGTGTGAATTCAATTCACTAGACATACTTGTTTCCTTTGCCACTGGATGTTCTTATTGGATAAGCATGTCAAGCTTGTAACTCCAATATGATGAGAGTGGTTAGATCAGATGAACATAGTCATCTGGGTATGACCATACACTTTCTCAACCATCTCATCCAGAGGGCCCCTTTTGAACATCACACTCCAAACAAGGAGAAGGCAATCCTATATCTATCACTAGCGCCCTAACATGACTCATGCTCATTATCCAAGATAGTCTATAACCATTATGTTTCAAATGATATTGAACTACCTCAAAACAATGCCAATCATCATTTAGAAACACAAGTGATCTCAAGTCAGAGGAAATATGCCACTTGTTTGCATATAAGGATTATTCACATTGTGACAAACAATTGAATATCCTAAGTAGGGTCTGTCCAGTACATCCAATGTACCCATGAGTCTACATCTTATTCCATGCTCGAAGCATCCTATAAGATTAGAACACATATTATTCTTAATCATATCAAGGTTGTCTCATGTTCACCAAGATATCTCGACTAAGGACAATACTGCATGTCAGCCAAGCTGAATAGCATTGAGACATTATTCAGAAGTATACATATGGCAGCAGATAATGCAACAACCTGAATAACAACCATTGCCTTTATAAACATAGAGTTTATATATGATACTGATATAATCCCAAGGCCTCAAACATTAGCCTTAAGGGCATACCCCAACATAAAGTTCACCTTCCTTCACTATCATCCGCATCGAAACGCAGGAATCGAGATCAAGTTGGCAGTTGCCCCGGGCTTGCTCCATTTGGTAGGGATGAATCCCTACTGCTCGAGCGATAGGGGTGAGAAGTCCCCCGAGAGCTATTGCACCTTTCGGTGCCCTTGATACTTTCTGGAGTTGTCGGGCAAAGTGAAAAGTGTTGGTGTATATGCCCTAGGACCTAGTTTTGGTCCATCTTTGTACTACTTGACTCTGATATTCATATATCTTTCTGGCATTGTCGTTATCATTGTTTGTCTACACCTGCGATTGTGTACCTACATGATAATGTCCCTGGAGACAGATTGGATCTATGCTCGAACTATAATCCCCAGTCGATGTGCCTTAGTGGATATGGGACAGCTATGGTGCTTGTGAGACTGGTATGTGGGCTGGTTAGGCACGTGGTGCTAACGCAGACACATGGGTATATCATTGGAGGATATACTGGATAGACCCGCTGTGAGGCTATGACTTGGTGTCATGAGTTCCTCATAAGTGACAGGAAATGCATTGATCCCTTGACTTGAGGTCATTGACCATTCTATATGGTTAGGGACTTGCTTTGATGCAACCTAACACCTCGCCGTAGTTGGGAGGTCATAACGGTTGTCATTGAGCATGTCACGACCCATATGAGAAGGTCAATGGACAGACATAGGATTTGCCCCTTCCTTAGGGAAGCATGATATCCATGGAGCTCCTCTATGGTTCTATGACTGAAAGTGTATGGCCATACCTAGGTGAGAACCTGATTTAGTCATAACCATGTGATTGGGTGAAAACAAGTGGTGACACACTTGTCCAATCGGATATCAGTTCGGCAAAGAGATTGTAATGCATCTGTACCTTGTTGCAATGATGGGGATGTCGATGTCGATATCCATTCCGATGACTTGGGTAGCAGCGATGCACTGCTAGGTGCCACTCACTGCTTGTGGTGACATTTGGTCAGCAACTGCCAACGTCAGAGGGACCTACAGGGTCGCACACCTTGATACTTGAGTTCTCGTATTGATCGGGAAGCCTTATGATCGAGTTATTGGATAACACGGATCTAATTGGGAGATTTCATCAGCGCCAATGGGCCTGATGAGATGGAAGAATGTTATTGGAGCCAAACTTCATTTTTGGCAGGTTGACCCGTATTTGACCATGGTTGGTCACATTTGGATTAGGGTTGCATTGGATTGGATCCAAGTGCTTAATCAACCCATGCAATGAAGTTTGGGCTGGCTCATTATCCAATGAGGCCCAATAATAAGTTGTCATGAAGAGGCAATAGGCTAAAAGGGTATAATGGGGAGGAAGCCAAGCCCATTGGCGCCTAAGGGGCATAATGGGGTTTGGATGGCAAATTTGCTTCATTAAGGAAGCTTTATGCGCCTAGCCCTCTCCCATTGATAGTGTGAATGCATTAAGCCATTGCTTGGGGCGCAAGGCTAGGCCTTGGCGCACAAGGCAAGGCTTGGTAGCTTATGGAAAGGTTGAATGAGGTTTATGGTAAAGTCTTGGAGACTTTCCTTACCTCAAACCTTCTCATCCAAGCCATACACTTGTCATGATCTCAACCCTTGCCCTAACCGCCTCTAGCTCTTTATAAGTGACCCTAGCGGCCCCCTCTTGAGAGGTGACAATCCTTAGAGGCGTGACAACAAGAGGAGGGGCGAAAGCAAGGGCTTGAAGGGCGACAACACCAAGAAGTGGCGCATCTTCTTCTGTCTTCCAAACCCTAGCCGCAAGCTCCCTTCTTCCTCCCTTGGCGCAAGAAGAAGTAAAGGCTTGGCGGTTTCCCTCTCCCTCATCCTTCTTCATCTTTGGCGCATCTACCTTGGAGGTGGCGCATACTTTGAAGAAGGAGCACAAGACTTGGATCTTCTTCCCGAGGCTAGCACCGGGCATGGAAGAAGAGAACTCAAGAGATCCGTGTGTGCGAGACTGCAGAGGGCGCACACTTGGGCGCCTGCATCGGCATCGCTCTTCATTGCTCTTAAGGTATTTCCTAACTCATCGTGTCGACTCCCTTGCTTGCGATCTTCACTGGGTTTTTGGGACCGGCCTGTTTCGGGGACATTCTTCCGCTGCGAAAAATGTATGTCTATAACTCTGAAAATTGTAAAATGTCACCGGGGTTTCCCAACAGTGGTATCAGAGGGAGTTGCAAGACTCGAACGATGTTCTATGCTTTTCTTTCATGCTCACATGCCATATCTATATTTTCATAAATAGCATGATGCATGGCAAACAATTTTTCTAAGTAGGAAAAATTGAGGTTTCTTGTTTCTATCATCCTCTCAATCTCTTTTGGAATTTTTGGACTATTTTTCTTGTTTGATTTAAAGATCAAAGGCACACGTAATTTTGTCAAGTAGGACGGGCATTGTGTCTTCGGACTGGCCAAGTCTCTTGATCTGAGAAAATTGCCAGCCGAAAGGATCTCTGAAATCATCATGAAAAATAAATCGCAATTAACCAAAAGATTTGTGAGAAGAAGATGAGAAAAAGAGACTAGTTTTATGAAAAAGTAAAATTTTAGATTTTACGTTTTTCATGAGCATGTAGAATTGCATGAGTAAATACCATGATTGTGCATAATGTTGTGATCATGAGTCAAGCCCCTCTTGCATGCCTGTGATGTATCCTTGTGCGGCCTGCGTGCCATCTTTTTTCATTATTTTTGTAAAAATTAAGAGGAAGATTAAGGGCTAGGCGCATCCTTCTTGGACCTTGATGCTCGCATCTTGCTTGATGGCGCAAGCATGCAAGGTGGCGCATTCAAGCTGGTGCTTGGTTGCTTGGTGGCGCAAGAAAGCTTGGCCAAACCTCTTTTGGTTTGAGAGCTTGCTATCTTGGCCCCTTTGCATGGTGGCGCACCTTCCTTGGAGGAAGACCATGGCATTGGCCGAACCTATGGGGAACTTTTAAAGTGTACCTCTAGGGTTTAAGAGCTAAACCATGAGAGAAGGACCTTGGAGCCAACCTTGAAGTTCAAGCTAGAGGTCGGCTAGGCTAGGTCTAGTTTTTGGGGCTTGAGTTCTAGGACAAGAGTTCAACCTCTTTCATGGCATGGATTGGTTCAATGTCTTGAATAGGATATGATCACATCATTCTTTACTGCTTTTATTATTATCTGCAAAAGTATGCCTGTAATGTTTTATCGTTATGTTATCACCATAGGATTGCATGCCTGTAATGATAGACATAAGATAAAACTGAGATGATGTGACCTTAAACAAAAACCCTCAATTAAAATATCAAGTCTAGTAGCCTTCTAACGCGTAGCCCTCACTAAGCTATCGATCAGTGGAGTTGTGAATTGTTTCCCACCCTCGTGGGACACACCCACTTATCTTTAGAAAGTGCGTGGTGGCAATGGTTTCCCCAGTCCAGTTTTAACCTGGGAGTGCCTCCGCAAGGAAACTCGTTGGCCTTGGGCATAACGGTTAGGAATGGACTTGACTAGAAGTTCACATGTGCTGGGCACATGGTGAAAGTCTAGAGGCATCGTTGAGAGGTAAGGGTTTCATGTTGTATCCAGCCCTCGCTGGACATGAAATGCCCAGACTGTCTCAACAAGGGGAGTTGCTTGGAGCAACCGGCCGGCGCGCCCACCTTAGGAAACATGGGTTACTTTGTGCATCTCATCCCACCCTCGTGGGACGCGAAGCCTCATGTGAAATAAGGATCCCATCTCACTAGGAAGTTTTAAACTTCCCGATTGACTTTGTGGGTTGTCAATTCGAATTTAAAATAGTGGGAGCCATGGTCATTTAAAACAAGTCTAGTTTAAATGACTCGAAGTAGTACTAATCTGCTGTTTCTTGGTTGTTGTAGAACAATGGCTATGAACAATGGCAGATGGTCACTGCGATCTACCCTGGAAAGGGATAAGTTGGTTGGATCCAACTTAAAGGATTGGTATATGAACTTGAGAATTGTGCTCAAGCTCGAGAGGAAGCTATATGTCCTTGAGAAGCCAATTCCTGAGCCACTTCCATGCTTGGCCTCGGCGGCTGAGAAGGATGCTTATGATAAGCATCAAGCTGATACTTTGGAGGTTGCACAATTGATGCTAACCAACATGTCGCCCGAGCTTAGAGGGCAATATGAATCTAAGAGTGCCTCTGAAATTATTTCTAATCTAAGGCAGCTCTTTGATGCATTGGTTGAGCTCAACCCTCCTAAAGTAAACATTCAGTACGTTGAGCCCAAAGGCTTAACTAATACATTGAAAACAAAGATGGAAAGAGTCAGGAATAATAAGTGCTACTCATGTGGAGGACCACCTCACATGATAAAGGACATAGTACGACTTCAGAATGAGAAGAATGTTGGGGTATGCCCTTAAGGCTAATGTTTGAGGCCTAGGGATTCTTTCAGTATCATGTATAAACTCTTATGTTTATAAAGGCAATGGTTGTTATTCAGTTTGTTACATCATCTGCTGCAATATGTACACTTCTGAATAATGTCTCAATGCAGTTCAGCTTGGCTGACAAGCAGTTAAGTCCTTAGTCGAGATATCTTGGTGAACATGAGACAGCCTTGATATGATTGAGACTAATATGTGTTCTAATCTTATAGGATGCTTCGAGCATGGAATAAGATGTTGACTCATGGGTACATTGGATGTACTGGACAGACCCTACTAGGATATTCAATTGCTTGTCACAATGTGAATAATCCTTGTATGCGAACAAGTGGCATACTTCCTCTGACTTGAGATCACTTGTGTTTGTAAATGATGATTGTCATTGTTTTGAGGTAGTTCAATATCATTTGAAACATAATGGTTATAGACTATCTTGGATGATGAGCATGAGTCATGTTAGGGTGCTAGTGATAGATATAGGATTGCCGTCTCCTAGTTTGGAGTGTGATGTTCTATAGGGGCCCCCTGGATGAGATGATTGAGAAAGTGTATGGCCATACCCAGGTGACTATGTTCATCTGATCTAATCATTCTCATCATATTGGAGTTACAGGCTTGACACGCTTGTCCAATAAGAACATCAAGTGGCAAAGGAAACATGTATGTCTAGTGAAGTGGATTCACACTTGTGCTGTGGTTTGGGTGTAGTCTTGGAAGACTCTTTCCTTTATATCGGGAGACAGTGATGTGTTGCTAGATACCCCTCACTGATCGTGATAACGTAAGTTATCATTACCGACATTTAAAGGAAACCCTTAGGGTCGCACAATTTGATGATATGGCTTACTTAAGTCAGATCGTGTGGACTGAATTGTTTGGATTCAGTTTAATGGGATTTAATCTCTGATTGTAAGTGAGATCTGGTCTGATCATGTTTGATTGATTAGGGCTTGAGATCGGTAAGCTTCGATCGAGAGAATGGATGCTAGATCGGTGAGATCAGGAGCATTAAGAGATGAACGGTTAGATCTTGAACCTTTAGGGTTTATTGTGATCTAGACCAAATTGCTTGGCTTAATTGGTCTTTGAACTAAACCCAAATTGAACCAGCTCATCAAGTGAGCGCATGGTTCAAGGGTGAAGAGGAATTTGCGATTGGGGTAAACCCATGGTCGCATGTTGAGGAGCGGCTTTCTATTTTTAGAAGGCATGATCACTTACGTGACCACGCCTCACGTTACTCTCCTTTTTCACGCCTATTGTCGCCTTGGCTCTTGCTCTCGACGTTAGAGCATTCTTGTGGTTGAAGGGGTTGACGATAAGGAGGTCTCGCCAAGCAAAACTTCTTCTCTTCCCTTTCCATTCGAAAAAGGACTCCTTAGAACCTTGCTAGCACAAGGAGCACTAAGGGAGTAGGCGACATCATCTTGTGTGCGCACCATTTGGAGGAGAAGCGCTTGAGTCTCTTCTTCCTAGACGCCATCCAAGGAATGGCTTCGGTAAGAATCGATTCCTTCATTCTTGTTTGCAATCGGTTTAAAAGTTGATCATATCTCATGCTATCGATCCCTAGAAATCCATTCCGCTGTTTTAAAACCTCCATATGCGCCAGTAGGGTTTCGCCCCCCCTTGTTTAGGGGACTTTCAACTGGTATCAGAGCGAGGTTGTATGCATGTTTTATGATTGCTTGATGCTTATTGTGATCCTTGTTTGTGCAATTCACTAGATCTAATGCTTACATGCAAAAAACGACATGATATGTTAGTTGGCGAAAACTTAATGTATATGTTTTCTTGGCGCATGTATCTTGGCGCATATTGGTTTTTCACAAAACTATATTACTTGCGCACTTACCATTAGATCAGAGGCGCCTACTGTAAACCCTTAGACATGTTATTAGGGTTGAAGTCACAGTCTAGTCAAGATCCAACCAGTCTGATCAGACTATCTGACAGCCTAGATGGGTCGACCAGATGGCACCTCTGCGCAAGCAAGAGGTGGCTATAGGTCGACTGCGGACAGGCGTGTAGCGATGTCTGGTTGAGACAACCAGTGAACGCACATGAGTTAGGCCCGGGGTCATACCCGCTTGCCAGAACTCATGAGGTCGTTCAGCCCTTGGTGCATGCATGGTTGACCATTAGGTCGACTCAAGTCAGTTAGGACTTGGTGCATCCCAGGGCAGTGGATCTGACTAGATCTGATGAGTGGATCCCTATTAATGGACCGTTGTAAGGTAGTAGGGCACATAAGGAAAATAAAAGTGATGCCAATGGGTTTTCGAAAATTTTATTTTCTTGATTGGATCACATGATGATTGTATACATGATGCTTGTTTATTTCATCTTATGTGGGCTGCCTATCTTAATGTGTGCTGTGCTGGGGCCTGCGTGCCTGGATGTTAATTTGTAAATTATTTAATGTGATCTGCGAATCACATTTTTAATTAATTTATAAAGTGTAATTGACCTGCGTGTCAATCATGTCTAGATAGATTAAATTGTATTTTAATCAGACATGAGCACAGAGCACACTTGGTAGAGGCGCATGCAGCAGTGGCTTGACCAGGTGGGAGGTCCAGGGTTCGACTCTGGGATAGGCGCATTTACCTGGTGGGCACACCTGAGCTGCAGTGGGCGCTTGGGCCCTGGGTTGGGCCAGATGAGAAGAAAAAGCCCCATGAAGAAAGCAAGTGAAGACTTAAGTTAAAATTAAGGTCTTACCTAGGCTTAATGGGCTTTTACCACATAAGATCATCATGCTTTCATTTATTGTTTATAATTAGAATTGCATGATTTAATCTTCTGCTATCACCATAGGAATTGCATGATAGTTAAGAAGAAAAAAAGACCGTTAAAATCCAACGCTAAAATATCAAGCTCGTAAGCCTTCTGACGCGAAACCTCACTGTTCTGACTATCGTTGGGGCCGTGTTGTACCCACTCAGTGGGCATGCTCATCTATCTTCAGACGGTGCGGGATTACACCTGCGTGTTACAGGGAAGGGATTTATTGCTTCTCGTTGCTCAGCATAGCACGTGGTGGTCCAGGGAGTAGGTCGGGTCAGCTTGACCATGTAGGCTATATATGTGGCGCATATGGTAGCTATATGGAGGCAGCCATCTGTGGGGTCAAAGATTGTGTTGTACCAACTCAGTTGGCACAGTCTGCTGGATTGCCCAGATGAAGGGGAATCGCACGGGTTGGCGATTGGCAGGGATTGCCTACCAGAAATTAATGCTTGTACTCTCTGTGCATCTTATCTCGCCTGAGCGGGACGCGGAGACCAAGTGTGAAATCTGGATCTCATCTCACTAAAAGAGTGTTACTCTTTCGGGCTGTTTTGCTGGATTTTTCAGCCAGATAAAATAGTGAGAACAGGAATCGTTCTTAAGTCCTGGATTGATTCTAAAACATTGATACTGACCTTGCTGTTCTTGCATTGTTGTAGATAACTGCAGCAACAAACACCACGAATTTCAATGTGCGATCCCTACTGGAAAGGGAGAAGTTTGCTGGGCAAAACTTCTCAGACTGGTACGGACACCTTAAGATTGTTCTTAAGGCTGAGAGGAAGCTGTATGTCCTCGAGACGGCTATACCGCCTCAACCCTCTCCGAACGCCGCAAGGGCGGTTCGGGATGCTTATGAAAAGCATGTCAATGATAGCATTGATGTCGCTTGCCTGATGCTAGCGTCTATGACGCCAGAGCTGCAGCGTCAGCATGAGGATCTATCGGCTATAGATATTATAGCTAACCTCAAGTTGCTATATGCTGCACAGGCTAGGACTGAACGCTACAATTTGACTAAGCTTTTCTTTCAGAGCAAACTGGCTGAAGGGAGTCCAGTGGGAGCTCACGTACTCAAGATGATTGGGTACAAGGAGGCTCTAGAGAAACTGGGACATACCATCAATCAGGAGCTTGCTGTAGACATCATTCTTCAGTCTCTTCCGGCTACCTTTGATCCGTTCATCATTAATTTTAATATGAACAAGATCGACTGTACCCCGGCAGAGTTACTGAATATGCTCTTGACTACAGAGCTGACTCTTAAGGGAAAGCCTTCATCCTCAGTCTTGATGTTTCCTTCAAGGAACAAAAGGAAGGGGAAGAAGGGCAAAGCCCATGTCAAGAACTACAACAAGGCTCTGAAGCAAAAGCTAAAGCGGTCGAAGGAATACAGATGTTTCCATTGTGGCCAGCCAGGTCACTGGAAAAAGGACTGTAAAGCGCTCCAAGGAGACAAGAAGGGAAGTTTCGCTTCTGGCTCAGGTATTTTCGTGACTGAGGTCATGGTTTCTTCTTCTATATCATGGGTGTTGGACACTGCATGTGGAGTTCACATTTGTTCAAATGTACAGGAACTCAAGAGAAGAAGACAGGTGGGACAGCATGAGGTGGACCTACGAGTTGGAAACGGGGCACGGGTTGCTGCTGTTGTTGTAGGAGTTTATTACATCTCATTACCATCTAGGCTTGTATTGGAACTAGACAGTTGTTACTTTGTACCAAGCATTACGAAGAATATTATCTCTATTCCTGCTCTTGTCAGGAAAGGGTTTTCCTTTGAATGCAATATTTCAAAGTGTGTTCTTGCTTATGATAATATCGTTTATGCTACTGGGTCAATTAACAATGGGTTATTCATGTTGGACATGGAATGTTCTATACAGCAAATTGATATTAAGAAAGCCAAGTATGCTGATGACAGCACCTTGCTATGGCATAGTCGTTTAGGCCATATTAACAAGAAACGCATTAAGCGGTTGCATGACCATGGACTGCTGGGATCATTCTCCTATGAGGAGCTTGATACATGCAAAGCTTGTTTAATGGGTAAAATGACGAAGGCTCCTTTTCCTAACAAAGGTCAAAGGGCTTTAGGTTTACTTGACCTTATACACAGTGATGTGTGTGGGCCGTTTAGTAAACATGCCAGAGGTGGCTATCTATACTTCATTACCTTTACTGATGATTTCAGTAGATATGGGTATGTCTATTTAATGAGACATAAAAGTGAATCTTTTGACAAGTTCAAAGAGTTCAAAAATGAAGTACAGAATCAGCTAGGCCGAAATATCAAGACACTTCACTCAGATCGAGGTGGAGAATACCTAAGTCGTGAGTTTAATGACTATCTGAAGGAGTGTGGGATTATCTCACAGCTCACTCCGCCAGGAACACCGCAATGGAATGGTGTGTCCGAAAGGAGGAACAGGACCCTATTGGATATGGTTCGTTCTATGATGAGTCAGGCTACTCTACCTTACTCTTTTTGGGGATTTGCACTGGAAACAGCTGCAAAGGTACTAAACCGAGTGCCATCCAAGGCAGTTTCAAAGACTCCATATGAGTTATGGTATGGGAAACAGCCGAGCTTGACATTTATTAAGATCTGGGGTTGCGAGGCTTATGTTAAAAAGCTCGCCTCTGGGAAACTAGAGAGTAGATCTGAAAAATGTATCTTTGTCGGTTACCCTAAGGAAACTAAGGGTTATTATTTCTACGATCCCAAAGAGAACAAGGTATTTGTTGCTCGAACGGCCATTTTTCTTGAGAAGGAATTTCTTCTGCAAGAGGCCAGTGGGAGAGAAATAAAGCTGGATGAGAATCCAGAGGAAGGACAAAGTAGTCAAGCACAGTTGGATGTGCCTGAGCCAGTAGAACAGGTTATTGAACAACCTGAGGCTCAGATATCACGGGAACCGCGAAGATCGGGAAGGATCCGTCGACAGCCTGAGCGCTATGACGGAGTCTACATCATTGATCATGATGAACCCCTCACTTATGCGGATGCGGTCAGTGGACCGGACTCAGCAAGATGGCTTGAAGCTATGCGCGCCGAGATGGACTCCATGTCAGATAACCAAGTTTGGGATTTGGTTGATCCGCCTCCGGGAATAATCCCTATAGGCTGTAAATGGATCTTCAAGAAGAAGATTGACATGGATGGTAACGTGGTTACCTTTAAAGGCAGGCTAGTTGCGAAAGGTTTCAAACAAATCTACGGGATAGATTATGATGAAACTTTCTCTCCTGTAGCTATGTTCAAGTCTATTCGGATTATTCTTGCGATAGCAGCATATTACGATTATGAGATCTGGCAGATGGATGTGAAGACCGCTTTCCTTAATGGAAAACTGGATGAGGATGTGTATATGACACAACCTGAAGGTTTCACTAATCCATCAGATCGTCATAAAATATGCAAGTTAAAGAAGTCCATTTATGGACTTAAACAAGCATCAAGAAGCTGGAATATTCATTTTGATGAATCAATCAGTGAATTTGGTTTCATCAAGAATGAAGATGACCCGTGTGTATATAAGAGGTTTAGTGGGAGCGTGATTACTTTCCTAGTCCTCTACGTCGATGATATCTTGATCATTGGAAATGATATTCCTGAAATGCATGCGGTTAAGGCATGGTTAAGGAAATGTTTCCAGATGAAAGATTTAGGAGAAGCAGCCTATGTATTAGGTGTGAAGATCTACAGGGATAGATCTAAGAGGCTTCTCGGGCTGTGCCAGAGTACTTACATCGATAAAGTCCTGGAGAGATTTCATTTAGAGAATTCTAAAAGAGGATATCTTCCAGTCAGACATGGTCTGAATCTTTCGAAGAGTCAGTGTCCACAAACACAGACTGAGAAAGATGAAATGGACAATACGCCTTATGCTTCGGCTATTGGGTCCATTATGTATGCGATGTTGTGTACTCGCCCAGACGTCGCTTACGGGTTAAGCGTGACCAGTCGATTCCAAAGTAGTCCAGGTCAGGCACACTGGATTGCGGTCAAGAACATTTTAAAATATCTGCGGAGGACCAAAGATATGTTCTTGGTGTATGGTGGTCAGGAAGAACTCAGTATTGAAGGATATACTAACGCTTCGTTCCAATCTGACCAGGATGATTTCCGATCGCAATCAGGCTATGTTTTTAGCTTGAATGGAGGAGCAGTGGTGTGGAAGAGTTTCAAACAGTCTATAGTTGCTGATTCTACCACGGAAGCCGAGTATGTTGCAGCCTCAGAAGCATCCAAGGAGGCAGTGTGGATTCGTAAGTTCGTTCAAGAACTTGGTGTTGTTCCTTCGAGTGCAGATCCTTTGGTTATCTTCTGTGATAACACTGGAGCAATCGCACAAGCAAAGGAACCACGGTCGCACCAGAAGTCCAAGCACATACAGAGACGGTTTCACTTGATCAAGGAGATCATAGATCGTGGTGAGATCAAGGTCTGCAAGGTTCATACAGATGACAATCTAGCTGACCCGCTTACTAAGCCTCTGGCGCAGCAGAAGCATGAGAAGCACTGTAATAATATGGGTTTGAGATTTCTCAACCATTAGATTAAGTGCAAGTGGGAGATTGTTGGGGTATGCCCTTAAGGCTAATGTTTGAGGCCTAGGGATTCTTTCAGTATCATGTATAAACTCTTATGTTTATAAAGGCAATGGTTGTTATTCAGTTTGTTACATCATCTGCTGCAATATGTACACTTCTGAATAATGTCTCAATGCAGTTCAGCTTGGCTGACAAGCAGTTAAGTCCTTAGTCGAGATATCTTGGTGAACATGAGACAGCCTTGATATGATTGAGACTAATATGTGTTCTAATCTTATAGGATGCTTCGAGCATGGAATAAGATGTAGACTCATGGGTACATTGGATGTACTGGACAGACCCTACTAGGATATTCAATTGCTTGTCACAATGTGAATAATCCTTGTATGCGAACAAGTGGCATACTTCCTCTGACTTGAGATCACTTGTGTTTCTAAATGATGATTGTCATTGTTTTGAGGTAGTTCAATATCATTTGAAACATAATGGTTATAGACTATCTTGGATGATGAGCATGAGTCATGTTAGGGTGCTAGTGATAGATATAGGATTGCCGTCTCCTAGTTTGGAGTGTGATGTTCTATAGGGGCCCCCTGGATGAGATGATTGAGAAAGTGTATGGCCATACCCAGATGACTGTGTTCATCTGATCTAATCATTCTCATCATATTGGAGTCACAGGCTTGACACGCTTGTCCAATAAGAACATCCAGTGGCAAAGGAAACATGTATGCCTAGTGAAGTGGATTCACACTTGTGCTGTGGTTTGGGTGTAGTCTTGGAAGACTCTTTCCTTTATATCGGGAGACAGTGATGTGTTGCTAGATACCCCTCACTGATCGTGATAACGTAAGTTATTGTTACCGACATTTAAAGGAAACCCTTAGGGTCGCACAATTTGATGATATGGCTTACTTATGTCAGATCGTGTGGACTGAATTATTTTGGTTCAGTTTAAAGGAGTTTAAACTCTGATTGTAAGTGAGATCTGGTATGATCATCTTTGATTGATTAGGGCTTGAGATCGGTAAGCTTCGATCGAGAGAATGGATGCTAGATCGGTGAGATCAGGAGCATTAAGAGATGAACGGTTAGATCTTGAACCTTTAGGGTTTATTGTGATCTAGACCAAATTGCTTGGCTTAATTGGTCTTTGAACTAAACCCAAATTGAACCAGCTCATCAAGTGAGCACATGGTTCAAGGGTGAAGAGGAATTTGCGATTGGGGTAAACCCATGGTCACATGTTGAGGAGTGGCTTTCTATTTTTAGAAGGCATGATCACTTACGTGACCACGCCTCACGTTACTCTCCTTTTTCACGCCTATTGTCGCCTTGGCTCTTGCTCTCGACGTTAGAGCATTCTCGTGGTTGAAGGGGTTGACGATAAGGAGGTCTCGCCAAGCAAAACTTCTTCTCTTCCCTTTCCATTTGAAAAAGGACTCCTTAGAACCTTGCTAGCACAAGGAGCACTAAGGGAGTAGGCGACATCATCTTGTGTGCGCACCATTTGGAGGAGAAGCGCTTGAGTCTCTTCTTCCTAGACGCCATCCAAGGAATGGCTTCGGTAAGAATCGATTCCTTCATTCTTGTTTGCAATCGGTTTAAAAGTTGATCATATCTCATGCTATCGATCCCTAGAAATCCATTCCGCTGTTTTAAAACCTCCATATGCGCCAGTAGGGTTTCGCCCCCCCTTGTTTAGGGGACTTTCAAAGAAGAGAGGCAAGGCTTCGTCTTCATGCTCAGGTATCTATGTTACAGAAGTCAATCTTTCTACTTCTATGTCATGGGTATTGGATACCGCATGTAGAGCTCATATTTGTACAAATATGCAGGGGCTCAAGAAAAGTAGATCGGTGCGGCTTGGAGAGATTGACCTACGCGTTGGAAACGGGGCACAGGTTGCTGCTGTTGCTGTAGGCGTTTTGACTCTCTCTTTCCCTTCTGGACTTCAATTAGAACTGGACAATTGCTTTTGTGTACCTTCGCTAACTAAGAACATTGTATCCATTCCTTGCTTGGCAAGGAAAGGATTTAAATTTGAAATAAATAAGAACTCCTATTCTTTTTCATTTGCAAATATGTTCTGTGGGTAGGGTACTTTGTGCAATGGTCTATATATCTTGGATATGGAAAGTTCTATTTGTAACATAAGCAATAAGAGGACCAAACTGAGTGGTTCAGTTGGTGCTTTCCTATGGCACTGTCGATTAGCCCATATAAACAAGAATCGCATCCAACAACTCCATGCAAATGGATTGTTAGATTCAAGTTCCTTGGAGGAATTTGATACTTGTGAACCCTGTTTATTAGGGAAAATGACAAAGGCGCCCTTCACCAAGATTGGTGAGAGGGCAGAAGGTTTATTGGATCTCATACATACTGATGTGTGTGGGCCCTTCAATAAACGAGCCAGAGGAGGGTACAACTACTTCATTACCTTCACTGATGACTTCAGTAGGTATGATTATGTCTACTTAATGAGACATAAATCTGAATCCTTTGAGAAATTCAAAGAGTTCAAGAATGAAGTAGAGAACCAGCTTGGAAGATCCATTAAAGCCCTTCGATCAGATCGAGGTGGAGAATACTTGAGTAGTGAGTTATTTGACTATCTGAGAGAGTGTGGGATCATATCCCAACTCAGTCCTCCTGGAACACCTCAATGGAATGGTGTGTCTGAAAGGAGAAATCAAACTTTATTGGATATGGTTCGATCCATGATGAGTCATGCAACTCTACCTTCATCATTCTGGGGGCATGCACTAGAAACAGCTTCTCTAATACTGAATAATGTTCCATCTAAGAGTGTCTCCAAAATACCATACGAGGTGTGGAGTGGGAGACGCCCTAATCTCACGTTTATCAGGATCTGGGGATGTGAGGCTTATGTCAAACGTCAGGATTCTAGCAAGCGAGAACCTAGATCTGATAAGTGTATGTTTGTGGGGTACCCTAAGGAGACTAAGGGATTACTACTTCTATGATCCCACCGAGAACAAAGTTTTTGTTGCTCGGGGTGCTGTCCTTCTAGAGAAAGAATTTCTCATGAAAGAAGTTAGTGGGAGGAAGTTTGACTTGGATGAAGTCCAAGTGCAACCACAAGACAGACAGATGGATCCTGAGCCACCTGCACCGGTTGCTAGGCAACCTGAGGCTCAGACACAGGCCCTATGTAGGTCTGGGAGGATTCGTCGTGCACCTGAGAGGTATGGGTCGCTGCCAACCCAACGCGACGGGATCTTCATCATTGAGGATGAACCCAGAACCTATGATGAGGCGGTCAGTGGACCGGACTCCGAGAAATGGCTTGACGCCATGCGATCCGAGATGGATTCCATGTCGGTTAACCAAGTCTGGGATTTGGTTGAGCTGCCTGATGGGGTAAAACCCATAGGGTGTAAATGGGTCTTCAAGAGGAAGACAGACATGGATGGCAAAATAGTTACCTATAAGGGTAGACTAGTGGCTAAAGGATTTAAACAAGTCCACGGGTTGGACTATGATGAAACCTTCTCGCCGGTTGCCATGATTAAATCCATTCGGATTCTGCTTGCTATAGCTGCATATCATGACTATGAGATATGGCAGATGGATGTGAAGACAGCGTTCCTTAACGGGAAGCTGACTGAGGATGTGTATATGTCACAACCTGATGGCTTCATCCATCCTGCAGAGGCTAATAAGGTCTGCAGGCTGAAGAGGTCCATTTATGGATTAAAGCAAGCATCTCGAAGTTGGAATCTTCGATTTGACGAAGCCGTGAGAGATTATGGGTTTATCAAAAGCGAAGATGACGCCTGTGTATACAGAAAATTCAGTGGGAGCTTGGTGATTTTTCTGGTCTTGTATGTTGATGACATACTGCTCATCGGAAACGACATCCCTAGTCTTCAAGCTGTGAAGACATGGTTAGGGAAGTGTTTCGAGATGAAAGACTTAGGGGAGGCCACCTATATTCTAGGTGTGAGGATCTACCGGGATAGATCCAAGAGGCTCTTGGCCCTTAGTTAGAGTACCCACATTGATAAGGTCCTGGAGAGGTTCAACTTGGAGCAATCCAAGAAAGGATACCTTCTAGTGAGAAATAGCCTTACTCTCTCAAAGAGCCAGTGTCCTACAACACAGGCTGAGAGGGATAACATGAGTCGAATTCCCTATGCTTCGGTAATAGGATCGATCATGTATGCAATGTTGTGTACTAGATCAGATGTGGCATATGCTGTAAGCATAACCAGCCGATACCAATCCAATCCACGTCTGCAGCACTAGGTGGCTGTAAAAAAATATCCTTGAGTATCCTGAAAGGGACTAAGGATTTATAGTCTACGGGGGACAGGAAGAACTCAGTGTGCAGGGCTTCACTGATGAGTCGTTCCAGTCTGATCCTGACGACTTCAGATCGCAGACCAGCTATTAGTTTAAGATGGTTGGAGGTGCTGTATGCTGGAAGAGTTTCAAGCAATCCACCATAGCTAATTCTACAACCGAAGCTGAGTATGCGGTTGCTTCTGAGGCAGCCAATGAAGCCGTTTGGATCAGGAAGTTCTTTTCTGAACTTCAGGTGGTTCCAAGTGCAATGGATCCCATTGAGCTCTACTATGACAACAATGGGAACTGCACATACTAAGGAACCACGGTCTCATCAAAGGTCCAAACACATACTCAAGAGATTTCGCCTGATCAAAGAGATCATTGATCGAGGTGATGTCAAGATTAGCAGAATTGACATAGAGAGCAATCTAGCAGACCCACTAACCAAGGCTTTGGCGCAGCAGAAGCATGATGGTCGTACTAGAGATATGGGGTTGAGGTTGCTCAACCTCTAGGTCTTAGTGCAAGTGGGAGATTGTTGGTGTTTATGCCCTAGGACCTAGTTTTGGTCCATCTTTGTACTACTTGACTCTGATATTCATATATCTTTCTGGCATTGTCGTTATCATTGTTTGTCTACACCCGCGATTGTGTACTTACATGATAATGTCCTTGGAGACAGATTGGATCTGTGCTCGAACTATAATCCCCAGTCGATGTGCCTTAGTTGATATGGGACAGCTATGGTGCTTGTGAGACTAGTATGTGGGCTGGTTAGGCACGTGGTGCTAACGCAGACACATGGGTATATCATTGGAGGATATACTGGATAGACCCGCTGTGAGGCTATGACTTGGTGTCATGAGTTATCCTCACAAGTGACAGGAAATGCATTGATCCCTTGACTTGAGGTCATTGACCATTCTATATGGTTAGGGACTTGCTTTGATGCAACCTAACACCTCGCCGTAGTTGGGAGGTCATAACGGTTGTCATTGAGCATGTCATGACCCATATGAGAAGGTCAATGGACAGACATAGGATTTGCCCCTTCCTTAGGGAAGCATGATATCCATGGAGCTCCTCTATGGTTCTATGACTGAAAGTGTATGGCCATACCCAGGTGAGAACCTGATTTAGTCATAACCATGTGATTGGGTGAAAACAAGTGGTGACACACTTGTCCAATTGGATATCAGTTCAGCAAAGAGATTGTAATGCATCTGTACCTTGTTGCAATGATGGGGATGTCGATGTCGATATCCATTCCGATGACTTGGGTAGCAGCGATGCACTGCTAGGTGCCACTCACTGCTTGTGGTGACATTTGGTCAGCACTGCCAACGTCAGAGGGACCTACAGGGTCGCACACCTTGATACTTGAGTTCTCGTATTGATCGGGAAGCCTTATGATCGAGTTATTGGATAACTCAGATCTAATTGGGAGATTTCATCAGCGCCAATGGGCCTGATGAGATGGAAGTGAAGGAACCCCTTCAAAGGGGGGGGGGGGGGGCGAAACCCTAATAGGCGCATTTTGGAGGATTTGAAGCAGCAGAGAGGGTTTCTAGATCTATTGCATGCTATATGATCAACATAAAAACATTCTATAGAAAGAATGAGATTCATACCGATGCCATTTCTAGATGGCGACTTGGAAGCAGAAAGCGATGTGGCTTTCCTCCAGAGGTGACGCACACAAGATGAGTCTTGGCTCCTCCTTGTCGCCCCTTGTGCTAGCAAGGATCGTCCAAGTATCCTGATCGAATGAAAGGGATGAGATCTTCTTGGTGATTTCTACCTTCTCCTTTGCGTTCACCTTCTTCACCACACGAGAGAGAACTTGTGTCAACCCGTGGAGAGGCGAGGCGAGAAGAGGCGTGAAGAGGAGAAACGTGAGGCGTGGTCACGTTTAGAGAAGTGCTATCTAAAAATAGCATGCCACTTCTCAATATGCGATCATGGGTTTACCCCAATCGCAAACCTCTTATCTCATGAACCATCCGCTCACTTAATGAGCTGGTTCAATTCGGTTCGGTTCAAGAACCAATCAAGCCAAGCGATCCAGTCTAGATCATGATTAAACCCTAAGGCTCCAGATCTAACCGTTGATCTCTTGATGCTTCTGATCTCACCGATCTAGCATCCATTCTCTCGATCGAAGCTTACCGATCTCAAGCCCTAATCAATCAAACATGATCAGACCAGATCTCACTTACAATCAGAGATTAAATCCCTTTAAACTGAACCCAAATAATTTAGTCCACATGATCTGACTTAAGTAAGCCATATCATCAAATTGTGCGACCCTGAGGGTTTCCTTTAAATGTCGGTAACGATAACTTACGTTATCACGATCAGTGAGGGGTATCTAGCAACACATCACTGTCTCCCGATATAAAGGAAAGAGTCTTCCAAGACTACACCCAAACCACAGCACAAGTGTGAATCTCCTTCACTAGGCATACATGTTTCCTTTGCCACTGGATGTTCTTATTGGACAAGCGTGTCAAGCCTGTAGTTCCAATATGATGAGCATGATTAGATCAGATGAACATAGTCATCTGGGTATGGCCATACACTTTCTCAATCATCTCATCCAGGGGGGCCCCTTTAGAACATCTCACTCCTTAAACAAGGAGATGGCAATCCTATATCTATCACTAGTGCCCTAACATGACTCAAGCTCACCATCCAAGATAGTCTATAACCATTATGTTTCAAATGATATTGAACTACCTCAAAACAATGACAATCATCATTTAGAAAACACAAGTGATCTCAAGTCAGAGGAAATGTGCCACTTGTTGCAATCAAGGATTATTCACATTGTGACAAGCAATTGAATATCCTAGTAGGGTCTGTCCAGTACATCCAATGTACCCACGAGTCTACATCTTATTCCATGCTCAAAGCATCCTATAAGATTAGAGCACATATTAGTCTCAATCATATCAAGGTTGTCTCATGTTCACCAAGATATCTCGACTAAGGACATTACAGCATGTCAGCCTAGCTGAACAGCTTTGAGACATTATTCAGAAGTACAATTATTGCAGCAGACAATGTAACCAACTGAATAACAACCATTGCCTTTATAAACGTAAGAGTTTATACATGATACTGTTACAATCCCAAGGCCTCAAACATTAGCCTTAAGGGCATACCCCAACAATCTCCCACTTGCACTTAATCTAATGGTTGAGAAATCTCAAACCCATATTATTACAGTGCTTCACATGCTTCTGCTGCGCCAGAGGCTTAGTAAGCGGGTCTGCCAGATTGTCATCTGTATGTACCTTGCAGACTTTGATCTCGCCACGATCTATGATCTCCCTGATCAAGTGAAACCGTCTCTGTATGTGCTTGGACTTCTGGTGCGACCGTGGTTCCTTTGCTTGTGCGATTGCTCCAGTGTTATCACAGAAGATAACCAAAGGATCTGCACTTGAAGGAACAACACCAAGTTCCTGAACGAACTTACGAATCCATACTGCCTCCTTGGATGCTTCCGAGGCTGCAACATACTCGGCTTCTGTTGTGGAATCAGCAACAGTTGACTGTTTGAAACTCTTCCACACCACTGCTCCTCCATTCAAGCTAAAAACATAGCCTGATTGCGATCGGAAATCATCCTGGTCAGACTGGAACGAAGCGTCAGTATATCCTTCTATACTGAGTTCTTCCTAACCACCATATGTCAAGAACATATCTTTGGTCCTCCGCAGATATTTTAAAATGTTCTTGACTGCAATCCAGTGCGCCATTCCTGGATTACTTTGGAACCGACTGGTCACGCTTAACCCGTAAGCGACGTCTGGGCGAGTACACAACATCGCATACATAATGGACCCAATAGCCGAAGCATAAGGCGTATTGTCCATTTCATCTTTCTCAGTCTGTGTTTGTGGACACTGACTCTTCGAAAGATTCAGACCATGTCTGACTGGAAGATACCCTCTTTTAGAATTCTCTAAATGAAATCTCTCCAGGACTTTATCGATGTAAGTACTCTGGCACAACCCGAGAAGCCTCTTAGATCTATCCCTGTAGATCTTCACACCTAATACATAGGCTACTTCTCCAAGATCTTTCATCTGGAAACATTTCCTTAGCCATGCCTTTACGGCATGCATTTCAGGAATGTCGTTTCCAATGATCAAGATATCATCGACGTAGAGGACTAGGAAAGTAATCACGCTCCCACTAAACCTCTTATATACACACGGGTCATCCTCGTTCTTGATGAAACCAAATTCAGAGATTGATTCATCAAAACGAATATTCCAGCTTCTTGATGCTTGTTTAAGTCCATAAATAGACTTCTTTAACTTGCATATTTTATGACGATCTGATGGATTAGTGAAACCTTCTGGTTGTGTCATATACACATCCTCATCCAGATTTCCATTAAGGAAAGCTGTCTTCACATCCATTTGCCAGATCTCATAATCGTAATATGCTGCTATCGCGAAAAGAATCCGAATAGACTTAAACATAGCTACAGGTGAGAAAGTTTCATCATAATCTATCCCGTAGATTTGTTTGAAACCTTTCGCAACTAGCCTGCCTTTATAGGTAACCACGTTACCATCCATGTCAATCTTCTTCTTGAAGATCCATTTACAGCCTATAGGGATAACTCCCGGAGGCGGATCAACCAAATCCCAGACTTGGTTATCTGACATGGAGTCCATCTCGGCTCGCATAGCTTCAAGCCATCTCGCTGACTCCGGTCCACTGACCGCATCCGCATAAGTAAGGGGTTCATCATGATCAATGATGTAGACTCCGTCATAGCGCTCAGGCTGTCGATGGATCCTTCTCGATCTTCGCGGTTTCCGTGATATCTGAGCCTCAGGTTCTTCAGTAACCTGATCCACCTGCTCAGGCTCATCCAACTGTGCTAGACCACTTTGTCCTTCCTCTGGATTCTCATCCAGCTTTATTTCTCTCCCACTGGCCTCTTGCAGAAGAAACTCCTTCTCAAGAAATATGGCCGTCCGAGCAACAAATACCTTGTTCTCTTTGGGATCGTAGAAATAATAACCCTTAGTTTCCTTAGGGTAACCGACAAAGATACATTTGTCAGATCTGCTCTCTAGTTTCCCAGAGGCGAGCTTTTTGACATAAGCCTCGCAGCCCCAGATCTTGATAAATGTCAAGCTCGGCTGTTTCCCATACCATAACTCATATGGCGTCTTTGAAACTGCCTTGGATGGCACTCGGTTTAGTACCTTTGCAGCTGTTTCCAGTGCAAAACCCCAAAAGGAATATGGAAGAGTAGCCTGACTCATCATAGAACGAACCATATCAAGTAACGTTCTATTTCTCCTCTCGGACACACCATTCCATTGCGGTGTTCCTGGCGGAGTGAGCTGTGAGATAATCCCACACTCCTTCAGATAGTCAGTAAACGCATGACTCAAGTATTCTCCACCTCGATCAGAATGAAGTGCCTTGATATTTCGGCCTAGCTGATTCTGTACTTCATTCTTGAACTCTTTGAACTTGTCAAAAGATTCACTCTTATGTCTCATTAAATAGACATACCCATATCTACTGAAATCATCAGTAAAGGTAATGAAGTACTGATAGCCACCTCTGGCATGTTTACTAAATGGCCCACACACATCACTGTGTATAAGGTCAAGTAAACCTGAAGCCCTTTGACCTTTGTTAAGAAAAGGTGACTTCGTCATTTTACCCATTAAACAAGCCTTGCATGTATCAATCTCCTCATAGGAGAATGATCCCAGCAGTCCATGATCATGCAACCGCTTAATGCGCTTCTTGTTAATATGGCCTAAACGACTATGCCATAGCAAGGTGCTGTCATCAGCATACTTGGCTTTCTTAATATCAATATTTTGTATAGAACATTCCATGTCCAACATGAATAACCCATTGTTAATTGAACCAGTAGCATAAACAATATTATCTAAAGAAAGAACACACTTTGAAATATTGCATTCAAAGGAAAATCCCTTCCTGACAAGAGCAGGAATGGAGATAATATTTTTAGTAATGCTGGGAACAAAGTAACAATTGTCTAGTTCCAATACAAGTCCAGATGGCAAAGAGATGAAATAGTCTCCTACAGCAACAGCAGCAACTCGTGCCCCGTTTCCAACTCGTAGGTCCACCTCATGCTGTCCCACCTGTCTTCTTCTCTTGAGTTCCTGTACATTTGAACAAATGTGAACTCCACATGCAGTGTCCAACACCCATGATATAGAAGAAGATGAAACCATGACTTCCGTCACGTATATACCTGAGCCAGAAGCGATGCTTCCCCTCTTGTCTCCTTGGAGCGCTTTACAGTCCTTTTTCCAGTGACCCAGCTGGCCACAGTGGAAACATCTGTATTCCTTTGACCGCTTAACTTTTTGCTTCAGAGCCTTGCTGTAACTCTTGACAGGGGCCTTGCCCTTCTTCCCCTTCTTCTTGTTCCTTGAAGGAACCATTAAGACAGAGGTCGAAGGCTTTCCCTTCAGAGTCTCCTCAGTAGTCAAGAGCATATTCAGCAGCTCTGCCGGAGTACAATCGATTTTGTTCATATTAAAGTTAATAATGAATGCATCGAAAGAGGGCGGGAGAGACTGCAGAATGATGTCTACAGCAAGCTCCTGGTTGATGGTATGCCCCAGTTTCTCTAGAGCCTCCTTGTGCCCAATCATCTTGAGCACGTGAGCTCCCATTAGGCTCCCTTCAGCCAGTTTGCTCTGAAAGAACAGCTTTGTCAGATTATAGCGTTCTGTCCTCGCCTGTGCAGCATACAGCATCTTGAGGTTTGCTATCATGTCTATAGCAGACATATCCTCATGCTGACGCTGCAGCGGTGGCGTCATAGACGCTAGCATCAGGCAAGCGACATCAATGCTATCATTGACGTGCTTTTCATAAGCTTCCCGAACCGCCCTTGCGGCGTTCGGAGCGGGCTGAGGCGGTATCGCCGTCTCGAGGACATACAGTTTCCTCTCTGCCTTAAGAACAATCTTAAGGTGTCCGAACCAGTCTGAGAAGTTCGGCCCAGCAAACTTCTCCCTTTCCAGTAGGGATCGCACATTGAAGCTCATGGTGTTCGTTGCTGCAGGAATCTACAACAATGCAAGAACAGCAAGGTCAGTATCAATGTAAAGAATCAATTCAGGACTTAAGAATGATTCTTTTTCTCACTATTTTATCTGGCTGAAAAATCCAGCAAAACAGCCCGAAAGAGTAGAACTCTTTTAGTGAGATGGGATCCAGATTTCATACTTGGTCTCCGCGTCCCGCTCAGGCGAGATAAGATGCACAGAGAGTACAAGCACTAATCTCTGGTAGGCAGTCCCTGCCAATCGCCAACCCGTGCGATTCCCCTTCATCTGGGCAATCCAGCAGACTGTGCCAACTGTGTTGGTACAACACAATCTCTGACCCCACAGATGGCTGCCTCCATGCGCTACCATATGCTCCACATATGTAGCCTACATGGTCAAGCTGACCCGACCTACTCCCTGGACCACCACGTGCTATGCTGAGCAACGAGAAGCGATAAATCCCTTCTCTGTAACACGCAGGTGTAATCCCGCACCGTCTGAAGATAGATGGACGTGCCCACTGAGTGGGTACAACACGGCTCCAACGATAATCAGAACAGTGAGGTTTCGCGTCAGAAGGCATACAAGCTTGATATTTTAGCGTTGGATTTTAACGGTCTTTTATCTTCTTCACTATCATGCAATGCCTATGGTGATAGCAGAAGATAAATAAATCATGCTGTTCTACTTATATAAACAATAAAAGAAAGCATGGATCTTATGTGGTAAAAGCCCATAGCCTAAGTAAGACCTTAATTAACTTAAGTCTTCACTTGCTTTTCTTCATGGGTCTTTTAGCTGCTCATTTGGCCCAAACCAGGGCCCAAGCGCCAACTGCAGCTCAGGTGCGCCCACCAGGGAAAATGCGCCTGTCCTAGGGTCGAACCCTAGACCTCCCACCTGGTCAAGCCACTGCTGCATGCGCCTCTGCCAAGTGTGCTCTGTGCTCTTGTCTGATTAACTTACAAATTAATCTATCTAGACAAGATTGACACGCAGGTCAATTACACTTTATAAATTAAATACAATGTGATACGCAGATCACAATAATTAATTTACAACTTTAATTTCCAGGCACGCAGGCCCCAGCACAGCACACAATTAACATGGGCAGCCCACATAAGAATAAATAAACAAGCACATGGCATCAATCAACATGCGATCCAACCATGAAAATAAAATTTTGAAAACCCCATTGGCATCAATTTTATTTTCCTTATATGCCCTTACTACCTTACAACGGTCCATTGATAGGGATCCACTCATCATGTCTAGTCAGATCCACTGCCCTTGCATGCACCAAGTCCTAACTGACTTGAGTCGACCCAGTGGTCAACTATGCATGCGCCAAGGGCTGAACAACCATCATGAGTTCTAGCAAGCGGGTGTGAACCCGGGCCTAACTCATATGCGTTCATCAGTTGTCTCAACCAGACCTCGCTACACACCTGTGATGCAGTCGACCTATAGCCACTACATGCTTACGCATGGGTGCCATCTGGTCGACCCATCTAGGCTGTCAGATGGTCTGATCAGACTATTGGATCTAACCTAGAGGATGACTTCAACCCCATCAACCCGTCTAAGGGTTTACAGTAGGCGCAACTTAGATCTAATGAGGCGCGCAAGTGATATTTGTTTTTGACAAAAACATTAACAAGCGCCATAATAACATGATACATGCGCAACTTAAGTATAATCATACATCATGTATATTTCGCATGTTAACAAGAAGAAGATCTAAGCATACTTGCGCAAATATGGATCACAAACGGCTCAAGCAATCATAAAACATGCATGAAACTTGGCTCTGATACCAATTGAAGGAACCCCTTAAAAGGGGGGGGGGCGAAACCCTAATAGGCGCATTTTGGAGGATTTGAAGCAGCGGAGAGGGTTTCTAGATCTATTGCATGCTATATGATCAACATAAAAACATTCTATAGAAAGAATGAGATTCATACCGATGCCATTTCTAGATGGCGACTTGGAAGCAGAAAGCGATGTGGCTTTCCTCCAGAGGTGACGCACACAAGATGAGTCTTGGCTCCTCCTTGTCGCCCCTTGTGCTAGCAAGGATCGTCCAAGTATCCTGATCGAATGAAAGGGATGAGATCTTCTTGGTGATTTCTACCTTCTCCTTTGCGTTCACCTTCTTCACCACACGAGAGAGAACTTGTGTCGACCCGTGGAGAGGCGAGGCGAGAAGAGGCGTGAAGAGGAGAAACGTGAGGCGTGGTCACGTTTAGAGAAGTGCTATCTAAAAATAGCATGCCACTTCTCAATATGCGATCATGGGTTTACCCCAATCGCAAACCTCTTATCTCATGAACCATCCGCTCACTTAATGAGCTGGTTCAATTCGGTTCGGTTCAAGAACCAATCAAGCCAAGCGATCCAGTCTAGATCATGATTAAACCCTAAGGCTCCAGATCTAACCGTTGATCTCTTGATGCTTCTGATCTCACCGATCTAGCATCCATTCTCTCGATCGAAGCTTACCGATCTCAAGCCCTAATCAATCAAACATGATCAGACCAGATCTCACTTACAATCAGAGATTAAATCCCTTTAAACTGAACCCAAATAATTTAGTCCACATGATCTGACTTAAGTAAGCCATATCATCAAATTGTGCGACCCTGAGGGTTTCCTTTAAATGTCGGTAACGATAACTTACGTTATCACGATCAGTGAGGGGTATCTAGCAACACATCACTGTCTCCCGATATAAAGGAAAGAGTCTTCCAAGACTACACCCAAACCACAGCACAAGTGTGAATCTCCTTCACTAGGCATACATGTTTCCTTTGCCACTGGATGTTCTTATTGGACAAGCGTGTCAAGCCTGTAGTTCCAATATGATGAGCATGATTAGATCAGATGAACATAGTCATCTGGGTATGGCCATACACTTTCTCAATCATCTCATCCAGGGGGGCCCCTTTAGAACATCTCACTCCTTAAACAAGGAGACGGCAATCCTATATCTATCACTAGTGCCCTAACATGACTCAAGCTCACCATCCAAGATAGTCTATAACCATTATGTTTCAAATGATATTGAACTACCTCAAAACAATGACAATCATCATTTAGAAAACACAAGTGATCTCAAGTCAGAGGAAATGTGCCACTTGTTGCAATCAAGGATTATTCACATTGTGACAAGCAATTGAATATCCTAGTAGGGTCTGTCCAGTACATCCAATGTACCCACGAGTCTACATCTTATTCCATGCTCGAAGCATCCTATAAGATTAGAGCACATATTAGTCTCAATCATATCAAGGTTGTCTCATGTTCACCAAGATATCTCGACTAAGGACATTACAGCATGTCAGCCTGAAAGAAACCTTTAGAAAGGGGGTGAAACCCTAAACATGCGCATCTAGCAAGCATGACAGAAAGAGGGTTTCGAAAAGATCGTATATGACAACCATATGATCAACTTGAAGCTATGAGTTTAGATCTATACCATAGCCATAGATTGGAGGTCGGCTTGGAAGAAGAGAGCAACTTTGATCTTCTCCAAAAGTTCACACACAAAGGCGATGAAGACTCCCAACTTGCGCACCTCTTGTGCTAGCAAAAGTGCCAAGATGTCAATGATCGAGTGTAGGGAAGAGATGAAGACTATCTTTTGCTTGGCCGGTTCCTCCTCTTCTCGTCAACACCCTCACTTGCTCGAGAGCAAAATATCGTTTCCACCAAGCAACAAGAGAGAGGTGTAACCGAAAAACATTAGGGAGACTTCAAGCCATGAACGCATATGCGTTTTCATTTTGGAACTTTCCAAAAATGGCAACCACTAAGAGTATGCGTTCATGTGTTCATGTCTCCATGAACCAAACGCAACTCCTTCTCCCTCTTGAACCATGCGCTCAACCCATGAGCCGGTTCAATACTCTTGGTTCAATAGCGAAACCAAATCAGCCCAAGCATTAAGTCTAGATCAAATTAGACCCCAAAGTCCAAGATCTGACCATTCATCATCTGACGCTTCTGATCGCATCGATCTAGCATCATCTCTCTCGATCGAAGCTTACCGATCTAAAGCCCTAATCAATCAAACATGATCAGACCAGATCTCACTTACAATCAGAGATTAAATCCCTTTAAACTGACCCGAAACAATTCAGTCCACACGATCTGACTTAAGCAAGCCATATCACCAAATTGTGCGACCCTAAGGGTTTCCTTTAAATGTCGGTAACGATAACTTTCGTTATCACGATCAGTGAGGGGTATCTAGCAACACATCACTGTCTCCCGATATAAAGGAAAGAGTCTTCCAAGACTACACCCAAACCATAGCACAAGTGTGAATCAAACTCACGAGGCATGCATGTTTCCTTTGCCACTGGATGTTCTTATTGGACAAGCATGTCAAGCCTGTAACTCCAATACGATGAGCATGATTAGATCAGATGAACACAGTCATCTGGGTATGGCCATACACTATCTCAATCTTCTCATACAGGGGGGGCCCTTTAGAACATCACACTCCTTAAACAAGGAGACGGCAATCCTTTATCTATCACAAGTGCCCTAACCTGACTCAAGCTCACCATCCAAGATAGTCTATAATCATTATGTTTCAAATGATATTGAACTACCTCAAAACAATGACAATCATCATTTAGAAACACAAGTGATCTCAAGTCAAAGGACATGTGCCACTTGCTGCTTACAAGGATCATTCACATTGTGACAAGCAATGGAATATCCCAGTAGGGTCTGTCCAGTACATCCAATGTACCCATGAGTCTACATCTTATTCCATGCTCGAAGCATCCTATAAGATTAGTACACATATTAGTCTCAATCATATCAAGGCTGTCTCAGGTTCACCAAGATATCTCGACTAAGGACATATAGCCTGTCAGCCTAGCTGAACAGCTTTGAGACATTATTCAGAAGTACACTTATTACAGCAGACAAGGTAACAACCTGAATAATAACCATGCCTTTATAAACACAAGAGTTTATTACATGATACTTATTGCAATCCCAAAGGCCTCAAACATTAGCCTTAAGGGCATACCCCAACAATCTCCCACTTGCACTTAATCTAATGGTTGAGAAATCTCAAACCCATATTATTACAGTGCTGCTCATGTTGGGGTATGCCCTTAAGGCTAATGTTTGAGGCCTGTGGGAATGTATCTGTATCATGTAATAAACTGTTATGTTTATAAAGGCATGGTTATTATTCGGTTGTTTACATTGTCTGCTGCAATATATGTTCTTCTGAATAATGTCTCAAAGCTGTTCAGCTGGGCTGACATGCTATTATGTCCTTAGTCGATGTATCTTGGTGAACATGAGACAGCCTTGATATGGTTAAGACTAATATGTGTTCTAATCTTATAGGATGCTTCGAGCATGGAATAAGATGTAGACTCATGGGTACATTGGATGTACTGGACAGACCCTACTAGGATGTTCAATTGTTTGTCACAATGTGAATGTTCCTTGATTAAGACAAGTGGCACATTTCCTCTGACTTGAGATCACTTGTGTTTTCTAAATGATGATTGTCATTGTTTTGAGATGGTTCAATATCATTTGAAACATAATGATTATAGACTATCTTGGATGGTGAGCTTGAGTCAGGTTAGAGCACTAGTGATAGACATAGGATTGCCGTCTCCTTGTTGAAGGAGTGTGATGTTCTAAAGGGGCCCCCTGGATGAGATGATTGAGAAAGTGTATGGCCATACCCAGGTGACAGTGTTCATCTGTTCTAATCATGCTCATCATATTGGAGTTACGAGCTTGACAGGCTTGTCCAATAAGAACATCCAGTGGTAAAGGAAATATGCATGCCTTGTGAATTGATTCACACTTGTGCTGTTTTTGGGTGTAGTCTTGGAAGACTCTTTCCTTGATATCGGGAGACAGTGATGTTTTGCTAGATACCCCTCACTGATCGTGATAATGTGAATTATCGTTACCGATGTTTTAAGGAAACCCTCAGGGTCGCACAATTGATGATATGGCTTACTTAAGTCAGATCGTGTGGACTGAATTGTTCAGGTTCAGTTTAAAGGGATTTAATCTCTGATTGTAAGTGAGATCTAGTCTGATCATGTTTGATTGATTAGGGCTTGAGATCGGTAAGCTTCGATCGAGAGAATGGATGCTAGATCGGTCAGATCAGGAGCATCAAAGAGATCAACGGTTAGATCTGGAACCTTAGGGTTTTAATGTGATCTAGGCCATGTCGATTGGTTTATTTGGTTATTGAACCAAAATTAAATTGAACCAAAATGGTTCAAGACTAGGCGACAAGTTCACTTAGCGTGAACATGTTGGGCGGTGAGTGGTGCTATTTTTAGCAACCATGACTCTCACGTTCGAATAGAGAGGGTTCTCTATTCTCGCCTCTTGAACGCATATTCCTCTCGTTCTTTTTGGGTGACGGCGCCTTGGAGCTTGAGGAGAATTCGGCAAAGAGAAAAGATCTCCTTCCCTTTCCATTTCGATCAAAGACTTCTTTGGATCTTGCTAGCACAAGAATCGCAAAGAGGAGTAGGCGACATCAACTGTGTGCGTCACCTCTGGAGAAGATCTGCTTTGATCTTTGCTTCCTAGACGCCATCTTGAAATGGCTATGGTATGAGTTTTATCTCTTCTATGCAATCGAATTTTTATGGTTGATCATATCACATGAAGCCGATCCATGAAACCCTAATCCGCTGCCTAAATGTTTATAATGCGCCATGCTGGGTTTCGCCCCCCTCTAGAAAGGGGTTCTTTCAATTTGGTATCAGAGCGTTGTTTCATGCTTGTTTATGATTGCCATGATATGTCATATGATCCATGTATGCGCAAGTTGATAGATCTATAGGTTACATGCGATGTCTTATGCTGATAGTTGTAAGATGGCGAAAGTTATTTTCTCCTTTGCGCATGTTGTTGTTTGCGCATGTTCTTGTAAGTTTTCTTAAAACCTTGATCACATGCGCGATTCACCTAGATCTAATGCGCCTACATTAAACCCTTAGATGGGTTATTAGGGTTGAAGTCATCCCCTAGGTCGGATCCAAACAGTCTGATCAGACCATCTGACAGCCTAGATGGGTTGACCAGATAGCACCTTGGCGCATGCTAAAGGTGGCTATAGGTCGACTGCATCAAAGGCGTGTAGCGATGTCTGATTGAGACAACTTGTGAACACACCTGAGTTAGGCCCGGGGTCACGCCCGTTTGCCAGACCTCAGTGTGGTTGTTCAGCCTTGGCACATGCATGGTTGACCTTATGGTCGACTCAAGTCAGTTAGGACTTGGTGCATGCAAGGGCAGTGGATCTGACTAGGTTGGATGAGTGGATCCCTAGTAATGGACCATTGTAAGGTTGTAGAGCAAATAAGGAAAAATTAAAATTGATCCCAAGGGGTTTTCGAAAATTTTAATTTTTATGGATCACATGGTTCTTGATTGATGCATATGTTTGTTTATTTAGTCTTATGTGGGCTGCCCGTTATTAATGTGTGCTGTGCTGGGGCCTGCGTGCCTGTATTAAAAATTGTAAATTAATTATTGTGATCTGCGTATCACTGTGTTTTAATTTATAAATGTAAGTGACCTGCGTGTCACTCTTGTCTAGATAGTTAAATTTGTAATTTAATTAGACAAGAGCACAGAGCACACTTGGCAAAGGCGCTTGCAGCAGAGGCTTGACCAGGTGGGAGGTCCAGGGTTCGACTCTGGGACCAGGCGCATATTCCCTGGTAGGCGCACCAGAGCTGCAGATGGCGCTTAGGCCCTGGTTTGGGCCAGATGGGCAGCTAAAGACCCATGAAGAGCAAATGAAGACTTAAGTTAGGTTAAGGTCTTCTAGGGCTATGGGCTTTTACCACATAAGATTCATGCTTTCTTTTATTGCTTAATATTAGAATTTCATGATTAAATTATCTTCTGCTATCACCATAGGAATTGCATGATAGGCAAGAAGATAATAGACCGTTAAAATCCAACGCTGAAATATCAAGCTCGTAAGCCTTCTGACGCGAAACCTCACTGTTCTGATTATCGTTGGAGCCGTGTTGTACCCACTCAGTGGGCACGTCCATCTATCTTCAGACGGTGCGGGATTACACCTGCGTGTTACAGAGTAGGGATTTATCCCTTCTCGTTGCTCAGCATAGCACGTGGTGGTCCAGGGAGTAGGTCGGGTAAGCTTGACCGTGTAGGCTACATATGTGGCGCATATGGTAGCACATGGAGGCAGCCATCTGTGGGGTCAGAGATTGTGTTGTACCAACTCAGTTGGCACAGTCTGCTGGACTGCCCAGATGAAGGGGAATCGCACGGGTTGGCGATCGGCAGGGACTGCCTACCAGAAACTAGTGCTTGTACTCTCTGTGTATCTTATCTCGCCTGAGCGGGACGCGGAGACCAAGTATGAAATCTGGATCCCATCTCACTAAAAGAGTTCTACTCTTTCGGGCTGTTTTGCTGGATTTTTCACGCCTGATAAAATAGTGAGAAAAAGAATCTTTCTTAAGTCCTGATCGATTCTTATACATTGATACTGACCTTGCTGTTCTTGCATTGTTGTAGATACCTGCAGCAACGAACACCATGAACTTCAATGTGCGATCCCTACTGGAAAGGGAGAAGTTTGCTAGGCCGAACTTCTCTGACTGGTTTGGACACCTTAAGATCGTTCTTAAGGCAGAGAGGAAACTGTATGTCCTCGAGACGGCGATACCGCCGCAGCCCGCTCTGAACGCCGCAAGGGCGGTACGGGAAGCCTATGAAAAGCACGTCAATGATAGCATTGATGTCGCTTGCCTGATGCTAGCGTCTATGACGCCACCGCTGCAGCGTCAGCATGAGGATATGTCAGCTATACAGATTATAGCAAACCTCAAGATGCTGTATGCTGCACAGGCGAGGACTGAACGCTATAATTTGACTAAGCTCTTCTTTCAGAGCAAACTGGCTGAAGGGAGCCCAGTGGGAGCTCACGTGCTCAAGATGATTGGGCACAAGGAGGCTCTAGAGAAACTGGGGCATACCATTAACCAGGAGCTTGCTGTGGACATTATTCTGCAGTCTCTCCCGCCATCATTCGATGCGTTCATTATTAATTTTAATATGAACAAAATCGATTGTACTCCGGCAGAGCTGCTGAATATGCTCTTGACCACTGAGGAGACTCTGAAGGGTAAGCCTTCGACCTCTGTCTTGATGGTTCCTTCAAGGAACAAGAAGAAGGGGAAGAAGGGCAAGGCCCCGGTCAAGAATTACAGCAAGGCTCTGAAGCAGAAGGTGAAGCGGTCCAAGGAATACAGGTGTTTCCACTGTGGCCAGCTGGGTCACTGGAAAAAGGACTGTAAAGCGCTCCAAGGAGATAAGAGGGGAAGCTTTGCTTCTGGCTCAGGTATATTCGTGACTGAGGTCATGTTTTCTTCTTCTATATCATGGGTGTTGGACACTGCATGTGGAGTTCACATTTGTTCAAATGTACAGGAACTCAAGAGAAGAAGGCAGGTGGGACAGCATGAGGTGGACCTACGAGTTGGAAACGGGGCACGGGTTGCTGCTGTTGCTGTAGGAGACTATTTCATTTCTTTACCATCTGGACTTGTATTGGAACTAGACAATTGTTACTTTGTTCCCAGTATAACTAAAAATATTATCTCCATTCCTGCTCTTGTCAGGAAGGGATTTTCCTTTGAATGCAATATTTCAAAGTGTATTTTGTCTTTTGATAATATTGTTTATGCAACTGGTTCAATTAACAATGGGTTATACATGTTGGACATGGAATGTTCGATACAGCAAATTGATATTAAGAAAGCCAAGTATGCTGATGACAGCACCTTGCTATGGCATAGTCGTTTAGGCCATATTAACGAGAAACGCATTAAGCGGTTGCATGATCATGGACTGCTGGGATCATTCTCCTATAAGGAGATTGATACATGCAAAGCTTGTTTGATGGGTAAAATGATGAAGTCACCTTTTCCTCACAAAGGTCAAAGGGCTTCAGGTTTACTTGACCTTATACACAGTGATGTGTGTGGGCCATTTGGTAAACATGCCAGAGGTGGCTATCAGTACTTCATTACCTTTACTGATGATTTCAGTAGATACGGGTATGTCTATCTGATGAGACATAAGAGTGAATCTTTTGACAAGTTCAAAGAGTTCAAGAATGAAGTACAGAATCAGCTAGGCCGAAATATCAAGGCACTTCGCTCAGATCGAGGTGGTGAATACCTAAGTCATACGTTTACTGACTATCTGAAGGAGTGTGGGATCATCTCACAGCTCACTCCGCCAGGAACACCGCAATGGAATGGTGTGTCCGAGAGGAGAAATAGAATGCTACTTGATATGGTTCGTTCTATGATGAGTCAGGCTACTCTTCCATACTCCTTTTGGGGTTTTGCGCTGGAAACAGCTGCAAAGGTACTAAACCGAGTGCCATACAAGGCAGTTTCAAAGACGCCATATGAGTTATGGTATGGGAAACAGCCGAGCTTGACATTTATCAGGATCTGGGGCTGCGAGGCTTATGTCAAAAAGCTCGCCTCTGGGAAACTAGAGAGCAGATCTGACAAATGTATCTTTGTCGGTTACCCTAAGGAAACTAAGGGTTATTATTTCTACGATCCCAAGGAGAACAAGGTTTTTGTTGCTCGGACGGCCATATTTCTTGAGAAGGAGTTTCTTCTGCAAGAGGCCAGTGGGAGAGAAATAAAGCTGGATGAGAATCCAGAAGAAGGACAAAGTGACCAAGCACAGTTGGATGAGCCTGAGCCGGTAGAACAGGTTATTGAACAACCTGAGGCTCAGATATCACGGGAACCGCGAAGATCGGGTAGGATCCGTCGACAGCCTGAGCGCTATGACGGAGTCTACATCATTGATAATGATGAACCCCTCACTTATGCGGATGCGGTCAGTGGACCGGAGTCAGCAAGATGGCTTGAGGCTATGCGCGCCGAGATGGACTCCATGTCAGATAACCAAGTCTGGGATTTGGTTGATCCGCCTTCAGGAGTTATCCCTATAGGCTGTAAATGGATCTTCAAGAAGAAGATTGACATGGATGGTAACGTGGTTACCTATAAAGGCAGGCTAGTTGCGAAAGGTTTCAAACAAATCTACGGGATAGATTATGATGAAACTTTCTCACCTGTAGCCATGTTTAAGTCTATTCGGATTCTTTTCGCGATAGCTGCATATTATGATTATGAGATTTGGCAGATGGATGTGAAAACAGCTTTCCTTAATGGAAATCTGGATGAGGATGTGTACATGACACAACCAGAGGGTTTCACTAATCCATCAGATCGTCATAAGATATGCAAGTTAAAGAAGTCCATTTATGGACTTAAACAAGCATCGAGAAGCTGGAATATTCGTTTTGATGAATCAGTCACTGAATTTGGTTTCATCAAGAACGAGGATGACCCGTGTGTATATAAGAGGTTTAGTGGGAGCGTGATTACTTTCCTAGTCCTCTACGTCGATGACATCTTAATCATTGGAAATGACATTCCTGAAATGCATGCTGTTAAAGCATGGCTGAGGAAGTGTTTCCAGATGAAAGATTTAGGAGAAGCAGCCTATGTGTTAGGTGTGAAGATCTACAGGGATAGATCTAAGAGGCTTCTCGGGCTGTGCCAGAGTACTTACATCGATAAGGTCCTGGAGAGATTTCATTTAGAGAATTCTAAACGTGGATATCTTCCAGTCAGACATGGTCTGAATCTTTCGAAGAGTCAGTGTCCACAAACACAGACTGAGAAAGATGAAATGGACAATACGCCTTATGCTTCGGCTATTGGTTCCATTATGTATGCGATGTTGTGTACTCGCCCAGACGTCGCTTACGGGTTAAGCGTAACCAGTCGTTACCAGAGTAATCCAGGTATGGCGCACTGGATTGCAGTCAAGAACATCTTAAAATATCTGCGGAGGACCAAAGATATGTTCTTGATATATGGTGGTCAGGAAGAACTCAGTATTGAAGGATATACTGACGCTTCGTTCCAGTCTGACCAGGATGATTTCCGATCGCAATCAGGCTATGTTTTTAGCTTGAATGGAGGAGCAGTGGTGTGGAAAAGTTTCAAACAGTCAACTGTTGCTGATTCCACAACAGAAGCCGAGTATGTTGCAGCCTCGGAAGCATCCAAGGAGGCAGTGTGGATTCGTAAGTTCGTGAGAGAACTTGGTGTTGTTCCTTCGAGTGCAGATCCTTTGGTTATCTTTTGTGATAACACTGGAGCAATCGCACAAGCAAAGGAACCACGGTCGCACCAGAAGTCCAAGCACATACAGAGACGGTTTCATTTGATCAGGGAGATCATAGATCGTGGCGAGATCAAAGTATGCAAGGTTCATACAGATGACAATCTGGCAGACCCGCTTACCAAGCCTCTGGCGCAGCAGAAGCATGAGAAGCACTGTAATAATATGGGTTTGAGATGTCTCAACCATTAGATTAAGTGCAAGTGGGAGATTGTTGGGGTATGCCCTTAAGGCTAATGTTTGAGGCCTGTGGGAATGTATCTGTATCATGTAATAAACTGTTATGTTTATAAAGGCATGGTTATTATTCGGTTGTTTACATTGTCTGCTGCAATATATGTTCTTCTGAATAATGTCTCAAAGCTGTTCAGCTGGGCTGACATGCTATTATGTCCTTAGTCGATGTATCTTGGTGAACATGAGACAGCCTTGATATGGTTAAGACTAATATGTGTTCTAATCTTATAGGATGCTTCGAGCATGGAATAAGATGTAGACTCATGGGTACATTGGATGTACTGGACAGACCCTACTAGGATGTTCAATTGTTTGTCACAATGTGAATGTTCCTTGATTAAGACAAGTGGCACATTTCCTCTGACTTGAGATCACTTGTGTTTTCTAAATGATGATTGTCATTGTTTTGAGATGGTTCAATATCATTTGAAACATAATGATTATAGACTATCTTGGATGGTGAGCTTGAGTCAGGTTAGAGCACTAGTGATAGACATAGGATTGCCGTCTCCTTGTTGAAGGAGTGTGATGTTCTAAAGGGGACCCCTGGATGAGATGATTGAGAAAGTGTATGGCCATACCCAGGTGACAGTGTTCATCTGTTCTAATCATGCTCATCATATTGGAGTTACGAGCTTGACAGGCTTGTCCAATAAGAACATCCAGTGGTAAAGGAAATATGCATGCCTTGTGAATTGATTCACACTTGTGCTGTTTTTGGGTGTAGTCTTGGAAGACTCTTTCCTTGATATCGGGAGACAGTGATGTGTTGCTAGATACCCCTCACTGATCGTGATAATGTGAATTATCGTTACCGACGTTTTAAGGAAACCCTCAGGGTCGCACAATTGATGATATGGCTTACTTAAGTCAGATCGTGTGGACTGAATTGTTCAGGTTCAGTTTAAAGGGATTTAATCTCTGATTGTAAGTGAGATCTAGTCTGATCATGTTTGATTGATTAGGGCTTGAGATCGGTAAGCTTCGATCGAGAGAATGGATGCTAGATCGGTCAGATCAGGAGCATCAAAGAGATCAACGGTTAGATCTGGAACCTTAGGGTTTTAATGTGATCTAGGCCATGTCGATTGGTTTATTTGGTTATTGAACCAAAATTAAATTGAACCAAAATGGTTCAAGACTAGGCGACAAGTTCACTTAGCGTGAACATGTTGGGCGGTGAGTGGTGCTATTTTTAGCAACCATGACTCTCACGTTCGAATAGAGAGGGTTCTCTATTCTCGCCTCTTGAACGCATATTCCTCTCGTTCTTTTTGGGTGACGGCGCCTTGGAGCTTGAGGAGAATTCGGCAAAGAGAAAAGATCTCCTTCCCTTTCCATTTCGATCAAAGACTTCTTTGGATCTTGCTAGCACAAGAATCGCAAAGAGGAGTAGGCGACATCAACTGTGTGCGTCACCTCTGGAGAAGATCTGCTTTGATCTTTGCTTCCTAGACGCCATCTTGAAATGGCTATGGTATGAGTTTTATCTCTTCTATGCAATCGAATTTTTATGGTTGATCATATCACATGAAGCCGATCCATGAAACCCTAATCCGCTGCCTAAATGTTTATAATGCGCCATGCTGGGTTTCGCCCCCCTCTAGAAAGGGGTTCTTTCAGCTCATGCTTCTGCTGCGCCAGAGGCTTGGTAAGCGGGTCTGCCAGATTGTCATCTGTATGAACCTTGCATATTTTGATCTCGCCTCGATCAATGATCTCCCGGATCAAGTGAAACCGTCTCTGTATGTGCTTGGACTTCTGGTGCGACCGTGGTTCCTTTGCTTGTGCGATTGCTCCAGTGTTATCACAGAAGATAACCAAAGGATCAGCACTCGAAGGAACGACACCAAGTTCTCTCACGAACTTACGAATCCACACTGCCTCCTTGGATGCTTCCGAGGCTGCAACATACTCGGCTTCTGTTGTGGAATCAGCAACAGTTGACTGTTTGAAACTCTTCCACACCACTGCTCCACCATTCAAGCTAAAAACATAGCCTGATTGCGATCGGAAATCATCCTGGTCCGACTGGAATGAAGCGTTAGTATATCCCTCTATACTGAGTTCTTCCTGACCACCATATATCAAGAACATATCTTTGGTCCTCCGCAGATATTTTATAATGTTCTTGACTGCAATCCAGTGCGCCAAACCTGGATTACTTTGGAATCGACTGGTCACGCTTAACCCGTAAGCGACGTCTGGGCGAGTACATAACATCGCATACATGATGGACCCAATAGCCGAAGCATAAGGCGTATTGTCCATTTCATCTTTCTCAGTCTGTGTTTGTGGACACTGACTCTTCGAAAGATTCAGACCATGTCTGACTGGAAGATATCCACGTTTAGAATTCTCTAAATGGAATCTCTCCAGGACTTTATCGATGTAAGTACTCTGGCACAGCCCGAGAAGCCTCTTAGATCTATCCCGGTAGATCTTCACACCTAACCCATAGGCTGCTTCTCCTAGATCTTTCATCTGGAAACATTTTCCTAACCATGCTTTAACAGCATGCAGTTCAGGAATATCATTTCCAATGATTAAGATATCATCGACGTAGAGGATTAGGAATGTAATTACGCTCCCACTAAACCTCTTATAAACACACGGGTCATCTTCGTTCTTGATGAAACCAAACTCAGAGATTGATTCATCAAAACGAATATTCCAGCTCCTAGATGCTTGTTTCAATCCATAAATGGATTTCTTTAACTTGCATATTTTATGACGATCTGCTGGATTAGTGAAACCCTCAGGTTGTGTCATATACACATCCTCATCTAGATTTCCATTAAGGAAAGCTGTCTTCACATCCATCTGCCAGATCTCATAATCATAATATGCAGCTATCGCGAAAAGAATCCGAATAGACTTAAACATGGCTACAGGTGAAAAAGTTTCATCATAATCTATCCCGTAGATTTGTTTGAAACCTTTCGCAACTAGCCTGCCTTTATAGGTAACCACGTTACCATCCATGTCAATCTTCTTCTTGAAGATCCATTTACAGCCTATAGGGATTACTCCCGGAGGCGGATCAACCAAATCCCAGACTTGGTTATCTGACATGGAGTCCATCTCGGCTCGCATAGCATCAAGCCATCTAGCTGACTCCGGTCCACTGACCGCATCCGCATAAGTTAGGGGTTCATCATTATCAATGATGTAGACTCCGTCATAGCGCTCAGGCTGTCGACGGATCCTTCCCGATCTTCGCGATTCCCGTGTTATCTGAGCCTCAGGTTGTTCAATAACCTGATCTACCGGCTCAGGCTCATCCAACTGTGCTTGACTACTTTGTCCTTCCTCTGGATTTTTGTAAGATCCAAGGATCTTAAGTCCTGGTAAGCATTAATTTTGATTTAAATAAAATTATTGACTGAGTTATTATTCCTGAGTATTGATTGTTAATTTATGATAAATTAATTAGAGATTTTTGGTTATCAATTTATAGTTAATTAACTAGTTGTTGTTAATTAACTGGTTTATTGATTGTTAATTTATTGTAAATTAATTAGAGATTAATGGTGGTTAATCTATTTGATTATTGATTGATAATTTAGAATAAAGTAATTAGACCTTATTGGTTAATTAATTAAACCCTTATTGGATATTAATTAAATCCTTATTGGATTTGTGGTTAAGTAAAATAATTAATTGGATATTAGATTTCAAATTCAAATTAATTAAGTTCTAATCGGATTAACTAATTGGGTTTTAAAATTCGAATTTAGTTAGTTAAATGGGTTAAACCTATTTGAATTAATGGGTTAATAGGTTAAAAATTTAAAACCGAAAATTTGAATTAGTGATTCGGTTAGGAAGGAAATCATTGGCGATTTTTGAGTCTTGAGAAAACCTTGGAGCGGCTAGGGCAAGGGAGAAGGCGATCTTGGTGTTCTTGAAGAGTTCTTGGCGATTTTTCTCCATCTTCTTCCCTTGGCCGAAATTCTTGAGTGGGTGGTGGAGTTTCTTTGGCGTCTTCCTAGAAGAATTTCAAAGGCTTTGAACGATTTTGTTGAGGAGATTTTAACCTAAGTTTCAAGGTGAGTGGTGTGTCTTTTTGATTCCTAACAATTGGGTTGTGTTATTTGATGCTTTAGATGGATTAGAAATTTGTAATGTAAAAACCGAACACTCAAGACTTATTTTTGTTATAAACCGAAAGTTACAATGATATGTTTGTTATGGAAAAATCGAATTTAAGGATATGTCTTCATGAGATTCTTGTTAACTAGGGGTTTAATTTAAGTTGGAAAGTTTGATCATGCTAAAAAGCGAATTGGTGCTATTTATTCATGAAAATCGAAACTTGATTTTAATTTTGATATTGTGGTTAACATGTTTACATGTGAATTGAATCTTGATAATTCTCCATGAAAACATAGTTTAGGGGATCTTTCATGAAAACCGAATGTGAGACATGTTTCCATGAAAACCGAATTTAGGGTACTTATTGTATGTGATTTTGGTAATATTAAATCAGTGATTTTGGTATGATTTTGGTAATATTAAATCAGTGATTTATTAGTATGAAATTTATGTTAATTGTTTGTGAAAACTGAATTTTGATGTTTGTAGTTACATGGAATAATGTGTAAAATTATATGGATATATGGTTTAGTTTTATGTAATTTTATGAATGCTCGAGAACATTGGGTGATGATTTAATTTTATGAATGTAATGTTATGTTATAAAACTCACGTTTATTTAATTAAGACCATGTATTCATGTTTGAGAACATTGGGTGATAATTTAGCAAAATTACACTGAACTGACCAGCCTGAAATTTAAGGACTACGCTATGTTATGTGATTTTCTATGTTTTGTGATTTTTTTAAATATTACGTGTTATGTTATATGATTTTTACCAATATGTATGATTATGTGACTTTTGAACAATATGTGTTATGTGATGGGTTTTGTGAATTTGGAAAATTATGGATTATGTGAAATTGGAAAATTAGGTGGTTATGTGATGGTTAGGACTAAGGCTAGGTGTAACTATGAACTCAAGGAGATAGTCCTTATGTGATATGTTCAGGGTTTGAATTTCAGCCCTGTATTGTGATATGTGAGGGGGTTGATGATCAGCCTGCCTATTATGATTATTGTGATGGGGGTTGATGTTCAGCCTGCCCGATGTGATTTTTGTGATGACTATCCTAGAGTCTAGTTTACACTTAGGAGTCCACCTTTGTGAAATATGTCCACCTTTGTGAAATATGAAATAAGATATGTCTGTTGTCCAGTAGGAACCTTTTGGGAGAACGGGTTTTGACCCAAAGTGCCATGTCTTGGTCGGACAGGGGCCACCTCTTGATGTCATTACTCTTTTATGTGTTGGGAATGATATAAGACCCAAAGTTCCATGTCTTGATCAGACAGGGGCCACCTCTTGATGTCATCATTCTCGTTTTGTGTTGGGAATGATATAAGACCCAAAGTGCCATGTCTTGATCAGACAGGGGCCACCTCTTGATGTCATCATTCTCGATTTGTGTTATGGCGTGATAGACCAACGTGCCACGTCTTGACCAGGCGGGGGCCACCTCTTGATTCTATTCACTGTCCATGTTTGTGTTGCATGTGATTTGCAGCTCCCAGTGCTTTGGCCAAGCCGGGTTAGACCATATTGGTCACTACTGAATATGCTGGACAACTAGGTTAAATATGTGTTGGTATGTTTAGTTGGGTTAGAATATGTGTGTTCGGTTGGTTTAGAGTATAACTCTAGAACCTGAGGTTATTATATGTTAGTGTGTACATTTGACTGCTTATATGACTTTTGCATTGAATTGTTGTTATATGTTGACATGATATCCTGTTAAAGATTTTTAAAAAAATAATTTGCCTATATTTTTGAGTGTATGTTCTGGATGGTCAATTAGACTATCCACTCACTGGGCTGTGTAGCTCACCCCTCACTATTTTCAGGTGTAGAGCAGGGCCGCAGTTAGCATTATATGGATGCTGTGAATTATGCTTAATGAATTTATGATGCCGGTTGTGGCCTTAATGTGTTTATGCTTATGATGCCGGTTGTGGCTAAACCCTATGAGTTATATGAACTTTGTGAGTCATGTGAATTGTGTGAATTTGTGTTGCCAGACTGTGGCAGTTAAATGATTTTGATTTAAGTGTCACCGCGGGCTTCAGCCTGGTTTCGGTGTTTGGTATGAATTTGTAAAAATCGATTTTGTGATTTTGTTTTGATTTCGGCTTGATGTGTATTCTGTGTAATCGGTTTTGATATACCCTGTAACTTGCATATGTCTAGTGCAAGTATTGCCTGGTGGCAGGTACCTTTATGAATTTTATGAATTTGAAACGGTTTTGATATAACTGTTGCCTTGCATATGTCTAGTGCAAGGATTGCGTGGTGGCAGGTACCCTTATGTGATTTATGAGATTTGTGTTTTGTGAATTTGTATGTATGGATAGTTTATGAATTTTGAAAATTTTCAGATCGTGTTTTTCTTGAACTCGGTTTTACCTAGCATATGAATCGATCTTATATGAAACATCCTGGTTCTTTTATGAATTGTATAGCTTGATTTGGGGTTAAGAATGTGGGATGTTACAGAATGGTATCAGAGGAGTTGGCTAGCTAAAACTTAGTTTGGGGGAAAACATGTTTGTGTATTGCTAGACACCTAATAGGTTTATGTTTGTTTTCCTGACTATGATATGTGTGTGACTATGATATGTGCGTGTAGGAATTTGAATTTAAGATGGTGCGAACCAGAGGTAATGCTGGTGATGAGGGCGAGCAGGCCCCGACTCTCTCGAGAGCTATTGAGGCTCTGACTGGCATGGTACAACAACAAGGTGCTATGATAGAGAGGCAAGCTCAGATGCTGCAGCAGCAGCAGACTCAGCACCAAGAAGCACAACATCAGCTTTTGCAGCAGCTGACTCGAGAGAGACCCCAGACTACTACTCGAGTGGTGGGGGATGACTCTCAGGAGGGCGCTCACAGGCGCTATGCTTCACTTGTGAGTGAATTCCAGAAGCTGGGTCCTAGCTCATTTTATGGAGGCTCAGAATCCAGTACTGCTGAGAACTGGCAGTTGTGCTTGGAAAAGATTTTCCAAGTCATGCGCTGCTCAGATGAGGATAAGTTATGTCTGACCACCTATATGATGCGTGGTGACGCAGATGAGTGGTGGAAAGGCGTGGTGAGACTAGCAGCAGAAAAACATGAATCAGTAGATTGGCCTTACTTCTTGTCTCAATTTAATGAGAAGTACTTCCCAGATAGCTTGGTGGAGGACCGAGAGGTGGCATTTATTCACCTGGAGCAGGGTGATATGACAGTGGACCAGTATGAGCTGCAGTTCACTAAGCTGGGAAAGTATGCTCCTCACCTGATAAACACTGAAAAGAGGAGAGCTACTAAGTTTCTCAGAGGTCTCAGATGGGATATTCGAGAGCAGGTTGGTGCTCAGCACTTGGAGACCTATGTTGAGACAGTTGGGCGAGCACGCACTATAGAGAGGTATATATCTGAGAGGAGTTCTCATGCTACGGTGACAGTAGTTCCTGCAGCTGAGGCGGCGGTTCCTCAGTATGGCAGTGGCGGCAAGGGTAAGAAGTACCCTAAACACAAGGACTACAAGAAGAGCCGGTATAAGCCTTACTCTTACAAGGCACCACAGCAGTCTAGGGATGCACCGCAGCAGTTCAGGGATGCCAGGGACGTGAGAACCAGTATCACAGAGGACCGGACTTGCAGTTATTGTGGGCTCAGGGGACATCTAGTGAAAGATTGTCATAGGAAGAATGGCGTGTGCTTCAGGTGTAAGAAACCAGGGCACATGGCTAAGGACTGCAAAGAGCCTGAGATACAGCCTAGAGGCGCAGATAAGCCTACAGTCCAGACCCGAGTGTATGCTGTGGCTGAGAAGGACACACGAGCTTCCCGATCCGTTGTGGAAGGTACATTATTTGTATTTGATCAGTTAGCTCGTATTTTATTTGACCCTGGTGCAAATTTATCTTTTGTATCTGTTAAGTTTGCTGCATGTTTACCTGTGTCCCCTAAGATGCTAGAGTATGTTGTGTCTGTCAGTACTTCCTTAGGAAAATCATTATCTACAGACACTGTATGCGCTGATTGTGTAGTGCATGTAGAGGGCTATGAGTTTCTGGTAGATTTAATCCTCCTAGACATGCAAGACTATGATGTCATTCTAGGTATGGATTGGTTGTCTTCGCATCATGCTTCTGTGGATTGCTTTGAGAAAGTAATCACTTTGAATATGTTTGATGGGAATCGAATTTTTGTGAGAGGTCTAGTGTCAGACCAAGGACCACATGTGATATCTTTCCTGCAGGCCAGGAAGTTACTTGCTAGTGGGTGCAAGGGTTATCTTGCGCATGTTAAGTTGCAAGAGGATTCTACTTCTGATCTGACTCAGATGGAGGTGGTGAAAGAATTTCCGGATGTGTTCTCTGAGGAATTTTCAGGCTTGCCACCAATAAGAGAAGTAGAATTTGGCATTGAGTTGGCGCCAGGTACGGCACCTATCTCCAGAGCTCCTTATCGTATGGCTACTTCAGAGTTGGCCGAGCTTAAGAAACAGCTGGAGGAATTGTTAGAGAAAGGATATATTCGGCCTAGTGCTTCTCCTTGGGGAGCGCCAGTGTTATTTGTGAAGAAAAAAGATGGAACCCTGAGGATGTGTATAGATTACAGGCAATTGAACCAAGTGACTATCAAGAATAAGTATCCTCTTCCCAGAATTGATGATCTATTTGATCAGTTACAGGGAGCTACAGTGTTCTCTAAGATTGATCTGAGATCAGGGTATTATCAGCTTAGAGTCAAGGATGAGGATATATTTAAGACTGCTTTCAGGACCAGGTATGGGCATTTCGAATTCTTGGTTATGCCTTTTGGACTGACAAATGCACCTGCTGTTTTCATGGATTTGATGAACAGGGTATTCCATGAGCTGCTTGATTCTTGTGTGGTAGTCTTCATAGACGATATTTTGGTATACTCTCAGACTACTTCAGATCATGTCAGTGACTTGCGCAGAGTGCTGGAGGTTCTGAGGAAGAATCGGTTGTATGCCAAGGCTAGTAAGTGTGAATTCTGGCTGGAAAAGATCAGTTTTCTGGGACATGTGATTTCTGGTCAGGGGGTGTCTGTGGATCCAGTTAAAGTGCAAGCTATCCTTGATTGGGGAAGACCGACTAGTGCTACTGAGATCAGGAGTTTTCTGGGTTTGGCAGGTTATTACTGGAGATTTGTTGAGGGATTCTCCAAGCTGGCGGGTCCTTTAACTAAGTTGACCAGAAAGGAAGCTAAGTTTATTTGGGATGACAAGTGTGAAGAGAGCTTCCAAGAGCTGAAGAGAAGGTTGACTAGTACACCGATCCTCATTATACCTAGTGATGGGGAAAGGTTTACTGTTTATACAGATGCTTCTGGCAAAGGGTTGGGTTGTGTCTTGATGCAGAAGGGTTCTGTGGTAGCCTATGCTTCGAGACAACTGAAGCAGTATGAATTGAACTACCCTACTCATGATTTAGAGTTGGCGGCTGTAGTCTTTGCTTTGAAGATATGGCGTCACTATTTGTTGGGTCAAGAGTTTGATCTGTTTACTGATCACCAAAGTCTCAAGTATATCTTCACTCAGAAGGAGTTGAACATGAGACAGAGAAGATGGATGGAGTTGATCAAAGATTATGACTTCTCTATTCAGTATCAGGCTGGAAAGGCCAATGTGGTGGCGGATGCACTGAGCAGGCATCCAGTTACTTCAGTAGCTGCACTACGGGTCAGTGAGTGGCAGTTACTGCAGGAGTTCAGAGATCTCAGGATCAGTGTTTCTCCTAGAGTTCAGACTGGTTATGTGGCTTTTCTCAGAGTACAGTCTGCTTTGTTGCAGAAGATCAGAGATCAGCAGTCTGTGGATCCGAAATTAGTTCAGATCAGGGATAATCTGGTTGATGGCGCAGTTCAGGATTTTAGCTTGTTTGATGATGGTATTCTTCGGTTTCGTGGAAGGGTATGTGTCCCTGAGGAACCGAGCTTGAGGAAAGAAATATTGGAGGACAGCCATAACTCCAAATATTCTCTACATCCTGGCGTGACTAAGATGTATCAGGACCTCAAGAAAAGTTTTTGGTGGCCGGGTATGAAGAAAGAAGTGCTTGATTTTGTCTCTAGGTGTTTGACCTGTCAGACTGTAAAGGCTGAACACCAGAAGCCTGGTGGTTTGTTACAGTCTCTTCCTATTCCTGAGTGGAAGTGGGAATGCATCAGTATGGATTTTGTGTGTGGTTTGCCCAGAACCAGATTGGGTCATGATGCTATTTGGGTGATTGTTGATAGACTCACCAAATCAGCCCATTTTCTTCCGATTAAAATGACTTATTCTTTAGAGAGACTGGCCAGGTTGTACATTGATGAGATAGTCAGATTACATGGAGTGCCAGTTGATATTGTGTCTGATAGGGATTCTCGATTTCTGTCCAGATTTTGGAGGAGTTTACAGGAGGGTTTGGGTACTAAGTTGAGTTTTAGTACAGCATACCATCCTCAGTCTGATGGCCAGACAGAGCGTACTATACAGACTCTAGAGGATTTGTTGAGAGCCTATGTGGTTGATTGGAGTTCTGAGTGGAACCGGGATCTATCTTTGATAGAGTTCACTTATAATAATAGTTTCCACTCCAGTATTCAGATGGCTCCTTATGAGGCTTTGTATGGGAGAAGGTGTAGGACTCCCTTGTGTTGGGAAGAAACTGGTGACAGAATGATTTTGAGATCTGATGCAGTACAGGAGACTACTGATAAGGTTAGAGAGATCCGGGATAAACTGAAGATTGCTCGGGACAGACAGAAGAGTTATGCTGATAACCGTCGTCGTTCTTTGGAGTTTATGGTAGGAGACCATGTGTTCTTGAAGGTGTCGCCTACTAAGGGTGTTATGAGATTTGGCAAAAAGGGCAAGTTGAGCCCTAGGTTTGTAGGCCCTTTTGATATTATCGAGAGAGTCGGTCCAGTGGCTTACCGATTAGCTTTACCTCCTGCTATGGATCATGTACATAATGTATTCCATGTCTCTGCTTTGAGGAAATATCATCCCGATCCATCTCATGTGTTGGAGTTGGAACCTCTTCAGATTCAGAGTGATTTGACTTTCGAGGAAAGACCTCTCCGGATTGTTGATAGAAAGGATAAAGTTCTGAGGAACAAGACTATACCTTTGGTAAAGGTTATCTGGGGAAATCAGTCAGTTGAAGAAGCGACATGGGAAACTGAAGCTGATATGAGGGAAAATTATGCTTACCTCTTTGATGATATGGATGCTGAGCTTTAGAGGACTAAAGCTTTATAAGGAGGGAGGAATGTAAGATCCAAGGATCTTAAGTCCTGGTAAGCATTAATTTTGATTTAAATAAAATTATTGACTGAGTTATTATTCCTGAGTATTGATTGTTAATTTATGATAAATTAATTAGAGATTTTTGGTTATCAATTTATAGTTAATTAACTAGTTGTTGTTAATTAACTGGTTTATTGATTGTTAATTTATTGTAAATTAATTAGAGATTAATGGTGGTTAATCTATTTGATTATTGATTGATAATTTAGAATAAAGTAATTAGACCTTATTGGTTAATTAATTAAACCCTTATTGGATATTAATTAAATCCTTATTGGATTTGTGGTTAAGTAAAATAATTAATTGGATATTAGATTTCAAATTCAAATTAATTAAGTTCTAATCGGATTAACTAATTGGGTTTTAAAATTCGAATTTAGTTAGTTAAATGGGTTAAACCTATTTGAATTAATGGGTTAATAGGTTAAAAATTTAAAACCGAAAATTTGAATTAGTGATTCGGTTAGGAAGGAAATCATTGGCGATTTTTGAGTCTTGAGAAAACCTTGGAGCGGCTAGGGCAAGGGAGAAGGCGATCTTGGTGTTCTTGAAGAGTTCTTGGCGATTTTTCTCCATCTTCTTCCCTTGGCCGAAATTCTTGAGTGGGTGGTGGAGTTTCTTTGGCGTCTTCCTAGAAGAATTTCAAAGGCTTTGAACGATTTTGTTGAGGAGATTTTAACCTAAGTTTCAAGGTGAGTGGTGTGTCTTTTTGATTCCTAACAATTGGGTTGTGTTATTTGATGCTTTAGATGGATTAGAAATTTGTAATGTAAAAACTGAACACTCAAGACTTATTTTTGTTATAAACCGAAAGTTACAATGATATGTTTGTTATGGAAAAATCGAATTTAAGGATATGTCTTCATGAGATTCTTGTTAACTAGGGGTTTAATTTAAGTTGGAAAGTTTGATCATGCTAAAAAGCGAATTGGTGCTATTTATTCATGAAAATCGAAACTTGATTTTAATTTTGATATTGTGGTTAACATGTTTACATGTGAATTGAATCTTGATAATTCTCCATGAAAACATAGTTTAGGGGATCTTTCATGAAAACCGAATGTGAGACATGTTTCCATGAAAACCGAATTTAGGGTACTTATTGTATGTGATTTTGGTAATATTAAATCAGTGATTTTGGTATGATTTTGGTAATATTAAATCAGTGATTTATTAGTATGAAATTTATGTTAATTGTTTGTGAAAACTGAATTTTGATGTTTGTAGTTACATGGAATAATGTGTAAAATTATATGGATATATGGTTTAGTTTTATGTAATTTTATGAATGCTCGAGAACATTGGGTGATGATTTAATTTTATGAATGTAATGTTATGTTATAAAACTCACGTTTATTTAATTAAGACCATGTATTCATGTTTGAGAACATTGGGTGATAATTTAGCAAAATTACACTGAACTGACCAGCCTGAAATTTAAGGACTACGCTATGTTATGTGATTTTCTATGTTTTGTGATTTTTTTAAATATTACGTGTTATGTTATATGATTTTTACCAATATGTATGATTATGTGACTTTTGAACAATATGTGTTATGTGATGGGTTTTGTGAATTTGGAAAATTATGGATTATGTGAAATTGGAAAATTAGGTGGTTATGTGATGGTTAGGACTAAGGCTAGGTGTAACTATGAACTCAAGGAGATAGTCCTTATGTGATATGTTCAGGGTTTGAATTTCAGCCCTGTATTGTGATATGTGAGGGGGTTGATGATCAGCCTGCCTATTATGATTATTGTGATGGGGGTTGATGTTCAGCCTGCCCGATGTGATTTTTGTGATGACTATCCTAGAGTCTAGTTTACACTTAGGAGTCCACCTTTGTGAAATATGTCCACCTTTGTGAAATATGAAATAAGATATGTCTGTTGTCCAGTAGGAACCTTTTGGGAGAACGGGTTTTGACCCAAAGTGCCATGTCTTGGTCGGACAGGGGCCACCTCTTGATGTCATTACTCTTTTATGTGTTGGGAATGATATAAGACCCAAAGTGCCATGTCTTGATCAGACAGGGGCCACCTCTTGATGTCATCATTCTCGTTTTGTGTTGGGAATGATATAAGACCCAAAGTGCCATGTCTTGATCAGACAGGGGCCACCTCTTGATGTCATCATTCTCGATTTGTGTTATGGCGTGATAGACCAACGTGCCACGTCTTGACCAGGCGGGGGCCACCTCTTGATTCTATTCACTGTCCATGTTTGTGTTGCATGTGATTTGCAGCTCCCAGTGCTTTGGCCAAGCCGGGTTAGACCATATTGGTCACTACTGAATATGCTGGACAACTAGGTTAAATATGTGTTGGTATGTTTAGTTGGGTTAGAATATGTGTGTTCGGTTGGTTTAGAGTATAACTCTAGAACCTGAGGTTATTATATGTTAGTGTGTACATTTGACTGCTTATATGACTTTTGCATTGAATTGTTGTTATATGTTGACATGATATCCTGTTAAAGATTTTTAAAAAAATAATTTGCCTATATTTTTGAGTGTATGTTCTGGATGGTCAATTAGACTATCCACTCACTAGGCTGTGTAGCTCACCCCTCACTATTTTTAGGTGTAGAGCAGGGGCGCAGTTAGCATTATATGGATGCTGTGAATTATGCTTAATGAATTTATGATGCCGGTTGTGGCCTTAATGTGTTTATGCTTATGATGCCGGTTGTGGCTAAACCCTATGAGTTATATGAACTTTGTGAGTCATGTGAATTGTGTGAATTTGTGTTGCCAGACTGTGGCAGTTAAATGATTTTGATTTAAGTGTCACCGCGGGCTTCAGCCTGGTTTCGGTGTTTGGTATGAATTTGTAAAAATCGATTTTGTGATTTTGTTTTGATTTCGGCTTGATGTGTATTCTGTGTATTCGGTTTTGATATACCCTGTAACTTGCATATGTCTAGTGCAAGTATTGCCTGGTGGCAGGTACCTTTATGAATTTTATGAATTTGAAACGGTTTTGATATAACTGTTGCCTTGCATATGTCTAGTGCAAGGATTGCGTGGTGGCAGGTACCCTTATGTGATTTATGAGATTTGTGTTTTGTGAATTTGTATGTATGGATAGTTTATGAATTTTGAAAATTTTCAGATCGTGTTTTTCTTGAACTCGGTTTTACCTAGCATATGAATCGATCTTATATGAAACATCCTGGTTCTTTTATGAATTGTATAGCTTGATTTGGGGTTAAGAATGTGGGATGTTACAATTTTCATCCAGCTTTATTTCTCTCCCACTGGCCTCTTGCAGAAGAAACTCCTTCTCAAGGAATATGGCCGTCCGAGCAACAAAAACTTTGTTCTCCTTGGGATCGTAGAAATAATAACCCTTAGTTTCCTTAGGGTAACCGACAAAGATGCATTTGTCAGATCTGCTCTCTAGTTTCCCAGAGGCGAGCTTTTTGACATAAGCCTCGCAACCCCAGATCCTGATAAATGTCAAGCTTGGCTGTTTCCCATACCATAATTCATATGGCGTCATTGAAACTGCCTTAGATGGCACTCGGTTTAGTACCTTTGCAGCTGTTTCCAGTGCAAAACCCCAAAAGGAGTATGGAAGAGTGGCCTGACTCATCATAGAACGAACCATATCAAGTAACGTTCTATTTCTCCTCTCGGACACACCATTCCATTGCGGTGTTCCTGGCGGAGTGAGCTGTGAGATAATCCCACACTCCTTCAGATAGTCAGTAAATGCATGACTTAGGTATTCTCCACCTCGATCAGAACGAAGTGCCTTGATATTTCGGCCTAGCTGATTTTGTACTTCATTCTTGAACTCTTTGAACTTGTCAAAAGATTCACTTTTATGTCTCATCAGATAGACATACCCATACATACTGAAATCATCAGTAAAGGTAATGAAGTACTGATAGCCACCTCTGGCATGTTTACTAAATGGCTCACACACATCACTGTGTATAAGGTCAAGTAAACCTGAAGCCCTTTGACCTTTCTTAGAAAAAGGTGACTTCGTCATTTTACCCATTAAACAAGCTTTGCATGTATCAATCTCCTTATAGGAGAATGATCCCAGCAGTCCATTATCATGCAACCGCTTAATGCGCTTCTCGTTTATATGGCCTAAACGACTGTGCCATAGCAAGGTGCTGTCATCAGCATACTTGGCTTTCTTATTATCAATGTTTTGTATAGAATTTTCCATGTCCAACATGAATAACCCATTGTTAATTGAACCAGTTCCATACACAATATTATCTAGAGATAAAACACACTTTGAAATATTGCATTCAAAGGCAAATCCTTTCCTGACAAGAGCAGGAATAGAGATAATATTCTTCGTGATACTTGGTACAAAATAACAATTGTTTAATTCCAATACAATGCCAGATGGTAAAGAAATGAAATAGTCTCCTACAGCAACAGCAGCAACCCGTGCCCCGTTTCCAACTCGTAGGTCTACCTCATGCTGTCCCACCTGCCTTCTTCTCTTGAGTTCCTGTACATTTGAACAAATGTGAACTCCACATGCAGTGTCCAACACCCATGATATTGAAGAAGATGAAAACATGACTTCAGTCACGAATATACCTGAGCCAGAAGCGATGCTTCCCCTCTTATCTCCTTGGAGCGCTTTACAGTCCTTTTTCCAGTGACCCAGCTGGCCACAGTGGAAACACCTGTTATCCTTCGACCGCTTCACCTTCTGTTTCAGAGCCTTGCTGTAATTCTTGACAGGGGCCTTGCCCTTCTTCCCCTTCTTCTTGTTCCTAGAAGGAACCATCAAGACAGAGGTTGAAGGCTTACCCTTCAGAGTTTCCTCAGTTGTCAAGAGCATATTCAGCAGCTCTGCCGGTGTACAATCGATTTTGTTCATATTAAAGTTAATAATGAACGCATCGAAAGAGGGCGGGAGAGACTGCAGAATAATATCAACAGCAAGCTCCTGGTTGATGGTATGCCCCAGTTTCTCCAGAGCCTCCTTGTGCCCAATCATTTTGAGCACGTGAGCTCCCACTGGGCTCCCCTCAGCCAGTTTGCTCTGAAAGAAGAGCTTTGTCAGATTATAGCGTTCTGTCCTCGCCTGTGCAGCATACAGCATCTTGAGGTTCGCTATAATCTCTATAGCCGACATATCCTCATGCTGACGCTGCAGCGGTGGCGTCATAGACGCTAGCATCAGGCAAGCGACATCAATGCTATCATTGACGTGCTTTTCATAGGCATCCCGAACCGCCCTTGCGGCGTTCGGAGCGGGCTGCGGCGGTATCGCCGTCTCGAGGACATACAGTTTCCTCTCTGCCTTAAGAACGATCTTAAGGTGTCCGAACCAGTCAGAGAAGTTCGGCCCAGCAAACTTCTCCCTTTCCAGTAGGGATCGCACATTGAAGCTCATGGTGTTCGTTGCTGCAGTTATCTACAACAATGCAAGAACAGCAAGGTTAGTATCAATGTTCAGAATCAATCCAGGACTTAAGAAAGATTCTTTTCTCACTATTTTGTCTGACTGAAAAATCCAGTAAACAGTCCGAAAGAGTAACACTCTTTTAGTGAGATGGGATCCAGATTTCATACTTGGTCTCCGCGTCCCGCTCAGGCGAGATAAGATGCACAGAGATGACAAGCACTAATTTCTGGTAGGCTGTCCCAGCCAATCGCCAACCCGTGCGATTCCCCTTCATCTGGGCAATCCAGCAGACTGTGCCAACTGAGTTGGTACAACACAGTCTCTGATCCCACAGATGGCTGCCTCCATGTGCTACCATATGCGCCACATATGTAGCCTACATGGTCAAGCTGACCTGACCTACTCCCTGGACCACCACGTGCTATGCTGAGCAACGAGAAGGGATAAATCCCTACTCTGTAACACGCAGGTGTAATCGCGCACCGTCTGAAGATAGATGGACGTGCCCACTGAGTGGGTTCAACACGGCTCCAACGATAGTCAGAATAGTGAGGTTTCGCGTCAGAAGGCTTACGAGCTTGATATGTTAGCGTTGGATTTTAACGGTCTTTTATCTTCTTACTATCAGGCATATCCTATGGCTATAGCAGAAGATAAACACATGCAATTCTAATTATATAAGCAATAAATAGAAAGCATGATCTTATGTGGTAAAAGCCCATGAACCCTAGAAAGACCTTAATTTTACTTAAGTCTTCACTTGAGCTCTTTTGCATCTCATCTGGTCCAACCCAGGGCCCTAGCGCCAAGAGCACCTCAGGTGCGCCACCAGGTGAATGCCCCTCTAGGATGTGTGCCTTTATGCTCTTGTCTAATCAAAAACATTTTGATCTATCTAGACAAGCTTTGACTCGCAGGTCAATTATACAATAAATTAATAAAAAAATGTGATTCGCAGATCACAATAATATTAACTTGTAATTTACCAGGCACGCAGGCCCCAGCACAGCACACATTAGGGCAACCCACATAAGATTAAATAAACAAGCATATGGTATCAAAACAACATGTGATCCATTCATGAAATTAAATTTTGAAAAACCCCATGGTATCAATTTTAATTTCCTTATGTGCTCTACAACCTTACAATGGTCCATTGATATGGATCCACTCATCCATCTAGTCAGATCCTCTGCCCTTGCATGCACCGAGTCCTAACTGACCCGTGTTGACCTAATGGTCAACCATGCATGCGCCAAGGGCTGAACCACCTTCATGAGTTTTGGCAAGCGGGTGTGACCCCGGGCCTAACTCATGTGTGTTCAGTAGTTGTCTCAACCAGACCTCGCTACACGCCCTGGATGCAGTCGACCTATAGCCACCTCGTGCTTGCGCACAGGTGCTATCTGGTCAACCCATCTAGGCTGTCAGATGGTCTGATCAGACTAGTTGGATCTAACCTAGAAGATGCTTTCAACCCCATCAACCCATCTAAGGATTTATAGTAGGGGCACCTTAGATCTAAGTAGGCGCGCAAGATGTAAGTTTTATAAAACATCTAGAACATGCGCAAACAAACAAAACAACATGCTTCACTTGAGAACATAAGATATATCTCATATCTAGCATATTGATAACCCTTAGATCTAAGGGGAGTCCCCTTCAAGGGGGAGCGCAAACTTTAGGGGGTCCCCTTCAAGGGGGAGCGCAAACTTCATGTAACCATGATACAAGCGCAAACATATATGGATCACAAACACTTCAAAGCAATCATATAGATCATATCGAAAGCCTAGCTCTGATACCAATTGAAAGAAACCCTTAGAAAGGGGGTGAAACCCTAAACATGCGCATCTAGCAAGCATGACGGAAAGAGGGTTTCGAAAAGATCGTATATGACAACCATATGATCAACTTGAAGCTATGAGTTTAGATCTATACCATAGCCATAGATTGGAGGTCGGCTTGGAAGAAGAGAGCAACTTTGATCTCCTCCAAAAGTTCACACACAAAGGCGATGAAGACTCCCAACTTGCGCACCTCTTGTGCTAGCAAAAGTGCCAAGATGTCAATGATCGAGTGTAGGGAAGAGATGAAGACTATCTTTTGCTTGGCCGGTTCCTCCTCTTCTCGTCAACACCCTCACTTGCTCGAGAGCAAAAAATCGTTTCCACCAAGCAACAAGAGAGAGGTGTAACCGAAAAACATTAGGGAGACTTCAAGCCATGAACGCATATGCGTTTTCATTTTGGAACTTTCCAAAAATGGCAACCATTAAGAGTATGCGTTCATGCGTTCATGTCTCCATGAACCAAACGCAACTCCTTCTCCCTCTTGAACCATGCGCTCAACCCATGAGCCGGTTCAATACTCTTGGTTCAATAGCGAAACCAAATCAGCCCAAGCATTAAGTCTAGATCAAATTAGACCCCAAAGTCCAAGATCTGACCATTCATCATCTGACGCTTCTGATCGCATCGATCTAGCATCATCTCTCTCGATCGAAGCTTACCGATCTAAAGCCCTAATCAATCAAACATGATCAGACCAGATCTCACTTACAATCAGAGATTAAATCCCTTTAAACTGAACCGAAACAATTCAGTCCACACGATCTGACTTAAGCAAGCCATATCACCAAATTGTGCGACCCTAAGGGTTTCCTTTAAATGTCGGTAACGATAACTTTCGTTATCACGATCAGTGAGGGGTATCTAGCAACACATCACTGTCTCCCGATATAAAGGAAAGAGTCTTCCAAGACTACACCCAAACCATAGCACAAGTGTGAATCAAACTCACGAGGCATGCATGTTTCCTTTGCCACTGGATGTTCTTATTGGACAAGCATGTCAAGCCTGTAACTCCAATACGATGAGCATGATTAGATCAGATGAACACAGTCATCTGGGTATGGCCATACACTATCTCAATCTTCTCATACAGGGGGGGCCCTTCAGAACATCACACTCCTTAAACAAGGAGACGGCAATCCTTTATCTATCACAAGTGCCCTAACCTGACTCAAGCTCACCATCCAAGATAGTCTATAATCATTATGTTTCAAATGATATTGAACTACCTCAAAACAATGACAATCATCATTTAGAAACACAAGTGATCTCAAGTCAAAGGACATGTGCCACTTGCTGCTTACAAGGATCATTCACATTGTGACAAGCAATGGAATATCCCAGTAGGGTCTGTCCAGTACATCCAATGTACCCATGAGTCTACATCTTATTCCATGCTCGAAGCATCCTATAAGATTAGCACACATATTAGTCTCAATCATATCAAGGCTGTCTCAGGTTCACCAAGATATCTCGACTAAGGACATATAGCCTGTCAGCCTAGCTGAATAGCTTTGAGACATTATTCAGAAGTACACTTATTACAGCAGACAAGGTAACAACCTGAATAATAACCATGCCTTTATAAACACAAGAGTTTATTACATGATACTTATTGCAATCCCAAAGGCCTCAAACATTAGCCTTAAGGGCATACCCCAACACAGCCTAGCTGAACAGCTTTGAGACATTATTCAGAAGTACAATTATTGCAGCAGACAATGTAACCAACTGAATAACAACCATTGCCTTTATAAACGTAAGAGTTTATACATGATACTGTTACAATCCCAAGGCCTCAAACATTAGCCTTAAGGGCATACCCCAACAGGAAGAATGTTATTGGAGCCAAACTTCATTTTTGGCAGGTTGACCCGTATTTGACCATGGTTGGTCACATTTGGATTAGGGTTGCATTGGATTGGATCCAAGTGCTTAATCAACCCATGCAATGAAGTTTGGGCTAGCTCATTTGAAGGACCCCTTTCGTGAGGGGGGTGAAACCCATAGCCATGAAAATTTCTTTTTCGGCAGCGGAATTAGGGTTTCAAAAGGATCGCATACATCATATATGATCAACTTAAAATTGCATAGATCTTAGATGGAATCATACCATAGCCATTTGGTTGGATGGCGGCTTGGAAGAAGAAGGCGATAAGGCTTTCCTCCAAAGATGACGCACACAAGTTGAGTGGTCGGCTACTCCTTGTGACTCCTTGTGCTAGCAATGATCTCCAAGTGTCCTTTTGTGTGTGGAAGAGAAGAGATGAATCTTCTATGCTGATTGAACCTTCTCCTTTGGCGTGAAGATCACCCAAGACGAGCGCAAGAGCACAAGTCGGCGAGAGAGAGCGAGAGAGTAACCCCCACATTCGAAAACGTTGGGGAATTAACCAAAGGAGGAAAAACGCCTTTCTAAAAATAGAAAGCACTAAGTCCTCATTCAATCCCACGTTACCTTCGAACGTCTCCCATTCGAAGCAAGCGTTCACATAAGTGAACCAATTCAATTCATTCGGTTCAATGCATTTGGTTCAAAGACCAAATCAAATCAACATTGGTTCAGATCTCATTAAACCAAATGGTTCAAGATCTAACCGTTCATCTCTCGATGCTCTCGATCTCACCGATCTAGCATCCAATCTCTCGATCGAAGCTTACCGATCTCAAGCCCTAATCAATCAAACATGATCAGACCAGATCTCACTTACAATCAGAGTTTAAACTACTTTAAACTGAACCAAAACAATTCAGTCCACACGATCTGACATAAGTAAGCCATATCATCAAATTGTGCGACCCTAAGGGTTTCCTTTAAATGTCGGTAACGATAACTTACGTTATCACGATCAGTGAGGGGTATCTAGCAACACATCACTGTCTCCCGATATAAAGCAAAGAGTCTTCCAAGACTACACCCAAACCACAGCACAAGTGTGAATCCACTTCACTAGGCATACATGTTTCCTTTGCCACTGGATGTTCTTATTGGACAAGCGTGTCAAGCCTGTGACTCCAATATGATGAGAATGATTAGATCAGATGAACACAGTCATCTGGGTATGGCCATACACTTTCTCAATCATCTCATCCAGGGGGGCCCCTTTAGAACATCACACTCCAAACTAGGAGACAGCAATCCTTTATCTATCACTAGTGCCCTAACATGACTCATGCTCATTATCCAAGATAGTGTATAACCATTATGTTTCAAATGATATTGAACTACCTCAAAATAATGCCAATCATCATTTAGAAACACAAGTGATCTCAAGTCAGAGGAAATATGCCACTTGTTGCATACAAGGATTATTCACATTGTGACAAGCAATTGAATATCCTAGTAGGGTCTGTCCAGTACATCCAATGTACCCATGAGTCTACATCTTATTCCATGCTCGAAGCATCCTATAAGATTAGAACACATATTAGTCTCAATCATATCAAGGCTGTCTCAAGTTCACCAAGATATCTCGATTAAGGACAATACAGCATGTCAGCCAAGCTGAACAGCATTGAGACATTATTCAGAAGTATACTTATTGCAGCAGACAATGTAACAAACTGAATAACAACCATTGCCTTTATAAACATAAGAGTTTATACATGATACTGAAAGAATCCCAAGGCCTCAAACATTAGCCTTATGGGCATACCCCAACAATCTCCCACTTGCACTTAATCTAATGGTTGAGAAATCTCAAACCCATATTATTACAGTGCTTCTCATGCTTCTGCTGCGCCAGAGGCTTTGTAAGCGAGTCAGCTAGATTGTCATCTGTATGAACCTTGCAAACTTTGATCTCGCCACGATCAATGATCTCCCGGATCAAATGAAACCGTCTCTGTATGTGCTTGGACTTCTGGTGCGACCGTGGTTCCTTTTCTTGTACGATTGCTCCAGTGTTATCACAAAAGATAACCAAAGGATCTGCACTCGAAGGAACAACACCAAGTTCCTGAATGAACTTACGAATCCACACTGCCTCCTTGGATGCTTCCGAGGCTGCAACATACTCGGCTTCTGTTGTGGAATCAGCAACTATAGATTGTTTGAAACTTTTCCACACCACTGCACCTCCATTCAAGCTAAAAACATAGCCTGATTGCGATCGGAAATCATCCTGGTCAGATTGGAATGAAGCGTCAGTATATCCTTCAATACTGAGTTCTTCCTGACCACCATACACCAAAAACATATCTTTGGTCCTCGGAAGATATTTTAAAATGTTCTTGACTGCAATCCAGTGTGCCTGACCTGGATTACTTTGGAATCGACTGGTCACGCTTAACCCGTAAGCGACGTCTAGGCGAGTACACAACATCGCATACATAATGGACCCAATAGCCGAAGCATAAGGCGTTTTGTCCATTTCATCTTTCTCAGTCTGTGTTTGTGGACACTGACTCTTCGAAAGATTCAGACCATGTCTGACTGGAAGATATCCTCTTTTAGAATTCTCTAAATGGAATCTCTCCAGGACTTTATCGATGTAAGTACTCTGGCACAGCCCGAGAAGCCTCTTAGATCTATCTCTGTAGATCTTCACACCTAATACATAGGCTGCTTCTCCCAAATTTTCATCTGGAAACATTTACTTAACCATGCCTTAACCGCATGTAGTTCAGGAATATCGTTTCCAATGATCAAGATATCATCGACGTAGAGGACTAGGAAAGTAATCACGCTCCCACTAAACCTCTTATACACACACGGGTCATCTTCATTCTTGATGAAACCAAATTCACAGATGGATTCATCAAAACGAATATTCCAGCTTCTAGATGCTTGCTTAAGTCCATAAATGGACTTCTTTAACTTGCATATTTTATGACGATCTGATGGATTAGTGAAACCTTCAGGTTGTGTCATATACACATCCTGATTCAGATTTCCATTAAGGAAAGCGGTCTTCACATCCATCTGCCAGATCTCATAATCATAATATGCTGCTATCGCAAGAATAATCCGAATAGACTTGAACATGGCTACAGGAGAGAAAATTTCATCATAATCTATCCCGTAGATTTGTTTGAAACCTTTCGCAACTAGCCTGCCTTTATAGGTAACCACGTTACCATCCATGTCAATCTTCTTCTTGAAGATCCATTTACAGCCTATAGGGATTACTCCCGGAGGCGGATCAACCAAATCCCAAACTTGGTTATCTGACATGGAGTCCATCTCGGCTCGCATAGCTTCAAGCCATCTCGCTGATTCCGGTCCACTGACCGCATCCGCATAAGTGAGGGGTTCATCATGATCAATGATGTAGACTCCGTCATAGCGCTCAAGCTGTCGACGGATCCTTCCCGATCTTCGCGGTTCCCGTGATATCTGAGCCTCAGGTTGTTCAATAACCTGTTCTACTGGCTCATGCTCATCCAACTGTGCTTGACTACTTTGTCCTTCCTCTGGATTCTCATCCAGTTTTATTTCTCTCCCACTGGCCTCTTGCAGAAGAAATTCCTTCTCAAGAAAAATGGCCGTCCGAGCAACAAATACCTTGTTCTCTTTGGGATTGTAGAAATAATAACCCTTCGTTTCTTTAGGGTAACCGACAAAGATGCATTTGTCAGATCTGCTCTCTAGTTTCCTAGAGGCGAGCTTTTTGACATAAGCCTCGCAACCCCAGATCTTAATAAATGTCAAGCTCGGCTGTTTCCCATACCATAACTCATATGGAGTCTTTGAAACTGCCTTGGATGGCACTCGGTTTAGTACCTTTGCAGCTGTTTCCAGTGCAAATCCCCAAAAGGAGTAAGGTAGAGTAGCCTGACTCATCATAGAACGAACCATATCAAGTAATGTTCTATTTCTCCTCTCGGACACACCATTCCATTGCGGTGTTCCTGGCGGAGTGAGCTGTGAGATAATCCCACACTCCTTCAGATAGTCAGTAAACTCTCGACTTAGGTATTCTCCACCTCGATCTGAGCGAAGTGCCTTGATATTTCGGCCTAGCTGATTCTGTACTTCATTTTTGAACTCTTTGAACTTGTCAAAAGATTCACTCTTGTGTCTCATGAGATAGACATACCCGAATCTACTGAAATCATCAGTAAAGGTAATGAAGTATGAATAGCCACCTCTGGCATGTTTACTAAATGGCCCACACACATCACTGTGTATAAGGTCAAGTAAATCTGAAGCCCTTTGACCTTTGTTAGAAAAAAGGGGACTTCGTCATTTTACCCATTAAACAAGCTTTGCATGTATCAAGCTCCTCATAGGAGAATGATCCCAGCAGTCCATGGTCATGCAACCGCTTAATGCGTTTCTTGTTAATATGGCCTAAACGACTATGCCATAGCAAGGTGCTGTTATCAGCATACTTGGCTTTCTTAATATCAATTTGTTGTATAGAACATTCCATGTCCAACATGAATAACCCATTGTTAATCGACCCAGTAGCATAAACAATATTATCATAAGAAATAACACACTTTGAAATATTGCATTCAAAGGAAAACCCTTTCCTGACAAGAGCAGGAATAGAGATAATATTTTTCGTAATGCTTGGTACAAAGTAACAATTGTCTAGTTCCAATACAAGTCCAGATGGTAATGAGATGTAATAAACTCCTACAGCAATAGCAGCAACCCGTGCCCCATTTCCAACTCGTAGGTCCACCTCATGCTGTCCCACCTGTCTTCTTCTCTTGAGTTCCTGTACATTTGAACAAATGTGAACTCCACATGCAGTGTCCAACACCCATGAGATAGAAGAAGAAAACATGACCTCAGTCACAAAAATACCTGAGCCAGAAGCGATGCTTCCCTTCTTGTCTCCTTGGAGCGCTTTACAGTCCTTTTTCCAGTGACCCAGCTGGCCACAATGGAAACATCTGTATTCCTTCGACCGCTTAACCTTTTGTTTCAGAGCCTTGTTGTAGCTCTTGACAGGGGCTTTGCCCTTCTTCCCCTTCTTCTTGTTCCTGGAAGGAACCATCAAGACAGAGGTTGAAGGCTTTCCCTTTAGCGTCAGCTCTATAGTCAAGAGCATATTCAGTAACTCTGCCGGCGTACAGTCAATCTTGTTCATATTAAAGTTAATGATGAACGGATCGAAAGAGGTCGGGAGAGACTGCAATATGATGTCTACAGCAAGCTCCTGATTGACGGTATGTCCCAGTTTCTCTAGAGCCTCCTTGTACCCAATCATCTTGAGTACGTGAGCTCCCACTGGACTCCCTTCAGCCAGTTTGCTCTGAAAGAAAAGCTTAGTCAAATTGTAGCGTTCAGTCCTGGCCTGTGCAGCATACAGCATCTTGAGGTTTGCTATAATCTGTACAGCATATAGATCCTCATGCTGACGCTGCAGCTCTGGCGTCATAGACGCAAGCATCAGGCAAGCGACATCAATGCTATCATTGACATGCTTTTCATAGGCATCCCGAACCGCCCTTGCGGCGTTTGCAGCGGGTTGAGGCGGTATAGCCGTCTCGAGGACATACAGTTTCCTCTCTGCCTTAAGAACAATCTTAAGGTGTCCGTACCAGTCTGAGAAGTTTGGCCCAGCAAACTTCTCCCTTTCCAGTAGGGATCGCACATTGAAGCTCGTGGTGTTCGTTGCTGCAATAATCTACAACAATGCAAGAACAGCAAGGTCAGTATCAATGTTTAGAATCAATCCAGGACTTAAGAAAGATTCTTTTCCCACTATTTTATCTGACTGAAAAATCCATTAAACAGTCTGAAAGAGTAACACTCTTTTAGTGAGATGGGATCCTGATGTGGGGAGGCGACATGACCCACGGAAATACAAATGGAGTTTAAGGTTACCCTAGCTAGGGCACCTAAATTTCCATCTCTTGCATTGCATGCATCTTTAAGTTAGATTTTCATTCCTTGCATTGCATGCATCCTTTAAGTTATTTCCACCTCTTGCATTGCATGCATCTTTAAGTTAGATTTTCATTCCTTGCATTGCATGCATCCTTTAAGTTAGATCTCCTAGCATAACTTGCATCATATGGTAGGTTAGTTCCACCCACCAATTACACCATGTAGTTACATCCCTAGGATCCGCCACTTATGTATGGTAGGTTAGTGCATGAAATTGATGTAATAGTATAGGTCAACTCCATTTTTGGGATGCAAGTCAAAATCAGGTCAAGACAACTCCAAGAGATGCCATGGGCCATCAGCCCAACTCATGAGGAAATCAGCCCACCCCAACCTAATGGAGCAACACCACAAGTACCTCAACTTCCACCATCCTAGTTGGCAGCCATGTGGAGTTTGCCTTCATCTCCAACCAAGACAAGAAGCAGCCTGCACAAAGTCCTACTTCAGCCCATCATGCGCCAGCCACCAAAGTCAAGAGGCAGCTGCACAATGTCCCATTTCAGTCCACCATGCGCCAGCCACCAAGGTCAAGGAGCAGCTGAACTATGTCAGCCTTTGCAGCAACTTCAGTCCCTTCAAGTGCCAGCCGCCCATACCAATCTGCAGCCTGCACAATGCCAGCCTTTTGCAGCCTCTTCAGTCCATCATCACCTCAGCGTTTGAACCTGCCATCCTGAAGAAAACTTCAAGCTAAACCTCAAAGCAATCTGCCCATTTAAGGAAAGAAATCAGCCCATTGAGTTGTCTACATCCTGCTGACTTTTGTGACTTGTCTTTGCGCTTAGAGAAGGGAGACAACCGTTGGAAGTCTCCTATATGTTGTAACCTCTTGTAAACCTCAAGGAGAGAGTTGAATACAATTTCAAATTTCAGAAGTTAGTCTTCTCAAGGTGTGTGTCACCTTTCCCTCCCCTCATTGCCGAGAGTTCCCTTCCATCCCTCATGCTCTTCAACCTTCCTCCACCATTTGCGCTTGTCATGAAGTTGGGAGCTCACGCCACTTCCTCCCTTTAGCCTTGGAGAGTTCTCAGCCAAGAAGAGGTGCAGGACACAACCGAGACTCAAGAAGGTGTCAACCACCATGTCAAGAGCAAACATCCACCCGAGTTAGCTAAGTTCCTCCCTACTTCTTTGGTTGTTGTTTGTCTTGATGTTCTTGAGCATCCATCTACACTTATATACATCTATTCCATGAAGGTTGCGCAAGGCTCAGAAGATATGCAAGGCGTCATTTCCCCCCCCCCCCCCCCTCTCCCCCTCTAATAGCTAGTCTCTAGGTTGTTAGCAAGGGAATTTGGAGAACTAGTCTCCCCCTTGGTTGTGATTGTAAAAGGCTTCTTAATATTTGTCACTACTCACCCACGCATGTGTGGGAATGCTGCAATGCCATGTGTGTAAGCTCATAGGGCCCTACTTCGTGAGATTCCACCATTGGACCGGTGAAGAACGGGAAGGTCACCCTTTCTATTCTCAAAGGGTGCAAGGTGAGTTCCTCCCTTAGAGTAGCTCTATTATTTATGGTAGAATCGCATGCTTAGGTCTATTTGATGTTGTAGAGCCGCATGCTAAGCTTGTCAATTTCATCTTATCTAGAAGTGCATGCTAGGATTCACTTGATAAATAGTTTCGGTTTTCTCTACTATATACCATAATCAAACTAATTTCAAACTACGTTAGCTTAAGGGGTTTATGAAGCTATACTTAATTATCAAAATGTTTTCGAAGCGCGTTGTTTGAATGTTGCATGCTTGGTGTCCCCATCAGATCCAGATTTCATACTTGGTCTCCGCGTCCCGCTCAGGCGAGATAAGATGCACAGAGAGTACAAGCACTAATTTCTGGTAGGCAATCCCTGCCAATCGCCAGCCCGTGCGATTCCCCTTCATCTGGGCAATCCAGCAGACTGTGCCAACTGAGTTGGTACAACACAGTCTCTGATCCCACAGATGGCTGCCTCCATATAGCTCACATATGCTCAGTATGTAGCCTACATGGTCAAGCTGACCTGACCTACTCCCTGGACCACCACGTGCTATGCTGAGCAACGAGAAGCGATAAATCCCTTCTCTGTAGCACGCAGGTGTAATCACACACCGTCTGAAGATAGATGGGCGTGCCCACTGAGTGGGTACAACACGGCCCCAACGATAGTCAGAACAGTGAGGTTTCGCGTCAGAAGGCATACGTGCTTGAAATTTTAGCGTTGGATTTTAACGGTCTTTTATCTTCTTAACTATCATGCATAACCTATGGTGATAGCAGAAGATTAAATCATGCATGATGTGGGACCAAAGCAGGACCTTCGGAGGTCCACCCGGGTCCGAAAGAAGCCCTCTCGGTATGGCTATCCTAGCCATTAGATATGGCTTCCTTAGGACCCCTTTTGTTGCTTATTTTGTCTTAGATTAGGGTGCATCATATGGTAGGTTAGATCCACCCTCCAATTACACCATGTAGTTACATGCCTAGGATCCGCCACTTATGTATAGTAGGTTAGTGCATGAAATTGATGTAATAGTATAGGTCAACTCCATTCTTGGGATGCAAGTCAAAATCAGGTCAAGACAACTCCAAGAGATGCCATGGGCCATCAGCCCAACTCAAGAGAGAATCAGCCCACCCCAACCTAATGAAGCAACACCACAAGTACCTCAACTTCCACCATCCTAGTTGGCAGCCATGTGGAGTTTACCTTCATTTCTAATCAAGTCAAGATGCAGCCTACACAAAGTCCTACTTCAGCCCATCATGCGCCAGCCACCAAAGTCAAGGAGCAGCTTGAGCCATGTCTCCTTCAGTCCACCATGCGCCAGCCACCAAGGTCAAGGAGCAGCTGAACCATGTCAGCCTTTGCAGCAACTTCAGTCCCTTCAAGTGTCAGCCGCCCATGCCAATCTGCAGCCTGCTCAATGTCAGCCATCAGCAGCCTCTTCAGTCCATCATCAACTCAGTTTCGAACTTGCCATTCTGCTGAAACTCCAAAGCCAAACCTCCAAGCAACCGCCCCTTTGGAAGAAGACATCAGCCCATTGAGTTGTCTACATCATGCTTGACTTGTGTGACTTGTTTTGAGCTTAGGAAGGGAGATAACCGTTGGAGACTCCCCTATATGATGTAACTTCTTGTAAAGCCATCGGTTTTTAGAGTTGAATGAATTTCAAATTTCAGAAGTGTGTCTTCTAATGGTGTGTGTCACCTAACCCCTCCCTTTCTTCCACCCATTGCCGAGAGTTCTATTCCCTTCCATCCCCTCTTGCTCTTCAACCTTCTTCCACCACTTGCGCTTGTCTTGAAGATGGGAGCTCACGCCACTTCATCCCCTTAACCTTGACAAGCCTTTAGTCCAAGAGGAAGAGCTGAACAGCCGAGACTCAAGATGGTGTCATGCCAAGATCAAGCCACCACCTAGTTAAGCTAAGTCTCTCTACTATCTTGGTTGTTGTTCCTTGTTGCTTGTTGGACAGCCCCTTTGCACCCACATTTGTTTTCTGCAGGTGGCGCAAGGCCATGGGATGATAAGCAAGCCGCCCACCTTTCCTCTCCCCCTAATCTAGTTAGTCTATGTTATGTTACCAAGGGAATTTGGAGGCTATCCTCCCCCTTGAATGTTCTTGTGTTAAGTGGCCTCTTAATATTATTTCAAATTCACCCACGCATGTGTGGGATGCTGCAATGCCATGTGTGTAAGCTCATAGGGCCCTACTTCGTGAGATTCAACCATTGGACCGGTGAAGAACGGGAAGGTCACCCTTTCTATTCTCAAAGGGTGCAAGGTGAGTTCCTCCCCTAGAGTAGCTTTATTGCTTATGTTAGAACCGCATGCTAGATCTAATTGAGGTTATAGAATCACATGATAAGCTTTGTCAAATTTCATTTTATCTAGAAGTGCATGCTAGGATAGTTTCGGTTTTCACTACTACTTACTAAAACAAGCTAGTTTCAAACTACGATAGTTCAAGGGGTTTACTAAGTTATATCTATTTAGCAAAATGTTTTCAAAGCGCGTTGTTTGAATGTTGCATGCTTGGCACTCCCATCATCTTGGTATCAGAGCTTAGGCTCTTAGAGTAGGATTTTATAAGACCAAAACTTTATTTTCCTACTACTAAGGCGATTTTTGGACCTAGGTGCTTGAAAGAATTTGATTAACTATATTGTATCACCTTAGGGTCTATTTTCAAAACCTTACTCATTTCGAAAATGGCTACTAGATCCGGTGCCCCCTATGGTCTTAATCAAGCTATTGACCATGAGGTGAGTGCCCTTTCAATAGAGATGGCTTCCCTTAGAGAAACCCTAGCAACCCTTCAACACTCCATAGGTGTTATAGACAATAGGCTTAACACCCTAGAGTCTAACTCTAAGATGGATCCCCAAACCACTAGCCGACCTAATAGTGGATCCCACACAAGGGAACCAAATGTTCAAGGATCTCCTTCACATACCCCTAGAGTCAATCATGCTCAAACCGAATGGGAAGGGCCTCATGCCCCTCAAACCCCCTATCATAGACCTAGAGAGTATGATGTGCAACGTGCCATCAAGATCAATCCCCCTACTTTTGGTGGGTCTCTTAACCCCAAGGAATTCCTAGATTGGGCCACAAAGCTAGATCAATATTTTGAATATAGCCTTATGCACCATGAAAGTAAAGTTAGGTTCACCAAGTGCTTACTAGAAGGACCCGCTAGACTCTATTGGACCCATGTCGAGAGAACCATAGAAAGGGATGGTAAGCCACCCGTTGAGTCTTGGGATGAAATGAAATTCCTACTTAGGCAAAAGTATGTCCCACCTGGTTTCATGCAAAAGCTTAAGGATGAACTTGGTAGTCTCACTCAAGGCTCCTCTACTGTAGAAGCCTATCAAACCAAGCTAGAAGAACTCCTCATTAGGTGTGAAGTCAAGGATGACCAAGGTATGATCCTAAGTCGGTTCAAGAATGGACTTAGACCTGACATTAAGAGGGCCTTGACCTACTTCCAATTAGATACCCCGGAGATAGCCTATCAAAGAGCCATGGAAGTTGAACAAGAACTTAAGAATAGGAAGGAGACTCTCCCTCCCCGACCCATCTATAGGCCAGCTCCTATGCACTTGCCTTCTAGCTCAAACCCAAAACCAAAAACTGTTCAAACTACTGACAACTCCATCCCCATTTGTTATAACTGTAGGCAGAAGGGACACTTTGCAAAAGAATGCCCTAAGAAGGTCATGGTTTTATCTGAGGAAAACATAGACCCTGAGCCCACCTTTGAGGAAGACCCTGATCAAGAGATTGAGGTCAACGACTATGACAGTAGTGATGATATCTTCAACACCTTAGGGGTAGTTAGGTGTACCCTTGTCAAACCTACCCCCACTGAGGACTGGCGCCGGACCAGTATCTTCCACACCTACACCAAATGCCATGGTCACATGTGCAAGGTGGTCATTGATGGTGGAAGCAGCCTCAATGCTGTCTCCCACATAGCTGCTACAAAACTGAACCTCAAGATGGAACCCCGACCTAGCCCTTACAATATTTCTTGGGTTAACCAAACCAGTGTCCCTGTAACCCATAGGTGCCTCGTACCTATCCAGTTTGGTACATATGAGGACAAGATTTGGTGTGACGTCCTTACTATGGATGTAGCCCAAATCCTCTTAGGACGCCCTTGGTTATATGACATGGATGTTGTCCACTACGGTCGGACCAATACCTATGTTTTTACCCATAAGGATCAAAAGATTAGGTTGAAACCCTCTCTTCCCAAAGAACTTAGAGCCACAACCAGTAAGGGTAAGATAGAGGAACCCAAGAAAGGCCAACCTACCATTCAACTTATAAGGCCTCAAACTTTCACTAAGGAAATTATAGCAGATCAACCCCTTTATACCTTAGTCATCAAAGAAGTCAACCCTGAAGTAGAAGAGAAGCCTTCCCCAGAAGTAGAATCCATACTCCAAGAATTTAGTGAGCTCACTCCAGAGGACCTCCCTGAAGGACTGCCACCTCTTAGGGATATACAACATGCCATAGACCTTGTCCCTGGATCCTCTCTTCCCAACCTACCCCACTATAGGATGAACCCTACCGAGCATGAGGAGCTCAAAAGACAAGTAGATGATTTAGTGTGTAAGGGTTACATCAGGGAAAGCCTAAGTCCCTGCGCCGTCCCAGCCCTTCTTACCCCAAAGAAGGATGGCAGTTGGCGCATGTGTATAGATTGCAGAGCTATCAACAAGATTACTATCAAATATAGGTTTCCCATACCTAGACTTGATGACTTGCTAGATATGTTAGTAGGATCCAAATGGTTTTCCAAGCTTGACCTCAGGAGTGGATATCATCAGGTTAGGATTAGAGAAGGGGATGAATGGAAGACCGCCTTCAAAACCAAAGACGGCTTATATGAATGGTTAGTCATGCCTTTCGGGCTAACCAATGCCCCTTCCACATTTATGAGGCTTATGACCCAAGTGCTTAGACCCTACTTAGGGAAGTTCCTAGTTGTATACTTTGATGACATACTTATCTATAGTAAGTCACAAAAGGAGCACCTAGGGCACTTAAGGCAGACTCTAACCCTTCTTAGAGATGAAAAGCTGTATGTCAACCTGAAGAAATGTTCTTTTCTATCTCCCAAAGTTGTCTTTCTAGGGTTTATTGTTTCTGACCTAGGGCTTCAAGCTGATCCATCTAAAGTCCAAGCCATCTTAGACTGGCCAGAGCCCAAGACCCTTACTGAAGTTAGGAGTTTTCATGGCCTTGCTACCTTCTACCGTAGGTTCATACGGAATTTTAGCACCATAGTAGCTCCTATCACCAACTGCATGAAACAAGGGGACTTTACTTGGACTAAGTCTGCCAATAGGGCCTTCACTGAGCTAAAGAGTAGGATGACCTCCGCCCCTGTTTTAAGGTTGCCTGACTTTGGCAAGGTCTTTGAGGTTGATTGTGATGCTTCTGGCATTGGCATAGGTGGGACCCTCAGTCAAGAAGGTCACCCTATTGCCTTCTTCAGTGAAAAGCTGAATGAGGCCAAGCAGAAATACTCAACCTACGACAAAGAGTTCTATGCCGTGGTTCAATCTTTAAGGCATTGGCGGCACTACCTTCTCCACCATGAGTTTACCTTAAATAGTGATCACCAAGCCCTGTCTTACCTTAGTGCCCAAAGAAAACTCAATGCTAGACATGCCAAGTGGGTAGAGTATTTGCAACAGTACACTTTTGTCTTAAAACACAAGTCTGGAGTTAACAACAAAGTTGCTGATGCTCTAAGTAGGGTAGTCTTCATTTTGCAAACTATGCATGCTGAACTTGTAGGATTTGAACATATGAAAACTGCTTACCTAGATTGCCCTGACTTTTCTGCTACTTATGCTGATATGACTAGAGATGTTATGAGTCACCCCTTGTACACCCTTCGGGATGGGTATCTCTTCCTTGGGCCAACCCTCTGTGTGCCTAAGTCCTCAATCCGGGATTTCCTAGTTTGGGAACTCCATGGAGGAGGGTCTGCTGGGCACCATGGTCGGGAGAAGACCCGTGCCTTGGTCGAGGAACGATTCTTTTGGCCTCAACTCTACCGAGATGTGGCCAAGATAGTTAGGCATTGTGGAACCTGTCAAGCCACTAAAGCCCAGAAGCACAATTTTGGACTGTACACCCCTCTGCCTATTCCCCAGGCACCGTGGCAGGACATTAGTATGGACTTTGTTCTAGGATTGCCTAGGACTGCTGCTAGGCATGACTCTATTTATGTTGTGGTAGACCGGTTCACAAAAATGGCTCATTTCATACCTTGCACTAAGACTACCGATGCCTCCCATATGGCTAGAATCTTCTTTAGAGACATTGTTAGGTTGCATGGTACCCCTCTCACTATAGTTTCGGATAGAGACACTAGATTTGTTAGTCATTTCTGGAGGACGCTATGGGCTCTATTGGGCACAAAACTGAAGTTCTCGACGGCCTACCACCCCCAAACGGATGGGCAGACCGAAGTGGTCAACAGATCACTTGGGAGCATCCTTAGGAGTCTTGTAGGAGAGCACCCCAGTGATTGGGACAAGCTGTTACCTACAGCTGAGTTTTCCTACAATAGTGTTCCTAACAGGACTACTGGTCTATCTCCTTTCCAGGCAAACTTAGGATACCAGCCTAACAAGCCCATTGATCTATTTTCAGCCCCTAAACATTGCAAGACTTCTATTTCGGCCCGAGATTATGCTTTCCACATTTCGCAATTACATCATGAGCTATTCAGTAAGATTCAAGACTCTGTTAATCAATATCGTGACGATACTAATAAACATCGCCGAGAGAAGGTATTTTCTGTAGGGGATCAGGTTATGTTGCGGGTCCGCGAGGAACGCATCCAAGGACCAGGCCGCAAGTTGGACGCCAAGGGCATCGGGCCCTTCACTATTCTGAAGAAGGTCAACAATAACGCATATCTCCTGGACCTACCGCCAGAACTGGGGATATCTTCCACCATCAATGTGGAGGATCTGACACTGTATCATCCGCCTCTCTCTATACGAGAACCAGCCACTTGCCACGACTCAGAGATTGAGGCCATACTCGAGGACCAGACCCGACTCACCCCTGATGAGGTACAGCTTTATTACCGCATCAAATTTACTGATGGTGAGGAAGCCTGGCTCCCCGAGGCTGAGCTTGCTAGGTCCGCACCCGAGCTTCTCCAAGGGTACAAAGACAATTCTCCAGAGGAGAATTTCTCCCACCCCGGGAGAGCTGATGTGGGACCAAAGCAGGACCTTCGGAGGTCCACCCGGGTCCGAAAGAAGCCCTCTCGGTATGGCTATCCTAGCCATTAGATATGGCTTCCTTAGGACCCCTTTTGTTGCTTATTTTGTCTTAGATTAGGGTGCATCATATGGTAGGTTAGATCCACCCTCCAATTACACCATGTAGTTACATGCCTAGGATCCGCCACTTATGTATAGTAGGTTAGTGCATGAAATTGATGTAATAGTATAGGTCAACTCCATTCTTGGGATGCAAGTCAAAATCAGGTCAAGACAACTCCAAGAGATGCCATGGGCCATCAGCCCAACTCAAGAGAGAATCAGCCCACCCCAACCTAATGAAGCAACACCACAAGTACCTCAACTTCCACCATCCTAGTTGGCAGCCATGTGGAGTTTACCTTCATTTCTAATCAAGTCAAGATGCAGCCTACACAAAGTCCTACTTCAGCCCATCATGCGCCAGCCACCAAAGTCAAGGAGCAGCTTGAGCCATGTCTCCTTCAGTCCACCATGCGCCAGCCACCAAGGTCAAGGAGCAGCTGAACCATGTCAGCCTTTGCAGCAACTTCAGTCCCTTCAAGTGTCAGCCGCCCATGCCAATCTGCAGCCTGCTCAATGTCAGCCATCAGCAGCCTCTTCAGTCCATCATCAACTCAGTTTCGAACTTGCCATTCTGCTGAAACTCCAAAGCCAAACCTCCAAGCAACCGCCCCTTTGGAAGAAGACATCAGCCCATTGAGTTGTCTACATCATGCTTGACTTGTGTGACTTGTTTTGAGCTTAGGAAGGGAGATAACCGTTGGAGACTCCCCTATATGATGTAACTTCTTGTAAAGCCATCGGTTTTTAGAGTTGAATGAATTTCAAATTTCAGAAGTGTGTCTTCTAATGGTGTGTGTCACCTAACCCCTCCCTTTCTTCCACCCATTGCCGAGAGTTCTATTCCCTTCCATCCCCTCTTGCTCTTCAACCTTCTTCCACCACTTGCGCTTGTCTTGAAGATGGGAGCTCACGCCACTTCATCCCCTTAACCTTGACAAGCCTTTAGTCCAAGAGGAAGAGCTGAACAGCCGAGACTCAAGATGGTGTCATGCCAAGATCAAGCCACCACCTAGTTAAGCTAAGTCTCTCTACTATCTTGGTTGTTGTTCCTTGTTGCTTGTTGGACAGCCCCTTTGCACCCACATTTGTTTTCTGCAGGTGGCGCAAGGCCATGGGATGATAAGCAAGCCGCCCACCTTTCCTCTCCCCCTAATCTAGTTAGTCTATGTTATGTTAGCAAGGGAATTTGGAGGCTATCCTCCCCCTTGAATGTTCTTGTGTTAAGTGGCCTCTTAATATTATTTCAAATTCACCCACGCATGTGTGGGATGCTGCAATGCCATGTGTGTAAGCTCATAGGGCCCTACTTCGTGAGATTCAACCATTGGACCGGTGAAGAACGGGAAGGTCACCCTTTCTATTCTCAAAGGGTGCAAGGTGAGTTCCTCCCCTAGAGTAGCTTTATTGCTTATGTTAGAACCGCATGCTAGATCTAATTGAGGTTATAGAATCACATGATAAGCTTTGTCAAATTTCATTTTATCTAGAAGTGCATGCTAGGATAGTTTCGGTTTTCACTACTACTTACTAAAACAAGCTAGTTTCAAACTACGATAGTTCAAGGGGTTTACTAAGTTATATCTATTTAGCAAAATGTTTTCAAAGCGCGTTGTTTGAATGTTGCATGCTTGGCACTCCCATCAATGCAATTCTAGTTATATAAACAATAAATAGAAACTATGCTGATCTTATGTGGTAAAAGCCCATAAGCCTAGGTAAGACCTTAATTTAACTTAAGTCTTCACTTGAGCTCTTCATGGGTCTTTTGCATCTCATCTGGCCCAACCCAGGGCCCAAGCGCCCACTGCAGCTTAGGTGCGCCCACCAGGTAATTGCGCCTGTCCCAGAGTCGAACCCTGGACCTCCCACCTGGTCAAGCCACTGCTGCATGCGCCTCTGCCAAGTGTGCTCAATGCTCTTGTCTGATTAAAATACAATTTAATCTATCTAGACAAGATTGACTCGCAGGTCAATTACACATTATAAATTAAATAACATGTGATACGCAGATCACAATAAAATTAATTTACAATTTACTTCCAGGCACGCAGGCCCCAGCACAGCACACATTAAAAGGGCAACCCACATAAGATGAAATAGACACTCATCATGGTATGCAATCAACATGTGATCCAAATAAGAAAATAAAAATTTTTGAAATCCCATTGGAATCAATTTTAATTTTCTTATGTGCCTTACTACCTTACAACGGTCCATTACTAGGGATCCACTCATCAGACCTAGTCTTATCCACTGCCCTTGCATGCACCAAGTCCTAACTGACTTGAGTTGACCTAATGGTCAACCATGCATGCGCTGGGCTGAACGACCCTCATGAGTTCTGGCAAACGGGTGTGACCCCGGGCCTAACTCATTTGGCGTTCACTGGTTGTCTCAACCAGACATCGCTACACGCTCTTGATGCAGTCGACCTATAGCCACCTCGTGCTTGCGCACAGGTGACATCTGGTCGACCCATCTAGGCTGTCAGATGGTCTGATCAGACTGGTTGGATCTTAACTAGGTGATGATTTCAACCCTACTAACCCGTCTAAGGGTTTATAGCAAGCGCTTAGATCTAAGTGAGGCGCGCAAGTAATTAACTTTTTGACAAAAACATTAACATGCGCCAACATAAACATCATACATGCGCAACTTAAGAATAAACATACATCTAAAGGCTAGCATGTATATTTCGCATGATGATAGTTTTAGATCTAATCATAAACGCAAAGCATGGATCACAATAACGCAAAGCAATCATATAAGATCATGCATAACTTCGCTTTGATACCAATTGAAGGACCCCTTTCGTGAGGGGGGGCGAAACCCATAGCCATGAAAATTTCTTTTTCGGCAGCGGAATTAGGGTTTCAAAAGGATCGCATACATCATATATGATCAACTTAAAATTGCATAGATCTTAGATGGAATCATACCATAGCCATTTGGTTGGATGGCGGCTTGGAAGAAGAAGGCGATAAGGCTTTCCTCCAAAGATGACGCACACAAGTTGAGTGGTCGGCTACTCCTTGTGACTCCTTGTGCTAGCAAGGATCTCCAAGTGTCCTTTTGTGTGTGGAAGAGAAGAGATGAATCTTCTATGCTGATTGAACCTTCTCCTTTGGCGTGAAGATCACCCAAGACGAGCGCAAGAGCACAAGTCGGCGAGAGAGAGCGAGAGAGTAACCCCCACATTCGAAAACGTTGGGGAATTAACCAAAGGAGGAAAAACGCCTTTCTAAAAATAGAAAGCACTAAGTCCTCATTCAATCCCACGTTACCTTCGAACGTATCCCATTCGAACCAAGCGTTCACATAAGTGAACCGATTCAATTCATTCGGTTCAATGCATTTGGTTCAAAGACCAAATCAAATCAACATTGGTTCAGATCTCATTAAACCAAATGGTTCAAGATCTAACCGTTCATCTCTCGATGCTCTCGATCTCACCGATCTAGCATCCAATCTCTCGATCGAAGCTTACCGATCTCAAGCCCTAATCAATCAAACATGATCAGACCAGATCTCACTTACAATCAGAGTTTAAATTCCTTTAAACTGAACCAAAACAATTCAGTCCACACGATCTGACATAAGTAAGCCATATCATCAAATTGTGCGACCCTAAGGGTTTCCTTTAAATGTCGGTAACGATAACTTACGTTATCACGATCAGTGAGGGGTATCTAGCAACACATCACTGTCTCCCGATATAAAGGAAAGAGTCTTCCAAGACTACACCCAAACCACAGCACAAGTGTGAATCCACTTCACTAGGCATACATGTTTCCTTTGCCACTGGATGTTCTTATTGGACAAGCGTGTCAAGCCTGTGACTCCAATATGATGAGAATGATTAGATCAGATGAACACAGTCATCTGGGTATGGCCATACACTTTCTCAATCATCTCATCCAGGGGGGCCCCTTTAGAACATCACACTCCAAACTAGGAGACGGCAATCCTTTATCTATCACTAGTGCCCTAACATGACTCATGCTCATTATCCAAGATAGTGTATAACCATTATGTTTCAAATGATATTGAACTACCTCAAAATAATGCCAATCATCATTTAGAAACACAAGTGATCTCAAGTCAGAGGAAATATGCCACTTGTTGCATACAAGGATTATTCACATTGTGACAAGCAATTGAATATCCTAGTAGGGTCTGTCCAGTACATCCAATGTACCCATGAGTCTACATCTTATTCCATGCTCGAAGCATCCTATAAGATTAGAACACATATTAGTCTCAATCATATCAAGGCTGTCTCAAGTTCACCAAGATATCTCGACTAAGGACAATACAGCATGTCAGCCAAGCTGAACAGCATTGAGACATTATTCAGAAGTATACTTATTGCAGCAGACAATGTAACAAACTGAATAACAACCATTGCCTTTATAAACATAAGAGTTTATACATGATACTGAAAGAATCCCAAGGCCTCAAACATTAGCCTTAAGGGCATACCCCAACATCATTATCCAATGAGGCCCAATAATAAGTTGTCATGAAGAGGCAATAGGCTAAAAGGGTATAATGGGGAGGAAGCCAAGCCCATTGGCGCCTAAGGGGCATAATGGGGTTTGGATGGCAAATTTGCTTCATTAAGGAAGCTTTATGCGCCTAGCCCTCTCCCATTGATAGTGTGAATGCATTAAGCCATTGCTTGGGGCGCAAGGCTAGGCCTTGGCGCACAAGGCAAGGCTTGGTAGCTTATGGAAAGGTTGAATGAGGTTTATGGTAAAGTCTTGGAGACTTTCCTTACCTCAAACCTTCTCATCCAAGCCATACACTTGTCATGATCTCAACCCTTGCCCTAACCGCCTCTAGCTCTTTATAAGTGACCCTAGCCGCCCCCTCTTGAGAGGTGACAATCCTTAGAGGCGTGACAACAAGAGGAGGGGCGAAAGCAAGGGCTTGAAGGGCGACAACACCAAGAAGTGGCGCATCTTCTTCTTTCTTCCAAACCCTAGCCGCAAGCTCCCTTCTTCCTCCCTTGGCGCAAGAAGAAGTAAAGGCTTGGCGGTTTCCCTCTCCCTCATCCTTCTTCATCTTTGGCACATCTACCTTGGAGGTGGCGCATACTTTGAAGAAGGAGCACAAGACTTGGATCTTCTTCCCGAGGCTAGCACCGGGCGTGGAAGAAGAGAACTCAAGAGATCCGTGTGTGCGAGACTGCAGAGGGCGCACACTTGGGCGCCTGCATCGGCATCGCTCTTCATTGCTCTTAAGGTATTTCCTAACTCATCGTGTCGACTCCCTTGCTTGCGATCTTCACTGGGTTTTTGGGACCGGCCTGTTTCGGGGACATTCTTCCGCTGCGAAAAATGTATGTCTATAACTCTGAAAATTGTAAAATGTCCCCGGGGTTTCCCAACAAAAAGCAGTGTTGAGGCGGACCCCATACAACATCGCCCATAAAAACTGAAGCTCAGATGCTCGGACCAGGCCATCAGACTCTCCTCGTCCAAAGATGGTATGTGCCATAACACGATGCACATACTTCAAAATGGGGTTCGTGAGGGAGGTAGCTCTAGCTGTCCTGGTGTCAAAGGGTCGGAAACCAGTCAGGTCGGCCTAGAAGTCACTTGATTTTAACTTAGTAGGTGTGTGGCGTGTCCCATCCCTAGGAAAGCCATAAACCAGTTTAGCTCTGTCAATGTAAACATATATTCGGTGTTGTTCAGCCGGAAGGATAGACTGCCGTCGTCTTCATCAGTGTGAATGCTAGCATGGAACTCCATAGATGATAAGAACTCCATTACAATGGGAATATAGGTAGGATAGCAGATGGTGAAGAATTGTTCCCAACCGATGCGTTGAAACAACCATTGTACATCTTCATAGAAGCCAAGAGTGTTGAGAGTACCATGATCGAGGAATCTGGTGGTGATCACTGGGTGGCGTGCGAGGGCAGTAAGCTTGGCAAGTTGCTCTGGATCACGGCAGATGATCCCATAAGGTGTAGGTGGCAAAGCAGGTGGCGGATGAGGCTCGCCGGCGGCGTGAGAAGAGGACACCCCGTGCTTGGAGATGGGTTGCTTGCGTATGGACATCTTAGAGGTGCAGGGAGGCGATGGGAAGGTAGCTGGTGCCAAGTAGGAAGCTTTGGAGGCGTCGGTGATGAGGAAAGACGGTCGGCAGTGGCGGAATCATGGGCAGCGACTGAAACTAGGGCGGCCCCGAGCGGTGTCGTGAGGCACGGATCGGTGCCAGAACGTTGGGGGAAACAGTCGCCAAAAGGTGGGGAAGACTATGGAGGGTCACCGGCGGTCGATCGGGCACCAGAGGTAGCGGATCGGGGCGGCGGCGGCGGCTAGGGTTTCGTGCACGCGGCTGTGTATGCTGCCCTTTTTATCACTTATCGTGCACGGCCATGTATGGATACATGGCCCGGCTTGTGCACCTCTCGGTCAGATCGACCCAACAGAGTTCACTTACGATGCACGGCCGTGCATCGGTGCACGGACACGCCCATGCATCTCTCGGCCTCGCGTTGGGATGAGTTAACCGAGCTGTGCACGGCCGTGCATGGATGCACGGGTGCGACCGTGCATGGCTCGGTGATACCTGAAAAATCCAGAAAAATTTCTATCAGCATGGCACAGCCTAGAGAGCATGAATATGAAAGTAAAACTAAAAAATAACAATGTCTAAATAGTGAAAATAAATAAGAAAGTATAAGAATGCAAAAGAAAGTGTAAGAATGCAAAAGAGGTTGGGTTGCCTCCCAACAAGCGCTTCTTTAGGGTCACTAGCTTGACCGGAATGGTGCTCATGGTGGGTCTGGAGGTGGAGAGGCTAAGTATGTGGCATGAAGCCTCTGCTTCCATCGCTGCTCATGAAGTGTACCTATTAAAATGAGCATGAAGTATAAAAGTTTCTTTCTAACTGTCTTGATAGAACATGGAACAAAAAAATGGCACAAGACATAAGAAGTGGCAAAGTCAATTAAAATTTTATCCTTAAGCGATCCCAACGTCTTCTTCTGCAGATCGGCCCCTATGGCATCTTCAGTATGCATCATCATTCCCACCATCTTGTCTCCTTCTAGACCAGTTGAGTCATTGGGTCTATCTCCAAATTGTTCGGGAAAGGCTTGTGGGAAGAGCTCCATCTTGCTCCTCGACTGAGCAGTACTCTCCTTCACCACCTCTCCATCCTCCCTGGAACCTGAAAAATAGAATTGGTTATCAGTAGCAGCAAAATCAAACGACATATTATTTCCTTCAACGCCAAAGGTCATCGTTCTATGTGGGACATTCATTATAGCTCTGATCGCGGTAAGGAATGGTCTGCCCAATATAAGAGTGAAGAGTGGGTTCTCAGCTATGTCTAGGATCACAAAATCTGCCGGGATAAATATTCCTTTAAACTGCAGCGGTACATTCTTAGCGATCCCAAGTGGTTGAAGCCTAGAGCAGTTTCCAAACTGCAGAACTTGAGATGTTGAAATAAGAGTTCCCAAGTTTAGCTTCTCAAAAGTAATTACCGACATGATGCTGACTCCGGAGCCTAGATCCAAAATTGCATGGTATATCAAAACTACCAGGGTCCTCAACTTTGAGAGGCAGCTGCTTGTATATGGCATCTTTAGGATTCTCAGCAACCACCTTTACATTTTCAGCATGAGGTGTGTTGAGAGTCTCATGACGAGGTCCCTCATCCTGGCTTGTAGATGCTTTCTCTTCATCTCCCACGTGTTCAGCTTCAGATTCCTCCAATTGCTTAACGCCACTTGTCATGATGGTATTACACTGATCTCTTGGATTCGCTTCAGGCTGCGCTGGAAGCATTCCTGGATGTCTAGACAGTGCGCTGGTTCGTTGGTCCAGTTCTGTGATTCGGTTCTCCATCATTTTCTAGTGGGTTGCAATAGCGTCTACTTTCATGTTTAGCTGGCGAATCTGTTCACTCATGGTATTCATGGTCTCGTTGTGCTTTGTCTGACTCGCCATCAGGTTCTCTATCATTAGTTCCAGTCTGGACTTCTGTGGAGGATCTTGTTGTCTCTGGTTGGCTGATGGATGCTGTATCCCAAGAGGCCTGAAATTAGAAGAGAAATTTTGATTAGAAAAATTACCAGGAGGAACTTGCCCTTGATTTAACCTGTAGGAGAAATTTGGATGATTTCTCCATCCCGGATTGTAGGTGTTTGAGTAGGGGTCGTTCTGATTCCTAAAATTCCCAATGGCATTGACTTGTTCAGAAGGGGCACTCAAGATGTGCCAGCTATCAGCAGAATGTCCTGTCACTCCACAAATATCACAAGTCAAAGAATTAGCAGCAGAGACATTAATAGAATCTATCTTTGATTAAAGAGAGTCTACTTTTGCCATTAAAGAATCGATTGAGTTAGCATCAAACTTCCCTGAGATTCGAGTGTGCTGGGTCCTCTCTCCTAACCACTGATAATGATTGAGGGCTATGTCCTCTATCAGCTCCATCGCATCATCATAGTTCTTGTTCATTAATGCCCCACCACCATCAGCATCTACAGAAAGTCTGGTCTGGTACAGCAATCCACTGTAGAAGGTGTGTACGATCACCCATTTCTGTAGACCATGGTGCTGGCACATCCTCAACAATTCCTTGAACCTATCCCATGCTTCATATAGGGACTCTCCTTCTGTTTGGGCAAAGTTGGTTATCTGATTCCTGAGCTGGGCGGTCTTGCTCGGTGGGAAGTATTTTGACAGAAAAGCTTGTGATAGCTGTTCCCACGTTCTGATTGATGCCTGCGGTAAAGACTGCAACCACGCCCTAGCTCAATCCCTGAGATAGAAAGGGAAAAGTCTCAGTTTGATAGCATCAGGATGAGCACCATTAATTTTTAAAGTGTCGCAGCATTCTAAAAAGATAGATAAATAAAGGTTAGGATCATCAGTTGCTGCTCCACTGAATTGATTCTGTTGCACTATCTGTACAAGTGACTGCTTGATCTAGAAGTTGTTGGCTTCGATAGCCAGTCGCGATATGCTCGAGTGCACGCCAGAAATGGTGGGCGCTGCATAATCTTTCAAGGAGCGAGTGGCTTCCATCGTCTGACTGTTAGAAAAGTTGACTTCAAGTTTAAGTCTTTTCAAATTTCTTCTGACTTGATGAAAAGTTCGCTCTATCTCCGGGTCTTCAGGTACAAGTTTTCCTATTCTAGCAGTGTTCCTGGGTATAAACAAGTACCTAGACAGAAAAGATTAGTAGCACCGCACCAAATAGAAATTACAACTAAAAATAAAAGCAAAGAAACAGAATTAAAAACAAAATGAAATCTAACTAAACCTAGTCTATCAATCTTCTAATTGTGTTAATATTGGCTACCTAGTCCCCGGCAACGGCGCGAAAAACTTGATAGGGCCTAGACGGCTGCTACCGCAAGTGCACGGTCTATCGCGTAATAAAAAGATCGAATCCACAGGGACTAGGGTCAAGTACTAACAAATCAGTCAATCGAAAGCTAGGTTAATGATTAATGGGAAAATGGCTAATGTCCTAGAGCAAGTAGTTAAACTAAGGCAGATTGAGAACAAGCAGCACAGAGAGCAAAGCAAACGGGGTTTTGAGATTATGAGAGAGATTCGGGGTTTTATGTTTCACCACACTGAAGCATGCATAAATATTAGGGCTTGATAATTTAAATAAAGTTTTATCTAAGTTCTCAAGGTAACCTTTCCTAGGGTACAGACGCGCTCCCTCTCAGGACACGGTCCGGTATCCATCTTAACCCAAGTCTCCTACTCTCATGGCTTACTAGGGTTAAGGCGGATCCAATTGGATCTGTGAAAGATTAGGGTTCCTCGAGTGAATTTGAGTGCTCTCGCAACACGAAATCACCAGTCCATTCTAGGGGTTCCGATGGTAAAGGTTCACCTCTCAGTCCTTCCCTCGACATCTAAAGCATGCATACATATGGCCAGTATGTAAACAAGAATTAAAACATCCTAAACATGAATAAGAACAAAGATAAATAGAGGAATATATAGATCAAGTCATATTATCAAGCATTCTTACAGTGGGCTACGCCCAAACCCCGAAAATAAGGTTTACGCTATGGTATACATCGTTAAATACATAGAATCTCTCATGAAAATCGAATCAAACCAAAGGGAATGGTGGATCCTTGATTGAAGATGGCTCAGCGTGATCCTCCACGTCGGAACGAAGAGAGAAACCCGCCGGAACAGTGTCGCCGATCAGAAAATCGCACCAAAACCCTAAGTTGTCGCCCTTTCACCTCGTTCTGATCCATTGCTTGACCAAATCAGATGATTTCAGTCCCAAAACGTTCATGGCTAAGTTGGGAAGGTGCTCCCCAAATTTCGTCCAATTCTGAGCCCAGAATAGAAAGTTACAGGCAAAATACCGGACGCCTGTCGTGCTGTGCATAATGATACATGGCCGTTCATGGGTGCACGGCCATGCCCATGTATGGCTCGGTTAAGTGAATTCTAGCGACTTATGATGCACTGCCGTGCATGGGTGCACACCCATGGCCGTGTATGATGTAGAGGACTCCGATTGAGCTGAAAATTGGCGTATAGCTCCATCTCATCATGGGAAATCGTCACATACCTTCAGATTCTCCAAATTCTATCGATTTTGAGGCCAAATACCTGCATTTCATTAAAACAGAGGAAAAGTGAAGGTTCTGAAGAATATGAAGCATTTGAGTAAATAAATGAGATGAAACATGCATTATGCTCTAAAATAAGAATGAAATTGAGTCACTAAATATCATATTTTTACATGTCATCAGTCTGCTAGATTGTTCTCTGTGTTAATTCTGCTAATCTTGACATCACCCCGATCTATGATCTCTCTAATCAGGTGAAATCTCCTGAGTATATGTTTGGACCTTTGATGAGATCGTGGTTCCTTGACTTGTGCAATTGCACCATTGTTCTCACAGTAGAGCTCAATGAGATCCATTGCACTAGGAACCACCTGAAGTTCAGATATGAACTTCCTTATCCAAACAGCTTCTTTGGCTGCCTTATTAGCGGCCACATACTCAGCCTCGGTTGTAGAAACAGCTACAAATGGACTGCTTAGAACTTTCTCAGCACCTCTATTTAATTCGAACACATAGCCGGCCTGCGATCTAAAGTTGTCAGGTCAGACTAGAACGACACATCAGTGTAGCCCTGAACACTGAACTCTTCCTGTCCCCCATAGACCAATAACATATCCTTAGTTCTTCTTAGACACTTCAGGATGTTCTTTACAGCCACCCAGTGCTATAGACCTGGATTGGATTGGTATCGGCTAGTTATGCTCACAGCATAAGCCACATCTGGTCAAGTACATAATATTGCATACATGATCGAGCCTACTGCCGAAGCATAGGGCACTCGACTCATGTCATCCCTCTCAGCCTGTATGGTGGGACACTAGCTCTTCGAGAGAGTAGGGCCATGTCTCACTGGAAGATATCCTTTCTTCGATTGCACCAAGTTAAACCTCTCCAGGACCTTATCAATGTAGGTATGCCTAAAATATAGACGGCCTCCCCTAAGTCCTTCATCTCGAAACACCTCCCTAACCATGTCTTTATAGAGTTAAGACTAGGGATGTCGTTTTCGATGAGTAGTATGTCATCGACATACAAGACTAGAAAAATCACCAAGCTCCCACTGAATTTTTTGTACACACAGGTGTCATCTTCACTTTTGATAAAGCCATAGTCTCTCACAGCTTCATCAAATTGAAGATTCCAACTTCGAGATGCTTGCTTTAATCCATAAATGGTTCTCTGTAGCCTACAGACCTTATTGGCATCTGTAGGATGGATGAAGCCATCAGGTTGTGTCATGTACCCATCCTCAGTCAGTTTCCCATTAAGGAACGCTGGCTTAACAACCATCTGCCATATCTCATAGTCATGATATGCAGCTACAGCAAGCAGAATCCTTTAGCCACAAGTCTTCCTTTATAGGTAACTATATTGCCATCCATGTCAGTCTTCCTCTTGAAGACCCATTTACACCCTATGGGTTTTACCCCATCACGTAGCTCAACCAAATCCCATACTTGGTTAGCTGACATGGAATCCATCTCGGATCGCATGGCATCAAGCCATCTCTCGGAGTCCGATCCATTGACCGCCTCATCATAGGTCCTGGGTTCATCCTCAATGATGAAGATCCCATTGTGTTGAGTCGGCAGCGACCCATACCTCTCAGGCGCACAACGAATCCTCCCAGACCTACGTGGGGCCTGTGTCTGAGCCTCAGGTTGCCCAGCAACCAGTGCAGGTGGCTCAGATTCCATCTTTGTGTCTTGTGGTTGTACTTGGACCTCGTCCAAGTCAAACTTCCTCCCATTAACTTCTTTCATGAGAAATTCTTTCTCTAGAAAAACAGCACCCCGAGCAACAAAAATTTTGTTCTCGGTGGGAACATAGAAGTAGTATCCTTTAGTTTCCTTAGGATACCCCACAAACACGAATTTATCAGATCTGGGCTCTAGCTTGCTAGAATCCTGATGTTTGACATAAGCCTCACATCCCCAGATTTTGATAAAAGAGAGGTTAGGGTGTCTCCCACTCCATACCTCGTATGGTATCTTGGAGACACTCTTAGATGGAATGTTATTCAGTATAAGAGAAGTTGTCTCAAGTGCAAAACCCCAGAATGAGGGTGGTAGAGTTGCATGACTCATCATGGATCGAATCATGTCCAACAAGGTTTGATTTCTCCTTTCAGACACACCATTCCATTGAGGTGTTCCAGGAGGAGTGAGTTGGTGATGGGGGTAGAGGCCATGACCCATGGAAATATAAGTGGAGCTTAAGGCTACCCTAGTTTATGGGTACCCTAAGGCACCCTTGCATTGCATGCATCATGTAGCTACATATGGTAGGTTTTGTATTTTTCTTCTTATGGAAATTATGTTGCATCATGGTAGGATTAGTGCATGGTAATGTTGCATCATAGTAGGAGTAGTGTAATAAGCATTTACAATTCATGTGGACAAGCTCAAGACTAGCTCAAAGCTCACTCAACAAAGCTACCTCCAATTAAGGAAAGTCACTTCCAAGCCAAGTTCCTAGTGAAGACTTGAGATGAAAGGAGTCCATCTCACCTTTCCACATTTGTTGGCCACCATCCACCTTGCAAGAAATCGGTTTCCATGTCAAATCCTCAAGGGATATGCGCCCACTCAATATTTGATTAAAGCTCTCCATCAAATCCCTTGAATCAAGGATTCAAAATGCATTCACACCATGGAGGGAAGGAGCCACGCCAATTCAAGAAACATTCTCACCTTTTCTTGGCGCCCAAGCAAAGAAGGAAGTGTCAAAGCCACTAAAAGGTTTCCAAATTTGTCCAAGCCAAAGAGGAAGGAATTCATGTTGGGAAACCCCGGGGACATTTTACAATTTTCAGAGTTATAGACATACATTTTTCGCAGCGGAAGAATGTCCCCGAAACAGGCCGGTCCCAAAAACCCAGTGAAGATCGCAAGCAAGGGAGTCGACACGATGAGTTATTAAGTACCTTAGGAGCAATATGGAGCGATACCGATGTAGGCGTCCAAGTGTGCGCCCTCTGCAGTCTCGCACACACGGATCTCTTGAGTTCTCTTCTTCCACGCCCGATGCTAGCCTCAGGAAGAAGATCCAAGCCTTAGGAAGATGTTTTATTTCTCTTGCGCTACCTAGAGAGAAGATGCACCAAGTGAAGAGGGAAAACTACCCAAGCCGCCAAGCCCTAGATCTCTTTGCGCCAAGAGGAAAGGAAGAGGCTTGCGGTTATGGAAGATGCGCCCTTGCTCCAAGCATTCGCCCCTCTCCTTGTGTTCACGCATTCAAGGATTGATTACTCACAAGAGGGGGCGACTAGGGTCACATTTATAGGGAAAGAGGTGGTTAGGGTAATGGCTAGGATCATGACAAGTGTAGGGCTAGGATGAGGAGGTTTGAGACAAGGAAAGTCTCCAAGACATTTCCATAATTCTCATTCAACCTTTCCTTTTGTTCCCACGCCTTTCCTTGTGCGCCAAGGCCTTGCCTTGCGCCTCAAGCCATGCCATAGAGGCATTCATTCCATCCTAGCAAGAGAGGGGGAGGCGCCCTTTATGTCCATAATGAAGCAAAGGCGCCAACATGACCCCATTATGCCCCTAGGCGCCTAATGGTTCATGTTTCTCCCCATTATACCCTTTTAGCCTCTCATCTCTTCATGAGAACTTGTCATTGGGCCTCATTGGATAATGAGCTAGCCCAAACTTCATTACATGGGTTGATTAAGCACTTGGATCCAATCCAATGCAACCCTAATCCAAATGTGACCAACCATGGTCAAATACGGGTCAACCTGCCAAAAATGAAGTTTGGCTCCAATAACATTCTTCCATCTCATCAGGCCCATTGGCGCTGATGAAATCTCCCAATTAGATCCGAGTTATCCAATAACTCGATCATAAGGCTTCCCGATCAATACGAGAACTCAAGTATCAAGGTGTGCGACCCTGTAGGTTCCTCTGACGCTGGCAGTGCTGACCAGAGGTCATCACAAGCAGTGAGTGGCACCTAGCAGTGCATCGCTGCTACCCAGGTCGTTGGAATGGATATCGACATCGACATCCCCATCATCGCAACTAGGTACAGATGCATTACAGTCTCTTTGCCGTACTGATATCCGATTGGACAAGTGTGTCACCACTTGTTTTCATCCAATCACATGGCTATGACTAAAACAGGTTCTCACTTGGGTATGGCCATACACTCTCAGTCATAGAACCATAAAGGAGCTCCATGGATATCATACTTCCTTAGAGAAGGGGCAAATCCTATGTCTGTCCATTGATCTTCTCATATGGGTCGTGACATGCTCAATAGCAACCGTTATGACCTCCCAGCTACGGCAAGGTGTTAGGTTGTATCAAAGCAAGTCCCTAACCATATAGAATGATCAATGACCTCAAGTCAAGGGATCAATGCATCTCCTGTCACTTATGAGGATAACTCATGACACCAAGTCATAGCCTCATAGCGGGTCTATCCAGTATATCCTCCAATGATATACCTGAAGGGAACCCCTTCTAAAGGGGTAGAAACCCATATGGTGGCGCAACAAAATTTCGCATGGGATATTAGGGTTTCAAAAGATCTATATATGTCATATAACTAGCTTTCGAATATTTGAATGGATGAAGAAAAACTTATACCATTGCCATCGGTTTGATGAAGCTTTGGAAGGAAAGACGCAAGCGAGCCTTCTCCTAAGTTTCACACACAAGATGATCAATGCGCCTACCCTTGGTGCTCTTTGTGCTAGCAAAGTTCCAAGGTGTCCTTGATCGAAGAGGAAGGGAGAGAGCAACTCCTTGCTTGGTCGAAACTTCCTCTCTTCTTCACGTTTTCGCCTCACGCAAAAACGTCTAGAGGAAAAAATCAGATGGCGAGAATAGAGGAATATGGTCTCTTCGAACATGATCCTCATCCAAGTGGAGATCATGGTTACTAAAAATAGTAACCACCACTCGCCCCAACGTTCACGCCAAGTGAACATGTCGCCAAGCCTTGAACCATGCGCTCATTACATGAGCCGGTTCAACTTGGTCTGGTTCAAAGACCATTCGACCCAAGCCATCAGTCCAGATCACATTGAACCCTAAAGCTCTGGATCCGACCGTTGATCTCTAGATGCTTCTAATCTCACCGATCTGGCATCCATTCTCTCAATCGAAGCTTACCGATCTGTAGCCCTAGTCAATCAGACATGATCAGACTTGATCTCACTTACAATCAGAGATTAAATCCCTTTAAACTGAACCCAAACAATTCAGTCCTCACGATCTGACTTAAGTAAGCCATATCATCAAATTGTGCGACCCTGAGGGTTTCCTTTAAATGTCGGTAACGATAATTTACATTATCACGATCAGTGAGGGGTATCTAGCAACACATCACTGTCTCCCGATATAAAGGAAAGAGTCTTCCAAGACTACACCCAAACCACAGCACAAGTGTGAATCAACTCACAAAGCATACATATTTCCTTTGCCACTGGATGTTCTTATTGGACAAGCGTGTCAAGCTTGTAGCTCCAATATGATGAGCATGATTAGATCAGATGAACATAGTCACCTGGGTATGGCCATACACTTTCTCAATCATCTCATCCAGGGGGCCCCTTTAGAACATCACACTCCTTAAACAAGGAGACGGCAATCCTATGTCTATCACTAGTGCCCTAACATGACTCAAGCTCACCATCCAAGATAGTCTATAATCATTATGTTTCAAATGATATTGAACTAACTCAAAACAATGACAATCATCATTTAGAAAACACAAGTGATCTCAAGTCAGAGGAAATGTGCCACTTGTCATACTCAAGGAATATTCACATTGTGACAAGCAATTGAATATCCTAGTAGGGTCTGTCCAGTACATCCAATGTACCCATGAGTCTACATCTTATTCCATGCTCGAAGCATCCTATAAGATTAGAACACATATTAGTCTTAACCATATCAAGGCTGTCTCATGTTCACCAAGATATATCGACTAAGGACACAACAGCATGTCAGCCCAGCTGAACAGCTTTGAGACATTATTTAGAAGAACATATATTGCAGCAGACAATGTAACAACCTGAATAATAACCATGCCTTTATAAACATAAAAGTTTATTACATGATACTGATACAATCCCAAGGCCTCAAACATTAGGCTAAGGGCATACCCCAACAATCTCCCACTTGCACTTAATCTAATGGTTGAGAAATCTCAAACCCATATTATTACAGTGCTTCTCATGCTTCTGCTGCGCCAGAGGCTTGGTAAGGGGTCTGCCAGATTGTCATCTGTATGTACCTTGCAAACTTTGATCTCGCCACGATCAATGATCTCCCTGATCAAATGAAACCGTCTTTGTATGTGCTTGGACTTCTGGTGCGACCGTGGTTCCTTTGCTTGTGCGATTGCTCCAGTGTTATCACAGAAGATAACCAAAGGATCTGCACTCGAAGGAACAACACCAAGTTCTCTCACGAACTTACGAATCCACACTGCCTCCTTGGATGCTTCCGAGGCTGCAACATACTCGGCTTCTGTTGTGGAATCAGCAACAGTTGACTGTTTGAAACTCTTCCACACCACTGCTCCTCCATTCAAGCTAAAAACATAGCCTGATTGCGATCGGAAATCATCCTGGTTCGACTGGAACGAAGCGTCAGTATATCCTTCTATACTGAGTTCTTCCTGACCACCATATATCAAGAACATATCTTTGGTCCTCCGCAGATATTTTAAGATGTTCTTGACTGCAATCCAGTGCGCCATACCTGGATTACTTTGGAAACGACTGGTCACGCTTAACCCGTAAGCGACGTCTGGGCGAGTACACAACATCGCATACATAATGGAACCAATAGCCGAAGCATAAGGCGTATTGTCCATTTCATCTTTCTCAGTCTGTGTTTGTGGACACTGACTCTTCGAAAGATTCAGACCATGTCTGACTGGAAGATATCCTCGTTTAGAATTCTCTAAATGAAATCTCTCCAGGACTTTATCGATGTAAGTACTCTGGCACAGCCCGAGAAGCCTCTTAGATCTATCCCTGTAGATCTTCACACCTAATACATAGGCTGCTTCTCCTAAATCTTTCATCTGGAAACATTTCCTCAGCCATGCCTTCACAGCTTGCATTTCAGGAATGTCATTTCCAATGATCAAGATATCATCGACGTAGAGGACTAGGAAAGTAATCACGCTCCCACTAAACCTCTTATATACACACGGGTCATCCTCGTTCTTGATGAAACCAAATTCAGTGACTGATTCATCAAAACGAATATTCCAGCTTCTCGATGCTTGCTTAAGTCCATAAATGGACTTCTTTAACTTGCATATCTTATGACGATCTGATGGATTAGTGAAACCCTCAGGTTGTGTCATGTACACATCCTCATCCAGATTTCCATTAAGGAAAGCTGTTTTCACATCCATCTGCCAGATCTCATAATCATAATATGCAGCTATCGCGAAAAGAATCCGAATAGACTTAAACATAGCTACAGGAGAGAAAGTTTCATCATAATCTATCCCGTAGATTTGTTTGAAACCTTTCGCAACTAGCCTGCCTTTATAGGTAACCACGTTACCATCCATGTCAATCTTCTTCTTGAAGATCCATTTACAGCCTATAGGGATTACTCCCGGAGGCGGATCAACCAAATCCCAAACTTGGTTATCTGACATGGAGTCCATCTCGGCGCGCATAGCTTCAAGCCATCTCGCTGACTCCGGTCCATTGACCGCATCTGCATAAGTGAGGGGTTCATCATTATCAATGATGTAGACTCCGTCATAGCGCTCAGGCTGTCGACGAATCCTTCCCGATCTTCGCAGTTCCCGTGATATCTGAGCCTCAGGATGTTCAATAACCTGATCTACCGGCTCAGGCTCATCCAACTGTGCTTGAGCACTTTGTCCTTCCTCTGGATTCTCATCCAGCTTTATTTCTCTCCCACTGGCCTCTTGCAGAAGAAACTCCTTCTCAAGAAATATGGCCGTCCGAGCAACAAAAACCTTGTTCTCCTTGGGATCGAAGAAATAATAACCCTTAGTTTCCTTAGGGTAACCGACAAAGATACATTTGTCAGATCTGCTCTCTAGTTTCCCAGAGGCGAGCTTTTTGACATAAGCCTCGCAACCCCAGATCCTGATAAATGTTAAGCTCGGATGTTTCCCATACCATAACTCATATGGCGTCTTTGAAACGGCCTTGGATGGCACTCGGTTTAGTACCTTTGCAGCTGTTTCCAGTGCAAAACCCCAAAAGGAGTTGGGTAAAGAAGCCTGACTCATCATAGAACGAACCATATCAAGTAACGTTCTATTTCTCCTCTCGGACACACCATTCCATTGCGGTGTTCCTGGCGGAGTGAGCTGTGAGATAATCCCACACTCCTTCAGATAGTCAGTAAACGTATGACTCAAGTATTCTCCACCTCGATCTGAGCGAAGTGCCTTGATATTTCGGCCTAGCTGATTCTGTACTTCATTCTTGAACTCTTTGAACTTGTCAAAAGATTCACTCTTATGTCTCATTAAAAAGACATAGCCATACCTACTGAAATCATCAGTAAAGGTAATGAAGTACTGATAGCCACCTCTGGCATGTTTACTAAATGGCCCACACACATCACTGTGTATAAGGTCAAGTAAACCTGAAGCCCTTTGACCTTTGTGAGGAAAAGGTGACTTCGTCATTTTGCCCATCAAACAAGCTTTGCATGTATCAATCTCCTTGTAGGAGAATGACCCCAGCAGTCCATAATCATGCAACCGCTTAATGCGTTTCTCGTTTATATGGCCTAAACGACTATGCCATAGCAAGGTGCTGTCATCAGCATACTTGGCTTTCTTAATATCAATATTTTGTATAGAACGCTCCATGTCCAACATGAATAACCCATTGCTAATTGAACCAGTTGCATAAACAATATTATCATAAGATAAAACACACTTTGAAATATTGCATTCAAAGGAAAATCCCTTCCTGACAAGAGCAGGAATGGAGATAATATTTTTAGTAATACTGGGAACAAAATAACAACTGTTTAGTTCCAATACAAGTCCAGATGGTAAAGAAATGAAATAGTCTCCTACAGCAACAGCAGCAACCCGTGCCCCGTTTCCAACGCGTAGGTCCACCTCATGCTGTCCCACCTGCCTTCTTCTCTTGAGTTCCTGTACATTTGAACAAATGTGAACTCCACATGCAGTGTCCAACACCCATGATATAGAAGAAGATGAAAACATGACCTCAGTCATGAATATACCTGAGCCAGAAGCGATGCTTCCCCTCTTATCTCCTTGGAGCGCTTTACAGTCCTTTTTCCAGTGACCCAGCTGGCCACAGTGGAAACATCTGTATTCCTTGGACCGCTTGACCTTTTGCTTCAAAGCCTTGCTGTAGCTCTTGACAGGGGTCTTGCCCTTCTTCCCCTTCTTCTTGTTCCTAGAAGGAACCATTAAGACAGAGGTCGAAGGCTTACCCTTCAGAGTCTCCTCAGTGGTCAAGAGCATATTGAGCAGCTCTGCCGGAGTACAATCGATTTTGTTCATATTAAAATTAATAATGAACGCGTCGAATGAAGGCGGGAGAGACTGCAGAATAATATCCACAGCAAGCTCCTGGTTGATGGTATGCCCCAGTTTCTCTAGAGCCTCCTTGTGCCCAATCATCTTGAGCACGTGAGCTCCCACTGGGCTCCCTTCAGCCAGTTTGCTCTGAAAGAAAAGCTTCGTCAAGTTATAGCGTTCTGTCCTCGCCTGTGCAGCATACAGCATCTTGAGGTTCGCTATCATGTCTATAGCAGACATATCCTCATGCTGACGCTGCAGCGGTGGCGTCATAGACGCTAGCATCAGGCAAGCGACATCAATGCTATCATTGACGTGCTTTTCATAGGCTTCCCGAACCGCCCTTGCGGCGTTCGGAGCGGGCTGAGGCGGTATCGCCGTCTCGAGGACATACAGTTTCCTCTCTGCCTTAAGTACGATCTTAAGGTGTCCAAACCAGTCAGAGAAGTTCGGCCCAGCAAACTTCTCCCTTTCCAGTAGGGATCGCACATTGAAGTTCATGGTGTTCGTTGCTGCAGGTATCTACAACAATGCAAGAACAGCAAGGTCAGTATCAATGTATAAGAATCAATCAGGACTTAAGAAAGATTCTTTTTCTCACTATTTTATCTGGCTTGAAAAATCCAACAAAACAGCCCGAAAGAGTAGAACTCTTTTAGTGAGATGGGATCCAGATTTCATACTTGGTCTCCGCGTCCCGCTCAGGCGAGATAAGATGCACAGAGAGTACAAGCACTAATCTCTGGTAGGCAGTCCCTGCCAATCGCCAACCCGTGCGATTCCCCTTCATCTGGGCAGTCCAGCAGACTGTGCCAACTGAGTTGGTACAACACAGTCTCTGACCCCACAGATGGCTGCCTCCATGTGCTACCATATGCGCCACATATGTAGCCTACACGGTCAAGCTGACTCGACCTACTCCCTGGACCACCATGTGCTATGCTGAGCAACGAGAAGGGATAAATCCCTACTCTGTAACACACAGGTGTAATCCCGCACCGTCTGAAGATAGATGGACGTGCCCACTGAGTGGGTACAACACGGCTCCAACGATAATCAGAATAGTGAGGTTTCGCGTCAGAAGGCTTACGAGCTTGATATTTTAGCGTTGGATTTTAACGGTCTTTTATCTTCTTCACTATCATGCAATTCCTATGGTGATAGCAGAAGATAAACTTAATCATGCAATTCTAATATTTAAACAATAAAATAAAAGAAAGCATGAATCTTATGTGGTAAAAGCCCATTGAGCCTAAGTAAGACCTTAACCTAACTTAAGTCTTCACAAGAGCTCTTCATGGGTCTTTAGCTGCTCATCTGGCCCAAACCAGGGCCCAAGCGCCATCTGCAACTCAGGTGCGCCTACCAGGAATTTGCGCCTGGTCCCAGAGTCGAACCCTGGACCTCCCACCTGGTCAAGCCTCTGCTGCAAGCGCCTCTGCCAAGTGTGCTTTGTGCTCTTGTCTAATTAAATTACAAATTTAACTATCTAGACAAGATTGACACGCAGGTCAATTTCACATTATAAATTAATTGAACTGTGATACGCAGATCACAAAATTAAAAATTAATTTACAATTAATTCCCAGGCACGCAGGCCCCAGCACAGCACACATTAAAACACGGGCAGCCCACATAAGAATAAATAAACATACATATGCATCAATCAACAATCATGTGATCCATCATAAAATTAAAATTTTTGAAAACCCCATGGGATCAATTTTAATTTTCCTTATTTGCCCTACAACCTTACAATGGTCCATTACTAGGGATCCACTCATCAGACCTAGTCAGATCCACTGCCCTTGCATGCACCAAGTCCTAACTGACTTGAGTTGACCAAAAGGCCAACCATGCATGCGCCAAGGGCTGAACGACCACACTGAGGTCTGGCAAGCGGGTGTGACCCCGGGCCTAACTCAGGTCCGTTCATGGGTCGTCTCAATCAGACATCGCTACACGCCTGTCTGCAGTCGACCTATAGCCACCTCAAGCTTGCGCCAAGGTGCTATCTGGTCGACCCATCAAGGCTGTCAGATAGTCTGATCAGACTGGTTGGATCTTGACTAGACTGAGATTTCAACCCTAATAACCCATCTAAGGGTTTATAGCATGGCCTTAGATCTAATGTTAATCGCGCATGTGATATTTCCTTTTGAGAAAACATAAGCCACAATATGCGCCAACATAGATGCGCAAAAAGAAAAGCATAAACAAGTTTCGCACATATAAGATCTAAGCATATTTGGATCACAATCAAAGCAATCATATGAACATATAACCCTTCCTCTGATACCAATTGAAGGGAACCCCTTCTAAAGGGGTAGAAACCCATATGGTGGCGCAACAAAATTTCGCATGGGATATTAGGGTTTCAAAAGATCTATATATGTCATATAACTAGCTTTCGAATATTTGAATGGATGAAGAAAAACTCATACCATTGCCATCGGTTTGATGAAGCTTTGGAAGGAAAGACGCAAGCGAGCCTTCTCCTAAGTTTCACACACAAGATGATCAATGCGCCTACCCTTGGTGCTCTTTGTGCTAGCAAAGTTCCAAGGTGTCCTTGATCGAAGAGGAAGGGAGAGAGCAACTCCTTGCTTGGTCGAAACTTCCTCTCTTCTTCACGTTGTCGCCTCACGCAAAAACGTCTAGAGGAAAAAATCAGATGGCGAGAATAGAGGAATATGGTCTCTTCGAACATGATCCTCATCCAAGTGGAGATCATGGTTACTAAAAATAGTAACCACCACTCGCCCCAACGTTCACGCCAAGTGAACATGTCGCCAAGCCTTGAACCATGCGCTCATTACATGAGCCGGTTCTGTTGGGGTATGCCCTTAAGGCTAATGTTTGAGGCCTATGGGAATGTATTTGTATCATGTAATAAACTGTTATGTTTATAAAGGCATGGTTGTTATTCAGTTAGCTACATTGTCTGCTGCAATATATGTTCTTCTGAATAATGTCTCAAAGCTGTTCAGCTCGGCTGACATGCTATTATGTCCTTAGTCGATATATCTTGGTGAACATGAGACAGCCTTGATATGATTGAGACTAATATGTGTTCTAATCTTATAGGATGCTTCGAGCATGGAATAAGATGTAGACTCATGGGTACATTGGATGTACTGGACAGACCCTACTAGGATGTTCAATTGTTTGTCACAATGTGAATATTCCTTGATTAAGACAAGTGGCACATTTCCTCTGACTTGAGATCACTTGTGTTTTCTAAATGATGATTGTCATTGTTTTGAGGTAGTTCAATATCATTTGAAACATAATGATTATAGACTATCTTGGATGGTGAGCTTGAGTCAGGTTAGAGCACTAGTGATAGACATAGGATTGCCGTCTCCTTGTTTAAGGAGTGTGATGTTCTAAAGGGGCCCCCTGGATGAGATGATTGAGAAAGTGTATGGCCATACCCAGGTGACAGTGTTCATCTGTTCTAATCATGCTCATCATATTGGAGTTACGAGCTTGACAGGCTTGTCCAATAAGAACATCCAGTGGCAAAGGAAATATGTATGCTTTGTGATTTGATTCACACTTGTGCTGTTTTTGGGTGTAGTCTTGGAAGACTCATTTCTTTATATCGGGAGATAGTGATGTGTTGCTAGATACCCCTCACTGATCGTGATAATGAGAATTATCGTTACCGACATTTAAAGGAAACCCTTAGGGTCGCACAATTTGATGATATGGCTTACTTAAGTCAGATCGTGTGGACTGAATTGTTTGGGTTCAGTTTAAAGGGAATTAGTCTCTGATTGTAAGTGAGATCTGGTCTGATCATGTTTGATTGATTAGGGCTTAAGATCGGTAAGCTTCGATCGAGAGAATAGATGCCAGATCGGTCAGATCAGGGGCATCGAGGAGATCGACGGTTAGATCGGGAACCTTAGGGTTTATTTAAGATCTAGACTAGATCATTGGCTTGATTGGTTCTTAAACCGAACCAAAGTGAACCGGCTCACTTGATGAGCGCATGGTTCAAGGGGAGAGGAGTTGGCGACAAGTTCACTTGGCGTGAACGTTGGGGTGAGGAGTGGTTACTATTTTTAGTAACCATGATCTCCACTTGGTGGGTGCTCTCGTCCGAATAGAGTATTCTCTATTTTCGCCACTTCAACTTATTTTTGCTCTCGCCCATATTCCTCTCGAGATTATTGTGTGAGTGTGGCGACGCTTGACGCTTGAGGAGGATTCGGCCAAGAAAGATTGACATCTCATTTTCCCTTCACTCGTCAAAGGACCTCTTGGAACCTTGCTAGCACAAGGAGCACCAAGAGAGATAGCGACATCATCTTGTGTGTGACGACAAGGAGAAGATCTCGTTTGATCTTTGCTTCCAAGCCGCCATCTAGAAATGGCAATGGTATGGATCGAATCACCTCTTATGCATTCGGGTTTTCTTTAAGTTGATTATATAAGGTGCATGCGATTCTTAGAGACCCTATCCGCTGCTTGAAAAACTGAATATGCGCCATGCTGGGTTTCGCCCCCCTCTAGAAAGGGGTTCCAACAACTGGTATCAGAGCGGTTTTCTATGCATCTTTGTATGATTGCTTAAGCTTATGTGATCCATGTTTGCGTGTACAAGCTTAGATCTAGTTAACATGCGTTTTTTTCTTTAAGTTTTTGTACATGCGAAACTTGAAGTATGTTATCATTGGCGCATGTTGTTCTTAGCGCATGCTTAGTGTTTTTCTTAAAAACCCTAATTAACATGCGCGACTCACTCTAGATCTAAGGCTCTACTATAAACCCTTAAACGGGTTATTAGGGTTGAAGTCACCCCTAGTTTAGATCCAACAGTCTGATCAGACTATCTGACAGCCTGAATGGGTCGACCAGATAGCACCTTGGCGCAAGCCTATGGTGGCTATAGGTCGACTGCAGACAGGTGTGTAGCGAAGTCTGATTGAGACGATTAATGAACGCACCTGAGTTAGGCCCGGGGTCACGCCCGCTTGCCAGACCTCAGTGTGGTCGTTCAGCCCTGACGCATGCATGGTTGACCTTATGGTCGACTCAAGTCAGTTAGGACTTGGTGCATGCAAGGGCAGTGGATATGACTAGGTTGGATGAGTGGATCCCTAGTAATGGATCGTTGTAAGGTTGTAGGGCAAATAACGAAAAATTAAAATTGATCCCAAGGGGTTTTCGAAAATTTTAATTTTTATGATGGATCACTTGATTGCTGATTGGATGCATGTGTTTGTCTATTTAGTCTTATGTGGGCTGCCCATGTTAAATCTGTGCTGTGCTGGGGCCTGCGTGCCTGGATTTAAAATTGTAAATTAATTATTGTGATCTGCGCATCACATTGTTTTAATTTATAAAATGTAAGTGACCTGCGTGTCACTCTTGTCTAGATAGTTAAATTTGTAATTTAATTTGACAAGAGCACAGTGCACACTTGGCAGAGGCGCATGCAGCAAGTGGCTGGACCAGGTGGGAGGTCTAGGGTTCGACCCTAGGACCTGGCGCATATTCCTGGTGGGCGCACCTGTGCTGCAGATGGCGCTTGGGCCCAGGTTTGGGCCAGATGAGCAGCAAAAGACCCATGAAGAGCAAATGAAGACTTAAGTTAGGTTAAGGTCTTCTAGGGCTATGGGCTTTTACCACATAAGATACATGCTTTCTTTTATTGTATAATATTAGAATTGCATGTTTAAGTTTATCTTCTGCTATCACCATAGGAATTGCATGATAGTGAAGAAGATAAAAGACCGTTAAAATCCAACGCTAAAATATCAAGCTCGTAAGCCTTCTGACGCGAAACCTCACTGTTCTGATTATCGTTGGAGCCGTGTTGTACCCACTCAGTGGGCACGTCCATCTATCTTCAGACGGTGCGGGATTACACCTGCGTGTTACAGAGTAGGGATTTATCCCTTCTCGTTGCTCAGCATAGCACGTGGTGGTCCAGGGAGTAGGTCGGGTCAGCTTGACCGTGTAGGCTACATATGTGGCGCATATGGTAGCACATGGAGGCAGCCATCTGTGGGATCAGAGACTGTGTTGTACCAACTCAGTTGGCACAGTCTGCTGGATTGCCCAGATGAAGGGGAATCGCACGGGTTGGCGATTGGCTGGGATGCCTACCAGAAACTAGTGCTTGTACTCTCTGTGCATCTTATCTCGCCTGAGCGGGACGCGGAGACCAAGTATGAAATCTGGATCCCATCTCACTAAAAGAGTGCTACTCTTTCGGGCTGTTTTGCTGGATTTTTCAGCCAGATAAAATAGTGAGAAAAAGAATCTTTCTTAAGTCCTGATCGATTCTTATACATTGATACTGACCTTGCTGTTCTTGCATTGTTGTAGATACCTGCAGCAACGAACACCATGAACTTCAATGTGCGATCCCTACTGGAAAGGGAGAAGTTTGCTGGGCCGAACTTCTCTGACTGGTTTGGACACCTTAAGATCATTCTTAAGGCAGAGAGGAAACTGTATGTCCTCGAGACGGCGATACCGCCGCAGCCCGCTCCGAACGCCGCAAGGGCGGTTCGGGAAGCCTATGAAAAGCACGTCAATGATAGCATTGATGTCGCTTGCCTGATGCTAGCGTCTATGACGCCACCGCTGCAGCGTCAGCATGAGGATATGTCAGCTATACAGATTATAGCAAACCTCAAGATGTTGTATGCTGCACAGGCGAGGACTGAACGCTATAATTTGACTAAGCTCTTCTTTCAGAGCAAACTGGCTGAAGGGAGCCCAGTGGGAGCGCACGTGCTCAAGATGATTGGGCACAAGGAGGCTCTGGAGAAACTGGGGCACACCATCAACCAGGAGCTTGCTGTGGACATTATTCTGCAGTCTCTCCCGCCATCATTCGACGCGTTCATTATTAATTTTAATATGAACAAAATCGATTGTACTCCGGCAGAGCTGCTGAATATGCTCTTGACCACTGAGGAGACTCTGAAGGGTAAGCCTTCGACCTCTGTCTTGATGGTTCCTTCAAGGAACAAGAAGAAGGGGAAGAAGGGCAAGGCCCCGGTCAAGAATTACAGCAAGGCTCTGAAGCAGAAGGTGAAGCGGTCCAAGGAATACAGGTGTTTCCACTGTGGCCAGCTGGGTCACTGGAAAAAGGACTGTAAAGCGCTCCAAGGAGATAAGAGGGGAAGCATCGCTTCTGGCTCAGGTATATTCGTGACTGAGGTCATGTTTTCTTCTTCTATATCATGGGTGTTGGACACTGCATGTGGAGTTCACATTTGTTCAAATGTACAGGAACTCAAGAGAAGAAGGCAGGTGGGACAGCATGAGGTGGACCTACGAGTTGGAAACGGGGCACGGGTTGCTGCTGTTGCTGTAGGAGACTACTTCATTCCTTTACCATCTGGCATTGTATTGGAACTAGACAATTGTTATTTTGTTCCCAGTATAACTAAAAATATTATCTCCATTCCTGCTCTTGTCAGGAAGGGGTTTTCCTTTGAATGCAATATTTCAAAGTGTATTTTGTCTTATGATAATATTGTTTATGCAACTGGTTCAATTAACAATGGGTTATTCATGTTGGACATGGAAAGTTCTATACAAAATGTTGATATTAAGAAAGCCAAGTATGCTGATGACAGCACCTTGCTGTGGCATAGTCGTTTAGGCCATATAAACGAGAAACGCATTAAGTGGTTGCATGATCATGGACTGCTGGGATCATTCTCCTATAAGGAGATTGATACATGCAAAGCTTGTTTGATGGGTAAAATGACGAAGTCACCTTTTCCTCACAAAGGTCAAAGGGCTTCAGGTTTACTTGACCTTATACACAGTGATGTGTGTGGGCCATTTAGTAAACATGCCAGAGGTGGCTATCAGTACTTCATTACCTTTACTGATGATTTCAGTAGATACGGGTATGTCTATCTGATGAGACATAAAAGTGAATCTTTTGACAAGTTCAAAGAGTTCAAGAATGAAGTACAAAATCAGCTAGGCCGAAATATCAAGGCACTTCGCTCAGATCGAGGTGGTGAATACCTAAGTCATACGTTTACTGACTATCTAAAGGAGTGTGGGATTATCTCACAGCTCACTCCGCCAGGAACACCGCAATGGAATGGTGTGTCCGAGAGGAGAAATAGAACGCTACTTGATATGGTTCGTTCTATGATGAGTCAGGCTACTCTTCCATACTCCTTTTGGGGTTTTTGCACTGGAAACAGCTGCAAAGGTACTAAACCGAGTGCCATCCAAAGCAGTTTCTAAAACTCCATATGAGTTATGGTATGGGAAACAGCCAAGCTTGACATTTATCAGGATCTGGGGCTGCGAGGCTTATGTCAAAAAGCTCGCCTCTGGGAAACTAGAGAGCAGATCTGACAAATGTATCTTTGTCGGTTACCCTAAGGAAACTAAGGGTTATTATTTCTACGATCCCAAGGAGAACAAGGTTTTTGTTGCTCGGACGGCCATATTTCTTGAGAAGGAGTTTCTTCTGCAAGAGGCCAGTGGGAGAGAAATAAAACTGGATGAGAATCCAGAGGAAGGACAAAGTGATCAAGCACAGTTGGATGAGCCTGAGCCGGTAGAACAGGTTATTGAACAACCTGAGGCTCAAATATCACGGGAACCGCGAAGATCGGGTAGGATCCGTCGACAGCCTGAGCGCTATGACGGAGTCTACATCATTGACAATGATGAACCCCTTACTTATGCGGATGCGGTCAGTGGACCGGAGTCAGCGAGATGGCTTGAGGCTATGCGCGCCGAGATGGACTCCATGTCAGATAACCAAGTCTGGGATTTGGTTGATCCGCCTTCGGGAGTTATCCCTATAGGCTGTAAATGGATCTTCAAGAAGAAGATTGACATGGATGGTAACGTGGTTACCTATAAAGGCAGGCTAGTTGCGAAAGGTTTCAAACAAATCTACGGGATAGATTATGATGAAACTTTCTCACCTGTAGCCATGTTTAAGTCTATTCGGATTCTTTTCGCGATAGCTGCATATTATGATTATGAGATTTGGCAGATGGATGTGAAAACAGCTTTCCTTAATGGAAATCTGGATGAGGATGTGTATATGACACAACCTGAGGGTTTCACAAATCCATCAGATCGTCATAAGATATGCAAGTTAAAGAAGTCCATTTATGGACTTAAGCAAGCATCTAGAAGCTGGAATATTCGTTTTGATGAATCAGTTACTGAATTTGGTTTCATCAAGAACGAGGATGACCCGTGTGTATATAAGAGGTTTAGTGGGAGCGTGATTACTTTCCTAGTCCTCTACGTCGATGACATCTTGATCATTGGAAATGACATTCCTGAAATGCATGCTGTTAAAGCATGGCTGAGGAAGTGTTTCCAGATGAAAGATCTAGGAGAAGCAGCCTATGTGTTAGGTGTGAAGATCTACAGGGATAGATCTAAGAGGCTTCTCGGGCTGTGCCAGAGTACTTACATCGATAAGGTCCTGGAGAGATTTCGTTTAGAGAATTCTAAACGTGGATATCTTCCAGTCAGACATGGTCTGAGTCTTTCGAAGAGTCAGTGTCCACAAACACAGACTGAGAAAGATGAAATGGACAATACGCCTTATGCTTCGGCTATTGGTTCCATTATGTATGCGATGTTGTGTACTCGCCCAGACGTCGCTTACGGGTTAAGCGTGACCAGTTGTTACCAAAGTAATCCAGGTATGGCGCACTGGATTGCAGTCAAGAACATTTTAAAATATCTGCGGAGGACCAAAGATATGTTCTTGATATATGGTGGTCAGGAAGAACTCAGTATTGAAGGATATACTGACGCTTCGTTCCAGTCGGACCAGGATGATTTCCGATCGCAATCAGGCTATGTTTTTAGCTTGAATGGAGGTGCAGTGGTGTGGAAGAGTTTCAAACAGTCAACTGTTGCTGATTCCACAACAGAAGCCGAGTATGTTGCAGCCTCGGAAGCATCCAAGGAGGCAGTCTGGATTCGTAAGTTCGTGAGAGAACTTGGTGTTGTTCCTTCGAGTGTCGATCCTTTGGTTATCTTCTGTGATAACACTGGAGCAATCGCACAAGCAAAGGAACCACGGTCGCACCAGAAGTCCAAGCACATACTGAGACGGTTTCACTTGATCAGGGAGATCATAGATCGTGGCGAGATCAAAATCTGCAAGGTTCATACAGATGACAATCTGGCAGACCCGCTTACCAAGCCTCTGGCGCAGCAGAAGCATGAGAAGCACTGTAATAATATGGGTTTGAGATTTCTCAACCATTAGATTAAGTGCAAGTGGGAGATTGTTGGGGTATGCCCTTAAGGCTAATGTTTGAGGCCTATGGGAATGTATTTGTATCATGTAATAAACTGTTATGTTTATAAAGGCATGGTTGTTATTCAGTTAGCTACATTGTCTGCTGCAATATATGTTCTTCTGAATAATGTCTCAAAGCTGTTCAGCTCGGCTGACATGCTATTATGTCCTTAGTCGATATATCTTGGTGAACATGAGACAGCCTTGATATGATTAAGACTAATATGTGTTCTAATCTTATAGGATGCTTCGAGCATGGAATAAGATGTAGACTCATGGGTACATTGGATGTACTGGACAGACCCTACTAGGATGTTCAATTGTTTGTCACAATGTGAATATTCCTTGATTAAGACAAGTGGCACATTTCCTCTGACTTGAGATCACTTGTGTTTTCTGAATGATGATTGTCATTGTTTTGAGATGGTTCAATATCATTTGAAAGATAATGATTATAGACTATCTTGGATGGTGAGCTTGAGTCAGGTTAGAGCACTAGTGATAGACATAGGATTGCCGTCTCCTTGTTTAAGGAGTGTGATGTTCTAAAGGGGCCCCCTGGATGAGATGATTGAGAAAGTGTATGGCCATACCCAGGTGACAGTGTTCATCTGTTCTAATCATGCTCATCATATTGGAGTTACGAGCTTGACAGGCTTGTCCAATAAGAACATCCAGTGGCAAAGGAAATACGCATGCCTTGTGAAATGATTCACACTTGTGCTGTGGTTTGGGTGTAGTCTTGGAAGACTCTTTCCTTTCTATCGGGAGACAGTGATATGTTGCTAGATACCCCTCACTGATCGTGATAATGAGAATTATCGTTACCGACATTTAAAGGAAACCCTCAGGGTCGCACAATTTGATGATATGGCTTACTTAAGTCAGATCGTGTGGACTGAATTGTTTGGGTTCAGTTTAAAGGGATTTAATCTCTGATTGTGAGTGAGATCTGGTCTGATCATGTTTGATTGATTAGGGCTTAAGATCGGTAAGCTTCGATCGAGAGAATAGATGCCAGATCGGTCAGATCAGGGGCATCGAGGAGATCGACGGTTAGATCGGGAACCTTAGGGTTTATTTAAGATCTAGACTAGATCATTGGCTTGATTGGTTCTTAAACCGAACCAAAGTGAACCGGCTCACTTGATGAGCGCATGGTTCAAGGGGAGAGGAGTTGGCGACAAGTTCACTTGGCGTGAACGTTGGGGTGAGGAGTGGTTACTATTTTTTAGTAACCATGATCTCCACTTGGAGAGAGCGCTCATCCAAAATAGAGTATACCCTATTTTCGCCAACACAATTAATTTCCTCTCGCCCATATTCCTCTCGACTCTCGTGAGTGTGGCGACGCTTGAAGGATTGAGGAGGATTCGGCCAAGAGAAAAGATCTCCATCCCTTTCTCATTCGATCAAGGATTCTTTGAAGCCTTGCTAGCACAAGGAGCGACAAAGAGTTTGCCATCATCCTCTTGTGTGCGGGACTTTGGAGAAGTGGCACTTGCGACTTTAGCTTCCAAGGCAACACCTACTCCATGGCGATGGTATGATCGTTTTGCATCATCTTTGATAATCTTATATCGAGTTGATCTTTTAACATGCAAGTCGATTCTATAACCCTAGTTTCCGCAAGTCAAAATTTTATGCGCCATCACTTTAGGGTTTTTGCTCCCCCTAGAAGGGGACCCCCCTTAGGCTAAAGGGGTAACTTCAATTGGTATCAGAGCGAGGTTACTGTATGTTATCTTGATTGCTTGATGCTTTACGTGATCCATGATTGTGCTAGTTCATTTGATCTAATGTTTATTCCTGACATGCGTAACTACATGCTAGAACATTTGTTGCAAGTTGACGCATGTATAAATAGTATGCGCTTCTAGTAGTTTTGTTTTCTTTAAAACTTAACACTTGCGCGTATATCATTAGATCAAGGCCTTGCATTAAACCCTTAGACGGGTTATTAGGGTTGAAGTCACCCCTAGTTTAGATCCAACAGTCTGATCAGACTATCTGACAGCCTGAATGGGTCGACCAGATAGCACCTTGGCGCAAGCCTATGGTGGCTATAGGTCGACTGCAGACAGGTGTGTAGCGATGTCTGATTGAGACGATTAATGAACGCACCTGAGTTAGGCCCGGGGTCACGCCCGCTTGCCAGACCTCAGTGTGGTCGTTCAGCCCTGACGCATGCATGGTTGACCTTATGGTCGACTCAAGTCAGTTAGGACTTGGTGCATGTAAGGGCAGTGGATCTGACTAGGTTGGATGAGTGGATCCCTAGTAATGGACCGTTGTAAGGTTGTAGGGCAAATAAGGAAAATTAAAATTGATCCCATGGGGTTTTCGAAAATTTTAATTTTTATGATGGATCACATGGTTGTTGATTGATGCATATGTTTGTCTATTTAGTCTTATGTGGGCTGCCCATATTAATTGTGTGCTGTGCTGGGGCCTGCGTGCCTGGATTTTAAAAATTGTAAATTAATTATTGTGATCTGCGTATCACATTGCTTTAATTTATAAAATGTAATTGACCTGCGTGTCAATCTTGTCTAGATAGTTAAATTTGTAATTTAATTAGACAAGAGCACAGAGCACACTTGGCAGAGGCGCATGCAGCTGTGGCTGGACCAGGTGGGAGGTCTAGGGTTCGACCCTAGGACCTGGCGCATTTTCCTGGTGGGCGCACCAGAGCTGTAATTGGCGCTTGGGCCCTGGTTTGGGCCAGATGAGCAGCAAAAGACCCATGAAGAGCAAGTGAAGACTTAAGTTAGGTTAAGGTCTCACTAGGGCTATGGGCTTTTACCACATAAGATTCATGCTTTCTTTTATTTATTGTTTAAATATTTGAATTGCATGATTAAGTTTATCTTCTGCTATCACCATAGGAATTGCATGATAGTGAAGAAGATAAAAGACCGTGAAAATCCAACGCTTAATATCAAGCTCGTAAGCCTTCTGACGCGAAACCTCACTGTTCTGATTATCGTTGGAGCCGTGTTGTACCCACTCAGTGGGCACGTCCATCTATCTTCAGAGGGTGTGGGATTACACCTGTGTGTTACAGAGTAGGGATTTATCCCTTCTCGTTGCTCAGCATAGCACATGGTGGTCCAGGGAGTAGGTCGGGTCAGCTTGACCGTGTTGGCTACATATGTGGAGCATATGGTAGCACATGGAGGCAGCCATCTGTGGGATCAGAGACTGTGTTGTACCAACTCAGTTGGCACAGTCTGCTGGATTGCCCAGATGAAGGGGAATCGCACGGGTTGGCGATTGGCTGGGATGCCTACCAGAAACTAGTGCTTGTACTCTCTGTGCATCTTATCTCGCCTGAGCGGGACGCGGAGACCAAGTATGAAATCTGGATCCCATCTCACTAAAAGAGTGCTACTCTTTCGGGCTGTTTTGCTGGATTTTTCAGCCAGATAAAATAGTGAGAAAAAGAATCTTTCTTAAGTCCTGATCGATTCTTATACATTGATACTGACCTTGCTGTTCTTGCATTGTTGTAGATACCTGCAGCAACGAACACCATGAACTTCAATGTGCGATCCCTACTGGAAAGGGAGAAGTTTGCTGGGCCGAACTTCTCTGACTGGTTTGGACACCTTAAGATCATTCTTAAGGCAGAGAGGAAACTGTATGTCCTCGAGACGGCGATACCGCCGCAGCCCGCTCCGAACGCCGCAAGGGCGGTTCGGGAAGCCTATGAAAAGCACGTCAATGATAGCATTGATGTCGCTTGCCTGATGCTAGTGTCTATGACGCCACCGCTGCAGCGTCAGCATGAGGATATGTCAGCTATACAGATTATAGCAAACCTCAAGATGCTGTATGCTGCACAGGCGAGGACTGAACGCTATAATTTGACTAAGCTCTTCTTTCAGAGCAAACTGGCTGAAGGGAGCCCAGTGGGAGCTCACGTGCTCAAGATGATTGGGCACAAGGAGGCTCTGGAGAAACTGGGGCACAGCATCAACCAGGAGCTTGCTGTGGACATTATTCTGCAGTCTCTCCCGCCATCATTCGACGCGTTCATTATTAATTTTAATATGAACAAAATCGATTGTACTCCGGCAGAGCTGCTGAATATGAGCTTGACCACTGAGGAGACTCTGAAGGGTAAGCCTTCGACCTCTGTCTTGATGGTTCCTTCAAGGAACAAGAAGAAGGGGAAGAAGGGCAAGGCCCCAGTCAAGAATTACAGCAAGGCTCTGAAGCAGAAGGTGAAGCGGTCCAAGGAATACAGGTGTTTCCACTGTGGCCAGCTGGGTCACTGGAAAAAGGACTGTAAAGCGCTCCAAGGAGATAAGAGGGGAAGCTTCGCTTCTGGCTCAGGTATATTCGTGACTGAGGTCATGTTCTCTTCTTCTATATCATGGGTGTTGGACACTGCATGTGGAGTTCACATTTGTTCAAATGTACAGGAACTCAAGAGAAGAAGACAGGTGGGACAGCATGAGGTGGACCTACGAGTTGGAAACGGGGCACGGGTTGCTGCTGTTGCTGTAGGAGACTATTTCATTTCTTTACCATCTGGACTTGTATTGGAACTAGACAATTGTTACTTTGTTCCCAGTATAACTAAAAATATTATCTCCATTCCTGCTCTTGTCAGGAAGGGATTTTCCTTTGAATGCAATATTTCAAAGTGTATTTTGTCTTTTGATAATATTGTTTATGCAACTGGTTCAATTAACAATGGGTTATACATGTTGGACATGGAATGTTCGATACAGCAAATTGATATTAAGAAAGCCAAGTATGCTGATGACAGCACCTTGCTATGGCATAGTCGTTTAGGCCATATTAACGAGAAACGCATTAAGCGGTTGCATGATCATGGACTGCTGGGATCATTCTCCTATAAGGAGATTGATACATGCAAAGCTTGTTTGATGGGTAAAATGACGAAGTCACCTTTTCCTCACAAAGGTCAAAGGGCTTCAGGTTTACTTGACCTTATACACAGTGATGTGTGTGGGCCATTTGGTAAACATGCCAGAGGTGGCTATCAGTACTTCATTACCTTTACTGATGATTTCAGTAGATACGGGTATGTCTATCTGATGAGACATAAGAGTGAATCTTTTGACAAGTTCAAAGAGTTCAAGAATGAAGTACAGAATCAGCTAGGCCGAAATATCAAGGCACTTCGCTCAGATCGAGGTGGTGAATACCTAAGTCATACGTTTACTGACTATCTGAAGGAGTGTGGGATCATCTCACAGCTCACTCCGCCAGGAACACCGCAATGGAATGGTGTGTCCGAGAGGAGAAATAGAACGCTACTTGATATGGTTCGTTCTATGATGAGTCAGGCTACTCTTCCATACTCCTTTTGGGGTTTTGCGCTGGAAACAGCTGCAAAGGTACTAAACCGAGTGCCATCCAAGGCAGTTTCAAAGACGCCATATGAGTTATGGTATGGGAAACAGTCGAGCTTGACATTTATCAGGATCTGGGGCTGCGAGGCTTATGTCAAAAAGCTCGCCTCTGGGAAACTAGAGAGCAGATCTGACAAATGTATCTTTGTCGGTTACCCTAAGGAAACTAAGGGTTATTATTTCTACGATCCCAAAGAGAACAAGGTTTTTGTTGCTCGGACGGCCATATTTCTTGAGAAGGAGTTTCTTCTGCAAGAGGCCAGTGGGAGAGAAATAAAACTGGATGAGAATCCAGAGGAAGGACAAAGTGATCAAGCACAGTTGGATGAGCCTGAGCCGGTAGAACAGGTTATTGAACAACCTGAGGCTCAGATATCACGGGAACCGCGAAGATCGGGAAGGATCCGTCGACAGCCTGAGCGCTATGACGGAGTCTACATCATTGAAAATGATGAACCCCTCACTTATGCGGATGCGGTCAGTGGACCGGAGTCAGCGAGATGGCTTGAGGCTATGCGCGCCGAGATGGACTCCATGTCAGATAACCAAGTCTGGGATTTGGTTGATCCGCCTTCGGGAGTTATCCCTATAGGCTGTAAATGGATCTTCAAGAAGAAGATTGACATGGATGGTAACGTGGTTACCTATAAAGGCAGGCTAGTTGCGAAAGGTTTCAAACAAATCTACGGGATAGATTATGATGAAACTTTCTCACCTGTAGCCATGTTTAAGTCTATTCGGATTCTTTTCGCGATAGCTGCATATTATGATTATGAGATTTGGCAGATGGATGTGAAAACAGCTTTCCTTAATGGAAATCTGGATGAGGATGTGTATATGACACAACCTGAGGGTTTCACAAATCCATCAGATCGTCATAAGATATGCAAGTTAAAGAAGTCCATTTATGGACTTAAGCAAGCATCTAGAAGCTGGAATATTCGTTTTGATGAATCAGTTACTGAATTTGGTTTCATCAAGAACGAGGATGACCCGTGTGTATATAAGAGGTTTAGTGGGAGCGTGATTACTTTCCTAGTCCTCTACGTCGATGACATCTTGATCATTGGAAATGACATTCCTGAAATGCATGCTGTTAAAGCATGGCTGAGGAAGTGTTTCCAGATGAAAGATCTAGGAGAAGCAGCCTATGTGTTAGGTGTGAAGATCTACAGGGATAGATCTAAGAGGCTTCTCGGGCTGTGCCAGAGTACTTACATCGATAAGGTCCTGGAGAGATTTCGTTTAGAGAATTCTAAACGTGGATATCTTCCAGTCAGACATGGTCTGAGTCTTTCGAAGAGTCAGTGTCCACAAACACAGACTGAGAAAGATGAAATGGACAATACGCCTTATGCTTCGGCTATTGGTTCCATTATGTATGCGATGTTGTGTACTCGCCCAGACGTCGCTTACGGGTTAAGCGTGACCAGTCGTTACCAAAGTAATCCAGGTATGGCGCACTGGATTGCAGTCAAGAACATTTTAAAATATCTGCGGAGGACCAAAGATATGTTCTTGATATATGGTGGTCAGGAAGAACTCAGTATTGAAGGATATACTGACGCTTCGTTCCAGTCGGACCAGGATGATTTCCGATCGCAATCAGGCTATGTTTTTAGCTTGAATGGAGGTGCAGTGGTGTGGAAGAGTTTCAAACAGTCAACTGTTGCTGATTCCACAACAGAAGCCGAGTATGTTGCAGCCTCGGAAGCATCCAAGGAGGCAGTCTGGATTCGTAAGTTCGTGAGAGAACTTGGTGTTGTTCCTTCGAGTGTCGATCCTTTGGTTATCTTCTGTGATAACACTGGAGCAATCGCACAAGCAAAGGAACCACGGTCGCACCAGAAGTCCAAGCACATACTGAGACGGTTTCACTTGATCAGGGAGATCATAGATCGTGGCGAGATCAAAATCTGCAAGGTTCATACAGATGACAATCTGGCAGACCCGCTTACCAAGCCTCTGGCGCAGCAGAAGCATGAGAAGCACTGTAATAATATGGGTTTGAGATTTCTCAACCATTAGATTAAGTGCAAGTGGGAGATTGTTGGGGTATGCCCTTAAGGCTAATGTTTGAGGCCTATGGGAATGTATTTGTATCATGTAATAAACTGTTATGTTTATAAAGGCATGGTTGTTATTCAGTTAGCTACATTGTCTGCTGCAATATATGTTCTTCTGAATAATGTCTCAAAGCTGTTCAGCTCGGCTGACATGCTATTATGTCCTTAGTCGATATATCTTGGTGAACATGAGACAGCCTTGATATGATTAAGACTAATATGTGTTCTAATCTTATAGGATGCTTCGAGCATGGAATAAGATGTAGACTCATGGGTACATTGGATGTACTGGACAGACCCTACTAGGATGTTCAATTGTTTGTCACAATGTGAATATTCCTTGATTAAGACAAGTGGCACATTTCCTCTGACTTGAGATCACTTGTGTTTTCTGAATGATGATTGTCATTGTTTTGAGATGGTTCAATATCATTTGAAAGATAATGATTATAGACTATCTTGGATGGTGAGCTTGAGTCAGGTTAGAGCACTAGTGATAGACATAGGATTGCCGTCTCCTTGTTTAAGGAGTGTGATGTTCTAAAGGGGCCCCCTGGATGAGATGATTGAGAAAGTGTATGGCCATACCCAGGTGACAGTGTTCATCTGTTCTAATCATGCTCATCATATTGGAGTTACGAGCTTGACAGGCTTGTCCAATAAGAACATCCAGTGGCAAAGGAAATATGCATGCCTTGTGAAATGATTCACACTTGTGCTGTGGTTTGGGTGTAGTCTTGGAAGACTCTTTCCTTTCTATCGGGAGACAGTGATGTGTTGCTAGATACCCCTCACTGATCGTGATAATGAGAATTATCGTTACCGACATTTAAAGGAAACCCTCAGGGTCGCACAATTTGATGATATGGCTTACTTAAGTCAGATCGTGTGGACTGAATTGTTTGGGTTCAGTTTAAAGGGATTTAATCTCTGATTGTGAGTGAGATCTGGTCTGATCATGTTTGATTGATTAGGGCTTAAGATCGGTAAGCTTCGATCGAGAGAATAGATGCCAGATCGGTCAGATCAGGGGCATCGAGGAGATCGACGGTTAGATCGGGAACCTTAGGGTTTATTTAAGATCTAGACTAGATCATTGGCTTGATTGGTTCTTAAACCGAACCAAAGTGAACCGGCTCACTTGATGAGCGCATGGTTCAAGGGGAGAGGAGTTGGCGACAAGTTCACTTGGCGTGAACGTTGGGGTGAGGAGTGGTTACTATTTTTTAGTAACCATGATCTCCACTTGGAGAGAGCGCTCATCCAAAATAGAGTATACCCTATTTTCGCCAACACAATTAATTTCCTCTCGCCCATATTCCTCTCGACTCTCGTGAGTGTGGCGACGCTTGAAGGATTGAGGAGGATTCGGCCAAGAGAAAAGATCTCCATCCCTTTCTCATTCGATCAAGGATTCTTTGAAGCCTTGCTAGCACAAGGAGCGACAAAGAGTTTGCCATCATCCTCTTGTGTGCGGGACTTTGGAGAAGTGGCACTTGCGACTTTAGCTTCCAAGGCAACACCTACTCCATGGCGATGGTATGATCGTTTTGCATCATCTTTGATAATCTTATATCGAGTTGATCTTTTAACATGCAAGTCGATTCTATAACCCTAGTTTCCGCAAGTCAAAATTTTATGCGCCATCACTTTAGGGTTTTTGCTCCCCCTAGAAGGGGACCCCCCTTAGGCTAAAGGGGTAACTTCAGATAGTCTATAACCATTATGTTTCAAATGATATTGAACTACCTCAAAACAATGACAATCATCATTTAGAAAACACAAGTGATCTCAAGTCAGAGGAAATGTGCCACTTGTCGCAATCAAGGATTATTCACATTGTGACAACCAATTGAATATCCTAGTAGGGTCTGTCCAGTACATCCAATGTACCCATGAGTCTACATCTTATTCCATGCTCGAAGCATCCTATAAGATTAGAACACATATTAGTCTTAACCATATCAAGGCTGTCTCATGTTCACCAAGATATCTCGACTAAGGACATAACTGCATGTCAGCCTAGCTGAACAGCATTGAGACATTATTCAGAAGTACAATTATTGCAGCAGACAATGTAACCAACTGAATAACAACCATTGCCTTTATAAACACAAAGGTTTATACATGATACTGAAAGTCCCCAGAAGGGGGCGAAACCCTAAGGCATGGCGCCTATAGCCTTTTAAACAGCGGAAGAAGGTTTCTAGGGATCATTTGCATGAGATATGATCAACTATAAAAACCGATTGCAAACAAGTATGAAGGAATCGATTCTTACCAAAGCCATTGCTTGGATGGCGTCTAGGAAGAAGAGACTCAAGTGCTTCTCCTCCTTATGGCTCGCACACAAGATGTGATCGCCTACTCCCTTAGTGCTCCTTGTGCTAGCAAGGTTCTAAGGAGTCCTTGTCGTATGGAAGGGAAGAGACGTTCTCCTCTGCTTGTCAAACTCACTCTAAGGTGTGAAGAAGTCGTCACACACGAGAGCGTCGAGAGAGGAAAGGCAAGAAGGCGAGAATAGAGCATGAAACTCTCAATGTGAAGCGTGGTCACGATTTGGAAACATGGTTTCCAAAAATAGTAAACCACTTCTCTTCATGCGACCAAGAGTTTACCCAAGCGCAAACCTCTCCTCTTTGAACCATGCGCTCAACTAATGAGCCGGTTCAATTTAATTTGGTTCGAAGACCAAATTAAACCAAGCCCTTTTTGGTCTAGACCTCATTAAACCTAAAGGTTCCAGATCTAACCGTTCATCTCTTGATGCTCCTGATCTCACCGATCTAGCATCCATTCTCTCGATCGAAGCTTACCGATCTCAAGCCCTAATCAATCAAACATGATTAGACCAGATCTCACTCACAATCAGAGATTAAATCCCTTTAAACTGAACCCAAATAATTCAGTCCACACGATCTGACTTAAGTAAGCCATATCATCAAATTGTGCGACCCTAAGGGTTTCCTTTAAATGTCGGTAACGATAACTCACGTCATCACGATCAGCGAGGGGTATCTAGCAACACATCACTGTCTCCCGATATAAAGGAAAGAGTCTTCCAAGACTACACCCAAACCACAGCACAAGTGCGAATCCAACTCACCAGGCATGCATAATTCCTTTGCCACTGGATGTTCTTATTGGACAAGCGTGTCAAGCTTGTAGCTCCAATATGATGAGCATGATTAGATCAGATGAACATAGTCATCTGGGTATGGCCATACACTTTCTCAATCATCTCATCCAGGGGGCCCCTTTAGAACATCACACTCCAATTAAGGAGACGGCAATCCTATGTCTATCACTAGTGCCCTAACCTGACACAAGCTCACCATCCAAGATAGTCTATAACCATTATGTTTCAAATGATATTGAACTACCTCAAAACAATGACAATCATCATTCAGAAACACAAGTGATCTCAAGTCAGAGGAAATGTGCCACTTGTCGCATTCAAGGATTATTCACATTGTGACAGACAATTGAATATCCTAGTAGGGTCTGTCCAGTACATCTAATGTACCCATGAGTCTACATCTTATTCCATGCTCGAAGCATCCTATAAGATTAGAACACATATTAGTCTTAACCATATCAAGGCTGTCTCATGTTCACCAAGATATCTCGACTAAGGACTTTACAGCATGTCAGCCCAGCTGAACAGCTTTGAGACATTATTCAGAAGTACAATTATTGCAGCAGACAATGTAACAAACTGAATAACAACCATGCCTTTATAAACATAAAAGTTTATTACATGATACTAATACAATCCCAAGGCCTCAAACATTAGCCTTAAGGGCATACCCCCAACAATCTCCCACTTGCACTTAATCTAATGGTTGAGAAATCTCAAACCCATATTATTACAGTGCTTCTCATGCTTCTGCTGCGCCAGAGGCTTGGTAAGCGGGTCTGCCAGATTGTCATCTGTATGAACCTTGCATACTTTGATCTCGCCACGATCTATGATCTCCCGGATCAAATGAAACCGTCTCTGTATGTGCTTGGACTTCTGGTGCGACCGTGGTTCCTTTGCTTGTGCGATTGCTCTAGTGTTATCACAGAAGATAACCAAAGGATCTGCACTCGAAGGAACAACACCAAGTTCTCTCACGAACTTACGAATCCACACTGCCTCCTTGGATGCTTCCGAGGCTGCAACATACTCGGCTTCTGTTGTGGAATCAGCAACAGTTGACTGTTTGAAACTCTTCCACACCACCGCTCCTCCATTCAAGCTAAAAACATAGCCTGATTGCGATCGGAAATCATCCTGGTCAGACTGGAACGAAGCGTCAGTATATCCTTCAATACTGAGTTCTTCCTGACCACCATATATCAAGAACATATCTTTGGTCCTCCGCAGATATTTTAAAATGTTCTTGACTGCAATCCAGTGCGCCATACCTGGATTACTTTGGAACCGACTGGTCACGCTTAACCCGTAAGCGACGTCTGGGCGAGTACACAACATCGCATACATAATGGATCCAATAGTCGAAGCATAAGGCGTATTGTCCATTTCATCTTTCTCAGTCTGTGTTTGTGGACACTGACTCTTCGAAAGATTCAGACCATGTCTGACTGGAAGATATCCTCTTTTAGAATTCTCTAAATGGAATCTCTCCAGGACTTTATCGATGTAAGTACTCTGGCACAGCCCGAGAAGCCTCTTAGATCTATCCCTGTAGATCTTCACACCTAATACATAGGCTGCTTCTCCAAGATCTTTCATCTGGAAACATTTCCTTAACCATGCCTTAACCGCATGCATTTCAGGAATGTCATTTCCAATGATCAAGATATCATCGACGTAGAGGACTAAGAAAGTAATCACGCTCCCACTAAACCTCTTATATACACACGGGTCATCCTCGTTCTTGATGAAACCAAACTCAGAGATTGATTCATTAAAACGAATATTCCAGCTTCTAGATGCTTGTTTAAGTCCATAAATAGACTTCTTTAACTTGCATATTTTATGACGATCTGATGGATTAGTGAAACCTTCTGGTTGTGTCATATACACATCCTCATCCAGATTTCCATTAAGGAAAGCTGTCTTCACATCCATTTGCCAGATCTCATAATCATAATATGCAGCTGTCGCGAAAGGAATCCGAATAGACTTAAACATAGCTACAGGTGAGAAAGTTTCATCATAATCTATCCCGTAGATTTGTTTGAAACCTTTCGCAACTAGCCTGCCTTTATAGGTAACCACGTTACCATCCATGTCAATCTTCTTCTTGAAGATCCATTTACAGCCTATAGGGATAACTCCCGGAGGCGGATCAACCAAATCCCAGACTTGGTTATCTGACATGGAGTCCATCTCGGCGCGCATAGCTTCAAGCCATCTCGCTGACTCCGGTCCACTGACCGCATCCGCATAAGTGAGGGGTTCATCATTATCAATGATGTAGACTCCGTCATAGCGCTCAGGCTGTCGACGGATCCTTCCCGATCTTCGCGGTTCCCATGATATCTGAGCCTCAGGTTGTTCAATAACCTGATCCACCGGCTCAGGCTCATCCAACTGCGCTTGACTACTTTGTCCTTCTTCTGGATTCTCATCCAGCTTTATTTCTCTCCCACTGGCCTCTTGCAGAAGAAACTCCTTCTCAAGAAATATGGCCGTCCGAGCAACAAATACTTTGTTCTCTTTGGGATCGTAGAAATAATAACCCTTAGTTTCCTCAGGGTAACCGACAAAGATACATTTGTCAGATCTGCTCTCTAGTTTCCCAGAGGCGAGCTTTTTGACATAAGCCTCGCAGCCCCAGATCCTGATAAATGTCAAGCTCGGCTGTTTCCCATACCATAATTCATATGGCATTTTTGAAACTGCCTTGGATGGCACTCGGTTTAGTACCTTTGCAGCTGTCTCCAGTGCAAATCCCCAAAAGGAGTAAGGTAGAGTAGCCTGACTCATCATAGAACGAACCATATCAAGTAACGTTCTATTTCTCCTCTCGGACACACCATTCCATTGCGGTGTTCCTGGCGGAGTGAGCTGTGAGATAATCCCACACTCCTTCAGATAGTCAGTAAACGCATGACTCAAGTATTCTCCACCTCGATCAGAACGAAGTGCCTTGATATTACGGCCTAGCTGATTCTGTACTTCATTCTTGAACTCTTTGAACTTGTCAAAAGATTCACTTTTATGTCTCATTAAATAGACATACCCATACCTACTGAAATCATCAGTAAAGGTAATGAAGTACTGATAGCCACCTCTGGCATGTTTACTAAATGGCCCACACACATCACTGTGTATAAGGTCAAGTAAACCTGAAGCCCTTTGACCTTTGTTAGGAAAAGGTGACTTCGTCATTTTACCCATTAAACAAGCCTTGCATGTATCAATCTCCTCATAGGAGAATGATCCCAGCAGTCCATGATCATGCAATCGCTTAATGCGTTTTTTGTTAATATGGCCTAAACGACTATGCCATAGCAAGGTGCTGTCATCAGCATACTTGGCTTTCTTAATATCAATATTTTGTATAAAACATTCCATGTCCAACATGAATAACCCATTGTTAATTGAACCAGTAGCATAAACAATATTATCAAAAGATAAAACACACTTTGAAATATTGCATTCAAAGGAAAATCCCTTCCTGACAAGAGCAGGAATAGAGATAATATTCTTAGTAATGCTGGGAACAAAGTAACAATTGTTCAGTTCTAATACAAGCCCAGATGGCAAAGAGATGAAATAGTCTCCTACAGCAACAGCAGCAACCCGTGCCCCGTTTCCAACTCGTAGGTCCACCTCATACTGTCCCACCTGTCTTCTTCTCTTGAGTTCCTGTACATTTGAACAAATGTGAACTCCACATGCAGTGTCCAACACCCATGAAATAGAAGAAGATGAAACCATGACTTCCGTCACGTATATACCTGAGCCAGAAGCGAAGCTTCCCCTCTTGTTTCCTTGGAGCGCTTTACAGTCCTTTTTCCAGTGACCCAGCTGGCCACAGTGGAAACATCTGAATTCCTTTGACCGCTTAACTTTTTGCTTCAGAGCCTTGCTGTAACTCTTGACAGGGGCCTTGCCCTTCTTCCCCTTCTTCTTGTTCCTGGAAGGAACCATTAAGACAGAGGTCGAAGGCTTTCCCTTCAGAGTTTCCTCAGTAGTCAAGAGCATATTCAGCAGCTCTGCCGGAGTACAATCGATTTTGTTCATATTAAAGTTAATAATGAACGCATCGAAAGAAGGCGGAAGAGACTGCAGAATAATGTCTACAGCAAGCTCCTGGTTGATGGTATGCCCCAGTTTCTCTAGAGCCTCCTTGTGCCCAATCATCTTGAGCACGTGAGCTCCCACTGGGCTCCCTTCAGCCAGTTTGCTCTGAAAGAACAGCTTTGTCAGATTATAGCGTTCTGTCCTCGCCTGTGCAGCATACAGCATCTTGAGGTTTGCTATCATGTCTATAGCAGACATATCCTCATGCTGACGCTGCAGCGGTGGCGTCATAGACGCTAGCATCAGGCAAGCGACATCAATGCTATCATTGACGTGCTTTTCATAAGCTTCCCGAACCGCCCTTGCGGCGTTCGGAGCGGGCTAAGGCGGTATCGCCGTCTCGAGGACATACAGTTTCCTCTCTGCCTTAAGAACAATCTTAAGGTGTCCGAACCAGTCTGAGAAGTTCGGCCCAGCAAACTTCTCCCTTTCCAATAGGGATCGCACATTGAAGCTCATGGTGCTCGTTGCTGCAGGTATCTACAACAATGCAAGAACAGCAAGGTCAGTATCAATGTTAAGAATCAATCAGGACTTAAGAAAGATTCTTTTTCTCACTATTTTATCTGGCTGAAAAATCCAGCAAAACAGCCCGAAAGAGTAGAACTCTTTTAGTGAGATGGGATCCAGATTTCATACTTGGTCTCCGCGTCCCGCTCAGGCGAGATAAGATGCACAGAGAGTACAAGCACTAATCTCTGGTAGGCAGTCCCTGCCAATTGCCAACCCGTGCGATTCCCCTTCATCTGGGCAATCCAGCAGACTGTGCCAACTGAGTTGGTACAACACAATCTCTGACCCCACAGATGGCTGCCTCCATGCGCTACCATATGCGCCACATATGTAGGCTACATGGTCAAGCTGACCCGACCTACTCCCTGGACCACCACGTGCTATGCTGAGCAACGAGAAGCGATAAATCCCTTCTCTGTAACACGCAGGTGTAATCCCGCACCGTCTGAAGATAGATGGACGTGCCCACTGAGTGGGTACAACACGGCTCCAACGATAATCAGAACAGTGAGGTTTCGCGTCAGAAGGCATACGAGCTTGATATTTTAGCGTTGGATTTTAACGGTCTTTTATCTTCTTCACTATCATGCAATTCCTATGGTTATAGCAGAAGATAAATAAATCATGCTGTTCTACTTATTTAAACAATAAAAGAAAGCATGGATCTTATGTGGTAAAAGCCCATAGCCTAAGTAAGACCTTAATTAACTTAAGTCTTCACTTGCTTTTCTTCATGGGTCTTTTGCTGCTCATCTGGCCCAACCCAGGGCCCAAGCGCCATCTGCAGCTCAGGTGCGCCCACCAGGTAAATGCGCCTGGTCCCAGAGTCGAACCCTGGACCTCCCACCTGGTCTAGCCACTGCTGCATGCGCCTCTGCCAAGTGTGCTCTGTGCTCTTGTCTGATTAATTTACAAATTAATCTATCTAGACAAGATTGACTCGCAGGTCAATTACATTTTATAAATTAAATGCAATGTGATGCGCAGATCACAATAAAAATTAATTTACAAATTTTAACCAGGCTCGCAGGCCCCAGCACAGCACACATTAATTAGGCGTCCCACATAAGATTAAATAAACAAGCACATGCTTACAATCAACATGTGATCCATTCATGAAAATTAAATTTTGAAAAACCCCATAGGCATCAATTTTAATTTCCTTATTTGCCCTACTACCTTACAACGGTCCATTACTAGGGATCCACTCATCCAACCTAGTCAGATCCACTGCCCTTGCATGCACCAAGTCCTAACTGACTTGAGTCGACCAAAGGTCAACCATGCATGCGCTAGGGCTGAACAACCTACATGAGATCTGGCAAGCGGGTGTGACCCCGGGCCTAACTCATGTGTGTTCACTAGTCATCTCAATCAGACATCGCTACACGCCTGTCTGCAGTCGACCTATAGCCACCAGGTGCTATCGCACAGGTGCTATCTGGTCAACCCATCAAGGCTGTCAGATGATTTGATCAGACTGTCTGGATCTAACCTAGGGGATGACTTCAACCCTAATAACCCGTCTAAGGGTTTAAAGCAGGGCCTTAGATCTATAATGATAGTCGCGCATGTCATTAGGGTTTTTAGAAAAACAACTACAACAACATAGAAGCGCTATCAACATGCATGCGCCAAGAATGAACAATGTACATGTAAGTCTCGCATGTAAGAAAGATCTAAGGTTGCGCAAACATGGATCACTTCAGTTCAGCAATCATATAAATCATGCATTTAACAAGGCTCTGATACCAATTGAAAGTCCCCAGAAGGGGGCGAAACCCTAAGGCATGGCGCCTATAGCCTTTTAAACAGCGGAAGAAGGTTTCTAGGGATCATTTGCATGAGATATGATCAACTATAAAAACCGATTGCAAACAAGTATGAAGGAATCGATTCTTACCAAAGCCATTGCTTGGATGGCGTCTAGGAAGAAGAGACTCAAGTGCTTCTCCTCCTTATGGCTCGCACACAAGATGTGATCGCCTACTCCCTTAGTGCTCCTTGTGCTAGCAAGGTTCTAAGGAGTCCTTGTCGTATGGAAGGGAAGAGACGTTCTCCTCTGCTTGTCGAACTCACTCTAAGGTGTGAAGAAGTCATCACACACGAGAGCGTCGAGAGAGGAAAGGCAAGAAGGCGAGAATAGAGCATGAAACTCTCAACGTGAAGCGTGGTCACGATTTGGAAACATGGTTTCCAAAAATAGTAAACCACTTCTCTTCATGCGACCAAGAGTTTACCCAAGCGCAAACCTCTCCTCTTTGAACCATGCGCTCAACTAATGAGCCGGTTCAATTTAATTTGGTTCAAAGACCAAATTAAACCAAGCCCTTTTTGGTCTAGACCTCATTAAACCTAAAGGTTCCAGATCTAATCGTTCATCTCTTGATGCTCCTGATCTCACCGATCTAGCATCCATTCTCTCGATCGAAGCTTACCGATCTCAAGCCCTAATCAATCAAACATGATTAGACCAGATCTCACTCACAATCAGAGATTAAATCCCTTTAAACTGAACCCAAATAATTCAGTCCACACGATCTGACTTAAGTAAGCCATATCATCAAATTGTGCGACCCTAAGGGTTTCCTTTAAATGTCGGTAACGATAACTCACGTCATCACGATCAGCGAGGAGTATCTAGCAACACATCACTGTCTCCCGATATAAAGGAAAGAGTCTTCCAAGACTACACCCAAACCACAGCACAAGTGCGAATCCAACTCACCAGGCATGCATAATTCCTTTGCCACTGGATGTTCTTATTGGACAAGCGTGTCAAGCTTGTAGCTCCAATATGATGAGCATGATTAGATCAGATGAACATAGTCATCTGGGTATGGCCATACACTTTCTCAATCATCTCATCCAGGGGGCCCCTTTAGAACATCACACTCCAATTAAGGAGACGGCAATCCTATGTCTATCACTAGTGCCCTAACCTGACTCAAGCTCACCATCCAAGATAGTCTATAACCATTATGTTTCAAATGATATTGAACTACCTCAAAACAATGACAATCATCATTCAGAAACACAAGTGATCTCAAGTCAGAGGAAATGTGCCACTTGTCGCATTCAAGGATTATTCACATTGTGACAGACAATTGAATATCCTAGTAGGGTCTGTCCAGTACATCCAATGTACCCATGAGTCTACATCTTATTCCATGCTCGAAGCATCCTATAAGATTAGAACACATATTAGTCTTAACCATATCAAGGCTGTCTCATGTTCACCAAGATATCTCGACTAAGGACTTTACAGCATGTCAGCCCAGCTGAACAGCTTTGAGACATTATTCAGAAGTACAATTATTGCAGCAGACAATGTAACAAACTGAATAACAACCATGCCTTTATAAACATAAAAGTTTATTACATGATACTAATACAATCCCAAGGCCTCAAACATTAGCCTTAAGGGCATACCCCCAACAGATACTGTTACAATCCCAAGGCCTCAAACATTAGCCTTAAGGGCATACCCCAACACACACTTCCTCTTGAACTCATGGAGTGCAACCAACTCTTAGGGGATTTCACTAGTCAAACCTTAGGACCAAACATAGAGCCAACCTTAGATCAAACTAATTGTCTCCCACCCTTAGGTTCAGCCCTAAGCACCTTTGATCTAGGTAGACTTGACCAACCCATGCCTAACGAACTTATGACCACAGAAAGTGAACAACTAGACCTAGGTTTTCCATTAGGAACTCAAGATATAGAGGATTCCACTACTTTAGATCTCAACCAAGTTGAATTAGGAACCCCTACCCTTAAGGAAAACTTAGAACCATTTGAAATTGACTTAGATCCTAAGCCTCACCCTTTAGGACATCCTCTAGACATAGAATCTCTTCCCCAAGACCCAATGAAGCTAGAGTCTTGTCTCTTAGGTCCCTCTACCCAAACCCTCAAACCACCCTTAGGGCCAACCAAACTTGAGCATGCTAAAGATAACATTGCTTTGAATTTTATTGAGCACATAGACTTTGTTATTCCTGCATACTTAGACACTCAAATCCCTTACCGCAAGGGTACTAATCATCATGGCCGAGAAAGGGAATTCATTGTAGGAGTACTTGATATAAAACAAGGAATAGAAGAATAAAGTCTCTATGGTTGTAATGCTTTACTCTTGCTCTTACCTTCATATGCATGCTTCATATGCTTACTCATCTTTTACTATGCCACTTCTGTACAGGAACCCTACACCTTATAATGTGGAGTATCCCATCCAATTTTTAGACATGTTTTGTGTGCATGAGCCTATGGCCAACCTTGTGAACCAAGGCTTGTTAACCCACTCCAATGGTGAAGAAGTTTGGTTAACCAAAGAACATTTTACATGGGCCACCTCTAGACATTTCCACCCGTGCAAGGACAATTCTTCGGAGAATAATTTTTTCCACCCGGGGAGAAATGATGGGGGTAGAGGCCATGACCCACGGAAATATAAGTGGAGCTTAAGGCTACCCTAGTTTATGGGTACCCTAAGGCACCCTTGCATTGCATGCATCATGTAGCTACATATGGTAAGTTTTGTATTTTTCTTTTTATGGAAATTATGTTGCATCATGGTAGGATTAGTGCATGGTAATGTTGCATCATAGTAGGAGTAGTGTAATAAGCATTTACAATTCATGTGGACAAGCTCAAGACTAGCTCAAAGCTCACTCAACAAAGCTAGCTCCAATTAAGGAAAGTCACTTCCAAGCCAAGTTCCTAGTGAAGACTTGAGATGAAAGGAGTTCATCTCACCTTTCCACATTTGTTGGCCACCATCCACCTTGCAAGAAATCGGTTTCCATGTCAAATCCTCAAGGGATATGCGTGAAAAGCCCCGAAAACTAAGGGGGGTCCCCTTCAAGGGGGAGCGAAACCCTAATCAGGTGGCGCATAAACTTTTGGCAGCGGTATTAAGGGTTTCAAAAGGATCTTTCGCAAGTTCATATGATCAACTTAAGTAAACTTGAATTCATACCATAGCCATTTGCGTTGGATGGCGATTTGGAAGAATAGAGAGCAATGTAGATCTCCTCCAAAAGGTTCACACACAAGATGAAGATCGCCAACTCCCTTGCGTTCCTTGTGCTAGCAAGTCTACAAGGTCTTCCTTGTCGAATGGAAGGGAATGATGGTTGAAGACTCTCTCGGCCGAACTCTCTCCTATGTTCACCCTTTTTTCTCTCTCGAGTGACTCGTCGATAGGAAGAGGCAAAGAGGAAAAACGATGAGGAGACGTTTTCATCAAACGTGGAGACGTTTTCATCAAACATGGAGACGTTTTTCCATAATGGGAAAAACCGACATCCAAATAAGGAAAACCGATTACTCCATGCGTTCATGCGACTTCATGCGTTCATGCGATCTATGTGTTCACTCCATGTGAACCGATCGCTCCTCTTTGAACCAAGCCATGGTTCAATTGCATTTGGTTTAAAAACCAAATCAAAATTAACCCAAGCCATTAGTCCAGATCACATTAAACCCTAAGGTTGTAGATCTGACCGTCCATCACTTGATGCTCTTGATTTTACCAATCTGGCATCAACACTCTCGATCAAAGCTTACCGATCTCAAGCCCCAATCAATCAAACATGATCAGACCAGATCTCACTTACAATCAGAGTTTAAATCCCTTTAAACTGAATCAAAAACAATTCAGTCCACACGATCTAACATGAGTTAGCTATATCATCAAATTGTGCGACCCTGAGGGTTTCCTTTAATGTCAGTAACGATAACTTACATTATCACGAACAGTGAGGGGTATCTAGCAACACATCACTGTCTCCCGATATAAAGGAAAGAGTCTTCCAAGACTACACCCAAACCACAGCACAAGTGTGAATCCAATTCACAAGGCATGCAATTTTCCTTTGCCACTAGATGTTCTTATTGGACAAGCGTGTCAAGCCTGTAGCTCCAATATGATGAGCATGATTAGATCAGATGATCACAGTCACCTGGGTATGGCCATACACTTTCTCAATCATCTCATTTAAGGGGGCCCCTTAGAACATCACACTCCAATTAAGGAGACGGCAATCCTATATCTATCACTCGTATCCTAACCTGATTCAAGCTCACCATCCAAGATAGTCTATAATCATTATGTTTCAAATGATATTGAACTACCTCAAAACAATGACAATCATCATTTAGAAACACAAGTGATCTCAAGTCAGAGGAAAAGTGCCACTTGTCGCAATCAAGGATTATTCACATTGTGACAACCAATTGAATATCCTAGTAGGGTCTGTCCAGTACATCCAATGTACCCATGAGTCTACATCTTATTCCATGCTCGAAGCATCCTATAAGATTAGAACACATATTAGTCTTAACCACATCAAGGCTGTCTCATGTTCACCAAGATATATCGACTAAGGACTTTATAGCATGTCAGCCCAGCTGAACAGCTTTGAGACATTATTCAGAAGTACAATTATTGCAGCAGATTGTTGGGGTATGCCCTTAAGGCTAATGTTTGAGGCCTTGGGATTGTAAAAGTATCATGTAATAAACTCTTATATTTATAAAGGCATGGTTGTTATTCAGTTTGTTACCTTGTCTGCTGTAATAAGTGTACTTCTGAATAATGTCTCAGAGCTGTTCAGCTAGGCTGACATGCTATATGTTCTTAGTCGAGATATCTTGGTGAACATGAGATAGCCTTGATATGATTGAGACTAATATGTGTTCTAATCTTATAGGATGCTACGAGCATGGAATAAGATGTAGACTCATGGGTACATTGGATGTACTGGACAGACCCTATTAGGATATTCAATTGTTTGTCACAATGTGAATAGTCCTTGGATGCTGCAAGTGGCACATGTCCTTTGACTTGAGATCACTTGTGTTTCTAAATGATGATTGTCATTGTTTTGAGGTAGTTCAATATTATTTGAAACACAATGATTATAGACTATCTTGGATGGTGAGCATGAATCAGGTTAGGACACTAGTGATAGATAAAGGATTGTCGTCTCCTTGTTTAAGGAGTGTGATGTTCTAAAGGGGCCCCCCTGAATGAGATGATTGAGAAAGTGTATGGCCATACCCAGGTGACTATGTTCATCTGGTCTAATCATGCTCATCATATTGGAGTTACAGGCTTGACACGCTTGTCCAATAAGAACATCCAGTGGCAAAGGATACATGTATGCCTTGTGAATAGATTCACACTTGTGCTGTGGTTTGGGTGTAGTCTTGGAAGACTCATTCCTTTATATCGGGAGACAGTGATGTGTTGCTAGATACCCCTCACTGATCGTGATAACGTGAGTTATCGTTACCGACATTTAAAGGAAACCCTCAGGGTCGCACAATTTGGTGATATGGCTTACTTAAGTCAGATCGTGTGGACTGAATTCTTTGGGTTCAGTTTAAAGGGATTTAATCTCTGATTGTAAGTGAGATCTGGTCTGATCATGTTTGATTGATTAGGGCTTGAGATCGGTAAGCTTCGATCGAGAGAGATGATGCTAGATCGGAGAGATCAGGAGCATCAGGAGATGAATGGTTAGATCTTGAGCCTTAGGGTTCAATATGGTCTAGACCAAGTGGCTTGAGCAATTTTGATTTGGTTTATGAACCAAATTCGATTGGAACGTTTTGGCTTGAACCGGTTCACAAAGGTGAACGCTTGGTTCAATGCTAATATGCGTTTTTGGATTGGCATGAGCGCATGGCTTGATTATCTTCCATTTATGGAAAGTCATCAAGGCCGATTTCACTTCAATGCCAAAACGCATATGCGTTGTTCTCTTCACTTCAACGCCTTGGACTTTCGTTTGGAAGAGGTTGACGAAGAGAAGAGGTATTGCAAGAGGAGCTCTCGGCCAAAGGGAATCATCTCATCATCCCTTACCATTCGACAAGAAAGCTTGGGTGACTTGCTAGCACAAGGGACGCCAAGGAAGTAAGCGCTCTTCATCTTGTGTGTGAACTTTTGGAGGAGATCTAAGTTGCTCTCTTCTTCCAAGCCGACCTCCAAGGCAATGGCGTTGGTATGAATCTCCTTCTTGATCTAATCAATCTACCAAGTTGATTATATGAGCATATAAGCGATTGTATTATTGAAAACCTAGCAAACTTGCATGCGCCCCCTAAATTAGGGTTTCATCTGCTTGCGCTCCCCCTCGAAGGGGACTCTTCACAGATAACGTAACAAACTGAATAACAACCATGCCTTTATAAACATAAGAGTTTATTACATGATACTGTTACAATCCCATGGCCTCAAACATTAGCCTTAAGGGCATACCCCAACAATGCGCCCACTCAATATTTGATTAAAGCTCTCCATCAAATCCCTTGAATCAAGGATTCAAAATGCATTCACACCATGGAGGGAAGGAGCCACGCCAATTCAAGAAACATTCTCACCTTTTCTTGGCGCCCAAGCAAAGAAGGATGTGTCGAAGCCACTAAACGGTTTCCAAATTTGTCCAAGCCAAATAGGAAGGAATTCAAACACCAATCAAAGATGGAAATAGCTCAAAAGAATTCGATCAAAGCCTCACCAAATAAGGAAGCTTTATCACCCAAGCCGCCCAAACAAGCAAAGCACTCTTTTCAACTTTCGGCCAAGCAAAGGAATAATTCAAATTCTCAACCACGCAAGGAAATTCACACAAGGAAAGTATGCAAGCGCCTACCTCATGGGATTGAAGACCAAAATCGCTTTCTTATTTTGCTCTTTTGTAACGTTGAGCAAATTGTCTAAAAACACTTGTAAACGCATGTAGATGCAGAAGTTTTTGGGATAATGAAATTGTTGAGTAGTTGCCTAGATGAAAAAGCTTGAGTTTGCAATGGTGCTTGTGTCGCCAAAGAAATTCTATCTCCCCCTCTTCTAAAGGGCCGAGCCCTTTCCCTTCCCCTCTTCTCCTCCTTCTCTATTCCACCTACAACCGAACCCTTGAAGGTTTCTTCAACACCTCTTACGCACATTTGAAGCAAGTTCAACCTCTGGCCCACGTCAAAGAACAAGGAGTGACCTCTTGGATTCATCCAACTCTCGGTTACATGAAGAATCCTTTGAAGGCAACCAACGACTAAGTTCTTTCACCCTTCCTCTTGTTTGTGCTTTGAACTCTTTCCTACACTAATTTGAGTTGTGTTCTTTGAAGGTTGGTGCAAGGTTTGGAAGAACCTCTTGGCGCAAGTGATTCCACTCTTCTTTTCCCCCTCTCCTCCTTAGTTAAGTGTTAAGGGAATTTGTGAGGCTTAACCTCCCCCTTAGTTCCTGATCTGTAATTTGAATCCGTGGAATGTGCGGATCTCGCTTGTCTGTGTTTGTTTGTAATGATGCAACTCCTTCTATCAGAGTAGGACCATTGAAGACCGGGACGTCACGATCCTTCTATTCTCAAGGATCGCACTGTGAGTATTCCTTCTAGCAATTTCAATTCATAGATTAAGTGTTATTTCAATTTGTAGTTTCAAAGTAACTTAGTTCCGGGTTTTCTCTATTTATAAAATACAAAAAATATTTTCCAACTCCGTTAGAAGTAATTTTCGATTTTTATTCTAAAACTACAAAAAAATATTTTCTCAAAGCATCCTTTGAATGCACCCTGTTTGTGAGTGAACCAACCTCCATCAGTTGGGATAAGATCCCACACTCTCTCAGATAGTCAAAGAACTCACTGCTTAGGTACTCTGCACCACGATTTAATCGAAGAGTTTTAATGGATCTACCAAGCTGGTTCTCTACTTCATATCTGAACTCCTTAAATTTCACAAAGGATTCAGATTTTTGTCTCATCAGATAAACATAACCATATCTACTGAAATCATCAGTAAATGTGATGAAGTAGTTGTACCCTCCTCTGGCTTGTTTAATAAATGGCCCACACACATCACTGTGTATAAGATCCAATAAACCTCCTGCCCTCTCACCTGTCTTGGTGAAGGGCGCCTTTGTCATCTTCCCTAATAAACAAGGCTCACAAGTATCAAATTCCTCCAAGGAACTTGAATCTAACAACCCATTTGCATGGAGTTGTTGAATGCGATTCTTGTTTATATGGGCTAATCGACAATGCTATAGGAAAGCACCAATTGAACCACTTAGTTTGGTCCTCTTACTATTTATGTTACAAATAGAGCTATCCATGTCCAAGACATATAAACCATTGCATAAAGTACCCTTCCCATAAAACATATTTGCAAATGAAAAAGAACAAGTGTTCTATTTTATTTCAAATTTAAAACCTTTCCTTGCTAAACAAGGAATGGATACAATGTTTTGGTAAGAGAAGGTACATAATACCAATTATCTAACTCTAATTGAAGTCCAGAAGGCAAGGAGAGAGTCAAAATTCCTACAGCAATAGCAGCAACTTGTGCTCCATTTCCAACCCGTAGTTCAATCTCTCCAGGCCGCACCGATCTACTTTTCTTGAGCCCCTGCATATTTGTACAAATATGAGCTCCACATGCAGTATCCAATACCCATGACATAGTAGTAGAAAGGTTGACTTCGGTAACATAAATACCTGAGCTTGAAGACAAGGCCTTGCCTTTCTTCTGCTCATTCTGAAGTTGCTTGCAGTCTCTCCTCTAGTGACCTTGCTCACCACAGTGGAAGCACCTCTGTTCCTTTGACTTCTTTGCCTTTTTCTTCAGTGCTTTGGTAGGACCTTTGGCACATGCCTTACCCTTCTTCTTCATCTTCTTGGCTGTAGGGACCAAAAGAACAGAATTGGGTTTGGTCTTTCCCATTTCACGCTCGGCTGTTTGGAGCATATTCAACAGTTCCTCCCGAGTGCATTCAATCCTGTTCATGTTGAAATTTATAAATAAATGGACTGAAGCTTGGGGGCAGGGACTATAGAATAAGATCCACAACCAGCTCGTTATCTATGGTGTGCCCTAGTCTTCTGAGATGATCCACGTTCTCAATCAACTTGAGTATATGGGGTCTCACTGGTGCTCCCTCAGATAATTTGCACCGAAAGACTGCTTTGGTAGTATCATATCTCTCAGTTCTAGCCTGTGCCTCAAACATCTGTTTCAGATGAGTGATCATCTGAAAGGCGTTTTGCTCCTCATATTGCACCTATAGCTCAGGTGCCATAGTGGCTAGCATGAGACATGCTACTTCCAAAGAGTTTTCTTGATGCTTTCTAAAAGCATCCCTGTCTGCCGCGGATGGAGTCATGGACACACGTGAGGGCGGCCCAACACCTCTAGCAGACACTTGGAGAGACTCCCCAGGTCCTGAGGAGGATGCCCCACAAATTTCAGATCAAGAAGCACTCTGTCGCCCTAAACACGGCCAGGCCGTGTTGGCAGACTCGGCCGTGACAAGAAGCACGGCCGTTCCAGCAGCCGTGACTGACTCCGCGCGACACAGCCGACCCCGACACGGCCAGGCCATAACGGAGGACATGGCCATGACACAGTCGAGGAAGAACGCGAATGCCAGCACGGTCCACGACACGCCCGTGACACCCGCCGTGATGGGTTCACCGGACTTCGGCCTCAGCGATCACGGCCGTGATGAGGAAAACAGCCAGGCCGTGATGAGTCCCCCATCTGACGTCGCCAGCCCACTTCAGCATGGCCAGGCCGTGACCAGGAACACGGCCATGTGCAAACTTTCTGTGGATTTTGGACCCCAAATGCTGATCACGGCCATGACGGCAAGCACGGCCAGGCCGTGTTTACCCCCAAAAAACACCCGGAGATCATTTTTCATCCCGTTCAATGCTCGCAATGGTCTTCGCATCCCCCTTACCATTTTATGGGTGTGGTGAGCCCTTCTTCAGCAACAACTAATCACATCCACTCCATCAACGAGGCTTCACCTGCATCTTCAGAGTCTCTCCAACCCGTCCCTATGGCTACTCTTCTGCGAGGACCCCCATTGGAAGCCACCGCATTCGCTACAACAATCGGGTCCTCAACTCAGCCCAAAAGACCGCCACCAACGTCCAGAACCTTCCCACGATCAGCAAGTTCTGCTGCTTCGTGGTAGCCTGCTCTAAGATGGTGTAGCTGTCGACAACGGCCCAGCAAGAAGGCCCATACGCCAGCCACCCCGCGTGTTGTTTGCTGTACTTTTATTCCCTAGTTAGTTATTACTTTTCAGGTTGTTAGAGGGCATCTTGGACCCTCTTTAGTTGTTAGGGGTTGTTGGTGTCTCCAATAAACCCCATGTGAGTAGCTTGTGCCTCACCCCTCCCTCTTGTTCTATAAAAGAGGGCTGAGGGACTACTAGTTTCTTAGCTTTGTTGTAGTAGCACCTTCCCCATGCGAAGGTTTAGGCCACTTCAAACTTCGAAGAGCTCACCTAGGGTTTCTTCGCCCCCTCTCTTGTAATCACTTTTTTTCAGCTTTCAATCAAAACACCCGGAGAACCTCCCAAGGCTTCGGGTCCTCTTCAAAACAATCATTGTTCAGCTTGTGTCTTGGACTCACAGCGTTTCGCCTTCGTAGCCCCGTCTAGGTACTGCACGCACGTGTTTGCTTCAAGAAATTAGCTCTACAATTCTGGTGAGTAGTTTCATTCATAGAATCGTACTCGTTGTCTCCTTCGGCTCACTGGTATTGCTGAAGTCGCATCTCCGCGACATGAGTTTTCATCAGATTTCTTGAGTTTTCATCGCTCTGCACGTTTTACTTCCCTCGCCTACAGCCCCTCTCACGTATTCGGCATCATGGTTTTCCCCACTGTAGAGTACTGAATTAAGGACCAACTCACCCATAACATCTGCTGTGTCAATTTTGGTATCAGAGCAAGTTGGAGCTAACTCTTGTATAGCTCCGCCGATCTCTCGCATCATATCATACGGATTCTTCAGTTTTCTCTTCCGCATTGCATACTCATACATTTTCTGTCACCATGACTACTAGATTAGGAACCTCTTACCAAAACCCTCCTACCTAAGTGCCCGCTACGACTGATGAAAGTACTCCACCTAGGGTAGAGTCGGTTGAGTCACTGTCCACACTCTTGGAGGCGATGGAGGTTATGTTTCAACGCTTAATGTCGTCGGTCCAACACCTCACGGACCAAGTTGTGGAACTCAAGTCTAAGCCCGCTATGGGACAACCCCCGCTTAGTGTTCCCCCTTCGTTGGCCCCGCTGCACATGCGCGCCAACGAATCCCCACGTTACGATCTGTTTGGTGATGAGTCCGTGTGGACGGAGGAGGCCCCTCCCCTGCAGCATCCGGTCCAGCGAAGTCGTGAGAACGATGAGGTCCGTCGTCTCACGTGCATCGACCCCCCTATCTTTAAGGGTAGCCTAGATCCCAACGATTTCCTTGACTGGGTTTCGGCCATGGAAAACTATTTTGAGTGGAGCGCTATGTCCGCGCACCTTAAGGTCAATTATGTTCGCCTACTGATCAACGGCCCCGTCCGGTTGTACTGGACAAACGTTGAGCGCTAGCTAGTTGACCAGCGTCTCCCTCCCATCACTTAGTGGGAGGAGATGTGCTATCGCCTTAGGGAGAAATATGTGCCGCCCACTTACCGTCAGCACCTCCTCAACTCCTATTGCGTTATCTCGCAGGGTTCCGACTCCGTCGATGTGTACCACTCTCGCTTCGATGGACTTGGAATTCGTTGCACTCTTAGGGAGGACCCCGTGTTCACACTCTCTAGGTTTAAGCGTGGACTCCGCGAGTATATCCGACGTGCCCTTCTGTCCGATGGGTTAGACTCGATCATCCTTGTCCTACACCATGCTCGCGAGATCGAGCAGGATTTGTGTTCGCAGCACCGTCACGGCGAACCCATTGCCCACCGTCGCCCGGTTCATGTGCCCCCCGCGCATGCACCGGCCCCCTGCCCCAAGGCTCCTCTGTGTCCACAGCATGCAGGTCCCCGATGACCTCCACGTGACATTCCGTGCGAGGCACCTGCGCCCCGTCTCACCTGGGACGAAAAGGGTAAGGCGCCCCTCACTGCGGTGCCCCCCGGACCTTGTCGTCACTGTAGTCAGACTGGTCACTTCAACGGGGACTGTCCCACACTTCATAGCTGTTCCTTGCCCATCCGGCCGCTCCGCGCGACCTCCATGTTGTCACCACTCTCGGGCCACACTCGGCCCAAGAGGTTGGACCCCAGTGTTACTCCGATGAGGAGTCGAGCCCGCGTCCTACCTTGGCCGTAGTTTGCTGCACCCTTGTGCACTCTCCCCCTCCATCCGAGGATTGGAAGTGCATGAGCATCTTTTACACTTATTTTAAGTGTAATGGACACTCGTCCAAAATCGTGATCGATGGGGGTAGCAGCCTCAACGTCGTCTCCCAGACGGCGGTCACCCGTTTCAGTCTCCCTTTGGAGCTGCACCCTTGACCCTACTTGATCGTGTGGGTCGACGCATCCAGCCTACCCATCACCCACCACTGCCAGGTCCCCATTTACTTTGGTGACTACGCCTAGAAGGTGTGGTGCAACGTTACCTCCATGGACGTCACCCATGTCCTTCTTGGCCGACTTTGGCTCTATGACCGCGATGTCATCCACTATGGCCAGTCTAACACCTATGACTTCCAGTATGGAGGACGTAAGATCTGACTGACCCCGGCTCTGCCTAAGGAGTTGTGGGCCTCCACTTCGAAGGGCTTAGTCTCACCTTCCCTCCCCGGACCATCGGCGCCTAAACCGGTCACACTTGTCCGCCTTGGCTCCATCATGTCGGAGGCCCATGAGTCCGCAGTCGTCTACGCGCTCATGGTGCATGAGATCCCCCGCGAGCCTACGTCCCTATTAGGGAATACCGGGTGTAATTTAAAATTTTGCAGTCCCAGGACGTAGCAGAAGAATCATTACACCCGAAACATATTCCGGTCCCAAGGATCTATGCAAGAGAGAAGACACAAGGATGTGTTAGAGATGTACCTCTTTTGCTTGTCTAGTTGCCGAAGCCATGTTGAAGGCGCCCAAGTGTTCGCCCTCTACAAGTATCCATGCGTCAACTCCTTTATCGTTGCTCCCTTCCACGCTTGGTGCTAGCCTCGGGAAGAGAATCAAGCCTTAGGGTTCCTTCACTTCTCTTGCGCCACCTCCAAGATGAAAACGCCAAGAAGAGATGAGGAGGAAGATGATGTGCCAAGTGCTTCCTTCTTCTTCTTTGCCTGCACCACCTTCAAGCAAGGTGCGCCTATGGCCAAGGAACGGAGAGGGCTTGTGGCAAGGAGATGCCACCAAACACTAAGAGTCCTTGCGCCAAGAAGAGAGGGAGAAGAAGAAGAACTTGCGCCTATGGAAGAAGATTGCGCTCCTTGATGAAGAAGGAGAGCTCCAAGCTCTGAAGTTGTCGCCACCTTAAGCCTCCACGCCTCCTTGTGTATGAGACCTCACGTCTTCAAGGAAGGGAACCCCAAGAGGTGGCGACAAGGGGTCCTATAAATAGGACTAGAGGCGGTTTGGGCAAGGGCTAGGATCATGCCAAGTGTATGGCTAGGATGAGGTGTCTTGAGGCAAGGAAAGGCTCCAAGACTTTACCATAAACCTCATTCAACCTATCCATAAATGTCCAAGCACTATATCAGCCCAAGACATGCCTCAAATGCATTCTTACCATCAAAGGAGAAGTGGCTAGGCGCAACATGCAAGAGGAATTCGGCTAGGGTGGTGTCATGGGAGAAACTAAGGTTTGATGTAAGGTAGGTCTCCAAGACATTACCATATACCTCTTCCCTATATCCATATGCGCCTAGGAACTTCCCTTAAAAGTTCTCAAGCCATATCAGCCCCAAGACTTGCCTTAGAGGCAAGTATTCCATACAAGGTAGAGGGGCTAGGCATCCTTTGCTTCCATAATGAAGCAAAGGCGCCTCCCTCACCCCATTATGCCCCTAGGCGCCAATGGGGTGAGATTTCTCCCCATTATACCCTTTTAAGCCAATTTCCTCTTCATGACAACTAATTATTGGGCCTCATTGGATAATGAGCTAGCCCAAACTTCATGGCATGGGTTGATTAAACCATTGGATCTAATCCAATGCAACCCTAATCCAAATGTGACCAATTAAGGTCAATTTCGGGTCAACCTACCAAAAATGAAGTTTGGCTCCAATAACTTTCTTCCAACTCATCAGGCCCATTGGCGCTAATGAAATCTTCCAAATTGATCCAAGTTATCCAATAACTTGATCATAAGGCTTCTGATTAAAGCAACGTCAAGAGTCTATTGCGTGTGACCCCATAGGATCCATATGACGATGGCAATGATGTAAACATCATAAGTAGTGAGGGTATCTAGCAACACATCACTACTACCCATGTCATAGGACTTAAGTCATTATGGCAACAACTCCTAACATGCAACGAGGATTCCCATTGCATTATAGATCCCTTTGCCTAAACTGATATCCTGCCATTGGATTAGTCTCAAGTTTATCAATCCAATGCATTGGTCATGACTCAACAAGTGTGGCCACACATTCCTATCATGCACCAATAAGGTGGGGCGCCCCCGAGTGGATATCATGCTTCCAATAAGGAAGGGGCAAATCCTACTATTGGTCATCCATGTCTCTACATGACTTATGACATGCCCAATGTTAGTCGTTTTGGTCTCCCAATTACGGAGAGATGTAAGACTGTATCAAAGCATACCCATCATCAAATCTAGACATGAATACCTCAAGTCTAAGGATCAATGCAAACCTCTTGCATGTGAGATTGACTTGTTGACTAGACAAGCCAATCCTCACGGTGGATCACTCTAGTGCATCCAATGCACCTGTATGCCTGTGTTACTGTGCCCCACACTTAACCAGCCCATACACCAGTTTCACATGTACCAAAGCTATCCCATATCTGCTAAGGTACCTTGATTGGGGATAGCTGATGAGAATGGATCCAATCCAAATTCCTGGGACATTATTTATGCAACTAAATACATCAACGCAGGTAGAGAAGTCTGCATAATAACGACCATGCCTTTAAAGAGAATAATAATTCTATCAAAGTACATTTAAACAATGCCCAACCATGTCCAAACATTGGTCTGCAGGGCATAAACACCAACAGTCCCCTCCAGCTCCTTTGTCGGCCAAGGTCACCGCCCTCCTCGATGAGTTTTCTGACATTTCCCCAGTAGACTTCCTTGTTGGGCTCCCTCCGGATCGTGACATTCAGCATGTCATCGATCTCGTCCCTGGGGCATCTCTGCCCAACCTGCCCCACCATCGACTCAACCCAACTGAGCACACGGAGCTGAAGAGGCAGGTCAACGACCTCCTGGCCAAAGGTTTCATCCGTGAAAGCCTTAGCCCTTGTGCCGTCCCGGCCCTTCTCACCCCGAAGGACAGATCTTGGCGGATATGCATTGATTGCCGTGCAATCAATCGCATCACGATGAAGTACCGGTTCCCCATTCCCCATTTAGAAGACATGCTTGACCTCATTTCCGGTGCGTGTTGGTTCACCAAACTTGACCTCCGGAGTGGTTACCACCAGGTCTACGTCCGTGAAGGCGACGAGTGGAAGACGGCCTTGAAGACGAAGGATGGGCTCTACGAGTGGCTGGTCATGCGCTTCGGTCTTACCAATGCGCCATCGACCTTTAAGCGTCTTATGATCTAGGTACTTCGCCCCTACATGGGCAAGTTCCTTGTCGTCTACTTTGACGACATTCTTATCTACAGCCGGACCAGCGACGATCACTTAGCCCACCTGCATTTGACCTTTGACCTTTTGCGCAAGGAGCGCTTGTTCCTTAACGCAAAGAAATGCTCATTTCTTGAAAACCAGGTCCAGTTCCTTGGGTTCATCGTGTCGGACCAAGGAATTATGGTCGACCCTGCCAAAGTCGAGGCCATTCGCCAATGGCCTGAGCCCGAGTCCATCACCGAGGTCTGCAGTTTGCTCGGCCTCGCAGCCTTCTATTGCTGCTTCATTAAGGGCTTTAGCACCATCGCTGCCCCTATGACGGCCTGCACTAAGCACGAGGCCTTCTCATGTACACCCGCCGCTAGCCGAGCCTTCCTAGCGCTTAGGGACATCATAACCTCAGCACCTATCCTTCGCCTACCCAACTTCTCCAAAGTCTTCGAGGTCGCTTGCGATGCCTCCGGCACGGGCATCAGCGGCAGTCATAGTCAAGAGGGCCACCCCGTCACCTTCTCTAGCGAAACGTTGAATGAGGTGCGCCAACGGTACTCCACCTATGATAAGGAGTTTTACGCCATAGTCCAGTCCCTCCGACAATGGCGTCATTACCTCCTGCACAAGGAGTTCGTTCTCTTTAGCGATCACCAGGTCCTCTCCTTTCTGAGTGCCCAGAAGAAGCTCGTCCCATGCCATGCGAAGTGGGTTGAGTTTCTTCTGCAGTACTCCTTCGTAATCATGCATAAAGCCGGCAAAGACAACGTGGTGGCCGACACCCTCAGTCGCGTCCGCTCGTTGCTTTCTGTCTTGTCCACCTATGTTCCGACCCTCGAGCATATCCGCGATGAGTATGCGGACTGCCCCGACTTTGGGCACGTCTTCGCCCGGCTCCTTGCCACTGACCCCCCGGACTTGCACTAACGAATTCACGATGGCTTTCTAGTGTACGGTAACCGGTTGTGCATCCCTCGCTCGTCCCTTCGTGAGCATCTCTTGGTTGAACTCCATGCGGGTGGTGCCACTGGACACCATGGCCACGATAAGACCCTTGATTTGGCCGAAGACCGGTTCTTCTGGCCCACTTTTCGTAAGGATGCTAATAGGGTCATCCGCCACTGTGGCACGTGTCAACGTGCCAAGCCTCGTCCTACCAATACCGGCTTGTACACCTTGCTCCCCATTCCTAAGAGTCAGTGGCTCGATATCAGCATGGACTTCGTCCAATGGTTGGCCCGCACGGCCTCGCAACATGATTCCATCTTTGTTGTCGTGGATCGCTTCTTGAAGATGGCATACGTCGTGCCATGTTCTAAGACGGCCGATGCTTCCCACATTCCGCATCTCTTCGTCAAAGAGATCGTTCGCTTACATGGGCTCCCTCTCACAATTGTCTCCGACCGTGACACCCGGTTCGACGGTCATTTATGGATGTCCTTGTGGGCCCTCCTTGGGACCACCCTCAGGTATTCGTCGGCGTACCATTCGCAGACGGATGGTGATTTCCCACGCCATTGGGCTGATTATCTCCCCATCGCGGAGTTTGCGTAAAATAGTGCATTCAATCGCTCTACCGGTCTAAGTCCTTTCCAGGTCGTACTTGTGCACCAACCATGCAAACCCCTCGATATGCATAACTTCCCAGCCCATCCTTCTCACCACGAGTCCGCCCATGCATTTGCTTCTCACATATCGGGTTTACACGATGAGGTTCATCGCCGGATCTTCTTGAGCAATACCCGGTACGGAGCTGAGGCCAACGAGCATCGTAGGCCACACCACTTCGAGATTGGTGAGCGTGTTCTTGTGCGTATCCACCCTGAGTGGTTGAGATCTCGGGCCAACTAGAAGTTGCAAGCACGGTGCGACGGCCCCTATACGGTTCTGCGGAGGGTTGGCAACAATGTGCACGTCCTCGATCTACCGGAGGACTCTCTCATCAGCCCCGTCTTCAACGTCGCTGACCTCCTACCCTACCACGCACTCCTACCCATCGGCGCCCCTATGACGACATCAACCCATCTTATTCTTCGGAGGAGAATTCTTCCCACCTCGGGATACGTGATGGAGTCATGGACACAGATGAGGGCGGCCCAACAACTCTGGGAGACACTTGGGGAGACTCCCCAGGACCTGAGGAGGATGCGCCACAAATTTCAGATCAAGAAGCACTCTGTCGCCCTGAACACGGCTAGGCCGTGTTGGCGGACATGGCCGTGACAAGAAGCACGGCCGTTCCAGCAGCCGTGACCGACTCTGCGTGACACAGCTGACCCCGACACGGCCAGGCCGTAATGGAGGACACGGCCGTGACACGGTCGAGGAAGAACGCGAACGCCAGCACGGTCCGTGACACGCCTATGACACCCGCTGTGACGAGTACAGCGGACTTCGGCCACAGCGATCACGGCTGTGACGAGGAACACGGCCACGCTTTGATGAGTACCCCATCCGACGTCGCCAGCCCACTTTAGCACAACCAGGCCGTGACCAGGAACACGGCCATGTCCAAACTTTCTGTGGATTTTGGACCCCAAATTACGGCCCGTGATATTCACCACGGCACTGCCATAAAATCAGAGCGACCCCAAAATGGCCAGGCCATGACGATGGACACGGCTGTGACGAGTTCATAGCTCACCAACACGCCCGTGTCTCCACCCATGTTCGCTCCGATGGGAAATCCAGACGCTGATCACGGCCATGACGGCAAGCATGGCTAGGCTGTGTTTAGCCCCAGAAAACACCCAGAGATCATTTTTCATCCCGTTTTACACTCACAATGGTCTTTGCATCCCCCGGATCATTTTGTGGGTGTGGTGAGCCCTTCTTTAGCAACAACTGGCCACATCCGCTCCATCAAGGAGGCTTCACCTGCATATTCGGAGTCGCTCCAACCCGTCCCTATGGCTACTCTTTCGCGAGGACCCCGACTGGAAGCCACCGCGGATCGCTACAACAACCGAGTCCTCAACTCAGCCCAAGAGACCGCCTCCAATGTCTAGAACCAACCCACGATCAGCAAGTTCTGCTGCTTCGTGGTAGCCTGCTCCGAGATGGTGTAGCCGTCGACAACGGCCCAATCGACGGCCCTACAAGAAGGCCCATGGGCCAGCCACCCCGCGTGTTGTTTGCTGTACTTTTATTCCCTAGTTAGTTATTACTTTTTAGGTTGTTAGAGGGCATCTTGGACCCTCTTTAGTTGTTAAGGGTTGTTGGTGTCTCCAACAAACCCCATGTGAGTAGCTTGTGCCTCACAACGCCCTCAAGTTCTATAAAAGAGGGCTAAGGGACTACTAGTTTCTTAGCTTTGTTGTAGTTGCACCTTCCCCATGCGAAGGTTTAGGCCACTTCAAACTCCGAAGAGCTCGCCTAGGGTTTCTTCGCTCCCTCTCTTGTAATCGCAATTTTTTCAGCTTTCAATCAAAACACCCGGAGAACCTCCCAAGGCTCTGGGTCCTCTTCAAAGCAATCATTGTTCGGCTTGTGTCTTGGACTCGCAGCATTCCGCCTCTGCAGCCCCGTCTAGGTCCTTCGTGCACATGCTGAAAGTCCCCTAACTAAGGGGGCGAAACCCTATAGGAGGCGCATATGAAAAAACTTTGATGCAGCGGATGGGGTTTCAAGGATCTATGCATATAATATGTTCAACTTTAAATTCCAAAAATGATTCTCACCATTGCCATCGCTTAGATGGTGTCTTGGAAGGAAAGGCGCAAGTGCTCCTTCTCCAAAGGTGACGCACACAATTGGTGTCGCCTACTCTTCCTTGGTGCTCCTTGTGCTAGCAAGGTTCCAAGAAGTCGTTGTCGAATGGAAGGGGAGAGATCTCCTTTGCTTGGCGATTACTTCCTTCTCCTTTCGTCAATCTCTTCACCACACGAGAGTGCAAAACCGAATAACTCAAGTTGGTGACAAGAGAGAAGGAGAGGCGAGAGAGTAGAGCGCCTTAGGCGTGAACGTGAGTAATGGTCACGTATGTGATCATGCTTTCTAAAAATAGAAAGCCACTCACATGCGATCATGGGTTTACCCCAATCGCAAACTCCTCTCAATTTGAACCATGCGCTCAACCAATGAGCTGGTTCAATTTGGTTTGGTTTAATAACCAAATAAACCAAGCAATCAGTCCAGACCACAATAAACCCTAAGGCTCTTGATCTGACCGTCGATCTCTTGATGCTCCAGATCTCACTGATCTAGCATCCAATCTCTCGATCGAAGCTTACCGATCTCAAGCCCTAATCAATCAAACATGATCAGACCAGATCTCACTTACAATCAGAGATTAAATCCCTTTAAACTGAACCTGAACAATTCAGTCCACACGATCTGACTTAAGTAAGCCATATCATCAAATTGTGCGACCCTGAGGGTTTCCTTTAAATGTCGGTAACGATAACTCACGTTATCACGATCAGTGAGGGGTATCTAGCAACACATCACTGTCTCCCGATATAAAGAAAAGAGTCTTCCAAGACTACACCCAAACCACAGCACAAGTGTGAATCAAACTCACAAGGCATGCATGTTTCCTTTGCCACTGGATGTTCTTATTGGACAAGCGTGTCAAGCTTGTAGCTCCAATATGATAAGTATGATTAGAACAGATGAACACAGTCACCTGGGTATGGCCATACACTTTCTCAATCATCTCATCCAGGGGGCCCCTTTAGAACATCACACTCCTTAAACAAGGAGACGGCAATCCTTTGTCTATCACTAGTGCCCTAACCTGACTCAAGCTCACCATCCAAGATAGTCTATAATCATTATGTTTCAAATGATATTGAACTAACTCAAAACAATGACAATCATCATTTAGAAACACAAGTGATCTCAAGTCAGAGGAAATGTGCCACTTGTCGCAATCAAGGATTATTCACATTGTGACAAACAATTGAATATCCTAGTAGGGTCTGTCCAGTACATCCAATGTACCCATGAGTCTACATCTTATTCCATGCTCGAAGCATCCTATAAGATTAGAGCACATATTAGTCTCAATCATATCAAGGCTGTCTCATGTTCACCAAGATATCTCGACTAAGGACATTATAGCATGTTAGCCCAGCTAAACAGCTTTGAGACATTATTCAGAAGTACAATTATTGCAGCAGACAATATAACAACCTGAATAACAACCATGCCTTTATAAACATAAGAGTTTATTATATGATACTGATACAATCCCAAGGCCTCAAACATTAGCCTTAAGGGCATACCCCAACAATCTCCCACTTGCACTTAATCTAATGGTTGAGAAATCTCAAACCCATATTATTACAGTACTTCTCATGCTTCTGCTGCGCTAGAGGCTTGGTAAGCGGGTCTGCCAGATTGTCGTCTGTATGAACCTTGCAGACTTTGATCTCGCCACGATCAATGATCTCCCGGATCAAATGAAACCGTCTCTGTATGTGCTTGGACTTCTGGTGCGACCGTGGTTCCTTTGCTTGTGCGATTGCTCCAGTGTTATCACAGAAGATAACCAAAGGATCTGCACTCGAAGGAACAACACCAAGTTCTCTCACGAACTTACGAATCCACACTGCCTCCTTGGATGCTTCCGAGGCTGCAACATACTCGGCTTCTGTTGTGGAATCAGCAACAGTTGACTGTTTGAAACTCTTCCACACCACTGCTCCTCCATTCAAGCTAAATACATAGCCTGATTGCGATCGGATATCATCCTGGTCAGACTGGAACGAAGCGTCAGTATATCCTTCAATACTGAGTTCTTCCTGACCACCATATATCAAGAACATATCTTTGGTCCTCCGCAGATATTTTAAAATGTTCTTGACTGCAATCCAGTGCGCCAAACCTGGATTACTTTGGAACCGACTGGTCACGCTTAACCCGTAAGCGACGTCTGGGCGAGTACACAACATCGCATACATAATGGACCCAATAGCCGAAGCATAAGGCGTATTGTCCATTTCATCTTTCTCAGTCTGTGTTTGTGGACACTGACTCTTCGAAAGATTCAGACCATGTCTGACTGGAAGATACCCTCTTTTAGAATTCTCTAAATGGAATCTCTCCAGGACTTTATCGATGTAAGTACTCTGGCACAGCCCGAGAAGCCTCTTAGATCTATCCCTGTAGATCTTCACACCTAATACATAGGCTGCTTCTCCTAGATCTTTCATCTGGAAACATTTCCTTAGCCATGCCTTAACCGCATGCATTTCAGGAATGTCATTTCCAATGATCAAGATATCATCGACGTAGAGGACTAGGAAAGTAATCACGCTCCCACTAAACCTCTTATATACACACGGGTCATCCTCGTTCTTGATGAAACCAAACTCACTGATTGATTCATCAAAACGAATATTCCAGCTTCTCGATGCTTGTTTAAGTCCATAAATAGACTTCTTTAATTTGCATATCTTATCACGATCTGATGGATTAGTGAAACCTTCTGGTTGTGTCATATACACATCCTCATCCAGATTTCCATTAAGGAAAGCTGTCTTCACATCCATTTGCCAAATCTCATAATCATAATATGCTGCTATCGCGAAAAGAATCCGAATAGACTTAAACATAGCTACAGGTGAGAAAGTTTCATCATAATCTATCCCGTAGATTTGTTTGAAACCTTTCGCAACTAGCCTGCCTTTATAGGTAACCACGTTACCATCCATGTCAATCTTCTTCTTGAAGATCCATTTACAGCCTATAGGGATAACTCCCGGAGGCGGATCAACCAAATCCCAGACTTGGTTATCTGACATGGAGTCCATCTCGGCGCGCATAGCTTCAAGCCATCTCGCTGACTCCGGTCCACTGACCGCATCCGCATAAGTGAGGGGTTCATCATTATCAATGATGTAGACTCCGTCATAGCGCTCAGGCTGTCGACGGATCCTTCCCGATCTTCGTGGTTCCCGTGATATCTGATCCTCAGGTTGTTCAATAACCTGTTCCACCGGCTCAGGCTCATCCAACTGTGCTTGACTACTTTGTCCTTCCTCTGGATTCTCATCCAGCATTATTTCTCTCCCACTGGCCTCTTGCAGAAGAAACTCCTTCTCAAGAAATATGGCCGTCCGAGCAACAAACACCTTGTTCTCTTTGGGATCGTAGAAATAATAACCCTTAGTTTCCTTAGGGTAACCGACAAAGATACATTTGTCAGATCTGCTCTCTAGTTTCCCAGAGGCGAGCTTTTTGACATAAGCCTCGCAGCCCCAGATCCTGATAAATGTCAAGCTCGGCTATTTCCCATACCATAACTCATATGGCGTCTTTGAAACTGCCTTGGATGGCACTCGGTTTAGTACCTTTGCAGCTGTTTCCAGTGCAAAACCCCAAAAGGAATATGGAAGAGTAGCCTGACTCATCATAGAACGAACCATATCAAGTAACGTTCTATTTCTCCTCTCGGACACACCATTCCATTGCGGTGTTCCTGGCGGAGTGAGCTGTGAGATAATCCCACACTCCTTCAGATAGTCAGTAAACTCTCGACTTAGGTATTCTCCACCTCGATCAGAACGAAGTGCCTTGATATTTCGGCCAAGCTGATTCTGTACTTCATTCTTGAACTCTTTGAACTTGTCAAAAGATTCACTTTTATGTCTGATCAGATAGACATACCCATACCTACTGAAATCATCAGTAAAGGTAATGAAGTACTGATAGCCACCTCTGGCATGTTTACTAAATGGCCCACACACATCACTGTGTATAAGGTCAAGTAAACCTGAAGCCCTTTGACCTTTGTTAGAAAAAGGTGACTTCGTCATTTTACCCATTAAACAAGCTTTACATGTATCAATCTCCTCATAGGAGAATGATCCCAGCAGTCCATGATCATGCAACCACTTAATGCGTTTCTTGTTAATATGGCCTAAACGACTATGCCATAGCAAGGTGCTGTCATCAGCATACTTGGCTTTCTTAATATCAATCGCGTGTATAGAACATTCCATGTCCAACATGAATAACCCATTATTAATTGAACCAGTAGCATAAACTATATTATCAAGAGATAAGACACACTTTGAAATATTGCATTCAAAGGAAAATCCCTTCCTGACAAGAGCAGGAATGGAGATAATATTCTTAGTAATGCTGGGAACAAAGTAACAACTGTTTAGTTCTAATACAAGCCCAGATGGCAAAGAGATGAAATAGTCTCCTACAGCAACAGCAGCAACCCGTGCCCCGTTTCCAACTCGTAGGTCCACCTCATGCTGTCCCACCTGTCTTCTTCTCTTGAGTTCCTGTACATTTGAACAAATGTGAACTCCACATGCAGTGTCCAACACCCATGATATAGAAGAAGATGAAACCATGACTTTCGTCACGTAAATACCTGAGCCAGAAGCGAAGCTTTCCCTCTTATCTCCTTGGAGCGCTTTACAGTCCTTTTTCCAGTGACCCAGCTGGCCACAATGGAAACACCTGTATTCCTTTGACCGCTTAACTTTTTGCTTCAGAGCCTTACTGTAACTCTTGACAGGGGCCTTGCCCTTCTTCCCCTTCTTCTTGTTGTTCCTAGAAGGAACCATTAAGACAGAGGTCGAAGGCTTTCCCTTCAGAGTCTCCTCAGTAGTCAAGAGCATATTCAGCAGCTCTGTCGGAGTACAATCGATTTTGTTCATATTAAAGTTAATGATGAACGCATCGAAAGAGGGCGGAAGAGACTGCAGAATAATGTCTACAGCAAGCTCCTGGTTGATGGTATGCCCCAGTTTCTCTAGAGCCTCCTTGTGCCCAATCATCTTGAGCACGTGAGCTCCCACTGGGCTCCCTTTAGCCAGTTTGCTCTGAAAGAACAGCTTTGTCAGATTATAGCGTTCTGTCCTCGCCTGTGCAGCATAGAGCATCTTGAGGTTTGCTATCATGTCTATAGCAGACATATCCTCATGCTGACGCTGCAGCGGTGGCGTCATAGACGCTAGCATCAGGCAAGAGACATCAATGCTATCATTGACATGCTTTTCATAAGCTTCCCGAACCGCCCTTGCGGCGTTCGGAGCGGGCTGAGGCGGTATAGCCGTCTCGAGGACATACAGTTTCCTCTCTGCCTTAAGAACAATCTTAAGGTGTCCGAACCAGTCTGAGAAGTTCGGCCCAGCAAACTTCTCCCTTTCCAGTAGGGATCGCACATTGAAGCTCATGGTGTTCGTTGCTGCAGGTATCTACAACAATGCAAGAACAGCAAGGTCAGTATCAATGTAAAGAATCAATTCAGGACTTAAGAATGATTCTTTTTCTCACTATTTTATCTGACTGAAAAATCCATTAAAACAGACCGAAAGAGTAGAACTCTTTTAGTGAGATGGGATCCAGATTTCATACTTGGTCTCCGCGTCCCGCTCAGGCGAGATAAGATGCACAGAGAGTACAAGCACTAATCTCTGGTAGGCTGTCCCAGCCAATCGCCAACCCGTGCGATTCCCCTTCATCTGGGCAATCCAGTAGACTGTGCCAGCTGAGTTGGTACAACACAGTCTCTGACCCCACAGATGGCTGCCTCCATGCGCTACCATATGCGCCACATATGTAGCCTACATGGTCAAGCTGACCCGACCTACTCCCTGGACCACCACGTGCTATGCTGAGCAACGAGAAGCGATAAATCCCTTCTCTGTAACACGCAGGTGTAATCCCGCACCGTCTGAAGATAGATGGACGTGCCCACTGAGTGGGTACAACACGGCTCCAACGATAATCAGAACAGTGAGGTTTCGCGTCAGAAGGCTTACGAGCTTGATATTTAAGCGTTGGATTTTAACGGTCTTTTATCTTCTTCACTATCATGCAATTCCTATGGTGATAGCAGAAGATAAATAAATCATGCTGTTCTACTTATTTAAACAATAAAAGAAAGCATGAATCTTATGTGGTAAAAGCCCATAGCCTAAGTAAGACCTTAAGATACTTAAGTCTTCACTTGCTTTTCTTCATGGGACTTTAGCTGCTCATCTGGCCCAAACCAGGGCCCAAGCGCCATCTGCAGCTCAGGTGCGCCCACCAGGGAAAATGCGCCTGGTCCCAGAGTCGAACCCTGGACCTCCCACCTGGTCAAGCCTCTGCTGCATGCGCCTCTGCCAAGTGTGCTCTGTGCTCTTGTCTGATTAATTTACAAATTAATCTATCTAGACAAGATTGACACGCAGGTCAATTACATTTTATAAATTAAATACAATGTGATACGCAGATCACAATAATTAATTTACAACTTTTAAAGTCCAGGCACGCAGGCCCCAGCACAGCACACATTTAATATGGGCAGCCCACATAAGAATAAATAAACAAACATAGGCATCATCCAAGATGTGATCCAGTCAAGAAAATTAAATTTTTTGAAAAAACCCCATAGGCATCAATTTTAATTTCCTTATTTGCCTTACAACCTTACAACGGTCCATTACTAGGGATCCACTCATCCAACCTAGTCAGATCCACTGCCCTTGCATGCACCAAGTCCTAACTGACTTGAGTCAACCAAAGGTCAACCATGCATGCACCAGGGCCGAACAACCCTCATGAGTTCTGGCAAGCGGGTGTGACCCCGGGCCTAACTCATGTGTGTTCGCTAGTCGTCTCAATCAGACATCGCTACACGCCTGTCTGCAGTCGACCTATAGCCATCTGGTGCTTGCGCACAGATGCTATCTAGTCAACCCATCAAGGCTGTCAGATGGTCTGATCAGACTGTCTGGATCTAACCTAGGGGATGACTTCAACCCTAATAACCCGTCTAAGGGTTTAATGCAGGGCCTTAGATCTATAATGAGTCGCGCATGTCATAAGAAGTTTGAGAAAACAAACATATGCGCCTACATGAACAAATGCGCCTACATGAAAACATGCGGCTAAGAGAAATAAAAATATCTCTAACATCATGTAACATATAGATCAATGCATAGGATCACAAAGAAAGCAAACATATTAGCATGCAATAACTTGGCTCTGATACCAATTGAAAGTCCCCTAACTAAGGGGGCGAAACCCTATAGGAGGCGCATATGAAAAAACTTTGATGCAGCGGAAGGGGTTTCAAGGATCTATGCATATAATATGTTCAACTTTAAACTCCAAAAACGATTCTCACCATTGCCATCGCTTAGATGGTGTCTTGGAAGGAAAGGCGCAAGTGCTCCTTCTCCAAAGGTGACGCACACAATTGGTGTCGCCTACTCTTCCTTGGTGCTCCTTGTGCTAGCAAGGTTCCTGTAGGAACCCCTAATCATAAGGGGGCAAAACCCTAAGCATGGCGCTAATGTAAAATATGCAAGCGGAAGCAAGGGTCGCAAGATCATTTGCATGCCATATGTTCAACTATAATCGATTGAATAGATTGAGATAAAAATCATACCAACGCCATATGCTTGGAAGTCGGCTTGGATAAAGAGAACAAAGTAGATCTCCTCCACAAGTTCACACACAAGGTGAAGATGCTTACTCCTTGCGGTCTCTTGTGCTAGCAAGACACCCAAGCCTTCAAGTGTCGAATGGAAGGGGATGATGAACCTCTTGGCCGAGAGCTCCTCTTGCTCAACCTCTCCTTCTCTTCGTCAATCACCACCCAACCAAAGTCGAATGCGTTGAAGAGAAGAGCGCAAACGCATATGCGTTTTTGGCATTGAAGTGAGTGAAACCGGCCCTTGATGACTTTCCATAAATGGAAGCTCATCAAGTCCATGCGCTCAACTCAACCCAAACGCATTTTAGGATTGAACCATGCGTTCACCATTGTGAACCGGTTCAAGCCAAAATGTCAAATCGGCTTTGGTTCAACAAACCAAACCGAAATAGCTCTAGCCACTTGGTCTAGACCAAATTGAACCCCCAAGGCTCATGATCTAACCATTCATCATCTGATGCCCTTGATCTCTCCGATCTAGCATCACCTCTCTCGATCGAAGCTTACCGATCTCAAGTCCTAATCAATCAAACATGATCAGACCAGATCTCACTTACAATCAGAGATTAAATCCCTTTAATCTGAACTCAAAGAATCCAGTCCATACGATCTGACTCAAGTAAGCCATATCACCAAATTGTGCGACCCTGAGGGTTTCCTCTAAATGTCGGTAACGATAACTTACATTATCACGATCAGTGAGGGGTATCTAGCAACACATCACTGTCTCCCGATATAAAGGAAAGAGTCTTCCAAGACTACTCCCAAACCATAGCACAAGTGTGACTCAATTCACAAGGCATACATGTGTCCTTTGCCACTGGATGTTCTTATTGGACAAGCGGGTCAAGCTTGTAACTCCAATACGATGAGCATGATTATATCAGATGCACATAGTCATCTGGGTATGGCCATACACTATCTCAATCATCTCATATAGGGGGGCCCTTAGAACACCACACTCCTTGAACAAGGAGACGGCAATCCTTTATCTATCACTAGTGCCCTAACCTGATTCAAGCTCACCATCCAAGATAGTCTATAATCATTATATTTCAAATGATATTGAACTACCTCAAAACAATGACAATCATCATTTAGAAACACAAGTGATCTCAAGTCAAAGGACATGTGCCACTTGCTGCTTACAGGGATCATTCACATTGTGACAAGCAATGCAATATCCCAGTAGGGTCTGTCCAGTACATCCAATGTACCCATGAGTCTACATCTTATTCCATGCTCGAAGCATCCTATAAGATTAGCACTCATATTAGTCTCCATCATATCAAGGCTGTCTCATGTTCACCAAGATATCTCGACTAAGGACATATAGCCTGTCAGCCTAGCTGAACAGCTTTGAGACATTATTCAGAAGTACACTTATTACAGCAGACAAGGTAACAACCTGAATAACAACCATGCCTTATTATAAACTTAAGAGTTTATTACATGATACTTATACAATCCCAAGGCCTCAAACATTAGCCTTAAGGGCATACCCCAACAATCTCCCACTTGCACTTAATCTAATGGTTGAGAAATCTCAAACCCATATTATTACAGTGCTTCTCATGCTTCTGCTGCGCCAGAGGCTTGGTAAGCGGGTCTGCCAGATTGTCATCTGTATGAACCTTGCAAATCTTGATCTCGCCTCGATCAATGATCTCCCGGATCAAGTGAAACCGTCTCTGTATGTGCTTGGACTTCTGGTGCGACCGTGGTTCCTTTGCTTGTGCTATAGCACCAGTGTTATCACAGAAGATAACCAAAGGATCTGCACTCGAAGGAACGACACCAAGTTCTCTCACGAACTTACGAATCCACACTGCCTCCTTGGATGCTTCCGAGGCTGCAACATACTCGGCTTCTGTTGTGGAATCAGCAACAGTTGACTGTTTGAAGCTCTTCCACACCACTGCTCCACCATTCAAGCTAAAAACATAGCCTGATTGCGATCGGAAATCATCCTGGTCCGACTGGAACGAAGCGTCAGTATATCCCTCTATACTGAGTTCTTCCTGACCACCATATATCAAGAACATATCTTTGGTCCTCCGCAGATATTTTAAGATGTTCTTGACTGCAATCCAGTGCGCCAATCCTGGATTACTTTGGAATCGACTGGTCACGCTTAACCCGTAAGCGACGTCTGGGCGAGTACACAACATCGCATACATAATGGACCCAATAGCCGAAGCATAAGGCGTATTGTCCATTTCATCTTTCTCAGTCTGTGTTTGTGGACACTGACTCTTTGAAAGATTCAGACCATGTCTGACTGGAAGATATCCACGTTTAGAATTCTCTAAATGGAATCTCTCCAGGACTTTATCGATGTAAGTACTCTGGCACAGCCCGAGAAGCCTCTTAGATCTATCCCGGTAGATCTTGACACCTAATACATAGGCTGCTTCTCCTAGATCTTTCATCTGGAAACATTTTCCTAACCATGCCTTAACAGCATGCAGTTCAGGAATATCATTTCCAATGATCAAGATATCATCGACGTAGAGGATTAGGAATGTAATCACGCTCCCACTAAACCTCTTATATACACACGGGTCATCTTCGTTCTTGATGAAACCAAACTCAGAGATTGATTCATCAAAACGAATATTCCAGCTTCTTGATGCTTGTTTAAGTCCATAAATGGACTTCTTTAACTTGCATATTTTATGACGATCTGCTGGATTAGTGAAACCTTCCGGTTGTGTCATATACACATCCTCATCCAGATTTCCATTAAGGAAAGCTGTCTTCACATCCATTTGCCAGATCTCATAGTCGTAATATGCTGCTATCGCGAAAAGAATCCGAATAGACTTAAACATGGCTACAGGAGAGAAAGTTTCATCATAATCTATCCCGTAGATTTGTTTGAAACCTTTCGCAACTAGCCTGCCTTTATAGGTAACCACGTTACCGTCCATGTCAATCTTCTTCTTGAAGATCCATTTACAGCCTATAGGGATTACTCCCTGAGGCGGATCAACCAAATCCCAGACTTGGTTATCTGACATGGAGTCCATCTCGGCTCGCATAGCTTCAAGCCATCTAGCTGATTCCGGTCCACTGACCGCATCCGCATAAGTTAGGGGTTCATCATTATCAATGATGTAGACTCCGTCATAGCGCTCAGGCTGTCGACGGATCCTACCCGATCTTCGCGGTTCCCGTGATATCTGAGCCTCAGGTTGTTCAGTAACCTGATCTACCAGCTCAGGCACATCCAACTCTGCTTGACTACTTTGTCCTTCCTCTGAATTCTCATTCAGCTTTATTTCTCTCCCACTGGCCTCTTGCAGAAGAAACTCCTTCTCAAGAAATATGGCCGTCCGAGCAACAAAAACCTTGTTCTCTTTGGGATCGTAGAAATAATAACCCTTAGTTTCCTTAGGGTAACCGACAAAGATACATTTCTCAGATCTGCTCTCCAGTTTCCCAGAGGCGAGCTTTTTGACATAAGCCTCGCAACCCCAGATCCTGATAAATGTCAAGCTAGGCTGTTTTCCATACCATAACTCATATGGCGTCTTTAAAACTGCCTTGGATGGCACTCGGTTTAGTACCTTTGCAGCTGTTTCCAGTGCAAAACCCCAAAAGGAATATGGAAGAGTGGCCTGACTCATCATAGAACGAACCATGTCTAGTAACGTTCTATTTCTCCTCTCGGACACACCATTCCATTGCGGTGTTCCTGGCGGAGTGAGCTGTGAGATAATCCCACACTCCTTCAGATAGTCAGTAAATCCATGACTCAGGTATTCACCACCTCGATCAGAACGAAGTGCCTTGATATTTCGGCCTAGCTGATTTTGTACTTCATTTTTGAACTCTTTGAATTTGTCAAAAGATTCACTTTTATGTCTCATTAAATAGACATACCCATACCTACTGAAATCATCAGTAAAGGTAATGAAGTACTGATAGCCACCTCTGGCATGTTTACTAAAAGGCCCACACACATCACTGTGTATAAGGTCAAGTAAACCCGAAGCCCTTTGACCTTTGTGAGGAAAAGGAGACTTCGTCATTTTACCCATCAAACAAGCTTTGCATGTATCAATCTCCACATAGGAGAATGATCCCAGCAGTCCATGTTCATGCAACCGCTTAATGCGCTTCTCGTTTATATGGCCTAAACGACTATGCCATAACAAGGTGCTGTCATCAGCATACTTGGCTTTCTTATTATCAATGTTTTGTATAGAATTTTCCATGTCCAACATGTATAACCCATTGTTAATTGAACCAGTTGCATACACAATATTATCATGAGATAAAACACACTTTGAAATATTGCATTCAAAGGCAAATCCTTTCCTGACAAGAGCAGGAATAGAGATAATATTCTTGGTAATACTCGGTACAAAATAACAATTGTTTAATTCTAATACAACGCCAGATGGTAAAGAAATGAAATAGTCTCCTACAGCAACAGCAGCAACCCGTGCCCCGTTTCCAACTCGTAGGTCTACCTCATGCTGTCCCACCTGCCTTCTTCTCTTGAGTTCCTGCACATTTGAACAAATGTGAACTCCACATGCAGTGTCCAACACCCATGATATAGTAGAAGAAGATAACATGACCTCAGTCACATATATACCTGAGCCAGAAGCGATGCTTCCCCTCTTATCTCCTTGGAGCGCTTTACAGTCCTTTTTCCAGTGACCCAGCTGGCCACAGTGGAAACACCTGTTGTCCTTCGACCGCTTCACCTTCTGTTTCAGGGCCTTGCTGTAATTCTTGATAGGGGCCTTGCCCTTCTTCCCCTTCTTCTTGTTCCTAGAAGGAACCATCAAGACAGAGGTTGAAGGCTTACCCTTCAGAGTTTCCTCAGTGGTCAAGAGCATATTCAGCAGCTCTGCCGGCGTACAATCGATCTTGTTCATATTAAAGTTAATAATGAACGCATCGAAAGAGGGCGGAAGAGACTGCAGAATAATGTCCACAGCAAGCTCCTGGTTGACGGTATGCCCCAGTTTCTCTAGAGCCTCCTTGTGCCCAATCATCTTGAGCACGTGAGCTCCCACTGGGCTCCCCTCAGCCAGTTTGCTCTGAAAGAAGAGCTTCGTCAGATTATAGCGCTCAGTCCTCGCCTGTGCAGCATATAGCATCTTGAGGTTCGCTATAATTTCTATAGCCGACATATCCTCATGCTGACGCTGCAGCGGTGGCGTCATAGACGCTAGCATCAGGCAAGCGACATCAATGCTATCATTGACGTGCTTTTCGTAGGCTTCCCGAACCGCCCTTGCGGCGTTCGGAGCGGGCTGCGGCGGTATCGCCGTCTCGAGGACATACAGTTTCCTCTCTGCCTTAAGAACAATCTTAAGGTGTCCGAACCAGTCAGAGAAGTTCGGCCCAGCAAACTTCTCCCTTTCCAGTAGGGATCGCACATTGAAGCTCATGGTGTTCGTTGCTGCAGGAATCTACAACAAGCAAGAACAGCAAGGTCAGTATCAATGTTTCAGAATCAATCCAGGACTTAAGAAAGATTCTTTTCTCACTATTTTATCTGACTGAAAAATCCAGTAAACAGTCCGAAAGAGTAAACACTCTTTTAGTGAGATGGGATCCAGATTTCATACTTGGTCTCCGCGTCCCGCTCAGGCGAGATAAGATGCACAGAGATGACAAGCACTAGTTTCTGGTAGGCTGTCCCAGCCAATCGCCAACCCGTGCGATTCCCCTTCATCTTGGCAATCCAGCAGACTGTGCCAACTGAGTTGGTGCAACACAGTCTCTGATCCCAGAGATGGCTGCCTCCATGTGCTACCATATGCGCCACATATGTAGTCTACATGGTCAAGCTGACCTGACCTACTCCCTGGACCACCACGTGCTATGCTGAGCAACGAGAGGGGATAAATCCCAACTCTGTAACACGCAGGTGAAATCCAGCACCGTCTGAAGATAGATGGACGTGCCCACTGAGTGGGTTCAACACGGCTCCAACGATAGTCAGAAAGGTGAGGTTTCGCGTCAGAAGGCTTACGAGCTTGATATGTTAGCGTTGGATTTTAACGGTCTTTTATCTTCTTACTATCAGGCATGTCCTATGGCTATAGCAGAAGATAAACATAAATATGCAATTCTAATTATTAGCAATAAGTAGAAAGCATGATCTTATGTGGTAAAAGCCCATGAACCCTAGTAAGACCTTAATATAACTTAAGTCTTCACTTGAGCCTCTTTGCATCTCATCTGGTCCAACCCAGTGCCCTAGCGCCAAGAGCACCTCAGGTGCACCACCAGGTGAATGCCCCTCTTGGATGTGTGCCTTTGTTCTTGTCTAATCAAAGTACATTTGATCTATCTAGACAAGGTTGACTCGCAGGTCAACAACATATTATAAATTAAGTACAATGTGATTCGCAGATCACAAATTAATTTACAATTTTTAAGTCCAGGCACGCAGGCCCCAGCACAGCACACAATTGGGCAACCCACATAAGACTAAATAAACAAGCATATGGTTCAATCAACATGTGATCCAATCATCTTGAAATTAAAAGTTTTTGAAAACCCCATGGCATCAATTTTAATTTCCTTATGAGCCCTACAACCTTACAATGGTCCATTGATGGGGATCCACTCATCCATCTAGTTAGATCCTTTGCCCTTGCATGCACCGAGTCCTAACTGACCCGAGTTGACCTAATGGTCAACCATGCATGCGCCAAGGGCTGAACTACCCCCATGAGTTTTGGCAAGCGGGTGTGACCCCGGGCCTAACTCAAGTGTGTTCAGTAGTGTCTCAACCAGACCTCGCTACACGCCCTAGATGCAGTCAACCTATAGCCACCTTGTGCTTGCGCATAGGTGCTATCAGGTTAACCCATCTGAGCTGTCAGATGGTCTGATCAGACTTGGATCTAACCTAGTGGTGACTTCAACCTCATCAACCCATCTAAGGGTTTAATGTAGTGGCACCTTAGATCTAATCAAGCGCGCAAGATGTAAGTTTTAGAAAAACCTTAGAGCATGCGCAATCATACAAACAAACAACATGCTTGCATATAACCCTTAGATCTAAGGGGGTCCCCTTCAAGGGGGAGCGCAAACTTTAGGGGGTCCCCTTCAAGGGGGAGCGCATACTTCATATAAGCAAAGCATGATACAAGCGCAACTTCATGTAAGCAAAGCATGATACAAGCGCAACTTCATGTAAGCAAAGCATGCCTCAAGTAAAAGTAAGCGCAACATGAGGATCACATCAGCAAACATAATAGCATGCATAGAGCCAAGCTCTGATACCAATTGTAGGAACCCCTAATCATAAGGGGGCAAAACCCTAAGCATGGCGCTAATGTAAAATATGCAAGCGGAAGCAAGGGTCGCAAGATCATTTGCATGCCATATGTTCAACTATAATCGATTGAATAGATTGAGATAAAAATCATACCAACGCCATATGCTTGGAAGTCGGCTTGGATAAAGAGAACAAAGTAGATCTCCTCCACAAGTTCACACACAAGGTGAAGATGCTTACTCCTTGCGGTCTCTTGTGCTAGCAAGACACCCAAGCCTTCAAGTGTCGAATGGAAGGGGATGATGAACCTCTTGGCCGAGAGCTCCTCTTGCTCAACCTCTCCTTCTCTTCGTCAATCACCACCCAACCAAAGTCGAATGCGTTGAAGAGAAGAGCGCAAACGCATATGCGTTTTTGGCATTGAAGTGAGTGAAACCGGCCCTTGATGACTTTCCATAAATGGAAGCTCATCAAGTCCATGCGCTCAACTCAACCCAAACGCATTTTAGGATTGAACCATGCGTTCACCATTGTGAACCGGTTCAAGCCAAAATGTCAAATCGGCTTTGGTTCAACAAACCAAACCGAAATAGCTCTAGCCACTTGGTCTAGACCAAATTGAACCCCCAAGGCTCATGATCTAACCATTCATCATCTGATGCCCTTGATCTCTCCGATCTAGCATCACCTCTCTCGATCGAAGCTTACCGATCTCAAGTCCTAATCAATCAAACATGATCAGACCAGATCTCACTTACAATCAGAGATTAAATCCCTTTAATCTGAACTCAAAGAATCCAGTCCATACGATCTGACTCAAGTAAGCCATATCACCAAATTGTGCGACCCTGAGGGTTTCCTCTAAATGTCGGTAACGATAACTTACGTTATCACGATCAGTGAGGGGTATCTAGCAACACATCACTGTCTCCCGATATAAAGGAAAGAGTCTTCCAAGACTACTCCCAAACCATAGCACAAGTGTGACTCAATTCAGTAGGCATACATGTGTCCTTTGCCACTGGATGTTCTTATTGGACAAGCGGGTCAAGCTTGTAACTCCAATACGATGAGCATGATTAGATCAGATGCACATAGTCATCTGGGTATGGCCATACACTATCTCAATCATCTCATATAGGGGGGCCCTTAGAACACCACACTCCTTGAACAAGGAGACGGCAATCCTTTATCTATCACTAGTGCCCTAACCTGATTCAAGCTCACCATCCAAGATAGTCTATAATCATTATATTTCAAATGATATTGAACTACCTCAAAACAATGACAATCATCATTTAGAAACACAAGTGATCTCAAGTCAAAGGACATGTGCCACTTGCTGCTTACAGGGATCATTCACATTGTGACAAGCAATGCAATATCCCAGTAGGGTCTGTCCAGTACATCCAATGTACCCATGAGTCTACATCTTATTCCATGCTCGAAGCATCCTATAAGATTAGCACTCATATTAGTCTCCATCATATCAAGGCTGTCTCATGTTCACCAAGATATCTCGACTAAGGACATATAGCCTGTCAGCCTAGCTGAACAGCTTTGAGACATTATTCAGAAGTACACTTATTACAGCAGACAAGGTAACAACCTGAATAACAACCATGCCTTATTATAAACTTAAGAGTTTATTACATGATACTTATACAATCCCAAGGCCTCAAACATTAGCCTTAAGGGCATACCCCAACAGTTCCAAGAAGTCGTTGTCGAATGGAAGGGGAGAGATCTCCTTTGCTTGGCGATTACTTCCTTCTCCTTTCGTCAATCTCTTCACCACACGAGAGTGCAAAACCGAATAACTCAAGTTGGCGACAAGAGAGAAGGAGAGGCGAGAGAGTAGAGCGCCTTAGGCGTGAACGTGAGTAATGGTCACGTATGTGATCATGCTTTCTAAAAATAGAAAGCCACTCACTCACATGCGATCATGGGTTTACCCCAATCGCAAACTCCTCTCAATTTGAACCATGCGCTCAACCAATGAGCTGGTTCAATTTGGTTTGTTTTAATAACCAAATAAACCAAGCAATCAGTCCAGACCACAATAAACCCTAAGGCTCTTGATCTGACCGTCGATCTCTTGATGCTCCTGATCTCACTGATCTAGCATCCAATCTCTCGATCGAAGCTTACCAATCTCAAGCCCTAATCAATCAAACATGATCAGACCAGATCTCACTTACAATCAGAGATTAAATCCCTTTAAACTGAACCTGAACAATTCAGTCCACACGATCTGACTTAAGTAAGCCATATCATCAAATTGTGCGACCCTGAGGGTTTCCTTTAAATGTCGGTAACGATAACTCACATTATCACGATCAGTGAGGGGTATCTAGCAACACATCACTGTCTCCCGATATAAAGAAAAGAGTCTTCCAAGACTACACCCAAACCACAGCACAAGTGTGAATCAAACTCACAAGGCATGCATGTTTCCTTTGCCACTGGATGTTCTTATTGGACAAGCGTGTCAAGCTTGTAGCTCCAATATGATAAGTATGATTAGAACAGATGAACACAGTCACCTGGGTATGGCCATACACTTTCTCAATCATCTCATCCAGGGGGCCCCTTTAGAACATCACACTCCTTAAACAAGGAGACGGCAATCCTTTGTCTATCACTAGTGCCCTAACCTGACTCAAGCTCACCATCCAAGATAGTCTATAATCATTATGTTTCAAATGATATTGAACTAACTCAAAACAATGACAATCATCATTTAGAAACACAAGTGATCTCAAGTCAGAGGAAATGTGCCACTTGTCGCAATCAAGGATTATTCACATTGTGACAAACAATTGAATATCCTAGTAGGGTCTGTCCAGTACATCCAATGTACCCATGAGTCTACATCTTATTCCATGCTCGAAGCATCCTATAAGATTAGAGCACATATTAGTCTCAATCATATCAAGGCTGTCTCATGTTCACCAAGATATCTCGACTAAGGACATTATAGCATGTTAGCCCAGCTAAACAGCTTTGAGACATTATTCAGAAGTACAATTATTGCCGCAGACAATATAACAACCTGAATAACAACCATGCCTTTATAAACATAAGAGTTTATTATATGATACTGATACAATCCCAAGGCCTCAAACATTAGCCTTAAGGGCATACCCCAACACATGCTTGCTTCAAGAAATTAGCTCTATAATTCAGGTGAGTAGTTTCATTCGTAGAAGCATACTCGTTGTCTCCTTCGGCTCGCTGGTATTGCTCAAGTCGCATCTCCGCGGCACAGGTTTTCATCGGTTTTCTTGAGTTTTCATCGCTCCGCACGTTTTACTTCCCTCACCTACAGCCCCTCTCACATATTCGGCATCATGGTTTCCCCCATCGTAGAGTACTAAATTAAGGACCAACTCACTCGTAACATCCGCTGCGTCAGCCGCTCGGGCATTGGGCGCAGGGGTCGCAGGAAGAGGTTGCTCAAGGACATACAACTTCTTCTTGAGCTTGAAGGCTATCCTCAAGTTCTGATGCCAGTCCATGAAGTTGGATCCAACCAACTTGTCCTTCTCAAGAAGGGATCGCAGTGTCAATCCGCTAGTGTTTATGGCCATTATTCTAGAACAACCAAGAAACAACAGATTAGTACTACTTCAAATCATTTAAACTAGACTTGTTTTAAATGATTATGGCTCCCACTATTTTAATCAAATTGACAACCCACAAAGTCAATTAGGAAATATGAGATTTCCTAGTGAGATGGGATACTTATTCCACATGAGGCTTTGCGTCCCACGAGGGTGGGATGATATGCACAAAGCAACCCATGCTTCTTAAGGTGGGCACACCGGCCGATTGCACTTGGCAATTCCCCTTATTGACACAGTCTAGGCATTTCATGTCCAGGGAGGGTTGAATACAGCATGAAACCCTAACCTCTCAACAATGCCTCTAGAGTTCCATTATGTGCCCAGCGCATGTGAAAATCTAGTCAAGTCCATTCCTAACCATTATGCCCAGGGCCAACGAGTTTCCTTGCAAAGGCACTCCCAGGGTAAAACTGGACTGGGGAAACCATTGTCACAACACACCTTCTAAAGATAAGTGGGTGTGTCCCACGATGGTGGGAAACAGTGCACAACACCACTGATCGATAGCTTGATGAGGGCTACGCGTTAGAAGGCTACTAGACTTGACATATTTGATTGAGGGTTTTTGAGGTCTCATCCTCTTAGTTTTATCTTATGTCTAATATTACAGGCATGCAATCCTATAGTGAGAACATAAAGATAAAACATTGCAGGCATGCTTTAGCAGATAAGGAAAGCAGTAAAAGGATGATGTGATCATGGCCCATTCAAGACATTGAACAAGCCCATGCCAAAAGGGGTTCAATTCTTGACCTAGGACTCAAGCCGCAAAAAACTAGACCTAGCCTAGCTAACCTCTAGCTTGATCTTCAAGGTTAGCTCCAAGGTCCACCACACCATGGTTTAGCTCTCAAACCCTAGAGGTAGTTCTAGGGAAACCCTAGAAGCACACCCCATGGTTCGGCCAATTGTTGGGGTATGCCCTTAAGGCTAATGTTTGAGGCCTTGGGATTATTTCAGTTTCATGTATAAACTCAATGTTTATAAAGGCAATGGTTGTTATTCAGGTTGTTACATCATCTGCTGCAATATGTATACTTCTGAATAATGTCTCAATGCTGTTCAGCTTGGCTGACATGCAGTTTTGTCCTTAGTCGAGATATCTTGGTGAACATGAGACAGCCTTGATATGATTGAGACTAATATGTGTTCTAATCTTATAGGATGCTTCGAGCATGGATTAAGATGTAGACTCATGGGTACATCGGATGTACTGGACAGACCCTACTTAGGATATTCAATTGCTTGTCACAATGTGAATAATCCTTAAATGCAAACAAGTGGCATATTTCCTCTGACTTGAGATCACTTGTGTTTCTAAATGATGATTGGCATTGTTTTGAGGTAGTTCAATATCATTTGAAATATATTGGTTATAGACTATCTTGGATAATGAGCATGAGAGTCATGTTAGGGTACTAGTGATAGATATAGGATTGCCGTCTCCTTGTTTGGAGTGTGATGTTCTATAGGGGCCTCCTGGATGAGATGATTGAGAAAGTGTATGGCCATACCCAGATGACTATGTTCATCTGATCTAATCATTCTCATCATATTGGAATTACAGGCTTGACACGCTTGTCCAATAAGAACGTCCAGTGGCAAAGGAAACACATATGCCTAGTGAGTTGGGTTCACACTTGTGCTATGGTTTGGGTGTAGTCTTGGAAGACTCTTTCCTTTATATCGGGAGACAGTGATGTGTTGCTAGATGCCCATCACTGATCGTGATAACGTAAGTTATCGTTACCGACATTTAAAGGAAACCCTTAGGGTCGCACAATTTGATGATATGGCTTACTTAAGTCAGATCGTGTGGACTGAATTATTTTGGTTCAGTTTAAAGGAGTTTAAACTCTGATTGTAAGTGAGATCTGGTCTGATCATGTTTGATTGATTAGAGCTTTAGATCGGTAAACTTCGATCGAGAGATCTGATGCTAGATCGATGAGATCAAGAGCATCGAGAGATGAACGGTTAGATCTTGAGCCATCTGGTTCATAGGTAATCTAGACCATGTCTTGGTTTGATCTTGGTTTGATTTGGTCTTTGAACCAAATGCTTGAACCGAATAAATGAACCGGTTCACTTATGTGAACGTATGGTTCATTTGAGAGAAGTTCGATGGTGGTAACGTGGGCATTGAAGGAGGAGTTACTGCTTTCTATTTTTAGAAAGCCGTTTGCCTTGTTTACTCAAGGTTTTCGAACGGGTAACTCTCCTCTCTCTCACGCTCACGCCGACTTGAAAAAAAACTTCTTGCTTTCGCCTTGGGTGGTATTCACATCAAGGAGGAGATTGGGCAAGCCAAAGGAACTTCATCTCATTCTCCACACACGCGATCAGGAGACTTGGAGAACTTTGCTAGCACAAAGATCAACAAGGAGTAGGCGATCACACATCTTGTGTGCGCACGCTTTGGAGGAGAGCCACATCGCCCTCTTGCTTCCAAGTCGCCATCCAAGAAATGGCATTGGTATGTTTTTCGTTTGATCTATACAAGTTCATGAAGTTGATCATATATTCATGCATCCGATTCCTAAGAAACCCTAGCTTCCGCTATGCCAAAGTTTTTAGATGCGCATATTAGGGTTTCGCACCCCCCCCCCTTTGTGGGACCTTCAATTGGTATCAGAGCGCATGTTGCTATGAATTATATGATTGCTTTTTGTGATCCATGCTTGTGTTTATGAGTAGATCTATGATCATGCCGAAACCTACATGTTTGTAGCTTTTTCTTATGTTTGCGCATGATGAGTGTTGGCGCATATTACATGATGTTTTTGTCAAAACAACTTATCTTGCGCGACTCCATTTAGATCTAAGCGCCTACTTGAAAGACTTAGACGGGTTATTAGGGTTGAAGTCATCGTCCAGTATAGACCCAACAGTCTGATCAGACCATCTGACAGCCTAGATGGGTCGACCAGATGGCTATAGGTCGACTGCATACTGGGCGTGTAGCGATGTCTGGTTGAGACAACCAGTGAACGCACATGAGTTAGGCCCGGGGTCACGCCCGCTTGCCAGAACTCATGAGTGTCGTTCAGCCCTTAACGCATGCATGGTTGGCCACTAGGTCGACTCAAGTCGGTTATGACTTGGTGCATGCTAGGGCAGTGGGTCTGACTTGGTCTGATGAGTGGATCCCTATTAATGGACCGTTGTAAGGTAGTAGGGCACCTAAGGAAATAAAATTGATGCCATGGGGATTTTCAAAAAATTTTATTTTCTTATTTGGATCACATGTTGTTTGTATCACATGAATGATTGTCTATTTCATCTTATGTGGGCTGCCCAATTAATGTGTGCTGTGCTGGGGCCTGCGTGCCTGGATTAAATATTGTAAATTATTATTGTGATCTGCGTACCAGTGGGAGGTCTAGGGTTCGACTCTAGGACAGGCGCATTATACCTGGTGGGCGCACCTGAGTTGCAGTGGGCGCTTGGGCCCGGGATGGGCCAGATGAAATGCTAAAGACCCGTGAAGAGCTCAAGTGAAGACTTAAGTTAATTAAGGTCTTACTTAGGCTTAATGGGCTTTTACCACATAAGATCATCATGCTTTTAATTTACTGTTCAAAGTAATTTACTAACTGCATGATTTATTCTTCTACTATCACCATAGGTTTTGAATGATAGTAAGAAGATAAAAGGACCGTTAAAATCCAATGTTAAATATCAAGCACGATAGCCTTCTGACGCGAAACCTCACTGTTCTGACTATCGTTGGGGCCGTGTTGTACCCACTTAGTGGGCACGCCCATCTATCTTCAGACGGTGTGTGATTACACCTGCGTGTTACAGAGAAGGGATTTATCGCTTCTCGTTGCTCAGCATAGCACGTGGTGGTCCAGGCAGTAGGTCGGGTCAGCTTGACCATATAGGCTACATATGTGGCGTATATGGTAGCTATATGGAGGCAGCCATCTGTGGGATCAGAGACTCTGTTGTACCAACTCAGTTGGCACAGTCTGCTAGATTGCCCAGATGAAGGGGAATCGCACGGGTTGGTGATTGGCAGGGATTGCCTACCAGAAATTAGTGCTTGTACTCTCTGTGCATCTTATCTCGCCTGAGCGGGACGCGGAGACTAAGTATGAAATCTGGATCCCATCTCACTAAAAGAGTTTCACTCTTTCGGACTGTTTTACTGGATTTTTCAGTTAGATAAAATAGTGAGAAAAGAATCATTCTTAAGTCCTGAATTGATTCTAACATTGATACTGACCTTGCTGTTCTTGCATTGTTGTAGATTACTGCAGCAACGAACACCACAGCGTTCAATGTGCGATCCCTACTGGAAAGGGAGAAGTTTGCTGGGCCAAACTTCTCAGACTGGTATGGACACCTTAAGATTATTCTTAAGGCTGAGAGGAAACTGTATGTCCTCGAGACGGCAATACCACCTCAACCCGCTCCGAACGCCGCAAGGGCGGTTCGGGAAGCTTATGAAAAGCACGTCAATGATAGCATTGATGTCGCTTGCCTGATGCTAGCGTCTATGACGCCACAGTTGCAGCGTCAACTTGAAGATTTGTCTGCTATTGAAATAATAGCAAATCTCAAGTTGTTGTATGCTGCACAGGCAAGGACTGAACGCTACAATTTGACTAAACTTTTCTTTCAGAGCAAACTGGCTGAAGGGAGTCCAATGGGAGCTCACGTACTCAAGATGATTGGGTACAAAGAGGCTCTAGAGAAACTGGGACACACCATTAATCAGGAGCTTGTTGTAGACATCATTCTGCAGTCTCTCCCGGCCTCTTTCGATCCATTCATTATTAATTTTAATATGAACAAGATCGACTGTACGCCGGCAGAGTTGCTGAACATGCTCTTGAGGCTAATCTTGGGGTATGCCCTTAAGGCTAATGTTTGAGGCATTGGGAATGTATCAGTATCATGTATAAACTCTTATGTTTATAAAGGTAATGGTTGTTATCCAGTTTGTTACATTGTCTGCTGCAATAAGTGTACTTCTGAATAATGTCTCAAAGCTGTTCAGCTAGGCTGACATGCAGTTATGTCCTTAGTCAAGATATCTTGGTGAACATGAGACAGCCTTGATATGATTGAGACTAATATGTGTTCTAATCTTATAGGATGCTTCGAGCATGGAATAAGATGTAGACTCATGGGTACATTGGATGTACTGGACAGACCCTACTAGGATATTCAATTGCTTGTCACAATATGAATAATCCTTGAATGCGACAAGTGGCACATTTCCTCTGACTTGAGATCACTTGTGTTTTCTAAATGATGATTGTCATTGTTTTGAGGTAGTTCAATATCATTTGAAACATAATGATTATAGACTATCTTGGATGGTGAGCTTGAATCAGGTTAGGGCACTAGTGATAGATATAGGATTGCCGTCTCCTTAAGTGGAGTGTGATGTTCTAAAGGGCCCCCCCTGGATGAGATGATTGAGAAAGTGTATGGCCATACCCAGATGACTATGTTCATCTGATCTAATCATGCTCATCATATTGGAGCTACAAGCTTGACACGCTTGTCCAATAAGAACATCCAGTGGCAAAGGAAGCATGTATGCCTTGTGAATTGGATTCACACTTGTGCTGTGGTTTGGGTGTAGTCTTGGAAGACTCTTTTCTTTATATCGGGAGACAGTGATGTGTTGCTAGATACCCCTCACTGATCGTGATAACGTGAGTTATCGTTACCGACGTTTAAAGGAAACCCTTAGGGTCGCACAAATTGATGATATGGCTTACTTAAGTCAGATCGTGTGGACTGAATTATTTGGGTTCAGTTTAAAGGGATTTAATCTCTGATTGTAAGTGAGATCTGGTCTGATCATGTTTGATTGATTAGGGCTTGAGATCGGTAAGCTTCGATTGAGAGATTGGATGCTGGATCGGTGAGATCAGGAGCATCAAGAGATGAACGGTTAGATCTGGAGCCTTAGGGTTTAATTAAGATCTAGACTGGATCGCTTGGCTTGATTGGTTCTTAAACCGAACCAAATTGAACCGGCTCATTATATGAGCGCATGGTTCAAAAGGAGATGGCGTGAAGGTGTGAGCGAAGTGTGGTTTCTATTTTTAGAAACCATGATCTCCACTTGGAGATCTCTCATGTTCGAATAGGGATAATCCTATTCTCGCTTGTATCCCTATCGTGACTTCTCTCTCTCTCGACACTTTTGTGTGTGGCGGTGCTTGAAGCAACTGAGGAGGAGGATTCAGCCAAGAGTGATCAACATCTCCATCCCTTTCATTCGACAAAGACCCTTTGAAAGGCTTTGCTAGCACAAAGGATTCAAAGGAGTGAGCGCATCGATCTTCTTGTGTGCGTCAACTTTGGAGAAGGTTCATTTGCGCCTTTTCTTCCAAGGCACCATCAAACCGATGGCTATGGTATGAGTTCTTCTTCATCCATTCAATCATTTAAAAGTTAATTATATGACATATAAAGATCTCTTGAAACCCTAGCTTCCCATGCGAAAATATTGTTATGCGCCATCTTTAGGGTTTCGCCCCCCCCCCCCCCCCCCCCTCTTGAGGTTAGGGGACTTTCAATTGGTATCAGAGCGCAGGTTTTATATGTTCATATGATTGCTTTGTGATCCATGTATGCTTAGATCTTCATAACATGCAAAAAAATACATGATAAGTTTTCATATGGGAAAATACTTGTATTTGTTTGTTTTCAGTTGGCGCATGTTGATTGGCGCATAGTTGTTTTCTTCAAAACTACTTCACATGCGCGCCTCTCATTAGATCTAAGGCCTTACTGTAAACCCTTAGACGGGTTATTAGGGTTGAAGTCATCATCTAGGTTAGATCCACACAGTCTGATCAGACCATCTGACAGCCTAGATGGGTTGACCAGATAGCACCTATGCGCAAGCACGAGGTGGCTATAGGTCGACTGCAGACAGGCGTGTAGCGATGTCTGATTGAGACAACCATGAACGCACATGAGTTAGGCCCGGGGTCACACCCGCTTGCCAGACCTCATTGTGGTCGTTCAGCCCTCGCGCATGCATAGTTGACCATTTGGTCGACTCAAGTCAGTTAGGACTTGGTGCATGTAAGGGCAGTGGATCTAACTAGAAATGATGAGTGGATCCCTAGTAATGGACCGTTGTAAGGTAGTAAGGGCATATAAGGAAAATAAAATTGATGCCAATGGGGTTTTTCAAAAAATTTTATTTTCATGGTTGGATCGCATGTTGATTGATGCCATATGTATGTTTATTTATTCTTATGTGGGCTGCCCATGTTAAATGTGTGCTGTGCTGGGGCCTGCGTGCCTGTATTAAAGTTGTAAATTAATTATTGTGATCTACGTATCACATTGTATTTAATTTATAAAGTGTAATTGACCTGCGTGTCAATCTTGTCTAGATAGATTAATTTGTAAGTTAATCAGACAAGAGCATAGAGCACACTTGGCAGAGGCGCATGCAGCAGAGGCTAGACCAGGTGGGAGGTCCAGGGTTCGACTCTGGGACCAGGCGCATTTTCCCTGGTAGGCCCACCTGAGCTGCAGATGGCGCTTGGGCCCTGGTTTGGGCTAGATAAGCAGCAAAAGTCCCATGAAGAAAAGCAAGTGAAGACTTAAGTTAATTAAGGTCTTACTTAGGCTATGGGCTTTTACCACATAAGATCCATGCTTTCTTTTATTGTTTATATAAGTAGAACAGCATGATTAATTTATCTTCTGCTATCACCATAGGAATTGCATGATAGTGAAGAAGATAAAAGACCGTTAAAATCCAACGCTAAAATATCAAGCTCGTAAGCCTTCTGACGCGAAACCTCACTGTTCTGACTATCGTTGGAGCCGTGTTGTACCCACTCAGTGGGCACGTCCATCTATCTTCAGACGGTGCTGGATTACACCTGCGTGTTACAGAGAAGGGATTTATCCCTTCTCGTTGCTCAGCATAGCACGTGGTGGTCCAGGGAGTAGGTCGGGTCAGCTTGACCATGTAGGCTACATATGTGGCGCATATGGTAGCGCATGGAGGCAGCCATCTGTGGAATCAGAGACTGTGTTGTACCAACTCAGTTGGCACAGTCTGCTGGATTGCCCAGATGAAGGGGAATCGCACGGGTTGGCGATTGGCTGGGACAGCCTACTAGAGATTAGTGCTTGTACTCTCTGTGCATCTTATCTCGCCTGAGCGGGACGCGAAGACCAAGTATGAAATCTGGATCCCATCTCACTAAAAGAGTTCTACTCTTTCGGGCTGTTTTTGCTGGATTTTTCAGCCAGATAAAATAGTGAGAAAAGAATCTTTCTTAAGTCCTGGATTGATTCTGAACATTGATACTGACCTTGCTGTTCTTGCATTGTTGTAGATTCCTGCAGCAACGAACACCATGAACTTCAATGTGCGATCCCTACTGGAAAGGGAGAAGTTTGCTGGGCCGAACTTCTCAGACTGGTACGGACACCTTAAGATTGTTCTTAAGGCAGAGAGGAAACTGTATGTCCTCGAGACGGCAATACCGCCTCAACCCGCTCCGAACGCCGCAAGGGCGGTTCGGGAAGCCTATGAAAAGCATGTCAATGATAGCATTGATGTCGCTTGCCTGATGCTAGCGTCTATGACGCCACCGCTGCAGCGTCAGCATGAGGATATGTTGTCTATAGAAATTATAGCAAACCTCAAGATGCTGTATGCTGCACAGGCGAGGACTGAGCGCTACAATTTGACCAAGGTTTTCTTTCAGAGCAAACTGGCTGAAGGGAGCCCAGTGGGAGCTCACGTGCTCAAGATGATTGGGCACAAGGAGGCTCTAGAGAAACTGGGGCATACCATCAATCAGGAGCTTGCTGTGGACATTATTCTACAGTCTCTCCCGCCCTCTTTCGATGCGTTCATTATTAATTTTAATATGAACAAAATCGATTGTACTCCGGCAGAGCTGCTGAATATGCTCTTGACTACTGAGGAGACTCTGAAGGGAAAGCCTTCAACCTCTGTCTTAATGGTTCCTTCTAGGAACAAGAAGAAGGGGAAGAAGGGCAAAGCCCCAGTCAAGAACTACAACAAGGCTCTGAAACAGAAGGTCAAGCGGTCGAAGGAATACAGATGTTTCCACTGTGGCCAGCTGGGTCACTGGAAAAAGGACTGTAAAGCGCTCCAAGGAGACAAGAAGGGAAGCATCGCTTCTGGCTCAGGTATTTATGTGACTGAGGTCATGTTTTCTTCTTCTATTTCATGGGTGTTGGACACTGCATGTGGAGTTCACATTTGTTCAAATGTACAGGAACTCAAGAGAAGAAGACAGGTGGGACAGCATGAGGTGGACCTACGAGTTGGAAACGGGGCACGGGTTGCTGCTGTTGCTGTAGGAGACTATTTCATCTCTTTGCCATCTGGGCTTGTATTAGAACTAAACAGTTGTTACTTTGTTCCCAGCATTACTAAGAATATTATCTCTATTCCTGCTCTTGTCAGGAAGGGATTTTCCTTTGAATGCAATATTTCAAAGTGTGTTCTTTCTCTTGATAATATTGTTTATGCTACTGGTTCAATTAATAATGGGTTATTCATGTTAGACATGGAATGTTCTATACACAATATTGATATTAAGAAAGCCAAGTATGCTGATGACAGCACCTTGCTATGGCATAGTCGTTTAGGCCATATTAACGAGAAACGCATTAAGCGGCTGCATGATAATGGACTGCTGGGATCATTCTCCTATGAGGGGATTGATACATGCAAAGCTTGCTTAATGGGTAAAATGACGAAGTCACCTTTTCCTCACAAAGGTCAAAGGGCTTCAGGTTTACTTGACCTTATACACAGTGATGTGTGTGGGCCATTTAGTAAACATGCCAGAGGTGGCTATCAGTACTTCATTACCTTTTCTGATGATTTCAGTAGGTATGGTTATGTCTATCTGATGAGACATAAAAGTGAATCTTTTGACAAGTTCAAAGAGTTCAAGAATGAAGTACAAAATCAGCTAGGCCGAAATATCAAGGCACTTTGTTCTGATCGAGGTGGAGAATACTTGAGTCATGCGTTTACTGACTATCTGAAGGAGTGTGGGATTATCTCACAGCTCACTCCGCCAGGAACACCGCAATGGAATGGTGTGTCCGAGAGGAGGAACAGAACCCTACTTGATATGGTTCGTTCTATGATGAGTCAGGCTACTCTACCTTACTCCTTTTGGGGATTTGCACTGGAGACAGCTACAAAGGTACTAAACCGAGTGCCATCCAAGGCAGTTTCAAAGACGCCATATGAGTTATGGTATGGGAAACAGCCGAGCTTGACATTTATCAGGATCTGGGGCTGCGAGGCTTATGTCAAAAAGCTCGCCTCTGGGAAACTAGAGTGCAGATCTGAGAAATGTATCTTTGTCGGTTACCCTAAGGAAACTAAGGGTTATTATTTCTACGATCCCAAAGAGAACAAGGTATTTGTTGCTCGGACGGCCATATTTCTTGAGAAGGAGTTTCTTCTGTAAGAGGCCAGTGGGAGAGAAATAAAGCTGGATGAGAATCCAGAGGAAGGACAAAGTAGTCAAGCAAATATGGATGAGCCTGAGCCAGTAGAACAGGTTATTGAACAACCTGAGGCTCAGATATCACGGGAACCGCGAAGATCGGGAAGGATTCGTCGACAGCCTGAGCGCTATGACGGAGTCTACATCATTGATAATGATGAACCCTTCACTTATGCGGATGCGGTCAGTGGACCGGAGTCAGCTAGATGGCTTGAAGCTATGCGAGCCGAGATGGACTCCATGTCAGATAACCAAGTATGGGATTTGGTTGATCCGCCTCCGGGAGTAATCCCTATAGGCTGCAAATGGATCTTCAAGAAGAAGATTGACATGGATGGTAATGTGGTTACCTATAAAGGCAGGCTAGTTGCGAAAGGTTTCAAACAAATCTACGGGATAGATTATGATGAAACTTTCTCACCTGTAGCCATGTTTAAGTCTATTCAGATTCTTTTCGCGATAGCAGCATATTACGATTATGAGATCTGGCAAATGGATGTGAAAACGGCTTTCCTGAATGGAAATATGAATGAGGATGTGTATATGACACAACCTGAGGGTTTCACTAATCCATCAGATCGTCATAAAATATGCAAGTTAAAGAAGTCCATTTATGGACTGAAGCAAGCATCAAGAAGCTGGAATATTCGTTTTGATGAATCAGTCACTGAATTTGGTTTCATCAAGAACGAAGATGACCCGTGTGTATATAAGAGGTTTAGTGGGAGCGTGATTACTTTCTTAGTCCTCTACGTCGATGATATCTTGATCATTGGAAACGACATTCCTGAAATGCATGCCGTAAAGGCATGGCTAAGGAAATGTTTCCAGATGAAAGATCTTGGAGAAGCAGCCTATGTATTAGGTGTGAAGATCTACAGGGATAGGTCTAAGAGGCTTCTCGGGTTGTGCCAGAGTACTTACATCGATAAAGTCCTGGAGAGATTCCATTTAGAGAATTCTAAAAGAGGATATCTTCCAGTCAGACATGGTCTGAATCTTTCGAAGAGTCAGTGTCCAGAAACACAGACTGAGAAAGATGAAATGGACAATACGCCTGATGATTCGGCTATTGGGTCCATAATGTATGCGATGTTGTGTACTCGCCCAGACGTCGCTTACGGGTTAAGCGTGACCAGTCGGTTCCAAGGTAATCCAGGTCTGGCGCACTGGATTGCAGTCAAGAACATTTTAAAATATCTGCGGAGGACCAAAGATATGTTCTTGATATATGGTGGTCAGGAAGAACTCAGTATTGAAGGATATACTGACGCTTCGTTCCAGTCTGACCAGGATGATTTCTGATCGCAATCAGGCTATATTTTTAGCTTGAATGGAGGAGCGGTGGTGTGGAAGAGTTTCAAACAGTCAATAGTTGCTGATTCCACAACAGAAGCCGAGTATGTTGCAGCCTCGGAAGCATCCAAGGAGGCAGTGTGGATTCGTAAGTTCGTTCAGGAACTTGGTGTTGTTCCTTCGAGTGCAGATCCTTTGGTTATCTTTTGTGATAACACTGGAGCAATCGCACAAGCAAAGGAACCACGGTCGCACCAGAAGTCCAAGCACATACAGAGACGGTTTCATTTGATCCGGGAGATCATTGATCGTGGCGAGATCAAAGTCTGCAAGGTTCATACAGATGACAATCTGGCAGACCCGCTTAATAAGCCTCTGGCGCAGCAGAAGCATGAGAAGCACTGTAATAATATGGGTTTGAGATTCCTCAACCATTAGATTAAGTGCAAGTGGGAGATTGTTGGGGTATGCCCTTAAGGCTAATGTTTGAGGCCTTGGGAATGTATCAGTATCATGTATAAACTCTTATGTTTATAAAGGTAATGGTTGTTATTCAGTTTGTTACATTGTCTTCTGCAATAAGTGTACTTCTGAATAATGTCTCAAAGCTGTTCAGCTAGGCTGACATGCAGTTATGTCCTTAGTCAAGATATCTTGGTGAACATGAGACAGCCTTGATATGATTGAGACTAATATGTGTTCTAATCTTATAGGATGCTTCGAGCATGGAATAAGATGTAGACTCATGGGTACATTGGATGTACTGGACAGACCCTACTAGGATATTTAATTGCTTGTCACAATATGAATAATCCTTGAATGCGACAAGTGGCACATTTCCTCTGACTTGAGATCACTTGTGTTTTCTAAATGATGATTGTCATTGTTTTGAGGTAGTTCAATATCATTTGAAACATAATGATTATAGACTATCTTGGATGGTGAGCTTGAATCAGGTTAGGGCACTAGTGATAGATATAGGATTGCCGTCTCCTTAAGTGGAGTGTGATGTTCTAAAGGGCCCCCCCTGGATGAGATGATTGAGAAAGTGTATGGCCATACCCAGATGACTATGTTCATCTGATCTAATCATGCTCATCATATTGGAGCTACAAGCTTGACACGCTTGTCCAATAAGAACATCCAGTGGCAAAGGAAGCATGTATGCCTTGTGAATTGGATTCACACTTGTGCTGTGGTTTGGGTGTAGTCTTGGAAGACTCTTTTCTTTATATCGGGAGATAGTGATGTGTTGCTAGATACCCCTCACTGATCGTGATAACGTGAGTTATCGTTACCGACGTTTAAAGGAAACCCTTAGGGTCGCACAAATTGATGATATGGCTTACTTAAGTCAGATCGTGTGGACTGAATTATTTGGGTTCAGTTTAAAGGGATTTAATCTCTAATTGTAAGTGAGATCTGGTCTGATCATGTTTGATTGATTAGGGCTTGAGATCGGTAAGCTTCGATTGAGAGATTGGATGCTGGATCGGTGAGATCAGGAGCATCAAGAGATGAACGGTTAGATCTGGAGCCTTAGGGTTTAATTAAGATCTAGACTGGATCGCTTGGCTTGATTGGTTCTTAAACCGAACCAAATTGAACCGGCTCATTATATGAGCGCATGGTTCAAAAGGAGATGGCGTGAACGTGTGAGCGAAGTGTGGTTTCTATTTTTAGAAACCATGATCTCCACTTGGAGATCTCTCATGTTCGAATAGGGATAATCCTATTCTCGCTTGTATCCCTATCGTGACTTCTCTCTCTCGACACTTTTGTGTGTGGCGGCGCTTGAAGCTACTGAGGAGGAGGATTCGGCCAAGAGTGATCAACATCTCCATCCCTTTCATTCGACAAAGACCCTTTGAAAGGCTTTGCTAGCACAAAGGATTCAAAGGAGTGAGCACATCGATCTTCTTGTGTGCGTCAACTTTGGAGAAGGTTCATTTGCGCCTTTGCTTCCAAGGCACCATCAAACCGATGGCTATGGTATGAGTTCTTCTTCATCCATTCAATCATTTAAAAGTTAATTATATGACATATAAAGATCTCTTGAAACCCTAGCTTCCCATGCGAAAATATTGTTATGCGCCATCTTTAGGGTTTCGCCCCCCCCCCCTCTTGAGGTTAGGGGACTTTCTATTCTTAAGGCTGAGAGGAAGCTGTATGTCCTCGAGACGGCAATACCGCCTCAACCCGCTCCGAACGCCGCAAGGGCGGTTCGGGAAGCTTATGAAAAGCACGTCAATGATAGCATTGATGTCGCTTGCCTGATGCTAGCGTCTATGACGCCACAGCTGCAGCGTCAACATGAAGATTTGTCTGCTATTGAAATAATAGCAAATCTCAAGTTGTTGTATGCTGCACAGGCAAGGACTGAACGCTACAATTTGACTAAACTTTTCTTTCAGAGCAAACTGGCTGAAGGGAGTCTAGTGGGAGCTCACGTACTCAAGATGATTGGGTACAAAGAGGCTCTAGAGAAACTGGGACACACCATCAATCAGGAGCTTGTTGTAGACATCATTCTGCAGTCTCTCCCGGCCTCTTTCGATCCATTCATTATTAATTTTAATATGAACAAGATCGACTGTACGCCGGCAGAGTTGCTGAACATGCTCTTGACTACAGAGCAGACTCAGTCTCGTGAGAAGGGAATGCCTTCATCCTCTGTCCTAATGGTTCCTTCTAGGAACAAGAAGAAGGGGAAGAAGGGCAAAGCCCCTATCAAGAGCTACAACAAGGCTCTAAAGCAAAAGATTAAGCGGTCAAAGGAATACAGATGCTTCCATTGTGGCCAGCTGGGTCACTGGAAGAAGGACTGTAAAGCGCTCCAAGGAGATAAGAAGGGAAGCAAGCCTTTCGCTTCTAGCTCAGGTATTTTTGTGACTGAGGTCATGTTTTCTTCTTCTATATCTTGGGTGTTGGACACTGCATGTGGAGTTCACATTTGTTCAAATGTACAGGAACTCAAGAGAAGAAGACAGGTGGGACAGCATGAGGTGGACCTACGAGTAGGAAACAGGGCACGGGTTGTTGCTGTTGCTGTAGGAGAATATCACATCTCTTTACCATCTGGTCTTGTATTAGAACTGGACAATTGTTATTTTGTACCAAGCATAACTAAGAATATTATCTCTATTCCTGCTCTTGTCAGGAAAGGGTTTTCCTTTGAATGCAAATTTTCAAAGTGTTATATCTCTTTTGATAATATTGTTTATGCTACTGGGTCGATTAACAATGGGTTATTCATGTTGGACATGGAATGTTCTATACAGCAGATTGATATTAAGAAAGCCAAGTATGCTGATGACAGCACCTTGCTATGGCATAGTCGTTTAGCCCATATTAACAAGAAACGCATTAAGCGGTTGCATGACCATGGACTGCTGGGATCATTCTCCTATGAGGAGCTTGATACATGCCAAGCTTGTTTAATGGGTAAAATGACGAAGTCTCCTTTTTCTAATTGAAAGTCCCCTTCAAGGGGGAGCGCAAAGGGGGTGAAACCCTAATAGGGGGCGCATGAAAAATTTCTAGGGTTTCAACTAGATCGATTGCATGAATATATATGATCAACTTTGATTATTATTTCAAAGATCAAGTTAAGATCTTTTACCATAGCCATGATGAAGGAGGCGGCTTGGAAGCAAGAGGGCAAATAAGCACTCCTCCAAAGAAAACGCACACTAGATGAGAGATGGCTACCTCCTTGGATGTTCCTTGTGCTAGCAAGAATCTCCCAAGTTTCTTGTCGTGTGTCGAAGTAGAGAGATGCTTGGCCGAACTCCCTTCTCGTCAAGCAAGAAGCTCTACCCAAGAGCCAAGGCGACAATTGAAGTGAATTGGCCATAATCGTTGAGGCGTTTTCAAGAGATGGCGTTACATGACTTCCAAATATGGAAAGTCATGAAGCCATGCGCTCACTCACAAGAAAACCGCCCAAACACAATCAAGCCTTGAACCATGCGTTCACATATGTGAACCGGTTCAAGCCAACTCAATTCAATTCAATTCGGTCCAAAGACCAAACCAAACCAGCCTATGGTCTAGATCTCTCTGAACCAAATGGCTCAAGATCTAACCGTTCATCTCATGATGTTCCTGATCTAACCGATCTAGAATCATCTCTCTCGATCGAAGCTTACCGATCTTAAGTCCTAATCAATCAAACATGATCAGACCAGATCTCACTTACAATCAGAGTTTAAACTCCTTTAAACTGAACCCAAACAATTCAGTCCACACGATCAGGCTTAAGTAAGCCATATCATCAAATTGTGCGACCCTGAGGGTTTCCTTTAAATGTCGGTAACGATAACTTACATTATCACGATCAGTGAGGGGTATCTAGCAACACATCACTGTCTCCCGATATAAAGGAAAGAGTCTTCCAAGACTACTCCCAAACCATAGCACAAGTGTGAATCCACTTCACTAGGCATACATGTTTCCTTTGCCACTGGATGTTCTTATTGGACAAGCGTGTCAAGCCTGTAGCTCCAATATGATGAGCATGATTGGATCAGATGAACATAGTCACCTGGGTATGGCCATACACTTTCTCAATCATCTCATTTAGGGGGGGCCCCTTTAGAACATCACACTCCTTAAACAAGGAGACGTCAATCCTATATCTATCACTAGTGTCCTAACCTGACTCATGATCATTATCCAAGATAATCTTTAACCATTATGTTTCAAATGATATTGAACTACCTCAAAACAATGACAATCATCATTTAGAAGCACAAGTGATCTCAAGTCAGAGGACATGTGCCACTTGTTGCATACAAGGATTATTCACATTGTGACAAGCAATTGAATATCCTAGTAGGGTCTGTCCAGTACATCCAATGCACCCATGAGTCTACATCTTATTCCATGCTCGAAGCATCCTATAAGATTAGAATACATATTAGTCTCAATCATATCAAGGCTGTCTCATGTTCACCAAGATATCTCGACTAAGGACATTACAGCATGTCAGCCTAGCTGAACAGCATTGAGACATTATTCAGAAGCACACTTATTGCAGCAGACAATGTAACATACTGAATAACAACCATTGCCTTTATAAGCATAAGAGTTTATATACATGATACTGATACAATCCCAAGGCCTCAAACATTAGCCTTTAAGGGCATACCCCAACAATCTCCCACTTGCACTTAATCTAATGGTTGAGAAATCTCAAACCCATATTATTACAGTGCTGCTCATGCTTCTGCTGCGCCAGAGGCTTGGTAAGCGGGTCAGCCAGATTGTCATCTGTATGAACCTTGCATATTTTTATCTCGCCACGATCAATGATCTCCCGGATCAAGTGAAACCGTCTCTGTATGTGCTCGGACTTCTGGTGCGACCGTGGTTCCTTTGCTTGTGCAATTGCTCCAGTGTTATCACAGAAGATAACCAAAGGATCTGCACTCGAAGGAACGACACCAAGTTCCTTAATGAACTTACGAATCCACACTGCCTCCTTGGATGCTTCTGAGGCTGCAACATACTCGGCTTCTGTTGTGGAATCAGCAACAGTAGACTATTTGAAACTTTTCCATACCACTACTCCACTATTCAAGCTAAAAACATAGCCTGATTGCGATCGGAAATCATCCTGGTCCGATTGGAACGAAGCGTCAGTATATCCTTCAATACTGAGTTCTTCCTGACCACCATATATCAAGAACATATCTTTGGTCCTCCGAAGATATTTCAAAATGTTCTTGACTGCAATCCAGTGTGCCTGACCTGGATTACTTTGGAATCGACTGGTCACGCTTAACCCGTAAGCGACGTCAGGGCGAGTACACAACATCGCATACATAATGGACCCAATAGCCGAAGCATAAGGCGTATTGTCCATTTCATCTTTCTCAGTCTGTGTTTGTGGACACTGACTCTTCGAAAGATTCAGACCATGTCTGACTGGAAGATGTCCTCTTTTAGAATTCTCTAAATGAAATCTCTCCAGGACTTTATCGATGTAAGTACTCTGGCACAGCCCGAGAAGCCTCTTAGATCTATCCCTGTAGATCTTCACACCTAATACATAGGCTGCTTCTCCTAAATCTTTCATCTGGAAACATTTCCTTAGCCATGCTTTAACAGCATGCATTTCAGGAATATCGTTTCCAATGATTAAGATATCATCGACGTAGAGGACTAGGAAAGTAATCACGCTCCCACTAAACCTCTTATATACACACGGGTCATCCACATTCTTGATGAAACCAAATTCACTGATTGATTCATCAAAACGAATATTCCAGCTTCTAGATGCTTGCTTAAGTCCATAAATGGACTTCTTTAATTTGCATATTTTATGACGATCTGATGGATTAGTGAAACCTTCAGGTTGTGTCATATACACATCCTCATCCAGTTTTCCATTAAGGAAAGCGGTCTTCACATCCATTTGCCAGATCTCATAATCGTAATATGCTGCTATCGCGAAAAGAATCCGAATAGACTTGAACATGGCTACAGGAGAGAAAGTTTCATCATAATCTATCCCGTAGATTTGTTTGAAACCTTTCGCAACTAGCCTGCCTTTATAGGTAACCACGTTACCATCCATGTCAATCTTCTTCTTGAAGATCCATTTACAGCCTATAGGGATTACTCCCGAAGGCGGATCAACCAAATCCCAGACTTGGTTATCTGACATGGAGTCTATCTCGGCTCGCATAGCTTCAAGCCACCTAGCTGACTCCGGTCCACTGACCGCATCCGCATAAGTGAGGGGTTCATCATTATCAATGATGTAGACTCCGTCATAGCGCTCAGGCTGTCGACGGATCCTTCCCGATCTACGCGGTTCCCGTGATATCTGAGCCTCAGGTTGTTCAGTAACCTGTTCTACCGGCTTAGGCTCATCCAACTCTGCTTGACTACTTTGTCCTTCCTCTGGATTCTCATCCAGCTTTATTTCTCTCCCACTGGCTTCTTGCAGAAGAAACTCCTTCTCAAGAAAAATTGCCGTCCGAGCAACAAATACCTTGTTCTCCTTGGGATCGTAGAAATAATAACCCTTAGTTTCCTTAGGGTATCCGACAAAGATACATTTCTCAGATCTGCTCTCCAGTTTCCCAGAGGCGAGCTTTTTGACATAAGCCTCGCAACCCCAGATCTTAATAAATGTCAAGCTCGGCTGTTTCCCATACCATAATTCATATGGAGTCTTTGAAACTGCCTTGGATGGCACTCGATTTAGTACCTTTGCAGCTGTTTCCAGTGCAAATCCCCAAAAGGAGTAAGGTAGAGTAGCCTGACTCATCATAGAACGAACCATGTCTAGTAACGTTCTATTTCTCCTCTCGGACACACCATTCCATTGCGGTGTTCCTGGCGGAGTGAGCTGTGAGATAATCCCACACTCTTTTAGATAGTCAGTAAACGCATGACTCAAGTATTCTCTACCTCGATCAGAACGAAGTGCCTTGATATTTCGGCCTAGCTGATTTTGTACTTCATTCTTGAACTCTTTGAACTTGTCAAAAGATTCACTCTTATGTCTCATCAGATAGACATACCCATATCTACTGAAATCATCAGTAAAGGTAATGAAGTACGAATAGCCACCTCTGGCATGTTTACTAAATGGCCCACACACATCACTGTGTATAAGGTCAAGTAAACCTGAAGCCCTTTGACCTTTGTGAGAAAAAGGGGACTTCGTCATTTTACCCATTAAACAAGCTTTGCATGTATCAATCTCCTCATAGGAGAAAGATCCCAGCAGTCCATGATCATGCAACCGCTTAATGCGCTTCTTGTTAATATGGCCTAAACGACTATGCCATAGCAAGGTGCTGTCATCAGCATACTTGGCTTTCTTATTATCAATGTTTTGTATAGAATATTCCATGTCCAACATGAATAACCCATTGTTAATTGAACCAGTAGCATAAACAATATTATCAAGAGTAAGATAACACTTTGAAATCTTGCATTCAAAGGAAAACCCTTTCCTGACAAGAGCAGGAATAGAGATAATATTTTTGGTAATACTGGGTACAAAGTAACAATTGTTTAATTCTAATACAATGCCAGATGGTAATGAGATGTAATAATCCCCTACAGCAACAGCAGCAACCCGTGCCACGTTTCCAACGCGTAGGTCCACCTCATGCTGTCCCACCTGTCTTCTTCTCTTGAGTTCCTGTACATTTGAACAAATGTGAACTCCACATGCTGTGTCCAACACCCATGAAATAGAAGAAGAGGATATCATTGTTGGGGTATGCCCTTAAGGCTAATGTTTGAGGCCTTGGGATTGTAATAGTATCATGTATAAACTCTTACGTTTATAAAGGCAATGGTTGTTATTCAGTTGGTTACATTGTCTGCTGCAATAATTGTACTTCTGAATAATGTCTCAAAGCTGTTCAGCTAGGCTGACATGCTGTAATGTCCTTAGTCGAGATATCTTGGTGAACATGAGACAACCTTGATATGATTGAGACTAATATGTGCTCTAATCTTATAGGATGCTTCGAGCATGGAATAAGATGTAGACTCATGGGTACATTGGATGTACTGGACAGACCCTACTAGGATATTCAATTGCTTGTCACAATGTGAATAATCCTTGATTGCAACAAGTGGCACATTTCCTCTGACTTGAGATCACTTGTGTTTTCTAAATGATGATTGTCATTGTTTTGAGGTAGTTCAATATCATTTGAAACATAATGGTTATAGACTATCTTGGATGGTGAGCTTGAGTCATGTTAGGGCACTAGTGATAGATATAGGATTGCCGTCTCCTTGTTTAAGGAGTGAGATGTTCTAAAGGGGCCCCCTGGATGAGATGATTGAGAAAGTGTATGGCCATACCCAGATGACTATGTTCATCTGATTTAATCATGCTCATCATATTGGAACTACAGGCTTGACACGCTTGTCCAATAAGAACATCCAGTGGCAAAGGAAACATGTATGCCTAGTGAAGGAGATTCACACTTGTGCTGTGGTTTGGGTGTAGTCTTGGAAGACTCTTTCCTTTATATCGGGAGACAGTGATGTGTTGCTAGATACCCCTCACTGATCGTGATAACGTAAGTTATCGTTACCGACATTTAAAGGAAACCCTCAGGGTCGCACAATTTGATGATATGGCTTACTTAAGTCAGATCGTGTGGACTAAATTATTTGGGTTCAGTTTAAAGGGATTTAATCTCTGATTGTAAGTGAGATCTGGTCTGATCATGTTTGATTGATTAGGGCTTGAGATCGGTAAGCTTCGATCGAGAGAATGGATGCTAGATCGGTGAGATCAGAAGCATCAAGAGATCAACGGTTAGATCTGGAGCCTTAGGGTTTAATCATGATCTAGACTGGATCGCTTGGCTTGATTGGTTCTTGAACCGAACCGAATTGAACCAGCTCATTAAGTGAGCGGATGGTTCATGAGATAAGAGGTTTGCGATTGGGGTAAACCCATGATCGCATATTGAGAAGTGGCATGCTATTTTTAGATAGCACTTCTCTAAACGTGACCACGCCTCACGTTTCTCCTCTTCACGCCTCTTCTCGCCTCGCCTCTCCACGGGTCGACACAAGTTCTCTCTTGTAGAGTCCCCTTCAAGGGGGAGCAAAACCCTAAAGTGATTAGCGCATACTATATTCATCTTGCGGAAGCTAGGGTTATAGGATCAACTCGCATGTTAAATGATCAACTCGAAAAGGGGCTAGTAAAGATTAATGAAAAACATTCATACCATCGCAATAGCCTAGATGTTGCCTTGGAAGCAAAGAGTCGATTGCCTCTTCTCCAAAGGGAATCGCACACAAGAGGATGATGGCAAACTCTTTGTCGCTCCTTGTGCTAGCAAGGGTCCAAAGTGTCTTTGATCGAATTGTGAGGGATGAAGACCTTGATCTCTCTTGGCCGAATCCTCCTCTAAACTCCAAGCCTCGCCGCACACCACAAGAGACTAGAGAGGAAGAGATGGATAGGCGAGAATAGAAAGCCCTATTCGAACGTGAGAGTGGTCTCCAAGTGGAGATCATGGTTACTAAAAATAGTCACCACTCTCGCTTCAATGTTCACGTCAAGTGAACAATTCGCCAAGCCTTGAACCATGCGCTCATTTCATGAGCCGGTTCACATTGGTTCGGTTTAAGAACCAATCAAGCCAATGATCTAGTCTAGATCTTAAATAAACCCTAAGGTTCCCGATCTAACCGTCGATCTCTTGGTGCTTCTGATCTGTCCGATCTAGCAACCATTCTCTCGATCGAAGCTTACCGATCTCAAGCCCTAATCAATCAAACATGATCAGACTAGATCTCACTCACAATCAGAGATTAAATCCCATTAAACTGAACCCAAACAATTCAGTCCACACGATCTGACTTAAGTAAGCCATATCATCAAATTGTGCGACCCTAAGGGTTTCCTTTAAATGTCGGTAACGATAACTGACGTCATCACGATCAGTGAGGGGTATCTAGCAACACATCACTGTCTCCCGATATAAAGGAAAGAGTCTTCCAAGACTACACCCAAACCATAGCACAAGTGTGAATCAAATCACAAAGCATACATATTTCCTTTGCCACTGGATGTTCTTATTGGACAAGCGTGTCAAGCTTGTAGCTCCAATATGATGAGCATGATTAGATCAGATGAACACTGTCACCTGGGTATGGCCATACTCTTTTCTCAATCATCTCATCCAGGGGGGCCCCTTTTAGAACATCACACTCCTTAAACAAGGAGACGGCAATCCTATGTCTATCACTAGTGCCCTAACCTGATTCAAGTTCACCATCCAAGATAATCTATAATCATTATGTTTCAAATGATATTGAACTATCTCAAAACAATGACAATCATCATTTAGAAAACACAAGTGATCTCAAGTCAGAGGAAATGTGCCACTTGTCATATTCAAGGAATATTCACATTGTGACAAACAATTGAACATCCTAGTAGGGTCTGTCCAGTACATCCAATGTACCCATGAGTCTACATCTTATTCCATGCTCGAAGCATCCTATAAGATTAGAACACATATTAGTCTTAACCATATCAAGGCTGTCTCATGTTCACCAAGATATATCGACTAAGGACATATAGCATGTCAGCCCAGCTGAACAGCTTTGAGACATTATTCAGAAGAACATATATTGCAGCAGACAATGTAAACAACTGAATAATAACCATGCCTTTATAAACATAACAGTTTATTACATGATACAGATACATTCCCACAGGCCTCAAACATTAGCCTTAAGGGCATACCCCAACAATCTCCCACTTGCACTTAATCTAATGGTTGAGAAATCTCAAACCCATATTATTACAGTGCTTCTCATGCTTCTGCTGCGCCAGAGGCTTGGTAAGCGGGTCTGCCAGATTGTCATCTGTATGAACCTTGCAGATTTTGGTCTCGCCACGATCTATGATCTCCCTGATCAAATGAAACCGTCTCTGTATGTGCTTGGACTTCTGGTGCGACCGTGGTTCCTTTGCTTGTGCGATTGCTCCAGTGTTATCACAAAAGATAACTAAAGGATCTGCACTCGAAGGAACGACACCAAGTTCTCTCACGAACTTACGAATCCACACTGCCTCCTTGGATGCTTCCGAGGCTGCAACATACTCGGCTTCTGTTGTGGAATCAGCAACAGTTGACTGTTTGAAACTCTTCCACACCACTGCACCTCCATTCAAGCTAAAAACATAGCCTGATTGCGATCGGAAATCATCCTGGTCTGACTGGAACGAAGCGTCAGTATATCCCTCTATACTGAGTTCTTCCTGACCACCTGATGTAGGGGGGAAGCGTGGAGTAAAACTACTGATGCAAAATTCAGTTATTTATTATTATTATTTTTTTTTTTGAATTTTCAGAAAATAGCATATTCATGAAAGCAACTAGAATTCCAAGAGTTCAGAAAATTATTATTTAGCTAATAATGCTATGTATCATTGGCTGATCTATTGAGTCTGGATTCACGTGGACTACTCCAAATGATGGAACAAAATGTATACTTCGTAGTAACGTCAAGGTTCTGGACTTTTGCTCCACCGATTGCTTAAAGCACCTGCACGAAAAACACTAATCAGATTAATTTCAAAACAGATGCAGGAATGTATCAAATATCAAAAGTTCCAAGGTGTCTTAGGAAGATCTGATGAATCTGGATTCATCGAACTACTCCATCGGGTAGAACAAGATTCGGGCTTGCTGTTAGCACCAAAGATTGGAGGTGGAGGCTTGTCAGAGTGCTTCAAAATCCTGCGTCAAGAAGGCTAGACAGATTAATACGGACAGCACACAGGAGACTCAAGTAGGCTGCAGGGGAGAAATCTGGAACAGGGGATGTTGCGCGGGAGCGGAGGAGGACTCGCCGGCGTTCGTCCGGTGGTGCATGATCGCCGGACCTGTTACGAAGGGGAGTCACTCTGATGATGGCGAAGATGTGGCCGGAGTTAGCGGGTGGATGGTGGCTGATCGGAGGAGAATCGTGCGGAAGAGTCGTGCTGGGCGGGAGCTCGGGGGAAACAGGGGATGGCGTCAGTGGCAGGGGCGGTCGCCGTTCGCCGGATGGTGGACGAAATCTAAAACTGCTACAACTGGAAGCTCGTATGAAGGAGGCGAGGACGTGGCCGGAGTTTGGGGTCGATTGGCCTCCTGTCGGAGGAGCACGATGCGGAAGGGCGGAACTAGGTCGCGAGCAGGGCGGAAACAGGGGATGGCGTCGGAGTTTCGATTCCGGCCATCGGTGAGGTGGATGGGCAGATCCCGGCGGCTGATGCTTCGTAAAGGAAAGGAAGAGTGGTGGCCGAAGTCTCGTGGAGATCCGGCCGGTGGATCGTCGGCGGCGAGCTTTCAAAGTTTCGGAACTGGGTGTGGTTGACGTATGCGGGTGTTTGCAGCGAAGTAGAGAGTTTGAGGGAGAAGAGGAGATTAGAGGGAAACGAGAAGAAGACTTGGTGACACAAGCACCTAGAGAAGGGGGGAGGAAGACATCCGATAGAGGAAGAAAACTATTTCCATCAATTCATTCAAAAACTCTGTCCGTTACATTGTGTTCGCGTGATACATATAGGTGAGGCTTCAGCACACGAACGTTGTATCTTCCTTCTATGGCAGCAGAGAATCCGTTGAAGGAGATGCTTCCTTGTTTGCAGCTTCCAATCGTGAGCAGCAGGGAGACGTTGAATGGGGAGATGTTGAAGAGACGTTGTTGCTTTCCTTCTTTGATAAAGACGAACGTTGCTGTTTCCATCATCGGCTCGCACGTTGTTGGAGAGTTGATGCTCGGCTGGAGAAGTTATTCCATGATGAGTGTTGCCGTTGGATGAGCTTCTTGATTGGCTGATTTAAAGCGCATTTGGATATTGCTGGATTGGCTTGAAAATATGCGGCAGCTTCTGGGCTTGAACGTCTTCACCATTATTTGTCGAAAGTAGTTCTTCTATTATTGAGCTAGCTTTATTAATTGAGCTTGCTAGCTTTATTCACGAGACTCCGAGCTTTCGTAGGTCGCCTACGGTAACCTTAGGCTCCACTTGTATCTTCTTGGCCGGTGGTCCCTGCCCCCATCATTTCTCCCCGGGTGAAAATAATTCTTCCCCGAAGAATTGTTCTTGTGTAGGTTGAGAATTTCTTGAGAGGCAAGAGCTAGTTGTTCCTCCAGGATCTGAATCTTCACAATGTTGTTAGTATCACAACATCCTGTCTTGTTGTTCCTTGTCCACGATCTAAGCTGCATATCAAGGGTACCTGCATTGAATTTCCTTTCTCGGCCGTACTCATTAGTAAGTTTGTCATAGAAAATCATAGGACTTATGAAAGAACAAGGAATGATGAAATCAACGTGCTCAACATCATTAAGTGTAAAGAGCAAATCATGTTTGGGTTTATTATGTTCTTTTGATCCTAATGGTGGCTTAATAGTGTGAGTAGAAGGACCTAAAAGACAGGATTCAAGCATCATAGGGTCCTGGTAGAGATTTTCTAAGTCTAGGGTTTGACCTAAAGGTTGAGGATTAGGATCTAGGTCAAGCTCAAAAGGTTCTAACTTAGGTTCAAGACATGGTTCAAGAAGACCTATGGGTTTGGGTTCAGCTTTAGGCTCTCTAATAGTAGTGCTAAGATCAAGTTGAGAACCTATGGGTATGGGCCCTAAGATTGAAGGTAGAAGTTTTGGCCCTAAAATTGAAGGTGAAGGTACTGGTTCTACTGGAAGGTTTGGTTCTTTATGTCTTACTTCTTCAAGTTCACTAGTTTCATCAAGACATGAGTTAGGTTCTAAAGTAGGCTCCAAAGTTTGTTCAAGTTCTAAAGGGGTCTCTAAAGGTGACTTAGGGTTAGGTTGACTATCAGATAAGTCAACTAAAGGTTCCCTAGTATTGGATTTACACTCATCTAGGGGTATGTTCAGAATGGTTGTAGGTAGGTCAAGTTTCCTCCTATGTGTTGCTTTAAGATTCTGCTCTACCTCAGTAGCTATTTTGAAAGCTTCTTCTAAAGTGTGTATGGGGTAGTAGGTTAGACCTTTCCAAATATCAAATCTAAGGCCATTCTTAAACCTATTAAGCATAACCCTAGGAGTTTCTCTAATTCTACTCCTATAGCGGAGATCATTAAACTCGAATATATATTCAGGCACTGTCATATTTTTCTGTGTAAGGCTAATAAATTGTTCACAAAAGTTTTATGGAGAAATGGAGAATCATATTTTTCTTCTAGTTTATAAAGCATCTCATCCCATTTTTCAATAGGGGGGCGTCTAAACATTTCTAGGTTTCTTTCTACACTGGTCCAGTATAATTTAGCTGTGCCTTCTAGGAGACATCGGGTGAACCTAACTTTGCAATGTTCGGGCATGGCAGTTGAATAAAAATAATGCTCAAGTTTTGTTATCCAATCACTAAAATCCATAGGGTTAAGAGAACCACTAAAGGTAGGGGGTTGGAGTCTAGTAGCCATGGGATGTTTTGAAAACACAATATAATCCTTTGAAAATAGAGCTCCCTAAGATGTCAAAAATGATTTCAGCTAGTATGAAAAATTTATCTCAGAATAACAAACTAGCATGCAAACAATAAGCACATAATAATTTTTTTTTTCTTTATCAAATAGCAAAAGTATGCAAACTAAATGATATGAACAATGAAACATGAAACTAGAATGCAAAACTAAATATAAAGAAACATGAAGGATTTTTTTTTTTTTTTTCAAATGCAAGTAATTAGCAAAACATGCAAAGCAATAGGCAATAAAATATGAAACCAAGAACTAACATTTTTTTTTTTTTTTATGCAAAGAACAAAGCAAGGATCGTGTAGGCAGACAAGAGTTGCCAACGAACTGCTCTGATACCAAACTGATGTAGGGGGGAAGCGTGGAGTAAAACTACTGATGCAAAATTCAGTTATTTATTATTATTATTTTTTTTTTTGAATTTTCAGAAAATAGCATATTCATGAAAGCAACTAGAATTCCAAGAGTTCAGAAAATTATTATTTAGCTAATAATGCTATGTATCATTGGCTGATCTATTGAGTCTGGATTCACGTGGACTACTCCAAATGATGGAACAAAATGTATACTTCGTAGTAACGTCAAGGTTCTGGACTTTTGCTCCACCGATTGCTTAAAGCACCTGCACGAAAAACACTAATCAGATTAATTTCAAAACAGATGCAGGAATGTATCAAATATCAAAAGTTCCAAGGTGTCTTAGGAAGATCTGATGAATCTGGATTCATCGAACTACTCCATCGGGTAGAACAAGATTCGGGCTTGCTGTTAGCACCAAAGATTGGAGGTGGAGGCTTGTCAGAGTGCTTCAAAATCCTGCGTCAAGAAGGCTAGACAGATTAATACGGACAGCACACAGGAGACTCAAGTAGGCTGCAGGGGAGAAATCTGGAACAGGGGATGTTGCGCGGGAGCGGAGGAGGACTCGCCGGCGTTCGTCCGGTGGTGCATGATCGCCGGACCTGTTACGAAGGGGAGTCACTCTGATGATGGCGAAGATGTGGCCGGAGTTAGCGGGTGGATGGTGGCTGATCGGAGGAGAATCGTGCGGAAGAGTCGTGCTGGGCGGGAGCTCGGGGGAAACAGGGGATGGCGTCAGTGGCAGGGGCGGTCGCCGTTCGCCGGATGGTGGACGAAATCTAAAACTGCTACAACTGGAAGCTCGTATGAAGGAGGCGAGGACGTGGCCGGAGTTTGGGGTCGATTGGCCTCCTGTCGGAGGAGCACGATGCGGAAGGGCGGAACTAGGTCGCGAGCAGGGCGGAAACAGGGGATGGCGTCGGAGTTTCGATTCCGGCCATCGGTGAGGTGGATGGGCAGATCCCGGCGGCTGATGCTTCGTAAAGGAAAGGAAGAGTGGTGGCCGAAGTCTCGTGGAGATCCGGCCGGTGGATCGTCGGCGGCGAGCTTTCAAAGTTTCGGAACTGGGTGTGGTTGACGTATGCGGGTGTTTGCAGCGAAGTAGAGAGTTTGAGGGAGAAGAGGAGATTAGAGGGAAACGAGAAGAAGACTTGGTGACACAAGCACCTAGAGAAGGGGGGAGGAAGACATCCGATAGAGGAAGAAAACTATTTCCATCAATTCATTCAAAAACTCTGTCCGTTACATTGTGTTCGCGTGATACATATAGGTGAGGCTTCAGCACACGAACGTTGTATCTTCCTTCTATGGCAGCAGAGAATCCGTTGAAGGAGATGCTTCCTTGTTTGCAGCTTCCAATCGTGAGCAGCAGGGAGACGTTGAATGGGGAGATGTTGAAGAGACGTTGTTGCTTTCCTTCTTTGATAAAGACGAACGTTGCTGTTTCCATCATCGGCTCGCACGTTGTTGGAGAGTTGATGCTCGGCTGGAGAAGTTATTCCATGATGAGTGTTGCCGTTGGATGAGCTTCTTGATTGGCTGATTTAAAGCGCATTTGGATATTGCTGGATTGGCTTGAAAATATGCGGCAGCTTCTGGGCTTGAACGTCTTCACCATTATTTGTCGAAAGTAGTTCTTCTATTATTGAGCTAGCTTTATTAATTGAGCTTGCTAGCTTTATTCGCGAGACTCCGAGCTTTCGTAGGTCGCCTACGGTAACCTTAGGCTCCACTTGTATCTTCTTGGCCGGTGGTCCCTGCCCCCATCATTTCTCCCCGGGTGAAAATAATTCTTCCCCGAAGAATTGTTCTTGTGTAGGTTGAGAATTTCTTGAGAGGCAAGAGCTAGTTGTTCCTCCAGGATCTGAATCTTCACAATGTTGTTAGTATCACAACATCCTGTCTTGTTGTTCCTTGTCCACGATCTAAGCTGCATATCAAGGGTACCTGCATTGAATTTCCTTTCTCGGCCGTACTCATTAATAAGTTTGTCATAGAAAATCATAGGACTTATGAAAGAACAAGGAATGATGAAATCAACGTGCTCAACATCATTAAGTGTAAAGAGCAAATCATGTTTGGGTTTATTATGTTCTTTTGATCCTAATGGTGGCTTAATAGTGTGAGTAGAAGGACCTAAAAGACAGGATTCAAGCATCATAGGGTCCTGGTAGAGATTTTCTAAGTCTAGGGTTTGACCTAAAGGTTGAGGATTAGGATCTAGGTCAAGCTCAAAAGGTTCTAACTTAGGTTCAAGACATGGTTCAAGAAGACCTATGGGTTTGGGTTCAGCTTTAGGCTCTCTAATAGTAGTGCTAAGATCAAGTTGAGAACCTATGGGTATGGGCCCTAAGATTGAAGGTAGAAGTTTTGGCCCTAAAATTGAAGGTGAAGGTACTGGTTCTACTGGAAGGTTTGGTTCTTTATGTCTTACTTCTTCAAGTTCACTAGTTTCATCAAGACATGAGTTAGGTTCTAAAGTAGGCTCCAAAGTTTGTTCAAGTTCTAAAGGGGTCTCTAAAGGTGACTTAGGGTTAGGTTGACTATCAGATAAGTCAACTAAAGGTTCCCTAGTATTGGATTTACACTCATCTAGGGGTATGTTCAGAATGGTTGTAGGTAGGTCAAGTTTCCTCCTATGTGTTGCTTTAAGATTCTGCTCTACCTCAGTAGCTATTTTGAAAGCTTCTTCTAAAGTGTGTATGGGGTAGTAGGTTAGACCTTTCCAAATATCAAATCTAAGGCCATTCTTAAACCTATTAAGCATAACCCTAGGAGTTTCTCTAATTCTACTCCTATAGCGGAGATCATTAAACTCGAATATATATTCAGGCACTGTCATATTTTTCTGTGTAAGGCTAATAAATTGTTCACAAAAGTTTTATGGAGAAATGGAGAATCATATTTTTCTTCTAGTTTATAAAGCATCTCATCCCATTTTTCAATAGGGGGGCGTCTAAACATTTCTAGGTTTCTTTCTACACTGGTCCAGTATAATTTAGCTGTGCCTTCTAGGAGACATCGGGTGAACCTAACTTTGCAATGTTCGGGCATGGCAGTTGAATAAAAATAATGCTCAAGTTTTGTTATCCAATCACTAAAATCCATAGGGTTAAGAGAACCACTAAAGGTAGGGGGTTGGAGTCTAGTAGCCATGGGATGTTTTGAAAACACAATATAATCCTTTGAAAATAGAGCTCCCTAAGATGTCAAAAATGATTTCAGCTAGTATGAAAAATTTATCTCAGAATAACAAACTAGCATGCAAACAATAAGCACATAATAATTTTTTTTTTTCTTTATCAAATAGCAAAAGTATGCAAACTAAATGATATGAACAATGAAACATGAAACTAGAATGCAAAACTAAATATAAAGAAACATGAAGGATTTTTTTTTTTTTTTTTTTCAAATGCAAGTAATTAGCAAAACATGCAAAGCAATAGGCAATAAAATATGAAACCAAGAACTAACATTTTTTTTTTTTTTTTATGCAAAGAACAAAGCAAGGATCGTGTAGGCAGACAAGAGTTGCCAACGAACTACTCTGATACCAAACTGATGTAGGGGGGAAGCGTGGAGTAAAACTACTGATGCAAAATTCAGTTATTTATTATTATTATTTTTTTTTTTTGAATTTTCAGAAAATAGCATATTCATGAAAGCAACTAGAATTCCAAGAGTTCAGAAAATTATTATTTAGCTAATAATGCTATGTATCATTGGCTGATCTATTGAGTCTGGATTCACGTGGACTACTCCAAATGATGGAACAAAATGTATACTTCGTAGTAACGTCAAGGTTCTGGACTTTTGCTCCACCGATTGCTTAAAGCACCTGCACGAAAAACACTAATCAGATTAATTTCAAAAACAGATGCAGGAATGTATCAAATATCAAAAGTTCCAAGGTGTCTTAGGAAGATCTGATGAATCTGGATTCATCGAACTACTCCATCGGGTAGAACAAGATTCGGGCTTGCTGTTAGCACCAAAGATTGGAGGTGGAGGCTTGTCAGAGTGCTTCAAAATCCTGCGTCAAGAAGGCTAGACAGATTAATACGGACAGCACACAGGAGACTCAAGTAGGCTGCAGGGGAGAAATCTGGAACAGGGGATGTTGCGCGGGAGCGGAGGAGGACTCGCCGGCGTTCGTCCGGTGGTGCATGATCGCCGGACCTGTTACGAAGGGGAGTCACTCTGATGATGGCGAAGATGTGGCCGGAGTTAGCGGGTGGATGGTGGCTGATCGGAGGAGAATCGTGCGGAAGAGTCGTGCTGGGCGGGGAGCTCGGGGGGAAACAGGGGATGGCGTCAGTGGCAGGGGCGGTCGCCGTTCGCCGGATGGTGGACGAAATCTAAAACTGCTACAACTGGAAGCTCGTATGAAGGAGGCGAGGACGTGGCCGGAGTTTGGGGTCGATTGGCCTCCTGTCGGAGGAGCACGATGCGGAAGGGCGGAACTAGGTCGCGAGCAGGGCGGAAACAGGGGATGGCGTCGGAGTTTCGATTCCGGCCATCGGTGAGGTGGATGGGCAGATCCCGGCGGCTGATGCTTCGTAAAGGAAAGGAAGAGTGGTGGCCGAAGTCTCGTGGAGATCCGGCCGGTGGATCGTCGGCGGCGAGCTTTCAAAGTTTCGGAACTGGGTGTGGTTGACGTATGCGGGTGTTTGCAGCGAAGTAGAGAGTTTGAGGGAGAAGAGGAGATTAGAGGGAAACGAGAAGAAGACTTGGTGACACAAGCACCTAGAGAAGGGGGGAGGAAGACATCCGATAGAGGAAGAAAACTATTTCCATCAATTCATTCAAAAACTCTGTCCGTTACATTGTGTTCGCGTGATACATATAGGTGAGGCTTCAGCACACGAACGTTGTATCTTCCTTCTATGGCAGCAGAGAATCCGTTGAAGGAGATGCTTCCTTGTTTGCAGCTTCCAATCGTGAGCAGCAGGGAGACGTTGAATGGGGAGATGTTGAAGAGACGTTGTTGCTTTCCTTCTTTGATAAAGACGAACGTTGCTGTTTCCATCATCGGCTCGCACGTTGTTGGAGAGTTGATGCTCGGCTGGAGAAGTTATTCCATGATGAGTGTTGCCGTTGGATGAGCTTCTTGATTGGCTGATTTAAAGCGCATTTGGATATTGCTGGATTGGCTTGAAAATATGCGGCAGCTTCTGGGCTTGAACGTCTTCACCATTATTTGTCGAAAGTAGTTCTTCTATTATTGAGCTAGCTTTATTAATTGAGCTTGCTAGCTTTATTCGCGAGACTCCGAGCTTTCGTAGGTCGCCTACGGTAACCTTAGGCTCCACTTGTATCTTCTTGGCCGGTGGTCCCTGCCCCCATCACCACCATATATCAAGAACATATCTTTGGTTCTCCGCAGATATTTTAAAATGTTCTTGACTGCAATCCAGTGTGCCACACCTGGATTACTTTGGAAACGACTGGTCACGCTTAACCCGTAAGCGACGTCTGGGCGAGTACACAACATCGCATACATAATGGATCCAATAGCCGAAGCATAAGGCGTATTGTCCATTTCATCTTTCTCAGTCTGTGTTTGTGGACACTGACTCTTCGAAAGACTCAGACCATGTCTGACTGGAAGATATCCTCGTTTAGAATTCTCTAAATGAAATCTTTCCAGGACTTTATCGATGTAAGTACTCTGGCACAGCCCGAGAAGCCTCTTAGATCTATCCCTGTAGATCTTCACACCTAACACATAGGCTGCTTCTCCTAGATCTTTCATTTGGAAACATTTCCTCAGCCATGCCTTCACAGCATGCATTTCAGGAATGTCATTTCCAATGATCAAGATATCATCGACGTAGAGGACTAGGAAAGTAATCACGCTCCCACTAAACCTCTTATATACACACGGGTCATCCTCGTTCTTGATGAAACCAAATTCACTGATTGATTCATCAAAACGAATATTCCAGCTTCTTGATGCTTGCTTGAGTCCATAAATGGACTTCTTTAACTTGCATATCTTATGACGATCTGCTGGATTAGTGAAACCCTCAGGTTGTGTCATGTACACATCCTCATCCAGATTTCCATTAAGGAAAGCTGTTTTCACATCCATCTGCCAGATCTCATAATCATAATATGCAGCTATCGCGAAAAGAATCCGAATAGACTTAAACATAGCTACAGGTGAGAAAGTTTCATCATAATCTATCCCGTAGATTTGTTTGAAACCTTTCGCAACTAGCCTGCCTTTATAGGTAACCACGTTACCATCCATGTCAATCTTCTTCTTGAAGATCCACTTACAGCCTATAGGGATAACTCCCGGAGGCGGATCAACCAAATCCCAGACTTGGTTATCTGACATGGAGTCCATCTCGGCGCGCATAGCTTCAAGCCATCTCGCTGACTCCGGTCCATTGACCGCATCCGCATAAGTGAGGGGTTCATCATTATCAATGATGTAGACTCCGTCATAACGCTCAGGTTGTCGACGGATCCTTCCCGATCTTCGCGGTTCCCCGTGATATCTGAGCCTCAGGTTGTTCAATAACCTGATCTACCGGCTCAGGCTCATCCAATTCTGCTTGAGCACTTTGTCCTACCTCTGAATTCTCATCCAGCTTTATTTCTCTCCCACTGGCCTCTTGCAGAAGAAACTCCTTCTCAAGAAATATGGCCGTCCGAGCAACAAAAACCTTGTTCTCTTTGGGGTCGTAGAAATAATAACCCTTAGTTTCCTTAGGGTAACCGACAAAGATACATTTGTCAGATCTGCTCTCTAGTTTCCCAGAGGCGAGCTTTTTAACATAAGCCTCGCAGCCCCAGATCCTGATAAATGTCAAGCTTGGCTGTTTCCCATCCATAACTCATATGGCGTCTTTGAAACTGCCTTGGATGGCACTCGGTTTAGTACCTTTGCAGCTGTTTCCAGCGCAAAACCCCAAAAGGAGTATGGAAGAGTAGCCTGACTCATCATAGAACGAACCATATCAAGTAACGTTCTATTTCTCCTTTCGGACACACCATTCCATTGCGGTGTTCCTGGCGGAGTGAGCTGTGAGATAATCCCACACTCCTTCAGATAGTCAGTAAACGCGTGACTTAGGTATTCACCACCTCGATCTGAGCGAAGTGCCTTGATATTTCGGCCTAGCTGATTCTGTACTTCATTTTTGAACTCTTTGAACTTGTCAAAAGATTCACTCTTATGTCTCATCAGATAGACATACCCATACCTACTGAAATCATCAGTAAAGGTAATGAAGTACTGATAGCCACCTCTGGCATATTTACTAAATGGCCCACACACATCACTGTGTATAAGGTCAAGTAAACCTGAAGCCCTTTGACCTTTGTGAGGAAAAGGTGACTTCGTCATTTTACCCATTAAACAAGCCTTGCATGTATCAATCTCCTTGTAGGAGAATGATCCCAGCAGTCCATAATCATGCAACCGCTTAATGCGTTTCTCGTTTATATGGCCTAAACGACTATGCCATAGCAAGGTGCTGTCATCAGCATACTTGGCTTTCTTAATATCAATTTGCTGTATCGAACATTCCATGTCCAACATGTATAACCCATTGCTAATTGAACCAGTTGCATAAACAATATTATCAAAAGACAAAATACACTTTGAAATATTGCATTCAAAGGAAAATCCCTTCCTGACAAGAGCAGGAATGGAGATAATATTTTTAGTAATACTGGGAACAAAATAACAATTGTTTAGTTCCAATACAATTCCAGATGGTAAAGAAATGAAGTAGTCTCCTACAGCAACAGCAGCAACCCGTGCCCCGTTTCCAACGCGTAGGTCCACCTCATGCTGTCCCACCTGCCTTCTTCTCTTGAATTCCTGTACATTTGAACAAATGTGAACTCCACATGCAGTGTCCAACACCCATGATATAGAAGAAGAAAACATGACCTCAGTCACGAATATACCTGAGCCAGAAGCGAAGCTTCCCCTCTTATCTCCTTGGAGCGCTTTACAGTCCTTTTTCCAGTGACCCAGCTGGCCACAGTGGAAACACCTGTTGTTAGAGTATGCCCTTAAGGCTAATGTTTGAGGCCTTTGGGATTGTAATAGTATCATGTAATAAACTGTTGTGTTTATAAAGGCATGGTTGTTATTCAGATTGTTACCTTGTCTGCTATAATAAGTGTACTTCTGAATAATGTCTCAAAGCTGTTCAGCTGGGCTGACATGCTCTTTGTCCTTAGTCGAGATATCTTGGTGAACATGAGACAACCTTGATATGATTGAGACTAATATGTGTGCTAATCTTATAGGATGCTTCGAGCATGGAATAAGATGTAGACTCATGGGTACATTGGATGTACTGGACAGACCCTACTGGGATATTCAATTGCTTGTCACAATGTGAATGATCCTTGTAAGCACCAAGTGGCACATGTCCTCTGACTTGAGATCACTTGTGTTTCTAAATGATGATTGTCATTATTTTGAGGTAGTTCAATATCATTTGAAAGATAATGATTATAGACTATCTTGGATGGTGAGCTTGAATCAGGTTAGGGCACTAGTGATAGACATAGGATTGCCGTCTCCTTGTTTAAAGAGTGTGATGTTCTAAGGGGCCCCCCCCGATATGAGATGATTGAGGAAGTGTATGGCCATACCCAGATGACTATGTTCATCTGATCTAATCATGCTCATCGTATTGGAGTTACAAGCTTGACCCGCTTGTCCAATAAGAACATCCAGTGGCAAAGGACACATGTATGCCTAGTGAAGTTGATTCACACTTGTGCTATGGTTTGGGTGGAGTCTTGGAAGACTCTTTCCTTTATATCGGGAGACAGTGATGTGTTGCTAGATACCCCTCACTGATTGTGATAACGAAAGTTATCGTTACCGACATTTAAAGGAAACCCTCAGGGTCGCACAATTTGATGATATGGCTTACTTAAGTCAGATCGTGTGGACTGAACTGTTTAGACTCAGTTTAAACGAGTTTAGACTCTGATTGTGAGTGAGATCTGGTCTGATCATGTTTGATTGATTAGGGCTTGAGATCGGTAAGCTTCGATCGAGAGTATGCATGCTAGATCGAAGAGATCAGGAGCATCAAGAGATGAACGGTTAGATCTTGAACCATTTGGTTCAAAGAGATCTAGACCATGGCTTGGGCTGGTTTAATGAACCGAATTGGGTTGAACCTAATTGACTTGAACCGGTTCACATGGGTGAACGTATGGTTCAAGGTGTAAAGGCTTGTTGGGCGTTTTTTTTCTTCAAGTGAGCGCATGGCTTGAAAACCTTCCATTTATGGAAGTGTAACGCCATGACTTGATTGGAGAAGGCTTAACGCAAATCGGTTTTACTGAATTGTCATCTTCGTTGGACGAATGAGGATTCTTGGAGACGGTAGCTCTCGGCCAAGCGCATCTCAACACACGACAAGGACATTGGGATCTCTTGCTAGCACAAGGAAGATCCTAAAGGGTAGCCACCCCTCATCTTGTGTGTGAACTTGAAGAGGAGACCTACTTTGATCTCTTGCTTCCAAGCCGCCACCCTCTTCATGGCTTTGGTATGAGTTCTCATAACTTCAAGTTGATCATATAGTTATCATATTCGATCTTGTTTAGAAACCCTTTTCGCCATGCTTGTTAGAATCGCAAGTTTAGGGTTTCTCCCCCCTTTTGAACTAGGGGTTCCTTCAATTGGTATCAGAGCTGGTTCTTGATATGATCTATATGATTGCTTCAAGTCCTTGTGATCCATACATGTTGTGCTTACTTTTACTTGATGTATGCTTTGTTTACATGAAGTTGCGCTTGTATCATGCTTACATCAATTTGCGCTTGTATCATGGTTAGATGAAGTATGCGCTCCCCCTTGAAGGGGACCCCCCTAAAGTTTGCGCTCCCCCTTGAAGGGGACCCCCTTAGATCTAAGGGTTATCAACTTGCAAGCATGTTGTTTGTTTGTTTGTTTGCGCATGTTCTAGAAGTTTTCCAAAACTTATATCTTGCGCGCATGATTAGATCTAAGGTGCCACTATATTAAATCCTTAGATGGGTTGATAGGGTTGAAAGCATCTTCTAGGTTAGATCCAACTAGTCTGATCAGACCATCTGACAGCCTAGATGGGTTGACCTGATAGCACCTGTGCGCAAGCACAAGGTGGCTATGGGTTGACTGCATCTAGGGCGTGTAGCGAGGTCTGGTTGAGACACTATTGAACACACATGAGTTAGGCCCGGGGTCACACCCGCTTGCCAAAACTCATGAGGGTGGTTCAGCCCTTGGCGCATGCATGGTTGACCATTAGGTCAACACGGGTCAGTTAGGACTCGGTGCATGCAAGGGCAAAGGATCTAACTAGATGGATGAGTGGATCCCCATCAATGGACCATTGTAAGGTTATAGGGCTCATAAGGAAATTAAAATTGATGCCATGGGGTATTTTCAAAAAAAAAAAAAATTTATTTCCTGATTGGATCACATGTTGATTGAACCATATGCTTGTTTATTTAGTCTTATGTGGGTTGCCCTATTGTGTGCTGTGCTGGGGCCTGCGTGCCTGGTAATTTATAAGTTAAATTTATTGTGGTCTGCGAATCACTTTTTCATTAATTTATTGTATATTTGACCTACGAGTCAAAGCTTGTCTAGATAGATCAAATTGTATTTGATTAGACAAGAGCACAAATGCACACATCCCAAAGGAGCATTCAGCTGGTGGCGCACCTGAGGTGCTCTTGGCGCTAGGGCCCTGGGTTGGACCAGATGAGATGCAAAAGAGCTCAAGTGAAGACTTAAGGAAAATTAAGGTCTTACTAGGGTTCATGGGCTTTTACCACATAAGATCATGCTTTCTATTTATTGTTTAAATAATTAGAATTGCATGTTTAAGTTTATCTTCTGCTATCACCATAGGACTTGCATGATAGTGAAGAAGATAAAAGACCGTTAAAATCCAACGCTAATATATCAAGCTCGTAAGCCTTCTGACGCGAAACCTCGCCGTTCTGACTATCGTTGGAGCCGTGTTGAACCCACTCAGTGGGCACGTCCATCTATCTTCAGACGGTGCTGGATTTCACCTGCGTGTTACAGAGTTGGGATTTATCCCCTCTCGTTGCTCAGCATAGCACGTGGTGGTCCAGGGAGTAGGTCAGGTCAGCTTGACCATGTAGGCTGCATATGTGGCGCATATGGTAGCACATGGAGGCAGCCATCTGTGGGATCAGAGACTGTGTTGTACCAACTCAGTTGGCACAGTCTGCTGGATTGCCCAGATGAAGGGGAATCGCACGGGTTGGCGATTGGCTGGGACAGCCTACCAGAAATTAGTGCTTGTCATCTCTGTGCATCTTATCTCGCCTGAGCGGGACGCGGAGACCAAGTATGAAATCTGGATCCCATCTCACTAAAAGAGTGTTACTCTTTCGGACTGTTTACTGGATTTTTCAGTCAGACAAAATAGTGAGAAAAGAATCTTTCTTAAGTCCTGGACTGATTCTGAACATTGATACTGACCTTGCTGTTCTTGCTTGTTGTAGATTCCTGCAGCAACGAACACCATGAGCTTCAATGTGCGATCCCTACTGGAAAGGGAGAAGTTTGCTGGGCCAAACTTCTCTGACTGGTTTGGACACCTTAAGATCGTTCTTAAGGCAGAGAGGAAACTGTATGTCCTCGAGACGGCGATACCGCCGCAGCCCGCTCCGAACGCCGCAAGGGCGGTTCGGGATGCCTATGAAAAGCACATCAATGATAGCATTGATGTCGCTTGCCTGATGCTAGCGTCTATGACGCCACCGCTGCAGCGTCAGCATGAGGATATGTCGGCTATAGAGATTATAGCGAACCTCAAGATGCTGTATGCTGCACAGGCGAGGACTGAGCGCTATAATCTGACGAAGCTCTTCTTTCAGAGCAAACTGGCTGATGGGAGCCCAGTGGGAGCTCACGTGCTCAAGATGATTGGGCACAAGGAGGCTCTGGAGAAACTGGGGCATACCATCAACCAGGAGCTTGCTGTGGATATTATTCTGCAGTCTCTCCCGCCCTCTTTCGATGCGTTCATCATTAATTTTAATATGAACAAAATCGATTGTACGCCGGCAGAGCTGCTGAATATGCTCTTGACCACTGAGGAAACTCTGAAGGGTAAGCCTTCAACCTCTGTCTTGTTGGTTCCTTCTAGGAACAAGAAGAAGGGGAAGAAGGGCAAGGCCCCTGTCAAGAATTACAGCAAGGCTCTGAAACAGAAGGTGAAGCGGTCGAAGGACAACAGGTGTTTCCACTGTGGCCAGCTGGGTCACTGGAAAAAGGACTGTAAAGCGCTCCAAGGAGATAAGAGGGGAAGCATTGCTTCTGGCTCAGGTATATTCGTGACGGAAGTCATGGTTTCATCTTCTTCTATTTCATGGGTGTTGGACACTGCATGTGGAGTTCACATTTGTTCAAATGTACAGGAACTCAAGAGAAGAAGGCAGGTGGGACAGCATGAGGTAGACCTACGAGTTGGAAGCGGGGCACGGGTTGCTGCTGTTGCTGTAGGAGACTATTTCATTACTTTACCATCTGGCATTGTATTAGAATTAAACAATTGTTATTTTGTACCCAGTATTACCAAGAATATTATCTCTATTCCTGCTCTTGTCAGGAAAGGATTTGCCTTTGAATGCAAAATTTCAAAGTGTGTTTTAACTTATGATAATATTGTGTATGCGACTGGTTCAATTAACAATGGGTTATTCATGTTGGACATGGAATATTCTATACAAAACATTGATAATAAGAAAGCCAAGTATGCTGATGACAGCACCTTGCTTTGGCATAGTCGTTTAGGCCATATAAACGAGAAGCGCATTAAGCGGTTGCATGATCATGGACTGCTGGGATCTTTCTCCTATGAGGAGATTGATACATGCAAAGCTTGTTTGATGGGTAAAATGACGAAGTCTCCTTTTCCTAACAAAGGACAAAGGGCTTTAGGTTTACTTGACCTTATACACAGTGATGTGTGTGGGCCTTTCAGTAAACATGCCAGAGGTGGCTATCAGTACTTCATTACCTTTACTGATGATTTCAGTAGGTATGGTTATGTCTATCTGATGAGACATAAGAGTGAATCTTTTGACAAGTTCAAAGAGTTCAAAAATGAAGTACAAAATCAGTTAGGCCGAAATATCAAGGCACTTCGTTCTGATCGAGGTGGTGAATACCTAAGTCGAGAGTTTACTGACTATCTGAAAGAGTGTGGGATTATCTCACAGCTCACTCCACCAGGAACACCGCAATGGAATGGTGTGTCCGAGAGGAGAAATAGAACGTTACTTGATATGGTTCGTTCTATGATGAGTCAGGCTACTCTACCGTACTCCTTTTGGGGTTTTGCACTGGAGACAGCTGCAAAGGTACTAAACCGAGTGCCATCCAAGGCAGTTTCAAAGACGCCATATGAGTTATGGTATGGGAAACAGCCTAGCTTGACATTTATCAGGATCTGGGGTTGCGAGGCTTATGTCAAAAAGCTCGCCTCTGGGAAACTGGAGAGCAGATCTGATAAATGCATCTTTGTCGGTTACCCTAAGGAAACTAAGGGTTATTATTTCTTCGATCCCAAAGAGAACAAGGTTTTTGTTGCTCGGACGGCCATATTTCTTGAGAAGGAATTTCTTCTGCAAGAGGCCAGTGGGAGAGAAATAAAACTGGATGAGAATCCAGAGGAAGGACAAAGTGCTCAAGCACAGTTGGATGAGCCTGAGCCGGTAGATCAGGTTATTGAACAACCTGAGGCTCAAATAACACGGGAACCGCGAAGATCGGGAAGGATCCGTCGTCAGCCTGAGCGCTATGACGGAGTCTACATCATTGATAATGATGAACCCCTCACTTATGCGGATGCGGTCAGTGGACCGGAGTCAGCTAGATGGCTTGAAGCTATGCGGGCCGAGATGGACTCCATGTCAGATAACCAAGTCTGGGATTTGGTTGATCCGCCTCCGGGAGTAATCCCTATAGGCTGTAAATGGATCTTCAAGAAGAAGATTGACATGGATGGTAACGTGGTTACCTATAAAGGCAGGCTAGTTGCGAAAGGTTTCAAACAAATCTACGGGATAGATTATGATGAAACTTTCTCACCTGTAGCTATGTTTAAGTCTATTCGGATTCTTTTCACGATAGCAGCATATTACGATTATGAGATCTGGCAGATGGATGTGAAAACAGCTTTCCTTAATGGAAATCTGGATGAGGATGTGTATATGACACAACCTGAAGGTTTCACTAATCCATCAGATCGTCATAAAATATGCAAGTTAAAGAAGTCCATTTATGGACTTAAACAAGCATCTAGGAGCTGGAATATTCGTTTTGATGAATCAATCTCTGAGTTTGGTTTCATCAAGAACGAAGATGACCCGTGTGTGTATAAGAGGTTTAGTGGGAGCGTGATTACATTCCTAATCCTCTACGTCGATGACATCTTGATCATTGGAAATGATATTCCTGAACTGCATGCTGTTAAAGCATGGTTAGGAAAATGTTTCCAGATGAAAGATTTAGGAGAAGCAGCCTATGTATTAGGTGTGAAGATCTACAGAGATAGATCTAAGAGGCTTCTCGGGTTGTGCCAGAGTACTTACATCGATAAGGTCCTGGAGAGATTCCATTTAGAGAATTCTAAACGTGGATATCTTCTAGTCAGACATGGTCTGAATCTTTCGAAGAGTCAGTGTCCACAAACACAGACTGAGAAAGATGAGATGGACAATACGCCTTATGCTTCGGCTATTGGGTCCATTATGTATGCGATGTTGTGTACTCGCCCAGACGTCGCTTACGGGTTAAGCGTGACCAGTCGATTCCAAAGTAATCCAGGTTTGGCGCACTGGATTGCAGTCAAGAACATTATAAAATATCTGCGGAGGACCAAAGATATGTTCTTGATATATGGTGGTCAGGAAGAACTCAGTATAGAGGGATATACTGACGCTTCGTTCCAGTCGGACCAGGATGATTTCCGATCGCAATCAGGCTATGTTTTTAGCTTGAATGGTGGAGCAGTGGTGTGGAAGAGTTTCAAACAGTCAACTGTTGCTGATTCCACAACAGAAGCCGAGTATGTTGCAGCCTCGGAAGCATCCAAGGAGGCAGTCTGGATTCGTAAGTTCGTGAGAGAACTTGGTGTCGTTCCTTCGAGTGCAGATCCTTTGGTTATCTTCTGTGATAACACTGGAGCAATAGCACAAGCAAAGGAACCACGGTCGCACCAGAAGTCCAAGCACATACAGAGACGGTTTCACTTGATCCGGGAGATCATTGATCGTGGCGAGATCAAGATTTGCAAGGTTCATACAGATGACAATCTGGCAGACCCGCTTACCAAGCCTCTGGCGCAGCAGAAGCATGAGTAGCACTGTAATAATATGGGTTTGAGATTTCTCAACCATTAGATTAAGTGCAAGTGGGAGATTGTTAGAGTATGCCCTTAAGGCTAATGTTTGAGGCCTTTGGGATTGTAATAGTATCATGTAATAAACTGTTGTGTTTATAAAGGCATGGTTGTTATTCAGATTGTTACCTTGTCTGCTATAATAAGTGTACTTCTGAATAATGTCTCAAAGCTGTTCAGCTGGGCTGACATGCTCTTTGTCCTTAGTCGAGATATCTTGGTGAACATGAGACAACCTTGATATGATTGAGACTAATATGTGTGCTAATCTTATAGGATGCTTCGAGCATGGAATAAGATGTAGACTCATGGGTACATTGGATGTACTGGACAGACCCTACTGGGATATTCAATTGCTTGTCACAATGTGAATGATCCTTGTAAGCACCAAGTGGCACATGTCCTCTGACTTGAGATCACTTGTGTTTCTAAATGATGATTGTCATTATTTTGAGGTAGTTCAATATCATTTGAAAGATAATGATTATAGACTATCTTGGATGGTGAGCTTGAATCAGGTTAGGGCACTAGTGATAGACATAGGATTGCCGTCTCCTTGTTTAAGGAGTGTGATGTTCTAAGGGGCCCCCCCGATATGAGATGATTGAGGAAGTGTATGGCCATACCCAGATGACTATGTTCATCTGATCTAATCATGCTCATCGTATTGGAGTTACAAGCTTGACCCGCTTGTCCAATAAGAACATCCAGTGGCAAAGGACACATGTATGCCTAGTGAAGTTGATTCACACTTGTGCTATGGTTTGGGTGGAGTCTTGGAAGACTCTTTCCTTTATATCGGGAGACAGTGATGTGTTGCTAGATACCCCTCACTGATTGTGATAACGAAAGTTATCGTTACCGACATTTAAAGGAAACCCTCAGGGTCGCACAATTTGATGATATGGCTTACTTAAGTCAGATCGTGTGGACTGAACTGTTTAGACTCAGTTTAAACGAGTTTAGACTCTGATTGTGAGTGAGATCTGGTCTGATCATGTTTGATTGATTAGGGCTTGAGATCGGTAAGCTTCGATCGAGAGTATGCATGCTAGATCGAAGAGATCAGGAGCATCAAGAGATGAACGGTTAGATCTTGAACCATTTGGTTCAAAGAGATCTAGACCATGGCTTGGGCTGGTTTAATGAACCGAATTGGGGTGAACCTAATTGACTTGAACCGGTTCACATGGGTGAACGTATGGTTCAAGGTGTAAAGGCTTGTTGGGCGTTTTTTTCTTCAAGTGAGCGCATGGCTTGAAAACCTTCCATTTATGGAAGTGTAACGCCATGACTTGATTGGAGAAGGCTTAACGCAAATCGGTTTTACTGAATTGTCATCTTCGTTGGACGAATGAGGATTCTTGGAGACGGTAGCTCTCGGCCAAGCGAATCTCAACACACGACAAGGACATTGGGATCTCTTGCTAGCACAAGGAAGATCCTAAAGGGTAGCCACCCCTCATCTTGTGTGTGAACTTGAAGAGGAGACGTACTTTGATCTCTTGCTTCCAAGCTGCCACCCTCTTCATGGCTTTGGTATGAGTTCTCATAACTTCAAGTTGATCATATAGTTATCATATTCGATCTTGTTTAGAAACCCTTTTCGCCATGCTTGTTAGAATCGCAAGTTTAGGGTTTCTCCCCCCTTTTGAACTAGGGGTTCCTTCACCTGTATTCCTTGGACCGCTTCACCTTCTGCTTCAGAGCCTTGCTGTAGCTCTTGACGGGGGCTTTGCCCTTCTTCCCCTTCTTCTTGTTCCTTAAAGGAACCATTAAGACAGAGGTCGAAGGCTTTCCCTTCAGAGTCTCCTCAATAGTGAGGAGCATATTCAGCAGCTCTGCCGGAGTACAATCGATTTTGTTCATATTAAAGTTAATAATGAACGCGTCGAATGAAGGCGGGAGAGACTGCAGAATAATATCCACAGCAAGCTCCTGGTTGATGGTATGCCCTAGTTTCTCTAGAGCCTCCTTGTGCCCAATCATCTTGAGCACGTGAGCTCCCACTGGGCTCCCTTCAGCCAGTTTGCTCTGAAAGAAGAGCTTCGTCAAATTATAGCGTTCAGTCCTCGCCTGTGCAGCATACAACATCTTGAGGTTTGCTATCATGTCTATAGCAGACATATCCTCATGCTGACGCTGCAGCGGTGGCGTCATAGACGCTAGCATCAGGCAAGCGACATCAATGCTATCATTGACGTGCTTTTCATAGGCTTCCCGAACCGCCCTTGCGGCGTTCGGAGCGGGCTGAGGCGGTATCGCCGTCTCGAGGACATACAGTTTCCTCTCTGCCTTAAGAACGATCTTAAGGTGTCCGAACCAGTCAGAGAAGTTCGGCCCAGCAAACTTCTCCCTTTCCAGTAGGGATCGCACATTGAAGTTCATGGTGTTCGTTGCTGCAGGTATCTACAACAATGCAAGAACAGCAAGGACAGTATCAATGTAAAGAATCAATCAGGACTTAAGAAAGATTCTTTTTCTCACTATTTTATCTGGCTTGAAAAATCCAACAAAACAGCCCGAAAGAGTAGAACTCTTTTAGTGAGATGGGATCCAGATTTCGTACTTGGTCTCCGCGTCCCGCTCAGGCGAGATAAGATGCACAGAGAGTACAAGCACTAATCTCCGGTAGGCAGTCCCTGCCGATCGCCAACCCGTGCGATTCCCCTTCATCTGGGCAGTCCAGCAGACTGTGCCAACTGAGTTGGTACAACACAGTCTCTGACCCCACAGATGGCTGCCTCCATGTGCTACCATATGCGCCACATATGTAGCCTACATGGTCAAGCTGACCCGACCTACTCCCTGGACCACCATGTGCTATGCTGAGCAACGAGAAGGGATAAATCCCTACTCTGTAACACACAGGTGTAATCCCGCACCGTCTGAAGATAGATGGACGTGCCCACTGAGTGGGTACAACACGGCTCCAACGATAATCAGAACAGTGAGGTTTCGCGTCAGACGGCTTACGAGCTTGATATTTAGCGTTGGATTTTCACGGTCTTTTTATCTTCTTCACTATCATACAATTCCTATGGTGATAGCAGAAGATAAATTAAAACATGCTGTTCTACTTATATAAGCAATAAAAGAAAGCATGGTTCTTATGTGGTAAAAGCCCATAGCCCTAGAAGACCTTAACCTAGTTTAAGTCTTCACTTGCTCTTCATGGGTCTTTTGCTGCTCATCTGGCCCATACCAGGGCCCAAGCGCCAATTGCAGCTCTGGTGCGCCCACCAGGAAAATGCGCCAGGTCCTAGGGTCGAACCCTAGACCTCCCACCTGGTCAAGCCACTGCTGCATGCGCCTCTGCCAAGTGTGCTCTGTGCTCTTGTCTAATTAAATTACAAATTTAACTATCTAGACAAGATTGACACGCAGGTCAATAACATTTTATAAATTAAAGCAATGTGATGCGCAGATCACAATAATTAATTTACAACAATTTTAAATCCCAGGCACGCAGGCCCCAGCACAGCACACAATTAATATGGGCAGCCCACATAAGACTAAATAGACAAACATATGCATCCAATCAGCAATCATGTGATCCATCATAAAAATTAAAATTTTCGAAAAAACCCCATGGGATCAATTTTAATTTTTCCTTATTTGCCCTACAACCTTACAACGGTCCATTACTAGGGATCCACTCATCCAACCTAGTCAGATCCACTGCCCTTGCATGCACCAAGTCATAACTGACTTGCGTCGACCAAAAGGTCAACCATGCATGCGCTAGGGCTGAACTACCACACTGAGGTCTGGCAAGCGGGTGTGACCCCGGGCCTAACTCAGGTGCGTTCATTAGTCGTCTCAATCAGACATCGCTACACGCCTGTCTGCAGTCGACCTTTAGCCACCTCTGGCTTGCGCCAAGGTGCTATGTGGTCGACCCATCCAGGCTGTCAGATGATCTGATCAAACCTTTTGGATCTAACTTAGGGGTGACTTCAACCCTAATAACCCGTCTAAGGGTTTAATGCAAGGCTTTAGATCTATAGTTAGTCGCGCAAGTATTCAAGTTTTTATAAAAACTAAGATGCGCCAACATACAACATACATGCGCAAATGAAACAAAAACAAGTTTCGGCATGATATAATTTAACATGTGAATTTACGCATGTTATAGATCTAAGCATACATCGGCATTCCTGGATCACAAATCAAAGCAATCATTTAAACATGCGTTCAACTTGGCTCTGATACCAATTGTAGAGTCCCCTTCAAGGGGGAGCAAAACCCTAAAGTGATTAGCGCATACTATATTCATCTTGCGGAAGCTAGGGTTATAGGATCAACTCGCATGTTAAATGATCAACTCGAAAAGGGGCTAGTAAAGATTAATGAAAAACATTCATACCATCGCAATAGCCTAGATGTTGCCTTGGAAGCAAAGAGTCGATTGCCTCTTCTCCAAAGGGAATCGCACACAAGAGGATGATGGCAAACTCTTTGTCGCTCCTTGTGCTAGCAAGGGTCCAAAGTGTCTTTGATCGAATTGTGAGGGATGAAGACCTTGATCTCTCTTGGCCGAATCCTCCTCTAAACTCCAAGCGTCGCCGCACACCACAAGAGACTAGAGAGGAAGAGATGGATAGGCGAGAATAGAAAGCCCTATTCGAACGTGAGAGTGGTCTCCAAGTGGAGATCATGGTTACTAAAAATAGTCACCACTCTCGCTTCAATGTTCACGTCAAGTGAACAATTCGCCAAGCCTTGAACCATGCGCTCATTTCATGAGCCGGTTCACATTGGTTCGGTTTAAGAACCAATCAAGCCAATGATCTAGTCTAGATCTTAAATAAACCCTAAGGTTCCCGATCTAACCGTCGATCTCTTGGTGCTTCTGATCTGTCCGATCTAGCAACCATTCTCTCGATCGAAGCTTACCGATCTCAAGCCCTAATCAATCAAACATGATCAGACTAGATCTCACTCACAATCAGAGATTAAATCCCATTAAACTGAACCCAAACAATTCAGTCCACACGATCTGACTTAAGTAAGCCATATCATCAAATTGTGCGACCCTAAGGGTTTCCTTTAAATGTCGGTAACGATAACTGACGTCATCACGATCAGTGAGGGGTATCTAGCAACACATCACTGTCTCCCGATATAAAGGAAAGAGTCTTCCAAGACTACACCCAAACCATAGCACAAGTGTGAATCAAATCACAAAGCATACATATTTCCTTTGCCACTGGATGTTCTTATTGGACAAGCGTGTCAAGCTTGTAGCTCCAATATGATGAGCATGATTAGATCAGATGAACACTGTCACCTGGGTATGGCCATACTCTTTTCTCAATCATCTCATCCAGGGGGGGCCCCTTTTAGAACATCACACTCCTTAAACAAGGAGACGGCAATCCTATGTCTATCACTAGTGCCCTAACCTGATTCAAGTTCACCATCCAAGATAATCTATAATCATTATGTTTCAAATGATATTGAACTATCTCAAAACAATGACAATCATCATTTAGAAAACACAAGTGATCTCAAGTCAGAGGAAATGTGCCACTTGTCATATTCAAGGAATATTCACATTGTGACAAACAATTGAACATCCTAGTAGGGTCTGTCCAGTACATCCAATGTACCCATGAGTCTACATCTTATTCCATGCTCGAAGCATCCTATAAGATTAGAACACATATTAGTCTTAACCATATCAAGGCTGTCTCATGTTCACCAAGATATATCGACTAAGGACATATAGCATGTCAGCCCAGCTGAACAGCTTTGAGACATTATTCAGAAGAACATATATTGCAGCAGACAATGTTAACAACTGAATAATAACCATGCCTTTATAAACATAACAGTTTATTACATGATACAGATACATTCCCACAGGCCTCAAACATTAGCCTTAAGGGCATACCCCAACATCTCTCGTGTGGTGAAGAAGGTGAACGCAAAGGAGAAGGTAGAAATTGCCAAGAAGATCTCATCCCTTTCATTCGATCAGGATACTTGGACGATCCTTGCTAGCACAAGGGGCGACAAGGAGGAGCCAAGACTCATCTTGTGTGCGTCACCTCTGGAGGAAAGCCACATCGCTTTCTGCTTCCAAGTCGCCATCTAGAAATGGCATCGGTATGAATCTCATTCTTTCTATAGAATGTTTTTATGTTGATCATATAGCATGCAATTGATCTAGAAACCCTCTCCGCTGCTTCAAATCCTCCGAAATGCGCCTATTAGGGTTTCGCCCCCCCCCCCTTTGAAGGGGTTCCTTCAATTGGTATCAGAGGGAGGTTTCATGCATGTTTTATGATTGCTTGAGCCGTTTGTGATCCATATTTGCGCAAGTATGCTTAGATCTTCTTCTTGTTAACATGCGAAATATACATGATGTATGATTATACTTAAGTTGCGCATGTATCATGTTATTATGGCGCTTGTTAATGTTTTTGTCAAAAACAAATATCACTTGCGCGCCTCATTAGATCTAAGTTGCGCCTACTGTAAACCCTTAGACGGGTTGATGGGGTTGAAGTCATCCTCTAGGTTAGATCCAATAGTCTGATCAGACCATCTGACAGCCTAGATGGGTCGACCAGATGGCACCCATGCGTAAGCATGTAGTGGCTATAGGTCGACTGCATCACAGGCGTGTAGCGAGGTGTGGTTGAGACAACTGATGAACGCATATGAGTTAGGCCCGGGTTCACACCCGCTTGCCAGAACTCATGATGGTTGTTCAGCCCTTGGCGCATGCATAGTTGACCACTGGGTCGACTCAAGTCAGTTAGGACTTGGTGCATGCAAGGGCAGTGGATCTGACTAGACATGATGAGTGGATCCCTATCAATGGACTGTTGTAAGGTAGTAAGGGCATATAAGGAAAATAAAATTGATGCCAATGGGGTTTTCAAAATTTTATTTTCATGGTTGGATCGCATGTTGATTGATGCCATGTGCTTGTTTATTTATTCTTATGTGGGCTGCCCATGTTAATTGTGTGCTGTGCTGGGGCCTGCGTGCCTGGAAATTAAAGTTGTAAATTAATTATTGTGATCTGCGTATCACATTGTATTTAATTTATAAAGTGTAATTGACCTGCGTGTCAATCTTGTCTAGATAGATTAATTTGTAAGTTAATCAGACAAGAGCACAGAGCACACTTGGCAGAGGCGCATGCAGCAGTGGCTTGACCAGGTGGGAGGTCTAGGGTTTGACCCTAGGACAGGCGCATTTTCCCTGGTGGGCGCACCTGAGCTGCAGTTGGCGCTTGGGCCCTGGTTTGGGCCAAATTGAGCAGCTAAAAGACCCATGAAGAAAAGCAAGTGAAGACTTAAGTTAATTAAGGTCTTACTTAGGCTATGGGCTTTTACCACATAAGATCCATGCTTTCTTTTATTGTTTAAATAAGTAGAACAGCATGATTTATTTATCTTCTGCTATCACCATAGGCATTGCATGATAGTGAAGAAGATAAAAGACCGTTAAAATCCAACGCTAAAATATCAAGCTCGTATGCCTTCTGACGCGAAACCTCACTGTTCTGATTATCGTTGGAGCCGTGTTGTACCCACTCAGTGGGCACGTCCATCTATCTTCAGACGGTGCGGGATTACACCTGCGTGTTACAGAGAAGGGATTTATCGCTTCTCGTTGCTCAGCATAGCACGTGGTGGTCCAGGGAGTAGGTCGGGTCAGCTTGACCATGTAGGCTACATATGTGGAGCATATGGTAGCGCATGGAGGCAGCCATCTGTGGGGTCAGAGATTGTGTTGTACCAACTCAGTTGGCACAGTCTGCTGGATTGCCCAGATGAAGGGGAATCGCACGGGTTGGCGATTGGCAGGGACTGCCTACCAGAGATTAGTGCTTGTACTCTCTGTGCATCTTATCTCGCCTGAGCGGGACGCGGAGACCAAGTATGAAATCTGGATCCCATCTCACTAAAAGAGTTCTACTCTTTCGGGCTGTTTTGCTGGATTTTTCAGCCAGATAAAATAGTGAGAAAAAGAATCATTCTTAAGTCCTGAATTGATTCTTTACATTGATACTGACCTTGCTGTTCTTGCATTGTTGTAGATTCCTGCAGCAACGAACACCATGAGCTTCAATGTGCGATCCCTACTGGAAAGGGAGAAGTTTGCTGGGCCGAACTTCTCAGACTGGTTCGGACACCTTAAGATTGTTCTTAAGGCAGAGAGGAAACTGTATGTCCTCGAGACGGCGATACCGCCTCAGCCCGCTCCGAACGCCGCAAGGGCGGTTCGGGAAGCTTATGAAAAGCACGTCAATGATAGCATTGATGTCGCTTGCCTGATGCTAGCGTCTATGACGCCACCGCTGCAGCGTCAGCATGAGGATATGTCTGCTATAGACATGATAGCAAACCTCAAGATGTTGTATGCTGCACAGGCGAGGACAGAACGCTATAATCTGACAAAGCTGTTATTTCAGAGCAAACTGGCTGAAGGGAGCCCAGTGGGAGCTCACGTGCTCAAGATGATTGGGCACAAGGAGGCTCTAGAGAAACTGGGGCATACCATCAACCATGAGCTTGCTGTAGACATCATTCTGCAGTCTCTCCCGCCCTCTTTCGATGCGCTCATTATTAACTTTAATATGAACAAAATCGACTGTACTCCGGCAGAGCTGCTGAATATGCTCTTGACTACTGAGGAGACTCTAAAGGGAAAGCCTTCGACCTCTGTCTTAATGGTTCCTTCAAGGAACAAGAAGAAGGGGAAGAAGGGCAAGGCCCCTGTCAAGAGTTACAGCAAGGCTCTAAAGCAAAAAGTTAAGCGGTCAAAGGAATACAGATGTTTCCACTGTGGCCAGCTGGGTCACTGGAAAAAGGACTGTAAAGCGCTCCAAGGAGACAAGAGGGGAAGCATCGCTTCTGGCTCAGGTATTTACGTGACGGAAGTCATGGTTTCATCTTCTTCTATTTCATGGGTGTTGGACACTGCATGTGGAGTTCACATTTGTTCAAATGTACAGGAACTCAAAAGAAGAAGACAGGTGGGACAGCATGAGGTGGACCTACGAGTTGGAATCGGGGCACGGGTTGCTGCTGTTGCTGTAGGAGACTATTTCATCTCTTTGCCATCTGGACTTGTATTGGAACTAGACAATTGTTACTTTGTTCCCAGCATTACTAAAAATATTATCTCCATTCCTGCTCTTGTCAGGAAGGGATTTTCCTTTGAATGCAATATTTCAAAGTGTGTTCTTTCTTTAGATAATATTGTTTATGCTACTGGTTCAATTAACAATGGGTTATTCATGTTGGACATGGAATGTTCTATACAAAATATTGATATTAAGAAAGCCAAGTATGCTGATGACAGCACCTTGCTATGGCATAGTCGTTTAGGCCATATTAACAAGAAGCGCATTAAGCGGTTGCATGATCATGGACTGCTGGGATCATTCTCCTATGAGGAGATTGATACATGCAAGGCTTGTTTAATGGGTAAAATGACGAAGTCACCTTTTCTTAACAAAGGTCAAAGGGCTTCAGGTTTACTTGACCTTATACACAGTGATGTGTGTGGGCCATTTAGTAAACATGCCAGAGGTGGCTATCAGTACTTCATTACCTTTACTGATGATTTCAGTAGATATGGGTATGTCTATTTAATGAGACATAAGAGTGAATCTTTTGACAAGTTCAAAGAGTTCAAGAATGAAGTACAGAATCAGCTAGGCCGAAATATCAAGGCACTTCGTTCTGATCGAGGTGGAGAATACTTGAGTCATGCGTTTACTGACTATCTGAAGGAGTGTGGGATTATCTCACAGCTCACTCCGCCAGGAACACCGCAATGGAATGGTGTGTCCGAGAGGAGAAATAGAACGTTACTTGATATGGTTCGTTCTATGATGAGTCAGGCTACTCTTCTATATTCCTTTTGGGGTTTTGCACTGGAAACATCTGCAAAGGTACTAAACCGAGTGCCATCCAAGGCAGTTTCAAAGTTGCCATATGAGTTATGGTATGGGAAACAGCCGAGCTTGACATTTATCAGGATCTGGGGCTGCGAGGCTTATGTCAAAAAGCTCGCCTCTGGGAAACTAGAGAGCAGATCTGACAAATGTATCTTTGTCGGTTACCCTAAGGAAACTAAGGGTTATTATTTCTACGATCCCAAAGAGAACAAGGTATTTGTTGCTCGGACGGCCATATTTCTTGAGAAGGAGTTTCTTCTGCAAGAGGCCAGTGGGAGAGAAATAAAGCTGGATGAGAATCCAGAGGAAGGACAAAGTGGTCTAGCACAGTTGGATGAGCCTGAGCCGGTGGATCAGGTTACTGAACAACCTGAGGCTCAAATATCACGGGAACCGCGAAGATCGGGAAGGATCCGTCGACAGCCTGAGCGCTATGACGGAGTCTACATCATTGATCATAATGAACCCCTTACTTATGCGGATGCGGTCAGTGGACCGGAGTCAGCGAGATGGCTTGAAGCTATGCGAGCCGAGATGGACTCCATGTCAGATAACCAAGTCTGGGATTTGGTTGATCCGCCTCCGGGAGTTATCCCTATAGGCTGTAAATGAATCTTCAAGAAGAAGATTGACATGGATGGTAACGTGGTTACCTATAAAGGCAGGCTAGTTGCGAAAGGTTTCAAACAAATCTACGGGATAGATTGTCACATCCCGTTATCTTAACCCCAAACAAGCAACACAAGTCATAGAGAAACAGGATGTTATCATACAAGATCGATTCACATGCTAGGTAAAACCAAGTTCAAGAAAACACGATCTGAAAATTTTCGAGAAATCCATACAAAAATCTCCACGAATCATAATTTCACAAATGTACCTGCCACCACGCAATACTTGCACTAGACATATGCAAGTTCACATTTATATCAAATCCGATTGCAAAAATACCAATCGACTCAAAATGAGAACCAAAGTCACAATATCGATTTTATAAGTTCATAACTAACATCAATGATACCAAACACCGAAACCAGGCCAAAGCCCGCGGTGACACAAAAATCAAAATCTTAAAACTGCCACAACCGGCAACACAAGTTCACATAGTTCACATAGTTCGCATAGTTCGGCCACAACCGGCCCCAGATAATTAAGCACAAAAGTCTTATCACAACATCCATATAAAATTCTAACTGGTACTGCGCCCCTGCTCTACACCTGAAAATATTGAGGGGTGAGCTACACAGCCCAGTGAGTGGATAGTCTCAATCGACCATCCATAGCATACAATCAAAGATACATGCAGATTATTTTAAAAACATTTAGCAGAACATCATGTTAACATATAACAAAAACAAAGAACAGAACTCAAAAAAAATAATTAGATGTACAGACATCATACACTTGTCACCACAGAGTAACCAAGGTTCTAGAGTCATACTCTAAACCAACTAAACACACCAACCACTTAATTGACCTAGTTGTCCAGCATAATCAATAGTGACCATTATGGTCCAACCCGGCTTTGGCCTAAGCACTGGGAGAAGCCTGCAAATCACATGCAACATAAACATGGACAGTGTGTAGACTCAAGAGGTAATCCCCACCCGGTCAAGATGTGATACCTTGATCTACACCACCCCATAACAAAAAAATCTAAGCGTCTAAGAGTGATGATATCAAGAGGTGGCCCCTGTCCGACCAAGACATGGCACTTTGCATCACACTCGTTCTCCCAAAGGGTTCCTTAACTGGACAACCACTAGACACATCTTATATCTTACTTCATAAAAGTGGACTCCCAAGCGTAGACCAGACTCTAGGATAGTCATTTTCATCACAAGAATCACAACAGGCAGGCTGAACATCAACCCCCCTCACATATCACAATATACAGGGCTGAAATCTCAAACCCTTAATATATCACATATAGACTATCCCCTTGAGTACACGGTTACACTTAGCCTCAGTCCTATCCATCCCATAACACATAACATTCGAAACACATATAACCACATAATATTTTATAGAGTCCTTAGGTTTCATGCTGATCAGTTCAGTATAATCATGCTAAGTTATCACCCAAGTTTCTCAACCAAAGATACATAGCCATAATTATAGAACATGCTACCAACATAGAGAAACAATCATGGATTCTATAACATTATTAGCATTTATCAAGCATCCATAAAATCGACATAAAAATCAAAATTCATATTCTTACAATCTACTTCACAAAACATCACATGTAGCCCACGGTATCTAGCATATTGTCTACTTAAAATTTAAAACCCTATTTAACAAGAATGTCATGCTCAAAATCACTGATTTAAAGCTTCCTAAATTCCCTATAAAAATATCTTAAATTCGGTTTTCATGAAGAATTATCTTAATTTCGGTTTCCATGAATAAACATCTTGAATTCGGTTATAAACATCTTAAATTCGGTTTTCATGATAAGTACACCTTGCAAAATTTCGGTTTTAAACATGGTAATTTTTCAAGCAATCAAATTTATTACTTAGCACAACCACATTGATAGAATTCGAATAAGACACCCCACTCACCTCAACCGTGAACACCAAGATGAAAAATCTCTCTTACAAACTCGTCTAAGGCCTTGAAAGACGCCACCAATGGAAGAAGAAACGCCACCAATCACCCAAGAACGCCGGCCAAGGGAGAAGAAAGAAAGGAAATTTCGCCCAAGCCTTCAAGAAAATCGCCAACTTCTTTGCCCTAGCCGTCCACCTCTTAGATTTTCGATTTTTAACTTTTAAACCCGCTAACCAATTAATCCAAATAGGGTTTAACCCACTAACTAATTAATTCAAATTTTAAACCCAAAACCCATAGTTAACTAATTAATTTAACCATTAACTAACAATTAACCATTCACTTAAACGAAAATCCAATAAGGATTTAATTAATATCCAATAAGGTCTAATTAATTAACCAATAAGCTCTAATTAATTAACTTAAAATTAACAACCAATAAGCTCTAATTAATTAACTTAAAATTAACAACCAATAATTTTATTTAAATCAGAATAAAATATCACAGCCAATGATTTTATTTAAATCAAAAATAGTACTTACCAGGACTTAAGATCCTTGGATCTTACATAGATTATGATGAAACTTTCTCACCTGTAGCTATGTTTAAGTCTATTCGGATTCTTTTCGCGATAGCAGCATATTACGATTATGAGATCTGGCAAATGGATGTGAAGACAGCTTTCCTTAATGGAAATCTGGATGAGGATGTGTATATGACACAACCAGAAGGTTTCACTAATCCATTAGATCGTCATAAAATATGCAAGTTAAAGAAGTCTATTTATGGACTTAAACAAGCATCAAGAAGCTGGAATATTCGTTTTGATGAATCAATCTCTGAATTTGGTTTCATCAAGAACGAGGATGACCCGTGTGTATATAAAAGGTTTAGTGGGAGCGTGATTACTTTCCTAGTCCTCTACGTCGATGATATCTTGATCATTGGAAATGACATTCCTGAAATGCATGCGGTTAAGGCATGGTTAAGGAAATGTTTCCAGATGAAAGATCTAGGAGAAGCAGCCTATGTACTAGGTGTGAAGATCTACAGAGATAGATCTAAGAGGCTTCTCGGGCTGTGCCAGAGTACTTACGTCGATAAAGTCCTAGAGAGATTCCATTTAGATAATTCTAAAAGAGGGTATCTTCCAGTCAGACATGGTCTGAATCTTTCGAAGAGTCAGTGTCCACAAACACAGACTGAGAAAGATGAAATGGACAATACGCCTTATGCTTCGGCTATTGGGTCCATTATGTATGAGATGTTGTGTACTCGCCCAGATGTCGCTTACGGGTTAAGCGTGACCAGTCGGTTCCAAAGTAATCTAGGAATGGCGCACTGGATTGCAGTCAAGAACATTTTAAAATATCGGCGGAGGACCAAAGATATGTTCTTGATATATGGTGGTCAGGAAGAACTCAGTATAGAAGGATATACTGACGCTTCGTTCCAGTCTGACCAGGATGATTTCCGATCACAATCAGGCTATGTTTTTAGCTTGAATGGAGGAGCAGTGGTGTGAAAGAGTTTCAAACAGTCAACTGTTGCTGATTCCACAACAGAAGCCGAGTATGTTGCAGCCTCGGAAGCATCCAAGGAGGCAGTATGGATTCGTAAGTTCGTTCAGGAACTTGGTGTTGTTCCTTCAAGTGCAGATCCTTTGGTTATCTTCTGTGATAACACTGGAGCAATCGCACAAGCAAAGGAACCACGGTCGCTCCAGAAGTCCAAGCACATACAGAGACGGTTTCACTTGATCAGGGAGATCATAGATCGTGGCGAGATCAAAGTCTGCAAGGTACATACAGATGACAATCTGGCAGACCCGCTTACTAAGCCTCTGGCGCAGCAGAAGCATGTGAAGCACTGTAATAATATGGGTTTGAGATTTCTCAACCATTAGATTAAGTGCAAGTGGGAGATTGTTGGGGTATGCCCTTAAGGCTAATGTTTGAGGCCTTGGGATTGTAACAGTATCATGTATAAACTCTTACGTTTATAAAGGCAATGGTTGTTATTCAGTTGGTTACATTGTCTGCTGCAATAATTGTACTTCTGAATAATGTCTCAAAGCTGTTCAGCTAGGCTGACATGCTGTAATGTCCTTAGTCGAGATATCTTGGTGAACATGAGACAACCTTGATATGATTGAGACTAATATGTGCTCTAATCTTATAGGATGCTTCGAGCATGGAATAAGATGTAGACTCATGGGTACATTGGATGTACTGGACAGACCCTACTAGGATATTCAATTGCTTGTCACAATGTGAATAATCCTTGATTGCAACAAGTGGCACATTTCCTCTGACTTGAGATCACTTGTGTTTTCTAAATGATGATTGTCATTGTTTTGAGGTAGTTCAATATCATTTGAAACATAATGGTTATAGACTATCTTGGATGGTGTGCTTGAGTCATGTTAGGGCACTAGTGATAGATATAGCATTGCTGTCTCCTTGTTTAAGGAGTGAGATGTTCTAAAGGGGCCCCCCTGGATGAGATGATTGAGAAAGTGTATGGCCATACCCAGATGACTATGTTCATCTGATCTAATCATGCTCATCATATTGGAACTACAGGCTTGACACGCTTGTCCAATAAGAACATCCAGTGGCAAAGGAAACATGTATGCCTAGTGAAGGAGATTCACACTTGTGCTGTGGTTTGGGTGTAGTCTTGGAAGACTCTTTCCTTTATATCGGGAGACTGTGATGTGTTGCTAGATACCCCTCACTGATCGTGATAACGTAAGTTATCGTTACCGACATTTAAAGGAAACCCTCAGGGTCGCACAATTTGATGATATGGCTTACTTAAGTCAGATCGTGTGGACTGAATTATTTGGGTTCAGTTTAAAGGGATTTAATCTCTGATTGTAAGTGAGATCTGGTCTGATCATGTTTGATTGATTAGGGCTTGAGATCGGTAAGCTTCGATCGAGAGAATGGATGCTAGATCTGTGAGATCAGAAGCATCAAGAGATCAACGGTTAGATCTGGAGCCTTAGGGTTTAATCATGATCTAGACTGGATCGCTTGGCTTGATTGGTTCTTGAACCGAACCGAATTGAACCAGCTCATTAAGTGAGCGGATGGTTCATGAGATAAGAGGTTTGCGATTGGGGTAAACCCATGATCGCATATTGAGAAGTGGCATGCTATTTTTAGATAGCACTTCTCTAAACGTGACCACGCCTCACGTTTCTCCTCTTCACGCCTCTTCTCGCCTCGCCTCTCCACGGGTCGACACAAGTTCTCTCTCGTGTGGTGAAGAAGGTGAACGCAAAGGAGAAGGTAGAAATTGCCAAGAAGATCTCATCCCTTTCATTCGATCAGGATACTTGGACGAACCTTGCTAGCACAAGGGGCGACAAGGAGGAGCCAAGACTCATCTTGTGTGCGTCACCTCTGGAGGAAAGCCACATCGCTTTCTGCTTCCAAGTCGCCATCTAGAAATGGCATCGGTATGAATCTCATTCTTTCTATAGAATGTTTTTATGTTGATCATAAAGCATGCAATAGATCTAGAAACCCTCTCCGCTGCTTCAAATCCTCCGAAATGCGCCTATTAGGGTTTCGCCCCCCCCCCCCCCCCCTTTGAAGGGGTTCCTTCAATCATGACTTCAGTCACAAATATACCTGAGCCAGAAGCGATGCTTCCCTTCTTGTCTCCTTGGAGCGCTTTATAGTCCTTTTTCCAGTGACCCAGCTGGCCACAGTGGAAACACCTGTTGTCCTTCGACCGCTTCACCTTTTGTTTTAGAGCCTTACTGTAGTTCTTGACAGGGGCTGTAAGATCCAAGAATCTTAATTCCTTGTAAGTACTATTCTTGATTTAAATCTTTGGCTATGATATTTTTCCTATGTTTTGTTTTTGTAAACTCTAGGATGGGGGAGAGTTTTATCTCTAAAACCTTTAGGGGTTATTTATAAATTAGTGGCAAAGGGTTAGTGAATATTAATTTAAGTCTTAATGGATTTTGACTATAGTAATTAATTAATTAGAGCTTATTGGATGTTAATTAAATCCTTATTGGATTTTCGCTTAAGTGAATAATTAATTATGGGTTATTGGGTTTGCACTTAAATTAGATGGATTTTGGGTTTAAAATTTGAATTAATCAGTAAGTGGGTTAATTCATAAACCCTATTCGAATTAATTAGTTAGCGGGTTTGAAAATTTAAAAACCAAAAATCCAAGGGGGGGCGGACGGCTAGGGCAAAGAAGTTGGCGTTTTGGCTTGAAGGCTTGGGCGATTTCTTGAAGGCTTGGGCGATTTCTTGAAGGCTTGGACGAATTTTCTTCTTCCTCTTCTTTTTCCCTTGGCCGGCGTCTTTGGTGTTTGGTGGCGTTTCTCTTCCATTGGTGGCGTCTACCTAGGAACATTTCAAGGCCTTGGACGAGTTAGGTGGAGAGATTTTCATCTTGGTGTTCACGGTTCAAGATAAGAGGTGAGTGGGGTGTCTTATTCGAAATCTATCCACTTGGTTGTGCTAGATAATAAATTTGATTTCTTGGAAATTTTACCATGTTAAAAACCGAAACTCAAGGTGTATCTTTCATGAAAACCGAAATCTTGCAACATGAAATTTATGATATTTCTTGTATGGAATTTAGGTAGTTTTAAATCAGTGATTCTTGAGCATGAAATTCTTGTTAACTAAGGTTAAAGTTTAAGTAGATAATATGTTGTAGGAACCGTGGGCTACATGTGGTGTTATGTGAATTAGATGGTAAGAATACAAATTTTAATCCTATGTTGATTTTATGGATGCCCTGATAAATGCAATAATGTTATAGGATCCATGATTGTTTCTCTATGTGCAGCATGTTATATATTTATGGCCATGTATCCTTGTTTGAGAAACTTGGGTGATAACTTAGCAAGGTTATACTAAACTAATCAGCATGAAACCTAAGGACACTACACTACATTATGTGGTTATATGTGGTTTCGAATGTTATGTGTTGTGGTCTGTGTACCCATTATGGATAGGACTAAGGCTAAGTGTAACTGTGTACTCAAGGGGATAGTCTATATGTGATATGTTAGGGGTTGGAGATTTCAGCCCGGTGTATTGTGATATGTGAGGGGTTGATGTTTCAGCCTGCCTGTTGTGATTATCGTGATGAAAATGACTATCCTAGAGTCTGGTTGACACTTAGGAGTCCACTTTTGTGATTGTGAAATAATATATAAGATGTGTCTAGTGGTTGTCCAGATAAGGAACCCTTTGGGAGAACGAGTGATTGATGCAAAGTGCCATGTCTTGGTCGGACAGGGGCCACCTCTTGATTTCATCACTCTTAGACTTTTAGATTTTTGTGTTATGGGGTGGTGTAGATCAAGGTATCACATCTTGACCGGATGGGGATCACCTCTTGAGTCTACACACCGTCCATGTTTATGTTGCATGTGATTTGCAGGCTTCTCCCAGTGCTTAGGCCAGAGCCGGGTTGGACCCTAGGGGTTACTTTTGATTTATGCTGGACAACAACTAAGTGGTTGGTGTGTTTAGTTGGTTTAGAGTATGGCTCTAGAACTCTGGTTACTCTGGGGTGACATTTGTGTGATGCCTGTACATCTAATTGTTTATATGAGTTCTGTTCTTTGTTTTCTGTTCTTTGTTTTAGTTATATGTTGACATAATTTTCTGCAAAAGGTTTTTAAAATAATCTGCATGTATCTTTGAGTGTATGTTATGGATGGTCGATTGAGGCTATCCACTCACTGGGCTGTGTAGCTCACCCCTCATTATTTTCAGGTGTAGAGCAGGGGCGCATTGCCTGAGTTAGCGTATGTTATGGATATTGTGATTTTCTCTACAACTATGCTGGTGCGATGTATAAGATTTTTTTGTGTTTAGTTAACTGGGGCCGGTTATGGCTAAACTTTGTGAACCAGTGTTGCCGGTTGTGGCAGTTTTGAGATTTTGATTTTTGTGTCACCGAGGGCTTTGGCCTGTTTTCGGTGTTTGGGTCATTGATGTTAGTTCCATGAGTTTATAAAATCGATATTGTGGCTTTGCTTCGAATTTCGAGTTGATTCGTATTTTACGATCAGATTTGATATAAATGTGAACTTGCATATGTCTAGTGCAAGTATTGCGTGGTGGCAGGTACATTTGTGAATTTGTGTTTTGTGGAGATTCTATGTAGGGATTTTCGAATATTTTTCAGATTGAGTTTTCTTGAACTGGGTTTTACTTAGCCTGTGCATCGATCCTGTGTGATAACATCCTGTTCCTTTGTGACTTGTGTTGCTTGTTTGGGGTTAAGATAACGGGATGTGACAGAATGGTATCAGAGGAGTTGGCTAGCTAAACCTTAGTTCGGGAGAAAACATGTTTGTGTATTGCTAGACACCTGATAGGTTTATGTTTGTTTTCCTTACTATGGTATGTGTGTGTATGAATTTAAGATGGTGCGATCCAGAGGAAATGCTAGCGGCGAGGGTGAGCAGACCTCAGATCTCACGAGAACCATTGAGGCTCTGACAGGCATGGTACGGCAACAGGGTGCCATGATAGAGAGGCAAGCTCAGATGCTGCAGCAGCAACAGACTCAGCATCAAGAAGCGCAACAGCAGCTCTTGCAGCAATTGACTCAGGAGAGATCCCAGACTACTACTCGGGTGGTGGGGAATGACTATCAGGAAGACGCTCACAGGCGCTATGTCTCGCTTGTGAGTGAATTCCAGAAACTGGGTCCTAGCTCTTTTTATGGGGGCCCAGAATCAAGAACTGCAGAGAACTGGCAGTTATGCTTGGAAAAGATTTTTCAAGTCATGCATTGCTCCGATGAGGACAAGCTGTGTCTGACCACCTATATGATGCGTGGTGACGCAGATGAGTGGTGGAAGGGCGTGGTGAGGCTAGCTGCGGAAAGACATGAAACAGTAAATTGGCCCTACTTCTTGTCTCGATTTAACGAGAAGTATTTTCCTGATAGCTTGGTAGAGGACCGGGAGGTGGAATTTATTCACCTGGAGCAGGGTGATATGACTGTGGACCAGTATGAGTTGCAGTTCACTAAATTGGGAAAGTATGCCCCTCACCTGATAAACACTGAAAAGAGGAGGGCTACTAAGTTTCTCAGAGGTCTCAGATGGGACATTCGAGAACAGGTTGGTGCTCAGCACTTGGAGACTTATATTGAGACTGTTGGGCGAGCACGCACCATCGAGAGATACATATCTGAGAGGAGTTCTAGTACTACCATGACTATGATTCCTGCAGCTGAGGCGGCAGCTCCTCAGTATGGTGATGGCGGCAAGGGTAAGAAGTACCCTAAGCATAAGGACAACAAGAAGGGCAGGTATAAGCCTTACTCTCACAAGGCACCGCAGCAGTCCAGGGATGCACCGAAGCAGTCCAAGGATGTAAAGAACGGTAACACTGAGGATCGGAATTGTCATTATTGTGGGCTCAAGGGACATCTGATGAGAAACTGTTTTAAGAAGAATGGTGTATGCTTCAGGTGTAAGAAACTTGGGCACATGATCAAAGACTGCAAAGAGCCTAAGATGCAGCAGAGAGGCACAGATAAGCCTACAGTCCAGACTCGAGTTTATGCCGTGGCTGAGAAGGATACACGGGCTTCCCGATCTGTAGTGGAAGGTACTTTATTTGTATTCGATCAGTTAGCTCGCATCTTATTTGACCCTGGTGCAAATTTATCTTTTGTATCTGTTAGATTTGCTGCATGTTTACCTGTATTACCTAAGGTGCTGGATTATGTTGTGTCTGTAAGTACTCCCTTAGGAAAATCCTCATCTACAGACACTATTTGTGCTAATTGTGTAGTGCATGTAGAGGGTTATGAGTTTCTTGTAGATCTAATCCTTTTAGACATGCAAGACTATGATGTCATCCTAGGTATGGATTGGTTATCCTCGCATCATGCCACTGTGGATTGCTTTGAGAAAGTAATCACCTTGAATCTACTAGATGGGAATCGGCTTTTTGTGAGAGGTCTGGTGTCAGACCAAGGACCACATGTGATATCTTTCCTGCAGGCCAGAAAGTTACTTGCTAGTGGGTGTAAGGGTTATATTGCACATGTTAAGGTGCAGGATGATTCTACTCCTGATTTGACTCAGATGGCGGTGGTGCAAGAGTTTCCTGATGTGTTCTCTGAGGAATTTTCAGGCTTGCCACCAATTCGAGAGGTAGAGTTTGGCATTGAGTTGGTGCCAGGTACTGCACCTATCCCCAGAGCTCCTTACCGCATGGCTACATCAGAGTTGGCCGAGCTTAAGAAGCAACTGGAGCAATTGCTGGAGAAAGGTTACATCCGGCCTAGTGCTTCTCCCTGGGGAGCACCAGTGCTGTTCGTAAAGAAGAAGGATGGAACCCTGAGGATGTGTATAGACTACAGGCAACTGAACCAAGTGACTATCAAGAATAGGTATCCTCTCCCCAGAATTGATGATCTATTTGATCAATTACAGGGGGCTACGGTGTTCTCTAAGATAGATCTGAGATCAGGGTATTACCAGCTTAGGGTCAAGGATGAGGATATATTTAAGACTGCTTTCAGGACCAGGTATGGGCATTTTGAATTTCTAGTTATGCCTTTTGGACTGACGAATGCACCTGCTGTCTTCATGGATTTGATGAACAGGGTATTTCATGAATTGCTTGATTCTTGTGTGGTAGTCTTCATAGATGATATCTTGGTGTACTCTCGGACTACTTCGGATCATGTCAGTGACTTGCGCAGAGTGCTGGAGATCCTAAGGAAAAACCGATTATATGCCAAGGCCAGTAAGTGTGAGTTTTGGCTAGAAAAGATCAGCTTCCTTGGGCATGTGATTTCTGGTCAGGGAGTGTCCGTGGATCCAGTTAAGGTGCAAGCCATCCTTAATTGGGGAAGACCGACTAGTGCTACTGAGATCAGAAGTTTCCTGGGTCTAGCAGGTTACTACCGGAGGTTTGTTGAGGGATTCTCCAAGCTGGCGGGTCCTTTAACTAAATTGACCAGAAAGGAGGCCAAGTTTAATTGGGATGACAAGTGTGAAGAGAGCTTTCAGGAGCTGAAGAGAAGGTTGACTAGTACATCGATCCTCATTATTCCTAGTGATGGGGAAAGGTTTACCGTCTATACGGATGCTTCAGGCAAGGGGTTGGGTTGTGTCTTGATGCAGAAGGGTAATGTGGTAGCCTATGCTTCGAGACAACTGAAGGAGTATGAGTTGAACTACCCTACTCATGACTTAGAGTTGGCGGCCGTAGTCTTTGCTCTGAAAATATGACGTCACTATTTGTTGGGTCAGGAGTTTGATCTGTTCACTGACCACCAGAGTCTCAAGTACATCTTCACTCAGAAGGAGTTGAACATGAGACAGAGAAGATGGATGGAGTTGATCAAAGACTATGACTTCGCTATTCAGTATCAGGCTGGAAAGGCCAATGTAGTGGCTGATGCACTGAGCAGACATCCAGTTACTTCAGTAGCGGCACTGCGGGTCAGTGAGTGGCAGTTACTGCAGGAGTTCAGAGATCTCAGGATCAGTGTTTCTCCTAGAGTTCAGTCGGGTTATGTGGCTTTCCTCAGAGTACAGTCTGTTTTGTTGCAGAAGATCAGAGATCAGCAGTCTGTGGATCCGAGATTAGCTCAGATCAGGGATAGTTTGATTGCGGGTGAAGTTCAGGATTTTAGCTTGTCTGATGATGGTGTTCTTCGGTTCCGTGGAAGGGTGTGTGTCCCTGAGGAACCGAGCTTGAGAAAAGAAATACTGGAGGATAGCCATAACTCCAAATATTCTCTACACCCTGGCGTGACTAAGATGTATCAGGACCTCAAGAAGAGTTTTTGGTGGCCGGGTATGAGGAAAGAGGTAATCGATTTTGTCTCTAGGTGTTTAACCTGTCAGACTGTAAAGGCTGAACACCAGAAGCCTGGTGGTTTGTTGCAGCCCCTTCCTATTCCTGAGTGGAAGTGGGAATGCATCAGTATGGACTTTGTATGTGGTTTGCCCAGAACCAGATTGGGTCATGATGCTATTTGGGTGATTGTTGATAGACTCACTAAATCAGCCCACTTTCTCCCGATCAAGATGACTTATCCTTTAGAGAGACTGGCTAGGTTGTATATTGATGAGATAGTCAGACTGCATGGAGTGCCTGTTGATATTGTGTCTGATAGGGACTCTCGGTTTCTGTCCAAGTTTTGGAAGAGCTTACAGGAGAGTTTGGGTACTAAGTTGAATTTTAGTATAGCTTACCATCCTCAGTCTGATGGTCAGACGGAGCGTACTATCCAGACTCTAGAAGACCTGTTGAGAGCTTATGTGGTTGATTGGAGTTCTGAGTGGGACCGGGATCTACCTTTGATAGAGTTCACCTATAATAATAGCTTCCACTCCAGTATTCAGATGGCTCCTTATGAGGCTTTGTATGGGAGAAGGTGTATGACTCCCTTGTGTTGGGAGGAAACCGGTGATAGATTGATTTTGAGATCTGATGCAGTACAGGAGACTACTGATAAGGTCAGAGAGATTCAGGATAAACTAAAGATTTCTCGGGACAGACAGAAGAGTTATGCTAATGACCGTCGTCGTTCCCTAGAGTTTATGGTAGGGGATCATGTTTTCTTAAAGGTGTCACCTACTAAGGGTGTTATGCGGTTTGGCAAGAAAGGGAAGCTGAGCCCGAGGTTTGTAGGCCCTTTTGACATTATTGAGAGAGTTGGTCCAGTGGCTTACAGGTTAGCTTTACCTCCTGCTTTGGAACATGTGCATAATGTATTCCTTGTTTCTGCTTTGAGGAAATATCATCCTGATCCATCTCATGTATTGGAGTTGGAACCTCTTCAGATTCAGAGTGATTTGACCTTTGAGGAAAGACCTCTCCGGATTGTGGATAGAAAGGATAAAGTTCTGAGGAACAAGTCTATACCTTTGGTAAAGGTTATCTGGGGAAATCATTCGGTTGAGGAGGCGACCTGGGAGACTGAAGCTGATATGAGGAGGTTGTATGCTTATCTTTTTGATGATATGAATGTTGAGCTTTAGAGGACTAAAGCTTTATAAGGAGGGAGGGATGTTAGATCCAAGAATCTTAATTCCTTGTAAGTACTATTCTTGATTTAAATCTTTGGCTATGATATTTTTCCTATGTTTTGTTTTTGTAAACTCTAGGATGGGGGAGAGTTTTATCTCTAAAACCTTTAGGGGTTATTTATAAATTAGTGGCAAAGGGTTAGTGAATATTAATTTAACTCTTAATGGATTTTGACTCTAGTAATTAATTAATTAGAGCTTATTGGATGTTAATTAAATCCTTATTGGATTTTCGCTTAAGTGAATAATTAATTATGGGTTATTGGGTTTGCACTTAAATTAGATGGATTTTGGGTTTAAAATTTGAATTAATCAGTAAGTGGGTTAATTCATAAACCCTATTCGAATTAATTAGTTAGCGGGTTTGAAAATTTAAAAACCAAAAATCCAAGGGGGGGCGGATGGCTAGGGCAAAGAAGTTGGCGTTTTGGCTTGAAGGCTTGGGCGATTTCTTGAAGGCTTGGACGAATTTTCTTCTTCCTCTTCTTTTTCCCTTGGCCGGCGTCTTTGGTGTTTGGTGGCGTTTCTCTTCCATTGGTGGCGTCTACCTAGGAACATTTCAAGGCCTTGGACGAGTTGTGTGGAGAGATTTTCATCTTGGTGTTCACGGTTCAAGATAAGAGGTGAGTGGGGTGTCTTATTCGAAATCTATCCACTTGGTTGTGCTAGATAATAAATTTGATTTCTTGGACATTTTACCATGTTAAAAACCGAAACTCAAGGTGTATCTTTCATGAAAACCGAAATCTTGCAACATGAAATTTACGATATTTCTTGTATGGAATTTAGGTAGTTTTAAATCAGTGATTCTTGAGCATGAAATTCTTGTTAACTAAGGTTAAAGTTTAAGTAGATAATATGTTGTAGGAACCGTGGGCTACATATGGTGTTATGTGAATTAGATGGTAAGAATACAAATTTTAATCCTATGTTGATTTTATGGATGCCCTGATAAATGCAATAATGTTATAGGATCCATGATTGTTTCTCTATGTGCAGCATGTTATATATTTATGGCCATGTATCCTTGTTTGAGAAACTTGGGTGATAACTTAGCAAGGTTATACTAAACTGATCAGCATGAAACCTAAGGACACTACACTACATTATGTGGTTATATGTGGTTTCGAACTACACTACACTGATCAGCATGAAACCTAACTTAGCCATGTATCCTTGTTGTGGTCTGTGTACCCATTATGGATAGGACTAAGGCTAAGTGTAACTGTGTACTCAAAGGGATAGTCTATATGTGATATGTTAGGGGTTGGAGATTTCAGCCCGGTGTATTGTAATATGTGAGGGGTTGATGTTTCAGCCTGCCTGTTGTGATTATCGTGATGAAAATGACTATCCTAGAGTCTGGTTGACACTTAGGAGTCCACTTTTGTGATTGTGAAATAATATATAAGATGTGTCTAGTGGTTGTCCAGATAAGGAACCCTTTGGGAGAACGAGTGATTGATGCAAAGTGCCATGTCTTGGTCGGACAGGGGCCACCTCTTGATTTCATCACTCTTAGACTTTTAGATTTTTGTGTTATGGGGTGGTGTAGATCAAGGTATCACATCTTGACCGGATGGGGATCACCTCTTGAGTCTACACACCGTCCATGTTTATGTTGCATGTGATTTGCAGGCTTCTCCCAGTGCTTAGGCCAGAGCCGGGTTGGACCCTAGGGGTCACTTTTGATTTATGCTGGACAACAACTAAGTGGTTGGTGTGTTTAGTTGGTTTAGAGTATGGCTCTAGAACTCTGGTTACTCTGGGGTGACATTTGTGTGATGCCTGTACATCTAATTGTTTATATGAGTTCTGTTCTTTGTTTTCTGTTCTTTATTTTAGTTATATGTTGACATAATGTTCTGCAAAAGGTTTTTAAAATAATCTGCATGTATCTTTGAGTGTATGTTATGGATGGTCGATTGAGGCTATCCACTCACTGGGCTGTGTAGCTCACCCCTCATTATTTTCAGGTGTAGAGCAGGGGCGCATTGCCTGAGTTAGCGTATGTTATGGATATTGTGATTTTCTCTACAACTATGCTGGTGCGATGTATAAGATTTTTTTGTGTTTAGTTAACTGGGGCCGGTTATGGCTAAACTTTGTGAACCAGTGTTGCCGGTTGTGGCAGTTTTGAGATTTTGATTTTTGTGTCACCGAGGGCTTTGGCCTGTTTTCGGTGTTTGGGTCATTGATGTTAGTTCCATGAGTTTATAAAATCGATATTGTGGCTTTGCTTCGAATTTTGAGTTGATTCGTATTTTGCGATCAGATTTGATATAAATGTGAACTTGCATATGTCTAGTGCAAGTATTGCGTGGTGGCAGGTACATTTGTGAATTTGTGTTTTGTGGAGATTCTATGTAGGGATTTTCGAATATTTTTCAGATTGAGTTTTCTTGAACTGGGTTTTACTTAGCCTGTGCATCGATCCTGTGTGATAACATCCTGTTCCTTTGTGACTTGTGTTGCTTGTTTGGGGTTAAGATAACGGGATGTGACAGGGGCTTTGCCCTTCTTCCCCTTCTTCTTGTTCCTAGAAGGAACCATTAAGACAGAGGTTGAAGGCTTTCCCTTCAGAGTCTCCTCAGTAGTCAAGAGCATATTCAGCAGCTCTGCCGGAGTACAATCGATTTTGTTCATATTAAAGTTAATAATGAACGCATCGAAAGAGGGCGGGAGAGACTGCAGAATAATGTCTACAGCAAGCTCCTGATTGATGGTATGCCCCAGTTTCTCCAGAGCCTCTTTGTGCCCAATCATCTTGAGCACGTGAGCTCCCACTGGGCTCCCTTCAGCCAGTTTGCTCTGAAAGAAAAGCTTGGTCAAATTATAGCGCTCAGTCCTTGCCTGTGCAGCATATAGCATCTTGAGGTTTGCTATAATTTCTATAGCAGACATATCCTCATGCTGACGCTGCAGCGGTGGCGTCATAGACGCTAGCATCAAGCAAGCGACATCAATGCTATCATTGACGTGCTTTTCATAGGCTTCACGAACCGCCCTTGCGGCGTTCGCAGCGGGTTGAGGCGGTACTGCCGTCTCGAGGACATACAGTTTCCTCTCTGCCTTAAGAACAATCTTAAGGTGTCCGTACCAGTCTGAGAAGTTTGGCCCAGCAAACTTCTCCCTTTCCAGTAGGGATCGCACATTGAAGCTCATGGTGTTCGTTGCTGCAGGAATCTACAACAATGCAAGAACAGCAAGGTCAGTATCAATGTTAAGAATCAATCAGGACTTAAGAATGATTCTTTTTCTCACTATTTTATCTGGCTGAAAAATCCAGCAAAACAGCCCGAAAGAGTAGAACTCTTTTAGTGAGATGGGATCCAGATTTCATACTTGGTCTCCGCGTCCCGCTCAGGCGAGATAAGATGCACAGAGAGTACAAGCACTAATCTCTGGTAGGCTATCCCAGCCAATCGCCAACCCGTGCGATTCCCCTTCATCTGGGCAATCCAGCAGACTGTGCCAACTGAGTTGGTACAACACAATCTCTGACCCCACAGATGGCTGCCTCCATGTGCTACCATATGCCCCATATGTAGCCTACATGGTCAAGCTGACCCGACCTACTCCCTGGACCACCACGTGCTATGCTGAGCAACGAGAAGCGATAAATCCCTTCTCTGTAACACGCAGGTGAAATCACACACCGTCTGAAGATAGATGGACGTGCCCACTGAGTGGGTACAACACGGCTCCAACGATAGTCAGAATAGTGAGGTTTCGCGTCAGAAGGCTATCGAGCTTGATATTTTAGCGTTGGATTTTAACGGTCCTTTTATCTTCTTAACTATCATGCAAACCCTATGGTGATAGCAGAAGATAAATAAATCATGCAATTCTAATTATATATTCAATAAAAGAAAGCATGATGATCTTATGTGGTAAACGCCCATTAAGCCTAGGTAAGACCTTAAGTTATCTTAAGTCTTCACTTGCTTCTTGGGTCTTTTGCCTCCCATCTGACCCAAACCAGGGGCCCAAGCGCCCTCTGCAGCTCAGGTGCGCCCACCTGGTCAAGTCACTGCTGCATGCGCCTTGCTATGTGTGCTTTAAGCTCTTGTCAGATTAAAAGTACATTTTAATCTATCTAGACAAGTTTGACACGCAGGTCAATTATACAATAAATTAATTAAAATGTGATGCGTAGATCACACATATAATAATTTACAATTTAAGTCAGGCTCGCAGGCCCCAGCACAGCACACATTAAAAGGGCAACCCACATAAGATGAAATAGACAAGCATCATGGTATTCATCCAACATGTGATCCTTTTACAAGAAAATAAAATTTTTGAAAACCCCATAGGCATCAATTTTATTTTTCTTATGTGCCCTACAACCTTACAACGGTCTATTGATAGGGATCCACTCATCCATCTAGTCAGATCCACTGCCCTTGCATGCACCAAGTCCTAACTGACTTGCGTTGACCTAATGGTCAACCATGCATGCGCAAAGGGCTGAACGACCCCATGAGTTCTAGCAAGCGGGTGTGACCCCGGGCCTAACTCATGTGCGTTCATAGGTTGTCTCAACCAGACCTCGCTACACACCCTTGATGCAGTCGACCTATAGCCACCTCGTGCTTGCGCACAGGTGCTACCTGGTCAACCCATCTAGGCTGTCAGATGGTCTGATCAGACTATTTGGATCTAACCTAGAGGTGACTTCAACCCCATAAACCCGTCTAAGGGTTTATAGCAGGCGCAAATATAGATCTAGGTGATAGGCGCGCAAGATGTAATGAGTTTTAACAAATACAATCAACAAGCGCCAACATGAAACAATTATACATGCGCAAACAACTAAAACATGAAGTTTCGCATGTAAACATTAGATCTTTACATTAGCGCAAACAAGTTATATCAAACATGCGCCAACATCTAAAGACTAGCATGTTATCATGGTGATAGATCTACTATATTGGCGCAAATAAGGATCACTCAATGCAATCATATGATTCATGCATAAACCATAGCTTTGATACCAATTGAAAGTCCCCTTCAAGGGGGAGCGCAAAGGGGGTGAAACCCTAATAGGGGGCGCATGAAAAATTTCTAGGGTTTCAACTAGATCGATTGCATGAATATATATGATCAACTTTGATTATTATTTCAAAGATCAAGTTAAGATCTTTTACCATAGCCATGATGAAGGAGGCGGCTTGGAAGCAAGAGGGCAAATAAGCACTCCTCCAAAGAAAACGCACACTAGATGAGAGATGGCTACCTCCTTGGATGTTCCTTGTGCTAGCAAGAATCTCCCAAGTTTCTTGTCGTGTGTCGAAGTAGAGAGATGCTTGGCCGAACTCCCTTCTCGTCAAGCAAGAAGCTCTACCCAAGAGCCAAGGCGACAATTGAAGTGAATTGGCCATAATCGTTGAGGCGTTTTCAAGAGATGGCGTTACATGACTTCCAAATATGGAAAGTCATGAAGCCATGCGCTCACTCACAAGAAAACCGCCCAAACACAATCAAGCCTTGAACCATGCGTTCACATATGTGAACCGGTTCAAGCCAACTCAATTCAATTCAATTCGGTCCAAAGACCAAACCAAACCAGCCTATGGTCTAGATCTCTCTGAACCAAATGGCTCAAGATCTAACCGTTCATCTCATGATGTTCCTGATCTCACCGATCTAGAATCATCTCTCTCGATCGAAGCTTACCGATCTTAAGTCCTAATCAATCAAACATGATCAGACCAGATCTCACTTACAATCAGAGTTTAAACTCCTTTAAACTGAACCCAAACAATTCAGTCCACACGATCAGGCTTAAGTAAGCCATATCATCAAATTGTGCGACCCTGAGGGTTTCCTTTAAATGTCGGTAACGATAACTTACATTATCACGATCAGTGAGGGGTATCTAGCAACACATCACTGTCTCCCGATATAAAGGAAAGAGTCTTCCAAGACTACTCCCAAACCATAGCACAAGTGTGAATCCACTTCACTAGGCATACATGTTTCCTTTGCCACTGGATGTTCTTATTGGACAAGCGTGTCAAGCCTGTAGCTCCAATATGATGAGCATGATTAGATCAGATGAACATAGTCACCTGGGTATGGCCATACACTTTCTCAATCATCTCATTTAGGGGGGGCCCCTTTAGAACATCATACTTCTTAAACAAGGAGACGGCAATCCTATATCTATCACTAGTGTCCTAACCTGACTCATGATTATTATCCAAGATAATCTTTAACCATTATGTTTCAAATGATATTGAACTACCTCAAAACAATGACAATCATCATTTAGAAACACAAGTGATCTCAAGTCAGAGGACATGTGCCACTTGTTGCATACAAGGATTATTCACATTGTGACAAGCAATTGAATATCCTAGTAGGGTCTGTCCAGTACATCCAATGCACCCATGAGTCTACATCTTATTCCATGCTCAAAGCATCCTATAAGATTAGAATACATATTAGTCTCAATCATATCAAGGCTGTCTCATGTTCACCAAGATATCTCGACTAAGGACATTACAGCATGTCAGCCTAGCTGAACAGCATTGAGACATTATTCAGAAGCACACTTATTGCAGCAGACAATGTAACATACTGAATAACAACCATTGCCTTTATAAGCATAAGAGTTTATATACATGATACTGATACAATCCCAAGGCCTCAAACATTAGCCTTTAAGGGCATACCCCAACACTAATAAAGGTCAAAGGGCTTCAGGTTTACTAGACCTCATTCCCAGCGATGTGTGTGGGCTATTTAGTAAACATGCCAGAGGTGGCTATTCATACTTCATTACCTTTACTGATGATTTCAGTAGGTATGGTTATGTCTATTTAATGAGACATAAGAGTGAATCTTTTGACAAGTTCAAAGAGTTCAAAAATGAAGTACAAAATCAGCTAGGCCGAAATATCAAGGCACTTCGTTCAGATCGAGGTGGTGAATACTTGAGTCATGAGTTTACTGACTATCTGAAGGAGTGTGGGATTCTCTCACAGCTCACTCCGCCAGGAACACCGCAATGGAATGGTGTGTCCGAGAGGAGAAATAGAACCTTACTTGATATGGTTCGTTCTATGATGAGTCAGGCTACTCTACCTTACTCCTTTTGGGGATTTGCACTGGAAACAGCTGCAAAGGTACTAAACCGAGTGCCATCCAAGGCCGTTTCAAAGACGCCATATGAGTTATGGTATGGGAAACAGCCGAGCTTGACATTTATTAAAATCTGGGGTTGCGAGGCTTATGTCAAAAAGCTCGCCTCTGGGAAACTGGAGAGCAGATCTAATAAATGTATCTTTGTCGGTTACCCTAAAGAAACTAAGGGTTATTATTTCTACGATCCCAAGGAGAACAAGGTATTTGTTGCTCGGACGGCTATTTTTCTTGAGAAGGAATTTCTTCTGCAAGAGGCCAGTGGGAGAGAAATAAAGCTGGATGAGAATCCAGAAGCAGGACAAAGTAGTCAAGCACAGTTGGATGAGCCTGAGCCAGGAGATCAGGTTATTGAACAACCTGAGGCTTAGATATCACAGGAACCGCGAAGATCGGGAAGGATCCGTCGATAGCCTGAACGCTATGACGGAGTCTACATCATTGATGATGAACCCCTCACTTATGCGGATGCGGTCAGTGGACCGGAATCAGCGAGATGGCTTGAAGCTATGCGAGCCGAGATGGACTCCATGTCAGATAACCAAGTCTGGGATTTGGTTGATCCGCCTCCGGGAGTAGTCCCTATAGGCTGTAAGTGGATCTTCAAAAGAAGATTGACATGGATGGTAACGTGGTTACCTATAAAGGCAGGCTAGTTGCGAAAGGTTTCAAACAAATCTATGGGATAGATTATGATGAAACTTTCTCTCCTGTAGCCATGTTCAAGTCTATTCGGATTATTCTCGCGATAGCAGCATATTATGATTATGAGATCTGGCAAATGGATGTGAAGACCGCTTTCCTTAATGGAAAACTAGAAGAGGATGTGTATATGACACAACCTGAAGGTTTCACTAATCCATCAGATCGTCATAAAATATGCAAATTAAAGAAGTCCATTTATGGACTTAAACAAGCATCGAGAAGCTGGAATATTCGTTTTGATGAATCAATCTGTAAGTTTGGTTTCATCAAGAATGAAGATGACCCGTGTGTATATAAGAGGTTTAGTGGGAGCGTGATTACTTTCCTAGTCCTCTACGTCGATGATATCTTGATCATTGGAAACGATATTCCTGAACTTCATGCTGTCAAAGCATGGTTAAGAAAATGTTTCCAGATGAAAGATTTAGGAGAAGCAGCCTATGTATTATGTGTGAAGATCTACAGAGATAGATCTAAGAGGCTTCTCGGGCTGTGCCAGAGTACTTACATCGATAAAGTCCTGGAGAGATTCCATTTAGAAAATTCTAAAAGAGGATATCTTCCAGTCAGACATGGTCTGAATCTTTCAAAGAGTCAGTGTCCACAAACACAGACTGAGAAAGATGAAATGGACAATACGCCTTATGCTTCGGCTATTGGGTCCATTATGTATGCGATGTTGTGTACTCGCCCAGACGTTGCTTACGGGTTAAGCGTGACCAGTCGATTCCAAAGTAATCCAGGGAAGGCACACTGGATTGCGGTCAAGAACATTTTGAAATATCTTCGGAGGACCAAAGATATGTTCTTGATTTATGGAGGTCAGGAAGAACTCAGTATTGAAGGATATACTGACGCTTCGTTCCAATCTGACCAGGATGATTTCCGATCACAATCAGGCTATGTTTTTAGCTTGAATAGAGGAGCAGTGGTGTGGAAAAGTTTCAAACAGTCAATTGTTGCTGATTCCACAACAGAAGCCGAGTATGTTGCAGCCTCGGAAGCATCCAAGGAGGCAGTCTGGATTCGTAAGTTCGTTCAGGAACTTGGTGTTGTTCCTTCGAGTGCAGATCCATTGGTTATCTTCTGTGATAACACTGGAGCTATAGCTCAAGCAAAGGAACCACGGTCACACCAGAAGTCCAAGCACATACAGAGAAGGTTTCACTTGATCCGGGAGATCATTGATCGTGGCGAGATCAAAATATGCAAGGTTCATACAGATGACAATCTAGCTGACCCGCTTACTAAGCCTCTGGTGCAGCAGAAGCATGAGAAGCACTGTAATAATATGGGTTTGAGATTTCTCAACCATTAGATTAAGTGCAAGTGGGAGATTGTTGGGGTATGCCCTTAAGGCTAATGTTTGAGGCCTTGGGATTATTTCTGTTTCATGTATAAACTCTATGTTTATAAAGGCAATGGTTGTTATTCAGGTTGTTACATCATCTGCTGCAATATGTATACTTCTGAATAATGTCTCAATGCTGTTCAGCTTGGCTGACATGCAGTTTTGTCCTTAGTCGAGATATCTTGGTGAACATGAGACAGCCTTGATATGATTGAGACTAATATGTGTTCTAATCTTATAGGATGCTTCGAGCATGGAATAAGATGTAGACTCATGGGTACATCGGATGTACTGGACAGACCCTACTTAGGATATTCAATTGCTTGTCACAATGTGAATAATCCTTAAATGCAAACAAGTGGCATATTTCCTCTGACTTGAGATCACTTGTGTTTCTAAATGATGATTGGCATTGTTTTGAGGCAGTTCAATATCATTTGAAATATATTGGTTATAGACTATCTTGGATAATGAGCATGAGAGTCATGTTAGGGCACTAGTGATAGATATAGGATTGCCGTCTCCTTGTTTGGAGTGTGATGTTCTATAGGGGCCTCCTGGATGAGATGATTGAGAAAGTGTATGGCCATACCCAGATGACTATGTTCATCTGATCTAATCATTCTCATCATATTGGAATTACAGGCTTGACACGCTTGTCCAATAAGAACGTCCAGTGGCAAAGGAAACACATATGCCTAGTGAGTTGGGTTCACACTTGTGCTATGGTTTGGGTGTAGTCTTGGAAGACTCTTTCCTTTATATCGGGAGACAGTGATGTGTTGCTAGATACCCCTCACTGATCGTGATAACGTAAGTTATCGTTACCGACATTTAAAGGAAACCCTTAGGGTCGCACAATTTGATGATATGGCTTACTTAAGTCAGATCGTGTGGACTGAATTGTTTTGGTTCAGTTTAAAGGAGTTTAAACTCTGATTGTAAGTGAGATCTGGTCTGATCATGTTTGATTGATTAGAGCTTTAGATCGGTAAACTTCGATCGAGAGATCTGATGCTAGATCGATGAGATCAAGAGCATCGAGAGATGAACGGTTAGATCTTGAGCCATCTGGTTCATAGGTAATCTAGACCATGTCTTGGTTTGATCTTGGTTTGATTTGGTCTTTGAACCAAATGCTTGAACCGAATAAATGAACCGGTTCACTTATGTGAACGTATGGTTCATTTGAGAGAAGTTCGATGGTGGTAATGTGGGAATTGAAGGAGGAGTTAGTGCTTTCTATTTTTAGAAAGCCGTTTGCCTTGTTTACTCAAGGTTTTCGAACGGGTAACTCTCCTCTCTCTCACGCTCACGCCGACTTGGAAAAAAACTTCTTGCTTTCACCTTGTGTGGTATTCACGTCAAGGAGGAGATTGGGCAAGCCAAAGGAACTTCATCTCATTCTCCACACACGCGATCAGGAGACTTGGAGAACTTTGCTAGCACAAAGATCAACAAGGAGTAGGCGATCACACATCTTGTTTGCGCACGCTTTGGAGGAGAGCCACATCGCCCTCTTGCTTCCAAGTCGCCATCCAAGAAATGGCATTGGTATGTTTTTCGTTTGATCTATACAAGTTCATGAAGTTGATCATATATTCATTCATCCGATTCCTAAGAAACCCTAGCTTCCGCTATGCCAAAGTTTTTAGATGCGCATATTAGGGTTTCGCCCCCCCCCCCCCCCTTTGTGGGACCTTCACCAATGCCATGGGTCCTCCTCCAAGGAAGATGCACCACCTTTGTTGAAGATTGTTGCGCCCCCTTAATCTTCATCTTGAATTTTACAAAATAAAAGAAAAAGAATGGCGGCATGTAGGCCTCACAAGAATACATCCTAGGCATGCAATTAGGGCTTGACTAGTGATCACAACATCATGCACAAACAAGGTACTTACTCATGCAATTCTATATGCTCATAAAAAACCTAAAATCTGAAATTTTAGTTTCTTATAAAACATGTCTTTATTCCTCTTCTTCTTATCATAGATCTTTTGATTTATCTGAGATTATGTTTAATCATGATTTTATAGATCCTTTCAGTTGACAATTTTGTCAGATCAAGAGACCCGGCCAGTCCGAAGACACAATGCCCGTCCTACTTCACAAAATTGTGTGGGCCTTCGATCTTAAATCAATCATAAAAATAATCATCCAATAATCAAAAAGAAATTGAATAGAGGATTGGAAGCAAAGACCTACAATTTTTCCTACTTCGAAAAATCGTGAGCATGGCATATGCAATTTGCGAAAATTACATATGGCATGTGAGCATAGAAAAGCATGAAAAACATCATTTGAGGCTCGCAAGTCGCTCTGATACCACTGTTGGGAAACCCCGAGGATATTTTAAAAATTTTCATTGAAAGCACAGTGGAAGAATTGTAAGTCCCCAGAAGGGGGCGAAACCCTAAAGCATGGCGCATATAACTTTTAAGCAGCGAAAAGAGGGTTTCTAGGGATCATTTGCATGAGATATGATCAACTATAAAAACCGATTGCAAACATGAATGAAGGAATCGATTCTTACCAAAGCCATTGCTTGGATGGCGTCTAGCAAGAAGAGACTCAAGTGCTTCTCCTCCTTATGGCTCGCACACAAGATGTGATCGCCTACTCCCTTAGTGCTCCTTGTGCTAGCAAGGTTCTAAGGAGTCCTTGTCGAATGGAAGGGAAGAGACGTTCTCCTCTGCTCGTCGAACTCACTCCAAAGTGTGAAGAAGTTGCCACACACGAGAGCGTCGAGAGAGGAAAGGCAAGAAGCGAGAATAGAGCATGAAACTCTCAACGTGAGGCGTGGTCACGATTTGGAAACATGGTTTCCAAAAAATAGTAAACCACTTCTCTTCATGCGACCATGGGTTTACCCAAGCGCAAATCTCTCCTCTTTGAACCATGCGCTCAACTAATGAGCCGGTTCACTTTAATTTTGGTTCAAAGACCAAATTAAACCAAGCCTTTTTGGTCTAGATCTCATTAACCTAAAGGTTCCAGATCTAACCGTTCATCTCTTGATGCTCCTGATCTCACCGATCTAGCATCCATTCTCTCGATCGAAGCTTACCGATCTCAAGCCCTAATCAATCAAACATGATCAGACCAGATCTCACTTACAATCAGAGATTAAATCCCTTTAAACTGAACTCAAACAATTCAGTCCACACGATCTGACTTAAGTAAGCCATATCATCAAATTGTGCGACCCTAAGGGTTTCCTTTAAATGTCGGTAATGATAACTTACGTCATCACGATCAGCGAGGGGTATCTAGCAACACATCACTGTCTCCCGATATAAAGAAAAGAGTCTTCCAAGACTACACCCAAACCACAGCACAATTGTGAATCAACTCACAAGGCATACATGATTCCTTTGCCACTGGATGTTCTTATTGGACAAGCGTGTCAAGCCTGTAGCTCCAATATGATGAGCATGATTAGATCAGATGAACATAGTCACCTGGGTATGGCCATACACTTTCTCAATCATCTCATCCAGGGGGGCCCCTTTAGAACATCACACTCCAATTAAGGAGACGGCAATCCTATATCTATCACTAGTGCCCTAACCTGATTCAAACTCACCATCCAAGATAGTCTATAACCATTATGTTTCAAATGATATTGAACTACCTCAAAACAATGACAATCATCATTTAGAAAACACAAGTGATCTCAAGTCAGAGGAAATGTGCCACTTGTTACAATCAAGGATTATTCACATTGTGACAAGCAATTGAATATCCTAGTAGGGTCTGTCCAGTACATCCAATGTACCCATGAGTCTACATCTTATTCCATGCTCGAAGCATCCTATAAGATTAGAACACATATTAGTCTCAATCATATCAAGGCTGTCTCATGTTCACCAAGATATCTCGACTAAGGACATTACAGCATGTCAGCCTAGCTGAACAGCTTTGAGACATTAGTCAGAAGTACAATTATTGCAGCAGATAATGTAACAAACTGAATAACAACCATGCCTTTATAAACATAAGAGTTTATTACATGATACTGATACAATCCCAAGGCCTCAAACATTAGCCTTAAGGGCATACCCCAACAATCTCCCACTTGCACTTAATCTAATGGTTGAGAAATCTCAAACCCATATTATTACAGTGCTTCTCATGCTTCTGCTGTGCCAGAGGCTTGGTAAGCGGGTCTGCCAGATTGTCATCTGTATGAACCTTGCAGACTTTGATCTTGCCACGATCTATGATCTCCCTGATCAAGTGAAACCGTCTTTGTATGTGCTTGGACTTCTGGTGCGACCGTGGTTCCTTTGCATGTGCGATTGCTCCAGTGTTATCACAGAAGATAACCAAAGGATCTGCACTCGAAGGAACAACACCAAGTTCTCTCACGAACTTACGAATCCACACTGCCTCCTTGGATGCTTCCGAGGCTGCAACATACTCGGCTTCTGTTGTGGAATCAGCAACAGTTGACTGTTTGAAACTCTTCCACACCACCGCTCCTCCATTCAAGCTAAAAACATAGCCTGATTGCGATCGGAAATCATCCTGGTCAGACTGGAACGAAGCGTCAGTATATCCTTCTATACTGAGTTCTTCCTGACCACCATATATCAAGAACATATCTTTGGTCCTCCGCAGATATTTTAAAATGTTCTTGACTGCAATCCAGTGCGCCATACCTGGATTACTTTGGAACCGACTGGTCACGCTTAACCCGTAAGCGACGTCTGGGCGAGTACACAACATCGCATACATAATGGACCCAATAGCCGAAGCATAAGGCGTATTGTCCATTTCATCTTTCTCAGTCTGTGTTTGTGGACACTGACTCTTCGAAAGATTCAGACCATGTCTGACTGGAAGATACCCTCTTTTAGAATTCTCTAAATGAAATCTCTCTAGGACTTTATCGATGTAAGTACTCTGGCACAGCCCGAGAAGCCTCTTAGATCTATCCCTGTAGATCTTCACACCTAATACATAGGCTGCTTCTCCTAGATCTTTCATCTGAAAACATTTCCTTAACCATGCCTTAACCGCATGCATTTCAGGAATATCGTTTCCAATGATCAAGATATCATCGACGTAGAGGACTAGGAAAGTAATCACGCTCCCACTAAACCTCTTATATACACACGGGTCATCCTCGTTCTTGATGAAACCAAATTCAGAGATTGATTCATCAAAATGAATATTCCAGCTTCTCGATGCTTGTTTAAGTCCATAAATAGACTTCTTTAACTTGCATATTTTATGACGATCTGATGGATTAGTGAAACCTTCTGGTTGTGTCATATACACATCCTCATCCAGATTTCCATTAAGGAAAGCTGTCTTCACATCCATTTGCCAGATCTCATAATCGTAATATGTTGCTATCGCGAAAAGAATCCGAATAGACTTAAACATAGCTACAGGTGAGAAAGTTTCATCATAATCTATCCCGTAGATTTGTTTGAAACCTTTCGCAACTAGCCTGCCTTTATAGGTAACCACGTTACCATCCATGTCTATCTTCTTCTTAAAGATCCATTTACAGCCTATAGGGATTACTCCCGGAGGCGGATCAACCAAATCCCAAACTTGGTTATCTAACATGGAGTCCATCTCGGCTCGCATAGCTTCAAGCCATCTCGCTGAGTCCGGTCCACTGACCGCATCCGCATAAGTGAGGGGTTCATCATTATCAATGATGTAGACTCCGTCATAGCGCTCAGGCTGTCGACGGATCCTTTCCGATCTTCGCGGTTCCCGTGATATCTGAGCCTCAGGTTGTTCAATAACCTGATCCACCGGCTCAAGCTCATCCAACTGTGCTTGACTACTTTGTCCTTCCTCTGGATTCTCATCCAGCTTTATTTCTCTCCCACTGGCCTCTTGCAAAAGAAACTCCTTCTCAAGAAATATGGCCGTCCGAGCAACAAATACCTTGTTCTCTTTGGGATCGTAGAAATAATAACCCTTAGTTTCCTTAGGGTAACCGACAAAGATACATTTGTCAGATCTGCTCTCTAGTTTCCCAGAGGCGAGCTTTTTGACATAAGCCTCGCAGCCCCAGATCCTGATAAATGTCAAGCTCGGCTGTTTCCCATACCATAACTCATATGGCGTCTTTGAAACTGCCTTGGATGGCACTCGGTTTAGTACCTTTGCAGCTGTTTCCAGTGCAAATCCCCAAAAGGAGTAAGGTAGAGTAGCCTGACTCATCATAGAATGAACCATATCAAGTAACGTTCTATTTCTCCTTTCGGACACACCATTCCATTGCGGTGGTCTTGGCGGAGTGAGCTGTGAGATAATCCCACACTCCTTGAGATAGTCAGTAAACTCATGACTTAGGTATTCTCCACCTCGATCAGAACGAAGTGCCTTGATATTTTGGCCAAGCTGATTCTGTACTTCATTCTTGAACTCTTTGAACTTGTCAAAAGATTCACTTTTATGTCTCATAAGATAGACATACCCATATCTACTGAAATCATCAGTAAAGGTAATGAAGTACTGATAGCCACCTCTGGCATGTTTACTAAATGGCCCACACACATCACTGTGTATAAGGTCAAGTAAACCTGAAGCCCTTTGACCTTTATTTAGAAAAGGTGACTTCGTCATTTTACCCAATAAACAAGCCTTGCATGTATCAATCTCCTCATAGGAGAATGATCCCAGCAGTCCATGATCATGCAACCGCTTAATGCGCTTCTTGTTAATATGGCCTAAACGACTATGCCATAGCAAGGTGCTGTCATCAGCATACTTCGCTTTCTTAATATCAATATTTTGTATAGAACATTCCATGTCCAACATGAATAACCCATTGTTAATTGAACCAGTAGCATAAACAATATTATCAAAAGAAAGAACACACTTTGAAATATTGCATTCAAAGGAAAACCCCTTCCTGACAAGAGCAAGAATGGAGATAATATTTTTAGTAATGCTGGGAACAAAGTAACAATTGTTTAGTTCCAATACAAGTCCAGATGGCAAAGAGATGAAATAGTCTCCTACAGCAACAGCAGCAACCCGTGCCCCGTTTCCAACTCGTAGGTCCACCTCATGCTGTCCCACCTGTCTTCTTCTCTTGAGTTCCTGTACATTTGAACAAATGTGAACTCCACATGCAGTGTCCAACACCCATGAAATAGAAGAAGATGAAACCATGACTTCCGTCACGTATATACCTGAGCCAGAAGCAAAGCTTCCCCTCTTGTCTCCTTGGAGCGCTTTACAGTCCTTTTTCCAGTGACCCAGCTGGCCACAGTGGAAACATCTGTATTCCTTTGACCACTTAACTTTTTGCTTCAGAGCCTTGCTGTAACTCTTGACAGGGGCCTTGCCCTTCTTCCCCTTCTTCTTGTTCCTAGAAGGAACCATTAAGACAGAGGTCGAAGGCTTTCCCTTCAGAGTCTCCTCAGTAGTCAAGAGCATATTCAGCAGCTCTGCCGGAGTACAGTCGATTTTGTTCATATTAAAGTTAATGATGAACGCATCGAAAGAAGGCGGGAGAGACTGCAGAATAATGTCTACAGCAAGCTCCTGATTGATGGTATGCCCCAGTTTCTCTAGAGCCTCCTTGTGCCCAATCATCTTGAGCACGTGAGCTCCCACTGGGCTCCCTTCAGCCAGTTTGCTCTGAAAGAACAGCTTTGTCAGATTATAGCGTTCTGTCCTCGCCTGTGCAGCATACAGCATCTTGAGGTTCGCTATCATGTCCATAGCAGACATATCCTCATGCTGACGCTGCAGCGGTGGCGTCATAGACGCTAGCATCAGGCAAGCGACATCAATGCTATCATTGACGTGCTTTTCATAAGCTTCCCGAACCGCCCTTGCGGCGTTCGGAGCGGGCTGAGGCGGTATAGCCGTCTCGAGGACATACAGTTTCCTCTCTGCCTTAAGAACAATCTTAAGGTGTCCGAACCAGTCTGAGAAGTTTGGCCCAGCAAACTTCTCTCTTTCCAGTAGGGATCGCACATTGAAGCTCATGGTGTTCGTTGCTGCAGGTATCTACAACAATGCAAGAACAGCAAGGTCAGTATCAATGTTAAGAATCAATCAGGACTTAAGAATGATTCTTTTTCTCACTATTTTATCTGGCTGAAAAATCCAGCAAAACAGCCCGAAAGAGTAGAACTCTTTTAGTGAGATGGGATCCAGATTTCATACTTGGTCTCCGCGTCCCGCTCAGGCGAGATAAGATGCACAGAGAGTACAAGCACTAATTTCTGGTAGGCAGTCCCTGCCAATCGCCAACCCGTGCGATTCCCCTTCATCTGGGCAATCCAGCAGACTGTGCCAACTGAGTTGGTACAACACAGTCTCTGACCCCATAGATGGCTGCCTCCATGTGCTACCATATGAGCCACATATGTAGCCTACATGGTCAAGCTGACCCGACCTACTCCCTGGACCACCACGTGCTATGCTGAGCAACGAGAAGCGATAAATCCCTTCTCTGTAACACGCAGGTGTAATCCCGCACCGTCTGAAGATAGATGGACGTGCCCACTGAGTGGGTACAACACGGCTCCAACGATAATCAGAACAGTGAGGTTTCGCGTCAGAAGGCTTACGAGCTTGATATTTTAGCGTTGGATTTTAACGGTCTTTTATCTTCTTGACTATCATGCAATTCCTATGGTGATAGCAGAAGATAAACTCATGCAATTCTAATTATAAAAGCAATAAATAGAAAGCATGCTGATCTTATGTGGTAAAAGCCCATTAAGCCTAAGTAAGACCTTAAATTTAACTTAAGTCTTCACTTGCTTTTCTTCATGGGTCTTTTGCTTCTCATCTGGCCCAACCTAGGGCCCAAACGCCATCTGCAGCTCAGGTGCGCCCACCAGGTAAATGCGGCCTGGTCCAAGAGTCGAACCCTGGACCTCCCACCTGGTCAAGCCACTTGCTGCATGCACCTCTGCCAAGTGTGCTTTGTGCTCTTGTCTGATTAATTTACAAATTAATCTATCTAGACAAGATTGACTCACAGGTCAATTACATTTTATAAATTAAATGCAATGTGATGCGCAGATCACAACAAAAATTAATTTACAAATTTTAACCAGGCACGCAGGCCCCAGCACAGCACACATTAATTAGGCGTCCCACATAAGATTAAATAAACAAGCATATGCTTACAATCAACATGTGATCCATTCATGAAAATAAAATTTTTTTAAAAACCCATTGGCTCCAATTTTATTTTCCTTATGTGCCCTACTACCTTACAACGGTCCATTAATAGGGATCCACTCATCAGACCTAGTCAGATCCACTGCCCTTGCATGCACCAAGTCCTAACTGACTTGAGTCGACCCAGTGGTCAACTATGCATGCGCTAGGGCTGAACAACCTACATGAGTTTTGGCAAGCGGGTGTGACCCCGGGCCTAACTCATGCGTGTTCACTAGATGTCTCAACCAGACCTCGCTACACGCCTTTGATGCAGTCGACCTATAGCCACCTTATGCTTGCGCATAGGTGCCATCTGGTCGACCCATCTAGGCTGTCAGATGGTCTGATCAGACTAGTTGGATCTTGACTAGGGATGACTTCAACCCTACTAACCCGTCTAAGGGTTTAATGTAGGTGCGGCTTAGATCTAATGATAGTCGCGCATGTCATTAGGGGTTTTAGAAAAATAACTACAACAACATAGATGCGCTATCTACACACATGCGCCAAGGAAACAATGTACATGAAAGTGTCGCATGTAAGAAAGATCTAAGGTGTTGCGCAAACATGGATCACTTCAGTTCAGCAATCATATCAATCATGCATATAACTTGCTCTGATACCAATTGTAAGTCCCCAGAAGGGGGCGAAACCCTAAAGCATGGCGCATATAACTTTTAAGCAGCGGAAAGAGGGTTTCTAGGGATCATTTGCATGAGATATGATCAACTATAAAAACCGATTGCAAACATGAATGAAGGAATCGATTCTTACCAAAGCCATTGCTTGGATGGCGTCTAGCAAGAAGAGACTCAAGTGCTTCTCCTCCTTATGGCTCGCACACAAGATGTGATCGCCTACTCCCTTAGTGCTCCTTGTGCTAGCAAGGTTCTAAGGAGTCCTTGTCGAATGGAAGGGAAGAGACGTTCTCCTCTGCTCGTCGAACTCACTCCAAAGTGTGAAGAAGTCGCCACACACGAGAGCGTCGAGAGAGGAAAGGCAAGAAGCGAGAATAGAGCATGAAACTCTCAACGTGAGGCGTGGTCACGATTTGGAAACATGGTTTCCAAAAATAGTAAACCACTTCTCTTCATGCGACCATGGGTTTACCCAAGCGCAAATCTCTCCTCTTTGAACCATGCGCTCAACTAATGAGCCGGTTCAATTTAATTTTGGTTCAAAGACCAAATTAAACCAAGCCTTTTTGGTCTAGATCTCATTAACCTAAAGGTTCCAGATCTAACGTTCATCTCTTGATGCTCCTGATCTCACCGATCTAGCATCCATTCTCTCGATCGAAGCTTACCGATCTCAAGCCCTAATCAATCAAACATGATCAGACCAGATCTCACTTACAATCAGAGATTAAATCCCTTTAAACTGAACTCAAACAATTCAGTCCACACGATCTGACTTAAGTAAGCCATATCATCAAATTGTGCGACCCTAACGGTTTCCTTTAAATGTCGGTAACGATAACTTACGTCATCACGATCAGCGAGGGGTATCTAGCAACACATCACTGTCTCCCGATATAAAGAAAAGAGTCTTCCAAGACTACACCCAAACCACAGCACAAGTGTGAATCAACTCACAAGGCATACATGATTCCTTTGCCACTGGATGTTCTTATTGGACAAGCGTGTCAAGCCTGTAGCTCCAATATGATGAGCATGATTAGATCAGATGAACATAGTCACCTGGGTATGGCCATACACTTTCTCAATCATCTCATCCAGGGGGGCCCCTTTAGAACATCACACTCCAATTAAGGAGACGGCAATCCTATATCTATCACTAGTGCCCTAACCTGATTCAAACTCACCATCCAAGATAGTCTATAACCATTATGTTTCAAATGATATTGAACTACCTCAAAACAATGACAATCATTATTTAGAAAACACAAGTGATCTCAAGTCAGAGGAAATGTGCCACTTGTTACAATCAAGGTTTATTCACATTGTGACAAGCAATTGAATATCCTAGTAGGGTCTGTCTAGTACATCCAATGTACCCATGAGTCTACATCTTATTCCATGCTCGAAGCATCCTATAAGATTAGAACACATATTAGTCTCAATCATATCAAGGCTGTCTCATGTTCACCAAGATATCTCGACTAAGGACATTACAGCATGTCAGCCTAGCTGAATAGCTTTGAGACATTATTCAGAAGTACAATTATTGCAGCAGATAATGTAACAAACTGAATAACAACCATGCCTTTATAAACATAAGAGTTTATTACATGATACTGATACAATCCCAAGGCCTCAAACATTAGCCTTAAGGGCATACCCCAACAAGAATAACCCAGAAACAAGCCAGTGCCAAAAACCCAATAAAGATCATCATGCGAGGGAGTCAACACGATGAGATGAGAACGTACCTTGAAGCAATTTGAGGCGATGTCGATGTAGGCACCCAGGTAGAAGATCCATGCCAAGGGAGTTCCTCTTGAACACTTGCGCCAATCCCCAAGGTGGGAAGCGCCAAGGGAAGAAGAGGAAGAAGATCTCTTTAGTCTTGATGGAAGAAGAGGAGAAAATCTCTCAGAACCCCAAGCTTTCGCCCCTCCACTTGTCTCCACGCCTCCAAGAGGAATTAGTGCCATGAGAGGGGCGAGCTAGGGTCTCTTTTATAGAGATCATGTGTGGCTTGGAGAAGAATTAGGAGAGCATGATTTTGGGAATTAATTAATTAAATCCTAATCCAATTAAGACTCTAATTAATTTAAATAAAATCAGCCCTATTAAATCTCTACAAAAATAGGACTCTAATTAATCAATTAATTAGCCCCTATTTTATCTCAAATGATTAATTCAAAATCAACTTTAATTAATCACATGATATTAATTAGGGCATAGGCGCTAACCCTAGTCTAACTAGGGTTAAATATGCGCCTAACTTTTCTTATCCTTAAGCCCAATTAACTTATCAGTAAGCCCAACTATATAATGGGCCTAGCCCAAGGTCCATTATGCATGTTAGTCAACCCATTGGATCCAATCCAATTTAACCTAAGGTCAAACGAGGTTAACCATGGTTCATTTGGTTAATATGCCAATAATGAAAGTTGGCCTTAATAAGTTTCTTCCATCTCATCAGGCCCATTGGCGCTGATGAATCTCCCAAATAGATCTAAATTACCCAATAACTCGATCCAAAGGCTATCTGATTAATACGGAAACTCGAGCATCAAGGTGTGCGACTCTGTAGATTCCTTTGACGTTGGTAGTGCTGACCTAAGGTCACCACAAGCAGTGAGTGGCACCTAGCAGTGCATCCCTGCTACCCAAGTCATCGGAATGAATATCGACATTGACATCCCCATCATCGCAATTAGGCACTGATACATTATAGTCCCTTTGCCAAACTGATATCTGTTTGGACAAGTGTGTCACCACTTGTTTTAACCCAATCATATGACTATGACTAAATCAGGTTCTCACCTGGGTATGGCCATACACTTTCAGTCATAGAACCATAAGGGGCGCTGTGGATATCAAGCTTCCCTCAGGAAGGGGCAAATCCTCTATCTGTCAATTGATTTTCTCATATGGGTCGTGACATACTCAATGACAACCGTTATGACCTCCCAACTACGGCGAGATGTTAGGTTGTATCAAAGCCTGTCCCTAACCACATAGAAGAGTCAATGACCTCAAGTTTAGGGATCAACACATCTCCTGTGACTTGTGAGGATAACTCATGACACCAAGTCATTGCCTCATAGCGGATACCACTGATATGCACATATGTTTGCGTTAGTGTTTCGTACCTATCCAGCCCATATACCAGTCTCTCATGTACCATAGCTGTCCCATATGTGCTAAGGTACTTGACTGGGGACAACAAGTTTGAGCATAGATCCAATCTATTTCCAGGGACATTATCACATAAGTACACATTCGCAGATTTAAACAAACGATGATAACGACAATGCCAAAATTGTTGGGGTATGCCCTTAAGGCTAATGTTTGAGGCCTTGGGATTTTATCAGTATCATGTATAAACTTCATGTTTATAAAGGCAATGGTTGTTATTCATGTTGTTGCATTATCTGCTGTCATATGTATACTTCTGAATAATGTCTCAATGCTATTCAGCTTGGCTGACATGCAGTTAAGTCCTTAGTCGAGATATCTTGGTGAACATGAGACAGCCTTGATATGATTGAGACTAATATGTGTTCTAATCTTATAGGATGCTTCGAGCATGGAATAAGATGTAGACTCATGGGTACATTGGATGTACTGGACAGACCCTACTAGGATATTCAATTGCTTGTCACAATGTGAATAATCCTTGTATGCAACAAGTGGCATATTTCCTCTGACTTGAGATCACTTGTGTTTCTAAATGTTGATTGTCATTGTTTTGAGGTAGTTCAATATCATTTGAAACATAATGGTTATAGACTATCTTGGATAATGATCATGAGTCAGGTTAGGACACTAGTGATAGATAAAGGATTGCCGTCTCCTAGTTTGGAGTGTGATGTTCTATAGGGGCCCCCTGGATGAGATGATTGAGAAAGTGTATGGCCATACCCAGGTGACTATGTTCATCTGATCTAATCATTCTCATCATATTGGAGCTACAGGCTTGACTCGCTTGTCCAATAAGAACATCCAGTGGCAAAGGAAACATGTATGCCTAGTGAGTTGATTCACACTTGTGCTGTGGTTTGGGTGTAGTCTTGGAAGACTCTTTCCTTTGTATTGGGAGACAGTGATGTGTTGCTAGATACCCCTCACTGATCGTGATAACGTAAGTTATCGTTACCGACATTTAAAGGAAACTCTTAGGGTCGCACAATTTGATGATATGGCTTACTTAAGTCAGATCGTGTGGACTGAATTGTCTTGGTTCAGTTTAAAGGGATTTAATCTCTGATTGTAAGTGAGATCTGGTCTGATCATGTTTGATTGATTAGAGCTTGAGATCGGTAAGCTTCGATCGAGAATATAGATGCTAGATCGGTGAGATCAAGAGCATCAAGAGATGAAAGGTTAGATCTTGAACCATTTGGTTCAATGAGATCTAGACCATGGCTTGGGCTGATTTGATTTGGTCTTTGAACCGAATGCAATTGAACCGTGGCTTGGTTCAAAGAGGAGAAAAGGTGCGATTGGTTCACTTGGAGTGAACGCATGGATGATCGCATGAACGCTTGGAGTTAAGGGCTTTCTATATTTGGAAAGTCGGTTTTCCCATTTGTGAAAACGCCTCCACGTTTGAGTGGAACGTCTCGATTTTCGGTTTTGAGACATCCTCTTGCCTCTTCTCTCTCGACGACACACTCTCGTGTGAAGAAGGTTAACGCCTTGGAGAAACTTAAGCCAAGCGAGACTTCATCTTTCATTCCCTTCCATTCGACAAGGAAACCTTGGACCCTTGCTAGCACAAGGAATGCTAAGGGAGTAGGCGATCTTCATCTTGTGTGTGAACTCTTTGAAGGAGATCAACGTTGTTCTCTTCTTCCAACACGCCATTCGAATCAATGGCTATGGTATGAATCCAAACTTTATCAAGTTGATCATATGTTCTTGCGAAAGTTTTGAAACCCTTGCTTCCGCTATGAAAGTTTTATATGCGCCTCCAATTAGGGTTTCGCCCCCCCCTTGATTTAGGGGACTTACAATTGGTATCAGAGCAGGTTATCGTTTGAATCATATGATTGCTTGATGTTATTGTTGTTGGGGTATGCCCTTAAGGCTAATGTTTGAGGCCTTGGGATTGTATCAGTATCATGTATAAACTTTTATGTTTATAAAGGCAATGGTTGTTATTCAGGTTGTTACCTTGTCTGCTGTAATAAGTGTACTTCTGAATAATGTCTCAAAGCTGTTCAGCTAGGCTGACATGTAGTAAAGTCCTTAGTCGAGATATCTTGGTGAACAAGAGACAACCTTGATATGATTGAGACTAATATGTGCTCTAATCTTATAGGATGCTTCGAGCGTGGAATAAGATGTAGACTCATGGGTACATTGGATGTACTGGACAGACCCTACTAGGTTATTCAATTGCTTGTCACAATGTGAATAATCCTTGATTGTAACAAGTGGCACATTTCCTCTAACTTGAGATCACTTGTGTTTCTAAATGTTGATTGTCATTGTTTTAAGGTAGTTCAATATCATTTGAAACATAATGATTATAGACTATCTTGGATGGTGAGCTTGAGTCAGGTTAGGGCACTAGTGATAGACAAAGGATTGCCGTCTCCTTAATTGGAGTGTGATGTTCTAAAGGGGCCCCCCTGGATGAGATGATTGAGAAAGTGTATGGCCATACCCAGGTGACTGTGTTCATCTGTTCTAATCATACTTATCATATTGGAGCTACAAGCTTGACACGCTTGTCCAATAAGAACATCCAGTGGCAAAGGAAATTTGCATGCCTTGTGAGTTGATTCACACTTGTGCTGTGGTTTGGGTGTAGTCTTGGAAGACTCTTTCCTTTATATCGGGAGACAGTGATGTGTTGCTAGATACCCCTCACTGATCGTGATAACGTGAGTTATCGTTACCGACATTTAAAGGAAACCCTCAGGGTCGCACAATTTGATGATATGGCTTACTTAATTCAGATCGTGTGGACTGAATTATTTGGGTTCAGTTTAAAGGGATTTAATCTCTGATTGTGAGTGAGATCTGGTCTGATCATGTTTGATTGATTAGGGCTTGAGATCGGTAAGCTTCGATCGAGAGAATGGATGATAGATCGGTGAGATCAGGGGCATCAAGAGATGAACGGTTAGATCTGAAACCTTAGAGTTTATTATGATCTAGACCAAATTGCTTGGGTTAATTGGTCTTTGAACCAAACCAAATTGAACCAGCTCATCATGTGAGCGTATGGTTCAAGTGAAGAGGTTTTTGCGATTGGGATAAACCCATGGTCGCATGTGGAGGAGTGGTTTTCTATTTTTAGAAAACATGATCACTTACGTGACCACAACTCACGTTGTATCTTCACGTCTTCCTCTCGCCCTCTTGTCGTCTCTTGTTTTTGGGGTTCTTACACTCTTTTGCGAGAGAAGAAGGTGGACGACATTGGTGAAGGTTTCGGCCAAGCAAAATTCTTCTCATCCCTTTCACTCGACAAGAACTCCTTAGAACCTTGCTAGCACAAGGAGCACTAAGGGAGTAGGCGACATCATTTGTGTGCGGTACCTTAGGAGGAAAGCTCTCTTGCGATCTTCTTCCAAAGCTCCATCAAAGCGATGGCCATGGTATGAATCTTCTCTGATCTATACTAGTTCATGAAAGTTGATCATATGACATGCAAAAGGTCATGAGAAACCCTTACTTCCGCTCGAAAAATTATTATTATGCGCCTATCTAGGGTTTCGCTCCCCCTTGAAGGGGACTTTCAATTGTGTGATCCATGTTTGCACTTATGCTTAGATAGGTTTATTACATGCGAAAATACATATATGATGTATGTTACTCTTTGGCGCATGTATTGGCGCATGTTGTTGTTTTGTCAAAAAAAAAACTTAACTTGCGCGCCCATCATTAGATCTAAGCGCCTACTATAAACCCTTAGACGGGTTGATAGGGTTGAAGTCATCAGCCGAGTTTAGATCCAAATAGTCTGATCAGACCATCTGACAGCCTAGATGGGTCGACCAGATGGCACCTGTGCGCAAGCACGAGGTGGCTATAGGTCGACTGCATCAAGAGCGTGTAGCGAGGTCTGGTTGAGACAACCAGTGAACGCGCATGAGTTAGGCCCGGGGTCACACCCGCTTGCCAGAACTCATGAGGGTCGTTCAGCCCAAGGCATGCATGGTTGACCATTAGGTCAACTCAAGTCAGTTAGGACTTGGTGCATGCAAGGGCAGTGGATCTGACTAGACATGATGAGTGGATCCCTATTAATGGACCGTTGTAAGGTAGTAGGGCACATAAGAAAATTAAAATTGATGCCAATGGGTTTTCAAAAATTTTATTTTCTTATTATTGGATCACATGTTGATTGGATGCCATGATGCTTGTTTATTTAATCTTATGTGGGCTGCCTAATATAATGTGTGCTGTGCTGGGGCCTGCGAGCCTGGAATTAAATTGTAAATTAATTTTATTGTGATCTGCGCATCACATGTTATTTAATTTATAAAGTGTAATTGACCTGCGAGTCAATCTTCTGCTATCGCCATAGGTTATGCATGATAGTTAAGAAGATAAAAGACCGTTAAAATCCAACGCTAAAATATCAAGCACGTAAGCCTTCTGACGCGAAACCTCACTGTTCTGACTATCGTTGGGGCCGTGTTGTACCCACTCAGTGGGCACGCCCATCTATCTTTAGACGGTGTGTGATTACACCTGCGTGTTACAGAGAAGGGATTTATCGCTTCTCGTTGCTCAGCATAGCACGTGGTGGTCCAGGGAGTAGGTCAGGTCAGCTTGACCATGTAGGCTACATACTGAGCATATGTGAGCTATATGGAGGCAGCCATCTGTGGGATCAGAGACTGTGTTGTACCAACTCAGTTGGCACAGTCTGCTGGATTGCCCAGATGAAGGGGAATCGCACGGGTTGGCGATTGGCAGGCATTGCCTACCAGAAATTAGTTCTTGTACTCTCTGTGCATCTTATCTCGCCTGAGCGGGACGTGGAGACCAAGTATGAAATCTGGATCCCATCTCACTAAAAGAGCGTTACTCTTTCGGACTGTTTAATGGATTTTTCAGTCAGATAAAATAGTGAGAAAAGAATCTTTCTTAAGTCCTGGATTGATTCTAAACATTGATACTGACCTTGCTGTTCTTGCATTGTTGTAGATTACTGCAGCAACGAACACCACGAATTTCAATGTGCGATCCCTACTGGAAAGGGAGAAGTTTACTGGGCCAAACTTCTCAGACTGGTACGGACACCTTAAGATTGTTCTTAAGGCAGAGAGGAAACTGTATGTCCTCGAGACGGCTATACCGCCTCAACCCGCTACGAACGCCGCAAGGGCGGTTCGGGAAGCCTATGAAAAGCATGTCAATGATAGCATTGATGTCGCTTGCCTGATGCTTGCGTCTATGACGCCAGAGCTGCAGCGTCAGCATGAGGATCTATCTGCTATACAGATTATAGGAAACCTCAAAATGCTATATGATGCACAGGCTAGGACTGAACGCTACAATTTGACTAAGCTTTTCTTTCAGAGCAAACTGGTTGAAGGGAGTCCAGTGGGAGATCACGTACTCAAGATGATTGGGTACAAAGAGGCTCTAGAGAAACTGGGACATACCATCAATCAGGAGCTTGCTGTAGACATCATTCTTCAGTCTCTCCCGGCCTCTTTCGATCCGTTCATTATTAATTTTAATATGAACAAGATCGACTGTACCCCGGCAGAGTTACTGAACATGCTCTTGACTACAGAGTTGACTCTAAAGGGAAAGCCTTCAACCTCTGTCTTGATGGTTCCTTCCAGGAACAAGAAGAAGGGGAAGAAGGGCAAAGCCCCTGTCAAGAGTTACAACAAGGCTCTGAAACAAAAGGTTAAGCGGTCGAAGGAATACAGATGTTTCCATTGTGGCCAGCTTGGTCACTGGAAAAAGGACTGTAAAGCGCTCCAAGGAGACAAGAAGGGAAGCATCGCTTCTGGCTCAGGTATATTTGTGACTGAAGTCATGATATCTTCTTCTACTATTTCATGGGTGTTGGACACTGCATGTGGAGTTCACATTTGTTCAAATGTACAGGAACTCAAGAGAAGAAGACAGGTGGGACAGCATGAGGTAGACCTACGCGTTGGAAACGGGGCACGGGTTGCTGCTGTTGCTGTAGGAGAATATCACATCTCATTACCATCTGACTTGTATTAGAACTGAACAATTGTTACTTTGTACCAAGCATAACGAAAAATATTATCTCTATTCCTGCTCTTGTCAGGAAAGGGTTTTCCTTTGAATGCAATATTTCAAAGTGTGTTATTTCTTTAGATAATATTGTTTATGCTACTGGATCAATTAACAATGGATTATTCATGTTGGACATGGAAGGTTCTATACAAAATATTGATAATAAGAAAGCCAAGTATGCTGATAATAGCACCTTGCTATGGCATAGTCGTTTAAGCCATATTAGCAAGAAACGCATTAAGCGGTTGCATGATCATGGACTGCTGTGATCATTCTCCTATGAGGAGCTTGATACATGCAAAGCTTGTTTAATGGGTAAAATGACGAAGGCTCCTTTTCCTAACAAAGGTCAAAGGGCTTCAGGTTTACTTGACCTCATTCACAGTGATGTGTGTGGGCCATTTAGTAAACATGCCAGAGGTGGCTATTCATACTTCATTACCTTTACTGATGATTTCAGTAGATACGGGTATGTCTATCAAATGAGACATAAGAGTGAATCTTTTGACAAGTTCAAAGAGTTCAAAAATGAAGTGCAAAATCAGCTAGGCCGAAATATCAAGGCACTTCGCTCAGATCGAGGTGGAGAATACCTAAGTCGAGAGTTTACTGACTATCTGAAGCAGTGTGGGATTGTCTCACAGCTTACTCCGCTAGGAACACCGCAATGGAATGGTGTGTCCGAGAGGAGGAACAGAACCTTATTGGATATGGTTCGTTCAATGATGAGTCAGGCTACTCTACCTTACTCCTTTTGGGGATTTGCACTGGAAACAGCTGCAAAGGTACTAAACCGAGTGCCATCCAAGGCAGTTTCAAAGACTCCATATGAGTTATGGTATGGGAAACAGCCGAGCTTGACATTTATTAAGATCTGGGGTTGCGAGGCTTATGTCAAAAAGCTCGCCTCTGGGAAACTAGAGAGCAGATCTGAAAAATGCATCTTTGTCGGTTACCCTAAGGAAACTAAGGTTTATTATTTCTACGATCCCAAAGAGAACAAGGTATTTGTGTTGGGGTATGCCCTTAAGGCTAATGTTTGAGGCCTTGGGATTGTATCAGTATCATGTAATAAACTCTTGTGTTTATAAAGGCATGGTTATTATTCAGGTTGTTACCTTGTCTGCTGCAATAAGTATACTTCTGAATAATGTCTCAAAGCTGTTCAGCTAGGCTGACATGCTAAATGTCCTTAGTCGATATATCTTGGTGAACATGAGACAGCCTTGATATGGTTAAGACTAATATGTGTTCTAATCTTATAGGATGCTTCGAGCATGGAATAAGATGTAGACTCATGGGTACATTGGATGTACTGGACAGACCCTACTAGGATATTCAATTGCTTGTCACAATGTGAATGATCCTTGATTGCAACAAGTGGCACATGTCCTCTGACTTGAGATCACTTGTGTTTCTAAATGATGATTGTCATTGTTTTGAGGTAGTTCAATATCATTTGAAACATAATGGTTATAGACTATCTTGGATAATGATCATGAGTCAGGTTAGGGCACTAGTGATAGATAGAGGATTGCCGTCTCCTTGTTGAAGGAGTGTGGTGTTCTATAGGGGCCCCCTAGATGAGATGATTGAGAAAGTGTATGGCCATACCCAGGTGACTATGCTCATCTGATCTAATCATGCTCATCATATTGGAGTTACAAGCTTGACAGGCTTGTCCAATAAGAACATCCAGTGGCAAAGGAAACATGTAATGCCTAGTGAGTTGATTCACGCTTGTGCTGTGATTTGGGTGTAGTCTTGGAAGACTCTTTCCTTTATATCGGGAGACAGTGATGTATTGCTAGATACCCCTCACTGATCGTGATAACGTGAGTTATCATTACCAACATTTAAAGGAAACCCTCAGGGTCGCACAATTTGGTGATATGGCTTACTTAAGTCAGATCGTGTGGACTGAATTGTTTAGGTTCAGTTTAAAGGGATAGAGACTCTGATTGTAAGTGAGATCTGGTCTGATCATGTTTGATTGATTGGGGCTTGAGATCGGTAAGCTTCGATCGAGAGAGTTGATGCTAGATCGGTGAGATCAAGAGCATCAAGAGATGAACGGTTAGATCTTGAACCCTTTGGTTCAGAGTGAGATCTAGACCATGGCTTGGGCTGGTTTAATTTGGTTCTTGAACCAAATTGAAGTGGATTAAAGTGGCTTGAACCGGTTCACAAAGGGTGAACGCTTGGTTCAAGGCGTTAGGCGTTTTTGGTTTGGTTGTGGCGCATAGCTTCATATCTTCCATTTATGGAATGTAATGAAGGCGACTTCACCTTAACGCAAAAGCGTTTTGAACGCTTGACTTCACTCTTCTCTTCTCAACGTTCCTCTAGGGGGGCGAAAGGATTCGGACGAGAAGGAGAAGAAGAAGGTTACTCTCGCCAAGCTTCATCTCGAAACACCCTCACGCGACAAGGATTCTTTGAAGTGCTTTTGCTAGCACAAAGGACTCAAAGAGCAAGCTATCGTCATCGGTTGTGTGCGTCACCTTTGGAGAAGGAGCACTTGAACCTTTGCTTCCAAGGCATCATCAAATCGATGGCATTGGTATGATCTTTTAGATCTATTCCTCTTATACAAGTTGATCATATGCTTTTATGATTGCGATCCCATGAAGCCCTATCTTCCGCTCGCAAAACTCTATATGTGCGCCACAATCAGGGTTTCGGCTCCCCTCTTGAAAGGGGTTTTCTACAAGTTTCGGCCCCCCTCATGAAAGGGGTTTCAACAATTGGTATCAGAGCATGCGGTTGTATGTAGAATCATATGATTGCTTGTTGATTTGTGATCCTTGTTTGTGTTTAACTAGTAGATCTAGTAGTTAGCATCTTGCGCATCTCATGTTTAGTAGTGAAAAATACATGGTGTATGTTTTTACTCCCTTGCGCACGCATATATGATGAAGGAGGGCGCATGTTGAATGATGTAGGTTTTCTTAAAAACTTAATCACTTGTGCGCCTCACTAGATCTAAGTGGCGCCTATAATAAACCCTTAGATGGGTTGATGGGGTTGAAGTCACCTCTATGTTGGATCCAATAGTCTGATCAGACCATCTGACAGCCTAGATGGATCGACCAGATGGCACCTGTGTGCAAGCACAAGGTGGCCATAGGTCGATTGCATCTTAGGCGTGTAGCGAGGTCTGGTTGAGACAACCAGTAAGAACACATGAGTTAGGCCCGGGGTCACACCCGCTTGCCAGAACTCATGAGGGTTGTTCAGCCCTTGGCGCATGCATGGTTGACCATTAGGTCAACGCGAGTCAGTTAGGACTTGGTGCATGCAAGGGACAGAGGATCTGACTAGATGGATGAGTGGATCCCTATCAATGGACCATTGTAAGGTTGTAGGGCTCATAAGAAAATTAAAATTGATGCCAATGGGGTTTTCAAAATTTTATTTTCTTGTTAAATGGATCACATGTTGATTTGATGCCATGTGCTTGTTTATTTAATCTTATGTGGGTTGCCCTTTTAATGTGTGCTGTGCTGGGGCCTGCGAGCCTGGTAAATTATTATTTTGTGATCTGCGAATCACATTTTTTAATTCATTTATAATGTGTAGTTGACCTGCGAGTCAACCTTGTCTAGATAGATCAAAATGTATTTTGATTAGACAAGAGCACAAAGGCACACATCCAAGAGGGGCATTCAGCTGGTGGCGCACCTGAGGTGCTCTTGGCGCTAGGGCCCTGGGTTGGACCAGATGAAAGGCAAAAGACCCAAGAAGAGCTAGTGAAGACTTAAATTAGGTTAAGGTCTTACTTAGGCTCTATGGGCTTTTACCACATAAGATCCATGCTTTCTTTTTATTCCATATATAATTAGAACTGCATGAGTTTATCTTCTGCTATCACCATAGGGTTTGCATGATAGTTAAGAAGTTAAAAGACCGTTAAAATCCAACGCTAACATATCAAGCTCGTAAGCCTTCTGACGCGAAACCTCACTGTTCTGATTATCGTTGGAGCCGTGTTGTACCCACTCAGTGGGCACGTCCATCTATCTTCAGACAGTGCGGGATTTCACCTGCGTGTTACAGAGTAGGGATTTATCCCTTCTCGTTGCTCAGCATAGCACGTGGTGGTCCAGGGAGTAGGTCGGGTCAGCTTGACCATGTAGGCTACATATGTGGCGCATATGGTAGCACATGGAGGTAGCCATCTGTGGGATCAGAGACTGTGTTGTACCAACTCAGTTGGCACAGTCTGCTGGATTGCCCAGATGAAGGGGAATCGCACGGGTTGGCGATTGGCTGGTACAGCCTACCAGAAATTAGTGCTTGTCATCTCTGTGCATCTTATCTCGCCTGAGCGGGACGCGGAGACCAAGTATGAAATCTGGATCCCATCTCACTAAAAGAGTGTTACTCTTTCGGACTGTTTACTGGATTTTTCAGTCAGACAAAATAGTGAGAAAAGAATCTTTCTTAAGTCCTGGATTGATTCTAGACATTGATACTGACCTTGCTGTTCTTGCATTGTTGTAGATTCCTGCAGCAACGAACACCATGAGCTTCAATGTGCGATCCCTACTGGAAAGGGAGAAGTTTGCTGGGCCAAACTTCTCAGACTAGTTCGGACACCTTAAGATTGTTCTTAAGGCAGAGAGGAAACTGTATGTCCTCGAGACGGCTCTGCCGCCTCAACCCGCTGCGAACGCCGCAAGGGCGGTTCGTGATGCTTATGAAAAGCACGTCAATGATAGCATTGATGTCGCTTGCCTGATGCTAGCGTCTATGACGCCACCGCTGCAGCGTCAGCATGAGGATATGTCGGCTATAGAAATTATAGCGAACCTCAAGATGCTGTATGCTGCACAGGCGAGGACAGAACGCTATAATCTGACAAAGCTTTTCTTTCAGAGCAAACTGGCTGAAGGGAGCCCAGTGGGAGCTCACGTGCTCAAGATGATTGGGCACAAGGAGGCTCTGGAGAAACTGGGGCATACCATCAACCAGGAGCTTGCTGTAGACATTATTCTGCAGTCTCTCCCGCCCTCTTTCGATGCGTTCATCATTAACTTTAATATGAACAAGATCGATTGTACTCCGGCAGAGCTGCTGAATATGCTCTTGACAACTGAGGAGACTCTGAAGGGAAAGCCTTCAACCTCTGTCTTAATGGTTCCTTCTAGGAACAAGAAGAAGGGGAAGAAGGGCAAAGCCCCTGTCAAGAATTACAGCAAGGCACTGAAACAGAAGGTAAAGCGGTCCAAGGACAACAGGTGTTTCCACTGTGGCCAGCTGGGTCACTGGAAAAAGGACTGTAAAGCGCTCCAAGGAGATAAGAGGGGAAGCATCGCTTCTGGCTCAGGTATATATGTGACTGAGGTCATGTTATCTTCTTCTTCTATTTCATGGGTGTTGGACACTGCATGTGGAGTTCACATTTGTTCAAATGTACAGGAACTCAAGAGAAGAAGGCAGGTGGGACAGCATGAGGTAGACCTACGCGTTGGAAACGGGGCACGGGTTGCTGCTGTTGCTGTAGGAGACTATTTCATTTCTTTACCATCTGGCATTGTATTGGAATTAAACAATTGTTATTTTGTACCCAGTATAACCAAAAATATTATCTCTATTCCTGCTCTTGTCAGGAAAGGATTTGCCTTTGAATGCAATATTTCAAAGTGTGTTTTATCTTTAGATAATATTGTTTATGCAACTGGTTCAATTAACAATGGGTTATTCATGTTGGACATGGAATATTCTATACAAAACATTGATAATAAGAAAGCCAAGTATGCTGAAGACAGCACCTTGTTATGGCATAGTCGTTTAGGCCATATCAACAAGAAGCGCATTAAGCGGTTGCATGATCATGGACTGCTGGGATCATTCTCCTATGAGGAGATTGATACATGCAAAGCTTGTTTAATGGGTAAAATGACGAAGTCACCTTTTCCTAACAAAGGTCAAAGGGCTTCAGGTTTACTTGACCTTATACACAGTGATGTGTGTGGGCCATTTAGTAAACATGCCAGAGGTGGCTATTCGTACTTCATTACCTTTACTGATGATTTCAGTAGATATGGTTATGTCTATCTAATGAGACATAAGAGTGAATCCTTTGACAAGTTCAAAGAGTTCAAGAATGAAGTACAGAATCAGCTAGGCCGAAATATCAAGGCACTTCATTCTGATCGAGGTGGAGAATACCTGAGTCATGCGTTTACTGACTATCTGAAGGAGTGTGGGATTATCTCACAGCTCACTCCGCCAGGAACACCGCAATGGAATGGTGTGTTCGAGAGGAGAAATAGAACGTTACTTGATATGGTTCATTCTATGATGAGTCAGGCTACTCTTCCATACTCCTTTTGGGGATTTGCACTGGAAACAGCTGCAAAGGTACTAAACCGAGTGCCATCCAAGGCCGTTTCAAAGACTCCATATGAGTTATGGTATGGGAAACAGCCGAGCTTGAAATTTATCAGGATCTGGGGTTGCGAGGCTTATGTCAAAAAGCTCGCCTCTGGGAAACTAGAGAGCAGATCTGAGAAATGTATCTTTGTCGGTTACCCTAAGGAAACTAAGGGTTATTATTTCTACGATCCCAAAGAGAACAAAGTATTTGTTGCTCGGACGGCCATATTTCTTGAGAAGGAGTTTCTTCTGCAAGAGGCCAGTGGGAGAGAAATAAAGCTGGATGAGAATCCAGAGGAAGGACAAAGTAGTCAAGCACAGTTGGATGAGCCTGAGCCGGTAGATCAGGTTACTGAACAACCTGAGGCTCAGATATCACGGGAACCGCGAAGATCGGGAAGGATCCATCGTCAGCCTGAGCGCTATGACGGAGTCTACATCATTGATAATGATGAACCCCTTACTTATGCGGATGCGGTCAGTGGACCGGAGTCAGCTAGATGGCTTGAAGCTATGCGAGCCGAGATGGACTCCATGTCAGATAACCAAGTCTGGGATTTGGTTGATCCGCCTCCGGGAGTAATCCCTATAGGCTGTAAATGGATCTTCAAGAAGAAGATTGACATGGATGGTAACGTGGTTACCTATAAAGGCAGGCTAGTTGCGAAAGGTTTTAAACAAATCTACGGGATAGATTATGATGAAACTTTCTCTCCTGTAGCCATGTTTAAGTCTATTCGGATTCTTTTCGCGATAGCTGCATATTATGATTATGAGATCTGGCAGATGGATGTGAAAACAGCTTTCCTTAATGGAAATCTGGATGAGGATGTGTATATGACACAACCTGAAGGTTTCACTAATCCATCAGATCGTCATAAAATATGCAAACTAAAGAAGTCCATTTATGGACTGAAACAAGCATCTAGAAGCTGGAATATTCGTTTTGATGAATCAATCTCTGAGTTTGGTTTCATCAAGAACGAAGATGACCCGTGTGTATATAAGAGGTTTAGTGGGAGCGTGATTACATTCCTAGTCCTCTACGTCGATGACATCTTGATTATTGGAAATGATATTCCAGAAATGCATGCGGTTAAGGCATGGCTAAGGAAATGTTTCCAGATGAAAGATTTAGGAGAAGCAGCCTATGTATTAGGTGTGAAGATCTACAGGGATAGATCTAAGAGGCTTCTCGGGCTGTGCCGGAGTACTTACATCGATAAGGTCCTGGAAAGATTCCATTTAGAGAAATCTAAAAGGGGATATCTTCCAGTCAGACATGGTCTGAATCTTTCGAAGAGTCAGTGTCCACAAACACAGACTGAGAAAGATGAAATGGACAATACGCCTTATGCTTCGGCTATTGGGTCCATTATGTATGCGATGTTGTGTACTCGCCCAGACGTCGCTTACGGGTTAAGCGTGACCAGTCGTTTCCAAAGTAATCCAGGACAGGCACACTGGATTGCAGTCAAGAACATCTTAAAATATCTGCGGAGGACCAAAGATATGTTCTTGATATATGGTGGTCAGGAAGAACTCAGTATAGAAGGATATACTGACGCTTCGTTCCAGTCGGACCAGGATGATTTCCGATCGCAATCAGGCTATGTTTTTAGCTTGAATGGTGGAGCAGTGGTGTGGAAGAGTTTCAAACAGTCAACTGTTGCTGATTCCACAACAGAAGCCGAGTATGTTGCAGCCTCGGAAGCATCCAAGGAGGCAGTGTGGATTCGTAAGTTCGTGAGAGAACTTGGTGTCGTTCCTTCGAGTGCAGATCCTTTGGTTATCTTCTGTGATAACACTGGAGCAATTGCACAAGCAAAGGAACCACGGTCGCACTAGAAGTCCAAGCACATACAGAGACGGTTTCACTTGATCCGGGAGATCATTGATCGTGGTGAGATCAAAATCTGCAAGGTTCATACAGACGACAATCTGGCTGACCCGCTTACCAAGCCTCTGGCGCAGCAGAAGCATGAGAAGCACTGTAATAACATGGGTTTGAGATTTCTCAACCATTAGATTAAGTGCAAGTGGGAGATTATTGGGGTATGCCCTTAAGGCTAATGTTTGAGGCCTTGGGATTGTATCAGTATCATGTAATAAACTCTTGTGTTTATAAAGGCATGGTTATTATTCAGGTTGTTACCTTGTCTGCTGCAATAAGTATACTTCTGAATAATGTCTCAAAGCTGTTCAGCTAGGCTGACATGCTAAATGTCCTTAGTCGATATATCTTGGTGAACATGAGACAGCCTTGATATGGTTAAGACTAATATGTGTTCTAATCTTATAGGATGCTTCGAGCATGGAATAAGATGTAGACTCATGGGTACATTGGATGTACTGGACAGACCCTACTAGGATATTCAATTGCTTGTCACAATGTGAATGATCCTTGATTGCAACAAGTGGCACATGTCCTCTGACTTGAGATCACTTGTGTTTCTAAATGATGATTGTCATTGTTTTGAGGTAGTTCAATATCATTTGAAACATAATGGTTATAGACTATCTTGGATAATGATCATGAGTCAGGTTAGGGCACTAGTGATAGATAGAGGATTGCCGTCTCCTTGTTGAAGGAGTGTGGTGTTCTATAGGGGCCCCCTAGATGAGATGATTGAGAAAGTGTATGGCCATACCCAGGTGACTATGCTCATCTGATCTAATCATGCTCATCATATTGGAGTTACAAGCTTGACAGGCTTGTCCAATAAGAACATCCAGTGGCAAAGGAAACATGTAATGCCTAGTGAGTTGATTCACGCTTGTGCTGTGATTTGGGTGTAGTCTTGGAAGACTCTTTCCTTTATATCGGGAGACAGTGATGTGTTGCTAGATACCCCTCACTGATCGTGATAACGTGAGTTATCGTTACCGACATTTAAAGGAAACCCTCAGGGTCGCACAATTTGGTGATATGGCTTACTTAAGTCAGATCGTGTGGACTGAATTGTTTAGGTTCAGTTTAAAGGGATAGAGACTCTGATTGTAAGTGAGATCTGGTCTGATCATGTTTGATTGATTGGGGCTTGAGATCGGTAAGCTTCGATCGAGAGAGTTGATGCTAGATCGGTGAGATCAAGAGCATCAAGAGATGAACGGTTAGATCTTGAACCCTTTGGTTCAGAGTGAGATCTAGACCATGGCTTGGGCTGGTTTAATTTGGTTCTTGAACCAAATTGAAGTGGATTAAAGTGGCTTGAACCGGTTCACAAAGGGTGAACGCTTGGTTCAAGGCGTTAGGCGTTTTTGGTTTGGTTGTGGCGCATAGCTTCATATCTTCCATTTATGGAATGTAATGAAGGCGACTTCACCTTAACGCAAAAGCGTTTTGAACGCTTGACTTCACTCTTCTCTTCTCAACGTTCCTCTAGGGGGGCGAAAGGATTCGGACGAGAAGGAGAAGAAGAAGGTTACTCTCGCCAAGCTTCATCTCGAAACACCCTCACGCGACAAGGATTCTTTGAAGTGCTTTTGCTAGCACAAAGGACTCAAAGAGCAAGCTATCGTCATCGGTTGTGTGCGTCACCTTTGGAGAAGGAGCACTTGAACCTTTGCTTCCAAGGCATCATCAAATCGATGGCATTGGTATGATCTTTTAGATCTATTCCTCTTATACAAGTTGATCATATGCTTTTATGATTGCGATCCCATGAAGCCCTATCTTCCGCTCGCAAAACTCTATATGTGCGCCACAATCAGGGTTTCGGCTCCCCTCTTGAAAGGGGTTTTCTACAAGTTTCGGCCCCCCTCATGAAAGGGGTTTCAACAATTTGTTGTTCGGACGGCCATTTTTCTTGAGAAGGAATTTCTTCTGCAAGAGGCCAGTGGGAGAGAAATAAAGCTGGATGAGAATCCAGAGGAAGGACAAAGTAGTCAAGCACAGTTGGATGAGCATGAGCCAGTAGAACAGGTTATTGAACAACCTGAGGCTCAGATATCACGGGAACCGCGAAGATCGGGAAGGATCCGTCGACAGCCTGAGCGCTATGACGGAGTCTACATCATTGATCATGATGAACCCCTCACTTATGCGGATGCGGTCAGTGGACCGGAATCAGCGAGATGGCTTGAAGCTATGCGAGCCGAGATGGACTCCATGTCAGATAACCAAGTTTGGGATTTGGTTGATCCGCCTCCGGGAATAATCCCTATAGGCTGTAAATGGATCTTCAAGAAGAAGATTGACATGGATGGTAACGTGGTTACCTATAAAGGCAGGCTAGTTGCGAAAGGTTTCAAACAAATCTACGGGATAGATTGTGATGAAACTTTCTCTCCTGTAGCCATGTTCAAGTCTATTCGGATCATTCTCGCAATAGCAGCATATTATGATTATGAGATCTGGCAGATGGATGTGAAGACGGCTTTCCTTAATGGAAAACTGGATGAGGATGTGTATATGACACAACCTGAATGTTTCACCAATCCATCAGATCGTCATAAAAATATGCAAGTTAAAGAAGTCCATATATGGACTTAAGCAAGCATCAAGAAGCTGGAACATTCATTTTGATGAATCAATCTGTGAGTTTGGTTTCATCAAGAATGAAGATGACCCGTGTGTATATAAGAGGTTTAGTGGGAGCGTAATTACATTCCTAGTCCTCTACGTCGATGATATCTTAATCATTGGAAACGATATTCCTGAACTACATGCCGTTAAGGCATGGTTAAGAAAATGTTTCCAGATGAAAGATCTAGGAGAAGCAGCCTATGTATTAGGTGTGAAGATCTACAGAGATAGATATAAGAGGCTTCTCGGGCTGTGCCAGAGTACTTACATCGATAAAGTCCTGGAGAGATTCCATTTAGAGAATTCTAAAAGAGGATATCTTCCAGTCAGACATGGTCTGAATCTTTCGAAGAGTCAGTGTCCGCAAACACAGACTGAGAAAGATGAAATGGACAAAACGCCTTATGCTTCGGCTATTGGGTCCATTATGTATGCGATGTTGTGTACTCGCCCAGACGTCGCTTACGGGTTAAGCGTGACCAGTCGATTCCAAAGTAATCCAGGTCAGGCACACTGGATTGCTGTCAAGAATATTTTAAAATATCTGCGGAGGACCAAAGATATGTTCTTGGTGTATGGTGGTCAGGAAGAACTCAGTATTGAAGGATATATTGACGCTTCGTTCCAATCTGACCAGGATGATTTCCGATTGCAATCAGGCTATGTTTTTAGCTTGAATGGAGGTGTAGTGGTGTGGAAAAGTTTCAAACTATCTATTGTTGCTGATTCCACAACAGAAGCCGAGTATGTTGCAGCCTCAGAAGCATCTAAGGAGGCAGTGTAGATTCGTAAGTTCATTCAGGAACTTGGTGTTGTTCCTTCGAGTGCAGATCCTTTGGTTATCTTCTGTGATAACACTGGAGCAATCGCACAAGCAAAGGAACCACGGTCGCACCAGAAGTCCAAGCACATACAGAGACGGTTTCACTTGATCCGGGAGATCATTGATCGAGGCGAGATCAAAATCTGCAAGGTTCATACAGATGACAATCTGGCTGACCCGCTTACAAAGCCTCTGGCGCAGCAGAAGCATGAGAAGCACTGTAATAATATGGGTTTGAGATACCTCAACCATTAGATTAAGTGCAAGTGGGAGATTGTTGGGGTATGCCCTTAAGGCTAATGTTTGAGGCCTTGGGATTTTATCAGTATCATGTATAAACTTCATGTTTATAAAGGCAATGGTTGTTATTCATGTTGTTGCATTATCTGCTGTCATATGTATACTTCTGAATAATGTCTCAATGCTGTTCAGCTTGGCTGACATGCAGTTAAGTCCTTAGTCGAGATATCTTGGTGAACATGAGACAGCCTTGATATGATTGAGACTAATATGTGTTCTAATCTTATAGGATGCTTCGAGCATGGAATAAGATGTAGACTCATGGGTACATTGGATGTACTGGACAGACCCTACTAGGATATTCAATTGCTTGTCACAATGTGAATAATCCTTGTATGCAACAAGTGGCATATTTCCTCTGACTTGAGATCACTTGTGTTTCTAAATGTTGATTGTCATTGTTTTGAGGTAGTTCAATATCATTTGAAACATAATGGTTATAGACTATCTTGGATAATGATCATGAGTCAGGTTAGGACACTAGTGATAGATAAAGGATTGCCGTCTCCTAGTTTGGAGTGTGATGTTCTATAGGGGCCCCCTGGATGAGATGATTGAGAAAGTGTATGGCCATACCCAGGTGACTATGTTCATCTGATCTAATCATTCTCATCATATTGGAGCTACAGGCTTGACTCGCTTGTCCAATAAGAACATCCAGTGGCAAAGGAAACATGTATGCCTAGTGAGTTGATTCACACTTGTGCTGTGGTTTGGGTGTAGTCTTGGAAGACTCTTTCCTTTGTATTGGGAGACAGTGATGTGTTGCTAGATACCCCTCACTGATCGTGATAACGTAAGTTATCGTTACCGACATTTAAAGGAAACTCTTAGGGTCACACAATTTGATGATATGGCTTACTTAAGTCAGATCGTGTGGACTGAATTGTCTTGGTTCAGTTTAAAGGGATTTAATCTCTGATTGTAAGTGAGATCTGGTCTGATCATGTTTGATTGATTAGAGCTTGAGATCGGTAAGCTTCGATCGAGAATATAGATGCTAGATCGGTGAGATGAAGAGCATCAAGAGATGAAAGGTTAGATCTTGAACCATTTGGTTCAATGAGATCTAGACCATGGCTTGGGCTGATTTGATTTGGTTTTTGAACCGAATGCAATTGAACCGTGGCTTGGTTCAAAGAGGAGAAAAGGTGCGATCGGTTCACTTGGAGTGAACGCATGGATGATCGCATGAACGCTTGGAGTTAAGGGCTTTCTATATTTGGAAAGTCGGTTTTCCCATTTGTGAAAATGCCTCCATGTTTGAGTGGAACGTCTCGATTTTCGATTTTGAGACATCCTCTTGCCTCTTCTCTCTCGACGACACACTCTCGTGTGAAGAAGGTTAACGCCTTGGAGAAACTTAAGCCAAGCGAGACTTCATCTTTCATTCCCTTCCATTCGACAAGGAAACCTTGGACCCTTGCTAGCACAAGGAACGCTAAGGGAGTAGGCGATCTTCATCTTGTGTGTGAACTCTTTGAAGGAGATCAACGTTGTTCTCTTCTTCCAACACGCCATTCGAATCAATGGCTATGGTATGAATCCAAACTTTATCAAGTTGATCATATGTTCTTGCGAAAGTTTTGAAACCCTTCCTTCCGCTATGAAAGTTTTATATGCGCCTCCTATTAGGGTTTCGCCCCCCCTTGATTTAGGGGACTTACAAAAATGATATATAAATATCAATATTAAGTAGTACAAAGATAGACCAATACTAGGTCTTAGGTAGGTCTTAGGGCATATACACCAACAATTCCATCAGGTAAAACAAGATTCAAGCTTGCTACTAGCACCAAAGAATGGAGGTGGAGGCTTGTCGGAGTACATTAAAATCCTGCGTCAAGAAGGCTAAACAAATTAATATGAAGAGCAAACAGGAGACACAAGTAGGCTGCAGAGGGGAAATCTAGAACAGAGGATGTTGCGCAGGAGCGGAGGAGGATTCTTCGGCGTTAATCCGGTGGTGCACGATCGTTGGACCTGTTACATCTAGAGATCCATGTGATGGTGGCAGAGATGTGGCCGGAGTTAGCGGGTGGATGATGGCTGATCGGAGGAGAATCGCGCGGAAGAGTCATGCTGGGGCGGAAGCTTGGCGAAAATAGGGGATGTGGTCGAGCGTTCGATTCCGGCGATCGGAGAGGTGGATGGGCAGATGCCGGCGGCTAAAGCTTCTTCAGAGGTAGGACGAGTGGTGGCCGAAGTCTCGTGGAGATCCGGCCAGTGGATCGTCGGCGGCGAACTTGAAAAAGCTCAGATATCTTGGAACACGTGTGGCTGGAAAGATTGGTTTCGGGAGGAGGAAGAGATTAGAGAAGAAGGGAAGTGGGAGGGCCTCGGCCCTAGAAGGAGGAGAGGGGAAAGGTAGGTGACACAAGCACCTCAGATAAGAAGAAGAAAGAAGACATCCGATTGAGGACTAAAAACCATTTCCATTCAAATTCATAAAATCTACTGATTACAAAGAAGCAGCGTGATACATATAGGGTGAATCTTCTACAGACGTTGCAACCAAACGTTGCTGGGTGAACGTTGTAGTTTCCTTGCCGGATGAACGAACGTTGCTGTTTCCATCTTCATTCCGCAGGGTGAGACATTGAGGTTTCTTTGTGAGGAGTTGCTGTGGACGAGGAAGATTTCCTTTGTGGGGCGAAGAAGATAGCGTTGGCATGCACTTGATGAAATTGGCTGTTGCTTCCTTTGCTGGCTACATGTGAATATTGCAGCGTTTCCTTCTTTGCAGCATGCGTGCTGTCACGGACGCACTTTCTTTAGTGCCTGATGTAAGTGCGGCAGACTACTTGGGGTAGTCTCAGCCTTAATCCCGTGTGCACGTACGCACTGAATTTGGAAGCGTCACTATAAAATCGAGGCAACGATGTAGATCGAGGGCAACACCAGCATTCGAGAGGCACAAGAGATTTGCACAGGACGGTGAGTAAAATTGTCACCCCACCGTTATATATTCATAAAAAGGCAACAATACAAGACAATAATACAGGAAACTAAGCAAATATGAAGTAGACCCTAGACCTATGACTTGGTGGAGAGGGCAGGTGTGTGGAACCTTGCAATTTTATACTTGCATGGGATCACAAGACTGCATTTAACCAAGGCACTACCACCCCTCTCAATACTATCCCAAGTACACAAACTAAGGGGTGTGAGTAGAAGGCTTCACAAGGGTTGGGTATGCTAATTTTACACATTTGAGCCCCTCATCCTGGAGTACTTGCGAAAACACAGTCCCCCACTCACACGTACATGCCCCGGGACAGTCCCCTGACTGCATCGCTACCCCCAATGACAAAAACACATGGCACACCAGTGCCAAACCCTATTTTTACATGGATCTACATATCCCCAGAGTTTTGGGGCAAAATGATATTGTCAAGGTCGGGTAACATAGTTTTTACACTCGAACTCCTCCGATCCCTGACATACTCCCCCACTTGAACGGTCGATGTCATCATCGACACAAAACATCCTTGTAGCTGGCCTTCGGGGTTGAAGCTTCATGATCATTGCGCTGTAGTGAAGGACAATTTCGGCCTACATCAGTGTCGCAGTCGGAACTCAGAGAGAATGTGACCTTCTTCTCTTTCGTTGGCTTCATGGATGCGGCCTCCTCGGCTACCAAGGCATGCAATATCTTCTTTTGGGGGCAAGACCAGGGTTGGTGTTTTCCTCCGCATATAAAGTAATCCCAGGTCTTTTTGGGTCGCCAGTTTTGTTGGCTTGATCGTCTCTTCGAACGTTGCTCCCCCACTTGAGCATTGCTCAGGTTGATTAACCTGAGTGTGCCTATCCTCGGCGTCTTGGAAGTACAAGTGATTGCGCCTATCCTCGGCATCTTTCAAGAGGAAAGCTTGCCCGAAATAACGATGGTGCCATCTGAGTCACTTGAGCTGGATGATGGCATCGGGGCTTTCCCTTTCCGCTTGTTGTTGGTTGATGCCTTCTCAACCAACATTGCGTTCAACATCTTCCTCTGTTGGCAATCATGTATGTGGTGGTTGCCGCCACATAGATTGTTGGGGTATGCCCTTAAGGCTAATGTTTGAGGCCTAAGGATTGTATCAGTATCATGTAATAAACTCTTGTGTTTATAAAGGCATGGTTGTTATTCAGTTTGTTACCTTGTCTGCTGTAATAAGTGTACTTCTGAATAATGTCTCAATGCTGTTCAGCTAGGCTGACATGCTATATGTCCTTAGTCGATGTATCTTGGTGAACATGAGACAGCCTTGATATAGTTAAGACTAATATGTGTTCTAATCTTATAGGATGCTTCGAGCATGGAATAAGATATAGACTCATGGGTACATTGGATGTACTGGACAGACCCTACTAGGATATTCAATTGCTTGTCACAATGTGAATATTCCTTGATTGTATCAAGTGGCACATTTCCTCTGACTTGAGATTACTTGTGTTTCTAAATGATGATTGTCATTGTTTTGAGGTAGTTCAATATCATTTGAAACATAATGATTATAGACTATCTTGGATGGTGAGCTTGAGTCAGGTTAGGGCACTAGTGATAGATAAAGGATTGCCGTCTCCTTGTTTAAGGAGTGTGATGTTCTAAAGGGCCCCCCTTGATGAGATGATTGAGAAAGTGTATGGCCATACCCAGATGACTGTGTTCATCTGGTCTAATCATGCTCATAGTATTGGAGTTACAGGCTTGACATGCTTATCCAATAAGAACATCCAGTGGCAAAGGAAACATGTATGCCTTGTGAAGTGGATTCACACTTGTGCTGTGGTTTGGGTGTAGTCTTGGAAGACTCTTTCCTTTATATCGGGAGACAGTGATGTGTTGCTAGATACCCCTCACTGATCGTGATAACGTGAGTTATCGTTACCGACATTTAAAGGAAACCCTTAGGGTCGCACAATTTGATGATATGGCTTACTTAAGTCAGATCGTGTGGACTGAATTGTTTGAGTTCAGTTTAAAGGGATTTAAACTCTGATTGTAAGTGAGATCTGGTCTGATCATGTTTGATTGATTAGGGCTTGAGATCGGTAAGCTTCGATCGAGAGTATTGATGCTAGATCGGTGAGATCGGGAGCATCCAGAGATGAACGGTTAGATTTTGAACCATTTGGTTCAGAGAAATCTAGACCATGGCTTGGGCTGTTTTGATTTGGTCTTTGAACCAAATTGAGTTGGGTCAATTAGATTGAACCGGTTCAAGACAATGAACGCATGGTTCAATCTTGAAGCGTTATTGTCGGTTATGAAGATGTGGGCACATGCTCTTCATGGCTTGCTATTTTTGGTAAGTCTTCATGCGCCAGCTCTTGTGAACGCCAATACGTTTTTGACGCTTACTCTCGACGCTCTCTCTTGGTGAAAAACTTCCTTCACGTCTTGGAGAGGTCTCGGCCAAGCAGGAGAAGACATCTCATCCCTTTGATTCGATCAAAGACCCTTGAAGCACCTTGCTAGCACAAGGATCTCAAGGAGTAGGCGGCATCACCTTGTGTGCGCACCTTTGGGAGGAGTTTCATTCGAATCTCTTCTTCCTTGACGCCATCCAACACATGGCTTCGGTATGATCTTCTTTCGATCTTCATGCTTCTTAAAAGTTGATCATATGAATGTATAGCATCCGATCCTCATGAAACCCTACTTCCGCTGCTAAAACATAAGAATAAGGTTGCTTGCGCCACCTTAGGGTTTCGCTCCCCCTTGAAGGGGACCCAACATAGATAACATATGTATGGCCGGTTTTGCGGTGGGCTTCTTTGGTTGCCACCGTTGTGGGGTTGCTGGGGTCTCTGCGGACTGTGCGGTGGACTCCTCCTATATTGATTCCCATTATGGTGCGGAGGACTCCTGTGATTGTCCCTCTGACAATGCCCATTCCCTTGATGGGTTCATTGCGGTGGTGAAGGACGGCGCCTTTCCACAAGCTTGAAGTCGGTCAGTTGCTCCGCTGCAGCTTGTGCAGATGCAAAATCCTAGACATTCCTCCTTTGCAACTCTTGTTGTTCCCACGGTTGCAAGCCATTCATGAAGAAAAATAACTTTTCTTCATCTGCCATCTTGATGTCGAGGGAAATAGATGCGAACTTCCTAACAAAATCACGATTGTTGTCTGTGTGATGGAGGTTCGACAGCTTTTTCCTGATCATCAATTCCATGTTCTCTGGACAGAAATGGGTCTTTAGTGCCTGTTTTAGTTCCTCCCAACTCTTCATGGTGTCGGTGTCATCTTGCACCCTAGTGCGCCTCCATAACTTTGCGTCACTAGTTATACACCATGTTGCCGTGGCAATCTTGTGACCTTCCGAGTCAGGTTGGGTGACAAGGAAATACTGATCCATGTCAAATAAGAAGTTCTCAAGTTCCTTGGTGTCTCGAGTGCCATTAAAACTTTGGGGTTCAGGGACCCTCATTTGTGCACGTTGGGGTTGCACATTTCCCCCTCCTGCGTGAAATACCATGGTGAGGATGGCTATCTGAGCCTTCAATTCCTCAATTTGAGCCCTTAGAAACTTGATGGACTCATGAGTATTATCTTAGTGTCCCTCTATTAACATTGCCAAGCCAGCATGTCTGGCATCAAATAGGTCTAGTCGGTCTTCAATATCAGTGAAAAGCACTTCTTGGCGTTCATGGTGCCTTCTTCGCCTTTCCTCCCTATCTAGTTCAGGAGTATTACCCATAAGTGTTTCCAAATCTGTTACCTCGTAAGGAGACATTCTTGAGAGCCTGATCTATGGATCGTTGGGCTCTGATACCTGTTGGTGTATATGCCCTAGGACCTAGCTTTGGTCAACTTGTGTACTACTTGACATTGATATTTATATATCATTATGGCATTGTCGTTATCATTGTCTGTCTACACCTGCGATTGTGTACTTACATGATAATGTCCCTGGAGACAGATTGGATCTGTGCTCAAATAAAGATCCCCAGTCAATGTACCTTAGTGGATATGGGACAACTATGGTGCTTATGAGACTGGTATGTGGGCTGGTTAGGGCACGGGGTGCTAACGCAGACACATGGGTATATCATGGGAGGATATACTGGATAGACCCGCTATGAGGCTATGACTTGGTGTCATGAGTTATCCTCATAAGTGACAGGAGATGCATTGATCCCTAGACTTGAGGTCATTGATCATTCTATATGGTTAGAGACTTGCTTTGATGCAACCTAACACCTTGCCGTAGTTGGAAGGTCATAAAGGTTGTCATTGAGCGTGTCACGACCCATATGAGAAGGTCAATGGACAGACATAGGATTTGCCCCTTCCTTTGGGAAGCTTGATATCCATGGAGCTCCTCTATGGATTCTATGACTGAAAGTGTATGGCCATACCCAGGTAAGAACCTGATTTAGTCATAGCCATGTGATTGGATGAAAACAAGTGGTGACACACTTGTCCAATCGGATATCAGTTCGGCAAAGAGACTGTAATGCATCTGTACCTAGTTGCGATGATGGGGATGTCGATGTCGATATCCATTCCAATGACCTGGGTAGCAGCGATGCACTGCTAGGTGCCACTCACTGCTTGTGGTGACCTTTGGTCAGCACTGCCAGCGTCAGAGGAACCTACAGGGTCGCACACCTTGATACTTGAGTTCTCGCATTGATCGGGAAGCCTTATGATCGAGCTATTGGATAACTCGGATCTAATTGGGAGATTTCATCAGCGCCAATGGGCCTGATGAGATGGAAGAATATTATTGGAGCCAAACTTCATTTTTGGCAGGTTGACCCGTATTTGACCATGGTTGGTCACATTTGAATTAGGGTTGCATTGGATTAGATCCAAGTGCTTAATCAACCCATGTAATGGAGTTTGGGCTAGCTCATTATCCAATGAGACCCAATAACAAGTTCTCATGAAGAGATGAGAGGCTAAAAGGGTATAATGGGGAGAGACCCAACCCCATTGGCGCCTAAGGGGCATAATGGGGTTAGGATGGCAAAATTGCTTCATTAAGGAAGCAATTGGCGCCTAGCCCTCTTCCATTGATGGAATGCATTCCTTTAAGGCATTGCTTGAGGCGCAAGGCAAGGCCTTGGCGCACAAGGAAGGCGTGGAGCTTAATGAGGAAAGGTTGAATGAGAATTATGGAAATGTCTTGGAGACTTTCCTTATCTCAAACCTTCTCATCCTAGCCCTACACTTGTCTTAATCCTAGCCTTTCATAAATCGCCTCTTGCCCTATAAAAGAGCACCTAGTCGCCCCTCTTGATAAGTGATAATTCCTTGGAGGCGTAATCATTAAAAGGGGGGCGAAAACTTAGAGGCTCTTGGCGCAACCTCTCTTCCTCCATCATCTAGCCGCAAGCACAAGTCCTCTTCACCTCCTCTTGGGTCAAGAAAGACTTGAACTTGGCGTCTACCTCTCCACCTCTTCTTCTAGGCGATTCTACCTTGGAGGTAGCGCAAGGATTGAAGAAGAAGGACTAAGGCTTGGATCTTCTTCCCGAGGCTAGCACCGGGCGAGGAAGAAGAGAACTCAAGAGATCCGTGTGTGTGAGACTGCAGAGGGCGGACACTTGGATGCCTACATCGGCATCACTCTCTTCTTTGCTCTAAGGTATTTCCTAACTCATCGTGTCGACTCCCTTGCATGCGATCTTCACTGGGTTTTTGGGACCGGCCTATTTCGGGGACATTCTTCCGCTGTGCAAACATGTATGTCCATGACTCTAAAATTGTAAAATGTCCCCGGGGTTTCCCAACAATACCACTTGTCACGGACGCACTTTCTTTAGTGCCTAATGTCCGTGCGGCAGCCTACATGGGGTAGTCTTAGCCTTAATCCCATTTTCACATACGCACTGAATTCGGAAGCATGACTATAAAACCAAGGCAACAATGTAGATCGAGGGCAACACCAGCATTCGAGAGGCACAAGAGATTTGCACAGGACGGTGAGTAAAATGCTCACCCCGCCGTTATATTTTGATAAAAAGCCAACAATACAAGACAATAATACAGGACACTAAGCAAATATGAAGTAGACCCTAGACCTATGAGTTGGTGGAGAGGGCAGGTATTTGGAACCTTGCAATTTTATATTTGCATGGGATCACAAGACTGCATTTAACCAAGGCACTACCACCCCTCTCAATACTATCCCAAGTACACAAACTAAGGGGTGTGAGTAGAAGGCTTCACAAGGGTTGGGTAGGCTAATTTTACACATTTGAGCCCCCCATCCTGGAGTACTTGTGAATACACAGTCCCCTACTCATGCGTACATGCCCTGGGATAGTCCCTCGAGTGCATCGCTACCCCAATGACCAAAACACATGGCACACTAGTCCCAAACCCTATTTTTACATAGATCTGCATATCCCCAGAGTTTCGGGGCAAAATGACAATGTCAGGGTCGGGTAACATAGTTTTTACACCCAAACTCCTCTGATCCCTGACAGTGCACCAGATGAAGTGTTGAGATAAGCATTGGCTACAACGTACTCCGAGATTCGTGTGTTGAAAGCTGCATCGTCCTTTGTTGATAGCTGATCGCATGGAATGGTCTTGGGCCTCTTTTGTGGCAAATTATTTTTGATATGTGGGATTGTCTTGGGCCTCTTTTGAAGTGGTTATTTATTGAGTTAGCTTTATTGATAGAGCTTGCTAGCTTATTCGTGAATTTCCAAGCCTTTGTCTATGGCAATTTTAAATTCCACTTGTACTATCATGGCTTGTGGTCTCTACCTCCATCAGTAATAGATCCTGCTGGTAGCGAATACAGCCAAGCTCTCGCGCGGTCCCTGAGAGAAAACGGGAACAATCTTAGTATTATAGCATTAGATGAAACTCCATTAACTTTTACTGTATCACAATATTCTAAAAAGATAGCTAGATGGAGATTAGGGTCCTGATTCGGGGTTCCCCCAAATTGATTTTGCTGGACCATCATCATCAATACTGGTTTAAGCTCAAAATTGTTCGCCTCAACATTGGGTCGAACTATGCTTGAATTAAAGCCCTGGATCTTCGGTACTGCAAAATCCTTCAAAGATTGGTTGTTTGCTGCCATTACTCCTTCAGAAACCTTTCGAGTCTTAAACTATAGTCTCCTTCGAAGGCGAAATGTATGCTCAATTTATGGGTCTCCTGGAAATAAAAGTACATGTTCAAAAAACTCTAGGCATACAACGTGTAAGTCTAAATAGAAATTAAAATAACAGTGAGAAAGAAAAGAAAAGTAAAAACCAACACTAAAACAAAAGAAAAAAAAGTGCCTAGTCTCCAAACTTATTTAATAAGTCAATATTAACTAGCCGTAATCCTGGGCAACGGCACCAAAAACTTTGATACATTGATGACACCAAAATATATAGTATATTTTGTATCATTTTATATATCTTTTCATGCTCAATTGAAGATCTTTTGCTTATTTTTATGCCAAAATTATCAAATATTGCAAAATCTACTTCTATTTTGGTTTTTTATGATTTTCAGGTAAAAAGGTATATTTTGAGGTGTTTTCAAGCAAAATCGAAGACATAGAAGAGTTGCCATCATCTAGAGGAGATCACCCAACAAATTTCATGCAAATCGGAGCAACTGACCAAAATACGGTAGTGCCGTAATATATATTACGGTACCGTATTTACATACGCTACCGTAATATCGAGCCGCTGCTATAATTTGGAGAAATTCTGAACATAGACTTTTTGTGATTTTATGGCACTGCCGTAAAGAATCACACGGGCCGTATTTTCCGGACACTTCAGACCAGAGAACGCAAGCGATTTTACGGGGCACTACCGTGAAATATTACACTGCCGTATTTTGGAGCGCATTCAGAATAGAATAAATTGCTAAAATTATGGCACGGCCGTAAAATATTTTATGGTACCATGTTTTGGGCAATTTTTGACCAGAAAACTGCAAAGAAAATACGACACTACCGTATTATAAATTACGGTACCGTATTTTATACGTGGACGCGCGAGTTTTTTGGACTAAAATTTGCGTGGACCATAACTATTGATCCAGAGCTCTAAATTGAGATCCAAAAGTTGCTGCGGATTCATGGTTAAGAGGAGAAGATGTACGAAGTGGAAGCATGAAAGTTTATCCAGTATTGAGAGAGCAATCGACAGAGAGGCGGTTAGGGTATGGCCTCACGCCGAGAGGCGTAGAGGGCACCTCAGGTTGTGATTTTCACTCAGAAGCTTCTCCTAGAGGAAAGGAGGACGCACCAAAGGTTTCAGAGCAAAAGGAGTTCGATTGGAGGAGTAATCAATGAAAGAACGCCATCGGCACTATTCATATACGTGATTACAGCTGTAATTTCTATTACAGCCGTGTTGTAACATCTATTCTCTCCTTCTTTTTTATTTCTGACGCTTTGAAACTATGGTTGATTGTATTTCTCTTTCCATGCAAGCTTAAACTTTCTTTTGGGACAAAGGATGTGATCCCCCTTGATATTTCTATGACTAGATAATCTTTATTTCATCATGATATTTTTGGCATGGTAATTTTACTTAAGAGATTATTGTCTTTAATCATTTCTAGTGTCATGCATTAACATGTTTTAGAGTTTTTGTGTATGGACTAAGAAGTTGATACGCATAAACTTGGAACCCTAGAATTTATGGTAGGAGCTCATCGCAAGAGAATGGTTGTGTTCTTATTTTTAGATTTTAGATGCTTATTTCTTGTTGATGTTTTGACCTAGAAATTATTACTGTTTTAGACATGAAAATATGCTAGTGATAGATATTTGATTGTTAGAAAACCTTAAGTAGAACCTATGAAACTAAGGTGCGAGAGTGCTTAGTTTTGCTTGAGATCTTGATATTGAGATGGAATGCACGAGAGTGATTCTTAATCTCTTTAATCAAAGTTTATTTATATTTAACATTGAATAAATCTTGCACGAGAGTGAGGATCGTTCTTTGTAAATTGACTGCGCGAGAGCAGGTTAATTTCTTTATTAAGTAAGCTCTATCTTTACCATAACGAAAATAGATTGATGAACCTTTAATTATATCTAGTCATAAATATTAAGGTGGATGAAACCCTAGTCCCAATGCTTTCTCTCTGATTATCTCTTTAGCATATTCTTTGCATAGTTATTTCTATCATATCCGGCTTGCTTAGCTAGTGAGAAAACATCTATTTGGTATTTAACAATAAGTTCCCTGTGGTTCGATATCTTTTTTTATTACTTCGAGTATCTGTGCACTTGCGGACACAACAGGTTTTTGGCGCCGTTGCCGGGGACCTTACTTTTGTTAATATCAAAATAATTGTTAGTATTGCTAGACTAAGTTTTATTTGTTTTTAGTTTTAACTTTGTTTTCTATTTTTGCAGGTTTTGGATTTTCACAGTTGTGACAGAGTTGTGATATCTAAAAATTTGTGAATTTGCTTGTGTTTTAGATTTTCTAGTTTTTATATATTCTGAAAAAAAAATTTTCATATTGATTGGTGTTATATAATCTTTCTGTTCTTGATAGATTTGAAAATATGTCTTTTAATCACAACTCGTGGGAAACTGGAATAGGTGAGGTATACATGCCACAAGGCAAGTATGAAAATAATTCATTGAGCACACTTGAAGATACGTTTAACTCTTATATGCACTCTCTTTCTTCTCCTGTTAGATGTGATATTTGTGGATATTTTGATCATTGTTCCTCTGATTGCCCAATTTTAATTTCTCCATATTCCAATTCACCATGGCATCAAGATGATCAATATGATTCTAGATCTTTTTATGATGATTGCTCAAACTATATTTTTGAACCATGCTTTTAGGATACTGAAAAATCTAGCTTAGAGATAATGTTTGAAAAGTTCATGAGTACCCAAGCGAAACAAAATGAAGATTTGAATGAGACCTTCAAACAAAACAATTCTAGGTTGGATGACATCGTTGCACACAATGAAATACTAGAAACCCAGATAGGACAACAAGATTGTTTATTTGAGTTTGATTTGAAAACTGATAAAAATTGATTTAGAAAATTTCCCCTCTGATTATGATTGTTTTGAGATTGAGCTTTATGTGAATATTAATGCATCTCACTCTGATTTTGATAATTGTGAAATTGATTCCTTTAATAATTTAATCGTGGAAAAGTTTGAGGAAATTAAAATTGAAAAACCCTCTTTTGATGAAATTGATTCTTTTGATAACATATCATTTATGGTTAAATCTGATGAGTTTGAAAATTGTGATATTCATGTACCTCAATCTGATTTGGGTGAAAATTTTGAAATTGATGATAAGTCTTTTGTGGTTGACTCTGATTCTATTAATTCTGTTGTGAACATTGACAAATCTCATTATGATTTTTTGTATGATTCTGATTTTGATTCTTCTGATGATGAATTATTTGTGGAAAGGTATGAGGGGATTGATTTTGAAAAATCTCATCTTGAATTTGATGATAAGTTTGAAATAGATAAATTATTTGATGATAAGCATGAGGAACTTGAAAAAGATTTAAACATTATGAATATTGATGCATCTCACTCTGATGTTTTGCCCATATCTACTGTTGAATCTTCTGATGTATTTGAAAAATTGTGCTTTATTGAGGAACTTGATTTGGGACAGAAAGTTTATTTTGATGATCCAATGCTTATATCTTTTGATTAAAGTCCTATGGCTATTGAAAATAAATCTAAAGAAAGGACTTATGATTTTGCTCTCTGACAAACATTGGAAAATCATTAAAAATTTTGATTTTAATTTCTGCATATTTAAGAAAGCCACTTTGATTGTGATTTATAAGCCATTATGGATTTTTGGATCAGTGGCTAAACTTTTTGGACAAAGGAAATGCAGAAAATTATTTGCTCTTTACTTTGGAACTGATTCACCTGCTTCACCATGAGATTTGATTTTTGGTCAAGCTATGGACCTAAAATTAGCGCTTCTTGGGAGGCAACCCAAGCACTCTTGTTTAGCTTTGTTTCTTCTATTTTAGTTTATTTTTAAAACTAATTTTTAATCTATTTTTGTTGGTGAAAACAAGTTTTGGCGCATAATACGGCACCGCCGTAATTAGTTTTACGGTACCGTATTTTCGGTCCGTTTTTGACAGAAGGTTTTGTGATTTTTACGATAGGGCCGTAACGTCTTTCACGTGCCATAATTTTGAGTTTTTTGACCCGAGAGTTCTTTGGAAAATACGGCACTGCCGTAAGGGATAACACGGTACCGTATTTTAAAGCTGCATTCTACTTACTTGACTGGGTGTTTTCTCGTTGCGATTTTAAGAAACTGGGTTGGAAAAATTTTTGATCTTTGGCACAACATTGAAGTACTCATCTTTGTCTATCATCTGGATATTTTTTCCGAATTTTAAAGTCTATGGATCATTCTAAAACACATAGCAATTTTTTGATTATGATTAATTTCTGCAGCAGTTTTCTTTTGACTATTCTGATTAGCACTTTTACTGCAAGTTTTTAAGATGCATAATAACTTGAAACCCATATTTTTCACTTGGAATATGAAGTTCATGTAACATTCTATCTTGTGGATTAATTATTTTCATGAAAATATTTTCTGATCATTCTAGGACACATGGCAACTTTTCGAATTTGATTAACTTTTGTGCAGTTTGTGTAGTTTTTAATCTGAGTAGCCTTATTTCTGTTGATACCCTAAATTCTTGATAGATTATGATCTTTTGATTTTCATACGACTGAAAAGAACATATCTTATTCTACAACTTAGTTCTATCCATTTTCTTATTGGATCATTAAATCTTATTTTTGGTATGGCTACTTTTCTTAATAAAAAGTATGTATCTAAGTGGGTACATGCCATCTTAATAAAAACAAACAAAATGCATAAAAAGAAAAAGAAAAAAAAGAAAAAAAAATTGTGTGTGGAAAAAGATCTTGGAAACCTAATTCCTGTAAACAAAAGCATGATAGATTTGAACTGAAAATTAGGTGAAATCATGAGATTAAAAATTCTATTTTTTATAGAAGTTGCAAAGTTTTATTTGATTGAGTTGTGGATCTAGAGGATTGAATTCTAAGAATAATAGGTTTATTTGAAGTTTTGTGAAACAATTGATGGAATTTTTCATTGATGATTGTATTTTAGAAATTTATTGAGCATGTAAAGGTTATTCTTTTAATCAATTTTTTATTTTTGCTTGAAGACAAGCAAAGTTTGAGCCTTATGTTTTTGATGACACTAAAATATATAGTATATTTTGTATCATTTTATATATCTTTTCATGCTCAATTGAAGATCTTTTGCTTATTTTTATGCCAAAATTATCAAATATTGCAAAATCTACTTCTATTTTGGTTTTTCATGATTTTTAGTTAAAAAGGTACTATTTTTAGGCGTTTTCAAGCAAAATCGAAGATATAGAAGAGTTACCATCATCAAGAGGAGATCACCCGACAAATTTCATACAAATCGGAGCAACTGACCAAAATATGGTAGTGCCATAATATATATTACGGTACCGTATTTCCATACGCTACCGTAATATCGAGCCACTACCGTAATTTGGAGAAATTCCGAACAGAGACTTTTTGTGATTTTACGGCACTACCGTAAAGAATCACATGGGTCGTATTTTCCGGACACTTCAGACCAGAGAACGCAAGCGATTTTACCGCACTACCGTGAAATATTACACTGCCGTATTTTGGAGCACATTCAGAATAGAATAAATTGCTAACTGTAACGCCCTTGAATTTCTGAATTATGATTTAAGGTTAGAAATTCAGTTTATGTATTTTTATCGGTTAAAATTTTGGGATTTTTGCCTAATTGTAGGACTTTATCCCTACAGGGCAAAAATAATTATTTTTGTTGGGGCTTCGAACCCTCAACCTTGACTATTTGCTCCTGGAATTCTTCCACCATGGTGGCGCATATTTCTGTGTTATTGGAGTAGCGCATGGTGGTTAAGCCCAGGTAAGCCCATTAAAGCCGATTTCCACTTAAGTTAATTGGGTTATTGGATCTTGGACCCGTTTGGGGTGGAAAGAAATAAAAAAAAAGGGGGAAAATTCGTGAGAGCTCCTCTCCCTCACGATTTTTGGTTTGTTTCTTGCCCTAGCCGCTTGTGTTGTCGCCCCTCACTGTGCTTGGCGCCTCCTGCAAAATTTCTGACGCTGGTGGTGGCAGACTGGTGGTGGACGAACTTTCTGGAGACCCCTGATCCCCTGTTTTGGCGTTTTCTCTGTGGGCGATTTTCTGTGAGTAATTCGATCCTAAGGAGTCTAATCCGAATTAAAATTCGTTATTTGCCATGATTATTCGTATGGGGTTGAATTCAAATAATTATAGGGTTTTAAAATCCTGTTCTGCTGAAATCTGCATTCGTTAATCTGACCTTTGTGTACTATAACCCCAATATCTCATGGCCTATAGATCCAAATTGCACGAGATAAATTTTGTATGAAACTAGATATGTTTGGCTTTAATTTTAATATGATACCGACCATATCCGAGCGGTATTCGTATTTCAATCTGTATTGCAATCCAGCGGTACAAAATCAGTTTTCTGAAATTCTGGATTTCGACCTTTATGTGTTCGAACCATCATATCTCCCTAGGTATAGCTCGAAATCTTGTCAAATCAGTTTTATTAGACCGTAGGCTCGAAGAGCTTTATTTTGACTCCCATAACGCCTATTTTCGATTAGTTATTGGATCTGAAATAAATGTCGCAAGTCTGATATATGAATCTGTTTTCTTGAAATCTGAAATTCTGACCTTCCTATGTTCGAACCCTTATATCTTCCTGCCTAAAATTCGAAATCTTGTGAAACCAGTTTTATTGGAAACTAGATTCAGAGAGCTTCATTTTGAATACAATATTGACTAGCTTTGGTTCGAAATTGGACCAAAAATATATTTTGCAAATTGACAATATAAATCTGCTATGTTTTGGTTAAACGAATATTCCTTTGTGAGAAAAATTTACATTGTATGGTTTAACCTCTTAAATTGTGGTCTGTAGTTCTTCTAAAATTTATTTGCTTGATGAGAAATTTTAGAGAAAACAAAATTGGGGATTTAACTAAGAACTTAGGAATTTTTGAAAATCATGGTTCGAGCCAATTTTGGGGCTTTTGTCAATTTTCTTCACAAACGTGTAATTAAAATTATCTGTAGTGGGGGACTGAAATTAATTACATGAAATTTGTACGTTCTGTTAAGGTTCTGAAAGTGGCGCCCCTTACAGTAATTTTATAGCTCACGGTTTTAGGAATTTTGAGGAGATTATTTCATGAATAATTTCTGTTCTGTATTTAAATGTTTGTTATATGAATAATTTCTGTTCTGTATTTAATTGTTTGTTATGTGGATATTTCCTGTTCTGTTTATATGTTGTGAAGTTTCTGAAAACCTTGAATGTGTTAAAACATTTATGAGAACATAGAATGGTTTGACATGAATTAAGGTTAGTTGTAAGGAATTCACTCATATAATTTCTGTTCTGTGTTTAAGGACTGGATATTGGGGTGTGTCATTTTCTGGTTTGTTAGACTTTGGGCATAATGTAAGAATTAAGTAGTGGTTGATCCTACTTCTCCGTTTCAGTATAATCTGTTCTGTAAAATTATGCCCTAGTGTAGCACTCTTCCGTGTCCTTACCCTCCTTCTGTGGCGCTGTAATGGTGCTGATAGTCTACTACGACCCTTGAGACACTATTTCTGTTCCGTTATAGGTATTGGAGGCCAGAGTGCCACGTCCTAACAAGACGGGGGCCACCCACTGATACCTCCTCTACCATTCAGTTCTGGGTATTGGAGGCCAGAGTGCCACGTCCTAACAAGACGGGGGCCACCCACTGATACCTCCTCTACCATTCAGTTCTGGGTATTGGAGGCCAGAGTGCCACGTCCTAACAAGACGGGGGCCACCCACTGATACCTCCTCTACCATTCAGTTCTGGGTTTTGGAGGCCAGAGTGCCACGTCCTAACAAGACGGGGGCCACCCACTGATACCTCCTCTACCATTCAGTTCTGGGTTTTGGAGGCCAGAGTGCCACGTCCTAACAAGACGGGGGCCACCCACTGATACCTCCTCTACCATTCTGTTCTGGGTATTGGAGACCAGAGTGCCACGTCCTGACAAGACGGGGGCCACCCACTGATATCTCCTCTACCATTCTGTTTCTGATATGCATGCATTGTCTCGTCCTCGGCAGAGGTGGGGTCAGACCTTCTGTGGTCACCAGGCCTTCCGTGGCCTTTCTGTTTCCGATGTAGACTATCCGTTTGGACTCTGAAAATTCTGATTTTCTGTCTGTCAGTTCTGATTTCTGTAGTTCTGTTTCGATCTGTATTTAGATGTATTAGGCGGTGTGGTTAGTTGGTATGGGTTGGTATATTCATATCCTACCTGTTTGATGCCTATTGTTACAAGTATCTGTATTTGATTGTGTTTGTTTCTGATATGAGCATGCATGTTAAGTTGATTTATCTTATCTGTTAAATAAAAAGAATTTCAACTTAAGTATGATATTTTTGATGTGTACTATGGATGACTTTTAGTGTCTTTTACTCACTGAGCTTTTTAGCTCACCTCCGTTGTTTAAATGTTTTCAGGTGAGACATCAAGACAGTAATTGCTACAGCTAATATGACGCTAATGTTTGATGTCATTTCTAAGAATAGTCTTCTAAAGATTTATCTGGCCTGCGTGCCTAATTTATTATGACCTATATGACATGTTTTATTTCCTGAGGGCTTATGCCTGTTTTCAGGATATTATATTATAGTTGTTTCGTTTAAATTATTGGATACAAGTCTTGGATTCTTTTATTGAATTGGTTCTTATTTTGAAATGTCCGATTTGAGATGTGTAACCGAATTTGTGTTGTTTATTTTAGTATCTGAATAATCAGTTCTGTATATTTCTGAAATTCCACATATGTGTAGTGTGGACGTTTGTTGTTGTTACAAGATATGTGTGTCTGTGCAGCAGTAGTTTAGAATACTTGCTGCCGGATTTTTTTCTGGATTTTCCGGATTTCTATTTCCTAGTAATCGATCCTATTCAGTTCTGTGCGGTTTTCTGTTCCGTAGTAATGTCCTTCGATGCCGCTTTCTTCTTGTGTTTTAATGGAAGAGTAAAAAATTTTTGAAACCCCGTATTTTACTTGTATGCGTGTGGGGTGTGATTCTGAGGGATGTTACACTAACATTACGGCACGGCCATAAAATATTTTATGGTACCATATTTTGGGCAATTTTTGACCAGAGAACTGCAAAGAAAATATGGCACTACCGTATTATAAATTACGGTATCGTATTTTATACGTGGACACGCGAGTTTTTCGGGCTGAAGTTGCTGCGGACTCGTGGTTAAGAGGAGAAGATGTACGAATGTTTATCTAGTATTGAGAGAGCAAACGATAGAGAGTTGGTTAGGGTTTAGCCTCGCGCCGAGAGGCGTAGAGGGCACCTCAGGCAGTGATTTTCACTCAGAAGCTTTGCTGGAGGACAGCAGGATGCACCAGAGGTTTTCGGGCAAAAGGAGATTGATTGGAGGAGGAATCAATGAAAGAACGCCACTGGCACTATTCATACGCGTGATTACAGCTGTAATTTCTATTATAGTCGTGTTGTAACGTCTATTCTCTCCTTCTTTTTGATTTCTGATGCTTTGAAACTATGGTTGATTGTATTTCTGTTTCCATGCAAGCTAAAACTTTCTTTTGGGACGAAGGATGTAATCCCCCTTGATATTTCTGTGACTAGATAATCTTTATTTCATCATGATATTTTTGGCATGGTAATTTTACTTAAGAGATTATTGTCTTTAATCGTATCTAGTGTCATGCATTAACATGTTTTAGTGTTTTTGTGTATGGACTGAGAAGATGATACGCATAAACTTGGAACCCTAGAATTTATGGTAGGAGCTCATCGCAAGAGATTGGTTGTCTTCTTATTTTTAGATTTTAGATGCTTATTTCTTGTTGATGCTTTGACCTAGAAATTATTACTGTTTTAGACATGAAAATTTGCTAGAGATAGATATTTGATTGTTAGAAAACCTTAAGTAAAACCTGTGAAACTAAGGTGCGAGAGTGCTTAGTTTTGCTTGAGATCTTGATATTGAGATGGAATGCACGAGAGTGATTCTTAATCTCTTTAATCAAAGTTTACTTATATTTAACATTGAATAGATCTTGCACGAGAGTGAGGATCGTTCTTTGTAAATTGACTTCGCGAGAGTGAGTTAATTTCTTTATTAAGTAAGCTATATCTTTACCATAACGAAAATAGATTGATGAACCTTTAATTATATCTAGTCATAAATATTAAGGTGGATGAAACCCTAGTCCCAATGCTTTCTCTCTAATTATCTCTTTAGCATAGTCTTTGCATAGTTATTTCTATCATATTCGGCTTCCTTAGCTAGTGAGAAAATATCTATTTGGTACTTAACAATAAAGTCCCTGTGGTTCGATATCTTTTTTTATTACTTCGAGTATTTGTGCACTTGCGGACACAACATATGTTCTGCAAGTTCAGAGATTTATCGAAGTAATAAAAAGATATCATTCCCAACGAGGATTAGGCGGTTAAGTACCAACTCTTTGACTTATTTGAATCTAGGCAAAACTAATAAGTGGTTGTGTTGAACTTCTAAGCACGAACAATTCAAAAGTAGCTTTTAGAGGATTCAAGTTGTAAGAGAATCAGGATTTCTCTGTTTCACCAAACTGACTATTCTGAATCTTATAAAGATAACTCAATCAATAGAAAATGTTTATCGTGAAAGGAACTTTTCCTAATGTACATACTACCTCCTCCCAGAGTGTAATATGGTATTTAATTACATTAACTCCCTACTCTCGTGACAGTTAATGCAACTAAACCCATTTAGTTCTGTGAAAAGCTGGTTAAATCCTTCAGATGAATCCAATCAACTCCCGTGATTGGATTTGAAGGGTCAATTAAAATAGATCGGACGTTGCAATTCACCTCTCGGTACTTCTCGCAACGTCTAATACGCAATATTACGTGGCCAAGGTAAATTACGAAATAGGCACAACATTAATCAAATCATGATAATAAATACACATAAAAAGAGTATAAATAAGGATTAATTCATAAAAGTCAGCGGGCTAAGCCCTTAATCCTGAAACAAGGATCTACTCACTCATGATCTTAAGGAAATACATATTTATGTGATGAATAAGCATAGATCTAGTAAAAATTGCAAATAATTCACTAAGACAACAATAAAACTAGCTTCCCCTTGATCTGGAGTGAAGAATAGAAGATCAATCGTTGCTTTGCGTGAAATCTCCCCGAAATTCTCCTCGGAAATCAAATTTTGCCCCTTTCGTCGTTGCTAATTGTGTTCATCCGAAAAAGCTCACTTAACCCTCGAAAAATCTGATCTTTTATAGTTAGACCAGTTTTGAACCCATTAGCGAATGTTTCTGCAAAGTCTGGTTGAAATCCGGTTCGAATCGGTGGAGAATTGAGTGAGAAGTCGGGCGGACGTTTTCACGGTCCGTAACATATTCTCAGCCACGGCCGTAATTCTTTCTGTGTGTACAGGCCTTATGTCACAGAAATATTCATGGACCATAATGGATTTACGGCCTCGCCCGAAAAAGTTTCTGTGCATATCCATACTTAGCCGTTTTTCACCCAATGCTCGAACTCAAAATTACGGCCCGCGTTCTTCACTATTTCGACTCCAAATTTGATCTGTAAGCTCGTGATTTCTTCGGGAATCATAATATGGCCTCAAAACTATCAAAATCCATCATTTTTATGTCATTTTACCTACATTTTCATAAAAACCAGAAAAAGTGAAAATTCTGTGCTAAGTAAAGCAAAAACACTAGAATTAGCACAAAATCATGCAATTAAGCCCAAAAAATAGTACAACATATGGGCAAAAATGTGGTGTAAATACAACGCATCAGGGACCGAGGTACTCTCCACAATTTCCACAAGCTGGAGTACTCTACCACTCTAGAGAACTGAAGATGGATGCTAGCCAGCCCCTCTCTTTTACAAGATAAGGAGGGAAATAAGACAAAAGGACAGCATCCCAACAACTAACAACCAAAAAGTGGTCAAGCTGCCACATAACAAGACAGAATATAATCCTACCAACTACCATCTACTCCTGCAAGAGGACGCAAGTCCTTTGATTCTTCTGCGTACGGGTGGTGGCGGAGGCGGTTAGAAGCGCTCTGAACACATCGCGACAAAACAGCAAAACTTGTAAGGTGTGGGCTGGGTCACAACCATTGCGGCTCATTCTTGAGTCGTATTGCTGATGTGGTTGTGGTACCCATCCGGAGTTGGCCCTTTAGGAGGTTGGCTTGCGGCGCCCTTGGGCTGAATCACCTCAGTATGGATGGAGAGTGGGCTGATGACACCCATGAAGCGGTCCGGTGGTTGATTTCAGCTTTGTGACCGCTTGATTGTCACATTATTGGGCTCCTTCGTGTCTTCATGAGGTGGAGCAACATTGTAGGGAGGGTGACGTACGTTGAAATAGGGTCGTCAGGGCTCCTCTAGGGCTTCAGGAGCGAACACGGCCTAGCCATGTTGGTGAACACGGCCATGTTCGGGTGATCCAGAATCCGCTGAGGTGAACACGGCCTGCCACTATTCAGATGCACGCCCGTGTTCTGGGGCTCCATGATCTGCCGAGGTGAACACAGCCTGCCCATGTTCAGACGCATAGCCATTTCCACGTTCGCGTTCGAAATCACCGGTTTTCTCATTTTTCTCCGAGACGAACACGGCCTGCCCGTGTTCAGGGGCTCCAGGATTCGCCGAGGTGATCACGCCCTATCCATGTTTGGACGCATGCCTGTGATTAGGGCTCCAAGATTTTGACGAGCCGAACATGCCCGTGTTTTCATGCATGGCCAGCCTGTGTCGGCCTCGCAGGGACATTTCCTGGTGTTCGTTTGAGTCCGGATCCTCTTCCTCTTTAGTGCTGGTTCCTCCTGCATCAACTCCCCCCCGAGGCCCGTCGGCATCCAATGGCTCCTCGAAAGGGCCGTAGAAGGGAATGAGGTCCGCGACGTTGAAGACGGGGTGGATTCCCATGTCCTCGGGTAGGTCTAGGACATTGGCATTAGAGCCGATCCGCCGCACCGCCGCATAGGGCCCCATGTAACATGGCTGGAGCTTAAAGTGTGCCCGGTTCAGAATGCGCACGGGGTGGATGCGCACCCTCACCACACCTACAAAAAAATATTGTGGCCTATGGTGCGTGTTGGCCCTCATAGCATTACGAGTATTGCCTAAGAAGATCTGATGCCGAACTTCCTCATGCAAGCTAGCTATATGCTGGGCAAAAGTGTTGGTATCTATGCCCTGAGACCTAGCTTTGGTCCATCTTTGTACTACTTCACTCTGATATTTATATATCAATCTGGCATTGTCATTATCATTGTTTGTCTATATCTGTGATTATATGCTTACATGATAATGTCCCTGGAGATAGATTGGATTTGTGCTCAAAAGATTGTCCCCAGTCGATGTACCTTAGTGGATAAAGGACAACTATGGTACTTGTGAGATTGGTATATGGGCTGGTTAGGCACATGGTGCTAACACAGACATATGGGTATATCAGTGGTGGATATACTGGACCGAGCCGCTGTGAGGTAATGACTTAGTGTCATGAGTTAACCTCACAAGTGATAGGAAATGCATTGATCCTTAGACTTGAGGTCATTGATTCTTCTATATATCTAGGGACATGCTTTGATGCAACCTAACACCTTGCCGTAATTGGGAGGTTATAACGGTTGTCATTGAGTATGTCATGACCCATATTAGAAGATCAATGTACAGACAAAGGATTTGCCCCTTCCTAATGGAAGCTTGATATCCATGGAGCTCCTCTATGGTTCTATGACTGAAAGTGTATGGCCATACCCAAGTGAAGACCTGATTTAATCATGACCATGTGATTGGGTAAAAACAAGTGATGACACACTTGTCCAATTGGATATTAGTTTGACAAAGGGACTATAATGCATCTGTACCTAGTCGCGATGATGGGGATGTTGATGTCGATATCCATTCCAATGACCTGGGTAGCAGCAATGCAATACTAGGTGCCACTCACTGCTTGTGGTGACCTATGGTCAGCACTGCCAGCGTCAGAGGAACCTACAGGGTCGCACACCAAGATACTCGAGTTCTCGTATTGATCGAGTGTTGGGGTATGCCCTTAAGGCTAATGTTTGAGGCCTTTGGGATTGCAATAAGTATCATGTAATAAACTCTTGTGTTTATAAAGGCATGGTTATTATTCAGGTTGTTACCTTGTCTGCTGTAATAAGTGTACTTCTGAATAATGTCTCAAAGCTGTTCAGCTAGGCTGACAGGCTATATGTCCTTAGTCGAGATATCTTGGTGAACCTGAGACAGCCTTGATATGATTGAGACTAATATGTGTGCTAATCTTATAGGATGCTTCGAGCATGGAATAAGATGTAGACTCATGGGTACATTGGATGTACTGGATAGACCCTACTGGGATATTCCATTGCTTGTCACAATGTGAATGATCCTTGTAAGCAGCAAGTGGCACATGTCCTTTGACTTGAGATCACTTGTGTTTCTAAATGATGATTGTCATTGTTTTGAGGTAGTTCAATATCATTTAAAACATAATGATTATAGACTATCTTGGATGGTGAGCTTGAGTCAGGTTAGGGCACTTGTGATAGATAAAGGATTGCCGTCTCCTTGTTCAAGGAGTGTGATGTTCTAAAGGGCCCCCCTATATGAGATGATTGAGATAGTGTATGGCCATACCCAGATGACTGTGTTCATCTGATCTAATCATGCTCATCGTATTGGAGTTACAGGCTTGACATGCTTGTCCAATAAGAACATCCAGTGGCAAAGGAAACATGCATGCCTCGTGAGTTTGATTCACACTTGTGCCATGGTTTGGGTGTAGTCTTGGAAGACTCTTTCCTTTATATCGGGAGACAGTGATGTGTTGCTAGATACCCCTCACTGATCGTGATAGCGAAAGTTATCGTTACCGACATTTAAAGGAAACCCTTAGGGTCGCACAATTTGGTGATATGGCTTGCTTAAGTCAGATCGTGTGGACTGAATTGTTTCGGTTCAGTTTAAAGGGATTTAATCTCTGATTGTAAGTGAGATCTGGTCTGATCATGTTTGATTGATTAGGGCTTTAGATCGGTAAGCTTCGATCGAGAGAGATGATGCTAGATCGATGCGATCAGAAGCGTCAGATGATGAATGGTCAGATCTTGGACTTTGGGGTCTAATTTGATCTAGACTTAATGCTTGGGCTGATTTGGTTTCGCTATTGAACCAAGAGTATTGAACCGGCTCATGGGTTGAGCGCATGGTTCAAGAGGGAGAAGGAGTTGCGTTTGGTTCATGGAGACATGAACGCATGAACGCATACTCTTAATGGTTGCCATTTTTGGAAAGTTCCAAAATGAAAACGCATATGCGTTCATGGCTTGAAGTCTCCCTAATGTTTTTCGGTTACACCTCTCTCTTGTTGCTTGGTGGAAACGATTTTTTGCTCTAGAGCAAGTGAGGGTGTTGACGAGAAGAGGAGGAACCGGCCAAGCAAAAGATAGTCTTCATCTCTTCCCTACACTCGATCATTGACATCTTGGCACTTTTGCTAGCACAAGAGGTGCGCAAGTTGGGAGTCTTCATCGCCTTTGTGTGTGAACTTTTGGAGGAGATCAAAGTTGCTCTCTTCTTCCAAGCCGACCTCCAATCTATGGCTATGGTATAGATCTAAACTCATAGCTTCAAGTTGATCATATGGTTGTCATATACGATCTTTTCGAAACCCTCTTTCCGTCATGCTTGCTAGATGCGCATGTTTAGGGTTTCACCCCCTTAATAAGGGTTTCTTTCAATTGGTATCAGAGCTAGGCTTTCGATATGATCTATATGATTGCTTTGAAGTGTTTGTGATCCATACATGTTGCGCTTACTTGATGCTTTGTTTTCATGATGCATGGTTTACATTGGCTATGTTTGCGCTTGTATCATGGTTACATGAAGTTTGCGCTCCCCCTTGAAGGGGACCCCCTAAAGTTTGCGCTCCCCCTTGAAGGGGACTCCCCTTAGATCTAAGGGTTATCAATATGCTAGATATGAGATATATCTTATGTTCTCAAGTGAAGCATGTTGTTTTGTTTGTTTGCGCATGTTCTAGATGTTTTATAAAACTTACATCTTGCGTGCCTACTTAGATCTAAGGTGCCCCTACTATAAATCCTTAGATGGGTTGATGGGGTTGAAAGCATCTTCTAGGTTAGATCCAACTAGTCTGATCAGACCATCTGACAGCCTAGATGGGTTGACCAGATAGCACCTGTGCGCAAGCACGAGGTGGCTATAGGTCGACTGCATCCAGGGCGTGTAGCGAGGTCTGGTTGAGACAACTACTGAACACACATGAGTTAGGCCCGGGGTCACACCCGCTTGCCAAAACTCATGAGGGTGGTTCAGCCCTTGGCGCATGCATGGTTGACCATTAGGTCAACACGGGTCAGTTAGGACTCGGTGCATGCAAGGGCAGAGGATCTGACTAGATGGATGAGTGGATCCCTATCAATGGACCATTGTAAGGTTGTAGAGCACATAAGGAAATTAAAATTGATACCATGGGGTTTTTCAAAATTTAATTTCATGAATGGATCACATGTTGTTTTGATACCATATGCTTGTTTATTTAATCTTATGTGGGTTGCCCTAATGTGTGCTGTGCTGGGGCCTGCGTGCCTGGTAAATTACAAGTTAATATTATTGTGATCTGCGAATCACATTTTTTATTAATTTATTGTATAATTGACCTGCGAGTCAAAGCTTGTCTAGATAGATCAAAATGTTTTTGATTAGACAAGAGCATAAAGGCACACATCCTAGAGGGGCATTCACCTGGTGGCGCACCTGAGGTGCTCTTGGCGCTAGGGCCCTGGGTTGGACCAGATGAGATGTAAAAGAGCTCAAGTGAAGACTTAAGTAAAATTAAGGTCTTTCTAGGGTTCATGGGCTTTTACCACATAAGATCATGCTTTCTATTTATTGCTTATATAATTAGAATTGCATGTGTTTATCTTCTGCTATAGCCATAGGATATGCCTGATAGTAAGAAGATAAAAGACCGTTAAAATCCAACGCTAATATATCAAGCACGTAATGCCTTCTGACGCGAAACCTCACTGTTCTGACTATCGTTGGAGCCGTGTTGAACCCACTCAGTGGGCACGTCCATCTATCTTCAGACGGTGCGCGATTACACCTGCGTGTTACAGAGTAGGGATTTATCCCTTCTCGTTGCTCAGCATAGCACGTGGTGGTCCAGGGAGTAGGTCAGGTCAGCTTGACCATGTAGGCTACATATGTGGCGCATATGGTAGCACATGGAGGCAGCCATCTGTGGGATCAGAGACTGTGTTGTACCAACTCAGTTGGCACAGTCTGCTGGATTGCCCAGATGAAGGGGAATCGCACGGGTTGGCGATTGGCTGGGACAGCCTACCAGAAATTAGTGCTTGTCATCTCTGTGCATCTTATCTCGCCTGAGCGGGACGCGGAGACCAAGTATGAAATCTGGATCCCATCTCACTAAAAGAGTGTTACTCTTTCGGACTGTTTACTGGATTTTTCAGTCAGACAAAATAGTGAGAAAAGAATCTTTCTTAAGTCCTGGATTGATTCTGAACATTGATACTAACCTTGCTGTTCTTGCATTGTTGTAGATAACTGCAGCAACGAACACCATGAGCTTCAATGTGCGATCCCTACTGGAAAGGGAGAAGTTTGCTGGGCCGAACTTCTCTGACTGGTTCGGACACCTTAAGATCGTTCTTAAGGCAGAGAGGAAACTGTATGTCCTCGAGACGGCGATACCGCCGCAGCCCGCTCCGAACGCCGCAAGGGCGGTTCGGGATGCCTATGAAAAGCACGTCAATGATAGCATTGATGTCGCTTGCCTGATGCTTGCGTCTATGACGCCACCGCTGCAGCGTCAGCATGAGGATATGTCGGCTATAGAGATTATAGCGAACCTCAAGATGCTGTATGCTGCACAGGCGAGGACAGAACGCTATAATCTGACAAAGCTCTTCTTTCAGAGCAAACTGGCTGAGGGGAGCCCAGTGGGAGCTCACGTGCTCAAGATGATTGGGCACAAGGAGGCTCTGGAGAAACTGGGGCATACCGTCAACCAGGAGCTTGCTGTTGATATTATTCTGCAGTCTCTCCCGCCCTCTTTCGATGCGTTCATCATTAATTTTAATATGAACAAAATCGATTGCACGCCGGCAGAGCTGCTGAATATGCTCTTGACAACTGAGGAAACTCTGAAGGGTAAGCCTTCAACCTCTGTCTTGATGGTTCCTTCTAGGAACAAGAAGAAGGGGAAGAAGGGCAAGGCCCCTGTCAAGAATTACAGCAAGGCTCTGAAACAGAAGGTGAAGCGGTCGAAGGATAACAGGTGTTTCCACTGTGGCCAGCTGGGTCACTGGAAAAAGGACTGTAAAGCGCTCCAAGGAGATAAGAGGGGAAGCATTGCTTCTGGCTCAGGTATATTCGTGACTGAAGTCATGTTTTCATCTTCTTCAATATCATGGGTGTTGGACACTGCATGTGGAGTTCACATTTGTTCAAATGTACAGGAACTCAAGAGAAGAAGACAGGTGGGACAGCATGAGGTAGACCTACGAGTTGGAAACGGGGCACGGGTTGCTGCTGTTGCTGTAGGAGACTATTTCATTTCTTTACCATCTGGCATTGTATTGGAATTAAACAATTGTTATTTTGTACCCAGTATTACCAAGAATATTATCTCTATTCCTGCTCTTGTCAGGAAAGGATTTGCCTTTGAATGCAAAATTTCAAAGTGTGTTTTATCTTATGATAATATTGTGTATGCAACTGGTTCAATCAACAATGGGTTATTCATGTTGGACATGGAATATTCTATACAAAACATTAATAATAAGAAAGCCAAGTATGCTGATGACAGCACCTTGCTATGGCACAGTCGTTTAGGCCATATAAACGAGAAGCGCATTAAGCGGTTGCATGATAATGGACTGCTGGGATCATTCTCCTATAAGGAGATTGATACATGCAAAGCTTGTTTAATGGGTAAAATGACGAAGTCACCTTTTTCTAAGAAAGGTCAAAGGGCTTCAGGTTTACTTGACCTTATACACAGTGATGTGTGTGGGCCGTTTAGTAAACATGCCAGAGGTGGCTATCAGTACTTCATTACCTTTACTGATGATTTCAGTAGGTATGGGTATGTCTATCTGATGAGACATAAAAGTGAATCTTTTGACAAGTTCAAAGAGTTCAAGAATGAAGTACAAAATCAGCTAGGCCGAAATATCAAGGCACTTCGCTCAGATCGAGGTGGAGAATACCTAAGTCATGCATTTACTGACTATCTGAAGGAGTGTGGGATTATCTCACAGCTCACTCCGCCAGGAACACCGCAATGGAATGGTGTGTCCGAGAGGAGAAATAGAACGTTACTTGATATGGTTCGTTCTATGATGAGTCAGGCCACTCTTCCATACTCCTTTTGGGGTTTTGCACTGGAAACAGCTGCAAAGGTACTAAACCGAGTGCCATCTAAGGCAGTTTCAATGACGCCATATGAATTATGGTATGGGAAACAGCCAAGCTTGACATTTATCAGGATCTGGGGTTGCGAGGCTTATGTCAAAAAGCTCGCCTCTGGGAAACTAGAGAGCAGATCTGACAAATGCATCTTTGTCGGTTACCCTAAGGAAACTAAGGGTTATTATTTCTACGATCCCAAGGAGAACAAAGTTTTTGTTGCTCGGACGGCCATATTTCTTGAGAAGGAGTTTCTTCTGCAAGAGGCCAGTGGGAGAGAAATAAAGCTGGATGAAAATCCAGAGGAAGGACAAAGTAGTCAAGCTCAGTTGGATGAGCCTGAGCCAGAGGATCAGGTTATTGAACAACCTGAGGCTCAGATAACACGGGAACTGCGAAGATCGGGAAGGATCCGTCGACAGCCTGAGCGCTATGACGGAGTCTACATCATTGATAATGATGAACTCCTAACTTATGCGGATGCGGTCAGTGGACCGGAGTCAGCTAGATGGCTTGATGCTATGCGAGCCGAGATGGACTCCATGTCAGATAACCAAGTCTGGGATTTGGTTGATCCGCCTCCGGGAGTAATCCCTATAGGCTGTAAATGGATCTTCAAGAAGAAGATTGACATGGATGGTAACGTGGTTACCTATAAAGGCAGGCTAGTTGCGAAAGGTTTCAAACAAATCTACGGGATAGATTATGATGAAACTTTCTCACCTGTAGCCATGTTTAAGTCTATTCGGATTCTTTTCGCGATAGCTGCATATTATGATTATGAGATCTGGCAGATGGATGTGAAGACAGCTTTCCTTAATGGAAATCTGGATGAGGATGTGTATATGACACAACCTGAGGGTTTCACTAATCCAGCAGATCGTCATAAAATATGCAAGTTAAAGAAATCCATTTATGGATTGAAACAAGCATCTAGGAGCTGGAATATTCGTTTTGATGAATCAATCTCTGAGTTTGGTTTCATCAAGAACGAAGATGACCCGTGTGTTTATAAGAGGTTTAGTGGGAGCGTAATTACATTCCTAATCCTCTACGTCGATGATATCTTAATCATTGGAAATGATATTCCTGAACTGCATGCTGTTAAAGCATGGTTAGGAAAATGTTTCCAGATGAAAGATCTAGGAGAAGCAGCCTATGTGTTAGGTGTGAAGATCTACCGGGATAGATCTAAGAGGCTTCTCGGGCTGTGCCAGAGTACTTACATCGATAAAGTCCTGGAGAGATTCCATTTAGAGAATTCTAAACGTGGATATCTTCCAGTCAGACATGGTCTGAATCTTTCGAAGAGTCAGTGTCCACAAACACAGACTGAGAAAGATGAAATGGACAATACGCCTTATGCTTCGGCTATTGGGTCCATCATGTATGCGATGTTATGTACTCGCCCAGACGTCGCTTACGGGTTAAGCGTGACCAGTCGATTCCAAAGTAATCCAGGTTTGGCGCACTGGATTGCAGTCAAGAACATTATAAAATATCTGCGGAGGACCAAAGATATGTTCTTGATATATGGTGGTCAGGAAGAACTCAGTATAGAGGGATATACTGACGCTTCGTTCCAGTCGGACCAGGATGATTTCCGATCGCAATCAGGCTATGTTTTTAGCTTGAATGGAGGTGCTGTGGTGTGGAAGAGTTTCAAACAGTCAACTGTTGCTGATTCCACAACAGAAGCCGAGTATGTTGCAGCCTCGGAAGCATCCAAGGAGGCAGTGTGGATTCGTAAGTTCGTGAGAGAACTTGGTGTCGTTCCTTCGAGTGCTGATCCTTTGGTTATCTTCTGTGATAACACTGGAGCAATCGCACAAGCAAAGGAACCACGGTCGCACCAGAAGTCCAAGCACATACAGAGACGGTTTCACTTAATCCGGGAGATCATTGATCGAGGCGAGATCAAAATATGCAAGGTTCATACAGATGACAATCTGGCAGACCCGCTTACCAAGCCTCTGGCGCAGCAGAAGCATGAGCAGCACTGTAATAATATGGGTTTGAGATTTCTCAACCATTAGATTAAGTGCAAGTGGGAGATTGTTGGGGTATGCCCTTAAGGCTAATGTTTGAGGCCTTTGGGATTGCAATAAGTATCATGTAATAAACTCTTGTGTTTATAAAGGCATGGTTATTATTCAGGTTGTTACCTTGTCTGCTGTAATAAGTGTACTTCTGAATAATGTCTCAAAGCTGTTCACCTAGGCTGACAGGCTATATGTCCTTAGTCGAGATATCTTGGTGAACCTGAGACAGCCTTGATATGATTGAGACTAATATGTGTGCTAATCTTATAGGATGCTTCGAGCATGGAATAAGATGTAGACTCATGGGTACATTGGATGTACTGGACAGACCCTACTGGGATATTCCATTGCTTGTCACAATGTGAATGATCCTTGTAAGCAGCAAGTGGCACATGTCCTTTGACTTGAGATCACTTGTGTTTCTAAATGATGATTGTCATTGTTTTGCGGTAGTTCAATATCATTTGAAACATAATGATTATAGACTATCTTGGATGGTGAGCTTGAGTCAGGTTAGGGCACTTGTGATAGATAAAGGATTGCCGTCTCCTTGTTCAAGGAGTGTGATGTTCTAAAGGGCCCCCCTATATGAGATGATTGAGATAGTGTATGGCCATACCCAGATGACTGTGTTCATCTGATCTAATCATGCTCATCGTATTGGAGTTACAGGCTTGACATGCTTGTCCAATAAGAACATCCAGTGGCAAAGGAAACATGCATGCCTCGTGAGTTTGATTCACACTTGTGCCATGGTTTGGGTGTAGTCTTGGAAGACTCTTTCCTTTATATCGGGAGACAGTGATGTGTTGCTAGATACCCCTCACTGATCGTGATAACGAAAGTTATCGTTACCGACATTTAAAGGAAACCCTTAGGGTCGCACAATTTGGTGATATGGCTTGCTTAAGTCAGATCGTGTGGACTGAATTGTTTCGGTTCAGTTTAAAGGGATTTAATCTCTGATTGTAAGTGAGATCTGGTCTGATCATGTTTGATTGATTAGGGCTTTAGATCGGTAAGCTTCGATCGAGAGAGATGATGCTAGATCGATGCGATCAGAAGCGTCAGATGATGAATGGTCAGATCTTGGACTTTGGGGTCTAATTTGATCTAGACTTAATGCTTGGGCTGATTTGGTTTCGCTATTGAACCAAGAGTATTGAACCGGCTCATGGGTTGAGCGCATGGTTCAAGAGGGAGAAGGAGTTGCGTTTGGTTCATGGAGACATGAACGCATGAACGCATACTCTTAATGGTTGCCATTTTTGGAAAGTTCCAAAATGAAAACGCATATGCGTTCATGGCTTGAAGTCTCCCTAATGTTTTTCGGTTACACCTCTCTCTTGTTGCTTGGTGGAAACGATTTTTTGCTCTAGAGCAAGTGAGGGTGTTGACGAGAAGAGGAGGAACCGGCCAAGCAAAAGATAGTCTTCATCTCTTCCCTACACTCGATCATTGACATCTTGGCACTTTTGCTAGCACAAGAGGTGCGCAAGTTGGGAGTCTTCATCGCCTTTGTGTGTGAACTTTTGGAGGAGATCAAAGTTGCTCTCTTCTTCCAAGCCGACCTCCAATCTATGGCTATGGTATAGATCTAAACTCATAGCTTCAAGTTGATCATATGGTTGTCATATACGATCTTTTCGAAACCCTCTTTCCGTCATGCTTGCTAGATGCGCATGTTTAGGGTTTCACCCCCTTAATAAGGGTTTCTTTCATCGAGAAGCCTTATGATCGAGTTACTGGATAACTCAAATCTATTTAGGAGAATTCATCAGCGCCAATGGGCATGATGAGATGGAAGAATGTTATTGGAGCCAAACTTCATTTTTGGCAGGTTGACCCGTATTTGACCATAGTTGGTCACATTTGGATTAGGGTTGCATTGGATTGGATCCAATGTCTTAATCAACCTATGTAAATGAAGTTTGGGCTTGCTCATTACCCAATGAGGCCCAATAATAAGTTGTCATGAAGAAGTAATGGGCTTAAAGGGTATAATGGGGAGAAATCATCCCCATTGGTGCCTAAGGGATATAATGGGGTGAAGGAGGCACCTAATGCTTCATTAGGAAGCAATTAGCGCCTAACCCTTCAACCTTTGATGGTATGCTTGCCTCTAAGGCAAGTCTTGGGGCTGGAATGGCTTGAGAGCTTCTATGGAAACTCTTGGGGCGCATATGGCCTAGTGGGAGAGGTTGATGGTAAAGTCTTGGAGACTTTCCTTACCTTAAACCCTAATTGTCAATCCCTTATCCTAGCCGCACACTTGTCATGATCTAAGCCCTTGCCCAACCGCCTCTTGCTCCTATATTAATGACCCCTTGCCGCCCCTCTTGATACACTTATTCCTCGGAGGCGTGAGCAAACATCAAGAGGGCAAGGGCAACATCAAGGATTGGCGCAAGCTTCTTCCACCTTCAAAACCGCAAGCCTTTCTTCCTCCTTTCCTCTTGGCACAAGGAGAAGTTAGACTTGGCAGTTTCTCCTTCTCCTCATCTTCTTCTTTGGCGCATGAACCTTGGAGGTGACGCAAGTCTTGAAGAAAGAGAACAAAGGCTTGGATCTTCTTCCCGAGGCTAGCACCAGGCATGGAAGAAGAGAGCACGAGGAATCCGTGTATGTGAGACTGCAGAGGGCGAACACTTGGGTGCCTACCTCGACATCAACCTCCTCGCTTGCTCTAGGTACTTTCTATCACATTGTGTCGACCCCCTCGCTTGACGATCTTCACTAGGTTTTTGGGACTGGCCTATTTCGGGGATATTCTTCTGCAATGCAATGTAATATGTAATGTCCATCTCTGAAAAATTGTAAAATATCCCCGGGGTTTCCCAATAGAAAGAGTATGCATGCTCTGACAGATGGGACTCCATGGGTAGGTTATGCAGGTCAATGGGTTTACAAGGCTGATGGCCCGTAACAATTTGGAAGGGACTAAGACCCATAGACCTATTGGAAGCACTGTTCTACGCGAATTCCATCATGGGAAGGATGATATCCCAAGACCTTGGGTGGTCGCCGATGAGGCAACGGAGCAAATTACCCGAACTACAGTTAACGACTTTGGTTTGTCCATCGATTTGGGGGTGATATGCCGTGGAGAATTTTAGAGTGGTGCCCAAAAGGGCCCAAAGTGAGCGCCAGAAATAGCTCACAAAGCGTGTGCCACGGTCGGACACGATGGTGGAGGGAAGGCCATGGAGATGTACAATCTCCTTGACGAAGAGGTGGGCCACGTGGGAAGCGTCCGCAGTGCGCGAACAAAGGATAAAGTGGGCCGTCTTCGAAAACCGGTCTACGATCACATAGATGGAATAGAAGCGGGAGGCAGTCTAGGGCAACCCAAGGACAAAGTCCATGCTGAGGTCACGCCAAGGGCCTTCGGCCACAGGTAATGGGGTATAGATACCTATGTTCGGGGGGTGGGGCTTAGCCAACTGGCACGTGCCACAATGGCGCACAATGCGCTCAACATACTTGTGAAGGGAAGGCCAAAACAAGCGTTCCTCCGCCATCTCAAGGGTCCTGTCGCGACCATGGTGGCCGGCGACTCCACCCGCATGCAGTTCTAGGAGCAGATGGTCACGAAGGGATGACTGGGGGATACACAGATAGTTCCCCAAGAAGAGGTAACCCTCGCAGAGTTGGAATGGGGACTCGGGGTCAAAGGATTCGGTAAGGGCAGCATAGGTGGCCCCGAAGTCTAGGCAAGAAGGGTACTCTTCCTTCACATGATCAAATATGTTGACGCGGGTGCGCATCACACACAGGAGAGTTTGGACATGGCTCAGGGCATCCGCAATGACATTTTCCTTACCCGCCTTGTGATTAATCATGAAAGAGTACTGTTGCAAATACTCAACCCATTTGGCATGGTGAGCGCCCAATTTCTTTTGGGCATTCAGGAAGGACAAGGCTTGGTGGTCGCTATACAGGACAAACTTGCGGTGAAGAAGGTAGTGTCTCCACTGCCGGAGCGACTAGACTATGTGTAACATCCCTCACAATCACACCCCACACGCATACAAGTAAAAATACGGGGTTTTAAAAATTTTTACTCTTCCATTAAAACATAAGAAGAAAGCGGCATCGAAGGACATTACTACGGAACTGAAAACCGCATAGAACTGAGTAGGATCGATTACTAGGAAATAGAAATCCGGCAGCAAGTATACTAAATTACTGCTGCACAGACCCACATATCCTGGAACAAAACCGATGTCCACACTACACATATGTGGAGAACACAAATTTCGGAAATATTGCAGAAACTGATTATTCAGATACCAAATACAACAATAATTCGGTTACACATTTCAGAATAAGAACATTTCAGAATAAGAACAATTTCAATTCTCATGACTCCAAAACTCGTATCCAACAATAAAACGAGACAACTATAATATAATATCCTGAAAACAGGCATAAGCCCTCAGGAGATAAAACGTGTCATATAAGTAAGTTAGGCACGCAGGCCTGATAGATCTTTAGAAGACAACTCTTAGAAATTATATAAAACATTAGCATCATAACAAATTAAGTAGCTGTAGCAATCACTGTCCTGATGTCTCACCTGAAAATATTTAAACAACGGGGGTGAGCTAAAAGCTCAGTGAGTAAAAGACACTAAAAGCCATCCATAGTACACATCAAAAAATATCATGCTTGCAGATAAGACACTTAACATGCACACTCATATCAGAAACAAAACATAATCAAATACAGACACTTATAACAATAGGCATCAAGCACGAAGTATGATATAAGTATACCAACCCATTCCAACTAATCACACCGCCCAACACATCTATACTACAGATCGAAACAGAACTACAGAAATCAGAGCTGACAGACAGAAAGTCAGAATTTTCAGAATCCAAACAGATAGTCTACATCGGAAACAGAAAGGCCACAGAAGGCCTGAAGACCACAGAAGGTCTGACCCCACCTCTGCCGAGGACGAGACATGCATGCATATCAGAAACAGAATGGTAGAGGAGGTATCAGTGGGTGGCCCCCGTCTCGTCAGGACGTGGCACTCTGGCTGAAAGTCCCCACAAGGGGGCGAAACCCTAAAGCATTGGCGCATATGGAAGATGCAAGCAGCGGATAGGGGGTTTCTAGATCTTGCATGCTATATGATTAACAAAAAGAACCCGATTGCATATAGAGAAGGATCATACCATAGCCATTTCTAGATGGCGCCTTGGAAGCAAAGATCAAACTGGATCTTCTCCAGAGGTGACGCACACAATTGATGTCGCCTACTCCTCCTTGCGATCCTTGTGCTAGCAAGGTCCAAAGATGTCTTTGTCGAGTGAAAGGGAAAAAGAAAGAACTTCTTGGCTTGGCGATTTTTCCTTATCGTCTCTTCCTCTCCTCCACGCAAGAATGCCCCAAGAGCCAAAGCCGAATTGGCGACAAAGCGTGAAGGCGTGAAGAGGGAGGACGTGAAAACGTGGTCACGTTGAGAAGTGCTATCCAAAAATAGCATATAACTTCTCCACATGCGATCTTGGGTTTACCCCAATCGCAAACTCCACTTCACCCTTGAACCATGCGCTCATTCATGAGCCGGTTCACTTGAATTTGGTTCAATAACCAAATAAACCAAGCCATAAGTCCAGATCACATTAAAACCCTAAGGTATTTGATCTGACCGTTCATCTCCTGATGCTCCTGATCTCACCGATCTAGCATCCATTCTCTCGATCGAAGCTTACCGATCTCAAGCCCTAATCAATCAAACATGATCAGACCAGATCTCACTTACAATCAGAGATTAAATCCCTTTAAACTGAACCTGAACAATTCAGTCCACACGATCTGACTCAAGTAAGCCATATCATCAAATTGTGCGACCCTGAGGGTTTCCTTTAAATGTTGGTAACGATAACTCACGTCATCACGATCAGTGAGGGGTATCTAGCAACACATCACTGTCTCCCGATATAAAGAAAAGAGTCTTCCAAGACTACACCCAAAAACAGCACAAGTGTGAATCAACTTCACTAGGCATGCATATTTCCTTTGCCACTGGATGTTCTTATTGGACAAGCGTGTCAAGCTTGTAACTCCAATATGATGAGCATGATTAGATCAGATGAACATAGTCACCTGGGTATGGCCATACACTATTCTCAATCATCTCATCCAGGGGGCCCCTTTAGAACATCACACTCCTTAAACAAGGAGACGGCAATCCTATGTCTATCACTAGTGCCCTAACCTGACTCAAGCTCACCATCCAAGATAGTCTATAATCATTATGTTTCAAATGATATTGAACTATCTCAAAACAATGACAATCATCATTTAGAAAACACAAGTGATCTCAAGTCAGAGGAAATGTGCCACTTGTCGCAATCAAGGATTATTCACATTGTGACAAGCAATTGAATATCCTAGTAGGGTCTGTCCAGTACATCCAATGTACCCATGAGTCTACATCTTATTCCATGCTCGAAGCATCCTATAAGATTAGAACACATATTAGTCTCAACCATATCAAGGCTGTCTCATGTTCACCAAGATATCTCGACTAAGGACTTTATAGCATGTCAGCCCAGCTGAACAGCTTTGAGACATTATTCAGAAGTACACTTATTACAGCAGACAAGGTAACAACCTGAATAACAACCATGCCTATATAAACATAAGAGTTTATACATGATACTGATACATTCCCAAGGCCTCAAACATTAGCCTTAAGGGCATACCCCAACAATCTCCCACTTGCACTAAATCTAATGGTTGAGAAATCTCAAACCCATATTATTACAGTGCTTCTCATGCTTCTGCTGCGCCAGAGGCTTGGTAAGCGGGTCTGCCAGATTGTCATCTGTATGTACCTTGCAGACTTTGATCTCGCCACGATCAATGATCTCTCTGATCAAATGAAACCGTCTCTGTATGTGCTTGGACTTCTGGTGCGACCGTGGTTCCTTTGCTTGTGCGATTGCTCCAGTGTTATCACAGAAGATAACCAAAGGATCTGCACTCGAAGGAACAACACCAAGTTCTCTCACGAACTTACGAATCCACACTGCCTCCTTGGATGCTTCCGAGGCTGCAACATACTCGGCTTCTGTTGTGGAATCAGCAACACTTGACTGTTTGAAACTTTTCCACACCACTGCTCCTCCATTCAAGCTAAAAACATAGCCTAATTGCGATCGGAAATCATCCTGGTCTGACTGGAACGAAGCGTCAGTATATCCTTCTATACTGAGTTCTTCCTGACCACCATATATCAAGAACATATCTTTGGTCCTCCGCAGATATTTTAAAATGTTCTTGACCGCAATCCAGTGCGCCATACCTGGATTACTTTGGAACCGACTGGTCACGCTTAACCCGTAAGCGACGTCTGGGCGAGTACACAACATCGCATACATTATGGACCCAATAGCCGAAGCATAAGGCGTATTGTCCATTTCATCTTTCTCAGTCTGTGTTTGTGGACACTGACTCTTTGAAAGATTCAGACCATGTCTGACTGGAAGATATCCTCTTTTAGAATTCTCTAAATGAAATCTCTCCAGGACCTTATCGATGTAAGTACTCTGGCACAGCCCGAGAAGCCTCTTAGATCTATCCCTGTAGATCTTCACACCTAACACATAGGCTGCTTCTCCTAGATCTTTCATCTGGAAACATTTCCTTAGCCATGCCTTAACCGCATGCATTTCAGGAATGTCATTTCCAATGATTAAGATATCATCGACGTAGAGGATTAAGAAAGTAATCACGCTCCCACTAAACCTCTTATATACACACGGGTCATCCTCGTTCTTGATGAAACCAAACTCACTGATTGATTCATCAAAACGAATATTCCAGCTCCTTGATGCTTGTTTAAGTCCATAAATGGACTTCTTTAACTTGCATATCTTATGACGATCTGATGGATTAGTGAAACCTTTTGGTTGTGTCATATACACATCCTCATCCAGATTTCCATTAAGGAAAGCTGTCTTCACATCCATTTGCCAAATCTCATAATCATAATATGCCGCTATCGCGAAAAGAATCCGAATAGACTTGAACATAGCTACTGGTGAGAGAGTTTCATCATAATCTATCCCGTAGATTTGTTTGAAACCTTTCGCAACTAGCCTGCCTTTATAGGTAACCACGTTACCATCCATGTCAATCTTCTTCTTGAAGATCCATTTACAGCCTATAGGGATAACTCCCGGAGGCAGATCAACCAAATTCCAGACTTGGTTATCTGACATGGAGACCATCTCGGCGCGCATAGCTTCAAGCCATCTCGCTGACTCCGGTCCACTGACCGCATCCGCATAAGTGAGGGGTTCATCATTATCAATGATGTAGACTCCGTCATAGCGCTCAGGCTGTCGACGGATCCTTCCCGATCTTCGCGGTTCCCGTGATATCTGAGCCTCAGGTTGTTCAATAACCTGTTCTACCGGCTCAGGCTCATCCAACTGTGCTTGACTACTTTGTCCTTCCTCTGGATTCTCATCCAGCTTTATTTCTCTCCCACTGGCCTCTTGCAGAAGAAACTCCTTCTCAAGAAATATGGCCGTCCGAGCAACAAATACCTTGTTCTCATTGGGATCGAAGAAATAATAACCCTTAGTTTCCTTAGGGTAACCGACAAAGATACATTTGTCAGATCTGCTCTCTAGTTTCCCAGAGGCGAGCTTTTTGACATAAGCCTCGCAGCCCCAGATCCTGATAAATGACAAGCTTGGCTGTTTCCCATACCATAACTCATATGGAGTCTTAGAAACTGCCTTGGATGGCACTCGGTTTAGTACCTTTGCAGCTGTTTCCAGTGCAAAACCCCAAAAGGAGTAAGGTAGAGTAGCCTGACTCATCATAGAACGAACCATATCAAGTAACGTTCTATTTCTCCTCTCGGACACACCATTCCATTGCGGTGTTCCTGGCGGAGTGAGCTGTGAGATAATCCCACACTCCTTCAGATAGTCAGTAAACGCATGACTCAAGTATTCTCCACCTCGATCAGAACGAAGTGCCTTGATATTTCGGCCAAGCTGATTCTGTACTTCATTCTTGAACTCTTTGAACTTGTCAAAAGATTCACTTTTATGTCTCATCAGATAGACATACCCATATCTACTGAAATCATCAGTAAATGTAATGAAGTACTGATAGCCACCTCTGGCATGTTTACTAAATGGCCCACACACATCACTGTGTATAAGGTCAAGTAAACCTGAAGCCCTTTGACCTTTGTTAAGAAAAGGTGACTTCGTCATTTTACCCATTAAACAAGCCTTGCATGTATCAATCTCCTCATAGGAGAATGATCCCAGCAGTCCATGATCATGCAACCGCTTAATGCGTTTCTTGTTAATATGGCCTAAACGACTATGCCATAGCAAGGTGCTGTCATCAGCATACTTGGCTTTCTTAATATCAATATTTTGTATAGAACATTCCATGTCCAACATGAATAACCCATTGTTAATTGAACCAGTTGCATAAACAATATTATCTAAAGATAAAACACACTTTGAAATATTGCATTCAAAGGAAAATCCCTTCCTGACAAGAGCAGGAATAGAGATAATATTTTTAGTAATACTAGGAACAAAGTAACAATTGTCTAGTTCAATACAAGTCCAGATGGTAAAGAAATGAAATAGTCTCCTACAGCAACAGCAGCAACCCGTGCCCCGTTTCCAACTCGTAGGTCCACCTCATGCTGTCCCACCTGCCTTCTTCTCTTGAGTTCCTGTACATTTGAACAAATGTGAACTCCACATGCAGTGTCCAACACCCATGATATAGAAGAAGATGAAACCATGACTTCCGTCACGTATATACCTGAGCCAGAAGCGAAGCTTCCCCTCTTATCTCCTTGGAGCGCTTTACAGTCCTTTTTCCAGTGACCCAGCTGGCCACAGTGGAAACATCTGTATTCCTTGGACCGCTTAACCTTCTGTTTCAGAGCCTTGCTGTAATTCTTGACAGGGGCCTTGCCCTTCTTCCCCTTCTTCTTGTTCCTCGAAGGAACCATCAAGACAGAGGTTGAAGGCTTACCCTTCAGAGTTTCCTCAGTAGTCAAGAGCATATTCAGCAGCTCTGCCGGAGTACAATCGATTTTGTTCATATTAAAGTTAATGATGAACGCATCGAAAGAGGGCGGGAGAGACTGCAGAATAATGTCTACAGCAAGCTCCTGGTTGATGGTATGCCCCAGTTTCTCTAGAGCCTCCTTGTGCCCAATCATCTTGAGCACGTGAGCTCCCACTAGGCTCCCTTCAGCCAGTTTGCTCTGAAAGAAAAGCTTTGTTAGATTATAGCGTTCTGTCCTCGCCTGTAACATCCCACATTCTGAACCTCAAGCAAGTAACATAATCACAAAAGTAATAGGATGTTTCATATAAGATCGATCAAATGCTAGGTAAAACCGAGTCCAAGAAAAACACGATCTGAAAATTTTCAAAACTCCAAACACATAAAATCTTCGAATCACAAATCTCATAAATCACATAAAGGTACCTGCCACCACGCAATACGTGCACTAGACATATGCACGTTACAGTTGTATCAAAACCGATTGCAAAAATACACATCAACTTCAATTTCAAAACAAATCCACAAAATCGATTTTATAAACTAATACCAAACACCGAAACCAGGCCGAAGCCCGCGGTGACACAAAAATCCAACTCAGTTGATTGCCACCATCTGGCAACACAAATTCACATAGTTCACATTGTTCACATCACATGATTCACATAGTTCATATAAATCATAAGTTTTAGCCACAACCGGCATCATAATCATAAACACATTAAGCATAATTCACAGCATCCATATAATGCTAACTGCGCCCCTGCTCTACACCTGAAAATAGTGAGGGGTGAGCTACACAGCCCAGTGAGTGGATAGTCTAATTGACCATCCATAACATACTCTCAAAAACATATGCAGATTATTTTAAAAATCTTTAACAGGACATCATGTCAACACATAATAACAAATTCAATGCAAAAGTCATATAAGCAGCCAAAAATATACACACCAACATATAATAACCTCAGGTTCTAGAGTTATACTCTAAACCAACCGAACACACATATTCTAAACCAACTAAACACACCATACTTAATTAACCTAGTTGTCCAGCATATTCACAAAGTGACCAATATGGTCTAACCCGGCTTGGCCAAAGCACTGGGAGCTGCAAAATCTCGTGCAACACATAAACATGGACAGTGAATAGAATCAGGAGGTGGCCCCCGTCAGGTCACGACGTGGCACGCTGGTCTATCACGCCATAACATAAAACGAGAATGATGACATCAAGAGGTGGCCCCTGTCTGATCAGGACATGGCACTTTGCGTCTTATATCATTCCCAACACATATAAGAGTAATGACATCAAGAGGTGGCCCCTGTCTGATCAAGACATGGCACTTTGCGTCTTATATTACCCCATCACATAAAAGAGTAGTGACATCAAGAGGTGGCCCCTGTCTGACCAAGACATGGCACTTTGCGTCAAAACCCGTTCTCCCAAAAGGTTCCTACTGGACAACAGACACATCTTATTTCATATTTCACAAGGGTGGACATATTTCACAAAGGTCACATAAACGGACTCCTAAGTGTCAACTAGACTCTAGGATAGTCATCACAAAAATCACATCGGGCAGGCTGAGCATCAACCCCCATCACAATAATCATAATAGGCAGGCTGATCATCAACCCCCTCACATATCACAATACAGGGCTGAAATTCAGACCCTTAACATATCACATAAGGACTATCCCCTTGAGTTCATAGTTACACCTAGCCTTAGTCCTAACCATCACATGATCATCACAGATAATATTCGAAAACCCCATATCAACATAATTTTCGAAATTCACATAATCACATAATATTCATATTTCACATAATCACATAATGATCAACATAAAATTCCAAAGGTCACATAAACACTTAATATTTAACAATCATATAATTACATAATATTAACAATCATATAATATGGTGTGGTCCTTAGATTTCATGCTGATTAGTTCAATCAAAACTTACTATGTTATCACCCAAATTTTCCAAACAATTTCTCAACATTGCATAAGTACATAACCATATATATATCATGTATCAAGCATCCATAAAATCAACTTAAAATTTAAATCATGTGTTCTTATAATTTACTTTACAAATTACCACAATTACCACCAATTACCACATGTAAACATGTTAACTAAAATCATCAAATTTACAATTAACAAGGTTTCGGCTACAACAATCATTGGCTTAATATTACCCAAAATTCTCTATAAAAATACCTTAAATTTCATGCCACAATTTTTGGTTTTCATGAGATATACACCTTTACAAAAATTTCGGTTTTCATGAAGAACAAGAATATTTTGAATTCGGTTTCAAGGAAAATACTCTAAATTTCCAACTTAAATTAAACCTTAGTAAACAAGAATCTTATGAACAAATATTCTAAATTCGGTTTTCATACCTTAAATACACTTTGCATAATTTCGGTTTTAACATGGAAATTTTCCAAGAATTCAAGTGTATTATTTAACATAAACACAACTAAATGGATAGATCCAACAAGACATTCCACTCACCTCTTAACCGAGAACACAAGGTAAAAAACTCCACAATAAATCGTCAAGCTTTGCAATGCTCCTAGGAAGATGCCAACAATGGAGGAGAAACACCACCACTCACTCAAAAATTTCGGCCAAGGGAAGAAGGAAGAAGAAAGTCGCCTCCAAATCTCCAAGAATCGCCAAGTTCCTTCAAGCCGTCGCCCACAATTTTCCTCAAGCCAAAATCGCCAAAAACCCTTACCCTAAGCGCAAATTCCCTCTTAACAATTCGATTTTAAGTTTTTTAATCCATTAACCAAATAATCCCAATAGGGTTTAACCCATTAACTAATAATTCCGAATTTTCAAACCCAATTAGCTAATCCGATTAGGACTTAATCCATTTAACTAATAATTTGACTTTTAAATCTAACATCCAATTAATTATTTCACTTAAACACAAATCCAATAAGGATTTAATTAATATCCAATAAGGATTTAATTAATTAACCAATAAGGTCTAATTAATTAACTTACAATTTACAACCATAAATCCTAATTAATTTAACATGAACAACCAATAATAATTTATCATAAAATATCAGCCAACAAACAAATAAATAATCTCTAATTAATTTACAATAAATTAACAACCAAATAACCTCAAATCAATTAATTACAAATTAACAATCAATAAGCCAATTAATTAGCACTCAACAATTTTATTTAAATCATAATACAATATCACAGCTAATGATTTTATTTAAATCCAAATAATTTATCATAATTTATCATAGAAAATAATGCTTACCCGAACTTAAGATCCTTGGATCTTACATTCCTCCCTCCTTATAAAGCTTTAGTCCTCTAAAGCTCAGCATCCATATCATCAAAGAGGTAAGCATAATTTTTCCTCATATCAGCTTCAGTCTCCCATGTTGCTTCTTCAACTGATTGATTTCCCCAGATAACCTTTACCAAAGGTATAGTCTTGTTCCTCAGAACTTTATCTTTTCTATCCACAATCCGGAGAGGTCTTTCCTCAAAAGTCAAGTCATTCTGAATCTGAAGAGGTTCCAACTCCAACACATGAGATGGATCAGGATGATATTTCCTCAAAGCAGAGACATGGAATACATTATGTACATGGTCCATAGCAGGAGGTAAAGCTAAACGGTAAGCCACTGGACCAACTCTCTCAATAATATCAAAAGGACCTACAAACCTAGGGCTCAACTTGCCCTTTTTGCCAAACCTCATAACACCCTTAGTAGGCGACACCTTCAAGAACACATGGTCTCCTACCATAAACTCCAAAGGACGACGACGATCATCAGCATAACTCTTCTGTCTGTCCCGAGAAATTTTCAGTTTATCCTGAATCTCTCTGACCTTATCAGTAGTCTCCTGTACTGCATCAGATCTCAAAATCATCCTGTCACCAGTTTCCTCCCAACACAAGGGAGTCCTGCACCTTCTTCCATACAAAGCCTCATAAGGAGCCATCTGAATACTGGAGTGGAAACTATTATTATAAGTGAACTCTATCAAAGATAGGTCCCGGTTCCACTCAGAACTCCAATCGACCACATAGGCTCTCAACAAATCTTCTAGAGTCTGTATAGTACGCTCCGTCTGGCCATCAGACTGAGGATGGTATGCGGTACTAAAACTCAACTTAGTACCCAAACCCTCCTGTAAACTCCTCCAAAATCTGGACAAAAATCGAGAATCCCTATCAGACACAATATCAACTGGCACTCCATGCAGTCTGACTATCTCATCAATGTACAATCTGGCCAGTCTCTCTAAAGAATAAGTCATTTTAATCGGAAGAAAATGGGCTGATTTAGTGAGTCTATCAACAATCACCCAAATAGCATCATGACCCGATCTGGTTCTTGGCAAACCACACACAAAATCCATACTGATGCATCCCCACTTCCACTCAGGAATAGGAAGAGGTTGCAACAAACCACCAGGCTTCTGATGTTCAGCCTTTATAGTCTGACAGGTCAAACACCTAGAGACAAAATCAAGCACTTCTTTCTTCATACCCGGCCACCAAAAACTTTTCTTGAGGTCCTGATACATCTTAGTCACGCCAGGATGTAGAGAATATTTGGAGTTATGGCTGTCCTCCAATATTTCCTTCCTCAAGCTCGGTTCCTCAGGGACACATACCCTTCCACGAAACCGAAGAATACCATCATCAGACAGGCTAAAATCCTGAACTGCGCCATCAACCAGACTATCCCTGATCTGAACTAATTTCGGATCTACAGACTGCTGATCTCTGATCTTCTGCCACAAAGCAGACTGTACTCTGAGAAAAGCCACATAACCAGTCTGAACTCTAGGAGAAACACTGATCCTGAGATCTCTGAACTCCTGCAGTAACTGCCACTCACTGACCCGCAGTGCAGCTACCGAAGTAACTAGATGCCTGCTCAGTGCATCCGCTACTACATTGGCCTTTCCAGCCTGATACTGAATAGAGAAGTCATAGTCTTTGATCAACTCCATCCATCTTCTCTGTCTCATGTTTAACTCCTTCTGAGTGAAGATGTACTTGAGACTTTGGTGATCAGTGAACAGGTCAAATTCCTGACCCAACAAATAGTGACGCCATATCTTCAAAGCAAAGACTACTGCCGCCAACTCTAAATCATGAGTAGGGTAGTTCAATTCATACTCCTTCAGTTGTCTCGAAGCATAGGCTACCACAGAACCCTTCTGCATCAAGACGCAACCTAACCCTTTACCTGAAGCATCTGTATAGACAGTAAACCTTTCCCCATCACTAGGAATAATGAGGATCGGTGTACTAGTCAACCTTCTCTTCAGCTCCTGGAAGCTCTCTTCACACTTGTCATCCCAAATAAACTTGGCTTCCTTTCTGGTCAATTTAGTTAAAGGACCCGCCAGCTTGGAGAATCCCTCAACAAACCTCCGGTAATAACCTGCCAAACCCAGAAAACTCCTGATCTCAGTAGCGCTAGTCGGTCTTCCCCAATCAAGAATGGCTTGCACTTTAACTGGATCCACAGACACCCCCTGACCAGAAATCACGTGTCCCAGAAAACTGATCTTCTCTAGCCAAAATTCACACTTACTAGCCTTGGCATATAACCGGTTCTTCCTCAGAACCTCTAGTACTCTTCGCAAGTCACTGACATGATCTGAAGTAGTCCGAGAGTACACCAATATATCGTCTATAAAGACCACCACACAAGAGTCAAGCAACTCATGGAATACCCTGTTCATCAAATCCATGAAGACGGCAGGTGCATTCGTCAGTCCAAAAGGCATAACCAGAAATTCAAAATGCCCATACCTGGTCCTGAATGCAGTCTTAAATATATCCTCATCCTTGACTCTAAGCTGATAATACCCTGATCTCAGATCAATCTTAGAGAACACTGTAGCTCCCTGTAATTGATCAAATAGATCATCAATTCTGGGAAGAGGATACTTATTCTTGATGGTCACTTGGTTCAACTGCCTGTAGTCTATACACATCCTCAGGGTTCCATCTTTCTTCTTCACAAATAGCACTGGCGCTCCCCAAGGTGAAGCACTAGGCCGAATGTACCCTTTCTCTAACAATTCCTCCAGTTGTTTCTTAAGCTCGGCCAACTCTGAAGTAGCCATACGATAAGGAGCTCTGGAGATAGGTGCCGTACCTGGCGCCAACTCAATGCCAAATTCCACTTCTCTAACTGGTGGCAAACCTGAAAATTCCTCAGAGAACACATCAGGAAATTCTTTCACCACTGCCATCTGAGTCAGATCAGAAGTAGAATCATCCTGCACCTTAACATGTGCAAGATAACCCTTGCAACCACTGGCAAGTAACTTCCTGGCCTGCAGGAAAGATATCACATGCGGTCCTTGGTCTGACACTAGACCTCTCACAAAAAGCCGATTCCCATCAAACATATTCAAAGTGATTACTTTCTCAAAGCAATCCACCGAGGCATGATGCGAAGACAACCAGTCCATTCCTAAGATGACATCATAATCTTGCATGTCTAAGAGAATTAAGTCTACCAGAAACTCATAACCCTCTACATGCACTACACAATCAGCACATACAGTGTCTGTAGACAATGACTTTCCTAAAGGAGTACTGACAGACACAGCATAATCTAGCATCTTAGGTACAACAGGTAAACATGCAGCAAACTTAACAGAGACAAAAGACAAATTTGCACCAGGGTCAAATAGAATGCGAGCTAACTGATCAAATACAAATAATGTACCTTCCACAACGGATCGGGATGCTCGTGTATCCTTCTCAGCCACAGCATACACTCTGGTCTGGACTGTAGGCTTATCTGTGCCTCTAGGCTGTATCTCAGGCTCTTTGCAGTCCTTGGCCATGTGCCCGGGTTTCTTACACCTGAAGCATACACCATTCTTCCTATGGCAGTCTTTCACTAGATGTCCTTTGAGCCCACAATGACTACAAGTGATAACGTTTCTTGCATCCCTGGCATCCCTAAACTGCTGCGGTGCATCCCTGGACTGCTGCGGTGCCTTGTAGGAGTAAGGCTTATACCTGCTCTTCTTATAATCTTTATGCCTAGGGTACTTCTTACCCTTGCCGCCACTGCCATACTGAGGGACCGCCGCCTCAGCTGCAGGAACTACAGTCACCGTAGCATGAGAACTCCTCTCAGATATATACCTCTCTATAGTGCGTGCTCGCCCAACTGTCTCGACATAGGTCTCCAAGTGCTGAGCACCAACCTGCTCTCGAATATCCCATCTGAGACCTCTCAGAAACTTGGTAGCTCTCCTCTTTTCAGTGTTTATCAGGTGAGGAGCATACTTTCCCAATTTCGTGAACTGTAGCTCATACTGGTCCACTGTCATATCACCCTGCTCCAGGTGAATAAATGCCACCTCTCGGTCCTCTACCAAGCTATCTGGAAAATACTTCTCATTAAATTGAGATAGGAAGTAAGGCCAATCCACTGTTTCCTGCCTTTCCGCTGCTAGTCTCACAACTCCTTTCCACCACTCATCTGCGTCGCCACGCATCATATAGGTGGACAAACATAGCTTATCCTCATCTGAGCAGCGCATAACTTGGAAAATCTTTTCCAAGACCAACTGCCAGTTCTCAGCAGTACTGGATTCTGAGCCCCCATAAAATGAGCTAGGACCCAGTTTCTGAAATTCACTCACTAACGAGGCATAACGCCTGTGAGCGCCCTCCAGAGAGTCATCCCCCACTGCCCGAGTAGTAGTCTGGGGTCTCTCTTGAGTCAGCTGCTGCAAAAGCTGATGTTGTGCTTCTTGGTGTTGAGTCTGCTGCTGCTGCAGCATCTGAGCTTGCCTCTCAATCATGGCACCTTGTTGCTGTACCATGCCAGTCAAGGCCTCAATAGTTCTAGTGAGGTTCGGGGTCTGCTCGCCCTCATCACTAGCATTTCCTCTGGTTCGCACCATCTTAAATTCCAAATTCCTACACACACATATCATAGTCACACACATATCATAGTCAAGAAAACAATCATAAACCTAACAGGTGTCTAGCAATACACAAACATGTTTTCCCCCAAACTAAGTTTTAGCTAGCCAACTGCTCTGATACCATTCTGTAACATCCCACATTCTGAACCTCAAGCAAGTAACATAATCACAAAAGTAATAGGATGTTTCATATAAGATCGATCAAATGCTAGGTAAAACCGAGTCCAAGAAAAACACGATCTGAAAATTTTCAAAACTCCAAACACATAAAATCTTCGAATCACAAATCTCATAAATCACATAAAGGTACCTGCCACCACGCAATACGTGCACTAGACATATGCACGTTACAGTTGTATCAAAACCGATTGCAAAAATACACATCAACTTCAATTTCAAAACAAATCCACAAAATCGATTTTATAAACTAATACCAAACACCGAAACCAGGCCGAAGCCCGCGGTGACACAAAAATCCAACTCAGTTGATTGCCACCATCTGGCAACACAAATTCACATAGTTCACATTGTTCACATCACATGATTCACATAGTTCATATAAATCATAAGTTTTAGCCACAACCGGCATCATAATCATAAACACATTAAGCATAATTCACAGCATCCATATAATGCTAACTGCGCCCCTGCTCTACACCTGAAAATAGTGAGGGGTGAGCTACACAGCCCAGTGAGTGGATAGTCTAATTGACCATCCATAACATACTCTCAAAAACATATGCAGATTATTTTAAAAATCTTTAACAGGACATCATGTCAACACATAATAACAAATTCAATGCAAAAGTCATATAAGCAGCCAAAAATATACACACCAACATATAATAACCTCAGGTTCTAGAGTTATACTCTAAACCAACCGAACACACATATTCTAAACCAACTAAACACACCATACTTAATTAACCTAGTTGTCCAGCATATTCACAAAGTGACCAATATGGTCTAACCCGGCTTGGCCAAAGCACTGGGAGCTGCAAAATCTCGTGCAACACATAAACATGGACAGTGAATAGAATCAGGAGGTGGCCCCCGTCAGGTCACGACGTGGCACGCTGGTCTATCACGCCATAACATAAAACGAGAATGATGACATCAAGAGGTGGCCCCTGTCTGATCAGGACATGGCACTTTGCGTCTTATATCATTCCCAACACATATAAGAGTAATGACATCAAGAGGTGGCCCCTGTCTGATCAAGACATGGCACTTTGCGTCTTATATTACCCCATCACATAAAAGAGTAGTGACATCAAGAGGTGGCCCCTGTCTGACCAAGACATGGCACTTTGCGTCAAAACCCGTTCTCCCAAAAGGTTCCTACTGGACAACAGACACATCTTATTTCATATTTCACAAGGGTGGACATATTTCACAAAGGTCACATAAACGGACTCCTAAGTGTCAACTAGACTCTAGGATAGTCATCACAAAAATCACATCGGGCAGGCTGAGCATCAACCCCCATCACAATAATCATAATAGGCAGGCTGATCATCAACCCCCTCACATATCACAATACAGGGCTGAAATTCAGACCCTTAACATATCACATAAGGACTATCCCCTTGAGTTCATAGTTACACCTAGCCTTAGTCCTAACCATCACATGATCATCACAGATAATATTCGAAAACCCCATATCAACATAATTTTCGAAATTCACATAATCACATAATATTCATATTTCACATAATCACATAATGATCAACATAAAATTCCAAAGGTCACATAAACACTTAATATTTAACAATCATATAATTACATAATATTAACAATCATATAATATGGTGTGGTCCTTAGATTTCATGCTGATTAGTTCAATCAAAACTTACTATGTTATCACCCAAATTTTCCAAACAATTTCTCAACATTGCATAAGTACATAACCATATATATATCATGTATCAAGCATCCATAAAATCAACTTAAAATTTAAATCATGTGTTCTTATAATTTACTTTACAAATTACCACAATTACCACCAATTACCACATGTAAACATGTTAACTAAAATCATCAAATTTACAATTAACAAGGTTTCGGCTACAACAATCATTGGCTTAATATTACCCAAAATTCTCTATAAAAATACCTTAAATTTCATGCCACAATTTTTGGTTTTCATGAGATATACACCTTTACAAAAATTTCGGTTTTCATGAAGAACAAGAATATTTTGAATTCGGTTTCAAGGAAAATACTCTAAATTTCCAACTTAAATTAAACCTTAGTAAACAAGAATCTTATGAACAAATATTCTAAATTCGGTTTTCATACCTTAAATACACTTTGCATAATTTCGGTTTTAACATGGAAATTTTCCAAGAATTCAAGTGTATTATTTAACATAAACACAACTAAATGGATAGATCCAACAAGACATTCCACTCACCTCTTAACCGAGAACACAAGGTAAAAAAACTCCACAATAAATCGTCAAGCTTTGCAATGCTCCTAGGAAGATGCCAACAATGGAGGAGAAACACCACCACTCACTCAAAAATTTCGGCCAAGGGAAGAAGGAAGAAGAAAGTCGCCTCCAAATCTCCAAGAATCGCCAAGTTCCTTCAAGCCGTCGCCCACAATTTTCCTCAAGCCAAAATCGCCAAAAACCCTTACCCTAAGCGCAAATTCCCTCTTAACAATTCGATTTTAAGTTTTTTAATCCATTAACCAAATAATCCCAATAGGGTTTAACCCATTAACTAATAATTCCGAATTTTCAAACCCAATTAGCTAATCCGATTAGGACTTAATCCATTTAACTAATAATTTGACTTTTAAATCTAACATCCAATTAATTATTTCACTTAAACACAAATCCAATAAGGATTTAATTAATATCCAATAAGGATTTAATTAATTAACCAATAAGGTCTAATTAATTAACTTACAATTTACAACCATAAATCCTAATTAATTTAACATGAACAACCAATAATAATTTATCATAAAATATCAGCCAACAAACAAATAAATAATCTCTAATTAATTTACAATAAATTAACAACCAAATAACCTCAAATCAATTAATTACAAATTAACAATCAATAAGCCAATTAATTAGCACTCAACAATTTTATTTAAATCATAATACAATATCACAGCTAATGATTTTATTTAAATCCAAATAATTTATCATAATTTATCATAGAAAATAATGCTTACCCGAACTTAAGATCCTTGGAATATTGTAATACCCCGAGTATAGTCCCACATTGCAAGTGGGAGAAACTATTATGTGGTTTATAAGGCTTAGTGTGCTTGCTATTGTTAACTTGGGCTTAAGCATTTTAATAAATTGGGCCACGTTGCAAATTGGCTCACCAAGTTAACAAATAGTTTGCTTACTAAGCGGGTCGTAACAAATGGTATCAGAGCAAAAGTTAGTCCTAAGCATGGTGAGAGGCCAATAGGAAAGGGCTACCGAGGATGGTGGAGCCACCTTTGGGCTGACCTCACATGCTGCCGACTAAGGGATGATTCTTGGGCATGTGTTAAGGTTTGGGCTTGACGAGGACGTCAAGTCTTAAGTGGGGGAGATTGTAATACCCCGAGTATAGTCCCACATTGCAAGTGGGAGAAACTATTATGTGGTTTATAAGGCTTAGTGTGCTTGCTATTGTTAACTTGGGCTTAAGCATTTTAATAAATTGGGCCACGTTGCAAATTGGCTCACCAAGTTAACAAATAGTTTGCTTACTAAGCGGGTCGTAACATCGCCTGTGCAGCATACAGCATCTTGAGGTTTGCTATCATGTCTATAGCAGACATATCCTCATGCTGACGCTGCAGCGGTGGCGTCATAGACACTAGCATCAGGCAAGCGACATCAATGCTATCATTGACGTGCTTTTCATAGGCTTCCCGAACCGCCCTTGCGGCATTCGGAGCGGGCTGAGGCGGTATCGCCGTCTCGAGGACATACAGTTTCCTCTCTGCCTTAAGAACGATCTTAAGGTGTCCAAACCAGTCTGAGAAGTTCGGCCCAGCAAACTTCTCCCTTTCCAGTAGGGATCGCACATTGAAGCTCATGGTGTTCGTTGCTGCAGGAATCTACAACAATGCAAGAACAGCAAGGTCAGTATCAATGTAAAGAATCAATTCAGGACTTAAGAATGATTCTTTTTCTCACTATTTTATCTGGCTGAAAAATCCAGCAAAACAGCCCGAAAGAGTAGAACTCTTTTAGTGAGATCGGATCCAGATTTCATACTTGGTCTCCGCGTCCCGCTCAGGCGAGATAAGATGCACAGAGAGTACAAGCACTAATCTCTGGTAGGCTGCCCTAGCCAATCGCCAACCCGTGCGATTCCCCTTCATCTGGGCAATCCAGCAGACTGTGCCAACTGAGTTGGTACAACACAATCTCTGACCCCACAGATGGCTGCCTCCATGCGCTACCATATGCGCCACATATGTAGTCTACATGGTCAAGCTAACGCGACCTACTCCCTGGACCACCACGTGCTATGCTGAGCAACGAGAAGCGATAAATCCCTTCTCTGTAACACGCAGGTGTAATCCCACACCGTCTGAAGATAGATGGACGTGCCCACTGAGTGGGTACAACACGGCTCCAATGATAATCAGAACAGTGAGGTTTCGCGTCAGAAGGCTTACGAGCTTGATATTTTAGCGTTGGATTTTAACGGTCTTTTATCTTCTTCACTATCATGCAATTTCTATGGTGATAGCAGAAGATAAATAAAGCATGCTGTTCTACTTATTAAACAATAAAAGAAAGCATGGATCTTATGTGGTAAAAGCCCATAGCCCTAGTAAGACCTTAATTAACTTAAGTCTTCACTTGCTTTTCTTGATGGGTCTTTTGCTGCTCATCTGGCCCAAACCAGGGCCCAAGCGCCAATTGCAGCTCAGGTGCGCCCACCAGGTAAATGCGCCTGGTCCCAGAGTCGAACCCTGGACCTCCCACCTGGTCTAGCCACTGCTGCATGCGCCTCTGCCAAGTGTGCTCTGTGCTCTTGTCTGATTAATTTACAAATTATTCTATCTAGACAAGATTGACACGCAGGTCAATTACATTTTATAAATTAAATGCAATGTGATGCGCAGATCACAATAAAAAAATAATAATTTACAAAATTTTAACCAGGCTCGCAGGCCCCAGCACAGCACACATTAACATGAGCAGCCCACATAAGAATAAATAAACATACATAGGCATCAATCAACATGTGATCCAATCATGAAATTAAATTTCGAAAACCCCATAGGCATCAATTTTAATTTCCTTATATGCCCTTACTACCTTACAACGGTCCATTACTAGAGATCCACTCATCCAACCTAGTCAGATCCACTACCCTTACATGCACCAAGTCCTAACTGACTTGAGTCGACCAAAGGTCAACCATGCATGCGCCAGGGCCGAACAACCCTCATGAGTTCTGGCAAGCGGGTGTGACCCCGGGCCTAACTCATGTGTGTTCGCTAGTCGTCTCAATCAGACATCGCTACACGCCTGTCTGCAGTCGACCTATAGCCATCTCTTGCTTGCGCACAGATGCTATCTGGTCAACCCATCAAGGCTGTCAGATGGTCTGATCAGACTGTTTGGATCTAACCTAGGGGATGACTTCAACCCTAGTAACCCGTCTAAGGGTTTACAGTAAGGCCTTAGATCTAGTGTGAGTCGCGCAAGTATTTAAGTTTTAAGAAAACCAACAACATACAAGCGCCAACTGAAGGTAACCTCATACATGCGCCATAAACAAAATACAAGTTTCGCCTATGATAACTTAACATGTATTTTCGCATGTAATAAAGATCTAAGCATTGTTCGCAAACAAGGATCACAAAATGGCTTGCAATCATAAAACATGCATGAAACCTAGCCTCTGATACCAATTGAAAGTCCCCACAAGGGGGCGAAACCCTAAAGCATTGGCGCATATGGAAGATGCAAGCAGCGGATAGGGGGTTTCTAGATCTTGCATGCTATATGATTAACAAAAAGAACCCGATTGCATATAGAGAAGGATCATACCATAGCCATTTCTAGATGGCGCCTTGGAAGCAAAGATCAAACTGGATCTTCTCCAGAGGTGACGCACACAATTGATGTCGCCTACTCCTCCTTGCGATCCTTGTGCTAGCAAGGTCCAAAGATGTCTTTGTCGAGTGAAAGGGAAAAAGAAAGAACTTCTTGGCTTGGCGATTTTTCCTTATCGTCTCTTCCTCTCCTCCACGCAAGAATGCCCCAAGAGCCAAAGCCGAATTGGCGACAAAGCGTGAAGGCGTGAAGAGGGAGGACGTGAAAACGTGGTCACGTTGAGAAGTGCTATCCAAAAATAGCATATAACTTCTCCACATGCGATCTTGGGTTTACCCCAATCGCAAACTCCACTTCACCCTTGAACCATGCGCTCATTCATGAGCCGGTTCACTTGAATTTGGTTCAATAACCAAATAAACCAAGCCATAAGTCCAGATCACATTAAAACCCTAAGGTATTTGATCTGACCGTTCATCTCCTGATGCTCCTGATCTCACCGATCTAGCATCCATTCTCTCGATCGAAGCTTACCGATCTCAAGCCCTAATCAATCAAACATGATCAGACCAGATCTCACTTACAATCAGAGATTAAATCCCTTTAAACTGAACCTGAACAATTCAGTCCACACGATCTGACTCAAGTAAGCCATATCATCAAATTGTGCGACCCTGAGGGTTTCCTTTAAATGTTGGTAACGATAACTCACGTCATCACGATCAGTGAGGGGTATCTAGCAACACATCACTGTCTCCCGATATAAAGAAAAGAGTCTTCCAAGACTACACCCAAAAACAGCACAAGTGTGAATCAACTTCACTAGGCATGCATATTTCCTTTGCCACTGGATGTTCTTATTGGACAAGCGTGTCAAGCTTGTAACTCCAATATGATGAGCATGATTAGATCAGATGAACATAGTCACCTGGGTATGGCCATACACTATTCTCAATCATCTCATCCAGGGGGCCCCTTTAGAACATCACACTCCTTAAACAAGGAGACGGCAATCCTATGTCTATCACTAGTGCCCTAACCTGACTCAAGCTCACCATCCAAGATAGTCTATAATCATTATGTTTCAAATGATATTGAACTATCTCAAAACAATGACAATCATCATTTAGAAAACACAAGTGATCTCAAGTCAGAGGAAATGTGCCACTTGTCGCAATCAAGGATTATTCACATTGTGACAAGCAATTGAATATCCTAGTAGGGTCTGTCCAGTACATCCAATGTACCCATGAGTCTACATCTTATTCCATGCTCGAAGCATCCTATAAGATTAGAACACATATTAGTCTCAACCATATCAAGGCTGTCTCATGTTCACCAAGATATCTCGACTAAGGACTTTATAGCATGTCAGCCCAGCTGAACAGCTTTGAGACATTATTCAGAAGTACACTTATTACAGCAGACAAGGTAACAACCTGAATAACAACCATGCCTATATAAACATAAGAGTTTATACATGATACTGATACATTCCCAAGGCCTCAAACATTAGCCTTAAGGGCATACCCCAACACTGGCCTCCAATACCCAGAACAGAACAGAAATAGTGGAGGGAGAACGGAAGGTGAGACCAGCTCACATCTACCCTTCACTAGTGTCTCATGGGTCGTAGTAGACTATCAGCACCATTACAGCGCCACAGAAGGAGGGTAAGGACACGGAAGAGTGCTACACTAGGGCATAATTTTTACAGAACACATATTAGTCTTAACCACATCAAGGCTGTCTCATGTTCACCAAGATATCTCGACTAAGGACTTTACTGCATGTCAGCCTAGCTGAACAGCTTTGAGACATTATTCAGAAGTACACTTATTGCAGCAGACAATGTAACAAACTGAATAACAACCATGCCTTTATAAACATAAGAGTTTATACATGATACTGTTACAATCCCAAGGCCTCAAACATTAGCCTTAAGGGCATACCCCAACAGTCTGACCCCACCTCTGCCGAGGATGAGACATGCATGCATATTAGAAACAGAATGGTAGAGGAGGTATCAGTGGGTGGCCCCCGTCTCGTCAGGACGTGGCACTCTGGCCTCAAATACCCAGAACAGAACAGAAATAGTGGAGGGAGAACGGAAGGTGAGACCAGCTCACATCTACCCTTCACTAGTGTCTCATGGGTCGTAGTAGACTATCAGCACCATTACAGCGCCACAGAAGGAGGGTAAGGACACGGAAGAGTGCTACACTAGGGCATAATTTTTACAGAACAGGTCATGCTGAAACGGAGGAGTAAGACTAACCACTACTCAATTCTCACATCATGCCCAAAGTGTCTCACAACCCAGAAAATGACACACCCCAATATCCAGTCCTTAACAAAATTACAATTTGTAGAAAATCAAAGCTGAACACTCTTCATAATTTTTACCATCAACCAGAAGTAATATATGAGTGAATTCCTTAGATTTCATACAACTATCCTTAATTCAGGTCAAACCATTCTATGTTCTCACAAGGTTATAACACATTCAAAGTTTCAGAAAATTCACAACATATATACAGAACAGAAATTATTCGCGTAACAAACAATTAAACAAGCCTAGAAATCATTGCACTATTCTTCCCCAAAATTTCAAAAAAAAACCGTGAGCCATAAAATCACTGCAAGGGGCGAAATTTTCAGAATCCTTGCAGAACATACAAATTTCATGAAAATAATTTCAGTCCCCCACTACAGATAATTTTAATTGCACGTTTGTGAAGGAAAATGACAAAAGCCCCAAAATTGGCCCGAACCATGATTTTCAAAAATCCCTAAGTTCTTAGTTAAATCCTCAAATTTTGTTTTCTCTAAAATTTCTCATCAAGCAAATAAATTTTAGAAGAACTACAGACCACAATTTAAGAGATTAAACCATATAGGATAAATTTTTCTCACAAAGGAATATTCGTCCGGCACAGGTAAATTTCGAATTTCACATATGCACAAATTTACTTGTAGATTTTTGGTTCATACAGATAATCGTTGCAAATAACGAATTTTAATTGACTGATAATCTACAATTTAGCGGATTAGACTCCTTAGGATCGAATTACTCACAAGAAAAATCGTCCACAGAGAAAAACGCCAAGACAGAGGAGCAAGGATCACCAGGAAATTCGTCCACCACCAGCGTCAGGAATTTCAGGAGGCGCCAAGCACAGTGAGGGGCGACAACCAAAGGCGGCTAGGGCAAGAAAACCAACAAAAGTCGTGAGGGAGAGGAGCCCTCACGCAATTCCTCTTTTTCTCCCACCCCAAACGGATCCAAGATCCAATAACCTAGTTAACTTAAGTGAAAGAAAATCGGTTTTATGGGCTTACCTGGGCTTAACCACCCTGCGCCACTCCAATAACATCAGAAATATGCGCCACCATGGTGGAAGGAATTCCAGGAGCAAAGAATCAAGGTTTAGGGTTCAAATCCCCAACCAAAATAATTATTTTTGCCCTGTAGGAAAAATTCCTACACTTAGGCAAAAATCCCAAAATTTTAACAGATAAAAATACAGAAACAGAATTTCTAACCTTAAATCATAATTCAGAAAAATCGAGGGCGTTACATCCTCCCCCCCTTATAGAGCTTTAGTGTCACATCCCGTTATCTTAACCCCAAACAAGCAACACAAATCATAGAGAAACAGGATGTTATCATACAAGATCGATTCACATGCTAGGTAAAACCAAGTTCAAGAAATCACGATCTGAAAATTTTCAAGAATCCATACATAGAATCTCAGCGAAAACACAATTTCAGAAATGTACCTGCCACCACGCAATACTTGCACTAGACATATGCAAGTTCACATTTATATCAAATCCGATTGCAAAAATACCAATCGACTCAAATTCAAAGCAAAGCCACAAAATCGATTCTATAAACTCATGAAACTAACATGAATAATACCAAACACCGAAACCAGGCCAAAGCCCGCGGTGACACAAAAATCAAAACTTAAAACTGCCACAACCGGCAACACAAGTTCACATAATTCGGCCACAACCGGCCCCAGTTAATTAAGCACAAAAGTCTTATACATTAACCAGCATAATATCCATATCAACGCTAACTCAAGAAATGCGCCCCTGCTCTACACCTGAAAATAGTGAGGGAGTGACCTACACAGCCCAGTGAGTGGATAGTCTCAAACGACCATCCATAACATACACTCAAAAATACATGCAGATTATTTTAAAAACATTTAACAGAATATCATGTCAACATATAACAAAATTAAAGGACAGAACTCATATAAAACAATCAGGTGTAAACTGCTAAGACATCATTGTCACCAAAGAGTAACCAGGGTTTTAGAGCTATACTCTAAACCAACTAATGACTTAATTGTTCTAGTTGTCCAGCATAATCAATAGTGACCATTATGGTCCAACCCGGCTTTGGCCTAAGCACTGGGAGAAGCCTGCAAATCACATGCAACATATATACATGGACAGTGTGTAGACTCAAGAGGTAATCACCACCTGGTCAAGATGTGATACCTTGATCTACACCACCCCATAATCACAAAAATCTAAGCGTCTAAGAGTGATGACATCAAGAGGTGGCCCCTGTCCGACCAAGACATGGCACTTTGCGTCTTATATCACTCGTTCTCCCAAAGGGTTCCTTAACTGGACAACACCAGACACATCTTATATCTTATTTCACAAAAGTGGACTCCTAAGTGTCAACTAAACTCTAGGATAGTCATTTTTATCACAATAATCACATCAGGCGGGCTGAACAACAACCCCCTCACATATCACAATACAGGGCTGAAATCTCCAACCCTTAACATATCACATATAGACTATCCCCTTGAGTACACAGTTACACTTAGCCTTAGTCCTAACCATTCCATGATCACAACACATATTATTCGAAAATCACATAACCACATAATATTCGAAAATCACATAACCACATAATATTCAAAAATCATATAATCACATAATATTCAAAAATCACATAATCACATAGTAGTGTAGTCCTTAGGTTTCATGCTGATTAGTTCAGTCTAACCTTGCTATGTTATCACCCAAAGTTATCAATCAATATTTCATGTCATTACTTTCTGCATACACCATTCAATTAAAAATACATAATAATACAGAAAATTCACTAAATTTCGTTCACAATTAACATAAATGCAGAATATCACATATTCATAGTTTTCTACTAGTTCTGATAACAAAAGACAGAAATACCCCTAGTTCAAAGTTTAAGTCATACAAGAAAAGTTATCCAAAAATTTCATAAAAATATTCATTACGTCCCTCATGATCCCTAGATTCGTAATTTCAAGTTTTCCCCAATTTTAACTAGGAAATTTACCGAATTACCCCTAGGTCAATTTCAGTCAACAGAAACTTTTATTTCTAAAAATTCCCAAAAAAATACAGTAGAATCCTCATATACCTAATTTCATGAATATCAAGTTTTCCCCAATTTTTACCCATGCATTTGGACGTAACTTCATGAAGAAGGGTCAAAATTCTCCTTCAAGCCCTAATTTTCATGCAATTGAAATTCTAAAGCTACATACATGTTTAATCAAGGTCCAATTTAGGATTAAGAGTCTTAAAAACGAAAAGCCCTAATTTTCATGCAAGCTAGGGTTTCAAAAATTTGGAAAAAAAAACAAGGAAAACATGTACAATTGAAATTAAGAGATCATGCCATACTCCTATGCATTAATCTTCTCTAAAACAAGCAATGCATCCAATTTTCGTGAACTAGGTGAAGGAGAACATCCACTCACTTTGAACCGTGAACACCAAGATGAAGATCTCTCCAAAAAAATTCGTCTAAGGCCTTGAAGTTCCACCAAATATCGCCACCAATGGAAGAGAAACACCACCAAACACCAAAGACGCCGGCCAAGGGAAGAAAGGAAGAGGAAGAAAGGAATTTCGCCTCCAAGCCTCCAAGAATCGCCCTAAGGTTTCTTCCAAGCCAAAAAAACGCCAATTCTCCTACCCTAGCTGAAATTACCAACTTGAATTTTCGGTTTTTAAATTTTAAACCCGCTAACCAATTAATTCAAATAGGGTTTAACCCACTAACTAATTAATTCAAATTTTAAACCCAAAACCCATAGTTAACTAATTAATTTAACCATTAACTAACAATTAACCATTCACTTAAACGAAAATCCAATAAGGATTTAATTAATATCCAATAAGGTCTAATTAATTAACCAATAAGCTCTAATTAATTAACTTAAAATTAACAACCAATAATTTTATTTAAATCAGAATAAAATATCACAGCCAATGATTTTATTTAAATCAAAAATAGTACTTACCAGGACTTAAGATCCTTGGATCTTACATTTAGTCCTCTAAAGCTGACCAAGCCCGTCACTGAACAGGTGAGGATGCTCCTTTCTCATATCTGCTTCAACCTCCCAAGAGGCTTCTTCAACAGACTGATTTCCCCAGATGACTTTCACAAGTGGAATAACCTTATTTCTCAGCACTTTCTCTTTTCTATCTTCAATTCTGAGAGGTTTCACCACAAAAGTCATGTTCTCTTCAAGCTGAAGAGGTTCCAACTCTAGAACATGAGAAGGATCAGAACAATATTTTCTGAGTGCAGAAACATGGAACACATTATGGAGGTGTTCCAGTGATGGGGGCAGAGCAAGTCGGTATGCCACAAGTCCAACCCTCTCAATGATATCAAAGGGACCAATGTACCTGGGACTCAATTTCCCCCTCTTCCCAAATCTCATCACCCCTTTCATAGGTGAGACCTTTAGGAAAACATGCTCTCCCACCAAAAACTCAAGAGGACGCCGCCTCACATCAGCATAACTCTTCTGTCTATCCTGAGCAATCTTCATCTTTCTCTGAATTTCTCTGATCTTCTCAGTGGCTTCCTGAACAGCATCAGAGCTTAGCACTGTTCTGTCCCCAGTTTCCTCCCAGCATATAGGTGTTCTACATTTCCTCCCATATAGGGCCTCATACGGAGCCATCTGTATGCTAGAGTGAAAGCTATTGTTGTAGGTGAACTCTATCAGTGATAAGTCCAGATCCCACTCAACAGACCAGTCAACCACATAAGATCTCAGAAGATCCTCAAGTGTCTGAATAGTTCTCTCTGTCTGACCATCAGATTGAGGATGATATGCAGTGCTGAAACTCAGATTAGTTCCCAAATCTTCCTGTAATTTCTTCCAAAACCTGGACAGAAATCGAGGATCACGGTCAGAGACAATGTCCAAGGGAACTCCATGCAATCTGACAATCTCATCGATGTACAGTTTTGCTAACCGATCCAAACTGTAAGTCATTTTGATCGGTAAGAAGTGAGCTGACTTCGTGAGTCTGTCCACAATCACCCATACGGCATCATGATTCCTTCTGGTATTGGGCAGTCCACACACAAAGTCCATACTGATATGCTCCCACTTCCACTGAGGAATAGGGAGAGACTGCATCAAACCGCCCGGCCTCTGATGCTCAGCCTTCACGGTTTGGCAAGTCAAACATCTGGACACAAACAAATGCACATCCTTCTTCATACCATGCCACCAGAAAGTCTTTTTCAGATCCTGATACATCTTGGTACTACCAGGATGAACGGTATACTTAGTGCAATGGCTTTCCTTAAGAATTTCATTTCTCAACTCAGGGTCCTCAGGGACACAGACCCTTCCACGGAATCTGAGGAGACCATCATCCGACATACTGAAATTCTCAACCCAGCCTTGCTCCGACCTCTCTTTCCACCGTAGAATATCCGGATCTGACTACTGCCCTGATCTCAGTCTCTGCAGTAAGTCTGACTGAACCCTGAGAGAAGCTAGAAGACCGCCTCTCTCACCCGGAGTCACACTCAGATGTAAGTCACTGAACTCCTGCAATAGTCGCCACTCCTGGACTCGCAGTGCAGCTATCTGAGTCACAGGATACCGACTAAGAGCATCAGCCACCACATTGGCTTTACCAGACTGATATTGGATGGTGAAGTCATAATCCTTTATCCATTCAAGCCATCGCCTCTGTCTCATATTCAGCTCTTTCTGAGTGAAGATATACTTCAAGCTCTGGTGATCTGTAAACAATTCAAATGTCTGTCCAAACAGATAGTGCCTCCAGATCTTCAAGGCAAAAACTACAGCTGCCAATTCCAGATCATGAGTGGGGTAGTTTACCTCATAGTCTTTGAGTTGCCTTGAAGCATAAGCAACTACCTTTCCTTGCTGCATTAGTACAGCACCCAGACCCTTACCAGAGGCATCAGTGTACACAGTGAACTTCTCTCCATCACAGGGAATGATGAGGATAGGAGCACTGGTCAGTCTCCTTTTCAGTTCCTGGAAACTAGACTCACAATTATCAGACCACTCAAACTTCAAATTCTTTCTAGTTAGCTTAGTCAGAGGACCAGCCAGCTTGGAAAAACCCTCCACAAAGCGGCGGTAGTATCCAGCTAAGCCCAGAAAACTTCTGACCTCAGTCGCTGTAGTTGGTCTTCCCCAGTGAAGAATGGCCTCCACCTTCACTGGATCCACAGACACACCCTGGCCAGAAATAATGTGCCCCAGAAAGCCAATCTGATATAGCCAGAACTCACATTTGCTGGCCTTAGCATACAGCTGCTTCAGCTGCAGAATCTCCAGCACCTTGCGCAAATCCTGAGAGTGATCTTGCGCATTCTTGGAGTAGATCAGAATATCATCAATGAAGACGACCACACATTTGTCCAGGAGCTCATGAAATACCCTGTTCATCAGATCCATAAATACCGCAGGGGCATTTGTCAGTCCAAAGGGCATAACAAGAAACTCATAGTGCCCATACCTGGTCCTGAATGCAGTTTTAGGTACATCCTCCTCCTGAACTCTCAGCTGATAATAGCCAGACCTCAGGTCAATTTTAGAGAATACAGTAGCACCCTGCAACTGATCAAAGAGATCATCAATACGGGGTAATGGGTACTTATTCTTAACAGTCACTTGGTTGAGTTGACGGTAATCGATGCACATGCGCAACGTACCATCCTTCTTCTTCACAAATAACACAGGTGCTCCCCATGGAGAAACACTGGGTCGAATATACCCCTTCTCTAATAGTTCTTCTAGTTGCTTTTTCAGCTCTGTCAGCTCTGAAATTGCCATCCTGTAAGGAGCTTTAGATATCGGTGCCGTGCCTGGCAACAACACGATACCAAACTCAACTTCTCTGCTGGGTGGTAACCCAGATAAATTATCAGAGAAGACGTCAGTAAACTCTCCTACCACAGGAATTCTAGCCAGATCCAAATCAGGCTCAGTCTGCACCTTGACATGCGCCAGATACCCCTTACAGCCCTGGGCTAAAAGCTTCCTGGCCTGCAGATGAGATATCACCAAAGGCTCCTGTTCTGAAATCCGGCCTTGGATAACCAGTTGCTGTCCATCACTTAGATGCAGAGTAATTAACTTTTCAAAACAATCTAAAGTAGCATGATAGGCAGACAGCCAATCCATGCCCAGAATGATGTCATAGTCTTTCATAGGAAGACTAATCAAATTAATAGGTAAATCATATCCTTCAACCTTAATCAAACAGTCAGGATATAATGTATCTGTAGATACGGCCTCACCCATAGGTGTATGAACAGAAATACAGAAATCAAGTATCCTAGGCAACACAGGCAGACATAGTGCAAAACATGCAGACACAAAGGAAAATTGGCACCAGGATCAAAAAGAATGCGTGCCAAATAACTAAACACATAAAGTGTACCTTCCACCACGGACTTCGAAGCCGAAGCATCCCTCTCCGCGATGGCATACACGCGAGTCTGCACAGTAGGCTTCTCACCCTGTCCTCTAGCATCCGGCATAGGACAGTCCTTAATCATATGCCCCACCTTACCACATCTGAAGCAAGCGCCAGTCTTCCTGTAGCACTCATTATCCTGATGTTTAGTGCTCCCACAGTGGAGACACTTCTTGCCATTCTGAGAAACTGTGCTGGCTGGCTTCTGATAAGGTTTGTATCTGCCCTTATTGTCTTTCTTCTTATTCTTGAAATTCTTCTTATCCTTACCACCCAGAGTGGGTGCGTAAGTCACAGAAGTAGGGGCGGATGCAGTGACTAAAATAGTATCAACAGCCATCTCAGCAATGCACCTCTCAGCAGTGCGAGCCCTGTCTACCACTTCAGCATAAGACTCCAAGTGTAGCATAGCTACCCTTGTCCTGATGTCTTTCCTCAAACCCCACTGAAACTTCTTGGCTCTTCTTTCCTCGGTGTTGACTAAGTGAGGAGCATACCCCGACAACTGAGCGAATGTGGCCTCATACTGATCCACCGTCAGGTCGCCCTGCTCAAGATGAATAAACTCCACCTCGCGCTCCTCATATAAGCTAGAGGGGAAAAACTTGGCATTGAACTTCATCATGAAGTACTGCCAATCAACAACTCTGGATTCAGTTGCCGCCAGTCTGACGACTCCCTTCCACCAGTCTTCGGCATCTCCACGCAACATGAAGACAGACAAACATAGCTTGTCTGCATCATCACAGCGCAAAACCTGGAAAATCTTTTCCAGTGTCAAAAGCCAATCCTCAGCCTCTCTGGGCCCTGGACTACCATAAAATGCAGTCGGGTTCAGGTGCTGAAATTCTCGAACCAACCGAGCATATCGTTGATGTGCGCCATCACCCAGAGGAGAACCAGCGCCACCCACACAGTGTCCAGCCGGTTGTGACTGTGACTGAGGCTGTGTCTGCGACAGCCGCTGCAATAACTGTTGCTGAACCTCCATGTGCTACGCCTGCTGCTGCTGCATCATCTGAGTTTGCTGCTGGATGAATGCGTTCTGTTGTTGCATCATAGCAGTCATAGCCTCCATGGCCTGCCTCAGATCAGACTGTTGATCACTGTTGCTACTGCTAGATCTTGGTCGCACCATTTTTTTTTTACCTGCATCACATAACACGGTGGAATAACAACCAATATTCAATCACGGATCAGATCCTATCTTGGTTTCTAGCAATACACAAACAGAGTTTTCCTTTCCCGGAGTTTCTAATTGCTAGTAATATCCCTCTGATACCATCTGTAACATCCCTCATAATCACACCCCACACGCATACAAGTAAAAATACGGGGTTTTAAAAATTTTTACTCTTCCATTAAAACATAAGAAGAAAGCGGCATCGAAGGACATTACTACGGAACTGAAAACCGCACAGAACTGAGTAGGATCGATTACTAGGAAATAGAAATCCGGCAGCAAGTATACTAAATTACTGCTGCACAGACCCACATATCCTGGAACAAAACCGATGTCCACACTACACATATGTGGAGAACACAAATTTCGGAAATATTGCAGAAACTGATTATTCAAATACCAAATACAACAATAATTTGGTTACACATTTCAGAATAAGAACATTTCAGAATAAGAACAATTTCAATTCTCATGACTCCAAAACTCGTATCCAACAATAAAACGAGACAACTATAATATAATATCCTGAAAACAGGCATAAGCCCTCAGGAGATAAAACGTGTCATATAAGTAAGTTAGGCACGCAGGCCTGATAGATCTTTAGAAGACAACTCTTAGAAATTATATAAAACATTAGCATCATAACAAATTAAGTAGCTGTAGCAATCACTGTCCTGATGTCTCACCTGAAAATATTTAAACAACGGGGGTGAGCTAAAAGCTCAGTGAGTAAAAGACACTAAAAGCCATCCATAGTACACATCAAAAAATATCATGCTTGCAGATAAGACACTTAACATGCACACTCATATCAGAAACAAAACATAATCAAATACAGACACTTATAACAATAGGCATCAAGCACGAAGTATGATATAAGTATACCAACCCATTCCAACTAATCACACCGCCCAACACATCTATACTACAGATCGAAACAGAACTACAGAAATCAGAGCTGACAGACAGAAAGTCAGAATTTTCAGAATCCAAATAGATAGTCTACATCGGAAACAGAAAGGCCACAGAAGGCCTGAAGACCATAGAAGGTCTGACCCCACCTCTGCCGAGGACGAGACATGCATGCATATCAGAAACAGAATGGTAGAGGAGGTATCAGTGGGTGGCCCCCGTCTCGTCAGGACGTGGCACTCTGGCTGAAAGTCCCCACAAGGGGGCGAAACCCTAAAGCATTGGCGCATATGGAAGATGCAAGCAGCGGATAGGGGGTTTCTAGATCTTGCATGCTATATGATTAACAAAAAGAACCCGATTGCATATAGAGAAGGATCATACCATAGCCATTTCTAGATGGCGCCTTGGAAGCAAAGATCAAACTGGATCTTCTCCAGAGGTGACGCACACAATTGATGTCGCCTACTCCTCCTTGCGATCCTTGTGCTAGCAAGGTCCAAAGATGTCTTTGTCGAGTGAAAGGGAAAAAGAAAGAACTTCTTGGCTTGGCGATTTTTCCTTATCGTCTCTTCCTCTCCTCCACGCAAGAATGCCCCAAGAGCCAAAGCCGAATTGGCGACAAAGCGTGAAGGCGTGAAGAGGGAGGACGTGAAAACGTGGTCACGTTGAGAAGTGCTATCCAAAAATAGCATATAACTTCTCCACATGCGATCTTGGGTTTACCCCAATCGCAAACTCCACTTCACCCTTGAACCATGCGCTCATTCATGAGCCGGTTCACTTGAATTTGGTTCAATAACCAAATAAACCAAGCCATAAGTCCAGATCACATTAAAACCCTAAGGTATTTGATCTGACCGTTCATCTCCTGATGCTCCTGATCTCACCGATCTAGCATCCATTCTCTCGATCGAAGCTTACCGATCTCAAGCCCTAATCAATCAAACATGATCAGACCAGATCTCACTTACAATCAGAGATTAAATCCCTTTAAACTGAACCTGAACAATTCAGTCCACACGATCTGACTCAAGTAAGCCATATCATCAAATTGTGCGACCCTGAGGGTTTCCTTTAAATGTTGGTAACGATAACTCACGTCATCACGATCAGTGAGGGGTATCTAGCAACACATCACTGTCTCCCGATATAAAGAAAAGAGTCTTCCAAGACTACACCCAAAAACAGCACAAGTGTGAATCAACTTCACTAGGCATGCATATTTCCTTTGCCACTGGATGTTCTTATTGGACAAGCGTGTCAAGCTTGTAACTCCAATATGATGAGCATGATTAGATCAGATGAACATAGTCACCTGGGTATGGCCATACACTATTCTCAATCATCTCATCCAGGGGGCCCCTTTAGAACATCACACTCCTTAAACAAGGAGACGGCAATCCTATGTCTATCACTAGTGCCCTAACCTGACTCAAGCTCACCATCCAAGATAGTCTATAATCATTATGTTTCAAATTATATTGAACTATCTCAAAACAATGACAATCATCATTTAGAAAACACAAGTGATCTCAAGTCAGAGGAAATGTGCCACTTGTCGCAATCAAGGATTATTCACATTGTGACAAGCAATTGAATATCCTAGTAGGGTCTGTCCAGTACATCCAATGTACCCATGAGTCTACATCTTATTCCATGCTCGAAGCATCCTATAAGATTAGAACACATATTAGTCTCAACCATATCAAGGCTGTCTCATGTTCACCAAGATATCTCGACTAAGGACTTTATAGCATGTCAGCCCAGCTGAACAGCTTTGAGACATTATTCAGAAGTACACTTATTACAGCAGACAAGGTAACAACCTGAATAACAACCATGCCTATATAAACATAAGAGTTTATACATGATACTGATACATTCCCAAGGCCTCAAACATTAGCCTTAAGGGCATACCCCAACACTGGCCTCCAATACCCAGAACAGAACAGAAATAGTGGAGGGAGAACGGAAGGTGAGACCAGCTCACATCTACCCTTCACTAGTGTCTCATGGGTCGTAGTAGACTATCAGCACCATTACAGCGCCACAGAAGGAGGGTAAGGACACGGAAGAGTGCTACACTAGGGCATAATTTTTACAGAACACATATTAGTCTTAACCACATCAAGGCTGTCTCATGTTCACCAAGATATCTCGACTAAGGACTTTACTGCATGTCAGCCTAGCTGAACAGCTTTGAGACATTATTCAGAAGTACACTTATTGCAGCAGACAATGTAACAAACTGAATAACAACCATGCCTTTATAAACATAAGAGTTTATACATGATACTGTTACAATCCCAAGGCCTCAAACATTAGCCTTAAGGGCATACCCCAACAGTCTGACCCCACCTCTGCCGAGGATGAGACATGCATGCATATCAGAAACAGAATGGTAGAGGAGGTATCAGTGGGTGGCCCCCGTCTCGTCAGGACGTGGCACTCTGGCCTCAAATACCCAGAACAGAACAGAAATAGTGGAGGGAGAACGGAAGGTGAGACCAGCTCACATCTACCCTTCACTAGTGTCTCATGGGTCGTAGTAGACTATCAGCACCATTACAGCGCCACAGAAGGAGGGTAAGGACACGGAAGAGTGCTACACTAGGGCATAATTTTTACAGAACAGGTCATGCTGAAACGGAGGAGTAAGACTAACCACTACTCAATTCTCACATCATGCCCAAAGTGTCTCACAACCCAGAAAATGACACACCCCAATATCCAGTCCTTAACAAAATTACAATTTGTAGAAAATCAAAGCTGAACACTCTTCATAATTTTTACCATCAACCAGAAGTAATATATGAGTGAATTCCTTAGATTTCATACAACTATCCTTAATTCAGGTCAAACCATTCTATGTTCTCACAAGGTTATAACACATTCAAAGTTTCAGAAAATTCACAACATATATACAGAACAGAAATTATTCGCGTAACAAACAATTAAACAAGCCTAGAAATCATTGCACTATTCTTCCCCAAAATTTCAAAAAAAAACCGTGAGCCATAAAATCACTGCAAGGGGCGAAATTTTCAGAATCCTTGCAGAACATACAAATTTCATGAAAATAATTTCAGTCCCCCACTACAGATAATTTTAATTGCACGTTTGTGAAGGAAAATGACAAAAGCCCCAAAATTGGCCCGAACCATGATTTTCGAAAATCCCTAAGTTCTTAGTTAAATCCTCAAATTTTGTTTTCTCTAAAATTTCTCATCAAGAAAATAAATTTTAGAAGAACTACAGACCACAATTTAAGAGATTAAACCATACAGGATAAATTTTTCTCACAAAGGAATATTCGTCCGGCACAGGTAAATTTTGAATTTCACATATGCACAAATTTACTTGTAGATTTTTGGTTCATACAGATAATCGTTGCAAATAACGAATTTTAATTGACTGATAATCTACAATTTAGCGGATTAGACTCCTTAGGATCGAATTACTCACAAGAAAAATCGTCCACAGAGAAAAACGCCAAGACAGAGGAGCAAGGATCACCAGGAAATTCGTCCACCACCAGCGTCAGGAATTTCAGGAGGCGCCAAGCACAGTGAGGGGCGACAACCAAAGGCGGCTAGGGCAAGAAAACCAACAAAAGTCGTGAGGGAGAGGAGCCCTCACGCAATTCCTCTTTTTCTCCCACCCCAAATGGATCCAAGATCCAATAACCCAGTTAACTTAAGTGAAAGAAAATCGGTTTTATGGGCTTACCTGGGCTTAACCACCCTGCGCCACTCCAATAACATCAGAAATATGCACCACCATGGTGGAAGGAATTCCAGGAGCAAAGAATCAAGGTTGAGGGTTCAAATCCCCAACCAAAATAATTATTTTTGCCCTGTAGGAAAAATTCCTACACTTAGGCAAAAATCCCAAAATTTTAACAGATAAAAATACAGAAACAGAATTTCTAACCTTAAATCATAATTCAGAAAAATCGAGGGCGTTACACTATGGCATAGAATTCCTTGTTGTAGGTCGAGTAACGCTGAAGAACAGCGTTCAGTTTTTCACTAAAGAAGGCCACAGGATGACCTTCCTGGCTAAGGGAACCTTTGATGCTAGTGCCGGAGGCATCGCATGCGACTTTGAAGACTTTTGAAAAGTCAGGGAGTCACAAGACAGTGGCCGTGGTCAAGGCATCCTTAAGTGCGTCGAAAGCACGTTGAGTGGCAAGGGTCCACTCAAAATCATCCTTAGAGAGGCGCTGAGTGAGTGGGGTTGCAATCGTGCTGAATCCATGGATGAACCGGTGGTAGAAACCCGCAAGACGCAAAAAGCTACGGACTTCCGACAGAGTACGGGGTTCTGGCCAATGCCGGATGGCCTCCACCATAGCAGGGTCGACGGACAAACCTTGGTCGGACACTATGTATCCAAGGAAATACACATGGGTAGTCATGAAGGCACACTTCTTTGTGTTAAGGAAGAGGTGTTCCTTGCGCAGGAGTTCAAAGGTGGAGCGAAGATGCTCCAAGTGCTCGTCACAGTTCTGAGTATAGATCAAGATGTCATCAAAGTAGATGACCAAAAACTTGCCCGTGTAGGGCTTAAGAACTTGACTCATCAAGCGCATGAATGTGGACGGGGCATTGGATAACCCGAATGGAATGACAAGCCACTCGTAAAGACCATCCTTGGTCTTGAACGTGGTCTTATACTCGTCGCCCTCACAAATGCGGACCTGATCATACCGGCTATGGAGGTCGAGCTTGGAAAACCAAGACGCACCGGAGATTAAGTCCAGCTTGTCATCAAACTGAGGTATGGGGAACCAATACTTGACGGTGATCCTATTAATGGCATGACTATCGATGCACATGCACCACGACCCATCCTTCTTAGGTGTGAGGAGTGCGGGAATGGCACAAGGGCTGAGGCTCTCACGGATGTACCCCTTAGTAAGGAGTTCATCCACCTGACACTGTAGTTCAGCGTGCTCTGTGCGGTTGAGTCAATGGTGGGGGCAAGTTAGGGAGGGGTGCTCCCGGGATGAGGTCAATTGCATGCTGGATCTCCCTATTCGGAGGGAGGTCATGAGGCAAATCCTCGGGGCTGATATCGCTAAACTCAGAAAGGAGAGTAGACACCTCAATAGGTGGTGCTGAGTCCATACATAGGGCGGGATCTTGCGCCTCACGCTTCATGAGCGCATATATGACCTTAGTCGCATGGGCCTCGCGAACTAGCGTGGGGGTGCACATGTCGGAGACCATGGCTGGACGCGGAGGGGCAGATGCTGCGGGTGTGATCAGGCCCTTGGAGGTCGACGCACTAAGCTCCTTCTCTATCATATAACCACAGACACCCGAGGAGGATGTGGGCGACATCCATAGCCACCACGTCACACCATACCTTCTCGCAATAGTCCCCAAAAATGATGGGAACCTGACATCAGTGGGTGACCGGGAGACTCGACGTATCCACCCATGCGATGGAGTAGGGTTTCGGGTGAGGCTCGAGGGAGAGGCTGAAGCGCGTGATCGCGGTCCGAGAGACCACGTTCATGCCTCCGACGCTTGGATGCTCGTGGGTGAGGGAACAAGGGAAAACACACAATGGAATAGAACAGCGAACGAAATGTAGGCAAAAAGGCGAACCTGACCAATCGGGAACGATGGGATTTATTTCTTGGAATGTAGGAAACACACTACGACTCCAAGTCGAAGCACCGGCTGCGACTCTTACAACTATGGGACCGAGGTACCCTCTACAATTTCCACAAGCTGGAGCACTCTACCACTCTAGAGAACTGAAGATGGATGCTAGCCAGCCCTTCTCTTTTATAAGATAAGGAGGGGAACAAGACAAACGGACAGCATCGCAACAACTAACAACCAAAAAGTGGTCAAGCTGCCACATAACATGACAGAATATAATCCTAGCAACTACCATCTACTCCTACAAGAGGGCGCAAGTCCTTTGATTCTTCTGCGTACGGGTGGTGGTGGAGGCAGTTAGACGTGCTCTGAACACATCGCGACGAAACAGCAAAACTTTGAAGTTGTGGGCTGGGTCATGACCGTTGCGGCTCGTTCTTGGGCCGTATTGCTGATATGGTTGTGGTACCCATCCGGAGTGGGGCCTTCAGGAGGTTGAATTGTGGCGCCTTTGGGCTGAATTAGCTCGGTATGGATGGAGAGTGGGCTGATGACAGCCATGAAGCAGTCTGGTCGTAGACTTGAGCGTTGTGACCACTTGATTGTCACCTTATTGGGCACCTTCTGGACTTCACGAGGTGGAGCAACATGGTAGGGAGGGTGATGTACGTTAAAACGGGGTCGTCGGGGCTCCTCCGGGGCCTCAGGAGCGAACACGGCCTTGCCATGTTGGTGAAAACGGTCGTGTTCAGGTGGTCCAGAATCCACCAAGGTGAACACGGCCTGCCCATGTTTAGATGCACACCCGTGTTATGGGGCTCTAGGATCTGCTGAGGTGAACACAGCCTGCCCGTGTTCAAACGCATCACCATGTCCGCGTTCGCGTCTGAAATCACCGGTTTTCTCATGAAGCTGTCTGGTGGTAGACTTGAGCGTTGTGACCACTTGATTGTCACCTTATTGGGCTCCTTTGGGTCTTCATGAGGTGGAGCAACATGGTAGGGAGGGTGACGTGCATCAAAATAGGGTCGTTGGGGCTCCTCCGGGGCTTCAGGAGTGAACACAGCCTGGCCGTGTTTAGGTGATCCAGAATCCGCCGAGGTGAACACGACCTGCCCGTGTTTAGATGCACACCCATGTTCCAGGGCTCCAGGATCTGCTGAGGTGAACACAGCCTGCTCGTGTTTAGACATATCGCCATGTCCGCGTTCACGTCCGAAATTATCGGTTTTCTCATTTTCCGCCGAGACGAACATGGCCTGCCCGTGTTCAGATGCACGCCCGTGATCAGGGGCTCCAGGATTCACCGAGTTGAGCATGGCCTGCCCATGTTCGGACACATGCTTGTGATCAGGGCTCCAAGATTTTGATGAGCCAAACACGCTTGTGTTTGCATGCACGGCTGGCCTGTGTCAACCTCACAGGGACATTTCTTGGTGTTCCTTTGAGTTCGGGTCTTCTTCCTCTTCAGTGTTGGTTCCTCCTGCATAAGAAATTCTTAGGTTTTGATACGAGTCCATGAAGTTGAATCCAACTAACTTATCCTTCTCAAGGATAGATCGCAGAGACAATATGCTATTGTTCAACTAACAAAAGATATGCAAATTAATATTATATTCGAATCATTTAATCTGGACTTATATTAAATGATCACAGCTCCCATTATTTTTCTCAAATAGACAACCCTCTAAAGTCAATCAAGGAAATCTAGGATTTCCTAGTAGGTATGGGATCCTTATTCCACATGAGGCTTTGAGTCCCATGAGGGTGGGAAGGTCTACACAAAGGGATTCATGATTCCTAAGGTGGGCATACCAGTTGATTGCACTTGAGGCAATTCCCCTTAATGAGACAATTTAGGAATTTTGTGTCCAGCGAGGGCTGGATACAACACAAAGCTTTAACTTCCCAATGCTGCCTCAAGAATTTCATCATATGGTAAAACCTACATATGAAAAGACTACTCAAGTCTATCTAGATCGTTATGCCCAGGGCCAATGTGTCTCCTGCGAAGGCATGCCCACAGTTTTAAGTGGACTAGAGAAACACATTTTCATTACATGCCTCCCAAAGATTTGTGTGTGTCTCACAAGGGTAGAAAATAATGCACAATACTACTAATCGATAGTTTGTCGAGGGCTACATGTCAGAAGGCAAAAACAGACTTGATATAATTTATTGAGGGTTTTTGGTCTCATCATAAATTTTATCTTTCTCTAGCATGAAAATCCTATGGTGATATGTAGAAAGATAAATCACCATAGGCATGGTATGCATAATGATAAAAGCAAGAAAAATGGTGATATGGTTATAGCCTATCAAGTCATTGATCCATCACAAGCCTTATGATGAACCAATAATAGACCAGGGTAACAAGCCCCAAAGCTAGCCACTAGGTCTTCTACTCCAAGTCGTGAGCTCCATGCCCTAGGTGCGCTACCAAGGAAACCCTAGGTGTGCCACCTAGCTATTGGCTCCAAGAGATACGCCACCATTAGATCTCGCCCAAAATCAGGTGTGCCACTAAGCCTAGTGTGCCAGCTCCCTTCAGCCATACTCTAGGTGCACCACCTGCACCATCACATGTGCCAACTCCATGCACAAGTGATCTGCCTCCTCTCCTAATGTATTATGCTAAAATCTAACCCAATTATAAAATTTACAACACATAAAAGAAGGGAAATTTTTACATCAAGATTAATAGAGAGAGGTATGACACGCAGTGTTAGTATAATACCCTCATAACAAAATCAAATCTACAATGGTCATTATGCTTTTTGTAGCAAATGTCATGGTGCTTTCCTAATTGATGCTTACCTTGAAAGAGCTTTAAGAAGTGAAGTGGAGAGGAAGAGGTGAAGAAATTCTACTTGTACTAAGAGGAGAAATGGAAAAGATAACATAATGGCATAAGAGAAATTTAACTTAACTAGGAGGGCTTAAGTGAACTTACCTTGCCACCTCATTAACCTTGACTTTGCCTTATGCCTCCACCTCATCTCATGATAAAGATGGAAAATTTTGCCATTCCTTCCTTTTTTCTTCGTTCCAAGTTTGGGAGAAAGGAAGTATACGGCAAGGAAGAGGAAGAAAAAGGGAGAACTCCAAGAGAACTTGATTTTGGGCATATTAGGCAAGTTCTTAATCTTCCTTTGTACTTGCTTGCCTTTGACTTCAATTTTATGTGACATGATCTTACTCTTCATGAATGACTTCAATTTGGTTCTGATTTCTATTAATTTTGGTAAAGTCGGTCTTTGGAAGAGGAATCAATTCTATGTTCAATGGCTATGCATCCTTATGTACAGTCAATCCGACCTTTCTGCGTTCAAATTAGTATAACTTTTGACTCGCTGATCCAAATCGCCTGAAATCAGATTCCTTGTAACGAAGACTCAATTATCTTTCTTTTTCGTCAGATATTGAATACATGAGATAAGAGTATCGACTCTGTAACTTCAGTCGAATCTGACCTAGTAACTCTGTTTTTATAGTTGGACCTTTAGCTAGTAAGTGCTCTATATGTCCAACGTTTGTGATATGAGTGATATCAAATTCTTATTTTTATATCTAGTACACTTCATAATATACACCTGGAGCCTTTATTTGCATGATTTGGATAAAAAATGAATTTATCATCGAATTTCTACCTAACCCTAGAAATCCAGAACTCTACTTGTCCACATTTTGACTTCTTGCTACTCTATAGCTCATAACTTTTTGTATTGAGCTCCAAATTGAGTCAAATTTATTATTTTGTAAACTAGACTCGAAATCCTTTGTTTTGGCATAGATATCACATCAAATGGTATCTTATAGAGAGTGAAAAGTTCATAGAAATCAAGCTTCTGATTTCTGATTTTGGGTTTCATGACCATACCTATGTATACTTTGCTCTAGATGTCTCTTCCATTTAGAATGGAACATCTCAGGCTTTGTATGAAGTTCATATGCAGGTTCACACCTTTGCGGGTTTCATACACATCTATAAACCCTTTTGGTATGCCTTCTTGTTGGGAAACCCCGGGGACATTTTACAAATTTCAGAGTTATAGACATACATTTTCGCAGCGGAAGAATGTCCCCGAAACAGGCCGGTCCCAAAAACCCAATGAAGATCGCAAGCAAGGGAGTCGACACGATGAGTTAGGAAATACCTTAGGAGCAATGTGGAGCGATGCCGATGTAGGCGTCCAAGTGTGCGCCCTCTGTAGTCTCGCACACACGGATCTCTTGAGTTCTCTTCTTTCACGCCCGGTGCTAGCCTCGGGAAGAAGATCCAAGCCTTAGGGAGACACTCTACCTCACTTGCGCCACCTAGAGACAAGATGCGCCAAGTGAAGAAATTATCTAAGTCGCCAAGCCCTAGATCTCCTTGCGCCAAGAGGAAAGGAGGAAGAGGTCTTGCGGTTATGGAAGAAGATGCGCCCTTGCTCCAAGCACTCGCCCCTCTCCTTGTGTTCACGCCTTCAAGGATTGATTACTCTCAAGAGGGGGCGACTAGGGTCACATTTATAGGGTAAGAGGCGGTTAGGGTAATGGCTAGGATCATGACAAGTGTAGGGCTAGGATGAGGAGATTTGAGACAAGGAAAGTCTCCAAGACATTTCCATAATTCTCATTCAACCTTTCTTTTTGTTCCCACGCCTTTCCTTGTGCGCCAAGGCCTTGCCTTGCGCCTCAAGCCATGCCATAGAGGCATTCATTCCATCCTAGCAAGAGAGGGGGAGGTGCCCTTTACTTCCATAATGAAGCAAAGGCGCCAACATGACCCCATTATGCCCCTAGGCGCCTAATGGTTCATGTTTCTCCCCATTATACCCTTTTAGCCTCTTATCTCTTCATGAGAACTTGTTATTGGGCCTCATTGGATAATGAGCTTGCCCAAAAATCATTGCATGGGTTGATTAAGCACTTGGATCCAATCCAATGCAATCCTAATCCAAATGTGACCAACCAAGGTCAAATACGGGTCAACCTGCCAAAAATGAAGTTTGGCTCCAATAACATTCTTCCATCTCATCAGGCCCATTGGCGCTGATGAAATCTTCCAATTAGAACTAAGTTATCCAATAACTCGATCATAAGGCTTCCCGATCAATACGATAACTCAAGTATCAAGGTGTGCGACCCTGTAGGTGTTGGGAAACCCCGGGGACATTTTACAATTTTTCAGAGTTATGGACATACATTTTTCGCAGCGGAAGAATGTCCCCGAAACAGGCCGGTCCCAAAAACCCAGTGAAGATCGCATGCAAGGGAGTCGACATGATGAGTTAGGAAATACCTTAAGAGCAATGTAGAGCGATGTCGATGAAGGCGCCCAAGTGTTCGCCCTCTGCAGTCTCGCACACACGGATCTCTTGAGTTCTCTTCTTCCACGCCCGGTGCTAGCCTCGGGAAGAAGATCCAAGCCTTAGGGAGATACTCTACTTCACTTGCGCCACCAAGAGAGATGATGCGCCAAGAGAAGAAGGAAGACTATCCAAAAACGCCAAGCACTAATGTTCCTTGCGCCAAGAGGAAAGGAAGAAGTGGCTTGCGGTTATGGAAGAAGGAAGATGCGCCCTTACTCCAAGCACTCGCCCCTCTCCTTGTGTTCACACCTTCAAGGAATTAATTGCACATAAGAGGGCTCGGCTAGGTGCTCTTTTATAGGGCCAAAGGCGATTTATGAAAGGCTAGGATTAAGACAAGTGGGCAGCTATGATGAGAAGGTTTGAGATAAGGAAAGTCTCCAAGACATTTCCATAATACTCATTCAACCATTCCTTTTAGAGCCCATGTCTTTCTTTGTGCGCCAAGGCCTTGCCTTGCGCCCCAAGTAATGCCATATTGGCATTCATACCATAAGAGATTAAGGGGGAGGCGCCAATTGCTTCCTTATGAAGCAAATTGCGCCACTTCTCCCCATTATGCCCATAGGCGCCTAGGGGAGAAGATTTGTCCCCATTATACCCTTTTAGCCTCTCATCTCTTTATGAGAACTTGTTATTGGGCCTCATTGGATAATGAGCTAGCCCAAACATCATTGCATAGGTTGATTAAGCACTTGGATCCAATCCAATGCAACCCTAATCCAAATGTGACCAACCATGGTCAAATACGGGTCAACCTGCCAAAAATGAAGTTTGGCTCCAATAACATTCTTCCATCTCATCAGGCCCATTGGCGCTGATGAAATCTCCCAATTAGATCCGAGTTATCCAATAACTCGATCATAAGGCTTCCCGATCAATACGAGAACTCAAGTATCAAGGTGTGCGACCCTGTAGGTTCCTCTGACGCTGGCAGTGCTGACCAAAGGTCATCACAAGCAGTGAGTGGCACCTAGCAGTGCATCGCTGCTACCCAGGTCGTTGGAATGGATATCGACATCGACATCCCCATCATCGCAACTAGGTACAGATGCATTACAGTCTCTTTGCCGTACTGATATCCGATTGGACAAGTGTGTCACCACTTGTTTTCATCCAATCACATGGCTATGACTAATACAGGTTCTTACCTGGGTATGGCCATACACTCTCAGTCATAGAACCATAAAGGAGCTCCATGGATATCATACTTCCTTAGGAAGGGGCAAATCCTATGTCTGTCCATTGATCTTCTCATATGGGTCGTGACGTATTCAATAACAACCGTTATGACCTCCCAGCTAAGGCAAGGTGTTAGGTTGTATCAAAGCAAGTCCCTAACTATATAGAATGATCAATGACCTCAAGTCAAGGGATCAATACATCTCCTGTCACTTATGAGGATAACTCATGACACCAAGTCATAGCCTCATAGCGGGTCTATCCAGTATATCCCCAATGATATACTCATGTGTCTGCGTTAGCACCACGTGCCTAACCAGCCCACATACCAGTCTCACAAGTACCATAGCTGTCCCATATCCACTAAGGTACATTGACTGGGGATTATAATTCGAGCACAGATCCAATCTGTCTCCAGGGACATTATCATGTAAGTACACAATCGCAGGTGTAGTCAAACAATGATAACGACAATGCCAGAATGATATATAAATATCAGTGTCAAGTAGTACATAAGTTGACCAAAACTAGGTCCTAGGGCATATACACCAACAGTAGGTTCCTCTGATGCTGGCAGTGCTGACCAGAGGTCATCACAAGCAGTGAGTGGCACCTAGCAGTGCATCGCGGCTACCCAGGTCGTTGGGATGGATATCGACATCGACATCCCCATCATCGCAACTAGGTACAGATGCATTACAGTCTCTTTGCCATACTGATATCCGATTGGACAAGTGTGTCACCACTTGTTTTTCATCCAATCACATGGCTATGACTAAAACAGGTTCTCACCTGGGTATGGCCATATACTCTCAGTCATAGAACCATAAAGGAGCTCCATGGATATCATACTTCCTTAGGGAAGCAGCAAATCCTATGTCTGTCCATTGATCTTCTCATATGGGTCGTGACATGCTCAATAACAACCGTTATGACCTCCCAGCTACGGCAAGGTGTTAGGTTGTATCAAAGCAAGTCCCTAACCATATAGAATGATCAATGACCTCAAGTCAAGGGATCAATGCATCTCCTGTCACTTATGAGGATAACTCATGACACCAAGTCATAGCCTCATAGCGGGTCTATCCAGTATATCCTCCAATGATATACCCATGTGTCTGCGTTAGCACCACGTGCCTAACCAGCCCACATACCAGTCTCTCAAGTACCAGAGCTGTCCCATATGCACTCAGGTACATCGACTGGGGACATTAATTTGAGCACAGATCCAATCTGTCTCCAGGGACATTATCCTGTAAGTACACAATCGCAGGTGTAGTCAAACAATGGTAACGACAATGCCAGAATGATATATAAATATCAATGTCAAGTAGTACATAAGTTGACCAAAACTAGGTCCTTGGGCATATACACCAACAATCTCCCTCTTGCACTAAGACCTAGAAGTTGAGGAATCTCAACCCCATATCTCTAGCATGACCATCATGCTTCTGCTGCGCCAAAGCCTTGGTCAATGGGCCTGCCAGATTGTTCTCTGTGTCTACTCTGCTAATCTTGACATCACCTCTGTCAATGATCTCTCTGATCAGGTGAAATCTTCTGAGTATGTGTTTGGATCTTTGATGAGACCGTGGTTCCTTGGCTGCCTCAGAAGCAGCCACATACTCAGCTTCGGTTGTAGAATCTGCGATGGTGGATTGCTTGAAGCTCTTCCAACATACAGCGCCTCCATTTATCTTGAACACATAGCCGGCCTGCGATCTAAAGTCGTCAGGGTCAGACTGGAACGATGCGTCAGTATAGCCCTGCATACTGAGCTCTTCCTGTCCCCCATAGACCAAGAACAAATCCTTAGTTCTTCTCAGATACTTTAGGATGTTCATTACAGCCACCCAGTGCTGCAGACCTGGATTGGATTGGTATCGGCTGGTTATGCTCACAGCATATGCCACATCTGGTCTAGTACATAACATTGCATACATGATCGATCCTACTGCCGAAGCATAAGGAATTCGACTCATGTCATCCCTCTCAGCCTGTGTTGTAGGACACTGGCTCTTTGAGAGAGTAAGGCCATGTCTCACTGGAAGATATCCTTTCTTGGATTGCTCCATGTAGAACCTCTCCAGTACCTTATCAATGTAAGTACTTTGACTAAGGGCCAGAAGCCTTTTGGATCTATCCCGGTAGATCCTCACGCCTAGAATATAGGCGGCCTCCCCTAAGTCTTTCATCTCGAAACACTTCCCCAACCATGTCTTCACAGCTTGAAGACTAGGGATGTCGTTTCCGATGAGCAGTATGTCATCAACATACAAGACCAGAAAAATCACCAAGCTCCCATTGAATTTTCTGTATACACAGGCGTCATCTTCGCTTTTGATAAAGCCATAATCTCTTACGGCCTCATCAAATCGAAGATTCAAACTTCAAGATGCTTGTTTTAATCCATAAATGGACCTCTTTAGCCTGCAGACCTTATTAGCCTCTGCAGGATGGATGAAGCCATCAGGTTGTGTCATATACACATCCTCAGTCAGCTTCCCATTAAGGAATGCTGTTTTCACATCTATCTGCCATATCTCATAGTCATGATATGCAGCTATAGCAAGCAGAATCCGAATGGATTTAATCATGGCAACTGGCGAGAAGGTTTCATCATAGTCCACCCCGTGGACTTGTTTAAATCCTTTAGCCACTAGTCTACCCTTATAGGTAACTATTTTGCCATCCATGTCTGTCTTCTTCTTGAAGACCCATTTACACCCTATGGGTTTTACCCCATCAGGCAGCTCAACCAAATCCCAGACTTGGTTAGCCGACATGGAATCCATCTCAGATCTCATGGTGTCAAGCCATTTCTCGGAGTCCGGTCCACTGACCGCCTCATCATAGGTTCTAGGTTCATCCTCAATGATGAAGATCCCATCGTGTTGGGTCGGTAGCGACCCATACCTTTCAGGTGCACGACGAATTCTCCCAGACCTACGCGGGACCTGTGTCTGAGCCTCAGGTTGCCTAGCAACCGGTGCAGGTGGCTCAGATTCCATCTCTTTGTCTTGTGCTTGCACTTGGACCTCATCCAAGTCAAACTTCCTCCCACTAACTTCTTTCATAAGAAATTCTTTCTCTAGAAAGACAGCACCCCGAGCAACAAAAACTTTGTTCTCGGTTGGGACATAGAAGTAGTATCCTTTAGTTTCCTTAGGATACCCCACAAACACACACTTATCATATCTAGGTTCTAGCTTGCTAGAATCCTGACGTTTGACATAAGCCTCACATCCCCAGATCCTGATAAATGTGAGATTAGGGCGTCTCCCACTCCATATCTCGTATGGTATTTTGGAGACACTCTTAGATGGAACATTATTCAGTATCAGAGAAGCTGTTTGTAGTGCATGCCCCCAGAATGATGAAGGTAGAGTTGCATGACTCATCATGGATCGAACCATATCCAATAAAGTTCGATTTCTCCTTTCAGACACACCATTCCATTGAGGTGTTCCAGGAGGAGTGAGTTGGGATATGATCCCACACTCTCTCAGATAGTCAAAGAACTCTCCGCTCAGGTATTCTCCACCTCGATCTGATCGAAGAGCTTTAATGGATCTTCCAAGCTGGTTCTCTACTTCATTCTTGAACTCCTTGAATTTCTCAAAGGATTCAGATTTATGTCTCATTAAGTAGACATAACCATACCTACTGAAGTCATCAGTGAAGGTAATGAAGTAGTTGTACCCTCCTCTGGCTTGTTTATTGAAGGGTCCACACACATCAGTATGTATGAGATCCAATAAACCTTCTGCCCTCTCACCAATCTTGGTGAAGGGCGCCTTTGTCATTTTCCCTAATAAACAGGGTTCACAAGTATCAAATTCCTCCAAGGAACTTGAATCTAACAATCCATTTGCACGGAGTTGTTGGATGCGATTCTTGTTTATATGGGCTAATCGACAGTGCCATAGGAAAGCACCAACTGAACCACTCAGTTTGGTCCTCTTATTGCTTATGTTACAAATAGAACTTTCCATATCCAAGATATATAGACCATTGTTCAAAGTACCCTTCCCATAGAACATATTTGCAAATGAAAAAGAACAGGAGTTCTTATTTATTTCAAATTTAAATCCTTTCCTCGCCAAGCAAAGAATGGATACCATGTTCTTTGTTAGCGAAGGTACACAAAAGCAATTGTCTAGTTCTAATTGAAGTCCAGAAGGCAAGGAGAGAGTCAAAACGCCTACAGCAACAGCAGCAACCTGTGCCCCGTTTCCAACGCGTAAGTCAATCTCTCCAAGCCACACCAATCTACTTTTCTTGAGCCCCTGCATATTTGTACAAATATGAGCTCCACATGCGGTATCCAATACCCATGACATAGAAGTAGAAAGATTGACTTCTGTAACATAGATACCTGAGCTAGAAGTTAAGGCCAAGCCTTTCTTCTCCTCATTCTGAAGCTGCCTGCAGTCCCTTCTCCAGTGGCCCTGCTCGCCACAGTGAAAACACCTCTGTTCCTTTGACTTCTTCGCCCTTTTCTTCAGTGCTTTGGTAGGACCTCTGGCACTGCTCCTAGCACGTGCCTTACCCTTCTTCTTTATCTTCTTGGTCGCAGGGACCAAAAGAACAGAATTGGGTTTAATCTTACCCATCTCTCGCTCGGCTGTTTGGAGCATATTCATCAATTCCTCCCGTGTGCATTCAATCCGGTTCATGTTGAAGTTAATGATAAACGGACTGAAGCTAGGGGGCAGGGAATGAAGAATAAGATCCACAACCAGCTCGTTGTCTATGGTGTGTCCCAATCTTCTGAGATGATCCACATTCCCAATGAGTTTGAGAACATGGGGTCTCACTGGTGCACCTTCAGACAACTTGCACCGAAAGACTGCTTTGGCGGTGTCAAATCTCTCAGTTCTAACCTGAGCCTCGAACATCTGTTTCAGACGAGTAATCATCTGAAAAGCGTTCTGCTCCTCATATTGCACCTGCAGTTCAGGTGCCATACTGGCTAGCATAAGACATGCAACCTCCAAAGAGTCATCCTGATGCTTTCTATAAGCATCTCTGTCTGCCGTTCGGGCATTAGGCGGAGGAGCCGCAGGAAGAGGCTGTTCAAGGACATACAGCTTCTTCTCGAGCTTGAGGACTATCCTCAAGTTCCGATGTCAGTCCATAAAGTTAGTTCCAACTAACTTATCCTTGTCAAGGAGTGATCGCAGTGATAATCCGCCAGTGTTCGTAGCCATTTGTTCTACAACACCCAAGAAACAGCAGATTAGTACTACTTCGAATCATTTAAACTGGACTTGTTTTAAATGATTTCTGCTCTCACTATTTTAATTCGAATTGACAACCCACAAAGTCAATCGGGAAGTTTAAGACTTCCTAGTGAGATGGGATCCTTATTTCACATGAGGCTTCGCGTCCCACGAGGGTGGGATGAGATGCACAAAGTAACCCATGTTTCCTAAGGTGGGCGCGCCGGCCGGTTGCTCCAAGCAACTACCCTTGATGAGACAGTCTGGGCATTTCATGTCCAGCGAGGGCTGGATACAACATGAAACCTTTACCTCTCAACGATGCCTCTAGACTTTCACCATGTGCCCAGCACATGTGAACTTCTAGTCCAGTCCATTCCTAATCGTTATGCCTAGGGCCAACGAGTTTCCTTGCGAAGGCACGCCCAGGTTAAAACTGGACTGGGGAAACCATTGCCACCACGCACTTTCTAAAGATAAGTGGGTGTGTCCCACGAGGGTGGGAAACAATTCACAACACCACTGATCGATAACTTAGTGAGGGCTACGCGTTAGAAGGCTACCAGACTTGATATTTTAATTGAGGGTTTTGTTTAAGGTCTCATCATCTCAGTTTTATCTTATGTCTATCATTACAGGCATGCAATCCTATAGTGATAACATAACGGTAAAACATTTCAGGCATGCTTCTGCAGATAATAATAAAAGCAGTAAAGGATGATGTGATCATATCCTATACAAGACATTGAACCAATCCATGCCATGAAATAGGTTCAACTCTTGTCCTAGAACTCAAGCCCCAAAAACTAGACCTAGCCTAGCCGACCTCTAGCTTGAACTTCAAGGTTGGCTCCAAGGTCCTTCTCTCATGGTTTAGCTCTCAAACCCTAGAGGTACACTTTAAAAGTTCCCCATAGGTTCGGCCAATGCCATGGTCTTCCTTCAAGGAAGGTGCGCCACCATGCAAGGGTCCAAGATTTCTTGCGCCACCATGCAACCAAACACCAGCTTGCATGCACCACCTTGCATGCTTGCGCCATCAAGCAAGATGCGAGCATCAAGGTCCAAGAAGGATGCGCCTAGCCCTTAATCTTCCTCTTAATTTTTACAAAAATAATGAAAAAGATGGCACGCAGGCCGCACAAGGATACATCACAGGCATGCAAGAGGGGCTTGACTCATGATCACAACATTATGCACAATCAAGGTATTTACTCATGCAATTCTACATGCTCATGAAAAACATAAAATCTGAAATTTTACTTTTTCATAAAACCAATTTCTTTTTCTCATCTTCTTCTCACAAATCCTTTGGTTTATTGCGATTTATTTTTCATGATGATTTCAGAGATCCTTTCGGCTGGCAATTTTGTCAGATCAAGAGACTTGGCCAGTCCGAAGACACAATGCCCATCCTACTTGACAAAATTACGTGCGCCTTTGATCTTTAAATCAAACAAGAAAAATAGTCCAAAAATCCAAAAGAGATTGAGAGGATGATAGAAACAAGAAACCCTAATTTTTCTACTTTTAGAAAAATCGATTGCCATGCATCATTCTATTTACGAAAATAGAGATATGGCATGTAAGCATGGAAGAAAAGCATAAAACATCGTTCGAGTCTTGCAAGTCCCTCTGATACCACTGTTGGGAAACCCCGGGGACATTTTACAAATTTCAGAGTTATAGACATACATTTTCGCAGCGGAAGAATGTCCCCGAAATAGGCCGGTCCCAAAAACCCAGTGAAGATCGCAAGCAAGGGAGTCGACACGATGAGTTAGGAAATACCTTAGGAGCAATGTGGAGCGATGCCGATGTAGGCGTCCAAGTGTGCGCCCTCTGTAGTCTCGCACACACGGATCTCTTGAGTTCTCTTCTTCCACGCCCGGTGCTAGCCTCGGGAAGAAGATCCAAGCCTTAGGGAGACACTCTACCTCACTTGCGCCACCTAGAGACAAGATGCGCCAAGTGAAGAAATTATCTAAGCCGCCAAGCCCTAGATCTCCTTGCGCCAAGAGAAAAGGAGGAAGAGGTCTTGCGGTTATGGAAGAAGATGCGCCCTTGCTCCAAGCACTCGCCCCTCTCCTTGTGTTCACGCCTTCAAGGATTGATTACTCTCAAGAGGGGGCAACTAGGGTCACATTTATAGGGCCAGAGGCGGTTAGGGTAATGGCTAGGATCATGACAAGTGTAGGGCTAGGATGAGGAGGTTTGAGACAAGGAAAGTCTCCAAGACATTTTCATAATTCTCATTCAACCTTTCCTTTTGTTCCCACGCCTTTCCTTGTGCGCCAAGGCCTTGCCTTGCGCCTCAAGCCATGCCATAGAGGCATTCATTCCATCCTAGCAAGAGAGGGGGAGGCGTCCTTTACTTCCATAATGAAGCAAAGGCGCCAACATGACCCCATTATGCCCCTAGGTGCCTAATGGTTCATGTTTCTCCCCATTATACCCTTTTAGCCTCTTATCTCTTCATGAGAACTTGTTATTGGGCCTCATTGGATAATGAGCTAGCCCAAACATCATTGCATGGGTTGATTAAGCACTTGGATCCAATCCAATGCAACCCTAATCCAAATGTGACCAACCATGGTCAAATACGGGTCAACCTGCCAAAAATGAAGTTTGGCTCCAATAACATTCTTCCATCTCATCAGGCCCATTGGCGCTGATGAAATCTCCCAATTAGATCCGAGTTATCCAATAACTCGATCATAAGGCTTCCCGATCAATACGAGAACTCAAGTATCAAGGTGTGCGACCCTGTAGGTTCCTCTGACGCTGGCAGTGCTGACCAAAGGTCATCACAAGCAGTGAGTGGCACCTAGCAGTGCATCGCTGCTACCCAGGTCGTTGGAATGGATATCGACATCGACATCCCATCATCGCAACTAGGTACAGATGCATTACAGTCTCTTTGCCGTACTGATATCCGATTGGACAAGTGTGTCACGACTTATTTTTCATCCAATCACATGGCTATGACTAAAACAGGTTCTCACCTGGGTATGGCCATACACTCTCAGTCATAGAACCATAAAGGAGCTCCATGGATATCATACTTCCTTAGGGAAGGGGCAAATCCTATGTCTGTCCATTGATCTTCTCATATGGGTCGTGACATGCTCAATAACAACCGTTATGACCTCCCAGCTACGGCAAGGTGTTAGGTTGTTTCAAAGCAAGTCCCTAACCATATAGAATGATCAATGACCTCAAGTCAAGGGATCAATGCATCTCCTGTCACTTATGAGGATAACTCATGACACCAAGTCATAGCCTCATAGCGGGTCTATCCAGTATATCCTCCAATGATATACCCATGTGTCTGCGTTAGCACCACGTGCCTAACCAGCCCACATACCAGTCTCTCAAGTACCACAGCTGTCCCATATCCACTCAGGTACATCGACTGGGGACATTTATTTGAGCACAGATCCAATCTGTCTCCAGGGACATTATCATGTAAGTACACAATCGCAGGTGTAGTCAAACAATGATAACGACAATGCTAGAATGATATATAAATATCAATGTCAAGTAGTACTTAAGTTGACCAAAACTAGGTCCTAGGGCATATACACCAACACTTCTGTTGTTTATGTATATGCATGCTAGTGGGAATGATATTATGAGCCCAGAAATGGGAAGAGATTGATAGTTGTGGAACAAAGTGCCATATTAGAAATAATGGGGGCCACCTCTTGAATCTCACTATCTCTGATATGAGGAGACATGACAACTCCATTATGAGCCCAGAAATGGAAAGAGATTGATAGTTGTGGAACAAAGTGCTACATGGAACAAAGTGCCACATTAGCAATAATGGGGGCCACCTCTTGAATCCATGGGAGCCACATCTTGAATCCCACTATCTCTGATTTGGGGAGCCATTATTGCTCCAGCCGTCATATATGTTTGGTTTCACCCTGACGAGGGTGGAATATGCTTCCAAACGTGGAAGATTATGTTATATGTGATCTCCCACTATGCTATGTGCTATGTGACTCTATGATACTTTGAGTTGAGTTATATTTGTTGTCACTATTGCTTACCATGGCATTATATGCCTCTTTGATATGCTTACCATGGTATTATGCTTATCATATCATTATTGCCTAGCATGTCATTATGCTTACCATATCACTATTGCTTACCATGGCACTAATATGTTTCCATTTGATGTTACTTATGGAACCTTGTGGAGACATATCTTATTTGGCATGTCATGTACCTGCTGAGCATTCTTGCTCAATCCTTGCATTTCTAACCTCTTTACTGGTTAGCTTTGGGCTACGAGCTATTTGGAAGGTTTCAATGAATCACATGAGTTATAGTTTTGTGTTGCACTTGTACACCTGTGTGATCCATGTAGTTGAAGTGTTTGTAAGCTAAGTATGAGAAGATCCATGACTTGCATATGACAAAGATACTTTGTGTTTTAAAGACTCATATATGATGTTGTGTTAGTTATTGTAATGGAATGAAAGTATGGTTTTGGATACATGATGCATTGCGTTTATGATCTAAGATATATGGTTTCTTGATCTCTAAGTATTGTGCTTACTAGGATGGAATTTGAATTTTGACATGTGATTTAAGTTGTTGAGTTGTTGTTACCTCCTATATAAATGATGGTTGAACAGGTTATCACTTATGGATCCTGGATACATCATGCCAAAATTTTTTTTATGATATCATTTTTTAATAATTGATTACGATCTAGGGGTGTGACAGTTAGGCTATGTTTAATAGAGTGGAAAGAGGGAGGGAGAGGATGGAAATATGAAAGGAATACAGTTTTTGGTTGTTTAACAAAGCGGACGAAAAATTTAGGATGGAAACATGTGGGAAAGTTTCGAAATCGATCCGCCCGAATCGGGCAGAAAGATGTGCTTGCAACGTGCTGCCCTAATCTCACCGTGCTCACTCACCACGTTGCCACTTGCCTGCTGCTCGTCTCTGCTTCACGTCGTGGGAAGAATACAAGCTTCCAATGAAGACTCTAGTTTTTGCCTCCTTCCTCTTCGTCGCTCACATATTGATAAGGTATGCTTTGCAAACCCATTTGGTCGCCGTTGTATTCTTTATACTTCTTCTTCCTCTTTTGATTTGGTCGCCAATGAGAAGTTGTGTCTTCTTCCCTTTCATCGCTCGTCTCGTCTTCTCTTCTTCCCTTTCATCACTCGCCTCTATTGCTAGTGAGAAAGTTTTTAGGGTTTTCCCTATCACCTTCCCCTCTGGTCATCGTTCTTTTTCTATGCCCGACCAAGACATGGACTTTATCTGTGCGCATGAGCAATAGTTCCAAGGGAGGAACTACAGGTGCTTCTGCTAGTATATTTTTCTCTTGTCTAGATGTACATAGATCAAAGTGAACAAAGAGTAGAAATATAAATTCCTAGTCTATGTTTCTATTCTCAAAACACCATCCTACTCCTTGATTTCCAAATGGTCTATGTTATAACGAAGAAAAGCAAGCTCCAAATGATCTATGTTACTACCTTACTTTTACAATTGCTAAGAAGATCTTCAGCAAAGTAAATTTTCTATTGATATGAGAAGTTGCGATGCCTTTAGAATTGAACTGATCGTGCTTTACATTCTGCTATTATCCTGTTAAATATGTTATATTTGCCAATTTGAGAAGTTTCTTTTACTCATGTTTCTGGTATCTCTTGAGCTATTCATTCTTGAATGTTATATTTTAGTTCTTCCATACGTATGATGAAGAATTTCAATTAAAGTTGTGGTCATTGAAATGCCTAAAAAAGTTGTTCTATTGTTTCATTGCCATCTCCACCTAATGGACATAGACCTCAGAATGAAAGAATTCCTTTGCACTAAAAAAGGTGTTAGTTGCACTCTATTTCATATTACAAGACAAAAGAACATATTTTGCCGAGGAATTATATCATTGTACATCCATACTCCTGTATCTTGGAGATTTGTTTGATTGTGCTTATCTTGGATTAGTTTTTACAAAAGATAACTCGATATACTATTTTTATTTTATTGTATCAAAGACTTAATGCTTTAAATAATGCTCATTATTCTTTGTTGATAGAAGTAGAAGTAACAATTATTAGCTAACTTTTTTTCTGTCTTAAACATATTGAATGGCACCCTTCCACTAGGTCAGCAATCTTCGATTTGGTAGTGAAGTTATATAAAGAAATATTCAAATCACTTGAAGCATAAACTACAGATCTACATTCATATGCCAACATAGATTTGATTTACCACAACACTTTCATTTCTAGGTTTAGGGTTTAGCATGGCTCCTGCAAATTACAAAGATAGGAGAAATATTCGAATTAGACTTTGTCTACTAGCGTTTATGGCTGGAGTTTCTGTTGCATGATTACATCGACGTCGTATTTTATTAAACTCATCGTATGTGGATAAGCCACTAGCAGAGAGTAATGATTACAAGGATAGCATGCGAGCTAAACTTATAAGAACATTAACTAGTTTAGATCAAGTATGTTATAACCTGTTAAGAATGCATAAAGATGCGTTTTTAAGTCTAAGTGAGATTGTACGAGGCCAAAATCTAGTCATAGACACCAAATATTGTAATGCTGAAGAAAAAGTAGCAAGGTTCCTATATTTGATAGCCCACAATGTTAAGAACCGAGCACTTTGTTTTTTCTTTCATCGTACACCTGGAAGTATTAGTTATCAATTCCATGAGGTGTTGAGAGCTATTATTAGTTTACACGATCAATTTATCAAACAACCTAATGGTATAATGGAGAGTTCTCAGCTATGGGATACAAACAGATTCTATCCTTATTTCAAGGTATGTTATTACAAATTTATTAATATAAACATAACTCATTTAAATAGTTAAATGAGTTATATAAGCATGCAGGACTGTTTAGGAGCAATTGATGGGACACATGTGCCAGTAAGAGTGTCATCTAAGGATGCACCTGGATATAGAGGGAGAAAGGATTGGCCAACAATAAATGTTTTGGCTGCATATACCTTTGACAAGAAATTTACATATATCCTGCCTGGTTGGGAAGGGACAGCATGTGACTCACGAATATTGAATGATGCACTCAATAGATCCAACCGTTTAAAAATTCCAGAAGGTAAATTGTTGTGGTCTTTATTTACTAAAATTACCCTTAATAGTTTATAAATTTAATATTAAATTACCTTTTATTGTCAGGGAAATACTATTTAGGTGATGCTGGATTTGGGATTAAAAGTTATCTCATCACACCATATAGAGGAGTCCTTTATCATTTAAAAGAATATTCTAAACATGATTTGGAAAATGCAAATGAACTTTTCAATCATCGACATGCTTCAGCTCGTAAAGTGATTGAGCTAGCTTTTGGTGTATTGAAAAAAAGATTTTCAATCATATCAAGTGGCACAGAACCCCATTATCCTATTAGGACTCATATACAAATTATTCTTTCGTATTATGTTTTACACAACTACTTAATGGGTGTCGATCCTGATGAAAGCATCATTGATGAAGTTGATGCAGAATTAACCAACACAATACATCAAGATGCAACTGGATCAGCAAGATTAGTAGATGAAGATGCCAAAAAAGGAATTCAATTCTGAGATTCTATGGCATCTGCAATGTGGACTGATTATATTTTGTGAATGTTGTTTTATTTTATCTATGTTATTTGAAATAAGATGTTTTGTTTAGTTACTATGTTTAATGTTGCTATATTTGACATTTGCATATATCCTGCCTGTGTTTAATATTGCTATGTTTAATGTTGTTTTATACAATTGTTATGTTTGATATTGGTATTCATATGTTCTTAGCCTCATGTGTTGTTTTATTTCAATATAAGATGGATAAAAAAGGTAAAACAATTGAATCTTCACGAAAAGAGAATATCAAATGGACGGATGAGATGGACAATGTTTTTATTGATGCAATGCTGGAGCAGCAAGCAAGAGGATTTAGGGTGGACGGGACATTCACCTCAGCTGGATATAAAAATATGTTATCAATGCTTGAAAGAGTGCTGGGTATTATTTTGACAAAGGATAATCTGAAGAATCGGATCAAAACTTTAAAAACTAATTTCAGCACTTGTTATGAATTATTTAAGAATAAGAGTGGTATTAACTGGAGTGATGAAACAAAGATGTTCCAAGCTGAAGACCAAGTTTGGGATGAACTTATAAAGGTATGGTATTTGCTAGTCGGTGCATTTATTATTTTGTGTTCAACTACATTTATGTTGGTGTTGATTTTTTGCTATATTCATTGTCTATATAGGCTAATCCCAATATGAAGAGGTGGAGGATCACCCTTGTGAATAATTTTGATAGGTTAGGAGATATTTTTTCAAAAGATCGAGCCACAGGAAGTCTATCAAGCACTTGTTATGACTTTATACAGATGTGGACAAAAGAAATTGAAGACCCAAATGAAATTCTATTTTCTACCTCATATTTGAATCTATTTGAGAATATTGATGAGTCAAGCCCCCATGCTACTGCAACTCCTCCAACAAATAAAAACAAATGCTGGTTCTACATCATCTAAGAGTTCTAAGAGAAAGAGAAATTCATTTGGAGATATAGCTGATGCCCACATGGAGAATACAAATCAACATCTTGGTGAAATTGTCAAGTGTATGAAGCTTATGGTTGAACAAGCTGGTGATGGTGAACAAAAGGAGATGGAGAAACAAGAAGAGCTGCTTAAGATATATCAAGAGTTGCAAAGGATTGACGTACCTCAGCATCGATTAGTACGCGCTTGTTTGATTCTAGGGAGCAACAAAGACAAGGCTAGGATGTTTTTTTCTGCACCACAAGAGGTTTGTTTAATAGTGCTGAATGAATTAATCATATGGCTGAAAAGTAATGACTTGACGGGATGTTGTTGCTATGTTTTAGATGTGTTGAACTTGTTTTAGTATCAACAAATGTTTTGGATGTTTTAGATGTTTTGGACGACAATATGTGTTTTGGATGTTGTTGGATGTGTAAACATATTGTTATTGTTTTGTAAACATTGTACATGTGTTGGACTTGTTTTACATTATTAATCTAGTTTCTGTTTTGGATGTCTTGGATGAGTTTTGGATGTATTTCTCTTATGGCTTGAAGAAATCAAACATATGCTAGTCATATTTCTTATAGTTAAATTATGTGAAATCACCATGAAGCAGATGCTTGGAAATGGAAATCTACTTCTAATTATTCATTTGCAGTGGTAACTGCATCTGCTACTCTGGGTTGATGAGGCAATGTCAATGGTAAGTTTTATCCTAATACTTGTAGTTTCTGATTTCCTGGACATTCTACATACGTTTGAGCCTTGGTTTTTCTGTTAGCCCAGTAGTTCTGGATTTGCTTGTAAGTTAAATCTAGAGGTGAGGACTGCATTTGACAAGTAGGTTACTCTCCATCTCATTAATAATGTTTGGATTTGCTGGTTAATCTTTTTACTATAGTAAAGTTATGATATTTGCTAGTTAATCTTTTTACCTATGAGCATAAGATATCTTTAGCAATACTTGAGATTGATTTTATTTTGGCATTGAGTTTGTGAGAAAAATGTATCAATGGTGGGATAGTGGTTTTGTTCAATACTTAGTTGCCACATCCAACTACAAGTATCTGGTTTCATAGAGCCATTAACTAGTCTAATGGTGTTGGACGATAGTAGGCTTGAAGAAAGCCCATATTTGGTTTCATGGTTCTGTCAAATGAAAACTACCAAAGAAAAACTCGAGAGTATCATTGATCCAGCACTTGCTGTCCCAGATGAGAACTTTGTACTTGGCATTTCAACCATTGCAGGCAGTGTCCTTTGTTCATCTTTTGCAGATGATAAATTATTGCAATGGTCCTCTTTGGATGCCTTAGCACAATCATCTTGTCTAAAATGCTTGAGACTCTTTTCTGCTATTAAGTTTGGGTTGTTAAGAAGCTCTATTGGATGTTTAGACGCGGCTGCATTTGTATTTGCAGTGGGTAAAATCAACGTTTTAATGTGGTTGTACGCGTAGCGTTTTATGCCCTAGTTTGGGAACTTTGTATTTGGTATTACATTGATTATGTCCTATTATTTGTTTGTTTTATCACAGCGCGTCGATATGCTTTATCAATTCTAGTTATTCTCAATTTTTAGTTATCTTTGTGGTGCTTCATGGTAATTTTTTTCTCAAACAGTATATTACCTGGATCAAGCACTCTCACTATCTGATCACTTAATAGACTCAAAGTTTTACATAGTTTTTTTAAATAGATTTTTAGTATTTAATAATATTTAATTAGATTTATAGTATCTAATAATGTTTAATTGAATTTATAATGTTTAATCAATTTTATAGTATTTAATAATATTTAATTAGTTTTGTAGTATATAATAGTATTTAATCAATATTTAATTAGTTTTATAGTATATAATAGTATTTAATCAATATTATAGTAGTTAATTATATTTAATTAGTTTTATAGTATTAAATTATATTTAATTAATTTTATAGTATTTAATAATATTTAATTAGTTTTATAGTATATAATAGTATTTAATCAATATTATAGTATTTAATTATATTTAATTAGTTTTATAGTATTTAATTAATTTTATAGTATTTAATAATATTTAATTAGTTTAATCGTATTTAATAAGATTTAATTAGCTTTATTGTTATTTATTAATATTAAATCATAATTTTTAATAGTATTTGATTATATTTATAAAATGCGGGTGTATAAAGAAAAAAAACATGGGTGACTATATCAATCCTTTCAACTTTCTTTCACCATTCAAAAAATATTCGTACTTTCCCTTCCTTTTTATTTTCCTTTTCTTTTTTACTTTCCCTTCCTTTCAATTTTCTGTCTTTCCTGTTAAATACAGCCTTAGTGTTATGCCCTGAGACCTGTGTTTGGTCTTAACTTTTGTACTACATTATTGATATTTATATGGATATCCTGGCACTGTCATTATCATGATTTATTATACATTTGCGCATATGTATGTTTACATGATGATGTCCCTTGAGATATTTCTATCTCAGTTTGTTTTGTCCTTAGTGGAGTACCATAGTGGATATGAGACAACAATGGTGCAGGTGAGATTAGTTTATGTGCTGGGTAGCATGGGTTGCTTAATGTAGGCTTATGGGTATATCAAGGTAGATATACTGGATTGACCAGCCGTGAAGTTTTAACTTGGTGTCTGAAGTTAAAATTCATAGTGATAGAAGTGTATCAATCCTTTGACTTGAGGGAGATTGTGTTTTTGTATAGTAAGAGATATGCTTTGATACAACCTAACTCCTCGCCATAAAGAGAAGGTCATAACGGTTGTCATTGGGTGTATCTTGAGCTGTATGAGAGATGCATCTGCCAATAGAGGATTTGCCCCTTCCTTGTGAGGAAGCTTGATGTCCATGGGCCCCTACATGGTTGCATGATTGAAAGTGTGTGGCCACACCTAAGTTTAGCCTGATTTAGTCATGACCATTATGATTGGGATAAACAAGTGTGACATGCTTGTCCAATCTGGACGTCAGCCTAGCAAAGGGACTAGCATACGCGAATACCTTATCACAGTTTAGGGGTTGTCGATGACAACATTAATTATGATGACCTGGGTAGCAGCGATGTACTGCTAGGTGCCACTCAGTGCTTGTGATGATTAGGTTATCACTGCCAACGTCTGAGGAACCTACAGGGTCGCACACCTAGACGCTCGAGATTTCGTATTGATGGGATAGCCTCAGATCGAATCTATGGATAGTTCGGATTGGTTTGAGATTATTATGCATCACGGATGCATGTTATGAGTTGAGAGGCTTCTTATATACTTTAGTGATCAAGTTGACTCTAGTTGACCTCAGGTGACCACTTTTGACTCCAGTTGACTAAGTCTTAATCTACGGGTCGAAACTTGGGTTAGGAGCGAAATGTTTCGGTGGCTTAATAACTTGATTTAGTTGGGCCCATAAGCTTTAGTTGTCTATCTGAATATAATATTTAGATATATTCAATTAATTAATTAATTAATCATAACTTAAGTTGTGGGGGCCACAACTAAACCTGGTAAATAAGGGGCTAGGGGCGCATACATCTATGAGCAATCATCTTATAAACCCTAGCCGCCAAGGTGAACATATCCACTCTTTTTAGCCGCCTCTCTCTTCCTCTTGGCACCTCCCTAGATGGTTGTCGCCCCTCCTCCTTAGGGGATAGCTTACTCCCTTTGGCGTAGGAGGGAATCAGATAGCCTTCTCCTTCCTTTGTGCTCTCCTTGTTGGTGGTGCATTAGAGAAGAAGAGGGCAGCATCTACATCAAGTTGGCGCACTTCCTTGGTGGCGCAACTTGAAAGATCAGCACCTTGGTGCAACTTCTAGCTGGTGCTCAAGCAAGGTGATCTTCTCCCTTGGTGTGGATCTCTTCTCCCAAAGCTAGCAAGAGCGTAGAGGAAGAGGAATCTCGAAGGAGTCCATGCGTGCATGAGTGTAGAGGACAGGCCACTTGTGCATCTCAAAGCCTCGTTAACAACTCCTAATTTGTGATTAAAGGTATATACCTGTTGTGTCTGCAAGTACACAGATACTCGAAGTAATAAAATAGATATTGAACCACAGAGACCTATGTGTTAAGTACCAAATAATTGTTTTCTCACTAGCTAAGCAAATTGAATATGATGAAAACACAAACGGAAAGTAAACTAAATATCTGAGAGAGAAACTGGGACTAGGGGTTCATCCACCTTAATTCTAATGACTAGAAGAGAATAAAGGTTGTCAGTCAAATTTTATTACGATAAAGATTTAATTTACTTCATAAAAGGATTATCTCGCTCTCGCATAGACAATCATACAAAGGACCAATCCTCACTCTCGTGCAAGATCTATCCAATGCTGGAAATAAGTAAATCATTGAACAAAGAACTCAAGGATCACTCTTGTGCATCCGAATTCTAAATCAAATATTTCATTTGGAAACTCAAGGATCACTCTCGTGCATCCTGAAACTCATCACAAGTTCTACTTAAGATTTTCTAACGTTCCGATCCTCACTCTCGTGCAGGATCTTTACGTCTAACACATTAACTCAATCCAAAGAATTAGAAACTAAACATGGCAATAAAATCACTAAAAATCAGAATTCGAAGAACTACTTAATCTCTTACGATAGTTCTAAACTCAACAATTCTTAGGGTTCCAAATTTCACAATCAACCTCTCGGTCTATTTCAAAAAATTTTAAAACATGCTGATGTTTATAAAACTAAGGAGAATCAAAGAACAATCAATCACAAAAGTAAAATTATCATAATAAAATTACCATGACAAAAGTTAATGTTTTATAGTCATTAATAGACCAAGGGGATTACACCCCATGTCCCATAAAATGATCTAAGCTTGCATGGTGAAAGGATTACAATAAACCATAATTTCAGAGGATTAGAAATCGAAAAATGGAAGAAAAGTTACAAAACAGGTGCTGTAATGAAATTACAGCACCGTAATTGCCTTTGAACAGCGTTATCATCACTGTTTCATTGATTTCTTCTCCGTCTGATCTCCTTTCACTCTAAAATTTCTGGTGTGTCCTTCCCTTCTCTAGGTGAAGCTTCAATGTAAAAATCACAACCTAAGGTGTCCTCTACGGCTCTCGACGTGAGGCCAAACCCTAAGCACCTCTCTGTTGATTGCTCCCTCGATACTCGATAAAAGTTGGTGCTTTGAGTACCTTTATCTTCTCCTCATTACAATGAATCTGCCACTTCTTTCAGATTTCCATTTGGACTTCTGGATCACAAGATATGGTCCACGCAAGATTTGGGCGGAAAAATCGGGAAATTGGGGTTAAAAATACGGTACCGTATCCGGATTATGGCAGTGCCATATTTCCTTCTGTAAGTTTTGGGCAGCAAATACGGTACCGTGTTTTTATCGCCCAATTATATGGTAGTGCTGTATTCTTGCTGAAATCTTCTGGTCAGAATTTCCACAAAATACGGTACCAAGTACCTTCATATGTTAGTGCCGTATTCTTGTCAAACTTTTCTGGTTGAAAACGCTGAATAATATAGCACCGTGTAGTTTCATACGATAGTGTCGTATTTCACCCAAGTCTTTTGGTTGGTGTCTGATGCGAAATACGGTACCGTGCAAATCATGCCCAAAAATACGATAGTGCCGTATTTTTGCTAGAAGGTCCATTTTGACTTAAAATTTGATGGGTATACTCCTCTTGATGGTTATAACTCATTCATGCATTGAGATTGCTTGAAAACCGGTGATAATGATGCCTTTTTGCCTGAAATTGATCAAAAATCAAAGATGGTGTAGATTCCGAAGCTTTTGGCAAAAAAGATATAAAAACAAAGCAAGAGAGTAAGATTATGGCTCAAAAGACTACCAAAAAAGTATGAAAAACATTATGAAATTTAGAGTCATCAAACACATAAGGCTCAAACTTTGCTTGTCCTCAAGCAAATAAGTAGAATAAAGAACACTGCTATGGAAAGTATACCCTTTTCGTGAAAAATAAATTTCTAAAATATAATCATTTATGAAATATTCCATCAACTTTTTGCACAAAATTTCAGATAAATGCATCATCCTCTGAATTTAATCCTTAAGATTCACAACTTGATCAAATAAAACTTCGCAACACGCATAATAAAAAAATCTCAATCTCATGATTTCACATTTGTTTCAGTTTAAATCTATCATACCTTTGTTTATAGGAATAAAGTCTCCAAGATCTTTTTCCACATAGAATCTCTCTTTTCTTGCCCCTCTCTTTTTTTTTAATTTTTGTTTTTGCATATACCCACATAGATGTATACTTTTTATTTTAGACTTCAACTATTTTCTTAGGTACCACTGTCAATTTTACACAGTGCCAAGTAGAGGAGTCATTATTATTATTTTTTTCTGTCTTTTTTTTATAGACTTCAACCCATCACTTAGGTACCACTGTCAATTTTGCATAGTGCTAAGTAGGGGAGTCTCTCACTATTTTTGTGGATCTTGAAGTCTTTCTTCCCAACAAATAGTAAGATAAACTAAACATCAACTAGGTTAATCAATTGACATCAATTCAAAAATTACACTCATATGCTCATTTTATTCAAGAAAGATGTTTTATTTTTAGATTGCATTCATCAAACAACATACCTACGCAAAAACCTTATGCATCAATCAATGAAGGATTTCAACAAGTAGATATATATTGAAGAAATAAATTTAACATAATAAGTATATCTCCATTCCCAGGCATGCATGAACATTCATAATCATAGAAAAATCTACACACTACTCATCACATGGATTCATGTCATAAAAATTTTTAAACATAAAAAATCTCTAAATCAATGCAAAAGGTGTGAAGCATGAAACTCATAGAATCATAGTCAAAAGTGTGACATGATAGACTCAAGCAACTTCATAGAATAGAAATCTCAATGAGTGATATATCAAAAGCTAATCAAAGATGCAAACCATAATCATGAATAAAAGAGAGTGCAAATGATACTCACAAAACTATATAGCAAGCTCTGACCGAAATACATAAGGCTCAGACCAAAAATAGTGTCGGGGCAGATGCTGCAATGTCCAAAGATGTGCCTTTTGAAATTTTACCTGCACGATTTTAAATACATAAGGCTCAGTCTAAAAATAGTCTCAAAAAATAATAATGATAAAAATATTTTTCTCAAAGAAGAATCAGAGATATCATCGATGGTCCAGAAGAGTGCTGGTGGAAAAAGCTGATGCAGCTGAGAAGCAAAGGGTGAACAGAGGCTAGCTGAAAAGCTGCTAGCAATGATGATGGTGCCGACAGTAGAGTGAGTAATCTCTAGCGGCCTGCTAGAGAATACAGTCCTGGAGGTGAGATCATCGGCCGGTGGGTGCCAGAAATAATGCTGCATAGATAAAAAAAATCAGTCACTAATGAAGAGTCTGCTGCATAAATAAATCAAATCAATGGAAATAGAGACAGTAGAAGAAGTAAGAATCTGTAGATGGTATAATCCAGTGTCGACGGCTAGAAACAGTGATGTCAGAGGCAGATGCAGTGGTAGCTAGAGGTGGAAGACAATTATTTTTTAAGATTTCTAGATCTGGAGGCAAAAGAAGCTATAACATGTAGAAAATAAACAGTGCAACTAGTGAATTTTTTAAGAAAAGTAGCCATACCCAAAAATAAGATTTAATGACCCAAAAGAAAAATGGACAGAACCATGTGGTAGAATAAAACGTGTTCTTTCCAAATGTATAAAAATCAAAGGATCAAAATCTGTCAGAAATTTAGGGCATCAGCAGAAAGAAGGCTACTCATATTACAAAACTGCAAAAATTGCACAAAAGTAAATCAAATTCGAAAAGTTGCCATGTGTCCTAGAATGATCAGAAAATATTTTCATGAAAATAACTCATCCACGGGATAGAACGGCACACAAACTTCATATTCCATGGGAAAAATCAGGGTTTCAAGTCACCGAAGCATCTCAAATACTTGCAGCAAAAGTGCTAATCATATTAGTTAAGAAAAACTGCTGCAGAAATTAATCAGAATCGAAAAGATGCAATGTGTTTCAGAAAAAATATCCAGATGATAGACAAAGATGAGTAGTTCATGATAGTGCCAAAGATCAAAATTTTTCCCAACCCAGTTTCTTAAAATCGCAGCAAGAATACACCAACTCAGATTAGCAGAAAGAAGTTTTAAAATATGGTACCGTTAAACACCTTACGGCAGTGCCGTAATTTACACAAATTCTCGGGTAAAAAAAACTCAAAACTACGGTATCGTAAATTATCTTACGGCAGTGCCGTAAAATACCAAAAACTCTCGGGATGAAATAGGACCAATATTACGGCACCGTAAAGAATATTACAGCAGTGCCGTATTTTTCACAAAATTTTATTTTCCTGCAAAATGAAAAGAAAAATTAATTCTAAAAATAAACTAAAATAAAAGAAACTAAGCTAAGTGATAATTCTTGGGTTGCCTCCCAAGAAGCGCTAATTTTTATGTCATTAGCTTGACCAAAAATCAAATCGCATTGTGAAGCAGATGAATCAGTACCAAAGTAAAGAGCAAACAATTTTCTGCATTTCCTTTGTCCAAAAATTTTAGCCACTAATCCAAAAATCCAGAATTGCATATAAATCACAATCAAAGTGGCTTCCTTAAATATGAAAAAATCAAAATCAAAATTTTCAATGATTTTCCTATGTTTGTTAGAGAGCAAAATCATAAGTCCTTTCTTCATATTTATATTTTCAATGGCTATAGGACTTTGATTAAAAAAATATAAGCATTGGATCATCAAAATAAACTTTCTGTCCCAAATCAGGTTCCTCAATAAAGCATAGTTTTTCAAATACATCAGAAGATTCAACAGTAGATATGGGCAAAGTATCAAAGTGAGATTCATTCAAATCCTTATCAAGATCCTCATATCTGACATCAAATAACTTATAAATTTCAAAATTATCATCAAAATCGAAGTGAGACTGTTCAAAATTAGTTCCCTCATATCCTTCATCAGAATTAACCATAAACAATATATTATCAAAAGAATCAATTTCATCAAAAGAGGGTTTTTCAATTTCAATTTCTTCAAACTTTTTCACAAATATATTATCAAAGGAATCAATTTCAAAATTATCAAAATCATAGTGAGATTCATTAATATTCACATAAGGCTCAATCTCAAAACAATCATAATCAGAGGGGGAATTTTCTAAATCAATTTCTTCAGTTTCCAAATCAAAAGCAAATAAACAATCTTGTTGTGCTATCTGGGTTTCTAACATTTCAGTATTAGCACATATATCATCTAGCCTATGTTTATGGGTCTCATGTGCCTCCTTGTTGTTGGTTTCTGCAAGTGCGCAGAATTATCGAGTAATAAAGAAAGATATCGAACCACAGAGACCTTATTGTTAAGTACCAAATAGATATTTTCTCACTAGCTAAGCAAGCCGAATATGATAGAAATAACTATCCAAAGAATATGCTAAAGAGATAATCACAGAGAGAAAACTGGGACTAGGGTTTCATCCACCTTAATTTCAATGACTAGACATAAATAAAAGGTTGTCAAACTAATTTTATCATGATAAAGACTTAATTTACTTCATAAAGGGATCATCTCACTTTCGTGCAGACAATCATGTAGGGATCAATCCTCACTTTTGAAAGTGGGGTGAAACCCTAAACGCATGCACTTCTAAAATTTGCATGGGCGGAAATAGGGATTTCATGAAGATCGCATGTGGCATGAACGTATGATTAACCATATGTTTGCAAAGATCAAGTTGTGATCTTACCAAAGCCATTGTTTGGATGGCGACTTGGAAGCAAGAGGGCAAGCGGCTCTCCTCCAAAGTGGACGCACACAAGATGGCAATGGCTTCCTCCCTTGGCGTGAACCTTGTGCTAGCAAAGCTCTTCAAGGTGTCCTTGATGCGTGAAGGAGATGAGATCTTTTCTTCTTGGCTGACCGAATCTCCTCCTTGGCATGAAGACAACCCAAGACGAGAGGAGAAGAGGCGAGAGCACTATGGCGTTCGAACGTGGGAGCGTTTTTCTTCTCAAAGAAAAACGCCTTCCAAATATAGTATGTTCACAACTCCACTTGAAGCCACCACTTAAAGCCATCGATAACTCCTCTCCTCTTTGAACCATGCGTTCACATAAGTGAACCGGTTCAAATTAATTCGGTTCAATTGCATTTGGTTCAAAGACCAAATCAAACCAGCATTGGTTCAGATCTTGTCAAACCAAATGGCTCAAGATCTAACCATTCATCTCTTGATGCTCCTGATCTCATCGATCAAGCATCAATTCTCTCGATCGAAGCTTACCGATCTCAAGCCCTAATCAATCAAACATGATCAGACCAGATCTCACTTACAATCAGAGTTTAAACTCCTTTAAACTGAACCAAAACAATTCAGTCCACACGATCTGACATAAGTAAGCCATATCATCAAATTGTGCGACCCTAAGGGTTTCCTTTAATGTCGGTAACGATAACTTACGTTATCACGAACAGAGAGGGGTATCTAGCAACACATCACTGTCTCCCGATATAAAGGAAAGAGTCTTCCAAGACTACACCCAAACACAGCACAAGTGTGAATTCAATTCACTAGGCATACATGTTTCCTTTGCCACTGGATGTTCTCGTTGGACAAGCGTGTCAAGCCTGTAACTTCAACATGATGAGAGTGGTTAGATCAGATGAACATAGTCATCTGGGTATGGCCATACACTTTCTCAACCATCTCATACAGGGGGCCCCTTTAGAACATCACACTCCAACTAGGATTGGCAATCCTATATCTATCACTAATGCCCTAACATGACTCATGCCCATTATCCAAGATAATCTATAACCATTATATTTCAAATGATATTGAACTACCTCAAGACAATGCCAATCATCATTTAGAAACACAAGTGATCTCAAGTCAGAGGAAATATGCCACTTGTTTGCATATAAGGATTATTCACATTGTGACAAACAATCGAACACCCTTAGTAGGGTCTGTCCAGTACATCCAATGCACCTATGAGTCTACAACTTATTCCATGCTCGAAGCATCCTATAAGATTAGAACACATATTAGTCTCAATCATATCAAGGCTCTCTCATGTTTACCAAGATATCTCGACTAAGGACTATACTGCATGTCAGCCAAGCTGAACACCATTGAGACATTATTCAGAAGTATACATATAGCAGCAGATAATGCAACAACCTGAATAACAACCATTGCCTTTATAAACATAGTTTATACATGATACTGATAATTACCCAAGGCCTCAAACATTAGCCTTAAGGGCATACTCCAACAATCTCCCACTTGCACTTAATCTAATGGTTGAGAAATCTCAAACCCATATTATTACAGTGCTTCTCATGCTTCTGCTACGCCAGAGGCTTTGTAAGCGGGTCAGCTAGATTGTCATCTGTATGAACCTTGCAGATCTTGATCTCTCCTCGATCTATGATCTCACGGATCAAATGAAACCTTCTCTGTATGTGCTTGGACTTCTGGTGCGACCGTGGTTCCTTTGCTTGTGCTATTGCTCCAGTGTTATCACAGAAGATAACCAATGGATCTGCACTCGAAGGAACAACACCAAGTTCTTGAACGAACTTACGAATCCACACTGCCTCCTTTGATGCTTCTGAGGCTGCAACATACTCGGCTTCTGTTGTGGAATCAGCAACAATTGATTGTTTGAAACTTTTCCACACCACTACTCCTCCATTCAAGCTAAAAACATAGCCTGATTGTGATCGGAAATCATCCTGGTCAGATTGGAACGAAGCGTCAGTATATCCTTCAATACTGAGTTCTTCCTGACCTCCATAAATCAAGAACATATCTTTGGTCCTCCGAAGATATTTCAAAATGTTCTTGACCGCAATCCAGTGTGCCTTACCTGGATTACTTTGGAATCGATTGGTCACGCTTAACCCATAAGCGACGTCTGGGCGAGTACACAACATCGCATACATAATGGATCCAATAGCCGAAGCATAAGGCGTATTGTCCATTTCATCTTTCTCAGACTGTGTTTGAGGACACTGGCTCTTAGAAAGATTCAGACCATGTCTGACTGGAAGATATCCTCTTTTAGAATTTTCTAAATGGAATCTCTCCAGGACTTTATCGATGTAAGTACTCTGGCACAGCCCGAGAAGCCTCTTAGATCTATCTCTGTAGATCTTCACACCTAATACATAGGCTGCTTCTCCTAAATCTTTCATCTGGAAACATTTTCTTAACCATGCTTTAACGGCATGCAGTTCAGGAATATCGTTTCTAATGATCAAGATATCATTGACGTAGAGGACTAGGAAAATAATCACGCTCCCACTAAACCTCTTATATACACACGGGTCATCTTCATTTTTGATGAATCCAAATTCACAAACTGATTCATCAAAACGAATATTCCAGCTTCTCGATGCTTGCTTAAGTCCATAAATGGACTTCTTTAATTTGCATATTTTATGACGATCTGATGGATTGATGAAACCTTCAGGTTGTGTCATATACACATCCTCTTCTAGTTTTCCATTAAGGAAAGCGGTCTTCACATCCATTTGCCAGATCTCATAATCATAATATGCAGCTATGGCGAGAATAATCCGAATAGACTTGAACATGGCTACAGGAGAGAAAGTTTCATCATAATCTATCCCGTAGATTTGTTTGAAACCTTTCGCAACTAGCCTGCCCTTATAGGTAACTACGTTACCATCCATGTCAATCTTCTTCTTGAAGATCCACTTACAGCCTATAGGGATTACTCCCGGAGGCGGATCAACCAAATCCCAGACTTGGTTATCTGACATGGAGTCCATCTCGGCTCGCATAGCTTCAAGCCATCTTGCTGATTCCGGTCCACTGACCGCATCCGCATAAGTAAGGGGTTCATCATCAATGATGTAGACTCCGTCATAGCGCTCAGGCTGTCGACGGATCCTTCCCGATCTTCGTGGTTCCCGTTGAAGAGTCCCCTTCAAGGGGGAGCGAAACCCTAATCAGGTGGCGCATAAAACTTTCATAGCGGAATCTAGGGTTTCAAATGATCTTTCGCAAGAACATATGATCAACTTAAATAATGTTTGGATTGATACCATAGCCATTTGCGTTGGATGGCGATTTGGAAGAAGAGAGAGCAACGTTGATCTCCTCCAAAGAGTTCACACACAAGATGAAGATCGCCTACTCCCTTGGCGTTCCTTGTGCTAGCAAGTCTCCAAGGTTTTTCTTGTCGAATGGAAGGGAATGATGGATGAAGACTCTCTTGGCCGAACTCTCTCCTACGTTAACCACACTTTTTTGCAAGAGTGTCTCGTCGAGAGGAAGAGGCAAGAGGAAGTCACGAAACCGAAGTGGAGACGTTTTCCTCAAACGTGGAGACGTTTTTCTATAATGGGAAAAACCGACTTCCAAACATGGAAAGCCCTTAACTCCATGCGTTCATGCGATCCATGTGTTCACTCCAAGTGAACCGATCGCTCCTCTTTGAACCAAGCCATGGTTCAATTGCATTTGGTTTAAAAACCAAATCAAAATCAACCCAAGCCATTAGTCCAGATCAAATTAAACCCTAAGGTTCTAGATCTGACCGTTCATCACTTGATGCACTTGATCTCACCAATCTAGCATCAACACTCTCGATCAAAGCTTACCGATCTCAAGCCCTAATCAATCAAACATGATCAGACCAGATCTCACTTACAATCAGAGTTTAAATCCCTTTAAACTGAACCAAAACAATTCAGTCCACACGATCTAACATGAGTGAGCCATATCATCAAATTGTGCGACCCTGAGGGTTTCCTTTAAATGTCGGTAACGATAACTTACGTTATCACGATCAGTGAGGGGTATCTAGCAACACATCACTGTCTCCCGATATAAAGGAAAGAGTCTTCCAAGACTACACCCAAACCACAGCACAAGTGTGAATCCATTTCACAAGGCATACATGTTTCCTTTGCCACTGGATGTTCTTATTGGACAAGCGTGTCAAGCCTGTAGCTCCAATATGATGAGCATGATTAGATCAGATGAACATAGTCACCTGGGTATGGCCATACACTTTCTCAATCATCTCATCCAGGGGGGACCCCTTTAGAACATCACACTCCAATTAAGGAGACGGCAATCCTATATCTATCACTAGTGTCCTAACCTGACTCATGATCATTATCCAAGATAGTCTATAACCATTATGTTTCAAATGATATTGAACTAACTCAAAATAATGACAATCATCATTTAGAAACACAAGTGATCTCAAGTCAGAGGACATGTGCCACTTGTAGCAAACAAGGATTATTCACATTGTGACAAGCAACTGAATATCTCAATAGGGTCTGTCCAGTACATCCAATGTACCCATGAGTCTACATCTCATTCCATGCTCGAAGCATCCTATAAGATTAGAACACATATTAGTCTCAATCATATCAAGGCTGTCTCATGTTCACCAAGATATCTCGACTAAGGACATAGAGCATGTCAGCCTAGCTGAACAGCATTGAGACATTATTCAGAAGAACACTTATTGCAGCAGACAATGTAACAAACTGAATAACAACCATTGCCTTTATAAACTTAGAGTTTATACATGATACTGATACAATCCCAAGGCCTCAAACATTAGCCTTAAGGGCATACCCCAACACCCGTGATATCTGAGTCTCAGGTTGTTCAGTAACCTGTTTTATTGGCTCAGGCACATCCAACTGAGTTTGACTACTTTGTCCTTCTTCTGGATTCTCATCCAGCTTTATTTCTCTCCCACTGGCCTCTTGCAGAAGAAATTCCTTCTCAAGAAAAATAGCCGTACGAGCAACAAATACTTTGTTCTCCTTGGGATCGTAGAAATAATAACCCTTAGTTTCTTTAGGGTAACCGACAAAGATACATTTATCAGATCTGCTCTCCAGTTTCCCAGAGGCGAGCTTTTTGACATAAGCCTCGCAACCCCAGATTTTAATAAATGTCAAGCTCGGCTGTTTCCCATACCATAACTCATATGGAGTCTTTGAAACGGCCTTGGATGGCACTCGGTTTAGTACCTTTGCAGCTGTTTCCAGTGCAAATCCCCAAAAGGAGTAAGGTAGAGCAGCCTGACTCATCATTGAACGAACCATATCCAATAAGGTTCTATTTCTCCTCTCGGACACACCATTCCATTGCGGTGTTCCTAGCGGAGTGAGCTGTGAGATAATCCCACACTCTTTCAGATAGTCAGTAAACTCTCGACTCAAGTATTCTCCACCTCGATCTGAACGAAGTGCCCTGATATTTCGGCCTAACTGATTCTGTACTTCATTTTTGAACTCTTTGAACTTGTCAAAAGATTCACTCTTATGTCTCATTAGATAGACATAACCATATCTACTGAAATCATCAGTAAAAGTAATGAAGTATAAATAGCCACCTCTGGCATGTTTACTAAATGGCCCACACACATCACTGTGAATGAGGTCAAGTAAACCTGAAGCCCTTTGACCTTTATTAGAAAAAGGAGACTTCGTCATTTTACCCATTAAACAAGCTTTGCATGTATCAAGCTCCTCATAGGAGAATGATCCCAGCAGTCCATGGTCATGCAACCGCTTAATGCGCTTCTTGTTAATATGGCCTAAACGACTATGCCATAGCAAGGTGCTGTCATCAGCATACTTGGCTTTCTTATTATCAATTTGTTGTACAGAACATTCCATGTCCAACATGTATAACCCATTGTTAATCGACCCAGTAGCATAAACAATATTATCAAATGAAATACAACACTTTAAAGTTTTGCATTCAAAGGAAAACCCTTTCCTAACAAGAGCAGGAATAGAGATAATATTCTTAGTTATGCTCGGTACAAAATAACAATTGTCCAGTTCTAATACAAGACCAGATGGTAAAGAGATGTTATATTGTCCTACAGCAACAGCAGCAACCCGTGCCCCGTTTCCAACTCGTAGGTCCACCTCATGCTGTCCCACCTGTCTTCTTCTCTTGAGTTCCTGTACATTTGAACAAATGTGAACTCCACATGCAGTGTCCAACACCCATGAAATAGAAGAAGATACCATGACTTCAGTCACAAAAATACCTGAGCCAGAAGCGAAAGGCTTGCTTCCCTTCTTATCTCCTTGGAGCGCTTTACAGTCCCTCTTCCAGTGACCCAGCTGGCCACAATGGAAGCATCTGTTGTCCTTCGACCGCTTCACCTTTTGTTTCAGAGCCTTGTTATAGCTCTTGATAGGGGCTTTGCCCTTCTTCCCCTTCTTCTTGTTCCTTGAAGGAACCATCAAGACAGAGGATGAAGGCTTTCCCTTCTCAAGAGTCTGCTCTGTAGTACAGAGCATGTTCAGTAACTCTGCCGGTGTACAGTCGATCTTGTTCATATTAAAATTAATGATGAATGGATCGAAAGAGGCCGGGAGAGACTGCAAGATGATGTCTACAACAAGCTCCTGATTGACGGTGTGTCCCAGTTTCTCTAGAGCCTCTTTGTACCCAATCATCTTGAGTACGTGAGCTCCCACTGGACTCCCTTCAGTCAGTTTGCTCTGAAAGAAAAGTTTTGTCAAGTTATAGCGTTCTGTCCTTGCCTGTGCAGCATACAGCATCTTGAGATTTGCTATAATTTCAATAGCAGATAAATCCTCATGCTGACGCTGTAGCTCTGGCGTCATAGACGCAAGCATAAGGCAAGCGACATCAATGCTATCATTGACATGCTTCTCATAAGCATCCAGAACCGCCCTTGCGGCGTTCGCAGCGGGTTGAGGCGGTATTGCCGTCTCAAGGACATACAGCTTCCTCTCAGCCTTAAGAACAATCTTAAGGTGTCCGTACCAGTCTGAGAAGTTTGGCCCAGCAAACTTCTCCCTTTCCAGTAAGGATCGCACATTGAACCCTGTGGTGTTCGTTGCTGCAGGAATCTACAACATAGCAAGAACAACAAGGTCAGTATCCATGTTAGAATCATTCCAGGACTTAAGAGTGATTATTTTCTCACTATTTTATCTGACTGAAAAATCCAATAAAACAGTCCGAAAGAGTAAAACTCTTTTAGTGAGATGGGATCCAGATTTCATACTTGGTCTCCGCGTCCCGCTCAGGCGAGATAAGATGCACAGAGAGTTCAAGCACTAATCACTGGTAGGCTATGCATGCCAATCGCCAACCCGTGCGATTCCCCTTCATCTAGGCAATCCAGAAGACTGTGCCAACTGAGTTGGTACAACACAGTTTCTGATTCCACAGATGGCTGCCTCCATATAGCTAACATATGCTCAATATGTAGCCTACATGGTCAAGCTGACCTGACCTACTCCCTGGACCACCACGTGCTATGCTGAGCAACGAGAAGCGATAAATCCCTTCTCTATAACACGCAGGTGTAACCACACACCGTCTGAAGATAGCTGGGCGTGCCCACTGAGTGGGTACAACACGGCCCCAACGATAGTCAGAACAGTGAGGTTTCGCGTCAGAAGGCTTACGTGCTTGATATTTAACGTTGGATTTTAACGGTCCTTTTATCTTCTTACTAACATGCATATCCTATGGTGATAGCAGAAGATTAACTCATGCAGGTGCTAATATTACTTAAACAGTAAATAGACAGCACAATGATCTTATGTGGTAAACGCCCATTAAGCCTAAGTAAAACCCTAGTTTTACACAAGTCTTCACTTGTGCTCTTCATGGGTCTTTTGCACTTCATCTGGCTCAGCCCGGGCCCAAGCGCCCTCTGCAGCTCAGATGCGCCCACTAGGTAGCATGCGCCTCTGCCATGTATGCTCTGTGCTCATGTTTGATTAATTTACATTTAATCTATCTAGACATGATTTGACTCGCAGGTCAATTACACATTAACATAAATTGAAATGTGATTCGCAGATCACAAAAATAATTTACAATTAATTAATCCAGGCACGCAGGCCCCAGCACAGCATACAAATAGGGCAGCCCACATAAGATGAAATAGACATGCAATCAGGTTAAACAAACAACATGTGATCCAAACATGAAAGTAAAATTTTTGAAAAACCCCATGGTATCAATTTTATTTCCTTATGTGCCCTACTACCTTACAACGGTCCATTAATAGGGATCCACTCATCAGACCAAGTCAGACCCACTGCCCTTGCATGCACCAAGTCATAACTGACTTGCGTCGACCTCATGGTCAACAATGCATGCCTTAAGGGCTGAACGTCCCACATGATTTCTGGCAAGCGGGTGTGACCCCGGGCTTTAATCATGATCGTTCACTGGTTGCCTCAATCAGACATCGCTACACGCCTTTCTGCAGTCGACCTATAGCCACCTCATGCTTGCGCATAGGTGCTATCTGGTCGACCCATCTAGGCTGTCAGATGGTCTGATCAGACTGTTGGGTCTAGACTAGACTGATGACTTCAACCCTAGTAACCCGTCTAAGTATTTCAAGTAGGCGTTTATAGATCTAAGTGGATGGCGCGCAAGATGTTAAGTTTTTGGTAAAAACAACTTTCAACATGCGCCAACATACATCATGCGCAACAATAAATAAAACCCAAAATACATCTAAAGTCTAGCATGTATTTTCGCATGATGATTTGGCTTAGATCTACTTATAAACCAAGCATGGATCACACAAAGAAGCAATCATATAGATCATACCGAAACTATGCTCTGATACCAATTGAAAGTGGGGTGAAACCCTAAACGCATGCACTTCTAAAATTTGCATGGGCGGAAATAGGGATTTCATGAAGATCGCATGTGGCATGAACATATGATTAACCTTATGTTTGCAAAGATCAAGTTGTGATCTTACCAAAGCCATTGTTTGGATGGCGACTTGGAAGCAAGAGGGCAAGCGGCTCTCCTCCAAAGTGGACGCACACAAGATGGCGATGGCTTCCTCCCTTGGCGTGAACCTTGTGCTAGCAAAGCTCTTCAAGGTGTCCTTGATGCGTGAAGGAGATGAGATCTTTTCTTCTTGGCTGACCGAATCTCCTCCTTGGCGTGAAGACAACCCAAGACGAGAGGAGAAGAGGCGAGAGCACTATGGCGTTCGAACGTGGGAGCGTTTTTCTTCTCAAAGAAAAACGCCTTCCAAATATAGTATGTTCACAACTCCACTTGAAGCCACCACTTAAAGCCATCGATAACTCCTCTCCTCTTTGAACCATGCGTTCACATAAGTGAACCGGTTCAAATTAATTCGGTTCAATTGCATTTGGTTCAAAGACCAAATCAAACCAGCATTGGTTCAGATCTTGTCAAACCAAATGGCTCAAGATCTAACCATTCATCTCTTGATGCTCCTGATCTCATCGATCAAGCATCAATTCTCTCGATCGAAGCTTACCGATCTCAAGCCCTAATCAATCAAACATGATCAGACCAGATCTCACTTACAATCAGAGTTTAAACTCCTTTACACTGAACCAAAACAATTCAGTCCACACGATCTGACATAAGTAAGCCATATCATCAAATTGTGCGACCCTAAGGGTTTCCTTTAATGTCGGTAACGATAACTTACGTTATCAAGAACAGAGAGGGGTATCTAGCAACACATCACTGTCTCACGATATAAAGGAAAGAGTCTTCCAAGACTACACCCAAACACAGCACAAGTGTGAATTCAATTCACTAGGCATACATGTTTCCTTTGCCACTGGATGTTCTCGTTGGACAAGCGTGTCAAGCCTGTAACTTCAACATGATGAGAGTGGTTAGATCAGATGAACATAGTCATCTGGGTATGGCCATACACTTTCTCAACCATCTCATACAGGGGGCCCCTTTAGAACATCACACTCCAACTAGGAGAGGCAATCCTATATCTATCACTAATGCCCTAACATGATGAAAGTCCCCTAAACAAGGGGGGGGGGGCGAAACCCTACTGGCGCATATGGAGGTTTTAAAGCAGCGGAATGGATTTCTAGGGATCGATAGCTTGAGATATGATCAACTTTTAAACCGATTGCAAACAAGAATGAAGGAATCGATTCTTACCGAAGCCATTCCTTGGATGGCGTTGTTGGGGTATGCCCTTAAGGCTAATGTTTGAGGCCTTGGGATTGTATCAGTATCATGTAATAAACTCTTGTGTTTATAAAGGCATGGTTATTATTCAGTTTGTTACCTTGTCTGCAGTAATAAGTGCACTTCTGAATAATGTCTCAAAGCTGTTCAGCTGGGCTGACATGCTGTAATGTCCTTAGTCGATATATCTTGGTGAACATGAGACAGCCTTGATATGATTGAGACTAATATGTGTTCTAATCTTATAGGATGCTTCGAGCATGGAATAAGATGTAGACTCATGGGTACATTGGATGTACTGGACAGACCCTACTAGGATATTCAATTGGTTGTCACAATGTGAATAATCCTTGAATGCGACAAGTGGCACATTTCCTCTGACTTGAGATCACTTGTGTTTTCTAAATGATGATTGTCATTGTTTTGAGGTAGTTCAATATCATTTGAAACATAATGATTATAGACTATCTTGGATGGTGAGCTTGAATCAGGTTAGGGCACTAGTGATAGACATAGGATTGCCGTCTCCTTGTTTAAGGAGTGTGATGTTCTAAAGGGGCCCCCTGGATGAGATGATTGAGAAAGTGTATGGCCATACCCAGGTGACTATGTTCATCTGATCTAATCATGCTCATCATATTGGAGCTACAAGCTTGACACGCTTGTCCAATAAGAACATCCAGTGGCAAAGGAAAGATGCATGCCTTGTGAGTTGATTCACACTTGTGCTATGGTTTGGGTGTAGTCTTGGAAGACTATTTTCTTTATATCGGGAGACAGTGATGTGTTGCTAGATACCCCTCACTGATCGTGATAACGTTAGTTATCGTTACCGACGTTTAAAGGAAACCCTTAGGGTCGCACAATTTGATGATATGGCTTACTTAAGTCAGATCGTGTGGACTGAATTGTTTTGGTTCAGTTTAAAGGGATTTAATCTCTGATTGTAAGTGAGATCTGGTCTGATCATGTTTGATTGATTAGGGCTTAAGATCGGTAAGCTTCGATTGAGAGAATAGATGCTAGATCGGTGAGATCAGGAGCATCAAGAGATGAACGGTTAGATCTGGAGCCTTAGGGTTTAATTAAGATCTAGACTGGATCGCTTGGCTTGGTTGGTTCTTGAACCGAACCAAATTGAACCGGCTCATATATGAGCGCATGGTTCAAAGGGAGAAGAGGTGGCGACTTGTTCACTTGGCGTGAACGTTTGAGCGAGTGGTGGTTTCTATTTTTAGAAACCATGATCTCCACTTGGAGATCTCTCACGTTCGAATAGAATTGATTCTATTCTCGCCTCTCCACCCATTATTCCTCTCGGCACTTTCGTGTGTGGCGACGCTTGGAGCTTTGAGGAGGATTCGGCCAAGAAAGGAAAATCGTCTCCATCCCTTCCATACGTTCAAGACTTCTTGGAACCTTGCTAGCACAAGGAGCACCAAGAAAGTAGGCACACTCTCATCTTGTGTGCGCATTCTCTGGAGGAGACCCCTGTCGATCTCTGCTTCCTAGACGCCATCCAAACGAAATGGCTATGGTATGAATCTAAACCTTATGAAGTTAATCATATGTCATTACGTAAGGTCTCTTGAAACCCTAGTTTCCGCTTGCAAAATTATTTGCGCCACCAATAGGGTTTCGCCCCCCCCCCCCCCCCCCTCTTGAAAGGGGTCTTACAATTGGTATCAGAGCCTGGTTGTTATCGTATGATCATATGATTGTTTCATGATTATGTGTGATCCTTGTTTTTGGTTGTAGATCTAATTTTCATCACATGCGAATCTACATGCTAGGTATTAGACGTTAGCGCTTGTGTGTATTCATGTTTTATTTTAATGCATGATTAGGATTGGCGCATGTTACATGTTTTCTAAAACGTTATCTTGCGCGCTTCCTTATTAGATCTAAGACGCCCCTGCTATAAACCCTTAGACGGGTTGATGGGGTTGAAGTCATCCTCTAGGTTAGATCAAATAGTCTGATCAGACCATCTGACAGCCTAGATGGGTCGACCAGATGGCACCCATGCGCAAGCATGAGGTGGCTATAGGTCGACTGCATCAAAGGCGTGTAGCGAGGTCTGGTTGAGACACCTGGTGAACGCACATGAGTTAGGCCCGGGTTCACACCCGCTTGCCAAAACTCATGATGGTTGTTCAGCCCTTGGCGCATGCATAGTTGACCACTGGGTCGACTCAAGTCAGTTAGGACTTGGTGCATACAAGGGCAGTGGATCTGACTAGATATGATGAGTGTGAAGAGTCCCCTTCAAGGGGGAGCGCAAGGGGGTGAAACCCTATGGATGGCGCATCTTTGATTTTTAAGCGGAAGCAAGGGTTTCAAGGGATCGGCTGCATGATATATGATCAATTAACATAAAGCTTGATAAAACCTACAAAGGATCATACCAATGCCATAGTTTCGATGGCGCCTTGGAAGCAAAGGCGCAAGTGCTCCTTCTCCAAAGAGGACGCACACAAGAGGATGAAGATGGCTACTTCTTGGTGTTCTTTGTGCTAGCAAAGACCTCCAAGGTGTGCTTGTCGCATGAAGGTGATGAGAAAAAGCTTGGCCGAGCCTCCCTCCTCTTCCTTGCGTCAACACTCTCGCATACCAAAGTGGAGATGCGATTAGAGCAAGAGGAGAAGCGTTAGGCGTTTCTCTTAGGAGATGGCGTTACATGACTTCCAATTATGGAAAGTCATGAAGCCATGCGCTCCCACTCCAAGCAAACCGCCCAAAACGCCTTATGGATCGAACCATGCGTTCACCCATGTGAACCGGTTCAATCCAAATTGGTCCAAACCAATTTGGTTCAAAGACCACATGAAACCAGCCCAAGCCATGGTCTAGATCTCTCTGAACCAAAATGGTTCAAGATCTAACCGTTGATCTCTTGACGCTTCTGATCTCACCGATCTAGCATCACTACTCTCGATCGAAGCTTACCGATCTCAAGCCCTAATCAATCACACATGATCAGACCAGATCTCACTTACAATCAGAGTTTAAATCCCTTTAAACTGAACCGAAACAATTCAGTCCACACGATCAGACTTAAGTAAGCCATATCATCAAATTGTGCGACCCTAAGGGTTTCCTTTAGATGTCGGTAACGATAACTAACGTTATCACGATCAGTGAGGGGTATCTAGCAACACATCACTGTCTCCCGATATTGTAACATCCCACATTCTTAACCCCAAATGAATAACACAATCACAAAGGTAATAGGATGTTTCATATAAGATCGATCAAATGCTAGGTAAAACCGAGTTCAAGAAAACACGATCTGAAAATTTTCATAATTCATAACCCATAAAATCTTCAAAGCACAAATCTCATAAATCACATAAAGGTACCTGCCACCACGCAATACGTGCACTAGACATATGCACGTTACAGTTGTATCAAAACCGATTGCAAAAATACACATCAACTTCAATTTCAAAACAAATCCACAAAATCGATTTTATAAACTAATACCAAACACCGAAACCAGGCCGAAGCCCGCGGTGACACAAAAATCCAACTCAGTTAACTGCCACGATTTGGCAACACAAATTCACATAGTTCACATCACATGGTTCACATAATTCATAGAGTTTAGCCACAACCGGCATCATAAGCATAAATACATTAAGCATAATTCACAGCATCCCTATAATGCTAACTGCGCCCCTGCTCTACACCTGAAAATAGTGAGGGGTGAGCTACACAGCCCAGTGAGTGGATAGTCTAATTGACCATCCATAACATACTCTCAAAAACATATGCAGATTATTTTAAAAATCTTTAACAGGATATCATGTCAACACATAATAACAAATTCAATGCAAAAGTCATATAAGCAGCCAAAATATACACACCAACATATAATAACCTCAGGTTCTAGAGTTATACTCTAAACCAACCGAACACACATATTCTAAACCAACTAAACACACCATACTTAATTAACCTAGTTGTCCAGCATATTCACAAAGTGACCAATATGGTCTAACCCGGCTTGGCCAAAGCACTGGGAGCTGCAAAATCTCGTGCAACCCATAAACATGGACAGTGAATAGAATCAGGAGGTGGCCCCCGTCAGGTCACGACGTGGCACGCTGGTCTATCACGCCATAACATAAAACGAGAATAGAATCAGGAGGTGGCCCCCGTCAGGTCACGACGTGGCACGCTGGTCTATCACGCCATAACATAAAACGAGAATAGAATCAGGAGGTGGCCCCCGTCAGGTCACGACGTGGCACGCTGGTCTATCACGCCATAACATAAAACGAGAATGATGACATCAAGAGGTGGCCCCTGTCTGACCAAGACATGGCACTTTGGGTCTTATATCATTCCCAACACATAAAAGAGTAATGACATCAAGAGGTGGCCCCTGTCCGACCAAGACATGGCACTTTGGGTCAAAACCCGTTCTCCCAAAAGGTTCCTACTGGACAACACACATATCTTATTTCATAATTTCACATAGGTGGACATATTTCACAAAGGTGGACTCCTAAGTGTCAACTTGACTCTAGGATAGCCATCACAAAAATCACATCGGACAGGCTGAACTTCAACCCCCATCACAATAATCATAATAGGCAGGTTGAACATCAACCCCCTCACATATCACAGTACAGGGCTGAAATTCAAACCCTTCACATATCACATAAGAACTATCCCCTTGAGTTCATAGTCACACCTAGCCTTAGTCCTAACCATCACATGACCACATAATTTTCCAAAAACACAACCCCACATAATTATCAAAGAATCACATAATGAAGATCACATAGTGTAGTCCTTATATTTCATGCTGATTAGTTCAGTGTAATCTTGCTATGTTATCACCCAATTCTTCTCAAACAAGGGTACATACTACACTCATAAAGAAACATAAAATTACAACAAGCATTCATCATAAAATCAACATAAAATGTAATACATACAAATTACCACAATTTATCAAACAATCCATAAATACACATAAAGGAATATTCATGATTTGCATTTAACAAGCATCCAAAAATTGACATAAAAATCATGTATTCATATTAATTACTACATGTGATCCACGGTTAACATAACATATTATTTACTAAATTTTAAACCTTAGTTAACATCAATCTCATGCTCAAAATCATTGATTTAAAACCTCCTAAATTCAATAAAAGAATACCTTAATTTTCATGTTGCTAACTTTCGGATTTCATAAATAAAATCATCAAAATTTCGGTTTTCAAAATATACACCCATTTGCCAAATTTCGGTTTTCACAAAAATACATCTTAATTCCATTGTTAGCATGATAAAATTTCCAACTTAAATCAAACCCTTAGTTAACAAGAATCATCATGAATAAATTAGGTTTTCATTATAAATATCTCCTTGCCATTTTCGATTCTTCACATGAGATATACATCCATTAAACTTTCGGTTTTTCATGTTATATATATACCTTTGCATAAATTCGGTTTTTCATCAAAATAAGAAGTTCTACCATTGTAAAAAATTCGGTTTTTCATCAAAATAAGAAGATCTTAAATTCGGTATTTAACATGGTGAAATCTTGAATTTCGATTTAGCATGATCAAATTTCTAATCAATCTCATGCATCAATTAATACAACCAAATTACTAGAAATCAAAAAAACACTCCACTCACCTCTTAAACCGTGAACACAAGGATGAAAACCCTTCCAAAATTTCGTCCAAAGCCTTGGGGTCGCCCAAAGGATCTCCAAGACTCACCAAGGAAATTTCTTCACTTCAAGAAGATCGCCAAGAGGAAGAAGATGAAGAAGAAACACCAAAAAAAAATCGCCTCCAAGCTTTCCAAGAGTCGCCAAGTTCTTTCAAGCCGCCACCTCAATTTTCTCAAGACTCCAAAATCGCCACTAATCTCACCCTAATCGATATTATCACCTAAACTTTGGGTTTTAAAATTTTAAACCCAATAACCAATTTATTCCAATAGGGTTTAACCCATTTAACTAATAATTTCGAATTTTAAACCCAATAACCCAATATCTCATAATTAACTAATTATTTAATTAACTTAACCATTAACCAATCACTTAACGAAAATCCATTAAGGATTTAACTAACATCCAATAAGGATTTAATTATCCAATAGAGTATAATTAATTAACCAATAAGGTCTAATTAATTAACTTAAAATTTGCAACCCAAAATCCTAATTAATTTATCACAAACAACCAATGATAATTTATCATAAATTAACAGTCAATAAACAAATAAATAATCTCTAATTAATTTACAATAAATTAACAACCAAATAACCTCAAATCAATTAATTACAAATTAACAATCAATTAGCCAATTAATTAGCACCCAACAATTTTATTTAAATCATAATACAATATCACAGCTAATGATTTTATTTAAATCCAAATAATTTATCATAATTTATCATAGAAAATAATGCTTACCAGAACTTAAGATCCTTGGATCTTACATTCCTCCCTCCTTATAAAGCTTTAGTCCTCTAAAGCTCAGCATCCATATCATCAAAAAGGTAAGCATAATTTTTCCTCATATCAGCTTCAGTCTCCCAAGTCGCTTCTTCAACTGATTGATTTCCCCAGATAACCTTTACCAAAGGTATAGTCTTGTTCCTCAGAACTTTATCCTTTCTATCCACAATCCGGAGAGGTCTTTCCTCAAAAGTCAAGTCACTTTGAATCTGAAGAGGTTCCAACTCCAACACATGAGATGGATCAGGATGATATTTCCTCAAAGTAGAGACATGGAATACATTATGCACATGATCCATAGCAGGAGGTAAAGCTAAACGGTAAGCTACTGGACCAACTCTCTCAATAATATCAAAAGGGCCTACAAACCTAGGGCTCAACTTGCCCTTTTTGCCAAATCTCATAACACCCTTAGTAGGCGACACTTTCAAGAACACATGGTCTCCTACCATAAACTCCAAAGGACGACGACGGTCATCAGCATAACTCTTCTGTCTGTCCCGAGCAATTTTCAGCTTATCCTGGATCTCTCTGACCTTATCAGTAGTCTCCTGAACTGCATCAGATCTCAAAATCATCCTGTCACCAGTTTCCTCCCAACACAAGGGAGTCCTACACCTTCTCCCATACAAGGCCTCATAAGGAGCCATCTGAATACTGGAGTGGAAACTATTATTATAAGTGAATTCTATCAAAGATAGATCCCGGTTCCACTCAGAACTCCAATCAACCACATAGGCTCTCAACAAATCCTCTAGAGTCTGTATGGTACGCTCCGTCTGGCCATCAGACTGAGGATGGTATGCGGTACTAAAACTCAACTTAGTACCCAAACCCTCCTGTAAACTCCTCCAAAATCTGGACAAAAATCGAGAATCCCTATCAGACACAATATCAACTGGCACTCCATGCAGCCTGACTATCTCATCAATGTACAATCTAGCCAGTCTCTCTAAAGAATAAGTCATCTTAATCGGAAGAAAATGGGCTGATTTGGTGAGTCTATCAACAATCACCCAAATAGCATCATGACCCAATCTGGTTCTGGGCAAACCACATACAAAATCCATACTGATGCATTCCCACTTCCACTCAGGAATAGGAAGGGGCTGCAACAAACCACCAGGCTTTTGATGTTCAGCCTTTATAGTCTGACAGGTCAAACACCTAGAGACAAAATCAAGCACTTCTTTCTTCATACCCGGCCACCAAAAACTTTTCTTGAGATCCTGATACATCTTAGTCACGCCAGGATGTAGAGAATATTTGGAGTTATGGCTGTCCTCCAATATTTCTTTCCTCAAGCTTGGTTCCTCAGGGACACATACCCTTCCACGAAACCGAAGAATACCATCATCAGACAGGCTAAAATCCTGAACTGCGCCATCAACCAGACTATCCCTGATCTGAACTAATCTCGGATCCACAGACTGCTGATCTCTGATCTTCTGCAACAAAGCAGACTGTACTCTGAGAAAAGCCACATAACCCGACTGAACTCCAGGAGTAACACTGATCCTGAGATCTCTGAACTCCTGCAGTAACTGCCACTCACTGACCCGCAGTGCAGCTACTGAAGTAACTGGATGTCTGCTCAGAGCATCCGCCACCACATTGGCCTTTCCAGCCTGATACTGAATGGAGAAGTCATAGTCTTTGATCAACTCCATCCATCTTCTCTGTCTCATGTTCAACTCCTTCTGAGTGAAGATATACTTGAGACTCTGGTGATCAGTGAACAGATCAAATTCCTGACCCAACAAATAGTGACGCCATATCTTCAATGCAAAGACTACGGCCGCCAACTCTAAATCATGAGTAGGGTAGTTCAATTCATACTCCTTCAGTTGTCTCGAAGCATAGGCTACTACAGAACCCTTCTGCATCAAGACACAACCCAACCCTTTGCCTGAAGCATCTGTATAGACAGTAAACCTTTCCCCATCACTAGGAATAATGAGGATCGGTGTACTAATCAATCTCCTTTTCAGCTCTTGAAAACTCTCTTCACACTTATCATCCCAAATAAACTTAGCCTCCTTTCTGGTCAATTTAGTTAGAGGACCCGCCAGCTTGGAGAATCCCTCAACAAATCGCCGGTAGTAACCTGCCAAACCCAGAAAACTCCTGATCTCAGTAGCACTAGTCGGTCTTCCCCAATCAAGAATGGCTTGCACTTTAACAGGATCCACAGACACTCCCTGACCAGAAATCACATGTCCCAGAAAACTGATCTTCTCTAACCAGAACTCACACTTACTAGCCTTGGCATATAACCGGTTCTTCCTCAGAACCTCCAGTACCTTGCGCAAATCACTGACATGATCTGAAGTAGTCCGAGAGTACACCAATATATCGTCTATAAAGACTACTACACAAGAGTCAAGCAATTCATGGCTTAAACCGGCTCCTCTTGTAGTCCTTATGCCTAGGGTATTTCTTACCCTTGCCGCCACTGCCATGCTGAGGAACCGCCGCCTCAGCTGCAGGAACTACAGTCACCGGAGCATGAGAACTCCTCTCAGATATATACCTCTCTATAGTGCGTGCTCGCCCAACTGTCTCGACATAGGTCTCCAAGTGCTGAGCACCAACCTGCTCTCGAATATCCCATCTGAGACCTCTCAGAAACTTGGTAGCTCTCCTCTTTTCAGTGTTTATCAGGTGAGGAGCATACTTTCCCAATTTCGTGAACTGTAGCTCATACTGGTCCACTGTCATATCACCCTGCTCCAGGTGAATAAATGCCACCTCTCGGTCCTCTACCAAGCTATCTGGAAAATACTTCTCATTAAATTGAGATAGGAAGTAAGGCCAATCCACTGTTTCCGGCCTTTCCGCTGCTAGTCTCACAACTCCTTTCCACCACTCATCTGCGTCGCCACGCATCATATAGGTGGACAAACATAGCTTATCCTCATCTGAGCAGCGCATAACTTGGAAAATCTTTTCCAAGACCAACTGCCAGTTCTCAGCAGTACTGGATTCTGAGCCCCCATAAAATGAGCTAGGACCCAGTTTCTGAAATTCACTCACTAACGAGGCATAACGCCTGTGAGCGCCCTCCTGAGAGTCATCCCCCACTGCCCGAGTAGTAGTCTGGGGTCTCTCTTGAGTCAGCTGCTGCAAAAGCTGATGTTGTGCTTCTTGGTGCTGAGTCTGCTGCTGCTGCAGCATCTGAGCTTGCCTCTCAATCATGGCACCTTGTTGCTGTACCATGCCAGTCAAGGCCTCAATAGTCCTAGTGAGATTCGGGGTCTGCTCGCCCTCATCACTAGCATTACCTCTGGTTCGCACCATCTTAAATTCAGATTCCTACACGCACATATCATAGTCACACACATATCATAGTCAGGAAAACAACATAACCTATTAGGTGTCTAGCAATACACAAACATGTTTTCCCCAAACTAAGTTTTAGCTAGCCAACTGCTCTGATACCATTCTGTAACATCCCACATTCTTAACCCCAAATGAATAACACAATCACAAAGGTAATAGGATGTTTCATATAAGATCGATCAAATGCTAGGTAAAACCGAGTTCAAGAAAACACGATCTGAAAATTTTCATAATTCATAACCCATAAAATCTTCAAAGCACAAATCTCATAAATCACATAAAGGTACCTGCCACCACGCAATACGTGCACTAGACATATGCACGTTACAGTTGTATCAAAACCGATTGCAAAAATACACATCAACTTCAATTTCAAAACAAATCCACAAAATCGATTTTATAAACTAATACCAAACACCGAAACCAGGCCGAAGCCCGCGGTGACACAAAAATCCAACTCAGTTAACTGCCACGATTTGGCAACACAAATTCACATAGTTCACATCACATGGTTCACATAATTCATAGAGTTTAGCCACAACCGGCATCATAAGCATAAATACATTAAGCATAATTCACAGCATCCCTATAATGCTAACTGCGCCCCTGCTCTACACCTGAAAATAGTGAGGGGTGAGCTACACAGCCCAGTGAGTGGATAGTCTAATTGACCATCCATAACATACTCTCAAAAACATATGCAGATTATTTTAAAAATCTTTAACAGGATATCATGTCAACACATAATAACAAATTCAATGCAAAAGTCATATAAGCAGCCAAAATATACACACCAACATATAATAACCTCAGGTTCTAGAGTTATACTCTAAACCAACCGAACACACATATTCTAAACCAACTAAACACACCATACTTAATTAACCTAGTTGTCCAGCATATTCACAAAGTGACCAATATGGTCTAACCCGGCTTGGCCAAAGCACTGGGAGCTGCAAAATCTCGTGCAACACATAAACATGGACAGTGAATAGAATCAGGAGGTGGCCCCCGTCAGGTCACGACGTGGCACGCTGGTCTATCACGCCATAACATAAAACGAGAATAGAATCAGGAGGTGGCCCCCGTCAGGTCACGACGTGGCACGCTGGTCTATCACGCCATAACATAAAACGAGAATAGAATCAGGAGGTGGCCCCCGTCAGGTCACGACGTGGCACGCTGGTCTATCACGCCATAACATAAAACGAGAATGATGACATCAAGAGGTGGCCCCTGTCTGACCAAGACATGGCACTTTGGGTCTTATATCATTCCCAACACATAAAAGAGTAATGACATCAAGAGGTGGCCCCTGTCCGACCAAGACATGGCACTTTGGGTCAAAACCCATTCTCCCAAAAGGTTCCTACTGGACAACACACATATCTTATTTCATAATTTCACATAGGTGGACATATTTCACAAAGGTGGACTCCTAAGTGTCAACTTGACTCTAGGATAGCCATCACAAAAATCACATCGGACAGGCTGAACTTCAACCCCCATCACAATAATCATAATAGGCAGGTTGAACATCAACCCCCTCACATATCACAGTACAGGGCTGAAATTCAAACCCTTCACATATCACATAAGAACTATCCCCTTGAGTTCATAGTCACACCTAGCCTTAGTCCTAACCATCACATGACCACATAATTTTCCAAAAACACAACCCCACATAATTATCAAAGAATCACATAATGAAGATCACATAGTGTAGTCCTTATATTTCATGCTGATTAGTTCAGTGTAATCTTGCTATGTTATCACCCAATTCTTCTCAAACAAGGGTACATACTACACTCATAAAGAAACATAAAATTACAACAAGCATTCATCATAAAATCAACATAAAATGTAATACATACAAATTACCACAATTTATCAAACAATCCATAAATACACATAAAGGAATATTCATGATTTGCATTTAACAAGCATCCAAAAATTGACATAAAAATCATGTATTCATATTAATTACTACATGTGATCCACGGTTAACATAACATATTATTTACTAAATTTTAAACCTTAGTTAACATCAATCTCATGCTCAAAATCATTGATTTAAAACCTCCTAAATTCCATAAAAGAATACCTTAATTTTCATGTTGCTAACTTTCGGATTTCATAAATAAAATCATCAAAATTTCGGTTTTCAAAATATACACCCATTTGCCAAATTTCGGTTTTCACAAAAATACATCTTAATTCCATTGTTAGCATGATAAAATTTCCAACTTAAATCAAACCCTTAGTTAACAAGAATCATCATGAATAAATTAGGTTTTCATTATAAATATCTCCTTGCCATTTTCGATTCTTCACATGAGATATACATCCATTAAACTTTCGGTTTTTCATGTTATATATATACCTTTGCATAAATTCGGTTTTTCATCAAAATAAGAAGTTCTACCATTGTAAAAAATTCGGTTTTTCATCAAAATAAGAAGATCTTAAATTCGGTATTTAACATGGTGAAATCTTGAATTTCGATTTAGCATGATCAAATTTCTAATCAATCTCATGCATCAATTAATACAACCAAATTACTAGAAATCAAAAAAACACTCCACTCACCTCTTAAACCGTGAACACAAGGATGAAAACCCTTCCAAAATTTCGTCCAAAGCCTTGGGGTCGCCCAAAGGATCTCCAAGACTCACCAAGGAAATTTCTTCACTTCAAGAAGATCGCCAAGAGGAAGAAGATGAAGAAGAAACACCAAAAAAAAATCGCCTCCAAGCTTTCCAAGAGTCGCCAAGTTCTTTCAAGCCGCCACCTCAATTTTCTCAAGACTCCAAAATCGCCACTAGTCTCACCCTAATCGATATTATCACCTAAACTTTGGGTTTTAAAATTTTAAACCCAATAACCAATTTATTCCAATAGGGTTTAACCCATTTAACTAATAATTTCGAATTTTAAACCCAATAACCCAATATCTCATAATTAACTAATTATTTAATTAACTTAACCATTAACCAATCACTTAACGAAAATCCATTAAGGATTTAACTAACATCCAATAATAGAGTATAATTAATTAACCAATAAGGTCTAATTAATTAACTTAAAATTTGCAACCCAAAATCCTAATTAATTTATCACAAACAACCAATGATAATTTATCATAAATTAACAGTCAATAAACAAATAAATAATCTCTAATTAATTTACAATAAATTAACAACCAAATAACCTCAAATCAATTAATTACAAATTAACAATCAATTAGCCAATTAATTAGCACCCAACAATTTTATTTAAATCATAATACAATATCACAGCTAATGATTTTATTTAAATCCAAATAATTTATCATAATTTATCATAGAAAATAATGCTTACCAGAACTTAAGATCCTTGGATCTTACAGATATAAAGGAAAGAGTCTTCCAAGACTACACCCAAACCACAGCATAAGTGTGAATCCACTTCACTAGGCATACATGTTTCCTTTGCCACTGGATGTTCTTATTGGACAAGCGTGTCAAGCCTGTAGCTCCAACATGATGAGCATGATTAGATCTGATGAACATAGTCACCAGGGTATGGCCATACACTTTCTCAATCATCTCATAAGGGGGGCCCCTTTAGAACATCACACTCCTTCAACAAGGAGACGGCAATCCTATATCTATCACTAGTGCCCTAACCTGACTCATGATCATTATCCAAGATAGTCTATAATCATTATGTTTCAAATGATATCGAACTACCTCAAAACAATGACAATCATCATTTAGAAACACAAGTGATCTCAAGTCAGAGGACATGTGCCACTTGATGCAAACAAGGATTATTCACATTGTGACAAGCAATTGAATATCCTACTAGGGTCTGTCCAGTACATCCAATGTACCCATGAGTCTACATCTTATTCCATGCTCGAAGCATCCTATAAGATTAGAATACATATTAGTCTTAACCATATCAAGGCTGTCTCATGTTCACCAAGATATCTCGACTAAGGACTTTATAGCATGTCAGCCCAGCTGAACAGCTTTGAGACATTATTCAGAAGTACACTAATTGCAGCAGAGAAGGTAACAACCTGAATAATAACCATGCCTTTATAAACACAAGAGTTTATTACATGATACTGATACAATCCCAAGGCCTCAAACATTAGCCTTAAGGGCATACCCCAACAATCTCCCACTTGCACTTAATCTAATGGTTGAGAAATCTCAAACCCATATTATTATAGTGCTTCTCATGCTTCTGCTGCGCCAGAGGCTTGGTAAGCGGGTCAGCTAGATTGTCATCTGTATGAACCTTGCATATTTTGATCTCGCCACGATCAATGATCTCCCTGATCAAGTGAAACCGTCTCTGTATGTGCTTGGACTTCTGGTGCGACCGTGGTTCCTTTGCTTGTGCGATTGCTCCAGTGTTATCACAGAAGATAACCAAAGGATCTGCACTCGAAGGAACGACACCAAGTTCTCTCACGAACTTACGAATCCATACTGCCTCCTTGGATGCTTCCGAGGCTGCAACATACTCGGCTTCTGTTGTGGAATCAGCAACAGTTGACTGTTTGAAACTCTTCCACACCACTGCTCCACCATTCAAGCTAAAAACATAGCCTGATTGCGATCGGAAATCATCCTGGTCCGACTGGAACGAAGCGTCAGTATATCCCTCTATACTGAGTTCTTCCTGACCACCATATATCAAGAACATATCTTTGGTCCTCCGCAGATATTTTAAGATGTTCTTGACTGCAATCCAGTGTGCCTGTCCTGGATTACTTTGGAAACGACTGGTCACGCTTAACCCGTAAGCGACATCTGGGCGAGTACACAACATCGCATACATAATGGACCCAATAGCCGAAGCATAAGGCGTATTGTCCATTTCATCTTTTTCAGTCTGTGTTTGTGGACACTGACTCTTCGAAAGATTCAGACCATGTCTGACTGGAAGATATCCTCTTTTAGAATTCTCTAAATGAAATCTCTCCAGGACTTTATCGATGTAAGTACTCTGGCACAGCCCGAGAAGCCTCTTAGATCTATCCCTGTAGATCTTCACACCTAATACATAGGCTGCTTCTCCTAAATCTTTCATCTGGAAACATTTCCTTAGCCATGCCTTAACCGCATGCATTTCAGGAATATCATTTCCAATGATCAAGATGTCATCGACGTAGAGGACTAGGAATGTAATCACGCTCCCACTAAACCTCTTATATACACACGGGTCGTCCTCGTTCTTGATGAAACCAAACTCAGAGATTGATTCATCAAAACGAATATTCCAGCTCCTAGATGCTTGCTTAAGTCCATAAATGGACTTCTTTAACTTGCATATTTTATGACGATCTGATGGATTAGTGAAACCTTCAGGTTGTGTCATATACACATCCTCATTAAGATTTCCATTAAGGAAAGCTGTCTTCACATCCATCTGCCAGATCTCATAATCGTAATATGCAGCTATCGCGAAAAGAATCCGAATAGACTTAAACATGGCTACAGGTGAGAAAGTTTCATCATAATCTATCCCGTAGATTTGTTTGAAACCTTTCGCAACTAGCCTGCCTTTATAGGTAACTATGTTACCATCCATGTCAATCTTCTTCTTGAAGATCCATTTACAGCCTATAGGGATTACTCCCGGAGGCGGATCAACCAAATCCCAGACTTGGTTATCTGACATGGAGTCCATCTCGGCTCGCATAGCTTCAAGCCATCTAGCTGACTCCGGTCCACTGACCGCATCCGCATAAGTGAGGGGTTCATCATTATCAATGATGTAGACTCCGTCATAGCGCTCAGGCTGTCGACGGATCCTTCCCGATCTACGCGGTTCCCGTGATATCTGAGCCTCAGGTTGTTCAGTAACCTGTTCTACCGGCTCAGGCACATCCAACTGTGCTTGACTACTTTGTCCTTCCTCTGGATTCTCATCCAGTTTTATTTCTCTCCCACTGGCCTCTTGCAGAAGAAACTCCTTCTCAAGAAATATGGCCGTCCGAGCAACAAATACTTTGTTCTCTTTGGGATCGTAGAAATAATAACCTTTAGTTTCGTTAGGGTAACCGACAAAGATACATTTGTCAGATCTGCTCTCCAGTTTCCCAGAGGCGAGCTTTTTGACATAAGCCTCGCAACCCCAGATCCTGATAAATGTCAAGCTCGGCTGTTTCCCATACCATAACTCGTATGGAGTCTTAGAAACTGCCTTGGATGGCACTCGGTTTAGTACCTTTGCAGCTGTTTCCAGTGCAAATCCCCAAAAGGAGTATGGAAGAGTAGCCTGACTCATCATAGAACGAACCATATCAAGTAACGTTCTATTTCTCCTCTCGGACACACCATTCCATTGCGGTGTTCCTGGCGGAGTGAGCTGTGAGATAATCCCACACTCCTTCAGATAGTCAGTAAACGTATGACTCAAGTATTCTCCACCTCGATCAGAACGAAGTGCCTTGATATTTCGGCCTAGCTGATTCTGTACTTCATTCTTGAACTCTTTGAACTTGTCAAAAGATTCACTCTTATGTCTCATTAGATAGACATAACCATATCTACTGAAATCATCAGTAAATGTAATGAAGTACTGATAGCCACCTCTGGCATGTTTACTAAATGGCCCACACACGTCACTGTGTATAAGGTCAAGTAGACCTGAAGCCCTTTGACCTTTGTGAGGAAAAGGTGACTTCGTCATTTTACCCATCAAACAAGCTTTGCATGTATCAATCTCCTCATAGGAGAATGATCCCAGCAGTCCATGATCATGCAACCGCTTAATGCGCTTCTTGTTAATATGGCCTAAACGACTATGCCATAACAAGGTGCTGTCATCAGCATACTTGGCTTTCTTATTATCAATGTTTTGTATAGAATATTCCATGTCCAACATGAATAACCCATTGTTAATTGAACCAGTAGCATAGACAATATTATCAAGAGTAAGATAACACTTTGAAATCTTGCATTCAAAGGAAAACCCTTTCCTGACAAGAGCAGGAATAGAGATAATATTTTTGGTGATACTAGGTACAAAATAACAATTGTTTAATTCCAATACAATGCCAGATGGTAAAGAAATGAAATAGTCTCCTACAGCAACAGCAGCAACCCGTGCCCCGTTTCCAACGCGTAGGTCTACCTCATGCTGTCCCACCTGCCTTCTTCTCTTGAGTTCCTGTACATTTGAACAAATGTGAACTCCACAAATGTGAACTCCATGAAATAGAAGAAGATGAAACCATGACTTCCGTGTAAGATCCAAGGATCTTAAGTCCTGGTAAGCATTATTTTGATTTAAATAAAATTATTGATTGTGATATTTTCTATGTATTGGTTGTTAATAGTTAATTAACCAGAGATTTGTGGTTGATAAAGTATAGTTAATTAACTAGAGATTTTTGGTTATTAATTTATTGTAAATTAATTAGAAATTATTTGTTTGATTATTGGCTGTTAATTTATGATAAATTATTATTGGTTGTTCATGTTAAATTAATTAGGATTTATGGGTTGTAAATTATTGGTTAATTAATTAGACCTTATTGGTTAATTAATTAGACCTTATTGGTTAATTAAATCCTTAATGGATTTCGTTTAAGTGAATGGTTAATGATTAAGTTAATTAAATTAATTGGTTAATTATGAGATATTGGGTTATTGGGTTTAAAATTCGAAATTATGAGTTAAATGGGTTAAGCCTATTTGAATTAATTGGTTAATGGGTTTAAAATTTAAAAACCCAAAGTTTAAGTGGTAATATCGGCTAGGGTGGGATTATTGGCGATTTTGGAGTCTTGAGAAAATTAAGGTGGCGGCTTGAAAGAACTTGGCGACTCTTGGAAAGCTTGGAGGCGATTTTTGGTGTTCTTTCTTCATATTCTTCCCCTTAGCGAATTTTCCTTGAGGTGAAACTTTCTTGGCGATTTCTTGGAGGCCTTTGGGTGACTTCAAAGGCTTTGGACGATTTTGTTGTGGAGTTTCATCTTGTTGTTCACGGTTTAAGAGGTGAGTGGGGTGTCTTAATTCCTTCCATATGTGTCCTATTCGAACTCTATCAAATAGTTGTGGTAAATAATAAATTTGATTGCATAAAAAAATTACTATGTGTAAAACCGAAACCTTGATGTTTCTTCATGAGAAAAACCGAAAATTTCAAGGATGTATATATCTTGTGAAAAATCGAAAATTGCAAGAAAATTATGATGATTGTTGTGAAAACCGAATTTTGGTATTAACTATGAGAACCGAAATAATCTTGAAAATTTGTTGTAAAAACCGAATTAATCTTGAGGATTGTTTAACCGAAATTTGTATGATATTTAGGGATTTTTTTGGTAACACTAAATCATGGAATTTTGAGTATGAAAATTCTTGTTAACTAGGTATTTTATAGGGAATTTTGGTAACATAAAATCAAGGATTTTTATAGCATGTATGAAAACCGAAACCTTGATAATTGTAGTTAAACCGAAATCTTTATAATTGTAGTTAACATGTTTACTTGTGGTAATTTGTGGTAATTTGTAAAGTAATTTATAAGAATACATGTTTTATATTTTATGTTGATTTTATGATTGCTTGTTTTAATTTTATGTTTCTTTATGGGTGTAGCATGTATTCTTGTTTGAGAAAAATTGGGTGATAACATAGTAAGATTACACTGAACTAATCAGCATGAAATATAAGGACTACACTATATGATCTTCATTATGTGATTATGTGATTTTTGATCATTATGTGATTATGTGATTTCGGATATTATGTGGTTATGTGATGGTTAGGACTAAGGCTAGGTGTAACTATGAACTCAAGGGGATAGTCCTTATGTGATATGTTAAGGGTTTGAATTTCAGCCCTGTTATGTGATATGTTAAGGGTTTGAATTTCAGCCCTATATTGTGATATGTGAGGGGGTTGATGTTCAGCCTGCCTATTATGATTATTGTGATGGGGGTTGATGTTCAGCCTGCCCGATATGATTTTTGTGATGACTATCCTAGAGTCTAGTTGACACTTAGGAGTCCACCTTTGTGAAATATGAAATAAGATATGTCTGTTGTCCAGTAGGAACCTTTTGGGAGAACGGGTTTTGACCCAAAGTGCCATGTCTTGGTCGGACAGGGGCCACCTCTTGATGTCATTACTCTTTTATGTGTTGGGAATGATATAAGACCCAAAGTGCCATGTCTTGATCAGACAGGGGCCACCTCTTGATGTCATCATTCTCGTTTTGTGTTATGGCGTGATAGACCAACGTGCCACGTCGTGACCTGGCGGGGGCCACCTCTTGATTCTATTCACTGTCCATGTTTGTGTTGCATGTGATTTGCAGCTCCCAGTGCTTTGGCCAAGCCGGGTTAGACCATATTGGTCACTACTGAATATGCTGGACAACTAGGTTAAATATGTGTTGGTATGTTTAGTTGGGTTAGAATATGAGTGTTCGGTTGGTTTAGAGTATAACTCTAGAACCTGAGGTTATTATATGTTAGTGTGTACATTTGACTGCTTATATGACTTTTGCATTGAATTGTTGTTATATGTTGACATGATATCCTGTTAAAGATTTTTAAAAATAATTTGCCTATATTTTTGAGTGTATGTTCTGGATGGTCAATTAGACTATCCACTCACTGGGCTGTGTAGCTCACCCCTCACTATTTTCAGGTGTAGAGCAGGGGCGCAGTTAGCATTATATGGATGCTGTGAATTATGCTTAATGAATTTATGATGCCAGTTGTGGCCTTAATGTGTTTATGCTTATGATGCCGGTTGTGGCTAAACCCTATGAGTTATATGAACTTTGTGAGTCATGTGAATTGTGTGAATTTGTGTTGCCAGACTGTGGCAGTTAAATGATTTTGATTTTTGTGTCACCGCGGGCTTCAGCCTGGTTTCGGTGTTTGGTATGAATTTGTAAAAAATCGATTTTGTGATTTTGTTTTGATTTCGGCTTGATGTGTATTCTGTGTAATCGGTTTTGATATACCCTGTAACTTGCATATGTCTAGTGCAAGTATTGCGTGGTGGCAGGTACCCTTACGTGATTTATGAGTTTTGTGTTTTGTGGATAGTTTATGAATTTTGAAAATTTTCAGATCGTGTTTTTCTTGAACTCGGTTTTACCTAGCATATGATCGATCTTATATGAGACATCCTGGTTCTTTTATGAATTGTATAGCTTGATTTGGGGTTAAGAATGTGGGATGTTACAGAATGGTATCAGAGGAGTTGGCTAGCTAAAACTTAGTTTGGGGGAAAACATGTTTGTGTATTGCTAGACACCTGATAGGTTTATGTTTGTTTTCCTGACTATGATATGTGTGTGACTATGATATGTGCGTGTAGGAATTTGAATTTAAGATGGTGCGAACCAGAGGTAATGCTGGTGATGAGGGCGAGCAGGCCCCGAATCTCTCGAGAGCTATTGAGGCTCTGACTGGCATGGTACAACAACAAGGTGCCATGATAGAGAGGCAAGCTCAGATGCTGCAGCAGCAGCAGACTCAGCACCAAGAAGCACAACATCAGCTTTTGCAGCAGCTGACTCAGGAGAGACCCCAGACTACTACTCGGGCAGTGGGGGATGACTCTCAGGAGGGCGCTCACAGGCGCTATGCTTCACTTGTGAGTGAATTCCAGAAGCTGGGTCCTAGCTCATTTTATGGAGGCTCAGAATCCAGTACTGCTGAGAACTGGCAGTTGTGCTTGGAAAAGATTTTCCAAGTCATGCGCTGCTCAGATGAGGATAAGTTATGTCTGACCACCTATATGATGCGTGGTGACGCAGATGAGTGGTGGAAAGGCGTGGTGAGACTAGCAGCAGAAAAACATGAATCAGTAGATTGGCCTTACTTCTTGTCTCAATTTAATGAGAAGTACTTCCCAGACAGCTTGGTGGAGGACCGAGAGGTGGCATTTATTCACCTGGAGCAGGGTGATATGACAGTGGACCAGTATGAGCTGCAGTTCACTAAGCTGGGAAAGTATGCTCCTCACCTGATAAACACTGAAAAGAGGAGAGCTACTAAGTTTCTCAGAGGTCTCAGATGGGATATTCGAGAGCAGGTTGGTGCTCAGCACTTGGAGACCTATGTTGAGACAGTTGGGCGAGCACGCACTATAGAGAGGTATATATCTGAGAGGAGTTCTCATGCTACGGTGACAGTAGTTCCTGCAGCTGAGGCGGCGGTTCCTCAGTATGGCAGTGGCGGCAAGGGTAAGAAGTACCCTAAACACAAGGACTACAAGAAGAGCCGGTATAAGCCTTACTCTTACAAGGCACCACAGCAGTCTAGGGATGCACCGCAGCAGTTCAGGGATGCCAGGGACGTGAGAACCAGTATCACAGAGGACCGGACTTGCAGTTATTGTGGGCTCAGGGGACATCTAGTGAAAGATTGTCATAGGAAGAATGGCGTGTGCTTCAGGTGTAAGAAACCAGGACACATGGCTAAGGACTGCAAAGAACCTGAGGTACAACCTAGAGGCGCAGATAAGCCTACAGTCCAGACCCGAGTGTATGCTGTGGCTGAGAAGGATACACGAGCTTCCCGATCCGTTGTGGAAGGTACATTATTTGTATTTGATCAGTTAGCTCGTATTTTATTTGACCCTGGTGCAAATTTATCTTTTGTATCTGTTAAGTTTGCTGCATGTTTACCTGTGTCCCCTAAGATGCTAGAGTATGTTGTGTCTGTCAGTACTCCCTTAGGAAAATCATTATCTACAGACACTGTATGCGCTGATTGTGTAGTGCATGTAGAGGGCTATGAGTTTCTGGTAGATTTAATCCTCCTAGACATGCAAGACTATGATGTCATTCTAGGTATGGATTGGTTGTCTTCGCATCATGCTTCTGTGGATTGCTTTGAGAAAGTAATCACTTTGAATATGTTTGATGGGAATCGAATTTTTGTGAGAGGTCTAGTGTCAGACCAAGGACCACATGTGATATCTTTCCTGCAGGCCAGGAAGTTACTTGCTAGTGGGTGCAAGGGTTATCTTGCGCATGTTAAGTTGCAAGAGGATTCTACTTCTGATCTGACTCAGATGGAGGTGGTGAAAGAATTTCCTGATGTGTTCTCTGAGGAATTTTCAGGCTTGCCACCAATAAGAGAAGTAGAATTTGGCATTGAGTTGGCGCCAGGTACGGCACCTATCTCCAGAGCTCCTTATCGTATGGCTACTTCAGAGTTGGCCGAGCTTAAGAAACAGCTGGAGGAATTGTTAGAGAAAGGGTACATTCGGCCTAGTGCTTCACCTTGGGGAGCGCCAGTGCTATTTGTAAAGAAGAAAGATGGAACCCTGAGGATGTGTATAGACTACAGGCAATTGAACCAAGTGACTATCAAGAATAAGTATCCTCTTCCCAGAATTGATGATCTATTTGATCAGTTACAGGGAGCTACAGTGTTCTCTAAGATTGATCTGAGATCAGGGTATTATCAGCTTAGAGTCAAGGATGAGGATATATTTAAGACTGCTTTCAGGACCAGGTATGGGCATTTCGAATTCTTGGTTATGCCTTTTGGACTGACAAATGCACCTGCTGTTTTCATGGATTTGATGAACAGGGTATTCCATGAGCTGCTTGATTCTTGTGTGGTAGTCTTCATAGACGATATTTTGGTATACTCTCAGACTACTTCAGATCATGTCAGTGACTTGCGCAGAGTGCTGGAGGTTCTGAGGAAGAATCGGTTGTATGCCAAGGCTAGTAAGTGTGAATTCTGGCTGGAAAAGATCAGTTTTCTGGGACATGTGATTTCTGGTCAGGGGGTGTCTGTGGATCCAATTAAAGTGCAAGCTATCCTTGATTGGGGAAGACCGACTAGTGCTACTGAGATCAGGAGTTTTCTGGGTTTGGCAGGTTATTACCGGAGATTTGTTGAGGGATTCTCCAAGCTGGCGGGTCCTTTAACTAAATTGACCAGAAAGGAGGCCAAGTTTATTTGGGATGATAAGTGTGAAGAGAGCTTCCAGGAGCTGAAGAGAAGGTTGACTAGTACACCGATCCTCATTATTCCTAGTGATGGGGAAAGGTTTACTGTTTATACGGATGCTTCAGGCAAAGGGTTGGGTTGTGTCTTGATGCAGAATGGTTCTGTGGTAGCCTATGCTTCGAGACAACTGAAGCAGTATGAATTGAACTACCCTACTCATGATTTAGAGTTGGCGGCTGTAGTCTTTGCTTTGAAGATATGGCGTCACTATTTGTTGGGTCAAGAGTTTGATCTGTTTACTGATCACCAAAGTCTCAAGTATATCTTCACTCAGAAGGAGTTGAACATGAGACAGAGAAGATGGATGGAGTTGATCAAAGATTATGACTTCTCTATTCAGTATCAGGCTGGAAAGGCCAATGTGGTGGCGGATGCACTGAGCAGGCATCCAGTTACTTCAGTAGCTGCACTACGGGTCAGTGAGTGGCAGTTACTGCAGGAGTTCAGAGATCTCAGGATCAGTGTTTCTCCTAGAGTTCAGACTGGTTATGTGGCTTTTCTCAGAGTACAGTCTGCTTTGTTGCAGAAGATCAGAGATCAGCAGTCTGTGGATCCGAAATTAGTTCAGATCAGGGATAATCTAGTTGATGGCGCAGTTCAGGATTTTAGCTTGTCTGATGATGGTATTCTTCGGTTTCGTGGAAGGGTATGTGTCCCGGAGGAACCGAGCTTGAGGAACGAAATATTGGAGGACAGCCATAACTCCAAATATTCTCTACATCCTGGCGTGACTAAGATGTATCAAGACCTCAAGAAAAGTTTTTGGTGGCCGGGTATGAAGAAAGAAGTGCTTGATTTTGTCTCTAGGTGTTTGACCTGTCAGACTGTAAAGGCTGAACACCAGAAGCCTGGTGGTTTGTTACAGTCTCTTCCTATTCCTGAGTGGAAGTGGGAATGCATCAGTATGGATTTTGTGTGTGGTTTGCCCAGAACCAGATTGGGTCATGATGCTATTTGGGTGATTGTTGATAGACTCACTAAATCAGCCCATTTTCTTCGGTTTAAAATGACTTATTCTTTAGAGAGACTGGCCAGATTGTATATTGATGAGATAGTCAGACTGCATGGAGTGCCTGTTGATATCGTGTCTGATAGGGACTCTCGATTTCTGTCCAGATTTTGGAAGAGCTTACAGGAAGGTTTCGGTACTAAGTTGAGTTTTAGTACAGCATACCATCCTCAGTCGGATGGTCAGACGGAGCGTACTATACAGACTCTAGAGGATTTGTTGAGAGCCTATGTGGTTGATTGGAGTTCTGAGTGGAACCGGGATCTATCTTTGATAGAGTTCACTTATAATAATAGTTTCCACTCCAGTATTCAGATGGCTCCTTATGAGGCTTTGTATGGGAGAAGGTGTAGGACTCCCTTGTGTTGGGAAGAAACTGGTGACAGAATGATTTTGAGATCTGATGCAGTACAGGAGACTACTGATAAGGTTAGAGAGATCCGGGATAAACTGAAGATTGCTCGGGACAGACAGAAGAGTTATGCTGATAACCGTCGTCGTTCTTTGGAGTTTATGGTAGGAGACCATGTGTTCTTGAAGGTGTCGCCTACTAAGGGTGTTATGAGATTTGGCAAAAAGGGCAAGTTGAGCCCTAGGTTTGTAGGCCCTTTTGATATTATTGAGAGAGTCGGTCCAGTGGCTTACCGATTAGCTTTACCTCCTGCTATGGATCATGTACATAATGTATTCCATGTCTCTGCTTTGAGGAAATATCATCCTGATCCATCTCATGTGTTGGAGTTGGAACCCCTTCAGATTCAGAGTGACTTGACTTTTGAGGAAAGACCTCTCCGGATTGTGGATAGAAAGGATAAAGTTCTGAGGAACAAGACTATACCTTTGGTAAAGGTTATCTGGGGAAATCAATCAGTTGAAGAAGCGACATGGGAAACTGAAGCTGATATGAGGAAAAATTATGCTTACCTCTTTGATGATATGGATGCTGAGCTTTAGAGGACTAAAGCTTTATAAGGAGGGAGGAATGTAAGATCCAAGGATCTTAAGTCCTGGTAAGCATTATTTTGATTTAAATAAAATTATTGATTGTGATATTTTCTATGTATTGGTTGTTAATAGTTAATTAACCAGAGATTTGTGGTTGATAAAGTATAGTTAATTAACTAGAGATTTTTGGTTATTAATTTATTGTAAATTAATTAGAAATTATTTGTTTGATTATTGGCTGTTAATTTATGATAAATTATTATTGGTTGTTCATGTTAAATTAATTAGGATTTATGGGTTGTAAATTATTGGTTAATTAATTAGACCTTATTGGTTAATTAATTAGACCTTATTGGTTAATTAAATCCTTAATGGATTTCGTTTAAGTGAATGGTTAATGGTTAAGTTAATTAAATTAATTGGTTAATTATGAGATATTGGGTTATTGGGTTTAAAATTCGAAATTATGAGTTAAATGGGTTAAGCCTATTTGAATTAATTGGTTAATGGGTTTAAAATTTAAAAACCCAAAGTTTAAGTGGTAATATCGGCTAGGGTGGGATTATTGGCGATTTTGGAGTCTTGAGAAAATTAAGGTGGCGGCTTGAAAGAACTTGGCGACTCTTGGAAAGCTTGGAGGCGATTTTTGGTGTTCTTTCTTCATATTCTTCCCCTTAGCGAATTTTCCTTGAGGTGAAACTTTCTTGGCGATTTCTTGGAGGCCTTTGGGTGACTTCAAAGGCTTTGGACGATTTTGTTGTGGAGTTTCATCTTGTTGTTCACGGTTTAAGAGGTGAGTGGGGTGTCTTAATTCCTTCCATATGTGTCCTATTCGAACTCTATCAAATAGTTGTGGTAAATAATAAATTTGATTGCATAAAAAAATTACTATGTGTAAAACCGAAACCTTGATGTTTCTTCATGAGAAAAACCGAAAATTTCAAGGATGTATATATCTTGTGAAAAATCGAAAATTGCAAGAAAATTATGATGATTGTTGTGAAAACCGAATTTTGGTATTAACTATGAGAACCGAAATAATCTTGAAAATTTGTTGTAAAAACCGAATTAATCTTGAGGATTGTTTAACCGAAATTTGTATGATATTTAGGGATTTTTTTGGTAACACTAAATCATGGAATTTTGAGTATGAAAATTCTTGTTAACTAGGTATTTTATAGGGAATTTTGGTAACATAAAATCAAGGATTTTTATAGCATGTATGAAAACCGAAACCTTGATAATTGTAGTTAAACCGAAATCTTTATAATTGTAGTTAACATGTTTACTTGTGGTAATTTGTGGTAATTTGTAAAGTAATTTATAAGAATACATGTTTTATATTTTATGTTGATTTTATGATTGCTTGTTTCAATTTTATGTTTCTTTATGGGTGTAGCATGTATTCTTGTTTGAGAAAAATTGGGTGATAACATAGTAAGATTACACTGAACTAATCAGCATGAAATATAAGGACTACACTATATGATCTTCATTATGTGATTATGTGATTTTTGATCATTATGTGATTATGTGATTTCGGATATTATGTGGTTATGTGATGGTTAGGACTAAGGCTAGGTGTAACTATGAACTCAAGGGGATAGTCCTTATGTGATATGTTAAGGGTTTGAATTTCAGCCCTGTTATGTGATATGTTAAGGGTTTGAATTTCAGCCCTGTATTGTGATATGTGAGGGGGTTGATGTTCAGCCTGCCTATTATGATTATTGTGATGGGGGTTGATGTTCAGCCTGCCCGATATGATTTTTGTGATGACTATCCTAGAGTCTAGTTGACACTTAGGAGTCCACCTTTGTGAAATATGAAATAAGATATGTCTGTTGTCCAGTAGGAACCTTTTGGGAGAACGGGTTTTGACCCAAAGTGCCATGTCTTGGTCGGACAGGGGCCACCTCTTGATGTCATTACTCTTTTATGTGTTGGGAATGATATAAGACCCAAAGTGCCATGTCTTGATCAGACAGGGGCCACCTCTTGATGTCATCATTCTCGTTTTGTGTTATGGCGTGATAGACCAACGTGCCACGTCGTGACCTGGCGGGGGCCACCTCTTGATTCTATTCACTGTCCATGTTTGTGTTGCATGTGATTTGCAGCTCCCAGTGCTTTGGCCAAGCCGGGTTAGACCATATTGGTCACTACTGAATATGCTGGACAACTAGGTTAAATATGTGTTGGTATGTTTAGTTGGGTTAGAATATGAGTGTTCGGTTGGTTTAGAGTATAACTCTAGAACCTGAGGTTATTATATGTTAGTGTGTACATTTGACTGCTTATATGACTTTTGCATTGAATTGTTGTTATATGTTGACATGATATCCTGTTAAAGATTTTTAAAAATAATTTGCCTATATTTTTGAGTGTATGTTCTGGATGGTCAATTAGACTATCCACTCACTAGGCTGTGTAGCTCACCCCTCACTATTTTCAGGTGTAGAGCAGGGGCGCAATTAGCATTATATGGATGCTGTGAATTATGCTTAATGAATTTATGATGCCGGTTGTGGCCTTAATGTGTTTATGCTTATGATGCCGGTTGTGGCTAAACCCTATGAGTTATATGAACTTTGTGAGTCATGTGAATTGTGTGAATTTGTGTTGCCAGACTGTGGCAGTTAAATGATTTTGATTTTTGTGTCACCGCGGGCTTCAGCCTGGTTTCGGTGTTTGGTATGAATTTGTAAAAAATCGATTTTGTGATTTTGTTTTGATTTCGGCTTGATGTGTATTCTGTGTAATCGGTTTTGATATACCCTGTAACTTGCATATGTCTAGTGCAAGTATTGCGTGGTGGCAGGTACCCTTACGTGATTTATGAGTTTTGTGTTTTGTGGATAGTTTATGAATTTTGAAAATTTTCAGATCGTGTTTTTCTTGAACTCGGTTTTACCTAGCATATGATCGATCTTATATGAGACATCCTGGTTCTTTTATGAATTGTATAGCTTGATTTGGGGTTAAGAATGTGGGATGTTACATTCCGTCACTTAAATACCTGAGCCAGAAGCGATGCTTCCCCTCTTGTCTCCTTGGAGCGCTTTACAGTCCTTTTTCCAGTGACCCAGCTGGCCACAGTGGAAACACCTGTTGTCCTTTGACCGCTTTACCTTCTGTTTCAGAGCCTTACTGTAGTTCTTGACAGGGGCTTTGCCCTTCTTCCCCTTCTTCTTGTTCCTGGAAGGAACCATTAAGACAGAGGTTGAAGGCTTTCCCTTCAGAGTTTCCTCAGTAGTCAAGAGCATATTCAGCAGCTCTGCCGGAGTACAATCGATTTTGTTCATATTAAAGTTAATGATGAACGCATCGAAAGAAGGCGGAAGAGACTGCAGAATAATATCTACAGCAAGCTCCTGGTTGATGGTATGCCCCAGTTTCTCCAGAGCCTCCTTGTGCCCAATCATCTTGAGCACGTGAGCTCCCACTGGGCTCCCTTCAGCCAGTTTGCTCTGAAAGAAAAGCTTTGTCAGATTATAGCGTTCTGTCCTCGCCTGTGCAGCATACAGCATCTTGAGGTTCGCTATAATCTCTATAGCCGACATATCCTCATGCTGACGCTGCAGCGGTGGCGTCATAGACGCTAGCATCAGGCAAGCGACATCAATGCTATCATTGACGTGCTTTTCATAGGCATCACGAACCGCCCTTGCGGCGTTCGCAGCGGGTTGAGGCGGCACAGCCGTCTCGAGGACATACAGTTTCCTCTCTGCCTTAAGAACGATCTTAAGGTGTCCGAACCAGTCTGAGAAGTTTGGCCCAGCAAACTTCTCCCTTTCCAGTAGGGATCGCACATTGAAGCTCATGGTGTTCGTTGCTGCAGGAATCTACAACAATGCAAGAACAGCAAGGTCAGTATCAATGTATAGAATCAATCCAGGACTTAAGAAAGATTCTTTTTCGCACTATTTTATCTGGCTGAAAAATCCAGCAAAACAGCCCGAAAGAGTAGAACTCTTTTAGTGAGATGGGATCCAGATTTCATACTTGGTCTCCGCGTCCCGCTCAGGCGAGATAAGATGCACAGAGATGACAAGTACTAATTTCTGGTAGGCTGTCCCAGCCAATCGCCAACCCGTGCGATTCCCCTTCATCTGGGCAATCCAGCAGACTGTGCCAACTGAGTTGGTACAACACAATCTCTGACCCCACAGATGGCTGCCTCCATGTGCTACCATATGCGCCACATATGTAGCCTACATGGTCAAGCTGACCCGACCTACTCCCTGGACCACCACGTGCTATGCTGAGCAACGAGAAGAGATAAATCCCTTCTCTGTAACACGCAGGTGTAATCCAGCACCGTCTGAAGATAGATGGACGTGCCCACTGAGTGGGTACAACACGGCTCCAACGATAGTCAGAACAGTGAGGTTTCGCGTCAGAAGGCATTACGTGCTTGATATTTTAGCTTTTGGATTTTAACGGTCTTTTATCTTCTTACTCTCAGGCAAATCCTATGGCTATAGCAGAAGATAAATAAATCATGCTTTTCTACTTATTTAAACAATAAAAGAAAGCATGCATCTTATGTGGTAAAAGCCCATAGCCTAAGTAAGACCTTAAGATACTTAAGTCTTCACTTGCTCTTCTTGGGTCTTTAGCATCTCATCTGGTCCAACCCAGGGCCCTTGCGCCAAGAGCACCTCAGGTGCGCCACCAGCTGAATGCCCCTCTGGGATGTGTGCCTTTGTGCTCTTGTCTAATCAAAATACATTTTGATCTATCTAGACAAGTTTGACTCACAGGTCAATTATACAATAAATTAATTAAAAAGTGATTCGCAGATCAAAATTATATTAATTTACAGGTTTAATTCCAGGCACGCAGGCCCCAGCACAGCACACATTAAATTGGGCACCCACATAAGAATAAATAAACAAGCATAGGCATCAATCAACATGTGATCCGATTAAAAGAAAATAAAATTTTGAAAACCCCATTGGCATCAATTTTAATTTTCTTATGTGCCCTACAACCTTACAACGGTCCATTGATAGGGATCCACTCATCCATCTAGTTAGATCCATGCCCTTGCATGCACCAAGTCCTAACTGACTCGAGTTGACCTAATGGTCAACCATGCATGCGCCAAGGGCTGAACAACCTTCAAGAGTTCTGGCAAGCGGGTGTGACCCCGGGCCTAACTCAAGAGTGTTCACTGGTTGTCTCAACCAGACCTCGCTACACGCCTGTGATGCAGTCGACCTATAGCCACCTTGTGCTTGCGCACAGGTGCCATCTGGTCGACCCATCTAGGCTGTCAGATGGTCTGATCAGACTAGTTTGATCTAATCTAGGGGATGACTTCAACCCCATCAACCCGTCTAAGGGTTTACAGTAGGCGCAACTTAGATCTAATCATAGGCGCGCAAGTGAAGGTTTGATAAAACAATAACATAAACCTAGCGCCACCATCAAGTCATGCCGCAAGCATGAACAAACAACATGCGCCAACATAAGTGTATTATATCCTATTTTTCGCATGATGAAACAACTAGATCTAATCACTTGCGCAAGCATGGATCACAAGAGCAAACATAGCAATCATATTAGCATGCATAATTCCAGCGCTCTGATACCAATTGAAGAGTCCCCTTCAAGGGGGAGCGCAAGGGGGTGAAACCCTATGGATGGCGCATCTTTGATTTTTAAGCGGAAGCAAGGGTTTCAAGGGATCGGCTGCATGATATATGATCAACTAACATGCTTGATAAAATCTACAAAGGATCATACCAATGCCATAGTTTCGATGGCGCCTTGGAAGCAAAGGCGCAAGTGCTCCTTCTCCAAAGAGGACGCACACAAGAGGATGAAGATGGCTACTTCTTGGTGTTCTTTGTGCTAGCAAAGACCTCCAAGGTGTGCTTGTCGCATGAAGGTGATGAGAAAAAGCTTGGCCGAGCCTCCCTCCTCTTCCTTGCATCAACACTCTCGCATACCAAAGTGGAGATGCGATTAGAGCAAGAGGAGAAGCGTTAGGCGTTTCTCTTAGGAGATGGCGTTACATGACTTCCAATTATGGAAAGTCATGAAGCCATGCGCTCCCACTCCAAGCAAACCGCCCAAAACGCCTTATGGATCGAACCATGCGTTCACCCATGTGAACCGGTTCAATCCAAATTGGTCCAAACCAATTTGGTTCAAAGACCACATGAAACCAGCCCAAGCCATGGTCTAGATCTCTCTGAACCAAAATGGTTCAAGATATAACCGTTGATCTCTTGACGCTTCTGATCTCACCGATCTAGCATCACTACTCTCGATCGAAGCTTACCGATCTCAAGCCCTAATCAATCACACATGATCAGACCAGATCTCACTTACAATCAGAGTTTAAATCCCTTTAAACTGAACCGAAACAATTCAGTCCACACGATCAGACTTAAGTAAGCCATATCATCAAATTGTGCGACCCTAAGGGTTTCCTTTAGATGTCGGTAACAATAACTAACGTTATCACGATCAGTGAGGGGTATCTAGCAACACATCACTGTCTCCCGATATAAAGGAAAGAGTCTTCCAAGACTACACCCAAACCACAGCATAAGTGTGAATCCACTTCACTAGGCATACATGTTTCCTTTGCCACTAGATGTTCTTATTGGACAAGCGTGTCAAGCCTGTAGCTCCAATATGATGAGCATGATTAGATCTGATGAACATAGTCACCAGGGTATGGCCATACACTTTCTCAATCATCTCATAAGGGGGGCCCCTTTAGAACATCACACTCCTTCAACAAGGAGACGGCAATCCTATATCTATCACTAGTGCCCTAACCTGACTCATGATCATTATCCAAGATAGTCTATAATCATTATGTTTCAAATGATATCGAACTACCTCAAAACAATGACAATCATCATTTAGAAACACAAGTGATCTCAAGTCAGAGGACATGTGCCACTTGATGCAAACAAGGATTATTCACATTGTGACAAGCAATTGAATATCCTACTAGGGTCTGTCCAGTACATCCAATGTACCCATGAGTCTACATCTTATTCCATGCTCGAAGCATCCTATAAGATTAGAATACATATTAGTCTTAACCATATCAAGGCTGTCTCATGTTCACCAAGATATCTCGACTAAGGACTTTATAGCATGTCAGCCCAGCTGAACAGCTTTGAGACATTATTCAAAAGTACACTAATTGCAGCAGAGAAGGTAATAACCTGAATAATAACCATGCCTTTATAAACACAAGAGTTTATTACATGATACTGATACAATCCCAAGGCCTCAAACATTAGCCTTAAGGGCATACCCCAACAGAGTGGATCCCCATCAATGGACCGTTGTAAGGTTGTAGGGCACATAAGAAAAGTAAAATTGATAACTATGCGTTTTCAAAAGTTTATTTTCTTATTGATGGATCACATGTTGTTTGGATGAGGCCTATGCTTGTTTATTTATTCTTATGTGGGCTGCCCGTTTAATGTGTGCTGTGCTGGGGCCTGCGTGCCTGGAAATTAAATGTAAATTATTTTATTGTGATCTGCGCATCACATTTATTTAATTTATAAAATGTAATTGACCTGCGAGTCAATCTTGTCTAGATAGATTAATTTGTAAGTTAATCTGACAAGAGCACAGAGCACACATGGCAGAGGCGCATGCAGCAGTGGCTAGACCAGGTGGGAGGTCCAGGGTTCGACTCTGGGACCAGGCGCATTTACCTGGTGGGCGCACCTGAGCTGCAGATGGCGCTTGGGCCCTGGGTTGGGCCAGATGAGCAGCAAAAGACCCATGAAGAAAAAGCAAGTGAAGACTTAAGTTAATTAAGGTCTTACTTAGGCTATGGGCTTTTACCACATAAGATCCATGCTTTCTTTTATTGTTTAAATAAGTAGAACAGCATGATTTATTTATCTTCTGCTATCACCATAGGAATTGCATGATAGTGAAGAAGATAAAAGACCATTAAAATCCAACGCTAAAATATCAAGCTCGTATGCCTTCTGACGCGAAACCTCACTATTCTGATTATCGTTGGAGCCGTGTTGTACCCACTCAGTGGGCACGTCCATCTATCTTCAGACGGTGCGGGATTACACCTGCGTGTTACAGAGAAGGGATTTATCGCTTCTCGTTGCTCAGCATAGCACGTGGTGGTCCAGGGAGTAGGTCGGGTCAGCTTGACCATGTAGGCTACATATGTGGCGCATATGGTAGCGCATGGAGGCAGCCATCTGTGGGGTCAGAGATTGTGTTGTACCAACTCAGTTGGCACAGTCTGCTGGATTGCCCAGATGAAGGGGAATCGCACGGGTTGGCGATTGGCTGGGACAGCCTACCAGAGACTAGTGCTTGTACTCTCTGTGCATCTTATCTCGCCTGAGCGGGACGCGGAGACCAAGTATGAAATCTGGATCCCATCTCACTAAAAGAGTTTTACTCTTTCGGACTGTTTTAATGGATTTTTCAGTCAGATAAAATAGTGAGAAAAAGAATCATTCTTAAGTCCTGAATTGATTCTTTACATTGATACTGACCTTGCTGTTCTTGCATTGTTGTAGATTCCTGCAGCAACGAACACCATGAGCTTCAATGTGCGATCCCTACTGGAAAGGGAGAAGTTTGCTGGGCCAAACTTCTTAGACTGGTTCGGACACCTTAAGATTATTCTTAAGGTAGAGAGGAAACTGTATGTCCTCGAGACGGCGATACCGCCTCAGCCCGCTCCGAACGCCGCAAGGGCGGTTCGGGAAGCTTATGAAAAGCACGTCAATGATATCATTGATGTCGCTTGCCTGATGCTAGCGTCTATGACGCCACCGCTGCAGCGTCAGCATGAGGATATGTTTGCTATAGACATGATAGCAAACCTCAAAATGCTGTATGCTGCACAGGCGAGGACAGAACGCTATAATCTGACAAAGCTGTTCTTTCAGAGCAAACTGGCTGAAGGGAGCCCAGTGGGAGCTCACGTGCTCAAGATGATTGGGCACAAGGAGGCTCTAGAGAAACTGGGGCATACCATCAACCAGGAGCTTGCTGTAGACATAATTCTGCAGTCTCTCCCGCCCTCTTTCGATGCGTTCATCATTAACTTTAATATGAACAAAATCGATTGTACTCCGGCAGAGCTGCTGAATATGCTCTTGACTACTGAGGAGACTCTGAAGGGAAAGCCTTCGACCTCTGTCTTAATGGTTCCTTCTAGGAACAAGAAGAAGGGGAAGAAGGGCAAGGCCCCTGTCAAGAGTTACAGCAAGGCTCTGAAGCAAAAAGTGAAGCGGTCAAAGGAATACAGATGTTTCCACTGTGGCCAGTTGGGTCACTGGAAAAAGGACTGTAAAGCGCTCCAAGGAGATAAGAGGGGAAGCTTTGCTTCTGGCTCAGGTATATTTGTGACTGAAGTCATGATATCTTCTTCTTCTATTTCATGGGTGTTGGACACTGCATGTGGAGTTCACATTTGTTCAAATGTACAGGAACTCAAGAGAAGAAGACAGGTGGGACAGCATGAGGTGGACCTACGAGTTGGAAACGGGGCACGGGCTGCTGCTGTTGCTGTAGGAGACTATTTCATCTCTTTGCCATCTTGACTTGTATTAGAACTAAACAGTTGTTACTTTGTTCCCAGCATTACTAAAATATTATCTCCATTCCTGCTCTTGTCAGGAAGGGGTTTTCCTTTGAATGCAATATTTCAAAGTGTGTTCTTTCTATTTATAATATTGTTTATGCTACTGGTTCAATTAACAATGGGTTATTCATGTTAGACATGGAATGTTCTATACAAAATATTGATATTAAGAAAGCCAAGTATGCTGATGACAGCACCTTGCTATGGCATAGTCGTTTAGGCCATATTAACAAGAAGCGCATTAAGCGGTTGCATGATCATGGACTGCTGGGATCATTCTCCTATGAGGAGATTGATACATGCAAGGCTTGTTTAATGGGTAAAATGACGAAGTCACCTTTTCCTAACAAAGGTCAAAGGGCTTCAGGTTTACTTGACCTTATACACAGTGATGTGTGTGGGCCCTTTAGTAAACATGCCAAAGGTGGCTATCAGTACTTCATTACCTTTACTGATGATTTCAGTAGGTATGGGTATGTCTATTTAATGAGACATAAAAGTGAATCTTTTGACAAGTTCAAAGAGTTCAAGAATGAAGTACAGAATCAGCTAGGCCAAAATATCAAGGCACTTCGTTCTGATCGAGGTGGAGAATACTTGAGTCATGCGTTTACTGACTATCTGAAGGAGTGTGGGATTATCTCACAGCTCACTCCGCCAGGAACACCGCAATGGAATGGTGTGTCCGAGAGGAGAAATAGAACGTTACTTGATATGGTTCGTTCTATGATGAGTCAGGCTTCTCTTCCATATTCCTTTTGGGGTTTTGCACTGGAGACAGCTGCAAAGGTACTAAACCGAGTGCCATCCAAGGCAGTTTCTAAGACGCCATATGAGTTATGGTATGGGAAACAGCCGAGCTTGACATTTATCAGGATCTGGGGCTGCGAGGCTTATGTCAAAAAGCTCGCCTCTGGGAAACTAGAGAGCAGATCTGACAAATGTATCTTTGTCGGTTACCCTAAGGAAACTAAGGGTTATTATTTCTATGATCCCAAAGAGAACAAGGTATTTGTTGCTCGGACGGCCATATTTCTTGAGAAGGAGTTTCTTCTGCAAGAGGCCAGTGGGAGAGAAATAAAGCTGGATGAGAATCCAGAGGGAGGACAAAGTGCTCAAGCGCAGTTGGATGAGCCTGAGCCGGTAGATCAGGTTATTGAACAATCTGAGGCTCAGATATCACGGGAACCGCGAAGATCGGGAAGGATCCGTCGATAGCCTGAGCGCTATGACGGAGTCTACATCATTGATAATGATGAACCCCTCACTTATGCGGATGCGGTCAGTGGACCGGAGTCAGCGAGATGGCTTGAAGCTATGCGCGCCGAGATGGACTCCATGTCAGATAACCAAGTCTGGGATTTGGTTGATCCGCCTCCGGGAGTTATCCCTATAGGCTGTAAATGGATCTTCAAGAAGAAGATTGACATGGATGGTAACGTGGTTACCTATAAAGGCAGGCTAGTTGCGAAAGGTTTCAAACAAATCTACGGGATAGATTATGATGAAACTTTCTCACCTGTAGCTATGTTTAAGTCTATTCGGATTCTTTTCGCGATAGCAGCATATTACGATTATGAGATCTGGCAAATGGATGTGAAGACAGCTTTCCTGAATGGAAATCTGGATGAGGATGTGTATATGACACAACCAGAAGGTTTCACTAATCCATCAGATCGTCATAAAATATGTAAGTTAAAGAAGTCTATTTATGGACTTAAACAAGCATCGAGAAGCTGGAATATTCGTTTTGATGAATCAATCTCTAAGTTTGGTTTCATCAAGAACGAGGATGACCCGTGTGTATATAAGAGGTTTAGTGGGAGCGTGATTACTTTCCTAGTCCTCTACGTCGATGATATCTTGATCATTGGAAATGACATTCCTGAACTGCATGCCGTTAAAGCATGGTTAAGGAAATGTTTCCAGATGAAAGATCTTGGAGAAGCAGGCTATGTATTAGGTGTGAAGATCTACATGGATAGATCTAAGAGGCTTCTCGGGCTGTGCCAGAGTACTTACATCGATAAAGTCCAGGAGAGATTTCATTTAGAGAATTCTAAAAGAGGATATCTTCCAGTCAGACATGGTCTGAATCTTTCGAAGAGTCAGTGTCCACAAACACAGACTGAGAAAGATGAAATGGACAATACGCCTTATGCTTCGGCTATTGGGTCCATTATGTATGCGATGTTGTGTACTCGCCCAGACGTCGCTTACGGGTTAAGCGTGACCAGTCGGTTCCAAAGTAATCCAGGTCAGGCACACTGGATTGCAGTCAAGAACATTTTAAAATATCTGCGGAGGACCAAAGATATGTTCTTGATATATGGTGGTCAGGAAGAACTCAGTATTGAAGGATATACTGACGCTTCGTTCCAGTCTGACCAGGATGATTTCCGATCGCAATCAGGCTATGTCTTTAGCTTGAATGGAGGAGCAGTGGTGTGGAAGAGTTTCAAACAGTCAACTGTTGCTGATTCCACAACAGAAGCCGAGTATGTTGCAGCCTCGGAAGCATCCAAGGAGGCAGTGTGGATTCGTAAGTTCGTGAGAGAACTTGGTGTTGTTCCTTCGAGTGCAGATCCTTTGGTTATCTTCTGTGATAACACTGGAGCAATCGCACAAGCAAAGGAACCACGGTCGCACCAGAAGTCCAAGCACATACAGAGACGGTTTCATTTGATCCGGGAGATCATAGATCGTGGTGAGATCAAAGTATGCAAGGTTCATACAGATGACAATCTGGCAGACCCGCTTACTAAGCCTCTGGCGCAGCAGAAGCATGAGAAGCACTGTAATAATATGGGTTTGAGATTTCTCAACCATTAGATTAAGTGCAAGTGGGAGATTGTTGGGGTATGCCCTTAAGGCTAATGTTTGAGGCCTTGGGATTGTATCAGTATCATGTAATAAACTCTTGTGTTTATAAAGGCATGGTTATTATTCAGTTTGTTACCTTGTCTGCAGTAATAAGTGTACTTCTGAATAATGTCTCAAAGCTGTTCATCTGGGCTGACATGCTGTAATGTCCTTAGTTGATATATCTTGGTGAACATGAGACAGCCTTGATATGATTGAGACTAATATGTGTTCTAATCTTATAGGATGCTTCGAGAATGGAATAAGATGTAGACTCATGGGTACATTGGATGTACTGGACAGACCCTACTAGGATATTCAATTGGTTGTCACAATGTGAATAATCCTTGAATGCGACAAGTGGCACATTTCCTCTGACTTGAGATCACTTGTGTTTTCTAAATGATGATTGTCATTGTTTTGAGGTAGTTCAATATCATTTGAAACATAATGATTATAGACTATCTTGGATGGTGAGCTTGAATCAGGTTAGGGCACTAGTGATAGACATAGGATTGCCGTCTCCTTGTTTAAGGAGTGTGATGTTCTAAAGGGGCCCCCTGGATGAGATGATTGAGAAAGTGTATGGCCATACCCAGGTGACTATGTTCATCTGATCTAATCATGCTCATCATATTGGAGCTACAAGCTTGACACGCTTGTCCAATAAGAACATCCAGTGGCAAAGGAAAGATGCATGCCTTGTGAGTTGATTCACACTTGTGCTATGGTTTGGGTGTAGTCTTGGAAGACTCTTTTCTTTATATCGGGAGACAGTGATGTGTTGCTAGATACCCCTCACTGATCGTGATAACGTTAGTTATCGTTACCGACGTTTAAAGGAAACCCTTAGGGTCGCACAATTTGATGATATGGCTTACTTAAGTCAGATCGTGTGGACTGAATTGTTTTGGTTCAGTTTAAAGGGATTTAATCTCTGATTGTAAGTGAGATCTGGTCTGATCATGTTTGATTGATTAGGGCTTAAGATCGGTAAGCTTTGATTGAGAGAATAGATGCTAGATCGGTGAGATCAGGAGCATCAAGAGATGAACGGTTAGATCTGGAGCCTTAGGGTTTAATTAAGATCTAGACTGGATCGCTTGGCTTGGTTGGTTCTTGAACCGAACCAAATTGAACCGGCTCATATATGAGCGCATGGTTCAAAGGGAGAAGAGGTGGCGACTTGTTCACTTGGCGTGAACGTTTGAGCGAGTGGTGGTTTCTATTTTTAGAAACCATGATCTCCACTTGGAGATCTCTCACGTTCGAATAGAATTGATTCTATTCTCGCCTCTCCACCCATTATTCCTCTCAGCACTTTCGTGTGTGGCGACGCTAGGAGCTTTGAGGAGGATTCGGCCAAGAAAGGAAAATCGTCTCCATCCCTTCCATACGTTCAAGACTTCTTGGAACCTTGCTAGCACAAGGAGCACCAAGAAAGTAGGCACACTCTCATCTTGTGTGCACATTCTCTGGAGGAGACCCCTGTCGATATCTGCTTCCTAGACGCCATCCAAACGAAATGGCTATGGTATGAATCTAAACCTTATGAAGTTAATCATATGTCATTACGTAAGGTCTCTTGAAACCCTAGTTTCCGCTTGCAAAATTATTTGCGCCACCAATAGGGTTTCGCCCCCCCTCTTGAAAGGGGTCTTACAGGCGTCTAGGAAGAAGAGACTCAAGCGCTTCTCCTCCAAATGGTGCGCACACAAGATGATGTCGCCTACTCCCTTAGTGCTCCTTGTGCTTGCAAGGTTCTAAGGAGTCCTTTTTCGAATGGAAAGGGAAGAGAAGAAGTTTTGCTTGGCGAGACCTCCTTATCGTCAACCCCTTCAACCACGAGAATGCTCTAACGTCGAGAGCAAGAGCCAAGGCGGCAATAGGCGTGAAAAGGAGAGTAACGTGAGACGTGGTCACGTAAGTGATCATGCCTTCTAAAAATAGAAAGCCATTCCTCAACATGCGACCATGGGTTTACCCCAATCGCAAATTCCTCTTCACCCTTGAACCATGCGCTCACTTGATGAGCTGGATCAATTTGGGTTTAGTTCAAAGACCAATTAAGCCAAGCAATTTGGTCTAGATCACAATAAACCCTAAAGGTTCAAGATCTAACCGTTCATCTCTTAATGCTCCTGATCTCACCGATCTAGCATCCATTCTCTCGATCGAAGCTTACCGATCTCAAGCCCTAATCAATCAAACATGATCAGACCAGATCTCACTTACAATCAGAGATTAAATCCCTTTAAACTGAATCCAAACAATTCAGTCCACACGATCTGACTTAAGTAAGCCATATCATAAAATTGTGCGACCCTAAGGGTTTCCTTTAGATGTCGGTAATGATAACTAACGTTATCACGATCAGTGAGGGGTATCTAGCAACACATCACTGTCTCCCGATATAAAGGAAAGAGTCTTCCAAGACTACACCCAAACCACAGCACAAGTGTGAATCCACTTCACTAGACATACATGTTTCCTATGCCACTTGATGTTCTTATTGGACAAGCGTGTCAAGCCTGTAACTCCAATATGATGAGAATGATTAGATCAGATGAACATAGTCACCTGGGTATGGCCATACACTTTCTCAATCATCTCATCCAGGGGGCCCCTATAGAACATCACACTCCAAACTAGGAGACGGCAATCCTATATCTATCACTAGCACCCTAACATGACTCATGCTCATCATCCAAGATAGTCTATAACCATTATGTTTCAAATGATATTGAACTACCTCAAAACAATGACAATCATCATTTAGAAACACAAGTGATCTCAAGTCAGAGGAAGTATGCCACTTGTTCGCATACAAGGATTATTCACATTGTGACAAGCAATTGAATATCCTAGTAGGGTCTGTCCAGTACATCCAATGTACCCATGAGTCTACATCTTATTCCATGCTCGAAGCATCCTATAAGATTAGAACACATATTAGTCTCAATCATATCAAGGCTGTCTCATGTTCACCAAGATATCTCGACTAAGGACTTAACTGCTTGTCAGCCAAGCTGAACTGCATTGAGACATTATTCAGAAGTGTACATATTGCAGCAGATGATGTAACAAACTGAATAACAACCATTTCCTTTATAAACATAAGAGTTTATACATGATACTGAAAGAATCCCTAGGCCTCAAACATTAGCCTTAAGGGCATACCCCAACAATCTCCCACTTGCACTTAATCTAATGGTTGAGAAATCTCAAACCCATATTATTACAGTGCTTCTCATGCTTCCGCTGCGCCAGAGGCTTAGTAAGCGGGTCAGCTAGATTGTCATCTGTATGAACCTTGCAGACCTTGATCTCACCACGATCTATGTTCTCCCTGATCAAGTGAAACCGTCTCTGCATGTGCTTGGACTTCTGGTGCGACCGTGGTTCCTTTGCTTGTGCGATTGCTCCAGTGTTATCACAGAAGATAACCAAAGGATCTGCACTCGAAGGAACAACACCAAGTTCTTGAATGAACTTACGAATCCACACTGCCTCCTTGGATGCTTCTGAGGCTGCTGTTGGGGTATGCCCTTAAGCCTAATGTTTGAGGCCTTGGGATTGTAACAGTATCATTTGTATAAACTTATATGTTTATAAAGGCATGGTTGTTATTCAGTTAGCTACATTGTCTGCAGCAATATATATGTTCTTCTGAATAATGTCTCAAAGCTGTTCAGCTAGGCTGACATGCAGTTAAGTCCTTAGTCGAGATATCTTGGTGAACATGAGACAGCCTTGATATGGTTAAGACTAATATGTGTTCTAATCTTATAGGATGCTTCGAGCATGGAATAAGATGTAGACTCATGGGTACATTGGATGTACTGGACTGACCCTACTAGGATGTTCAATTGTTTGTCACAATGTGAATAATCCTTGATTGCAACAAGTGGCACATTTCCTCTGACTTGAGATCACTTGTGTTTCCTAAATGATGATTGTCATTGTTTTGAGGTAGTTCAATATCATTTGAAACATAATGATTATAGACTATCTTGGATAATGAGCTTGAATCAGGTTAGGGCACTAGTGATAGACATAGGATTGCCGTCTCCTTGTTTAAGGAGTGTGATGTTCTAAAGGGGCCCCCCTGGATGAGATGATTGAGAAAGTGTATGGCCATACCCAGGTGACTATGTTCATCTGATCTAATCATGCTTGTCATATTGGAGTTACAAGCTTGACACGCTTGTCCAATAAGAACATCCAGTGGCAAAGGAAATATGTATGCTTAGTGAGTTGAATTCACACTTGTACTGTGGTTTGGGTGTAGTCTTGGAAGACTCTTTCCTTTATATCGGGAGACAGTGATGTATTGCTAGATACCCCTCACTGATCGTGATAACGTGAGTTATCGTTACCGACATTTAAAGGAAACCCTCAGGGTCGCACAATTTGATGATATGGCTTACTTAAGTCAGATCGTGTGGACTGAATTATTTGGGTTCAGTTTAAAGGGATTTAATCTCTGATTGTAACTGAGATCTGGTCTGATCATGTTTGATTGATTAGGGCTTGAGATCGGTAAGCTTCGATCGAGAGAATGGATGCTAGATCAGTTAGATCAGGAGCATCAAGAGATCGATGGTCAGATCAAGAACCTAAGTGTTTATTATGGTCTGGACTGGTTGCTTGGTTTATTTGGTTATTGAACCAAATTCAAATGAACCGACTCATGGATGAGCGCTTGGTTTAAAGAATAGAGAGGAAAAATGCGATTGGTTCGAAATGCATGAACACATGATCGCATGAAAGAGTAAGTTGGCTATTTTTAGCAACCACGCCTCCATGTCTTGTGTGGAGCGCATCTCTTGTCGCCTCACTTCTATTCCCGTCGCCTTCTCTCGTGTGGAACCTCTGCATCACGCTTTTGAAGAGTCGAGGACTAAGCAAGCAAGTTTATCTCATTCCCTCCATACGAAGGACTCCTTGAAGATTTGCTAGCACAAAGTCGCCAAGGAAGTAGTCGCCTTCTCATTGTGTGTAAGATCCAAGGATCTTAGGTTCTGGTAAGCATTATTTGGATTTAAATAAAATTATTGATTGTGATATTTTTATGTATTGGTTGATAGTTAATTAATTAGAGATTATTTGTTTGATTATTGACTGTTAATTTATGATAAATTATCATTGGTTGTTTGTGATAAATTAATTAGGATTTTGGGTTGTAAATTTTTAAGTTAATTAATTAGACCTTATTGGTTAATTAATTATACTCTATTGGTTAATTAAATCCTTATTGGATGTTAGTTAAATCCTTAATGGATTTTCGTTAAATGATTGGTTAATGGTTAAATTAATTAAATAATTGGTTAATTATGAGATATTGGGTTATTGGGTTTAAAATTCGAAATTATTTAGTTAATGGGTTAAACCTATTGGATTTAATTGGTTAGTGGGTTAAAATTAAGCAAAACCGAAATTTTAAGTGGTAAGTTCGGCTAGGGTAGATTTTTTGGGTGATTTTTGGCTTGGGAAAAATTTAAGTGGCGGCTAGAGAAGAAGTGGCGAATATTGAAGAGTTCTTGGGCGATTTCTTCTTCCTCTTCCCTTTGGCCGACGTTCCTTAGTGTTGGGTGGAGTTTCTTCTTCTATTGGTGGCGACATCAAGGCTTTAGACAAGTTTTTGGGAAGTTTTTAACCTAAGTTTCAAGGTGAGTGGATTTTCTCTTCCACTTAATCCATGTATGCTTGAGATTATTGCTTAGAAACATGGCATGAACCCTTAATTTCAATTTTTGTACATGTTTCTATGTTTTCCCTAAAATTTCGAAAACCCTAGATTGTATGAGAATTAGGGCTTTTCATTTTTAAGGCTTCTAATCATCAATTAGACCTTGTTTAAGCATGTATGTAGCTTTAGTTTTTCAATTGTATGAAGTTTAGGGCTTGAATGAGAATTTCGACCCTTCTTCATGAAGTTACGCCCAAATGCATGGGTAAAATTTGGGGAAAACTTGATATTCATGAAATTAGGTATATGAGGACTCTACTGTAATTTTTTGAGAATTTTTAGAAATAAAAGTTTCTGTTGACTGACATTGACCTAGGGGTAATTCGGTAAATTTTCTAGTTAAAATTGGGGAAAACTTGAAATTTCGAATCTAGGGATCATGAGGGATGTAATGAATATTTTTACGAAATTTTTGGATAACTTTTCCTGCATGACTTAAACTTTGAACTAGGGATATTTCTGTCTTTTGTTATCAGAACTAGTAGAAAACTATGAAGTTGTGATATTCTACATTTATGTTAATTGTGAACGAAATTTGGTGAATTTTCTGTATTATTATGTATTTTTAATTGAGTGGTGTATGTAGAAAGTAATGACATGAAATATTGATAGAGAACATTGGTTGATAACTTAGCAAAATTACACTGAACTGACCAGCCTGAAATTTAAGGACTACACTATGTTATGTGATTTTTTAAATATTGTGATTTGTGATTTTTGGCATGTTAAGTGATCTTTGAATATGTGAATATTATGTGGTTATGTGAAATTCGAAAATTATGTGGTTATGAGGTTCGAATATTATGTGTTGTGATTATGTGATGGTTAGGACTAAGGCTAGGTGTAACTATGAACTCAAGGGGATAGCCCTGTTGTGTGATATGTTAAGGGTTTGAATTTCAGCCCTGTATTGTGATATGTGTGGGGGTTGATGTTCAGCCTGCCTATTATGATTATTGTGATGGGGGTTGAAGTTCAGCCTGCCCGATGTGATTTTTGTGATGGCTATCCTAGAGTCAAGTTGACACTTAGGAGTCCACCTTTGTGAAATATGTCCACCTATGTGAAATTATGAAATAAGATATGTGTGTTGTCCAGTAGTAACCTTTTGGGAGAACGGGTTTTGACCCAAAGTGCCATGTCTTGGTCAGACAGGGGCCACCTCTTGATGTCATTACTCTTTTATGTGTTGGGAATGATATAAGACCCAAAGTGCCATGTCTTGGTCAGACAGGGGCCACCTCTTGATGTCATCATTCTCGTTTTATGTTATGGCGGGATAGACCAGCGTGCCACGTCGTGACCTGACGGGGGCCACCTCCTGATTCTATTCTCGTTTTATGTTATGGCGTGATAGACCAGCGTGCCACGTCGTGACCTGACGGGGGCCACCTCCTGATTCTATTCACTGTCCATGTTTATGTGTTGCACGAGATTTTGCAGCTCCCAGTGCTTTGGCCAAGCCGGGTTAGACCATATTGGTCACTTATGATATGCTGGACAACTAGGTTAAATATGTGTTGGTGTGTTTAGTTGGTTTAGAAGATGTGTTCGGTTGGTTTAGAGTATAACTCTAGAACCTGAGTTTGTTTAGAACCTGAGTTGATTATATGTTGGTGTGTACATCTGACTGTTATGTGACTTTGTATTAAATCTTTTTATTTAATCTGGTGATATGTTGACACTATGTTCCTGTTAAAGATTTTTAAAACAATCTGCCTATATTTTTGAGTGTATGTTATGGATGGTCAATTAGACTATCCATTAAATCTTTTTATTTAATCTGGTGATATGTTGACACTATGTTCCTGTTAAAGATTTTTAAAACAATCTGCCTATATTTTTGAGTGTATGTTATGGATGGTCAATTAGACTATCCACTCACTGGGCTGTGTAGCTCACCCCTCACTATTTTCAGGTAAAGAGCAGGGGCGCAGTTAGCTTGATACTGATGTTATGATTTATGCTTATGGTGCCGGTTGTGGCCCTATGTTTTTGCTTAATTAAATTGAGGCCGGCTATGGCCGAATATGAATTATATGATCTATGTGAACTCTGTGATGTGAACCATGTGAACTATGTGACATTGTGTTGCCAGATTGTGGCAGTTAATTGAGTTTGACTTTTGTGTCACCGCGGGCTTCGGCCTGGTTTCGGTGTTTGGTATTAGTTTATAAAAATCGATTTTGTGGGTTTGTTTTGAAATTGAAATTGATGTGTATTTTTGCAATCGGTTTTGATATAACTGTAACGTGCATATGTCTAGTGCACGTATTGCGTGGTGGCAGGTACCTTTATGTGATATAAGATTTGTGATTCGAAGATTTTATGTGTTTGGAGTTTTGAAAATTTTCAGATCGTGTTTTCCTTGAACTCGGTTTTACCTAGCATTTGATCGATCTTATATGAAACATCCTATTGCTTTTGCGATTGTGTTATTTGTTTGGGGTTAAGTATGTGGGATGTTACAGAATGGTATCAGAGCAGTTCGCTAGCTAAAACTTAGTTTGGGGGAAAACATGTTTGTGTATTGCTAGACACCGGATAGGTTTATGTTTGTTTTCCTGACTGTGGTATGTGTGTGTCACAAGCGCTATGCCTCGCTTGTGAGTGAATTCCAGAAACTGGGTCCTAGCTCATTTTATGGGGGCTCAGAATCCAGTACTGCTGAGAACTGGCAGTTGTGCTTGGAAAAGATTTTCCAAGTCATGCGCTGCTCAGATGAGGATAAGCTATGTCTGTCCACCTATATGATGCGTGGCGACGCAGATGAGTGGTGGAAGGGAGTTGTGAGACTAGCAACGGAAAGACATGAGACAGTTGATTGGCCTTACTTCTTGTCTCGATTTAACGAGAAGTACTTCCCAGATAGTTTGGTGGAGGATCGAGAGGTAGCATTTATTCACCTGGAGCAGGGTGATATGACAGTGGACCAGTATGAAGTACAGTTCACAAAATTGGGAAAGTATGCTCCTCATCTGATAAACACTGAAAAGAGGAGAGCTACTAAGTTTCTGAGAGGTCTCAGATGGGATATTCGAGAGCAGGTTGGTGCTCAACACTTGGAGACCTATGTTGAGACAGTTGGGTGAGCACGCACTGTAGAGAGGTATATATCTGAGAGGAGTTCTCATGCTACGGTGGCAGTGGTTCCTGCAGCTGAGGCAGCGGTTCCTCAGTATGGCAGTGGCGGCAAGGGTAAGAAGTACCCTAGGCATAAAGATTACAAGAAGAGCAGGTATAGGCCTTACTCCTACAAGGCACCGCAGCAGTATGCACCGCAGCAGTCCAGGGATACCAGGGATGTAAGGAACAACCACACTGAGAACGGGACTTGCAGTTATTGTGGGCTCAGAGGACATCTACTGAAAGACTGTCACAGGAAGAATGGCATGTGCTTCAAATGTAAGAAACCTGGGCACATGGCCAGGGACTGCAAAGAACCTGAGATGCAACCTAGAGGCGCAGATAAGCCTACAGTTCAGACTAGAGTGTATGCTGTGGCTGAGAAGGATACACGAGCTTCCCGATCCGTCGTGGAAGGTACTTTATTCGTATTTGATCAGTTAGCTCGCATTCTATTTGATCCCGGTGCAAATCTGTCTTTTGTATCTGTTAGATTTGCTGCATGTTTACCTGTGTTACCTAAGATGATGAATTATGTTGTGTCTGTGAGTACTCCCTTAGGAAAGTCATTGTCTACAGACACTGTGTGTGCTGACTGTGTAGTACATGTAGAGGGTTATGAGTTTCTGGTAGATCTAATCCTCTTAGACATGCAAGATTATGATATCATCTTAGGAATGGATTAGTTGTCTTCCCATCATGCCTCTGTGGATTGCTTTGAGAAAGTAATCACTTTGAATTTGTTAGATGGGAATCGACTGTTTGTGAGAGGTCTAGTGTCAGACCAAGGACCGCATGTGATATCTTTCTTGCAGGCCAGGAAATTACTGGCTAGTGGATGCAAGGGTTATCTTGCGCATGTTGAGGTGCAGGATGATTCTACTTCTGATTTGACTCAGATGGCGGTGGTGAAAGAATTTCCTGATGTGTTCTCTGAGGAATTTTCAAGTTTACCACCAGTTAGAGAAGTAGAATTTGGCATTGAGTTGGCGCCGGGTACGGCACCTATCTCCAGAGCTCCTTATCGTATGGCTACTTCAGAGTTGGCCGAGCTTAAGAAACAACTGGAGGAATTGCTAGAGAAAGGGTATATTCGGCCTAGTGCTTCTCCCTGGGGAGCGCCAGTGCTATTTGTGAAGAAGAAGGATGGAACCCTGAGGATGTGTATAGACTACAGGCAGTTGAACCAAGTGACCATTAAGAATAAGTATCCTCTTCCCAGAATTGATGATCTATTTGATCAATTACAGGGAGCTACAGTGTTCTCTAAGATTGATCTGAGATCAGGGTATTATCAGCTTAGGGTCAAGGATGAGGATATATTTAAGACTGCTTTCAGGACCAGGTATGGGCATTTCGAATTTTTAGTTATGCCTTTTGGACTGACGAATGCACCTGCCGTCTTCATGGATTTGATGAACAGGGTATTCCATGAGTTGCTTGACTCTTGTGTGGTGGTCTTTATAGACGATATATTGGTGTACTCTCGGACTACTTCAGATCATGTCAGTGATTTGCGCAAGGTACTGGAGGTTCTGAGGAAGAACCGGTTATATGCCAAGGCTAGTAAGTGTGAGTTCTGGTTAGAGAAGATCAGTTTTCTGGGACATGTGATTTCTGGTCAGGGAGTGTCTGTGGATCCTGTTAAAGTACAAGCTATCCTTGATTGGGGAAGACCTACTAGTGCTACTGAGATCAGGAGTTTTCTGGGTTTGGCAGGTTATTACCGGAGATTTGTTGAGGGATTCTCCAAGCTGGCGGGTCCTTTAACTAAATTGACCAGAAAGGAGGCTAAGTTTATTTGGGATGATAAGTGTGAAGAGAGCTTCCAAGAGCTGAAGAGAAGGTTGACTAGTACACCGATCCTCATTATTCCTAGTGATGGGGAAAGGTTTACTGTCTATACAGATGCTTCAGGCAAAGGGTTGGGTTGTGTCTTGATGCAGAAGGGTTCTGTAGTAGCCTATGCTTCGAGACAACTGAAGGAGTATGAATTGAACTACCCTACTCATGATTTAGAGTTGGCGGCCGTAGTCTTTGCATTGAAGATATGGCGTCACTATTTGTTGGGTCAGGAATTTGATCTGTTCACTGATCACCAGAGTCTCAAGTATATCTTCACTCAGAAGGAGTTGAACATGAGACAGAGAAGATGGATGGAGTTGATCAAAGACTATGACTTCTCTATTCAGTATCAGGCTGGAAAGGCCAATGTGGTGGCGGATGCACTGAGCAGGCATCCAGTTACTTCGGTAGCTGCACTGCGGGTCAGTGAGTGGCAGTTACTGCAGGAGTTCAGAGATCTCAGGATCAGTGTTTCTCCTAGAGTTCAGACTGGTTATGTGGCTTTTCTCAGAGTACAGTCTGCTTTGTGGCAGAAGATCAGAGATCAGCAGTCTGTAGATCCGAAATTAGTTCAGATCAGGGATAGTCTGGTTGATGGCGCAGTTCAGGATTTTAGCCTGTCTGATGATGGTATTCTTCGGTTTCGTGGAAGGGTATGTGTCCCTGAGGAACCGAGCTTGAGGAAGGAAATATTGGAGGACAGCCATAACTCCAAATATTCTCTACATCCTGGCGTGACTAAGATGTATCAGGATCTCAAGAAAAATTTTTGGTGGCCGGGTATGAAGAAAGAAGTGTTTGATTTTGTCTCTAGGTGTTTGACCTGTCAGACTATAAAGGCTGAACATCAGAAGCCTGGTGGTTTGTTGCAACCTCTTCCTATTCCTGAGTGGAAGTGGGAATGCATCAGTATGGATTTTGTGTGTGGTTTGCCCAGAACCAGATTGGGTCATGATGCTATTTGGGTGATTGTTGATAGACTTACTAAATCAGCCCATTTTCTCCCGATTAAGATGACTTATTCATTAGAGAGGCTGGCCAGATTGTACATTGATGAGATAGTCAGACTGCATGGAGTGCCAGTTGATATTGTGTCTGATAGGGATTCTCGATTTTTGTCCAGATTTTGGAGGAGTTTACAGGAGGGTTTGGGTACTAAGTTGAGTTTTAGTACCGCATACCATCCTCAGTCTGATGGCCAGACGGAGCGTACTATACAGACTCTAGAAGATTTGTTGAGAGCCTATGTGGTCGATTGGAGTTCTGAGTGGAACCGGGACCTATCTTTGATAGAGTTCACTTATAATAATAGTTTCCACTCCAGTATTCAGATGGCTCCTTATGAGGCTTTGTATGGAAGAAGGTGTAGGACTCCCTTGTGTTGGGAGGAAACTGGTGACAGGAGGATTTTGAGATCTGATGCAGTACAGGAGACTACTGATAAGGTCAGAGAAATCCAGGATAAGCTGAAAATTGCTCGGGACAGACAGAAGAGTTATGCCGATGACCGACGTCGTCCTTTGGAGTTTATGGTAGGAGACCATGTGTTCTTGAAGGTGTCGCCTACTAAGGGTGTTATGAGGTTTGGCAAAAAGGGCAAGTTGAGCCCTAGGTTTGTAGGCCCTTTTGATATTGTTGAGAGAGTTGGTCCAGTGGCTTACCGTTTAGCTTTACCTCCTGCTATGGACCATGTACATAATGTATTCCATGTCTCTGCTTTGAGGAAGTATCATCCTGATCCATCTCATGTGTTGGAGTTGGAACCTCTTCAGATTCAGAGTGACTTGACTTTTGAGGAAAGACCTCTCCGGATTGTGGATAGGAAGGATAAAGTTCTGAGGAACAAGACTATACCTTTGGTAAAGGTTATCTGGGGAAATCAATCAGTTGAAGAAGCGACTTGGGAGACTGAAGCTGATATGAGGAAAAATTATGCTTACCTCTTTGATGATATGGATGCTGAGCTTTAGAGGACTAAAGCTCTATAAGGAGGGAGGAATGTAAGATCCAAGGATCTTAGGTTCTGGTAAGCATTATTTGGATTTAAATAAAATTATTGATTGTGATATTTTTATGTATTGGTTGATAGTTAATTAATTAGAGATTATTTGTTTGATTATTGACTGTTAATTTATGATAAATTATCATTGGTTGTTTGTGATAAATTAATTAGGATTTTGGGTTGTAAATTTTTAAGTTAATTAATTAGACCTTATTGGTTAATTAATTATACTCTATTGGTTAATTAAATCCTTATTGGATGTTAGTTAAATCCTTAATGGATTTTCGTTAAATGATTGGTTAATGGTTAAATTAATTAAATAATTGGTTAATTATGAGATATTGGGTTATTGGGTTTAAAATTCGAAATTATTTAGTTAATGGGTTAAACCTATTGGATTTAATTGGTTAGTGGGTTAAAATTAAGCAAAACCGAAATTTTAAGTGGTAAGTTCGGCTAGGGTAGATTTTTTGGGTGATTTTTGGCTTGGGAAAAATTTAAGTGGCGGCTAGAGAAGAAGTGGCGAATATTGAAGAGTTCTTGGGCGATTTCTTCTTCCTCTTCCCTTTGGCCGACGTTCCTTAGTGTTGGGTGGAGTTTCTTCTTCTATTGGTGGCGACATCAAGGCTTTAGACAAGTTTTTGGGAAGTTTTTAACCTAAGTTTCAAGGTGAGTGGATTTTCTCTTCCACTTAATCCATGTATGCTTGAGATTATTGCTTAGAAACATGGCATGAACCCTTAATTTCAATTTTTGTACATGTTTCTATGTTTTCCCTAAAATTTCGAAAACCCTAGATTGTATGAGAATTAGGGCTTTTCATTTTTAAGGCTTCTAATCATCAATTAGACCTTGTTTAAGCATGTATGTAGCTTTAGTTTTTCAATTGTATGAAGTTTAGGGCTTGAATGAGAATTTCGACCCTTCTTCATGAAGTTACGCCCAAATGCATGGGTAAAATTTGGGGAAAACTTGATATTCATGAAATTAGGTATATGAGGACTCTACTGTAATTTTTTGAGAATTTTTAGAAATAAAAGTTTCTGTTGACTGACATTGACCTAGGGGTAATTCGGTAAATTTTCTAGTTAAAATTGGGGAAAACTTGAAATTTCGAATCTAGGGATCATGAGGGATGTAATGAATATTTTTACGAAATTTTTGGATAACTTTTCCTGCATGACTTAAACTTTGAACTAGGGATATTTCTGTCTTTTGTTATCAGAACTAGTAGAAAACTATGAAGTTGTGATATTCTACATTTATGTTAATTGTGAACGAAATTTGGTGAATTTTCTGTATTATTATGTATTTTTAATTGAGTGGTGTATGTAGAAAGTAATGACATGAAATATTGATAGAGAACATTGGTTGATAACTTAGCAAAATTACACTGAACTGACCAGCCTGAAATTTAAGGACTACACTATGTTATGTGATTTTTTAAATATTGTGATTTGTGATTTTTGGCATGTTAAGTGATCTTTGAATATGTGAATATTATGTGGTTATGTGAAATTCGAAAATTATGTGGTTATGAGGTTCGAATATTATGTGTTGTGATTATGTGATGGTTAGGACTAAGGCTAGGTGTAACTATGAACTCAAGGGGATAGCCCTGTTGTGTGATATGTTAAGGGTTTGAATTTCAGCCCTGTATTGTGATATGTGTGGGGGTTGATGTTCAGCCTGCCTATTATGATTATTGTGATGGGGGTTGAAGTTCAGCCTGCCCGATGTGATTTTTGTGATGGCTATCCTAGAGTCAAGTTGACACTTAGGAGTCCACCTTTGTGAAATATGTCCACCTATGTGAAATTATGAAATAAGATATGTGTGTTGTCCAGTAGTAACCTTTTGGGAGAACGGGTTTTGACCCAAAGTGCCATGTCTTGGTCAGACAGGGGCCACCTCTTGATGTCATTACTCTTTTATGTGTTGGGAATGATATAAGACCCAAAGTGCCATGTCTTGGTCAGACAGGGGCCACCTCTTGATGTCATCATTCTCGTTTTATGTTATGGCGGGATAGACCAGCGTGCCACGTCGTGACCTGACGGGGGCCACCTCCTGATTCTATTCTCGTTTTATGTTATGGCGTGATAGACCAGCGTGCCACGTCGTGACCTGACGGGGGCCACCTCCTGATTCTATTCACTGTCCATGTTTATGTGTTGCACGAGATTTTGCAGCTCCCAGTGCTTTGGCCAAGCCGGGTTAGACCATATTGGTCACTTATGATATGCTGGACAACTAGGTTAAATATGTGTTGGTGTGTTTAGTTGGTTTAGAAGATGTGTTCGGTTGGTTTAGAGTATAACTCTAGAACCTGAGTTTGTTTAGAACCTGAGTTGATTATATGTTGGTGTGTACATCTGACTGTTATGTGACTTTGTATTAAATCTTTTTATTTAATCTGGTGATATGTTGACACTATGTTCCTGTTAAAGATTTTTAAAACAATCTGCCTATATTTTTGAGTGTATGTTATGGATGGTCAATTAGACTATCCATTAAATCTTTTTATTTAATCTGGTGATATGTTGACACTATGTTCCTGTTAAAGATTTTTAAAACAATTTGCCTATATTTTTGAGTGTATGTTATGGATGGTCAATTAGACTATCCACTCACTGGGCTGTGTAGCTCACCCCTCACTATTTTCAGGTAAAGAGCAGGGGCGCAGTTAGCTTGATACTGATGTTATGATTTATGCTTATGGTGCCGGTTGTGGCCCTATGTTTTTGCTTAATTAAATTGAGGCCGGCTATGGCCGAATATGAATTATATGATCTATGTGAACTCTGTGATGTGAACCATGTGAACTATGTGACATTGTGTTGCCAGATTGTGGCAGTTAATTGAGTTTGACTTTTGTGTCACCGCGGGCTTCGGCCTGGTTTCGGTGTTTGGTATTAGTTTATAAAAATCGATTTTGTGGGTTTGTTTTGAAATTGAAATTGATGTGTATTTTTGCAATCGGTTTTGATATAACTGTAACGTGCATATGTCTAGTGCACGTATTGCGTGGTGGCAGGTACCTTTATGTGATATAAGATTTGTGATTCGAAGATTTTATGTGTTTGGAGTTTTGAAAATTTTCAGATCGTGTTTTCCTTGAACTCGGTTTTACCTAGCATTTGATCGATCTTATATGAAACATCCTATTGTTTAAATCCAAATAATGCTTACCAGAACCTAAGATCCTTGGATCTTACATTGTGTGTGTCATCTAAGGAGAAGAGGCACTTGCGTCTTTGATTCCAAGACACCATCAAACCGATGGCAATGGTATGGTTCTATCTCTTGTGCAATCGGTTTTAAGTTGATTATAAATGCATGCATCAAAAGATCCTAGAAACCCCCTTTCCGCTGCTTAAAAGAAAAATACATGCGCCTATCTAGGGTTTCGCCCCCTTTGTTAGGGGATCTTTCAATTGGTATCAGAGCCATTGTTTGCATGTTTCTATGATTGCTTAAAATATTGTGATCCATGTATGCGTATATATAAGTATGCTTAGATCTATAACATGCGCATATTAGATGTTTCATAAGAAAAATGTTTCATGTTACATTCTTATGTTGGCGCATGTTCTTGGCGCATTTTTGTATGTTTTCTTAAAACTTATATTACATGCGCGATTCACCTTAGATCTAAGGCGCCTACTTTAAACCCTTAGATGGGTTATTAGGGTTGAAATCTCAGTCTAGTCAAGATCCAATTAGTCTGATCAGATTATCTGACAGCCTTGATGGGTCGACCAGATGGCACCTGTGCGAAAGCACAAGGTGGCTATAAGTCGACTGCAGACAGGCGTGTAGCGATGTCTGGTTGAGACAACCTATGAACGCACATGAGTTAGGCCCGGGCTCACGCCCGCTTGCCAGACCTCAATGTGGTCGTTCAGCCCTTGGCGCATCCATGGTTGGCCTTTTGGTCGACTCAAGTCAGTTAGGACTTGGTGCATGAAAGGGCAGTGGATCTGACTAGATCTGATGAGTGGATCCCTAGTAATGGACCATTGTAAGGTAGTAGGGCAAATAAGGAAAATTAAAATTGATCCCATGGGGTTTTCGAAATTTAATTTTCATGAATGGATCACATGTTGATTGATGCATATGTATGTTTATTTAATCTTATGTGGGCTGCCCGTGTTTTAATGTGTGCTGTGCTGGGGCCTGCGTGCCTGGTTAATTTTGTAAATTAATTTTTATATTGTGATCTGCGCATCACATTGCATTTAATTTATAAAATGTAATTGACCTGCGAGTCAACCTTGTCTAGATAGATTAATTTGTAAATTAATCAGACAAGAGCACAGAGCACATTTGGCAGAGGCGCATGCAGCAGAGGCTTGACCAGGTGGGAGGTCTAGGGTTCGACCCTAGGACCAGGCGCATTTACCTGGTGGGCGCACCTGAGCTGCAGATGGCGCTTGGGCCCTGGTTTGGGCCAGATGAGCAGCAAAAGCCCCATGAAGAAAAGCAAGTGAAGACTTAAGTTCTTAAGGTCTTACTAGGGCTATGGGCTTTTACCACATAAGATTCATGCTTTCTTTTATTGTTTAATAAGTAGAACAGCATGATTTATTTATCTTCTGCTATCACCATAGGAATTGCATGATAGTGAAGAAGATAAAAGACCGTTAAAATCCAACGCTAAAATATCAAGCTCGTACGCCTTCTGACGCGAAACCTCACTGTTCTGATTATCGTTGGAGCCGTGTTGTACCCACTCAGTGGGCACGTCCATCTATCTTCAGACGGTGCGGGATTACACCTGCGTGTTACAGAGAAGGGATTTATCGCTTCTCGTTGCTCAGCATAGCACGTGGTGGTCCAGGGAGTAGGTCGGGTCAGCTTGACCATGTAGGCTACATATGTGGCGCATATGGTAGCGCATGGAGGCAGCCATCTGTGGGGTCAGAGATTGTGTTGTACCAACTCAGTTGGCACAGTCTACTGGATTGCCCAGATGAAGGGGAATCGCACAGGTAGGCGATTGGCAGGGACTGCCTACCAGAGATTAGTGCTTGTACTCTCTGTGCATCTTATCTCGCCTGAGCGGGACGCGGAGACCAAGTATGAAATCTGGATCCCATCTCACTAAAAGAGTTCTACTCTTTCGGGCTGTTTTGCTGGGTTTTTCAGCCAGATAAAATAGTGAGAAAAAGAATCTTTCTTAAGTCCTGATTGATTCTTGACATTGATACTGACCTTGCTGTTCTTGCATTGTTGTAGATTCCTGCAGCAACGAACACCATGAGCTTCAATGTGCGATCCCTACTGGAAAGAGAGAAGTTTGCTGGGCCGAACTTCTCAGACTGGTTCGGACACCTTAAGATCGTTCTTAAGGCAGAGAGGAAACTGTATGTCCTCGAGACGGCGATACCGCCTCAGCCCGCTCCGAACGCCGCAAGGGCGGTTCGGGAAGCCTATGAAAAGCACGTCAATGATAGCATTGATGTCGCTTGCTTGATGCTAGCGTCTATGACGCCACCGCTGCAGCGTCAGCATGAGGATATGTCTGCCATAGACATGATAGCAAACCTCAAGATGCTGTATGCTGCACAGGCGAGGACAGAACGCTATAATTTGACAAAGCTGTTCTTTCAGAGCAAACTGGCTGAAGGGAGCCCAGTGGGAGCTCACGTGCTCAAGATGATTGGGCACAAGGAGGCTCTAGAAAAACTGGGGCATACCATCAACCAGGAGCTTGCTGTAGACATTATTCTGCAGTCTCTTCCGCCTTCTTTCGATGCGTTCATTATTAACTTTAATATGAACAAAATCGATTGTACTCCGGCAGAGCTGCTGAATATGCTCTTGACTACTGAGGAAACTCTGAAGGGTAAGCCTTCAACCTCTGTCTTGATGGTTCCTTCGGGGAACAAGAAGAAGGGGAAGAAGGGCAAGACCCCTGTCAAGAGTTACAGCAAGGCTCTGAAACAGAAGGTTAAGCGGTCCAAGGAATACAGGTGTTTCCACTGTGGCCAGCTGGGTCACTGGAAAAAGGACTGTAAAGCGCTCCAAGGAGACAAGAGGGGAAGCCTTGCTTCTGGCTCAGGTATATACGTGACGGAAGTCATGGTTTCATCTTCTTCTATATCATGGGTGTTGGACACTGCATGTGGAGTTCACATTTGTTCAAATGTACAGGAACTCAAGAGAAGAAGGCAGGTGGGACAGCATGAGGTGGACCTACGAGTTGGAAACGGGGCACGGGTTGCTGCTGTTGCTGTAGGAGACTATTTCATCTCTTTGCCATCTGGAATTGTATTAGAATTAAACAGTTGTTACTTTGTTCCCAGTATTACTGAGAATATTATCTCCATTCCTGCTCTTGTCAGGAAGGGATTTTCCTTTGAATGCAATATTTCAAAGTGTGTTTTATCTTTAGATAATATTGTTTATGCAACTGGTTCAATTAACAATGGATTATACATGTTGGACATGGAAAATTCTATACAAAATGTTGATATTAAGAAAGCCAAGAATGCTGATGACAGCACCTTGCTATGGCATAGTCGTTTAGGCCATATTAACAAGAAGCGCATTAAGCGGTTGCATGATCATGGACTGCTGGGATCATTCTCCTATGACGAGATTGATACATGCAAGGCTTGTTTAATGGGTAAAATGACGAAGTCACCTTTTTCTAACAAAGGTCAAAGGGCTTCAGGTTTACTTGACCTTATACACAGTGATGTGTGTGGGCCATTTAGTAAACATGCCAGAGGTGGCTATCAGTACTTCATTACCTTTACTGATGATTTCAGTAGGTATGGGTATGTCTATCTAATGAGACATAAAAGTGAATCTTTTGACAAGTTCAAAGAGTTCAAGAATGAAGTACAAAATCAGCTAGGCCGAAATATCAAGGCACTTCGTTCTGATCGAGGTGGAGAATACCTAAGTCGAGAATTTACTGACTATCTGAAGGAGTGTGGGATTATCTCACAGCTCACTCCGCCAGGAACACCGCAATGGAATGGTGTGTCCGAAAGGAGAAATAGAACGTTACTTGATATGGTTCGTTCTATGATGAGTCAGGCTACTCTACCTTACTCCTTTTGGGGATTTGCACTGGAAACAGCTGCAAAGGTACTAAACCGAGTGCCATCCAAGGCAGTTTCTAAGAGGCCATATGAGTTATGGTATGGGAAACAGCCGAGCTTGACATTTATCAGGATCTGGGGTTGCGAGGCTTATGTCAAAAAGCTCGCCTCTGGGAAACTAGAGAGCAGATCTGACAAATGTATCTTTGTCGGTTACCCTAAGGAAACTAAGGGTTATTATTTCTACGATCCCAAAGAGAACAAGGTATTTGTTGCTCGGATGGCTATATTTCTTGAGAAGGAGTTTCTTCTGCAAGAGGCCAGTGGGAGAGAAATAAAGCTGGATGAGAATCCAGAGGAAGGACAAAGTGCGCAAGCACAGTTGGATGAGCCTGAGCTGGTAGAACAGGTTATTGAACAACCTGAGGCTCAGATATCACGGGAACCGCGAAGATCGGGAAGGATCCGTCGACAGCCTGAGCGCTATGACGGAGTCTACATCATTGATAATGATGAACCCCTCACTTATGCGGATGCGGTCAGTGGACCGGAGTCAGCGAGATGGCTTGAAGCTATGCGCGCCGAGATGGACTCCATGTCAGATAACCAAGTTTGGGATTTGGTTGATCCGCCTCCGGGAGTTATCCCTATAGGCTGTAAATGGATCTTCAAGAAGAAGATTGACATGGATGGTAACGTGGTTACCTATAAAGGCAGGCTAGTTGCGAAAGGTTTCAAACAAATCTACGGGATAGATTATGATGAAACTTTCTCACCTGTAGCTATGTTTAAGTCTATTCAGATTCTTTTCGCGATAGCTGCATATTATGATTATGAGATTTGGCAAATGGATGTGAAGACAGCTTTCCTTAATGGAAATCTGGATGAGGATGTGTATATGACACAACCAGAAGGTTTCACTAATCCATCAGATCGTCATAAGATATGCAAGTTAAAGAAGTCTATTTATGGACTTAAACAAGCATCTAGAAGCTGGAATATTCGTTTTGATGAATCAATCTCTGAGTTTGGTTTCATCAAGAACGAGGATGACCCGTGTGTATATAAGAGGTTTAGTGGGAGCGTAATTACTTTCCTAGTCCTCTACGTCGATGATATCTTGATCATTGGAAATGACATTCCTGAAATGCATGCCGTTAAGGCATGGTTAAGGAAATGTTTCCAGATAAAAGATTTAGGAGAAGCAGCCTATGTATTAGGTGTGAAGATCTACAGGGATAGATCTAAGAGGCTTCTCGGGCTGTGCCAGAGTACTTACATCGATAAAGTCCTGGAGAGATTTCATTTAGAGAATTCTAAAAGAGGATATCTTCCAGTCAGACATGGTCTGAATCTTTCGAAGAGTCAGTGTCCACAAACACAGACTGAGAAAGATGAAATGGACAATACGCCTTATGCTTCGGCTATTGGATCCATTATGTATGCGATGTTGTGTACTCGCCCAGACGTTGCTTACGGGTTAAGCGTGACCAGTCGGTTCCAAAGTAATCCAGGTATGGCGCACTGGATTGCAGTCAAGAACATTTTAAAATATCTGCGGAGGACCAAAGATATGTTCTTGATATATGGTGGTCAGGAAGAACTCAATATTGAAGGATATACTGACGCTTCATTCCAGTCAGACCAGGATGATTTCCGATCGCAATCAGGCTATGTTTTTAGCTTGAATGGAGGAGCAGTGGTGTGGAAGAGTTTCAAACAGTCAACTGTTGCTGATTCCACAACAGAAGCCGAGTATGTTGCAGCCTCGGAAGCATCCAAGGAGGCAGTGTGGATTCGTAAGTTCGTGAGAGAACTTGGTGTTGTTCCTTCGAGTGCAGATCCTTTGGTTATCTTCTGTGATAACACTGGAGCAATCGCACAAGCAAAGGAACCACGGTCGCACCAGAAGTCCAAGCACATACAGAGACGGTTTCACTTGATCAGGGAGATCATAGATCGTGGGGAGATCAAAGTTTGCAAGGTTCATACGGATGACAATCTGGCAGACCCGCTTACCAAGCCTCTGGCGCAGCAGAAGCATGAGAAGCACTGTAATAACATGGGTTTGAGATTTCTCAACCATTAGATTAAGTGCAAGTGGGAGATTGTTGGGGTATGCCCTTAAGCCTAATGTTTGAGGCCTTGGGATTGTAACAGTATCATTTGTATAAACTTATATGTTTATAAAGGCATGGTTGTTATTCAGTTAGCTACATTGTCTGCAGCAATATATATGTTCTTCTGAATAATGTCTCAAAGCTGTTCAGCTAGGCTGACATGCAGTTAAGTCCTTAGTCGAGATATCTTGGTGAACATGAGACAGCCTTGATATGGTTAAGACTAATATGTGTTCTAATCTTATAGGATGCTTCGAGCATGGAATAAGATGTAGACTCATGGGTACATTGGATGTACTGGACTGACCCTACTAGGATGTTCAATTGTTTGTCACAATGTGAATAATCCTTGATTGCAACAAGTGGCACATTTCCTCTGACTTGAGATCACTTGTGTTTCCTAAATGATGATTGTCATTGTTTTGAGGTAGTTCAATATCATTTGAAACATAATGATTATAGACTATCTTGGATAATGAGCTTGAATCAGGTTAGGGCACTAGTGATAGACATAGGATTGCCGTCTCCTTGTTTAAGGAGTGTGATGTTCTAAAGGGGCCCCCCTGGATGAGATGATTGAGAAAGTGTATGGCCATACCCAGGTGACTATGTTCATCTGATCTAATCATGCTTGTCATATTGGAGTTACAAGCTTGACACGCTTGTCCAATAAGAACATCCAGTGGCAAAGGAAATATGTATGCTTAGTGAGTTGAATTCACACTTGTACTGTGGTTTGGGTGTAGTCTTGGAAGACTCTTTCCTTTATATCGGGAGACAGTGATGTGTTGCTAGATACCCCTCACTGATCGTGATAATGTGAGTTATCGTTACCGACATTTAAAGGAAACCCTCAGGGTCGCACAATTTGATGATATGGCTTACTTAAGTCAGATCGTGTGGACTGAATTATTTGGGTTCAGTTTAAAGGGATTTAATCTCTGATTGTAAGTGAGATCTGGTCTGATCATGTTTGATTGATTAGGGCTTGAGATCGGTAAGCTTCGATCGAGAGAATGGATGCTAGATCAGTTAGATCAGGAGCATCAAGAGATCGACGGTCAGATCAAGAACCTAAGTGTTTATTATGGTCTGGACTGGTTGCTTGGTTTATTTGGTTATTGAACCAAATTCAAATGAACCGGCTCATGGATGAGTGCTTGGTTTAAAGAATAGAGAGGAAAAATGCGATTGGTTCGAAATGCATGAACACATGATTGCATGAAAGAGTAAGTTGGCTATTTTTAGCAACCACGCCTCCATGTCTTGTGTGGAGCGCATCTCTTGTCGCCTCACTTCTATTCCCGTCGCATTCTCTCGTGTGGAACCTCTGCTTCACGCTTTTGAAGAGTCGAGGACTAAGCAAGCAAGTTTATCTCATTCCCTCCATACGAAGGACTCCTTGAAGATTTGCTAGCACAAAGTCGCCAAGGAAGTAGTCGCCTTCTCATTGTGTGTGTCATCTAAGGAGAAGAGGCACTTGCGTCTTTGATTCCAAGACACCATCAAACCGATGGCAATGGTATGGTTCTATCTCTTGTGCAATCGGTTTTAAGTTGATTATAAATGCATGCATCAAAAGATCCTAGAAACCCCCTTTCCGCTGCTTAAAAGAAAAATACATGCGCCTATCTAGGGTTTCGCCCCCTTTGTTAGGGGATCTTTCAGCTGCAACATACTCGGCTTCCGTGGTAGAATCAGCAACTATAGACTGTTTGAAACTCTTCCACACCACTGCTCCTCCATTCAAGCTAAAAACATAGCTTGATTGCGATCGGAAATCATCCAGGTCAGATTGGAACGAAGCGTCAGTATATCCTTCAATACTGAGTTCTTCCTGACCACCATACACCAAGAACATATCTTTGGTCCTCCGCAGATATTTTAAAATGTTCTTGACCGCAATCCAGTGTGCCTGACCTGGACTACTCTGGAATCGACTGGTCACGCTTAACCCGTAAGCGACGTCTGGGCTGAAGGATCCCCTTCAAGGGGGAGCGAAACCCTAAAGGGCGCATGTATAATTTTGCAGCGGAAAAAGGGGTTTCTAGGGATCACTAGCATGATATATGATCAACTATAGAAAAGACCGATTGCAAACATCAAGAAGGTTCATACCATCGCCATTCTTTGGATGGTGTGTTGGAAGCAAAGATCGAAAGGGATCTTCTCCCTAGTTGACGCACACAAGATGAGGAATAGCTTCTCTTTGTTGTCTTTGTGCTAGCAAAGCTTCAAGGGTCCTTTGCGTGGAGGAGATGAGATCCTTTGGTGCTTGCCGAAAAAGCCTTCCTCTACACTCGTCGAGAACGTTGTCACACGAGAGGGAAGTGTAACATCCCCTCAGAATAAACCCCAATCACAGACAGGAACCGCGGAAGATAGGGAATGTCACACACAAACGACAAGACAGATGCTAGGGAATAATAGCTTACACAAAACGATACGAAAAATTTCGGCAGCATGTCCCCAGAAACACTAAGAAAATTTCTGTACATGCTCCATAATATAACAATATGGGTCGACATCCCGACCACAAACTAAAACACGCCAATTCGAAACAAAATTCTCTGAACGACAGCACATCATCAAGTTAATAAAACCACGGTAATCAAATAATTCTAGACATAACAGAATTCACCGAAAACAGGCTTAAGCCCTCGGTTTACAATCGTATCAAAACCAAATGCCAACCCGGCAACAGATATCACAGTACTCAAAAAGAAATAGCCACATCCGGCTAACATGTCCATGAATCAAAAGTCATAATGCTTTGGCCACATCCGGCCCTCAAGATATCACAGGCTCGCAGGCCCCAACATATCAAGTCAGAAAGCAAAATATCCACTAAGCTGTAGGCTCCTGCCCTGCATCTGGAAATATAGTGGAATGAGCTACACAGCTCAGTGAGTAGATAGTCTCGTTCGACCATCCACTAATATGCAACCCAAAAATAGATGCAGATATCTTTTCAAAAACTTTTAACAGAAGATGACAAAGCATGATACATAATAAAGCTGATAACCATAAATCACAATCATGATCATAAATCAATACCCCCACAATCCCGGGCAACAAGATCACAAAACAGCCTAACCGGCTAACAGACTCAGACTCACGCAACTATTGTCCAGTGATTACAGAACTGACCCCGAGGGTCCAACCCGGCCTTCGTCAAGGCACTGAGAGTAACTTGCGCAACAAACATTGGTGAGGCCTAGATTCAAGAGGTGGCCCCCGTCAGGTCACGACGTGGCACTTTGCTCTACGACACTCAACCACACCCCCTTACCGGGAACACAAAACCCCCACAACTGGGAAACAAGAACAGAACAGAAGGTGAATGAATTCAAGAGGTGGCCCCCGTCTGACCAAGACGTGGCACTTTGCTTCAAACACCCAACTCTCAAAAGGTTTATCACCTGGACAAAATACCCTTAACACAAACCGGAAACCTGAACCTCTAACCTGGTCACTAGACTCTAGAACAGTCCCTCCATTACCGGAAACATGTCAGAATAGGATGGGTGGATTCCCCAACCCCAAATCAGAATGACTGTTCACTGAGTGCTCTAGTTGACCCTTAGGTTCAGTCCACTCAAGTCTAGGACTCTTATCCTCAATCATACAACACGAACATTATCTCAGACTCCACATCAATCAAGTTCAGGAAAGGTCCTTAGATTTCATGCAAGCATGGTTTAACCTTTTCTAAGTTATCATCCAAAGTTATCAATCAATATTTCATGTCATTACTTTCTACATACACCATTCAATTAAAAATACATAATAATATAGAAAATTCACCAAATTTCGTTCACAATTAACATAAATGCAGAATATCACATATTCATAGTTTTCTACTAGTTCTGATAACAAAAGACAGAAATACCCCTAGTTCAAAGTTTAAGTCATGCAGGAAAAGTTATCCAAAAATTTCGTAAAAATATCCATTACGTCCCTCATGATCCCTAGATTCGTAATTCCAAGTTTTCCCCAATTTTAACTAGAAAATTTACCGAATTACCCCTAGGTCAATCTCAGTCAACAGAAACTTTTATTTCTAAAAATTCTCAGAAAAATACAGTAGAGTCCTCATATACCTAATTTCATGAATATCAGGTTTTCCCCAATTTTTACCCATACATTTGGGCGTAATTTCATGAAGAAGGGGCGAAATTCTCATTCAAGCCCTAATCTTCATGCAATTGAAATTCTAAGGCTACATACATGTTTAATCAAGGTCTAATTTATGATTAGGAGTCTTAAAAACGAAAAGCCCTAATTCTCATGCAACCTAGGGTTTCGAATTTTGGAGAAAAGCAAGAAAACATGTACAATTTTGCAAGCATGAGTTCATATCATAATTCTAGCCCTTAATCCTCTCTAAATCAAGCAACACATACAATTTTCGTGAACTAGGTGAAGGAGAACATCCACTCACCTTGATTTCGGTTTCTCCCAAGCCTCACGTCCTCACGCATCCTCTCACGCCAACACGTCGCCGGAGCACTCAAGAGTTCGCCGGAAAATCGCCTCCACCACCTCTTGCCGCCGGCCACAAGAAGAGGAGAAGGAGAAGAAGCAAGCCGCCACTTCACCAAGGGAAGAAAATCGTGGGCAAAGAGAAAAACGAGGGTGAACACGATTTCCCCCAAATTTTCGTTTTTTTCAAGCCTCTAACGAATCCAAACCCAATAGCCAACATAAGTGGAAGATCCAATAACCCTTTAGTATAAGTTAATCTCCACTTTACCCTTATCAAAGGCTCTTACCCTTTTCTAACAAGAAGACACCCCTAGCCTAGTGGCGTGCAGCACACATTCTAAGCCTTAAGTCGCAGGTTCGAATCCTCTCCGCGACACATATTTTTACATAGCAGGGAAAATACACAAATCAAGACATTTTCTCAATGAAAAACTTCCACAAACATGCTAAATAATCAAAACTTTATTTTTCTTACCTGCTAATAAATTTCTGGATCTTACAGGAAGAACCCGTCAAGAGGTGATGAGAGGCGATAAGAGAGAACGTTCTCTTCAACGTGGAGGCGTTGCAATCCAAAAATAGCAACCCATTACTCTTAACCGTTATGCGTTCACATGAAGTGAACCGCAACTCCTCTACACCATTCGAACCTTTGAACCAAGCGCTCACATGATGAGCCGGTTCAATTGAATTCGGTCCAAGACCAAATCAGCCCAAGCAATGGTCGATCTCATTGAACCTAAAGGTTCAAGATCTAACCGTTGATCTCTCGATGCTCTTGATCTCACCGATCTAGCATCAAATCTCTCGATCGAAGCTTACCGATCTCAAGCCCTAATCAATCAAACATGATCAGACCAGATCTCACTTACAATCAGAGTTTAAACTCCTTTAAACTGAACCTAAACAATTCAGTCCACACGATCTGACTTAAGTAAGCCATATCATCAAATTGTGCGACCCTAAGGGTTTCCTTTAAATGTTGGTAACGATAACTTACGTTATCACAATGTCGGTTACCCTAAGGAAACTAAGGGTTATTATTTCTACGATCCTAAAGAGAACAAGGTATTTGTTGCTCGGATGGCTATATTTCTTGAGAAGGAGTTTCTTCTGCAAGAGGCCAGTGGGAGAGAAATAAAGCTGGATGAGAATCCAGAGGAAGGACAAAGTGCGCAAGCACAGTTGGATGAGCCTGAGCCAGTAGATCAGGTTACTGAACAACCTGAGGCTCAGATATCACGGGAACCGCGTAAATCGGGAAGGATCTGTCGACAGCCTGAGCGCTATGATGGAGTCTACATCATTGATGATGAACCCCTCACTTATGCGGATGCGGTCAGTGGACCGGAATCAGCGAGATGGCTTGAAGCTATGCGAGCCGAGATGGACTCCATGTCAGATAACCAAGTCTGGGATTTGGTTGATCCGCCTCCGGGAGTAATCCCTATAGGCTGTAAATGGATCTTCAAGAAGAAGATTGACATGGATGGTAACGTGGTTACCTATAAAGGCAGGCTAGTTGCGAAAGGTTTCAAACAAATCTACGGGATAGATTATGATGAAACTTTCTCGCCTGTAGCTATGTTCAAGTCTATTCGGATTATTCTTGCGATAGCGGCATATTATGATTATGAGATCTGGCAGATGGATGTGAAGACCGCTTTCCTTAATGGAAAATTAGAAGAGGATGTGTATATGACACAACCTGAAGGTTTTATCAATCCATCAGATCGTCATAAAATATGCAAATTAAAGAAGTCCATTTATGGACTTAAGCAAGCATCGCGAAGCTGGAATATTCGTTTTGATGAATCAATCTGTGAATTTGGTTTCATCAAGAATGAAGATGACCCGTGTGTATATAAGAGGTTTAGTGGGAGCGTGATTACTTTCCTAGTCCTCTACGTCGATGATATCTTGATCATTGGAAACGATATTCCTGAACTTCATGCTGTAAAAGCATGGTTAAGAAAATGTTTCCAGATGAAAGATTTAGGAGAAGCAGCCTATGTATTAGGTGTGAAGATCTACAGAGATAGATCTAAGAGGCTTCTCGGGCTGTGCCAGAGTACTTACATCGATAAAGTCCTGGAGAGATTCCATTTAGAATATTCTAAGAGAGGATATCTTCCAGTCAGACATGGTCTGAATCTTTCAAAGAGTCAGTGTCCACAAACACAGACTGAGAAAGATGAAATGGACAATATGCCTTATGCTTCGGCTATTGGGTCCATTATGTATGCGATGTTGTGTACTCGCCCAGACGTTGCTTACGGGTTAAGCGTGACCAGTCGATTCCAAAGTAATCCAGGACAGGCACACTGGATTGCAGTCAAGAACATTTTGAAATATCTTCGGAGGTCCAAAGATATGTTCTTGATATATGGAGGTCAGGAAGAACTCAGTATTGAAGGATATAATGACGCTTCGTTCCAGTCTGACCAGGATTATTTCTGATCGCAATCAGGCTACGTTTTTAGCTTGAATGGAGGAGCGGTGGTGTGGAAGAGTTTCAAACAGTCTATTGTTGCTGATTCCACAACAGAAGCCGAGTATGTTGCAGCCTCGGAAGCATTCAAGGAGGCAGTGTGGATTCGTAAGTTCGTTCAGGAACTTGGTGTTGTTCCTTCGAGTGCAGATCCATTGGTTATCTTCTGTGATAACACTGGAGCAATAGCACAAGCAAAGGAACCACGGTCGCACCAGAAGTCCAAGCACATACAGAGAAGGTTTCATTTGATCCGGGAGATCATTGATCGTGGCGAGATCAAAATCTGCAAGGTTCATACAGATGACAATCTGGCTGACCCGCTTACAAAGCCTCTGGCGCAGCAGAAGCATGAGAAGCACTGTAATAATATGGGTTTGAGATTTCTCAACCATTAGATTAAGTGCAAGTGGGAGATTGTTGGGGTATGCCCTTAAGGCTAATGTTTGAGGCCTTGGGATTGTATCAGTATCATGTATATAAACTCTATGTTTATAAAGGCAATGGTTGTTATTCAGGTTGTTACATCATCTGCTGCAATATGTATACTTCTGAATAATGTCTCAATGCTGTTCAGCTAGGCTGACATGCAGTATTGTCCTTAGTCGAGATATCTTGGTGAACATGAGACAGCCTTGATATGATTGAGACTAATATGTGTTCTAATCTTATAGGATGCTTCGAGCATGGAATAAGATGTAGACTCATGGGTACATTGGATGTACTGGATAGACCCTACTAGGATATTCAATTGCTTGTCACAATGTGAATAATCCTTATATGCAAACAAGTGGCATATTTCCTCTGACTTGAAATCACTTATGTTTCTAAATGATGATTGGCATTGTTTTGAGGTAGTTCAATATCATTTGAAACATAATGGTTATAGACTATCTTGGATGATGAGCATGAGTCATGTTAGGGCACTAGTGATAGATATAGGATTGCCGTCTCCTTGATTGGAGTGTGATGTTCTAAAGGGGCCCCCCTTGTATGAGATGATTGAGAAAGTGTATGGCCATACCCAGATGACTATGTTCATCTGATCTAATCATTCTCATCATATTGGAATTACAGGCTTGACACGCTTGTCCAATAAGAACGTCCAGTGGCAAAGGAAACATATATGTCAAGTGACTTGAGTTCACACTTGTGCTGGTGTTTGGGTGTAGTCTTGGAAGACTCTTTCCTTTCTATCGGGAGACAGTGATGTGTTGCTAGATACCCCTCACTGATCGTGATAACGTAAGTTATCGTTACCGACATTTAAAGGAAACCCTTAGGGTCGCACAATTTGATGATATGGCTTACTTGAGTCAGATCGTGTGGACTGAATTGTTTTGGTTCAGTTTAAAATCTCTGATTGTAAGTGAGATCTGGTCTGATCATGTTTGATTGATTAGGGCTTGAGATCGGTAAGCTTCGATCGAGAGAATTGATGGTAGATCGGTGAGATCAAGAGCATCAAGAGATCAACGGTTAGATCTTGAATCATTTGGTTCAGTAAGATCTAGACCATGGCTTGGGCTGATTTGACTTGGTCTTTGAACCAAATTGAAATGCATCGAATTGGCTTGAACCGGTTCACATGAGTGAACGCATGGTTCAAAGCTTGAAGGCGTTTTTGGTCGGTTATGAGATCATGGGCGCATGGCTTCATGTTTTCTATTTTTGGAAAGTCATGAAGGCCACTTTCGCTCAACGCCTCAACGCCTAAAACGCTTGCCTCTTCTCTCGACGCCCTCTCTCTCGTGTGGTGTCTTCTTCACGCCTTGGAGAGAATTCGGTGAAGCCCGAGAACAAGGAGATCTCATCCTTTCCATTCGACAAGGATTCTTGGAGAACTTTGCTAGCACAAAGATCAACGAGGAGTAGGCGATCACATCTTGTGTGCGCATCTTTTGGAGGAGATCCCTTTCGCTCTCTGCTTCCAAGGCGCCATCCAAAGCAATGGCTATGGTATGAATTTTCTTCATGCATCTTTAACAAGTTGATCATATGACAAGCATGCGATCCTAAGAAACCCTTGCTTCCGCTTCGAAAATTTTTATCATGCGCCTATTAGGGTTTCGCCCCCCAAGTATAGGGGACTTTCAGATTCTACTACAAAAATAAATAAAATCCATGGAAATAGAGGCAGTAGAAGTAAGAGGCTGCTGCAAATCTGGAGAAGAAGCTGCAGGTGTCCAAGGATAGCAGAGCAGCTTACTGATTCAGTTACAAAAAGTAGCTATACCCAAGAATAAGATTTAATGATCCATAAAGAAAATAGACAAAGCTCAAAGGTAGAATAAAACTTGTTCTTTCTGGGCATATGAAAATCAAAGGATCAAAATCTGTCAGGAATTTAGGATATCAAAGAAGGCTAATCAGATTAATCAAGAAAAACTGCTGTAGAAATTAATCAGTTCCCAAAAGATGCTATGTGTTTTAGGTTAATCCATGAACTTTAAAATTCAATAAAAATATCCAATTAATAGTAAAAGATGAGTAGTTCATGTTTGTGCCAAAGATCAAAAATTTTTCTAACCCAGATTCTTAAAATCACAGCGAGAAAACACCTGATCAGATAAGCAGAATGCAGTTTTAACATTACGGGCGTAATATTCCTTACGGCAGTGGCATAATTTGCACAAACTTTTCGGGTTAGAAATCACTCAAAAATACAGCACTGTGAAAAAGATTACGGCAGTGTTGTATTTTGTCCAAAGTTCAATTTTTCCAACAAAAAGAAAAGAAAATTAACTCTAAAAATAAACTAAAATAAAAGAAACTAAGCAGAGTAAGAGTGCTTGGGTTGCCTCCCAAAAAGCGCTAATTTTTAGGTCCATAGTTTGACCAAAAATCAAACATCATGGAGAAGTAGGTGGATTAGTACCATAGTAAATAGCATACAATTTTCTACATTTTCGTTGTCCTAAAAGTTTAGCCACTAATCCAAACATCCAAAATTTCATGTAAATCACAATCACTGTGGCTTTCTCGACTATGCAGAAATCAAAATTTTCAATTCCACTCAAAGGATATTCAATAATCTTCTTATATTTATCAGTAAGTAAAATCATAAGTCCTTTCTTCAAATCTATATTTTCATTTGCAATAGGACTTTGATCAAAGGATTCAAGTATTAGATCATCAAAATAATTTTTCTGTCTCAAATTAGATTCCTCAATAAAGCATAAATTTTCAAATAAATTAGAAGATTGAACAATAGATATGGGCAAAGCATCAGATTGAACAATATTCATAATTTTCAAATCCTTTTCAAGTTCTTCATGCACTTCATCAATTTCAAAATTACTAAATCAAACAAACAAGCTTGTTGTGCTATCTGGGTTTCCAAAATTTTCTTATGAGCTATTAAAGATTCTACTTGAGATGCAAGTTGACTAACCATTCCCTTAAGATACTCAATTTCTTTGTCTTGAATTTGCATGAATTGATTTTGATTTTTCATGAATTTTTCAAGCATGGATTTTAACCTAGATTTTTAATATCCTCAAAGTATGGTTCAGAAACATGATTTGGAGGAGTCAAAAATTGGCAATCAGAAGTATAATGATCAAAACATCCACAAATATCACATCTAATAGAAGAATAACAGGATGTATATAAGAGTGTAATTTTAATTTATCTGCAAGAGTGCACAATTAATCATCTTTAAACTTACCTTGTGGCATGTATACCTCACCTCTTTCAGATGTCCATGAGTTGTGATTAAAAGACATATCTTCAAATCTATCAAGAATAGAAAGATTATCCAACACCAATCAATAAATTTTTTTTTAGAATATATAAAAAAGAAAATATAAAATATAAAACACAGGCAAATTTAAAATTTTCAGATATCACAGTTCTGTCACACTGTGAAAATCCAAAACCTGCAAAAAAAGAAAATAAAGTTAAAACTAAAATAAATAAAACTTAGACTAGTAATACTAACAACTATTTTGATATTAACAAAACTAAGGTCCCCGGCAACGGCGCCAAAAACTTGTTGTGTCCGCAAGTGCACGGATACTTCGAAGTAATAAAAAGATATCGAACCATAGAGACCTACGTGTTAAGTACCAAATAATTATATTCTCACTAGCTAAGCAATCGATTATATTGGAAGAAAATGATAGAAAGAACACGAAATCAGGGAGATAAACTGGGACTAGGGTTTCATGCGGCTTAATTTCAATGACTAGATATGAATAGAAGGTCGTCAGTCTAATTTTATCATAATAAAGATATAATTTACTTCATAAAGGGATTATCTCACTTTCGTGCAGACAATCATGCAGGGACCGATCCTCGCTTTTGCGCAAGATCTATCCCAAGCTAAAAATAAGTAAATCATCAATCAAAGAACTCAAGGATCACTTTCGTGCATCTGAATTCTAAGTTGATTATCTCAAGTGGAATCTCAAGAATCACTTTCGTGCATCCGAGTTTCAACACAGGTTCTACTTATGGTTCTCCAACGTTCCGATCCTCACTTTCGCACAAGATCTTTACATTTAACAAAATAACTCAATCATAGATTCAAATTATCAAACATGACAATTATTCTTCTAAAATCAATAAATAAGAACTAAACTAATTTCTTACAGTGAGTTCCTACTTTTCAATTTTAGGGTTCCAAGTTCACAAGCAAATCACCTTTTAGTCCATATTGCAAAAACTCTAAAACATGCATGATAATAAGAAAACTATGGAGAATTATAGGCAATCGTCACGTAAGTAGAATCATCATAACAAAATTATACTGACGAAATAAAAGTTATCTAGTCATAAAAAATATCATGGGGATTACCTAGGCGCATATGGAAGAGGGGATGAGGTTTATGGCAAAGTCTTGGAGACTTTCCTTACCTCAAACCCTAATTGACCCAAACCCTTACCTATAGCCGAATTCTCCTTGATGAGTTGCGCCCACCTCCTCTTGTTATCTCCGTCTCTTGCATCTATAAAATAGATGCATGCGTGAGCCTTAAAAGAATTAATTGGTGTACGCAAGAGACACACAAGAAGAGAAAGGCGCAACACCACTTCCTCCTTGATGTCATAAGCATCACTTCTTCTTCATCTCTCCTTGGCGCAAGAAGAAGGATTTCTTGGTGTCTTCTACCTCTTCCTAAGGGCCGAAACTCATCCTCTCCTTCATCTCCTGGAGTAAGGAGGACTTAGAGTTGGCGGCATCATCATCTTCTCCTCTCTACTTGGCGCAACTTCCATGAAGCTGGCGTAAGCATAGTAGAAGGTGTTTGAAGGCTTGATTCTGTTCTCGAGGCTAGCACCAAGCGTGGAAGGGAGCAACATTGAGAAGGTCGACGCGTGGATACTTGTAGAGGAAGAGCACTTGAGCATTGATGACACCAAAATATATAGTATATTTTGTATGATTTTATATATCTTTTCATGCTCAATTGAAGATCTTTTGCTTATTTTTATGCCAAAATTATCAAATATTGCAAAATCTACTGCTCTTGTGGTTTTTGATGATTTTCAAGTAAAAAGGCACTATTTTAAGGCATTTTCAAGCAAAATGAAACACATGGAAGAGTAACCATCATCAAGAGGAGGTCACATGACAAATTTTATGCAAAATGGAGCAACGAACCAAAATACGGCAGTGCTGTAATCTATTTTACGGTACCGTATTTTCGTACGCTACCGTAAAATCAAGAGCACTGCCGTAATTTGGTGGATTTTCGGAATAGAAGATTTTTTGTAAAATATGGCACTGCCGTAAACCATTCCACGGGCCGTATTTTGGAGCACTTCAAAACAGAGACACTTGCCGAAATTATAGCACTGCCGTAAGCCATTTTACGGTGCCATATTTCCCAGGCAATTCAGACTAAAGAACTCGTCCGATTTTATGGCATGGTCTAGAAGCATTTTACGGGGCATAATTTTGACTCAAGATTCACAGAACCAAAATACGGCACTGCCGTAAAATATAACACGGCCGTATTTTTATCCTGGACGCGCGACACTTTCGGACCCAAAAATTGTGTGGGCCATAACTTTTGATCCAGAACTCCAAATTGAGATCCGAAAGTTGTTGCGGACTCATCTTAAAGAGGAAAAGACACACGAAGTGAAAGAACGAATTTTTTTTCCAGTATCGAGGGAGCAATCGATATAGAGGTGCTTAGGGTTTGTCCTCATGCCGAGAGGCATAGAGGACACCTCAGGCCATGATTTTCACTCAGAAGCTTCACCTGGAGGAGAGGAGGACACCCTAGAAATTTTGGATTGAAAGGAGATAGATCGGAAGTGAAATTTATGAAATTGGTGGTGACAGCACTATTCATCGAGTTCTGCTGCAAATTACGGTGTTGTAATTTCATTACAGCATCTGTTTTGTAACTTTTCTTCTTCCCTTCTTCGATCTTTGACACTTTAAAAACATGCTTTATTGTAATTCCTCTTCCATGCAAGCTTAAACATATTTTGGGACATGGGGTGTAATCCCCTTGATTTTTAATGATTAGATAACTTTTGATCTTCGTCAGAATAGTTTTATGATGATAATTTTACTTATGTGAATGATTATACTTTGATTCTCCATAGATTAATGTTATTATTCATGTTTTAGAGTTCTCGCAATAAGGACCGAAAGGTGATTTGCTTGAGAACTTGGAACCCTAGAATTGCATGTTAGGAACTCTCTTAGGTTAGTTCTTAATATTTGATTTTAGTGATCTTAATGCCTTGTTGATAATTTGAATCTAGGGTTGAGTTATTGTGTTAGACTTGATTTGATCTTGCATGAAAGTGAGGATCGAGTCATCGGAAAACCATAAGTAGAAATTGTGTTGAGTCTTGGATGCACGAAAGTGATCCTTAAGATTCCACTTGAGACAATCAACTTAGAATTCGGATGCATGAAAGTGATCCTGAATTCTTTAATTGATGATTTACTTATCTTTAGCGTTGGGATAGATCTTGCGCGAAAGCGAGTATTGATCCCTGCATGATTGTCTGCACAAAAGTGGGATAATCCCTTTATGAAGTAAATTAAGTATTTATCATGATAAGAATAGTCTGACGACCTTTTATTTTTGTCTAGTCATTAGAATCAAGGAGGATGAAACCCTAGTCCCAATGTTTCTCTCTGATTATCTCTTTAGCATATTCTCTGCATAGTTACTTCTATCAAATTCAGTTCGCTTAGTTAGTGATAAAACAATTATTTGGTACTTAACAATAAGGTCTTTGTGGTTCGATATCTTTCTTTATTACTTCGAGTATCCGTGCACTTGTGGATCACAATAAGTTTTTGGTGCCGTTGCCGGGGATTAGTCCTAGGTACACGCTAAACAACTTGGGATACAACAAGTTTTTGGTGCCGTTGCCGGGGATCTTAGTTTTGTTAATATCAAAATAGTTGTTAATATTGCTAGGCTAGGTTTTATTTGTTTTAGATTTAACTTTGTTTTTTCTGTTTTTGTAGGTTTTGGATTTTCACAAGTTGTGACAGAGCTGAGAATTTCTGAAATTTGTGAATTTACTTATGTTTTATATTTTCTATTTTTTTATAAATTCTGAAAAAAAAAATACCTTGGTTGGTGTTGGATTATTTTTGTTCTTGATAGACTTGAAAATATGTCTTTTCATCACAATTCATGGGCATCTCAAAGATGTAAGGTATACATGCCACAAGGTAAGCATGAAGATAATTCACGATTCACTCTTGCAGATATATTAAAATTTCACTCTATTCCTTCTATTAGATGCAATATTTGTAAATCTAATGATCATTATGCTTCTGAATGTTAATTTAGAAATTATGCAAATCACAATTCATCATGGTATCAAGATGATCATTATTATTCTAGTTGAGAAAATCAAACTTCTTTTTATGATGATTGCTCTGATCATGTCTCTGAACCATACTATGAGGATACTGAAAAATCTAGCTTAGAAATCATGTTTGAAAAAATTATGGCAAGTCAAAGCCAAATGATGACCCATCAAAGAAAGCAAATTGAGGATCTTAAGGGTTTAGTTAATCAAACTTCTCTTCAAGAAGAATATTTGACTGCTAATTCTAAAATTTTAGAAACCCAGATAGCACAACATGATTGTTTATTTGAGTTTGATTTGGAAGCTGAAAAGATTGATTTAGAAAAATCCCCCTCTAATTATGATTGTTTTGAGATTGAGCCTTATGTGGATATTAATGCATCTCACTCTGATTTTGATAATTCTGAAATTGATTCCTTTGATAATGTATTTGTAGAGAAGTCTGAGAAAATTGATTTTGAAAAACCTCTTTTGATGAAATTGATTCTTTTGATGTTGTATCATTTATGGTTAAATCTAATGAGTTTGATAAAGGGTTGAAAATTACAGACACTGATGAGCCCCACTTTGATTTTTGTGATATTGCTGAGATTAATAATAAGTCTTTTGTGGTTGACTCTGATTCGATTGATTCTAATAAATCTCATTATGATTTTTTGTATGATTCTGATTTTGATTCTTCTAATGATGAATTATTTGTGGGGAGGCATGTGGAAATCAATTTTGAAGAGTCTCATCTTGATTTTGATGGTAATTTTGAAATTGACAAACTATTTGATTATGTGCATGAGGAAATTGATAAAAATTTGAATGTTACAAACACTGATGAATCTCACTCTGATGTTTTGCCCATATCTTTTGTTGAATCTTTTGGTTTATTTGAAAACTCATGCTTTATTGAGGAATCTAATGAAAGACATAAAACTTATTTTCATGATCCAATGCTTATATCTTTTGATCAAAGTCCTATGGAAATTGAAGATTTAAATTTGAAGAAAGGACTAATGATTTTACTCTCTGATAAATTTAGGAAGATCATTGAATATCCTTTACGTGAAGTTGAAAATTTTGATTTTGATTTCTGCATATTTAAGATAGCCACTTTGATTGTGATTTATATACAATTCTAGATTTTTGGATTAGTGGCTAAACTTTTTGGACAAAGAAAATGCAGAAAATTATTTGCTCTTTACTTTGGAACTGATTCACCTGCTTCACCATGAGATTTGATTTTTGGTCAAGCTATGGACCTAAAAATTAGCGCTTCTTGGGAGGCAACCCAAGCACTCTTGTTTAGCTTTGTTTCTTTTATTTTAGTTTATTTTTAGAACTAATTTTTCTTCTCTTTTCGTAGGTGAAAACAAGTTTTGGCGCATAATACGGCACCGTCGTATTTAGTTTTACGGTACCATATTTTCGGTCTGTTTTCGACTGAAAGTTTTATGATTTTTACCGTAGGGCCGTAACATCTTTCACGTGCCGTAATTTTGAGTGATTTCTTTCCCGAGAGTTTTTTGAAAAATACGACAGTACCGTAATGTGCTTTACGGTGCCGTAATTTGAAACCTGCTTTCTGCATTTTGCTTACTTGACTGGGTGTTTTCTCGCTGCGATTTTAAGAAACTGGGTTGGAAAAATTTTTGATCTTTGGCAAAAACATGAACTACTCATCTTTGTCTATCATTTGGATATTTTTGATGAATTTTAAAGCCCATGGATCATTCTGAAACACATAGCAACTTTTCGATTCTGATTAATTTCTGTAGTAGTTTTCTTTTGACTATTCTGATTAGCGTTTTTGCTGCAAGTATTTAAGGTGCTTTAATGACTAGAAACCCAGATTTTTCGCATGGTATATGAAGAACATGTGTCGTTCTATCTCGTGGATTAATTGTTTTCATGATTTTATTTTCTAATCATTTTAGGACACATGACAACTTTTTGAATCTGATTAACTTTTGTGCAGTTTTTGCAATTTTGTAAGCTGATTAGCCTTCTTTCTACTGATGCCCTAAATTCCTGATAGATTTTGATCATTTGGTTTTCATACTTCTGAAAATAACATATCTTATTCTATTACATGGTTCTGTCCGTTTTCTTATTGGATCATTAAATCTTATTTTTGGATATGGCTACTTTTCTTAAAAAATTCACTGGCTGCACTATTTGCTTTCTACATGTTATTGCTTCTTTTGGCTCCAGATCCAAAAATCTTCAAGAGCAACTATCTTCCACCTCTAGCCACCACTACATCTGCCTCTGACATCACTGTTTCCAGCTGTCGACACTGGATTATCACCACAGCAGACTCTTACTTCTTCTACTGCCTCTATTTCCATTGATTTTATTTATTTATGCAACAGACTCTTCATTAGTGACCGATATTTTTTTTATCTATGCAACATTATTTTTGGCACCCACCGGCCGACGATCTCACCTCCAGGACTGTATTCTCTAGTAGGCCACTAGAGATTACTCACTCTACTGTCGACACCATCATCATCATTGCTAGCAGCTCTTCAACTAGCCTATGTTCCACCTCTGCTTCTCAGCTGCATCAGTTCTTTCCACCGGCATCCTCTTCAGACCTCCGGCGACATCTCTGATTCTCCCTTGAGAAAATTATTTTTATCATTATTATTTTTGGAGACTATTTTTAGACTGAGCCTTATGTATCTTAAATTGTGTAGGTAAAATTTTCAAAAGGCACATCCTTGGACCTTGCAGCATCTACCCCGACACTATTTTTAATATGAGCCTTACGTATTTTCAGTCAGAGCTTGCTATATAGTTTTGTGAGTATTGTTTGCACCTTCTTGTGATTATTTGATTTGATTATCTACACTTTTCTTCTCCTCAAAATTCTATCACTTTACACCCTTTGCATTGTTTGAGCCTTTTGTGATTATACGGAATATCACTTTACATCTCATGATTGTTGAGTTTGATGCTTCTACACCTCTATGACCACCGACACTGCTATTCTGTTTCACATGCTTATATTTTTTTTAATGTGGTTGTATGATGATTATGATGATATTGATACACTGATGAGCTATCTTCGATATGGTCGTAGTATACATGATGATATATTTACTGTTTACAATGTTATTTTCTGATGATGATGAGGATATTCTTGTTTTATATTGTTGATGACTTGATTGATTGATAATGAATGGATTCAAATTCATGATTAGAGAAAAACCCTATCATGTTATATTTATTTCTTCAATGCATATCTATCTTTGCAATTTGACATTGGTTGATGCATGAAATTTTGGGTAGATGTATGTTGGGGTATGCCCTTAAGGCTAATGTTTGAGGCCTATGGGAATGTATTTGTATCATGTAATAAACTGTTATGTTTATAAAGGCATGGTTGTTATTCAGTTAGCTACATTGTCTGCTGCAATATATGTTCTTCTGAATAATGTCTCAAAGCTGTTCAGCTCGGCTGACATGCTATTATGTCCTTAGTCGATATATCTTGGTGAACATGAGACAGCCTTGATATGATTGAGACTAATATGTGTTCTAATCTTATAGGATGCTTCGAGCATGGAATAAGATGTAGACTCATGGGTACATTGGATGTACTGGACAGACCCTACTAGGATGTTCAATTGTTTGTCACAATGTGAATATTCCTTGATTAAGACAAGTGGCACATTTCCTCTGACTTGAGATCACTTGTGTTTTCTAAATGATGATTGTCATTGTTTTGAGGTAGTTCAATATCATTTGAAACATAATGATTATAGACTATCTTGGATGGTGAGCTTGAGTCAGGTTAGAGCACTAGTGATAGACATAGGATTGCCGTCTCCTTGTTTAAGGAGTGTGATGTTCTAAAGGGGCCCCCTGGATGAGATGATTGAGAAAGTGTATGGCCATACCCAGGTGACAGTGTTCATCTGTTCTAATCATGCTCATCATATTGGAGTTACGAGCTTGACAGGCTTGTCCAATAAGAACATCCAATGGCAAAGGAAATATGTATGCTTTGTGATTTGATTCACACTTGTGCTGTTTTTGGGTGTAGTCTTGGAAGACTCATTTCTTTATATCGGGAGATAGTGATGTGTTGCTAGATACCCCTCACTGATCGTGATAATGAGAATTATCGTTACCGACATTTAAAGGAAACCCTTAGGGTCGCACAATTTGATGATATGGCTTACTTAAGTCAGATCGTGTGGACTGAATTGTTTGGGTTCAGTTTAAAGGGAATTAGTCTCTGATTGTAAGTGAGATCTGGTCTGATCATGTTTGATTGATTAGGGCTTAAGATCGGTAAGCTTCGATCGAGAGAATAGATGCCAGATCGGTCAGATCAGGGGCATCGAGGAGATCGACGGTTAGATCGGGAACCTTAGGGTTTATTTAAGATCTAGACTAGATCATTGGCTTGATTGGTTCTTAAACCGAACCAAAGTGAACCGGCTCACTTGATGAGCGCATGGTTCAAGGGGAGAGGAGTTGGCGACAAGTTCACTTGGCGTGAACGTTGGGGTGAGGAGTGGTTACTATTTTTAGTAACCATGATCTCCACTTGGTGGGTGCTCTCGTCCGAATAGAGTATTCTCTATTTTCGCCACTTCAACTTATTTTTTCTCTCGCCCATATTCCTCTTGAGATTGTTGTGTGAGTGTGGCGACGCTTGACGTTTGACGCTTGAGGAGGATTCGGCCAAGAAAGATTGACATCTCATTTTCCCTTCACTCGTCAAAGGACCTCTTGGAACCTTGCTAGCACAAGGAGCACCAAGAGAGATAGCGACATCATCTTGTGTGTGACGACAAGGAGAAGATCTCGTTTGATCTTTGCTTCCAAGCCGCCATCTAGAAATGGCAATGGTATGGATCGAATCACCTCTTATGCATTCGGGTTTTCTTTAAGTTGATTATATAAGGTGCATGCGATTCTTAGAGACCCTATCCGCTGCTTGAAAAACTGAATATGCGCCATGCTGGGTTTCGCCCCCCTCTAGAAAGGGGTTCCAACAACTGGTATCAGAGCGGTTTTCTATGCATCTTTGTATGATTGCTTAAGCTTATGTGATCCATGTTTGCGTGTACAAGCTTAGATCTAGTTAACATGCGTTTTTTCTTTAAGTTTTTGTACATGCGAAACTTGAAGTATGTTATCATTGGCGCATGTTGTTCTTGGCGCATGCTTAGTGTTTTTCTTAAAAACCCTAATTAACATGCGCGACTCACTCTAGATCTAAGGCTCTACTATAAACCCTTAAACGGGTTATTAGGGTTGAAGTCACCCCTAGTTTAGATCCAACAGTCTGATCAGACTATCTGACAGCCTGAATGGGTCGACCAGATAGCACCTTGGCGCAAGCCTATGGTGGCTATAGGTCGACTGCAGACAGGTGTGTAGCGAAGTCTGATTGAGACGATTAATGAACGCACCTGAGTTAGGCCCGGGGTCACGCCCGCTTGCCAGACCTCAGTGTGGTCGTTCAGCCCTGACGCATGCATGGTTGACCTTATGGTCGACTCAAGTCAGTTAGGACTTGGTGCATGCAAGGGCAGTGGATCTGACTAGGTTGGATGAGTGGATCCCTAGTAATGGATCGTTGTAAGGTTGTAGGGCAAATAAGGAAAAATTAAAATTGATCCCAAGGGGTTTTCGAAAATTTTAATTTTTATGATGGATCACTTGATTGCTGATTGGATGCATGTGTTTGTCTATTTAGTCTTATGTGGGCTGCCCATGTTAAATCTGTGCTGTGCTGGGGCCTGCGTGCCTGGATTTAAAAATTGTAAATTAATTATTGTGATCTGCGCATCACATTGTTTTAATTTATAAAATGTAAGTGACCTGCGTGTCACTCTTGTCTAGATAGTTAAATTTGTAATTTAATTTGACAAGAGCACAGTGCACACTTGGCAGAGGCGCATGCAGCAAGTGGCTGGACCAGGTGGGAGGTCTAGGGTTCGACCCTAGGACCTGGCGCATATTCCTGGTGGGCGCACCTGTGCTGCAGATGGCGCTTGGGCCCAGGTTTGGGCCAAATGAGCAGCAAAAGACCCATGAAGAGCAAATGAAGACTTAAGTTAGGTTAAGGTCTTCTAGGGCTATGGGCTTTTACCACATAAGATACATGCTTTCTTTTATTGTATAATATTAGAATTGCATGTTTAAGTTTATCTTCTGCTATCACCATAGGAATTGCATGATAGTGAAGAAGATAAAAGACCGTTAAAATCCAACGCTAAAATATCAAGCTCGTAAGCCTTCTGACGCGAAACCTCACTGTTCTGATTATCGTTGGAGCCGTGTTGTACCCACTCAGTGGGCACGTCCATCTATCTTCAGACGGTGCGGGATTACACCTGCGTGTTACAGAGTAGGGATTTATCCCTTCTCGTTGCTCAGCATAGCACGTGGTGGTCCAGGGAGTAGGTCGGGTCAGCTTGACCGTGTAGGCTACATATGTGGCGCATATGGTAGCACATGGAGGCAGCCATCTGTGGGATCAGAGACTGTGTTGTACCAACTCAGTTGGCACAGTCTGCTGGATTGCCCAGATGAAGGGGAATCGCACGGGTTGGCGATTGGCTGGGATGCCTACCAGAAACTAGTGCTTGTACTCTCTGTGCATCTTATCTCGCCTGAGCGGGACGCGGAGACCAAGTATGAAATCTGGATCCCATCTCACTAAAAGAGTGCTACTCTTTCGGGCTATTTTGCTGGATTTTTCAGCCAGATAAAATAGTGAGAAAAAGAATCTTTCTTAAGTCCTGATCGATTCTTATACATTGATACTGACCTTGCTGTTCTTGCATTGTTGTAGATACCTGCAGCAACGAACACCATGAACTTCAATGTGCGATCCCTACTAGAAAGGGAGAAGTTTGCTGGGCCGAACTTCTCTGACTGGTTTGGACACCTTAAGATCATTCTTAAGGCAGAGAGGAAACTGTATGTCCTCGAGACGGCGATACCGCCGCAGCCCGCTCCGAACGCCGCAAGGGCGGTTCGGGAAGCCTATGAAAAGCACGTCAATGATAGCATTGATGTCGCTTGCCTGATGCTAGCGTCTATGACGCCACCGCTGCAGCGTCAGCATGAGGATATGTCAGCTATACAGATTATAGCAAACCTCAAGATGTTGTATGCTGCACAGGCAAGGACTGAGCGCTACAATTTGACAAAGCTCTTCTTTCAGAGCAAACTGGCTGAAGGGAGCCCAGTGGGAGCTCACGTGCTCAAGATGATTGGGCACAAGGAGGCTCTGGAGAAACTGGGGCACACCATCAACCAGGAGCTTGCTGTGGACATTATTCTGCAGTCTCTCCCGCCATCATTCGACGCGTTCATTATTAATTTTAATATGAACAAAATCGATTGTACTCCGGCAGAGCTGCTGAATATGCTCTTGACCACTGAGGAGACTCTGAAGGGTAAGCCTTCGACCTCTGTCTTGATGGTTCCTTCAAGGAACAAGAAGAAGGGGAAGAAGGGCAAGGCCCCGGTCAAGAATTACAGCAAGGCTCTGAAGCAGAAGGTGAAGCGGTCCAAGGAATACAGGTGTTTCCACTGTGGCCAGCTGGGTCACTGGAAAAAGGACTGTAAAGCGCTCCAAGGAGATAAGAGGGGAAGCATCGCTTCTGGCTCAGGTATATTCGTGACTGAGGTCATGTTTTCTTCTTCTATATCATGGGTGTTGGACACTGCATGTGGAGTTCACATTTGTTCAAATGTACAGGAACTCAAGAGAAGAAGGCAGGTGGGACAGCATGAGGTGGACCTACGAGTTGGAAACGGGGCACGGGTTGCTGCTGTTGCTGTAGGAGACTACTTCATTCCTTTACCATCTGGCATTGTATTGGAACTAGACAATTGTTATTTTGTTCCCAGTATAACTAAAAATATTATCTCCATTCCTGCTCTTGTCAGGAAGGGGTTTTCCTTTGAATGCAATATTTCAAAGTGTATTTTGTCTTATGATAATATTGTTTATGCAACAGGTTCAATTAACAATGGGTTATTCATGTTGGACATGGAAAGTTCTATACAAAATGTTGATATTAAGAAAGCCAAGTATGCTGATGACAGCACCTTGTTGTGGCATAGTCGTTTAGGCCATATAAACGAGAAACGCATTAAGCGGTTGCATGATCATGGACTGCTGGGATCATTCTCCTATAAGGAGATTGATACACGCAAAGCTTGTTTGATGGGTAAAATGACGAAGTCACCTTTTCCTCACAAAGGTCAAAGGGCTTCAGGTTTACTTGACCTTATACACAGTGATGTGTGTGGGCCATTTAGTAAACATGCCAGAGGTGGCTATCAGTACTTCATTACCTTTACTGATGATTTCAGTAGATACGGGTATGTCTATCTGATGAGACATAAAAGTGAATCTTTTGACAAGTTCAAAGAGTTCAAGAATGAAGTACAAAATCAGCTAGGCCGAAATATCAAGGCACTTCGCTCAGATCGAGGTGGTGAATACCTAAGTCATACGTTTACTGACTATCTAAAGGAGTGTGGGATTATCTCACAGCTCACTCCGCCAGGAACACCGCAATGGAATGGTGTGTCCGAGAGGAGAAATAGAACGCTACTTGATATGGTTCGTTCTATGATGAGTCAGGCTACTCTTCCTTACTCCTTTTGGGGTTTTTGCACTGGAAACAGCTGCAAAGGTACTAAACCGAGTGCCATCCAAGGCAGTTTCAAAGACGCCATATGAATTATGGTATGGGAAACAGCCAAGCTTGACATTTATCAGGATCTGGGGCTGCGAGGCTTATGTCAAAAAGCTCGCCTCTGGGAAACTAGAGAGCAGATCTGACAAATGTATCTTTGTCGGTTACCCTAAGGAAACTAAGGGTTATTATTTCTACGATCCCAAGGAGAACAAGGTTTTTGTTGCTCGGACGGCCATATTTCTTGAGAAGGAGTTTCTTCTGCAAGAGGCCAGTGGGAGAGAAATAAAACTGGATGAGAATCCAGAGGAAGGACAAAGTGATCAAGCACAGTTGGATGAGCCTGAGCCGCTAGAACAGGTTATTGAACAACCTGAGGCTCAAATATCACGGGAACCGCGAAGATCGGGAAGGATTCGTCGACAGCCTGAGCGCTATGACGGAGTCTACATCATTGACAATGATGAACCCCTTACTTATGCGGATGCGGTCAGTGGACCGGAGTCAGCGAGATGGCTTGAGGCTATGCGCGCCGAGATGGACTCCATGTCAGATAACCAAGTTTGGGATTTGGTTGATCCGCCTCCGGGAGTTATCCCTATAGGCTGTAAATGGATCTTCAAGAAGAAGATTGACATGGATGGTAACGTGGTTACCTATAAAGGCAGGCTAGTTGCGAAAGGTTTCAAACAAATCTACGGGATAGATTATGATGAAACTTTCTCACCTGTAGCCATGTTTAAGTCTATTCGGATTCTTTTCGCGATAGCTGCATATTATGATTATGAGATTTGGCAGATGGATGTGAAAACAGCTTTCCTTAATGGAAATCTGGATGAGGATGTGTATATGACACAACCTGAGGGTTTCACTAATCCATCAGATCGTCATAAGATATGCAAGTTAAAGAAGTCCATTTATGGACTTAAGCAAGCATCTAGAAGCTGGAATATTCGTTTTGATGAATCAGTCACTGAATTTGGTTTCATCAAGAACGAGGATGACCCGTGTGTATATAAGAGGTTTAGTGGGAGCGTGATTACTTTCCTAGTCCTCTACGTCGATGACATCTTGATCATTGGAAATGACATTCCTGAAATGCATGCTGTTAAAGCATGGCTGAGGAAGTGTTTCCAGATGAAAGATCTAGGAGAAGCAGCCTATGTGTTAGGTGTGAAGATCTACAGGGATAGATCTAAGAGGCTTCTCGGGCTGTGCCAGAGTACTTACATCGATAAGGTCCTGGAGAGATTTCGTTTAGAGAATTCTAAACGTGGATATCTTCCAGTCAGACATGGTCTGAGTCTTTCGAAGAGTCAGTGTCCACAAACACAGACTGAGAAAGATGAAATGGACAATACGCCTTATGCTTCGGCTATTGGTTCCATTATGTATGCGATGTTGTGTACTCGCCCAGACGTCGCTTACGGGTTAAGCGTAACCAGTCATTTCCAAAGTAATCCAGGTATGGCGCACTGGATTGCAGTCAAGAACATTTTAAAATATCTGCGGAGGACCAAAGATATGTTCTTGATATATGGTGGTCAGGAAGAACTCAGTATTGAAGGATATACTGACGCTTCGTTCCAGTCGGACCAGGATGATTTCCGATCGCAATCAGGCTATGTTTTTAGCTTGAATGGAGGTGCAGTGGTGTGGAAGAGTTTCAAACAGTCAACTGTTGCTGATTCCACAACAGAAGCCGAGTATGTTGCAGCCTCGGAAGCATCCAAGGAGGCAGTCTGGATTCGTAAGTTCGTGAGAGAACTTGGTGTTGTTCCTTCGAGTGTCGATCCTTTGGTTATCTTCTGTGATAACACTGGAGCAATCGCACAAGCAAAGGAACCACGGTCGCACCAGAAGTCCAAGCACATACTGAGACGGTTTCACTTGATCAGGGAGATCATAGATCGTGGCGAGATCAAAATCTGCAAGGTTCATACAGATGACAATCTGGCAGACCCGCTTACCAAGCCTCTGGCGCAGCAGAAGCATGAGAAGCACTGTAATAATATGGGTTTGAGATTTCTCAACCATTAGATTAAGTGCAAGTGGGAGATTGTTGGGGTATGCCCTTAAGGCTAATGTTTGAGGCCTATGGGAATGTATTTGTATCATGTAATAAACTGTTATGTTTATAAAGGCATGGTTGTTATTCAGTTAGCTACATTGTCTGCTGCAATATATGTTCTTCTGAATAATGTCTCAAAGCTGTTCAGCTCGGCTGACATGCTATTATGTCCTTAGTCGATATATCTTGGTGAACATGAGACAGCCTTGATATGATTGAGACTAATATGTGTTCTAATCTTATAGGATGCTTCGAGCATGGAATAAGATGTAGACTCATGGGTACATTGGATGTACTGGACAGACCCTACTAGGATGTTCAATTGTTTGTCACAATGTGAATATTCCTTGATTAAGACAAGTGGCACATTTCCTCTGACTTGAGATCACTTGTGTTTTCTAAATGATGATTGTCATTGTTTTGAGGTAGTTCAATATCATTTGAAACATAATGATTATAGACTATCTTGGATGGTGAGCTTGAGTCAGGTTAGAGCACTAGTGATAGACATAGGATTGCCGTCTCCTTGTTTAAGGAGTGTGATGTTCTAAAGGGGCCCCCTGGATGAGATGATTGAGAAAGTGTATGGCCATACCCAGGTGACAGTGTTCATCTGTTCTAATCATGCTCATCATATTGGAGTTACGAGCTTGACAGGCTTGTCCAATAAGAACATCCAGTGGCAAAGGAAATATGTATGCTTTGTGATTTGATTCACACTTGTGCTGTTTTTGGGTGTAGTCTTGGAAGACTCATTTCTTTATATCGGGAGATAGTGATGTGTTGCTAGATACCCCTCACTGATCGTGATAATGAGAATTATCGTTACCGACATTTAAAGGAAACCCTTAGGGTCGCACAATTTGATGATATGGCTTACTTAAGTCAGATCGTGTGGACTGAATTGTTTGGGTTCAGTTTAAAGGGAATTAGTCTCTGATTGTAAGTGAGATCTGGTCTGATCATGTTTGATTGATTAGGGCTTAAGATCGGTAAGCTTCGATCGAGAGAATAGATGCCAGATCGGTCAGATCAGGGGCATCGAGGAGATCGACGGTTAGATCGGGAACCTTAGGGTTTATTTAAGATCTAGACTAGATCATTGGCTTGATTGGTTCTTAAACCGAACCAAAGTGAACCGGCTCACTTGATGAGCGCATGGTTCAAGGGGAGAGGAGTTGGCGACAAGTTCACTTGGCGTGAACGTTGGGGTGAGGAGTGGTTACTATTTTTAGTAACCATGATCTCCACTTGGTGGGTGCTCTCGTCCGAATAGAGTATTCTCTATTTTCGCCACTTCAACTTATTTTTTCTCTCGCCCATATTCCTCTTGAGATTGTTGTGTGAGTGTGGCGACGCTTGACGTTTGACGCTTGAGGAGGATTCGGCCAAGAAAGATTGACATCTCATTTTCCCTTCACTCGTCAAAGGACCTCTTGGAACCTTGCTAGCACAAGGAGCACCAAGAGAGATAGCGACATCATCTTGTGTGTGACGACAAGGAGAAGATCTCGTTTGATCTTTGCTTCCAAGCCGCCATCTAGAAATGGCAATGGTATGGATCGAATCACCTCTTATGCATTCGGGTTTTCTTTAAGTTGATTATATAAGGTGCATGCGATTCTTAGAGACCCTATCCGCTGCTTGAAAAACTGAATATGCGCCATGCTGGGTTTCGCCCCCCTCTAGAAAGGGGTTCCAACAATGTATTATTTGAACAATAAGATCTAAGGTGAACCTACTTTTTAAATAAAATGAGCATATGAGTATGATTTGTGAATTGATATCAATTGATCAACCTAGTAGATGTTTAGTCTATTTTGCTATTTGTTGGGAAATAAGAATCCAAGATCCATAAAAATAGTGAGAGACTCCCCTACTTGGCACTATGTAAAATTGATAGTGGTACCTAAGATGTGGGTTGAAGTCTATGAATAAAAAATAATGAGAGATAAAAAGAATAAGACTCCTCTACTTGGCACTATATAAAATTGATAGTGGTGTTGGGGTATGCCCTTAAGGCTAATGTTTGAGGCCTTGGGATTCTTTCAGTATCATGTATAAACTCTTATGTTTATAAAGGCAATGGTTGTTATTCAGGTTGTTACATTGTCTGCTGCAATAAGTGTACTTCTGAATAATGTCTCAATGCTGTTTAGCTAGGCTGACATGCTATATGTCCTTAGTCGAGATATCTTGGTGAACATGAGACAGCCTTGATATGATTGAGACTAATATGTTTTCTAATCTTATAGGATGCTTCGAGCATGGAATAAGATGTAGACTCATGGGTGCATTGGATGTACTGGACAGACCCTACTAGGATATTCAATTGCTTGTCACAATGTGAATAATCCTTGTTTGCAACAAGTGGCACATGTCCTCTGACTTGAGATCACTTGTGTTTCTAAATGATGATTGTCATTGTTTTGAGGTAGTTCAATATCATTTGAAACATAATGGTTATAGACTATCTTGGATAATGATCATGAGTCATGTTAGGGCACTAGTGATAGATATAGGATTGCCGTCTCCTTAATTGGAGTGTGATGTTCTAAAGGGGCCCCCCTGGATGAGATGATTGAGAAAGTGTATGGCCATACCCAGGTGACTATGTTCATCTGATCTAATCATGCTCATCATATTGGAGCTACAGGCTTGACACGCTTGTCCAATAAGAACATCAAGTGGCAAAGGAAACTTGTATGCCTAGTGAAGTGGATTCACACTTGTGCTGTGGTTTGGGTGTAGTCTTGGAAGACTCTTTCCTTTATATCGGGAGACAGTGATGTGTTGCTAGATACCCCTCACTGATCGTGATAACGTAAGTTATCGTTACCGACATTTAAAGGAAACCCTTAGGGTCGCAAGATTTGATGATATGGCTTACTTAAGTCAGATCGTGTGGACTGAATTGTTTGGATTCAGTTTAAAGGGATTTAATCTCTGATTGTAAGTGAGATCTGGTCTGATCATGTTTGATTGATTAGGGCTTAAGATCAGTAAGCTTTGATTGAGAGAATGGATGCTAGATCGGTGAGATCAAGAGCATCAAGAGATGAACGGTTAGATCTTGAACCTTTAGGGTTTATTGTGATCTAGACCAAATGGCTTGGGTTAATTGGTCTTTGAACCAAACCAAATTGAACCAGCTCATCAAGTGAGCGCATGGTTCATGGGAGAAGAGATTTGCGATTTGTTCATGAGCGCATTTCATGATGAGAAGTGGTTTTGCTATTTTTAGATAGCATGTCACTTACGTGACCACATCTCACGTCGCCTCTCTTCACGCCTCCCTCTCGCCCTCTTGTCGCCTGTTGGCTTTTGGTTCTTGACACATTCGTGTGGTAGAGTTTTCTTGACGACAAGGGAGAGGTCTCGCCAAGCAAGGAAAATCTTCTCTTCCCTTTCATACGACAAAGACCTTTGAAGAACCTTGCTAGCACAAGGATCAACCAAGAGTAGGCGGCATCACCTTGTGTGCGTCACTTTTGGAGAAGATCCCTTTCGATCTTTGCTTCCAAGGCACCATCCAAAGGATGGCGATGGTATGATCCTTCTTATATTTGCAATCGGGGTTTTTGTAGTTGATCATATCTCATGCAATCGATCCCTAGAAATCCATTCCGCTGCTTTAAAACCTCCATATGCGCCAGTAGGGTTTCGCCCCCCCCCTTGGATAGGGAACTTTCAACTGGTATCAAAGCGGGTTCTTATGCATGTTAATATGATTGCTATGTTTGATTTGTGATCCATGTTTGCGCCATATTGCTAGATCTATAGGTTACATGCGAAAACTTACATGTTGTATATTAATCTTGGCGCATGTATGAAGGTAGCGCTTCTTTCATATTGTTGTTGATGTTTTTCACAAAACTTAATGACTTGCGCGCTTACCATTAGATCTAAGTGGCGCCTACTTTAAACCCTTAGACGGGTTATTAGGGTTGAAGTCACAGTCTAGTCAAGATCCAACCAGTCTGATCAGACTATCTGACAGCCTAGATGGGTCGACCAGATGGCACCTGTGCGCAAGCACGAGGTGGCTATAGGTCGACTGCGGACAGGCGTGTAGCGATGTCTGGTTGAGACAACCTGTGAACGCACATGGTTTATGTTGGGGTATGCTCTTAAGGCTAATGTTTGAGGCCTTGGGATTCTTTCAGTATCATGTATAAACTCTTATGTATATAAAGGCAATGGTTGTTATTCAGTTTGTTACATTGTCTGCTGCAATAAGTGTGCTTCTGAATAATGTCTCAATGCTGTTCAGCTAGGCTGACATGCAATGAAGTCCTTAGTCGAGATATCTTGGTGAACATGAGACAGCCTTGATATGATTGAGACTAATATGTGTTCTAATCTTATAGGATGCTTCGAGCATGGAATAAGATGTAGACTCATGGGTACATTAGATGTACTGGACAGACCCTACTAGGATATTCAATTGCTTGTCACAATGTGAATAATCCTTGTTTGCAACAAGTGGCATAATGTCCTCTGACTTGAGATCACTTGTGTTTCTAAATGATGATTGTCATTGTTTTGAGGTAGTTCAATATCATTTGAAACATAATGGTTATAGACTATCTTGGATAATGATCATGAGTCATGTTAGAGCACTAGTGATAGATATAGGATTGCCGTCTCCTTGTTTAAGGAGTGTGATGTTCTAAAGGGGCCCCCCTGGATGAGATGATTGAGAAAGTGTATGGCCATACCCAGGTGACTATGTTCATCTGATCTAATCATGCTCATCATATTGGAGCTACAGGCTTGACACGCTTGTCCAATAAGAACATCCAGTGGCAAAGGAAACAAGTATGCCTTGTGAAATAGATTCACACTTGTGCTGTGGTTTGGGTGTAGTCTTGGAAGACTCTTTCCTTTATATCGGGAGACAGTGATGTATTGCTAGATACCCCTCACTGATCGTGATAACGTAAGTTATCGTTACCGACATTTAAAGGAAACCCTCTGGGTCGCACAATTTGATGATATGGCTTACTTAAGTCAGATCGTGTGGACTGAATTGTTTTGGTTCAGTTTAAAGGGATTTAAACTCTGATTGTAAGTGAGATCTGGTCTGATCATGTTTGATTGATTAGGGCTTGAGATCGGTAAGCTTCGATCGAGAGAGTTGATGCTAGATCGATGAGATCAAGGGCATCAAGAGATGAACGGTTAGATCATGAACCTTAGGGTTTTAGGTGATCTGGACCAAGGCTTGGTTTGATTTGGTCTTTGAACCAAATTGGGTTGAACCGAATGGCTTGAACCGGTTCACATAGGTGAACGCATGGTTCAAAGGCTTGATGGCGCTTTGGGCGGTTTGCCTTGAATGAGCGCATGGTTCTTGAATGCGTGAACGCATGAAGTGAAGTTTTTACTATTTTTGGAAGAGGCGTTTTCCAAAATAGTTAACTCACCTCACGTTCGAGAGCACTCATCCTATTCTCGCCCTTTTTGCCTCTTCCTCTCGACGTCTTCGCGTGTGGAGAAAGGGTGGACGACAAGGAGAGACTCGGCCAAGCTAGAGACATCATCTCTTCTCCCTCAAGCGATCTGGATTCTTGGAGCCTTGCTAGCACAAGGAGCAACAAGGAGTAGGCTAAGTCTCATCTCGTGTGCGCACACTTTGGAGGAGAACCTCATCGTCCTCTTGCTTCCAAATCTCCATCCAAGCGATGGCCATGGTATGAATCTCTTCCAATCTATGCAAGTTTATATAAGTTGATCAATGAAACATACATGCGATCATTGAAACCCAAGCTTTCGCAATGAAAAATTTTACACATGCGCCTATTAGGGTTTCGCTCCCCCTTGAAGGGGGCTTGCAATTGGTATCAGAGGAGGTTCTATGTATGTTCATTTGATTGCTTATTTGTGATCCTTGTTTGCGCTTGCTAAGAGTAGATCTAATTACATGCCGAAAACTACATGCTAGTTTGAGAACTTATATGTATGTTTATTTATGATTTGCGCATGTATGATGTGTTGGCGCATGCTATAGAGTTTTATCAAAACTTAACTTGCGCGCCCCTACCTTAGATCTAAGCGCCTACTATAAACCCTTAGACGGGTTGACGGGGTTGAAGTCATCCTCTAGGTTAGATCCAAATAGTCTGATTAGACCATCTGACAGCCTAGATGGGTCGACCAGATGGCACCTATGCGCAAGCATGAGGTGGCTATAGGTCGATTGCATCACAGGCGTGTAGCAAGGTCTGATTGAGACAACCAGTGAACGCACATGAGTTAGGCCCGGGGTCACACCCTCTTGCCAGAACTCATGAGGGTTGTTTAGCCCTTGGTGCATGCATGGTTGACCATTAGGTCAACTCAAGTTAGTTAGGACTTGGTGCATGCAAGGGCAGTGGATCTGACTAGATATGATGAGTGGATCCCTATCAATGGACCGTTGTAAGGTTGTAGGGCACATAAGAAAATGAAAATTGATGCCAATGGGTTTTCAAAAATTTTATTTTCTTGTTAAAGGATCACATGTTGATTGGATGCCATGATATATGTTTATTTCATCTTATGTGGGTTGCCCTTTTAATGTGTGCTGTGCTGGGGCCTGCGAGCCTGGATTAAAATTGTAAATTAATTTTTATTGTGATCTGCGAATCACTTTTTAATTAATTTATAAAATGTAATTGACCTGCGAGTCAATCTTGTCTAGATAGATTAAATTGTAATTTAATCAGACAAGAGCACAGAGCACACTTGGCAGAGGCGTAGCAGCTTGAGGCTTGACCAGGTGGGAGGTCTAGGGTTCGACCCTATGACAGGCGCATTTATCTGGTGGGCGCACCTGAGCTGCATTTGGCGCTTGGGCCCTAGGTTGGGCCAGACAAGATAAAAGTCCCATGAAGAAAGCTCAAGTGAAGACTTAAGTGAAAATTAAGGTCTTACTTAGGGTTAATGGGCTTTTACCACATAAGATCATCATGCTTTCTTTTATTGTTTAAATAATTAGAATTGCATGATTTATTTATCTTCTGCTATCACCATAGGGTTTGCATGATAGTTAAGAAGATAAAAGACCGTTAAAAATCCAACGCTATAATATCAAGCACGTAAGCCTTCTGACGCGAAACCTCACTGTTCTGACTATCGTTGGAGCCGTGTTGTACCCACTCAGTGGGCACGTCCATCTATCTTCAGACGGTGCGGGATTACACCTGCGTGTTACAGGGAAGGGATTTATCGCTTCTCGTTGCTCAGCATAGCACGTGGTGGTCCAGGGAGTAGGTCGGGTCTGCTTGACCATGTAGGCTACATATGGGGCATATGATAGCACATGGAGGCAGCCATCTGTGGGATCAGAGACTGTGTTGTACCAACTCAGTTGGCACAGTCTGCTGGATTGCCCAGATGAAGGGGAATCGCACGGGTTGGCGATTGGCAGGGATAGCCTACTAGAAATTAGTGCTTGTACTCTCTGTGCATCTTATCTCGCCTGAGCGGGACGCGGAGACCAAGTATGAAATCTGGATCCCATCTCACTAAAAGAGTGTTACTCTTTCGGACTATTTTAATGGATTTTTCAGTCAGACAAAATAGTGAGAAAAGAATCATTCTTAAGTCCTGAATTGATTCTTAACATTGATACTGACCTTGCTGTTCTTGCATTGTTGTAGATTCCTGCAGCAACGAACACCATGAGCTTCAATGTGCGATCCCTACTGGAAAGGGAGAAGTTTGCTGGGCCAAACTTCTTAGACTGGTACGGACACCTTAAGATCGTTCTTAAGGCTGAGAGGAAACTGTATGTCCTCGAGACGGCTATACCGCCTCAACCCGCTCCGAACGCCGCAAGGGCGGTTCGGGATGCCTATGAAAAGCATGTCAATGATAGCATTGATGTCGCTTGCCTGATGCTAGCGTCTATGACGCCACCGCTGCAGCGTCAGCATGAGGATATGTCTGCTATGGAAATCATAGCAAACCTCAAGATGCTATATGCTGCACAGGCAAGGACTGAACGCTATAATTTGACCAAGCTTTTCTTTCAGAGCAAACTAACTGAAGGGAGTCCAGTGGGAGCTCATGTGCTCAAGATGATTGGGCACAAAGAGGCTCTAGAGAAACTGGGGCATACCATCAATCAGGAGCTTGCTGTAGACATTATTCTGCAGTCTCTCCCGGCCTCTTTTGATCCGTTCATTATTAATTTTAATATGAACAAGATCGACTGTACACCGGCAGAGTTGCTGAATATGCTCTTGACTACAGAGGAAACTCTAAAGGGAAAGCCTTCAACCTCTGTCTTGATGTTTCCTTCCAGGAACAAGAAGAAGGGGAAGAAGGGCAAAGCCCCTGTCAAGAACTACAGCAAGGCTCTGAAACAAAAGGTGAAGCGGTCGAAGGAATACAGATGTTTCCACTGTGGCCAGCTGGGTCACTGGAAAAAGGACTGTAAAGCGCTCCAAGGAGACAAGAAGGGAAGCATCGCTTCCGGCTCAGGTATTTTCGTGACTGAAGTCATGATATCCTCTTCTTCTATTTCATGGGTGTTGGACACTGCATGTGGAGTTCACATTTGTTCAAATGTACAGGAACTCAAGAGAAGATGACAGGTGGGACAGCATGAGGTGGACCTACGAGTTGGAAACGGGGCACGGGTTGCTGCTGTTGCTGTAGGAGAATATTACATCTCATTACCATCTGGTCTTGTATTAGAACTAAACAATTGTTACTTTGTACCAAGCATTACTAAAAATATTATCTCCATTCCTGCTCTTGTCAGGAAAGGATTTTCCTTTGAATGCAAGACTTCAAAGTGTTATCTTTCTTATGATAATATTGTTTATGCTACTGGATCAATTAACAATGGGTTATTCATGTTGGACATGAAATGTTCTATACAAAACATTGATAATAAGAAAGCCAAGTATGCTGATGACAGCACCTTGTTATGGCATAGTCGTTTAGGCCATATTAACAAGAAACGCATTAAGCGGTTGCATGATCATGGACTGCTGGGATCATTCTCCTATAAGGAGATTGATACATGCAAAGCTTGTTTATTGGGTAAAATGACGAAGTCTCCTTTTCTTAACAAAGGTCAAAGGGCTTCAGGTTTACTTGACCTTATACACAGTGATGTGTGTGGGCCATTTAGTAAACATGCCAGAGGTGGCTATTCGTACTTCATTACCTTTACTGATGATTTCAGTAGATATAGGTATGTCTATCTAATGAGACATAAGAGTGAATCCTTTGACAAGTTCAAAGAGTTCAAAAATGAAGTACAGAATCAGCTAGGCCGAAATATCAAGGCACTTCGTTCTGATCGAGGTGGAGAATACCTAAGTCGAGAATTTACTGACTATCTGAAGGAGTGTGGGATTATCTCACAGCTCACTCCACCAGGAACACCGCAGTGGAATGGTGTATCCGAGAGGAGGAACAGAACCTTACTAGATATGGTTCGTTCTATGATGAGTCAGGCTACTCTACCTTACTCCTTTTGGGGTTTTGCACTGGAAACAGCTGCAAAGGTACTAAACCGAGTGCCATCCAAGGCAGTTTCAAAGACTCCATATGAATTATGGTATGGGAAACAGCCGAGCTTGACATTTATTAAGATCTGGGGTTGCGAGGCTTATGTCAAAAAGCTCGCCTCTGGGAAACTAGAGAGCAGATCTGAGAAATGCATCTTTGTCGGTTACCCTAAGGAAACTAAGGGTTATTATTTCTACGATCCCAAAGAGAACAAGGTATTTGTTGCTCGGACGGCCATTTTTCTTGAGAAGGAGTTTCTTCTGCAAGAGGCCAGTGGGAGAGAAATAAAGCTGGATGAGAATCCAGAGGAAGGACAAAGTAGTCAAGCACAGTTGGATGAGCCTGAGCTAGTTGAGCAGGTTATTGAACAACCTGAGGCTCAGATATCACGGGAACCGCGAAGATCGGGTAGGATCCGTCGACAGCCTGAGCGCTATGACGGAGTCTACATCATTGATAATGATGAACCCCTAACTTATGCGGATGCGGTCAGTGGACCGGAGTCAGCTAGATGGCTTGAAGCTATGCGAGCCGAGATGGACTCCATGTCAGATAACCAAGTCTGGGATTTGGTTGATCCGCGTGCGGCAGTTATCCCTATAGGCTGTAAATGGATCTTCAAGAAGAAGATTGATATGGATGGTAACGTGGTTACCTATAAAGGCAGGCTAGTTGCGAAAGGTTTCAAACAAATCTACGGGATAGATTATGATGAAACTTTCTCTCCTGTAGCCATGTTCAAGTCTATTCGGATTATTCTCGCAATAGCAGCATATTACGATTATGAGATCTGGCAGATGGATGTGAAGACCGCTTTCCTTAATGGAAAACTGGATGAGGATGTGTATATGACACAACCTGAAGGTTTCACTAGTCCATCAGATCATCATAAAATATGCAAGTTAAAGAAGTCCATTTATGGACTTAAGCAAGCATCTAGAAGCTGGAATATTCGTTTTGATGAATCAATCTGTGAATTTGGTTTCATCAAGAATGAAGATGACCCGTGTGTATATAAGAGGTTTAGTGGGAGCGTGATTACTTTCCTAGTCCTCTACGTCGATGATATCTTAATCATTGGAAACGATATTCCTGAACTACATGCTGTTAAAGCATGGTTAAGAAAATATTTCCAGATGAAAGATTTAGGAGAAGCAGCCTATGTATTAGGTGTGAAGATCTACAGGGATAGATCTAAGAGACTTCTCGGGCTGTGCCAAAGTACTTACATCGATAAAGTCCTGGAGAGATTTCATTTAGAGAATTCTAAAAGAGGATATCTTCCAGTCAGACATGGTCTGAATCTTTCAAAGAGTCAGTGTCCACAAACATAGACTGAGAAAGATGAAATGGACAATACGCCTTATGCTTCGGCTATTGGATCCATTATGTATGCGATGTTGTGTACTCGCCCTGACGTCGCTTACGGGTTAAGCGTGACCAGTCGATTTCAAAGTAATCCAGGTCAGGCGCACTGGATTGCAGTCAAGAACATTTTAAAATATCTGCGGAGGACCAAAGATATGTTCTTGGTATATGGTGGTCAGGAAGAACTCAGTATAGAAGGATATACTGACGCTTCATTCCAATCGGACCAGGATGATTTCCGATCACAATCAGGCTATGTTTTTAGCTTGAATGGAGGAGCAGTGGTGTGGAAAAGTTTCAAACAGTCTATTGTTGCTGATTCCACAACAGAAGCCGAGTATGTTGCAGCCTCAGAAGCATCTAAGGAGGCAGTGTGGATTCGTAAGTTCATTCAGGAACTTGGTGTTGTTCCTTCGAGTGCTGATCCTTTGGTTATCTTATGTGATAACACTGGAGCAATAGCACAAGCAAAGGAACCACGGTCGCACCAGAAGTCCAAGCACATACAGAGACGGTTTCACTTGATCCGGGAGATCATTGATCGTGGCGAGATCAAAATCTGCAAGGTTCATACAGATGACAATCTGGCTGACCCGCTTACCAAGCCTCTGGCGCAGCAGAAGCATGAGAAGCACTGTAATAATATGGGTTTGAGATTTCTCAACCATTAGATTAAGTGCAAGTGGGAGATTGTTGGGGTATGCCCTTAAGGCTAATGTTTGAGGCCTTGGGATTCTTTCAGTATCATGTATAAACTCTTATGTATATAAAGGCAATGGTTGTTATTCAGTTTGTTACATTGTCTGCTGCAATAAGTGTGCTTCTGAATAATGTCTCAATGCTGTTCAGCTAGGCTGACATGCAATGAAGTCCTTAGTCGAGATATCTTGGTGAACATGAGACAGCCTTGATATGATTGAGACTAATATGTGTTCTAATCTTATAGGATGCTTCGAGCATGGAATAAGATGTAGACTCATGGGTACATTAGATGTACTGGACAGACCCTACTAGGATATTCAATTGCTTGTCACAATGTGAATAATCCTTGTTTGCAACAAGTGGCATAATGTCCTCTGACTTGAGATCACTTGTGTTTCTAAATGATGATTGTCATTGTTTTGAGGTAGTTCAATATCATTTGAAACATAATGGTTATAGACTATCTTGGATAATGATCATGAGTCATGTTAGAGCACTAGTGATAGATATAGGATTGCCGTCTCCTTGTTTAAGGAGTGTGATGTTCTAAAGGGGCCCCCCTGGATGAGATGATTGAGAAAGTGTATGGCCATACCCAGGTGACTATGTTCATCTGATCTAATCATGCTCATCATATTGGAGCTACAGGCTTGACACGCTTGTCCAATAAGAACATCCAGTGGCAAAGGAAACAAGTATGCCTTGTGAAATAGATTCACACTTGTGCTGTGGTTTGGGTGTAGTCTTGGAAGACTCTTTCCTTTATATCGGGAGACAGTGATGTGTTGCTAGATACCCCTCACTGATCGTGATAACGTAAGTTATCGTTACCGACATTTAAAGGAAACCCTCTGGGTCGCACAATTTGATGATATGGCTTACTTAAGTCAGATCGTGTGGACTGAATTGTTTTGGTTCAGTTTAAAGGGATTTAAACTCTGATTGTAAGTGAGATCTGGTCTGATCATGTTTGATTGATTAGGGCTTGAGATCGGTAAGCTTCGATCGAGAGAGTTGATGCTAGATCGATGAGATCAAGGGCATCAAGAGATGAACGGTTAGATCATGAACCTTAGGGTTTTAGGTGATCTGGACCAAGGCTTGGTTTGATTTGGTCTTTGAACCAAATTGGGTTGAACCGAATGGCTTGAACCGGTTCACATAGGTGAACGCATGGTTCAAAGGCTTGATGGCGCTTTGGGCGGTTTGCCTTGAATGAGCGCATGGTTCATGAATGCGTGAACGCATGAAGTGAAGTTTTTACTATTTTTGGAAGAGGCGTTTTCCAAAATAGTTAACTCACCTCACGTTCGAGAGCACTCATCCTATTCTCGCCCTTTTTGCCTCTTCCTCTCGACGTCTTCGCGTGTGGAGAAAGGGTGGACGACAAGGAGAGACTCGGCCAAGCTAGAGACATCATCTCTTCTCCCTCAAGCGATCAGGATTCTTGGAGCCTTGCTAGCACAAGGAGCAACAAGGAGTAGGCTAAGTCTCATCTCGTGTGCGCACACTTTGGAGGAGAACCTCATCGTCCTCTTGCTTCCAAATCTCCATCCAAGCGATGGCCATGGTATGAATCTCTTCCAATCTATGCAAGTTTATATAAGTTGATCAATGAAACATACATGCGATCATTGAAACCCAAGCTTCCGCAATGAAAAATTTTACACATGCGCCTATTAGGGTTTCGCTCCCCCTTGAAGGGGACTTGCAGTTTAGGCCCGGGGTCACACCCGCTTGCAAGAACTCATGAGGTCGTTCAGCCCTTGGCGCATGCATGATTGACCATTTGGTCGACTCAAGTCAGTTAGGACTTGGTGCATGCAAGGGCAGTGGATCTGACTAGGTCTGATGAGTGGATCCCTAATAATGGACCGTTGTAAGGTAGTAGGGCACATAAGGAAAAATAAAATGATGCCAATGCGGTTTTTCAAAATTTTATTTTCTTATTGGATCACATGTTGATTGTAAGCATATGCTTGTTTATTTAATCTTATGTGGGCTGCCCGTGTTAATGTGTGCTGTGCTGGGGCCTGCGTGCCTGGTTAATAAAAATGTAAATTATTTATTGTGATCTGCGCATCACATTTTAATTAATTTATTGTGTAATTGACCTGCGAGTCAATCATGTCTAGATAGATTAAATTGTAAGTTTAATCAGACATGAGCACAGAGCACACTTGGCAGAGGCGCATGCAGCAGTGGCTTGACCAGGTGGGAGGTCCAGGGTTCGACTCTGGGACAGGCGCATTTACCTGGTGGGCACACCTGAGCTGCAGAGGGCGCATGGGCCCTGGGTTGGGCCAGATTAGATGCAAAAGACCCATGGAGAGCTCTCGTTGCTCAGTATAGCACGTGGTGGTCCAGGGAGTAGGTCAGGTCAGCTTGACCATATAGGCTACATATGGAGCATATGTTAGCTATATGGAGGCAGCCATCTGTGGGATCAGAGACTGTGTTGTACCAACTCAGTTGGCACAGTCGGCTGGATCGCCCAGATGAAGGGGAATCGCACAGGTTGGCGATTGGCAGGGACTGCCTACCAGAAATTAGTGCTTGTACTCTCTGTGCATCTTATCTCGCCTGAGCGGGACGCGGAGACCAAGTATGAAATCTGGATCCTATCTCACTAAAAGAGCGGACTGTTTTAATGGATTTTTCAGTCAGAAAAAATAGTGAGAAAAGAATCTTTCTTAAAGTCCTGGATTGATTCTAAACATTGATACTGACCTTGCTGTTCTTGCATTGTTATAGATTCCTGCAGCAATGAACACCATGAGCTTCAATGTGCGATCCCTACTGGAAAGGGAGAAGTTTGCTGGGCCAAACTTCTCAAACTGGTACGGACACCTTAAGATTGTTCTTAAGGCTGAGAGAAAACTGTATGTCCTCGAGACGGCTATACCGCCTCAACCCGCTCCGAACGCCGCAAGGGCGGTTCGGGAAGCCTATGAAAAGCATGTCAATGATAGCATTGATGTCGCTTGCCTGATGCTAGCGGCTATGACGCCACAGCTGCAGCGTCAGCATGAGGATATGTCTGCTATAGAAATTATAGCAAACCTCAAGATGCTGTATGCTGCACAGGCGAGGACTGAACGCTATAATTTGACCAAGCTTTTCTTTCAGAGCAAACTGGCTGAAGGGAGTCCAGTGGGAGCTCACGTGCTCAAGATGATTGGGCACAAAGAGGCTCTAGAGAAACTGGGGCATACCATCAATCAGGAGCTTGCTGTAGACATTATTCTGCAGTCCCTCCCGGCCTCTTTCGATCCGTTCATTATTAATTTTAATATGAACAAGATCGACTGTACTCCGGCAGAGTTGCTGAATATGCTCTTGACTACAGAGGAGACTCTAAAGGGAAAGCCTTCAACCTCTGTCTTGATGTTTCCATCTAGGAACAAGAAGAAGGGGAAGAAGGGCAAAGCCCCTGTCAAGAATTACAACAAGGCTCTGAAACAAAAGGTTAAGCGGTCGAAGGAATACAGATGTTTCCATTGTGGCCGGCTGGGTCACGAGAAAAAGGACTGTAAAGCGCTCCAAGGAGATAAGAAGGGAAGCATCGCTTCTGGCTCAGGTATTTTTGTGACTGAGGTCATGGTTTCTTCTTCTATATCATGGGTGTTGGACACTGCATGTGGATTCACATTTGTTCAAATGTACAAGAACTCAAGAGAAGAAGACAGGTGGGACAGCATGAGGTGGACCTACGAGTTGGAAACGGGGCACGGGTTGCTGCTGTTGCTGTAGGGGTTTATTACATCTCATTACCATCTGGACTTGTATTGGAACTAGACAATTGTTACTTTGTACCAAGCATTATGAAAAATATTATCTCTATTCCTGCTCTTGTCAGGAAAGGGTTTTCCTTTGAATGCAATATTTCAAAGTGTGTTATTTCTTATGATAATATTGTTTATGCTACTGGGTCAATTAACAATGGGTTATTCATGTTGGACATGGAATGTTCTATACAGCAAATTGATATTAAGAAAGCCAAGTATGCTGATGACAGCACCTTGCTATGGCATAGTCGTTTAGGCCATATAAACAAGAAACGCATTAAGCGGTTGCATGACCATGGACTGCTGGGATCATTCTCCTATGAGGAGATTGATACATGCAAAGCTTGTTTAATGGGTAAAATGACGAAGTCTCCTTTTCCTCATAAAGGTCAAAGGGCTTCAGGTTTACTTGACCTTATACACAGTGATGTGTGTGGGCCATTTAGTAAACATGCCAGAGGTGGCTATTCATACTTCATTACCTTTACTGATGATTTCAGTAGATACGGGTATGTCTATCTAATGAGACATAAAAGTGAATCTTTTGACAAGTTCAAAGAGTTCAAAAATGAAGTACAGAATCAGCTAGGCCGAAATATCAAGGCACTTCGCTCAGATCGAGGTGGAGAATACCTAAGTCGAGAGTTTACTGACTATCTGAAGGAGAGTGGGATTATCTCACAGCTCACTCCGCCAGGAACACCGCAATGGAATGGTGTGTCCGAGAGGAGAAATAGAACCTTACTGGATATGGTACGTTCTATGATGAGTCAGGCTACTCTACCTTACTCCTTTTGGGGATTTGCACTGGAAATAGCTGCAAAAGTACTAAACCGAGTGCCATCCAAGGCAGTTTCAAAGACTCCATATGAGTTATGGTATGGGAAACAGCCGAGCTTGACATTTATTAAGATCTGGGGTTGCGAGGCTTATGTCAAAAAGCTCGCCTCTGGGAAACTAGAGAGCAGATCTGAGAAATGTATCTTTGTCGGTTACCCTAAGGAAACTAAGGGTTATTATTTCTACGATCCCAAAGAGAACAAGGTATTTGTTGCTCGGACGGCCATTTTTCTTGAGAAGGAGTTCCTTCTGCAAGAGGCCAGTGGGAGAGAAATAAAACTGGATGAGAATCCAGAGGAAGGACAAAGTAGTCAAGCACAGTTGGATGAGCCTGAGCCGGTAGAACAGGTTATTGAACAACCTGAGGCTCAGATATCACGGGAACCGCATAGATCGGGAAGGATCCGTCGACAGCCTGAGCGCTATGACGGAGTCTACATCATTGATCATGATGAACCCCTCACTTATGCGGATGCGGTCAGTGGACCAGAGTCAGCTAGATGGCTTGAAGCTATGCGAGCCGAGATGGACTCCATGTCAGATAATCAAGTCTGGGATTTGGTTGATCCGCCTCCGGGAGTAATCCCTATAGGCTGTAAATGGATCTTCAAGAAGAAGATTGACATGGATGGTAACGTGGTTACCTATAAAGGCAGGCTAGTTGCGAAAGGTTTCAAACAAATCTACGGGATAGATTATGATGAAACTTTCTCTCCTGTAGCTATGTTCAAGTCTATTCGGATTCTTTTCGCGATAGCAGCGTATTACGATTATGAGATCTGGCAAATGGATGTGAAGACCGCTTTCCTTAATGGAAAACTGGATGAGGATGTGTATATGACACAACCTGAAGGTTTCACTAATCCATCAGATCGTCATAAAATATGCAAGTTAAAGAGGTCCATTTATGGACTTAAACAAGCATCAAGAAGCTGGAATATTCGTTTTGATGAATCAATATGTGAATTTGGTTTCATCAAGAATGAAGACGACCCGTGTGTATATAAGAGGTTTAGTGGGAGCGTGATTACTTTCCTAGTCCTCTACGTCGATGATATCTTGATCATTGGAAACGATATTCCTGAACTGCATGCTGTTAAAGCATGGTTAAGAAAATGTTTCCAGATGAAAGATCTAGGAGAAGCAGCCTATGTATTAGGTGTGAAGATCTACAGAGATAGATCTAAGAGGCTTCTCGGGCTGTGCCAGAGTACTTACATAGATAAAGTCCTAGAGAGATTCCATTTAGAGAATTCTAAAAGAGGATATCTTCCAGTCAGACATGGTCTGAATCTTTCAAAGAGTCAGTGTCCACAAACACAGACTGAGAAAGATGAAATGGACAATACGCCTTATGCTTCGGCTATTGGGTCCATTATGTATGCGATGTTGTGTACTCGCCCAGACGTCGCTTACGGGATAAGCGTGACCAGTCGATTCCAAAGTAATCCAGGTAAGGCACACTGGATTGCGGTCAAGAACATTTTGAAATATCTGCGGAGGACCAAAGATATGTTCTTGATATATGGAGGTCAGGAAGAACTCAGTATTGAAGGATATACTGATGCTTCGTTCCAATCTGACCAGGATGATTTCCGATCGCAATCAGGCTATGTTTTTAGCTTGAATGGAGGAGCAGTGGTGTGGAAGAGTTTCAAACAGTCTATCGTTGCTGATTCCACAACAGAAGCCGAGTATGTTGCAGCCTCGGAAGCATCCAAGGAGGCAGTGTGGATTCGTAAGTTCGTTCAAGAACTTGGTGTTGTTCCTTCGAGTGCTGATCCTTTGGTTATCTTCTGCGATAACACTGGAGCAATCGCACAAGCAAAGGAACCACGGTCACACCAGAAGTCCAAGCACATACAGAGACGGTTTCACTTGATCCGGGAGATCATTGATCGTGGTGAGATCAGAATCTGCAAGGTTCATACAGATGACAATCTGGCTGACCCGCTTACCAAGCCTCTGGCGCAGCAGAAGCATGAGAAGCACTGTAATAATATGGGTTTGAGATTTCTCAACCATTAGATTAAGTGCAAGTGGGAGATTATTGGGGTATGCCCTTAAGGCTAATGTTTGAGTGATGAAACCCCTTTCGAGAGGGGGGCGAAAACCCTAAGCATGGCGCAAATAAAATTTTGCAAGCGGAAGCAAGGGTTTGATGATCTTTTGCATGCCATATGATCAACTATCATAGATTGAATAGATCAAGAGTAGATCATACCAATGCCATCGGTTTGGTTGGTGCCTTGGAAGCAAAGACGCAAGTGCTCCTTCTCCAAAGGTGACGCACACAACAAGTGAAGATGGCTTGCTCCTTTGAATCCTTTGTGTTAGCAAAGTGCTTCAATGGGACCTTGTCGCGTGAAGGAGAGGATAGAGATGGCTTTGCTCGGCCGAATGCCTCCTCTTGTCGTCAACCCACTCTCCTCTCCACGAGATTGCAAGCGGTCATCATCCAAGAGAAGCGTTGAGGCGTTTTTACAAAGTCGCCTTGATGACTTTCCAAAAATGGAATGACATGAAGTAATGCTTTGAAAACCGACCAAAACGCTTAAGCATTGAACCAAGCGCTCACACACATGTGAACCGGTTCATGCTCAATCGATCCAATTGACTTTGGTCCAAAAAACCAAATCAAATCAGCCCAAGCCATGGTCTAGACCTCATTGAACCAATAGGTTCCAGATCTAACCGTTCATCTCCTGATGCTCCTGATCTCACCGATCTAGCATCATCTCTCTCGATCGAAGCTTACCGATCTCAAGCCCTAATCAATCAAACATGATCAGACCAGATCTCACTTACAATCAGAGATTAAATCCCTTTAAACTGAACCCAAACAATTCAGTCCACACGATCTGACTCAAGTAAGCCATATCATCAAATTGTGCGACCCTGAGGGTTTCCTTTAAATGTCGGTAACGATAACTTACGTTATCACGATTAGTGAGGGGTATCTAGCAACACATCACTGTCTCCCGATATAAAGGAAAGAGTCTTCCAAGACTACACCCAAACCACAGCACAAGTGTGAATCCACTTCACAAGGCATACATGTTTCCTTTGCCACTGGATGTTCTTATTGGACAAGCGTGTCAAGCCTGTAGCTCCAATATGATGAGCATGATTAGATCAGATGCACATAGTCACCTGGGTATGGCCATACACAACATCGCATACATAATGGATCCAATAGCCGAAGCATAAGGCGTATTGTCCATTTCATCTTTCTCAGTCTGTGTTTGTGGACACTGACTCTTCGAAAGATTCAGACCATGTCTGACTGGAAGATATCCTCTTTTAGAATTCTCTAAATGGAATCTCTCCAGGACTTTATCGATGTAAGTACTCTGGCACAGCCCGAGAAGCCTCTTAGATCTATCCCTGTAGATCTTCACACCTAAAACATAGGCTGCTTCTCCTAGATCTTTCATCTGAAAACATTTTCCTAACCATGCTTTAACAGCATGCAGTTCAGGAATATCGTTTCCAATGATTAAGATATCATCGACGTAGAGGACTAGGAAAGTAATCACGCTCCCACTAAACCTCTTATATACACATGGGTCATCTTCGTTCTTGATGAAACCAAACTCAGAGATTGATTCATCAAAACGAATATTCCAACTTCTAGATGCTTGTTTAAGTCCATAAATGGACCTTTTTAACTTGCATATTTTATGACGATCTGATGGATTAGTGAAACCTTCAGGTTGTGTCATATACACATCCTCATCCAGTTTTCCATTAAGGAAAGCCGTCTTCACATCCATCTGCCAGATCTCATAATCGTAATATGCTGCTATTGCGAAAAGAATCCGAATAGACTTGAACATGGCTACAGGAGAGAAAGTTTCATCATAATCTATCCCGTAGATTTGTTTGGAACCTTTCGCAACTAGCCTGCCTTTATAGGTAACTACGTTACCATCCATGTCAATCTTCTTCTTGAAGATCCATTTACAGCCTATAGGGATTACTCCCAGAGGCGGATCAACCAAATCCCAGACTTGGTTATCTGACATGGAGTCCATCTCGGCTCGCATAGCTTCAAGCCATCTAGCTGACTCCGGTCCACTGACCGCATCCGCATAAGTAAGGGGTTCATCATTATCAATGATGTAGACTCCGTCATAGCGCTCAGGCTGTCGACGGATCCTTCCCGATCTACGTGGTTCCCGCGATATCTGAGCCTCAGGTTGCACAATAACCTGTTCTACCGGCTCAGGCTCATCCAACTGTGCTTGACTACTTTGTCGTTCCTCTGGATTCTCATCCAGTTTTATTTCTCTCCCACTGGCTTCTTGCAGAAGAAACTCCTTCTCAAGAAATATGGCCGTCCGAGCAACAAATACTTTGTTCTCTTTGGGATCGAAGAAATAATAACCCTTAGTTTCCTTAGGGTAACCGACAAAGATGCATTTCTCAGATCTGTTCTCTAGTTTCCCAGAGGCGAGCTTTTTGACATAAGCCTCGCAACCCCACATCCTGATAAATGTCAAGCTCGGCTGTTTCCCATACCATAATTCATATGGCGTCTTTGAAACGGCCTTGGATGGCACTCGGTTTAGTACCTTTGCAGCTGTTTCCAGTGCAAATCCCCAAAAGGAATATGGAAGAGTAGCCTGACTCATCATAGAACGAACCATATCAAGTAACGTTCTATTTCTCCTCTCGGACACACCATTCCATTGTGGTGTTCCTGGCGGAGTGAGCTGTGAGATAATCCCACACTCTTTTAGATAGTCAGTAAACGCATGACTCAAGTATTCTCCACCTCGATCAGAACGAAGTGCCTTGATATTTCGCCCTAGCTGATTCTGTACTTCATTTTTGAACTCTTTGAACTTGTCAAAAGATTCACTCTTATGTCTCATTAGATAGACATACCCATACCTACTGAAATCATCAGTAAACGTAATGAAGTACGAATAGCCACCTCTGGCATGTTTACTAAATGGCCCACACACATCACTGTGTATAAGGTCAAGTAAACCTGAAGCCCTTTGACCTTTGTGAGGAAAAGGTGACTTCGTCATTTTACCCATCAAACAAGCTTTGCATGTATCAATCTCCTCATAGGAGAAAGATCCCAGCAGTCCATGATCATGCAACCGCTTAATGCGCTTCTTGTTAATATGGCCTAAACGACTATGCCATAACAAGGTGCTGTCTTCAGCATACTTGGCTTTCTTAATATCAACACTTTGTATAGAACTTTCCATGTCCAACATGTATAACCCATTGTTAATTGAACCAGTTGCATAAACAATATTATCTAAAGACAAAACACACTTTGAAATATTGCATTCAAAGGCAAATCCTTTCCTGACAAGAGCAGGAATGGAGATAATATTTTTAGTAATGCTGGGAACAAAATAACAACTGTTTAGTTCTAATACAATGCCAGATGGTAATGAGATGAAATAGTCTCCTACAGCAACAGCAGCAACCCGTGCCCCGTTTCCAACGCGTAGGTCCACCTCATGCTGTCCCACCTGTCTTCTTCTCTTGAGTCCCTGTACATTTGAACAAATGTGAACTCCACATGCAGTGTCCAACACCCATGATATAGAAGAAGATGAAACCATGACTTCCGTCACGTATATACCTGAGCCAGAAGCGATGCTTCCCCTCTTATCTCCTTGGAGCGCTTTACAGTCCTTTTTCCAGTGACCCAGCTGGCCACAGTGGAAACACCTGTTGTCCTTTGACCGCTTAACCTTCTGTTTCAGAGCCTTGCTGTAACTCTTGACAGGGGCCTTGCCCTTCTTCCCCTTCTTCTTGTTCCTGGAAGGAACCATTAAGACAGAGGTTGAAGGCTTTCCCTTCAGAGTCTCCTCAGTTGTCAAGAGCATATTCAGCAGCTCTGCCGGAGTACAATCGATTTTGTTCATATTAAAGTTAATAATGAACGCATCGAAAGAGGGCGGGAGAGACTGCAGAATAATGTCTACAGCAAGCTCCTGGTTGATGGTATGCCCCAGTTTCTCCAGAGCCTCCTTGTGCCCAATCACCTTGAGCACGTGAGCTCCCACTGGGCTCCCTTCAGCCAGTTTGCTCTGAAAGAAAAGCTTTGTCAGATTATAGCGTTCTGTCCTCGCCTGTGCAGCATACAGCATCTTGAGGTTCGCTATAATTTCTATAGCCGACATATCCTCATGCTGACGCTGCAGCGGTGGCGTCATAGACGCTAGCATCAGGCAAGCGACATCAATGCTATCATTGACATGCTTTTCATAGGCATCACGAACCGCCCTTGCGGCGTTCGCAGCGGGTTGAGGCGGCACAGCCGTCTCGAGGACATACAGTTTCCTCTCTGCCTTAAGAACAATCTTAAGGTGTCCGAACCAGTCTGAGAAGTTTGGCCCAGCAAACTTCTCCCTTTCCAGTAGGGATCGCACATTGAAGCTCATGGTGTTCGTTGCTGCAGGAATCTACAACAATGCAAGAACAGCAAGGTCAGTATCAATGTTTAGAATCAATCCAGGACTTAAGAAAGATTCTTTTCTCACTATTTTATCTGACTGAAAAATCCATTAAAACAGTCCGAAAGAGTAACACTCTTTTAGTGAGATGGGATCCAGATTTCATACTTGGTCTCCGCGTCCCGCTCCGGCGAGATAAGATGCACAGAGAGTACAAGCACTAATCTCTGGTAGGCAGTCCCTGCCAATCGCCAACCCGTGCGATTCCCCTTCATCTGGGCAATCCAGCAGACTGTGCCAACTGAGTTGGTACAACACAGTCTCTGATCCCACAGATGGCTGCCTCCATGTGCTACCATATGCTCCACACATGTAGCCTACATGGTCAAGCTGACCCGACCTACTCCCTGGACCACCACGTGCTATGCTGAGCAACGAGAAGCGATAAATCCCTTCTCTGTAACACGCAGGTGAAATCACACACCGTCTGAAGATAGATGGACGTGCCCACTGAGTGGGTTCAACACGGCTCCAACGATAGTCAGAACAGTGAGGTTTCGCGTCAGAAGGCATTACGTGCTTGATATTTTAGCGTTGGATTTTAACGGTCTTTTATCTTCTTACTATCAGGCAAATCCTATGGCTATAGCAGAAGATAAATAACTCATGCAATTCTATTTATTAAACAATAAAAAGAAAGCATGGATCTTATGTGGTAAAAGCCCATAGAGCCTAAGTAAGACCTTAAATCAACTTAAGTCTTCACTTGCTCTTCTTGGGTCTTTTGCATCTCATCTGGTCCAACCCAGGGCCCTAGCGCTCAATGCAGCTCAGGTGCACCCACCAGCTGAATGCGCCTCTGCGATGTGTGCTTTTGTGCTCTTGTCTAATTAAAATACATTTTAATCTATCTAGACAAGCTTGACTCGCAGGTCAATTATACAATAAATTCATTAAAATGTGATTCGCAGATCACAAAAATAATAATTTACCAGGCTCGCAGGCCCCAGCACAGCACACATTAAAAGGGCAACCCACATAAGATTAAATAAACAAACATCATGGCATCATTCAATCAACATGTGATCCATTACAAGAAAATAAAATTTTGAAAACCCATTGGCATCAATTTTAATTTTCTTATGTGCCTTACAACCTTACAATGGTCCATTGATAGGGATCCACTCATCAATCTAGTTAGATCCATGCCCTTACATGCACCAAGTCCTAACTGACTCGAGTTGACCTAATGGTCAACCATGCATGCGCCAAGGGCTGAACAGCCAACATGAGTTCTGGCAAGCGGGTGTGACCCCGGGCCTAACTTATGTGTGTTCACTGGTTGTCTCAACCAGACCTCGCTACACGCCTTTGATGCAGTTAACCTATAGCCACCTCGTGCTTGCGCACAGGTGCTATCTGGTCAACCCATCTAGGCTGTCAGATGGTCTGATCAGACTTAGTTGATCTATACTAGATGATGCTTTCAACCCCATCAACCCATCTAAGGGTTTAAAGTAGGGCCTTAGATCTAGATGAGGCGCGCAAGATCTTTTGTTTTTGTCAAAAACAACATGTAAGAAGCGCCAACAAACATGCGCCATCCATAACAATTGTAGAGTCCCCTTCAAGGGGGAGCGCAACTTTGACAAAAACAACAACAAGCACCAATACATGCGGCTAAGAGCAATAAACATCATGCATGTTGTTTTCGCATCATAAATTTTTCATGAGCTTGCGCATGTAACCAACCATAGATCTAAGCATAAGTGTAAACATGGATCACACGAGCAAACATAATAGCATGCATAAAGCCAAGCTCTGATACCAATTGATGAAACCCCTTTCGAGAGGGGGGCGAAAACCCTAAGCATGGCGCAAATAAAATTTTGCAAGCGGAAGCAAGGGTTTGATGATCTTTTGCATGCCATATGATCAACTATCATAGATTGAATAGATCAAGAGTAGATCATACCAATGCCATCGGTTTGGTTGGTGCCTTGGAAGCAAAGACGCAAGTGCTCCTTCTCCAAAGGTGACGCACACAACAAGTGAAGATGGCTTGCTCCTTTGAATCCTTTGTGTTAGCAAAGTGCTTCAATGGGACCTTGTCGCGTGAAGGAGAGGATAGAGATGGCTTTGCTCGGCCGAATGCCTCCTCTTGTCGTCAACCCACTCTCCTCTCCACGAGATTGCAAGCGGTCATCATCCAAGAGAAGCGTTGAGGCATTTTTACAAAGTCGCCTTGATGACTTTCCAAAAATGGAATGACATGAAGTAATGCTTTGAAAACCGACCAAAACGCTTAAGCATTGAACCAAGCGCTCACACACATGTGAACCGGTTCATGCTCAATCGATCCAATTGACTTTGGTCCAAAAAACCAAATCAAATCAGCCCAAGCCATGGTCTAGACCTCATTGAACCAATAGGTTCCAGATCTAACCGTTCATCTCCTAATGCTCCCGATCTCACCGATCTAGCATCATCTCTCTCGATCGAAGCTTACCGATCTCAAGCCCTAATCAATCAAACATGATCAGACTAGATCTCACTTACAATCAGAGATTAAATCCCTTTAAACTGAACCCAAACAATTCAGTCCACACGATCTGACTCAAGTAAGCCATATCATCAAATTGTGCGACCCTGAGGGTTTCCTTTAAATGTCGGTAACGATAACTTACGTTATCACGATCAGTGAGGGGTATCTAGCAACACATCACTGTCTCCCGATATAAAGGAAAGAGTCTTCCAAGACTACACCCAAACCACAGCACAAGTGTGAATCCACTTCACAAGGCATACATGTTTCCTTTGCCACTGGATGTTCTTATTGGACAAGCGTGTCAAGCCTGTAGCTCCAATATGATGAGCATGATTAGATCAGATGCACATAGTCACCTGGGTATGGCCATACACTTTCTCAATCATCTCATCTAGGGGGCCCCTATAGAACACCACACTCCTTCAACAAGGAGACGGCAATCCTCTATCTATCACTAGTGCCCTAACCTGACTCATGATCATTATCCAAGATAGTCTATAACCATTATGTTTCAAATGATATTGAACTACCTCAAAACAATGACAATCATCATTTAGAAACACAAGTGATCTCAAGTCAGAGGACATGTGCCACTTGTTGCAATCAAGGATCATTCACATTGTGACAAGCAATTGAATATCCTAGTAGGGTCTGTCCAGTACATCCAATGTACCCATGAGTCTACATCTTATTCCATGCTCGAAGCATCCTATAAGATTAGAACACATATTAGTCTCAATCATATCAAGGCTGTCTCATGTTCACCAAGATATATCGACTAAGGACATTTAGCATGTCAGCCTAGCTGAACAGCATTGAGACATTATTCAGAAGAACACACATTGCAGCAGATGATGTAACAACCTGAATAATAACCATTGCCTTTATAAACACAAGAATGTATTACATGATACTTATACAATCCCAAGGCCTCAAACATTAGCCTTAAGGGCATACCCCAACATTGAGGCCTTGGGATTCGTTCAGTATCATGTATAAACTCTTATGTTTATAAAGGCAATGGTTGTTATTCAGGTTGTTACATTGTCTACTGCAATAAGTGTACTTCTAAATAATGTATCAATGCTGTTCAGCTAGGCTGACATGCTATATGTCCTTAGTCGAGATATCTTGGTGAACATGAGACAGCCTTGATATGATTGAGACTAATATGTGTTCTAATCTTATAGGATGCTTCGAGCATGGAATAAGATGTAGACTCATGGGTGCATTGGATGTACTGGACAGACCCTACTAGAATATTCAATTGCTTGTCACAATGTGAATAATCCTTGTTTGCAACAAGTGGCACATGTCCTCTGACTTGAGATCACTTGTGTTTCTAAATGATGATTGTCATTGTTTTGAGGTAGTTCAATATCATTTGAAACATAATGGTTATAGACTATCTTGGATAATGATCATGAGTCATGTTAGGGCACTAGTGATAGATATAGGATTGCCGTCTCCTTAATTGGAGTGTGATGTTCTAAAGGGGCCCCCCTGGATGAGATGATTGAGAAAGTGTATGGCCATACCCAGGTGACTATGTTCATCTGATCTAATCATGCTCATCATATTGGAGCTACAGGCTTGACACGCTTGTCCAATAAGAACATCAAGTGGCAAAGGAAACTTGTATGCCTAGTGAAGTGGATTCACACTTGTGCTGTGGTTTGGGTGTAGTCTTGGAAGACTCTTTCCTTTATATCGGGAGACAGTGATGTGTTGCTAGATACCCCTCACTGATCGTGATAACGTAAGTTATCGTTACCGACATTTAAAGGAAACCCTTAGGGTCGCACAATTTGATGATATGGCTTACTTAAGTCAGATCGTGTGGACTGAATTATTTGGATTCAGTTTAAAGGGATTTAATCTCTGATTGTAAGTGAGATCTGGTCTGATCATGTTTGATTGATTAGGGCTTAAGATCGGTAAGCTTTGATTGAGAGAATGGATGCTAGATCGGTGAGATCAAGAGCATCAAGAGATGAACGGTTAGATCTTGAACCTTTAGGGTTTATTGTGATCTAGACCAAATGGCTTGGGTTAATTGGTCTTTGAACCAAACCAAATTGAACCAGCTCATCAAGTGAGCGCATGGTTCATGGGAGAAGAGATTTGCGATTTGTTCATGAGCGCATTTCATGATGAGAAGTGGTTTTGCTATTTTTAGATAGCATGTCACTTACGTGACCACATCTCACGTCGCCTCTCTTCACGCCTCCCTCTCGCCCTCTTGTCGCCTGTTGGCTTTTGGTTCTTGACACATTCGTGTGGTAGAGTTTTCTTGACGACAAGGGAGAGGTCTCGCCAAGCAAGGAAAATCTTCTCTTCCCTTTCATACGACAAAGACCTTTGAAGAACCTTGCTAGCACAAGGATCAACAAAGAGTAGGCGGCATCACCTTGTGTGCGTCACTTTTGGAGAAGATCCCTTTCGATCTTTGCTTCCAAGGCACCATCCAAAGGATGGCGATGGTATGATCCTTCTTATATTTGCAATCGGGGTTTTTGTAGTTGATCATATCTCATGCAATCGATCCCTAGAAATCCATTCCGCTGCTTTAAAACCTCCATATGCGCCAGTAGGGTTTCGCCCCCCCCCCCCCCTTGGATAGGGGACTTTCAAGTGGTACCGAAGATATGAGCTGAAGTCAAAAATAAAAAGTGCGTATCTAAGTGGATGCATGCCATCTTTGCAAAAATAATCAAATACATAAAAAAAGGAAAAAATTATGTGTGGAAAAAGATCTTGGAAACCTAATTCCTGTAAACAAAAGCGTGATAGATTTGAACTGAAATTGGGTAAAGTCTTGAGATTGAAAATTCTAATTATTATACGAGTTGCAAAGTTTTATTTGATTGAATTGTGGATCCAGAGGGTTGAGTTCTAAGAATGATATGTTTGCTTGAAGTTTTATAAAGCAATTGATGGAATTTTTCATTGATGATTGTATTTTAGAAATTTATTGAGCTGAAAAGGTTATTCTTTTAATCAATTTTTTATTTTTGCTTGAGGACAAGCAAAGTTTGAGCCTTAAGTTTTTTATGACACCAAAATATATAGTATATTTTGTATCATTTTATATATCTTTTCATGCTCAATTGAAGATCTTTTGCTTATTTTTCCAAAATTATCAAATATTGCAAAATCTACTTCTATTTTGGTTTTTGATGATTTTTAAGTAAAAAGGCACTATTTTAACGCATTTTCAAGCAAAATTAAACAGATGGAAGAGTTACCATCATCAAGAGGAGGTCACATGACAAATTTTACGCAAAACGGAGCAACGAACCAAAATATGGCAGTGTCGTAATCTATTTTACGGTAGCGTATTTTCGTACGCTATCATAAAATCAAGAGCACTGCCATAATTTGGTGGATTTTCGGAATAGAAGATTTTGTGTAAAATATGGCACTGCAGTAAACTATTCCACGGGCCATATTTTGGAGCGCTTCAGAACAGAGACACTTGCCGAAATTATGGCACTATCGTAAACCATTTTATGGTGTCACATTTCCTAGGTGATTCAGACCAGAGAACTCATCCGATTTTACGCCATGGTTGAAAAGCATTTTACGGGCCTTAATTTTGACTCAGGGTTCACAGAACCAAAATACGGCACTGCCGTAAAATATAACACGGCCGTATTTTCTACGTGGACGCGCGACTCTTTCGGCCCGAATCTTGCGTAGGCCATAACTTTTGATCTAGAGCTCCAATTTGAGATCCGAAAATTGCTGTGGACTCGCCTGTAAAAGGAGAAGACACACGAAGTGAAAGAACAAATGTTTATCCAGTATTGAGAGAGCAATTGATAGAGAGGCGGTTAGGGTTTGGCCTCATGCCGAGAGGCGTAGAGACCAGCTCAGGCCATGATTTTTACGTTGAAGCTTTGTCTAGAGGAGAAGAGGACACCACAGAAGTTTCAGAGCAAGAAGAGATCAGACAGAGGAGGAATCAAGGAAAGAAATTGCGCTGCCACTATTCACAGCAGAATACGGTGTATTTTCCTAAAACCTTTTTTCCTTCGATTTCTGATCATTTTGAACTATGAATTATTGTATTTTCTTCTCCATGCAAGCTTAAACATATTTTGGGATATGGGGTGTAATCCCTTTGATTTTTAATGATTAGATACTCTTTATTTCGTCAAGATAATTTTGCCATGATAATTTTACCTATGTGATTATTGTTCTAAAATCCTCCTTAGTTTACTTCTTGTCATCATGTTTAGAATTCTCGCAATAAGGACCGAATGGTGACTTGCTTGAGAATTGGAACCCTAAAATTGATAAATAGGAACTCACGGTAATAAATTAGGTTAAAGTTTTTATTTCTTTATTTTAGTGACGTAATTGCCATGTTGATAATTATGAACCTAGGATTAAGTTAGTGTGTCAAACGTGGAGATCTTGCATGAAAGTGAGGATCAGAACGTTGGAGAACCATAAGTAGAACTTGTGTTGAGTCTCGGATGCACGAAAGTGATCCTTGAGATTCCGCTTGAGACAATCAACTTAGAATTCGGATGCACGAAAGTGATCTTTGAGTTCTTTGATTGATGATTTACTTATCATTAGCCTAGGATAAATCTTGCGCAAAAGTGATGATTGGTCCCTGCATGATTGTCTGCACGAAAGTGAGATAATCCCTTTAAGAAGTAAATTAAGTCATTATCATAACAAGATTTGACTGACGACCTTTTATTCATATCTAGTCATTGAAATCAAGGTGGATAATTATGAACCTAGGATTAAGTTAGTGTGTCAAACATGGAGATCTTGCACGAAAGTGAGGATCGGAACGTTGGAGAACCATAGGTAGAACTTGTGTTGAGTCTCGGATGCATGAAAGTGATCCTTGAGATTCCGCTTGAGACAATCAACTTAGAATTCGGATGCACGAAAGTGATCTTTGAGTTCTTTGATTGATGATTTACTTATCATTAGCCTAGGATAAATCTTGCGCGAAAGTGATGATTGGTCCCTGCATGATTGTCTGCACGAAAGTGAGATAATCCCTTTAAGAAGTAAATTAAGTCATTATCATAACAAGATTTGACTGACGACCTTTTATTCATATCTAGTCATTGAAATCAAGGTGGATGAAACCCTAGTCCCAATTCTCTCTCTGATTATATTTTAGCGTAATTTTCTTGCATAGTTTATGATGTAGGGAGTGTTGGGGTATGCCCTTAAGGCTAATGTTTGAGGCCTTGGGATTGTAACAGTATCATGTATAAACTCTTATGTTTATAAAGGCAATAGTTGTTATTCAGTTTGTTACATTGTCTGCTGCAATACATATACTTCTGAATAATGTCTCAATGCTGTTTAGCTAGGCTAACATGCACTTATGTCCTTAGTCGAGATATCTTGGTGAACATGAGACAGCCTTGATATGATTGAGACTAATATGTGTGCTAATCTTATAGGATGCTTCGAGCATGGAATAAGATGTAGACTCATGGGTACATTGGATGTACTGGACAGACCCTACTAGGATATTCAATTGCTTGTCACAATGTGAATAATCCTTGTTTGCAACAAGTGTCACATGTCCTCTTACTTGAGATCACTTGTGTTTCTAAATGATGATTGTCATTGTTTTGAGGTAGTTCAATATCATTTGAAACATAATGGTTATAGACTATCTTGGATGGTGAGCTTGAGTCAGGTTAGGACACTAGTGATAGATATAGGATTGCCGTCTCCTTGTTTGGAGTGTGATGTTCTAAAGGGGCCCCCCTGGATGAGATGATTGAGAAAGTGTATGGCCATACCCAGGTGACTATGTTCATCTGATCTAATCATGCTCATCATATTGGAGCTACAGGCTTGACACGCTTGTCCAATAAGAACATCCAGTGGCAAAGGAAACATGTATGCCTGGTGAAGTGGATTCACACTTGTGCTGTGGTTTGGGTGTAGTCTTGGAAGACTCTTTCTTTTATATCGGGAGACAGTGATGTGTTGCTAGATACCCCTCACTGATCGTGATAACGTAAGTTATCGTTACCGACATTTAAAGGAAACCCTTAGGGTCGCACAATTTGATGATATGGCTTACTTAAGTCAGATCGTGTGGACTGAATTGTTTGAGTTCAGTTTAAAGGGATTTAATCTCTGATTGTAAGTGAGATCTGGTCTGATCATGTTTGATTGATTAGGGCTTAAGATCGGTAAGCTTAGATCGAGAGAGTTGATGCTAGATCGGTAAGATCAAAAGTATCAGGAGATGAACGGTCAGATCCTGAACCTTAGGGTTTAAGGTGATCTGGATCGAGGCTTGGTTTGATTTGGTTTTTAAACCAAATCAACTTGAACCGCTCATTAATTGAGCGCATGGTTCAAAGGGGGCATGTTGCGATTCATTCACTTGGCGTGAATGAGAGAACGTGGTGTGTGTTTTCTAATTTTAGAAACCATGATCTCAAAAGAGACCACGCTTCTTGTTCGAAGATAGAAGCCCTATTCTCGCTACTCGCCTATCTCTCTGGACGTTTTTTCTCTCGTGGTGAAGGAGACTCACGACTTGGAGGAAATTCGGCCAAGCACCTCATCCCTTACACGACAAGGTCACTTGGAGATCCTTGCTAGCACAAGGAGCGTCTAAGGAGCAAGCCGTTGATCATCTTGTGTGCGGCGCTTTGGAGGAGTGCCCTGTCGCCATCTTCTTCCTAGACGCCAATCGAACCAATGCCAATGGTATGAATCCATACTCGAACAAGTTGATCATATATTTGTGAAAGATCTATTGAAACCCATGCTTCCGCTTGCAAAATTTTATGCGCCACCTATCTGGGTTTCGCCCCCTAGTTACAGGGGAACCTTTTCAGGGAGGAAGGTAGGATGCTCATGTCTGCCTCAATCGGCGCATCTGACATGCCCTTTCGCACACCCGTACAACACTAAGGACCGGCGGAGCTCCACCGATCCCCTCAAGCTAGGCAGCTACCGCCTAACCCGCAGGGTCTAGGGCACCGAATCCTGGCACAGTTATGTTCCATGCCTGGGCTGTGCAAATTTCGTCTATAGCAGGATTCAAACCCTCAACTTGGCCATTACTAACCAAGTCCCTCTAACCATTGAGCTGTACCTTTTATGATGTAGGGAGGAAGGTAGGATGCTCATGTCTGCCTCAGCCGGCGCATCTGACATGCCCTTTCGCACCCCCCATACAACACTAAGGACCGGCGGAGCTCCACCGATCCCCTCAAGCTAGGTGGCTACCACCTAAACCGCAAGGTCCAGGGCACCGAATCCTGGCACAGTTATGTCTTCGTCTGCAGCAGGATTCGAACCCTCGACTTGGCCATTACTAATCAAGTCCCTCTAACCATTGAGCTGTTAGAGGGACTTTCGGATCACAACAAGCGCCTTCAACATGGCATCTTCAACCAAATGAGCAAGAGAGGTATCATCTCTAACACATCCTTGTGTTCTCTCTCTCACATGGATCATTGGGAAAGGAATATGTTTCAGGTGTAATGCTTCTTCCGCTGCGTCCTGAGACTGCAAAATTTTAATTTACACCCGGTATTCCCCAACAATGGTATCAAAGCTACTTGCGAGAAACACAAGGTGTACATGTGCTTGTATGAAAAACTTTTTGAAAAATTTTTCTTTCATCCATGCACGTTTCACCTAGAAGGCGTTTACATCCAAACTTCTCTTATCGATTTTTATGGCCGAAATTTGGATTGTGTTTTTCATGGATTTAAGACCAAAGGTGCACATAATTTTGTCAAGTAGGATGGGCATTGTGTCTTCGAACTGGCCGAGTCTCTTGATCTAACAAAATTGCCAGCCGATAGGGTATATGAAATCATCATGAAACTTGATCCCAGATTTAGCATAAATTTTATTGAGAAAATGCTTTGGATGAATTTGGCGCATAAGGGACTAAAAATTTGATAATGCTCGGTTTTTCAAATTTTATATCGCCACTTACCACTTGTTTGGGTTGATATGGTCATAGCGAGTGCCCTCCTGTGTTGTGATGTGGAAGGATGTTTCCACCTGTGATGAATGCTTATAATATCTTCCTGCCACCTGCGTGTGGTTCTCCCCCCTATCTTGATGTAAAAATTTTCATCTTGCTGTAGAGTAGATGTATAATTCTTTTCATAAGATAGGTTAAGGTTCATCAAAACAACAAGGTGTCTTCTTCAACCGAATTCTGAGTAGCGCCAACTTTGGAAGCTTGGTTATGGATTTGTAGTTGGAGGAAGGGAACTTGCTTTTGGCTTCTGGCATGAGCTGATCTGCATAAGGGACTCGCAACCCTTGGATACATGATAACATATCACATGGCTCGTGATAAGTTATGTGTATGGAAAGGGCTATGACCATATCGACCATACTAGCATGCCTGTAATGGTTTATTATTCTGTCCATAGCATGCATGTGATGTGTTTTTCCTTTTGCTGCCACCATAGGAAAATTTGCATGCTAGAAAAGAATAAAACAAATAGAAATAAACTCTCTATGTAATATCAAGTCAATAGCCTTCTGATGTGTAGCCTTCGTCAAGCCATCGATAGGAAATAGTGGGAGCAAGCGTTTAATTTAAGACCTTGTTAGATGCTTTATCATTGTACTTATTTTGCTTATTTGCTTATTGTAGATAATGACATCTCCTAATCTTAGATTGAAACTTCATAAACATAAACTATATGGAACAAAGTGGACAAGATGGTTCATAATATTGTCCAAAATACTGAAACAAGAGAATAAGATGCATCTTCTTGAAAGACCTCTGTCCCAGCATTTATTTTACTACAGTGTGGGAGTGGAATGTCTATCTTGAACATTGTGAGGATAATAAACAGTACATTGCTCTTGTCTTAGAGTGCATGACCCCTGAGGTCCAAGTTGAGTGTGGTGAGATGGGGATTTATGATATCATCATACGTCTTCAAGGTCTCTTCACACCATGCACTTTAAAAGGTGACCAAGAGAGTTCTGTTGGATCTTCATGGTGTTTGCCTAAATCCATAAATGACCATGATTCTGCCTCTTCGAAGCTAAAACTTCGTAAGACTGGGAATGCATGGAAATTTTAGGATGGATTAGGGCACCAAGAAGAGCATGGCACAGAAGAAGGGATGTAATCCATCTACTTTAGGTATTGTGTTACTGAGGTCTTTATGTCTACTTCTTATTCATGGGTACTAGGTACCGCTTGTGGAGCTTACATATGTTTTTCATATGCAAGGACTCAAAAGAAGTAGGACAATAGAGGCTTGTTGGGATCAACTTTCGAGTCAGGAACGGAGCATTGGATGCTGCTGTTGATATCATCTCACTGCCTTCAAGATTTTAACTATAACTTTACTATTATTTACAAGCTTTTGTATTAAAACATTAGGTCCATTATTTGGAATGGAATTTTAGTTTGAAATAAATGCTATTTCTTTAAATCTGGGATGTTCTATAGAAGTGGTACAATTGATAATAGTTTGTAGTTCTATGTGTAACACTGAATGGATCAAGTACAATGATTCAATCAACACTCTCTCATAGCATTGTCACTTGTGGGCCATAAAGCAAATGTCACATCCAAGAAGTCCATAGACTATTGGGATCATTATCCTCTCAGGATTATGATACATGTGAGTTTTGTTTGATGGATAAGGTGGCAGATGCAGCCTTCACCAAAAATGGTGGAAGGATAAGTGGCTTGTTGGATCTATAAATAGCAATGTGTGTAGACCCATGGAAACAAGCGCAAGGAAGTGTTGTATACTTCATTAGGTGTGGATATGTCTTATCCAACACATAACTTTGGAGAAATCCATGAAGTTAAGAAATGAAGTGCTGGATCAAATTGGAAGATCTATTAAAACACTTTGATTGGATCAAGGTGGTTAGTGAGGAATTTGATGACTTTCCAAAAGGAGTGTGGGAATATCTCACAGCTTACTTGGAATAGCACAACTGTGTGGTGAAATTCAAAGAAGATAGAGGAACACATTGGATGTGGTTCCATCTTTAAATAGTCATGGAAATTTTTTAGGTCATGCAAGCAATTGTTCTGACGCTCCATAGTGTGTGTTTATGGGGCACTGAGAGTGCTATTTCTATCCTAGTGAGAACAAAAATATTTGTTGCTCAAAACTGCTGTCTTTCTTGAGGAGATTTTTCTTTTGAAAGAAGCTAGTGGGAGTAGATTTGATTAGGATAAGGTCCAAAATCAACCACAATACAATTAGACACAAGTGGAGAGTAGAATCTCACTTACAGGTTGAAAGTCAACCTGAGGTTCAAGTAACACAGGAACCACATAGGTCTGGATGGATTCGAATTGCTCTCACGGGTTGTGGGCATGACAATTTTTCATCAAGGATGAGCCTAAGACTTATGAGGAAATGGAAGTGGTAAGTGGACCAAATTCCAAGAAATGGCTAAGCGCCATGAGAACCGTAATGGACTCCATGTCTGCTAATCAAGTGTGGGACTTGATTGAGCCGCCGAAGGGGTAACACCCATAGGCTGTAAATGGGTCTTCAATGAAGATAGACATGGAAGGCTAGTGAATAAAATTTCAGGCAAATCCACTAGGTGGATAGAGATGAAATTTTTCACTAATAGCTTGGTTTGAGTCCATTAGGTATCTGCTTGGTATAATTGCATTTTCTGTTATGGCATGTTGTTCTGAAAATTGCTTTTCTTAATGGACGTTTGGAAGAGGATGTCTATATGGAAATAGCCGAAAGGTTTTCATATAAAGGCCATAAAGATATGCATGGTCTTATGCAAGCATCTTGAAAAGAGCCTGTGTCTACAAGAAGATCAGTGGGAGCATCATAGTGTTTCTTGTTCTACTTGATTGATGATATTCTCCTCACATGAAATGACATCCCAGCTCTTCACTCAGTGAAGGCAAGGCTTGTGAAGTATTTCGAGAAGAATGATCTAGGGAATGACGCCTATAACCTAGGCATGTGGGTCCATGGATAGGGATACAAGAAAGTCATTGCCCTTTAGTCAATCTACGTTCATCCAGGAGATTCTAGAGAGGTTCATATTAGGTGATTCCAAAAGTTGATACCTTCCAAGAATACATGGTCTGACTCTCTCAAAGATACTATGTCCTATGACATAGCTGGAGAGTAGTAACATGAGTCCATAATCCTAGTACATTAGGTATAGGATAGATCATGTTTTGTGCAATATGCACAAGACCATATGTGGCGAATGCTTGGAGCATGGCGAGTAAGTTTCAATCAGATCCTAGTGTCCAAATACTAGATAGCTATGAAAGCAATCCTTCATGCTTGGGAAGTATAAAGGATTGAGGTCTAGTCTGTGATAGACAGGAAGAACTTTGTGTATAGGGGTACACTGATACTTCATTCCAGTCTAATGACTATCGTTCACAGCCAGGATATGCGTTTTGCCTTGATGAGGTGTTGTATGCTGAAAGAGCTTCATGCAAACCACAATGGCAAATTCTACAATTAAGGTTGAGTACATTGCATCTTCCTGTGGCAGCCAAGGAAGCAGCTTCATTCACTTGAACTTGATTTAGTTCCTGATGCTTGATGGTTCAGTATGTTTCTTACTGGGCCATAGCATGAGCAAAGGAACTTGACACTCAAGTATGTACTGCAGCAATATCATCTGATCTTTGAGATTATGGATAAAGATGATGTTCAAATTTGTGAAATAAACACAGATAGCAATCTGGAAAAACCCACTGACATAGCCTCTGGCGTAGCGGAAGCTAGATAAGACATACAAGAGACATGGGACTTAATAAATTCAGTTGCCCTTGGGATTAGAGCAAGTATGAGATTGTTAGTATTTATGCCCTGCATACCAATGTATGGACATGGTCTGGCATTAATTGAACATACTTTGATAGAATTGATAAAGGCATGGTCGTTATTATGCAAATTGCTTTACCTACAAGGATGTATTAAATTACATAAATAATGTCCCAAAAGTTTGGTTGGATCCATTCTCATAAGTAATCCCCAATCAAGGTGCCTTAGCTAATATGGGACAGCTTTGGTGCATGTGAGACTGGTGTATGGGCTGGTTAGGTGCGGGGCACAGTAACACAGACATACAGGTGCATTGGATGCACTGGAATGACCCAACGTGAGGATTGACTTGTCTAGTCAATAGGTCAATATCACATGCGAGAGGTTTGCATTGGTCCTTAGACTTGAGGTGTTCATGTCTAGCTTTCATGATTGTTGTGTATTGATGCAGTCTTACGTCTCTCCGTAAATGGGAGACAAAAACGATTGTCATTGGGCATATCATAAGTCACATAGAGACATGGATGACCAATAGTAGGATTTGCCCCTTCCTTGTCTGGAAGCATGATATCCACTTTGGGGCGCCCCACCTCATTGGTGCATGACAGGAATGTATGGCCATACTGTTTGAGTCATTACCAATAGATTAGATTAATAAACTTATGACTAATCCAATGGCAGGATATCAGTTTAGTCAAAGGGATCTATAATGCATAGGAATCCTCATTGCTTGTTTAGGAGTTGTTGCCAGATGACTTAAATCCAATGACATGGGTAGTAGTGATGTGTTGCTGGATACCTCTCACTACTTATGATGTTCTACCAGCATTGCCATCATCATTTGGATCCTACGGGGTCACACACAATAGACTCTTGACGTTGCATTAATCGGAAGCCTTGGGATCAAGTTATTGGATAACTTGGATCAATTTGGAAGATTTCATCAGCGCCAATGGGCCAGATGAGTTGGAAGAGAGTTATTGGAGCCAAACTTTATTTTTTGCAGGTTGACCCGAAATTGACCTAGATTGGTCACATTTGGATTAGGGTTGCATTGGATTGGATCCAATGGCTTAATCAGCCCATGTAATAAAGTTTGGGCTAGCTCATTACCTAATGAGGCCCAATAACATGTTGTCATGAAGAGAGAAATTGGCTAAAAGGGTATAATAGGGGGAAACCCAACCCCATTGGTGCATAGTGGCATAATGGGGTTTGGGTGGCACTATTTGCTTCATTAGGAAGCATTATGTGCCTCCCCCTTGATCCTTTGATGGAATGCTTGCATCCTTCATAAGGTTTGGGGCTGATATGGCTAGCCGAATTCTCCTTGATGAGTTGCGCCCACCTCCTCTTGTTATCTCCCCCTGTTGCATCTATAAAATAGGTGCATGCGTGAGCCTTAAAAGAATTAATTGGTGTACGCAAGAGACACACAAGAAGAGAAAGGAGCAACACCTCTTCCTCCTTGAAGCTGCAAGCATCACTTCTTCTTCATCTCTCCTTGGCACAAGAAAAAGGATTGCTTGGTGTCTTCTACCTCTTCCTAAGGGCCAAAACTCATCCTCTCCTTCATCTCTTGGAGTAAGGAGGACTTAGAGTTGGCGGCATCATCATCTTCTCCTCTTTACTTGGTGCAACTTCCCTGAAGCTAGCACCAAGTGTGGAAGGGAGCAACGTTGAGATGGTCGACGTGTGGATACTTTGAAGGTCCCCTAGACAAGGGGGCAAAACCCTAATAGGAGGCGCAACAAAAACTTCTAGCGGAATCTAGGGTTTCTAATAGATCGCATAGCATATAATATGATCAACTTTCAATGAGAAGCGATACTCACCATTGCCATCACTTGGATGGTGTCTTGGAGGCCAAGGCGCAAGCGAACCTTCTCCTAAGTCTCGCACACAAGATGATCAATGCGCTTCTTCCTTGGTGCTCCTTGTGCTAGCAAGGTTCCAAGGTTGTCTTGCCGAATGGAAAGGAAAAGAGAGATCCTTGCTTGGTCGAATGTTTCCTCTTGTCATCCACTCCTTCACCCACGAGAGAGCAAGAGACGAATGCTCAAACCGACGTCAAGAGAGCAAGAGACGAGAATAGTATTCTCTTGGCGTGAACGTGAGATGTGGTCACGTTAAGAGATGTGCTATCTAAAAATAGCATCCCATTTCTTCACTTGCGACCATGTATCACCCCAATCGCCAATGCCTCTTATCACTTGAACCATGCGCTCAACCAATGAGCTGGTTCAAATCCATTTGGTTCAATAACCAAATAAACCAAGCAATCAGTCCAGACCATAATAAAACCTTAAGGCTCTTAATCTGACCGTCGATCTCTTGATGCTTCTGATCTGACCAATCTAGCATCCATTCTCTCGATCGAAGCTTACCGATCTCAAGCCCTAATCAATCAAACATGATCAGACCAGATCTCACTCACAATCAGAGATTAAATCCCTTTAAACTGAACCCGAACAATTCAGTCCACACGATCTGACTTAAGTAAGCCATATCATCAAATTGTGCGACCCTGAGGGTTTCCTTTAAATGTCGGTAACGATAACTCACGTTTATCATGATCAGTGAGGGGTATCTAGCAACACATCACTGTCTCCCGATATAAAGGAAATAGTCTTCCAAGACTACACCCAAACCATAGCACAAGTGTGAATCCACATCACTAGGCATACATGTTTCCTTTGCCACTGGATGTTCTTATTGGACAAGCGTGTCAAGCTTGTAGCTCCAATATGATGAGCATGATTAGATCAGATGAACACAGTCACTTGGGTATGGCCATACTCTTTTCTCAATCATCTCATCCAGGGGGCCCCTTTAGAACATCACACTCCTTAAACAAGGAGACGGCAATCTTATGTCTATCACTAGTGCCCTAACCTGACTCAAGCTCATTATCCAAGATAGTCTATAATCATTATGTTTCAAATGATATTGAACTACCTCAAAACAATGACAATCATCATTTAGAAAACACAAGTGATCTCAAGTCAGAGGAAATGTGCCACTTGTCACTTTCAAGGATTATTCACATTGTGACAAACAATTGAATATCCTAGTAGGGTCTGTCCAGTACATCCAATGTACCCATGAGTCTACATCTTATTCCATGCTTGAAGCATCCTATAAGACTAGAACACATATTAGTCTTAACCATATCAAGGCTGTCTCATGTTCACCAAGATACATCGACTAAGGACTTAACTGCATGTCAGCCCAGCTGAACAGCATTGAGACATTATTCAGAAGAACATATATTGCAGCAGACAATGTAGCTAACTGAATAATAACCATGCCTTTATAAACATAAACGTTTATTACACGATACTGTTACAATCCCAAGGCCTCAAACATTAGGCTTAAGGGCATACCCCAACAATCTCCCACTTGCACTTAATCTAATGGTTGAGAACTCTCAAACCCATATTATTACAGTGCTTCTCATGCTTCTGCTGCGCCAGAGGCTTGGTAAGCGGGTCTGCCAGATTGTCATCTGTATGAACCTTGCATATTTTGATCTCGCCACGATCTATCATCTCCCTGATCAAATGAAACCGTCTCTGTATGTGCTTGGACTTCTGGTGCGACCGTGGTTCCTTTGCTTGTGCGATTGCTCCAGTGTTATCACAGAAGATAACCAAAGGATCTGCACTCGAAGGAACAACACCAAGTACTCTCACGAACTTACGAATCCACACTGCCTCCTTGGATGCTTCCGAGGCTGCAACATACTCGGCTTCTGTTGTGGAATCAGCAACAGTTGACTGTTTGAAACTCTTCCACACCACTGCTCCTCCATTCAAGCTAAAAACATAGCCTGATTGCGATTGGAAATCATCCTGGTCTGACTGGAACGAAGCATCAGTATATCCTTCTATACTGAGTTCTTCCTGACCACCATATATCAAGAACATATCTTTGGTCCTCCGCAGATATTTTAAGATGTTCTTGACTGCAATCCAGTGTGCCTGACCTGGATTACTTTGGAAACGACTGGTCACGCTTAACCCGTAAGCAACGTCTGGGCGAGTACACAACATCGCATACATAATGGATCCAATAGCCGAAGCATAAGGCGTATTGTCCATTTCATCTTTCTCAGTCTGTGTTTGTGGACACTGACTCTTCGAAAGACTCAGACCATGTCTGACTGGAAGATATCCTCGTTTAGAATTTTCTAAATGAAATCTTTCCAGGACTTTATCGATGTAAGTACTCTGGCACAGCCCGAGAAGCCTCTTAGATCTATCCCTGTAGATCTTCACACCTAATACATAGGCTGCTTCTCCTAAATCTTTCATCTGGAAACATTTCCTTAACCATGCCTTCACAGCATGCATTTCAGGAATGTCATTTCCAATGATCAAGATATCATCGACGTAGAGGACTAGGAAAGTAATCACGCTCCCACTAAACCTCTTATATACACACGGGTCATCCTCGTTCTTGATGAAACCAAATTCAGTGACTGATTCATCAAAACGAATATTCCAGCTTCTCGATGCTTGCTTGAGTCCATAAATGGACTTCTTTAACTTGCATATCTTATGACGATCTGATTGATTAGTGAAACCCTCAGGTTGTGTCATATACACATCCTCATCCAGATTTCCATTAAGGAAAGCTGTTTTCACATCCATCTGCCAAATCTCATAATCGTAATATGCAGCTATCGCGAAAAGAATCCGAATAGACTTGAACATAGCTACAGGTGAGAAAGTTTCATCATAATCTATCCCGTAGATTTGTTTGAAACCTTTCGCAACTAGCTTGCCTTTATAGGTAACCACGTTACCATCCATGTCAATCTTCTTCTTGAAGATCCACTTACAGCCTATAGGGATAACTCCCGGAGGCGGATCAACCAAATCCCAAACTTGTTTATCTGACATGGAGTCCATCTCGGCGCGCATAGCTTCAAGCCATCTCGCTGACTCCGGTCCACTGACCGCATCCGCATAAGTGAGGGGTTCATCATTATCAATGATGTAGACTCCGTCATAGCGCTCAGGCTGTCGACGAATCCTTCCCGATCTTCGCGGTTCCCGTGATATCTGAGCCTCAGGTTGTTCAACAACCTGATCTACTGGCTCAGGCTCATCCAACTGTGCTTGAGCACTTTGTCCTTCCTCTGGATTCTCATCCAGTTTTATTTCTCTCCCACTGGCCTCTTGCAGAAGAAACTCCTTCTCAAGAAAAATGGCCGTCCGAGCAACAAATACCTTGTTCTCTTTGGGATCGTAGAAATAATAACCCTTAGTTTCCTTAGGGTAACCGACAAAGATACATTTGTCAGATCTGCTCTCTAGTTTCCCAGAGGCGAGCTTTTTGACATAAGCCTCGCAGCCCCAGATCCTGATAAATGTCAAGCTCGGCTGTTTCCCATACCATAACTCATATGGAGTTTTTGAAACGGCCTTGGATGGCACTCGGTTCAGTACCTTTGCAGCTGTCTCCAGTGCAAATCCCCAAAAGGAGTAAGGAAGAGTAGCCTGACTCATCATAGAACGAACCATATCAAGTAACGTTCTGTTTCTCCTCTCGGACACACCATTCCATTGCGGTGTTCCTGGCGGAGTGAGCTGTGAGATAATCCCACACTCCTTCAGATAGTCAGTAAACGTATGACTCAAGTATTCTCCACCTCGATCTGAGCGAAGTGCCTTGATATTTCGGCCTAGCTGATTCTGTACTTCATTCTTGAACTCTTTGAACTTGTCAAAAGATTCACTCTTATGTCTCATCAGATAGACATAGCCATACCTACTGAAATCATCAGTAAAGGTAATGAAGTACTGATAGCCACCTCTGGCATGTTTACTAAATGGCCCACACACATCACTGTGTATAAGGTCAAGTAAACCTGAAGCCCTTTGACCTTTGTTAAGAAAAGGTGACTTCGTCATTTTGCCCATCAAACAAGCTTTGCATGTATCAATCTCCTTGTAAGAGAATGATCCCAGCAGTCCATGATCATGCAACCGCTTAATGCGTTTCTCGTTAATATGGCCTAAACGACTATGCCATAGCAAGGTGCTGTCATCAGCATACTTGGCTTTCTTAATATCAACATTTTGTATAGAACGCTCCATGTCCAACATGAATAATCCATTGCTAATTGAACCAGTTGCATAAACAATATTATCATAAGATAAAACACACTTTGAAATATTGCATTCAAAGGAAAAACCCTTCCTGACAAGAGCAGGAATGGAGATAATATTTTTAGTAATACTGGGAACAAAATAACAACTGTTTAGTTCCAATACAAGTCCAGATGGTAAAGAAATGAAATAGTCTCCTACAGCAACAGCAGCAACCCGTGCCCCGTTTCCAACTCGTAGGTCCACCTCATGCTGTCCCACCTGCCTTCTTCTCTTGAGTTCCTGCACATTTGAACAAATGTGAACTCCACATGCAGTGTCCAACACCCATGATATAGAAGAAGAAAACATGACCTCAGTCACGAATATACCTGAGCCAGAAGCGATGCTTCCCCTCTTATCTCCTTGGAGCGCTTTATAGTCCTTTTTCCAGTGACCCAGCTGGCCACAGTGGAAACACCTGTATTCCTTGGACCGCTTAACCTTCTGCTTCAGAGCCTTGCTGTAACTCTTGACAGGGGTCTTGCCCTTCTTCCCCTTCTTCTTGTTCCTTGAAGGAACCATTAAGACAGAGGTCGAAGGCTTTCCCTTCAGAGTCTCCTCAGTAGTCAAGAGCATATTCAGCAGCTCTGCCGGAGTACAATCGATTTTGTTCATATTAAAGTTAATAATGAACGCGTCGAATGAAGGCGGGAGAGACTGCAGAATAATATCCACAGCAAGCTCCTGGTTGATGGTATGCCCCAGTTTCTCTAGAGCCTCCTTGTGCCCAATCATCTTGAGCACGTGAGCTCCCACTGGGCTCCCTTCAGCCAGTTTGCTCTGAAAGAAGAGCTTCGTCAAATTATAGCGTTCAGTCCTCGCCTGTGCAGCATACAGCATCTTGAGGTTTGCTATCATGTCTATAGCAGACATATCCTCATGCTGACGCTGCAGCGGTGGCGTCATAGACGCTAACATCAGGCAAGCGACATCAATGCTATCATTGACGTGCTTTTCATAGGCTTCCCGAACCGCCCTTGCGGCGTTCGGAGCGGGCTGAGGCGGTATCGCCGTCTCGAGGACATACAGTTTCCTCTCTGCCTTAAGAACGATCTTAAGGTGTCCGAACCAGTCAGAGAAGTTCGGCCCAGCAAACTTCTCCGTTTCCAGTAGGGATCGCACATTGAAGTTCATGGTGTTCGTTGCTGCAGGTATCTACAACAATGCAAGAACAGCAAGGTCAGTATCAATGTTAAGAATCAATCAGGACTTAAGAAAGATTCTTTTTCTCACTATTTTATCTGACTGAAAAATCCATTAAACAGTCCGAAAGAGTAAACACTCTTTTAGTGAGATGGGATCCAGATTTCATACTTGTTCTCCGCGTCCCGCTCAGGCGAGATAAGATGCACAGAGAGTACAAGCACTAATCTCTGGTAGGCTGTCCCAGCCAATCGCCAACCCGTGCGATTCCCCTTCATCTGGGCAATCCAGCAGACTGTGCCAACTGAGTTGGTACAACACAGTCTCTGATCCCACAAATGGCTGCCTCCATGTGCTACCATATGCGCCACATATGTAGCCTACATGGTCAAGCTGACCCGACCTACTCCCTGGACCACCATGTGCTATGCTGAGCAACGAGAAGGGATAAATCCCTACTCTGTAACACACAGGTGTAATCCCACACCGTCTGAAGATAGATGGACGTGCCCACTGAGTGGGTACAACACGGCTCCAACGATAATCAGAACAGTGAGGTTTCGCGTCAGAAGGCTTACAAGCTTGATATTTTAGCGTTGGATTTTAACGGTCTTTTTATCTTCTTCACTATCATGCAATTCCTATGGTGATAGCAGAAGATAAACTAATCATGCAATTCTAATATTTAATCAATAAATAAAAGAAAGCATGAATCTTATGTGGTAAAAGCCCATAGCCCTAGTAAGACCTTAATTTAACTTAAGTCTTGACTTGCTTTTCTTCATAGGGCTTTAAGCTGCTCATTTGGCCCAACCAGGGCCCAAGCGCCAATTGCAGCTCAGGTGCGCCCACCAGGGAAAATGCGCCTGTCCAGAGTCGAACCCTGGACCTCCCACCTGGTCTAGCCACTGCTGCATGCGCCTCTGCCAAGTGTGCTCTGTGCTCTTGTCTAATTAAATTACAAATTTAACTATCTAGACAAGATTGACACGCAGGTCAATTACACATTATAAATTAATTAAACTGTGATTCACAGATCACAAAAATAAAAATTAATTTACAATTAATTCCCAGGCACGCAGGCCCCAGCACAGCACACATTAAGAACGGGCAGCCCACATAAGAATAAATAGACAAACACATGACATCAATCAACATGTGATCCACTCAAGAAAATTTAAATTTCGAAAACCCATAGGCATCAATTTTAATTTCCTTATTTGCCCTACAACCTTACAACGGTCCATTACTAGGGATCCACTCATCCATCCTAGTCAGATCCACTGCCCTTGCATGCACCAAGTCCTAACTGACTTGAGTCGACCATAAGGTCAACCATGCATACGCGAGGGCTGAACAACCACAATGAGGTCTGGCAAGCGGGTGTGACCCCGGGCCTAACTCATGTGTCTTCACTAGTTGTCTCAATCAGACATCGCTACACGCCTGTCTGCAGTCGACCTGTAGCCACCACGTGCTTGCGCACAGGTGCTACCTGGTCAACCCATCAAGGCTGTCAGATAGTCTGATCAGACTTTTGGATCTAACCTAGGGGGGTGACTTCAACCCTAATAACCCGTCTAAGGGTTTAATGCAAGGCCTTAGATCTATAGTGAGTCGCGCATGTGATGTTGGTTTTTAAGAAAACATACAATATGCGCCAACTGAAGACATAAACATATGATATGCGCCAACTTGAAAACATAAACATATGATATGCGCCAACTTGAAAACATGCGCAAGCATGAAAAACTTTCACAAACTTGTACTATCGCATGTAACATATAGATCATGTTAAAGGATCACAAAGAAAGCAAACATATTATCATGCATAATAAACCTTCGCTCTGATACCAATTGAAGGTCCCCTAGACAAGGGGGCGAAACCCTAATAGGAGGCGCAACAAAAACTTCTAGCGGAATCTAGGGTTTCTAATAGATCGCATAGCATATAATATGATCAACTTTCAATGAGAAGCGATACTCACCATTGCCATCACTTGGATGGTGTCTTGGAGGCAAAGGCGCAAGCGAACCTTCTCCTAAGTCTCGCACACAAGATGATCAATGCGCTTCTTCCTTGGTGCTCCTTGTGCTAGCAAGGTTCCAAGGTTGTCTTGCCGAATGGAAAGGAAAAGAGAGATCCTTGCTTGGTCGAATGTTTCCTCTTGTCGTCCACTCCTTCACCCACGAGAGAGCAAGAGACGAATGCTCAAACCGACATCAAGAGAGCAAGAGACGAGAATAGTATTCTCTTGGCGTGAACGTGAGATGTGGTCACGTTAAGAGATGTGCTATCTAAAAATAGCATCCCATTTCTTCACTTGCGACCATGTATCACCCCAATCGCCAATGCCTCTTATCACTTGAACCATGCGCTCAACCAATGAGCTGGTTCAAATCCATTTGGTTCAATAACCAAATAAACCAAGCAATCAGTCCAGACCATAATAAAACCTTAAGGCTCTTAATCTGACCGTCGATCTCTTGATGCTTCTGATCTGACCAATCTAGCATCCATTCTCTCGATCGAAGCTTACCGATCTCAAGCCCTAATCAATCAAACATGATCAGACCAGATCTCACTCACAATCAGAGATTAAATCCCTTTAAACTGAACCCGAACAATTCAGTCCACACGATCTGACTTAAGTAAGCCATATCATCAAATTGTGCGACCCTCAGGGTTTCCTTTAAATGTCGGTAACGATAACTCACGTTTATCACGATCAGTGAGGGGTATCTAGCAACACATCACTGTCTCCCGATATAAAGGAAATAGTCTTCCAAGACTACACCCAAACCATAGCACAAGTGTGAATCCACATCACTAGGCATACATGTTTCCTTTGCCACTGGATGTTCTTATTGGACAAGCGTGTCAAGCTTGTTGCTCCAATATGATGAGCATGATTAGATCAGATGAACACAGTCACCTGGGTATGGCCATACTCTTTTCTCAATCATCTCATCCAGGGGGCCCCTTTAGAACATCACACTCCTTAAACAAGGAGACGGCAATCCTATGTCTATCACTAGTGCCCTAACCTGACTCAAGCTCATTATCCAAGATAGTCTATAATCATTATGTTTCAAATGATATTGAACTACCTCAAAACAATGACAATCATCATTTAGAAAACACAAGTGATCTCAAGTCAGAGGAAATGTGCCACTTGTCACTTTCAAGGATTATTCACATTGTGACAAACAATTGAATATCCTAGTAGGGTCTGTCCAGTACATCCAATGTACCCATGAGTCTATATCTTATTCCATGCTCGAAGCATCCTATAAGACTAGAACACATATTAGTCTTAACCATATCAAGGCTGTCTCATGTTCACCAAGATACATCGACTAAGGACTTAACTGCATGTCAGCCCAGCTGAACAGCATTGAGACATTATTCAAAAGAACATATATTGCAGCAGACAATGTAGCTAACTGAATAATAACCATGCCTTTATAAACATAAACGTTTATTACACGATACTGTTACAATCCCAAGGCCTCAAACATTAGGCTTAAGGGCATACCCAAACATACTTGTAGAGGACGAGCACTTGGGCGTCTTCAACATGGCATCTTCAACCAAACGAGCAAGAGAGGTATCATCTCTAACACATCCTTGTGTTCTCTCTCGCATGGATCCTTGAGAAAGGAATATGTTTCGGGTGTAATGCTTCTTCCGCTGCATCCTGGGACTGCAAAATTTTAAATTACACCCGGTATTTCCCAACACTCGGCGGTGACGATGGAGGAGTGGCTGCCTCTCTAGGACCTCCCCCATCCTGTGTGGGATCCATGATCCAGTTCTGCTGAACACAAACTGTGATACGGTTCATGTTTGGCAACCTCATGTTGGCCTTTGAATGCCTAAAGATGAGATGACACGAGCTCCCAATTATCTTAATCGCTGTACAGGTATCCATATCTAATATAGAGTTGCCCTTAGCCTCGTTCAACCTTGAAGGGTTGATCCCAAGGGCTAGAGCAATTGTGGTAACCAAGCCACCCATCACTAAGACTCCCTTCCGCACCTTTGCCACCTTTTGAATATACTACACGAGGTGGAATGAGGTGCTGACAAGGAAGCTAGTAAGCATAGACCACAAGAAAAATAATTCTAAGGCTCTGACCATCCCATTGCTCTCCGCGCTCCCAAAGATGATATGTGCAAGAATGCGGTGAGTATACTAGAGAGCTGGGCACGACAATTAAGTAGTTCTAAAGGTCCTAGGATCAAACCAGTCTCTCCTAAAATCTGCTACTAGAAAGTTCGGTCTATATACTCGAATGGGCAGTGGCGCGTCACATATGCTAGAAAACCAAAAATGTGGCTGAGTTGATCCAAAGTCAAAATATGATCCCAGTTCCCCAATCGGAAGGAAATACGTCCTAGATCTCTGTCATCATAATTATGTATAGTAACCTGGACAGAGCTAAAAAACTCCAAGGTCAACTAGATGTAAGCGGGATGCCTCTAGTGATAGAAATCCTACCACCCTATGTACGAGAACATCCACTGGATGTCATTGAACAATCCTAGGGTCTGCAAAGTCTGGTCATCCCAGTATTTGGTACTGACGACTCCCCTAGTTGTCATGGCTCTATATCTCTTGTCCTGTTCCTTGTTCCAGTATCTGATCTAGTAGGGAATAGAGACAAGAGGTAGAGAACGTGCCCTCCTCCTCTCAACTCTAGCAAGCTCAGGTAGAGGAGGAGAGGGTACTAGTGATGATGTTGAAGTTAGTGATGACGCTAGAGATGGAATCAGAGATGGTAGCACTATCTCCAGAGATGGCACAAATAGTGGTACAGTCACCTCTGGTATGTCTAATGTCCAAGGTGCTGGAGGTACTGTCTCTAGAACCTCAGCTGGCTCTTGCAAGTCCAATGGTAAATCTGTTGGTGGTGATGATGGAAACTCTGATAAATCAGTAGGAACCTCTACAAAGTCTGGTAAAACCTTAGAAGGTGGATCTATCAGAACCTCAGCCTGTCCCTCAATATCCTCTGGTAACTCTAGAGGAGTAGCAATAGAGTCCGGCAAATTGTCTTGGGCTAATGGGGAAGAGGATATCTCGGGGGTATGAGCTAAGTCAGCTGGAATATTAGAAGGAGGCTCAGATAATCCCTCTGCTGGGATCTCAGAAGTGGTGGCCTCATCCACCTCCAACGATGTGTGGATGGTCTGCTCATTAGTAAGCTCCATCTCATCAATAACCGGAGTTGGCTCTAGGGCCTGTGGTATCTCGGTAGTTACAGGAATCTCAGGCTCTGAAGACTGTGGAGCTGCTATGTCATCGGAATAGGTCGCTGGAGGTGGAGGAAGTCGAGAAGAGAAAAATCGTCGCTTGAGGGGAGACAAATCGGCAAGGGTTTGAGATTTACGAACGTGGGCATGAACCCTAACTCTCATCGTAATGTGTAAACTTGGGTCACTCACGGCTGTGGTCGTGAATGTTTCTGTGCTTTTTGTCTCTTTGGCAAAATAATACTCTTGCCCCATGGTGGACTCACTGCCATGCCCATGAATGTCTCGTTTGACACCTATTATTCAAGTAAAAAATTTTCAAAAATCCCTGCAAATAAGATAACTTATTTAGAGACTTTTCATCAAATCATGTTGCAAAAATTCCTAAACATCTTAAAAAAATAAAAATCTATAACTTAAGACTATAAGAGTTAGAAATTTGGGTTGCCTCCCGAAAAGCTCTTGTTTAAGGTCGTTAGCTCGACCATAGTTGTTATCATAGATGCTCTGTAGATTTGAGGCGTAGTGAATGGTGTGTAGCTTATTATCCTCATGCCAAATCAAGTTGACAGATGGGAAAGGTCTATTGTTTATAACAGCGCCCATGTGTTATTTTTCCTACCCTTATTCTTATTGTGCATAAGATATTCTTTCTAGGGATCCTTATCAACGTTGGAGTTATCGCTATAATTTGCCACATTTTCTGCAATCTCAATGTTATTGCAAAACTGCAAAAGAAGGTTTCTTTAAGCTCGTAGATAAATCAAATTCTATTTTATAATCACCAATGTTTAGTGTTAGCCTTTCGTTCCTCATATCAATGATAGTACCCGCAGTGGCTAAAAATGGTCTACCCGAGAAGATAGGTAGCCTCGTGTATTCCTCCATGTCCAAAACTATAAAGTCAATTAGAATAAAGAAGTTACCAGATATCTTCCAAAATCCCCACTGGACGTTGAATAGAACGGTTACCAAGTTGAAGCAAAACTGTCATCGGCTTCATATTCCCAGTGTCAATCTTTTTGCAAATAGACAAGGCCATCAAGCTCACTCTTGCATCTAAGTCACATAAGGCATGCTCGAAAGACATCTCACCAATTTGACAGGGAATAGAAAAAGCTTCTAGGTTCTTTCAACTTTTGAGTTATTTTGTTTTGACTCACCATACTGCATTCCTCTGTCGGTGTCATAGTGTCATATTTTTTTTATTTTATGCTTAACAAATTTGCCGAACTTCTTTTCTAGCTCTTCCTTTTCTAGCCTATGAGGGAAAGGGATAGGTGGAACATACGCAGGAGGACCTACGTAGACTTGCTCCTTCTCCATCTCCACTTGTATCTCCTTATTAGGTAAAAGCTCCTTAAGCTGCTCTTCACTTGTTACAGGTGTAGGTTCCTTGTTTGGCATCCTAGCTCATTTAAATATTCACCATTTATAATGGTAATGGCGTTACAATATTCCCTATGGTTCATCTTTGGTTGCCCTAGAAGCTTACTGGTAGGGCTATTGGAAGTGCTTGCCTGCTGAGCTATATGGCACTCTAACATCTTGTTATGGGTCGCCAAAGCATCCACACGATATTAGATGCTTAATAGCATCAGAGACATCTTCGTTGTGCTTTTTCTTAACAACAACAAAGTTTTCCAAAAGGGACTCTAGGTTAGACCTCTAGGGCTAGAAACCTAGTGGTGGCCTATTGTTCTGCTGAGAAACTTGCTCTTGATTATTCTTGTAGGACAGATTAGGGTGATTCCTTCAGCCTGGGTTATAGGTCGATGAATATGAATCATTCACCTATCACTGGTTGTTGTTGCCTAAGGCCTTCACTTGCTCCTGACAAGATTTTTCCTGTGGCGAGGCTACAAGTTGACAATCGCCGAATGCATGATCTGCAGTGCCACAAATCTTACAAGAAATAGTTAACTGCAACAGTAGGGAAAGTAAAAGAATCTAGTTTATGAGATAGAGAATCAACCTTTGCAGCGAGGGATGTCAACAAATCATTGCCATACTTACCTATAACTATAGATGTCGTACCTCTCTCATTGGACCAATGATTGTGATTCATAGCCATGTCCTCAAGCAATGTCATCGTGTCTTCAACGTTCTTGCTCATGATAACACCCTCAGCCGCTGCATCCACCATGAGCTTTGTGCTATAGTCTAATCCATTGTAGAGAATATGGATTAAGACCCATCGCTCAAGTCCATGGTGAGGACACATGCGCTGGAGTTCTTTGAAGCGATCCCAAGCGTCATAGAGTGATTTGCTCTCCTTCTGGCCAAAATAGGTGATCATGTTCCATAGCTGCACTGTTTTGCTAGGTGGGAATATTTCGTCAGAAACATGCATGAAAGTTCCTTCCAACTAGTAATCTATCCTATAGGAAGAGAATAAAGCCATGTGCGCGCATGATCCTTGGAAATAACCTTAGTCTAACAGCATCAGAAGATGCACCATTTACCTTTATGATGTCACAATATTCTAGAAAAACAGCAAGATGTAAGTTAGCATCCTATGTGGAAGAACCCCCAAATTGGTTCTGCTGAACCATGGTCATCAAAGCTGGCTTTAACTCAAAGTTGTTCGCCTCCACAGTCGGGCGAACATTGCTGGAATTGAAACCCTAAATGTTAGGTACAGCGAAATCCCTAAGTGATTGATTGTTCACCATCGCGCCTTCCTTCGCATCTTTTTGAGTTTGAAATTGTAGCTTTCTCCGGAGGCAAAAAGTGCATTGAATCTTTGGATCTTCGGGAAATACAGTACCTGTCTTAAAAGCTATGGGCATACAACGTGTCAATCAAATAAAGAAAAATAATAGAAACTAACTATAAAAACTTTGTAAATGCGAAAAATAAAAGAAAATGTCTAGTATATAAATTTATCAATCAAATCGATATTGGCTCGGCTGATCCCTGGCAACGGCCCCAAAAACTTGATGCAACCGCAAGTGCACGGCTTTATCGAAGTAATAAATAAGATATTGTTCCGAACAAGGATCTGGTAGTCAAGTACCGATTATATGATTTATCTATAGCTAGACAATTCCAAGTGTGATTTTGTTTGGAGGCTTCTAGTACGACGAAACAAAAGTGAGTGTTTAGGGTAAATATCGATAAGGAGGGAGTCGGGACGCGGGGTTTCACCACTGTTGTGTCCGCAAGTGCGCGGATATTCAAAGTAATAAAAGATATCAAACCACAGGGACCTATGTGGTAAGTACCGAATAATTATTTTCTTACTAGTTAAGCAAATCGAATACGACTTAAGCGAACGATTGAAAAGTTTACGGATTATCAGAAAGAGAAAGTTGGGTCTAGGGTTTCATCCATCTTAGTTTCAACTACTAGACAGAAATAGGTGTTCATCAGTTAATTCTTAACATGATAAAGATGAAATTTACTTTTAAAAGGAAATTTCCTTGCTCTCACAATGACAATTGACACTGAATTGCCTTCACTCTCGTGACTTGCCATTCAGAGTTTTAAAATAAGTAAATCTTGACACAGAAAGTTATAATCACTCTAGTGGTTAAACTCTGTATATCAATATCTCAAGTGAAATTAAATATTCTCATATGATACAGATGAAATTTGCTTTTACTTAAGGGTTTCCAATAATCTAATATCATCTTTCAATGCATATTTTCATGTTTAACTCAATAAAAATTTTTAGATTAGATTATCAACAAGACTTATAATTCAAAAATCAAGAATTAAGAACAAACCTAATCTCTTAGCATAAGTTCCTAAATCGTAATTTTAGGGTTCCAAGCTTTTGTAAATCACCTTTCAGTACATGTCACAAAACTCTAAAATATGCTGATAATTGAAACTAGAAAACATTAAAGATAATAATCACTTAAGTAAAATTATCATATTTTAGAACAACTGACGAAATAAAAATTATTCAGTTATTAAGAAATTAAGGGGATTACACCCCCTATCCCAAAAGGTATTTACGCTAGCATGATGAAAGAATTACAATAAGAATTCATCTCAGAGAAATAAAAAATCAAGAAGAATAAATAGAGTTATTGTATATGGCTGTGAAAATAAACACAGCCCGTAATTCTGCTGTGAACAGTGGCGGTGCCCACATTTTTGATGATTTCTCCTCCGATTGAACTCCTTTTGCTCTGAAACTTTCGGTCTGTGTTCTCCTTCCTCTAGCGTAACTTCCTCCAAGTTTCGCTGCAGATGATGATCTGTGCACTTCTCAGTGATGAACCCTAGCACGACGGTGATCTCTTTGATTTCTCTCTCTATCGTGGGTCAAAATTGGGGCCTATTGTTTTGAGATCTTCTCCTCTTCTTATAGATCACTCCCCTTCTTTCGGTTTTTGAAATAGTGGTCTAAATCGCCCGGAATTGGTTTGGCAAAAATCGGCTATAGTAACTCCGGAAGTCTCAGGCAAACATCACCGCCTAGGTTAGGATTACGGTCCGTGAAGATAATTACGGTAGTGTTGTAATTTCTTCTGTAGAAAATTTTGGAAGAATTATGGGCCGTAATAAAAACCACGGCAGTGCTGTGATTTATCCTTCATACTTTAACAATAGCTCGACAAGATTATGGTCATAATAAATTTTACAGTAGTGTTGTAATTTCCTCTAGTAAAAAATCTTCAGAATTACGGTAGAGGAATGGAGTGCCGTGGTTTATTCTGTATGTCCCAGTAAAACCACAGCCGTAATTATAATTACAGCACTACCATAATTTTGCTGAAGGCTTTGTTGGGCTTGAAATTTGATGTGTAATCTCCCCTTGATGATTGGAATCCTTCCATGCATTTAGATTGCTTGAAAATCCATCAAAATGAATCCCTTTTGCTTGAAATTGATAAAAAAAAAAACTAGAAAAGTTGAAGATTCTGAAATATTCGACAAATAAGGCATAAAAATAAGCAAATGAACATGAATGTGACTCAAAAAGGCTAGACAATCAATATAAAATATACTATGAATTTTTGAGTCATCAAAATACATAAGGCTCAAACTTTGCTTGTCCTAAAGCAAATAAAGAAATCAATACTGATCATGGAGAATAAACTTTCTTATGAAAAATAAATTTCTTGAATATAATCACTCATGAAAAATTTCACCAAATGCTACATAAAATTTTAAATAAATATATCGTCCTTCGAATTTAATCCTTAGGATCCATAACTTAGTTAAATAAAATTTTGCAATGTGCATAATAAACAGAATTTCAATCTCATGAGTTCACCCAGCTTCAGTTCAGATCCATAATACTTTTGTTTACAGGAATAAGATCTCCAAAATCTTTTTTTCTACTCAAATTTTCTCTCCCTTTTCTTTTTTTCATTTCTTTGACATTCTATAAATCAATTACCACCTTTTTCTGGTGACGAATTTAGAGTACATTGGTCACTTAACTGATGTAATAGAACTCATTTCTCATTAGTAGGAAGAATCTTACCTGAGACAGCAGAGTAAATGTCAAGCAATTTTTTCCATGCATGTACCAACATAGGTACACACTTTTTGTTGGACTTCAACTCTTAACTTCAGCACCACCGCAAATTAATATAGTGCCAAGTAAAGGAGTCATTCTCTTTAACTTCTCTCCTTTTTTTTTCATCTTGACTTTAACCCATATCTTTGGTACCACTGCCAATTTTACGCAGTAACAAGTAAGGGAGTCATTCTCCCTTTTTGGATCTTGGATTCTTTCTTCCCAACAAATAGTAAAATAGACTCAAACATCAACTAGGTTAATCAATTGACATCAATTCAAAAATCATACTCATATGCTCATTTTATTCAAGAATGTAGTTTCACTCTCAGATTGCATTCATCAAACAACATACATACCCAAAACCTCGTGCATCAATCAATGAAAAATTTTAATAGGTAGGTATATATAAAGAAATAAATTCATCATAATTGGTTGATCTCCAATCACAGGCATTGGCATGCATAAACATTCATCATCAAGAAAATAATCACATTGTCACAGCAATAATTTCAAAAACAGACCACACATCATTGTCTTTAAAGTAGGCATATCAACACAACAGTATGAATATATGTCACGACTGCATAGAAAGCTAAAACCAAAATCATCATCATAGAATCATAACATCATTCAGAGTTATACAATGCAAAATAATAGAATACACCTACACATGGTGCAAAATCGCAGTATCGACAGAAAGTATCATAATATCATAATACAACTAGATGGAAACAGAATTCACAATGCAAAAATATAAAATCAGGGCTCGTCAAGTAGCGGATACAAGAAGTATGATCTGAGTCATCGTTCCCCTGCAAATGTATGTATCATCAATATAGAGATAAATAAAGCATAGATATGAGAAGAGAATACTCACAAAGCTCTAATCGTCCGCATTGGAATTTGTCTCCTTGTTCCCTTCAGCTGGGGCAGCATCCATGGGATCGTCCTGGCCATCTTCACCACAACCATCTTCATCATCTTCATCTCCACCGCTAAATCTATTGTAAATAAACTCCCCCATCTCCTCCATATTATTGCCCATTGACTCAATATCATCATGCAAATGATCATTAAGTGATTTTTCCATGAGGCGCCCTAAGCGGAATACTTCAGCAGAAAGAGCTTAAAAACTAGGATCATGTGTACTTGACCAACCTCTCTGAGTAGGGGTAGCTCTATGTGAAGAAGATCCTGCAGCTCTATGTGATGGGGAATCGGTAGCTCGATGTGGCGGTGAACCCATACTCATGCCGAATGGGTCATCACTGCCACCCCAGGTGGGTGGTGGCGGTGCTAAATCCAATGGTGTGGGGGTAGCATTGGTCACAACACTCGATGAAAGTTTCCAGTGAGCTTGATGTTTGACTATGGTTTTCTCTTGATTAGGTAATGGTAAGGTAGGAAAACCCGGTCTAAGAATCAAACAATAAGAATCCCCTTCTCTGACAATCATCTTCATGACTACACATGATTCAATATCTATTCTTACATTCCCCCTGGCTACCTCAATTCCATAGGGCTCAACTCCTAAGGAGAGTGTTATAGGAGTAAGAAAACCTCCTATGACAATAACACCCTTCTTTGCCCTTGCAACCTTATCTAAGTGTTTGATTAAAAAGAAAGCCAAGTCTATAGGGTACCCATGAAGCATGCACCAAAGAAAATAAAGTTCGGTATCCATCGCTATCCCCTCACCCGAATATGGTATGAGTCAAAACACGGTGCACATATTTGATGCAGAGGTTCGAGATGCTTGTTGCCCTTGCTGATGATGGTGAAAATCTGGACTCTGAGGTATGCCCTCCTCCTGGTAAGTGAAAAATAGATCTGATGTCTCTAAGTGAAAGGCCCCTCTCAATATTGGCCATGCGAAAAGTAATCTCACCTTCAGCATGCCAATTAGTATACTCATGTAGCTCCATATCCATACTGCTAAGAAACTCCAAAACCAAAAGGAGATAGGTCTGCGGTGAAATCTCAAAGAACTTTTTGGCTCTAACTTGTTCAAACATCCAAAATGTATCATCATAGATCCCTAAAATTTCCAATGTACGCTTGTCAGCATATTTCGTGTTTACCACACGCCGGGTAAGAAGCTGATTATACCGTGCCTCCCGAATCTCATGTCTAAAAATGATCCTGTAGGGATTTGGAGGTGAATCTGAAGAAGACGAATCTGGAGGCTTGCCCTTCCTCTTTGAAGCTACTTGTTTGGTCCTTGGTGCCATTTCAGATGAAAAGGATGGAAACAAAGCTTAAAAACTGAAAACAGAGGCATTACCAAATCAACAAGGTGAGCACAAATTCTGAATGTTGCTCCCAAATCAAGTCTTCAAATGCTTCAGGAACTTGGTTCTTCTCTTGGTGAAGTCTTCGGAAGTCAAGAGATATGCTCAATCGAAACTCTACTGGCGAAAAATAGAACAAGCGTAAGCTTGGCAGAAGAACAAAGTCTGAGCTCGGTCAAGCTTCTAGTCTTTAAAATGTTGGTTGGAAACTCGTCAAAACAGGTCAGAGACAACTAGAGAAGCTCGCTGGAGAGTTCTAGAAGGAAAGATCAGCAAGATCGAAAAAATCGAAAGTTCGTTTGATAGAAAATGAAAAGGGGAAGATTCTTGTCGAGCAAACACCAAAACGAACAAATCGAGCTAGAAAATGCCGAATCGAAGGTCGGAGATGATCGGGAAAGAATGCCGGAGGGGTTAGAGGGCAAGAGTGAGCTAAAAGCTCAAGGTGCGGCATTGGATAGAGTGAAAACACAGGGGAAAACTCTAAACCACGACTGTAAACCCTAAAATATAGCAGCAGAGTCATATAGGGCCGACACAATTATGGCTGTAATTTTCATTATGGCACCACCGTAATTTAGTCTGGTTCAAAATTTCTCACAATTATGGCTCAGGATAAGAATCACAACACCCCTGTAAAATCTTGAAACAAATTTACGCCAGTGTAATTAATTACGGTACTATCGTAATTTTTTCTATAAGATAAACGCTCAAAAATACGTGTCGTGATAGAAATTACAGTACTAACATAAAAGAGAGTTTTTTTTTTGGAAATAAAAAAAATGAAAGAAAACAACAGGTGTGAAAAATTCCACACCCCTACCGTAAAATGCTCTGGAGAAAACTAACTCAAAATTATGAGCTGTAATAATAATTATGGTAGTGCCGTAAAAGACGTAAAATTTTCTAGAAAGAAACAAATCAAATTTACGAACGGTAAAAGTTATTACGGTAGTGCCATAAACACGCAAATTATTCTGGAAAGAAATAACTCAAAATTACGGCCCATGAAAATCCTTACGGTAGTGCCGTGAAAATATCTAGTTGAAATCAATCCAAAATTACGGCCCGTAAAATTAATTACGGCCCTACCATAATTTATGAAAAATCTTGGATTCTCCTACAAAAAGAAAAATAAAATTAATACTATAAATAAATTAAAGTAAAAGAAACTATGCTAAGTAAGAGTGCTTGGGTTGCCTCCGAAGAAGCGCTAATTTTTAGGTCATTAGCTTGACCGTTTTGTACTCAGATCTGATTGAGGCTTCTTGAATTGAAATTTTGTTCTTTCTCCGATCTGTTCTTCTTGGAAATAATGCTTCAACCTCTAACCATTAACCTTGAATTCCCCTGTTTTGTCACTCCATATGTCCATGGCTCCGTAGGGATAAGTTTTTCGAACCTGGAAAGGTCCGGACCATCGAGACTTAAGTTTACCAGGAAAAAGTTTTAATCTAGAATTAAATAAAAGAACAATGTCACCTGGTTGAAATTCCTTCCTAAGAATATGCTGATCATGCCATCTTTTAGTCCTCTCTTTATAAATCCTGGCGTTTTCATAAGCGAAGAGTCTAATTTCATCTAGCTCGTTCAATTGTAACCTTTGTTTTTCCCCTGTGTTTTTCAAGTTGAAATTCAGTGCTTTGATTGCCCTAAACGCCTTGTGCTCAATCTCTACAGGTGGATGACTTGATTTACCAAAAACCAATTGAAAAGGAGACATACCTATCGGTGTTTTGAAAGCAGTCCGGTATACCCAAAGTGCATCGTCAAGCTTAGAAGCCCAATCCTTTCTTGTTCTTGACACAGTTTTTTCCAAAATCCCCTTGATCTCTCTATTTGATATCTCAACTTGTCCACTTGTTTGGGGATGATATGGTATTGCAACTCTATGATTTACCCCATACTTTCTAAGCAAGGCTGAAAATTTATGCTCTATAAAGTGTGAGCCTCCATCACTAATTACAACTCATGGTATTCCAAACCGTGGGAATATGATCTATGCTTTTCTCTATGCTCACATGCCATATTTCAATTTTCGCGAATTGCATATGCCATGCTCACTGTTTTTCTAAGCAAGAAAAAATGTAGGTCTTTGCTTCCTATCTTCTATTCAATTTCTTTCAGATTATTGAATGATTATTTTTCTTGATTGATTTAAGATCAAAGGCACACATAGTTTTGTCAAGTAGGAGGGGCATTGTGTCTTCGGACTAGCCGGGTCTCTTGATCTGACAAAATTGCTAGCCGATAGGATCTATAAAATCATCATGAAACATAATCTCAAATAATCAAAAGATTTGTGATAAGATGATGAGGAAGAAAGACATATTTTATAAGAAACTAAAATTTCAGATTTTAGGTTTTTCATGAGCATATAGAATTGCATGAGTAAGTATCTTGTTTGTGCATGATGTTGTGATCACTAGTCAAGTCCTAAAGCATGCCTGCGATGTATTCTTGTGAAGCCTGTGTGCCGCCATTCTTTTTCTTTTTGTAAAATTCAAGATGAAGATTAAGGGGGCGCATCCTGCATGCTTGCTTGGTTGTGCATGTTTCATGATGGTGCAATAGGCTTCAACAAAGGTGGAGCATCTTCCTTGGAGGAGGACCGAACCATGGGGTGTGCTTCTAGGGTTTCCCTAGAACTACCTATAGGGTTTGAGAGCTAAACCATGGTGTGGTGGACCTTGAAGCCAACCATGAAGATCAAGCTAGAGGTCAGCTAGGCAAGGTCTAGTTTTTTAGGGGCTTGAGTCCTCGGTAAAGAGTTGAACCCCTTTTGGCATGGGCTGGTAAAATGGGCTATGATCACATCATCCTTTTACTACTTTCCTTATCTGCTAAAGCATGTCTGTAATGTTTTATCTTTATGTTATCACTATAGGATTACATGCCTGTAATGTTAGACATAAGATAAAACTAAGAGGATAAGACCTCAAAAACCCTCATTAATCTATATCAAGTATAGTAGCCTTCTAATGCGTAGCCCTCATCAAGCTATCGATCAGTGGTGCTGTGCACTATTTCCCATCCTCGTGGAACACCCCACATATCTTTAAAAGGTGTGTGGTGGCAATGGTTTCCCCAGTCTAGTTTTAACCTGGACATGCCTTCGCAAGGAAACTCATTGGCCCTGAGCATAACGGTTAGGAATGGACTTGACTAGATTTTCACATGTGCTGGGCACATGATGGAACTCTAGAGGCAACGTTGAGAGGTTAGGGTTTCATACTGTATCCAGCCCTCCTTGAACATGAAATGCCTAAACTGTCTTAATAAGGGGAATTGCAAAGTGCAATCGGCCGGCGTGCCCACCTTAAGAAGCATGGGTCACTTTGTGCATCTCATCCCACCCTCGTGGGACGCAAAGCCTCATGTGGAATAAGGATCCCATCTCACTAGGAAATCTCAAATTTTTTCATTGACTTTGTGGGTTATCAATTCGATTAAAATAGTGGGAGCCATAATCATTTAAAACAAGTACAGTTTAAATGATTTGAAGTAGTACTAATCTGTTGTTTCTTGCTTGTTGTAGAATGATGGCTATAAACACTAGCAGATTGACACTGCGATCCCTTCTTGAGAAGGACAAGTTGGTTGGATCCAACTTACTAGATTGGTATATGAACTTGATGATAGTCCTCAAGCATGAGAGGAAGCTGTATGTCCTTGAGCGGCCTATTCCTAACCCACTTCCATGCTCGGCCTTAGTGGCTGAGAAGGATGCTTATGATAAGCATCAAGCTGATACTTTAGAGGTTGCTAATTTGATGCTACCCAACATGTCGCCTGAGTTTCGAGGGCAATATGAATTGAAGAGTGCCTTTGAGATTATTTATAATCTAAGGCAGCTCTTCGATGAATTGGTTGGGCTCAATCCTCCTAAAGTAGATATTCAATGTGGTGAGTCAAAACGTTTGACCAAGGAACGGAAATTAAAGATGGAAAGGATCATGAATAACAAGTGCTATTCATGTGGAGGGCCACCTCACATGATGAAGGACATAGTGCGACTTCAGAACGAGAAGAAGGGAGGCAAGGCCTCATCTTCAGGTTCAGGTATTTATGTTACCGAAGTCAACCTTTCTACTACTATATCATGTGTATTGGATACTGTATGCAGAGCTCATATTTGTACAAATATGCAGGGGCTCAAGAAAGTAGATCGGTACGACCTAGAGATATTGAACTACGAGCTGGAAACGAGTCACAAGTTACTACTGTTGCTGTAGGAGTTTTGACTCTCTCCCTGACTTCTGGACTTTCGTTAGAACTAGATAATTGCTATTATGTACCTTTACTTACTAAAAACATTGTATCCATTCCTTGCTTACCAAAGAAAGGATTTATATTTGAAATAAAAGACAACTCTTGTTCTTTTTCATTTGCAAATATGTTTTATGGGAAGGGTACTTTATGCAATGGTTTATATGTCTTGGACATGGATAGCTCTATTTGTAACGTAAATAGTAAGAGGACCAAACTGAGTGGTTCAGTTGGTGCTTTTCTATGACATTGTCGATTAGCCCATATAAATAAGAATCGCATTCAACAACTGTATGCAAATGGGTTGTTAGATTCAAGTTCCTTGGAGGAGTTTGATACTTGTGAGCCTTGTTTATTAGGGAAGATGACAAAAGTGCCCTTCACCAAGACTGGTGAGAGGGCAGGAGGTTTGTTGGATCTTATACACAGTGATGTGTGTGGGCTGTTTAATAAACAAGCCAGAGGAGGGTATAGCTACTTCATAACATTTACTAATGATTTCAGTAGATATGGTTATGTCTACTTGATGAGACATAAGTCTGAATCCTTTGAGAAATTCAAGGAGTTCAAACATGAAGTAGAGAACCAGCTTGGTAGATAAATTAAAACTCTTCGATCAGATCGTGATGGAGAGTACCTGAGTTGAGAGTTCTTTGACTATCTTAGGGAGTGTGGGAACCTATCCCAACTCACTCCTCCTGGAACACCTCAATGGAATGGTGTGTCTGAAAGGGGAAATCAAACCTTATTGGACATGGTTCAATCCATGATGAGTCATGCAACTCTACCACCCTCATTCTAGGGTTTTGCACCTGAGATAGCTTCTCTCATACTAAATAATGTTCCATCCAAGAGTGTCTCCAAAATACCATACGAGGTATGAAGTGGGAGATGCCCTAGCCTCTCGTTTATCAAAATCCGGGCATGTGAGGCTTGTGTCAAATGTCATGATTCTAGCAAGCTAGAACCTAGATCTGATAAATGCGTGTTTGTGGGGTACCCTAAGGAAACAAAGGGTTACTACTTATATGTTCCCACCGAGAACAAAGTTTTTGTTGCTCGGGGTGCTATCTTTTTAGAGAAAGAATTTGTCAAGAAAGAAGTCAGTAGAAGGAAGTTTGACTTGGACGAGGTCCAAGTGTAACCACAAGACACAGAGATGGAATCTGAGCCACCTGCACCGGTTGCTAGGCAACCTGAGGCTCAGACATAGGTCCTGCATAGGTCTAGGAGGATTCGTCATCCACCTGAGGGGTATGGGTCGCTGCTGATGTGATCCGAAAGGACACACTTTTAGATACAAGCAGGTAGACTCGTTTCAGCTGTCGCGGCCTAAGGTATTGGCGTACAAGGCTATTGTCACTCCTTGGCACGGCTTCAAAAGCTTGTTGTCCCTAACTTGTAGTGTCCGCAAGTGCATGGATACTTGAAGTAATAAAGTAAATATCGATCCCCAGAGAGACCTATGCTGTCAAGTACCGAATAAATGATTTCTTCCTATATAGGCAATCAAAAAAGAGAAAGGCAAGCAGAGAGCGAAAACACGCGGGAGAATAATGTTAGAGAGAAATTGGGACTAGGGTTTCATTCTCTTGGATTTACTTCAAAAAGGGATTATCTCACTTTCGTGCAGATAACCATGTAGAGATAAATCTTCACTTTCACGCAAGATTCATCCCAAGCTGAAGATAAGTAAATCATCAATCAAAGAACTCAAAGATTACTTTCGTGCATCCGAATTCTAAGTTGATTGCCTCAAGTGGATTCTCGAGGATCACATTCGTGCATTCGAGACTCAACACACGTTTTACCTATGGTTCTCCAACGTTCCGATCTTCACTTTCGTGCAAGATCTCCACGTTTGACACAATAACTCAATCCTAAGTTCATTAATATCATCATGGCAATTTAACTTACTAAAATAAAGAAATAAGAACTTAACCAAGTTCCCTACGGTGAGTTCCTATTAATCAATTTTAGGGTTCCAAGTTCTCAAGCAAATCACCTTTCGGTCCTTATTGCGAAAACTCTAAATCATGATGACAAAAAAGCAAACTAAGGAGAATCTTAGAGCAATAATCGCATAGGTAAAATTATCAAAGTAGAATAATCATGATGAAAGTAAAAGATTATCTAGTCATTAAGAAAATCAAAGGGAATTACTCCCCCATGTCCCAAAATAAGTTTAAGCTAGCATGGTGAAGGAATTACAAAATACCATAATTTCAGAAGATCAAAAATCAACAAGAAAGGAGTTTTAGGAAAATACAGCATGGCTGTGAAATATTTCACAGCCGTAATTTGCAATGAAAGTGGTGAACAGTGGCGGCGCTTCTTCTTCCTTTGATTTCTCCTCCAATTGATCTCTTTTCATTCTGAAACTTCTGCCACGTTGTCTCCTTCTCCAGGCGAAGCTTCAGTATTAAAATCATGGCCTGAGGTGCTCTGGATTGGTTGCGGGGTGGAACCCTAAGCGGCGGCGTGTACCGTGATTTCTCCCTTGATAGTGGATGCAATTTGGGGCTTTTGGTGTCTACCTGATCCTCTCGTCGTAAGCTCTCTTTTTTCTTCTTACGGCATCCAATTTAGAGTTCTGGATCACCCGCAATAATTTTCGCAAAAATCGGGCATCAAAATTAACCTGGGTGTCACGTTCAAAAGTAGAAATACGGCAGTGTAATAGTTCACGGCACTGCCGTAAAATCGCTCGAGTGTTCTGTTCTGAAAGTGCTGGGAAATACGGTACCGTAATATGGTTCACGGCACTGCCGTAAAATTGGCTGAACTCTCTGGTCGGAAACATCTGGAAAATACGGCCTGTGAAATAGTTTACAGCAGTGCCGTAATTTCAGCAATGGTCTCTATTTCGAAAGTGCTCCAAAATACGGCCGTGTAAAATCTTACGGCAGTGCCGTATTTTTTCGCACAATCTTCTGATATGAAGTTTTCCCAAATTACAGCAGGTGACCGATATTACGGTATCATATGGAAATACGGTACCGTAATATAGATTACGGCACTACCATATTTTGGTGAGTTGCTCTGTTTACGTGAAATTTGTCATGTATCTTCTCCTTGATGATGAGAATTCTTCTGTGTGTTTCATTTTGCTTGAAAACACCCTAAAATGATGTCTTTTTGCCTGAAAATCATGAAAAACCAAAATAGAAGTAGACTTTGAAATATTGGATGGATTCAGCATAAAAACAAGTAAAAAATCCTCAATTTAGCATGAAAAGGTATCTAAAATGATACAAAATTTACTATATATTTTGGTGTCATCAAAATACATAAGCCTCAAACTTTCCTTGTCCTCAAGCAAAAATCAAAATTTGAAATTAAAAATTTGATTAAAAGAATAACCTTTTCATGCTCAATAAATTTCTAAAATACAACCTGTCGATGAAAATTTCTATCAATTGATTTACAAAACTTTAAATAAACATATCATTCTTAGAACTCAATCCTCTAGATCTACAACCCAATCAAATAAAACTTCACAACCGTATAATAAATAGAATTTTCAATCTCAAGACTTCACCTAATTTCAGTTCAAATCCATTATGCTTTTGTTTACAGGAAGCAGGTTTCCAAGATCTTTTTCCACACATATTTTTTTCTTTTTCATGTATTTTGTCATTTTTTCATAGATGGCATGTACCCACATAGACACGTACTTTTTATTTTTGACTTCAACTCTTTTCTTCGGTACCACTGTCAATTTTACACAGTGCTAAGTAGAGGAGTCTTATTATCATTTTCTCTCATTATCTTTTTGTCATAAACTTCAACCCATGTCTTAGGTACCACTATCAATTTTACATAGTGCCAAGTAGAGGAGTCTCTCACTATTTTTATGGATCTTGGATTCTTATTTCCCAACAAAGAGAAAAATAGACTAAACATCTACTAGGTTGATCAATTGATCTCAATTCACAAATCATACTAATATACTCATTTTATTCAAAAGAGAAGTTTCACCTTTAAATTTTATTCTTCAAATAATACATCTACCTAAAATCTTATGCACCAATCAACGTCATATTTCAATAGGCAAGTATGTATTGAAGAAATAAATTTAACATGATAGGGTTATATCTTCAATCATGAATTTGAGTTCATTCATCATCATCACATGGTACAACCATCATCCTTCCCTTCATCATATGAAACAACAATGAGATATAGAAAATACAACATAGCAAAGAAGTAAAGGAAGATAATACTCATAGAACCTAAAGTCCTCATCGTTTGGTCGTTTTGATTTCTTTTGCGCTCTCAAGGGTAGAATGGACAGCATTAAAGTAGCCTCTCTCTCCTATCTACCACCTTCTCCTTTTTTTTTTTTGAAAATACGGTACCGTAAAATATATTACGGTACTACCATAAAAATGACAAAACTCTCGGGTTGAGTTTGACAACAAAATACGGCACCGTAGAATACCTTATGGCCGTACCATAATTTCGGGGCAACTTTCTGGTCGAAAGTGGACTGGAAATACGGTACCATAAAATACTTTACAGGGGTGCCGAAATTTGTACCAAATCACGTTTTACCCTACAAAATTAAAAGAAAATTAAGTCCTAAACAGAAAGTAGAATAAAAGAAAACAAATGGAGGTTAGAAAGCTTGGGTTGCCACCCAAGAAGCACTAATTTAAAGGTCATTAGCTTGACCGTTCTGTGCTCAGATTTGATCTTAACTCATCTAGGTAAAAGCTCTCTCTTTCTTCAATCAGTTCTTCTTGATGGTAATGTTTCAATCTTTGGCCATTAACTTTAAATTCTCCTATATCTTCACTCCATATATCCACAGCTCCGTAGGGGTAAGTTTTCTTCACCTGAAAAGGTCCAGACCAACGGGACTTGAGTTTACCAAGAAAAAGTCTTAATCTAGAATTGAATAAAAGAACAAAGTCACCTGGTTGGAAATCTTTTCTAAAAATATGCTGATCATCCCATCTCTTAGTCCTCTCCTTGTAAATTCTTGCATTTTCATAGGCTGAGAGTCTAATTTCATCCAACTCGTTCAATTGTAACCTCTGTTTTTCACTTGCGTTCTTCAAGTCAAAGTTTAATGCCTTGATTGCCCATAATGCTTTATGTTCGAGTTCTACAGGTAGATGACAAGATTTACCATAGATTAATTGAAAAGGGGACATACCAATTGGTGTTTTGAAAGCTGTCCGGTTTGTCCATAGTGCATCATCAAGTTTGAATGCCCAAACTTTCCTTGTGGGCGAAACTATCTTGTCCAAAATCCCTTTTATTTCTCTATTTGATATCTCAACTTGCCCACTTGTTTGAGGATGATAAGGTGTAGCTACTCTATGATTTACTCCATACTTTCTGAGTAAAGCAGAGAACTTGTGTTCTATGAAGTGTGAGCCACCATCACTAATTACAACTTGTGGTGTTCCAAATCTTGGAAAGATAATTTTTTTGAACAGTTTGAAAACAACTCTGAAATCATTGGTTAGTGATGCAATAGCTTCAACCCATTTTGAAACATATTCCACTGCTACAAGAATATATTTGTTACCTCCAGAAGACAGGAAGGGTCCCATGAAGTCAATTCCCCAAACATCAAAAATTTCAACCTCAAGAATATTAGACAATGGCATTTCATGTCTTCTGTTAATGTTGCCTGTCCTTTGACATCTATCACAAGATAAAATGAAGTTTCTAGCATCTTTGAAAATTGTGGGCCAATAAAATCCTGATTGCAACACTTTAAAGGAAGTTTTCTCAGCACTGGCATGCCCACCATAAGAAGATCCATAGCATTGAAACAATATATTAGTAACCTCCTCCTCAGGTACACATCTCTTAAAAATACTATCTGCACATCTTCGAAATACATAAGGCTCATTCCAAAAATAGTGTTTCACCTCAGCAAAGAATTTCTTCCTTCTTTGGTAACTCAAATCAGGGGGAAAAACATTGGCTACAAGGTAATTCACAGTGTCAGCATACCAAGGGACTCTGATTTGTTCGATGGTCAGTAGTTGTTCTTCAGGGAAGGAGTCATTAATTACATCATTTTACTCGGTGTTTACCGTAATCCTTGAGAGATGATCTGCAACAAAATTCTCTTATCCTTTTTTGTCTTTAATTTCCAAATCAAATTCTTGTAAAAGCAGAATCCATCTGAGCAGACGGGGTTTAGTATCTTTCTTCTGCATTAAGTATCTTACAGCTGCGTGATCAGTGTACACTACCACCTTTGAGTTAATTAAATATGACCTAAATTTATCAAAAGCAAATACTATGGCCAGTAATTCCTTTTTAGTGGTAGTGTAATTCTTCTGTGTCTCATCCAAAGTTCTACTGGCACAGTGAATAACATGAGGTTTCTTATCTTTTCTCTGTCCCAAGACTACTCCTACTGCATAATCACTGGCATCACACATGAGCTCAAAGGGCAAGTTCCAATCCGGGGGCTGAAACCAAAGCTTTCTTCACTTCCTGAAAAGTAGATAAACAATTCTCATCAAAAGAAAATTTGACATCTTTACAAAGTAAATGTGTAAGAGGTATAGCAAGTTTAGAGAAGTCCTTGATGAATCGCCGGTAGAACCCTACATGCCCTACGAAACTTCGGACTTCTTTCACTGTGGTAGGTGGCTCCAATTTGTCTATCACTTCAACATTAGCTTTGTCCACTTCAATTCCTCTTTCTGAGATTAAGTGTCTCAAAACTATCCCTTGCCTGACCATGAAATGACATTTTTCCCAATTAAGCACAAGGTTAGTTTCTTCACACCTCTATAAAACCCGAGATAAGTTAGCCAAACATATATCAAAAGATAAACCATATACTGAGAAATCATCCATAAATACATCCATAAAATCTTCAATAAAATCAGAAAAAATAGCCATCATGCATCTCTGGAATGTAGCAGGAGCATTACAAAAACCAAAAGGCATCCTCCTATATGCAAAAGTTCCATAGAGGCAAGTGAAAGTGATTTTCTCTTGATCATCAGGGTGTATTGGGATTTGAAAATAACCATAATATCCATCTAAAAAGCAAAAGTGAGAGTGGTATGCCAATCTTTCAACCATTTGTTGAATAAAAGGTAGAGGAAAGTGGTCTTTCCTAGTAGCAGCATTCAGTTTTCTATAATCTATACACATGGGCCAACTAGTAATAGTTCTAACAGGAATTAGTTCATTATCTTTGTTTTTCATGATAGTTACCCCTCATTTCTTAGGAACACAATGTACAGGACTTACCCATTTACTATCGGAGATAGGATAGATAATACCTGCATCCAGTAATTTCAGAACTTCCTTTTTTACCACTTCTTTCATGGAGGGGTTCAGTCTTCTTTGGAAATCTGCATATGGCTTGTGCTCTTCTTCCATCAAGATCATGTGCATACAAAAAGAAGGATTAATTCCTTTCAAGTCATCAATAGAATACCCAATTACCTTTCTGTGAATCCTTAATTCCCTGAGAAGCAAATCTGTTTCCCTTTTTCCTAGCTGTGCATCAACTATAACAGGATAAGTAGAATTAGGACCAAGAAACTCATACAAAGGTTATCAGGTAAAGCTTTAAGCTCTATTTTTGGAGTTTTTTCTTTTTCATCACAAGTTGTGCAATCTAGAAATTCATCAATTTCAGACTTGGTTTCTTCCTTAAGAACAGAATCAAAATCATAATCAGAAGGTTCAACAAATAAATCATTAAGATCATAAATAACATCATCTATATCATGTATACTACAACAATATTCAGAATTTGAATGATTTTTCATGGCTTCATGCAAGCCATACTCGATCTTTTCACCCCCAATGTTAAGTGAAAGCTTACCATTCTTTACATCGATGAGTGCACCTGCTGTGGCCAAAAATGGTCTACCAAGTATGATGGGGATTTCTGCATCTTCATCCATCTCAAGGACTACAAAATCTGCTGGGATGAAATACTCACCTACTTGAACTGGCACATCTTCAAGAGTCCCCACAGGATAGTTAACTGAACGATCGGCAAGCTGTAAAGATATTGAAGTCGGTTTAAGCTCTCCTATGTCCAACCTCCTGCAAACAGATAATGGTATTAGACTCACACTAGCTCCCAAATCACATAAGGCTCAGTCAAAAGCCATACTACCAATAAAACAAGGGATAGAGAAACTACCTAGATCCTTCAACTTAGGTGGCAACTTGTTTTGAATAATAGCACTACATTCCTCAGTTAAAGCCACAATACCATAGTCTTCTATTTTCCTCTTATTAGATAGAATTTTTTTAAAAAATTTAGCATATGTGAGCATTTGCAATAAAGCTTTAGTAAATGGAATGTTAATGTAAAGCTTTTTCAAAATATCTAAAAATTTCCCAAATTGTTTATCTAGTTTTTCCTGTACTAACTTTTGAGGAAAAGGTATAGGTGGCTTATATGGTGTAGATGAATTAGGTATAGAAATATCTTTCTGACTGAGCATATTACCTCTTGGTTCATCACCCTTATGAGGTGATAAACTGTTTTGGGATTGCTCATATTCATAAGATTCTTCTAACCCTACTTCTTGGTCATGTTCATTATTAAGCCTTTTTCTATTATTCTCAATTCTCTCTTTTGGTTCCTCCAATTTCTTACCACTTCTAGTGACAACAGCATTGCAGTGTTCATTAGGTATCTGATTTTCTATGAAGTTCTTGTGGGCAGTTAAAGATTCTACTTGAAAGGCCAGTTGACTAACCATTCCTTTGAGATTTTCAATTTCTTTGTTTTGATTAGCCATAAACTTGTCAAGCAAAGATTCTACCCAAAAAGAATTTACCTCTTCCGTTGGAGTTTGCAATTCCTCACTTTCATTCTTACCATGATGATGACCATGTAACCTTCTTTCTTCAGGATCCCATTGGTTATGATTCAAGGACATTTCTTCAAATAGTGCAAAAGCATCATCCATGGTTTTACTCATAATAGCTCCCCCTGCAGAAGTATCAACAATTAGGCAGGTATCATAAAGTAAACTATAATAAAACGTATGGATTAAAGTCCAATTTTCAAGGTTATGGTGCGGGCACTTCCGTAGTAAATCATTGAACTACTCCCAAGCCTTGTTAAATGATTCTCCATTTTTCTATGCAAAGTTCATGATTTGATTTCTCAATTGGATGGTTTTACTTGGTGGAAAGTACTTCATCAAGAAAGCATTTGACAGTTGTTCCCATGTAGTAAATGCACCAGTAGGTCTAGAATGTAGCCGAAATCGTGCTCGGTCCCTGAGAGAAAAAGGAAATAATCTTAGTTTTAATGCATCATCAAAAACTCCATAAATCTTAATGGTATCGCAATATTCAAGAAAAAGATGTAAGTGTTGATTGGGATCTTCAATTGGATCTCCTCCAAATTGATTCTGCTGGATCATAGTTAAGAGGGCAGGATTAATCTCGAAACTATAGGCTTCAATGTTGGGTTTGATAATGCTAGAATGTATTTATGGTGACCTGGGGACAACATAGTCCCTAAGTAATCTCTATCCTGCCATTGGAATTAAATTTCCTGTATTGTCTAAGGCAGACATATTAAGTAACTCAAGTAAACAGAGAAGAGAAAAAAGACAAAACATAAAATAAGCCTAGTATAGCAATACTCTCAATATCTTCAATATTGAAAAAACTAAGGTCTCCCCGGTAACGACGCCAAAAACTTGATGTGATCCGAAAGGACACACTTTTAGATAGAAGCAAGTAGACTCGTTTCAGGTGTCGCGGCCAAAGGTATTGGCGTACAGGGCTATTGTCACTCCCTGGCACGGCTCCAAAAACTTGTTGTCCCTAACTTGCATTGTCCGCAAGTGCACGAATACTCGAAGTAATAAAGGAAATATCGATCCCTAGAGAGACCTATGCTGTCAAGTACCGAATAATTGATTTCTTCATATCTAGGCAATCGAAAAAGAGAAAGGCAAGCAGAGAGCGAAAACACGCGGGAGAATAATGTCAGAGAGAAATTGGGACTAGGGTTTCATTCTCTTGGATTTCCATGACTAGATATGCAAAGATGTTCATCAATCGAATTCTAACATGATAAAGACTCAATTTACTTCAAAAAGGGATTATCTCACTTTCGTGCAGATAACCATGCAGAGATAAATCTTCACTTTCGCGCAAGATTCATCCCAAGCTAAAGATAAGTAAATCATCAATCAAAGGACTCAAAGATTACTTTCGTGCATTCGAATTCTAAGTTGATTGCCTCGGGTGGAATCTCGAGGATCACTTTCGTGCATCCGAGACTCAACACACGTTTTACCTATGGTTCTCCAACGTTCCGATCTTCACTTTCATGCAAGATCTCCACATTTGACACAATAACTAAATCCTAAGTTCATTAATATCATCATGGCAATTTAACTTACTAAAATAAAGAAATAAGAACTTAACCTAGTTTCCTACGGTGAGTTCCTATTAATCAATTTTAGGGTTCCAAGTTCTCAAGCAAATCACCTTTTGGTCCTTATTGCGAAAACTCTAAATCATGATGACAAAAAGCAAACTAAGGAGAATCTTATTGCAATAATCACATAGGTAAAATTATCAAAATAGAATAATCATGATGAAAGTAAAAGATTATCTAGTCATTAAGAAAATGAAAGGGAATTACTCCCCCATGTCCCAAAATAAGTTAAAGCTCGCATGGTGAAGGAATTACAAAATACCATAATTTCAGAAGATCAAAAATCAACATGAAAGGAGTTTTAGGAAAATACAGCACAGCTGTGAAATATTTCACAGCCGTAATTTGCAATGAAAGTGGAGAATAGTGCCGGCGCTACTTCTTCATTTGATTTCTCCTCCAATTGATCTCCTTTTGTTTTGAAACTTCTGCCACGTTGTCTCCTTCTCCAGGCGAAGCTTCAGTATGAAAATCATGGCCTGAGGTGCTCTGGATTTGTCGCAGCGGCGGAACCCTAAGCGGCGGCGTGTACTGTGATTTCTCCCTTGATAGTGGATGCAATTTGGGGCTATTGGTGTCTACCTGATCCTCTCGTCGTAAGCTTCCTTTTTTCTTCTTACAGCATCCAATTTAGTGTTCTAGATCGCCCGCAATAATCTCCACAAAAATCGGGCGTCGAAATTGACCTGGGAGTCGCGTTCAAAAACAGAAATACGGTAGTGTAATAGTTCACGGCACTGCCGTAAAATCGCTCGAGTGTTCTGTTCTGAAAGTACTGGGAAATACGGTACCGTAATATGGTTCACGGCACTGCTGTAAAATCGGCTGAACTCACTGGTCGGAAACGTCTGGAAAATACAACCTGTGAAATAGTTTACGGCAGTGCCGTAATTTCAGCAATGGTCTCTGTTCCGAAAGTGCTCCAAAATATGGCCGTGTAAAATCTTACGGCAGTGCCGTATTTTTCGCACAATCTTTTGATCTGAAGTTTTCCCAAATTACGGCAGGTGACCGATATTATGGTATCATATGGAAATATGGTACCGTAATATAGATTATGGCACTACTGTATTTTGGTGAGTTGCTCCGTTTTGCATGAAATTTGTCATGTATCTCCTTCTTGATGCTGAGAATTCTTCTATGTGTTTGATTTTGCTCGAAAACACCCTAAAATGATGCCTTTTGCCTGAAAATCATGAAAAACCAAAATAGAAGTAGACTTTGCAATATTTGATGGATTCAGCATAAAAACAAGTAAAAGATCCTCAATTTAGCATGAAAAGGTATCTAAAATGATAGAAAATTTACTATATATTTTGGTGTCATTAGCTGCCGACCCAACATGATGGGATCTTCATCATTGAGGATGAGCCCAGGACTTATGATGAGGCAGTCAGTGGACCAGACTCCGAGAGATTGCTGATGACACCAAAAAATATAAAATATTTTGTATTATTTTATATATCTTTTCATGGTAAATTGAAGCTCTTTTGCTTATTTTTGTGCCAAATTTATCAAGTATTGCAAAATCTACTTCTATTTTGGTTTTTCATGAATTTCAGGTAAAAAGGCACTATTTTTAGGCATTTTCAAGCAAAATCAAATACATGGAAGAGTTACTATCATAAAGAAGAGGATGCATGACAAATTTCAAGCAAAATGGAGCCATGAACCAAAATACGGCAGGACCGTAATATATATTACGGTATTGTATTTTCGTACGCTGCTGTAATATCAAAGAACTGTCGTATTTTGGCTAATTTATCATCAGAAGATTTTACAAAAATTACGGCACTGCCGTAAGAATTTACACGGGTCGTAATCTGAAGCACTTTCAAACCAGAGATATTTGCTAATTTTACGGCACTGCCGTAATAATTTACACATGCCGTAATTTCCAGACAATTCCGACCAGAGAATTCAGACGATTTTACGGCACTACTGTAACTTATATTATAGTGTTGTAATTGCCAGAGATTTTGGATCAGAGAACGCGACTGAAATTACTGCAGTGCCGTAACATAAAACACGGCCGTAATTCTATTTTTGAACGCTTCTTCCACGGTCAAATTTGAAGCCCATTTTTTGCGAAGATGATTGCGGATGATCCATGCCTTTAAATTCAAAGCCGTGAGAAGAAGAAGGAGAGCCTCCAAGGAGGAGAACACGGTAAGGGCGAAAGCCCAAATTTTCATCCACCATACGGACAGAAATCGAGTTCCACGCCGCCGCCAATGGTTTCACCGCCGTCAAGCACATAGTGCATCTCCGACCGTGAAATTTGAGGGGAAGCTACACCTGGAGGAGGAGAAAACTTGCCAGAAGTTTCAGAATGAAAGGATATCAATCGGAGGAGTAATCAAAGAAAGAGGAGGCACCGACACTGTTCACAGCGCCCCCTTTTGCAAATTACAGTTGTAATTTATATTATAGCCATGGTGTGTTTTCTTAAACTCTCTTTCTCTTTGATTTTGAATCTTTTGAAACCAAAGATTATTGTAACTCCTTCACCATGATAGCTTAAACCTCCTTTGGGACATGTGGGGGGGGGGGGGGGGTAATTTCCCTTGATTTTATATGACTAGATAACTTTTACTTCGTCAAGATAGTTTTATCATGATAATTCTGCTTTTGTGATGACTTGTCTTTAATTCTCCATAGTTTCATATTGTCTTCATGTTTTAGAATTTTGTGAAATAGATGGAAAGGTTGATTGTAAAATTTGGAACCCTAAAAATCATTGAGTTTGGAACTTATCGTAAAAAAGTAGGTTTGTTCTTTGAATTATGATTTTTAGTGATTTTATTGCCATGTTGATAAATTGAATCTAGGACAAGTTATTGTGTTAGACTTGATTTGATCTTGCATGAAAGTGAGGATCGAGTTGTCGGAGAACCTTAAGTAGAACCTGTGTTGAGACTCGGATGCACGAAAGTGATCCTTGAGATTCCACTTGAGATAATCTACTTAGAATTCAGATGCATGAAAGTGATCCTTGAGTTCTTTGTTGATGGTTTACTTATTTTCAGCGTTGGGATAGATCTTGCACGAAAGCGAGGATCGGTCCCTGCATGATTGTCTGCGCGAAAGTGAGACAATACCTTTATAAAGTAAATTATATCTCTATCATGATAAAATTAGATTGACAACCTTTTATTCGTATCTAGTCATTGAAATTAAGGTGGATGAAACCCTAGTCCCAGTTTATCTTTGTTTATCTTTATACTCTTCCTATCATTTATTTGCATTATAATCGATTGCTTAGCTAGTAAGAATGCAATTATTTGGTACTTAACAATAAGGTCTCTGTGGTTCGATATCTTGCTTTATTACTTTGAGTATCCGTGCACTTACGGAGTACAACAAGTTTTTGGCACCGTTGCCGGGGACCTTAGTTTGTTAATATCAAAATAGTTGTTAGTATTGCCAGACTAAGTTTTATTTGTTTTAGATTTAACTTGTTTTCTATTTTTGCAGGTTTTGGATTTTTACAAGTTGTGACAGAACTGTGATTTCTGAAATTTGTGAATTTGCTTGTGTTTTGTATTTTCTATTTTTTTATATATTCTAAAAAATAAAAAAAAGAAAAATTTTTATTGATTGATGTTGGATAATCTTTCTGTTCTTGATAGATTTGAAGAGATGTCTTTTAGTTACAACTCCTAGGCAACTGAAAGAGGTGAAGTATACATGCCACAAGAAAGGTATGAAGATGATTCATTGTGCACTCTTGTAGATAAATTAAATTCTTGTATGCACGCTGTTAGATGTGATATTTGTGGTTGTTTTGATCATTATACTTCTGATTGCCAAATTTTTAATGCTTCAAAATTCTAATTTATCTTGGTATCAAGATGATCATTATAATTCTAAATGGGAAAATCCAACTTCTATTTATGAGGATTGCTCAAATCATGTTTCTGAACCATACTTTGTGGATACTGCAGAATCTAGGTTAGAATTCATGTTTAAAAAATTTATGACAAATCAAAGCCAAATCATGATGAATCAAAGTAAGAATATTGAAGATCATAAAGGGATAGTCAGTCAGCTTGCTTCTCAAGTAAAATCTTTAACTGCGAATTCTAAAATTTTAGAAGCCTAGTTAGCACAACAAGATTGTTTATTTGAGTTTGAAACTGAAGAAATTAATTTAGAAAATTCCCCCTCTGATTATGATTGTTTTGAGATTGAGCCTTATGTGAACATTAATGAATCTCACTCTAATTTTGATAATTATAAAATTGATTCTTTTGATAATTTATTTGTGGAAAAGTTTGAGGAAATTGAAATTGAAAAACCCTCTTTTGATGAAATTAATTCTTTTGATGATATATTATTTGTGGTTACTTATGATGAAGGATATGAAGGGACTAATCTAGAAAAGTCTTACTCTGATTTTGTTGATAACTTTGAAATCAATGAATGGTTTGATTGTGAGCATGAGGAACTTGAAAATGATTTGAAAATTACAAACATTGTTGAATCTCAATCTGATGCTTTGCCCATATCTATTGTTCAATCTTCTGATTTCATTGAAAATTTATGTTTTATTAAGGTATTGTTGTATCCCAACAAGTAGGTAAACAAAACTTATTTCTGAAGTCGCAGCCAAAACCTAAGTGTTGGTGCACAGGGACTTGTCACCCTCTGATACGGCTCCAAAAACTTGTTGAGTCACCACACTTGTTGTTATCTCCACAAGTGCACGGATATTCGAAGTAATAAAGAAGATATCGATCCCATAGAGACCTATGTTGTCAAGTACCAAATAATTGATTTCTTCCTATCTAGGCAATCGAATAGAAGTTAAGCAAAGATTGAAAACACACGAAAAAAATACTATCAGAGAGAAACTAGGACTAGGGTTTCGTTCACTTTAATTTTCATGACTAGATATATAAAGGTATTATTCATCAATCAAATTCTATTTTGATAAAGGCTTAATTTACTTGGCAAAGAGATTATTGCACTTTCTTGCAAATAACCATGCAGATACCAATCCTCGCTTTCGCGTAGATTTATCCCAAGCTACTGATAAGTAAATAATCGAACAAAGAACTCGAGGATCACTTTCATGCATCCGAATTCTAAGTTGATCGCCTCTAGTCGAAACTCAAGGATCACTTTCGTGCATCCGAGTTTCAACACAAGTTTTACCTATGGTTCTCCAACGTTCCGATCCTAACTTTCGTGCAAGATCTCCACATGTGACACAATAACTTAATCCTAGGTTCATAATTATCACCATGGCAATTTAAACTACTAAAATAAAGAAATAAGAACTTAATTTAATTTCTTACGGTGAGTTCCTATTATTCAATTTTAGGGTTCCAAGTTCTCAAGCAAATCATCTTTCGGTCCTTATTGCGAAAACTCTAAATCATGATGACAAAAAGTAAACTAAGGAAAATCTTAAAGCAATAATCGCATAGGTAAAATTATCAAATTAGAATAATCATGATGAAAGTAGAAAGTATCTAGTCATTAAGAAAATCACAGGGAATTACTTCCCCATGTCCCAAAGAGTGTTTAAGCTAACATGGTGAAGAGAATACAATATTCCATAATTTCAGAAGATCAAAAATCAAAGGAAAAGAGTGCTTAGGAAAATACACCACGACTGTGAAAATAAACGCAGCCGAAATTTGTAGAAGAGGCGTCGATGAAGAGTGGTAGCGCCTCCTTTTTCCTTGATTTCTCCTCCAATTGATCTTCTTTCGTTATGAAACTTCTGGGATGTTGTCTCCTCCTCCAGGCGAAGGTTCAGTGTGATTTTCACGGCCGGACATGCTCTGGATTCGTCGCGGCGGCGGAACCCTAGGCGGCGGCATGAAATGCGATTTCTCTCTGTAGATTTGATGAAAATTGGGGTTTTCGGTGTCTTTGTGTTCCTCTCGTCGAAGGTTCTCCTTTTCCTTCTTAAAGCCCTAGATCGTCCACTATCCTCTCCGCAATAATCAGGCTTCGAAATTGACCTGGGAGTCGCGTTCAAAAACTGAAATACGATAGTGTAATAGTTTACGGCCGGGCCGTAAAATCGGTCACATTCTCTGATATGATATTGTCTATATAATACGGCACCGTAAAATGGTTCATGGCACTGCCGTAAAATTGGCTAAACTCTCTGGTTGAATTCGTTTGGAAAATACGGCCCGTGTCAAAGTTTACGGCAGTGCCGTATTTTCAACAATTTTCTCTCTTCTGAATGTGCTTCAAAATACGGCATGTGTAATTTCTTATGACAGTGCCGTATTTTACACAAAATCTTCTGTTTGGAAAATTCACCAAATTACGGTAGTGCTCTGATATTACGATAGCGTACGAAAATACGGTACCGTAATGCAAAATACGGCACTACCGTATTTTGGTGTGTTGCTCCGATTTGCTTGAAATTTGTCAGGTGATCTCCTCTTTATGATGGTATCTCTTCCATATATTTTATTTTGCTCGAAAATGCCTCAAAGTAGTGCCTTTTTACCTTAAAATCATGAAAAACAAAAATAGAAGTAGACTTTGCAATATTTAATAAATTTAGTATAAAAATAAACAAAAGATCTTCAATTTTGCATGAAAAGATACATAAAATGATACAAAATATACTATATATTTTGGTGTCATCAAAATAGATAAGGCTCAAACTTTGCTTGTCCTCAAGCAAAAATCAAAATTTGATTAAAAGAATAACCTTTTCATGCTCAATAAATTTCTAAAATACAATCATCATTGAAAAGAATTCATCAATTTATTCATAAAGCTTCAAATAAATATATCATCCTTAGAACTCAACCCTCTGGATCCACAATTCAATTAAATAAAATTTTGCAACTTGTATAATAATTAGAATTTACAATCTCAAGATTTCACCCAATTTCAGTTCAAATCTATCATGCTTTTGTTTATAGGAATTAGGTTTCCAATATCTTTTTCCACACAAAAATTTTCATGTATTTTGTTATTTTCGCATAGATGGCATGTACATACACACTTTTTATTTTGACTTCAACTCTTTTCTTCGGTACCACTATCAATTTTGCATAGTGCCAAGTAGAGGAGTCTTATTCTTTTTATCTCTCATTATTTTTTTCATGCATAGACTTCAACCCATGTCTTAGGTACCACTATCAATTTTACATAGTACCAAGTAGAGGAGTCTCTCACTATTTTTATGGATCTTGGATTCTTATTTCCCAACAAATAGCAAAAATAGACTAAACATCTACTAGGTTGATCAATTGATCTCAATTCTCAAATCATACTCATATACTCATTTTATTCAAAAGAATAGTTTCACTTTTAGATTTTATCCCTCAAATAATATATCTATCTAAAATTTCATGAATTAACCAATGTCAAATTTTCACAAATAGATATATATTGAAGAAATAAATCTAACAAGATAAGGTTCATCTCTAATCATGAATTTGAATTTATTCATCATCAATCAATTAATCAACAATATAAATCAAGAGTGTACTCATCATCATCATCAAATATCACAATATCATCAAATATATAAAAACATGTCATCATGTATACTACAACCATATCGAAGATAAATCATCAGAATATCAAAATATCATAATACAACCCCATCGAAATAGTAAAAATCAGTATCATCACAATCATCATACAACCACATTGAAAAGAAATATAAGTATGTGAAATAGAATAGCAGTGGCAGCGGGCATAGAGTTGTAGAAGCATCATCCTTCCCTTCATCACATGAAACATCAATAAGATATAGAAAATAAAGTATAGCAAAGAAATAAGGGAAGATAATACTCACAAAACATCTACTCCTCATCATCGGGTCGTCTCTCCTCGGTGTCCCTTGCAGCTTGATCACCGTAGCAATCATAATACCTCTGGTCTTCATATCCAAATCGATCATAGAGGAAGCTCCTCATATCCTCCATGTGATTGCTCAATTTCTCTACATCTTGATGGAGGTGCCAAAGAGATTCAGTCACCTTCCCCAAGGAGTCAATCACCCTCTCCATGCGGCATTCCTGATTATACATCTGCGCATGTAGAGCCTGGAATCCTGGATCATGAGCACTAGCAAATCCTCCTCTAGGTGTGTGTGAAGAATCACTAGAGGGGTGCGAAGAATCACGAGGGGGGGGGGGGGACTCCATGCCATAGGGGTCACCTCTCCTACCCCATGTGGGTGGTGGTGGAACGGTGTCAAGTGGCGGTGTGAAAGCTGCTTCGACGGCACTTGGAGATAACTTCCAATTCGCTCTGTCCTTGACTGTGGTCTTCTCAATGTGGGGGTAAAGGTAGAGTACGGGTATTTGGTCCAAGGACCAAAAAAAAGGTATCTCCCACTTTCACAATCATCTTCATAGCTATGCAAGACTCAAGGGCAAGCCTTGCATTTCCCTTTGCGAGTTCCACTCCATAGGGCTCTATTCCAAAATACTGGGCTATAGGAGTGATCAATCCTCCTATCACCACAGCTCCCCTTTTCGCCCTAGCCACCTTGTCCATATGTTTTACCATAAAGAAGGCCACATCCACAGCAAATCCATTCAGCATTCCCCATAGAAAATACAACTCATGTTGACGGACCATACCGTCGCTGTCTCCTCGACCAAACACAGTGTGTGCTAGCACTCTATGTGCATACTTGATACATGGGTTCATGATTTTTGAGGCTCTAGCAGAAACAACATAGTAATGACCTTTATTAGTAATTTGATTCCAAAAAATGCTCTCCATGAATCCAAGGGGTATCTCGGTGTAGCCATCTGTACTCAAACAAAAGATATCTCTAACCTCCTGCAGTGTGAGATTCCTTTCTTCATTGGCTAGTCTAAAAGTGATTTCCCCTTCCGTAGGTCCTTTTGAGAATTCCCTCAAATCAATAATCAAACTACTCATTGATGACACCAAAATATATAGTATATTTTGTATCAATTTATGTATCTTTTCATGCTAAATTGAGGATCTTTTTGCTTATTTTTATGCTAAATTCATCGAATATTACAAAGTCTACTTCTATTTTGGTTTTTCATGATTTTCAGGTAAAAAGGCACTATTTCAAGGCATTTTCAAGCAAAATAAAATACATAAAAGGATTCCCAACATCAAGAAGAGGTCACACAAGAAATTTCACGCAAAATGGAGCAAATCTGCCAAAATACGGCAGTACCGTAACCTATTTTAAGGTACCGTATTTTCATACGCTACCGTAAAATCCGAGCCCTGTCGTAATTTGGGGAGTTTTCCAAATAGAGAGTTTTCACAATTTTACGGCACTCCCGTAAGAAATTACACGGCCGTAATTTTGAAATGTTTCCGACCAGAGACTTTTGCTGATTTTACAGCACTACCGTAAGCCATTTTACGGTGCCATATTTCCCAGGCGATTCAGACCAGAGAACTCAGCCAATTTTACGGCACGGCCATAAACTATTTTAGGGCACCGTATTTTGGGTAATTTTTTATCAGAAACTTGTGAAGAAATTATGACACTACCGTAATGTATTTTACGGTACCGTAATTGCAGTTAAAAACGTGATTTTTCCGGTCTGAAACTTGCGAAGACCATAACTTTGGATCCAGAACTCTAAATCAAGATCTGAATGATGTTCCGGACTTGACTTTAAGAGGTGAAGACGCACGAAGTAAAAGGGTGAATTTTTATCGAGATTTGAGGGAGCAATCAACAGAGAGGCAATTAGGGTTTGGCCTCACGCCGAGAGGCGTAGAGGGCACCTCAGGCAATGATTTTCATGCAGAAGCTTCACCTGGAGGAGGGGAAGACACCACAGAAGTTTCAGAGTATTTGGAGTCCGATCGGAGGAGGAATCAACGAAACAGCGGTGACACTGCTGTTCATCGAAGCAAATTACGGTTGTAAAGGATTTTACAGCCGTGTTGTAACGTTGTATTATAACCCAGATTTTTTTAAAAAATAATAATTTTAGAAAATTGAAAATTGAAATTTTGATTTTTAGGGATTTTTCTATATTTCTTTCCGGTATTTTTATAAGGTGTAAAACTTGTTTTTTTAAAAAAAAGCTTTAAATGCGTTAGCTGGGGCTCAAACCCGCGACGCATGTACGTGTGGTGGTTTAGCTAAACCACCGAGCTAAGTTTGCTTTTTAGTAATAAACCACGCCCATTTAATTTGATCGGGTTTTGGTTTATTCTCGGGCGACGAGTGAACTCCTCGTCGTCTTTGTTTTTCGCGGTGACTGAGTCACCGCCGCAGCCGTGCTATTTTTGGGACGCGTCTCGCATCTATTTAAGAGGGCTTCTATTTGCCCTAGTTCTTCGTTTAACCTGGAGACTCTTCGAGCCGCAACGTGCCGCCAGGAGGGAGCAATCAGAGCTTGAAGGAGATCGCCGGAGTTGTAGCCGTTTTTGCCTTCTACGCAGCCGGCGACAACGATATCTCTGTTCTGGGCTACGATACAGCTTCGTAGCAAGGTAAGCATGCTTCATTAAAGTTTTGGTGAAGTTCCATTTCGTTTTAGATAGTTTTTGGTGTCGACGGCGGCGACGCCACCGTCAATACTGGCGGCTGTTGGGAGGGCTTCGACCGTGCGTTGAAAGCTCACGGTAGGTAGCTGTGAAGCTTTCTGGCGACGTCGGAAGCTTCCTGGTGAAATCTAAAGGTGAAAGGACGCTCGACGCGCCATCAGGAGCTCGTCAGCGCTAGCGGCGGATGTTTGTCCGGCCGCCTTGCACGGCGGCGATGGGGCGGCGTGAGCGAGCGGCCGGTCTAGTTTGATTTCGGGATTTGAGTTTGGTTTATTGGAAATAAACCCGGCTCGCTGAGTTTGGAATTGATTTGGCCGGTTCAACAGTTTGGGCGGTTCAATTTCAATTTTAGCCCAGTTCTTGTATTTGGTCCGGTTCGGCTCTAATACGGTCGAATCCTAGCCGGTTCAGGTAGCCGTTGGAAAGCTTATGAAAATACCTATTCAATGGTATCCTGTGTGTCATTAGATGATTCGCATATTTTTTGTAATTTAGGTTTTAAGTGTCGGTCTGGCTTGGTTCAGGTCGAATCTGACCGGTTCACTGTAATCCTGTGCGGTTCAGTGGGTTCTGTGTCCGGTTCACTGGATCCAAGATCGGTTCCCCCCTGGTTTTGAGATGTTTCGCTTATGTTGGTAGTCTCTGTTTTCCAATTTGAATCTTATTTGATAGAGTTCTTGTACAAATTTGTATTTCAGAGTCATTTGAACTACTGTTTGGCTTGCATCGTTTTTCTTGGCTTTTCGGAGGTAAGACCTCAAACCAGATTCCTATATATAAAAGTTTGTTATCGTTATCTTCATTAACTCAAATAGTATAGTAGATTTGCCAGCTATTGTGTTGCCATGTATGTTTACAAATAAATGTTCACTACCAGTCAAGTATGTTTCAAGCAAGTTTATTGTTTTCAGTATCCACGTTGTGGACAGTATATGTGTGAACAGTTGCATGTTATTTGAGCACATACCTAGTAGTATCCACTCCGTGGACAGATCAGGGTCCCAAATTAGCATGCACCGGGATACGTGACGCATGGTAGCGCGTGTGTTCACCATGTGAGGTGAATGATTCACCATATCATGCGTATTTGGGGTGACGACCCCACGAGCAAGTAGGTATTGCTCATAGTGTTTCTTTGCATAATATTATTGATCTCCTATTAACCAAATTGTTTCAGCTCTTTCAGTTATATTCCAGTTTACAGTTTACAGTATTCAGCTTGTTGCCATCTTATCATTTATGCTTTTTGCTAGTTTTCCCTCCTTTGGATCTAAGGGACTACCCTTTCTTCTGGGGAGAGGCTTGCTTAGCATTTTTGTGCTAACCCCCGAGGGATGTTGTGTAGTGGCAGATCAGGAGGAGTCAAGTCGTCCAGTAAATCCCCGCAAGCACAGTTACGCTTGAAGATTCAGGTGGCAAGAATCCATGAGTTAGCTGTTAGAATTTAGTTGTTAGTTGCTTTTATTTAGATTTTCTGTAGTAGCTAGTTGAATCAATTGAATCAGTTGTAAACCTTCTTGGATATTAGTCAGTCAGATTTGCAATTGCTTTAATAAAAGATATGTTTTTCTTCCTCTCTTATTGGATTTTACACATTGCTAAATTCGAGGTGTAACACATGGTATCAGAGGAAAAATTTATGTTTCTGTGCCATGCTTTGAGGATACTAAAAAATCTAGCTTAGAGACTATGTTAGAAAGATTTATGGCTCATCAAGAAAAAATTATTGCTGAACAGAGACAAATCCTGACCAATCAAAGAAAGCAAATTGAGGATCCTAAGGGTTTAGTTAACGAAATTCCTTTTCAAGGAAAATCTTTGACCGCTAATACTGAATTGCTAGAAACCCAGATTGCACAACAAGCATGTTTATTTAAGTTTAATACCGAAAAGATTGATTTAGAAAATTCCCTTTGTGATTATGATTGTTTTGAGATTGAGCCTTATGTGAATATTCATGAATCTCACTCTAATTTTGATTGTTGTGATATTGATTCATCTACTAATTTATTTGTGGAAAAGGTTGAGAAAATTGAAATTGAAAAACCTTCTTTTGATGATAATTCTGATTTTGATGTAAATTTATATATGGTTGAATCTGATGAGCATGATGAAGCTTCGAAAATTATAGACATTAATGAACCCCACTGTGATTTTGGTGATATTGTTGAAATTAAAGATAAATCTCTTGTGGTAAACCCTGATTCTATTAATTCTTTTTCATATGATTCTGATTTTAACTCTTCTGATGATGAATTATTTGGGAAGCATGAGGAAATTGATTTTGAAGAGTCTCATCTTGATTTTGATATTGATAAACTATGTGATTGTGAGCATGATGAACCCGAAGATGATTTGAAGATTACAAATACTAATGAATCTCACTCTGATGTTTTGCCCATATCTTTTGTTGAATATTTTGATGAATTTGAAAAATTATGCTTTATTGAGGAATCTAATGAAAGACATAAACATTATTATGATGATCCAATGCTTGATTATTTTGATCAAAGTCCAACTTCTATTGCTATTGAAAATATTAATCTGAAGAAAGGACTTATGATTTTGCTTTTTGATAAGCATAGGAAGATCGTAAAGATTTCTTTGAGTGGATTTGAGAAGTATGATTTTAATTTCTGCATATTTAAGAAAGCCACTTTGATTGTGATTTATATGAATTTATGGATTTTTGGATTAGTGGCTAAACTTTTAGGACAAAGGAAATGCAGAAAATTATTTGCTCTTTACTTTGGTACTGATTCACCTGCTTCACCATGATATTGATTTTTGGTCAAGCTATGGACCTAAAATTAGCACTTCTTGGGAGGCAACCCAAGCACTTTTGCTTAGTTTAGTTGCTTTTATTTTATTTAATTTTTAGAATTAATTTTTCTTTTTATTTTGCAGGGAAAATAAAATTTTGTGCAAAATACGGCACTGCCGTAATCCACTTTACGGTACCGTATTTTGGAGCTATCTCTCGCACCCACCAGCCGACGATCTCACCTCTAGGACTGTGATCTCTAGCAGGCCACTAGAGATTACTCATTCTACTATTGGCATCATCATCATCGACAGCAGCTTTTCAGCTAGCTGCTTCTTTCCTACTCGACTCTTTCCACCGGCCTCCTTTTCAAACCTCTGGCTACATCTCTGATTCTCCCTTGAGAAAATTATTTTTATCATTATTATTTTCAAGACTGTTTTTGACCTGAGCCTTATGTACCTTAAAATTTGTAGAAAATTTTCAAAAGGCATATCTTTGGACCCAGCTGCATTGGCTTGACAATGATTGAGCATGATCTATATAGTTTTGTGAGTATCACTTGCACTCTCTTATTAATGACTATTTCTTATAGTGCATCTTTGACTTTATCATATTTATACTACTTATTGGTTTTCTCTTGAAAAATGATATTATGGATATATGGAACTCATTGTTTTGATGATGATATTATTCAAATGTGTTGTTAAAATTGATGAAAGCATATGATCCACTTTCTACTATATGATGGCATGATTTATTGATAAAATTTCTATTGATAAAATGTCTTCCTTGATGATGTGAGTATTTATACTTGTGATTAGAGAAAAACCCTATCATGTTAGATTTATTTCTTCAATGCATATCTATTTTTGAAATTTGACATTGGTTGATGCAAGAAATTTTGGGTAGATGTGTTATTTGATGAATAAGATCTAAAGGTGAAACTACTCCTTTAAACAAAATGAGCATATGAGTATGATTTGAGAATTGAGATCAATTGATCAACCTAGTAGATGTTTAGTCTATTTTTGCTATTTGTTGGGAAATAAGAATCCAAGATCCATAAAAATAGTGAGAGACTCCCCTACTTGGCACTATGTAAAATTGATAGTGGTACCGAAGACATGGGTTGAAGTCTATGCATGAAAAATATTGAGAGTGAAAAATAATAAGACTCCTCTACTTGGCACTGTGTAAAATTGATAGTGGTACCGAAGACAAGAGTTGAAGTCAAAAATAAAAAGTGTGTATCTAAGTGGGTACATACCATCTTCACAAAAACAAACAAAATACATAAAAAAAAAATAAATAATAAATAAAAAAAATCATGTGTGGAAAAAGATCTTGGAAACCTAATTCCTGTAAATAAAAGCATGAAAGATTTGAACTGAAAACTTGGTGAAATCATGAGATTGAAAATTCTATTTATTATACAAGTTGCAAAGTTTTATTTGATTGAATTATGGATCTAGAGGGTTGAGTTCTAAGGATGATATGTTTATTTGAAGTTTTGTAAATCAATTGGTGGAATTTTTCATTGATAGGTTGTATTTTATAAATTTATTGAGCATGAAAAGGTTTATCTCTTAATCAGGTTTTGATTTTTGCTTGAGGACAAGCAAAGTTTGAGCCTTATGTATTTTGATGATACCAAAATATATAGTATATTTTATATCATTTTATGTATCTTTTCATGCTAAATTGAGGATCTTTTTGCTTATTTTTATGCTAAATTCATCGAATATTGCAAAGTCTACTTCTATTTTGGTTTTTCATGATTTTCAGGTAAAAAGGCACTATTTCAAGGCGTTTTCAAGCAAAATCAAATACATAGAAGGATTCCCAACATCAAGAAGAGGTCACACAAGAAATTTCATGCAAAACGGAGCAAATCAGCCAAAATACAGCAGTACCGTAACCTATTTTACGGTACCGTATTTTCATACGCTACCGTAAAATCCGAACCCTGCCGTAATTTGGGGAGTTTTCCAAACTGAGAGTTTTCACGATTTTACGGTACCGCCATAAGAAATTACACGGCCGTAATTTTGAGACGTTTCCGACCAGAGACTTTTGCTGATTTTACGGCACTGCCGTAAGCCATTTTACGGTGTCGTATTTCCCAGGCGATTCAGACCAGAGAACTCAGCCAATTTTATGGCACGGCCATAAACTATTTTAGGGTACCGTATTTTGGGAAATTTTTGATCAGAAACTTGTGAAGAAATTACGGCACTACAGTAATGTATTTTACGGTACCGTAATTGCAGTCAAAAACGCGATTTTTCCGCTCTGAAACTTGCGAAGGCCATAATTTTGGATCCAGAACTCCTAATCGAGATCCGAAAGATGTTCCAGACTCGTCTTTAAGAGGAGAAGACGCACGAAGTAAAAGGGTGAATTTTTATTGAGATTTGGAGCAATCAATAGAGAGGCAGTTAGGGTTTGGCCTCACGCCGAGAGGCGTAGAGGGCACCTCAGGCCGTGATTTTCATGCAAAAGCTTTGCCTAGAGGAGAGGAAGACACCACAGAAGTTTCAGAGTGTTTGGAGTCCGATCGGAGGAGGAATCAATGAAACAGCTGTAACAGCGCTGTTCATCGAAGCAAATTACGGCTGTAAAGGATTTTACAGCCGTGTTGTAACGTTGTTTCTCCTTTTTTTTATTGTTTGATCACTCTTAAACTATGAGTTATTGTATCTCCTCCTTCATGCAAGCTTAATACTATTTTGGGACATGGGGTGTAATCCCCTTGATTCTTAATGATTAGATAACTCTTCTATTTTCGTCATGATAATTTTTGCTATGATAATTTTACTTTTGTGATGGATTGTTCTTAGGCTCTCTATAGATCTATGTTATTAATCATGTTTTTAGAGTTTTCGCTATTGACTGAAAGGTAATTGCTTGAGAACTTGGAACTCTAGAATTGCATGTTAGGATCCCTTCCTTAGGTTAGATCTAATTTGATCTGTTATAGTAGATTAATTGCCATGATAATAATATGAATCTATGGATCGAGTCTATTTATCAAATGTGGAGATCTTGCATGAAAGTGAGGATCAGAACGTTGGAGATCCATGAGTAAAACTAGTGTTGAGGCTCGGATGCACGAAAGTGATCCTTGAGATTCCACTAGAGATTATCAACCTAGAATTTGGATGCACGAAAGTGATCTTGAGTTCTTTGATTGATGATTTACTTATCTTTAGCATTGGGAAAGATCTTGGGCGAAAGCGAGGATTGGTCCCTGCATGATTGTCTGCACGAAAGTGAGATAATCCCTTTATGAAGTAAATTAGGTCTCTATCGTAGCAAGATTTGATTAACGAACCTTTATTTATATCTTATCATTGAAATTAAGGTGGATGAAACCCTAGTCCTATGTTTATCTCTCTGATTATCTCCTTAGCATATTCTCTGCATAGTTTACTTTCATCATATTTGGCTTACTTAGCTAGTGAGAAAACATCTATTTGGTACTTAACAATAAGGTCTCTGTGGATCGATATTTTTATTACTTCGATAATTCCATGCACTTGCGGAATCCTATCACTCAAAAACTCCAAAACCAATGGCAAATAAGCGGGTGGAGTCATCTTGAAAAACTTCTTTGCTTGGATCCTATCAAACATCCATAGCACGTCTTCGTACAACCCCTAAGCGTCCAAAGTCCTCTTATCAGCATATTTAGTGTTGATTATTTTCCTCTCCAAGATCTCGTTGAAGAGTCCCCTTCAAGGGGGAGCGCAAGGGGGTGAAACCCTATGGATGGCGCATCTTTGATTTTTAAGCGGAAGCAAGGGTTTCAAGGGATCGGCTGCATGATATATGATCAACTAACATAAAGCTTGATAAAATCTACAAAGGATCATACCAATGCCATAGTTTCGATGGCGCCTTGGAAGCAAAGGCGCAAGTGCTCCTTCTCCAAAGAGGACGCACACAAGAGGATGAAGATGGCTACTTCTTGGTGTTCTTTGTGCTAGCAAAGACCTCCAAGGTGTGCTTGTCGCATGAAGGTGATGAAAAAAAGCTTGGCCGAGCCTCCCTCCTCTTCCTTGCGTCAACACTCTCGCATACCAAAGTGGAGATGCGATTAGAGCAAGAGGAGAAGCGTTAGGCGTTTCTCTTAGGAGATGGCGTTACATGACTTCCAATTATGGAAAGTCATGAAGCCATGCGCTCCCACTCCAAGCAAACCTCCCAAAACGCCTTATGGATCGAACCATGCGTTCACCCATGTGAACCGGTTCAATCCAAATTGGTCCAAACCAATTTGGTTCAAAGACCACATGAAACCAGCCCAAGCCATGGTCTAGATCTCTCTGAACCAAAATGGTTCAAGATCTAACCGTTGATCTCTTGACGCTTCTGATCTCACCGATCTAGCATCACTACTCTCGATCGAAGCTTACCGATCTCAAGCCCTAATCAATCACACATGATCAGACCAGATCTCACTTACAATCAGAGTTTAAATCCCTTTAAACTGAACCGAAACAATTCAGTCCACACGATCAGACTTAAGTAAGCCATATCATCAAATTGTGCGACCCTAAGGGTTTCCTTTAGATGTCGGTAACGATAACTAACGTTATCACGATCAGTGAGGGGTATCTAGCAACACATCACTGTCTCCCGATATAAAGGAAAGAGTCTTCCAAGACTACACCCAAACCACAGCATAAGTGTGAATCCACTTCACTAGGCATACATGTTTCCTTTGCCACTAGATGTTCTTATTGGACAAGCGTGTCAAGCCTGTAGCTCCAATATGATGAGCATGATTAGATCAGATGAACATAGTCATCTGGGTATGGCCATACTCTTTTCTCAATCATCCCATCCAGGGGGCCCCTTTAGAACATCACACTCCTTAAACAAGGAGACGGCAATCCTTTATCTATCACAAGTGCCCTAACCTGACTCAAGATCATTGTCCAAGATAGTCTATAATCATTATGTTTCAAATGATATTGAACTACCTCAAAACAATGACAATCATCATTTAGAAACACAAGTGATCTCAAGTCAGAGGACATGTGCCACTTGATGCAAACAAGGATTATTCACATTGTGACAAGCAATTGAATATCCTACTAGGGTCTGTCCAGTACATCCAATGTACCCATGAGTCTACATCTTATTCCATGCTCGAAGCATCCTATAAGATTAGAATACATATTAGTCTTAACCATATCAAGGCTGTCTCATGTTCACCAAGATATCTCGACTAAGGACTTTATAGCATGTCAGCCCAGCTGAACAGCTTTGAGACATTATTTAGAAGTACACTAATTGCAGCAGAGAAGGTAACAACCTGAATAATAACCATGCCTTTATAAACACAAGAGTTTATTACATGATACTGATACAATCCCAAGGCCTCAAACATTAGCCTTAAGGGCATACCCCAACAATCTCCCACTTGCACTTAATCTAATGGTTGAGAAATCTCAAACCCATATTATTACAGTGCTTCTCATGCTTCTGCTACGCCAGAGGCTTGGTAAGCGGGTCAGCCAGATTGTCATTTGTATGAACCTTGCATATTTTGATCTCGCCACGATCAATGATCTCCCGGATCAAGTGAAACCGTCTCTGTATGTGCTTGGACTTCTGGTGCGACCGTGGTTCCTTTGCTTGTGCGATTGCTCCAGTGTTATCACAGAAGATAACCAAAGGATCTGCACTCGAAGGAACGACACCAAGTTCTCTCACGAACTTACGAATCCACACTGCCTCCTTGGATGCTTCCGAGGCTGCAACATACTCGGCTTCTGTTGTGGAATCAGCAACAGTTGACTGTTTGAAACTCTTCCACACCACTGCTCCACCATTCAAGCTAAAAACATAGCCTGATTGCGATCGGAAATCATCCTGGTCCGACTGGAACGAAGCGTCAGTATATCCTTCTATACTGAGTTCTTCCTGACCACCATATATCAAGAACATATCTTTGGTCCTCCGCAGATATTTTAAGATGTTCTTGACTGCAATCCAGTGTGCCTGTCCTGGATTACTTTGGAAACGACTGGTTACGCTTAACCCGTAAGCGACGTCTGGGTGAGTACACAACATCGCATACATAATGGACCCAATAGCCGAAGCATAAGGCGTATTGTCCATTTCATCTTTCTCAGTCTGTGTTTGTGGACACTGACTCTTCGAAAGATTCAGACCATGTCTGACTGGAAGATATCCTCTTTTAGAATTCTCTAAATGGAATCTCTCCAGGACTTTATCGATGTAAGTACTCTGGCACAACCCGAGAAGCCTCTTAGATCTATCCCTGTAGATCTTCACACCTAATACATAGGCTGCTTCTCCTAAATCTTTCATCTGGAAACATTTCCTTAACCATGCCTTAACCGCATGCATTTCAGGAATATCATTTCCAATGATCAAGATGTCATCGACGTAGAGGACTAGGAATGTAATCACGCTCCCACTAAACCTCTTATACACACGGGTCGTCCTCGTTCTTGATGAAACCAAACTCAGAGATTGATTCATCAAAACGAATATTCCAGCTCCTAGATGCTTGCTTAAGTCCATAAATGGACTTCTTTAACTTGCATATTTTATGACGATCTGATGGATTAGTGAAACCTTCAGGTTGTGTCATATACACATCCTCATTAAGATTTCCATTAAGGAAAGCTGTCTTCACATCCATCTGCCAGATCTCATAATCGTAATATGCAGCTATCGCGAAAAGAATCCGAATAGACTTAAACATGGCTACAGGTGAGAAAGTTTCATCATAATCTATCCCATAGATTTGTTTGAAACCTTTCGCAACTAGCCTGCCTTTATAGGTAACTATGTTACCATCCATGTCAATCTTCTTCTTGAAGATCCATTTACAGCCTATAGGGATTACTCCCGGAGGCGGATCAACCAAATCCCAGACTTGGTTATCTGACATGGAGTCCATCTCGGCTCGCATAGCTTCAAGCCATCTAGCTGACTCCGGTCCACTGACCGCATCCGCATAAGTGAGGGGTTCATCATTATCAATGATGTAGACTCCGTCATAGCGCTCAGGCTGTCGACGGATCCTTCCCGATCTATGCGGTTCCCGTGATATCTGAGCCTCAGGTTGTTCAGTAACCTGTTCTACCGGCTCAGGCACATCCAACTGTGCTTGACTACTTTGTCCTTCCTCTGGATTCTCATCCAGCTTTATTTCTCTCCCACTGGCCTCTTGCAGAAGAAACTCCTTCTCAAGAAATATGGCCGTCCGAGCAACAAAAACCTTGTTCTCTTTGGGATCGTAGAAATAATAACCCTTAGTTTCCTTAGGGTAACCGACAAAGATACATTTGTCAGATCTGCTCTCCAGTTTCCCAGAGGCGAGCTTTTTGACATAAGCCTCGCAACCCCAGATCCTGATAAATGTCAAGCTCGGCTGTTTTCCATACCATAACTCGTATGGAGTCTTAGAAACTGCCTTGGATGGCACTCGATTTAGTACCTTTGCAGCTGTTTCCAGTGCAAAACCCCAAAAGGAGTAAGGAAGAGTAGCCTGACTCATCATAGAACGAACCATATCAAGTAACGTTCTATTTCTCCTCTCGGACACACCATTCCATTGCGGTGTTCCTGGCGGAGTGAGCTGTGAGATAATCCCACACTCCTTCAGATAGTCAGTAAACGTATGACTCAAGTATTCTCCACCTCGATCAGAATGAAGTGCCTTGATATTTCGGCCTAGCTGATTCTGTACTTCATTCTTGAACTCTTTGAACTTGTCAAAAGATTCACTCTTATGTCTCATTAGATAGACATACCCATATCTACTGAAATCATCAGTAAAGGTAATGAAGTACTGATAGCCACCTCTGGCATGTTTACTAAATGGCCCACACACATCACTGTGTATAAGGTCAAGTAAACCTGAAGCCCTTTGACCTTTGTGGGAAAAAGGTGACTTCGTCATTTTACCCATCAAACAAGCTTTGCATGTATCAATCTCCTCATAGGAGATTGATCCCAGCAGTCCATGATCATGCAACCGCTTAATGCGCTTCTTGTTAATATGGCCTAAACGACTATGCCATAGCAAGGTGCTGTCATCAGCATACTTGGCTTTCTTATTATCAATGTTTTGTATAGAATATTCCATGTCCAACATGAATAACCCATTGTTAATTGAACCAGTAGCATAGACAATATTATTAAGAGTAAGATAACACTTTGAAATCTTGCATTCAAAGGAAAACCCTTTCCTGACAAGAGCAGGAATAGAGATAATATTTTTGGTGATACTAGGTACAAAATAACAATTGTTTAATTCCAATACAATGCCAGATGGTAAAGAAATGAAATAGTCTCCTACAGCAACAGCAGCAACCCGTGCCCCGTTTCCAACGCGTAGGTCTACCTCATGCTGTCCCACCTGCCTTCTTCTCTTGAGTTCCTGTACATTTGAACAAATGTGAACTCCACATGCAGTGTCCAACACCCATGAAACAGAAGAAGATGATATCATGACCTCAGTCACAAATATACCTGAGCCAGAAGCAATGCTTCCCCTCTTGTCTCCTTGGAGCACTTTACAGTCCTTTTTCCAGTGACCCAGCTGGCCACAGTGGAAACACCTGTTGTCCTTTGACCGCTTTACCTTCTGTTTCAGAGCCTTACTGTAGTTCTTGACAGGGGCTTTGCCCTTCTTCCCCTTCTTCTTGTTCCTAGAAGGAACCATTAAGACAGAGGTTGAAGGCTTTCCCTTCAGAGTTTCCTCAGTAGTCAAGAGCATATTCAGCAGCTCTGCCGGAGTACAATCGATTTTGTTCATATTAAAGTTAATGATGAACGCATCGAAAGAAGGCGGAAGAGACTGCAGAATAATATCTACAGCAAGCTCCTGGTTGATGGTATGCCCCAGTTTCTCCAGAGCCTCCTTGTGCCCAATCATCTTGAGCACGTGAGCTCCCACTGGGCTCCCTTCAGCCAGTTTGCTCTGAAAGAAAAGCTTTGTCAGATTATAGCGTTCTGTCCTCGCCTGTGCAGCATACAGCATCTTGAGGTTCGCTATAATCTCTATAGCCGACATATCCTCATGCTGACGCTGCAGCGGTGGCGTCATAGACGCTAGCATCAGGCAAGCGACATCAATGCTATCATTGACGTGCTTTTCATAGGCATCACGAACCGCCCTTGCGGCGTTCGCAGCGAGTTGAGGTGGCACAGCCGTCTTGAGGACATACAGTTTCCTCTCTGCCTTAAGAACGATCTTAAGGTGTCCGAACCAGTCTGAGAAGTTTGGCCCAGCAAACTTCTCCCTTTCCAGTAGGGATCGCACATTGAAGCTCATGGTGTTCGTTGCTGCAGGAATCTACAACAATGCAAGAACAGCAAGGTCAGTATCAATGTATAGAATCAATCCAGGACTTAAGAAAGATTCTTTTTCTCACTATTTTATCTGGCTGAAAAATCCAGCAAAACAGCCCGAAAGAGTAGAACTCTTTTAGTGAGATGGGATCCAGATTTCATACTTGGTCTCCGCGTCCCGCTCAGGCGAGATAAGATGCACAGAGAGTACAAGCACTAATTTCTGGTAGGCAGTCCCTGCCAATCGCCAACCCGTGCGATTCCCCTTCATCTGGGCAATCCAGCAGACTGTGCCAACTGAGTTGGTACAACACAATCTCTGACCCCACAGATGGCTGCCTCCATGTGCTACCATATGCGCCACATATGTAGCCTACATGGTCAAGCTGACCCGACCTACTCCCTGGACCACCACGTGCTATGCTGAGCAACGAGAAGCGATAAATCCCTTCTCTGTAACACGCAGGTGTAATCCAGCACCGTCTGAAGATAGATGGACGTGCCCACTGAGTGGGTACAACACGGCTCCAACGATAGTCAGAACAGTGAGGTTTCGCGTCAGAAGGCATTACGTGCTTGATATTTTAGCGTTTGGATTTTAACGGTCTTTTATCTTCTTACTATCAGGCAAATCCTATGGCTATAGCAGAAGATAAATAAATCATGCTGTTCTACTTATATAAACAATAACAGAAAGCATGGATCTTATGTGGTAAAAGCCCATAGCCTAAGTAAGACCTTAAGATACTTAAGTCTTCACTTGCTCTTCTTGGGTCTTTAGCATCTCATCTGGTCCAACCCTGGGCCCTTGCGCCAAGAGCACCTCAGGTGTGCCACCAGCTGAATGCCCCTCTGGGATGTGTGCCTTTGTGCTCTTGTCTAATCAAAATACATTTTGATCTATCTAGACAAGTTTGACTCACAGGTCAATTATACAATAAATTAATTAAAAAGTGATTAACAGATCACAATAATATTAATTTACAGGTTTAATTCCAGGCACGCAGGCCCCAGCACAGCACACATTAAATTGGGCACCCACATAAGAATAAATAAACAAGCATAGGCATCAATCAACATGTGATCCAATTAAAAGAAAATAAAATTTTGAAAAACCCCATTGGCATCAATTTTAATTTTCTTATGTGCCCTACAACCTTACAACGGTCCATTGATAGGGATCCACTCATCCATCTAGTTAGATCCATGCCCCTGCATGCACCAAGTCCTAACTGACTCGAGTTGACCTAATGGTCAACCATGCATGCGCCAAGGGCTGAACAACCTTCAAGAGTTCTGGCAAGCGGGTGTGACCCCGGGCCTAACTCAAGAGTGTTCACAGGTTGTCTCAACCAGACCTCACTACACGCCTGTGATGCAGTCGACCTATAGCCACCTCGTGCTTGCGCACAGGTGCCATCTGGTCGACCCATCTAGGCTGTCAGATGGTCTGATCAGACTAGTTTGATCTAATCTAGGGGATGACTTCAACCCCATCAACCCGTCTAAGGGTTTACAGTAGGCGCAACTTAGATCTAATCATAGGCGCGCAAGTGAAGGTTTGATAAAACAATAACATAAACCTAGCGCCACCATCAAGTCATGCCGCAAGCATGAACAAACAACATGCGCCAACATAAGTGTATTATATCCTATTTTTCGCATGATGAAACAACTAGATCTAATCACTTGCGCAAGCATGGATCACAAGAGCAAACATAGCAATCAAATTAGCATGCATAATTCCAGCGCTCTGATACCAATTGAAGAGTCCCCTTCAAGGGGGAGCGCAAGGGGGTGAAACCCTATGGATGGCGCATTTTTGATTTTTAAGCGGAAGCAAGGGTTTCAAGGGATCGGCTGCATGATATATGATCAACTAACATAAAGCTTGATAAAATCTACAAAGGATCATACCAATGCCATAGTTTCGATGGCGCCTTGGAAGCAAAGGCGCAAGTGCTCCTTCTCCAAAGAGGACGCACACAAGAGGATGAAGATGGCTACTTCTTGGTGTTCTTTGTGCTAGCAAAGACCTCCAAGGTGTGCTTGTTGTTGGGGTATGCCCTTAAGGCTAATGTTTGAGGCCTTGGGATTGTATTAGTATCATGTAATAAACTCTTAAGTTTATAAAGGCATGGTTATTATTCAGGTTGTTACCTTGTCTGCTGTAATAAGTGTACTTCTGAATAATGTCTCAAAGCTGTTCAGCTAGGCTGACAGGCTATATGTCCTTAGTCGAGATATCTTGGTGAACATGAGACAGCCTTGATATGATTGAGACTAATATGAGTGCTAATCTTATAGGATGCTTCGAGCATGGAATAAGATGTAGACTCATGGGTACATTGGATGTACTGGACAGACCCTACTGGGATATTCCATTGCTTGTCACAATGTGAATAATCCTTGTAAGCAGCAAGTGGCACATGTCCTTTGACTTGAGATCACTTGTGTTTCTAAATGATGATTGTCATTGTCTTGAGGTAGTTCAATATCATTTGAAACATAATGATTATAGACTATCTTGGATGGTGAGCTTGAATCAGGTTAGGACACTAGTGATAGACATAGGATTGCCGTCTCCTTGTTTAAGGAGTGTGATGTTCTAAAGGGCCCCCTTATGAGATGATTGAGATAGTGTATGGCCATACCCAGATGACTATGTGCATCTGATCTAATCATGCTCATCGTATTGGAGTTACAGGCTTGACATGCTTGTCCAATAAGAACATCCAGTGGTAAAGGACATATGTATGCCTTGTGAATTGAGTCACACTTGTGCTATGGTTTGGGAGTAGTCTTGGAAGACTCTTTCCTTTATATCGGGAGACAGTGATGTGTTGCTAGATACCCCTCACTGATCGTGATAACGTAAGTTATCGTTACCGACATTTAGAGGAAACCCTCAGGGTCGCACAATTTGGTGATATGGCTTACTTAAGTCAGATCGTATGGACTGGATTCTTTGAGTTCAGATTAAAGGGATTTATTCTCTGATTGTAAGTGAGATCTGGTCTGATCATGTTTGATTGATTAGGGCTTGAGATCGGTAAGCTTCGATCGAGAGAGGTGATGCTAGATCGGAGAGATCAGGGGCATCAGGAGATGAACGGTTGGATCATAAGCCTTGGGGTTCGATTTGGTCTAGACCAAGTGGCTTGAGCTATTTCGGTTTGGTTTGATGAACCAAAGCCGATTTGACATTTTGGATTGAACCGGTTCACAAATATGAACGCTTGGTTCAATGCCAAAATGCGTTTTGGGTTGGCTTGAACGCATGGCTTGATTGACTTCCATTTATGGAAAGTCATCAAGGGCCGGTTTTGCTTCAATGACAAAACGCTTATGCGTTGAGCTCCTCACTTCAACGCCTTGATTCTTTTCGAGGTGTGGTTGACGAAGGTGTGGAGTAGACATCCAAGAGAAGCTCTCGGCCGAACGGATTCATCTCATCAAACCCTTTCCATTCGACAAGAGAAGGCTTGGGTGTCTTGCTAGCACAAGAGATCTCAAGGAAGTGAGCATCTTCATCTTGTGTGTGGACTTGTGGAGGAGACCTAGTTTGATCTCTTCTTCCAAGCCGAATTCCAAGCTTATGGCGTTGGTATGATTTCTCATAACTTAAGTTGATCATATAGTTTCATATGCGATTTTGAAACCCTATTTTCCGCCATGCATGCTAGATGCGCATGATTAGGGTTCTCCCCCCCCTTTATGTTAGGGGTTCCTTCAATTGGTATCAGAGCTAGGCTCTTGATATGATCTATATGATTGCTTTGAAGTGTTTGTGATCCATACATATTGCGCTTACTTGATGCATGCTTTGTTTACATGAAGTTTGCGCTTGTATCATGCTAACATGAAGTTTGCGCTTGTATCATGCTAACATGTAGTTTGCGCTTGTATCATGGCTTTGATGAAGTATGCGCTCCCCCTAGAAGGGGACCCCCTAAAGTTTGCGCTCCCCCTTGAAGGGGACCCCCTTAGATCTAAGGGTTATCAACATGCTAGAAGATATATCTTATGGATGTTCTAGATGTTTGCGCATGTCAAAATGTTTTCTAAAACTTACATCTTGCGCGCATGATTAGATCTAAGGTGCCACTACATTAAATCCTTAGATGGGTTGATGGGGTTGAAAGCATCTTCTAGGTTAGATCCAACTAGTCTGATCAGACCATCTGACAGCCTAGATGGGTTGACCAGATAGCACCTGTGCGCAAGCACGAGGTGGCTATAGGTCGACTGCATCCAAGGCGTGTAGCGAGGTCTGGTTGAGACAACTACTGAACACACATGAGTTAGGCCCGGGGTCACACCCGCTTGCCAAAACTCATGAGGGTGGTTCAGCCCTTGGCGCATGCATGGTTGACCATCAGGTCAACTCGGGTCAGTTAGGACTCGGTGCATGCAGGGGCAAAGGATCTAACTAGATGGATGAGTGGATCCCTATCAATAGACCATTGTAAGGTTGTAGGGCACATAAGGAAATTAAAATTGATGCCATGGGGTTTTTCAAAAATTTAATTTCTTGATTGGATCACATGATGATTTGATGCCATGATGCTTGTCTATTTAGTCTTATGTGGGTTGCCCTATTGTGTGCTGTGCTGGGGCCTGCGTGCCTGGTAAATTATAAGTTAATTTTATTGTGATCTGCGAATCACTTTTTCATTAATTTATTGTATAATTGACCTGCGAGTCAACCTTGTCTAGATAGATCAAATGTACTTTGATTAGACAAGAGTACAAATGCACACATCCCAAAGGAGCATTCAGCTGGTGGCGCACCTGAGGTGCTCTTGGCGCTAGGGCCCTAGGTTGGACCAGATGAGATGCCAAGGAGCTCAAGTGAAGACTTAAGTAAAATTAAGGTCTTACTAGGGTTCATGGGCTTTTACCACATAAGATCATGCTTTCTACTTATTGCTAATAATTAGAATTGCATGTTTAAGTTTATCTTCTACTATAGCCATAGGATATGCCTGATAGTAAGAAGATAAAAGACCGTTAAAATCCAACGCTAACATATCAAGCTCGATAAGCCTTCTGACGCGAAACCTCACCTTTCTGATTATCGTTGGAGCCGTGTTGAACCCACTCAGTGGGCACGTCCATCTATCTTCAGACGGTGCTGGATTTCACCTGCGTGTTACAGAGTAGGGATTTATCACTGCTCGTTGCTCAGCATAACACGTGGTGGTCCAGGGAGTAGGTCGGGTCAGCTTGACCATGTAGGCTACATATGTGGCGCATATGGTAGCGCATGGAGGCAGCCATCTCTGGGATCAGAGACTGTGTTGTACCAACTCAGTTGGCACAGTCTGCTGGATTGCCAAGATGAAGGGGAATCGCACGGGTTGGCGATTGGCTGGGACAGCCTACCAGAAATTAGTGCTTGTCATCTCTGTGCATCTTATCTCGCCTGAGCGGGACGCGGAAACCAAGTATGAAATTTGGATCCCATCTCACTAAAAGAGTGATACTCTTTCGGACTGTTTACTGGATTTTTCAGTCAGACAAAATAGTGAGAAAAGAATCTTTCTTAAGTCCTGGATTGATTCTAAACATTGATACTGACCTTGCTGTTCTTGCTTGTTGTAGATTCCTGCAGCAACGAACACCATGAGCTTCAATGTGCGATCCCTACTGGAAAGGGAGAAGTTTGCTGGGCCGAACTTCTCTGACTGGTTCGGACACCTTAAGATCGTTCTTAAGGCAGAGAGGAAACTGTATGTCCTCGAGACGGCGATACCGCCGCAGCCCGCTCCGAACGCCGCAAGGGCGGTTCGGGATGCCTATGAAAAGCACGTCAATGATAGCATTGATGTCGCTTGCCTGATGCTAGCGTCTATGACGCCACCGCTGCAGCGTCAGCATGAGGATATGTCGGCTATAGAAATTATAGCGAACCTCAAGATGTTGTATGCTGCACAGGCGAGGACAGAACGCTATAATCTGACGAAGCTCTTCTTTCAGAGCAAACTGGCTGAGGGGAGCCCAGTGGGAGCTCACGTGCTCAAGATGATTGGGCACAAGGAGGCTCTGGAGAAACTGGGGCATACCATCAACCAGGAGCTTGCTGTAGATATTATTCTGCAGTCTCTTCCGCCTTCTTTCGATGCGTTCATCATTAACTTTAATATGAACAAAATCGATTGTACGTCGGCAGAGCTGCTGAATATGCTCTTGACTACTGAGGAAACTCTGAAGGGTAAGCCTTCAACCTCTGTCTTGTTGGTTCCTTCTAGGAACAAGAAGAAGGGGAAGAAGGGCAAGGCCCCTGTCAAGAATTACAGCAAGGCCCTGAAACAGAAGGTGAAGCGGTCGAAGGATAACAGGTGTTTCCACTGTGGCCAGCTGGGTCACTGGAAAAAGGACTGTAAAGCGCTCCAAGGAGATAAGAGGGGAAGCATTGCTTCTGGCTCAGGTATATACGTGACGGAAGTCATGGTTTCATCTTCTTCTATATCATGGGTGTTGGACACTGCATGTGGAGTTCACATTTGTTCAAATGTGCAGGAACTCAAGAGAAGAAGGCAGGTGGGACAGCATGAGGTAGACCTACGCGTTGGAAACGGGGCACGGGTTGCTGCTGTTGCTGTAGGAGACTATTTCATCACTTTACCATCTGGCATTGTATTAGAATTGAACAATTGTTATTTTGTACCCAGTATTACCAAGAATATTATCTCTATTCCTGCTCTTGTCAGGAAAGGATTTGCCTTTGAATGCAAGATTTCAAAGTGTGTTTTAACTTATGATAATATTGTGTATGCAACTGGTTCAATAACAATGGGTTATTCATGTTGGACATGGAATATTCTATACAAAACATTGATAATAAGAAAGCCAAGTATGCTGATGACAGCACCTTGCTATGGCATAGTCGTTTAGGCCATATAAACAAGAAGCGCATTAAGCGGTTGCATGATCATGGACTGCTGGGATCTTTCTCCTATGAGGAGATTGATACATGCAAAGCTTGTTTAATGGGTAAAATGATGAAGTCTCCTTTTCCTCACAAAGGTCAAAGGACTTCAGGTTTACTTGACCTGATACACAGTGATGTGTGTGGGCCTTTCAGTAAACATGCCAGAGGTGGCTATCAGTACTTCATTACCTTCACTGATGATTTCAGTAGGTATGGATATGTCTATTTAATGAGACATAAAAGTGAATCTTTTGACAAGTTCAAAGAGTTCAAAAATGAAGTACAAAATCAGTTAGGCCGAAATATCAAGGCACTTCGTTCTGATCGAGGTGGAGAATACCTGAGTCATACGTTTACTGACTATCTGAAGGAGTGTGGGATTATCTCACAGCTCACTCCGCCAGGAACACCGCAGTGGAATGGTGTGTCCGAGAGGAGAAATAGAACGTTACTTGATATGGTTCGTTCTATGATGAGTCAGGCTACTCTTCCATATTCCTTTTGGGGTTTTGCACTGGAAACAGCTGCAAAGGTACTAAACCGAGTGCCATCCAAGGCAGTTTCAAAGACGCCATATGAGCTATGGTATGGGAAACAGCCTAGCTTGACATTTATCAGGATCTGGGGTTGCGAGGCTTATGTCAAAAAGCTCGCCTCTGGGAAACTGGAGAGCAGATCTGAGAAATGCATCTTTGTCGGTTACCCTAAGGAAACTAAGGGTTATTATTTCTACGATCCCAAAGAGAACAAGATATTTGTTGCTCGGACGGCCATATTTCTTGAGAAGGAGTTTCTTCTGCAAGAGGCCAGTGGGAGAGAAATAAAGCTGGATGAGATTCCAGAGGAAGGACAAAGTAGTCAGGCAGAGTTGGATGTGCCTGAGCCAGTAGATCAGGTTACTGAACAACCTGAGGCTCAGATATCACGGGAACCGCGAAGATCGGGTAGGATCCGTCGACAGCCTGAGCGCTATGTCGGAGTCTACATCATTGATAATGATGAACCCCTAACTTATGCGGATGCGGTCAGTGGACCGGAGTCAGCTAGATGGCTTGAAGCTATGCGAGCCGAGATGGACTCCATGTCAGATAACCAAGTCTGGGATTTGGTTGATCCGCCTCCGGGAGTAATCCCTATAGGCTGTAAATGGATCTTCAAGAAGAAGATTGACATGGATGGTAACGTGGTTACCTATAAAGGCAGGCTAGTTGCGAAAGGTTTCAAACAAATCTACGGGATAGATTATGATGAAACTTTCTCACCTGTAGCCATGTTTAAGTCTATTCGGATTCTTTTCGCGATAGCTGCATATTACGATTATGAGATCTGGCAGATGGATGTGAAGACAGCTTTCCTTAATGGAAATCTGGATGAGGATGTGTATATGACACAACCAGAAGGTTTCACTAATCCATCAGATCGTCATAAAATATGCAAGTTAAAGAAGTCCATTTATGGACTTAAACAAGCATCTAGGAGCTGGAATATTCGTTTTGATGAATCAATCTCTGAGTTTGGTTTCATCAAGAACGAGGATGACCCGTGTGTATATAAGAGGTTTAGTGGGAGCGTGATTACATTCCTAATCCTCTACGTCGATGATATCTTGATCATTGGAAATGATATTCCTGAACTGCATGCTGTTAAGGCATGGTTAGGAAAATGTTTCCAGATGAAAGATTTAGGAGAAGCAGCCTATGTATTAGGTGTGAAGATCTACAGGGATAGATCTAAGAGGCTTCTCGGGCTGTGCCAGAGTACTTACATCGATAAGGTCCTGGAGAGATTCCATTTAGAGAATTCTAAACGTGGATATCTTCCAGTCAGACATGGTCTGAATCTTTCGAAGAGTCAGTGTCCACAAACACAGACTGAGAAAGATGAAATGGACAATACGCCTTATGCTTCGGCTATTGGGTCCATTATGTATGCGATGTTGTGTACTCGCCCAGACGTCGCTTACGGGTTAAGCGTGACCAGTCGATTCCAAAGTAATCCAGGTTTGGCGCACTGGATTGCAGTCAAGAACATTTTAAAATATCTGCGGAGAACCAAAGATATGTTCTTGATATATGGTGGTCAGGAAGAACTCAGTATAGAGGGATATACTGACGCTTCGTTCCAGTCGGACCAAGATATGTTTTTAGCTTGAATGGTGGAGCAGTGGTGTGGAAGAGTTTCAAACAGTCAACTGTTGCTGATTCCACAACAGAAGCCGAGTATGTTGCAGCCTCGGAAGCATCCAAGGAGGCAGTGTGGATTCGTAAGTTCGTGAGAGAACTTGGTGTCGTTCCTTCGAGTGCTGATCCTTTGGTTATCTTCTGTGATAACACTGGAGCCATCGCACAAGCAAAGGAACCGCGGTCGCACCAGAAGTCCAAGCACATACAGAGACGGTTTCACTTGATCCGGGAGATCATTGATCGAGGCGAGATCAAAATATGCAAGGTTCATACAGATGACAATCTGGCAGACCCACTTACCAAGCCTCTGGCGCAGCAGAAGCATGAGAAGCACTGTAATAATATGGGTTTGAGATTTCTCAACCATTAGATTAAGTGCAAGTGGGAGATTGTTGGGGTATGCCCTTAAGGCTAATGTTTGAGGCCTTGGGATTGTATTAGTATCATGTAATAAACTCTTAAGTTTATAAAGGCATGGTTATTATTCAGGTTGTTACCTTGTCTGCTGTAATAAGTGTACTTCTGAATAATGTCTCAAAGCTGTTCAGCTAGGCTGACAGGCTATATGTCCTTAGTCGAGATATCTTGGTGAACATGAGACAGCCTTGATATGATTGAGACTAATATGAGTGCTAATCTTATAGGATGCTTCGAGCATGGAATAAGATGTAGACTCATGGGTACATTGGATGTACTGGACAGACCCTACTGGGATATTCCATTGCTTGTCACAATGTGAATAATCCTTGTAAGCAGCAAGTGGCACATGTCCTTTGACTTGAGATCACTTGTGTTTCTAAATGATGATTGTCATTGTCTTGAGGTAGTTCAATATCATTTGAAACATAATGATTATAGACTATCTTGGATGGTGAGCTTGAATCAGGTTAGGACACTAGTGATAGACATAGGATTGCCGTCTCCTTGTTTAAGGAGTGTGATGTTCTAAAGGGCCCCCTTATGAGATGATTGAGATAGTGTATGGCCATACCCAGATGACTATGTGCATCTGATCTAATCATGCTCATCGTATTGGAGTTACAGGCTTGACATGCTTGTCCAATAAGAACATCCAGTGGTAAAGGACATATGTATGCCTTGTGAATTGAGTCACACTTGTGCTATGGTTTGGGAGTAGTCTTGGAAGACTCTTTCCTTTATATCGGGAGACAGTGATGTGTTGCTAGATACCCCTCACTGATCGTGATAACGTAAGTTATCGTTACCGACATTTAGAGGAAACCCTCAGGGTCGCACAATTTGGTGATATGGCTTACTTAAGTCAGATCGTATGGACTGGATTCTTTGAGTTCAGATTAAAGGGATTTATTCTCTGATTGTAAGTGAGATCTGGTCTGATCATGTTTGATTGATTAGGGCTTGAGATCGGTAAGCTTCGATCGAGAGAGGTGATGCTAGATCGGAGAGATCAGGGGCATCAGGAGATGAACGGTTGGATCATAAGCCTTGGGGTTCGATTTGGTCTAGACCAAGTGGCTTGAGCTATTTCGGTTTGGTTTGATGAACCAAAGCCGATTTGACATTTTGGATTGAACCGGTTCACAAATATGAACGCTTGGTTCAATGCCAAAATGCGTTTTGGGTTGGCTTGAACGCATGGCTTGATTGACTTCCATTTATGGAAAGTCATCAAGGGCCGGTTTTGCTTCAATGACAAAACGCTTATGCGTTGAGCTCCTCACTTCAACGCCTTGATTCTTTTCGAGGTGTGGTTGACGAAGGTGTGGAGTAGACATCCAAGAGAAGCTCTCGGCCGAACGGATTCATCTCATCAAACCCTTTCCATTCGACAAGAGAAGGCTTGGGTGTCTTGCTAGCACAAGAGATCTCAAGGAAGTGAGCATCTTCATCTTGTGTGTGGACTTGTGGAGGAGACCTAGTTTGATCTCTTCTTCCAAGCCGAATTCCAAGCTTATGGCGTTGGTATGATTTCTCATAACTTAAGTTGATCATATAGTTTCATATGCGATTTTGAAACCCTATTTTCCGCCATGCATGCTAGATGCGCATGATTAGGGTTCTCCCCCCCCTTTATGTTAGGGGTTCCTTCACTTGTCGCATGAAGGTGATGAGAAAAAGCTTGGCCGAGCCTCCCTCCTCTTCCTTGCGTCAACACTCTCGCATACCAAAGTGGAGATGCGATTAGAGCAAGAGGAGAAGCGTTAGGCGTTTCTCTTAGGAGATGGCGTTACATGACTTCCAATTATGGAAAGTCATGAAGCCATGCGCTCCCACTCCAAGCAAACCGCCCAAAACGCCTTATGGATCGAACCATGCGTTCACCCATGTGAACCGGTTCAATCCAAATTGGTCCAAACCAATTTGGTTCAAAGACCACATGAAACCAGCCCAAGCCATGGTCTAGATCTCTCTGAACCAAAATGGTTCAAGATCTAACCGTTGATCTCTTGACGCTTCTGATCTCACCGATCTAGCATCACTACTCTCGATCGAAGCTTACCGATCTCAAGCCCTAATCAATCACACATGATCAGACCAGATCTCACTTACAATCAGAGTTTAAATCCCTTTAAACTGAACCGAAACAATTCAGTCCACACGATCAGACTTAAGTAAGCCATATCATCAAATTGTGCGACCCTAAGGGTTTCCTTTAGATGTCGGTAACGATAACTAACGTTATCACGATCAGTGAGGGGTATCTAGCAACACATCACTGTCTCCCGATATAAAGGAAAGAGTCTTCCAAGACTACACCCAAACCACAACATAAGTGTGAATCCACTTCACTAGGCATACATGTTTCTTTTGCCACTGGATGTTCTTATTGGACAAGCGTGTCAAGCCTGTAGCTCCAATATGATGAGCATGATTAGATCAGATGAACATAGTCATCTGGGTATGGCCATACTCTTTTCTCAATCATCCCATCCAGGGGGCCCCTTTAGAACATCACACTCCTTAAACAAGGAGACGGCAATCCTTTATCTATCACAAGTGCCCTAACCTGACTCAAGATCATTGTCCAAGATAGTCTATAATCATTATGTTTCAAATGATATTGAACTACCTCAAAACAATGACAATCATCATTTAGAAACACAAGTGATCTCAAGTCAGAGGACATGTGCCACTTGATGCAAACAAGGATTATTCACATTGTGACAAGCAATTGAATATCCTACTAGGGTCTGTCCAGTACATCCAATGTACCCATGAGTCTACATCTTATTCCATGCTCGAAGCATCCTATAAGATTAGAATACATATTAGTCTTAACCATATCAAGGCTGTCTCATGTTCACCAAGATATCTCGACTAAGGACTTTATAGCATGTCAGCCCAGCTGAACAGCTTTGAGACATTATTCAGAAGTACACTAATTGTAGCAGAGAAGGTAACAACCTGAATAATAACCATGCCTTTATAAACACAAGAGTTTATTACATGATACTGATACAATCCCAAGGCCTCAAACATTAGCCTTAAGGGCATACCCCAACACTCGTTGTATCTGGTTTCTTGCATCTCATTTCTAAAGATTATTCCATATGGATTCTCAGGTTGAGAAGGTTCAGCTGGAGCCTTCCCTTTCCTTCTTGGACAGATGGACTTTGTTCTTGGTGCCATCCCAAACAAGCTGCAAACTACACATTCAATGCACCATATAGCAATACAATAATTCAATCTATGCAATGTCTGCATGAATATCAGTTAAATCATAGCTAATGTCTTTGAAAAACTCATTTAAAATCAGAACAGAGGAAAACATGGCAGAAAATAGGGTAGAAAATATGCATGTGGGCTCAATCTAGCTCGATACACTTCACAAATTAGTCCATGAACTCAGAATTGAACTAGGAATCGTCGCCTATCCTCTAAGAAGAAAATGTAAGCAAAAATCTCTTAAAGTGATTAAGAAATGAGGAGGAACGAGCGAAAGGGGCAAAAATTGTGTAAACTTGCCAAAGTGGAGAAATCGGTGAAAAGAGTACCCAATCGACCGTCATAACTTCTTTGGAAGAGTCGCTGGCGTGCTCTAATGGTCGGAGAAGGTCGATGACGTGAGAACGGTGTGGAAATGAGAGAGAATGAGTGGAAAAACCCTAAAAACGGCTCGTGAAACCCTAAAAACAGCATAGAACTCACATGCCAGAATTTAAAATACGGTAGTGTAATGTCTTACGGCAGTGTCATAAAATCACGACTGCTCTCGGGTCAAAACTAGTTCAGGAATATGGTACCATGTAAGTCTTTATAGTATCGCCGTAAAATTCAATCAGCGAAAAATTATTAATATTATTTTTTTTCATGAAAGTAGAATTCGGCCCGTAAACTAATTTACGGTGGTGCCATAATTTTGTCACAACTTTATGGTCTAAAGTGGACTGGAAATACGGTACCGTAATATACTTGACGGCAGTGCCATATTTTGCACCAAATTTTGTTTTACCTACAAAAATAAAAAAAAATTTAGTTCTAAAAGAAAACTAAGATAAAAGTAAATAAAAGAAAGCAAAACTAAGGTTAGAGAGCTTGGGTTGCCTCCCAAGAAATGCTAATTTAAAGGTCATTAGCTTGACCCTCTTGTCACTCGGATTCGATCATGTGTTCATCAATTGCCCTTCTGATTTTCCCTTAAGTTGGGCATTACCTTGAACCACATAAGGCTCAGCCTTGAAACAATTTCCAATTTCGCTCCAAATCTTTTTTCCTTTGTCAAACAATCTAGATTTTCTTCTTCTTTTCCTCCTTTTCCCATAAATTTTATTTTTCTTTTTTTGCAATACTTTATCAACATCCTCAGAAGAATTGTTAGTTTCAATGTTTGAGGATTCATCAAATAAATTGCAAACATCATAAACCACATCATCATTTACTTCAACACTACAACATGATCCTGAGTATGAAATTTTGTTCGAAGAATCATTAAGATCAAACTCAACAGTGTTTTCATAAATTTTAAAAGTGATTTTTCCTTCTTGAACATCAATATGTGCTCCTGCAGTGGCTAAAAGTGGTCTACCAAGAATTATAGAATTTTTGCAGTTTTTCTTCCATGTCTAAAATTACAAAATATGCGGGTAAGAAAAATTCACCTATTTTTATTGGAACATTCTCTAATATACCTACAGGATACTTTACCGATGAATCCGTGAGCTGTAAAGATATGGATGTAGGCTTAAGCTCTCCAATGTTTAGTTTCCTGTAAATGGATAGAGGCATTAGACTTACACTTGCACCCAAATCATATAAGGCTCGGTCAAAAGCCATAGTGCCAATTGAACAAGGTATAGAAAAACTACTTGGATCCTTTAGTTTTGGTGGTAATTTTTTTTTGTATGATGGCACTACAATCTTCAGTCAAAGCTACAATGCAAGTACCATAATCATCTAATTTTCTCTTATTAGACAAAATCTCTTTTAAAAATTTAGCATAAGAAGGCATTTGAGAAATAGCTTCAGTAAATGGAATGCTAATATAAAGCTTTTTTAGGACATCAAGAAATTTGCCAAATTGTTTGTCTAATTTATTTTGAACTAACCTTTGAGGAAAAGGTATAGGTGGCTTGTAGATAAGAGGCAAAGTAGGTTTAGGATTATCTTTCTCACATGGTTTATCTCCTTTTGGTTCATCACCCTTTTGAGGTGGTAAACAAGTTTCGGACTCCTCATGTGAAGAAGATTTTCCTAATTCTAATTCCCTTTCATGATTATCATCAAGCTCTTCTTCAATATCCACAAATTTCCCTCTAGTTTCTCCTAGTTGTTTTTCACTCCTAGTCATGATGGCATTACAGTGCTCCCTAGGGTTTATCTCAGGTTTGGCAGGTAATCTTCCTAGGGGTCCATATGAGGTACTAGCCTGCTATGCAATTTGTGATTCTTGCATTTTATTGTGAGCAACAATACCATCTATCCTTGAATTGATTTGTTTCAGACTCTCATTCAAATTAGAATTGATCTGTTTCAGATTCTCATTCACATCATCATTCTATTTTTTCTGGAACCCCATAAATTGAGTAAACATCTCTTCTAAGCTTGGTTTCTAGGGTTGACTCTGTTCTTGTATTCTTTGTTGAAACCCCCCATGTTCATTCCGCTCACTAGCATGATTATTTCTTTTCCAGGATAAATTATGGTGGTTCCTCCATCCAGGGTTGTAGGTATTAGAGTAGGGGTCATTAGATCTACTTAAAAGGATACCTAGGTCACAAGTGACTTCACTGAATAATTCATAGCAAAACTAGGAATCCATAGAATCGCATGACATGAGCACATGATCAACCTTGTATAACTTGCATAGAACAAGTTAGAGTATTACCTGTGCCATGATGTGAGAGGCGACTTGGAAGATGAAAGGGGCGAGTGCCTCTTCTCCAAAGATATCACACACAAGATGAGAAAGACTTTCTTCCTTGTATTCCTTGTGCTAGCAAAGACACCGAGGAGTCTTGATCGTCTCTTGGAAAGGATGATGTGTGTCCCCTTGGCTGGTCGAACTTCTCTTCCTTGCGTGAAGATGATCCACACGAGAGAGCGAAGAGAGGAGAAAGCTAGAGGAGGAAGCGAGAAACCGTGGATCCCCAAAAGGGAAAAATTCGGCCACCACATATGGTAAGAACCGAATATGTAACTCCCTCCATAACTCCCCTTTAAATGATCGGAAACTCCTCTTTGAATTGAACCATCCGTTCACAAGTGAACCGGTTCAATCTCAATTTGGTTCAAGCGCCAAATCAAACTAGCCTTGGTTATAATCTTCTTTGAACAAAATGGCTCAAGATCTAACCATACATCATATTGAACCCCTGATCTTTACGATCAAGCATCAATCCTCCGATCAAAGCTTACCGATCACATGTCCTAATCAATCAAACATGATTAGACTAGATCTCACTTTTAATCAGAGCTTAAATTCCTTTAAACTGAACTAGAATAATTCCAGTCCACACGATCTGACATAAGTAAGCCATATCATCAAATTGTGTGACCCTAAGGGTTTCCTTCAATGTCGGTAATGATAACTTACGTTATCACGACCAGAGAGAGGTATCTAGCAACACATCACTGTCTTCCAATATGAAGGAAAGAGTCTTCCAAGACTACTCCCAAACCACAGCACAAGTGTGAATCTCATTCACTTGGCATACATGTTTCCCTTTGCCACTGGATGTTCTCGTCGGACAAGCGTGTCAAGCCTATGATTCCAACATGATGAAAATGGTTAGATCAGATGAACATAGTCGTCTGGGTATGGCCATACACATTCTCAACCATTTCATCCATAGGGCCCCCTTAGAACATCACACTCCAACCAGGAGAGGCAATCCTATATCTTTCACAAGTACCCTAACATGACTCATGCCCACTATCCAAGATAATCCTTAATCATTATCTTTCAAATGATATGGAACTACCTCAAGATAATGCCAATCATCACTTAGAAACACAAGTGATCTCAAGTCAGAGGAAATATGCCACTTGCTTGCATACAAGGATTATTCACATTGTGACAAACAATTGAATATCATGAGAAGGGTCAGTCCAGTACATCCAATGCACCTATGTGTCTAAATTTTATTCCATGCTCGAAGCATCCTATAAGATTAGAACACATATTATTTTCAATCATACCAAGGCTGTCTCACGTTCACCAAGATAGCTCGACTAAGGACAATACTGAATGTCAGCTAAACTGAACGTCATTGAGACATTACTCAGAAGTATACATATAGCGGCAGATTATGTAACAATCTGAATAACAACGAATGCCTTCAAAAACATATATATTGTTTATACATGATATTGAAAATAGCCCAAGGCCTCAAACATTAGCCTTAAGGGCATACCCTAACAATCTCCCACTTGCACTTAAACTAATGGTTGAGAAATCTCAAACCCATATTATTACAGTGCTTCTCATGCTTCTGCTGCGTCAGAGGCTTTGTAAGCGGGTCAGCTAGATTGTCATCTGTATGAATCTTGCAGATCTTGATGTCTCCTCGATCAATGATTTCACGGATCAGGTGAAACCTTCTCTGTATGTGCTTGGACTTCTGGTGTGACCGTGGTTCCTTCGCTTGTGCAATCACTCCAGTGTTGTCACAGAAGATAACCAATGGATCTGCACTCGAAGGAACGACACCAAGTTCCTGAATGAACTTACGAATCCATACTGCCTCCTTTGAAGCTTCTGAGGCTGCAACATACTCGGCTTCTGTTGTGGAATCAGCAACAATTGATTGTTTGAAACTCTTCCACACCACTGCTCCTCCATTCAAGCTAAAAACATAGCCTGATTGCGATCGGAAATCATCTTGGTCAGATTGGAACGAAGCATCAGTATATCCCTCAATACTGAGTTCTCCCTGACCTCCATAAATGAAGAACATATCTTTGGTTCTCCAAAGATATTTTAAAATGTTCTTGACTGCAATCTAGTGTGCCTTCCCTGGATTACCTTGGAATCGACTGGTTACGCTTAACCCGTAAGCGACGTCTGGGCGAGTACACAACATCGCATACATGATGGACCCAATAGCCGAAGCATAAGGCGTATTGTCCATCTCATCTTTCTCAGACTGTGTTTGAGGACACTGGCTCTTTGAAAGATTCAGACCATGTCTGACTGGAAGATATCCTCTTTTTGAATTTTCTAAATGGAATCTCTTCAGGACTTTATCGATGTAAGTACTCTGGCATAGCCTGAGAAGCCTATTAGATCTATCTCTATAGATCTTCACACCTAGTATATAGGCTGCTTCTCCCAAATCTTTCATCTGGAAACATTTTCCTAACCATGCCTTGACTGCATCCAGTTCAGGAATATCGTTTCCAATGATTAAAATATCATCGACGTAGAGGACTAGGAAAGTAATCACGCTCCCACTAAACCTTTTATATACACACGGGTCATCTTCATTTTTGATGAAACCAAATTCAGAAATTGATTCATCAAAACGAATATTCCAGCTTCTCAATGCTTGTTTTAGTGCATAAATGGACTTCTTTAATTTGCATATTTTATGACGTTCTGATGGGTTAATGAAACCTTCAGGTTGTGTCATGTACACATCCTCTTCTAATTTTCCGTTAAGGAAAGCGGTTTTCACATCCATTTGCCAGATCTCATAATCATAATATGCTGCTATCGCGAGAATAATTCGAATGGACTTGAACATGGCTATAGGAGAGAAAGTTTCATCATAATCTATCCCGTAGATTTGTTTGAAACCTTTCGCAACTAGCTTGCCCTTATAGGTAACTACGTTACCATCCATGTCTTTCTTCTTTCTGAAGATCCACTTACAGCCTATAGGGATTACTCCCGGAGGCGGATCAACCAAATCCCAGACTTGGTTATCTGACATGGAGTCCATCTCGGCTCGCATAGCTTCAAACCATCTTGCTGACTCCGGTCCACATACCGCATCCGCATAAGTGAGGGGTTCATCATTAATGATGTAGACTCCGTCATAGCGCTCAGGCTGACGACGAATCCTTCCCGATCTACGCGGTTCCCGTGATGTCTGAGCCTCAGGATGAACATTAACCTGATCTATTGGCTCAGACTCATCCAACTGTGCTTGACTACTTTGTCCCTCTTCTGGAATTTCATCCAGCTTTATTTCTTTCCCACTGGCCTCTTGCAGAAGAAACTCTTTCTCAAGAAAAATAGCCGTTCGAGCAACAAGTACTTTATTCTCTTTGGGATCGTAGAAATAATAACCCTTAGTTTCTTTAGGGTATCCGACAAAGATGCATTTATCAGATCTGCTCACCAGTTTCCCAGAGGCGAGCTTTTTGACATAAGCCTCGCAACCCCAGATCTTGATAAATGTCAAGCTCGGCTGTTTCCCATACCATAATGTAAGATATAAACCCTAAGCAGGCGCATATAAAAATTTTTCTAGGGTTTCATGAAGATCGCATAAGGCATGAATATATGATCAACTTAAGAATTTGCCAAGATCAAATAAAAGATCATACCATAGCCATGATTGGATGGCGACTTGGAAGAAGAAGGCGACGCGGCTTTCCTCCAAAGTGGACGCACACAAAGGTGATGATGGCTTCCTCCTTGCGCGTTAACCTTGTGCTAGCAAAGACGCCAAGATCCCCTAATCGAATGGAGGAGATGAGATGTTAATCTTGCTGGCCGAAAGCTCTCTCCTTCTCTTCCTCTTTCGTATCTCCAAGACACACACACACGAGAGGAAAAAACTTCAAGCGAGAGAGAGGGAGGCGTTAAGGCGTTATCCAACGTGGGAACGCTTCATGGGTTTCCAAAAATAGAAAGCCATCAAGCCATGCGCTCACGTTTCTAACCAAAACGCTTTCTCACAATGAACCATGCGTTCACTTATGTGAACCGGTTCTTTTGCATTTGGTTCAAAGACCAAACCGAACCAAGCCATGATCTAGATCTCATATGAACCAAATGGCTCAAGATCTAACCATACATCTCTTGATGCTCTTGATCTCACCGATCAAGCATCAATTCTCTCGATCGAAGCTTACCGATCTCAAGCCCTAATCAATCAAACATGATCAGACCAGATCTCACTTCCAATCAGAGTTTAAACTCCTATTAAACTGAATCAGAACAATTCAGTCCACACGATCTGACATAAGTAAGCCATATCATCAAATTGTGCGACCCTAAGGGTTTCCTTTAAATGTCGGTAACGATTGTAAGTCCCCTTTCTGTAAGGGGGGCCGAAACCCTAAAGTGGCGCATACAAAACATGGGCAGCGGATACTAGGGTTTCATGGGATCGATGCATGTATTATGATCAACATTAAAACTTTTGAATGCAAGAAAGAATGCGATTCATACCATGGCCATTTCTAGATGGCGCCTTGGAAGCAAGAGAACAAAAGAGGTCTCCTCCAAATCGTCACACACAAGATGATCAACGGCTTGCTCCTTCTTGTCGTCCCTTGTGCTAGCAAGGATCGTCCAAGGTGTCTTTGATCGTTTGAAGGGAAGAGAGAGCTTTCCTTGCTTGGCGATTTTTTTCTTCTTTCGTCTACCACCTTTTTTCACACGAATGTGTGAAGAGCCAAAGGCAAAACCGCGACAAGAGGGCGAGAGAGGGGCGACGTGAGAGAGAGATGTGGTCACGTTGTGACATGCTATCTAAAAATAGCAAAACCATCTCAACGTTCAAGTGACCCCAATCGCAAATGCCAACTTGAACCATACGCTCATCCAATGAGCTGGTTCAAATCGATTTGGTTCAATAACCAAATAAACCAAGCAATTAGTCCAGATTATAATAAACCCCTAAGGCTTAAGATCTGACTATTGATCTCTTGATGCTCCTGATCTCACTGATCTAGCATCTATTCTCTCAATCGAAGCTTACCGATCTCAAGCCCTAATCAATCAAACATGATCAGACTAAATCTCACTTACAATCAGAGACTAAATCCCTTTAAACTGAACCCAAACAATTCAGTCCACACGATCTGACTTAAGTAAGCCATATCATCAAATTGTGCGACCCTAAGGGTTTCCTTTAAATGTCGGTAACGATAACTTACGTTATCACGATCAGTGAGGGGTATCTAGCAACACATCACTGTCTCCCGATATAAAGGAAAGAGTCTTCCAAGACTACACCCAAACCACAGCACAAGTGTGAATCCAATTCACAAGGCATGCAAATTTCCTTTGCCACTGGATGTTCTTATTGGACAAGCGTGTCAAGCTTGTAGCTCCAATATGATGAGCATGATTAGATCAGATGAACACTGTCACCTAGGTATGGCCATACACTTTCTCAATCATCTCATACAGAGGGGGGCCCCTTTAGAACATCACACTCCAATTATGGAGACGGCAATCCTTTATCTATCACTAGTGCCCTAACCTGACTCAAGCTCACCATCCAAGATAGTCTATAACCATTCTGCTTCAAATGATATTGAACTACCTCAAAACAATGACAATCATCATTTAGAAACACAAGTGATCTCAAGTCAGTGGAAATGTGCCACTTGTTGCAATCAAGGATTATTCACATTGTGACAAGCAATTGAATATCCTAGTAGGGTCTGTCCAGTACATCCAATGTACCCATGAGTTTACATCTTATTCCATGCTCGAAGCATCCTATAAGATTAGAACACATATTAGTCTCAATCATATCAAGGCTGTCTCATGTTCGCCAAGATATATCGACTAAGGACTTTACTGCATGTCAGCCCAGCTGAACAACATTGAGACATTATTCAGAAGTATATGTATTGCAGCAGATAATATAACAAACTGAATAACAACCATTGCCTTTATAAACATAAGAGTTTATACATGATACTGTTACAATCCCAAGGCCTCAAACATTAGCCTTAAGGGCATACCCCAACAATCTCCCACTTGCACTTAATCTAATGGTTGAGAAATCTCAAACCCATATTATTACAGTGCTTCTCATGCTTCTGCTGCGCCAGAGGCTTGGTAAGCGGGTCTGCCAGATTGTCATCTGTATGAACCTTGCAGACTTTGATCTCGCCACGATCTATGATCTCCCTGATCAAGTGAAACCGTCTCTGTATGTGCTTGGACTTCTGGTGCGACCGTGGTTCCTTTGCTTGTGCAATTGCTCCAGTGTTATCACAGTAGATAACCAAAGGATCTGCACTCGAAGGAACAACACCAAGTTCTTGAACGAACTTACGAATCCACACTGCCTCCTTGGATGCTTCCGAGGCTGCAACATACTCGGCTTCTGTTGTGGAATCAGCAACGATTGACTGTTTGAAACTTTTCCACACCACTGCTCCCCCATTCAAGCTAAAAACATAGCCTGATTGCGATCGGAAATCATCCTGGTCAGACTGGAACGAAGCGTCAGTATATCCTTCTATACTGAGTTCTTCCTGACCACCATACACCAAGAACATATCTTTGGTCCTCCGAAGATATTTTAAAATGTTCTTGACTGCAATCCAGTGCGCCATACCTGGATTACTTTGGAACCGACTGGTCACGCTTAACCCGTAAGCGACGTCCGGGCGAGTACACAACATCTCATACATAATGGATCCAATAGCCGAAGCATAAGGCGTATTGTCCATTTCATCTTTCTCAGTCTGTGTTTGTGGACACTGACTCTTCGAAAGATTCAGACCATGTCTGACTGGAAGATATCCTCTTTTAGAATTCTCTAAATGAAATCTCTCTAGGACTTTATCGATGTAAGTACTCTGGCACAGCCCGAGAAGCCTCTTAGATCTATCCCTGTAGATCTTCACACCTAATACATAGGCTGCTTCTCCTAAATCTTTCATCTAGAAACATTTTCTTAACCATGCTTTAACCGCATGCATTTCAGGAATATCGTTTCCAATGATCAAGATATCATCGACGTAGAGGACTAGGAAAGTAATCACGCTCCCACTAAACCTCTTATATACACACGGGTCATCCTCGTTCTTGATGAAACCAAATTCAGAGATTGATTCATCAAAATGAATATTCCAGCTTCTCGATGCTTGTTTAAGTCCATAAATAGACTTCTTTAACTTGCATATTTTATGACGATCTGATGGATTAGTGAAACCTTCTGGTTGTGTCATATACACATCCTCATCCAGATTTCCATTAAGGAAAGCTGTCTTCACATCCATTTGCCAGATCTCATAATCATAATATGCTGCTATCGCGAAAAGAATCCGAATAGACTTAAACATAGCTACAGGTGAGAAAGTTTCATCATAATCTATCCCGTAGATTTGTTTGAAACCTTTCGCAACTAGCCTGCCTTTATAGGTAACCACGTTACCATCCATGTCAATCTTCTTCTTGAAGATCCATTTATAGCCTATAGGGATAACTCCCGGAGGCGGATCAACCAAATCCCAGACTTGGTTATCTGACATGGAGTCCATCTCGGCGCGCATAGCTTCAAGCCATCTCGCTGAATCCGGTCCACTGACCGCATCCGCATAAGTGAGGGGTTCATCATTATCAATGATGTAGACTCCGTCATAGCGCTCAGGCTATCGACGGATCCTTCCCGATCTTCGCGGTTCCCGTGATATCTGAGCCTCAGGTTGTTTAGTAACCTGTTCTACCGGCTCAGGCTCATCCAACTGTGCTTGACCACTTTGTCCTTCCTCTGGATTCTCATCCAGCTTTATTTCTCTCCCACTGGCCTCTTGCAGAAGAAACTCCTTCTCAAGAAATATGGCCGTCCGAGCAACAAACACCTTGTTCTCTTTGGGATCATAGAAATAATAACCCTTAGTTTCCTTAGGGTAACCGACAAAGATACATTTCTCAGATCTGCTCTCTAGTTTTCCAGAGGCGAGCTTTTTGACATAAGCCTCGCAGCCCCAGATCCTGATAAATGTCAAGCTAGGCTGTTTCCCATACCATAATTCATATGGGGTCTTTGAAACTGCCTTGGATGGCACTCGGTTTAGTACCTTTGCAGCTGTCTCCAGTGCAAATCCCCAAAAGGAGTAAGGTAGAGTAGCCTGACTCATCATAGAATGAACCATATCAAGTAACGTTCTATTTCTCCTCTCGGACACACCATTCCATTGCGGTGTTCCTGGCGGAGTGAGCTGTGAGATAATCCCACACTCCTTCAGATAGTCAGTAAACTCTCGACTTAGGTATTCTCCACCTCGATCAGAACGAAGTGCCTTGATATTTCGGCCAAGCTGATTCTGTACTTCATTCTTGAACTCTTTGAACTTGTCAAAAGATTCACTTTTATGTCTCATAAGATAGACATACCCATATCTACTAAAATCATCAGTCAAGGTAATGAAGTACTGATAGCCACCTCTGGCATGTTTACTAAAAGGCCCACACACATCACTGTGTATAAGGTCAAGTAAACCTGAAGTCCTTTGACCTTTATGAGGAAAAGGCGACTTCGTCATTTTGCCCATCAAACAAGCTTTGCATGTATCAATCTCCTCATAGGAGAATGATCCCAGCAGTCCATAATCATGCAACTGCTTAATGCGTTTCTTGTTAATATGACCTAAACGACTATGCCATAGCAAGGTGCTGTCATCAGCATATTTGGCTTTCTTATTATCAATATTGTGTATAGAACATTCCATGTCCAACATGAATAACCCATTGTTAATTGAACCAGTAGCATAAACAATATTATCTAAAGAAAGAACACACTTTGAAATATTGCATTCAAAGGAAAACCCCTTCCTGACAAGAGCAGGAATGGAGATAATATTTTTAGTAATGCTGGGAACAAAGTAACAATTGTCTAGTTCCAATACAAGTCCAGATGGTAAAGAGATGAAATAGTCTCCTACAGCAATAGCAGCAACCCGTGCCCCGTTTCCAACTCGTAGGTCCACCTCATGCTGTCCCACCTGTCTTCTTCTCTTGAGTTCCTGTACATTTGAACAAATGTGAACTCCACATGCAGTGTCCAACACCCATGAAATAGAAGAAGATGAAACCATGACTTCCGTCACGTATATACCTGAGCCAGAAGCGATGCTTCCCCTCTTGTCTCCTTGGAGCGCTTTACAGTCCTTTTTCCAGTGACCCAGCTGGCCACAGTGGAAACATCTGTATTCCTTCGACCGCTTGACCTTTTGCTTCAGAGCCTTGCTATAGCTCTTGACAGGGGTCTTGCCCTTCTTCCCCTTCTTCTTGTTCCTAGAAGGAAACATCAAGACAGAGGTTGAAGGCTTTCCCTTCAGAGTCTCCTCAGTAGTCAAGAGCATATTCAGCAGCTCTGCCGGAGTACAATCGATTTTGTTCATATTAAAGTTAATGATGAACGCATCGAAAGAGGGCGGGAGAGACTGCAGAATAATGTCTACAGCAAGCTCCTGATTGATGGTATGCCCCAGTTTCTCTAGAGCCTCCTTGTGCCCAATCATCTTGAGCACGTGAGCTCCCACTGGGCTCCCTTCAGCCAGTTTGCTCTGAAAGAACAGCTTAGTCAAATTATAGCGCTCAGTCCTCGCCTGCGCAGCATACAGCATCTTGAGGTTTGCTATAATTTGTATAGCAGACATATCCTCATGCTGACGCTGCAGCGGTGGCGTCATAGACGCTAGCATCAGGCAAGCGACATCAATGCTATCATTGACATGCTTTTCATAGGCATCCCGAACCGCCCTTGCGGCGTTCGGAGCGGGCTGAGGCGGTATAGCCGTCTCGAGGACATACAGTTTCCTCTCTGCCTTAAGAACAATCTTAAGGTGTCCGTATCAGTCTGAGAAGTTCGGCCCAGCAAACTTCTCCCTTTCCAGTAGGGATCGCACATTGAAGCTCATGGTGTTCGTTGCGGCAGGAATCTACAACAATGCAAGAACAGCAAGGTCAGTATCAATGTTCAGAATCAATCCAGGACTTAAGAAAGATTCTTTTCTCACTATTTTATCTGGCTGAAAAATCCAGCAAAAACAGCCCGAAAGAGTAGAACTCTTTTAGTGAGATGGGATCCAGATTTTATACTTGGTCTCCGCGTCCCGCTCAGGCGAGATAAGATGCACAGAGAGTACAAGCACTAGTCTCTGGTAGGCTGTCCCAGCCAATCGCCAACCCGTGCGATTCCCCTTCATCTGGGCAATCCAGCTGACTGTGCCAACTGAGTTGGTACAACACAGTCTCTGATCCCACAGATGGCTGCCTCCATGTGCTACCATATGCGCCACATATGTAGCCTACATGGTCAAGCTGACCCGACCTACTCCCTGGACCACCACGTGCTATGCTGAGCAACGAGAAGCGATAAATCCCTTCTCTGTAACACGCAGGTGTAATCCCGCACCGTATGAAGATAGATGGACGTGCCCACTGAGTGGGTACAACACGGCTCCAACGATAATCAGAACAGTGAGGTTTCGCATCAGAAGGCTTACGAGCTTGATATTTTAGCGTTGGATTTTAACGGTCTTTTATCTTCTTGACTATCATGCAATTCCTATGGTGATAGCAGAAGATAAACTCATGCAATTCTAATTATAAAAGCAATAAATAGAAAGCATGCTGATCTTATGTGGTAAAAGCCCATGAAGCCTAAGTTAGACCTTAAATTAAACTTAAGTCTTCACTTGCTTTTCTTCATGGGTCTTTTGCTGCTCATCTGGCCCAAACCAGGGCCCAAGCGCCATCTGCAGCTCAGGTGCGCCTACCAGGGAAAATGCGCCTGGTCCCAGAGTCGAACCCTGGACCTCCCACCTGGTCAAGCCTCTACTGCAAGCGCCTCTGCCAAGTGTGCTCTGTGCTCTTGTCTGATTAATTTACAAATTAATCTATCTAGACAAGATTGACTCGCAGGTCAATTACACTTTATAATTTAAATGAAAAGTGATGCGCAGATCACAATAAAAATATTTATTTACATTTAAATTCCAGGCACACAGGCCCCAGCACAGCACACATTAAACATGGGCAGCCCACACAAGATTAAATAAACAAACATATGCTTACAAACATCATGCGATCCAACATAAGAAAATAAAATTTTGAAAACCCCATTGGCATCAATTTTAATTTTCCTTATTGGCCCTACTACCTTACAACGGTCCATTACAAGGGATCCACTCATCTGACCTAGTCAGATCCATTGCCCTTGCATGCACCAAGTCGTAACTGACTTGAGTCGACCTAATGGTCAACCATGCATGCGCCAGGGCTGAACAACCCTCATGAGTTCTGGCAAGCGGGTGTGACCCCGGGCCTAACTCATGTGTGTTCACTAGTCGTCTCAATCAGACATCGCTACACGCCTGTCTGCAGTCGACCTATAGCCATCTCGTGCTTACGCACAGATGCTATCTGGTCGACCCATCAAGGCTGTCAGATGATCTGATCAGACTGTTTGGATCTAACCTAGGGGATGACTTCAACCCTAATAACCCGTCTAAGGGTTTAAAGCAGGCGCCTCTTAGATCTAATGAGAGTCGCGCATGAGAAGAAGTTTTGAAGAAAACATAGATGCGCCAACATACATGCGCCAACAAAAACATATACTAAGATGTATGTTAGTTTCGCATGTCATCTAGATCTAAGCATATGCGCAAGTATGGATCAAACATGAAGACCAAGCATTAAGCAATCATAAAACGATGCATAAAACCTGCTCTGATACCAATTGTAAGTCCCCTTTCTGTAAGGGGGGCCGAAACCCTAAAGTGGCGCATACAAAACATGGGCAGCGGATACTAGGGTTTCATGGGATCGATGCATGTATTATGATCAACATTAAAACTTTTGAATGCAAGAAAGAATGCGATTCATACCATGGCCATTTCTAGATGGCGCCTTGGAAGCAAGAGAACAAAAGAGGTCTCCTCCAAATCGTCACACACAAGATGATCAACGGCTTGCTCCTTCTTGTCGTCCCTTGTGCTAGCAAGGATCGTCCAAGGTGTCTTTGATCGTTTGAAGGGAAGAGAGAGCTTTCCTTGCTTGGCGATTTTTTTCTTCTTTCGTCTACCACCTTTTTTCACACGAATGTGTGAAGAGCCAAAGGCAAAACCGCGACAAGAGGGCGAGAGAGGGGCGACGTGAGAGAGAGATGTGGTCACGTTGTGACATGCTATCTAAAAATAGCAAAACCATCTCAACGTTCAAGTGACCCCAATCGCAAATGCCAACTTGAACCATACGCTCATCCAATGAGCTGGTTCAAATCGATTTGGTTCAATAACCAAATAAACCAAGCAATTAGTCCAGATTATAATAAACCCCTAAGGCTTAAGATCTGACCATTGATCTCTTGATGCTCCTGATCTCACTGATCTAGCATCTATTCTCTCAATCGAAGCTTACCGATCTCAAGCCCTAATCAATCAAACATGATCAGACTAGATCTCACTTACAATCAGAGACTAAATCCCTTTAAACTGAACCCAAACAATTCAGTCCACACGATCTGACTTAAGTAAGCCATATCATCAAATTGTGCGACCCTAAGGGTTTCCTTTAAATGTCGGTAACGATAACTTACGTTATCACGATCAGTGAGGGGTATCTAGCAACACATCACTGTCTCCCGATATAAAGGAAAGAGTCTTCCAAGACTACACCCAAACCACAGCACAAGTGTGAATCCAATTCACAAGACATGCAAATTTCCTTTGCCACTGGATGTTCTTATTGGACAAGCGTGTCAAGCTTGTAGCTCCAATATGATGAGCATGATTAGATCAGATGAACACTGTCACCTGGGTATGGCCATACACTTTCTCAATCATCTCATACAGAGGGGGGCCCCTTTAGAACATCACACTCCAATTAAGGAGACGGCAATCCTTTATCTATCTCTAGTGCCCTAACCTGACTCAAGCTCACCATCCAAGATAGTCTATAACCATTATGTTTCAAATGATATTGAACTACCTCAAAACAATGACAATCATCATTTAGAAACACAAGTGATCTCAAGTCAGAGGAAATGTGCCACTTGTTGCAATCAAGGATTATTCACATTGTGACAAGCAATTGAATATCCTAGTAGGGTCTGTCCAGTACATCCAATGTACCCATGAGTCTACATCTTATTCCATGCTCGAAGCATCCTATAAGATTAGAACACATATTAGTCTCAATCATATCAAGGCTATCTCATGTTCGCCAAGATATATCGACTAAGGACTTTACTGCATGTCAGCCCAGCTGAACAGCATTGAGACATTATTCAGAAGTATATGTATTGCAGCAGATAATATAACAAACTGAATAACAACCATTGCCTTTATAAACATAAGAGTTTATACATGATACTGTTACAATCCCAAGGCCTCAAACATTAGCCTTAAGGGCATACCCCAACAATGATAACTTACGTTATCACGAACAGAGAGGGGTATCTAGCAACACATCACTGTCTCCCGATATAAAGGAAAGAGTCTTCCAAGACTACACCCAAACCATAGCACAAGTGTGAACCCAAGTCACATGACATATGTGTTTCCTTTGCCACTAGATGTTCTTATTAGACAAGCATGTCAAGCCTGTAATTCCAATATGATGAGAGTGGTTAGATCAGATGAACATAGTCATCTGGGTATGGCCATACACTTTCTCAACCATCTCATCCAGGGGGCCCCTTTAGAACATCACACTCCAAACAAGGAGAAGGCAATCCTATATCTATCACTAGTGCCCTAACATGACTCATGTTCATTATCCAAGATAATCTATAACCATTATATTTCAAATGATATTGAACTACCTCAAGACAATGCCAATCATCATTTAGAAACACAAGTGATCTCAAGTCAGAGGAAATATGCCACTTGCTTGCATATAAGGATTATTCACGTTGTGACAAGCAATTGAATATCCTAAGTAGGGTCTGTCCAGTACATCCAATGTACCTATGAGTCTACATCTTATTCCATGCTCGAAGCATCCTATAAGATTAGAACACATATTAGTCTCAATCATATCAAGGCTGTCTCATGTTCACCAAGATATCTCGACTAAGGACATTTCTACATGTCAGCTAAGCTGAACACAATTGAGACATTATTCAGTAGTATACATATAGCAGCAGATAATATAACAACCTGAATAACAACCATTGCCTTTATAAACATAGAGTTTATACATGATACTGATAACAACCCAAGGCCTCAAACATTAGCCTTAAGGGCATACCCCAACAATCTCCCACTTGCACTTAATCTAATAGTTGAGAAATCTCAAACCCATATTATTACAGTGCTTCTCATGCTTCTGCTGCGCCAGAGGCTTTGTAAGCGGGTCAGCTAGATTGTCATCTGTATGAACCTTGCAGATCTTGATCTCTCCTCGATCAATGATCTCCCGGATCAAGTGAAACCTTCTCTGTATGTGCTTGGACTTCTGGTGCGACCGTGGTTCCTTTGCTTGTGCTATTGCTCCAGTGTTATCACAGAAGATAACCAATGGATCTGCACTCGAAGGAATAACACCAAGTTCCTGAACGAACTTACGAATCCACACTGCCTCCTTGGATGCTTCTGAGGCTGCAACATACTCGGCTTCTGTTGTGGAATCAGCAACAATTGCTTGTTTGAAACTTTTCCACACCACTGCTCCTCCATTCAAGCTAAAAACATAGCTTGATTGCGATCGAAAATCATCCTGGTCAGATTCGAACAAAGCGTCAGTATATCCTTCAATACTGAGTTCTTCCTGACCTCCATAAATCAAGAATATATCTTTGGTCCTCCGAAGATATTTCAAAATGTTCTTGACTGCAATCCAGTGTGCCTTCCCTGGATTACTTTGGAATCGACTGGTCACGCTTAACCCGTAAGCGACGTCTGGGCGAGTACACAACATTGCATACATAATGGACCCAATAGCCGAAGCATAAGGCGTATTGTCCATTTCATCTTTCTCAGACTGTGTTTGAGGACACTGGCTCTTAGAAAGATTCAGACCATGTCTGACTGGAACATATCCTCTTTTAGAATTTTCTAAATGGAATCTTTCCAGGACTTTATCGATGTAAGTACTCTGGCACAGCCCGAGAAGCCTCTTAGATCTATCTCTGTAGATCTTCACACCTAATACATAGGCAACTTCTCCTAAATCTTTCATCTGGAAACATTTTCTTAACCATGCCTTGACGGCATGCAGTTCAGGAATATCGTTTCCAATGATTAAGATATCATCGACGTAGAGGACTAGGAAAATAATCACGCTTCCACTAAACCTCTTATATACACACGGGTCATCTTCATTTTTGATGAAACCAAATTCACAGATTGATTCATCAAAACGAATATTCCAGCTTCTCGATGCTTGCTTAAGTCCATAAATGGACTTCTTTAATTTGCATATTTTATGACGATCTGATGGATTGGTGAAACCTTCAGGTTGTGTCATATACACATCCTGTTCTAGTTTTCCATTAAGGAAAGCGGTCTTCACATCCATTTGCCAGATCTCATAATCATAATATGCTGCTATCGCGAGAATAATCCGAATAGACTTGAACATGGCTACTGGAGAGAAAGTTTCATCATAATCTATCCCGTAGATTTGTTTGAAACCTTTCGCAACTAGCCTGCCTTTATAGGTAACCACGTTACCATCCATGTCAATCTTCTTCTTGAAGATCCACTTACAGCCTATAGGGATTACTCCCGGAGGCGGATCCACCAAATCCCAGACTTGGTTATCTGACATGGAGTCCATCTCAGCTCGCATAGCTTCAAGCCATCTTGCTGATTCCGGTCCACTGACCGCATCCGCATAAGTGAGGGGTTCATCATCAATGATGTAGACTCCGTCATAGCGCTCAGGCTGTTGACGGATCCTTCCCGATCTTCGCGGTTCCCGTGATATCTGAGCCTCAGGTTGAACATCAACCTGTTCTATTGGCTCAGTCTCATCCAACTGAGTTTGACTACTTTGTCCTTCTTCTGGATTTTCATCCAGCTTTATTTCTCTCCCACTGGCCTCTTGCAGAAGAAATTCCTTCTCAAGAAAAATAGCCGTACGAGCAACAAATACTTTGTTCTCTTTGGGATCGTAGAAATAATAACCCTTAGTTTCTTTAGGGTAACCGACAAAGATACATTTATCAGATCTGCTCTCCAGTTTCCCAGAGGCGAGCTTTTTGACATAAGCCTCGCAACCCCAGATTTTGATAAATGTCAAGCTCGGCTGTTTCCCATACCATAACTCATATGGCGTCTTTGAAACGGCCTTGGATGGCACTCGGTTTAGTACCTTTGCCGCTGTTTCCAGTGCAAATCCCCAAAAGGAGTAAGGTAGAGTAGCCTGACTCATCATAGAACGAACCATATCCAGTAAGGTTCTATTTCTCCTCTCGGATACACCATTCCATTGTGGTGTTCCTTGCGGAATGAGTTGTGAGATAATCCCACACTCCTTCAGATAGTCAGTAAACTCTTGACTCAAGTATTCTCCACCTCGATCTGAGCGAAGTGCCTTGATATTTCGGCCTAGCTGATTTTGTACTTCATTTTTGAACTCTTTGAACTTGTCAAAAGATTCACTTTTATGTCTCATCAGATAGACATAACCATATCTACTGAAATCATCAGTAAAGGTAATGAAGTATGAATAGCCACCTCTGGCATGTTTACTAAATGGCCCACACACATCACTGTGAATGAGGTCAAGTAAACCTGAAGCCCTTTGACCTTTGTTAAGAAAAGGAGCCTTCGTCATTTTGCCCATTAAACAAGACTTGCATGTATCAAGCTCCTCATAGGAGAATGATCCCAGCAGTCCATGGTCATGCAACTGCTTAATGCGCTTCTTGTTAATGTGGCCTAAACGACTATGCCATAGCAAGGTGCTGTCATCAGCATACTTGGCTTTCTTATTATCAATTTGTTGTACAGAACATTCCATGTCCAACATGAATAACCCATTGTTAATTGACCCAGTAGCATAAACAATATTATCTAATGAAATACAACACTTGTTTTGCATTCAAAGGAAAACCCTTTCCTGACAACATGTTAAATTTTGGTAAAAACAATTTTCAACATGCATCATGCGCAAGTTTCATATGAAAGAAACATGTAGATCTACTCATAAAATAAACATGGATCACACAAAACAAAGCGATCATATAGTTCATACCAGAACCTCCCTCTGATACCAATTGTAAGATATAAACCCTAAGCAGGCGCATATAAAAATTTTTCTAGGGTTTCATGAAGATCGCATAAGGCATGAATATATGATCAACTTAAGAATTTGCCAAGATCAAATAAAAGATCATACCATAGCCATGATTGGATGGCGACTTGGAAGAAGAAGGCGACGCGGCTTTCCTCCAAAGTGGACGCACACAAAGGTGATGATGGCTTCCTCCTTGCGCGTTAACCTTGTGCTAGCAAAGACGCCAAGATCCCCTAATCGAATGGAGGAGATGAGATGTTAATCTTGCTGGCCGAAAGCTCTCTCCTTCTCTTCCTCTTTCGTATCTCCAAGACACACACACACGAGAGGAAAAAACTTCAAGCGAGAGAGAGGGAGGCATTAAGGCGTTATCCAACGTGGGAACGCTTCATGGGTTTCCAAAAATAGAAAGCCATCAAGCCATGCGCTCACGTTTCTAACCAAAACGCTTTCTCACAATGAACCATGCGTTCACTTATGTGAACCGGTTCTTTTGCATTTGGTTCAAAGACCAAACCGAACCAAGCCATGATCTAGATCTCATATGAACCAAATGGCTCAAGATCTAACCATACATCTCTTGATGCTCTTGATCTCACCGATCAAGCATCAATTCTCTCGATCGAAGCTTACCGATCTCAAGCCCTAATCAATCAAACATGATCAGACCAGATCTCACTTCCAATCAGAGTTTAAACTCCTATTAAACTGAATCAGAACAATTCAGTCCACACGATCTGACATAAGTAAGCCATATCATCAAATTGTGCGACCCTAAGGGTTTCCTTTAAATGTCGGTAACGATAACTTACGTTATCACGAACAGAGAGGGGTATCTAGCAATACATCACTGTCTCCCGATATAAAGGAAAGAGTCTTCCAAGACTACACCCAAACCATAGCACAAGTGTGAACCCAAGTCACATGACATATGTGTTTCCTTTGCCACTGGATGTTCTTATTAGACAAGCGTGTCAAGCCTGTAATTCCAATACGATGAGAGTGGTTAGATCAGATGAACATAGTCATCTGGGTATGGCCATACACTTTCTCAACGATCTCATCCAGGGGGCCCCTTTAGAACATCACACTCCAAACAAGGAGAAGGCAATCCTATATCTATCACTAGTGCCCTAACATGACTCATGTTCATTATCCAAGATAATCTATAACCATTATATTTCAAATGATATTGAACTACCTCAAGACAATGCCAATCATCATTTAGAAACACAAGTGATCTCAAGTCAGAGGAAATATGCCACTTGCTTGCATATAAGGATTATTCACATTGTGACAAGCAATTGAATATCCTAAGTAGGGTCTGTCCAGTACATCCAATGTACCTATGAGTCTACATCTTATTCCATGCTCGAAGCATCCTATAAGATTAGAACACATATTAGTCTCAATCATATCAAGGCTGTCTCATGTTCACCAAGATATCTCGACTAAGGACATTTCTGCATGTCAGCTAAGCAGAACACAATTGAGACATTATTCAGTAGTATACATATAGCAGCAGATAATGTAACAACCTGAATAACAACCATTGCCTTTATAAACATAGAGTTTATACATGATACTGATAACAACCCAAGGCCTCAAACATTAGCCTTAAGGGCATACCCCAACACATAACTCATATGGCGTCTTTGAAACGGCCTTGGATGGCACTCGGTTTAGCACCTTTGCAGCTGTTTCCAGTGCAAATCCCCAAAAGGAGTAAGGTAGAGCAGCTTGACTCATCATAGAACGAACCATATCCAATAAGGTTCGATTCCTCCTCTCGGACACACCATTCCATTGCGGTGTCCCCGGCGGAGTGAGCTGTGAGATGATCCCACACTCCTTCAGATAGTCAGTAAACTCATGACTCAAGTATTCTCCACCTCGATTTGATCGAAGTGCCTTGATATTTCGGCCTAACTGATTCTGTACTTCATTTTTGAATTCTTTGAACTTGTCAAAAGATTCACTCTTATGTCTCATTAAGTAGACATAACCATACCTACTAAAATCATCAGTAAAAGTAATGAAGTATGAATAGCCACCTCTAGCATGTTTACTAAATGGCCCACACACATCACTGTGAATAAGGTCAAGTAAACCTGAAGCCCTTTTACCTTTATTAGTAAAAGGAGTCTTCGTCATCTTACCCATTAAACAAGCTTTGCATGTATCAAGCTCCTCATAGGAGAATGATCCCAGCAGTCCATAGTCATGCAACCGCTTAATGCGCTTCTTGTTAATATGGCCTAGACGACTATGCCATAACAAGGTGCTGTCATCAGCATGCTTGGCTTTCTTATTATCAATTTATTGTACAGAACATTCCATGTCCAACATGTATAACCCATTGACAATCGACCCAGTTGCATAAACACTACTATCAAATGAAATACAGCACTGTGAAGTTTTGCATTCAAATGAAAAACCTTTCCTGACAAGAGCAGGAATAGAGATAATATTCTATGTTATGCTTGGTACAAAATAACAATTGTCAAGTTCTAATAAAAATCCAGATGGTAAAGAGATATGATATTCTCCTACAGCAACAGCAGCAACTCGTGCCCCGTTTCCAACTCGTAGGTCCACCTCATGCTGTCCCACCTGTCTTCTTCTCTTGAGTTCCTGCACATTTGAACAAATGTGAACTCCACATGCAGTGTCCAACACCCATGAAATAGAAGAAGCAACCATGACTTCAGTCACAAAAATACTTGAGCTAGAAGTGGAAGGCTTGCTTCCCTTCTTCTCTCCTCAGAGCGTTCTACAGTCCTTCTTCCAGTGACCCAGCTGGCCACAATGGAAGCATCTGTTGTCCTTTGACCGCTTCACCTTTTGTTTCAAAGCCTTGTTGTAACTCTTGATAGGGGTTTTGCCCTTCTTTCCCTTCTTCTTATTCCCAGAAGGAACCATCAAGACAGAGGATGAAGGCTTTCCCTTCTCAAGAGTCTGCTCTGTTGTGCAGAGCATATTCAGTAATTCTGCCGGAGTACGGTCAATTTTGTTCATATTAAAATTAATGATGAACGCATCGAAAGAAGCCGGAAGAGACTGCAAGATAATGTCTACAACAAGTTCTTGATTGATGGTATGACCCAGTTTCTCTAGAGCTTCTTTGTACCCAATCATCTTGAGTACGTGAGCTCCCACTGGACTCCCTTCAGTCAGTTTGCTATGAAAGAAAAGTTTCATCAAGTTATAGCGTTCTGTCCTTGCCTGTGCAGCATACAGCATTTTCAGATTTGCTATAATATCAATAGCAGACAAATCCTCATGCTGACGCTGGAGCTCGGGCGTCATTGACGCAAGCATAAGGCAAGCGACATCAGTACTATCACTGACGTGCTTCTCATAAGCATCTCGAACCGCCCTTGCGGCGTTCGCAGCGGGTTGAGCCGGCATTGCCGACTCAAGGACGTATAACTTCCTCTCAGCTTTGAGGACAATCCTCAGCTGTCTGTACCAGTCTGAGAAGTTTGGCCCAGCAAACTTCTCCTTTTCCAATATGGATCGCAAGTTGAGCCCTGTGGTGTTCGTTGCTGCAGGAATCTACAATCATAGCAAGAACAACAAGGTCAATATCCATGTTAGAATCATTCCAGGACTTAAGAGTGATTCTTTTTCTCACTATTTTATCTGACTGAAAATCCAATAAAACAGCCCGAAAGAGTAAAACTCTTTTAGTGAGATGGGATCCAGATTTCATATTTGATCTCCACGTCCCGCTCAGGCGAGATAAGATGCACAGAGAGTTCAAGCACTAATCACTGGTAGGCAATCCATGCCAATCGCCAACCCGTGCGATTCCCCTTCATCTAGGCAATCCAGAAGACTGTGCCAACTGAGTTGGTACAACATAGTTTCTGATTCCTCAGATGGCTGCCTCCATATAGCTATCATATGCTCAACTTGTAGCCTATATGGTCAAGCTGACCTGACCTACTTCCTGGACCACCACGTGCTATGCTGAGCAACGAGAAGCGATAAATCCCTTCTCTATAGCATGTAGGTGTAATCTCGCACCGTCTGAAAATAGCTGGGCGTGCCCACTGAGTGGGTACAACACGGCCCCAACGATAGTCAGAACAGTGAGGTTTCGCGTCAGAAGGCAATCGATAGCTTGATATTTACGTTGGATTTTAACGGTCTTTTATCTTCTTACTATCATGCAAATTCTATAGTGATAGCTGAAGAATAAAACATGCATGTGCTAATATTACTTAAAACAGTAAATAGAAAGCACAATTATCTTATGTGGTAAACGCCCCCATAAAACTTAAGTAAAACCCTAGTTTAACAAAAGTCTTTACTTGAGCTCTTTATGGGACTCTTGTACCTCATCCGGCCCAGCCCGGGCCCAAACGCCATGTGCAGCCCAAATGCGCCCACATTCTAGAGTCGACCTCTAGACCACCCACCTTGTGAAGCCAATTGCTGCAAGCGCTTCTGCCAAATGTGCTGTGTGCTCATGTCTGATCAAATTACATTTTAAACTATCTAGACATGGTTTGACACGCAGGTCAATTATACATTCATATAATTTCAAATGTGACTCGTAGATCACATCAAATATTAATTTCCAGGCACGCAGGCCCCAGCACAGCATACAAAATAGGGCAGCCCACATAGGATTAAATAAACACTCAATATACTCAATGCAACATGTTAAACATGTACTACATGTGATTCAAACAGAAATAAAATTTTAGAAAAACCCATGGCATCAATTTTATTTCCTTATGTGCCCCACTACCTTACAACGGTCCATTAACAGATATCCACTCGTCAGACCAAGTTAGACCCACTGCCCTTGCATGCACCTAGTCATAACTGACTTGCGTCGACCCAATGGTCGACTATGCATGCCTTAAGAGCTGAACGTCCCACATGATTTCCGGCAAGCGGGTGTGACCCCGGGCCATAATCATGATCGTTCACTAGGCGCCTCAAACAGACATCGCTACACGCCCTTCTGCAGTCGGCTTATAGCCACCTGTACAGCTTGCGCACAGGTTGTTGGGGTATGCCCTTAAGGCTAATGTTTGAGGCCTTGGGATTGTAAAAGTATCATGTAATAAACTCTTGTGTTTATAAAGGCAATGGTTATTATTCAGGTTGTTACATCATCTGCTGCAATGTGTGTTCTTCTGAATAATGTCTCAATGCTGTTCAGCTAGGCTGACATGCTATATTGTCCTTAGTCGAGATATCTTGGTGAACATGAGACAGCCTTGATATGATTGAGACTAATATGCGTTCTAATCTTATAGGATGCTTCGAGCATGGAATAAGATGTAGACTCATGGGTACATTGGATGTACTGGACAGACCCTACAAGGATATTCAATTGCTTGTCACAATGTGAATAATCCTTGTTTGCACTAAGTGGCACATGTCCTCTGACTTGAGATCACTTGTGTTTCTAAATGATGATTGTCATTGTTTTGAGGTAGTTCAATATCATTTGAAACATAATGGTTATAGACTATCTTGGATAATGATCATGAGTCAGGTTGGGACACTAGTGATAGATATAGGATTGTCGTCTCCTTGTTGAAGGAGTGTGATGTTCTATAGGGGCCCCCTAGATGAGATGATTGAGAAAGTGTATGGCCATACCCAGGTGACTATGTTCATCTGATCTAATCATGCTCATCATATTGGAGTTACAAGCTTGACCCGCTTGTCCAATAAGAACATCCAGTGGCAAAGGATACATGCATGCCTTGTGAAGTTGATTCGCACTTGTGCCGTGGTTTGGGTGTGGTCTTGGAAGACTCTTTCCTTTATATCGGGAGACAGTGATGTGTTGCTAGATACCCCTCACTGATCGTGATAACGTGAGTTATCGTTACCGACATTTAAAGGAAACCCTTAGGGTCGCACAATTTGATGATATGGCTTACTTAAGTCAGATCGTGTGGACTGAATTGTTTCGGTTCAGTTTAAAGGGATTTAATCTCTGATTGTAAGTGAGATCTGGTCTGATCATGTTTGATTGGTTAGGGCTCAAGATCGGTAAGCTTCGATCGAGAGAGATGATGCTAGATCGGTGAGATCAGTAGCATCAAAAGATGAACGGTCAGATCTTGAACCTTAAGGTTTAATTTGATCTGGACCAATTCTTGGGCTGATTTGGTTTGGTCGTTGGACCAACTACATTGAACCGGCTCATATGTGAGCACTTGGTTCATATGAGAGAAGAGATATGCGTTTGGTTCACTTCATGTGAACGCATAACGCATGTATTGAAGTCTTGCTAATTTTGGCATTTTCGGTTTTACCAAAGTGATGAACGTCTCAACGTTCGATCACAAGGCTTCTCTAACGCTCGTCTCCCTTTTGCTCTCGACGAGAGAAAAACACACACTCTTGCGTGGTGTAAGTCGACGAGAAGAAGGATCGGCCAAGAGAGACTTCATCATCCCCTTCCATTCGACAAGGAAGCTTGGGTGCCTTGCTAGCACAAGGGACGCCAAGGAAGTAAGCGATCTTCATCTTGTGTGTGAACTTTTGGAGGAGATCAAAGTTGCTCTCTTCTTCCAACGCACCATCCAAGCGATGGCCATGGTATGGATCTTATCCAATCTTTGCAAGTTGATCATTGAAACATACATGCGATCATAAGAGAACCTAGATTCCGCAAGAAAAGGTTTTACATGCGCCTATTAAGGTTTGCGCCCCCCCTCTTGAAAGGGGTACTCACAATAGGTTTGCGCCCCTCATGAAAGGGGAACTTACACAGGTGCTATCCAGCCGCCCATCCAGGCTGTCAGATAATCTGATTAGGCTGTTGGGTCCATACTTGACTAACGACTTCAAAATTGTTAACCCGTCTAAGTGTTTGAAGTAGGCGCACAGATAGATCTAGTGGAGTTGCACATGAAGATGATTTCTGTTTGAAAAACAACTATGATATATGCGCAAACTATGTATGCAAAGATTCATCTAACATCACATGCGCAAGCTATGTATGTAAACTGTGCATCATGTAGTCGCATGTGAACATAAACAAGATCTACCCAATAACTCAAGCATGGATCACATGAAGGCAACCATATGCATCAAGTCAAACCGGCTCTGATACCACTCGAAGGATACCTAGGTCACAAGTGACTTCAGTGAAAAATTCATAGCAAAACTAGGAATCCATAGAATCGCATGACATGAGCACATGATCAACCTTGTATAACTTGTATAGAACAAGTTAGAGTATTACCTGTGCCATGATGTGAGAGGCAACTTGGAAGATGAAAGGGGCGAGTGCCTCTTCTCCAAAGATATCACACACAAGATGAGAAAGACTTTCTTCCTTGTATTCCCGGTGCTAGCAAAGACACCAAGGAGTCTTGATCGTCTCTTGGAAAGGATGATGTGTGTCCCCTTGGCTGGTCGAACTTCTCTTCCTTGCGTGAAGATGATCCACACGAGAGAGCGAAGAGAGGAGAAAGCTAGAGGAGGAAGCGAGAAACCGTGGATCCCCAAAAGGGAAAAATTCGGCCACCACATATGGTAAGAACCGAATATGTAACTCCCTCCACAACTCCCCTTTAAATGATCGAAAACTCCTCTTTGAATTGAACCATCCGTTCACAAGTGAACCGGTTCAATCTCAATTTGGTTCAAGCGCCAAATCAAACCAGCCCTGGTTATAATCTTCTTTGAACCAAATGGCTCAAGATCTAACCATACATCATATTGAACCCCTGATCTTTACGATCAAGGATCAATCCTCCGATCAAAGCTTACCGATCCCATGTCCTAATCAATGAAACATGATTAGAGATCTCACTTTTAATCAGAGCTTAAATTCCTTTAAACTGAACTAGAATAATTCCAGTCCACACGATCTGACATAAGTAAGCCATATCATCAAATTGTGCGACCCTAAGGGTTTCCTTCAATGTCGGTAACGATAACTTACGTTATCACGACCAGAGAGAGGTATCTAGCAACACATCACTTTCTTCCAATATGAAGGAAAGAGTCTTCCAAGACTACTCCCAAACCACAGCACAAGTGTGAATCTCATTCACTTGGCATACATGTTTCCCTTTGCCACTGGATGTTCTCGTCGGACAAGCGTGTCAAGCCTGTGATTCCAACATGATGAAAATGGTTAGATCAGATGAACATAGTCGTCTGGGTATGGCCATACACATTCTCAACCATTTCATCCATAGGGCCCCCTTAGAACATCACACTCCAACCAGGAGAGGCAATCCTATATCTATCACAAGTACCCTAACATGACTCATGCCCACTATCCAAGATAATCCTTAATCATTATCTTTCAAATGATATGGAACTACCTCAAGATAATGCCAATCATCACTTAGAAACACAAGTGATCTCAAGTCAGAGGAAATATGCCACTTGCTAGCATACAAGGATTATTCACATTGTGACAAACAATTGAATATCCTGAGAAGGGTCAGTCCAGTACATCCAATGCACCTATGTGTCTAAATCTTATTCCATGCTCGAAGCATCCTATAAGATTAGAACACATATTAGTCTCAATCATACCAAGGCTGTCTCGACTAAGGACAATACTGAATGTCAGCTAAACTGAACATCATTGAGACATTACTCAGAAGTATACATATAGCGGCAGATTATGTAACAATCTGAATAACTGAAGGGTTGCATAAAGGGGGCGAAACCCTAAAGTGGCGCAAATATGAATATGGGCAGCGGATACTAGGGTCTCATAGAATCGGATAGCATGCATTATACGATCAACTATCAAAACTTGAATAGATGAGAAAAGTTCTCACCATTGCCATCGCTTGGACGATGTCTTGAAATCAAAGACCAAAAGAGATCTTCTCCAGAGGATGCGCACACAAGATGAGAATGCGCTCACTTCCTTGGTGCTCCTTGTGCTAGCAAGGTTCCAAAGGCGTCCTTGATCGAATGGAAGGGATGGAGAGTTGCTTGGCGAGAGTCTCCTTCTTTCTTTTCTTGTCCACCTTCACGCATACGAGAGTTCTGTCTCGAGAGGAAGAGGCGGGGCACAAGAAAGGGAGAGAGCAATGTGGCGACGTGAGGCATGTGAAAGTGGCTTCTTAAAATAGTAAACCACCTCTTCATGCGACCATGAAGTTTTACCCCAATCGCAACTTGTTCTAGATTTGAACCAAGCACTCATCCATGAGCTGGTTTAATTTGATTCGGTTCAAATACCAAATAACCCAAGCCACTTGGTCTAGATCTCAATTAAACCCTAAGGCTCCAGATCTGACCGTTCATCTCTTTGATGCTCCTGATCTCACCGATCTAGCATCCATTCTCTCGATCGAAGCTTACCGATCTCAAGCCCTAATCAATCAAACATGATCAGACCAGATCTCGCTTACAATCAGAGATTAATTCCCTTTAAACTGAACCTGAACAATTCAGTCCACACGATCTGACTTAAGTAAGTCATATCATCAAATTGTGCGACCCTGAGGGTTTCCTTTAAATGTCGGTAACGATAACTCGCGTTACCACGATCAGTGAGGGGTATCTAGCAACACATCACTGTCTCCCGATATAAAGGAAAGAGTCTTCCAAGACTACACCCAAACCACAGCACAAGTGTGAATCAACATCACAAGGCATACATGTTTCCTTTGCCACTGGATGTTCTTATTGGACAAGCCTGTCAAGCTTGTAACTCCAATATGATGAGCATGATTAGATCAGATGAACAGAGTCACCTGGGTATGGCCATACACTTTCTCAATCATCTCATCCAGGGGGGCCCCTTTAGAACATCACACTCCTTAAACAAGGAGACGGCAATCCTATGTCTATCACTAGTGCCCTAACCTGATTCAAGCTCACCATCCAAGATAGTCTATAATCATTATGTTTCAAATGATATTGAACTACCTCAAAACAATGACAATCATCATTTAGAAAACACAAGTGATCTCAAGTTAGAGGAAATGTGCCACTTGTTACAATCAAGGATTATTCATATTGTGACAAGCAATTGAATATCCTAGTAGGGTCAGTCCAGTACATCCAATGTACCCATGAGTCTACATCTTATTCCATGCTCGAAGCATCCTATAAGATTAGAACACATATTAGTCTTAACCATATCAAGGCTGTCTCATGTTCACCAAGATATATTGACTAAGGACTTAACTGCATGTCAGCCTAGCTGAACAGCTTTGAGACATTATTCAGAAGTACAATTATTACAGCAGACAATGTAACAAACTGAATAATAACCATGCCCTTATAAACATAAAAGTTTATTACATGATACTGATACAATCCCAAGGCCTCAAACATTAGCCTTAAGGGCATACCCAACAATCTCCCACTTGCACTTAATCTAATGGTTGAGAAATCTCAAACCCATATTATTACAGTGCTTCTCATGCTTCTGCTGCGCCAGAGGCTTAGTAAGCGGGTCTGCCAGATTGTCATCTGTATGTGTTGGGGTATGCCCTTAAGGCTAATGTTTGAGGCCTATGGGAATGTAACAAGTATCATGTAATAAACTCTATGTGTTTATAAAGGCATGGTTGTTATTCAGTTAGCTACATTGTCTGCTGCAATATATGTTCTTCTGAATAATGTCTCAAAGCTGTTCAGCTGGGCTGACATGCTATTATGTCCTTAGTCGATATATCTTGGTAAACATGAGACAGCCTCGATATGGTTAAGACTAATATGTGTTCTAATCTTATAGGATGCTTCGAGCATGGAATAAGATGTAGACTCATGGGTACATGGGATGTACTGGACAGACCCTACTAGGATGTTCAATTGTTTGTCACAATGTGAATATTCCTTGATTAAGACAAGTGGCACATTTCCTCTGACTTGAGATCACTTGTGTTTTCTAAATGATGATTGTCATTGTTTTGAGGTAGTTCAATATCATTTGAAACATAATGATTATAGACTATCTTGGATGGTGAGCTTGAATCAGGTTAGAGCACTAGTGATAGACATAGGATTGCCGTCTCCTTGTTTAAGGAGTGTGATGTTCTAAAGGGGCCCCCTGGATGAGATGATTGAGAGAGTGTATGGCCATACCCAGGTGACAGTGCTCATCTGTTCTAATCATGCTCATCATATTGGAGTTACGAGCTTGACAGGCTTGTCCAATAAGAACATCCAGTGGCAAAGGAAATATGTATGCTTTGTGAATTGATTCACACTTGTGCTGTTTTTGGGTGAAGTCTTGGAAGACTCTTTCCTTGATATCGGGAGACAGTGATGTGTTGCTAGATACCCCTCACTGGTTGTGATAATGTAAATTATCGTTACCGATGTTTTAAGGAAACCCTCAGGGTCGCACAATTGATGATATGGCTTACTTAAGTCAGATCGTGTGGACTGAATTGTTTCGGGTTCAGTTTAAAGGGATTTAATCTCTGATTGTGAGTGAGATCTGGTCTGATCATGTTTGATTGATTAGGGCTTGAGATCGGTAAGCTTCGATCGAGAGAAGAGATGCTAGATCGGTCAGATCAGGAGCATCATAGAGATCAACGGCTAGATCTGGAACCTTAGGGTTTTAATATGATCTAGGCCATGTCGTTTGGTTTATTTGGTAATTGAACCAAAATTAAATTAAACCAAAATGGTTCAAGCATTGGCGACAAGTTCACTTGGCGTGAACATGTTGGGCGGTTTGTGGTGCTATTTTTAGCAACCATGATCTCCACTTGGAGAGACTCACGTTCGAAAGAGAGTGCTCTCTCTATTCTCGCCACTTGAACGCATTCCTCTTGGGTTTTTCCGTGGGTGACGACGCCTTGGATTTGGAGGAGAAATCGGCAAAGAAAAGATCTCTTCATCCCTTTCTCATTTTCGATCAAAGACTTCTTTGGATCTTGCTAGCACAAGGATCGCAAAGAGGAGTAGGCGACATCAACTGTGTGCGTCACCTCTGGAGAAGATCTGCTTTGATCTTTGCTTCCTAGGCGCCATTCGAAATGGCTATGGTATGAGTTTTATCTCTTACATGCAATCGTTTCCATTTGGTTGATCATATCACATGAACCGATTCTTGAAACCCTAATCCGCTGCCCAAAAATTTTATGCGCCACTGCCTAGGGTTTTCGCTCCCCCTAGAAGGGGACCCCCCTTAGTTTAAGGGGTACTTTCAATTGGTATCAGAGCCGATGTTTCATGCTTGTTTATGATTGCCATGATATGTCATATGATCCATGTATGCGCATTATAATAGATCTATAGGTTACATGCGATTATCTAAGTTGGCGAAAATTCATGATTTGTATAGATGTTATTTTCTCCATTGCGCATGTTGTTGTTGGCGCATGTTTTTGTAAGTTTTTCTAAAACCTTGATCACATGCGCGTTTCACCTTAGATCTAATGCTCCTACATTAAACCCTTAGATGGGTTATTAGGGTTGAAGTCACCCCCTAGGTTAGATCCAAACATGTCTGATCAGACTATCTGACAGCCTGAATGGGTCGACCAGTTAGCACCTTGGCGCATGCCTGTGGTGGCTATAGGTCGACTGCAGACAGGTGTGTAGCGATGTCTGATTGAGACAACTGATGAACGCACCTGAGTTAGGCCCGGGGTCACGCCCGCTTGCCAGACCTCAGTGTGGTCGTTCAGCCTTGGTGCATGCATGGTTGACCTTTTGGTCGACTCAAGTCAGTTAGGACTTGGTGCATGCTAGGGCAGTGGATCTGACTAGGTTGGATGAGTGGATCCCTAGTAATGGACCATTGTAAGGTTGTGGGGCAAATAAGGAAAAATTAATAAAAAAAAAAATCGATCCCAAGGGGTTTTTTAAAAATTTATTTTTCCTGACTGGATCACATGATGGTTGTTGCATCTGCTTGTTTATTTAGTCTTATGTGGGCTGCCCGTTTTTAATGTGTGCTGTGCTGGGGCCTGCGTGCCTGGATTATATGTTGTAAATTAATTTTCTTTATGTGATCTGCGTATCACAATTTTAATTAATTTATAATGTGAAAGTGACCTGCGTGTCACTCTTGTCTAGATAGTTAAATTTGTAATTTAATTAGACAAGAGCACAGAGCACACTTGGCAGAGGCGCATGCAGCAGTGGCTAGACCAGGTGGGAGGTCCAGGGTTCGACTCTGGGACCGGGCGCAAATTCCTGGTGGGCGCACCTGAGCTGCAATTGGCGCTTGGGCCCTGGGTTGGGCCAGATGAGCAGCTAAAGACCCATAAAGAGCAAGTGTAGACTTAAGTTAGGTTAAGGTCTCACTAGGGCTATGGGCTTTTACCACAAAAGACACATGCTTTCTTTTATTGCTATATATTAGAATTGCATGAGTAAATTTATCTTCTGCTATCACCATAGGAATTGCATGATAGGCAAGAAGATAAAAGACCGTTAAAATCCAACGATTAAATATCAAGCTTGTAAGCCTTCTGACGCGAAACCTCACTGTTCTGATTATCGTTGGAGCCGTGTTGTACCCACTCAGTGGGCACGTCCATCTATCTTCAGACGGTGCGGGATTACACCTGTGTGTTACAGAGCAGGGATTTATCCCTTCTCGTTGCTCAGCATAGCACATGGTGGTCCAGGGAGTAGGTCGGGTCAGCTTGACCGTGTAGGCTACATATGTGGCGCATATGGTAGCACATGGAGGCAGCCATCTGTGGGGTTAGAGATTGTGTTGTACCAACTCAGTTGGCACAGTCTGCTGGACTGCCCAGATGAAGGGGAATCGCACGGGTTGGCGATCGGCAGGGACTGCCTACCAGAAACTAGTGCTTGTACTCTCTGTGCATCTTATCTCGCCTGAGCGGGACGCGGAGACCAAGTATGAAATCTGGATCCCATCTCACTAAAAGAGTTCTACTCTTTCGGGCTGTTTTGCTGGATTTTTCACGCCTGATAAAATAGTGAGAAAAAGAATCTTTCTTAAGTCCTGATTGATTCTTATACATTGATACTGACCTTGCTGTTCTTGCATTGTTGTAGATACCTGCAGCAACGAACACCATGAACTTCAATGTGCGATCCCTACTGGAAAGAGAGAAGTTTGCTGGGCCGAACTTCTCTGACTGGTTTGGACACCTTAAGATCGTTCTTAAGGCAGAGAGGAAACTGTATGTCCTCGAGACGGCGATACCGCCGCAGCCCGCTCCGAACGCCGCAAGGGCGGTTCGGGATGCCTATGAAAAGCACGTCAATGATAGCATTGATGTCGCTTGCCTGATGTTAGCGTCTATGACGCCACCGCTGCAGCGTCAGCATGAGGACATGTCGGCTAGAGACATGATTACAAACCTCAAGATGTTGTATGCTGCACAGGCAAGGACTGAACGCTATAATTTGACGAAGCTCTTCTTTCAGAGCAAACTGGCTGAAGGGAGCCCAGTGGGAGCTCACGTGCTCAAGATGATTGGGCACAAGGAGGCTCTAGAGAAACTGGGGCATACCATCAACCAGGAGCTTGCTGTGGACATTATTCTGCAGTCTCTCCCGCCATCATTCGACGCGTTCATTATTAATTTTAATATGAACAAAATCGATTGTACTCCGGCAGAGCTGCTGAATATGCTCTTGACCACTGAGGAAACTCTGAAGGGTAAGCCTTCAACCTCTGTCTTGATGGTTCCTTCCAGGAACAAGAAGAAGGGGAAGAAGGGCAAGGCCCCGGTCAAGAATTACAGCAAGGCTCTGAAGCAGAAGGTGAAGCGGTCTAAGGAATACAGGTGTTTCCACTGTGGCCAGCTGGGTCACTGGAAAAAGGACTGTAAAGCGCTCCAAGGAGATAAGAGGGGAAGCTTTGCTTCTGGCTCAGGTATATTCGTGACTGAGGTCATGTATTCTTCTTCTGTATCATGGGTGTTGGACACTGCATGTGGAGTTCACATTTGTTCAAATGTGCAGGAACTCAAGAGAAGAAGGCAGGTGGGACAGCATGAGGTGGACCTACGCGTTGGAAACGGGGCACGGGTTGCTGCTGTTGCTGTAGGAGACTACTTCATTACTTTACCATCTGGAATTGTATTGGAACTAAACAGTTGTTATTTTGTTCCCAGTATAACTAAAAATATTATCTCCATTCCTGCTCTTGTCAGGAAGGGGTTTTCCTTTGAATGCAATATTTCAAAGTGTGTTTTGTCATATGATAATATTGTTTATGCAACTGGTTCAATTAATAATGGGTTATTCATGTTGGACATGGAAAGTTCTATACAGAATGTTGATATTAAGAAAGCCAAGTATGCTGATGACAGCACCTTGCTATGGCATAGTCGTTTAGGCCATATTAACGAGAAACGCATTAAGCGGTTGCATGATCATGGACTGCTGGGATCATTCTCCTATAAGGAGATTGATACATGCAAAGCTTGTTTGATGGGTAAAATGACGAAGTCACCTTTTCCTAATAAAGGTCAAAGGGCTTCAGGTTTACTTGACCTCATACACAGTGATGTGTGTGGGCCATTTAGTAAACATGCCAGAGGTGGCTATCAGTACTTCATTACATTTACTGATGATTTCAGTAGATATGGGTATGTCTATCTGATGAGACATAAGAGTGAATCTTTTGACAAGTTCAAAGAGTTCAAGAATGAAGTACAAAATCAGCTAGGCCGTAATATCAAGGCACTTCGCTCAGATCGAGGTGGTGAATACCTAAGTCATGCATTTACTGACTATCTAAAGGAGTGTGGGATTATCTCACAGCTCACTCCACCAGGAACACCGCAATGGAATGGTGTGTCCGAGAGGAGAAATAGAACGTTACTTGATATGGTTCGTTCTATGATGAGTCAGGCTACTCTTCCATACTCCTTTTGGGGTTTTGCGCTGGAAACAGCTGCAAAGGTACTAAACCGAGTGCCATCCAAGGCAGTTTCAAAGACGCCATATGAGTTATGGTATGGGAAACAGCCGAGCTTGACATTTATCAGGATCTGGGGTTGCGAGGCTTATGTTAAAAAGCTCGCCTCTGGGAAACTAGAGAGCAGATCTGACAAATGTATCTTTGTCGGTTACCCTAAGGAAACTAAGGGTTATTATTTCTTCGATCCCAATGAGAACAAGGTTTTTGTTGCTCGGACGGCCATATTTCTTGAGAAGGAGTTTCTTCTGCAAGAGGCCAATGGGAGAGAAATAAAGCTGGATGAGAATCCAGAAGAAGGACAAAGTGATCAAGCACAGTTGGATGAGCCTGAGCCGGTAGAACAGGTTATTGAACAACCTGAGGCTCAGACATCACGGGAACCGCGAAGATCGGGTAGGATTCGTCGACAGCCTGAGCGCTATGACGGAGTCTACATCATTGACAATGATGAACCCCTTACTTATGCGGATGCGGTCAGTGGACCAGAGTCAGCGAGATGGCTTGAGGCTATGCGCGCCGAGATGGACTCCATGTCAGATAACCAAGTCTGGGATTTGGTTGATCCGCCTCCGGGAGTTATCCCTATAGGCTGTAAATGGATCTTCAAGAAGAAGATTGACATGGATGGTAACGTAGTTACCTATAAAGGCAGGCTAGTTGCGAAAGGTTTCAAACAAATCTACGGGATAGATTATGATGAAACTTTCTCACCTGTAGCCATGTTTAAGTCTATTCGGATTCTTTTCGCGATAGCTGCATATTATGATTATGAGATTTGGCAGATGGATGTGAAAACAGCTTTCCTTAATGGAAATCTGGATGAGGATGTGTATATGACACAACCAGAAGGTTTCACTAATCCAGCAGATCGTCATAAAATATGCAAGTTAAAGAAGTCCATTTATGGACTTAAACAAGCATCAAGAAGCTGGAATATTCGTTTTGATGAATCAGTTACTGAATTTGGTTTCATCAAGAACGAGGATGACCCGTGTGTATATAAGAGGTTTAGTGGGAGCGTGATTACTTTCCTAGTCCTCTACGTCGATGATATCTTGATCATTGGAAACGACATTCCTGAAATGCATGCTGTTAAGGCATGGCTGAGGAAATGTTTCCAGATGAAAGATCTAGGAGAAGCAGCCTATGTGTTAGGTGTGAAGATCTACAGGGATAGATCTAAGAGGCTTCTCGGGCTGTGCCAGAGTACTTACATCGATAAGGTCCTGGAGAGATTTCACTTAGAGAATTCTAAGCGAGGATATCTTCCAGTCAGACATGGTCTGAATCTTTCTAAGAGTCAGTGTCCACAAACACAGACTGAGAAAGATGAAATGAACAATACGCCTTATGCTTCGGCTATTGGTTCTATAATGTATGCGATGTTGTGTACTCGCCCAGACGTTGCTTACGGGTTAAGCGTAACCAGTCGTTACCAGAGTAATCCAGGTATGGCGCACTGGATTGCAGTCAAGAACATTTTAAAATATCTGCGGAGGACCAAAGATATGTTCTTGATATATGGTGGTCAGGAAGAACTCAGTATTGAAGGATATACTGACGCTTCGTTCCAGTCTGACCAGGATGATTTCCGATCGCAATCAGGCTATGTTTTTAGCTTGAATGGAGGTGCAGTGGTGTGGAAAAGTTTCAAACAGTCAACTGTTGCTGATTCCACAACAGAAGCCGAGTATGTTGCAGCCTCGGAAGCATCCAAGGAGGCAGTGTGGATTCGTAAGTTCGTGAGAGAACTTGGTGTCGTTCCTTCGTGTGCAGATCCTTTGGTTATCTTCTGTGATAACACTGGAGCAATCGCACAGGCAAAGGAACCACGGTCGCACCAGAAGTCCAAGCACATACAGAGACGGTTTCATTTGATCAGGGAGATCATAGATCGTGGCGAGATCAAAGTATGCAAGGTTCATACAGATGACAATCTGGCAGACCCGCTTACCAAGCCTCTGGCGCAGCAGAAGCATGAGAAGCACTGTAATAATATGGGTTTGAGATTTCTCAACCATTAGATTAAGTGCAAGTGGGAGATTGTTGGGGTATGCCCTTAAGGCTAATGTTTGAGGCCTATGGGAATGTAACAAGTATCATGTAATAAACTCTATGTGTTTATAAAGGCATGGTTGTTATTCAGTTAGCTACATTGTCTGCTGCAATATATGTTCTTCTGAATAATGTCTCAAAGCTGTTCAGCTGGGCTGACATGCTATTATGTCCTTAGTCGATATATCTTGGTAAACATGAGACAGCCTCGATATGGTTAAGACTAATATGTGTTCTAATCTTATAGGATGCTTCGAGCATGGAATAAGATGTAGACTCATGGGTACATGGGATGTACTGGACAGACCCTACTAGGATGTTCAATTGTTTGTCACAATGTGAATATTCCTTGATTAAGACAAGTGGCACATTTCCTCTGACTTGAGATCACTTGTGTTTTCTAAATGATGATTGTCATTGTTTTGAGGTAGTTCAATATCATTTGAAACATAATGATTATAGACTATCTTGGATGGTGAGCTTGAATCAGGTTAGAGCACTAGTGATAGACATAGGATTGCCGTCTCCTTGTTTAAGGAGTGTGATGTTCTAAAGGGGCCCCCTGGATGAGATGATTGAGAGAGTGTATGGCCATACCCAGGTGACAGTGCTCATCTGTTCTAATCATGCTCATCATATTGGAGTTACGAGCTTGACAGGCTTGTCCAATAAGAACATCCAGTGGCAAAGGAAATATGTATGCTTTGTGAATTGATTCACACTTGTGCTGTTTTTGGGTGAAGTCTTGGAAGACTCTTTCCTTGATATCGGGAGACAGTGATGTGTTGCTAGATACCCCTCACTGGTTGTGATAATGTAAATTATCGTTACCGATGTTTTAAGGAAACCCTCAGGGTCGCACAATTGATGATATGGCTTACTTAAGTCAGATCGTGTGGACTGAATTGTTTCGGGTTCAGTTTAAAGGGATTTAATCTCTGATTGTGAGTGAGATCTGGTCTGATCATGTTTGATTGATTAGGGCTTGAGATCGGTAAGCTTCGATCGAGAGAAGAGATGCTAGATCGGTCAGATCAGGAGCATCATAGAGATCAACGGCTAGATCTGGAACCTTAGGGTTTTAATATGATCTAGGCCATGTCGTTTGGTTTATTTGGTAATTGAACCAAAATTAAATTAAACCAAAATGGTTCAAGCATTGGCGACAAGTTCACTTGGCGTGAACATGTTGGGCGGTTTGTGGTGCTATTTTTAGCAACCATGATCTCCACTTGGAGAGACTCACGTTCGAAAGAGAGTGCTCTCTCTATTCTCGCCACTTGAACGCATTCCTCTTGGGTTTTTCCGTGGGTGACGACGCCTTGGATTTGGAGGAGAAATCGGCAAAGAAAAGATCTCTTCATCCCTTTCTCATTTTCGATCAAAGACTTCTTTGGATCTTGCTAGCACAAGGATCGCAAAGAGGAGTAGGCGACATCAACTGTGTGCGTCACCTCTGGAGAAGATCTGCTTTGATCTTTGCTTCCTAGGCGCCATTCGAAATGGCTATGGTATGAGTTTTATCTCTTACATGCAATCGTTTCCATTTGGTTGATCATATCACATGAACCGATTCTTGAAACCCTAATCCGCTGCCCAAAAATTTTATGCGCCACTGCCTAGGGTTTTCGCTCCCCCTAGAAGGGGACCCCCCTTAGTTTAAGGGGTACTTTCAGTATGAACCTTGCAGACTTTGATCTCGCCACGATCAATGATCTCCCTGATCAAATGAAACCGTCTCTGTATGTGCTTGGACTTCTGGTGCGACCGTGGTTCCTTTGCTTGTGCGATTGCTCCAGTGTTATCACAGAAGATAACCAAAGGATCTGCACTCGAAGGAACAACACCAAGTTCTCTCACGAACTTACGAATCCACACTGCCTCCTTGGATGCTTCCGAGGCTGCAACATACTCGGCTTCTGTTGTGGAATCAGCAACAGTTGACTGTTTGAAACTCTTCCACACCACTGCTCCTCCATTCAAGCTAAAAACATAGCCTGATTGCGATCGGAAATCATCCTGGTCAGACTGGAACGAAGCGTCAGTATATCCTTCAATACTGAGTTCTTCCTGACCACCATATATAAAGAACATATCTTTGGTCCTCCGCAGATATTTTAAGATGTTCTTGACTGTAATCCAGTGTGCCTGACCTGGATTACTTTGGAACCGACTGGTCACGCTTAACCCGTAAGCAACGTCTGGGCGAGTACAGAACATCGCATACATTATGGACCCAATAGCCGAAGCATAAGGCGTATTGTCCATTTCATCTTTCTGAGTCTGTGTTTGTGGACACTGACTCTTCGAAAGATTCAGACCATGTCTGACTGGAAGATATCCTCTCTTAGAATTCTCTAAGTGGAATCTCTCCAGGACTTTATCGATGTAAGTACTCTGGCACAACCCGAGAAGCCTCTTAGATCTATCCCTGTAGATCTTCACACCTAATACATAGGCTGCTTCTCCTAGATCTTTCATCTGGAAACATTTCTTTAACCATGCCTTAACCGCATGCATTTCAGGAATATCGTTTCCAATGATCAAGATATCATCGACGTAGAGGACTAGGAAAGTAATCACGCTCCCACTAAACCTCTTATATACACACGGGTCATCTTCGTTCTTGATGAAACCAAATTCAGTGACTGATTCATCAAAACGAATATTCCAGCTTCTTGATGCTTGCTTAAGTCCATAAATGGACTTCTTTAACTTGCATATCTTATGACGATCTGATGGATTAGTGAAACCCTCAGGTTGTGTCATGTACACATCCTCATCCAGATTTCCATTCAGGAAAGCAGTCTTCACATCCATCTGCCAAATCTCATAATCATAATATGCAGCTATCGCGAAAAGAATCCAAATAGACTTAAACATGGCTACAGGTGAGAAAGTTTCATCATAATCTATCCCGTAGATTTGTTTGAAACCTTTCGCAACTAGCCTGCCTTTATAGGTAACTACGTTACCATCCATGTCAATCTTCTTCTTGAAGATCCATTTACAGCCTATAGGGATAACTCCCGGGAGGCGGATCAACCAAATCCCAGACTTGGTTATCTGACATGGAGTCCATCTCGGCTCGCATAGCTTCAAGCCATCTTGCTGACTCCGGTCCACTGACCGCATCCGCATAAGTGAGGGGTTCATCATTATCAATGATGTAGACTCCGTCATAGCGCTCAGGCTGTCAACGGATCCTTCCCGATCTTCGCGATTCCCGTGATATCTGAGCCTCAGGTTGTTCAATAACCTGATCTACCGGCTCAGGCTCATCCAACAGTGCTTGACTACTTTGTCCTTCTTCTGGATTCTCATCCAGTTTAATTTCTCTCCCACTGGCCTCTTGCAGAAGAAACTCCTTCTCAAGAAATATGGCCGTCCGAGCAACAAATACCTTGTTCTCTTTGGGATCGAAGAAATAATAACCCTTAGTTTCCTTAGGGTAACCGACAAAGATACATTTCTCAGATCTGCTCTCTAGTTTCCCAGAGGCGAGCTTTTTGACATAAGCCTCGCAGCCCCAGATCCTGATAAATGTCAAGCTCGGCTGTTTCCCATACCACAACTCATATGGAGTCTTAGAAACTGCCTTGGATGGCACTCGGTTTAGTACCTTTGCAGCTGTTTCCAGTGCAAAACCCCAAAAGGAATATGGAAGAGTAGCCTGACTCATCATAGAACGAACCATATCAAGTAACGTTCTATTTCTCCTCTCGGACACACCATTCCATTGCGGTGTTCCTGGCGGAGTGAGCTGTGAGATAATCCCACACTCCTTCAGATAGTCAGTAAACGCATGACTTAGGTATTCTCCACCTCGATCAGAACGAAGTGCCTTGATATTTCGGCCTAGCTGATTCTGTACTTCATTTTTGAACTCTTTGAACTTGTCAAAAGATTCTCTTTTATGTCTCATTAAATAGACATACACATATCTACTGAAATCTTCAGTAAAGGTAATGAAGTACTGATAGCCACCTCTGGCATGTTTACTAAATGGCCCACACACATCACTGTGTATAAGGTCAAGTAAACCTGAAGCCCTTTGACCTTTGTTAGGAAAAGGTGACTTCATCATTTTACCCATTAAACAAGCCTTGCATGTATCAATCTCCTCATAGGAGAATGATCCCAGCAGTCCATGATCATGCAACCGCTTAATGCGTTTCTTGTTAATATTGCCTAAACGACTATGCCATAGCAAGGTGCTTTCATCAGCATACTTGGCTTTCTTATTATCAATATTTTGTATAGAACTTTCCATGTCCAACATGAATAACCCATTGTTAATTGAACCAGTTGCATAAACAATATTATCAAGAGAAAGAACACACTTTGAAATATTGCATTCAAAGGAAAACCCCTTCCTGACAAGAGCAGGAATGGAGATAATATTTTTAGTAATACTGGGAACAAAGTAACAACTGTTTAATTCTAATACAATTCCAGATGGTAATGAGATGAAATAGTCTCCTACAGCAACAGCAGCAACCCGTGCCCCGTTTCCTACTCGTAGGTCCACCTCATGCTGTCCCACCTGCCTTCTTCTCTTGAGTTCCTGCACATTTGAACAAATGTGAACTCCACATGCAGTGTCCAACACCCATGATATAGAAGAAGATGAAAACATGACTTCAGTCACGTAAATACCTGAGCCAGAAGCGATGCTTCCCCTCTTATCTCCTTGGAGCGCTTTACAGTCCTTTTTCCAGTGACCTAGCTGGCCACAGTGGAAACACCTGTATTCCTTGGACCGCTTAACCTTCTGCTTCAGAGCCTTGCTGTAGCTCTTGACAGGGGCCTTGCCCTTCTTCCCCTTCTTCTTGTTCCTTGAAGGAACCATTAAGACAGAGGTTGAAGGCTTTCCCTTCAGAGTTTCCTCAGTAGTCAAGAGCATATTCAGCAGCTCTGCCGGAGTACAGTCGATTTTGTTCATATTAAAGTTAATAATGAACGCATTGAAAGAGGGCGGGAGAGACTGCAGAATGATGTCTACAGCAAGCTCCTGATTGATGGTATGCCCCAGTTTTTCTAGAGCCTCCTTGTGCCAAATCATCTTGAGCACGTGAGCTCCCACTGGGCTCCCTTCAGCCAGTTTGCTCTGAAAGAATAGCTTTGTCAGATTATAGCGTTCTGTCCTCGCCTGTGCAGCATACAGCATCTTGAGGTTCACTATCATGTCTATAGCAGACATATCCTCATGCTGACGCTGCAGCGGTGGCGTCATACACGCTAGCATCAGGCAAGCGACATCAATGCTATCATTGACGTGCTTTTCATAGGCTTCCCGAACCGCCCTTGCGGCGTTCGGAGCGGGCTGAGGCGGTATCGCCGTCTTGAGGACATACAGTTTCCTCTCTGCCTTAAGAACAATCTTAAGGTGTCCGAACCAGTCTGAGAAGTTCGGCCCAGCAAACTTCTCTCTTTCCAGTAGGGATCGCACATTGAAGCTCATGGTGTTCGTTGCTGCAGGTATCTACAACAATGCAAGAACAGCAAGGTCAGTATCAATGTTAAGAATCAATCAGGACTTAAGAAAGATTTTTTTTCTCACTATTTTATCTGGCTGAAAAATCCAGCAAAACAGCCCGAAAGAGTAGAACTCTTTTAGTGAGATGGGATCCAGATTTCATACTTGGTCTCCGCGTCCCGCTCAGGCGAGATAAGATGCACAGAGAGTACAAGCACTAATTTCTGGTAGGCAGTCCCTGCCAATCGCCAACCCGTGCGATTCCCCTTCATCTGGGCAATCCAGCAGACTGTGCCAACTGAGTTGGTACAACACAATCTCTGACCCCTCAGATGGCTGCCTCCATGTGCTACCATATGCGCCACATATGTAGGCTACATGGTCAAGCTGACCCGACCTACTCCCTGGACCACCACGTGCTATGCTGAGCAACGAGAAGGGATAAATCCCTACTCTGTAACACGCAGGTGTAATCCAGCACCGTCTGAAGATAGATGGACGTGCCCATTGAGTGGGTACAACACGGCTCCAACGATAGTCAGAACAGTGAGGTTTCGCGTCAGAAGGCTTACGAGCTTGATATTTTTAGCGTTGGATTTTAACGGTCTTTTATCTTCTTCACTATCATGCAATTCCTATGGTGATAGCAGAAGATAAATAAAACATGCTGTTCTACTTATTTAAACAATAAAAGAAAGCATGAATCTTATGTGGTAAAAGCCCATAGCCTAAGTAAGACCTTAATTAACTTAAGTCTTCACTTGCTTTTCTTCATTGGTCTTTTGCTGCTCATCTGGCCCAACCCAGGGCCCAAGCGCCATCTGCAGCTCAGGTGCGCCTACCAGGGAAAATGCGCCTGGTCCCAGAGTCGAACCCTGGACCTCCCACCTGGTCAAGCCTCTGCTGCAAGCGCCTCTGCCAAGTGTGCTCTGTTCTCTTGTCTGATTAATGTACAAATTAATCTATCTAGACAAGATTGACTCGCAGGTCAATTACATTTTATAAATTAAATGCAATGTGATGCGCAGATCACAATAAAAAAATAATTTACAAAATTAACCAGGCACGCAGGCCCCAGCACAGCACACATTAAAAACGGGCAGCCCACATAAGATTAAATAAACAAGCAAATGGCATCATTCAGCATGTGATCCAATCAAGAAATTAAAACTTTTGAAAACCCCATGGGATCATTTTAATTTCCTTATATGCCCTACTACCTTACAACGGTCCATCATTAGGGATCCACTCATCAGACCCAGTCAGATCCACTGCCCTTGCATGCACCAAGTCCTAACTGACTTGAGTCGACCCAGTGGTCAACTATGCATGCGCCAGGGCTGAACAACCACAATGAAGTCTGGCATGCGGGTGTGACCCCGGGCCTAACTCATGCGCGTTCATTGGTTGTCTCAATCAGATATCGCTACACGCCTGTCTGCAGTCGACCTATAGCCATCTGGTGCTTGCGCACAGATGCTATCTGGTCGACCCATCAAGGCTGTCAGATAGTCTGATTAGACTTATTTGGATCTAACCTAGGGGATGACTTCAACCCTAATAACCCGTCTAAGGGTTTACAGCAGGCGCAATTAAATCTAATGGAAGCGCGCAAGTCGTTAAGTTTTTGAGAAAAAACAACAACAATAAGAATTAAGCGCCACCTTCATACATGCGCAAAGATGAATATACAATATGTAACTTTCGCATGTCATAGATTTAAACATCATTGCAATCAAGGATCACAAAACATATAGCAATCATATAAATCATGCGTTAACCTTCGCTCTGATACCAATTGAAGGGTTGCATAAAGGGGGCGAAACCCTAAAGTGGCGCAAATATGAATATGGGCAGCGGATACTAGGGTCTCATAGAATCGGATAGCATGCATTATACGATCAACTATCAAAACTTGAATAGATGAGAAAAGTTCTCACCATTGCCATCGCTTGGACGATGTCTTGAAATCAAAGACCAAAAGAGATCTTCTCCAGAGGATGCGCACACAAGATGAGAATGCGCTCACTTCCTTGGTGCTCCTTGTGCTAGCAAGGTTCCAAAGGCGTCCTTGATCGAATGGAAGGGATGGAGAGTTGCTTGGCGAGAGTCTCCTTCTTTCTTTTCTTGTCCACCTTCACGCATACGAGAGTTCTGTCTCGAGAGGAAGAGGCGGGGCACAAGAAAGGGAGAGAGCAATGTGGCGACGTGAGGCGTGTGAAAGTGGCTTCTTAAAATAGTAAACCACCTCTTCATGCGACCATGAAGTTTTACCCCAATCGCAACTTGTTCTAGATTTGAACCAAGCGCTCATCCATGAGCTGGTTTAATTTGATTCGGTTCAAATACCAAATAACCCAAGCCACTTGGTCTAGATCTCAATTAAACCCTAAGGCTCCAGATCTGACCGTTCATCTCTTTGATGCTCCTGATCTCACCGATCTAGCATCCATTCTCTCGATCGAAGCTTACCGATCTCAAGCCCTAATCAATCAAACATGATCAGACCAGATCTCGCTTACAATCAAAGATTAATTCCCTTTAAACTGAACCTGAACAATTCAGTCCACACGATCTGACTTAAGTAAGTCATATCATCAAATTGTGCGACCCTGAGGGTTTCCTTTAAATGTCGGTAATGATAACTCGCGTTACTACGATCAGTGAGGGGTATCTAGCAACACATCACTGTCTCCCGATATAAAGGAAAGTGTCTTCCAAGACTACACCCAAACCACAGCACAAGTGTGAATCAACATCACAAGGCATACATGTTTCCTTTGCCACTGGATGTTCTTATTGGACAAGCCTGTCAAGCTTGTAACTCCAATATGATGAGCATGATTAGATCAGATGAACAGAGTCACCTGGGTATGGCCATACACTTTCTCAATCATCTCATCCAGGGGGCCCCTTTAGAACATCACACTCCTTAAACAAGGAGACGGCAATCCTATGTCTATCACTAGTGCCCTAACCTGATTCAAGCTCACCATCCAAGATAGTCTATAATCATTATGTTTCAAATGATATTGAACTACCTCAAAACAATGACAATCATCATTTAGAAAACACAAGTGATCTCAAGTCAGAGGAAATGTGCCACTTGTTACAATCAAGGATTATTCATATTGTGACAAGCAATTGAATATCCTAGTAGGGTCAGTCCAGTACATCCAATGTACCCATGAGTCTACATCTTATTCCATGCTCGAAGCATCCTATAAGATTAGAACACATATTAGTCTTAACCATATCAAGGCTGTCTCATGTTCACCAAGATATATCGACTAAGGACTTAACTGCATGTCAGCCTAGCTGAACAGCTTTGAGACATTATTCAGAAGTACAATTATTGCAGCAGACAATGTAACAAACTGAATAATAACCATGCCCTTATAAACATAAAAGTTTATTACATGATACTGATACAATCCCAAGGCCTCAAACATTAGCCTTAAGGGCATACCCAACAATAACAACGAATGCCTTCAAAAACATATATATTGTTTATACATGATATTGAAAATAGCCCAAGGCCTCAAACATTAGCCTTAAGGGCATACCCTAACACTACTTTGATTGTAACCTCCTACTGCATTAACTTGTTCCTCACCCCTATTAACAATTATTTTGCACTCTTCAGCATCATGCCCCTTATTCCCACAAATCTCACAAGTCATATAAGAAGAAAGAGCATGAGTTTGCATTTTAAACGTATCAAAATGATTGCACAAAGACTCAACTTTCTCAGCTAGAGTGCGAAAATCATTACCATCATTCTTACCCTGAGGAGGTCGATATATCACTCCTCTTTCTATGGAATTCTGATCATTGTTTAAAGCCATCTCTTCAATCAGTTGATAGGCTTCCTCCAAAGTCTTGCTCATGAAAGCTCCTCCTGCAGCAGCATCAACTATGAGGCATGTATTACTGAGTAAAGCATAATAAAATGTTTCAATCAAAACCCATCTCTCCAAGCCATGGTGAGGACACTTCCTTTGTAATTCATTGTACCGCTCCCATGCTTCGCTAAGAGATTCTCCTTCCTTCTGAGCAAAACCCGTGATCTGGTTTCTTAAATGAATCGTCTTATTGAGAGGGAAGTACTTCAGTAGAAAAGCATTAGACAGCTGCACCCAAGTCGTGAACGTTCTAGAAGGTTGAAAGTGTAGCCAATCACGTGCTCGGTCCCTCAGAGAAAAGGGAACTAGTCGCAATTTTAGTGCACCATCAGAAACTCCATTAATTTTAATTGTTTCACATAATTCATGAAAAAGAGAAAGATGAATATTAGGATCCTCAAGTGGAGATCCTCCAAACTGATGTTATTGAAGCATAGATAGGAATGCTGGTTTAATCTCAAAATTGTTTGCATCAATGGCTGGTCTGGTGACACTAGAGTGAACTCCCTGTGAATTAGGGGCTGCATAGTCACGCAAAGATCTTCTCTCGTTATTCGCCATATCCGAAATTTCCTCTTCTATCTCCTGTTGTGTCTCTTGTAAATCCGCTTCAAGTCTCAACTTTCTGCGCACTCTAAGGGTTTTGTTAATCTCAAGATCCAATGGAACAAGCAGTCCCGACCTAAGACTCCTGTGTATGCAAAGTAGGTAGATCAAGTGATTTCAAGAAAAGCATAAAACAAACAGTAAAAATAAAAACCTAGTCTAGAAATACTCTCAATATCTTCAAGATTGACAAAACTAAGTTCCCCGGCAACGGCGCCAAAAACTTGTTGTATCTCAACAAGTAGGTAAGCAAAACTTATTTCTGAAGTCGTAGCCAAAACCTAAGTGTTGGTGCACAGGGACTTGTCACCCCTTGATACGGCTCCAAAAACTTGTTGAGTTATCACACTTGTTGTTATCTCCGCAAGTGCACAGATACTCGAAGTAATAAAGAAGATATCGATCCCACAGAGACCTATGTTGTCTAGTACCAAATAATTGATTTCTTCCTATCTAGACAATCGAATATAAGTTAAGCAAAGATTGAAAACACACGGAAAAATACTATCAGAGAGAAACTGGGACAGGGTTTCATTCACTTTAATTTTCATGACTAGATATATAAAGGTATTATTCATCAATCAAATTCTATTTTGATAAAGGTTTAATTTACTTGGCAAAGAGATTATTGCACTTTCATGCAAATAACCATTCAAAGACCAATCCTCGCTTTCGCGCAGGATTTATCCCAAGCTACTGATAAGTAAATCATCGAATAAAGAACTCGAGGATCACTTTCGTGCATCCAAATTCTAAGTCGATCACCTCTAGTGGAAACTCAAGGATCACTTTCGTGCATCCGAGTTTCAACACAAGTTTTACCTATGGTTCTCCAATGTTCCGATCCTCACTTTCGTGCAAGATATCCACGTTTGACACAATAACTTAATCCTAAGTTCATAATTATCACCATGGCAATTTAAACTGTTGGGGTATGCCCTTAAAGGCTAATGTTTGAGGCCTTGGGATTGTATCAGTATCATGTATATAAACTCTTATGTTTATAAAGGCAATGGTTGTTATTCAGTATGTTACATTGTCTGCTGCAATAAGTGTGCTTCTGAATAATGTCTCAATGCTGTTCAGCTAGGTTGACATGCTGTAATGTCCTTAGTCGAGATATCTTGGTGAACATGAGACAGCCTTGATATGATTGAGACTAATATGTATTCTAATCTTATAGGATGCTTCGAGCATGGAATAAGATGTAGACTCATGGGTGCATTGGATGTACTGGACAGACCCTACTAGGATATTCAATTGCTTGTCACAATGTGAATAATCCTTGTATGCAACAAGTGGCACATGTCCTCTGACTTGAGATCACTTGTGTTTCTAAATGATGATTATCATTGTTTTGAGGTAGTTCAATATCATTTGAAACATAATGGTTAAAGATTATCTTGGATAATGATCATGAGTCAGGTTAGGACACTAGTGATAGATATAGGATTGCCGTCTCCTTGTTTAAGGAGTGTGATGTTCTAAAGGGGCCCCCCCTAAATGAGATGATTGAGAAAGTGTATGGCCATACCCAGGTGACTATGTTCATCTGATCTAATCATGCTCATCATATTGGAGCTACAGGCTTGACACGCTTGTCCAATAAGAACATCCAGTGGCAAAGGAAACATGTATGCCTAGTGAAGTGGATTCACACTTGTGCTATGGTTTGGGAGTAGTCTTGGAAGACTCTTTCCTTTATATCGGGAGACAGTGATGTGTTGCTAGATACCCCTCACTGATCGTGATAATGTAAGTTATCGTTACCGACATTTAAAGGAAACCCTCAGGGTCGCACAATTTGATGATATGGCTTACTTAAGCCTGATCGTGTGGACTGAATTGTTTGGGTTCAGTTTAAAGGAGTTTAAACTCTGATTGTAAGTGAGATCTGGTCTGATCATGTTTGATTGATTAGGACTTAAGATCGGTAAGCTTCGATCGAGAGAGATGATTCTAGATCGGTGAGATCAGGAACATCATGAGATGAACGGTTAGATCTTGAGCCATTTGGTTCAGAGAGATCTAGACCATGGGCTGGTTTGGTTTGGTCTTTGGACCGAATTGAATTGAATTGAGTTGGCTTGAACCGGTTCACATATGTGAACGCATGGTTCAAGGCTTGATTGTGTTTGGGCGGTTTTCTTGTGAGTGAGCGCATGGCTTCATGACTTTCCATATTTGGAAGTCATGTAACGCCATCTCTTGAAAACGCCTCAACGATTATGGCCAATTCACTTCAATTGTCGCCTTGGCTCTTGGGTAGAGCTTCTTGCTTGACGAGAAGGGAGTTCGGCCAAGCATCTCTCTACTTCGACACACGACAAGAAACTTGGGAGATTCTTGCTAGCACAAGGAACATCCAAGGAGGTAGCCATCTCTCATCTAGTGTGCGTTTTCTTTGGAGGAGTGCTTATTTGCCCTCTTGCTTCCAAGCCGCCTCCTTCATCATGGCTATGGTAAAAGATCTTAACTTGATCTTTGAAATAATAATCAAAGTTGATCATATATATTCATGCAATCGATCTAGTTGAAACCCTAGAAATTTTTCATGCGCCCCCTATTAGGGTTTCACCCCCTTTGCGCTCCCCCTTGAAGGGGACTTTCAATTGGTATCAAAGCTATGGCTTATGCATGAATCATATGATTGCATTGAGTGATCCTTATTTGCGCCAATATAGTAGATCTATCACCATGATAACATGCTAGTCTTTAGATGTTGGCGCATGTTTGATATAACTTGTTTGCGCTAATGTAAAGATCTAATGTTTACATGCGAAACTTCATGTTTTAGTTGTTTGCGCATGTATAATTGTTTCATGTTGGCGCTTGTTGATTGTATTTGTTAAAACTCATTACATCTTGCGCGCCTATCACCTAGATCTACATTTGCGCCTGCTATAAACCCTTAGACGGGTTGATGGGGTTGAAGTCACCTCTAGGTTAGATCCAAATAGTTTGATCAGACCATCTGACAGCCTAGATGGGTTGACCAGGTAGCACCTGTGCGCAAGCACGAGGTGGCTATAGGTCAACTGCATCAAGGGCGTGTAGCGAGGTCTGGTTGAGACAACCGATGAACGCACATGAGTTAGGCCCGGGGTCACACCCGCTTGCTAGAACTCATGGGGTCGTTCAGCCCTTTGCGCATGCATGGTTGACCATTAGGTCAACGCAAGTCAGTTAGGACTTGGTGCATGCAAGGGCAGTGGATCTGACTAGATGGATGAGTGGATCCCTATCAATGGACCGTTGTAAGGTTGTAGGGCACATAAGAAAAATAAAATTGATGCCTATGGGGTTTTCAAAAATTTTTTTTCTTGTAAAAGGATCACATGTTGGATGAATACCATGATGCTTGTCTATTTCATCTTATGTGGGTTGCCCTTTTAATGTGTGCTGTGCTGGGGCCTGCGAGCCTGACTTAAATTGTAAATTATTATATGTGTGATATGCGCATCACATTTTAATTAATTTATTGTATAATTGACCTGCGTGTCAAACTTGTCTAGATAGATTAAAATGTACTTTTAATCTGACAAGAGCTTAAAGCACACATAGCAAGGCGCATGCAGCAGTGACTTGACCAGGTGGGCGCACCTGAGCTGCAGAGGGCGCTTGGGCCCTGGTCTGGGTCAGATGGGAGGCAAAAGACCCAAGAAGCAAGTGAAGACTTAAGATAACTTAAGGGCTTACCTAGGCTTAATGGGCGTTTACCACATAAGATCATCATGCTTTCTTTTATTGAATATATAATTAGAATTGCATGATTTATTTATCTTCTACTATCACCATAGGGTTTGCATGATAGTTAAGAAGATAAAAGGACCGTTAAAATCCAACGCTAAAATATCAAGCTCGATAGCCTTCTGACGCGAAACCTCACTATTCTGACTATCGTTGGAGCCGTGTTGTACCCACTCAGTGGGCACGTCCATCTATCTTCAGACGGTGTGTGATTTCACCTGCGTGTTACAAAGAAGGGATTTATCGCTTCTCGTTGCTCAGCATAGCACGTGGTGGTCCAGGGAGTAGGTCAGGTCAGCTTGACCATGTAGGCTACATATGGGGCATATGGTAGCACATGGAGGCAGCCATCTGTGGGGTCAGAGATTGTGTTGTACCAACTCAGTTGGCACAGTCTGCTGGATTGCCCAGATGAAGGGGAATCGCACGGGTTGGCGATTGGCTGGGACAGCCTACCAGAGATTAGTGCTTGTACTCTCTGTGCATCTTATCTCGCCTGAGCGGGACGCAGAGACCAAGTATGAAATCTGGATCCCATCTCACTAAAAGAGTTCTACTCTTTCGGGCTGTTTTGCTGGATTTTTCAGCCAGATAAAATAGTGAGAAAAAGAATCATTCTTAAGTCCTGATTGATTCTTAACATTGATACTGACCTTGCTGTTCTTGCATTGTTGTAGATTCCTGCAGCAACGAACACCATGAGCTTCAATGTGCGATCCCTACTGGAAAGGGAGAAGTTTGCTGGGCCAAACTTCTCAGACTGGTACGGACACCTTAAGATGTTGGGGTATGCCCTTAAGGCTAATGTTTGAGGCCTTGGGATTGTATCAGTATCATGTATAAACTTTTATGTTTATAAAGGCAATGGTTGTTATTCAGGTTGTTACCTTGTCTGCTGTAATAAGTGTACTTCTGAATAATGTCTCAAAGCTGTTCAGCTAGGCTGACATGCAGTAAAGTCCTTAGTCGAGATATCTTGGTGAACATGAGACAACCTTGATATGATTGAGACTAATATGTGCTCTAATCTTATAGGATGCTTCGAGCGTGGAATAAGATGTAGACTCATGGGTACATTGGATGTACTGGACAGACCCTACTAGGTTATTCAATTGCTTGTCACAATGTGAATAATCCTTGATTGTAACAAGTGGCACATTTCCTCTGACTTGAGATCACTTGTGTTTCTAAATGATGATTGTCATTGTTTTGAGGTAGTTCAATATCATTTGAAACATAATGATTATAGACTATCTTGGATGGTGAGCTTGAGTCAGGTTAGGGCACTAGTGATAGACAAAGGATTGCCGTCTTCTTAATTGGAGTGTGATGTTCTAAAGGGGCCCCCCTGGATGAGATGATTGAGAAAGTGTATGGCCATACCCAGGTGACTGTGTTCATCTGTTCTAATCATACTTATCATATTGGAGCTACAAGCTTGACACGCTTGTCCAATAAGAACATCCAGTGGCAAAGGAAATTTGCATGCCTTGTGAGTTGATTCACACTTGTGCTGTGGTTTGGGTGTAGTCTTGGAAGACTCTTTCCTTTATATCGGGAGATGGTGATGTGTTGCTAGATACCCCTCACTGATCGTGATAACGTGAGTTATCGTTACCGACATTTAAAGGAAACCCTCAGGGTCGCACAATTTGATGATATGGCTTACTTAAGTTAGATCGTGTGGACTGAATTATTTGGGTTCAGTTTAAAGGGATTTAATCTCTGATTGTGAGTGAGATCTGGTCTGATCATGTTTGATTGATTAGGGCTTGAGATCGGTAAGCTTCGATCGAGAGAATGGATGCTAGATCGGTGAGATCAGGGGCATCAAGAGATGAACGGTTAGATCTGAAACCTTAGAGTTTATTATGATCTAGACCAAATTGCTTGGGTTAATTGGTCTTTGAACCAAACCAAATTGAACCAGCTCATCATGTGAGCGTATGGTTCAAGTGAAGAGGTTTTTGCGATTGGGATAAACCCATGGTCGCATGTGGAGGAGTGGTTTTCTATTTTTAGAAAACATGATCACTTACGTGACCACAACTCACGTTGTATCTTCACATCTTCCTCTCGCCCTCTTGTCGTCTCTTGTTTTTGGGGTTCTTACACTCTTTTGCGAGAGAAGAAGGTGGACGACATTGGTGAAGGTTTCGGCCAAGCAAAATTCTTCTCATCCCTTTCACTCGACAAGAACTCCTTAGAACCTTGCTAGCACAAGGAGCACTAAGGGAGTAGGCGACATCATTTGTGTGCGGTACCTTAGGAGGAAAGCTCTCTTGCGATCTTCTTCCAAAGCTCCATCAAAGCGATGGCCATGGTATGAATCTTCTCTGATCTATACTAGTTCATGAAAGTTGATCATATGACATGCAAAAGGTCATGAGAAACCCTTGCTTCCGCTCGAAAAATTATTGTTATGCGCATATCTAGGGTTTCGCTCCCCCTTGAAGGGGACTTTCAATTGGTATCAGAGCATGCGGTTCTTGCTTGTTCGTATGATTGCTTAAATCTTCATGTTTGATCCATGAATGCGCTTATGAATAGATCTAGAGTTAACATGCGAATTTTACATGCATGTTAGAGATGTTTTTCTCGTTGGCGCATATTGTATGTGTTTTCTCAAAACCTTATATTACATGCGCGACTCATTATAGATCTAAAGCCCTGCTTTAAACCCTTAGACGGGTTATTAGGGTTGAAGTCATCCCCTAGGTTAGATCCAGACAGTCTGATCAGACCATCTGACAGCCTTGATGGGTTGACCAGATAGCACCTGTGCATAAGCACCTGGTGGCTATAGGTCGACTGCAGACAGGCGTGTAGCGATGTCTGGTTGAGACAACTAATGAACGCACATGAGTTAGGCCCGGTGTCACACCCGCTTGCCAGACCTCATAGTGGTCGTTCAGCCCTGGCGCATGCATAGTTGACCACTGGGTCGACTCAAGTCAGTTAGGACTTGGTGCATGCAAGGGCAGTGGATCTGACTAGGTTGGATGAGTGGATCCCTAGTAATGGACCGTTGTAAGGTTGTAGGGCAAATAAGGAAATTAAAATTGATGCCTATGGGGTTTTCGAAATTTAATTTTCATGATTGTATCACATGTTGATTGATGCCTATGTATGTTTATTTATTCTTATGTGGGCTGCCCATGTTAATTGTGTGCTGTGCTGGGGCCTGCGTGCCTGGAAATTAAAGTTGTAAATTAATTATTGTGATCTGCGTATCACATGGTATTTCATTTATAATGTGTAATTGACCTGCGTGTCAATCTTGTCTAGATAGATTAATTTGTAAGTTAATCAGACAAAAGCACAGAGCACACTTGGCAGAGGCGCATGCAGCAGTGGCTTGACCAGGTGGGAGGTATAGGGTTCGACCCTAGGACAGGCGCATTTTCCCTGGTGGGCACACCTGAGCTGCAGTTGGCGCTTGGGCCCTGATTTGGGCCAAATGAGCAGCTAAAAGACCCATAAAGAAAAGCAAGTGAAGACTTAAGTTAATTAAGGTCTTACTTAGGCTATGGGCTTTTACCACATAAGATCCATGCTTTCTTTTATTGTTTAAATAAGTAGAACAGCATGATTTATTTATCTTCTGCTATCACCATAGGAATTGCATGATAGTGAAGAAGATAAAAGACCGTTAAAATCCAACGCTAAAATATCAAGCTCGTATGCCTTCTGACGCGAAACCTCACTGTTCTGATTATCGTTGGAGCCGTGTTGTACCCACTCAGTGGGCATGTCCATCTATCTTCAAACGGTGCGGGATTACACCTACGTGTTACAGAGAAGGGATTTATCGCTTCTCGTTGCTCAGCATAGCACGTGGTGGTCCAGGGAGTAGGTCGGGTCAGCTTGACCATGTAGGCTACATATGTGGAGCATATGGTAGCGCATGGAGGCAGCCATCTGTGGGGTCAGAGATTGTGTTGTACCAACTCAGTTGGCACAGTCTGCTGGATTGCCCAGATGAAGGGGAATCGCACGGGTTGGCGATTGGCAGGGACTGCCTACCAGAGATTAGTGCTTGTACTCTCTGTGCATCTTATCTCGCCTGAGCGGGACGCGGAGACCAAGTATGAAATCTGGATCCCATCTCACTAAAAGAGTTCTACTCTTTCGGGCTGTTTTACTGGATTTTTCAGCCAGATAAAATAGTGAGAAAAAGAATCATTCTTAAGTCCTGAATTGATTCTTTACATTGATACTGACCTTGCTGTTCTTGCATTGTTGTAGATTCCTGCAGCAACGAACACCATGAGCTTCAATGTGCGATCCCTACTGGAAAGGGAGAAGTTTGCTGGGCCGAACTTCTCAGACTGGTTCGGACACCTTAAGATTGTTCTTAAGGCAGAGAGGAAACTGTATGTCCTCGAGACGGCGATACCGCCTCAGCCCGCTCCGAACGCCGCAAGGGCGGTTCGGGAAGCTTATGAAAAGCACGTCAATGATAGCATTGATGTCGCTTGCCTGATGCTAGCGTCTATGACGCCACCGCTGCAGCGTCAGCATGAGGATATGTCTGCTATAGACATGATAGCAAACCTCAAGATGCTGTATGCTGCACAGGCGAGGACAGAACGCTATAATCTGACAAAGCTCTTCTTTCAGAGCAAACTGGCTGAAGGGAGCCCAGTGGGAGCTCACGTGCTCAAGATGATTGGGCACAAGGAGGCTCTAGAGAAACTGGGGCATACCATCAACCAGGAGCTTGCTGTAGACATCATTCTGCAGTCTCTCCCGCCCTCTTTCGATGCGTTCATTATTAACTTTAATATGAACAAAATCGACTGTACTCCGGCAGAGCTGCTGAATATGCTCTTGACTACTGAGGAGACTCTGAAGGGAAAGCCTTCGACCTTTGTCTTAATGGTTCCTTCTAGGAACAAGAAGAAGGGGAAGAAGGGCAAGGCCCCTGTCAAGAGTTACAGCAAGGCTCTGAAGCAAAAAAGTTAAGCGGTCAAAGGAATACAGATGTTTCCACTGTGGCCAGCTAGGTCACTGGAAAAAGGACTGTAAAGCGCTCCAAGGAGACAAGAGGGGAAGCATCGCTTCTGGCTCAGGTATTTACGTGACGGAAGTCATGGTTTCATCTTCTTCTATTTCATGGGTGTTGGACACTGCATGTGGAGTTCACATTTGTTCAAATGTACAGGAACTCAAGAGAAGAAGACAGGTGGGACAGCATGAGGTGGACCTACGAGTTGGAAACGGGGCACGGGTTGCTGCTGTTGCTGTAGGAGACTATTTCATCTCTTTGCCATCTGGACTTGTATTGGAACTAGACAATTGTTACTTTGTTCCCAGCATTACTAAAAATATTATCTCCATTCCTGCTCTTGTCAGGAAGGGATTTTCCTTTGAATGCAATATTTCAAAGTGTGTTCTTTCTTTAGATAATATTGTTTATGCTACTGGTTCAATTAACAATGGGTTATTCATGTTGGACATGGAATGTTCTATACAAAATATTGATATTAAGAAAGCCAAGTATGCTGATGACAGCACCTTGCTATGGCATAGTCGTTTAGGCCATATTAACAAGAAGCGCATTAAGCGGTTGCATGATCATGGACTGCTGGGATCATTCTCCTATGAGGAGATTCATACATGCAAGGCTTGTTTAATGGGTAAAATGACGAAGCCACCTTTTCTTAACAAAGGTCAAAGGGCTTCAGGTTTACTTGACCTTATACACAGTGATGTGTGTGGGCCATTTAGTAAACATGCCAGAGGTGGCTATCAGTACTTCATTACCTTCACTGATGATTTCAGTAGATATGGGTATGTCTATCTGATGAGACATAAGAGTGAATCTTTTGACAAGTTCAAAGAGTTCAAGAATGAAGTACAGAATCAGTTAGGCCGAAATATCAAGGCACTTCGTTCTGATCGAGGTGGAGAATACTTGAGTCATGCGTTTACTGACTATCTGAAGGAGTGTGGGATTATCTCACAGCTCACTCCGCCAGGAACACCGCAATGGAATGGTGTGTCCGAAAGGAGAAATAGAATGTTACTTGATATGGTTCGTTCTATGATGAGTCAGGCTACTCTTCCATATTCCTTTTGGGGTTTTGCACTGGAAACAGCTGCAAAGGTACTAAACCGAGTGCCATCCAAGGCAGTTTCAAAGACGCCATATGAGTTATGGTATGGGAAACAGCCGAGCTTGACATTTATCATGATCTGGGGCTGCGAGGCTTATGTCAAAAAGCTCGCCTCTGGGAAACTAGAGAGCAGATCTGACAAATGTATCTTTGTCGGTTACCCTAAGGAAACTAAGGGTTATTATTTCTTCGATCCCAAAGAGAACAAGGTATTTGTTGCTCGGACGGCCATATTTCTTGAGAAGGAGTTTCTTCTGCAAGAGGCCAGTGGGAGAGAAATAAAGCTGGATGAGAATCCAGAGGAAGGACAAAGTGGTCAAGCACAGTTGGATGAGCCTGAGCCGGTAGAACAGGTTACTGAACAACCTGAGGCTCAGATATCACGGGAACCGCGAAGATCGGGAAGGATCCGTCGACAGCCTGAGCGCTATGACGGAGTCTACATCATTGATCATGATGAACCCCTCACTTATGCGGATGCGGTCAGTGGACCGGAGTCAGCGAGATGGCTTGAAGCTATGCGCGCCGAGATGGACTCCATGTCAGATAACCAAGTCTGGGATTTGGTTGATCCGCCTCCGGGAGTTATCCCTATAGGCTGTAAATGGATCTTCAAGAAGAAGATTGACATGGATGGTAACGTGGTTACCTATAAAGGCAGGCTAGTTGCGAAAGGTTTCAAACAAATCTACGGGATAGATTATGATGAAACTTTCTCACCTGTAGCTATGTTTAAGTCTATTCGGATTCTTTTCGCGATAGCAGCATATTACGATTATGAGATCTGGCAAATGGATGTGAAGACGGCTTTCCTTAATGGAAATCTGGATGAGGATGTGTATATGACACAACCAGAAGGTTTCACTAATCCATCAGATCGTCATAAGATATGCAAGTTAAAGAAGTCCATTTATGGACTTAAACAAGCATCTAGAAGCTGGAATATTCGTTTTGATGAATCAATCAGTGAATTTGGTTTCATCAAGAACGAGGATGACCCGTGTGTATATAAGAGGTTTAGTGGGAGCGTGATTACTTTCTTAGTCCTCTACGTCGATGATATCTTGATCATTGGAAATGACATTCTTGAAATGCATGCCGTTAAGGCATGGTTAAGAAAGTGTTTCCAGATGAAAGATCTAGGAGAAGCAGCCTATGTATTAGGTGTGAAGATCTACAGGGATAGATCTAAGAGGCTTCTCGGGCTGTGCCAGAGTACTTACATCGATAAAGTCCTGGAGAGATTTCATTTAGAGAATTCTAAAAGAGGATATCTTCCAGTCAGACATGGTCTGAATCTTTCGAAGAGTCAGTGTCCACAAACACAGACTGAGAAAGATGACATGGACAATACGCCTTATGCTTCGGCTATTGGGTCCATTATGTATGCGATGTTGTGTACTCGCCCAGACGTCGCTTACGGGTTAAGCGTGACCAGTCGGTTCCAAAGTAATCCAGGTCAGGCTCACAGGATTGCAGTCAAGAACATTTTAAAATATCTGCGGAGGACCAAAGATATGTTCTTGATATATGGTGGTCAGGAAGAACTCAGTATTGAAGGATATACTGACGCTTCATTCCAGTCTGACCAGGATGATTTCCGATCGCAATCAGGCTATGTTTTTAGCTTGAATGGAGGAGCAGTGGTGTGGAAAAGTTTCAAACAGTCAACTGTTGCTGATTCCACAACAGAAGCCGAGTATGTTGCAGCCTCGAAAGCATCCAAGGAGGCAGTGTGGATTCGTAAGTTCGTGAGAGAACTTGGTGTTGTTCCTTCGAGTGCAGATCCTTTGGTTATCTTCTGTGATAACACTGGAGCAATCGCACAAGCAAAGGAACCACGGTCGCACCAGAAGTCCAAGCACATACAGAGACGGTTTCACTTGATCAGGGAGATCATAGATCGTGGCGAGATCAAAGTCTGCAAGGTACATACATATGACAATCTGGCAGACCCGCTTACTAAGCCTCTGGCGCAGCAGAAGCATGTGAAGCACTGTAATAATATGGGTTTGAGATTTCTCAACCATTAGATTAAGTGCAAGTGGGAGATTGTTGGGGTATGCCCTTAAGGCTAATGTTTGAGGCCTTGGGATTGTATCAGTATCATGTATAAACTTTTATGTTTATAAAGGCAATGGTTGTTATTCAGGTTGTTACCTTGTCTGCTGTAATAAGTGTACTTCTGAATAATGTCTCAAAGCTGTTCAGCTAGGCTGACATGCAGTAAAGTCCTTAGTCGAGATATCTTGGTGAACATGAGACAACCTTGATATGATTGAGACTAATATGTGCTCTAATCTTATAGGATGCTTCGAGCGTGGAATAAGATGTAGACTCATGGGTACATTGGATGTACTGGACAGACCCTACTAGGTTATTCAATTGCTTGTCACAATGTGAATAATCCTTGATTGTAACAAGTGGCACATTTCCTCTGACTTGAGATCACTTGTGTTTCTAAATGATGATTGTCATTGTTTTGAGGTAGTTCAATATCATTTGAAACATAATGATTATAGACTATCTTGGATGGTGAGCTTGAGTCAGGTTAGGGCACTAGTGATAGACAAAGGATTGCCGTCTCCTTAATTGGAGTGTGATGTTCTAAAGGGGCCCCCCTGGATGAGATGATTGAGAAAGTGTATGGCCATACCCAGGTGACTGTGTTCATCTGTTCTAATCATACTTATCATATTGGAGCTACAAGCTTGACACGCTTGTCCAATAAGAACATCCAGTGGCAAAGGAAATTTGCATGCCTTGTGAGTTGATTCACACTTGTGCTGTGGTTTGGGTGTAGTCTTGGAAGACTCTTTCCTTTATATCGGGAGACAGTGATGTGTTGCTAGATACCCCTCACTGATCGTGATAACGTGAGTTATCGTTACTGACATTTAAAGGAAACCCTCAGGGTCGCACAATTTGATGATATGGCTTACTTAAGTCAGATCGTGTGGACTGAATTATTTGGGTTCAGTTTAAAGGGATTTAATCTCTGATTGTGAGTGAGATCTGGTCTGATCATGTTTGATTGATTAGGGCTTGAGATCGGTAAGCTTCGATCGAGAGAATGGATGCTAGATCGGTGAGATCAGGGGCATCAAGAGATGAACGGTTAGATCTGAAACCTTAGAGTTTATTATGATCTAGACCAAATTGCTTGGGTTAATTGGTCTTTGTGTTGGGGTATGCCCTTAAGGCTAATGTTTGAGGCCTTGGGATTGTATAAGTATCATGTAATAAACTCTTAAGTTTATAATAAGGCATGGTTGTTATTCAGGTTGTTACCTTGTCTGCTGTAATAAGTGTACTTCTGAATAATGTCTCAAAGCTGTTCAGCTAGGCTGACAGGCTATAAGTCCTTAGTCGAGATATCTTGGTGAACATGAGACAGCCTTGATATGATGGAGACTAATATGAGTGCTAATCTTATAGGATGCTTCGAGCATGGAATAAGATGTAGACTCATGGGTACATTGGATGTACTGGACAGACCCTACTGGGATATTGCATTGCTTGTCACAATGTGAATGATCCCTGTAAGCAGCAAGTGGCACATGTCCTTTGACTTGAGATCACTTGTGTTTCTAAATGATGATTGTCATTGTTTTGAGGTAGTTCAATATCATTTGAAATATAATGATTATAGACTATCTTGGATGGTGAGCTTGAATCAGGTTAGGGCACTAGTGATAGATAAAGGATTGCCGTCTCCTTGTTTAAGGAGTGTGATGTTCTAAAGGCCCCCCTATATGAGATGATTGAGGTAGTGTATGGCCATACCCAGATGACTATGTGCATCTGATCTAATCATGCTCATCGTATTGGAGTTACAAGCTTGACATGCTTGTCCAATAAGAACATCCAGTGGCAAAGGACATATGTGTGCCTTGTGAGTTTTGATTCACACTTGTGTCATGGTTTGGGTGTAGTCTTGGAAGACTATTTCCTTTATATCGGGAGACAGTGATGTGTTGCTAGATACCCCTCACTGATCGTGATAACGTAAGTTGTCGTTACCGACATTTAAAGGAAACCCTTAGGGTCGCACAATTTGATGATATGGCTTTCTTGAGTCAGATCGTGTGGACTGAATTGTATGGGTTCAGTTTAAAGGGGTTTAATCTCTGATTGCAAGTGAGATCTAGCCTGATCATGTTTGATTGATTAGGGCTTTAGATCGGTAAGCTTCGATCGAGAGAGATGATGCTAGATCGGTGAGATCAGGAGCATCAGGAGATGAACGGCTAGATCATGAGCCATTTGGTTCATAGAGGGTCTAGACCATGCCTTGGCTTGGCTTGGTTTGAGTTTGGTCTTTGGGCCAAATCGAATTGAACCAAAGCATGAACCGGTTCACTAGGTGAACGCATGGTTCATCAAGAGGGGCGTTTTGGCGTTGGAGAGTGGCTTCATGACTTTCCATTTTGGGAAGTCATGTAACGTCATTTGTCTTGATGTCGCCGAAGTGCATTTGCTCTCTTGTCTTTGCGTTTTGTTTTTGGGGAAAAGAGAGCTTGCTTGCCATCTCGTGTGGAAGGAAGTGGACGACAAGAACAAGCGCTCGGCCAAGGAAACTTCTCCATCATCCTAACATTCGATCAAGGACACCTTGCGCATCCTTGCTAGCACAAGGAGATCCAAGGAGAAGCCATCTTCTCTTGTGTGTGATTATCTTCGGAGAAGGGGCACTTGCGCCTTTGCTTCCAAAGCTCCATCTAAACCGAGATGGCTATGGTATGAGTCTCAACTTCACCAAGTTGAACATATGTTTATGCTAAGATTCTTGAAAACCTTTTGCTTCCGCTTGCAATGGTGATGCGCCACCCCTTTAAGGTTTTCGCCCCCCTCTTGAAAGGGATTTTGTTTACTTGCGCTCCCCCATGAAGGGGACACTTCACTTTGAACCAAACCAAATTGAACCAGCTCATCATGTGAGCGTATGGTTCAAGTGAAGAGGTTTTTGCGATTGGGATAAACCCATGGTCGCATGTGGAGGAGTGGTTTTCTAAAAAAGTGGTTTTCTATTTTTAGAAAACATGATCACTTACGTGACCACAACTCACGTTGTATCTTCACGTCTTCCTCTCGCCCTCTTGTCGTCTCTTGTTTTTGGGGTTCTTACACTCTTTTGCGAGAGAAGAAGGTGGACGACATTGGTGAAGGTTTCGGCCAAGCAAAATTCTTCTCATCCCTTTCACTCGACAAGAACTCCTTAGAACCTTGCTAGCACAAGGAGCACTAAGGGAGTAGGCGACATCATTTGTGTGCGGTACCTTAGGAGGAAAGCTCTCTTGCGATCTTCTTCCAAAGCTCCATCAAAGCGATGGCCATGGTATGAATCTTCTCTGATCTATACTAGTTCATGAAAGTTGATCATATGACATGCAAAAGGTCATGAGAAACCCTTGCTTCCGCTCGAAAAATTATTGTTATGCGCCTATCTAGGGTTTCGCTCCCCCTTGAAGGGGACTTTCATAAGATTGTTCTTAAGGCAGAGAGGAAACTGTATGTCCTCGAGACGGCAGTACCGCCTCAACCCGCTGCGAACGCCGCAAGGGCGGTTCGTGAAGCCTATGAAAAGCACGTCAATGATAGCATTGATGTCGCTTGCCTGATGCTAGCGTCTATGACGCCACCACTGCAGCGTCAGCATGAGGATATGTCTGCTATGGAAATTATAGCAAACCTCAAGATGCTATATGCTGCACAGGCGAGGACTGAGCGCTATAATTTGACCAAGCTTTTCTTTCAGAGCAAACTGGCTGAAGGGAGCCCAGTGGGAGCTCACGTGCTCAAGATGATTGGGCACAAAGAGGCTCTGGAGAAACTGGGGCATACCATCAATCAGGAGCTTGCTGTAGACATTATTCTGCAGTCTCTCCCGCCCTCTTTCGATGCGTTCATTATTAACTTTAATATGAACAAAATCGATTGTACTCCGGCAGAGCTGCTGAATATGCTCTTGACTACTGAGGAGACTCTGAAGGGAAAGCCTTCAACCTCTGTCTTAATGGTTCCTTCTAGGAACAAGAAGAAGGGGAAGAAGGGCAAAGCCCCTGTCAAGAACTACAGTAAGGCTCTGAAACAAAAGGTGAAGCGGTCGAAGGACAACAGGTGTTTCCACTGTGGCCAGCTGGGTCACTGGAAAAAGGACTGTAAAGCGCTCCAAGGAGACAAGAAGGGAAGCATCGCTTCTGGCTCAGGTATATTTGTGACTGAAGTCATGATATCCTCTTCTTCTATTTCATGGGTGTTGGACACTGCATGTGGAGTTCACATTTGTTCAAATGTACAGGAACTCAAGAGAAGAAGACAGGTGGGACAGCATGAGGTGGACCTACGCGTTGGAAACGGGGCACGGGTTGCTGCTGTTGCTGTAGGGGATTATTACATCTCATTACCATCTGGCATTGTATTAGAATTAAACAATTGTTACTTTGTACCCAGTATTACCAAAAATATTATCTCTATTCCTGCTCTTGTCAGGAAAGGGTTTTCCTTTGAATGCAAGATTTCAAAGTGTTATCTTACTCTTGATAATATTGTTTATGCTACTGGTTCAATTAACAATGGGTTATTCATGTTGGACATGGAATATTCTATACAAAACATTGATAATAAGAAAGCCAAGTATGCTGATGACAGCACCTTGCTATGGCATAGTCGTTTAGGCCATATTAACAAGAAGCGCATTATGCGGTTGCATGATCATGGACTGCTGGGATCTTTCTCCTATGAGGAGATTGATACATGCAAAGCTTGTTTAATGGGTAAAATGACGAAGTCCCCTTTTTCTCACAAAGGTCAAAGGGCTTCAGGTTTACTTGACCTTATACACAGTGATGTGTGTGGGCCATTTAGTAAACATGCCAGAGGTGGCTATTCGTACTTCATTACCTTTACTGATGATTTCAGTAGATATGGGTATGTCTATCTGATGAGACATAAGAGTGAATCTTTTGACAAGTTCAAAGAGTTCAAGAATGAAGTACAAAATCAGCTAGGCCGAAATATCAAGGCACTTCGTTCTGATCGAGGTGGAGAATACTTGAGTCATGCGTTTACTGACTATCTAAAAGAGTGTGGGATTATCTCACAGCTCACTCCGCCAGGAACACCGCAATGGAATGGTGTGTCCGAGAGGAGAAATAGAACGTTACTAGACATGGTTCGTTCTATGATGAGTCAGGCTACTCTACCTTACTCCTTTTGGGGATTTGCACTGGAAACAGCTGCAAAGGTACTAAACCGAGTGCCATCCAAGGCAGTTTCAAAGACTCCATATGAATTATGGTATGGGAAACAGCCGAGCTTGACATTTATTAAGATCTGGGGTTGCGAGGCTTATGTCAAAAAGCTCGCCTCTGGGAAACTGGAGAGCAGATCTGAGAAATGTATCTTTGTCGGATACCCTAAGGAAACTAAGGGTTATTATTTCTACGATCCCAAGGAGAACATGGTATTTGTTGCTCGGACGGCAATTTTTCTTGAGAAGGAGTTTCTTCTGCAAGAAGCCAGTGGGAGAGAAATAAAGCTGGATGAGAATCCAGAGGAAGGACAAAGTAGTCAAGCAGAGTTGGATGAGCCTGAGCCGGTAGAACAGGTTACTGAACAACCTGAGGCTCAGATATCACGGGAACTGCGTAGATCGGGAAGGATCCGTCGACAGCCTGAGCGCTATGATGGAGTCTATATCATTGATAATGATGAACCCCTCACTTATGCGGATGCGGTCAGTGGACCGGAGTCAGCTAGGTGGCTTGAAGCTATGCGAGCCGAGATAGACTCCATGTCAGATAACCAAGTCTGGGATTTGGTTGATCCGCCTTCGGGAGTAATCCCTATAGGCTGTAAATGGATCTTCAAGAAGAAGATTGACATGGATGGTAACGTGGTTACCTATAAAGGCAGGCTAGTTGCGAAAGGTTTCAAACAAATCTACGGGATAGATTATGATGAAACTTTCTCTCCTGTAGCCATGTTCAAGTCTATTCGGATTCTTTTCGTGATAACAGCATATTACGATTATGAGATCTGGCAAATGGATGTGAAGACCGCTTTCCTTAATGGAAAACTGGATGAGGATGTGTATATGACACAACCTGAAGGTTTCACTAATCCATCAGATCGTCATAAAATATGCAAATTAAAGAAGTCCATTTATGGACTTAAGCAAGCATCTAGAAGCTGGAATATTCGTTTTGATGAATCAATCAGTGAATTTGGTTTCATCAAGAATGTGGATGACCCGTGTGTATATAAGAGGTTTAGTGGGAGCGTGATTACTTTCCTAGTCCTCTACGTCGATGATATCTTAATCATTGGAAACGATATTCCTGAAATGCATGCTGTTAAAGCATGGCTAAGGAAATGTTTCCAGATGAAAGATTTAGGAGAAGCAGCCTATGTATTAGGTGTGAAGATCTACAGGGATAGATCTAAGAGGCTTCTCGGGCTGTGCCAGAGTACTTACATCGATAAAGTCCTGGAGAGATTTCATTTAGAGAATTCTAAAAGAGGACATCTTCCAGTCAGACATGGTCTGAATCTTTCGAAGAGTCAGTGTCCACAAACAGAGACTGAGAAAGATGAAATGGACAATACGCCTTATGCTTCGGCTATTGGGTCCATTATGTATGCGATGTTGTGTACTCGCCCTGACGTCGCTTACGGGTTAAGCGTGACCAGTCGATTCCAAAGTAATCCAGGTCAGGCACACTGGATTGCAGTCAAGAACATTTTGAAATATCTTCGGAGGACCAAAGATATGTTCTTGATATATGGTGGTCAGGAAGAACTCAGTATTGAAGGATATACTGACGCTTCGTTCCAATCGGACCAGGATGATTTCCGATCGCAATCAGGCTATGTTTTTAGCTTGAATAGTGGAGCAGTGGTATGGAAAAGTTTCAAACAGTCTACTGTTGCTGATTCCACAACAGAAGCCGAGTATGTTGCAGCCTCAGAAGCATCCAAGGAGGCAGTGTGGATTCGTAAGTTCATTAAGGAACTTGGTGTCGTTCCTTCGAGTGCAGATCCTTTGGTTATCTTCTGTGATAACACTGGAGCAATTGCACAAGCAAAGGAACCACGGTCGCACCAGAAGTCCAAGCACATACAGAGACGGTTTCACTTGATCCGGGAGATCATTGATCGTGGCGAGATAAAAATATGCAAGGTTCATACAGATGACAATCTGGCTGACCCGCTTACCAAGCCTCTGGCGCAGCAGAAGCATGAGCAGCACTGTAATAATATGGGTTTGAGATTTCTCAACCATTAGATTAAGTGCAAGTGGGAGATTGTTGGGGTATGCCCTTAAAGGCTAATGTTTGAGGCCTTGGGATTGTATCAGTATCATGTATATAAACTCTTATGTTTATAAAGGCAATGGTTGTTATTCAGTATGTTACATTGTCTGCTGCAATAAGTGTGCTTCTGAATAATGTCTCAATGCTGTTCAGCTAGGCTGACATGCTGTAATGTCCTTAGTCGAGATATCTTGGTGAACATGAGACAGCCTTGATATGATTGAGACTAATATGTATTCTAATCTTATAGGATGCTTCGAGCATGGAATAAGATGTAGACTCATGGGTGCATTGGATGTATTGGACAGACCCTACTAGGATATTCAATTGCTTGTCACAATGTGAATAATCCTTGTATGCAACAAGTGGCACATGTCCTCTGACTTGAGATCACTTGTGTTTCTAAATGATGATTGTCATTGTTTTGAGGTAGTTCAATATCATTTGAAACATAATGGTTAAAGATTATCTTGGATAATGATCATGAGTCAGGTTAGGACACTAGTGATAGATATAGGATTGCCGTCTCCTTGTTTAAGGAGTGTGATGTTCTAAAGGGGCCCCCCCTAAATGAGATGATTGAGAAAGTGTATGGCCATACCCAGGTGACTATGTTCATCTGATCTAATCATGCTCATCATATTGGAGCTACAGGCTTGACACGCTTGTCCAATAAGAACATCCAGTGGCAAAGGAAACATGTATGCCTAGTGAAGTGGATTCACACTTGTGCTATGGTTTGGGAGTAGTCTTGGAAGACTCTTTCCTTTATATCGGGAGACAGTGATGTGTTGCTAGATACCCCTCACTGATCGTGATAATGTAAGTTATCATTACCGACATTTAAAGGAAACCCTCAGGGTCGCACAATTTGATGATATGGCTTACTTAAGCCTGATCGTGTGGACTGAATTGTTTGGGTTCAGTTTAAAGGAGTTTAAACTCTGATTGTAAGTGAGATCTGGTCTGATCATGTTTGATTGATTAGGACTTAAGATCGGTAAGCTTCGATCGAGAGAGATGATTCTAGATCGGTGAGATCAGGATCATCATGAGATGAACGGTTAGATCTTGAGCCATTTGGTTCAGAGAGATCTAGACCATGGGCTGGTTTGGTTTGGTCTTTGGACCGAATTGAATTGAATTGAGTTGGCTTGAACCGGTTCACATATGTGAACGCATGGTTCAAGGCTTGATTGTGTTTGGGCAGTTTTCTTGTGAGTGAGCGCATGGCTTCATGACTTTCCATATTTGAAGTCATGTAACGCCATCTCTTGAAAACGCCTCAACGATTATGGCCAATTCACTTCAATTGTCGCCTTGGCTCTTGGGTAGAGCTTCTTGCTTGACGAGAAGGGAGTTCGGCCAAGCATCTCTCTACTTCGACACACGACAAGAAACTTGGGAGATTCTTGCTAGCACAAGGAACATCCAAGGAGGTAGCCATCTCTCATCTAGTGTGCGTTTTCTTTGGAGGAGTGCTTATTTGCCCTCTTGCTTCCAAGCCGCCTCCTTCATCATGGCTATGGTAAAAGATCTTAACTTGATCTTTGAAATAATAATCAAAGTTGATCATATATATTCATGCAATCGATCTAGTTGAAACCCTAGAAATTTTTCATGCGCCCCTATTAGGGTTTCACCCCCTTTGCGCTCCCCCTTGAAGGGGACTTTCATAAACTACTAAAATAAAGAAATAAGAACTTAACCTAATTACTTACGGTGAGTTCCTATTAATCAATTTTAGGGTTCCAAGTTCTCAAGCAAATCACCTTTCGGTCCTTATTGCGAAAACTCTAAATCATGATGACAAAAAGTAAACTAAGGAAAATCTTAAAGCAATAATCGCATAGGTAAAATTATCAAATTAGAATAATCATGATGAAAGTAGAAAGTATCTAGTCATTAAGAAAATCAAAGGGAATTACTCCCTCAAGTCCCAAAGAGTGTTTAAGCTAACATGGTGAAGAGAAAACAATATTCCATAATTTCCTTGATTTCTCCTCCAATTGATCTTCTTTCGTTCTAAAACTTCTGTGATGTTGTCTCCTCCTCCAGGAGAAGCTTCAGTGTGATTTTCATGGCTAGAGATAATCTGGATTCGTCGCGGCGGCAGAACCCTAGGCGGTGGCGTGAAACGCGATTTCTCTCTATAGAGTCGATGAAATTGGGGCTTTCGGTGTCTTTGTGTTCCTCTCATCGAAGGCTCTCCATTTCCTTCTTACGGCTTCATCTTTAAAGCCCTGGATCATCCGCTATCCTCTCCGCAATAATCAGGCTTCGAAATTGACCTGGGAGTTGCGTTCAAAAACTAAAATACGGCAGTATAATAGTTTACGACTGTGTCATAAAATCGGTCACATTCTCTGATATGATATTGTCTGTATAATACGGCACCGTAAAATGGTTCACGGCACTGCCGTAAAATCGTCTGAACTCTCTGGTTGAATTCGTTTGGAAAATACGGCCCGTGTCAAAGTTTACGGTAGTGCCATATTTTCAGCAAATTTCTCTGTTCTGAATATGCTTCAAAATACGGCCCGTGTAATTTCTTACGGCAGTGCCATATTTTACACAAAATCTTCTGTTCGGAAAATCCACCAAATTACGGTAGTGCTCTGATATTACGGTAGCGTACGGAAATACGGTACCGTAATGTAAAATACGACACTACCGTATTTTGGTGTGTTGCTCAGATTTGCTTGAAATTTCTCGGGTGATCTCCTCTTAATGATGGTAACTCTTCCATGTATTTGATTTTGCTCGAAAATGCCTCAAAGAAGTGCATTTTTACCTGAAAATCATGAAAAACCAAAATAGAAGTAGACTTTGTAATTTTTAATAAATTTAGCATAAAAATAAGCAAAAGATCTTCAATTTAGAATGAAAAGATGATACATAAAATGATACAAAATATACTATATATTTTGGTGTCATCAGGAATCTAATTTGAGACATAAAGTTTATTTTGATGATCCAATACTTGAATCTTTTAATGAAAGTCCTATTGCAATTGAAGTTTTAAATTTGAAGAAAGGTCTTATGATTTTGCTTTTTGATAAATATAGGAAGATCATTGAATATCCTTTGATTGGAATTGAAAATATTGATTTTGATTTCCACATATTTAAGAAAGCCACATTGATTGTGATTTATTTAAAATTTTGGATATTTGAATTAGTGGCTAAACTTTTTGGACAGTGGAAAAGGAAAAAATTGCATGCTATTTACTTTGGTACAGATTCACCTGCTTCACCATGATATTTGATTTTTGGTTAAGCTATAGACCTAAAATTAGCGCTTCTTAGGAGGCAACCCAAGCACTCTTACTTTGCTTAGTTTCTTTTATTTTAGTTTATTTTTAGAATTAATTTTTCCTTTTCTTTTTGTAGGAAAATAAAATTTTGCGCAAAATACGGCACTACCATAATCTGCTTTACGGTGTTGTAATCTTGATCCGATTTCATCAGAGAGTTTTTAGCATTTTACAGCGGTACCGTATTAGTTTTTATGATACCGTATTTTTGGGTATTTTTGATCCGAGACTTTTGCAAACATTACAGCACTGTCGAAATTTGTTTACGCCCGTAATTTCAACTATGCAGTATGCTTATCTGATTAGGTGTTTTCTCGCTGTGATTTTAAGAAACTAGGTTGGGAAAAATTTTTGATCTTTGGCACCATCACAAAGTACTCATCTTTGTCTACCATCTAGATATTTTTGCTGAATTTTAAAGTCCATGGATCATTCTAAAGCATATAGCATCTTTTCAATTTTGATTAATTTCTGTAGGAGTTTTCTTTTTACTAATCTGATTAGCACTTTTGTTGCAAGTTTTTAATATGCTTTAATGAGTTGTAACCCTGATTTTTCGCTTGGAATATGAAGAACACGTGTCATTCTATCTTGAGGATTAGTTATTTTCATGAAAATACTTTTTGATAATTGTAGGACACATAGCAAGTTTTCGAATCTGATTAACTTCTGTGTAGTTTTTAATTTTGTAATCTGAGTAGCCTTCTTTCTGTTGATACCCTAAATTCCTGAAAGTCTTTGATCCTTTATTTTTCATACGCCCGGGAAGAACAAGTTTCATTCTATTACATGGTTCTGTCCATTTTCTTTTTGGATCATTAAAACTTATTTTTGGGTATGGCTACTTTTCATAAAAAATTCACTGGCTGCTCTACTTGCTTTCTACATGTTATAGTTTCTTTTGCCTCCAGATCCAGAAATCTTCAAGAGCAACTATCTTCCACCTCTAGCTACCACTGCATCTGCCTCTGACATCACTATTTCTAGCCGTCGACACTGGATTATACCATCAGTAGACTCTTACTTCTTCTACCGCCTCTATTTCTATTTATTTGATTTATTTATGCAGCAGACTCTTCATTAGTGACTGCATTTTTTTTATCTATGCAGCATTATTTCTGGCACCCACCTGCCGACATTCTCACCTCCAGGACTGTATTCTCTAGCAGGCCACTAGAGATTACTCACTCTACTGTCGGCACCATCACCATCATTGCTAGCAGCTTTTCAGCCAGCCTCTATTCCACCTCTGCTTCTTCCCTACATCAGCTCTTTCCACCAGGACTCTTCTGGACCATCGATGAAATATCTAATTCTCCCTTGATAAAATTATTTTTTTTAGAGATTGTTTTTAGACTTTGCCTTATGTATCTTAAATTGTGCCGGAAAAATTTTCAAAAGGCACATCTATGGACCTAGCAGCACCTGCCCCAACACTATTGTTGGTCTGAGCCTTATGTATTTTTGGTCAAAGCTTGCTATATAGTTTTGTTAGTATCGTTTGCACTCTCTTGTATTCATGATTATTTCATATGGTTGCATCTCTGATTTGCTACAGATGTATCACTCATTGATATTTCTTCGATATGGTTGTATGATGATATGATTGTTCATTATTCACTTTCTACTATCTTGTGGTGTGATTCTATTTTTAAAAGATTTTCATTGATAAATATCTTCCTTGATGATGAATAAACCTGTATTCATGATTAGAAAGAAACCGATCATGTTAGATTTATTTCTTCAATGCATATCTATCTTTTGAAATTTGACATTGGTTGATGCATGAAATTTTGGGTAGATGTGTAATTTGAGGAATAAGATCTAAAGGTGAAACTACTCCTTTAAATAAAATGAGCATATGAGTATGATTACTGAATTGATATCAATTGATCAACCTAGTAGATGTTTAGTCTATTTTGCTATTTGTTGGGAAGAAAGAATCCAAGATCTATAAAAATAATGAGAGACTCCCCTACTTGGCACTATGTAAAAATAATAGTGTATCTAAGACATGGGTTGAAGTCTATAAAAAAAAAGAGAGAGAAAAAGAAAAAGACTCCTCTACTTGGTACTATGCAAAATTGATAGTGGTACTGAAGATAAGAGTTGAAGTCGAAATAAAAAGTATGTATCTAAGTGGGTACATGCCATCTGTGCAAAACAACAAAATACATGAAAAAGAAAAAAAATGAATAAAAAATATGTGGGGAAAAAGATCTTAGAATCCTAATTCCTGTAAACAAAAGTACAATAGATTTGAACTAAAAATTAGGTGAAATTATGAGATTGAAAATTCTATTTATAATACAAGTTGCAAAGTTTTATTTGATTGAGATGTAGATCTAGAGGGTTGAGTTCTAAGAATGATATGTTTATTTGTAGTTTTGTGAAACAATTGATGGAATTTTTCATTGATGATTGTATTTTAGGAATTTATTGAGTATGAAAAAGTTTATCTTTTAATCAATTTTTGATTTTTGCTTGGGGACAAGCAAAGTTTGAGCCTTATGTATTTTGATGACACCAAAATATATAGTATATTTTGTATCATTTTATATATCTTTTCATGCTAAATTAGAGCTATTTTGCTTATCTTTGTGCCAAATTTATCAAGTATTGCAAAATCTACTTCTATTTTGGTTTTTCATGATTTTTAGGTAAAAAGGCACTATTTTTAGGCGTATTCAAGCAAAATCAAATACATGGAAGAGTTATCATCATCAAGAAGAGGATGCATGACAAATTTCAAGCAAAATGGAGCCACGAACCAAAATACGATAGGGCCGTAATATATATTATGGTACCATATTTTCGTATGCTGTCGTAAGAATTCATCAGAAGATTTTACAAAAATTATGGCACTTCCGTAAGAATTTACACGGGCTGTAATCTGAACCACTTTCAAACCAGAGATATTTGCTGATTTTACGACACTACCGTAATAATTTACACGTGCCGTAATTTCCAAACAATTCCGACCAGAGAATTCTGATGATTTTACGGCACTATCATAACTCATATTACGGTGCCGTAATTGTCAGAGATTTTGGATCAGAGAACGCGACTGAAATTACGGTAGTGCTGTAACATAAAACACGACTGTAATTCTATTTTTGAATGCGACTTCCACGGTCAAATTTGAAGCTCAATTTTTTCGAAGATGATTACGGATGATCCAGGACTTTAAATTTGAAGCCGTGAGAAGAAGAAGGAGAGCCTCAGAGGAGGAGAACACGCCAAGGGCAAAAGCCCTAATTTTTATCCACCATATAGAGAGAAATCGAGTTTCACGCCGCCGTGAAGCACACAGTGCATCTCCGGCCATGAAATTTGAGGGGAGGCTACGCCTGTAAGACCCAGAATTTTATTAGCAGGTAAGAAAAATAAAGTTTTGATTATTTAGCATGTTTGTGGAAGTTTTTCATTGAGAAAATGTCTTGATTTGTGTATTTTCCTGCAATGTAAAAATATGTGTCACGGAGAGGATTCGAACCTGAGACTTAAGGCATAGAATGTGTGCTACACGCCACTAGGCTAGGGGTGTCTTCTTGTTAGAAAAGGGTAAGAGCCCTTGATAAGGGGAAAGTGGAAATTAACTTATACTAAAGGGTTATTGGATCTTCCACTTATGTTTGCTAATGGGTTTGGATTCTTTGGAGATAGGAAAACGAAATTAGAGGGTTCACCCTCGTTTTTCCTCTTTGCTCGTTGTTCACGAGTTTCGTTAGGGTGAAGGGTGGCGGCTTGCTTCTTCTTCTCCTTCTCTTCTTCTTGTGGCCGGCGGCAAGAGGTGGTGGAAGCGATTTTCCGGCGGCTCTTGGGTGGTTCCGGCGAAGTGTGTGGCGTGAGTGGCGTGAGGGTGTTGGTTTGGAAGAACCGAAATCAAGGTGAGTGGATGTTCTCCTTCACCTAGTTCACGAAAATTCGATGCATTGCTTGTTTTAGAGAAGATTAATGCATAGGAGTATGGCATGATCTCTTAATTTCAATTGTACATGTTTTCCTTGTTTTTCCCAAATTTTCGAAACCCTAGCTTGCATGAGAATTAGGGCTTTTCGTTTTTAAGACTCTTAATCCTAAATTGGACCTTGATTAAACATGTATGTAGCTTTAGAATTTCAATTGCATGAAGATTAGGGCTTGAAGGAGAATTTCGACCCTTCTTCATGAAGTTACGTCCAAATTCATGGGTAAAAATTGGGGAAAACTTGATATTCATGAAATTAGGTATATGAGGATTCTACTGTATTTTTTTGGGAATTTTTAGAAATAAAAGTTTCTGTTGACTGAAATTGACCTAGGGGTAATTCGGTAAATTTCCTAGTTAAAATTGGGGAAAACTTGAAATTACGAATCTAGGGATCATGAGGGACGTAATGAATATTTTTACGAAATTTTTGGATAACTTTTCTTGTATGACTTAAACTTTGAACTAGGGGTATTTCTGTCTTTTGTTATCAGAACTAGTAGAAAACTATGAATATGTGATATTATGCATTTATGTTAATTGTGAACGAAATTTAGTGAATTTTCTGTATTATTATGTATTTTTAATTGAATGGTGTATGCAGAAAGTAATGACATGAAATATTGATTGATAACTTTGGATGATAACTTAGAAAAGGTTAAACCATGCTTGCATGAAATCTAAGGACCTTTCCTGAACTTGATTGATGTGATATCTGAGATAATGTTCGTGTTGTATGATTGAGGATAAGAGTCCTAGACTTGAGTGGACTGAACCTAAGGGTCAACTAGAGCACTCAGTGAACAGTCATTCTGATTTGGGGTTGGGGAATCCACCCATCCTATTCTGACATGTTTCCGGTAATGGAGGGACTGTTCTAGAGTCTAGTGACCAGGTTAGAGGTTCAGGTTTCCGGTTTGTGTTAAGGGTATTTTGTCCAGGTGATAAACCTTTTGAGAGTTGGGTGTTTGAAGCAAAGTGCCACGTCTTGGTCAGACGGGGGCCACCTCTTGAATTCATTCACCTTCTGTTCTGTTCTTGTTTCCCAGTTGTGGGGGTTTTGTGTTCCCAGTAAGGGGGTGTGGTTGAGTGTCGTAGAGCAAAGTGCCACGTCGTGACCTGGCGGGGGCCACCTCTTGAATCTACACCTCACCGATATGTGCTGCAGGTTACTCTCAGTGCCCTGACGAGGGCCGGGTTGGACCCACGGGGTCAATTCTGAAATCACTGGACAATAGTTGTGTGAGTCTTAGTCTATTAGCCGGATAGGCTGTTTTGTGATCTTGTTGCCCGGGATTGTGGGCGTATTGTTTTCTGATAATGATTGTGATTTATGGTTTCGGTTTTATTATGTATCATACTTGACATCTTCCGTTAAAAGTTTTGAAAAGATATCTGCATCTATTTTTGCTTGTATATTAGTGGATGGTCGAACGAGACTATCTACTCACTGAGCTGTGTAGCTCATTCCACTATATTTTCAGATGCAGGGCAGGAGCCTACAGCCTAGCGGATGTGTTATTTTCTGACTTGATATTTTGGGGCCTGCGAGCCTGTGATATCTTGAGGGCCGGATGTGGCCAAACTTTTTATGATTTTTGATTCATGGACATGTTAGCCGGATGTGGCTATTTCTTTCTGATTACTGTGATATTGTTGCGGGGTTGGCATTTGTTTTGATACGACTGTTAAACCGAGGGCTTAAGCCTGTTTTCGGTGAATTCTGTTCGATTACCGTGGTAATTTGATGATGTGATAATGTCTGAGGATTTTGATTCGAAATATGATGTTTTCAGTGTGTGTTTATGAAGCATGTACAGGAATTTCCTTAATTTTACTGGGGACATGCTGCCGAAATTTCTCGTATCGGATTTTTGTAAGCTATTATTCCCTAGCATCTGTCTCGTTGATTGTGTGTGACGTTCCCTATCTTCCGCGGATTCTGTCTGTGTTTGGGGTTATTTCTGAGGGGGCGTTACAACGCCTGGAGGAGGAGAACACTTGCCAGAAGTTTCAGAGCAAAAGGATATCAATCGGAGGAGAAATCAAAGAAAGAGGAGGCACCGACACTGTTCATAGCGTCCCCTCAAGCAAATTACGGCTGTAATTTATATTACAAACGTGGTTTGTTTTCTTAAACTCTCTTTCTCTTTGATTTTCGATCTTTTGAAACCAAGGATTATTATAACTTCTTCACCATGATAGCTTAAACCTTCTTTGGGACATGGGGGAGTAATTTCCCTTGATTTTGTATGACTAGATGACTTTTACTTCGTCAAGATAGTTTTATCATGATAATTCTGCTTTTGTGATGACTTGTCTTTAATTTTCCATAGTTTCATATTATCTTCATGTTTTAGAATTTTGGAAAATAGATTGAAAGGTTGTTTCTGAAATTTGGAACCCTAAAAATCATTGAGTTTGTAACTTATCGTAAGAAATTAGGTTTGTTCTTTGAATTCTGATTTTTAGTGATTTTATTGCCATGTTGATAAATTGAATCTAGGACGAGTTATTGTGTTAGACTTGATTTGATCTTGCATGAAAGTGAGGATCGAGTCGTTGGAGAACCTTAAGTAGAACCTGTGTTGAGACTCGGATGCACGAAAGTGATCCTTGAGATTCCACTTGAGATAATCAACTTAGAATTCAGATGCACGAAAGTGATCCTTGAGTTCTTTGTTGATGGTTTTCTTATTTTCAGCGTTGGGATAGATCTTACGCGAAAGCGAGGATCGGTCCTTGCATGATTGTCTGCACGAAAGTGAGACAATACCTTTATAATGTAAATTATATCTTTATCATGATAAAATTAGACTGACGACCTTTTATTCATATCTAGTCATTGAAATTAAGGTGGATGAAACCCTAGTCCCAGTTTCTCTTTGTTTATCTTTATACTCTTCCTATCATTTATTTGCATTATAATCGATTGCTTAGCTAGTAAGAATACAATTATTTGGTACTTAACAATAAGGTTTCTGTGGTTCGATATCTTTCTTTATTGCTTCAAGTATCCGTGCACTTGCGGAGTACAACAATTGCTTGAGGCCATGCAATCCGAGATGGATTCATGTTAGCTATCCAAGTATGGGATTTGGTTGAGCTGCTTGATGGGGTAAAGCCCATGAGGTGTAAATGGGTCTTCAAGAGGAAGACTGACATGGATGGCAACATAGTTACCTATAAGGGTAGACTAGTGGCTAAAGGATTGAAATAAGTCCATGAGGTGGACTATGATGAAACCTTCTTGCCAGTTGCAATGATCAAATCCATTCGGATTCTACTTGCTATAGCTATATATCATGATTATGAAATATGGCAGATGGATGTTAAGACAGCGTTCCTTAATGGGAAGTTGACTGAGGATGTGTACATGACACAACATGATGACTTCATTCATCCTGCAAATGTCAATAAGGTCTGCAGGCTAAAGAGATCCATTTATGGATTAAAAAAGTTGGAATCTTCGATTTGATGAAGCTGTGAGAGACTATGGCTTTATCAAAAGCGAAGATGACGCCTGTGTATAAAGAAAATTCAGTGGGAGCTTGGTGATTTTTCTGGTCTTGTATGTCGATGGCATACTACTCATCAGAAACGACATCCCTAGTCTTCAATCTGTGAAGACATGGTTGGGGAACTGTTTCGAGATGAAAGACTTAGGGGAGGCCGCCTATATTCTAGGCGTGAGGATCTATTGGGATAGATCCAAGAGGCTCATGGCGCTTAGCCAAAGTACCTACATTGATAAGGTCCTGGAGAGGTTCAACTTGGAGCAATCTAAGAAAGGATACCTTCTAGTGAGACATGGCCTTACCCTCTCAAAGAGCCAGTGTCGCACCACACAGGCTAAAAGGGATGACATGAGTCGATTGCCCTATGCTTCAGTAGTAGGATCGATCATGTATGCAATGTTGTGTACTAGGACAAATGTAGCTTATGCTATGAGCATAACCAGCTGATACCAATCCAATCCAGGTCTACAGCACTGGGTGGCTGTAAATAAAATCCTTAAGTATCTCAGAAGAACTAAAGATTTGTTCTTGGTCTATGGGGGAGAAGAAGAGCTCAGTGTTTAGGGCTACACAAATGCATCATTCCAGTCTGACCCTAACAACTTTAGATCGCAGGCCGGCTATGTGTTCAAGATGAATGGAGGCGTTGTATGCTGGAAAAGTTTCAAGCAATCCACCATAGCTGATTCTACAACTGAAGCTAAGTATGTATGCGTCATTCCTCAACCTCTAGGTCTAAGTGCAAGTGGGAGATTGTTGGTGTATATGCCCTGAGACCTAGTTTTGGTCTATTATTGTACTACTTGACATTGATACTTATACATCATTATGGCATTGTCATTATCATTGTTTGTCTACATCTGCAATTGTGTACTTACACGATAATGTCCCTAGAGACAGATTGGATCTGTGCTAAATCTATTGTCCTCAATCAAGTTCCTGAGTGGATATGGGACATCTCTGGTACATTGAGACTAGTATATGGACTAGTTAGGCACGAGGTGCTAACACAGACATATGAGTATATCAATGGTGGATATACTGGATCGACCCGCTGTGAGGCTATGACTTGGTGTCATGAGTTACCCTCACAAGTGACAGGAGATGCATTGATCCCATGACTTGAGATCATTGATCTTTCTATATGGTTGGGGACATGCTTTGATGCAACCTAGTACCTCACCGTAGTTGGGAGGTAATAATGGTTGTCATTGAGCATGTCACGACCCATATGAGTAGGTCAATGGACAGACAGAGGATTTGCCCATTCCTAAGGGAAGCTTGATATCCACAGGGCCCCCTATTGTTTTATGACTGAAAGTGTATGGCCATATGATGCAGCGCCAACACAGCAAACCCAGCTTTGCTTCCCAGGTTCCTACTTCACAGAATGTTCCACAGGCGACCTAGTGACAGAAACCTCACCCCGTGGCTTCTGCAGCTGCGTTCCAGGTCACAAGCTCAATTCTGCACAGAATATTCGTCGGGGGACCAGGCGACCTATACCTCAGCCCCTAGATTTTGGAAGTATCATATAGGGCTCTAATCATCACCAGACTCTGGCTATAGCACCGCCTCCTCCGTGCAAACTCCTGGTCCAAAGTATCCGGCCATCGGATGGCTGGATCGCCGGAATCAAGGTCCACCGTGTCCGGCGACGTCATTCCCCATTCCGATCTATCCGCAGCTCCGATCAACACCAAATTCCTCCCACAGGTTCTCCTCGTCGCTACGAACCAACAGCCAGATATAATCGGCCATCCGGCCGGTGGATCGTTGGAATCAAAAACTTCCTCAATTCCCAGTTTCCACCGCCGCCTGAAGCTTCCTAGCCGCCCGAAACCGGTGCACGCACCGGATGCCGGAAGCTTCCCCGCCGCCCAAAGCCGGCGCACGCACCGCCAGCCAAACTATCGCCGGTGATTGAGGCCGGAACGGCAACCGGCGGCGCACCTCTACTCGCCACCCTTGCGCAGGACAAAGGTGAAGCCGAACCTGCATCAACGGCCTAGATTGATCATCCTTTATCCAACGGCCAGATCAGTTCAGAGTCAATCAACGGTTGATAGTGTTTCGGTCATATATGCTCCAATCGGACGAGTTTTGGGGTGATCTTGCTGTCGATCCCCACTAATCCGAACACGATCTATCCACCCATGCCATCAGATCTCCAATCAGACATCTAGATCAGAAGATATCATCAACACTTAATCGGATGGCTCATATTTAAAGCGCCCTGAAGCTTCTCAAACACACTTGGTTGCTGGAATATTTCTAGTCAAATGTACCTTGTCTTTCTAGCTTTTTGCAGATTAGTAGTTATAATATTGGTTGTAACCACCCCTCATGTGAGTGGGGTGGGTTTGCCCTCCCTTAGCTTATAAACGGGAGATAGGGCCTAGTGTTTAGTTAGCTTACAAGTGGTGAACTTCGCAAAGGGGCTACGAAGGGTCTTGTAACTCCGGGGTAGTGGTTGGTGCCTCGCTCCGCATAGCATGTGGAAGTAGAGTGAGGTTGGAGGCAAGGTGTATGATCCTTGGCCTCGTCTCGATACCTCGCCTTCTCCGATTGTAATGGTTAGTAGCTTCATTTGAGTGTTATTTCATAGTTGAATGCCTTGGTTTATCTATTTTGCCATCCGTTGCTCTTATACGTATCCGGTCTCTTTGAGTCCGCGTGTTTGATCACGTGTTTTCCAATCGTTTGTATGCTTTCCTATAGTCAGTCTAGGAGATCTCCCCATCCCGTAGCTTGGCGCTACACCAATTTGGTATCAGAGCAAGTTCGTCGGTAATTCTTACTATCAACATCCTGGATTTTACCGATTTTTAGCATTTTGTGAAGAATGTCATACTCTTCTTCTTCATGTTACCGAACCCTCGAAGACTGGTTGTATGCGCGTGTATGTCTTCTCGAGGATTTGGAAGACATGTATACTATTGTTGAGCCCGGTAGCCAGTCGAATCCCCACCTATGGAAGATGTGTCCCTTGTTGATCCCACGGTTGAGGAAGATGAGTTCCTAGTGGAATCTTCAGTTGAGGAGGCTAAGGACACACCTCTAGAGGTACCTATGCAACCAACTCATAAGTCCACTGATACGGTTCGGTCTTTCGCCCCTTCTATTGAGTTCTTTGTCCCACCATGTTTGCTTGAACGGCATGAGGACAACTTTGTTGGGTTGTTCGAATCTTTGGTTGGGAGTCCACTTCTTATTCACAGCAAGTTCTTGTGCATTCTCCTTTGTTTTGTCTCCCCGCATACCCCACATGTCTCCTGCGACTATGGTGCCATCCTCAAAGATGGTTACATTTGTGGAGTCCCCTTCAAGGGGGAGCGCAAGGGGGTGAAACCCTAAGGGTGGCGCATATTTCATTCTCGCATGAAGATGCTAGGGTTTCAACAAAATCGCATGTAATACATTCTTATGATCAACTTCAAATGATTGAATGGATCAAGAGGAAGTTCATACCATAGCCATGAGTGGATGCGGCTTGGAAGCAAAGACCAAGAGAGATCTTCTCCACAAGTGACGCACACAAGAAGAGAGATGGCTTCCTCTTGTTGATCTTTGTGCTAGCAAAGATCTTCAAGTGTCCTTGCCGTATGGAAGGGAAAAGAACTTCTTGCTTGGCGAGACTTCCTTCACTTGTTTTCGTCAAAAAAACCTCACCACCGAAAAGGGGGAAGCCTTCACAAGAGAGGATCCATCGAGAGAGTGAGTAACCTCTCACACTAATGTGGAGGCGTTACATACATTCCATTTGGAAACCGAATTCCCAAAATGGAAAGTAGTCAAGGCTCATGCGTTCACCCTTAAGTGAACCAAGCGCTTATCTCATCTCCCATGAACCATGCGCTCATTCATGAGCCGGTTCAATGTCGGTTTGGTCCAAGACCAATTAACCCAAGCCATATGGTCTAGATCACAATAAACCCTAAAGGTTCAAGATCTAACCGTTCATTTCTTGATGCCCCTGATCTCACCGATCTAGCATCAACTCTCTCGATCAAAGCTTACCGATCTCAAGCCCTAATCAATCAAACATGATCAGACCAGATCTCACTTATAATCAGAGATTAAATCCCTTCAAACTGAACCCAAACAATTCAGTCCACACGATCTGACTTAAGTAAGCCATATCCTCAAATTGTGCGACCCTGAGGGTTTCCTTTAAATGTCGGTAACGATAACTTACGTTATCACGATCAGTGAGGGGTATCTAGCAACACATCATTGTCTCCCGATATAAAGGAAAGAGTCTTCCAAGACTACTCCCAAATCACAGCACAAGTGTGAAGTTACTTCACGAGGCATACATGTTTCCTTTGCCACTGGATGTTTTTATTGGACAAGCGTGTCAAGCCTATAGCTCCAATATGATTAGCATGATTAGACCAGATGAACATAGTCACCTAGGTATGGCCATACACTTTCTCAATCATCTCATTTAGGGGGGGCCCTTTAGAACATCACACTCCTTAAACAAGGAGACGGCAATCCTATATCCATCACTAGTGTCCTAACCTGACTCATGATCATTATCCAAGACAGTCTATAACCATTATGTTTCAAATGATATTGAACTACCTCAAAACAATGACAATCATCATTTAGAAACACAAGTGATCTCAAGTCAGAGGACATGTGCCACTTGATGCATACAAGGATTATTCACATTGTGACAAGCAATTGAATATCCTAGTAGGGTCTGTCCAGTACATCCAATGTACCCATGAGTCTACATCTTATTCCATGCTCGAAGCATCCTATAAGATTAGAACACATATTAGTCTCAATCATATCAAGGCTGTCTCATGTTCACCAAGATATCTCGACTAAGGACATTACAGTATGTCAACCTAGCTGAACAGCATTGAGACATTATTCAGAAGCACACTTATTGCAGCAGACAATGTAACATACTGAATAACAACCATTGCCTTTATAAACATAAGAGTTTATATACATGATACTGATGTAATCCCAAGGCCTCAAACATTAGCCTTAAGGGCATACCCCAACAATCTCCCACTTGCACTTAATCTAATGGTTGAGAAATCTCAAACCCATATTAGTACAGTGCTTCTCATGCTTCTGCTGCGCCAGAGGCTTGGTAAGCGGGTCAGCCAGATTGTCGTCTGTATGAACCTTGCATATTTTGATCTCGCCACGATCAATGATCTCCCGGATCAAGTGAAACCGTCTCTGTATGTGCTTGGACTTCTGGTGCGACCGTGGTTCCTTTGCTTGTGCGATTGCTCCAGTGTTATCACAGAAGATAACCAAAGGATCTGCACTCGAAGGAACAACACCAAGTTCCTGAACGAACTTACGAATCCACACTGCCTCCTTTGATGCTTCTGAGGCTGCAACATACTCGGCTTCTGTTGTGGAATCAGCAACGATTGACTGTTTGAAACTCTTCCACACCACCGCTCCTCCATTCAAGCTAAAAATATAGCCTGATTGCGATCGGAAATCATCCTGGTCCGACTGGAACGAAGCGTCAGTATATCCTTCAATACTGAGTTCTTCCTGACCACCATATATCAAGAACATATCTTTGGTCCTCCGCAGATATTTTAAAATGTTCTTGACTGCAATCCAGTGTGCCTGACCTGGATTACTTTGGAATCGACTGGTCACGCTTAACCCGTAAGCAACGTCTGGGCGAGTACACAACATCGCATACATAATGGACCCAATAGCCGAAGCATAAGGCGTATTGTCCATTTCCTCTTTCTCAGTCTGTGTTTGCGGACACTGACTCTTTGAAAGATTCAGACCATGTCTGACTGGAAGATGTCCTCTTTTTGAATTCTCTAAATGAAATCTCTCCAGGACTTTATCGATGTAAGTACTCTGGCACAGCCCGAGAAGCCTCTTAGATCTATCTCTGTAGATCTTCACACCTAATACATAGGCTGCTTCTCCTAGATCTTTCATCTGGAAACATTTCCTTAGCCATGCTTTAACAGCATGCATTTCAGGAATATCGTTTCCAATGATTAAGATATCATCGACGTAGAGGACTAGGAAAGTAATCACGCTCCCACTAAACCTCTTATATACACACGGGTCATCTTCATTCTTGATGAAACCAAACTCAGAGATTGATTCATCAAAACGAATATTCCAGCTTCTAGATGCTTGTTTAAGTCCATGAATGGACTTCTTTAACTTGCATATTTTATGACGATCTGATGGATTAGTGAAACCTTCAGGTTGTGTCATATACACATCCTCATCCAGTTTTCCATTAAGGAAAGCGGTCTTCACATCCATCTGCCAGATCTCATAATCGTAATATGCTGCTATCGCGAAAAGAATCCGAATAGACTTGAACATGGCTATAGGAGAGAAAGTTTCATCATAATCTATCCCGTAGATTTGTTTGAAACCTTTCGCAACTAGCCTGCCTTTATAGGTAACCACGTTACCATCCATGTCAATCTTCTTCTTGAAGATCCATTTACAGCCTATAGGGATTACTCCCGGAGGCGGATCAACCAAATCCCAGACTTGGTTATCTGACATGGAGTCCATCTCGGCTCGCATAGCTTCAAGCCACCTAGCTGACTCCGGTCCACTGACCGCATCAGCATAAGTGAGGGGTTCATCATTATCAATGATGTAGACTCCGTCATAGCGCTCAGGCTGTCGACGGATCCTTCCCGATCTACGCGGTTCCCGTGATATCTGAGCCTCAGGTTGTTCAATAACCTGATCCACTGGCTCATGCACATCCAACTGTGCTTGACTACTTTGTCCTTCCTCTGGATTCTCATCCAGCTTTATTTCTCTCCCACTGGCTTCTTGCAGAAGAAACTCCTTCTCAAGAAAAATTGCCGTCCGAGCAACAAATACCTTGTTCTCCTTGGGATCGTAGAAATAATAACCCTTAGTTTCCTTAGGGTAACCGACAAAGACACATTTCTCAGATCTGCTCTCTAGTTTCCCAGAGGCGAGCTTTTTAACATAAGCCTCGCAACCCCAGATCCTGATAAATGTCAAGCTAGGCAGTTTCCCATACCATAATTCATATGGAGTCTTTGAAACTGCCTTAGATGGCACTCGGTTTAGTACCTTTGCAGCTGTTTCCAGTGCAAATCCCCAAAAGGAGTAAGGTAGAGTAGCCTGACTCATCATAGAACGAACCATGTCTAGTAACGTTCTATTTCTCCTCTCAGACACACCATTCCATTGCGGTGTTCCTGGCGGAGTGAGCTGTGAGATAATCCCACACTCTTTTAGATAGTCAGTAAACGCATGACTCAAGTATTCTCCACCTCGATCAGAACGAAGTGCCTTGATATTTCGGCCTAGCTGATTCTGTACTTCATTCTTGAACTCTTTGAACTTGTCAAAAGATTCACTCTTATGTCTCATAAGATAGACATAACCATATCTACTGAAATCATCAGTAAAGGTAATGAAGTACTGATAGCCACCTCTGGCATGTTTACTAAATGGCCCACACACATCACTGTGTATAAGGTCAAGTAAACCTGAAGCCCTTTGACCTTTGTTAGGAAAAGGTGACTTCGTCATTTTACCCATTAAACAAGCTTTGCATGTATCAATCTCCTCATAGGAGAATGATCCCAGCAGTCCATGATCATGCAACCGCTTAATGCGCTTCTTGTTAATATGGCCTAAATGACTATGCCATAGCAAGGTGCTGTCATCAGCATACTTGGCTTTCTTATTATCAATGTTTTGTATAGAATATTCCATGTCCAACATGAATAACCCATTGTTAATTGAACCAGTAGCATAAACAATATTATCAAGAGTAAGATAACACTTTGAAATCTTGCATTCAAAGGAAAACCCTTTCCTGACAAGAGCAGGAATAGAGATAATATTTTTGGTAATACTGGGTACAAAGTAACAATTGTTTAATTCTAATACAATGCCAGATGGTAATGAGATGTAATAATCCCCTACAGCAACAGCAGCAACCCGTGCCCCGTTTCCAACGCGTAGGTCCACCTCATGCTGTCCCACCTGTCTTCTTCTCTTGAGTTCCTGTACATTTGAACAAATGTGAACTCCACATGCAGTGTCCAACACCCATGAAATAGAAGAAGAGGATATCATGACTTCAGTCACAAATATACCTGAGCCAGAAGCGATGCTTCCCTTCTTGTCTCCTTGGAGCGCTTTACAGTCCTTTTTCCAGTAACCCAGCTGGCCACAGTGGAAACACCTGTTGTCCTTCGACCGCTTCACCTTTTGTTTCAGAGCCTTACTGTAGTTCTTGACAGGGGCTTTGCCCTTCTTCCCCTTCTTCTTGTTCCTGGAAGGAACCATTAAGACAGAGGTTGAAGGCTTTCCCTTCAGAGTCTCCTCAGTAGTCAAGAGCATATTCAGCAGCTCTGCCGGAGTACAGTCGATTTTGTTCATATTAAAGTTAATAATCAACGCATCGAAAGAAGGCGGGAGAGACTGCAGAATAATGTCTACAGCAAGCTCCTGATTGATGGTATGCCCCAGTTTCTCCAGAGCCTCTTTGTGCCCAATCATCTTGAGCACGTGAGCTCCCACTGGGCTCCCTTCAGCCAGTTTGCTCTGAAAGAAAAGCTTTGTCAGATTATAGCGTTCTGTCCTCGCCTGTGCAGCATACAGCATCTTGAGGTTTGCTATAATTTCTATAGCAGACATATCCTCATGCTGACGCTGCAGCGGTGGCGTCATAGACGCTAGCATCAGGCAAGCGACATCAATGCTATCATTGACGTGCTTTTCATAGGCATCACGAACCGCCCTTGCGGCGTTCGCAGCGGGTTGAGGCGGCACAGCCTTCTCGAGGACATACAGTTTCCTCTCTGCCTTAAGAACGATCTTAAGGTGTCCATACCAGTCTGAGAAGTTTGGCCCAGCAAACTTCTCCCTTTCCAGTAGGGATCGCACATTGAAGCTCATGGTGTTCGTTGCTGCAGGAATCTACAACAATGCAAGAACAGCAAGGTCAGTATCAATGTTTAGAATCAATCCAGGACTTAAGAAAGATTCTTTTCTCACTATTTTGTCTGACTAAAAAATCCATTAAACAGTCCGAAAGAGTAACACTCTTTTAGTGAGATGGGATCCAGATTTCATACTTGGTCTCCGCGTCCCGCTTAGGCGAGATAAGATGCACAGAGAGTACAAGCACTAATTTCTGGTAGGCAGTCCCTGCCAATCGCCAACCCGTGCGATTCCCCTTCATCTGGGCAATCCAGCAGACTGTGCCAACTGAGTTGGTACAACACAGTCTCTGATCCCACAGATGGCTGCCTCCATATGCTACCATATGCGCCACATATGTAGCCTACATGGTCAAGCTGACCCGACCTACTCCCTGGACCACCACGTGCTATGCTGAGCAACGAGAAGCGATAAATCCCTTCTCTGTAACACGCAGGTGAAATCCCGCACCGTCTGAAGATAGATGGACGTGCCCACTGAGTGGGTACAACACGGCTCCAACGATAGTCAGAACAGTGAGGTTTCGCATCAGAAGGCTATCGAGCTTGATTTTTTAGCGTTGGATTTTAACGGTCTTTTATCTTCTTTACTATCATGCAAATCCTATGGTGATAGCAGAAGATAAATAAATCATGCATTTCTAATTATTTAGAAAATAAAAGAAAGCATGGATCTTATGTGGTAAAAGCCCATAGAGCCTAAGTAAGACCTTAAATCAACTTAAGTCTTCACTTGAGCTCTTTTGCATCTCATCTGGTCCAACCCAGGGCCCTAGCGCTCAATGCAGCTCAGGTGCGCCCACCAGCTGAATGCTACTCTGCGATGTGTGCTTTTGTGCTCTTGTCTAATTAAAATACATTTTAATCTATCTAGACAAGTTTGACTCGCAGGTCAATTATACAATAAATTAATTAAAAATGTGATTCGCATATCACAAAAATAATAATTTACCAGGCTCGCAGGCCCCAGCACAGCACACATTAAAAGGGCAACCCACATAAGATTAAATAAACAAGCATCATGGCATCATTCAACATGTGATCCTTTTACAAGAAAATAAAATTTTGAAAACCCATTGGCATCAATTTTAATTTTCTTATATGCCCTACAACCTTACAACGGTCCATTGATAGGGATCCACTCATCAATCTAGTTAGATCCTCTGCCCTTGCATGCACCAAGTCCTAACTGACTTGCGTTGACCTAATGGTCAACCATGCATGCGCAAAGGGCTGAACGACCCCATGAGTTCTAGCAAGCGGGTGTGACCCCGGGCCTAACTCATGTGTGTTCACAGGTTGTCTCAACCAGACCTCGCTACACGCCCTTGATGCAGTCGACCTATAGCCACCTCGTGCTTGCGCACAGGTGCCATCTGGTCGATCCATCTAGGCTGTCAGATGGTCTGATCAGACTGATTGGATCTATTCAAGATGATGCTTTCAACCCTATCAACCCGTCTAAGGGTTTATAGTAGGCGCTTATTAGATCTAATGAAGGGCGCGCAAGTTCTTTTGATTTGAGAAAACAAAGCATGCGCCAATACATGCGCAACAATCAACTAGCGCCAACATAACTCTCACACATGCGCAACATGAACATACTATCAACTAGTATAATCGCATGAAGAGAAAACATAGATCTAAGCATCAAGCATACATGGATCACACAAAGCAATCATAAGAACATATAAGAACCTATGCTCTGATACCAATTGTGGAGTCCCCTTCAAGGGGGAGCGCAAGGGGGTGAAACCCTAAGGGTGGCGCATATTTCATTCTCGCATGAAGATGCTAGGGTTTCAACAAAATCGCATGTAATACATTCTTATGATCAACTTCAAATAATTGTATGGATCAAGAGGAAGTTCATACCATAACCATGAGTGGATGCGGCTTGGAAGCAAAGACCAAGAGAGATCTTCTCCACAAGTGACGCACACAAGAAGAGAGATGGCTTCCTCTTGTTGATCTTTGTGCTAGCAAAGATCTTCAAGTGTCCTTGCCGTATGGAAGGGAAAAGAACTTCTAGCTTGGCGAGACTTCCTTCACTTGTTTTCGTCAAAAAAACCTCACCACCGAAAAGGGGGAAGCCTTCACAAGAGAGGATCCATCGAGAGAGTGAGTAACCTCTCACACTAATGTGGAGGCGTTACATACATTCCATTTGGAAACCGAATTCCCAAAATGGAAAGTAGTCAAGGCTCATGCATTCACCCTTAAGTGAACCAAGCGCTTATCTCATCTCCCATGAACCATGCGCTCATTCATGAGCCGGTTCAATGTCGGTTTGGTCCAAGACCAATTAACCCAAGCCATATGGTCTAGATCACAATAAACCCTAAAGGTTCAAGATCTAACCGTTCATTTCTTGATGCCCCTGATCTCACCGATCTAGCATCAACTCTCTCGATCAAAGCTTACCGATCTCAAGTCCTAATCAATCAAACATGATCAGACCAGATCTCACTTATAATCAAAGATTAAATCCCTTCAAACTGAACCCAAACAATTCAGTCCACACGATCTGACTTAAGTAAGCCATATCCTCAAATTGTGCGACCCTGAGGGTTTCCTTTAAATGTCGGTAACGATAACTTACGTTATCACGATCAGTGAGGGGTATCTAGCAACACATCACTGTCTCCCGATATAAAGGAAAGAGTCTTCCAAGACTACTCCCAAATCACAGCACAAGTGTGAAGTTACTTCACGAGGCATACATGTTTCCTTTGCCACTGGATGTTCTTATTGGACAAGCGTGTCAAGCCTGTAGCTCCAATATGATGAGCATGATTAGACCAGATGAACATAGTCACCTGGGTATGGCCATACACTTTCTCAATCATCTCATTTAGGGGGGGCCCCTTTAGAACATCACACTCCTTAAACAAGGAGACGGCAATCCTATATCCATCACTAGTGTCCTAACCTGACTCATGATCATTATCCAAGATAGTCTATAACCATTATGTTTCAAATGATATTGAACTACCTCAAAACAATGACAATCATCATTTAGAAACACAAGTGATCTCAAGTCAGAGGACATGTGCCACTTGATGCATACAAGGATTATTCACATTGTGACAAGCAATTGAATATCCTAGTAGGGTCTGTCCAGTACATCCAATGTACCCATGAGTCTACATCTTATTCCATGCTCGAAGCATCCTATAAGATTAGAACACATATTAGTCTCAATCATATCAAGGCTGTCTCATGTTCACCAAGATATCTCGACTAAGGACATTACAGCATGTCAGCCTAGCTGAACAGCATTGAGACATTATTCAGAAGCACACTTATTGCAGCAGACAATGTAACATACTGAATAACAACCATTGCCTTTATAAACATAAGAGTTTATATACATGATACTGATGTAATCCCAAGGCCTCAAACATTAGCCTTAAGGGCATACCCCAACAACATTGGTCGACCCCCGCCCGAGCGTGATAAGCCTTTTGTTGGTTTGCGTCCGCCTTCAACTTGTCTCCCACATCATCCAATTCAGTCTTCTGTATTTGTTTTCCTTTCTGTTTATGCGCATGTCAACTTTTGCATCGGATCTATTTGAGCAACTATAGGTGTAAAATGGAGGCCATTGCGCATGATAGGCCACAAAAATGTGAGGTAAAATTGAGTTCCCAAGGAATTACATGGCAATATAGTTCTCCGGAGGAGAATTCTTCAAACTGGGGGAGGGTTGATGCAGTGCCAACATAGCAAACCCAACTTTGCTTCCCAGGTTCCTACTTCACAGAATGTTCCACGGGCGACCCAGTGACAGAAACCTCGCCCCGTGGCTTCTGCAGCTGTGTTCCAGGTCACAAGCTCAATTCTGCGCAGAATGTTCCTTGGGGGACCCGGCGACCTACACCTTAGCCCACGGATTTTGGAAGTATCATACAGGGCTCCGATCATCACCAGACTCCGGCTACAGCACCGCCTCCTCCGTGCGAACTCCTGGTCCAAAGTATCCAGCCATCAGACAGCCAGATCGCCAGAATCAAGCTCCACAGTGTCCGGCGATGTCGTTCCCCATTCCGACCCATCCGCAGCTCCGATCAACACCAAATTCCTGCCATAGGTTCTCCTCGTCACCGCGAACCCACAGCAGGAAATAATTAGCCATCCGTCTGGTGGATCGCCGGAATTGGAAACTTCCCCGATTCCTAGCTTCCGCCGCTGTCCGCTCTATTCCCGAGCCGGCGCACCACGATCGGACGCCGGAAGCTTCCCAGCCGCCCGAAGCCGGCGCATGCACCGCCAGCCGGACTATCGCCGGCGATTGAGGCCTGAACGTCAATCGGCTGCGCACCTCTGCTCACCGCCCTCGCGCGGGACGAAGGTGAAGCCGGACTGCATCAACGGCCCAGATTGATCAGCCTTCATCCAACGGCTAGATCAATTCAGAGTCAATCAACGGCTGATAGTGTTTGGGTCAGATCTGCTCCAATCGGATGAGTTTTGGGATGATCTAGGTGTCGATCTATCCATCCACGCCATCAAATCTCCGATCAGACGTCCAGATTAGAATATATCATCAACACTTAAACGGACGGCTCATATTTAAAGCGACCTGAAGCTTCTCAAATACACTTGGTTACTGGAATACTTCTAGTCAAATGTACCTTGTTTTTCCAGATTTTGTGCATATTAGTAGTTAATATTGACTAATTGATAAATTTGGAGATTAGGCATTTTTCTTTTGCTTTATATTAGTCTTTGTAGTTTTATTTTTTATTAGCGACTTACACGTTGTATGCCTAGAATCTCTCGTGCAGGTGCTTTGTTTCTAGAAGACCCATAAATTGAGCGCACATTCCACCTTCGAAGGAGATTGCAATTTGAGACTAGAAAGAATTCTAAAAAAAGGAGAGATGGCAGAAAATAACCACAATCAATCTTTGAGGGACTTCACGGCACCAAATGTACAAGGGTTCAATTCGAGCATCGTTCAACCCAACATAGAGGCAAACAACTTCGAGTTAAAGCCAGCGCTGATGACGATGGTCTAGCAAAATCAATTTGGTGGTTCCCCAAATCAGGACCCAAATCTTCATTTAGCTATTTTTCTAGAATACTGCAATACAGTCAAAATAAACGGAGTTTCTTCTGATGCTATAAGACTAAGACTATTTCAGTTTTCTCTCAGGGACCGTGCCAGAGCTTGGTTGTATTCGATGCCAGCAGGATCATTCACCACTTGGGAACAGCTATTAAGGGCATTTTTGAAATACTATTTTCCATCGAGCAAAACTGTTCAACTACGCAACAGAATCACATGCCTTTCAAAGCAAGAGGGAGAATCGTTGTACGACGCTTGGGAAAGATTCAAGGAACTCCAGCGCATGTGCCCACACCATGGACTTCAGGACTGGGTTTTAATTCAAATCTTTTACAATGGATTGGATTATAACACCAAATTAATGGTGGACATTGTAGCAGGAGGAACAATTATGAGCAAGAATGTGGAAGAAGCAACTGCTCTTCTGGAGGATATGGCCATGAACCATAACCACTGGTCAGGTGAGCGGAACGTTGCCTCCACGGGATTTGGTAAGTATCACAATGATTCCTTGACATCACTAGCGGCTAAGGTAGATTCTTTAGTTTAGAAGATTGATTCTTTATCTTTTTCATCAAATTCAGTTAATGCGGTTTCTTGTGAGGTATGTGGTGTAACAGGGCACAATGCGTCTGAATGTCAAATCATAACTTCTGAACAAGAGGAATCAAATCAAGAGCAAGCAAATGCTGTGGGGAATTACAATTAGAGACCTGCGAATGACCCATTTTTTGCAACATACAACGCAAGATGGAGAAACCACCCAAACTTGTCCTACAAGCAAAATCAAGGGCGAGTACCTCCTCAATATTCTCAGCAGAATAATAGGCCACCACCAGGTTTTCAGCCCAGACAATATGGGCTGCCCTAAAAGTCAGATTATGAGACCATGCTGGAGGTTGTTATGACACAACATAAGAGAACTGATGACCTTTTTGACCAGATCAAGCAACTGACATCTAGTGCAATCCCTGACTACCCACAATAAGATGTTGGAGAACCAGATTGCACAGCAAACCAGTACTGCTAGTAGACCTGCAGGGAGATTACCAGGACAGCCTGAAATAAACCCCAGAGAGAACTGCAGCGCAATAACTACCAGGAGTGGTAAGCAATTGGATGAACCTCAGGTGCTTGAAGAAGAGATTACGCTTGTAATTGATAAGGAGTAGCCTGAAGAACCACATCTTGATAAGGAAAAGGTCGCTGTGGGAGAGAAGGAAAGATATGTAGGATCACCTACGTACATACCGCCCGTTCCCTTTCCTCAGAGACTAGCCAAGGCAAAATTGGATAAGCAGTTTGGCAAATTCCTGGAGGTATTGAAAAAGTTGTACATTAATATTCCTTTCACTGATGCTCTGTCACAGATGCCTACCTATGCAAAGTTTTTAGAGGATATACTTTCTAATAAGTGGAAGATTGAAGAAACTAGTACTGTGGCACTTATAGAGGAATGCAGTGCAATAATACAGAACAAAATTCCTCAAAAATTGAAAGACCTAGGAAGCTTCACCATTCACTATCAGATTGGCAACATGTCCTTTGAAGGAGCTCTGTGCGACCTGCATGCAAGTGTCAGTCTGATGCCTCTATCGATCTGCAGAAAACTTGACATGGGTGACATGAAACCTACCACAATTACTTTACAGTTGGCAGACCGATCGGTCCGACGACCCGTTGGAATATTGGAAGATGTTCCCATAAAAGTCGGTCAATTCTTTGTGCTTGCGGACTTCGTAGTGTTAGAAATGGAGGAAGACTTGAGACTGCCAATTATTTTGGGAAGGCCATTTTTGGCCACTACAGGCGCTGTCATCGATGTAAAGAGAGGAAGTTTAACCTTGAATATTGGTGAAAATAATATTGAATTTGATCTTTCCTCCTCCCTTAAGAAGCCCTCCTTTGCAGATCCCTGCCTTAATTTCGACACTTCAGAATTAGAACCAAGAGTGGTAGATCTCAAAGAGGAAATAGACCCGCTGGAAGTTTGCCTGATCGAAGCAGGAGATGATGAGAATACGAGGGAAGAAGCTCAGAGTTACGCCAGGATATTGGATTCAGCCCAGACGCTTGAGTCACATAAAGAAAAAATTGAGAAGCTTATCCTGATAAGACCCGAACCAGTGAAGACAAATAAATTAGAACTCAAGGTGCTCCCACCAAATTTGAGATACGAATTCCTAGGGGACAATACTACATATCCAGTAATAGTGAGTGCAAACTTGGATAGAATTCAAATAGAGAGATTGCTTAAGGAGCTCCGACGATATAGAAAGGTAATTGGATATTCATTGGATGACATACCTGGAATTAAGCCATCTTTGTGTATGCACAGAATCTACATGGAAGAAAATTGCAACCCTTCTATTGAGTATCAACGTCGTCAGAATCCTATCATGAAAGACGTAGTAAATAAGGAAGTTCTCAAGTTGCTTGATGTAGGAGTGATCTACCCAATTTCTGATAGTAAATGGGTCAGCCCCGTTCATGTGGTTCTAAAGAAAGGGGGTGTCACCGCTGTAAGGAATGAAAACAACGAGTTGATTCCGATGAGATCGGTAACTGGCTGGCGCATGTGTATCGACTACTGAAAACTAAATAAAGCCACCCGGAAGGACCACTTTCCGCTTCCTTTCATCGACCAAATGCTTGAGCGATTAGCAATGAATTCTTACTTTAGTTTTCTTGATGGTTTTTCAGGATTCTTCTAGATACCCATTCACCCGGAAGATCAAGAAAAGACCACCTTCACATGCCCATATGGGACATTTGCATACAGACACATGCCTTTTGGATTATGAAATGCGCCGGCCACCTTTCAACGTTGCATGATGGCCATTTTTTCCAATCTCACTGAAAATATTATGGACGTGTTTATGGATGATTTTTCAGTGTATGGATCTTCCTTCGATAATTGTCTAACTAATTTATCTCATGTATTGCATGTTGGGGTATGCCCTTAAGGCTAATGTTTGAGGCCTTGGGATTGTATAAGTATCATGTAATAAACTCTTATGTTTATAAAAGGCATGGTTATTATTCAGGTTGTTACCTTGTCTGCTGTAATAAGTGTACTTCTGAATAATGTCTCAAAGCTGTTCAGCTGGGCTGACATGCTCTTTGTCCTTAGTCGAGATATCTTGGTGAACTTGAGACAGCCTTGATATGATTGAGACTAATATGAGTGCTAATCTTATAGGATGCTTCGAGCATGGAATAAGATGTAGACTCATGGGTACATTGGATGTACTGGACAGACCCTACTGGGATATTCCATTGCTTGTCACAATGTGAATGATCCTTGTAAGCACTAAGTGGCACATGTCCTTTGACTTGAGATCACTTGTGTTTCTAAATGATGATTGTCATTGTCTTGAGGTAGTTCAATATCATTTGAAACATAATGATTATAGACTATCTTGGATGGTGAGCTTGAGTCAGGTTAGGGCACTTGTGATAGATAAAGGATTGCCGTCTCCTTGTTCAAGGAGTGTGATGTTCTAAAGGGGCCCCCCTTGTATGAGATGATTGAGATAGTGTATGGCCATACCCAGATGACTATGCTCATCTGATCTGATCATGCTCATCGTATTGGAGTTACAGGCTTGACATGCTTGTCCAATAAGAACATCCAGTGGCAAAGGAATCATGCATGCCTTGTGAGTTGATTCACACTTGTGCTATGGTTTGGGAGTAGTCTTGGAAGACTCTTTCCTTTATATCGGGAGACAGTGATGTGTTGCTAGATACCCCTCACTGATCGTGATAACGTAAGTTATCGTTACCGACATTTAAAGGAAACCCTCAGGGTCGCACAATTTGATGATATGGCTTACTTAAGTCAGATCGTATGGACTGGATTCTTTGGTTCAGTTTAAAGGGGATTTAATCTCTGATTGTAAGTGAGATCTGGTCTGATCATGTTTGATTGATTAGGGCTTGAGATCGGTAAGCTTCGATCGAGAGAGGTGATGCTAGATCGGAGAGATCAGGGGCATCAGGAGATGAAAGGTTAGATCATGAGCCTTGGGGTTCGATTTGGTCTAGACCAAGTGGCTTGAGCTATTTCGGTTTGGTTTGATGAACCAAATTCGATTGAACGATTTGGATTGAACCGGTTCACAAATGTGAACGCTTGGTTCAATGCCAATATGCGTTCTTGAAGTGGCTTGAACGCTTGGCTTGATTCTCTTCCACTTATGGAAAGTAATCAAAGCCGGTTATGCTTCAACGCCAAAACGCATAAGCGTTGGCTTCTTCACTTCAACGCTCATCATCCTTTTCGTTGGGTGGTTGACGAAGGTGGGAGAGAAGCAAGAGAAGCTCTCGGCCAAGAAAGGGAATCATCTCATCATCCCTTCCATTCGACAAAAAGAAAAGCTTGGGTGTCTTGCTAGCACAAGGGACCGCAAGGAGTAAGCATCTTCATCTTGTGTGTGAACTTGTGGAGGAGATCTAGTTTGTTCTCTTCATCCAAGCCGACTTCCAAGCATATGGCGTTGGTATGAATTTCCATCTCAATCTACTCAATCGGTTATAGTTGAACATATGGCATGCAAATGATCTTAAACCCTTGCTTCCGCTAGCATATTTTTCTTTAGCGCCATGCTTTAGGGTTTTTGCCCCCCATTTAGGGGTTTCTTCAATTGGTATCAGAGGTAGGCTCTTTGCATGCTATTATGTTTGCTGATGTGATCCATATATGTTGCGCTTACTTGATGATTTTGCGCTTACTTGATGATTTGGTTACATGAACTTTGCGCTTGTGTTTTGGTTACATGAACTTTGCGCTTGTGTCATGGTTACATGAACTTTGCGCTTGTCTCATTGTTACCTAAAGTTTGCGCTCCCCCTTGAAGGGGACCCCCTAAAGTTTGCGCTCCCCCTTGAAGGGGACCCCCTTAGATCTAAGGGTTATCAACATAAGTGAAGCATGTTGTTTGATTGTTTGCGCTTGATCTAGATGTTTATAAAACTTATATCTTGCGCGGCTGATTAGATCTAAGGTGACCCTACTATAATTCCTTAGATGGGTTGATGGGGTTGAAAGCATAATCTAAATAGATCCAAGTCTGATCAGACCATCTGACAGCTCAGATGAGTTGACCTGATAGCACCTATGCGCAAGCACAAGGTGGCTGTAGGTTGACTGCATCTAGGGCGTGTAGCGAGGTCTGGTTGAGACAACTTCTGAACACACTTGAGTCAGGCCCGGGGTCACACCCGCTTGCCAAAACTCATGAGGGTGGTTCAGCCCTTGGCGCATGCATGGTTGACCATTAGGTCAACTCGGGTCAGTTAGGACTCGGTGCATGCAAGGGGAAAGGATCTAACTAGATGGATGAGTGGATCCCCATCAATGGACCATTGTAAGGTTATAGGGCCCATAAGGAAATTAAAATTGATACCATGGGGTTTTTCAAAAATTTTAATTTCATGAATGGATCACATGTTGATTGAACCATATGCTTGTTTATTTAGTCTTATGTGGGTTGCCCATTTGTGTGCTGTGCTGGGGCCTGCGTGCCTGGATTTAAAAAAAAAACATTGTAAATTAATTTGTGATCTGCGAATCACATTGTACTTAATTTATAATATGTTGTTGACCTGCGAGTCAATCTTGTCTAGATAGATCAAATGTACTTTGATTAGACAAGAGCACAAAAGCACACATCCAAGAGGGGCATTCACCTGGTGGTGCACCTGAGGTGCTCTTGGCGCTTGGGCACTGGGTTGGACCAGATGAGATGCATAAGGAGCTCAAGTGAAGACTTAAGTAAAATTAAGGTCTTACTAGGGTTCTTGGGCTTTTACCACATAAGATCATGCTTTCTATTTATTGCTTAAATAATTAGAATTGCATGTGTTTATCTTCTGCTATAGCCATAGGATATGCCTGATAGTAAGAAGATAAAAGACCGCTAAAATCCAACGCTAACATATCAAGCTCGTAAGCCTTCTGACGCGAAACCTCACTGTTCTGATTATCGTTGGAGCCGTGTTGAACCCACTCAGTGGGCACGTCCATCTATCTTCAGACGGTGCTGGATTTCACCTGCGTGTTACAGAGTTGGGATTTATCCCCTCTCGTTGCTCAGCATAGCACGTGGTGGTCCAGGGAGTAGGTCAGGTCAGCTTGACCATGTAGGCTACATATGTGGCGCATATGGTAGCACATGGAGGCAGCCATCTCTGGGATCAGAGACTGTGTTGTACCAACTCAGTTGGCATAGTCTGCTGGATTGCCAAGATGAAGGGGAATCGCACGGGTTGGCGATTGGCTGGGATAGCCTACCAGAAATTAGTGCTTGTCATCTCTGTGCAACTTATCTCGCCTGAGCGGGACGCGGAGACCAAGTATGAAATCTGGATCCCATCTCACTAAAAGAGTGTTACTCTTTCGGACTGTTTACTGGATTTTTCAGTCAGACAAAATAGTGAGAAAAGAATCTTTCTTAAGTCCTGGATTGATTCTGAACATTGATACTGACCTTGCTGTTCTTGCTTGTTGTAGATTCCTGCAGCAACGAACACCATGAGCTTCAATGTGCGATCCCTACTGGAAAGGGAGAAGTTTGCTGGGCCGAACTTCTCTGACTGGTTCGGACACCTTAAGATCGTTCTTAAGGCAGAGAGGAAACTGTATGTCCTCGAGACGGCGATACCGCCGCAGCCCGCTCCGAACGCCGCAAGGGCGGTTCGGGATGCCTATGAAAAGCACGTCAATGATAGCATTGATGTCGCTTGCCTGATGCTAGCGTCTATGACGCCACCGCTGCAGCGTCAGCATGAGGATATGTCGGCTATAGAAATTATAGCGAACCTCAAGATGCTGTATGCTGCACAGGCGAGGACTGAACGCTATAATCTGACGAAGCTCTTCTTTCAGAGCAAACTGGCTGAGGGGAGCCCAGTGGGAGCTCACGTGCTCAAGATGATTGGGCACAAGGAGGCTCTGGAGAAACTGGGGCATACCATCAACCAGGAGCTTGCTGTGGATATTATTCTGCAGTCTCTCCCGCCTTCTTTCGATGCGTTCATCATTAACTTTAATATGAACAAAATCGATTGTACGCCGGCAGAGCTGCTGAATATGCTCTTGACCACTGAGGAAACTCTGAAGGGTAAGCCTTCAACCTCTGTCTTGATGGTTCCTTCTAGGAACAAGAAGAAGGGGAAGAAGGGCAAGGCCCCTGTCAAGAATTACAACAAGGCCCTGAAACAGAAGGTGAAGCGGTCGAAGGACAACAGGTGTTTCCACTGTGGCCAGCTGGGTCACTGGAAAAAGGACTGTAAAGCGCTCCAAGGAGATAAGAGGGGAAGCATCGCTTCTGGCTCAGGTATATATGTGACTGAGGTCATGTTATCTTCTTCTACTATATCATGGGTGTTGGACACTGCATGTGGAGTTCACATTTGTTCAAATGTGCAGGAACTCAAGAGAAGAAGGCAGGTGGGACAGCATGAGGTAGACCTACGAGTTGGAAACGGGGCACGGGTTGCTGCTGTTGCTGTAGGAGACTATTTCATTACTTTACCATCTGGCATTGTATTAGAATTAAACAATTGTTATTTTGTACCAAGTATCACAAAGAATATTATCTCTATTCCTGCTCTTGTCAGGAAAGGATTTGCCTTTGAATGCAATATTTCAAAGTGTGTTTTATCTCTAGATAATATTGTGTATGCAACTGGTTCAATTAACAATGGGTTATACATGTTGGACATGGAAAATTCTATACAAAACATTGATAATAAGAAAGCCAAGTATGCTGATGACAGCACCTTGTTATGGCATAGTCGTTTAGGCCATATAAACGAGAAGCGCATTAAGCGGTTGCATGATCATGGACTGCTGGGATCTTTCTCCTATGAGGAGATTGATACATGCAAAGCTTGTTTGATGGGTAAAATGACGAAGTCACCTTTTTCAAACAAAGGTCAAAGGACTTCAGGTTTACTGGACCTTATACACAGTGATGTGTGTGGGCCATTTAGTAAACATGCCAGAGGTGGCTATCAGTACTTCATTACCTTTACTGATGATTTCAGTAGGTATGGGTATGTCTATCTGATGAGACATAAAAGTGAATCTTTTGACAAGTTCAAAGAGTTCAAAAATGAAGTACAAAATCAGCTAGGCCGCAATATCAAGGCACTTCGTTCTGATCGAGGTGGTGAATACCTGAGTCATGCGTTTACTGACTATCTGAAGGAGTGTGGGATTATCTCACAGCTCACTCCGCCAGGAACACCGCAGTGGAATGGTGTGTCCGAGAGGAGAAATAGAACGTTACTTGATTTGGTTCGTTCTATGATGAGTCAGGCTACTCTTCCATATTCCTTTTGGGGTTTTGCACTGGAAACAGCTGCAAAGGTACTAAACCGAGTGCCATCCAAGGCAGTTTCAAAGACGCCATATGAGTTATGGTATGGGAAACAGCCGAGCTTGACATTTATCAGGATCTGGGGTTGCGAGGCTTATGTCAAAAAGCTCGCCTCTGGGAAACTAGAGAGCAGATCTGATAAATGCATCTTTGTCGGTTACCCTAAGGAAACTAAGGGTTATTATTTCTACGATCCCAAAGAGAACAAGGTTTTTGTTGCTCGGACGGCCATATTTCTTGAGAAGGAATTTCTTCTGCAAGAGGCCAGTGGGAGAGAAATAAAGCTGGATGAGAATCCAGAGGAAGGACAAAGTAGTCAGGCACAGATGGATGAGCCTGAGCCAGTAGATCAGGTTATTGAACAACCTGAGGCTCAAATATCACGGGAACCGCGAAGATCGGGTAGGATCCGTCGACAGCCTGAGCGCTATGACGGAGTCTACATCATTGATAATGATGAACCCCTAACTTATGCGGATGCGGTCAGTGGACCTGAGTCAGCTAGATGGCTTGAAGCTATGCGAGCCGAGATGGACTCCATGTCAGATAACCAAGTCTGGGATTTGGTTGATCCGCCTCCGGGAGTAATCCCTATAGGCTGTAAATGGATCTTCAAGAAGAAGATTGACATGGATGGTAACGTAGTTACCTATAAAGGCAGGCTAGTTGCGAAAGGTTTCAAACAAATCTACGGGATAGATTATGATGAAACTTTCTCACCTGTAGCCATGTTTAAGTCTATTCGGATTCTTTTCGCGATAGCTGCATATTACGATTATGAGATCTGGCAGATGGATGTGAAGACAGCTTTCCTTAATGGAAATCTGGATGAGGATGTGTATATGACACAACCAGAAGGTTTCACTAATCCATCAGATCGTCATAAAATATGCAAGTTAAAGAAGTCCATTTATGGACTTAAACAAGCATCTAGGAGCTGGAATATTCGTTTTGATGAATCAATCTCTGAGTTTGGTTTCATCAAGAACGAGGATGACCCGTGTGTATATAAGAGGTTTAGTGGGAGCGTGATTACATTCCTAATCCTCTACGTCGATGATATCTTGATCATTGGAAATGATATTCCTGAACTGCATGCTGTTAAGGCATGGCTAGGAAAATGTTTCCAGATGAAAGATTTAGGAGAAGCAGCCTATGTATTAGGTGTGAAGATCTACAGGGATAGATCTAAGAGGCTTCTCGGGCTGTGCCAGAGTACTTACATCGATAAGGTCCTGGAGAGATTCCATTTAGAGAATTCTAAACGTGGATATCTTCCAGTCAGACATGGTCTGAATCTTTCGAAGAGTCAGTGTCCACAAACACAGACTGAGAAAGATGAAATGGACAATACGCCTTATGCTTCGGCTATTGGGTCCATTATGTATGCGATGTTGTGTACTCGCCCAGACGTCGCTTACGGGTTAAGCGTGACCAGTCGATTCCAAAGTAATCCAGGATTGGCGCACTGGATTGCGGTCAAGAACATTTTAAAATATCTGCGGAGGACCAAAGATATGTTCTTGATATATGGTGGTCAGGAAGAACTCAGTATAGAGGGATATACTGACGCTTCGTTCCAGTCGGACCAGGATGATTTCCGATCGCAATCAGGCTATGTTTTTAGCTTGAATGGTGGAGCAGTGGTGTGGAAGAGCTTCAAACAGTCAACTGTTGCTGATTCCACAACAGAAGCCGAGTATGTTGCAGCCTCGGAAGCATCTAAGGAGGCAGTGTGGATTCGTAAGTTCGTGAGAGAACTTGGTGTCGTTCCTTCGAGTGCTGATCCTTTGGTTATCTTCTGTGATAACACTGGAGCAATTGCACAAGCAAAGGAACCGCGGTCGCACCAGAAGTCCAAGCACATACAGAGACGGTTTCACTTGATCCGGGAGATCATTGATCGTGGCGAGATCAAAATATGCAAGGTTCATACAAATGACAATCTGGCAGACCCGCTTACCAAGCCTCTGGCGCAGCAGAAGCATGAGAAGCACTGTAATAATATGGGTTTGAGATTTCTCAACCATTAGATTAAGTGCAAGTGGGAGATTGTTGGGGTATGCCCTTAAGGCTAATGTTTGAGGCCTTGGGATTGTATAAGTATCATGTAATAAACTCTTATGTTTATAAAAGGCATGGTTATTATTCAGGTTGTTACCTTGTCTGCTGTAATAAGTGTACTTCTGAATAATGTCTCAAAGCTGTTCAGCTGGGCTGACATGCTCTTTGTCCTTAGTCGAGATATCTTGGTGAACTTGAGACAGCCTTGATATGATTGAGACTAATATGAGTGCTAATCTTATAGGATACTTCGAGCATGGAATAAGATGTAGACTCATGGGTACATTGGATGTACTGGACAGACCCTACTGGGATATTCCATTGCTTGTCACAATGTGAATGATCCTTGTAAGCACTAAGTGGCACATGTCCTTTGACTTGAGATCACTTGTGTTTCTAAATGATGATTGTCATTGTCTTGAGGTAGTTCAATATCATTTGAAACATAATGATTATAGACTATCTTGGATGGTGAGCTTGAGTCAGGTTAGGGCACTTGTGATAGATAAAGGATTGCCGTCTCCTTGTTCAAGGAGTGTGATGTTCTAAAGGGGCCCCCCTTGTATGAGATGATTGAGATAGTGTATGGCCATACCCAGATGACTATGCTCATCTGATCTGATCATGCTCATCGTATTGGAGTTACAGGCTTGACATGCTTGTCCAATAAGAACATCCAGTGGCAAAGGAATCATGCATGCCTTGTGAGTTGATTCACACTTGTGCTATGGTTTGGGAGTAGTCTTGGAAGACTCTTTCCTTTATATCGGGAGACAGTGATGTGTTGCTAGATACCCCTCACTGATCGTGATAACGTAAGTTATCGTTACCAACATTTAAAGGAAACCCTCAGGGTCGCACAATTTGATGATATGGCTTACTTAAGTCAGATCGTATGGACTGGATTCTTTGGTTCAGTTTAAAGGGGATTTAATCTCTGATTGTAAGTGAGATCTGGTCTGATCATGTTTGATTGATTAGGGCTTGAGATCGGTAAGCTTCGATCGAGAGAGGTGATGCTAGATCGGAGAGATCAGGGGCATCAGGAGATGAAAGGTTAGATCATGAGCCTTGGGGTTCGATTTGGTCTAGACCAAGTGGCTTGAGCTATTTCGGTTTGGTTTGATGAACCAAATTCGATTGAACGATTTGGATTGAACCGGTTCACAAATGTGAACGCTTGGTTCAATGCCAATATGCGTTCTTGAAGTGGCTTGAACGCTTGGCTTGATTCTCTTCCACTTATGGAAAGTAATCAAAGCCGGTTATGCTTCAACGCCAAAACGCATAAGCGTTGGCTTCTTCACTTCAACGCTCATCATCCTTTTCGTTGGGTGGTTGACGAAGGTGGGAGAGAAGCAAGAGAAGCTCTCGGCCAAGAAAGGGAATCATCTCATCATCCCTTCCATTCGACAAAAAGAAAAGCTTGGGTGTCTTGCTAGCACAAGGGACCGCAAGGAGTAAGCATCTTCATCTTGTGTGTGAACTTGTGGAGGAGATCTAGTTTGTTCTCTTCATCCAAGCCGACTTCCAAGCATATGGCGTTGGTATGAATTTCCATCTCAATCTACTCAATCGGTTATAGTTGAACATATGGCATGCAAATGATCTTAAACCCTTGCTTCCGCTAGCATATTTTTCTTTAGCGCCATGCTTTAGGGTTTTTGCCCCCCATTTAGGGGTTTCTTCATTGCAGAGATGCGAGACATGAGATAAATTAGTTAGACAATTATCGAAGGAAGATCCATACACTGAAAAATCATCCATAAACACGTCCATAATATTTTCAATGAGATCGGAAAAAATGGCCATCATGCAACGTTGAAAGGTGGCCGGCGCATTGCATAATCCAAAAGGCATGCGTCTATATACAAATGTCCCATATGGGCATGTGAAGGTGGTGTTTTCTTGATCTTCCGGGTGAATGGGTATCTAGAAGAATCCTGAAAAACCACTTCATGGTTCTTCCTTGGATAATTGTCTAACTAATTTATGTCGTGTCTTGTAGAGATGCGAGGAGTTGAACTTGGTTCTTAATTGGGAAAAATGCCACTTCATGGTTCGAGAAGGGATTGTTCTTGGGCATCATATTTCATAGAGAGGCATTGAAGTAGACAAGGCCAAGACTGAAGTTATTGAGAAACTACCTCCGCCCACATCAGTCAGAGGGATTCGGAGTTCTCTGGGACATGCCGGGTTTTATCGTAGATTTATTCAAGATTTTTCTAAAATTGCTAGGCCTCTAACAAATTTACTGGCTAAAGATGTTGATTTTCATTTTGACAAGGATTGTACTGAAGCTTTTGAGAAACTGAAGAAGGCTCTTGTCTCTGCACCCATCATGCAACCACCAGACTGGTCGCTCCCTTATGAGTTGATGTGCGATGCAAGTGATCATGCTGTGGGGGCAGTGTTGGGGCAATGAAAAGATAACAAACTCCATGCAATCTACTATACTAGCAAGACTTTAGACGGGGCACAAATAAATTATGCAACAACTGAAAAGGAGCTTCTTGCCATAGTTTTTGCTTTTAATAAATTCCGCTCCTATATTATTAACTCTAAGGTTGTTGTCTTTACATACCATTCGGCGATCAAATATCTGGTGAATAAAAAGGATGCCAAACCTAGGTTGATTCGATGGATACTGCTACTACAAGAGTTTGATTTTGAAATAAAAGACAAGAAAGGGGCAGAAAATTTAGTAGCAGACGATTTGTCTAGACTGACCAAGGAGGAAAACGCAGAGGACGATTTGGAGATTAATGATTCATTTCAAGAGGAATGTTTATATGCTATCATAAGACAAGAGACGCCATGGTATGTGGATATTGTAAATTATCTCATGTCTAACATCATGCCGCCTGATCTGACATTCAAGGGAAGAAGAAATTCAAGGCCAAAGTTAAGCATTTTTATTGGGATGATCCATATTTATATCGTCGATGTGCAGATAGTTTGTTTCGAAGATGCCTACCAGAAGAAGAAATTCATGATGTACTTTCTCACTATCATTCTTCTCCTATGGAGGGCATGCCAGTGCGCCAAAGACATCATTCAAAATTCTCCAGTCAGGGTTCTATTGGCCAACAATCTTTCGTCATGCTAGGAAGTTTATTCAATCCTGTGATAAATGCCAGCGCACCAGTATCATCACTAGAAGGGACGAGTTTCCTCAACATGGAATTTTGGAAGTCAAAATTTTTGATGTCTAGGGAATTGATTTTATGGGCCCATTCCCTATTTCCCGCGGGAAGAATATATCCTCCATAATGTTGATTATGTGTCTAAATGGGTCGAAGCAATAGCTGAGGTCACTAATGATTCACGTGTTGTAGCCAGGTTGTTGAAGAAGATAATTTTTCCCAGATTTGGTGTTCCTAGAGTCTTGATCAGTGATGGAGGTTTTCACTTCATTGAGAATAAATTTGAAGCATTATTAAGGAAATATCGAGTACACCATAAAGTTGCTACACGGTATCACCCGTAGACTAGCGGACAAGCTGAGATTTCAAATCAAGAAATTAAGAGGATACTTGAGAAAACTGTACCCCAAGTTTTTGAAAAATAGTTTTAGAAAGTCAGAATTTGCATTTTGGATTTTTTGGAGATTTTTCTGGAATTTTTTTTCTGAATTTTTTAAAGTTTGAATTTCAAATAAAAAGTTTATTTTGCACTCGCAAGGGTTCGAACCCGCGTCGCGCGTGTGGTGCCAACTCAACCTAACCACCGGGCCGAGTTGTGTTTTGTTGATATTAAATCGCGCCAAGTTTAGTTGATTTCGTTTTGATTTGATTTTGTGAAATGAGTTGAATCGTCCTCTTCCCCGTTGTTTTCTGCAACCGAGTTGTCAGCTGTACGTTGCTATTTTGTGACGAGTTTTGCGTCCTTATTTGAGGGCTTCTGCTCGTATTAGCTGAAAGTTCCACTAAGGGGGCGAAACCCTAAAGCATGCGCATATAAAACATTTGCATGGGCGGAATCTAGGGTTTCCTAGGATCGCATGTATGAACATAGATCAACTTAACAATTTGAATAGATCAACACAAGGATCATACCATTGCCATTGCTTGGATGGCGACTTGGAAGAAGAGGGCGAGCGGCTCTCCTCCAAAGGTGACGGACACAAGGTGAAGATGACTACTCCCTTGGTGTCTTTGTGCTAGCAAAGCTTCAAGGTTTCCCTTCGTGAAGGAGACGAGAGATGTCTCTTGGTTTTGTTCTCTTCTCCTTTTCGTGAAGTCTCACCACACGAGAGAGAGGCGTCGAGAGAAAGGGGCGAGCGAGAATAGAGCAAATGCTCTCGAACGTGAGGCGTGCTCTCTATTTTGGAAAGCATGACTTCCAAAAAATAGTAAACCCTCACACGTTCAAGTGTTCACGCTTAGTGAACAAATCGCAATGTTCTCCCCTTAGAACCATGCGCTCACTTGATGAGCCGGTTCAATTACATTTGGTTCAAAGACCAAATTAAACCAAGCATTGGTCTAGATCAAATTAAACCATAAGGCTCAAGATCTAACCATTCATCTCTTGATGCTCTTGATCTCACCGATCTAGCATCAAATCTCTCGATCGAAGCTTACCGATCTCAAGCCCTAATCAATCAAACATGATCAGACCAGATCTCACTTACAATCAGAGTCTAAACTCCTTTAAACTGAACCAAAACAATTCAGTCCACACGATCTGACATAAGTAAGCCATATCATCAAATTGTGCGACCCTAAGGGTTTCCTTTAAATGTCGGTAACGATAACTTACGTTATCACGATCAGTGAGGGGTATCTAGCAACACATCACTGTCTCCCGATATAAAGGAAAGAGTCTTCCAAGACTACACCCAAACCACAGCACAAGTGTGAACCCAAGTCACTTGACATATGTGTTTCCTTTGCCACTGGATGTTCTTATTGGACAAGCGTGTCAAGCCTGTAATTCCAATATGATGAGAATGATTAGATCAGATGAACTTAGTCATCTGGGTATGGCCATACACTTTCTCAATCATCTCATCCAGGGGGCCCCTATAGAACATCACACTCCAAACAAGGAGACGGCAATCCTATATCTATCACTAGTGCCCTAACATGAATCATGCTCATTATCCAAGATAGTCTATAACCATTATGTTTCAAATGATATTGAACTACCTCAAAACAATGCCAATCATCATTTAGAAACACAAGTGATCTCAAGTCAGAGGAAATATGCCACTTGTTTGCATAAAAGGATTATTCACATTGTGACAAGCAATCGAATATCCTAAGTAGGGTCTGTCCAGTACATCCAATGTACCCATGAGTCTACATCTTATTCCATGCTCGAAGCATCCTATAAGATTAGAACACATATTAGTCTCAATCATATCAAGGCTGTCTCATGTTCACCAAGATATCTCGACTAAGGACAAAACTGCATGTCAGCCTAGCTGAACAGCATTGAGACATTATTCAGAAGTATACATATTGCAGCAGATGATGTAACAACCTGAATAACAACCATTGCCTTTATAAACATAGAGTTTATACATGATACTGAAATAATCCCAAGGCCTCAAACATTAGCCTTAAGGGCATACCCCAACAATCTCCCACTTGCACTTAATCTAATGGTTGAGAAATCTCAAACCCATATTATTACAGTGCTTCTCATGCTTCTGCTGCGCCAGAGGCTTTGTAAGCGGGTCAGCTAGATTGTCATCTGTATGAACCTTGCAGATTTTGATCTCGCCACGATCAATGATCTCCCGGATCAAGTGAAACCTTCTCTGTATGTGCTTGGACTTCTGGTGTGACCGTGGTTCCTTTGCCTGTGCTATTGCTCCAGTGTTATCACAGAAGATAACCAAAGGATCTGCACTCGAAGGAACAACACCAAGTTCCTGAACGAACTTACGAATCCACACTGCCTCCTTAGATGCTTCTGAGGCTGCAACATACTCGGCTTCTGTTGTGGAATCAGCAACAATTGATTGTTTGAAACTCTTCCACACCACTGCTCCTCCATTCAAGCTAAAACATAGCCTGATTGCGATCGGAAATCATCCTGGTCAGATTGGAACGAAGCGTCAGTATATCCTTCAATACTGAGTTCTTCCTGACCTCCATAAATCAAGAACATATCTTTGGTCCTCCGAAGATATTTCAAAATGTTCTTGACCGCAATCCAGTGTGCCTTTCCTGGATTACTTTGGAATCGACTGGTCACGCTTAACCCGTAAGCGACGTCTGGGCGAGTACACAACATCGCATACATAATGGACCCAATAGCCGAAGCATAAGGCGTATTGTCCATTTCATCTTTCTCAGTCTGTGTTTGTGGACACTGACTCTTTGAAAGATTCAGACCATGTCTGACTGGAAGATACCCTCTTTTAGAATTTTCTAAATGAAATCTCTCCAGGACTTTATCGATATAAGTACTCTGGCACAGCCCGAGAAGCCTCTTAGATCTATCTCTGTAGATCTTCACACCTAATACATAGGCTGCTTCTCCTAAATCTTTCATCTGGAAACATTTTCGTAACCATGCCTTAACCGCATGTAGTTGAGGAATATCGTTTCCAATGATTAAGATATCATCGACGTAGAGGACTAGGAAAGTAATCACGCTCCCACTAAACCTCTTATATACACACGGGTCATCTTCATTCTTGATGAAACCAAATTCACAGATTGATTCATCAAAACGAATATTCCAGCTTCTCGATGCTTGTTTAAGTCCATAAATGGACTTCTTTAATTTGCATATTTTATGACGATCTGATGGATTAGTGAAACCTTCAGGTTGTGTCATATACACATCCTCTTCTAGTTTTCCATTAAGGAAAGCGGTTTTCACATCCATTTGCCAGATCTCATAATCATAATATGCTGCTATCGCAAGAATAATCCGAATAGACTTGAACATGGCTACAGGAGAGAAAGTTTCATCATAATCTATCCCGTAGATTTGTTTGAAACCTTTCGCAACTAGCCTGCCTTTATAGGTAACCACGTTACCATCCATGTCAATCTTCTTCTTGAAGATCCACTTACAGCCTATAGGGATTACTCCCGGAGGCGGATCAACCAAATCCCAAACTTGGTTATCTGACATGGAGTCCATCTCGGCTCGCATAGCTTCAAGCCATCTCGCTGATTCCGGTCCACTGACCGCATCCGCATAAGTAAGGGGTTCATCATCAATGATGTAGACTCCATCTTAGCGCTCAGGCTGACGACGGATCCTTCCCGATCTTCGCGGTTCTCGTGATATCTGAGCCTCAGGTTGTTCAGTAACCTGATCTACTGGCTCAGGCTCATCCAACTGTGCTTGACTACTTTGTCCTTCTCCTGGATTCTCATCCAGCTTTATTTCTCTCCCACTGGCCTCTTGCAGAAGAAATTCCTTCTCAAGAAAAATAGCCATCCAAGCAACAAATACTTTGTTCTCTTTGGGATCGTAGAAATAATAACCCTTAGTTTATTTAGGGTAACTGACAAAGATACATTTCTCAGATCTGCTCTCTAGTTTCCCAGAGGCGAGCTTTTTGACATAAGCCTCGCAACCCCAGATCTTAATAAATGTCAAGCTCGGCTGTTTCCCATACCATAACTCATATGGAGTCTTTGAAACGGCCTTGGATGGCACTCGGTTTAGTACCTTTGCAGCTGTTTCCAGTGCAAATCCCCAAAAGGAGTAAGGTAGAGTAGCCTGACTCATCATAGAACGAACCATATCCAGTAAGGTTCTATTTCTCCTCTCGGACACACCATTCCATTGCGGTGTTCCTGGCGGAGTGAGCTGTGAGATAATCCCACACTCCTTCAGATAGTCAGTAAACTCATGACTCAAGTATTCTCCACCTCGATCTGAACGAAGTGCCTTGATATTTCGGCCTAACTGATTTTGTACTTCATTTTTGAACTCTTTGAACTTGTCAAAAGATTCACTCTTATGTCTCATCAGATAGACATAACCATACCTACTGAAATCATCAGTAAAGGTAATGAAGTATGAATAGCCACCTCTGGCATGTTTACTAAATGGCCCACACAAATCACTGTGAATGAGGTCAAGTAAACCTGAAGCCCTTTGACCTTTATTGGAAAAAGGAGTCTTCATCATTTTACCCATTAAACAAGCTTTGCATGTATCAAGCTCCTCATAGGAGAATGATCCCAGCAGTCCATGGTCATGCAACCGCTTAATGCACTTCTTGTTAATATGGCCTAAACGACTATGCCATAACAAGGTGCTGTCATCAGCATACTTGGCTTTCTTAATATCAATCTGTTGTATTGAACATTCCATGTCCAACATGAATAACCCATTGTTAATTGACCCAGTAGCATAAACAATATTATCAAAAGAAATATAACACTTTGAAATCTTGCATTCAAAGGAAAACCCTTTCCTGACAAGAGCAGGAATAGAGATAATATTCTTAGTTATGCTCGATACAAAATAACAATTGTCCACTTCTAATACAAGACCAGATGGTAAAGAGATGTGATAAACTCCTACAGCAACAGCAGCAACCCGTGCCCCGTTTCCTACTCGCAGGTCCACCTCATGTTGTCCCACCTGTCTTCTTCTCTTGAGTTCCTGTACATTTGAACAAATGTGAACTCCACATGCAGTGTCCAACACCCATGAAATAGAAGAAGATAGCATGACTTCAGTCACAAAAATACCTGAGCCAGAAGCAAAAGGCTTGCTTCCCTTCTTGTCTCCTTGGAGCGCTTTACAGTCCTTTTTCCAGTGACCCAACTGGCCATAATGGAAACATCTGTATTCCTTTGACCGCTTTATCTTTTGCTTTAGAGCCTTGTTGTAGTTCTTGATAGGGGCTTTGCCCTTCTTCCCCTTCTTCTTGTTCCTAGAAGGAACCATTAGGACAGAGGATGAAGGCTTTCCCTTCTCACGAGACTGAGTCTGCTCTGTAGTCAAGAGCATGTTCAGTAACTCTGCCGGGGTACAGTCGATCTTGTTCATATTAAAATTAATGATGAACGGATCGAAAAAGGCCGGGAGAGACTGCAAGATGATGTCTACAACAAGCTCCTGATTGATGGTGTGTCCCAGTTTCTCTAGAGCCTCCTTGTACCCAATCATCTTGAGTACGTGAGCTCCCACTGGACTCCCTTCAGTCAGTTTGCTCTGAAAGAAAAGTTTAGTCAAGTTATAGCGTTCAGTCCTTGCCTGTGCAGCATACAGCATCTTGAGATTTGCTATAATTTCAATAGCAGATAAATCTTCATGCTGACGCTGAAGCTCTGGCGTCATAGACGCAAGCATAAGGCAAGCGACATCAATGCTATCATTGACATGCTTCTCATAAGCTTCCCGTGTTGGGGTATGCCCTTAAGCCTAATGTTTGAGGCCTTGGGAATGTATCAGTATCATGTAATAAACTGTTATGTTTATATAGGCATGGTTGTTATTCAGTTAGCTACATTGTCTGCTGCAATATATGTTCTTCTGAATAATGTCTCAAAGCTGTTCAGCTGGGCTGACATGCTGTTGTGTCCTTAGTCGATATATCTTGGTGAACATGAGACAGCCTTGATATGGTTAAGACTAATATGTGTTCTAATCTTATAGGATGCTTCGAGCATGGAATAAGATGTAGACTCATGGGTACATTGGATGTACTGGACAGACCCTACTAGGATGTTCAATTGTTTGTCGCAATGTGAATAATCTTTGAATATGACAAGTGGCACATTTCCTCTGACTTGAGATCACTTGTGTTTTCTAAATGATGATTGTCATTGTTTTGAGGTAGTTCAATATCATTTGAAACACAATGGTTATAGGCTATCTTGGATGGTGAGCTTGAGTCATGTTAGGGCACTAGTGATAGACATAGGATTGCCGTCTCCTTGTTTAAGGAGTGTGATGTTCTAAAGGGCCCCCTGGATGAGATGATTGAGAAAAGAGTATGGCCATACCCAGGTGACAGTGTTCATCTGATCTAATCATGCTCATCATATTGGAGCTACAAGCTTGACACGCTTGTCCAATAAGAATATCAAGTGGCAAAGGAATTATGCATGCCTTGTGAATTGATTCACACTTGTTCTGTGTTTTGGGTGTAGTCTTGGAAGACTTTTTCCTTTATATCGGGAGACAGTGATGTGTTGCTAGATACCCCTCACTGATCGTGATAACGTGAGTTATCGTTACCGACATTTAAAGGAAACCCTTAGGGTCGCACAATTTGATGATATGGCTTACTTAAGTCAGATCGTGTGGACTGAATTGTTTGGGTTCAGTTTAAAGGGATTTAATCTCTGATTGTGAGTGAGATCTGGTCTGATCATGTTTGATTGATTAGGGCTTGAGATCGGTAAGCTTCGATTGAGAGATTGGATGCTAGATCGATCAGATCAGAAGCATCAAGAGATTAACGGTCAGATCTGGAGCCTTAGGGTTTATTTGAGATCTAGACTAGATCATTGGCTTGATTGGTTCTTAAACCGAACCAATGTGAACCGGCTCATGAAATGAGCGCATGGTTCATGGGGAGAGGAGTTGGCGACATGTTCACTTGGCGTGAACGTTGGAGTGAAGTGTGGTGGCTATTTTTAGTAACCACGATCTCCACTTGGAGATGTTGTTCATGACCGAATAGAGTGCTCTCTATTCTCGCCTCTCGCCCATATTCTCTCTCGACGTTTTCGTGTGTGGCGACGTCTTGAAGGTAGAGGAGGATTCGGCCAAGAGAAGGACATCTCTTCCATCCCTTTCACTCGATCAAGGACTCCAAGGAACCTTGCTAGCACAAGGAGCACCAAGGGATAAGCGCATCTTCATCTTGTGTGCGAGACTTTGGAGAAGAGGCGATTGCATCTTTACTTCCAAGGCGCCATCTTGAAATGGCATCGGTATGAATTTATTTTCATGCATATAAAGTTGATTATTTTACATGTATGAGATCCTATGAAACCCTAGTATCCGCTGCATATCTTACTTGCGCCACCATAGGGTTTTCGCCCCCCCTTTGGTTAGGGGAACCTTCATCCCGAACCGCCCTTGCGGCGTTCACAGCGGGTTGAGGCGGTATAGCCGTCTCGAGGACATACAGCTTCCTCTCAGCCTTAAGAACAATCTTAAGGTGTCCGTACCAGTCTGAGAAGTTTGGCCTAGCAAACTTCTCCTTTTCCAGTAAGGATCGCACATTGAACGCTGTGGTGTTCGTTGCTGCAGTAATCTACAACAATGCAAGAACAGCAAGGTCAGTATCAATGTTAGAATCAATTCAGGACTTAAGAATGATTCTTTTCTCACTATTTTATCTGACTGAAAAATCCAGTAAAACAGTCCGAAAGAGTAAAACTCTTTTAGTGAGATGGGATCCAGATTTCATACTTGGTCTCCGCGTCCCGCTCAGGCGAGATAAGATGCACAGAGAGTACAAGCACTAATTTCTGATAGGCAATCCCTGCCAATCGCCAACCCGTGCGATTCCCCTTCATCTGGGCAATCCAGCAGACTGTGCCAACTGAGTTGGTACAACACAGTCTCTGATCCCACAGATGGCTGCCTCCATATGGCTACCATATGCTCAATATGTAGCCTACATGGTCAAGCTGACCCGACCTACTCCCTGGACCACCACGTGCTATGCTGAGCAACGAGAAGCGATAAATCCCTTCTCTGTAACACGCAGGTGTAATCACACACCGTCTGAAGATAGATGGGCGTGCCCACTGAGTGGGTACAACACGGCCCCAACGATAGTCAGAACAGTGAGGTTTCGCGTCAGAAGGCATACGTGCTTGATATTTAACGTTGGATTTTAACGGTCCTTTTATCTTCTTACTATCATGCAAATCCTATGGTGATAGCAGAAGAATAAATCATGCAATTACTAAATTACTTAAACAGTAAATTAAAAGCATGATGATCTTATGTGGTAAAAGCCCATTAAGCCTAAGTAAGACCTTAATTAACTTAAGTCTTCACTTGAGCTCTTCATGGGTCTTTAGCATTTCCTCTGGCCCAACCCGGGCCCAAGCGCCCACTACAGCTCAGATGCGCCCACCAGGTAATATGCGCCTGTCCTAGAGTCGAACCCTAGACCTCCCACTGGTGAAGCCACTTGCTGCATGCGCCTCTGCCATGTGTGCTCTGTGCTCATGTCTGATTAAATTTACAATTTAATCTATCTAGACATGATTGACTCGCAGGTCAATTACACTTTATAAATTAATTAAAATGTGATGCGCAGATCACAATAATAATTTACAATAATACATCCAGGCACGCAGGCCCCAGCACAGCACACATTAAATTGGGCAGCCCACATAAGATTAAATAGACAATCATTCATGTTATACAAACATCATGTGATCCATTCAAGAAAATAAAATTTTCGAAAAACCCATTGGCATCAATTTTATTTCCTTATGTGCCCTACTACCTTACAACGGTCCATTAATAGGGATCCACTCATCAGACCTAGTCAGACCCACTGCCCTTGCATGCACCAAGTCATAACCGACTTGAGTCGACCTCATGGTCAACAATGCATGCCTTAAGGGCTGAACGTCCCTCATGAGTTCTGGCAAGCGGGTGTGACCCCGGGCCTTCATCATGAGCGTTCACTGGTTGTCTCAATCAGACATCGCTACACGCCTTTCTGCAGTCGACCAATAGCCACCTCAGCTTGCGCATAGGTGCCATCTGGTCGACCCATCTAGGCTGTCAGATAGTCTGATCAGACTGTTGGGTCTAGACTGGACGATGACTTCAACCCTAATAACCCGTCTAAGATTTTAAAGCAGGCGCTTAGATCTAATGAGGGGCGCGCAAGTAATGTTTTGAGAAAAACTACAACAAGCGCCAAACATCATACATGCGCCAACAAGTAATTAACATACATCTAGTTTCGCATGATGATCTATACCTTTAGATCTACTCTTAAGCGCAAACAAGGATCACAATAAGCAATCATATGAATCATACAAGGAACTATGCTCTGATACCAATTGAAAGTTCCACTAAGGGGGCGAAACCCTAAAGCATGCGCATATAAAACATTTGCATGGGCGGAATCTAGGGTTTCCTAGGATCGCATATATGAACATAGATCAACTTAACAATTTGAATAGATCAACACAAGGATCATACCATTGCCATTGCTTGGATGGCGACTTGGAAGAAGAGGGCGAGCAGCTCTCCTCCAAAGGTGACGCACACAAGGTGAAGATGACTACTCCCTTAGCGTCTTTGTGCTAGCAAAGCTTCAAGGTTTCCCTTCGTGAAGGAGACGAGAGTGAAGAGTCCCCTTCAAGGGGGAGCGCAAGGGGTTGAAACCCTAAAGGGGGCGCATGTAATTTCCAAGGGGTTTCAACATGAGATCGCATGTAATATATGTTCATATGATCAACCTTAAGGAATGTGGAGATCGAAAGAAGATCATACCAAAGCCATCTATTTGGATGGTGTCTTGGAAGCAAAGATCGAAAGGGATCTTCTCCAAAGATGAAGCACACAAGATGAGGAATGGCTTCTCCTTGTCGTCTTTGTGCTAGCAAAGCTTCAAGGGGTCCTTAGCGTGGAGGAAGTTTGAGATGCGAGAACAAGCTTCTCCTTGGACGAAAAACCTTCCCTTCTTCTCGTCAATCCTTCACTTACGAGAGTGCAAGCAAGCCACAAGAGAAGAGGGGAACGTATTTGCGTTTTGGCGTTGAGAGGAATCGGCATTGATGACTTTCCATAAATGGAACATCATTAAGCCATGCGCTCATGCCAACCCAAAAACGCTTACTAGCATTGAACCAAGCGTTCACCTTTGTGAACCGGTTCAAGCCAAAACGTCCCAATCGAATTTGGTTCATAAACCAAATCAAAATAGCTCAAGCCAATTGGTCTAGACCATAGTAAACCCTAAGGTTTCAGATCTAACCGTTTATCTCTTTGATGCTCTTGATCTCACTGATCCAGCATCAATCCTCTCGATCGAAGCTTACCGATCTCAAGCCCTAATCAATCAAACATGATCAGACCAGATCTCACTTACAATCAGAGTTTAAACTCCTTTAAACTGAACCCAAACAATTCAGTCCACACGATCTGACTTAAGCAAGCCATATCATCGAATTGTGCGACCCTAAGGGTTTCCTTTAAATGTCGGTAACGATAACTTACGTTATCACGATCAGTGAGGGGTATCTAGCAACACATCACTGTCTCCCGATACAAAGGAAAGAGTCTTCCAAGACTTCACCCAAACCACAGCACAAGTGTGAATCCACTTCACTAGGCATACATGTTTCCTTTGCCACTGGATGTTCTTATTGGACAAGCGTGTCAAGCCTGTAGCTCCAATATGATGAGCATGATTAGATCAGATGAACATAGTCACCTGGGTATGGCCATACACTTTCTCAATCATCTCATTTAAGGGGGCCCCTTTAGAACATCACACTCCAATCAAGGAGACGGCAATCCTATATCTATCACTAGTGTCCTAACCTGACTCATGATCATTATCCAAGATAGTCTATAACCATTATGTTTCAAATGACATTGAACTACCTCAAAACAATGACAATCATCATTTAGAAACACAAGTTATCTCAAGTCAGAGGACATGTGCCACTTGTTGCATACAAGGATTATTCACATTGTGACAAGTAATTGAATATCCTAGTAGGATCTGTCCAGTACATCCAATGTACCCATGAGTCTACATCTTATTCCATGCTCGAAGCATCCTATAAGATTAGAACACATATTAGTCTCAATCATATCAAGGCTGTCTCATGTTCACCAAGATATCTCGACTAAGGACAAAACTGCATGTCAGCCTAGCTGAACAGCATTGAGACATTATTCAGAAGTATACATATTGCAGCAGATGATGTAACAACCTGAATAACAACCATTGCCTTTATAAACATAGAGTTTATACATGATACTGAAATAATCCCAAGGCCTCAAACATTAGCCTTAAGGGCATACCCCAACAATCTCCCACTTGCACTTAATCTAATGGTTGAGAAATCTCAAACCCATATTATTACAGTGCTTCTCATGCTTCTGCTGCGCCAGAGGCTTTGTAAGCGGGTCAGCTAGATTGTCATCTGTATGAACCTTGCAGATTTTGATCTCGCCACGATCAATGATCTCCCGGATCAAGTGAAACCTTCTCTGTATGTGCTTGGACTTCTGGTGTGACCGTGGTTCCTTTGCTTGTGCTATTGCTCCAGTGTTATCACAGAAGATAACCAAAGGATCTGCACTCGAAGGAACGACACCAAGTTCCTGAATGAACTTACGAATCCACACTGCCTCCTTGGATGCTTCCGAGGCTGCAACATACTCGGCTTCTGTTGTGGAATCAGCAACAATATACTGTTTGAAACTTTTCCACACCACTGCTCCACCATTCAAGCTAAAAACATAGCCTGATTGCGATCGGAAATCATCCTGGTCCGACTGGAACGAAGCGTCAGTATATCCTTCAATACTGAGTTCTTCCTGACCACCATATATCAAGAACATATCTTTGGTCCTCCGCAGATATTTCAAAATGTTCTTGACTGCAATCCAGTGTGCATGACCTGGATTACTTTGGAACCGACTGGTCACGCTTAACCCGTAAGCGACGTCTGGGCGAGTACACAACATCGCATACATAATGGATCCAATAGCCGAAGCATAAGGCGTATTGTCCATTTCATCTTTCTCAGTCTGTGCTTGTGGACACTGACTCTTTGAAAGATTCAGACCATGTCTGACTGGAAGATATCCTCTTTTAGAATTCTCTAAATGGAATCTTTCCAGGACTTTATCGATGTAAGTACTCTGGCACAGCCCGAGAAGCCTCTTAGATCTATCCCTGTAGATCTTCACACCTAATACATAGGCTGCTTCTCCTAAATCTTTCATCTGGAAACATTTCCTTAGCCATGCTTTAACAGCATGCATTTCAGGAATATCGTTTCCAATGATTAAGATATCATCGACGTAGAGGACTAGAAAAGTAATCACGCTCCCACTAAACCTCTTATATACACACGGGTCATCTTCATTCTTGATGAAACCAAATTCACAGATTGATTCATCAAAACGAATATTCCAGCTTCTAGATGCTTGTTTAAGTCCATAAATGGACTTCTTTAACTTGCATATTTTATGACGATCTGATGGATTAGTGAAACCTTCAGGTTGTGTCATATACACATCCTCATCCAGTTTTCCATTAAGGAAAGCGGTCTTCACATCCATTTGCCAGATCTCATAATCGTAATATGCTGCTATCGCGAAAAGAATCCGAATAGACTTGAACATGGCTACAGGAGAGAAAGTTTCATCATAATCTATCCCGTAGATTTGTTTGAAACCTTTTGCAACTAGCCTGCCTTTATAGGTAACCACGTTACCATCCATGTCAATCTTCTTCTTGAAGATCCATTTACAGCCTATAGGGATTACTCCTGGAGGCGGATCAACCAAATCCTAGACTTGGTTATCAGACATGGAGTCCATCTCGGCTCGCATAGCTTCAAGCCACCTAGCTGACTCCGGTCCACTGACCGCATCCGCATAAGTAAGGGGTTCATCATTATCAATGATGTAGACTCCGTCATAGCGCTCAGGCTGTCGACGGATCCTTCCCGATCTACGCGGTTCCCGTGATATCTGAGCCTCAGGTTGTTCAATAACCTGATCTACCGGCTCAGGCTCATCCAACTGTGCTTGACTACTTTGTCCTTCCTCTGGATTCTCATCCAGCTTTATTTCTCTCCCACTGGCTTCTTGCAGAAGAAATTCCTTCTCAAGAAAAACTGCCGTCCGAGCAACAAATACTTTGTTCTCTTTGGGATCGTAGAAATAATAACCCTTAGTTTCCTTAGGGTAACCGACAAAGATACATTTCTCAGATCTGCTCTCTAGTTTCCCAGAGGCGAGCTTTTTAACATAAGTCTCGCAACCCCAAATCTTGATAAATGTCAAGCTCGGCTGTTTCCCATACCATAATTCATATGGAGTCTTTGAAACTGCCTTGGATGGCACTCGGTTTAGTACCTTTGCAGCTGTTTCCAGTGCAAATCCCCAAAAGGAGTAAGGTAGAGTAGCCTGACTCATCATAGAACGAACCATGTCTAGTAACGTTCTATTTCTCCTCTCGGACACACCATTCCATTGCGGTGTTCCTGGCGGAGTGAGCTGTGAGATAATCCCACACTCTTTTAGATAGTCAGTAAACGCATGACTCAAGTATTCTCCACCTCGATCAGAACGAAGTGCCTTGATATTTCGGCCTAGCTGATTTTGTACTTCATTTTTGAACTCTTTGAACTTGTCAAAAGATTCACTCTTATGTCTCATAAGATAGACATAACCATATCTACTGAAATCATCAGTAAAGGTAATGAAGTACTGATAGCCACCTCTGGCATGTTTACTAAATGGCCCACACACATCACTGTGTATAAGGTCTAGTAAACCTGAAGCCCTTTGACCTTTGTCAGGAAAAGGTGACTTCGTCATTTTACCCATTAAACAAGCTTTGCATGTATCAATCTCCTCATAGGAGAATGATCCCAGCAGTCCATGATCATGCAACCGCTTAATGCGCTTCTTGTTAATATAGCCTAAACGACTATGCCATAGCAAGGTGCTGTCATCAGCATACTTGGCTTTCTTATTATCAATGTTTTGTATAGAACATTCCATGTCTAACATGAATAACCCATTGTTAATTGATCCAGAAGCATAAACAATATTATCATAAGACAGAACACACTTTGAAATATTGCATTCAAAGGCAAATCCTTTCCTGACAAGAGCAGGAATAGAGATAATATTTTTCGTAATACTTGGAACAAAATAACAATTGTCAAGTTCTAGTACAAGTCCAGATGGTAATGAGATGTAATAAACCCCTACAGCAACAGCAGCAACCCGTGCCCCGTTTCCAACTCGTAGGTCCACCTCATGCTGTCCCACCTGCCTTCTTCTCTTGAGTTCCTGTACATTTGAACAAATGTGAACTCCACATGCAGTGTCCAACACCCATGAAATAGAAGAAGAAGATATCATGACCTCAGTCACAAATATACCTGAGCCAGAAGCGATGCTTCCCTTCTTGTCTCCTTGGAGCGCTTTACAGTCCTTTTTCCAGTGACCCAGCTGGCCACAGTGGAAACATCTGTTGTCCTTCGACCGCTTCACCTTTTGTTTTAGAGCCTTGCTGTAGTTCTTGACAGGGGCCTTGCCCTTCTTCCCCTTCTTCTTGTTCCTAGAAGGAACCATCAAGACAGAGGTTGAAGGCTTTCCCTTCAGAGTCTCCTCCGTAGTCAAGAGCATATTAAGCAACTCTGCCGGAGTATAGTCGATCTTGTTCATATTAAAATTAATAATGAACGCATCGAAGGAGGCCGGGAGAGACTGCAGAATAATGTCTACAGCAAGCTCCTGATTGATGGTATGCCCCAGTTTCTCCAGAGCCTCCTTGTGCCCAATCATCTTGAGCACGTGAGCTCCCACTGGGCTCCCTTCAGCCAGTTTGCTCTGAAAGAAAAGCTTAGTCAAATTATAGCGTTCAGTCCTCGCCTGTGCAGCATACAGCATCTTGAGGTTTGCTATAATTTCTATAGCAGACATATCCTCATGCTGACGCTGCAGCGGTGGCGTCATAGACGCTAGCATCAGGCAAGCGACATCAATGCTATCATTGACATGCTTTTCATAGGCTTCACGAACCGCCCTTGCGGCGTTCGCAGCGGGTTGAGGCGGCACAGCCGTCTCGAGGACATACAGTTTCCTCTCTGCCTTAAGAACAATCTTAAGGTGTCCGTACCAGTCCGAGAAGTTTGGCCCAGCAAACTTCTCCCTTTCCAGTTGGGATCGCACATTGAAGCTCATGGTGTTCGTTGCTGCAGGAATCTACAACAATGCAAGAACAGCAAGGTCAGTATCAATGTTTAGAATCAATCCAGGACTTAAGAAAGATTCTTTTCTCACTATTTTATCTGACTGTAAAATCCATTAAAACAGTCCGAAAGAGTAACACTCTTTTAGTGAGATGGGATCCAGATTTCATACTTGGTCTCCGCGTCCCGCTCAGGCGAGATAAGATGCACAGAGAGTACAAGCACTAATTTCTGGTAGGCAGTCCCTGCCAATCGCCAACCCGTGCGATTCCCCTTCATCTGGGCAATCCAGCCGACTGTGCCAACTGAGTTGGTACAACACAGTTTCTGATCCCACAGATGGCTGCCTCCATGTGCTACCATATGCGCCACATATGTAGCCTACATGGTCAAGCTGACCCGACCTACTCCCTGGACCACCACGTGCTATGCTGAGCAACGAGAAGCGATAAATCCCTTCTCTGTAACACGCAGGTGAAATCACACACCGTCTGAAGATAGATGGACGTGCCCACTGAGTGGGTACAACACGGCTCCAACGATAGTCAGAACAGTGAGGTTTCGCGTCAGAAGGCTATCGAGCTTGATATTTCAGCGTTGGATTTTAACGGTCTTTTATCTTCTTAACTATCATGCAAACCCTATGGTGATAGCAGAAGATAAATAAATCATGCAATTCTAATTATAAACGGTAAGTAGAAAGCATGCTGATCTTATGTGGTAAAAGCCCATTAACCCTAAGTAAGACCTTAAGTTATCTTAAGTCTTCACTTGCTTCTTGGGTCTTTTGCCTCTCATCTGGCCCAGACCAGGGCCCAAGCGCCCTCTGCAGCTCAGGTGCGCCCACCAGCTGCTTGCGCCTTGCTATGTGTGCTTTGAGCTCTTGTCAGATTAAAAGTACATTTTAATCTATCTAGACAAGTTTGACACGCAGGTCAATTATACAATAAATTAATTAAAATGTGATGCGCAGATCACAAATATATAATTTACAATTTAAGCCAGGCTCGCAGGCCCCAGCACAGCACACATAAACACGGGCAGCCCACATAAGAATAAATAAACAAGCACATGGCATCCACTCAACATGTGATCCATCAAACAAGAAAATAAAATTTTGAAAACCCATTGGCATCATTTTAATTTTCTTATGTGCCCTTACAACCTTACAATGGTCCATTGATAGGGATCCACTCATTCATCTAGTCAGATCCACTGCCCTTGCATGCACCAAGTCCTAACTGACTTAAGTTGACCTAATGGTCAACCATGCATGCGCAAAGGGCTGAACAACCCTCATGAGTTTCGGCAAGCGGGTGTGACCCCGGGCCTAACTCATGTGTGTTCAGTAGCCGTCTCAACCAGACCTCGCTACACGCCCTTGATGCAGTCGACCTATAGCCACCTCGTGCTTGCGCACAGGTGCTATCTGGTTAACCCATCTAGGCTGTCAGATGGTCTGATCAGACTATTTGGATCCTTCCTAGAAGATGACTTCAACCCCATCAACCCATCTAAGGGTTTAAAGTAGGGCCTTAGATCTAGATGAGGCGCGCATGGTCTTTTGTTTTGTCAAAAACAACATGTAAGAAGCGCCAACAAACATGCGCCATCCATAACTAAACATACATTTAAGTTCTTAAACTAGCATGTAGTTATTCGGCATGTTATTAGATCTAAGCTTAGCAAACGCAAACAAGGATCACATGTAGGCAATCAAATGAACATACATAGAACCTGCTTTGATACCAATTGAAGAGTCCCCTTCAAGGGGGAGCGCAAGGGGTTGAAACCCTAAAGGGGGCGCATGTAATTTCCAAGGGGTTTCAACATGAGATCGCATGTAATATATGTTCATATGATCAACCTTAAGGAATGTGGAGATCGAAAGAAGATCATACCAAAGCCATCTATTTGGATGGTGTCTTGGAAGCAAAGATCGAAAGGGATCTTCTCCAAAGATGAAGCACACAAGATGAGGAATGGCTTCTCCTTGTCGTCTTTGTGCTAGCAAAGCTTCAAGGGGTCCTTAGCGTGGAGGAAGTTTGAGATGCGAGAACAAGCTTCTCCTTGGACGAAAAACCTTCCCTTCTTCTCATCAATCCTTCACTTACGAGAGTGCAAGCAAGCCACAAGAGAAGAGGGGAACGTATTTGCGTTTTGGCGTTGAGAGGAATCGGCATTGATGACTTTCCATAAATGGAACATCATTAAGCCATGCGCTCATGCCAACCCAAAAACGCTTACTAGCATTGAACCAAGCGTTCACCTTTGTGAACCGGTTCAAGCCAAAACGTCCCAATCGAATTTGGTTCATAAACCAAATCAAAATAGCTCAAGCCAATTGGTCTAGACCATAGTAAACCCTAAGGTTTCAGATCTAACCGTTCATCTCTTTGATGCTCTTGATCTCACTGATCCAGCATCAATCCTCTCGATCGAAGCTTACCGATCTCAAGCCCTAATCAATCAAATATGATCAGACCAGATCTCACTTACAATCAGAGTTTAAACTCCTTTAAACTGAACCCAAACAATTCAGTCCACACGATCTGACTTAAGCAAGCCATATCATCGAATTGTGTGACCCTAAGGGTTTCCTTTAAATGTCGGTAACGATAACTTACGTTATCACGATCAGTGAGGGGTATCTAGCAACACATCACTGTCTCCCGATACAAAGGAAAGAGTCTTCCAAGACTTCACCCAAACCACAGCACAAGTGTGAATCCACTTCACTAGGCATACATGTTTCCTTTGCCACTGGATGTTCTTATTGGACAAGCGTGTCAAGCCTGTAGCTCCAATATGATGAGCATGATTAGATCAGATGAACATAGTCACCTGGGTATGGCCATACACTTTCTCAATCATCTCATTTAAGGGGGCCCCTTTAGAACATCACACTCCAATCAAGGAGACGGCAATCCTATATCTATCACTAGTGTCCTAACCTGACTCATGATCATTATCCAAGGTAGTCTATAACCATTATGTTTCAAATGACATTGAACTACCTCAAAACAATGACAATCATCATTTAGAAACACAAGTGATCTCAAGTCAGAGGACATGTGCCACTTGTTGCATACAAGGATTATTCACATTGTGACAAGCAATTGATTATCCTAGTAGGGTCTGTCCAGTACATCCAATGCACCCATGAGTCTACATCTTATTCCATGCTCGAAGCATCCTATAAGATTAGAACACATATTAGTCTCAATCATATCAAGGCTGTCTCATGTTCACCAAGATATCTCGACTAAGGACATTACAGCATGTCAGCCTAGCTGAACAGCATTGAGACATTATTCAGAAGCACACTTATTGCAGCAGACAATGTAACATACTGAATAACAACCATTGCCTTTATAAACATAAGAGTTTATACATGATACTGATACAATCCCAAGGCCTCAAACATTAGCCTTTAAGGGCATACCCCAACAGAGAGATGTCTCTTGGTTTTGTTCTCTTCTCCTTTTCGTGAAGTCTCACCACACGAGAGAGAGGCGTCGAGAGAAATGGGCGAGCGAGAATAGAGCAAATGCTCTCGAACGTGAGGCGTGCTCTCTATTTTGGAAAGCATGACTTCCAAAAAATAGTAAACCCTCACACGTTCAAGTGTTCACGCTTAGTGAACAAATCGCAATGTTCTCCCCTTTGAACCATGCGCTCACTTGATGAGCCGGTTCAATTACATTTGGTTCAAAGACCAAATTAAACCAAGCATTGGTCTAGATCAAATTAAACCATAAGGCTCAAGATCTAACCATTCATCTCACCGATCTAGCATCAAATTTCTCGATCGAAGCTTACCGATCTCAAGCCCTAATCAATCAAACATGATCAGACCAGATCTCACTTACAATCAGAGTCTAAACTCCTTTAAACTGAACCAAAACAATTCAGTCCACACGATCTGACATAAGTAAGCCATATCATCAAATTGTGCGACCCTAAGGGTTTCCTTTAAATGTCGGTAACGATAACTTACGTTATCACGATCAGTGAGGGGTATCTAGCAACACATCACTGTCTCCCGATATAAAGGAAAGAGTCTTCCAAGACTACACCCAAACCACAGCACAAGTGTGAACCCAAGTCACTTGACATATGTGTTTCCTTTGCCACTGGATGTTCTTATTGGACAAGCGTGTCAAGCCTGTAATTCCAATATGATGAGAATGATTAGATCAGATGAACATAGTCATCTGGGTATGGCCATACACTTTCTCAATCATCTCATCCAGGGGGCCCCTATAGAACATCACACTCCAAACAAGGAGACGGCAATCCTATATCTATCACTAGTGCCCTAACATGACTCATGCTCATTATCCAAGATAGTCTATAACCATTATGTTTCAAATGATATTGAACTACCTCAAAACAATGCTAATCATCATTTAGAAACACAAGTGATCTCAAGTCAGAGGAAATATGCCACTTGTTTGCATATAAGGATTATTCACATTGTGACAAGCAATCGAATATCCTAAGTAGGGTCTGTCCAGTACATCCAATGTACCCATGAGTCTACATCTTATTCCATGCTCGAAGCATCCTATAAGATTAGAACACATATTAGTCTCAATCATATCAAGGCTGTCTCATGTTCACCAAGATATCTCGACTAAGGACAAAACTGCATGTCAGCCTAGCTGAACAGCATTGAGACATTATTCAGAAGTATACATATTGCAGCAGATGATGTAACAACCTGAATAACAACCATTGCCTTTATAAACATAGAGTTTATATATGATACTGAAATAATCCCAAGGCCTCAAACATTAGCCTTAAGGGCATACCCCAACATTAGCACGGGACGAATCCTAGGGTATCTTGGAGCCATGTCGCGCCGCCAGGAGCAAGCAATCGTGCTCCAAGCTATCGCCGGAGTTCGAGCAGCGTCGCTTCATGTTTCAGCCTTTCAGCGACACGAGTTTTTGTTCCAAGGCAACGATATCGCTCTGTCGCAAGCTAAAGTCGCTTCAGTGAAGTTTTAGTGAAGTTTCGTTGAGTTTTGCGTTGTTTTGTGTGTCGGCGGCGGCGGCGCCACCATCGCTAGTTTTGGGTTGCTTCGGGTGCTTCGACTGTCACATCCCGTTATCTTAACCCCAAACAAGCAACACAAGTCACAAAGGAACAGGATGTTATCACATAGGATCGATGCACATGCTAAGTAAAACCCAGTTCAAGAAAACTCAATCTGAAAAATATTCGAAAATCCCTACATAGAATCTCCACAAAACACAAATTCACAAATGTACCTGCCACCACGCAATACTTGCACTAGACATATGCAAGTTCACATTTATATCAAATCTGATCGCAAAATACGAATCAACTCGAAATTCGAAGCAAAGCCACAATATCGATTTTATAAACTCATGGAACTAACATCAATGACCCAAACACCGAAAACAGGCCAAAGCCCTCGGTGACACAAAAATCAAAATCTCAAAACTGCCACAACCGGCAACACTGGTTCACAAAGTTTAGCCATAACCGGCCCCAGTTAACTAAACACAAAAAAATCTTATACATCGCACCAGCATAGTTGTAGAGAAAATCACAATATCCATAACATACGCTAACTCAGGCAATGCGCCCCTGCTCTACACCTGAAAATAATGAGGGGTGAGCTACACAGCCCAGTGAGTGGATAGCCTCAATCGACCATCCATAACATACACTCAAAGATACATGCAGATTATTTTAAAAACCTTTTGCAGAACATTATGTCAACATATAACTAAAACAAAGAACAGAAAACAAAGAACAGAACTCATATAAACAATTAGATGTACAGGCATCACACAAATGTCACCCCAGAGTAACCAAAGTTCTAGAGCCATACTCTAAACCAACTAAACACACCAACCACTTAGTTGTTGTCCAGCATAAATCAAAAGTGACCCCTAGGGTCCAACCCGGCTCTGGCCTAAGCACTGGGAGAAGCCTGCAAATCACATGCAACATAAACATGGACGGTGTGTAGACTCAAGAGGTGATCCCCATCCGGTCAAGATGTGATACCTTGATCTACACCACCCCATAACACAAAAATCTAAAAGTCTAAGAGTGATGAAATCAAGAGGTGGCCCCTGTCCGACCAAGACATGGCACTTTGCATCAATCACTCGTTCTCCCAAAGGGTTCCTTATCTGGACAACCACTAGACACATCTTATATATTATTTCATAATCACAAAAGTGGACTCCTAAGTGTCAACCAGACTCTAGGATAGTCATTTTCATCACGATAATCACAACAGGCAGGCTGAAACATCAACCCCTCACATATCACAATACACCGGGCTGAAATCTCCAACCCCTAACATATCACATATAGACTATCCCCTTGAGTACACAGTTACACTTAGCCTTAGTCCTATCCATAATGGGTACATAGACCACAACACATAACATTCGAAACCACATATAACCACATAATGTAGTGTAGTGTCCTTAGGTTTCATGCTGATTAGTTTAGTATAACCTTGCTAAGTTATCACCCAAGTTTCTCAAACAAGGATACATGGCCATAAATATATAACATGCTGCACATAGAGAAACAATCATGGATCCTATAACATTATTGCATTTATCAGGGCATCCATAAAATCAACATAGGATTAAAATTTGTATTCTTACCATCTAATTCACATAACACCACATGTAGCCCATGGTTCCTACAACATATTATCTAATTAAACTTTAACCTTAGTTAACAAGAATTTCATGCTCAAGAATCACTGATTTAAAACTACCTAAATTCCATACAAGAAATATCGTAAATTTCATGTTGCAAGATTTCGGTTTTCATGAAAGATACACCTTGAGTTTCGGTTTTTAACATGGTAAAATTTCCAAGAAATCAAATTTATTATCTAGCACAACCAAGTGGATAGATTTCGAATAAGACACCCCACTCACCTCTTATCTTGAACCGTGAACACCAAGATTAAAATCTCTCCACACAACTCGTCCAAGGCCTTGAAATGTTCCTAGGTAGACGCCACCAATGGAAGAGAAACGCCACCAAACACCAAAGACGCCGGCCAAGGGAAAAAGAAGAGGAAGAAGAAAATTCGTCCAAGCCTTCAAGAAATCGCCCAAGCCTTCAAGAAATCGCCCAAGCCTTCAAGCCAAAACGCCAACTTCTTTGCCCTAGCCGTCCGCCCCCCCTTGGATTTTTGGTTTTTAAATTTTCAAACCCGCTAACTAATTAATTCGAATAGGGTTTATGAATTAACCCACTTACTGATTAATTCAAATTTTAAACCCAAAATCCATCTAATTTAAGTGCAAACCCAATAACCCATAATTAATTATTCACTTAAGCGAAAATCCAATAAGGATTTAATTAACATCCAATAAGCTCTAATTAATTAATTACTAGAGTCAAAATCCATTAAGACTTAAATTAATATTCACTAACCCTTTGCCACTAATTTATAAATAACCCCTAAATGTTTTAGAGATAAAACTCTCCCCCATCCTAGAGTTTACAAAAACAAAACATAGGAAAAATATCATAGCCAAAGATTTAAATCAAGAATAGTACTTACAAGGAATTAAGATTCTTGGATCTTACATCGACCGACCGTCGAAAGCTCACCGCGGCTGCCTGAGGAGCTTCCCTTATTCGTTTTGAATCTTCTAGAGAATTTTGGGATCGAACAGACGCTCGACGCGCTCTCAGTAGCTCGCCGACGCAAGCGACGGATGCAAATCCGGCCGCCTTGCACGGCGGCGATGGGGGGGCGCGGGCGAGTGGCGGCTTCGGGTTAATTTAGGGTTTGAGTTCGGTTTATTGGAAATAAACCGGGTTCACTGAGTTTTGAAATTGATTTGGTCCGGCTCAACAAATTGAGCGGTTCAATTTCAATTTCGGCCCAGTTTCTGAATTCAGACCGGTTCGATCTCGATTCGGTTGAATCAGAGCCGGTTCAGGTATCCATTGGAAAGCTAATGAAATTTCCTATCCCATGGTGTCTAGTGCGCCCCTTGATCATTCGTATATTTTGTGTAATTGTGGTTTTAAGCTTTGGTTTGGTTTGGTTCTAGGTGATTCTAACCGGTTTACAGCAATTCAGTCCGGTTCAGTGGCTTTTGGGTCCGGTTCACTGGATCCGAACTTGGTTCCCAAGGTTTTGAGATGTTTCACTTCTGTTGGTGATCTCTGTTTTCACGTTTGGATCTTATTTGATGAAGTTCATGTATAAATCTATGTTTCAGAGTAGTTGATCTAGTGTTTGGCTTGCTTCATTTGATAATAAGTTTTCTTGGGTTTTAAAAGGTAAGACCTCAAACCATATTTCTATAGATAAAGGTTTGTTATCCTTGTTTCTGTTGACTCAGATAGTATAGTATCTTGTACATATCAAAGATTTGCAAGTTGTTTATTGACATATCAGTTTTGTACTTTGTATACCAGTCAAGTATGTTTCTAGCATGTTATTGTTATCAAAATCCATGTTTACAAACAGTATATTTGCATAACCGGTTTTCAAGTATCCACGTGTGTGGACAGTTTTAGTTATCAAGTATCCACGAGTGTGGACAGTTGTATGTTATTGAGCACATACCCAGTAGTATCCACTCTGTGGACAGATCGGGGTCCCAAGTTAGCATGCACCGGGATTCGTGACACATGGTAGCGCGTGTGTTCACCATGTAAGGTGAAGATTCACCTTATCATGCGTATTCGGGGTGACGACCCCACGAGCCAGTAGGTATTGCTCATAGTGGTTTCATTGCATGATATCAGCTTTTGTATTTGATCATAAATAACCCAGTTGATTCAGTCTATCCAGTTGCAATATAGTTTTCAGTTTCCAGTTTATTATAGTTTCATTGTTTATGCTTCTTGCTAGTTTCCCTCCTTTGAAAGTAAGGGATTACCCTTTCTTCTGGGGAGAGGCTTACTCAGCAATGTTTTGCTGAGTCATGTTGATGTTGCAGGTACTGGTCTAGACTAAGGAATTCAAGGCAAGAATTTAAAGTGTTGCTTGATGGATTGTTCTTGAAGAATTATGAGACTGGTATTAAAAGTTTTTAGCTGAGATCTAAGTGTTGTAAAAGTGTACTCTGTTGTAAAGTCCTGTAAAGAGATTTTGTTTTGTAGCAATCAATCTTATGTTGTTGTTCCTAGATTTTAAAGTTATAATAGATTGCTTTAGTTATATTCTAGTCTTAGTTCTAGGGTGTAACAGTGTCAGGAGCAAGGAAGGTTGGGCGATGAAATTGGATGATGCTCTTTCGGCTTATATGACAACTTTCAAAACTCCTTAGGGTATGTCTACGTTCCAAATAGTTTATGGCAAATCTTGCCATTTACTTGTGGATGTTGAGCACGAAGCTTATTGGGCAGTGAAAATGCTAAACTATGATTTGAAAAGTGCTCGAGAAAGAAGGAAATTTCAATTGAATGAATTAGATGAAATCAGGAATTCTGCTTATGAAAGCTCTCGCATATATAAAGAACATGCCAAGTGAAAGTGGGGGGCGAAAACCCCGAACGCATGCGCTTCTAAAATTTGCATGGGCGGAAATAGGGATTTCATGAAGATCGCATGTGGCATGAACATATGATTAACCTTATGTTTGCAAAGATCAAGTTGTGATCTTACCAAAGCCATTGTTTGGATGGCGACTTGGAAGCAAGAGGGCAAGCGGCTCTCCTCCAAAGTGGACGCACACAAGGTGATGATGGCTTTCTCCCTTGGTGTAAACCTTGTGCTAGCAAAGCTCTTCAAGGAGTCCTCGATGCGTGAAGGAGATGAGATGCTTTTCTTTGACTGACCGAATCTCCTCCTTGGCGTGAAGACAACCCAAGACGAGAGGAGAAGAGGCGAGAGCACGATGGCGTTCGAACGTGGGAGCGTTTTTTTTCTCAAAGAAAAACGCCTTCCAAATATAGTATGTTCACAACTCCACTTGAAGCCACCACTTAAAGCCATCGATAACTCCTCTCCTCTTTGAACCATGCGTTCACATAAGTGAACCGGTTCAATTTAATTCGGTTCAATTGCATTTGGTTCAAAGACCAAATCAAACCAGCATTGGTTCAGATATTGTCAAACCAAATGGCTCAAGATCTAACCATTCATCTCTTGATGCTCCTGATCTCATCGATCAAGCATCAATTCTCTCGATCGAAGCTTACCGATCTCAAGCCCTAATCAATCAAACATGATCAGACCAGATCTCACTTACAATCAGAGTTTAAACTCCTTTAAACTGAACCAAAACAATTCAGTCCACACGATCTGACATAAGTAAGCCATATCATCAAATTGTGCGACCCTAAGGGTTTCCTTTAATGTCGGTAACGATAACTTACGTTATCACGAACAGAGAGGGGTATCTAGCAACACATCACTGTCTCCCGATATAAAGGAAAGAGTCTTCCAAGACTACACCCAAACACAGCACAAGTGTGAATTCAATTCACTAGGCATACATGTTTCCTTTGCCACTGGATGTTCTCGTTGGACAAGCGTGTCAAGCCTGTAACTCCAACATGATGAGAGTGGTTAGATCAGATGAACATAGTCATCTGGGTATGGCCATACACTTTCACAACCATCTCATACAGGGGGCCCCTTTAGAACATCACACTCCAAACAAGGAGAGGCAATCCTATATCTATCACTAATGCCCTAACTGAAAGTCCCCACAAGGGGGCGAAACCCTAATACATGCGCAGATATAAATTTGCATGGGCGGAATCTAGGGTTTCCTAGGATCGCATAGCATGTATTATATGATCAACTTAGAACAACAATGATCATACCATGGCCATTGTTTGTATGATGTCGAGGAAGAAGAGATCGACAGGGGTCTCCTCCAGAGGATGCGCACACAAGATGAAGAAGCCACCTACTCCCTTGGTGCTCCTTGTGCTAGCAAGGTTCCAAGAGGTTCTTGTCGTATGAAAAAGGAAGATGATCTCCTTGCTTGGCGAAAACTTTCTCCTCTTGTCGTCCACTCTTTTTACACGAGAATGCAAAAACTCTCGAAATCACAAGAGGCGACAAAGGCGGGAAGAGGCGAGCAACATGAGGCGTGGTCACGTAAGTGATCATGCTTTCTAAAAATAGAAAACCACTCCCTCACATGCGATCATGGGTTTACCCCAATCGCAAACTCCTCTCCATTTGAACCATACGCTCACTTGATGAGCTGGTTCATTTCGGTTTGGTCCAAGACCAATTAACCCAAGCAATCCAGTCTAGATCTCAATTAAACCCTAAGGCTCCAGATCTAACCGTTGATCTCTTGATGCTTCTGATCTCACTGATCTAGCATCCAATCTCTCGATCGAAGCTTACCGATCTCAAGCCCTAATCAATCAAACATGATCAGACCAGATCTCACTCACAATCAGAGATTAATTCCCTTTAAACTGAACCCAAAACAATTCAGTCCATACGATCTGACTTAAGTAAGCCATATCATCAAATTGTGCGACCCTGAGGGTTTCCTTTAAATGTCGGTAACGATAACTTACGTTATCACGATCAGAGAGGGGTATCTAGCAACACATCACTGTCTCCCGATATAAAGGAAAGAGTCTTCCAAGACTACACCCAAACAACAGCACAAGTGTGAATCAACTCACTAGGCATACATGATTCCTTTGCCACTGGATGTTCTTTATTGGACAAGCCTGTCAAGCTTGTAACTCCAATATGATGAGCATAATTAGATCAGATGAACATAGTCATCTGGGTATGGCCATACACTTTCTCAATCATCTCATCCAGGGGGCCTCTTTAGAACATCACACTCCAATGAAGGAGACGGCAATCCTATATCTATCACTAGTGACCTAACATGACTCAAGCTCACCATCCAAGATAGTCTATAACCATTATGTTTCAAATGATATTAAACTACCTCAAAACAATGACAATCATCATTTAGAAACATAAGTGATCTCAAGTCAGAGGACATGTGCCACTTGTTGCAATCAAGGATTATTCACATTGTGACAAGCAATTGAATATCCTAGTAGGGTCTGTCCAGTACATCCAATGTACCCAGGAGTCTACATCTTATTCCATGCTCGAAGCATCCTATAAGATTAGAATACATATTAGTCTCAATCATATCAGGGCTGTCTCATGTTCACCAAGATATCTCGACTAAGGACATTAAGCATGTCAGCCTAGCTGAACAGCATTGAGACATTATTCAGAAGTACACTCATTGCAGCAGACAATGTAACAACCTGAATAACAACCATTGCCTTTATAAACATAAGAGTTTATACATGATACTGTTACAATCCCAAGGCCTCAAACATTAGCCTTAAGGGCATACCCTAACAATCTCCCACTTGCACTTAATCTAATGGTTAAGAAATCTCAAACCCATATTATTACAGTGCTTCTCATGCTTCTGCTGCGCCAGAGGCTTGGTAAGCGGGTCTGCCAGATTGTCATCTGTATGAACCTTGCAGATTTTGATCTCGCCACGATCAATGATCTCCCGGATCAAATGAAACCGTCTCTGTATGTGCTTGGACTTCTGGTGCGACCGTGGTTCCTTTGCTTGTGCGATTGCTCCAGTGTTATCACAGAAGATAACCAAAGGATCTGCACTCGAAGGAACGACACCAAGTTCTTGAACGAACTTACGAATCCACACTGCCTCCTTAGATGCTTCCGAGGCAGCAACATACTCGGCTTCTGTTGTGGAATCAGCAACTATAGACTGTTTGAAACTCTTCCACACCACTGCTCCTCCATTCAAGCTAAAAACATAGCCTGATTGCGATCGGAAATCATCCTGGTCAGACTGGAACGAAGCGTCAGTATATCCTTCAATACTGAGTTCTTCCTGACCACCATATATCAAGAATATATCTTTGGTCCTCCGAAGATATTTTAAAATGTTCTTGACTGCAATCTAGTGCGCCTGACCTGGATTACTTTGGAACCGAAGAGTCAGCATTAACCCGTAAGCGACGTCTGGGCGAGTACACAACATCGCATACATAATGGACCCAATAGCCGAAGCATAAGGCGTATTGTCCATTTCATCTTTCTCAGTCTGTGTTTGTGGACACTGACTCTTTGAAAGATTCAGACCATGTCTGACTGGAAGATATCCTCTTTTAGAATTCTCTAAATGAAATCTCTCCAGGACTTTATCGATGTAAGTACTCTGGCACAGCCCGAGAAGCCTCTTAGATCTATCCCTGTAGATCTTCACACCTAACACATAGGCTGCTTCTCCTAAATCTTTCATCTGGAAACATTTTCTTAACCATGCTTTCACCGCATGCATTTCGGGAATATCGTTTCCAATGATTAAGATATCATTGACGTGGAGGACTAGGAAAGTAATCACGCTCCCACTAAACCTCTTATAAACACACGGGTCATCCTCGTTCTTGATGAAACCAAATTCACTGACTGATTCATCAAAACGAATATTCCAGCTTCTTGATGCTTGTTTAAGTTCATAAATGGACTTCTTTAACTTGCATATCTTATGACGATCTGATGGATTAGTGAAACCTTCCGGTTGTGTCATATACACATCCTCATCCAATTTTCCATTAAGGAAAGCAGTCTTCACATCCATTTGCCAGATCTCATAATCATAATATGCTGCTATCGCGAAAAGAATCCGAATAGACTTAAACATGGCTACAGGAGAGAAAGTTTCATCATAATCTATCCCGTAGATTTGTTTGAAACCTTTCGCAACTAGCCTGCCTTTATAGGTAACCACGTTACCATCCATGTCAATCTTCTTCTTGAAGATCCACTTACAGCCTATAGGGATAACTCCCGGAGGCGGATCAACCAAATCCCAAACTTGGTTATCTGACATGGAGTCCATCTCGGCTCGCATAGCTTCAAGCCATCTAGCTGAGTCCGGTCCACTGACCGCATCCGCATAAGTGAGGGGTTCATCATGATCAATGATGTAGACTCCGTCATAGCGCTCAGGCTGTCGACGAATCCTTCCCGATCTTCGCGGTTCCCGTGATATCTGAGCCTCAGGTTGTTCAATAATCTGTTCTACCGGCTCAGGCTCATCCAACTGTGCTTGACTACTTTGTCCTTCCTCTGGATTCTCATCCAGCTTTATTTCTCTCCCACTGGCTTCTTGCAGAAGAAACTCCTTCTCAAGAAAAATGCCCGTCCGAGCAACAAATACCTTGTTCTCTTTGGGATCGTAGAAATAATAACCCTTAGTTTCCTTAGGGTAACCGACAAAGATGCATTTCTCAGATCTGCTCTCTAGTTTCCCAGAGGCGAGCTTTTTGACATAAGCCTCGCAACCCCAGATCTTGATAAATGTCAAGCTAGGCTGTTTCCCATACCATAATTCATATGGGGTCTTTGAAACTGCCTTGGATGGCACTCGGTTTAGTATCTTTGCAGCTGTCTCCAGTGCAAATCCCCAAAAGGAGTAAGGTAGAGTAGCCTGACTCATCATCGAACGAACCATATCAAGTAACGTTCTATTTCTCCTCTCGGACACACCATTCCATTGCGGTGTTCCTGGCGGAGTGAGCTGTGAGATAATCCCACACTCCTTCAGATAGTCAGTAAACGCATGACTTAGGTATTCTCCACCTCGATTAGAACGAAGTGTCTTGATATTTCGGCCTAGCTGATTTTGTACTTCATTCTTGAACTCTTTGAACTTGTCAAAAGATTCACTTTTATGTCTCATTAAATAGACATACCCATACCTACTGAAATCATCAGTAAAGGTAATGAAGTACTGATAGCCACCTCTGGCATGTTTACTAAATGGCCCACACACATCACTGTGTATAAGGTCAAGTAAACCTGAAGCCCTTTGACCTTTATTAGGAAAAGGTGACTTCGTCATTTTTCCCATTAAACAAGCTTTGCATGTATCAATCTCCTCATAGGAGAATGATCCCAGCAGTCCATGATCATGCAACCGCTTAATGCGTTTCTTGTTAATATGGCCTAAACGACTATGCCATAGCAAGGTGCTGTCATCAGCATACTTGGCTTTCTTAATATCAATTTGCTGTATAGAACATTCCATGTCCAACATGAATAACCCATTGCTAATTGATCCAGTGGCATAAACAATATTATCAAAAGATAAAACACACTTTGAAATATTGCATTCAAAGGAAATCCCTTTCCTGACAAGAGCAGGAATAGAGATAATATTTTTAGTAATGCTAGGAACAAAATAACAATTGTCTAGTTCCAATACAAGCCCAGATGGTAGAGAAATGAAATAAGTGCCTACAGCAACAGCAGCAACCCGTGCCCCGTTTCCAACTCGTAGGTCCACCTCATGCTGTCCCACCTGTCTTCTTCTCTTGAGTTCCTGTACATTTGAACAAATGTGAACTCCACATGCAGTGTCCAACACCCATGTTATAGAAGAAGAGAACATGACCTCAGTCACATAAATAGCTGAGCCAGAAGCGATGCTTCCCTTCTTGTCTCCTTGGAGCGCTTTACAGTCCTTTTTCCAGTGACCCAGCTGGCCACAGTGGAAACATCTGTATTCCTTCGACCGCTTAACCTTTTGTTTCAGCGCCTTGTTGTAGTTCTTGACTGGGGTTTTTCCCTTCTTCCCCTTCTTCTTGTTCCTAGAAGGAAACATTAAGACAGAGGATGAAGGCTTTCCCTTCAGAGTTTCCTCTGTAGTCAAGAGCATATTCAGCAACTCTGCCGGGGTACAGTCGATTTTGTTCATATTAAAGTTAATAATGAACGCATCGAAAGAAGGCGGTAGAGACTGCAGAATAATGTCTACAGCAAGCTCCTGATTGATGGTGTGTCCCAGTTTCTCTAGAGCCTCCTTGTGCCCAATCATCTTGAGCACATGAGCTCCCACTGGACTCCCTTCAGCCAGTTTGCTCTGAAAGAACAGCTTGGTCAAGTTATAGCGCTCAATCCTCGCCTGTGCAGCATACAGCATCTTGAGGTTTGCTATAATTTCTATAGCAGACATATCCTCATGCTGACGCTGCAGCGGTGGCGTCATAGACGCTAACATCAGGCAAGCGACATCAATGCTATCATTGACATGCTTTTCATAGGCTTCCCGAACCGCCCTTGTGGCGTTCGGAGCGGGTTGAGGCGGTATCGCCGTCTCGAGGACATACAGTTTCCTCTCTGCCTTAAGAACAATCTTAAGGTGTCCGTACCAGTCTGAGAAGTTTGGCCCAGCAAACTTCTCCCTTTCGAGTAGGGATCGCACATTGAAGTTCATGGTGTTCGTTGCTGCAGGAATCTACAACAATGCAAGAACAGCAAGGTCAGTATCAATGTTAAGAATCAATCAGGACTTAAGAATGATTCTTTTTCTCACTATTTTATCTGACTGAAAAATCCATTAAACAGTCCGAAAGAGTAAACACTCTTTTAGTGAGATGGGATCCAGATTTCATACTTGTCTCCGCGTCCCGCTCAGGCGAGATAAGATGCACAGAGAGTACAAGCACTAATTTCTGGTAGGCAATTCCTGCCAATCGCCAACCCGTGCGATTCCCCTTCATCTGGGCAATCCAGCAGACTGTGCCAACTGAGTTGGTACAACACAGTCTCTGATCCCTCAGATGGCTGCCTCCATATAGCTCACATATGCTCAGTATGTAGCCTACATGGTCAAGCTGACCTGACCTACTCCCTGGACCACCACGTGCTATGCTGAGCAACGAGAAGCGATAAATCCCTTCTCTGTAACACGCAGGTGTAATCCCGCACCGTCTGAAGATAGATGGACGTGCCCACTGAGTGGGTACAACACGGCTCCAACGATAGTCAGAACAGTGAGGTTTCGCGTCAGAAGGCTTTACGTGCTTGATATTTAGCGTTGGATTTTAACGGTCTTTTATCTTCTTAACTATCATGCAATTCCTATGGTGATAGCAGAAGATAAACTCATGCATTTCTAATTATATAAGCAATAAATAGAAAGCATGCTGATCTTACGTGGTAAAAGCCCATTAAGCCTAAGTAAGACCTTAACCTAACTTAAGTCTTCACTTGCTTTTCCTCATGGGGCTTTTGCTTCTCATCTGGCCCAACCTAGGGCCCAAGCGCCCACTGCAGCTCAGGTGCGCCCACCAGGTGAATGCGCCTGTCCCAGAGTCGAACCCTGGACCTCCCGTCTGGTCAAGCCACTGCTGCATGCGCCTCTGCCAAGTGTGCTCTGTGCTCTTGTCTGATAAATTTACAAATTAATCTATCTAGACAAAATTGACACGCAGGTCAATTACACTTTATAAATTAAATAAAATGTGATGCGCAGATCACAATAAATATTAATTTACAACAATTCACCAGGCTCGCAGGCCCCAGCACAGCACACATTAAGGGCAACCCACATAAGATAAAATAAACAAGCACATGGCATCATCCAAAAATCATGTGATCCAACATAGGAAATTAAAATTTCGAAAACCCCATTGGCATCATTTTAATTTTCCTTATGTGCCCTACTACCTTACAACAGTCCATTGATAGGGATCCACTCATCATGTCTAGTCAGATCCACTGCCCTTGCATGCACCAAGTCCTAACTGACTTGAGTCGACCAAAAGGTCAACCATGCATGCGCCAAGGGCTGAACAGCCACAATGAGGTCTGGCAAGCGGGCGTGACCCCGGGCCTAATTCATGTGCGTTCATTAGTTGTCTCACAATCAGACATCGCTACACGCCTGTGATGCAGTCGACCTATAGCCACCACGTGCTTGCGCATGGGTGCCATCTGGTCGACCCATCTAGGCTGTCAGATGGTCTGATCAGACTATTGGATCTAACCTAGAGGATGACTTCAGCCCCATCAACCCGTCTAAGGGTTTATAGCAGGCGCCTCTTAGATCTAGTGAAGGTCGCGCAAGTGATATAGTTTTGAGAAAAACAAACTATGCGCCACACAAACATGCGCCATCAAAACATATTCAAGTTTCGCATATGCAACAACTAAAGATGAAAGTTCGCATGTATAGATCTAAGCATACAAGGATCACAAAAAGGCTAAAGCAATCATAAAATCATGCATCAACCTCGCTCTGATACCAATTGAAAGTCCCCACAAGGGGGCGAAACCCTAATACATGCGCAGATATAAATTTGCATGGGCGGAATCTAGGGTTTCCTAGGATCGCATAGCATGTATTATATGATCAACTTAGAACAACAATGATCATACCATGGCCATTGTTTGTATGATGTCGAGGAAGAATAGATCGACAGGGGTCTCCTCCAGAGGATGCGCACACAAGATGAAGAAGCCGCCTACTCCCTTGGTGCTCCTTGTGCTAGCAAGGTTCCAAGAGGTTCTTGTCGTATGAAAAAGGAAGATGATCTCCTTGCTTGGCGAAAACTTTCTCCTCTTGTCGTCCACTCTTTTTACACGAGAATGCAAAAACTCTCGAAATCACAAGAGGCGACAAAGGCGTGAAGAGGCGAGCAACATGAGGCGTGGTCACGTAAGTGATCATGCTTTCTAAAAATAGAAAACCACTCCCTCACATGCGATCATGGGTTTACCCCAATCGCAAACTCCTCTCCATTTGAACCATACGCTCACTTGATGAGCTGGTTCATTTCGGTTTGGTCCAAGACCAATTAACCCAAGCAATCCAGTCTAGATCTCAATTAAACCCTAAGGCTCCAGATCTAACCGTTGATCTCTTGATGCTTCTGATCTCACTGATCTAGCATCCAATCTCTCGATCGAAGCTTACCGATCTCAAGCCCTAATCAATCAAACATGATCAGACCAGATCTCACTCACAATCAGAGATTAATTCCCTTTAAACTGAACCCAAAACAATTCAGTCCATACGATCTGACTTAAGTAAGCCATATCATCAAATTGTGCGACCCTGAGGGTTTCCTTTAAATGTCGGTAATGATAACTTACGTTATCACGATCAGAGAGGGGTATCTAGCAACACATCACTGTCTCCCGATATAAAGGAAAGAGTCTTCCAAGACTACACCCAAACAACAGCACAAGTGTGAATCAACTCACTAGGCATACATGATTCCTTTGCCACTGGATGTTCTTTATTGGACAAGCCTGTCAAGCTTGTAACTCCAATATGATGAGCATGATTAGATCAGATGAACATAGTCATCTGGGTATGGCCATACACTTTCTCAATCATCTCATCCAGGGGGCCTCTTTAGAACATCACACTCCAATGAAGGAGACGGCAATCCTATATCTATCACTAGTGACCTAACATGACTCAAGCTCACCATCCAAGATAGTCTATAACCATTATGTTTCAAATGATATTGAACTACCTCAAAACAATGACAATCATCATTTAGAAACACAAGTGATCTCAAGTCAGAGGACATGTGCCACTTGTTGCAATCAAGGATTATTCACATTGTGACAAGCAATTGAATATCCTAGTAGGGTCTGTCCAGTACATCCAATGTACCCATGAGTCTACATCTTATTCCATGCTCGAAGCATCCTATAAGATTAGAATACATATTAGTCTCAATCATATCAGGGCTGTCTCATGTTCACCAAGATATCTCGACTAAGGACATTAAGCATGTCAGCCTAGCTGAACAGCATTGAGACATTATTCAGAAGTACACTCATTGCAGCAGACAATGTAACAACCTGAATAACAACCATTGCCTTTATAAACATAAGAGTTTATACATGATACTGTTACAATCCCAAGGCCTCAAACATTAGCCTTAAGGGCATACCCTAACACTAACATGACTCATGCCCATTATCCAAGATAATCTATAACCATTATATTTCAAATGATATTGAACTACCTCAAGACAATGCCAATCCTCATTTAGAAACACAAGTGATCTCAAGTCAGAGGAAATATGCCACTTGTTTGCACATAAGGATTATTCACATTGTGACAAGCAATTGAATATCCTAAGTAGGGTCAGTCCAGTACATCCAATGTACCTATGAGTCTACATCTTATTCCATGTTCGAAGCATCCTATAAGATTAGAACACATATTAGTCTCAATCATATCAAGGCTGTCTCATGTTCACCAAGATATCTCGACTAAGGACAATACTGCATGTCAGCCAAGCTGAACACCATTGAGACATTATTCAGAAGTATACATATAGCAGCAGATAATGCAACAACCTGAATAACAACCATTGCCTTTATAAACATAGTTTATACATGATACTGATAATAACCCAAGGCCTCAAACATTAGCCTTAAGGGCATACCCCAACACCAAGAGGTGGCATGATCAGCGGATTTCTAGGAAGGAATTTTTCAAAGGAGATAATGTACTGCTGTATAACTCACATCTTATGCTATTCCCTGGAAAATTGAGAAGCCGATAGTCAGGGCTCTATATAGTTCCGAAAGTGTTCCCATATAGCATTGTGGAGATATCAAAAGAAGGACAAGAAGGTCTTAAGGTGAATGGGCAACGTTTAAAGCATTATTTCGAGGACGAGAAAGTTGAAGAAGACGTGTATTTGATTCTCTCCAATTCATCAGGAGATACTTGAACATGGTCATGGTCAAGCTAATGACTTTAAACTAGCTCTTTATGGGAGGCAACCCATATTCCTGACTTCTATTACTCATTTTTGTTTTGATTTAATTTTAGAGCCTATTATAACTTGAAAATTTTATTTTTAGGAGATTTGGAAAAATTCTTTTCGTGATGAAGAAAGTTGATGGGCAGGGGAATTGCCGACAACACAGTGAATTGTTCTAAAATTGTAAACTTTGAAGCAAATCTTTGTGAGTAATGGTAACCTGTGTTTCTACTGATAAAACTAGACGGTATTTGTGTTGGGAATCCCCGGGCTATAAGAAAATGAAAAACAACGGAAGCGAGCCCGAAACGAGATTCCTAATTCAACAAGGACCGATTTACGAAGAATACAAGGGATGTGATAGGGGCAGTACCTTATCAAGCAACTTTTAGAAGCGGCCGATGATAAAGACGCGCAATGTAAGATCCAAGGATCTTAAGTCCTGGTAAGTATTATTTTTGATTTAAATAAAATCATTGACTGTGGATGTTAATGTTAACTAATTAACTAGCTTATTGGATGTTAATTTTCAGTTAATTAATTAGAGTTTATTGCTTGTTAATTTGAGTTAGTTAATTGTTAATTAATTAGAGTTTATTGGTTGTCAAATTAATTAGAGCTTATTGGTTAATTAATTAGACTTAAATTCTTATTGGATTTCGGTTAAGTGAATGGTTAGTTAATGGCTAAAATTATGGGTTATTGGGTTTGCAATGAAATTAAATGATATTGGGTTTAAAATTTGAATTAGTGGATTATAAACCTTATTGGAATCAACTAGTTAACGGGTTTTAATAATTAATTAACCGAAAATTGTATTAGTGTTTAGGGTAAGAAATTAGGCGTTTTGGCATTTTTTTGGCTTGGAGAAAAATTAAGGTGGCGGCTTGAAGAGATTGGCGACGGCTTGGAGGCTTGGAGGCGAAAATTCTTCTTCCTCTTCCTTTTCTCCCTTTGGCCGGCGTCTTGGTGTTTGGAGGCGTTCCTTGTCCATTGTTGGCGTCTTCCTAGGAGTATTTCAAAGCCTTAGACGAATTCTTGTGGAAGTTTTCACCTTGGTATTCACGGTTAAGAGGTGAGTGGGGTGTCTAATTGATTTCTATCTATTTGTTTGTGTTAAAAGATGTGTTAGATGATACATTTGCTTGTTGTAAACCTTACCATGCTAAAACCGAAATTCAAGACTTCACCATCATGAAAACCGAATTTTGTAAAGGGGATTATATGATGAAAACCGAATTTAAGGTATTAGATGTTTCTTCATGTGAAAAACCGAAAATTGCAAGGATGTATATATCATGAAAAAAAAAACCGAAAGGAAATTCTTGCTAACTAGGGTTTCACTTTTGAAATAGATAATATGCTTGAAATCGTGGGCTATATGTGTTGTAATTTTAATCCTATGTAATGTATTCTTAAATGGTTAACTAGGGTTTAAATTTATATATATGTTGTATTTTAATCCTATGTTAAATTTTTGAATGCCCTGATAATTGCCAGTAATGCTAATAATTTTATGGTCATGTATTTTGTTTGAGAAATTTGGGTGATAACATAGCAAGGTTAGACTGAACTAATCAGCATGAAACCTAAGGACTACACTTCTCTGTGATTTTTGAATATTATGTGATTTTTGAATATTCTGTGATTTTTGAATATTATGTGATTTTGAATATTATGTGATTTATGAATATCATGTGGTTATGGGATTTTCGAATATTATGTATTATGGTCATGGAATGGATAGGGCTAAGGCTAAGTGTTACCTTAAACTCAAGGGGATAGTCTATATGTGATATGTTAAGGGTTTGAATTTCAGCCATGTATTGTGATATGTGAGGGGGTTGTTGTTCAGCCTGCCTAATGTGATTATTGTGATATGTGAGGGGGCTGTTGTTCAGCCTGCCTGTTGTGATTATTGTGATGACTATCCTAGAGTCTAGTTGACACTTAGGAGTCCACCGTTGTGAAATAAGATATAAGATGTGTTTGTGTTGTCCAGTAGGAACCCTTTGGGAGAACGGGTGATATAAGACGCAAAGTGCCATGTCTTGGTCAGACAGGGGCCACCTCTTGATGTCATCACTCTTAGACGCTTGGATTTTTGTGTTATGGGGTGATCGTAGAGCAAAGTGCCACGTCGTGACCTGGCGGGGGCCACCTCTTGAATCTACACACCGTCCATCTATATGTTGCATGTGATTTGCAGGCTTCTCCCAGTGCTTAGGCCAAAGCCGGGTTAGACCATAATGCTCACTACTAAATATGCTGGACAACTAGGTTAACTAAGCGGTTAGTATGTTTAGTTGGTTTAGAGTATAGCTCTAGAACCTTGGTTACTCTGTGGTGACACTGGTGTGATGTCTTAGCAATGTACATCTGACTGTTTTATAGGAGTTCAGTGCTTTAATTATTGTTATATGTTGACATGATATGCTGTTACATGTTTTTAAAATAACCTGCATATATTTTTGAGTGTATGTTATGGATGGTCGATTTAGACTATCCACTCACTGGGCTGTGTAGCTCACCCCTCACTATTTTCAGGCATAGCGCAGGGGCGCAATTCTTGAGTTAGCATTGGCGTGGATATTATGCTAGTTTGCTGTTTAAGAATTTTTGTGCTTAATTATCTGGGGCCGGTTGTGGCCGAACTTTATGAATTATATGAACTATATGAACTATGTGAACTATGTGAATTATGAGAACTTGTGTTGCCAGTGTGGCTATACTATGTGATATTATGTTGCCGGTTGTGGCAGTTTTAAGAGTTTGATTTTTGTGTCACCGCGGGCTTTGGCCTGGTTTCGGTGTTTGGTATGAGTTTATAAAAATCAATTTTTGTGGCTTTGCTTTGAATTTCGAATCGAATTGTATTTATGCCATCGGATTTGATATAACGGTTGCCTTGCATATGTCTAGTGCAAGGATTGCGTGGTGGCAGGTACATTTATGAAATTTGTGTTTCTTGGAGATTGTATGTATGAATTTTGAAAATTTTCATATTGTGTTTCTTGAACTCGGTTTTACCTAGCATGTGAATCGATCTTGTATGACACATCCTATTTCTTTTGTGATTTATGTTGCTTGTATGGGGTTAAGATAACGGGATGTTACAGAATGGTATCAGAGCAGTTGGCTAGCTAAAACATAGTTCTGGGGAAAACATGTTTGTGTATTGCTAGACACCAGATAGGTTTATGTTTGCTTTCCTGACTTTAGTGTGTGTGTGTAGGAATTTAAAATGGTGCGAACTAGAGGAAATGCTAGCGGTGAGGATGAGCAGCCCTCGAATTTCTCGAGCGCTATTGAGGCTCTGACAGGCATGGTACAGCAACAAGGTGCCATGATAGAGAGGCAAGCTCAGATGCTGCAGCAGCAACAGACTCAGCATCAAGAAGCGCAACAGCAGCTCTTGCAGCAATTGACTCAGGAGAGATCCCAGACTACTACTCGAGGAGTGGGGACTGACTCTCAGGAGGACACTCACAGGCGCTATGCCTCACTTGTGAGTGAATTCCAGAAACTGGGTCCTAGCTCTTTTTATGGGGGCTCAGAATCAAGTACTGCAGAGAACTGGCAGTTGGTTTTGGACAAGATTTTTCAAGTCATGCGTTGCTCGGATGAGGACAAACTGTGCTTGGCCACCTATATGATGCGTGGTGACGCAGATGAGTGGTGGAAGGGCGTGGTGAGGCTTGCTGCAGAAAAACATGAAACAGTAGATTGGCCCTATTTCTTGTCTCAATTTAATGAGAAGTACTTCCCTGATAGCTTGGTGGAGGACCGAGAGGTGGAATTTATTCACCTGGAGCAGGGTGATATGACTGTGGACCAGTATGAGTTACGGTTCACTAAGTTGGGAAAGTATGCCCCTCACCTGATAAACACTGAAAAGAGGAGGGCTACTAAGTTTCTCAGAGGTCTCAGATGGGACATCAGGGAGCAGGTTGGCGCTCAGCACTTGGAGACTTATGTTGAGACTGTTGGGCGAGCACGCACCATAGAGAGATACATATCTGAGAGGAGTTCTAATGCTGCCGCGACTGTGATTCCTGCAATTGAGGCGACAGTTCCTCAGTATGGTAATGGCGGCAAGGGTAAGAAGTACCCTAGGCATAAGGACTACAAGAAGAGCAGGTATAAGCCTTACTCTTACAAGGCACCGCAGCAATCCAGGGATGTACCGCAGCAGTTCAGGGATGCCAAGGATGTAAAGAACAGCAACACTGAGAACTGGACTTGTCATTATTGTGGACTCAAGGGACATCTAATGAAGGACTGTTATAAGAAGAATGGTGTTTGCTTCAGGTGTAAGAAACCTGGGCACATGGTCAAGGACTGCAAAGAGCCTGAGATGCAGCATAGAGGCGCAGATAAGCCTACAGTCCAGACCCGAGTTTATGCCGTGGCTGAAAAGGATACACGAGCTTCCCGATCCGTCGTGGAAGGTACCTTATTTGTATTTGATCAGTTAGCTCGCATCTTATTTGATCCTGGTGCAAATTTATCTTTTGTATCTGTTAAATTTGCTGCATGTTTACCTGTGTTACCTAAGGTGCTGAATTATGTTGTGTCTGTAAGTACTCCCTTAGGAAAATCATTATCTACAGATACTGTTTGTGCTGATTGTGTAGTGCATGTAGAGGATTATGAGTTTCTGGTAGATCTAATCCTTTTAGACATGCAAGATTATGATGTTACCCTAGGTATGGATTGGTTGTCCTCACATCATGCCACTGTGGATTGCTTTGAGAAAGAAATCACCTTGAATCTGCTAGATGGGAATCGGCTTTTTGTGAGAGGTCTAGTGTCACACCAAGGACCGCATGTGATATCTTTCCTGCAGGCCAGGAAGTTACTTGCTAGTGGGTGCAAGGGTTATCTTGCGCATGTTAAGGTGCAGGATGATTCTACTTCTGATTTGACTCAGATGGCGGTGGTGAAAGAGTTTCCTGACGTGTTCTCTGAGGAATTTTCAGGCTTGCCACCAATTCGAGAAGTAGAGTTTGGCATTGAGTTGGCGCCAGGAACGGCACCTATCTCCAGAGCTCCTTACCGTATGGCTACTTCAGAGTTGGCCGAGCTTAAGAAACAACTGGAGGAATTGCTAGAGAAAGGGTATATCCGGCCTAGTGCTTCTCCCTGGGGAGCGCCAGTGCTGTTCGTAAAGAAGAAAGATGGAACCCTGAGGATGTGTATAGACTACAGGCAACTGAATCAAGTGACTATCAAGAATAAGTATCCTCTTCCCAGAATTGATGATCTATTTGATCAATTACAGGGAGCGACAGTGTTCTCTAAGATTGACCTGAGATCAGGGTATTACCAGCTTAGGGTCAAGGATGAGGATATATTTAAGACTGCTTTCAGGACCAGGTATGGGCATTTTGAATTCCTAGTTATGCCTTTTGGACTGACGAATGCACCTGCTGTCTTCATGGATTTGATGAACAGGGTGTTTCACGAATTACTTGACTCTTGTGTGGTAGTCTTTATAGATGATATCTTGGTGTACTCTCGGACTACTTCAGATCATGTCAGTGACTTGCGCAGAGTGCTAGATATTCTGAGGAAAAACCGATTATATGCCAAGGCTAGTAAGTGTGAGTTCTGGCTAGAAAAGATCAGTTTCCTTGGACATGTGATTTCTGGTCAGGGGGTGTCTGTGGATCCAGTTAAAGTACAAGCCATCCTCAATTGGGGAAGACCGACTAGTGCCACTGAGATCAGAAGTTTCCTGGGTTTAGCAGGTTACTACCGGAGGTTTGTTGAGGGATTCTCCAAGCTGGCGGGTCCTTTAACTAAATTGACCAGAAAGGAGGCCAAATTTATTTGGGATGACAAGTGTGAAGAAAGCTTTCAAGAGCTGAAGAGAAGGTTGACTAGTACACCGATCCTCATTATTCCTAGTGATGGGGAAAGGTTTACTGTTTATACGGATGCTTCAGGCAAAGGGTTGGGTTGTGTCTTGATGCAGAAGGGTTCTGTGGTAGCCTATGCTTCGAGACAACTGAAGGAGTATGAGTTGAACTACCCTACTCATGACTTAGAGTTGGCGGCCGTAGTCTTTGCTCTGAAGATATGGCGTCACTATTTGTTGGGTCAAGAGTTTGATCTGTTCACTGACCACCAGAGTCTCAAGTATATCTTCACTCAGAAGGAGTTGAACATGAGACAAAGAAGATGGATGGAGTTGATCAAAGACTATGACTTCTCTATTCAGTATCAGGTTGGAAAGGCCAATGTAGTGGCGGATGCACTGAGCAGACATCCAGTTACTTCAGTAGCTGCTTTACGGGTCAGTGAGTGGCAGTTACTGCAGGAGTTCAGAGATCTCAGGATCAGTGTTACTCCTAGAGTTCAGTCTGGATATGTGGCTTTCCTCAGAGTACAGTCTGCTTTGTTGCAGAAGATCAGAGATCAGCAGTCTGTGGATCCGAGATTAGTTCAGATCAGGGATAGTTTGGTTGCGGGTACAGTTCAGGATTTTAGCTTGTCTGATGATGGTATTCTTCGGTTTCGTGGAAGGGTGTGTGTCCCTAAGGAACCGAGCTTGAGGAAAGAAATATTGGAGGACAGCCATAACTCCAAATATTCTCTACATCCTGGCGTGACTAAGATGTATCAGGATCTCAAGAAGAGCTTTTGGTGGCCGGGTATGAAGAAAGAAGTGCTTGATTTTGTCTCTAGGTGTTTAACCTGTCAGACTGTAAAGGCTGAACATCAGAAACCTGGTGGTTTGTTGCAGCCTCTTCCTATTCCTGAGTGGAAGTGGGAATGCATCAGTATGGATTTTGTGTGTGGTTTGCCCAGAACCAGATTGGGTCATGATGCTATTTGTCAGCCCATTTTCTTCCGATTAAGATGACTTATCCTTTAGAGAGACTGGCTAGATTGTATATTGATGAGATAGTCAGACTGCATGGAGTGCCTGTTGATATTGTGTCTGATAGGGACTCTCGATTTTTGTCCAGATTTTGGAAGAGCTTACAGGAGGGTTTGGGTACTAAGTTGAGTTTTAGTACAGCATACCATCCTCAGTCTGATGGCCAGACGGAGCGTACTATACAGACTCTAGAAGACCTGTTGAGAGCTTATGTAGTTGATTGGAGTTCTGAGTGGAACCGGGATCTATCTTTGATAGAGTTCACTTATAATAATAGCTTCCACTCCAGTATTCAGATGGCTCCTTATGAGGCTTTGTATGGAAGAAGGTGTAGGACTCCCTTGTGTTGGGAGGAAACTGGTGACAGAATGATTTTGAGATCTGATGCAGTTCAGGAGACTACTGATAAGGTCAGAGAGATTCAGGATAAATTGAAGATTGCTCGGGACAGACAGAAGAGTTATGCTGATGACCGTCGTCGTTCCCTGGAGTTTGTGGTAGGGGATCATGTTTTCTTGAAAGTGTCACCTACTAAGGGTGTTATGAGGTTTGGCAAAAAGGGCAAGCTGAGCCCTAGGTTTGTAGGCCCTTTTGACATTATTGAGAGAATTGGTCCAGTGGCTTACCGGTTAGCTTTACCTCCTGCTATGGATCATGTGCATAATGTGTTCCATGTTTCTGTTTTGAGGAAATATCATCCTGATCCATCTCATGTATTGGAGTTGGAACCTCTTCAGATTCAGAGTGATTTGACCTTTGAGGAAAGACCTCTCCGGATTGTAGATAGAAAGGATAAAGTTCTGAGGAACAAGACTATACCTTTGGTAAAGGTTATTTGGGGAAATCAGTCGGTTGAGGAGGCGACATGGGAGACTGAAGCTGATATGAAGAAGTTTTATGCTTATCTTTTTGATGATGTGAATGCTGAGCTTTAGAGGACTAAAGCTTTATAAGGAAGGAGGGATGTAAGATCCAAGGATCTTAAGTCCTGGTAAGTATTATTTTTGATTTAAATAAAATCATTGACTGTGGATGTTAATGTTAACTAATTAACTAGCTTATTGGATGTTAATTTTCAGTTAATTAATTAGAGTTTATTGCTTGTTAATTTGAGTTAGTTAATTGTTAATTAATTAGAGTTTATTGGTTGTCAAATTAATTAGAGCTTATTGGTTAATTAATTAGACTTAAATTCTTATTGGATTTCGGTTAAGTGAATGGTTAGTTAATGGCTAAAATTATGGGTTATTGGGTTTGCAATGAAATTAAATGATATTGGGTTTAAAATTTGAATTAGTGGATTATAAACCTTATTGGAATCAACTAGTTAACGGGTTTTAATAATTAATTAACCGAAAATTGTATTAGTGTTTAGGGTAAGAAATTAGGCGTTTTGGCGTTTTTTTGGCTTGGAGAAAAATTAAGGTGGCGGCTTGAAGAGATTGGCGACGGCTTGGAGGCTTGGAGGCGAAAATTCTTCTTCCTCTTCCTTTTCTCCCTTTGGCCGGCGTCTTGGTGTTTGGAGGCGTTCCTTGTCCATTGTTGGCGTCTTCCTAGGAGTATTTCAAAGCCTTAGACGAATTCTTGTGGAAGTTTTCACCTTGGTATTCACGGTTAAGAGGTGAGTGGGGTGTCTAATTGATTTCTATCTATTTGTTTGTGTTAAAAGATGTGTTAGATGATACATTTGCTTGTTGTAAACCTTACCATGCTAAAACCGAAATTCAAGACTTCACCATCATGAAAACCGAATTTTGTAAAGGGGATTATATGATGAAAACCGAATTTAAGGTATTAGATGTTTCTTCATGTGAAAAACCGAAAATTGCAAGGATGTATATATCATGAAAAAAAAACCGAAAGGAAATTCTTGCTAACTAGGGTTTCACTTTTGAAATAGATAATATGCTTGAAATCGTGGGCTATATGTGTTGTAATTTTAATCCTATGTAATGTATTCTTAAATGGTTAACTAGGGTTTAAATTTATATATATGTTGTATTTTAATCCTATGTTAAATTTTTGAATGCCCTGATAATTGCCAGTAATGCTAATAATTTTATGGTCATGTATTTTGTTTGAGAAATTTGGGTGATAACATAGCAAGGTTAGACTGAACTAATCAGCATGAAACCTAAGGACTACACTTCTCTGTGATTTTTGAATATTATGTGATTTTTGAATATTCTGTGATTTTTGAATATTATGTGATTTTGAATATTATGTGATTTATGAATATCATGTGGTTATGGGATTTTCGAATATTATGTATTATGGTCATGGAATGGATAGGGCTAAGGCTAAGTGTTACCTTAAACTCAAGGGGATAGTCTATATGTGATATGTTAAGGGTTTGAATTTCAGCCCTGTATTGTGATATGTGAGGGGGTTGTTGTTCAGCCTGCCTAATGTGATTATTGTGATATGTGAGGGGGTTGTTGTTCAGCCTGCCTGTTGTGATTATTGTGATGACTATCCTAGAGTCTAGTTGACACTTAGGAGTCCACCGTTGTGAAATAAGATATAAGATGTGTTTGTGTTGTCCAGTAGGAACCCTTTGGGAGAACGGGTGATATAAGACGCAAAGTGCCATGTCTTGGTCAGACAGGGGCCACCTCTTGATGTCATCACTCTTAGACGCTTAGATTTTTGTGTTATGGGGTGATCGTAGAGCAAAGTGCCACGTCGTGACCTGGCGGGGGCCACCTCTTGAATCTACACACCGTCCATCTATATGTTGCATGTGATTTGCAGGCTTCTCCCAGTGCTTAGGCCAAAGCCGGGTTAGACCATAATGGTCACTACTGAATATGCTGGACAACTAGGTTAACTAAGCGGTTAGTATGTTTAGTTGGTTTAGAGTATAGCTCTAGAACCTTGGTTACTCTGTGGTGACACTGGTGTGATGTCTTAGCAATGTACATCTGACTGTTTTATAGGAGTTCAGTGCTTTAATTATTGTTATATGTTGACATGATATGCTGTTACATGTTTTTAAAATAACCTGCATATATTTTTGAGTGTATGTTATGGATGGTCGATTTAAACTATCCACTCACTGGGCTGTGTAGCTCACCCCTCACTATTTTCAGGCATAGAGCAGGGGCGCAATTCTTGAGTTAGCATTGGCGTGGATATTATGCTAGTTTGCTGTTTAAGAATTTTTGTGCTTAATTATCTGGGGCCGGTTGTGGCCGAACTTTATGAATTATATGAACTATATGAACTATGTGAACTATGTGAATTATGAGAACTTGTGTTGCCAGTGTGGCTATACTATGTGATATTATGTTGCCGGTTGTGGCAGTTTTAAGAGTTTGATTTTTGTGTCACCGCGGGCTTTGGCCTGGTTTCGGTGTTTGGTATGAGTTTATAAAAATCGATTTTTGTGGCTTTGCTTTGAATTTCGAATCGAATTGTATTTATGCCATCGGATTTGATATAACGGTTGCCTTGCATATGTCTAGTGCAAGGATTGCGTGGTGGCAGGTACATTTATGAAATTTGTGTTTCTTGGAGATTGTATGTATGAATTTTGAAAATTTTCATATTGTGTTTCTTGAACTCGGTTTTACCTAGCATGTGAATCGATCTTGTATGACACATCCTGTTTCTTTTGTGATTTGTGTTGCTTGTATGGGGTTAAGATAACGGGATGTTACACGCAAGGGCCCGTCCTCTGCAATCGCGCACACACAGACTCCTCGAATCCTCTCCAATCTCTGCGCTGGGTGCTAGCCCCGGAAGATGAGATCCACGCCTCTAGCCTTCTCAACTTGCGCCACTGCCAAGGAGAAGAAGGGATGTTGGCGACAAGGAGTGGGTAGCACTGCCACTTGTCCTAACCTTTGATGCCAAAAAACTTTTACTATCATCACCTCCTAGACCCTCATGCCAAGGAGCAGAGGGGAGGCGACAACTAGAGACAAGAGAAGAGTCTGGTACAAAAGAATCTCCCTGGTGGGCCTCTCTATTTATAATAGCAGAGCCAGACGCACACTGGAGATACTTCCCATGTGGGATAATGAGCATAGGCGCCTACCCACAATTACGCGTCATGGGTTCGAATCCCCGCATACACAATTACTTGTAAATGCGCCCAAGCATATGCACCTACTCACAATTAAGCATCATGGGATCGAATCCCCGCAGACACAATTAATTGTAAATTGCGCCCAGGCTTATTAATTAGCCAAGAGAAAAATTCTCTTGCCAATTAATAATTTTATTTTATTCATGTGACTAAAGTGCCAAGCCCAAATTTGCACCCAGACCCTTGTTTGACTCATAGTGTCAAGGTGTGAGACCCTGTAGGTTCTTCAGACATTGGCAGTGATGACTAAATCATCACAAGCAATGAGTGGCACCTAGCAGTACATCATTGCTACTTAAGTCATCAGAATGGTGTCATCATCGACATCCCCTAAAACTACGATAAAGTACAAGTGCAGCCTTGTCCTTTTGCCAACTGATGTCCAGATTGGGTAAGTGTGTCACACTTGTTAATCCCAATAATATGGCATGACTAAATCAGGTTCTCACCTGGGTATAGCCATACACTTTCAGTCATCCATATAGGGCGCCATGGACAATCAAGCTTCCCCGTAAGGAAGGGGCAAATCCTCTATTGGCACATTGAATCCCTCATGTAGGTTATGACATACCCAATGACAACCATTATGACTTCCCTTTTACGGCGAAGCGTTAGGTTGCATCAAAGTACATCAATCACTATATAGAGATACCAATGCCCTCAAGTCTAGGACAAGCGCAACTCTATCACTGTGATATTCATCTCATGACACTGAGATGAATCCTCACGGCGGGTCGATCCAGTATATCCCCCTTGATATACCCATATGCCTGCGTTAGCAACCCGTGCTCAACCAACGCATATACTAGTCTCAAGCGAATCATAGCTGTCTCATATTCACCATGATTCTCGACCAGGGATAAACACAGAGACTAGATAAAATCTATCTCTTAGGGATATTGTCTATGCAAATGTACATATGCGCAGATGTACAAACTTGCATGACAACGACAATGCCAGGATAACTCATCTATCAACTAGATGTGATACACATATCCCAATGGACCATCCTGAGGTCCTAGGGCATAAACACTAACAATTTGAACTATGGAAGTTGATTACCATGTAAAACTTGACTATCTACGATTTGGTACATTTTCCAGAATTTTCTAAGCTATATTTGATGCTTTTGATATAATTGATTAGGGTTTCGCCAACATTATAAGGGGAATTCTTGCAAAATTTTTCTAAAATCTATCATTCATTGATTTTAATGCTTATGTATATGCAACAATTTAAGTCTTGGGTGTCCTTCATGATATGCTTATCCTTCAAGGCTTTATAGATATGTATTTCGAATGTTCATGATTTTTAAGGATACACGAATTTGTTTAATCCTTAATTTTAGACTTAGGAAACATTTTGAGTATTTGATTTGATGACAGGGAATTTTTGAAAATTCATGTAGACTTAGATTGTTGAGTAGATTCAATTATGGTATTGATAAAATGCATATGTGAATTGTGAAGGGTCGAAACCTAAGTCAGATGCGCTTCTAAATCTTTGCATAGGCGGAAAAACTAGGTTTCATGAAGATCGCATGGCTTGTAAGTATAACCAACCATAAGAGGATGATTGAAGCATTACCATGGCCATTGCTCGAGTGATGACTTGGAAGAAGAAAGGGCGATCGGCTCTTCTCCAAAGAGGTCACACACAAGATGTTGAAGGCTTACTCCCTTGTGCTCTTTGTGCTAGCAAAGATCCAAGGAAAACTTGATCGTGTACAAGGAGATGTTTTTCTCTCTCGGCTGTTCGAACTCTCTTCCTTGGCGTGAAGACTCACTACCACACGAGAGGAAAACGGGAGGAGAAGAGGGGGCGAGCCACGTTACAATCGTGGATGCGTTTTCCAAAATGGAAAACCGACTTCCAAATATAGTAAGTGCTTAATACTCATGCATTCACTCAAAGTGAACCATCGAAACTTCCTTCTCCTTTGAACCAAGCGTTCACTAAGTGAACCGGTTCAATTCTATTTGGTTCAAAGACCAAATCGAACCAGCCATGGTTTAGATCTCTTTGAACCAAATGGCTCAAGATCTAACCACACATCTCTTGATCTTCTTGATCTCATCGATCAAGCATCAATTCTCCCGATCGAAGCTTACCGATCTCAAGCCCTAATCAATCAAACATGATCAGACCAGATCTCACTTCAAATCAGAGTTTAAATTCCTTTAAATTGGACTAAAACAATTCAATCCACACGATCTGATATAAGTAAGCCATATCATCAAATTGTGCGACCCTAGGGTTTCCTTCAACGTCGGTAACGATAACATCCATTATCACGATCAGAGAGGGGTATCTAGCAACACATCACTGTCTCCCGATATGAAGGAAAGAGTCTTCCAAGACTACACCCAAACCACCGCACAAGTGTGAATCCAATTCACTTGGCATACATGTTTCCTTTGCTACTGGATGTTCTCGTTGGACAAGCGTGTCAAGCGTGTAACTCCAACATGATGAGAATGGTTAGATCAGATGAACATAGTCATCTGGGTATGGCCATAATCTTTCTCAACCATCTCATCCAGGGGGCCCCTTTAGAACATCACACTCCAATAAGGAGAGGCAATCCTTTATCTATCACTAGTGCCCTAACATGACTCATGCCCATTATCCAAGATAATCCTTAACCATTAATTTTTCAAATGATATTGAACTACCTCAAGATAATGCCAATCATCATTTAGAAACAGAAGTGATCTCAAGTCAGAGGAAATATGCCATTTGCTTGCATACAAGGATTATTCACATTGTGACAAACAATTGAACATCCTAAGTAGGGTCAGTCCAGTACATCCAATGCACCTATGTGTCTAAATCTTATTCCATGCTCGAAGCATCCTATAAGATCAGAACACATATTAGTCTCAATCATATCAAGGCTGTCTCATGTTCACCAAGATATCTCGACTAAGGACTGTTGGGGTATGCCCTTAAGGCTAATGTTTGAGGCCTTGGGATTGTATAAGTATCATGTAATAAACTCTTGTGTTTATAAAAGGCATGGTTATTATTCAGGTTGTTATCTTGTCTGCTGTAATGAGAGTACTTCTGAATAATGTCTCAAAGCTGTTCAGCTAGGCTGACAGGCTATAAGTCCTTAGTCGAGATATCTTGGTGAACATGAGACAGCCTTGATATGGTTAAGACTAATATGTGTTCTAATCTTATAGGATGCTTCGAGCATGGAATAAGATGTAGACTCATGGGTACATTGGATGTACTGGACAGACCCTACTAGGATATTCAGTTGGTTGTCACAATGTGAATATTCCTTGTATGCATCAAGTGGCACATGTCCTTTGACTTGAGATCACTTGTGTTTCTAAATGATGAATGTCATTATTTTGAGGTAGTTCAATATCATTTGAAAGATAATGATTATAGACTATCTTGGATAATGATCATGAGTCAGGTTAGGACACTAGTGATAGATATAGGATTGCCGTCTCCTTGTTCAAGGAGTGTGATGTTCTAAAGGGCCCCCCTATATGAGATGATTGAGATAGTGTATGGCCATACCCAGATGACTATGATCATCTGATCTAATCATGCTCATCGTATTGGAGTTACAGGCTTGACATGCTTGTCCAATAAGAACATCCAGTGGCAAAGGAAACATGCATGCCTCGTGAGTTTGATTCACACTTGAGCTGTGTTTTGGGTGTAGTCTTGGAAGACTCTTTCCTTTATATCGGGAGACAGTGATGTGTTGCTAGATACCCCTCACTGATCGTGATAACGTAAGTTATCGTTACCGACATTTAAAGGAAACCCTTAGGGTCGCACAATGTGATGATATGGCTTACTTAAGTCAGATCGTGTGGACTGAATTCTTTGGGTTCAGTTTAAAGGGAAATAAACTCTGATTGTAAGTGAGATCTGGTCTGATCATGTTTGATTGATTAGGGCTTGAGATCGGTAAGCTTCGATCGAGAGAGTTGATGCTAGATCGGTGAGATCAAGAGCATCAGGAGATGGACGGTTGGATCTGGAACCTTAGGGTTTGATATGGTCTAGACCAAGTGGCTTGGCTCAATTTGCGTTTTGAACCAACTCTAATTGAACCGGTTCACTATGTGATCGCTTGGTTCAATGAGAGGTTCAATGCAAGGAAGTTTCGAACGTTCACTTGGAGTGAACGCTTAAGCCATTGAGACTTACCTATTTTGGAAGGCGGTTTTCGATAATGAAAGAAAAACGCTTCCATGTGGTAACGTGGAAGGCTGGTCTCAACGCCTTGCATCTTTCGCTTGAGGGTGATCGACGAGAAGGTGGTTTTGGACAAGGAGCTCTCGGCCAAAGGATCATCTCATCCCTTGCATACGACAACCCTTGAAGGACCTTGCTAGCACAAGGATCTCCAAGGAGCAAGCACATCATCTTGTGTGCGTCAACTAGGGAGAAGATCCCTTTCGATCTTTCTCTTCCAAGTCGCCATCTTCTTCATGGCTTTGGTAAAGATCTAAACTCCATCTCGTTGATCATATTATCTTGCTAAGATCCATGAAAACCCTAGCTTCCGCTTGAAAGTTTTGATGCGCCACCCTAAAGGGTTTTTCGCCCCCCTCTTGAAAGGGGTTTCATATGCATGCGCTCCCCCTTGAAGGGGACCCTTCAATTGGTATCAGAGGGAGGTTGAAGCTTGGTAATATGATTGCGTGAGATAATTTTTGTGATCCTTGGTTGCGCATCTACATGTATGTTGATCTTGTTTGACATATGTTAACTCTTCATGCGTGTATACTAGATGATAGTATGTTTCTATTTGCGCATGTATGTAGGTTGCGGTTATAGCATGTTGTTGTTGTTTTTCACAAAACCCTAAATGACATGCGCGCCCAACTAGATCTAAGATGCACCTATAATAAACCCTTAGATGGGTTGATAGGGTTGAAAGCTTCATCTAGAATGGATCAAACTAGTCTGATCAGACCATCTGACAGCCTAGATGGGTTGACCAGATAGCACCTGTGCGCAAGCATGAGGTGGCTATAGGTTGACTGCATCAAAGGTGTGTAGCGAGGTCTGGTTGAGACAACCAATGAACACTCTTGAGTTAGGCCCGGGGTCACACCCGCTTGCCAAAACTCTTGAAGGTGGTTCAGCCCTTGGCGCATGCATGGTTGACCATTAGGTCAACTCGGGTCAGTTAGGACTCGGTGCATGCAAGGGCACAGGATCTAACTAGATGGATGAGTGGATCCCTATCAATGGACCATTGTAAGGTTGTAGGGCACATAAGGAAATTAATATTGATGCCTATGGGGTTTTCAAAAATTTAATTTCTTGATTGGATCACATGATGATTGATGCCATGATGCTTGTCTATTTATTCTTATGTGGACTGCCCATGTTAAATGTGTGCTGTGCTGGGGCCTGCGTGCCTGGAATCAAACTTGTAAATTATTTTGTGATCTGCGAATCACATTTGTACTTAATTTATAATGTATAATTGACCTGCGAGTCAAACTTGTCTAGATAGATCAAATTGTATTTGATTAGACAAGAGCACAAAGGCACACATCAGAGGAGCATTCACCTGGTGGCGCACCTGAGGTGCTCTTGGCGCTAGGGCCCTGGGTTGGACCAGATGAGATGCAAATGAGCTCAAGTGAAGACTTAAGTAAAATTAAGGTCTTACTAGGGTTCATGGGCTTTTACCACATAAGATCATGCTTTCTATTTATTGCTTAAATAATTAGAATTGCATGTGTTTATCTTCTGCTATCACCATAGGCCTTGTATGATAGTTAAGAAGATAAAAGACCGTTAAAATCCAACGCTAATATATCAAGCACGTAATGCCTTCTGGCGCGAAACCTCACTGTTCTGACTATCATTGGAGCCGTGTTGAACCCACTCAGTGGGCACGTCCATCTATCTTCAGACAGTGCGGGATTACACCTGCGTGTTACAGAGTAGGGATTTATCCCTTCTCGTTGCTCAGTATAGCACGTGGTGGTCCAGGGAGTAGGTCAGGTCAGCTTGACCATGTAGACTACATATGTGGCGCATATGGTAGTGCATGGAGGCAGCCATCTGTGGGGTCAGAGACTGTGTTGTACCAACTCAGTTGGCACAGTCTGCTGGATTGCCCAGATGAAGGGGAATCGCACGGGTTGGCGATTGGCTGGGACAGCCTACCAGAAATTAATGCTTGTCATCTCTGTGCATCTTATCTCGCCTGAGCGGGACGCGGAGACCAAGTATGAAATCTGGATCCCATCTCACTAAAAGAGTGTTACTCTTTCGGACTGTTTTCTGGATTTTTCAGTCAGACAAAATAGTGAGAAAAAGAATCTTTCTTAAAGTCCTGGATTGATTCTGAACATTGATACTGACCTTGCTGTTCTTGCATTGTTGTAGATTCCTGCAGCAACGAACACCATGAGCTTCAATGTGCGATCCCTACTGGAAAGGGAGAAGTTTGCTGGGCCGAACTTCTCTGACTGGTTCGGACACCTTAAGATCGTTCTTAAGGCAGAGAGGAAACTGTATGTCCTCGAGACGGCGATACCGCCGCAGCCCGCTGCGAACGCCGCAAGGGCGGTTCGTGATGCCTATGAAAAGCACGTCAATGATAGCATTGATGTCGCTTGCCTGATGCTAGCGTCTATGACGCCACCGCTGCAGCGTCAGCATGAGGATATGTCGGCTATAGAGATTATAGCGAACCTCAAGATGCTGTATGCTGCACAGGCGAGGACAGAACGCTATAATCTGACGAAGCTCTTCTTTCAGAGCAAACTGGCTGAGGGGAGCCCAGTGGGAGCTCACGTGCTCAAGATGATTGGGCACAAGGAGGCTCTGGAGAAACTGGGGCATACCGTCAACCAGGAGCTTGCTGTAGATATTATTCTGCAGTCTCTTCCGCCTTCTTTCGATGCGTTCATCATTAACTTTAATATGAACAAAATCGATTGTACGCCGGCAGAGCTGCTGAATATGCTCTTGACTACTGAGGAAACTCTGAAGGGCAAGCCTTCAACCTCTGTCTTAATGGTTCCTTTTAGGAACAAGAAGAAGGGGAAGAAGGGCAAGGCCCCTGTCAAGAACTACAGTAAGGCTCTGAAACAGAAGGTCAAGCGGTCCAAGGACAACAGGTGTTTCCACTGTGGCCAGCTGGGTCACTGGAAAAAGGACTGTAAAGCGCTCCAAGGAGATAAGAGGGGAAGCATCGCTTCTGGCTCAGGTATATACGTGACGGAAGTCATGGTTTCATCTTCTTCTATTTCATGGGTGTTGGACACTGCATGTGGAGTTCACATTTGTTCAAATGTACAGGAACTCAAGAGAAGAAGGCAGGTGGGACAGCATGAGGTAGACCTACGCGTTGGAAACGGGGCACGGGTTGCTGCTGTTGCTGTAGGAGACTATTTCATTTCTTTACCATCTGGCATTGTATTGGAATTAAACAATTGTTATTTTGTACCGAGTATCACCAAGAATATTATCTCTATTCCTGCTCTTGTCAGGAAAGGATTTGCCTTTGAATGCAATATTTCAAAGTGTGTTTTATCTGTAGATAATATTGTGTATGCAACTGGTTCAATTAACAATGGGTTATACATGTTGGACATGGAAAATTCTATACAAAACATTGATAATAAGAAAGCCAAGTATGCTGATGACAGCACCTTGCTATGGCATAGTCGTTTAGGCCATATAAACGAGAAACGCATTAAGCGGTTGCATGATCATGGACTGCTGGGATCTTTCTCCTATGAGGAGTTTGATACATGCAAAGCTTGTTTGATGGGTAAAATGACGAAGTCTCCTTTTCCTAACAAAGGTCAAAGGGCTTCAGGTTTACTTGACCTCATACACAGTGATGTGTGTGGGCCATTTAGTAAACATGCCAGAGGTGGCTATCAGTACTTCATTACCTTTACTGATGATTTCAGTAGGTATGGGTATGTCTATCTAATGAGACATAAAAGTGAATCTTTTGACAAGTTCAAAGAGTTCAAAAATGAAGTACAAAATCAGTTAGGCCGAAATATCAAGGCACTTCGTTCTGATCGAGGTGGAGAATACCTAAGTCGAGAATTTACTGACTATCTGAAAGAGTGTGGGATTATCTCACAGCTCACTCCGCCAGGAACACCGCAATGGAATGGTGTGTCCGAGAGGAGAAATAGAACGTTACTTGACATGGTTCGTTCTATGATGAGTCAGGCTACTCTTCCATACTCCTTTTGGGGTTTTGCACTGGAAACAGCTGCAAAGGTACTAAACCGAGTGCCATCCAAGGCAGTTTCAAAGACGCCATATGAGTTATGGTATGGGAAACAGCCTAGCTTGACATTTATCAGGATCTGGGGTTGCGAGGCTTATGTCAAGAAGCTCGCCTCTGGGAAACTGGAGAGCAGATCTGAGAAATGCATCTTTGTCGGTTACCCTAAGGAAACTAAGGGTTATTATTTCTACGATCCCAAAGAGAACAAGGTTTTTGTTGCTCGGACGGCCATATTTCTTGAGAAGGAATTTCTTCTGCAAGAGGCCAGTGGGAGAGAAATAAAGCTGGATGAGAATCCAGAGGAAGGACAAAGTAGTCAAGTGCAGTTGGATGAGCCAGAGCCAGTGGATCAGGTTATTGAACAACCTGAGGCTCAGATAACACGGGAACCGCGAAGATCGGGAAGGATCCGTCGACAGCCTGAGCGCTATGACGGAGTCTACATCATTGATAATGATGAACCCCTCACTTATGCGGATGCGGTCAGTGGACCGGAGTCAGCTAGATGGCTTGATGCTATGCGAGCCGAGATGGACTCCATGTCAGATAACCAAGTCTGGGATTTGGTTGATCCGCCTCCGGGAGTAATCCCTATAGGCTGTAAATGGATCTTCAAGAAGAAGATTGACATGGATGGTAACGTGGTTACCTATAAAGGCAGGCTAGTTGCGAAAGGTTTCAAACAAATCTACGGGATAGATTATGATGAAACTTTCTCACCTGTAGCCATGTTTAAGTCTATTCGGATTCTTTTCGCGATAGCTGCGTATTACGATTATGAGATCTGGCAGATGGATGTGAAAACAGCTTTCCTTAATGGAAATCTGGATGAGGATGTATATATGACACAACCTGAGGGTTTCACTAATCCAGCAGATCGTCATAAAATATGCAAGTTAAAGAAATCCATTTATGGATTGAAACAAGCATCTAGAAGCTGGAATATTCGTTTCGATGAATCAATCTCTGAGTTTGGTTTCATCAAGAACGAAGATGACCCGTGTGTATATAAGAGGTTTAGTGGGAGCGTAATTACATTCCTAATCCTCTACGTCGATGATATCTTAATCATTGGAAACGATATTCCTGAACTGCATGCGGTTAAAGCATGGTTAGGAAAATGTTTCCAGATGAAAGATCTAGGAGAAGCAGCCTATGTGTTAGGTGTGAAGATCTACCGGGATAGATCTAAGAGGCTTCTCGGGCTGTGCCAAAGTACTTACATCGATAAAGTCCTGGAGAGATTCCATTTAGAGAAGTCTAAGCGTGGATATCTTCCAGTCAGACATGGTCTGAATCTTTCGAAGAGTCAGTGTCCACAAACACAGACTGAGAAAGATGAAATGGACAATACGCCTTATGCTTCGGCTATTGGGTCCATTATGTATGCGATGTTGTGTACTCGCCCAGACGTCGCTTACGGGTTAAGCGTGACCAGTCGATTCCAAAGTAATCCAGGTTTGGCACACTGGATTGCGGTCAAGAACATTATAAAATATCTGCGGAGGACCAAAGATATGTTCTTGATATATGGTGGTCAGGAAGAACTCAGTATAGAGGGATATACTGATGCTTCGTTCCAGTCAGACCAGGATGATTTCCGATCGCAATCAGGCTATGTCTTTAGCTTGAATGGTGGAGCAGTGGTGTGGAAGAGTTTCAAACAGTCAACTGTTGCTGATTCCACAACAGAAGCCGAGTATGTTGCAGCCTCGGAAGCATCCAAGGAGGCAGTGTGGATTCGTAAGTTCGTGAGAGAACTTGGTGTTGTTCCTTCGAGTGCAGATCCTTTGGTTATCTTCTGTGATAACACTGGAGCAATCGCACAAGCAAAGGAACCACGGTCGCACCAGAAGTCCAAGCACATACAGAGACGGTTTCACTTGATCCGGGAGATCATTGATCGAGGCGAGATCAAAATATGCAAGGTTCATACAGATGACAATCTGGCAGACCCGCTTACCAAGCCTCTGGCGCAGCAGAAGCATGAGAAGCACTGTAATAATATGGGTTTGAGATTTCTCAACCATTAGATTAAGTGCAAGTGGGAGATTGTTGGGGTATGCCCTTAAGGCTAATGTTTGAGGCCTTGGGATTGTATAAGTATCATGTAATAAACTCTTGTGTTTATAAAAGGCATGGTTATTATTCAGGTTGTTATCTTGTCTGCTGTAATGAGAGTACTTCTGAATAATGTCTCAAAGCTGTTCAGCTAGGCTGACAGGCTATAAGTCCTTAGTCGAGATATCTTGGTGAACATGAGACAGCCTTGATATGGTTAAGACTAATATGTGTTCTAATCTTATAGGATGCTTCGAGCGTGGAATAAGATGTAGACTCATGGGTACATTGGATGTACTGGACAGACCCTACTAGGATATTCAGTTGGTTGTCACAATGTGAATATTCCTTGTATGCATCAAGTGGCACATGTCCTTTGACTTGAGATCACTTGTGTTTCTAAATGATGAATGTCATTATTTTGAGGTAGTTCAATATCATTTGAAAGATAATGATTATAGACTATCTTGGATAATGATCATGAGTCAGGTTAGGACACTAGTGATAGATATAGGATTGCCGTCTCCTTGTTCAAGGAGTGTGATGTTCTAAAGGGCCCCCCTATATGAGATGATTGAGATAGTGTATGGCCATACCCAGATGACTATGATCATCTGATCTAATCATGCTCATCGTATTGGAGTTACAGGCTTGACATGCTTGTCCAATAAGAACATCCAGTGGCAAAGGAAACATGCATGCCTCGTGAGTTTGATTCACACTTGAGCTGTGTTTTGGGTGTAGTCTTGGAAGACTCTTTCCTTTATATCGGGAGACAGTGATGTGTTGCTAGATACCCCTCACTGATCGTGATAACGTAAGTTATCGTTACCGACATTTAAAGGAAACCCTTAGGGTCGCACAATGTGATGATATGGCTTACTTAAGTCAGATCGTGTGGACTGAATTCTTTGGGTTCAATTTAAAGGGAAATAAACTCTGATTGTAAGTGAGATCTGGTCTGATCATGTTTGATTGATTAGGGCTTGAGATCGGTAAGCTTCGATCGAGAGAGTTGATGCTAGATCGGTGAGATCAAGAGCATCAGGAGATGGACGGTTGGATCTGGAACCTTAGGGTTTGATATGGTCTAGACCAAGTGGCTTGGCTCAATTTGCGTTTTGAACCAACTCTAATTGAACCGGTTCACTATGTGATCGCTTGGTTCAATGAGAGGTTCAATGCAAGGAAGTTTCGAACGTTCACTTGGAGTGAACGCTTAAGCCATTGAGACTTACCTATTTTGGAAGGCGGTTTTCGATAATGAAAGAAAAACGCTTCCATGTGGTAACGTGGAAGGCTGGTCTCAACGCCTTGCATCTTTCGCTTGAGGGTGATCGACGAGAAGGTGGTTTTGGACAAGGAGCTCTCGGCCAAAGGATCATCTCATCCCTTGCATACGACAACCCTTGAAGGACCTTGCTAGCACAAGGATCTCCAAGGAGCAAGCACATCATCTTGTGTGCGTCAACTAGGGAGAAGATCCCTTTCGATCTTTCTCTTCCAAGTCGCCATCTTCTTCATGGCTTTGGTAAAGATCTAAACTCCATCTCGTTGATCATATTATCTTGCTAAGATCCATGAAAACCCTAGCTTCCGCTTGAAAGTTTTGATGCGCCACCCTAAAGGGTTTTTCACCCCCCTCTTGAAAGGGGTTTCATATGCATGCGCTCCCCCTTGAAGGGGACCCTTCAAGGACAATACTGCATGTCAGCCAAGCTGAACACCATTGAGACATTATTCAGAAGTATACATAACAGCAGCAGATAATGTAACAACCTGAATAACAACAATTGCCTTTATAATGTTGGGGTATGCCCTTAGCCTAATGTTTGAGGCCTTGGGATTGTATCAGTATCATGTAATAAACTTTTATGTTTATAAAGGCATGGTTATTATTCAGGTTGTTACATTGTCTGCTGCAATATATGTTCTTCTGAATAATGTCTCAAAGCTGTTCAGCTGGGCTGACATGCTGTTGTGTCCTTAGTCGATATATCTTGGTGAACATGAGACAGCCTTGATATGGTTAAGACTAATATGTGTTCTAATCTTATAGGATGCTTCGAGCATGGAATAAGATGTAGACTCATGGGTACATTGGATGTACTGGACAGACCCTACTAGGATATTCAATTGCTTGTCACAATGTGAATATTCCTTGAGTATGACAAGTGGCACATTTCCTCTGACTTGAGATCACTTGTGTTTTCTAAATGATGATTGTCATTGTTTTGAGTTAGTTCAATATCATTTGAAACATAATGATTATAGACTATCTTGGATGGTGAGCTTGAGTCATGTTAGGGCACTAGTGATAGACATAGGATTGCCGTCTCCTTGTTTAAGGAGTGTGATGTTCTAAAGGGGCCCCCTGGATGAGATGATTGAGAAAGTGTATGGCCATACCCAGGTGACTATGTTCATCTGATCTAATCATGCTCATCATATTGGAGCTACAAGCTTGACACGCTTGTCCAATAAGAACATCCAGTGGCAAAGGAAATATGTATGCTTTGTGAGTTGATTCACACTTGTGCTGTGGTTTGGGTGTAGTCTTGGAAGACTCTTTCCTTTATATCGGGAGACAGTGATGTGTTGCTAGATACCCCTCACTGATCGTGATAATGTAAATTATCGTTACCGACATTTAAAGGAAACCCTCAGGGTCGCACAATTTGATGATATGGCTTACTTAAGTCAGATCGTGAGGACTGAATTGTTTGGGTTCAGTTTAAAGGGATTTAATCTCTGATTGTAAGTGAGATCAAGTCTGATCATGTCTGATTGACTAGGGCTACAGATCGGTAAGCTTCGATTGAGAGAATGGATGCCAGATCGGTGAGATCAGAAGCATCTAGAGATCAACGGTCGGATCCAGAGCTTTAGGGTTCAATGTGATCTGGACTGATGGCTTGGGTCGAATGGTCTTTGAACCAGACCAAGTTGAACCGGCTCATGTAATGAGCGCATGGTTCAAGGCTTGGCGACATGTTCACTTGGCGTGAACGTTGGGGCGAGTGGTGGTTACTATTTTTAGTAACCATGATCTCCACTTGGATGAGGATCATGTTCGAAGAGACCATATTCCTCTATTCTCGCCATCTGATTTTTCCTCTAGACGTTTTTGCGTGAGGCGACAACGTGAAGAAGAGAGGAAGTTTCGACCAAGCAAGGAGTTGCTCTCTCCCTTCCTTTTCGATCAAGGACACCTTGGAACTTTGCTAGCACAAAGAGCACCAAGGGTAGGCGCATTGATCATCTTGTGTGTGAAACATAGGAGAAGGCTTGCTTGCGTCTTTCCTTCCAAAGCTTCATCAAACCGATGGCAATGGTATGAGTTTTTCTTCATCCATTCAAATATTCGAAAGCTACTTATATGACATATATAGATCTTTTGAAACCCTAATATCCCATGCGAAATTTTGTTGCGCCACCATATGGGTTTCTACCCCTTTAGAAGGGGTTCCCTTCAATTGGTATCAGAGCTAGGGTTATATGTTCATATGATTGCTTTAATTGTGATCCAAATATGCTTAGATCTTATATGTGCGAAACTTGTTTATGCTTTTCTTTTTGCGCATCTATGTTGGCGCATATTGTGGCTTATGTTTTCTCAAAAGGAAATATCACATGCGCGATTAACATTAGATCTAAGGCCATGCTATAAACCCTTAGATGGGTTATTAGGGTTGAAATCTCAGTCTAGTCAAGATCCAACCAGTCTGATCAGACTATCTGACAGCCTTGATGGGTCGACCAGATAGCACCTTGGCGCAAGCTTGAGGTGGCTATAGGTCGACTGCAGACAGGCGTGTAGCGATGTCTGATTGAGACGACCCATGAACGCACCTGAGTTAGGCCCGGGGTCACACCCGCTTGCCAGACCTCAGTGTGGTCGTTCAGCCCTTGGCGCATGCATGGTTGGCCTTTTGGTCAACTCAAGTCAGTTAGGACTTGGTGCATGCAAGGGCAGTGGATCTGACTAGGTCTGATGAGTGGATCCCTAGTAATGGACCATTGTAAGGTTGTAGGGCAAATAAGGAAAATTAAAATTGATCCCATGGGGTTTTCAAAAATTTTAATTTTATGATGGATCACATGATTGTTGATTGATGCATATGTATGTTTATTTATTCTTATGTGGGCTGCCCGTGTTTTAATGTGTGCTGTGCTGGGGCCTGCGTGCCTGGGAATTAATTGTAAATTAATTTTTAATTTTGTGATCTGCGTATCACAGTTCAATTAATTTATAATGTGAAATTGACCTGCGTGTCAATCTTGTCTAGATAGTTAAATTTGTAATTTAATTAGACAAGAGCACAAAGCACACTTGGCAGAGGCGCTTGCAGCAGAGGCTTGACCAGGTGGGAGGTCCAGGGTTCGACTCTGGGACCAGGCGCAAATTCCTGGTAGGCGCACCTGAGTTGCAGATGGCGCTTGGGCCCTGGTTTGGGCCAGATGAGCAGCTAAAGACCCATGAAGAGCTCTTGTGAAGACTTAAGTTAGGTTAAGGTCTTACTTAGGCTCAATGGGCTTTTACCACATAAGATTCATGCTTTCTTTTATTTTATTGTTTAAATATTAGAATTGCATGATTAAGTTTATCTTCTGCTATCACCATAGGAATTGCATGATAGTGAAGAAGATAAAAGACCATTAAAATCCAACGCTAAAATATCAAGCTCGTAAGCCTTCTGACGCGAAACCTCACTGTTCTGATTATCGTTGGAGCCGTGTTGTACCCACTCAGTGGGCACGTCCATCTATCTTCAGACGGTGCGGGATTACACCTGTGTGTTACAGAGTAGGGATTTATCCCTTCTCGTTGCTCAGCATAGCACATGGTGGTCCAGGGAGTAGGTCGGGTCAGCTTGACCGTGTAGGCTACATATGTGGCGCATATGGTAGCACATGGAGGCAGCCATCTGTGGGGTCAGAGACTGTGTTGTACCAACACAGTTGGCACAGTCTGCTGGACTGCCCAGATGAAGGGGAATCGCACGGGTTGGCGATTGGCAGGGACTGCCTACCAGAGATTAGTGCTTGTACTCTCTGTGCATCTTATCTCGCCTGAGCGGGACGCGGAGACCAAGTATGAAATCTGGATCCCATCTCACTAAAAGAGTTCTACTCTTTCGGGCTATTTTGTTGGATTTTTCAAGCCAGATAAAATAGTGAGAAAAAGAATCTTTCTTAAGTCCTGATTGATTCTTATACATTGATACTGACCTTGCTGTTCTTGCATTGTTGTAGATACCTGCAGCAACGAACACCATGAACTTCAATGTGCGATCCCTACTGGAAAGGGAGAAGTTTGCTCGGCCGAACTTCTCTGACTGGTTTGGACACCTTAAGATCGTACTTAAGGCAGAGAGGAAACTGTATGTCCTCGAGACGGCGATACCGCCTCAGCCCGCTCCGAACGCCGCAAGGGCGGTTCGGGAAGCCTATGAAAAGCACGTCAATGATAGCATTGATGTCGCTTGCCTGATGCTAGCGTCTATGACGCCACCGCTGCAGCGTCAGCATGAGGATATGTCTGCTATAGACATGATAGCGAACCTCAAGATGCTGTATGCTGCACAGGCGAGGACAGAACGCTATAACTTGACGAAGCTTTTCTTTCAGAGCAAACTGGCTGAAGGGAGCCCAGTGGGAGCTCACGTGCTCAAGATGATTGGGCACAAGGAGGCTCTAGAGAAACTGGGGCATACCATCAACCAGGAGCTTGCTGTGGATATTATTCTGCAGTCTCTCCCGCCTTCATTCGACGCGTTCATTATTAATTTTAATATGAACAAAATCGATTGTACTCCGGCAGAGCTGCTCAATATGCTCTTGACCACTGAGGAGACTCTGAAGGGTAAGCCTTCGACCTCTGTCTTAATGGTTCCTTCTAGGAACAAGAAGAAGGGGAAGAAGGGCAAGACCCCTGTCAAGAGCTACAGCAAGGCTTTGAAGCAAAAGGTCAAGCGGTCCAAGGAATACAGATGTTTCCACTGTGGCCAGCTGGGTCACTGGAAAAAGGACTGTAAAGCGCTCCAAGGAGATAAGAGGGGAAGCATCGCTTCTGGCTCAGGTATATTCGTGACTGAGGTCATGTTTTCATCTTCTTCTATATCATGGGTGTTGGACACTGCATGTGGAGTTCACATTTATTCAAATGTACAGGAACTCAAGAGAAGAAGGCAGGTGGGACAGCATGAGGTGGACCTACGCGTTGGAAACGGGGCACGGGTTGCTGCTGTTGCTGTAGGAGACTATTTCATTTCTTTACCATCTGGACTTGTATTGGAACTAAACAGTTGTTATTTTGTTCCCAGTATTACTAAAAATATTATCTCCATTCCTGCTCTTGTCAGGAAGGGATTTTCCTTTGAATGCAATATTTCAAAGTGTGTTTTATCTTATGATAATATTGTTTATGCAACTGGTTCAATTAGCAATGGGTTATTCATGTTGGACATGGAGCGTTCTATACAAAATATTGATATTAAGAAAGCCAAGTATGCTGATGACAGCACCTTGCTATGGCATAGTCGTTTAGGCCATATAAACGAGAAACGCATTAAGCGGTTGCATGATTATGGACTGCTGGGGTCATTCTCCTACAAGGAGATTGATACATGCAAAGCTTGTTTGATGGGCAAAATGACGAAGTCACCTTTTCCTCACAAAGGTCAAAGGGCTTCAGGTTTACTTGACCTTATACACAGTGATGTGTGTGGGCCATTTAGTAAACATGCCAGAGGTGGCTATCAGTACTTCATTACCTTTACTGATGATTTCAGTAGGTATGGCTATGTCTTTTTAATGAGACATAAGAGTGAATCTTTTGACAAGTTCAAAGAGTTCAAGAATGAAGTACAGAATCAGCTAGGCCGAAATATCAAGGCACTTCGCTCAGATCGAGGTGGAGAATACTTGAGTCATACGTTTACTGACTATCTGAAGGAGTGTGGGATTATCTCACAGCTCACTCCGCCAGGAACACCGCAATGGAATGGTGTGTCCGAGAGGAGAAATAGAACGTTACTTGATATGGTTCGTTCTATGATGAGTCAGGCTTCTTTACCCAACTCCTTTTGGGGTTTTGCACTGGAAACAGCTGCAAAGGTACTAAACCGAGTGCCATCCAAGGCCGTTTCAAAGACGCCATATGAGTTATGGTATGGGAAACAGCCGAGCTTAACATTTATCAGGATCTGGGGTTGCGAGGCTTATGTCAAAAGCTCGCCTCTGGGAAACTAGAGAGCAGATCTGACAAATGTATCTTTGTCGGTTACCCTAAGGAAACTAAGGGTTATTATTTCTTCGATCCCAAGGAGAACAAGGTTTTTGTTGCTCGGACGGCCATATTTCTTGAGAAGGAGTTTCTTCTGCAAGAGGCCAGTGGGAGAGAAATAAAGCTGGATGAGAATCCAGAGGAAGGACAAAGTGCTCAAGCACAGTTGGATGAGCCTGAGCCGGTAGATCAGGTTATTGAACATCCTGAGGCTCAGATATCACGGGAACTGCGAAGATCGGGAAGGATTCGTCGACAGCCTGAGCGCTATGACGGAGTCTACATCATTGATAATGATGAACCCCTCACTTATGCAGATGCGGTCAATGGACCGGAGTCAGCGAGATGGCTTGAAGCTATGCGCGCCGAGATGGACTCCATGTCAGATAACCAAGTTTGGGATTTGGTTGATCCGCCTCCGGGAGTAATCCCTATAGGCTGTAAATGGATCTTCAAGAAGAAGATTGACATGGATGGTAACGTGGTTACCTATAAAGGCAGGCTAGTTGCGAAAGGTTTCAAACAAATCTACGGGATAGATTATGATGAAACTTTCTCACCTGTAGCTATGTTTAAGTCTATTCGGATTCTTTTCACGATAGCTGCATATTATGATTATGAGATCTGGCAGATGGATGTGAAAACAGCTTTCCTTAATGGAAATCTGGATGAGGATGTGTACATGACACAACCTGAGGGTTTCACTAATCCATCAGATCGTCATAAGATATGCAAGTTAAAGAAGTCCATTTATGGACTTAAGCAAGCATCGAGAAGCTGGAATATTCGTTTTGATGAATCAGTCACTGAATTTGGTTTCATCAAGAACGAGGATGACCCGTGTGTATATAAGAGGTTTAGTGGGAGCGTGATTACTTTCCTAGTCCTCTACGTCGATGATATCTTGATCATTGGAAATGACATTCCTGAAATGCATGCTGTGAAGGCATGGCTGAGGAAATGTTTCCAGATGAAAGATTTAGGAGAAGCAGCCTATGTATTAGGTGTGAAGATCTACAGGGATAGATCTAAGAGGCTTCTCGGGCTGTGCCAGAGTACTTACATCGATAAAGTCCTGGAGAGATTTCATTTAGAGAATTCTAAACGAGGATATCTTCCAGTCAGACATGGTCTGAATCTTTCGAAGAGTCAGTGTCCACAAACACAGACTGAGAAAGATGAAATGGACAATACGCCTTATGCTTCGGCTATTGGTTCCATTATGTATGCGATGTTGTGTACTCGCCCAGACGTCGCTTACGGGTTAAGCGTGACCAGTCGTTTCCAAAGTAATCCAGGTATGGCGCACTGGATTGCAGTCAAGAACATCTTAAAATATCTGCGGAGGACCAAAGATATGTTCTTGATATATGGTGGTCAGGAAGAACTCAGTATAGAAGGATATACTGACGCTTCGTTCCAGTCGGACCAGGATGATTTCCGATCGCAATCAGGCTATGTTTTTAGCTTGAATGGAGGAACAGTGGTGTGGAAGAGTTTCAAACAGTCAACTGTTGCTGATTCCACAACAGAAGCCGAGTATGTTGCAGCCTCGGAAGCATCCAAGGAGGCAGTGTGGATTCGTAAGTTCGTGAGAGAACTTGGTGTTGTTCCTTCGAGTGCAGATCCTTTGGTTATCTTCTGTGATAACACTGGAGCAATCGCACAAGCAAAGGAACCACGGTCGCACCAGAAGTCCAAGCACATACAAAGACGGTTTCATTTGATCAGGGAGATCATTGATCGTGGCGAGATCAAAGTTTGCAAGGTACATACAGATGACAATCTGGCAGACCCGCTTACCAAGCCTCTGGCGCAGCAGAAGCATGAGAAGCACTGTAATAATATGGGTTTGAGATTTCTCAACCATTAGATTAAGTGCAAGTGGGAGATTGTTGGGGTATGCCCTTAGCCTAATGTTTGAGGCCTTGGGATTGTATCAGTATCATGTAATAAACTTTTATGTTTATAAAGGCATGGTTATTATTCAGGTTGTTACATTGTCTGCTGCAATATATGTTCTTCTGAATAATGTCTCAAAGCTGTTCAGCTGGGCTGACATGCTGTTGTGTCCTTAGTCGATATATCTTGGTGAACATGAGACAGCCTTGATATGGTTAAGACTAATATGTGTTCTAATCTTATAGGATGCTTCGAGCATGGAATAAGATGTAGACTCATGGGTACATTGGATGTACTGGACAGACCCTACTAGGATATTCAATTGCTTGTCACAATGTGAATATTCCTTGAGTATGACAAGTGGCACATTTCCTCTGACTTGAGATCACTTGTGTTTTCTAAATGATGATTGTCATTGTTTTGAGTTAGTTCAATATCATTTGAAACATAATGATTATAGACTATCTTGGATGGTGAGCTTGAGTCATGTTAGGGCACTAGTGATAGACATAGGATTGCCGTCTCCTTGTTTAAGGAGTGTGATGTTCTAAAGGGGCCCCCTGGATGAGATGATTGAGAAAGTGTATGGCCATACCCAGGTGACTATGTTCATCTGATCTAATCATGCTCATCATATTGGAGCTACAAGCTTGACACGCTTGTCCAATAAGAACATCCAGTGGCAAAGGAAATATGTATGCTTTGTGAGTTGATTCACACTTGTGCTGTGGTTTGGGTGTAGTCTTGGAAGACTCTTTCCTTTATATCGGGAGACAGTGATGTGTTGCTAGATACCCCTCACTGATCGTGATAATGTAAATTATCGTTACCGACATTTAAAGGAAACCCTCAGGGTCGCACAATTTGATGATATGGCTTACTTAAGTCAGATCGTGAGGACTGAATTGTTTGGGTTCAGTTTAAAGGGATTTAATCTCTGATTGTAAGTGAGATCAAGTCTGATCATGTCTGATTGACTAGGGCTACAGATCGGTAAGCTTCGATTGAGAGAATGGATGCCAGATCGGTGAGATCAGAAGCATCTAGAGATCAACGGTCGGATCCAGAGCTTTAAGGTTCAATGTGATCTGGACTGATGGCTTGGGCCGAATGGTCTTTGAACCAGACCAAGTTGAACCGGCTCATGTAATGAGCGCATGGTTCAAGGCTTGGCGACATGTTCACTTGGCGTGAACGTTGGGGCGAGTGGTGGTTACTATTTTTAGTAACCATGATCTCCACTTGGATGAGGATCATGTTCGAAGAGACCATATTCCTCTATTCTCGCCATCTGATTTTTCCTCTAGACGTTTTTGCGTGAGGCGACAACGTGAAGAAGAGAGGAAGTTTCGACCAAGCAAGGAGTTGCTCTCTCCCTTCCTTTTCGATCAAGGACACCTTGGAACTTTGCTAGCACAAAGAGCACCAAGGGTAGGCGCATTGATCATCTTGTGTGTGAAACTTAGGAGAAGGCTCGCTTGCGTCTTTCCTTCCAAAGCTTCATCAAACCGATGGCAATGGTATGAGTTTTTCTTCATCCATTCAAATATTCGAAAGCTAGTTATATGACATATATAGATCTTTTGAAACCCTAATATCCCATGCGAAATTTTGTTGCGCCACCATATGGGTTTCTACCCCTTTAGAAGGGGTTCCCTTCATATAAAACATAGTTTATACATGATACTAATAATAACCCAAGGCCTCAAACATTAGCCTTAAGGGCATACCCCAACAATCTCCCACTTGCACTTAAACTAATGGTTGAGAAATCTCAAACCCATATTATTACAGTGCTTCTCATGCTTCTGCTGCGCCAGAGGCTTTTTAAGCGGGTCAGCCAGATTGTCATCTGTATGAACCTTGCAGATCTTGATCTCTCCTCGATCTATGATCTCCCGGATCAAATGAAACCTTCTCTGTATGTGCTTGGACTTCTGGTGTGACCGAGGTTCCTTTGCTTGTGCAATCGCTCCAGTGTTATCACAGAAGATAACCAATGGATCTGCACTCGAAGGAACAACACCAAGTTCCTGAACGAACTTACGAATCCATACTGCCTCCTTTGATGCTTCTGAGGCTGCAACATACTCGGCTTCTGTTGTGGAATCAGCAACAATTGATTGTTTGAAACTCTTCCACACCACTGCTCCTCCATTCAAGCTAAAAACATAGCCTGATTGCGATCGGAAATCGTCTTGGTCAGATTGGAATGAAGCATCAGTATATCCTTCAATACTGAGTTCTTCCTGACCCCCATAAATCAAGAACATATCTTTGGTTCTCCGAAGATATTTCAAAATGTTCTTGACTGCAATCCAGTGTGTCTTCCCTGGATTACTTTGGAAACGACTGGTCACGCTTAACCCGTAAGCGACGTCTGGGCGAGTACATAACATCACATACATGATGGACCCAATAGCCGAAGCATAAGGCGTATTGTCCATCTCATCTTTCTCAGACTGTGTTTCAGGACACTGGCTCTTTGAAAGATTCAGACCATGTCTGACTGGAAGATATCCTCTTTTAGAATTTTCTAAATGGAATCTCTCTAGGACCTTATCGATGTAAGTACGCTGGCACAGCCCGAGAAGCCTATTAGATCTATCTCTGTAGATCTCCACACCTAATACATAGGCTGCTTCTCCCAAATCTTTCATCTGGAAACATTTTCTTAACCATGCTTTGACTGCATGCAGTTCAGGAATATCGTTTCCAATGATTAAGATATCATCGACGTAGAGGACTAGGAAAGAAATCACGCTCCCACTAAACCTTTTATATACACACGGGTCATCTTCCTTTTTGATGAAACCAAATTCACAAACTGATTCATCAAAACGAATATTCCAGCTTCTCGATGCTTGTTTTAGTCCATAAATGGACTTCTTTAATTTGCATATTTTATGACGTTCTGATGGATTGATGAAACCTTCAGGCTGTGTCATATACACATCCTCTTCCAGTTTTCCATTAAGGAAAGCGGTCTTCACATCCATTTGCCAGATCTCATAATCATAATATGCAGCTATCGCGAGAATAATCCGAATGGAGTTGAACATGGCTACAGGAGAGAAAGTTTCATCATAATCTATCCCGTAGATTTGTTTGAAACCTTTCGCAACTAGCCTGCCCTTATAGGTAACTACGTTACCATCCATGTCTTTCTTCTTTTTGAAGATCCACTTACAGCCTATAGGGATTACTCCCTGAGGCTGGTCAACCAAATCCCAGACTTGGTTATCTGACATGGAGTCCATTTCGGCTCGCATAGCTTCAAGCCATCTTACTGATTCCGGTCCATTGACCGCATCCGCATAAGTGAGGGGTTCATCATTAATGATGTAGACTCCGTCATAGCGCTCAGGCTGACGACGGATCCTTCCCGATCTACGCGGTTCCCGTGATATCTGAGCATCAGGTTGCTCAGTAACCTGATCTGTTGGCTCAGGCTCATCCAACTGAACTTGATTACTTTGTCCCGCTTCTGGATTTTCATCCAGCTTTATTTCTCTCCCACTGGCCTCTTGCATAAGAAATTCCTTCTCAAGAAAAATAGCCGTTCGAGCAACAAATACTTTGTTCTCCTTGGGATCATAGAAATAATAACCCTTAGTTTCTTTAGGGTAACCGACAAAGATACATTTATCTGATCTGCTCTCTAGTTTCCCAGAGGCGAGCTTTTTGACATAAGCCTCGCAACCCCAGATTTTTATAAATGTCAAGCTCGGCTGTTTCCCATACCCTAACTCATATGGTGTCCTTAAAACAGCCTTGGATGGCACTCGGTTTAGCACCTTTGCAGCTGTTTCCAGTGCAAATCCTCAAAAGGAGTAAGGTAGAGTAGCCTGACTCATCATTGAACGAACCATATCCAATAAGGTTCTATTTCTCCTTTCGGACACACCATTCCATTGCGGTGTTCCTGGCGGAGTGAGCTGTGAGATAATCCCACACTCCTTCAGATAGTCAGTAAACTCACGACTCAAGTATTCCCCACCTCGATCTGAACGAAGTGCCTTGATATTTCGGCCTAACTGATTTTGTACTTCATTTTTGAACTCTTTGAACTTGTCAAAAGATTCACTCTTATGTCTCATTAAATAGACATAACCATACCTACTGAAATCATCAGTAAAAGTAATGAAGTATAAATAGCCACCTCTGGCATGTTTACTAAAAGGCCCACACACATCACTGTGAATAAGGTCAAGTAAACCTGAAGCCCTTTGACCTTTATCAGAAAAAGGAGTCTTCGTCATTTTACCCATTAAACAAGCTTTGCATGTATCAAGCTCCTCATAGGAGAATGATCCCAGCAGTCCACGTTCATGTAACCGCTTAATGCGCTTCTTGTTAATATGGACTAAACGACTATGCCAAAGCAAGGTGCTGTCATTAGCATACTTGGCTTTCTTGTTATCAATTTGTTGTACAGAACATTCCATGTCCAACATGAATAACCCATTGTTAATCGACCCGGTAGCATAAACAATATTATCAAATGAAATACAACACTTTAAAGTTTTGCATTCAAAAGAAAAACCTTTCCTGACAAGAGCAGGAATAGAGATAATATTCTTAGTTATGCTCGGTACGAAATAACAATTGTCAAGTTCTAATACAAAACCAGATGGTAAAGAGATGTGATATTCTCCTACAGCAACAGCAGCAACCCGTGCCCCGTTTCCAACTCGTAGGTCCACCTCATGCTGTCCCACCTGTCTTCTTCTCTTGAGTTCCTGCACATTTGAACAAATGTGAACTCCACATGCAGTGTCCAACACCCATGAAATAGAAGAAGCTACCATGACTTCAGTCACGTAAATACCTGAGCCAGAAGTGAAAGGCTTGCTTCCCTTCTTCTCTCCTTGGAGCGCTTTACAGTCCTTCTTCCAGTGACCCAGCTTGCCACAGTGGAAACATCTGTTGTCCTTTGACCGCTTCACCTTTTGTTTCAAAGCCTTGTTGTAGCTCTTGATAGGGGTTTTGCCCTTCTTCCCCTTCTTCTTATTCCTTGAAGGAACCATCAAGACAGAGGATGAAGGCTTTCCCTTCTCAAGAGTCTGCTCTGTGGTGCAGAGCATGTTCAGTAACTCTGCCGGAGTATAGTCGATCTTGTTCATATTAAAATTAATGATGAACGGATCGAAAGAGGCCGGGAGAGATTGCAGGATAATGTCTACAACAAGTTCCTGATTGATGGTGTGTCCCAGTTTCTCTAGAGCCTCCTTGTACCCAATCATCTTGAGTACGTGAGCTCCCACTGGACTGCCTTCAGTCAGTTTGCTATGAAAGAAAAGTTTCGTCAAGTTATAGCGTTCTGTCCTTGCCTGTGCAGCATATAGCATCTTGAGATTTGCTATAATATCAATAGCAGACAAATCCTCATGCTGACGCTGGAGCTCTGGCGTCATTGACGCAAGCATAAGGCAAGCGACATCAGTACTATCACTGACGTGCTTCTCATAAGCATCCCGAACCGCCCTTGCGGCGTTCGCAGCAGGTTGAGCCGGTATTGCCGACTCAAGGACATACAGCTTCCTCTCAGCCTTAAGCACAATCTTAAGCTGTCTGTACCAGTCTGAGAAGTTTGGCCCAGCAAACTTCTCCTTTTCCAATATGGATCGCAAATTGAGCCCTGTGGTGTTCGTTGCTGCAGGAATCTACAACATTGCAAGAACAACAAGGTCAGTATCCATGTTAGAATCAATCCAGGACTTAAGAGTGATTCTTTTCTCACTATTTTATCTGACTGAAAAATCTAATAAAATAGCCCGAAAGAGTGAAACTCTTTTAGTGAGATGGGATCCAGATTTCATACTTGATCTCCGCGTCCCGCTCAGGCGAGATAAGATGCACAGAGAGTTCAAGCACTAATCACTGGTAGGCTATCCATGCCAATCGCCAACCCGTGCGATTCCCCTTCATCTAGGCAATCCAGAAGACTGCGCCAACTGAGTTGGTACAATACAGTTTCTGATTCCTAAGATGGCCGCCTCCATATAGCTATCATATGCTCAATATATAGCCCATATGGTCAAGCTGACCTGACCTACTCCCTGGACCACCACGTGCTATGCTGAGCAACGAGAAGGGATAAATCCCTACTCTGTAGCATGTAGGTGTAATCACACACCGTCTGAAGATAGCTGGGCGTGCCCACTGACTGGGTACAACACGGCCCCAACGATAGTCAGAACAGTGAGGTTTCGCATCAGAAGGCTTTCGAGCTTGATATTTCGTTGGATTTTAACGGTCCATTTTATCTTCTTACTATCATGCAAGATCTATGGTGATAGCAGAAGAATAAATATACTTGTGCTAATATTACTTAAAATAGTAAGTAGAAAGCACAATGATCTTATGTGGTAAACGCCCATAAAAGCCTAAGTAAAACCCTAGTTTTACACAAGTCCTCACTTGAGCTCTTTATGGGTCTCTTTCACTTCATCTAGCCCGGCCCGGGCCCAAGGTGCCCTTTGCAGCCTAAATGCGCCCACCAGACTGGTTGCGCCTTTTCTAGAGTCGAACTCTAGACCCACCACCTGGTGAAGCCACTTGCTGCAAGCGTCTCTGCCATGTGTGCTCTGTGCTCATGTCTGATCAAATTACATTTTTAATGTATCTAGACAAGGTTTGACTCGCAGGTCAATTATACAATTTTCATAAATTAAAGTGTGATTCGCAGATCACAGCAAAATTTATAAATCAATTCCAGGCACGCAAGCCCCAGCACAGCACACAAATAAGGGCAGCCCACATAAGATTAAATAGACATCCATTCACCATGATAAACAAGCATCCATGTGATCCAAACAGAAAATAAAATTTTGAAAACCCATGGCATCAATTTTATTTCCTTATGTGCCCTACTACCTTACAACGGTCCATTAATAGGTATACACTCATCAGACCAAGTCAGACCCACTGCCTTTGCACGCACCCAGTCATAACTGACTTGCGTCGACCTTGTGGTCAACTATGCATGCCTTAAGGGCTGAACGTCCCACATGATTTCTGGCAAGCGGGTGTGACCCCGGGCCTTAATCATGATCGTTCACCAGGCGCCTCAATCAGACATCGCTACACGCCCTTCTGCAGTCGACCTATAGCCACCTATATTGCTTGCGCACAGGTGCTATCTGGCCGACCCATCTAGGCTGTCAGATGGTCTGATTAGGCTGTTGGGTCCAGACTTTGAGTAATGACTTCAACCCTATTAACCCGTCTAAGAGTTTAAAGCAGGCGCTTAGATAGATCTAAATGAGGGGGCGCGCATGAAGTAAATTTTTGTTTGAAAAACATCTATGAAACATGCGCAAACTTTAAACAACATGGATACATGCGCAAACACAATATGTAATCTTGTCATCAAGTAAGCGCATGTGAACATGTAGAAGATCTATCCTATAAATCAAACATGGATCACATCAAGGCAATCATATGCAACAAGTCAAAATAAACCTGATGCTCTGATACCAATTGAAGGGTCGAAACCTAAGTCAGATGCGCTTCTAAATCTTTGCATAGGCGGAAAAACTAGGTTTCATGAAGATCGCATGGCTTGTAAGTGTAAGATCCAAGGATCTTAAGTCCTTGTAAGTACTATTCTTGATTTAAATCTTTGGCTGTGATATTTGTCCTATGTTTTGATTTTGTCAACCCTAGGATGGTGTAAGATCCAAGGATCTTGAGTCCTGGTAAGCATTATTTGGATTTAAATAAAATCATTAGCTGTGATATTTTTATGTATTGGTTGTTAATAGTTAATTAACTAGAGATTTTTGGTTGTTAATTTATTGTAAATTAATTAGAGATTATTGTTTGATTATTGGCTGTTAATTTATGATAAATTATTATTGGTTGTTCATGATAAATTAATTAGGATTTATGGGTTGTAAATTGTAAGTTAATTAATTAGACCTTATTGGTTAATTAATTAGACCTTATCGGTTAATTAAATCCTTGTTGGATATTAATTAAATCCTTATTGGATTTGCGCTTAAGTGAATTAATTAATTGGATGTTAATTTAAATTCATATTGGATTTCACTTAAACCATGAGTTATTGGGTTTACACTAATTGGGTTTTAAAATTTGAATTAATGGGTTAATGGGTTAAACCCTTTTGAATTAATTGGTTAGAGGGTGAAAACCTTAAAAACCGAAATTTAAGTGGGTAATTTCGGTTAGGGTAGAGTTTTGGCGATTTTTGGCTTGGAGAAAAACATTGGGCGACGGCTTGAAAGAACTTGGCGATTTCCTTGAAGGCTTGGACGATTTTCCTCTTCCTTTTCCTTGGCCGGCATCTTTGATTTGGGTGGCGTTCTTTTCCATTGGTGGTGGCAAGGCTCTAGACGAATTTTTGGAAGGGTTTTCTTATTAGTATTCACGGTTAAGAGGTGAGTGGAATGTCTTGTTTGACCTATGAACTTAGTTGTGTTAATTGATATATTGAATGGATTGGAAATTTTGGAAATTTTACCATGTTAAAACCGTAATTATGCAAAGTGTATGTAAGGTATGAAAACCGAATTTAGGGCATTGTTATTCATGAGAACCGAATTGTATTTCTCCATGAAAACCTAATTTTCCATGTAAACCGAATTGATCTTGATAATTGTTATGAAAACCGAATTTAGATGTTAATTATGAAAACCGAATTGATCTTGATAATTGTTATGAAAACCGAATTTAGATGTTAATTATGAAAACCGAATTGATCTTGATAATTGGTATGAAAACCGAATTTAGATGTTAATTATGAAAACCGAATTGATCTTGATAATTGGTATGAAAACCGAATTTTGATGTTAATTATGAAAACCGAAATAATCTTGATAATTGTTATGAAAACTGAAATTTTAATTTAATTATGAAAACCGAAATCTTGATGATTATTTAACCAAAAATTTGTATGAAATTTAAGGTGTTTTTATAGGGAATTTTGGTAGCATTAAATCATTGAATTTTGAGTATGAAATCCTTGTTATCTAGATATATTTTTTAGTATGAATTTTGAGTATTAAATCAGTGATTTTATCCCGTTAGTAAGAATACATGTTTTACATTTTATGTTGATTTTATGGATACTTGTTAACTGCAATGTTGAGAAATTGTTTGAGAAATTTGGGTGATAACCTAGTGAGGTTTGACTGAACTAATCAGCATGAAACCTAAGGACCACACTACTTTATATGATTGTTAATATTATGTAATTATGTGATTTTTAAATATTAGGTGTTTATGTGATTTTTTTGGAATACTATGTGATTATGGGAATTTTGAACATTATGTGTTATGTGTTGGTTAGGACTATGGCTAAGTGTAACTGGGTACTCGTTGGATAGTCCTTATGTGATATGTTAAGGGTTTGAATTTCAGCCCTGTATTTGATATGTGAGGAGGTTGATGTTCAGCCTGCCTATTATGATTATTGTGATGGGGGTTGATGTTCAGCCTGCCCGATATGATTTTGTGATGACTATCCTAGAGTCTAGTTGACACTTAGGAGTCCACCTTTGTGAAATATGAAATAAGATATGTCTGTTGTCCAGTAGGAACCTTTTGGGAGAACGGGTTTTGACGCAAAGTGCCATGTCTTGGTCGGACAGGGGCCACCTCTTGATGTCATTACTCTTTTATGTGTTGGGGTGATATAAGACGCAAAGTGCCATGTCTTGATCAGACAGGGGCCACCTCTTGATGTCATTACTCTTTTATGTGTTGGGGTGATATAAGACGCAAAGTGCCATGTCTTGATCAGACAGGGGCCACCTCTTGATGTCATCACTCGGTTTATGATGTTGGGTGTGTGGAGCAAAGTGCCACGCCGTGACTCGGCGGGGGCCACCTCTTGAATCTACACACAATCCATCGATGTGTTTATGGGGTGATAGAGCAAAGTGCCACGTCGTGACCTGGCGGGGGCCACCTCTTGATTCTACTCACTATCCATGTTTATGTGTTGCACGAGATTTTGCAGCTCCCAGTGCTTTGGCCAAGCCGGGTTAGACCATATTGGTCACTACTGAATATGCTGGACAACTAGGTTAATTAAGTATGGTGTGTTTAGTTGGTTTAGAATATATGTGTTTAATTGGGTTAGAGTAAAACTCTAGAACCTGAATTTGTAATATGCTAGTGTGTACATTTAACTGTCTATATGACTTCTGTTTCTTTATTTTGTTATATGTTGACATAATGTTCCTGTTAAAGATTTTTAAAATAATCTGCCTATATTTTTGAATGTATGTTCTGGATGGTCGATTTAGACTATCCACTCACTGGGCTGTGTAGCTCACCCCTCACTATTTTCAGGCATAGAGCAGGGGCGCATGTCTTGAGTGCTTTGGCGTGGATAATTATGCTGTTTGCTGTTTTAAGAATTTTTATGCTTAATTCTTGGGGCCGGTTGTGGCCTTAACATAAATTATATGAACTATGTGAATCATGAGACTATGTGAACTATGTGAATTATGTTGCCGGTTATGGCAGTCTTATGAGTTTGATTTTTGTGTCACCGCGGGCTTCAGCCTGGTTTCGGTGTTTGATATGAGTTTATAAAATCGATTTTGTGATTTTGTTGTGAATTTCGGTTTATGGTGTATTCTTTGTAATCGGTTTTGATATATCTGTAACTTGCATATGTCTAGTGCAAGTATTGCCTGGTGGCAGGTACCTTTTTGGATTTTATGGTTTTGATACGGATTTAATATAGCTGTGGATTTGATATAACTGTTGCCTTGCATATGTCTAGTGCAAGGATTGCGTGGTGGCAGTCTTATGAGATTTGAGTTTTGTGAATTTGTATGTATGAATTTATGGAAATTTTTCAGATCGTGTTTTCTTGAACTCGGTTTTACCTAGCATATGATCGATCTTATATGAAACATCCTGTATCATTTGTGAATTGTGCCATTTGTTTGGGGTTAAGAATGTGGGATGTTACAGAATGGTATCAGAGGAGTTGGCTAGCTAAAACTTAGTTCGGGGGAAAACATGTTTGTGTATTGCTAGACACCTGATAGGTTTATGTTTGATTTCCTTACTGTGGTTGTGAGTGAATTCCAGAAACTGGGTCCTAGTTCTTTTTATGGGGGCTCAGAATCCAGTACTGCCGAGAACTGGCAGTTGTGCTTGGAAAAGATTTTCCAAGTCATGCGCTGCTCAGATGAGGATAAGTTATGTCTGACCACCTATATGATGCGTGGGGACGCAGATGAGTGGTGGAAGGGCGTGGTGAGACTTGCCGAAGAAAGACATGAGACTGTAGATTGGCCTTACTTCTTGTCTCGATTTAACGAGAAGTACTTCCCAGATAGTTTGGTGGAGGACCGAGAAGTGGCGTTTATTCACTTGGAGCAGGGTGATATGACTGTGGACCAGTATGAATTACAGTTCACGAAATTGGGAAAGTATGCTCCTCACCTGATAAACACTGAAAAGAGGAGAGCTACCAAGTTTCTCAGAGGTCTCAGATGGGACATTAGAGAGCAGGTTGGTGCTCAGCATTTGGAGACCTATGTTGAGACTGTTGGGCGAGCACACACCATTGAGAGATACATAGCTGAGAGGAGTTCTCATGTTGCCGTGATAGTGGTTCCTGCAGCTGAGGCGGCGGTTCCTCAGTATGGCAGTGGCGGCAAGGGTAAGAAGTACCCTAAACATAAGGACTACAAAAAGAGCAGGTATAAGCCTTACTCTTACAAGGCACCGCAGAAGTCCAGGGATACACCGCAGCAGTTCAGAGATGCCAGGGATGTAAGAAACGGTATCACTTGTAGTTATTGTGGGCTCAAGGGACACCTAGTGAAAGACTGTCATAAGAAGAATGGGGTGTGTTTCAGGTGTAAGAAACCAGGGCACATGGTCAAGGACTGCAAAGAGCCTGAGATGCAGAATAGAGGCGCAGAGAAGCCTACAGTCCAGACACGAGTTTATGCTGTGGCTGAGAAGGATACACGAGCTTCCCGATCCGTCGTGGAAGGTACCTTATTTGTATTTGATCAGTCAGCTCGTATCTTATTTGACCCTGGTGCAAATTTGTCTTTTGTATCTGTTAAGTTTGCTGCATGTTTACCTGTGTTACCTAAGATGCTAGACTATGTTGTGTCTGTGAGTACTCCCTTAGGAAAATCATTGTCTACAGATACTGTTTGTGCTGATTGTGTAGTGCATGTAGAGGGTTATGAGTTTCTGGTAGAGCTAATCCTTTTAGACATGCAAGACTATGATGTCATCCTAGGTATGGATTGGTTGTCTTCGCATCATGCTACTGTGGATTGCTTTGAGAAAGTAATCACTTTAAATCTGCTTGATGGGAGTAGGATTTTTGTGAGAGGTCTAGTGTCAGACCAAGGACCGCATGTAATATCTTTCCTGCAGGCCAGGAAGTTACTTGCTAATGGGTGCAAGGGTTATCTTGCGCATGTTAAGGTGCAGGATGATTCTACTTCTGATCTGACTCAGATGGAGGTGGTGAAAGAATTTCCTGATGTGTTCTCTGAGGAATTTTCAGGCTTGCCACCAATAAGAGAAGTAGAATTTGGCATTGAGTTGGCGCCAGGTACGGCACCTATCTCCAGAGCTCCTTATCGTATGGCTACTTCAGAGTTGGCCGAGCTTAAGAAACAACTGGAGGAATTGCTAGAGAAAGGGTATATTCGGCCTAGTGCTTCTCCCTGGGGAGCGCCAGTGTTATTTGTGAAGAAGAAAGATGGAACCCTGAGGATGTGTATAGACTACAGGCAACTGAACCAAGTGACTATCAAGAATAAGTATCCTCTTCCCAGAATTGATGATCTATTTGATCAATTACAGGGAGCGACAGTGTTCTCTAAGATTGATCTGAGATCAGGATATTATCAGCTTAGAGTCAAGGATGAGGATATATTTAAGACTGCTTTCAGGACCAGGTATGGGCATTTCGAATTTTTAGTTATGCCTTTTGGACTGACAAATGCACCTGCTGTCTTCATGGATTTGATGAACAGGGTATTCCATGAGTTGCTTGACTCTTGTGTGGTGGTCTTTATAGACGATATATTGGTGTACTCTCAGACTACCTCAGATCATGTCAGTGACTTGCGCAGAGTGCTGGAGGTTCTGAGGAAGAACCGATTATATGCCAAGGCTAGTAAGTGTGAGTTCTGGCTAGAGAAAATCAGCTTCTTGGGACATGTGATTTCTGGTCAGGGGGTGTCTGTGGATCCAGTTAAAGTGCAAGCCATTCTCAATTGGGGAAGACCGACTAGTGCTACTGATATCAGAAGTTTCCTGGGTTTAGCAGGTTACTACCGGAGATTTGTTGAGGGATTCTCCAAGTTGGCGGGTCCTTTAACTAAATTAAACAGAAAGGAGGCCAAGTTTATTTGGGATGATAAGTGTGAAGAGAGCTTTCAAGAGCTGAAAAGGAGGTTGACTAGTACACCAATCCTCATTATTCCTAGTGATGGGGAAAGGTTTACTGTTTATACGGATGCTTCTGGCAAAGGGTTGGGTTGTGTCTTGATGCAAAAGGGTTCTGTGGTAGCCTATGCTTCGAGACAACTGAAGGAGTATGAACTGAACTACCCTACTCATGATTTAGAGTTGGCGGCCGTAGTCTTTGCTTTGAAGATATGGCGTCACTATTTGTTGGGTCAGGAGTTCGATCTGTTCACTGATCACCAGAGTCTCAAGTATATCTTCACTCAGAAGGAGTTGAATATGAGACAGAGAAGATGGATGGAGTTGATCAAAGATTATGACTTCTCTATTCAGTATCAGGCTGGAAAGGCCAATGTAGTGGCGGATGCACTGAGCAGACATCCAGTTACTTCAGTAGCTGCTTTACGGGTTAGTGAGTGGCGGTTACTGCAGGAGTTCAGCGATCTCAGGATCAGTGTTTCTCCTAAAGTTCAGTCTGGTTATGTGGCTTTTCTCAGAGTACAGTCTGCTTTGTTGCAGAAGATCAGAGATCAGCAGTCTGTGGATCCGAGATTAGTTCAGATCAGGGATAGTCTGGTTGATGGAGCAGTTCAGGATTTTAGCCTGTCTGATGATGGTATTCTTCGGTTTCGTGGAAGGGTATGTGTCCCTGAGGAACCGAGCTTGAGGAAAGAAATATTGGAGGACAGCCATAACTCCAAATATTCTCTACATCCTGGTGTGACAAAGATGTATCAGGACCTCAAGAAAAGTTTTTGGTGGCCGGGTATGAAGAAAGAAATAACTGATTTTGTCTCTAAGTGTTTAACCTGTCAGACTGTAAAGGCTGAACATCAGAAGCCTGGTGGTTTGTTACAGTCCCTTCCTATTCCTGAGTGGAAGTGGGAATGCATCAGTATGGATTTTGTATGTGGTTTGCCCAGAACCAGATTGGGTCATGATGCTATTTGGGTGATTGTTGGTAGACTCACTAAATCAGCCCATTTTCTTCCGATTAAGATGACTTATTCTCTAGAGAGACTGGCTAGATTATATATTGATGAGATAGTCCGACTGCATGGAGTGCCTGTTGATATCGTGTCTGATAGGGACTCTCAGTTTTTGTCCAGATTTTGGAAGAGCTTACAGGAGGGTTTGGGTACTAAGTTGAGTTTTAGTACAGCATACCATCCTCAGTCTGATGGCCAGACGGAGCGTACTATACAGACTCTAGAAGACTTGTTGAGAGCTTATGTGGTTGATTGGAGTTCTGAGTGGAATCGGGATCTATCTTTGATAGAGTTCACTTATAATAATAGCTTCCACTCCAGTATTCAGATGGCTCCTTATGAGGCTTTGTATGGGAGAAGGTGTAGGACTCCCTTGTGTTGGGAGGAAACTGGTGACAGAATGATTTTGAGATCTGATGCAGTTCAGGAGACTACTGATAAGGTCAGAGAGATCCAGGATAAACTGAAAATTGCTCGGGACAGACAGAAGAGTTATGCTGACGACCGTCGTCGTTCCTTGGAGTTTATGGTAGGGGACCATGTGTTCTTGAAGGTGTCGCCTACTAAGGGTGTTATGAGATTTGGCAAAAAGGGCAAGTTGAGCCCTAGGTTTGTAGGCCCTTTTGATATTATTGAGAGAGTTGGTCCAGTGGCTTACCGGTTAGCTTTACCTCCTGCTTTGGATCATGTGCATAATGTATTCCATGTCTCTGCTTTGAGGAAATATCATCCTGATCCATCTCATGTGTTGGAGTTGGAACCTCTTCAGATTCAGAGTGACTTGACATTTGAGGAAAGACCTCTTCGGATTGTGGATAGAAAGGATAAAGTTCTGAGGAACAAGACTATACCTTTGGTAAAGGTTATCTGGGGAAATCAGTCAGTTGAGGAGGCGACATGGGAGACTGAAGCTGATATGAGGAAATTTTATGCTTACCTCTTTGATGATATGGATGCTGAGCTTTAGAGGACTAAACCTTTATAAGGAGGGAGGGATGTAAGATCCAAGGATCTTGAGTCCTGGTAAGCATTATTTGGATTTAAATAAAATCATTAGCTGTGATATTTTTATGTATTGGTTGTTAATAGTTAATTAACTAGAGATTTTTGGTTGTTAATTTATTGTAAATTAATTAGAGATTATTGTTTGATTATTGGCTGTTAATTTATGATAAATTATTATTGGTTGTTCATGATAAATTAATTAGGATTTATGGGTTGTAAATTGTAAGTTAATTAATTAGACCTTATTGGTTAATTAATTAGACCTTATCGGTTAATTAAATCCTTGTTGGATATTAATTAAATCCTTATTGGATTTGCGCTTAAGTGAATTAATTAATTGGATGTTAATTTAAATTCATATTGGATTTCACTTAAACCATGAGTTATTGGGTTTACACTAATTGGGTTTTAAAATTTGAATTAATGGGTTAATGGGTTAAACCCTTTTGAATTAATTGGTTAGAGGGTTAAAACCTTGAAAACCGAAATTTAAGTGGGTAATTTCGGTTAGGGTAGAGTTTTGGCGATTTTTGGCTTGGAGAAAAACATTGGGCGACGGCTTGAAAGAACTTGGCGATTTCCTTGAAGGCTTGGACGATTTTCCTCTTCCTTTTCCTTGGCCGGCATCTTTGATTTGGGTGGCGTTCTTTTCCATTGGTGGTGGCAAGGCTCTAGACGAATTTTTGGAAGGGTTTTCTTATTAGTATTCACGGTTAAGAGGTGAGTGGAATGTCTTGTTTGACCTATGAACTTAGTTGTGTTAATTGATATATTGAATGGATTGGAAATTTTGGAAATTTTACCATGTTAAAACCGTAATTATGCAAAGTGTATGTAAGGTATGAAAACCGAATTTAGGGCATTGTTATTCATGAGAACCGAATTGTATTTCTCCATGAAAACCTAATTTTCCATGTAAACCGAATTGATCTTGATAATTGTTATGAAAACCGAATTTAGATGTTAATTATGAAAACCGAATTGATCTTGATAATTGTTATGAAAACCGAATTTAGATGTTAATTATGAAAACCGAATTGATCTTGATAATTGGTATGAAAACCGAATTTAGATGTTAATTATGAAAACCGAATTGATCTTGATAATTGGTATGAAAACCGAATTTTGATGTTAATTATGAAAACCGAAATAATCTTGATAATTGTTATGAAAACTGAAATTTTGATTTAATTATGAAAACCGAAATCTTGATGATTATTTAACCGAAAATTTGTATGAAATTTAAGGTGTTTTTATAGGGAATTTTGGTAGCATTAAATCATTGAATTTTGAGTATGAAATCCTTGTTATCTAGATATATTTTTTAGTATGAATTTTGAGTATTAAATCAGTGATTTTATCCCGTTAGTAAGAATACATGTTTTACATTTTATGTTGATTTTATGGATACTTGTTAACTGCAATGTTGAGAAATTGTTTGAGAAATTTGGGTGATAACCTAGTGAGGTTTGACTGAACTAATCAGCATGAAACCTAAGGACCACACTACTTTATATGATTGTTAATATTATGTAATTATGTGATTTTTAAATATTAGGTGTTTATGTGATTTTTTTGGAATACTATGTGATTATGGGAATTTTGAACATTATGTGTTATGTGTTGGTTAGGACTATGGCTAAGTGTAACCGGGTACTCGTTGGATAGTCCTTATGTGATATGTTAAGGGTTTGAATTTCAGCCCTGTATTTGATATGTGAGGAGGTTGATGTTCAGCCTGCCTATTATGATTATTGTGATGGGGGTTGATGTTCAGCCTGCCCGATATGATTTTGTGATGACTATCCTAGAGTCTAGTTGACACTTAGGAGTCCACCTTTGTGAAATATGAAATAAGATATGTCTGTTGTCCAGTAGGAACCTTTTGGGAGAACGGGTTTTGACGCAAAGTGCCATGTCTTGGTCGGACAGGGGCCACCTCTTGATGTCATTACTCTTTTATGTGTTGGGGTGATATAAGACGCAAAGTGCCATGTCTTGATCAGACAGGGGCCACCTCTTGATGTCATTACTCTTTTATGTGTTGGGGTGATATAAGACGCAAAGTGCCATGTCTTGATCAGACAGGGGCCACCTCTTGATGTCATCACTCGGTTTATGATGTTGGGTGTGTGGAGCAAAGTGCCACGCCGTGACTCGGCGGGGGCCACCTCTTGAATCTACACACAATCCATCGATGTGTTTATGGGGTGATAGAGCAAAGTGCCACGTCGTGACCTGGCGGGGGCCACCTCTTGATTCTACTCACTATCCATGTTTATGTGTTGCACGAGATTTTGCAGCTCCCAGTGCTTTGGCCAAGCCGGGTTAGACCATATTGGTCACTACTGAATATGCTGGACAACTAGGTTAATTAAGTATGGTGTGTTTAGTTGGTTTAGAATATATGTGTTTAATTGGGTTAGAGTAAAACTCTAGAACCTGAATTTGTAATATGCTAGTGTGTACATTTAACTGTCTATATGACTTCTGTTTCTTTATTTTGTTATATGTTGACATAATGTTCCTGTTAAAGATTTTTAAAATAATCTGCCTATATTTTTGAATGTATGTTCTGGATGGTCGATTTAGACTATCCACTCACTGGGCTGTGTAGCTCACCCCTCACTATTTTCAGGCATAGAGCAGGGGCGCATGTCTTGAGTGCTTTGGCGTGGATAATTATGCTGTTTGCTGTTTTAAGAATTTTTATGCTTAATTCTTGGGGCCGGTTGTGGCCTTAACATAAATTATATGAACTATGTGAATCATGAGACTATGTGAACTATGTGAATTATGTTGCCGGTTATGGCAGTCTTATGAGTTTGATTTTTGTGTCACCGCGGGCTTCAGCCTGGTTTCGGTGTTTGATATGAGCTTATAAAATCGATTTTGTGATTTTGTTGTGAATTTCGGTTTATGGTGTATTCTTTGTAATCGGTTTTGATATATCTGTAACTTGCATATGTCTAGTGCAAGTATTGCCTGGTGGCAGGTACCTTTTTGGATTTTATGGTTTTGATACGGATTTAATATAGCTGTGGATTTGATATAACTGTTGCCTTGCATATGTCTAGTGCAAGGATTGCGTGGTGGCAGTCTTATGAGATTTGAGTTTTGTGAATTTGTATGTATGAATTTATGGAAATTTTTCAGATCGTGTTTTCTTGAACTCGGTTTTACCTAGCATATGATCGATCTTATATGAAACATCCTGTATCATTTGTGAATTGTGCCATTTGTTTGGGGTTAAGAATGTGGGATGTTACAGATGGGGGAGAATTTTATCCCTAAAACCTTTAGGGGTTATTTATAAATTAGTGGAAATGGGTTAGTGGATATTAATTTAAGCCTTACCGGATTTTGACTCTAGTAATTAATTAATTAGAGCTTATTGGATGTTAATTTAATCTTTATTGGATTTTCATTTAAGTGAATAATTAACTATGGGTTATTGGGTTTACATTTAATTTAGATGGATATTGGGTTTAAAATTTGAATTAGTGGATTAATTCATAAACCCTATTTTGGACCTATACCTTAATTAGAAATCCGAAATTTTAGGTAAAAGGAAATTTTTGGCTTAGCTATTTTGGTACTTGGGGCGAAAAGAAAAAAAAACCTTAGGGGCGGCGGTTTGAAGGCTTGGGCGATTCCTTGGAGGCTTGGACGAAATTCTTCTTCTTCCTTTTTCCCTTGGCCGGCGTTCCTTGGTGCTTGGTGGCGTTTTCTCTTCCTTTGGTGGCGTCTACCTAAGAACATTGGTGGAACTTTAAGACCCTTAGACGAGTTTTGTGGAGAGAATTTCACCTTGGTGTTCACGGTTCAAGATAAGAGGTGAGTGGGGTGTCTTATTCGAATTCTATCCACTTGGTTGTGCTAGATGATAAGTTTGATTGCTTGGAAATTTCACCATGCTAAGAACCGAAACTCAAGGTGTATCTATCATGAAAACCGAAATCTTGCAACATGAAATTTAAGATATTTCTTATATGGAATTTAGGTAGCTCTAAATCGGTGATTCTTGAGCATGAAATTCTTATTAACTAGGGTTTAAATTTTAAGTGGATAATATGCTAGTAATTGTAGAAACCGTGGGTTACATGTGGGTATCATGTGAAGTAGGTTGTAAGAATACAAATTTTAATCCTATGTTGATTTTATGTTATATATATCTATGGCCATGTATGGCCATGTATCCTTGTTTGAGAAACCTGGGTGATAACTTAGCAAGGTTACACTAAACTGATCAGTATGAAACCTAAGGACTCTACACTACATTATGCGGTTATGCGGTTTTATGTGTTGTGGTCTGTGTACCCGTTATGGGATGGATAGGACTAAGGCTAAGTGTAACTGTGTACTCAAGGGGATAGTCTATATGTGATATGTTAGGGGTTAGAGATTTCAGCCCTGTGTATTGTGATATGTGAGGGGTTGATGTTTCAGCCCTGCCTGTTGTGATATTGTGGTAGAAGTGACTATCCTAGAGTCTGGTCGACACTTAGGAGTCCACTTTTGTGAAATAAGATATAAGGTGTGTCTAGTGGTTGTTCAGGTAAAGAACCCTTTGGGAGAACGAGTGATTGATGCAAAGTGCCATGTCTTGGTCGGACAGGGGCCACCCATTGATTTCATCACTCTTAGACTTTTAGATTCTTGTGTTATGGGGTGGTGTAGATCAAGGTATCACATCTTGACCGGATGGGGATCACCTCTTGAGTCTACACACCGTCCATGTGTGTGTTGCATGCGATTTGCAGGCTTCTCCCAGTGCTTAGGCCAGAGCCGGGTTGGACCCTAGGGGTCACTCTTGATTTATGCTGGACAACTAAGTGGTTGGTGTGTTTAGTTGGTTTAGAGTATGGCTCTAGATCCTTGGTTACTCTGTGGTGACAATTGCGTGATGCCTTAGCAGTGTTCATCTGATTGTTTATATGATTTCCTTTCTTTGCTTTTGTTATATGTTGGCATGATGTTCTGTTAAAGGTTTTTAAAATAATCTGCATGTATCTTTAAGTGTATATTATGGATGGTCGATTAAGACTATCCACTCACTGGGCTGTGTAGCTCACCCCTTACTGTTTATAGGTGTAGAGCAGGAGCCCACTGCCTGAGTTAGTGTTTGATATGGATATTGTGATTTTCCCTACAACTATGCTGGTTTGATGTACAAGACTTTTGTGCTTAGTTAACTGGGGCCGGTTATGGCCAAACCTTGTGAACTCGCGTTGCCGGTTGTGGCAGTTTTGAGATTTTGATTTTGTGTCACCGAGGGCTTGGGCCTAGTTTCGGTGTTTGATATCATTAACGTTAGTTCTATGAATTTATAGAATCGATATGGTGGCTTTGCTTCGAATTTGGGTCGATTTGTATTTTTTTGATCAGATTTGATATAAATGTGATTTATGGATTTTACGTATTTTATATGGTTTTGATATACTATTGCCTTGCATATGTCTAGTGCAAGGATTGCGTGGTGGCAGGTACATTTGTGAAATTATGTTTCGTGGAGATTCTATGGATGGATTCTCGAAATTTTTTTTTTCATCGGACCTTTCCTGAACTTGGTTTTACTTAGCGTGTGCATCGATCCTGTGGGATAACATCCTGTTCCTCTATGACTTGTGTTGCTTGTTTGGGTTAAGATAACGGGATGTGACAGAATGGTATCAGAGGAGTTGGCTAGCTAAAACTTAGTTCGGGGGAAAACATGTTTGTGTATTGCTAGACACCTGATAGGTTTATGTTTGCTTTCCTTACTATGGTGTGTGTGTGTAGGAATTTAAGATGGTGCGATCCAGAGGAAATGCTAGCGGTGAGGGTGAGCAGACCTCAGATCTCACGAGAGCCATTGAGGCTCTGACAGGCATGGTACAGCAACAGGGTGCCATGATAGAGAGGCAAGCTCAGATGCTGCAGCAGCAACAGACTCAGCATCAAGAAGCGCAACAGCAGCTCTTGCAGCAATTGACTCAGGAGAGATCCCAGACTACTACTCGGGTGGTGGGGAATGACTCTCAGGAAGACGCTCACAGGCGCTATGCCTCGCTTGTGAGTGAATTCCAGAAACTGGGTCCTAGCTCTTTTTATGGGGGCCCAGAATCAAGTACTGCAGAGAACTGGCAGTTGTGCTTGGAAAAGATTTTTCAAGTCATGCGTTGCTCCGATGAGGACAAGCTGTGTCTTACCACCTATATGATGCGTGGTGACGCAGATGAGTGGTGGAAGGGCGTGGTGAGGCTAGCTGCGGAAAGACATGAAACAGTAAATTGGCCCTACTTCTTGTCTCGATTTAACGAGAAGTACTTCCCCGATAGCTTAGTGGAGGCCCGGGAGGTGGAATTTATTCACCTGGAGCAGGGTGATATGACTGTGGACCAGTATGAGTTGCAGTTCACTAAGTTGGGAAAGTATGCCCCTCACCTGATAAACACTGAAAAGAGGAGGGCTACCAAGTTTCTCAGAGGTCTCAGATGGGACATTCGAGAACAGGTTGGTGCTCAGCACTTGGAGACTTATATTGAGACTGTTGGGCGAGCACGCACCATCGAGAGATACATATCTGAGAGGAGTTCTAGTGCTGCCATGACTGTGATTCCTGCAGTTGAGGCGGCAGCTCCTCAGTACGGTGATGGCGGCAAGGGTAAGAAGTACCCTAAGCATAAGGACTACAAGAAGAGCAGGTATAAGCCTTACTCTCACAAGGCACCGCAGCAGTCCAGGGATGCAAAGAATAGTAACACTGAGGACCGGAATTGTCATCATTGTGGGCTCAAGGGACATCTGATGAGAGACTGTTTTAAGAAGAATGGTGTATGCTTCAGGTGTAAGAAACCTGGACACATGATCAAGGACTGCAAAGAGCCTGAGATGCAGCAGAGAGGCACAGATAAGCCTACAGTCCAGACCCGAGTTTATGCCGTGGCTGAGAAGGATACACGGGCTTCCCGATCCATCATGGAAGGTACCTTATGTGTATTCGATCAGTTAGCTCGCATCTTATTTGACCCTGGTGCAAATTTATCTTTTGTATCTGTTAGATTTGCTGCATGTTTACCTGTATTACCTAAGGTGCTAGATTATGTGGTGTCTGTAAGTACTCCCTTAGGAAAATCATCATCTACAGATACTGTTTGTGCTGATTGTGTAGTGCATGTAGAGGGTTATGAGTTTCTTGTAGATCTAATCCTTTTAGACATGCAAGACTATGATGTCATCCTAGGTATGGATTGGTTATCCTCGCATCATGCCACTGTGGATTGCTTTGAGAAAGTAATCACCTTGAATCTGCTAGATGGGAGTCGGCTTTTTGTGAGAGGTCTAGTGTCAGACCAAGGACCACATGTGATATCTTTCCTGCAGGCCAGAAAGTTACTTGCTAGTGGGTGTAAGGGTTATCTTGCACATGTTAAGGTGCAGGATGATTCTACTCCTGATTTGACTCAGATGGCGGTGGTGCAAGAGTTTCCTGATGTGTTCTCTGAGGAATTTTCAGGCTTGCCACCAATGCGAGAGGTAGAGTTTGGCATTGAGTTGGTGCCAGGTACTGCACCTATCTCCAGAGCTCCTTACCGCATGGCTACCTCAGAGTTGGCCGAGCTTAAGAAGCAACTGGAGGAATTGCTCGAGAAAGGTTACATCCGACTAGTGCTACTGAGATCAGAAGTTTCCTGGGTCTAGCAGGTTACTACCGGAGGTTTGTTGAGGGATTCTCCAAGCTGGAGGGTCCTTTAACTAAATTGACCAGAAAGGAGGCCAAGTTTAATTGGGATGACAAGTGTGAGGAGAGCTTTCAGGAGCTAAAGAGAAGGTTGACTAGTACACCGATCCTCATTATTCCTAGTGATGGGGAAAGGTTTACCGTCTATACGGATGCTTCAGGCAAGGGGTTGGGTTGTGTCTTGATGCAGAAGGGTACTGTGGTAGCCTATGCTTCGAGACAACTGAAGGAGTATGAGTTGAACTACCCTACTCATGACTTAGAGTTGGCGGCCGTAGTCTTTGCTCTGAAGATATGGCGCCACTTTTTGTTGGGTCAGGAGTTTGATCTGTTCACTGACCACCAGAGTCTCAAGTACATCTTCACTCAGAAGGAGTTGAACATGAGACAGAGAAGATGGATGGAGTTGATCAAAGACTATGACTTCGCTATTCAGTATCAGGTTGGAAAGGCCAATGTAGTGGCTGATGCACTGAGCAGACATCCAGTTACTTCAGTAGCGGCACTACGGGTCAGTGAGTGGCAGTTACTGCAGGAGTTCAGAGATCTCAGGATCAGTGTTTCTCCTAGAGTTCAGTCGGGTTATGTGGCTTTCCTCAGAGTACAGTCTGCTCTGTTGCAGAAGATCAGAGATCAGCAGTCTGTGGATCCGAGATTAGCTCAGATCAGGGATAGTTTGTTTGCGGGTGCAGTTCAGGATTTTAGCTTGTCTGATGATGGTGTTCTTCGGTTCCGTGGAAGGGTGTGTGTCCCGGAGGAACCGAGCTTGAGGAAAGAAATATTGGAGGATAGCCATAACTCCAAATATTCTCTACACCCTCGTGTGACTAAGATGTATCAGGACCTCAAGAAGAGCTTTTGGTGGCCGGGTATGAGGAAAGAGGTATTTGATTTTGTCTCTAGGTGTTTAACCTGTCAGACTGTAAAGGCTGAACACCAGAAGCCTGGTGGTTTGTTGCAGCCCCTTCCTATTCCTGAGTGGGAGTGGGAATGCATCAGTATGGACTTTGTGTGTGGTTTGCCCAGAACCAGATTGGGTCATGATGCTATTTGGGTGATTGTTGATAGACTCACTAAATCAGCCCACTTTCTCCCGATCAAGATGACTTATCCTTTAGAGAGACTAGCTAGGTTGTACATTGATGAGATAGTCAGACTGCATGGAGTGCCTATTGATATTGTGTCTGATAGGGACTCTCGGTTTCTGTCCAGGTTTTGGAAGAGCTTACAGGAGGGTTTGGGTACTAAGTTGAGTTGTAGTACCGCATACCATCCTCAGTCTGATGGCCAGACGGAGCGTACTATCCAGACTCTAGAAGACCTGTTGAGAGCTTATGTGGTTGATTGGAGTTCTGAGTGGGACCGGGATCTACCTTTGATAGAGTTCACCTATAATAATAGCTTCCACTCCAGTATTCAGATGGCTCCTTATGAGGCTTTGTATGGGAGAAGGTGTACTCCCTTGTGTTGGGAGGAAACCGGTGATAGATTGATTTTGAGATCTGATGCAGTACAGGAGACTACTGATAAGGTCAAAGAGATTCAGGATAAACTGAAGATTTCTCGGGACAGACAGAAGAGTTATGCTGATGACCGTCGTCGTCCCCTAGAGTTTATGGTAGGGGATCATGTTTTCTTAAAGGTGTCACCGACTAAGGGTGTTATGCGGTTTGGCAAGAAAGGAAAGCTAAGCCCTAGGTTTGTAGGCCCTTTTGACATTATTGAGAGAGTTGGTCCAGTGGCTTACAGGTTAGCTTTACCTCCTGCTTTGGAACATTTGCATAATGTATTCCATGTTTCTGCTTTGAGGAAATATCATCCTGATCCATCTCATGTATTGGAGTTGGGACCTCTTCAGATTCAGAGTGATTTGACCCTTGAGGAAAGACCTCTCCGGATTGTGGATAGAAAGGATAAAGTTCTGAGGAACAAGTCTATACCTTTGGTAAAGGTTATCTGGGGAAATCAGTCGGTTGAGGAGGCGACCTGGGAGACTGAAGCTGATATGAGGACGTTTTATGCTTATCTTTTTGATGATATGAATGTTGAGCTTTAGAGGACTAAAGCTTTATAAGGAGGGAGGAATGTAAGATCCAAGGATCTTAAGTCCTTGTAAGTACTATTCTTGATTTAAATCTTTGGCTGTGATATTTGTCCTATGTTTTGATTTTGTCAACTCTAGGATGGGGGAGAATTTTATCCCTAAAACCTTTAGGGGTTATTTATAAATTAGTGGAAATGGGTTAGTGGATATTAATTTAAGCCTTACCGGATTTTGACTCTAGTAATTAATTAATTAGAGCTTATTGGATGTTAATTTAATCTTTATTGGATTTTCATTTAAGTGAATAATTAACTATGGGTTATTGGGTTTACATTTAATTTAGATGGATATTGGGTTTAAAATTTGAATTAGTGGATTAATTCATAAACCCTATTTTGGACCTATACCTTAATTAGAAATCCGAAATTTTAGGTAAAAGGAAATTTTTGGCTTAGCTATTTTGGTACTTGGGGCGAAAAGAAAAAAAAACCTTAGGGGCGGCGGTTTGAAGGCTTGGGCGATTCCTTGGAGGCTTGGACGAAATTCTTCTTCTTCCTTTTTCCCTTGGCCGGCGTTCCTTGGTGCTTGGAGGCGTTTTCTCTTCCTTTGGTGGCGTCTACCTAAGAACATTGGTGGAACTTTAAGACCCTTAGACGAGTTTTGTGGAGAGAATTTCACCTTGGTGTTCACGGTTCAAGATAAGAGGTGAGTGGGGTGTCTTATTCGAATTCTATCCACTTGGTTGTGCTAGATGATAAGTTTGATTGCTTGGAAATTTCACCATGCTAAGAACCGAAACTCAAGGTGTATCTATCATGAAAACCGAAATCTTGCAACATGAAATTTAAGATATTTCTTATATGGAATTTAGGTAGCTCTAAATCGGTGATTCTTGAGCATGAAATTCTTATTAACTAGGGTTTAAATTTTAAGTGGATAATATGCTAGTAATTGTAGAAACCGTGGGTTACATGTGGGTATCATGTGAAGTAGGTTGTAAGAATACAAATTTTAATCCTATGTTGATTTTATGTTATATATATCTATGGCCATGTATGGCCATGTATCCTTGTTTGAGAAACCTGGGTGATAACTTAGCAAGGTTACACTAAACTGATCAGTATGAAACCTAAGGACTCTACACTACATTATGCGGTTATGCGGTTTTATGTGTTGTGGTCTGTGTACCCGTTATGGGATGGATAGGACTAAGGCTAAGTGTAACTGTGTACTCAAGGGGATAGTCTATATGTGATATGTTAGGGGTTAGAGATTTCAGCCCTGTGTATTGTGATATGTGAGGGGTTGATGTTTCAGCCCTGCCTGTTGTGATATTGTGGTAGAAGTGACTATCCTAGAGTCTGGTCGACACTTAGGAGTCCACTTTTGTGAAATAAGATATAAGGTGTGTCTAGTGGTTGTTCAGGTAAAGAACCCTTTGGGAGAACGAGTGATTGATGCAAAGTGCCATGTCTTGGTCGGACAGGGGCCACCCATTGATTTCATCACTCTTAGACTTTTAGATTCTTGTGTTATGGGGTGGTGTAGATCAAGGTATCACATCTTGACCGGATGGGGATCACCTCTTGAGTCTACACACCGTCCATGTGTGTGTTGCATGCGATTTGCAGGCTTCTCCCAGTGCTTAGGCCAGAGCCGGGTTGGACCCTAGGGGTCACTCTTGATTTATGCTGGACAACTAAGTGGTTGGTGTGTTTAGTTGGTTTAGAGTATGGCTCTAGATCCTTGGTTACTCTGTGGTGACAATTGCGTGATGCCTTAGCAGTGTTCATCTGATTGTTTATATGATTTCCTTTCTTTGCTTTTGTTATATGTTGGCATGATGTTCTGTTAAAGGTTTTTAAAATAATCTGCATGTATCTTTAAGTGTATATTATGGATGGTCGATTAAGACTATCCACTCACTGGGCTATGTAGCTCACCCCTTACTGTTTACAGGTGTAGAGTAGGAGCCCACTGCCTGAGTTAGTGTTTGATATGGATATTGTGATTTTCCCTACAACTATGCTGGTTTGATGTACAAGACTTTTGTGCTTAGTTAACTGGGGCCGGTTATGGCCAAACCTTGTGAACTCGCGTTGCCGGTTGTGGCAGTTTTGAGATTTTGATTTTGTGTCACCGAGGGCTTGGGCCTGGTTTCGGTGTTTGATATCATTAACGTTAGTTCTATGAATTTATAGAATCGATATGGTGGCTTTGCTTCGAATTTCGGGTCGATTTGTATTTTTCGATCAGATTTGATATAAATGTGATTTATGGATTTTACGTATTTTATATGGTTTTGATATACTGTTGCCTTGCATATGTCTAGTGCAAGGATTGCGTGGTGGCAGGTACATTTGTGAAATTATGTTTCGTGGAGATTCTATGGATGGATTCTCGAAATTTTTTTTTTCATCGGACCTTTCCTGAACTTGGTTTTACTTAGCGTGTGCATCGATCCTGTGGGATAACATCCTGTTCCTCTATGACTTGTGTTGCTTGTTTGGGTTAAGATAACGGGATGTGACAGTAAGTATAACCAACCATAAGAGGATGATTGAAGCATTACCATGGCCATTGCTCGAGTGATGACTTGGAAGAAGAAAGGGCGATCGGCTCTTCTCCAAAGAGGTCACACACAAGATGTTGAAGGCTTACTCCCTTGTGCTCTTTGTGCTAGCAAAGATCCAAGGAAAACTTGATCGTGTACAAGGAGATGTTTTTCTCTCTCGGCTGTTCGAACTCTCTTCCTTGGCGTGAAGACTCACTACCACACGAGAGGAAAACGGGAGGAGAAGAGGGGGCGAGCCACGTTACAATCGTGGAGGCGTTTTCCAAAATGGAAAACCGACTTCCAAATATAGTAAGTGCTTAATACTCATGCATTCACTCAAAGTGAACCATCGAAACTTCCTTCTCCTTTGAACCAAGCGTTCACTAAGTGAACCGGTTCAATTCTATTTGGTTCAAAGACCAAATCGAACCAGCCATGGTTTAGATCTCTTTGAACCAAATGGCTCTAGATCTAACCACACATCTCTTGATCTTCTTGATCTCATCGATCAAGCATCAATTCTCCCGATCGAAGCTTACCGATCTCAAGCCCTAATCAATCAAACATGATCAGACCAGATCTCACTTCAAATCAGAGTTTAAATTCCTTTAAATTGGACTAAAACAATTCAATCCACACGATCTGATATAAGTAAGCCATATCATCAAATTGTGCGACCCTAAGGGTTTCCTTCAACGTCGGTAACGATAACTTACATTATCACGATCAGAGAGGGGTATCTAGCAACACATCACTATCTCCCGATATGAAGGAAAGAGTCTTCCAAGACTACACCCAAACCACAGCACAAGTGTGAATCCAATTCACTTGGCATACATGTTTCCTTTGCTACTGGATGTTCTCATTGGACAAGCGTGTCAAGCGTGTAACTCCAACATGATGAGAATGGTTAGATCAGATGAACATAGTCATCTGGGTATGGCCATACACTTTCTCAACCATCTCATCCAGGGGGCCCCTTTAGAACATCACACTCCAATAAGGAGAGGCAATCCTTTATCTATCACTAGTGCCCTAACATGACTCATGCCCATTATCCAAGATAATCCTTAACCATTAATTTTTCAAATGATATTGAACTACCTCAAGATAATGCCAATCATCATTTAGAAACAGAAGTGATCTCAAGTCAGAGGAAATATGCCATTTGCTTGCATACAAGGATTATTCACATTGTGACAAACAATTGAACATCCTAAGTAGGGTCAGTCCAGTACATCCAATGCACCTGTGTGTCTAAATCTTATTCCATGCTTGAAGCATCCTATAAGATCAGAACACATATTAGTCTCAATCATATCAAGGCTGTCTCATGTTCACCAAGATATCTCGACTAAGGACAATACTGCATGTCAGCCAAGCTGAACACCATTGAGACATTATTCAGAAGTATACATAACAGCAGCAGATAATGTAACAACCTGAATAACAACAATTGCCTTTATAAAACATAGTTTATACATGATACTGATAATAACCCAAGGCCTCAAACATTAGCCTTAAGGGCATACCCCAACAAATTGTTATATGTTCATAGGACACATGCATAGTATCTTGTTACTTGAAGTTTAATTTATCTATTTTTGCTTGATAGAAATTTTTATGAATATAATTTGGTGATATTTATTTAACTGAGATTTGCTCCAACTCCTCTAGTTGAGAAATTTGAAGTCATGAGTTATATTATACCATTATTTGGTATACTTTAAGTCTGTTGCGATCAAGTAATAGAGGGAAAATCTTAAAAATAGATATCTATCCCTCTTGCAGAAAGATCAACAACGATTTAAATACCATGCCACTGACTAACTTTCTCCAGAAAAAAAAAAGAGATAAGAAAAAAAAAGGGAGAAAAAGAATAAAAATGGAGAAAAAAAGAAAGTTGTAGGTCAAGTGTACAACTCCGCTGACTTTATGATTGAGACTACGAGTTAAATTATACTGCTTTGTAGTATACTTTAAACAATGTTATGATGCTAACAGGAAATGGGCATAAAACCGTTTAAAGACCAAATTGCTTTAAAAATCTCTTATCTTTAACATCACCGAGATTCTTGAAATAAATTTTTGTCTATTGGGTAAGATGGATTTATTAAGTTAAAAGTATCTAATATTTAGTGTGTGAAGAATGGATATTATGACATGAAATGTGAATTTTATCTTTCTTGGATTGTAACCTCTTGGAAATTTATTTCTATTTTGATTTTTCTTGAATTACTTGAGTTAGAAAGATTGATTATTTAATTTGTGGACTAAGGATGTTATTAGGGGTAAAAGCAAATGAGTGTTCCTTATCTTTACATTCTTTATTCATATTGATATATTGCTTGGGGCCAAGCAAAATTCTAAGTCTAGGGTATTTTGATGCGTTGCATTTACATCGTGTTTTTGCCTATGTTTTAGATAATATTTTGGGCTTATTTGCATGATTTTGTATTACTTTTAGTGTTTTTATCTTACTTTGCATAGAATCTTCACTTTCTTGGCTTTTATAAAAATGTAGGTAAAATGGCATTAAAACGAAGGATTTTGAGAGTTTTGAAGTTAAGACACGATTACCGAGAAGATCACGAGCCTACACGTCAAATTGGAGCAAAAACAGTGAAGAACGAGACATTTACGACCTTGGCCATAATTGTGGATTCAGCCGTAAAAGCGACGACGAGCGGGAGGTGAAAATCGGCAGTGTCAGAATGAACAGAAACTTTCATAGGTGAGGCCGTAATTCCATCACAGACCATGAAACTTTCTGTGACCAAAGACCATTGAGCACAGAAACATTCACGGCCTCAGCCGTGAACTCATCACGGGCCGTAAAAATTTTCGCCCAACAAGTTTTTCGCTCATTTCTCACTTGTTTCGAACCAGATTTGAGCCAAACTTTGCAGAACCATTCCTTGATGGGTTCCAAACTGGACCAGCTATAAAAGATCAAATTTTGATTGGGTTTAGGGCACTTTTGGACGAAGACAAGCAGCAGCGGCGATAGAGGTGACAACACAATTTCTTAGCATATTCCGGCGAGATTCTCTCTAAAAGTAATGATTGATCGACTAATCCTCATCCTCAGATTAAGGATAAGGTGGTTCTATAGTCTTTTTAGTGATTTCTTGCTATTTTTCATGAGTTATTACTTGTTCATCAAAAACATCATGTATTTCTTTAATATCATGAGTGAGTAGATTCTTTTGTCGGGATGATTGGGCGTAGCCCATTGACTTTTTTGAGTTAATCCATACTTTTACTACTTTCATTAGAACTTATCTTCATGATTTAGTTGAAATCGCACTTATTTCGTAATTTACCCTGGCCAAGTAAGTTTACATTTTAGGCGTTGCGAGAAGGACCGAGAGGTGAATCGCAACATCCGATCTATTTCAATTAAACCTACGAATCCAATCACGAGAGTAGTTTGGATTCGTCTGAAGGGTTTAACCAACTCTTCATATAACTTAAGGGGTTGCATTAGGTTAACTGCCACGAGAGTAGGGAGTTAATCTAATTAAATACCGTACTACGCTCTGAGAGGAGGTAGTATGTATCATGGGAAGAGTTCCTTTCATGATAGATAATTTCTATGATTTAGTCATTCTTTTTAACAACTCATGACTGTCAATGTGGCAAACCCATGAAATCCCGATTCTTTAGAAATCGAATCTCTTAAAAGCTGCTTCCGAGTTTGTTCGTGCGTAGAAGTTTAAATAGACCATTGAAATAGTCTGCTTAGTATGATTTGTGAATTCAGATCAATTGATCAACCTAGTTGAGGTTTAGTCTATTTTTGCTATTTGTTGGGAAATAAGAATCCAAGATCCACAAAAAAAAAAAAAAAAATAGTGAGAGACTCCCCTACTTGGCACTATGTAAAATTTATAGAGGTACCTAAGACATGGGTTGAAGTCTATGCATGAAAAATAATGAGTGGTGAAAAGAATACGACTCCTCTACTTGGCACTGTGTAAAATTGACAGTGGTACCGAAGAAAGAGTTGAAGTCAAAAATAAAAAGTATGTGTCTATGTGGATACATGCCGTCTATGCAAAGACAAAAAAAAAAATTTATGTGTGGAAAAAGATCTTGGAGACCTAATTCCTGTAAACAAAAGCATGATAGATTTAAATTGATACTGGGTGAAATCATGAGATTGAAAATTCTATCTATTGTACAAGTTGCGAAGTTTTATTTGATTGAGTTGTGAATCTAGAAAATTAAGTTCTGAGGATGATATGTTTATTCGAAATTTTGTAAATCAATTAATAGAATTTTTCATTGACAAGTTGTATTTTAGAAATTTATTGAGCATGAAAAGGTTATTCTTTTAATCAAATTTTGATTTCAAATTTTGATTTTTTTCTTGAGGACAAGCAAGGTTTGAGCCTTATGTGTTTGATGACACCAAAATATGTAGTATATTTTGTATCATTTTAGATACCTTTTCATGCTAAATTGAGGATCTTTTTACTTGTTTTTATGCTGAATCCATTAAATATTGCAAAGTCTACTTCTATTCTGGTTTTTCATCTTTTTCAGGCAAAAAGACACTATTTTAGGCGTTTTCAAGCAAAAATCAAATACATGGAAGAGTTCTCATCATCAAGAAGAAGTCACCTAAGAATTTTCATGCAAATCGAGGCAAAGAACCCAAAATACGGTAGTGCCGTAAAGTATTTTACGGTACCGTATTTTACACGGCTACCATAGTGTCGAGATCACGGCCATATTTTGGTGATTTACCGAATAGAAGGCTTTCGTGAAATTACAGCACCACCGTAAGAATTTACACGGCCGTATTTTGGGGCGCTTTCGGAACAGAGACCTTCGCTGAAATTACGGCACGGCCGTAAACCAGTTTACGGGCCGTATTTTCCAGTCGTCTTCAGAACAGAAAGTTGCCCTGAAATTACGGCATTGCCGTAAACATTTACACGAGCCGTATTTTCCAGACGAATTCGACTAGAGAGTTCAGCCGATTTTACGGCACTGCCGTAAACCAAATTACGCTGCCGTATTGTTCCAGCAATTTCAGAACAGAATGATCGATGGATTTTACGGCAGTCTCGTAAGATATTACACTGCCGTATTCCGGTGTTTGAATGCGATTCCCAGGTCAATGTCCACGCCCGATCCTTGCGGAGATGATTGCGGACGATCCAGAAGTTTACATTCGATGCCGTAAGAAGCGAAAAGGGAGATTGGCACGACAGGATTACGGAGAGACCAAAAGCCCCAATTTTGATCCACCGTCAAGGGAGAAATCTTGATCCACGCCGTCGCCGAGGGTTTCGCCACCGCGCTCGATCCAGACGATTTCCAGCCGCGATTTTCATACTAAAGCTTCATTAGAGGGAGAAGACAACACACCAAAAGTTTCAGACCGTAAGAAGATCGATTGGAGGAGGAATCGAAGAGCAAAGCATCGCTGACACTGTTCACCGAAGCTATTTGCAAATTACGGCCGGGAAATACTTCACAGTCGTGCTGTATTTTCTAAAACCATGATTTGTTGTAATTCCCTCATGATGATAGCTTAAACTATTTTTGGGACATGGGGGAGTAATTTACTTAACTTCCAATGACTAGATAACTCTTTTTCAATATTTCGTTGAGTTTGATCTTAACATGATGATTTTGCTCATGTGATAATTGTGCTTAGACTCTCTTTAAATTCATGTTATTAATTATGTTCTTAGAATTTTCGCTTGAGACCGAATGGTAATTGCTTGAGAATTTGGAACCCTATAATTGCATGTTAGGATCCCTTCCTTAGGTTAGATTCATCTTGATCTTTTCTAGTAAAATAATTGCTATGATTATAATATAAATCTATAGATCGAGTCTATTTGTCAAACGTGGAGATCTTGTGCGAAAGCAAGGATCGGAACGTTGGAGATCCTTGAGCAAAACTAGTTGCGAGACTCGGATGCACGAAAGTGATCCTTGAAACTCCACTAGAGATTCCTAGAACTCGGATGCACGAAAGTGATCCTTGAGTTCATTGTTTGATAATATCTTCTTCATGATAAAATTGAATCAACAAAATCCTTATTCATATCTAGTCATAAAAGTTTAAGTGAACGAAACCCTAGTCCCAGCTTTTCTCTCTAATAATCCCGATTTTAGTTTCCGATTGCTATTTTCATGATCTCGATGTGCCTAGATAGTAAGAAATCAACTCTTTAGTATTCGACAGTGTAGGTCCCTGTGGATTCGATACTTTTTTTATTACTTCGTATACCCGTGCACTTGCAGTTTAACAACAAGTTTTCGGTGACGTTACCAAGGATTAGTCCAAGGTACACGCGTGCCAGATTTGTTGTGTTCCCTTTCAGGCTATCAAGTTTTTGGCGCCGTTGCCGGAGACCTTAGTTTTTTTTGATATTAAAGACATTGAGAGTATTGCTAGACTAGGTTTAATTTATGTTTTATCTTTTTATTCTTTTCTGTTTACTTACATCATTTGATCAGTTTGCTCTAGGGTGCACAGGACATTCATTTCTAATGGCTGATCAAAGATCACTAAGGGACTATGCTGCCCCTAATCCTCAGGGGATACACTTCAGCATTGCTAGACCTACAATTGAGACCCCCAACTTTGAAATTAACCCTGCCTTTATCTCCATGATCCAGCAGAACCAGTTTAGAGGATCATCAATCGAAGATCCTTATTCACATTTATATACTTTTCTTGAATATTGTGATACATTAAAAATTCACAGAATTTCTGATGATGTACTAAAACTGATATTATTCCCTTTTTCTCTCAGGGATCAAGCACGAACTTAGTTGCATTCTCGTCAACCCAATACTTTCACAACATGGGATCAATTATCAAAAGCTTTTCTAACGAGATATTTCCCACCAAGCAAGACTTTCCAACTAAGAAATCAAATCATGAACTTCCAACAGAAAGAAGGAGAATCTCTTAGCGAAGCATGGGAACGATACAATGAATTGCAAAGGAAGTGTCCTCACCATGGCTTGGAGCGACGAGTCTTAATTGAAACTTTTTATTATGGTTAAATTAATCACACTCACCTCATTGTTGATGCTTCTGCAGGGGGAGCCTTGATAAGTAGAACAATTGATGATACCTTCAAGTTGTTTGAGGAGATGTCCTTGAATCAGAGCCAATGGGCTCCAGATGAGGAAATTTCATATTGTCATCAACATGGTAAGAGTGAGAATGAGAATCAGCAAACCCTGACTGAAGAGGTTAGTGAGCACATGTTATAAAAATTTTTAACTAGCCAAATCTATTCATTGCAAATTCAATACACAAAAAAAATTCGAAGATCTTGAAGAAACTGTTAGTCATCTTGCTTCTCAAGTAGAATCCTTAGTTACTTGCAATAAAATTTTAGAAGGACAAATATCTAGATTAAACAGTGGGGAACATTGCAATGTCGTTATCACTAGAAGTGGGAGACAACTAGGAGAACTTAAGGAAAAAGAGTCTATTAATGATCAGGATGAAGAATTAGAATTAGAAAAGCCTTCTGAACATGAACAAACCCTACATAGTTCAACACCTCAAAAGGGCAGTAATCAGAAAGGGGATGTTCCATATAAAGAAGACGGATCTAAGACTAATCTACCTCCATCCTTTAGACCACTAGTACCTTTTTCCCAAAGCTTAGAACAAGAGAAGTTAGATAAGCAATTTGGGAGATTTCTTGATGTTCTGAAAAAGCTTTACATTAATATACCATTTACTGAAGCTTTATCTCAAATGCCCATATATGCTAAATTTTTGAAGGAAATCTTGTCTAACAAAAGAAAGATAGAAAACTATGGTACTGTTTCTTTAACCGAAGAATGTAGTGCTGTTACTCAAAACAGGTTACCACCAAAATTGAATGATCCAGGTAGTTTCTCTATCCCATGTTTTATTGGAAATATGGCTTTTGACCGAGCCTTATGTTATCTAGGGGTTAGTGTAAGTCTTATGCCTTTGTCTGTGTGCAGGAAATTGGACATGAGAGCTCCCAAGCCGACTACAATTTCTTTGCAGCTCGCCGATCGATCAGTAAAATATCTAGTAGGTATTCTAGAGGATGTTCCTATACAAGTTGGTAAGTACTTCATACCTGCTGATTTTGTGGTACTTGAAATGAAAGAGGACGCCAAGATTCCTATTATTCTGGGTAGGCCATTCTTAGGCACTGCTGGAGCCCTTATTGATGTAAGGAATGGCAAACTTGCTCTAAGAATTGGCAATGATAAGATTGAGTTTGATTTGAATAATTCATTGCAAAAACCTGCTTATGCTAGTTCCTGTTGTACTATTCAGTCCATTGATGACATAGTTTATGATGCTAGTTGTTTGTTTGATGATTCTTCTGCTGATGTTTCTTTTTCTGATTCCTTGGAAAATTCTTGTGAAAAAATTGATAGTCCTGGTTTTGAGAATGATTTTGATGATGAGAAACACGATATCTTAGATTATGCTACTTTTGATAATGAAAGTGAAAAGATCCCTAAAGTTGAGTTAAAAGTTTTACCTGATAACCTTAGATATGAATTTCTTGGTCCTAACTCTACCTACCCTGTGATTGTGGATGCTAAATTAGATGCCAGGGAAACTGATTTACTCTTGAAGGAGCTAAGAATTCAAAGAAAGGTAATTGGGTATTCCATTGATGACTTAAAAGGGATTAACCCTTCTTTTTGTATGCAAAGGATTCACATGGAGGATGAGCACAAGCCGCATGTAGATTTTCAGAGAAGGCTCAACCCATCTATGAAGGAAGTGGTGAAGAAGGAAGTACTAAAATTGCTTGATGTAGGTATTATCTACCCTATCTCAGATAGTAAATGGGTGAGTCCTGTACACTGTGTTCCAAAGAAGGGGGGTGTCACTGTAATGAAAAATAAGGACAATGAATTAATACCTGTTAGAACTGTCACTAGTTGGCGTATGTGTATTGATTATAGAAAATTAAATACTGCCACTAGGAAGGATCATTTTCCCCTACCCTTTATTGATCAAATGGTTGAGAGACTAGCCAAACACTCATACTTTTGTTTCCTCGATGGGTATTCCGGATTTTTTCAGATTCCTATTCATCCTGATGATCAAGATAAGACCACTTTTACATGCCCATATGGTACCTTTGCTTATAGAAGAATGCCCTTTGGTTTATGCAATGCACCTGCTACTTTTCAGAGGTGTATGATGGCAATTTTTTCTGAATTTATTGAAGACTTCATGGATGTCTTTATGGATGATTTTTTGGTTTATGGTTCTTCTTTTGATGACTGCTTGGCTAATCTCTCTAGAGTTTTGCAGAGATGCGAAGAGACTAACCTTGTCTTGAATTGGGAAAAATGCCACTTTATGGTTAGACAGGGGATAGTTTTGGGCCATCTAGTTTTAGAGAGAGGGATTGAAGTGGACAAGGCCAAAATAGAAGTGATTAAGAAGTTGGCACCACCCACCACTGTTAAAGAAATCAGAAGCTTCCTAGGACATGCAGGGTTTTATAGGAGATTCATTAGGGACTTCTCTAAACTTGCTAAACCTTTAACTGATTTACTTTGTAAAGATGCCAAATTCTGCTTTGATGATAAATGTTTGTGTGCTTTTCAGGAACTAAAGAAGGCCTTGATATCAGCACCGATCATGCAACCCCCAGATTGGGACTTACCCTTTGAGCTCATGTGTGATGCCAGTGATTATGCAGTAGGAGCAGTCTTGGGACAAAGAAAAGATAAAAAATCTCATGTTATTCACTACGCCAGCAAAACTTTGGATGAGGCACAAAGAAATTACACCACCACTGAGAAGGAATTATTGGCCATAATATTTGCTTTTGATAAATTTAGGTCTTACTTGATTAACTCCAAAGTGGTAGTGTACACTGACCATGCAGCTGTGAAATACTTAATGCAGAAAAAAGACAGCAAACCACGATTACTCAGATGGATTTTACTTCTGCAAGAATTTGATTTGGAGATTAAAGACAAAAAAGGATCAGAAAACCTTGTTGCAGATCATCTCTCAAGAATAATGGCAGACACTGAAAAGAATGATGAAATCAATTATTCTTTCCCTGAAGAACAGCTCTTAACCATTGAACAACTCAAAGCACCCTGGTATGCTGACATAGTGAATTATCTTGTAGCCAATATTTTTCCTCCTGATTTGAGCTACCACAAAAGGAAAAGATTTTTGGCTGAGGTGAAACACTATTTTTGGGATGAGCCTTATGTGTTTAGAAGATGTGCTGATGGCATTTTTAGAAGATGTGTACCTGAAGAAGAAATTGCAGATATTTTGCTTCAATGCCATGGATCCTCCTATGGTGGTCATGCCGGGTACTAAAAAAATTGCTTTTAAGGTGCTACAATCAGGTTTTTATTGGCCCACAATTTTCAAAGATGCTAGAAACTTTGTATCATCCTGTGATAGATGTCAAAAGACTAGGAACATTAACAGAAGACATGAGATGCCACTGTCCAATATTCTTGAAGTTGAGATATTTGATGTTTGGGGGATTGACTTCATGGGACCTTTCCCATCTTCTGGAGGTAATAAGTACATTCTTGTAGCAGTTGATTATGTCTCAAAATGGTTTGAAGCTATTGCTTCACCAACCAATGATTCGAGAGTTGTTATTAAACTGTTTAAGAAGATTATTTTTCCACAATATGGGACACCCCGAGTAGTGATCAGTGATGGAGGCTCGCATTTCATAGAACATAAGTTTTCAGCCCTACTCAGAAAATATGGGGTAAATCATAGAGTTGCAACGCCATATCACCCCCAAACAAGTGGAGAAGTTGAAATATCAAACAGAGAGATCAAGGGAATTTTAGAAAAGACAGTGTCGTGCACTAGAAAAGATTGGGCGTCCAAACTCGACGATGCTTTGTGGGCTTACCGAACTGCTTTCAAAACACCAATAGGTATGTCTCCATTTCAATTAATTTATGGAAAGTCATGTCACCTACCTATAGAGCTCGAACATAAGGCGTATTGGGCGATCAAGAAGCTGAATTTTGACTTGAAAAATGCGGGTGAGAAACGGAGGTTGCAATTAAATGAGCTAGATGAGATCAGACTCTCTGCATATGAGAATGCAAGAATCTACAAAGAGAGGACTAAGAGATGGCATGATCGACTGATTTTCAGAAAAGACTTCCAACCAGGTGACTTTGTCCTATTATTCAATTATAGATTGAGCCTTTTTCTAGGAAAGCTTAAGTCTCGATGGTCTGGTCCTTTTCAGGTAAAGAAAGCCTATCCCTACGGAGCTGTAGACGTATGGAGCAAAGAAACGGGAGAATTCAAAGTTAATGGTCAAAGATTGAAACATTATTATCGGGAAGAGCAGATTGGGGAAAAGGAAAGTTTTTACATTGATGAGTCACGATCAAATCCGAGTGTCAAACAGTCAAGCTAATGACCTTTTAAACTAGCGCTTCTTGGGAGGCAACCCAAGCACTCTTACTTAGTTTAATCACTTCTATTTTAGTTGTATTTAGAATTAAAATTTCTTTTTTTTTAGGAGAATGGAATAAAGAGGGAGTTATGAAGAAAGTTGAATCCAACGGTGGCAAAAAATTTGAATTTTGTGAGCATCACTTTCCATACTACTTTGCATTCTATTTTCCTTGATCTTTTGAAAAAAGAATTGGATATATACGATCCATTTTTTACCATCTTGTGGTATGATCCTATTGTTTTTTTATTGAAGATATAGCCCTGTCATGTTAAATTTATTTCTTCAATACTTATTTGTCTATTGAGACATGACATTGATTGATGCATAAAATTTTAGATAGATATATTATTTGAGGAATAAAATTTAAAGGTGAAACTTCTCTTTTGAATAAAATGAGTATATTAGTATGATTTGTGAATTTAGATCAATTGATCAACCTAGTTGAGGTTTAGTCTATTTTTGCTATTTGTTGGGAAATAAGAATCCAAGATCCACAAAAAAAAAAAAAAAAAAAAAAATAGTGAGAGACTCCCCTACTTGGCACTATGAAAAATTGATAGAGGTACCTAAGACATGAGTTGAAGTCTATGCATGAAAAATAATGAGTGGTGAAAAGTGTTGGAACCCCTTTCGAGAGGGGGGCAAAAACCCTAATCATGGCGCAAATGAAATTTATGCAAGCGGAAGCAAGGGTTTCAAGATCTTTTGCATGCCATATGTTCAACTATCATAGATTGATAAGAACAAGGGGAGATTCATACCAACGCCATAGGCTTGGAATTCGGCTTGGAAGAAGAGAACAAGTTAGGTCTCCTCCACAAGTCCACACACAAGATGAAGATGCTCACTTCCTTGACGTCCCTTGTGATAGCAAGGCACCCAAGCTATCTTGTCGAATGGAAAGGGGGTGATTAGATGAATCCCTATGGCCGAGAGCTCCTTTTCCTTGTCTTCCTCTTTCGTCAACCACGCAACCAAAAGGATCAAGGCGTTGTCGTCAAAAGACCAACGCTTAAGTGTTTTGGCATTTAAGCAAAACCGGCTTTGATGACTTTCCATAAATGGAAGACAATCAAGCCATGCGCTCAAAACAAACCAAAAATGCCTATTGGCATTGAACCAAGCGTTCACATTTGTGAACCGGTTCAAGCCAAATCGTCCAATCGAATTTGGTTCATCAAACCAAACCGAAATAGCTCAAGCCACTTGGTCTAGACCAAATTGAACCCTAAGGCTCACGATCTAACCACTCATCTCCTGATGCCCCTGATCTCCCCGATCTAGCATCATTTCTCTCGATCGAAGCTTACCGATCTCAAGCCCTAATCAATCAAACATGATCAGACCAGATCTCACTTACAATCAGAGATTAAATCCCCTTTAATCTGAACTCAAAGAATCCAGTCCATACGATCTGACTCAAGTAAGCCATATCATCAAATTGTGCGACCCTGAGGGTTTCCTTTAAATGTTGGTAACGATAACTTACGTTATCACGACCAGTGAGGGGTATCTAGCAACACATCACTGTCTCCCGATATAAAGGAAAGAGTCTTCCAAGACTTCTCCCAAACCATAGCACAAGTGTGAATCAAACTCACGAGGCATACATGTGTCCTTTGCCACTGGATGTTCTTATTGGACAAGCGTGCCAAGCCTGTAATTCCAATATGTTGAGCATGATTAGATCAGATGCACATAGTCATCTGGGTATGGCCATACACTATCTCAATCATCTCATAAGGGGGCCCTTTAGAACACCACACTCCTTAAACAAGGAGACGACAATCCTATGTCTATCACTAGTGTCCTAACCTGACTCATGATCATTATCCAAGATAGTCTATGATCATTATCTTTCAAATGATATTGAACTACCTCAAAACAATGACAGTCATCATTTAGAAACACAAGTGATCTCAAGTCAGAGGACATGTGCCACTTGTTGCAATCAAGGAATATTCACATTGTGACAAGCAATTGAATATCCTAGTAGGGTCTGTCCAGTACATCCAATGTACCCATGAGTCTACATCTTATTCCATGCTCGAAGCATCCTATAAGATCAGCACACATATTAGTCTCAATCATATCAAGGCTGTCTCAGGTTCACCAAGATATCTCGACTAAGGACATATCGCATGTCAGCCTAGCTGAACAGCTTTGAGACATTATTCAGAAGTACACTTATTACAGCAGACAAGGTAACAACCTGAATAATAACCATGCCTTTTATAAACATAAGAGTTTATTACATGATACTTTTACAATCCCAAGGCCTCAAACATTAGCCTTAAGGGCATACCCCAACAATCTCCCACTTGCACTTAATCTAATGGTTGAGAAATCTCAAACCCATATTATTACAGTGCTTCTCATGCTTCTGCTGCGCCAGAGGCTTGGTAAGCGGGTCTGCCAGATTGTCATCTGTATGAACCTTGCAGATTTTGATCTCGCCTCGATCAATGATCTCCCGGATCAAGTGAAACCGTCTCTGTATGTGCTTGGACTTCTGGTGCGACCGTGGTTCCTTTGCTTGTGCGATGGCTCCAGTGTTATCACAGAAGATAACCAAAGGATCAGCACTCGAAGGAACGACACCAAGTTCTCTCACGAACTTACGAATCCACACTGCCTCCTTGGATGCTTCCGAGGCTGCAACATACTCGGCTTCTGTTGTGGAATCAGCAACAGTTGACTGTTTGAAGCTCTTCCACACCACTACTCCACCATTCAAGCTGAAAACATAGCCTGATTGCGATCGGAAATCATCCTGGTCCGACTGGAACGAAGCGTCAGTATATCCCTCTATACTGAGTTCTTCCTGACCACCATATATCAAGAACATATCTTTGGTCCTCCGCAGATATTTTAAAATGTTCTTGACTACAATCCAGTGCGCCAAACCTGGATTACTTTGGAATCGACTGGTCACGCTTAACCCGTAAGCGACGTCTGGGCGAGTACACAACATCGCATACATAATGGACCCAATAGCCGAAGCATAAGGCGTATTGTCCATTTCATCTTTTTCAATCTGTGTTTGTGGACACTGACTCTTTGAAAGATTCAGACCATGTCTGACTGGAAGATATCCACGTTTAGAATTCTCTAAATGGAATCTATCCAGGACCTTATCGATGTAAGTACTCTAGCACAGCCCGAGAAGCCTCTTAGATCTATCTCGGTAGATCTTGACACCTAATACATAGGCTGCTTCTCCGAGATCTTTCATCTGGAAACATTTTCCTAACCATGCTTTAACAGCATGCAGTTCAGGAATATCATTTCCAATGATTAAGATATCATCGACGTAGAGGATTAGGAATGTAATTACGCTCCCACTAAACCTCTTATAAACACACGGGTCATCATCGTTCTTGATGAAACCAAACTCAGAGATTGATTCATCAAAACGAATGTTCCAGCTTCTAGATGCTTGTTTCAGTCCATAAATGGACTTCTTTAACTTGCATATTTTATGACGATCTGATGGATTAGTGAAACCCTCAGGTTGTGTCATATACACATCCTCATCCAGATTTCCATTAAGGAAAGCTGTTTTCACATCCATCTGCCAGATCTCATAATCGTAATATGCTGCTATCGCGAAAAGAATCCGAATAGACTCAAACATGGCTACAGGTGAGAAAGTTTCATCATAATCTATCCCGTAGATTTGTTTGAAACCTTTCGCAACTAGCCTGCCTTTATAGGTAACCACGTTACCATCCATGTCAATCTTCTTCTTGAAGATCCATTTACAGCCTATAGGGATTACTCCCGGAGGCGGATCAACCAAATCCCAGACTTGGTTATCTGACATGGAGTCCATTTCGGCTCGCATAGCTTCAAGCCATCTAGCTGACTCCGGTCCACTGACCGCATCCGCATAAGTGAGGGGTTCATCATTATCAATGATGTAGACTCCGTCATAGCGCTCAGGCTGACGATGGATCCTTCCCGATCTTCGCGGTTCCCGTGTTATCTGAGCCTCAGGTTGTTCAATAACCTGTTCAACTGGCTCAGGCTCATCCAACTGTGCTTGACTACTTTGTTCTTCCTCTGGATTCTCATCCAGCTTTATTTCTCTCCCACTGGCCTCTTGCAGAAGAAATTCCCTCTCAAGAAATATAGCCGTCCGAGCAACAAAAACCTTGTTCTCTTTGGGATCGAAGAAATAATAACCCTTAGTTTCCTTAGGGTAACCAACAAAGATACATTTCTCAGATCTGCTCTCCAGTTTCCCAGAGGCGAGCTTTTTGACATAAGCCTCGCAACCCCAGATCCTGATAAATGTCAAGCTAGGCTGTTTCCCATACCATAACTCATATGGCGTCTTTGAAACTGCCTTGGATGGCACTCGGTTTAGTACCTTTGCAGCTGTTTCCAGTGCAAAACCCCAAAAGGAGTATGGAAGAGTAGCCTGACTCATCATAGAACGAACCATATCAAGTAACGTTCTATTTCTCCTTTCGGACACACCATTCCATTGCGGTGTTCCTGGCGGAGTGAGCTGTGAGACAATCCCACACTCCTTTAGATAGTCAGTAAATGCATAACTCAGGTATTCACCACCTCGATCAGAACGAAGTGCCTTGATATTACGGCCTAACTGATTTTGTACTTCATTTTTGAACTCTTTGAACTTGTCAAAAGATTCACTTTTATGTCTCATCAGATAGACATACCCATACCTACTGAAATCATCAGTAAAGGTAATGAAGTACTGATAGCCACCTCTGGCATGTTTACTGAAAGGCCCACACACATCACTGTGTATAAGGTCAAGTAAACCTGAAGTCCTTTGACCCTTTTGAAGAAAAGGTGACTTCGTCATTTTACCCATTAAACAAGCTTTGCATGTATCAATCTCCTCATAGGAGAATGATCCCAGCAGTCCATGTTCATGCAACCGCTTAATGCGCTTCTCGTTTATATGGCCTAAACGACTATGCCATAGCAAGGTGCTGTCATCAGCATACTTGGCTTTCTTATTATCAATATTTTGTATCGAATATTCCATGTCCAAGATGAATAACCCATTGTTAATTGAACCAGTGGCATACACAATATTATCATGAGATAAAACACACTTTGAAATTTTGCATTCAAAGGAAAATCCCTTCCTGACAAGAGCAGGAATGGAGATAATATTCTTGGTAATACTGGGTACAAAATAACAATTGTTTAATTCTAATACAATGCCAGATGGTAAAGAAATGAAATAGTCTCCTACAGCAACAGCAGCAACCCGTGCCCCGTTTCCAACGCGTAGGTCTACCTCATGCTGTCCCACCTGCCTTCTTCTCTTGAGTTCCTGTACATTTGAACAAATGTGAACTCCACATGCAGTGTCCAACACCCATGATATAGAAGAAGATAACATGACCTCAGTCACATATATACCTGAGCCAGAAGCGATGCTTCCCCTCTTATCTCCTTGGAGCGCTTTACAGTCCTTTTTCCAGTGACCCAGCTGGCCACAGTGGAAACACCTGTTGTCCTTCGACCGCTTTACCTTCTGTTTCAGAGCCTTGCTGTAGTTCTTGACAGGGGCCTTGCCCTTCTTCCCCTTCTTCTTGTTCCTTGAAGGAACCATCAAGACAGAGGTCGAAGGCTTTCCCTTCAGAGTCTCCTCAGTAGTCAAGAGCATATTCAGCAGCTCTGCCGGAGTACAATCGATTTTGTTCATATTAAAGTTAATGATGAACGCATCGAAAGAAGGCGGGAGAGACTGCAGAATAATATTTACAGCAAGCTCCTGGTTGATGGTATGCCCCAGTTTCTCCAGAGCCTCCTTGTGCCCAATCATCTTGAGCACGTGAGCTCCCACTGGGCTCCCCTCAGCCAGTTTGCTCTGAAAGAAGAGCTTCGTCAGATTATAGCGTTCTGTCCTCGCCTGTGCAGCATACAACATCTTGAGGTTCGCTATAATCTCTATAGCCGACATATCCTCATGCTGACGCTGCAGCGGGTGGCGTCATAGACGCTAGCATCAGGCAAGCGACATCAATGCTATCATTGACGTGCTTTTCATAGGCATCCCGAACCGCCCTTGCGGCGTTCGGAGCGGGCTGCGGCGGTATCGCCGTCTCGAGGACATACAGTTTCCTCTCTGCCTTAAGAACGATCTTAAGGTGTCCGAACCAGTCAGAGAAGTTCGGCCCAGCAAACTTCTCCCTTTCCAGTAGGGATCGCACATTGAAGCTCATGGTGTTCGTTGCTGCAGGAATCTACAACAATGCAAGAACAGCAAGGTCAGTATCAATGTTCAGAATCAATCCAGGACTTAAGAAAGATTCTTTTCTCACTATTTTATCTGACTGAAAAATCCAGTAAAACAGTCCGAAAGAGTAAAACTCTTTTAGTGAGATGGGATCCAGATTTCATACTTGGTCTCCGCGTCCCGCTCAGGCGAGATAAGATGCACAGAGAGGACAAGCACTAATTTCTGGTAGGCAGTCCCTGCCAATCGCCAGCCCGTGCGATTCCCCTTCATCTGGGCAATCCAGCAGACTGTGCCAACTGAGTTGGTACAACACAGTCTCTGATCCCACAGATGGCTGCCTCCATGTGCTACCATATGCGCCACATATGTAGCCTACATGGTCAAGCTGACCCGACCTACTCCCTGGACCACCACGTGCTATGCTGAGCAACGAGAAGGGATAAATCCCTACTCTGTAACACGCAGGTGTAATCCCGCACCGTCTGAAGATAGATGGACATGCCCACTGAGTGGGTACAACACGGCTCCAACGATAGTCAGAACGGTGAGGTTTCGCGTCAGAAGGCTTACGAGCTTGATATATTAGCGTTGGATTTTAACGGTCTTTTTATCTTCTTGACTATCATGCAAGTCCTATGGTGATAGCAGAAGATAAACACATGCATTTCTAATTATAAAAGCAATAAATAGAAAGCATGTTGATCTTATGTGGTAAATGCCCATGAACCCTAAGTAAGACCTTAATTTTACTTAAGTCTTCACTTGAGCTCCTTTTGCATCTCATCTGGTCCAACCCAGGGCTCTAGCTCCTAGAGCACCTCAGGTGCGCCACCAGCTGAATGCCCCTTGGGATGTGTGCCTTTGTGCTCCTGTCTAATCAAATACAATTTGATCTATCTAGACAAGATTGACTCGCAGGTCAATTACATATTATAAATTAAGTACAATGTGATTCGCAGATCACAAATTAATTTACAATTTTAAATCCAGGCACGCAGGCCCCAGCACAGCACACAATAGGGCAACCCACATAAGATTAAATAAACAAGCATAGGCATCAATCAACATGTGATCCATTCATGAAATTAAAATTTTTGAAAAACCCCATGGCATCAATTTTAATTTCCTTATGAGCCCTATAACCTTACAACGGTCCATTGATGGGGATCCACTCATCAAGTCTAGTTAGATCCTTGCCCTTGCATGCACCAAGTCCTAACTGACTCGCATTGACCTGATGGTCAACCATGCATGCGCCACGGGCTGAACCACCAACATGAGTTCTGGCAAGCGGGTGTGACCCCGAGCCTAACTCATGTGTGTTCACTGGTTGTCTCAACCAGACCTCGCTACACGCCTGTGATGCAATCGACCTATAGCCACATCGTGCTTGCGCACAGGTGCCATCTGGTCGATCCATCTAGGCTGTCAGATGGTCTGATCAGACTAGTTTGATCTAACATAGAGGATGCTTTCAACCCCATCAACCCGTCTAAGGGTTTACAATAGGTGCAACTTAGATCTAATTCATGGGCGCGCAAGATGTTTTGTTTTGTCAAAAACAACATGTAAGAAGCGCCAATCAAACATGCGCCAACAACAACACTTGTAGAGTCCCCTTCAAGGGGGAGCGCAACTTTGACAACAACAAACAACAAGCACCTATACATGCGGCTTAGAACAACAAACATCATGCATGAAGTTTTCGCATCATAAATTTTTCATGAGCTTGCGCATGTAACCAACCATAGATCTAAGCATAAATGTAAACATGGATCACATCAGCAAACATAATAGCATGCATAGATGGCTCTGATACCAATTGTTGGAACCCCTTTCGAGAGGGGGGCAAAAACCCTAATCATGGCGCAAATGAAATTTATGCAAGCGGAAGCAAGGGTTTCAAGATCTTTTGCATGCCATATGTTCAACTATCATAGATTGATAAGAACAAGGGGAGATTCATACCAACGCCATAGGCTTGGAATTCGGCTTGGAAGAAGAGAACAAGTTAGGTCTCCTCCACAAGTCCACACACAAGATGAAGATGCTCACTTCCTTGACGTCCCTTGTGATAGCAAGGCACCCAAGCTATCTTGTCGAATGGAAAGGGGGTGATTAGATGAATCCCTATGGCCGAGAGCTCCTTTTCCTTGTCTTCCTCTTTCGTCAACCACGCAACCAAAAGGATCAAGGCGTTGTCGTCAAAAGACCAACGCTTAAGCGTTTTGGCGTTTAAGCAAAACCGGCTTTGATGACTTTCCATAAATGGAAGACAATCAAGCCATGCGCTCAAAACAAACCAAAAACGCCTATTGGCATTGAACCAAGCGTTCACATTTGTGAACCGGTTCAAGCCAAATCGTCCAATCGAATTTGGTTCATCAAACCAAACCGAAATAGCTCAAGCCACTTGGTCTAGACCAAATTGAACCCTAAGGCTCACGATCTAACCACTCATCTCCTGATGCCCCTGATCTCCCCGATCTAGCATCATTTCTCTCGATCGAAGCTTACCGATCTCAAGCCCTAATCAATCAAACATGATCAGACCAGATCTCACTTACAATCAGAGATTAAATCCCCTTTAATCTGAACTCAAAGAATCCAGTCCATACGATCTGACTCAAGTAAGCCATATCATCAAATTGTGCGACCCTGAGGGTTTCCTTTAAATGTCGGTAACGATAACTTACGTTATCACGACCAGTGAGGGGTATCTAGCAACACATCACTGTCTCCCGATATAAAGGAAAGAGTCTTCCAAGACTTCTCCCAAACCATAGCACAAGTGTGAATCAAACTCACGAGGCATACATGTGTCCTTTGCCACTGGATGTTCTTATTGGACAAGCGTGCCAAGCCTGTAATTCCAATATGTTGAGCATGATTAGATCAGATGCACATAGTCATCTGGGTATGGCCATACACTATCTCAATCATCTCATAAGGGGGCCCTTTAGAACACCACACTCCTTAAACAAGAAGACGACAATCCTATGTCTATCACTAGTGTCCTAACCTGACTCATGATCATTATCCAAAATAGTCTATGATCATTATCTTTCAAATGATATTGAACTACCTCAAAACAATGACAGTCATCATTTAGAAACACAAGTGATCTCAAGTCAGAGGACATGTGCCACTTGTTGCAATCAAGGAATATTCACATTGTGACAAGCAATTGAATATCCTAGTAGGGTCTGTCTGAAGTGTCCCCTTCATGGGGGAGCGCAAGTAAACAAAATCCCTTTCAAGAGGGGGGCGAAAACCTTAAAGGGGTGGCGCATCACCATTGCAAGCGGAAGCAAAAGGTTTTCAAGAATCTTAGCATAAACATATGTTCAACTTGGTGAAGTTGAGACTCATACCATAGCCATCTCGGTTTAGATGGAGCTTTGGAAGCAAAGGCGCAAGTGCCCCTTCTCCGAAGATAATCACACACAAGAGAAGATGGCTTCTCCTTGGATCTCCTTGTGCTAGCAAGGATGCGCAAGGTGTCCTTGATCGAATGTTAGGATGATGGAGAAGTTTCCTTGGCCGAGCGCTTGTTCTTGTCGTCCACTTCCTTCCACACGAGATGGCAAGCAAGCTCTCTTTTCCCCAAAAACAAAACGCAAAGACAAGAGAGCAAATGCACTTCGGCGACATCAAGACAAATGACGTTACATGACTTCCCAAAATGGAAAGTCATGAAGCCACTCTCCAACGCCAAAACGCCCCTCTTGATGAACCATGCGTTCACCTAGTGAACCGGTTCATGCTTTGGTTCAATTCGATTTGGCCAAAAGACCAAACTCAAACCAAGCCAAGCCAAGGCATGGTCTAGACCCTCTATGAACCAAATGGCTCATGATCTAGCCGTTCATCTCCTGATGCTCCTGATCTCACCGATCTAGCATCATCTCTCTCGATCGAAGCTTACCGATCTAAAGCCCTAATCAATCAAACATGATCAGGCTAGATCTCACTTGCAATCAGAGATTAAACCCCTTTAAACTGAACCCATACAATTCAGTCCACACGATCTGACTCAAGAAAGCCATATCATCAAATTGTGCGACCCTAAGGGTTTCCTTTAAATGTCGGTAACGACAACTTACGTTATCACGATCAGTGAGGGGTATCTAGCAACACATCACTGTCTCCCGATATAAAGGAAATAGTCTTCCAAGACTACACCCAAACCATGACACAAGTGTGAATCAAAACTCACAAGGCACACATATGTCCTTTGCCACTGGATGTTCTTATTGGACAAGCATGTCAAGCTTGTAACTCCAATACGATGAGCATGATTAGATCAGATGCACATAGTCATCTGGGTATGGCCATACACTACCTCAATCATCTCATATAGGGGGGCCTTTAGAACATCACACTCCTTAAACAAGGAGACGGCAATCCTTTATCTATCACTAGTGCCCTAACCTGATTCAAGCTCACCATCCAAGATAGTCTATAATCATTATATTTCAAATGATATTGAACTACCTCAAAACAATGACAATCATCATTTAGAAACACAAGTGATCTCAAGTCAAAGGACATGTGCCACTTGCTGCTTACAGGGATCATTCACATTGTGACAAGCAATGCAATATCCTAGTAGGGTCTGTCCAGTACATCCAATGTACCCATGAGTCTACATCTTATTCCATGCTCGAAGCATCCTATAAGATTAGCACTCATATTAGTCTCCATCATATCAAGGCTGTCTCATGTTCACCAAGATATCTCGACTAAGGACTTATAGCCTGTCAGCCTAGCTGAACAGCTTTGAGACATTATTCAGAAGTACACTTATTACAGCAGACAAGGTAACAACCTGAATAACAACCATGCCTTATTATAAACTTAAGAGTTTATTACATGATACTTATACAATCCCAAGGCCTCAAACATTAGCCTTAAGGGCATACCCCAACAATCTCCCACTTGCACTTAATCTAATGGTTGAGAAATCTCAAACCCATATTATTACAGTGCTTCTCATGCTTCTGCTGCGCCAGAGGCTTGGTAAGCGGGTCTGCCAGATTGTCATCTGTATGAACCTTGCAAATCTTGATCTCGCCTCGATCAATGATCTCCCGGATCAAGTGAAACCGTCTCTGTATGTGCTTGGACTTCTGGTGCGACCGTGGTTCCTTTGCTTGTGCGATTGCTCCAGTGTTATCACAGAAGATAACCAAAGGATCAGCACTCGAAGGAACGACACCAAGTTCTCTCACGAACTTACGAATCCACACTGCCTCCTTGGATGCTTCCGAGGCTGCAACATACTCGGCTTCAGTTGTGGAATCAGCAACAGTAGACTGTTTGAAACTCTTCCACACCACTGCTCCACCATTCAAGCTAAAAACATAGCCTGATTGCGATCGGAAATCATCCTGGTCCGACTGGAACGAAGCGTCAGTATATCCCTCTATACTGAGTTCTTCCTGACCACCATATATCAAGAACATATCTTTGGTCCTCCGCAGATATTTTAAGATGTTCTTGACCGCAATCCAGTGCGCCAAACCTGGATTACTTTGGAATCGACTGGTCACGCTTAACCCGTAAGCGACGTCTGGGCGAGTACACAACATCGCATACATAATGGACCCAATAGCCGAAGCATAAGGCGTATTGTCCATTTCATCTTTCTCAGTCTGTGTTTGTGGACACTGACTCTTCGAAAGATTCAGACCATGTCTGACTGGAAGATATCCACGTTTAGAATTCTCTAAATGGAATCTCTCCAGGACCTTATCGATGTAAGTACTCTGGCACAGCCCGAGAAGCCTCTTAGATCTATCCCTGTAGATCTTCACACCTAGTACATAGGCTGCTTCTCCCAAATCTTTCATCTGGAAACATTTTCCTAACCATGCTTTAACAGCATGCAGTTCAGGAATATCATTTCCAATGATCAAGATATCATCGACGTAGAGGATTAGGAATGTAATCACGCTCCCACTAAACCTCTTATATACACACGGGTCATCCTCGTTCTTGATGAAACCAAACTCAGAGATTGATTCATCAAAACGAATGTTCCAGCTTCTTGATGCTTGTTTAAGTCCATAAATGGACTTCTTTAACTTGCATATTTTATGACGATCTGCTGGATTAGTGAAACCCTCAGGTTGTGTCATATACACATCCTCATCCAGATTTCCATTAAGGAAAGCTGTTTTCACATCCATCTGCCAGATCTCATAGTCGTAATATGCTGCTATCGCGAAAAGAATCCGAATAGACTTAAACATGGCTACAGGAGAGAAAGTTTCATCATAATCTATCCCGTAGATTTGTTTGAAACCTTTCGCAACTAGTCTGCCTTTATAGGTAACCACGTTACCATCCATGTCAATCTTCTTCTTGAAGATCCATTTACAGCCTATAGGGATTACTCCCGGAGGCGGATCAACCAAATCCCAGACTTGGTTATCTGACATGGAGTCCATCTCGGCTCGCATAGCATCAAGCCATCTAGCTGACTCCGGTCCACTGACCGCATCCGCATAACTTAGGGGTTCATCATTATCAATGATGTAGACTCCGTCATAGCGCTCAGGCTGTCGACGGATCCTACCCGATCTTCGCGGTTCCCGTGATATCTGAGCCTCAGGTTGTTCTATAACCTGATCTACCGGCTCAGGCTCATCCAACTCTGCTTGACTACTTTGTCCTTCCTCTGGAATCTCATCCAGCTTTATTTCTCTCCCACTGGCCTCTTGCAGAAGAAACTCCTTCTCAAGAAATATGGCCGTCCGAGCAACAAAAACCTTGTTCTCTTTGGGATCGTAGAAATAATAACCCTTAGTTTCCTTAGGGTAACCGACAAAGATACATTTCTCAGATCTGCTTTCCAGTTTCCCAGAGGCGAGCTTTTTGACATAAGCCTCGCAACCCCAGATCCTGATAAATGTCAAGCTAGGCTGTTTCCCATACCATAACTCATATGGCGTCTTTGAAACTGCCTTGGATGGCACTCGGTTTAGTACCTTTGCAGCTGTTTCCAGTGCAAAACCCCAAAAGGAATATGGAAGAGTAGCCTGACTCATCATAGAACGAACCATATTAAGTAACGTTCTATTTCTCCTCTCGGACACACCATTCCACTGCGGTGTTCCTGGCGGAGTGAGCTGTGAGATAATCCCACACTCCTTCAGATAGTCAGTAAACGCATGACTCAGGTATTCACCACCTCGATCAGAACGAAGTGCCTTGATATTTCGGCCTAGCTGATTTTGTACTTCATTTTTGAACTCTTTGAACTTGTCAAAAGATTCACTTTTATGTCTCATTAAATAGACATACCCATACCTACTGAAATCATCAGTAAAGGTAATGAAGTACTGATAGCCACCTCTGGCATGTTTACTAAATGGCCCACACACATCACTGTGTATAAGGTCCAGTAAACCTGAAGTCCTTTGCCCTTTGTGAAGAAAAGGAGACTTCATCATTTTACCCATCAAACAAGCTTTGCATGTATCAATCTCCTCATAGGAGAATGATCCCAGCAGTCCATGATCATGCAACCGCTTAATGCGCTTCTCGTTTATATGGCCTAAACGACTATGCCATAGCAAGGTGCTGTCATCAGCATACTTGGCTTTCTTATTATCAATGTTTTGTATCGAATTTTCCATGTCCAACATGTATAACCCATTGTTAATTGAACCAGTCGCATACAGAATATTATCAAAAGTTAAAACACACTTTGAAATCTTGCATTCAAAGGCAAATCCTTTCCTGACTAGAGCAGGAATGGAGATAATATTCTTGGTGATACTTGGTACAAAATAACAATTGTTCAATTCTAATACAATGCCAGATGGTAAAGTAATGAAATAGTCTCCTACAGCAACAGCAGCAACCCGTGCCCCGTTTCCAACTCGTAGGTCTACCTCATGCTGTCCCACCTGCCTTCTTCTCTTGAGTTCCTGCACATTTGAACAAATGTGAACTCCACATGCGGTGTCCAACACCCATGAAATGGTAGAAGAAGATAACATGACCTCAGTCACATATATACCTGAGCCAGAAGCGATGCTTCCCCTCTTATCTCCTTGGAGCGCTTTACAGTCCTTTTTCCAGTGACCCAGCTGGCCACAGTGGAAACACCTGTTGTCCTTCGACCGCTTCACCTTCTGTTTCAGGGCCTTGCTGTAATTCTTGACAGGGGTCTTGCCCTTCTTCCCCTTCTTCTTGTTCCTTGAAGGAATCATTAAGACAGAGGTTGAAGGCTTACCCTTCAGAGTTTCCTCAGTTGTCAAGAGCATATTCAGCAGCTCTGCCGGCGTACAATCGATTTTGTTCATATTAAAATTAATGATGAACGCATCGAAAGAAGGCGGAAGAGACTGTAGAATAATGTCCACAGCAAGCTCCTGGTTGACGGTATGCCCCAGTTTCTCTAGAGCCTCCTTGTGCCCAATCATCTTGAGCACATGAGCTCCCACTGGGCTCCCCTCAGCCAGTTTGCTCTGAAAGAAGAGCTTCGTCAGATTATAGCGCTCAGTCCTCGCCTGTGCAGCATACAGCATCTTGAGGTTCGCTATAATTTCTATAGCCGACATATCCTCATGCTGACGCTGCAGCGGTGGCGTCATAGACGCTAGCATCAGGCAAGCGACATCAATGCTATCATTGACGTGCTTTTCGTAGGCATCCCGAACCGCCCTTGCGGCGTTCGGAGCGGGCTGCGGCGGTATCGCCGTCTCGAGGACATACAGTTTCCTCTCTGCCTTAAGAACAATCTTAAGGTGTCCGAACCAGTCAGAGAAGTTCGGCCCAGCAAACTTCTCCCTTTCCAGTAGGGATCGCACATTGAAGCTCATGGTGTTCGTTGCTGCAGGAATCTACAACAGGCAAGAACAGCAAGGTCAGTATCAATGTTTCAGAATCAATCCAGGACTTAAGAAAGATTCTTTTCTCACTATTTTGTCTGACTGAAAAATCCAGTAAACAGTCCGAAAGAGTAACACTCTTTTAGTGAGATGGGATCCAGATTTCATACTTGGTCTCCGCGTCCCGCTCAAGCGAGATAAGATGCACAGAGATGACAAGCACTAATTTCTGGTAGGCTGTCCCAGCCAATCGCCCAACCCGTGCGATTCCCCTTCATCTTGGCAATCCAGCAGACTGTGCCAACTGAGTTGGTACAACACAGTCTCTGATCCCAGAGATGGCTGCCTCCATGTGCTACCATATGCGCCACATATGTAGTCTACATGGTCAAGCTGACCTGACCTACTCCCTGGACCACCACGTGCTATGCTGAGCAACGAGAAGGGATAAATCCCTGCTCTGTAACACGCAGGTGTAATCCAGCACCGTCTGAAGATAGATGGACGTGCCCACTGAGTGGGTTCAACACGGCTCCAACGATAGTCAGAACGGTGAGGTTTCGCGTCAGAAGGCTTACGAGCTTGATATATTAGCGTTGGATTTTAACGGTCTTTTATCTTCTTACTATCAGGCATGTCCTATGGCTATAGCAGAAGATAAACTTAAACATGCAATTCTAATTATTAGCAATAAGTAGAAAGCATGATCTTATGTGGTAAAAGCCCATGAACCCTAGTAAGACCTTAATTTTACTTAAGTCTTCACTTGAGCTCCTTGGCCTCACATCTGGTCCAACCTAGGGCTCTAGCGCCAAGAGCACCTCAGGTGCGCCACCAGGTGAATGCACCTCTTGGATGTGTGCCTTTGTGCTCTTGTCTAATCAAAATACATTTTTGATCTATCTAGACAAGGTTGACTCGCAGGTCAACAATACATTATAAATTAAGTACAATGTGATTCGCAGATCACAAATTAATTTACAATTTTAAATCCAGGCTCACAGGCCCCAGCACAGCACACAATAGGGCAACCCACATAAGAGTAAATAAACAAGCATATGGTTTCAATCATCATGTGATCCAATCAAGAAATTAAAATTTTGAAAACCCCATAGGCATCACTTTTAATTTCCTTATGTGCCCTACAACCTTACAATGGTCCATTGATAGGGATCCACTCATCCATCTAGATAGATCCTTTTCCCTTGCATGCACCGAGTCCTAACTGACCCGAGTTGACCTGATGGTCAACCATGCATGCGCCAAGGGCTGAACCACCCTCATGAGTTTTGGCAAGCGGGTGTGACCCCGGGCCTAACTCAAGTGTGTTCAGAAGTTGTCTCAATCAGACCTCGCTACACGCCTTGGATGCAGTCGACCTATAGCCACCTTGTGCTCGCGCACAGGTGCTATCTGGTCAACCCATCTAGGCTGTCAGATGGTCTGATCAGACTAGTTTGATCCATTCTAGATGAAGCTTTCAACCCCATAAACCCATCTAAGGGTTTACAATAGGTACTTCTTAGATCTAGTTGGGCGCGCATGTCATTTAGGTTTTAGAAAAACAACAACAACATGGTATAACCGCAACCAACATATATGCGCCAATCAACATAACTCTCATACATGCGCAAATATGGATCACATAGTATATCAAGCAATCATATGATTATGCTTCAACCGGCCCTCTGATACCAATTGAAGTGTCCCCTTCATGGGGGAGCGCAAGTAAACAAAATCCCTTTCAAGAGGGGGGCGAAAACCTTAAAGGGGTGGCGCATCACCATTGCAAGCGGAAGCAAAAGGTTTTCAAGAATCTTAGCATAAACATATGTTCAACTTGGTGAAGTTGAGACTCATACCATAGCCATCTCGGTTTAGATGGAGCTTTGGAAGCAAAGGCGCAAGTGCCCCTTCTCCGAAGATAATCACACACAAGAGAAGATGGCTTCTCCTTGGATCTCCTTGTGCTAGCAAGGATGCGCAAGGTGTCCTTGATCGAATGTTAGGATGATGGAGAAGTTTCCTTGGCCGAGCGCTTGTTCTTGTCGTCCACTTCCTTCCACACGAGATGGCAAGCAAGCTCTCTTTTCCCCAAAAACAAAACGCAAAGACAAGAGAGCAAATGCACTTCGGCGACATCAAGACAAATGACGTTACATGACTTCCCAAAATGGAAAGTCATGAAGCCACTCTCCAACGCCAAAACGCCCCTCTTGATGAACCATGCGTTCACCTAGTGAACCGGTTCATGCTTTGGTTCAATTCGATTTGGCCCAAAGACCAAACTCAAACCAAGCCAAGCCAAGGCATGGTCTAGACCCTCTTTGAACCAAATGGCTCATGATCTAGCCGTTCATCTCCTGATGCTCCTGATCTCATCTCTCGATCGAAGCTTACCGATCTAAAGCCCTAATCAATCAAACATGATCAGGCTAGATCTCACTTGCAATCAGAGATTAAACCCCTTTAAACTGAACCCATACAATTCAGTCCACACGATCTGACTCAAGAAAGCCATATCATCAAATTGTGCGACCCTAAGGGTTTCCTTTAAATGTCGGTAACGACAACTTACGTTATCACGATCAGTGAGGGGTATCTAGCAACACATCACTGTCTCCCGATATAAAGGAAATAGTCTTCCAAGACTACACCCAAACCATGACACAAGTGTGAATCAAAACTCACAAGGCACACATATGTCCTTTGCCACTGGATGTTCTTATTGGACAAGCATGTCAAGCTTGTAACTCCAATACGATGAGCATGATTAGATCAGATGCACATAGTCATCTGGGTATGGCCATACACTACCTCAATCATCTCATATAGGGGGGCCTTTAGAACATCACACTCCTTAAACAAGGAGACGGCAATCCTTTATCTATCACTAGTGCCCTAACCTGATTCAAGCTCACCATCCAAGATAGTCTATAATCATTATATTTCAAATGATATTGAACTACCTCAAAACAATGACAATCATCATTTAGAAACACAAGTGATCTCAAGTCAAAGGACATGTGCCACTTGCTGCTTACAGGGATCATTCACATTGTGACAAGCAATGCAATATCCTAGTAGGGTCTGTCCAGTACATCCAATGTACCCATGAGTCTACATCTTATTCCATGCTCGAAGCATCCTATAAGATTAGCACTCATATTAGTCTCCATCATATCAAGGCTGTCTCATGTTCACCAAGATATCTCGACTAAGGACTTATAGCCTGTCAGCCTAGCTGAACAGCTTTGAGACATTATTCAGAAGTACACTTATTACAGCAGACAAGGTAACAACCTGAATAACAACCATGCCTTATTATAAACTTAAGAGTTTATTACATGATACTTATACAATCCCAAGGCCTCAAACATTAGCCTTAAGGGCATACCCCAACACTGTCCAGTACATCCAATGTACCCATGAGTCTACATCTTATTCCATGCTCGAAGCATCCTATAAGATCAGCACACATATTAGTCTCAATCATATCAAGGCTGTCTCAGGTTCACCAAGATATCTCGACTAAGGACATATCGCATGTCAGCCTAGCTGAACAGCTTTGAGACATTATTCAGAAGTACACTTATTACAGCAGACAAGGTAACAACCTGAATAATAACCATGCCTTTTATAAACATAAGAGTTTATTACATGATACTTTTACAATCCCAAGGCCTCAAACATTAGCCTTAAGGGCATACCCCAACAAAAAGAATAAGACTCCTCTACTTGGCACTGTGTAAAATTGACAGTGATACTGAAGAAAGAGTTGAAGTCAAAAATAAAAAGTATGTGTCTATGTGGATACATGCCGTCTAAGCAAAGACAAAAAAAAAATTATGTGTGGAAAAAGATCTTGGAGACCTAATTCCTGTAAACAAAAGCATGATATATTTAAATTGATACTGGGTGAAATCATGAGATTGAAAATTCTATCTATTGTACAAGTTGCGAAGTTTTATTCGATTGAGTTGTGAATCTAGAAAATTGAGTTCTGAGGATGATATGTTTACTTGAAATTTTGTAAATCAATTAATAGAATTTTTCATTGATAAGTTGTATTTTAGAAATTTATTGAACATAAAAAGGTTATTCTTTTAATCAAATTTTGATTTTTGCTTGAGGACAAGCAAGGTTTGAGCCTTATGTGTTTGATGACACCAAAATATGTAGTATATTTTGTATCATTTTAGATACCTTTTCATGCTAAATTGAGGATCTTTTTACTTGTTTTTATTCTGAATCCATTAAAAATTGCAAAGTCTACTTCTATTTTGGTTTTTTATGTTTTTCAGGCAAAACGGCACTATTTTAGGCATTTTCAAGCAAAAATCAAATACATGGAAGAGTTCTCATCATCAAGAAGAAGTCACCCAAGAATTTTTCATGCAAATCGAGGCAAAGAACCCAAAATATGGTAGTGCCGTAAAGTATTTTACGGTACCGTATTTTACAAGACTACAGTATTATCGAGATCATGGCCATATTTTGGTGATTTACCGAACAGAAGGCTTTCGCGAAATTACGGCACCACCGTAAGAATTTACACGGCCATATTTTGTGGCGCTTTCGGAACAGAGACCTTCGTTGAAATTACGGCAAGGCTGTAAACTAGTTTACAGGCCGTATTTTCCAGATGTCTTCAAAACAGAAAGTTGCCCTGAAGTTACAGCACTGCCGTAAACATTTACACGAGCCGTATTTTCTAGACGAATTCGACCAGAGAGTTCAGCCGATTTTACGGCACTGCCGTAAACCAAATTATGCTGTCGTATTGTTCCAGCAATTTCAGAAGAGAATAATCGATGGATTTTACGGTAGTGTCGTAAGATATTACACTGCCATATTCCGGTGTTTGAACACGATTCCCAGGTCAATGTCCACGCTCAATCCTTGCGGAGATGATTGCGGACGATCCAGAAGTTTACATTCGATGCCGTAATAACCGAAAAGGGAGATTGGCATGACAGGATTACGGAGAGACCAAAAGCCCCAATTTTGATCCACCGTCGAGGGAGAAATCTTGATCCACGCCGTCGCTGAGGGTTTCACCGCCGCGCTCGATCCAGACGATTTCTAGCCGCGATTTTCATACTGAAGCTTCATCAGAGGGAGAAGATAACACACAAAATGTTTCAGACCGTAAGGAGATCGATTGGAGGATGAATCGAAGAGCAAAGCATCGCTGACACTATTCATCAAAGCTATTTGCAAATTACGGCCGTGAAATACTTCACAGCCGTGCTGTATTTTCTAAAACTCCTCTTGTCTTTCAATTTTCGATCCTCTGAAACCATGATTTGTTGTAATTCCCTCATGATGATAGCTTAAACTATTTTTGGGACATGGGGGAGTAATTTACTTAACTTCCAATGACTAGATAACTCTTTTTCAATATTTCATTGAGTTTGATCTTAACATGATGATTTTGCTCATGTGATAATTGTGCTTAGACTCTCTTTAAATTAATGTTATTAATTATGTTCTTAGAATTTTCGCTTGAGACCGAAAGGTAATTGCTTGAGAATTTGGAACCCTATAATTGCATGTTAGGATCCCTTCCTTAGGTTAGATTCATCTTGATCTTTTCTAGTAAAATAATTGCCATGATTATAATATAAATCTATAGATCGAGTCTATTTGTCAAACGTGGAGATCTTGTGCGAAAGCAAGGATCGGAACGTTGGAGATCCTTGAGCAAAACTAGTTGCGAGACTCAGATGCACGAAAGTGATCCTTGAGACTCCACTAGAGATTCCTAGAACTCAGATGCACGAAAGTGATGCTTGAGTTCATTGTTTGATAATATCTTCTTCATGATAAAATTGAATCAACCAAATCCGTATTCATATCTAGTCATAAAAGTTTAAGTGAACGAAACCCTAGTCCCAGCTTTTCTCTCTGATAATCCCGATTTTAGTTTCCGATTGCTATTTTCACGATCTCGATTTGCCTAGATAGTAAGAATTCAACTATTTAGTATTCGACAGCGTAGGTCCCTATGGATTCGATACTTTTTTTATTACTTCGTATACCCGTGCACTTGCGGTTTAACAAGAAGTTTTCGGTGCCGTTACCAAGGATTAGTCCAAGGTACACGCGTGCCAAATTTGTTGTGTTCCCTTTCGGGCTATCAACCAGCCACTCGTAGAGGCCGTCCTTCGTCTTGAAGGCCGTCTTCCACTCGTCGCCTTCACGGACGCGGACCTGGTGGTAACCACTCTAGAGGTCAAGTTTGGTGAACCAACACGCACCGGAAATGAGGTATAGCATGTTGTCTAAATGGGGAATGGGGAACTGGTACTTCACCGTGATGCGATTGATTGCACGGCAATCAATGCACATCCACCAGGATCCATCCTTCTTCGGGGTGAGAAGGGCCGGGACAGCACAAGGGCTATGGCTTTCATGGATGAAGCTTTTGGCCAGGAGGTCGTCAACCTGCCGCTTGAGCTCTGTGTGCTCAGTTGGGTTGAGGCGATGGTGTGGTAGGTTGGGTAGAGATGCCCCGGGGATGAGATCGATGACGTGATGGATGTCACGATCCGGAGGGAGGCCAATGGGGAGGTATACCGGGAAAATGTCAGAAAACACATCGAGAAGGGCGGTGACCTCAGCCGGCAAAGGAGCTAGAGGGGATGAAGGCTCGCGGGGGATCTCACGCACCATGAGTGCGTAGACGACCGCGGACTCATGGGCTTCCGACATGATGGAGCCAGGGCAGACAAGCGTGATCGGCTTAGGTGCCGATGGTCCATGGAGGGAAGGTGAGACTAAGCCCTTCGAGGTGGAGGCCCTCAACTCCTTGGGCGGTGCCAGGGTCAGGTAGATCTTACGCCCTCCGTGATGGAAGACATAGGTATTAGACCGGCCATAGTGGATGACGTCGCGGTCATAGAGCCAAGGCCGGCCAAAAAGGACATGGGCGACGTCCATGGAGGTAACGTCGCACCCCACCTTCTCGGCGTAGTCACTGAAGTAAATGGGGACCTAGCAGCGATGGGTGATGGGTAGGCTGGAAGCGTTGACCCACGCAATCGAGTAGGGTCGAGGGTGCGGCTCCAAAGGGAGACCGAAACGGGTGACCGCTATCCGGGAGACAACGTTGAGGCTGCTAACCCCATCGATCACGATTTTGCATGAGTGTCCATTCAACTTAATATGGGTGTAAAAGATGCTTGTGCGCTTCCAATCCTCGTATAGAGGGGGAGAGTGCACAAGGGTGCAGTGGACTACGGCCAAGGTAGGATGCGGGCTCGACTCCTCATCGGAGTAACATTGGGGTCCAACCTCTTGAGCTGAGGGTGGCTCGGGAGTGGTGACAACGTGGGGGTCACGTGGAGCGGCTGCGATGTGCAAGGAATGGCTACGAAGTGTGGGGTAGTTCCGGTTGAAGTGACCGGTCTGACTACAGTGATGACAAGGTCTGGGGGCATCGTAGCGAGGGGCGCCTTACCCTTTTCATCCCAGGTGTGACGGGGCGCAGGTGCCTCGCATGGAGTGTCACGCGGTGGTCATCGGGGACCGGCCTACTGGGGACGTGGAGGAGCCTTGTGGCAGGGGGTCAAGGCATGCGCGGGGGGCGCATGAACCGGACGACGCTGGGGAACGGGTTCACCACGACAGTGCTATGAACGCAAATCTTGCTCGATCGCACGAGCATGGTGTAGGACGAGGATGATCGAGTCAAACTCATAGGACGGAAGGGCGTGTCAGATATCCTCACGGAGTCCGCGCTTAAACCTAGAAAGCGTGTACGCGGGATCCTCCCTAAGATTGCAACGGATTCCGAGTTCATCGAAGCGAGAATGGTATGCATCGACAGAGTCGGATCCCTGTGAGATAGTGCAATAAGAGTCCAGGAGGCGTTGACGGTAAGTGGGCGGCACGTATTTCTCCCTAAGGCAATAGCACATCTCTTCCCACCGAGTGATGGGGGGGGGGGGGTGGAGATGCTAGTCAACTAGATGGCACTCAACGTTCGTCCAATACAACCGGGTAAGGCCGGTGAGTAGTAGGTGAACATAACTGACCTTAAGGTGTGCGGACATAGCGCTCCACTCGAAATAGTTTTCCACGGCTGAAACCCAGTCAAGGAAATTGTTGGATCTAGGCTACCCTTAAAGATTGGGGGATCGATGCGCGTGAGACGACGAACCTCATCGTCCTCACGACTTCGCTGGACTGGACGCTGCGGGGGAGGGGCCTCCTCTGCCCACGGAGACTCATCACCAAACGGATCATAACGCGTGGTTTCGTTGGCGCGCATGTGCAGTGGGGCCAACGAAGGGGGAACACTAAGCGGGGGCTATCCCATAGCGGGCTTAGACATGAGTTCCACAACTTGGTCCTTGAGATGTTGGACCGACAACATTAAGCGCTAAAACATAACCTCCATCGCTTCCAAGCGTGTGGACAGCGACTTAACCGACTCTACCCTAGGCGGAATACTTTCATCAGTCGGCACTTGGGTAGGGGGATTTTGGTAAGAGGTTCCTGATCTAGTAGTCATGGTGACAAAAAATGTATGAGTATGCAATGCGGAATAGAAACCAAAGAAACCGTATGATATGATGCGAGAGATCGGCGAAGCTAGACAAGAGTTAGATGTAACCTCCCTCTGATACCAAAATTGATGTAGCGGATGTTATGGGTGAGTTGGTCCTTAATTCAATACTCTACGGTGGGGGAAACCATGATGTCGAATATGTGAGAGGGGCTGGAGGCGAGGGAAGTAAAACGTGCGGAGCGATGAAAGCACTAGAAAACCGATGAAAACCCGTGCCGTAGAGACACGACTTGAGCAATACCAGCGAACCGAGGATACAACGAGAACGATTCTATGAATGAAACTACTCACCTGATTAGTAGAGCCAATTTATTAAAGCAAGCACGTGCGCGCAGGACCTAGACGGGGCTGCGGAGACAGAACGCTGCGAGTCCAAGACACAAGCCGATCAACGATTGCAAGGATTTCCTTGAAAAGGACCCGGAGCCTTGGGACGTTCTCCGGGTGTTTTGATTGAATGCTGAAATCGATTACAAGAGAGGGGGGTGAAGAGTCCCTAGGCGAGCTCTTCGGAGTTTGAAGTGGCCTAAACCTTCGCGTGGGGGAAGGTGCTACTACAACAAAGCTAAAAAACTAGTAGTCCCTCAGCCCTCTTTTATAGAACAAGAGGGAGTGGGAGGCACAAGCTACTCACATGGGGTTTGTTGGAGACACCAACAACCGCTAACAACTAAAGAGGGCCCAAGATGCCCTCTAACAACCTGAAAAGCAATAACTAACTAGGGAATAAAAGGACAGAGAACAACACGCGGAGGTGGCTGGCGTATGGGCCTTCTTGCTGGGCCATCGACTGGGCCGTTGTCGACGGCCACACCATCTCGGAGCAGGCTACCATGAAGCAGCAGAACTTACTGATCGTGGGCTGGTTCTAGACATTGGTGGTGGTATCTTGGGCTGAGTTGAGGACCCGGCTGTTATAGCGTTCTGCAGTGACTTCCGGTGGGGGTCCTCAAGGAAGAGTAGCCATAGGAGCGGGTTGAAGGGACTCTGAAGATGTGGGTGAAACCTCGTTGAGGGAGCGGACGTGGCAAGTTGTTGCTGAAGAAGGGCTCACCACCCCCACAAAATAGTCCGGGGGGTGCGAGGACCGTTGCGAGCGTCGAACGGGATGGAAATTGACCTCCGTGTGTTTTCTGAGGCTAAACACGGCCTGGCCGTTGTTGCCGTCATGGCCGTTATTAGCGTCTGGAGTTCCTGTCGGGGCAAACCCGGCTGTAGGCACGGGTGTGTCGGTGATCTGCGAACTCATCACGGCCTGGCCGTGTTGGGGTCGAGCATCTTTTACTGCAATGCCGTGATGGATGTCATGGGCCGTAATATGGGGTCCAAAATCCACAGAAGGTTTGGACATGGCCGTGTTCCTGAGCACGGCCTGGCCGTGTTGAAGTGGGCTGGCGACGCCGGATGGGGCACTGGTCACGGCCTAGCCATGTTCCTCATCATGGCCGTGATCGCTGAGGCCGAAGTCCGCCGAACTCGTCACGGCGGGTGTCACGGGCGTGTCACAGACCGTGCTAGAGTTCGCATTCTTCCTCAACCGTGTCACGGCCGTGTCCTCCGTTGCGGCCTGGCCGTGTCGGGGTCGGCTGGGTCGCGCGGAGTCGGCCACGGCTGGTGGAACGGCCCTTCTTTCGTCACAGCCGTGTCTTCCAACATAGCCTGGCCGTGTTCAGGGTGACAGAAGGCTTCTTGAGCAGAAATTTGTGGGGCATCCTCCTCAGACCCTGGGGAGTCTCCCCAAGTGTCTCCCAGAGGTGTTGGGCTATCCTCATGTGTGTCCATGACTCCGTCACCAAGGTAAGAAGAGATTCTTAGCTGATGTCAAGCACTATTTTTGGGATGAGCCTTATGTTTTTAGAAGATGTGCAGATGGTATATTTAGGAGATGTGTCCCCAAAGAGGAAATCATGGATATACTATTACAGTGTCATGGATCATCATATGGAGGACATGCTTGTGTTGAAAAAACTATTTTTAAGGTTTTACAATCTAGATTTTATTGGACCTCCTTATTTAAAGATGCGAGAAAATTTATAATGTCTTGTGATAATTGTCAAAGGATGGGAAACATCAACAAAAGGAATGAGATGTCGCTGTCCACAATACTTGAAGTTGAGATATTTGATGTTTGGGGGATTGATTTTATGGGACCGTTTCCTTCATCAGGGGGTAACAAATTTATACTTGTGGCAGTAGACTATGTCTCCAAGTGGGTGGAAGCCATTGCTTCTCCAACTAATGATTCGAGAGTTTTGGTGAAGATGTTCAAGAAGATTATATTTCAGCAATTTGGGACTCCTCGGGTAGTGATTAGTGATGGAGGGTCTCATTTTATTGAACACAAGTATTCAGCCTTGCTTCGAAAATATGGGGTAAATCATAGAGTTGCAACACCTTACCATCCCCAAACTAGTGGACAACTGGAAATATCGAATAGAGAAATCAAAGGGATATTGGAAAAAATGGTATCAAGAACAAGAAAAGACTGGGCTTTCAAGCTTGATGATGCGCTGTGGGCATACTGAATAGCTTTCAAGACACGAATAGGTATGTCTCCTTTTCAATTAGTTTATGGTAAATCTTGTCATCTTCCTGTAGAGCTCGAGCACATGGCATTCTGGGCAATCAAAGAACTAAATTTTGATTTGAATAACGCGGGGGAAAAACGTAAGTTACAATTGAATGAGCTTGATGAGATTAGACTTTCCGCTTATGAAAACACAAAAATCTATAAATAGAGGACTAAAAGATGGCACGATCGACATATACTTAGGAAGGATTCCCAACTAGGTGACTTTGTTCTTTTGTTTAATTCGAGATTACGACTTTTTCCTAGTAAACTTAAGTCTCGATTGTCTGGACCTTTCCAGGTGAAGAAAACTTATCCCTACAGTGCAGTAGACATTTGGAGCGATGAGAAGGGAGTGCTTAAAGTTAATGGACAAAGATTGAAGCATTACTTTCATGAAGAATAGAATGAGGGAGGAGAAAAATTTCAACTTGATGAACCTCAAGAAAATTTGAGTGCAGAACGGTCAAGCTAATGACCGAAAATTAGCGCTTCTTGGGAGGCAACCCAAGCACTTTTTCTTCTATTTTTGGTTTGTATTCGTCTTAATTTGTTTGTTCAAGATTAATTTTTCTTTTTCCTGTTTTTAGGTACAATTTTCGGCGATCTCTGAATTTTTGCACGAATTACGGCAGTACCGTAATTGCTTTACGGTGTCGTATTCTTTGGTCAATTTTTGAACAGAAAGTTTTTATTATTTTTTGGAAATTATGGCAGTGTCATAACGTTTTTTATGGTACCGTAATGTTTACACGGTACCGCCGTAATGATTTTTCCGCTGCCGTATTTTTAGGTCTTTTCTTTACAGAAACTTTCATATTTTTGAGCAAATTATGGCAATGCTGTATTTTACGTCACGGTACCTTAATTTTGGAATTTTTTTTCTATACCGAGAGATAGTTCAATTTTACGACCTCGCCATGTTTTTAATTGCTTTAACGTGATTTTTCATCCCCTTTCATTCTTCTTCATTAATGGTTAGAGCCCCAACTGAAGGAAATGACGAGGCGACAGATTTCGATTAGTAGCGAGCTTTGTGAGTATCTCCTTCCCTACCTTCCTTTACTTAAGTTTTATTTAATTCATAATGAATTTATTCTCTTGTAGGGAAGGATGACTTTGTCATGCTTCTTGTGTCCGCTTGCTACAGATCCTCGTCTTTGGATTTTAATTTGGTTCAGTTTGGTTGTATTGATATTTTTGATGATTTTATTTCGATATGGTTGTACTTGATTTTGTGTTCTGATATTTTGGATGATTTGATTCGATATGGTTGTATATTTTGAATGATGTAGTGAGTGTTGTGAAGATTTTGTTTTGAAAGATGATATATTTGTGCCTGATATGTTAAAATATTTGCTTTGACGTGTAGTAGGAATATTTGAAAATTACAACAGTTACCATGCCGAAGTTTTTAATGAATTATCATGCATATCAAATTCTGGAAATTGGAAATATATTTAATATGTTGAATTTATTTCTCTAATACAATCTATTTGTTGGAATTTTCTCCATTGATTGATGCATGAAATTTTGGGTAAATGCATTGTTTAATGAGTGCAATCTTAAAGTGAAATAATTCTTTTGAATAAAATAAGCATTTGTGCACATGTTTTTGGATTGATATTGATTTGTTGATCTTGTCTATCTTTAAAATATTTTATGTTATTTGTTGGGAAAAAGAGATCCAAATCCATGAAAGAAAAAGAATAACTCCTCTTCTTGGCATTGTGTTTACAATGGTACCTAAGACAAGAGTTGAAGTTCCAAATGAAAAGTATGTATCTATGTGGGTGCATGCCAAGAGAGACTTCCTTTGACATTGACTCCGCTATCTCAAGAAAGTTCTTCCTACTGATGAGATATGAGTCTTATTATGTTTGGTTATGTGACCAACATACTCTAAATTCGTCACCAGAAAAAGGGTAGTAATCGATTTAGAAAATGTCAAGGACATATATAAAAAAAAGGAGAAAAGAGAGAAATTTGCGTGGAAAAAGATTTGGAGATCCCATTCCTGTAAACAAAAACATTTTGGATGAAAATCTAATACTATATTTATTCATGAGATTGAAATTCTTTTACTATGCACATTGCAAAATTTTATTTGATTGAGTTTTGAGTCTTAAAGATTAAGTTCAGAAGACGATTTATTTATTTGAAATTTTGTGTGAGATCGATGAAATTTTCAATGGATGATTATATATTAGAAATTTATTTGTCATATGAAAGTTTATAACCAGTGTTGATTCCTTTATTTGCTTGAGGACAAGCAAAGTTTGAGCCTTATGTGTCTGATGACTCTAAATTTCATAGTGTTTATCGTACTGATTAACTAGTCTTTTGAGTCATAATCTTGCTCTTTTGCTTTATTTTTATACCCTATTTGCCAAATACTTCGGAATCTACACCTTTCTTGGTTTTTGATCAATTTCAGGTAAAAAGGGCATTATTATCATGAGTTTTCGAGCAATTTAGATGCATGGATGAATTATAATCACCAAGAGGAGACTACACATCAAATTTCAATTCAAAACAGGTTTTCTAGCGAAATTACGGCCATGCCATAATGAATTTTACGGCCGTAATCAGCAATTATGGCACTACCATAACGATTTTCATGGCGGCTTAATTCTGGATTTTTTTGGCAAATTACGGTACTACATAAAAACCTTCACGGTATCGTAATTTCTGGCCAATTTCTTACCGAGACTACAGAGACTTCAGAGGAAATTACGACAGTACCGTAAATATTTTTATGGTGCCGTAATTCCAAGCCGTTTCCTTACAGAAGACTTCGCAGCAATTACGGTACTACCGTAATTTCCATCAAAGTACCATAATTTCAACCTCGTTGCCCGATTCTTCCGCTAGAAACTTGAATTCATGATTTCTCGAGCTTTAAGGCACCAATTGAAGATCCGAAAAAAGGGGGAAGACTCAGAATAAGTAGGAGAACAGCCTCAAAGCAAAGGGAGGAATTTTTTGATCGGAAATCACGACGAATTTTGGAGAATCGCTGCCGCCCTAGGTGATGAAAAATCATTTTCCTAGCCCAAGAATCACCCTAGGTATGTAGCTCTATGCGTAGGAAAAATTACTAGACTAAGAGAGGGTTTGGAGTGAATGCACCTAGACCCCCTAAGGAAAGGGTGCCGGACTCCTTTGGACTCTTCCAAATAACCAGCTTCGTTAGAGGACCTCCCAACTGTTGGCAAAAATCACAGAATGCCACTCCCCTTCAGATCTGAGAGGTGATTGGTTGGCAGCTTGGATGTCGGCAATGGAACAGTGCGATAACCCCGGTAAGGAACAGTGCGCGGCTTGGGGTGGAGATGATGATCAAAATGCGTGTTGGTGAGAAGTGGTAGTTGAATGGTAACCAGGGTGGAGAGCAAGCTCAATCCGGTGAGGAGCAAGCTCAACTCAGGAACAACACAAAGGTTTTCAGTTTTTTTTTCAAAAGATTTCGATTAAGTGCCAAAGTGATACAATACAGGCTTAAAACCTATCCCTCATGTTTACACCATGTGACCCTTGGCATTCCTTTGGCTGAATGGTAACACCTATTGGCCGATTGAGTGTGGTTGACGTCAGATTGCTCCATGCACATGCAGATATGAGATTTGTAGCCGTTGGAAGGGGCTGCTGGTAAGTGGTCTTGATGGGCTTTAAGTGGGCTGATTTCATGTTGACTAGTTATGATTTCTTGCAGTCCAATTATTTCCTATCTGGATTTGTAGCTTGAACTCCAGGTGGTGTTGATTTGATCTTCAAATGCTGGCAGAGGTTATGCTGCGGTCCACTTGCTTTACGGCTGGATTTGAGTGTCGCTTTGACTCCAGGTGGTATTGATGTTGACTGTCGTTGACCCGGATGAGATTGTTCTTCAAAATATGAGTGTCACGGTCACATGACAATGAGGGAGATAGGTGCCTGTTTTGTGCAATACATATGTGTAAGAACCTAAGCTAAAGCAACCTACTACAATCTCTAGAAATAAAACAACGACTTCAAAATAAACCTATGCTATTCCTAACTACAACATAAATCATTAAGTGCTGAAAGAAAGTAAGGTCTGTAGCGTATTACACTAAAATGTTGGAAGTTGACAAGTTCACAAAATTGGACAAAGTCCCAAAATAGTCAAGTACTTTAGATGTTCATCCCATATCGAATTGGGACCTTCTTGAGCCTTGTTGATATTCTTGCTAATGTCCCTACATCAGCTTTCTCGGGGCTGGGAGAACTCTCCTCCAGAGAGTTAGATGAGTAGCTCTCAAGCTCCTTAGGCAAAAGTTGGTGCACTTCGTCTTCGGGGAGCCATTCTTCCTTGTTATCTTCCCATTGAACGAGATAGTAAGTATGAGTTCCTTCTTTGGTAATGCGCTGATGGTCTTCAAGTATCTTGCTGGCCTTCTTTGTTGGGAATGGCGCTTCAATGTGGTGGGGCGCTTTGTAAGGTGTTAGGTCTTCCACGTTGATGGTATGGTGTATTCCCAAGGCCTGTGGCAAATCAAGCATGTAAGCATTATCATGTACCCTTTTCAATATCCGGAAGGGACCCATGGCCCTTGGTTGAAGTTTGCTATTGGCTCCATGCTGCCTCTCTTTCTTGTTTCTAAGCACGACGACGATGAGGATTAGCCATTAGTTCATAACTAAGTGTATTCTTTGCAATATGATCCTTCACTTCATTATGTATCTTGACAATGTGCTACGCAAATGACAAGGCTGAATGGTTTTGTTTAAAGGGTGATGGTAAGGGTGCCAGATCTATAGGTTTACGTGGTTGGAAGCCAAAATTAAGTTGGAAAGGACTAGCACCCGTGGTGCGGTTTACCGCATTGTTGAAAGCAAACTCAGTAGCAGGGAGTAATTTGTCCCAATTCCCAGGATGTGCCCCCACTAAACATCTTAATATATTACCGAGGGACTGGTTTACCACCTTGGTTTGACCATCAGATTGCGGGTGGTAGGCTGTAGAAAAATTCAGTTTGGTCCCCATTAGCTTCCACAAAGTGACCTAGAAGTGACCCACAAACTTAACATCCCTATTAGAAACGATGGTCCGGGGCAGCCCATGCAACCGCACCACATCTCTAAAGAAAATCCTTGCCACATGAGAAGCATCAGTAGTCTTGGTGCATGGACTGAAATGGGCCATTTTAGTGAACCGATGAACCACCACAAAGATGGAGTTATAATGGGCACTGGTGCGAGGGTGTTGGGGTATGCCCTTAAGGCTAATGTTTGAGGCCTTGGGATTGTATCAGTATCATGTAATAAACTCTTATGTTTATAAAGGCATGGTTGTTATTCAGTTTGTTACATTATCTGCTGCAATAAGTGTACTTCTGAATAATGTCTCAAAGCTGTTCAGCTGGGCTGACATGCTGTAAAGTCCTTAGTCGAGATATCTTGGTGAACATGAGACAGCCTTGATATGATTGAGACTAATATGTGCTCTAATCTTATAGGATGCTTCGAGCATGGAATAAGATGTAGACTCATGGGTACATTGGATGTACTGGACAGACCCTACTAGGATATTCAATTGGTTGTCACAATATGAATAATCCTTGAATGTAACAAGTGGCACATTTCCTCTGACTTGAGATCACTTGTGTTTTCTAAATGATGATTGTCATTGTTTTGAGGTAGTTCAATATCATTTGAAACATAATGATTATAGACTATCTTGGATGGTGAGCTTGAATCAGGTTAGGGCACTAGTGATAGATATAGGATTGCCGTCTCCTTAATTGGAGTGTGATGTTCTAAAGGAGCCCCCTGGATGAGGTGATTGAGAAAGTGTATGGCCATACCCAGGTGACTGTGTTCATCTGTTCTAATCATGCTCATCATATTGGAACTACAAGCTTGACGCGCTTGTCCAATAAGAACATCCAGTGGCAAAGGAAATATGCATGCCTTGTGAGTTGGATTCACACTTGTACTGTGGTTTGGGTGTAGTCTTGGAAGACTCTTTCCTTTATATCGGGAAACAGTGATGTGTTGCTAGATACCCCTCACTGATCGTGATAACGTAAGTTATCGTTACCGACATTTAAAGGAAACCCTTAGGGTCGCACAATTTGATGATATGGCTTACTTAAGTCAGATCGTGTAAACTGAATTATTTGGGTTCAGTTTAAAGGGATTTAATCTCTGATTGTGAGTGAGATCTGGTCTAATCATGTTTGATTGATTAGGGCTTGAGATCGGTAAGCTTCGATCGAGAGAATGGATGCTAGATCAGTGAGATCAGAAGCATCAAGAGATCAACGGTCAGATCAAGAGCCTTAAGGTTTTAATGTGATCTGGACTAATTGCTTGGGTTAATTGGTCTATGAACCAGACCTAGTTGAACCGGCTCATGATATGAGCGCTTGGTTCAAAGAGGGGAGAGGAAAATGCGATTGGTTCATGAGCGCATGAACACATGATCGCATGAAAGAGTAAGGTTGGCTATTTTTAGCAACCACGCCTCCATGTTTTGGGTAGAGCGCATCTCTTGTCGCCTCACTCCTATTCCCGTCGCCTCCTCTTGTGGAACTTCCACTTCACGCTTTGGAGAGTCGAGGACTGAGCAAGCAAGACGTTCTTCTTCCCTTCTCACACGAACAAAGACACCAAGGAACTTTGCTAGCACAAGGTGTACCGAAGGGAGTAAGCGCATAGATCTTCTTGTGTGCGAACCGTTTGGAGGAAAGCGACTTCACTTTCTTCTTCCTAGACGCCATCCAACAAATGGCATTGGTATGGTTCTATCTCTTATATACAATCGATTTAAGTTGATTATATTACATGCATTGAAAAGATCCCAAGAAACCCCCTTTCCGCTGCTAGATATATAACATGCGCCTATCTAGGGTTTCGCCCCCTTGTCTAAGGGAACCTTCAATTGGTATCAGAGCCGGTTGTTTGCATGTTTCTATGATTGCTTAAGACTTTGTGATCCATATATGCGAAAGTATGAGTATGCTTAGATCTATAACATGCGCATATTAGATGTTTCATGCGAAAAATATTTCATGTTACATTTTTATGTTGGCGCATGTTCTTAGCGCTTGTTTCATTGTGTTTTCAAAACAAAACTTGTGCGACTCTCATTAGATCTAAGAGGCGCCTGCTTTAAACCCTTAGACGGGTTATTAGGGTTGAAGTCATCCCCTAGGTTAGATCCAAACAGTCTGATCAGACTATCTGACAGCCTTGATGGGTCGACCAGATAGCATCTGTGCGCAAGCACGAGATGGCTATAGGTCGACTGTAGACAGGCGTGTAGCGATGTCTGATTGAGACGACTAGTGAACACACATGAGTTAGGCCCGGGGTCACACCCGCTTGCCAGAACTCATGAGGGTTGTTCAGCCCTGGCGCATGCATGGTTGACCATTAGGTCGACTCAAGTCAGTTACGACTTGGTGCATGCAAGGGCAATGGATCTGACTAGGTTTGATGAGTGGATCCCTTGTAATGGACCGTCGTAAGGCAGCAGGGCAAATAAGGAAATTAAAATTGATGCCAATGGGTTTTTCAAAAATTTATTTTCTTATTGGATCACATGCTGATTAGATGCCATATGTATGTTTATTTAATCTTATGTGGGCTGCCCGTTTAATGTGTGCTGTGCTGGGGCCTGCGTGCCTGGAATTTTATTGTAAATTAATTCTTATTTTTGTGATCTTCGAATCACAGTTTAATTAATTTATAAAATGTAATTGACCTGCGAGTCAATCTTGTCTAGATAGATTAATTTGTAAATTAGTCAGACAAGAGCACAGAGCACACTTGGCAGAGGCGCATGCAGCAGTGGCTAGACCAGGTGGGAGGTCCAGGGTTCGACTCTGGGACCAGGCGCATTTACCTGGTGGGCGCACCTGAGCTGTAGTGGGCGCTTGGGCCCTGGTTTGGGCCAAATGAGCAGCAAAAGACCCATCAAGAAAAGCAAGTGAAGACTTAAGTTTATTTAAGGTCTAACTTAGGCTCAATGGGCTTTTACCACATAAGATCAGCATGCTTTCTATTTATTGCTTTTATAATTAGAATTGCATGAGTTTATCTTCTGCTATCACCATAGGAATTGCATGATAGTTAAGAAGATAAAAGACCATTAAAATCCAATGCTAAAATATCAAGCTCATAAGCCTTCTGACGCGAAACCTCACTGTTCTGACTATCGTTGGAGCCGTGTTGTACCCACTCAGTGGGCACGTCCATCTATCTTCAGACGGTGCCGGATTACACCTGCGTGTTACAGAGAAGGGATTTATCGCTTCTCGTTGCTCAGCATAGCACGTGGTGGTCCAGGGAGTAGGTCGGGTTAGCTTGACCATGTAGGCTACATATGTGGCGCATATGGTAGCACATGGAGGCAGCCATCTGTGGGGTCAGAGACTGTGTTGTACCAACTCAGTTGGCACAGTCTGCTGGATTGCCCAGATGAAGGGGAATCGCACAGGTTGGCGATTGGCTGGAACAGCCTACCAGAGATTAGTGCTTGTACTCTCTGTGCATCTTATCTCGCCTGAGCGGGACGCGGAGACCAAGTATGAAATCTGGATCCCATCTCACTAAAAGAGTTCTACTCTTTCGGGCTGTTTTGCTGGATTTTTCAGCCAGATAAAATAGTGAGAAAAAGAATCATTCTTAAGTCCTGATTGATTCTTAACATTGATACTGACCTTGCTGTTCTTGCATTGTTGTAGATACCTGCAGCAACGAACACCATGAGCTTCAATGTGCGATCCCTACTGGAAAGGGAGAAGTTTGCTGGGCCGAACTTCTCAGACTGGTACGGACACCTTAAGATTGTTCTTAAGGCAGAGAGGAAACTGTATGTCCTCGAGACGGCTATACCGCCTCAGCCCGCTCCGAACGCCGCAAGGGCGGTTCGGGAAGCTTATGAAAAGCACGTCAATGATAGCATTGATGTCGCTTGCCTGATGCTAGCGTCTATGACGCCACTGCTGCAGCGTCAGCATGAGGATATGTCGGCTATAGAGATTATAGCGAACCTCAAGATGCTGTATACTGCACAGGCGAGGACAGAACGCTATAATCTGACAAAGCTATTCTTCCAGAGCAAACTGGCTGAAGGGAGCCCAGTGGGAGCTCACGTGCTCAAGATGATTGGGCACAAGGAGGCTCTAGAGAAACTGGGGCATACCATCAATCAGGAGCTTGCTGTAGACATTATTCTGCAGTCTCTCCCGCCCTCTTTCGATGCGTTCATCATTAACTTTAATATGAACAAAATCGACTTTACTCCGGCAGAGCTGCTAAATATGCTCTTGACTACTGAGGAGACTCTGAAGGGAAAGCCTTCGACCTCTGTCTTAATGGTTCCTTCTAGGAACAAGAAGAAGGGGAAGAAGGGCAAGGCCCCTGTCAAGAGTTACAGCAAGGCTCTGAAGCAAAAAGTTAAGCGGTCAAAGGAAAACAGATGTTTCCACTGTGGCCAGCTGGGTCACTGGAAAAAGGACTGTAAAGCGCTCCAAGGAGATAAGAGGGGAAGCTTTGCTTCTGGCTCAGGTATTTATGTGACGGAAGTCATGATATCCTCTTCTTCTATTTCATGGGTGTTGGACACTGCATGTGGAGTTCACATTTGTTCAAATGTACAGGAACTCAAGAGAAGAAGACAGGTGGGACAGCATGAGGTGGACCTACGAGTTGGAAACGGGGCACGGGTTGCTGCTGTTGCTGTAGGAGACTATTTCATCTCATTACCATCTGGACTTGTATTAGAACTAAACAGTTGTTACTTTGTTCCCAGCATTACTAAAAATATTATCTCCATTCCTGCTCTTGTCAGGAAGGGATTTTCCTTTGAATGCAATATTTCAAAGTGTGTTCTTTCTTTAGATAATATTGTTTATGCTACTAGTTCAATTAACAATGGGTTATTCATGTTGGACATGGAATGTTCTATACAAAACATTGATAATAAGAAAGCCAAGTATGCTGATGACAGCACCTTGCTATGGCATAGTCGTTTAGGCCATATTAACAAGAAGCGCATTAAGCGGTTGCATGATCATGGACTGCTGGGATCATTCTCCTATGAGGAGATTGATACATGCAAGGCTTGTTTAATGGGTAAAATGACGAAGTCGCCTTTTCCTAACAAAGGTCAAAGGACTTCAGGTTTACTTGACCTTATACACAGTGATGTGTGTGGGCCTTTTAGTAAACATGCCAGAGGTGGCTATCAGTACTTCATAACCTTCACTGATGATTTCAGTAGATATGGGTATGTCTATCTTATGAGACATAAAAGTGAATCTTTTGACAAGTTCAAAGAGTTCAAGAATGAAGTACAGAATCAGCTTGGCCGAAATATCAAGGCACTTCGTTCTGATCGAGGTGGAGAATACCTAAGTCGAGAGTTTACTGACTATCTGAAGGAGTGTGGGATTATCTCACAGCTCACTCCGCCAGGAACACCGCAATGGAATGGTGTGTCCGAGAGGAGAAATAGAACGTTACTTGATATGGTTCGTTCTATGATGAGTCAGGCTACTCTTCCATATTCCTTTTGGGGATTTGCACTGGAGACAGCTGCAAAGGTACTAAACCGAGTGCCATCCAAGGCAGTTTCTAAGACGCCATATGAGTTATGGTATGGGAAACAGCCGAGCTTGACATTTATCAGGATCTGGGGCTGCGAGGCTTATGTCAAAAAGCTCGCCTCTGGGAAACTAGAGAGCAGATCTGAGAAATGTATCTTTGTCGGTTACCCTAAGGAAACTAAGGGTTATTATTTCTACGATCCCAAAGAGAACAAGGTATTTGTTGCTCGGACGGCCATATTTCTTGAGAAGGAGTTTCTTCTGCAAGAGGCCAGTGGGAGAGAAATAAAGCTGGATGAGAATCCAGAGGAAGGACAAAGTAGTCAAGCACAGTTGGATGAGCCTGAGCCGGTGGATCAGGTTACTGAACAACCTGAGGCTCAGACATCACGGGAACCGCGAAGATCGGGAAGGATCCGTCGACAGCCTGAGCGCTATGACGGAGTCTACATCATTGATAATGATGAACCCCTCACTTATGCGGATGCGGTCAGTGGACCGGAGTCAGCGAGATGGCTTAAAGCTATGCGAGCCGAGATGGACTCCATGTCAGATAACCAAGTCTGGGATTTGGTTGATCCGCCTCCGGGAGTAATCCCTATAGGCTGCAAATGGATCTTCAAGAAGAAGATTGACATGGATGGTAACGTGGTTACCTATAAAGGCAGGCTAGTTGCGAAAGGTTTCAAACAAATCTACGGGATAGATTATGATGAAACTTTCTCACCTGTAGCCATGTTTAAGTCTATTCGGATTCTTTTTGCGATAGCAGCATATTACGATTATGAGATCTGGCAAATGGATGTGAAGACAGCTTTCCTTAATGGAAATCTGGAAGAGGATGTGTATATGACACAACCTGAAGGTTTCACTAATCCATCAGATCGTCATAAAATATGCAAGTTAAAGAAGTCTATTTATGGACTTAAACAAGCATCGAGAAGCTGGAATATTCGTTTTGATGAATCAGTCACTGAATTTGGTTTCATCAAGAACGAGGATGACCCGTGTGTATATAAGAGGTTTAGTGGGAGCGTGATTACTTTCCTAGTCCTCTACGTCGATGACATCTTGATCATTGGAAATGACATTCCTGAAATGCATGCGGTTAAGGCATGGTTAAGGAAATGTTTCCAGATGAAAGATTTAGGAGAAGCAGCCTATGTATTAGGTGTGAAGATCTACAGGGATAGATCTAAGAGGCTTCTCGGGCTGTGCCAGAGTACTTACATCGATAAAGTCCTGGAAAGATTTCATTTAGAGAATTCTAAAAGAGGATATCTTCCAGTCAGACATGGTTTGAATCTTTCAAAGAGTCAGTGTCCACAAACACAGACTGAGAAAGATGAAATGGACAATACACCTTATGCTTCGGCTATTGGGTCCATTATGTATGCGATGTTATGTACTCGCCCAGACGTCGCTTACGGGTTAAGCGTGACCAGTTGGTTCCAAAGTAATCCAGGTATGGCGCACTGGATTGCAGTCAAGAACATTTTAAAATATCTGCGGAGGACCAAAGATATGTTCTTGATATATGGTGGTCAGGAAGAACTCAGTATTGAAGGATATACTGACGCTTCATTCCAGTCTGACCAGGATGATTTCCGATCGCAATCAGGCTATGTTTTTAGCTTGAATGGAGGAGCGGTGGTGTGGAAGAGTTTCAAACAGTCAACTGTTGCTGATTCCACAATAGAAGCCGAGTATGTTGCAGCCTCGGAAGCATCCAAGGAGGCAGTGTGGATTCGTAAGTTCGTGAGAGAACTTGGTGTTGTTCCTTCGAGTGCAGATCCTTTGGTTATCTTTTGTGATAACACTGGAGCAATCGCACAAGCAAAGGAACCACGGTCGCACCAGAAGTCCAAGCACATACAGAGACGGTTTCATTTGATCAGGGAGATCATTGATCGTGGCGAGTGTTGGGGTATGCCCTTAAGGCTAATGTTTGAGGCCTTGGGATTGTATTAGTATCATGTAATAAACTCTTAAGTTTATAAAGGCATGGTTATTGTTCAGGTTGTTACCTTGTCTGCTGTAATAAGTGTACTTCTGAATACTGTCTCAAAGCTGTTCAGCTAGGCTGACAGGCTATATGTCCTTAGTCGAGATATCTTGGTGAACATGAGACAGCCTTGATATGATTGAGACTAATATGAGTGCTAATCTTATAGGATGCTTCGAGCATGGAATAAGACGTAGACTCATGGGTACATTGGATGTACTGGACAGACCCTACTGGGATATTCCATTGCTTGTCACAATGTGAATGATCCTTGTAAGCAGCAAGTGGCACATGTCCTCTGACTTGAGATCACTTGTGTTTCTGAATGATGATTGTCATTGTCTTGAGGTAGTTCAATATCATTTGAAACATAATGATTATAGACTATCTTGGATGGTGAGCTTGAATCAGGTTAGGGCACTAGTGATAGACATAGGATTGCCGTCTCCTTGTTTAAGGAGTGTAGTGTTCTAAGGGCCCCCCTATATGAGATGATTGAGATAGTGTATGGCCATACCCAGATGACTATGTGCATCTGATCTAATCATGCTCATCGTATTGGAGTTACAAGCTTGACCCGCTTGTCCAATAAGAACATCCAGTGGCAAAGGACACATGTATGCCTTGTGAATTGAGTCACACTTGTGCTATGGTTTGGGAGTAGTCTTGGAAGACTCTTTCCTTTATATCGGGAGACAGTGATGTGTTGCTAGATACCCCTCACTGATCGTGATAACGTAAGTTATCGTTACCGACATTTAAAGGAAACCCTCAGGGTCGCACAATTTGGTGATATGGCTTCCTTAAGTCAGATCGTGTGGACTGAATTGTTTTGGTTCAGTTTAAAGAGATTTAATCTCTGATTGTAAGTGAGATCTGGTCTGATCATGTTTGATTGATTAGAGCTTTAGATCGGTAAGCTTCGATCGAGAGAGATGATGCTAGATCGATGCGATCAGAAGCGTCAGATGATGAATGGTCAGATCTAGGACCTTGGGGTCTAATTTGATCTAGACTTAATTTATGGGCTGATTTGGTTTCGCTATTGAACCAAGGATATTGAACCGGCTCATGGGTTGAGCGCTTGGTTCAAGAGGGAGAAGAGGTTGCGTTTGGTTCATGGAAACGTGAACGCCAACTCTTAATCGTTGCCAATTTTGGAAAGTTCCAAAAGCATAACGCATATGCGTTCATGGCTTGATGTCTCTCTAATGTTTTTCGGTTTTGCTTCTTGGACGTGGTTTTGGAACGGCTTGCTCGTGTGGAAGGCATCGTTCTTGCGCCAAGGAAGAAGAGCTCTCGAAAAGAAGGAAGCCCTTTTCATCTAATCTCCTACACACGGTTGGAAAAGCTTGGCAATCTTGCTAGCACAAGAGTTGCGCAAGGAGGAAGCTTTCATCCCTTGTGTGTGATTTCTTTGGAGAAGATCCCTTCGATCTTTCTTCTTCCAAGCCGCACCTTCCCATGGCCATGGTAATGAATCTCTCACTTGTTATTCAAGTTGATTATATGAAAGTATAGAATGCGATCTTATGTGGAAACCCTAATTCCGCTGCTATGAGAAAGAAACATATGACTTGCGCCCCCCTCATGAAAGGGGTTCTTCTCACAATAGGTTTTGCGCTCCCCTCCTGAAAGGGTTCCATCAGCGAGATCAAAGTCTGCAAGGTTCATACAGATGACAATCTAGCAGACCCGCTTACTAAGCCTCTGGCGCAGCAGAAGCATGAGAAGCACTGTAATAACATGGGTTTGAGATTTCTCAACCATTAGATTAAGTGCAAGTGGGAGATTGTTGGGGTATGCCCTTAAGGCTAATGTTTGAGGCCTTGGGATTGTATCAGTATCATGTAATAAACTCTTATGTTTATAAAGGCATAGTTGTTATTCAGTTTGTTACATTATCTGCTGCAATAAGTGTACTTCTGAATAATGTCTCAAAGCTGTTCAGCTGGGCTGACATGCTGTAAAGTCCTTAGTCGAGATATCTTGGTGAACATGAGACAGCCTTGATATGATTGAGACTAATATGTGCTCTAATCTTATAGGATGCTTCGAGCATGGAATAAGATGTAGACTCATGGGTACATTGGATGTACTGGACAGACCCTACTAGGATATTCAATTGGTTGTCACAATATGAATAATCCTTGAATGTAACAAGTGGCACATTTCCTCGGACTTGAGATCACTTGTGTTTTCTAAATGATGATTGTCATTGTTTTGAGGTAGTTCAATATCATTTGAAACATAATGATTATAGACTATCTTGGATGGTGAGCTTGAATCAGGTTAGGGCACTAGTGATAGATATAGGATTGCCGTCTCCTTAATTGGAGTGTGATGTTCTAAAGGGGCCCCCTGGATGAGGTGATTGAGAAAGTGTATGGCCATACCCAGGTGACTGTGTTCATCTGTTCTAATCATGCTCATCATATTGGAACTACAAGCTTGACGCGCTTGTCCAATAAGAACATCCAGTGGCAAAGGAAATATGCATGCCTTGTGAGTTGGATTCACACTTGTGCTGTGGTTTGGGTGTAGTCTTGGAAGACTCTTTCCTTTATATCGGGAGATAGTGATGTGTTGCTAGATACCCCTCACTGATCGTGATAACGTAAGTTATCGTTACCGACATTTAAAGGAAACCCTTAGGGTCGCACAATTTGATGATATGGCTTACTTAAGTCAGATCGTGTGGACTGAATTATTTGGGTTCAGTTTAAAGGAATTTAATCTCTGATTGTGAGTGAGATCTGGTATAATCATGTTTGATTGATTAGGGCTTGAGATCGGTAAGCTTCGATCGAGAGAATGGATGCTAGATCAGTGAGATCAGAAGCATCAAGAGATCAACGGTCAGATCAAGAGCCTTAAGGTTTTAATGTGATCTGGACTAATTGCTTGGGTTAATTGGTCTATGAACCAGACCTAGTTGAACTGGCTCATGATATGAGCGCTTGGTTCAAAGAGGGGAGAGGAAAATGCGATTGGTTCATGAGCGCATGAACACATGATCGCATGAAAGAGTAAGGTTGGCTATTTTTAGCAACCACGCCTCCATGTTTTGGGTAGAGCGCATCTCTTGTCGCCTCACTCCTATTCCCGTCACCTCCTCTTGTGGAACTTCCACTTCACGCTTTGGAGAGTCGAGGACTGAGCAAGCAAGACGTTCTTCTTCCCTTCTCACACGAACAAAGACACCAAGGAACTTTGCTAGCACAAGGTGTACCGAAGGGAGTAAGCGCATAGATCTTCTTGTGTGCGAACCGTTTGGAGGAAAGCGACTTCACTTTCTTCTTCCTAGACGCCATCCAACAAATGGCATTGGTATGGTTCTATCTCTTATATACAATCGATTTAAGTTGATTATATTACATGCATTGAAAAGATCCCAAGAAACCCCCTTTCCGCTGCTAGATATATAACATGCGCCTATCTAGGGTTTCGCCCCCTTGTCTAAGGGAACCTTCAGAGGGAGCCCAAGCACAAAGTCCATACTCAAGTCTTGCCAGGGTCCCTTGGGTATGGGCAAGGGCATGTATAGACCGGTATTATGTTTCCTAGTTTTGGAGATTTGGCATGTTTGACAATGCCCCACTATTTTGGTCACATCCTTAAGCATAGTGGGGCAATAGAATCTCTCCTCCACCAAATTTAGGGTCTTATCTCTCCCATGATGGCCGGCTGTTCCACCCCCATGCAATTCCCATGATAGAAAATCCCTCAATGAGGAGCGTGGAATACAAAGTTTTCCTCTTCTAAATAAATATCCATCTCTAATTTCAAAGTCCAGGCTATATGGGCACCCGGCAATGATATCATTGAAGACATCCTTAAAGTCAGGGCACCCTTTGTACTCATCCTTGATCCTTTCAAAACCTGTAACCGACACCTGAAGAGTATTCAATAAGAGTAATTTTTGGCTCAAAGCATCAGCAACCTTGTTTTGAATACCAGCCTTGTGCTTCAAGACAAACGTGTATTGTTTTAAGAACTCAACCGATTTAGCATGTCTAGGGTTCAATTTCACTTGACTATTTAGGTAAATGAGGGCTTGATGGTCACTATTAAGAATGAACTCCTTGTGAATGAGGTAATGTCTCCAATGCTTAAGGACCTGCACAATGGCATAAAACTCTTTGTCATAAGTGGACTACCATTGTTTAGTCTCATTCAACTTCTCACTATAAAAAGCAATGGGATGTCCCTCCCGGCTAAGTGTACCACCGATACCCACCCCCGAGGCATCACAATCCACAATGAATACTTTGTTAAAATCAGGTAATCTCAGAACCGGTGTGGTGGTAATCTTCAATTTCAGCTCTTGAAAGGCCCTTTCAGCCGAGGTGGTCCATTCAAAAGTACCTCGGCGTAGGCAACTAGTGATTGGCGCTACTAATGTGCTAAAGCCATGTATGAACCTCCTATAAAATATAGCTAGGCCATGGAAGCTCCTAGGTTCGGTGATAGACGTAGGGGTAGGCCAGTTCACGATAGCTTCTACCTTGGAAGGATCGGCTTTAAGTCCTTGATTGTTTATAATGAAGCCCAAGAATTCAATCTCTTGAGTTAGGAACACACACTTCTTCACATTAAGCAATAGGTGTTCTTTTTCGAATAAGTCAAGAGTGGTTCTTAAATGTGCTAAATGCTCTTGTTCGGTTTTGCTAAAGATCAATAGATCATCAAAATATACCACTAAGAATTTGCCTATATATGGTTTTAACACTTGATTCATTAATCTCATGAAAGTGGAAGGGGCATTGGTTAGCCCAAAAGGCATAACCATCCATTCATAAAGATCGTCTTGTGTTTTAAAGGCCGTTTTCCACTCATCCCCCTCCCTAATCCTCACTTGGTGATACCCACTTCGAAGATCCACCTTGGAAAACCAAGCAGATCCAACAATCATGTCAAGGCAATCATCCAACCTGGGAATTGGGAAGCGGTATTTAATAGTTATCTTGTTAATAGCTCGGCAGTCAATGCACATTCTCCACGTGCCATCCTTTTTTGGTGTAAGTAGGGCTGGTACCACACATGGGCTAAGGCTTTCCCTAATGAGCCCTTTGCTTAGCAACTCATCCACTTGCCTCCTCAATTCGGCATGCTCCAGGGGGCTCATGCGGTAGTGGGGTAAGTGGGGTAAGGTGGCACCTGGTATAAGATCAATGGCATGTTGAACCTCCCTTTCAGGTGGTAAATCATTCGATAATTCTGCTGAGGTAATGGTAGGAAAATCTTTTAGCATTTCAGTTATGAGAGATGGGTGTATAGGCTCGGTTTCAGGTTTGGTTTGCTACACTACTAGGGTATATAGGAGACCGGTCTCTTTGATATCCTGTCTAAAGGCTTGAGGTCTTAGTAGAATAATAGATTTCTTGGGTTCCACAGCCTTACCTTTCTTATGGGATGTCATAAGCTCTCTAGGTAGGCTAGGTATGAGAACAATCTTTTTGTTATCCCCTATGAACTCATAGGTATTTTCCCTACCATCATGAAGCACCCTCATATCATATAACCATGGACGACCTAGAAGCACATCAGCAACATCCATGTCTGTGACATCAAACCAACCATTCCCTTGATGGGAGGCTAGTTTGATAGGTACTAGACACCTAAAGGCTACCGGTATACTGGTTTGATCCACCCATGAAATGTTATAAGGCCTCGGATGTTTCTCTTGAGTCAACCCGAGTCTACCCACAGCTTGTTTAGATATCACATTTAGATTGCTATCACTATCCACAACAATCTTGGACACCTTACCATTACACTGGGTGTAGGTATAGAACAAACTAGTTCTTTTCCAATCTTCAGCCAGTAAGTCCTTAATGTAATTGCACCTAACTACCATTGTAAATTGGGTTGGTTCTTCTTCACTGTTATACCCGGGATGGTGTTGTTCAATTTCATACTCGGCTGGTGCCTCCTCCACCTCTTCTACTTCCTCTATCAACAAAGCTTTCTTAGGGCAGTTCCTAGAAAGGTGTCCGGGTTGAGAACAACTATAGCAAGTGACCTTAGGGGGTTGGGTAGGGCTCCTATTGTCCCGTTGGCTTGTTTCAGGGTTTGACATTTTAGGGAGAGGAGCAGGGGTACCCGGCTTGCAAGCAGGAGCTAAAGTATTATGCCTAGGCACAGGATACCTAGACTGTTGTTGCAAATCATATTCTAGTTCCATGGCAAGTTGGTAGGCCTCGGCTAGAGTCTCACATCTATGATGAATAAAGGCTCTCTTGATATCAACTCTCAACCCTCCTTTATACTGGTTTAGGGATAGCCAAGTTTCCTCATTTAGATCACACCTAAGTAGGAGTTCTTCAAACTTCCTATTATACTCGACTATGGAATCATTTGCTTGAGTGAGCCTAGTGAGTTGATCATATAACTTTTGTCTATAATTTGGAGAGACATATTTTTCCCTAAGTTTCCATTTCATTTCTTCCCACTTGGTGATGGGAGGGATACCACTCCTGGCTAGCTTAAGTTCGATGTTATTCCAATACAATTGAGCTGAATGATGTGGTCCGCAAGTGTACGGATACGTCGAAGTAATAAAAATATCGATCCACAGGGACCAATGGCTAAGTACTGATTCTTACTAAAAATTGTTAGCTAGACTAATCTGAGAGAAAATGGAGTTTATCACTACTATACAAAAGCAACAAAAAGGCAATCTGGGGTTTGTAATCAATTTATGGAAAGTTTAGGATTTAGGGTTCACCACTCTATGCTTCATGACTTATTAAAATTAAAGAGATCTTAGGAAGGATTTACTATGTTGAAGGGGATTTATCCGCATGTACAGATTGCCCCTTCTCAGTAGTACAATTCGGTGTTTATCTGACTTAATCCCCTACTCTCATGGTTATTAACTCAAGATAAACCCAATGAGTTTTTGATAAATCTTAGATCCCTCAAGTCAATTCGAACTACTCTCGTGTTCAAATCGACTTGTCCAAATATTGTAGATCCGATGTCTCAATTTACTTTTGAGTACTTCTTGACACGTCTAAAACATGAGAATCATGGCCAGTAATTATCATGTGATTAATGCAACAATAATTGAATCTAACAAGAATAAATAACTTCATAAGATGTATAAAGCAATCAAGACATGAAAACAAAGAGGGCTACGCCCTTAATCCTGAATAGGAGTTTACGCTGACATGCTACACATGTTCACATTTAAGAATTTCATATTCATGATTACAATCAGCTAAAAGATATGAAAAAGACAAAGGAAGACAAGGATTAATGTTTCCTGATTAAGATCGTCGCCAATAATCCTTGGAATCGAAGCCTTTTCGTTGGTCGCTGCCCGGTGACCTAGATCTCACCTCCTCCTTGGTTCCTGCGTTGAAAATTCACCAAAAAAGTCATCAAACTCAGCCCAAAGCTCCCTTAAATAGTTTCCCATCCTTCTATTAGGTTTCCCCCAAAATTTGGGTCAAAAATAGGCCGAATCGGATGAGAAACGGAGTCAAAACCGAAACTGGCGGACAAAATTACGGCTATAAAAATTTTCACGGGTGGCCATATTTTCTTCTGTTCAATTCTGGGTTAAAAATACGGCTGTGAAAATTTTCATGGGCAGGAAATACAGACGTGAAAATTTTCACAGGCAGGCCGTAAAAGTCTCTGTGAAAAACATCAAAAAGCACCGCATAAATTATGGCTGTAATTATTTTCACAGGCGGGGTGTATTTTTCAAACTTGCTCCGATTCTCATGAAATTTGGCATGTGACTTCGTCTCGGCGTCTGGAATCTATTCGTGCACTCGGATCTTTCAAAATCCATCAAAATTTGGTCATTTTCACCTAAAATATGACAAAAGTGAAGAGAGGTGAAGATTCCGAACAAACAAAAGATTTTAAGCCAAAATGAGTAAAAACATGATAGAAAAGAGAGATAAATAATGGTAAAAGTGTACTGAAAATAATATATAAATGCATGTCATCAAAATCCCCCAGACTTAAACTTTTGCTTGTCCTCAAGCAAATAAATAAACCAAAGAATAATGTTGAGTATGGAAAAGATAACTCAGTAATGTAAAATAAATTTCTAAAATATAATCACTCAATAAAGATTTCCCACTCATGTCAGAAAAGATTATAGAGAAATAAATTATCTTCAGAATTTAATCCTTAAGATTCACACTCCAAAACAAATAAAATTTGCAACTTGCATAATACTCTGAATCTCAATCTCATCAGTTCGCCTTGTATTCAGTTCAATGCTATAATATTTTTGTTTACAGGTATAGGACCTCCAAAATATTTTTCTATATTTATTTATTTATTTATTTATTTTTTGTAGACTTCAACTCATATCTTCAGTACCACTGCCAATTTTTCGCGAGTACCAAGTACATGAGTCTTTTCTCTCTCTTTTTTTTTCTTTATACTTCAACTCATGTCTTCGGTACCACTGCCAATTTTTCGCAGTGCCAAGTAAAGGAGTCTTTTCTTTTATTTTTTTTTATTTTGGATTTTGGATTCTTTCTCCCCAACAAATAACACAATAGACCAAACATATACAAGGCTAATCAATCAATGTCAATTCAAGAAAATTATACTCATCTACTCATCTTAATTGAAAAGGAAGTTTCACTGCCGAATCACAGTCCTCAAACAATCTACTTACCAGAATCTTATGATCAATAAGCGGAATATCAAAATGAGAATATATATCAAGAAAATAAATTCAACATATAGAATAATTAATTCATTCGAGCATTGGTATAAGACCATCTACAACATAAATTATCAATATAAAATCACACATCATCATCAAAAACATTGTGCATAAGAAAGTACATATAATCTGAGTACGATCAAAAATTCATTTAGAGATTCACATGACATCATATCATAAATCAAAGAATCATGACAAATACAATATCCATGAAATAAAATATCAAATAAAATATCCTCCCCTACATAAAGAATGCATCGTCCTCTATGCAATTAACAAGGAATAAGAGCGTAGGTGAAGAGATGCTCACAAAGCGCCACTCATTCGTAGTATCGCCCGAACCATCCTCCTCAGAGCTATCCCCCTCTTGGTACACGCATCACAAAGGGAAAACTATTCTTAAAGCATCATATAAGATTCATAGCATAACTTCCAAAAGCAAATAACTAACCTATCTACCAAAAAGTAAAATAACACAAAAATAAAAACTGAGAATGAAAAAGAGAGATAATGTTTGGGTTGCCTCCCAAGAAGCGCCAATTTTAACGTCGCTAGCTCGACCAAAATCAACCCTGATCAAGTAACGGCTACTTGAATCGTATCTATATGCTTTTCTTGTTTTGTTCTTTGATCTTTGAATATACAAGGCTTATCCCTAAAATAGTGTTTCACTTTAGCAAAAAATTTCTTTGTTCCCTTATCTTCGTCAAACAATTTCAACCCTTCCTTTCTTTTTCGTCTCTTCCTCTGAATTTTCTGCTTCTTCGAAAGTAAATTAGTCTCCTCCTCATTAAGCTGACATCCTTTATCATTAGAATTCACAATACAACCTACAAAAGTATAACTTTCAGAGTCAGAATGTTCAGCAAATAATTTATGCACATCAGTCAAAATATCATTCACAGTACTAATATCACAGCAAGATCCATTATAAGATGAGTTCTTTGTAGTTTGAGATGCCTAAAGATTTGCATTAATAAATATAGGAAAAGTAGAGTTCTCTCCAAGAAATTCATACCTGAGGTTATTTGGGAGAGTTTTAAATTCATACCTCTTTCCTCCATCACTATCATCACCTTTGATAAAGCATACTTCAAGCAGATCTTTCTCTATCTTGGAATTAATAGTCATTGGTGAAGTGTCTTCCAAGACTTCTACACTACAACAAGATCCTACAAAAGAAGGTTTCTTTAGATTTTCTGTTAGATCAAAATCTAAAGAATTCTCACCTATCTTAAAAGTTAGCTTCCCATTTTTGACATCAATATTTGCACCAGCAGTCGCCAAGAAGGGGCGACCTAAGATTATGGGAAGCCTAGAGTCTTCCTCCATATCGAGGACAACAAAATCAACAGGAATAAAAAACTTACCGACCTTAATGGGCACATCCTCTAAAATACTTACTAGATGTCGTACAGAGCGGTCGGCTAACTGAAGTGAAACAGAAGTGGGCTTCAAATCTCCAATATCCAGCTTTTTACAAACAGTGTGTGGCATTAAGTTGACACTAGCCCCTAAATCACACAGAGCACGGTCAATAGACATATTATCAATTAAACAAGGAATAGAAAAACTCTCTGAGTCCTTAAGCTTAGGTGGCAGCTTGTTCTGGATTATAGCACTGCACTCCTCTGTAAGTGCGACCATTCCATGCTCCTCTAACTTTCTCTTGTTGGACAAAATCTCTTTCAAAAACTTGGCATAAGAAGGCATCTGTGACAAAACATCAGTGAAAGGTATATTGATGTAAAGCTTTTTAAGTATCTCTAAAAATTTTCCAAAGTGCTTGTCAATTTTTGCCTTTGCCAATCTTTGAGGGAAAGGTATTGGTGGTTTGTAGGGAGGTGGTGGTACATAAACTGGCTCCGACTCCCTTTCTTGCAAGGTTGTTTCTCCTTCTTTTCCCTCTTCCTCTGTAGATTGAACATTTTGCTCCTCTGAATCTTGTGTAACATCTGATGCTCTAGGTTCTTCCAACCGTTTCCCACTGCGTGTGGTAATAGCATTGCAATACTCACGTGGGTTCACCTCTGGTTTTCCTGGTAATCTGCCTGTAGGCCTGCTTGAAGAGCGAGCCTGCTGAGCTATATGAGTTTCCAACATCCTCTGATAGGTCTTCATAGACTCCATCTCAGAGCTGAGATTCTTGATAGACTCATTGACATGTCTGAATTCCTGCCTGAATTTATCATCCTGCTTCTCTAATTGTTATATGAACTTTTCATTTGGTTTTGCCTGCAAGGCAATGAAGTTCTCCATCATGACCTCTAGGTTTGACTTCTGGGGTGCTAGAGGCTGGTTATACTGTCTTGATTGAAAATTGGACGGTTGTCGATTGTTGTTCTGGGGTGCTTGGTTTTGATTTTGACTGGTCTTCCAGGAGAGGTTGGGATGGTTCCTTAGATGTGCAATCTTGCTTGGGGGAAAATATCTTGTTATAAAAGCGTTGGAGAGCTCCTCCCAAGTTGTTATGGAACCTGGCGGCTTGAATGTAGCCACGCACGAGCCCTGTCCCTAAGAGAAAAAGGGAATAGCCTGAGTCTCAAGGCATCATTGGAAACACCATTCATTTTTAAGGTATCACAATATTCAAGAAATATTGAAAGGTGCATATTGGGGTCTTCGAAAGGTAGTCCTACGAATTGGTTCTGCTGAACCATGGATAATAGAGAACGTTTGATTTCGAAGTTATTCGCTTCAATGTTCGGGCGAGTGAAACTAGAGTGAACTCCTTGATAGTTCGGATTCGCATAGTCTTTAAGAGTTCTTGGTTGTGGGTTTGCGTCTCCCATCTTGGATTCTTTAGTCTTCTTCGCTAATTGTTTTCTGCGCAAGCGAAAAGTTCGTTCTGGTTCTGGATCTCCTTCAAATAACTTTCTAGAACACCTGGACATAAACAATCAACAAAAGGTTATAAAGGAAACCTCAAGTACTCACTAAATGCAGAAAAGAAGAGAATTGTGACGGAAATAAAAGCCTAGTCTATCAATTCTTAGATTGAATAAATATTAGTGAACTTGGTCCCTGGCAACGGCGCCAAAAAACTTGATGTGGTCCGCAAGTGTACGGATGTTGGGGTATGCCCTTAAGGCTAATGTTTGAAGCCTTTGGGATGATTTCAGTATCATGTATAAACTATGTATAAGTTTATAAAGGCAATGGTTGTTATTCAGGTTGTTACATTATCTGCTGCTGTTATGTATACTTCTGAATAATGTCTCAATGGTGTTCAGCTTAGCTGACATTAGCATTGTCCTTAGTCGAGATATCTTGGTGAACATGAGACAGCCTTGATATGATTGAGACTAATATGTGTTCCAATCTTATAGGGTGCTTCGAGCATGGAATAAGATGTAGACACATAGGTGCATTGGATGTACTGGACAGACCCTACTTAGGATATTCAATTGTTTGTCACAATGTGAATAATCCTTATATGCAAGCAAGTGGCATATTTCCTCTGACTTGAGATCGCTTGTGTTTCTAAATGATGATTGGCATTGTCTTGAGGTAATTCAATATCATTTGAAATATAATGGTTATAGATTATCTTGGATAATGAGCATGAGTCATGTTAGGACACTAGTGATAGATATAGGATTGCCTCTCCTTGTTGGAGTGTGATGTTCTAAAGGGGCCCCCTGGATGAGATGATTGAGAAAGTGTATGGCCATACCCAGATGACTATGTTCATCGGATCTAATCATTTTCATCATATTGGAATTACAGGCTCGACACGCTTGTCCAATGAGAACATCCAGTGGCAAAGGAAACATGTATGTCAAGTGAATTGGATTCACACTTGTGCTATGGTTTGGGTGTCGTCTTGGAAGACTCTTTCCTTCATATCGGGAGACAGTGGTGTGTTGCTAGATACCCCTCTCTGATCGTGATAACGTAAGTTATCGTTACCGACATTGAAGGAAACCCTTAGGGTCGCACAATTTGATGATATGGCTTACTTATGTCAGATCGTGTGGACTGAATGGTTTTGGTTCAGTTTAAAGGAGTTTAAACTCTGATTGGAAGTGAGATCTGGTCTGATCATGTTTGATTGATTAGGGCTTGAGATCGGTAAGCTTCGATCGGGAGAATTGATGCTTGATCGATGAGATCAAGAGCATCAAGAGATGTGTGGTTAGATCTTGAGCCATCTGGTTCATATGAGATCTAGACCATGGCTTGGTTTGATTTGGTCTTTGAACCAAATGCAATAGAACCGGTTCACATAAGTGAATGCATGGTTCAAAGTGAGAAGACGTTTTGGTTGGTTCAAAAACATGGGCGCATGGCTTGATGATTTTCTATTTTTGGAAGCCATAAGCGTTCCCACGTTGGATAACGCCTCAACGCCTCCCTCTCTCTCGAATGAATGCTTCTCCTCTCGTGTGTGTGTCGAGGCTCCACGAAAGAGAAGAGGTAGAGAGTTTTCGCTTAGCCAAGAAGAAGAACATCTCATCTTCTCCTACACGTTGAAGGACACCTTGGAACTTTGCTAGCACAAAGAAGAAAAGGGAGTAGCCATCGTCACCTTGTGTGCGACTGCTTTGGAGGAGAGCCGCTCGCCCTCTATATTCTTCCAAGTCGCCATCCAAATAATGGCCATGGTAACATCCTATCTTCTCATTGCAAGAACTAATAGTTGATCATATGTTCATGCCATGCGATCTTCATGAAACCCTTGTTTTCGCCCATGAAAAATTTTATATGCGCCTGAATTAGGGTTCCCCCCCCCCTTTTAATTGGTATCAGAGCTAGTGTTTTGGCTTGATCCATATGATTGCTTATTTTGTGATCCATGCGGTTTAAAAGTAGATCTAAACATGACTTGCGCATGTTATAAATCATCATGCCAACATACATGCTAGACATTAGATGTGTTTTGGTTTTTACTTAAGTTGCGCATGATATTTGTTTTGCGCATGTTGAAGAGTTTTTATCAAACACTTATGATCTTGCGTGCCCCTCACCTAGATCTCTAAAGCGCCTACTTGATATACTTAGACGGGTTACTAGGGTTGAAGTCGTCAGTCTAGTCTGGACCCAACAGCCTGATCAGACCATCTGACAGCCTAGATGGGTCGGCCAGATAGTACCTATGCGCACGCATACAGGTGGCTATAGGCCGACTGCATAAGGGCGTGTAGCGATGTCTGATTGAGGCGCCTAGTGAACGATCATGATTAAGGCCCGGGGTCACACCCGCCTGCCAGAAATCATGTGGGACGTTCAGCCCTTAAGGCATGCATAGTTGACCACTAGGTCAACACAAGTCAATTATGACTGGGTGCATGCAAGGGCAGTGGGTCTGACTTGGTCTGATGAGTGGATCCCTATTAATGGACCGTTGTAAGGTAGTAGGGCACACAAGGAAATAAAATTGATGCCATGGGGTTTTTCAAAAATTTTATTTTCTAATTGGATCACATGTATGCTTATTTAACCTGATTGGGTGTCTATTTAATCTTATGTGGGCTGCCCTAATTTGTGTGCTGTGCTGGGGCCTGCGTGCCTGGAATTAATTGTAAATTTTATTGTGATCTGTGTATCACACTTTAATTTATAATAATGTACTATTGACCTGCGTGTCAATCCATGTCTAGATAGATTAAAATGTAATTTGATCAGACATGAGCATAGAGCACACATGACAGAAGCGCTTGCAGTCAGTGGCTTCACCAGGTGGGAGGTCTAGAGTTCGACTCTAGCACAGGCGCATGCTACCTGATGGGCGCATTTGAGTTGCAGAGAGGGCACTTGGGCCCGGGCTGGGCCAGATAAAGTGCAAGAGACCTAAAAAGAGCTCAAGTGAAGACTTGTGTAAAACTAGGGTCTTTACTTAGGCTTTTATGGGCATTTACCACATAAGACCATTGTGCTTTCTATTTACTGTTTAACAAATATTAGCACATGCTTGATTTATTCTTTTGCTATCACCATAGATATTGCATGATAGTAAGAAGATAAAATGGACCGTTAAAATCCAACGTCAAATATCAAGCACGAAAGCCTTCTGACGCGAAACCTCACTGTTCTGACTATCGTTGGGGCCGTGTTGTACCCACTCAGTGGGCACGCCCATCTATCTTCAGACGGTGTGTGATTACACCTGCGTGTTACAGAGAAGGGATTTATCGCTTCTCGTTGCTCAGCATAGCACGTGGTGGTCCAGGGAGTAGGTCGGGTCAGCTTGACCATGTAGGCTACATATTGAGCATATGTTAGCTATATGGAGGCAGCCATCTGTGGAATCAGAGACTGTGTTGTACCAACTCAGTTGGCACAGTCTGCTGGATTGCCCAGATGAAGGGGAATCGCACGGGTTGGCGATTGGCATGGATAGCCTACCAGTGATTAGTGCTTGAACTCTCGGTGCATCTTATCTCGCCTGAGCGGGACGCGGAGACCAAGTATGAAATCTGGATCCCATCTCACTAAAAAGAGTTTTACTCTTTCGGACTGTTTTATTGGATTTTTCAGTCAGATAAAATAGTGAGAAAAGAATCATTCTTAAGTCCTGGATTTATTCTAACATGGATACTGACCTTGTTGTTCTTGCAATGTTGTAGATTCCTGCAGCAACGAACACCACAGGGCTCAATCTGCGATCCATACTGGAAAAGGAGAAGTTTGCTGGGCCAAACTTCTCAGACTGGTACAGACAGCTTAAGATTGTTCTTAAGGCTGAGAGGAAACTGTATGTCCTTGAGACGGCAATACCGGCTCAACCCGCAGCGAACGCCGCAAGGGCGGTTCGGGATGCTTATGAGAAGCACGTCAATGATAGTACTGATGTCGCTTGCCTTATGCTTGCGTCAATGACGCCAGAGCTCCAGCGTCAGCATGAGGATTTATCTGCTATTGATATTATAGCAAATCTCAAGATACTGTATGCTGCACAGGCAAGGACTGAACGCTATAACTTGACGAAACTTTTCTTTCAGAGCAAACTGACTGAAGGGAGTCCAGTGGGAGCTCACGTACTCAAGATGATTGGGTACAAGGAGGCTCTAGAGAAACTGGGACACACCATCAATCATGAACTTGTTGTAGACATTATCCTGCAGTCTCTCCCGGCCTCTTTTGTTCCGTTCATTATTAATTTTAATATGAACAAGATCGATTGTACTCCGGCAGAGTTACTGAACATGCTCTGTACCACAGAGCAGACTCTTGAGAAGGGAAAGCCTTCCTCCTCTGTCTTGCTGGTTCCTTCAAGGAACAAGAAGAAGGGGAAGAAGGGCAAAGCCCCTATCAAGAACTACAACAAGGCTCTGAAACAAAAGATAAAGCGGTCAAAGGACAACAGATGTTTCCATTGTGGCCAGCTCGGTCACTGGAAGAAGGACTGTAAAGCGCTCCAAGGAGAGAAGAAGGGAAGCAAGCCTTTCACTTCTGGCTCAGGTATTTACGTGACTGAAGTCATGGTAGCTTCTTCTATTTCATGGGTGTTGGACACTGCATGTGGAGTTCACATTTGTTCAAATGTACAGGAACTCAAGAGAAGAAGACAGGTGGGACAGCATGAGGTGGACCTACGAGTTGGAAACGGGGCACGGGTTGCTGCTGTTGCTGTAGGACAATATTACATCTCTTTACCATCTGGTTTTGTATTAGAACTTGACAATTGTTATTTTGTACCGAGCATAACTAAGAATATTATCTCTATTCCTGCTCTTGTCATGAAAGGATTTTCTTTTGAATGCAAAACTTTAAAGTGTTGTATTTCATTTGATAATATTGTTTATGCTACTGGCTCAATTAACAATGGGTTATACATGTTGGACATGGAATGTTCTATACAACAAATTGATAATAAGAAAGCCAAGTATGCTGATGACAGCACCTTGCTATGGCATAGTCGTTTAGGTCATATTAACAAGAAGCGCATTAAGCGGTTGCATGACCATGGACTGCTGGGATCATTCTCCTATGAGGAGCTTGATACATGCAAAGCTTGTTTAATGGGCAAAATGACGAAGACTCCTTTTTCTAATAAAGGTCAAAGGGCTTCAGGTTTACTTGACCTTATTCACAGTGATGTGTGTGGGCCATTTAGTAAACATGCCAGAGGTGGCTATTCATACTTCATTACTTTTACTGATGATTTCAGTAGATATGGTTATGTCTATCTAATGAGACATAAGAGTGAATCTTTTGACAAGTTCAAAGAGTTCAAAAATGAAGTACAGAATCAGCTAGGCCGGAATATCAAGGCACTTCGATCCGATCGAGGTGGAGAATACTTGAGTCGAGAGTTTACTGACTATCTGAAGGAGTGTGGGATTATCTCACAGCTCACTCCGCCAGGAACACCGCAATGGAATGGTGTGTCCGAGAGGAGAACTAGAACCTTATTGGATATGGTTCGTTCGATGATGAGTTAGGCTACTCTACCTTACTCCTTTTGGGGATTTGCACTGGAAACAGCTGCAAAGGTACTAAACCGAGTGCCATCCAAGGCCGTTTCAAAGACTCCATATGAGTTATGGTATGGGAAACAGCCAAGCTTGACATTTATCAAAATCTGGGGTTGCGAGGCTTATGTCAAAAAGCTCGCCTCTGGGAAACTAGAGAGCAGATCTTATAAATGTATCTTTGTCGGTTACCCTAAAGAAACTAAGGGTTATTATTTCTACGATCCCAAAGAGAACAAAATATTTGTTGCTCGAACGGCTATATTTCTTGAGAAGGAATTTCTTCTGCAAGAAGCCAGTGGGAGAGAAATAAAACTGGATGAAAGTCCAGAAGAGGGACAAAGTAGTCAAGCTCAGTTGGATGAGCCTGAGCAAATAGAACAGGTTGATGTTCAACCTGAGGCTCAGATATCACGAGAACCGCGTAGATCGGGAAGGATTCGTCGACAGCCTAAGCGCTATGACGGAGTCTACATCATTAATGATGAACCCCTCACCTATGCGGATGCGGTTAGTGGACCGGAATCAGCAAGATGGCTTGAAGCTATGCGAGCCGAGATGGACTCCATGTCAGATAACCAAGTCTGGGATTTGGTTGATCCGCCTCCGGGAGTAATCCCTATAGGCTGTAAATGGATCTTCAAGAAGAAGATTGATATGGATGGTAACGTAGTTACCTATAAGGGCAGGCTAGTGGCGAAAGGTTTCAAATAAATCTACGGGATAGATTATGATGAAACATTCTCTCCTGTAGCCATGTTTAAGTCCATTCGGATTATTCTCGCGATAGCTGCATATTATGATTATGAGATCTGGCAAATGGATGTGAAGACCGCTTTCCTTAATGGAAAACTGGAAGAGGATGTGTATATGGCACAACCTGAAGGTTTCATCAATCCATCAGATCGTCATAAAATATGCAAATTAAAGAAGTCTATTTATGGACTAAAACAAGCATCGAGAAGCTGGAATATTCGTTTTGATGAATCAGTTTGTGAATTTGGTTTCATCAAAAATGAAGATGACCCGTGTGTATATAAGAGGTTTAGTGGGAGCGTGATTACTTTCCTAGTCCTCTACGTCGATGATATCTTGATCATTGGAAACGATATTCCTGAACTGCATGCGGTCAAAGCATGGTTAAGAAAATGTTTCCAGATGAAAGATTTAGGAGAAGCAGCCTATGTATTAGGTGTGCAGATCTATAGAGATAGATCTAATAGGCTTCTCGGGCTGTGCCAGAGTACTTACATCGATAAAGTCCTGGAGAGATTCCATTTAGAAAATTCTAAAAGAGGATATCTTCCAGTCAGACATGGTCTGAATCTTTCTAAGAGCCAGTGTCCCCAAACACAGTCTGAGAAAGATGAAATGGACAATACGCCTTATGCTTCGGCTATTGGATCCATTATGTATGCGATGTTGTGTACTCGCCCAGACGTCGCTTACGGGTTAAGCGTGACCAGTCGATTCCAAAGTAATCCAGGGAAGGCACACTGGATTGCAGTCAAGAACATTTTGAAATATCTTCGGAGGACCAAAGATATGTTCTTGATTTATGGAGGTCAGGAAGAACTCAGTATTGAAGGATATACTGACGCTTCGTTCTAATCTGACCAAGATGATTTCCGATCGCAATCAGGCTATGTTTTTAGCTTGAATGGAGGAGCAGTGGTGTGGAAGAGTTTCAAACAATCAATTGTTGCTGATTCCACAATAGAAGCCGAGTATGTTGCAGCCTCGGAAGCATCCAAGGAGGCAGTGTGGATTCGTAAGTTCATTCAGGAACTTGGTGTTGTTCCTTCGAGTGCTGATCCATTGGTTATCTTCTGTGATAACACTGGAGCAATAGCACAAGCAAAGGAACCACGGTCACACCAAAAGTCCAAGCACATACAGAGAAGGTTTCATTTGATCCGTGAGATCATAGATCGTGGAAAGATCAAGATCTGCAAGGTTCATACAGATGACAATCTAGCTGACCCGCTTACTAAGCCTCTGGCGCAGCAGAAGCATGAGAAGAACTGTAATAATATGGGTTTGAGATTTCTCAACCATTAGATTAAGTGCAAGTGGGAGATTGTTGGGGTATGCCCTTAAGGCTAATGTTTGAGGCCTTTGGGATGATTTCAGTATCATGTATAAACTATGTATAAGTTTATAAAGGCAATGGTTGTTATTCAGGTTGTTACATTATCTGCTGCTGTTATGTATACTTCTGAATAATGTCTCAATGGTGTTCAGCTTAGCTGACATTAGCATTGTCCTTAGTCGAGATATCTTGGTGAACATGAGACAGCCTTGATATGATTGAGACTAATATGTGTTCCAATCTTATAGGGTGCTTCGAGCATGGAATAAGATGTAGACACATAGGTGCATTGGATGTACTGGACAGACCCTACTTAGGATATTCAATTGTTTGTCACAATGTGAATAATCCTTATATGCAAGCAAGTGGCATATTTCCTCTGACTTGAGATCGCTTGTGTTTCTAAATGATGATTGGCATTGTCTTGAGGTAATTCAATATTATTTGAAATATAATGGTTATAGATTATCTTGGATAATGAGCATGAGTCATGTTAGGACACTAGTGATAGATATAGGATTGCCTCTCCTTGTTGGAGTGTGATGTTCTAAAGGGGCCCCCTGGATGAGATGATTGAGAAAGTGTATGGCCATACCCAGATGACTATGTTCATCTGATCTAATCATTTTCATCATATTGGAATTACAGGCTTGACACGCTTGTCCAATGAGAACTTCCAGTGGCAAAGGAAACATGTATGTCAAGTGAATTGGATTCACACTTGTGCTATGGTTTGGGTGTAGTCTTGGAAGACTCTTTCCTTCATATCGGGAGATAGTGATGTGTTGCTAGATACCCCTCTCTGATCGTGATAACGTAAGTTATCGTTACCGACATTGAAGGAAACCCTTAGGGTCGCACAATTTGATGATATGGCTTACTTATGTCAGATCGTGTGGACTGAATGGTTTTTGTTTAGTTTAAAGGAGTTTAAACTCTGATTGGAAGTGAGATCTAGTCTGATCATGTTTGATTGATTAGGGCTTGAGATCGGTAAGCTTCGATCGGGAGAATTGATGCTTGATCGATGAGATTTAGAGCATCAAGAGATGTGTGGTTAGATCTTGAGCCATCTGGTTCATATGAGATCTGGACCATGGCTTGGTTTGATTTGGTCTTTGAACCAAATGCAATAGAACCAGTTCACATAAGTGAACGCATGGTTCAAAGTGAGAAGACGTATTGGTTGGTTCAAAAACATGGGCGCATGGCTTGATGACTTTCTATTTTTGGAAGCCATAAGCGTTCCCACGTTGGATAACGCCTCAACGCCTCCCTCTCTCTCGAATGAATGCTTCTCCTCTCGTGTGTGTGTCGAGGCTCCACGAAAGAGAAGAGGTAGCGAGTTTTCGCTTAGCCAAGAAGAAGAACATCTCATCTTCTCCTACACGTTGAAGGACACCTTGGAACTTTGCTAGCACAAAGAAGAAAAGGGAGTAGCCATCGTCACCTTGTGTGCGACTGCTTTGGAGGAGAGCCGCTCGCCCTCTATATTCTTCCAAGTCGCCATCCAAATAATGGCCATGGTAACATCCTATCTTCTCATTGCAAGAACTAATAGTTGATCATATGTTCATGCCATGCGATCTTCATGAAACCCTTGTTTTCGCCCATGAAAAATTTTATATGCGCCTGAATTAGGGTTTCCCCCCCCCCCCCCTTTTAACGGATACGTCGAAGTAATAAAAATATCGATCCACAGGGACAAATGGCTAAGTACTGATTCATACTAAAAATCGTTAGCTAGACTAATCTGAGAGAAAATGAAGTTTATCACTACTGTACAAAAGCGACAAAAAGGCAATCTGGGGTTTGTAATCAATTTATGGAAAGTTCATGATTTAGGGTTCACCACTCTATGCTTCATGACTTATTAAAATTAAAGAGATCTTAGGAAGGATTTACTATGTTGAAGGGTATTTATCCGCATGTACATATTGCCCCTTCTCAGTAGTACAATCTGGTGTTTATCTGACTTAATCCCCTACTCTCGTGGTTATTAACTCAATATAAACGCAATGAGTTTTTGATAAATCTTAGATCCCTCAAGTCAATTCGAACTACTCTCGTGTTCAAATCGACTTGTCCAAATATTGTAGATCTGATGTCTCAATTCACTTCTGAGTACTTCTTGAGACGTCTACAAACATGAGAATCATGGCCAGTAATTATCATGTGATTAATGCAACAATAATTGAATCTAACAAGAATAAATAACTTCATAAGATGTATAAAGCAATCAAGTCATGAAAACAAAGAGGGTTATGCCCTTAATCCTGAATTGGAGTTTATGCTGACATGCTACACATGTTCTCGTTTAAGAATTCTATGTTCATGATTACAATTGGCTAAAAGATATGAAAAAGACAAAGGAAGACAAGAATTAATGTTTCCTGATGAAGATCATCGCCAATAATCCTTGGAATCGAAGCCTTTTCGTTGGTCGCCGCCCGGTGACCTAGATCTCACCTCCTCCTTGGTTCTTGCCTTGAAAATTTACCAAAAAAGTCCTCAAACTCGGCCCAAAGCTCCCTTAAATAGTTCCCCATCCTTCTATTAGGTTTCTCCCAAAATTTGGCTCAAAAACGGGTTGAATCGGATGAGAAATGGAGTCAAAACCGAAACTGGCGGACAAAATTACGGCCATAAAAATTTTCATGGGCGGCCATATTTTCTTCTGTTCAATTCTAGGTTAAAAATACGGCTGTGAAAATTTTTACGGGGAGGAATTACAGCCGTGAAAATTTTCACGGGCAGGCCGTAAAACTCTATGTGAAAAACGTCAAAAAGCACTGCAGAAATTATGGCCATAATTATTTTCACGGGCGGGGTGTATTTTTTAAACTTGCTCCGATTCTCATGAAATTTGGCAGGTGACTTCGTCTTGGCATCTGGAATCTATTCGTGCACTCAGATCTTTCAAAATCCATCAAAATTTGGTCATTTTCACCTAAAATATGACAAAACTGAAGAGAGGTGAAGATTCCGAACAAACAAAAGATTTTAAGCCAAAATGAGTAAAAACATGATAGAAAAGAGAGATAAATGATGATAAAAGTGTACTAAACCCCTTAGCAGAAACTTAACACACTGAACTTTACCATGTTCAGGTATCTTACTCCATATAAAGTAGTATTCAACCTGCGTTTGCCATTCTATAAAGGTTTGGGTATCAAGACTACCCTTAAAGATGGTGGTGTTGAGCCTTAAGTTTCGGTAAATGTTCTCCTCCTCACGGTGGTGGGTATATGACTTAGAAGTAGGAGCTCCTAGAGGGTTTCCAGTTGGCATATTCCCCTTAGACACATATGGCTGCTCACTCTGGTGACCTCTCATAGTTGCTGGAATATTTTCTAACTCAGGCCTTGGGCTATCATTGGGTTCGTACTAGGTTCGGCTAGTACCTTCCCCCCAGGTAGGTTCATGTTGTTTCTCAGTGTGGTGTAGGTGGGCTGGTAGTGGGACTCCAGGGTTTGGTGCATACTGTTGTTCAGGTGACTCATTAACTGGATCCTTACCCCTTTCCACTTTATCCATCCGCTGGGTCAAGCCTGTCATAGAGGCTTGGAGGTCCCTAAGCATGGCCATCATAGCATTCATCTGGTCCTGCATAGACTCAGGCTCTTCGGCTTGCTGGCTGTTCCTCGTGCGAACAACCATGGTGAAGGTATGTATAGGATTTGCGCAAACAAAGAACTAAATACCAACAAGCAATAATATTATGGACTAACAAGTAGTAACACCAATTATCAAATGATTGTTGAGTACAGCAGTAAATTACGAGCATGTATCCTCAGCAGGTATTGATAGCAACAAGCAGACACAAAAAATTAGCAGCAAATCAGTATGCAGGAAGCGGGTAAGCTACAGAACCGGTAAGCTACTGTAAAGTTCAGAAATCCTGATGACAGCAACAAGCGCTAGATCGCAAGATCAAAACTTTCAGACAACAGAGAGCAATACAAACTCAGGAAACTAGTTCAGAACTTCAACAACAAGTAGGATTTAGCAGTCGAAAAACCTGAGTTAGAAAGCAAACGTTTAGACATCAAATTTCCACAAGTCCAAAAATACGACAGAGGAATACCAGTGAACAGTGATCGTGCAAAGTCAGAAAGAAAACCCTCAAAGACCAACAAGAGAGCACATAAGGTATGCTCTGATACCACTGATGAAAAACCATTTTCCTTACCCAAGAATCACCCTAGGTATGTAGCTCTATGCGCAAGAAAAATTACTAGACTAAGAGAGGGTTTGGAGTGAATGCACCTGGACTCCCTAAGGAAAGGGGGCCGGACTCCTTTGGACTCTTCCAAATAACCAGCTTCATCGGAGGACCTCCCAAATGTTGGCAAAAATCACTGAATGCCACTCCCCTTCAGATCCGAGAGGTGATTGGTTGGAAGCTTGGATGTCGGTAATGGAACAGTGTGATAACCCCGGTAAGGAACAGTGCACGGCTTGGGTTGGAGATGATGATTGAAATGGGTGTTGGTGGGAAGTGGTAGTTGAATGGTAACCAGGGTGGAGAGTAAGCTCAATCCGGTGAGGAGCAAGCTCAACTCAGGAACAACACAAAGGTTTTCAGTTTTTTTTCAAAAGATTTCGATTAAGTGCCAAAGTGATACTATACAGGCTTAAAACCTATCCCTCATGTTTACACCATGTGGCCCTTGACATTCCTTTGGCTGAACAGTAACACCTATTGGCCGATTGGGTGTGGTTGACGTCAGATTGCTCCATGCGCATGCAGATATCAGATTTGTAGCCGTTGGAAGGGGCTGCTGGTAAGTGGTCTTGATGGGCTTTAAGTGGGCTGATTTCATGTTGACTAGTTATGATTTCTTGCAGTCCAATTGTTTCCTGGCTGGATTTATAGCTTGAACTTGAGGTGGTGTTGATTTGATCTTCAAATGCTGGCTGAGGTTATGCTGCGGTCCACTTGCTTCAGGACTGGATTTGATTATCGCTTTGACTCCAGGTGGTACTGATGTTGACTGTCGTTGACCCGGATGAGATTGTTCTTCAAAATATGAGTGTCACGGTCACATGACAATGAGGGAGATAGGTGCCTGTTTTGTGCAATACATGTGTGTAAGAACCTAGGCTAAAGCAACCTACTACAATCTCTAGAAATAAAACAAAGACTTCAAAATAAACCAATGCTATTCCTAACTACAACATAAATCATTAAGTGCTGAAAGAAAGTAAGGTCTGTAGCGTATTACACTAAAATGTAGGAAGCTGATAAGTTCACAAAATTGGACAAAGTCCCAAAATAGTCAAGTAGTTTAGATGTTCATCCCATATCGAATTGGGACCTTCTTGAGCCTTGTTGATCTTCTTGGTAATGTCCCTACATCACTAGGGTTTGCCAGTTTTTAGCCTACAGACCACCTCCGGCCACAAAATTTACAAGGAAGTTTCGCATGAAGGAGGAAAACACACGCCAGACGTTTCAGAGCAAGAGGAGTCCGATCGAGGGAGAAATCAATGAAACAGTGGGCGCCACCACTGTTCATCGTGTTCATCAAGTATTACGGTGCTGTAATTTCAGCACCTTGTTTTGTAATTTTTCTCCCCTTTTTCGATTTCTGATACTCTGAAATCATTGTTTATTGTAATATTTCCATCATGCTAGCTTAATTTTCATATGGGACATGGTGGTGTAATCCCCTTAATTTCTAATGACTAGACATTGTTAATTTTGTCAGGATAATTTTGTTATGATAATTCTATTTTTTAGATATTTGTTTATAATTCTCCTTAGATTCATGTTTTCAGTAGGTTTTAGAATTTTGCGAAATAGACTGAGAAGTTGATTGTGAAATTTGGAACCCTAGAATCATTGAGTATAAAACTTTTCGTAAGAGATTATGTTAGTTCTTAATTCTAATTTTTAGTATATTTATTGCCATGTTGATTTTCCGATCTTTGGATTGAGTTAATGTGTTAGACTTGATTTGATATTGTAAGAGATTAAATATCTGATCATCGGAAAACCTTAAGTAGAACCTGATAAATTATAGTATGAGAATACATAATTTCTCTTGAGATTTTTTACTTAGAATTCGGATGCACGAGAGTGATCATTGAGTTCTTTGTCAATAATTTACTTATCTCTAGCATTGAATAGATCCTATACGAGACTGAGGATTGGTTGTTTGTATAATTATCTGCGCGAGAGCGAGATAATTCCTTTATTAAGTAAATTATATCTTTATAGAGAGCTTCACGGCCGGGTGAACACATTGGTGTTCACCCGTGATTACAAAATGCTGGTTTTTTACATAAAGCTTCATGCATGGGTGAACACATTGGGGTACACCCATGATTATGAAATGCAGGTTCTTTACAGAGGACTTCACGTTTGGGTGAAAACGCTAGTGTTCACCCATCATTCCAATCACACCCCAGTTGTATATATGCGCACTCACAACTAGGGTTTGCCCCAGACTCACGCTGTCGACACCCCTACTCTCAATCTTCTCTTGATTGAATACTTGAATGAAAGCTGTTACTGTAGGTGAATAATAACAATCCATAATAGATAAATGATACACAAAATTTTTGCAAGGATCGACAATCAAAATCAAGATCTAATGCCTTGAACAACAAAACACATGTTAAAATGTCATCATCTAAGTTGCAACAGAACAATATCCATTCTTTCAAAGTCTTTTACCCAATAGCAAAGTAAAGTCATACAATCCAAAATCCGAGAGCTAAACATACTATCAACATAGACCATTGTAATCAAATTTCAAAACTAGAAACATTCTCATCACAATAAGTCATATTGTCATTCCTTAATACAAGTCTCTTAAGGAACATACAATGTTTCCAAGATTACAAAATTTCATGTTTTGGCCAAAATATCCAAATGAGCTTCCAAGTTTCATACTTTTGCCCACAATGCGTAGCCAAGCTAATCTGCAATAAGGGTTAGTATACACAAGGATGCGCATAAATTTGCCTAGCAAGTAATCTGAAAGGCCAAGGGAAACGAAACAAAAAAGGGTAAACATGTGAATGAAATAGTTAACACACTAAAACAATAAAGAAGGATAACAAAATTCCCTTGAGCACATAATTTGGGTAAAGCACATAAGATAGTAATACATTCCCCACGGATAAGACATTTGAGTCACAAGCAGTCATTGATCATTATTGAGCATAAGGGTGCATTCATAACATGAATAATCATATATCATAAATATGGGGGAGACAATCATAATAAATAATTCCTTCCACATCTAGAAGTTGAACCCATCCTCGTCAGGAGAGAGAGCAAACAAAAGCTAGCTAGAGCGTCTTAGGGCTCGTGCAAGTAGATAGTGGGATTCAAGTGGTGGCTCCCATGAATTCAAGGGGTGGCCACCACCTTTTTTAGGGGTGTGGCACTTTGCTCCACAACTATAATGATGTAGTGGGATTCAAGTAGTGGCTCCCATGAATTCAAGAGGTGGCCCCCTCGTTTTTAGGGGTGTGGCACTTTGCACCATGTAGCACTTTGCTCCCAACTACCTTATGAGAAGTGGGACTCAAGAGGTGGCCCCCACCTTTTTAGGGGTGTGGCACTTTGCTCCCACAACTCCTTTGAATGGAGGGATTCAAGAGGTGGCTCCCACCTTTTTAAGGGTGTGGCACTTTGCTCCACATCCATCCACAAATCTCTCATTTGGGTTCATACAAATTCTCCCCACAATATATCTTTCATAAGAAGTGTAACATCCCACATTCTTAACCCCAAACAAATGGCACAATTCACAAATGATACAGGATGTTTCATATAAGATCGATCATATGCTAGGTAAAACCGAGTTCAAGAAAACACGATCTGAAAAATTTCCATAAATTCATACATACAAATTCACAAAACTCAAATCTCATAAATCTCATAAGGGTACCTGCCACCACGCAATCCTTGCACTAGACATATGCAAGGCAACAGTTATATCAAATCCACAGCTATATTAAATCCGTATCAAAACCATAAAATCCAAAAAGGTACCTGCCACCAGGCAATACTTGCACTAGACATATGCAAGTTACAGATATATCAAAACCGATTACAAAGAATACACCATAAACCGAAATTCACAACAAAATCACAAAATCGATTTTATAAACTCATATCAAACACCGAAACCAGGCTGAAGCCCGCGGTGACACAAAAATCAAACTCATAAGACTGCCATAACCGGCAACATAATTCACATAGTTCACATAGTCTCATGATTCACATAGTTCATATAATTTATGTTAAGGCCACAACCGGCCCCAAGAATTAAGCATAAAAATTCTTAAAACAGCAAACAGCATAATTATCCACGCCAAAGCACTCAAGACATGCGCCCCTGCTCTATGCCTGAAAATAGTGAGGGGTGAGCTACACAGCCCAGTGAGTGGATAGTCTAAATCGACCATCCAGAACATACATTCAAAAATATAGGCAGATTATTTAAAAAAATCTTTAACAGGAACATTATGTCAACATATAACAAAATAAAGAAACAGAAGTCATATAGACAGTTAAATGTACACACTAGCATATAACAAATTCAGGTTCTAGAGTTTTACTCTAAACCAATTAAACACATATATTCTAAACCAACTAAACACACCATACTTAATTAACCTAGTTGTCCAGCATATTCAGTAGTGACCAATATGGTCTAACCCGGCTTGGCCAAAGCACTGGGAGCTGCAAAATCTCGTGCAACACATAAACATGGATAGTGAGTAGAATCAAGAGGTGGCCCCCGCCAGGTCACGACGTGGCACTTTGCTCTATCACCCCATAAACACATCGATGGATTGTGTGTAGATTCAAGAGGTGGCCCCCGCCGAGTCACGGCGTGGCACTTTGCTCCACACACCCAACATCATAAACCGAGTGATGACATCAAGAGGTGGCCCCTGTCTGATCAAGACATGGCACTTTGCGTCTTATATCACCCCAACACATAAAAGAGTAATGACATCAAGAGGTGGCCCCTGTCCGACCAAGACATGGCACTTTGCGTCAAAACCCGTTCTCCCAAAAGGTTCCTACTGGACAACAGACATATCTTAATTCATATTTCACAAAGGTGAACATATTTCACAAAGGTGAACATATTTCACAAAGGTGGACTCCTAAGTGTCAACTATACTCTAGGATAGTCATCACAAAAATCATATCGGGCAGGCTGAACATCAACCCCCATCACAATAATCATAATAGGCAGGCTGAACATCAACCTCCTCACATATCACAATACAGGGCTGAAATTCAAACCCTTAACATAACACATAAGGACTATCCCCTTGAGTTCATAGTTACACCTAGCCTTAGTCCTAACCATCACATAATCACATAATTTTCCAAATTTACATAACCCATAATTTTCCAAATTCACATAATCACACATATTGTTCAAAATTCACATAACATAACACATAATATTTTATATTCGAATATCACCGAATATAGTGTAGTCCTTAAATTTCATGCTGATTAGTTTAATCAAATTTTGCTATGTTATCACCCAAATTTTCTCAAACAAAATACATGACCATAAACATATAATATGTTACACACATAAAGAAATAACTAAGGTAGCGTTAACAGCATTTATAAAGCATCCATAAAATCAACATAAATTGTAAAACATGTATTCTTATAAATCACATGTTAATTACCACAAATTACCACATGTAAACATGTTAACTACAACTATAAAAATTTCGGTTTAACTACAATTATAAAGGTTTCGGTTTTCATACATGCTATAAAAATCATTGATCTAATGTTACCAAAATTCCCTATAAAATACCTAGTTAACAAGAATTTCATGCTCAAAATTCAATGATCTAAAGCTACCAAAAATCCCTATAAAAATACCTTAAATTTCATGCCACAATTTTCGGTTTTCATGAGATACATACCTTTTACAAAATTTCGGTTTTCATGAAAATACAAGAAGATCTTAAATTCGGTTTCATGAATAATAAGGATATATAAATATTCGGTTTCCATGACAATTATACCATTATAACTTTCGGTTATCACAAGAAGAAGTCTTGAATTTTCGGTTTTTAACATTGCAAATCTCTAATCAATCTCATGCATCAATAACACAACCCAATTGTTAGGAATCAATTAAGACAACCCACTCACCTTGAAACTTAGGTTAAAAATCTCCCCAACAAAAATCGTCCAAAGCCTTTGAAGTCACACAAAGGATCTCCAAGAAATCGCCAAGAATGTTTCACCTCAAGGGAAATTCGCCAAGGGAAGAAGATGGAGAAAAATCGCCTCAAAACTCTTCAATAATCGCCACTTCTTCAAGCCGCCACCCTAATTTTTCTCAAGACTCCAAAAATCGCCAATAATCTCACCCTAGTCGATATTACCACTTAAACTTTGGGTTTTTAAATTTTAAACCCATTAACCAATTAATTCCAATAGGGTTTAACCCATATAATTCATAATTTCGAATTTTCAAACCCAATAACCCATAGTTAACCAATTAATTTAATTAACTTACAAATAACCAATCACTTAACCGAAATCCAATAAGGATTTAATTAATATCCAATAAGGATTTAATTAACCAATAAGGTCTAATTAATTAACCAATAAGGTCTAATTAATTAACCAACAAACTGTAATTAATTAACTTACAATTTACAACCCATAAATCCTAATTAATTTATTATGAACAACCAATAATAATTCATCATAAATTAACAGCCAATAATCAAATAAATAATCTCTAATTAATTTACAATAAATTAACAACCAAATAAACTCAAATCAAATAATTACAAATTAACAATCAATAAGCCAGTTAATTAGCATCCAATAATTTTATTTAAATCATAATAAAATATCACAGCTAATGATTTTATTTAAATCCAAATAATGCTTACCAGGACTTAAGATCCTTGGATCTTACATCCCTCCCTCCTTATAAAGCTTTAGTCCTCTAAAGCTCAGCATCCATATCATCAAAGAGGTAAGCATAAAATTTCCTCATATCAGCTTCAGTCTCCCATGTCGCCTCCTCAACTGACTGATTTCCCCAGATAACCTTTACCAAAGGTATAGTCTTGTGCCTCAGGACTTTATCTTTTCTATCAACAATCCGGAGAGGTCTTTCCTCGAAAGTCAAATCACTCTGAATCTGAAGAGGTTCCAACTCCAACACATGAGATGGATCAGGATGATATTTCCTCAAAGCAGAGACATGGAATACATTATGCACATGATCCAAAGCAGGAGGTAAAGCTAACCGGTAAGCCACTGGACCAATTCTCTCAATAATGTCAAAAGGGCCTACAAACCTAGGGCTTAACTTGCCCTTTTTGCCAAACCTCATAACACCCTTAGTAGGTGACACCTTTAAGAAAACATGATCTCCTACCATAAACTCCAGGGAACGACGACGGTCATCAGCATAACTCTTCTGTCTGTCCCGAGCAATCTTCAATTTATCCTGAATCTCTCTGACTTTATCAGTAGTCTCTTGAACTGCATCAGATCTCAAAATCATTCTGTCACCAGTTTCCTCCCAACACAAGGGAGTCCTACACCTTCTTCCATACAAAGCCTCATAAGGAGCCATCTGAATACTGGAGTGGAAACTATTATTATAAGTGAACTCTATCAAAGATAGATCCCGGTTCCACTCAGAACTCCAATCAACCACATACGCTCTCAACAAGTCTTCTAGAGTCTGTATAGTACGCTCCGTCTGGCCATCAGACTGAGGATGGTATGCTGTACTAAAACTCAACTTAGTACCCAAACCCTCCTGTAAACTCTTCCAAAATCTGGACAAAAACCGAGAGTCCCTATCAGACACAATATCAACAGGCACTCCATGCAGTCTGACTATCTCATCAATGTACAATCTGGCCAGCCTCTCTAAAGGATAAGTCATCTTGATCGGGAGAAAATGGGCTGATTTAGTGAGTCTATCAACGATCACCCAAATAGCATCATGACCCAATTTGGTTCTAGGCAAACCACACACAAAATCCATACTGATGCATTCCCACTTCCACTCAGGAATAGGAAGGGGCTGCAACAAACCACCAGGCTTCTGGTGTTCAGCCTTTACAGTCTGACAGGTTAAACACCTAGAGACAAAATCAGTTACTTCTTTCTTCATACCCGGCCACCAAAAATTTTTCTTAAGGTCCTGATACATCTTAGTCACACCAGGATGTAGAGAATATTTGGAGTTATGGCTGTCCTCCAATATTTCTTTCCTCAAGCTCGGTTCCTCAGGGACACATACCCTTCCACGAAACCGAAGAATACCATCATCAGACAGGCTAAAATCCTGAACTGCGCCATCAACCAGACTATCCCTTATCTGAACTAATTTCGGATCCACAGACTGCTGATCTCTGATCTTCTGCAACAAAGCAAACTGTACTCTGAGAAAAGCCACGTAACCAGTCTGAACTTTAGGAGAAACACTGATCCTGAGATCTCTGAACTCCTGCAGTAACTGCCACTCACTAACCCGTAAAGCAGCTACTGAAGTAACTGGATGTCTGCTCAGCGCATCCGCCACTACATTGGCCTTTCCAGCCTGATACTGAATGGAGAAGTCATAGTCTTTGATCAACTCCATCCATCTTCTCTGTCTCATGTTCAACTCCTTCTGAGTGAAGATATACTTGAGACTCTGGTGATTAGTGAACAGATCAAACTCCTGGCCCAGCAAATAGTGACGCCATATCTTCAAAGCAAAGACTACGGCCGCCAACTCTAAGTCATGAGTAGGGTAGTTCAATTCATACTCCTTCAGTTGTCTCGAAGCATAGGCTACTACAGAACCCTTCTGCATCAAGACACAACCCAACCCTTTGCCAGAAGCATCTGTATAGACAGTAAACCTTTCCCCATCACTAGGAATAATGAGGATTGGTGTACTAGTCAACCTCCTTTTCAGCTCTTGAAAGCTCTCTTCACACTTATCATCCCAAATAAACTTGGCCTCCTTTCTGGTTAATTTAGTTAAAGGACCCGCCAACTTGGAGAATCCCTCAACAAATCTCCGATAGTAACCTGCTAAACCCAGGAAACTTCTGATCTCAGTAGCACTAGTCGGTCTTCCCCAATTGAGAATGGCTTGCACTTTAACTGGATCCACAGACACCCCCTGACCAGAAATCACATGTCCCAAGAAGCTGATTTTCTCTAGCCAGAACTCACACTTACTAGCCTTGGCATATAATCGGTTCTTCCTCAGAACCTCCAGCACTCTGCGCAAGTCACTGACATGATCTGAGGTAGTCTGAGAGTACACCAATATATCGTCTATAAAGACCACCACACAAGAGTCAAGCAACTCATGGAATACCCTGTTCATCAAATCCATGAAGACAGCAGGTGCATTTGTCAGTCCAAAAGGCATAACTAAAAATTCGAAATGCCCATACCTGGTCCTGAAAGCAGTCTTAAATATATCCTCATCCTTGACTCTAAGCTGATAATATCCTGATCTCAGATCAATCTTAGAGAACACTGTCGCTCCCTGTAATTGATCAAATAGATCATCAATTCTGGGAAGAGGATACTTATTCTTGATAGTCACTTGGTTCAGTTGCCTGTAGTCTATACACATCCTCAGGGTTCCATCTTTCTTCTTCACAAATAACACTGGCGCTCCCCAGGGAGAAGCACTAGGCCGAATATACCCTTTCTCTAGCAATTCCTCCAGTTGTTTCTTAAGCTCGGCCAACTCTGAAGTAGCCATACGATAAGGAGCTCTGGAGATAGGTGCCGTACCTGGCGCCAACTCAATGCCAAATTCTACTTCTCTTATTGGTGGCAAGCCTGAAAATTCTTCAGAGAACACATCAGGAAATTCTTTCACCACCGCCATCTGAGTCAAATCAGAAGTAGAATCATCCTGCACCTTAACATGCGCAAGATAACCCTTGCATCCACTAGCAAGTAACTTCCTGACCTGCAGGAAAGATATTACATGCGGTCCTTGGTCTGACACTAGACCTCTCACAAACAGTCGATTCCCATCTAACAAATTCAAAGTGATTACTTTCTCAAAGCAATCCACAAAGGCATGATGTGAAGACAACCAATCCATACCTAGAATGACATCATAGTCTTGCATGTCTAAGAGGATTAGATCCACTAGAAACTCATAACCCTCTACATGTACCATACAGTCAGCACACACAGTGTCTGTAGATAATGATTTTCCTAAGGGAGTACTGACAGACACAACATAATCTAGCATCTTAGGTACAACAGGTAAACATGCAACAAATCTAACAGATACAAAAGACAGATTTGCACCAGGATCAAATAGAATGCGAGCTAACTGATCAAATACGAATAAAGTACCTTCCACGACGGATCGGGAAGCTCGTGTATCCTTCTCAGCCACAGCATACACTCTAGTCTGGACTGTAGGCTTATCTGCGCCTCTAGGTTGCATCTCAGGTTCTCTGCAGTCCTTAGCCATGTGCCCTGGTTTCTTACACCTGAAGCATATACCATTCTTCCTATGACAGTCTTTCACTAGATGTCCCTTGAGCCCACAATAACTACAAGTGATACCGTTTCTTACATCCCTGGCATCCCTGAACTGCTGCGGTGCATCCCTGGACTGCTGCGGTGCCTTGTAGGAGTAAGGCTTATACCTGCTCTTTTTGTAGTCCTTATGTTTAGGGTACTTCTTACCCTTGCCGCCACTGCCATACTGAGGAACCGCCGCCTCAGCTGCAGGAACCACTGCCACGGCAACATGAGAACTCCTCTCAGATATATACCTCTCAATGGTGCGTGCTCGCCCAACAGTCTCAACATAGGTCTCCAAATGTTGAGCACCAACCTACTCTCTAATGTCCCATCTGAGACCTCTGAAAAACTTAGTAGCTCTCCTCTTTTCAGTGTTTATCAGGTGAGGAGCATACTTTCCCAATTTCGTGAACTGTAATTCATACTGGTCCACAGTCATATCACCCTGCTCCAGGTGAATAAACGCCACTTCTCGGTCCTCCACCAAACTATCTGGGAAGTACTTCTCGTTAAATCGAGACAAGAAGTAAGGCCAATCTACAGTCTCATGTCTTTCTTCGGCAAGTCTCACCACGCCCTTCCACCACTCATCTGCGTCACTACGCATCATATAGGTGGCCAGACATAACTTATCCTCATCTGAGCAGCGCATGACTTGGAAAATCTTTTCCAAGCACAACTGCCAGTTCTCGGCATTACATGATTCTGAGCCCCCATAAAAAGAACTAGGACCCAGTTTCTGGAATTCACTCACAAGCGAGGCATAGCGCTTGTGACACACACATACCACAGTCAGGAAAACAAACATAAACCTATCAGGTGTCTAGCAATACACAAACATGTTTTCCCCCGAACTAAGTTTTAGCTAGCCAACTGCTCTGATACCATTCTGTAACATCCCACATTCTTAACCCCAAACAAATGGCACAATTCACAAATGATACAGGATGTTTCATATAAGATCGATCATATGCTAGGTAAAACCGAGTTCAAGAAAACACGATCTGAAAAATTTCCATAAATTCATACATACAAATTCACAAAACTCAAATCTCATAAATCTCATAAGGGTACCTGCCACCACGCAATCCTTGCACTAGACATATGCAAGGCAACAGTTATATCAAATCCACAGCTATATTAAATCCGTATCAAAACCATAAAATCCAAAAAGGTACCTGCCACCAGGCAATACTTGCACTAGACATATGCAAGTTACAGATATATCAAAACCGATTACAAAGAATACACCATAAACCGAAATTCACAACAAAAATCACAAAATCGATTTTATAAACTCATATCAAACACCGAAACCAGGCTGAAGCCCGCGGTGACACAAAAATCAAACTCATAAGACTGCCATAACCGGCAACATAATTCACATAGTTCACATAGTCTCATGATTCACATAGTTCATATAATTTATGTTAAGGCCACAACCGGCCCCAAGAATTAAGCATAAAAATTCTTAAAACAGCAAACAGCATAATTATCCACGCCAAAGCACTCAAGACATGCGCCCCTGCTCTATGCCTGAAAATAGTGAGGGGTGAGCTACACAGCCCAGTGAGTGGATAGTCTAAATCGACCATCCAGAACATACATTCAAAAATATAGGCAGATTATTTAAAAAAATCTTTAACAGGAACATTATGTCAACATATAACAAAATAAAGAAACAGAAGTCATATAGACAGTTAAATGTACACACTAGCATATAACAAATTCAGGTTCTAGAGTTTTACTCTAAACCAATTAAACACATATATTCTAAACCAACTAAACACACCATACTTAATTAACCTAGTTGTCCAGCATATTCAGTAGTGACCAATATGGTCTAACCCGGCTTGGCCAAAGCACTGGGAGCTGCAAAATCTCGTGCAACACATAAACATGGATAGTGAGTAGAATCAAGAGGTGGCCCCCGCCAGGTCACGACGTGGCACTTTGCTCTATCACCCCATAAACACATCGATGGATTGTGTGTAGATTCAAGAGGTGGCCCCCGCCGAGTCACGGCGTGGCACTTTGCTCCACACACCCAACATCATAAACCGAGTGATGACATCAAGAGGTGGCCCCTGTCTGATCAAGACATGGCACTTTGCGTCTTATATCACCCCAACACATAAAAGAGTAATGACATCAAGAGGTGGCCCCTGTCCGACCAAGACATGGCACTTTGCGTCAAAACCCGTTCTCCCAAAAGGTTCCTACTGGACAACAGACATATCTTAATTCATATTTCACAAAGGTGAACATATTTCACAAAGGTGAACATATTTCACAAAGGTGGACTCCTAAGTGTCAACTATACTCTAGGATAGTCATCACAAAAATCATATCGGGCAGGCTGAACATCAACCCCCATCACAATAATCATAATAGGCAGGCTGAACATCAACCTCCTCACATATCACAATACAGGGCTGAAATTCAAACCCTTAACATAACACATAAGGACTATCCCCTTGAGTTCATAGTTACACCTAGCCTTAGTCCTAACCATCACATAATCACATAATTTTCCAAATTTACATAACCCATAATTTTCCAAATTCACATAATCACACATATTGTTCAAAATTCACATAACATAACACATAATATTTTATATTCAAATATCACCGAATATAGTGTAGTCCTTAAATTTCATGCTGATTAGTTTAATCAAATTTTGCTATGTTATCACCCAAATTTTCTCAAACAAAGTACATGACCATAAACATATAATATGTTACACACATAAAGAAATAACTAAGGTAGCGTTAACAGCATTTATAAAGCATCCATAAAATCAACATAAATTGTAAAACATGTATTCTTATAAATCACATGTTAATTACCACAAATTACCACATGTAAACATGTTAACTACAACTATAAAAATTTCGGTTTAACTACAATTATAAAGGTTTCGGTTTTCATACATGCTATAAAAATCATTGATCTAATGTTACCAAAATTCCCTATAAAATACCTAGTTAACAAGAATTTCATGCTCAAAATTCAATGATCTAAAGCTACCAAAAATCCCTATAAAAATACCTTAAATTTCATGCCACAATTTTCGGTTTTCATGAGATACATACCTTTTACAAAATTTCGGTTTTCATGAAAATACAAGAAGATCTTAAATTCGGTTTCATGAATAATAAGGATATATAAATATTCGGTTTCCATGACAATTATACCATTATAACTTTCGGTTATCACAAGAAGAAGTCTTGAATTTTCGGTTTTTAACATTGCAAATCTCTAATCAATCTCATGCATCAATAACACAACACAATTGTTAGGAATCAATTAAGACAACCCACTCACCTTGAAACTTAGGTTAAAAATCTCCCCAACAAAAATCGTCCAAAGCCTTTGAAGTCACCCAAAGGATCTCCAAGAAATCGCCAAGAATGTTTCACCTCAAGGGAAATTCGCCAAGGGAAGAAGATGGAGAAAAATCGCCTCAAAACTCTTCAATAATCGCCACTTCTTCAAGCCGCCACCCTAATTTTTCTCAAGACTCCAAAAATCGCCAATAATCTCACCCTAGTCGATATTACCACTTAAACTTTGGGTTTTTAAATTTTAAACCCATTAACCAATTAATTCCAATAGGGTTTAACCCATATAATTCATAATTTCGAATTTTCAAACCCAATAACCCATAGTTAACCAATTAATTTAATTAACTTACAAATAACCAATCACTTAACCGAAATCCAATAAGGATTTAATTAATATCCAATAAGGATTTAATTAACCAATAAGGTCTAATTAATTAACCAATAAGGTCTAATTAATTAACCAACAAACTGTAATTAATTAACTTACAATTTACAACCCATAAATCCTAATTAATTTATTATGAACAACCAATAATAATTCATCATAAATTAACAGCCAATAATCAAATAAATAATCTCTAATTAATTTACAATAAATTAACAACCAAATAAACTCAAATCAAATAATTACAAATTAACAATCAATAAGCCAGTTAATTAGCATCCAATAATTTTATTTAAATCATAATAAAATATCACAGCTAATGATTTTATTTAAATCCAAATAATGCTTACCAGGACTTAAGATCCTTGGATCTTACAAGAAGAGCACTAAGACAATGAGATTGATCATAACATTGATAATAACATAACCTCAGTCATTGAATATACCAATTGTTATAGGACATAAGCATAACATTGATAATGAGACTTTTAGGGATAGGTCATAAGTTCCATATATTGTGCTAGTGTTCATACCATGAGTTCAAAGCCAGACGTTAAGGCATAGGGAAAACGGTTTCATATAGATCAGGTTGCTCCCAAAATAAATTGATGCTCAAGCACAATACAACTTTAGTGGTAAGCAATTAACCAAACATAACAAATTCATATAGTCAGATTGCAACATGTAATTTAAGTCAAATACCTAACCAAAACTAGTCAATATGGTAGTCAAAATGAATCTTTTCGAGTCTAGGTTCCAATGAAGCCGATTGGACAAGATTTCGAGTTGTAGTCAGTGAGATATGGGGGTTCGAACATAAAAAGGTCTGGATGTTAGATTTTCAGAAAAACAGATTCATATATCATCTTTGCAACACATGTTTCAGACTGAGTAAGTAACCTAAAATAGGCAATATGATATTCAAAATGAAGCGATTTGAATCTACTTTCCAATAGAACTGAATTCGTCAGATTTGGAGTTATAGCCAGGGAGGTATGGGTGTTCCAACATAGGAAGGTCAGGATTTCAGATTTCCAGAAAACAGATTCTTAAATCAGAATTGTGACATATATTTTAGATCCAAAAACTAACCAAAAATAGGCGATATGGTAGTCAAAACGAAGCCCTTCAAGTCTATGTTCTAATAAAACTGGTTTGACATGATTTCGAGCTATAGGTAGGCAGATATAACGGTACGAACACATAAAGGTCGAAATCTAAGTTTCCAGACAACTGATTTTCTACAGCTAGATAACAATACAGATTGAAACACGAATACAGCTCGGATATGGTGAATATCACATTCACATTAAAGCGTAATGAATCTATTTTCATACAAAATTTGTTTCGTGCAATTTGAATCTATAGATCATGAGATATTGAGGTTAAGGCAGAGAAAGGACAGGCAGGCGACTACAATCTCAGCAGAACCAATATTTCATAATCATCATGCATTTTCAGATTCGATTCTATAGAATAGAACACAAGATCTGATATCCAAATCGAAATCACAAGACACAAGGAATTGGAGATATCTAGAATATAAAGGGAAGAACCAGATTTTATCAAAACAAAGAGCAAGGTTACTTGCCTAAAGGTGTTGAAACTCCTCCTCCAATCCCTTCCTCTTGATGGCGGCTCAACTAGGGCTTCTCCCCACAAAAGCATGACCAGCCCCTTCACGATTTTGCTTTACCAAAATATTACTCTCCAAGGCTTAGTTGGTAAGTTGTTTCTAAAAATACCCCTTAAGACTCCAATAAGGAGATTCAAGCCCATAATACCAAGATACCATCCTCACCCTACAAAATTTTCAAGATTTCAAGCATGCTTAAATGACCCAAGTAATATTATTTACCAAATTTATTATTTGCATACCATCATAAGGGGTTCATAATTTTTAGGGTATTACATCCCTCCCTCCTTAAAGTTGCATTACCTTGATTATCAAAAAGATATGGATGGATTCTTTTCATATCTGCTTCCAATTCCCAAGTTGTATCTTCAATGGAGTGATGCTGCCAAATAACCTTCACAAGTGGTATAACCCTGTTTCTCAAAATCTTTTCCTTCCTATCCACAATTCTTATGGGTCTTTCAACATAAGATAGGTCTTCTTCAATTTGAATAGGCTCATGTTCAATGATATGCGACGGATCATGATGATACTTCCTCAACATGGAAACATGGAACACATTATGAACATGAACCAAGGATGGTGGTAAAGCAATTCTATAAGCAAGTGAGCCAACCCTTTCATGAATTTCAAAAGGTCCAATAAATATTGGGCTTAGCTTCCCCTTCTTCCCAAATCTCATAACACCTTTAGAAGGAGAAATCTTTATAAAAACATGATCACCAACTTGAAACTCAAGTCCCCTTCTTCTATTGTCTGCATAACTATTTTGGCGGCTTTGAGCTACTTTTAGTTAATCCTTTATCACATGTATTTTCTCAGTGGTCTCCTGCACTGCATCTGGGCTTAAGAGCTTTCTATCACCAACCTCTTCCCAACAAATAGGAGTCCTACACTTCCTCCCATACAAAGCTTCATAAGCAGCCATTTGAATACTTGAATGAAAGCTGTTATTGTAGGTGAATAATAACAATCCATAATAGATAAATCATACACAAAATTTTCACAAGGATTGACAATCAAAATCAAGATCTAATGCCTTGAACAACAAAACACATGTTAAAATGTCATCATCTAAGTTGCAACAGAACAATATCCATTCTTTCAAAGTCTTTTACCCAACAGCAAAGTAAAGTCATACAATCCAAAATCTGAGAGCTAAACATACTATCAACAAAGACCATTATAATCAAAATTCAAAACTAGAAACATTCTCATCACAATAAGTCATATTGTCATTCCTTAATACAAGTCTCTTAAGGAACATACAATGTTTCCAAGATTACAAAATTTCATGTTTTGGCCAAAATATCCAAATGAGCTTCCAAGTTTCATACTTCTGCCCACAATGTGTAGCCAAGCTAATCTACAATAAGGGTTAGTATACACATGGATGAGCATAAATTTGCCCAGCAAGTAATCCCAAAGGCCAAGGGAAACGAAACTAAAAAGGGTAAACATGTCAATGAAATTGTTAACACAATAAAACAATAATGAAGGATAAGAAAATTCCCTTGAGGACATAATTTGGGTAAAGCAAATAAGATAATAATACATTCCCCACGGATAAGACATTTGAGTCACAAGCAGTCATTGATCATTATTGAGCATAAGGGTGCATTCATAACATGAATAATCATATATCATAAATATGAGGGAGACAATCATAATTCATAATTTCTTTCACATCTGGAAGTTGAACCCATCCTCGTCAGGAGAGAGAGCAAACAAAAGCTAGCTAGAGCGTCTTAGGGCTCATGCAAGTAGATAATGGGATTCAAGCGATGGCTCCCATGAATTCAACAGGTGGCCCCCACCTTTTTTAGTGGTGTGGCACTTTGCTCCATGTAGCACTTTTGTCCACCACTATCATGATGTAGTGGGATTCAAGCGGTGGGTCTAATGAATTCAAGAGGTGGCCCCCACCTTTTTAGGGGTGTGGCACTTGTTGGTGTATATGCCCTAGGACCTAGTTTTGGTCCATCTTTGTACTACTTGACTCTGATATTCATATATCTTTCTGGCATTGTCGTTATCATTGTTTGTCTACACCTGCGATTGTGTACTTACATGATAATGTCCCTGGAGACAGATTGGATCTGTGCTCAAATAATTGTCCCCAGTCGATGTACCTGAGTGGATATGGGACAGCTCTGGTAGTAGTGAGACTGGTATGTGGGCTGGTTAGGCACGTGGTGCTAACGCAGACACATGGGTATATCATTGAAGGATATACTATATATACCCGCTGTGAGGCTATGACTTGGTGTCATGAGTTATCCTCACAAGTGACAGGAGATGCATTGATCCCTTGACTTGAGGTCATTGACCATTTCTATATGGTTAGGGACTTGCTTTGATGCAACCTAACACCTCGCCGTAGTTGGGAGGTCATAACGGTTGTCATTGAGCATGTCACGACCCATATGAGAAGGTCAATGGACAGACATAGGATTTGCCCCTTCCCTAGGGAAGTATGATATCCATGGAGCTCCCTTATGGTTCTATGACTGAGAGTGTATGGCCATACCCAGGTGAGAACCTGTTTTAGTCATAGCCATGTGATTGGATGAAAATAAGTGGTGACACACTTGTCCAATCGGATATCAGTTCGGCAAAGAGACTGTAATGCATCTGTACCTAGTTGCGATGATGGGGATGTCGATGTCGATATCCATTCCAATGACCTGGGTAGCAGCGATGTACTGCTAGGTGCCACTCACTGCTTGTGATGACCTTTGGTCAGCACTGCCAGCGTCAGAGGAACCTACAGGGTCGCACACCTTGATACTTGAGTTCTCGTATTGATAGGGAAGCCTTATGATCGAGTTATTGGATAACTCGGATCTAATTGGGAGATTTCATCAGCGCCAATGGGTCTGATGAGATGGAAGAATGTTATTGGAGCCAAACTTCATTTTTGGCTGGTTGACCCGTATTTGACCATGGTTGGTCACATTTGGATTAGGGTTGCATTGGATTGGATCCAATTGCTTAATCAACCCATGTAATGAAGTTTGGGCTAGCTCATTATTCAATGAGGCCCAATAACAAGTTCTCATGAAGAGATGAGAGGCTAAAAGGGTATAATGGGGAGAAACATGAACCATTAAGCGCCTAGGGGCATAATGGGGTCATGTTGGCGCCTTTGCTTCATTATGGAAGTAAAGGGCGCCTCTCCTCTCTTCCTAGGATGGAATGCATGCCTCTATGGCATTGCTTGGGGCGCAAGGCAAGGCCTTGGCGCACAAGGAAAGGCGTGGGGCACAATAAGGAATGGTTGAATGAGAATTATGGAAATGTCTTGGAGACTTTCCTTGTCTCAAACCTCCTCATCCTAGCCCTACACTTGTCATGATCCTAGCCCTTACCCTAACCGCCTCTTGCCCTATAAATGTGACCCTAGTCGCCCCCTCTTGTGGGTGATCAATCCTAAAAGGCGTGAACACAAGAAGAGGGGCGAGTGCTTGGAGTAAGGGCGCATCTTCCATAACCGCAAGCCTCTTCCTCCTTTCCTCTTGGCGCAAGGAGATCTAGGGCTTGGCGGCTTGGGTAGTTTCCCTCTTCACTTGGAGCATCTTTTCTCTAGGTGGCGCAAGTGAGGTAGAGTATCTCCCTAAGGCTTGGATCTTCTTCCCGAGGCTAGCACCGGGCGTGGAAGAAGAGAACTCAAGAGATCCGTGTGTGCGAGACTGCAGAGGGCGCACACTTGGACGCCTGCATCGGCATCGCTCTACATTGCTCTTAAGGTATTTCCTAACTCATCGTGTCGACTCCCTTGCTTGCGATCTTCACTGGGTTTTTGGGACCGGCCTGTTTCGGGGACATTCTTCCGCTGCGAAAAATGTATGTCCATAACTCTGAAAATTGTAAAATGTCCCCGGGGTTTCCCAACAGTGGTATCAGAGGGACTTGCAAGACTCGAACGATGTTTTATGCTTTTCTTCCATGCTCACATGCCTTATCTCTATTTTCATAAATTGCATGATGCATGGCAATCGATTTTTCTAAAAGTAGAAAAATTAGGGCTTCTTGTTTCTATCATCCTTTCAATCTATTTTGGATTTTTGGACTATTTTTCTTGTTTGATTTAAAGATCAAAGGCGCACATAATTTTGTCAAGTAGGACGGGCATTGTGTCTTCGGACTGGCCAAGTCTCTTGATCTGACAAAATTGCCAGCCGAAAGGATCTCTGAAATCATCATGAAAAATAAATCGCAATAAACCAAAAGACTTGTGAGAAGAAGATGAGAAAAAGAAACTGATTTTATGAAAAAGTAAAATTTCAGATTTTATGTTTTTCATGAGCATGTAGAATTGCATGAGTAAATACCTTGATTGCGCATGATGTTGTGATCATTAATCAAGCCCCCCCTTTTGCATGCCTGCGATGTATCCTCGTGAGGCCTGCGTGCCGCTTTTCTTTTTGTTTTTGACTAAGAAGAAGATTAGGGTGGCGCATATGCTTGGAGCTTAGCGCATGCATACCTTGGATGGTGATGCAACAAGCAAGAGGCGCAAACCTGCTTAGTGGCGCAAGACCATGGCATTGGCCGAACCTATGGGGAACTTTTAAAATGTACCTCTAGGGTTTGAGAGCTAAACCATGAGAGAGGGACCTTGGAGCCAACCTTGAAGTTCAAGCTAGAGGTCGGCTAGGCTAGGTCTAGTTTTTGGGGCTTGAGTTCTAGGACAAGAGTTGAACCTATTTCATGGCATGGATTGGTTCAATGTCTTGTATAGGATATGATCACATCATCCTTTACTACTTTTATTATTATCTGCAGAAGCATGCCTGAAATGTTTTACCGTTATGTTATCACTATAGGATTGCATGCCTGTAATGATAGACATAAGATAAAACTGAGATGATGAGACCTTAAAAAAAAAACTCAATTAAAATATCAAGTCTGGTAGCCTTCTAACGCGTAGCCCTCACTAAGCTATCGATCAGTGGAGTTGTGAATTGTTTCCCACCCTCGTGGGACACACCCACTTATCTTTAGAAAGTGCGTGGTGGCAATGGTTTCCCGAGTCCAGTTTTAACCTGGGCGTGCCTTCGCAAGGAAACTCGTTGGCCCTGGGCATAACGGTTAGGATGGACTTGACTAGAAGTTCACATGTGCTGGGCACATGGTGAAAGTCTAGAGGCATCGTTAAGAGGTAAGGGTTTCATGTTGTATCCAGCCCTCGCTGGACATGAAATGCTTGGACTGTCTCAATAAGGGGAATTGCTTGGAGCAATCGGCCGGCGCGCCCACCTTAGGAAACATGGGTCACTTTGTGCATCTCATCCCACCCTCGTGGGACGCAAAGCCCTGTGTGGAATGAGGATCTCATCTCACTAAGAAATATTGGATTTCTCGATTGACTTTGTGGGTTGTCAATTCGATTAAAAATAGTGGGAGCCATGGTCATTTAAAACAAGTCCAGTTTAAATGACTCGAAGTAGTACTAATCTGCTGTTTCTTGGTTGTTGTAGAACAATGGCTGTGAACAATAGTAGTTGGTCACTGCGATCTCCCCTAGAAAGGGATAAGTTGGTTGGATCCAACTTATAGGATTGGTATATGAACTTGAGAATTGTGCTCAAGCTCAAGAGGAAGCTATATGCCCTTGAGAAGCCAATTTCTGAGCCACTTCCATGCTTGGCCTCAGCGGCTAAGAGGGATGCTTATGATAAGCATCAGTTTGATACTTTGGAGGTTGCTAACCAACATGTCACCTGAATTTAGAGGGTGATATGAACCGAAGAGTGCCTCTGAGATTATCTAAGGCAGCTCTTTGATGAATTGGTTGAGCTCAACCCTCCTAAAGTTGATATTCAGTGTGTTGAGCCGAAAGACCAAGGAACTGGAATTAAAGATGGATATGATCAGGAATAATAGGTGCTATTCATGTGGAGGGCCACCTCACATGTTGAAAGGACATGTTGCAACTTTAGAATGAGGAGAAGAAAGGCAAGGCCTTGTCTTCATGCTCAGGTATCTATGTTACCGAAGTCAACCTCTCCACTCCTATGACATGGGTATTGGATACCGCATGTGAAGCTCATATTTGTACAAATATGCAAAGGCTCAGAAAGGGTAGATCGGTAAGGCCTAGAGAGATTGACCTACGGATAGGTAACAGTGCACAAGTTGCTGCTGTTGCTGTAGGAGTTTCTCTCCCTACCTTTAGGACTTCAGTTAAAGCTAGACAATTGCTATTATGTACCTTCCCTTACCAAAACATTGTATCCACTCCTTGCTTGGCAAATAAAGGATTTAGGTTTGAAATGAAAGAGAACTTATGTTCTTTTGCAAACATGTTTTATGGGAAGGGTACTTTGTGCAATGGTCCGCATGTCTTGGACATGGTTAGCTCTATTTGTAACATAAAAGGATCAAACTGAGTGGTTCAGTTGGTGCTTTCCTATGGCATTGTCGATTAGTCCATATAAACAAGAATCGCATTCGACAACTCCAAGCAAATGGGTTGTTAGATTCGAGTTCCTTGGAGGAACTTGATTCATGTGAGACTTGTTTATTAGGGAAAATGACAAAGGCGCCCTTCACCAAGACTGGTTAAAGGGCAGGAGGTTTATTAGATCTCATACATACTGATGTGTGTGGGCCTTTCAATAAACAAGCCAGAGGAGGGTACAGCTACTTCATCACATTTACTGATGACTTTAGTAGATATGGTTATGTCTATCTGATGAGACATAAGTCTGAATCCTTCGAGAAATTTAAGGAGTTTAGACATGAAGTAGAGAACCAACTTGGTAGATCCATTAAGGCTCTTCGATCAGATCGTGGTGGAGAGTACCTGAGCGATGAGTTCTTTGACTATCTGAGAAAGTGTGGGGTCATATCCCAACTCACTCCTCCTAGAACACCTCAATGGAATGGTGTGTCTGAAAGGAGAAATCGAACTTTATTGGATATGGTTTGATCCATGATGAGTCATGCAACTCTACCTTCTTCATTCTAGGGGCATGCACTAGAAACAGCTTCTCTGATACTGAATAATGTTCCATCTAAGAGTGTCTCCAAAATACCATACGAGATATGGAGTGGGAGACGCCCTAATCTCGCGTTTATCAGGATCTGGGGATGTGAGGCTTATGTCAAACGTTAGGATTCTAGCAAGCTAGAACCTAGATCTGATAAGTGTGTGTTTGTGGGGTATCCTAAGGAAACTAAATGATACTACTTCTATGTGCCAACCGAGAACAAAGTTTTTGTTGCTCGGGATGCTATCTTTCTAGAGAAAGAATTTCTTATGAAAGAAGTTAGAGGGAGGAAGTTTGACTTGGATGAGGTCCAAGTGCAAGCACAAGACAAAGAGATGGAATCTGAGCCACCTGCACCGGTTGCTAGGCAACCTGAGGCTCAGACACAGGTCCCGCGTAGGTCTGGGAAAATTCGTCGTCCACCTGAAAGGTATGGGTCGCTACCGACCCAACACGATGGAATCTTCATCATTGAGGATGAACCTAGAACCTATGATGAGGCGGTCAGTGGACCGGACTCTGAGAAATGGCTTGACGCCATGCGATCCGAGATGGATTCCATGTCGGCTAACCAAGTCTGGAATTTGGTTGAGCTACCTGATGGGGTAAAACCCATAGGGTGTAAATGGGTCTTCAAGAGGAAGACAGACATGGATGGCAATATAGTTACCTATAAGGGTAGACTAGTGGCTAAAGCATTTAAACAAGTCCACGGGGTGGACTATGATGAAACCTTCTCGCCAATTGCCATGATTAAATCCATTCGGATTCTGCTTGCTATAGCTGCATATCATGACTATGAGATATGGCAGATGGATGTGAAGACAGCGTTCCTTAACGGGAAGCTGACTGAGGATGTGTATATGACACAACCTGATGGCTTCATCCATCCTGCAGAGGCTAATAAGGTCTGCAGGCTAAAGAGGTCCATTTATGGATTAAAACAAGCATCTCGAAGTTGGAATCTTCGATTTGATGAAGCCGTGAGAGATTATGGCTTTATAAAAAGAGAAGATGACGCCTGTGTATACAGAAAATTCAGTGGGAGCTTGGTGATTTTTCTGGTCTTGTATGTTGATGACATACTGCTCATCGGAAACAACATCCCTAGTCTTCAAGCTGTGAAGACATGGTTAGGGAAGTGTTTCGAGATGAAAGACTTAGGGGAGGCCGCCTATATTCTAGTCGTGAGGATCTACCAGGATAGATCCAAGAGGCTTCTGGCCCTTAGTCAGAGTACTTACATTGATAAGGTACTGGAGAGGTTCTACATGGAGCAATCCAAGAAAGGATACCTTCCAGTGAGACATGGCCTTACTCTCTCAAAGAGCCAATGTCCTACAACACAGGCTGAGAGGGATGACATGAGTCGAATGCCTTATGCTTCGGCAATAGGATCGATCATGTATGCAATGTTATGTACTAGACTAGATGTGGCATATGCTGTGAGCATAACCAGCCGATACCAATTCAATCCAGGTCTGCAGCACTGGGTGGCTGTAAAGAACATCCTAAAGTATCTGAGAAGAACTAAGGATCTGTTCTTGGTCTATGGGGGACAGGAAGAGCTCAGTATGCAGGGCTATACTGACGCATCGTTCCAGTCTGACCCTGACGACTTTAGATCGCAGGCCGGCTATGTGTTCAAGATAAATGGAGGCGTTGTATGTTGGAAGAGCTTCAAGCAATCCACCATAGCAGATTCTACAACCGAAGCTGAGTATGTGGCTGCTTCTGAGGCACCCAAGGAAGCTGTTTGGATAAGGAAGTTCTTTTCTGAACTTCAAGTGGTTCCAAGTGCAATGGATCCCATTGAGCTCTACTATGACAACAATGGGAGCTGCATATATTAAGGAACCACGGTCTTATCAAAGGTCCAAACACATGCTCAGGAGATTTCACCTGATCAGAGAGATCATTGATCGAGGTGATGTCAAGATTAGCAGAATTGACACAGAGAGCAATCTAGCAGACCCACTGACCAAGGCTTTGGCACAGTAGAAGCATGATGGTCGTACTAGAGATATGGGGTTGAGGTTGCTCAACCTCTAGGTCTTAGTGCAAGTGGGAGATTGTTGGTGTATATGCCCTAGGACCTAGTTTTGGTCCATCTTTGTACTACTTGACTCTGATATTTATATATCTTTCTGGCATTGTCATTATCATTGTTTGTCTACACCTGCGATTGTGTACTTACATGATAATGTCCCTGGAGACAGATTGGATCTGTGCTCAAATAATTGTCCCCAGTCGATGTACCTGAGTGGATATGGGATAGCTCTGGTAGTAGTGAGACTGGTATATGGGCTGGTTAGGCACGTGGTGCTAACACAGACACATGGGTATATCATTGAAGGATATACTGGATAGACCCGCTGTGAGGCTATGACTTGGTGTCATGAGTTATCCTCACAAGTGACAGGAGATGCATTGATCCCTTGACTTGAGGTCATTGACCATTCTATATGGTTAGGGACTTGCTTTGATGCAACCTAACACCTCGCCGTAGTTGGGAGGTCATAACGGTTGTCATTGAGCATGTCACGACCCATATGAGAAGGTCAATGGACAGACATAGGATTTGCCCCTTCCCTAGGGAAGTATGATATCCATGGAGCTCCCTTATGGTTCTATGACTGAGAGTGTATGGCCATACCCAGGTGAGAACCTGTTTTAGTCATAGCCATGTAATTGGATGAAAATAAGTGGTGACACACTTGTCCAATCAGATATCAGTTCGGCAAAGAGACTGTAATGCATCTGTACCTAGTTGCGATGATGGGGATGTCGATGTCGATATCCATTCCAATGACCTGGGTAGCAGCGATGTACTGCTAGGTGCCACTCACTGCTTGTGATGACCTTTGGTCAGCACTGCCAGCGTCAGAGGAACCTACAGGGTCGCACACCTTGATACTTGAGTTCTCGTATTGTTCGGGAAGCCTTATGATCGAGTTATTGGATAACTCGGATCTAATTGGGAGATTTCATCAGCGCCAATGGGTCTGATGAGATGGAAGAATGTTATTGGAGCCAAACTTCATTTTTGGCAGGTTGACCCGTATTTGACCATGGTTGGTCACATTTGGATTAGGGTTGCATTGGATTGGATCCAATTTCTTAATCAACCCATGTAATGAAGTTTGGGCTAGCTCATTATCTAATGAGGCCCAATAACAAGTTCTCATGAAGAGATGAGAGGCTAAAAGGGTATAATGGGGAGAAATATGAACCATTAAGCGCCTAGGGGCATAATGGGGTCATGTTGGTGCCTTTGCTTCATTATGGAAGTAAAGGGTGCCTCCCCTCTCTTCCTAGGATGGAATGCATGCCTCTATGGCATTGCTTGGGGCGCAAGGCAAGGCCTTGGCGCACAAGGAAAGGCGTGGGGCACAATAAGGAATGGTTGAATGAGAATTATGGAAATGTCTTGGAGACTTTCCTTGTCTCAAACCTCCTCATCCTAGCCCTACACTTGTCATGATCCTAGCCCTTACCCTAACCGCCTCTTGCCCTATAAATGTGACCCTAGTCGCCCCCTCTTGTGGGTGATCAATCCTAAAAGGCGTGAACACAAGAAGAGGGGCGAGTGCTTGGAGCAAGGGCGCATCTTCCATAACCGCAAGCCTCTTCCTCCTTTCCTCTTGGCGCAAGGAGATTTAGGGCTTGGCAGCTTGGGTAGTTTCCCTCTTCACTTGGAGCATCTTTTCTCTAGGTGGCGCAAGTGAGGTAGAGTATCTCCCTAAGGCTTGGATCTTCTTCCTGAGGCTAGCACCGGGCATGGAAGAAGAGAACTCAAGAGATCCATGTGTGCGAGACTGCAGAGGGCGCACACTTGGACGCCTGCATCGGCATCACTCTACATTGCTCTTAAGGTATTTCCTAACTCATCGTGTCAACTCCCTTGCTTGCGATCTTCACTGGGTTTTTGGGACCGGCCTGTTTCGGGGACATTCTTCCGCTGCGAAAAATGTATGTCTATAACTCTGAAAATTGTAAAATGTCCCCGGGGTTTCCCAACAGCACTTTGCTCCATGTAGCACTTTGACTTCAACTACCATATGAGAAGTGGGACTCAAGAGGTGACCCCCACCTTTTTAGGGGTGTAGCACTTTGCTCCCACAACACCTTTGAATGTAGGGATTCAAGAGGTGGCCCCCACCTTTTTAGGGGCGCGACACTTTGCTCCACATCCATCCACAAATCTCTCATTTGGGTTCATACAAATTCTCCCCACAATATATCTTTCGTAAGAAGAGCACTAAGACAATGAGGTTGATCATAACATTGATAATAACATAACCTCAGTCATTGAATATACCAATTGTCATAGGACATAAGCATAACATTGATAATGAGATTTTTAGGGCTAGATCATAAGTTCCATATAATGTGCTAGTGTTCATACCATGAGTTCAAAGCCACAAGTTAAGGCATAGGGAAAACGGTTTCATATAGATCAGGTTTCTCCCAAAATAAATTGAAGCTCAAGCACAATACAACTTTAGTGGTAAGCAATTAACCAAACATAACAGATTCATATAGTCAGATTGCAACATATAATTTAAGTCGAATACCTAACCAAAACTAGTCAATATGGTAGTCAAAATGAAGCTTTTCGAGTCTAGGTTCTAATGAAGCCGATTGGACAAGATTTCGAATTGTAGTCAGTGAGATATGGGGGTTCGAACATGGAAAGGTCTGGATGTTAATTTTCAGAAAAACAAATTCATATATCATCTTTGCAACACATGTTTCAGACCGAGTAAATAACCTAAAATAGGCAATATGATATTCAAAATGCAGCTATTTCAATCTATATTCCAATAGAACTGAATTCGTCGGATTTGGAGTTATAGCCAGGGAGGTATGGGTGTTCGAAGATAGGAAGGTCAGGATTTCAGATTTCTATAAAACAGATTCATAAATCAGAATTTTGACATATATTTCAGATCCAATAACTAACCAAAAATAGGCGATATGGTAGTCAAACCGAAGCCCTTCAAGTCTAATTTCGAATAAAACTGGTTTGACATGATTTCGAGCTATAGCTAGGGAGATATAAGGGTACGAACACATAAAGGTGGAAATCCAGGTTTCCAGAAAACTGATTTTGTACAGCTAGATAACAATACAGATTGAAACACGAATACAGCTCGGATATGGTCAATATCACATTCAAATTAAAGCTCAATGAATCTAGTTTCATACAAAAATTGTTTCGTATGATTTGAATCTATAGATCATAAGATATTCAGGTTAAGGCAGAGAAAGGTCAGGCAGGCGACTACGATCTCAGCAGAACCAACATTTCATAATCATCATGCATTTTCAGATTCGATTCCACAGAACAGAACACGAGATCTGATATCCAAATCAAAATCACAAGACACACGAAATTGGAGATATATAGAATATGAAGGGAAGAACCAGACTTTATCAAAACAAGAGCAATGTTACTTGCCTAAAGGTGTTGAAACTCCTCCAATCCCTTCCTCTTGATGGCGGCTGAACTAGGGCTTCTCCCCACAAAAGCGTGACTAGCCCCCTTCACGATTTTGTTTTACCAAAATATCACTCTCCAAGACTTAGTTGGTAAGTTGTTTCTAGAAATACCCCTTAAGACTCCAACAAGGAGATTCAAGCCCATAATACCAAGATACCATCCTCACCCTACAAAATTTTCAAGATTTCAACCATGCCTAAATGACCCAAGTAATATTATTTAGCAAATTTATTATTTGCATACCACCATAAGGGGTTCATAATTTTTAGGGTATTACACACTAGCTCTTTGAGAGAGTAAGGCCATGTCTTACAGGAAGGTATCCTTTATTTGATTACTCCATGTAGAACCTTTCCAGGATCTTATCAATGTAGGTACTTTGACTAAGTGCCAGAAGCCTCTTGGATCTATCCCGGTAGATCTTTACGCCAAGGATATAGGTGGCCTCCTCTAAGTCTTTCATCTCGAAACACTTCCCCAACCATGTCTTCACAGACTGATGAGTAGGGATGTCATTTCCGATGAGTAGTATGTCATCGACATACAAGACCAGAAAAGTCACCAAGCTCCCACTGAATTTTCTGTATACACAGGCGTCATCTTCACTTTTAATAAAGTCATAATCTCTCACAGTTTCATCAAACCAAAGATTCCAACTTTGAGATGCTTGCTTTAATCCATAAATAGATTTCTTTAGCTTGTAGGCCTTATTGGCTTCTGCACGATGGATGAAGCCATCAGGTTGTGTCATATACACATCCTTTGTCAGCTTCTCATTAAGTAATGCTGTCTTAACATCCATCTGCCATATCTCATAGTCATGATATGCAACTATAGCAAGTAGAATCCGAATGGATTTGATCATGGCAACTACTGAAAAGGTTTCATCATTGTAAGATCCAAGGATCTTAATTCCTGGTAAGTACAATTCTTGATTTAAATAAAATCATTGACTGTGATATTTTATTCTTGATTTAAATAAAATCATTGGTTGTGATATTTTCCTATGTTGTGATTTTGACCCTAGTAATTAATTAATTAGTGTTTATTGGTTGTTAATTTATAATTAATTAATTAGAGTTTATTGGTTGCTAATTGATTGGGACATTTTGGATGTTAAGTTAATCCTTATTGGATTTTCGCTTAAATGAATAATTAACTATGGGTTAATGGGTTTACACTTAAATTAGATCTAAAATTCGAATTAATTGGTTAACGGGTTTAAAATTTAAAACCGAAATTTTAAGTGGGTAATTGCGGTTAGGGAAGGAAAGTTGGCATTTTTTTTGGCTTGGAAGAAACCTTAGGGCGGCGGCTTGGAGGCTTGGGCGACCTTGAAGGCTTAGACGAAATTCCTTTCTTCCTCTTCTTTTCCTTTGGCCGGCGTTCTTGGGTGCTTGGTGGCGTCTCTCTTCCATTGGTGGCGACATTGGTGGAATTTCAAAGCCTTAGACGAGTTTTGGAGAGGATTTCACCTTGGTGTTCACGGTTCAAAATAAGAGGTGAGTGGGGTGTCTCATTCAAATTCTATCAATTTGGTTGTGTTAGTTGATACATTGGATTGATTGGAAATTTACCATGTTAGAAAACCGAAACTCAAGACTTCACCATGTTGAAAACCGAAATTTGCAAAGGAGTATTTATGTTGAAAACCGAAATTTGCAAAGGTGTATTTATGTTGAAAACCAAAATTTGCAAAGGTGTATTTGTTGGGGTATGCCCTTAAGGCTAATGTTTGAGGCCTTGGGATTACATCAGTATCATGTATATAAACTCTTATGTTTATAAAGGCAATGGTTGTTATTCAGTATGTTACATTGTCTGCTGCAATAAGTGTGCTTCTGAATAATGTCTCAATGCTGTTCAGCTAGGCTGACATGCTGTAATGTCCTTAGTCGAGATATCTTGGTGAACATGAGACAGCCTTGATATGATTGAGACTAATATGTGTTCTAATCTTATAGGATGCTTCGAGCATGGAATAAGATGTAGACTTATGGGTACATTGGATGTACTGGACAGACCCTACTAGGATATTCAATTGCTTGTCACAATGTGAATAATCCTTGTATGCATCAAGTGGCACATGTCCTCTGACTTGAGATCACTTATGTTTCTAAATGATGATTGTCATTGTTTTGAGGTAGTTCAATATCATTTGAAACATAATGGTTATAGACTGTCTTGGATAATGATCATGAGTCAGGTTAGGACACTAGTGATGGATATAGGATTGCCGTCTCCTTGTTTAAGGAGTGTGATGTTCTAAAGGGGCCCCCCCTAAATGAGATGATTGAGAAAGTGTATGGCCATACCCAGGTGACTATGTTCATCTGGTCTAATCATGCTCATCATATTGGAGCTACAGGCTTGACACGCTTGTCCAATAAGAACATCCAGTGGCAAAGGAAACATGTATGCCTCGTGAAGTAACTTCACACTTGTGCTGTGATTTGGGAGTAGTCTTGGAAGACTCTTTCCTTTATATCGGGAGACAGTGATGTGTTGCTAGATACCCCTCACTGATCGTGATAACGTAAGTTATCGTTACCGACATTTAAAGGAAACCCTCAGGGTCGCACAATTTGAGGATATGGCTTACTTAAGTCAGATCGTGTGGACTGAATTGTTTGGGTTCAGTTTGAAGGGATTTAATCTCTGATTATAAGTGAGATCTGGTCTGATCATGTTTGATTGATTAGGGCTTGAGATCGGTAAGCTTTGATCGAGAGAGTTGATGCTAGATCGGTGAGATCAGGGGCATCAAGAAATGAACGGTTAGATCTTGAACCTTTAGGGTTTATTGTGATCTAGACCATATGGCTTGGGTTAATTGGTCTTGGACCAAACCGACATTGAACCGGCTCATGAATGAGCGCATGGTTCATGGGAGATGAGATAAGCGCTTGGTTCACTTAAGGGTGAACGCATGAGCCTTGACTACTTTCCATTTTGGGAATTCGGTTTCCAAATGGAATGTATGTAACGCCTCCACATTAGTGTGAGAGGTTACTCACTCTCTCGATGGATCCTCTCTTGTGAAGGCTTCCCCCTTTTCGGTGGTGAGGATTTTTGACAAAAACAAGTGAAGGAAGTCTCGCCAAGCATGAAGTTCTTTTCCCTTCCATACGGCAAGGACACTTGAAGATCTTTGCTAGCAGAAAGATCAACAAGAGGAAGCCATCTCTCTTCTTGTGTGCGTCACTTGTGGAGAAGATCTCTCTTGGTCTTTGCTTCCAAGCCGCATCCACTCATGGCTATGGTATGAACTTCCTCTTGATCCATTCAATCATTTGAAGTTGATCATAAGAATGTATTACATGCGATTTTGTTGAAACCCTAGCATCTTCATGCGAGAATGAAATATGCGCCACCCTTAGGGTTTCACCCCCTTGCGCTCCCCCTTGAAGGGGACTCTACAATTGGTATCAGAGCATAGGTTCTTATATGTTCTTATGATTGCTTTGTGTGATCCATGTATGCTTGATGCTTAGATCTATGTTTTCTCTTCATGCGATTATACTAGTTGATAGTATGTTCATGTTGCGCATGTGTGAGAGTTATGTTGGCGCTAGTTGATTTTTGCGCATGTATTGGCGCATGCTTTGTTTTCTCAAATCAAAAGAACTTGCGCGCCCTTCATTAGATCTAATAAGCGCCTACTATAAACCCTTGGACGGGTTGATAGGGTTGAAAGCATCATCTTGAATAGATCCAATCAGTCTGATCAGACCATCTGACAGCCTAGATGGATCGACCAGATGGCACCTGTGCGCAAGCACGAGGTGGCTATAGGTCGACTGCATCAAGGGCGTGTAGCGAGGTCTGGTTGAGACAACCTGTGAACACACATGAGTTAGGCCCGGGGTCACACCCGCTTGCTAGAACTCATGGGGTCGTTCAGCCCTTTGCGCATGCATGGTTGACCATTAGGTCAAAGCAAGTCAGTTAGGACTTGGTGCATGCAAGGGCAGAGGATCTAACTAGATTGATGAGTGGATCCCTAACAATGGACCGTTGTAAGGTTGTAGGGCATATAAGAAAATTAAAATTGATGCCAATGGGTTTTCAAAATTTTATTTTCTTGTAAAAGGATCACATGTTGAATGATGCCATGATGCTTGTTTATTTAATCTTATGTGGGTTGCCCTTTTAATGTGTGCTATGCTGGGGCCTGCGAGCCTGGTAAATTATTATTTTTGTGATCTGCGAATCACATTTTTAATTAATTTATTGTATAATTGACCTGCGAGTCAAACTTGTCTAGATAGATTAAAATGTATTTTAATTAGACAAGAGCACAAAAGCACACATCGCAGAGTAGCATTCAGCTGGTGGGCGCACCTGAGCTGCATTGAGCGCTAGGGCCCTGGGTTGGACCAGATGAGATGCAAAAGAGCTCAAGTGAAGACTTAAGTTGATTTAAGGTCTTACTTAGGCTCTATGGGCTTTTACCACATAAGATCCATGCTTTCTTTTATTTTCTAAATAATTAGAAATGCATGATTTATTTATCTTCTGCTATCACCATAGGATTTGCATGATAGTAAAGAAGATAAAAGACCGTTAAAATCCAACGCTAAAAAATCAAGCTCGATAGCCTTCTGACGCGAAACCTCACTGTTCTGACTATCGTTGGAGCCGTGTTGTACCCACTCAGTGGGCACGTCCATCTATCTTCAGACGGTGCGGGATTTCACCTGCGTGTTACAGAGAAGGGATTTATCGCTTCTCGTTGCTCAGCATAGCACGTGGTGGTCCAGGGAGTAGGTCGGGTCAGCTTGACCATGTAGGCTACATATGTGGCGCATATGGTAGCACATGGAGGCAGCCATCTGTGGGATCAGAGACTGTGTTGTACCAACTCAGTTGGCACAGTCTGCTGGATTGCCCAGATGAAGGGGAATCGCACGGGTTGGCGATTGGCAGGGACTGCCTACCAGAAATTAGTGCTTGTACTCTCTGTGCATCTTATCTCGCCTGAGCGGGATGCGGAGACCAAGTATGAAATCTGGATCCCATCTCACTAAAAGAGTGTTACTCTTTCGGACTGTTTAATGGATTTTTCAGTCAGACAAAATAGTGAGAAAAGAATCTTTCTTAAGTCCTGGATTGATTCTAAACATTGATACTGACCTTGCTGTTCTTGCATTGTTGTAGATTCCTGCAGCAACGAACACCATGAGCTTCAATGTGCGATCCCTACTGGAAAGGGAGAAGTTTGCTGGGCCAAACTTCTCAGACTGGTATGGACACCTTAAGATCGTTCTTAAGGCAGAGAGGAAACTGTATGTCCTCGAGACGGCTGTGCCGCCTCAACCCGCTGCGAACGCCGCAAGGGCGGTTCGTGATGCCTATGAAAAGCACGTCAATGATAGCATTGATGTCGCTTGCCTGATGCTAGCGTCTATGACGCCACCGCTGCAGCGTCAGCATGAGGATATGTCTGCTATAGAAATTATAGCAAACCTCAAGATGCTGTATGCTGCACAGGCGAGGACAGAACGCTATAATCTGACAAAGCTTTTCTTTCAGAGCAAACTGGCTGAAGGGAGCCCAGTGGGAGCTCACGTGCTCAAGATGATTGGGCACAAAGAGGCTCTGGAGAAACTGGGGCATACCATCAATCAGGAGCTTGCTGTAGACATTATTCTGCAGTCTCTCCCGCCTTCTTTCGATGCGTTCATTATTAACTTTAATATGAACAAAATCGACTGTACTCCGGCAGAGCTGCTGAATATGCTCTTGACTACTGAGGAGACTCTGAAGGGAAAGCCTTCAACCTCTGTCTTAATGGTTCCTTCCAGGAACAAGAAGAAGGGGAAGAAGGGCAAAGCCCCTGTCAAGAACTACAGTAAGGCTCTGAAACAAAAGGTGAAGCGGTCGAAGGACAATAGGTGTTTCCACTGTGGCCAGCTGGGTCACTGGAAAAAGGACTGTAAAGCGCTCCAAGGAGACAAGAAGGGAAGCATCGCTTCTGGCTCAGGTATATTTGTGACTGAAGTCATGATATCCTCTTCTTCTATTTCATGGGTGTTGGACACTGCATGTGGAGTTCACATTTGTTCAAATGTACAGGAACTCAAGAGAAGAAGACAGGTGGGACAGCATGAGGTGGACCTACGCGTTAGAAACGGGGCACGGGTTGCTGCTGTTGCTGTAGGGGATTATTACATCTCATTACCATCTGGCATTGTATTAGAATTAAACAATTGTTACTTTGTACCCAGTATTACCAAAAATATTATCTCTATTCCTGCTCTTGTCAGGAAAGGGTTTTCCTTTGAATGCAAGATTTCAAAGTGTTATCTTACTCTTGATAATATTGTTTATACTACTGGTTCAATTAACAATGGGTTATTCATGTTGGACATGGAATATTCTATACAAAACATTGATAATAAGAAAGCCAAGTATGCTGATGACAGCACCTTGCTATGGCATAGTCGTTTAGGCCATATTAACAAGAAGCGCATTAAGCGGTTGCATGATCATGGACTGCTGGGATCATTCTCCTATGAGGAGATTGATACATGCAAAGCTTGTTTAATGGGTAAAATGACGAAGTCACCTTTTCCTAACAAAGGTCAAAGGGCTTCAGGTTTAGTTGACCTTATACACAGTGATGTGTGTGGGCCATTTAGTAAACATGCCAGAGGTGGCTATCAGTACTTCATTACCTTTACTGATGATTTCAGTAGATATGGTTATGTCTATCTTATGAGACATAAGAGTGAATCTTTTGACAAGTTCAAAGAGTTCAAGAATGAAGTACAGAATCAGCTAGGCCGAAATATCAAGGCACTTCGTTCTGATCGAGGTGGAGAATACTTGAGTCATGCGTTTACTGACTATCTAAAAGAGTGTGGGATTATCTCACAGCTCACTCCGCCAGGAACACCGCAATGGAATGGTGTGTCCGAGAGGAGAAATAGAACGTTACTAGACATGGTTCGTTCTATGATGAGTCAGGCTACTCTACCTTACTCCTTTTGGGGATTTGCACTGGAAACAGCTGCAAAGGTACTAAACCGAGTGCCATCTAAGGCAGTTTCAAAGACTCCATATGAATTATGGTATGGGAAACAGCCTAGCTTGACATTTATCAGGATCTGGGGTTGCGAGGCTTATGTTAAAAAGCTCGCCTCAGGGAAACTAGAGAGCAGATCTGAGAAATGTGTCTTTGTCGGTTACCCTAAGGAAACTAAGGGTTATTATTTCTACGATCCCAAGGAGAACAAGGTATTTGTTGCTCGGACGGCAATTTTTCTTGAGAAGGAGTTTCTTCTGCAAGAAGCCAGTGGGAGAGAAATAAAGCTGGATGAGAATCCAGAGGAAGGACAAAGTAGTCAAGCACAGTTGGATGTGCATGAGCTAGTGGATCAGGTTATTGAACAACCTGAGGCTCAGATATCACGGGAACCGCGTAGATCGGGAAGGATCCGTCGACAGCCTGAGCGCTATGACGGAGTCTACATCATTGATAATGATGAACCCCTCACTTATGCGGATGCGATCAGTGGACCGGAGTCAGCTAGGTGGCTTGAAGCTATGCGAGCCGAGATGGACTCCATGTCAGATAACCAAGTCTGGGATTTGGTTGATCCGCCTCCGGGAGTAATCCCTATAGGCTGTAAATGGATCTTCAAGAAGAAGATTGACATGGATGGTAACGTGGTTACCTATAAAGGCAGGCTAGTTGCGAAAGGTTTCAAACAAATCTACGGGATAGATTATGATGAAACTTTCTCACCAGTAGCTATGTTTAAGTCTATTCGGATTCTTTTCGCGATAGCTGCATATTACGATTATGAGATCTGGAAGATGGATGTGAAGACCGCTTTCCTGAATGGAAATCTGGATGAGGATGTGTATATGACACAACCAGAAGGTTTCACTAATCCATCAGATCATCATAAAATATGCAAATTAAAGAAGTCTATTTATGGACTTAAACAAGCATCAAGAAGCTGGAATATTCGTTTTGATGAATCAATCTCTGAATTTGGTTTCATCAAGAACGAAGATGACCCGTGTGTATATAAGAGGTTTAGTGGGAGCGTGATTACTTTCCTAGTCCTCTACGTCGATGACATCTTGATCATTGGAAATGACATTCCTGAAATGCATGCGGTTAAGGCATGGTTAAGGAAATGTTTCCAGATGAAAGATCTTGGAGAAGCAGCCTATGTGTTAGGTGTGAAGATCTACAGGGATAGATCTAAGAGGCTTCTCGGGCTGTGCCAGAGTACTTACATCGATAAAGTCCTGGAGAGATTTCATTTAGAGAATTCTAAGAGAGGATATCTTCCAGTCAGACATGGTCTGAATCTTTCGAAGAGTCAGTGTCCACAAACACAGACTGAGAAAGATGAAATGGACAATACGCCTTATGCTTCGGCTATTGGGTCCATTATGTATGCGATGTTGTGTACTCGCCCAGATGTTGCTTACGGGTTAAGCGTGACCAGTCGGTTCCAAAGTAATCCAGGTCAGGCACACTGGATTGCAGTCAAGAACATCTTAAAATATCTGCGGAGGACCAAAGATATGTTCTTGATATATGGTGGTCAGGAAGAACTCAGTATTGAAGGATATATTGACGCTTCGTTCCAGTCGGACAAGGATGATTTCCGATCGCAATCAGGCTATATTTTTAGCTTGAATGGAGGAGCGGTGGTGTGGAAGAGTTTCAAACAGTCAATCGTTGCTGATTCCACAACAGAAGCCGAGTATGTTGCAGCCTCAGAAGCATCAAAGGAGGCAGTGTGGATTCGTAAGTTCGTTCAGGAACTTGGTGTTGTTCCTTCGAGTGCAGATCCTTTGGTTATCTTCTGTGATAACACTGGAGCAATCGCACAAGCAAAGGAACCACGGTCGCACCAGAAGTCCAAGCACATACAGAGACGGTTTCACTTGATCCGGGAGATCATTGATCGTGGCGAGATCAAAATATGCAAGGTTCATACAGACGACAATCTGGCTGACCCGCTTACCAAGCCTCTGGCGCAGCAGAAGCATGAGAAGCACTGTAATAATATGGGTTTGAGATTTCTCAACCATTAGATTAAGTGCAAGTGGGAGATTGTTGGGGTATGCCCTTAAGGCTAATGTTTGAGGCCTTGGGATTACATCAGTATCATGTATATAAACTCTTATGTTTATAAAGGCAATGGTTGTTATTCAGTATGTTACATTGTCTGCTGCAATAAGTGTGCTTCTGAATAATGTCTCAATGCTGTTCAGCTAGGCTGACATGCTGTAATGTCCTTAGTCGAGATATCTTAGTGAACATGAGACAGCCTTGATATGATTGAGACTAATATGTGTTCTAATCTTATAGGATGCTTCGAGCATGGAATAAGATGTAGACTCATGGGTACATTGGATGTACTGGACAGACCCTACTAGGATATTCAATTGCTTGTCACAATGTGAATAATCCTTGTATGCATCAAGTGGCACATGTCCTCTGACTTGAGATCACTTGTGTTTCTAAATGATGATTGTCATTGTTTTGAGGTAGTTCAATATCATTTGAAACATAATGGTTATAGACTGTCTTGGATAATGATCATGAGTCAGGTTAGGACACTAGTGATGGATATAGGATTGCCGTCTCCTTGTTTAAGGAGTGTGATGTTCTAAAGGGGCCCCCCCTAAATGAGATGATTGAGAAAGTGTATGGCCATACCCAGGTGACTATGTTCATCTGGTCTAATCATGCTCATCATATTGGAGCTACAGGCTTGACACGCTTGTCCAATAAGAACATCCAGTGGCAAAGGAAACATGTATGCCTCGTGAAGTAACTTCACACTTGTGCTGTGATTTGGGAGTAGTCTTGGAAGACTCTTTCCTTTATATCGGGAGATAGTGATGTGTTGCTAGATACCCCTCACTGATCGTGATAACGTAAGTTATCGTTACCGACATTTAAAGGAAACCCTCAGGGTCGCACAATTTGAGGATATGGCTTACTTAAGTCAGATCGTGTGGACTGAATTGTTTGGGTTCAGTTTGAAGGGATTTAATCTCTGATTATAAGTGAGATCTGGTCTGATCATGTTTGATTGATTAGGGCTTGAGATCGGTAAGCTTTGATCGAGAGAGTTGATGCTAGATCGGTGAGATCAGGGGCATCAAGAAATGAACGGTTAGATCTTGAACCTTTAGGGTTTATTGTGATCTAGACCATATGGCTTGGGTTAATTGGTCTTGGACCAAACCGACATTGAACCGGCTCATGAATGAGCGCATGGTTCATGGGAGATGAGATAAGCGCTTGGTTCACTTAAGGGTGAACGCATGAGCCTTGACTACTTTCCATTTTGGGAATTCGGTTTCCAAATGGAATGTATGTAACGCCTCCACATTAGTGTGAGAGGTTACTCACTCTCTCGATGGATCCTCTCTTGTGAAGGCTTCCCCCTTTTCGGTGGTGAGGATTTTTGATGAAAACAAGTGAAGGAAGTCTCGCCAAGCAAGAAGTTCTTTTCCCTTCCATACGGCAAGGACACTTGAAGATCTTTGCTAGCACAAAGATCAACAAGAGGAAGCCATCTCTCTTCTTGTGTGCGTCACTTGTGGAGAAGATCTCTCTTGGTCTTTGCTTCCAAGCCGCATCCACTCATGGCTATGATATGAACTTCCTCTTGATCCATTCAATCATTTGAAGTTGATCATAAGAATGTATTACATGCGATTTTGTTGAAACCCTAGCATCTTCATGCGAGAATGAAATATGCGCCACCCTTAGGGTTTCACCCCCATGCGCTCCCCCATGAAGGGGACTCCACAGTATTTATGTTGAAAACCGAAATTTGCAAAGGTGTATTTATGTTGAAAACCGAAATTTGCAAAGGTGTATCTATGTTGAAATACCGAAATTTTGCAACATGAAATTTAAGGTATTCTTATAGGGGATTTAGGTAGTATTAAATCAGTGATTCTTGAGCATGAAATTCTTGTTAACTAGGTTTAAATTTTAAGTTAGATAATATGTTGTAGAACCGTGGGCTATATGTGTGGTATTTTAATCCTATGTTAAATATTTGAATGCCCTGATAAATGCTAACAATGCTAATAATTTTTATGGCCATGTATTCTGTTTGAGAAACTTGGGTGATAACTTAGCAAGGTTATACTGAACTGATCAGCATGAAACCTAAGGACTACACTATATTATGTGGTTATATGATTTTCGAATATTATGTGTTGTGGTCTGTGTAACCATTATGGGATGGATAGGACTAAGGCTAAGTGTAATCGTGTACTCAAGGGGATAGTCTATATGTGATATGTTAGGGGTTAGAGATTTCAGCCCTGTGTTTGTGATATGTGAGGGGTTGATGTTTCAGCCGCCTGTTGTGATTATCGTGATGAAAATGACTATCCTAGAGTCTGGTCGACACTTAGGAGTCCAATTTTGGGAAATAAGATATAAGATGAGTCTAGTGGTTGTCCAGGTAAGGAACCCTTTGGGAGAATGAGTGATTGACGCAAAGTGCCATGTCTTGGTCGGACAGGGGCCACCTCTTGATGTCATTACTCTTAGACGTTTAGATTTTTGTGTTATGGGGTGGTGTAGATCAAGGTATCACATCTTGACCGGGTGGGGATTACCTCTTGAGTCTACACACTGTCCATGTTTATGTTGCATGTGATTTGCAGGCTTCTCCCAGTGCTTAGGCCAGAGCCGGGTTGGACCATAGTGGTCACTCTTGATTTATGCTGGACAACTAGGTCAACTAAGTGGTTGGTGGGTTTAGTTGGTTTAGAGTATGACTCTAGAACCTTGGTTACTCTGTGGTGACAAGTGTGTGATGTCTGTACATCTATTTATTTATATGAGTTCTGTTCTTTGTTTTTGTTATATGTTAACATGATGTTCTGCTAAATGTTTTTAAAATAATCTGCATGTATCTTTGATTGTATGCTATGGATGGTCGATTGAGACTATCCACTCACTGGGCTGTGTAGCTCACCCTTCACTATTTTCAGGTGTAGAGCAGGGGCGCACTGCCTGAGTTAACGTTGATATGGATATTGTGATTTTCTCTACAACCATGCTGATTTAATGTATAAAACTTTTGTGTTTAACTGGGGCCGGATATGGCCAAACTTTGTGAAATTGTGTTGCCGGATTGTGGCTGTTTTGAGAGTTTGATTTTGTGTCACCACGGGCTTTGACCTGGTTTCGGTGTTTGATATTATTGATATTAGTTATGAATTTATAGAATCGACATTGTGGCTTTGGTTCTAAATTCGAGTCGATTTATATTTTTGCGATCAGATTTTATATAAATGTGAACTTGCATATGTCTAGTGCAAGTATTGCCTGGTGACAGGTACCTTTATGTGATTTATGGATTTTACAGATTTTATGTGGCTTTGATATAACTGTTGCCTTGCATATGTCTAGTGCAAGGATTGCGTGGTGGCAGGTACATTTATGAAATTGTGTTTTGTGGAGATTCTATGTATGCATTCTCGAAAATTTTCAGATCGGGTTTTCCTGAACTTGGTTTTACTTAGCATGTGCATCGATCTTGTATGATAACATCCTATTCTTCTATGACTTGTGTTGCTTGTTTGGGGTTAAGATAACGGGATGTGACAGAATGGTATCAGAGGGGTTGGCTAGCTAAAACTTAGTTCGGGGGAAAACATGTTTGTGTATTGCTAGACACCTGATAGGTTTATGTTTGTTTTCCTTACTATGGTATGTGTGTGTAGGAATTTAAGATGGTGCGATCCAGAGGAAATGCTAGCAGCGAGGGTGAGCAGACCTCAGATCTCACGAGAACCATTGAGGCTCTGACAGGCATGGTACGGCAACAGGGTACCATGATAGAGAGGCAAGCTCAGATGCTGCAGCAGCAACAGACTCAGCATCAAGAAGCGCAACAGCAGCTCTTGCAGCACTTGACTCAGGAGAGATCCCAGACTACCACTCGGGCGGTGGGGAATAACTATCAGGAAGACGCTCACAGGCGCTATGCCTCGCTTGTGAGTGAATTCCAGAAACTGGGTCCTAGCTCTTTTTATGGGGGCTCAGAATCAAGTACGGCAGAGAACTGGCAGTTGGTTTTGGACAAGATTTTTCAAGTCATGCGTTGCTCAGATGAGGACAAGCTGTGTCTGGCCACCTATATGATGCGTGGTGACGCAGATGAGTGGTGGAAGGGCGTGGTGAGGTTAGCTACAGAAAGACATGAAGCAGTAGATTGGCCCTACTTCTTGTCTCAATTTAACGAGAAGTATTTCCCTGATAGCTTGGTAGAGGACCGAGAGGTGGAATTTATTCACCTGGAGCAGGGTGATCTGACTGTGGACCAGTATGAGTTGCAGTTCACTAAATTGGGAAAGTATGCCCCTCACCTGATAAATACTGAAAAGAGGAGGGCTACCAAGTTTCTCAGAGGTCTCAGATGGGACATTCGAGAACAGGTTGGTGCTCAGCACTTGGAGACATATAGTGAGACTGTTGGGCGAGCACGCACCATCGAGAGATACATATATGAGAGGACCGTGACTGTGATTCCTGCAGCTGAGGCAGCAGCTCCTCAGTTTGGTGATGGCGGCAAGGGTAAGAAGTACCCTAAGCATAAGGACTGCAAGAAGGGCAGGTATAAGCCTTACTCTCACAAGGCACCGCAGCAGTCCAGGGATGCACCGCAGCAATCCAGGGATGCAAGGAACGGTAACACAGAGGATCGGATTTGTCATCATTGTGGGCTCAAAGGACATCTGATGAGGGATTGTTATAAGAAGAATGGTGTATGCTTCAGGTGTAAGAAACCTGGGCACATGATCAAAGACTGCAAAGAGCCTGAGATGCAGCAGAGAGGCACAGATAAGCCTACAGTCCAGACTCGAGTTTATGCAGTGGCTGAGAAGGATACACGGGCTTCCCGATCTGTCGTGGAAGGTACTTTATTTGTATTCGATCAGTTAGCTCGCATCTTATTTGACCCTGGTGCAAATTTATCTTTTGTATCTGTTAGATTTGCTGCATGTTTACCTGTATTACCTAAGCTGCTGGATTATGTTGTGTCTGTAAGTACTCCCTTAGGAAAATCATCATCTACAGACACTGTTTGTACCGATTGTGTAGTACATGTAGAGGGTTATGAGTTTCTTGTAGATCTAATCCTTTTAGACATGCAAGATTATGATATCATCCTAGGTATGGATTGGTTATCCTCACATCATGCTACTGTGGATTGCTTTGAGAAAGTAATCACCTTGAATCTGCTAGATGGGAGTCGGCTTTTTGTGAGAGGTCTAGTGTCAGACCAAGGACCACATGTGATATCTTTCTTGCAGGCCAGAAAGTTGCTTGCTAGTGGGTGTAAGGGTTATATTGCACATGTTAAACTACAGGATGATTCTACTCCTGATTTGACTCAGATGGCGGTGGTGCAAGAGTTTCCTGATGTGTTCTCTGAGGAATTTTCAGGCTTGCCACCAATTCGAGAGGTAGAGTTTGGCATTGAGTTGGTGCCAGGTACTGCACCTATCTCCAGAGCTCCTTACCGCATGGCTACCTCAGAGTTGGCCGAGCTTAAGAAGCAACTGGAGGAATTGCTGGAGAAAGGTTACATCCGGCCTAGTGCTTCTCCCTGGGGAGCACTAGTGCTGTTCGTTAAGAAGAAGGATGGAACCCTGAGGATGTGTATAGACTACAGGCAACTGAACCAAGTGACTATCAAGAATAGGTATCCTCTCCCCAGAATTGATGATCTATTTGATCAATTACAGGGAGCTACAGTGTTCTCTAAGATTGATCTAAGATCAGGGTATTACCAGCTTAGGGTCAAGGATGAGGATATATTTAAGACTGCTTTCAGGACCAGGTATGGGCATTTTGAATTTCTAGTTATGCCTTTTGGACTGACGAATGCACCTGCTGTGTTCATGGATTTGACGAACAGGGTATTTCATGAATTGCTCGATTCTTGTGTGGTAGTCTTCATAGATGATATCTTGGTGTACTCTCGGACTACTTCGGATCATGTCAGTGACTTGCGCAGAGTGCTGGAGATTCTGAGGAAAAACCGATTATATGCCAAGGCCAGTAAGTGTGAGTTTTGGCTAGAAAAGATCAGCTTCCTTGGGCATGTGATTTCTGGTCAGGGGGTGTCTGTGGATCCAGTTAAGGTGCAAGCCATCCTTAATTGGGGAAGACCGACTAGTGCTACTGAGATCAGAAGTTTCCTGGGTCTAGCAGGTTACTACCGAAGGTTTGTTGAGGGATTCTCCAAGCTGGCGGGTCCTTTAACTAAATTGACCAGAAAGGAGGCCAAGTTTAATTGGGATGACAAGTGTGAAGAGAGCTTTCAGGAGCTGAAGAGAAGGTTGACTAGTACACCGATCCTCATTATTCCTAGTGATGGGGAAAGGTTTACTGTCTATACGGATGCTTCAGGCAAGGGGTTGCAGGGAACCCCTTTCATGAGGGGTGCGAAACCCTAAAGTGGCGCAACATGATAGGCAGCGGATTCAAGGGTCGAAGAGCATGCATTATATGATCAACTTTCGAAAACATGAATAGAGAAGATGTGATTCATACCATAGCCATTTCAAGATGGCGCCTTGGAAGCAAGAGAACAACGAAGGTCTCCTCCAAATCGTCACACACAAGATGAGCGACGGCTTGCTTCTTGTCGTCCCTTGTGCTAGCAAGGATCATCCAAGATGTCTTTGATCGAAAGGAAAGGGATGGAGATATCGATCTCTCTTGGCCGAATCTTCCTCTATGTTTCAAGTTGTCGCCGCACACCAAAAGGTGTCAAGAGGAATGAGTTTTTAGTGACGAGAATAGAGAACCCTCTATTCGAACGTGAGCCATCTCCAAGTGGAGATCATGGTTACTAAAAATAGCAACCACTCATCGCTCCAATGTTCACGCCAAGTGAACATGTCGCCACTCCTTGAACCATGCGCTCATTTCATGAGCTGATTCAATTTGGTTCTGTTTAAGAACCAATCAAGCCAAGCAATCAAGTCTAGATCTCAAATAAACCCTAAGGCTCCAGATCTAACCGTTGATCTCTTGATGCTTCTGATCTCACCGATCTAGCATCTATTCTCTCGATCGAAGCTTACCAATCTCAAGCCCTAATCAATCAAACATGATCAGACCAGATCTCACTTACAATCAGAGATCAAATCCCTTTAAACTGAACTTAAACAATTCAGTCCACACGATCTGACTTAAGTAAGCCATATCATCAAATTGTGCGACCCTGAGGGTTTCCTTTAAATGTCGGTAACGATAACTTACGTCATCACGATCAGTGAGGGGTATCTAGCAACACATCACTGTCTCCCGATATAAAGAAAAGAGTCTTCCAAGACTACACCCAAAAACAGCACAAGTGTGAATCAACTCACTAGGCATGCATATTTCCTTTGCCACTGGATGTTCTTATTGGACAAGCGTGTCAAGCTTGTAACTCCAATATGACGAGCATGATTAGAACAGATGAACACTGTCACCTGGGTATGGCCATACTCTTTTCTCAATCATCTCATCCAGGGGGCCCCTTTAGAACATCACACTCCTTAAACAAGGAGACGGCAATCCTTTGTCTATCATTAGTGCCCTAACCTGATTCAAGCTCACCATCCAAGATAGTCTATAATCATTATGTTTCAAATGATATTGAACTACCTCAAAACAATGACAATCATCATTTAGAAAACACAAGTGATCTCAAGTCAGAGGAAATGTGCCACTTGTTACAATCAAGGAATATTCACATTGTGACAAGCAACTGAATATCCTAGTAGGGTCTGTCCAGTACATCCAATGTACCCATGAGTCTACATCTTATTCCATGCTCGAAGCATCCTATAAGATTAGAACACATATTAGTCTCAATCATATCAAGGCTGTCTCATGTTCACCAAGATATATCGACTAAGGACTTAACTGCATGTCAGCCTAGCTGAATAGCTTTGAGACATTATTCAGAAGTACACTTATTACAGCAGACAAGGTAACAACCTGAATAATAACCATGCCTTTATAAACATAAGAGTTTATTACATGACACTGTTACAATCCCAAGGCCTCAAACATTAGGCTTAAGGGCATACCCCAACAATCTCCCACTTGCACTTAATCTAATGGTTGAGAAATCTCAAACCCATATTATTACAGTGCTTCTCATGCTTCTGCTGCGCCAGAGGCTTAGTAAGCGGGTCTGCCAGATTGTCATCTGTATGAACCTTGCAAACTTTGATCTCGCCACGATCTATGATCTCCCTGATCAAATGAAACCGTCTCTGTATGTGCTTGGACTTCTGGTGCGACCGTGGTTCCTTTGCCTGTGCGATTGCTCCAGTGTTATCACAGAAGATAACCAAAGGATCTGCACTCGAAGGAACAACACCAATTCTCTCACGAACTTACGAATCCACACTGCCTCCTTGGATGCTTCCGAGGCTGCAACATACTCGGCTTCTGTTGTGGAATCAGCAACAGTTGACTGTTTGAAACTCTTCCACACCACTGCTCCACCATTCAAGCTAAAAACATAGCCTGATTGCGATCGGAAATCATCCTGGTCCGACTGGAATGAAGCGTCAGTATATCCTTCAATACTGAGTTCTTCCTGACCACCATATATCAAGAACATATCTTTGGTCCTCCGTAGATATTTTAAGATGTTCTTGACTGCAATCCAGTGTGCCTGACCTGGATTACTTTGGAACCGACTGGTCACGCTTAACCCGTAAGCAACGTCTGGGCGAGTACACAACATCGCATACATAATGGACCCAATAGCCGAAGCATAAGGCATATTGTCCATTTCATCTTTCTCAGTCTGTGTTTGTGGACACTGACTCTTCGAAAGATTCAGACCATGTCTGACTGGAAGATATCCTCTCTTAGAATTCTCTAAATGAAATCTCTCCAGGACTTTATCGATGTAAGTACTCTGGCACAGCCCGAGAAGCCTCTTAGATCTATCCCTGTAGATCTTCACACCTAACACATAGGCTGCTTCTCCAAGATCTTTCATCTGGAAACATTTCCTTAACCATGCCTTAACCGCATGCATTTCAGGAATGTCATTTCCAATGATCAAGATGTCATCGACGTAGAGGACTAGGAAAGTAATCACGCTCCCACTAAACCTCTTATATACACACGGGTCATCTTCGTTCTTGATGAAACCAAATTCAGAGATTGATTCATCAAAACGAATATTCCAACTTCTTGATGCTTGTTTAAGTCCATAAATAGACTTCTTTAATTTGCATATTTTATGACGATCTGATGGATTAGTGAAACCTTCTGGTTGTGTCATATACACATCCTCATCCAGATTTCCATTCAGGAAAGCCGTCTTCACATCCATCTGCCAGATCTCATAATCGTAATATGCAGCTATCGCGAAAAGAATCCGAATAGACTTAAACATAGCTACTGGTGAGAAAGTTTCATCATAATCTATCCCGTAGATTTGTTTGAAACCTTTCGCAACTAGCCTGCCTTTATAGGTAACCACGTTACCATCCATGTCAATCTTCTTCTTGAAGATCCATTTACAGCCTATAGGGATAACTCCCGGAGGCGGATCAACCAAATCCCAGACTTGGTTATCTGACATGGAGTCCATCTCGGCTCGCATAGCTTCAAGCCATCTCGCTGACTCCGGTCCACTGACCGCATCCGCATAAGTGAGGGGTTCATCATGATCAATGATGTAGACTCCGTCATAGCGCTCAGGCTGTCGACGGATCCTTCCCGATCTTCGCGGTTCCCGTGATATCTGAGCCTCAGGTTGTTCAATAACCTGTTCAACCGGCTCAGGCTCATCCAACTGTGCTTGAGCACTTTGTCCTTCTTCTGGATTCTCATCCAGCTTTATTTCTCTCCCACTGGCCTCTTGCAGAAGAGACTCCTTCTCAAGAAATATGGCCGTCCGAGCAACAAAAACCTTGTTCTCTTTGGGATCGTAGAAATAATAACCCTTAGTTTCCTTAGGGTAACCGACAAAGATACATTTCTCAGATCTGCTCTCTAGTTTCCCAGAGGCGAGCTTTTTGACATAAGCCTCGCAACCCCAGATCCTGATAAATGTCAAGCTCGGCTGTTTCCCATACCATAACTCATATGGAGTCTTAGAAACGGCCTTGGATGGCACTCGGTTTAGTACCTTTGCAGCTGTTTCCAGTGCAAAACCCCAAAAGGAATATGGAAGAGTAGCCTGACTCATCATAGAACGAACCATATCAAGTAACGTTCTATTTCTCCTCTCGGACACACCATTCCATTGCGGTGTTCCTGGTGGAGTGAGCTGTGAGATAATCCCACACTCCTTCAGATAGTTAGTAAACTCATGACTTAGGTATTCTCCACCTCGATCAGAACGAAGTGCCTTGACATTTCGGCCTAGCTGATTCTGTACTTCATTCTTGAACTCTTTGAACTTGTCAAAAGATTCACTTTTATGTCTCATTAAATAGACATACCCATATCTACTGAAATCATCAGTAAAGGTAATGAAGTACTGATAGCCACCTCTGGCATGTTTACTAAATGGCCCACACACATCACTGTGTATAAGGTCAAGTAAACCTAAAGCCCTTTGACCTTTGTTAGGAAAAGGTGACTTCGTCATTTTGCCCATTAAACAAGCCTTGCATGTATCAATCTCCTCATAGGAGAATGATCCCAACAGTCCATGATCATGCAACCGCTTAATGCGTTTCTTGTTAATATGGCCTAAACGACTATGCCATAGCAAGGTGCTGTCATCAGCATACTTGGCTTTCTTATTATCAATATTTTGTATAGAACTCTCCATGTCCAACATGAATAACCCATTGTTAATTGAACCAGTTGCATAAACAATATTATCTAAAGATAAAACACACTTTGAAATATTGCATTCAAAGGAAAACCCCTTCCTGACAAGAGCAGGAATGGAGATAATATTCTTAGTAATGCTAGGAACAAAGTAACAATTGTCTAGTTCCAATACAAGTCCAGATGGTAAAGAAATGAAATAGTCTCCTATAGCAACAGCAGCAACCCGTGCCCCGTTTCCTACTCGTAGGTCCACCTCATGCTGTCCCACCTGCCTTCTTCTCTTGAGTTCCTGTACATTTGAACAAATGTGAACTCCACATGCAGTGTCCAACACCCATGATATAGAAGAAGATGAAAACATGACTTCAGTCACGTAAATACCTGAGCCAGAAGCGATGCTTCCCCTCTTATCTCCTTGGAGCGCTTTACAGTCCTTTTTCCAGTGACCTAGCTGGCCACAGTGGAAACATCTGTATTCCTTGGACCGCTTCACCTTTTGCTTCAGAGCCTTGCTGTAATTCTTGACAGGGGTCTTGCCCTTCTTCCCCTTCTTCTTGTTCCTTGAAGGAACCATTAAGACAGAGGTCGAAGGCTTTCCCTTCAGAGTTTCCTCAGTAGTCAAGAGCATATTCAGCAGCTCTGCCGGAGTACAATCGATTTTGTTCATATTAAAGTTAATGATGAACGCGTCGAATGAGGGCGGGAGAGACTGCAGAATAATGTCTACAGCAAGCTCCTGATTGATGGTATGCCCCAGTTTCTCTAGAGCTTCCTTGTGCCCAATCATCTTGAGCACATGAGCTCCCACTGGGCTCCCTTCAGCCAGTTTGCTCTGAAAGAACAGCTTTGTCAGATTATAGCGTTCTGTCCTCGCCTGTGCAGCATACAGCATCTTGAGGTTCGCTATCATGTCTATAGCAGACATATCCTCATGCTGACGCTGCAGCGGTGGCGTCATAGACGCTAGCATCAGGCAAGCGACATCAATGCTATCATTGACGTGCTTTTCATAGGCTTCCCGAACCGCCCTTGCGGCGTTCGGAGCGGGCTGAGGCGGTATCGCTGTCTCGAGGACATACAGTTTCCTCTCTCCCTTAAGAACAATCTTAAGGTGTCCAAACCAGTCTGAGAAGTTTGGCCCAGCAAACTTCTCCCTTTCCAGTAGGGATCGCACATTGAAGTTCATGGTGTTCGTTGCTGCAGGTATCTACAACAATGCAAGAACAGCAAGGTCAGTATCAATGTTAAGAATCAATCAGGACTTAAGAAAGATTCTTTTTCTCACTATTTTATCTGGCTGAAAAATCCAGCAAAACAGCCCGAAAGAGTAAACACTCTTTTAGTGAGATGGGATCCAGATTTCATACTTGGTCTCCGCGTCCCGCTCAGGCGAGATAAGATGCACAGAGAGTACAAGCACTAATCTCTGGTAGGCTGCCTGCCAATTGCCAACCCGTGCGATTCCCCTTCATCTGGGCAATCCAGCAGACTGTGCCAACTGAGTTGGTACAATACAATCTCTGACCCCACAGATGGCTGCCTCCATGCGCTACCATATGCGCCACATATGTAGCCTACATGGTCAAGCTGACCCGACCTACTCCCTGGACCACCACGTGCTATGCTGAGCAACGAGAAGCGATAAATCCCTTCTCTGTAACACGCAGGTGTAATCCCGCACCGTCTGAAGATAGATGGACGTGCCCACTGAGTGGGTACAACACGGCTCCAACGATAATCAGAACAGTGAGGTTTCGCGTCAGAAGGCTAACGAGCTTGATATTTTAGCGTTGGATTTTAACGGTCTTTTATCTTCTTCACTATCATGCAATTCCTATGGTGATAGCAGAAGATAAATAAATCATGCTGTTCTACTTATTTGAACAAATAAAAGAAAGCATGAATCTTATGTGGTAAAAGCCCATAGCCTAAGTAAGACCTTAAACAACTTAAGTCTTCACTTGCTTTTCTTCATGGGTCTTTTGCTGCTCATTTGGCCCAAACCAGGGCCCAAGCGCCATTTGCAGCTCAGGTGCACCTACCAGGGAAAATGCGCCTGGTCCCAGAGTCGAACCCTGGACCTCCCACCTGGTCAAGCCTCTGCTGCAAGCGCCTCTGCCAAGTGTGCTCTGTGCTCTTGTCTGATTAATTTACAAATTAATCTATCTAGACAAGATTGACTCGCAGGTCAATTACATTTTATAAATTAAATAGAAGGTGATACGCAGATCACAATTAAAAATAATTTACAAAAAGATTCCAGGCACGCAGGCCCCAGCACAGCACACATTAAACATGGGCAGCCCACATAAGACTAAATAAACATACATATGGCATCATACATCATGTGATCCAATCATGAAAAATAAAATTTTTGAAAAACCCCATTGAGATTAATTTTATTTTTCCTTATTAGCCTTACTACCTTACAACGGTCCATTACTAGGGATCCACTCATCGAACCTAGTCAGATCCTGTGCCCTTACATGCACCAAGTCCTAACTGACTTGAGTCGACCAAAAGGTCAACAATGCATGCGCCAAGGGCTGAACGACCACAATGAGGTCTGGCAAGCGGGTGTGACCCCGGGCCTAACTCATGTGCGTTCATAGGTTGTCTCAATCAGACATCGCTACACGCCTGTCTGCAGTCGACCTATAGCCATCTGATGCTTGCGCACAGATGCTATCTGGTCGACCCATCAAGGCTGTCAGATAGTCTGATCAGACTGTTGGATCTAACCCGGGGAATGATTTCAACCCTAATAACCCGTCTAAGGGTTTACAGCAGGGCCTTAGATCTAATGTTAGTCGCGCATGTGATCCATTTTTGAGAAAACAAACATGCGCCAACATACATGCGCAAATGAAACATAAAATAGGTTTCTACATGAAACATATTAACATGATAAAATTACGCATGATATAGATCTAAACATTCATGGAACACAAAATCAAAGCAATCATATAATTGCGCATGTAACCTGCTCTGATACCAATTGCAGGGAACCCCTTTCATGAGGGGTGCGAAACCCTAAAGTGGCGCAACATGATAGGCAGCGGATTCAAGGGTCGAAGAGCATGCATTATATGATCAACTTTCGAAAACATGAATAGAGAAGATGCGATTCATACCATAGCCATTTCAAGATGGCGCCTTGGAAGCAAGAGAACAACGAAGGTCTCCTCCAAATCGTCACACACAAGATGAGCGACGGCTTGCTTCTTGTCGTCCCTTGTGCTAGCAAGGATCGTCCAAGATGTCTTTGATCGAAAGGAAAGGGATGGAGATATCGATCTCTCTTGGCCGAATCTTCCTCTATGTTTCAAGTTGTCGCCGCACACCAAAAGGTGTCAAGAGGAATGAGTTTTTAGTGACGAGAATAGAGAACCCTCTATTCGAACGTGAGCCATCTCCAAGTGGAGATCATGGTTACTAAAAATAGCAACCACTCATCGCTCCAATGTTCACGCCAAGTGAACATGTCGCCACTCCTTGAACCATGCGCTCATTTCATGAGCTGATTCAATTTGGTTCGGTTTAAGAACCAATCAAGCCAAGCAATCAAGTCTAGATCTCAAATAAACCCTAAGGCTCCAGATCTAACCATTGATCTCTTGATGCTTCTGATCTCACCAATCTAGCATCTATTCTCTCGATCGAAGCTTACCGATCTCAAGCCCTAATCAATCAAACATGATCAGACCAGATCTCACTTACAATCAGAGATCAAATCCCTTTAAACTGAACTTAAACAATTCAGTCCACACGATCTGACTTAAGTAAGCCATATCATCAAATTGTGCGACCCTGAGGGTTTCCTTTAAATGTCGGTAACGATAACTTACGTCATCACGATCAGTGAGGGGTATCTAGCAACACATCACTGTCTCCCGATATAAAGAAAAGAGTCTTCCAAGACTACACCCAAAAATAGCACAAGTGTGAATCAACTCACTAGGCATGCATATTTCCTTTGCCACTGGATGTTCTTATTGGACAAGCGTGTCAAGCTTGTAACTCCAATATGACGAGCATGATTAGAACAGATGAACACTGTCACCTGGGTATGGCCATACTCTTTTCTCAATCATCTCATCCAGGGGGCCCCTTTAGAACATCACACTCCTTAAACAAGGAGACGGCAATCCTTTGTCTATCATTAGTGCCCTAACCTGATTCAAGCTCACCATCCAAGATAGTCTATAATCATTATGTTTCAAATGATATTGAACTACCTCAAAACAATGACAATCATCATTTAGAAAACACAAGTGATCTCAAGTCAGAGGAAATGTGCCACTTGTTACAATCAAGGAATATTCACATTGTGACAAGCAACTGAATATCCTAGTAGGGTCTGTCCAGTACATCCAATGTACCCATGAGTCTACATCTTATTCCATGCTCGAAGCATCCTATAAGATTAGAACACATATTAGTCTCAATCATATCAAGGCTGTCTCATGTTCACCAAGATATATCGACTAAGGACTTAACTGCATGTCAGCCTAGCTGAACAGCTTTGAGACATTATTCAGAAGTACACTTATTACAGCAGACAAGGTAACAACCTGAATAATAACCATGCCTTTATAAACATAAGAGTTTATTACATGACACTGTTACAATCCCAAGGCCTCAAACATTAGGCTTAAGGGCATACCCCAACAGGGGTTGGGTTGTGTCTTGATGCAGAAGAGTAATGTGGTAGCCTATGCTTCGAGACAACTGAAGGAGTATGAGTTGAACTACCCTACTCATGACTTCGAGTTGGCGGCCGTAGTCTTTGCTCTAAAGATATGGCGTCACTATTTGTTGGGTCAAGAGTTTGATCTGTTCACTGATCACCAGAGTCTCAAGTACATCTTCACTCAGAAGGAGTTGAACATGAGACAAAGAAGATGGATGGATTTGATCAAGGACTATGATTTCGCTATTCAGTATCAGGCTGGAAAAGCCAATGTAGTGGCTGATGCACTGAGCAGACATCCAGTTACTTCAGTAGCGGCACTACGGGTCAGTGAGTGGCAGTTATTGCAGGAGTTCAGAGATCTCAGGATCAGTGTTTCTCCTAGAGTTCAGTCGGGTTATGTGGCTTTCCTCAGAGTACAGTCTGCTTTGTTGCAGAAGATCAGAGATCAGCAGTCTGTGGATCCGAAATTAGCTCAGATCAAGGATAGTTTGATTGCGGGTGAAGTTCAGGATTTTAGCTTGTCTGATGATGGTGTCCTTCGGTTCCGTGGAAGGGTGTGTGTTCCTGAGGAACCGAGCTTGAGGAAAGAAATATTGGAGGATAGCCATAACTCCAAATATTCTCTACACCCTGGTGTGACTAAGATGTATCAGGATCTCAAGAAGAGCTTTTGGTGGCCGGGGATGAAGAAAGAGGTAATCGATTTTGTCTCTAGGTGTTTAACCTGTCAGACTGTAAAGGCTGAACACCAGAAGCCTGGTGGTTTGTTGCAACCCCTTCCTATTCCTGAGTGGAAGTGGGAATGTATTAGTATGGACTTTGTGTGTGGTTTGCCCAGAACCAGATTGGGTCATGATGCTATTGGGTGATTGTTGATAGACTCACTAAATCAGCCCATTTTCTTCCGATCAAGATGACTTATCCTTTGGAGAGACTGGCTAAGTTGTATATTGATGAGATAGTCAGACTGCATGGAGTGCCTGTTGATATTGTGTCTGATAGGGACTCTCGGTTTCTGTCCAGGTTTTGGAAGAGCTTACAGGAGGGTTTGGGTACTAAGTTGAGTTTTAGTACAGCATACCATCCTCAGTCTGATGGCCAGACGGAGCGTACTATCCAAACTCTAGAAGACCTATTGAGAGCTTATGTGGTTGATTGGAGTTCTGAGTGGAACCGGGATCTATCTTTGATAGAGTTCACCTATAATAATAGCTTCCACTCCAGTATTCAGATGGCTCCTTATGAGGCTTTGTATGGGAGAAGGTGTAGGACGCCTTTGTGTTGGGAGGAAACCGGTGATAGATTGATTTTGAGATCTGATGCAGTACAGGAGACTACTGATAAGGTCAGAGAGATACAGAATAAACTGAAGATTTCTCGGGACAGATAGAAGAGTTATGCTGATGACCGTCGTCGTTCCCTAGAGTTTATGGTAGGGGATCATGTTTTCTTAAAGGTGTCACCTACTAAGGGTGTCATGCGGTTTGGCAAGAAAGGAAAGCTGAGCCCGAGGTTTGTGGGACCTTTTGACATTATTGAGAGAGTTGGTCCAGTGGCTTACAAGTTAGCTTTACCTCCTGCTTTGGAACATTTGCATAACGTGTTCCATGTTTCTACCTTGAGGAAATATCATCCTGATCCATCTCATGTATTGGAGTTGGAACCTCTTCAGATTTATAGTGATTTGACCTTTGAAGAAAGACCTCTCCGGATTGTGGATAGAAAGGATAAAGTTCTGAGGAACAAGTCTATACCTTTGGTAAAGGTTATCTGGGGAAATCAGTCGGTTGAGGAGGCGACCTGGGAGACTGAAGCGGATATGAGGAAGTTTTATGCTTATCTTTTTGATGATATGGATGCTGAGCTTTAGAGGACTAAAGCTTTATAAGGAGGGAGGGATGTAAGATCCAAGGATCTTAATTCCTGTTAAGTACAATTCTTGATTTAAATAAAATCATTGACTGTGATATTTTATTCTTGATTTAAATAAAATCATTGGTTGTGATATTTTCCTATGTTGTGATTTTGACCCTAGTAATTAATTAATTAGTGTTTATTGGTTGTTAATTTATAATTAATTAATTAGAGTTTATTGGTTGCTAATTGATTGGGACATTTTGGATGTTAAGTTAATCCTTATTGGATTTTCGCTTAAATGAATAATTAACTATGGGTTAATGGGTTTACACTTAAATTAGATCTAAAATTTGAATTAATTGGTTAACGGGTTTAAAATTTAAAACCAAAATTTTAAGTGGGTAATTGCGGTTAGGGAAGGAAAGTTGGCATTTTTTTTGGCTTGGAAGAAACCTTAGGGCGGCGGCTTGGAGGCTTGGGCGACCTTGAAGGCTTAGACGAAATTCCTTTCTTCCTCTTCTTTTCCTTTGGCCGGCGTTCTTGGGTGCTTGGTGGCGTCTCTCTTCCATTGGTGGCGACATTGGTGGAATTTCAAAGCCTTAGACGAGTTTTGGAGAGGATTTCACCTTGGTGTTCACGGTTCAAAATAAGAGGTGAGTGGGGTGTCTCATTCAAATTCTATCAATTTGGTTGTGTTAGTTGATACATTGGATTGATTGGAAATTTACCATGTTAGAAAACCGAAACTCAAGACTTCACCATGTTGAAAACCGAAATTTGCAAAGGAGTATTTATGTTGAAAACCGAAATTTGCAAAGGTGTATTTATGTTGAAAACCGAAATTTGCAAAGGTGTATTTATGTTGAAAACCGAAATTTGCAAAGGTGTATTTATGTTGGAAACCGAAATTTGCAAAGGTGTATCTATGTTGAAATACCGAAATTTTGCAACATGAAATTTAAGGTATTCTTATAGGGGATTTAGGTAGTATTAAATCAGTGATTCTTGAGCATGAAATTCTTGTTAACTAGGTTTAAATTTTAAGTTAGAAAATATGTTGTAGAACCGTGGGCTATATGTGTGGTATTTTAATCCTATGTTAAATATTTGAATGCCCTGATAAATGCTAACAATGCTAATAATTTTTATGGCCATGTATTCTGTTTGAGAAACTTGGGTGATAACTTAGCAAGGTTATACTGAACTGATCAGCATGAAACCTAAGGACTACACTATATTATGTGGTTATGTGATTTTCGAATATTATGTGTTGTGGTCTGTGTAACCATTATGGGATGGATAGGACTAAGGCTAAGTGTAACCGTGTACTCAAGGGGATAGTCTATATGTGATATGTTAGGGGTTAGAGATTTCAGCCCTGTGTTTGTGATATGTGAGGGGTTGATGTTTCAGCCGCCTGTTGTGATTATCATGATGAAAATGACTATCCTAGAGTCTGGTCGACACTTAGGAGTCCACTTTTGTGAAATAAGATATAAGATGAGTCTAGTGGTTGTCCAGGTAAGGAACCCTTTGGGAGAACGAGTGATTGACGCAAAGTGCCATGTCTTGGTCGGACAGGGGCCACCTCTTGATGTCATTACTCTTAGACGTTTAGATTTTTGTGTTATGGGGTGGTGTAGATCAAGGTATCACATCTTGACCTGGTGGGGATTACCTCTTGAGTCTACACACTGTCCATGTTTATGTTGCATGTGATTTGCAGGCTTCTCCCAGTGCTTAGGCCAGAGCCGGGTTGGACCATAGTGGTCACTCTTGATTTATGCTGGACAACTAGGTCAACTAAGTGGTTGGTGGGTTTAGTTGGTTTAGAGTATGACTCTAGAACCTTGGTTACTCTGTGGTGACAAGTGTGTGATGTCTGTACATCTATTTATTTATATGAGTTCTGTTCTTTGTTTTTGTTATATGTTAACATGATGTTCTGCTAAATGTTTTTAAAATAATCTGCATGTATCTTTGATTGTATGCTATGGATGGTCGATTGAGACTATCCACTCACTGGGCTGTGTAGCTCACCCTTCACTATTTTCAGGTGTAGAGCAGGGGTGCACTGCCTGAGTTAACGTTGATATGGATATTGTGATTTTCTCTACAACCATGCTGATTTAATGTATAAAACTTTTGTGTTTAACTGGGGCCGGATATGGCCAAACATTGTGAAATTGTGTTGCCGGATTGTGGTTGTTTTGAGAGTTTGATTTTGTGTCATCGCGGGCTTTGACCTGGTTTCGGTGTTTGATATTATTGATGTTAGTTATGAATTTATAGAATCGACATTGTGGCTTTGGTTCTAAATTCGAGTCGATTTATATTTTTGCGATCAGATTTTATATAAATGTGAACTTGCATATGTCTAGTGCAAGTATTGCCTGGTGATAGGTACCTTTATGTGATTTATGAATTTTACGGATTTTATGTGGCTTTGATATAACTGTTGCCTTGCATATGTCTAGTGCAAGGATTGCGTGGTGGCAGGTACATTTATGAAATTGTGTTTTGTGGAGATTCTATGTATGCATTCTCGAAAATTTTCAGATCGGGTTTTCCTGAACTTGGTTTTACTTAGCATGTGCATCGATCTTGTATGATAACATCCTGTTCTTCTATGACTTGTGTTGCTTGTTTGGGGTTAAGATAACGGGATGTGACAATCATAGTCCACCCCTTGGTTTTGTCTAAATCCTTTAGCCACTAATCTACCTTTATAGGTAATATAGGTAACTATGTTGTCATCCATGTCAGTCTTCCTTTTGAAGACCCATTTACACCCTATGGGTTTTACCCAATCAAGATGCTCAACCAAATCCCAGACTTGGTTAGCCGACATGGAATCCATTTCAGATTTCATGGCCTCGAGCCATTTCTCGAAGTCTGGTCCAGTGACTGCCTCATCATAGGTCCTAGGCTCATCCTCAATGATGATGATCTCATCGTGTTGGGTCGGCAGCGACTCATATCTCTCAGGTGCATGACGAATCCTCCCAGACCTACGTGGGACATGTGTCTGAGCCTCAGGTTGCCCAGCAGCCGGTGTAGGCGGCTCAAGTTCCATCTCTTTGTCCAGTGGTTGCACTTGGACCTCGTCCAAGTCAAACTTCCTCCCACTGTCTTCTTTTATGAGAAATTCTTTCTCTAGAAAGACAGCATTTCGTGCAACAAAAACTTTATTCTCGGTGGGAACATAGAAGTAGTATCCCTTAGTTTCCTTAGGATACCCCACAAAGACACATTTATTAGATCTAGGTTCTACCGTGCTAGAATCCTAACATTTGACAAAAGCCTCACATCCCTAGATCCTGATAAAAGAGAGGTTAGGGCGCTTCCCACTCCATACCTCGTATGGAATCTTGGAGACACTCTTAGATGAAATATTATTTAGTATAAGAGAAGCTATCTTAAGTGCATGACCCCAAAATGAGGGAAGTAGAGTTGCATGACTCATCATAGATCGAACCATGTCTAATAAAGTTTATTTCTCCTCTCAGGCATACCATTCCATTGAGGTGTTCCAGGAGAAGTGAGTTGGGATAGAATCCCACACTCTCTCAGATAGTCGAAGAACTCACTGCTCAAGTACTCTTCGCCACGATCTGATCGAAGAGTTTTGATGGATCTTCCAAGCTAGTTCTCAACTTCATTTTTGAACTCCTTGAATTTCTCAAAGGATTCAGATTTATGTCTCAACAAGTAGACATCACCACATCAACTGAAGTCATCAGTGAATGTAATGAAGTAATTGTGTCCTCCTCTGGCTTGTTTATTGAATGGCTCACACACATCAGTATGTATGAGATCCAATAAAGCTTGTGCCCTCTCACCAGTTTTGGTGAAGGGTGCTTTTGTTATTTTCCCTAATAAACAAGGTTCACATGTGTCAAATTCCTCCAAGGAACTTGAATCTGACAATCCATTTGAATGGAGTTGTTGAATGCTATTCTTGTTTATATGGGCTAATCGACAATGCCATAGGAAATCACCAACTGAACCACTCAGCTTGGTCCTCTTACTATTTATGTTACAAATAGAGCTATTCATGTCCCGGATATATAAACCATTGCACAATGTACCTTCCCATAAAACATATTTGCAAATGAAAAAGAACAAACGTTCTCCTTATTTCAAATTTAAAACCTTTTCTTCCTAAGCAAGGAATAGATATAATGTTTTTGGTTAGCGAAGGTACATAATAGCAATTATCTAGCTCTAATTGAAGTCCAGAGGGCACGGAGAGAGTCAAAACTCCTACAGCAATAGCAGCAACTTGTGCCCCGTTTCCAACTCATTGGTCAATCTCTCCTAGCCGTACCGATCTACTTTTCTTAAGCCCTTGCATATGTGTACAAATATGAGCTCCACATGCGGTATCGAATACCCATGACACAGAAGTAGAAAGGTTGACTTAAGTAACATAAATACTTGAGCTAGAAGCTAAGGCCAAGCCTTTATTCTCCTCATTCTGAAGTTGCCTGTAGTCCCTTCTCCAGTGGCCCTGCTCACCACAGTGGAAGCACCTCTACTCCTTTGACTTCTTTGCCTTTTTCTTCAGTGCTTTAGTAGGACCCTTGGCACTACCCTTGGCATGTGCCTTTCCCTTCTTCTTCATCTTCTTGCCCGCAGGGACCAGAAGAACAAAATTGGGTTTGGTCTTACACATTTCACACTCGGCTGTTTGGAGCATATTTACTAGTTCCTCCCTTGTGCATTTAGTCTGGTTCATGTTGAAGTTTATACTAAACGGACTGCATAATAAGATCCACAACTAGCTTGTTATCGATGTTGTGTCCCAGTCTCCTGAGATGATCCACGTTCCCAATTAGCTTTAGTACGTGGGGTCTCACTGGTGCATCTTCAGATAACTTGCACCGAAAGACTGCTTTAGCAATGTCATATCTCTCAGTTCTAGCCTGAGCTTCAAACATCTGTTTCAAATGAGCAATCATCTGAAAAGCGTCCTACTCCTCATATTACACCTGAAGCTCAGGTGCTATAGTGGCTAGCATGAGACATGCTACTTCCAAAGAGTCATCCTGATGCTTTCTAAAAGCATCCCTTTTTGCCGCACGGGCATTAGGCGCAGGAGTCACAGGAAGAGGCTGCACAAGGACGTACAACTTCTTCTCGAGCTTGAAGACTATCCTCAAGTTCTGATGCCAGTCCACGAAGTTGGATCCAACCAACTTATCCTTCTCAAGAAGGGATCTCAATGTTAATCCGCTAGTGTTTGTAGCCATTGTTCTACAACAACCAAGAAATAGAATATTAGTACTACTTTCAGATCATTCAATTTAGACTTGTATTAAATGATCATGGCTCCCATTATTTTAATCGAATTGACAACCCACAAAGTTAATCGGGAAATCTCTAATTTCCTACTGAGATAGGATCCTTATTCCACATGGAGCTTTGCATCCCACGAGGGTGGGATGAGATGCGCAAAGTGACCCATGCTTCTTAAGGTGGGCACGCCGGCCGATTGCCCTACGCAACTCCCCTTATTAAGACAGTCTAGGCATTTCATGTCCAGCGAGGGCTAGATATAACATGAAACCCTAACCTCTCAATGATGCCTCTCGAGTTTCATCATGTGCTTGTTGTAGTCCGCAAGTGCACGGATACTTGTTGTAGTCCTCTCAAGTAATAAAGAAAGATATCGAACCACAGAGACCTCGTTGTCAAGTACTGAATAATTGAGTTCTAACTATCTAGGCAATCGAAACTATGCAAGTGAACTAATGAAAGCTAACGAAAATATCAAACAGAAAATCTGGGACTAGGGTTTCATTCACTTTAATTTCTGTGACTAAATATGAATTGTAATTTGTCAGTTTAATTTTATCATGATAAAGATATAATTTACTTCATAAAGGGATTGTCTCACTTTTGTGCAGACAATCATGCAGGGACCAGTCTTCACTTTCGCGCAAGATCTATCCCAAGCTGAAAATAAGTAAATCATCAATCAAATAACTCAAGGATCACTATCAAGCATCCGAATTCTACATTGATTATCTCAAGTGGATCTCAAGGATCACTTTCGTGCATCCGAGTCTCAACAAAAGTTCTACTTATGGTTCTCCAACGTTCCGATCCTCACTTTCGCACAAGATCTCCACGTTTGATAAATTAACTCAATCATAGATTCATATTATTATCATGGCAATTATTCTTCTAAAATCAAGAACAAGAACTAACCTAATTTCTTACAGTAAGTTCCTAACATTCAATTCTAGGGTTCCAAGTTTTCAAGCAAGTCACCTTTCAGTTCTTATTGCGAAAACTCTAAAACATGATTAATAACATGAATCTATGGATAATTAAAGAGCAAATATCATGTAAGTACAATTATCATGCTAAAATTATACATGATGAAGTAATGAAAAATTTATCTAGTCATTAAGAAATTAAAGGGAATTACTCCCCCATGTCCCATAAAAAGTTTAAGCGGGCATGGATGAAAGATTACAATATTCCATAGTATCAACGTGTAAGAAATCAAAGAAAGAAGGGAAAACAAAATAACCACATGGCTATAATGAAAATTACAGCAGTAATTTCCGCATGTGAACAGTGCCCGCGGCGTGCTTTTACTGATTTCTCCTCCGATCGAGATCCTTTCTCTCTAAACCTTCTGGGGTATCGTCTCCTCTTCCAAGCGAAGCTTCCCCTCAAATTTCACGACCAGAGATGCGTTGTACGCTTCCCAGCAGTGAAACCTAAGGTGGCGGCGTGAAACTTGATTTCTCTCCCGACAGTGAATGAAAATTAGGGCTTTTGGTGTCTATGTATTCTCCTCGCAAAAAGCTCCCGTTTTGCTTCTTACGGATCTTTGATTTATGGCTTGGATCCTCCGCAATCGATCTCGCAAAAATCGGGCTCCAAAACGTCCAGAAATCGCGTGCCAGGAATAGAATTATGGCCGTGGAAATGGTTACGGCACTGCCGCAATTTCAGTCTAGTTCTCTGATCGAAACTATCTGACAATTACGGCACCATAAAATAGGTTATGGCAGTGTCATAATTTCAGCCAAAATTTCTGGTAAGAAAGCGCTCCAAATTATGGCCCGTGAAAATATTTACGATAGTGCCGTAATTTCCGAAAATCTTTCTGGATGAAAAATTCCCAAATTACGGTAGTGCTCTAATATTACAGTAGGCGGTGAAAATACGGTACAGTAACATAGATTACGGCCCTGCCGTAATTAGGTGTGAAGCTCCAATCTTCATGAAATTTGACATGTAATCTCCTCTTGATGGTGGGAATTCATTCATGCATCTATAATTGCTTGAAAACGCCTAAAAATTGTGTCTTTTTACCTGAAAATAATCAAAAACCAAAAAGAGTGTAGATTCCGTAGTATTTGATAAAAAGACATAAAAATAAGCAAAGGTTCATGTATTTGACACAAAAAGATATATGAAATGGCACAAAATTTACTATAAATTTCGGTGTCATGAAACACATAACGCACAAACTTTGCTTGTCCTCAAGCAAAAATCAAAAATTGATCATAGGCATAGATTTTATCATGAAAAATAAATTTCAAAAATACAATCACTAATGAAAAATCCCACCAATTGATTCATAAAATTTTAAATAGACATATCATCATTTGAATTCAATTCTCAAGATCCGCAACTTAATCGAATAAGACTTCGGAACTCGTATAAAAAGTAGAATTTCAATCTCATGAATTTATCTAATTTTCAGTTCAAATCTATGATACTTTTGTTTACAGGAATAGGATATCCAAAATCTTTTTCCACCCAAATTTTTCTTTTCTTTTCTATATTCTCTTTATTTTTTTCTTTTTCTTTTTGGATGGTATGTACCCACATAGATACACACTTTTTATTTGGACTTCAACTCTTATCTTCGGTACCACTATCAATTTTACACAGTGCCAAGTAGAGGAGTCATTTTCTTTTTCTTTCTCTTTTTTTTTGCTTTTTAGACTTCAACCCATATCTTCGGTACCACTGTCAATTTTGCACAGTGCCAAGTAGAGGAGTCACTCATTATTTTTGGATCTTGGATTCTTTCTTCCCAACAAATAGCAAATAGACTAAACATCAATTAGATTAATCAATTGATATTCATTCAAAAATCATACTCATATGGTGATTTTATTCAAAAAGTAGCTTCACTTTTAAATTAAATTCTTCAAATAATATATCTACCTAAAATCTTGTTCATCAATCAATAAAAAATTTCAAAAGTAGATATATTAGAGAAATAAATTTGACATGATAGATTTAGTCCAAATCACAAGTATGGATTCATCCATCATCAATAAGAATCAAACAAGTCATCAACAATGAATTCATTAAAATTTATCTAGGCCATGAATCAATTACATCGATCAAAAATATACTCATCAATCATCAAAGTATTGCAATATCATCAATTATCAAGCATTCAATTATGCACCTCCACAAGGTGCTCAAAGTATAAAAAATATCATAATACAACCCGATCGAATAATTCATCAATATCATCATCATACAACCATATCGAATAGGAATATAAGCATGTAAAGCAGAGTAGCAATGGCAGACACAACAAGTATGGAGGAATCATCCTTCCTATAAGCAAATGAAATATCAGTAAGATAAAGAAAATAGAATGCGAAGAATTAAGGAAAAGGGATACTCACAAAACTCTACTCATCATCTGATCCAATCTCCTCGGTGTCCTCCTCTACTACATCCATAGGATCAAAGGGTTGCTCTCTCTGGTGCCGACTATGGTCTCCACCTCTCCTCGAGTCCTAGATCCAAAATGATCATATAAAAAATTCCTCATCTCTTCCATATAGTTGCTTAGATGTTCCACATCGTAATGAAGGTGATGCATCGAGTCCTTCATCTGCCCTACGGTGTCCATCATCGTCTCCATACGAGGTCCCTGACGATATATCTCAGCGGAGAGTGCTTGGAATCCTGGGTCGAAGTCACTAGACCATCCTCCAGTAGGTCTGTGGGAAGAATCAACAGCTGGGTGTGTAGAATCAGCAGGCCGGTTAGATGGCGACTCCATACCATAGGGATCACCTCTTCCACCCCAAGTGGGTGGTGGTGGAACTGCACTCAACGGTGGTGTAAAAGCTGCCTCGGTGGTGCTCGGTGAAAGCTTCCAATTTGCTCTTTCTTTCATAGTGGTCTTCTCTACATGGGGTAATGGTAGAGTAGGGGCATTTGGTCCAAGAACCAAACAAAAGACATCCCCCTCTCTAACTATCATTTTCATTGCCATTCAAGACTCAAGATCAAGCCTAGCATTCCCCCTCGCCACATCTATCCCATAGGGTTCAACATTCAGATGTAGGACTATAGGGGTAATCAGCCCCCCTATTACAATGGCACCCTTCTTTTCCCTAGCCACTTTATCCATGTGCTTCATCAGAAAGAAGGCAACATCCACTACTACTCCATTAAGCATGCCCCATAGAAAGTAAAGCTCAGTTTGTCGCACCATTCCATCATTGTCTCCTCTACCAAAAACTATGTGAGCAAGAACTCTATGAACATACTTTATACAAGGATTCGTGATCCTTGAAGCTCTAGCAAAAACAGCAGAAAAATGAGTCTCATGGGTAATCTGGTTCCAAAACACATTTTCTATAAACCCGATTGGTATTTGGGTATACCCTCCAGAACCCAAGTGAACGATAGATCTGACTTCTCTCAAATTTAACTTCCTATCCACATTGGCTAGCCTAAATGTGATTTCTCCTTCACAAGTCCATTGGAAAACTCTCGTAGGTCCACATTCAAGCTACTCAAAAATTCCAAAGCAAGTGGCAAATAAGTATATGGTGTCATCTCAAAAAATCTTCTAGCTCTGATTTGCTCAAACATCCAAGATACATCCTCGTAGAGCCCAAGTGCCTCTAAAGTCCTTTTATCAGCATATTTTGTATTGACAACCCTTCTTTCAACCAATTGATTGTACCTTGACTCTTGAATTTCATCCCTAAAAATAATTCCATAGGGATTTGGTGGTGTGGAAGATGTAGCTGGCCCTTTTCCTCTTTTATTTGAAACTACTTGCTTAGTCTTAGGTGCCATGAGTGAACTTATAGCTACAACATGAGATTGACAATGCAATATAGCAAAGTATAGGAAGTTTGAACTCAAATAATACTTCCATTCATGAACAACAATACTCATCAAGCATTATAGAAGCAAAGATCAACTAATATTCATGTTTGAACCTAAAGATTTAGTTAAAGATGAAAGGGGCGAACAGTGAACAGTGAAAACTCAGTACATCGATCTAGTTTGAACTCAGAATCACTCCCAAATCAAGTCAAAAATCACTTGAACTAAACAAGGAAGGTACGCCTATCATCTAAGAAGTAAATGGAAGGAATAATCTCAGATATTGACCAAGAATCGAAGAGAAATGAAGAAAGGGGTGAAAATCGCGTGAGATTCGCTAAAATAGAGAAATCGATGAAGAGAGTACCAGATCGGCGATGAAAACCGGAGAGGAAGAGTTGCCGGTGAGCTCTGACGGTCGGAGAAGGTCTAGAGACGAAGGTCGGCGCGAGAACGAGTGAGAAAACCCCAAAACACGGCCCAGAGAACCCTAAAAAATTGCACAGGAATTGCGTCTAAAAATAGACTTTTAGCCGTAATAATCATTACAGCATTGCCGTAATCTGGCGAAATTGAAAAACACATGCCGTAATTGCAAAACGGTAGTACTGTAATATGGCTCAAACTCTCAGGTCAAAAAATGCCCCTAATTACGGTACCGTGAAAACGATTACGGTAGTACCGTAAAAACGTTAAAACTTTCGGGTTGAAAACAGATGAAAATTACGGTGCCACAAAATGGTTATGGTGGTGCCGTAAAAATAATCACATAATTTTTTTAAGGTAAATAAATAAAAAAATCAGCTCCAAAAATACGGCCCGTAAAATTCCTTATGGTAGTGCCGTAAAAGCAAAAACACTCTTGGGTTAGAAGAAGACTGGAATTATGATACCGTAATTTTCACTACGGTAGTGCCATAATTTATGCCAAAACTTGCTGTACCTACAAAAATAAGAGAAAAATTAGTTCTAAGAGCAAACTATGATAAAAGAAAATAAAAGAAAGCAACTAAAGTTAGAATGCTTGGGTTGCCTCCCAAGAAGCGCTAATTTAAAGGTCATCGCTTAACCCTTTTGCACTCGAATTCGATCTTGATTTCTTCAATTTCCACTCTGATTTTTCTTTGGGTTGAGCATCACTATGAATCACATAAGGCTCAGTCTTGAAACAGTGTCCAAATTTACTCAATATCTTCTTTCCTTTGTCAATCAACTTATAGCCTCTTCTTCTTCTCTTTTTCTTCTCCTTTTCAGAATTTTGATGTCCTTTCTCTTGTAATCCTCTATCAATATCCTCAGAAAAATTGTTAGTTTCAAAATGAGAGGTTTCATCAAATAAATTATGAACATCATAAACAACATCATCTACTATATCGATACTACAACACGATCTAGAATATGAAAGTTTATTCAAAGAATCAGCATGATCAAATTCAATTATTTTTTCACAAATCTCAAAAGTGATTTTCCTTTCTTAACATCTATATGTGCTCCTACCGTAGCCAAAAGGGTCTACCAAGAATTATGGGATTTTTATGATTTTCTTTCATGTCAAGGACTATAAAATCAGCAGGTATAAAAAATTCGCCAACCTTGATTGGAACATTATCTAAAATACCAATAGGATACTTTACCGAGCTATCAGCGAACTGTAAAGATATGGATGTTGGTTTAAGCTCACAAATGTCCAGTTTCCTGCAAATTGATAAAGGCATTAGGCTTTCACTCGCTCCTAAATCACATAAGGCTCGGTTAAAAGACATGCTTCCAATAGAACAAGGTATAGAGAAACTACCTGGATCCTTCAGTTTTGGTGGCAATTTATTCTGGATAATAGCACTACAATCCTCAATTAAAGCCACAGTACCATAGTCCTTTAATTTTCTTTTGTTAGACAAAATTTCTTTCAAGAATTTTGCATATGTTGGCATTTGAGATAAAGCTTCAATAAAAGGAATATTAATGTAAAGCTTTTTCAATACTTCAAGAAATTTGCAAAATTGTTTGTCTAGTTTTGCTTGCACTAACCTTTGGGGAAAGGGTATAGGTGGCCTATAAGGTGGAGGTAAATTAGGTTTAGAATCATCACTCTGAGATGGCATATCTCCTTTTGGTTCATCACCCTCTTGAGGTGGCAAACTAGCTTGGGATTGTTCATGCTCAGAAGATTTTTCAAACTCTAAGTCATCATCATGATCATCATTAGGCTCTTTTTCATTGTTCACAACTTTCCATTTGAGTTCCTCTAATTGTCTTCCACTTCTATTGATGATAGCATTACAGTGCTCCCTAGGGTTCAACTCAGGTTTAGCAGGTAATTTTCCAGGGTGTCTGTAAGAACTACTGGCTTGTTGTGCTATTTGATTATCTAAGATTTTATTGTGGGCTGCTAATGATCCTACTTGAGAAGCTAATTGACTAACCATTCCCTTAAGATCTTCAATTTCTTTGTTTTGATTTTGTATGAACTGATTTTTATTAGTCATAATCTTGTCTAGCATGGACTCAATGTTCGAATTCTGATTTGGGTTTTGACTTTGATTTGGTTTTTGTTGGAACCCTCTATTTTCAGTTTGTCCCCCCTACATTGTTGTTATTTTTCCAAGATAAGTTGGGGTGATTCCTCCATCCAGGGTTGTAGGTACTAGAATAGGGATCATTATTTCTACCTTGATTATAATTCCCTAATGCATTAACATGATCACTATCCTGACTAGCAATGACCTTACAATCTTCAGAGGTATGACCATTGTTACCACATATATCACAAACAACAGATGAAGAAGCAACATCAGTTTGCATCTTAAAGGAATCAATTTTTTTGCACAAAGAGTCTACCTTTTCTGCCAAGGTGCACCAACCATCACTTTCATTCTTACCTTGGGAAGGTTTATAAAGCACTCCTCTCTTTGAAGTCCATTGGTTATGATTTAAAGCCATTTCTCACAACAAATTGAAAGCATCATCAATGGTTTTTCTCATCAGAGCTCCTCCTGCAACAGCATCAATAGTTAGTCTGGTATTATAAAGCAAAACATTGTAAAAAGTATGAATTAAAACCCAATTTTCAATGCCACGGTGAGGACACTTCCGTTGTAAATCATTGAATCGCTCCCATGCTTCGCTAAAAGATTCACCATCCCTCTGCACAAAGCTTGAAATCTAGTTTCTCATTTGGATAGTCTTGCTTGGTAGAAAGTATTTCATCAAGAAGGCATTGGACAATTGCTCCCATGTGGTGAAGGTAACAGTAGGTTGTGCTTGAAGCCAAGATCGCGCTTGGTCCTTAAGAGAAAAAGGAAACAATCTCAGTTTTAATGCATCGTTAGAAACACCATTTATTTTAATTGTATCACAAAGTTCAAGAAACAAAGAAAGGTGTTGGTTAGGATCTTCATGAGGAGATCCTCCAAACAGGTTCTATTGAATCATAGATAAGAAAGCAGACTTGATTTCAAAGTTATTAGCCTCTATGACTGATCTAGCAATGCTAGAGTGAATCTCTCATGGATTAGGGGCTGCATAGTCCCTAAGTGATCTCTGTTCTGCCATGGTCATTTCGTCCTCTTCTTGTATTTCTTCAAATCTCTACTTCCTGCACATTCTAAGAGTTTTATTTATCTAAGGATCCAAAGGTACAAGGGGTCCTGATCTAAGATTCCTGCGCATGCAAAGTAGATAGATCAAATGATTTCAAGAGAAAAGAAAATAACAGAAAATAAAACCTGGTTTAGCAATACTTTCACTATCTTCAATATTGACAAAACCAAGGTTCTCGGCAACGGTGCCAAAAACTTGTTGTAGTCCGCAAGTGCACGGATACTCGAAGTAATAAAGAAAGATATCAAACCACAGAGACCTCGTTGTCAAGTACTGAATAATTGAGTTCTTACTATCTAGGCAATCGAAACTATGCAAGTGAACTAATGAAAGCTAACGAAAATATCAGAGAGAAAATCTGGGACTAGGATTTCATTCATTTTAATTTCTATGACTAGATATGAATAGTAATTTATCAGTTTAATTTTATCATGATAAAGATATAATTTACTTCATAAAGGGATTGTCTCACTTTCGTGCAGACAATCATTCAGGGACCAATCTTCGCTTTCGCGCAAGATCTATCCAAAGATGAAAATAAATAAATAATCAATGAAATAACTCAAGGATCACTTTCATGCATCCGAATTATAAGTTGATTATCTCAAGTGGAATCTTAAGGATCACTTTTGTGCATCCGAGTCTCCACACAAGTTTTACTTATGGTTCTCTAACGTTCCGATCCTCACTTTCGCACAAGATCTCCATGTTTGATAAGTTAACTCAATCCTAGATTCATATTATTATCATGGCAATTATTCTTCTAAAATCAAGAACAAGAACTAACCTAATTTCTTACAGTAAGTTCCTAACATTCAATTATAGGGTTCCAAGTTCTCAAGCAAGTCACCTTTCGGTCCTTATTGCGAAAACTCTAAAACATGATTAATAACATGAATCTATGGAGAATTAAAGAGCAATTATCACATAAGTACAATTATCATGCTAAAATTATACATAACAAAGTAATGAAAAATTTATCTAGTCATTAAGAAATCAAAGGGAATTACTCCCCCATGTCCCATAAAAGGTTTAAGCTAGCATGGATGAAAGATTACAATATTCCATAGTATCAAGGTGTAAGAAATCAAATAAAGAATGAAAAAATAAATAACCACACGGCTGTAATGGAAATTACAGCGGTAATTTCCGCGTGTGAACAGTGCCGGCGGCGTGCTTTTGTTGATTTCTCCTCCGATCGAGATCATTTCTCTCTGTAACTTCTAGGGTATCGTCTCCTATTCCAAGCGAAGCTTCCCATCAAATTTCACGGCCGGAGATGCGCTGTACGCTTCTAGGCGGCGAAACCTAAGGCGGCGGCGTGAAACTTGATTTCTCTCCCGATAGTGAATGAAAATTAGGGCTTTTGGTGTTTGTGTATTCTCCTCGCGAAAAGCTCCCATTTTGCTTCATACAGATGTTTGATATATGGCCTGGATCGTCCGCAATCGATCCCACAAAAATCGGACTCCAAAACATCCGAAAAAATCACGTGCCAAGAATAGAATTACGGCCGTGGAAATGGTTACGGCACTGCCGTAATTTCCGTCGAGTTCTCTAATCGAAACTATTTGACAATTACGACACTGTAAAATAGGTTACGGTAGTGCCGTAATTTTAGCCAAAATTTATATTCGGAAAGCGCTCCAAATTACGGCCCGTGAAAATCATTACGATGGTGCCGTAATTTCCAAAAATCTTTCTGGATGAAAAATTCCCAAATTACGGCAGTGCTCGTATATTACAGTAGCTGGTGAAAATACGGTACCGTAATATAGATTATGGCCCTGCCGAAATTTGGTCTGAAGCAATAATCTTCATGAAATTTGACATGTAATTTCCTCTTGATGGTGGGAATTCATTCATGCATTTGGAATTGCTTGAAAATGCCTAAAAATCGTGCCTTTTTACTTGAATATCATCAAAAACCAAAAAGAGTGTAGATTCCGTAGTATTTGATAAAAAAGGCACAAAAATAAGCAAAGGTTCATGAATTTGACACAAAAAGATATATGAAATGGTACAAAATTTACTATAAATTTTGGTATCATCAGTGCTCAGCACATATGAAAATCTAGTCAAGTCCATTCCTAACCATTATGCCCAGTCCAACGAGTTTCCTTGCAAAGGCATGCCCAGGTTAAAACTGGACTGGGGAAACCATTGTCACCACACACCTTCTAAAGATAAGTGGGTGTGTCCCATGAGGGTGGCAAACAGTGCACAACACCACTGATCGATAGCTTGATGAGGGCTACATTTTAGAAGGCTAGTAGACTTGATATTTTGAGTAAGGGTTTTTGAGGTCTCATCAACTCAGTTTTATCTTATGTCTAACATTACAAGCATGCAATCCTATAGTGATAACATAACGATAAAACATCACAGGCATGCTTTGCTTTAGCAGATAATGAAAAACAGTAAAAGGATGATGTGATCACAGCTCATTCAAGACATTGAACCAACCCATGCCAAAAGGAGGTTCAACTCTTGACCTAGGACACAAGCCCTTAAAACTAAACCTAGCTTAGCCGACCTCTAGCTTGATCTACATGGTTGGCTCGAAGGTCCTCCTTTCCATGGTTTAGCTCTCAAACCCTAGAGGTACTTTTAGGGAAACCCGAGAAGCATTCTCATGGGTTCGGCCAATGCCATGGATCCTCCTCCAAGGAAGATGCGCCACCTTGCAAGCCATAAGAGGGATAGCTCACAAGCACAAGGCTCGGCCAAACCCTTACATGCACCCCCATGCAAGGATGCGCCACCTCTGTTGAAGCTTGATACGCCACCATGCAAGGTGCACAAGCTTCAAGCACGCATGTGAAGAAACCCCTTTCGAGAGGGGGGCGAGAACCCTAAACATGCATAACCGAAACCTTTGCATGGCAGAAATTAGGGATTCAAGAATCGCATGTATGATATATAATCAACTAGATGAAAGGTTGCTAAAATCAACAAAGGGTCATACCGATGCCATAGTTTAGATGATGCCTTGGAAGCAAAGACTCGATTGCTTCTTCTCCAAAGGAATCGCACACAAGAGGAAGAAGGCCTACACTTCTATCGCTCCTTGTGCTAGCAAGGCACCAAAGTGTCTTTGATCGCTTGTCTGGGTGATGAAAGACTTGCTCGGCTTTCTCCACTAGACTTCGGCGTGAGTTCTCTTCTCTACACCCGAGAGTCCGCGCGAGGAAGAAGTGAGACAACGATCCACACGAAGTGGAGACGTTCAGCCAAAACGTGGAGACGTTTTTTACACTTGAAAAACCGACTTCCCAATTATAGAAAGTCTTTAATTCCAAAACGTTTTGCGTTGAACTATTCGAAACTCACTTATTCACATTGAACCAAGCGCTCAATCATGAGCCGGTTCAAGGTCTTTGGTTCAATGACCAAACCAAATTAGCCCAAGCATTAAGTCAAGATCGAATTAAACCCTAAGGTCCTAGATCTGACCATTCATCTTCTGATGCTCCTGATCTGATCGATCTAGCATCAACACTCTCGATCGAAGCTTACCGATCTCAAGCCCTAATCAATCAAACATGATCAGACTAGATCTCACTTACAATCAGAGTTTAAATCCCTTTAAACTGAACCGAAACAATTCAGTCCACACGATCTGACTTAAGTAAGCCATATCATCAAATTGTGCGACCCTGAGGGTTTCCTTTAAATGTCGGTAACGATAACTTACGTTATCACGATCAGTGAGGGGTATCTAGCAACACATCACTGTCTCCCGATATAAAGGAAAGAGTCTTCCAAGACTACACCCAAACCACAGCTCAAGAGTGAATCCATTTCACTAGGCATGCATGTGTCCTTTGCCACTGGATGTTCTTATTGGACAAGCGTGTCAAGCCTGTAACTCCAATATGATGAGCATGATTAGATCAGATGAACACAGTCACCTGGGTATGGCCATACACTTTCTCAATCATCTCATCCAGGGGGGGCCCCATTAGAACATCACACTCCTTAAACAAGGAGACGGCAATCCTTTATCTATCACTAGTGCCCTAACCTGACTCAAGCTCACCATCCAAGATAGTCTATAATCATTATGTTTCAAATGATATTAAACCACCTCAAAACAATGACAATCATCATTTAGAAACACAAGTGATCTCAAGTCAAAGGACATGTGCCACTTGATGCAAACAAGGATTATTCACATTGTGACAAGCAATTGAATATCCTAGTAGGGTCTGTCCAGTACATCCAATGTACCCATGAGTCTACATCTTATTCCATGCTCGAAGCATCCTATAAGATTAGAACACATATTAGTCTTAACCATATCAAGGCTGTCTCATGTTCACCAAGATATTTCGACTAAGGACATATAGCATGTCAGCCTAGCTGAACAGCTTTGAGACATTATTCAGAAGTACACTTATTACAGCAGACAAGGCAACAAACTGAATAACAACCATTGCCTTTATAAACATAAAAGTTTATTACATGATACTAATACAATCCCAAGGCCTCAAACATTAGCCTTAAGGGCATACCCCAACAATCTCCCACTTGCACTTAATCTAATGGTTGAGAAATCTCAAACCCATATTATTACAGTGCTTCTCATGCTTCTGCTGCGCCAGAGGCTTGGTAAGCGGGTCAGCCAGATTGTCATCTGTATGTACCTTGCAGATTTTGATCTCGCCACGATCAATGATCTCCCGGATCAAGTGAAACCGTCTCTGTATGTGCTTGGACTTCTGGTGCGACCGTGGTTCCTTTGCTTGTGCAATTGCTCCAGTGTTATCACAGAAGATAACCAAAGGATCTGCACTCGAAGGAACAACACCAAGTTCCTGAATGAACTTACGAATCCACACTGCCTCCTTGGATGCTTCCGAGGCTGCAACATACTCGGCTTCTGTTGTGGAATCAGCAACAGTAGACTGTTTGAAACTCTTCCACACCACTGCTCCTCCATTCAAGCTAAATACATAGCCTGATTGCGATCGGAAATCATCCTGGTCAGACTGGAACGAAGCGTCAGTATATCCTTCAATACTGAGTTCTTCCTGACCACCATACATCAAGAACATATCTTTGGTCCTCCGCAGATATTTCAAAATGTTCTTGACTGCAATCCAGTGTGCCTGACCTGGATTACTTTGGAATCGACTGGTCACGCTTAACCCGTAAGCGACGTCTGGGCGAGTACACAACATCGCATACATAATGGACCCAATAGCCGAAGCATAAGGCGTATTGTCCATTTCATCTTTCTCAGTCTGTGTTTGTGGACACTGACTCTTCGAAAGATTCAGACCATGTCTGACTGGAAGATATCCCCTTTTAGAATTCTCTAAATGAAATCTTTCCAGGACTTTATCGATGTAAGTACTCTGGCACAGCCCGAGAAGCCTCTTAGATCTATCTCTGTAGATCTTCACACCTAACACATAGGTTGCTTCTCCTAGATCTTTCATCTGAAAACATTTTCCTAACCATGCTTTAACAGCATGCAGTTCAGGAATATCGTTTCCAATGATTAGGATGTCATCGACGTAGAGGACTAGGAAAGTAATCACGCTCCCACTAAACCTCTTATATACACACGGGTCATCTTCGTTCTTGATGAAACCAAACATAGAGATTGATTCATCAAAACGAATATTCCAGCTTCTAGATGCTTGTTTCAGTCCATAAATGGACTTCTTTAACTTGCATATTTTATGACGATCTGATGGATTAGTGAAACCTTCTGGTTGTGTCATATACACATCCTCATCCAGATTTCCATTAAGGAAAGCCGTCTTCACATCCATCTGCCAGATCTCATAATCGTAATATGCAGCTATCGCGAAAAGAATCCGAATAGACTTAAACATGGCTACAGGTGAGAAAGTTTCATCATAATCTATCCCGTAGATTTGTTTGAAACCCTTCGCAACTAGCCTGCCTTTATAGGTAACTACGTTACCATCCATGTCAATCTTCTTCTTGAAGATCCATTTACAGCCTATAGGGATTACTCCCAGAGGCGGATCAACCAAATCCCAGACTTGGTTATCTGACATGGAGTCCATCTCGGCTCGCATAGCTTCAAGCCATCTAGCTGACTCCGGTCCACTGACCGCATCCGCATAAGTGAGGGGTTCATCATTATCAATGATGTAGACTCCGTCATAGCGCTCAGGCTGTTGACGGATCCTTCCCGATCTACGCGGTTCCCGTGATATCTGAGCCTCAGGTTGTTCAATAACCTGTTCTACCGGCTCAGGCTCATCCAACTCTGCTTGAGCACTTTGTCCTTCTTCTGGATTCTCATCCAGTTTTATTTCTCTCCCACTGGCCTCTTGCAGAAGAAATTCCTTCTCAAGAAAAATAGCCGTCCGAGCAACAAATACCTTGTTCTCTTTGGGATCGTAGAAATAATAACCCTTAGTTTCCTTAGGGTAACCGACAAAGATACATTTGTCAGATCTGCTCTCCAGTTTCCCAGAGGCGAGCTTTTTGACATAAGCCTCGCAACCCCAGATCTTAATAAATGTCAAGCTAGGCTGTTTCCCATACCATAACTCATATGGCGTCTTTGAAACTGCCTTGGATGGCACTCGGTTTAGTACCTTTGCAGCTGTTTCCAGTGCAAATCCCCAAAAGGAGTAAGGTAGAGTAGCCTGACTCATCATAGAACGAACCATATCAAGTAACGTTCTATTTCTCCTCTCGGACACACCATTCCACTGCGGTGTTCCTGGCGGAGTTAGCTGTGAGATAATCCTACACTCTTTTAGATAGTCAGTAAACGCATGACTCAAGTATTCTCCACCTCGATCAGAATGAAGTGCCTTGATATTTCGGCCTAGCTGATTCTGTACTTCATTTTTGAACTCTTTGAACTTGTCAAAAGATTCACTTTTATGTCTCATTAAATAGACATATCCATATCTACTGAAATCATCAGTAAAGGTAATGAAGTACTGATAGCCACGTCTGGCATGTTTACTAAATGGCCCACACACATCGCTGTGTATTAGGTCAAGTAAACCTGAAGCCCTTTGACCTTTGTGAGGAAAAGGTGACTTCGTCATTTTACCCATCAAACAAGCTTTGCATGTATCAATCTCCTTATAGGAGAATGATCCCAGCAGTCCATGATCATGCAACCGCTTAATACGCTTCTTGTTAATATGGCCTAAACGACTATGCCATAACAAGGTGCTGTCATCAGCATACTTAGCTTTCTTATTATCAATGTTTTGTATAGAATTTTCCATGTCCAACATGAATAACCCATTGTTAATTGAACCAGTAGCATAAACAATATTATCAAGAGAAAGTACACACTTTGAAATATTGCATTCAAAGGCAAATCCTTTCCTGACAAGAGCAGGAATAGAGATAATATTTTTAGTAATACTGGGAACAAAGTAACAACTGTTTAGTTCTAATACAATGCCAGATGGTAATGAGATGAAATAGTCTCCTACAGCAACAGCAGCAACCCGTGCCCCGTTTCCAACGCGTAGGTCCACCTCATGCTATCCCACCTGTCTTCTTCTCTTGAGTTCCTGCACATTTGAACAAATGTGAACTCCACATGCAGTGTCCAACACCCATGATATAGAAGAAGATGAAACCATGACTTCCGTCACGTAAATACCTGAGCCAGAAGCAATGCTTCCCCTCTTATCTCCTTGGAGCGCTTTACAGTCCTTTTTCCAGTGACCCAGCTGGCCACAGTGGAAACATCTGTACTCCTTTGACCGCTTGACCTTTTGCTTCAGAGCCTTGCTGTAGCTCTTGACAGGGGCCTTGCCCTTCTTCCCCTTCTTCTTGTTCCTAGAAGGAACCATTAAGACAGAGGTTGAAGGCTTTCCCTTCAGAGTCTCCTCAGTAGTCAAGAGCATATTCAGCAGCTCTGCCGGAGTACAATCGATTTTGTTCATATTAAAGTTAATAATGAACGCATCGAAAGAGGGCGGGAGAGACTGCAGAATAATGTCTACAGCAAGCTCCTGATTGATGGTATGCCCCAGTTTTTCTAGAGCCTCCTTGTGCCCAATCATCTTGAGCATGTTAGCTCCCACTGGGATTCCTTCAGCCAGTTTGCTCTGAAAGAAAAGCTTTGTCAGATTATAGCGTTCTGTCCTCGCCTGTGCAGCATACAGCATCTTGAGGTTCGCTATGATTTCTATAGCCGACATATCCTCATGCTGACGTTGCAGCGGTGGCGTCATAGACGCTAGCATCAGGCAAGCGACATCAATGCTATCATTGACGTGCTTTTCATAGGCTTCACGAACCGCCCTTGCGGCATTCGCAGCGGGTTGAGGCGGTATAGCCGTCTCGAGGACATACAGTTTCCTCTCTGCCTTAAGAACGATCTTAAGGTGTCCGAACCAGTCTGAGAAGTTTGGCCCAGCAAACTTCTCCCTTTCCAGTAGGGATCGCACATTGAAGCTCATGGTGTTCGTTGCTGCAGGAATCTACAACAATGCAAGAACAGCAAGGTCAGTATCAATGTTTAGAATCAATCCAGGACTTAAGAAAGATTCTTTTCTCACTATTTTATCTGACTGAAAAATCCATTAAAATAGTCCGAAAGAGTAACACTCTTTTAGTGAGATGGGATCCAGATTTCATACTTGGTCTCCGCGTCCCGCTCAGGCGAGATAAGATGCACAGAGAATACAAGTACTAATTTCTGGTAGGCAGTCCCTGCCAATCGCCAACCCGTGCGATTCCCCTTCATCTGGGCAATCCAGCAGACTATGCCAACTGAGTTGGTACAACACAATCTCTGACCCCACAGATGGCTGCCTCCATGTGCTACCATATGCGCCACATATGTAGCCTACATGGTAAAGCTGACCCGACCTACTCCCTGGACCACCACGTGCTATGCTGAGCAACGAGAAGCGATAAATCCCTTCTCTGTAACACGCAGGTGAAATCCCGCACCGTCTGAAGATAGATGGGCGTGCCCACTGAGTGGGTACAACACGGCTCCAACGATAATCAGAACAGTGAGGTTTCGCGTCAGAAGGCTTACGAGCTTGATATTGATGCGTTGGATTTTAACGGTCTTTTATCTTCTTACTATCAGGCAAATCCTATGGCTATAGCAGAAGATAAACTCATGCAATTCTAATTATAAAAGCAATAAATAGAAAGCATGCTGATCTTATGTGGTAAAAGCCCATGAACCCTAAGTAAGACCTTAAGTTATCTTAAGTCTTCACTTGCTTCTTGGGTCTTTTGCATCTCATCTGGTCCAACCCAGGGCCCTAGCGCTCAATGCAGCTCAGGTGCGCCCACCAGCTGAATGCGCCTCTGCAATGTGTGCTTTTGAGCTCTTGTCTAATCAAAATACATTTTGATCTATCTAGACAAGCTTGACTCGCAGGTCAATTATACAATAAATTAATTAAAAATGTGATTCGCAGATCACAATACAAATTAATTTACAAGTTTAATTCCAGGCTCGCAGGCCCCAGCACAGCACACATTAACTTGGGCATCCCACATAAGATTAAATAAACAAGCATATGGCATCAATCAATCATCATGTGATCCCTTACAAAGAAAATAAAATTTTGAAAACCCCATAGGCATCAATTTTAATTTCCTTATGTGCCCTACAACCTTACAACGGTCCATTGATAGGGATCCACTCAACAATCTAGTTAGATCCATGCCCTTGCATGCACCAAGTCCTAACTGACTCGAGTTGACCTAATGGTCAACCATGCATGCGCCAAGGGCTGAACAACCAACATGAGTTCTGGCAAGCGGGTGTGACCCCGGGCCTAACTCATGTGTGTTCACTGGTTGTCTCAACCAGACCTCGCTACACGCCTGTGATGCAATCGACCTATAGCCACCTTGTGCTTGCGCACAGGTGCCATCTGGTCGATCCATCTAGGCTGTCAGATGGTCTGATCAGACTATTGGATCTAACCTAGAGGGTGACTTCAACCCCATCAACCCGTCTAAGGGTTTATAGTAAGCGCATATAGATCTAATTGTTTGCACGCAAGTAAACAAGTTTTTAATGAAATACCATTCAACAAACTAAACATGCGCCAACAAGATCATGCAAAAACATGAACAAAACACATGCGCCAACACCTAAAACCTAGCATGTAGATTCGCATGTGAAAAAGATCTATACTAGAGCGCAAACAAGGATCACAAAGCAATCATATAACCATACATACAACCGCAGCTCTGATACCAATTGAAGAAACCCCTTTCGAGAGGGGGGCGAGAACCCTAAACATGCATAACCGAAACCTTTGCATGGCGGAAATTAGGGATTCAAGAATCGCATGTATGATATATAATCAACTAGATGAAAGGTTGCTAAAATCAACAAAGGGTCATACCGATGCCATAGTTTAGATGATGCCTTGGAAGCAAAGACTCGATTGCTTCTTCTCCAAAGGAATCGCACACAAGAGGAAGAAGGCCTACACTTCGATCGCTCCTTGTGCTAGCAAGGCACCAAAGTGTCTTTGATCGCTTGTCTGGGTGATGAAAGACTTGCTCGGCTTTCTCCACTAGACTTTGGCGTGAGTTCTCTTCTCTACACCCGAGAGTCCGCGCGAGGAAGAAGTGAGACAACGATCCACACGAAGTGGAGACGTTCAGCCAAAACGTGGAGACGTTTTTACACTTGAAAAACCGACTTTCCAATTATAGAAAGTCTTTAATTCCAAAACGTTTTGCGTTGAACTATTCGAAACTCACTTATTCACATTGAACCAAGAGCTCAATCATGAGCCGGTTCAAGGTCTTTGGTTCAATGACCAAACCGAATTAGCCCAAGCATTAAGTCAAGATCGAATTAAACCCTAAGGTCCTAGATCTGACCATTCATCTTCTGATGCTCCTGATCTGATCGATCTAGCATCAACACTCTCGATCGAAGCTTACCGATCTCAAGCCCTAATCAATCAAACATGATCAGACTAGATCTCACTTACAATCAGAGTTTAAATCCCTTTAAACTGAACCGAAACAATTCAGTCCACACGATCTGACTTAAGTAAGCCATATCATCAAATTGTGCGACCCTGAGGGTTTCCTTTAAATGTCGGTAACGATAACTTACGTTATCACGATCAGTGAGGGGTATCTAGCAACACATCACTGTCTCCCGATATAAAGGAAAGAGTCTTCCAAGACTACACCCAAACCACAGCTCAAGAGTGAATCCATTTCACTAGGCATGCATGTGTCCTTTGCCACTGGATGTTCTTATTGGACAAGCGTGTCAAGCCTGTAACTCCAATATGATGAGCATGATTAGATCAGATGAACACAGTCACCTGGGTATGGCCATACACTTTCTCAATCATCTCATCCAGGGGGGGCCCCATTAGAACATCACACTCCTTAAACAAGGAGACGGCAATCCTTTATCTATCACTAGTGCCCTAACCTGACTCAAGCTCACCATCCAAGATAGTCTATAATCATTATGTTTCAAATGATATTAAACCACCTCAAAACAATGACAATCATCATTTAGAAACACAAGTGATCTCAAGTCAAAGGACATGTGCCACTTGATGCAAACAAGGATTATTCACATTGTGACAAGCAATTGAATATCCTAGTAGGGTCTGTCCAGTACATCCAATGTACCCATGAGTCTACATCTTATTCCATGCTCAAAGCATCCTATAAGATTAGAACACATATTAGTCTTAACCATATCAAGGCTGTCTCATGTTCACCAAGATATTTCGACTAAGGACATATAGCATGTCAGCCTAGCTGAACAGCTTTGAGACATTATTCAGAAGTACACTTATTACAGCAGACAAGGCAACAAACTGAATAACAACCATTGCCTTTATAAACATAAAAGTTTATTACATGATACTGATACAATCCCAAGGCCTCAAACATTAGCCTTAAGGGCATACCCCAACAGCATGCGCCAAGTACACCAAAGATGCATCCCCTAATCTTCATCTTGGGCAATTACAAAACAAAAGAAAAAGATGGCATGCAGGCCGCACAAGGATACATCACAGGCATGGAAAAGGGGCTTAACTAGAGATCACAACATCATGCACAATCAAGTACTTACTCATGCAATTCTACACGGTCATGAGAAACATAAAATCAGAAATTTTACTTTTTCATAAAACAAGTTTCTTTTCCTCATCTTCATATCACAAATCTTTTGGTTATTTGCGATTAAGTTTGATGATGATTTTATAGACCTTATCAGCTGGCAATTTTGTCTGATCAAGAGACTAGGCCAGTCCAAAGACACAATGCCTGTCCTACTTAACAAAACTACGTGCGCCATTTGATCTTAAATCAATCACAAAAATAATCCAAAAATCCAAAAGAAATTGATTAGAAGATAGGAACAAGAAACCAACAATTTTTCCTACTTAGAAAAATCATGTGCCATGTAAATATTCAATTTAAGAAAATTAAAACATGGCATGTGAGCATCAAAAGCATGAAAGAACATCATTCGAGGCTCACAAGTTTCTCTGATACCACTGTTGGGAAACCCTGGGGATATTTTATAATTTTTAACATAAGCAACGGAAGAATATCCCTGAAACAGGCTAGTCCCAAAAACCCAGTGAGGATCGTCATGCGAGGGGGTCAACACGATGTGATAGAAAATACCTAGAGCAAGTGGAGGCCGATGTTGAGATAGGCGCCCAAGTGTTCACTCTATGCAGTCTCACACAGATGGATTCCTTGAGTCCTCTTCTTCCACACCCAGTGCTAGCCGCATGGAGAAGATCCAAGCCTTAGGCCACCTTCTTCAAGGCTTGCGCCACCTCCAAGGATGAAACGCCAATGAAGAAGGAGAGGAGATGAAGAAGCCGCCAAGGAGAATTCCTTCTTGCGCCAAGAGGAAGAAGGGAAGATCACTTGCAGCCACTTGATGGAATACTTTCGCCAATCCCTCCTTGCTCTCGCCCCTTTGAAGCTTTGCTCACGCCAATATTAGTGTATAGAGCTCTCGCATATGCCATCATATATAGATGCAAGAGAGGGCAGCAATATTAGGGTGTGGGCACAATTAATAAAGAAGGGGGCGACTAGGGTAAAGGGGAGGGAGCAATTAGGGTTTGGATTATAGTAAGTGTCCAAGACTTTTTCATAAACCCCTCCTAATTAACCATATGCGCCAAGGACATACCAAATATGTCCTCCAAGCCATATCAGCCCCAAGACATGCCATAGGGGCAAGCATGCCATTCAAGGATGAAGGGGGAGGCGCCTAAACCTTCCTAATGAAGCAAAGGCGCCAACTTCTCCCTATTATAGCCATAGGCACCAATGGGAGAAGTTTTCTCCCCGTTATACCCTTTTAGCCTATTGTCTCTTCATGACAACTTGTTATTGGGCCTCATTGGGTAAAGAACTAGCCCAAACTTCATTACATAGGTTGATTATGCCATTGGATCCAATCTAATGCAACCCTAATCCAAATTTGACCAATCTTCAACAATTTCGGGTCAACCTGCCAAAAATGAAGTTTCGCTCCAATAACTCTCTTCCATCTCATCAGGCCCATTGGCGCTAATGAAATCTCCCAAATAGATCCGACTTATCCAATAACTCAATCTAAAAGCTACCTGATCAATATGAAAACTCGAATATCAAGGTGTGTGACCTTGTAGGTTCCTCTGATGTTGGTAGTGATGAACTTAGGTCATCACAAGCAGTGAGTGGCACCTAGCAGTGCATCGCTGCTACCTAAGTCATCGGAATGGATATCGACATCGACATCCTCATCATCGCAACTAGGTATAGATACATTATAGTCCCTTTGCCAAACTAATATCCGATTAGACAAGTGTGTCATCACTTATTTTCACCCAATCACATGGTCATCACTAAATCAGGTTCTCACCTGGGTATGGCCATACACTTTCAGTCATAGAACCATAGAGGAGCTCCATGGATATCAAGCTTCCTTCCAGAAGGGGCAAATCCTCTATTTGTTCATTGACCTTCTCATATGGATCATGATATACTCAAAGACAACCGTTATAGCCTACTGATGCGTTGCATTTACACCATGTTTTTGCCTATATTTTAGATCATATTTTGAGCTTAATCGAATGATTTTGTGCTATTTTTAGTATTTTTGCTTTACTTTGCACGGAATCTTCACTTTTCTTGGTTTTAATGAAAATGTAGGTAAAATGGCATAAAAATGAAGGATTTTGAAGGGTTTGAGGCCAAAGCATGATTCCCGAGGAGATCGCGGGCCTACACGGTAAATTTGGGGCGAAAACGGTGAAGAACGAGAAATTTACGGCCTTGGCCGTATTGCAGATTTAGCCGTGAACGCGAAGACGAGCGGAAGGTGAAAAACGGCTAAGAGTCAGAATGAAATAAACTTTCACGGGTGTGGCCGTAATTCCATCATGGACCGTGAAACTTTCTGTGACCGAAAACATTATACACAGAAATATTTACGGCCGCAGCTGTAAACACATCACCGACCGTAAAAACTTTCGCCCGGCGAGTTTTTTACCCGTTTCTCCACCGATTCGAACCGGATTTGAACCAAACCTTGCAGAAACGTTCGCTGATGGGTTCCAAACCGGTCTAACTATAAATGATCAGATACTATAAGTGAGAAGGAGGATGATTCAGATGGGGACAAGCAGCGACGGCGACAGAGGCGACAACTTGATTTCTGAGCATACTCCGGTGAGATTCCACACGAATTCGACGATCGATCCACTCTTCCTCATCTCCAGAACGAGGAGAAGACGGTTTCGTTGTTCTTTCTGTGATTTCTTTGCAAATTCTTAGAAGATATTTAGTCATTCATCATAAACATGTATTTCCTTAGCAGTATGAGTGAGTAGATACCTTTTTCAGGATTATTTGATGTAGGACGGAAGCACATGATGAAATACTGATTTAAAATTTAATTATTTATTTTTTTGTTTTTCAAAAATGTAAATTTCAGAAAGCAGCCAAAAATATAGTGCTACAAAAATTAATCAGTTAAGAAAAGTAGCTAAGCCATGCAGGATGATCCATTTGAAAAATATATAAATCAACTTAACCAAATTGTAGACTAGAAATTGTTCTTTTAAAGCGTGTCAAATTAGATAGTAGATTCCCATTCGAGCATGTAGATTTTCTACAACAAAAACACTAAACAGATTGCTAATCAAAGAGCTGCAGAAATTTGGAAGTACAGAATCGTATCAGTCTTCAATGTTTGCCAGGCTACCTAGGTTGATCTGTTGAGTTTAGAGTCAGTTCAACTAGTCCAAGAGGTAGAACGAGATGTATACTTTATAACCTGACCAAAGTTCGAGACCTTTGTTGTGCCGCTTGCTTAAAGTACCTGCAGAAATAAGCGTAATCAGATTAATATGAAAGAACAAACAAGAAACGAAAGAACAGGGGAAATCTGGAAGATGGGTTTGCATCGATCAATGGTGCCGGAACAGGGGTTGCTCGGCAGAGGCATTGGGGACGAAAGGAGGATGAGGAGGCGTTGATGTCGTCGGAGCACCGATGGCTAGTGGTGGGGCGAGGTGAGGATGGCAACACTAGCGGAGGCGGAGGGGCGCTGTGCAGCAGAACAGGGGAGTAGCGATTTGAACAGAGGTTGTCGGCGGTCGTCCGGTGGTGCACGATTGCCGGACCTGTTACAACTGGGAGACACTGTGATGGTGACGACAGGGTGGCCGAAGTTTGGGGGTGAACGGAGACTGGTCGGAGGAGAACGACGATGAAGATGAAACTAGGGCGGAATCAGGGCGAGAACAGGGGATCGAAAGGAAGTTTCAAATCCGGTGATCGGTGTGGCGGATGGGCGGATGCCGGTGGCTAAAGGTTCATCTGCGGGAAGGAAAGGGCTGGCCGACATTTTGTGGAGATCCGGCATATAGATCATCGGAGGCGAGCTCTCAAAATTTCGGAATCCTGGAAACGGGGAACCATGACTGGTTGGGTTGATTTCTGGAAGAAGGAGAGGGTGAGAATAGAGGAAGAGAGGAGGAGAGGAGGGCTCAGTGCTAGAAGGAGATGAGGGAGAAGAGCATCCAATAGAAGAGGAAGATTACTAGAAAACTACTTCATACGATTCAATTTCAAAACTCGTTGTTACAATGATTCATGTAATAGATACATATAGGGTGAAGATGCTGCAGCTGAACGTTGCTCTTTCCTTCATCGGCAGCACATAGACGTTGCAACTTTCCTTGTGTGTTGAACTTGGGCGACTGGGCTGAGCGAAGGTGGCTGCAAGAGCCATTGGCGTTTCCATTCTTGGCTACAAGGTAGTGTTGCGAGGTTTGGTGTTGACTTGGCCTCAATTGGTTGATTTCAAGCTGGTGCATTTTTGATGTGGTTGGATTGCTTGGCATATGCAAACCAGAATTTGTAGAATCCAACAACTTCTTCTTTACAGAGCTTGAACGTTTTGAGATTCTTCAAGGGGTTGAAGTAGTTCTTTTCCATTATTGAGCTAGCTTTAGGATTGAGCAGGCTAGCTTATTTGAGGGCTTCCGAGCCTTTGACTAGGGTAGTCATAGGCTCCACTTGTTTCTTCGTGGCTTGTGGTCGCTGCCTCCATCATTATTAGGCATAGCCCTTTGATTTTTCATGTAACCCGTAAATTACCTTGGCCAAGTAATCTTACGTCTTAGACGAAGCGAGAAGGACCGAGTGGTGAATCGCAACGTCATACCTATTTCGATTAAGCCTTCGAATCTAATCATGAGAGTAGGTTAGATTCGTCTGAAGGAATTAACCTGCTTTTCATAGAACTCAAGGGGTTTTATTAGGTCAACTGTCACGAGAGTAGGGCGTTCACCTAATTGAATAACGTATTACGCTCCATGAAGAGGTAATATGTACAATAGGAAAAGTACCTTTCAGGATAGATAAGTTTATTGATTGAGTTATTTTTATGCGATTCATGTTTATTAGTGTAGCGAACCCATGAATTCCCGATACTTTAGAAATCAAGTCTCTTAAAAGCTGTTTCTGAGTTTGTGTCGTGCGTAGAAGTTAGAACAACCAAAGATTGATTCCGCCTAAATTCAAACATATCAAGAAGTCAGTACTTAGCTACGTAGTCCTCGTTCGGAACGATAATCTTTTATTACTTCGATAAATCCGTGCACTTGCGGATAGCTATCACCTCCCAACTACGGCAAGCTGTTAGGTTGCATCAAAGCATGTCCCTAACCAAATAGAATAGTCAATGACCTTAAGTCAATGGATCAATGCATCTCCTATCACTTGTGAGGATAACTGATGTAGGGACACATCCAAGAAGATCAACAAGACTCCGGAAACCACCAATCAGATATGGAATGCCTACATGATTAGTATATGGTTGTGACATTTTGGACTTATGAGTATGTTGTTGTGATATTTTGGGACTTGTTTAAAAATTCCGCATTGTATGTTGTAAACGCTACTCTATTTCCTACATTTGTGTTGTTGTTGTGATATTTAGCCTAGGATTTACTTTCAAGTCTTTGTTTTTATTTTTGTAGTGATTGTAGTAGGATGTTTAGCCTAGGAATCTTGCACATGTAATGCACTTACAAGCATCTATTCCCTCAACTATTTGGCAATGGCATGGCAACTCAATTCACAACCGGCTCCATCAAAATGAAGTCAAGCCAACATCCAATTCCAGCTCAAACAAAGGCTCCATCAAAATGAAGTTCAGTCAACATTTTCAAAGGACAATCTCCAGCTCAATTTTAGCAAAATCATGTCCAGCTCAATCCAGCCCAAATATTGCAGCCTCAATGTAATCAATCCAATATCTGAACAGGTCAACATTATGCATAGTCAACATTCAAAGCCGACACAGATCAAGCCCACAAATCAGGCCAACCATCAAGAGAAGATCAACCAAAGATGATATGCAGGATATTTACCAACGGCTACAAAGCTCTTTCTAGCATGAGCAAAGGAGTGTTACTAACGCCAATACCAGCCATTACCCAATCACATTTTAGCATCAAATCTCAGCCATGGAATGCCAAGAGTTGCCACAAAATATGAACGTTAAGGGTTAGGTTTAAAGCCTTGTAATTTCCACACTTTGGACCTTAGTCGATTACAATTTGGAAAAACCTTGGGTTAGCGTTGTCTTGTCCGTGTAAGAGTTGAGCTTGCTCCTCTTGAGAGTTGAGCTTGCTCCTCTCCTTATCTTCCTCTTCTTGTCTCTTCTATCTTCTCTTATCTTCTTCCTTTTGCTGCCGACCACCTAAACTGCCCACACTGCTCACGCTACTATTCCATTGCTGCTGATCGTAAACTCTTGCAAGATTCCCTATGGCTAGAACTTGAAGGCCTTAAAGCGCAACCTCAAACTTCTTGGAGTGTTCTCAGCTGGAACCACTACCATCAAGACCTAGAAGGGGTTCGGCCCCTTCCCTTGAGGGGGCCTCAGGTGCAATCCTTCCGATCCAATCCCTCAATATCACATACTTAATAACTCATCAACCAAACATTACATTTAGTGAGCTACTTACCTAAGGTGATTCTTGGGCTAGAAAATCATTTTTCATCAATAACTCATCACCAAGTCATTGCCTCACAGTGGTTCAGTCCAGTATATCTACCACTCATATACCCATATGCCTGCGCTAGCACCTCGTGCCTAACCAGCCCATATACTAGTCTCACAGGAACCATAGCTGTCTCATATCCACTAAGGTACATCAACTGGGGACAAGAGTTTGAGCACAGATCCAATCTGTATCCAGGGACATTATCATGTAAGTACACAATCGCAGATGCAAACAAACAATGATAATGACAATGCTAGAATGATATATAAAATATCGGAGTCAAGTAGTACAAAGATAGACCAATACTAGGTCTCAGGGCATATACACCAACACATTACCCAAAGGGGATTTCTGATAAGTTGTCATGAAGAGTTACTTGGGCTTAAGGGGAAGAAACAAAGAGGTAGGCGCATATTGAATCCTAGTTAGACTAGGATCGGCACCTATGCCTTAATTGATGTATTTCATGTGATTAATTAAATTTGAATTTGAATTAATCATATGAGATTTTAGTGGAGATAAAATAGGGGCTGATTATTTAAATTAATTAGAGTCCTAATTGGATTAGGACTTGATTAATTAAATTCTTAAAATCGTGCTCTAATCTCCTAATCCTTCTCCTTTACTCAAACCGCCTATAACTCCTATAAAAGAGTCCCTAACCCACCTCTCCACATACACACAATTCTCTTGGAGGTGTGGAGAACAAGGAGGAGCACAAGATAGGAGCTCTTCTTCCATCAAGGTCGCAAGCACTTTCCTCCACCTTCCATTGGCACAAGTGAAGCAAGGCTGGTGGCACCATTGTATTCTTCTTCCTCTTGCCACATCCTCTTCCTTGTTGGTGGCACAAGAGATCTTGGAAGACTCTCCCTTGGCATGGATCTTCTTCCCGAGGCTAACACCGGGCGTGGAAGAAGAAAACTCAAGCATCGGTTGTGTGCGAGACTGCAGAGGGAGAACACTTGGGCGCCTACATCCACATCTCCATAAATGGCTTTAAGGTATTATCTCTTACTCACCGTGTCGATCCCCTTGCAAGCATCGATCTTCTGGGTTTTTGGGACTGGCCTGTTTCAGGGATTTGCTTCCGCTTGTATCTCTGATGTATGTAAAATTTTTTAAAATCTCTGGGGTTTTCCAACAAGCACCTCATGCCTAACCAACTCATATACCAGTTCACATATACCAAAGCTGTCTCATATCCACTCAGGTACTTGACTGGTGACAAATTTTGAGCATAGATACAATCTGTCTCCAGGGACATTATCATGCAAGTATACAATGAACGCAGATGTAAACAAAGAATAATAATGACAATGCCAGATTGATATATATAAGATATCAACATCAAGTAGTACAAAAGATAGACCAACAATGGGTTCAAGGGCATATACACCAACACTAGGTGGCTAGGGCTATCAGAAGATGAGAGATACATTATGCACCCCCTAGCCCCTTGTTTATATATATAGTTTCATAGTGGGTTCCAATACTTAAGTCATGAATAAATTAGATTTATTCCAAATAAATGAATATAAATATTTATTATTGCTCTTAAGATGTGGGCCCCTCCAGTTACTTTTAAATCAAGTTAACAAGCCTCTGAATAAATTTGGCCCAAAATATGTCACTTGACCTATTGACTAAACCTTGTCAACCGAGGTCAAATGTGGTCACCTGAAGGTCAACTAAGATCAACAGATATCAAAATGAAACTTGACTCTATATGATCATCTCTTACTCATCAGGTGCATCCGAGATACATCAGATTCCCTAGTAGATCCGAATAAACCAAATGACTCAATCATAGGCTACCCGATCAATACGAGATCTCAAGTGTCTAGGTGTGTGACCTCGTAGGTTCTTTAAATGTTGGCAATGATAACCTCAGGTTCATAAGCAATTAGTGCCACCTAGCAATACATCATTGCTACAAAAGTCATAAGAATGGATGTCATCATTGATAGCCCCTAAACTATGACAAGGTACATGTACACTTTTAGTCCTTTTGCTAAACCGATATTTAGATTGGATAAGTGTGTCACACTTATTTGACCCAATTTAATGGTCATGACTAAAATAGGTTCTCACGTAGGCATGACCATACACTTTCAGTCCTGCATCCATATGTGGGGCGCTTATGGACATCAAAATTTCAATTAATGAAGGGAAAATCCTCTATTGGCTCATTGAACCTCTCATATGGCTTGTGATATACCTAATGACAACAGTTATGACTTCCCTGCTACAGCGAAGTGTTAAGTTATATCAAAGTGCATCATGTTGGTGTATATGCTCTAAGACCTATGGATAGTCCGATATGTGTCACATTTACCTGTGATATTTTGCATATCTTGGCATTGTCGTTGTTGTGGATTTCGTACATCAGCATCATATATACATTTGCATAAATAATTTCTCTAGAGATAGATTTTATCTAGTCTCAGAGATTGTTCCCGGTCGAGTACCCTAGTGGATATGGGACAATTATAGTGCATGTGAGACTAGTATATGTGCTGGTTGAGCACGCATTACTAACGCATGCGTATGGGTATATCAAGTTAGATATACTGGACCGACCCGCCATGAGGATTCAACTTGGTGTCATAAATTGATCTCATAGAGGCAAAGGTACATTTGTCCTTGACTTGACGTCATTGGTATCTCTATATGGTACATGGTGCACTTTGCTATTGAAAGGAGTCCCCAAAAAGGGGGGGGGGGCGAAACCCTGATAGGAGGCGCAACAAAAACTCTAGCGGAATCTAGGGTTTCTAAAAGGATCGCATAGCATGTAATATATTCAACTTTCAATGAGAAGCGATTCTTACCATTGCCATCGCTTAGATGGTGTCTTGGAAGGAAAGGCGCAAATGCTCCTTCTCCTAAGGTGACGCACACAATTGATGTCGCCTACTCTTCCTTAGTGCTCCTTGTGCTAGCAAGGCTCCAAGATTGTCTTGCCGAATGGAAAAGGGAGAGATCACCTTGCTTGGCCGAATATTTCCTCTTGTCGTCTACACTTCTCCACACGAGAATGCAAGCGCCGAATACTCAAGTTGGCGACAAAGGCGTGAAGAGGCAAGTTTCATGAGGCGTGGTCACGTAAGTGATCATGCTTTCTAAAAATAGAAAGCCACTTACTCACATGCGATCATGGGTTTACCCCAATCACAAACTCCTCTTAGATTGAACCATGCGCTCAACCAATGAGCTGGTTCAAATCGATTTGGTTCAATAACCAAATAAACCAAGCAATCAGTCCAGACCACAATAAACCCTAAGGCTCTTGATCTGACCGTCGATCTCTTGATGCTCCTGATCACACCGATCCAGCATCCATTCTCTCAATCGAAGCTTACCGATCTCAAGCCCTAATCAATCAAACATGATCAGACCAGATCTCACTTACAATCAGAGATTAAATCCCTTTAAACTGAACCTGAATAATTCAGTCCACACGATCTGACTTAAGTAAGCCATATCATCAAATTGTGCGACCCTGAGGGTTTCCTTTAAATGTCGGTAATGATAACTCACGTTATCACGATCAGTGAGGGGTATCTAGCAACACATCACTGTCTCCCGATATAAAGAAAAGAGTCTTCCAAGACTACACCCAAACCACAGCACAAGTGTGAATCAACTCACTAGGCATACAAGATTCCTTTGCCACTGGATGTTCTTATTGGACAAGCGTGTCAAGCCTGTAGCTCCAATATGATGAGCATGATTAGATCAGATGAACATAGTCACCTGGGTATGGCCATACTCTTTTCTCAATCATCTCATCCAGGGGGCCCCTTTAGAACATCACACTCCTTAAACAAGGAGACGGCAATCCTATGTCTATCACTAGTGCCCTAACCTGACTCAAGCTCACCATCCAAGATAGTCTATAATTATTATGTTTCAAATGATATTGAACTACCTCAAAACAATGACAATCATCATTTAGAAACACAAGTGATCTCAAGTCAGAGGAAATGTGCCACTTGTTGCAATCAAGGATTATTCACATTGTGACAAGCAATTGAATAACCTAGTAGGGTCTGTCCAGTACATCCAATGTACCCATGAGTCTACATCTTATTCCATGCTCGAAGCACCCTATAAGATTAGAACACATATTAGTCTCAATCATATCAAGGCTGTCTCATGTTCACCAAGATATATCGACTAAGGACTTTACTACATGTCAGCCTAGCTGAACACCATTGAGACATTATTCAGAAGTACAATTATTGCAGCAGATAATGTAACTAACTGAATAACAACCATTGCCTTTATAAACATAAAAGTTTATACATGATACTGTTACAATCCCAAGGCCTCAAACATTAGCCTTTAGGGCATACCCCAACAATCTCCCACTTGCACTTAATCTAATGGTTGAGAAATCTCAAACCCATATTATTACAGTGCTTCACATGCTTCTGCTGCGCCAGAGGCTTAGTAAGCGGGTCAGCCAGATTGTCATCTGTATGAACCTTGCAGACTTTGATCTCGCCACGATCTATGATCTCCCTGATCAAATGAAACCGTCTCTGTATGTGCTTGGACTTCTGGTGCGACCGTGGTTCCTTTGCTTGTGCGATTGCTCCAGTGTTATCACAGAAGATAACCAAAGGATCTGCACTCGAAGGAACAACACCAAGTTCCTGAACGAACTTACGAATCCACACTACCTCCTTGGATGCTTCCGAGGCTGCAACATACTCGGCTTCTGTTGTGGAATCTGAAGGAACCCCTAACTAAGGGGGAAGAAACCCTAAGCATGCTCATCTATCATGCATAGCGGAAAGAGGGCTTCAAGTCAAGATCGGATATGAAACAATATGATCAACTTGAAACTAGAAATCATACCAATGCCATGGACTTGGATCTCGGCTTGGAAGAAGAGATCAAGATAGGTCTCCTCCAAAGTGTGCCACACACAAGATGAAGTTGGCTCACTCCTTGGGGTCGCTTGTGCTAGCAAGTCACTCAAGGAATCTTCACTTGTCGAATGGAAGGGATGATGAACTTCCTTGTTGCCGAGAGTTCCTCTTTGCCCAAGCTCTCCTTCTCGTCGTCAACCACACCTCAACCAATGTCCAAGGCGTTGATGAGAAGAGTTCCAACGCATAAGCGTTTTTGGCGTTAAGTGAAACCGGCCCCCTTTGATGACTTTCCATAAATGGAAGCTCATCAAAGCATGCGCTCAAGCCATAACCCAAACGCATTTGAGCATTGAACCATGCGTTCACAATTGTGAACCGGTTCAAGCTAAACCGTTCGATTCAACTTTGGTTCATGAACCAAACCGAAATGGCTCAAGCCATGTGGTCTAGACCATATTGAACCCCAAGGCTCATGATCTAACCATTCATCACCTGATGCCCCTGATCTTTCCGATCTAGCATCATCTCTCTTGATCGAAGCTTACCGATCTCAAGCCTTAATCAATCAAACATGATCAGACCAGATCTCACTTACAATCAGAGATAAAATCCCTTTAATCTGAACTCAAAGAATCCAGTCCATTCGATCTGACTCAAGTAAGCCATATCATCAAATTGTGCGACCCTGAGGGTTTCCTCTAAATGTCGGTAACGATAACTTACGTTATCACGATCAGTGAGGGGTATCTAGCAACACATCACTGTCTCCCGATATAAAGGAAAGAGTCTTCCAAGACTACTCCCAAACCATTGCACAAGTGTGACTCCATTCACAAGGCATACATGTGTCCTTTGCCACTGGATGTTCTTATTGGACAAGCGGGTCAAGCTTGTAACTCCAATACGATGAGCATGATTAGATCAGATGCACATTGTCATCTGGGCATGGCCATACACTATCTCAATCATCTCATATAGGGGGCCCATTAGAACATCACACTCCTTAAACAAGGAGACGGCAATCCTATGTCTATCACTAGTGCTCTAACCTGATTCAAGCTCACCATCCAAGATAGTCTATAATCATTATGTTTCAAATGATATTGAACTACCTCAAAACAATGACAATCATCATTTAGAAACACAAGTGATCTCAAGTCAAAGGACATGTGCCACTTAGTGCTCACAAGGATCATTCACATTGTGACAAGCAATGGAATATCCGAGTAGGGTCTGTCCAGTACATCCAATGTACCCATGAGTCTACATCTTATTCCATGCTCGAAGCATCCTATAAGATTAGCACTCATATTAGTCTCAATCATATCAAGGCTGTCTCATGTTCACCAAGATATCTCGACTAAGGACATATAGCCTGTCAGCCTAGCTGAACAGCTTTGAGACATTAATCAGAAGTACACTTATTACCGCAGACAAGGTAACAACCTGAATAATAACCATGCCTTTTATAAACACAAGAGTTTATTACATGATACTTATACAATCCCAAAGGCCTCAAACATTAGCCTTAAGGGCATACCCCAACAATCTCCCACTTGCACTTAATCTAATGGTTGAGAAATCTCAAACCCATATTATTACAGTGCTTCTCATGCTTCTGCTGCGCCAGAGGCTTGGTAAGCGGGTCTGCCAGATTGTCATCTGTATGAACCTTGCATATTTTGATCTCGCCACGATCAATGATCTCCCGGATCAAGTGAAACCGTCTCTGTATGTGCTTGGACTTCTGGTGCGACCGTGGTTCCTTTGCTTGTGCTATAGCTCCAGTGTTATCACAAAAGATAACCAAAGGATCTGCACTCGAAGGAACGACACCAAGTTCTCTCACGAACTTACGAATCCACACTGCCTCCTTGGATGCTTCCGAGGCTGCAACATACTCGGCTTCTGTTGTGGAATCAGCAACAGTTGACTGTTTGAAACTTTTCCACACCACAGCACCTCCATTCAAGCTAAAAACATAGCCTGATTGCGATCGGAAATCATCCTGGTCCGACTGGAACGAAGCGTCAGTATATCCCTCTATACTGAGTTCTTCCTGACCACCATATATCAAGAACATATCTTTGGTCCTCCGCAGATATTTTAAGATGTTCTTGACCGCAATCCAGTGCGCCAAACCTGGATTACTTTGGAATCGACTGGTCACGCTTAACCCGTAAGCGACGTCTGGGCGAGTACACAACATCGCATACATAATGGACCCAATAGCCGAAGCATAAGGCGTATTGTCCATTTCATCTTTCTCAGTCTGTGTTTGTGGACACTGACTCTTCGAAAGATTCAGACCATGTCTGACTGGAAGATATCCACGTTTAGAATTCTCTAAATGGAATCTCTCCAGGACCTTATCGATGTAGGTACTCTGGCACAACCCGAGAAGCCTCTTAGATCTATCCCGGTAGATCTTCACACCTAATACATAGGCTGCTTCTCCTAGATCTTTCATCTGAAAACATTTTCCTAACCATGCCTTAACAGCATGCAGTTCAGGAATATCGTTTCCAATGATCAAGATATCATCGACGTAGAGGATTAGGAATGTAATCACGCTCCCACTAAACCTCTTATATACACACGGGTCATCTTCGTTCTTGATGAAACCAAACTCAGAGATTGATTCATCAAAACGAATATTCCAGCTTCTTGATGCTTGCTTCAATCCATAAATGGATTTCTTTAACTTGCATATTTTATGACGATCTGATGGATTAGTGAAACCCTCAGGTTGTGTCATATACACATCCTCATCCAGATTTCCATTGAGGAAAGCTGTCTTCACATCCATCTGCCAGATCTCATAATCGTAATATGCAGCTATCGCGAAAAGAATCCGAATAGACTTAAACATGGCTACAGGTGAGAAAGTTTCATCATAATCTAACCCGTAGATTTGTTTGAAACCTTTCGCAACTAGCCTGCCTTTATAGGTAACCACGTTACCATCCATGTCAATCTTCTTCTTGAAGATCCATTTACAGCCTATAGGGATTACTCCCGGAGGCGGATCAATCAAATCCCAGACTTGATTATCTGACATGGAGTCCATCTCGGCTCGCATAGCATCAAGCCATCTAGCTGACTCCGGTCCACTGACCGCATCCGCATAAGTTAGGGGTTCATCATTATCAATGATGTAGACTCCGTCATAGCGCTCAGGCTGTCGACGGATCCTACCCGATCTTCGCGGTTCCCGTGATATCTGAGCCTCAGATTGTTCAATAACCTGATCTACCGGCTCAGGCACATCCAACTGTGCTTGACTACTTTGTCCTTCCTCTGGATTTTCATCCAGCTTTATTTCTCTCCCACTGGCCTCTTGCAGAAGAAACTCCTTCTCAAGAAATATGGCCGTCCGAGCAACAAAAACCTTGTTCTCTTTGGGATCGTAGAAATAATAACCCTTAGTTTCCTTAGGGTAACCGACAAAGATACATTTGTCAGATCTGCTCTCTAGTTTCCCAGAGGCGAGCTTTTTGACATAAGCCTCGCAACCCCAGATTTTGATAAATGTCAAGCTAGGCTGTTTCCCATACCATAACTCATATGGCGTCTTTGAAACTGCCTTGGATGGCACTCGGTTTAGTACCTTTGCAGCTGTTTCCAGTGCAAAACCCCAAAAGGAGTATGGAAGAGTAGCCTGACTCATCATAGAACGAACCATATCAAGTAACGTTCTATTTCTCCTCTCGGACACACCATTCCATTGCGGTGTTCCTGGCGGAGTGAGCTGTGAGATAATCCCACACTCCTTCAGATAGTCAGTAAACGCATGACTCAGGTATTCACCACCTCGATCAGAACGAAGTGCCTTGATATTTCGGCCTAACTGATTCTGTACTTCATTCTTGAACTCTTTGAACTTGTCAAAAGATTCATTTTTATGTCTCATTAAATAGACATACCCATACCTACTGAAATCACCAGTGAAGGTAATGAAGTACTGATAGCCACCTCTGGCATGTTTACTGAAAGGCCCACACACATCACTGTGTATAAGGTCCAGTAAACCTGAAGTCCTTTGACCTTTGTGAGGAAAAGGAGACTTCGTCATTTTACCCATTAAACAAGCTTTGCATGTCTCAATCTCCTCATAGGAGAATGATCCCAGCAGTCCATGTTCATGCAACCGCTTAATGCGCTTCTCGTTTATATGGCCTAAACGACTATGCCATAGCAAGGTGCTGTCATCAGCATACTTGGCTTTCTTATTATCAATGTTTTGTATAGAATTTTCCATGTCCAACATGTATAACCCATTGTTAATTGAACCAGTTGCATACACAATATTATCATAAGTTAAAACACACTTTGAAATCTTGCATTCAAAGGCAAATCCTTTCCTGACAAGAGCAGGAATGGAGATAATATTCTTGGTAATACTGGGTACAAAATAACAATTGTTTAATTCTAATACAATGCCAGATGGTAAAGTAATGAAATAGTCTCCTACAGCAACAGCAGCAACCCGTGCCCCGTTTCCAACTCGTAGGTCTACCTCATGCTGTCCCACCTGCCTTCTTCTCTTGAGTTCCTGCACATTTGAACAAATGTGAACTCCACATGCAGTGTCTAACACCCATGATATAGAAGAAGATGAAACCATGACTTCCGTCACGTATATACCTGAGCCAGAAGCAATGCTTCCCCTCTTATCTCCTTGGAGCGCTTTACAGTCCTTTTTCCAGTGACCCAGCTGGCCACAGTGGAAACACCTGTTGTCCTTCGACCGCTTCACCTTCTGTTTCAGGGCCTTACTGTAATTCTTGACAGGGGCCTTGCCCTTCTTCCCCTTCTTCTTGTTCCTAGAAGGAACCATCAAGACAGAGGTTGAAGGCTTACCCTTCAGAGTTTCCTCAGTTGTCAAGAGCATATTCAGCAGCTCTGCCGGCGTACAATCGATCTTGTTCATATTAAAGTTAATAATGAACGCATCGAAAGAAGGCGGGAGAGACTGCAGAATAATATCCACAGCAAGCTCCTGGTTGATGGTATGCCCCAGTTTCTCCAGAGCCTCCTTGTGCCCAATCATCTTGAGCACGTGAGCTCCCACTGGGCTCCCCTCAGCCAGTTTGCTCTGAAAGAAGAGCTTCGTCAGATTATAGCGTTCAGTCCTCGCCTGTGCAGCATACAGCATTTTGAGGTTTGCTATAATCTCTATAGCTGACATATCCTCATGCTGACGCTGCAGCGGTGGCGTCATAGACGCTAGCATCAGGCAAGCGACATCAATGCTATCATTGACGTGCTTTTCGTAGGCTTCCCGAACCGCCCTTGCGGCGTTCGGAGCGGGCTGCGGCGGTATCGCCGTCTCGAGGACATACAGTTTCCTCTCTGCCTTAAGAACAATCTTAAGGTGTCCGAACCAGTCAGAGAAGTTCGGCCCAGCAAACTTCTCCCTTTCCAGTAGGGATCGCACATTGAAGCTCATGGTGTTCGTTGCTGCAGGAATCTACAACAAGCAAGAACAGCAAGGTTAGTATCAATGTTTCAGAATCAATCCAGGACTTAAGAAAGATTCTTTTCTCACTATTTTGTCTGACTGAAAAATCCAGTAAACAGTCCGAAAGAGTAACACTCTTTTAGTGAGATGGGATCCAGATTTCATACTTGGTCTCCGCGTCCCGCTCAGGCGAGATAAGATGCACAGAGATGACAAGTACTAATTTCTGGTAGGCTGTGCCAGCCAATCGCCAACCCGTGCGATTCCCCTTCATCTTGGCAATCCAGCAGACTGTGCCAACTGAGTTGGTACAACACAGTCTCCGATCCCAGAGATGGCTGCCTCCATGTGCTACCATATGCGCCACATATGTAGCCAACATGGTCAAGCTGACCTGACCTACTCCCTGGACCACCACGTGCTATGCTGAGCAACGAGAGGGGATAAATCCCAACTCTGTAACACGCAGGTGAAATCCAGCACCGTCTGAAGATAGGTGGACGTGCCCACTGAGTGGGTTCAACACGGCTCCAACGATAATCAGAAAGGTGAGGTTTCGCGTCAGAAGGCTTACGAGCTTGATATGTTAGCGTTGGATTTTATCGGTCTTTTATCTTCTTAACTATCATACAAGTCCTATGGTGATAGCAGAAGATAAACTTAAACATGCAATTCTAATTATAAGCAATAAGAAGAAAGCATGATCTTATGTGGTAAAAGCCCATGAACCCTAGTAAGACCTTAATTTACTTAAGTCTTCACTTGAGCTCCTTGCATCTCATCTGGTCCAACCCAGTGCCCTAGCGCCAAGAGCACCTCAGGTGCACCACCAGATGAATGCCCCTCTTGGATGTGTGCACTTGTCTAATCAAAGTACATTTGATCTATCTAGACAAGGTTGACTCGCAGGTCAACTACATATTATAAATTAAGTACAATGTGATTCGCAGATCACAAATTAATTTACAACTTATCCAGGCTCGCAGGCCCCAGCACAGCACACAATAGGGCAACCCACATAAGACTAAATAAACAAGCATATGATTCAATCAACATGTGATCCATTCAAGAAATTAAATTTTGGAAAAACCCATGGCATCAATTTAATTTCCTTATGAGCCCTACAACCTTACAATGGTCCATTGATGGGGATCCACTCATCCATCTAGCTAGATCCTTTGCCCTTGCATGCACCGAGTCCTAACTGACCCGAGTTGACCTAATGGTCAACCATGCATGCCCCAAGGGCTGAACCACCCCATGAGTTTTGGCAAGCGGGTGTGACCCCGGGCCTAACTCAAGTGTGTTCAGTAGTTGTCTCAACCAGACCTCGCTACACGCCCTAGATGCAGTCAACCTATAGCCACCTTGTGCTTGCGCATAGGTGCTATTGGGTCAACCCATCTGAGCTGTCAGATGGTCTGATCAGACTTGGATCCAACCTAGTGGTGACTTCAACCTCATCAACCCATCTAAGGGTTTAATGTAGTGGCACCTTAGATCTAATGAAGCGCGCAAGAGGTAAGTTTTAGAAAACTTTTATAACATGCGCAATGTTACAAACAAACAACATGCTTGATAACCCTTAGATCTAAGGGGGTCCCCTTCAAGGGGGAGCGCATACTTTAGGAGGTCCCCTTCAAGGGGGAGCGCATACTTCAGGAACATATGATACAAGCGCAACATCATGAACATATGATACAAGCGCAACATCATGAACATATAAGCGCAACATCATGAAAACAAAGCATGCCTCAAGGAAACAGTAAGCGCAACATCATGTATGGATCACCAATACTTAAAGCAATCATATCGATCATATCATGAGCCTACCTCTGATACCAATTGAAGGAACCCCTAACTAAGGGGGAAGAAACCCTAAGCATGCTCATCTATCATGCATAGCGGAAAGAGGGCTTCAAGTCAAGATCGGATATGAAACAATATGATCAACTTGAAACTAGAAATCATACCAATGCCATGGACTTGGATCTCGGCTTGGAAGAAGAGATCAAGATAGGTCTCCTCCAAAGTGTGCCACACACAAGATGAAGTTGGCTCACTCCTTGGGGTCGCTTGTGCTAGCAAGTCACTCAAGGAATCTTCACTTGTCGAATGGAAGGGATGATGAACTTCCTTGTTGCCGAGAGTTCCTCTTTGCCCAAGCTCTCCTTCTCGTCGTCAACCACACCTCAACCAATGTCCAAGGCGTTGATGAGAAGAGTTCCAACGCATAAGCGTTTTTGGCGTTAAGTGAAACCGGCCCCCTTTGATGACTTTCCATAAATGGAAGCTCATCAAAGCATGCGCTCAAGCCATAACCCAAACGCATTTGAGCATTGAACCATGCGTTCACAATTGTGAACCGGTTCAAGCTAAACCGTTCGATTCAACTTTGGTTCATGAACCAAACCGAAATGGCTCAAGCCATGTGGTCTAGACCATATTGAACCCCAAGGCTCATGATCTAACCATTCATCACCTGATGCCCCTGATCTTTCCGATCTAGCATCATCTCTCTTGATCGAAGCTTACCGATCTCAAGCCTTAATCAATCAAACATGATCAGACCAGATCTCACTTACAATCAGAGATAAAATCCCTTTAATCTGAACTCAAAGAATCCAGTCCATTCGATCTGACTCAAGTAAGCCATATCATCAAATTGTGCGACCCTGAGGGTTTCCTCTAAATGTCGGTAACGATAACTTACGTTATCACGATCAGTGAGGGGTATCTAGCAACACATCACTGTCTCCCGATATAAAGGAAAGAGTCTTCCAAGACTACTCCCAAACCATTGCACAAGTGTGACTCCATTCACAAGGCATACATGTGTCCTTTGCCACTGGATGTTCTTATTGGACAAGCGGGTCAAGCTTGTAACTCCAATACGATGAGCATGATTAGATCAGATGCACATTGTCATCTGGGCATGGCCATACACTATCTCAATCATCTCATATAGGGGGCCCATTAGAACATCACACTCCTTAAACAAGGAGACGGCAATCCTATGTCTATCACTAGTGCTCTAACCTGATTCAAGCTCACCATCCAAGATAGTCTATAATCATTATGTTTCAAATGATATTGAACTACCTCAAAACAATGACAATCATCATTTAGAAACACAAGTGATCTCAAGTCAAAGGACATGTGCCACTTAGTGCTCACAAGGATCATTCACATTGTGACAAGCAATGGAATATCCGAGTAGGGTCTGTCCAGTACATCCAATGTACCCATGAGTCTACATCTTATTCCATGCTCGAAGCATCCTATAAGATTAGCACTCATATTAGTCTCAATCATATCAAGGCTGTCTCATGTTCACCAAGATATCTCGACTAAGGACATATAGCCTGTCAGCCTAGCTGAACAGCTTTGAGACATTAATCAGAAGTACACTTATTACCGCAGACAAGGTAACAACCTGAATAATAACCATGCCTTTTATAAACACAAGAGTTTATTACATGATACTTATACAATCCCAAAGGCCTCAAACATTAGCCTTAAGGGCATACCCCAACAGAATCAGCAACAGTTGACTGTTTGAAACTCTTCCACACCACCGCTCCTCCATTCAAGCTAAAAACATAGCCTGATTGCGATCGGAAATCATCCTGGTCAGACTGGAACGAAGCGTCAGTATATCCTTCTATACTGAGTTCTTCCTGACCACCATACACCAAGAACATATCTTTGGTCCTTCGCAGATATTTTAAAATGTTCTTGACTGCAATCCAGTGAGCCATACCTGGATTACTTTGGAACCGACTGGTCACGCTTAACCCGTAAGCGACGTCTGGGCGAGTACACAACATCGCATACATAATGGACCCAATAGCCGAAGCATAAGGCGTATTGTCCATTTCATCTTTCTCAGTCTGTGTTTGTGGACACTGACTCTTTGAAAGATTCAGACCATGTCTGACTGGAAGATATCCTCTTTTAGAATTCTCTAAATGAAATCTCTCCAGGACTTTATCGATGTAAGTACTCTGGCACAGCCCGAGAAGCCTCTTAGATCTATCCCTGTAGATCTTCACACCTAATACATAGGCTGCTTCTCCCAAATCTTTCATCTGAAAACATTTCCTTAACCATGCCTTAACCGCATGCATTTCAGGAATATCGTTTCCAATGATCAAGATATCATCGACGTAGAGGACTAGGAAAGTAATCACGCTCCCACTAAACCTCTTATATACACACGGGTCATCCTCGTTCTTGATGAAACCAAATTCACTGACTGATTCATCAAAACGAATATTCCAGCTTCTCGATGCTTGTTTAAGTCCATAAATAGAATTCTTTAACTTGCATATTTTATGACGATCTGATGGATTAGTGAAACCTTCTGGTTGTGTCATATACACATCCTCATCCAGATTTCCATTAAGGAAAGCTGTCTTCACATCCATTTGCCAGATCTCATAATCATAATATGCTGCTATCGCGAAAAGAATCCGAATAGACTTAAACATAGCTACAGGTGAGAAAGTTTCATCATAATCTATCCCGTAGATTTGTTTGAAACCTTTCGCAACTAGCCTGCCTTTATAGGTAACCACGTTACCATCCATGTCAATCTTCTTCTTGAAGATCCATTTACAGCCTATAGGGATTGCTCCCGGAGGCGGATCAACCAAATCCCAGACTTGGTTATCTGACATGGAGTCCATCTCGGCGCGCATAGCTTCAAGCCATCTCGCTGACTCCGGTCCACTGACCGCATCCGCATAAGTAAGGGGTTCATCATTATCAATGATGTAGACTCCGTCATAGCGCTCAGGCTGTCGACGGATCCTTCCCGATCTTCGCGGTTCCCGTGATATCTGAGCCTCAGGTTGTTCAATAACCTGTTCTACCGGCTCAGGCTCATCCAACTGCGCTTGACTACTTTGTCCTTCCTCTGAATTCTCATCCAGTTTTATTTCTCTCCCACTGGCCTCTTGCAGAAGAAACTCCTTCTCAAGAAATATGGCCGTCCGAGCAACAAATACTTTGTTCTCTTTGGGATCGTAGAAATAATAACCCTTAGTTTCCTTAGGGTAACCGACAAAGATACATTTCTCAGATCTGCTCTCTAGTTTCCCAGAGGCGAGCTTTTTGACATAAGCCTCGCAGCCCCAGATCCTGATAAATGTCAAGCTAGGCTGTTTCCCATACCATAATTCATATGGCGTCTTTGAAACTGCCTTGGATGGCACTCGGTTTAGTACCTTTGCAGCTGTCTCCAGTGCAAATCCCCAAAAGGAGTAAGGTAGAGTAGCCTGACTCATCATAGAACGAACCATATCAAGTAACGTTCTATTTCTCCTTTCGGACACACCATTCCATTGCGGTGTTCCTGGCGGAGTGAGCTGTGAGATAATCCCACACTCCTTCAGATAGTCAGTAAACTCTCGACTTAGGTATTCTCCACCTCGATCAGAACGAAGTGCCTTGATATTTCGGCCAAGCTGATTCTGTATTTCATTCTTGAACTCTTTGAACTTGTCAAAAGATTCACTTTTATGTCTTATAAGATAGACATACCCATATCTACTGAAATCATCAGTGAAGGTAATGAAGTACTGATAGCCACCTCTGGCATGTTTACTAAAAGGCCCACACACATCGCTGTGTATAAGGTCAAGTAAACCTGAAGTCCTTTGACCTTTATGAGGAAAAGGCGACTTCGTCATTTTGCCCATCAAACAAACTTTGCATGTATCAATCTCCTCATAGGAGAATGATCCCAGCAGTCCATGATCATGCAACCGCTTAATGCGTTTCTTGTTAATATGACCTAAACGACTATGCCATAGCTGAAGGGTTTTAGAGGGGTCCCCTTCAAGGGGGAGCGAAACCCTATAGATAGCGCAAGTGGTCTTCTTTGTTTCAGCAGCGGAATTAGGGTTTAAACTTGATCGCATGCTATACTTTCATATGATCAACTTAAACAACAAATGAAAGATTCGTTACCATGGCCATGGGAAGGAGGCGGCTTGGAAGCAAAGAGCAAGATAGATCTTCTCCACAAGTGACGCACACAAAAGAGGGATGACTTCTTCTTGTTGATCTTTGTGCTAGCAAAGATCTTCAAGAGTCCTTGCCGAATGGAAGGGATAGGTTGAGATGCTTCCTTGGCCGAGAGCTCTCCCTTGTCGTTCACCTTCTTCCACACGAGATGGCAAGCAAGCAACGTCAATGACAAGCGAGCAAAAGCGTTTAGGCGATAACATCAAAAATGGCGTTACATGACTTCCCAAAATGGAAAGTCATGAAGCCATGTTCCAACGCCAAAACGCCTTCCTTCATGAACCATGCGTTCACATAGTGAACCGGTTCATTCTTTGGTTCAATTCGATTTGGCTCATAGACCAAAATCAAACCAAGCCAAGCCAATACATGGTCTAGACCTTCTATGAACCTAATGGCTCAAGGTCTAACCGTCCATCTCCTGATGCTCTTGATCTCACCGATCTAGCATCTCCTCTCTCGATCGAAGCTTACCGATCTCAAGCCCTAATCAATCAAACATGATCAGACTAGATCTCACTTACAATCAGAGTTTAAATCCCTTTAAACTGAACCCAACTAATTCAGTCCACACGATCTGACTTAAGTAAGTCATATCATCAATTTGTGCGACCCTGAGGGTTTCCTTTAAATGTCGGTAACAATAACTTTCGTTATCACGATCAGTGAGGGGTATCTAGCAACACATCACTGTCTCCCGATATAAAGGAAAGAGTCTTCCAAGACTACTCCCAAACCACAGCACAAGTGTGAATCAACTTCACAAGGCATGCATGTGTCCTTTGCCACTGGATGTTCTTATTGGACAAGCGGGTCAAGCTTGTAACTCCAATACTATGAGTATGATTAGATCAGACGAGCATAGTCATCTGGGTATGGCCATACACTTTCTCAATCATCTCATATAGGGGGGCCCCTTTAGAACATCACACTCCTTGAACAAGGAGACGGCAATCCTATATCTATCACTAGTGCCCTAACCTGACTCATGATCATTATCCAAGATAGTCTATGATCATTATGTTTCAAATGATATTGAACTACCTCAAAACAATGACAATCATCATTTAGTCACTCAAGTGATCTCAAGTCAGAGGACATGTGCCACTTAGTGCATTCAAGGATTATTCACATTGTGACAAGCAATATGAATATCCTAGTAGGGTCTGTCCAGTACATCCAATGTACCCATGAGTCTACATCTTATTCTATGCTCGAAGCATCCTATAAGATTAGAACACATATTAGTCTCAATCATATCAAGGCTGTCTCATATTCACCAAGATATCTCGACTAAGGACATATAGCCTGTCAGCCTAGCTGAACAGCTTTGAGACATTATTCAGTAGTACACTTATTACTGCAGACAAGGTAACAACCTGAATAATAACCATGCCTTTATAAACATAAGAGTTTATTACATGATACTGTTACAATCCCAAAGGCCTCAAACATTAGCCTTAAGGGCATACCCCAACAATAGCAAGGTGCTGTCATCAGCATATTTGGCTTTCTTATTATCAATATTGTGTATAGAACATTCCATGTCCAACAAGAATAAGCCATTGTTAATTGAACTAGTAGCATAGACAATATTATCTAAAGATAAAATACACTTTGAAATATTGCATTCAAAGGAAAACCCCTTCCTGACAAGAGCAGGAATGGAGATAATATTTTTAGTAATGCTGGGAACAAAGTAACAATTGTCTAGTTCCAATACAAGTCCAGATGGCAAAGAGATGAAATAGTCTCATACAGCAACAGCAGCAACCCGTGCCCCGTTTCCAACTCGTAGGTCCACCTCATGCTGTCCCACCTGTCTTCTTCTCTTGAGTTCCTGTACATTTGAACAAATGTGAACTCCACATGCAGTGTCCAACACCCATGAAATAGAAGAAGATGAAACCATGACTTCCGTCACGTATATACCTGAGCCAGAAGCGATGCTTCCCTTCTTGTCTCCTTAGAGCGCTTTACAGTCCTTTTTCCAGTGACCCAGCTGGCCACAGTGGAAACATCTGTATTCCTTCGACCGCTTGACCTTCTGCTTCAGAGCCTTGCTGTAGCTCTTGACAGGGGTCTTGCCCTTCTTCCCCTTCTTCTTGTTCCTTGAAGGAACCATTAAGACAGAGGTCGAAGGCTTTCCCTTCAGAGTCTCCTCAGTGGTCAAGAGCATATTCAGCAGCTCTGCCGGAGTACAGTCGATTTTGTTCATATTAAAGTTAATGATGAACGCATCGAAAGAGGGCGGGAGAGACTGCAGAATAATGTCTACAGCAAGCTCCTGATTGATGGTATGCCCCAGTTTCTCTAGAGCCTCCTTGTGCCCAATCATCTTGAGCACGTGAGCTCCCACTGGGCTCCCTTCAGCCAGTTTGCTCTGAAAGAACAGCTTTGTCAGATTATAGCGTTCTGTCCTCGCCTGTGCAGCATACAGCATCTTGAGGTTCGCTATAATCTCTATAGCCGACATATCCTCATGCTGACGCTGCAGCGGTGGCGTCATAGACGCTAGCATCAGGCAAGCGACATCAATGCTATCACTGACATGCTTTTCATAGGCATCCCGAACCGCCCTTGCGGCGTTCGGAGCGGGCTGAGGCGGTATAGCCGTCTCGAGGACATACAGTTTCCTCTCTGCCTTAAGAACAATCTTAAGGTGTCCGTACCAGTCTGAGAAGTTCGGCCCAGCAAACTTCTCCCTTTCCAGTAGGGATCGCACATTGAAGCTCATGGTGTTCGTTGCTGCAGGAATCTACAACAATGCAAGAACAGCAAGGTCAGTATCAATGTTAAGAATCAATCAGGACTTAAGAATGATTCTTTTTCTCACTATTTTATCTAGCTGAAAAATCCAGCTAAAACAGCCCGAAAGAGTAGAACTCTTTTAGTGAGATGGGATCCAGATTTCATACTTGGTCTCCGCGTCCCGCTCAGGCGAGATAAGATGCACAGAGAGTACAAGCACTAGTCTCTTGGTAGGCTGTCCCAGCCAATCGCCAACCCGTGCGATTCCCCTTCATCTGGGCAATCCAGCAGACTGTGCCAACTGAGTTGGTACAACACAGTCTCTGACCCCACAGATGGCTGCCTCCATGTGCTACCATATGCGCCACATATGTAGCCTACATGGTCAAGCTGACCCGACCTACTCCCTGGACCACCACGTGCTATGCTGAGCAACGAGAAGCGATAAATCCCTTCTCTGTAACACGCAGGTGTAATCCCGCACCGTCTGAAGATAGATGGATGTGCCCACTGAGTGGGTACAACACGGCTCCAACGATAATCAGAACAGTGAGGTTTCGCGTTACGAGCTTGATATTTTAGCGTTGGATTTTAACGGTCTTTTATCTTCTTGACTATCATGCAATTCCTATGGTGATAGCAGAAGATAAACTCATGCAATTCTAATTATAAAAGCAATAAATAGAAAGCATGCTGATCTTATGTGGTAAAAGCCCATTAAGCCTAAGTTAGACCTTAAATTAAACTTAAGTCTTCACTTGCTTTTCTTCATGGGTCTTTTGCTGCTCATCAGGGCCAACCCAGGGCCCAAGCGCCAACTGCAGCTCAGGTGCGCCTACCAGGGAAAATGCGCCTGGTGCCAGAGTCGAACCCTGGACCTCCCACCTGGTCAAGCCTCTGCTGCAAGCGCCTCTGCCAAGTGTGCTCTGTGCTCTTGTCTGATTAATTTACAAATTAATCTATCTAGACAAGATTGACTCGCAGGTCAATTACACTTTATAATTTAAATGAAAAGTGATGCGCAGATCACAATAAAAATATTTATTTACATTTAAATTCCAGGCACGCAGGCCCCAGCACAGCACACATTAAACATGGGCAGCCCACACAAGATTAAATAAACAAACATAGGCATCAATCAACATGTGATCCAATCATGAAAATTAAATTTTGAAAACCCCATAGGCATCAATTTTAATTTCCTTATTTGCCCTACAACCTTACAACGGTCTATTACTAGGGATCCACTCATCCAACCTAGTCAGATCCATTGCCCTTGCATGCACCAAGTCCTAACTGACTTGAGTCGACCAAAAGGTCAACCATGCATGCGCCAGGGCCGAACAACCCTCATGAGATCTGGCTAGCGGGTGTGACCCCAGGCCTAACTCATGTGTGTTCGCTAGTCGTCTCAATCAGACATCGCTACACGCCTGTCTGCAGTCGACCTATAGCCACCAGGTGCTTATGCACAGGTGCTATCTGGTCAACCCATCAAGGCTGTCAGATGGTCTGATCAGACTGTCTGGATCTTACCTAGGGGATGACTTCAACCCTAATAACCCGTCTAAGGGTTTAAAGCAGGGCCTTAGATCTATAATGAGTCGCGCATGTAATATAAGTTTTTGAGAAAACATACAATATGCGCCAACAAGAAACATGCGCCAAGGAGAAAAACATCTCTAACAAGCATGTAAAATTCGCCAACCACAACTATCGCATGTAACTTATAGATCTAGACATAGGATCACAAAGAAAGCAAACATATTATCATGTAATAACTTTGCTCTGATACCAATTGAAAGGAGTCCCCAAAAAGGGGGGGGGGGGCGAAACCCTGATAGGAGGCGCAACAAAAACTCTAGTGGAATCTAGGGTTTCTAAAAGGATCGCATAGCATGTAATATATTCAACTTTCAATGAGAAGCGATTCTTACCATTGCCATCGCTTAGATGGTGTCTTGGAAGGAAAGGCGCAAATGCTCCTTCTCCTAAGGTGACGCACACAATTGATGTCGCCTACTCTTCCTTAGTGCTCCTTGTGCTAGCAAGGCTCCAAGATTGTCTTGCCGAATGGAAAAGGGAGAGATCACCTTGCTTGGCCGAATACTTCCTCTTGTCGTCTACACTTCTCCACACGAGAATGCAAAAGCCAAATACTCAAGTTGGCGACAAAGGCGTGAAGAGGCAAGTTTCATGAGGCGTGGTCACGTAAGTGATCATGCTTTCTAAAAATAGAAAGCCACTTACTCACATGCGATCATGGGTTTACCCCAATCGCAAACTCCTCTTAGATTGAACCATTCGCTCAACCAATGAGCTGGTTCAAATCGATTGGGTTCAATAACCAAATAAACCAAGCAATCAGTCCAGACCACAATAAACCCTAAGGCTCTTGATCTGACCGTCGATCTCTTGATGCTCCTGATCACACCGATCCAGCATCCATTCTCTCAATCGAAGCTTACCGATCTCAAGCCCTAATCAATCAAACATGATCAGACCAGATCTCACTTACAATCAGAGATTAAATCCCTTTAAACTGAACCTGAATAATTCAGTCCACACGATCTGACTTAAGTAAGCCATATCATCAAATTGTGCGACCCTGAGGGTTTCCTTTAAATGTCGGTAACGATAACTCACGTTATCACGATCAGTGAGGGGTATCTAGCAACACATCACTGTCTCCCGATATAAAGAAAAGAGTCTTCCAAGACTACACCCAAACCACATCACAAGTGTGAATCAACTCACTAGGCATACATGATTCCTTTGCCACTGGATGTTCTTATTGGACAAGCGTGTCAAGCCTATAGCTCCAATATGATGAGCATGATTAGATCAGATGAACATAGTCACCTGGGTATGGCCATACTCTTTTCTCAATCATCTCATCCAGGGGGGCCCTTTAGAACATCACACTCCTTAAACAAGGAGACGGCAATCCTATGTCTATCACTAGTGCCCTAACCTGACTCAAGCTCACCATCCAAGATAGTCTATAATCATTATGTTTCAAATGATATTGAACTACCTCAAAACAATGACAATCATCATTTAGAAACACAAGTGATCTCAAGTCAGAGGAAATGTGCCACTTGTTGCAATCAAGGATTATTCACATTGTGACAAGCAATTGAATAACCTAGTAGGGTCTGTCCAGTACATCCAATGTACCCATGAGTCTACATCTTATTCCATTCTCGAAGCACCCTATAAGATTAGAACACATATTAGTCTCAATCATATCAAGGCTGTCTCATGTTCACCAAGATATATCGACTAAGGACTTTACTGCATGTCAGCCTAGCTGAACACCATTGAGACATTATTCAGAAGTACAATTATTGCAGCAGACAATGTAACTAACTGAATAACAACCATTGCCTTTATAAACATAAAAGTTTATACATGATACTGTTACAATCCCAAGGCCTCAAACATTAGCCTTAAGGGCATACCCCAACAGATATAACCTAATGCTCCACCATAGTAGGGGAGTTAAAACGGTTGTCATTGAGTGTATCATAACACATATGAGAGATTCAATGAGCAAAGACAGGATTTGCCCTTTCCTTAATTGAAAACTTGATATCCTTGGGTCAAACAAGTGTGACACACTTGTCCAATCTGGATATTAGTTTGGCAAAAGGACTATAATAAACAGGTACTTTGTCATAGTTTAGGGGTTGTCAATGATGATATCCATTCTGATGACTTGGTTAGCAATGATGTCATGCTAGGTGCCACTCATTGCTTGTGATGACCTGAGATTATCACTGCCAATGTCTAAAAAATCTATAGGGTTGCACACCTAGACACTCGAGATCTCGTATTGATTAGGTAGCCTACGATCGAGTCATTTGGTTGATTCGAATCTATTTAGGAGTCTAATGCATCATGGATGCATATGATTAGCCAGAGATGACTATATGAAATCATGCTACATTTTGACATTGACACGTCCCGCAAGTGCACGGTTATGTCGTAGTAATATAAAAGGTTGTCGAACCCACAGGGAACAAGGTTAAGTACCAGAAAGTCTAAATTTTTAATAGCTAAGGAGTTCAAAGTAGGGTTTGGATATCGATTATCTAAAAGCAAGAAATCAAAGCAACTACTGGAAGAGTGTATATGTGAGAGAGATTAGGGCTTTAGCATTCATCACGCTGACAATTCTAATTGCGCTAAAGATGATCTATTACATGAATTCACAGTTTTGCATAAGGAACTTTCCCTAAGGTACAAGATGCCCCCTCTCGGTGGTACACCTTGGTGTTTACCTAGACCAGTCTCCTACTCTTGCCGTGGATCATTCTAAACAAACCCTATGCATTCGATGGAAAGTTATGATACCCTCGAGTGAAAACCACACACTCTCGTATCATTGACTCAAAAGTCTTACAAAGGGAATCCACCAACACAACTCTCTTCTCGGTATGAATTGCGCCGGCTAAAACATGATAATATGTGGCCAAGGTAGAATCACAAAATAAGTGTAACAAAGTACAATATGCTCATATGAATAATCAAATAATAGATTTGAAACAACGTTTGCGATTAGGAATTGTCACGGGCTTCAACCAAGCCCTAAAATAGGTTTTACGCTACAATATTCATGAAGTCACACAAAAATCTCTCCATAATATCAAGAAAACTACAATCAAATGTTTATGAGGGGAAGGAGATGATGAACCGAATGTAATCTTCAAGAATCGACAAGCTCTGATGGTTCAATCCCTTGAAATCGCCTCCGAACAACGTTGTCATCATTTCTAGTTGCCCTAGCCTATTTGTCCGCCAATTTCTCAATGATTCGAAAGTTTTGGAGAGGGCTTTTATATCCTTTGGATTCGCCTCTCAATAAGCTTTCCAAAACATGCTCACTTGCCTAATTTGGACATCTCTAGGGATCAAAATCGAAGGAAATCCGAGTAGAGGTCGGACGCCCCAGTCATGATCACGGGTGAACCCCGCCAGGTTCACCAAGGCGGGGTTCACCAGGTGGTGAAGTCCTCTATATAGTTCTATCGAGAAAGAATCACTAGCGAACCCCGCCGGGTTCACCAGGTGGTGAAGCTTACTGTAGTCTTCTGCCAAAAATTCTTCCGAAAGAATCACAGGTGAACCCCACTGGGTTCACCAGGTGGTGAAGTGTTCTGTGAGTTCCGGTCATCAGCAAAAGCACCGGTGAACCCCGCCGGGTTCACCTAGCCGTTTTTCTGAAAATAACTCTGATTGAGCCCAAATTTGACGGGTAGCTTCGTCTTCTCGTAAGGAATCACCCCATGGCCTTAGAATCTTCAAAAGACTTCAAATTTGGGAGATTTCACCTAAAGTTTCACAAAAATAAGAAAAAGTGAAGATTCCAAAGCTTTTAAGTAAATAAGTCTTAAAGGAGTATAAAAACATCAAAATTGGCCTAGATTCATCATGGAATAATACCAAAAATCACTACTAAAATGCAAGGCATCAAACACTCCCAGACTTAAATCTTCGCTTGTCCATAAGCAATAAAATAATGAAATACATGATAGGTACAAGAGTAATCTTTTGTGTTGAAACATGCATCCAAATTAGAAAAATATCTACTAGTAATCCTTAGTCAAGTCAGAAGGAATCAAATGATTGGGTGTTTCGAGCATTTAGCAGTTTGATCCCACATTTTCTATAAGTTAAAGAATTCAGCCAGTAATAAACATAGAATTCACTCATGCTTGCACATTACTCATGCTATTCCAATTCATCCAAATCAAATCGTTGGGATTAACACAAATGTATTATTTAGGATAGGATATGCTAATTATAACATCGGACTTCAACTCATGTCCTTAGGTACCACTGCCAATTTTTCGCAGTGCCAAGTAGAGGAGTCTCTCTTTATATTTCAATTCATATCCTTAGGTACCACTGCTAATTTTTTTGCAGTGCCAAGTAGAGGAATCTAAGAGTTAATTTTTTTAAGTGTTAACATACCCTTTCATTTTTTAACAAACGAAGTGTCTTCCCAACAATAGAAAGGACTAAAGGAACGGATAGGTAAATGAGCATCTCAACATGAATTATATATAAACTACAAGCATAAGTTATTTGGACAATCATAGAAATATTCGACCCACTAGTGAATGGTCTAAAACAATTCAGATCACAAGATTTCAAAATCATAGACTTCATGAATATGTTCATAGAGTATTTCTAATACGGTGATGCATTGAACAGATCTTGATTATTCTTGACCAAACATGCATTCAACTATAAGAAATTAGCCTAGCTATCATAGGATCAAGGTTAGACATTATAAACCAATGACTGAACATTTAAACCCAACATCACATTATCTCAGAACAACCACATGCATAACTCATTCACAATTCACACACGATATGAGAATCATAGCAGAAATATCTAGATAAAACATAGAACCAATATCCAAACCAAGTCTAGACTCATCATGCATAATAGTCAAGGTGCCTAAAGAGGTGGACCAAGCCCACGAATAATGGCATATAAGTACAATGCCAATGACCATCCATCACACAAAGATAATAAATCGCAACCACAGCAAGTCAAATAACCACATGGCAATAAAGATAACAAACCAGAATAGAGATAGCTCACCCACTCTGAATGTCGCAGAGTCCTCTATGCGGAGTCATGTACGTGAGAGGGGCAGGTATCGATGCGGGCCTCCAGGGAAGCTACTTCTTCCTGCATGATTTAGAGCCAGAAGCCCGAGAGCTCTTACCCTTGCCACGTGAGGTATAGTCAGGTTCAGCCTCCTCATCCGAAGAGATGTCCATGCGTGCCATTTTCTCTTTGGAGAGAAAAGGGAGCCGCTCATTGATGAAGGATAGATTTATGCCCTAGAATCACCTTAGGTATGTAGCTCTTCTATGTTGTAGTTGTTAAATGCAAGATTAGATTTCAGATGGTTAAGGATTATAAGCACGCGATTCTAAAGATGGGGTGCAGCTGGTTAGAAGACACCTAGGCCCCCATATAGGAAGGGGGCCAAATCCTTCTCCTAGTAACTCAGTAAACTTTGATTGGATGCTTTAGATGGTTAGTCTTGGAAGATGGCGCAAGCTTCCTTCAGCTTCAGCAATCAACAAGATCCCAGCACTTCACTTCCCACAAGAGCAGAGGACCTCGGCAAGAGGGCAGAGAACATGGTGAAGGAATGGCGGGGCCTTCGGCTCACCCTCAAGAACAAAGAAAAGGGGCCAATGGCTCACCCTCAAGGAGACACAAGGGGCTAAAGGCTCACCCTCAATAAGCAACACGCTAATGATGCAAGTATTTTCTTTCAAAAGGGTAGGCTAGTGCATTGTGAAAAATACATGGGCTTTAAACCCTTACACCCGACGTTCATATTTTGAATGGTCGCTTGGCATTCTGGTCTAGTTGGAATTTTGAAATCCTGTGTTTAGTTAGGTTGGCGGTGCAGAGTGGCTGAGAGTATATTTCTTGCGCATGCAGGTAGCTTGTACTCTTGGTTCAGGACGGAGGCTAACATTGATCTAGGTTGGCTGGGCTGGATTTGGGCTTGTGGACCCAATGCTTTTCGGCTGGACTTGGACTTGTTCCTTGTTCATGTTGTATTGAGTTAATGTTACTGGATTTGATTGTTACTTGCTAAAGATATATCTAAGATAGGTTTGAACTTGATCTTTGTTGATATTGCTTTGAACTGATGCTACTAGAATTGTTGCTGAGGTTTTATCTGAGCTGGGTCCTTGCAGTGTTGTCATTGTGTTGACTAGGGTTTGAATTTCGGTTGACCTTGAGAATACCTTGAGCTTGTGATTGGGTGATCTGGGTGCCATGTAGGTGCCATTACATGTGATAGATTCCTAGGCTAAACATCCTACTACAATCACTGATGTGTGCTATACTATCACACCACTTACCGCAAGCGTGACGGCTTTAGATGATGTACCTCATTGGTCTCCAACCCATTGGTTGTGATTCAGTGCCATGTCCTCCAACAGATTCATTGTATCATCGACGTTCTTAATCATAATTGCTGCACCAGCGGCTGCATCAACAGTAAGACGCGTATTATAGTTAAGACCATAGTAAAATGTATGAACAATTTCTGATTTTTCCAAGCCGTGGTATAGGCATAGACGTTGAAGCTTCTTGAATCTCTCCCAAACTTCATACAAAGATTCCCCATCTTTTTGGGTGAAACCAGTGATCTGGTTTCGCAGTTGAACAGTTTTACTTGGGGGAAAGTACTTCGAAAGAAATGCTAGAGAAAGTTGTTCCCAAGTTGTAAGCGATTCAGGTTGGAGAGAATATAGCCAGTTTCGAGCTCTTTCTCGGAGAGAGAATGAGAAGAGTCATAGTCGTAGCGTGTCACTAGAAACTCCATTCATATTAATCATGCCACATAACTCCAAGAATATAGACAGATGCATGTTTGGGTCTTCGGATGGTCGGTCTCTGAATTGGTTCTGTTGAACCATCAATAAAAGAGAAGGCTTTATCTCAAATTTGTTAGCCTCTACTAGAGGTCGAGAAATACTTGAATGAAGACCCTGCACATTTCGAGCAGCAAAATCCTTCAGAGTTCTATTGTTGTTCGCCATCATCAGATCGATAGGAATAGGTTCAGTAATCCTTGATGCTTCTCTAGCACTTAATTCCCTTAATCGTCTTCTGCGATGGAATGTCCTTTCAATTTCTTGATCAAGCTCCTATAGATCTTCAAGTCCACCTGATCGTAAGCCTCTATGCATATAACAGTTAAGCGCAAATAACAAAGATAGAGAGAAAAACTAAATCACAAAAACAAAGAGACAAAACAAGAACAAACAAAGAAACAAAGACAAAGAAACAAAAATAAAAAAATCAATAACAAAAGAAACAAAACGTCTAGTCTACCAATTGTTAAATCACTTTGATATTGGTTGCCTATCCCCGACAACGGTGCCAAAACTTATTGTGTGTTGTACTATCGCACCACTTACCGCAAGCGTGACAGCTTTCTTGTGGTAGTACTAAAATGTTGATCCCACAGGGACAGTGTTCAAGTACCAAAAGATTTTGAATTAATAGCTAGACAAATTAATGAATGATTTGGAGTTGCAGAAAGTAAATCAAATATGACCGAATTAAAATAGCAAACCGAGTCAAGCAAGAGAAAGTTTCAGGTTGAAAAAAAGTAGGGGTTAGAGATATCGGAACATCAGGTTCATCTCATTGATGGATCTCAAATTCAAACGAGTTAAAGTTATAGCAAAGCAATTTTAGAAGTGCTCAAAGAAATATCAAAAGGTATAGATTACCCTCTTTCGATGGCGTAATCCTGTATCAATCTAGATCGGTGTTGTGTCCGCAAGTGCACGGATACTCGAAGTAATAAAAAAGATATCAAACCACAGAGACCTCGTTTGTCAAGTACCGAATAGTTGATTTTTCACTAGCTAGGCAGTCGAATATGATGTAAGCGAACGATTGAAAAGTACACAAAATAGTCAAAGAGAAAAGTTGGGACTAGGGTTTCATCCACCTTAATTTCAATGACTAGGTATAATCAAATGATTGTCAGTTTATTCTTATTATGATAAAGATATAATTTACTTTATAAAGAAATCATCTTGCTTTAATGCAGACAATTTACAAAGAACCAATCCTCACTTTCGCACAAGATTTATTCAATGCTAAAGATAAGTATATCATTGACAAGAAGATTTAAGATCACTTTCATGCATCCAATCTTTATGTCAATCATCTCAAGTGAAAACTAAATACTTTCATACTTTAGACTCACAGGTTCTACTTAAGGGTTTCCAACAATCTGATGCCTAATTTCATATGATATCTTCATTTTTAACTCATTAATTATCCCTAGATCAAAATTATCAACAAGTCAATAAACTTCTAAAATCTAGAAATAAGAACAAACCTAATTTCTTACGATGAGTTCCTAAATCTCAATTTTAGGGTTCCAAGTTTTGTAAGTCACTTTTCAGTCCATATTACAAAACTCCAATTCATGTTGACAACATGAAACTCGAATGGATTAAAGACAATCATCACTTAAGTAGAATTATCATAATAAAAGTATCCTAATGAAATAAAGATCATCTAGTCATTATGAAATTAAGGGGATTTCACCCCAAGTCCCAAAAAGTGTTTAAGCTAGCATGGTAGAGGAATTACAATAAGCCATAGTTTAGAATGATCAAAAATCGAAGAGAAAGAGGAGGTTTTACTAAACACAGGGCTGTAATGAAAATTATAGCCTATAATTTTCATATGAACAGTGCAGGTGTCCCTTCTCTCTTTGATTTCTCCTCTAATCAAGCTCCTTTCACTCTGAGACTTATGTGAAGGTCCCCTAGACAAGGGGGCGAAACCCTAATAGGAGGCGCAACAAAAACTTCTAGCGGAATCTAGGGTTTCTAATAGATCGCATAGCATATAATATGATCAACTTTCAATGAGAAGCGATACTCACCATTGCCATCACTTGGATGGTGTCTTGGAGGCAAAGGCGCAAGCGAACCTTCTCCTAAGTCTCGCACACAAGATGATCAATGCGCTTCTTCCTTGGTGCTCCTTGTGCTAGCAAGGTTCCAAGGTTGTCTTGCCGAATGGAAAGGAAAAGAGAGATCCTTGCTTGGTCGAATGTTTCCTCTTGTCGTCCACTCCTTCACCCATGAGAGAGCAAGAGACGAATGCTCAAAACCGGCGTCAAGAGAGCAAGAGACGAGAATAGTATTCTCTTGGCGTGAACGTGAGATGTGGTCACGTTAAGAGATGTGCTATCTAAAAATAGCATCCCATTTCTTCACTTGCGACCATGTATCACCCCAATCGCCAATGCCTCTTATCACTTGAACCATGCGCTCAACCAATGAGCTGGTTCAAATTCATTTGGTTCAATAACCAAATAAACCAAGCAATCAGTCCAGACCATAATAAAACCTTAAGGCTCTTAATCTGACCGTCGATCTCTTGATGCTTCTGATCTGACCAATCTAGCATCCATTCTCTCGATCGAAGCTTACCGATCTCAAGCCCTAATCAATCAAACATGATCAGACCAGATCTCACTCACAATCAGAGATTAAATCCCTTTAAACTGAACCCGAACAATTCAGTCCACACGATCTGACATAAGTAAGCCATATCATCAAATTGTGCGACCCTGAGGGTTTCCTTTAAATGTCGGTAACGATAACTCACGTTTATCACGATCAGTGAGGGGTATCTAGCAACACATCACTGTCTCCCGATATAAAGGAAATAGTCTTCCAAGACTACACCCAAACCATAGCACAAGTGTGAATCCACATCACTAGGCATACATGTTTCCTTTGCCACTGGATGTTCTTATTGGACAAGCGTGTCAAGCTTGTAGCTCCAATATGATGAGCATGATTAGATCAGATGAACACAGTCACCTGGGTATGGCCATACTCTTTTCTCAATCATCTCATCCAGGGGGCCCCTTTAGAACATCACACTCCTTAAACAAGGAGACGGCAATCCTATGTCTATCACTAGTGCCCTAACCTGACTCAAGCTCATTATCCAAGATAGTCTATAATCATTATGTTTCAAATGATATTGAACTACCTCAAAACAATGACAATCATCATTTAGAAAACACAAGTGATCTCAAGTCAGAGGAAATGTGCCACTTGTCACTTTCAAGGATTATTCACATTGTGACAAACAATTGAATATCCTAGTAGGGTCTGTCCAGTACATCCAATGTACCCATGAGTCTACATCTTATTCCATGCTCGAAGCATCCTATAAGACTAGAACACATATTAGTCTTAACCATATCAAGGCTGTCTCATGTTCACCAAGATACATCGACTAAGGACTTAACTGCATGTCAGCCCAGCTGAACAGCATTGAGACATTATTCAGAAGAACATATATTGCAGCAGACAATGTAGCTAACTGAATAATAACCATGCCTTTATAAACATAAACGTTTATTACACGATACTGTTACAATCCCAAGGCCTCAAACATTAGGCTTAAGGGCATACCCCAACATTATGGAGTATGTTCTCCTCTTTCAGGCATAGCTTTACCTCAAGTTTCACGGCCGGAGATGCTCTGTACACTTCCCAGCGGCGAACCCTAGGGCAGCGGTGAAGATGGCGATTTCTCTCCGAGTGGTTAATCGAAATTTGGGCTTTCGGTTCGCTGATCTTCCACTTGTTCTCCCTAGTATTCTCTTTTTTACAGATCTTGAATTGGTGGTCTAAATCATCCGTGCAAAAATTGGGCTTCAATAAGACCAAGAAAATCGGCTGTCTGGAATACAATTACGACCATAATTTCCATTATGGTAGTGTCGTAATATGTTCTTGTCAAAATTCTAGAATAATTATGTACTAAAAAAACAACCACAGCAGTACCGTGATCACGCAAAACCTTCTAGAATGAAATCAGCCAAAATTACGGCTCATAATTTTCGTTACGGTAGTGCCATAATATATGCAAATCTTTCTGGATAGAAATCGACAGAAATTACGGCCCGTAATATTAATTACGGCAGTGCTGTGGTTTATTTTGTAGGTTCAGTAAAACCACGGTACCATAATATTGATTACGATCCTGCCGTAATTTGGTCTGAAGCTTTGATTTGTGTGAAATTTGACATGTAATCTTCTCTTGATGATGGGAATTTGTCTATGCACTTGAATTGCTTGAAAATGCCTTAAAATGATGCCTTTTACCTAAAAATAATCAAAAACCAAAAAAGGTGTAGATTCTGTAATATTTGATAAATAAGGCATGAAAATAAGCTAAAGAGCATGAATATGACACAAAAGACCTAACAAATGGCACAAAATATATTATGAATTTTCGTGTCATCAATCGGTCTCCTACTTGTTGGGAATCCCCGGGCCAATTTTAAAATTTTAATAACAATGGAAGCATTGGCTCGAAACAGGATAACCCTAAGAGTCAAGATCCCTTACGAGTGATCCACTGGATGTGTTAGAGTAATATACCTTTAATCGCATAATCCTAGGGGCTAATGATGACGAAGAAGAGGCGCACAAGTGTCCACCCTCTACAATCGTGCACACACGGACTGCTCGAGATCCTCTTCACTCCGCGCCTGGTGCTAGCCTTCGGGAGGAAGATTATGTTGCCAATGTCGCTGCCCTCTTTGCTTGCACCATCTCCAAGATGCGCCAATGAGATGATGAAGGGAGGAAGATGGCCATAAGGAGAGGAAACCTCTACCACTTGTGCCAATCTTAAGTCTAGCCACTTTCCCTCTTGCTTGCGCCACCATGAAGGTACGCCCATGAGGTAAGTCTCCTTCTCATCCAATATAGGCAACAACCTAAGAAGAAGTGCCTATGATGATGAGATGAGATACCATCACTTCTCTTCTTCTCCTCTTTTCTCCACTTGCGCCAACTTCATGGAAGTTGCACCCATGATAAGAAATCAGCCTTCTTCATGCATCAATCCCTCAAGGGATACATCATCGAAGAAGGAGGAAGGCTCCAAGCCTTCTTTTGCGCCCATGGAAGAAGAAGGTGTTGCCACCATGAAGGTGGCGCCACTTCTCACTTGGAGGCGCCATAGAGAAGGAGATATCATCTCCTCTTGCGCCAATCCCTCCAAAGGATGTGCCATGGAGGAAGGAAGAAGCTCCGAGGTGGTTTCATGCACCTAGAAGGGATGAAACTTGTCATCCATGGAGGTAGGCAACCCTCCCATGCATGGAGACGCCATGGGGAGAGTTCTAGAGGTGAGCAGCTAGGTTAGAAGAGTGTTATCATCGATTTTTGGCTAGGGCTCTATTTAATTACGAATTTTCATAATTAATAAGCACCTAGATCCATTAATGCTTAATGGATACGGATCCGCAACTTAAGTGATGAATATATTTAATATAAATATTCATTTTAAGTTGTGCGTGGCCCCATGACTTAAGTTGTGAATAAAATGAATATTTATATTCATTTTAGCACTTAAATCGCGGCCCCCATGTTACGTTTAAATCAACCTCAAAAAGCCTCCGAACAAAACCAGAGCTTAAACCCAATATTTGACCACTCAACTGAACCTAGTCCATCGAGGTCAAACGTGGTCACCCGATGATCAACCGGGGTCAACTGAAGTTAAAATGCAACATCATCCCAAAAGATCATCTCCAACTCATCAGACACATCCGCGATGCATCGGACTCCCAAACTGACTCGAATCAACCAAATGACTCGATTATAGGCAACTCAATCAATACGAGATCTCGAGTGTCTAGGTGTGCGACCCTGTAGGTTCCTCAGACATTGGCAGTGATAACCTCACATCATCACAAGCAATGAGTGGCACCTAGTAGTACATCATTGCTACCAAGTCCTCAGAGTGGAGTCATCATCAACATCCCCTAAAACTGCGACAAGATATATGTACACTCTAGTCCTTTTGCCAAGCTGATCGTCCAAGTCAGACAAGTGTGTCACACTTGTTAATTCCAACATCAATGATCATGACTCTATTCAAACTTAACCTGGGTGTGGCCAAACACTTTTAGTCATGCACTGTGTAGGGGCCCATGGACATCAAACTTCCCCGCAAGGAAGGGGCAAATCCTCTATTGGCACATTGAATCTCTCATATGGCTCAACATATACCTGATGACAACCGTTATGACTCCCCTGTTACGCAGAATGTTAGGTTGTATCAAAGTACATCTCTTACCATATAGAGGTATCAATGCCCTCAAGTCAAGGACGAGTAAATCTCTATCATTGTGAGATTTGACCTGTGACACCAAGTCAAATCCTCACGGCGGGTCGATCTAGTATATCTCCCTTGATATACCCATATGTCTGCATTAGCAACCCCTGCTCAACCAGCGCATACCAGTCTCAAGTGCATCACAGTTGTCCCTTATCCACTATTACACTTGACCGGGGATTATTCTTTGAGACTAGATAAAATCTATCTCCAGGGACATTGTATATGCAAATGTACATATGACGCAGATGTACAAAAGGCATAACAATGACCACGCCATGATGTATACCACAAATAAATGTGACACATATCGGACCAGTCATAGGTCCTAGGGCATATACACCAACACTAAACACTACTTTCGTGGCAAACCGGATCTAGAATGATCCATTGGTTTCAGAGATACTATAAATTCCTTATACAAATCCCGCCTCATTTCTTGATGGCTTGAAGTATATTAGAACTAGCAGATCTAGCATCGCAATTCACCTTTTAGTCCTTCTTGCGACGCCCGAGAATAGAAATTACGTGATCAAGGTAATTCTAGCAATAAAACGGCATAGAATGAATAAACACAAAGTAAAATTTGCATTTGCTTTGAAATAACAACTTTGAGAACGAGATACAAACAACGAGACTATACCCTTAGTTTTGACAAAAGGATTACGCTATCATAGCGTCGTTTAAGTACAAATTTCTACAAGAAGAAGCAACTATGAGAAATAATTGAAGATAGAAGACCACAAACTCTTCAAAAAGGGTTGAAATCTTCTTCCTCTAAGCCTTCTAGAATGGATGCACAAGAGAACTTCTTCTCCCAAACTTTCACCAGAACTCCACCTCTAGCCAAGACTCATCGCCAATGAAAGAGACTTTTCATGCCTTTTGTAGAACCGAATCCCATTTATGAACATATGACATGATAGCTCTCTTAATTAGTTGCGTTTTGACACCATGAACGTTCAAAACGGAGCTATAATGAGAGAGTTATGGCTCTTTTAATTTTAGGCTGTGCAAGTGTGATTATCGGTGTAATGAAGATTACGAGAATGGCTGTAATGTCTACATCGATTCCCTTCGGCTCCTGAAAAGTACATACACTTATGGGCCATTAAAAGCTCATCGTAATGACACCAAAAACGCCCAAATCGGAGTTGTAACAGAAAAGTTATGACCAATTTAATGCAGCCCTTCAACGCACTTAATGCTCTTAACACCATTATGGGTGTAATGAAATTATGGGCATGCCTGTAATTTCTCTAACGAACTCTGTATCATCTGAAATTTTGCGGGTGTGTTGACCTTTGACATGAATTAAATTCTGGCCATAGTATGATATCAAAGGTCACCGATGTGGAGATTACGGGTAGGGTGAAATTACAGCTATACCCGTAACGTCTTCTGTCGAAGTTTTGGTCTTCCGAAAGGCTTCTTTTGAGAAAGTTAAGGGCACACCTTCATAATATGATTATGCTTGCATGAAAACGGGCTTCTTGGGAATTCAAACCGGAAATTACAGCCATAATGCAGATTATGGCCTAGGCCGTAATTCTAGAAATTAGCTCTGTTTGAAATGAAACTTCTCGTCAAGGTTCTTGATTCACTCGGGGACATAAATATACTTCCAAATAGCTCCAGAAATGAGTGAATTACCCTATATTCATCAAACATAACAAGAAGTGAAGCTTCTAAATAAAATCAATGAAATAAGCTGGAAAGAGATGTAAAAATATGGAAATAGGTCTCGATTCACAGGTAAATATTACTCTAAAAGACTATAAAAATATAAGACATCAATCACTACAAAGTAAAAATAAAGATTTTAAGAGTAAATCCTAGGCTAGTACCTAACTACAACATACAACATCCAAATGGAATTATAAAGTTTACAAAATTGTTCTCCCAAACTAGTCTTATGACAAACAAGTCTAGGAAGAACCAAATATGACATAGACAAGTTTAAGTGCTGAAAAGTAAATGTCTAAATACTGAAATGTAAATGAGTCTAAATGCAGGAAATGTTGAACAAAACTAATCCCTTGAAGATGCCCCTGCATCAGCTTTCCCAGGGGCAAAAGAATTCTTCTCCTGAAGAATTAGAATTGAAGTTCCAATCTTGAAGGTCCTGGTGGCCACCCCATGGTACAAAGATCATCACGGTCAGGATGACCTAGGTGATTTTTGTCAATAACGTTCAATTTTGGGGGCCACCCTAATGTATGAAAATCATCCCGCATTGGTCGTCCGGAGGTATCTCCTTTTCTACAGCTTTAGGTCCTAGCTTTGGTGGCCATCCCAGTGTATGAAAGTTGTCATTAGCCCTTTTCACACATGCAATCCTGCAAGTAAGAAGGGAATCTTTGAAAGCAATTGTATTCTCTTGTGTAGCAACAATATACGATTTGTATACATGATATGCAAATGTGGCAGCCTTAAATGAGATTAAATTCAGAATCACTTCTTCATTTTCTTTGGGCGAATATGTATTATCAACAGCTTTTAGGAAACATGATAAGCATGAGCTGGAAATTATAGGCATTAAGCTTGTTATTTCTTGTGCAGGAAATATTAAACCAATATCAGATTCATGATAAACTTTACCAAGCAACTTTTTGTTGAAAGCAAAAGATTATTTCATTTGTAGCATGTGCATAGTCATGGTATCATCAAAGCAAGATTCGAATTTAAAATCATCATGGCAGTGGGTTAAGCCCCTAGAAGTGTCATGTAATTGTTCCTTAGTTTCATTCCCTAAAGGTTCTGATAGCTCAAGAATGAGTTGTATGTTTTCCTCATGAATTTCTTCTTGGGTGGAGGGAATGGGCTGAGGTGTTTCAAAAGGTAATGTGTGTTGAGGTTCAGAGTTAGGTTCCGAGATTGATGGCAGCTTAGAAGGATCTAGAGGTTTCTCATCGTGCCCTAACTCAGGAATTTTGACTAGGTCAACCATAGGTCTCTCACCCTTAATGTCTTCTTGATGCTTAGGATTAGTAGTGATGTCCGTAGAAGGGTCTAGAATGAGGGTCTCATCAATGTTCCCACGTTCAACTTCCATCTCAATCTCAAGGTTGTTTTTATTAGTGTGATTAGGGGTGTATATGATTTGTATGATCTCTTCCTCTAGGTCCTAGGAAGTCATGGTCAAAACTTGCCTAGCAGAGTCATGAGGTGGCCGGTAGGTAACATCTGTAAGTGTTGGGTCATTGGCTTGTACCTTTGGACTTAGGGAGACAGATAGGTTATCCTTATCTTTTGGTAAAGTCCTAACATGTTCAGCTCGTCTCTTCCTCGCTAACTTGATCTCATACTCAATGGTTAGAGCTTGTTGGTAGGACTCCTCTAAGGTCTTAATAGGATAAAGCATGATAGCATCTCTTCTATCTTTCCTAAGTCCCCTCTCAAACCGATCAAGGGTTAGCCCTGGATCTCCCTCTATGTCACATCTAAAAAGTAGGTCTTCAAACTTAACCATGTATTCGGCCACATAATCATTTTCTTGTGTCAACCTATACAATTGATCTTTCATGTATTCCTTATAGTGTGGAGTGACATAAAGCTTTCTTAACTTCCATTTCATATGCTTCCATGATATGGTTTGCAGTCCATGACTCGCTAATTGACTCTTCACATAATGCTAATATTTTTCAGCCGACCCATATAAAAGGAGTTCAATATTTAATACTTTCCGATTTTCAGCTGTAGCACTTCTTTCAAAATATTGCTCAACGAGTTTTAGCCAATCTAGAAACCCATGGTAGTCTAATGGAGCGGTAAGCTATAGTTAATGCAGTAAGGAAGTTTTGGCAGTGAGCAAAGTTTACAAATTCACCAGGTATTAGCAATGGTAATACAGCAGTAACAATACTCGACTAAGTATTGGCAGGGAGTATCAGATTTAAATCCAGTGGTATGTGTAGATGCAGTACAATTCAGGTTCAACTTAGTAAGAGGTGTAAATGCAACGACAATTGCAAGATCCTGATTATAACTTTCATTGTTAAGTAGAGGTTGCAAATCAGCCTAACACAGACAAACACAGCATAGACTCGGCAATTTCAGGAAAGTCAGAACAGTAACAAGAAATTCAGCAAACACTTTCATGGCTTGGTTTAATAACAAACGCAGCAAGTTGTCAAGTTTTACTCAAAATAGAATTCGGAACTCAGCAATGGTCAGAGATGTGAGCAGAAAAAAAGATAGCAAGTTCAGAATTATCAGCTTTTGGAAATCAGCTCTCGGTAACTACACAACACAAGTGTAGCTGATACCAGGAAATGCTAGAGGTAAGCTATAGTAATACAGGATTTTCATCAAACAGTTTCAGTGCATGTCTTGACAACATGTTTAGCAATTAGTCAATTTTCTCAATCAGAATATCTACATAGAAATCTGTGGCGTAGGAAAATCAATACACGAGGCTCAACCGGGATTAAGAAAAACACAAAATAGAAATGCAGCAAAGCTTTAATCAGCACTGAAACTCAATCAGAGACTTCAAAAAAATAACTTCACGTACTGATGGAAAGAAAAACACAACTAGAAAATTTCACAAAAACCAAGACAAAACAGAGTTCTAGAAATCCAGAAATGCAGAATGCATTGAGGTACAGAAGATACCAGATTTAACTTTCACAAACTCAGAGCAAGATGCAAATGTTTTTAGCACAAGTAACATAATGTCCAAAGAAGAATAAAACTCAGAATTTTGTGGTAGAATTCCAGCGAGATGAAAACTAATTGTTGACAAGAAAACGCAGACCAGAAATCCAGTGACACAAGCAAAGTTCAATCCAGATTTTCAGAAGACAGTGTGCAAAAACTTCCAGCACAAACAAATTCAGATGAGATGGAAACAGCATAATCTAAGAGCACCTAAGGGTTGCTCTGATACCACTGATGAAGGATATATTTATGCCCTAGAATCACCTTAGGTATGTAGCTCTTCTATGTTGTAGTTGTTAAATGCAAGATTAGATTTCAGATGGTTAAGGATTATAAGCATGCGATTCTAAAGATGGGGTGCAGCTGGTTAGAAGACACCTGGGCCCCCTCATAGGAAGGGGGTCAAATCCTTTGTGACACCCATGCTTTAAAATCACTATTATCATTTTGTAATAGAATCAAAGTTGCTTTGACAAATAAAACAAGTGGTGCCATAAGGCATGAAGCCTAAACCTACTAAGTTATTTTGTTTGTTTGGACTCTTGAAGTTAATTTGTAGCTAAGTGTGATATTCATGGTTCCTTTTACAATGGTATAATTCAAGATTCTTACTAGGACTCATTGGGAATATTGTGAAAAGAATTGGGCAAAACGGTAATTTTATCATTTGATAAGCCACTTAGGAATTTGGTATTAAATGATGAAGTAGCTAAGTTATGCTTTCATAGTTGATGGGAGAAGAGCTAAACCAGCTTATGATTTCATGATGAGGTAGTTAATAGAGTGATGCCACCTCATGGCTTGCATGAGAAGCCAAGCCCCAAGTGTTGCCACCTAATGGATTGCATGAGAAAACAAGCTCCTTGCCACTTCATGCTATTGGAGACTTCTTTTGTTTTGCTCATTCCAAAGCCTGGTAGAACGAGAGCTTAAGGAAAGGGAAGGAGAAAAGGAAAGAAAAGGGGGGAAAGCAAAGTAGAGATTGGTTTTGGCTTCTAAGGCAAGTTCTTAATCTTTCTTTGTAATTGTTTGCCTTTGACTTCAATGATCTTGTACTTCATGTATGCCTTCAATTTGGTTCTGATTTCCATTATTTTTTTGGTTCAATTCGGTTCTTGGAAGAATGATAAATGCTAGGTTAAAAGACCATGAATGCTTATGAGAAGTAAACATAAACGTTCTTCACTCAAATTAGCATAACTTTGGACTCAATAATCCAAATCGTATGAATTCAGCGTCATTGGAAAGAAGACTCAATTATCTTTCGTTTGAGTCAGATATTAAATACCTTCGAATAGGTTATCGACCCTATTATGTCAATTCATTCTGATCTGGTAAATTGAAAAGAAGAAAAAGTCCACTAAGACAGGTTTCTACCCTTTGCCCTACATTTATGCTTTTAAAATTATGATAAAACGTGTGATTATGATTCATGGATCTATATTTTACTGAGATCAAAGGAATTTTGGGAGAAATTACTATCATATTGTAGAGTGTGTTTAAGAGAAAGTAAGTATGATCTTATGACTCATGCAAATCGGACCTTGTGGTCATTTTTGTGATGTACCTTTGTCTACGCAAATGATCATTCATTGAAACTTAATTTGTGTAAAATAAGACTTGAAGATCTTTCCAATGCCTCCAATATTGCGTATACTTGTTTTGATTTACGATATCAAGTATGTAGCAACATACAGGATCTCATTGCTGTAATACCAGATTGACCTACTTGTGGTATTTAACTTATAACTTTTGATTGACATTTCGGTTTAGAGTGATTCTTGTTTTGCACGAAAGAGGATTCAAAGAGTTTTCCAACGGACTATATATTGCATAGTATCACCTCTGAGTTTAGTATCAAACAGATAACAATATTCGGAAGATGTTTTCAGAACAAAGGGCTGACCTCCTTGTAGTAATGGTCTTGTAAGTATGGATTTACAGATTAGTTTAATATGATATTTAGCTTGAAGGAAAAAGGACTCAAATACCTTTCCATTGAGTCATATATTGCATATATTTTATACTGTACATAGCTTGAAACAAACAATAACTTTCAACTCATTGATTTTGTAACATGATGATGGGCAGTCTGACCTTTTGTCACTTGAGATGCTATAACATTTCGTATACTTTGTCCAATTGTAGAAAATCAGATTCTATAGAAACTAGATTCAATTATCTTTCCAATGATACCTCTTTTGTATGACTATCTATAACATTTTCCTATGATTCAGTTGCCTACAATAACTGGTCATATTTGACATGTTCTGCTCTTAGTATATGGTACAACATATTATACTCCTTGTGCTACACTCGATGCTGATGACTTATTATTTGATCCATGACACTACCATTGTATTTGGAAGATAACCAAATATTTCTATGACTTTGATATACACCTTTGATTGACCAAATGAGCTTGATAATGTACCTTTGATTGTTACCTTTGACACTTGTATCCATGATCATGTTGTAAGGGCATTTGTTTGAAGACAATAATGCCATTTTGTTACTTTGACTTTGTTATAATTGTTTGTTACACCCTAGTACACGAAGACTAGAATATAACTAAAGCAATCTACAATCTATTATAACTTTAAAAATCTAGGAACGATAACATAAGATTGACTGCTAAAAAACTTTTTACAATACACAGATCTCAGCTAATAACTTTTTATTACAAGAATCATAATCTTCAAGAATAAGTCCTCAAGCAATACTTTAAATCCAAGCCTTGATATCTTTAGGCCAGGCCGGTACCTGCAATATCAACTAGACTCAGCAAAACATTGCTGAGTAAGCCTCTCCCCAGAAGAAAGGGTAGTCCCTTAGATTCAAAGGAAGGAAACTAGCAAGAAGCATGAACAATAAAACTATAATAAACTGAATACTGAAAACTGTGAACTGAAAGCTGAAAACTATAAACTGAAGGCTGTAAACTGGAACTGTAAACTAAAAGCTATAGACTGAAAACTATACTGCAACTGGAAAAACTTAATCAACTGGTTATTTATGATCAAATACAAAAGCTGATATCAGGCAATGAAACCACTATGAGCAATACCTACTAGCTCGTGGGGTCGTCACCCCAAATACGCATGATAAGGTGAATCTTCACCTTACATGGTGAACACACACGCTACCATGCATCACGAATCCCGGTGCATGCTGACTTGGGACCCCGATCTGTCCACAACGTGGATACTACTGGGTATGTGCTCAATAACATGCAACTGTCCACTCTCGTGGATACTTGATAACTGAAACTGTCCACACACGTGGATACTTGAAACTGTCCACACACGTGAATACTTGAAAAACTGGTTATGCAGATATACTATTTGCAAACGTGGATTTTGATAACAATAACATGCTAGAAACATACTTAACTCGTATACAAAGTACAAAACTGATATGTCAATAATCAACTTGCAAATCTTTGATATGTACAAGATACTACACTATCTGAGTCAACGGAAACATGAATAACAAACCTTTATCTACAGAATCTAGTTTGAGGTCTTACCTATGAAAAGCCAAGAAAACTAGTTATCAAACGCAGCAAGTCAAACACTAGGTCAACCGCTCTGAAACATAGATTTATACATGAACTTCATCAAATAAGATTCAAACGTGAAAACAAAGACCACCAACAGAAGCAAAACATCTCAAAACTTAAGGAACCAACTTCGGATCTAGTGAACCGGACCCAAAAGCCACTGAACCGGACTGAATTGCAGTAAACCGGTCAGAATCACCTTAAACCAAACCAAACCGAAACTTGAAACCAAAATTACACAAAATATACGAAGAACCTAGGGATACATAGGATACCATTAGATGGGAAATTTTACAAGCTTTCCAACAGCCACCTGAACCGTGTTGGTGTATATGCCCTAGGACCTACTTTTGGTCCATTACTGTACTACATGACGTTGATATTTTATATCATTCTAGCATTGTCATTATCTATATTTGCTTACATCTGCGATTATGTACTTATATGATAATGTCCCTGGAGGCAGATTGGATCTGTGCTCAAATGATTGTCCCTAGTCAATGTACCTGAGTAGATAAGGGACAACTCTGGTACTTGTGAGACTGGTATATGGGCTAGTTATGCACAAGGTGCTAACGCAGGCATATGGGTATATCAGTGGTGGATGTACTGGACCGACCCGCTGTGAGGCAATGAGTTGGTGTCACAAGTCATCCTCACAAGTGATAGGAGATGCATTGATCCCTTGACTTGAGGTCATTGGCCATTCTATATGGTTAGGGATATGCCTTGATACAACCTAATGTCTTGCCGTAGTTGGGATGTAATAATAGTTGTCATTGGGCATATCACGACCCATATGAGAAGGTCAATGAACAGACATAGGATTTGCCCCTTCCTAAGGGAAGCATGATATCCATGGAGCTCCTCTATGGTTCTATGACTGAAAGCGTATGGCCATACCCAGGTTAGACCTGATTTAGTCATAGCCATGAGATTGGATGAAAACAAGTGGTGACACACTTGTCCAATCGGATATCAGTTCGGCAAAGAGACTATAATGCATCTGTACCTAATTGCGATGATGGGGATGTCAATGTCAATATCCATTCCAATGACCTGGGTAGCAGCGATGCACTGCTAGGTGCCACTCACTGCTTGTGATGACCTTTGGTCAGCACTGCCAGCGTCAGAGGAACCTACAGGGTCGCACACCTTGATACTCGAGTTCTTGTATTGATCGGAAAGCCTTATGATGCAGTTATTGGAAAACTCAGATCTAATTGGGAGATTTCATCAGCGCCATTGGGCCTAATGAGATGGAAGAAACTTATTAGAGCCAACTTCTATTTTTGACATATTGACCAAATTAACCATGGTTAACCTAGTTTGACCTTGGGTTAAATTGGATTGGATCCAAAGGGTTGATAGACATGCATAATGGACCTTGGGCTAGGCCCATTTTATAGTTGGGCTTATTGATAAGTTAAATGGGCTTAAGGAGAAGAAAGGATAGACGCATGTTTAACCCTAGTTAGACTAGGGTTAGCGCCTATGCCTTAATTAATATCATGTGATAAATTAAAATTAATTTTAAGTTAATCATTTGAGATAAAATAGGGGCTAATTAATTGATTTAATCAGAGTCCTATTTTTGTGGAGATTAAATAGGGCTGATTTATTTAAATTAATTAGAGTCCTAATTGGATTAGGATTTGATTAATTTAATCCCTAAAAACATGCTCTAATCTCCTAATCCTTCTCCTTTACTCAAGCCGCCCTTAATCTCTATAAAAGAGACCCTAGCCCACCCCTCTCATGCAACTAATTCCTTGGAGGCGTGTAGAGCAAGAGGGGCGACAACTTGAGGGCTTGGAGCTCTCCATCTTCCATCAAAGGCGCAAGCAAGCTTCTTCCTTCTTCCTCCTTCGTTTCCTTGAAGCAAAGGAACTAGAAGGCTTGCGGCATCCTCCTCTTATCCTTCTACTTGGCGCATCCCTTCTTGCTGGTGGCGCAAGTTGATTGGAGGACTCTCTTAAGGCTTAGATCTTCTTACCGAGGCTAGCACCGGGCGTGGAAGAAGAGGACTCGTGGTGATCCGTGTGTGTGAAACTGCATAGGGCGAACGATTGGGCGCCTACTACGACATCAGCCTCATCTTGCTCAAGGTATTTTCTATCTCATCGTGTCGACTCTCTCGTATGTGATCTTCACTGGGTTTTTGGGACTGGCCTGTTTCGGGGATATTCTTCCACTGTGCTATGTATTTGTATTGATAAAACTCTGAAAATTTATAAAATATCTCCGGGGTTTCCTAACAGTGGTATTAGAGGGACTTGCGAGACTCGAACGATGTAATTTCATGTTTTTCCATGCTCACATGTCATATCTCAATTTTCGCAAATTGCATGATCACATGGCGAACGATTTTCGCAAATTGCATGATCAAAGGCGCACATGGTTTTGTCAAGTAGGACGGACATTGTGTCTTTGGACTGGCCGGGTCTCTTGATCAGACAAAATTACCAGCCGAGAGGATCTTTGAAATCATCATGAAAATTAGATCGCAAACAACTGAAAGATTTGTGAGAAGAATATGAGAAAAAGAGACTAGTTTTATGAAAAAGTAAAATTTTAAATTTTATGTTTTTCATGAGCATGTAGAACTGCATGTGTAGATACCTTGCTTGTGCATAATGCTGTGATCATGAGTCAAGCCCCTTTGCATGCCTGTGATGTATCTTTGTGAGGCCTGCGTGCCGCTTTTCTTTTCTTTTATTTTTGTAGCAAGAAGAAAAAGATTAGAGCGCAACCACATGGAACCCCGGCATTCTTGATGGTGCATGGAGGAGTGGCGCAAGATGGCATGGCCAAACCCTAGGGTTTGAGAGCTAGCCATCTTGGCTCCTTGCATGGTGGCGCATCATCTATGGAGAAAGACCCATGGCATTGGCTGAACCCATGAGAGACACCTCTAGGGTTTGAGAGCTAAACCATGGAGAGAAGGACCTTGGAGCCAACTTTGAAGATCAAATTAGTGGTCGGCTAGGTTAGGTCTTGTCTTTGGGGGTTTGAGTCCTAGGTCAAGAGTTGAACCTCCTTGTGGCATGGGTTGGTTCAATGTCTTGAATAAGCTATGATCACATCATTCTTTTACTGCTTTAATGTATCTACTGAAGCATGTCTATTTTATCGTTATGTTATCACTATTGGATTGCATGCCTGTAATGTTAGACATAAGATAAAACTTATGAGACCTCATAAACAAATATCAAGTCTATTAGCCTTCTAATGCGTAGCCCTCACTAAGCTATCGATCAGTGGTGTTGTGAACTATTTTCCACCCTCGTGGGACACACCCACTTATCTTTAGAAAATGCGTGGTGGCAATGGTTTCCCCAATCCGTTTTAATCGGGCGCGCTTTCGCAAGGAAACTCGTTGGCCCTGGGCATAACGGTTAGGAATGGACTTGACTAGATTTCACATGTGCTGGGCATATGGTGAAACTCTAGAGGCATCGTTGAGAGGTTAGGGTTTCATGCTGTATCCAGCCCTCGCTGGACATGAAATGCCTAGACTGTCTCAATTAGGGGAATTGCTTAGAGCAATCGGCCGGCGTGCCCACCTTAAGAAGCATGGGTTACTTTGTGCATCTCATCCCACCCTCGTGGGACGTGAAGCCTCATGTGAAATAAGGATCCCATCTCACTAGGAAGTCTTAAACTTCCCGATTGACTTTGTGGGTTGTCAATTCGATTAAAATAGTAGGAGCCATAATCATTTAAAACAAGTCCAGTTTAAATGATTTGAAGTAGTACTTATCTGCTGTTTCTTGACTGTTGTAGAATAATGGCAACGAACAATAGCGGTTGGTCACTGCGATCTATCCTTGAAAAGGACAAGTTGGTTGGATCCAACTTGATGGATTGGTATATGAACTTGAGAATTGTGCTCAAGCTCGAGAGAAAGCTCTATGTCCTTGAGCAGCCCATTCCTGAACAACTTCCATGCTCGGCCTCAGCGGCTGAGAAGGATGCTTATGATAAGCATCAGGCTAATACTTTGGAGGTTGCACAATTGATGCTAACCAACATGTCGCCCGAGCTTCAAGGGCAATATGAATTGAAGAGTGCCTCTGAGATTATTATTAATCTAAGACAGCTCTTTAATGAATTGGTTAGGCTCAATCCTCCTAAAGTTGATATTCAGTGTGTTGAGCCAAAAGGCTTGACCAAGGAACTAAAATTAAAGATGGAATGGATCAGGAACAATAAGTGCTATTCATGTGGAGGGCCACCTCACATGTTGAAGGACAAGGTGTTACTTCAGAATGAGAAGAAGAGGCAATGCTTCGTCTTCATACTCAGGTATTTATGTTACAGAAGTCAACCTTTCTACTTCTATGTCATGGGTATTGGATACCGCATGTGGAGCTCATATTTGTACAAATATGCAGGGGCTCAAGAAAAGTAGATCGGTGTGGCCTGGAGAGATTGAACTACGAGTTGGTAACGGGGCACAGGTTGCTACTGTTGCTGTAGGAGTTTTGACTCTCTCCCTGCCTTTTGGACTTCTATTAGAGTTAGATAATTGCTATTATATACCTTCACTTACTAAGAACATTGTATCCATTCCTTGCTTGGCAAAGAAGGGATTTAAGTTTGAAATAAATAAGAACTCTTGTTCTTTTTCATTTGCAAATATGTTCTATGGGAAGGGTACTTTATGCAATTTTCTATATGTGTTAGACATGGATAACTCTATTTGTAACATAAATAATAAAAGGACAAAACTGAGTGGTTCAGTTGGTGCTTTCCTATGGCATTGTCGATTAACCCATATAAACAAGAATCGCATCCAACAACTCCATGCAAATGGGTTGTTAGATTCATGCTCCTTGGAGGAATTTGATACATGTGAGCCTTGTTTATTAGGGAAAATGACAAAGGCGCCCTTCACCAAAATTGGTGAGAGGGCAGGAGGTTTGTTGGATCTCATACATAGCGATGTGTGTGGGCCATTTAATAAACAAGCCAGAGGAGGACACAGCTACTTCATTACCTTATTAATGATTTCAGTAGATATGGTTATGTCTACTTGATGAGACATAAATCTGACTCCTTTGAGAAATTCAAGGAGTTCAAGAATGAAGTAGAGAACCAGCTTGGTAGATCCATTAAGACACTTCGATCAGATCGTGGTGGAGAGTACCTGAGCGGTGAGTTCCTTGACTATCTAAAAGAGTGTGGGATTCTATCCCAACTCACTCCTCCTAGAACACCTCAATGGAATGGTGTGTCTGAAAGGAGAAATTGAACCCTGTTGGACTTGGTTCGGTGTATGATGAGTCATGCAACTCTACCTCCCTCATTATGGGGACATGCACTAGAGACAACTTCTCTAATACTGAATAATGTTCCATCTAAGAGTGTCTCAAAGATTCCATATGCGGTATGGAGTGGGAGACGCCCTAATTTATCTTTTATCAAGATCTGGGGATGTGAGGCTTATGTCAAACGTCAGGATTCTAGCAAGCTAGAACCTAGATCTAATAAATGTGTATTTGTGGGGTACCCTAAGGAAACTAAAGGTTACTACTTCTATGTTCCCACCGAGAACAAAGTTTTTGTTGCTCGGGGTGCTATTTTTCTAGAGAAAGAATTTCTCATGAAAGAAGTCAGTGGGAGGAAGTTTGACTTGGACGAGGTCCAAGTGCAACCACAAGACACACAGATGGAAACTGAGCCACCTGCACCAGTTGCTGGGCAACCTGAGGCTCAGACACAGGCCCCGCGTAAGTCTGGGAGGATTCAGTGGACTGGACTTATGATGAGGCGGTCAGTGGACTGGACTCCGGGAGATGGCTGGAGGCCATGAGATCCGAGATGGATTCCATGTCAACTAACTAAGTCTGGGATTTGGTTGAGTTACCTGATGGGGTAAAACCCATAGGGTGTAAATGGGTCTTCAAGAAGAAGACAGACATGGATGGCAACGTGGTGACCTATAAAGGTAGACTAGTGGCTAAGGGATTCAAACAAGTCCACGGGGTGGACTATGATGAAACCTTTTCACCAGTTGCTATGTTCAAATCCATTCAGATTCTGCTTGCTATAGCTGCATATCATGACTATGAGATATGGCAGATGGATGTAAAAATAGCTTTCCTTAATGGGATGCTGACTGAGGTTGTGTATATGACACAACCTGATGGCTTCATCCATCCTGCAGAGGCCAATAAGGTCTGCAAGCTAAAGAGATCCATCTATGGATTAAAGCAAGCATCTCGAAGTTGGAATCTTAGATTTGATGAAGCTGTGAGAGATTATATCAAAAGCGAACATGACGCCTGTGTATACAGAAAATTCAGTGGGAGCTTGGTGACTTTTCTGGTCTTGTATGTTGATGACATACTACTCATCGGGAACGACATCCCTAGTCTTCAAGCTGTGAAGACATGGTTAGGGAAGTGTTCTGAGATGAAGGACTTAGGGGAGGCCGCCTATATCCTAGGCGTGAAAATCTACCGGGATAGATCCAAGAGGCTCCTAGCCCTTAGTCAAAGTGAAAGTCCCCTAAAGGGGGGGGGGGGGCGAAACCCTAAAGTGGCGCATGTAAAATTTTGGGCAGCGGAAATAAGGGTTTCTAGGTGATCGGTTGCATGCATGTCATATGATCAACTATTAAAACTTGTATACATTGATAAGAGTCATACCATCGCCATTGCTTGGATGGTGCCTTGGAAGAAGAGAGCGAAAGGGATCTCCTCCAGAAGATGCGCACACAAGAAGAAGATCGCCTACTCCTTGTTGATCCTTGTGCTAGCAAAGACCTTCAAGTCTCCTGATCGAATGGAAGGGAAGAAGAGATGTCTTGCTTGGCCGAGACCTTCTTGTCGTCAACTCCTTCAACACACGAGCGAGCAAGAGCATCGAGAGGAAGAGGCGACAATAGGCATGAGAGGAGCGAACGTGAGGCATGACCATGTTTTGGAAACATGGTTTCCCAAAATAGAAAAACCCCCTCAACGTGTGATGCGTTCACTCCTTGTGAACCATCGCATTTTTCTCTCCTATTGAACCATGCGCTCACTTGATGAGCCAGTTCAATTTGGTTTGGTTCAAAGACCAATTAACCCAAGCATTTGGTCTAGATCACAATTAAACCCTGAGGCTCCAGATCTAACCATTCATCTCCTAATGCTCCTGATCTCACCGATCTAGCATCAATTCTCTCGATCGAAGCTTACCGATCTCAAGCCCTAATCAATCAAACATGATCAGACCAGATCTCACTTACAATCAGAGATTAAATCCCTTTAAACTGAACCCAAACAATTCAGTCCACACGATCTGACTTAAGTAAGCCATATCATCAAATTGTGCGACCCTAAGGGTTTCCTTTAAATGTCGGTAACGATAACTTACATTATCACGATCAGTGAGGGGTATCTAGCAACACATCACTGTCTCCCGATATAAAGGAAAGAGTCTTCCAAGACTACACCCAAACCACAGCACAAGTGTGAATCCATTTCACTAGACATACATGTTTCCTTTGCCACTGGATGTTCTTATTGGACAAGCGTGTCAAGCCTGTAACTCCAATATGATGAGAATGATTAGATCAGATGAACATAGTCATCTGGGTATGGCCATACACTTTCTCAATCATCTCATCCAGGGGGCCCCTTTAGAACATCACACTCCAATGAAGGAGATGGCAATCCTATGTCTATCACTAGCGCCCTAACATGACTCATGCTCACCATCCAAGATAGTCTATAACCATTATGTTTCAAATGATATCGAACTATCTCAAAACAATGCCAATCATCATTTAGAAACACAAGTGATCTCAAGTCAGAGGAAGTATGTCACTTGTTCGCATACAAGGATTATTCACATTGTGACATGCAACTGAATATCCTAGTAGGGTCTGTCCAGTACATCCAATGTACCCATGAGTCTACATCTTATTCCATGCTCGAAGCATCCTATAAGATTAGAACACATATTAGTCTCAATCATATCAAGGCTGTCTCATGTTCACCAAGATATCTCGACTAAGGACTATACTGCATGTCAGCCTAGCTGAACATCATTGAGACATTATTCAGAAGTATACACATTGCAGCAGATAATGTAACAACCTGAATAACAACCATTGCCTTTATAAACATAGAGTTTATACATGATACTGATACAATCCCAAGGCCTCAAACATTAGCCTTAAGGGCATACCCCAACAATCTCCCACTTGCACTTAATCTAATGGTTGAGAAATCTCAAACCCATATTATTGAAAGTCCCCTTCAAGGGGGAGCGAAACCCTAGTTAGGCGCATAACAATAATTATCAAGCGGATGCAAGGGTTTCTCATGACCTTTTGCATGTCATATGATCAACTTTCATGAACTAGTATAGATCAGGGAAGATTCATACCATGGCCATCGTTTTGATGGAGCTTTGGAAGAAGATCGCAAAAGAGCTTTCCTCCTAAGGTACCGCACACAAACGATGTCGCCTACTCCCTTAGTGCTCCTTGTGCTAGCAAGGTTCTAAGGAGTCCTTGTCGAGTGAAAGGGATGAGAAGAATTTTGCTTGGCCGAAACCTTCACCAATGTCGTCCACCTTCTTCTCTCGCAAAAGAGTGTAAGAACACAGAAAAACAAGAGACGACAAGAGAGCGAGAGGAAGGCGTGAAGATACAACGTGAGTTGTGGTCACGTAGTGATCATGTTTTCTAAAAATAGAAAACCACTCCTCCACATGCGACCATGGGTTTATCCCAATCGCAAAAACCTCTTCACTTGAACCATACGCTCACATGATGAGCTGGTTCAATTTGGTTTGGTTCAAAGACCAATTAACCCAAGCAATTTGGTCTAGATCATAATAAACTCTAAGGTTCCAGATCTAACCGTTCATCTCTCGATGCCCCTGATCTCACCGATCTAGCATCCATTCTCTCGATCGAAGCTTACCGATCTCAAGCCCTAATCAATCAAACATGATCAGACCAGATCTCACTTACAATCAGAGATTAAATCCCTTTAAACTGAACCTGAATAATTCAGTCCACACGATCTGACTTAAGTAAGCCATATCATCAAATTGTGCGACCCTGAGGGTTTCCTTTAAATGTCGGTAACGATAACTCACGTTATCACGATCAGTGAGGGGTATCTAGCAACACATCACTGTCTCCCGATATAAAGGAAAGAGTCTTTCAAGACTACACCCAAACCACAGCACAAGTGTGAATCCAACTCACAAGGCATGCATCTTTCCTTTGCCACTGGATGTTCTTATTGGACAAGCGTGTCAAGCTTGTAGCTCCAATATGATAAGCATGATTAGATCAGATGAACACAGTCACCTGGGTATGGCCATACACTTTCTCAATCATCTCATCCGGGGGGGCCCCTTTAGAACATCACACTCCTTAAACAAGGAGACGGCAATCCTATATCTATCACTAGTGCCCTAACCTGACTCAAGCTCACCATCCAAGATAGTCTATAATCATTATGTTTCAAATGATATTGAACTACCTCAAAACAATGACAATCATCATTTAGAAAACACAAGTGATCTCAAGTCAAAGGAAATGTGCCACTTGTCGCAATCAAGGATTATTCACATTGTGACAGACAATTGAATATCCTAGTAGGGTCAGTCCAGTACATCCAATGTACCCATGAGTCTACATCTTATTCCATGCTCGAAGCATCCTATAAGATTAGAACACATATTAGTCTTAACCATATCAAGGCTGTCTCATGTTCACCAAGATATCTCGACTAAGGACTTTATAGCATGTCAGCCCAGCTGAACAGCTTTGAGACATTATTCAGAAGTACAATTATTGCAGCAGACAATATAACAACCTGAATAATAACCATGCCTTTATAAACATAAGAGTTTATACATGATACTGTTACAATCCCAAGGCCTCAAACATTAGCCTTAAGGGCATACTCCAACAATTATTACAGTGCTTCTCATGCTTCTGCTGCGCCAGAGGCTTTGTAAGCGGGTCAGCTAGATTGTCATCTGTATGAACCTTGCAAACTTTGATCTCGCCACGATCAATGATCTCCCGGATCAAGTGAAACCGTCTCTGTATGTGCTTGGACTTCTGGTGCGACCGTGGTTCCTTTGCTTGTGCTATTGCTCCAGTGTTATCACAGAAGATAACCAATGGATCTGCACTCGAAGGAACAACACCAAGTTCCTGAACGAACTTACGAATCCACACTGCCTCCTTAGATGCTTCCGAGGCTGCAACATACTCGGCTTCTGTTGTGGAATCAGCAACAATTGATTGTTTGAAACTTTTCCACACCACTGCTCCTCCATTCAAGCTAAAAACATAGCCTGATTGCGATCGGAAATCATCCTGGTCAGATTGGAACGAAGCGTCAGTATATCCTTCAATACTGAGTTCTTCCTGACCACCATACACCAAGAACATATCTTTGGTCCTCCGCAGATATTTCAAAATGTTCTTGACTGCAATCCAGTGCGCCTGACCTGGATTACTTTGGAATCGACTGGTTACGCTTAACCCGTAAGCGACGTCTGGGCGAGTACATAACATCGCATACATAATGGACCCAATAGCCGAAGCATAAGGCGTATTGTCCATTTCATCTTTCTCAGTCTGTGTTTGTGGACACTGACTCTTTGAAAGATTCAGACCATGTCTGACTAGAAGATATCCTCTTTTAGAATTTTCTAAATGGAATCTCTCCAGGACTTTATCGATATAAGTACTCTGGCACAGCCCGAGAAGCCTCTTAGATCTATCTCTGTAGATCTTCACACCTAATACATAGGCTGCTTCTCCCAAATCTTTCATCTGGAAACATTTCCTTAACCATGCCTTAACCGCATGCAGTTCAGGAATATCGTTTCCAATGATTAAGATATCATCGACGTAGAGGACTAGGAAAGTGATTACGCTCCCACTAAACCTCTTATATACACACGGGTCATCTTCATTCTTGATGAAACTAAAATCACAGATTGATTCATCAAAACGAATATTCCAGTTTCTCGATGCTTGCTTAAGTCCATAAATGGATTTTTTTAACTTGCATATTTTATGACGATCTAATGGATTAGTGAAACCTTCAGGTTGTGTCATATACACATCCTCCTGCAAATTTCCATTAAGGAAAGCAGTCTTCACATCCATCTGCCAGATCTCATAATCATAATATGCTGCTATCGCGAGAATAATCCGAATAGACTTAAACATAGCTACAGGAGAGAAAGTTTCATCATAATCTATCCCGTAGATTTGTTTGAAACCTTTCGCAACTAGCCTGCCTTTATAGGTAACCACGTTACCATCCATGTCAATCTTCCTTTTGAAGATCCACTTACAGCCTATAGGGATTACTCCCGGAGGCGGATCAACCAAATCCCAGACTTGGTTATCTGACATGGAGTCCATCTCGGCTCGCATAGCTTCAAGCCATCTCGCTGATTCCGGTCCACTGACCGCATCCGCAAAAGTGAGGGGTTCATCATCAATGATGTAGACTGCGTCATAGCGCTCAGGCTGTCGACGGATCCTTCCCGATCTTCACGGTTCCCGTGATATCTGAGCCTCAGGTTGTTCAGTAACCTGATCTACTGGCTCAGGTACATCCAACTGTGCTTGACTACTTTGTCCTTCTTCTGGATTCTCATCCAGCTTTATTTCTCTCCCACTGGCCTCTTGCAGAAGAAATTCCTTCTCAAGAAAAATAGCCGTCCGAGCAACAAATACCTTGTTCTCCTTGGGATCGTAGAAATAATAACCCCTAGTTTCCTTAGGGTAACTGACAAAGATGCATTTCTCACATCTGCTCTCTAGTTTCCTAGAGGCGAGCTTTTTGACATAAGCCTCGCAACCCCAGATCTTGATAAACGTCAAGCTTGACTGTTTCCCATACCATAACTCATATGGCGTCTTTGAAACTGCCTTGGATGGCACTCGGTTTAGTACCTTTGCAGCTGTTTCCAGTGCAAATCCCCAAAAGGAGTAAGGTAGAGTAGCCTGACTCATCATAGAACGAACCATATCCAGTAAGGTTCTGTTCCTCCTCTCGGACACACCATTCCATTGCGGTGTTCCTGGCGGAGTGAGCTGTGAGATAATCCCACACTCCTTCAGATAGTCAGTAAACTCTCGACTCAAGTATTCACCACCTCGATCCGATCGAAGTGCCTTGATATTTCGGCCTAGCTGATTCTGTACTTCATTCTTGAACTCTTTGAACTTGTCAAAAGATTCACTCTTATGTCTCATAAGATAGACATAACCATACCTACTGAAATCATCAGTAAAGGTAATGAAGTATGAATAGCCACCTCTGGCATGTTTACTAAATGGCCCACACACATCACTGTGTATAAGGTCAAGTAAACCTGAAGCCCTTTGACCTTTCTTAGGAAAAGGAGACTTCGTCATTTTACCCATTAAACAAGCTTTGCATGTATCAATCTCCTCATAGGAGAATGATCCCAGCAGTCCATGGTCATGCAACCGCTTAATGCGTTTTTGTTAATATGGCCTAAACGACTATGCCATAGCAAGGTGCTGTCATCAGCAAACTTGGCTTTCTTAATATCAATATTTTGTATAGAACATTCCATGTCCAACATGAATAACCCATTGTTAATCGATCCAGTAGCATAAACAATATTATCAAAAGAAAGATAACACTTTGAAATCTTGCATTCAAAGGAAAACCCTTTCCTGACAAGAGCAGGAATAGAGATAATATTTTTCGTTATGCTTGGTACAAAATAACAATTGTCAAGTTCCAATACAACCCCAGATGGTAATGAGATGTAATAAATTCCTACAGCAACAGCAGCAACCCGTGCCCCGTTTCCAACTCGTAGGTCCACCTCATGCTGTCCCACCTGTCTTCTTCTCTTGAGTTCCTGTACATTTGCACAAATGTGAACTCCACATGCAGTGTCCAACACCCATGATACAGAAGAAGAAGCCATGACTTCAGTCACGAAAATACCTGAGCCAGAAGCGAAACTTCCCTTCTTATCTCCTTGGAGCGCTTTACAGTCCTTTTTCCAGTGACCCAGTTGGCCACAGTGGAAACATCTGTATTCCTTCGACCGCTTAACCTTTTGTTTCAGAGCCTTGCTGTAGCTCTTAACAGGGGCTTTGCCTTTCTTCCCTTTCTTCTTGTTCCTTGAAGGAACCATTAAGACAGAGGATGAAGGCTTTCCCTTTAGAGTCAACTCTGTAGTCAAGAGCATATTCAGTAACTCTGCCGGCGTACAGTCGATCTTGTTCATATTAAAGTTAATGATGAACGGATCGAAAGAGGTGGGGAGAGATTGCAATATGATGTCTACAGCAAGCTCCTGATTGATGGTATGTCCCAGTTTCTCTAGAGCCTCCTTGTACCCAATCATCTTGAGTACGTGAGCTCCCACTGGACTTCCTTCAGCCAGTTTGCTCTGAAAGAAAAGCTTAGTCAAATTGTAGCGTTCAGTCCTAGCCTGTGCAGCATACAGCAGCTTGAGGTTTGCTATAATTTGTATAGCAGATAGATCCTCATGCTGACGCAGCAGCTCTGGCGTCATAGACGCAAGCATCAGGCAAGCGACATCAATGCTATCATTGACATGCTTTTCATAAGCATCGCGAACCGCCCTTGCGGCGTTCGCAGCGGGTTGAGGCGGTATAGCCGTCTCGAGGACATACTGCTTCCTCTCTGCCTTAAGAACAATCTTAAGGTGTCCGTACCAGTCTAAGAAGTTTGGTCCAGCAAACTTCTCCCTTTCCAGTAGGGATCGCACATTGAAATTCGTGGTGTTCGTTGCTGCATTAATCTACAACAATGCAAGAACAGCAAGGTCAGTATCAATGTGAGAATCAATTCAGGACTTAAGAATGATTCTTTTCTCACTATTTTATCTGGCTGAAAAATCTAGCAAAACAGCCCGAAAGAGTAAAACTCTTTTAGTGAGATGGGATCCAGATTTCATACTTGGTCTCCGCCCCGCTCAGGCGAGATAAGATGCACAGAGAGTACAAGCACTAATCTCTGGTAGGCAATCCTTGCCAATCGCCAACCCGTGCGATTCCCCTTCATCTGGGCAATCCAGCAGACTGTGCCAACTGAGTTGGTACAACACAGTCTCTGATCCCACAGATGGCTGCCTCCATATAGCTACCATATGCGCCACATATGTAGCCTACATGGTCAAGCTGACCCGACCTACTCCCTGGACCACCACGTGCTATGCTGAGCAACGAGAAGTGATAAATCCCTTCCCTATAACACGCAGGTGTAATCGCACACCGTCTGAAGATAGATGGGCGTGCCCACTGAGTGGGTACAACACGGCCCCAACGATAGTCAGAACAGTGAGGTTTCGCGTCAGAAGGCTTACTAGCTTGATATTTTAGCGTTGGATTTTAACGGTCCTTTTTTATATCTTCTCAACTATCATGCAAATCTTATGGTGATAGCAGAAGATTAAATCATACAATTCTAATTATACAAACAATAAATAGAAAGCATGCTGATCTTATGTGGTAAAAGCCCATAAGCCTAGGTAAGACCTTAATTTAACTTAAGTCTTCACTTGAGCTCTTCGTGGGTCTTTTGCATCTCATCTGACCCCAAACCAGGGCCCAAGCGCCCACTGCAGCTCAGATGCGCCCACCAGGTAAATGCGCCTGTCCCAGAGTCGAACCCTAGACCTCCCACTGGTGAAGCCACTTGCTGCATGCGCCTCTGCCAAGTGTGCTTTGTGCTCATGTCTGATTAAAATACAATTTAATCTATCTAGACAAGATTGACACGCAGGTCAATTACACAATAAATTAATTAAAATGTGATGCGCAGATCACAATTATAATAATTTACATTTTAATCCAAGCACGCAGGCCCCAGCACAGCACACATTAAAATGGGCAGCCCACATAAGATTAAATAGACAATCATCATGGTATACAATCAACATGTGATCCAACAATAAGAAAATAAAGTTTTCGAAAATCCATTGGCATCAATTTTATTTTCCTTATGTGCCCTACTACCTTACAACGGTCCATTAATAGGGATCTACTCATCAGACCTAGTCAGACCCACTGCCCTTGCATGCACCAAGTCCTAACTGACTTGAGTTGACCCAGTGGCCAACAATGCATGCGTTGGGCTGAACGAGCCTCATGAGTTCTGGCAAGCAGGTGTGAGCCCGGGCCTAACTCAAGAGCGTTCACTGGTTGTCTCAACCAGACATCGCTACACGCCTGTCTGCAGTCGACCTATAGCCACCTTGTGCTTGCGCATAGATGCCATCTGGTCGACCCTTCTAGGCTATCAGATAGTCTGATCACACTGGTTGGATCTAGACTCGACTGTGACTTCAACCCTAATAACCCGTTTAAGGTTTTACAGTAGGCGCCTATAGATCTAAGTGAGGCACGCAAGTTAACAAGTTTTGAAGAAAAACTACAACATGCGCCAACTAGAAAACATGTTCATCAAGTTTTCGCATGAACAACTTAACATGTAATTTTCGCATATAGTTTAGATCTAAGCATACAAGCGCAAACATGGATCACAAAAGCCTCAAGCAATCATAAAAACATGCTAATAACTTGGCTCTGATACCAATTGAAAGTCCCCTAAAGGGGGGGGGGGGGGGCGAAACCCTAAAGTGGCGCATGTAAAATTTTGGGCAGCGGAAATAAGGGTTTCTAGGTGATCGGTTGCATGCATGTCATATGATCAACTATTAAAACTTGTATACATTGATAAGAGTCATACCATCGCCATTGCTTGGATGGTGCCTTGGAAGAAGAGAGCGAAAGGGATCTCCTCCAGAAGATGCGCACACAAGAAGAAGATCGCCTACTCCTTGTTGATCCTTGTGCTAGCAAAGACCTTCAAGTCTCCTGATCGAATGGAAGGGAAGAAGAGATGTCTTGCTTGGCCGAGACCTCCTTGTCGTCAACTCCTTCAACACACGAGCGAGCAAGAGCATCGAGAGGAAGAGGCGACAATAGGCGTGAGAGGAGCGAACGTGAGGCGTGACCATGTTTTGGAAACATGGTTTCCCAAAATAGAAAAACCCCCTCAACGTGTGATGCGTTCACTCCTTGTGAACCATCGCATTTTTCTCTCCTATTGAACCATGCGCTCACTTGATGAGCCAGTTCAATTTGGTTTGGTTCAAAGACCAATTAACCCAAGCATTTGGTATAGATCACAATTAAACCCTGAGGCTCCAGATCTAACCGTTCATCTCCTGATGCTCCTGATCTCACCGATCTAGCGTCAATTCTCTCGATCGAAGCTTACCGATCTCAAGCCCTAATCAATCAAACATGATCATACCAGATCTCACTTACAATCAGAGATTAAATCCCTTTAAACTGAACCCAAACAATTTAGTCCACACGATCTGACTTAAGTAAGCCATATCATCAAATTGTGCGACCCTAAGGGTTTCCTTTAAATGTCGGTAACGATAACTTACGTTATCACGATCAGTGAGGGGTATCTAGCAACACATCACTGTCTCCCGATATAAAGGAAAGAGTCTTCCAAGACTACACCCAAACCACAGCACAAGTGTGAATCCATTTCACTAGACATACATGTTTCCTTTGCCACTGGATGTTCTTATTGGACAAGCGTGTCAAGCCTGTAACTCCAATATGATGAGAATGATTAGATCAGATGAACATAGTCATCTGGGTATGGCCATACACTTTCTCAATCATCTCATCCAGGGGCCCCTTTAGAACATCACACTCCAATGAAGGAGATGGCAATCCTATGTCTATCACTAGCGCCCTAACATGACTCATGCTCACCATCCAAGATAGTCTATAACCATTATGTTTCAAATGATATCGAACTATCTCAAAACAATGCCAATCATCATTTAGAAACACAAGTGATCTCAAGTCAGAGGAAGTATGTCACTTGTTCGCATACAAGGATTATTCACATTGTGACATGCAACTGAATATCCTAGTAGGGTCTGTCCAGTACATCCAATGTACCCATGAGTCTACATCTTATTCCATGCTCGAAGCATCCTATAAGATTAGAACACATATTAGTCTCAATCATATCAAGGCTGTCTCATGTTCACCAAGATATCTCGACTAAGGACTATACTGCATGTCAGCCTAGCTGAACATCATTGAGACATTATTCAGAAGTATACACATTGCAGCAGATAATGTAACAACCTGAATAACAACCAATGCCTTTATAAACATAGAGTTTATACATGATACTGATACAATCCCAAGGCCTCAAACATTAGCCTTAAGGGCATACCCCAACACAAAGTACTTACATTGATAAGGTCCTGAAGAGGTTTAGCTTAGAGAATCCAAGAAAAGGTTCCTTCCAGTGAGACATGGTCTTACTCTCTCAAAGAGCTAGTGTCCCACCACACAGGCTGAGAGGGATGACATAAGTCGAGTACCCTATGCTTCAGCAGTAGGTTCGATCATGTATGCAATGTTGTGTACTAGACCAGATGTGGCTTATGCTGTGAGCATAACCAGCCGATACCAATCCAATCCTGGAGTGCAGCACTGGGTGGCTATAAAGAACATCCTAAAGTATCTGAGAAGAACTAAGGATTTGTTCCTAGTCTATGGGGGACAGGAAGAGCTCAGTATGCAGGGCTACACTGATGCGTCTTTCTAGTCTGACCCTGACGACTTCAGATCGCAGGCCGGCTATGTGTTCAAGATGAATGGAGGCACTGTATGCTGGAAGAGCTTCAAGCAATCCACCATAGTTGATTCTACAACCGAGGCTGAGTATGTGGCCGCGTCTGTGAAGAAACCCCTTTCAAGAGGGGGGCGAAACCCAAAGTAGGCGCATATCATGAATTGCGCAAGGAAGCATAGGGTTTGTTGGGATCTTCTGCATGCCATATGATCAACATCATAACTTGTATAGATAAGAAGTAATTCATACCATAGCCATGAGTGGATGGCGACTTGGAAGTAAAGATCGAAGGGGATCTTCTCCAAAGAAGACACACACCAAAGTGATGAAGACTTCCTTCTTGCGCACCTCTTGTGCTAGCAAAAGTGCCAAGTTGTCCTTGTGTGGAGAAGATGAGATCTTTGCTAGGGCGATGAAGCTCTCCCACTTGCTTGCGTGAACTCCAATCTACACAAGAGTGGATCGGCCACACAAAATCAGAACCGAAATGCGTTTTGGCGTTTACAAGTTAAGTGGCGTTACATGACTTCCAATTATGGAAAGTCATGAAGCCATGCGCCTAAATCCATGCAAACCGCCCAAAAACGCTTTCATCATGAACCATGCGTTCACACATGTGTGAACCGGTTCAATCCAACGGTTCAATGCGTTTGGTACAAAGACCAAACCAAACCAGCCCAAGCCATGGTCTAGATCTCTCTGAACCAAATGGTTCAAGATCTAACCGTTCATCTCTTGATGCCTTTGATCTCACCGATCTAGCATCACTACTCTCGATCGAAGCTTACCGATCTCAAGCCCTAATCAATCAAACATGACCAGACCCGATCTCACTTACAATCAGAGTTCAAACTCCTTTAAACTGAATCAAAACAATTCAGTCCACACGATCTGACTCAAGAAAGCCATATCACCAAATTGTGTGACCCTGAGGGTTTCCTTTAAATGTCGGTAACGATAACTTACGTTATCACGACCAGTGAGGGGTATCTAGCAACACATCACTGTCTCCCGATATAAAGGAAAAAGTCTTCAAAGACTACACCCAAACCACAGCACAAGTGTGAATCAACTTCACAAGGCATGCATGTATCCTTTGCCTACTGGATGTTCTTATTGGACAAGCGGGTCAAGCTTGTAACTCCAATATGATGAGCATGATTAGATCAGATGATCATAGTCACCTGGGTATGGCCATACACTTTCTCAATCATCTCATCTAGGGGGCCCCTATAGAACATCACACTCCTTCAACAAGGAGACGGCAATCCTATATCTATCACTAGTGCCCTAACCTGAATCATAATCATTATCCAAGATAGTCTATAACCATTATATTTCAAATGATATTGAACTACCTCAAAACAATGACAATCATCATTTAGAAACACAAGTGATCTCAAGTCAAAGGACATGTGCCACTTGTTGCATACAAGGATTATTCACATTGTGACAAGCAATTGAATATCCTAGTAGGGTCTGTCCAGTACATCCAATGCACCCATGAGTCTACATCTTATTCCATGCTCGAAGCATCCTATAAGATTAGAACACATATTAGTCTCAATCATATCAAGGCTGTCTCATGTTCACCAAGATATCTCGACTAAGGACATTACAGCATGTCAGCCTAGCTGAACAGCATTGAGACATTATTCAGAGGCACACTTATTGCAGCAGACAATGTAACATACTGAATAACAACCATTGCCTTTATAAACATAAGAGTTTATACATGATACTGATACAATCCCAAGGCCTCAAACATTAGCCTTAAGGGCATACCCCAACAGTCTGAGGCAGCCAAAGAAGCTGTTTGGATAAGGAAGTTCATTTCTGAACTTCAGGTGGTTCCCAGTGCAGTGAATCCCATTGAAATCTACTGTGATAACAATGGAGCGATTGCACAAGCCAAGGAACCACAGTCTCATCAAAGATCCAAACACATACTCAGGAGATTTCACCTGATCAAAGAGATCATAGACAGAGGTGATATCAAGATAAAACAGAGTTGACACAGAGAACAATATGGCAAACCCATTGACCAAGGCTTTGGCGCAGTAGAAGCATGACTGTCACGCTAGAGATATGGGGTTGAGATTTCTCAACCTCTAGGTCTTAGTGCAAGTGGGAGATTGTTGGTGTATATGCCCTAGGACCTAGTTTTGGTCCATTACTATACTACTTGACGTTGATATTTTATATCATTATGGCATTGTCATTATCTATATTTGCTTACATCTGTGATTATGTACTTATATGATAATGTCCCTGGAGACAGATTGGATCTGTGCTCAAATGATTGTCCCCAGTCAATGTACCTGAGTAGATAAGGGACAACTCTGGTACTTGTGAGACTGGTATATGGGCTAGTTATGCACAAGGTGCTAACACAGGCATATGGGTATATCAGTGGTGGATGTACTGGACCGACCCGCTGTGAGGCAATGACTTGGTGTCACAAGTCATCCTCACAAGTGATAGGAGATGCATTGATCCCTTGACTTGAGGTCATTGGCCATTCTATATGGTTAGGGATATGCCTTGATACAACCAAATGCCTTGCCGTAGTTGGGATGTAATAACGGTTATCATTGGGCATATCACGACTCATATGAGAAGGTCAATGAACAGACATAGGATTTGCCCCTTCCTAAGGGAAGCATGATATCCATGGAGCTCCTCTATGGTTCTGTGACTGAAAGTGTATGGCCATACCCAGGTTAGACCTGATTTAGTCATAGCCATGAGATTGGATGAAAACAAATGGTGAACACTTGTCCAATCGGATATCAGTTCAGCAAAGAGACTGTAATGCATCTGTACCTAATTGCGATGATGGGGATGTCGATGTCGATATCCATTCCAATGACCTGGGTAGCAGCGATGCACTGCTAGGTGCCAATCACTGCTTGTGATGACCTTTGGTCAGCACTACCAGTGTCAGAGGAACCTATAGGGTCGCACACCTTGATACTCGAGTTCTCGTATTGATCGGAAAGCCTTATGATGCAGTTATTGGATAACTCAGATCTAATTGGGAGATTTCATCAGCGCCATTGGGCCTGATGAGATGGAAGAAACTTATTAGAGCCAACTTCCATTTTTGACATATTGACCAAATTAACCATGGTTAACCTAGTTTGACCTTGGGTTAAATTGGATTGGATCCAAAGGGTTGATAGACATGCATAATGGACCTTGGGCTAGGCCCATTTTATAGTTGGGCTTATTGATAAGTTAAATGGGCTTAAGGAGAAGAAAGGGTAGACGCATGTTTAACCCTAGTTAGACTAGGGTTAGCGCCTATGCCTTAATTAATATCATGTGATTAATTAAAATTAATTTTAAGTTAATCATTTGAGATAAAATAGGGGCTAATTAATTGATTTAATTAGAGTCCTATTTTTGTGGAGATTAAATAGGGCTGATTTATTTAAATTAATTAGAGTCCTAATTGGATTAGGATTTGATTAATTTAATCCCTAAAAACATGCTCTAATCTCCTAATCCTTCTCCTTTACTCAAGCCGCCCTTAATCTCTATAAAAGAGACCCTAGCGCACTCCTCTCATGCAACTAATTCCTTGGAGGCGTGTAGAGCAAGAGGGGCGACAACTTGAGGACTTAGAGCTCTCCTTCTTCCATCAAAGGCGCAAGCAAGCTTCTTCCTTCTTCCTCCTTCCTTTCCTTGAAGCAAAGGAACTAGAAGGCTTGCGGCATCCTCCTCTTATCCTTCTACTTAGCGCATCCCTTCTTGGTGGTGGCGCAAGTTGATTGGAGGACTCTCTTAAGGCTTGGATCTTCTTACCGAGGCTAGCACCGGGCGTGGAAGTGAAAGTCCCCTAGAACAAGGGGGGGCGAAACCCTAATAGGAGGCGCAACAAAAACTCTAGCGGAATCTAGGGTTTCTAACAGGATCGCATAGCATGTAATATATTCAACTTTCAATGAAAAGCGATTCTTACCATTGCCATCGGTTAGATGGTGTCTTGGAAGGAAAGGCGCAAATGCTCCTTCTCCTAAGGTGACGCACACAATTGATGTCGCCTACTCTTCCTTGGTGCTCCTTGTGCTAGCAAGGCTCCAAGAGGTCCTTGTCGTATGGAAGGGGAGAGAATCCTTTGCTTGGCGATTTCTTCCTTCTCCTTTTCGTCAACCTCTTCACCACACTCAAGAGAGCTTGTTGGCGACGAGAGATGAGGAGAGACGAGAGATAAAAGCGTCTTAGGCGTGAACGTGAGGCGTTCCCACGTTTAGAAGTCATGGCTTCTAAATTTAGTAAACCCCAAACGTTCATGCGACCATGGGTTCACCCCATGCGCAAACTCATCTTCTCTTGAACCATGCGCTCACTCAATGAGCCGGTTCAATTTGGTTTGGTTCAAAGACCAATCAACCCAAGCCATTAGTCCAGATCCTATTAAACCCTAAGGCTCTTGATCTGACCGTCGATCTCTTGATGCCGCTGATCTCACTGATCTAGCATCCATTCTCTCGATCGAAGCTTACCGATCTCAAGCCCTAATCAATCAAACATGATCAGACCAGATCTCACTTACAATCAGAGATTAAATCCCTTTAAACTGAACCTGAATAATTCAGTCCACACGATCTGACTTAAGTAAGCCATATCATCAAATTGTGCGACCCTGAGGGTTTCCTTTAAATGTCGGTAACGATAACTCACGTTATCACGATCAGTGAGGGGTATCTAGCAACACATCACTGTCTCCCGATATAAAGGAAAGAGTCTTCCAAGACTACACCCAAACCACAGCACAAGTGTGAATCTCCTTCACTAGGCATACATGTTTCCTTTGCCACTGGATGTTCTTATTGGACAAGCGTGTCAAGCTTGTAACTCCAATATGATGAGCATGATTAGATCAGATGAACATAGTCACCTGGGTATGGCCATACTCTTTTCTCAATCATCTCATCCAGGGGGCCCCTTTAGAACATCACACTCCTTAAACAAGGAAACGGCAATCCTATGTCTATCACTAGTGCCCTAACCTGACTCAAGCTCACCATCCAAGATAGTCTATAACCATTATGTTTCAAATGATATTGAACTACCTCAAAACAATGACAATCATCATTTAGAAACACAAGTGATCTCAGGTCAGAGGACATGTGCCACTTGTTGCAATCAAGGATTATTCACATTGTGACAAGCAATTGAATATCCTAGTAGGGTCTGTCCAGTACATCCAATGTACCCATGAGTCTACATCTTATTCCATGCTCGAAGCATCCTATAAGATTAGAACACATATTAGTCTTAACCATATCAAGGCTGTCTCATGTTCACCAAGATATCTCGACTAAGGACTTTATAGCATGTCAGCCTAGCTGAACAGCATTGAGACATTATTCAGAAGTACACTTATTGCAGCAGACAATGTAACAAACTGAATAACAACCATGTCTTTATAAACATAAGAGTTTATTACATGATACTGATACATTCCCAAGGCCTCAAACATTAGCCTTAAGGGCATACCCCAACAATCTCCCACTTGCACTTAATCTAATGGTTGAGAAATCTCAAACCCATATTATTACAGTGCTTCTCATGCTTCTGCTGCGCCAGAGGCTTGGTAAGCGGGTCTGCCAGATTGTCATCTGTATGAACCTTGCAGACTTTGATCTCGCCACGATCTATGATCTCCCGGATCAAGTGAAACCGTCTCTGTATGTGCTTGGACTTCTGGTGCGACCGTGGTTCCTTTGCTTGTGCGATTGCTCCAGTGTTATCACATAAGATAACCAAAGGATCTGCACTCGAATGAACAACACCAAGTTCTCTCACGAACTTACGAATCCACACTGCCTCCTTGGATGCTTCCGAGGCTGCAACATACTCGGCTTCTGTTGTGGAATCAGCAACAGTTGACTGTTTGAAACTCTTCCACACCACCGCTCCTCCATTCAAGCTAAAAACATAGCCTGATTGCGATCGGAAATCATCCTGGTCAGACTGGAACGAAGCGTCAGTATATCCTTCAATACTGAGTTCTTCCTGACCACCATATATCAAGAACATATCTTTGGTCCTCCGCAGATATTTTAAAATATTCTTGACTGCAATCCAGTGCGCCATACCTGGATTACCTTGGAACCGACTGGTCACGCTTAACCCGTAAGCGACGTCTGGGCGAGTACACAACATCGCATACATAATGGACCCAATAGCCGAAGCATAAGGCGTATTGTCCATTTCATCTTTCTCAGTCTGTGTTTGTGGACACTAACTCTTCGAAAGATTCAGACCATGTCTGACTGGAAGATATCCTCTTTTAGAATTCTCTAAATGAAATCTCTTCAGGACTTTATCGATGTAAGTACTCTAGCACAGCCCGAGAAGCCTCTTAGATCTATCCCTGTAGATCTTCACACCTAATACATAGGCTGCTTCTCCTAGATCTTTCATCTGGAAACATTTCCTTAACCATGCCTTAACCGCATGCATTTCAAGAATGTCATTTCCAATGATCAAGATATCATCGACGTAGAGGACTAGGAAAGTAATTACGCTCCCACTAAACCTCTTATATACACATGGGTCATCCTCGTTCTTGATGAAACCAAACTCACTGATTGATTCATCAAAACGAATATTCCAGCTTCTTGATGCTTGTTTAAATCCATAAATAGACTTCTTTAACTTGCATATTTTATGACGATCTGATGGATTAGTGAAACCTTCTGGTTGTGTCATATACACATCCTCATCCAGATTTCCATTAAGGAAAGCTGTCTTCACATCCATTTGCCAGATCTCATAATCATAATATGCTGCTATCGCGAAAAGAATCCGAATAGACTTAAACATAGCTACAGGTGAGAAAGTCTCATCATAATCTATCCCGTAGATTTGTTTGAAACCTTTCGCAACTAGCCTGCCTTTATAGGTAACCACGTTACCATCCATGTCAATCTTCTTCTTGAAGATCCATTTACAGCCTATAGGGATAACTCCCGGAGGCGGATCAACCAAATCCCAGACTTGGTTATCTGACATGGAGTCCATCTCGGCGCGCATAGCTTCAAGCCATCTCGCTGACTCCGGTCCACTGACCGCATCCGCATAAGTGAGGGGTTCATCATTATCAATGATGTAGACTCCGTCATAGCGCTCAGGCTGTCGACGGATCCTTCCCGATCTTCGCGGTTCCCGTGATATCTGAGCCTCAGGTTGTTCAATAACCTGATCCACCGGCTCAGGCTCATCCAACTGTGCTTGACTACTTTGTCCTTCCTCTGGATTCTCATCCAGCTTTATTTCTCTCCCACTGGCCTCTTGCAGAAGAAACTCCTTCTCAAGAAATATGGCCGTCCGAGCAACAAATACCTTGTTCTCTTTGGGATCGTAGAAATAATAACCCTTAGTTTCCTTAGGGTAACCGACAAAGATACATTTGTCAGATCTGCTCTCTAGTTTCCCAGAGGCGAGCTTTTTGACATAAGCCTCGCAGCCCCAGATCCTGATAAATGTCAAGCTCGGCTGTTTCCCATACCATAACTCATATGGCGTCTTAGAAACTGCCTTGGATGGCACTCGGTTTAGTACCTTTGCAGCTGTCTCCAGTGCAAATCCCCAAAAGGAATATGGAAGAGTAGCCTGACTCATCATAGAACGAACCATGTCTAGTAACGTTCTATTTCTCCTCTCGGACACACCATTCCATTGCGGTGTTCCTGGCGGAGTGAGCTGTGAGATAATCCCACACTCCTTCAGATAGTCAGTAAACGCATGACTCAAGTATTCTCCACCTCGATCTGAACGAAGTGCCTTGATATTTTGGCCTAGCTGATTCTGTACTTCATTCTTGAACTCTTTGAACTTGTCAAAAGATTCACTTTTATGTCTCATAAGATAGACATACCCATACCTACTGAAATCATCAATAAAGGTAATGAAGTACTGATAGCCACCTCTGGCATGTTTACTAAATGGCCCACACACATCACTGTGTATAAGGTCAAGTAAACCTGAAGCCCTTTGACCTTTGTTAGGAAAAGGTGACTTCGTCATTTTACCCATTAAACAAGCCTTGCATGTATCAATCTCCTCATAGGAGAATGATCCTAGCAGTCCATGATCATGCAACCGCTTAATGCGCTTCTTGTTAATATGGCCTAAACGACTATGCCATAGCAAGATGCTGTCATCAGCATACTTGGCTTTCTTAATATCAATATTGTGTATAGAACATTCCATGTCTAACATGAATAACCCATTGTTAATTGAACCAGTAGCATAAACAATATTATCAAATGATAAAATACACTTTGAAATATTGCATTCAAAGGAAAATCCCTTCCTGACAAGAGCAGGAATGGAGATAATATTCTTAGTAATGCTGGGAACAAAGTAACAACTGTTTAGTTCTAATACAAGCCCAGATGGCAAAGAGATGAAATAGTCTCCTACAGCAACAGCAGCAACCCGTGCCCCGTTTCCAACTCGTAGGTCCACCTCATGCTGTCCCACCTGTCTTCTTCTCTTGAGTTCCTGTACATTTGAACAAATGTGAACTCCACATGCAGTGTCCAACACCCATGATATAGAAGAAGATGAAACCATGACTTCCGTCACGTATATACCTGAGCCAGAAGCGATGCTTCCCCTCTTATCTCCTTGGAGCGCTTTACAGTCCTTTTTCCAGTGACCCAGCTGGCCACAGTGGAAACATCTGTATTCCTTTGACCGCTTAACTTTTTGCTTCAGAGCCTTGCTGTAACTCTTGACAAGGGCCTTGCCCTTCTTCCCCTTCTTCTTGTTCCTAGAAGGAACCATTAAGACAGAGGTTGAAGGCTTTCCCTTCAGAGTCTCCTCAGTAGTCAAGAGCATATTCAGCAGCTCTGCCGGAGTACAATCGATTTTGTTCATATTAAAATTAATAATGAACGCATCGAAAGAGGGCGGGAGAGACTGCAGAATAATGTCTACAGCAAGCTCCTGGTTGATGGTATGCCCCAGTTTCTCTAGAGCCTCCTTGTGCCCAATCATCTTGAGCACGTGAGCTCCCACTGGGCTCCCTTCAGCCAGTTTGCTCTGAAAGAACAGCTTTGTCAGATTATAGCGTTCTGTCCTCGCCTGTGCAGCATACAGCATCTTGAGGTTAGCTATAATCTCTATAGCCGACATATCCTCATGCTGACGCTGCAGCGGTGGCGTCATAGACGCTAGCATCAGGCAAGCGACATCAATGCTATCATTGACGTGCTTTTCATAAGCTTCCCGAACCGCCCTTGCGGCGTTCGGAGCGGGCTGAGGCGGTATCGCCGTCTCGAGGACATACAGTTTCCTCTCTGCCTTAAGAACAATCTTAAGGTGTCCGAACCAGTCTGAGAAGTTTGGCCCAGCAAACTTCTCTCTTTCCAGTAGGGATCGCACATTGAAGCTCATGGTGTTCGTTGCTGCAGGTATCTACAACAATGCAAGAACAGCAAGGTCAGTATCAATGTAAAGAATCAATTCAGGACTTAAGAATGATTCTTTTTCTCACTATTTTATCTGGCTGAAAAATCCAGCAAAACAGCCCGAAGAGTAGAACTCTTTTAGTGAGATGGGATCCAGATTTCATACTTGGTCTCCGCGTCCCGCTCAGGCGAGATAAGATGCACAGAGAGTACAAGCACTAATTTCTGGTAGGCTGTCCCAGCCAATCGCCAACCCGTGCGATTCCCCTTCATCTGGGCAATCCAGCAGACTGTGCCAACTGAGTTGGTACAACACAATCTCTGACCCCACAGATGGCTGCCTCCATGTGCTACCATATGCGCCACATATGTAGTCTACATGGTCAAGCTAACCCGACCTACTCCCTGGACCACCACGTGCTATGCTGAGCAACGAGAAGCGATAAATCCCTTCTCTGTAACACGCAGGTGTAATCCCGCACCATCTGAAGATAGATGGACGTGCCCACTGAGTGGGTACAACACGGCTCCAACGATAGTCAGAACAGTGAGGTTTCGCGTCAGAAGGCTTACGAGCTTGATATTTTAGCGTTGGATTTTAACGGTCTTTTATCTTCTTCACTATCATGCAATTCCTATGGTGATAGCAGAAGATAAATAAATCATGCTATTCTACTTATTTAAACAATAAAAGAAAGCATGGATCTTATGTGGTAAAAGCCCATAGCCTAAGTAAGACCTTAATTAACTTAAGTCTTCACTTGCTTTTCTTCATGGGTCTTTTGCTGCTCATCTGGCCCAACCCAGGGCCCAAGCGCCATCTGCAGCTCAGGTGCGCCTACCAGGGAAAATGCGCCTGGTCCCAGAGTCGAACCCTGGACCTCCCACCTGGTTAAGCCTCTGCTGCAAGCGCCTCTGCCAAGTGTGCTCTGTGCTCTTGTCTAATTAACTTACAAATTAATCTATCTAGACAAGATTGACACGCAGGTCAATTACACTTTATAAATTAAATACAATGTGATACGCAGATCACAATAATTAATTTACAACTTTCATTTCCAGGCACGCAGGCCCCAGCACAGCACACATTTAACATGGGCAGCCCACATAAGAATAAATAAACAAACATAGGCATCAATCAACATGTGATCCAATCATGAAAATTAAATTTCGAAAACCCCATAGGCATCAATTTTAATTTCCTTATTTGCCCTACAACCTTACAACGGTCCATTACTAGGGATCCACTCATCCAACCTAGTCAGATCCACTGCCCTTGCATGCACCAAGTCCTAACTGACTTGAGTCGACCAAAAGGTCAACCATGCATGCGCCAGGGCCGAACAACCCTCATGAGATCTGGCAAGCGGGTGTGACCCCGGTCCTAACTCATGTGTGTTCACTAGTCGTCTCAATCAGACATCGCTACACGCCTGTCTGCAGTCGACCTATAGCCACCAGGTGCTATCGCACAGGTGCTATCTGGTCAACCCATCAAGGCTGTCAGATGGTCTGATCAGACTGTCTGGATCTAACCTAGGGGATGACTTCAACCCTAATAACCCGTCTAAGGGTTTAAAGCAGGGCCTTAGATCTATAATGAGTCGCGCATGTATCATAAGTTTTTGAGAAAACATACATATGCGCCAACAAGAAAACATGCGCCTAGGAGAAAAACATCTCTAACAAGCATGTAAACTTCGCTTATCAAAACTAGCGCATGTAACATATAGATCATTGCATAGGATCACAAAGAAAGCAAACATATTATCATGCAATAACAGGCTCTGATACCAATTGAAAGTCCCCTAGAACAAGGGGGGGGGGGCGAAACCCTAATAGGAGGCGCAACAAAAACTCTAGCGGAATCTAGGGTTTCTAACAGGATCGCATAGCATGTAATATATTCAACTTTCAATGAAAAGCGATTCTTACCATTGCCATCGCTTAGATGGTGTCTTGGAAGGAAAGGCGCAAATGCTCCTTCTCCTAAGGTGACGCACACAATTGATGTCGCCTACTCTTCCTTGGTGCTCCTTGTGCTAGCAAGGCTCCAAGAGGTCCTTGTCGTATGGAAGGGGAGAGAATCCTTTGCTTGGCGATTTCTTCCCTCTCCTTTTCGTCAACCTTTTCACCACACTCAAGAGAGCTTGTTGGCGACGAGAGATGAGGAGAGACGAGAGATGAAAGCGTCTTAGGCGTGAACGTGAGGCGTTCCCACGTTTAGAAGTCATGGCTTCTAAATTTAGTAAACCCCAAACGTTCATGCGACCATGGGTTCACCCCATGCGCAAACTCATCTTCTCTTGAACCATGCGCTCACTCAATGAGCCGGTTCAATTTGGTTTGGTTCAAAGACCAATCAACCCAAGCCATTAGTCCAGATCCTATTAAACCCTAAGGCTCTTGATCTGACCGTCGATCTCTTGATGCCGCTGATCTCACTGATCTAGCATCCATTCTCTCGATCGAAGCTTACCGATCTCAAGCCCTAATCAATCAAACATGATCAGACCAGATCTCACTTACAATCAGAGATTAAATCCCTTTAAACTGAACCTGAATAATTCAGTCCACACGATCTGACTTAAGTAAGCCATATCATCAAATTGTGCGACCCTGAGGGTTTCCTTTAAATGTCGGTAACGATAACTCACGTTATCACGATCAGTGAGGGGTATCTAGCAACACATCACTGTCTCCCGATATAAAGGAAAGAGTCTTCCAAGACTACACCCAAACCACAGCACAAGTGTGAATCTCCTTCACTAGGCATACATGTTTCCTTTGCCACTGGATGTTCTTATTGGACAAGCGTGTCAAGCTTGTAACTCCAATATGATGAGCATGATTAGATCAGATGAACATAGTCACCTGGGTATGGCCATACTCTTTTCTCAATCATCTCATCCAGGGGGCCCCTTTAGAACATCACACTCCTTAAACAAGGAGACGGCAATCCTATGTCTATCACTAGTGCCCTAACCTGACTCAAGCTCACCATCCAAGATAGTCTATAACCATTATGTTTCAAATGATATTGAACTACCTCAAAACAATGACAATCATCATTTAGAAACACAAGTGATCTCAAGTCAGAGGACATGTGCCACTTGTTGCAATCAAGGATTATTCACATTGTGTCAAGCAATTGAATATCCTAGTAGGGTCTGTCCAGTACATCCAATGTACCCATGAGTCTACATCTTATTCCATGCTCGAAGCATCCTATAAGATTAGAACACATATTAGTCTTAACCATATCAAGGCTGTCTCATGTTCACCAAGATATCTCGACTAAGGACTTTATAGCATGTCAGCCTAGCTGAACAGCATTGAGACATTATTCAGAAGTACACTTATTGCAGCAGACAATGTAACAAACTGAATAACAACCATGCCTTTATAAACATAAGAGTTTATTACATGATACTGATACATTCCCAAGGCCTCAAACATTAGCCTTAAGGGCATACCCCAACAGGAAGAAGAGGACTCGTGGTGATCCGTGTGTGTGAAACTGCAGAGGGCGCACGGTTGGGCGCCTACTACGACATCAGCCTCATCTTGCTCAAGGTATTTTCTATCTCATCGTGTCGACTCTCTCGTATGCGATCTTCACTGGGTTTTTCGGACCGGCCTATTTCGGGGATATTCTTCCGCTGTGCTATGTATTTGTATTGATAAAACTCTGAAAATTTATAAAATATCCCCGGGGTTTCCCAATAAACCGACCCAGATTCGACCGAATCGAGGTCGAACCGACCCGAATTCAATAACTGGGCCGAAATTGAAATTGAACCACCCAATCTATTAAGGTGGACCAAATCAATTCCAAAACTCAGCGAATCGGATTTATTTTTAAATAAACCAGACTCAAACCCTAAATCAGACCGAATCAGCCCACTCGCCCGCGCCGCCCCATCACCGCCGTGCAAGGCGGCCGAACTTGCATCCGTCGCTTGCGCCGGCTAGCTCCTGAGAGCGCGTCGAGCGTCGATTCGCTTCCAGACTTTACCAGAAAACATCAGGCGACGAAGCGAAGCTTCTGCGGTGGCTTCGGCGAGCTATCGATGCACGACCGAAGCTTTCGCAGATGCCAAAACTATCGACGGTGGCGCCGCCATCGTCAATACAGAAAACAACACCAAAACTCTACAGAACTTTGCCAAAACATTCGAAAAACACTCTTACCTCGATACGAAGCTAAATCGAAGCCCTGGAACAAAAAATGCAAGCTGAAGGAGGCGTCAAAAAACTGAAGCGCGAGGCTACGCCGGTGACTGGTTTAAGCTTGAAATCTCCCTCCTGACGGCGCGACGCAGCTTGGAGATCAGCTAGGGTTCGATTCGCGTCCAAATGAGTCGAAGCCCTCTAAAATAGAGATCGGACGCGGCCAAAAATAGCTAGTTGCAGTCGAAGACTCGGTCGCCGAAAAACACAGGGAAGATGACGATTCAACTCGTCTCCCTAAAATAAAACTAAAACCGAATCAAAATAAATATGTGTGGTTTAAAAATGAAGACGCAAACTAGCTCAGCAGTTGGGCTGAGCTGTTTACTCCTGCGCAACGCGGGTTCATGCCCCCGCGATCGCAATTTACAATTTTTAAACAAAAATCAATTTTTAACCCTTTTAAAAATTCAGAAAAAATTCTAGAAAAAATCCCTAAAAATTTCAAAATACAAATTACAATTATTTTTTTCCAAAAACATGGGATATAACATTGTTAGTGTATATGCCCTAGGACATAGTTTTGGTCCATTATTGTACTACTTGACGTTGATATTTTATATCACTCTAGCATTGTCATTATCTATATTTGCTTACATCTGCGATTATGTGCTTATATGATAATGTCCCTGGAGACAGATTGGATCTATGCTCAAATGTATGTCCCCAGTCAATGTACCTGAGTGGATATGGGACAGCTCTGGTACTTGTGAGACTGGTATATGGGCTGGTTAGGCACGAGGTGCTAACGCAGGTATATGGGTATATTAGTGGTGGATATACTGGAACGACCCATTGTGAGGCAATCACTTGGTGTCACGAGTTATCCTCACAAGTGATAGGAGATGCATTGATCCCTTAACTTGAGGTCATTGGCCATTCTATATGGTTAGGGATATGCTTTGATACAACCTAACACCTCGCCGTAGTTGGGGGGTAATAACGGTTGTCATTAAGCACGTCACGACCCACATGAGAAGGTCAATGGACAGACAGAGGATTTGCCCCTTCCTAAGGGAAGTTTGATATCCATGGAGCTCCTCTATGATTCTATGACTGAAAGTGTATGACCATACCCAGGTGAGACCTGATTTAATCATAACCATGAGATTGGATGAAAACAAGTGGTGACACACTTGTCCAATCGGATATCAGTTCGGCAAAAAGACTAGAATGCATCTGTACCTAATTGCGATGATGGGGATGTCGATGTCGATATCCATTCCAATGACCTAGGGTGCAACGATGCACTGCTAGGTGCCACTCACTACTTGTGGTGACATTTGGTCAGCACTGCCAGCGTCAGGGGAACCTACAGGGTCACACATCATGATACTTGAGTTCTCGTATTGATCGGGAAGCCTTATGATCAAGTTATTGTATAACTCAGATCTATTTGGGAGAATTCATCTACGCCGATGGGCCTGATGAGATGGAAGAATGTTATTGGAGCTATACTTCATTTTCTGGTAGGTTGACCCAAATTTGACCATGGTTAGGTCACATTTGGATTTGGGTTGCATTGGATTGGATCCAATGGCTTAATCAACCCTTCAATGAAGTATGGGCTTGCTGATGATTCTAAATTTCATAGTGTTTTTTATACTTATTTGGTAGTCTTTTGAACCATAATCTTACTCTTTTGCTTTGTTTTATACTTTTATTTTACCAAATGCTTTGGAATCTACATCATCTTTGGTTTTTGATCACTTTCAGGTAAAAGGCACTATTTTGAGGCATTTTCGAGCAAAATCAAATACATGGAAGAGTTACCATCATCAAGAGGAGTCCACACAACAAATTTCACACAAATCAGAGCAAAGGACCAAAATACGGCAGTGCCGTAATATATATTACGGTACCGTAATATCAGAGCACCTACCATATTTTGGTGGATTTTCAAATCAGAGAATTGTCTTGATTTTATGGCACCGCCGTAAAGCATTACACTGCCATAATTTGGATTGTTTCAGAATAGAGACACTTGCCGAAATTATGGCACTGCAGTAAACCATTCCACGTGTCGTATTTCCCAGGTGATTTAGACCAGAGAACTCGTCCGATTTTATGACATGGTTGAGAAGCATTTTATAGACCATAATTTTGACACAGGGTTTACAGAACCAAAATATGGCACTGCCATAAAATATTTTACGGCCGTAATTTCCATTCAAAAACGCGATTCTTACGGACCCAAAACTTGCATGGACCATATCTTTTGATCCAGACCTCCAAATTAAGATCCGAAAGATGCTGCAGACTCGTCTTTAGGAGGAGAAGACACACAAAGTAAAAGGACGAATTTTTATCTAGTATTGAGGAAGCAATTGACAGAGGGGCGGAATTGCTAGGGTTCATCGGTTCTCAGCCTATAGACCACCTCCAGCCACGAAATTTGACAGAGAGCTTCACTTGGTGAACAAAAACGTGCATGTGAAGTTTCAATGCAAAAGGATTCCGATTGGAGGAGAAATCAATGAAACAGCGGTGATAGTGCTGTTCCAGCACTGTTTTGTAACTCTTCTCATCTTCTTTTCGATTCCTATTCATACAGAAACATGCTTTGTTGTTATTCCTTCATCATGGTAGCTTAATCTTTCTTTGGGACATGGGGGTGTAATCTCTTTGTTTCTTAATGACTAGAAAACCCTAATTTTGTTAAACTAATTTTATTGTGATAATTTCACTTTTGTGATTAATTGCTCTTTAATTCTTCTTAGTTTTATAATTATTAGCATGTTTTAGAATTTTGCAAAATAGACTGAGAAGTTGATTGCTTGAATTTCGGAACCCTAGGAATTATCGAGTTTGGAATTATCGTAGGAGATTAGGTTGTTCTTCGAATTCTAATTCTTAGAGAAATTTAATGCCTTGTTGATTTTATGATTCTTTGAATTGAGTTAATATTTTAGACTTGATTTGATGCGGCAAGAGATTGAGTATCGAGTCGTCAGAGAACCTTGAGTAAAACTTTTGTTGAGACTCTGATGCACGAGAGTGATCTTGAGTTTCCACTTGAGGTTGTCAACTTTAGAATTCGGATACACGAGAGTGATCCTTGAGTTCTTAGTTCATGGTTTACCTATTTTCAGCATTGAATAGGTCATGCACGAGAGTGAAGATCGGTTCTTTGTACGACTGTTTGCGCGAGAGCGAAACAATTTATTTATGAAGTAAACTATACCTTTATCATGATAAAATTGGATTGACAGACACTTATCTTAATCTAGCCATTAGAAATTAAAGTAGATGAACCCCTAGTCCCGATCCCTTCTCTGATATTTTCTCCATGTTCTTTTCGATAGTTTGATTTACTATTTTTCGATTGCCTAGCTAGCGAGAAATCAATTATTCAGTACTTAGCAACAAGGTCTCTGTGGTTCGATATCTATTTTTTTACTTCGAGTATCCATGCACTTGCGGACACAACAAGTTTTTGGCGCCATTGTCGGGGACCTTGTTTTTGTTGATATTGAAGATATTGAGAGTATTTCTAGACTAGTTTTTTATTTACTATTTTTTTGTTATTTATTTACTTACTGTTTATTTTTTGTTTTTCTTGAAATCACTTGATCTACCTACTTTGCATGCACAGGAGTCTTAGGTCAGGACCGCTTGTTCCATTGGATCCTGAAATTAACAAAACCCTTAGAGTGCGTAGAAAGTTAAGACTGGAAGAAGATTTCCAAGAAACATCACAGGAGATACAAGAAGATATTTTGGATATGGTGAATAACGAGAGAAGATCTTTGGGTGACTATGCTGCCCCTAATTCAAAGGGAATTCACTCTAGTGTCACCAGGCCGGCCATTGATGCGAACAATTTCAAAATCAAACCAGCGTTCCTATCTATGATTCAACAAAAACCAATAAGGAGGAGCACCTGTTGAAGATCCTAATATCCATCTATCTCTTTTTCTTGAATTATGTGATACAATCAAAATTAATGGTGTTTCTGATGATGCACTAAAATTGAGATTGTTTCCTTTTTCCCTTAGGAACCGAGCACGCGATTGGCTTCATTCACAGCCGTCAGGGATGTTCACTACTTGGGATCAACTTTCTAACGCATTTCTGATGAAATACTTCCCGCCTAGCAAGACCATACAACTGAGAAATCAAATTGCAAATTTTGCACAAAAGGATGGAGAGTCGTTGAGTGAAACATGGTAGCGATTTAACGACTTGCAACGGAAGTGTCCTCACCATGGTTTAGAGAAATGGGTTTTGATTCAGACTTTTTATTATGGTCTTCTTTATAACACCCGACTTACTGTTGATGTTGCTGCAGGTGGAGCCCTGATGAACAAGACCATGGAAGAAGCCTATACATTGATTGAGGAAATGGCACTAAATCATAACCAGTGGACTACTGAGAGAGTAGTTCTTTATCGCCCTCCACATGGTAAGACTGATAATGATAGCTGGCGCACATTGGCCGGGAAGGTAGATTCTCTATGCAATCATTTTGATACGTTTCAATTGCAAACTCATGCTGTTTCCTCTATTACATGTCAAATTTGTGGAAATCATGGGCGCTATGCTGAAGAGTGTAAGATTGTTGTTGATAGGGGTGAGGAACAAATGAATTCAGTGGGGGATTACAATCAAAGTAGATCTAATAACTCCTACTCTAATACCTATAATCCTGGATGGAGGAGCCACCCTAACCTTTCATGGAGGAGCAATAATCTTGATAATAGGCAGAATGAAAATAGGGGATTCCAACAAAGATCTCAAACCCAGGACCAACCCCAGAAACCCACTCTAGAAGAGATGTTTAAACAATTTATGGGTTTTCAGAAAAATCAGAATGATGATGCCAACGAGAATTTTAGACAGATTAATGCTAGACTAGATGGTATTGTTGCCCACAGCAAAATGCTAGAAACATAAATTGCCCAACAAGCTAGCACTTCATCTAGACCCCTAGGAAAATTACCTGCCAAACCTGAACCTAAGCCTAGGGAATATTGCAATGCTATCATAACTAGGAGTGGGAAACAACTGGAAGATCCTCGGGAATCTCTCGATGATGATGATAAGGTAGAACCAAGACTTGAAACTAGCAGTGAACCTGTGCTGGAATCACAACCTGCACATGAGCAGTCCCAAACTAGTTTGTCACCTCACATGGGTGATAAACCTAAAGGTGAATTGCCATGTAAGGTTGATGATTCTAAACCTAGTTCATCAACACCCTATAGGCCACCTGTACCCTTTCCTCAGAGGTTGGTGCAAGTTAAACTTGACAAACAATTTGGCATGTTTCTTGATGTTCTTAAAAAACTTTATATTAATGTTCCATTTACTGAAGTTTTGACTCAAATGCCAACTTATGCAAAATTTTTGAGAGAGATTTTGTCTAATAAGAGAAAGATTGATGATCATGGTACTGTAGCACTTACTGGGGAATGTAGTGCTATCATACAGAATAAATTGCCACCTAAGCTAAATGATCCAGGTAGTTTCTCTGTACCTTGTTCTATTGGAGATATGGCTTTTGACCGAGCCTTATGTGACCTCAGTGCAAGTGTTAGTCTAATACCTTATTCTCTTTACAGGAAACTAAATGTTGGAGAGCTCAAACCAACCTCGATGATTTTGCAACTCGCTGACTCATAAATAAAGCATCCAGTTGGTATATTAGAAAATATTCCTGTACAAATTGGTAAATTTTTTCATTTTATAGTTTTAGAGATGGTAGAAAATTTGAAAAACCCTATTATACTTGGTAGACCTTTCTTGGCTACATCTGGAGCACTTATTGATGTAAGAAAGGGAAATTTGACTTTTCATATTTGTGGTGATATAATTGAATTTGATTTGACTGATTCTTTAAAAAAGGCATCACACACAGGGACATGTTGTAGCATAGAAACAATTAATGATGATGTTGTTTGTGACATGCATAGTTTATTTGATGAACCTTCTGATTTTGAAACTAATACATATTCTGAGTGTGCTAATAAAGAATCTCAGGAAAGAGCAACGAAGAAGAAGAGGAAGAGACGAAGGAGGAGAGGAAAATCAAAGTTGCTTGAGAAAGGAAAAAAGCTCATAAGTAAATTTAGACACTGTTTTAAGTCTGAGCCTTATGTTCTTGAGAACCCTGAACGAGACATAGAGAAATCAGGATGGCGACCAAACACACAAGCACGATCCAATCTGAGTGTTGTACAGTCAAGCTAATGACCGAAAATTAGCGCTTCTTGGGAGGCAACCCAAGAACTTTTACTCTAGTTTTTTTTTTGTTTTTGTTGTTTTTTTTTACTTAGCACTAATTTTTCTTTTCTTTTTGTAGGTGAAAATTAATTTTGTCAAAAAAAAAACTTTGGTGGTTCGAACCCGAAGACACAAAGGATGATTGGGTCTGACACAGACTAATAGACCTCTGTGAGTATTTTCTTCCTACTCATTTGCATTCCATCCTTTGTATTTTTCTGATAATCCATGTGTTCAAATGGAAGATGAATACTTCAAACTTCTTGTGCTCACATGCCACGGATACTCGCCTTTTGATTTTATTGATAGATATTTTGATATGGTTGTGTTGACATAATATGATGATGATGTGTAGAAGGATTTTTCTGAAAATACTACAAACACCATGCTAAATTTTTTAATCTATTATCATGCATATCAATTTCTGGAAATTGGAAATAGATTTTATATGTTGAATTTATTTCTCTGATATAATCTATTTGTTGGAAATTTTTCATTAATTGATGCATGAAATTCTAGGTAAATGCATTGTTTAGTGAATGCAATCTTGAAGTGAAATAATTCTTTTGAATAAAATGAGCATATTTGCACATGTTATTGAGTTGATATCAAGTGATTAATCTAGTTAATCTTTATAATCTTTTATGTTATTTGTTGGGAAAAAGAAATCCAAATCCATGAGAAAGAATGACTCCCCTACTTGGCACTGTATAAAATTAACAGTGGGACCTAAAGACATGGGTTGAAGTCCACAAAAAGAAAAAGAATAACTCCTCTTCTTGGCATTGTGTTCACAATGGTACCTAAGACAAGAGTTGAAGTTCATTGCAAAAGTGTGTATCTATGTAGATGCATGCCAAGCGAGAGTTCGTTTGACATTAACTCCTCTGTCTCAAGAAAATTCTTTCTACCTATGAGATATGAGTTCTATTATGTGTGGTTATGTGACCAACATACTCTAAATTCGTCATCAGAAAAAGGGTGGTAATCGATTTAGAGAATGTCAAGGACAAAAAAAAATGAGTGGAAAAAGATTTAGAAATCCTATTCCTGTAAACAAAAACATATTGGATGAAAATCTCAAAAACAAGATTAATTCATGAGGTTGAAATTCTATTACTATGCATATCGCGAAATTTTATTCAATTGAACTTTTGAGTCATAAAGATTAATTTCAAAAGATGATGTATTTACTTGAAAATTTTATGTGGGATTAATGAAATTTTCTATGGATGATTATATTTTAGAAATTTATTCGTCATGTGAAAATTTATTTTTTTTGGTATTGATTTCTTTATTTGCTTGAGGACAAGCAAAGTTTGAGCTGTATGTGTTTGATGACTCTAAATTTCATAGTGTTTTTCATACTTATTTGATAGTCTTTTGAACCATAATCTTACTCTTTTGCTTTGTTTTTATACTTTTTTTTACCAAATGCTTCGGAATCTACACCATCTTTGGTTTTTGATCAATTTCAGGTAAAAAGGCACTATTTTGAGGCATTTTCAAGTAAAATCAAATACATGGAAGAGTTACCATCATCAAGAGGAGTCCACATAACAAATTTCACGTAAATCAGAGCAAAAGACCAAAATACGGCAGTGCCGTAATATATATTACGGTATCGTATTATGGTACAATACCGTAATATCGAAGCACTTGCTGTATTTTGGTGGATTTTCAAATCAAAGAATTGTCTTGATTTTATGGCACCGCTGTAAAGCATTACACTGCCGTAATTTGGATCGCTTCAGAACAGAGACACTTGCCGAAATTACGGCACTACCGTAAACCATTCCACGTGCCGTATTTCCCAGGCGATTCAGACCAGAGAACTCGTCCGATTTTATGGCATGGTTGAAAAAAAATTTACAGGCCATAATTTTGACAAAGGGTTCACAGAACCAAAATACAGCACCGCCGTAAAATATTTTACGGCCGTAATTTCCATTCAAAAACGCGATTTTTACGGACCCGAAACTTGCGCGGACCATATCTTTTGATTCAGACCTCCAAATTGAGATCCGAAAGATGCTGCGGACTCATCTTTAGGAGGAGAAGACACACAAAGTAAAAGGATGAATGTTTATCCAGTATTGAGGGAGCAATCGACAGAGGGGCAGAATTGCTAGGGTTCATCGGTTCTCAGCCTACTGACCACCTCCGGCCACAAAATTTGATAGAGAGCTTTGCCTGGTGAAGGAGAATGTGCATCAGAAGTTTCAAAGTAAAAATATTCCGATTGGAGGAGAAATCAATGAAACAGCGGTGACAGTGCTGTTCTAGGCAATTACGGTGCTGTAATTTACAGCACTGTTTTGTAACTCTTCTCATCTTCTTTTCGATTCCTATTCATACAGAAACATGTTTTGTTCTTATTCCTTCATCATGGTAGCTTAATCTTTCTTTGGGACATGGGGGTGTAATCTCTTTATTTCTTAATGACTAGAAAATCCTAATTTTGTCAAACTAATTTTATTGTGATAATTTTACTTTTGTGATTAATTGCTCTTTATTTCTCCTTAGTTTTATAAATATTAGCATGTTTTATAATTTTGCAAAATAGACTGAGAAGTTGATTATTTGAATTTCAGAACCCTAGGAATTATCGAGTTTGGAATTATCGTAAGAGATTAGGTTGTTCTTCGAATTCTAATTCTTAGAGAAATTTAATGCCTTGTTGATTTTATGATTCTTTGATTTGAGTTAATATTTTAGACTTGATTTGATGCTGGAAGAGATTGAGTATCGAGTCGTCAGAGAATCTTAAGTAAAACTTGTGTTGAGACTATGATGCACGAGAGTGATCTTGAGTTTCCACTTTAGGTTGTCAACTTTAGAATTCGGATGCAAGAGAGTGATCCTTGAGTTCTTAGTTGATGGTTTACCTATTTTCAGCATTGAATAGGTCTTGCACGAGAGGGAAGATCGGTTCTTTGTACGACTGTTTGCGCGAGAGTGAAACAATTTATTTATGAGGTAAACTATACCTTTATCATGATAAAATTGGATTGACACACACTTATCTTAATCTAGCCATTAGAAATTAAAGTAGATGAACCCCTAGTCCCGATCTCTTCTCTGATATTTTCTCTGTCTTCTTTTTGATAGTTTGATTCACTATTTTCCGATTGCCTAGCTAGCGAGAAATCAATTATTCAGTACTTAGCAATAAGGTCTCTGTGGTTCGATATCAATTTTATTACTTCGAGTATTCGTGCACTTGCGGACACAACACTTGCTCATCGACCAATGAGGCCCAATAACAACCCCATTGGCGCCTAAGGGGTATAATGGGGAGAGAACCAACCCCATTGGCGCCTAAGGGATATAATGGGGTGAAGTGGGCAAATTTGCTTCATTATGGAAGCAAATTGCGCCTAGCCCTAACCCTGGCTGCCCCTTGCTCTATATAAGTGGCCCTAGGCGCCCCCTCTCAGGTATTCTATTCCTTAGAGGCGTGAACACTGAAAGAGGTGAGAGCAAAGGGTGAAGGGCGAGAGCAAGGGTTCAATTGGCCCAACCCTTCTTCTTCCATCAAGCCGCAAGTGATCTTCTTCCTCTCCTCTTAGCGCAAGAGGGACTTCACCTTGGCGGCTTCTCCTTCTCCTCATCTTCTTCTTTGGCGCTTCATCCTTGGAGGTGGCGCAAGTCTTGAAGAAGGTGACAAGGGCTTGGATCTTCTTCCCGAGGCTAGCACCGGGTGTGGAAGAAGAGGACTCGAGGCATCCGTGTGTGTGAAACTGCAGAGGGCGCATGCTTTGGCGCCTATCACGATATCAGCCTCATCTTGCTTTAAGGTATATTCTATCTCATCGTGTTGACTCTCTTGCAAGCGATCTTCACTGGGTTTTTGGGTCCGAATCGTCTCGGGGATATTGCTTCCGCTGTGCAATGTTTTGTGTAATCTCTATCTCTGAAAATTGTAAAATATCCCCGGGGTTTCCTAACAGTGGTATTAGAGGGACTTGCGAGACTCGAACGATGTAATTTCATGCTTTTCCATGCTCACAAGCCATATCTCAATTTTCGCAAATTGCATGATCACATGGCGAACGATTTTTCTAAGTAGGAAAAATTAGGGTTTCTTGTTTCTATCATCTTTTCAATCTCTTTTGGATTTTTGGGTTATTTTTCTCGTATGATTTAAGGATCAAAGGCGCACCTAGTTTTGTCAAGTAGGACGGGCATTGTGTCTTCGGACTGGCCGAGTCTCTTGATCTGAGAAAATTGTCAGCCAAAAGGATCTTTGAAATCATCATGAAAAGTTTAATCGCAAATAACCAAAAGATTTGTGATAAGAAGATGAGGAAAAGAGACTGATTTTATGAAAAATTAAAATTTCAGATTTTATGTTTTTCATGAGCATGTAGAACTGCATGTGTAGATACCTTGCTTGTGCATAATGTTGTGATCATGAGTCACACTCGTTTTGCAAGCCTGTGATGTACTCTTGTGAGGCCTACATGCCGCTTTTCTTTTATTTTAAATAAGAAGAAGATTAGGGTGACGCATATCACCTGAAGAAATGGCACATGCATGCTTGTTTGTGCACCTTGCTTGGTGGCGCAAGAAGCACACTTCATTGATGGCACGTGGTGAGTGGCGCAAGTTTGACTTGGCCGAGCCTTAGGGCTTGTTTGCTATGTCTCTTGGCCCTTACATGGTGGTGCATCACCCTTGGAGGAAGACCATGGCATTGGCCGAACCATGGGGGTGTACCCCTAGGGTTTGGGAGCTTAACCATGATGAGGAGGACCTTGGAGCCAACCTTGAAGTTCAAGTTATAGGTTGGCTAGGTTAGGTCTTGTCTTTGGGGCTTGAATCCTAGGTCAAGAGTTGAACCTCCTTTTGGCATGGGTTGGTTCAATGTCTTGAATAGGCTATGATCACATCATTCATTTATTGCTTTTGATATCTGCTAAAGCATGCCTGTTTTATCATTATGTTATCACTATAGGATTGCATGCCTGTAATGTTAGACATAAGATAAAACTGATGAGACCTCAAAAACCCTTATAAATAAATATCAAGACTAGTAGCCTTCTAACGCGTAGCCCTCACTAAGCTATCGATCAGTGGTGTTGTGAATTGTTTCCCACCCTCGTGGGACACAACCACTTATCTTTAGAAAGTGCGTGGTGGCAATGGTTTCCCCAGTCCGTTTTAATCGGGCGCGCCTTCGCAAGGAAACTCGTTGGCTGACACGCTCCGCAAGTGCACGGATATGTCGAATTAATATAAAAGATGTCGAATCCCACAGGGAACAAGGTTGAGTACTAGAAAGTCCGACTCCTAATAGCTAGGCGAATCGAAACATGGGTTTTTGAAGACAGAAATTGAAAACAAACAAGTGCAACTACTTCGGTAGAGAAAAGATATAAGAGAGAATTCAGGGCTACGGCTACCCAAGAAAGATATTAGTTATTTGGTTTATTGATTTTTCACAAGGAGTCTAACCCTAGGGTACAAGGTGCCCTCTCTCGAGTAATACACCCCGGTGTTCATTTTAGACCGACCTCCTACTCTCGCGGTGGATCGTTCTAAGACGAACCCAATGAGTTCTATGGCAGACTATGAAATCCTCGAGCGAAGACCATGCACTCTCGTGTCGAGGTCCCGCAAGTTTTACTCAGAGGTTCGACCCTTACGATCCTTCTCTCGATATGAATCATAACGGCTAACACACGATATTACTTGGCCAGGGCAAAACCATGAAATAAATACGTCAAAGTAAAATATGCTCACAATTCATACCAAATAACATAAATAGATACAAAGTTTGCAATTAAAATCATCAAAGGGTTTCCACGAAGCCTCGAAATAGGGTTTACACTACAATCATCATTGAAACGCTCAAAATCTCTCCTTTAATAAAATGAAAAGTATAAGAAAACAAAGCTAAGGGGAAGGAAACAATGAACCGAAGGAATCCTGATGAAATCGTGATAATCGTGTGTCTCAATCTCCGAAAGTCTCCAAAAGTTGCCTCTGTCGCCGTGTTCTTCCGCCCGCACCACTTCTTCACATGAATGTTCGATAGTTAGGGCATGAAAAATTGGGGCTTTTATATTCAATCTGTTCGCCTATGAAAGAGCTTTCCATAGACACCTCACTTGCTAAATTTGGACTCCAAACGAGTGAGAAATCATAGAAAAACCGAGTGGAACTCGGTCTCGTTCGCGCCTGGGTTGGAATCACGAGTGAACCCCGCCGGGTTCACCTGCCCATGACTCCCTCTGTGAGTTCGGACGAATAGAAGCGTGGTGAACCCGGTGGGGTTCACCTGCCCGTGCTTCTCTCTGGACAGATCTCGGCCAAAGTGAAAACCGGTGAACCCGGTGTGCTTCACCTAGCCATGATGCTTTCTGGACCTCTACTGGTGACGACCGGGATGGTGAACCCAGTGGGGTTCACCTGGCCGTGATTCTTACTGTGAAGTCCCTGTAGCTTGGCGAAGAACCTGGCCATATTTTTCAGGCTGACTCCGTTTAAGCTCAAATTTGACGTGTGACCTCGTCTTCATACATGAAATCGTCCCATGGCCTTAGAATCTTCAAAATATGTCGAAAAAGGGCATTTTTATCTGAAATTCCATAAAAGTACCAAAAAGTGAAGATTCCAAAATTATCAAGTAATTTAGCCTAAAAGGAGTATGAAAGTATTGAAATAAGCCTATAATTAGCATGAAATATCTATGAGAATTACTACTAAAATGCAACGCATCAAAATACTCTAGACTAAAATCTTTGCTTGTCTTCAAGCAATAAAATAAGATAGAATACAAGATAGGTATAAAGCAATCTTTTGAGTCAAGGCGTACATCCAAGTTAGAAAAACATTTGATAGCAATCCAAGATCTAATTAGGATAAATCAAATAAATGGTTGTTTCAAGTGTTCAACAGTTTGATCCCACAGTAACTAGATGGTAAACAACCTAGTAAGCAGCAAACATAGGATTCAATCAAGCATACATGCCACACTTATGTAATTCTAATCTCTCCAAATCAAATCGTTGGGGTTAACTTAGATATTTTATGTGGAGTATGATACACTGATTATTGCATTGGACTTCAACTCACAACCTTAGGTACCATTACCAATTTTTGCAATGCCAAGTAGAGGAGTCTTTTTACTGATTTCAACTTCACATCCTTTAGATTTCTACTCATGTCTTTCGATACCACTGTCAATTTTGCGTAGTGCCAAGTAGAGGAATCTAAGGGTGCAAATTTTGTTTTTTTTTGTTTTTTTTTTATTCATGCTTAGCAGTTGATAACATATCCTTTTTGACAAATGCAGTGTCTCCCCAACAATAGAAAGTAATTCAAAGAATAACTAAGAGAGTATATATCTCAATACGATTCTCATGTAAGATGCAAGCTTGAGTTGATTTAACAATCAAAGAAATGTTTGACCCACTAATGAACAACTCAAAGACAATCCAAAATTTCTAAATCATAGAACATATGGATATAATAAAAAAGAATCTCTAACAAGGAGGTATTATCAACAATATCTGATTATTCTTAACCAATCATGCATTCAACTTTCAAATTTGTGAAATGGCTTTCATAGGACAAGACTGACAAGACTCATGCACATGTGAATTCAGCAAAAAATTTTACACAGCATGTATGAGAAGCATAATCATCATAACACAGTAAGGTCACAGGTAACAAGCAAGAAAGTAATCTCATACAGTCACAGGGTGGGGCCTGAATATGTGGACCAGCCCCACGAATATAATGGCATATAGGATACAATGCCACATAATATCCATCTCAAAGTAAAAGTATCCATCCAAACATAGTAAAGTCAAGGTGTCATAGTCATGTAGCCACATGAAGAAAAGAGAATAGAAACCAGAATGCAGAAAGCTCACCCACTCTAAAAGTTTGCATAGTCCTCTATGCAATACCGTGCTGTGAGAGGAGTGGATGATGATGCCGGTGTTGATGGGAGGCTACTTCCGCTTGCGCGAGTGAGAGCTAGAAGCCCTGGAGCTCTTGCTCTTCCCGCGTCCGATGTAATCTGGCTCGGCCTTGTCATCAGAAGAAATGTTAATGCGAGCCATTTTGTCTTCAGAGAGGGCAGATAGCCGGTCGTCAATGATTGATATCTTCTCCCAAACAGAACTCATCATTTTATGCTGCCTCTGCATATGGGCTTCCATGGACTCCCAATGCGAAGATTGGTTCTGCTGGATGTGGGTAACGGCGGTGTCCAGGTTATCAATCATCTCCCGTTGATGGAGTTGCTCTTCTCTGATTTCCTGCAACACAGACATCATAGAATCGTGAGAGGAGGTGCCACCAAAGGAAAATGCTCCAGGTGCTGGTGGTGCAGTGTCGACTGGGTTGGGCTGTGCGTCCTCAACTGGCTGGATGCGCCAGTTTCCATGGACTCTGACGGATGTGCGCTCTGGGTTCGGTAGTGGAAGGCAGAATTGTCACACCCTTAGATAACAACAATCCATAAAAGATAATCATATGACATAATTTTTTTTTTCGCAAGATCGACAATCAATATCAAGTTTAATGCCTTGAACAATAAAACAAGTGATATAATGTCGTTATCCAAGTTGCAACAGAAAAATATCCATTCCATCAAAAACTTTTACCCAAGCAGAGTAGAGTCATACAATCCCAAAATCCGAGAACTAAAACATGCTACCAACATAAGCCATTGCAATCAATATTCAAAACTAGTAACATACTCCTCAAAACAAGTCTCATGACAACTCTTAATACAAGTCTTTCATGGAGCATATAATGTTTTCCAAGATTACAAAGTTCTATGTTTTAGCCAAAATTCCAAAATGAGCTTCCAAAACTTTCAAACTTCTGCCCACAATGCGTAGCCAAGCTAATCTGCAAGAAGGGTTAGTGCAAGCAAGAATGAGCATAAATTGCCCAGCAAGTAATCCCAATGGCTAAGGGAAAATGAACTAAAGAGGATAAACATATCAACGAAATAGTCAACACAATAAAGACATAATGAAAGATAACAGAATTTCCCCTTGAGCACATGAATTGGTTAGGGAAAACAAGATAGCCACACATTCTTTAGACAAGGCATTTGGGTCACAAGTAGTCATTAATCATCATTGAGCATTCATATCACAGTAATCATTGATCATTGTTGTGCATTCATATCATGAGTAGTCATGGATCATAGATGTGGGGGAAACAATCATAATTCAAAATTCCTTCCACGTCTGGAAGTTGAACCCATCCTCGTCAGGAGAGAGCAAACAAAAGTTAGCTAGAGCATCTTAGGGCTCTTCATACAAATAGATAGAGGGATTCAAGTGGTGGCTCCCACGAATTCAAGAGGTGGCCTCCACCTTTTCAGGGGTGTGGAAATTTGCTCCATGTAGCACTTTGCTCCACATCTATCATGATGTAGTGGGATTCAAGAGGTGGCTCCCATGAATTCAAGAGGTAGCCCCCACCTTTTTAGGGGTGTGGCACTTTGCTCTATGTAGCACTTTGCTCCCAACTACCATATGAGAAGTGAGACTCAAGAGGTGGCCCCCAACTTTTTAGGGGTGTGGCACTTTGCTTCCACAACTCCTTTGAATGGAGGGATTCAAGAGGTGGCCCCCATTTTTTTAGAGGTGTGGCACTTTGCTCCACATCCATCCACAAATCTCTCATTTGGGTTCACACAAATTCTCCCCACAATAGCTTTCATAAGAAGAATACTAAGACAATGAGCTTGAGCATCACATTGAAGATAAGATATAGCATAAGTCATTGAACACAATATTTGTCATAAGGCATACCATGAGTTCATAGTCATGAATTAAGGCATAGGAAATAGATTCATAATGATCATGTTGCTTCTAGAATAATTTCAAGCTCAAAACACAATATTCACTTTGATGTTAAGCATGTAACCAAAACAGGCCAGATTCATTATATCAGATTTTGACTTGTATTTTAGGCTGAATACTTAATCCAAAATAGTAAATATTATATTCAAAATGAAGCTCTCTGAGTCTAGTTTCCAATAAAACTGGTTTCACAAGATTTTGAGTTGTAGGCAGGGAGATATGGGGGTTTGAACACAGAAAGGTCTGGATGTTAGATTCTCAGAAAAAAATAGATTAATATATCATAATTGCAACAGATATTTCAGACTGAGTAATTAACCTAAAATAGGAAATATGATATTCCAAATGAATCTATTTGAATCTACTTTCCAATAGAACTGAATTCGTCGGATTTGGAGTTATAGCGAGAGAGATATGAGCGGTCGACCATAGAAGGGTCAGAATTCTAGAAAAACAGCTTCATATGTTAGGAATGTGGCATATGTTTCAGAATGAATACCCAACCAAAATTAGACAAAATAGCATTAAAAATGTATATCTACGAGTGTACTTTCCAAAGAGTCTAGTTTCACAAGATTTCGAACTATACCTAGGGAGATATGAGGGTTCGAACGCATAAAGGTTGAAAACCCAGATTTCCAGAAACTGATTTTGTACAGCTAGATTGCAATACCGATTGAAACACGAATACAGCTCGGATATGGTCAATAACACATTCAACTTAAAGCTGAATGAATCTAGTTTCATAAAAAATTTACTTCGTGCGATTCGGAGCTATAGGTCATGAGATATTGGGGTTAAAGCACACAAAGGTCAGATTAGATAATGCAGATTTCAGCATAACAGGATTTTAAAACCCTATAAATATTTGAATCCGACCCCATAGAAACGAATATCATGAGATTCAAAACCCAAATTGATGTGGGACAGAAACAGGACCTTCGGAGGTCCACCCGGGTCCGAAAGAAACCCTCTCGATATGCTACCCTAGCCACTAGATATGGCTTCCTTAGGACCCCATTTTGCCTATTTTGTTTTAGATTAGGGTGCATCATATGGTAGGTTAGATCCACCCTCCAATTACACCATGTAGTTACATCCCTAGGATCCGCCACTTATGTATGGTAGGTTAGTGCATGAAATTGATGTAATAGATTAGGTCAACTCCATTTTGGGATGCAAGTCAAAATCAAGTCAAGACAACTCCAAGAGATGCCATGAGCCCTATTAGGGAATGCCGGGTGTAATTTAAAATTTTGCAGTCCCAGGACGCAGCGGAAGAAGCATTACACCCGAAACACATTCCGGTCCCAAGGATCCATGCGAGAGAGAGAACACAAGGATGTGTTAGGGTTAGTACCTTTATTGCTTGTTAGGATGAAGGTGCCAAGTTGAAGACGCTCAAGTGCTCGTCCTCTACAAGTATCCACGCGTCGACTCCTTGATCGTTGCTCCCTTCCACGCTTGGTGCTAGCCTCGGGAAGAGAATCAAGCCTTTGTCACTCTCTTCAAATCTTGCGCCACCTCCAAGGTAGAAGCGCCAAGAAGAGATGTGGAGGAAGATGATGCGCCAAGTACTTCCTTATTCTTCTTTGCTTGCGCCACCTCCAAGGTGCGCCTATGGCCAAGGAACGATGAGGGCTCGTGGCAAGAAGACACCACCAAGCACAAAGAATCCTTGCACCAGAGAAGATGAGAAGAAGAAGAAGGACTTGCGGCTACAAAGAGGAGGAAGGTTGCGCCACCTTGATGTTGTCGCCCTTTGCCCTTGCTCACACCTCCAAGGAATCGAACCAACCACCAAGAGGGGGCGGCAAGGGTCCTATTAATAGGACAAGAGGCGGCAAGGGCAATGGCTAGGATCATGCCAAGTGGGCGGCTAGGATAAAGGAGTCTTGAGGTAAGGAAAGTCTCCAAGACTTTACCATAAACCTCATTCAACCTATCCTAATTTGCCCAATGGCCATATCAGCCCAAGATATGCCTTAGAGGCATGCATTCCATCCAAGGAGAAGGGCTAGGCGCAACATCCATGAAGAATTCGGCTAGGGTGGTTTCTTGGGAGAAATTAGGGTTTGAGGTAAGGTAAGTCTCCAAGACATTACCATATTCCTCACCCTACTATCCATATGCGCCCAAGAACTTCCCATAAAAGTTCTCAAGCCATATCAGCCCCAAGACTTGCCTTAGAGGCAAGTATTCCATCCAAGGAGCAAAGGGGGAGGCGCCTAATGCTTCCTTATGAAGCAACATGCGCCCACTTCACCCCATTATGCCCTTGGCGCCAATGGGGTATAATTCTTCCCCATTATACCCTTAATTGCTTATACTTCTTCATGATAACTAATTATTGGGCCTCATTGGATAATGGGCTAGCCCAAACTTCATGGCATGAGTTGATTAAGCCATTGGATCCAATCCAATGCAACCCTAATCCAAATGTGACCAATCTAGGTCAATTTCGGGTCAACCTGCCAAAAATGAAGTTTGGCTCCAATAACTTTCTTCCAACTCATCAGGCCCATTGGCGCTGATGAAATCTTCCAAATGGATCCAAGTTATCCAATAACTTGATCCAAAGGCTTTTGATTAAAGCAACGTCAAGAGTCTATTGCGTGTGACCCCGTAGGATCCATATGACGATGGCAATGATGTAAACATCATAAGTAGTGAGGGGTATCTAGCAACACATCACTACTACCCATGTCATAGGACTTAAGTCATTATGGCAATAACTCCTAACAAGCAACGAGGATTCCCATTGCATTACAGATCTCTTTGCCTAAACTGATATCCTGCCATTGGAATAGTCTCAATTTTATTATCTAATGCATTGGTCATGACTTAACTAGTGTGGCCACACATTCCTGTCATGCCCCAATAAGGTGGGGCGCCCCGAGGTGGATATCATGCTTCCAATATGGAAGGGGCAAATCCTACTATTAGTCATCCATGCCTCTACATGATTTATGACATGCCCAATGACAGTCGTTTTGATCTCCCAATTACGGAGAGACGTAAGACTGCATTAAAGCATACCCATCATCAAATCTAGACATGAATACCTCAAGTCTAAGGATCAATGCAAACCTTTTGCATGTGAGATTGACTTGTTGACTAGACAAATCAATCCTCACGGTGGATCACTCCAGTGCATCCAATGCACCTGTATGTCTGCGTTACTGTGCCCCGCACCTAACCAGCCCATACACCAGTCTCACATGTACCAAAGCTGTCCCATATCTGCTAAGGTACCTTGACTGGGGATAGCTTGTGAGAATGGATCTAATCCAAATTCCTGGGACATTATATATGCAACTCAATACATCTACGCAGGTAGAGAAGTCTGCATAATAACGACTATGCCTTTAATAATTCTATCAAAGTACTTTCATAACAATGCCTGACCATGTCCATACATTGGTCTGCAGGGCATATACACCAACAAGCCCATCAGCTCAACTCATGAGAGAATCAGCCCATCCAACTCAAAGAGGCATCACCACAAGTACCCAACACTCCACCATCCTAGTTGGCAGCCATGGGGGATTTGTCTCCACCTCCAACTGCCCCTCCCCCTTTGAAGCACAGAAGGACAAGACCATTCATGCGCCAGCTTTTGCAGCCCCTTGCAGCCATCATGCGCCAGCAGCTTTGCAGAATTTCAGCCTCAAGAAGCTGTCCACATTTCCTGCAGAATGACAGCTCCTTTCAGCCCATCATTCGCCAACCACCACTGCCAAGAAGAAGCCTACACGCCACCACAATGTAGAGTTTCATTCTTCTAGAAGCTGCACACGTTGGCTGAAGAAATGACAACTCCTTCATCCCCTTCAAACCGCCTGCAACCTGCTATTGCTCCCTCAACTTGTCATGTACTTAGGGGAAGGGGCGCAACCTGCTCTTGTCATTCATCTTGTCATGCACTTAGGGAAGGGAGGCAACCGTTGACAGCCCCCTATATGATGTATCCCTCTTGTAAAGTGATGGGGTGGTGTTGAATATATTTCAAATTCAGAAGTTTGTCTTCTATTGGTGTGTGTCACCTTCCCTTTTCCCCTTCCACATCTTGCCGAGAGTTCCATCCTTCCTCCCTACCTCAAGCCTCCACCACTAGCGCATGTTCTGAGATTGAAAGCTCACACCACCGTCCCTATCAGCTTTGAAGAAGTTTCAATCCAAAGAGGGAGTTGGATGCAACCAGGACTCAAGATGGTGCTTCAAAGTAACTTGCCGAGAACAAGTCATCCCACACTCTAGCTAAGTTCCCCCCCATTTCTTGGTTGATATTTTCCTTGACTATTTGAACATCCATCTACACTTACATCGTATCTCTATAGGTGGCGCAAGATCAAGGGGGACATACCAAGCTCACCCCTCATCCTCCTCTACTAGCTAGTTAGTCTCTAATATGTTAGCAAGGGAATTTGGAGTCTAGACTCCCCCTTGAATGTTCTCATGTGGTTGGCCTCTTAATATTCTTTCAAACTCACCCACGCATGTGTGGGATGCTGTAATGCCATGATTGTAAGCTCATAGGGCCCTACTTCGTGAGTTTCAACCATTGGACCGGTGAAGAACGGGATGAACGCCCCTTCTATTCTCAAGGGGCGCAAGGTGAGTTCCTCCCTTAGAGTAGTTGCATTTCTTATGGTAGAACCGCATGCTTAATCCTTGTCAAAAGTTTCATCTTATCTAGAAGCGCAAGTTAGGATTCTCTTGTTGAGTAGTTTCGGTTTTCACTACTACCAACTAAAACAAGCTAATTTCAAACTACGTTAGCATAAGGGGTTTATTAAGCTATACTTAATTAGCAAAATGTTTTCGAAGCGCGTTGTTTGAATGTTGCATGTCTAGTGACCCCATCATCTTGGTATCAGAGGAGGTTCTTAGAGTAGGATTTTATAAGACCAAAATTATTTTCCAACTACTAAGGCGATTTTGGACCTAGGTGCTTGAAAGAATTTGACTAGCTATTTTTTATCACCTTAGGGTCTATTTTCAAAACGCTACTTATTTCGAAAATGGCTACTAGATCCGGTGCTCCCTATGGTCTTAATCAAGCTATTGATCATGAGGTGAGTGCCCTTTCAATTGATATGGCCTCCATTAAAGAAACCCTAGCATCCCTTCAACACTCCATAGGTGTCATAGACAATAGGCTTAACACCCTAGAGTCTAACTCTAAGATGGATCCCCAAAACACTAGCCGACCTAATAGTGGATCCCACACAAGGGAACCAAATGATCTAGGACCTCCTTCTCACACCCCTAGAGTCAATCATGCTCAAACCGAATGGCAAGGGCCCTATGCCCAACAAACCCCCTATCATAAACCTAGAGAATATGATGTGCAACGTGCCATCAAGATCAACCCTCCTACGTTTGGTGGGTCCCTTAACCCCAAGGAATTCCTAGATTGGACCACAAAGCTAGATCAATACTTTGATTATAGCCTTATGCACAATGAAAGTAAGGTTAGGTTCACAAAGTGCTTATTAGAAGGACCCGCTAGACTCTATTGGACCCATGTCGAGAGAACCATAGAAAGGGATGGTAAGCCACCCGTTGAGTCTTGGGATGAAATGAAATTCCTACTTAGGCAAAAATATGTCCCACCTGGTTTCATGCAAAAGCTTAAGGACGAACTCGGTAGTCACACTCAAGGCTCCTCTACTGTAGAAGCCTATCAAACCAAGCTTGAAGAACTTCTTATTAGGTGTGAGGTCAATGAAGACCCAGGAATGATTTTAAGCCGATTCAAGAATGGCCTTAGACCTGACATTAAGAGGGCTTTGACCTATTTCCAACTAGATACCCCAGAGATAGCCTATCAAAGGGCCATAGAGGTTGAACAAGAGCTTAAGAATAGGAGGGAGACTCTTCCTTCCCGACCCATCTATAGGCCAACTCCTATGCACCCGCCTTCAAGCTCAAACCCAAAACCAAGAACTGCTCAACCTACAGACAACTCCACCTTCACTTGTTATAACTGTAGGCAGAAGGGACACCTTTCAAAAGATTTCCCTAAGAAGGTCATGGTCCTAACTGAGGAAAACATAGACCCTGAGCCCACCCATGAGGGAGACCCTGATCAAGAGATTGAAGTCAATGACTATGACAGTAGTGATGATATCTTCAACACCTTAGGGGTAGTTAGATGTACCCTTGTCAAACCTACCTCCACTGAAGACTGGCGTCGGACTAGTATCTTCCACACCTACACTAAGTGTCATGGCCACATGTGCAAGGTAGTCATTGATGGTGGAAGCAGTCTCAATGCTGTCTCCCACATAGCTACTACTAAACTGAATCTCAAAATGGAACCCCGACCTACCCCTTACAACATTTCCTGGGTCAACCAAACTAGTGTTCCTGTGACCCATAGGTGCCTCGTGCCTCTCTAGTTTGGTACATATGAGGACAAGGTCTGGTGTGACGTCCTTACTATGGATGTAGCCCAAATCCTTTTAGGACGCCCTTGGTTATATGACATGGATGTTGTCCACTACGGTAGGACCAATACCTATGTCTTTAACCATAAGGATCAAAAGATTAGGCTAAAACCCTCTCTTCCCAAAGAACTTAGAGCCACAACTAGTAAGGGTAAGGTAGAGGAACCCAAGGAAGGTCAACCTACCATTCAGCTTATAAGGCCTCAAACCTTCACTAAGGAAATCATAGAAGATCAACCCCTTTATACCTTAGTCATCAAAGAAATCAACCCTGAAGTAGAAGAGAAGCCTTCCCCAGAAGTAGAATCCTTGCTCCAAGAATTTAGTGAGCTCACTCCAGAGGACCTCCCTGAAGGACTGCCACCCCTTAGGGATATACAACATGCCATAGACCTAGTACCTGGATCCTCCCTTCCCAACCTACCCCACTATAGGATGAACCCTACCGAGCATGAAGAGCTTAAGAGACAAGTAGATGACTTACTATGTAAGGGTTACATAAGGGAAAGCCTAAGTCCCTGCGCCGTCCTAGCCCTTCTTACCCCAAAGAAGGATGGCAGCTGGCGCATGTGTATAGATTGTAGAGCTATCAACAAGATTACTATCAAGTATAGGTTTCCCATACCTAGACTTGATGACATGCTAGATATGTTAGTAGGATCCAAATGGTTTTCCAAGCTTGACCTCAGGAGTGGGTACCATCAGGTCAGGATAAGAGAAGGGGATGAGTGGAAAACCGCTTTCAAAACCAAAGACGGCCTGTATGAGTGGTTAGTCATGCCATTCGGGCTAACCAATGCCCCTTCCACATTTATGAGGCTTATGACCCAAGTGCTTAGACCCTACATAGGGAAATTCCTAGTTGTATACTTTGATGACATACTTATCTATAGTAATTCACAAGAAGAGCACCTAGGGCACTTAAGGCAAACCCTAACCCTTCTTAGAGATGAAAAGCTTTATGTCAACTTGAAGAAATGTTCTTTCCTATCTCCCAAAGTTGTCTTTTCAGGGTTCATTGTTTCTGACTTAGGGCTTCAAGCTGATCCATCTAAAATCCAAGCCATACTAGACTGGCCAGAGCCCAAGACCCTTACTGAAGTTAGGAGTTTTCATGGCCTTGCTACCTTCTACCGTAGGTTCATACGGAATTTTAGCACCATAGTAGCTCCTATCACCAACTGCATGAAACAAGGGGACTTTACTTGGACTAAGTCAGCCAATAGGGCTTTCACTGAACTTAAAAGTAGGATGACCTCTGCCCCTATTTTAAGATTGCCTGACTTTGGCAAGGTCTTTGAGGTTGATTGCGATGCTTCGGGCATTGGCATAGGTGGGACCCTCAGTCAGGAAGGTCGCCCTATTGCCTTCTTCAGTGAAAAGCTGAATGAGGCCAAGCAGAAGTACTCAACCTACGACAAAGAGTTCTATGCCGTGGTTCAATCTTTAAGGCATTGGCGGCACTACCTTCTCCACCATGAATTTATTTTAAATAGTGACCACCAAGCCCTGTCTTACCTTAGTGCCCAAAGAAAACTCAATGCTAGACATGCAAAGTGGGTAGAGTATCTACAACAGTACACTTTTGTCCTAAAGCACAAGTCTAGAGTTAACAACAAAGTTGCTGATGCTTTAAGTAGGGTAGTCTTCATTTTGCAAACTATGCATGCTGAGCTTGTAGGATTTGAGCATATGAAAGCTGCTTACCCAGATTGCCCAGACTTTTCTACTATTTATGCTGATATGACTAGAGATGTTATGAGTCACCCTCTGTACACCCTTAGGGATGGGTATCTTTTCCTTGGTCCAACGCTTTGTGTGCCTAAGACCTCAATCCGGGACTTCCTAATATGGGAACTCCATGGAGGAGGGTCTGCTGGGCACCATGGTCGAGAGAAGACCCGTGCCTTGGTCGAGGAACGGTTCTTTTTGAATGTCCCCACAAGGGGGCGAAACCCTAAGACATGCGCAGATATAAATTTGCATGGGCGGAATCTAGGGTTTCCTAGGATCGCATAGCATGTATTATATGATCAACTTAGAACAACAATGATCATACCATGGCCATTGTTTGTATGATGTCGAGGAAGAAGAGATCGACAGGGGTCTCCTCCAGAGGATGCGCACACAAGATGAAGAAGCCGCCTACTCCCTTGGTGCTCCTTGTGCTAGCAAGGTTCCAAGAGGTTCTTGTCGTATGAAAAAGGAAGATGATCTCCTTGCTTGGCGAAAACTTTCTCCTCTTGTCGTCCACTCCTTTTCACACGAGAATGCAAAAACTCTCGAAATCACAAGAGGCGACAAAGGCGTGAAGAGGCGAGCAACATGAGGCGTGGTCACGTAAGTGATCATGCTTTCTAAAAATAGAAAACCACTCCCTCACATGCGATCATGGGTTTACCCCAATCGCAAACTCCTCTCCATTTGAACCACACGCTCACTTGATGAGCTGGTTCATTTCGGTTTGGTCCAAGACCAATTAACCCAAGCAATCCAGTCTAGATCTCAATTAAACCCTAAGGCTCTAGATCTAACCGTTGATCTCTTGATGCTTCTGATCTCACTGATCTAGCATCCAATCTCTCGATCGAAGCTTACCGATCTCAAGCCCTAATCAATCAAACATGATCAGACCAGATCTCACTCACAATCAGAGATTAATTCCCTTTAAACTGAACCCAAAACAATTCAGTCCATACGATCTGACTTAAGTAAGCCATATCATCAAATTGTGCGACCCTGAGGGTTTCCTTTAAATGTCGGTAATGATAACTTACGTTATCACGATCAGAGAGGGGTATCTAGCAACACATCACTGTCTCCCGATATAAAGGAAAGAGTCTTCCAAGACTACACCCAAACAACAGCACAAGTGTGAATCAACTCACTAGGCATACATGATTCCTTTGCCACTGGATGTTCTTTATTGGACAAGCCTGTCAAGCTTGTAACTCCAATATGATGAGCATGATTAGATCAGATGAACACAGTCATCTGGGTATGGCCATACACTTTCTCAATCATCTCATCCAGGGGGCCTCTTTAGAACATCACACTCCAATGAAGGAGACGGCAATCCTATATCTATCACTAGTGACCTAACATGACTCAAGCTCACCATCCAAGATAGTCTATAACCATTATGTTTCAAATGATATTGAACTACCTCAAAACAATGACAATCATCATTTAGAAACACAAGTGATCTCAAGTCAGAGGACATGTGCCACTTGTTGCAATCAAGGATTATTCACATTGTGACAAGCAATTGAATATCCTAGTAGGGTCTGTCCAGTACATCCAATGTACCCATGAGTCTACATCTTATTCCATGCTCGAAGCATCCTATAAGATTAGAATACATATTAGTCTCAATCATATCAGGGCTGTCTCATGTTCACCAAGATATCTCGACTAAGGACATTACTGCATGTCAGCCTAGCTGAACATCATAGAGACATTATTCAGAAGTACGCTCATTGCAGCAGACAATGTAACAACCTGAATAACAACCATTGCCTTTATAAACATAAGAGTTTATACATGATACTGTTACAATCCCAAGGCCTCAAACATTAGCCTTAAGGGCATACCCTAACACTTTTGGCCTCAACTCTACCGAGATGTGGCCAAGGTAGTTAGGCATTGTGGGACCTGTCAATCCACTAAAGTCTCGAAGCACAATTTTGGACTGTACACCCCCCTGCCTATTCCCCAGGCACCGTGGCAGGATATTAGTATGGACTTTGTCCTAGGATTGCCTAGGATTGCTGCTAGACATGACTCTATTTATGTTGTGGTGGATAGGTTCACTAAAATGGCGCATTTTATACCTTGCACTAAAACTACCGATGCCTCCCATATGGCCAGGCTCTTCGTTAGAGACATTGTTAGGTTGCATGGTACCCCTCTCACTATAGTTTCGGATAGAGACACCAGGTTCATTAGCCATTTCAGGAGGACGCTTTGGGCTCTATTAGGCACAAAACTGAAGTTCTCGACGGCCTACCATCCCCAGACGGATGGGCAGACCGAAGTGGTCAACAGATCACTGGGAAGCATCCTTAGGAGTCTTGTAGGAGAACACCCCAGTGATTGGGACAAGCTGTTACCTACAGCTGAGTTTTCCTACAATAGTGTCCCAAATAGGACTACTGGTCTGTCTCCTTTCCAGGCAAATTTAGGATACCAACCTAACAAGCCCATTGACCTATTTTCTGCCCCTAAACATTGCAAGACTTCTATTTCGGCCCGAGATTATGCTTTCCATATTTCGCAATTACATCATGAACTATTCAGTAAGATTCAGGACTCTGTTAATCAATATCGTGACGATACTAATAAACATCGCCGAGAGAAGGTACTTTCTGTAGGGGACCAGGTAATGTTGCGGGTCCGTGAGGAGTGCATCCAAGGACACGGCCGCAAGTTGGACGCAAAGGGCATCGGGCCCTTCACTATTCTGAAGAGGATCAACAACAACGCCTATCTCTTGGACCTGCCACCAGAATTGGGGATATCCTCCACCATCAATGTGGAGGATCTGACGCTTTATCATCCGCCTCTCTCTATACAAAAACCAGGCATCTGCCACGAGTCAGAGATTGAGGCCATACTCGAAGATCAGACCCGACTCACCCCTGATGAGGTACAGCTTTATTACCGCGTCAAATTTATTGATGGTGAGGAGGCCTGGATCCCCGAGGATGAGCTTGCTAGGTCCGCACCTGAGCTTCTCCAAGGGTACAAAGATAATTCTCCAGAGGAGAATTTCTCTCACCCCGGGAGAGCTGATGTGGGACAGAAACAGGACCTTCGGAGGTCCACCCGGGTCCGAAAGAAGCCCTCTCGGTATGGCTACCCTAGCCACTAGATATGGCTTCCTTAGGACCCCATTTTGCCTATTTTGTTTTAGATTAGGGTGCATCATATGGTAGGTTAGATCCACCCTCCAATTACACCATGTAGTTACATCCCTAGGATCCGCCACTTATGTATGGTAGGTTAGTGCATGAAATTGATGTAATAGATTAGGTCAACTCCATTTTGGGATGCAAGTCAAAATCAAGTCAAGACAACTCCAAGAGATGCCATGAGCCCATCAGCTCAACTCATGAGAGAATCAGCCCATCCAACTCAAAGAGGCATCACCACAAGTACCCAACACTCCACCATCCTAGTTGGCAGCCATGGGGGATTTGTCTCCACCTCCAACTGCCCCTCCCCCTTTGAAGAAAAGAAGGACAAGACCATTCATGTGCCAGCTTTTGCAGCCCCTTGCAGCCATCATGCGCCAGCAGCTTTGCAGAATTTCAGCCTCAAGAAGCTGTCCACATTTCCTGCAGAATGACAGCTCCTTTCAGCCCATCATTCGCCAACCACCACTGCCAAGAAGAAGCCTACACGCCACCACAATGCAGAGTTTCATTCTTCTAGAAGCTGCACACGTTGGCTGAAGAAATGACAACTCCTTCATCCCCTTCAAACCGCCTGCAACCTGCTATTGCTCCCTCAACTTGTCATGTACTTAGGGGAAGGGGCGCAACCTGCTCTTGTCATTCATCTTGTCATGCACTTAGGGAAGGGAGGCAACCGTTGACAGCCCCCTATATGATGTATCCCTCTTGTAAAGTGATGGGGTGGTGTTGAATATATTTCAAATTCAGAAGTTTGTCTTCTATTGGTGTGTGTCACCTTCCCTTTTCCCCTTCCACATCTTGCCGAGAGTTCCATCCTTCCTCCCTACCTCAAGCCTCCACCACTAGCTCATGTTCTGAGATTGAAAGCTCACACCACCGTCCCTATCAGCTTTGAAGAAGTTTCAATCCAAAGAGGGAGTTGGATGCAACCAGGACTCAAGATGGTGCTTCAAAGTAACTTGCCGAGAACAAGTCATCCCACACTCTAGCTAAGTTCCCCCCATTTCTTGGTTGATATTTTCCTTGACTATTTGAACATCCATCTACACTTACATCGTATCTCTATAGGTGGCGCAAGATCAAGGGGGACATACCAAGCTCACCCCTCATCCTCCTCTACTAGCTAGTTAGTCTCTAATATGTTAGCAAGGGAATTTGGAGTCTAGACTCCCCCTTGAATGTTCTCATGTGGTTGGCCTCTTAATATTCTTTCAAACTCACCCACGCATGTGTGGGATGCTGTAATGCCATGATTGTAAGCTCATAGGGCCCTACTTCGTGAGTTTCAACCATTGGACCGGTGAAGAACGGGATGAACGCCCCTTCTATTCTCAAGGGGCGCAAGGTGAGTTCCTCCCTTAGAGTAGTTGCATTTCTTATGGTAGAACCGCATGCTTAATCCTTGTCAAAAGTTTCATCTTATCTAGAAGCGCAAGTTAGGATTCTCTTGTTGAGTAGTTTCGGTTTTCACTACTACCAACTAAAACAAGCTAATTTCAAACTACGTTAGCATAAGGGGTTTATTAAGCTATACTTAATTAGCAAAATGTTTTCGAAGCGTGTTGTTTGAATGTTGCATGTCTAGTGACCCCATCACAAATCAAGCATAGAAGACACAAGAGACATCTAAATTAGGTGAGGCATGGAGGAGGAACCAGATTAACGAAAACAAGAATAAGATTTACTTGCCTTAAGATGATGAAGTTCTTCTCCCAATCCTTCCTCTTGGTGGCGGCTCCCTCCTAGGGTTCTTTCCAAACCAACGTGACCAGCCTTCTCCTCTTCCTATCACGATTTTTCCTCTCACATTACTACTAACCCTCAAGACTTATGTGGCAAGCTTTTCAAAAAATGCTCCTTTTAAGACACCAATAAGGACATTTATGCCCATAGTACCAAGATACCATCATCACCCTAGAAAATAACAAGGTTTCAAGCATGCATAATTGATCAAGTAATATTATTTACCAAACTTATTATTTGCATACCATCCCAAGGGGTTCATAAATTTTAGGGTATTACAAGAATGGGCTCCCTTTGAATGTCATACAATAGGAATCTCCCTTGTGAACAATCAGCTTCATAGCAATGCAAGACTCGATGTCGAGCCTGTTGCTGCCAGTGGCTTCCAGAGTGCCGTATGGGATGATGCCCAAGGAAACTGCCAATGGTGTAATCAGGCCGCCGATCACAATTGCTCCTTTCAATGAACGGGCGGCACGGCTAAATTGCTTTGCCAAATAATACCCAGAGTCCACCCTAAAACTGTGCAGCACCAGAGATAAAAGAGCTCGGTCTGTCAAACCATACCATCACTCTCACCGCGGCCAAATAAGGTGTGGGCCAACACGCGGTGGACATACTTGAGCATAGGGTTGCATAAACTAGATGCACGAGCCATGCAAGAGGAATAGATGTGCTCGTTAGTAATTGCGCCCCAAAAACCCTGCTCACTGAACTCAGTGGGGACCCTGTGAACACAAGGCTCCGGAAAACTAAAAATACCACGCAATTGTGAGAGAGTGAGGGTATGTTCGATGTTACCCAACCGAAATGTCAAACGTCCTGGATCGTCCTCGAGAATAGGATCGGCCTACACTTCCAAAGAACTCAGAACTTCCAAAGTCACGCCAACATAGGTGGGAGAAAATAGTCGCTGGAACTGCTCCAAACCCTAATGCGGACAGAGACCACAGGCCACGAAGGCACAAGTGGAGTCTAAGAGTACCCTAGTCAAAGGTCAGGAGGTTCGCGAATAAGCTAGCTCAATAATACATAAGAGGCCCAAGACAAGCCCACTTATCAGCAACAATTCGCCACAAAGAAGCCCAAGATTATTCCATTCGATCAGCCTGCAACAAATCAAGATGCGCCAACTCCAAATCAGCACCATCTCATCCAACGCTCATGCTCATGCCAAGCAATGGAAGCAACCCTGTGATGGAAAGCTTGCAACGTCACAAACCAACAATGGAAAACTTCTCAACGTCTCTATGCTACCAAACATGGAAGTAGGAACGTCTCCTTCGCTCAGCCAAGATGGAAGCTTCAACGTCTCTGTCGCCTACAACATTTCAGCAACATCGCTCCTTCTCCTATATGTATCAATGCTTAAACCTTGTAAACGCAGATAGATTTGTTGAATGGAAATGGTTTTGCTTCCTCAATCGGATGTCTCCGATCTTCTTCTCCTCTGAGGCACTTGTGTCGCCTATCCTTCCCCTCACCTCCTTCTAGGGCTGAGCCCCTTCCTCCTCTCTTCCCCTCTACCTCTAATTCTCCTTCTCTGTTCGCTGTAATCATCCGCAACTTCAGCCCAGATTTCGAAACTTTGCGACTTCGCCGCCGACGATCCACCGGCCGGATCTCCACTAGACTTTGGCCACCACTCCCTCTCCCCAAGACGAAGCCACAGCCACCGGCATCCATCCATCCGACTCTCCGATCACCGGAATCGAAACTTCCTTTCGATCCCCTGTTCTCGCCCTGATTCTATTGGGGTATGCCCTTAAGGCTAATGTTTGAGGCCTTGGGATTGTATAAGTATCATGTAATAAACTCTTAAGTTTATAATAAGGCATGGTTGTTATTCAGGTTGTTACCTTGTCTGCTGTAATAAGTGTACTTCTGAATAATGTCTCAAAGCTGTTCAGCTAGGCTGACAGGCTATAAGTCCTTAGTCGAGATATCTTGGTGAACATGAGACAGCCTTGATATGATGGAGACTAATATGAGTGCTAATCTTATAGGATGCTTCGAGCATGGAATAAGATGTAGACTCATGGGTACATTGGATGTACTGGACAGACCCTACTGGGATATTGCATTGCTTGTCACAATGTGAATGATCCCTGTAAGCAGCAAGTGGCACATGTCCTTTGACTTGAGATCACTTGTGTTTCTAAATGATGATTGTCATTGTTTTGAGGTAGTTCAATATCATTTGAAATATAATGATTATAGACTATCTTGGATGGTGAGCTTGAATCAGGTTAGGGCACTAGTGATAGATAAAGGATTGCCGTCTCCTTGTTTAAGGAGTGTGATGTTCTAAAGGCCCCCCTATATGAGATGATTGAGGTAGTGTATGGCCATACCCAGATGACTATGTGCATCTGATCTAATCATGCTCATCGTATTGGAGTTACAAGCTTGACATGCTTGTCCAATAAGAACATCCAGTGGCAAAGGACATATGTGTGCCTTGTGAGTTTTGATTCACACTTGTGTCATGGTTTGGGTGTAGTCTTGGAAGACTATTTCCTTTATATCGGGAGACAGTGATGTGTTGCTGTAGGAACCCCTTTCAAGAGGGGGGCGAAACCCAGCATGGTGCAAAACAAATTTCAAGCAGCGGATAGGGTCTCTAAGAATCGCATGCACCTTATATAATCAACTTAAAGGAAAAACCGATTGCATAAGAGATGATTCGATCCATACCATTGCCATTTCTAGATGGCACCTTGGAAGTAAAGATCAAACGAGATCTTCTCCTTGTCGTCACACACAAGATGATGTCGCTATCTCTCTTGGTGCTCCTTGTGCTAGCAAGGTTCCAAGAGGTCCTTTGACGAGTGAAGGGAAAATGAGATGTCAATCTCTCTTGGCCGAATCCTCCTCAATCCGTCAAGCGTCGCCGCACTCACACAAGAATGTCGAGAGGAATATGGGCGAGAGGAATATGGGAAGTGGCAAAAATAGAGCATACTCTATTCGGACGAGAGCCCCCTCAAGTGGAGATCATGGTTACTAAAAATAGTAACCACTCCTCACCACAACGTTCACGCCAAGTGAACTTGTCGCCTACTCCTCTCCCTATGAACCAAGCGCTCATTTAGTGAGCCGGTTCACTTTGGTTCGGTTTAAGAACCAATCAAGCCAATGATCTAGTCTAGATCTTAAATAAACCCTAAGGTTCACGATCTAACCGTCGATCTCAACGATGCCCCTGATCTGACCGATCTGGCATGCATTCTCTCGATCAAAGCTTACCGATCTCAAGCCCTAATCAATCAAACATGATCAGACCAGATCTCACTTACAATCAGAGATTAAATCCCTTTAAACTGAACCCAAATAATTCAGTCCACATGATCTGACTTAAGTAAGCCATATCATCAAATTGTGCGACCCAAAGGGTTTCCTTTAAATGTCGGTAACGACAACTTACGTTATCACGATCAGTGAGAGGTATCTAGCAACACATCACTGTCTCCCGATATAAAGAAAAGAGTCTTCCAAGACTACACCCAAAAACAGCACAAGTGTGAATCAAATCACAAGGCATGCATTTTTCCTTTGCCACTGGATGTTCTTATTGGACAAGCCTGTCAAGCTTGTAATTCCAATATGATGAGCATGATTAGATCAGATGATCATAGTCACCTGGGTATGGCCATACACTCTCTCAATCATCTCATCCAGGGGGCCCCTTTAGAACATCACACTCCTTAAACAAGGAGACGGCAATCCTATGTCTATCACTAGTGCCCTAACCTGACTCAAGCTCATCATCCAAGATAGTCTATAATCATTATGTTTCAAACGATATTGAACTATCTCAAAACAATGACAATCATCATTTAGAAAACACAAGTGATCTCAAGTCAGAGGAAATGTGCCACTTGTCATAATCAAGGAATATTCACATTGTGACAAACAATTGAACATCCTAGTAGGGTCTGTCCAGTACATCCCATGTACCCATGAGTCTACATCTTATTCCATGCTCGAAGCATCCTATAAGATTAGAACACATATTAGTCTTAACAATATCAAGGCTGTCTCATGTTCACCAAGATACATCGACTAAGGACTTAATAGCATGTCAGCCCTGCTGAACAGCTTTGAGACATTATTCAGAAGAACATATATTGCAGCAGACAATGTAGCTAACTGAATAACAACCATGCCTTTATAAACATAAGAGTTTATTACATGATACAGATACATTCCCATAGGCCTCAAACATTAGCCTTAAGGGCATACCCCAACAATCTCCCACTTGCACTTAATCTAATGGTTGAGAAATCTCAAACCCATATTATTACAGTGCTTCTCATGCTTCTGCTGCGCCAGAGGCTTGGTAAGCGGGTCTGCCAGATTGTCATCTGTATGAACCTTGCAGACTTTGATCTCGCCTCGATCTATGATCTCCCTGATCAAATGAAACCGTCTCTGTATGTGCTTGGACTTCTGGTGCGACCGTGGTTCCTTTGCTTGTGCGATTGCTCCAGTGTTATCACAAAAGATAACCAAAGGATCTGCACTCGAAGGAATGACACCAAGTTCTCTCACGAACTTACGAATCCACACTGCCTCCTTGGATGCTTCCGAGGCTGCAACATACTCGGCTTCTGTTGTGGAATCAGCAACAGTTGACTGTTTGAAACTCTTCCACACCACTGCACCTCCATTCAAGCTAAAAACATAGCCTGATTGCGATCGGAAATCATCCTGGTCAGACTGGAACGAAGCGTCAGTATATCCTTCAATACTGAGTTCTTCCTGACCACCATATATCAAGAACATATCTTTGGTCCTCCGCAGATATTTTAAAATGTTCTTGACTGCAATCCAGTGCGCCACACCTGGATTACTCTGGTAACGACTGGTTACGCTTAACCCGTAAGCAACGTCTGGGCGAGTACACAACATCGCATACATAATGGATCCAATAGCCGAAGCATAAGGCGTATTGTCCATTTCATCTTTCTCAGTCTGTGTTTGTGGACACTGACTCTTCGAAAGATTCAGACCATGTCTGACTGGAAGATATCCACGTTTAGAATTCTCTAAATGAAATCTCTCCAGGACCTTATCGATGTAAGTACTTTGGCACAGCCCGAGAAGCCTCTTAGATCTATCCCTGTAGATCTTCACACCTAACACATAGGCTGCTTCTCCTAAATCTTTCATCTGGAAACATTTCCTTAGCCATGCCTTAACAGCATGCATTTCAGGAATGTCGTTTCCAATGATCAAGATGTCATCGACGTAGAGGACTAGGAAAGTAATCACGCTCCCACTAAACCTCTTATATACACACGGGTCATCCTCGTTCTTGATGAAACCAAATTCAATGACTGATTCATCAAAACGAATGTTCCAGCTTCTTGATGCTTGTTTAAGTCCATAAATAGACTTCTTTAACTTGCATATCTTATGACGATCTGCTGGATTAGTGAAACCTTCTGGTTGTGTCATATACACATCCTCATCCAGATTTCCATTAAGGAAAGCTGTTTTCACATCCATCTGCCAAATCTCATAATCATAATATGCAGCTATCGCGAAAAGAATCCGAATAGACTTAAACATAGCTACAGGTGAGAAAGTTTCATCATAATCTATCCCGTAGATTTGTTTGAAACCTTTCGCAACTAGCCTGCTTTTATAGGTAACTACGTTACCATCCATGTCAATCTTCTTCTTGAAGATCCATTTACAGCCTATAGGGATAATTCCCGGAGGCGGATCAACCAAATCCCAAACTTGGTTATCTGACATGGAGTCCATCTCGGCGCGCATAGCTTCAAGCCATCTCGCTGACTCCGGTCCACTGACCGCATCCGCATAAGTGAGGGGTTCATCATTGTCAATGATGTAGACTCCGTCATAGCGCTCAGGCTGTCGACGGATCCTACCCGATCTTCGCGGTTCCCGTGATATCTGAGCCTCAGGTTGTTCAATAACCTGTTCTACCGGCTCAGACTCATCCAACTCTGCTTGACTACTTTGTCCTTCGTCTGGATTCTCATCCAGCTTTATTTCTCTCCCACTGGCCTCTTGCAGAAGAAATTCCTTCTCAAGAAATATGGCCGTCCGAGCAACAAAAACCTTGTTCTCCTTGGGATCGAAGAAATAATAACCCTTAGTTTCCTTAGGGTAACCGACAAAGATACATTTGTCAGATCTACTCTCTAGTTTCCCAGAGGCGAGCTTCTTTACATAAGCTTCGCAACCCCAGATCCTGATAAATGTCAAGCTTGGCTGTTTCCCATACCATAACTCATATGGCGTCTTTGAAACTGCCTTGGATGGCACTCGGTTTAGTACCTTTGCAGCTGTTTCCAGTGCAAAACCCCAAAAGGAGTAGGGTAGAGTAGCCTGACTCATCATAGAACGAACCATATCAAGTAGCGTTCTATTTCTCCTCTCGGACACACCATTCCATTGCGGTGTTCCAGGCGGAGTGAGCTGTGAGATAATCCCACACTCCTTTAGATAGTCAGTAAATGCATGACTTAGGTATTCACCACCTCGATCTGAGCGAAGTGCCTTGATATTACGGCCTAGCTGATTCTGTACTTCATTTTTGAACTCTTTGAACTTGTCAAAAGATTCACTCTTATGTCTCATCAGATAGACATACCCGTATCTACTGAAATCATCAGTAAAGGTAATGAAGTACTGATATCCACCTCTGGCATGTTTACTAAAAGGCCCACACACATCACTGTGTATAAGGTCAAGTAAACCTGAAGCCCTTTGACCTTTGTGAGGAAAAGGTGACTTCGTCATTTTACCCATTAAACAAGCTTTGCATGTATCAATCTCCTTGTAGGAGAATGATCCCAGCAGTCCATTTTCATGCAACCGCTTAATGCGTTTCTCGTTTATATGGCCTAAACGACTATGCCATAGCAAGGTGCTGTCATCAGCATACTTGGCTTTCTTAATATCAATTTGTTGTATCGAACATTCCATGTCCAACATGTATAACCCATTATTAATTGAACCAGTTGCATAAACAATATTATCAAAAGACAAAATACACTTTGAAATATTGCATTCAAAGGAAAATCCCTTCCTAACAAGAGCAGGAATGGAGATAATATTTTTAGTTATACTGGGAACAAAGTAACAACTGTTTAGTTCCAATACAAGTCCAGATGGTAAAGAAATAAAGTAGTCTCCTACAGCAACAGCAGCAACCCGTGCCCCGTTTCCAACTCGTAGGTCCACCTCATGCTGTCCCACCTGCCTTCTTCTCTTGAGTTCCTGTACATTTGAACAAATGTGAACTCCACATGCAGTGTCCAACACCCATGATACAGAAGAAGAAAACATGACCTCAGTCACGAATATACCTGAGCCAGAAGCAAAGCTTCCCCTCTTATCTCCTTGGAGCGCTTTACAGTCCTTTTTCCAGTGACCCAGCTGGCCACAGTGGAAACACCTGTATTCCTTAGACCGCTTCACCTTCTGCTTCAGAGCCTTGCTGTAATTCTTGACCGGGGCCTTGCCCTTCTTCCCCTTCTTCTTGTTCCTAGAAGGAACCATCAAGACAGAGGTTGAAGGCTTACCCTTCAGAGTCTCCTCAGTGGTCAAGAGCATATTCAGCAGCTCTGCCGGAGTACAATCGATTTTGTTCATATTAAAATTAATAATGAACGCGTCGAATGAAGGCGGGAGAGACTGCAGAATAATGTCCACAGCAAGCTCCTGGTTAATGGTATGCCCCAGTTTCTCTAGAGCCTCCTTGTGCCCAATCATCTTGAGCACGTGAGCTCCCACTGGGCTCCCTTCAGCCAGTTTGCTCTGAAAGAAGAGCTTTGTCAAATTATAGCGTTCAGTCCTCGCCTGTGCAGCATACAGCATCTTGAGGTTCGCTATCATCTCTATAGCCGACATATCCTCATGCTGACGCTGCAGCGGTGGCGTCATAGACGCTAGCATCAGGCAAGCGACATCAATGCTATCATTGACGTGCTTTTCATAGGCTTCCCGAACCGCCCTTGCGGCGTTCGGAGCGGGCTGCGGCGGTATGGCCGTCTCGAGGACATACAGTTTCCTCTCTGCCTTAAGAACGATCTTAAGGTGTCCAAACCAGTCAGAGAAGTTCGGCCCAGCAAACTTCTCCCTTTCCAGTAGGGATCGCACATTGAAGTTCATGGTGTTCGTTGCTGCAGGTATCTACAACAATGCAAGAACAGCAAGGTCAGTATCAATGTATAAGAATCAATCAGGACTTAAGAAAGATTCTTTTTCTCACTATTTTATCAGGCGTGAAAAATCCAGCAAAACAGCCCGAAAGAGTAAAACTCTTTTAGTGAGATGGGATCCAGATTTCATACTTGGTCTCCGCGTCCCGCTCAGGCGAGATAAGATGCACAGAGAGTACAAGCACTAGTTTCTGGTAGGCAGTCCCTGCCGATCGCCAACCCGTGCGATTCCCCTTCATCTGGGCAGTCCAGCAGACTGTGCCAACTGAGTTGGTACAACACAATCTCTGACCCCACAGATGGCTGCCTCCATGTGCTACCATATGCGCCACATATGTAGCCAACACGGTCAAGCTGACCCGACCTACTCCCTGGACCACCACGTGCTATGCTGAGCAACGAGAAGGGATAAATCCCTACTCTGTAACACGCAGGTGTAATCCCGCACCGTCTGAAGATAGATGGACGTGCCCACTGAGTGGGTACAACACGGCTCCAACGATAATCAGAACAGTGAGGTTTCGCGTCAGAAGGCTTACGAGCTTGATATTTAAGCGTTGGATTTTAACGGTCTTTTATCTTCTTGCCTATCATGCAATTCCTATGGTGATAGCAGAAGATAATTTAATCATGCAATTCTAATATTAAGCAATAAAAGAAAGCATGTATCTTATGTGGTAAAAGCCCATAGCCCTAGAAGACCTTAACCTAACTTAAGTCTTCATTTGCTCTTCATGGGTCTTTTGCTGCACATCTGGCCCAAACCTGGGCCCAAGCGCCAATTACAGCACAGGTGCGCCCACCAGGGAAAATGCGCCTGGTCCTAGGGTCGAACCCTAGACCTCCCACCTGGTCCAGCCACTTGCTGCATGCGCCTCTGCCAAGTGTGCTCTGTGCTCTTGTCTAATTAAATTACAAATTTAACTATCTAGACAAGAGTGACACGCAGGTCACTTACATTTATAAATTAAAACACAGTGATGCGCAGATCACAATAATTAATTTACAATTTTAAAACAGGCACGCAGGCCCCAGCACAGCACAGATTTAACATGGGCAGCCCACATAAGACAAAATAGACAGACACATGCATCCATTCAGCAATCAAGTGATCCATTATAAAAATTAAAATTTTCGAAAACCCCTTGGGATTAATTTTAATTTTTTCCTTATTTGCCCTACAACCTTACAACGGTACATTACTAGGGATCCACTCATCCAACCTAGTCAGATCCACTGCCCTTGCATGCACCAAGTCCTAACTGACTTGAGTCGACCATGAGGTCAACCATGCATGCGCCAGGGCTGAACAACCACAATGAGGTCTGGCAAGCGGGTGTGACCCCGGGCCTAACTCATGTGTGTTCATAGGTTGTCTCAATCAGACATCGCTACACACCTGTCTGCAGTCGACCTATAGCCACCATAGGCTTGCGCCAAGGTGCTAACAGGTCGACCCATTCAGGCTGTCAGATGGTCTGATCAGACTGTTGGATCTAACTCAGGGGGTGACTTCAACCCTAATAACCCGTCTAAGGGTTTATAGTAGAGCCTTAGATCTAGAGTGACTCGCGCATGTCAATTAGGGTTTTAAGAAAAACACAAAGCATGCGCCAAGAACAACATGCGCCAATGAAAACATACTTCAAGTTTCGCATGTACAAAAACTTAAAGAAAAATCGCATGTTAACTAGATCTAAGCATGTACACGCAAACATGGATCATATAAGCTTAAGCAATCATACAAAGATGCATAGAAAACAGGCTCTGATACCAGTTGTAGGAACCCCTTTCAAGAGGGGGGCGAAACCCAGCATGGTGCAAAACAAATTTCAAGCAGCGGATAGGGTCTCTAAGAATCGCATGCACCTTATATAATCAACTTAAAGGAAAAACCGATTGCATAAGAGATGATTCGATCCATACCATTGCCATTTCTAGATGGCACCTTGGAAGTAAAGATCAAACGAGATCTTCTCCTTGTCGTCACACACAAGATGATGTCGCTATCTCTCTTGGTGCTCCTTGTGCTAGCAAGGTTCCAAGAGGTCCTTTGACGAGTGAAGGGAAAATGAGATGTCAATCTCTCTTGGCCGAATCCTCCTCAATCCGTCAAGCGTCGCCGCACTCACACAAGAATGTCGAGAGGAATATGGGCGAGAGGAATATGGGAAGTGGCGAAAATAGAGCATACTCTATTCGGACGAGAGCCCCCTCAAGTGGAGATCATGGTTACTAAAAATAGTAACCACTCCTCACCACAACGTTCACGCCAAGTGAACTTGTCGCCTACTCCTCTCCCTATGAACCAAGCGCTCATTTAGTGAGCCGGTTCACTTTGGTTCGGTTTAAGAACCAATCAAGCCAATGATCTAGTCTAGATCTTAAATAAACCCTAAGGTTCACGATCTAACCGTCGATCTCAACGATGCCCCTGATCTGACCGATCTGGCATGCATTCTCTCGATCAAAGCTTACCGATCTCAAGCCCTAATCAATCAAACATGATCAGACCAGATCTCACTTACAATCAGAGATTAAATCCCTTTAAACTGAACCCAAATAATTCAGTCCACACGATCTGACTTAAGTAAGCCATATCATCAAATTGTGCGACCCAAAGGGTTTCCTTTAAATGTCGGTAACGACAACTTACGTTATCACGATCAGTGAGAGGTATCTAGCAACACATCACTGTCTCCCGATATAAAGAAAAGAGTCTTCCAAGACTACACCCAAAAACAGCACAAGTGTGAATCAAATCACAAGGCATGCATTTTTCCTTTGCCACTGGATGTTCTTATTGGACAAGCCTGTCAAGCTTGTAATTCCAATATGATGAGCATGATTAGATCAGATGATCATAGTCACCTGGGTATGGCCATACACTCTCTCAATCATCTCATCCAGGGGGCCCCTTTAGAACATCACACTCCTTAAACAAGGAGACGGCAATCCTATGTCTATCACTAGTGCCCTAACCTGACTCAAGCTCATCATCCAAGATAGTCTATAATCATTATGTTTCAAACGATATTGAACTATCTCAAAACAATGACAATCATCATTTAGAAAACACAAGTGATCTCAAGTCAGAGGAAATGTGCCACTTGTCATAATCAAGGAATATTCACATTGTGACAAACAATTGAACATCCTAGTAGGGTCTGTCCAGTACATCCCATGTACCCATGAGTCTACATCTTATTCCATGCTCGAAGCATCCTATAAGATTAGAACACATATTAGTCTTAACAATATCAAGGCTGTCTCATGTTCACCAAGATACATCGACTAAGGACTTAATAGCATGTCAGCCCAGCTGAACAGCTTTGAGACATTATTCAGAAGAACATATATTGCAGCAGACAATGTAGCTAACTGAATAACAACCATGCCTTTATAAACATAAGAGTTTATTACATGATACAGATACATTCCCATAGGCCTCAAACATTAGCCTTAAGGGCATACCCCAACAGTTGCTAGATACCCCTCACTGATCGTGATAACGTAAGTTGTCGTTACCGACATTTAAAGGAAACCCTTAGGGTCGCACAATTTGATGATATGGCTTTCTTGAGTCAGATCGTGTGGACTGAATTGTATGGGTTCAGTTTAAAGGGGTTTAATCTCTGATTGCAAGTGAGATCTAGCCTGATCATGTTTGATTGATTAGGGCTTTAGATCGGTAAGCTTCGATCGAGAGAGATGATGCTAGATCGGTGAGATCAGGAGCATCAGGAGATGAACGGCTAGATCATGAGCCATTTGGTTCATAGAGGGTCTAGACCATGCCTTGGCTTGGCTTGGTTTGAGTTTGGTCTTTGGGCCAAATCGAATTGAACCAAAGCATGAACCGGTTCACTAGGTGAACGCATGGTTCATCAAGAGGGGCGTTTTGGCGTTGGAGAGTGGCTTCATGACTTTCCATTTTGGGAAGTCATGTAACGTCATTTGTCTTGATGTCGCCGAAGTGCATTTGCTCTCTTGTCTTTGCGTTTTGTTTTTGGGGAAAAGAGAGCTTGCTTGCCATCTCGTGTGGAAGGAAGTGGACGACAAGAACAAGCGCTCGGCCAAGGAAACTTCTCCATCATCCTAACATTCGATCAAGGACACCTTGCGCATCCTTGCTAGCACAAGGAGATCCAAGGAGAAGCCATCTTCTCTTGTGTGTGATTATCTTCGGAGAAGGGGCACTTGCGCCTTTGCTTCCAAAGCTCCATCTAAACCGAGATGGCTATGGTATGAGTCTCAACTTCACCAAGTTGAACATATGTTTATGCTAAGATTCTTGAAAACCTTTTGCTTCCGCTTGCAATGGTGATGCGCCACCCCTTTAAGGTTTTCGCCCCCCTCTTGAAAGGGATTTTGTTTACTTGCGCTCCCCCATGAAGGGGACACTTCAGATTCCGCCCTCAGATCCGCCTATCATCGTCGATCTCCTCCGTCCGGCCATCTTTCATCTCCAAACTCCGGCCACATCCTCTCGTCAACCATAGCATCCTCCAGTAGTAGCAGGTTCCGAGTTCGTGCACCACCGGTTGTCCGGCGACGAAGTCTAGACTCCATCGCGCAACGTCCCCTGTTTCCGCCAGTCCTCCGCCCCAGCTCCACCTTTCCTCGTCGCCCTCCTCCGACCGGCCACCATTCGACCTCAAACTCCGGCCACGACGTCCCCACAACCATACCAACCTCCAGTTTTAGCAGGTCCGGCGAACGACCACCACCCGACGAACGGCGGCCACCTCTACTCCACACTCGCGTCTCCCCTGTTCTGCTGAACAGCGCGTCTCCACCTCCGCGTCCCCGCCTCCGCCTGCGTTGCCACCCTCGCCTCGCCCCACCACCAGCCGTCAGTGTTCCGATGATACCGACGCCGCCTCGTCTCCTCCTTGGTTCCAAATCCTCCGACGAACAATCCACGCTCGAGCGTCGATGAACGACGCAAACCTTGCTTTCCCTGTTTCTGATCTCCATGAATTTCCTGCTTCAATTTTCTATTCGCTAATCTGAATATGTTTGTTTGCGCAGGTATTTTTAGCAATCGACGCCACCAAAATCTTGATCTTTGGCGTCACGAGGAAGAACTCACTTTGCTCTACGAGAGGGACGAGTTGATCCAACTGAAGCTACAATGGATCAGTCCGAAAGACATGACAACTCCTCGTAAATAAGATTTTGTAGCACTAAAATCTATTTGCTATTTCCTAACTGTTTTCTGAATTTTGCACTCTATTTTAAAAACACAAAAAAAAAAATAATAATAATAATAATCGGACTTTAATTAGTATCATATTTCATGTCTTCACCCTGCATCAGTTTGGTATCAGAGGCAAGTTCGTTGGCAACTCTTGTCTGCCTACACGATCCTTGCTTTGTTCTTTGCATAAAAAAAAAAAAAATTGTTAGTTCTTGATTTCATGTTTTATTGCTTATTGCTTTTGCATGTTTTGCTAATTACTTACATTTAAAAAAAAAAAAAAATCCTTCATGTTTCTTTATATTTAGTTTGCATACTTTTGTTATTTGATAAAAAAAAAAAATTATTATGTGCTTATTGTTTGGATGCTAGTTTGTTTATTCTGAGATAAATTTTATCATACTAGCTGAAATCATTTTTGACATCTTAGGGAGATCTATTTTCAAAGGACTATATTGTGTTTTCAAATATTCCATGGCCACTAGACTCCAACCCCCTACCTTTAGCGGGTCTCTTAACCCTAAGGATTTTAATGACTGGACAACAAAACTTGAGCATTACTTCTATTTTACTGCCATGCCTGAACATTGCAAAGTTAGGTTTACCAAGTTACTTTTACAAAAATCTGCTAGATATTACTGGACCACTGTTGAACAAACCTTGGAAAGAGACAATCTGCTACCCATTGAGAGATGGGATGACATGCTTCATAAACTCAGAGAAAAATATGATCCTTCCTCTCTCCCTGAAAGATTTCTTACACAAAAGAACATGACTGTAGCTGAATACATTCTAAAGTTTAAGACCCTCAACCATAGGAGTAGAGCTAGAGAACATCCTTGGGTTGTGCGTAACAGGTTTATAGATGGTCTTAACTTTGAGATTAAAAGAGGTCTCACCTACTACCCCATACACACAATAGAAGAAGCTTTCCAAATAGCTAGTATGGTAGAACAACATATTAAGGCAATAGATAGGAAAGGACTTGACCAACCTAGAACACAAAGCCAACCACTCCAACAAAAACTTGTTCAAACCTCAGAGTCTACCTTAGGAACTAAAACGAGTCAAGAAGAGACATGTGAAACTCAAGAGGCAAACCATGAGGTAGAACCCATACCTCAACCTTCACTTTTAGGGCCCATACCCACAGGTCCTCAACTTGAGTCTAGCAATCTAGCTAAAGAACCCATAGTTGACTTGTCTGAGAGTCAAACTACCCCTGAGTTGCCCACTGTAGGCTTGTCTCAACCTAAGTGTCAAATAGAGCCATTACCTTCAATTTTAGGGCCCATACCCACAGGTTCTCAACTTGACCTTAGCACTACCTCTAGCAAACCTAAAGATGACTTGCCTAAAAATCCAGTTGAACCCAAACCCATAGGTCTTCTTGAACCTCACATGGAACCTAAGTTAGATCCTTTTGAGCTTGACGTGGATCCTAATCCTCAACTTTTAGGTCAACCCCTAGACTTAGGAAATCTTTTCCAGGACCCTATGATCCTTGAATCTTGTCTTTTAGGTCCTTCTACCCACACCCTTAAGCCTCCATTAGTATCAACAAAACATAATGAACTCAAACATGCTTTAAACTTTGCACTTATTGAAGTTGAATATATTGATTTCATCATTCCATATTCTTTTCAAAGTCTTGTGATTTTCTCTGACAATTTTACTAATGAGTACGGCCGAGAAAGGGAATTCAATGCAGGTGTCCCGGACTTACAGCTTGGACCATGGGCATGGAACAACAAGATAAGATGCTCTGCTGACAACACTTTGCAGACCCATGAAGGACAATTGACTTTTGCCCCTCCAGGACTTCTACAGCATCACCGCAATAACCATTCTTCGGAGAAGAATTTTTTTTCACCCGGGGAGAATGATGCGGACAGAGACCACAGGCCACGAAGGCACAAGTGGAGTCTACGAGTACCCTAGTCAAAGGTCAGGAGGTTCGCGAATAAGCTAGCAAGCTCAATCAATAAAGCTAGCTCAATAATACATAAGAGGCCCAAGACAAGCCCACTTATCAGCAACAATTCGCCACAAAGAAGCCCAAGATTATTCCATTCGATCAGCCTGCAACAAATCAAGATGCGCCAACTCCAAATCAGCACCATCTCATCCAACGCTCATGCTCACGCCAAGCAATGGAAGCAACCCTGTGATGGAAAGCTTGCAACGTCACAAACCAACAATGGAAAACTTCTCAACGTCTCTATGCTACCAAACATGGAAGTAGGAACGTCTCCTTCGCTCAGCCAAGATGGAAGCTTCAACGTCTCTGTCGCCTACAACATTTCAGCAACATTGCTCCTTCTCCTATATGTATCAATGCTTAAACCTTGTAAACGCAGATAGATTTGTTGAATGGAAATGGTTTTGCTTCCTCAATCGGATGTCTCCGATCTTCTTCTCCTCTGAGGCGCTTGTGTCGCCTATCCTTCCCCTCACCTCCTTCTAGGGCTGAGCCCCTTCCTCCTCTCTTCCCCTCTACCTCTAATTCTCCTTCTCTGTTCGCTGTAATCATCCGCAACTTCAGCCCAGATTTCGAAACTTTGCGATTTCGCCGCCGACGATCCACCGGCCGGATCTCCACGAGACTTTGGCCACCACTCCCTCTCCCCAAGACGAAGCCACAGCCACCGGCATCCATCCATCCGACTCTCCGATCACCGGAATCGAAACTTCCTTTCGATCCCCTGTTCTCGCCCTGATTCCGCCCTCAGATCCGCCTTTCATCGTCGATCTCCTCCGTCCGGCCATCTTTCATCTCCAAACTCCGGCCACATCCTCTCGTCAACCACAGCATCCTCCAGTAGTAGCAGGTTCCGAGTTCATGCACCACCGGTTGTCCGGCGACGAACTCTGCTCCATCGCGCAACGTCCCCTGTTTCCGCCAGTCCTCCTCCCCAGCTCCACCTTTCCTCGTCGCCCTCCTCCGACCTGCCACCATTCGACCTCAAACTCCGGCCACGACGTCCCCACAACCATACCAACCTCCAGTTGTAGCAGGTCTGGCGAACGACCACCACCCGACGAACGGCGGCCACCTCTACTCCACACTCGCGTCTCCCCTGTTCTGCTGAACAGCGCGTCTCCACCTCCGCGTCCCCGCCTCCGCCTGCGTTGCCACCCTCGCCTCGCCCCACCACCAGCCGTCAGTGTTCCGATGATACCGACGCCGCCTCGTCTCCTCCTTGGTTCCAAATCCTCCGACGAACAATCCACGCTCGAGCGTCGATGAACGACGCAAACCTTGCTTTCCCTGTTTCTGATCTCCATGAATTTCCTGCTTCAATTTTCTATTCGCTAATCTGAATATGTTTGTTTGCGCAAGTATTTTTAGCAATCGACGCCACCAAAATCTTGATCTTTGGCGTCACGAGGAAGAACTCACTTTGCTCTACGAGAGGGACGAGTTAATCCAACTGAAGCTACAATGGATCAGTCCGAAAGACATGACAACTCCTCGTAAATAAGATTTTGTAGCACTAAAATCTATTTGCTATTTCCTAACTGTTTTCTGAATTTTGCACTCTATTTTAAAAATACAAAAAAAATAATAATAATAATAATAATCGGACTTTAATTAGTATCATATTTCGTGTCTTCACCCTGCATCAAACCCACTGCAGCATACATCATGTCGACATCATCAAGCATCCCAAGCATCTGCAGTGTACCTCTGTCAAGATACCTCGTGTTGAGGACCCGGCGCAGGCGCAATATCTGATAGCGTTGTTCTTGGGCAGCGTCGCAAAAGATAATCCCGAACTCATTCGGGGGAGAGGCATATGGCTGTGATCGGCTGGAAGGAGTGCGCCCATGGCGAGAGGAAGAAGAGCCTGGAGTCGCCATCGAAGATGGTCGGCGAGATGGAGGTGTAGGTGTCGGCTCGTACTCCTCATCGTCGGTACCGGATGAATCGGACAGCGCCTGTTGAGGGCGTGAGGTCCGCTTGGCAGCCATTACTTTTGTTCGTGGAGGCATGGTGCTGAAATAGATCAAGATCAGTTGGGAAGCCTCGTGGAAGAAGATCTGGCTGGTGGCATCAGGAAACGTGAGCAGGTGGCGGATCGGCGGAAATCGAAATCCGTAATCGCTCGAAGCAGAGATCCGTCTGGATGAAGGGAAAAGCTGGATCAACCCCTTAGAGATCTTCCTCGAGTGTCAAGAAGGAAAGAAAACAACACAATCTTGGTCGGCTTCGACGGGATCGGGAAGGCGACGGCAATTGGCAGAAAGACCCGAAGAACTGGCGAAACAAAAATCTAGTGTCGTTCGAAGAAGAAACCCGATACGAAATCTTAGATCTAACCCTTGAGAACCTCCTCTGCGTGCTGGAAGGACAAGAGGGCGGCGTAATCGGATGATCTTCGTCGAGCGTAGGAGGCGGCGGCGGAGAACACGGGTTAGAATACCAGTGAACCTGCCCGAGTTCACTAGCCCGTGATGTTCTCTGTGGTCGGGCTGTGGTAACAGAAGCACGGGTGAACCCGCTGGGGTTCACCGACCTGTGAAGCTCACTGGAAATTTTCTACAGTCCGGAAAGATGGTGAACCCCGTGGGGTTCACCTGCTCGTGAAGCTCACTGGTTGTTTTCTGTGCATACTGAAAATCTGGTGAACCCCGTGGGGTTCACCTGGCTGTGAAACTTACTGAACATATCCTGGGTGCCTGCACAGTGCACTTCACGGGTGAACCCCATGGGGTTCACCAGGCCGTGATTTGCACTGTTTACTTCAAAAATTCTGGAAAAATTCTCATGCGCCCCATCTTCATCCTACATCATAAAGAGACATCAATTTAGTAGCAATCCCCTCTAGAAATCTAAAGAAATGAAAAAGAGACCAATAGTCTAAAACACTAACTAATAACAAAAATAAACTATGCATAAAAATTAAAGTTAAGCAAAAACTTGGGTTGCCTCCCAAGAGCGCTAGTTTAAGGTTGGTAGCTCGACCATAAGAGTTTTCAAAGCTTCAAATCCGGGGGTTCTGAGAGAGCTAAAATTTCCTCTCTCTCAACCCGCTCATCTTCAAAGAAATTCTTGAGCCGGTGCCCATTTACTGTGAAACTCCTAGTTCATTCTGTCCAAATTGTGATAGCACCATAAGGTTGAACTTTCTGAGCTATGAAAGGACCAGACCAACTCATTCGAAGCTTTCAAGGAAATAGCCTAAGTCTTGAATTAAACGGAAGTACTTTGTCTCCCTCCCGAAATTCTTTCTTTGTTATGCGCTTGTCGTGCCAAAATTTGGTGCGTGCTTTGTAGCTCTTTGCATTCTCATAAGCAAAAAGGTGCAATTCTTCCAATTCATCAAGTTGAAGCTTTCTCCTTTCACTGGCATTCTTGAAATCAAAGTTGATTTGTTTGACAGCCCAATACGCCCTGTGCTCAAGTTCAACAGGTAAGTGACATGATTTTCCATAAATAAGTTGGAAAGGAGACATACCAAAGGGCGTCTTAAATGCCATCCTATATGCCCATAAAGCATCGGGTAATTTTATCACCCAATCCTTCCGTGATTGTGATACAGTTTTCTCCAAAATTTGTTTGATTTCTCTATTGGAGACCTCTACCTGACCACTAGTCTGAGGATGGTAGGGCGTAGCAATTTTGTGTCGTACACCATACTTTTTCAATAATGCTTTGAACCTTTGCTCGATAAAGTGGGAGCCGCCATCGCTAATCAGAAAGCGTGGGACTCCAAACCGGGGGAAGATAGTTCGCTTCATAAACCTGATAACGACTCTGGAATCACTTGTAGCTTCGGTGGATGCCTCAACCCACTTCGACACGTAGTCAATGGCGACCAAGATGTACCGTTTTCCACATGAAGAGGGGAAGGGGCCCATGAAGTCTATCCCCCATACATCAAAAATTTCTACTTCCATGATATTGTTGAGTGGCAACTCGTCTCTTTTTGATAAGTTCCCAGTCCGTTGACAACTGTCACAAGTGGAAACAAAATATTTAGCATCATAGAATATGGAGGGCCAATATAAACCAGACTGTAAAACTTTAAAAGCTATTTTAGAAGCCCCCGCGTGTCCTGTTGGTGTATATGCCCTAGGACCTAGTTTTGGTCAACTTATGTACTACTTGACATTGATATTTATATATCATTCTGGCATTGTCGTTATCATTGTTTGACTACACCTGTGATTGTGTACTTACATGATAATGTCCCTGGAGACAGATTGGATCTGTGCTCGAATAATTGTCCCCAGTCAATGTACCTGAGTGGATATGGGACAGCTCTGGTACTTGAGAGACTGGTATGTGGGCTGGTTAGGCACGTGATGCTAACGTAGACACATGGGTATATCGTTGGGGATATACTGGATAGACCCGCTATGAGGCTATGTCTTGGTGTCATGAGTTATCCTCATAAGTGATAGGAGATGCATTAATCCCTTGACTTGAGGTAATTGATCATTCTATATGATTAGGGACTTGCTTTGATACAACCTAACACCTTGCCGTAGCTGGGAGGTCATAACGGTTGTTATTGAGCATGTCACGACCCATATGAGAAGATCAATGGACAGACATAGGATTTGCCCCTTTCCTAAGGAAGTATGATATCCATGGAACTCCTTTATGGTTCTATGACTGAGAGTGTATGGCCATACCTAGGTGAGAACCTGTTTTAGTCATAGCCATGTGATTGGATGAAAACAAGTGGTGACACACTTGTCCAATCGGATATCAGTTCGGCAAAGAGACTGTAATGCATCTGTACCTAGTTGCGATGATGGGGATGTCGATGTCGATATCCATTCCAATGACCTGGGTAGCAGCGATGCACTGCTAGGTGCCACTCACTGCTTGTGACGACCTCTGGTCAGCACTGCCAGCGTCAGAGGAACCTACAGGGTCGCACACCTTGATACTTGAGTTCTCGTATTGATCGGGCTTATGATCGAGTTATTGGATACTCGGATCTAATTGGGAGATTTCATCAGCGCCAATGGGCCTGATAAGATGGAAGAATGTTATTGGAGCCAAACTTCATTTTTGGCAGGTTGACCCGTATTTGACCATGGTTGGTCACATTTGGATTAGGGTTGCATTGGATTGGATCCAAGTGCTTAATCAACCTATGCAATGATGTTTGGGCTAGCTCATTATCCAATGAGGCCCAATAACAAGTTCTCATGAAGAGATGAGAGGCTAAAAGGGTATAATGGGGAGAAACATGAACCATTAGGCGCCTAGGGGCATAATGGGGTCATGTTGGCGCCTTTGCTTCATTATGGAAGTAAAGGGCGCCTCCCCCTCTCTTCCTAGGATGGAATGCATGACTCTATAGCATTGCTTGAGGCGCAAGGCAAGGCCTTGGCGCACAAGGAAAGGCGTGGGAACAAAAGGTAAGGTTGAATGAGAATTATGGAAATGTCTTGGAGACTTTCCTTATCTCAAACCTCCTCATCCTAGCCCTACACTTGTCATGATCCTAGCCATTACCCTAACTGCCTCTTGCCCTATAAATATGACCCTAGTCGCCCCCTCTTGTGGGTAATCAATCCTTGAAGGCGTGAACACAAGAAGAGGGGCGAAAGGCTTGGGACAAGGGCGCATCTTCTTCCATAACCGCGAGCTTCTTCCCTTCTTCCTCCTTGGCGCAAGAGAAGGAAAGGCTTGGCGGCATTCTCCCTTCTCCTCTCTTCTTCTTCAATTGGCGCTTCTACCTTGGAGGTGATGCAAGCATTCAAGAATAGAACTAAGGCTTGGATCTTCTTCCCGAGGCTAGCACCGGGCATGGGAGAAGAGAACTCAAGAGATCCGTGTGTGTGAGACTGCAGAGGGCGCACACTTGGGCGCCTATATCGGCATCGCTCTGCATTGCTCTTAAGGTATTTCCTAACTCATCGTGTCGACTCCCTTGCTTGCGATCTTCACTGGGTTTTTGGGACTGGCCTGTTTCGGGGACATTCTTCCACTGCGAAAAATGTATGTCCATAACTCTGAAAATTGTAAAATGTCCCCGAGGTTTCCCAACAGTGGTATCAGAGTGACTTGCAAGACTTGAACGATGTTTTATGCTTTTCTTCCATGCTCACATGCCATATCTCTATTTTCATAAATAGCATGATGCATGGCAATCATTTTTCTAAAAGTAGAAAAATTAGGGTTTCTTGTTTCTATCATCCTCTCAATCTCTTTTGGAATTTTTGGACTATTTTTCTTGTTTGATTTAAAGATCAAAGGCGCACGTAATTTTGTCAAGTAGTACGGGCATTGTGTCTTCAGACTGGTCAAGTCTCTTGATCTGACAAAATTGCCAGCCGAAAGGATCTCTGAAATCATCATGAAAATAAATCGCAATAAACCAAAAGACTTGTGAGAAGAAGATGAGGAAAAGAAACTGATTTTATGAAAAAGTAAAATTTCAGATTTTATGTTTTTCATGAGCATGTAGAATTGCATGAGTAAATACCTTGATTGTGCATGATGTTGTGATCATTAGTCAAGCCCCCCCCCCCCCCCCCCCCTTGAAGGTCCCCTAGACAAGGGGGGCGAAACCCTAATAGGAGGCGCAACAAAAACTTCTAGCGGAATCTAGGGTTTCTAATAGATCGCATAGCATATAATATGATCAACTTTCAATGAGAAGCGATACTCACCATTGCCATCACTTGGATGGTGTCTTGGAGGCAAAGGCACAAGCGAACCTTCTCCTAAGTCTCGCACACAAGATGATCAATGCACTTCTTCCTTGGTGCTCCTTGTGCTAGCAAGGTTCCAAGGTTGTCTTGCCGAATGGAAAGGAAAAGAGAGATCCTTGCTTGGTCGAATGTTTCCTCTTGTCGTCCACTCCTTCACCCACGAGAGAGCAAGAGACGAATGCTCAAAACCGGCGTCAAGAGAGCAAGAGACGAGAATAGTATTCTCTTGGCGTGAACGTGAGATGTGGTCACGTTAAGAGATGTGCTATCTAAAAATAGCATCCCATTTCTTCACTTGCGACCATGTATCACCCCAATCGCCAATGCCTCTTATCACTTGAACCATGCGCTCAACCAATGAGCTGGTTCAAATCCATTTGGTTCAATAACCAAATAAACCAAGCAATCAGTCCAGACCATAATAAAACCTTAAGGCTCTTAATCTGACCGTCGATCTCTTGATGCTTCTGATCTGACCAATCTAGCATCCATTCTCTCGATCGAAGCTTACCGATCTCAAGCCCTAATCAATCAAACATGATCAGACCAGATCTCACTCACAATCAGAGATTAAATCCCTTTAAACTGAACCCGAACAATTCAGTCCACACGATCTGACTTAAGTAAGCCATATCATCAAATTGTGCGACCCTGAGGGTTTCCTTTAAATGTCGGTAACGATAACTCACGTTTATCACGATCAGTGAGGGGTATCTAGCAACACATCACTGTCTCCCGATATAAAGGAAATAGTCTTCCAAGACTACACCCAAACCATAGCACAAGTGTGAATCCACATCACTAGGCATACATGTTTCCTTTGCCACTGGATGTTCTTATTGGACAAGCGTGTCAAGCTTGTAGCTCCAATATGATGAGCATGATTAGATCAGATGAACACAGTCACCTGGGTATGGCCATACTCTTTTCTCAATCATCTCATCCAGGGGGCCCCTTTAGAACATCACACTCCTTAAACAAGGAGACGGCAATCCTATGTCTATCACTAGTGCCCTAACCTGACTCAAGCTCATTATCCAAGATAGTCTATAATCATTATGTTTCAAATGATATTGAACTACCTCAAAACAATGACAATCATCATTTAGAAAACACAAGTGATCTCAAGTCAGAGGAAATGTGCCACTTGTCACTTTCAAGGATTATTCACATTGTGACAAACAATTGAATATCCTAGTAGGGTCTGTCCAGTACATCCAATGTACCCATGAGTCTACATCTTATTCCATGCTCGAAGCATCCTATAAGACTAGAACACATATTAGTCTTAACCATATCAAGGCTGTCTCATGTTCACCAAGATACATCGACTAAGGACTTAACTGCATGTCAGCCCAGCTGAACAGCATTGAGACATTATTCAGAAGAACATATATTGCAGCAGACAATGTAGCTAACTGAATAATAACCATGCCTTTATAAACATAAACGTTTATTACACGATACTGTTACAATCCCAAGGCCTCAAACATTAGGCTTAAGTGCATACCCCAACAATCTCCCACTTGCACTTAATCTAATGGTTGAGAACTCTCAAACCCATATTATTACAGTGCTTCTCATGCTTCTGCTGCGCCAGAGGCTTGGTAAGCGGGTCTGCCAGATTGTCATCTGTATGAACCTTGCATATTTTGATCTCGCCACGATCTATGATCTCCCTGATCAAATGAAACCGTCTCTGTATGTGCTTGGACTTCTGGTGCGACCGTGGTTCCTTTGCATGTGCGATTGCTCCAGTGTTATCACAGAAGATAACCAAAGGATCTGCGCTCGAAGGAACAACACCAAGTTCTCTCACAAACTTACGAATCCACACTGACTCCTTGGATGCTTCCGAGGCTGCAACATACTCGTCTTCTGTTGTGGAATCAGCAACAGTTGACTGTTTGAAACTCTTCCACACCACTGCTCCTCCATTCAAGCTAAAAACATAGCCTGATTGCGATCGGAAATCATCCTGGTCTGACTGGAACGAAGCGTCAGTATATCCTTCTATACTGAGTTCTTCCTGACCACCATATATCAAGAACATATCTTTGGTCCTCCGCAGATATTTTAAGATGTTCTTGACTGCAATCCAGTGTGCCTGACCTGGATTACTTTGGAAACGACTGGTCACGCTTAACCCGTAAGCAACGTCTGGGCGAGTACACAACATCGCATACATAATGGATCCAATAGCCGAAGCATAAGGCGTATTGTCCATTTCATCTTTCTCAGTCTGTGTTTGTGGACACTGACTCTTCGAAAGACTCAGACCATGTCTGACTGGAAGATATCCTCGTTTAGAATTTTCTAAATGAAATCTTTCCAGGACTTTATCGATGTAAGTACTCTGGCACAGCCCGAGAAGCCTCTTAGATCTATCCCTGTAGATCTTCACACCTAATACATAGGCTGCTTCTCCTAAATCTTTCATCTGGAAACATTTCCTTAACCATGCCTTCACAGCATGCATTTCAGGAATGTCATTTCCAATGATCAAGATATCATCGACGTAGAGGACTAGGAAAGTAATCACGCTCCCACTAAACCTCTTATATACACACGGGTCATCCTCGTTCTTGATGAAACCAAATTCAGTGACTGATTCATCAAAACGAATATTCCAGCTTCTCGATGCTTGCTTGAGTCCATAAATGGACTTCTTTAACTTGCATATCTTATGACGATCTGATTGATTAGTGAAACCCTCAGGTTGTGTCATATACACATCCTCATCCAGATTTCCATTAAGGAAAGCTGTTTTCACATCCATCTGCCAAATCTCATAATCGTAATATGCAACTATCGCGAAAAGAATCCGAATAGACTTGAACATAGCTACAGGTGAGAAAGTTTCATCATAATCTATCCCGTAGATTTGTTTGAAACCTTTCGCAACTAGCCTGCCTTTATAGGTAACCACGTTACCATCCATGTCAATCTTCTTCTTGAAGATCCACTTACAGCCTATAGGGATAACTCCCGGAGGCGGATCAACCAAATCCCAAACTTGGTTATCTGACATGGAGTCCATCTCGGCGTGCATAGCTTCAAACCATCTCGCTGACTCCGGTCCACTGACCGCATCCGCATAAGTGAGGGGTTCATCATTATCAATGATGTATACTCCGTCATAGCGCTCAGGCTGTCGACGAATCCTTCCCGATCTTCGCGGTTCCCGTGATATCTGAGCCTCAGGTTGTTCAATAACCTGATCTACTGGCTCAGGCTCATCCAACTGTGCTTGAGCACTTTGTCCTTCCTCTGGATTCTCATCCAGTTTTATTTCTCTCCCACTGGCCTCTTGCAGAAGAAACTCCTTCTCAAGAAAAATGGCCGTCCGAGCAACAAATACCTTGTTCTCTTTGGGATCGTAGAAATAATAACCCTTAGTTTCCTTAGGGTAACCGACAAAGATACATTTGTCAGATCTGCTCTCTAGTTTCCCAGAGGCGAGCTTTTTGACATAAGCCTCGCAGCCCCAGATCCTGATAAATGTCAAGCTCGGCTGTTTCCCATACCATAACTCATATGGAGTTTTTGAAACGGCCTTGGATGGCACTCGGTTCAGTACCTTTGCAGCTGTCTCCAGTGCAAATCCCCAAAAGGAGTAAGGAAGAGTAGCCTGACTCATCATAGAACGAACCATATCAAGTAACGTTCTGTTTCTCCTCTCGGACACACCATTCCATTGCGGTGTTCCTGGCGGAGTGAGCTGTGAGATAATCCCACACTCCTTCAGATAGTCAGTAAACGTATGACTCAAGTATTCTCCACCTCGATCTGAGCGAAGTGCCTTGATATTTCGGCCTAGCTGATTCTGTACTTCATTCTTGAACTCTTTGAACTTGTCAAAAGATTCACTCTTATGTCTCATCAGATAGATATAGCCATACCTACTGAAATCATCAGTAAAGGTAATGAAGTACTGATAGCCACCTCTGGCATGTTTACTAAATGGCCCACACACATCACTGTGTATAAGGTCAAGTAAACCTGAAGCCCTTTGACCTTTGTTAAGAAAAGGTGACTTCGTCATTTTGCCCATCAAACAAGCTTTGCATGTATCAATCTCCTTGCAAGAGAATGATCCCAGCAGTCCATGATCATGCAACCGCTTAATGCGTTTCTCGTTAATATGGCCTAAACGACTATGCCATAGCAAGGTGCTATCATCAGCATACTTGGCTTTCTTAATATCAACATTTTGTATAGAACGCTCCATGTCCAACATGAATAATCCATTGCTAATTGAACCAGTTGCATAAACAATATTATCATAAGATAAAACACACTTTGAAATATTGCATTCAAAGGAAAAACCCTTCCTGACAAGAGCAGGAATGGAGATAATATTTTTAGTAATACTGGGAACAAAATAACAACTGTTTAGTTCCAATACAAGTCCAGATGGTAAAGAAATGAAATAGTCTCCTACAGCAACAGCAGCAACCCGTGCCCCGTTTCCAACTCGTAGGTCCACCTCATGCTGTCCCACCTGCCTTCTTCTCTTGAGTTCCTGCACATTTGAACAAATGTGAACTCCACATGCAGTGTCCAACACCCATGATATAGAAGAAGAAAACATGACCTCAGTCACGAATATACCTGAGCCAGAAGCGATGCTTCCCCTCTTATCTCCTTGGAGCGCTTTACAGTCCTTTTTCCAGTGACCCAACTGGCCACAGTTGAAACACCTGTATTCCTTGGACCGCTTAACCTTCTGCTTCAGAGCCTTGCTATAACTCTTGACAGGGGTCTTGCCCTTCTTCCCCTTCTTCTTGTTCCTTGAAGGAACCATTAAGACAGAGGTCGAAGGCTTTCCCTTCAGAGTCTCCTCAGTAGTCAAGAGCATATTCAGCAGCTCTGCCGGAGTACAATCGATTTTGTTCATATTAAAGTTAATAATGAACGCGTCGAATGAAGGCGGGAGAGACTGCAGAATAATATCCACAGCAAGCTCCTGGTTGATGGTATGCCCCAGTTTCTCTAGAGCCTCCTTGTGCCCAATCATCTTGAGCACGTGAGCTCCCACTGGGCTCCCTTCAGCCAGTTTGCTCTGAAAGAAGAGCTTCGTCAAATTATAGCGTTCAGTCCTCGCCTGTGCAGCATACAGCATCTTGAGGTTTGCTATCATGTCTATAGCAGACATATCCTCATGCTGACGCTGCAGCGGTGGCGTCATAGACGCTAACATCAGGCAAGCGACATCAATGCTATCATTGACGTGCTTTTCATAGGCTTCCCGAACCGCCCTTGCGGCGTTCGGAGCGGGCTGAGGCGGTATCGCCGTCTCGAGGACATACAGTTTCCTCTCTGCCTTAAGAACGATCTTAAGGTGTCCGAACCAGTCAGAGAAGTTCAGCCCAGCAAACTTCTCCCTTTCCAGTAGGGATCGCACATTGAAGTTCATGGTGTTCGTTGCTGCAGGTATCTACAACAATGCAAGAACAGCAAGGTCAGTATCAATGTTAAGAATCAATCAGGACTTAAGAAAGATTCTTTTTCTCACTATTTTATCTGACTGAAAAACCCATTAAACAGTCCGAAAGAGTAAACACTCTTTTAGTGAGATGGGATCCAGATTTCATACTTGGTCTCCGCGTCCCGCTCAGGCGAGATAAGATGCACAGAGAGTACAAGCACTAATCTCTGGTAGGCTGTCCCAGCCAATCGCCAACCCATGCGATTCCCCTTCATCTGGGCAATCCAGCAGACTGTGCCAACTGAGTTGGTACAACACAGTCTCTGATCCCACAGATGGCTGCCTCCATGTGCTACCATATGCGCCACATATGTAGCCTACATGGTCAAGCTGACCCGACCTACTCCCTGGACCACCATGTGCTATGCTGAGCAACGAGAAGGGATAAATCCCTACTCTGTAACACACAGGTGTAATCCCACACCGTCTGAAGATAGATGGACGTGCCCACTGAGTGGGTACAACACGGCTCCAACGATAATCAGAACAGTGAGGTTTCGCGTCAGAAGGCTTACAAGCTTGATATTTTAGCGTTGGATTTTAACGGTCTTTTTATCTTCTTCACTATCATGCAATTCCTATGGTGATAGCAGAAGATAAACTAATCATGCAATTCTAATATTTAAACAATAAATAAAAGAAAGCATGAATCTTATGTGGCAAAAGCCCATAGCCCTAGTAAGACCTTAATTTAACTTAAGTCTTGACTTGCTTTTCTTCATAGGGCTTTAAGCTGCTCATCTGGCCCAACCAGGGCCCAAGCGCCAATTGCAGCTCAGGTGCGCCCACCAGGGAAAATACGCCTGTCCAGAGTCGAACCCTGGACCTCCCACCTGGTCTAGCCACTACTACATGCGCCTCTGCCAAGTGTGCTCTGTGCTCTTGTCTAATTAAATTACAAATTTAACTATCTAGACAAGATTGACACGCAGGTCAATTACACATTATAAATTAATTAAACTGTGATTCGCAGATCACAAAAATAAAAATTAATTTACAATTAATTCCCAGGCACGCAGGCCCCAGCACAGCACACATTAAGAATGGGCAGCCCACATAAGAATAAATAGACAAACACATGACATCAATCAACATGTGATCCACTCAAGAAAATTTAAATTTCGAAAACCCATAGGCATCAATTTTAATTTCCTTATTTGCCCTACAACCTTACAACGGTCCATTACTAGGGATCCACTCATCCATCCTAGTCAGATCCACTGCCCTTGCATGCACCAAGTCCTAACTGACTTGAGTCGACCATAAGGTCAACCATGCATACGCGAGGGCTGAACAACCACAATGAGGTCTGGCAAGCGGGTGTGACCCCGGGCCTAACTCATGTGTGTTCACTAGTTGTCTCAATCAGACATCGCTACACGCCTGTCTGCAGTCGACCTGTAGCCACCACGTGCTTGCGCACAGGTGCTACCTGGTCAACCCATCAAGGCTGTCAGATAGTCTGATCAGACTTTTGGATCTAACCTAGGGGGGTGACTTCAACCCTAATAACCCGTCTAAGGGTTTAATGCAAGGCCTTAGATCTATAGTGAGTCGCGCATGTGATGTTGGTTTTTAAGAAAACATACAATATGCGCCAACTTGAAAACATAAACATATGATATGCGCCAACTGAAGACATAAACATATGATATGCGCCAACTTGAAAACATAAACATATGATATGCGCCAACTTGAAAACATGCGCAAGCATGAAAAACTTTCACAAACTTGTACTATCGCATGTAACATATAGATCATGTTAAAGGATCACAAAGAAAGCAAACATATTATCATGCATAATAAACCTTCGCTTTGATACCAATTGAAGGTCCCCTAGACAAGGGGGGCGAAACCCTAATAGGAGGCGCAACAAAAACTTCTAGTGGAATCTAGGGTTTCTAATAGATCGCATAGCATATAATATGATCAACTTTCAATGAGAAGCGATACTCACCATTGCCATCACTTGGATGGTGTCTTGGAGGCAAAGGTGCAAGCGAACCTTCTCCTAAGTCTCGCACACAAGATGATCAATGCGCTTCTTCCTTGGTGCTCCTTGTGCTAGCAAGGTTCCAAGGTTGTCTTGCCGAATGGAAAGGAAAAGAGAGATCCTTGCTTGGTCGAATGTTTCCTCTTGTCGTCCACTCCTTCACCCACGAGAGTGCAAGAGACGGATGCTCAAAAACCGGCGTCAAGAGAGCAAGAGACGAGAATAGTATTCTCTTGGCGTGAACGTGAGATGTGGTCACGTTAAGAGATGTGCTATCTAAAAATAGCATCCCATTTCTTCACTTGCGACCATGTATCACCCCAATCGCCAATGCCTCTTATCACTTGAACCATGCGCTCAACCAATGAGCTGGTTCAAATCCATTTGGTTCAATAACCAAATAAACCAAGCAATCAGTCCAGACCATAATAAAACCTTAAGGCTCTTAATCTGACCGTCGATCTCTTGATGCTTCTGATCTGACCAATCTAGCATCCATTCTCTCGATCGAAGCTTACCGATCTCAAGCCCTAATCAATCAAACATGATCAGACCAGATCTCACTCACAATCAGAGATTAAATCCCTTTAAACTGAACCCGAACAATTCAGTCCACACGATCTGACTTAAGTAAGCCATATCATCAAATTGTGCGACCCTGAGGGTTGCCTTTAAATGTCGGTAACGATAACTCACGTTTATCACGATCAGTGAGGGGTATCTAGCAACACATCACTGTCTCCCGATATAAAGGAAATAGTCTTCCAAGACTACACCCAAACCATAGCACAAGTGTGAATCCACATCACTAGGCATACATGTTTCCTTTGCCACTGGATGTTCTTATTGGACAAGCGTGTCAAGCTTGTAGCTCCAATATGATGAGCATGATTAGATCAGATGAACACAGTCACCTGGGTATGGCCATACTCTTTTCTCAATCATCTCATCCAGGGGGCCCCTTTAGAACATCACACTCCTTAAACAAGGAGACGGCAATCCTATGTCTATCACTAGTGCCCTAACCTGACTCAAGCTCATTATCCAAGATAGTCTATAATCATTATGTTTCAAATGATATTGAACTACCTCAAAACAATGACAATCATCATTTAGAAAACACAAGTGATCTCAAGTCAGAGGAAATGTGCCACTTGTCACTTTCAAGGATTATTCACATTGTGACAAACAATTGAATATCCTAGTAGGGTCTGTCCAGTACATCCAATGTACCCATGAGTCTACATCTTATTCCATGCTCGAAGCATCCTATAAGACTAGAACACATATTAGTCTTAACCATATCAAGGCTGTCTCATGTTCACCAAGATACATCGACTAAGGACTTAACTGCATGTCAGCCCAGCTGAACAGCATTGAGACATTATTCAGAAGAACATATATTGCAGCAGACAATGTAGCTAACTGAATAATAACCATGCCTTTATAAACATAAACGTTTATTACACGATACTGTTACAATCCCAAGGCCTCAAACATTAGGCTTAAGGGCATACCCCAACACCCCTTGCATGCCTGCGATGTATCCTTGTGCGGCCTGCGTGCCATCTTTTTCATTATTTTTGTAAAAATTAAGAGGAAGATTAAGGGCTAGGCGCATCCTTCTTGGACCTTGATGCTCGCATCTTGCTTGATGGCGCAAGCATGCAAGGTGGGGCATGCAAGCTGGTGCTTGGTTGCTTGGTGGCGCAAAAGGTCTTGGCCCCTTGCATGGTGGCGCACCTTCCTTGGAGGAAGACCATGGCAATGGCCGAACTTATGGGGAACTTCAAAAGTATTCCTCTATGGTTTGAGAGCTAAACCATGAGAGAAGGACCTTGGAGCCAACCTTGAAGTTCAAGCTAGAGGTCGGCTAGGCTAGGTCTAGTTTTTGGGGCTTGAGTTCTAGGACAAGAGTTGAACCTATTTCATGGCATGGATTGGTTCAATGTCTTGTATAGGATATGATCACATCATCCTTTACTGCTTTTATTATTATCTGCAGAAGCATGCCTGAAATGTTTTACCGTTATGTTGTCACTATAGGATTGCATGCCTGTAATAATAGACATTAGATAAAACTGAGATGATGAGACCTTAAACTGTAAGATCCAAGAATTTTAATTCCTTGTAAGTATTATTCTTGATTTAAATCTTTGACTGTGATATGTTTCTATGTTTTAATTTCGTCAACCCTAGGATGGGGGAGAATTTTATCTCTAAAAACCTTAAGGGGTTAGTTATAAATTAGTGGCAAAGGGTTAGTGGATATTAATTTAAGTCTTAATGGATTTTGACTCTAGTAATTAATTAATTAGAGCTTATTGGATGTTAATTAAATCCTTATTGGATTTTTGCTTAAGTGAATAATTAATTATGGGTTATTTGGGTTTACACTTAAGTTAGATGGATTTTGGGTTTAAAATTTGAATTAATCAGTAAGTGGGTTAATTCATAAACCCTATTCGAATTAATTAGTTAGCGGGTTTGAAAATTTAAAAACAAAAGATCCAAGGGGGGGCGGACGGCTAGGGCAAAGAAGTTGGCGTCTTGGGCGATTTCTTGAAGGCTTGGGCGATCTCTTGGAGGCTTGGACGAATTTCCCCTTCTTCCTCTTCCTTTTCCCTTGGCCGGCGTTCTTTGGTGTTTGGTGGCGCTTCTTCTTCCATTGGTGGCGACATTGGTGGAATTTCAAGGCCTTAGACGAGTTTTTGGATCATCTTGGTGTTCACGGTTCAAGATAATAAGTGAGTGGGATGTCTTGTTCGAATTTTATCCTTTTGGTTGTGATAGATAAATAATTTTGATTTCTTAGAAACTTCATCATGCTAAAAACCGAAACCCAAGATGTATCTATCATGAAGACCGAAACTTGATTTCTTAGAAACTTCATCATGCTAAAAACCGAAACCCAAGATGTATCTATCATGAAGACTGAAATTTGACAACATGAAATTTAAGATATCTTTTATATGGAATTTAGGTAGCTCTAAATCAGTGATTCTTGGGCATGAAATTCTTATTAACTAGGGTTAAATTTTAAAGTAGATTATAGCATGTAAATCGTAGAAACCGTGGACTACTTGTGATATTATGTAATGTAGATTGTAAGAATACAAATTTTAATCCTAAGTTGATTTTTGTTTCTCTATGTGCAGCATGTTATATAATTATATCCTATCTTAATTTTTATGAATTTCTCTATGTGTAGCATGATATATATTTATGGCCATGTATCTTTGTTTGAGAAACTTGGATGATAATTTAGCAAGGTTAAACCAAACTGATCAGCATGAAACCTAAGGACTCTACAAAACATTATATGATTATGTGGTTTCAAATGTTATGTGTTGTGGTCTGTGTACCCATTATGGTTAGGACTAAGGCTAAGTGTAACTGTGTACTCAAGGGGATAGTCTATATGTGATAGATTAGGGCTTGGAGATTTCAGCCCTGTGTTTGTGATATGTGAGGGGTTGATGTTTCAGCCGCCTGTTGGGATTATCGTGATGAAAATGACTATCCTAGAGTCTAGTCGACACTTAGGAGTCCACTTTTGTGAAATAAGATATAAGTTGTGTCTAGTGGTTGTCCAGATAAGGCACCCTTTGGGGAGAACGAGTGATTGAAGCAAAGTGCCATGTCTTGGTCGGACAGGGGCCACCTCTTGATGTCATCACTCTTAGACTTTTAGATTTTTGTGTTATGGGGTGGTGTAGATCAAGGTATCACATCTTGACCGGATGGGGATTACCTCTTGAGTCTACACACTGTCCATGTTTGTGTTGCATGTGATTTGCAGGCTTCTCCCAGTGCTTAGGCCAAAGCCGGGGTTGGACCATAGTGGTCACTCTTGATTTATGCTGGACAACAACTAAAGTGGTAAGTGGTTGGTGTGTTTTGTAGGTTTAGAGTATGGCTCTAGAACTTTGGTTACTCTGGTGTGACATTTGTGTGATGCCTATACATCTAATTATTTATATGAGTTCTGTTCTTTGTTTTCTGTTCTTTATTTTAGTTATATGTTGACATAATGTTCTGTAAAAGGTTTTTAAAAACAATCTGCATGTATCTTTGAGTGTATGTTATGGATAGTCGAATGAGACTATCCACTCACTGGGCTGTGTAGCTCACTCCCTCAATATTTTCAGGTGTAGAACAGGGGCGCACTACCTGAGTTAGCGTTTTATATGGTACTTGTGTTGATATGGATATTATGCTGGTTTGATGTATAAGATTTAATTGTGTTTAGTTAACTGGGGCCGGTTATGGCTAAACTTTGTGAACTAGTGTTGCCGGTTGTGGCAGTTTTGAGATTTTGATTTTTGTGTCACCGAGGGCTTTGGCCTGTTTTCGGTGTTTGGGTCATTGATGTTAGTTCCATGAGTTTATAAAACCGATATTGTGGCTTTGCTTCGAATTTCGATTTGATTTGTATTTTGCGATCCGATTTGATATAAATGTGAACTTGCATATGTCTAGTGCAAGTATTGCCTGGTGGCAGGTACCCTTCCGTGATTATGGATTTTACGGATTTTATGTGGTTTTGATATAACTGTTGACTTGCATATGTCTAGTGCAAGTATTGCGTGGTGGCAGGTACATTTGTGAATTTGTGTTTTGTGGAATTTCAATGTGTGGATTCTCGAAAAATTTTCAGATCGACTTTTCCTGAACTTGGTTTTACTTAGCATGTGCATCGATCCTGTGTGATAACATCCTGTTCCTTTGTGACTTGTGTTGCTTGTTTGGGGTTAAGATAACGGGATGTGACATAAACAAAACCCTCAATTAAAATATCAAGTCTGGTAACCTTCTAACGCGTAGCCCTCACTAAGCTATCGATCAGTGGAGTTGTGAATTGTTTCCCACCCTCGTGGGACACACCCACTTATCTTTAGAAAGTGCGTGGTGGCAATGGTTTCCCCAGTCCAGTATTAACCTGGGCGTGCCTTCACAAGGAAACTCGTTGGCCCTGGGCATAACGGTTAGGAATGGACTTGACTAGAAGTTCACATGTGCTGGGCACATGGTGAAAGTCTAGAGGCATCGTTGAGAGGTAAAGGTTTCATGTTGTATCCAGCCCTCGCTGGACATGAAATGCCCAGACTGTCTCAACAAGGGGAGTTGCTTGGAGCAACCGGCCGGCGCGCCCACCTTAGGAAACATGGGTTACTTTGTGCATCTCATCCCACCCTCGTGGGACGCAAAGCCTCATGTGAAATAAGGATCCCATCTCACTAGGAAGTCTTAAACTTCCCGATTGACTTTGTGGGTTGTCAATTCGAATTAAAATAGTGAGAGCAGAAATCATTTAAAACAAGTCCAGTTTAAATGATTCGAAGTAGTACTAATCTGCTGTTTCTTGGGTGTTGTAGAACAATGGCTACGAACACTGGCGGATTATCACTGCGATCACTCCTTGACAAGGATAAGTTAATTAGAACTAACTTTATGGACTGGCATCGGAACTTGAGGATAGTCCTCAAGCTCGAGAAGAAGTTGTATGTCCTTGAACAGCCTCTTCCTGCGGCTCCTCCGCCTAATGCCCGAACGGCAGACAGAGATGCTTATAGAAAGCATCAGGATGACTCTTTAGAGGTTGCATGTCTTATGCTAGCCAGTATGGCACCTGAACTGCAGGTGCAATATCAGGAGCAGAACGCTTTTCAGATGATTACTCGTCTGAAACAGATGTTCGAGGCTCAGGCTAGAACTGAGAGATTTGACACCGCCAAAGCAGTCTTTCGGTGCAAGTTGTCTGAAGGTGCACCAGTGAGACCCCATGTTCTCAAACTCATTGGGAATGTGGATCATCTCAGAAGACTGGGACACACCATAGACAACGAGCTGGTTGTGGATCTTATTCTTCATTCCCTGCCCCCTAGCTTCAGTCCGTTTATCATTAACTTCAACATGAACCGGATTGAATGCACACGGGAGGAATTGATGAATATGCTCCAAACAGCCGAGCGAGAGATGGGTAAGACTAAACCCAATTCTGTTCTTTTGGTCCCTGCGACCAAGAAGATAAAGAAGAAGGGTAAGGCACGTGCTAGGAGCAGTGCCAGAGGTCCTACCAAAGCACTGAAGAAAAGGGCGAAGAAGTCAAAGGAACAGAGGTGTTTTCACTGTGGCGAGCAGGGCCACTGGAGAAGGGACTGCAGGCAGCTTCAGAATGAGGAGAAGAAAGGCTTGGCCTTAACTTCTAGCTCAGGTATTTATGTTACAGAAGTCAACCTTTCTACTTCTATGTCATGGGTATTGGATACCGCATGTGGAGCTCATATTTGTACAAATATGCAGGGGCTCAAGAAAAGTAGATCGGTGCGGCTTGGAGAGATTGACCTACGCGTTGGAAACGGGGCACAGGTTGCTGCTGTTGCTGTAGGCGTTTTGACTCTCTCCTTGTCTTCTGAACTTCAATTAGAACTAGACAATTGCTTTTGTGTACCTTCACTAACAAAGAACATTGTATCCATTCCTTGCTTGGCGAGGAAAGGATTTAAATTTGAAATAAATAAAAACTCATGTTCTTTTTCATTTGCAAATATGTTCTATGGGAAGGGTACTTTGTGCAATGGTCTATATATCTTGGATATGGAAAGTTCTATTTGTAACATAAGTAATAAAAGGAGTGGTTCAGTTGGTGCTTTCCTATGGCACTGTCGATTAGCCCATATAAACAAGAATCGCATCCAACAACTCCATGCAAATGGATTGTTAGATTCAAGTTCCTTGGAGGAATTTGATACTTGTGAACCCTGTTTATTAGGGAAAATGACAAAGGCGCCCTTCACCAAGATTGGTGAGAGGGCAGAAGGTTTATTGGATCTCATACATACTGATGTGTGTGGACCCTTCAATAAACAAGCCAGAGGAGGGTACAACTACTTCATTACCTTCACTGATGACTTCAGTAGGTATGGTTATGTCTACTTAATGAGACATAAATTTGAATCCTTTGAGAAATTCAAGGAGTTCAAGAATGAAGTAGAGAACCAGCTTGGAAGATCCATTAAAGCTCTTCGATCAGATCGAGGTGGAGAATACCTGAGCGGAGAGTTCTTTGACTATCTGAGAGAGTGTGGGATCATATCCCAACTCACTCCTCCTGGAACACCTCAATGGAATGGTGTGTCTGAAAGGAGAAATCAAACTTTATTGGATATAGTTCGATCCATGATGAGTCATGCAACTCTACCTTCATCATTCTGGGGGCATGCTGTAGGGTCCCCTTCAAGGGGGAGCGCAAGCATGTGAAACCCCTTTCAAGAGGGGGGCGAAAACACTAAGGGGGGTGGCGCATAACTTTGCAAGCGGAAGCATGTGTTTTCAACGATTTTAGCATGAGCATATGATCAACTTGAATGAGTTAGATCTATACCATAGCCATAGAGTTGGAGGTCGGCTTGGAAGAAGAGATCGAATAGGGGTCTCCTCCACAAGATGCGCACACAAGATGAGGATGCGCTCACTTCCTTGGTGCTCCTTGTGCTAGCAAGGTTCCAAGAGTTGTCCTTGATCGAGTAAAGAGAAGAGATGATCACTTCCTTTGGTTGGCCGGTCCTTCTCTTGTCGTCCACACCCAAATTCTCTCGAGTCTCGTCGAGCAAGAGCAAGGAGACAAGAGTTCAATGAGCCTTCAAGCCGTTTTGGCGTTTCAAGGAGACATGCGCTCAATGACTTTCCAAAATTGGAAAATCCATTAAGCCATGCGTTCTCACTTCTAGCAAACCGCCCAAAACGCTTTATGGATCGAACCATGGGTTCACCCATGTGAACCGGTTCAATCCAAATTGGTCCAAACCAATTTGGTTCAAAGACCAAACCAAGCCAATCGGTCTAGATCAACCAAACCCTAAGGTTTCCAATCTAACCGTTCATCTCATGATGCTCTTGATCTCACCGATCTTGCATCAATACTCTCGATCGAAGCTTACCGATCTCAAGCCCTAATCAATCAAACATGATCAGACTGGATCTCACTTACAATCAGAGTTTAAACTCCTTTAAACTGAACCGAAACAATTCAGTCCACACGATCTGACTCAAGTAAGCCATATCATCAAATTGTGCGACCCTGAGGGTTTCCTTTAAATGTCGGTAACGATAACTTACGTTATCACGATCAGTGAGGGGTATCTAGCAACACATCACTGTCTCCCGATATAAAGGAAAGAGTCTTCCAAGACTACACCCAAACCACAGCATAAGTGTGAATCAAACTCACGAGGCATGCATGTTTCCTTTGCCACTGGATGTTCTTATTGGACAAGCATGTCAAGCCTGTAACTCCAATATGATGAGCATGATTAGATCAGATGATCATAGTCTTCTGGGTATGGCCATACACTATCTCAATCATCTCATACAGGGGGGCCCTTTAGAACATCACACTCCTTGAACAAGGAGACGGCAATCCTTTATCTATCACTAGTGTCCTAACCTGACTCAAGCTCATCATCCAAGATAGTCTATAATCATTATGTTTCAAATGATATTGAACTACCTCAAAACAATGACAATCATCATTTAGAAACACAAGTGATCTCAAGTCGAAGGACATGTGCCACTTGCTGCTATCAAGGATTATTCACATTGTGACAAACAATTGAATATCCTAGAAGGGTCTGTCCAGTACATCCAATGTACCCATGATTCTACATCTTATTCCATGCTCGAAGCATCCTATAAGATTAGCACACATATTAGTCTCAATCATATCAAGGCTGTCTCATGTTCACCAAGATATCTCGACTAAGGACATAGAGCCTGTCAGCCTAGCTGAACAGCTTTGAGACATTATTCAGTAGTACACTTATTATTGCAGACAAGGTAACAACCTGAATAATAACCATGCCTTTATAAACATAAGAGTTTATTACATGATACTTATACAATCCCAAGGCCTCAAACATTAGCCTTAAGGGCATACTCCAACAATCTCCCACTTGCACTTAATCTAATGGTTGAGAAACCTCAAACCCATATTATTACAGTGCTTCTCATGCTTCTGCTGCGCCAGAGGCTTGGTAAGCGGGTCAGCCAGATTGTCGTCTGTATGAACCTTGCATATTTTGATCTCGCCTCGATCAATGATCTCCCGGATCAAGTGAAACCGTTTCTGTATGTGCTTGGACTTCTGGTGCGACCGTGGTTCCTTTGCTTGTGCGATTGCTCCAGTGTTATCACAGAAGATAACCAAAGGATCTGCACTCGAAGGAACAACACCAAGTTCTCTCACGAACTTACGAATCCACACTGCCTCCTTGGATGCTTCCGAGGCTGCAACATACTCGGCTTCTGTTGTGGAATCAGCAACAGTTGACTGTTTGAAACTCTTCCACACCACTGCTCCACCATTCAAGCTAAAGACATAGCCTGATTGCGATCGAAAATCATCCTGGTCTGACTGGAACGAAGCGTCAGTATATCCCTCTATACTGAGTTCTTCCTGACCACCATATATCAAGAACATATCTTTGGTCCTCCGCAGATATTTTATAATGTTCTTGACTGCAATCCAGTGCGCCTGTCCTGGATTACTTTGGAATCGACTGGTCACGCTTAACCCGTAAGCGACGTCTGGGCGAGTACATAACATCGCATACATAATGGACCCAATAGCCGAAGCATAAGGCGTATTGTCCATTTCATCTTTCTCAGTCTGTGTTTGTGGACACTGACTCTTCGAAAGATTCAGACCATGTCTGACTGGAAGATATCCACGTTTAGACTTCTCTAAATGGAATCTCTCCAGGACTTTATCGATGTAAGTACTTTGGCACAGCCCGAGAAGCCTCTTAGATCTATCCCGGTAGATCTTCACACCTAACACATAGGCTGCTTCTCCTAGATCTTTCATCTGGAAACATTTTCCTAACCATGCTTTAACCGCATGCAGTTCAGGAATATCGTTTCCAATGATTAAGATATCATCGACGTAGAGGATTAGGAATGTAATTACGTTCCCACTAAACCTCTTATATACACACGGGTCATCCTCGTTCTTGATGAAACCAAACTCAGAGATTGATTCATCAAAACGAATGTTCCAGCTTCTAGATGCTTGTTTAAGTCCATAAATGGATTTCTTTAACTTGCATATTTTATGACGATCTGCTGGATTAGTGAAACCCTCAGGTTGTGTCATATACACATCCTCATCCAGATTTCCATTAAGGAAAGCTGTCTTCACATCCATCTGCCAGATCTCATAATCATAATATGCAGCTATAGCGAAAAGAATCCGAATAGACTTAAACATGGCTACAGGAGAGAAAGTTTCATCATAATCTATCCCGTAGATTTGTTTGAAACCTTTCGCAACTAGCCTGCCTTTATAGGTAACCACGTTACCATCCATGTCAATCTTCTTCTTGAAGATCCATTTACAGCCTATAGGGATTACTCCCGGAGGCGGATCAACCAAATCCCAGACTTGGTTATCTGACATGGAGTCCATCTCGGCTCGCATAGCATCAAGCCATCTAGCTGACTCCGGTCCACTGACCGCATCCGCATAAGTGAGGGGTTCATCATTATCAATGATGTAGACTCCGTCATAGCGCTCAGGCTGTCGACGGATCCTACCCGATCTTCGCGGTTCCCGTGTTATCTGAGCCTCAGGTTGTTCAATAACCTGATCCACTGGCTCTGGCTCATCCAACTGCACTTGACTACTTTTTCCTCCCTCTGGATTCTCATCTAGCTTTATTTCTCTCCCACTGGCCTCTTGCAGAAGAAATTCCTTCTCAAGAAATATGGCCGTCCGAGCAACAAAAACCTTGTTCTCTTTGGGATCGTAGAAATAATAACCCTTAGTTTCCTTAGGGTAACCGACAAAGATGCATTTCTCAGATCTGCTCTCCAGTTTCCCAGAGGCGAGCTTTTTGACATAAGCCTCGCAACCCCAGATCCTGATAAATGTCAAGCTAGGCTGTTTCCCATACCATAACTCATATGGCGTCTTTGAAACTGCCTTGGATGGCACTCGGTTTAGTACCTTTGCAGCTGTTTCCAGTGCAAAACCCCAAAAGGAGTATGGAAGAGTAGCCTGACTCATCATAGAACGAACCATGTCAAGTAACGTTCTATTTCTCCTCTCGGACACACCATTCCATTGCGGTGTTCCTGGCGGAGTGAGCTGTGAGATAATCCCACACTCTTTCAGATAGTCAGTAAATTCTCGACTTAGGTATTCTCCACCTCGATCAGAACGAAGTGCCTTGATATTTCGGCCTAACTGATTTTGTACTTCATTTTTGAACTCTTTGAACTTGTCAAAAGATTCACTTTTATGTCTCATTAGATAGACATACCCATACCTACTGAAATCATCAGTAAAGGTAATGAAGTACTGATAGCCACCTCTGGCATATTTACTAAATGGCCCACACACATCACTGTGTATGAGGTCAAGTAAACCTGAAACCCTTTGACCTTTGTTAGGAAAAGGAGACTTCGTCATTTTACCCATCAAACAAGCTTTGCATGTATCAAACTCCTCATAGGAGAAAGATCCCAGCAGTCCATGATCATGCAACCGCTTAATGCGTTTCTCGTTTATATGGCCTAAACGACTATGCCATAGCAAGGTGCTGTCATCAGCATACTTGGCTTTCTTATTATCAATGTTTTGTATAGAATTTTCCATGTCCAACATGTATAACCCATTGTTAATTGAACCAGTTGCATACACAATATTATCTATAGATAAAACACACTTTGAAATATTGCATTCAAAGGCAAATCCTTTCCTGACAAGAGCAGGAATAGAGATAATATTCTTGGTGATACTCGGTACAAAATAACAATTGTTTAATTCCAATACAATGCCAGATGGTAAAGAAATGAAATAGTCTCCTACAGCAACAGCAGCAACCCGTGCCCCGTTTCCAACGCGTAGGTCTACCTCATGCTGTCCCACCTGCCTTCTTCTCTTGAGTTCCTGTACATTTGAACAAATGTGAACTCCACATGCAGTGTCCAACACCCATGAAATAGAAGAAGATGAAACCATGACTTCCGTCACGTATATACCTGAGCCAGAAGCGATGCTTCCCCTCTTATCTCCTTGGAGCGCTTTACAGTCCTTTTTCTAGTGACCCAGCTGGCCACAGTGGAAACACCTGTTGTCCTTGGACCGCTTGACCTTCTGTTTCAGAGCCTTACTGTAGTTCTTGACAGGGGCCTTGCCCTTCTTCCCCTTCTTCTTGTTCCTAAAAGGAACCATTAAGACAGAGGTTGAAGGCTTGCCCTTCAGAGTTTCCTCAGTAGTCAAGAGCATATTCAGCAGCTCTGCCGGCGTACAATCGATTTTGTTCATATTAAAGTTAATGATGAACGCATCGAAAGAAGGCGGAAGAGACTGCAGAATAATATCTACAGCAAGCTCCTGGTTGACGGTATGCCCCAGTTTCTCCAGAGCCTCCTTGTGCCCAATCATCTTGAGCACGTGAGCTCCCACTGGGCTCCCTTCAGCCAGTTTGCTCTGAAAGAAGAGCTTCGTCAGATTATAGCGTTCTGTCCTCGCCTGTGTAGCATACAGCATCTTGAGGTTCGCTATAATCTCTATAGCCGACATATCCTCATGCTGACGCTGCAGCGGTGGCGTCATAGACGCTAGCATCAGGCAAGCGACATCAATGCTATCATTGACGTGCTTTTCATAGGCATCACGAACCGCCCTTGCGGCGTTCGCAGCGGGCTGCGGCGGTATCGCCGTCTCGAGGACATACAGTTTCCTCTCTGCCTTAAGAACGATCTTAAGGTGTCCGAACCAGTCAGAGAAGTTCGGCCCAGCAAACTTCTCCCTTTCCAGTAGGGATCGCACATTGAAGCTCATGGTGTTCGTTGCTGCAGGAATCTACAACAAGCAAGAACAGCAAGGTCAGTATCAATGTTCAGAATCAATCCAGGACTTTAAGAAAGATTCTTTTTCTCACTATTTTGTCTGACTGAAAAATCCAGAAAACAGTCCGAAAGAGTAACACTCTTTTAGTGAGATGGGATCCAGATTTCATACTTGGTCTCCGCGTCCCGCTCAGGCGAGATAAGATGCACAGAGATGACAAGCATTAATTTCTGGTAGGCTGTCCCAGCCAATCGCCAACCCGTGCGATTCCCCTTCATCTGGGCAATCCAGCAGACTGTGCCAACTGAGTTGGTACAACACAGTCTCTGACCCCACAGATGGCTGCCTCCATGCACTACCATATGCGCCACATATGTAGTCTACATGGTCAAGCTGACCTGACCTACTCCCTGGACCACCACGTGCTATGCTGAGCAACGAGAAGGGATAAATCCCTACTCTGTAACACGCAGGTGTAATCCCGCACTGTCTGAAGATAGATGGACGTGCCCACTGAGTGGGTTCAACACGGCTCCAACGATAGTCAGAACAGTGAGGTTTCGCGCCAGAAGGCATTACGTGCTTGATATATTAGCGTTGGATTTTAACGGTCTTTTATCTTCTTAACTATCATACAAGTCCTATGGTGATAGCAGAAGATAAACACATGCAATTCTAATTATATAAGCAATAAATAGAAAGCATGATCTTATGTGGTAAAAGCCCATGAACCCTAGTAAGACCTTAATTTTACTTAAGTCTTCACTTGAGCTCTTTTGCATCTCATCTGGTCCAACCCAGGGCCCTAGCGCCAAGAGCACCTCAGGTGCGCCACCAGCTGAATGCCCCTCTTGGATGTGTGCTTTTATGCCCTTGTCTAATCAAAAACATTTTGATCTATCTAGACAAGCTTTGACTCGCAGGTCAATTATACAATAGATTAATAAAAAATGTGATTCGCAGATCACAATAATATTAACTTATAATTAACCAGGCACGCAGGCCCCAGCACAGCACACAATAGGGCAACCCACATAAGAATAAATAAACAAGCACATGGTCTCAATCATCATGTGATCCAATCAAGAAATTAAATTTTGAAAACCCCATAGGCATCAATTTTAACTTCCTTATGTGCCCTACAACCTTACAATGGTACATTGATAGGGATCCACTCATCCATCTAGTTAGATCCTGTGCCCTTGCATGCACCGAGTCCTAACTGACCCGAGTTGACCTAATGGTCAACCATGCATGCGCTAAGGGCTGAACAACCAACAAGAGTTCTGGCAAGCGGGTGTGACCCCGGGCCTAACTCAAGAGTGTTCATTGGTTGTCTCAACCAGACCTCGCTACACGCCTAAGATGCAATCGACCTATAGCCACCTCATGCTTGTGCACAGGTGCTATCTGGTCAACCCATCTAGGCTGTCAGATGGTCTGATCAGACTAGTTTGATCTAACCTAGAGGTGACTTCAGCCCCATCAACCCATCTAAGGGTTTATAGTAGGTTGCACTTTAGATCTAGTCATAGGCGCGCAAGTTAGGGTTTTGTTTGATAAAACAACATAAACTAAGCGCCAACTTAAGACATGCGACATCATGAACAAACAACATGCGCCTAGATAAGTAAACATCTTACTTTCGCATGGAGAAATAGCATGTCAATTTTCGCATGTGAACAAGATCTAAGCATACATGAAGATGCGCAAACATGGATCACGGAAATATCAAGCAATCATATTAACATGCTTCAACATGCTCTGATACCAATTGTAGGGTCCCCTTCAAGGGGGAGCGCAAGCATGTGAAACCCCTTTCAAGAGGGGGGCGAAAACACTAAGGGGGGTGGCGCATAACTGTGCAAGCGGAAGCATGTGTTTTCAACGATTTTAGCATGAGCATATGATCAACTTGAATGAGTTAGATCTATACCATAGCCATAGAGTTGGAGGTCGGCTTGGAAGAAGAGATCGAATAGGGGTCTCCTCCACAAGATGCGCACACAAGATGAGGATGCGCTCACTTCCTTGGTGCTCCTTGTGCTAGCAAGGTTCCAAGAGTTGTCCTTGATCGAGTAAAGAGAAGAGATGATCACTTCCTTTGGTTGGCCGGTCCTTCTCTTGTCGTCCACACCCAAATTCTCTCGAGTCTCGTCGAGCAAGAGCAAGGAGACAAGAGTTCAATGAGCCTTCAAGCCGTTTTGGCGTTTCAAGGAGACATGCGCTCAATGACTTTCCAAAATTGGAAAATCCATTAAGCCATGCGTTCTCACTTCTAGCAAACCGCCCAAAACGCTTTATGGATCGAACCATGGGTTCACCCATGTGAACCGGTTCAATCCAAATTGGTCCAAACCAATTTGGTTCAAAGACCAAACCAAGCCAATCGGTCTAGATCAACCAAACCCTAAGGTTTCCAATCTAACCGTTCATCTCATGATGCTCTTGATCTCACCGATCTTGCATCAATACTCTCGATCGAAGCTTACCGATCTCAAGCCCTAATCAATCAAACATGATCAGACTGGATCTCACTTACAATCAGAGTTTAAACTCCTTTAAACTGAACCGAAACGATTCAGTCCACACGATCTGACTCAAGTAAGCCATATCATCAAATTGTGCGACCCTGAGGGTTTCCTTTAAATGTCGGTAACGATAACTTACGTTATCACGATCAGTGAGGGGTATCTAGCAACACATCACTGTCTCCCGATATAAAGGAAAGAGTCTTCCAAGACTACACCCAAACCACAGCATAAGTGTGAATCAAACTCACGAGGCATGCATGTTTCCTTTGCCACTGGATGTTCTTATTGGACAAGCATGTCAAGCCTGTAACTCTAATATGATGAGCATGATTAGATCAGATGATCATAGTCATCTGGGTATGGCCATACACTATCTCAATCATCTCATACAGGGGGGCCCTTTAGAACATCACACTCCTTGAACAAGGAGACGGCAATCCTTTATCTATCACTAGTGTCCTAACCTGACTCAAGCTCATCATCCAAGATAGTCTATAATCATTATGTTTCAAATGATATTGAACTACCTCAAAACAATGACAATCATCATTTAGAAACACAAGTGATCTCAAGTCGAAGGACATGTGCCACTTGCTGCTATCAAGGATTATTCACATTGTGACAAACAATTGAATATCCTAGAAGGGTCTGTCCAGTACATCCAATGTACCCATGATTCTACATCTTATTCCATGCTCGAAGCATCCTATAAGATTAGCACACATATTAGTCTCAATCATATCAAGGCTGTCTCATGTTCACCAAGATATCTCGACTAAGGACATAGAGCCTGTCAGCCTAGCTGAACAGCTTTGAGACATTATTCAGTAGTACACTTATTATTGCAGACAAGGTAACAACCTGAATAATAACCATGCCTTTATAAACATAAGAGTTTATTACATGATACTTATACAATCCCAAGGCCTCAAACATTAGCCTTAAGGGCATACTCCAACACATGCACTAGAAACAGCTTCTCTGATACTGAATAATGTTCCATCTAAGAGTGTCTCCAAAATACCATACGAGGTGTGGAGTGGGAGACGCCCTAATCTCACGTTTATCAGGATCTGGGGATGTGAGGCTTATGTCAAACGTCAGGATTCTAGCAAGCTAGAACCTAGATCTAATAAGTGTGTGTTTATGGGGTATCCTAAGGAAACTAAAGGATACTACTTCTATGTCCCAACCGAGAACAAAGTTTTTGTTGCTCGGGGTGCTGTCTTTCTAGAGAAAGAATTTCTTATGAAAGAAGTTAGTGGGAGGAAGTTTGGCTTGGATGAGGCCCAAGTGCAAGCACAAGACAAAGAGATGGAATCTGAGCCACCTGCACCGGTTGCTAGGCAACCTGAGGCTTAGACACAGGTCCTGCGTAGGTCTGGGAGAATTCGTCATGCACTTGAAAGGTATGGGTCACTACCAACCCAACACGATGGGATCTTCATCATTGAGGATGAATCTAGAACCTATGATGAGGCGGTCAGTGGACCGGACTCCGAGAAATGGCTTGACGCCATGAGATCTGAGATGGATTCCATGTCGGCTAACCAAGTCTGGGATTTGGTTGAGCTGCCTGATGGGGTAAAACCCATAGGGTGTAAATGGGTCTTCAAGAAGAAGACAGACATGGATGGCAAAATAGTTACCTATAAGGGTAGACTAGTGGCTAAAGGATTTAAACAAGTCCACGGGGTGGACTATGATGAAACCTTCTCGCCAGTTGCCATGATTAAATCCATTCGGATTCTGCTTGCTATAGCTGCATATCATGACTATGAGATATGACAGATGGATGTGAAGACAGCGTTCCTTAACGGGAAGCTGACTGAGGATGTGTATATGACACAACCTGATGGCTTCATCCATCCTGCAGAGGCTAATAAGGTCTGCAGGCTAAAGAGGTCCATTTATGGATTAAAGCAAGCATCTCGAAGTTGGAATCTTCGATTTGACGAAGCCATAAGAGATTATGGCTTTATCAAAAGCGAAGATGACGCCTGTGTATACAGAAAATTCAGTGGGAGCTTGGTGATTTTTCTGGTCTTGTATGTTGATGACATACTGCTCATCGAAAATGACATCCCTAGTCTTCAAGCTGTGAAGACATGGTTAGGGAAGTGTTTCGAGATGAAAGACTTAGGGGAGGCCGCCTATATTCTAGGCGTGAGGATCTACCGGGATAGATCCAAGAGACTTCTGGCCCTTAGTCAAAGTACTTACATTGATAAGGTACTGGAGAGGTTTTACATGGAGCAATCCAAGAAAGGATACCTTCCAGTGAGACATGGCCTTACTCTCTCAAAGAGCCAGTGTCCTATAACACAGGCTGAGAGGGATGACATGAGTCGAATTCCTTATGCTTCGGCAGTAGGATCGATCATGTATGCAATGTTATGTACTAGACCAGATGTGGCATATGCTGTGAGCATAACCAGCTGATACCAATCCAATCCAGGTCTACAGCACTGGGTGGCTGTAAAGAACATCCTAAAGTATCTGAGAAGAACTAAGGATTTGTTCTTGGTCTATGGGGGACAGGAAGAGCTCAGTATGCAGGGCTATACTGACGCATCGTTCCAGTCTGACCCTGATAACTTTAGATCGCAGGCCGGCTATGTGTTTAAGATAAATGGAGGCGCTGTATGTTGGAAGAGCTTCAAGCAATCCACCATAGCAGATTCTACAACCGAAGATGAGTATGTGGCTGCTTCTGAGGCAGCCAAGGAAGCTGTTTGGATAAGGAAGTTCTTATGTGATCTTCAAGTGGTACCTAGTGCAATGGATCCCATTGAACTCTACTGTGACAACAATGGAGCAATTGCACAAGCCAAGGAACCACGGTATCATCAAAGATCCAAACACATACTCAGAAGATTTCACCTGATCAGAGAGATCATTGACAGAGGTGATGTCAAGATTAGCAGAGTAGACACAGAGAACAATCTGGCAGACCCATTGACCAAGGCTTTGGCGCAGCAGAAGCATGATGGTCATGCTAGAGATATGGGGTTGAGATTCCTCAACTTCTAGGTCTTAGTGCAAGTGGGAGATTGTTGGTGTATATGCCCTAGGACCTAGTTTTGGTCAACTTATGTACTACTTGACATTGATATTTATATATCATTCTGGCATTGTCGTTATCATTGTTTGACTACACCTGTGATTGTGTACTTACATGATAATGTCCCTGGAGACAGATTGGATCTGTGCTCGAATAATTGTCCCCAGTCAATGTACCTGAGTGGATATGGGACAGCTCTGGTACTTGAGAGACTGGTATGTGGGCTGGTTAGGCACGTGATGCTAACGCAGACACATGGGTATATCATTGGGGATATACTGGATAGACCCGCTATGAGGCTATGACTTGGTGTCATGAGTTATCCTCATAAGGGACAGGAGATGCATTGATCCCTTGACTTGAGGTCATTGATCATTCTATATGATTAGGGACTTGCTTTGATACAACCTAACACCTTGCCATAGCTGGGAGGTCATAACGATTGTTATTGAGCATGTCACGACCCATATGAGAAGATCAATGGACAGACATAGGATTTGCCCCTTCCCTAAGGAAGTATGATATCCATGGAGCTCCTTTATGGTTCTATGACTGAGAGTGTATGGCCATACCTAGGTGAGAACCTATTTTAGTCATAGCCATGTGATTGGATGAAAACAAGTGGTGACACACTTGTCCAATCGAATATCAGTTCGGCAAAGAGACTGTAATGCATCTGTACCTAGTTGCGATGATGGGGATGTCGATGTCGATATCCATTCCAATGACCTGGGTAGCAGCGATGCACTGCTAGGTGCCACTCACTGCTTGTGATGACCTCTGGTTAGCACTGCCAGCGTCAGAGGAACCTACAGGGTCGCACACCTTGATACTTGAGTTCTCGTATTGATCGGGAAGCCTTATGATCGAGTTATTGGATAACTCGGATCTAATTGGGAGATCTCATCACCGCCAATGGGCCTGATAAGATGGAAGAATGTTATTGGAGCCAAACTTCATTTTTGGCAGGTTGACCCGTATTTGACCATGGTTGGTCATATTTGGATTAGGGTTGCATTGGATTGGATCCAAGTGCTTAATCAACCTATGCAATGATGTTTGGGCTAGCTCATTATCCAATGAGGCCCAATAACAAGTTCTCATGAAGAGATGAGAGGCTAAATGGGTATAATGGGGAGAAACATGAACCATTAGGCGCCTAGGGGCATAATTGGGTCATGTTGGCGCCTTTGCTTCATTATGGAAGTAAAGGGCGCCTCCCCCTCTCTTCCTTGGATGGAATGCATGCCTCTATGGCATTGCTTGAGGCGCAAGGCAAGGCCTTGGCGCACAAGGAAAGGCGTGGGAACAAAAGGTAAGGTTGAATGAGAATTATGGAAATGTCTTGGAGACTTTCCTTATCTCAAACCTCCTCATCCTAGCCCTACACTTGTCATGATCCTAGCCATTACCCTAACCGCCTCTTGCCCTATAAATATGACCCTAGTCGCCCCCTCTTGTGGGTAATCAATCCTTGAAGGCGTGAACACAAGAAGAGGGGCGAAAGGCTTCGGACAAGGGCGCATCTTCTTCCATAACCGCGAGCTTCTTCCCTTCTTCCTCCTTGGCGCAAGAGAAGGAAAGGCTTGGCGGCATTCTCCCTTCTCCTCTCTTCTTCTTCAATTGGCGCTTCTACCTTGGAGGTGGCGCAAGCATTCAAGAAGAGAAATAAGGCTTGGATCTTCTTCCCGAGGCTAGCACTGGGCGTGGGAGAAGAGAACTCAAGAGATCCGTGTGTGTGAGACTGCAGAGGGCGCACACTTGGGCGCCTACATCAGCATCGCTCTACATTGCTCTTAAGGTATTTCCTAACTTATCGTGTCGACTCCCTTGCTTGCGATCTTCACTGGGTTATTGGGACTGGCCTATTTCGGGGACATTCTTCCGCTGCGAAAAATGTATGTCCATAACTCTGAAAATTGTAAAATGTTCCCGGGGTTTCCCAACATGTCCTCCATAAGGTGAAGCATGGCAATGGGTCAAGACATCTAGTATCTCCTCCTCGGGCACACATCGTCTGTACAATCCGTCCGCACACCTCCGGTATAAATATGGCTCGTCCCAATAATAAAACTTTACATCATGTAGAAACCGCTTCTTCCTCTGAAAAGTGAGGTCTGGAGGGAAAATGTTAGACACAATGTAATTAACAAAATCTGCGTACCATGGGACTTGTTGATCTAATAAGGCATAAAGGTGCTTTTCAGGGAATGTATCGTTAATCTCTAATTCTGCATCAATTTCTTTGTCTGCGCTGCGGTCAAGTCTGGAAAGATGATCAGCCACCAGATTTTCACTCCCCTTCTTGTCTCTGATCTCTATATCGAATTCTTGCAAGAGGAGGATCCATCGAATGAGCCTTGGCTTTGTGTCTTTCTTGTTGATCAGGTATTTTATGGCTGCATGATTAGTAAACACGATTGCTTTTGAATTAACAAGGTAGGAGCGAAACTTATCAAAAGCGAAGACAATTGCTAGCAGCTCCTTCTCCATAGTCGCATAATTTATCTGAGCGTCGTCAAGTGTGCGACTGGTATAATAGATGGCGTGAAGCTTCTTATCCTTCCTCTGTCCCAAGACCGCCCCAACAGCTTGGTCGCTAGCATCACACATCAGCTCAAAAGGTAGCGACCAATCTGGGGGTTGAATTATTGGAGAAGAGATTAATGTATCCTTGAGTTTCGAGAAGCCTTCCTTGCAGTCCCTGTCGAAGCAAAACATAGCATCTTTAGCAAGCAGATTAGTTAAGGGGCGAGCTATCTTACAAAAATCTTTAATAAATCTTCTGTAGAAGCTGACGTGTCCAAGAAAGCTCCAAATCCCCTTCACTGATGTAGGCGGCTTGAGATGTTCAATGACTTCAATCTTTGCTCTGTCCACCTCTATCCCTCGTTCAGATACTAGGTGCCCAAGGACAATGCCTTCCTTGACCATGAAGTGGCACTTCTCCCAGTTCAAGACTAGGTTCACCTCTTCGCACCTCTGCAAAACCTTAGACAAATGAGACAAGCAATGATGGAATGAAGAACCATATACAGAAAAATTGTCCATAAATATATCCATGAATTCTTCATTAAAATCAGAAAATATGGCTATCATTACTCGCTAAAAGGTCGCGGGGGCATTGCCGAGGCCAAAGGGCATTCTTCGATATGCATATGTGCCGTAGGGACATGTAAAAGTTGTTTTCTCCTGGTCATCCGGGTGGATAGGGATCTGGAAGAAATCTGAAAAGCCATCCAAAAAGCAAAAATAAGCATTATGCGCCAATCTATCTAACATCTGATCTATAAATGGAAGAGGGAAATGATCCTTTCGTGTGGCCGAATTCAACTTCCTGTAATCTATGCACATCCTATGTCCAGTGACAGTACGTGTAGGTATCAACTCATCTGCCTAGGTCTTTATCACTGTGACGCCGCCTTTCTTGGTTACAACATGTACGGAACTCACCCAAGAGCTGTCTGAGATTGGATAAATAACTCCGGCGTCTAATAGTTTGAGCATTTCTTTCTTCACTACATCCTTTAGATGCGGGTTTAGTCGGCGCTGGAACTCCATGGAAGGTTTGCAGTTGTCTTCCAATAGGATCCTGTGCATGCAAACATAAGGGTTAATCTATTTCATGTCATCTAATGAGTAACCTATTACCTTTCTATGGAGGCAAAGTTCATTTAGCAACAACTCGGTTTGCTCCATGTCCAATGCCGCACTGACAATCACAGGGCATGTGGAGTTTTCCCCCAAGAATTCATATCTCAAAGTGTTGGGCAAACTATTGAGTTCAATTATTTGCTGCCCTTGATTCTCCTGATTTTCTTTTGTCTTACCAATAGAACTTACATCACTTTCTAACAATGCAACGTACTCATCTGCCTCCCCATCGCCATCTTTACCAACAGAGTTCGTTAAGGCGAGTTCTAGAGGATCCACTTCTCTCCTAGGCGGCTCAACATCCTGTGTAGCTTTCTCCACAATGCTGCAGCATGTACTTGCCACAAATGTTCAAAGACAGTTTCCCATTCTTGACATCCATGACAGCGCCTGCAGTGGCAAGAAAAGGTCTCCCCAGAATGATAGGGAGCCTGTCATCCTCATCAATTTCCAAGACAATAAAATCAGCATAAATAAAGTAATCTCCTACTTTAATAGGTACGTCCTCTAAAATACCAACTCGGTGGCGTACAGATCTGTCTGCAAGCTGTATGGAAATATTAGTTGGTTGCAAATCCCCTAAGTCTAGCCTTTTACAAAGTGATAGTGGCATGAGGCTAACACTTGCTCCTAGATCGCATAAAGCTCTCTGAAAAGACATCTCCCCAATCTGGCAGGGTATGAAAAAACTGTCTGGGTCTTTAAGCTTCTGAGGTAGCTTGTTCTGGATGACGGCGCTGCACTCCTCAGTAAGTGCAACGGTCGCTTGATCTTCTAGCTTCCTCTTGTTTGATAAGATATCTTTCAGGAATTTTGCATAAGTCGGCATCTGCGAAAGAGCATCAACGAAAGGGATGTTAATATAAAGTTTCTTTAAAACCTCTAAAAACTTATCAAACTGCTTGTCCAATTTAGCCTGGACAAGCCTTTGCGGAAAAGGAATCGGTTGCTTGTATGCTGGCAGTCCCACATAGGGCCGCTCCTCCTCAACTGGCTCAGGTGCCACCGGTGTCACATTAGTATGCGGTTCCACAGGTTCTGGTATTGTCTCTTCTATCCTGTCATCTGTCGGCATCTTTGGATCTTCCAATTGCTTGCCGCTCCGAGTGAAGATTGCATTGCACTGCTGGGCTAGCTGACTTTCTAGCATTTTATTGTGTGTTTCTAGGGAGTCCATCCGTGTCATCATCATCTTCATCATGTCTGTAAGTCCTTCAAGTTGCTTGCTCAGATTTGAATCATTGTTGGGCCTTAGCTGTTGCTGCGGTGGTGGCGGTGCATTATAGTTTCTGGCCTGAAATCCTGGTGGTATGAAATTATTCTGTTCTAATGTTTCCTTGTGGGGGCTGGGTCTGCTGTGGTGGAACTTGTCCAGGCTGAATCGGTTGAGTTATCCGATAAGAGAAATTTGGATGGTTGCGCCATCCTAGATTGTAGTAGTTGGAATAAGAGTTACTGTTCTGGTTGAAATTTCCAACTGCATTCAACTACTCAGGATGAGCCGTAGCCATCTGTCCATCTCCTACCTGGCAATCAGCCCCTGCATGACCTACAACTCCACAGACCTCATAAGTAATAGCGTTAACATCCATTGAATTAACAGACCAAGAGTCAAGCTTCCTAGTCAAATTATCAACCTTAGCAGTAAGTGTAGTCAAAGAATCCAGGTCATACTTACCTGACTTCTTGGTAGAAGTACCTCTCTCGGACGTCCATTGGTGATGGTTAATTGCCATATCCTCGAGAAGGTTCATTGCATCTTCCACTCTTCTGTTCATCAAAGCACCTCCTGCTGCAGCATCCACTGTAAGCCTTGTGTTGTAATCCAAACCGCTGTAGAACATTTGGATCAAAACCCAAGTCTCAACACCGTGATGTGGACACATCCTTTGGAGATCCTTAAACCTCTCCCAACACCGTGATGTGGACGTATAGGGATTCTCCATCTTTTTGCATGAAACTTGTTATCTGATTCCGCAATTGAATTGTCTTTGACGGAGGGAAGTACTTGGAGAGAAAGGCTTGAGAAAGCTCTGCCCATGTTCTTATTGAAGCAGCAGGTAGTGTGTGCAACCAAGCTCTCGCCCTGTCCCTTAGAGAGAAGGGAAACAGTCGTAACCTGATAGCATCAGCAGACACACCGTTAATTTTCAACATGTCGCAATATTCTAGAAAAATAGAGAGGTGCATGTTGGGGTCCTCAAGAGGAGAACCACCGAATTGGTTTTTTTACACCATAGAAAGAAGAGCAGGTTTTATTTCGAAGTTGTTGTCCTCAACAACAGGCCTAGCAATTCCAAATTGAAAACTATGTGCGTAGGGAGCAGAATAATCCTTCAATGTCCTGTTATTGTTATAGTTGTTGCCCATTGGTTGTTGTACTCGGTCATTGTTCACTTCAAGTTGAATGTGTTCCATCTGATTTTCTCCTCTTGGATGGTTCATGATTTATTTCTTCAGAATTTGATTTTGCTTCCTTCTTGTCCAGAAGGTGCGCTCGATCTCTGGATCAATGTCAAAGAATGTACCTGCCCTAGAACTTCTTCGCATAAAACGGTTAGTCAAAATTATAAAGCTCTAAGACAGCAAGTAAATAAAAAGAAAAAGAAAAGAGCAGTGCAGTAAGAAAAATCTAACCGAAGGCCTAGTCTACCAATTCTCGGAAGTATACTAATATCAACCATTGCTCCCCGGCAACGGTGCCAAAAACTTGACACACTTCGCAAGTGCACGGATATGTTGAAGTAATATAAAAGATGTCGAATCCCACAGGGAACAAGGTTGAGTACTAGAAAGTCCGAGTCCTAATAGCTAGGCGAATCGAAACGTGGGTTTCTAAAGACGAAAATCGAAAACAAACAAGTGCAACTACTTCGGTAGAGAAAATATATAAAAGAGAATTCAGGGCTACGGCTTCCACCACGATGATAATCTTAATCGCACAAGAAAGATATTAGTTATTTGGTTTATTGGTTTTGCACAAGGAGTCGAACCCTAGGGTACAAGGTGCCCTCACTCGATTGATACACCCCGGTGTTCGTTTTAGATCGACCTCCTACTCTCGCGGTGGATCATTCTAAGACGAACCCAATGAGTTCTTTGGCAGACTATGAAATCCTTGAGCGAAGACCAAGCACTCTCGTGTCGAGGTTCGACCCTTACGATCCTTCTCTCGATATGAATCGTAACGACTAACACGCGATATTACTCGGCCAAGGTAAAACCACGAAATAAATACATCAAAGTAAAATATGCTCACAATTCATACCAAATAACATAAATAGATACAAAGTTTACAATTAAAATCATCAAAGGGTTTCCACCAAGCCCCGAAATAGGGTTTACGCTATAATCGTCATTGAAACGCTCAAAATCTCTCTTTTAATAAAATTAAAAGTATAAGAAAATGAAGCTAAGGGGAAGGAAATGATGAACCGAAGGAATCATGAAGAAATCGTGATGATCGTTTGTCTCAATCTCCGAAAGTCTCCAAAAGTTGCCATTGTCGCCGTGTTCTTCCGCCTATGCCGCTTCTTCTCGTTACTGTTTGATAGTTAGTGCATGAAAAATTATGGCTTTTATATTCCATCTGTTCGCCTCTGAAAGAGCTTTCCACAGACACCTCACTTGCCAAATTTGGACTCCAAACGAGTGAGAAATCATAGAAAAACCGAGTGGAACTCGGTCTCGTTCGCGCCTGGGTTGGAATCACGGGTGAACCCCGCCGGGTTCACCTACCCGTGATTCCCTCTGTGAGTTCGGACGAATAGAAGCACGGTGAACCCGGTGGGGTTCATCCGCCCGTGCTTCTTGCAGGGACCCCTTTCATGAGGGGGGGCGAAACCCTAGATAGGCGCATGTAAAATATTTGCTAGGGTTTCAACAACAAGATCGCATATATGCTCATATGATCAACTTGTATAGATTGATTAGATCAAGAAGGAGATCATACCAATGCCATCGATTGGATGGTGCCTTGGAAGCAAAGACGCAAATGCTCCTTCTCCAAAGGTGACGCACACAACAAACGAAGATGGCTTGCTCCTTTGAATCCTTTGTGCTAGCAAAGCGCTTCAAAGGGTCCTTGTCGCGTGAGGATGATGAGAGATCAAGCTTGGCAAGGCTCAACTTCCTTCTCCTTTCGTCAAAAACCTTCACACCGAAAGAGAAGCGTTCGGATGAGAAGAGGCGAACGTTGAGACGTTATTTGGCGTTGAGGGGAGTGGCTAGTTATGACATTCCAAAAATAGAAGACATGAAGCCATGCGCCCACAAATCAACCAAAACGCCTACAAGCATTGAACCAAGCGTTCACCCATGTGAACCGGTTCATGCCAAATCGTTCCAATTGAATTTGGTTCATAAACCAAATCAAACCAGCCCAAGCCATGGTCTACATCTTATTGAACCAAATGGTTCAAGATCTAACCGTTCATCTCTTGATGCTCTTGATCTCACCGATCTAGCATCAATTCTCTCGATCGAAGCTTACTGATCTTAAGCCCTAATCAATCAAACATGATCAGACCAGATCTCACTTACAATCAGAGTCTAAATCTCTTTAAACTGAACCAAAACAATTCAGTACACACGATCTGACTTAAGTAAGCCATATCATCAAATTGTGCGACCCTGAGGGTTTCCTTTAAATGTCGGTAACGGTAACTTACGTTATCACGATCAGTGAGGGGTATCTAGCAACACATCACTGTCTCCCGATATAAAGGAAAGAGTCTTCCAAGACTACACCCAAACCACAGCACAAGTGTGAATCCACTTCACAAGGCATACAAGTTTCCTTTGCCACTGGATGTTCTTATTGGACAAGCGTGTCAAACCTGTAGCTCCAATATGATGAGCATGATTAGATCAGATGAACATAGTCACCTGGGTATGGCCATACACTTTCTCAATCATCTCATCCAGGGGGGCCCCTTTAGAACATCACACTCCAATCAAGGAGACGGCAATCCTATATCTATCACTAGTGTCCTAACCTGACTCATGATCATTATCCAAGATAGTCTATAACCATTATGTTTCAAATGATATTGAACTACCTCAAAACAATGACAATCATCATTTAGAAACACAAGTGATCTCAAGTCAGAGGACATGTGCCACTTGTTGCAAACAAGGATTATTCACATTGTGACAAGCAATTGAATATCCTAGTAGGGTCTGTCCAGTACATCCAATGTACCCATGAGTCTACATCTTATTCCATGCTCGAAGCATCCTATAAGATTAGAACACATATTAGTCTCAATCATATCAAGGCTGTCTCATGTTCACCAAGATATCTCGACTAAGGACATATAGCATGTCAGCCTAGCTGAACAGCATTGAGACATTATTCAGAAGTACACTTATTGCAGCAGACAATGTAACAAACTGAATAACAACCATTGCCTTTATAAACATAAGAGTTTATACATGATACTGAAAGAATCCCAAGGCCTCAAACATTAGCCTTAAGGGCATACCCCAACCCATGCCCTTAAGGGTAGGACATACCTCAAACAATAAGAGGTGCGGTGTCCTCTTATTGCTTATGTTACAAATAGAACTTTCCATATCCAAGATATATAGATCATTGCACAAAGTACCCTACCCACAGAACATATTTGCAAATGAAAAAGAACAGGAGTTCTTATTTATTTCAAATTTAAATCCTTTCCTAGCCAAGCAAGGAATGGATACAATGTTCTTAGTTAGCGAAGGTACACAAAAGCAATTGTCCAGTTCTAATTGAAGTCCAAAAGGCAAAGAGAGAGTCAAAACGCCTACAGCAACAGCAGCAACCTGTGCCCCGTTTCCAACGCGTAGGTCAATCTCTCCAAGCCGCACCGATCTACTTTTCTTGAGCCCCTGCATATTTGTACAAATATGAGCTCTACATGCGGTATCCAATACCCATGACATAGAAGTAGAAAGATTGACTTCTGTAACATAGATACCTGAGCATGAAGACGAAGCCTTGCCTCTCTTCTTTGAAAGTCCCCTAAACAAGGGGGGGGGGGGCGAAACCCTACTGGCGCATATGGAGGTTTTAAAGCAGCGGAATGGATTTCTAGGGATCGATAGCATGAGATATGATCAACTTTTAAACCGATTGCAAACAAGAATGAAGGAATCGATTCTTACCGAAGCCATTCCTTGGATGGCGTCTAGGAAGAAGAGACTCAAGCGCTTCTCCTCCAAATGGTGCGCACACAAGATGATGTCGCCTACTCCCTTAGTGCTCCTTGTGCTAGCAAGGTTCTAAGGAGTCCTTTTTCGAATGGAAAGGAAAGAGAAGAAGTTTTGCTTGGCGAGACCTCCTTATCGTCAACCCCTTCAACCACGAGAATGCTCTAACGTCGAGAGCAAGAGCCAAGGCGACAATAGGCGTGAAAAAGGAGAGTAACGTGAGGCGTGGTAACGTAAGTGATCATGCCTTCTAAAAATAGAAAGCCACTCCTCAACATGCGACCATGGGTTTACCCCAATCGCAAATTCCTCTTCACCCTTGAACCATGCGCTCACTTGATGAGCTGGTTCAATTTGGGTTTAGTTCAAAGACCAATTAAGCCAAGCAATTTGGTCTAGATCACAATAAACCCTAAAGGTTCAAGATCTAACCGTTCATCTCTTAATGCTCCTGATCTCACCGATCTAGCATCCATTCTCTCGATCGAAGCTTACCGATCTCAAGCCCTAATCAATCAAACATGATCAGACCAGATCTCACTTACAATCAGAGATTAAATCCCTTTAAACTGAATCCAAACAATTCAGTCCACACGATCTGACTTAAGTAAGCCATATCATCAAATTGTGCGACCCTAAGGGTTTCCTTTAAATGTCGGTAACGATAACTTACGTTATCACGATCAGTGAGGGGTATCTAGCAACACATCACTGTCTCCCGATATAAAGGAAAGAGTCTTCCAAGACTACACCCAAACCACAGCACAAGTGTGAATCCACTTCACTAGACATACATGTTTCCTTTGCCACTTGATGTTCTTATTGGACAAGCGTGTCAAGCCTGTAACTCCAATATGATGAGAATGATTAGATCAGATGAACATAGTCACCTGGGTATGGCCATACACTTTCTCAATCATCTAATCCAGGGGGCCCCTATAGAACATCACACTCCAAACTAGGAGACGGCAATCCTATATCTATCACTAGCACCCTAACATGACTCATGCTCATCATCCAAGATAGTCTATAACCATTATGTTTCAAATGATATTGAACTACCTCAAAACAATGACAATCATCATTTAGAAACACAAGTGATCTCAAGTCAGAGGAAGTATGCCACTTGTTCGCATACAAGGATTATTCACATTGTGACAAGCAATTGAATATCCTAGTAGGGTCTGTCCAGTACATCCAATGTACCCATGAGTCTACATCTTATTCCATGCTCGAAGCATCCTATAAGATTAGAACACATATTAGTCTCAATCATATCAAGGCTGTCTCATGTTCACCAAGATATCTCGACTAAGGACTTAACTGCTTGTCAGCCAAGCTGAACTGCATTGAGACATTATTCAGAAGTGTACATATTGCAGCAGATGATGTAACAAACTGAATAACAACCATTGCCTTTATAAACATAAGAGTTTATACATGATACTGAAAGAATCCCTAGGCCTCAAACATTAGCCTTAAGGGCATACCCCAACAATCTCCCACTTGCACTTAATCTAATGGTTGAGAAATCTCAAACCCATATTAATACAGTGCTTCTCATGCTTCTGCTGCGCCAGAGGCTTAGTAAGCGGGTCAGCTAGATTGTCATCTGTATGAACCTTGCAGACCTTGATCTCACCACGATCTATGATCTCCCTGATCAAGTGAAACCGTCTCTGTATGTGCTTGGACTTCGGGTGCGACCGTGGTTCCTTTGCTTGTGCGATTGCTCCAGTGTTATCACAGAAGATAACCAAAGGATCTGCACTCGAAGGAACAACACCAAGTTCTTGAACGAACTTACGAATCCACACTGCCTCCTTGGATGCTTCTGAGGCTGCAACATACTCGGCTTCCGTGGTAGAATCAGCAACTATAGACTGTTTGAAACTCTTCCACACCACTGCTCCTCCATTCAAGCTAAAAACATAGTCTGATTGCGATCGGAAATCATCCTGGTCAGATTGGAATGAAGCGTCAGTATATCCTTCAATACTGAGTTCTTCCTGACCACCATACACCAAGAACATATCTTTGGTCCTCCGCAGATATTTTAAAATGTTCTTGACCGCAATCCAGTGTGCCTGACCTGGACTACTTTGGAATCGACTGGTCACGCTTAACCCGTAAGTGACGTCTGGGCGAGTACACAACATCGCATACATAATGGACCCAATAGCCGAAGCATAAGGCGTATTGTCCATTTCATCTTTCTCAGTCTGTGTTTGTGGACACTGACTCTTCGAAAGATTCAGACCATGTCTGACTGGAAGATATCCTCTTTTAGAATTCTCTAAATGAAATCTCTCCAGGACTTTATCGATGTAAGTACTCTGGCATAGCCCGAGAAGCCTCTTAGATCTATCCCTGTAGATCTTCACACCTAATACATAGGCTGCTTCTCCTAAATCTTTCATCTGGAAACATTTCCTTAACCATGCCTTAACCGCATGCATTTCAGGAATATCATTTCCAATGATCAAGATATCATCGACGTAGAAGACTAGGAAAGTAATCACGCTCCCACTAAACCTCTTATATACACACGGGTCATCTTCATTCTTGATGAAACCAAATTCACTGATTGATTCATCAAAACGAATATTCCAGCTTCTTGATGCTTGTTTAAGTCCATAAATGGACTTCTTTAACTTGCATATTTTATGACGATCTGATGGATTAGTGAAACCTTCAGGTTGTGTCATATACACATCCTCATCCAGTATTCCATTAAGGAAAGCGGTCTTCACATCCATCTGCCAGATCTCATAATCGTAATATGCTGCTATCGCAAGAATAATCCGAATAGACTTGAACATAGCTACAGGAGAGAAAGTTTCATCATAATCTATCCCGTAGATTTGTTTGAAACCTTTCGCAACTAGCCTGCCTTTATAGGTAACCACGTTACCATCCATGTCAATCTTCTTCTTGAAGATCCATTTACAGCCTATAGGGATGATTCCCGGAGGCGGATCAACCAAATCTCAAACTTGGTTATCTGACATGGAGTCCATCTCGGCGCGCATAGCTTCAAGCCATCTTGCTGAGTCCGGTCCACTGACCACATCCGCATAAGTGAGGGGTTCATCATGATCAATGATGTAGACTCCGTCATAGCGCTCAGGCTGTCGACGGATCCTTCCCGATCTTTGCGGTTCCCGTGATATCTGAGCCTCAGGTTGTTCAATAACCTGTTCTACTGGCTCAGGCACATCCAACTGTGCTTGACTACTTTGTCCTTCCTCTGGATTCTCATCCAGCTTTATTTCTCTCCCACTGGCCTCTTGCAGAAGAAATTCCTTCTCAAGAAAAATGGCCGTTCGAGCAACAAACACCTTGTTCTCTTTGGGATCGTAGAAATAATAACCCTTAGTTTCCTTAGGGTAACCGACAAAGATACATTTTTCAGATCTACTCTCTAGTTTCCCAGAGGCGAGCTTTTTAACATAAGCCTCGCAACCCCAGATCTTAATAAATGTCAAGCTCGGCTGTTTCCCATACCATAACTCATATGGAGTCTTTGAAACTGCCTTGGATGGCACTCGGTTTAGTACCTTTGCAGCTGTTTCCAGTGCAAATCCCCAAAAAGAGTAAGGTAGAGTAGCCTGACTCATCATAGAACGAACCATATCCAATAGGGTCCTGTTCCTCCTTTCGGACACACCATTCCATTGCGGTGTTCCTGGCGGAGTGAGCTGTGAGATAATCCCACACTCCTTCAGATAGTCATTAAACTCACGACTTAGGTATTCTCCAGCTCGATCTGAGCGAAGTGTCTTGATATTTCGGCCTAGCTGATTCTGTACTTCATTTTTGAACTCTTTGAACTTGTCAAAAGATACACTTTTATGTCTCATTAAATAGACATACCCATATCTACTGAAATCATCAGTAAAGGTAATGAAGTATAGATAGCCACCTCTGGCATGTTTACTAAACGGCCCACACACATCACTGTGTATAAGGTCAAGTAAACCTGAAGCCCTTTGACCTTTGTTAGGAAAAGGAGCGTTCGTCATTTTACCCATTAAACAAGCTTTGCATGTATCAAGCTCCTCATAGGAGAATGATCCCAGCAGTCCATGGTCATGCAACCGTTTAATGCGTTTCTTGTTAATATGGCCTAAACGACTATGCCATAGCAAGGTGCTGTCATCAGCATACTTGGCTTTCTTAATATCAATTTGCTGTATAGAACATTCCATGTCCAACATGAATAACCCATTGTTAATTGACCCAGTAGCATAAACGATATTATCATAAGCAAGAACACACTTTGAAATATTGCATTCAAAGGAAAACCCTTTCCTGACAAGAGCAGGAATAGAGATAATATTCTTCGTAATGCTTGGTACAAAGTAACAACTGTCTAGTTCCAATACAAGCCCAGATGGTAATGAGATGTAATAAACTCCTACAGCAACAGCAGCAACCCGTGCCCCATTTCCAACTCGTAGGTCCACCTCATGCTATCCCACCTGTCTTCTTCTCTTGAGTTCCTGTACATTTGAACAAATGTGAACTCCACATGCAGTGTCCAACACCCATGATATAGAAGAAGAAACCATTACCTCAGTCATGAAAATACCTGAGCCAGAAGCGAAACTTCCCTTCTTGTCTCCTTGGAGCGCTTTACAGTCCTTTTTCCAGTGACCTGGCTGGCCACAATGGAAACATCTGTATTCCTTCGACCGCTTTAGATTTTGCTTCAGAGCCTTGTTGTAGTTCTTGACAGGGGCTTTGCCCTTCTTCCCCTTCCTTTTGTTCCTTGAAGGAAACATCAAGACTGAGGATGAAGGCTTTCCCTTAAGAGTCAGCTCTATAGTTAAGAGCATATTCAGTAACTCTGCCGGGGTACAGTCAATCTTGTTCATATTAAAATTAATGATGAACGGATCAAAGGTAGCCGGAAGAGACTGAAGAATGATGTCTACAGCAAGCTCCTGATTGATGGTATGTCCCAGTTTCTCTAGAGCCTCCTTGTACCCAATCATCTTGAGTACGTGAGCTCCCACTGGACTCCCTTCAGCCAGTTTGCTCTGAAAGAAAAGCTTAGTCAAATTGTAGCGTTCAGTCCTAGCCTGTGCAGCATATAGCAACTTGAGGTTAGCTATAATATCTATAGCTGATAGATCCTCATGCTGACGCTGCAGCTCTGGCGTCATAGACGCTAGCATCAGGCAAGCGACATCAATGCTATCATTGACATGCTTTTCATAAGCATCCCGAACCGCCCTTGCGGCGTTCGGAGCGGGTTGAGGCGGTATAGCCGTCTCGAGGACATACAACTTCCTCTCACCCTTAAGAACAATCTTAAGGTGTCCGTACCAGTCTGAGAAGTTTTGCCCAGCAAACTTCTCCCTTTCCAGTAGGGATCGCACATTGAAATTCATGGTGTTCGTTGCTGTAGTTATCTATAACAATGCAAGAACAGCAAGGTCAGTATCAATGTTTTAGAATCAATCCAGGACTTAAGAACGATTCCTTTTCTCACTATTTTATCTGGCTGAAAAATCCAGCAAAACAGCCCGAAAGAGTAACACTCTTTTAGTGAGATGGGATCCAGATTTCACACTTGGTCTCCGCGTCCCGCTCAGGCGAGATAAGATGCACAGAGAGTACAAGCATTAATTTCTGGTAGGCAATCCCTGCCAATCGCCAACCCGTGCGATTCCCCTTCATCTGGGCAATCCAGCAGACTGTGCCAACTGAGTTGGTACAACACAATCTCTGACCCCACATATGGCTGCCTCCATATAGCTACCATATGCGCCACATATGTAGCCTACATGGTCAAGCTGACCCGACCTACTCCCTGGACCACCACGTGCTATGCTGAGCAACGAGAAGCGATAAATCCCTTCCCTGTAACACGCAGGTGTAATCCCGCACCGTCTGAAGATAGATGGGCGTGCCCACTGAGTGGGTACAACACGGCCCCAACGATAGTCAGAACAGTGAGGTTTCGCGTCAGAAGGCTTACGAGCTTGATATTTTAGCGTTGGATTTTAACGGTCTTTTTATCTTCTTAACTATCATGCAATTCCTATGGTGATAGCAGAAGATTAAATCATGCAATTCTAATTATAAACAATAAATGAAAGCATGATGATCTTATGTGGTAAAAGCCCATTAAGCCTCGGTAAGACCTTAATTTTAACTTAAGTCTTCACTTGCTTTCTTCATGGGGCTTTTTCTTCTCATCTGGCCCAACCCAGGGCCCAAGCGCCCACTGCAGCTCAGGTGTGCCCACCAGGTAAATGCGCCTGTCCCAGAGTCGAACCCTGGACCTCCCACCTGGTCAAGCCACTGCTGCATGCGCCTCTGCCAAGTGTGCTCTGTGCTCATGTCTGATTAAAATACAATTTAATCTATCTAGACATGATTGACACGCAGGTCAATTACACTTTATAAATTAATTAAAAATGTGATTCGCAGATCACATTAAATTTTTTACAAATTAACATCCAGGCACGCAGGCCCCAGCACAACACACATTAAGATAGGCAGCCCACATAAGATGAAATAAACAAGCATCATGTATACAATCATCATGTGATCCAATCAAGAAAATAAAATTTTCGAAAACCCATTGGCATCACTTTTATTTTCCTTATGTGCCCTACTACCTTACAACGGTCCATTAATAGGGATCCACTCATCAGATCTATTCAGATCCACTGCCCTGGGATGCACCAAGTCCTAACTGACTTGAGTCGACCTAATGGTCAACCATGCATGCGCCAAGGGCTGAACGACCTCATGAGTTCTGGCAAGCGGGTATGACCCCGGGCCTAACTCATGTGCGTTCACTGGTTGTCTCAACCAGGCATCGCTACACGCCTGTCCGCAGTCGACCTATAGCCACCTCTTGCTTGCGCAGAGGTGCCATCTGGTCGACCCAGCTAGGCTGTCAGATAGTCTGATCAGACTGGTTGGATCTTGACTAGACTGTGACTTCAACCCTAATAACCCGTCTAAGGGTTTACAGTAGGCGCCTCTGATCTAATGGTAAGTGCGCAAGTAATATAGTTTTGTGAAAAACCAATATGCGCCAAGATACATGCGCCAAGAAAACATATACATTAAGTTTTCGCCAACTAACATATCATGTCGTTTTTCGCATGTAAGCATTAGATCTAGTGAATTGCACAAACAAGGATCACAATAAGCATCAAGCAATCATAAAACATGCATACAACCTCGCTTTGATACCAGTTGAAAGTCCCCTAAACAAGGGGGGGGGGGGGGGCGAAACCCTACTGGCGCATATGGAGGTTTTAAAGCAGCGGAATAGATTTCTAGGGATCGATAGCATGAGATATGATCAACTTTTAAACCGATTGCAAACAAGAATGAAGGAATCAATTCTTACCGAAGCCATTCCTTGGATGGCGTCTAGGAAGAAGAGACTCAAGCGCTTCTTCTCCAAATGGTGCGCACACAAGATGATGTCGCCTACTCCCTTAGTGCTCCTTGTGCTAGCAAGGTTCTAAGGAGTCCTTTTTCGAATGGAAAGGGAAGAGAAGAAGTTTTGCTTGGCGAGACCTCCTTATCGTCAACCCCTTCAACCACGTGAATGCTCTAACGTCGAGAGCAAGAGCCAAGGCGACAATAGGCGTGAAAAAGGAGAGTAACGTGAGGCGTGGTCACGTAAGTGATCATGCCTTCTAAAAATAGAAAGCCACTCCTCAACATGCGACCATGGGTTTACCCCAATCGCAAATTCCTCTTCACCCTTGAACCATGCACTCACTTGATGAGCTGGTTCAATTTGGGTTTAGTTCAAAGACCAATTAAGCCAAGCAATTTGGTCTAGATCACAATAAACCCTAAAGGTTCAAGATCTAACCGTTCATCTCTTAATGCTCCTGATCTCACCGATCTAGCATCCATTCTCTCGATCGAAGCTTACCGATCTCAAGCCCTAATCAATCAAACATGATCAGACCAGATCTCACTTACAATCAGAGATTAAATCCCTTTAAACTGAATCCAAACAATTCAGTCCACACGATCTGACTTAAGTAAGCCATATCATCAAATTGTGCGACCCTAAGGGTTTCCTTTAAATGTCGGTAACGATAACTTACGTTATCACGATCAGTGAGGGGTATCTAGCAACACATCACTGTCTCCCGATATAAAGGAAAGAGTCTTCCAAGACTACACCCAAACCACAGCACAAGTGTGAATCCACTTCACTAGACATACATGTTTCCTTTGCCACTTGATGTTCTTATTGGACAAGCGTGTCAAGCCTGTAACTCCAATATGATGAGAATGATTAGATCAGATGAACATAGTCACCTGGGTATGGCCATACACTTTCTCAATCATCTCATCCAGGGGGCCCCTATAGGACATCACACTCCAAACTAGGAGACGGCAATCCTATATCTATCACTAGCACCCTAACATGACTCATGCTCATCATCCAAGATAGTCTATAACCATTATGTTTCAAATGATATTGAACTACCTCAAAACAATGACAATCATCATTTAGAAACACAAGTGATCTCAAGTCAGAGGAAGTATGCCACTTGTTCGCATACAAGGATTATTCACATTGTGACAAGCAATTGAATATCCTAGTAGGGTCTGTCCAGTACATCCAATGTGAAGGGTCCCCTAATCTAAGGGGGGCGAAACCCTATAGGCGCATATGGAGGTTAAGATGCAACGGAAAGGGGTTTCTACGATCTTTGCATGCGTTATGATCAACTTATAAAACTCTGATTGAATGAAAACGATTCATACCATAGCCATTTCTAGATGGCGTCTTGGAAGCAAAAGATGCAAGCGCCTCTTCTCCAAAGTCTCGCACACAAGATGAAGATGCGCTCCTTCCTTGATGCTCCTTGTGCTAGCAAGGATCGTCCAAGGTGTCTTGATCGCTTGAAGGGAAGAGAGAGTTCTTTCTTGCTTGGCGTCTTTTCTCCTTGTCGTCCACCACACACGAAAATGTGAACTCTCGTCAAGAATTAGAGCTAGCGACGAACCAAGAGGAGAGGCGTGAATGGAGGCTATCGTGAGGCATGGCCACGATTAGAAGAAGTGCTATCTAAAAATAGCAAGTCACTTCTCAAGTTGCGATCATGGGTTTACCCAATCGCAAATCCAATTCACCCTTGAACCATGCGCTCATCCATTGAGCCGGTTCACTTGACTTTGGTTCAATAACCAAATAAACCAAGCAATCAGTCCAGATCATAATAAACCCCTAAGGCTTAAGATCTGACCGTTAATCTCTTGATGCTCCTGATCTCACCGATCTAGCATCCATTCTCTCAATCGAAGCTTACCGATCTCAAGCCCTAATCAATCAAACATGATCAGACCAGATCTCACTTACAATCAGAGATTAAGATCCCTTTAAACTGAACCCAAACAATTCAGTCCACACGATCTGACTTAAGTAAGCCATATCATCAAATTGTGCGACCCTGAGGGTTTCCTTTAAATGTCGGTAACGATAACTCACGTCATCACGATCAGTGAGGGGTATCTAGCAACACATCACTGTCTCCCGATAGAAAGGAAAGAGTCTTCCAAGACTACACCCAAAATACAGCACAAGTGTGAATCCAATTCACCAGGCATGCATAATTCCTTTGCCACTGGATGTTCTTATTGGACAAGCATGTCAAGCCTGTAACTCCAATATGATGAGCATGATTAGATCAGATGAACATAGTCATCTGGGTATGGCCATACACTTTCTCAATCATCTCATCCAGGGGGCCCCTTTAGAACATCACACTCCTTAAACAAGGAGACGGCAATCCTATGTCTATCACTAGTGCCCTAACCTGACTCAAGCTCACCATCCAAGATAGTCTATAACCATTATGTTTCAAATGATATTGAACTACCTCAAAACAATGACAATCATCATTTAGAAAACACAAGTGATCTCAAGTCAGAGGAAATGTGCCACTTGTTACAATCAAGGATTATTCACATTGTGACAAGCAATTGAATAACCTAGTAGGGTCTGCCCAGTACATCCAATGTACCCATGAGTCTACATCTTATTGCATGCTCGAAGCATCCTATAAGATTAGAACACATATTAGTCTTAACCATATCAAGGCTGTCTCATGTTCACCAAGATATCTTGACTAAGGTCATAACTGCATGTCAGCCTAGCTGAACAGCTTTGAGACATTATTCAGAAGTACATTTATTGCAGCAGACAATGTAAGAAACTGAATAATAACCATGCCTTTATAAACATAAAAGTTTATTACATGATACTGATACAATCCCAAGGCCTCAAACATTAGCCTTAAGGGCATACCCCAACAATCTCCCACTTGCACTTAATCTAATGGTTGAGAAATCTCAAACCCATATTATTACAGTGCTTCTCATGCTTCTGCTGCGCCAGAGGCTTGGTAAGCGGGTCTGCCAAATTGTCATCTGTATGAACCTTGCAGACTTTGATCTCGCCACGATCAATGATCTCCCGGATCAAATGAAACCGTCTCTGTATGTGCTTGGACTTCTGGTGCGACCGTGGTTCCTTTGCTTGTGCGATTGCTCCAGTGTTATCACAGAAGATAACCAAAGGATCTGCACTCGAAGGAACAACACCAAGTTCTCTCACGAACTTACGAATCCACACTGCCTCCTTGGATGCTTCCGAGGCTGCAACATACTCGGCTTCTGTTGTGGAATCAGCAACAGTTGACTGTTTGAAACTCTTCCACACCACTGCTCCTCCATTCAAGCTAAAAACATAGCCTGATTGCGATCGGAAATCATCCTGGTCAGACTGGAACGAAGCGTCAGTATATCCTTCAATACTGAGTTCTTCCTGACCACCATATATCAAGAACATATCTTTGGTCCTCCGCAGATATTTTAAAATGTTCTTGACTGCAATCCAGTGCGCCATACCTGGATTACTTTGGAACCGACTAGTCACGCTTAACCCGTAAGCAACGTCTGGGCGAGTACACAACATCGCATACATAATGGACCCAATAGCCGAAGCATAAGGCGTATTGTCCATTTCATCTTTCTCAGTCTGTGTTTGTGGACACTGACTCTTCGAAAGATTCAGACCATGTCTGACTGGAAGATATCCTCTTTTAGAATTCTCTAAATGAAATCTCTCCAGGACTTTATCGATGTAAGTACTCTGGCACAGCCCAAGAAGCCTCTTAGATCTATCCCTATAGATCTTCACACCTAATACATAGGCTGCTTCTCCTAGATCTTTCATCTGGAAACATTTCCTTAACCATGCCTTAACCGCATGCATTTCAGGAATGTCATTTCCAATGATCAAGATATCATCGACGTAGAGGACTAGGAATGTAATCACGCTCCCACTAAACCTCTTATATACACACGGGTCATCCTCGTTCTTGATGAAACCAAATTCACTGATTGATTCATCAAAACGAATATTCCAGCTTCTCGATGCTTGTTTAAGTCCATAAATAGACTTCTTTAATTTGCATATCTTATGACGATCTGATGAATTAGTGAAACCTTCTGGTTGTGTCATATACACATCCTCATCCAGATTTCCATTCAGGAAAGCTGTTTTCACATCCATTTGCCAAATCTCATAATCGTAATATGCTGCTATCGCGAAAAGAATCCGAATAGACTTAAACATGGCTACAGGTGAGAAAGTTTCATCATAATCTATCCCGTAGATTTGTTTGAAACCTTTCGCAACTAGCCTGCCTTTATAGGTAACCACGTTACCATCCATGTCAATCTTCTTCTTGAAGATCCATTTACAGCCTATAGGGACAACTCCCGGAGGCGGATCAACCAAATCCCAGACTTGGTTATCTGACATGGAGTCCATCTCGGCGCGCATAGCTTCAAGCCATCTCGCTGACTCCGGTCCACTGACCGCATCCGCATAAGTAAGGGGTTCATCATTATCAATGATGTAGACTCCGTCATAGCGCTCAGGCTGTCGACGGATCCTTCCCGATCTTCGCGGTTCCCGTGATATCTGAGCCTCAGGTTGTTCAATAACCTGTTCTACCGGCTCAGGCTCATCCAACTGCGCTTGACTACTTTGTCCTTCCTCTGAATTCTCATCCAGTTTTATTTCTCTCCCACTGGCCTCTTGCAGAAGAAACTCCTTCTCAAGAAATATGGCCGTCCGAGCAACAAATACTTTGTTCTCTTTGGGATCGTAGAAATAATAACCCTTAGTTTCCTTAGGGTAACCGACAAAGATACATTTCTCAGATCTGCTCTCTAGTTTCCCAGAGGCGAGCTTTTTGACATAAGCCTCGCAGCCCCAGATCCTGATAAATGTCAAGCTAGGCTGTTTCCCATACCATAATTCATATGGCGTCTTTGAAACTGCCTTGGATGGCACTCGGTTTAGTACCTTTGCAGCTGTCTCCAGTGCAAATCCCCAAAAGGAGTAAGGTAGAGTAGCCTGACTCATCATAGAACGAACCATATCAAGTAACGTTCTATTTCTCCTTTCGGACACACCATTCCATTGCGGTGTTCCTGGCGGAGTGAGCTGTGAGATAATCCCACACTCCTTCAGATAGTCAGTAAACTCTCGACTTAGGTATTCTCCACCTCGATCAGAACGAAGTGCCTTGATATTTCGGCCAAGCTGATTCTGTATTTCATTCTTGAACTCTTTGAACTTGTCAAAAGATTCACTGTTATGTCTTATAAGATAGACATACCCATATCTACTGAAATCATCAGTGAAGGTAATGAAGTACTGATAGCCACCTCTGGCATGTTTACTAAAAGGCCCACACACATCGCTGTGTATAAGGTCAAGTAAACCTGAAGTCCTTTGACCTTTATGAGGAAAAGGCGACTTCGTCATTTTGCCCATCAAACAAACTTTGCATGTATCAATCTCCTCATAGGAGAATGATCCCAGCAGTCCATGATCATGCAACCGCTTAATGCGTTTCTTGTTAATATGGCCTAAACGACTATGCCATAGCAAGGTGCTGTTATCAGCATACTTGGCTTTCTTAATATCAATATTTTGTATAGAACATTCCATGTCCAGCATGAATAACCCATTGTTAATTGAACCAGTAGCATAAACAATATTATCAAAAGATAAAACACACTTTGAAATATTGCATTCAAAGGAAAATCCCTTCCTGACAAGAGCAGGAATAGAGATAATATTCTTAGTAATGCTGGGAACAAAGTAACAACTGTTTAGTTCTAATACAATTCCAGATGGCAAAGAGATGAAATAGTCTCCTACAGCAACAGCAGCAACCCGTGCCCCGTTTCCAACGCGTAGGTCCACCTCATGCTGTCCCACCTGCCTTCTTCTCTTGAGTTCCTGCACATTTGAACAAATGTGAACTCCACATGCAGTGTCCAACACCCATGAAATAGAAGAAGATGAAACCATGACTTCCGTCACGTAAATACCTGAGCCAGAAGCAAAGCTTCCCCTCTTATCTCCTTGGAGCGCTTTACAGTCCTTTTTCCAGTGACCTAGCTGGCCACAGTGGAAACATCTGTATTCCTTTGACCGCTTAACTTTTTGCTTCAGAGCCTTGCTGTAACTCTTGACAGGGGCCTTGCCCTTCTTCCCCTTCTTCTTGTTCCTAGAAGGAACCATTAAGACAGAGGTTGAAGGCTTTCCCATCAGAGTTTCCTCAGTAGTCAAGAGCATATTCAGCAGCTCTGCCGGAGTACAGTCGATTTTGTTCATATTAAAGTTAATAATGAACGCATCGAAAGAGGGCGGGAGAGACTGCAGAATGATGTCTACAGCAAGCTCCTGATTGATGGTATGCCCCAGTTTCTCTAGAGCCTCCTTGTGCCCAATCATCTTGAGCATGTGAGCTCCCACTGGGCTCCCTTCAGCCAGTTTGCTCTGAAAGAACAGCTTTGTCAAATTATAGCGTTCTGTCCTCGCCTGTGCAGCATACAGCATCTTGAGGTTCGCTATCATGTCCATAGCAGACATATCCTCATGCTGACACTGCAGCGGTGGCGTCATAGACGCTAGCATCAGGCAAGCGACATCAATGCTATCATTGACGTGCTTTTCATAAGCTTCCCGAACCGCCCTTGCGGCGTTCGGAGCGGGTTGAGGCGGTATCGCCATCTCGAGGACATACAGTTTCCTCTCTGCCTTAAGAACAATCTTAAGGTGTCCGAACCAGTCTGAGAAGTTCGGCCCAGCAAACTTCTCCCTTTCCAGTAGGGATCGCACATTGAAGCTCATGGTGTTCGTTGCTGCAGGTATCTACAACAATGCAAGAACAGCAAGGTCAGTATCAATGTTAAGAATCAATCAGGACTTAAGAAAGATTCTTTTTCTCACTATTTTATCTGGCTGAAAAATCCAGCAAAACAGCCCGAAAGAGTAGTACTCTTTTAGTGAGATGGGATCCAGATTTCATACTTGGTCTCCGCGTCCCGCTCAGGCGAGATAAGATGCACAGAGAGTACAAGCACTAATCTCTGGTAGGCAGTCCCTGCCAATCGCCAACCCGTGCGATTCCCCTTCATCTGGGCAATCCAGCAGACTGTGCCAACTGAGTTGGTACAACACAATCTCTGACCCCATGATGTAGGAGAGAGCCATGTCTGCCTCACAAGGGCCGTCCGGACATGTATGTCTGCCTCACAAGGGCCGTCTGGACATAAGCGACCCATGCCTGCCTCATTCGGCGCGTCTGACATGTTCGCCCCCCTCCCCTACAACACTAAGGACCGGCGGAGCTCGACCGATCCCCTCGAGGTTAGGCATCCCAGAGACCTAACCCGCAAGGTCCAGGGTGTCGAATCCTGGCACAGTTATACCCCATGCCTGGGCTGTGCAAATTTCGTCTGCAGCAGGATTCGAACCCTCGACTTGGCCTTCACAAACCAAGTCCCTCTAACCATTAGAGCTACAGCTCAATGGTTAGAGGGACTTGGTTTGTGAAGGCCAAGTCGAGGGTTCGAATCCTGCTGCAGACGAAATTTGCACAGCCCAGGCATGGGGTATAACTGTGCCAGGATTCGACACCCTGGACCTTGCGGGTTAGGTCTCTGGGATGCCTAACCTCGAGGGGATCGGTGGAGCTCCGCCGGTCCTTAGTGTTGTAGGGGAGGGGGGGCGAACATGTCAGACGCGCCGAATGAGGCAGGCATGGGTCGCTTATGTCCTGACGGCCCTTGTGAGGCAGACATACATGTCCGGACGGCCCTTGTGTGGCAGACATGGCTCTCTCCTACATCACCCCACAGATGGCTGCCTCCATGTGCTACCATATGCGCCACATATGTAGCCTACATGGTCAAGCTGACCCGACCTACTCCCTGGACCACCACGTGCTATGCTGAGCAATGAGAAGCGATAAATCCCTTCTCTGTAACACGCAAGTGTAATCCTGCACCGTCTGAAGATAGAAGGACGTGCCCACTGAGTGGGTACAACACGGCTCCAACGATAGTCAGAACAGTGAGGTTTCGCGTCAGAAGGCTTACGAGCTTGATATTTTAGCGTTGGATTTTAACGGTCTTTTATCTTCTTCACTATCATGCAATTCCTATGGTGATAGCAGAAGATAAATAAATCATGCTGTTCTACTTATTTAAACAATAAAAGAAAGCATGGATCTTATGTGGTAAAAGCCCATAGCCTAAGTAAGACCTTAATTAACTTAAGTCTTCACTTGCTTTTCTTCATGGGTCTTTTGCTGCTCATCTGGCCCAACCCAGGGCCCAAGCGCCATCTGCAGCTCAGGTGCACCTACCAGGGAAAATGCGCCTGGTCCCAGAGTCGAACCCTGGACCTCCCACCTGGTCAAGCCACTGCTGCATGCGCCACTGCCAAGTGTGCTCTGTGCTCTTGTCTGACTAATTTACAAATTAATCTATCTAGACAAGATTGACTCGCAGGTCAATAACATTTTATAAATTAATTAAACTGTGATTCGCAGATCACAAAAATAAGAATTAATTTACAATAAAATTCCAGGCACGCAGGCCCCAGCACAGCACACATTAAACGGGCAGCCCACATAAGATTAAATAAACATACATATGGTATCCAATCAGCATGTGATCCAATCATGAAAAATAAAATTTTAAAAAAAAAAACCCCATTGAGATTAATTTTATTTTTCCCTATTTGCCCTGCTGCCTTATGACGGTCCATTACTAGGGATCCACTCATCCAGCCTAGTCAGATCCACTGCCCTTGCATGCACCAAGTCCTAACTGACTTGAGTCGACCTAATGGTCAACCATGCATGCGCAAGGGCTGAACGACCACAATGAGGTCTGGCAAGCGGGTGTGACCCCGGGCCTAACTCATGTGCGTTCATAGGTTGTCTCAATCAGGTATCGCTACACGCCTTTGATGCAGTCGACCTATAGCCACCTCGTGCTTGCGCACAGGTGCTATCTGGTCGACCCATCTAGGCTGTCAGATAGTCTGATCAGACCAGTTGGATCGAACCTAGAGGATGACTTCAACCCTAATAACCCGTCTAAGGGTTTAAAGCAGGCGCCTCTTAGATCTAATGAGAGTCGCACATGATATAAGTTTTTGGAAAAAACCTAAGATGCGCCAACAAACATGCGCAAAGGAAATACATATTTAAGGTTCGCAAGAAGCAACATAACATGTACATTTTCGCATGTTCTAGATCTAAGCATACAATGGCACCCATGGATCACAAAACATTTAAGCAATCATAAAAACATGCATTAACTCGCTCTGATACCAATTGAAGGGTCCCCTAATCTAAGGGGGGCGAAACCCTATAGGCGCATATGGAGGTTAAGATGCAACGGAAAGGGGTTTCTACGATCTTTGCATGCGTTATGATCAACTTATAAAACTCTGATTGAATGAAAATGATTCATACCATAGCCATTTCTAGATGGCGTCTTGGAAGCAAAAGATGCAAGCGCCTCTTCTCCAAAGTCTCGCACACAAGATGAAGATGCGCTCCTTCCTTGATGCTCCTTGTGCTAGCAAGGATCGTCCAAGGTGTCTTGATCGCTTGAAGGGAAGAGAGAGTTCTTTCTTGCTTGGCGTCTTTTCTCCTTGTCGTCCACCACACACGAAAATGTGAACTCTCGTCAAGAACTAGAGCTAGCGACGAACCAAGAGGAGAGGCGTGAATGGAGGCTATCGTGAGGCATGGCCACGATTAGAAGAAGTGCTATCTAAAAATAGCAAGTCACTTCTCAAGTTGCGATCATGGGTTTACCCAATCGCAAATCCAATTCACCCTTGAACCATGCGCTCATCCATTGAGCCGGTTCACTTGACTTTGGTTCAATAACCAAATAAACCAAGCAATCAGTCCAGATCATAATAAACCCCTAAGGCTTAAGATCTGACCGTTAATCTCTTGATGCTCCTGATCTCACCGATCTAGCATCCATTCTCTCAATCGAAGCTTACCGATCTCAAGCCCTAATCAATCAAACATGATCAGACCAGATCTCACTTACAATCAGAGATTAAGATCCCTTTAAACTGAACCCAAACAATTCAGTCCACACGATCTGACTTAAGTAAGCCATATCATCAAATTGTGCGACCCTGAGGGTTTCCTTTAAATGTCGGTAACGATAACTCACGTCATCACGATCAGTGAGGGGTATCTAGCAACACATCACTGTCTCTCGATAGAAAGGAAAGAGTCTTCCAAGACTACACCCAAAATACAGCACAAGTGTGAATCCAATTCACCAGGCATGCATAATTCCTTTGCCACTGGATGTTCTTATTGGATAAGCATGTCAAGCCTGTAACTCCAATATGATGAGCATGATTAGATCAGATGAACATAGTCATCTGGGTATGGCCATACACTTTCTCAATCATCTCATCCAGGGGGCCCCTTTAGAACATCACACTCCTTAAACAAGGAGACGGCAATCCTATGTCTATCACTAGTGCCCTAACCTGACTCAAGCTCACCATCCAAGATAGTCTATAACCATTATGTTTCAAATGATATTGAACTACCTCAAAACAATGACAATCATCATTTAGAAAACACAAGTGATCTCAAGTCAGAGGAAATGTGCCACTTGTTACAATCAAGGATTATTCACATTGTGACAAGCAATTGAATAACCTAGTAGGGTCTGTCCAGTACATCCAATGTACCCATGAGTCTACATCTTATTCCATGCTCGAAGCATCCTATAAGATTAGAACACATATTAGTCTTAACCATAACAAGGCTGTCTCATGTTCACCAAGATATCTTGACTAAGGACATAACTGCATGTCAGCCTAGCTGAACAGCTTTGAGACATTATTCAGAAGTACATTTACTGCAGCAGACAATGTAAGAAACTGAATAATAACCATGCCTTTATAAACATAAAAGTTTATTACATGATACTGATACAATCCCAAGGCCTCAAACATTAGCCTTAAGGGCATACCCCAACACAATGTACCCATGAGTCTACATCTTATTCCATGCTCGAAGCATCCTATAAGATTAGAACACATATTAGTCTCAATCATATCAAGGCTGTCTCATGTTCACCAAGATATCTCGACTAAGGACTTAACTGCTTGTCAGCCAAGCTGAACTGCATTGAGACATTATTCAGAAGTGTACATATTGCAGCAGATGATGTAACAAACTGAATAACAACCATTGCCTTTATAAACATAAGAGTTTATACATGATACTGAAAGAATCCCTAGGCCTCAAACATTAGCCTTAAGGGCATACCCCAACATGTGTTTATGATGGATTTAAGACCAAAGGCGCACATAATTTTGTCAAGTAGGATGGGCATTGTGTCTTCGGACTGGCCGGGTCTCTTGATCTGACAAAATTGCCAGCCGATAGGGTCCATGAAATCATCATGAAACTTGATCCCAATTTATCATAAATTTGATTAATAGAGTGCTTTGGATGGAGTTGGCGCATAAGGGGATAAAATTTGATTATTCTGGTTTTTCAAATTTTATATATGCGTCACTTGTCTCTTCCATGGGTTGATATGGTCATAGCGAGTGCCCTCCTGTTTTGTGATGTGGAAGCATGTTTCCACCTGTGATGATTGCTTGTAAAATCTTTTTACCACCTGCGTGTGGTTTTCCCCCTTCTTGATGTAAAATTTTCATCTTTCCTTAGAATAGATGTAGAATTGTTTACATAAGATAGGTTAAGGTTCATCAAAGACAACAAGGTGTCTTCTTCAACCAATTTCAGAGTGGCGCCAGCTTTGGAAGCGTGGTGATGGATTTGCGGTTGGAGGAAGGGATGCTTGCTTTCGGCTTCTGACATGGGCTGATTTGCTAAAGGGACTCGCAACCCTTGGATGCATGATAACATGTCACATGGCTCGTGACAAGTTATATGTATGAAAAGGGCTATGACCATATCGACCAAACTAGCATGCCTGTGATGGTTTATTATTTTGTCCATAGCATGCCTGTGATGTTTTTCCTTTGCTGCCATAACCATAGGAAAACTGCATGCTAGAAAAGAATAAAATAAACATGAAAAACTCTCATTGAAAAATCAAGTCAATAGCCTTCTAAGGCATAGCCCTCATCAAACTATCGATCGGTGGTGTTGTGAACTGTTTCCCACCCTCGTGGGACACACCCACTTATCTTTAGAAGGTGTGTGGTGACAAAGATTTCCCCAGTCCAGTTTTAACCTGGGCGTGTCTTCGCAAGGAATTCGTTGGCCCTGGGCATAACGGTTAGGACCAGACTTGACTAGTTTTTCATATGTCACTGACATGATGAATCACTAGAGGTAGCTATTGAGAGGATAGGGTTCTGTGTTGTATCCAGCCCTCGCTGGACACAGGGCGCCTAGTCTGTCTTAACTAAGAGGAGTTGTGCACAGCACAATTGGCTGGCATGCCTACCTAAGGAAGCATGGGATTCTCTATGCATCCCAACTCACCCTCGTGAGTCGCGGAGACCTCATGTGAAATTAGGATCCTACTCACTTATTTCCATGTTGAGTTTGAGAGTTCTCAACTTGTTTTGGAAGAAGTGGGAGCATAGCATTTAAATTTAAAGTCCTTGTTAAATGCTTTATCATAGTATTTATTTTACTTATCTGCTTATTGTAGATGGCATCTCCTGATCTAAGATTGAAACTTTATAAAAATAAGTTGGATGGGACAAACTGGACAAGTTGGTTCAAGATTTTGTCCAAGATACTGGAACAAGAGAATAAGATGCATCTTCTTGAAAGACCTCCATCCCAGCCCAGTGTGTATTTCACTAATGAGTGGGAGTGGAATGTCTATCTTGAACATTGTGAAGATAACGAACAGTACACTCACTGCTCTTGTCCTAGAGTGCATGACCCCAGAGGTCAAGGTTGAATGTGATGAGATGGGGATTTATGATCTTATCATACATCTCAAAGGTCTCTTCACGCCATGCTCTATAGACAATGATCAGGAGAGTTCTGTTGGATCTTCAGAATGTATGCCTAAATCTGAAAATGACCATGGTTCTGCATCTTCGAAGCTAATACTTCGGAAGACTGGGAATGCATGGGTATTTCGAGGAGGATTAATGGCCAAGAAGTGCATGGCAAAGAAGAAGGGATGTAATCCATCCACTTCAGGTATTGTGTTACCGAGGTCTTTTGTCTACTTCTTATTCATGGGTACTGGGTACCATATGTGAGGCTCACATATGTTTTACATATGCAAGAGCTCAAAGGAAGTAGGACGATGAGGCTTGATGGGATCGACCCTCGGGTCAGGGACGGAGCATTGGATGCTGCTGATATCATCTCACTACCTTGAAGACTTTATCTAGAACTTTACTATTATGTATCAGCTTATGTATTAGAACATCATTCCTTTTGGAAAGGATTTCAGTTCAACATAATAAATAATATTTTTCTTTAATCTGAGATGTTCTATTGAAGTGATACAGTTGATAATAGTTTGTTGTTCTATATGTAATACAAGATCAGATCCAATGATTCAATAAACACCCTCTTATAGCATTGTCTCTTGAACCATAGAACAATGGTGATGTAGGGGGGATAAACACAAGACAAAATACATGCAAACAACGCTTTTGCAAAATAGTTTTTTTTTGTATTTTATAATAAAAGTCGAAATTACTTCTAACGGAGTAGGAAAATATTTTTGGTATTTTATAAGTAGAGAAATCGAAAAACTAAGTTACTTTAAACTAAAAATTTAAAGAACACTTAATCTATGAAATGAAAATTGCTAGCAGGATTACTCACAGTGCGACCCTTGAGAATAGAAGGATCGTGACGTCCCGGTCTTCAACGGTCCTACTCTGATGGAAGGAGTTGCATCATTACAAGCAAACTCAGACAAACGAGATCCGTACATGCCACGGATTCATATTACAAACCAAGAACTAAGGGGGAGGTTAAGGCTAATGTTTGAGGCCTTTGGGATTGTATCAGTATCATGTAATAAACTTTTGTGTTTATAAAGGCATGGTTATTATTCAGGTTGTTACCTTGTCTGCAGTAATAAGTGTACTACTGAATAATGTCTCAAAGCTGTTCAGCTAGGCTGACATGCTTTAAAGTCCTTAGTCGAGATATCTTGGTGAACATGAGACAGCCTTGATATGATTGAGACTAATATGTGTTCTAATCTTATAGGATGCTTCGAGCATGGAATAAGATGTAGACTCATGGGTACATTGGATGTACTGGACAGACCCTACTGGGATATTCCATTGCTTGTCACAATGTGAATAATCCTTGTTTGCATCAAGTGGCACATGTCCTTTGACTTGAGATCACTTGTATTTCTAAATGATGAATGTCATTATTTTGAGGTAGTTCAATATCATTTGAAAGATAATGGTTATAGACTATCTTGGATAATGATCATGAGTCAGGTTCGGATACTAGTGATAGATAAAGGATTGCCGTCTCCTTGTGGAAGGAGTGTGGTGTTCTAAAGGGGCCCCCCTTATATGAGATGATTGAGAAAGTGTATGGCCATACCCAGATGACTATGTTCATCTGATCTAATCATGCTCATCATATTGGAGCTACAAGTTTGACACACTTGTCCAATAAGAACATCCAGTGGCAAAGGAAACATGTATGCCTTGTGAAATGATTCACACTTGTGCTGTGGTTTGGGTGTAGTCTTGGAAGACTCTTTCCTTTATATCGGGAGACAGTGATGTGTTGCTAGATACCCCTCACTGATTGTGATAACGTGAGTTATCGTTACCGACATTTAAAGGAAACCCTTAGGGTCGCACAATTTGATGATATGGCTTACTTAAGTCAGATCGTGTGGACTGAATTGTTTTAGTTCAGTTAAAAGGAGATTAGACTCTGATTGTAAGTGAGATCTGGTCTGATCATGTTTGATTGATTAGGGCTTCAGATCGGTAAGCTTCGATCGAGAGTATGGATGCTAGATCGAAGAGATCAAGAGCATCAAGAGATGAACGGTTAGATCTTGAACCGTTTGGTTCATAGAGATCTAGACCATGGCTTGGGCTGGTTTAATTTGGGTTTTTGAACCGAATTGAGTTAAACCTAATTGGCTTGAACCGGTTCACATGGGTGAACGTATGGTTCAAGGTTTAAAGGCATCTTGGGTGGTTTTTCTTCAAGTGGTCGCATGGCTTGATAACCTTCCATTTTTGGAAGTGTAACGCCATCACTTGAATGAGAAAAACCTCAACGCAATTTGCCAATTACTCGCTTGTCTCCTTCATTCGACGAAGGGAGGACTCTTGGACAAGGTAGCTCTCGGCCAAGCACATCTCATCATCAACACACGACAAGGAACTTTGGGGAGATCTCTTGCTAGCACAAGGAAGATCCTAAAGGGTAGCCATCTCTCATCTAGTGTGTGTTTTCTTTGGAGGAGTGCTTACTTGCCCTCTTGCTTCCAAGCCGCCACCCTTTATCATGGCTATGGTAAAAGATCTCAAACTTGATCTTTGCAATACATATAAAGTTGATCATATATATGTGTTCATGCAAACGATTTTATTGAAACCCTAGAAGAGTACATTTTCCGCATGCTCTAGGGTTCGCCCCCCCTCTTGAAAGGGGTTTTATCTGCCTGCGCTCCCCCTTGAAGGGGACCTTTCAACTTTAAACTAAAAATTTAAAGAACACTTAATCTATGAAATGAAAATTGCTAGCAGGATTACTCACAGTGCGACCCTTGAGAATAGAAGGATCGTGACGTCCCGGTCTTCAACGGTCCTACTCTGATGGAAGGAGTTGCATCATTACAAGCAAACTCAGACAAACGAGATCCGTACATGCCACGGATTCATATTACAAACCAAGAACTAAGGGGGAGGTTAAGCCTCACAAATTCCCTTAACACTTTAACTAAAGAGAGTGGGGGGGAAGAAGAGGGGAGAGTGATTGCGCCAAGGAGATCTTCCAAGCTTTGCGTTTCCCTACAACAAGAACTTTGATTAGTGTAGAAACAAGCTCTAGAAATCAAAGAGAGGAGAGGTGAAAGAACTTAGCCGATTAGGAGTCTTGTTGATGTTGCTCTTCATGCTAGCCGAAAGTGAAGGATCCTTTGGAGATCTTTGTTGTTTGCCGAGATCAAAGGATGAGGGAACCTCCTTAGAGTCTCGCCAAGGTGTGCAAATCCTTCAAGGTGAATGCGTTGAGGGCTTGAGAAGAAGGGGGAGATGGGAAAGGGCTCGGCCCTTTAGAGGAGAGGGGGAGATAGAGCAACTTAGGCGACACAAGCACCAATGCTAACACAAGGATTTTTTTTCATCTAGGCAACTACCCGACAATGAAGAGATGGTTACAATTTATAGGCTCAACAAGCCATGGGCAAGGGTGACAATTCACCCTAGGCCCAATCACAAGTTGATGGAAGAAATTAATGCTCAATTAAAACATTTCCTTTGTCAATTTTGAATTTCGAATTCTTTCTTTGATGGAGCTTCCTTGTGGCCGAATTCTCTCAAGCTCCTTCCTTGTTTGCTTGGATGAAAGGGCGCCCATTTTGAATTTTGAAAAGCCTTCCTTCAAGAGCTTGGGCGGCTAGAGTTTTCCAAAGTTGGTTCCACAAATTGGGGATCTAGATGGTGATCCCTTGATTTGTGGATCTTGATTGATCCTTGATGGCTAGGCGCATTGAAGGCTCCTCCTTTGGTAAGTTGTGGGCTGGTTCTTCAATTTCGAATTCTCCCTCTTATTTGGTGGCGCCTTGGGTTGATTTGGAAGGTGAGGTTGCATTCAATTCGAGCTCCTTCAACTTGAAGTCTCTAGTCAAGTGTTGAAGTGCTTCTTTCCATAATTGGAGCTTCACTTGAGTGGCTTAGCTTGAGCTTCCTAGCTTCCCTTGAGCTGGGCTTTAACCTGCCCAATTATTGACACAAAAACCAGTAGACTATTCTAGGAGATAATGCATGACCTAATAAGGAAACTATAGGGTGCCCTAGGGCTTATTCAAAGCAAATTGGAAAGTGCAAATAAGGAAAGAGGGTGGCCTAGGAGGGAAGGCCATATTGTTGGGGTATGCCCTTAAGGCTAATGTTTGAGGCCTTGGGATTGTATAAGTATCATGTAATAAACTCTTAAGTTTATATAGGCATGGTTATTATTCAGGTTGTTACCTTGTCTGCTGTAATAAGTGTACTTCTGAATAATGTCTCAAAGCTGTTCAGCTAGGCTGACAGGCTATATGTCCTTAGTCGAGATATCTTGGTGAACATGAGACAGCCTTGATATGATTGAGACTGATATGAGTGCTAATCTTATAGGATGCTTCGAGCATGGAATAAGATGTAGACTCATGGGTACATTGGATGTACTGGACAGACCCTACTCGGATATTCCATTGCTTGTCACAATGTGAATGATCCTTGTAAGCACTAAGTGGCACATGTCCTTTGACTTGAGATCACTTATGTTTCTAAATGATGATTGTCATTGTTTTGAGGTAGTTCAATATCATTTGAAACATAATGATTATAGACTATCTTGGATGGTGAGCTTGAGTCAGGTTAGGGCACTTGTGATAGATAAAGGATTGCCGTCTCCTTGTTTAAGGAGTGTGATGTTCTAAAGGGCCCCCCTATATGAGATGATTGAGGAAGTGTATGGCCATACCCAGATGACTATGTGCATCTGATCTAATCATGCTCATCGTATTGGAGTTACAGGCTTGACATGCTTGTCCAATAAGAACATCCAGTGGCAAAGGAATCATGCATGCCTAGTGAGTTGATTAACACTTATGCTGTGGTTGGGTGGAGTCTTGGAAGACTCTTTCCTTTATATCGGGAGACAGTGATGTGTTGCTAGATACCCCTCGCTGATCGTGATAACGTAAGTTATCGTTACCGACATTTAAAGGAAACCCTTAGGGTCGCACAATTTGATGATATGGCTACTTAAGTCAGATCGTGTGGACTGAATTGTTCGAGTTCAGTTTAAAGGAGATTAAACTCTGATTGTAAGTGAGATCCAGTCTGATCATGTTTGATTGATTAGGGCTTGAGATCGGTAAGCTTAGATCGAGAGTGTGGATGCTAGATCGAAGAGATCAAGAGCATTAAAAGGATGAACGGTCAGATTTTGAACCTTAGGGTTTAATTTGGTCTGAACCGATTATTGGGCTGATTTGGTTTGGTCATTGGACCAATTGAATTGAACCGGCTCACATGTGAGCGCTTGGTTCATGTGAGAGGAGAGCTATGCGTTTGGTTCACTTCATGTGAACGCATAACGCAAGCTTTGATGACTTGCCATTTATGGCATTTCGGTTTGACAATTGTGATGAATGTCTCCACATTCGATCACAAGTTTGGCTAACGCTCCTCTCCATCATCTTGCTCTCGACGACACACACTTTCTTGTGTGGTGAAAGTGACGAGAAGAAAGATCGGCCAAGAGTTCATCATCTCCTTCATGCGATAAGACCCCTTGAAGCTTTTGCTAGCACAAAGTTGAGAAGGGAGTAGTCTTTGTCTTCTTGTGTGCGCACCTTTTGGAGGAGATCAACCTTGTTTTCTTCTTCCAAGCCGCCTTCCATCCATGGCAATGGTAAGATCATATCATGATCTTAAGTTGGTTTAAGTTGATTATATAGTTCATATGCGATCTTTAGAAGCCCTTTTTCCGCATTGCATGCTAGATGCGCATGTATAGGGTTTCCCCCCCTTATTAGGGGTTCCTTCACATATCTGATGGGCTTCCTCCTAACCCTTCCCGACCTCCTAGGGCCAGGGTTGGTCTCTCCATCAAATGGTCACATCCAAAGGTCCATGGACTATTGGGATCATTATCCTTTCAGGATTATGATACATGTGAGCCTAGTTCAAAGGAACAATGTGACAGATGCTACCTTCACCATAAAGGGTGGAAGGATTAGTGGCTTGTTGGATCTATTACACAGCAATGTGTGTGGACTCATGTAAACAAGCACGAAGAGGTGTTATATGCTTCATCAGGTGTGGGTATGCCTTATCCAACCTAAGAACTTTGGAGAAATCCAAGAAGTTAACAAATGAAGTATTAAGTCAAATTGGAGGATCTATCAAAGCACTTTGATTGGATCAAGGTGATTAGTGGAGAGTTTGATGACTGTCCTAAGGAGTGTGGGGTTATCTCACAGCTTACTTAGAACACCACTGTGTGGTGAATTTCAAAAGAAAGAAAGAGGAACACATTGGATGTGGTTCCATCTTTGAATAGTCATGCAAATATACTACTATGATGTCATGCAAACAGATGTACTGCCACTCCATAAGAAAGTGTCTAAGGTAGCTTTTGAGTTGCGAACTGCAAATATCTCATTCCTTCAATGGAATTGGGAATGTAATATGCAGTGATCTCAAAAGTATATGTTTGTGGGGCACTGAAGGGTGCTGTTTCTATCCCAAGGAGAACAAAATATTTGTTGCTCGATACTGCTGTGTTCCTTGAGGAGATACTTCTTTGAAAGAAGTCAGTGGGAGTAGATATGATTGGGACAAGGTCCAGAATCAACCACAATACATTTAGACACAAATGGAGAGTGGAATCTCACATACAGGTTGAAAGTCAACCAAAGGTTCAAGTAACACAGGAACCACATAAGTCTGGATGGATTCGAAGTGCTGGGCATGACGAATTTTACATCTAAGGATGAACATAAGACTTATGAGGAAATGGAAGCGGTCGGTGGACCAGATTCCAAGAAATGGCTAAGGTCCATGAGAACCATAATGGACTCCATGTCTGCTAATCAAGTTTGGGACTTGGATGAGTTGCCAAAGGGGTAATTCCCACAGGCTGTAAATAAATCTTCTAGGAAGATAGACATGGAAGGTAACATTGTTACCTTGAAAGGCAAGCTAGTGAACAGAAATTTCAGGCAGATCCACTGGGTGGATAATGATGAAATTTTTCACCAGAAGCTATGTTTGAGTCCATTAGGTATATGCTTGTTGCATTTTCTATTATAGCATGTTATGAAAACTACTTTTCTTGTTGGATGGCTGGAAGATGATATCCATATAGAAATAGCCAATGTTTTCATATAGTGGCCATGCATGGTCTTATGCAAGCATGTTAAAAGAGCCTGTGTTTACAAGAAGGTCAGTGGGAGCACCATAATAGTATTTCTTGTTCTAGAAGATTGATGATATTCTTCTCACATGGAATGACATCTCAGCTCTTCACATGGTGAAGAAAAGGCTTGAGATGTATTTCAAGAATAATGATCTAGGGAATGATGCCTACATCTTAGGCATGAGGATCATAAATAAGTGGAGCACATAACATTGCTGTGTAATAGATCCAACAAGCCACTTACCCTTCAACCCTTTATGGTGAAGGCAGCATCTGTCACTTTGTTCCTTTGAACAAGGCTCACATTTATCATAATCCTAAAAGGATAATGATCCCAATAGTCCATTGACCTTTGGATGTGACCATTGTTCGATGGTTCAAGAGACAATGCCATAAGAGGATGTTAATTGAATCAATGGATCTGATATTGTGTTACATATAGAGCCACAAACTATTATCAACTATATCACTTCAATAGAACATCTTAGTTATAAAGAAAAATATCATATATTGTTTCAAACTGAAATCCTTTCCAAAAGGAATGATGTTCTAATACATAAGCTGATACATAATAGCAAAGTTCTAGATAAAGTCTTCAAGGCAGTGAGATGATATCAACAGCAGCATCCAATGCTCTATCCCTGACCCGAGAGTCGATCCCATCAAGCCTCATCATCCTACTTCTTTTAAGCTCCTGCACATGTGAAACATATGTGAGCCTCACATGCGTGTTGGGGTATGCCCTTAAGGCTAATGTTTGAGGCCTTGGGATTGTAAAAGTATCATGTAATAAACTCTTATGTTTATAAAAGGCATGGTTATTATTCAGGTTGTTACCTTGTCTGCTGTAATAAGTGTACTTCTGAATAATGTCTCAAAGCTGTTCAGCTAGGCTGACATGCGATATGTCCTTAGTCGAGATATCTTGGTGAACCTGAGAGAGCCTTGATATGATTGAGACTAATATGTGTGCTGATCTTATAGGATGCTTCGAGCATGGAATAAGATGTAGACTCATGGGTACATTGGATGTACTGGACAGACCCTACTAGGATATTCAATTGCTTGTCACAATGTGAATATTCCTTGATTGCAACAAGTGGCACATGTCCTCTGACTTGAGATCACTTGTGTTTCTAAATGATGACTGTCATTGTTTTGAGGTAGTTCAATATCATTTGAAAGATAATGATCATAGACTATCTTGGATAATGATCATGAGTCAGGTTAGGACACTAGTGATAGACATAGGATTGTCGTCTCCTTGTTTAAGGAGTGTGGTGTTCTAAAGGGCCCCCTTATGAGATGATTGAGATAGTGTATGGCCATACCCAGATGACTATGTGCATCTGATCTAATCATGCTCAACATATTGGAATTACAGGCTTGGCACGCTTGTCCAATAAGAACATCCAGTGGCAAAGGACACATGTATGCCTCGTGAGTTTGATTCACACTTGTGCTATGGTTTGGGAGAAGTCTTGGAAGACTCTTTCCTTTATATCGGGAGACAGTGATGTGTTGCTAGATACCCCTCACTGGTCGTGATAACGTAAGTTATCGTTACCGACATTTAAAGGAAACCCTCAGGGTCGCACAATTTGATGATATGGCTTACTTGAGTCAGATCGTATGGACTGGATTCTTTGAGTTCAGATTAAAGGGGATTTAATCTCTGATTGTAAGTGAGATCTGGTCTGATCATGTTTGATTGATTAGGGCTTGAGATCGGTAAGCTTCGATCGAGAGAAATGATGCTAGATCGGGGAGATCAGGGGCATCAGGAGATGAGTGGTTAGATCGTGAGCCTTAGGGTTCAATTTGGTCTAGACCAAGTGGCTTGAGCTATTTCGGTTTGGTTTGATGAACCAAATTCGATTGGACGATTTGGCTTGAACCGGTTCACAAATGTGAACGCTTGGTTCAATGCCAATAGTCGTTTTTGGTTTGTCTTGAGCGCATGGCTTGATTGTCTTCCATTTATGGAAAGTCATCAAAGCCGGTTTTGCTTAAACGCCAAAACGCTTAAGCGTTGGTCTTTTGACGACAACGCCTTGATCCTTTTCGTTGCGTGGTTGACGAAAGAGGAAGACAAGGAAAAGGAGCTCTCGGCCATAGGGATTCATCTAATCACCCCCTTTCCATTCGACAAGATAGCTTGGGTGCCTTGCTAGCACAAGGGACGTCAAGGAAGTGAGCATCTTCATCTTGTGTGTGGACTTGTGGAGGAGACCTAACTTGTTCTCTTCTTCCAAGCCGAATTCCAAGCCTATGGCGTTGGTATGAATCTCCCCTTGTTCTTATCAATCTATGATAGTTGAACATATGGCATGCAAAAGATCTTGAAACCCTTGCTTCCGCTTGCATAAATTTCATTTGCGCCATGATTAGGGTTTTTGCCCCCCTCTCGAAAGGGGTTCCAACAATGCGGTACCCAGTACCCATGAATAAGAAGTAGACAAAAGACCTCGGTAACACAATACCTGAAGCAGATGGATTACATCCCTTCTTCTTTGCCATGCTCTTCTTGGCCATTAATCCTCTTCGAAATACCCATGCATTCCCAGTCTTCCGAAGTATTAGCTTCGAAAATACAGAACAATGGTCATTCTCAGATTTAGGCATACACTCTGAAGATCCAACAGAACTCTCCTGTTTATTGTCTATAGAGCATGGTGTGAAGAGACCTTTGAGATGTATGATAAGATCATAAATCCCCATCTCATCACACTCAACCTTGACCTCTGGGGTCATGCACTCTAAGACAAGAGCAGTGTACTGTTCGTTATCTTCACAATGTTCAAGGTAGACATTCCACTCCCACTCAGTAGTGAAATACACACTGGGCTGGGATGGAGGTCTTTCAAGAAGATGCACCTTATTCTCTTGTTCTAGTATCTTGGACAAAATCTTGAACCATTTTGTCCAATTTGTCCCATCCAGTTTGTTTTTATAAAGTTTCAATCTTAGATCAGGAGATGTCATCTAAAATAAGCAAATAAGTAAAATAAGTACTATGATAAAGCATTTAACAAGGACTTTAACTTAAATGCTATGCTCCCACTATTTCCAAAAACAAGTTGAGAACTCTCAAACTCAACATAGAAAAAGTGAGTAGGATCCTAATTTCACATGAGGTCTCCGCGACTCACGAGGGTGAGTTGGGATGCACAAAGTGTTGGGAAACCCCGGGGACATTTTACAATTTTTTTAGAGTTATAGACATACATTTTTCGCAGCGCAAGAATGTCCCCGAAATAGGCCGGTCCCAAAAACCTAGTGAAGATCGCAAGCAAGGGAGTCGACACGATGAGTTAGGAAATACCTTAGGAGCAATGTGGAGCGATGCCGATGTAGGCGTCCAAGTGTGCGCCCTCTGCAGTCTCGCACACACGGATCTCTTGAGTTCTCTTCTTCCACGCCCGGTGCTAGCCTCGGGAAGAAGATCCAAGCCTTAGGGAGACACTCTAACTCACTTGCGCCACCTAGAGAAAAGATGCGCCAAGTGAGGAGGGAAACTATCCAAGCCGCCAAGCCTTAGATCTCCTTGCGCCAAGAGGAAAGGAGGAAGAGGCTTGCGGTTATGGAAGATGCGCCCTTGCTCCAAGCACTCGCCCCTCTTCTTGTGTTCACGCCTTTTAGGATTGATCATCCACAAGAGGGGGCGACTAGTGTCACATTTATAGGGCAAGAGGCGGTTAGGGTAATGGCTAGGATCATGACAAGTGTAGGGCTAGGATGAGGAGGTTATATATAAGGAAAGTCTCCAAGACATTTCCATAATTCCCATTCAACCATTCCTTATTGTGCCCCACGCCCTTCCTTGTGCACCAAGGGCTTGCCTTGCACCCCAAGCAATGCCATAGAGGCATGCATTCCATCCTAGGAAGAGAGGGGAGGCGCCCTTTACTTCCATAATGAAGTAAAGATGCCAACATGACCCCATTATGCCCCTAGGTACTTAATGGTTCATTTTTCTCCCCATTATACCCTTTTAGCCTCTCATCTCTTCATGAGAACTTGTTATAGGGCCTCATTGGATAATGAGCTAGCCCAAACTTCATTACATGGGTTGATTAAGCACTTGGATCCAATCCAATGCAACCCTAATCCAAATGTGACCAACCATGGTCAAATACGGGTCAACCTGCCAAAAATGAAGTTTGGCTCCAATAACATTCTTACATCTCATCAGGCCCATTGGCGCTGATGAAATCTCCCAATTAGATCCGAGTTATCCAATAACCCGATCATAAGGCTTCCCGATCAATACGAGAACTCAAGTATCAAGGTGTGCGACCCTGTAGGTTCCTCTGACGCTGGCAGTGCTGACCAGAGGTCATCACAAGCAGTGAGTGGCACCTAGCAGTGCATCGCTGCTACCCAGGTCATTGGAATGGATATCGACATCGACATCCCCATCATCGCAACTAGGTACAGATGCATTACAGTCTCTTTGCCGTACTGATATCCGATTGGACAAGTGTGTCACCACTTGTTTTCATCCAATCACATGGCTATGACTAAAACAGGTTCTCACCTGGGTATGGCCATACACTCTCAGTCATAGAACCATAAAGGAGCTCCATGGATATCATACTTCTCTAAGGAAGGGGCAAATCCTATGTCTGTCCATTGATCTTCTCATATGGGTCGTGAGATGCTCAATAACAACCGTTATGACCTCCCAGCTACGGCAAGGTGTTAGGTTGTATCAAAGAAAGTCTCTAACCATATAGAATGATCAATGACCTCAAGTCAAGGGATCAATGCATCTCCTGTCACTTGTGAGGATAACTCATGATGTTATAACCTTGATTTTTATAATTTTAAATTTTAGAAATATCAGTATTTGTATTTTTGAATTTTAGGGATTTTCTGGAATTTTTTCAAATTTTTTTAAAGAAAAATAAAATAAGTTTTTTTTGAAAACGCGAAACGCGTTCGCGAGGGCTCGAACCCGCGTCGCACGGCGTTTTCGCGAGCGCCCAAACCGTTGGGCTAAAGCTTCATTTCTAATATTAGACTATGCTTCTTTTAGTTAATTTAACGTTGATTTGATTTCAAAAATTAAACCGCGACAGCGGGGATTCGAACCCCGGTCGCTCGAACGCACGCGGCTCCGTCTAACCACCGAGCCAATTTGCGATTCTAATATAACATTGGATTTAATTATTTTGATTTAACCTTATATTTGAATTTGGGGACCGAGTCAACCCGTCGTCTTCCTCGCGGATCTCGGCGATTTCGTCCCCGCCGCGTTCTTGCCGTATGGAACGCGTTTTGCCTCTATATAATGGGGCTTCTGCTCTCGTGGATTCGATTCGAACCCTTGAACATCTTCACCCCTTGAAGCGCCGCCAGGAAGGAGAAATAGCGCTCAAACCGGTCGCCGGAGTTCTAGCGGCGCCGCCTCCTGTTCCAGTCTTCCAGCGTCTCTATCGACACGAGTTTTCTGTTCTGGGCTTCGATACATCGTCGCAGTGAGGTATTCCTTCTTTCCTGCTGCTTTGGTGAAGTTCTGTTGGGCTTTGGTTGAGTTTTGAGTATCGACGGCGGCGGCGCCACCGTCGATACTTTCGTCTATTTCGAGAGCTTCGACCGGGCGTCGAAATCTCTCCGAAGTTCGTCGAGGAGCTTCGTTTCATTGTTATAAATCTTCTGGAGAAATTTGGAGTCGATCCGATGTTCGACGCGTTCTCGCGAGCTCGCCGGCGCAAGCAGCGGACGCGAGTCCGGTAGCCTTGCGCGGCGGCGGTCGGGCGCGCAGTTCGAATGGGTGGACCAGGTTCGATTTTAGGGTTTGGCGGTTTATTTAGAAATAAACCGCCGGCTATAATCGATTAAACCGGTTCGAGTTTTTATTTAAGTTTTGGGTTCGGTTTATTTTGAAATAAACCATCGGCTGTTTTGAAATTGATTTGAACTGGACCGAGCGGTTCAATTCCAGTTTGGGTCAGTAATTGAATTTAGACCGGTTCGACCCCGATTCGGTCGAATTCGGGCCGGTTCAGGTAGTCGTTGGAAAGGTAATTAAATTTCCTATCTAATGGTAGTCTGTATAGCTTTAGATGAGGTTTATATTTTGTGTAATTGAAGTTAGAAGTCTCAGTTTAACTTGGTTCAGGGTAAATTTGATCGGTTCAATGCAATTCTATCCGGTTCAGTGGGTTTTAGGTTCGGTTCATATGATCTGAGACTGGTTCTCTAGGTTTAGGGTTATGTTCTACCTGTTGGTAGTTTTGGTTTTCAAATTAGAATGTTTAATGATAGAGTTTTTGTACAAATTCATGTTTCAGAGTGGTTGATCCATTAATCGGCTTGCATCGTTTGATAAACAATTTTTGACTTTTCAAAAGGATTCAGAATAGCAGCGATTGAGGTAGGAATCTTACCCTACTCCTTTTGTCATAGTGTCAAGAACTTATAAGATTTGTCACTTATTCCTTTGATTAGATATATGATGCATAGAATTGACTGACACTGGTATCTAATTGCTTCATCTGCTTGATTTGTTTCTGAATTCCTGTTGACCTCAATTATCTTATTCATTGGTCATATTCTATTTCTGTATGCATGATGAAAGAAACTGTATTGTGATATCTGTGATATTGGCATATGAGTATGGTTGAATAACTGTGTATCTGTGACATTGACACATGAGGATGTGGAACCGTTATAAATCTGAGATGATAAAGTCGTGATATATTTTGACCGCTGACCTGGATGATTTATTCTCCAGTGGCCTGTTTATCTGAGTTATAGTTCTGACGCGCATCGGACTATCTGAGATGCCGGTACGGCACCGTCAGTTGTCTTAAGGACAATACTACGGATGTCAGTGTTGGACGCAACACTCCGGGCTGTTTAGGACAGTCGTTCCATTGCATGAGCAACAGTGGAAACACTCTGAAAATGAGTGCGGCTCTTGATTGAGATCTGTTGGCCAGCTTGATGATTTGCACGACATTCTTATATTATTTGTATATTGTTGTTTCAGTCATTGAATTATCTTGTTAATTGATTCCCTCACCATGTTTATTGATTCCTACTTAGCATTTCTGCTAACTTCCTTTGTTTCTCTTCCAGGTACAGAGTTAGCGTCTGGGAGGGATAGAGTAGATAGCAGATACCACCCCGAGTTCAGATAGTTGTCTTTTGTATTTTATTCAGTTGATAATTTGGATAGTTGTATTCAGATATTGTGTTATAAAACTGTAGATGTTAAGATTGGATTGTTTATTAAATAAATGATATTGGATTATTGTAGTTCTCTGGTTCCTATCAATATTGTTACTCCCTGGGGAACCCTGAGCTAGAAATAGCCGGCTTCCGCCGGGGCGTGACAATTTAAATGGTATCAGAGGTATAGGTTCAGAGGTATAAGTTTATGTGGGCCCATAACCCACAGGTCAGAGCTATAGGTTGAGTAAGAAAACTTAAGGACATAGGAATCTGAGGACTAGGATTGGGCTACTCTGAAACATGAATTTGTACATAAACTCTATCATTAAACATTCTAATTTGAAAACCAAAACTACCAACAAGTAGAACATAACCCTAAACCTAGAGAACTAGTCTCAGATCATATGAACCGAACCTAAAACCCACTGAACCGGATAGAATTGCACTGAACCGATCAAATTTACCCTGAACCAAGTTAAACCGAGACTTCTAACTTCAATTACACAAAATATAAACCTCATCTAAAGCTATACAGACTACCATTAGATAGGAAATTTAATTACCTTTCCAACGACTACCTGAACCGGCCCGGATTCGACCGAATCGGGGTCGAACCGGTCTAAATTCAATTACTGACCCAAACTGGAATTGAACCGCTCGGTCCGGTTCAAATCAATTTCAAAACAGCCGATGGTTTATTTCAAAATTAACCGAACCCAAAACTTAAATAAAAACTCGAACCGGTTTAATCGATTATAGCCGGCGGTTTATTTCTAAATAAACCGCCAAACCCTAAAATCGAACCTGGTCCAGCCATTCGAACCGCGCGCCCGACCGCCGCCGCGCAAGGCTGCCGGACTCGCGTCCGCTGCTTGCGTCGGCGAGCTCGCGAGAACGCGTCGAACATCGGATCAACTCCAAATTTCTCCAGAAGATTTATAACAACGAAACGAAGCTCCTCGACGAACTTCGGAGAGATTTCGACGCCCGGTCGAAGCTCTCGAAATAGACGAAAGTATCGACGGTGGCGCCGCCGCCGTCGATACTCAAAACTCAACCAAAGCCCAACAGAACTTCACCAAAGCAGCAGGAAAGAAGGAATACCTCACTGCGACGATGTATCGAAGCCCAGAACAGAAAACTCGTGTCGATAGAGACGCTGGAAGATTAGAACAGGAGGCGGCGCCGCTAGAACTCCGGCGACTGGTTTGAGCGCTATTTCTCCTTCCTGGCGGCGCTTCAAGGGGTGAAGATGTTCAAGGGTTCGAATCGAATCCACGAGAGCAGAAGCCCCATTATATAGAGGCAAAACGTGTTCCATACGGCAAGAACGCGGCGGTGACGAAATCGCCGAGATCCGCGGGGAAGACGACGGGTTGACTCGGTCCCCAAATTCAAATTTAAAGTTAAATCAAAATAATTAAATCCGATGTTATATTAGAATCACAAATTGGCTCGGTGGTTAGATGGAGCCGCGTGCGTTCGAGCGACCGGGGTTCGAATCCCCGCTGTCGCGGTTTAATTTTTGAAATCAAATCAACGTTAAATTAACTAAAAGAAGCATAGTCTAATATTAGAAATGAAGCTTTAGCCCAGCGGTTTGGGCGCTCGCGAAAACGCCGTGCGACGCGGGTTCGAGCCCTTGCGAACGCGTGTCGCGTTTTCAAAAAAAACTTATATTATTTTTCTTTAAAAAAATTCAGAAAAATTCCAGAAAATCCCTAAAATTCAAAAATACAAATACTGATATTTCTAAAATTTAAAATTATAAAAATCAAGGTTATAACACATGACACCAAGTCATAGCCTCACAGCGGGTCTATCTAGTATATCCTCCAATGATATACCCATGTGTCTGCGTTAGCACCACGTGCCTAACCAGCCCACATACCAGTCTCACAAGTACCAGAGCTGTCCCATATCCACTCAGGTACATCGACTGGGGACAATCATTTGAGCACAGATCCAATCTGTCTCCAGGGACATTATCATGTAAGTACACAATCGCAGGTGTAGACAAACATTGATAACGATAATGCCAGAAAGATATATGAATATCAGAGTCAAGTAGTACAAAGATGGACCAAAATTAGGTCCTAGGGCATATACACCAACAATCTCACACTTGCACTAAGACCTAGAGGTTGAGCAACCTCAACCCCATATCTCTAGTACGACCATCATGCTTCTACTGCGCCAAAGCCTTGGTCAGTGGGTCTGCTAGATTGCTCTCTGTGTCAATTCTGCTTATCTTGACATCACCTCGATCAATGATCTCTCTGATCAGGTGAAATCTCCTGAGCATGTGTTTGGACCTTTGATGAGACCGTGGTTCCTTGGCTTGTGCAATTGCTCCATTGTTGTCACAGTAGAGTTCAATGGGATCCATTGCACTAGGTACCACTTGAAGATCACATAAGAACTTCCTTATCCAAACAGCTTCTTTGGCTGCCTCAGAAGCAGCCACATACTTAGCTTCGGTTGTAGAATCTGCTATGGTGGATTGCTTGAAGCTCTTCCAACATACAGCGCCTCCATTTATCTTGAACACATAGCCGACATGCGATCTAAAGTCGTCAGGGTCAGACTGGAACGATGCGTCAGTATAGCCCTGCATACTGAGCTCTTCCTGTCCCCCATAGACCAAGAACAGATCCTTAGTTCTTCTCAGATACTTTAGGATGTTCTTTACAGCCACCCAGTGCTGCAGACCTGGATTGGATTGGTATCGGCTGGTTATGCTCACAACATATGCCACATCTGGTCTAGTACATAACATTGCATACATGATCGATCCTACTGCCGAAGCATAAGGAATTCGACTCATGTCGTCCCTCTCAGCCTGTGTTGTAGGACACTGGCTCTTTGAGAGAGTAAGGCCATCTCTCACTAGAAGGTATCCTTTCTTGGATTGCTCCAAGTTGAACCTCTCCAGGACCTTATCAATGTGGGTACTATGACTAAGGGCCAAGAGCCTCTTGGATCTATCTCGGTAGATCCTCATGCCTAGAATGTAGGCGGCCTCCCCTAAGTCCTTCATCTTCAAACACTTCCCTAACCATGTCTTCACAGCTTGAAGATTAGGGATGTCGTTTTCGATGAGCAATATGTTATCAACATACAAGACCAGAAAAATCACCAAGCTCCCACTGAATTTTTGTATACACAGGCGTCATCTTCACTTTTGATAAAGCTATAATCTCTCACAGCCTCATCAAATCGAAGATTCCAACTTCAAGATGCTTGCTTTAATCCATAAATGGACATCTTTAGCCTGCAGACCTTATTAGCCTCTGCAGGATGGATGAAGCCATCAGGTTGTCTGACATATACACATCCTCAGTCAGCTTCCCGTTAAGGAACGCTGTCTTCACATCCATCTGCCATATCTCATAGTCATGATATGCAGCTATAGCAAGCATAATCCGAATGGATTTAATCATGGCAACTGGCGAGAAGGTTTCATCATAGTCCACCCCGTGGACTTGTTTAAATCCTTTAGCCACTAGTCTACCCTTATAGGTAACTATTTTGCCATCCATGTCTGTCTTCCTTTTGAAGATCCATTTACACCCTATGGGTTTTACCCCATCAGGCAGCTCAACCAAATCCCAGACTTGGTTAGCCGACATGGAATCCATCTCGGATCACATGGCGTCAAGCCATCTCTCGGAGTCCGGTCCACTGACCGCCTCATCATAGGTTCTGGGTTCATCCTCAATGATGAAGATCCCATCGTGTTGGGTCGGTAGCGACCCATACCTTTCAGGTGCACGACGAATTCTCCCAGACCTACGCGGGACCTGTGTCTGAGCCTCAGGTTGCCTAGCAACCGGTGCAGGTGGCTCAGATTCCATCTCTTTGTCTTGTGCTTACACTTGGACCTCATCCAAGTCAAACTTCCTCCCACTAACTTCTTTCATAAGAAATTTTTTCTCTAGAAAGACAGCACCCCGAGCAACAAAAACTTTGTTCTCGGTTGGGACATAGAAGTAGTATCCTTTAGTTTCCTTAGGATACCCCACAAACACACACTTATCAGATCTAGGTTCTAGCTTGCTAGAATCCTAACGTTTGACATAAGCCTCACATCCCCAGATCCTGATAAACGTGAGATTAGGGCGTCTCCCACTCCACATCTCGTATGGTATCTTAGAAACACTCTTAGATGGAACATTATTCAGTATCAGAGAAGCTGTTTCTAGTGCATGCCCCCAGAATGATGAAGGTAGAGTTGCATGACTCATCATGGATCGAACCATATCCAATAAAGTTCGATTTCTCCTTTCAGACACACCATTCCATTGAGGTGTTCCAAGAGGAGTGAGTTGGGATATGATCCCACACTCTCTCAGATAGTCAAAGAACTCACCGCTCAGGTATTCTCCACCTCGATCTGATCGAAGAGCTTTAATGGATCTTCCAAGCTGGTTCTCTACTTCATTCTTGAACTCCTTGAATTTCTCAAAGGATTCAGATTTATGTCTCATTAAGTAGACATAACCATACCTACTGAAGTCATCAGTGAAGGTAATGAAGTAGTTGTACCCTCCTCTGGCTTGTTTATTGAAGGGCCCACACACATCAGTGTGTATGAGATCCAATAAACCTTCTGCCCTCTCACCAATCTTGGTGAAGGGCTCCTTTGTCATCTTCCCTAATAAACAAGGTTCACAAGTATCAAATTCCTCCAAGGAACTTGAATCTAACAATCCATTTGCATGGAGTTGTTGGATGCGATTCTTGTTTATATGGGCTAATCGACAGTGCCATAGGAAAGCACCAACTGAACCACTCAGTTTGGTCCTTTTATTGCTTATGTTACAAACAGAACTTTCCATATCCAAGATATACATACCATTGCATAAAGTACCCTTCTCATAGAACATATTTGCAAATGAAAAAGAACAGGAGTTCTTATTTATTTCAAATTTAAATCCTTTCCTTGCCAAGCAAGGAATGGATACAATGTTCTTTGTTTACGAAGGTACACAAAAGCAATTATCTAGTTCTAATTGAAGTCCAGAAGGCAAGGAGAGAGTCAAAACGCCTATAGCAACAGCAGCAACCTGTGCCCCGTTTCCAACGCATAGGTCAATCTCTCCAAGCCGCACCAATCTACTTTTCTTGAGCCCCTGCATATTTGTACAAATATGAGCTCCACATGCGGTATCCAATACCCATGACATAGAAGTAGAAAGATTGACTTCTGTAACATAGATACCTGAGCATGAAGACGAAGCCTTGCCTCTCTTCTTCTCATTCTGAAGTCGTACTATGTCCTTTATCATGTGAGGTGGTCCTCCACATGAGTAGCACTTATTATTCCTGACTCTTTCCATCTTTGTTTTCAATGTATTAGTTAAGCTTTTGGGCTCAACACATTGAAAGTCTACTTTAGGAGGGTTGAGCTCAATCAATGCATCAAAGAGCTGCCTTAGATTAGAAATAATTTCAGAGGCACTCTTAGATTCATATTGCCCTCTAAATTCGGGCGACATGTTGGTTAGCATTAATTGTGCAACTTCCAAAGTATCAGCTTGATGCTTATCATAAGCATCCTTCTCAGCCGCTGAGGCCAAGCATGGAAGTGGCTCAGGAATTGGCTTCTCAAGGACATATAGCTTCCTCTCGAGCTTGAGCACAATTCTCAAGTTCATATACCAATCATTTAAGTTGGATCCAACCAACTTATCTCTTTCCAGGGTAGATCGCAGTGACCATCTGCCATTGTTCACAGCCATTGTTCTACAACAACCAAGAAACAGCAGATTAGTACTACTTCGAGTCATTTAAACTGAACTTGTTTTAAATGACCACGGCTCCCACTATTTTAAACTTGAATTGACAACCCACAAAGTCAATCGGGAAGTCAAAAACTTCCTAGTGAGATGGGATCCTTATTTCACATCAGGCTTCGCGTCCCACGAGGGTGGGATGAGATACACAAAGTAACCCATGCTTCCTAAGGTGGGCGCGCCGATCGGTTGCTCCAAGCAACTCCCCTTGTTGAGACAGTCTAGGCATTTCATGTCCAGCGAGGGCTGGATACAACATGAAACTTTTACCTCTCAACAATGCCTCTAGACTTTCACCATGTGCCCAGCACATGTGATCTTCTACTCAAGTCCATTCCTAACCGTTATGCCCAGGGCCAACGAGTTTCCTTGCGAAGGCACGCCCAGGTTAAAACTGGACTGGGGAAACCATTGCCACCACGCACTTTCTAAAGATAAGTGGGTGTGTCCCACGAGGGTGGGAAACAATTCACAACTCCACTGATCGATAGCTTAGTGAGGGCTACGCGTTAGAAGGCTACTAGACTTGATATTTTAATTGAGGGTTTTGTTTAAGGTCTCATCATCTCAGTTTTATCTTATGTCTATCATTACAGGCATGCAATTCTATGGTGATAACATAATGATAAAACATTACAGGCATGCTTTTGCAGATAAAAAAAAGCAGTAAAGAATGATGTGATCATATCCTATTCAAGACATTGAACCAATCCATGCCATGAAAGAGGTTCAACTCTTGTCCTAGAACTCAAGCCCCAAAAACTAGACCTAGCCTAGCCGACCTCTAGCTTGAACTTCAAGGTTGGCTCCAAGGTCCTTCTCTCATGGTTTAGCTCTCAAACCCTAGAGGTACACTTCAAAAGTTCCCCATAGGTTCGGCCAATGCCATGGTCTTCCTCCAAGGAAGGTGCGCCACCATGCAAGGGGCCAAGATAGCTAGCTCCCAAACCAAAAGAGGTTTGGCCAAGCTTTCTTACGCCACCAAGCAACCAAGCACCAGCTTGCATGCTTGTGCTATCAAGCAAGATGCGAGCATCAAGGTCCAAGAAGGATGCGCCTAGCCCTTAATCTTCCTCTTAATTTTTACAAAAATAATGAAAAAGATGGCACGCAGGCCGCACAAGGATACATCATAGGCATGCAAGAGGGGCTTGACTCATGATCACAACATTATGCACAATCAAGGTATTTACTCATGCAATTCTATATGCTCATGAAAAACATAAAATCTGAAATTTTACTTTTTCATAAAACCAGTTTCTTTTTCTCATCTTCTTCTCACAAGTCTTTTGGTTTATTGTGATTTATTTTTCATGATGATTTCAGAGATCCTTTCGGCTGGCAATTTTGTCAGATCAAGAGACTTGGCCAGTCCGAAGACACAATGCCCGTCCTACTTGACAAAATTACATGCGCCTTTGATCTTTAAATCAAACAAGAAAAATAGTCCAAAAATTCCAAAAGAGATTGAGAGGATGATAGAAACAAGAAACCCTAATTTTTCTACTTTTAGAAAAATCGATTGCCATGCATCATGCTATTTATGAAAATAGAGATATGGCATGTGAGCATGGAAGAAAAGCATAAAACATCGTTCGAGTCTTGCAAGTCGCTCTGATACCACTGTTGGGAAACCCCGGGGACATTTTACAATTTTTTTAGAGTTATAGACATACATTTTTCGCAGCGGAAGAATGTCCCCGAAACAGGCCGGTCCCAAAAACCCAGTGAAGATCGCAAGCAAGGGAGTCGACACGATGAGTTAGGAAATACCTTAGGAGCAATGTGGAGCGATGCCGATGTAGGCGTCCAAGTGTGCGCCCTCTGCAGTCTCGCACACACGGATCTCTTGAGTTCTCTTCTTCCACGCCCGGTGCTAGCCTCGGGAATGAAAGTCCCCTTCAAGGGGGAGCGAAACCCTAGATAGGCGCATAATAATAATTTTTGGAGCGGAAGCAAGGGTTTCTCATGACATTTTGCATGTCATATGATCAACTTTCATGAACTAGTATAGATCAGAGAAGATTCATACCATGGCCATCGCTTTGATGGAGCTTTGGAAGAAGATCGCAAGAGAGCTTTCCTCCTAAGGTACCGCACACAAATGATGTCGCCTACTCCCTTAGTGCTCCTTGTGCTAGCAAGGTTCTAAGGAGTTCTTGTCGAGTGAAAGGGATGAGAAGAATTTTGCTTGGCCGAAACCTTTACCAATGTCGTCCACCTTCTTCTCTCGCAAAAGAGTGTAAGAACCCCAAAAACAAGAGACGACAAGAGGGCGAGAGGAAGACGTGAAGATACAACGTGAGTTGTGGTCACGTAAGTGATCATGTTTTCTAAAAATAGAAAACCACTCCTCCACATGCGACCATGGGTTTATCCCAATCGCAAAAACCTCTTCACTTGAACCATACGCTCACATGATGAGCTGGTTCAATTTGGTTTGGTTCAAAGACCAATTAACCCAAGCAATTTGGTCTAGATCATAATAAACTCTAAGGTTTCAGATCTAACCGTTCATCTCTTGATGCCCCTGATCTCACCGATCTAGCATCCATTCTCTCAATCGAAGCTTACCGATCTCAAGCCCTAATCAATCAAACATGATCAGACCAGATCTCACTCACAATCAGAGATTAAATCCCTTTAAACTGAACCCAAATAATTCAGTCCACACGATCTGACTTAAGTAAGCCATATCATCAAATTGTGCGACCCTGAGGGTTTCCTTTAAATGTCGGTAACGATAACTCACGTTATCACGATCAGTGAGGGGTATCTAGCAACACATCACTGTCTCCCGATATAAAGGAAAGAGTCTTCCAAGACTACACCCAAACCACAGCACAAGTGTGAATCAACTCACAAGGCATGCAAATTTCCTTTGCCACTGGATGTTCTTATTGGACAAGCGTGTCAAGCTTGTAGCTCCAATATGATAAGTATGATTAGAACAGATGAACACAGTCACCTGGGTATGGCCATACACTTTCTCAATCATCTCATCCAGGGGGGCCCCTTTAGAACATCACACTCCAATTAAGGAGACGGCAATCCTTTGTCTATCACTAGTGCCCTAACCTGACTCAAGCTCACCATCCAAGATAGTCTATAATCATTATGTTTCAAATGATATTGAACTACCTCAAAACAATGACAATCATCATTTAGAAACACAAGTGATCTCAAGTCAGAGGAAATGTGCCACTTGTTACAATCAAGGATTATTCACATTGTGACAAGCAATTGAATAACCTAGTAGGGTCTGTCCAGTACATCCAATGTACCCATGAGTCTACATCTTATTCCACGCTCGAAGCATCCTATAAGATTAGAGCACATATTAGTCTCAATCATATCAAGGTTGTCTCATGTTCACCAAGATATCTCGACTAAGGACTTTACTGCATGTCAGCCTAGCTGAACAGCTTTGAGACATTATTCAGAAGTACACTTATTACAGCAGACAAGGTAACAACCTGAATAACAACCATTGCCTTTATAAACATAAAAGTTTATACATGATACTGATACAATCCCAAGGCCTCAAACATTAGCCTTAAGGGCATACCCCAACAATCTCCCACTTGCACTTAATCTAATGGTTGAGAAATCTCAAACCCATATTATTACAGTGCTTCACATGCTTCTGCTGTGCCAGAGGCTTAGTAAGCGGGTCTGCCAGATTGTCATCTGTATGTACCTTGCAGACTTTGATCTCGCCACGATCTATGATCTCCCTGATCAAGTGAAACCGTCTCTGTATGTGCTTGGACTTCTGGTGCGACCGTGGTTCCTTTGCTTGTGCGATTGCTCCAGTGTTATCACAGAAGATAACCAAAGGATCTGCACTCGAAGGAACAACACCAAGTTCTCTCACGAACTTACGAATCCACACTGCCTCCTTGGATGCTTCCGAGGCTGCAACATACTCGGCTTCTGTTGTGGAATCTGTTGGGGTATGCCCTTAAGCCTAATGTTTGAGGCCTTGGGAATGTATCAGTATCATGTAATAAACTGTTATGTTTATAAAGGCATGGTTATTATTCAGTTAGCTACATTGTCTGCTGCAATATATGTTCTTCTGAATAATGTCTCAAAGCTGTTCAGCTAGGCTGACAGGCAATAAAGTCCTTAGTCGATATATCTTGGTGAACATGAGACAGCCTTGATATGGTTAAGACTAATATGTGTTCTAGTCTTATAGGATGCTTCGAGCATGGAATAAGATGTAGACTCATGGGTACATTGGATGTACTGGACAGACCCTACTAGGATGTTCAATTGTTTGTCGCAATGTGAATAATCTTTGAATATGACAGGTGGCACATTTCCTCGGACTTGAGATCACTTGTGTTTTCTAAATGATGATTTTCATTGTTTTGAGGTAGTTCAATATCATTTGAAACACAATGGTTATAGACTATCTTGGATAATGAGCTTGAGTCATGTTAGGGCACTAGTGATAGACATAGGATTGCCGTCTCCTTGTTTAAGGAGTGTGATGTTCTAAAGGGGCCCCCTGGATGAGATGATTGAGAAAAGTGTATGGCCATACCCAGGTGACTGTGTTCATCTGATCTAATCATGCTCATCATATTGGAGCTACAAGCTTGACACGCTTGTCCAATAAGAACATCCAGTGGCAAAGGAAACATGTATGCCTAGTGATGTGGATTCACACTTGTGCTGTGTTTTGGGTGTAGTCTTGGAAGACTCTTTCCTTTATATCGGGAGACAGTGATGTGTTGCTAGATACCCCTCACTGATCGTGATAACGTGAGTTATCGTTACCGACATTTAAAGGAAACCCTCAGGGTCGCACAATTTGATGATATGGCTTACTTAAGTCAGATCGTGTGGACTGAATTGTTCGGGTTCAGTTTAAAGGGATTTAATCTCTGATTGTGAGTGAGATCTGGTCTGATCATGTTTGATTGATTAGAGCTTGAGATCGGTAAGCTTCGATTGAGAGATTGGATGCTAGATCGATGAGATCAGGAGCATCAGGAGATCAACGGTCAGATCTGAGCCTTAGGGTTTATTTGAGATCTGGACTTGATTGCTTGGCTTAATTGGTCTCTGGACCAAACCAATTTGAACCGGCTCGTTTAATGAGCGCATGGTTCAAGGGGAGAGGAGTTGGCGACATGTTCACTTGGCGTGAACGTTGGAGCGAAGTGTGGTGGCTATTTTTAGTAACCACGATCTCCACTTGGAGATGTTGTTCACGACCGAATAGAGTGCTCTCTATTCTCGCCTCTCGCCCATATTCCTCTTGACGCTTTCGTGTGTGGCGACACCTTGAAGGTAGAGGAGGATTCGGCCTAGAGAAGGACATCTCATCTTTCCCTTTCACTCGACAAGGACCTCTTGGAACCTTGCTAGCACAAGGAGCACCAAGGGAGGAAGCAACATCATCTTGTGTGTGACGATTTGGAGGAGAGCTCTCTTGTTCTCTTGCTTCCAAGGCGCCTTCCATTATATGGCTTCGGTATGAGTTCATTTCATGCTTTAAAGTTGATCATAATACATGCTATGTGATTTTGAAAGCCCTAGATTCCGCTAGAATGTTATTGCGCCTCCTATTAGGGTTTTCGCCCCCCTTGTGTAGGGGACCTTCAATTGGTATCAGAGCAGGTTTTCATGCATGTTTTATGATTGCTTGAAAATGATTGTGATCCATGTTTTGCGCAAATTCATAGATCTATAGTTACATGCTTTATGTTGGCGAAAATGCATGCTAGTAATAGATATGATTTTCTCCTTAGCGCATGTTAAGTTGGCGCATATATTATGTTGTAGTTTTTCTTAAAACTTAAACACTTGCGCGTATACCACTAGATCTACGGCCTTACATTAAATCCTTAGACGGGTTATTAGGGTTGAAGTCACCCCCTAGGTTAGATCCAAAAGTCTGATCAGACCATCTGACAGCCTTGACGGGTTGACCAGGTAGCACCTGTGCGCAAGCACGTGGTGGCTACAGGTCGACTGCAGACAGGCGTGTAGCGATGTCTGATTGAGACAACTAGTGAACACACATGAGTTAGGCCCGGGGTCACACCCGCTTGCCAGACCTCATTGTGGTTGTTCAGCCCTGGCGCATGCATTGTTGACCTTATGGTCGACTCAAGTCAGTTAGGACTTGGTGCATGCAAGGGCAGTGGATCTGACTAGGATGGATGAGTGGATCCCTAGTAATGGACCGTTGTAAGGTTGTAGGGCAAATAAGGAAATTAAAATTGATGCCTATGGGTTTTCGAAATTTAAATTTTCTTGAGTGGATCACATGTTGATTGATGCCATATGTTTGTCTATTTACTCTTATGTGGGCTGCCCGTTTTTAATGTGTGCTGTGCTGGGGCCTGCGTGCCTGGGAATTAATTGTAAATTAATTTTTATTTTTGTGATCTGCGAATCACAGTTTAATTAATTTATAATGTGTAATTGACCTGCGTGTCAATCTTGTCTAGATAGTTAAATTTGTAATTTAATTAGACAAGAGCACAGAGCACACTTGGCAGAGGCGTTTGCAGCAGTGGCTGGACCAGGTGGGAGGTCTAGGGTTCGACCCTAGGACCTGGCGCAAATTCCTGGTGGGCGCACCAGAGCTGCAGATGGCGCTTGGGCCCAGGTTTGGGCCAGATGAGCAGCAAAAGCCCTATGAAGAAAAGCAAGTCAAGACTTAAGTTAAATTAAGGTCTTACTAGGGCTATGGGCTTTTACCACATAAGATTCATGCTCTCTTTTATTATTGTTTAAATATTAGAATTGCATGATTAGTTTATCTTCTGCTATCACCATAGGAATTGCATGATAGTGAAGAAGATAAAAAGACCGTTAAAATCCAACGCTAAAATATCAAGCTCGTAAGCCTTCTGACGCGAAACCTCACTGTTCTGATTATCGTTGGAGCCGTGTTGTACCCACTCAGTGGGCACGTCCATCTATCTTCAGACGGTGTGGGATTACACCTGTGTGTTACAGAGTAGGGATTTATCCCTTCTCGTTGCTCAGCATAGCACATGGTGGTCCAGGGAGTAGGTCGGGTCAGCTTGACCATGTAGGCTACATATGTGGCGCATATGGTAGCACATGGAGGCAGCCATCTGTGGGATCAGAGACTGTGTTGTACCAACTCAGTTGGCACAGTCTGCTGGATTGCCCAGATGAAGGGGAATCGCACGGGTTGGCGATCGGCAGGGACTGCCTACCGGAGATTAGTGCTTGTACTCTCTGTGCATCTTATCTCGCCTGAGCGGGACGCGGAGACCAAGTATGAAATCCGGATCCCATCTCACTAAAAGAGTGTCTACTCTTTCGGACTGTTTAATGGATTTTTCAGTCAGATAAAATAGTGAGAAAAAGAATCTTTCTTAAGTCCTGATTGATTCTTAACATTGATACTGACCTTGCTGTTCTTGCATTGTTGTAGATACCTGCAGCAACGAACACCATGAACTTCAATGTGCGATCCCTACTAGAAAGGGAGAAGTTTGCTGGGCCGAACTTCTCTGACTGGTTTGGACACCTTAAGATCGTTCTTAAGGCAGAGAGGAAACTGTATGTCCTCGAGACGGCGATACCGCCTCAGCCCGCTCCGAACGCCGCAAGGGCGGTTCGGGAAGCCTATGAAAAGCACGTCAATGATAGCATTGATGTCGCTTGCCTGATGCTAGCGTCTATGACGCCACCCGCTGCAGCGTCAGCATGAGGATATGTCTGCTATAGACATGATAGCGAACCTCAAGATGCTGTATGCTGCACAGGCGAGGACAGAGCGCTATAATCTGACAAAGCTTTTCTTTCAGAGCAAACTGGCTAAAGGGAGCCCAGTGGGAGCTCACGTGCTCAAGATGATTGGGCACAAGGAGGCTCTAGAGAAACTGGGGCATACCATCAACCAGGAGCTTGCTGTGGATATTATTCTGCAGTCTCTCCCGCCTTCATTCGACGCGTTCATTATTAACTTTAATATGAACAAAATCGATTGTACTCCGGCAGAGCTGCTGAATATGCTCTTGACTACTGAGGAGACTCTGAAGGGAAAGCCTTCGACCTCTGTCTTAATGGTTCCTTCCAGGAACAAGAAGAAGGGGAAGAAGGGCAAGACCCTTGTCAAGAGCTACAGCAAGGCTCTGAAGCAGAAGGTGAAGCGGTCTAAGGAATACAGGTGTTTCCACTGTGGCCAGCTGGGTCACTGGAAAAAGGACTGTAAAGCGCTCCAAGGAGATAAGAGGGGAAGCATCGCTTCTGGCTTAGGTATATTCGTGACTGAGGTCATGTTTTCTTCTTCTATATCATGGGTGTTGGACACTGCATGTGGAGTTCACATTTGTTCAAATGTGCAGGAACTCAAGAGAAGAAGGCAGGTGGGACAGCATGAGGTGGACCTACGCGTTGGAAACGGGGCACGGGTTGCTGCTGTTGCTGTAGGAGACTATTTCATTTCTTTACCATCTGGAATTGTATTGGAACTAGACAATTGTTATTTTGTTCCCAGTATTACTAAAAATATTATCTCCATTCCTGCTCTTGTCAGGAAGGGATTTTCCTTTGAATGCAATATTTCAAAGTGTGTCTTATCTTATGATAATATTGTTTATGCAACTGGTTCAATTAGCAATGGGTTATACATGTTGGACATGGAATGTTCTATACAGAAAATTGATATTAAGAAAGCCAAGAATGCAGATGACAGCACCTTGCTATGGCATAGTCGTTTAGGCCATATTAACGAGAAACGCATTAAGCGGTTGCATGATCATGGACTGCTGGGATCATTCTCCTATAAGGAGATTGATACATGCAAAGCTTGTTTGATGGGTAAAATGACGAAGTCACCTTTTCCTCACAAAGGTCAAAGGGCTTCAGGTTTACTTGACCTTATACACAGTGATGTGTGTGGGCCATTTAGTAAACATGCCAGAGGTGGCTATCAGTACTTCATTACCTTTACTGATGATTTCAGTAGATATGGGTATGTCTATTTAATGAGACATAAAAGTGAATCTTTTGACAAGTTCAAAGAGTTCAAGAATGAAGTACAAAATCAGCTAGGCCGAAATATCAAGGCACTTTGCTCAGATCGAGGTGGAGAATACCTAAGTCATATGTTTACTGACTATCTAAAGGAGTGTGGGATTATCTCACAGCTCACTCCGCCAGGAACACCGCAATGGAATGGTGTGTCCGAGAGGAGAAATAGAATGTTACTTGATATGGTTCGTTCTATGATGAGTCAGGCTACTCTTCCATATTCCTTTTGGGGTTTTGCACTGGAAACAGCTGCAAAGGTACTAAACCGAGTGCCATCCAAGGCCGTTTCAAAAACTCCATATGAATTATGGTATGGGAAACAGCCAAGCTTGACATTTATCAGGATCTGGGGCTGCGAGGCTTATGTCAAAAAGCTCGCCTCTGGGAAACTAGAGAGCAGATCTGACAAATGCATCTTTGTCGGTTACCCTAAGGAAACTAAGGGTTATTATTTCTACGATCCCAAAGAGAACAAGGTTTTTGTTGCTCGGACGGCCATATTTCTTGAGAAGGAGTTTCTTCTGCAAGAGGCCAGTGGGAGAGAAATAAAGCTGGATGAGAATCCAGAGGAAGGACAAAGTGATCAAGCAAAGTTGGATGAGCCCGAGCCGGTGGAACAGGTTATTGAACAACCTGAGGCTCAGATATCACGGGAACCGCGAAGATCGGGTAGGATTCGTCGACAGCCTGAGCGCTATGACGGAGTCTACATCATTGATAATGATGAACCCCTCACTTATGCGGATGCGGTCAGTGGACCGGAATCAGCGAGATGGCTTGAAGCTATGCGCGCCGAGATGGACTCCATGTCAGATAACCAAGTTTGGGATTTGGTTGATCCGCCTCCGGGGGTTATCCCTATAGGCTGTAAATGGATCTTCAAGAAGAAGATTGACATGGATGGTAACGTAGTTACCTATAAAGGCAGGCTAGTTGCGAAAGGTTTCAAACAAATCTACGGGATAGATTATGATGAAACTTTCTCACCTGTAGCCATGTTTAAGTCTATTCGGATTCTTTTCGCGATAGCTGCATATTATGATTATGAGATCTGGCAGATGGATGTGAAAACAGCTTTCCTTAATGGAAATCTGGATGAGGATGTGTATATGACACAACCTGAGGGTTTCACTGATCCATCAGATCGTCATAAGATATGCAAGTTAAAGAAGTCCATTTATGGACTTAAGCAAGCATCAAGAAGCTGGAATATTCGTTTTGATGAATCAGTCACGGAATTTGGTTTCATCAAGAACAAGGATGACCCGTGTGTATATAAGAGGTTTAGTGGGAGCGTAATTACTTTCCTAGTCCTCTACGTCGATGATATCTTGATCATTGGAAATGACATTCCTAAAATGCATGCTGTGAAGGCATGGTTAAGGAAATGTTTCCAGATGAAAGATTTAGGAGAAGCAGCCTATGTATTAGGTGTGAAGATCTACAGAGATAGATCTAAGAGGCTTCTCGGGCTGTGCCAGAGTACTTACATCGATAAAGTCCTGGAGAGATTTCATTTAGAGAATTCTAAACGAGGATATCTTCCAGTCAGACATGGTCTGAATCTTTCGAAGAGTCAGTGTCCACAAACACAGACTGAGAAAGATGAAATGGACAATACGCCTTATGCTTCGGCTATTGGTTCCATTATGTATGCGATGTTGTGTACTCGCCCAGACGTCGCTTACGGGTTAAGCGTGACCAGTCGGTTCCAAAGTAATCCAGGTCAGGCACACTGGATTGCAGTCAAGAACATCTTAAAATATCTGCGGAGGACCAAAGATATGTTCTTGATATATGGTGGTCAGGAAGAACTCAGTATTGAAGGATATACTGATGCTTCGTTCCAGTCTGACCAGGATGATTTCCGATCGCAATCAGGCTATGTTTTTAGCTTGAATGGAGGAGCAGTGGTGTGGAAGAGCTTCAAACAGTCAACTGTTGCTGATTCCACAACAGAAGCCGAGTATGTTGCAGCCTCGGAAGCATCCAAGGAGGCAGTGTGGATTCGTAAGTTCGTGAGAGAACTTGGTGTTGTTCCTTCGAGTGCAGATCCTTTGGTTATCTTCTGTGATAACACTGGAGCAATCGCACAAGCAAAGGAACCACGGTCGCACCAGAAGTCCAAGCACATACAGAGACGGTTTCATTTGATCAGGGAGATCATAGATCGTGGCGAGATCAAAATCTGCAAGGTTCATACAGATGACAATCTGGCAGACCCGCTTACCAAGCCTCTGGCGCAGCAGAAGCATGAGAAGCACTGTAATAATATGGGTTTGAGATTTCTCAACCATTAGATTAAGTGCAAGTGGGAGATTGTTGGGGTATGCCCTTAAGCCTAATGTTTGAGGCCTTGGGAATGTATCAGTATCATGTAATAAACTGTTATGTTTATAAAGGCATGGTTATTATTCAGTTAGCTACATTGTCTGCTGCAATATATGTTCTTCTGAATAATGTCTCAAAGCTGTTCAGCTAGGCTGACAGGCAATAAAGTCCTTAGTCGATATATCTTGGTGAACATGAGACAGCCTTGATATGGTTAAGACTAATATGTGTTCTAGTCTTATAGGATACTTCGAGCATGGAATAAGATGTAGACTCATGGGTACATTGGATGTACTGGACAGACCCTACTAGGATGTTCAATTGTTTGTCGCAATGTGAATAATCTTTGAATATGACAAGTGGCACATTTCCTCTGACTTGAGATCACTTGTGTTTTCTAAATGATGATTGTCATTGTTTTGAGGTAGTTCAATATCATTTGAAACACAATGGTTATAGACTATCTTGGATAATGAGCTTGAGTCATGTTAGGGCACTAGTGATAGACATAGGATTGCCGTCTCCTTGTTTAAGGAGTGTGATGTTCTAAAGGGGCCCCCTGGATGAGATGATTGAGAAAAGTGTATGGCCATACCCAGGTGACTGTGTTCATCTGATCTAATCATGCTCATCATATTGGAGCTACAAGCTTGACACGCTTGTCCAATAAGAACATCCAGTGGCAAAGGAAACATGTATGCCTAGTGATGTGGATTCACACTTGTGCTGTGTTTTGGGTGTAGTCTTGGAAGACTCTTTCCTTTATATCGGGAGACAGTGATGTGTTGCTAGATACCCCTCACTGATCGTGATAACGTGAGTTATCGTTACCGACATTTAAAGGAAACCCTCAGGGTCGCACAATTTGATGATATGGCTTACTTAAGTCAGATCGTGTGGACTGAATTGTTCGGGTTCAGTTTAAAGGGATTTAATCTCTGATTGTGAGTGAGATCTGGTCTGATCATGTTTGATTGATTAGAGCTTGAGATCGGTAAGCTTCGATTGAGAGATTGGATGCTAGATCGATGAGATCAGGAGCATCAGGAGATCAACGGTCAGATCTGAGCCTTAGGGTTTATTTGAGATCTGGACTTGATTGCTTGGCTTAATTGGTCTCTAGACCAAACCAATTTGAACCGGCTCGTTTAATGAGCGCATGGTTCAAGGGGAGAGGAGTTGGCGACATGTTCACTTGGCGTGAACGTTGGAGCGAAGTGTGGTGGCTATTTTTAGTAACCACGATCTCCACTTGGAGATGTTGTTCACGACCGAATAGAGTGCTCTCTATTCTCGCCTCTTGCCCATATTCCTCTTGACGCTTTCGTGTGTGGCGACACCTTGAAGGTAGAGGAGGATTCGGCCAAGAGAAGGACATCTCATCTTTCCCTTTCACTCGACAAGGACCTCTTGGAACCTTGCTAGCACAAGGAGCACCAAGGGAGGAAGCAACATCATCTTGTGTGTGACGATTTGGAGGAGAGCTCTCTTGTTCTCTTGCTTCCAAGGCGCCTTCCATTATATGGCTTCGGTATGAGTTCATTTCATGCTTTAAAGTTGATCATAATACATGCTATGCGATTTTGAAAGCCCTAGATTCCGCTAGAATGTTATTGCGCATCCTATTAGGGTTTTCGCCCCCCTTGTGTAGGGGTGATGTAGGGGGGAAGCGTGTGACAACAAACTACTAAACTTAAATTCAGTTATTTATTTTTGAATTTTCAGAAAACAACATATTCATGAAATAGCTAGAATTCCAGGAGTTCAGAAAATTATTATTTAGCAAATGTGGCAAATGTCATAGAGGGGTTCCAATCATTCAATATTCAACTAAATGAACTGCATTGTAGAACTAAATTAGTTCTTTGCATGCGTATCAAAATGGAGAGTAGACTCCTACTCGAGCATATAGATTTTGTGCAACCAATATAGCTACTCAGATCGGAAAGTTAAAACTGCACAGAATTTTATTAGATTACTACTTTTGCAATGCTTTCTTAGGTGTACCGATGAATCTTTAGTAGGACCAACTGTTCCTTATGGTGGACAGAAACATGGTCTTCCTAACCGTTTTAGATATTATAGGTTCCTTCCTGTCGAAGCACATCAAATACCTGCATAAAATACGCTAAACAGATTAAATAAGAAGACTATGCAGGAGTTGATCAATTTACGAAAAGTTGATGTGTCTTGGAGAATGATCCATTCGATTTGCGTTTCTTCCAACTGATCCGAATGATAGAGGAGGATCAGGTCTTGCTAATGGATCCAATGATCAGAGCTGGAGACTTATCCGAGCAAGTTAAAAAAAACCTGCAGAAACAAGGATATTCAGTTTAGCACCAAGGTTAAGAACAAACAGCGAACGTGAAAACAGAACGAGAAAAGCTGGCGAGATCGATGACGCTGCAGCACGGATTGTTCGTCGGTGGCACTGGAGCACTGGAAAGGCGAGGAGGCGTCGGTTTCGTCGGAACACCGACGGCTGGTGGTGGGGCGAGGCGAGGGAGGCAACGCAGGCGGAGGCGGGGATGCGCTGTTCAGCAGAACAGGGAGATGCGCGTGAGGAACAGAGTTCGTCGCCGGACAACCGGAGGTGCACGAACTCAGAACCTGCTACTACTGGGAGATGCTGTGGCTGACGAGAGGACGTGGCCGGAGTTTGGAGATGAAAGATGGCCGAACGGAGGAGATCGACGATGAAGACGGATCTGAGGCGGAAACTGGGCGGAAACAGGGAAAAACGAGCGTGGGGCAGAGTTGGTCGCCGTTCGTCCGGTGGTGGCCGTTCGCCGGACCTGCTACAACTGGGAGTTGATGAGGTTGTGGTGACGATGTGGCTGGAGTTTCGTGGTGGATGGTGGCCGAACGGAGGAGAACGGTGCTGGAAGACGGCACCAGGACGGAAGGCTGGCGAGAACAGGGGATTCGAACGGACGTTCGATTCCGGTGATCGGACGGAAGGTTTGGCGGATGCCGGCGGCTAGAGCTTCATCTTGGGGAGGAGGAGTGACGCCCGAAGTTTTGTGAGGATCAGACCGGCGGATCGTCGGCGGCGTGCTCACAATCTTTCGAAAATCAGGAAAGTGAAGTTGCAGACGGTTGCAGCGAACAGAGAAGGAGAATTAGAGGTAGAAGAAGAGAATAGAGAGGAGAGGAGGAAGGAGGGGCTCTGCCCTAGAAGGAGGAGGAGAAGAGAAGGGTAGGCGACACAAGCGCCTCAGAGGAGAAAGGAGACATCCGATTCCATGGACGAAGAAACCATTTCCATTCAACAAAATCTCAAATCTGTTTGTACAAGGTTCAAGCTTTGATACATATAGGGGAAGATTGGGAGAGACGTTGCTGCAAAGAGACGTTGGTGTTTCCTTGTTTGAACGACTGCAGCGATGGCATTGGAGCTTTCCTCCTTCGATTGCTGAAGAGAAACGTTGAACTTTCCTTGTGAGGTGCGAAGGTAACGTTGCAGCTTCCAACTTTGGCTGAAGAAGAGCGTTGGCTGCAAGCGTGCGTTGAACCGTTCAGCGTTGAAGATGATCTTGATGCAGATTTGAAGTTGGCGCAAGTCGCATGGCTAGATTGGCTGATTTGTGGAGAGTACAACTTATTCTGGAAAGTGTCTCGACCATAACATGAAGTAGTTGAAGTTATTCTTTTCTTTATTTTGAGCTAGCATTTGGAGTGAGTCTTGCTAGCTTATTCGCGAGCCTCCAAGTCTTTCTCTATGGCAATCTTAAACTCCATTTGTACCTTCTTGGCCTGTGATCTCTGCCCCCATCATTTCTCCCCGGGTGAAAAAAATTCTTCCCCGAAGAATTGTTCTTGTGGCGATGGAGAAATTTTTGAGAGGCAAGAGCTAGTTGTTCTTCCAGGATCTGAATCTTCAAAATGTTGTTAGCATCACAACATCTTGTCTTGTTGTTCCTTGTCCACGATCCAAGCTGCATATCGAGGGTACCTGCATTGAATTCCCTTTCTCGGCCATACTCATTAGTAAAGTTGTCATAGAAAATCATAGGATTTAGCAAAGAACAAGGAATGACAAAATCAATATATTCAACTTCAATAAGTGCAGAGTGAAAAGCATGTTTGAGTTCATTGTGTTTTGTTGATCCTAATGGTGGCTTAAGGGTGTGGGTAGAAGGACCTAACAGACAAGATTCAAGGATCATAGGGTCCTGGAAGAGATCTTCTAAGTCTAGGGGTTGACCTAAAGGTTGAGGATTAGGATCCAGGTCAAGCTCAAAAGGATCTAACTTAGGTTCCAAGTGAGGTTCAAGAAGACCTATGGGTTTGGGTTCAACTGGATTTTTAGGCAAGTCATCTTTAGGTTTGCTAGAGGTAGTGCTAAGGTCAAGTTGAGAACCTGTGGGTATAGGTCCTAAAATTGAAGGTAATGGCTCTATTGGACACTTAGGTTGAGACAAGTCTACAGTGGTCTCTATGGGCAACTCAGGGGTAGCTTGACTCTCAGACAAGTCAACTATGGGTTCTTGAGCTGGATTGCTAGACTCAAGTTGAGGACCTATGGGTATGGGCCCTAAAATTGAAGGTTGAGGTATGGGTTCTACCTCATGGTTTGACTCCTCATGACTTACTTGTTCAGGTTCAGTGGTATCTTCAAGACATGAGTTAGGCTCTAAAATAGGCTCTATGGTTTGCTCAAGCTCTAAAGGGGTTGAACTCTTATGTTCTTTTAATTGCCCTATGAATTCTCCTAAAATTTGCTTCATCTCTTTAATATCTTCACGCATTTCCTTTGCAAATATTGACATTTCATCTTTAGGGTAAACAAAGTGTTCTAAACCTTTATGAATAAAACTATAACACCAAGGTTTTGTAAAATAATATCCTTGAAAATCATGCATAAATTCTTTCCCTAATAAGATGTCAAAACCTTTTAGACTCATCACATCACACCAAATGTTTGTTTTGATATTGTCTAGCATAATGGGAACTAAGCATTGATAGTCAACAAAAGTCATAGTCAAATCATCCCAAGTTACGTAGTAAGGGTTATGACGTTTATCTTTGGTGAGACCAAATTGTTCAAGGGCATCAATAGATATAAAATTAAACTTTACAAAGTGATCAATAATAGTTCTACTCTTATAACCATTACACCAAACATAAGTTTTGAAACTAGTAGGACTACGGGTGAGTCTTTGATATCCATCTCTAGAAAAGATTAAGTCTCTTTGATTATACCGATGCATGATAAACAAGAAACTTAGCAAGCAGGAAAAGACTATTGTTTGAGTGCAAAAACTATAAACGAACCTAGCAATAAATCAGAATTGATTGCAGCAAGTTGATGACAACAATGTGAACAAGGCTGAAAAACAAAATTCAGAAATCAAATGCAGAATTTATAATCCTAATTTAGCATCAAAATCACTATGTCAAGGCTGCACTCATAGGTGTCCAAGCTGAGATATATTGGTGGTAAAAGTAGCTGCAGTTTGATAGGGATTAAGTATTGCAGGCTGCGAATTTCAAGCTGCAAATTTCAGATTCACAAAGCTGAAAAAACCCAGATGTTAATATTCAGAAATGAAGTGCAGAATTCAGCATATAGAGTATATTTCAATAGCCTGCAATTTGATATAGATAATGTGCAGCGATAGGGTGAAAACAAATCAGGAATCTCAGAATTTTAATGGTTCAAAACTGCAGAATTTAAAGAACCGAGAGTGGAGTACAAGTGCAGAATTAATTAGAACTTTGCAAAAATTCAAATGCAGTTTTCTTTGGCAAATTTATGCAGTTTTCTTTGGCAAATTGTTTAATGCAAGCAATTTTTTTTTTTTTCTAATCAATAAAGAGCAAATAACTTAACTAACATGCAGAAGCAATGAAGGCAACAAAACATGAAAGCATAAACTAAGAATAAAAATTTTTTTTTTTTTTTTTAAATGCAAGTAATTAGCAAAACATGCAAAAGCAATAAGCAATAAACCATGAAAACCAGAACTAACATTTTTTTTTTTTTTTTTTGCAAAGAACAAAGCAAGGATCGTGTGGGCAGACAAGAGTTGCTCACAAACCTCCTCTGATACCAAACTGATGTAGGGGGGAAGCGTGTGACAACAAACTACTAAACTTAAATTCAGTTATTTATTTTTGAATTTTCAGAAAACAACATATTCATGAAATAGCTAGAATTACAGGAGTTCAGAAAATTATTATTTAGCAAATGTGGCAAATGTCATAGAGGGGTTCCAATCATTCAATATTCAACTAAATGAACTGCATTGTAGAACTAAATTAGTTCTTTGCATGCGTATCAAAATGGAGAGTAGACTCCTACTCGAGCATATAGATTTTGTGCAACCAATATAGCTACTCAGATCGGAAAGTTAAAACTGCACAGAATTTTATTAGATTACTACTTTTGCAATGCTTTCTTAGGTGTACCGATGAATCTTTAGTAGGACCAACTGTTCCTTATGGTGGACAGAAACATGGTCTTCCTAACCGTTTCAGATATTATAGGTTCCTTCCTGTCGAAGCACATCAAATACCTGCATAAAATACGCTAAACAGATTAAATAAGAAGACTATGCAGGAGTTGATCAATTTACGAAAAGTTGATGTGTCTTGGAGAATGATCCATTCGATTTGCGTTTCTTCCAACTGATCCGAATGATAGAGGAGGATCAGGTCTTGCTAATGGATCCAATGATCAGAGCTGGAGACTTATCCGAGCAAGTTAAAAAAAACCTGCAGAAACAAGGATATTCAGTTTAGCACCAAGGTTAAGAACAAACAGCGAACGTGAAAACAGAACGAGAAAAGCTGGCGAGATCGATGACGCTGCAGCACGGATTGTTCGTCGGTGGCACTGGAGCACTGGAAAGGCGAGGAGGCGTCGGTTTCGTCGGAACACCGACGGCTGGTGGTGGGGCGAGGCGAGGGAGGCAACGCAGGCGGAGGCGGGGATGCGCTGTTCAGCAGAACAGGGAGATGCGCGTGAGGAACAGAGTTCGTCGCCGGACAACCGGAGGTGCACGAACTCAGAACCTGCTACTACTGGGAGATGCTGTGGCTGACGAGAGGACGTGGCCAGAGTTTGGAGATGAAAGATGGCCGGACGGAGGAGATCGACGATGAAGACGGATCTGAGGCGGAAACTGGGCGGAAACAGGGAAAAACGAGCGTGGGGCAGAGTTGGTCGCCGTTCGTCCGGTGGTGGCCGTTCGCCGGACCTGCTACAACTGGGAGTTGATGAGGTTGTGGTGACGATGTGGCCGGAGTTTCGTGGTGGATGGTGGCCGAACGGAGGAGAACGGTGCTGGAAGACGGCACCAGGACGGAAGGCTGGCGAGAACAGGGGATTCGAACGGACGTTCGATTCCGGTGATCGGACGGAAGGTTTGGCGGATGCCGGCGGCTAGAGCTTCATCTTGGGGAGGAGGAGTGACGCCCGAAGTTTTGTGAGGATCAGACCGGCGGATCGTCGGCGGCGTGCTCACAATCTTTCGAAAATCAGGAAAGTGAAGTTGCAGACGGTTGCAGCGAACAGAGAAGGAGAATTAGAGGTAGAAGAAGAGAATAGAGAGGAGAGGAGGAAGGAGGGGCTCAGCCCTAGAAGGAGGAGGAGAAGAGAAGGGTAGGCGACACAAGCGCCTCAGAGGAGAAAGGAGACATCCGATTCCATGGACGAAGAAACCATTTCCATTCAACAAAATCTCAAATCTGTTTGTGCAAGGTTCAAGCTTTGATACATATAGGGGAAGATTGGGAGAGACGTTGCTGCAAAGAGACGTTGGTGTTTCCTTGTTTGAACGACTGCAGCGATGGCATTGGAGCTTTCCTCCTTCGATTGCTGAAGAGAAACGTTGAACTTTCCTTGTGAGGTGCGAAGGTAACGTTGCAGCTTCCAACTTTGGCTGAAGAAGAGCGTTGGCTGCAAGCGTGCGTTGAACCGTTCAGCGTTGAAGATGATCTTGATGCAGATTTGAAGTTGGCGCAAGTCGCATGGCTAGATTAGCTGATTTGTGGAGAGTACAACTTATTCTGGAAAGTGTCTCGACCATAACATGAAGTAGTTGAAGTTATTCTTTTCTTTATTTTGAGCTAGCATTTGGAGTGAGTCTTGCTAGCTTATTCGCGAGCCTCCAAGTCTTTCTCTATGGCAATCTTAAACTCCATTTGTACCTTCTTGGCCTGTGATCTCTGCCCCCATCAAGGGGACCTTCAGAATCAGCAACAGTTGACTGTTTGAAACTTTTCCACACCACTGCTCCTCCATTCAAGCTAAAAACATAGCCTGATTGCGATCGAAAATCATCCTGGTCAGACTGGAACGAAGCGTCAGTATATCCTTCAATACTGAGTTCTTCCTGACCACCATATATCAAGAACATATCTTTGGTCCTCCGCAGATATTTTAAAATGTTCTTGACTGCAATCCAGTGTGCCTGACCTGGATTACTTTGGAACCGACTGGTCACGCTTAACCCGTAAGCGACGTCCGGGCGAGTACACAACATCGCATACATTATGGACCCAATAGCCGAAGCATAAGGCGTATTGTCCATGTCATCTTTCTCAGTCTGTGTTTGTGGACACTGACTCTTCGAAAGATTCAGACCATGTCTGACTGGAAGATATCCTCTTTTAGAATTCTCTAAATGAAATCTCTCCAGGACTTTATCGCTGTAAGTACTCTGGCACAGCCCGAGAAGCCTCTTAGATCTATCCCTGTAGATCTTCACACCTAATACATAGGCTGCTTCTCCAAAATCTTTCATCTGAAAACATTTCCTTAACCATGCCTTAACGGCATGCATTTCAGGAATGTCATTTCCAATGATCAAGATATCATCGACGTAGAGGACTAAGAAAGTAATCACGCTCCCACTAAACCTCTTATATACACACGGGTCATCCTCGTTCTTGATGAAACCAAATTCACTGATTGATTCATCAAAACGAATATTCCAGCTTCTAGATGCTTGTTTAAGTCCATAAATGGACTTCTTTAACTTGCATATCTTATGACGATCTGATGGATTAGTGAATCCTTCTGGTTGTGTCATATACACATCCTCATCCAGATTTCCATTAAGGAAAGCCGTCTTCACATCCATTTGCCAGATCTCATAATCGTAATATGCTGCTATCGCGAAAAGAATCCGAATAGACTTAAACATAGCTACAGGTGAGAAAGTTTCATCATAATCTATCCCGTAGATTTGTTTGAAACCTTTCGCAACTAGCCTGCCTTTATAGGTAACCACGTTACCATCCATGTCAATCTTCTTCTTGAAGATCCATTTACAGCCTATAGGGATTACTCCCGGAGGCGGATCAACCAAATCCCAGACTTAGTTATCTGACATGGAGTCCATCTCGGCGCGCATAGCTTCAAGCCATCTCGCTGACTCCGGTCCACTGACCGCATCCGCATAAGTGAGGGGTTCATCATGATCAATGATGTAGACTCCGTCATAGCGCTCAGGCTGTCGACGGATCCTTCCCGATCTTCGCGGTTCCCGTGATATCTGAGCCTCAGGTTGTTCAGTAACCTGTTCTACCGGCTCAGGCTCATCCAACTGTGCTTGACCACTTTGTCCTTCCTCTGGATTCTCATCCAGCTTTATTTCTCTCCCACTGGCTTCTTGCAGAAGAAACTCCTTCTCAAGAAATATGGCCGTCCGAGCAACAAATACCTTGTTCTCTTTGGGATCGAAGAAATAATAACCCTTAGTTTCCTTAGGGTAATCGACAAAGATACATTTGTCAGATCTGCTCTCTAGTTTCCCAGAGGCGAACTTTTTGACATAAGCCTCGCAGCCCCAGATCCTGATAAATGTCAAGCTCGGCTGTTTCCCATACCATAACTCATATGGCGTCTTTGAAACTGCCTTGGATGGCACTCGGTTTAGTACCTTTGCAGCTGTTTCCAGTGCAAAACCCCAAAAGGAATATGGAAGAGTAGCCTGACTCATCATAGAACGAACCATATCAAGTAACGTTCTATTTCTCCTTTCGGACACACCATTCCATTGCGGTGTTCCTGGCGGAGTGAGCTGTGAGATAATCCCACACTCCTTCAGATAGTCAGTAAACGCATGACTCAAGTATTCTCCACCTCGATCAGAACGAAGTGCCTTGATATTTCGGCCTAACTGATTCTGTACTTCATTCTTGAACTCTTTGAACTTGTCAAAAGATTCACTCTTATGTCTCATCAGATAGACATACCCATATCTACTGAAATCATCAGTGAAGGTAATGAAGTACTGATAGCCACCTCTGGCATGTTTACTAAATGGCCCACACACATCACTGTGTATAAGGTCAAGTAAACCTGAAGCCCTTTGACCTTTGTTAAGAAAAGGTGACTTCGTCATTTTACCCATTAAACAAGCCTTGCATGTATCAATCTCCTCATAGGAGAATGATCCCAGCAGTCCATGATCATGCAACCGCTTAATGCGCTTCTTGTTAATATGGCCTAAACGACTATGCCATAGCAAGGTGCTGTCATCAGCATACTTAGCTTTCTTAATATCAATATTTTGTATAGAACATTCCATGTCCAACATGAATAACCCATTGTTAATTGAACCAGTAGCATAAACAATATTATCTAAAGAAAGAACACACTTTGAAATATTGCATTCAAAGGAAAATCCCTTCCTGACAAGAGCAGGAATGGAGATAATATTTTTAGTAATGCTGGGAACAAAGTAACAATTGTCTAGTTCCAATACAAGTCCAGATGGCAAAGAGATGAAATAGTCTCCTACAGCAACAGCAGCAACCCGTGCCCCGTTTCCAACTCGTAGGTCCACCTCATGCTGTCCCACCTGTCTTCTTCTCTTGAGTTCCTGTTGTAGGAACCCCTAATCATAAGGGGGCAAAACCCTAAGCATGGCGCTAATGTAAAATATGCAAGCGGAAGCAAGGGTTCAAGATCATTTGCATGCCATATGTTCAACTATAATCGATTGAATAGATTGAGATAAAAATCATACCAACGCCATATGCTTGGAAGTCGGCTTGGATAAAGAGAACAAAGTGGATCTCCTCCACAAGTTCACACACAAGGTGAAGATGCTTACTCCTTGCGGTCTCTTGTGCTAGCAAGACACCCAAGCCTTCAAGTGTCGAATGGAAGGGGATGATGAACCTCTTGGCCGAGAGCTTCTCTTGCTCAACCTCTCCTTCTCTTCGTCAATCACCACCCAACCAAAGTCGAATGCGTTGAAGAGAAGAGCGCAAACGCATATGCGTTTTTGGCATTGAAGTGAGTGAAACCGGCCCTTGATGACTTTCCATAAATGGAAGCTCATCAAGTCCATGCGCTCAACTCAACCCAAACGCATTTTAGGATTGAACCATGCGTTCACCATTGTGAACCGGTTCAAGCCAAAATGTCAAATCGGCTTTGGTTCAACAAACCAAACCGAAATAGCTCTAGCCACTTGGTCTAGACCCAATTGAACCCCCAAGGCTCATGATCTAACCATTCATCATCTGATGCCCTTGATCTCTCCGATCTAGCATCACCTCTCTCGATCGAAGCTTACCGATCTCAAGTCCTAATCAATCAAACATGATCAGACCAGATCTCACTTACAATCAGAGATTAAATCCCTTTAATCTGAACTCAAAGAATCCAGTCCATACGATCTGACTCAAGTAAGCCATATCACCAAATTGTGCGACCCTGAGGGTTTCCTCTAAATGTCGGTAACGATAACTTACGTTATCACGATCAGTGAGGGGTATCTAGCAACACATCACTGTCTCCCGATATAAAGGAAAGAGTCTTCCAAGACTACTCCCAAACCATAGCACAAGTGTGACTCAATTCACAAGGCATACATGTGTCCTTTGCCACTGGATGTTCTTATTGGACAAGCGGGTCAAGCTTGTAACTCCAATACGATGAGCATGATTAGATCAGATGCACATAGTCATCTGGGTATGGCCATACACTATCTCAATCATCTCATATAGGGGGGCCCTTAGAACACCACACTCCTTAAACAAGGAGACGGCAATCCTTTATCTATCACTAGTGCCCTAACCTGATTCAAGCTCACCATCCAAGATAGTCTATAATCATTATATTTCAAATGATATTGAACTACCTCAAAACAATGACAATCATCATTTAGAAACACAAGTGATCTCAAGTCAAAGGACATGTGCCACTTGCTGCTTACAGGGATCATTCACATTGTGACAAGCAATGCAATATCCCAGTAGGGTCTGTCCAGTACATCCAATGTACCCATGAGTCTACATCTTATTCCATGCTCGAAGCATCCTATAAGATTAGCACTCATATTAGTCTCCATCATATCAAGGCTGGTGTGGGGTGGAGACACGTGATGTGCAAACCAGAAAGAAAGTAATTAAATCCTAAAATTACAATAAGCAGCCATAATTCATGATCAGATACTTAGCTGATCTGAGGAATCTGGGTTCAGTCCAACTGATCAGAATAATGGAGGAAGATCAGGTCTTGTTATTGGGTCCAATGATCAGAGCGCGTTCTTCCCCATCGTAGAAAAATCAGGTACATCAGGATCACCCAGCACGTTAATTATCTGCATTACAAAACGCTAATCAAGTTTAAGATTGGGTAAAGAAATAAACAGTTACAGGTGGATGGACTGTGTCCTCGTGAAGCAGCGGAGGATCGGGCGCATGAACTGGTCGACGTTGGTGGTTGCAGAGGCGTGGGGAAGGGTGGCTCGAGGCTGTAGGGACGCATTCCGGCGTGATGGCCGGCCGGCGGTGGCGTCTGGGTGCTAGGAGAAGGGCGGCGTCAACAATGCCTTGTTTATGGCGGAAACAGGGGAGGACACGGGATGGGGCAGAGGCTGCCAGCGCTCGTCGGAGACGGTCTGAACTCCCAACCTGCTACAACTGGAAGATCCTCAGGCCACGGCGAACTCGTGGCCGGAGTTTGGGGTCGAACGGGGGCTTGTCGGAGGAGATCGACGGCGATCAGTGGTGAAGGGCGGAAACAGGGGCGTGAGCTGAGGCGTCACCGGAAATCTTCCGATTCCGGCGATCCAGACGTCGGATGGGGCGATCCTGCCGGTTGTGGGTTCGACCTGAAAGGGAGGATGTGTGGCTGGAGTTTGAGGACGATCCGTCGGCCGGATCGTCGCCGGCGGTGAGGCGAATGGAGAGTTCCAGGCTGGATTCGGCGGGAAGCAGGGGAGTTTTGCGACAGCGGCGGAAGCTTGTTTAAACGAGGAAGAGGTGGAGAAGAGTGGCGTTCAGCTGGAGAAAAGGGAGAGGAGAGGTGCTCGGCACCTAGAGGAAGAGAGGGGAGAAGGAGACATCCGACAAACGGAGGAAAACTATTTCCATTGATTTCAACTTCAATTCGCATACATGTGAGAGATTACATTTTATAGAGCAGGAGGAAAAGGGTTAGCTGGAAAGTTTTTGTGACCGTTGGTTGTAATGCTCAAGGAAGTCTCCAACGTCTCCTTCTCATTTTCGTAAGTCACAGCCATCCTTTACATCATTGAGAGCTGCTTCAGCTTGTTTGGCTTGTCCTTCACGTAAGCGTTGCAGCCAAGTCTTCTCAATCTCCCTTATTTCTCTATTTGAGTTGACAGCACATCATCTTTGGACTTGAATAAGCTTGAACTAGCTTGAGCTTAGGAGATTTGATCGTAGTCATGGGACCTCATATTGTCATGGCAAAATAAGATGGATTAGTGCCTCTATAAACATAATTGTTGACTAAGTCTATGAATAATCAAGATTTACAATAATTATGCAAAAATTGACTAAGTCAAAATTAGATCAAATATCATGTGATATGCTCCTACATCATACACCCCTGGTTCAAGTGTTTCTACTCCTGGAGAAACTTAGGTTAATTAAAATGACTAGCAACAATTAAACTACTAGCATGGAAATTAACAATTTATCACGCTTAGGTGGAGGCCTATAGGTGTATTCATCTTTGAGGATAGGTAGGAAGAGGAGTTGATCATGCATAAGTTGAGTGGGTTGTCTTGTTTTAACCCCTAATGTACTTCTCACAATCAAGAAGCTAGGTGAAAGAAAATTCAGATTTAAACAAGACATATTAGCAAGCTCAAGTAGTCCATTATAGGATCTAAGAGAAGGAAAGATAAAATCAATATATTCAACTTGCAAAAGAGGTAAAGCACTCATGTTTTCACTTTGTTTGATTGACCTTACAGGTGGCTTAGGAGCGTGGGTAGTTGGATCTAAGAGGCATGACTCAAGGATCATGGGATCATGGGTCAAGTCTTCTAAGCCTTCAAGATGTGGTTCTCTTAATGATTGAGACTTGGGGTCTAGGTCAATGGCAAAAGGATCTAACATTGGTTCAAAGTGTGGTTCATCATGATCTATGGATGTGGATTCAACTTGGCTATCTAAGTCATCAATGATAAATGTTCCAAACTTAAGTTGTTTTATGCCTAATGGAGTCTCTATGGGCAATTGATTCTCACATGTGTTAATAATGGGTTCCTTAGTTGGAATAGATGTGCTAGAGTCAAGTTGAGGCATGTTTTCTAAAGGACCTATGGGTATGGGCCCTAAAATTGAAGGTAATGGTACTTCATGATTTATTTCTTCAAATTTAGTGGTTTCATCAAGACATGGTTTAGGTTCTAAAGTAGGCTCTAATGTTTGGTTGAACTCTAGAGGATTAGGACTCTCTTGTTCAACTTGTAAATGGGGCTTTCTTAATTTCTCCATTGATTGTTGCAACTTTTTCATAAGCTCCTTGAACTCATGTTGCAACTTTTTAGTTTTCTCCCTTAACTCATCATAAGGGTGAATTATGTGTGGCATCCCTTTATGAATAAAACTATAACTCCAAGGGTTGTGAAAATAATGTCCTTGATAATCATGCATGAATTCATTCCCTAATAAGATGTCAAATCCTTCTAAACTCATTACATCACACCAAATTTCAGTTTTCATATTGCCTAATTGGATAGGAACTAAGCATTGAAAGTCAACTAAAGTTTTAGTATAGTCTTCCCAAGTTATGACATATGGATAATCATGTTTTTGTATGGTGAGGCCAAATTGCTCAATGACTTTGGGAGATATAACATTAAACTTGACTTGATGATCAATAACAGTTTTACTATTATAACCATTGCACAAAGTGTATGTTGTGAAACAACTAGGCTTATGAGTAAGAACCCTATATTTAAATGTTGTAAAACTAAGTGTAAGAGCCTTTTGTTCCCTAACAGTTATTAGTTCTGTTCTAGCTATAACTTCCTGTTGAGTAAAATAACGCATGATGATAAACAAGAAAAATTAATGCTAGAAATGACTATTGTTTAAGTGCAGTGCAGGAATACTATCTCAGCATGTAGAAGATCCATGTATCAAGGCCAATCCAAAAAATAATTGCAGCATATATATGTTCAGAAAATAATGCCAGTAGATTGGAAAATTTCAGCATTCAAGTGCAGAATTTAGAGTCATAATAGATGAATAAGTAGCTGCTTTATGGGTGCTTCAGACTGAAATATGCTGATGGTAATTAACAGGAGATGAATTTTCAGCAAGATTTGATGCAGGTTTCCAGATACCCTAAATGTGAATGTGAGAAGCAAGATAATTTTCTGTTGCAGGACTTTCAGGTTTCAAAACTAGCAGTCAATCAAAATTCAGACCGAACCTAATTTAGGTTCACTTACAACCAAATGCTGTAATTTCAGCTAAAAACCAATACATCCATGGCTGCAGTTATAGGTATTTTAAACTGAAATACGTTGATGGTATAAAGTGTAACAGGGAGGTATACATGTTCAGCAGAGGTTTTCAACAAGCACAGATCAAACACAGCAAGTAATATTAGCAGGACAAGTATTAATCATGCAAAATCAGGTTGAATCTGCAGTATATAGGAATTCAGCTATGGTAGAAGAATACAGATTTCAGCAAGCAGTGCACACAAACTTGTAATACCAGTATTTGGAGCAATAAGCTACAGTAAATGCAGTGAGGAAGGTTTCGGCAGTGAGCAGAGTTTACAAATTCAGCAGGTATTAGCAATGGTAGTACAGTAGTGAAGGTATACTACGAGATCAGATATTAATGCAATGATAAGTTCAGCAGCAGTTCACAGTTTGCAGGATTTATAAAACTAAGTGGAGAATCAGGAAAACACATGCAGAATTTGAGGTGCATAGCAAAAATCCAGAAGTATTATGCAGTTCTATGCATAATTGTTCTCAATGTAAGCATATAACACAACACAAGCTGGTAAGTAACAGTACTTTTCCAGCTGAAAATCAAAATTCCAGCTTTAGTGTGTAACCTTTAGCAACTAAGTGAGTTGTTTCACCCAATGCTGAGGTGAAATCCACACCCACTTTGCCTTTCAAAATCCGAATGTTCTATCAGATGAGGAATCCGAAAATTCAATGAGACACAGCCCAACACAGCCCACAACTGAGCATGGTGCAACGAACCCGGTTAGTTACGGTATCCAGGCAAAAATCAGAAACCTCAATGCAAATTCCAGAATCAGCAGATGAGAAAACATCAAGGTTTCAACACAAAACACAAGAATAGACAACAGATTTTAGAAATCAAGCACTGCTACTTGGAAGCTTATGGAATCAGTTGGAACGCGCAAAACAGAAACAAATCTCAGAACTTAAACTTAGCAAAGAAAGCCCATACTATAGCGAGCTTGTTCAAGAACAAATCAGCGATAGAGCAAGGGTAGAAATCAGGAGTTGTAAGTAGCCCAAGAATACGGAATCATAAATCTCAGAAATCAGAATTTGCAAATCTGAAAGCAGTGCAGATTTGAGTTTCGGTGATGAGTAATATTGAGATACAACTTTGAGAAATTCTATAGATCATATGCAGTTTTAACCAGATGCAGTTTTGTGCAGGATTGAATTCAAGGTAAGCATTTTTTTCTTTCAAATAAACTACAGTAGCAAATAACTTAGAATTTGCAACTAAATAACATGAAAGCATGCAGTAATAGTTCTTTTTTTTTTTTTTTTTTTTTGTTTAATTAAAACAAAGAGCAAACCAGGGATCGGTGTGGCCAGACAAGAGTTGGCCACTAACTTGCTCTGATACCAAACTGGTGTGGGGTGGAGACACGTGATGTGCAAACCAGAAAGAAAGTAATTAAATCCTAAAATTACAATAAGCAGCCATAATTCATGATCAGATACTTAGCTGATCTGAGGAATCTGGGTTCAGTCCAACTGATCAGAATAATGGAGGAAGATCAGGTCTTGTTATTGGGTCCAATGATCAGAGCGCGTTCTTCCCCATCGTAGAAAAATCAGGTACATCAGGATCACCCAGCACGTTAATTATCTGCATTACAAAACGCTAATCAAGTTTAAGATTGGGTAAAGAAATAAACAGTTACAGGTGGATGGACTGTGTCCTCGTGAAGCAGCGGAGGATCGGGCGCATGAACTGGTCGACGTTGGTGGTTGCAGAGGCGTGGGGAAGGGTGGCTCGAGGCTGTAGGGACGCATTCCGGCGTGATGGCCGGCCGGCGGTGGCGTCTGGGTGCTAGGAGAAGGGCGGCGTCAACAATGCCTTGTTTATGGCGGAAACAGGGGAGGACACGGGATGGGGCAGAGGCTGCCAGCGCTCGTCGGAGACGGTCTGAACTCCCAACCTGCTACAACTGGAAGATCCTCAGGCCACGGCGAACTCGTGGCCGGAGTTTGGGGTCGAACGGGGGCTTGTCGGAGGAGATCGACGGCGATCAGTGGTGAAGGGCGGAAACAGGGGCGTGAGCTGAGGCGTCACCGGAAATCTTCCGATTCCGGCGATCCAGACGTCGGATGGGGCGATCCTGCCGGTTGTGGGTTCGACCTGAAAGGGAGGATGTGTGGCTGGAGTTTGAGGACGATCCGTCGGCCGGATCGTCGCCGGCGGTGAGGCGAATGGAGAGTTCCAGGCTGGATTCGGCGGGAAGCAGGGGAGTTTTGCGACAGCGGCGGAAGCTTGTTTAAACGAGGAAGAGGTGGAGAAGAGTGGCGTTCAGCTGGAGAAAAGGGAGAGGAGAGGTGCTCGGCACCTAGAGGAAGAGAGGGGAGAAGGAGACATCCGACAAACGGAGGAAAACTATTTCCATTGATTTCAACTTCAATTCGCATACATGTGAGAGATTACATTTTATAGAGCAGGAGGAAAAGGGTTAGCTGGAAAGTTTTTGTGACCGTTGGTTGTAATGCTCAAGGAAGTCTCCAACGTCTCCTTCTCATTTTCGTAAGTCACAGCCATCCTTTACATCATTGAGAGCTGCTTCAGCTTGTTTGGCTTGTCCTTCACGTAAGCGTTGCAGCCAAGTCTTCTCAATCTCCCTTATTTCTCTATTTGAGTTGACAGCACATCATCTTTGGACTTGAATAAGCTTGAACTAGCTTGAGCTTAGGAGATTTGATCGTAGTCATGGGACCTCATATTGTCATGGCAAAATAAGATGGATTAGTGCCTCTATAAACATAATTGTTGACTAAGTCTATGAATAATCAAGATTTACAATAATTATGCAAAAATTGACTAAGTCAAAATTAGATCAAATATCATGTGATATGCTCCTACATCAAAGGCTGTCTCATGTTCACCAAGATATCTCGACTAAGGACATATAGCCTGTCAGCCTAGCTGAACAGCTTTGAGACATTATTCAGAAGTACACTTATTACAGCAGACAAGGTAACAACCTGAATAACAACCATGCCTTATTATAAACTTAAGAGTTTATTACATGATACTTATACAATCCCAAGGCCTCAAACATTAGCCTTAAGGGCATACCCCAACAATCTCCCACTTGCACTTAATCTAATGGTTGAGAAATCTCAAACCCATATTATTACAGTGCTTCTCATGCTTCTGCTGCGCCAGAGGCTTGGTAAGCGGGTCTGCCAGATTGTCATCTGTATGAACCTTGCAAATCTTGATCTCGCCTCGATCAATGATCTCCCGGATCAAGTGAAACCGTCTCTGTATGTGCTTGGACTTCTGGTGCGACCGTGGTTCCTTTGCTTGTGCTATAGCACCAGTGTTATCACAGAAGATAACCAAAGGATCTGCACTCGAAGGAACGACACCAAGTTCTCTCACGAACTTACGAATCCACACTGCCTCCTTGGATGCTTCCGAGGCTGCAACATACTCGGCTTCTGTTGTGGAATCAGCAACAGTTGACTGTTTGAAGCTCTTCCACACCACTGCTCCACCATTCAAGCTAAAAACATAGCCTGATTGCGATCGGAAATCATCCTGGTCCGACTGGAACGAAGCGTCAGTATATCCCTCTATACTGAGTTCTTCCTGACCACCATATATCAAGAACATATCTTTGGTCCTCCGCAGATATTTTAAGATGTTCTTGACTGCAATCCAGTGCGCCAATCCTGGATTACTTTGGAATCGACTGGTCACGCTTAACCCGTAAGCGACGTCTGGGCGAGTACACAACATCGCATACATAATGGACCCAATAGCCGAAGCATAAGGCGTATTGTCCATTTCATCTTTCTCAGTCTGTGTTTGTGGACACTGACTCTTTGAAAGATTCAGACCATGTCTGACTGGAAGATATCCACGTTTAGAATTCTCTAAATGGAATCTCTCCAGGACTTTATCGATGTAAGTACTCTGGCACAGCCCGAGAAGCCTCTTAGATCTATCCCGGTAGATCTTGACACCTAATACATAGGCTGCTTCTCCTAGATCTTTCATCTGGAAACATTTTCCTAACCATGCCTTAACAGCATGCAGTTCAGGAATATCATTTCCAATGATCAAGATATCATCGACGTAGAGGATTAGGAATGTAATCACGCTCCCACTAAACCTCTTATATACACACGGGTCATCTTCGTTCTTGATGAAACCAAACTCAGAGATTGATTCATCAAAACGAATATTCCAGCTTCTTGATGCTTGTTTAAGTCCATAAATGGACTTCTTTAACTTGCATATTTTATGACGATCTGCTGGATTAGTGAAACCTTCCGGTTGTGTCATATACACATCCTCATCCAGATTTCCATTAAGGAAAGCTGTCTTCACATCCATTTGCCAGATCTCATAGTCGTAATATGCTGCTATCGCGAAAAGAATCCGAATAGACTTAAACATGGCTACAGGAGAGAAAGTTTCATCATAATCTATCCCGTAGATTTGTTTGAAACCTTTCGCAACTAGCCTGCCTTTATAGGTAACCACGTTACCGTCCATGTCAATCTTCTTCTTGAAGATCCATTTACAGCCTATAGGGATTACTCCCGGAGGCGGATCAACCAAATCCCAGACTTGGTTATCTGACATGGAGTCCATCTCGGCTCGCATAGCTTCAAGCCATCTAGCTGATTCCGGTCCACTGACCGCATCCGCATAAGTTAGGGGTTCATCATTATCAATGATGTAGACTCCGTCATAGCGCTCAGGCTGTCGACGGATCCTACCCGATCTTCGCGGTTCCCGTGATATCTGAGCCTCAGGTTGTTCAGTAACCTGATCTACCAGCTCAGGCACATCCAACTCTGCTTGACTACTTTGTCCTTCCTCTGAATTCTCATCCAGCTTTATTTCTCTCCCACTGGCCTCTTGCAGAAGAAACTCCTTCTCAAGAAATATGGCCGTCCGAGCAACAAAAACCTTGTTCTCTTTGGGATCGTAGAAATAATAACCCTTAGTTTCCTTAGGGTAACCGACAAAGATACATTTCTCAGATCTGCTCTCCAGTTTCCCAGAGGCGAGCTTTTTGACATAAGCCTCGCAACCCCAGATCCTGATAAATGTCAAGCTAGGCTGTTTTCCATACCATAACTCATATGGCGTCTTTAAAACTGCCTTGGATGGCACTCGGTTTAGTACCTTTGCAGCTGTTTCCAGTGCAAAACCCCAAAAGGAATATGGAAGAGTGGCCTGACTCATCATAGAACGAACCATGTCTAGTAACGTTCTATTTCTCCTCTCGGACACACCATTCCATTGCGGTGTTCCTGGCGGAGTGAGCTGTGAGATAATCCCACACTCCTTCAGATAGTCAGTAAATCCATGACTCAGGTATTCACCACCTCGATCAGAACGAAGTGCCTTGATATTTCGGCCTAGCTGATTTTGTACTTCATTTTTGAACTCTTTGAATTTGTCAAAAGATTCACTTTTATGTCTCATTAAATAGACATACCCATACCTACTGAAATCATCAGTAAAGGTAATGAAGTACTGATAGCCACCTCTGGCATGTTTACTAAAAGGCCCACACACATCACTGTGTATAAGGTCAAGTAAACCCGAAGCCCTTTGACCTTTGTGAGGAAAAGGAGACTTCGTCATTTTACCCATCAAACAAGCTTTGCATGTATCAATCTCCTCATAGGAGAATGATCCTAGCAGTCCATGTTCATGCAACCGCTTAATGCGCTTCTCGTTTATATGGCCTAAACGACTATGCCATAACAAGGTGCTGTCATCAGCATACTTGGCTTTCTTATTATCAATGTTTTGTATAGAATTTTCCATGTCCAACATGTATAACCCATTGTTAATTGAACCAGTTGCATACTCAATATTATCATGAGATAAAACACACTTTGAAATATTGCATTCAAAGGCAAATCCTTTCCTGACAAGAGCAGGAATAGAGATAATATTCTTGGTAATACTCGGTACAAAATAACAATTGTTTAATTCTAATACAACGCCAGATGGTAAAGAAATGAAATAGTCTCCTACAGCAACAGCAGCAACCCGTGCCCCGTTTCCAACTCGTAGGTCTACCTCATGCTGTCCCACCTGCCTTCTTCTCTTGAGTTCCTGCACATTTGAACAAATGTGAACTCCACATGCAGTGTCCAACACCCATGATATAGTAGAAGAAGATAACATGACCTCAGTCACATATATACCTGAGCCAGAAGCGATGCTTCCCCTCTTATCTCCTTGGAGCGCTTTACAGTCCTTTTTCTAGTGACCCAGCTGGCCACAGTGGAAACACCTGTTGTCCTTCGACCGCTTCACCTTCTGTTTCAGGGCCTTGCTGTAATTCTTGATAGGGGCCTTGCCCTTCTTCCCCTTCTTCTTGTTCCTAGAAGGAACCATCAAGACAGAGGTTGAAGGCTTACCCTTCAGAGTTTCCTCAGTGGTCAAGAGCATATTCAGCAGCTCTGCCAGCGTACAATCGATCTTGTTCATATTAAAGTTAATAATGAACGCATCGAAAGAGGGCGGAAGAGACTGCAGAATAATGTCCACAGCAAGCTCCTGGTTGACGGTATGCCCCAGTTTCTCTAGAGCCTCCTTGTGCCCAATCATCTTGAGCACGTGAGCTCCCACTGGGCTCCCCTCAGCCAGTTTGCTCTGAAAGAAGAGCTTCGTCAGATTATAGCGCTCAGTCCTCGCCTGTGCAGCATATAGCATCTTGAGGTTCGCTATAATTTCTATAGCCGACATATCCTCATGCTGACGCTGCAGCGGTGGCGTCATAGACGCTAGCATCAGGCAAGCGACATCAATGCTATCATTGACGTGCTTTTCGTAGGCTTCCCGAACCGCCCTTGCGGCGTTCGGAGCGGGCTGCGGCGGTATCGCCGTCTCGAGGACATACAGTTTCCTCTCTGCCTTAAGAACAATCTTAAGGTGTCCGAACCAGTCAGAGAAGTTCGGCCCAGCAAACTTCTCCCTTTCCAGTAGGGATCGCACATTGAAGCTCATGGTGTTCGTTGCTGCAGGAATCTACAACAAGCAAGAACAGCAAGGTCAGTATCAATGTTTCAGAATCAATCCAGGACTTAAGAAAGATTCTTTTCTCACTATTTTGTCTGACTGAAAAATCCAGTAAACAGTCCGAAAGAGTAAACACTCTTTTAGTGAGATGGGATCCAGATTTCATACTTGGTCTCCGCGTCCCGCTCAGGCGAGATAAGATGCACAGAGATGACAAGCACTAGTTTCTGGTAGGCTGTCCCAGCCAATCGCCAACCCGTGCGATTCCCCTTCATCTTGGCAATCCAGCAGACTGTGCCAACTGAGTTGGTGCAACACAGTCTCTGATCCCAGAGATGGCTGCCTCCATGTGCTACCATATGCGCCACATATGTAGTCTACATGGTCAAGCTGACCTGACCTACTCCCTGGACCACCACGTGCTATGCTGAGCAACGAGAGGGGATAAATCCCAACTCTGTAACACGCAGGTGAAATCCAGCACCGTCTGAAGATAGATGGACGTGCCCACTGAGTGGGTTCAACACGGCTCCAACGATAGTCAGAAAGGTGAGGTTTCGCGTCAGAAGGCTTACGAGCTTGATATGTTAGCGTTGGATTTTAACGGTCTTTTATCTTCTTACTATCAGGCATGTCCTATGGCTATAGCAGAAGATAAACATAAATATGCAATTCTAATTATTAGCAATAAGTAGAAAGCATGATCTTATGTGGTAAAAGCCCATGAACCCTAGTAAGACCTTAATATAACTTAAGTCTTCACTTGAGCTTCTTTGCATCTCATCTGGTCCAACCCAGTGCCCTAGCGCCAAGAGCACCTCAGGTGCACCACCAGGTGAATGCCCCTCTTGGATGTGTGCCTTTGTTCTTGTCTAATCAAAGTACATTTGATCTATCTAGACAAGGTTGACTCGCAGGTCAACAACATATTATAAATTAAGTACAATGTGATTCGCAGATCACAAATTAATTTACAATTTTTAAGTCCAGGCATGCAGGCCCCAGCACAGCACACAATTGGGCAACCCACATAAGACTAAATAAACAAGCATATGGTTCAATCAACATGTGATCCAATCATCTTGAAATTAAAAGTTTTGAAAACCCCATGGCATCAATTTTAATTTCCTTATGAGCCCTACAACCTTACAATGGTCCATTGATGGGGATCCACTCATCCATCTAGTTAGATCCTTTGCCCTTGCATGCACCGAGTCCTAACTGACCCGAGTTGACCTAATGGTCAACCATGCATGCGCCAAGGGCTGAACTACCCCCATGAGTTTTGGCAAGCGGGTGTGACCCCGGGCCTAACTCAAGTGTGTTCAGTAGTGTCTCAACCAGACCTCGCTACACGCCCTAGATGCAGTCAACCTATAGCCACCTTGTGCTTGCGCATAGGTGCTATCAGGTTAACCCATCTGAGCTGTCAGATGGTCTGATCAGACTTGGATCTAACCTAGTGGTGACTTCAACCTCATCAACCCATCTAAGGGTTTAATGTAGTGGCACCTTAGATCTAATCAAGCGCGCAAGATGTAAGTTTTAGAAAAACCTTAGAACATGCGCAATCATACAAACAAACAACATGCTTGCATATAACCCTTAGATCTAAGGGGGTCCCCTTCAAGGGGGAGCGCAAACTTTAGGGGGTCCCCTTCAAGGGGGAGCGCATACTTCATATAAGCAAAGCATGATACAAGCGCAACTTCATTTAAGCAAAGCATGATACAAGCGCAACTTCATGTAAGCAAAGCATGATACAAGCGCAACTTCATGTAAGCAAAGCATGATACAAGCGCAACTTCATGTAAGCAAAGCATGCCTCAAGTAAAAGTAAGCGCAACATGAGGATCACATCAGCAAACATAATAGCATGCATAGAGCCAAGCTCTGATACCAATTGTAGGAACCCCTAATCATAAGGGGGCAAAACCCTAAGCATGGCGCTAATGTAAAATATGCAAGCGGAAGCAAGGGTTCAAGATCATTTGCATGCCATATGTTCAACTATAATCGATTGAATAGATTGAGATAAAAATCATACCAACGCCATATGCTTGGAAGTCGGCTTGGATAAAGAGAACAAAGTGGATCTCCTCCACAAGTTCACACACAAGGTGAAGATGCTTACTCCTTGCGGTCTCTTGTGCTAGCAAGACACCCAAGCCTTCAAGTGTCGAATGGAAGGGGATGATGAACCTCTTGGCCGAGAGCTTCTCTTGCTCAACCTCTCCTTCTCTTCGTCAATCACCACCCAACCAAAGTCGAATGCGTTGAAGAGAAGAGCGCAAACGCATATGCGTTTTTGGCATTGAAGTGAGTGAAACCGGCCCTTGATGACTTTCCATAAATGGAAGCTCATCAAGTCCATGCGCTCAACTCAACCCAAACGCATTTTAGGATTGAACCATGCGTTCACCATTGTGAACCGGTTCAAGCCAAAATGTCAAATCGGCTTTGGTTCAACAAACCAAACCGAAATAGCTCTAGCCACTTGGTCTAGACCAAATTGAACCCCCAAGGCTCATGATCTAACCATTCATCATCTGATGCCCTTGATCTCTCCGATCTAGCATCACCTCTCTCGATCGAAGCTTACCGATCTCAAGTCCTAATCAATCAAACATGATCAGACCAGATCTCACTTACAATCAGAGATTAAATCCCTTTAATCTGAACTCAAAGAATCCAGTCCATACGATCTGACTCAAGTAAGCCATATCACCAAATTGTGCGACCCTGAGGGTTTCCTCTAAATGTCGGTAACGATAACTTACGTTATCACGATCAGTGAGGGGTATCTAGCAACACATCACTGTCTCCCGATATAAAGGAAAGAGTCTTCCAAGACTACTCCCAAACCATAGCACAAGTGTGACTCAATTCACAAGGCATACATGTGTCCTTTGCCACTGGATGTTCTTATTGGACAAGCGGGTCAAGCTTGTAACTCCAATACGATGAGCATGATTAGATCAGATGCACATAGTCATCTGGGTATGGCCATACACTATCTCAATCATCTCATATAGGGGGGCCCTTAGAACACCACACTCCTTAAACAAGGAGACGGCAATCCTTTATCTATCACTAGTGCCCTAACCTGATTCAAGCTCACCATCCAAGATAGTCTATAATCATTATATTTCAAATGATATTGAACTACCTCAAAACAATGACAATCATCATTTAGAAACACAAGTGATCTTAAGTCAAAGGACATGTGCCACTTGCTGCTTACAGGGATCATTCACATTGTGACAAGCAATGCAATATCCCAGTAGGGTCTGTCCAGTACATCCAATGTACCCATGAGTCTACATCTTATTCCATGCTCGAAGCATCCTATAAGATTAGCACTCATATTAGTCTCCATCATATCAAGGCTGTCTCATGTTCACCAAGATATCTCGACTAAGGACATATAGCCTGTCAGCCTAGCTGAACAGCTTTGAGACATTATTCAGAAGTACACTTATTACAGCAGACAAGGTAACAACCTGAATAACAACCATGCCTTATTATAAACTTAAGAGTTTATTACATGATACTTATACAATCCCAAGGCCTCAAACATTAGCCTTAAGGGCATACCCCAACACCTGTACATTTGAACAAATGTGAACTCCACATGCAGTGTCCAACACCCATGAAATAGAAGAAGATGAAACCATGACTTCCGTCATGTAAATACCTGAGCCAGAAGCGATGCTTCCCCTCTTGTCTCCTTGGAGCGCTTTACAGTCCTTTTTCCAGTGACCTAGCTGGCCACAGTGGAAACATCTGTATTCCTTTGACCGCTTAACTTTTTTGCTTCAGAGCCTTGCTGTAACACTTGACAGGGGCCTTGCCCTTCTTCCCCTTCTTCTTGTTCCTAGAAGGAACCATTAAGACAGAGGTCGAAGGCTTTCCCTTCAGAGTCTCCTCAGTAGTCAAGAGCATATTCAGCAGCTCTGCCGGAGTACAGTCGATTTTGTTCATATTAAAGTTAATAACGAACGCATCGAAAGAGGGCGGGAGAGACTGCAGAATGATGTCTACAGCAAGCTCCTGGTTGATGGTATGCCCCAGTTTCTCTAGAGTCTCCTTGTGCCCAATCATCTTGAGCACGTGAGCTCCCACTAGGCTCCCTTCAGCCAGTTTGCTCTGAAAGAAGAGCTTTGTCAGATTATAGCGTTCTGTCCTCGCCTGTGCAGCATACAGCATCTTGAGGTTTGCTATCATGTCTATAGCAGACATATCCTCATGCTGACGCTGCAGCGGTGGCGTCATAGACGCTAGCATCAGGCAAGCGACATCAATGCTATCATTGACGTGCTTTTCATAAGCTTCCCGAACCGCCCTTGCGGTGTTCGGAGCGGGCTGAGGCGGTATCGCCGTCTCGAGGACATACAGTTTCCTCTCTGCCTTAAGAACAGTCTTAAGGTGTCCGAACCAGTCTGAGAAGTTCGGCCCAGCAAACTTCTCCCTTTCCAGTAGGGATCGCACATTGAAGCTCATGGTGTTCGTTGCTGCAGGAATCTACAACAATGCAAGAACAGCAAGGTCAGTATCAATGTAAAGAATCAATTCAGGACTTAAGAATGATTCTTTTTCTCACTATTTTATCTGGCTGAAAAATCCAGTAAAACAGCCCGAAAGAGTAGAACTCTTTTAGTGAGATGGGATCCAGATTTCATACTTGGTCTCCGCGTCCCGCTCAGGCGAGATAAGATGCACAGAGAGTACAAGCACTAATCTCTGGTAGGCAGTCCCTGCCAATCGCCAACCCGTGCGATTCCCCTTCATCTGGGCAATCCAGCAGACTGTGCCAACTGAGTTGGTACAACACAATCTCTGACCCCACAGATGGCTGCCTCCATGCGCTACCATATGCTCCACATATGTAGCCTACATGGTCAAGCTGACCCGACCTACTCCCTGGACCACCACGTGCTATGCTGAGCAACGAGAAGCGATAAATCCCTTCTCTGTAACACGCAGGTGTAATCCCGCACCGTCTGAAGATAGATGGACGTGCCCACTGAGTGGGTACAACACGGCTCCAACGATAATCAGAACAGTGAGGTTTCGCGTCAGAAGGCATACGAGCTTGATATTTTAGCGTTGGATTTTAACGGTCTTTTATCTTCTTCACTATCATGCAATTCCTATGGTGATAGCAGAAGATAAATAAATCATGCTGTTCTACTTATTTAAACAATAAAAGAAAGCATGGATCTTATGTGGTAAAAGCCCATAGCCTAAGTAAGACCTTAATTAACTTAAGTCTTCACTTGCTTTTCTTCATGGGTCTTTTAGCTGCTCATTTGGCCCAAATCAGGGCCCAAGCGCCAACTGCAGCTCAGGTGCGCCCACCTGGGAAAATGCGCCTGTCCTAGGGTCGAACCCTAGACCTCCCACCTGGTCAAGCCACTGCTGCATGCGCCTCTGCCAAGTGTGCTCTGTGCTCTTGTCTGATTAACTTACAAATTAATCTATCTAGACAAGATTGACACGCAGGTCAATTACACGTTATAAATGAAATACCATGTGATACGCAGATCACAATAATTAATTTACAACTTTAATTTCCAGGCACGCAGGCCCCAGCACAGCACACAATTAACATGGGCAGCCCACATAAGAATAAATAAACATACATAGGCATCAATCAACATGTGATCCAATCATGAAAATTAAATTTCGAAAACCCCATAGGCATCAATTTTAATTTCCTTATTTGCCCTACAACCTTACAACGGTCCATTACTAGGGATCCACTCATCCAACCTAGTCAGATCCACTGCCCTTGCATGCACCAAGTCCTAACTGACTTGAGTCGACCCAGTGGTCAACTATGCATGCGCCAGGGCTGAACGACCACTATGAGGTCTGGCAAGCGGGTGTGACCCCGGGCCTAACTCATGTGCGTTCATTAGTTGTCTCAACCAGACATCGCTACACGCCTGTCTGCAGTCGACCTATAGCCACCAGGTGCTTATGCACAAGTGCTATCTGGTCAACCCATCAAGGCTGTCAGATGGTCTGATCAGACTGTCTGGATCTAACCTAGGGGATGACTTCAACCCTAATAACCCGTCTAAGGGTTTAAAGCAGGGCTTTAGATCTATAATGAGTCGCGCATGTAATATAAGGTTTTGAGAAAACACATACAATATGCGCCAACGAGAAAAACATCTCTAACATGCATGTAAAATTCGCATGTTAACTCTAGATCTATTCATAAGCGCATTCATGGATCAAACATGAAGATTTAAGCAATCATACGAACAAGCAAGAACCGCATGCTCTGATACCAATTGAAAGTCCCCTTCAAGGGGGAGCGAAACCCTAGATAGGCGCATAACAATAATTTTTCGAGCGGAAGCAAGGGTTTCTCATGACCTTTTGCATGTCATATGATCAACTTTCATGAACTAGTATAGATCAGAGAAGATTCATACCATGGCCATCGCTTTGATGGAGCTTTGGAAGAAGATCGCAAGAGAGCTTTCCTCCTAAGGTACCGCACACAAATGATGTCGCCTACTCCCTTAGTGCTCCTTGTGCTAGCAAGGTTCTAAGGAGTTCTTGTCGAGTGAAAGGGATGAGAAGAATTTTGCTTGGCCGAAACCTTCACCAATGTCGTCCACCTTCTTCTCTCGCAAAAGAGTGTAAGAACCCCAAAAACAAGAGACGACAAGAGGGCGAGAGGAAGACGTGAAGATACAACGTGAGTTGTGGTCACGTAAGTGATCATGTTTTCTAAAAATAGAAAACCACTCCTCCACATGCGACCATGGGTTTATCCCAATCGCAAAAACCTCTTCACTTGAACCATACGCTCACATGATGAGCTGGTTCAATTTGGTTTGGTTCAAAGACCAATTAACCCAAGCAATTTGGTCTAGATCATATAAACTCTAAGGTTTCAGATCTAACCGTTCATCTCTTGATGCCCCTGATCTCACCGATCTAGCATCCATTCTCTCGATCGAAGCTTACCGATCTCAAGCCCTAATCAATCAAACATGATCAGACCAGATCTCACTCACAATCAGAGATTAAATCCCTTTAAACTGAACACAAATAATTCAGTCCACACGATCTGACTTAAGTAAGCCATATCATCAAATTGTGCGACCCTGAGGGTTTCCTTTAAATGTCGGTAACGATAACTCACGTTATCACGATCAGTGAGGGGTATCTAGCAACACATCACTGTCTCCCGATATAAAGGAAAGAGTCTTCCAAGACTACACCCAAACCACAGCACAAGTGTGAATCAACTCACAAGGCATGCAAATTTCCTTTGCCATTGGATGTTCTTATTGGACAAGCGTGTCAAGCTTGTAGCTCCAATATGATAAGTATGATTAGAACAGATGAACACAGTCACCTGGGTATGGCCATACACTTTCTCAATCATCTCATCCAGGGGGGCCCCTTTAGAACATCACACTCCAATTAAGGAGACGGCAATCCTTTGTCTATCACTAGTGCCCTAACCTGACTCAAGCTCACCATCCAAGATAGTCTATAATCATTATGTTTCAAATGATATTGAACTACCTCAAAACAATGACAATCATCATTTAGAAACACAAGTGATCTCAAGTCAGAGGAAATGTGCCACTTGTTACAATCAAGGATTATTCACATTGTGACAAGCAATTGAATAACCTAGTAGGGTCTGTCCAGTACATCCAATGTACCCATGAGTCTACATCTTATTCCACGCTCGAAGCATCCTATAAGATTAGAGCACATATTAGTCTCAATCATATCAAGGTTGTCTCATGTTCACCAAGATATCTCGACTAAGGACTTTACTGCATGTCAGCCTAGCTGAACAGCTTTTAGACATTATTCAGAAGTACACTTATTACAGCAGACAAGGTAACAACCTGAATAACAATCATTGCCTTTATAAACATAAAAGTTTATACATGATACTGATACAATCCCAAGGCCTCAAACATTAGCCTTAAGGGCATACCCCAACAGGGAAGAAGATCCAAGCCTTAGGGAGATACTGTAACTCACTTGCGCCACCTAGAGAAAAGATGCGCCAAGTGAGGAGGGAAACTATCCAAGCCGCCAAGCCTTAGATCTCCTTGCGCCAAGAGGAAAGGAGGAAGAGGCTTGCGGTTATGGAAGATGCGCCCTTGCTCCAAGCACTCGCCCCTCTTCTTGTGTTCACGCCTTTTAGGATTGATCATCCACAAGAGGGGGCGACTAGGGTCACATTTATAGGGCAAGAGGCAGTTAGGGTAATGGCTAGGATCATGACAAGTATAGGGCTAGGATGAGGAGGTTTGAGATAAGGAAAGTCTCCAAGACATTTCCATAATTCTCATTCAACCATTCCTTATTGTGCCCCATGCCCTTCCTTGTGCGCCAAGGCCTTGCCTTGCGCCCCAAGCAATGCCATAGAGGCATGCATTCCATCCTAGGAAGAGAGGGGAGGCGCCCTTTACTTCCGTAATGAAGCAAAGGCGCCAACATGACCCCATTATGCCCCTAGGCCCTTAATGGTTCATGTTTCTCCCCATTATACCCTTTTAGTCTCTCATCTCTTCATGAGAACTTGTTATTGGGCCTCATTGGATAATGAGCTAGCCCAAACTTCATTACATGGGTTGATTAAGCACTTGGATCCAATCCAATGCAACCCTAATCCAAATGTGACCAACCATGGTCAAATACGGGTCAACCTGCCAAAAATGAAGTTTGGCTCCAATAACATTCTTATATCTCATCAGGCCCATTGGCGCTGATGAAATCTCCCAATTAGATCCGAGTTATCCAATAACCCGATCATAAGGCTTCCCGATCAATACGAGAACTCAAGTATCAAGGTGTGCGACCCTGTAGGTTCCTCTGACGTTGGCAGTGCTGACCAGAGGTCATCACAAGCAGTGAGTGGCACCTAGCAGTGCATCGCTGCTACCCAGGTCATTGGAATAGATATCGACATCGACATCCCCATCATCGCAACTAGGTACAGATGCATTACAGTCTCTTTGCCGTACTGATATCCGATTGGACAAGTGTGTCACCACTTGTTTTCATCCAATCACATGGCTATGACTAAAACAGGTTCTCACCTGGGTATGGCTATACACTCTCAGTCATAGAACCATAAAGGAGCTCCATGGATATCATACTTCCCTAGGGAAGGGGCAAATCCTATGTCTGTCCATTGATCATCTCATATGGGTCGTGAGATGCTCAATAACAACCGTTATGACCTCCCAGCTACGGCAAGGTGTTAGGTTGTATTAAAGCAAGTCTCTAACCATATAGAATGATCAATGACCTCAAGTCAAGGGATCAATGCATCTCCTGTCACTTGTGAGGATAACTCATGACACCAAGTCATAGCCTCACAGCGAGTCTATCCAGTATATCCTCCAATGATATACCCATGTGTCTGCGTTAGCACCACGTGCCTAACTAGCCCACATACCAGTCTCACAAGTACCAGAGCTATCCCATATCCACTCAGGTACATCGACTGGGGACAATCATTTGAGCACAGATCCAATCTGTCTCTAGGGACATTATCATGTAAGTACACAATCGCAGGTGTAGACAAACATTGATAACGACAATGCCAGAAAGATATATGAATATCAGAGTCAAGTAGTACAAAGATGGACCAAAACTAGGTCCTAGGGCATATACACCAACACAAAGAATCTCATGCTTCCTTAGGTAGGCATGCCAGCCAATTGTGCCGTGCACAACTCCTCTTAGTTAAGACAGACTAGGTGCCCTGTGTCTAGCGAGGGCTGGATACAACACAGAACCCTATCCTCTCAACAGCTGCCTCTAGTGATTCATCATGTCAATGACATATGAAAAACTAGTCAAGTCTAGTCCTAACCGTTATGCCCAGGGCCAACGAATTCCTTGCGAAGACACGCCCAGGTTAAAACTGGACTGGGAAAATCATTGTCACCTCACACCTTTTAAAGATAAGTGGGTGTGTCCCACGAGGGTGGGAAACAGTTCACAACACCACCGATCGATAGCTTGATGAGGGCTACGCGTTAGAAGGCTATTGACTTGATATTCTATTGAGAGTTTTACACGTTGATTTTATTCTTTTCTAGCATGCAGTTTTCCTATGGTTATGGCAGCAAAGGAAGAACATCATAGGCATGCTATGGACAGAATAATAAACTATCACAGGCATGCTTGTTTGGTCGATATGGTCATAGCCCTTTTCATACATATAACTTGTCACGAGCCATGTGACATGTTATCATGCATCCAAGGGTTGCGAGTCCCTTTAGCAGATCAGCCCATGCCTGAAGCCAAAAGCAAGCATCTCTTCCTCCAACGGCAAATCCATCACCACGCTTCCAAAGCTGGCGCCACTCTGAAATCGGTTGAAGAAGACACCTTGTTGTCTTTGATGAACCTTAACCTATCTTATGTAAACAATTCTACATCTATTCTAAGGAAAGATGAAAATTTTACATCAAGAAGGGGGAGAACCACACGCAGGTGGTAGAAAGATTTTACAAGCATTCATCACAGGTGGAAACATGCTTCCACATCACAACACAGGAGGGCACTCGCTATGACCATATCTACCCATGGAAGAGACAAGTGGCGCATGTATAAAATTTGAAAAACCGGAATAATCAAATTTTATCCCCTTATGCACCAACTCCATCCAAAGCACTCTCTCAATCAAATTTATGCTAAAATTGGGATCAAGTTTCATAATGATTTCATGGACCCTATCGGCTGGCAATTTTGTCAGATCAAGAGACCCAGCCAGTCCGAAGACACAATGCTCGTCCTACTTGACAAAACTACGTGCGCCTTTGGTCTTAAATCCATCATAAACACAATCCAAATTTCGGCCATAAAAATGATAAAAGAAGTTTGGATGAAAGACGCTTTCTATGTGAAACGCGCATGGTTAGAAGAAAAATTTTCTAAAAAGCTTTCACACAAGCAAACGTACACCTTGTGTTTCTCGCAAGTAGCTCTAATACCACTGTTAGGGAATACCGGGTGTAATTTAAAATTTTGCAGTCCCAGGACGCAGCGGAAGAATCATTACACCCGAAACATATTCCGGTCCCAAGGATCCATGCGAGAGAGAAGACACAAGGATGTGTTAGAGATGTACCTCTTTTGCTTGTCTAGTTGCCGAAGCCATGTTGAAGGCGCCCAAGTGTTTGTTGGGGTATGCCCTTAAGGCTAATGTTTGAGGCCTTGGGATTGTAACAGTATCATGTATAAACTCTTATGTTTATAAAGGCATGGTTGTTATTCAGGTTGTTACCTTGTCTGCTGTAATAAGTGTACTTCTGAATAATGTCTCAAAACTGTTCAGCTGGGCTGACATGCTATAAAGTCCTTAGTCGAGATATCTTAGTGAACATGAGACAGCCTTGATATGATTGAGACTAATATGTGCTCTAATCTTATAGGATGCTTCGAGCATGGAATAAGATGTAGACTCATGGGTACATTGGATGTACTGGACAGACCCTACTAGGATATTCAATTGCTTGTCACAATGTGAATAATCCTTGATTGCGACAAGTGGCACATTTCCTCTGACTTGAGATCACTTGTGTTTTCTAAATGATGATTGTCATTGTTTTGAGATAGTTCAATATCATTTGAAACATAATGATTATAGACTATCTTGGATGGTGAGCTTGAGTCAGGTTAGGGCACTAGTGATAGACATAGGATTGCCGTCTCCTTGTTTAAGGAGTGTGATGTTCTAAAGGGGCCCCCTGGATGAGATGATTGAGAATAGTGTATGGCCATACCCAGGTGACTATGTTCATCTGATCTAATCATGCTCATCATATTGGAGTTACAAGCTTGACACGCTTGTCCAATAAGAACATCCAGTGGCAAAGGAAATATGCATGCCTAGTGAAGTTGATTCACACTTGTGCTGTTTTTGGGTGTAGTCTTGGAAGACTCTTTTCTTTATATCGGGAGACAGTGATGTGTTGCTAGATACCCCTCACTGATCGTGATGACGTGAGTTATCGTTACCGACATTTAAAGGAAACCCTCAGGGTCGCACAATTTGATGATATGGCTTACTTGAGTCAGATCGTGTGGACTGAATTGTTCAGGTTCAGTTTAAAGGGATTTAATCTCTGATTGTAAGTGAGATCTGGTCTGATCATGTTTGATTGATTAGGGCTTGAGATCGGTAAGCTTCGATCGAGAGAATGGATGCTAGATCGATGAGATCAGGAGCATCAGGAGATGAACGGTCAGATCAAATACCTTAGGGTTTTAATGTGATCTGGACTTATGGCTTGGTTTATTTGGTTATTGAACCAAATTCAAGTGAACCGGCTCATGAATGAGCGCATGGTTCAAGGGTGAAGTGGAGTTTGCGATTGGGGTAAACCCAAGATCGCATGTGGAGAAGTTATATGCTATTTTTGGATAGCACTTCTCAACGTGACCACGTTTTCACGTCCTCCCTCTTCACACCTTCACGCTTTGTCGTCAATTCGGTTTTGGCTCTTGGGGCATTCTTGCGTGGAGGAGAGGAAGAGACGATAAGGAAAAATCGCCAAGCCAAGAAGTTCTTTCTTTTTCCCTTTCACTCGACAAAGACATCTTTGGACCTTGCTAGCACAAGGATCGCAAGGAGGAGTAGGCGACATCAATTGTGTGCGTCACCTCTGGAGAAGATCCAGTTTGATCTTTGCTTCCAAGGCGCCATCTAGAAATGGCTATGGTATGATCCTTCTCTATATGCAATCGGGTTCTTTTTGTTAATCATATAGCATGCAAGATCTAGAAACCCCCTATCCGCTGCTTGCATCTTCCATATGCGCCAATGCTTTAGGGTTTCGCCCCCTTGTGGGGACTTTCAATTGGTATCAGAGGCCTAGGTTTCATGCATGTTTTATGATTGCAAGCCATTTTGTGATCCTTGTTTGCGAACAATGCTTAGATCTTTATTACATGCGAAAATACATGTTAAGTTATCATAGGCGAAACTTGTATTTTGTTTATGGCGCATGTATGAGGTTACCTTCAGTTGGCGCTTGTATGTTGTTGGTTTTCTTAAAACTTAAATACTTGCGCGACTCACACTAGATCTAAGGCCTTACTGTAAACCCTTAGACGGGTTACTAGGGTTGAAGTCATCCCCTAGGTTAGATCCAAACAGTCTGATCAGACCATCTGACAGCCTTGATGGGTTGACCAGATAGCATCTGTGCGCAAGCAAGAGATGGCTATAGGTCGACTGCAGACAGGCGTGTAGCGATGTCTGATTGAGACGACTAGCGAACACACATGAGTTAGGCCCGGGGTCACACCCGCTTGCCAGAACTCATGAGGGTTGTTCGGCCCTGGCGCATGCATGGTTGACCTTTGGTCGACTCAAGTCAGTTAGGACTTGGTGCATGTAAGGGCAGTGGATCTGACTAGGTTGGATGAGTGGATCCCTAGTAATGGACCATTGTAAGGTAGTAAGGGCATATAAGGAAATTAAAATTGATGCCTATGGGGTTTTCGAAATTTAATTTCATGATTGGGTCACATGTTGATTGATGCCTATGTATGTTTATTTATTCTTATGTGGGCTGCTCATGTTAATGTGTGCTGTGCTGGGGCCTGCGAGCCTGGTTAAAATTTTGTAAATTATTTTTTTTTTATTGTGATCTGCGCATCACATTGCATTTAATTTATAAAATGTAATTGACCTGCGTGTCAATCTTGTCTAGATAGATTAATTTGTAAATTAATCAGACAAGAGCACAGAGCACACTTGGCAGAGGCGCATGCAGCAGTGGCTAGACCAGGTGGGAGGTCCAGGGTTCGACTCTGGGACCAGGCGCATTTACCTGGTGGGCGCACCTGAGCTGCAATTGGCGCTTGGGCCCTGGTTTGGGCCAGATGAGCAGCAAAAGACCCATCAAGAAAAGCAAGTGAAGACTTAAGTTAATTAAGGTCTTACTAGGGCTATGGGCTTTTACCACATAAGATCCATGCTTTCTTTTATTGTTTAATAAGTAGAACAGCATGCTTTATTTATCTTCTGCTATCACCATAGAAATTGCATGATAGTGAAGAAGATAAAAGACCGTTAAAATCCAACGCTAAAATATCAAGCTCGTAAGCCTTCTGACGCGAAACCTCACTGTTCTGATTATCGTTGGAGCCGTGTTGTACCCACTCAGTGGGCACGTCCATCTATCTTCAGACGGTGTGGGATTACACCTGCGTGTTACAGAGAAGGGATTTATCGCTTCTTGTTGCTCAGCATAGCACGTGGTGGTCCAGGGAGTAGGTCGGGTCAGCTTGACCATGTAGGCTACATATGTGGCGCATATGGTAGCACATGGAGGCAGCCATCTGTGGGGTCAGAGATTGTGTTGTACCAACTCAGTTGGCACAGTCTGCTGGATTGCCCAGATGAAGGGGAATCGCACGGGTTGGCGATTGGCTAGGGCAGCCTACCAGAGATTAGTGCTTGTACTCTCTGTGCATCTTATCTCGCCTGAGCGGGACGCGGAGACCAAGTATGAAATCTGGATCCCATCTCACTAAAAGAGTTCTACTCTTTCGGGCTGTTTTGCTGGATTTTTCAGCCAGATAAAATAGTGAGAAAAAGAATCATTCTTAAGTCCTGAATTGATTCTTTACATTGATACTGACCTTGCTGTTCTTGCATTGTTGTAGATTCCTGCAGCAACGAACACCATGAGCTTCAATGTGCGATCCCTACTGGAAAGGGAGAAGTTTGCTGGGCCGAACTTCTCAGACTGGTTTGGACACCTTAAGATCGTTCTTAAGGCAGAGAGGAAACTGTATGTCCTCGAGACGGCGATACCGCCTCAGCCCGCTCCGAACGCCGCAAGGGCGGTTCGGGAAGCCTATGAAAAGCACGTCAGTGATAGCATTGATGTCGCTTGCCTGATGCTAGCGTCTATGACGCCACCGCTGCAGCGTCAGCATGAGGATATGTCTGCTATAGACATGATAGCAAACCTCAAGATGCTCTATGCTGCACAGGCGAGGACAGAGCGCTATAATCTGACAAAGCTTTTCTTTCAGAGCAAACTGGCTGAAGGGAGCCCAGTGGGAGCTCACCTGCTCAAGATGATTGGGCACAAGGAGGCTCTAGAGAAACTGGGGCATACCATCAACCAGGAGCTTGCTGTAGACATTATTCTGCAGTCTCTCCCGCCCTCTTTCGATGCGTTCATCATTAACTTTAATATGAACAAAATCGATTGTACTCCGGCAGAGCTGCTGAATATGCTCTTGACTACTGAGGAAACTCTGAAGGGTAAGCCTTCAACCTCTGTCTTGATGGTTCCTTCGAGGAACAAGAAGAAGGGGAAGAAGGGCAAGGCCCCTGTCAAGAATTACAGCAAGGCTCTGAAACAGAAGGTTAAGCGGTCCAAGGAATACAGATGTTTCCACTGTGGCCAGCTGGGTCACTGGAAAAAGGACTGTAAAGCGCTCCAAGGAGATAAGAGGGGAAGCTTCGCTTCTGGCTCAGGTATATACGTGACGGAAGTCATGGTTTCATCTTCTTCTATATCATGGGTGTTGGACACTGCATGTGGAGTTCACATTTGTTCAAATGTACAGGAACTCAAGAGAAGAAGGCAGGTGGGACAGCATGAGGTGGACCTACGAGTTGGAAACGGGGCACGGGTTGCTGCTGTTGCTGTAGGAGACTATTTCATTTCTTTACCATCTGGACTTGTATTGGAACTAGACAATTGTTACTTTGTTCCCAGTATTACTAAAAATATTATCTCTATTCCTTCTCTTGTCAGGAAGGGATTTTCCTTTGAATGCAATATTTCAAAGTGTGTTTTATCTTTAGATAATATTGTTTATGCAACTGGTTCAATTAACAATGGGTTATTCATGTTGGACATGGAATGTTCTATACAAAATATTGATATTAAGAAAGCCAAGTATGCTGATGACAGCACCTTGCTATGGCATAGTCGTTTAGGCCATATTAACAAGAAACGCATTAAGCGGTTGCATGATCATGGACTGCTGGGATCATTCTCCTATGAGGAGATTGATACATGCAAGGCTTGTTTAATGGGTAAAATGACGAAGTCACCTTTTCTTAACAAAGGTCAAAGGGCTTCAGGTTTACTTGACCTTATACACAGTGATGTGTGTGGGCCATTTAGTAAACATGCCAGAGGTGGCTATCAGTACTTCATTACCTTTACTGATGATTTCAGTAGATATGGGTATGTCTATCTGATGAGACATAAAAGTGAATCTTTTGACAAGTTCAAAGAGTTCAAGAATGAAGTACAGAATCAGCTTGGCCGAAATATCAAGGCACTTCGTTCTGATCGAGGTGGAGAATACCTAAGTCGAGAATTTACTGACTATCTGAAGGAGTGTGGGATTATCTCACAGCTCACTCCGCCAGGAACACCGCAATGGAATGGTGTGTCCGAGAGGAGAAATAGAACGTTACTTGATATGGTTCGTTCTATGATGAGTCAGGCGACTCTACCTTACTCCTTTTGGGGTTTTGCACTGGAAACAGCTGCAAAGGTACTAAACCGAGTGCCATCCAAGGCAGTTTCAAAGACGACATATGAGTTATGGTATGGGAAACAGTCGAGCTTGACATTTATCAGGATCTGGGGCTGCGAGGCTTATGTCAAAAAGCTCGCCTCTGGGAAACTAGAGAGCAGATCTGACAAATGTATCTTTGTCGGTTACCCTAAGGAAACTAAGGGTTATTATTTCTTCGATCCCAAAGAGAACAAGGTATTTGTTGCTCGGACGGCCATATTTCTTGAGAAGGAGTTTCTTCTGCAAGAGGTCAGTGGGAGAGAAATAAAGCTGGATGAGAATCCAGAGGAAGGACAAAGTAGTCAAGCACAGTTGGATGAGCCTGAGCCGGTAGAACAGGTTATTGAACAACCTGAGGCTCAGATATCACGGGAACCTCGAAGATCGGGAAGGATCCATCGACAGCCTGAGCGCTATGACGGAGTCTACATCATTGATAATGATGAACCCCTCACTTATGCGGATGCGGTCAGTGGACCAGAGTCAGCGAGATGGCTTGAAGCTATGCGCGCCGAGATGGACTCCATGTCAGATAACCAAGTCTGGAATTTGGTTGATCCGCCTCCGGGAGTTATCCCTATAGGCTGTAAATGGATCTTCAAGAAGAAGATTGACATGGATGGTAACGTGGTTACCTATAAAGGCAGGCTAGTTGCGAAAGGTTTCAAACAAATCTACGGGATAGATTATGATGAAACTTTCTCACCAGTAGCTATGTTCAAGTCTATTCGGATTCTTTTCGCGATAGCGGCATATTATGATTATGAGATTTGGCAAATGGATGTGAAGACAACTTTCCTTAATGGAAATCTGGATGAGGATGTGTATATGACACAACCAGAAGGTTTCACTAATCCATCAGATCGTCATAAGATATGCAAGTTAAAGAAGTCCATTTATGGACTTAAACAAGCATCAAGGAGCTGGAATATTCGTTTTGATAAATCAATCAGTGAGTTTGGTTTCATCAAGAACGAGGATGACCCGTGTGTATATTAGAGGTTTAGTGGGAGCGTGATTACTTTCTTAATCCTCTACGTCGATGATATCTTAATCATTGGAAATGACATTCCTGAAATGCATGCGGTTAAGGCATGGCTAAGGAAATGTTTCCAGATGAAAGATCTAGGAGAAGCAGCCTATGTGTTAGGTGTGAAGATCTACAGGGATAGATCTAAGAGGCTTCTCGGGCTGTGCCAGAGTACTTACATCGATAAAGTCCTGGAGAGATTTCATTTAGAGAATTCTAAAAGAGGATATCTTCCAGTCAGACATAGTCTGAATCTTTCGAAGAGTCAGTGTCCACAAACACAGACTGAAAAAGATGAAATGGACAATACGCCTTATGCTTCGGCTATTGGGTCCATAATGTATGCGATGTTGTGTACTTGCCCAGACGTCGCTTACGGGTTAAGCGTGACCAGTCGGTTCCAAAGTAATCCAGGTATGGCGCACTGGATTGCGGTCAAGAACATTTTAAAATATTTGCGGAGGACCAAAGATATGTTCTTGATATATGGTGGTCAGGAAGAACTCAGTATAGAAGGATATACTGACGCTTCGTTCCAGTCAGACCAGGATGATTTCCGATCGCAATCAGGCTATGTTTTTAGCTTGAATGGAGGAGCAGTGGTGTGGAAAAGTTTCAAACAGTCAACTGTTGCTGATTCCACAACAGAAGCCGAGTATGTTGCAGCCTCGGAAGCATCCAAGGAGGCAGTGTGGATTCGTAAGTTCGTGAGAGAACTTGGTGTTGTTCCTTCGAGTGCAGATCCTTTGGTTATCTTCTGTGATAACACTGGAGCAATCGCACAAGCAAAGGAACCACGGTCGCACCAGAAGTCCAAGCACATACAGAGACGGTTTCATTTGATCAGGGAGATCATAGATCGTGGCGAGATCAAAGTGTGCAAGGTACATACAGATGACAATCTGGCAGACCCGCTTACCAAGCCTCTGGCGCAGCAGAAGCATGAGAAGCACTGTAATAATATGGGTTTGAGATTTCTCAACCATTAGATTAAGTGCAAGTGGGAGATTGTTGGGGTATGCCCTTAAGGCTAATGTTTGAGGCCTTGGGATTGTAACAGTATCATGTATAAACTCTTATGTTTATAAAGGCATGGTTGTTATTCAGGTTGTTACCTTGTCTGCTGTAATAAGTGTACTTCTGAATAATGTCTCAAAGCTGTTCAGCTGGGCTGACATGCTATAAAGTCCTTAGTCGAGATATCTTGGTGAACATGAGACAGCCTTGATATGATTGAGACTAATATGTGCTCTAATCTTATAGGATGCTTCGAGCATGGAATATGATGTAGACTCATGGGTACATTGGATGTACTGGACAGACCCTACTAGGATATTCAATTGCTTGTCACAATGTGAATAATCCTTGATTGCGACAAGTGGCACATTTCCTCTGACTTGAGATCACTTGTGTTTTCTAAATGATGATTGTCATTGTTTTGAGATAGTTCAATATCATTTGAAACATAATGATTATAGACTATCTTGGATGGTGAGCTTGAGTCAGGTTAGGGCACTAGTGATAGACATAGGATTGCCGTCTCCTTGTTTAAGGAGTGTGATGTTCTAAAGGGGCCCCCTGGAAGAGATGATTGAGAATAGTGTATGGCCATACCTAGGTGACTATGTTCATCTGATCTAATCATGCTCATCATATTGGAGTTACAAGCTTGACACGCTTGTCCAATAAGAACATCCAGTGGCAAAGGAAATATGCATGCCTAGTGAAGTTGATTCACACTTGTGCTGTTTTTGGGTGTAGTCTTGGAAGACTCTTTTCTTTATATCGGGAGACAGTGATGTGTTGCTAGATACCCCTCACTGATCGTGATGACGTGAGTTATCATTACCGACATTTAAAGGAAACCCTCAGGGTCGCACAATTTGATGATATGGCTTACTTGAGTCAGATCGTGTGGACTGAATTGTTCAGGTTCAGTTTAAAGGGATTTAATCTCTGATTGTAAGTGAGATCTGGTTTGATCATGTTTGATTGATTAGGGCTTGAGATCGGTAAGCTTCGATCGAGAGAATGGATGCTAGATCGATGAGATCAGGAGCATCAGGAGATGAACGGTCAGATCAAATACCTTAGGGTTTTAATGTGATCTGGACTTATGGCTTGGTTTATTTGGTTATTGAACCAAATTCAAGTGAACCGGCTCATGAATGAGCGCATGGTTCAAGGGTGAAGTGGAGTTTGCGATTGGGGTAAACCCAAGATCGCATGTGGAGAAGTTATATGCTATTTTTGGATAGCACTTCTCAACGTGACCACGTTTTCACGTCCTCCCTCTTCACACCTTCACGCTTTGTCGTCAATTCGGTTTTGGCTCTTGGGGCATTCTTGCGTGGAGGAGAGGAAGAGACGATAAGGAAAAATCGCCAAGCCAAGAAGTTCTTTCTTTTTCCCTTTCACTCGACAAAGACATCTTTGGACCTTGCTAGCACAAGGATCGCAAGGAGGAGTAGGCGACATCAATTGTGTGCGTCACCTCTGGAGAAGATCCAGTTTGATCTTTGCTTCCAAGGCGCCATCTAGAAATGGCTATGGTATGATCCTTCTCTATATGCAATCGGGTTCTTTTTGTTAATCATATAGCATGCAAGATCTAGAAACCCCCTATCCGCTGCTTGCATCTTCCATATGCGCCAATGCTTTAGGGTTTCGCCCCCTTGTGGGGACTTTCAGTGTTCGCCCTCTACAAGTATCCACGCGTTGACTCCTTGATCGTTGCTCCCTTCCACGCTTGGTGCTAGCCTCGGGAAGAGAATCAAGCCTTAGGGTTCCTTCAATTCTCTTGCGCCACCTCCAAGATGAAAATGCCAAGAAGAGATGAGGAGGAAGATGATGCGCCAAGTGCTTCCTTCTTCTTCTTTGTCTGCGCCACCTTCAAGCAAGGTGCGCCTATGGCCAAGGAACGGAGAGGGCTTGTAGCAAGGAGATGCCACCAAACACTAAGAGTCCTTGTGCCAAGAAGAGAGGGAGAAGAAGAAGAACTTGCGGCTATGGAGGAAGATTACGCTCCTTGATGAAGAAGGAGAACTCCAAGCTCTCAAGTTGTCGCTACCTTAGGCCTCCACGCCTCCTTGTGTATGAGACTTCACGTCTTCAAGGAAGGGAACCCAAGAGGGGGCGACAAGGGGTCCTATAAATAGGACTAGAGGCGGTTTGGGCAAGGGCTAAGATCATGCCAAGTGTATGGCTAGGATGAGGTGTCTTGAGGCAAGGAAAGTCTCCAAGACTTTACCATAAACCTCATTCAACCTATCCATAAATGTCCAAGCACTATATCAGCCCAAGACATGCCTCAAATGCATTCTTACCATCAAAGGAGAAGAGGCTAGGCGCAACATGCAAGAAGAATTCAGCTAGGGTGGTGTCTTGGGAGAAACTAGGGTTTGAGGTAAGGTAAGTCTCTAAGACATTACCATATACCTCTTCCCTATATCCATATGCGCCCATCCAAGGAAGAGGGGCTAGGCGCCCTTTACTTCCATAATGAAGCAAAGGCGCCTCCCTCACCCCATTATGCCCCTAGGCGCTAATGGGGTGAGATTTCTCCCCATTATACCCTTTTAAGCCAATTCCCTCTTCTTGACAACTAATTATTGGGCCTCATTGGATAATGAGCTAGCCCAAACTTCATGGCATGGGTTGATTAAGCCATTGGATCTAATCCAATGCAACCCTAATCCAAATGTGACCAATTAAGGTCAATTTCGGGTCAACCTGCTAAAAATGAAGTTTGGCTCCAATAACTTTCTTCCAACTTATCAGGCCTATTGGCGCTGATGAAATCTTCCAAATTGATCCAAGTTATCCAATAACTTGATCATAAGGCTTCTGATTAAAGCAACATCAAGAGTCTATTGCGTATGACCCCGTAGGATCCATATGACGATGGCAATGATGTAAACATTAGAAGTAGTGAGGGGTATCTAGTAACACATCACTATTACCCCATGTCATAGGACTTAAGTCATTATGGCAACAACTCCTAACAAGCAACGAGGATTCCCATTGCATTATAGATCCCTTTGCCTAAACTGATATCCTGCCATTGGATTAGTCTCAAGTTTATCAATCCAATGCATTGATCATGACTCAACAAGTGTGGCCACACATTCCTATCATGCACCAATAAGGTGGGGCGCCCCAAAGTGGATATCATGCTTCCAATAAGGAAGGGGCAAATCCTTCTATTTGTCATCCACGTCTCTACATGACTTATGACATGCCCAATGACAATCGTTTTGGTCTCCCAATTACGGAGAGACGTAAGATTGTATCAAAGCATACCCATCATCAAATCTAGACATGAATACCTCAAGTCTAAGGATCAATGCAGACCTCTTGCATGTGAGATTGACTTGTTGACTAGACAAGTCAATCCTCACGGTGGATCACTCCAGTGCATCCAATGCACATGTATGTCTGCGTTACTGTGCCCCGCATCTAACTAGCCCATACACCAGTCTCACATGTACCAAAGCTATCCCATATCTGCTAAGGTACCTTGACTGGGGATATCTTATGAGAATGGATCCAACCAAACTCCTGGGACATTATTTATGCAACTCAATACATCAACGCAGGTAGAGAAGTCTGCATAATAACGACCATGCCTTTAAAGAGAATAATAATTCTATCAAAGTACATTTAAACAATGCCCGACCATGTCCAAACATTGGTCTGCAGGGCATAAACACCAACAATCTCCCACTTGCACTAAGACAAAGGGTAACTGATGTTTGGTCAGTTCCAATGTCTCTAGTATGACCCATTTAGCTTCCGCTGCGCCAGAGGCTATGTCAGTGGGTTTTTCTAGATTGCTATCTGTGTTTATTTTAACAAATTTGATCATCATCCTTATCCATGATCTCTAAGATCAGATGATATGCTGCAGTACATACTTGAGCACTAAGTTCCTTCACTTATGCTATGGCCCTAGTAAGAACTATACTGGACCATCAAGCACCAGGAACTAAATCAAGTTCAAATGAATGAAGCTGCTTCCTTGGCTGCCACAAGAAGCTGCAATATACTCAGCCTTATTTGTAGAATTTTGCCACTATGGTTTGCATAATGCTCTTTCAGTACACAACACCACAATATGGCAAAGCGCAAATCCTGGCTGTGGTCATAAGACTGGAACGAAGTATCAGTGTACCCTTGTACACAAAATTCTTCCTGTCTATCATAGACTAGACTTCAATCTTTTATACTTCCCAAGTATATATAAGGATTGCTTTCACAGCTATCCATTGTCAAACACTAGGATCTGATTGAAACTTACTAGCTATGCTCCAAGCATTTGCAACAAATGGTCTTGTTTATATTACTCAAAACATGATCCATCCTATACACCATGTATCAGGATTTTAGACCCATGTTATTACTCTCCAGCTGTGTCATAGGACACAACATCCTCATGAGAGTCAGACCATATCTCTCTGGACGGTATCAATATTTGGAATCATCCAATATAAACCTCTCCAGAAACTCTTGGATGAACATAGATTAACTAAAGGGCAATGACTTTCTTGGATCTCTATCTATAGATTCTCATGCCTAGAATGTAGGCATCATTCCCTAGATCATTCTTCTCGAAATACATCTCAAGCCTTTTCTTCACCATGTGAAGAGCTGAGATGTCATTCCGTGTGAGGAGAATATCATCACTCATCTAGAACAAGAAATACTATTAAGGTGCTACCACTGATCTTCTTGCAAACACAGGCTCTTTTAAACATGCTTGCATAACACCATGCATATTTTTATGGCCTTGATATGAAAACCTTCTGGCTATTTCCTTATAGATATCTTTTCAGACGTCCATGCAAGAAAGGCAGTTTTCATAACAACACGCCATAACTGATCATGCAATTATAACAAGCAGATTCCTAATGGACTTAAAACTCAGCTATTGGTGAAAATTTTCATCATTATCCACCTAGTGGATTTGCCTGAAATTTCTGTTCACTATATTTCCTTTCAAGGTAACAATGTTACCTTCCATGTCTATCTTCCTAGAAGATTTATTTACAGCCTGTGGGAATTACCCCTTTGGCAGCTCATCCAAGTCCCAGACTTGATTAGCAGACATGAAGTCCATTATGGTTCTCATGGCCCTTAGCCATTTCTTGGAATCTGGTCCACTGACCGCTTCCATTTCCTCATAAGTTTTAGGTTCATCCTTGATGAAAAATTCGTCATGCCCAGCATATCGAATCGATCCAGACTTATGTGGTTCCTGTGTTACTTGAACCTCAGGTTGACTTTTAACCTGTATGTGAGATTTTGCTCTCCATCTATGTCTAATTATATTGTGGTTGATTCTGGACCTTGTCCCAATCAAATCTACTCCCACTAGCTTCTTTTAAAAGAAATACTTTCTCAAGAGAGACAGCAGTTTGAGCAACAAATATTTTGTTCTCTTTGGGATAGAATTAGCACTCTACAGTGCACCACAAACACATACTTTTGAATCACTGCACATTACATTCCCAATTCCATTGAAGAAATGAGATATTTGCAGTTCGCAACTCAAAAGCTAACTTAGACACTTTCTTATGGAGTGGTAGTACATCTGTTTGCATGGCATCATAGTAGTATATTTGCATGACTATTCAAAGATGGAACCACATCCAATGTGTTCCTTTTTCTTTCTTTAAAATTCACCACACAGTGGTGTACTAAGTAAGCTGTGAGATAACTCCACACTTCTTAGGACAGTCATCAAATTCTCCACTAATCACTTTGATCCAATCAAAGTGCTTTAATAGATCCTTCAATTTGACTCAATACCTCATTTGTGAACTTCTTGGATTTCTCCAAAGTTCTTAGGTTGGATAAGGCATACCCACACCGGATGAAGCATATAACACCTCTTAGTGCTTGTTTACATGGGTCCACATACATTGCTGTGTAATAGATACAACAAGCCACTTACCCTTCAACCCTTTATGGTGAAGGCAGCATCTGTCACTTTGTTCCTTTGAACAAGGCTCACATTTATCATAATCCTAAAAGGATAATAATCCCAATAGTCCATTGACCTTTGGATGTGACCATTGTTCGATGGTTCAAGAGACAATGCCATAAGAGGATGTTAATTGAATCAATGGATCTGATATTGTGTTACATATAGAGCCACAAACTATTATCAACTGTATCACTTCAATAGAACATCTCAGTTAAAAAGAAAAATATCATATATTATTTCAAACTGAAATCCTTTCCAAAAGGAATGATGTTCTAATATATAAGCTGATACATAATAGCAAAGTTCTAGATAAAGTCTTCAAGGCAGTGAGATGATATCAACAGCAGCATCCAATGCTCCGTCCCTAACCCGAGAGTCGATCCCATCAAGCCTCATCGTCCCACTTCTTTTGAGCTCCTGCACATGTGAAACATATGTGAGCCTCACATGCGGTACCCAGTACCCATGAATAAGAAGTAGATAAAAGACCTCGGTAACACAATACCTGAAGTGGATGGATTACATCCCTTCTTCTTTGCCATGCTCTTCTTGGCCATTAATCCTCTTCGAAATACCCATGCATTCCCAGTCTTTCAAAGTATTAGCTTCGAAGATACAGAACCATGGTCATTCTCAGATTTAGGCATACACTCTGAAGATCCAACAGAACTCTCCTAATCACTATCTATAGAGCATGGTGTGAAGAGACCTTTGAGATGTATGATAAGATCATAAATCCCCATCTCATCACACTCAACCTTGACCTTTGGGTTCATGCACTCTAAGACAAGAGCAGTGTACTGTTCGTTATCTTCACAATGTTCAAGATAGACATTCCACTCCCACTCAGTAGTGAAATACACACTGGGCTGGGATGGAGGTCTTTCAATAAGATGCACCTTATTCTCTTGTTCTAGTATCTTGGACAAAATCTTGAACCATTTTGTCCAATTTGTCCCATCCAGTTTATTTTTATAAAGTTTCAAGCTTAGATCAGGAGATGCCATCTACAATAAGCAAATAAGTAAAATAAGTACTATGATAAAGCATTTAACAAAGACTTTAACTTAAATGCTATGCTCCCACTATTTCCAAAAACAAGTTGAGAACTCTCAAACTCAACATAGAAATAAGTGAGTAGGATCCTAATTTCACATGAGGTCTCCGCGACTCACGAGGGTGAGTTGGGATGCACAAAAAATCTCATGCTTCCTTAGGTAGGCATGCCAGCCAATTGTGCCGTGCACAACTCCTCTTAGTTAAGACAGACTAGGCGCCCTGTGTCCAGCGAGGGCTGGATACAACACAGAACCCTATCCACTCAATAGCTGCGTCTAGTGATTCATCATGTCAGTGACATATGAAAAACTAGTCAAGTCTAGTCCTAACCGTTATGCCCAGGGCCAATGAATTCCTTGCGAAGGCACGCCCAGGTTAAAACTGGACTGGGAAAATCATTGTCACCTCACACCTTCTAAAGATAAGTGGGTGTGTCCCACGAGGGTGGGAAACAGTTCACAACACCACCGATCGATAGCTTGATGAGGGCTACGCGTTAGAAGGCTATTGACTTGATATTGTATTGAGAGTTTTACACGTTGATTTTATTCTTTTCTATCATGCAGTTTTCCTATGGTTATGGCAGCAAAGGAAGAACATCACAGGCATGCTATGGACAGAATAATAAACCATCACAGGCATGCTAGTTTGGTCGATATGGTCATAGCCCTTTTTATACATATAACTTGTCACAAGCCATGTGACATGTTATCATGCATCCAAGGGTTGCGAGTCCCTTTAGCAGATCAGCCCATGCCAGAAGCCGAAAGCAAGCATCCCTTCCTCCAACCGCAAATCCATCACCACGCTTCCAAAGCTGGCGCCACTCTGAAATCGGTTGAAGAAGACACCTTGTTGTCTTTGATGAACCTTAACCTATCTTATGTAAACAATTATACATCTATTCTAAGGAAAGATGAAAATTTTACATCAAGAAGGGGGAGAACCACACGCAGGTGGTAGAAAGATTTTACAAGCATTCATCACAGGTGGAAACATGCTTTCACATCACAACACAGGAGGGCACTCGCTATGACCATATCAACCCATGGAAGAGACAAGTGGCGCATGTATAAAATTTGAAAAACCGGAATAATCAAATTTTATCCCCTTATGCGCCAACTCCATCCAAAGCACTCTCTCAATCAAATTTATGCTAAAATCGGGATCAAGTTTCATGATGATTTCATGGACCCTATCGGCTAGCAATTTTGTCAGATCAACAGACCCGGACAGTCCGAAGACACAATGCCCGTCCTACTTGACAAAACTACGTGCGCCTTTGGTCTTAAATCCATCATAAACACAATCCAAATTTCGGCCATAAAAATGATAAAATAAGTTTGGATGAAAGACGCTTTCTATGTGAAACGCGTATGGATAGAAGAAAAATTTTCCAAAAAATTTTCACACAAGCAAACGTTCATCTTATGTTTCTCACAAGTAGCTCTGATACCATTGTTAGGGAATACCGGGTGTAATTTAAAATTTTACAGTCCCAGGACGCAGCGGAAGAATCATTACACCCGAAACATATTCCGGTCCCAAGGATCCATGCGAGAGAGAAGACACAAGGATGTGTTAGAGATGTACCTCTTTTGCTTGTCTAGTTGCCGAAGCCATGTTGAAGGCGCCCAAGTGTTCGCCCTCTACAAGTATCCACGCGTCGACTCCTTGATCGTTGCTCCCTTCCACGCTTAGTGCTAGCCTCGGGAAGAGAATCAAGCCTTAGGGTTCCTTCACTTCTCTTGCGCCACCTCCAAGATGAAAACGCCAAGAAGAGATGAGGAGGAAGATGATGCGCCAAGTGCTTCCTTCTTCTTCTTTGCCTGCGCCACCTTCAAGCAAGGTGCGTCTATGGCCAAGGAACGGAGAGGGCTTGTGGCAAGGAGATGCCACCAAATACTAAGAGTCCTTGCGCCAAGAAGAGAGGGAGAAGAAGAAGAACTTGCGGCTATGGAAGAAGATTGCGCTCCTTGATGAAGAAGGAGAGCTCCAAGCTCTCAAGTTGTCGCTACCTTAAGCCTCCACGCCTCCTTGTGTATGAGACCTCACGTCTTCAAGGAAGGGAACCCAAGAGGGGCTGACAAGGGGTCCTATAAATAGTACTAGAGGCGGTTTGGGCAAGGGCTAAGATCATGCCAAGTGTATGGCTAGGATGAGGTGTCTTGAGGCAAGGAAAGTCTCCAAGACTTTACCATAAACCTCATTCAACCTATCCATAAATGTCCAAGCACTATATCAGCCCAAGACATGCCTCAAATGCATTCTTACCATCAAAGGAGAAGAGGCTAGGCGTAACATGCAAGAGGAATTCGGCTAGGGTGGTGTCTTGGGAGAAACTAGGGTTTGAGGTAAGGTAAGTCTCCAAGACATTACCATATACCTCTTCCCTATATCCATATGCGCCTAGGAACTTCCCATAAAAGTTCTCAAGCCATATCAGCCCCAAGACTTGCCTTAGAGGCAAGTATTCCATCCAAGGAAGAGGGGCTAGGCGCCCTTTACTTCCATAATGAAGCAAAGGCGCCTCCCTCACCCCCATTATGCCCCTAGGCGCCAATGGGGTGAGATTTCTCCCCATTATACCCTTTTAAGCCAATTCCCTCTTCATGACAACTAATTATTGGGCCTCATTGGATAATGAGCTAGCCCAAACTTCATGGCATGGGTTGATTAAGCCATTGGATCTAATCCAATGCAACCCTAATCCAAATATGACCAATTAAGGTCAATTTCGGGTCAGCTTGCCAAAAATGAAGTTTGGCTCCAATAACTTTCTTCCAACTCATCAGGCCCATTGGCACTGATGAAATCTTCCAAATTGATCCAAGTTATCCAATAACTTGATCATAGGCTTTTGATTAAAGCAACGTCAAGAGTCTATTGTGTGTGACCCCGTAGGATCCATATGACGATGGCAATGATGTAAACATCATAAGTAGTGAGGGGTATCTAGCAACACATCACTACTACCCATGTCATAGTTCTTAAGTCATTATGGCGACAACTCCTAACAAGCAACGAGGATTCCCATTGCATTATAGATCCCTTTGCCTAAACTGATATCCTGCCATTGGATTAGTCTCAAGTTTATCAATACAATGCATTAGTCATGACTCAACAAGTGTGGCCACACATTCCTGTCATGCACCAATAAGGTGGGGCGCCCCAAAGTGGATATCATGCTTCCAATAAGGAATGGGGAAATCCTTCTATTGGTCATCCATTTCTCTACATGACTTATGACATGCCCAATGACAATCGTTTTGGTCTCCCAATTACGGAGAAACGTAAGATTGTATCAAAGCATACCCATCATCAAATCTAGAGATGAATATCTCAAGTCTAAGGATCAATGCAGACCTCTTGCATGTGAGATTGACTTGTTGACTAGACAAGTCAATCCTCACGGTGGATCACTCTAGTGCATCCAATGCACCTGTATGTCTGCGTTACTGTGCCCCGCGCCTAACCAGCCCATACACCAGTCTCACATGTACCAAAGCTGTCCCATATCTGCTAAGGTACCTTGACTGGGGATATCTTATGAGAATGGATCCAACCAAACTCCTGGGACATTATTTATGCAACTCAATACATCAACGCAGGTAGAGAAGTCTGCATAATAATGACCATGCTTTTAAAGAGAATAATAATTCTATCAAAGTACATTTAAACAATGCCTGACCATGTCCAAACATTGGTCTGCAAGGCATAAACACCAATAAGTGATAGGGGTATACCTAACTTAGCAGTTTGAAGAGATCGATGTCGACGACTGGAGACGCGCAATCGGCCCATCCTCTACACACATGCACACACGGACTGCCTCGAGAGTCCTCTACTCCACGCACGTGCTAGCTTCGGGAGAAGAGATCTACGCCTCAAATGTCTTCTCTACTTGCGCCAATCACGAAGACCATGCGCTAAGGAGAAGGGGAAGCGTTGGCGACAAGGAGTGGGTAGCACTACAACTTGTCTCAACCTTCATGCAAAAATTTACTTATCATCGTCACCTACAAGACCCTCACACCAAGGATCAGAGGGGAGGCAACAACAGGAGATGAGAGAAGAGATTGGTGCAAAAATCTCCCAAGAGGGCTTCTCTATTTATAAGAGAGGAACCAACTAGACTTGGAGATTTTATCCATGTGGGATTATGTATTGGCGCTTGTACTGGTTTAAGCGGGCATGGGTTCAAATCCCAATCTCAACAATTTAATTCCACAATTCAATTGCAAATGTTCCAAGCTCAATAAATCAGCCAAGATAAAATTATCTTGCTAATTAATTATTTTATTTTATTCATGTGACTAAAGTGCCAAGTCCAAACTTGCACTAAGACCCTTGTTTGACTCATTTTGACAACTCAGGTCAATAGAGGTCAAACGTGGTCCACTAGTGTCAACTAGTGGTCAAACATGAATAAAATAAAATATCATCTCATCATAAGAAATCCCATAGCATCAGCTTCCCAAAATAATCCGAATCATACAATGATTCAATCAAAGGCCAACCGATCAATATGGAGTCTCTAGCGTCTAGGTATGCAATCCTGTAGGTCCCTCTGATGTTGGTAGTGATGACCTAATCATCACGAGCAGTGAGTGGCACCTAGCAGTGCATCGCTGCTACCCAAGTCATCTGAATAAATGTCGTCATCGACAACCTCAAATCTATGACAAGATATTAGAGTATCAATGTCCCTTTGCCAGGCTGATCGTCCAAATTGGACAAGTGTATCACACTTATTAATTCTGAAGATGATGGTCATGACTAAATAAGGCTAAACCTGGGTGTGGCCACACTCTTTCAGTCATGCACCATCTAGGGGCCCATGGACATCAAGCTTCCCCACAGGGATGGGGCAAATTCTCTATCGGCAAGACATACCTCTCGTATTGCTTAAGACATACCCAATAACAACCGTTATGACCTCCTTGTTATGGCGAGGCGTTAGGTTGTATCAAAGTATATCCCTTACAACACAGAGATACAATCTTCCTCAAGTCAAAGGATAGATACAACTCTATCACTGTGAGATTCTTCCTGAGACACCAAGAAGAACTCTCACGGTGGGTCAGTCCAGCATATCTCCCTCGATATACCCTTATGCCTGCATTAAGCAACCCGTGCTAACCAGCGCATAAACGAGTCTCACCCGCACCATAGCTGTCCCCTATCCCCTATGGTACTCGACTCGGGACATATGAAACTGAGATAAAAATATACATATGCGTAGATGTATAACAAACCATGACAACAACAATGCCAAGATATCCATAAAATATCAATGTATGTAGTACATATGTCTAGACCAAAAGATAGGTCTCAAGGCATAACAATAACAAGTAGAAGGTTTTTTTTCAAAGAGTTAGAAATATCAAATTGTATAACATTGTCACCGATGTTCAAATCCAGTTTTCTGTTTTTGACATCAATGACTGCACCAGCAGTAGCAAGAAAAGGTCTCCCTAGAATGATAGGGAGTCTGTCATCCTCATCAATCTCTAGAACAATAAAATCAGCAGGGACAAAATAATCCCAACTTTAATAGGTACATCCTCTAAAATACCAACAGGACGACGAACTGATCTATCTACAAGCTATAAAGAGATATTAGTAGTTTTCAAATCACCCAAATTCAACCTTTTACATAATGACAATGGAATAAGGCTGACACTCGCTCCTAAATCACATAAGGCTCTCTGAAAAGTCTTCTCCCCAATTTGGCAGGGTATAGAGAAACTGCCTAGGCCCTTGAATTTCTGAGGAAGCTTATTCTGTATGATGGCACTACACTCCTTAGCAAGTGTAATGGTTCCTTGATCTTCCACCTTCCTTTTATTTGATAAGATGTCCTTCACAAATTTGGCATAGGTGGGCATCTACGAAAGAGTATCAACAAAAGGAATGTTAATGTAGAGTTTCTTTAAAACTTCTAAGAACTTACCAAATTGCTTGTCAAGTTTAGCTTTGACAAGCCTCTGTGGGAAGGGAATTAGAGGTTTGTAAGTAGGCAGCCCAACATAGGGCCGTTCTGCAGGACCCCTTTCGAGAGGGGGGCGAAACCCTAAGACATGCGTATATGAAAAGCATGGCGGAATCAAGGGCTTCAAGGATCGCAAATAGAAGCATATGATCAACTTAAGGTATTGTTTAGATCTAAGGAGATCATACCATAGCCATGAGCAAGGATGGCGACTTGGAAGTAGAGAACAAATCTGATCTCCTCCAAAGACACGCACACAAGATGAGTGATCGCCCACTTCCTTGGCGCTACTTGTGCTAGCAAGGCTCCAAGGCTTTCTTCTCGAATGGAAGGGAATGATGAACTCTCACTCGGCCAATCCTTCTTGTCGTCGACCTACACCACGCAAGAGAGTGTGTCGTCGAGAGCCAAGGGGAGACGAGAGTTAGAGAAGCGTTTTCACGAACGTGGGGACGTTCACCACTTTGGAAACCGAATTCCAAAAATAGCAAAGCTTCAATGTATGCGTTATGCGTTCACATGAAATGAACCAAACGCATATCTCTTCTCCCATATGAACCATGCGCTCACATATGAGCCGGTTCAATGTATTTGGTTCAATGACCAAACCAAATCAGCCCAAGCATTGGTCAAGATAAAATCAAACCCTAAGGTTCAAGATCTGACCGTTCATCTCCTGATGCTCCTGATCTCACTGATCTAGCATCAACTCTCCCGATCTAAGCTTACCGATCTCAAGCCCTAACCAATCAAACATGATCAGACCAGATCTCACTTACAATCAGAGATTAAATCCCTTTAAACTGAACCGAAATAATTCAGTCCACTCGATCTGACTTAAGTAAGCCATATCATCAAATTGTGCGACCCTAAGGGTTTCCTTTAAATGTCGGTAACGATAACTCACATTATCACGATCAGTGAGGGGTATCTAGCAACACATCACTGTCTCCCGATATAAAGGAAAGAGTCTTCCAAGACTACACTCAAACCACAGCACAAGTGTGAATCCACTTCACCAGGCATGCAAATATCCTTTGCCACTGGATGTTCTTATTGGACAAGCGTGTCAAGCTTGTAGCTCCAATATGATGAGCACGATTAGATCAGATGAACATAGTCACCTGGGTATGGCCATACACTATTCTCAATCATCTCATCCAGGGGGCCCCTTTAGAACATCACACTCCTTAAACAAGGAGACGGCAATCCTATGTCTATCACTAGTGCCCTAACCTGACTCAAGCTCACCATCCAAGATAGTCTATAATCATTATGTTTCAAATGATATTGAACTACCTCAAAACAATGACAATCATCATTTAGAAACACAAGTGATCTCAAGTCAGAGGACATGTGCCACTTGTTGCAAACAAGGATTATTCACATTGTGACAAGCAATTGAATATCCTAGTAGGGTCTGTCCAGTACATCCAATGTACCCATGAGTCTACATCTTATTCCATGCTCGAAGCATCCTATAAGATTAGAACACACATTAGTCTTAACCATATCAAGGCTGTCTCATGTTCACCAAGATATCTCGACTAAGGACTTAACTGCATGTCAGCCTAGCTGAACAGTACTGAGACATTATTCAGAAGTACACTTATTGCAGCAGACAAAGTAACAAACTGAATAACAACCATGCCTTTATAAACATAAGAGTTTATTACATGATACTGATACATTCCCAAGGCCTCAAACATTAGCCTTAAGGGCATACCCCAACAATCTCCCACTTGCACTTAATCTAATGGTTGAGAAATCTCAAACCCATATTATTACAGTGCTTCTCATGCTTCTGCTGCGCCAGAGGCTTGGTAAGCGGGTCAGCCAGATTGTCGTCTGTATGAACCTTGCATATTTTGATCTCGCCTCGATCAATGATCTCCCGGATCAAGTGAAACCGTCTCTGTATGTGCTTGGACTTCTGGTGCGACCGTGGTTCCTTTGCTTGTGCGATTGCTCCAGTGTTATCACAGAAGATAACCAAAGGATCTGCACTCGAAGGAACAACACCAAGTTCTCTCACGAACTTACGAATCCACACTGCCTCCTTAGATGCTTCCGAGGCTGCAACATACTCGGCTTCTGTTGTGGAATCAGCAACAGTTGACTGTTTGAAACTCTTCCACACCACTGCTCCTCCATTCAAGCTAAAAACATAGCCTGATTGCGATCGGAAATCATCCTGGTCAGACTGGAACGAAGCATCAATATATCCTTCAATACTGAGTTCTTCCTGACCACCATATACCAAGAACATATCTTTGGTCCTCCGCAGATATTTTAAAATGTTCTTGACTGCAATCCAGTGTGCCTGACCTGGATTACTTTGGAATCGACTGGTCACGCTTAACCCGTAAGCGACGTCTGGGCGAGTACACAACATCGCATACATAATGGACCCAATAGCCGAAGCATAAGGCGTATTGTCCATTTCATCTTTCTCAGTCTGTGTTTGTGGACACTGACTCTTCGAAAGATTCAGACCATGTCTGACTGGAAGATACCCTCTTTTAGAATTCTCTAAATGGAATCTTTCCAGGACTTTATCGATGTAAGTACTCTGGCACAGCCCGAGAAGCCTCTTAGATCTATCCCTGTAGATCTTCACACCTAATACATAGGCTGCTTCTCCTAAATCTTTCATCTGGAAACATTTCCTTAGCCATGCCTTTACGGCATGCATTTCAGGAATGTCATTTCCAATGATCAAGATATCATCGACGTAGAGGACTAGGAAAGTAATCACGCTCCCACTAAACCTCTTATATACACACGGGTCATCCTCGTTCTTGATGAAACCAAATTCACTGATTGATTCATCAAAACGAATATTCCAGCTCCTAGATGCTTGTTTAAGTCCATAAATAGACTTCTTTAACTTGCATATTTTATGACGATCTGATGGATTAGTGAAACCTTCTGGTTGTGTCATATACACATCCTCATCCAGATTTCCATTCAGGAAAGCTGTTTTCACATCCATTTGCCAGATCTCATAATCATAATATGCTGCTATCGCGAAAAGAATCCGAATAGACTTAAACATAGCTACAGGTGAGAAAGTTTCATCATAATCTATCCCGTAGATTTGTTTGAAACCTTTCGCAACTAGCCTGCCTTTATAGGAAACCACGTTACCATCCATGTCAATCTTCTTCTTGAAGATCCATTTACAGCCTATAGGGATAACTCCCGGAGGCGGATCAACCAAATCCCAGACTTGGTTATCTGACATGGAGTCCATCTCGGCGCGCATAGCTTCAAGCCATCTCGCTGACTCCGGTCCACTGACTGCATCCGCATAAGTGAGGGGTTCATCATTTTCAATGATGTAGACTCCGTCATAGCGCTCAGGCTGTCGACGGATCCTTCCCGATCTTCGCGGTTCCCGTGATATCTGTGATGATATGGGGTTTTCGAATATTATCTGTGATGATCATGTGATGGTTAGGACTAAGGCTAGGTGTAACTATGAACTCAAGGGGATAGTCCTTATGTGATATGTTAAGGGTCTGAATTTCAGCCCTGTATTGTGATATGTGAGGGGGTTGATGATCAGCCTGCCTATTATGATTATTGTGATGGGGGTTGATGCTCAGCCTGCCCGATGTGATTTTTGTGATGACTATCCTAGAGTCTAGTTGACACTTAGGAGTCCGTTTATGTGACCTTTGTGAAATATGTCCACCCTTGTGAAATATGAAATAAGATGTGTCTGTTGTCCAGTAGGAACCTTTTGGGAGAACGGGTTTTGACGCAAAGTGCCATGTCTTGGTCAGACAGGGGCCACCTCTTGATGTCACTACTCTTTTATGTGATGGGGTAATATAAGACGCAAAGTGCCATGTCTTGATCAGACAGGGGCCACCTCTTGATGTCATTACTCTTATATGTGTTGGGAATGATATAAGACGCAAAGTGCCATGTCCTGATCAGACAGGGGCCACCTCTTGATGTCATCATTCTCGTTTTATGTTATGGCGTGATAGACCAGCGTGCCACGTCGTGACCTGACGGGGGCCACCTCCTGATTCTATTCACTGTCCATGTTTATGTGTTGCACGAGATTTTGCAGCTCCCAGTGCTTTGGCCAAGCCGGGTTAGACCATATTGGTCACTTTGTGAATATGCTGGACAACTAGGTTAATTAAGTATGGTGTGTTTAGTTGGTTTAGAATATGTGTGTTCGGTTGGTTTAGAGTATAACTCTAGAACCTGAGGTTATTATATGTTGGTGTGTATATTTTTGGCTGCTTATATGACTTTTGCATTGAATTTGTTATTATGTGTTGACATGATATCCTGTTAAAGATTTTTAAAATAATCTGCATATGTTTTTGAGAGTATGTTATGGATGGTCAATTAGACTATCCACTCACTGGGCTGTGTAGCTCACCCCTCACTATTTTCAGGTGTAGAGCGGGGGCGCAGTTAGCATTATATGGATGCTGTGAATTATGCTTAATGTGTTTATGATTATGATGCCGGTTGTGGCTAAAACTTATGATTTATATGAACAATGTGAACTATGTGAATTTGTGTTGCCAGATGGTGGCAATCAACTGAGTTGGATTTTTGTGTCACCGCGGGCTTCGGCCTGGTTTCGGTGTTTGGTATTAGTTTATAAAATCGATTTTGTGGATTTGTTTTGAAATTGAAGTTGATGTGTATTTTTGCAATCGGTTTTGATACAACTGTAACGTGCATATGTCTAGTGCACGTATTGCGTGGTGGCAGGTACCTTTATGTGATTTATGAGATTTGTGATTCGAAGATTTTATGTGTTTGGAGTTTTGAAAATTTTCAGATCGTGTTTTTCTTGGACTCGGTTTTACCTAGCATTTGATCGATCTTATATGAAACATCCTATTACTTTTGTGATTGTGTTACTTGCTTGAGGTTCAGAATGTGGGATGTTACAGAATGGTATCAGAGCAGTTGGCTAGCTAAAACTTAGTTTGGGGGAAAACATGTTTGTGTATTGCTAGACACCTGTTAGGTTTATGATTGTTTTCCTGACTATGATATGTGTGTGACTATGATATGTGTGTGTAGGAATTTAGAATTTAAGATGGTGCGAACCAGAGGAAATGCTAGTGATGAGGGCGAGCAGACCCCGAACCTCACTAGAACTATTGAGGCCTTGACTGGCATGGTACAGCAACAAGGTGCCATGATTGAGAGGCAAGCTCAGATGCTGCAGCAGCAGCAGACTCAGCACCAAGAAGCACAACATCAGCTTTTGCAGCAGCTGACTCAAGAGAGACCCCAGACTACTACTCGGGCAGTGGGGGATGACTCTCAGGAGGGCGCTCACAGGCGTTATGCCTCGTTAGTGAGTGAATTTCAGAAACTGGGTCCTAGCTCATTTTATGGGGGCTCAGAATCCAGTACTGCTGAGAACTGGCAGTTGGTCTTGGAAAAAATTTTCCAAGTTATGCGCTGCTCAGATGAGGATAAGCTATGTTTGTCCACCTATATGATGCGTGGCGACGCAGATGAGTGGTGGAAAGGAGTTGTGAGACTAGCAGCGGAAAGGCAGGAAACAGTGGATTGGCCTTACTTCCTATCTCAATTTAATGAGAAGTATTTTCCAGATAGCTTGGTAGAGGACCGAGAGGTGGCATTTATTCACCTGGAGCAGGGTGATATGACAGTGGACCAGTATGAGCTACAGTTCACGAAATTGGGAAAGTATGCTCCTCACCTGATAAACACTGAAAAGAGGAGAGCTACCAAGTTTCTGAGAGGTCTCAGATGGGATATTCGAGAGCAGGTTGGTGCTCAGTACTTGGAGACCTATGTCGAGACAGTTGGGCGAGCACGCACTATAGAGAGGTATATATCTGAGAGGAGTTCTCATGCTACGGTGACAGTAGTTCCTGCAGCTGAGGCGGCGGTTCCTCAGTATGGCAGTGGCGGCAAGGGTAAGAAGTACCCTAGGCATAAAGATTATAAGAAGAGCAGGTATAAGCCTTACTCCTACAAGGCACCGCAGCAGTCCAGGGATGCACCGCAGCAGTTTAGGGATGCCAGGGATGCAAGAAACGTTATCACTTGTAGTCATTGTGGGCTCAAAGGACATCTAGTGAAAGACTGCCATAGGAAGAATGGTGTATGCTTCAGGTGTAAGAAACCCGGGCACATGGCCAAGGACTGCAAAGAGCCTGAGATACAGCCTAGAGGCACAGATAAGCCTACAGTCCAGACCAGAGTGTATGCTGTGGCTGAGAAGGATACACGAGCATCCCGATCCGTTGTGGAAGGTACATTATTTGTATTTGATCAGTTAGCTCGCATTCTATTTGACCCTGGTGCAAATTTGTCTTTTGTCTCTGTTAAGTTTGCTGCATGTTTACCTGTTGTACCTAAGATGCTAGATTATGCTGTGTCTGTCAGTACTCCTTTAGGAAAGTCATTGTCTACAGACACTGTATGTGCTGATTGTGTAGTGCATGTAGAGGGTTATGAGTTTCTGGTAGACTTAATTCTCTTAGACATGCAAGATTATGATGTCATCTTAGGAATGGACTGGTTGTCTTCGCATCATGCCTCGGTGGATTGCTTTGAGAAAGTAATCACTTTGAATATGTTAGATGGGAATTGAATATGTTTGATGGAACCCCTTTCTAGAGGGGGGCGAAACCCAGCATGGCGCATATTCAGTTTTCAAGCAGCGGATAGGGTCTCTAAGAATCGCATGCACCTTATATAATCAACTTAAAGAAAACCCGAATGCATAAGAGGTGATTCGATCCATACCATTGCCATTTCTAGATGGCGGCTTGGAAGCAAAGATCAAACGAGATCTTCTCCTTGTCGTCACACACAAGATGATGTCGCTATCTCTCTTGGTGCTCCTTGTGCTAGCAAGGTTCCAAGAGGTCCTTTGACGAGTGAAGGGAAAATGAGATGTCAATCTTTCTTGGCCGAATCCTCCTCAAGCATCAAGCGTCGCCACACTCACACAACAATCTCGAGAGGAATATGGGCGAGAGGAAAAATCAGTTGAAGTGGCGAAAATAGAGAATCCTCTATTCGGACGAGAGCACCCACCAAGTGGAGATCATGGTTACTAAAAATAGTAACCACTCCTCACCCCAACGTTCACGCCAAGTGAACTTGTCGCCAACTCCTCTCCCCTTGAACCATGCGCTCATCAAGTGAGCCGGTTCACTTTGGTTCGGTTTAAGAACCAATCAAGCCAATGATCTAGTCTAGATCTTAAATAAACCCTAAGGTTCCCGATCTAACCGTCGATCTCCTCGATGCCCCTGATCTGACCGATCTGGCATCTATTCTCTCGATCGAAGCTTACCGATCTTAAGCCCTAATCAATCAAACATGATCAGACCAGATCTCACTTACAATCAGAGACTAATTCCCTTTAAACTGAACCCAAACAATTCAGTCCACACGATCTGACTTAAGTAAGCCATATCATCAAATTGTGCGACCCTAAGGGTTTCCTTTAAATGTCAGTAACGATAATTCTCATTATCACGATCAGTGAGGGGTATCTAGCAACACATCACTATCTCCCGATATAAAGAAATGAGTCTTCCAAGACTACACCCAAAAACAGCACAAGTGTGAATCAAATCACAAAGCATACATATTTCCTTTGCCACTGGATGTTCTTATTGGACAAGCCTGTCAAGCTCGTAACTCCAATATGATGAGCATGATTAGAACAGATGAACACTGTCACCTGGGTATGGCCATACACTTTCTCAATCATCTCATCCAGGGGGCCCCTTTAGAACATCACACTCCTTAAACAAGGAGACGGCAATCCTATGTCTATCACTAGTGCTCTAACCTGACTCAAGCTCACCATCCAAGATAGTCTATAATCATTATGTTTCAAATGATATTGAACTACCTCAAAACAATGACAATCATCATTTAGAAAACACAAGTGATCTCAAGTCAGAGGAAATGTGCCACATGTCTTAATCAAGGAATATTCACATTGTGACAAACAATTGAACATCCTAGTAGGGTCTGTCCAGTACATCCAATGTACCCATGAGTCTACATCTTATTCCATGCTCAAAGCATCCTATAAGATTAGAACACATATTAGTCTCAATCATATCAAGGCTGTCTCATGTTCACCAAGATATATCGACTAAGGACATAATAGCATGTCAGCCGAGCTGAACAGCTTTGAGACATTATTCAGAAGAACATATATTGTAGCAGACAATGTAGCTAACTGAATAACAACCATGCCTTTATAAACATAACAGTTTATTACATGATACAAATACATTCCCATAGGCCTCAAACATTAGCCTTAAGGGCATACCCCAACAATCTCCCACTTGCACTTAATCTAATGGTTGAGAAATCTCAAACCCATATTATTACAGTGCTTCTCATGCTTCTGCTGCGCCAGAGGCTTGGTAAGCGGGTCTGCCAGATTGTCATCTGTATGAACCTTGCAGATTTTGATCTCGCCACGATCTATGATCTCCCTGATCAAGTGAAACCGTCTCAGTATGTGCTTGGACTTCTGGTGCGACCGTGGTTCCTTTGCTTGTGCGATTGCTCCAGTGTTATCACAGAAGATAACCAAAGGATCGACACTCGAAGGAACAACACCAAGTTCTCTCACGAACTTACGAATCCAGACTGCCTCCTTGGATGCTTCCGAGGCTGCAACATACTCGGCTTCTGTTGTGGAATCAGCAACAGTTGACTGTTTGAAACTCTTCCACACCACTGCACCTCCATTCAAGCTAAAAACATAGCCTGATTGCGATCGGAAATCATCCTGGTCCGACTGGAACGAAGCGTCAGTATATCCTTCAATACTGAGTTCTTCCTGACCACCATATATCAAGAACATATCTTTGGTCCTCCGCAGATATTTTAAAATGTTCTTGACTGCAATCCAGTGCGCCATACCTGGATTACTTTGGAAACGACTGGTTACGCTTAACCCGTAAGCGACGTCTGGGCGAGTACACAACATCGCATACATAATGGAACCAATAGCCGAAGCATAAGGCGTATTGTCCATTTCATCTTTCTCAGTCTGTGTTTGTGGACACTGACTCTTCGAAAGACTCAGACCATGTCTGACTGGAAGATATCCACGTTTAGAATTCTCTAAATGAAATCTCTCCAGGACCTTATCGATGTAAGTACTCTGGCACAGCCCGAGAAGCCTCTTAGATCTATCCCTGTAGATCTTCACACCTAACACATAGGCTGCTTCTCCTAGATCTTTCATCTGGAAACACTTCCTCAGCCATGCTTTAACAGCATGCATTTCAGGAATGTCATTTCCAATGATCAAGATGTCATCGACGTAGAGGACTAGGAAAGTAATCACGCTCCCACTAAACCTCTTATATACACACGGGTCATCCTCGTTCTTGATGAAACCAAATTCAGTAACTGATTCATCAAAACGAATATTCCAGCTTCTCGATGCTTGTTTAAGTCCATAAATAGACTTCTTTAACTTGCATATCTTATGACGATCTGCTGGATTAGTGAAACCCTCAGGTTGTGTCATATACACATCCTCATCCAGATTTCCATTAAGGAAAGCTGTTTTCACATCCATCTGCCAAATCTCATAATCATAATATGCAGCTATCGCGAAAAGAATCCGAATAGACTTAAACATGGCTACAGGTGAGAAAGTTTCATCATAATCTATCCCGTAGATTTGTTTGAAACCTTTCCCAACTAGCCTGCCTTTATAGGTAACCACGTTACCATCCATGTCAATCTTCTTCTTGAAGATCCATTTACAGCCTATAGGGATAACTCCCGAAGGCGGATCAACCAAATCCCAGACTTGGTTATCTGACATGGAGTCCATCTCGGCGCGCATAGCCTCAAGCCATCTCGCTGACTCCGGTCCACTGACCGCATCCGCATAAGTAAGGGGTTCATCATTGTCAATGATGTAGACTCCGTCATAGCGCTCAGGCTGTCGACGGATCCTACCCGATCTTCGCGGTTCCCGTGATATCTGAGCCTCAGGTTGTTCAATAACCTGTTCTACCGGCTCAGGCTCATCCAACTGTGCTTGATCACTTTGTCCTTCCTCTGGATTCTCATCCAGTTTTATTTCTCTCCCACTGGCCTCTTGCAGAAGAAACTCCTTCTCAAGAAATATGGCCGTCCGAGCAACAAAAACCTTGTTCTCTTTGGGATCGTAGAAATAATAACCCTTAGTTTCCTTAGGGTAACCGACAAAGATACATTTGTCAGATCTGCTCTCTAGTTTCCCAGAGGCGAGCTTTTTGACATAAGCCTCGCAGCCCCAGATCCTGATAAATGTCAAGCTTGGCTGTTTCCCATACCATAACTCATATGGAGTTTTAGAAACTGCTTTGGATGGCACTCGGTTTAGTACCTTTGCAGCTGTTTCCAGCGCAAAACCCCAAAAGGAGTATGGAAGAGTAGCCTGACTCATCATAGAACGAACCATATCAAGTAGCGTTCTATTTCTCCTCTCGGACACACCATTCCATTGCGGTGTTCCTGGCGGAGTGAGCTGTGAGATAATCCTGTAGGAACCCCTAATCATAAGGGGGCAAAACCCTAAGCATGGCGCTAATGTAAAATATGCAAGCGGAAGCAAGGGTTCAAGATCATTTGCATGCCATATGTTCAACTATAATCGATTGAATAGATTGAGATAAAAATCATACCAACGCCATATGCTTGGTAGTCGGCTTGGATAAAGAGAACAAAGTAGATCTCCTCCACAAGTTCACACACAAGGTGAAGATGCTTACTCCTTGCGGTCTCTTGTGCTAGCAAGACACCCAAGCCTTCAAGTGTCGAATGGAAGGGGATGATGAACCTCTTGGCCGAGAGCTCCTCTTGCTCAACCTCTCCTTCTCTTCGTCAATCACCACCCAACCAAAGTCGAATGCGTTGAAGAGAAGAGCGCAAACGCATATGCGTTTTTGGCATTGAAGTGAGTGAAACCGGCCCTTGATGACTTTCCATAAATGGAAGCTCATCAAGTCCATGCGCTCAACTCAACCCAAACGCATTTTAGGATTGAACCATGCGTTCACCATTGTGAACCGGTTCAAGCCAAAATGTCAAATCGGCTTTGGTTCAACAAACCAAACCGAAATAGCTCTAGCCACTTGGTCTAGACCAAATTGAACCCCCAAGGCTCATGATCTAACCATTCATCATCTGATGCCCTTGATCTCTCCGATCTAGCATCACATCTCTCGATCGAAGCTTACCGATCTCAAGTCCTAATCAATCAAACATGATCAGACCAGATCTCACTTACAATCAGAGATTAAATCCCTTTAATCTGAACTCAAAGAATCCAGTCCATACGATCTGACTCAAGTAAGCCATATCACCAAATTGTGCGACCCTGAGGGTTTCCTCTAAATGTCGGTAACGATAACTTACGTTATCACGATCAGTGAGGGGTATCTAGCAACACATCACTGTCTCCCGATATAAAGGAAAGAGTCTTCCAAGACTACTCCCAAACCATAGCACAAGTGTGACTCAATTCACAAGGCATACATGTGTCCTTTGCCACTGGATGTTCTTATTGGACAAGCGGGTCAAGCTTGTAACTCCAATACGATGAGCATGATTAGATCAGATGCACATAGTCATCTGGGTATGGCCATACACTATCTCAATCATCTCATATAGGGGGGCCCTTAGAACACCACACTCCTTAAACAAGGAGACGGCAATCCTTTATCTATCACTAGTGCCCTAACCTGATTCAAGCTCACCATCCAAGATAGTCTATAATCATTATATTTCAAATGATATTGAACTACCTCAAAACAATGACAATCATCATTTAGAAACACAAGTGATCTCAAGTCAAAGGACATGTGCCACTTGCTGCTTACAGGGATCATTCACATTGTGACAAGCAATGCAATATCCCAGTAGGGTCTGTCCAGTACATCCAATGTACCCATGAGTCTACATCTTATTCCATGCTCGAAGCATCCTATATGATTAGCACTCATATTAGTCTCCATCATATCAAGGCTGTCTCATGTTCACCAAGATATCTCGACTAAGGACTTATAGCCTGTCAGCCTAGCTGAACAGCTTTGAGACATTATTCAGAAGTACACTTATTACAGCAGACAAGGTAACAACCTGAATAACAACCATGCCTTATTATAAACTTAAGAGTTTATTACATGATACTTATACAATCCCAAGGCCTCAAACATTAGCCTTAAGGGCATACCCCAACAATCTCCCACTTGCACTTAATCTAATGGTTGAGAAATCTCAAACCCATATTATTACAGTGCTTCTCATGCTTCTGCTGCGCCAGAGGCTTGGTAAGCGGGTCTGCCAGATTGTCATCTGTATGAACCTTGCAAATCTTGATCTCGCCTCGATCAATGATCTCCCGGATCAAGTGAAACCGTCTCTGTATGTGCTTGGACTTCTGGTGCGACCGTGGTTCCTTTGCTTGTGCTATAGCACCAGTGTTATCACAGAAGATAACCAAAGGATCTGCACTCGAAGGAACGACACCAAGTTCTCTCACGAACTTACGAATCCACACTGCCTCCTTGGATGCTTCCGAGGCTGCAACATACTCGGCTTCTGTTGTGGAATCAGCAACAGTTGACTGTTTGAAGCTCTTCCACACCACTGCTCCACCATTCAAGCTAAAAACATAGCCTGATTGCGATCGGAAATCATCCTGGTCCGACTGGAACGAAGCGTCAGTATATCCCTCTATACTGAGTTCTTCCTGACCACCATATATCAAGAACATATCTTTGGTCCTCCGCAGATATTTTAAGATGTTCTTGACTGCAATCCAGTGCGCCAATCCTGGATTACTTTGGAATCGACTGGTCACGCTTAACCCGTAAGCGACGTCTGGGCGAGTACACAACATCGCATACATAATGGACCCAATAGCCGAAGCATAAGGCGTATAGTCCATTTCATCTTTCTCAGTCTGTGTTTGTGGACACTGACTCTTTGAAAGATTCAGACCATGTCTGACTGGAAGATATCCACGTTTAGAATTCTCTAAATGGAATCTCTCCAGGACTTTATCGATGTAAGTACTCTGGCACAGCCCGAGAAGCCTCTTAGATCTATCCCGGTAGATCTTGACACCTAATACATAGGCTGCTTCTCCTAGATCTTTCATCTGGAAACATTTTCCTAACCATGCCTTAACAGCATGCAGTTCAGGAATATCATTTCCAATGATCAAGATATCATCGACGTAGAGGATTAGGAATGTAATCACGCTCCCACTAAACCTCTTATATACACACGGGTCATCTTCGTTCTTGATGAAACCAAACTCAGAGATTGATTCATCAAAACGAATATTCCAGCTTCTTGATGCTTGTTTAAGTCCATAAATGGACTTCTTTAACTTGCATATTTTATGACGATCTGCTGGATTAGTGAAACCTTCCGGTTGTGTCATATACACATCCTCATCCAGATTTCCATTAAGGAAAGCTGTCTTCACATCCATTTGCCAGATCTCATAGTCGTAATATGCTGCTATCGCGAAAAGAATCCGAATAGACTTAAACATGGCTACAGGAGAGAAAGTTTCATCATAATCTATCCCGTAGATTTGTTTGAAACCTTTCGCAACTAGCCTGCCTTTATAGGTAACCACGTTACCGTCCATGTCAATCTTCTTCTTGAAGATCCATTTACAGCCTATAGGGATTACTCCCGGAGGCGGATCAACCAAATCCCAGACTTGGTTATCTGACATGGAGTCCATCTCGGCTCGCATAGCTTCAAGCCATCTAGCTGATTCCGGTCCACTGACCGCATCCGCATAAGTTAGGGGTTCATCATTATCAATGATGTAGACTCCGTCATAGCGCTCAGGCTGTCGACGGATCCTACCCGATCTTCGCGGTTCCCGTGATATCTGAGCCTCAGGTTGTTCAGTAACCTGATCTACCAGCTCAGGCACATCCAACTCTGCTTGACTACTTTGTCCTTCCTCTGAATTCTCATCCAGCTTTATTTCTCTCCCACTGGCCTCTTGCAGAAGAAACTCCTTCTCAAGAAATATGGCCGTCCGAGCAACAAAAACCTTGTTCTCTTTGGGATCGTAGAAATAATAACCCTTAGTTTCCTTAGGGTAACCGACAAAGATACATTTCTCAGATCTGCTCTCCAGTTTCCCAGAGGCGAGCTTTTTGACATAAGCCTCGCAACCCCAGATCCTGATAAATGTCAAGCTAGGCTGTTTTCCATACCATAACTCATATGGCGTCTTTAAAACTGCCTTGGATGGCACTCGGTTTAGTACCTTTGCAGCTGTTTCCAGTGCAAAACCCCAAAAGGAATATGGAAGAGTGGCCTGACTCATCATAGAATGAACCATGTCTAGTAACGTTCTATTTCTCCTCTCGGACACACCATTCCATTGCGGTGTTCCTGGCGGAGTGAGCTGTGAAATAATCCCACACTCCTTCAGATAGTCAGTAAATCCATGACTCAGGTATTCACCACCTCGATCAGAACGAAGTGCCTTGATATTTCGGCCTAGCTGATTTTGTACTTCATTTTTGAACTCTTTGAATTTGTCAAAAGATTCACTTTTATGTCTCATTAAATAGACATACCCATACCTACTGAAATCATCAGTAAAGGTAATGAAGTACTGATAGCCACCTCTGGCATGTTTACTAAAAGGCCCACACACATCACTGTGTATAAGGTCAAGTAAACCCGAAGCCCTTTGACCTTTGTGAGGAAAAGGAGACTTCGTCATTTTACCCATCAAACAAGCTTTGCATGTATCAATCTCCACATAGGAGAATGATCCCAGCAGTCCATGTTCATGCAACCGCTTAATGCGCTTCTCGTTTATATGGCCTAAACGACTATGCCATAACAAGGTGCTGTCATCAGCATACTTGGCTTTCTTATTATCAATGTTTTGTATAGAATTTTCCATGTCCAACATGTATAACCCATTGTTAATTGAACCAGTTGCATACACAATATTATCATGAGATAAAACACACTTTGAAATATTGCATTCAAAGGCAAATCCTTTCCTGACAAGAGCAGGAATAGAGATTATATTCTTGGTAATACTCGGTACAAAATAACAATTGTTTAATTCTAATACAACGCCAGATGGTAAAGAAATGAAATAGTCTCCTACAGCAACAGCAGCAACCCGTGCCCCGTTTCCAACTCGTAGGTCTACCTCATGCTGTCCCACCTGCCTTCTTCTCTTGAGTTCCTGCACATTTGAACAAATGTGAACTCCACATGCAGTGTCCAACACCCATGATATAGTAGAAGAAGATAACATGACCTCAGCCACATATATACCTGAGCCAGAAGCGATGCTTCCCCTCTTATCTCCTTGGAGCGCTTTACAGTCCTTTTTCCAGTGACCCAGCTGGCCACAGTGGAAACACCTGTTGTCCTTCGACCGCTTCACCTTCTGTTTCAGGGCCTTGCTGTAATTCTTGATAGGGGCCTTGCCCTTCTTCCCCTTCTTCTTGTTCCTAGAAGGAACCATCAAGACAGAGGTTGAAGGCTTACCCTTCAGAGTTTCCTCAGTGGTCAAGAGCATATTCAGCAGCTCTGCCGGCGTACAATCGATCTTGTTCATATTAAAGTTAATAATGAATGCATCGAAAGAGGGCGGAAGAGACTGCAGAATAATGTCCACAGCAAGCTCCTGGTTGACGGTATGCCCCAGTTTCTCTAGAGCCTCCTTGTGCCCAATCATCTTGAGCACGTGAGCTCCCACTGGGCTCCCCTCAGCCAGTTTGCTCTGAAAGAAGAGCTTCGTCAGATTATAGCGCTCAGTCCTCGCCCGTGCAGCATATAGCATCTTGAGGTTCGCTATAATTTCTATAGCCGACATATCCTCATGCTGACGCTGCAGCGGTGGCGTCATAGACGCTAGCATCAGGCAAGCGACATCAATGCTATCATTGACGTGCTTTTCGTAGGCTTCCCGAACCGCCCTTGCGGCGTTCGGAGCGGGCTGCGGCGGTATCGCCGTCTCGAGGACATACAGTTTCCTCTCTGCCTTAAGAACAATCTTAAGGTGTCCGAACCAGTCAGAGAAGTTCGGCCCAGCAAACTTCTCCCTTTCCAGTAGGGATCGCACATTGAAGCTCATGGTGTTCGTTGCTGCAGGAATCTACAACAAGCAAGAACAGCAAGGTCAGTATCAATGTTTCAGAATCAATCCAGGACTTAAGAAAGATTCTTTTCTCACTATTTTGTCTGACTGAAAAATCCAGTAAACAGTCCGAAAGAGTAAACACTCTTTTAGTGAGATGGGATCCAGATTTCATACTTGGTCTCCGCGTCCCGCTCAGGCGAGATAAGATGCACAGAGATGACAAGCACTAGTTTCTGGTAGGCTGTCCCAGCCAATCGCCAACCCGTGCGATTCCCCTTCATCTTGGCAATCCAGCAGACTGTGCCAACTGAGTTGGTGCAACACAGTCTCTGATCCCAGAGATGGCTGCCTCCATGTGCTACCATATGCGCCACATATGTAGTCTACATGGTCAAGCTGACCTGACCTACTCCCTGGACCACCACGTGCTATGCTGAGCAACGAGAGGGGATAAATCCCAACTCTGTAACACGCAGGTGAAATCCAGCACCGTCTGAAGATAGATGGACGTGCCCACTGAGTGGGTTCAACACGGCTCCAACGATAGTCAGAAAGGTGAGGTTTCGCGTCAGAAGGCTTACGAGCTTGATATGTTAGCGTTGGATTTTAACGGTCTTTTATCTTCTTACTATCAGGCATGTCCTATGGCTATAGCAGAAGATAAACATAAATATGCAATTCTAATTATTAGCAATAAGTAGAAAGCATGATCTTATGTGGTAAAAGCCCATGAACCCTAGTAAGACCTTAATATAACTTAAGTCTTCACTTGAGCTTCTTTGCATCTCATCTGGTCCAACCTAGTGCCCTAGCGCCAAGAGCACCTCAGGTGCACCACCAGGTGAATGCCCCTCTTGGATGTGTGCCTTTGTTCTTGTCTAATCAAAGTACATTTGATCTATCTAGACAAGGTTGACTCGCAGGTCAACAACATATTATAAATTAAGTACAATGTGATTCGCAGATCACAAATTAATTTACAATTTTTAAGTCCAGGCACGCAGGCCCCAGCACAGCACACAATTGGGCAACCCACATAAGACTAAATAAACAAGCATATGGTTCAATCAACATGTGATCCAATCATCTTGAAATTAAAAGTTTTTGAAAACCCCATGGCATCAATTTTAATTTCCTTATGAGCCCTACAACCTTACAATGGTCCATTGATGGGGATCCACTCATCCATCTAGTTAGATCCTTTGCCCTTGCATGCACCGAGTCCTAACTGACCCGAGTTGACCTAATGGTCAACCATGTATGCGCCAAGGGCTGAACTACCCCCATGAGTTTTGGCAAGCGGGTGTGACCCCGGGCCTAACTCAAGTGTGTTCAGTAGTGTCTCAACCAGACCTCGCTACATGCCCTAGATGCAGTCAACCTATAGCCACCTTGTGCTTGCGCATAGGTGCTATCAGGTTAACCCATCTGAGCTGTCAGATGGTCTGATCAGACTTGGATCTAACCTAGTGGTGACTTCAACCTCATCAACCCATCTAAGGGTTTAATGTAGTGGCACCTTAGATCTAATCAAGCGCGCAAGATGTAAGTTTTAGAAAAACCTTAGAACATGCGCAATCATACAAACAAACAACATGCTTGCATATAACCCTTAGATCTAAGGGGGTCCCCTTCAAGGGGGAGCGCAAACTTTAGGGGGGCCCCTTCAAGGGGGAGCGCATACTTCATATAAGCAAAGCATGATACAAGCGCAACTTCATTTAAGCAAAGCATGATACAAGCGCAACTTCATTTAAGCAAAGCATGATACAAGCGCAACTTCATGTAAGCAAAGCATGCCTCAAGTAAAAGTAAGCGCAACATGAGGATCACATCAGCAAACATAATAGCATGCATAGAGCCTAGCTCTGATACCAATTGTAGGAACCCCTAATCATAAGGGGGCAAAACCCTAAGCATGGCGCTAATGTAAAATATGCAAGCGGAAGCAAGGGTTCAAGATCATTTGCATGCCATATGTTCAACTATAATCGATTGAATAGATTGAGATAAAAATCATACCAACGCCATATGCTTGGTAGTCGGCTTGGATAAAGAGAACAAAGTAGATCTCCTCCACAAGTTCACACACAAGGTGAAGATGCTTACTCCTTGCGGTCTCTTGTGCTAGCAAGACACCCAAGCCTTCAAGTGTCGAATGGAAGGGGATGATGAACCTCTTGGCCGAGAGCTCCTCTTGCTCAACCTCTCCTTCTCTTCGTCAATCACCACCCAACCAAAGTCGAATGCGTTGAAGAGAAGAGCGCAAACGCATATGCGTTTTTGGCATTGAAGTGAGTGAAACCGGCCCTTGATGACTTTCCATAAATGGAAGCTCATCAAGTCCATGCGCTCAACTCAACCCAAACGCATTTTAGGATTGAACCATGCGTTCACCATTGTGAACCGGTTCAAGCCAAAATGTCAAATCGGCTTTGGTTCAACAAACCAAACCGAAATAGCTCTAGCCACTTGGTCTAGACCAAATTGAACCCCCAAGGCTCATGATCTAACCATTCATCATCTGATGCCCTTGATCTCTCCGATCTAGCATCACCTCTCTCGATCGAAGCTTACCGATCTCAAGTCCTAATCAATCAAACATGATCAGACCAGATCTCACTTACAATCAGAGATTAAATCCCTTTAATCTGAACTCAAAGAATCCAGTCCATACGATCTGACTCAAGTAAGCCATATCACCAAATTGTGCGACCCTGAGGGTTTCCTCTAAATGTCGGTAACGATAACTTACGTTATCACGATCAGTGAGGGGTATCTAGCAACACATCACTGTCTCCCGATATAAAGGAAAGAGTCTTCCAAGACTACTCCCAAACCATAGCACAAGTGTGACTCAATTCACAAGGCATACATATGTCCTTTGCCACTGGATGTTCTTATTGGACAAGCGGGTCAAGCTTGTAACTCCAATACGATGAGCATGATTAGATCAGATGCACATAGTCATCTGGGTATGGCCATACACTATCTCAATCATCTCATATAGGGGGGCCCTTAGAACACCACACTCCTTAAACAAGGAGACGGCAATCCTTTATCTATCACTAGTGCCCTAACCTGATTCAAGCTCACCATCCAAGATAGTCTATAATCATTATATTTCAAATGATATTGAACTACCTCAAAACAATGACAATCATCATTTAGAAACACAAGTGATCTCAAGTCAAAGGACATGTGCCACTTGCTGCTTACAGGGATCATTCACATTGTGACAAGCAATGCAATATCCCAGTAGGGTCTGTCCAGTACATCCAATGTACCCATGAGTCTACATCTTATTCCATGCTCGAAGCATCCTATATGATTAGCACTCATATTAGTCTCCATCATATCAAGGCTGTCTCATGTTCACCAAGATATCTCGACTAAGGACTTATAGCCTGTCAGCCTAGCTGAACAGCTTTGAGACATTATTCAGAAGTACACTTATTACAGCAGACAAGGTAACAACCTGAATAACAACCATGCCTTATTATAAACTTAAGAGTTTATTAAATGATACTTATACAATCCCAAGGCCTCAAACATTAGCCTTAAGGGCATACCCCAACAAATCCCACACTCCTTTAGATAGTCAGTAAACGTATGACTTAGGTATTCACCACCTCGATCTGAGCGAAGTGCCTTGATATTTCGGCCTAGCTGATTTTGTACTTCATTCTCGAACTCTTTGAACTTGTCAAAAGATTCACTTTTATGTCTCATCAGATAGACATACCCGTATCTACTGAAATCATCAGTAAAGGTAATGAAGTACTGATAGCCACCTCTGGCATGTTTACTAAATGGCCCACACACATCACTGTGTATAAGGTCAAGTAAACCTGAAGCCCTTTGACCTTTGTGAGGAAAAGGTGACTTCGTCATTTTACCCATCAAACAAGCTTTGCATGTATCAATATCCTTATAGGAGAATGATCCCAGCAGTCCATGATCATGCAACCGCTTAATGCGTTTCTCGTTTATATGGCCTAAACGACTATGCCACAGCAAGGTGCTGTCATCAGCATACTTGGCTTTCTTAATATCAACATTTTGTATAGAACTTTCCATGTCCAACATGAATAACCCATTGTTAATTGAACCAGTTGCATAAACAATATTATCATAAGACAAAATACACTTTGAAATATTGCATTCAAAGGAAAACCCCTTCCTGACAAGAGCAGGAATGGAGATAATATTTTTAGTTATACTGGGAACAAAATAACAATTGTCTAGTTCCAATACAATGCCAGATGGTAAAGGAATGAAGTAGTCTCCTACAGCAACAGCAGCAACCCGTGCCCCGTTTCCAACTCGTAGGTCCACCTCATGCTGTCCCACCTGCCTTCTTCTCTTGAGTTCCTGTACATTTGAACAAATGTGAACTCCACATGCAGTGTCCAACACCCATGATATAGAAGAAGAAAACATGACCTCAGTCACGAATATACCTGAGCCAGAAGCGATGCTTCCCCTCTCATCTCCTTGGAGCGCTTTACAGTCCTTTTTCCAGTGACCCAGCTGGCCACAGTGGAAACACCTGTATTCCTTGGACCGCTTCACCTTCTGCTTCAGAGCCTTGCTGTAATTCTTGACCGGGGCCTTGCCCTTCTTCCCCTTCTTCTTGTTCCTTGAAGGAACCATCAAGACAGAGGTCGAAGGCTTACCCTTCAGAGTCTCCTCAGTGGTCAAGAGCATATTCAGCAGCTCTGCCGGAGTACAATCGATTTTGTTCATATTAAAATTAATAATGAACGCGTCGAATGATGGCGGGAGAGACTGCAGAATAATGTCCACAGCAAGCTCCTGGTTGATGGTGTGCCCCAGTTTCTCCAGAGCCTCCTTGTGCCCAATCATCTTGAGCACGTGAGCTCCCACTGGGCTCCCTTCAGCCAGTTTGCTCTGAAAGAAGAGCTTTGTCAAATTGTAGCGCTCAGTCCTTGCCTGTGCAGCATACAACATCTTGAGGTTTGCTATAATCTGTATAGCTGACATATCCTCATGCTGACGCTGCAGCGGTGGCGTCATAGACGCTAGCATCAGGCAAGCGACATCAATGCTATCATTGACGTGCTTTTCATAGGCTTCCCGAACCGCCCTTGCGGCGTTCGGAGCGGGCTGCGGCGGTATCGCCGTCTCGAGGACATACAGTTTCCTCTCTGCCTTAAGAATGATCTTAAGGTGTCCAAACCAGTCAGAGAAGTTCGGCCCAGCAAACTTCTCCCTTTCCAGTAGGGATCGCACATTGAAGTTCATGGTGTTCGTTGGTGCAGGTATCTACAACAATGCAAGAACAGCAAGGTCAGTATCAATGTATAAGAATCGATCAGGACTTAAGAAAGATTCTTTTTCTCACTATTTTATCTGGCTGAAAAATCCAGCAAAACAGCCCGAAAGAGTAGCACTCTTTTAGTGAGATGGGATGCAGATTTCATACTTGGTCTCCGCGTCCCGCTCAGGCGAGATAAGATGCACAGAGAGTACAAGCACTAGTTTCTGGTAGGCATCCCAGCCAATCGCCAACCCGTGCGATTCCCCTTCATCTGGGCAATCCAGCAGACTGTGCCAACTGAGTTGGTACAACACAATCTCTGACCCCACAGATGGCTGCCTCCATGTGCTACCATATGCGCCACATATGTAGCCTACACGGTCAAGCTGACCCGACCTACTCCCTGGACCACCACGTGCTATGCTGAGCAACGAGAAGGGATAAATCCCTACTCTGTAACACGCAGGTGTAATCCCGCACCGTCTGAAGATAGATGGACGTGCCCACTGAGTGGGTACAACACGGCTCCAACGATAATCAGAACAGTGAGGTTTCGCGTCAGAAGGCTTACGAGCTTGATATTTTAGCGTTGGATTTTAACGGTCTTTTATCTTCTTCACTATCATGCAATTCCTATGGTGATAGCAGAAGATAAACTTAAACATGCAATTCTAATATTATACAATAAAAGAAAGCATGTATCTTATGTGGTAAAAGCCCATAGCCCTAGAAGACCTTAACCTAACTTAAGTCTTCATTTGCTCTTCATGGGTCTTTTGCTGCTCATCTGGCCCAAACCTGGGCCCAAGCGCCATCTGCAGCACAGGTGCGCCCACCAGGAATATGCGCCAGGTCCTAGGGTCGAACCCTAGACCTCCCACCTGGTCCAGCCACTTGCTGCATGCGCCTCTGCCAAGTGTGCACTGTGCTCTTGTCAAATTAAATTACAAATTTAACTATCTAGACAAGAGTGACACGCAGGTCACTTACATTTTATAAATTAAAACAATGTGATGCGCAGATCACAATAATTAATTTACAATTTTAAATCCAGGCACGCAGGCCCCAGCACAGCACAGATTTAACATGGGCAGCCCACATAAGACTAAATAGACAAACACATGCATCCAATCAGCAATCAAGTGATCCATCATAAAAATTAAAATTTTCGAAAACCCCTTGGGATCAATTTTAATTTTTCCTTATTTGCCCTACAACCTTACAACGATCCATTACTAGGGATCCACTCATCCAACCTAGTCAGATCCACTGCCCTTGCATGCACCAAGTCCTAACTGACTTGAGTCGACCATAAGGTCAACCATGCATGCGTCAGGGCTGAACGACCACACTGAGGTCTGGCAAGCGGGCGTGACCCCGGGCCTAACTCAGGTGCGTTCATTAATCGTCTCAATCAGACTTCGCTACACACCTGTCTGCAGTCGACCTATAGCCACCATAGGCTTGCGCCAAGGTGCTATCTGGTCGACCCATTCAGGCTGTCAGATAGTCTGATCAGACTGTTGGATCTAAACTAGGGGTGACTTCAACCCTAATAACCCGTTTAAGGGTTTATAGTAGAGCCTTAGATCTAGAGTGAGTCGCGCATGTTAATTAGGGTTTTTAAGAAAAACACTAAGCATGCGCTAAGAACAACATGCGCCAATGATAACATACTTCAAGTTTCGCATGTACAAAAACTTAAAGAAAAAAACGCATGTTAACTAGATCTAAGCTTGTACACGCAAACATGGATCACATAAGCTTAAGCAATCATACAAAGATGCATAGAAAACCGCTCTGATACCAGTTGTTGGAACCCCTTTCTAGAGGGGGGCGAAACCCAGCATGGCGCATATTCAGTTTTCAAGCAGCGGATAGGGTCTCTAAGAATCGCATGCACCTTATATAATCAACTTAAAGAAAACCCGAATGCATAAGAGGTGATTCGATCCATACCATTGCCATTTCTAGATGGCGGCTTGGAAGCAAAGATCAAACGAGATCTTCTCCTTGTCGTCACACACAAGATGATGTCGCTATCTCTCTTGGTGCTCCTTGTGCTAGCAAGGTTCCAAGAGGTCCTTTGACGAGTGAAGGGAAAATGAGATGTCAATCTTTCTTGGCCGAATCCTCCTCAAGCGTCAAGCGTCAAGCGTCAAGCGTCGCCACACTCACACAACAATCTCGAGAGGAATATGGGCGAGAGGAAAAATCAGTTGAAGTGGCGAAAATAGAGAATCCTCTATTCGGACGAGAGCACCCACCAAGTGGAGATCATGGTTACTAAAAATAGTAACCACTCCTCACCCCAACGTTCACGCCAAGTGAACTTGTCGCCAACTCCTCTCCCCTTGAACCATGCGCTCATCAAGTGAGCCGGTTCACTTTGGTTCGGTTTAAGAACCAATCAAGCCAATGATCTAGTCTAGATCTTAAATAAACCCTAAGGTTCCCGATCTAACCGTCGATCTCCTCGATGCCCCTGATCTGACCGATCTGGCATCTATTCTCTCGATCGAAGCTTACCGATCTTAAGCCCTAATCAATCAAACATGATCAGACCAGATCTCACTTACAATCAGAGACTAATTCCCTTTAAACTGAACCCAAACAATTCAGTCCACACGATCTGACTTAAGTAAGCCATATCATCAAATTGTGCGACCCTAAGGGTTTCCTTTAAATGTCGGTAACGATAATTCTCATTATCACGATCAGTGAGGGGTATCTAGCAACACATCACTATCTCCCGATATAAAGAAATGAGTCTTCCAAGACTACACCCAAAAACAGCACAAGTGTGAATCAAATCACAAAGCATACATATTTCCTTTGCCACTGGATGTTCTTATTGGACAAGCCTGTCAAGCTCGTAACTCCAATATGATGAGCATGATTAGAACAGATGAACACTGTCACCTGGGTATGGCCATACACTTTCTCAATCATCTCATCCAGGGGGCCCCTTTAGAACATCACACTCCTTAAACAAGGAGACGGCAATCCTATGTCTATCACTAGTGCTCTAACCTGACTCAAGCTCACCATCCAAGATAGTCTATAATCATTATGTTTCAAATGATATTGAACTACCTCAAAACAATGACAATCATCATTTAGAAAACACAAGTGATCTCAAGTCAGAGGAAATGTGCCACATGTCTTAATCAAGGAATATTCACATTGTGACAAACAATTGAACATCCTAGTAGGGTCTGTCCAGTACATCCAATGTACCCATGAGTCTACATCTTATTCCATGCTCAAAGCATCCTATAAGATTAGAACACATATTAGTCTCAATCATATCAAGGCTGTCTCATGTTCACCAAGATATATCGACTAAGGACATAATAGCATGTCAGCCGAGCTGAACAGCTTTGAGACATTATTCAGAAGAACATATATTGCAGCAGACAATGTAGCTAACTGAATAACAACCATGCCTTTATAAACATAACAGTTTATTACATGATACAAATACATTCCCATAGGCCTCAAACATTAGCCTTAAGGGCATACCCCAACAAGGGGTTCATCATTTTCAATGATGTAGACTCCGTCATAGCGCTCAGGCTGTCGACGGATCCTTCCCGATCTTCGCGGTTCCCGTGATATCTGAGCCTCAGGTTGTTCATTAACCTGTCCTACCGGCTCAGGCTCATCCAACTGTGCTTGACTACTTTGTCCTTCCTCTGGATTCTCATCCAGCATTATTTCTCTCCCACTGGCCTCTTGCAGAAGAAACTCCTTCTCAAGAAATATGGCCGTCCGAGCAACAAATACCTTATTCTCTTTGGGATCGAAGAAATAATAACCCTTAGTTTCCTTAGGGTAACCGACAAAGATACATTTGTCAGATCTGCTCTCTAGTTTCCCAGAGGCGAGCTTTTTGACATAAGCCTCGCAGCCCCAGATCCTGATAAATGTCAAGCTCGGCTGTTTCCCATACCATAACTCATATGGCGTCTTAGAAACTGCCTTAGATGGCACTCGATTTAGTACCTTTGCAGCTGTTTCCAGTGCAAATCCCCAAAAGGAATATGGAAGAGTAGCCTGACTCATCATAGAACGAACCATATCAAGTAGGGTTCTGTTCCTCCTTTCGGACACACCATTCCATTGCGGTGTTCCTGGCGGAGTGAGCTGTGAGATAATCCCACACTCCTTCAGATAGTCAGTAAACTCTCGACTTAGGTATTCTCCACCTCGATCAGAACGAAGTGCCTTGATATTTCGGCCTAGCTGATTCTGTACTTCATTCTTGAACTCTTTGAACTTGTCAAAAGATTCACTCTTATGTCTCATCAGATAGACATACCCATACCTACTGAAATCATCAGTAAAGGTAATGAAGTACGAATAGCCACCTCTGGCATGTTTACTAAATGGCCCACACACATCACTGTGTATAAGGTCAAGTAAACCTGAAGCCCTTTGACCTTTGTGGGGAAAAGGTGACTTCGTCATTTTACCCATTAAACAAGCTTTGCATGTATCAATCTCCTCATAGGAGAATGATCCCAGCAGTCCATGATCATGCAACCGCTTAATGCGCTTCTTGTTAATATGGCCTAAACGACTATGCCATAGCAAGGTGTTGTCATCAGCATACTTGGCTTTCTTAATATCAATATTGTGTATGGAACATTCCATGTCCAACATGAATAACCCATTGTTAATTGAACCAGTAGCATAAACAATATTATCAAAAGATAAAACATACTTTGAAATATTGCATTCAAAGGAAAATCCCTTCCTGACAAGAGCAGGAATAGAGATAATATTTTTGGTAATACTGGGAACAAAGTAACAACTGTTTAGTTCTAATACAAGTCCAGATGGTAAAGAGATGAAATAATCCCCTACAGCAACAGCAGCAACCCGTGCCCCGTTTCCAACTCGTAGGTCCACCTCATGCTGTCCCACCTGTCTTCTTCTCTTGAGTTCCTGTACATTTGAACAAATGTGAACTCCACATGCAGTGTCCAACACCCATGAAATAGAAGAAGATGAAACCATGACTTCCGTCACGTATATACCTGAGCCAGAAGCAAAGCTTCCCCTCTTGTCTCCTTGGAGCGCTTTACAGTCCTTTTTCCAGTGACCCAGCTGGCCACAGTGGAAACATCTGTATTCCTTTGACCGCTTCACCTTTTGTTTCAGAGCCTTACTGTAATTCTTGACAGGGGCCTTGCCCTTCTTCCCCTTCTTCTTGTTCCTAGAAGGAACCATTAAGACAGAGGTCGAAGGCTTTCCCTTCAGAGTCTCCTCAGTAGTCAAGAGCATATTCAGCAGCTCTGCCGGAGTACAATCGATTTTGTTCATATTAAAGTTAATGATGAACGCATCGAAAGAGGGCGGGAGAGACTGCAGAATAATGTCTACAGCAAGCTCCTGGTTGATGGTATGCCCCAGTTTCTCTAGAGCCTCCTTGTGCCCAATCATCTTGAGCACGTGAGCTCCCACTGGGCTCCCTTCAGCCAGTTTGCTCTGAAAGAACAGCTTTGTCAGATTATAGCATTCCGTCCTCGCCTGTGCAGCATACAGCATCTTGAGGTTCGCTATAATCTCTATAGCCGACATATCCTCATGCTGACGCTGCAGCGGTAGCGTCATAGACGCTAGCATCAGGCAAGCGACATCAATGCTATCATTGACGTGCTTTTCATAAGCTTCCCGAACCGCCCTTGCGGCGTTCGGAGCGGGCTGAGGCGGTATAGCCGTCTCGAGGACATACATTTTCCTCTCTGCCTTAAGAACAATCTTAAGGTGTCCGAACCAGTCTGAGAAGTTTGGCCCAGCAAACTTCTCCCTTTCCAGTAGGGATCGCACATTGAAGTTCATGGTGTTCGTTGCTGCAGGAATCTACAACAATGCAAGAACAGCAAGGTCAGTATCAATGTTAAGAATCAATCAGGACTTAAGAATGATTCTTTTTCTCACTATTTTATCTGGCCCAAAAATCCAGCAAAATAGCCCGAAAGAGTAGAACTCTTTTAGTGAGATGGGAACCTTCTCAAACTCACACCTCAGATGTGGAGGAAGACTGAAGCTAGAACTTATCACAGAGGCCTTGTAAGAAGATATGAAGGTCCTTTCAAGATTATCAAGAGAGTTGGTCCAGTGTCTTACAGGCTTGATCTACCGAGTTGGCTACAGTTCTATCCTACTTTCCACACCAGTCTTCTGAAGAAATACCATGGAGATGATAGGCATCCCGACCGGGGACAGGTGAGGAGACAACCTGCGAGGGGCAGAGTTGATTATGGAAAGAGACCCGTGAAGATTCTAGACCACAGGGTCTATGGTTCGGGTTCACCTGGAGGTCGACGTTCCGAGTTTCTTATTCATTGGAGCTGCATTGAGGTGAAGGGGGCTGATCAGCCACTTGCCCTTCATCCACTTTGAGAGGAGATTGCTTGCTGTCCATAAGGGGGCTGAGGGTGTCCCTTAGGCATTTGAAGCTTTACAACCACCTAGGAGGGCGATCCTAGGGTGGTGCCTCAAGTGCTTGCACTTGAGGAGTTGCTTGGAGCTTAGAAGACAAAGCTTGGCCACCTTGAGGAGGAGGGAGCCAAAGACTTCATCACCACTAGCTTTGGAGTGGTATAGCTTCTTACTTGTCTTATTTACATTGCATTAGATTGTAAGAACATTGTATGCACTTTATGCTATCTTGAGTAGTTGATAGGTTGTTGTTTTATCGATCGGTGTGATTATCGCTGTGTAGTTGTGGATACTTGTATTAGGGTTTGGGCATATGTCTAGTGCCCGTATTCTGTGAACTGCCAGCGATTGTGTGAATTGTCATTGTAGGGCGCTTAGGTTTTAAGATTGTCATTAAGGGTGCATATGGGGTTGAGAAGCAACATGTGCTTGCCACCCGCCCCTTATTGACCTAGGTCTAGGGCTAGGAGAAGGCTAGGACGCAGTTCCATCATCACAGCCTTGGAGCTCAGTTCCATCAGAGCTCAGCCCTGAGAGCGCAGAGGACCAGAGGAGTACTGATCTTGCTTGGGAGACGATCTAGGCTATTTCCGCAAATTGAGTGTTGGCTGGCGATTTACACAGAGGTTGTGTAAATTGCGCCATCACGCTCTAGAATTTAAGGCAAAAATTTAGCACAGAATTTGGGGCGTGACAACTGGTATCAGAGGTGTGATATGTGGAACTAAAGGAATTACTGGGGATAGTCTCAGAATGGTCGGAACTGACCGATTAGTAAGTCACTGAGGAATTACGCCCCGGGCACTAGGCTCCGACGTACGCAACCCCCAAACAGTAACTGTACTAACGTCTATATCCCTGACTCACTCGTCCCAACTCAGATAATCCCAGTAAACTCCTGCTGATCTGTGCTGGAAGTGGGCTCTGATACCAGTTGTCACGCCCCAAATTCTGTGCTAAATTTTTGCCTTAATTCTAGAGCGTGATGGCGCAATTTACACAACCTCTGTGTAAATCGCCAGCCAACACTCAATTTGCGGAAATAGCCTAGATCGTCTCCCAAGCAAGATCAGTACTCCTCTGGTCCTCTGCGCTCTCTGAGCTGAGCTCTGATGGAACTGAGCTCCAAGGCTGTGATGATGGAACTGAGTCCTAGCCTTCTCCTAGCCCTAGACCTAGGTCAATAAGGGGCGGGTGGCAAGCACATGTTGCTTCTCAACCCCATATGCACCCTTAATGACAATCTTAAAACCTAAGCGCCCTGCAATGACAATTCACACAATCGCTGGCAGTTCACAGAATACGGGCACTAGACATATGCCCAAACCCTAATACAAGTATCCACAACTACACAGCGATAATCACACCGATCGATAAAACAACAACCTATCAACTACTCAAGATAGCATAAAGTGCATACAATGTTCTTACAAGCTAATGCAATGTAAATAAGACAAGTAAGAAGCTATACCACTCCAAAGCTAGTGGTGATGAAGTCTTTGGCTCCCTCCTCCTCAAGGTGGCCAAGCAATTGAATATCCTAGTAGGGTCTGTCCAGTACATCCAATGTACCCATGAGTCTACATCTTATTCCATGCTCGAAGCATCCTATAAGATTAGAACACACATTAGTCTTAACCATATCAAGGCTGTCTCATGTTCACCAAGATATCTCGACTAAGGACTTAACTGCATGTCAGCCTAGCTGAACAGTACTGAGACATTATTCAGAAGTACACTTATTGCAGCAGACAAAGTAACAAACTGAATAACAACCATGCCTTTATAAACATAAGAGTTTATTACATGATACTGATACATTCCCAAGGCCTCAAACATTAGCCTTAAGGGCATACCCCAACAATCTCCCACTTGCACTTAATCTAATGGTTGAGAAATCTCAAACCCATATTATTACAGTGCTTCTCATGCTTCTGCTGCGCCAGAGGCTTGGTAAGCGGGTCAGCCAGATTGTCGTCTGTATGAACCTTGCATATTTTGATCTCGCCTCGATCAATGATCTCCCGGATCAAGTGAAACCGTCTCTGTATGTGCTTGGACTTCTGGTGCGACCGTGGTTCCTTTGCTTGTGCGATTGCTCCAGTGTTATCACAGAAGATAACCAAAGGATCTGCACTCGAAGGAACAACACCAAGTTCTCTCATGAACTTACGAATCCACACTGCCTCCTTAGATGCTTCCGAGGCTGCAACATACTCGGCTTCTGTTGTGGAATCAGCAACAGTTGACTGTTTGAAACTCTTCCACACCACTGCTCCTCCATTCAAGCTAAAAACATAGCCTGATTGCGATCGGAAATCATCCTGGTCAGACTGGAACGAAGCGTCAGTATATCCTTCAATACTGAGTTCTTCCTGACCACCATATACCAAGAACATATCTTTGGTCCTCCGCAGATATTTTAAAATGTTCTTGACTGCAATCCAGTGTGCCTGACCTGGATTACTTTGGAATTGACTGGTCACGCTTAACCCGTAAGCGACGTCTGGGCGAGTACACAACATCGCATACATAATGGACCCAATAGCCGAAGCATAAGGCGTATTGTCCATTTCATCTTTCTCAGTCTGTGTTTGTGGACACTGACTCTTCGAAAGATTCAGACCATGTCTGACTGGAAGATACCCTCTTTTAGAATTCTCTAAATGGAATCTTTCCAGGACTTTATCGATGTAAGTACTCTGGCACAGCCCGAGAAGCCTCTTAGATCTATCCCTGTAGATCTTCACACCTAATACATAGGCTGCTTCTCCTAAATCTTTCATCTGGAAACATTTCCTTAGCCATGCCTTTATGGCATGCATTTCAGGAATGTCATTTCCAATGATCAAGATATCATCGACGTAGAGGACTAGGAAAGTAATCACGCTCCCACTAAACCTCTTATATACACACGGGTCATCCTCGTTCTTGATGAAACCAAATTCACTGATTGATTCATCAAAACGAATATTCCAGCTCCTAGATGCTTGTTTAAGTCCATAAATAGACTTCTTTAACTTGCATATTTTATGACGATCTGATGGATTAGTGAAACCTTCTGGTTGTGTCATATACACATCCTCATCCAGATTTCCATTCAGGAAAGCTGTTTTCACATCCATTTGCCAGATCTCATAATCATAATATGCTGCTATCGCGAAAAGAATCCGAATAGACTTAAACATAGCTACAGGTGAGAAAGTTTCATCATAATCTATCCCGTAGATTTGTTTGAAACCTTTCGCAACTAGCCTGCCTTTATAGGAAACCACGTTACCATCCATGTCAATCTTCTTCTTGAAGATCCATTTACAGCCTATAGGGATAACTCCCGGAGGCGGATCAACCAAATCCCAGACTTGGTTATCTGACATGGAGTCCATCTCGGCGCGCATAGCTTCAAGCCATCTCGCTGACTCCGGTCCACTGACTGCATCCGCATAAGTGAGGGGTTCATCATTTTCAATGATGTAGACTCCGTCATAGCGCTCAGGCTGTCGACGGATCCTTCCCGATCTTCGCGGTTCCCGTGATATCTGAGCCTCAGGTTGTTCATTAACCTGTCCTACCGGCTCAGGCTCATCCAACTGTGCTTGACTACTTTGTCCTTCCTCTGGATTCTCATCCAGCATTATTTCTCTCCCACTGGCCTCTTGCAGAAGAAACTCATTCTCAAGAAATATGGCCGTCCGAGCAACAAATACCTTGTTCTCTTTGGGATCGAAGAAATAATAACCCTTAGTTTCCTTAGGGTAACCGACAAAGATACATTTGTCAGATCTGCTCTCTAGTTTCCCAGAGGCGAGCTTTTTGACATAAGCCTCGCAGCCCCAGATCCTGATAAATGTCAAGCTCGGCTGTTTCCCATACCATAACTCATATGGCGTCTTAGAAACTGCCTTAGATGGCACTCGGTTTAGTACCTTTGCAGCTGTTTCCAGTGCAAATCCCCAAAAGGAATATGGAAGAGTAGCCTGACTCATCATAGAACGAACCATATCAAGTAGGGTTCTGTTCCTCCTTTCGGACACACCATTCCATTGCGGTGTTCCTGGCGGAGTGAGCTGTGAGATAATCCCACACTCCTTCAGATAGTCAGTAAACTCTCGACTTAGGTATTCTCCACCTCGATCAGAACGAAGTGCCTTGATATTTCGGCCTAGCTGATTCTGTACTTCATTCTTGAACTCTTTGAACTTGTCAAAAGATTCACTCTTATGTCTCATCAGATAGACATACCCATACCTACTGAAATCATCAGTAAAGGTAATGAAGTACGAATAGCCACCTCTGGCATGTTTACTAAATGGCCCACACACATCACTGTGTATAAGGTCAAGTAAACCTGAAGCCCTTTGACCTTTGTGGGGAAAAGGTGACTTCGTCATTTTACCCATTAAACAAGCTTTGCATGTATCAATCTCCTCATAGGAGAATGATCCCAGCAGTCCATGATCATGCAACCGCTTAATGCGCTTCTTGTTAATATGGCCTAAACGACTATGCCATAGCAAGGTGCTGTCATCAGCATACTTGGCTTTCTTAATATCAATATTGTGTATGGAAAATTCCATGTCCAACATGAATAACCCATTGTTAATTGAACCAGTAGCATAAACAATATTATCAAAAGATAAAACACACTTTGAAATATTGCATTCAAAGGAAAATCCCTTCCTGACAAGAGCAGGAATAGAGATAATATTTTTGGTAATACTGGGAACAAAGTAACAACTGTTTAGTTCTAATACAAGTCCAGATGGTAAAGAGATGAAATAATCCCCTACAGCAACAGCAGCAACCCGTGCCCCGTTTCCAACTCGTAGGTCCACCTCATGCTGTCCCACCTGTCTTCTTCTCTTGAGTTCCTGTACATTTGAACAAATGTGAACTCCACATGCAGTGTCCAACACCCATGAAATAGAAGAAGATGAAACCATGACTTCCGTCACGTATATACCTGAGCCAGAAGCAAAGCTTCCCCTCTTGTCTCCTTGGAGCGCTTTACAGTCCTTTTTCCAGTGACCCAGCTGGCCACAGTGGAAACATCTGTATTCCTTTGACCGCTTCACCTTTTGTTTCAGAGCCTTACTGTAATTCTTGACAGGGGCCTTGCCCTTCTTCCCCTTCTTCTTGTTCCTAGAAGGAACCATTAAGACAGAGGTCGAAGGCTTTCCCTTCAGAGTCTCCTCAGTAGTCAAGAGCATATTCAGCAGCTCTGCCGGAGTACAATCGATTTTGTTCATATTAAAGTTAATGATGAACGCATCGAAAGAGGGCGGGAGAGACTGCAGAATAATGTCTACAGCAAGCTCCTGGTTGATAGTATGCCCCAGTTTCTCTAGAGCCTCCTTGTGCCCAATCATCTTGAGCACGTGAGCTCCCACTGGGCTCCCTTCAGCCAGTTTGCTCTGAAAGAACAGCTTTGTCAGATTATAGCGTTCCGTCCTCGCCTGTGCAGCATACAGCATCTTGAGGTTCGCTATAATCTCTATAGCCGACATATCCTCATGCTGACGCTGCAGCGGTAGCGTCATAGACGCTAGCATCAGGCAAGCGACATCAATGCTATCATTGACGTGCTTTTCATAAGCTTCCCGAACCGCCCTTGCGGCGTTCGGAGCGGGCTGAGGCGGTATAGCCGTCTCGAGGACATACATTTTCCTCTCTGCCTTAAGAACAATCTTAAGGTGTCCGAACCAGTCTGAGAAGTTTGGCCCAGCAAACTTCTCCCTTTCCAGTAGGGATCGCACATTGAAGTTCATGGTGTTCGTTGCTGCAGGAATCTACAACAATGCAAGAACAGCAAGGTCAGTATCAATGTTAAGAATCAATCAGGACTTAAGAATGATTCTTTTTCTCACTATTTTATCTGGCCCAAAAATCCAGCAAAACAGCCCGAAAGAGTAGAACTCTTTTAGTGAGATGGGATCCAGATTTCATACTTGGTCTCCGCGTCCCGCTCAGGCGAGATAAGATGCACAGAGAGTACAAGCACTAGTCTCTGGTAGGCTGTCCCAGCCAATCGCCAACCCGTGCGATTCCCCTTCATCTGGGCAATCCAGCAGACTGTGCCAACTGAGTTGGTACAACACAGTCTCTGACCCCACAGATGGCTGCCTCCATGCGCTACCATATGCGCCACATATGTAGTCTACATGGTCAAGCTAACCCGACCTACTCCCTGGACCACCACGTGCTATGCTGAGCAACGAGAAGCGATAAATCCCTTCTCTGTAACACGCAGGTGTAATCCCGCACCGTCTGAAGATAGATGGACGTGCCCACTGAGTGGGTACAACACGGCTCCAACGATAATCAGAACAGTGAGGTTTCGCGTCAGAAGGCATACGAGCTTGATATTTTAGCGTTGGATTTTAACGGTCTTTTATCTTCTTCACTATCATGCAATTCCTATGGTGATAGCAGAAGATAAATAAATCATGCTGTTCTACTTATTTACACAATAAAAGAAAGCATGGATCTTATGTGGTAAAAGCCCGTAGCCTAAGTAAGACCTTAATCATCTTAAGTCTTCACTTGCTTTTCTTCATGGGTCTTTTTGCTGCTCATCTGGCCCAAACCAGGGCCCAAGCGCCATTTGCAGCTTAGGTGCGCCCACCAGGTAAATGCGCCTGGTGCCAGAGTCGAACCCTGGACCTCCCACCTGGTCTAGCCACTGCTGCATGCGCCTCTGCCAAGTGTGCTCTGTGCTCTTGTCTGATTAACTTACAAATTAATCTATCTAGACAAGATTGACACGCAGGTCAATTACACTTTATAAATTAAATACAATGTGATACGCAGATCACAATAATTAATTTACAACTTTAATTTCCAGGCACGCAGGCCCCAGCACAGCACACATTTAACATGGGCAGCCCACATAAGAATATATAAACATACATAGGCATCAATCAATCAACATGTGATCCATTACAAAGAAAATAAACTTTTGAAAACCCATTGGCATCAATTTTAATTTTCTTATCTGCCCTACAACCTTACAACGGTCCATTGATAGGGATCCACTCATCATGTCTAGTTAGATCCATGCCCTTGCATGCACCAAGTCCTAACTGACTTGAGTCGACCCAATGGTCAACCACGCATGCGCCAAGGGCTGAACAACCAACACGAGTTTTGGCAAGCGGGTGTGACCCCGGGCCTAACTCATGTGTGTTCTATGGTTGTCTCAACCAGACCTCGCTACACGCCTGTGATGCAATCGACCTATAGCCACCTCGTGCTTGTGCACAGGTGCCATCTGGTCGATCCATCTAGGCTGTTAGATGGTCTGATCAGACTAATTTGATCTAAACTAGATGATGCTTTCAACCCCATCAACCCGTCTAAGGGATTATAGTAGGCGCATTAGATCTAATGGGGCGCGCAAGATTAGTTTTCTTTACAAAAACACAACATGCGCCTATACATGCGCCAAAGAGTAATTAAACATGATAATGTTTTCGCATCATGAACTTTCGCATGTAGAAATCATAGATCTAAGCATGAGAGCAAACATGGATCACACAAAGTATCAAGCAATCATATGATTCAAAAGATAACATGCGCTCTGATACCAATTGCAGGACCCCTTTCGAGAGGGGGGCGAAACCCTAAGACATGCGTATATGAAAAGCATGGCGGAATCAAGGGCTTCAAGGATCGCAAATAGAAGCATATGATCAACTTAAGGTATTGTTTAGATCTAAGGAGATCATACCATAGCCATGAGCAAGGATGGCGACTTGGAAGTAGAGAACAAATCTGATCTCCTCCAAAGACACGCACACAAGATGAGTGATCGCCCACTTCCTTGGCGCTACATGTGCTAGCAAGGCTCCAAGGCTTTCTTCTCGAATGGAAGGGAATGATGAACTCTCACTCGGCCGATCCTTCTTATCGTCGACCTACACCACGCAAGAGAGTGTGTCGTCGAGAGCCAAGGGGAGATGAGAGTTAGAGAAGCGTTTTCACGAACGTGGGGACGTTCACCACTTTGGAAACCGAATTCCAAAAATAGCAAAGCTTCAATGTATGCGTTATGCGTTCACATGAAATGAACCAAACGCATATCTCTTCTCCCATATGAACCATGCGCTCACATATGAGCCGGTTCAATGTATTTGGTTCAATGACCAAACCAAATCAGCCCAAGCATTGGTCAAGATAAAATCAAACCCTAAGGTTCAAGATCTGACCGTTCATCTCCTGATGCTCCTGATCTCACTGATCTAGCATCAACTCTCTCGATCTAAGCTTACCGATCTCAAGCCCTAACCAATCAAACATGATCAGACCAGATCTCACTTACAATCAGAGATTAAATCCCTTTAAACTAAACCGAAATAATTCAGTCCACTCGATCTGACTTAAGTAAGCCATATCATCAAATTGTTCGACCCTAAGGGTTTCCTTTAAATGTCGGTAACGATAACTCACATTATCACGATCAGTGAGGGGTATCTAGCAACACATCACTGTCTCCCGATATAAAGGAAAGAGACTTCCAAGACTACACCCAAACCACAGCACAAGTGTGAATCCACTTCACCAGGCATGCAAATATCCTTTGCCACTGGATGTTCTTATTGGACAAGCGTGTCAAGCTTGTAGCTCCAATATGATGAGCACGATTAGATCAGATGAACATAGTCACCTGGGTATGGCCATACACTATTCTCAATCATCTCATCCAGGGGGCCCCTTTAGAACATCACACTCCTTAAACAAGGAGACGGCAATCCTATGTCTATCACTAGTGCCCTAACCTGACTCAAGCTCACCATCCAAGATAGTCTATAATCATTATGTTTCAAATGATATTGAACTACCTCAAAACAATGACAATCATCATTTAGAAACACAAGTGATCTCAAGTCAGAGGACATGTGCCACTTGTTGCAAACAAGGATTATTCACATTGTGACAAGCAATTGAATATCCTAGTAGGGTCTGTCCAGTACATCCAATGTACCCATGAGTCTACATCTTATTCCATGCTCGAAGCATCCTATAAGATTAGAACACACATTAGTCTTAACCATATCAAGGCTGTCTCATGTTCACCAAGATATCTCGACTAAGGACTTAACTGCATGTCAGCCTAGCTGAACAGTACTGAGACATTATTCAGAAGTACACTTATTGCAGCAGACAATGTAACAAACTGAATAACAACCATGCCTTTATAAACATAAGAGTTTATTACATGATACTGATACATTCCCAAGGCCTCAAACATTAGCCTTAAGGGCATACCTCAACACGTTCTTCCTCAATTGGTTCTTGTGCCACAGGTGTTGTTCCTGAGAGTCCCCTAAATCTAAGGGGGGCGAAACCCTAAAGTGGCGCAAACATAATATGGGCAGCGGATGCTAGGGTTTCATAGGATCGAAAACATGTCACATGATCAACTTTTAACAACATGTATTCATGATAAGAATTCATACCATAGCCATTTCTGGATGGCGCCTTGGAAGCAAAAACGCAAATGCCTTTTCTCCAAAGATGACGCACACAATGAGAAGGCGACTACTTCCTTGGCGACTTTGTGCTAGCAAATCTTCAAGGAGTCCTTCGTATGGAGGATATGAGATCTCTTGCGGCAAGGTCGATGAAGCTCTTGTACCCCTCTTTTCGTGTAGCCTTGTCACCACATGAGAGCGAGAGCCATAAAGAGGCGACGAGTGCAACGTTTTCGTTGAACGTGGGAGCGTGGCTTCTAAAAATAGCAAGCCAAAAACTCGCCTCATACTCTCATACGATCATGCGTTCACTTCAAGTGAACCAATCGCTCCTCTTTGAACCGAGCCATGGTTCAATTGCATTTGGTTCAAAGACCAAATCAAACCAGCCCAAGCCTTTAGTCCAGATCAAATTAAACCCCTAAGGCTTAAGATCTGACCGTTGATCTCTTGATGCTCTTGATCTCACCAATCTAGCATCAATTCTCTCAATCGAAGCTTACCGATCTCAAGCCCTAATCAATCAAACATGATCAGACCAGATCTCACTTTCAATCAGAGATTAAATCCCTTTAAAACTGAATCCAAACAATTCAGTCCACACGATCTGACTTAAGTAAGCCATATCATCAAATTGTGCGACCCTAAGGGTTTTCTTTAAATGTCGGTAACGATAACTTACATTATCACGATCAGTGAGGGGTATCTAGCAACACATCACTGTCTCCCGATATAAAGAAAAGAGTCTTCCAAGACTACACCCAAAACACAGCACAAGTGTGAATCCAACTCACAAGGCATACATGCTTCCTCTACCACTGGATGTTCTTTATTGGACAAGCCTGTCAAGCTCGTAACTCCAATATGATGAGCATGATTAGATCAGATGAACACAGTCATCTGGGTATGGCCATACACTTTCTCAATCATCTCATCCAGGGGGCCCCTTTAGAACATCACACTCCAATTAAGGAGACGGCATTCCTATATCTATCACTAGTGCCCTAACATGACTCAAGCTCACCATCCAAGATAGTCTATAATCATTATGTTTCAAATGATATTGAACTACCTCAAAACAATGATAATCATCATTTAGAAACACAAGTGATCTCAAGTTAAAGGAAATGTGCCACTTGTACACATACAAGGATTATTCACATTGTGACAAGCAATTGAATATCCTAGTAGGGTCTGTCCAGTACATCCAATGTACCCATGAGTCTACATCTTATTCCATGCTCGAAGCATCCTATAATATTAGAACACATATTAGTCTCAATCATATCAAGGCTGTCTCATGTTCACCAAGATATATCGACTAAGGACTTTACTGCATGTCAGCCCAACTGAACAACATTTGAGACATTATTCAGAAGTACACTTATTACAGCAGACAAGGTAACAACCTGAATAACAACCATTGCCTTTATAAACTAAAAAGTTTATACATGATACTGTTACTATCCCAAGGCCTCAAACATTAGCCTTAAGGGCATACCCCAACAATCTCCCACTTGCACTTAATCTAATGGTTGAGAAATCTCAAACTTATATTATTACAGTGCTTCTCATGCTTCTGCTGCGCCAGAGGCGTGGTAAGCGGGTCTGCTAGATTGTCATCTGTATGAACCTTGCAGACTTTGATCTCGCCACGATCTATGATCTCCCTGATCAAGTGAAACCGTCTCTGTATGTGCTTGGACTTCTGGTGCGACCGTGGTTCCTTTGCTTGTGCAATTGCTCCAGTGTTATCACAGAAGATAACCAAAGGATCTGCACTCGAAGGAACAACACCAAGTTCTTGAACGAACTTACGAATCCACACTGCCTCCTTGGATGCTTCCGAGGCTGCAACATACTCGGCTTCTGTTGTGGAATCAGCAACGATTGACTGTTTGAAACTTTTCCACACCACTGCACCTCCATTCAAGCTAAAAATATAGCCTGATTGCGATCGGAAATCATCCTGGTCAGACTGGAACGAAGCATCAGTATATCCTTCTATACTGAGTTCTTCCTGACCACCATACACCAAGAACATATCTTTGGTCCTCCGCAGATATTTTAAAATGTTCTTGACCGCAATCCAGTGCGCCATTCCTGGATTACTTTGGAACCGACTGGTCACGCTTAACCCGTAAGCGACGTCTGGGCGAGTACACAACATCGCATACATAATGGACCCAATAGCCGAAGCATAAGGCGTTTTGTCCATTTCATCTTTCTCAGTCTGTGTTTGTGGACACTGACTCTTCGAAAGATTCAGACCATGTCTGACTGGAAGATATCCTCTTTTAGAATTCTCTAAATGACATGTCTCCAGGACTTTATCGATGTAAGTACTCTGGCACAGCCCGAGAAGCCTCTTAGATCTATCCCTGTAGATCTTCACACCTAATACATAGGCTGCTTCTCCAAGATCTTTCATCTGAAAACATTTCCTTAACCATGCCTTAACCGCATGCATTTCAGGAATATCGTTTCCAATGATCAAGATATCATCGACGTAGAGGACTAGGAAAGTAATCACGCTCCCACTAAACCTCTTATATACACACGGGTCATCCTCGTTCTTGATGAAACCAAACTCACTGATTGATTCATCAAAACGAATATTCCAGCTTCTAGATGCTTGTTTAAGTCCATAAATGGACTTCTTTAACTTGCATATCTTATGACGATCTGATGGATTAGTGAAACCTTCTGGTTGTGTCATATACACATCCTCATCCAGATTTCCATTAAGGAAAGCCGTCTTCACATCCATCTGCCAGATCTCATAATCATAATATGCTGCTACCGCGAAAAGAATCCGAATAGACTTGAACATAGCTACAGGTGAGAAAGTTTCATCATAATCTATCCTGTAGATTTGTTTGAAACCTTTCGCAACTAGCCTGCCTTTATAGGTAACTATGTTACCATCCATGTCAATCTTCTTCTTGAAGATCCATTTACAGCCTATAGGGATAACTCCCGGAGGCGGATCAACCAAATCCCAGACTTGGTTATCTGACATGGAGTCCATCTCGGCGCGTATAGCCTCAAGCCATCTCGCTGAGTCCGGTCCACTGACCGCATCCGCATAAGTAAGGGGTTCATCATTATCAATGATGTAGACTCCGTCATAGCGCTCAGGCTGTCGACGAATCCTTCCCGATCTTCGCGGTTCCCGTGATATCTGAGCCTCAGGTTGTTCAGTAACCTGTTCTACCGGCTCAGGCTCATCCAACTGTACTTGACCACTTTGTCCTTCCTCTGGATTCTCATCCAGCTTTATTTCTCTCCCACTGGCCTCTTCCAGAAGAAACTCCTTCTCAAGAAATATGGCCGTCCGAGCAACAAATACCATGTTCTCTCTGGGATCGTAGAAATAATAACCCTTAGTTTCCTTAGGGTATCCGACAAAGATGCATTTCTCAGATCTGCTCTCCAGTTTCCCAGAGGCGAGCTTTTTGACATAAGCCTCGCATCCCCAGATCTTTATAAATGTCAAGCTTGGCTGTTTTCCAAACCATAACTCATATGGAGTCTTTGAAACTGCCTTGGATGGCACTCGGATTAGTACTTTTGCAGCTGTTTCCAGTGCAAAACCCCAAAAGGAGTAAGGAAGAGTAGCCTGACTCATCATAGAACGAACCATATCAAGTAACGTTCTATTCCTCCTCTCGGACACACCATTCCATTGCGGTGTTCCTGGCGGAGTGAGCTGTGAGATAATCCCACACTCCTTCATATAGTCAGTAAACTCTCGACTTAGGTATTCTCCACCTCGATCAGTACGAAGTGCCTTGATATTTCGGCCTAGCTGATTCTGTACTTCATTTTTGAACTCTTTGAACTTGTCAAAAGATTCACTTTTATGTCTCATAAGATAGACATACCCATATCTACTGAAATCATCAGTAAAGGTAATGAAGTACTGATAGCCACCTCTGGCATGTTTACTAAATGGCCCACACACATCACTGTGTATAAGGTCAAGTAAACCTGAAGCCCTTTGACCTTTGTTAGGAAAAGGTGACTTCGTCATTTTACCCATTAAACAAGCTTTGCATGTATCAATCTCCTCATAGGAGAATGATCCCAGCAGTCTATGATCATGCAACCGCTTAATGCGCTTCTTGTTAATATGGCCTAAACGACTATGCCATAGCAAGGTGCTTTCATCAGCATTCTTGGCTTTCTTATTATCAATTTGCTGTATAGAACATTCCATGTCCAACATGAATAACCCATTGTTAATTGAACCAGTAGCATAAACAATATTATCATAAGATAAAACACACTTTGAAATATTGCATTCAAAGGAAAACCCTTTCCTGACAAGAGCAGGAATAGAGATAATATTTTTAGTAATACTGGGAACAAAGTAACAATTGTTTAGTTCCAATACAAGTCCAGATGGCAAAGAGATGAAATAGTCTCCTACAGCAACAGCAGCAACCCGTGCCCCGTTTCCAACTCGTAGGTCCACCTCATGCTGTCCGACCTGTCTTCTTCTCTTGAGTTCCTGTACATTTGAACAAATGTGAACTCCACATGCAGTGTCCAACACCCATGAAACAGAAGAAGAAGAAATCATGACTTCCGTCACGTAAATACCTGAGCTAGAAGGAATGCTTCCCCTGTTGACTCCTTGGAGCGCTTTACAGTCCTTTTTCCAGTGACCTGGTTGGCCACAATGGAAACATCTGTATTCCTTTGATCGCTTCAGCTTTTGCTTCAGAGCCTTGTTGTAGTTCTTGACTGGGGCTTTGCCCTTCTTCCCCTTCTTCTTGTTCCTTGAAGGAAACATCAAGACAGAGGTTGAAGGCTTTCCCTTCAGAGTCTCCTCAGTAGTCAAGAGCATGTTCAACAGCTCTGCCGGAGTACAGTCGATTTTGTTCATATTAAAGTTAATGATGAACGCATCGAAAGAGGCCGGGAGAGACTGCAGAATAATGTCTACAGCAAGCTCCTGATTGATGGTATGTCCCAGTTTCTCTAGAGACTCCTTGTACCCAATCATCTTGAGCACATGAGCTCCCACTGGACTCCCTTCAGCCAGTTTGCTCTGAAAGAAAAGTTTTGTCAGATTATAGCGTTCAGTCCTCGCCTGTGCAGCATACAACAGCTTGAGGTTCGCTATAATATCAATAGCCGACATATCCTCATGCTGACGCTGCAGCTGTGGCGTCATCGACGCAAGCATCAGGCAAGCGACATCAATGCTATCATTGACATGCTTTTCATAAGCTTCACGAACCGCCCTTGCGGCGTTCGGAGTGGGTTGAGGCGGTATCGCCGTCTCGAGGACATACAGTTTCCTCTCTGCCTTAAGAACGATCTTAAGGTGTCCGTACCAGTCTGAGAAGTTCGGCCCAGCAAACTTCTCGCGTTCCAGTAGGGATCGCACATTGAAATTCGTGGTGTTCGTTGCTGCAGGTATCTACAACAATGCAAGAACAGCAAGGTCAGTATCAATGTAAGAATCAATCCAGGACTTAAGGAAGATTCTTTTCTCACTATTTTATCTGGCTGAAAAATCCAGCAAAATAGCCCGAAAGAGTAGAACCCTTTTAGTGAGATGGGATCCAGATTTCATACTTGGTCTCCGCGTCCCGCTCAGGCGAGATAAGATGCACAGAGAGTACAAGCACTAATCTCTGGTAGGCTGTCCCAGCCAATCGCCAACCCGTGCGATTCCCCTTCATCTGGGCAATCCAGCAGACTGTGCCAACTGAGTTGGTACAACACAGTCTCTGACCCCACAGATGGCTGCCTCCATGTGCTACCATATGCGCCACATATGTAGCCTACATGGTCAAGCTGACCCGACCTACTCCCTAGACCACCACGTGCTATGCTGAGCAACGAGAAGCGATAAATCCCTTCTCTATAACACGCAGGTGTAATCACGCACCGTCTGAAGATAGATGGACGTGCCCACTGAGTGGGTACAACACGGCTCCAACGATAATCAGAACAGTGAGGTTTCGCGTCAGAAGGCTTAGGAGCTTGATATTTTTAGTGTTGGATTTTAACGGTCTTTTATCTTGTTCACTATCATGCAATTCCTATGGTGATAGCAGAAGATAAATAAATCATGCTGTTCTACTTATTTAAACAACAATAAAAGAAAGCATGGATCTTATGTGGTAAAAGCCCATAGCCTAAGTAAGACCTTAATTAACTTAAGTCTTCACTTGCTTTTCTTCATGGGTCTTTTGCTGCTCATCTGGCCCAAACCAGGGCCCAAGCGCCATCTGAAGCTCAGGTGCGCCTACCAGGGAAAATGCGCCTGGTCCCAGAGTCGAACCCTGGACCTCCTTCCTGGTCTAGCCACTGCTGCAAGCGCCTCTGCCAAGTGTACTCTGTGCTCTTGTCTGATTAACTTACAAATTAATCTATCTAGACAAGATTGACACGCAGGTCAATTACATTTTATAAATTAAATAATATGTGATGCGCAGATCACAATAACTATTAATTTACATTTAAGTTCCAGGCACGCAGGCCCCAGCACAGCACACATTTAAACGGGCAGCCCACATAAGATGAAATAAACAAGCAAATGGCATCAAACATCATGTGATCCAATTAGGAAAATAAAATTTTGAAAAACCCCATTGGCATCAATTTTAATTTCCTTATTTGCCCTGCTGCCTTACAACGGTCCATTAATAGGGATCCACTCATCAATCTAGTCAGATCCATTGCCCTTGCATGCACCAAGTCCTAACTGACTTGAGTCGACCAAATGGTCAACCATGCATGCGCCTAGGGCTGAACGACCACAATGAGGTCTGGCAGGCGGGTGTGACCCCGGGCCTAACTCATGTGCGTTCATAGGGTGTCTCAACCAGACATCGCTACACGCCGTCTGCAGTCGACCTATAGCCACCTCAGGCTTGCGCCAAGGTGCTATCTGGTCGACCCATCTAGGCTATCAGATAGTCTGATCAGACTGTTTGGATCTATTTAGAAGATGACTTCAACCCTAATAACCCGTCTAAGGGTTTAAAGCAGGCGCTAGTTAGATCTAATGTGAGTCGCGCAAGAGTTTTGTTTTTCAGAAAAACCAAAGCATGCGCCAACTAAAGGAAACAAATATTGAGTTTCGACATGCAGAAACTTTTGCATAAACTATAGATCTAACCCATAAGCGCAACCAAAGAAGCATCATTCATGCGCCACAACAAGCATGTAAAATTTTCGCATGAAGATAACCCTAGATCTATTCATCTTGCGCAAACATGGATCACAATACATAACATAAAGCAATCATATGAATCATGCATCAAACATGGCTCTGATACCAATTGAGAGTCCCCTAAATCTAAGGGGGGCGAAACCCTAAAGTGGCGCAAACATAATATGGGCAGCGGATGCTAGGGTTTCATAGGATCGAAAACATGTCACATGATCAACTTTTAACAACATGTATTCATGATAAGAATTCATACCATAGCCATTTCTGGATGGCGCCTTGGAAGCAAAAACGCAAATGCCTTTTCTCCAAAGATGACGCACACAATGAGAAGGCGACTACTTCCTTAGCGACTTTGTGCTAGCAAATCTTCAAGGAGTCCTTCGTATGGAGGATATGAGATCTCTTGCGGCAAGGTCGATGAAGCTCTTGCACCCCTCTTTTCGTGTAGCCTTGTCACCACATGAGAGCGAGAGCCATAAAGAGGCGACGAGTGCAACGTTTTCGTTGAACGTGGGAGCGTGGCTTCTAAAAATAGCAAGCCAAAAACTCGCCTCATACTCTCATGCGATCATGCGTTCACTTCAAGTGAACCAATCGCTCCTCTTTGAACCGAGCCATGGTTCAATTGCATTTGGTTCAAAGACCAAATCAAACCAGCCCAAGCCTTTAGTCCAGATCAAATTAAACCCCTAAGGCTTAAGATCTGACCGTTGATCTCTTGATGCTCTTGATCTCACCAATCTAGCATCAATTCTCTCAATCGAAGCTTACCGATCTCAAGCCCTAATCAATCAAACATGATCAGACCAGATCTCACTTTCAATCAGAGATTAAATCCCTTTAAAACTGAATCCAAACAATTCAGTCCATACGATCTGACTTAAGTAAGCCATATCATCAAATTGTGCGACCCTAAGGGTTTTCTTTAAATGTCGGTAACGATAACTTACGTTATCACGATCAGTGAGGGGTATCTAGCAACACATCACTGTCTCCCGATATAAAGAAAAGAGTCTTCCAAGACTACACCCAAAACACAGCACAAGTGTGAATCCAACTCACAAGGCATACATGCTTCCTCTGCCACTGGATGTTCTTTATTGGACAAGCCTGTCAAGCTCGTAACTCCAATATGATGAGCATGATTAGATCAGATGAACACAGTCATCTGGGTATGGCCATACACTTTCTCAATCATCTCATCCAGGGGGCCCCTTTAGAACATCACACTCCAATTAAGGAGACGGCATTCCTATATCTATCACTAGTGCCCTAACATGACTCAAGCTCACCATCCAAGATAGTCTATAATCATTATGTTTCAAATGATATTGAACTACCTCAAAACAATGACAATCATCATTTAGAAACACAAGTGATCTCAAGTCAAAGGAAATGTGCCACTTGTACACATACAAGGATTATTCACATTGTGACAAGCAATTGAATATCCTAGTAGGGTCTGTCCAGTACATCCAATGTACCCATGAGTCTACATCTTATTCCATGCTCGAAGCATCCTATAAGATTAGAACACATATTAGTCTCAATCATATCAAGGCTGTCTCATGTTCACCAAGATATATCGACTAAGGACTTTACTGCATGTCAGCCCAGCTGAACAGCATTTGAGACATTATTCAGAAGTACACTTATTACAGCAGACAAGGTAACAACCTGAATAACAACCATTGCCTTTATAAACTAAAAAGTTTATACATGATACTGTTACTATCCCAAGGCCTCAAACATTAGCCTTAAGGGCATACCCCAACAGTTCCATGGTTCAAATCTCTAATTTCAGGTGTTGCATCCTCTCCTCTATCATCAATTGGCATCTTCAGGTTTTCTAGTTGTTTGCCACTTTTAGTTGAGATTGCATTACAGTGCTCTCTCAGGTTGATTTTTGGTTGTGATGGAAGCTTCCCTGGTGCCCTGGAGGATGAGATAGCTTATTGGGCTAACTAATTTTCCAACATCTTGTTGTGAGTTTCTAAGGAATCCATCCTTGTCACCATTAGTTTCATCATTTCAGTCAAACCCTCAATTTGCTTATTCAGTTGAGACTCCATATTTGGCTTCGGTGGTGGATTGTAGTTTCTGGCTTGAAATCCAAGTGGTTGTCTGTAATTGCTTTGTTGAGGCTGCATGAAAATTCCTTGAGGAGGTTGAGCTTGTGGTGGTGCTTGCCCTGGCTGCAATGGTTTGTAGTCCAGTATGAAAAGTTCAGGTGGTTGCACCATCCTGCATTGAAAGTGTTGGAATACGGGTTGTTCATGGGATTAAAGTTTCCCACAGCATTTATGTGTTCAGAATGATTTGGAGCCAACTGCCCATCTCCCAACTAGCACTCAGCACCTACATGGTCTGCAACTCCACACACCTCACAGGATATAGAATTAGCATCGAGTGAATTTACAGACCAAGAATCAATTTTTCTAGTCAAAGAGTCTACCATTGCAGTAAGAGCAGTCAAAGTATCAAGTTCGAATTTACCTATCTTCCTAGAAGGTGTACCTCACTTAGATGTCTATTGATGATGATTCATCGCCATGTCTTCCAGGTGGTTCATGGCATCTTCAACCACTCTATTCATTAAAGCAACTCTAGCTGCTACATCAACTGTGAGTCTTGTGTTGTAGTCCAGCCCATTGTAAAATGTATGGACCAAAACCCAAGTCTCTATTCCATGGTGCGGGCACATTCTTTGTAGCTCTTTGAATCTTTCCCAAGCCTCATATAATGATTCTCCATCCTTCTACATAAAGCTAGTGATTTGATTTCTTAGTTAAATAGTCTTGGATGGAGGGAAATATTTGGAGAGAAAGGCTTGTGATAATTCTGCCCATGTCCTTATTGAAGCTGAAGGAATTGTGTGAAACAAGCTCTTGCTCTGTCCCTTAGAGAGAAAGGAAACAATCTCAACCTGATAGCATCAGTAGAAACACCATTAATTTTCAAAGTATCGTAGTACTCCAAAGATATAGCAAGATGCATGTTGGGGTCCTCAAGAGGAGAACCACCAAATTGATGTTGTTGAACCATAGAAAGTAAAGCATGTTTAATCTAAAAATTATTGGCTTCTATAGTAGGTCTCGCAATTCCTGATTGTAACCCATGAGCATAGGGAGCAGCATAGTCTCTCAGTGTCCTGTTATTGTTGTTGTTCCCTATAGGTTGGGGTGCTTGATCATTATTCATGTCCAGTGGAATGTGTTACATCTGATGCTTGTCTACTTGTTGTTTTACGTCTTCTTTTTGTTGAAGTTGTTTAAACTTTCTCCTTCTTCTGAATGTTCACTCTATCTCAAAATCTATTTCAAATAATTCACCTACCCTGGAATTTCTAGGCATAAAAAGGTGTCAGACACAATTTTAAAGTTCTAAGGCAGGTGACAAGTGGAAAATGAAGAAAAGTAGCAGTAGAGTAAGAAAAACTAACTAAAGCTTAGTCTACCAATCCTTAGAAATACGCTAATATTAACCGTTGTTCCCCGGCAATGGCGCCAAAAACTTGACACGTCCCGCAAGTGCACGGTATTGTCATAGTAATATAAAAGGTTGTCGAACCCACAGGTGATGTAGGGTGGAGAAACGAAATATGAACTAACTAAAGTCTATTTATTATTATTTTTTTTTTTTAATTTTTTTTAGAAACAACATATCCATGAAGCAGCCAGAATTCTAGGATTGCATAAAAGTATTATTTAAGAAAAGTAACTATAAGTTGCATTAGGATCAAATGAACCAAAATTCAAATAGATTGGACCCGCTTGTAGACGAAGACTTGTTCTTTCTGATGGATCCAACGATCAAAAGTTTAGGCCTGTCCGAGCGTGTTAGAAACCTGCAAAGAAAAGCTTAATTAGATTCATATTGCGAAGAGAAATAGGCTGCAGGAAACAGAGAGATTTGGAAGCAGGCTAGCATGCGCCGTTCAACGATGGCGGGGCTTGGATCACTCATGAGCGGTGTTGGAGGCAAAGGGATGACGAGATGGTCTTGTCGGCGTCGGAGCTCGGCGAGGGGTTGTGGAGCGACGCAGCAAAATTGTGCCGCGGGTGGCTGGCAAGTCCGGGAACAAGGGATCTGGGTTCCTTGAATTCGTTCTTTGTCTGGTAGAGAGGAGGCGAAGCGGACTGTGTTGCTTGTGGTTTGGACGACGACCAAGAGATTGTAGGCGAGGCTGGAATGCTAGAGAGAGCGCGAAGGCGTTGGCGTTCTGGCGGAGGTGGAGACGCGACTGTTCTGTAAGAACAGGGGACGTTCGCGCGTGGAGCAGGGGTCGACGCCGGACGGCCAGTGGTGCTTGGATTTGGAACCTGCTACAACTGGGAGTTGCTATGGATGAGGCGAGCATGTGGCCTGAGTTTCTGGGCAGACGGTGGCCGGTCGGAGGTGGACGACGGTGAAAGGCGGGAGTAGGGCAGAAACTGGGCGGTAACAGGGGATTCGAACGGACGTTCGATTCTAGCAATCCCAGCGACCGATGGACGGATGCCGGCGGCTGGAGGTTCTTTAGGCGAAGGATACTTGGAGGCTAAAGTTTTGTGGAGATCCGTCGGCCGGATCGTCGCCGGCAGCGAGGTGAATGGGAAGTTCAAGGCTGGATTCGGCGGGGAGCAGGGGAGTTTTGCGACAGCGGCGGAAGCTTGTTTAAACGAGGAAGAGGTTGAGAGGAGTGGCGTTCAGCTGGAGAAAAGGGAGAGGAGAGGTGCTCGGCACCTAGAGGAAGAGAGGGGAGAGCTGAGGCGACTCAAGCGCCGGAGGGGAGAAGGAGACATCCGATAGACGGAGGAAAACTATTTCCATTGATTTCAACTACTTGTTATATAAAAAGGAGATTACATGCTCAAATAGGCTGGATTTCTACCCGTTGCTCCTTTCTTCATCTTCACGCCAGCTGCAACGGCTGTTTTTTTTTTCCTTACGTAAGCTTTTTGTTCTGCGTGACCTTCTAACTTGGGCTTGCCAAATATTTGGGCTGCTGTTCTTTGTTGGGCTGGCCATGAGTGTAGCTCTAAATCCTCTTCCTTAGCTAATTGGGTTGTGTTTAAACTCAAGCTGAACTTCGGCTGACTTTTAGTAGCTTGAGCTTTGAGCTAGACGTTGATGTGTGCACCCAGTTTGACTTGGTCTCATATTAATCACATAGCAAACAAAACAATAAGGATTAGTGACTCGTTATAACTTAGGATTGCATTTAAAATTTAGACATAAACATTGACTAAGTCTATGTTCAATCAAGGTTTACAATGATTATACAAAATTTGACTAAGTCAAATATCATGGCAAAAATGCTCCTGCATCAGACACCCCTGGTTCAAGTGTTTCTACTCCTGGAGAAACTTAGGGTAATTAAAAAAAACTAACAACAATTAAACTACTAGAATGAAGACTGATAACTTTATCACGCTCAGGTGGGGGCCGATCAATGTATTCATCTTTGAGGATAGGTAGGAAGAGAAGCTGTTCATACATGGATTTAGTGGGTTGTTTTGTTCTAACCCCTAATGTACTTCTCACATTCAATAAGCAGGGTGATAGAAAATTCATATTGGCTTGCTCATGTTTTCTTTTATAGCATCCAAATAGAAGAGAGGAAGGAATAACAAAATCATATGCATTCAATGGGAGTTGTGTTGGAGAGAAATTAATACCCATAAAATTAAAATATTGCATGTCATGGTTCATGGGAGGGGCAATCACAAACTCAATTGGCTCTAAAGATTTAGGCATCACAAAGTCAAAATGTTCAAGTTGAGTGGTTTCTATGTGTGCCTTAAATGTGTGGGTAGAAGGGTTTAAGATACAAGACTCAAGGCTCATAGGATCTTCAAATTCTAAGGTTTCTCCTAATGGTTTAGAATGAGGGTCCAAGTCAATTTCAAAAAGAGCTAACTTAGGTGTAAAGTGTGGTTCATAAAGATCTATGGACTTGTGTTCAATTTGGCTCGCCAAGTCATCAATGATAAATGTTCCAAACTTAAGTTGTGTTATGCCTAATGGAGTCTCTATGGGCAATTGATTCTCACATAAATTAATAATGGGTTCCTTAGTTGGAATAAATGTGGTAGACTCATGTTGAGGCATGTTTTCTAAAGAACCTATGGGTATGGGCCCTAAAATTGAAGGTAAAGGTACTTCATGATTTATTTCTTCAAATTTAGTGGTTTCATCAAGACATGGTTTAGGTTCTAAAGTAGGCTCTAAGGTTTGGTTGAACTCTGGAGGATTAGGACTCTCTTGTTTAACTTGTAAGTGGGGCTTTCTTAATTTCTCCATTGATTGTTGCAACTTTTTCATTTGCTCCTTGAACTCATGTTGCAACTTTTTAGTTTGCTCCCTTAACTCATCATAAGGGTGAATTATGTGTGGCATCCCTTTATGAATAAAACTATAACTCCAAGGGTTGTGAAAATAATGTCCTTGATAATCATGCATGAATTCATTCCCTAATAAGATGTCAAATCCTTCTAAACTCATTACATCACACCAAATTTCAGTTTTCATATTGCCTAATTGAATAGGAACTAAGCATTGAAAGTCAACTAAAGTTGTAGTCAAATCAGCCCAAGTTATGCAATAAGGGTTAGGATTTTTTTCTATGGTAAGGCCAAATTTTTCAAGGGACCTAGGAGATATGATATTGTACTTGACAAAATGATCAATAATAGTTTTACATTTTAAACCATTGCACAAAGTGTATGTTGTGAAACAACTAGGCCTATGAGTAAGAACCCTATATTTAAATGTTGTAAAACTAAGTGTAAGAGCCTTTCATTCCCTAACAGTTATTAGTTCTGTTCTAGCTATAACTTCCTGTTGAGTAAAATAACGCATGATGATAAACAAGAAAATTAATGCTAGAAATGACTATTGTTTAAGTGCAGTGCAGGAATACTATTTCAGCAGGTAGAAAATAGTATATCAGCGTCAATTCAAATCAATTTCAGCATATGGATGTGCAGAAAGTATGCTCGTTGAAGATTGCAATTTGATTAAGAACAGAAACTAGGCTGAAAACAGGTTGGAAGATTCAGCATTCAAGTGCAGAATTTATAGTTATAATCAATGCAGCACTTATGGATGTTGTAAACAGAAATATGTTGGTGTTATCCAAGCTGCAGTTTGACAGAAATTAAGTGCAGAATTCAGCGTAGAAAGCAGTAACTCAGAGGCAATTTCAAGAAAACTGCAGCACATGTAGGTGTTGAAAACTAATTTAGGTAGTGGCTGCAATTTGATGCAGGTTAAGTGCAGCAAGAAGGAGGAAATGTTCAAAATCTGTTGGTGCTGAAAATTCAGAAGTTCAGACGCAGTTTTGTGCAGATTATGGAATGGATGATCAGAACTTGAGCAAACAAGTGCAGTAGTTTGCTGCGTTGATGAGAAACTTTGCAAACTCAGTGAGGGAAGATGCAGCAATTTGGTTTGCTGTCCTAAACTGAGGTTTACAAGGATCTGTGTTGCTGGATGAAGAGTCCCCTTCAAGGGGGAGCGAAACCCTAATCAGGTGGCGCATAAAACTTTCATAGCGGAATCTAGGGTTTCAAATGATCTTTCGCAAGAACATATGATCAACTTAAATAATGTTTGGATTCATACCATAGCCATTTGCGTTGGATGGCGATTTGGAAGAAGAGAGAGCAACGTTGATCTCCTCCAAAGAGTTCACACACAAGATGAAGATCGCCTACTCCCTTGGCGTTCCTTGTGCTAGCAAGTCTCCAAGGTTTATCTTGTCGAATGGAAGGGAATGATGGATGAAGACTCTCTTGGCCGAACTCTCTCCTACGTTAACCACCTTTTTTGCAAGAGTGTCTCGTCGAGAGGAAGAGGCAAGAGGAAGTCACGAAACCGAAGTGGAGACGTTTTCCTCAAACGTGGAGACGTTTTTCTATAATGGGAAAAACCGACTTCCAAACATGGAAAGCCCTTAACTCCATGCGTTCATGCGATCCATGTGTTCACTCCAAGTGAACCGATCGCTCCTCTTTGAACCAAGCCATGGTTCAATTGCATTTGGTTTAAAAACCAAATCAAAATCAACCCAAGCCATTAGTCCAGATCAAATTAAACCCTAAGGTTCTAGATCTGACCGTTCATCACTTGATGCACTTGATCTCACCAATCTAGCATCAACACTCTCGATCAAAGCTTACCGATCTCAAGCCCTAATCAATCAAACATGATCAGACCAAATCTCACTTACAATCAGAGTTTAAATCCCTTTAAACTGAACCAAAACAATTCAGTCCACGATCTAACATGAGTGAGCCATATCATCAAATTGTGCGACCCTGAGGGTTTCCTTTAAATGTCGGTAACGATAACTTACGTTATCACGATCAGTGAGGGGTATCTAGCAACACATCACTGTCTCCCGATATAAAGGAAAGAGTCTTCCAAGACTACACCCAAACCACAGCACAAGTGTGAATCCACTTCACAAGGCATACAAATTTCCTTTGCCACTGGATGTTCTTATTGGACAAGCGTGTCAAGCCTGTAGCTCCAATATGATGAGCATGATTAGATCAGATGAACATAGTCACCTGGGTATGGCCATACACTTTCTCAATCATCTCATCCAGGGGGGCCCCTTTAGAACATCACACTCCAATTAAGGAGACGGCAATCCTATATCTATCACTAGTGTCCTAACCTGACTCATGATCATTATCCAAGATAGTCTATAACCATTATGTTTCAAATGATATTGAACTACCTCAAAATAATGACAATCATCATTTAGAAACACAAGTGATCTCAAGTCAGAGGACATGTGCCACTTGTAGCAAACAAGGATTATTCACATTGTGACAAGCAACTGAATATGCCAATAGGGTCTGTCCAGTACATCCAATGTACCCATGAGTCTACATCTTATTCCATGCTCGAAGCATCCTATAAGATTAGAACACATATTAGTCTCAATCATATCAAGGCTGTCTCATGTTCACCAAGATATCTCGACTAAGGACATAGAGCATGTCAGCCTAGCTGAACAGCATTGAGACATTATTCAGAAGAACACTTATTGCAGCAGACAATGTAACAAACTGAATAACAACCATTGCCTTTATAAACTTAGAGTTTATACATGATACTGATACAATCCCAAGGCCTCAAACATTAGCCTTAAGGGCATACCCCAACACTGGAGTAGCTGAAAATCAATGAGAATGTCAAGGTGATCAAAATCAGATTGCTTGCAGAATATGGTTTGTAGAATTTTGGTTGCAAGCGCAGTTAGGTGTGGCAATTAAGTATGCTGTCCTGAACTGAATTTGATAAACTTTCATCATTTGTGGCCATGTTTGAATTGGCACAATAATGAAATTCTGCACTGCTAAAATCAGAAAAGTTTCACTAAAACATCAAGCACAGAAGTTCAGAGTTTACTTGTAAATTCAGTCATGGGCTGTGCAGCAATTAACTTTGTTGTTCCAACCATTCAACAAGTGAAAGAAACAAATTTTCAAATTAGAGATGCTGATTTGTCCCCACAAAAATATCAGAATATTAAGTTCAATGATCAGAAAATCAGAAATATAGGAACTTTAAAAACAAAGAGCAAAGTTAAGGATCGATGTGGACAGACAAGAGTTGACCACTTAACCTGCTCTGATACCAAGCTGATGTAGGGTGGAGAAACAAAATATGAACTAACTAAAGTCTATTTATTATTATTATTATTTTTTAATTTTTTTTAGAAACAACATATTCATGAAGCAGCCAGAATTCTAGGATTGCATAAAAGTATTATTTAAGAAAAGTAACTATAAGTTGCATTAGGATCAAATGAACCAAAATTCAAATAGATTGGACCCGCTTGTAGACGAAGACTTGTTCTTTCTGATGGATCCAACGATCAAAAGTTTAGGCCTGTCCGAGCGTGTTAGAAACCTGCAAAGAAAAGCTTAATTAGATTCATATTGCGAAGAGAAATAGGCTGCAGGAAACAGAGAGATTTGGAAGCAGGCTAGAATGCGCCGTTCAACGACGGCGGGGCTTGGATCACTCATGAGCGGTGTTAGAGGCAAAGGGATGACGAGATGGTCTTGTCTGCGTCGGAGCTCGGCGAGGGGTTGTGGAGCGACGCAGCAAAATCGTGCCGCGGGTGGCTGGCAAGTCCGGGAACAAGGGATCTGGGTTCCTTGAATTCGTTCTTCGTCTGGTAGAGAGGAGGCGAAGCGGACTGTGTTGCTTGTGGTTTGGACGACGACCAAGAGATTGTAAGCGAGGCTGGAATGCTAGAGAGAGCGCGAAGGCGTTGGCGTTCTGGCGGAGGTGGAGACGCGACTGTTCTGTAAGAACAGGGGACGTTCGCGCGTGGAGCAGGGGTCGACGCCGGATGGCCAGTGGTGCTTGGATTTGGAACCTGCTACAACTGGGAGTTGCTATGGATGAGGCGAGCATGTGGCCTGAGTTTCTGGGCAGACGGTGGCCGGTCGGAGGTGGACGACGGTGAAAGGCGGGAGTAGGGCAGAAACTGGGCGGTAACAGGGGATTCGAACGGACGTTCGATTCTAGCAATCCCAGCGACCGATGGACGGATGCCGGCGGCTGGAGGTTCTTTAGGCGAAGGATACGTGGAGGCTGAAGTTTTGTGGAGATCCGTCGGCCGGATCGTCGCCGGCAGCGAGGTGAATGGGAAGTTCAAGGCTGGATTCGGCGGGGAGCAGGGGAGTTTTGCGACAGCGGCGGAAGCTTGTTTAAACGAGGAAGAGGTTGAGAGGAGTGGCGTTCAGCTGGAGAAAACGGAGAGGAGAGGTGCTCGGCACCTAGAGGAAGAGAGGGGAGAGCTGAGGCGACTCAAGCGCCGGAGGGGAGAAGGAGACATCCGATAGACGGAGGAAAACTATTTCCATTGATTTCAACTACTTGTTACAGAAAAAGGAGATTACATGCTCAAATAGGCTGGATTTCTACCCGTTGCTCCTTTCTTCATCTTCACGCCAGCTGCAACGGCTGCTTTTTTTTTCCTTACGTAAGCTTGTTGTTCTGCGTGACCTTCTAACTTGGGCTTGCCAAATATTTGGGCTGCTGTTCTTTGTTGGGCTGGCCATGAGTGTAGCTCTAAATCCTCTTCCTTAGCTAATTGGGTTGTGTTTAAACTCAAGCTAAACTTCGGCTGACTTTTAGTAGCTTGAGCTTTGAGCTAGATGTTGATGTGTGCACCCAGTTTGACTTGGTCTCATATTAATCAGATAGCAAACAAAACAATAAGGATTAGTGACTCGTTATAACTTAGGATTGCATTTAAAATTTAGACATAAACATTGACTAAGTCTATGTTCAATCAAGGTTTACAATGATTATACAAAATTTGACTAAGTCAAATATCATGGCAAAAATGCTCCTGCATCAACAGGGAACAAGGTTAAATACTAGAAAGTCAAAGTTTTTAATAGCTAAGCAGTTCAAAGTAGGGTTTTGATATTGATTATCTAAAAGCAAAAAATCAAAGAAACTACTAGAAGAGCATATATGTGAGAGATATCAAGGCTTTAGCATCCACCACACTGACAATTATAATTGCGTTAAAATGATCTATTATATGAATTCACAGTTTTGTATAAGGAACTTCCCCTAAGGTGCAAGATGCCCCCTCTCGGTGGTACACCCCGGTGTTTACCTATAACGGTCTCCTACTCTCATGGTGGATCATTCTAAACAAACCCTATGTGTTCGATGGAAAGTTATGATACCCTCGAGTAAAAACCAAGCACTCTCGTGTCATGGATTCACAAGTCTTACTAAGGGAATCCACCGACATGACTCTCCTCTCGGTATGAATTGCGTTGGCTAAAACATGATAATACGTGACCAAGGTAGAATCACGAAATAAGTGCAACAAAGTACGATATGCTCGTATGAATAATCAAATAACAGATTTGATATATCGTGGCTTAATTTTATTATTATCTAGAAGTAAAATGCATGTTTTGTCTCATTTATTTGCTTAAATGCTTCATATTCTTCAGAGTCTTCACTTTTCCTTTATTTTATTAAAATGTAGGGATTTTGCCCCAAAATCGATGGAATTTGGAAAATATGAAGATATGGAACGATTCCTCATGATGAGACAAAGCTACATGTCGAATTTCAGCTCAAACGGAGTTATCTGTGCTCTTCACAGGCATGGCCATGTATCCATGCACGGCCGTGTATGAACCTGCACTTTCAGATTTTTGATGAGACAATCACGGGCACACCCATGAATCCATGCACGGCCATGAAGAGAAACTTTTCCAAAGATTAAATGTCACCGAGCCATACACGGGCATGGTCGTGCATCCATGCACGGCCGTGTATCGTCTCGCCCAGTTCGACAGGCGTCCGGTTTTTCGCCCATAACTTACTATTTTTGAAGTAGATTTTGCTGAAAGTTTGCGGAGACTTTCCTAACTTGGATATGCACATTTTGGGACTAAAATCATGGGATTTGATCAAGTGGTTGAGGAGAATGAGTGAAAGGGGCCACAACTAGGGATTTGGGGGTGATTTCTTGACGCGACACTGTTCCGACGTGATTTCTTCTTCGTTCTGACGAAGATCATCGTGCTGAACCTTCTTCCATCAAAGATCTACTCCTCCCTCTGGTTTGAATCAATTTGTATGAGATATTTGATGTATTTCGTGATGAATTTTCTAGCGTAAACTCTCTTTTCGGGGTTTGGGCGTAGCCCACTGTAAGAATGTTGAATATTAATGTTTTATCTATATTTTATCTAAATTTATCTTTATTCTTATTCATGTCTAGGAAGTTTTCATTCATGTTTATGTACTGGCCATACATGTTCATGCTTTAGACATTGTGGGAAGGACTGAGAGGTAAACCACAATCGTCGGACCCCCTTTGACTAGACTAGTGATTTCGGCCATGAGAGTTGTCGAAATCACCCGAGGAACCCTAATCCATCAGAGAACCCATTGGGTCGGCTTAACCCGGTAAGCCACGAGAGTAGGAGACTTGGGTTAAGTCAGACACCAGACCTTGTCCTGAGAGGGAGCGTGTTTGTACCTTAGGAAGGATTACCTTTAGAACATAGGTAAAAACCTATCTAAATATCAACATTAACTTTCATGCATGTTTCAGTGCAGTGAAACCCGAAACCCCGATCTTCTCTCAAAGATCTCAAACCCCGATTGCTTGTTTTCTGCTCTGCTTGTTTTTAGTTTGTTTTAGTTTACTTAGTTGCACTAGGAAATTAGATATCTCTCCATTAATGGTTAACCTAGCTATTTATTAACTGATCAGTTAGTACTTGACCTCTAGTCCTCGTGGGATTGATACTTTTTATTACGCGATAGACCGTACACTTACGGTAGCAGCCTATCAAGTTTAGGCCCTATCAAGTTTTTGGCGTCATTGCCGGGGACTAGGTTGCCAATATTAACGCGATCAAAAAATTAATAGACTAGGTTTAGTTAGATTTTATTTGCCTTTTATTCTGTTTATTTGCTTTTTGTTTTTAGTTGTAGTTTTTATTTGGTGCGGTGCTACTAATCTCTTTTGTCAAGGTGCTTGTTTATGCCCTGGAATACTGTTCGAATAGGGGAACTTGTACCTGGAGACTCAGAGATAGAGCGTACTTTCCGTTTGGTCAGAAGAACTCTAAAACGGTTAAAGCTTGAATGGCAATTTTCTAACAACCAAACAATGGAAGCTAACTGCTCTTTGAAAGACTTTGCAGCACCTGCCATCTCTGGTGTGCACTCGGGAATATCGCCACCGGCTATCGAAGCTAACAACTTCGAAATTAAGCCGTCTCTTGTACAAATAGTGCAATAGAACCAATTCAGTGGAGCAGCCATTGATGATCCTAACCTTCACTTATCTATTTTTCTAGAATGTTGTGACACTCTGAAAATTAATGGTGCTCACCCTGATGCTATTAAACTAAGGCTTTCCCTTTTTCTCTCAGGGACCGAGCCAGGGCGTGATTGCAATCTTTACCGCAGGGCTCTATCACTACGTTGGACCAACTATCTCAAGCCTTCTTGTCAAAATATTTTCCGCCGAGTAAGACCGCCCAGCTTAGAAATCAAATTACCAACTTTGCCTAATGAGAAGGAGAGTCCCTTTATGAAGCATGGGACCGGTTCAAGGAACTTCTTTGTCAAAATATTCACACCTTTTTATAGTGGATTATTATATCAGACTAGACTTTCTGTAGATGCTGCTGCTGATGGGGCACTTATGAACAACAACTATGATGATGCAATGGAGTTGATTGAGGACATGGCCCTAAACCATTATTAGTGGTCAAGAGAGAAGAGCCAACCAGTTCGAAGTTTAGGGAAGTTTGATATAAACATGATTAATTCCCTATTAGCAAAAGTAGATTCACTTTCTTCTAAGCTTGATTCTATTAATGTTTGTAGAGTGGCAGGACATTTCTCTGATGATTGCCACATCTTGAACGCTCCCTCTGAACAAGTCAACACTACTAGGAATTTCAGGAATCAGAACGACCCTTACTCGAACACATATAATCCAGAATGGAGAAATCATCCAAATTTCTCCTACAGGTTGAACCAAGGGCAGATCCCTCCTGTAATTTTTTCTAATCTGAATTCTTCTTCTAATTTTAGGCCTCCTCTTGGAATACAACATCCATCTGCCAACCAAAGACAACCAGATCCTCCTAAAAAATCTAGGTTAGAGTCGATGCTGGAAAATTTCATGGCAAGTCAAATGAAGCACAATGACTCTATATGTGAGTAGATTCGCCAAGTAAACATGAAAGTGGACTCAGTATCCACACACTCGAAAATAATGGAGAACCAGATCACACAACTGGACCAGCGAACCAGTTCATTGTCTAGACCCAAGGAAAAAATTACCACAGCGAGTATTGTAATGCGATAACAACAAGGAGCATAATCCAATTAGAAGACCCTAAGATGTCCGAACCTAAGGAAAGAACAAGACCAGTTCCATTTGAGGAAATTCCACCTGAAGAGGACTCCATAGTTAATCCAAAGCCAGAACAGCGAAACTTGAATGCGCCGAAGGAGCATGTTTACATTCCACCTACACCATACAAACCGCCCGTCCCTTTCCCTCAGCGACTAGCTAAGGCTAAACTGGATCGGCAGTTTGGAAAATTTTTGGATGTATTAAAAAAACTCTATATCAATATTCCTTTTATTAACGCTCGTTCACAAATGCCAGCATATGCCAAGTTCTTAAAGGAGATCCTATCCAATAAGCGAAGGATTGAGGAGAAAGGAATAGTTGCCCTAACCGAAGAATGCAGTGCCATCCTCTAGAATAAGCTTCCGACCAAGCTCAAAGATCCAGGGAGTTTTTCCATTACATGTCAAATTGGAAACATGCCTTTCGATAGAGCTCTATGTGATTTAGGAGCTAGCATTAGCTTAATTCCATTGTCTATCTGCAGGAAGTTAGGTATAGGTGAGATGAAGCCTACCTTTATATCCCTTCAGCTAGCTGATCAATCAGTGCGCCGACCAGTTGGAATCGTTGAAGATGTACCAATAAAGGTTGGAGAATTTTTTATCCCTGCGGATTTCGTGGTGCTAGAGATGGAGGAGGATACTCGACTACCAATCATCTTGGGGCGCCCCTTTTTGGAAACTGCCGGTACCGTTATTGATGTGAAAAATGGGAAATTGGCACTGAACGTTGGTGAGGAGAAGTTAGAATTTGACTTGCCTTCTACTATGAAAAAGCCATCTTTTGCATGGTCTTGCTGCGACATGGAAATAATGGAGGATAACATTGAACTTACCTCACCGACTGTTGTGATCCGAAAGGACACACTTATAAATACAAGTAGGTAGACTTGTTTCAGGTGTCGCGGCCAAAACCTAAGTGTTGGCGTACATGGACTTTTGTCACTCCCTGACACGGCTCCAAAAACTTGTTGTCCCTAAACCTATAGTATCTGCAAGTGCACGGATACTCGAAGTGATAAAGAAATATATCGAACCCACAGAGGCCTTATTGTTAAGTACCAAATAGTTGTATTCTTACTAGCTAAGCGACCGATTTTAATGCAACTAAGCAATATAAAGGGTGAAAAGATAAATCAGAGATAAACTGGGACTAGGGTTTCATCTACCTTAATTTCAATGATTAGACATAAATAAAAGGTCGTCAGACTAATCTTATCATGATAAAGACATAATTGACTTCATAAAGGGGTTATCTCACTTTCGTGTAGACAATCATGCAGGGATCAATCATCGCTTTCGCGCAAGATCTATCCCAACGCTAAAGATAAGTAAATCATCAATCAAAGAACTCAAAGATCACTTTCGTGCATCCGAATTCTAAGTTGATTGTTTCGAGTGCAATCTCACAGATCACTTTCATGCATCCGAGTCTCAACACAAGTTCTACATATGGTTCTCCAACGTTCCGATCCTCACTTTCGTGCAAGATCTCCACGTTTGACACAATAACTCAATCCTAGATTCAGATTATCTATCATGGCAATAAGATCACTAAAATCGAATAATTAAGAACTAACCTAATTTCTTACGGAAAGTTCCTAACATGCAATTATAGGGTTCCAAGTTCTCAAACAAGTCACCTTTCGGTCCTTATTGCGAGAACTCTAAAACATGAATAATAACATCAATCTATGGAGAATCAAAGTGCAATTATTCACATAAGTAAAATTATCATCATAAAACTATTCTGGCGAAGATAAAAAGTTATCTAATCATTAAGAAATCAAAGGGGATTACACCCCATGTCCCAAATATGTTTAAGCTTGCATGGAAGAAGAAATACAACAAGCCATAGTATCAAAGTGTCAGAAATCAATGAAGAAGAGGGTTTAAGAAAATACACCACGGCTGTAATATAAATTACAACCGTATTTTGCAAAGGAAACTCATTGTGAATAGTGCCCGAGCCCTTCTTTCGTTGATTCCTCCACCAATCGAACACCTTTTGCTCTGAAACTTCTGGGGTATCGTCCTCTCCTCCAGGCAAAGCTTCTGTATAAAAATCATGGTCTGAGGTGGCCTCCACGCCTCTCGGCGTGAGGACGAACCCTAAATGCCTCTCTGTCAATTGCTCCTTTGATTCTCGATAAAAATTGAGGCTTTTGGTGTCTTTATCTTCTCCTCGTTGAGACCAGTCCACCACTTCTTTCGGATCTCAATTTGGATGTCTGGATCTCCCGCAATCATCTCCACAAAAATCGGGCTTCAAAGTTGACCGTGGAAGTCGCATTCAAAAGCAGAAATACGGCAGTGTAATATTTCATGACAGTCTCGTAAAATCGGTTGCGTTCTCTGATCTGATGTTGTCTGAAAAATACGGCACCGTAAAATGGTTCACGGCACTACCGTAAAATCGGTTGAACTCTCTGGTCGAAATCGTCTGGAAAATACGGCCCGTGTCAAAGTTTACGGCGGTGCCGTAATTTCAGCAACTTTCTCTGTTCCAAATGCACTTCAAAATATGGCCCGTGTAATTTCTTACGGCAGTGCCGTATTTTTCATTAAACTCTCTGATCGGAAAATCCACCAATTTACGACAATGCTCTGATATTACGGTATCGTACGGAAATATGGTACCGTAATATAGAATACGACACTACCGTATTTTGGTTGGTTGCTCCGATTTGCGTGAAATTTGTCAGGTGATCTCTTCTTGATGATGGTAACTCTTCCATGTATTCAATTTTGCTTGAAAATGCCTCAAAATAATACTTTTTTACCTGAAAATCATCAAAAACCAAAATAGAAGTAGATTTTGCAATATTTGATAAATTTGGCACAAAAATAAGCGAAAGATCCTCAATTTAGCATGAAAAGATATATAAAATGACACGAAATATACTATATATTTTGGTGTCATCAAAATACATAAGGCACAAACTTTCCTTGTCCCCAAGCAAAAATGAAAAATTGATTAAAAGATAAACTTTTTCATGCTCAATAAATTTTTAAAATACAATCACCAATGAAAAATTCCATCAATTATTTCACAAAACTTCAAATAAACATATCATTCTTAGAACTCAACCCTCTATATCCACAACTCAATCAAATAAAACTTTGCAACTTGTATAATAAATAGAATTTTCAATCTTATGATTTCACCCAATTTCAGTTCAAATCTATTATGCTTTTGTTTACAAGAATTAGGTTTCCAAGGTCTTTTTCCACACATATTTTTTTATTCATTTTTTTTCTTTTTCATGTATTTTGTTATTTTTGCATAGATGGCATGTACCCACATAGATATATACTTTTTATTTTTGACTTCAACTCTTTTCTTCGGTACCACTGTCAATTTTACACAGTGCCAAGTAGAGGAGTCTTATTATTATTTTCTCTCATTATCTTTTAGTCATAGACTTCAACCCATGTCTTAAGTACCACTATCAATTTTACATAGTGCCAAGTAGGGGAGTCTCTCACTATTTTTATGGATCTTGGATTCTTCCTTCCCAACAAATAGTAAAATAGACTAAACATCTACTAGGTTGATCAATTGATATCAATTAAGTAATCATACTCATATTCTCATTTTATTTAAAAGAGTAGTTTCACCTTTAGATCTTATTTCTCAAGTAACACATCTACCCAAAATTTCATGCATCAACCAATGAAAAATTCCAAAAGCAGATATGTATTAGAGAAATAAATTCAACATGATAGGTTTCTTTCTAATCATGAACACAAGTTTATTCATCATCAAGGAAAAATCTATCAATGAGAATATTTTTTTTAAAAAAAAATAGAATCACACCACAAGATAGAAGAAAGTGGATCATGAACAATCATATCATCATACAACCATATCGAAGAGATATCAGTGAGTGATACATCTAAAGCAAATCAAAGATGCAACCATATGAAATAATCATGAATACAAGAGAGTGCAAACGATACTCACAAAACTATCTAGCAAGCTCTGACCAAAAATACATAAGGCTCGGACCAAAAATAGTGTCGAGGCAGATGCTGCTAGGTCCAAAGATGTGCCTTTTAAAATTTTACCTGCACAATTTGTTGAACCATAAATTTTATTTAAATAATAAAGTTAAAATTGACTTTGACCATCGAACAATTAATGGGGTGCAAAATAATAATAATAATAATAATCAAAATTGATTTTGATTTTAGTAAAAAAATTGGAAACATAAAAAATTAAGTGGCGTATGAGCTTTCAAATTTTTATAAAGGGAAGATACATATTTGCCGAGAAAAATAAAATCAAATCAAATAAAAAAAATATAGAAATTGAGTAAAAGGAAATAATGGCATAGAGGAGGCATGCGTATCAGCGTATGTCACTAGGAAAGCAATAAAAAGCAATAAAGAAAGGGAAAAAAATTCGGGGAAGGAAAGCTGTAATAATTATTTTATCAATCGTGTGTGGGATATGGAAAGTTGAGCCAATTTTCTTATAAAAGAGGAGACACCCTTGCTAGTAAAAAAAAACGAAGAGGGGTGCATGGGCTCTCGGCTGGAGGACTCTCAATTAAATACAAGAGAAGAAAGAGAGGGGAGGTCCCGGCGACTCACAAAATTTGGAAGGAGGAGGCAGCCAAGAAAAAGAAAAGGAGAGACAGCCGAAGGCATTAAAAAAAAGAGGAAGAGAGAGCTTTCTAAGCTCTCGGCAACAACACAAAAAAGGAGGAAGACACACATGGCTGAGACAACTCGCTCATACAACAACAACTCTTGGAAGACATCGCTGGCGTCCAACAATACTGGAAAAAGAAAGAAGGAGAGAAGAAGGTCTCGGCAGCACACACCCAAAAAAAAGGGGAGCTGCAAGGATTAGCCGATTTGTTCCGTTGACGTGGACGCAAAGGAAGTTTTCTTCCTTCGGCACGATTCTTCGGACATCGGTGAAGTTCGGTAGAAAAAAAAATATAGAGAGGAGGGGGAAAACATCCCTCGGCGACAAAAAAAAGGAGGGGAGGTTAGAAGAATTCTTCTTCGGCAACAATAAGAAGCGGCCACAAAAAAAAAGCAAGAGGGTGCAGCCGAAGCAAAAAGAAGGGATAGAGAGCTTCCCAAGCTCTCGGCAACACAAGAGAGAGAAGAGGATCTCTCGGCGGCCAAAACAAAAAAGAAGGAGACGTGTCTCTCGGCAACGAGAGGAGCAAGAAGAGAAGATTAAAGAAGAAAAGAAAGGCTCAGCAAGTAAAAATTGGAGTGGAGGAGATCGGCTGAGATTGTAAGGATTAGCCGATTTGTTCCATTGACGTGGACGCGAAGGAAGTTTTCTTCCTTCAGCACGATTCTTCGGACATCGGTGAAGTTCCGTAGAAAAAAAAATGTTGAGAAGGAGGGAGAAGGTCTCGGTATCAAAAACAAGAGTGGAGGAGATATATCTGGCGGCAGCAGAAGGAGAGCAAGAAAAAAAAAAGAGAGAGGGAGATGAAGGGCTCACGTCAACATAAAAAAGGAGGCAAAGGAGATCTCGGCGATAAAAATATAGAAGAAGATGACGGCGATAAAAATATAGAAGAAGATGAGGGGCGCTAAGAGGAAGCTCTCGGTAAAAAGAGATGAAGAAGTGATTATGTTCTATCGTCGGTAAAAACAAAAATTGCCAGGATTCTATCGTGATGAAAAGCATAGCCAGGATTATCCTAAAAACAAAAATTGTCAGGATTCTATCCTGATGAAAAGTATAGCCAGGATCTTTATATCCTAAGAAATTGCCAGAAGAAACGTCGCCAGGATTTTATATCCTATAGTTCTACCAGGATCCTTTGTATCCTGATGAAAGCTCTGCAGGATTTTATGTCCTAAGTTTTTTTGCAGACTTTATATTCTGAAACCTTACAAGGATCTTTTGTATCCTAATAGCAAGAGCTTTGATTTTATACCCCTAAAATTTTACCAGGATCCTTTGTATCCTGATGACAAAGCGCTCTGAAACCTAAAGGCTTCGCGACGAGATATCCTGAAATTTCTGTGCCAGTTTTTTTTGGAAGAGGAAGTCCACGTAAAAAAAAAAGGAGAAAAGAGTAATAAAAATCAGAATATCGAAAGAAGCGTTAAAATATTTTCAGACTGACTACTTGGGTCTCCAAAATTGCTTCTGCTATCGCCTCATTGCCATAATAAAATTTGCTAGCGACGAAGGGTAATAGAAATAAAATTTTCATCAAAAGCCGGCTCAGGAAATCACAGTAGAAATTACCGCGAAAGAAAGTTAGATTCTTTCTCTCACGAGTGCTTGAATGCTGAAGGAAGTCATGGTAAGTCAGGACATTTCATTAAGAAAATAAAGTGCAGGAAGACTGAGAGAAGAATAAAAGCAACAAGATTTGCGGAAAGGAAATTTGCTACCTCAACCAAGTTCGCTGTAGAGTTGAAGAACGCGAGAAGTAAAAAGAAATCAAATTCCGATGAGGTTAAATAAGAGGAATAAAATCGAAAGCAAAACTATTCCGAATCGGAGAAGAAATTGAAAAATCATTAATCGCTTACTTATACTGAATTTAATCCAATTTTCTGGAGAATTCAGTCCAAGGTTACCCTCCTGACCACATATGTCTTCCCCACTAGAAATTCGGCGGCGCCAGATCTCGCCGAGTCCTGCTGTGACTTTCCTCCATTGGAACCTGGCAACACTGCTGCGCCATCAGCAACTCCATTACCTCATCGCCTTCCCATCTCCTTTGGCAAGCAGCAGAGCCCCCTCCGCTCGAGTAATCTCGCCAAATTTCGCTGCTTCCTCTTTCTCGGAATGAACGAACTCCTCTCCAATATCGAGTTCGTCTCCTGTGAAGTCTAGCCTCATTCCTCTACTGGAAAGTTAAAAAAAGTGTCAAAAAACTGTCGCCTCCCTATTTCGGACAAAGCTTGGCAGAACTCCCCGTCTTCCCTCTTTACTGACGAAGCCAGACGTCTCTCCTGTATCCAGCACGATAGAATCTCCCCCGTCTCTACTAGAAACCCGACAGCCCAAAATTATGCCACTTCTCAACCAAGCTTCGTCGGAGGACCGAGTGAAAGAAGCGGTGCTGTGATTTCCCAGCCGGAAGTACGGCAGTGCCTTGTTTTTCTTTTAACCTCGATCCCCTGCCGAAGCGAAAGCAGTAAGGACCGATCTTGCGCCAGATCCATCACCTTCTTTCACCAAAGCTCTCGCCGGAGCTCCCTCCGCCGGAAATTCGGCAGTGTCGCAGGCTAGCCATGGCAGCAGGATGAGTTTTAACGAAAGAGTAAAGTTATTCTTTCGAACGGAAAGAGGATTTTAATCAAGAGAAATAAAATAAAATTAATAATAACAATATGGCAACAGGGTGGGATGTGGCGAAAGAATAAAATAATTATTCTTTCTCAAATAAAAGTATGGTACAAAAATAGTAATCATATCTACATGGCAGCAGATTGATTTAGTTGTCTCTCCGGCGGATTGAGTTAACTCATTTAACTAAGCGTCAATTCTAAAATCTTCTCAACTAAATATTTTAATATTCATCAAAAAATAATAAAATAGAAAACCTTAAAACCTTGATGCATCGTGACGAACTATTGTTTGGGGAGTGCATACGTCGACATTTAACGTCGGGGCGTAGTTCCTCAATACGATATTACGGTTGTTAAGGATGAAAAATTTAAAATATCCAATAAGCCGTCAAGGCCGGATATTTCCCAAATTTAAAATATCTAATAAGTCGTCAAGGCCGGATATTTTCCAAATTTGAATATCTAATAAGCCGTCAAGGCCGGATATTTCCTCAAATTAAATACCCATAAGCCATGAAGGCCGGGTATTTCTCAAATTAAAAATATTCAATAAGCCATCAAGGCAGGATATTTCCTCAAATTAAATATCCATCAAGCCATTGAGGCCGGATATTTTCATAAATTTAAATATCCAATAAGCCGTTAAGGCCGGATATTTCACAAATTCAAATTAAATAACCATAAGCCATGGAGGCTGGGTATTTCTCAAATTTAAAATATCCAATAAGCCGTCGAGGCCGGATAATTTTCTCAAATTAAATATCTATCAAGCCATTGAGGCCGGATATTTCACAAATTCAAATACCCAATAAGCCGTCAAGGCCGGGTATTTTCCAAATCAAAAATATGCAATAAGCCGTCAAGGCCGGATAATTCAAATTCAAATACCCAATAAGCCGTCAAGGCCGGGTATTTCCCAAATTTAAAATATCCAATAAACCAAATATCCAATAAGCCATTAAGGCCGGATATTTCACAAATTCAAATACCCAATAAGCCATCAAGGCCGGATATTTTCCAAATCAAAAATATCCAATAAGCCGTCAAGACCGGATAATTCAAATTTAAATATCCAATAAGCCGTCAAGGCCGGATATTTCCCAAATCAAAAATATCCAATAAGCCATCAAGGCCGGATAATTCAAATTTAAATATCCAATAAGCCGTCAAGGCCGGATATTTCCCAAATCAAAATATCTAATAAGCCGTCAAGGCCAAGCGCAAATCAAGTTCAAATGCTGACAAGCCATCAAGGCCGAGCACATGTCTAAATCCAAATGCTCATAAGCCATCAAGGCTGAATACACATCAAGTTCAAATACTCACAAGTTGTCAAGCCATCAACGCCGCATGCATGTCAAATCCCAAATATGCCATCAAGGTAGAATGTTCAATAACCATATGTTCACAAATCTTTCCTTGATCAATGAAGATTACTTCAAATTTTAAGTTGTTCATGAGCCATGTATTGATATGACATTTATAAAATATTTTTGCCCTCCAATTTGTGGAATGTTGTTTATTATATAGATTTCTTAATCAAAGGTACCCTAATTTTAGGGGTAATTAACAATGAGTGCTTGCGCTCATTGGAAGCCAGAACCCATTAAACAAAAAAAACCTTATTAATTTAAGGTGAATTTAATAATGTCAATATCATTTAAACATGACCAAAAATGACCCCACACAATTTAAGATACATAAGGCTCAGTCTAAAAATAGTCTCTAAAAATAATAATGATAAAAATAATTTTCTCAAGGGAGAATCAGAGATGTCACCGGAGGTCTGAAGAGGATTCTGGTGGAAAGAGTCGAGCAGGCAAGAAGCAGAGGTGGAACAGATGCTATCTGAAAAGCTGCTAGCAATGATAGTGGTGGTGCCGATAGTAGAGTGAGTAATCTCTAGTGGCCTGCTAGAGACTACAATCCTGGAGGTGAGATCGTCGGCCGGTGGGTGCAAAAAATAATGCTGCATAGATAAAAAAATCAGTCACTAATAAAGAGTCTGCTGCATACGTAAATAAAATCAATTGAATAAGAGGCAGTAGAAGAAGTAAGAATCTGCAGATGGTATAATCCAGTGTCGACAGTTGGAAACAGTGATGTCAGAGGTATAAGCAGTGGTGGCTAAATGTGGAAGACAGTTGCTCCTGAAGATTTCTGGATCTGGAGGAAAAAGAAGCTATAATAGGTAGAAAGCAAACAGTGCAGCCAGTGAATTTTTTTTTTAAAGAAAAGTAGCTATACCCAAGAATAAGGTTTAATATTCCAAAAAGAAAACAAGCAGAACCATGTGGTAGAATAAAACGTGTTCTTTTCAGATGTATGAAAAATAGAGGATCAAAATCTGACAGGAATTTAGGGTTTCAATAGAAATAGGGCTACTCAGATTACAAAACTGCAAAAACTGCACAAAAGTTAATCAGATTCGAAAAGTTGCTACGTGTCCTAGAATGATCAGAAAATAATTTCATGAAAACAACTAATCCATGAGATAGAATGACATGTGTTCTTCATATTCCATGTGAAAAATCAGGGTTTGAATTCATCAAAGCATTTTAAAAACTTGCAGCAAAAACGCTAATCAGATTAGTCAAAAGAAAACTACTGCAGAAATTAATCAGGATCGAAAAGTTGTTATGTGTTTCAGAATGATCCATGGACTTTAAAATTCAGAAAAAATACCTAGATGATAGACAAAGATGAGTACTTCATGATGGTGTAAGATCCAAGGATCTTAAGTCCTGGTAAGCATTATTTTTGATTTAAATAAACTCGTTGACTGTGATATTGTGTTCATGATTTAAATAGAATTATTGACTGTGATATTTTTCTATGTATTGGTTGTTAATAGTTAATTAACTAGAGATTTTTGGATGTTAATGTTAATTAATTAACTAACTTATTGGATGTTAATTTTCAGTTAATTAATTAGAGTTTATTGGTTAATTAATTAGACCTTATTGGTTAATTAACTAGCTTATTGGATATTAATTAAATCCTTATTGGATTTGCGTTTAAGTGAATTCATTAAATGGATGTTAATTTAAATTCTTATTGGACTTTCACTTAAACTATGGGTTATTGGGTTAGATGGATATTAGATTTAAAATTCGAATTAGTTAGTTAAATGGATTAAACCCTATTTGAATTAATTGGTTAATGGGTTAAAAATTAAAAACCGAAATGTTAAGTGGGAATTTTCGGCTAGGGTAGAGTTTTTGGCGAAATTGTTGGCTTGGAAGAAACCTTGGGCGACGGCTAGGAGGAAGAAGGCGATCTTGGTGTTCTTGGAATTATTGAGGTGATTTTCTTCATCTTCTTCCCTTGGCGAATTTCCTTGAGGTGAAGAAGCTTCCTTGGCGAGTTCTTGGAGATCCTTTGGGCGACATCAAGGCTTTAGACGATTTTTTTGTGTGGAGGATTTTCGGTTTAAGAGGTGAGTGGGGTGTCTTAATTGATTTCTAGCAATTTGGTTGTGTTAATTGATGCATTAGATTGATTAGAAATTTTACCATGTTAAAAACCGAAAACTCAAGACTTCTCTTTGTTATAAACCGAAAGTTACAATGGTATAATTATCATGAAAACTCAAGACTCCTTGTTAACTAAGGTTTTATTTAAGTTGGAAATTTTATCATGCTAAAAACCAAATTATGATGTATCTTCATGAAAACCGAAAATTTGTATAGGTGTATATCTCATGAAAACCGAAACTTGTAGCTTGAAATTTAAGGTATTTTTATAGGGAATTTTGGTAGCATTAAACCATTGAATTGGGAGTATGAAATTCTTGTTAACTAGGTATTTTATAGGGAATTTTGGTAATATTAAATCATTGATTTTTGGTAGCATGAGAATCTTGTTTTAAATAGATATTATATTGAAACCGTGGGCTAGATGTGATGTTTTGTGAACCAGATTGTAAGAGCATGGATTTTAATCTTATGTTGATTTTTATGGATGCCCTAATAAATGCTAATAATATTATAAGAGTCATGTTTGTTTATTTATGACCATGAGTCTTTGTTTGAGAAATTTGGGTGATAACTTAGCAAGGCTGCACTGAATTGATCAGCATGAAACCTAAGGACTACCCTACATTATGTGATTTTTTGAATGTTATGTGATTATGTGATTTTGAATATTATGCGGTTATGTGATTTTGAATATTATGTGGTTATGTGATTTCAAGTATTATATGTTGTGATCATGGAATGGTTAGGACTAAGGCTAAGTGTAACTGTGTGCTCAATGGGATAGTTGATATGTGATATGTTAGGGGTTGGATATTTCAGCCCTGTATTGTGATATGTGAAGGGGGTTGATGTTCAGCCTGCCTGTTATGATTATTGTGATGGGGGTTGATGTTCAGCCTGCCCGATATGATTATTGTGATGACTATCCTAGAGTCTAGTTGACACTTAGGAGTCCACCTTTGTGATATAAGATATAAGATGTGTCTGTTGTCCAGTAGGAACCCTTTGGGAGAATGAGTTTTGACGCAAAGTGCCATGTCTTGGTCAGACAGGGGGCCACCTCTTGATGTCATCACTCTTTTGTGTTATGGGGTGTCGTAGAGCAAAGTGCCACGTCATGACCTGGCGGGGGCCACCTCTTGAATCTACACATCTTTTTGTGTTATGGGGTGTAGTAGAGCAAAGTGCCACGTCGTGACCTGGCGGGGGGCCACCTCTTGATTCTATACACTGTCCATCTATATGTTGCATGCAGGCTTCTCCCAGTGCTTAGGCCAAAGCCGGGTTAGACCATGATGGTCACTACTGAATATGCTGGACAACTAGGTTAACTAAGTGGTTAATATGTACAGTGGTTTAGAGTGTAGCTCTAGAACCTTAGTTACTCTATGGGGGCAATTGTGTGATGTCTTGGCAGTGTATACTTGATTGTTCATATGTGTTTTGTTCTTTAATTTTGTTATATGTTGATATGATAATCTGTTAAAGATTTTTAAAATAATCTGCCTGTATTTTTGAATGTATGCTATGGATGGTCGTTTGAGACTATCCACTCACTGGGCTGTGTAGCTCACCCCTCAATGTTTTCAGGTGTAGAACAGGGGCGCACTGCATGAGTTAGCATGTTATACGGATATTGTGATTCTCCATGCTGGTTGGATGTATAACTTTTGTGCTTAATTAACTGAGGCCGGATGTGGCCGAATTATATGAACTTGGGTTGCCAGTTGTGGCCAAACTATGTGTGAACTTGTGTTGCCGGTTGTGGCGGTTTTGATATTATGATTTTTGTGTCACCGCGGGCTTTGGCCTGGTTTCGGTGTTTGGTATCACTGTGAAACTTTATGGAATCGACGTTGTGATTTTGTTTTGAATTTCAGTTTGATGTGTATTTTTTTTGCAATCGGTTTTGATATACATGTAACTTGCATATGTCTAGTGCAAGTATTGCGTGGTGGCAGGTACCTTTATGAATTGTGTTTCTTGGAGATTGTATGTATGGATTTTTGGAAATTTTCAGATCGTGTTTCTTGAACTCGGTTTTACCTAGCATGTGAATTGATCTTGTATGACACATCCTGTTTCTTCTGTGATTTGTGTTGCTTGTTTGGGGTTAAGATAACGGGATGTTACAGATGGTGCCAAAGATCAAAATTTTTCCCAACCCAGTTTCTTAAAATCGCAGCGAGAAGACTCCTACTCAAATAAACAGAATGCAGAGTTGAAATTACGGGCGTAAAATTTCTTACGGGAGTGCCGTAATATGCACAAAACTCTCGGGTCAGAAATATCTAAAAATACGTACCATAAAACAATAACGGTAGTGTCGTATTTTGCGCAAAATTTTATTTTCCTACAAAACGAAAAGAAAATTTAATTCTAAAAATAAACTAAAATAAAAGAAACTAAGCTAAGGTAAAAGTGCTTGGGTTGCCTCCCAAGAAGCGCTAATTTTTAGGTCATTAGCTTGACGAAAAATCAAATCTCATGGTGAAGCAGGTGAATCAGTACCAAAGTAAATAGCGTGCAATTTCTTTCTTTTCCGCTGTCCAAAAGGTTTAGCCACTAATTCAAATATCCAAAATTTCATGTAAATTACAATCACCGTGCCTTTCTTAAATATGCGAAAATCAAAATTAGAATTTTCAATTCCACACAAAGGGTATTCAATGATCTTCCTAAATTTATTAGTAAGCAATATCATTAGTCCTTTCTTCAAATTTATATTTTCAATGGCTATAGGACTTTGATCAAAAGATGCAAGTGTTGGATCATCAAAATAAACTTTCTGTCTCAAATTAGGTTCCTCAATAAAACACAATTTTTCAATAAAATTAGAAGAGTGAACAGTAGATATGGGCAAAATATCAGAGTGAGATACATCAATATTTGTAATATTCAAATCCTTATTAAGTTCCTCATGTTCAACATCAAATAAGTTATCAATTTCAAAATCACCCAAAAAATCAGAGTAAGATTTTTCTAAATTAGTCCCCTCATATCCTTCATCAGATTTAACTATAAACAATATATTATCAAAAGAATCAATTTCATAAAAAGAGGGTTTTTCAATTTCAATTTCTTCAAACTTTTCCACAATTAAATTTTCAAAAGAATCAATTTCATAATTATCAAAATCAGAGTGAGATTCATTAACGTTCACATAAGGCTCAATCTCAAAACAATCATAATCAGAGGGGGATTTTTCTAAATCAAGTTCTTCAGTTTCAAACTCAAATAAACATGCTTGTTGTGCTAACTAGGTTTCCAAAAATTCAGAATTAGCAGTCAAAGATTCTACATTAGAAGCAAGCTGACCAATTATCTCCTTAAGATCTTCAATTTCCTTATTTTGATTTGTCATGAATTGGTTTTGATTGGACATGAATTTTTCAAGCATGGATTCTAACCTAGATTTCTCAGTATCTTCAAAGTATGGTTTAGAAACATGATTAGAGCAATCATCATAAAAAGAAGTTTGATTTTCCCAACTAAAATCATAATGATCATCTTGATACCATGAAGAATTAGAATTTTGCACCATTAAAATATGGCAATCAGAAGTATAATGATCAAAGCATCCACAAATATCACAACTAATAGAAGAATAAGATGTCTTCACAGGATGCATATTTAAAGTGTCTATTTTGAGAGATAAAATCTAGCTTATCTTGAAGAGTGCTGATGAATCATCTTTATATGGCATGTATACTTCACCTCTTTCAGTTGCCCAGGAGTTATAAGACATATCTTCAAATCTATAAAGAACATAAAGATAATCCAACACCAATCAATCAAATAAAACCCCTTTTTTTTCAAAATATAAAAAAAAACAAAGAAAATATAAAAGACAAGCAAATTCACAAATTTTAGAAAATCTCAGTTCTGTCACAACTTCTAAAAATCCAAAACCTGCAAAAACAGAAAACAAAGTTAAATCTAAAACAAATAAAACCTAGTCAAGCAATACTAACAACTATTTTGATATTAACAAAACTAAGGTCCCTGGCAACGGCGCCAAAAACTTGTTGTGATCCGAAAGGACACACTTATAAATACAAGTAGGTAGACTTGTTTCAGGTGTCACGGCCAAATCCTAAGTGTTGGCGTACAGGGTCTTTTGTCACTCCCTGACACAGCTCCAAAAACTTGTTGTCACTAAACTTGTAGTGTCCGCAAGTGCCCGAATACTCGAAGTAATAAAGAAAGATATCGAACCCACAGAGACCTTATTGTTAAGTACCAAATAGTTGTATTCTTACTAGCTAAGCGACTGATTTTAATACAAGTAAGCAATATAAAGGGTGAAAAGATAAATCAGAGAGAAACTGGGACTAGGGTTTCATCCACCTTAATTTCAATGACTAGACATAAATAAAAGGTCGTCAGACTAATCTTATCATGATAAAGACTTAATTTACTTCATAAAGGGGTCATCTCACTTTCGTGCAGACAATCATGCAGGGATCAATCCTCGCTTTCGCGCAAGATCTATCCCAACGCTAAAGATAAGTAAATCATCAATCAAATAACTCAAATATCACTTTTGTGCATCCGAATTCTAATTTGATTGTCTCGAGTGGAATCTCAAGGATCACTTTCATGCATCCGAGACTCAACACAGTTCTACTTATGGTTCTCCAATGTTCTGATCCTCACTTTTGTGCAAGATCTCCATGTTTGACACAATAACTAAATCCTAGATTCAAATTATCTATCATGGCAATAAGATCACTAAAATCAAATAATTAAGAACTAACCTAATTTCTTACGGAAAGTTCCTAACATACAATTATAGGGTTCCAAGTTCTCAAGCAAGTCACCTTTCGGTCCTTATTGCGAGAACTCTAAAACATGAATAATAACATCAATCTATGCAGAATCAAAGTGCAATTATTCACATAAGAAAAATTATCATAATAAAACTTTTCTGACAAAGATAAAAAGTTATCTAATCATTAAGAAATCAAAGGGGATTACACCCCATGTCCCAAATATGTTTAAGCTTGCATGGAAGAAGAAATACAACAAGCTATAGTATCAAAGTGTCAGAAATCAATGAAGAAGAGTGTTTAAGAAAATACACCACGACTGTAATATAAATTACAGCCGTATTTTGCATAGGAAACTCGCTGTGAACAGTGCTCGAGCCCTTCTTTCGTTGATTCCTCCTCCAATTGAACTCCTTTTGCTTTGAAACTTTTGGGCTATCGTCCTCTGCTCCAGGCGAAGCTTCTATGTAAAAATCACGGCCTAAAGTGGCCTCCACGCCTCTCGGTGTGAGGACAAACCCTAAATGCCTCTATATCAATTGCTCCCTCGATTCTTGATGAAAATTAGGACTTTTGGTGTCTTTACCTTCTCCTCGTTGAGACCAATCCACCACTTCTTTCGGATCTCAATTTGGATGTCTGGATCTCCCGCAATCATCTCTACAAAAATCATGCTTCAAAGTTGACCGTGGAAGTCGCATTCAAAAGCAGAAATACGGCAGTGTAATATTTCATGGCAGTGCCATAAAATCGGTCATGTTTTGATACAGTCTTACGTCTATCCATAACTGGGGACCAAAACGACTGTCATTGGGCATGTCATAAGTCACATAGAGACATGGATGACCAATAGTAGGATTTGCCCCTTCCTTATTGGAAGCATGATATCCACTCGGGGGCGCCCCACCTTATTGGTGCATGACAGGAATGTGTGGCCACACTTGTTGAGTCATGACCAATGCATTGGATTGATAAACTTGAGACTAATCCAATGGCAGGATATCAGTTTAGGCAAAGGGATCTATAATGCAATGGGAATCCTCGTTGCTTGTTAGGAGTTGTTGCCATAATGACTTAAGTCCTATGACATGGGTAGTAGTGATGTGTTACTAGATACCCCTCACTACTTATGATGTTTACATCATTGTCATCGTCATACGGATCCTACGGGGTCACATGCAATAGACTCTTGACATTGCTTTAATCAGAAGCCTTAGGATCAATTTATTGAATAACTTGGATCCATTTGGAAGATTTCATCAGCGCCAATGGGCCTGATGAGTTGGAAGAAAGTTATTGGAGCCAAACTTCAATTTTGGCAGGTTGACCCGAAATTGACCTTAATTGGTCACATTTAGATTAGGGTTGTATTGGATTAGATCCAATGGCTTAATCAACCCATGCAATGAAGTTTGGGCTAACTCATTATCCAATGAGGCCCAATAATAAGTTGTCATGAAGAGATTAGAGGCTAAAAGAGCATAATGGGGAGAAATCTCACCCCATTGGCGCCTAGGGGCATAATGGGGTGAGGGAGGCGCCTTTGCTTCATTATGGAAGTAAAGGGCACCTAGCCCTTCTTCCTAGGATGGAATGCATGCCTTTATGGCATCTCTTGGGCTGATATGGCTATAGGGAAAATAAGGATAGGTTGAATGAGGTTTATGGAAAAGTCTTGGAGACTTTCCTTGCCACAAACCCCCTTCATCCTAGCCGCCCACTTGGCATGATCTTGGCCCTGCCTAAACCGCCTCTTGACCTTATAAATAAGACCCTAGCCGCACCCTCTAATATGTTAACTCCTTGGAGGCGTGAAGACACATAGAGAGGCGTGAGCAAGGGCAAAGGGTGACAACTTGAAAGTGGCGCAACTCTTCTTCCTCCTTGAAGCCGCAAGCCTTCTTATCCTTCTTCACCTCTTGACGTAACTTGGAGAAGGGCTTGGTGGCGACATCTCTTGGAGAGAATTGGAAGCTTAGGGTGGCGACAACTTGAGAGCCTGGAGCTCTCCTTCTTCATCAAGGAGCGCAATCTCCTTCTTCCTTGGAACCGCAAGTTCTTCTTCTTCTCCCTCTCTTCTTGGCGCAAGGACTCTTAGTGCTTGGTGGCATCTCCTTGCCACAAGTCCTCTTCGTTCCTTGGCCATAGGCGCACCTTGCTTGAAGGTGGCGCATGCAAAGAAGAAGAAGGAAGTACTTGGCGCATCATCCTCTTCCTCATCTCTTCTTGGTGCTTCTACCTTGGAGGTGGCGCAAGATTTGAAGAGAGTGATAAGGCTTGATTCTCTTCCCGAGGCTAGCACCAAGCGTGGAAGGGAGCAACGATCAGGGAGTCGACGCGTGGATACTTGTAGAGGGCAAACACTTGGGCGCCTTCAACATGGCTTCGGCAACTAGACAAGCAAAAGGGGTACATCTCTAACACATCCTTGTGTCTTCTCTCTCGCATGGATCCTTGGGACCGGAATATGTTTCGGGTGTAATGATTCTTCCGCTGCGTCCTGGGACTGCAAAAATTTTAAATTACACCCGGTATTCCCTAACAGTGGTATCAGAGCTACTTGCGAGAAACACAAGGTGTACGTTTACTTGTATGAAAAAATTTTGGAAAATTTTTCTTCTATCCATGCGTGTTTCACGTAGAAAGCGTTCTTTCATCTAAACCTCTCTTTTCAATTTATGGCCGGAATTTGATTTTGTTTTATGATTGATTTAAGACCGAAGGCGCACGTAGTTTTGTCAAGTAGGACGGGCATTGTGTCTTCAGACTGGCCGGGTCTCTTGATCTGACAAAACTACCAGCCGATAGGGTCTATGAAATCATCATGGAACTTGATCTAAAGTTTGGCATAAATTTGGTTAAGAGAGTGCTTTGGATGATGTTGGCGCATAAGGTGCTAAAATTTGATTTTTTCGGATTTTCAAATTTTACATGCGCCACTTGATTGGGTTGATATGGTCATAGCGAGTGCCCTCCTGTGTTGTGATGTAGAAGCATGTTTCCACTTGTGATGAATTCTTGTAAAATCTCTTTCCACCTGCGTGTGGTTCTCTCCCTATCTTGTTGTAAAGAATTTTTTATCTTGTTTAGAATAGATGTAGAATTATATGATAGGTTAAGGTTTCATCTTGACAACAAGGAGTCTTCTTCAATCGGAGTCAGAAGTGGCGCCAGCTTTGGAAGCGTGGTGATGGACTTGCGGCTGAAGGAAGGACGCTTGCTTTCGGCTTCTGGCATGGGCTGATTTGCTTCAGGGACTCGCAACCCTTGGATGCACGATAACATGTCACATGGCTCGTGACAAGTTATGTGTATGAAAAGGGCTATGACCATATCAACCAAACTAGCATGCCTGTGATGGTTTATTATTTTGTCCATAGCATGCCTGCGATGTTTTTCCTTTGCTGCCATAACCATAGGAAAACTGCATGCTAGAAAAGAATAAAATCAACGTGTAAAACTCTCAATACAATATCAAGTCAATAGCCTTCTAACGCGTAGCCCTCATCAAGCTTCGATCAGTGGTGTTGTGAACTATTTTCCACCCTCGTGGGACACACCCACTTATCTTTAGAAGATGTGAGGTGACAATGATTTCCCCAGTCCAGTTTTAACCTGGGCGTGCCTTCGCAAGGAATTCGTTGGCCTTGGGCATAACGGTTAGGACCAGACTTGACTAGTTTTTCATATGACATTGACATGATGAATCACTAGAGGCAGCTGTTGAGAGGATAGGGTTCTGTGTTGTATCCAGCCCTCGCTGGACACAGGGCACCTAGTCTGTCTTAACTAAGAGGAATTGTGCATGGCACAATTGGCTGGCATGCCTACCTAAGGAAGCATGAGAAACTCTGTGCATCCCAACTCACCCTCGTGAGTCACGGAGACCTCATGTGAAATTAGGATCCTACTCACCTATTTCTTTGTTGAGTTTGAGAGTTCTCAACTTGTTCTTGGAAATAGTGGGAGCATAGCATTTAAGTTAAAGTCCTTGTTAAATGCTTTATCATAGTACTTATTTTACTTATTTGCTTATTGTAGATGACATCTCCTGATCTAAGATTGAAACTTTATAAAAACAAACTGGATGGGACAAATTGGACAAAATGGTTCAAGATTTTGTCCAAGATACTAGAACAAGAGAATAAGGTGCATCTTCTTGAAAGGCCTCCATCCCAGCCCAGTGTGTATTTCACTACTGAGTGGGAGTGGAATATCTATCTTGAACATTGTGAAGATAACGAACAGTACACTACTCTTGTCTTAGAGTGCATGACCCCAGAGGTCAAGGTTGAGTGTGATGAGATGGGGATTTATGATCTTATCATACATCTCAAAGGTCTCTTCACACCATGCTCTATAGACAATGATCAGGAGAGTTCTGTTGGATCTTCAGAGTGTATGCCTAAATCTGAGAATGACCATGGTTCTGTATCTTCGAAGCTAATACTTCGGAAGACTGGGAATGCATGGGTATTTCAAAGAGGATTAATGGCCAAGAAGAGCATGACAAAGAAGAAGGGATGTAATCCATCTGCTTCAGGTCTTGTGTTACCAAGGTCTTTTATCTACTTCTTATTCATGGGTACTGGGTACCGTATGTGAGGCTCACATATGTTTTACATGTGCAGGAGCTCAAAAGAAGTAGGACGATGAGGCTTGATGGGATCGACTCTCGGGTCAAGGACGGAGCATTGAATGCTGCTGTTGATATCATCTCACTGCCTTGAAGACTTTATCTAGAACTTTGCTATTATGTATCAGCTTATGTATTAGAACATCATTCCTTTTGGAAAGGATTTCAGTTTAAAATAATATATGATATTTTTCTTTATAACTGAGATGTTCTATTGAAGTGTTACAGTTGATAATAGTTTGTGGCTCTATATGTAACACAATATTAGATCCATTGATTCAATTAACATCCTCTTATGGCATTGTCTCTTGAACCATAGAACAATGGTCACATCCAAAGGTCCATGGACTGTTGGGATCATTATCCTTTCAGGATTATGATACATGTGAGCCTTGTTCAAAGGAGCAAAATTACAGATGCTGCCTTCACCATAAAGGGTGGAAGGGTAAGTAACTTGTTGGATCTATTACACAGCAATGTGTGTGGACCCATATAAACAAGCACAAAGAGGTGTTATATGCTTCATCAGGTGTGGGTATGCCTTATCCAACCTAAGAACTTTGGAGAAATCCAAGAAGTTCACAAATGAAATATTGAGTCAAATTGGAGGATCTATCAAAGCACTTTGATTGGATCAAGGTGATTAGTGGAAAATTTGATGACTATCCTAAAGAGTGTGGGGATTATCTCACAGCTTACTTGGAACACCACTGTGTGGTGATTTTCAAAGAAAGAAAAAGGAACACATTGGATGTGGTTCTATCTTTGAATATTCATGCAAATATACTACTATGATGTCATGCAACCAGATGCACTGCCACTCCATAAGAAAGTGTCTAAATTAGCTTTTGAGTTGCGAACTACAAATATCCCATTTCTTCAATGGAATTGGGAATGTAATGTGCAGTGATTCAAAAGTATGTGTTTGTGGTGCACTGTGGAGTGCTAATTCTATCCCAAAGAGAACAAAATATTTGTTGCTCAAACTACTGTCTCTCTTGAGAAAGTATTTCTTTTAAAAGAAGCTAGTGGGAACAGATTTGATTGGGACAAGGTCCAGAATCAACCATAATATAATTAGACACAAATGGAGAACCAAATCTCACATACAGGTTGAAAGTCAACATGAGGTTCAAATAACACAGGAACCACATAAGTCTGGATTGATTCGATATGCTGGGCATGACGAATTTTTCATCAAGGATGAACCTAAGACTTATGAGGAAATGGAAGAGGTCAGTGGACCAGATTCCAAGAAATGGCTAAGGGCCATGAGAACCCAAAATGGACTCCATGTCTGCTGATCAAGTCTGGGACTTGGATGAGTCGCCAAAGGGGTTATACCCACAGGCTGTAAATAAATCTTCTAGGAAGATAGACATGGAAGGTAATATTGTTACCTTAAAGGCAAGCTGGTGAACATAAATTTCAGGCAAATCCACTGAGTGGATAATTATGAAATTTTTCACCAATAACTGAGTTTTAAGTCCATTAGGAATCTGCTTGTTATAATTGCATAATCAGTTATGGCGTGTTGTTATGAAAACTGCCTTTCTTGCATGGACGTCTGAAAAGATATCTATAAGAAAATAGCCATAAGGTTTTCATATCATGGCCATAAAGATATGCATGGTGTTATGCAAGCATGTTTAAAAAAGCCTGTGTTTACAAGAAGATCAGTGGGAGCACCATAATAGTTCTTGTTCTAGAAGATTGATGATATTCTCCTCGCATGGAATGACATCTCAACTCTTCACATGGTGAAGACGAGGCTTGAGAAGTATTTTGAGAAGAATGATATAGGGAGTGATGCCTATATCCTAGGCATGAGGATCTATAGATAGAGATCCAAGAAAGTCATTGCCCTTTAGTCAATCTATGTTCATCCAAGAGTTTCTGGAAAGGTTTATATTGGATGATTCCAAATATTGATACCTTCCAGAGAGATATGGTCTGACTCTCATGAGGATGTTGTGTCCTATGACACAGCTGGAGAGTAATAACATGGGTCTAAAATCCTGATACATGGTGTATAGGATGGATCATGTTTTGAGTAATATACACAAGACCATTTGTGGCAAATGCTTGGAGCATAGCCAGTAAGTTTCAATCAGATCCTCGTGTTTGACACTTGATAGCTGTGAAAGCAATCCTTATATATACTTGGGAAGTATAAAGGATTGAAGTCTAGTCTATGATAGACAGGAAGAATTTTGTGTACAAGGATACACTGATACTTCGTTCCAGTCTTATGACCACAGCCAGGATTTGCGCTTTGCCTTGTTGTGGTGTTGTATGCTGAAAGGCGCATGCAAACCATGGTGGAAAAATTCTACAAATAAGGCTGAGTACATTGCAGCTTCTTGTGGCAGCCAAGGAAGCAGCTTCATTCATTTGAACTTGATTAATTCCTGGTGCTTGATGGTCCAGTATAGTTCTTACTAGGGCCATAGCATAAGTGAAGGAACTTAGTGCTCAAGTATGTACTGCAGCATATCATCTAATCTTAGAGATCATGGATAAGGATAATGATCAAATTTGTTAAAATAAACACAGATAGCAATCTGGAAAAACCCACTGACATAGCCTCTGGCGCAGCGGAAGCTAAATGGGTCATACTAGAGATATTGGAACTGACTAAACATCAGTTTCCCTTGGTCTTAGTGCAAGTGGGAGATTGTTGGTGTATATGCCCTGTAGAGCAATGAATGGACATGGTCAGGCATTGTTTGAATGTACTTTGATAGAATTATTAGAGGCATGGTCGTTATTATATAGACTTCTCTGCCTGCGTTCATGTATTGAGTTGCATATATAATGTCCCAGGAGTTTGGATTGGATCCATTCACATAAGCTATCCCCAGACAAGGTACCATAGCAGATATGGGACGGCTTTGGTACATGTGAGACTGGTGTATGGGCTGGTTAGGTGCAAGGCACAGTAACGCAGACATACAGGTGCATTGGATGCACTGGAGTGATCCACTGTGAGGATTGACTTGTCTAGTCAACAAGTCAATCTCACATGCAAGAGGTTTGCATTGATCCTTAGACTTGAGGTATTCATGTCTAGATTTGATGATGGATATGCTTTGATACAGTCTTACGTCTCTCCGTAATTGGGGACCAAAACGACTATCATTGGGCATGTCATAAGTCACGTAGAGACATGGATGACCAATAGTAGGATTTGCCCCTTCCTTATTGGAAGCATGATATCCACTCGGGGGCACCCCACCTTATTGGTGCATGACAGGAATGTGTGGCCACACTTGTTGAGTCATGACCAATGCATTGGATTGATAAACTTGAGACTAATCCAATGGCAGGATATCAGTTTAGGCAAAGGGATCTATAATGCAATGGGAATCCTCGTTGCTTGTTAGGAGTTGTTGCCATAATGACTTAAGTCCTATGACATGGGTAGTAGTGATGTGTTGCTAGATACCCCTCACTACTTATGATGTTTACATCATTGCCATCGTCATATGGATCCTACGGGGTCACACGCAATAGACTCTTGACGTTGCTTTAATCAGAAGCCTTAGGATCAAGTTATTGAATAACTTGGATCCATTTGGAAGATTTCATCAGCGCCAATGGGCCTGATGAGTTGGAAGAAAGTTATTGGAGCCAAACTTTAATTTTGGCAGGTTGACCCGAAATTGACCTTAATTGGTCACATTTGGATTAGGGTTGCATTGGATTAGATCCAATGGCTTAATCAACCCATGCAATGAAGTTTGGGCTAACTCATTATCCAATGAGGCCCAATAATAAGTTGTCATGAAGAGATTAGAGGCTAAAAGGGCATAATGGGGAGAAATCTCACCCCATTGGCGCCTAGGGGCATAATGGGGTGAGGGAGGCGCCTTTGCTTCATTATGGAAGTAAAGAGCGCCTAGCCCTTCTTCCTAGGATGGAATGCATGCCTTTAAGGCATCTCTTGGGCTGATATGGCTATAGGGCAAATAAGGATAGGTTGAATGAGGTTTATGGAAAAGTCTTGGAGACTTTCCTTGCCACAAACCCCCTTCATCCTAGCCGCCCACTTGGCATGATCTTAGCCCTGCCTAAACCGCCTCTTGACCTTATAAATAAGACCCTAGCCGCACCCTCTAATATGTTAACTCCTTGGAGGCGTGAAGACACATAGAGAGGCATGAGCAAGGGCAAAGGGTGACAACTTGAAAGTGGCGCAACTCTTCTTCCTCCTTGAAGCCGCAAGCCTTCTTCTCCTTTTTCACCTCTTGACGTAACTTGGAGAAGGGCTTGGTGGCGACATCTCTTGGAGAGAATTGGAAGCTTAGGGTGGCGACAACTTGAGAGCCTGGAGCTCTCCTTCTTCATCAAGGAGCGCAATCTCCTTCTTCCTTGGAACCGCAAGTTCTTCTTCTTCTCCCTCTCTTCTTGGCGCAAGGACTCTTAGTGCTTGGTGGCATCGCCTTGCCACAAGTCCTCTTCGTTCCTTGGCCATAGGCGCACCTTGCTTGAAGGTGGCGCATGCAAAGAAGAAGAAGGAAGTACTTGGCGCATCATCCTCTTCATCATCTCTTCTTGGTGCTTCTACCTTGGAGGTGGCGCAAGATTTGAAGAGAGTGATAAGGCTTGATTCTCTTCCTGAGGCTAGCACCAAGCGTGGAAGGGAGCAACGATCAGGGAGTCGACGCGTGGATACTTGTAGAGGGCAAACACTTGGGCGCCTTCAACATGGCTTCGGCAACTAGACAAGCAAAAGAGGTACATCTCTAACACATCTTTGTGTCTTCTCTCTCGCATGGATCCTTGGGACCGGAATATGTTTCGGGTGTAATGATTCTTCCGCTGCGTCCTGGGACTGCAAAAATTTTAAATTACACCCGGTATTCCCTAACAATAAACAAGTTTGGGGTTTCTCATGTGAAGAAGATTCCCCTAACTCTAATTCCCTTTCATTATCATTAAGCCTTTCTTCAGTGTTTTCAAACCTCCCTCTAGGTTCTCCTAGTTGTTTCCCACTTCTAGTCATAATGGCATTACAGTGCTCCCTAGGGTTTATCTTAGGTTTTGCAGTCAATTTCCCAGGGGGTCGATAAGGTACACTAGCATGTTGTGCAATTTGGTTTTCAAGAATTTTGTTGTGGGCTTCTACTCTATCCAGTCTAGAGTTAATTTGATTAAAACTTTCCTTAAACTCTTCAATTTGTCTATTTTGATTTGACAGGATTTGTTTTTGATCAGACATAAACTCTTAAATTTTTCTATTTTGTTTTAGCTCAAACTGATTTTGACTGGTCATTATTTTTTCAAACATGGATTTTATCTCAGAAAATTGATCATTGTTTTGATTCAGATTTTGGTTGGGATTTTGCCTTTGGAATCCTTTGTTTTTAATGTTCCCCCCTACATTGTTATTGTTTTTCCATGAAAGGTTGGGGTGATTTCTCCATCCAGGGTTATATGTACTAGAATAGGGATCATTAGGTCTACTTTGATTATAATTCCCTATGACATTCACATGCTCATTACCCTGATCAACAATTCTACAATATTCGGCAGTATGACCATCATTGCCACAATTTTCACAAGTAATAGCAGAAACAGAAGCAGTTTGCATGGAATTTAACTTACTGCACAAAAAGTCTACCTTCTCTTCAAAGGATCGCCATCCTTCACTTTCACCCTTACCTTGAGAAGGCTTGTAAAGTACTCCTCTCTCGGTAGTCCATTGATTGTGGTTCAATGCCATCTCCTCTAGCAGTCTGAAGGCATCATCTGGTGTTTTGCTCATAAGAGCTCCTCCTGCAGCAGCATCCACAATCATTTTAGTCTGATCAGATAATGTAATATAAAAAATTTGCAGTAAAGTTTGAAGTTCTAGTCCATGGTGAGGACACTTCCGCTGCAGTTCATTGAATCTCTCCCAGGCCTCACTGAGCGACTCCCCACTTCTTTGTTGAAAGCTTGTAATTTGGTTTCTCATCTGCAGTGTCTTGCTTGGGGGAAAGTATTTGTTCAAGAAGGAATTGGACAGTTGATTCCAAGTGGTGAAGGTACCGGCTGGGTGTGAATTAAGCCATGTCTTTGCCCGATCCCTAAGAGAGAAAGGAAAAAGTCTTAATCTCAATGCATCGCTAGAAACACCATTCAATTTAATAGTATCGCATAATTCAAGAAATAAGGCCAAGTGTTGGTTGGGATCCTCCAGTGGAGATCCTCCAAACTGATCTTGTTGAAACATTGCAATGAAACTAGGCTTAATCTCAAAATTGTTGGCCTCTATCGCTGGCCTAGCTATACTAGAACGAATTTCATGATGATTAGGGGCTGCATAGTCCCTAAGTGTTCTCTGATTGTTCTAATTGTCTCCCATCTCTAATATTTCTTCTTCTAACTCTGGTTGGAATGTCTCTTGCAATTCTTCTTGTGATGTCTCTTCTAATCTCAACTTTCTGTGCACTCTTAATGTCATTGATTTCAGGATCCAATGGTACAAGTGGTCCTGACCTAAGGCTCCTGCGCATGCAAAGTAGATAGATCAAGTGATTTCAAGAAACAGAAAATAAGCAGTAAATAAAAAATAGTTAAAAAAAACTAATCTAGCAATAATCTCAACGTCTTTAATATCGACAAAAACTAAGGTCCCCGGCAACGGCGCCAAAAACTTGTTGTGATCCGCAAGTGCACGGATACTTGAAGTAATAAAGAAAGTATCGAATCCACAGGGACCTACATTATCGAATACTAAATAGCTGATTTCTTACTATCTAGGCTAATCGAACTAGTGAGAATAGAAATTGGAAGCTAAAAACGGAATTATCAGAGAGAAAAGCTGGGACTAGGGTTTCGTTCACTTTAACTTTTATGAGCTAGATATGAATAAGGATTTCGTCAGTTCAAATTTATCATGATGAAGATGTAATTTACTAAATAAAAGGGTTGTTTCACTTTCGTGCAAACAACCGCACAGGGATTTATCCTCGCTTTCGCGCAAGATTCTTCCTAACGCTGAAGATAAGTAAATTATCAAACAATGAATTCAAGGATCACTTTCGTGCATCCGAATTCAATGTTGATAATCTCTAGTGGAGATTCAAGGATCACTTTCGTGCATCCGAGTCTCAACACTAGTTTTACTCAAGGATCTCCAACGTTCCGATCCTTGCTTTCACACAAGATCTCCACGTTTAACAAATAGACTCGATCTATAGGTTCATGTTTTAATTATGGCAATTAATCTACTAGAACAGATCAAATTAGATCTAACCTAAGGAAGGGATACTAACATGCAATTCTAGGGTTCCAAATTCTCAAGCAATTACCTTTCGGTCTCAAGCGAAAATTCTAAGAACATAATTAGTAACACGAACTTATAGAGAGTCTAAACACAATTATCACATGAGCAAAATCATCATGGTAATATTAAACTCAATGAAATAGTAAAAATAGTCATCTAGTCATTGGAAATCAAGTGAATTACTCCCCCATGTCCCAAAAGTAGTTTAAGCTATCATCATGAAGGAATTACAATAGATCATGGTTTCAGAGGATCGAAAATCGAAGTAAAAGAGAAGTTTAGAAAATACAGCACGGCTATGAAGTATTTCACAGCCATAATTTGCAAGAACCGTCGATGAACAGTGCTGGCGACTCCTTTTTCTTCGATTTCTCTTCCAATCAATCTCCTTTCGGTCTGAAACTTCTGGCACGTTGTCTCCTCCTTCAGACGAAGCTTCAGTATGAAAATTACGGCTGGAGAACATCTGGATCGAGCACGACGGCGAAACCCTAGACGGTGGCGTGGATTGCGATTTCTCCCTCTACAGTGCACAAAATTTGGGGCTTTTGGTCTCTCCGTAATCCTCTCGTGAAAAGCTCCCTTTCTGCTTCTTACGGCATCCGATTTAAGGCTCTGGATCGCTCGCAATCTTCTTCACAAGAATCGGGCGTTGATATTGACTCGGGCGTCGCGTTCAGAACAGAAATTACGGCAGTGTAATGTCTTACGGCACTGCCGTAAAATCGCTCGAGTCTTCTGTTCCGATGTTGTCGGGGAATTACGGCACCGTAATCTGGTTTACGGTAGTGCCGTAAAATCGGCTGAACTCTCTATTCGCGAACGTCTGGAAATTACTGCCCGTGTAGTTTCTTACAGTAGTGCCGTAAAATCGGGTGAAGTTTCTGTTCTAAAGCTCTCCGAAATACGGTACCGTAATATTGCTTACGGCAGGTGCCGTAAAATCCAAAAATCTTTCTGTTCGGAAACTTCTCAAAATACAGCAAGGCTCGGATTTTACGGTACTGTCTGGAATTACGGTACCGTAAAATGGATTACGGCACTACCGTAATTTGCTGACTTGCTCCGTTTTGCATGAAATTTCTTGGGCGATCTCCTCTTGATGATGGTAATCCTTCTATGTATTTGATTTTGCTTGAAAATGCCTAAAAATAGTGCCTTTTTACCTGAAAACCATGAAAAACCAAAATAGAAGTAGACTTTGCAATATTCAATGAATTTATCATGAAAACAAGAAAAAGATCTTCAATTTAGCATGAAAAGATATCGAAAATAATACAAAATATACAATATATTTTGGTGTCATCAACAAGTAGTTTCACTTTTAAATCAAATTCTTCAAACAATATATCCACCTAAAATCTCATTCATCAATCAATAAAAAATTTCAAAAGTAGATATATATTAGAGAAACAAATTTGACATGATAGGTCTAGATCTAATCACAGGCATGAATTCATCCGTCATCAAGAGAATCATTGTATCTATAGAAAAATGATCAGAAAGTAGTGGGCACAGGAAGTTTGGAAGATGAAACATCGATGGGGAAGATGAATTTCAAAGAAGTGAGGAAAAAGGAATACTCACAAAGTTTTGCTTATCAGCGTCTGATCCAATCTCTCTGTAATTTATTCCAAATTTGATTTTTCCTACGAAAAGAGAAGTTCTAAAAATAGAAGTAAAAATACAAAAAAGTAAATGAGAATAAACTAAAGAAAGAGTGCTTAAGTTGCCTCCCAAGAAGCGCTAATTTAAAGGTCTTTAGCTTGACCGTTCTGCACTCATATTTGATCGTGGTTCATCAAGGTAAAACTTTTCCTTTTCTTCAATCTGCTCCTCTTGATAATAATTGATAGGGCCCGAACAGGCTAATACCGCTAGTGCATAGTCAATCGCGTAATATAATAAGTATCGAACCCACGAGAACTAGGGGTCAAGTATTAACTAATCAGTCAACTAATTGCTAGGTTAATGATTAATGGAGAAATGACTAATATCCTAGTGCAAGAGATTAAACTAAAGAAAACTAAAATTGTTGGTGTATATGCCCTAGGACCTAGTTTTGGTCCATTATTGTTCTACTTGACTTTGATATTTATAGATATATCATTCTGGCATTGTCATTATCAATGTTTGTCTACATCTGCGATTATGTACTTACATGATAATGTCCCTGGAGACAGAGTGGATCTGTGCTCAAATGATTGTCCCCAGTCGATGTACCTGAGTGGATATGGGACAGCTCTGGTACTTGTGAGACTGGTATATGGGCTGGTTAGGCACGAGATGCTAACATAGGCATATGGGTATATCAGTGGTGGATATACTGGAACGACCCGCTGTGAGGAAATGACTTGGTGTCAAGAGTTATCCTCACAAGTGATAATAGATGCATTGATCCCTTGACTTGAGGTCATTGGCCATTCTATATGGTTAGGGATATGCTTTGATACAACCTAACACCTCGCCGTAGTTGGGGGGTAATAACTGCTGTCATTGAGCATGATGGAGGCAGCAAGCACAAGCCACGAAGGTATAAATGGAGCCTGAGATTACCTTAGGCTAACGCTGGGAGGCTTCTCAAATAAGCTAGCATGTTCAATTCTAAAGCTAGCTAAATAATGGATAATAGCTACTTCACCCATCGAAGACTCTCAAGTTCAAGCTCACTAAAGAAGAAGTTGCTGCATCCCATAAATGATGACTTGCATGAGCACCAACCTGTCCATCCACATCCACGCCAATCATCAATCCAACCATGTATGGACCAGATCTAAATCTGCCAAATGAGGATCTGGTGATGCGCCAGCCCACTCATCGCCAGCAAGCATTCATCTTCAACGAAGGAAGCTGCAATGCACCTCATATGGAATCTTTAACGTTTCCCCCCCTTGCTGCTCAAGATGGAAGCTGCAACGTTCACATCTCTCCAACGTCTCTCTGCTGCCGTGGAAGGAAATAAAAACGTCTCTATCTTCTCACTATATGTATCTCTTTCGCATGCATCATTGTAACAACGTTTTGATGAATTTGAATCTATGAAGTAGTTTCCTTAGTATAGTTCCTCTTCTATCGGATGCTCTCCTCCTTCTTCTCCTAATAGGGCCGAGCCCTCCTCTCCTCCTTCCTTCCTCTATCTCTACCCTCTCCTTCTTCCAGAAATCAAACCAACCAGTCACGGTTCCCTGTTCCCAGAATCCCGAATTTTCGAGAGCTCGTCGCCGACGATCCACCGGTTGGATTCTCACGAAACTTCGGCCATCACTCATCCTCACCAATACGAAACCACAGCCGCCGACATCCGCCCATCCACCTGTCCGATCACCGGAATTGAACGGCCGATCCAAACCCCTGTTTCTGCCCAGCTTCCGCCTCAGATCTGCCTTTCATCATCGATCTACTCCGTCCGGCCATCTTTCACCCCCAAAGTCCGGCCATGTCCTCTCATCTATGATAACAACCTCCACTTGTAGCAGGTTTAGATTTCGTCCACCATCCGGCGAACGGCGATTGCCCCTGCCACTCACGCACATCCCCTGTTTCCGCCGAGCTCCCGCCCAGCACGACTCTTAAGCGCGATTCTCCTCCGATCAGCCACCATCCACCCGCTAACTCCGGCCATAGCTCCGCCACCACCACGTGGATCTCCAGATGTAACAGGTCCGGCGATCATGCACCACCGCACGAACGCCGACGAGTCCTCCTCCGCTCCCATGCAACATCCCCTGTTCCAGATTTCCCCTCTGCAGCCTACTTCAGTCTCCTGTTTGCTCTCCGTATTAATCTGTCTAGCCTTCTTGACGCAGGATTTTAATGCACTCCGACAAGCCTCCACCTCCATTCTTTGGTGCTAATAGCAAGCCCGAATCTTGTTCTACCCGATGGAGTAGTTCGATGAAACCCAGATTCATCATATCTTCCTAAGACACCTTGGAACTTTTGATATCTGATACATTCCTGCATCTGTTTTAAAACTAATCTGATTAGTGTTTTTCGTGCAGGTGCTTTAACCAATCGGTGTAACAAAGGTCTTGAACTTTGGTCAGATAATGACGCACACATCTTGTTCTTTCATGTGGACTAGTTGATGCAATCCTAGGTTCAACGGTTCAACTTATGAGGTATTGCAACAATTGCTATCTGAAACAGTTCAATGCAGTTTTAATTTTTCAATCTGATTAGTTATATGGTTGCAGTGATTATATATGCCTGATAGTTCTTCACGCTATAATTCTTACACGATTTTAAAGAACTACTTTTGTTCTACATCTTGGTATAATAGGTTCAAATTTTGGATATATGGATTTTCCTACAAGTCATAGTTACTTTTTATAAATGATATTCTTCGGTGGCACTGAATTCTGACTGATTTCTGAATTTTGGTTTCTCTAAAAATAAAATAAAAAAAATAATAATTTAATTTTAAATTAGTATCATTGTCACACGCTTCCGTCCTACATCAGAGCATGTCACGACCCACATGAGAAGGTCAATGGACAGACAGAGGATTTGCCCCTTCCTAAGGGAAGTGTGATATCCATGGAGCTCCTCTATGGTTCTATGACTGAAAGTGTATGGCCATACCCAGGTGAGATCTGATTTAGTCATAACCATGAGATTGGATGAAAACAAGTGGTGACACACTTGTCCAATCGGATATCAGTTCGGCAAAGAGACTGGAATGCATCTGTATCTAGTTGCGATGATGGGGATATCGATGTCGATATCCATTCCAATGACCTGGGTAGCAGCAATGCACTGCTAGGTGCCACTCACTGCTTGTGGTGACCTTTAGTCAGCACTGTCGACGTCAGAGGAACCTACAGGGTCGCACACCTTGATACTCAAGTTCTCGTATTGATCGAGAAGCCTTATGATCGAGTTATTGGATGACTTGGATCTATTTGGGAGATTTCATCAGCGCTGATGGGCCTGATGAGATGGAAGGATGTTATTGGAGCCAAACTTCATTTTTGGTGGGTTGACCCGAATTTGACCATGGTTAGGTCATATTTGGTTTTGGATTGCGTTGGATTAGATCCAATTGCTTAATCAACCCATTTAATGAAGTTTGGGTTTGCTCATTACCCAATGAGGCCCAATAACAACCCCATTGGCGCCTAAGGGGTATAATGGGGAGAGATCCAACCCCATTGGTGCCAAAGGGGTATAATGGGGTTTTGGAAGGCCAAAGTTACTTCATAATGCGCCTAGCCCTAACCCTGAGCGCCTCTTGCTCTATATAAGAGGCCCTAGACGCCTCCTCTCAAATATTCTACTCCTTGGAGGCGTGAGAACACAGAGAGAGGCAAGAGCAAGGGCAAGAGGCGCAAGTGATCTCTTCCATCAAACCCTAGCCGCAAGCCTTGATCTTCCTTTTCTCTTAGCGCAAGGAATTTGGTGCTTGGCGGCTTCCCTCTTCTTCATCCTTGAGGCATATACCTTGGAGGTGGCGCAAGTTGTGAAGAAAGTGGACTAAGGCTCTGATCTTCTTCCCGAGGCTAGCCCCGGGCGTGGAAGAAGAGGACTCGAGGCATCCGTGTGTGTGAGACTGCAGAGGGCGCACGCTTGGGCGCCTATCTTGACATCATCGTCATCTTGCTTTAAGGTATATTCTATCTCATTATGTCGACTCCCTCGCATGCGATCTTCACTGGGTTTTTGGGACCGGCCTGTTTCGGGGATATTATTCCGCTGTGCATTGTATTTGTCTCTAAAAAATCTATAAAATATCCCCGAGGTTTCCCAATAGTGGTATCAGAGCGACTTGCGAGACTCGAACAATGTAATTTCAAGCTTTTCCATGCTCACATACCATATCTCAATTTTTGTAAATTGCATGATCACATGGCGAACGATTTTTCTAATTAGGAAAAATTAGGGTTTCTTGTTTCTATCATCTTTTCAATCTCTTTTGGATTTTTGGGTTATTTTTTTGTATGATTTAAGGATCAAAGGCGCACATGGTTTTGTCAAGTAGGACGGGCATTGTGTCTTCGGACTGGCCGGGTCTCTTGATCTGACAAAATTGCCAGCCGAAAGGATCTTTGAAATTATCATGAAATTTTAATCGCAAATAACCAAAAGATTTGTGATAAGAAGATGAGGAAAAGAGACTGGTTTTATGAAAAAGTAAAATTTCAAATTTTATGTTTTTCATGAGCAGGTAGAATTGCATGTGTAGATACCTTACTTGTGCATAATGTTGTGATCATGAGTCAAGCCCCTTTGCATGCCTGTGATGTATTCTTGTAAGGCCTGCATGCTGCTTTTCTTTTTGCTTTTAACTAAGATGAAGATTAGGGTGGCGCATATCACTTGAAGAACTGGCGCATGCATGCTTGTTTACGCACCTTGCTTGGTGGCGCAAGAAGCACCCTTCATTGATGGCGCATGGTGAGTGGCGCAAGTTTGACTTGGTCGAGCCTTAGGGCTTGTGTGCTATGTCTCTTGGCCCTTACATGGTGGTGCATCACCCTTGGAGGAAGACCATGGCATTGGCCGAACCTTGGGGCTGTACCCCTAGGGTTTGGGTTCTAAACCATGAGAGAAGGACCTTGGAGCCAACCTTGAAGATAGAGCTAGAGGTCGGCTAGGTTAGGTCTTGTCTTTGGGGCTTGAGTCCTAGGTCAAGAGTTGAACCTCCTTTTGGCATGGGTTGGTTCAATGTCTTGAATAGACTATGATCATATCATTCTTTTATTGCTTTCGATATCTACTAAAGCATGCCTGTTTTATCGTTATGTTATCACTATATGATTGCATGCCTGTAATGTTAGAGATAAGATAAAACTGATGAGACCTCAAAAACCCTCATAAATAAATATCAAGTTTAGTAGCCTTCTAACGCGTAGCCCTCACTAAGCTATCGATCAGTGGTGTTGTGAACTATTTTCCACCCTCGTGGGACACACCCACTTATCTTTAGAAAGTGCGTGGTGGCAATGGTTTCCCCAGTCCATTTTAATCGGGCGCGCCTTCGCAAGGAAACTCGTTGGCCCTAGGCATAACGGTTAGGAATGGACTTGACTAGAATTCCATATGTGCTGGGCACATGATGAAACTCTAGAGGCATCGTTGAGAGAATAGGGTTTCATGCTGTATCCAGCCCTCACTGGACATTAAATGCCTAGATTGTCTCAATAAGGGGAATTGCTTGGAGCAATCGGCCGGCGTACCCACCTTAGGAAGCATGGGTTACTTTGAGCATCTCATCCCACCCTCATGGGATGCGAAGCCTCATGTGGAATAAAGATCTCATCTCACTAGGAAGTCTTAAACTTTCCGATTGACTTTATGGGTTGTCAATTCGATTAAAATAGTGAGAGCCATAATCATTTAAAATAAGTCCAGTTTAAATGATTTGAAGTAGTACTAATCTACTGTTTCTTGGTTGTTGTAGAACAATGGCAACGAACAATAGCGGTTGGTCACTGTGATCTATCCTTGAGAAGGACAAGTTGGTTGGATCCAACTTGATGGATTGGTATATGAACTTGAGAATTGTGCTCAAGCTCGAGAGGAAGCTCTATGTCCTTGAGCAGCCTATTCCTGACCCACTTCCGTGCTTGGCCCTAACAGCTGTGAAGGATGCTTATGATAAGCATCAGGCTGACACTTTGGAGGTTGCACAATTGATGCTAACCAACATGTTGCCCGAGATTCAAGGGCAATATGAATTGAAGAGTGCCTCTGAGATTATTACTAATCTAAGACAGCTCTTTAATGAATTGGTTAGGCTCAATCCTTCTAAAGTTAACATTCAATGTGTTGAGCCGAAAGGCTTGACCAAGGAACTGAAATTAAAGATGGAATGGATCAGGAATAATAAGTGCTATTCATGTGGAGGGCCACCTCACATGTTGAAGGACATGGTGCGACTTCAGAGTGAGAAGAAGAGAGGCAAGGCTTCATCTTCAAGCTCAGGTATTTATGTTACAGAAGTCAACCTTTCTACTTCTATGTCATGGGTATTGGATACTGCATGTGGAGCTCATATTTGTACAAATATGTAGGGGCTCAAGAAAAGTAGATCGGTCAGGCCTGGAGAGATTGACCTACGGGTTGGAAACGGGGCGCAGGTTGCTGCTGTTGCTGTAGGAGTTTTGACTCTCTCCCTACCATCTGGACTTCAGTTAGAGTTAGATTATTGCTATTATGTACTTTCGCTTACTAAGAACATTGTATCCATTCCTTGCTTGGCAAAGAAGGGATTTAAGTTTGAAATAAATAAGAACTCTTGTTCTTTTTCATTTCCAAATATGTTCTATGGGAAGGGTACTTTGTGCAATGGTGTATATGTGTTAGACATGAATAACTCTATTTGTAACATAAATAATAAAAGGACCAAACTGAGTGGTTCAGTTGGTGCTTTCCTATGGCATTGTCGCTTAGCCCATATAAACAAGAATCGCATTTAACAACTCCATGCAAATGGGTTGTTAGATTCAAGTTCCTTGGAGGAATTTGATACATGTGAGCCTTGTTTGTTAAGGAAAATGACAAAGGCACCCTTCACCAAAATTGGTGAGAGGGTAGGAGGATTGTTGGATCTCATACATAGCGATGTGTGTGGGCCATTCAATAAGCAAGCCAGAGGAGGACACAGCTACTTCATTACCTTTACTGATGATTTCAGTAGATATGGTTATGTCTACTTGATGAGACATAAATCTGAATCCTTTGAGAAATTCAAGGAGTTCAAGAATGAAGTAGAGAACCAGCTTGGTAGATCCATTAAGGCTCTTCGATCAGATCGTGGTGGAGAGTACCTGAGCGGTGAGTTCCTTGACTATCTAAAAGAGTATGGGATTCTGTCCCAACTCACTCCTCCTGGAACACCCCAATGGAATAGTGTGTCTGAAAGGAGAAATCGAACATTGTTGGACAAGGTTCGATGTATGATGAGTCATGCAACTCTACCTCCCTCATTCTGGGGACATGCACTTGAAACAGCTTCTCTAATACTGAATAACGTTCCATCTAAAAGTGTCTCCAAAATACCATATGAGGTATGGAGTGGGAGATGCCCTAATCTCACTTTTATTAGGATCTGGGGATGTGAGGCTTATGTCAAACGTCAGGATTCTAGCAAGCTAGAACCTAGGTCTGATAAATGTGTCTTTGTAGGGTACCCTAAGGAAACTAAGGGTTACTACTTCTATATTCCCACCGAGAACAAAGTTTTTGTTGCTCAGGGTTGCCTCCCAAGAAGCGCTAATTTAAAGGTCTTTAGCTTGACCGTTCTGCACTCATATTTGATCGTGGTTCATCAAGGTAAAACTTTTCCTTTTCTTCAATCTGCTCCTCTTGATAATAATTGATAGGGCCCGAACAGGCTGATACCGCTAGTGCACAGTCTATCGCGTAATATAATAAGTATCGAACCCACGAGAACTAGGGGTCAAGTATTAACTAATCAGTCAACTAATTACTAGGTTAATGATTAATGGAGAAATGACTAATATCCTAGTGCAAGAGATTAAATTAAAGCAAACTAAAATTGTTGGTGAATATGCCCTAGGACCTAGTTTTGGTCTATTATTGTACTACTTGACTTTGATATTTATAGATATATCATTCTGGCATTGTCATTATCAATGTTTGTCTACATCTGTGATTATGTACTTACATGATAATGTCCCTGGAGACAGAGTGGATATGTGCTCAAATGATTATTCCCAGTCGATGTACCTGAGTGGATATGGGATAGCTCTGGTGCTTGTGAGACTAGTATATGGGCTGGTTAGGCACGAGGTGCTAACGCAGACATATGGGTATATCAGTGGTGGATATACTGGAACGACCCGCTGTGAGGAAATGACTTGGTGTCACGAGTTATCCTCACAAGTGATAGGAGATGCATTGATCCCTTGACTTGAGGTCATCGGCCATTCTGTATGGTTAGGGATATGCTTTGATACAACCTAACACCTCGCCGTAGTTGGGGGGTAATAACAGTTGTCATTGAGCATGTCACGACTCACATGAGAAGATCAATGGACAGACAGAGGATTTGCCCCTTCTTAAGGGAAGTTTGATATCCATGGTGCTCCTCTATGGTTACATGACTGAAAGTGTATGGCCATACCTAGGTGAGACCTGATTTAGTCCTAACCATGAGATTGGATGAAAACAAGTGGTGACACACTTGTCCAATCGAATATCAGTTCGGCAAAGAGACTAGAATGCATCTGTACCTAGTTGCGATGATGGGGATATCGATGTCGATATCCATTACAATGACCTGGGTAGCAGCGATGCACTGCTAGGTGCCACTCATTGCTTGTGGTGACCTTTGGTCAGCACAGCCGATGTCAGAGGAACCTACAGGGTCGCACACCTTGATACTCTAGTTCTCATATTGATCGCGAAGCCTTATGATCGAGTTATTGGATGACTCGAATCTATTTGGGAGATTTCATCAGCGCCGATGGGCCTGATGAGATGGAAGGATGTTATTGGAGCCAAACTCTATTTTTGGTGGGTTGACCCGAATTTGACCATGGTTAGGTCATATTTGGTTTTGGATTGCGTTAGATTAGATCCAATTACTTAATCAACCCGTTTAATGAAGTTTTGGTTTGCTCATTACCCAATGAGGCCCAATAACAACCCCATTGGCTCCTAAGGGGTATAATGGGGAGAGATCCAACCCCATTGGCGCCTAAGGGGTATAATGGGGTTTTGGATGGCCAAAGTTACTTCATTATGCGCCTAACCCTAACCCTGAGCGCCTCTTGCTCTATATAAGAGGCCCTAGACACCTACTCTCAAATATTCTACTCCTTGGAGGCATGAGAACACAGAGAGAGGTGAGAGCAAGAGCAAGAGGCGCAAGTGATCTCTTCCATCAAACCCTAGTCGCAAACCTTGATCTTCCTTTCCTCTTGGCGCAAGGAATTTGGTGCTTGGCGGCTTCCCTCTTCTTCATCCTTCTTCATCCTTGGCGTATATGATAGGTTTCCGAAGTGCACGGAATTATCGAAGTAATAAAAATATCGAACCATAGAGACCATATTGTTAATTACCAAATAATTATTTTCTCGCTAGCTAAGCAATCGAGTATGATGAGAGTAAACAATAGGAAAGCGCGCAAAATAAGAGATAATCAAAGAGAGATACATGGGACTAGGGTTTCATCCACCTTGATTTCAATGATTAGATATAATAAAAGGGTTGTCAGCCTAATCCTATCATGATAAAGACATAATTTACTTGATAAAGGTATTGTCTCACTTTCGTGCAGACAATCATGCAGATAACCGATCTTCACTTTCGTGCAAGATCTATTTTCAATGCTGTAGATAAGTAAATCATCAATCAAAGAACTCAAGGATCACTTTCGTGCATCCGAATTCTAATTTGATTGATAGTCTCAAGTGGAATCTCAAGGATCACTTTCGTGCATCCGAGACTCAACACAAGTTCTACTTAAGGCTTTCCAACGGATCGTTACTCACTTTCGTGCAATAACTATCAACATTTATAACATTAATTAAATCCTAGATCGATATTATCAAACATGGCAATTAATCTACTAGAACAGATCAAATTGGATCTAACCTAAGGAAGGGATCTCAACATGCAGTTCTAGGGTTCCAAGTTCTCAAGCAAATCACCTTTCAGACTCATTGCGAAAACTCTAAAACATGGATAATAACATGGATCTATGAAAAATTAAAGACAAGTCATCACAAAAGTAGAATTATCACAAAGAAGATTATCATGACGAAAGAAAAGAATTATCTAATCATTAAAAATCAAAGGGATTAAACCCTATGTCCCAAAATATGTTAAGCTTGCATAAAGGAGGAGATACAATAAATCATAGTCTTAGAGTGATCAGAAAACAAAAAGAAAGGAGAAACAACGTTACAACACGGCTGTAAAGACTTTTACAGCCGTAATTTCATGATGAACAGCGCTGTCACCGCTGTTTCATTGATTTCTCCTCTGATCGGACTCCAAACGCTCTGATACTTCTATGATGTTTTCCTCTCCTCCAGGCGAAGCTTCTGAGTGAAAATCACGGCCTGAGGTGCCCTCTTCGCCTCTCTGCGTGAGGCCAAACCCTAGCCTCCTCTCTGGTGATTTCTCCCTCGATACTGGATAAAAGTTCTCCTCCCAACTTCGTGCGTCTTCTCCTCTTAAAGACGAGTCCGGAACATCTTTCAGATCTGGACTTGAAGCTCTGGATCAAAAGTTATGGCCCTCGCAAGTTTCGGGCCCATAAGAGTCGCGCGACCAGGTGCAAATTATGGCCGTAAAATAAATTACGGCAGTGTAAAATCAACTGAACTTTCTGGTCGGAAATTGCTCTAAATTACAGCCCGTGTTATTTTTTACGGCACTGCCATATTTTTGGGCAGAAATTACACCCGTAATATCCATTACACCTGGGTGTATTTTTCAAACTCGCTCCGATTTGCATGAAAATTGGCGGGCGGCTTCGTTTCGACGTCCTGAATCCATTCGTGCACTCAAATCCTTCAAAATCCATCAAAATATGGCACTTTTATCTGAAATTCATGAAAAACAAGAAATTCTGTAGATTCCATAATATTTAACAAATAATGCTTAAAAACAAGGAAATGTTAATAAATATGACACGAAAAGAAATATAAAATAGCATGAAATTTACTATAAATTTCGGTGTCATCAAATAGATAAGGCTCAAACTTTGCTTGTCCTCAAGCAAAAATCAAAACTTGATTAAAAGATAAACCTTTTCATACTTGATAAATTTCTAAAATATAACCCATCAATGAAAAATTCCACCAATTGATTTACAAAACTTCAAATAAACATATTATCCTTAGAACTTAACCCTCTAGATCCACAATTCAATCAAATAAAACTTTGCAACTTGTATAATAAAAAAAAATCTCAGTCTCATGATTTCACCTTTATTTCAGTTTATATCTATCATACCTTTGTTTACAGGAATTAAGTCTCTAAGATCTTTTTCCATCCACAATTTTTTTTTCTCTTTTGTGTCTTTTGTTATCTTTGCAAGGATGGCATGTACCCACATAGATACATACTTTTATTTTTGACTTCAACTCTTTTCTTCGGTACCACTGTCAATTTTACACAGTGCCAAGTAGAGGAGTCTTATTATTATTTTCTCTCTCTTTTTTTTTTTATAGACTTCAACCCATCTCTTAGGTACCACTGTCAATTTTACACAGTGCCAAGTAGGGGAGTCTCTCACTATTTTTGTGAATCTTGGATTCTTCCTTCCCAACAAATAGTAAAATAAACTAGACATCAACTAGGTTAATCAATTGATATCAATTAAAAATTATACTCATATGCTCATTTTATTCAAAGGAGTAGTTTCACCTTTAGATCTTATTCCTCAAATAATACATCTACCCAAAGTTTCATACATCAACCAATGTCAAATTTCAAAAATAGATATGCATTGAAGAAGTAAATCTAACATGATAGGGTTTGTCTCTAATCATGAATTTGAACTTATTCATCATCATAGAAAATTCACACACCTCTCATCACATGAATTCAAGTAATAAAAATTTTTAAACATTTAAATATGTCAAAATCAATGCAAAAGGTGTGAAGTATTAAACTCAAAAAGTCAAAGGATGTAAAGTGATAGATCCGTGTAATCACATAAGGCTCAAATAATGCAAAGGGTGTAAAGTGATAGAATTAAGAAACCCTATAGAAATCTTATGTACATCTAGAGAAAATCAAAGATGCAAATCATATAAAATAATCATGAAAACAAGGGAGTGTAAACAATACTCACAAGACTATATAGCGGGCTCAGACTGAAAATACATAAGGCTCGAACCAAAAATATTGTCGGGGCAGATGCAGCAAGGTCCAAAGATGTGCCTTTTGAAAATTTTCCTGCAAAATTTAAGGTACATAAGGCTCAGTCTGAAAATAGTCTCTAAAAATAATAATGATAAAAATAATTTTCTGAAGGGAGAATCAGAGATGTCCCTGGAGGTCTAAAGAAGATGCTGGTGGTAAGAAACTGATGCAGCTGAGAAGCAAAAGTGGTACAGAGGCTAGCTAAAAAGCTGCTAGTAGTGATGGTGGTGGTGCCGACATAAGGGTGAGTAATCTCTAGTGGCCCGCTAGAGATCACAGTCCTGGAGGTGAGATCGTCTGCCGATGGTGCGAGAGATAGCACTGCATAGATAAAAAAAAAATCAGTCACTAATGAATATTCTATGCATAAATAAAATAAATGGAATAAGAGGCAGCAAAAGAAGTAAGAATCTGTAGATGGTATAATCCAGTGTCAACGGCTGGGTACAGTGATGTCAGAGGCAGATGCAGTGGTAGTTTAGAGGTGGAAGACAGTTGCTCTTGAAGATTTCTGAATCTGGATGCAAAATAAGCAATAACTGGTAGAAAGCAAACTGTGCAGTTTTTGAATTTTTTATGAAAAGTAGCCATACCCTAGAATTAAATTTTATGATCCAAATAGAAAATGGACAAAACCATGTAAAAGAATAAAACTTGATCTTCCCAGGTATGTAAAAAATAAAGGATCAAAATCTGTCAGGAATTCAGGGTATCAGCAGAAAGAAGGCTACTCGGATTAAAAACTGCACAAACTGCACAAAAGTTAATCAAATTCGAAAAGTTGGCATATGTTTCAGAAAGATCCATATATTTTAAAATTCAGCAAAAATATCCAAATAATAGACAAAGATGAGTACTTCCATATTGTGCCAAAAATCAAAAATTTTTGCAACCTAGTTTCTTAAAATCGCAGCGAGAAAACACCAAGACAGAAAGCAGAAAGCAGAAAGCAGAGTTAAAATACGGTACCGTAACAGAAATACGGTACCGCCATAAAATCCATAAAACTCTCGGGAGAAGAAATCAACACAGATTACGGGCGTAAAATGTCTTACGCAGTGCCGTATTTTGCATAAAATTTTGTTTTCCCTGCAAAAATAAAAGAAAAATCAATTCTAAAAAAAACTAAAATAAAAGAAACTAAATTAAGACAAAAGTGCTTGGGTTGCCTCCCAAGAAGCGCTAATTTTAGGTCCATAGCTTGACCAAAAATCAATATCATGGTGAAACAGGTGAATCAGTTCCAAAGTATAAAGCATATAATTTTCTGCATTTTCTTTTTCCAAAAAGTTTAGCCACTAATCCAAAAATCCAGAAATTCATATAAATCACAATCAAAGTGGCTTTCTTAAATATGCAGAAATTAAAATCATACTTCTCAAATTCACTCAAAGAAATCTTTATGATCTTCCTATGTTTATCAAAAAGCAAAATCATGAGTCCTTTCTTCAGATTAATATTTTCAATAGCAATAAGAAAAGGACTTTGATCAAAAGAATCAAGTATTGGATCATCAAAATAATAGTTATGTCTTTCATTAGATTCCTCATTAAAGCACAAATTTTCAATTAAATCAAAAGATTGAGCAATAGATATGGGCAAAGCATCAACATGGTGAGATACATCAATTTTTGCAACATTCAAATTTTTATCAAGTTCCTCATACACGTCATCAAATAATTTATCAATTTCAAAATCATCATCAAAGTCAAGATGAGACTTTTCAAAATTAATTTCCTCATGCCTCCCCACAATTATTTCCTCATCAGAAGAGTCAAAATCGGAATCATATGAAAAATAAGATTTATCAATATTTACAATATGATCAGAGTTAACCTCAAAAGACTTATCATTAATTTCAACAATATCACCAAAATCATAGTGGGGTTCATCAATGTCTATAATTTTTAAACCTTCATCATGCTCATCAGATTCAACCATATACAAATTTACATCAAAATCAGAATTATCATCAAAAGAAGGTTTTTCAATTTCAATTTTCTCAATCTTTTCCTCAAATAGACTATCAAATAAATTAGTGTCAAAATTATCAACAACAGAGTGAGATTCATTAAAGTTCACATAAGGCTCAATCTCAAAACAATCATAATCACAGGGGGATTTTTCTAGTTCAAGTTTCTCAGTATCAAATTCAAATTGTGGTTCAGAAACATTATCAAAGCAATCATCATATAAAGAAGTTCAGTTTTCCCATCTAGAATACAATTGATCTCTTTCTTGCCATGATAAATTGGGATTTAAAAATGGGCAATCAGAGGAACAATGATCAAGATATCCACAAATAACACAACTATCAGAAGAATAAGATTTCATAACAGGGTGCTTATTAGAAGTGTTTAATTTATGAACCAAATAATCTATCTCATCTGTAGCAGTGCACCATGAATCATCTTGATAACATGAAGAATTAGAATTTTGAGGCATGTTAAATTTGCAATCACAAGTATAATGATCAGAAGACTAACAAATATTACAATAAATAAGAGGAATATTGTGTAATTTCCATATTTCTCCAAGAGTCATCTGTGAATAATCTTTATGCTCACCTTGAGGCATGTATACCTTACTTCTTTGAGATGCCCATGAATTGTGATGAAAAGACATATCTTCAAATCTATCAAAAAGATAATCCAACACCAATCAATTTTTTTTTCAGAATATATAAAAAAAAATAGAAAATCTAAAACACAAGTAAATTCACAAATTTCAGAAATTCTCAGTTCTGTCACAACTTCTGAAAATCCAAAACCTGCAAAAAGGAAACAAAAAAAAGTTAAATCTAAGATAAATAAAACTTAGTCTAGCAATACTAACAACTATTTTGATATTAACAAAACTAAGGTCCCCGGCAACGGCGCCAAAAACTTGATAGGTTTCCGCAAGTGCACGGAATTATTGAAGTAATAAAAATATCGAACCACAGAGACCTTATTGTTAATTACCAAATAATTTTTTTCTCGCTAGCTAAGGAATCGAGTATGATGAGAGTAAACAATAGGAAAGCGCGCAAAATAAGAGATAATCAAAGAGAGATACATGGGACTAGGGTTTCATCCACCTTGATTTCAATGATTAGATATAATAAAAGGGTCGTCATTCTAATCCTATCATGATAAAGACATAATTTACTTGATAAAGGTATTGTCTCACTTTCGTGCAGACAATCATGCAGATAACCGATCTTCACTTCCGTGCAAGATCTATTTTCAATGCTATAGATAAGTAAATCATCAATCAAAGAACTCAAGGATCACTTTCGTGCATCCGAATTCTAATTTGATTGATAGTCTCAAGTGGAATCTCAAGGATCACTTTCGTGCATCTGAGACTCAACACAAGTTCTACTTAAGGCTTTCCAACGGATCGTTACTCACTTTCGCACAATAACTATCAACGTTTATAACATTAATTAAATCCTAGATCGATATTATCAAACATGACAATTAATCTACTAGAACAGATCAAATTGGATCTAACCTAAGGAAGGGATCTCAACATGCAGTTCTAGGGTTCCAAGTTCTCAAGCAAATCACCTTTCAGTCTCATTGCGAAAACTCTAAAACATGGATAATAACATGGATCTATGGAAAATTAAAGACAAGTCATCACAAAAGTAGAATTATCACAACGAAGATTATCATGACGAAAGAAAAGAATTATCTAATCATTAAAAATCAAAGGGATTAAACCCTATGTCCCAAAATATGTTAAGCTTGCATGAAGGAGGAGATACAATAAATCATAGTCTTAGATTGATCAGAAAATAAAAAGAAAGGAGAAACAACGTTACAACACGGCTGTAAAGACTTTTACGGCCGTAATTTCGTGATGAACAGCGCTGTCACCGCTGTTTCATTGATTCCTCCTCTGATCGGACTCCAAACACTCTGAGACTTCTGTGATACTTTCCTCTCCTCCAGGCGAAGCTTCTAAGTGAAAATCACGACCTGAGGTGCCCTCTTCGCCTCTCGGCGTGAGGCCAAACCCTATCCGCCTCTCTGGTGATTTCTCCCTCGATACTAGATTAAAGTTCTCCTCCCAACTTCGCACGTCTTCTCCTCTTAAAGACGAGTCCGGAACATCTTTCAGATCTGGATTTGAAGCTCTGGATCAAAAGTTATGGCCCTCGCAAGTTTCGGGCCCATAAGAGTCGCGCGACCAGGTGCAAATTACGGTCGTAAAATAAATTACGGCAGTGTAAAATCAACTGAACTTTGTGGTCAGAAATTGCTCTAAATTATGGCCCTTGTTATTTTTTATGGCACTGCCATATTTTTGGGCAGAAATTACACCCGTAATATCCATTACACCCGGGGTGTATTTTTCAAACTCGCTCCGATTTTCATGAAAATTGGCGGGCGGCTTCGTTTCGACGTCTTGAATCCATTCGTGCACTCAAATCCTTCAAAATCTATCAAAATATGGCACTTTTATCTGAAATTCATGAAAAATAAGAAATTTTGTATATTCCATAATATTTAGCAAATAATGCTTAAAAACAAGCAAAAGTTAATAAATATGACACGAAAAGAAATATAAAATGGCATGAAATTTACTATAAATTTTGGTGTCATCAGCATATACCTTGGAGGTGGTGCAAGTTGTGAAGAAAGTGGACTTAGGCTTTGATCTTCTTCCTAAGGCTAGCACCGGGCGTGGAAGAAGAGGACTCGAGGCATCCGTGTGTGTGAGACTGCAGAGGGCGCATGCTTGGGCGCCTATCTCGACATCGGCCTCATCTTGCTTTAAGGTATATTCTATCTCATCGTGTCCACTCCCTCACATGCGATCTTCACTGGGTTTTTGGGACTGGCCTGTTTCGGGGATATTATTCCGCTGTGCATTGTATTTGTCTCTGAAAAATCTGTAAAATATCCCTGGGGTTTCCCAACAAAAATCAAATTAAAATCAAGCAGAGCAGAGAGCAAAACAATTGGGGTTTTAAATCTATGAGAGAGATTCGGGGTATCGGGTTTCACCACACTGAAACATGAAGAAATATTAAGGCTTGATGTTCTAATCAAGTTTTAACTAAGTTCTCAAGGTAATCCTTCCTAAGGTACAGACGCGTTCCCCCTCAGGACACGGTCCAGTATCCGACTTAACCCAAGTCTCCTACTCTCGTGGCTTACCGGGTTAAGCGGATCCAATGGGTTTTGTGAAGGATTAGGGTTCCTCGGGTGATTTCGAGTGCTCTTGCCAAACGAAATCACCAGTTCAGTATAAGGGATTCCGATGATTGTGGTTCACCTCTCAGTCTATCCCACAATATCTAAAGCATGCATACATATGGCCAGTATATAAACATGATTAAAAACATCCTAGACATGAATAAGAACAAAGATAAATAGAGAAATATATATATCAAGTCATAATATTCAACATCCATATAGTGGGTTACGCCCAAACCCCGAAAAGAGAGTTTACGCTATCATATACATCATGAAATACATCAAATCTCTCATGCAAGTGAATTCAAACCAAAGGGAAGGGTAGATCTTTGGTGGAAGAAGGTCCAGCACGAAGATCCACGTCGGAACGGAGGAAGAATCACGCCGGAACAGTGTTGTCGCCCCGAAAATCGCCCCAAAACCCTAGGTTGTCACCCTTTCGCCTCGTTCTCCTCCACCGCCAGATCAAATCTGATGATTTTTGTCCCAAAACGTGTGTATGTAAGTTAGGAAGGTCTCCTCGAAATTTCAGTGAAATCCGCTTCCAAAATAGAAAGTTATGGGCGAAAAAACGGTGCCTGTCGAAGTTGCACGGGATGATGCACGGCCGTGCATGGATGCACGGCCATGCCCATGTACGGATCGGTGGCTGGAAAACTTACTCTTTACGGCGGTGCATGGATGCACGGCCATGCCCGTGAATGTCTCAGTGAAGCCTGGGTGATGCAGAAGCATACGGGCCCATGAACACACTTGAGGGCGGCCCAATCCCTCCAAAAGACACATGGGGAGACTCCCCAAGACCCCAGGAATTTTTGCCTCAACTAGACTTCCCCAGAGCCTGACACGGCCAGGCCGTGACATGGTCGCCCGCGGACGCAAACGCCGACACGCCCGTGCCGCACACTATGCCCGCTTCAGCCAAAGTGCCTAGAAATAGTCACGGGCGTGCTCCTGGCCACAGGCAGGCCGTGCTTGATTCTGTGGATTTTGGCAACTCCAGTCATGAGCATGCTCCTGGTCACGGGCAAGCCGTGCTTGATTATGTGGATTTCGGCAACTCCGAACACGGCCGTGTTCACCATCACGGCTAGGCCGTGTTCGCCCCAGAAGATCAAATCAAGCCCCGACGACCCCGTTTCGATGTGCATCGCCCTCCCTACCATGTTGCTCCACCCCATGATGACCCAAAGGAGCCCAACAAGGTGGAAATCTGGCGATCCCAACGCCAAAGTAAGCCCCCGGACCGTTTCTCGGGCGTCATTAGCCCTCTTTCAATCCATACCGAAGTGGCGCAGCCCAAGGGCATTACAAGCCAACCCCCTGAAGATCCAACCCCAAGTGGGCCGCTTAATCTGATTAGCAACACGGCCCAGGATAGAGCCGCAACGATGGTGGCCCAGCCCAAGACATCGAAGTTCTACTATTTTATCGCAATGTGCTCCGAGCGAGTCTAAACCGTCTCCGTACAAAGACGCAGGACCGCGCAACCAGCTTCAGAGAATATTAGGTAGTTGTTATTGAAGAAACCCCTAAATGGGGGGCAAAAACCCTAAAGCATGGCGCTAAAGAAAAATATGCTAGCGGAAGCAAGGGTTTAAGATCATTTGCATGCCATATGTTCAACTATAACCGATTGAGTAGATTGAGATGGAAATTCATACCAACGCCATATGCTTGGAAGTCGGCTTGGATGAAGAGAACAAACTAGATCTCCTCCACAAGTTCACACACAAGATGAAGATGCTTACTCCTTGCGGTCCCTTGTGCTAGCAAGACACCCAAGCTTTTCTTTTTGTCGAATGGAAGGGATGATGAGATGATTCCCTTTCTTGGCCGAGAGCTTCTCTTGCTTCTCTCCCACCTTCGTCAACCACCCAACGAAAAGGATGATGAGCGTTGAAGTGAAGAAGCCAACGCTTATGCGTTTTGGCGTTGAAGCATAACCGGCTTTGATTACTTTCCATAAGTGGAAGAGAATCAAGCCAAGCGTTCAAGCCACTTCAAGAACGCATATTGGCATTGAACCAAGCGTTCACATTTGTGAACCGGTTCAATCCAAATCGTTCAATCGAATTTGGTTCATCAAACCAAACCGAAATAGCTCAAGCCACTTGGTCTAGACCAAATCGAACCCCAAGGCTCATGATCTAACCATTCATCTCCTGATGCCCCTGATCTCTCCGATCTAGCATCACCTCTCTCGATCGAAGCTTACCGATCTCAAGCCCTAATCAATCAAACATGATCAGACCAGATCTCACTTACAATCAGAGATTAAATCCCCTTTAAACTGAACCAAAGAATCCAGTCCATACGATCTGACTTAAGTAAGCCATATCATCAAATTGTGCGACCCTGAGGGTTTCCTTTAAATGTCGGTAACGATAACTTACGTTATCACGATCAGTGAGGGGTATCTAGCAACACATCACTGTCTCCCGATATAAAGGAAAGAGTCTTCCAAGACTACTCCCAAACCATAGCACAAGTGTGAATCAACTCACAAGGCATGCATGATTCCTTTGCCACTGGATGTTCTTATTGGACAAGCATGTCAAGCCTGTAACTCCAATACGATGAGCATGATCAGATCAGATGAGCATAGTCATCTGGGTATGGCCATACACTATCTCAATCATCTCATACAAGGGGGGCCCCTTTAGAACATCACACTCCTTGAACAAGGAGACGGCAATCCTTTATCTATCACAAGTGCCCTAACCTGACTCAAGCTCACCATCCAAGATAGTCTATAATCATTATGTTTCAAATGATATTGAACTACCTCAAGACAATGACAATCATCATTTAGAAACACAAGTGATCTCAAGTCAAAGGACATGTGCCACTTAGTGCTTACAAGGATCATTCACATTGTGACAAGCAATGGAATATCCCAGTAGGGTCTGTCCAGTACATCCAATGTACCCATGAGTCTACATCTTATTCCATGCTCGAAGCATCCTATAAGATTAGCACTCATATTAGTCTCAATCATATCAAGGCTGTCTCAAGTTCACCAAGATATCTCGACTAAGGACAAAGAGCATGTCAGCCCAGCTGAACAGCTTTGAGACATTATTCAGAAGTACACTTATTACAGCAGACAAGGTAACAACCTGAATAATAACCATGCCTTTTATAAACATAAGAGTTTATTACATGATACTTATACAATCCCAAGGCCTCAAACATTAGCCTTAAGGGCATACCCCAACAATCTCCCACTTGCACTTAATCTAATGGTTGAGAAATCTCAAACCCATATTATTACAGTGCTTCTCATGCTTCTGCTGCGCCAGAGGCTTGGTAAGCGGGTCTGCCAGATTGTCATCTGTATGAACCTTGCATATTTTGATCTCGCCACGATCAATGATCTCCCGGATCAAGTGAAACCGTCTCTGTATGTGCTTGGACTTCTGGTGCGACCGCGGTTCCTTTGCTTGTGCAATTGCTCCAGTGTTATCACAGAAGATAACCAAAGGATCAGCACTCGAAGGAACGACACCAAGTTCTCTCACGAACTTACGAATCCACACTGCCTCCTTAGATGCTTCCGAGGCTGCAACATACTCGGCTTCTGTTGTGGAATCAGCAACAGTTGACTGTTTGAAGCTCTTCCACACCACTGCTCCACCATTCAAGCTAAAAACATAGCCTGATTGCGATCGGAAATCATCCTGGTCCGACTGGAACGAAGCGTCAGTATATCCCTCTATACTGAGTTCTTCCTGACCACCATATATCAAGAACATATCTTTGGTCCTCCGCAGATATTTTAAAATGTTCTTGACCGCAATCCAGTGCGCCAATCCTGGATTACTTTGGAATCGACTGGTCGCGCTTAACCCGTAAGCGACGTCTGGGCGAGTACACAACATCGCATACATAATGGACCCAATAGCCGAAGCATAAGGCGTATTGTCCATTTCATCTTTCTCAGTCTGTGTTTGTGGACACTGACTCTTCGAAAGATTCAGACCATGTCTGACTGGAAGATATCCACGTTTAGAATTCTCTAAATGGAATCTCTCCAGGACCTTATCGATGTAAGTACTCTGGCACAGCCCGAGAAGCCTCTTAGATCTATCCCTGTAGATCTTCACACCTAATACATAGGCTGCTTCTCCTAAATCTTTCATCTGGAAACATTTTCCTAGCCATGCCTTAACAGCATGCAGTTCAGGAATATCATTTCCAATGATCAAGATATCATCGACGTAGAGGATTAGGAATGTAATCACGCTCCCACTAAACCTCTTATATACACACGGGTCATCCTCGTTCTTGATGAAACCAAACTCAGAGATTGATTCATCAAAACGAATATTCCAGCTCCTAGATGCTTGTTTAAGTCCATAAATGGACTTCTTTAACTTGCATATTTTATGACGATCTGATGGATTAGTGAAACCTTCTGGTTGTGTCATATACACATCCTCATCCAGATTTCCATTAAGGAAAGCTGTCTTCACATCCATCTGCCAGATCTCATAATCGTAATATGCAGCTATCGCGAAAAGAATCCGAATAGACTTAAACATGGCTACAGGTGAGAAAGTTTCATCATAATCTATCCCGTAGATTTGTTTGAAACCTTTCGCAACTAGCCTGCCTTTATAGGTAACCACGTTACCATCCATGTCAATCTTCTTCTTGAAGATCCATTTACAGCCTATAGGGATTACTCCCGGAGGCGGATCAACCAAATCCCAGACTTGGTTATCTGACATGGAGTCCATCTCGGCTCGCATAGCTTCAAGCCATCTAGCTGACTCCGGTCCACTGACCGCATCCGCATAAGTTAGGGGTTCATCATTATCAATGATGTAGACTCCGTCATAGCGCTCAGGCTGTCGACGGATCCTACCCGATCTTCGCGGTTCCCGTGATATTTGAGCCTCAGGTTGTTCAATAACCTGATCTACCGGCTCAGGCTCATCCATCTGTGCCTGACTACTTTGTCCTTCCTCTGGATTCTCATCCAGCTTTATTTCTCTCCCACTGGCCTCTTGCAGAAGAAATTCCTTCTCAAGAAATATGGCCGTCCGAGCAACAAAAACCTTGTTCTCTTTGGGATCGTAGAAATAATAACCCTTAGTTTCCTTAGGGTAACCGACAAAGATGCATTTATCAGATCTGCTCTCTAGTTTCCCAGAGGCGAGCTTTTTGACATAAGCCTCGCAACCCCAGATCCTGATAAATGTCAAGCTCGGCTGTTTCCCATACCATAACTCATATGGCGTCTTTGAAACTGCCTTGGATGGCACTCGGTTTAGTACCTTTGCAGCTGTTTCCAGTGCAAAACCCCAAAAGGAATATGGAAGAGTAGCCTGACTCATCATAGAACGAACCATATCAAGTAACGTTCTATTTCTCCTCTCGGACACACCATTCCACTGCGGTGTTCCTGGCGGAGTGAGCTGTGAGATAATCCCACACTCCTTCAGATAGTCAGTAAACGCATGACTCAGGTATTCACCACCTCGATCAGAACGAAGTGCCTTGATATTGCGGCCTAGCTGATTTTGTACTTCATTTTTGAACTCTTTGAACTTGTCAAAAGATTCACTTTTATGTCTCATCAGATAGACATACCCATACCTACTGAAATCATCAGTAAAGGTAATGAAGTACTGATAGCCACCTCTGGCATGTTTACTAAATGGCCCACACACATCACTGTGTATAAGGTCCAGTAAACCTGAAGTCCTTTGACCTTTGTTTGAAAAAGGTGACTTCGTCATTTTACCCATCAAACAAGCTTTGCATGTATCAATCTCCTCATAGGAGAAAGATCCCAGCAGTCCATGATCATGCAACCGCTTAATGCGCTTCTCGTTTATATGGCCTAAACGACTATGCCATAACAAGGTGCTGTCATCAGCATACTTGGCTTTCTTATTATCAATGTTTTATATAGAATTTTCCATGTCCAACATGTATAACCCATTGTTAATTGAACCAGTTGCATACACAATATTATCTAGAGATAAAACACACTTTGAAATATTGCATTCAAAGGCAAATCCTTTCCTGACAAGAGCAGGAATAGAGATAATATTCTTTGTGATACTTGGTACAAAATAACAATTGTTTAATTCTAATACAATGCCAGATGGTAAAGTAATGAAATAGTCTCCTACAGCAACAGCAGCAACCCGTGCCCCGTTTCCAACTCGTAGGTCTACCTCATGCTGTCCCACCTGCCTTCTTCTCTTGAGTTCCTGCACATTTGAACAAATGTGAACTCCACATGCAGTGTCCAACACCCATGATATAGTAGAAGAAGATAACATGACCTCAGTCACATATATACCTGAGCCAGAAGCGATGCTTCCCCTCTTATCTCCTTGGAGCGCTTTACAGTCCTTTTTCCAGTGACCCAGCTGGCCACAGTGGAAACACCTGTTGTCCTTCGACCGCTTCACCTTCTGTTTCAGGGCCTTGCTGTAATTCTTGACAGGGGCCTTGCCCTTCTTCCCCTTCTTCTTGTTCCTAGAAGGAACCATCAAGACAGAGGTTGAAGGCTTACCCTTCAGAGTTTCCTCAGTGGTCAAGAGCATATTCAGCAGCTCTGCCGGCGTACAATCGATTTTGTTCATATTAAAGTTAATGATGAACGCATCGAAAGAAGGCGGGAGAGACTGCAGAATAATATCCACAGCAAGCTCCTGGTTGATGGTATGCCCCAGTTTCTCCAGAGCCTCCTTGTGCCCAATCATCTTGAGCACGTGAGCTCCCACTGGGCTCCCCTCAGCCAGTTTGCTCTGAAAGAAGAGCTTCGTCAGATTATAGCGTTCAGTCCTCGCCTGTGCAGCATACAGCATCTTGAGGTTCGCTATAATTTCTATAGCCGACATATCCTCATGCTGACGCTGCAGCGGTGGCGTCATAGACGCTAGCATCAGGCAAGCGACATCAATGCTATCATTGACGTGCTTTTCATAGGCATCCCGAACCGCCCTTGCGGCGTTCGGAGTGGGCTGCGGCGGTATCGCCGTCTCGAGGACATACAGTTTCCTCTCTGCCTTAAGAACGATCTTAAGGTGTCCGAACCAGTCAGAGAAGTTCGGCCCAGCAAACTTCTCCCTTTCCAGTAGGGATCGCACATTGAAGCTCATGGTGTTCGTTGCTGCAGGAATCTACAACAAGCAAGAACAGCAAGGTCAGTATCAATGTTCAGAATCAATCCAGGACTTAAGAAAGATTCTTTTCTCACTATTTTGTCTGACTGAAAAATCCAGTAAACAGTCCGAAAGAGTAACACTCTTTTAGTGAGATGGGATCCAGATTTCATACTTGGTCTCCGCGTCCCGCTCAGGCGAGATAAGTTGCACAGAGATGACAAGCACTAATTTCTGGTAGGCTATCCCAGCCAATCGCCAACCCGTGCGATTCCCCTTCATCTTGGCAATCCAGCAGACTATGCCAACTGAGTTGGTACACACAGTCTCTGATCCCAGAGATGGCTGCCTCCATGTGCTACCATATGCGCCACATATGTAGCCTACATGGTCAAGCTGACCTGACCTACTCCCTGGACCACCACGTGCTATGCTGAGCAACGAGAGGGGATAAATCCCAACTCTGTAACACGCAGGTGAAATCCAGCACCGTCTGAAGATAGATGGACGTGCCCACTGAGTGGGTTCAACACGGCTCCAACGATAATCAGAACAGTGAGGTTTCGCGTCAGAAGGCTTACGAGCTTGATATGTTAGCGTTGGATTTTAGCGGTCTTTTATCTTCTTACTATCAGGCATATCCTATGGCTATAGCAGAAGATAAACACATGCAATTCTAATTATTTAAGCAATAAATAGAAAGCATGATCTTATGTGGTAAAAGCCCAAGAACCCTAGTAAGACCTTAATTTTACTTAAGTCTTCACTTGAGCTCCTTATGCATCTCATCTGGTCCAACCCAGTGCCCAAGCGCCAAGAGCACCTCAGGTGCACCACCAGGTGAATGCCCCTCTTGGATGTGTGCTTTTGTGCTCTTGTCTAATCAAAGTACATTTGATCTATCTAGACAAGATTGACTCGCAGGTCAACAACATATTATAAATTAAGTACAATGTGATTCGCAGATCACAAATTAATTTACAATGTTTTTTTTTTAAATCCAGGCACGCAGGCCCCAGCACAGCACACAAATGGGCAACCCACATAAGACTAAATAAACAAGCATATGGTTCAATCAACATGTGATCCATTCATGAAATTAAAATTTTTGAAAAACCCCATGGTATCAATTTTAATTTCCTTATGGGCCCTATAACCTTACAATGGTCCATTGATGGGGATCCACTCATCCATCTAGTTAGATCCTTTCCCCTTGCATGCACCGAGTCCTAACTGACCCGAGTTGACCTAATGGTCAACCATGCATGCGCCAAGGGCTGAACCACCCTCATGAGTTTTGGCAAGCGGGTGTGACCCCGGGCCTGACTCAAGTGTGTTCAGAAGTTGTCTCAACCAGACCTCGCTACACGCCCTAGATGCAGTCAACCTACAGCCACCTTGTGCTTGCGCATAGGTGCTATCAGGTCAACTCATCTGAGCTGTCAGATGGTCTGATCAGACTTGGATCTATTTAGATTATGCTTTCAACCCCATCAACCCATCTAAGGAATTATAGTAGGGTCACCTTAGATCTAATCAGCCGCGCAAGATATAAGTTTTATAAACATCTAGATCAAGCGCAAACAATCAAACAACATGCTTCACTTATGTTGATAACCCTTAGATCTAAGGGGGTCCCCTTCAAGGGGGAGCGCAAACTTTAGGGGGTCCCCTTCAAGGGGGAGCGCAAACTTTAGGTAACAATGAGACAAGCGCAAAGTTCATGTAACCATGACACAAGCGCAAAGTTCATGTAACCATGACACAAGCGCAAAGTTCATGTAACCAAAACACAAGCGCAAAGTTCATGTAACCAAATCATCAAGTAAGCGCAAAATCATCAAGTAAGCGCAACATATATGGATCACATCAGCAAACATAATAGCATGCAAAGAGCCTACCTCTGATACCAATTGAAGAAACCCCTAAATGGGGGGCAAAAACCCTAAAGCATGGCGCTAAAGAAAAATATGCTAGCGGAAGCAAGGGTTTAAGATCATTTGCATGCCATATGTTCAACTATAACCGATTGAGTAGATTGAGATGGAAATTCATACCAACGCCATATGCTTGGAAGTCGGCTTGGATGAAGAGAACAAACTAGATCTCCTCCACAAGTTCACACACAAGATGAAGATGCTTACTCCTTGCGGTCCCTTGTGCTAGCAAGACACCCAAGCTTTTCTTTTTGTCGAATGGAAGGGATGATGAGATGATTCCCTTTCTTGGCCGAGAGCTTCTCTTGCTTCTCTCCCACCTTCGTCAACCACCCAACGAAAAGGATGATGAGCGTTGAAGTGAAGAAGCCAACGCTTATGCGTTTTGGCGTTGAAGCATAACCGGCTTTGATTACTTTCCATAAGTGGAAGAGAATCAAGCCAAGCGTTCAAGCCACTTCAAGAACGCATATTGGCATTGAACCAAGCGTTCACATTTGTGAACCGGTTCAATCCAAATCGTTCAATCGAATTTGGTTCATCAAACCAAACCGAAATAGCTCAAGCCACTTGGTCTAGACCAAATCGAACCCCAAGGCTCATGATCTAACCATTCATCTCCTGATGCCCCTGATCTCTCCGATCTAGCATCACCTCTCTCGATCGAAGCTTACCGATCTCAAGCCCTAATCAATCAAACATGATCAGACCAGATCTCACTTACAATCAGAGATTAAATCCCCTTTAAACTGAACCAAAGAATCCAGTCCATACGATCTGACTTAAGTAAGCCATATCATCAAATTGTGCGACCCTGAGGGTTTCCTTTAAATGTCGGTAACGATAACTTACGTTATCACGATCAGTGAGGGGTATCTAGCAACACATCACTGTCTCCCGATATAAAGGAAAGAGTCTTCCAAGACTACTCCCAAACCATAGCACAAGTGTGAATCAACTCACAAGGCATGCATGATTCCTTTGCCACTGGATGTTCTTATTGGACAAGCATGTCAAGCCTGTAACTCCAATACGATGAGCATGATCAGATCAGATGAGCATAGTCATCTGGGTATGGCCATACACTATCTCAATCATCTCATACAAGGGGGGCCCCTTTAGAACATCACACTCCTTGAACAAGGAGACGGCAATCCTTTATCTATCACAAGTGCCCTAACCTGACTCAAGCTCACCATCCAAGATAGTCTATAATCATTATGTTTCAAATGATATTGAACTACCTCAAGACAATGACAATCATCATTTAGAAACACAAGTGATCTCAAGTCAAAGGACATGTGCCACTTAGTGCTTACAAGGATCATTCACATTGTGACAAGCAATGGAATATCCCAGTAGGGTCTGTCCAGTACATCCAATGTACCCATGAGTCTACATTTTATTCCATGCTCGAAGCATCCTATAAGATTAGCACTCATATTAGTCTCAATCATATCAAGGCTGTCTCAAGTTCACCAAGATATCTCGACTAAGGACAAAGAGCATGTCAGCCCAGCTGAACAGCTTTGAGACATTATTTAGAAGTACACTTATTACAGCAGACAAGGTAACAACCTGAATAATAACCATGCCTTTTATAAACATAAGAGTTTATTACATGATACTTATACAATCCCAAGGCCTCAAACATTAGCCTTAAGGGCATACCCCAACAGTTATTCCTTGTTTTGTAGTTGCAGATTGACCATTTAGTAGCCTGCAAGAGTGGTTAGTTTGTTAGAGTAGGTTGTCTCTTATGTGTTTTGTTTGTTCCCACCCCTCTTATTCTATAAAAGAGGAGGTAGGGCTGAATGTTGAGTAGTTCTCTTAGAGGTAGGAATCTCCTGGTGAGCTAGAGTGAGCTTCCAGCTTGTGTGGAAGGCGAAGTTGCTTCGCCTATGGAGTTGTAAAAGTCGGTGACCGATGTCTCGACTCGGCTTGGTTTATAGCTTTATAAGAAGTAAATCCCACCCTCCGGTGGGTCAAGTTTGCTTGTTTTTTTATTTTCTTGCTTTGATACCGAGTTGGCTTTCTCCTTTCTTCTTCACCCACGGCTGTCCGTTCATCGGAGGCCTGGTATCTCTTGTCCTTGGTTTGTTTCAGCTGCATAGACGCGTGAGCTGAACCCCGTAAAGCCACAGTCCCCCAATGCAAGCTAAGCTAAAAATGCGCTAAGAGAGCTGCAGGAATTTGCTAAATTTGCTACGAGGTTAGTGCACTGTATTACTTAGTTGGGTGTCGTTCTCCTCATTCGCATTTGTGTTGCCCTAATCAAACTCTCTCATTTTATTGAGCATTGTGTACAACCCTAGAGTACGGCTTAAGAATCCCCACACCTATTAGACGCTTCATCAATTCTGGTATCAAAGGACGTTGCACGTTCGATTCTTATCGTTTTCACGATCCCTCAACATCGCATTGCATATTTCTGCATCCTTTCGGTGTTTTCAGCATTTTACCTTAGTCATGCCCCCTTGTTTGTGCATGGTGACTACGCGGTCACAAATTATGTCGTCCCAATACCCGGAAACCATCCCAGAAACCCAAGAGTCAGTTCAGCCTTCGGAAGGGGCTAACACTCGGTTAGAGTCTATGGTTGCGCATGAGGCGCGGATCGATGCAAAGCTTGATGCGCTGTCCGCGCGAGTGGACGCTCAACAAGCAAGCACACATGCCATGGTCCAGTAGGTTTTGGCTAGGATCCAACACCTTATTGGTCAACCTGGGTCCACGAAGCATGGTCGCCCGAACTCGGTTAATCCCCCGGTGTCCGCAAACCCAGCCCCTGAAGGGTCCCCTAATCTAAGGGGGGCGAAACCCTATAGGCGCATATGGAGGTTAAGATGCAACGGAAAGGGGTTTCTACGATCTTTGCATGCGTTATGATCAACTTATAAAACTCTGATTGAATGAAAACGATTCATACCATAGCCATTTCTAGATGGCGTCTTGGAAGCAAAAGATGCAAGCGCCTCTTCTCCAAAGTCTCGCACACAAGATGAAGATGCGCTCCTTCCTTGATGCTCCTTGTGCTAGCAAGGATCGTCCAAGGTGTCTTGATCGCTTGAAGGGAAGAGAGAGTTCTTTCTTGCTTGGCGTCTTTTCTCCTTGTCGTCCACCACACACGAAAATGTGAACTCTTGTCAAGAACTAGAGCTAGCGACGAACCAAGAGGAGAGGCGTGAATGGAGGCTATCGTGAGGCATGGCCACGATTAGAAGAAGTGCTATCTAAAAATAGCAAGTCACTTCTCAAGTTGCGATCATGGGTTTACCCAATCGCAAATCCAATTCACCCTTGAACCATGCGCTCATCCATTGAGCCGGTTCACTTGACTTTGGTTCAATAACCAAATAAACCAAGCAATCAGTCCAGATCATAATAAACCCCTAAGGCTTAAGATCTGACCGTTAATCTCTTGATGCTCCTGATCTCACCGATCTAGCATCCATTCTCTCAATCGAAGCTTACCGATCTCAAGCCCTAATCAATCAAACATGATCAGACCAGATCTCACTTACAATCAGAGATTAAGATCCCTTTAAACTGAACCCAAACAATTCAGTCCACACGATCTGACTTAAGTAAGCCATATCATCAAATTGTGCGACCCTGAGGGTTTCCTTTAAATGTCGGTAACGATAACTCACGTCATCACGATCAGTGAGGGGTATCTAGCAACACATCACTGTCTCTCGATAGAAAGGAAAGAGTCTTCCAAGACTACACCCAAAATACAGCACAAGTGTGAATCCAATTCACCAGGCATGCATAATTCCTTTGCCACTGGATGTTCTTATTGGACAAGCATGTCAAGCCTGTAACTCCAATTGTTAGGGTATGCCCTTAAGGCTAATGTTTGAGGCCTTGGGATTGTAAAAGTATCATGTAATAAACTCTTATGTTTATAAAGGCAATGGTTATTATTCAGTTTGTTACATTGTCTGCTGCAATAACTGTGCTTCTGAATAATGTCTCAATGCTGTTCAGCTAGGCTGACATGCATATGTCCTTAGTCGAGATATCTTGGTGAACATGAGACAGCCTTGATATGATTGAGACTAATATGTGTTCTAATCTTATAGGATGCTTCGAGCATGGAATAAGATGTAGACTCATGGGTACATTGGATGTACTGGACAGACCCTACTAGGATATTCAATTGCTTGTCACAATGTGAATAATCCTTGTTTGCATCAAGTGGCACATGTCCTTTGACTTGAGATCACTTGTGTTTCTAGATGATGATTGTCATTGTTTTGAGGTAGTTCAATATCATTTGAAACATAATGATTATAGACTATCTTGGATAATGATCATGAGTCAGGTTAGGACACTAGTGATAGATAAAGGATTGCCGTCTCCTTGTTCAAGGAGTGTGGTGTTCTAAAGGAGCCCCCCTGAATGAGATGATTGAGAAAGTGTATGGCCATACCCAGGTGACTATGTTCATCTGATCTAATCATGCTCATCATATTGGAGTCACAGGCTTGACACGCTTGTCCAATAAGAACATCCAGTGCCAAAGGAAACATGTATGCCTAGTGAAGTGCATTCACCCTTGTGCTGTGTTTTGGGAGTAGTCTTGGAAGACTCTTTCCTTTATATCGGGAGACAGTGATGTGTTGCTAGATACCCCTCACTGATCGTGATAACGAAAGTTATCGTTACCGACATTTAAAGGAAACCCTCAGGGTCGCACAATTTGATGATATGGCTTACTTGAGTCAGATCGTGTGGACTGAATTGTTTGGGTTCAGTTTAAAGGGATTTAATCTCTAATTGTAAGTGAGATCTGGTCTGATCATGTTTGATTGATTAGGGCTTGAGATCGGTAAGCTTCGATCGAGAGAGGTGATGCTAGATCGGTGAGATCAGGAGCATCAGGAGATGAACGGTTAGATCTTGAACCTTAGGGTTTGATATGATCTAGACCAAAGGGGGCTTGGGCTTATTTGATTTGGTTTGTTGAACCAAATGCAATTGAACCAAAAGAGAACCGGTTCACTTATGTGAACGCATGGTTCGAAAGGGTGAAGGCGTTTTGGTCGTTTATGAGTGCATGCTTCCATTTATGGTAAGTCATCAAGGCCTCTTCTTCAAAACGCCTAACGCCAAGCCGTTCACCACTTGACTTCATTTTGCTTGGCTTCTTGCAATTTGCGTGTGGAGAAGAGGTGGACGAACGTGTGGAGCTCTAGCCCAAGCAAGATCTCGTCTCCCATCCCTTCCATTCGGCAAGGACACTTGAAGATCTTTGCTAGCACAAAGATCAACAAGAAGAAGCCATCTCTCTTCTTGTGTGCGTCACTTGTGGAGAAGATCTCTCTTGGTCTTTGCTTCCAAGCCGCCTCCTTCTCATGGCCATGGTAACGCATCTTTCACTTGATGTTTAAGTTGATCATATGAATGTATAGCATGCGATCAAATGTGAAACCCTAATTCCGCTGCTAAAACAAAGAAAGGTCACTTGCGCCCCCCTCTTGAAAGGGGTACTCACCTTAGGGTTTCTCGCTCCCCCTAGAAGGGGACCCCAACAATTGGTATCAGAGCGGTTAATATATGTTCATATGATTGCTTTGTTTGTTTTGTGATCCTTGTTAGTATAGATCTATTTCACATGCGCAACCACATGCTAGGTTTTAGGTGTTTGGCGCATGTGTGATGTTCATGTTTATGCATGTTCTTGTTGGCGCATGTTAAGTATGTTGAATGGTATTTCATCAAAACTTATATCTACTTGCGCGCAAACATTTAGATCTATATGCACTTACTATAAACCCTTAGACGGGTTGATGGGGTTGAAGTCACCCTCTAGGTTAGATCCACATAGTCTGATCAGACCATCTGACAGCCTAGATGGATCGACCAGATGGCACCTGTGCACAAGCACGAGGTGGCTATAGGTCGATTGCATCACAGGCGTGTAGCGAGGTCTGGTTGAGACAACCAGTGAACACACATGAGTTAGGCCCGGGGTCACACCCGCTTGCCAGAACTCATGTTGGTTGTTCAGCCCTTGGCGCATGCATGGTTGACCATTAGGTCAACTCGAGTCAGTTAGGACTTGGTGCATGAAAGGGCATGGATCTAACTAGATTGTTGAGTGGATCCCTATCAATGGACCGTTGTAAGGTTGTAGGGCACATAAGAAAATTAAAATTGATGCCAATGGGTTTTCAAAACTTTTATTTTCTTTATAATGGATCACATGTTGATTGCATGATGCCATGATGTTTGTTTATTTAATCTTATGTGGGATGCCCAATTTAATGTGTGCTGTGCTGGGGCCTGCGAGCCTGGAATTAAACTTGTAAATTAATTTTTTATTATGATCTGCGAATCACATTTTTAATTAATTTGTATAATTGACCTGCGAGTCAAGCTTGTCTAGATAGATCAAAATGTATTTTGATTAGACAAGAGCACAAAAGCACACATCGCAGAGGCGCATTCAGCTGGTGGGCGCACCTGAGCTGCATTGAGTGCTAGGTCCCTGGGTTGGACCAGATGAGATGCAAAAGACCCAAGAAAAGCAAGTGAAGACTTAAGTTAATTAAGGTCTTACTTAGGCTATGGGCTTTTACCACATAAGATCCATGCTTTCTTTTATTGTTTAATAATTAGAATTGCATGAGTTATTTATCTTCTGCTATAGCCATAGGATTTGCCTGATAGTAAGAAGATAAAAGACCGTTAAAATCCAAACGCTAAAATATCAAGCACGTAATGCCTTCTGACGCGAAACCTCACTGTTCTGACTATCGTTGGAGCCGTGTTGTACCCACTCAGTGGGCACGTCCATCTATCTTCAGACGGTGCGGGATTACACCTGCGTGTTACAGAGAAGGGATTTATCGCTTCTCGTTGCTCAGCATAGCACGTGGTGGTCCAGGGAGTAGGTCGGGTCAGCTTGACCATGTAGGCTACATATGTGGCGCATATGGTAGCGCATGGAGGCAGCCATCTGAGGGATCAGAGACTGTGTTGTACCAACTCAGTTGGCACAGTCTGCTGGATTGCCCAGGTGAAGGGGAATCGCACGGGTTGGCGATTGGCTGGGACAGCCTACCAGAAATTAGTGCTTGTCATCTCTGTGCATCTTATCTCGCCTGAGCGGGACGCGGAGACCAAGTATGAAATCTGGATCCCATCTCACTAAAAGAGTTCTACTCTTTCGGGCTGTTTTGCTGGATTTTTCAGCCAGATAAAATAGTGAGAAAAAGAATCATTCTTAAGTCCTGATTGATTCTTAACATTGATACTGACCTTGCTGTTCTTGCATTGTTGTAGATTCCTGCAGCAACGAACACCATGAGCTTCAATGTGCGATCCCTACTGGAAAGGGAGAAGTTTGCTGGGCCAAACTTCTCAGACTGGTTCGGACACCTTAAGATCGTTCTTAAGGCAGAGAGGAAACTGTATGTCCTCGAGACGGCTGTGCCGCCTCAACCCGCTGCGAACGCCGCAAGGGCGGTTCGTGATGCCTATGAAAAGCATGTCAATGATAGCATTGATGTCGCTTGCCTGATGCTAGCGTCTATGACGCCACCGCTGCAGCGTCAGCATGAGGATATGTCGGCTATAGAGATTATTGAAAGTCCCCTAACTAAGGGGGCGAAACCCTATAGGAGGCGCATATGAAAAAACTTTGATGCAGCGGAAGGGGTTTCAAGGATCTATGCATATAATATGTTCAACTTTAAATTCCAAAAATGATTCTCACCATTGCCATCGCTTAGATGGTGTCTTGGAAGGAAAGGCGCAAGTGCTCCTTCTCCAAAGGTGACGCACACAATTGGTGTCGCCTACTCTTCCTTGGTGCTCCTTGTGCTAGCAAGGTTCCAAGAAGTCGTTGTCGAATGGAAGGGGAGAGATCTCTTTTGCTTGGCGATTACTTCCTTCTCCTTTCGTCAATCTCTTCACCACACGAGAGTGCAAAACCGAATAACTCAAGTTGGCGACAAGAGAGAAGGAGAGGCGAGAGAGTAGAGCGCCTTAGGCGTGAACGTGAGTAATGGTCACGTATGTGATCATGCTTTCTAAAAATAGAAAGCCACTCACTCACATGCGATCATGGGTTTACCCCAATCGCAAACTCCTCTCAATTTGAACCATGCGCTCAACCAATGAGCTGGTTCAATTTGGTTTGGTTTAATAACCAAATAAACCAAGCAATCAGTCCAGACCACAATAAACCCTAAGGCTCTTGATCTGACCGTCGATCTCTTGATGCTCCTGATCTCACTGATCTAGCATCCAATCTCTCGATCGAAGCTTACCGATCTCAAGCCCTAATCAATCAAACATGATCAGACCAGATCTCACTTACAATCAGAGATTAAATCCCTTTAAACTGAACCTGAACAATTCAGTCCACACGATCTGACTTAAGTAAGCCATATCATCAAATTGTGCGACCCTGAGGGTTTCCTTTAAATGTCGGTAACGATAACTCACGTTATCACGATCAGTGAGGGGTATCTAGCAACACATCACTGTCTCCCGATATAAAGAAAAGAGTCTTCCAAGACTACACCCAAACCACAGCACAAGTGTGAATCAAACTCACAAGGCATGCATGTTTCCTTTGCCACTGGATGTTCTTATTGGACAAGCGTGTCAAGCTTGTAGCTCCAATATGATAAGTATGATTAGAACAGATGAACACAGTCACCTGGGTATGGCCATACACTTTCTCAATCATCTCATCCAGGGGGCCCCTTTAGAACATCACACTCCTTAAACAAGGAGATGGCAATCCTTTGTCTATCACTAGTGCCCTAACCTGACTCAAGCTCACCATCCAAGATAGTCTATAATCATTATGTTTCAAATGATATTGAACTAACTCAAAACAATGACAATCATCATTTAGAAACACAAGTGATCTCAAGTCAGAGGAAATGTGCCACTTGTCGCAATCAAGGATTATTCACATTGTGACAAACAATTGAATATCCTAGTAGGGTCTGTCCAGTACATCCAATGTACCCATGAGTCTACATCTTATTTCATGCTCGAAGCATCCTATAATATTAGAACACATATTAGTCTCAATCATATCAAGGCTGTCTCATGTTCACCAAGATATATCGACTAAGGACTTTATAGCATGTCAGCCCAGCTGAACAGCTTTGAGACATTATTCAGAAGTACAATTATTGCAGCAGACAATATAACAACCTGAATAACAACCATGCCTTTATAAACATAAGAGTTTATTACATGATACTGATACAATCCCAAGGCCTCAAACATTAGCCTTAAGGGCATACCCCAACAATCTCCCACTTGCACTTAATCTAATGGTTGAGAAATCTCAAACCCATATTATTACAGTGCTTCTCATGCTTCTGCTGCGCCAGAGGCTTGGTAAGCGGGTCTGCCAGATTGTCGTCTGTATGAACCTTGCAGACTTTGATCTCGCCACGATCAATGATCTCCCGGATCAAATGAAACCGTCTCTGTATGTGCTTGGACTTCTGGTGCGACCGTGGTTCCTTTGCTTGTGCGATTGCTCCAGTGTTATCACAGAAGATAACCAAAGGATCTGCACTCGAAGGAACAACACCAAGTTCTCTCACGAACTTACGAATCCACACTGCCTCCTTGGATGCTTCTGAGGCTGCAACATACTCGGCTTCTGTTGTGGAATCAGCAACAGTTGACTGTTTGAAACTCTTCCACACCACTGCTCCTCCATTCAAGCTAAATACATAGCCTGATTGTGATCGGAAATCATCCTGGTCAGACTGGAACGAAGCGTCAGTATATCCTTCAATACTGAGTTCTTCCTGACCACCATATATCAAGAACATATCTTTGGTCCTCCGCAGATATTTTAAAATGTTCTTGACTGCAATCCAGTGCGCCAAACCTGGATTACTTTGGAACCGACTGGTCACGCTTAACCCGTAAGCAACGTCTGGGCGAGTACACAACATCGCATACATAATGGACCCAATAGCCGAAGCATAAGGCGTATTGTCCATTTCATCTTTCTCAGTCTGTGTTTGTGGACACTGACTCTTTGAAAGATTCAGACCATGTCTGACTGGAAGATATCCTCTTTTAGAATTCTCTAAATGAAATCTCTCCAGGACTTTATCGATGTAAGTACTCTGGCACAGCCCGAGAAGCCTCTTAGATCTATCCCTGTAGATCTTCACACCTAATACATAGGCTGCTTCTCCTAGATCTTTCATCTGGAAACATTTCCTTAACCATGCCTTAACCGCATGCATTTCAGGAATGTCATTTCCAATGATCAAGATATCATCGACGTAGAGGACTAGGAAAGTAATCACGCTCCCACTAAATCTCTTATATACACACGGGTCATCCTCGTTCTTGATGAAACCAAACTCACTGATTGATTCATCAAACCGAATATTCCAGCTTCTCGATGCTTGTTTAAGTCCATAAATAGACTTCTTTAATTTGCATATCTTATGACGATCTGATGGATTAGTGAAACCTTCTGGTTGTGTCATATACACATCCTCATCCAGATTTCCATTCAGGAAAGCGGTCTTCACATCCATCTGCCAAATCTCATAATCATAATATGCAGCTATCGCGAAAAGAATCCGAATAGACTTAAACATAGCTACAGGTGAGAAAGTTTCATCATAATCTATCCCGTAGATTTGTTTGAAACCTTTCGCAAATAGCCTGCCTTTATAGGTAACCACGTTACCATCCATGTCAATCTTCTTCTTGAAGATCCATTTACAGCCTATAGGGATAACTCCCGGAGGCGGATCAACCAAATCCCAGACTTGGTTATCTGACATGGAGTCCATCTCGGCGCGCATAGCTTCAAGCCATCTCGCTGACTCCGGTCCACTGACCGCATCCGCATAAGTGAGGGGTTCATCATTATCAATGATGTAGACTCCGTCATAGCGCTCAGGCTGTCGACGGATCCTTCCCAATTTTTGCGGTTCCCGTGATATCTGAGCCTTAGGTTGTTCAATAACCTGTTCCACCGGCTCAGGCTCATCCAACTGTGCTTGACTACTTTGTCCTTCCTCTGGATTCTCATCCAGCATTATTTCTCTCCCACTGGCCTCTTGTAGAAGAAACTCCTTCTCAAGAAATATGGCCGTCCGAGCAACAAATACCTTGTTCTCTTTGGGATCGTAGAAATAATAACCCTTAGTTTCCTTAGGGTAACCGACAAAGATACATTTGTCAGATCTGCTCTCTAGTTTCCCAGAGGCGAGCTTTTTGACATAAGCCTCGCAGCCCCAGATCCTGATAAATGTCAAGCTCGGCTGTTTCCCATACCATAACTCATATGGCGTCTTTGAAACTGCCTTGGATGGCACTCGGTTTAGTACCTTTGCAGCTGTTTCCAGTGCAAAACCCCAAAAGGAATATGGAAGAGTAGCCTGACTCATCATAGAACGAACCATTCCATTGCGGTGTTCCTGGCAGAGTGAGCTGTGAGATAATCCCACACTCCTTTAGATAGTCAGTAAATTCTCGACTTAGGTATTCACCACCTCGATCAGAACGAAGTGCCTTGATACTTCGGCCTAGCTGATTCTGTACTTCATTCTTGAACTCTTTGAACTTGTCAAAAGATTCACTTTTATGTCTCATCAAATAGACATACCCATACCTACTGAAATCATCAGTAAAGGTAATGAAGTACTGATAGCCACCTCTGGCATGTTTACTAAATGGCCCACACACATCACTGTGTATAAGGTCAAGTAAACCTGAAGCCCTTTGACCTTTGTTAGAAAAAGGTGACTTCGTCATTTTACCCATTAAACAAGCTTTACATGTATCAATCTCCTCATAGGAGAATGATCCCAGCAGTCCATGATCATGCAACCGCTTAATGCGTTTCTTGTTAATATGGCCTAAACGACTATGCCATGGCAAGGTGCTGTCATCAGCATACTTGGCTTTCTTAATATCAATCTGCTGTATAGAACATTCCATGTCCAACATGAATAACCCATTATTAATTGAACCAGTAGCATAAACTATATTATCAAGAGATAAGACACACTTTGAAATATTGCATTCAAAGGAAAATCCCTTCCTGACAAGAGCAGGAATGGAGATAATATTCTTAGTAATGCTGGGAACAAAGTAACAACTGTTTAGTTCTAATACAAGCCCAGATGGCAAAGAGATGAAATAGTCTCCTACAGCAACAGCAGCAACCCGTGCCCCGTTTCCAACTCGTAGGTCCACCTCATACTGTCCCACCTGTCTTCTTCTCTTGAGTTCCTGTACATTTGAACAAATGTGAACTCCACATGCAGTGTCCAACACCCATGATATAGAAGAAGATGAAACCATGACTTCCGTCACGTATATACCTGAGCCAGAAGCGAAGCTTCCCCTCTTATCTTCTTGGAGCGCTTTACAGTCCTTTTTCCAGTGACCCAGCTGGCCACAATGGAAACACCTGTATTCCTTTGACCGCTTAACTTTTTGCTTCAGAGCCTTACTGTAACTCTTGACAGGGGCCTTGCCCTTCTTCCCCTTCTTCTTGTTGTTCCTAGAAGGAACCATTAAGACAGAGGTCGAAGGCTTTCCCTTCAGAGTCTCCTCAGTAGTCAAGAGCATATTCAGCAGCTCTGCCGGAGTACAATCGATTTTGTTCATATTAAAGTTAATGATGAACGCATCGAAAGAGGGCGGAAGAGACTGCAGAATAATGTCTACAGCAAGCTCCTGGTTGATGGTATGCCCCAGTTTCTCTAGAGCCTCCTTGTGCCCAATCATCTTGAGCACGTGAGCTCCCACTGGGCTCCCTTCAGCTAGTTTGCTCTGAAAGAACAGCTTTGTCAGATTATAGCGTTCTGTCCTCGCCTGTGCAGCATAGAGCATCTTGAGGTTTGCTATCATGTCTATAGCAGACATATCCTCATGCTGACGCTGCAGCGGTGGCGTCATAGACGCTAGCATCAGGCAAGCGACATCAATGCTATCATTTGACATGCTTTTCATAAGCTTCCCGAACCGCCCTTGCGGCGTTCGGAGCGGGCTGAGGCGGTATAGCCGTCTCAAGGACATACAGTTTCCTCTCTGCCTTAAGAACAATCTTAAGGTGTCCGAACCAGTCTGAGAAGTTCGGCCCAGCAAACTTCTCCCTTTCCAGTAGGGATCGCACATTGAAGCTCATGGTGTTCGTTGCTGCAGGTATCTACAACAATGCAAGAACAACAAGGTCAGTATCAATGTTAAGAATCAATCAGGACTTAAGAAAGATTCTTTTTCTCACTATTTTATCTGGCTGAAAAATCCAGCAAAACAGCCTGAAAGAGTAGAACTCTTTTAGTGAGATGGGATCCAGATTTCATACTTGGTCTCCGCGTCCCGCTCAGGCGAGATAAGATGCACAGAGAGTACAAGCACTAATCTCTGGTAGGCTGTCCCAGCCAATCGCCAACCCGTGCGATTCCCCTTCATCTGGGCAATCCAGCAGATTGTGCCAACTGAGTTGGTACAACACAGTCTTTGACCCCACAGATGGCTGCCTCCATGCGCTACCATATGCGCCACATATGTAGCCTACATGGTCAAGCTGACCCGACCTACTCCCTGGACCACCACGTGCTATGCTGAGCAACGAGAAGCGATAAATCCCTTCTCTGTAACACGCAGGTGTAATCCCGCACCGTCTGAAGATAGATGGACGTGCCCACTGAGTGGGTACAACACGGCTCCAACGATAATCAGAACAGTGAGGTTTCGCGTCAGAAGGCTTACGAGCTTGATATTTAAGCGTTGGATTTTAACGGTCTTTTATCTTCTTCACTATCATGCAATTCCTATGGTGATAGCAGAAGATAAATAAATCATGCTGTTCTACTTATTTAAACAATAAAAGAAAGCATGAATCTTATGTGGTAAAAGCCCATAGCCTAAGTAAGACCTTAAGATACTTAAGTCTTCACTTGCTTTTCTTCATGGGACTTTAGCTGCTCATCTGGCCCAAACCAGGGCCCAAGCGCCATCTGCAGCTCAGGTGCGCCCACCAGGGAAAATGCGCCTGGTCCCAGAGTCGAACCCTGGACCTCCCACCTGGTCAAGCCTCTGCTGCATGCGCCTCTGCCAAGTGTGCTCTGTGCTCTTGTCTGATTAATTTACAAATTAATCTATCTAGACAAGATTGACACGCAGGTCAATTACATTTTATAAATTAAATACAATGTGATACGCAGATCACAATAATTAATTTACAACTTTTAAAGTCCAGGCACGCAGGCCCCAGCACAGCACACATTTAATATGGGCAGCCCACATAAGAATAAATAAACAAACATAGGCATCATCCAAGATGTGATCCAGTCAAGAAAATTAATTTTTTTGAAAAAACCCCATAGGCATCAATTTTAATTTCCTTATTTGCCTTACAACCTTACAATGGTCCATTACTAGGGATCCACTCATCCAACCTAGTCAGATCCACTGCCCTTGCATGCACCAAGTCCTAACTGACTTGAGTCAACCAAAGGTCAACCATGCATGCGCCAGGGCCGAACAACCCTCATGAGTTCTGGCAAGCGGGTGTGACCCCGGGCCTAACTCATGTGTGTTCGCTAGTCGTCTCAATCAGACATCGCTACACGCCTGTCTGCAGTTGACCTATAGCCATCTGGTGCTTGCGCACAGATGCTATCTGGTCAACCCATCAAGGCTGTCAGATGGTCTGATCAGACTGTCTGGATCTAACCTAGGGGATGACTTCAACCCTAATAACCCGTCTAAGGGTTTAATGCAGGGCCTTAGATCTATAATGAGTCGTGCATGTCATAAGAAGTTTGAGAAAACAAACATATGCGCCTACATGAACAAATGCGCCTACATGAAAACATGCGGCTAAGAGAAATAAAAATATCTCTAACATCATGTAACATATAGATCAATGCATAGGATCACAAAGAAAGCAAACATATTAGCATGCAATAACTGCTCTGATACCAATTGAAAGTCCCCTAACTAAGGGGGCGAAACCCTATAGGAGGCGCATATGAAAAAACTTTGATGCAGCGGAAGGGGTTTCAAGGATCTATGCATATAATATGTTCAACTTTAAATTCCAAAAACGATTCTCACCATTGCCATCGCTTAGATGGTGTCTTGGAAGGAAAGGCGCAAGTGCTCCTTCTCCAAAGGTGACGCACACAATTGGTGTCGCCTACTCTTCCTTGGTGCTCCTTGTGCTAGCAAGGTTCCAAGAAGTCGTTGTCGAATGGAAGGGGAGAGATCTCTTTTGCTTGGCGATTACTTCCTTCTCCTTTCGTCAATCTCTTCACCACATGAGAGTGCAAAACCGAATAACTCAAGTTGGTGACAAGAGAGAAGGAGAGGCGAGAGAGTAGAACGCCTTAGGCGTGAACGTGAGTAATGGTCACGTATGTGATCATGCTTTCTAAAAATAGAAAGCCACTCACTCACATGCGATCATGGGTTTACCCCAATCGCAAACTCCTCTCAATTTGAACCATGCGCTCAACCAATGAGCTGGTTCAATTTGGTTTGGTTTAATAACCAAATAAACCAAGCAATCAGTCCAGACCACAATAAACCCTAAGGCTCTTGATCTGACCGTCGATCTCTTGATGCTCCTGATCTCACTGATCTAGCATCCAATCTCTCGATCGAAGCTTACCGATCTCAAGCCCTAATCAATCAAACATGATCAGACCAGATCTCACTTACAATCAGAGATTAAATCCCTTTAAACTGAACCTGAACAATTCAGTCCACACGATCTGACTTAAGTAAGCCATATCATCAAATTGTGCGACCCTGAGGGTTTCCTTTAAATGTCGGTAACGATAACTCACGTTATCACGATCAGTGAGGGGTATCTAGCAACACATCACTGTCTCCCGATATAAAGAAAAGAGTCTTCCAAGACTACACCCAAACCACAGCACAAGTGTGAATCAAACTCACAAGGCATGCATGTTTCCTTTGCCACTGGATGTTCTTATTGGACAAGCGTGTCAAGCTTGTAGCTCCAATATGATAAGTATGATTAGAACAGATGAACACAGTCACCTGGGTATGGCCATACACTTTCTCAATCATCTCATCCAGGGGGCCCCTTTAGAACATCACACTCCTTAAACAAGGAGACGGCAATCCTTTGTCTATCACTAGTGCCCTAACCTGACTCAAGCTCACCATCCAAGATAGTCTATAATCATTATGTTTCAAATGATATTGAACTAACTCAAAACAATGACAATCATCATTTAGAAACACAAGTGATCTCAAGTCAGAGGAAATGTGCCACTTGTCGCAATCAAGGATTATTCACATTGTGACAAACAATTGAATATCCTAGTAGGGTCTGTCCAGTACATCCAATGTACCCATGAGTCTACATCTTATTCCATGCTCGAAGCATCCTATAAGATTAGAACACATATTAGTCTCAATCATATCAAGGCTGTCTCATGTTCACCAAGATATATCGACTAAGGACTTTATAGCATGTCAGCCCAGCTGAACAGCTTTGAGACATTATTCAGAAGTACAATTATTGCAGCAGACAATATAACAACCTGAATAACAACCATGCCTTTATAAACATAAGAGTTTATTACATGATACTGATACAATCCCAAGGCCTCAAACATTAGCCTTAAGGGCATACCCCAACAATTATAGCGAACCTCAAGATGCTGTATGCTGCACAGGCGAGGACAGAACGCTATAATCTGACAAAGCTTTTCTTTCAGAGCAAACTGGCTGAAGGGAGCCCAGTGGGAGCTCACGTGCTCAAGATGATTGGGCACAAGGAGGCTCTGGAGAAACTGGGGCATACCATCAACCAGGAGCTTGCTGTAGACATTATTCTGCAGTCTCTCCCGCCCTCTTTCGATGCGTTCATTATTAACTTTAATATGAACAAAATCGATTGTACTCCGGCAGAGCTGCTGAATATGCTCTTGACTACTGAGGAGACTCTGAAGGGAAAGCCTTCAACCTCTGTCTTAATGGTTCCTTCCAGGAACAAGAAGAAGGGGAAGAAGGGCAAAGCCCCTGTCAAGAGTTACAGCAAGGCTCTGAAACAGAAGGTAAAGCGGTCAAAGGACAACAGGTGTTTCCACTGTGGCCAGCTGGGTCACTGGAAAAAGGACTGTAAAGCGCTCCAAGGAGATAAGAGGGGAAGCATTGCTTCTGGCTCAAGTATATATGTGACTGAGGTCATGTTATCTTCTTCTTCCATTTCATGGGTGTTGGACACTGCATGTGGAGTTCACATTTGTTCAAATGTGCAGGAACTCAAGAGAAGAAGGCAGGTGGGACAGCATGAGGTGGACCTACGAGTTGGAAACGGGGCACGGGTTGCTGCTGTTGCTGTAGGGGATTATTACATCTCATTACCATCTGGCATTGTATTAGAATTAAACAATTGTTATTTTGTACCCAGTATTACCAAAAATATTATCTCTATTCCTGCTCTTGTCAGGAAAGGGTTTTCCTTTGAATGCAAGATTTCAAAGTGTTATATTACTCTTGATAATATTGTTTATGCTACTGGTTCAATTAACAATGGGTTGTTCATGTTGGACATGGAATATTCTATACAAAACATTGATAATAAGAAAGCCAAGTATGCTGATGACAGCACCTTGCTATGGCATAGTCGTTTAGGCCATATTAACAAGAAGCGCATTAAGCGGTTGCATGATCATGGACTGCTGGGATCATTCTCCTATGAGGAGATTGATACATGCAAAGCTTGTTTAATGGGTAAAATGACGAAGTCTCCTTTTCCTCACAAAGGTCAAAGGGCTTCAGGTTTACTTGACCTTATACACAGTGATGTGTGTGGGCCATTTAGTAAACATGCCAGAGGTGGCTATCAGTACTTCATTACCTTTACTGATGATTTCAGTAGATATGGGTATGTCTATTTAATGAGACATAAAAGTGAATCTTTTGACAAGTTCAAAGAGTTCAAAAATGAAGTACAGAATCAGCTAGGCCGAAATATCAAGGCACTTCGTTCTGATCGAGGTGGAGAATACTTGAGTCATGCGTTTACTGACTATCTGAAGGAGTGTGGGATTATCTCACAGCTCACTCCACCAGGAACACCGCAATGGAATGGTGTGTCCGAGAGGAGAAATAGAACGTTACTTGATATGGTTCGTTCTATGATGAGTCAGGCTACTCTTCCATACTCCTTTTGGGGATTTGCACTGGAAACAGCTGCAAAGGTACTAAACCGAGTGCCATCCAAGGCAGTTTCAAAGACTCCATACGAGTTATGGTATGGGAAACAGCCGAGCTTGACATTTATCAGGATCTGGGGTTGCGAGGCTTATGTCAAAAAGCTCGCCTCTGGGAAACTGGAGAGCAGATCTGAGAAATGTATCTTTGTCGGTTACCCTAAGGAAACTAAGGGTTATTATTTCTATGATCCCAAAGAGAACAAGGTATTTGTTGCTCGGACGGCCATTTTTCTTGAGAAGGAGTTTCTTCTGCAAGAAGCCAGTGGGAGAGAAATAAAGCTGGATGAGAATCCAGAGGAAGGACAAAGTAGTCAAGCACAGTTGGATGAGCCTGAGCCGGTAGAACAGGTTACTGAACAACCTGAGGCTCAGATATCACGGGAACCGCGAAGATCGGGAAGGATCCGTCGACAGCCTGAGAGCTATGACGGAGTCTACATCATTGATAATGATGAACCCCTTACTTATGCGGATGCGGTCAGTGGACCGGAGTCAGCGAGATGGCTTGAAGCTATGCGCGCCGAGATGGACTCCATGTCAGATAACCAAGTATGGGATTTGGTTGATCCGCCTCCGGGAGTTATCCCTATAGGCTGTAAATGGATCTTCAAGAAGAAGATTGACATGGATGGTAACGTGGTTACCTATAAAGGCAGGCTTGTTGCGAAAGGTTTCAAACAAATCTACGGGATAGATTATGATGAAACTTTCTCACCTGTGGCCATGTTTAAGTCTATTCGGATTCTTTTCGCGATAGCAGCATATTACGATTATGAGATCTGGCAGATGGATGTGAAGACCGCTTTCCTTAATGGAAATCTGGATGAGGATGTGTATATGACACAACCTGAAGGTTTCACTAATCCATCAGATCGTCATAAAATATGCAAGTTAAAGAAGTCCATTTATGGACTGAAACAAGCATCTAGAAGCTGGAATATTCGTTTTGATGATTCAATCTCTGAGTTTGGTTTCATCAAGAACGAGGATGACCCGTGTGTATATAAGAGGTTTAGTGGGAGCGTGATTACTTTCCTAGTCCTCTACGTCGATGCTATCTTAATCATTGGAAACGATATTCCTGAAATGCATGCTGTTAAAGCATGGCTAAGGAAATGTTTCCAGATGAAAGATCTAGGAGAAGCAGCCTATGTATTAGGTGTGAAGATCTACAGGGATAGATCTAAGAGGCTTCTCGGGCTGTGCCAGAGTACTTACATCGATAAAGTCCTGGAGAGATTTCATTTAGAGAATTCTAAACGAGGATATCTTCCAGTCAGACATGGTCTGAATCTTTCGAAGAGTCAGTGTCCACAAACACAGACTGAGAAAGATGAAATGGATAATACGCCTTATGCTTCGGCTATTGGGTCCATTATGTATGCGATGTTGTGTACTCGCCCTGACGTCGCTTACGGGTTAAGCGTGACCAGTCGATTCCAAAGTAATCCAGGTATGGCGCACTGGATTGCAGTCAAGAACATTTTAAAATATCTGCGGAGGACCAAAGATATGTTCTTGATATATGGTGGTCAGGAAGAACTCAGTATAGAAGGATATACTGACGCTTCGTTCCAGTCGGACCAGGATGATTTCCGATCGCAATCAGGCTATGTTTTTAGCTTGAATGGTGGAGCAGTGGTGTGGAAGAGTTTCAAACAGTCTACTGTTGCTGATTCCACAATAGAAGCCGAGTATGTTGCAGCCTCGGAAGCATCCAAGGAGGCAGTGTGGATTCGTAAGTTCGTGAGAGAACTTGGTGTTGTTCCTTCGAGTGCAGATCCTTTGGTTATCTTCTGTGATAACACTGGAGCCATTGCACAAGCAAAGGAACCACGGTCGCACCAGAAGTCCAAGCACATACAGAGACGGTTTCACTTGATCCGGGAGATCATTGATCGTGGCGAGATCAAAATATGCAAGGTTCATACAGACGACAATCTGGCTGACCCGCTTACCAAGCCTCTGGCGCAGCAGAAGCATGAGAAGCACTGTAATAATATGGGTTTGAGATTTCTCAACCATTAGATTAAGTGCAAGTGGGAGATTGTTAGGGTATGCCCTTAAGGCTAATGTTTGAGGCCTTGGGATTATAAAAGTATCATGTAATAAACTCTTGTGTTTAAAAAGGCAATGGTTATTATTCAGTTCGTTACATTGTCTGCTGCAATAACTGTGCTTCTGAATAATGTCTCAATGCTGTTCAGCTAGGCTGACATGCATATGTCCTTAGTCGAGATATCTTGGTGAACATGAGACATCCTTGATATGATTGAGACTAATATGTGTTCTAATCTTATAGGATGCTTCGAGCATGGAATAAGATGTAGACTCATGGGTACATTGGATGTACTGGACAGACCCTACTAGGATATTCAATTGCTTGTCACAATGTGAATAATCCTTGTTTGCATCAAGTGGCACATGTCCTCTGACTTGAGATCACTTGTGTTTCTAGATGATGATTGTCATTGTTTTGAGGTAGTTCAATATCATTTGAAACATAATGATTATAGACTATCTTGGATAATGATCATGAGTCAGGTTAGGACACTAGTGATAGATAAAGGATTGCCGTCTCCTTGTTCAAGGAGTGTGGTGTTCTAAAGGGTGTTGGGGTATGCCCTTAAGCCTAATGTTTGAGGCCTTGGGAATGTATCAGTATCATGTAATAAACTCTTATGTTTATAAAGGCATGGTTGTTATTCAGGTTGTTACCTTGTCTGCTGTAATAAGTGTACTTCTGAATAATGTCTCAAAGCTGTTCAGCTAGGCTGACATGCAGTAAAGTCCTTAGTCGAGATATCTTGGTGAACATGAGACAGCCTTGATATGATTGAGACTAATATGTGTTCTAATCTTATAGGATGCTTCGAGCATGGAATAAGATGTAGACTCATGGGTACATTGTCTGTACTGGACAAGACCCTACTAGGATATTCAATTGCTTGTCACAATGTGAATAATCCTTGTTTGCTGCAAGTGGCACATGTCCTTTGACTTGAGATCACTTGTGTTTCTAAATGATGATTGTCATTGTTTTGAGGTAGTTCAATATCATTTGAAAGATAATGATTATAGACTATCTTGGATAGTGAGCTTGAGTCAGGTTAGGGCACTAGTGATAGATAAAGGATTGCCGTCTCCTTGTTTAAGGAGTGTGATGTTCTAAAGGGGCCCCCTGGATGAGATGATTGAGAAAGTGTATGGCCATACCCAGGTGACAGTGATCATCTGATCTAATCATGCTCATCATATTGGAGTTACATGCTTGACACGCTTGTCCAATAAGAACATCCAGTGGCAAAGGACATATGTATGCCTAGTGAAGTTGATTCACACTTGTACTGTTTTTGGGTGTAGTCTTGGAAGACTCTTTCCTTTATATCGGGAGACAGTGATGTGTTGCTAGATACCCCTCACTGATCGTGATAACGTGAGTTATCGTTACCGACATTTAAAGGAAACCCTTAGGGTCGCACAATTTGATGATATGGCTTACTTAAGTCAGATCGTATGGACTGAATTGTTTGAGTTCAGTTTAAAGGGATTTAATCTCTGATTGTAAGTGAGATCTGGTCTGATCATGTTTGATTGATTGGGGCTTGAGATCGGTAAGCTTCGATTGAGAGATTGGATGCTAGATCGATGAGATCAAGAGCATCAAGAGATCAACGGTTAGATCTGGAGCCTTAGGGTTTAATTTAGATCTAGACTGGATTGCTTGGCTTGGTTCTTAAACCGAACCAAAATTGAACCGGCTCATTAAAGAGCGCTTGGTTCAAATAGAGAACAATTTGCGATTGGGAAATGTTCATGGTCGCATGAAGAAGTGGCTTACTATTTTTAGAAGCCATGTTCACACGTCTCATGTCGCCACTTGCGCTCTCCTATTCTTGCTCTCGCCCCTTCCTCTCGTCACAAGTATTCTCGTGTGGTGAAGGCGGACGAGGAGTAGAAGAAGTTTTTCGCCAAGCAGGTCATCTCATCTCCCTTCACGGATTGGGACTCTTGGAGAGCTTTGCTAGCACAAAGATCGACAAGGAGAAAGTCTTTCTCATCTTGTGTGCGTCATCTCTGGAGGAAAGCCATTTCGCTTTCTGCTTCCAAGACGCCATCTAGAAATGGCATCGGTATGATTTCTTTCTTGCATACAAAAGATTTAATGTTGATTATATAAGATGCATTCGATCCCTAGAAACCCCTTCCGCTGAATTCCATATGCGCCTATTAGGGTTTCACCGCCCCTCTTGGGGACTTACAATTGGTATCAGAGCCTAGGTTCTATGCATCTTTTTATGATTGCTTAACCTTTTGTGATCCTTGTATGCGATTATATGCTTAGATCTAACCTACATGCGAAAGTTACATGTTAAGTTTGCATATTCGAATCTTGATGAATGTTTTCTTGGTGCATGTTGTTGGCGCATGCTTTATGTTTTCTTCAAAACTACTTGACATGCGCGACACACTCTAGATCTAAGGCCTTGCAGTAAACCCTTAGACGGGTTATTAGGGTTGAAGTCACCCCCTAGGTTGGATCCAAAAGTCTGATCAGACCATCTGACAGCCTTGATGGGTTGACCAGGTAGCACCTGTGCGCAAGCACGTGGTGGCTACAGGTCGACTGCAGACAGGCGTGTAGCGATGTCTGATTGAGACAACCGATGAACGCACATGAGTTAGGCCCGGGGTCACACCCGCTTGCCAGACCTCATTGTGGTCGTTCAGCCCTGGCGCATGCATAGTTGACCCTATGGTCGACTCAAGTCAGTTAGGACTTGGTGCATGCAAGGGCAGTGGATCTGACTAGGTTGGATGAGTGGATCCCTAGTAATGGACCGTTGTAAGGTTGTAGGGCACATAAGCAAAATAAAATTGAAGCCCATGGGGTTTTTCGAAAATTTTATTTTAATGATTGGATCACATGTTAATCGATGCCATGTGTATGTTTATTTAATCTTATGTGGGCTGCCCAAATTTAATGTGTGCTGTGCTGGGGCCTGCGTGCCTGGTTAATTTTGTAAATTAATTTTATATTGTGATCTGCGCATCACATTGGTTTAATTTATAAAATGTAATTGACCTGCGTGTCAATCTTGTCTAGATAGTTAAATTTGTAATTTAATTAGACAAGAGCACAGAGCACACTTGGCAGAGGCGCATGCAGCAAGTGGCTTGACCAGGTGGGAGGTCTAGGGTTCGACCCTAGGACCTGGCGCATATTCCTGGTGGGCGCACCAGAGCTGCAGATGGCGCTTGGGCCCTGGTTTGGGCCAGATGAGCAGCAAAAGCCCCATGAAGAAAAAGCAAGTGAAGACTTAAGTTAATTAAGGTCTTACTTTGGTTATGGGCTTTTACCACATAAGATCCATGCTTTCTTTTATTGTTTATATAAGTAGAACAGCATGTTTTAATTTATCTTCTGCTATCACCATAGGAATTGCATGATAGTGAAGAAGATAATAGACCGATAAAATCCAACGCTAAATATCAAGCTCGTAAGCCTTTTGACGCGAAACCTCACTATTCTGACTATCGTTGGAGCCGTGTTGTACCCACTCAGTGGGCACGTCCATCTATCTTCAGACGGTGTGGGATTACACCTGTGTGTTACAGAGTAGGGATTTATCCCTTCTCGTTGCTCAACATAGCACATGGTGGTCCAGGGAGTAGGTCGGGTCAGCTTGACCATGTAGGCTACATATGTGGTGCATATGGTAGCACATGGGGGCAGCCATCTGTGGGGTCAGAGATTGTGTTGTACCAACTCAGTTGGCACAGTCTGCTGGACTGCCCAGATGAAGGGGAATCGCACGGGTTGGCGATTGGCTTGGACAGCCTACCAGAGATTAGTGCTTGTACTCTCTGTGCATCTTATCTCGCCTGAGCGGGACGCGGAGACCAAGTATGAAATCTGGATCCCATCTCACAAAAAGAGTGTTTACTCTTTCGGACTGTTTAATGGATTTTTCAGTCAGATAAAATAGTGAGAAAAAGAATCTTTCTTAAGTCCTGATTGATTCTTAACATTGATACTGACCTTGCTGTTCTTGCATTGTTGTAGATACCTGCAGCAACGAACACCATGAACTTCAATGTGCGATCCCTACTGGAAAGGGAGAAGTTTGCTGGGCCGAACTTCTCTGACTGGTTTGGACACCTTAAGATTATTCTTAAGGCAGAGAGGAAACTGTATGTCCTCGAGACGGCGATACCGCCTCAGCCCGCTCCGAACGCCGCAAGGGCGGTTCGGGAAGCCTATGAAAAGCACGTCAATGATAGCATTGATGTCGCTTGCCTGATGTTAGCGTCTATGACGCCACCGCTGCAGCGTCAGCATGAGGATATGTCTGCTATAGACATGATAGCAAACCTCAAGATGCTGTATACTGCACAGGCGAGGACTGAACGCTATAATTTGACGAAGCTCTTCTTTCAGAGCAAACTGGCTGAAGGGAGCCCAGTAGGAGCTCACGTGCTCAAGATGATTGGGCACAAGGAAGCTCTAGAGAAACTGGGGCATACCATCAACCAGGAGCTTGCTGTGGATATTATTCTGCAGTCTCTCCCGCCTTCATTCGACGCGTTCATTATTAATTTTAATATGAACAAAATCGATTGTACTCCGGCAGAGCTGCTGAATATGCTCCTCACTACTGAGGAGACTCTGAAGGGAAAGCCTTCGACCTCTGTCTTAATAGTTCCTTCCAGGAACAAGAAGAAGGGGAAGAAGGGAAAAGCCCCTGTCAAGAGCTACAGCAAGGCTCTGAAGCAGAAGGTGAAGCGGTCCAAGGAATACAGGTGTTTCCATTGTGGCCAGCTAGGTCACTGGAAAAAGGACTGTAAAGCGCTCCAAGGAGATAAGAGGGGAAGCTTCGCTTCTGGCTCAGGTATTTATGTGACTGAGGTCATGTTTTCTTCTTCTATATCATGGGTGTTGGACACTGCATGTGGAGTTCACATTTGTTCAAATGTGCAGGAACTCAAGAGAAGAAGACAGGTGGGACAGCATGAGGTGGACCTACGCGTTGGAAACGGGGCACGGGTTGCTGCTGTTGCTGTAGGAGACTATTTCATTTCTTTACCATCTGGAATTGTATTGGAACTAGACAATTGTTACTTTGTTCCCAGCATTACTAAGAATATTATCTCCATTCCTGCTCTTGTCAGGAAAGGATTTTCCTTTGAATGCAATATTTCAAAGTGTGTTTTATCTTATGATAATATTGTTTATGCAACTGGTTCAATTAACAATGGGTTATACATGTTGGACATGGAATGTTCTATACAGAAAATTGATATTAAGAAAGCCAAGAATGCTGATGACAGCACCTTGCTATGGCATAGTCGTTTAGGCCATATTAACGAGAAACGCATTAAGCGGTTGCATGATCATGGACTGCTGGGATCATTCTCCTGTGAGGAGATTGATACATGCAAGGCTTGTTTAATGGGTAAAATGACGAAGTCACCTTTTCTTCACAAAGGTCAAAGGGCTTCAGGTTTACTTGACCTTATACACAGTGGTGTGTGTGGGCCATTTAGTAAACATGCCAGAGGTGGCTATCAGTACTTCATTACCTTTACTGATGATTTCAGTAGATATGGGTATGTCTATTTAATGAGACATAAAAGTGAATCTTTTGACAAGTTCAAAGAGTTCAAGAATGAAGTACAAAATCAGCTAGGCCGAAATATCAAGGCACTTCGCTCAGATCGAGGTGGAGAATACCTAAGTCATGCGTTTACTAACTATTTAAAGGAGTGTGGGATTATCTCACAGCTCACTCCGCCAGGAACACCGCAATGGAATGGTGTGTCCGAGAGGAGAAATAGAACGTTACTTGATATGGTTCGTTCTATGATGAGTCAGGCTACTCTTCCATATTCCTTTTGGGGTTTTGCACTGGAAACAGCTGCAAAAGTACTAAACCGAGTGCCATCCAAGGCCGTTTCTAAGACCCCATATGAATTATGGTATGGGAAACAGCCGAGCTTGACATTTATCAGGATCTGGGGCTGCGAGGCTTATGTCAAAAAGCTCGCCTCTGGGAAACTAGAGAGCAGATCTGACAAATGTATCTTTGTCGGTTACCCTAAGGAAACTAAGGGTTATTATTTCTTCGATCCCAAAGAGAACAAGGTATTTGTTGCTCGGACGGCCATATTTCTTGAGAAGGAGTTTCTTCTACAAGAGGCCAGTGGGAGAGAAATAAAGCTGGATGAGAATCCAGAGGAAGGACAAAGTGATCAAGCACAGTTGGATGAGCCTGAGCCGGTAGATCAGGATATTGAACAACCTGAGGCTCAAATATCACGGGAACCGCGAAGATCGGGAAGGATTCGTCGACAGCCTGAGCGCTATGACGGAGTCTACATCATAGATAATGATGAACCCCTCACTTATGCGGATGCGGTCAGTGGACCGGAGTCAGCGAGATGGCTTGAAGCTATGCGCGCCGAGATGGACTCCATGTCAGATAACCAAGTCTGGGATTTGGTTGATCCGCCTCCGGGAGTAATCCCTATAGGCTGTAAATGGATCTTCAAGAAGAAGATTGACATGGATGGTAACGTAGTTACCTATAAAGGCAGGCTAGTTGCGAAAGGTTTCAAACAAATCTACGGGATAGATTATGATGAAACTTTCTCACCTGTAGCTATGTTTAAGTCTATTCGGATTCTTTTCGCGATAGCTGCATATTATGATTATGAGATTTGGCAAATGGATGTGAAAACAGCTTTCCTGAATGGAAATCTGGATGAGGATGTGTACATGACACAACCAGAAGGTTTCACTGATCCATCAGATCGTCATAAGATATGCAAGTTAAAGAAGTCTATTTATGGACTTAAGCAGGCATCAAGAAGCTGGAACATTCGTTTTGATGAATCAGTCACTGAATTTGGTTTCATCAAGAACGAGGATGACCCGTGTGTATATAAGAGGTTTAGTGGGAGCGTGATTACTTTCCTAGTCCTCTACGTCGATGATATCTTGATCATTGGAAACGACATTCCTGAAATGCATGCGGTTAAGGCATGGTTAAGGAAATGTTTCCAAATGAAAGATCTAGGAGAAGCAGCCTATGTGTTAGGTGTGAAGATCTACAGGGATAGATCTAAGAGGCTTCTCGGGTTGTGCCAGAGTACTTACATCGATAAAGTCCTGGAGAGATTTCATTTAGAGAATTCTAAACGAGGATATCTTCCAGTCAGACATGGTCTGAATCTTTCGAAGAGTCAGTGTCCACAAACACAGACTGAGAAAGATGAAATGGACAATACGCCTTATGCTTCGGCTATTGGATCCATTATGTATGCGATGTTGTGTACTCGCCCAGACGTTGCTTACGGGTTAAGCGTGACCAGTCGGTTCCAAAGTAATCCAGGTCAGACACACTGGATTGCAGTCAAGAACATCTTAAAATATCTGCGGAGGACCAAAGATATGTTCTTGATATTTGGTGGTCAGGAAGAACTCAGTATTGAAGGATATACTGATGCTTCGTTCCAGTCTGACCAGGATGATTTCCGATCGCAATCAGGCTATGTTTTTAGCTTGAATGGAGGAGCAGTGGTGTGGAAGAGTTTCAAACAGTCAACTGTTGCTGATTCCACAACAGAAGCCGAGTATGTTGCAGCCTCGGAAGCATCCAAGGAGGCAGTGTGGATTCGTAAGTTCGTGAGAGAACTTGGTGTTGTTCCTTCGAGTGCAGATCCTTTGGTTATCTTCTGTGATAACACTGGGGCAATCGCACAAGCAAAGGAACCACGGTCGCACCAGAAGTCCAAGCACATACAGAGACGGTTTCACTTGATCAGGGAGATCATAGATCGCGGCGAGATCAAAGTCTGCACGGTTCATACAGATGACAATCTGGCAGACCCGCTTACCAAGCCTCTGGCGCAGCAGAAGCATGAGAAGCACTGTAATAACATGGGTTTGAGATTTCTCAACCATTAGATTAAGTGCAAGTGGGAGATTGTTGGGGTATGCCCTTAAGCCTAATGTTTGAGGCCTTGGGAATGTATCAGTATCATGTAATAAACTCTTATGTTTATAAAGGCATGGTTGTTATTCAGGTTGTTACCTTGTCTGCTGTAATAAGTGTACTTCTGAATAATGTCTCAAAGCTGTTCAGCTAGGCTGACATGCAGTAAAGTCCTTAGTCGAGATATCTTGGTGAACATGAGATAGCCTTGATATGATTGAGACTAATATGTGTTCTAATCTTATAGGATGCTTCGAGCATGGAATAAGATGTAGACTCATGGGTACATTGGATGTACTGGACAGACCCTACTAGGATATTCAATTGTTTGTCACAATGTGAATATTCCTTGATTGCGACAAGTGGCACATTTCCTCTGACTTGAGATCACTTGTGTTTCTAAATGATGATTGTCATTGTTTTGAGGTAGTTCAATAACATTTGAAACATAATGATTATAGACTATCTTGGATAATGAACTTGAGTCAGGTTAGGGCACTAGTGATAGACAAAGGATTGCCGTCTCCTTGTTTAAGGAGTGTGATGTTCTTAAGGGGCCCCCTGGATGAGATGATTGAGAAAGTGTATGGCCATACCCAGGTGACAGTGATCATCTGATCTAATCATGCTCATCATATTGGAGTTACAAGCTTGACACGCTTGTCCAATAAGAACATCCAGTGGCAAAGGACATATGTATGCCTAGTGAAGTTGATTCACACTTGTACTGTTTTTGGGTGTAGTCTTGGAAGACTCTTTCCTTTATATCGGGAGACAGTGATGTGTTGCTAGATACCCCTCACTGATCGTGATAACGTGAGTTATCGTTACCGACATTTAAAGGAAACCCTTAGGGTCGCAGAATTTGATGATATGGCTTACTTAAGTCAGATCGTGTGGACTGAATTGTTTGAGTTCAGTTTAAAGGGATTTAATCTCTGATTGTAAGTGAGATCTGGTCTGATCATGTTTGATTGATTGGGGCTTGAGATCGGTAAGCTTCGATTGAGAGATTGGATGCTAGATCGATGAGATCAAGAGCATCAAGAGATCAACGGTTAGATCTGGAGCCTTAGGGTTTAATTTAGATCTAGACTGGATTGCTTGGCTTGGTTCTTAAACCGAACCAAAATTGAACCTGCTCATTAAAGAGCGCTTGGTTCAAATAGAGAACAATTTGCGATTGGGAAATGTTCATGGTCGCATGAAGAAGTGGCTTACTATTTTTAGAAGCCATGTTCACACGTCTCATGTCGCCACTTGCGCTCTCCTATTCTTGCTCTCGCCCCTTCCTCTCGTCACAAGTATTCTCGTGTGGTGAAGGCGGACGAGGAGTAGAAGAAGTTTTTCGCCAAGCAGGTCATCTCATCTCCCTTCACGGATTGGGACTCTTGGAGAGCTTTGCTAGCACAAAGATCGACAAGGAGAAAGTCTTTCTCATCTTGTGTGCGTCATCTCTGGAGGAAAGCCATTTCGCTTTCTGCTTCCAAGACGCCATCTAGAAATGGCATCGGTATGATTTCTTTCTTGCATACAAAAGATTTAATGTTGATTATATAAGATGCATTCGATCCCTAGAAACCCCTTCCGCTGAATTCCATATGCGCCTATTAGGGTTTCACCGCCCCTCTTGGGGACTTACAAAGGGGCCCCCCTGAATGAGATGATTGAGAAAGTGTATAGCAATACCCAGGTGACTATGTTCATCTGATCTAATCATGCTCATCATATTGGAGTCACAGGCTTGACACGCTTGTCCAATAAGAACATCCAGTGCCAAAGGAAACATGTATGCCTAGTGAAGTGCATTCACCCTTGTGCTGTGTTTTGGGAGTAGTCTTGGAAGACTCTTTCCTTTATATTGGGAGACAGTGATGTGTTGCTAGATACCCCTCACTGATCGTGATAACGAAAGTTATCGTTACCGACATTTAAAGGAAACCCTCAGGGTCGCACAATTTGATGATATGGCTTACTTGAGTCAGATCGTGTGGACTGAATTGTTTGGGTTCAGTTTAAAGGGATTTAATCTCTGATTGTAAGTGAGATCTGGTCTGATCATGTTTGATTGATTAGGGCTTGAGATCGGTAAGCTTCGATCGAGAGAGGTGATGCTAGATCGGTGAGATCAGGTGTAAGATCCAAGGATCTTAAGTCCTGGTAAGCATTAATTTTAATTTAAATAAAATTATTGACTGAGTTATTATTCCTGAGTATTGATTGTTAATTTATGATAAATTAATTAGAGATTTTTGGTTATCAATTTATAGTTAATTAACTAGTTGTTGTTAATTAACTGGTTTATTGATTGATAATTTAGAATAAAGTAATTAGACCTTATTGGTTAATTAATTAAACCCTTATTGGATATTAATTAAATCCTTATTGGATTTGTGGTTAAGTAAAATAATTAATTGGATATTAGATTTCAAATTCAAATTAATTAAGTTCTAATCGGATTAACTAATTGGGTTTTAAAATTCGAATTTAGTTAGTTAAATGGGTTAAACCTATTTGAATTAATGGGTTAATAGGTTAAAAATTTAAAACCGAAAATTTTGAATTAGTGATTCGGTTAGGAAGGAAATCATTGGCGATTTTTGAGTCTTGAGAAAACCTTGGAGCGGCTAGGGCAAGGGAGAAGGCGATCTTGGTGTTCTTGAAGAGTTCTTGGCGATTTTTCTCCATCTTCTTCCCTTGGCCGAAATTCTTGAGTGGGTGGTGGAGTTTCTTTGGCGTCTTCCTAGAAGAATTTCAAAGGCTTTGAACGATTTTGTTGAGGAGATTTTAACCTAAGTTTCAAGGTGAGTGGTGTGTCTTTTTGATTCCTAACAATTGGGTTGTGTTATTTGATGCTTTAGATGGATTAGAAATTTGTAATGTAAAAACCGAACACTCAAGACTTATTTTTGTTATAAACCGAAAGTTACAATGATATGTTTGTTATGGAAAATCGAATTTAAGGATATGTCTTCATGAGATTCTTGTTAACTAGGGGTTTAATTTAAGTTGGAAAGTTTGATCATGCTAAAAAGCGAATTGGTGCTATTTATTCATGAAAATCGAAACTTGATTTTAATTTTGATATTGTGGTTAACATGTTTACATGTGAATTGAATCTTGATAATTCTCCATGAAAACATAGTTTAGGGGATCTTTCATGAAAACCGAATGTGAGACATGTTTCCATGAAAACCGAATTTAGGGTACTTATTGTATGTGATTTTGGTAATATTAAATCAGTGATTTTGGTATGATTTTGGTAATATTAAATCAGTGATTTATTAGTATGAAATTTATGTTAATTGTTTGTGAAAACTGAATTTTGATGTTTGTAGTTACATGGAATAATGTGTAAAATTATATGGATATATGGTTTAGTTTTATGTAATTTTATGAATGCTCGAGAACATTGGGTGATGATTTAATTTTATGAATGTAATGTTATGTTATAAAACTCACGTTTATTTAATTAAGACCATGTATTCATGTTTGAGAACATTGGGTGATAATTTAGCAAAATTACACTGAACTGACCAGCCTGAAATTTAAGGACTACGCTATGTTATGTGATTTTCTATGTTTTGTGATTTTTTAAATATTACGTGTTATGTTATATGATTTTTACCAATATGTATGATTATGTGACTTTTGAACAATATGTGTTATGTGATGGGTTTTGTGAATTTGGAAAATTATGGATTATGTGAAATTGGAAAATTAGGTGGTTATGTGATGGTTAGGACTAAGGCTAGGTGTAACTATGAACTCAAGGAGATAGTCCTTATGTGATATGTTCAGGGTTTGAATTTCAGCCCTGTATTGTGATATGTGAGGGGGTTGATGATCAGCCTGCCTATTATGATTATTGTGATGGGGGTTGATGTTCAGCCTGCCCGATGTGATTTTTTGTGATGACTATCCTAGAGTCTAGTTTACACTTAGGAGTCCACCTTTGTGAAATATGTCCACCTTTGTGAAATATGAAATAAGATATGTCTGTTGTCCAGTAGGAACCTTTTGGGAGAACGGGTTTTGACCCAAAGTGCCATGTCTTGGACGGACAGGGGCCACCTCTTGATGTCATTACTCTTTTATGTGTTGGGAATGATATAAGACCCAAAGTGCCATGTCTTGATCAGACAGGGGCCACCTCTTGATGTCATCATTCTCGTTTTGTGTTGGGAATGATATAAGACCCAAAGTGCCATGTCTTGATCAGACAGGGGCCACCTCTTGATGTCATCATTCTCGATTTGTGTTATGGCGTGATAGACCAACGTGCCACGTCTTGACCAGGCGGGGGCCACCTCTTGATTCTATTCACTGTCCATGTTTGTGTTGCATGTGATTTGCAGCTCCCAGTGCTTTGGCCAAGCCGGGTTAGACCATATTGGTCACTACTGAATATGCTGGACAACTAGGTTAAATATGTGTTGGTATGTTTAGTTGGGTTAGAATATGTGTGTTCGGTTGGTTTAGAGTATAACTCTAGAACCTGAGGTTATTATATGTTAGTGTGTACATTTGACTGCTTATATGACTTTTGCATTGAATTGTTGTTATATGTTGACATGATATCCTGTTAAAGATTTTTAAAAAAATAATTTGCCTATATTTTTGAGTGTATGTTCTGGATGGTCAATTAGACTATCCACTCACTGGGCTGTGTAGCTCACCCCTCACTATTTTCAGGTGTAGAGCAGGGGCGCAGTTAGCATTATATGGATGCTGTGAATTATGCTTAATGAATTTATGATGCCGGTTGTGGCCTTAATGTGTTTATGCTTATGATGCTGGTTGTGGCTAAACCCTATGAGTTATATGAACTTTGTGAGTCATGTGAATTGTGTGAATTTGTGTTGCTAGACTGTGGCAGTTAAATGATTTTGATTTAAGTGTCACCGCGGGCTTCAGCCTGGTTTCGGTGTTTGGTATGAATTTGTAAAAATCGATTTTGTGATTTTGTTTTGATTTCGGCTTGATGTGTATTCTATGTAATCGGTTTTGATATACCCTGTAACTTGCATATGTCTAGTGCAAGTATTGCCTGGTGGCAGGTACCTTTATGAATTTTATGAATTTGAAACGGTTTTGATATAACTGTTGCCTTGCATATGTCTAGTGCAAGGATTGCGTGGTGGCAGGTACCCTTATGTGATTTATGAGATTTGTGTTTTGTGAATTTGTATGTATGGATAGTTTATGAATTTTGAAATTTTTCAGATCGTGTTTTTCTTGAACTCGGTTTTACCTAGCATATGAATCGATCTTATATGAAACATCCTGGTTCTTTTATGAATTGTATAGCTTGATTTGGGGTTAAGAATGTGGGATGTTACAGAATGGTATCAGAGCAGTTGGCTAGCTAAAACTTAGTTTGGGGGAAAACATGTTTGTGTATTGCTAGACACCTAATAGGTTTATGTTTGTTTTCCTGACTATGATATGTGTGTGACTATGATATGTGCGTGTAGGAATTTGAATTTAAGATGGTGCGAACCAGAGGTAATGCTGGTGATGAGGGCGAGCAGGCCCCGAATCTCTCGAGAGCTATTGAGGCTCTGACTGGCATGGTACAACAACAAGGTGCTATGATAGAGAGGCAAGCTCAGATGCTGCAGCAGCAGCAGACTCAGCACCAAGAAGCACAACAGCAGCTTTTGCAGCAGCTGACTCGAGAGAGACCCCAGACTACTACTCGAGTGGTGGGGGATGACTCTCAGGAGGGCGCTCACAGGCGCTATGCTTCACTTGTGAGTGAATTCCAGAAGCTGGGTCCTAGCTCATTTTATGGAGGCTCAGAATCCAGTACTGCTGAGAACTGGCAGTTGTGCTTGGAAAAGATTTTCCAAGTCATGCGCTGCTCAGATGAGGATAAGTTATGTCTGACCACCTATATGATGCGTGGTGACGCAGATGAGTGGTGGAAAGGCGTGGTGAGACTAGCAGCAGAAAAACATGAATCAGTAGATTGGTCTTACTTCTTGTCTCAATTTAATGAGAAGTACTTCCCAGACAGCTTGGTGGAGGACCGAGAGGTGGCATTTATTCACCTGGAGCAGGGTGATATGACAGTGGACCAGTATGAGCTGCAGTTCACTAAGCTGGGAAAGTATGCTCCTCACCTGATAAACACTGAAAAGAGGAGAGCTACTAAGTTTCTCAGAGGTCTCAGATGGGATATTCGAGGGCAGGTTGGTGCTCAGCACTTGGAGACCTATGTTGAGACAGTTGGGCGAGCACGCACTATAGAGAGGTATATATCTGAGAGGAGTTCTCATGCTACGGTGACAGTAGTTCCTGCAGCTGAGGCGGCGGTTCCTCAGTATGGCAGTGGCGGCAAGGGTAAGAAGTACCCTAAACACAAGGACTACAAGAAGAGCCGGTATAAGCCTTACTCTTACAAGGCACCACAGCAGTCTAGGGATGCACCGCAGCAGTTCAGGGATGCCAGGGACGTGAGAACCAGTATCACAGAGGACCGGACTTGCAGTTATTGTGGGCTCAAGGGACATCTAGTGAAAGATTGTCATAGGAAGAATGGCGTGTGCTTCAGGTGTAAGAAACCAGGGCACATGGCTAAGGACTGCAAAGAGCCTGAGATACAGCCTAGAGGCGCAGATAAGCCTACAGTCCAGACCCGAGTGTATGCTGTGGCTGAGAAGGATACACGAGCTTCCCGATCCGTTGTGGAAGGTACATTATTTGTATTTGATCAGTTAGCTCGTATTTTATTTGACCCTGGTGCAAATTTATCTTTTGTATCTGTTAAGTTTGCTGCATGTTTACCTGTGTCCCCTAAGATGCTAGAGTATGTTGTGTCTGTCAGTACTCCCTTAGGAAAATCATTATCTACAGACACTGTATGCGCTGATTGTGTAGTGCATGTAGGGGGCTATGAGTTTCTGGTAGATTTAATCCTCCTAGACATGCAAGACTATGATGTCATTCTAGGTATGGATTGGTTGTCTTCGCATCATGCTTCTGTGGATTGCTTTGAGAAAGTAATCACTTTGAATATGTTTGATGGGAATCGAATTTTTGTGAGAGGTCTAGTGTCAGACCAAGGACCACATGTGATATCTTTCCTGCAGGCCAGGAAGTTACTTGCTAGTGGGTGCAAGGGTTATCTTGCGCATGTTAAGTTGCAAGAGGATTCTACTTCTGATCTGACTCAGATGGAGGTGGTGAAAGAATTTCCGGATGTGTTCTCTGAGGAATTTTCAGGCTTGCCACCAATAAGAGAAGTAGAATTTGGCATTGAGTTGGCGCCAGGTATGGCACCTATCTCCAGAGCTCCTTATCGTATGGCTACTTCAGAGTTGGCCGAGCTTAAGAAACAGCTGGAGGAATTGTTAGAGAAAGGATATATTCGGCCTAGTGCTTCTCCTTGGGGAGCGCCAGTGTTATTTGTGAAGAAAAAAGATGGAACCCTGAGGATGTGTATAGATTACAGGCAATTGAACCAAGTGACTATCAAGAATAAGTATCCTCTTCCCAGAATTGATGATCTATTTGATCAGTTACAGGGAGCTACAGTGTTCTCTAAGATTGATCTGAGATCAGGGTATTATCAGCTTAGAGTCAAGGATGAGGATATATTTAAGACTGCTTTCAGGACCAGGTATGGGCATTTCGAATTCTTGGTTATGCCTTTTGGACTGACAAATGCACCTGCTGTTTTCATGGATTTGATGAACAGGGTATTCCATGAGCTGCTTGATTCTTGTGTGGTAGTCTTCATAGACGATATTTTGGTATACTCTCAGACTACTTCAGATCATGTCAGTGACTTGCGCAGAGTGCTGGAGGTTCTGAGGAAGAATCGGTTGTATGCCAAGGCTAGTAAGTGTGAATTCTGGCTGGAAAAGATCAGTTTTCTGGGACATGTGATTTCTGGTCAGGGGGTGTCTGTGGATCCAGTTAAAGTGCAAGCTATCCTTGATTGGGGAAGACCGACTAGTGCTACTGAGATCAGGAGTTTTCTGGGTTTGGCAGGTTATTACCGGAGATTCGTTGAGGGATTCTCCAAGCTGGCGGGTCCTTTAACTAAGTTGACCAGAAAGGAAGCTAAGTTTATTTGGGATGACAAGTGTGAAGAGAGCTTCCAAGAGCTGAAGAGAAGGTTGACTAGTACACCGATCCTCATTATACCTAGTGATGGGGAAAGGTTTACTGTTTATACAGATGCTTCTGGCAAAGGGTTGGGTTGTGTCTTGATGCAGAAGGGTTCTGTGGTAGCCTATGCTTCGAGACAACTGAAGCAGTATGAATTGAACTACCCTACTCATGATTTAGAGTTGGCGGCTGTAGTCTTTGCTTTGAAGATATGGCGTCACTATTTGTTGGGTCAAGAGTTTGATCTGTTTACTGATCACCAAAGTCTCAAGTATATCTTCACTCAGAAGGAGTTGAACATGAGACAGAGAAGATGGATGGAGTTGATCAAAGATTATGACTTCTCTATTCAGTATCAGGCTGGAAAGGCCAATGTGGTGGCGGATGCACTGAGCAGGCATCCAGTTACTTCAGTAGCTGCACTAGGGGTCAGTGAGTGGCAGTTACTGCAGGAGTTCAGAGATCTCAGGATCAGTGTTTCTCCTAGAGTTCAGACTGGTTATGTGGCTTTTCTCAGAGTACAGTCTGCTTTGTTGCAGAAGATCAGAGATCAGCAGTCTGTGGATCCGAAATTAGTTCAGATCAGGGATAATCTGGTTGATGGCGCAGTTCAGGATTTTAGCCTGTTTGATGATGGTATTCTTCGGTTTCGTGGAAGGGTATGTGTCCCTGAGGAACCGAGCTTGAGGAAAGAAATATTGGAGGACAGCCATAACTCCAAATATTCTCTACATCCTGGCGTGACTAAGATGTATCAGGACCTCAAGAAAAGTTTTTGGTGGCCGGGTATGAAGAAAGAAGTGCTTGATTTTGTCTCTAGGTGTTTGACCTGTCAGACTGTAAAGGCTGAACACCAGAAGCCTGGTGGTTTGTTACAGTCTCTTCCTATTCCTGAGTGGAAGTGGGAATGCATCAGTATGGATTTTGTGTGTGGTTTGCCCAGAACCAGATTGGGTCATGATGCTATTTGGGTGATTGTTGATAGACTCACCAAATCAGCCCATTTTCTTCCGATTAAAATGACTTATTCTTTAGAGAGACTGGCCAGGTTGTACATTGATGAGATAGTCAGATTACATGGAGTGCCAGTTGATATTGTGTCTGATAGGGATTCTCGATTCCTGTCCAGATTTTGGAGGAGTTTACAGGAGGGTTTGGGTACTAAGTTGAGTTTTAGTACAGCATACCATCCTCAGTCTGATGGCCAGACAGAGCGTACTATACAGACTCTAGAGGATTTGTTGAGAGCCTATGTGGTTGATTGGAGTTCTGAGTGGAACCGGGATCTATCTTTGATAGAGTTCACTTATAATAATAGTTTCCACTCCAGTATTCAAATGGCTCCTTATGAGGCTTTGTATGGGAGAAGGTGTAGGACTCCCTTGTGTTGGGAAGAAACTGGTGACAGAATGATTTTGAGATCTGATGCAGTACAGGAGACTACTGATAAGGTTAGAGAGATCCGGGATAAACTGAAGATTGCTCGGGACAGACAGAAGAGTTATGCTGATAACCGTCGTCGTTCTTTGGAGTTTATGGTAGGAGACCATGTGTTCTTGAAGGTGTCGCCTACTAAGGGTGTTATGAGATTTGGCAAAAAGGGCAAGTTGAGCCCTAGGTTTGTAGGCCCTTTTGATATTATTGAGAGAGTCGGTCCAGTGGCTTACCGATTAGCTTTACCTCCTGCTATGAATCATGTACATAATGTATTCCATGTCTCTGCTTTGAGGAAATATCATCCCGATCCATCTCATGTGTTGGAGTTGGAACCTCTTCAGATTCAGAGTGATTTGACTTTCGAGGAAAGACCTCTCCGGATTGTTGATAGAAAGGATAAAGTTCTGAGGAACAAGACTATACCTTTGGTAAAGGTTATCTGGGGAAATCAGTCAGTTGAAGAAGCGACATGGGAAACTGAAGCTGATATGAGGGAAAATTATGCTTACCTCTTTGATGATATGGATGCTGAGCTTTAGAGGACTAAAGCTTTATAAGGAGGGAGGAATGTAAGATCCAAGGATCTTAAGTCCTGGTAAGCATTAATTTTAATTTAAATAAAATTATTGACTGAGTTATTATTCCTGAGTATTGATTGTTAATTTATGATAAATTAATTAGAGATTTTTGGTTATCAATTTATAGTTAATTAACTAGTTGTTGTTAATTAACTGGTTTATTGATTGATAATTTAGAATAAAGTAATTAGACCTTATTGGTTAATTAATTAAACCCTTATTGGATATTAATTAAATCCTTATTGGATTTGTGGTTAAGTAAAATAATTAATTGGATATTAGATTTCAAATTCAAATTAATTAAGTTCTAATCGGATTAACTAATTGGGTTTTAAAATTCGAATTTAGTTAGTTAAATGGGTTAAACCTATTTGAATTAATGGGTTAATAGGTTAAAAATTTAAAACCGAAAATTTTGAATTAGTGATTCGGTTAGGAAGGAAATCATTGGCGATTTTTGAGTCTTGAGAAAACCTTGGAGCGGCTAGGGCAAGGGAGAAGGCGATCTTGGTGTTCTTGAAGAGTTCTTGGCGATTTTTCTCCATCTTCTTCCCTTGGCCGAAATTCTTGAGTGGGTGGTGGAGTTTCTTTGGCGTCTTCCTAGAAGAATTTCAAAGGCTTTGAACGATTTTGTTGAGGAGATTTTAACCTAAGTTTCAAGGTGAGTGGTGTGTCTTTTTGATTCCTAACAATTGGGTTGTGTTATTTGATGCTTTAGATGGATTAGAAATTTGTAATGTAAAAACCGAACACTCAAGACTTATTTTTGTTATAAACCGAAAGTTACAATGATATGTTTGTTATGGAAAATCGAATTTAAGGATATGTCTTCATGAGATTCTTGTTAACTAGGGGTTTAATTTAAGTTGGAAAGTTTGATCATGCTAAAAAGCGAATTGGTGCTATTTATTCATGAAAATCGAAACTTGATTTTAATTTTGATATTGTGGTTAACATGTTTACATGTGAATTGAATCTTGATAATTCTCCATGAAAACATAGTTTAGGGGATCTTTCATGAAAACCGAATGTGAGACATGTTTCCATGAAAACCGAATTTAGGGTACTTATTGTATGTGATTTTGGTAATATTAAATCAGTGATTTTGGTATGATTTTGGTAATATTAAATCAGTGATTTATTAGTATGAAATTTATGTTAATTGTTTGTGAAAACTGAATTTTGATGTTTGTAGTTACATGGAATAATGTGTAAAATTATATGGATATATGTTTTAGTTTTATGTAATTTTATGAATGCTCGAGAACATTGGGTGATGATTTAATTTTATGAATGTAATGTTATGTTATAAAACTCACGTTTATTTAATTAAGACCATGTATTCATGTTTGAGAACATTGGGTGATAATTTAGCAAAATTACACTGAACTGACCAGCCTGAAATTTAAGGACTACGCTATGTTATGTGATTTTCTATGTTTTGTGATTTTTTAAATATTACGTGTTATGTTATATGATTTTTACCAATATGTATGATTATGTGACTTTTGAACAATATGTGTTATGTGATGGGTTTTGTGAATTTGGAAAATTATGGATTATGTGAAATTGGAAAATTAGGTGGTTATGTGATGGTTAGGACTAAGGCTAGGTGTAACTATGAACTCAAGGAGATAGTCCTTATGTGATATGTTCAGGGTTTGAATTTCAGCCCTGTATTGTGATATGTGAGGGGGTTGATGATCAGCCTGCCTATTATGATTATTGTGATGGGGGTTGATGTTCAGCCTGCCCGATGTGATTTTTTGTGATGACTATCCTAGAGTCTAGTTTACACTTAGGAGTCCACCTTTGTGAAATATGTCCACCTTTGTGAAATATGAAATAAGATATGTCTGTTGTCCAGTAGGAACCTTTTGGGAGAACGGGTTTTGACCCAAAGTGCCATGTCTTGGTCGGACAGGGGCCACCTCTTGATGTCATTACTCTTTTATGTGTTGGGAATGATATAAGACCCAAAGTGCCATGTCTTGATCAGACAGGGGCCACCTCTTGATGTCATCATTCTCGTTTTGTGTTGGGAATGATATAAGACCCAAAGTGCCATGTCTTGATCAGACAGGGGCCACCTCTTGATGTCATCATTCTCGATTTGTGTTATGGCGTGATAGACCAACGTGCCACGTCTTGACCAGGCGGGGGCCACCTCTTGATTCTATTCACTGTCCATGTTTGTGTTGCATGTGATTTGCAGCTCCCAGTGCTTTGGCCAAGCCGGGTTAGACCATATTGGTCACTACTGAATATGCTGGACAACTAGGTTAAATATGTGTTGGTATGTTTAGTTGGGTTAGAATATGTGTGTTCGGTTGGTTTAGAGTATAACTCTAGAACCTGAGGTTATTATATGTTAGTGTGTACATTTGACTGCTTATATGACTTTTGCATTGAATTGTTGTTATATGTTGACATGATATCCTGTTAAAGATTTTTAAAAAAATAATTTGCCTATATTTTTGAGTGTATGTTCTAGATGGTCAATTAGACTATCCACTCACTGGGCTGTGTAGCTCACCCCTCACTATTTTCAGGTGTAGAGCAGGGGCGCAGTTAGCATTATATGGATGCTGTGAATTATGCTTAATGAATTTATGATGCCGGTTGTGGCCTTAATGTGTTTATGCTTATGATGCCGGTTGTGGCTAAACCCTATGAGTTATATGAACTTTGTGAGTCATGTGAATTGTGTGAATTTGTGTTGCCAGACTGTGGCAGTTAAATGATTTTGATTTAAGTGTCACCGCGGGCTTCAGCCTGGTTTCGGTGTTTGGTATGAATTTGTAAAAATCGATTTTGTGATTTTGTTTTGATTTCGGCTTGATGTGTATTCTGTGTAATCGATTTTGATATACCCTGTAACTTGCATATGTCTAGTGCAAGTATTGCCTGGTGGCAGGTACCTTTATGAATTTTATGAATTTGAAACGGTTTTGATATAACTGTTGCCTTGCATATGTCTAGTGCAAGGATTGCGTGGTGGCAGGTACCCTTATGTGATTTATGAGATTTGTGTTTTGTGAATTTGTATGTATGGATAGTTTATGAATTTTGGAATTTTTCAGATCGTGTTTTTCTTGAACTCGGTTTTACCTAGCATATGAATCGATCTTATATGAAACATCCTGGTTCTTTTATGAATTGTATAGCTTGATTTGGGGTTAAGAATGTGGGATGTTACATCAGGAGCATCAGGAGATGAACGGTTAGATCTTGAACCTTAGGGTTTGATATGATCTAGACCAAAGGGGGCTTGGGCTTATTTGATTTGGTTTGTTGAACCAAATGCAATTGAACCAAAAGAGAACCGGTTCACTTATGTGAACGCATGGTTCGAAAGGGTGAAGGCGTTTTGGTCGTTTATGAGTGCATGCTTCCATTTATGGTAAGTCATCAAGGCCTCTTCTTCAAAACGCCTAACGCCAAGCCGTTCACCACTTGACTTCATTTCGCTTGGCTTCTTGCAATTTGCGTGTGGAGAAGAGGTGGACGAACGTGTGGAGCTCTAGCCCAAGCAAGATCTCGTCTCCCATCCCTTCCATTCGGCAAGGACACTTGAAGATCTTTGCTAGCACAAAGATCAACAAGAAGAAGCCATCTCTCTTATTGTGTGCGTCACTTGTGGAGAAGATCTCTCTTGGTCTTTGCTTCCAAGCCGCCTCCTTCTCATGGCCATGGTAACGCATCTTTCACTTGATGTTTAAGTTGATCATATGAATGTATAGCATGCGATCAAATGTGAAACCCTAATTCCGCTGCTAAAACAAAGAAAGGTCACTTGCGCCCCCCTCTTGAAAGGGGTACTCACCTTAGGGTTTCTCGCTCCCCCTAGAAGGGGACCCCAACACCAATATGATGAGCATGATTAGATCAGATGAACATAGTCATCTGGGTATGGCTATACACTTTCTCAATCATCTCATCCAGGGGGCCCCTTTAGAACATCACACTCCTTAAACAAGGAGACGGCAATCCTATGTCTATCACTAGTGCCCTAACCTGACTCAAGCTCACCATCCAAGATAGTCTATAACCATTATGTTTCAAATGATATTGAACTACCTCAAAACAATGACAATCATCATTTAGAAAACACAAGTGATCTCAAGTCAGAGGAAATGTTCCACTTGTTACAATCAAGGATTATTCACATTGTGACAAGCAATTGAATAACCTAGTAGGGTCTGTCCAGTACATCCAATGTACCCATGAGTCTACATCTTATTCCATGCTCGAAGCATCCTATAAGATTAGAACACATATTAGTCTTAACCATATCAAGGCTGTCTCATGTTCACCAAGATATCTTGACTAAGGACATAACTGCATGTCAGCCTAGCTGAACAGCTTTGAGACATTATTCAGAAGTACATTTATTTCAGCAGACAATGTAAGAAACTGAATAATAACCATGCCTTTATAAACATAAAAGTTTATTACATGATACTGATACAATCCCAAGGCCTCAAACATTAGCCTTAAGGGCATACCCCAACAGCCCCCACTAGAGAATTGCCCCCGATGGCCGCGCCCACACGGCGGCGTGCCCACGAGGATGAATGGGGTCACCCGCGACTTCATGAGGTCCCTAGGAACCCAAGTTACGGTGATGATTGTTGGGAAACCCCGGGGACATTTTACAATATTTTCAGAGTCATGGACATACATATTACGCTGTGGAAGAATGTCCCCGAAATAGGCCGGTCCCAAAAACCCAGTGAAGATCGCAAGCAAAGGAGTCGACACGATGAGTTAGGAAATACTTAAGAGCAATTTGGAGTGATGCCGATGTAGGTGCCCAAGTGTGCACCCTCTGCAGTCTCACACACACGGATCTCTTGAGTTCTCTTCTTCCACGCCCGGTGCTAGCCTTGGGAAGAAGATCCAAGCCTTAGGGAGATGCTCTACTTCACTTGCGCCACCAAGAGAGATGATGCGCCAAGGGAAGAATTAAACAAGCCAAGCCGCCAAGAGGAAAGGAAGGACAAACTCTCGGCTATGGAAGAAGGAAGATGCGCCCTTGCTCCTAGCACTCGCCCCTCTCCTTGTGTTCACGCCTTCAAGGATTGATCACTGTTGGAGGGCTCAGCTAGGTGCTCTTTTATAGGGCAAGAGGCGGTTCATGAAAGGCTAGGATCAAGACAAGTGGGCGGCTAGGATGAGAAGGTTTGAGACAAGGAAAGTCTCCAAGACATTTCCATAATTCTCATTCAACCATTCCTTTTAGAGCCCATGTCTTTCTTTGTGCGCCAAGGCCTTGCCTTGCACCCCAAGTAATGCCATAGAGGCATTCATACCATAAGGGATTAAGGGGGAGGCGCCAATCGCTTCCTTATGAAGTAAATTGTGCCACATCTCCCCATTATGCCCATAGGCGCCTAGGGGAGAAGATTTGTCCCCATTATACCCTTTTAGCCTTTCTTCTCTTCATGACAACTTATTATTGGGCCTCATTGGATAATGAGCTAGCCCAAACTCCATTACATGGGTTGATTAAGCACTTGGATCCAATCCAATGCAACCCTAATCCAAATGTGACCAACCATGGTCAAATACGGGTCAACCTGCCAAAAATGAAGTTTGGCTCCAATAATATTCTTCCATCTCATCAGGCCCATTGGCACTGACGAAATCTCCCAATTAGATCCGAGTTATCCAATAACTTGATCATAAGGCTTCCCGATCAATACGAGAACTCAAGTATCAAGGTGTGCGACCCTGTAGGTTCCTCTGACGCTGGCAGTGCTGACCAAAGGTCATCACAAGCAGTGAGTGGCACCTAGCAGTGCATCGCTGCTACCCAGGTCATTGGAATGGATATCGACATCGACATCCCCATCATCGCAACTAGGTACAGATGCATTATAGTCTCTTTGCCGAACTGATATCCGATTGGACAAGTGTGTCACCACTTGTTTTCATCTAATCACATGGCTATGACTAAAACAGGTTCTCACCTGGGTATGGCCATACACTTTCAGTCATAGAACCATAGAGGAGCTCCATGGATATCATACTTCCCTAAAGAAGGGGCAAATCCTATGTCTGTCCATTGACCTTCTCATATGGGTCGTGACATGCTCAATGACAACCGTTATGACCTCCCAACTACGGCAAGGTATTGGGTTGTATCAAAGCAAGTCCCTAACCATATAGAATGATCAATGACCGCAAGTCAAGGGATCAATGCATCTCCTGTCACTTATGAGGATAACTCATGACACCAAGTCATAGCCTCATAGCGGGTCTATCCAGTATATCCTCCAATGATATACCCATGTGTCTGCGTTAGCACCACTTGCCTAACCAGCCCACATACCAGTCTCTCAAGTACCAGAGCTGTCCCATATCCACTCAGGTACATCGACTGGGGACAATTATTTGAGCACAGATCTAATCTGTCTCCAGGGACATTATCATGTAAGTACACAATCGCAGGTGTAGACAAACAATGATAACGACAATGCCAGAATGATATATATAAATATCAATGTGAAGTAGTACATAAGTTGGTCAAAACTAGGTCCTAAGGCATACACACCAACAATCTCCCACTTGCACTAAGACCTAGAAGTTGAGGAATCTCAACCCCATATCTCTAGCGTGACCATCATGCTTCTGCTGCGCCAAAGCCTTGGTCAATGGGTCTGCCAGATTGTTCTTTGTGTCTACTCTGCTAATCTTGACATCACCTCTGTCAATGATCTCTCTGATCAGGTGAAATCTTCTGAGTATGTGTTTGGATCTTTGATGAGACCGTGGTTCCTTGGCTTGTGCAATTGCTCCATTGTTGTCACAGTAGAGTTCAATGGGATCCATTGCACTAGGTACCACCTGAAGATCACATAAGAACTTCCTAATCCAAACGGCTTCCTTGGCTGCCTCAGAAGCAGCCACATACTCAGCCTCGGTTGTAGAATCTGCTATGGTGGATTGCTTGAAGCTCTTCCAACATACAGCGCCTCCATTTATCTTGAACACATAGCCGGCCTGCGATCTAAAGTCGTCAAGGTCAGACTGGAATGATGCATCAGTATAGCCCTGCATACTGAGCTCTTCCTGTCCCCCATAGATCAAGAACAGATCCTTAGTTCTTCTCAGATACTTTAGGATGTTCTTTACAGCCACCCAGTGCTGCAGACCTGGATTGGATTGGTATCAGCTGGTTATGCTCACAGCATATGCCACATCTGGTCTAGTACACAACATTGCATACATGATCGATCCTACTGCCGAAGCTTAAGGAATTCGACTCATGTCATCCCTCTCAGCCTGTGTTGTAGGACACTGGCTCTTTGAGAGAGTAAGGCCATGTCTCACTGGAAGGTATCCTCTCTTGGATTGCTCCATGTTGAACCTCTCCAGTACCTTATCAATGTAGGTACTCTGACTAAGGGCCAGAAGCCTCTTGGATCTATCCCGGTAGATCCTTACGCCTAGAATATAGGCGGCCTCCCCTAAGTCTTTCATCTCGAAACACTTCCCCAACCATGTCTTCACAGCTTGAAGAGTAGGGATGTCGTTTCCGATGAGCAGTATGTCATCAACATACAAGACCAGAAAAATCACCATGCTCCCACTGAATTTTCTGTATACACAGGCGTCATCTTCGCTTTTGATAAAGCCATAATCTCTCACAGCTTCATCAAATCGAAGATTCCAACTTCGAGATGCTTGTTTTAATCCATAAATGGATCTCTTCAGCCTGCAGACCTTATTAGCCTCTGCAGGATGGATGAAGCCATCAGGTTGTGACATATACACATCCTCAGTCAGCTTACCATTAAGGAACGCTGTCTTCACATCCATCTGCCATATCTCATAGTCATGATATGCAACTATAGCAAGCAGAATCCGAATGGATTTGTGTTGGGGTATGCCCTTAAGGCTAATGTTTGAGGCCTTGGGATTGTATAAGTATCATGTAATAAACTCTTAAGTTTATAATAAGGCATGGTTGTTATTCAGGTTGTTACCTTGTCTGCTGTAATAAGTGTACTTCTGAATAATGTCTCAAAGCTGTTCAGCTAGGCTGACAGGCTATAAGTCCTTAGTCGAGATATCTTGGTGAACATGAGACAGCCTTGATATGATGGAGACTAATATGAGTGCTAATCTTATAGGATGCTTCGAGCATGGAATAAGATGTAGACTCATGGGTACATTGGATGTACTGGACAGACCCTACTGGGATATTGCATTGCTTGTCACAATGTGAATGATCCCTGTAAGCAGCAAGTGGCACATGTCCTTTGACTTGAGATCACTTGTGTTTCTAAATGATGATTGTCATTGTTTTGAGGTAGTTCAATATCATTTGAAATATAATGATTATAGACTATCTTGGATGGTGAGCTTGAATCAGGTTAGGGCACTAGTGATAGATAAAGGATTGCCGTCTCCTTGTTTAAGGAGTGTGATGTTCTAAAGGCCCCCCTATATGAGATGATTGAGGTAGTGTATGGCCATACCCAGATGACTATGTGCATCTGATCTAATCATGCTCATCGTATTGGAGTTACAAGCTTGACATGCTTGTCCAATAAGAACATCCAGTGGCAAAGGACATATGTGTGCCTTGTGAGTTTTGATTCACACTTGTGTCATGGTTTGGGTGTAGTCTTGGAAGACTATTTCCTTTATATCGGGAGACAGTGATGTGTTGCTAGATACCCCTCACTGATCGTGATAACGTAAGTTGTCGTTACCGACATTTAAAGGAAACCCTTAGGGTCGCACAATTTGATGATATGGCTTTCTTGAGTCAGATCGTGTGGACTGAATTGTATGGGTTCAGTTTAAAGGGGTTTAATCTCTGATTGCAAGTGAGATCTAGCCTGATCATGTTTGATTGATTAGGGCTTTAGATCGGTAAGCTTCGATCGAGAGAGATGATGCTAGATCGGTGAGATCAGGAGCATCAGGAGATGAACGGCTAGATCATGAGCCATTTGGTTCATAGAGGGTCTAGACCATGCCTTGGCTTGGCTTGGTTTGAGTTTGGTCTTTGGGCCAAATCGAATTGAACCAAAGCATGAACCGGTTCACTAGGTGAACGCATGGTTCATCAAGAGGGGCGTTTTGGCGTTGGAGAGTGGCTTCATGACTTTCCATTTTGGGAAGTCATGTAACGTCATTTGTCTTGATGTCGCCGAAGTGCATTTGCTCTCTTGTCTTTGCGTTTTGTTTTTGGGAAAAAGAGAGCTTGCTTGCCATCTCGTGTGGAAGGAAGTGGACGACAAGAACAAGCGCTCGGCCAAGGAAACTTCTCCATCATCCTAACATTCGATCAAGGACACCTTGCGCATCCTTGCTAGCACAAGGAGATCCAAGGAGAAGCCATCTTCTCTTGTGTGTGATTATCTTCGGAGAAGGGGCACTTGCGCCTTTGCTTCCAAAGCTCCATCTAAACCGAGATGGCTATGGTATGAGTCTCAACTTCACCAAGTTGAACATATGTTTATGCTAAGATTCTTGAAAACCTTTTGCTTCCGCTTGCAATGGTGATGCGCCACCCCTTTAAGGTTTTCGCCCCCCTCTTGAAAGGGATTTTGTTTACTTGCGCTCCCCCATGAAGGGGACACTTCAATTGGTATCAGAGCGCCGGTTGAAGCATAATCATATGATTGCTTGATATACTATGTGATCCATGTTTGCGCATCTACATGTATGTTGATCTTGTTTGACATATGTTATCTCTTCATGCGAGTATGCTAGATAATAGTATGTTTATATTTGCGCATGTATGAGAGTTATGTTGATTGGCGCATATATGTTGGTTGCGGTTATACCATGTTGTTGTTGTTTTTCTAAAACCTAAATGACATGCGCGCCCAACTAGATCTAAGAAGTACCTATTGTAAACCCTTAGATGGGTTGATGGGGTTGAAAGCTTCATCTAGAATGGATCAAACTAGTCTGATCAGACCATCTGACAGCCTAGATGGGTTGACCAGATAGCACCTGTGCGCGAGCACGAGGTGGCTATAGGTCGACTGCATCCAAGGCGTGTAGCGAGGTCTGATTGAGACAACTTCTGAACACACTTGAGTTAGGCCCGGGGTCACACCCGCTTGCCAAAACTCATGAGGGTGGTTCAGCCCTTGGCGCATGCATGGTTGACCATCAGGTCAACTCGGGTCAGTTAGGACTCGGTGCATGCAAGGGAAAAGGATCTATCTAGATGGATGAGTGGATCCCTATCAATGGACCATTGTAAGGTTGTAGGGCACATAAGGAAATTAAAAGTGATGCCTATGGGGTTTTCAAAATTTTAATTTCTTGATTGGATCACATGATGATTGAAACCATATGCTTGTTTATTTACTCTTATGTGGGTTGCCCTATTGTGTGCTGTGCTGGGGCCTGTGAGCCTGGATTTAAAATTGTAAATTAATTTGTGATCTGCGAATCACATTGTACTTAATTTATAATGTATTGTTGACCTGCGAGTCAACCTTGTCTAGATAGATCAAAAATGTATTTTGATTAGACAAGAGCACAAAGGCACACATCCAAGAGGTGCATTCACCTGGTGGCGCACCTGAGGTGCTCTTGGCGCTAGAGCCCTAGGTTGGACCAGATGTGAGGCCAAGGAGCTCAAGTGAAGACTTAAGTAAAATTAAGGTCTTACTAGGGTTCATGGGCTTTTACCACATAAGATCATGCTTTCTACTTATTGCTAATAATTAGAATTGCATGTTTAAGTTTATCTTCTGCTATAGCCATAGGACATGCCTGATAGTAAGAAGATAAAAGACCGTTAAAATCCAACGCTAATATATCAAGCTCGTAAGCCTTCTGACGCGAAACCTCACCGTTCTGACTATCGTTGGAGCCGTGTTGAACCCACTCAGTGGGCACGTCCATCTATCTTCAGACGGTGCTGGATTACACCTGCGTGTTACAGAGCAGGGATTTATCCCTTCTCGTTGCTCAGCATAGCATGTGGTGGTCCAGGGAGTAGGTCAGGTCAGCTTGACCATGTACACTACATATGTGGCGCATATGGTAGCACATGGAGGCAGCCATCTCTGGGATCAGAGACTGTGTTGTACCAACTCAGTTGGCACAGTCTGCTGGATTGCCAAGATGAAGGGGAATCGCACGGGTTGGGCGATTGGCTGGGACAGCCTACCAGAAATTAGTGCTTGTCATCTCTGTGCATCTTATCTCGCTTGAGCGGGACGCGGAGACCAAGTATGAAATCTGGATCCCATCTCACTAAAAGAGTGTTACTCTTTCGGACTGTTTACTGGATTTTTCAGTCAGACAAAATAGTGAGAAAAGAATCTTTCTTAAGTCCTGGATTGATTCTGAAACATTGATACTGACCTTGCTGTTCTTGCCTGTTGTAGATTCCTGCAGCAACGAACACCATGAGCTTCAATGTGCGATCCCTACTGGAAAGGGAGAAGTTTGCTGGGCCGAACTTCTCTGACTGGTTCGGACACCTTAAGATTGTTCTTAAGGCAGAGAGGAAACTGTATGTCCTCGAGACGGCGATACCGCCGCAGCCCGCTCCGAACGCCGCAAGGGCGGTTCGGGATGCCTACGAAAAGCACGTCAATGATAGCATTGATGTCGCTTGCCTGATGCTAGCGTCTATGACGCCACCGCTGCAGCGTCAGCATGAGGATATGTCGGCTATAGAAATTATAGCGAACCTCAAGATGCTGTATGCTGCACAGGCGAGGACTGAGCGCTATAATCTGACGAAGCTCTTCTTTCAGAGCAAACTGGCTGAGGGGAGCCCAGTGGGAGCTCATGTGCTCAAGATGATTGGGCACAAGGAGGCTCTAGAGAAACTGGGGCATACCGTCAACCAGGAGCTTGCTGTGGACATTATTCTACAGTCTCTTCCGCCTTCTTTCGATGCGTTCATCATTAATTTTAATATAAACAAAATCGATTGTACGCCGGCAGAGCTGCTGAATATGCTCTTGACAACTGAGGAAACTCTGAAGGGTAAGCCTTCAACCTCTGTCTTAATGATTCCTTCAAGGAACAAGAAGAAGGGGAAGAAGGGCAAGACCCCTGTCAAGAATTACAGCAAGGCCCTGAAACAGAAGGTGAAGCGGTCGAAGGACAACAGGTGTTTCCACTGTGGCCAGCTGGGTCACTGGAAAAAGGACTGTAAAGCGCTCCAAGGAGATAAGAGGGGAAGCATCGCTTCTGGCTCAGGTATATATGTGACTGAGGTCATGTTATCTTCTTCTACCATTTCATGGGTGTTGGACACCGCATGTGGAGTTCACATTTGTTCAAATGTGCAGGAACTCAAGAGAAGAAGGCAGGTGGGACAGCATGAGGTAGACCTACGAGTTGGAAACGGGGCACGGGTTGCTGCTGTTGCTGTAGGAGACTATTTCATTACTTTACCATCTGGCATTGTATTAGAATTGAACAATTGTTATTTTGTACCAAGTATCACCAAGAATATTATCTCCATTCCTGCTCTAGTCAGGAAAGGATTTGCCTTTGAATGCAAGATTTCAAAGTGTGTTTTAACTTTTGATAATATTCTGTATGCGACTGGTTCAATTAACAATGGGTTATACATGTTGGACATGGAAAATTCGATACAAAACATTGATAATAAGAAAGCCAAGTATGCTGATGACAGCACCTTGCTATGGCATAGTCGTTTAGGCCATATAAACGAGAAGCGCATTAAGCGGTTGCATGATCATGGACTGCTGGGATCATTCTCCTGTGAGGAGATTGATACATGCAAAGCTTGTTTGATGGGTAAAATGATGAAGTCTCCTTTTCTTCACAAAGGGCAAAGGACTTCAGGTTTACTGGACCTTATACACAGTGATGTGTGTGGGCCATTTAGTAAACATGCCAGAGGTGGCTATCAGTACTTCATTACCTTTACTGATGATTTCAGTAGGTATGGGTATGTCTATTTAATGAGACATAAAAGTGAATCTTTTGACAAGTTCAAAGAGTTCAAAAATGAAGTACAAAATCAGCTAGGCCGAAATATCAAGGCACTTCGTTCTGATCGAGGTGGTGAATACCTGAGTCATGCGTTTACTGACTATCTGAAGGAGTGTGGGATTATCTCACAGCTCACTCCGCCAGGAACACCGCAGTGGAATGGTGTGTCCGAGAGGAGAAATAGAACGTTACTTGATATGGTTCGTTCTATGATGAGTCAGGCTACTCTTCCATATTCCTTTTGGGGTTTTGCACTGGAAACAGCTGCAAAGGTACTAAACCGAGTGCCATCCAAGGCAGTTTCAAAGACGCCATATGAGTTATGGTATGGGAAACAGCCTAGCTTGACATTTATCAGGATCTGGGGTTGCGAGGCTTATGTCAAAAAGCTCGCCTCTGGGAAACTGGAAAGCAGATCTGAGAAATGTATCTTTGTCGGTTACCCTAAGGAAACTAAGGGTTATTATTTCTACGATCCCAAAGAGAACAAGGTTTTTGTTGCTCGGACGGCCATATTTCTTGAGAAGGAGTTTCTTCTGCAAGAGGCCAGTGGGAGAGAAATAAAGCTGGATGAGATTCCAGAGGAAGGACAAAGTAGTCAAGCAGAGTTGGATGAGCCTGAGCCGGTAGATCAGGTTATTGAACAACCTGAGGCTCAGATATCACGGGAACCGCGAAGATCGGGTAGGATCCGTCGACAGCCTGAGCGCTATGACGGAGTCTACATCATTGATAATGATGAACCCCTAACTTATGCGGATGCGGTCAGTGGACCGGAGTCAGCTAGATGGCTTGATGCTATGCGAGCCGAGATGGACTCCATGTCAGATAACCAAGTCTGGGATTTGGTTGATCCGCCTCCGGGAGTAATCCCTATAGGCTGTAAATGGATCTTCAAGAAGAAGATTGACATGGATGGTAACGTGGTTACCTATAAAGGCAGACTAGTTGCGAAAGGTTTCAAACAAATCTACGGGATAGATTATGATGAAACTTTCTCTCCTGTAGCCATGTTTAAGTCTATTCGGATTCTTTTCGCGATAGCAGCATATTACGACTATGAGATCTGGCAGATGGATGTGAAAACAGCTCTCCTTAATGGAAATCTGGATGAGGATGTGTATATGACACAACCTGAGGGTTTCACTAATCCAGCAGATCGTCATAAAATATGCAAGTTAAAGAAGTCCATTTATGGACTTAAACAAGCATCAAGAAGCTGGAACATTCGTTTTGATGAATCAATCTCTGAGTTTGGTTTCATCAAGAACGAGGATGACCCGTGTGTATATAAGAGGTTTAGTGGGAGCGTGATTACATTCCTAATCCTCTACGTCGATGATATCTTGATCATTGGAAATGATATTCCTGAACTGCATGCTGTTAAAGCATGGTTAGGAAAATGTTTCCAGATGAAAGATTTGGGAGAAGCAGCCTATGTACTAGGTGTGAAGATCTACAGGGATAGATCTAAGAGGCTTCTCGGGCTGTGCCAGAGTACTTACATCGATAAGGTCCTGGAGAGATTCCATTTAGAGAATTCTAAACGTGGATATCTTCCAGTCAGACATGGTCTGAATCTTTCGAAGAGTCAGTGTCCACAAACACAGACTGAGAAAGATGAAATGGACAATACGCCTTATGCTTCGGCTATTGGGTCCATTATGTATGCGATGTTGTGTACTCGCCCAGACGTCGCTTACGGGTTAAGCGTGACCAGTCGATTCCAAAGTAATCCAGGTTTGGCGCACTGGATTGCGGTCAAGAACATCTTAAAATATCTGCGGAGGACCAAAGATATGTTCTTGATATATGGTGGTCAGGAAGAACTCAGTATAGAGGGATATACTGACGCTTCGTTCCAGTCGGACCAGGATGATTTCCGATCGCAATCAGGCTATGTTTTTAGCTTGAATGGTGGAGCAGTGGTGTGGAAGAGTTTCAAACAGTCTACTGTTGCTGATTCCACAACTGAAGCCGAGTATGTTGCAGCCTCGGAAGCATCCAAGGAGGCAGTGTGGATTCGTAAGTTCGTGAGAGAACTTGGTGTCGTTCCTTCGAGTGCTGATCCTTTGGTTATCTTCTGTGATAACACTGGAGCAATCGCACAAGCAAAGGAACCACGGTCGCACCAGAAGTCCAAGCACATACAGAGACGGTTTCACTTGATCCGGGAGATCATTGATCGAGGCGAGATCAAGATTTGCAAGGTTCATACAGATGACAATCTGGCAGACCCGCTTACCAAGCCTCTGGCGCAGCAGAAGCATGAGAAGCACTGTAATAATATGGGTTTGAGATTTCTCAACCATTAGATTAAGTGCAAGTGGGAGATTGTTGGGGTATGCCCTTAAGGCTAATGTTTGAGGCCTTGGGATTGTATAAGTATCATGTAATAAACTCTTAAGTTTATAATAAGGCATGGTTGTTATTCAGGTTGTTACCTTGTCTGCTGTAATAAGTGTACTTCTGAATAATGTCTCAAAGCTGTTCAGCTAGGCTGACAGGCTATAAGTCCTTAGTCGAGATATCTTGGTGAACATGAGACAGCCTTGATATGATGGAGACTAATATGAGTGCTAATCTTATAGGATGCTTCGAGCATGGAATAAGATGTAGACTCATGGGTACATTGGATGTACTGGACAGACCCTACTGGGATATTGCATTGCTTGTCACAATGTGAATGATCCCTGTAAGCAGCAAGTGGCACATGTCCTTTGACTTGAGATCACTTGTGTTTCTAAATGATGATTGTCATTGTTTTGAGGTAGTTCAATATCATTTGAAATATAATGATTATAGACTATCTTGGATGGTGAGCTTGAATCAGGTTAGGGCACTAGTGATAGATAAAGGATTGCCGTCTCCTTGTTTAAGGAGTGTGATGTTCTAAAGGCCCCCCTATATGAGATGATTGAGGTAGTGTATGGCCATACCCAGATGACTATGTGCATCTGATCTAATCATGCTCATCGTATTGGAGTTACAAGCTTGACATGCTTGTCCAATAAGAACATCCAGTGGCAAAGGACATATGTGTGCCTTGTGAGTTTTGATTCACACTTGTGTCATGGTTTGGGTGTAGTCTTGGAAGACTATTTCCTTTATATCGGGAGACAGTGATGTGTTGCTAGATACCCCTCACTGATCGTGATAACGTAAGTTGTCGTTACCGACATTTAAAGGAAACCCTTAGGGTCGCACAATTTGATGATATGGCTTTCTTGAGTCAGATCGTGTGGACTGAATTGTATGGGTTCAGTTTAAAGGGGTTTAATCTCTGATTGCAAGTGAGATCTAGCCTGATCATGTTTGATTGATTAGGGCTTTAGATCGGTAAGCTTCGATCGAGAGAGATGATGCTAGATCGGTGAGATCAGGAGCATCAGGAGATGAACGGCTAGATCATGAGCCATTTGGTTCATAGAGGGTCTAGACCATGCCTTGGCTTGGCTTGGTTTGAGTTTGGTCTTTGGGCCAAATCGAATTGAACCAAAGCATGAACCGGTTCACTAGGTGAACGCATGGTTCATCAAGAGGGGCGTTTTGGCGTTGGAGAGTGGCTTCATGACTTTCCATTTTGGGAAGTCATGTAACGTCATTTGTCTTGATGTCGCCGAAGTGCATTTGCTCTCTTGTCTTTGCGTTTTGTTTTTGGGAAAAAGAGAGCTTGCTTGCCATCTCGTGTGGAAGGAAGTGGACGACAAGAACAAGCGCTCGGCCAAGGAAACTTCTCCATCATCCTAACATTCGATCAAGGACACCTTGCGCATCCTTGCTAGCACAAGGAGATCCAAGGAGAAGCCATCTTCTCTTGTGTGTGATTATCTTCGGAGAAGGGGCACTTGCGCCTTTGCTTCCAAAGCTCCATCTAAACCGAGATGGCTATGGTATGAGTCTCAACTTCACCAAGTTGAACATATGTTTATGCTAAGATTCTTGAAAACCTTTTGCTTCCGCTTGCAATGGTGATGCGCCACCCCTTTAAGGTTTTCGCCCCCCTCTTGAAAGGGATTTTGTTTACTTGCGCTCCCCCATGAAGGGGACACTTCAATTTGATCATGGCAACTGGCGAGAAGGTTTCATCATAGTCCACCCCATGGACTTGTTTAAATCCTTTAGCCACTAGTCTACCCTTATAGGTAACTATTTTGCCATCCATGTCTGTCTTCTTCTTGAAGACCCATTTACACCCTATGGGTTTTACCCCATCAGGCAGCTCAACCAAATCCCAGACTTGGTTAGCCGACATGGAATCCATCTAGGATCGCATGGCGTTAAGCCATCTCTCGGAGTCCGGTCCACTGACCGCCTCATCATAGGTTCTGGGTTCATCCTCAATGATGAAGATCCCATCATGTTGGGTCGGCAATGACCCATACCTTTCAGGTGCACAACGAATTCTCCCAGACCTACGTGGGACCTGTGTCTGAGCCTCAGGTTGCCTAGCAACCGGTGCAGGTGGCTCAGATTCCATCTCCTTGTCTTGTGTTTGCTCTTGGACCTCATCCAAGTCAAACTTCCTCCCACTAACTTCTTTCATAAGAAATTCTTTCTCTAGAAAGACAGCACCCCGAGCAACAAAAACTTTGTTCTCGGTTGGGACATAGAAGTAGTATCCTTTAGTTTCCTTAGGATACCCCACAAACACACACTTATTAGATCTAGGTTCTAGCTTACTAGAATCCTGACGTTTGACATAAGCCTCACATCACCAGATCTTGATAAAAGTGAGATTAGGGCGTCTCCCACTCCACATCTCGTATGGTATTTTGGAGACACTCTTAGATGGAACATTAATCAGTATCAGAGAAGCTGTTTCTAGTGCATGCCCCCAGAATGATGAAGGTAGAGTTGCATGACTCATCATAGATCGAACCATATCCAATAAAGTTCGATTTCTCCTTTCAGACACACCATTCCATTGAGGTGTTCCAGGAGGAGTGAGTTGGGATATGATCCCACACTCTCTCAGATAGTCAAAGAACTCACCACTCAGGTATTCTCCACCTCGATCTGATCGAAGAGCTTTAATGGATCTTCCAAGCTAGTTCTCTACTTCATTCTTGAACTCCTTGAATTTCTCAAAGGATTCAGATTTATGTCTCATTAAGTAGACATAGCCATACCTACTGAAGTCATCAGTGATGGTAATGAAGTAGTTGTACCCTCCTCTGGCTTGTTTATTGAAGGGCCCACACACATCAGTATGTATGAGATCTAATAAACCTTTTGCCCTGTCACCAATCTTGGTGAAGGGCGCCTTTGCCATTTTCCCTAATAAACAAAGTTCACAAGTATCAAATTCCTCCAAGGAACTTGAATCTAACAATCCATTTGCATGGAGTTGTTGGATGCGATTCTTGTTTATATGGGCTAATCGACAGTGCCATAGGAAAACACCAACTGAACCACTAAGTTTGGTCCTTTTATTACTTATGTTACAAATAGAACTTTCCATATCCAAGATATATAGACCATTGCACAAAGTACCCTTCCCATAGAACATATTTGCAAATGAAAAAGAACAAGAGTTCTTATTTATTTCAAATTTAAATCCTTTCCTTGCTAAGCAAGGAATGGATACAATGTTCTTAGTAAGTGAAGGTACACAAAAGCAATTATCTAGTTCTAATTGAAGTCCAGAAGGCAAGGAGAGAGTCAAAACGCCTACAGCAACAGCAGCAACCTGTGCCCCGTTTCCAACGCGTAGGTCAATCTCTCCAAGCCGCGCCGATCTACTTTTCTTGAGCCCCTGCATATTTGTACAAATATGAGCTCCACATGCAGTATCCAATACCCATGACATAGAAGTAGAAAGATTGACTTCTGTAACATAGATACCTGAGCTAGAAGTTAAGGCCAAGCCTTTCTTCTCCTCATTCTGAAGTCGTACTATGTCCTTTATCATGTGAGGTGGTCCTCCACATGAGTAGCATTTGTTATTCCTGACTCTTTCCATCTTTATCTTCAATGTCTTAGTTAAGCCTTTGGGCTCGACATACTGAATGTCTACTTTAGGAGGGTTGAGCTCAACCAATGCATCGAAGAGCTGCCTTAGATTAGAAATAATTTCAGAGGCACTCTTAGATTCATATTGCCCTCTTAACTCGGGCGACATGTTGGTTAGCATCAATTGTGCAACCTCCAAAGTGTCAGCTTGATGCTTATCATAAGCATCCTTTTCAGACGTTGATGCCAAGCATGGAAGTGGCTCAGGAATTGGCTTCTCAAGGACATATAGCTTCCTCTCGAGCTTGAGCACAATTCTCAAGTTCATATACCAATCCTTTAAGTTGGATCCATCCAACTTATCCCTTTCCAGGGTAGATCGCAGTGACCATCTGCCATTTTTCTACAATAACCAAGAAATAGCAGATTAGTACTACTTCGAATCATTTAAACTGGACTTGTTTTAAATGATTACTGCTCCCACTATTTTAAATTCGAATTGACAACCCACAAAGTCAATCGGGAAGTTTAAGACTTCCTAGTGAGATGGGATCCTTATTTCACATGAGGCTTCGCGTCCCACGAGGGTGGGATGAGAAGCACAAAGTAACCCATGTTTCCTAAGGTGGACGCGCTGGCCGGTTGCTCCAAGCAACTCCCCTTGTTGAGACAGTCTGGGCATTTCATGTCCAGCGAGGGCTGGATACAACATGAAACATTTACCTCTCAACGCTGCCTCTAGACTTTCACCATGTTCCCAGCATATGTGAACTTCTAGTCAAGTCCATTCCTAACCGTTATGCCCAGGGCCAACGAGTTTCCTTGCGAAGGCACGCCCAGGTTAAAACTGGACTGGGGATGAAGAGTCCCCTTCGAGGGGGAGCGCAAGCGGATAAAACCCCTTTCGAGAGGGGGGGCCGAAACCCTAAGGGAGGGGGCGCATGCAATCTTGCTAGGGTTTCAGCTATACAATCGCATATATGATCACATAATCAACTATGATAGATTGATTAGAACAAGAGGGAGATTCATACCAACGCCATTGCCTTGGAGGTCGGCTTGGAAGAAGAGAGCAACTTAGATCTCCTCCAAAAGTTCACACACAAGATGAAGATCGCCTACCCCTTGTGATGCTTGTGCTAGCAAGAATCTTTAAGGGTCCTTGCCGTATGGAAGGGAAGGGAAATTCTTGCTTGGCGAGACTTCCTTCTCTTGTTTTCGTCAAGTCCTTTCTTCCCCGAATGGAGAATCCTTCACAAGAGATTTCGGCAAGAGAGTAACCTCCCACACTAATGTGGAGGCGTTACACACAATCCACTTGAAACCGAATTCCAAAAATGGAAAGTATTCAAGGCTCAAGCGTTCACCCTTAAGTGGATATGGGAAAGTATCCAGCAGACTGTGCCAACTGAGTTGGTACAACACAATCTCTGATCCCGCAGATGGCTGCCTCCATGTGCTACCATATGCCCCATATGTAGCCTACATGGTCAAGCTGACCCGACCTACTCCCTGGACCACCACGTGCTATGCTGAGCAACGAGAAGCGATAAATCCCTTCTCTGTAACACGCAGGTGAAATCCCGCACCGTCTGAAGATAGATGGACGTGCCCACTGAGTGGGTACAACACTGCTCCAATGATAGTCAGAACAGTGAGGTTTCGCGTCAGAAGGCATTACGTGCTTGATATTTTAGCGTTTGGATTTTAACGGTCTTTTATCTTCTTACTATCAGGCAAATCCTATGGCTATAGCAGAAGATAAATAAATCATGCTGTTCTACTTATATAAACAATAACAGAAAGCATGGATCTTATGTGGTAAAAGCCCATAGCTTAAGTAAGACCTTAAGATACTTAAGTCTTCACTTGCTCTTCATGGGTCTTTAGCACCTCATCTGGTCCAACCCAGGCCCCTTGCGCCAAGAGCACCTCAGGTGCGCCACCAGCTGAATGCCCCTCTGGGATGTGTGCCTTTGTGCTCTTGTCTAATCAAAATACACTTTGATCTATCTAGACAAGTTTGACTCGTAGGTCAATTACACAATAAATTAATTAAAAAGTGATTCGCAGATCACAATAATATTAATTTACAGGTTTACTTCCAGGCTCGCAGGCCCCAGCACAGCACACATTTAACATGGGCAGCCCACATAAGAATAAATAAACAAGCATCATGGCATCATTCAATCAACATGTGATCCATTGCAAAGAAAATAAACTTTTGAAAACCCATTGGCATCAATTTTAATTTCCTTATGTGCCCTACAACCTTACAACGGTTCATTGATAGGGATCCACTCAACAATCTAGTTAGATCCATGCCCTTGCATGCACCAAGTCCTAACTGACTCGAGTTGACCTAATGGTCAACCATGCATGTGACAAGGGCTGAACAACCAACATGAGTTCTGGCAAGCGGGTGTGACCCCGGGCCTAACTCATGTGTGTTCACTGGTTGTCTCAACCAGACCTCGCTACACGCCTGTGATGCAATCGACCTATAGCCACCTCGTGCTTGCGCACAGGTGCCATCTGGTCGATCCATCTAGGCTGTCAGATGGTCTGATCAGACTATTGGATCTAACCTAGAGGGTGACTTCAACCCCATCAACCCGTCTAAGGGTTTATAGTAAGTGCATATAGATCTAATTGTTGCGCGCAAGTAAACATGTTTTTTATGAAATACCATTCAACAAACTAAACATGCGCCAACACATGCGCCAACAAGATCATGCTAGAGCGCAAACAAGGATCACAAAACATAGCAATCATATGAATCATATAAGAACCCCCGCTCTGATACCAATTGAAGAGTCCCCTTCGAGGGGGAGCGCAAGCGGATAAAACCCCTTTCGAGAGGGGGGGCCGAAACCCTAAGGGAGGGGGCGCATGCAATCTTGCTAGGGTTTCAGCTATACAATCGCATATATGATCACATAATCAACTATGATAGATTGATTAGAACAAGAGGGAGATTCATACCAACGCCATTGCCTTGGAGGTCGGCTTGGAAGAAGAGAGCAACTTAGATCTCCTCCAAAAGTTCACACACAAGATGAAGATCGCCTACCCCTTGTGATGCTTGTGCTAGCAAGAATCTTTAAGGGTCCTTGCAGTATGGAAGGGAAGGGAAATTCTTGCTTGGCGAGACTTCCTTCTCTTGTTTTCGTCAAGTCCTTTCTTCCCCGAATGGAGAATCCTTCACAAGAGATTTCGGCAAGAGAGTAACCTCCCACACTAATGTGGAGGCGTTACACACAATCCACTTGAAACCGAATTCCAAAAATGGAAAGTATTCAAGGCTCAAGCGTTCACCCTTAAGTGAACCAAGCCCTTAACTCATCTCCCATGAACCATGCGCTCATCCATGAGCCGGTTCAATGTCGGTTTGGTCCAAGACCAATTAACCCAAGCCATATGGTCTAGATCACAATAAACCCTAAAGGTTCAAGATCTAACCGTTCATTTCTTGATGCTCCTGATCTCACCGATCTAGCATCATCTCTCTCGATCTAAGTTTACCGATCTCAAGCCCTAATCAATCAAACATGATCAGACCAGATCTCACTTACAATCAGAGATTAAATCCCTTTAAACTGAACCCAAACAATTCAGTCCACACGATCTGACTCAAGTAAGCCATATCATCAAATTGTGCGACCCTAAGGGTTTCCTTTAAATGTCGGTAACGATAACTTTCGTTATCACGATCAGTGAGGGGTATCTAGCAACACATCACTGTCTCCCGATATAAAGGAAAGAGTCTTCCAAGACTACTCCCAAAACACAGCACAAGTGTGAATCCACTTCACTAGGCATACATGTTTCCTTTGCCACTGGATGTTCTTATTGGACAAGCGTGTCAAGCCTGTAGCTCCAATATGATGAGCATGATTAGATCAGATGAACATAGTCACCTGGGTATGGCCATACACATTCTCAATCATCTCATCCAAGGGGGCCCTTTTAGAACATCATACTCCTTTAACAAGGAGACGGCAATCCTTTATCTATCACTAGTGTCCTAACCTGACTCATGATCATTATCCAAGATAGTCTATAATCATTATCTTTCAAACGATATTGAACTACCTCAAAACAATGACATTCATCATTTAGAAACACAAGTGATCTCAAGTCAGAGGACATGTGCCACTTGTTGCAATCAAGGATCATTCACATTGTGACAAGCAATTGAATATCCTAGTAGGGTCTGTCCAGTACATCCAATGTACCCATGAGTCTACATCTTATTCCATGCTCGAAGCATCCTATAAGATTAGAACACATATTAGTCTCAATCATATCAAGGCTGTCTCATGTTCACCAAGATATCTCGACTAAGGACTTTATAGCATGTCAGCCTAGCTGAACAGCTCTGAGACATTATTCAGAAGTACACTTATTGATGCAGACAAGGTAACAAACTGAATAACAACCATGCCTTTATAAACATAAAAGTTTATTACATGATACTTATACAATCCCAAGGCCTCAAACATTAGCCTTAAGGGCATACCCCAACAGGGGAAACCATTGCCACCACGCACTTTCTAAAGATAAGTGGGTGTGTCCCACGAGGGTGGGAAACAATTCACAACTCCACTGATCGATAGCTTAGTGAGGGCTACGCGTTAGAAGGCAACCAGACTTGATATTTTAATTGAGGGTTTTGTTTAAGGTCTCATCATCTCAGTTTTATCTTATGTCTATCATTACAGGCATGCAATCCTATGGTGATAACATAACGATAAAACATTTCAGGCATGCTTCTGCAGATAATAATAAAAGCAGTAAAGAATGATGTGATCATATCCTATTCAAGACATTAAACCAATCCATGCCATGAAATAGGTTCAACTCTTGTCCTAGAACTCAAGCCCCAAAAACTAGACCTAGCCTAGCCGATCTCTAGCTTGAACTTCAAGGTTGGCTCCAAGGTCCTTCTCTCATGGTTTAGCTCTCAAACCCTAGAGGTACACTTTTAAAAGTTCCCCATAGGTTCGGCCAATGCCATGGTCTTCCTCCAAGGAAGGTGCGCCACTATGCAAGGGGCCAAGATGGCTAGCTCTTAAACCAAAAGAGGTTTGGCCAAGCTTTCTTGCGCCACCAAGCAACCAAGCACCAACTTGCATGCGCCACCTTGCATTCTTGCGCCATCAAGCAAGATGCGAGCATTAAGGTCCAAGAAGGATGCGCCTAGCCCTTAATCTTCATCTTGATCAAAAGCAAAAAGAAAAGCGGCACGCAGGCCTCACGAGGATATATCGCAGGCATGCAAAGGGGGCTTGACTAATGATCACAACATCATGCACAATCAAGGTATTTACACATGCAATTCTACATGCTCATGAAAAACATAAAATCTGAAATTTTACTTTTTCCTAAAACTAGTCTCTTTTTCTCATCTTCTTCTCACAAATCTTTTGGTTAATTGCGAATTATTTTTCATGATGATTTCAGAGATCCTTTCGGCTGGCAATTTTGTCAGATCAAGAGACTTGGCCAGTCCGAAGACACAATGCCCGTCCTACTAGACAAAATTACTTGCGCCTTTGATCTTTAAATCAAAAAAGAAAAATAGTCCAAAAATCCAAAAGATATTGAGAGGATGATAGAAACAAGAAACCCTAATTTTTCCTACTTAGAAAAATTGTTTGCCATGCATCATGCTATTTACGAAAACAGAGATATGGCATGTGAGCATGAAAGAAAAGCATAAAACATCGTTCGAGTCTTGCAAGTCTCTCTGATACCACTGTTGGGAAACCCCGGGGACATTTTACAATATTTTCAGAGTCATGGACAAACATATTACGCAGCGGAAGAATGTCCCCGAAACAGGCCGGTCCCAAAAACCCAGTGAAGATCGCAAGCAAGGGAGTCGACACGATGAGTTAGGAAATACCTTAAGAGCAATTTGGAGTGATGCCGATGTAGGCGCCCAAGTGTGCGCCCTCTGCAGTCTCACACACACAGATCTCTTGAGTTCTCTTCTTCCACGCCCGGTGCTAGCCTCAGGAAGAAGATCCAAGCCTTAGGGAGATGCTCTACTTCACTTGCGCCACCAAGAGAGATGATGCGCCAAGGGAAGAATTAAACAAGCCAAGCCACCAAGAGGAAAGGAAGGACAAACTCTCAGCTATGGAAGAAGGAAGATGTGCCCTTGTGTTGGTGTATATGCCCTAGGACCTAGTTTTGGTCAACTTATGTACTACTTGACACTGATATTTATATATCATTCTGGCATTGTCATTATCATTGTTTGACTACACCTGCGATTGTGTACTTACATGATAATGTCCCTGGAGACAGATTGGATCGGTGCTCGAATTATAATCCCCAGTCGATGTACCTTAGTGGATATGGGACAGCTATGGTACTTGAGAGACTGGTATGTGGGCTGGTTAGGCACGTGGTGCTAACGCAGACACATGGGTATATCATTGGGGATATACTGGATAGACCCGCTATGAGGCTATGACTTGGTGTCATGAGTTATCCTCATAAGTGATAGGAGATGCATTGATCCCTTGACTTGAGGTCATTGATCATTCTATATGGTTAGGGACTTGCTTTGATACAACCTAACACCTTGCCGTAGCTGGGAGGTCATAACGGTTGTTATTGAGCATGTCACGACCCATATGAGAAGATCAATGGACAGACATAGGATTTGCCCCTTCCCTAAGGAAGTATGATATCCATGGAGCTCCTTTATGGTTCTATGACTGAGAGTGTATGGCCATACCCAGGTGAGAACCTGTTTTAGTCATAGCCATGTGATTGGATGAAAACAAGTGGTGACACACTTGTCCAATCGGATATCAGTACGGCAAAGAGACTGTAATGCATCTGTACCTAGTTGCGATAATGGGGATGTCGATGTCGATATCCATTCCAATGACCTGGGTAGCAGCAATGCACTGCTAGGTGCCACTCACTGCTTGTGATGACCTTTGGTCAGCACTGCCAGCGTCAGAGGAACCTACAGGGTCGCACACCTTGATACTTGAGTTCTCGTATTGATCGGGAAGCCTTATGATCGAGTTATTGGATAACTCGGATCTAATTGGGAGATTTCATCAGCGCCAATGGGCCTGATGAGATGGAAGAATGTTATTGGAGCCAAACTTCATTTTTGGCAGGTTGACCCGTATTTGACCATGGTTGGTCACATTTGGATTAGGGTTGCATTGGATTGGATCCAAATGCTTAATCAACCTATGCAATGATGTTTGGGCTAGCTCATTATCCAATGAGGCCCAATAACAAGTTCTCATGAAGAGATGAGAGGCTAAAAGGGTATAATGGGGAGAAACATGAACCATTAGGCGCCTAGGGGTATAATGGGGTCATGTTAGCGCCTTTGCTTCATTATGGAAGTAAAGGGCGCCTCCCCCTCTCTTCCTAGGATGGAATGCATGCCTCTATGGCATTGCTTGAGGCGCAAGGCAAGGCCTTGGCGCACAAGGAAAGGCGTGGGAACAAAAGGTAAGGTTGAATGAGAATTATGGAAATGTCTTGGAGACTTTCCTTATCTCAAACCTCCTCATCCTAGCCCTACACTTGTCATGATCCTAGCCATTACCCTAACCGCCTCTTGCCCTATAAATATGACCCTAGTCGCCCCCTCTTGTAAGTAATTAATCCTTGAAGGCGTGAACACAAGGAGAGGGGCGAGTGCTTGGAGCAAGGGCGCATCTTCCATAACCGCAACCCTCTTCCTCCTTTCCTCTTGGCGCAAGGAGATCTAGGGCTTGGCGGCTTGGGCGGTTTTCCCTCTTCACTTGGCGCATCTTTTCTCTCAGTGGCGTAAGAGAAGTAAAACATCTCCCTAAGGCTTGGATCTTCTTCCCGAGGCTAGCACCGGGCGTGGAAGAAGAGAACTCAAGAGATCCGTGTGTGCGAGACGGCAGAGGGCGCACACTTGGACGCCTACATCGGCATCGCTCCATATTGCTCTTAAGGTATTCCCTAACTCATCGTGTCGACTCCCTTGCTTGCGATCTTCACTGGGTTTTTGGGATTGGCCTGTTTCGGGGACATTCTTCCGCTGCGAAAAATGTATGTCCATAACTCTAAAAATTATAAAATGTCCCCGGGGTTTCCCAACAGTGGTATCAGAGGGACTTGCAAGACTCGAACGATGTTTTATGCTTTTCTTCCATGCTCACATGCCATATCTCTATTTTCATAAATAGCATGATGCATGGCAATCGATTTTTCTAAAAGTAGAAAAATTAGGGTTTCTTGTTTCTATCATCCTCTCAATCTCTTTTGGAATTTTTGGACTATTTTTCTTGTTTGATTTAAAGATCAAAGGCGCACGTAATTTTGTCAAGTAGGACGGGCATTGTGTCTTCGGACTGGCCAAGTCTCTTGATCTGACAAAATTGCCAGCCGAAAGGATCTCTGAAATCATCATGAAAAATAAATCGCAATAAACCAAAAGACTTTCGAGAAGAAGATGAGAAAAAGAAACTGGTTTTATGAAAAAGTAAAATTTCAGATTTTATGTTTTTCATGAGCATGTAGAATTGCATGAGTAAATACCTTGATTGTGCATAATGTTGTGATCATGAGTCAAGCCCCTCTTGCATGCCTGTGATGTATCCTTGTGCGGCCTGCGTGCCATCTTTTTATTATTAAGAGGAAGATTAAGGGCTAGGCGCATCCTTCTTGGACCTTGATGCTCGCGTCTTGCTTGATGGCGCAAGCATGCAAGGTGATGCATGCAAGCTGGTGCTTGGTTGCTTGGTGGTGCAAGAAATCTTGGCCCCTTGCATGGTGGCGCACCTTCCTTGGAGGAAGACCATGGCATTGGCCGAACCTATGGGGAACTTTTAAAGTGTACCTCTAGGGTTTGAGAGCTAAACCATGAGAGAAGGACCTTGGAGCCAACCTTGAAGTTCAAGCTAGAGGTCGGCTAGGTTAGGTCTAGTTTTTGGGGCTTGAGTTCTAGGACAAGAGTTGAACCTATTTCATGGCATGGATTGGTTCAATGTCTTGTATAGGATATGATCACATCATCCTTTACTGCTTTTATTATTATCTGCAGAAGCATGCCTGAAATGTTTTACCGTTATGTTATCACTATAGGATTGCATGCCTGTAATGATAGACATAAGATAAAACTGAGATGATGAGACCTTAAACAAAAACCCTCAATTAAAATATCAAGTCTGGTAACCTTCTAACGCGTAGCCCTCACTAAGCTATCGATCAGTGGAGTTGTGAATTGTTTCCCACCCTCGTGGGACACACCCACTTATCTTTAGAAAGTGCGTGGTGGCAATGGTTTCCCCAGTCCAGTTTTAACCTGGGCGTGCCTTCGCAAGGAAACTCGTTGGCCCTGGGCATAACGGTTAGGAATGGACTTGACTAGAAGTTCACATGTGCTGGGCACATGGTGAAAGTCTAGAGGCATCGTTGAGAGGTAAAGGTTTCATGTTGTATCCAGCCCTCGCTGGACATGAAATGCCCAGACTGTCTCAACAAGGGGAGTTGCTTGGAGCAACCGGCCGGCGCGCCCACCTTAGGAAACATGGGTTACTTTGTGCATCTCATCCCACCCTCGTGGGACGCAAAGCCTCATGTGAAATAAGGATCCCATCTCACTAGGAAGTTTTAAACTTCCCGATTGACTTTGTGGGTTGTCAATTCGAATATAAAATAGTGGGAGCCATGGTCATTTAAAACAAGTCCAGTTTAAATGATTCGAAGTAGTACTAATCTGTTCTTCTTGGGTGTTGTAGAATAATGGCTACGAACACTGGCGGATTATCACTGCGATCACTCCTTGATAAGGATAAGTTAGTTGGAACTAACTTTATGGACTAGCATCGGAATTTGAGGATAGTCCTCAAGCTCGAGAAGAAGCTGTATGTCCTTGAACAGCCTCTTCCTGCGGCTCCTCCGCCTAATGCCCGAACGGCAGACAGAGATGCTTATAGAAAGCATCAGGATGACTCTTTGGAGGTTGCATGTCTTATGCTAGCCAGTATGGCACCTGAACTGCAGGTGCAATATGAGGAGCAGAACTCTTTTCAGATGATTACTCGTCTGAAACAGATGTTCGAGGCTTAGGCTAGAACTGAGAGATTTGACACCGCCAAAGCAGTCTTTCGGTGCAAGTTGTCTGAAGGTGCACCAGTGAGACCCCATGTTCTCAAACTCATTGGGAATGTGGATCATCTCAGGAGACTAGAACACACCATAGACAACGAGCTGGTTGTGGATCTTATTCTTCATTCCCTGCCCCCTAGCTTCAGTCCGTTTATCATCAACTTCAACATGAACCGGATTGAGTGCACACGAGAGGAATTGATGAATATGCTCCAAACAGCCGAGCGAGAGATGGGTAAGACCAAACCCAATTCTGTTCTTTTGGTCCCTGCGACCAAGAAGATAAAGAAGAAGGGTAAGGCACGTGCTTGTTGGTGTATATGCCCTAAAGACCAATGTATGGACATGGTCAGGCATTGTTTGAATATACTTTGATAGAACTATTACTTTTTATATAGGCATGGTCGTTATTATGCAGACTTCTCTACCTGCGTTGATGTATTGAGTTGCATAAATAATGTCCCAGGAGTTTGGATTGGATCCATTCTCATAAGCTATCCCCAGACAAGGTACCTTAGCAGATATGGGAAAGCTTTGGTACATGTGAGACTGCTGTATGGGCTGGTTAGGTGCGGGGCACAGTAACGCAGACATACAGGTGCATTGGATGCACTGGAGTGATCCACCGTGAGGATTGACTTGTCTAGTCAACGAGTCAATCTCACATGCAAGAGGTTTGCATTGATCCTTAGACTTGAGGTATTCATGTCTAGATTTGATGATGGGTATGCTTTGATACAGTCTTACGTCTCTCCGTAATTGGGGGACTAAAACGACTGTCATTGGGCATGTCATAAGTCATATAGAGACATGGATGACCAATAGTAGGATTTGCCCCTTCCTTCCGAGGAAGCATGATATCCACCTCGGGGCGCCCCACCTTATTGGTGCATGATAGGAGAGTGTGGCCACACTTGTTGAGTCATAACCAATGCATTGGATAATAAACTTGAGACTAATCCAATGGCAGGATATCAGTTTAGGCAAAGGGATCTGTAATGCAATGGGAATCCTCGTTGCTTGTTAGGAGTTATTGCCATAATGACTTAAGTCCTATGACATGGGTAGTAGTGATGTGTTGCTAGATACCCCTCACTACTTATGATGTTTACATCATTGCCATCGTCATATGGATCCTACGGGGTCACACGCAATAGACTCTTGACGTTGCTTTAATCAGAAGCCTTTGGATCAAGTTATTGGATAACTTGGATCCATTTGGAAGATTTCATTAGCGCCAATGGGCCTGATGAGTTGGAAGAAAGTTATTGGAGCCAAACTTCTTTTTTGGCAGGTTGGCCCGAAATTGACCTAGATTGGTCACATTTGGATTAGGGTTGCATTGGATTGGATCCAATGGCTTAATCAACTCATGCCATGAAGTTTGGGCTAGCCCATTATCCAATGAGGCCCAATAATTAGTTATCATGAAGAAGTATAAGCAAATAAGGGTATAATGGGGAAGAATTATACCCCATTGGCGCCAAGGGCATAATGGGGTGAAGTGGGCGCATGTTGCTTCATAAGGAAGCATTAGGCGCCTCCCCCTTTGCTCCTTGGATGGAATACTTGCCTCTAAGGCAAGTCTTGGGGCTGATATGGCTTGAGAACTTTTATGGGAAGTTCTTGGGCGCATATGGATAGTAGGGTGAGGAATATGGTAATGTCTTGGAGACTTACCTTACCTCAAACCCTAATTTCTCCCAAGAAACCACCCTAGCCGAATTCTTCGTGGATGTTGCGCCTAGCCCTTCTCCTTGGATGGAATGCATGCCTCTAAGGCATGTCTTGGGCTGATATGGCCATTGGGCAAATTAGGATAGGTTGAATGAGGTTTATGGTAAATTCTTGGAGACTTTCCTTACCTCAAGACTCCTTTATCCTAGCCGCCCACTTGGCATGATCCTAGCCATTGCCCTTGCCGCCTCTTGTCCTATTAATAGGACCCTTGCCGCCCCCTCTTGGTGGTTGGTTCGATTCCTTGGAGGTGTGAGCAAGGGCACAGGGCGACAACATCAAGGTGGCGCAACCTTCCTCCTCTTTGTAGCCGCAAGTCCTTCTTCTTCTTCTCATCTTCTCTGGTGCAAGGATTCTTTGTGCTTGGTGGTGTCTTCTTGCCACAAGCCCTCATCGTTCCTTGGCCATAGGCGCACCTTGGAGGTGGCGCAAGCAAAGAAGAATAAGGAAGTACTTGGCGCATCATCTTCCTCCACATCTCTTCTTGGCGCTTCTACCTTGGAGGTGGCGCAAGATTTGAAGAGAGTGACAAAGGCTTGATTCTCTTCCCGAGGCTAGCACCAAGCGTGGAAGGGAGCAACGATCAAGGAATCGACGCGTGGATACTTGTAGAGGACGAGCACTTGAGCGTCTTCAACTTGGCACCTTCATCCTAACAAGCAATAAAGGTACTAACCCTAACACATCCTTGTGTTCTCTCTCTCGCATGGATCCTTGGGACCGGAATGTGTTTCGGGTGTAATGCTTCTTCCACTGCGTCCTGGGACTGCAAAATTTTAAATTACACCCGGCATTCCCTAACAGTGGTATCAGAGGTACTTGCGAGAAACACAAGGTGTACGTTTGCTTGTGTGAAAAATTTTTGGAAAATTTTTCTTTCATCCATGCGCGATTCACCTAGAAGGCGCTTTCATCCAAACTTCTTTTATCAATTTTATGGCCGAAATTTGGATTGTGTTTATGATGGATTTAAGACTAAAGGCGCACGTAGTTTTGTCAAGTAGGACGGGCATTGTGTCTTCGGACTGGCCGGGTCTCTTGATCTGACAAAATTGCCAGCCGATAGGGTCCATGAAATCATCATGAAACTTGATCCCAATTTTAGCATAAATTCGATTGAGAGAGTGCTTTGGATGGAGTTGGCGCATAAGGGGATAAAATTTGATTATTCCGGTTTTTCAAATTTTATATATGCGCCACTTGTCTCTTCCTTGGGTTAATATGGTCATAGCGGGTGCCCTCCTGTGTTGTGATGTGGAAGCATGTTTCCACCTATGATGAATGCTTGTAAAATCTTTCTGCCACCTGCGTGTGGTTCTCCCCCTTCTTGATGTAAAATTTTCATCTTTCCTTAGAATAGATGTAGAACTGTTTACATAAGATAGGTTAAGGTTCATCAAAGACAACAAGGTGTCTTCTTCAACCGATTTCAGAGTGGCACCAGCTTTGGAAGCGTGGTGATGGATTTGCGGCTGAAGGAAGGACACTAGCTTTCGGCTTCTGGCATGGGCTGATTTGCTTCAGGGACTCGCAACCCTTGGATGCACGATAACATGTCACATGGCTCGTGACAAGTTATATGTATGAAAACGGCTATGACCATATCGACCAAACTAGCATGCCTGTGATGGTTTATTATTTTGTCCATGTAGGAACCCCTTTCAAGAGGGGGGCGAAACCCAGCATGGTGCAAAACAAATTTCAAGCAGCGGATAGGGTCTCTAAGAATCGCATGCACCTTATATAATCAACTTAAAGGAAAAACCGATTGCATAAGAGATGATTCGATCCATACCATTGCCATTTCTAGATGGCACCTTGGAAGTAAAGATCAAACGAGATCTTCTCCTTGTCGTCACACACAAGATGATGTCGCTATCTCTCTTGGTGCTCCTTGTGCTAGCAAGGTTCCAAGAGGTCCTTTGACGAGTGAAGGGAAAATGAGATGTCAATCTCTCTTGGCCGAATCCTCCTCAATCCGTCAAGCGTCGCCGCACTCACACAAGAATGTCGAGAGGAATATGGGCGAGAGGAATATGGGAAGTGGCGAAAATAGAGCATACTCTATTCGGACGAGAGCCCCCTCAAGTGGAGATCATGGTTACTAAAAATAGTAACCACTCCTCACCACAACGTTCACGCCAAGTGAACTTGTCGCCTACTCCTCTCCCTATGAACCAAGCGCTCATTTAGTGAGCCGGTTCACTTTGGTTCGGTTTAAGAACCAATCAAGCCAATGATCTAGTCTAGATCTTAAATAAACCCTAAGGTTCACGATCTAACCGTCGATCTCAACGATGCCCCTGATCTGACCGATCTGGCATGCATTCTCTCGATCAAAGCTTACCGATCTCAAGCCCTAATCAATCAAACATGATCAGACCAGATCTCACTTACAATCAGAGATTAAATCCCTTTAAACTGAACCCAAATAATTCAGTCCACACGATCTGACTTAAGTAAGCCATATTATCAAATTGTGCGACCCAAAGGGTTTCCTTTAAATGTCGGTAACGACAACTTACGTTATCACGATCAGTGAGAGGTATCTAGCAACACATCACTGTCTCCCGATATAAAGAAAAGAGTCTTCCAAGACTACACCCAAAAACAGCACAAGTGTGAATCAAATCACAAGGCATGCATTTTTCCTTTGCCACTGGATGTTCTTATTGGACAAGCCTGTCAAGCTTGTAATTCCAATATGATGAGCATGATTAGATCAGATGATCATAGTCACCTGGGTATGGCCATACACTCTCTCAATCATCTCATCCAGGGGGCCCCTTTAGAACATCACACTCCTTAAACAAGGAGACGGCAATCCTATGTCTATCACTAGTGCCCTAACCTGACTCAAGCTCATCATCCAAGATAGTCTATAATCATTATGTTTCAAACGATATTGAACTATCTCAAAACAATGACAATCATCATTTAGAAAACACAAGTGATCTCAAGTCAGAGGAAATGTGCCACTTGTCATAATCAAGGAATATTCACATTGTGACAAACAATTGAACATCCTAGTAGGGTCTGTCCAGTACATCCCATGTACCCATGAGTCTACATCTTATTCCATGCTCGAAGCATCCTATAAGATTAGAACACATATTAGTCTTAACAATATCAAGGCTGTCTCATGTTCACCAAGATACATCGACTAAGGACTTAATAGCATGTCAGCCCAGCTGAACAGCTTTGAGACATTATTCAGAAGAACATATATTGCAGCAGACAATGTAGCTAACTGAATAACAACCATGCCTTTATAAACATAAGAGTTTATTACATGATATAGATACATTCCCATAGGCCTCAAACATTAGCCTTAAGGGCATACCCCAACAATCTCCCACTTGCACTTAATCTAATGGTTGAGAAATCTCAAACCCATATTATTACAGTGCTTCTCATGCTTCTGCTGCGCCAGAGGCTTGGTAAGCGGGTCTGCCAGATTGTCATCTGTATGAACCTTGCAGACTTTGATCTCGCCTCGATCTATGATCTCCCTGATCAAATGAAACCGTCTCTGTATGTGCTTGGACTTCTGGTGCGACCGTGGTTCCTTTGCTTGTGCGATTGCTCCAGTGTTATCACAAAAGATAACCAAAGGATCTGCACTCGAAGGAATGACACCAAGTTCTCTCACGAACTTACGAATCCACACTGCCTCCTTGGATGCTTCCGAGGCTGCAACATACTCGGCTTCTGTTGTGGAATCAGCAACAGTTGACTGTTTGAAACTCTTCCACACCACTGCACCTCCATTCAAGCTAAAAACATAGCCTGATTGCGATCGGAAATCATCCTGGTCAGACTGGAACGAAGCGTCAGTATATCCTTCAATACTGAGTTCTTCCTGACCACCATATATCAAGAACATATCTTTGGTCCTCCGCAGATATTTTAAAATGTTCTTGACTGCAATCCAGTGCGCCACACCTGGATTACTCTGGTAACGACTGGTTACGCTTAACCCGTAAGCAACGTCTGGGCGAGTACACAACATCGCATACATAATGGATCCAATAGCCGAAGCATAAGGCGTATTGTCCATTTCATCTTTCTCAGTCTGTGTTTGTGGACACTGACTCTTCGAAAGATTCAGACCATGTCTGACTGGAAGATATCCACGTTTAGAATTCTCTAAATGAAATCTCTCCAGGACCTTATCGATGTAAGTACTTTGGCACAGCCCGAGAAGCCTCTTAGATCTATCCCTGTAGATCTTCACACCTAACACATAGGCTGCTTCTCCTAAATCTTTCATCTGGAAACATTTCCTTAGCCATGCCTTAACAGCATGCATTTCAGGAATGTCGTTTCCAATGATCAAGATGTCATCGACGTAGAGGACTAGGAAAGTAATCACGCTCCCACTAAACCTCTTATATACACACGGGTCATCCTCGTTCTTGATGAAACCAAATTCAATGACTGATTCATCAAAACGAATGTTCCAGCTTCTTGATGCTTGTTTAAGTCCATAAATAGACTTCTTTAACTTGCATATCTTATGACGATCTGCTGGATTAGTGAAACCTTCTGGTTGTGTCATATACACATCCTCATCCAGATTTCCATTAAGGAAAGCTGTTTTCACATCCATCTGCCAAATCTCATAATCATAATATGCAGCTATCGCGAAAAGAATCCGAATAGACTTAAACATAGCTACAGGTGAGAAAGTTTCATCATAATCTATCCCGTAGATTTGTTTGAAACCTTTCGCAACTAGCCTGCTTTTATAGGTAACCACGTTACCATCCATGTCAATCTTCTTCTTGAAGATCCATTTACAGCCTATAGGGATAATTCCCGGAGGCGGATCAACCAAATCCCAAACTTGGTTATCTGACATGGAGTCCATCTCGGCGCGCATAGCTTCAAGCCATCTCGCTGACTCCGGTCCACTGACCGCATCCGCATAAGTGAGGGGTTCATCATTGTCAATGATGTAGACTCCGTCATAGCGCTCAGGCTGTCGACGGATCCTACCCGATCTTCGCGGTTCCCGTGATATCTGAGCCTCAGGTTGTTCAATAACCTGTTCTACCGGCTCAGGCTCATCCAACTCTGCTTGACTACTTTGTCCTTCGTCTGGATTCTCATCCAGCTTTATTTCTCTCCCACTGGCCTCTTGCAGAAGAAATTCCTTCTCAAGAAATATGGCCGTCCGAGCAACAAAAACCTTGTTCTCCTTGGGATCGAAGAAATAATAACCCTTAGTTTCCTTAGGGTAACCGACAAAGATACATTTGTCAGATCTACTCTCTAGTTTCCCAGAGGCGAGCTTCTTTACATAAGCTTCGCAACCCCAGATCCTGATAAATGTCAAGCTTGGCTGTTTCCCATACCATAACTCATATGGCGTCTTTGAAACTGCCTTGGATGGCACTCGGTTTAGTACCTTTGCAGCTGTTTCCAGTGCAAAACCCCAAAAGGAGTAGGGTAGAGTAGCCTGACTCATCATAGAACGAACCATATCAAGTAGCGTTCTATTTCTCCTCTCGGACACACCATTCCATTGCGGTGTTCCAGGCGGAGTGAGCTGTGAGATAATCCCACACTCCTTTAGATAGTCAGTAAATGCATGACTTAGGTATTCACCACCTCGATCTGAGCGAAGTGCCTTGATATTACGGCCTAGCTGATTCTGTACTTCATTTTTGAACTCTTTGAACTTGTCAAAAGATTCACTCTTATGTCTCATCAGATAGACATACCCGTATCTACTGAAATCATCAGTAAAGGTAATGAAGTACTGATATCCACCTCTGGCATGTTTACTAAAAGGCCCACACACATCACTGTGTATAAGGTCAAGTAAACCTGAAGCCCTTTGACCTTTGTGAGGAAAAGGTGACTTCGTCATTTTACCCATTAAACAAGCTTTGCATGTATCAATCTCCTTGTAGGAGAATGATCCCAGCAGTCCATTTTCATGCAACCGCTTAATGCGTTTCTCGTTTATATGGCCTAAACGACTATGCCATAGCAAGGTGCTGTCATCAGCATACTTGGCTTTCTTAATATCAATTTGTTGTATCGAACATTCCATGTCCAACATGTATAACCCATTATTAATTGAACCAGTTGCATAAACAATATTATCAAAAGACAAAATACACTTTGAAATATTGCATTCAAAGGAAAATCCCTTCCTAACAAGAGCAGGAATGGAGATAATATTTTTAGTTATACTGGGAACAAAGTAACAACTGTTTAGTTCCAATACAAGTCCAGATGGTAAAGAAATAAAGTAGTCTCCTACAGCAACAGCAGCAACCCGTGCCCCGTTTCCAACTCGTAGGTCCACCTCATGCTGTCCCACCTGCCTTCTTCTCTTGAGTTCCTGTACATTTGAACAAATGTGAACTCCACATGCAGTGTCCAACACCCATGATACAGAAGAAGAAAACATGACCTCAGTCACGAATATACCTGAGCCAGAAGCAAAGCTTCCCCTCTTATCTCCTTGGAGCGCTTTACAGTCCTTTTTCCAGTGACCCAGCTGGCCACAGTGGAAACACCTGTATTCCTTAGACCGCTTCACCTTCTGCTTCAGAGCCTTGCTGTAATTCTTGACCGGGGCCTTGCCCTTCTTCCCCTTCTTCTTGTTCCTAGAAGGAACCATCAAGACAGAGGTTGAAGGCTTACCCTTCAGAGTCTCCTCAGTGGTCAAGAGCATATTCAGCAGCTCTGCCGGAGTACAATCGATTTTGTTCATATTAAAATTAATAATGAACGCGTCGAATGAAGGCGGGAGAGACTGCAGAATAATGTCCACAGCAAGCTCCTGGTTAATGGTATGCCCCAGTTTCTCTAGAGCCTCCTTGTGCCCAATCATCTTGAGCACGTGAGCTCCCACTGGGCTCCCTTCAGCCAGTTTGCTCTGAAAGAAGAGCTTTGTCAAATTATAGCGTTCAGTCCTCGCCTATGCAGCATACAGCATCTTGAGGTTCGCTATCATCTCTATAGCCGACATATCCTCATGCTGACGCTGCAGCGGTGGCGTCATAGACGCTAGCATCAGGCAAGCGACATCAATGCTATCATTGACGTGCTTTTCATAGGCTTCCCGAACCGCCCTTGCGGCGTTCGGAGCGGGCTGCGGCGGTATCGCCGTCTCGAGGACATACAGTTTCCTCTCTGCCTTAAGAACGATCTTAAGGTGTCCAAACCAGTCAGAGAAGTTCGGCCCAGCAAACTTCTCCCTTTCCAGTAGGGATCGCACATTGAAGTTCATGGTGTTCGTTGCTGCAGGTATCTACAACAATGCAAGAACAGCAAGGTCAGTATCAATGTATAAGAATCAATCAGGACTTAAGAAAGATTCTTTTTCTCACTATTTTATCAGGCGTGAAAAATCCAGCAAAACAGCCCGAAAGAGTAAAACTCTTTTAGTGAGATGGGATCCAGATTTCATACTTGGTCTCCGCGTCCCGCTCAGGCGAGATAAGATGCACAGAGAGTACAAGCACTAGTTTCTGGTAGGCAGTCCCTGCTGATCGCCAACCCGTGCGATTCCCCTTCATCTGGGCAGTCCAGCAGACTGTGCCAACTGAGTTGGTACAACACAATCTCTGACCCCACAGATGGCTGCCTCCATGTGCTACCATATGCGCCACATATGTAGCCAACACGGTCAAGCTGACCCGACCTACTCCCTGGACCACCACGTGCTATGCTGAGCAACGAGAAGGGATAAATCCCTACTCTGTAACACGCAGGTGTAATCCCGCACCGTCTGAAGATAGATGGACGTGCCCACTGAGTGGGTACAACACGGCTCCAACGATAATCAGAACAGTGAGGTTTCGCGTCAGAAGGCTTACGAGCTTGATATTTAAGCGTTGGATTTTAACGGTCTTTTATCTTCTTGCCTATCATGCAATTCCTATGGTGATAGCAGAAGATAATTTAATCATGCAATTCTAATATTAAGCAATAAAAGAAAGCATGTATCTTATGTGGTAAAAGCCCATAGCCCTAGAAGACCTTAACCTAACTTAAGTCTTCATTTGCTCTTCATGGGTCTTTTGCTGCACATCTGGCCCAAACCTGGGCCCAAGCGCCAATTACAGCACAGGTGCGCCCACCAGGGAAAATGCGCCTGGTCCTAGGGTCGAACCCTAGACCTCCCACCTGGTCCAGCCACTTGCTGCATGCGCCTCTGCCAAGTGTGCTCTGTGCTCTTGTCTAATTAAATTACAAATTTAACTATCTAGACAAGAGTGACACGCAGGTCACTTACATTTATAAATTAAAACACAGTGATGCGCAGATCACAATAATTAATTTACAATTTTAAAACAGGCACGCAGGCCCCAGCACAGCACAGATTTAACATGGGCAGCCCACATAAGACAAAATAGACAGACACATGCATCCATTCAGCAATCAAGTGATCCATTATAAAAATTAAAATTTTCGAAAACCCCTTGGGATTAATTTTAATTTTTTCCTTATTTGCCCTACAACCTTACAACGGTACATTACTAGGGATCCACTCATCCAACCTAGTCAGATCCACTGCCCTTGCATGCACCAAGTCCTAACTGACTTGAGTCGACCATGAGGTCAACCATGCATGCGCCAGGGCTGAACAACCACAATGAGGTCTGGCAAGCGGGTGTGACCCCGGGCCTAACTCATGTGTGTTCATAGGTTGTCTCAATCAGACATCGCTACACACCTGTCTGCAGTCGACCTATAGCCACCATAGGCTTGCGCCAAGGTGCTAACAGGTCGACCCATTCAGGCTGTCAGATGGTCTGATCAGACTGTTGGATCTAACTCAGGGGGTGACTTCAACCCTAATAACCCGTCTAAGGGTTTATAGTAGAGCCTTAGATCTAGAGTGACTCGCGCATGTCAATTAGGGTTTTAAGAAAAACACAAAGCATGCGCCAAGAACAACATGCGCCAATGAAAACATACTTCAAGTTTCGCATGTACAAAAACTTAAAGAAAAATCGCATGTTAACTAGATCTAAGCATGTACACGCAAACATGGATCATATAAGCTTAAGCAATCATACAAAGATGCATAGAAAACAGCCTCTGATACCAGTTGTAGGAACCCCTTTCAAGAGGGGGGCGAAACCCAGCATGGTGCAAAACAAATTTCAAGCAGCGGATAGGGTCTCTAAGAATCGCATGCACCTTATATAATCAACTTAAAGGAAAAACCGATTGCATAAGAGATGATTCGATCCATACCATTGCCATTTCTAGATGGCACCTTGGAAGTAAAGATCAAACGAGATCTTCTCCTTGTCGTCACACACAAGATGATGTCGCTATCTCTCTTGGTGCTCCTTGTGCTAGCAAGGTTCCAAGAGGTCCTTTGACGAGTGAAGGGAAAATGAGATGTCAATCTCTCTTGGCCGAATCCTCCTCAATCCGTCAAGCGTCGCCGCACTCACACAAGAATGTCGAGAGGAATATGGGCGAGAGGAATATGGGAAGTGGCGAAAATAGAGCATACTCTATTCGGACGAGAGCCCCCTCAAGTGGAGATCATGGTTACTAAAAATAGTAACCACTCCTCACCACAACGTTCACGCCAAGTGAACTTGTCGCCTACTCCTCTCCCTATGAACCAAGCGCTCATTTAGTGAGCCGGTTCACTTTGGTTCGGTTTAAGAACCAATCAAGCCAATGATCTAGTCTAGATCTTAAATAAACCCTAAGGTTCACGATCTAACCGTCGATCTCAACGATGCCCCTGATCTGACCGATCTGGCATGCATTCTCTCGATCAAAGCTTACCGATCTCAAGCCCTAATCAATCAAACATGATCAGACCAGATCTCACTTACAATCAGAGATTAAATCCCTTTAAACTGAACCCAAATAATTCAGTCCACACGATCTGACTTAAGTAAGCCATATCATCAAATTGTGCGACCCAAAGGGTTTCCTTTAAATGTCGGTAACGACAACTTACGTTATCACGATCAGTGAGAGGTATCTAGCAACACATCACTGTCTCCCGATATAAAGAAAAGAGTCTTCCAAGACTACACCCAAAAACAGCACAAGTGTGAATCAAATCACAAGGCATGCATTTTTCCTTTGCCACTGGATGTTCTTATTGGACAAGCCTGTCAAGCTTGTAATTCCAATATGATGAGCATGATTAGATCAGATGATCATAGTCACCTGGGTATGGCCATACACTCTCTCAATCATCTCATCCAGGGGGCCCCTTTAGAACATCACACTCCTTAAACAAGGAGACGGCAATCCTATGTCTATCACTAGTGCCCTAACCTGACTCAAGCTCATCATCCAAGATAGTCTATAATCATTATGTTTCAAACGATATTGAACTATCTCAAAACAATGACAATCATCATTTAGAAAACACAAGTGATCTCAAGTCAGAGGAAATGTGCCACTTGTCATAATCAAGGAATATTCACATTGTGACAAACAATTGAACATCCTAGTAGGGTCTGTCCAGTACATCCCATGTACCCATGAGTCTACATCTTATTCCATGCTCGAAGCATCCTATAAGATTAGAACACATATTAGTCTTAACAATATCAAGGCTGTCTCATGTTCACCAAGATACATCGACTAAGGACTTAATAGCATGTCAGCCCAGCTGAACAGCTTTGAGACATTATTCAGAAGAACATATATTGCAGCAGACAATGTAGCTAACTGAATAACAACCATGCCTTTATAAACATAAGAGTTTATTACATGATACAGATACATTCCCATAGGCCTCAAACATTAGCCTTAAGGGCATACCCCAACAGTCCATAGCATGCCTGTGATGTTTTTCCTTTGCTGCCATAACCATAGGAAAACTGCATGCTAGAAAAGAATAAAATCAACATGCAAAACTCTCATTGAAATATCAAGTCAATAGCCTTCTAACGCGTAGCCCTCATCAAACTATCGATCGGTGGTGTTGTGAACTGTTTCCCACCCTCGTGGGACACACCCACTTATCTTTAGGAGGTGTGTGGTGACAATGATTTCCCCAGTCCAGTTTTAACCTGGGCGTGCCTTCGCAAGGAAATTCGTTGGCCCTGGGCATAACGGTTAGGACCAGACTTGACTAGTTTTTCATATGTCACTGACATGATGAATCACTAGAGGCAGCTGTTGAGAGGATAGGGTTCTGTGTTGTATCCAGCCCTCGCTGGACACAGGGCGCCTAGTCTGTCTTAACTAAGAGGAATTGTGCGCGGCACAATTGGCTGGCATGCCTACCTAAGGAAGCATGGGACTCTCTGTGCATCTCAACTCACCCTCGTGAGTCGCGGAGACCTCGTGTGAAATTAGGATCCTACTCACATATTTCCAAGTTGAGTTTTGGGAGTTATCAACTTGTTAAGGAAATAGTGGGAGTATAGCATTTAATTTAAAGTCCTTGTTAAATGCTTTATCATAGTACTTATTTTGCTTGTTTGCTTATTGTAGATGATCCCATCTCCTGAACCTAGATTGAAACTTCTTAAAAATAAACTGGATGGAACAAATTGGACAAGATGGTTCAGACTTTTGTCCAAACTTCTAGAACATGAGAATGTGGTCTATCTTCTTGAAAGACCTCCAACCCAGCCCTGTATATATTTTTGTACAGAGTGGGAGTGGAATGTCTATCTTGAACATTGTGTGGATAGTGAACATTACACTGCTCTTATTTTGAGGTGCTTGACCCCTGAGGTCCAGGTTGAGTGTGCTGAGATAGGGATTTATGATATGATCATACATCTTCGACGTCTCTTCACACCGGGCACTTCAAATAGTAATCAAGAGAGTGTTGTTGGATCTTCTGGGTGTTTGCTTGAATCCAAGAATGACTATGGTTCCGTATCTTCGAAGCTAAAACTTCGGAAGACTGGGAATGCATGGAAATTTCAGGATGGATTAAGGCCCAGGAAGAGCATGGCACAAAAGAAGGGATGTTATCCATCTGCTTCAGGTATTGTGTTACTGAGGTCTTTATGTCTACTTCTTATTCATGGGTACTGGGTACCGCATGAGGAGCTTACATATGTTTTTCATATGCAGGGGCTCAAAAGAAGTAGGACAATAAGGCTTGGTGGGATCGACTTTCGAGTCAGGGACGGAGCATTGGATGCTGCTGTTGATGTCATCTCACTACCTTCAAAGACTTCAACTAGAACTTTGCTATTATGTACTAGCTTTTGTATTAGAACATTATGTCCATTATTTTGAATGGATTTTCAGTTTGAAATAAATTGATATTTCCTTAAATCTGGAATGTTCTATAGTAGTGGTACAATTGATGATAGCTTGTAGTTCTGTATGTAACACTGAATAGATCAAGTCCAATGATTCATTCAATACCATCTCTTTGCATTGTCTCTTGGACCATAAGACATAAGTCACATCCAAAAGTCCATGGACTATTGGGATCATTATCCTTTCAGGGTTATGATATATGTGAGCCTTGTCTAATGGACAAGATGGCAGATGCTACCTTCATTTAGGAAGGAGAGAGAGGTTAGATGCTTGTTGGATCTAGTGCACAGCAATGTGTGTAGACCCATGGAGACAAGCACTAAGTGGTATACTTCATTAAGTTGGGATATGTCATATCCAACACGTAACTTTGGAGAAATCCAAGAAGTTAAGAAATGAAGTATAGAATCGAATTGGGGAATCTATTAAAACCCTTTGATTGGATCAAAGTAGGAAGTGAAGAATTTGATGACTATCTTGAGGAGTGTGGGGTTGTCTCACAGCTTACTTGGAACACCACAACTGTGTGGTGAAATTCAAAGAAAGAAAATGGAACACATTGGATGTGGTTCCACCTTTGAATAGTCATGCAAATTTACTTCCTTTAGAGGCCATGCAAGCAACTGTTCTGACACTCCATAGTGTGTACTTGTGGGGCACTGAAAGTGCTGCTTCTATCCCGATGAGAACAAAAATATTTGTTGCTCAAACTGCTGTCTTTCTTTAGGAGATATCTATTTGAAAGAAGCTAGTGGGAGCAGATTTGATTAGGACAAGGTCCAAAAATCAACCACAATACAGTAGAATCACACATGCAGGTTGAAAGTCAACCTGAGGTTCAAGTAACACAGGAACCACATGAGTCTGAATGGATTCGAAATACGCTCACAGGTTGTGGGCATGACGAATTTTTCATCTAGGATGAACCTAAAGACTTATGAGGAAATGGAAGCGGTAAGTGGACTAGATTCCAAGAAATGGCTGAGTGCCATAAGAACCATAATGGACTCCATGTCTGCTAATCAGGTGTGGAACTTGATTGAGCCGCCAAAGGGGTAACACCCAGAGGCTGTATTTGGATCTTCTTGGAAGATAGACATGGAAAGTAACATTGTTACCCATGATGACAAGCTAGTGAATGAAATTTCAGATAAGTCCACTGGGTGGATAGTGATGAAATTTTTCACCGATAGCTTTGTTTGAGTCCATTAGGTATCTACTTGTTATAATTGCATGTTCTGTTATAGCGTGTTGTTATGAAAATTGCTTTTCTTAATGGACGTCTGGAAGAGGATGTCTAGATGGAAATAGCCAAAATGTTTTCATACAGTCGCCATAAAGATATGTATGGTATTATACAAGTATCCTGTGTTTACAAGAAGATCAGTGGGAGCATCATAATGTTTCTTGTTCTAATAGATTGACGATATCTCCTCGCATGAAATGACATCCCAGCTCTTCACGTGGTGAAATACAGGCTTGGAATGTATTTCGAGAAGAATGACCTAGGGAATGATGCCTACATCCTAGGCATGAGGATCTATAGACAGAGATCCAAGAAAGTCATTGCCCTTTAGTCAATCTATGTTCATCCAAGATTTTCTGGAGAGGTTTATATTGGATGTGAAGGAACCCCTAACTAAGGGGGAAGAAACCCTAAGCATGCTCATCTATCATGCATAGCGGAAAGAGGGCTTCAAGTCAAGATCGGATATGAAACAATATGATCAACTTGAAACTAGAAATCATACCAATGCCATGGACTTGGATCTCGGCTTGGAAGAAGAGATCAAGATAGGTCTCCTCCAAAGTGTGCCACACACAAGATGAAGTTGGCTCACTCCTTGGGGTCGCTTGTGCTAGCAAGTCACTCAAGGAATCTTCACTTGTCGAATGGAAGGGATGATGAACTTCCTTGTTGCCGAGAGTTCCTCTTTGCCCAAGCTCTCCTTCTCGTCGTCAACCACACCTCAACCAATGTCCAAGGCGTTGATGAGAAGAGTTCCAACGCATAAGCGTTTTTGGCGTTAAGTGAAACCGGCCCCCTTTGATGACTTTCCATAAATGGAAGCTCATCAAAGCATGCGCTCAAGCCATAACCCAAACGCATTTGAGCATTGAACCATGCGTTCACAATTGTGAACCGGTTCAAGCTAAACCGTTCGATTCAACTTTGGTTCATGAACCAAACCGAAATGGCTCAAGCCATGTGGTCTAGACCATATTGAACCCCAAGGCTCATGATCTAACCATTCATCACCTGATGCCCCTGATCTTTCCGATCTAGCATCATCTCTCTTGATCGAAGCTTACCGATCTCAAGCCTTAATCAATCAAACATGATCAGACCAGATCTCACTTACAATCAGAGATAAAATCCCTTTAATCTGAACTCAAAGAATCCAGTCCATTCGATCTGACTCAAGTAAGCCATATCATCAAATTGTGCGACCCTGAGGGTTTCCTCTAAATGTCGGTAACGATAACTTACGTTATCACGATCAGTGAGGGGTATCTAGCAACACATCACTGTCTCCCGATATAAAGGAAAGAGTCTTCCAAGACTACTCCCAAACCATTGCACAAGTGTGACTCCATTCACAAGGCATACATGTGTCCTTTGCCACTGGATGTTCTTATTGGACAAGCGGGTCAAGCTTGTAACTCCAATACGATGAGCATGATTAGATCAGATGCACATTGTCATCTGGGCATGGCCATACACTATCTCAATCATCTCATATAGGGGGCCCATTAGAACATCACACTCCTTAAACAAGGAGACGGCAATCCTATGTCTATCACTAGTGCTCTAACCTGATTCAAGCTCACCATCCAAGATAGTCTATAATCATTATGTTTCAAATGATATTGAACTACCTCAAAACAATGACAATCATCATTTAGAAACACAAGTGATCTCAAGTCAAAGGACATGTGCCACTTAGTGCTCACAAGGATCATTCACATTGTGACAAGCAATGGAATATCCGAGTAGGGTCTGTCCAGTACATCCAATGTACCCATGAGTCTACATCTTATTCCATGCTCGAAGCATCCTATAAGATTAGCACTCATATTAGTCTCAATCATATCAAGGCTGTCTCATGTTCACCAAGATATCTCGACTAAGGACATATAGCCTGTCAGCCTAGCTGAACAGCTTTGAGACATTATTCAGAAGTACACTTATTACAGCAGACAAGGTAACAACCTGAATAATAACCATGCCTTTTATAAACACAAGAGTTTATTACATGATACTTATACAATCCCAAAGGCCTCAAACATTAGCCTTAAGGGCATACCCCAACAATCTCCCACTTGCACTTAATCTAATGGTTGAGAAATCTCAAACCCATATTATTACAGTGCTTCTCATGCTTCTGCTGCGCCAGAGGCTTGGTAAGCGGGTCTGCCAGATTGTCATCTGTATGAACCTTGCAAATCTTGATCTCGCCACGATCAATGATCTCCCGGATCAAGTGAAAACGTCTTTGTATGTGCTTGGACTTCTGGTGTGACCGCGGTTCCTTTGCTTGTGCTATAGCTCCAGTGTTATCACAGAAGATAACCAAAGGATCTGCACTCGAAGGAACGACACCAAGTTCTCTCACGAACTTACGAATCCACACTGCCTCCTTGGATGCTTCCGAGGCTGCAACATACTCGGCTTCTGTTGTGGAATCAGCAACAGTTGACTGTTTGAAACTTTTCCACACCACAGCACCTCCATTCAAGCTAAAAACATAGCCTGATTGCGATCGGAAATCATCCTGGTCCGACTGGAACGAAGCGTCAGTATATCCCTCTATACTGAGTTCTTCCTGACCACCATATATCAAGAACATATCTTTGGTCCTCCGCAGATATTTTAAGATGTTCTTGACCGCAATCCAGTGCGCCAAACCTGGATTACTTTGGAATCGACTGGTCACGCTTAACCCGTAAGCGACGTCTGGGCGAGTACACAACATCGCATACATAATGGACCCAATAGCCGAAGCATAAGGCGTATTGTCCATTTCATCTTTCTCAGTCTGTGTTTGTGGACACTGACTCTTCGAAAGATTCAGACCATGTCTGACTGGAAGATATCCACGTTTAGAATTCTCTAAATGGAATCTCTCCAGGACCTTATCGATGTAGGTACTCTGGCACAACCCGAGAAGCCTCTTAGATCTATCCCGGTAGATCTTCACACCTAATACATAGGCTGCTTCTCCTAGATCTTTCATCTGAAAACATTTTCCTAACCATGCCTTAACAGCATGCAGTTCAGGAATATCGTTTCCAATGATCAAGATATCATCGACGTAGAGGATTAGGAATGTAATCACGCTCCCACTAAACCTCTTATATACACACGGGTCATCTTCGTTCTTGATGAAACCAAACTCAGAGATTGATTCATCAAAACGAATATTCCAGCTTCTTGATGCTTGCTTCAATCCATAAATGGATTTCTTTAACTTGCATATTTTATGACGATCTGATGGATTAGTGAAACCCTCAGGTTGTGTCATATACACATCCTCATCCAGATTTCCATTGAGGAAAGCTGTCTTCACATCCATCTGCCAGATCTCATAATCGTAATATGCAGCTATCGCGAAAAGAATCCGAATAGACTTAAACATGGCTACAGGAGAGAAAGTTTCATCATAATCTATCCCGTAGATTTGTTTGAAACCTTTCGCAACTAGCCTGCCTTTATAGGTAACCACGTTACCATCCATGTCAATCTTCTTCTTGAAGATCCATTTACAGCCTATAGGGATTACTCCCGGAGGCGGATCAACCAAATCCCAGACTTGGTTATCTGACATGGAGTCCATCTCGGCTCGCATAGCTTCAAGCCATCTAGCTGACTCCGGTCCACTGACCGCATCCGCATAAGTTAGGGGTTCATCATTATCAATGATGTAGACTCCGTCATAGCGCTCAGGCTGTCGACGGATCCTACCCGATCTTCGCGGTTCCCGTGATATCTGAGCCTCAGGTTGTTCAATAACCTGATCTACTGGCTCAGGCACATCCAACTGTGCTTGACTACTTTGTCCTTCCTCTGGATTTTCATCCAGCTTTATTTCTCTCCCACTGGCCTCTTGCAGAAGAAACTCCTTCTCAAGAAATATGGCCGTCCGAGCAACAAAAACCTTGTTCTCTTTGGGATCGTAGAAATAATAACCCTTAGTTTCCTTAGGGTAACCGACAAAGATGCATTTGTCAGATCTGCTCTCTAGTTTCCCAGAGGCGAGCTTTTTGACATAAGCCTCGCAACCCCAGATCCTGATAAATGTCAAGCTAGGCTGTTTCCCATACCATAACTCATATGGCGTCTTTGAAACTGCCTTGGATGGCACTCGGTTTAGTACCTTTGCAGCTGTTTCCAGTGCAAAACCCCAAAAGGAATATGGAAGAGTAGCCTGACTCATCATAGAACGAACCATATCAAGTAGCGTTCTATTTCTCCTCTCGGACACACCATTCCATTGCGGTGTTCCTGGCGGAGTGAGCTGTGAGATAATCCCACACTCCTTCAGATAGTCAGTAAACGCATGACTCAGGTATTCACCACCTCGATCTGAACGAAGTGCCTTGATATTTCGGCCTAACTGATTCTGTACTTCATTCTTGAACTCTTTGAACTTGTCAAAAGATTCATTTTTATGTCTCATTAAATAGACATACCCATACCTACTGAAATCATCAGTGAAGGTAATGAAGTACTGATAGCCACCTCTGGCATGTTTACTGAAAGGCCCACACACATCACTGTGTATAAGGTCCAGTAAACCTGAAGTCCTTTGACCTTTGTGAGGAAAAGGAGACTTCGTCATTTTACCCATTAAACAAGCTTTGCATGTCTCAATCTCCTCATAGGAGAATGATCCCAGCAGTCCATGTTCATGCAACCGCTTAATGCGCTTCTCGTTTATATGGCCTAAACGACTATGCCATAGCAAGGTGCTGTCATCAGCATACTTGGCTTTCTTATTATCAATGTTTTGTATAGAATTTTCCATGTCCAACATGTATAACCCATTGTTAATTGAACCAGTTGCATACACAATATTATCATAAGTTAAAACACACTTTGAAATCTTGCATTCAAAGGCAAATCCTTTCCTGACAAGAGCAGGAATGGAGATAATATTCTTGGTAATACTGGGTACAAAATAACAATTGTTTAATTCTAATACAATGCCAGATGGTAAAGTAATGAAATAGTCTCCTACAGCAACAGCAGCAACCCGTGCCCCGTTTCCAACTCGTAGGTCTACCTCATGCTGTCCCACCTGCCTTCTTCTCTTGAGTTCCTGCACATTTGAACAAATGTGAACTCCACATGCAGTGTCTAACACCCATGATATAGAAGAAGATGAAACCATGACTTCCGTCACGTATATACCTGAGCCAGAAGCAATGCTTCCCCTCTTATCTCCTTGGAGCGCTTTACAGTCCTTTTTCCAGTGACCCAGCTGGCCACAGTGGAAACACCTGTTGTCCTTCGACCGCTTCACCTTCTGTTTCAGGGCCTTACTGTAATTCTTGACAGGGGCCTTGCCCTTCTTCCCCTTCTTCTTGTTCCTAGAAGGAACCATCAAGACAGAGGTTGAAGGCTTACCCTTCAGAGTTTCCTCAGTTGTCAAGAGCATATTCAGCAGCTCTGCCGGCGTACAATCGATCTTGTTCATATTAAAGTTAATAATGAACGCATCGAAAGAAGGCGGGAGAGACTGCAGAATAATATCCACAGCAAGCTCCTGGTTGATGGTATGCCCCAGTTTCTCCAGAGCCTCCTTGTGCCCAATCATCTTGAGCACGTGAGCTCCCACTGGGCTCCCCTCAGCCAGTTTGCTCTGAAAGAAGAGCTTCGTCAGATTATAGCGTTCAGTCCTCGCCTGTGCAGCATACAGCATTTTGAGGTTTGCTATAATCTCTATAGCTGACATATCCTCATGCTGACGCTGCAGCGGTGGCGTCATAGACGCTAGCATCAGGCAAGCGACATCAATGCTATCATTGACGTGCTTTTCGTAGGCTTCCCGAACCGCCCTTGCGGCGTTCGGAGCGGGCTGCGGCGGTATCGCCGTCTCGAGGACATACAGTTTCCTCTCTGCCTTAAGAACAATCTTAAGGTGTCCGAACCAGTCAGAGAAGTTCGGCCCAGCAAACTTCTCCCTTTCCAGTAGGGATCGCACATTGAAGCTCATGGTGTTCGTTGCTGCAGGAATCTACAACAAGCAAGAACAGCAAGGTTAGTATCAATGTTTCAGAATCAATCCAGGACTTAAGAAAGATTCTTTTCTCACTATTTTGTCTGACTGAAAAATCCAGTAAACAGTCCGAAAGAGTAACACTCTTTTAGTGAGATGGGATCCAGATTTCATACTTGGTCTCCGCGTCCCGCTCAGGCGAGATAAGATGCACAGAGATGACAAGTACTAATTTCTGGTAGGCTGTGCCAGCCAATCGCCAACCCGTGCGATTCCCCTTCATCTTGGCAATCCAGCAGACTGTGCCAACTGAGTTGGTACAACACAGTCTCTGATCCCAGAGATGGCTGCCTCCATGTGCTACCATATGCGCCACATATGTAGCCAACATGGTCAAGCTGACCTGACCTACTCCCTGGACCACCACGTGCTATGCTGAGCAACGAGAGGGGATAAATCCCAACTCTGTAACACGCAGGTGAAATCCAGCACCGTCTGAAGATAGGTGGACGTGCCCACTGAGTGGGTTCAACACGGCTCCAACGATAATCAGAAAGGTGAGGTTTCGCGTCAGAAGGCTTACGAGCTTGATATGTTAGCGTTGGATTTTATCGGTCTTTTATCTTCTTAACTATCATACAAGTCCTATGGTGATAGCAGAAGATAAACTTAAACATGCAATTCTAATTATAAGCAATAAGAAGAAAGCATGATCTTATGTGGTAAAAGCCCATGAACCCTAGTAAGACCTTAATTTACTTAAGTCTTCACTTGAGCTCCTTGCATCTCATCTGGTCCAACCCAGTGCCCTAGCGCCAAGAGCACCTCAGGTGCACCACCAGATGAATGCCCCTCTTGGATGTGTGCACTTGTCTAATCAAAGTACATTTGATCTATCTAGACAAGGTTGACTCGCAGGTCAACTACATATTATAAATTAAGTACAATGTGATTCGCAGATCACAAATTAATTTACAACTTATCCAGGCTCGCAGGCCCCAGCACAGCACACAATAGGGCAACCCACATAAGACTAAATAAACAAGCATATGATTCAATCAACATGTGATCCATTCAAGAAATTAAATTTTGGAAAAACCCATGGCATCAATTTAATTTCCTTATGAGCCCTACAACCTTACAATGGTCCATTGATGGGGATCCACTCATCCATCTAGCTAGATCCTTTGCCCTTGCATGCACCGAGTCCTAACTGACCCGAGTTGACCTAATGGTCAACCATGCATGCCCCAAGGGCTGAACCACCCCATGAGTTTTGGCAAGCGGGTGTGACCCCGGGCCTAACTCAAGTGTGTTCAGTAGTTGTCTCAACCAGACCTCGCTACACGCCCTAGATGCAGTCAACCTATAGCCACCTTGTGCTTGCGCATAGGTGCTATTGGGTCAACCCATCTGAGCTGTCAGATGGTCTGATCAGACTTGGATCCAACCTAGTGGTGACTTCAACCTCATCAACCCATCTAAGGGTTTAATGTAGTGGCACCTTAGATCTAATGAAGCGCGCAAGAGGTAAGTTTTAGAAAACTTTTATAACATGCGCAATGTTACAAACAAACAACATGCTTGATAACCCTTAGATCTAAGGGGGTCCCCTTCAAGGGGGAGCGCATACTTTAGGAGGTCCCCTTCAAGGGGGAGCGCATACTTCAGGAACATATGATACAAGCGCAACATCATGAACATATAAGCGCAACATCATGAACATATGATACAAGCGCAACATCATGAACATATGATACAAGCGCAACATCATGAACATATAAGCGCAACATCATGAACATATGATACAAGCGCAACATCATGAACATATAAGCGCAACATCATGAAAACAAAGCATGCCTCAAGGAAACAGTAAGCGCAACATCATGTATGGATCACCAATACTTAAAGCAATCATATCGATCATATCATGAGCCTACCTCTGATACCAATTGAAGGAACCCCTAACTAAGGGGGAAGAAACCCTAAGCATGCTCATCTATCATGCATAGCGGAAAGAGGGCTTCAAGTCAAGATCGGATATGAAACAATATGATCAACTTGAAACTAGAAATCATACCAATGCCATGGACTTGGATCTCGGCTTGGAAGAAGAGATCAAGATAGGTCTCCTCCAAAGTGTGCCACACACAAGATGAAGTTGGCTCACTCCTTGGGGTCGCTTGTGCTAGCAAGTCACTCAAGGAATCTTCACTTGTCGAATGGAAGGGATGATGAACTTCCTTGTTGCCGAGAGTTCCTCTTTGCCCAAGCTCTCCTTCTCGTCGTCAACCACACCTCAACCAATGTCCAAGGCGTTGATGAGAAGAGTTCCAACGCATAAGCGTTTTTGGCGTTAAGTGAAACCGGCCCCCTTTGATGACTTTCCATAAATGGAAGCTCATCAAAGCATGCGCTCAAGCCATAACCCAAACGCATTTGAGCATTGAACCATGCGTTCACAATTGTGAACCGGTTCAAGCTAAACCGTTCGATTCAACTTTGGTTCATGAACCAAACCGAAATGGCTCAAGCCATGTGGTCTAGACCATATTGAACCCCAAGGCTCATGATCTAACCATTCATCACCTGATGCCCCTGATCTTTCCGATCTAGCATCATCTCTCTTGATCGAAGCTTACCGATCTCAAGCCTTAATCAATCAAACATGATCAGACCAGATCTCACTTACAATCAGAGATAAAATCCCTTTAATCTGAACTCAAAGAATCCAGTCCATTCGATCTGACTCAAGTAAGCCATATCATCAAATTGTGCGACCCTGAGGGTTTCCTCTAAATGTCGGTAACGATAACTTACGTTATCACGATCAGTGAGGGGTATCTAGCAACACATCACTGTCTCCCGATATAAAGGAAAGAGTCTTCCAAGACTACTCCCAAACCATTGCACAAGTGTGACTCCATTCACAAGGCATACATGTGTCCTTTGCCACTGGATGTTCTTATTGGACAAGCGGGTCAAGCTTGTAACTCCAATACGATGAGCATGATTAGATCAGATGCACATTGTCATCTGGGCATGGCCATACACTATCTCAATCATCTCATATAGGGGGCCCATTAGAACATCACACTCCTTAAACAAGGAGACGGCAATCCTATGTCTATCACTAGTGCTCTAACCTGATTCAAGCTCACCATCCAAGATAGTCTATAATCATTATGTTTCAAATGATATTGAACTACCTCAAAACAATGACAATCATCATTTAGAAACACAAGTGATCTCAAGTCAAAGGACATGTGCCACTTAGTGCTCACAAGGATCATTCACATTGTGACAAGCAATGGAATATCCGAGTAGGGTCTGTCCAGTACATCCAATGTACCCATGAGTCTACATCTTATTCCATGCTCGAAGCATCCTATAAGATTAGCACTCATATTAGTCTCAATCATATCAAGGCTGTCTCATGTTCACCAAGATATCTCGACTAAGGACATATAGCCTGTCAGCCTAGCTGAACAGCTTTGAGACATTATTCAGAAGTACACTTATTACAGCAGACAAGGTAACAACCTGAATAATAACCATGCCTTTTATAAACACAAGAGTTTATTACATGATACTTATACAATCCCAAAGGCCTCAAACATTAGCCTTAAGGGCATACCCCAACAGGATGATTCCAAATATTGATACCTTCCAGAGAGATATGGTCAGACTCTCATGAGGATGTTGTGTCCTATGACACAGCTGGAGAGTAGTGACATGGGTCTATAATCCCGGTACATTGGGTACAAGATAGACCATGTTTTGTGCAGAGTGCACTAGACCATTTATGGCAAATGCTTGGAGCAATGCCAGCAAGTTTCAATCTAATTCTAGTGTTCATACACTAGATAGCTGTGAAAGCAATCCTTCGTACTTTGGAAGTATAAAGGATTGAATTTTAGTCTGTGATAGACAGGAAGAACTTTGTGTACAGGGGTACACTGACACTTCGTTCCAGTCTAATGACTATCGTTCACAGCCAGGATTTGCGCTTTGCCTTGATGTGGTGTTGTAGGCTGAAAGAGCTTTATGCAAATCATAGTGGCAAATTCTACAAATAAGGCTGAGTACATTGCAGCTTCTTGTGGCAGCCAAGGAAGCAACTTCATTCATTTGAACTTGATTTAGTCCCTAGTGCTTGATGGTCCAGTATAGTTTTTTTTTTTACTGGGGCCGTAAGCATGTGTAAAGGAACTTAGCATTCAAGTATGTACTGCAGCAATATCATCTGATCTTGGAGATCATGGATAAGGATGATGATTCAAACTAGTTAAAATAAACACAGATAGCAATCTGGAAAAACCCACTGATCCAGCCTCTGGCGCAGCGGAAGCTAAATGGGTCATACTAGAGACATTGGAACTGACTAAACATCAGTTGTCCTTGGTCTTAGTGCAAGTGGGAGATTGTTGGTGTATATGCCCTAAAGACCAATGTATGGACATGGTCAGGCATTGTTTGAATATACTTTGATAGAACTATTACTTTTTATATAGGCATGGTCGTTATTATGCAGACTTCTCTACCTGCGTTGATGTATTGAGTTGCATAAATAATGTCCCAGGAGTTTGGATTGGATCCATTCTCATAAGCTATCCCCAGACAAGGTACCTTAGCAGATATGGGAAAGCTTTGGTACATGTGAGACTGCTGTATGGGCTGGTTAGGTGCGGGGCACAGTAACGCAGACATACAGGTGCATTGGATGCACTGGAGTGATCCACCGTGAGGATTGACTTGTCTAGTCAACGAGTCAATCTCACATGCAAGAGGTTTGCATTGATCCTTAGACTTGAGGTATTCATGTCTAGATTTGATGATGGGTATGCTTTGATACAGTCTTACGTCTCTCCGTAATTGGGGGACTAAAACGACTGTCATTGGGCATGTCATAAGTCATATAGAGACATGGATGACCAATAGTAGGATTTGCCCCTTCCTTCCGAGGAAGCATGATATCCACCTCGGGGCGCCCCACCTTATTGGTGCATGACAGGAGAGTGTGGCCACACTTGTTGAGTCATAACCAATGCATTGGATAATAAACATGAGACTAATCCAATGGCAGGATATCAGTTTAGGCAAAGGGATCTGTAATGCAATGGGAATCCTCGTTGCTTGTTAGGAGTTATTGCCATAATGACTTAAGTCCTATGACATGGGTAGTAGTGATGTGTTGCTAGATACCCCTCACTACTTATGATGTTTACATCATTGCCATCGTCATATGGATCCTACGGGGTCACACGCAATAGACTCTTGACGTTGCTTTAATCAGAAGCCTTTGGATCAAGTTATTGGATAACTTGGATCCATTTGGAAGATTTCATCAGCGCCAATGGGCCTGATGAGTTGGAAGAAAGTTATTGGAGCCAAACTTCATTTTTGGCAGGTTGACCCGAAATTGACCTAGATTGGTCACATTTGGATTAGGGTTGCATTGGATTGGATCCAATGGCTTAATCAACTCATGCCATGAAGTTTGGGCTAGCCGATTATCCAATGAGGACCAATAATTAGTTATCATGAAGAAGTATAAGCAAATAAGGGTATAATGGGGAAGAATTATACCCCATTGGTGCCAAGGGCATAATGGGGTGAAGTGGGCGCATGTTGCTTCATAAGGAAGCATTAGGCGCCTCCCCCTTTGCTCCTTGGATGGAATACTTGCCTCTAAGGCAAGTCTTGGGGCTGATATGGCTTGAGAAATTTTATGGGAAGTTCTTGGGCGCATATGGATAGTAGGGTGAGGAATATGGTAATGTCTTGGAGACTTACCTTACCTCAAACCCTAATTTCTCCCAAGAAACCACCCTAGCCGAATTCTTCGTGGATGTTGCGCCTAGCCCTTCTCCTTGGATGGAATGCATGCCTCTAAGGCATGTCTTGGGCTGATATGGCCATTGGGCAAATTAGGATAGGTTGAATGAGGTTTATGGTAAAGTCTTGGAGACTTTCCTTACCTCAAGACTCCTTTATCCTAGCTGCCCACTTGGCATGATCCTAGCCATTGCCCTTGCCACCTCTTGTCCTATTAATAGGACCCTTGCCCCCTCTTGGTGGTTGGTTCGATTCCTTGGAGGTGTGAGCAAGGGCAAAGGGCGACAACATCAAGGTGGCGCAACCTTCCTCCTCTTTGTAGCCGCAAGTCCTTCTTCTTCTTCTCATCTTCTCTGGTGCAAGGATTCTTTGTGCTTGGTGGTGTCTTCTTGCCACAAGCCCTCATCGTTCCTTGGCCATAGGCGCACCTTGGAGGTGGCGCAAGCAAAGAAGAATAAGGAAGTACTTGGCGCATCATCTTCCTCCACATCTCTTCTTGGCGCTTCTACCTTGGAGGTGGCGCAAGATTTGAAGAGAGTGACAAAGGCTTGATTCTCTTCCCGAGGCTAGCACCAAGCGTGGAAGGGAGCAACGATCAAGGAGTCGACGCGTGGATACTTGTAGAGGACGAGCACTTGAGCGTCTTCAACTTGGCACCTTCATCCTAACAAGCAATAAAGGTACTAACCCTAACACATCCTTGTGTTCTCTCTCTCGCATGGATCCTTGGGACCGGAATGTGTTTCGGGTGTAATGCTTCTTCCGCTGCGTCCTGGGACTGCAAAATTTTAAATTACACCCGGCATTCCCTAACAGTGCTAAGAGCAGTGCCAGAGGTCCTACCAAAGCACTGAAGAAAAGGGTGAAGAAGTCAAAGGAACAAAGGTGTTTCCACTGTGGCGAGCAGGGCCACTGGAGAAGGGACTGCAGGCAACTTCAGAATGAGGAGAAGAAAGGCTTGGCCTTAACTTCTAGCTCAGGTATTTATGTTACAGAAGTCGACCTTTCTACTTCTATGTCATGGGTATTGGATACCGCATGTGGAGCTCATATTTGTACAAATATGCAGGGGCTCAAGAAAAGTAGATCGGTGCAGCTTGGAGAGATTGACCTACGCGTTGGAAACGGGGCATAGGTTGCTGCTGTTGCTGTAGGCGTTTTGACTCTCTCCTTGCCTTCTGGACTTCAATTAGAACTAAACAATTGCTTTTGTGTACCTTCGCTAACAAAGAACATTGTATCCATTCCTTGCTTGGTGAGGAAAGGATTTAAATTTGAAATAAATAAGAACTCCTATTCTTTTTCATTTGCAAATATGTTCTATGGGAAGGGTACTTTATGCAATGGTCTGTATATCTTGGATATGGAAAGTTCTGTTTGTAACATAAGCAATAAAAGGACCAAACTGAGTGGTTCAGTTGGTGCTTTCCTATGGCACTGTCGATTAGCCCATATAAACAAGAATCGCATCCAACAACTCCATGCAAATGGATTGTTAGATTCAAGTTCCTTGAAGGAATTTGATACTTGTGAACCTTGTTTATTAGGGAAGATGACAAAGGCGCCCTTCACCAAGATTGGTGAGAGGGCAGAAGGTTTATTGGATCTCATACATACTGATGTGTGTGGGCCCTTCAATAAACAAGCCAGAGGAGGGTACAACTACTTCATTACCTTCACTGATGACTTCAGTAGGTATGGTTATGTCTACTTAATGAGACATAAATCTGAATCCTTTGAGAAATTCAAGGAGTTCAAGAATGAAGTAGAGAACCAGCTTGGAAGATCCATTAAAGCTCTTCGATCAGATCGAGGTGGAGAATACCTGAGTGGTGAGTTCTTTGACTATCTGAGAGAGTGTGGGATCATATCCCAACTCACTCCTCCTGGAACACCTCAATGGAATGGTGTGTCTGAAAGGAGAAATCGAACTTTATTGGATATGGTTTGATCCATGATGAGTCATGCAACTCTACCTTCATCATTCTGGGGGCATGCACTAGAAACAGCTTCTCTAATACTGAATAATGTTCCATCTAAGAGTGTCTCCAAAATACCATACGAGGTATGGAGTGGAAGACGCCCTAATCTCACGTTTATCAGGATCTGGGGATGTGAGGCTTATGTCAAACGTCAGGATTCTAGCAAGCTAGAACCTAAATCTGATAAGTGTATGTTTTTGGGGTATCCTAAGGAAACTAAAGGATACTACTTCTATGTCCCAACCAAGAACAAAGTTTTTGTTGCTCGGGGTGCTGTCTTTCTAGAGAAAGAATTTCTTATGAAAGAAGTTAGTGGGAGGAAGTTTGACTTGGATGAGGTCCAAGTGCAAGCACAAGACAAAGAGATGGAATCTGAGCCACCTGCACCGGTTGCTAGGCAACCTGAGGCTCAGACACAGGTCCCGCGTAGGTCTGGGAGAATTCGTCGTGCACCTGAAAGGTATGGGTCGCTACCGACCCAACACGATGGGATCTTCATCATTGAGGATGAACCTAGAACCTATGATGAGGCGGTCAGTGGACCGGACTCTGAGAAATGGCTTGACGCCATGAGATCTGAGATGGATTCCATGTCGGCTAATCAAGTCTGGGATTTGGTTGAGTTGCCTGATGGGGTAAAACCCATAGGGTGTAAATGGGTCTTCAAGAAGAAGACAGACATGGATGGCAAAATAGTTACCTATAAGGGTAGACTAGTGGCTAAAGGATTTAAACAAGTCCACGGGGTGGACTATGATGAAACCTTCTCGCCAGTTGCCATGATTAAATCCATTCGGATTCTGCTTGCTATAGCTGCATATCATGACTATGAGATATGGCAGATGGATGTGAAAACAGCGTTCCTTAACGGGAAGCTGACTGAGGATGTGTATATGACACAACCTGATGGCTTCATCCATCCTGCAGAGGCTAATAAGGTCTGCAGGCTAAAGAGGTCCATTTATGGATTAAAGCAAGCATCTTGAAGTTGGAATCTTCGATTTGATGAGGCCGTGAGAGATTATGGCTTTGTCAAAAGCGAAGATGACGCCTGTGTATACAGAAAATTCAGTGGGAGCTTGGTGATTTTTCTGGTCTTGTATGTTGATGACATACTGCTCATCGGAAACGACATCCCTAGTCTTCAAGCTGTGAAGACATGGTTGGGGAAGTGTTTCGAGATGAAAGACTTAGGGGAGGCCGCCTATATTCTAGGCGTGAGGATCTACCGGGATAGATCCAAGAGGCTCTTGGCCCTTAGTCAAAGTACTTACATTGATAAGGTACTGGAGAGGTTCTACATGGAGCAATCCAAGAAAGGATACCTTCCAGTGAGACATGGCCTTACTCTCTCAAAGAGCTAGTGTCCTACAACACAGGCTGAGAGGGATGACATGAGTCGAATTCCTTATGCTTCGGCAGTAGGATCGATCATGTATGCAATGTTATGTACTAGACCAGATGTGGCATATGCTGTGAGCATAACCAGCCGATACCAATCCAATCCAGGTCTACAGCACTGGGTGGCTGTAAAGAACATCCTAAAGTATCTGAGAAGAACTAAGGATTTGTTCTTGGTCTATGGGGGACAGGAAGAGCTCAGTATGCAGGGCTATACTGATGCATCGTTCCAGTCTGACCCTGACGACTTTAGATCGCAGGCCGGCTATGTGTTCAAGATAAATGGAGGCGCTGTATGTTGGAAGAGCTTCAAGCAATCCACCATAGCAGATTCTACAACCGAAGCTGAGTATGTGGCTGCTTCTGAGGCAGCCAAGGAAGCTGTTTGGATAAGGAAGTTCTTATGTGATCTTCAAGTGGTACCTAGTGCAATGAATCCCATTGAACTCTACTGTGACAACAATGGAGCAATTGCACAAGCCAAGGAACCACGGTCTCATCAAAGATCCAAACACATACTCAGAAGTGAAGGTTCCCACATAGGGGGCGAAACCCTAAAGTGGCGCAAATAAAAATGGGCAGCGGATTCAAGGGTTTCATAGGATCGATGAGCATGCATTATATGATCAACTTTTGAAGCATGAATAGAGAAGATGCGATTCATACCATGGCCATTTCTAGATGGCGCCTTGGAAGCAAGAGAACAACGAAGGTCTCCTCCAAATCGTCACACACAAGATGAGCGACGGCTTGCTTCTTGTCGTCCCTTGTGCTAGCAAGGATCGTCCAAGGTGTCTTTGATCGAAAGGAAAGGGAGAGAGCAACTCCTTGCTTGGCAAAAACTTTCCTCTTGTCGTCTCAACTTCTCTACACGAGATCTCTCTACTCGTCCAAGCTAAGAGAGGGCGACAAAGGCGTGAAGAGGCGACGTGAGAGAGAGGTGGTCACGTTGTGACATGCTTTCTAAAAATAGAAAGCCAACAATTCATGCGACCATGAATTTTTCCCTCAACGCAAATTCCTCTTCAATTGAACCATGCGCTCATGTAATGAGCTGGTTCATTTCGGTTTGGCCCAAGACCAAATAAACCAAGCAATATGGTCTAGATCTCAATTAAACCCAAAGGCTCTTGATCTGACCGTCAATCTCTTGATGCTCCTGATCTGACCGATCCAGCATCCATTCTCTCAATCGAAGCTTACCGATCTTAAGCCCTAATCAATCAGACATGATCAGACCAGATCTCACTTACAATCAGAGATTAAATCCCTTTAAACTGAACCTGAACAATTCAGTCCACACGATCTGACTTAAGTAAGCCATTTCATCAAATTGTGCGACCCTGAGGGTTTCCTTTAAATGTCGGTAATGATAACTCACGTCATCACGATCAGTGAGGGGTATCTAGCAACACATCGCTGTCTCCCGATATAAAGGAAAGAGTCTTCCAAGACTACACCCAAAAATAGCACAAGTGTGAATCAACTTCACTAAGCATACATATTTCCTTTGCCACTGGATGTTCTTATTGGACAAGCGTGTCAAGCTTGTAGCTCCAATATGATGAGCATGATTAGATCAGATGAACACAGTCATCTGGGTATGGCCATACACTTTCTCATCATCTCATCCAGGGGGCCCCTTTAGAACATCACACTCCTTAAACAAGGAGACGGCAATCCTATGTCTATCACTAGTGCCCTAACCTGACTCAAGCTCACCATCCAAGATAGTCTATAATCATTATATTTCAAATGATATTGAACTATCTCAAAACAATGACAATCATCATTTAGAAACACAAGTGATCTCAAGTCAGAGGAAATGTGCCACTTGATACAATCAAGGAATATTCACATTGTGACAAGCAATTGAATATCCTAGTAGGGTCTGTCCAGTACATCCAATGTACCCATGAGTCTACATCTTATTCCATGCTCGAAGCATCCTATAAGATTAGAACACATACTAGTCTTAACCATATCAAGGCTGTCTCATGTTCACCAAGATACATCGACTAAGGACATATAGCATGTCAGCCTAGCTGAACAGCATTGAGACATTATTCAGAAGTATATCTATTGCAGCAGATAATATAACAAACTGAATAATAACCATGCCTTTATAAACATAAGAGTTTATTACATGATACTGATACAATCCTTAGGCCTCAAACATTAGCCTTAAGGGCATACCCCAACAATCTCCCACTTGCACTTAATCTAATGGTTGAGAAATCTCAAACCCATATTATTACAGTGCTTCTCATGCTTCTGCTGCGCCAGAGGCTTAGTAAGCGGGTCTGCCAGATTGTCATCTGTATGTACCTTGCAGACTTTGATCTCGCCACGATCAATGATCTCCCTGATCAAATGAAACCGTCTCTGTATGTGCTTGGACTTCTGGTGCGACCGTGGTTCCTTTGCCTGTGCGATTGCTCCAGTGTTATCACAGAAGATAACCAAAGGATCTGCACTCGAAGGAACAACACCAAGTTCTCTCACGAACTTACGAATCCACACTGCCTCCTTGGATGCTTCCGAGGCTGCAACATACTCGGCTTCTGTTGTGGAATCAGCAACAGTTGACTGTTTGAAACTCTTCCACACCACTGCTCCTCCATTCAAGCTAAAAACATAGCCTGATTGCGATCGGAAATCATCCTGGTCAGACTGGAACGAAGCGTCAGTATATCCTTCAATACTGAGTTCTTCCTGACCACCATATATCAGGAACATATCTTTGGTTCTCCGCAGATATTTTAAGACGTTCTTGACCGCAATCCAGTGTGCCTGACCTGGATTACTTTGGAACCGACTGGTCACGCTTAACCCGTAAGCGACGTCTGGGCGAGTACACAACATCGCATACATTATGGACCCAATAGCCGAAGCATAAGGCGTATTGTCCATTTCATCTTTCTCAGTCTGTGTTTGTGGACACTGACTCTTTGAAAGATTCAGACCATGTCTGACTGGAAGATATCCTCTTTTAGAATTCTCTAAATGAAATCTCTCCAGGACTTTATCGATGTAAGTACTCTGGCACAGCCCGAGAAGCCTCTTAGATCTATCCCTGTAGATCTTCACACCTAACACATAGGCTGCTTCTCCTAGATCTTTCATCTGGAAACATTTCCTTAACCATGCCTTAACCGCATGCATTTCAGGAATGTCATTTCCAATGATCAAGATATCATCGACGTAGAGGACTAGGAAAGTAATCACGCTCCCACTAAACCTCTTATATACACATGGGTCATCTTCGTTCTTGATGAAACCAAATTCAGTGACTGATTCATCAAAACGAATATTCCAGCTTCTTGATGCTTGTTTAAGTCCATAAATAGACTTCTTTAACTTGCATATCTTATGATGATCTGATGGATTAGTGAAACCTTCTGGTTGTGTCATATACACATCCTCATCCAAATTTCCATTCAGGAAAGCTGTTTTCACATCCATTTGCCAGATCTCATAATCATAATATGCTGCTATCGCGAAAAGAATCCGAATAGACTTAAACATAGCTACTGGTGAGAAAGTTTCATCATAATCTATCCCGTAGATTTGTTTGAAACCTTTCGCAACTAGCCTGCCTTTATAGGTAACCACGTTACCATCCATGTCAATCTTCTTCTTGAAGATCCATTTACAGCCTATAGGGATAACTCCCCGAGGCGGATTAACCAAATCCCAGACTTGGTTATCTGACATGGAGTCCATCTCGGCTAGCATAGCTTCAAGCCATCTCGCTGACTCCGGTCCACTGACCGCATCCGCATAAGTGAGGGGTTCATCATGATCAATGATGTAGACTCCGTCATAGCGCTCAGGCTGTCGACGGATCCTTCCCGATCTTCGCAGTTCCCGTGATATCTGAGCCTCAGGTTGTTCAATAACCTGTTCTACCGGCTCAGGCTCATCCAACTGTGCTTGAGCACTTTGTCCTTTTTCTGGATTCTCATCCAACTTTATTTCTCTCCCACTGGCCTCTTGTAGAAGAAACTCCTTCTCAAGAAATATGGCCGTCCGAGCAACAAACACCTTGTTCTCTTTGGGATCGAAGAAATAATAACCCTTAGTTTCCTTAGGGTAACCGACAAAGACACATTTGTCAGATCTGCTCTCTAGTTTCCCAGAGGCGAGCTTTTTGACATAAGCCTCGCAGCCCCAGATCCTAATAAATGTCAAGCTTGGCTGTTTCCCATACCATAACTCATATGGCGTCTTTGAAACGGCCTTGGATGGCACTCGGTTTAGTACCTTTGCAGCTGTTTCCAGTGCAAATCCCCAAAAGGAGTATGGAAGAGTAGCCTGACTCATCATAGAACGAACCATATCAAGTAACGTTCTATTTCTCCTCTCGGACACACCATTCCATTGGGGTGTTCCTGGCGGAGTGAGCTGTGAGATAATCCCACACTCCTTCAGATAGTCAGTAAACGCATGACTTAGGTATTCTCCACCTCGATCAGAATGAAGTGCCTTGATATTTCGGCCTAGCTGATTCTGTACTTCATTCTTGAACTCTTTGAACTTGTCAAAAGATTCACTTTTATGTCTCATTAAATAGACATACCCGTATCTACTGAAATCATCAGTAAAGGTAATGAAGTACTGATAGCCACCTCTGGCATGTTTACTAAATGGCCCACACACATCACTGTGTATAAGGTCAAGTAAACCTGAAGCCCTTTGACCTTTGTGAGGAAAAGGTGACTTCGTCATTTTACCCATTAAACAAGCCTTGCATGTATCAATCTCCTCATAGGAGAATGATCCCAGCAGTCCATGATCATGCAACCGCTTAATGCGTTTCTTGTTAATATGGCCTAAACGACTATGCCATAGCAAGGTGCTGTCATCAGCATACTTGGCTTTCTTAATATCAATATTTTGTATAGAACATTCCATGTCCAACATGAATAACCCATTGTTAATTGAACCAGTTGCATAAACAATATTATCTAAAGATAAAACACACTTTGAAATATTGCATTCAAAGGAAAATCCCTTCCTGACAAGAGCAGGAATAGAGATAATATTTTTAGTAATACTGGGAACAAAGTAACAATTGTCTAGTTCCAATACAAGTCCAGATGGTAAAGAAATGAAATAGTGTCCTACAGCAACAGCAGCAACCCGTGCCCCGTTTCCAACGCGTAGGTCCACCTCATGCTGTCCCACCTGCCTTCTTCTCTTGAGTTCCTGTACATTTGAACAAATGTGAACTCCACATGCAGTGTCCAACACCCATGATATAGAAGAAGAAAACATGACCTCAGTCACAAAAATACCTGAGCCAGAAGCGAAGCTTCCCCTCTTATCTCCTTGGAGCGCTTTACAGTCCTTTTTCCAGTGACCCAGCTGGCCACAGTGGAAACATCTGTATTCCTTGGACCGCTTCACCTTTTGCTTCAGAGCCTTGCTGTAATTCTTGACAGGGGTCTTGCCCTTCTTCCCCTTCTTCTTGTTCCTAGAAGGAACCATTAAGACAGAGGTCGAAGGCTTTCCCTTCAGAGTTTCCTCAGTAGTCAAGAGCATATTCAGCAGCTCTGCCGGAGTACAATCGATTTTGTTCATATTAAAGTTAATGATGAACGCGTCGAATGAAGGCGGGAGAGACTGCAGAATAATGTCTACAGCAAGCTCCTGATTGATGGTATGCCCCAGTTTCTCTAGAGCTTCCTTGTGCCCAATCATCTTGAGCACATGAGCTCCCACTGGGCTCCCTTCAGCCAGTTTGCTCTGAAAGAAAAGCTTTGTCAGATTATAGCGTTCTGTCCTCGCCTGTGCAGCATACAGCATCTTGAGGTTCGCTATAATTTCTATAGCCGACATATCCTCATGCTGACGCTGCAGCGGTGGCGTCATAGACGCTAGCATCAGGCAAGCGACATCAATGCTATCATTGACATGCTTTTCATAGGCTTCCCGAACCGCCCTTGCGGCGTTCGGGGCGGGCTGAGGCGGTATCACCGTCTCGAGGACATACAGTTTCCTCTCTGCCTTAAGAACGATCTTAAGGTGTCCGTACCAGTCTGAGAAGTTCGGCCCAGCAAACTTCTCCCTTTCCAGTAGGGATCGCACATTGAAGCTCATGGTGTTCGTTGCTGCAGGTATCTACAACAATGCAAGAACAACAAGGTCAGTATCAATGTTAAAAATCAATCAGGACTTAAGAAAGATTCTTTTTCTCACTATTTTATCTGGCTGAAAAATCCAGCAAAACAGCCCGAAAGAGTAGAACTCTTTTAGTGAGATGGGATCCAGATTTCATACTTGGTCTCCGCGTCCCGCTCAGGCGAGTTAAGATGCATAGAGAGTACAAGCACTAATCTCTGGTAGGCTGCCCTAGCCAATCGCCAACCCGTGCGATTCCCCTTCATCTGGGCAATCCAGCAGACTGTGCCAACTGAGTTGGTACAACACAATCTCTGACCCCACAGATGGTTGCCTCCATGTGCTACCATATGCGCCACATATGTAGGCTACATGGTCAAGCTGACCCGACCTACTCCCTGGACCACCACGTGCTATGCTGAGCAATGAGAAGCGATAAATCCCTTCTCTGTAACACGCAGGTGTAATCCCGCACCGTCTGAAGATAGATGGACGTGCCCACTGAGTGGGTACAACACGGCTCCAACGATAATCAGAACAGTGAGGTTTCGCGTCAGAAGGCTAACGAGCTTGATATTTTAGCGTTGGATTTTAACGGTCTTTTATCTTCTTCACTATCATGCAATTCCTATGGTGATAGCAGAAGATAAATAAATCATGCTGTTCTACTTATTTAAACAATAAAAGAAAGCATGGATCTTATGTGGTAAAAGCCCATAGCCTAAGTAAGACCTTAAGATACTTAAGTCTTCACTTGCTTTTCTTCATGGGACTTTAGCTGCTCATCTGGCCCAAACCAGGGCCCAAGCGCCATTTGCAGCTGAGGTGCGCCCACCAGGGAAAATGCGCCTGGTCCCAGAGTCGAACCCTGGACCTCCCACCTGGTCTAGCCACTGCTGCAAGCGCCTCTGCCAAGTGTGCTCTGTGCTCTTGTCTGATTAACTTACAAATTAATCTATCTAGACAAGATTGACTCGCAGGTCAATTACATTTTATAAATTAATTAAACTGTGATTCGCAGATCACAAAAATAAGAATTAATTTACAATAAAATTCCAGGCACGCAGGCCCCAGCACAGCACACATTAAACGGGCAGCCCACATAAGATTAAATAAACATACATATGGCATCCAATCAGCATGTGATCCAATCATGAAAAATAAAATTTTGAAAAAACCCCATTGAGATTAATTTTATTTTTCCTTATTTGCCCTACAACCTTACAACGGTCCATTACTAGGGATCCACTCATCCAACCTAGTCAGATCCACTGCCCTTGCATGCACCAAGTCCTAACTGACTTGAGTCGACCAAAAGGTCAACCATGCATGCGCCAGGGCTGAACTGTTGGGGTATGCCCTTAAGGCTAATGTTTGAGGCCTTGGGATTGTATAAGTATCATGTAATAAACTCTTGTGTTTATAAAAGGCATGGTTATTATTCAGGTTGTTATCTTGTCTGCTGTAATGAGAGTACTTCTGAATAATGTCTCAAAGCTGTTCAGCTAGGCTGATAGGCTATAAGTCCTTAGTCGAGATATCTTGGTGAACATGAGACAGCCTTGATATGGTTAAGACTAATATGTGTTCTAATCTTATAGGATGCTTCGAGCATGAAATAAGATGTAGACTCATGGGTACATTGGATGTACTGGACAGACCCTACTAGGATATTCAGTTGGTTGTCACAATGTGAATATTCCTTGTATGCATCAAGTGACACATGTCCTTTGACTTGAGATCACTTGTGTTTCTAAATGATGAATGTCATTATTTTGAGGTAGTTCAATATCATTTGAAAGATAATGATTATAGACTATCTTGGATAATGATCATGAGTCAGGTTAGGACACTAGTGATAGATATAGGATTGCCGTCTCCTTGTTCAAGGAGTGTGATGTTCTAAAGGGCCCCCCTATATGAGATGATTGAGATAGTGTATGGCCATACCCAGATGACTATGATCATCTGATCTAATCATGCTCATCGTATTGGAGTTACAGGCTTGACATGCTTGTCCAATAAGAACATCCAGTGGCAAAGGAAACATGCATGCCTCGTGAGTTTGATTCACACTTGAGCTGTGTTTTGGGTGTAGTCTTGGAAGACTCTTTCCTTTATATCGGGAGACAGTGATGTGTTGCTAGATACCCCTCACTGATCGTGATAACGTAAGTTATCGTTACCGACATTTAAAGGAAACCCTTAGGGTCGCACAATGTGATGATATGGCTTACTTAAGTCAGATCGTGTGGACTGAATTCTTTGGGTTCAGTTTAAAGGGAAATAAACTCTGATTGTAAGTGAGATCTGGTCTGATCATGTTTGATTGATTAGGGCTTGAGATCGGTAAGCTTCGATCGAGAGAGTTGATGCTAGATCGGTGAGATCAAGAGCATCAGGAGATGGACGGTTGGATCTGGAACCTTAGGGTTTGATATGGTCTAGACCAAGTGGCTTGGCTCAATTTGCGTTTTGAACCAACTCTAATTGAACCGGTTCACTATGTGATCGCTTGGTTCAATGAGAGGTTCAATGCAAGGAAGTTTCGAACGTTCACTTGGAGTGAACGCTTAAGCCATTAAGACTTACCTATTTTGGAAGGCGGTTTTCGATAATGAATGAAAAACGCTTCCATGTGGTAACGTGGAAGGCTGGTCTCAACGCCTTGCATTTTTCGCTTGAGGGTGATCGACGAGAAGGTGGTTTTGGACAAGGAGCTCTCGGCCAAAGGATCATCTCATCCCTTGCATACGACAACCCTTGAAGGACCTTGCTAGCACAAGGATCTCCAAGGAGCAAGCACATCATCTTGTGTGCGTCAACTAGGGAGAAGATCCCTTTCGATCTTTCTCTTCCAAGTCGCCATCTTCTTCATGGCTTTGGTAAAGATCTAAACTCCATCTTGTTGATCATATTATCTTGCTAAGATCCATGAAAACCCTAGCTTCCGCTTGAAAGTTTTGATGCGCCACCCTAAAGGGTTTTTCGCCCCCCTCTTGAAAGGGGTTTCATATGCATGCGCTCCCCCTTGAAGGGGACCCTTCAATTGGTATCAGAGCGATGTTGAAGCTTGGTAATATGATTGCGTGAGATAATTTTTGTGATCCTTGGTTGCGCATCTACATGTATGTTGATCTTGTTTGACATATGTTAACTCTTCATGCGTGTATACTAGATGATAGTATGTTTCTATTTGCGCATGTATGTAGGTTGCGGTTATAGCATGTTGTTGTTGTTTTTCACAAAACCCTAAATGACATGCGCGCCCAACTAGATCTAAGATGCACCTATAATAAACCCTTAGATGGGTTGATAGGGTTGAAAGCTTCATCTAGAATGGATCAAACTAGTCTGATCAGACCATCTGACAGCCTAGATGGGTTGACCAGATAGCACCTGTGCGCAAGCATGAGGTGGCTATAGGTTGACTGCATCAAAGGTGTGTAGCGAGGTCTGGTTGAGACAACCAATGAACACTCTTGAGTTAGGCCCGGGGTCACACCCGCTTGCCAAAACTCTTGAAGGTGGTTCAGCCCTTGGCGCATGCATGGTTGACCATTAGGTCAACTCGGGTCAGTTAGGACTCGGTGCATGCAAGGGCACAGGATCTAACTAGATGGATGAGTGGATCCCTATCAATGGACCATTGTAAGGTTGTAGGGCACATAAGGAAATTAATATTGATGCCTATGGGGTTTTCAAAAATTTAATTTCTTGATTGGATCACATGATGATTGATGCCATGATGCTTGTCTATTTATTCTTATGTGGACTGCCCATGTTAATTGTGTGCTGTGCTGGGGCCTGCGTGCCTGGAATCAAACTTGTAAATTATTTTGTGATCTGCGAATCACATTTGTACTTAATTTATAATGTATAATTGACCTGCGAGTCAAACTTGTCTAGATAGATCAAATTGTATTTGATTAGACAAGAGCACAAAGGCACACATCAGAGGAGCATTCACCTGGTGGCGCACTTGAGGTGCTCTTGGCGCTAGGGCCCTGGGTTGGACCAGATGAGATGCAAATGAGCTCAAGTGAAGACTTAAGTAAAATTAAGGTCTTACTAGGGTTCATGGGCTTTTACCACATAAGATCATGCTTTCTATTTATTGCTTAAATAATTAGAATTGCATGTGTTTATCTTCTGCTATCACCATAGGCCTTGTATGATAGTTAAGAAGATAAAAGACCGTTAAAATCCAACGCTAATATATCAAGCACGTAATGCCTTCTGGCGCGAAACCTCACTGTTCTGACTATCGTTGGAGCCGTGTTGAACCCACTCAGTGGGCACGTCCATCTATCTTCAGACAGTGCGGGATTACACCTGCGTGTTACAGAGTAGGGATTTATCCCTTCTCGTTGCTCAGCATAGCACGTGGTGGTCCAGGGAGTAGGTCAGGTCAGCTTGACCATGTAGACTACATATGTGGCGCATATGGTAGTGCATGGAGGCAGCCATCTGTGGGGTCAGAGACTGTGTTGTACCAACTCAGTTGGCACAGTCTGCTGGATTGCCCAGATGAAGGGGAATCGCACGGGTTGGCGATTGGCTGGGACAGCCTACCAGAAATTAATGCTTGTCATCTCTGTGCATCTTATCTCGCCTGAGCGGGACGCGGAGACCAAGTATGAAATCTGGATCCCATCTCACTAAAAGAGTGTTACTCTTTCGGACTGTTTTCTGGATTTTTCAGTCAGACAAAATAGTGAGAAAAAGAATCTTTCTTAAAGTCCTGGATTGATTCTGAACATTGATACTGACCTTGCTGTTCTTGCATTGTTGTAGATTCCTGCAGCAACGAACACCATGAGCTTCAATGTGCGATCCCTACTGGAAAGGGAGAAGTTTGCTGGGCCGAACTTCTCTGACTGGTTCGGACACCTTAAGATCGTTCTTAAGGCAGAGAGGAAACTGTATGTCCTCGAGACGGCGATACCGCCGCAGCCCGCTGCGAACGCCGCAAGGGCGGTTCGTGATGCCTATGAAAAGCACGTCAATGATAGCATTGATGTCGCTTGCCTGATGCTAGCGTCTATGACGCTACCGCTGCAGCGTCAGCATGAGGATATGTCGGCTATAGAGATTATAGCGAACCTCAAGATGCTGTATGCTGCACAGGCGAGGACAGAACGCTATAATCTGACGAAGCTCTTCTTTCAGAGCAAACTGGCTGAGGGGAGCCCAGTGGGAGCTCACGTGCTCAAGATGATTGGGCACAAGGAGGCTCTGGAGAAACTGGGGCATACCGTCAACCAGGAGCTTGCTGTAGATATTATTCTGCAGTCTCTTCCTGTAAGATCCAAGGATCTTAAGTTCTGGTAAGCATTATTTTCTATGATAAATTATGATAAATTATTTGGATTTAAATAAAATCATTAGCTGTGATATTGTATTATGATTTAAATAAAATTGTTGGGTGCTAATTAATTGGCTTATTGATTGTTAATTTGTAATTAATTGATTTGAGGTTATTTGGTTGTTAATTTATTGTAAATTAATTAGAGAGTATTTATTTGTTTGTTGGCTGATATTTTATGATAAATTATTATTGGTTGTTCATGTTAAATTAATTAGGATTTATGGTTGTAAATTGTGAGTTAATTAATTAGAACTTATTGGTTAATTAATTAGACCTTATTGGTTAATTAATTTAATCCTTATTGGATGTTAACTTAAATCCTTATTGGATTTTCGGTTAAGTAATTGGTTATTGGATAAGTTAATTAAATTAATTGGTTAACTATGGGATATTGGAATAAAAATTCGAATTAGCTAATTGGGTTTGAAAATTCGAAATTATTAGTTAAGTGGGTTAAACCTATTGGAATTAATGGGTTGAAGGGTTTAAAATTTAGAAACCCAAAGTTTAAGTGGTAAATTCGACTAGGGTGAGATTATTGGCGATTTTGGAGTCTTGAGAAAATTAAGGTGGCGGCTTGGAAGAAATTGGCGACTCTTGGAAAGCTTGGAGACGATTTTTGGTGTTCTTCCTTCATCTTCTTCCCTTGGCCGAAATTCTTGAGTGGGTGGTGGAGTTTCTTTGGCGTCTTCCTAGAAGAATTTCAAAGGCTTTGAACGATTTTGTTGAGGGGATTTTAACCTAAGTTTCAAGGTGAGTGGTGTGTCTTTTTGATTCCTATCAATTGGGTTGTGTTATTTGATGCTTTAGATGGATTAGAAATTTGTAATGTAAAAAAAACCGAAAATTCAAGTCTTATTTTTGTTATAAACCGAGAGTTACAATGGTATGTTTGTTATGGAAAATCGAATTTAAGGATATGTCTTCATGAGATTTTTGTTAACTAGGGGTTTAATTTAAGTTGGAAAGTTTTATCATGCTAAGAAGCGAATTTGTGCTATTTATTTCTGAAAAACCGAAACTTGATTTTAATTTTGATATTGTGGTTAACATGTTTACATGTGAATTGAATCTTGATAATTCTTCATGAAAACATAGTTTAGGGGATTTTTCATGAAAACCGAATGTGAGGCATGTTTCCATGAAAACCGAATTTAGGGTACTTATTGTATGTGATTTTGGTAATATTAAATCAGTGATTTTGGTATGATTTTGGTAATATTAAATCAGTGCTTTATTAGTATGAAATTTATGTTAATTGTTTGTGAAAACTGAATTTTGATGTTTGTAGTTACATGGAATAATGTGTAAAATTATATGGACATATGGTTTAGTTTTATGTAATTTTATGAATGCTTGAGGACATTGGGTGATGATTTAATTTTATGAATGCAATGTTATGTTATAAAACTCATGTTTATTTAATTAAGACCATGTATTCATGTTTGAGAACATTGGGTGATAATTTAGCAAAACTACACTGAACTGACCAGCCTGAAATTTAAGGACTACACTATGTTATGTGATTTTCTATGTTATGTGATGGGTTTTGTGAATTTGGAAAATTATGGATTATGTGAATTTGGAAAATTAGGTGGTTATGTGATGGTTAGGACTAAGGCTAGGTGTAACTATGAACTCAAGGGGATAGTCCTTATGTGATATGTTAAGGGTTTGAATTTCAACCCTGTATTGTGATATGTGAGGGGGTTGATGATCAGCCTGCCTATTATGATTATTGTGATGGGGGTTGATGTTCAGCCTGCCCGATATGATTTGTGTGATGACTATCCTAGAGTCTAGTTTACACTTAGGAGTCCACCTTTGTGAAATATGTCCACCTTTGTGAAATATGAAATAAGATATGTCTGTTGTCCAGTAGTAACCTTTTGGGAGAACGGGTTTTGACCCAAAGTGCCATGTCTTGGTCAGACAGGGGCCACCTCTTGATGTCATTACTCTTTTATGTGTTGGGAATGATATAAGACCCAAAGTGCCATGTCTTGATCAGACAGGGGCCACCTCTTGATGTCATCATTCTCGTTTTATGTGTTGGGAATGATATAAGACCCAAAGTGCCATGTCCTGATCAGACAGGGGCCACCTCTTGATGTCTTCATTCTCGTTTTATGTTATGGCGTGATAGACCAACGTGCCACGTCTTGACCAGGCGGGGGCCACCTCTTGATTCTATTCACTGTCCATGTTTGTGTTGCATGTGATTTGCAGCTCCCAGTGCTTTGGCCAAGCCGGGTTAGACCATATTGGTCACTTTGTGAATATGCTGGACAACTAGGTTAAAAATGTGTTGGTATGTTTAGTTGGTTTAGAATATGTGTGTTCGGTTGGTTTAGAGTATAATTCCAGAACTTGAGGTTATTATATGTTGGTGTGTATATTTGACTGCTTATATGACTTTTGCATTGAATTTGTTATTATGTGTTGACATGATATCCTGTTAAAGATTTTTAAAATAATCTGCATATGTTTTTGAGAGTATGTTATGGATGGTCAATTAGACTATCCACTCACTGGGCTGTGTAGCTCACCCCTCACTATTTTCAGGTGTAGAGCAGGGGCGCAGTTAGCATTATATGGATGCTGTGAATTATGCTTATCGAATTTATGATGCCGGTTGTGGCCTTAATGTGTTTATGCTTATGATGCCGGTTGTGGCTAAACCCTACGAGTTATATGAACTTTGTGAACCATGTGAACTATGTGAAGTATGTTGCCAGTTATGGCAGTCTTATGAATTTGATTTTTGTGGCACCGCGGGCATCAGCCTGGTTTCGGTGTTTGGAGTCAGTTTATAAAATCGATTTTTGTGGATTTGTTTTGAGATTGAAGTTGATGTGTATTTTTGCAATCGGTTTTGATACAACTGTAACTTGCATATGTCTAGTGCAAGTATTGCGTGGTGGCAGGTACCTTTATGGATTTTATGAATTGTAATTGGTTTTGATATAACTGTAACTTGCATATGTCTAGTGCAAGTATTGCGTGGTGGCAGGTACCCTTACGAGATTTATGAGATTTGAGTTTTGTGAATTTGTGTGTATGGATTTATGAAATTTTTCAGATCGTGTTTTCTTGAACTCGGTTTTACCTAGCATATGATCGATCTTATATGAAACATCCTGTATCAATTGTGAATTGTGCCATTTTGTTTGGGGTTAAGAATGTGGGATGTTACACTTCCGCCCTCTTTCGATGCGTTCATCATTAACTTTAATATGAACAAAATCGATTGTACGCCGGCAGAGCTGCTGAATATGCTCTTGACTACTGAGGAAACTCTGAAGGGCAAGCCTTCAACCTCTGTCTTAATGGTTCCTTTTAGGAACAAGAAGAAGGGGAAGAAGGGCAAGGCCCCTGTCAAGAACTACAGTAAGGCTCTGAAACAGAAGGTCAAGCGGTCCAAGGACAACAGGTGTTTCCACTGTGGCCAGCTGGGTCACTGGAAAAAGGACTATAAAGCGCTCCAAGGAGATAAGAGGGGAAGCATCGCTTCTGGCTCAGGTATATACGTGACGGAAGTCATGGTTTCATCTTCTTCTATTTCATGGGTGTTGGACACTGCATGTGGAGTTCACATTTGCTCAAATGTACAGGAACTCAAGAGAAGAAGGCAGGTGGGACAGCATGAGGTAGACCTACGCGTTGGAAACGGGGCACGGGTTGCTGCTGTTGCTGTAGGAGACTATTTCATTTCTTTACCATCTGGCATTGTATTGGAATTAAACAATTGTTATTTTGTACCGAGTATCACCAAGAATATTATCTCTATTCCTGCTCTTGTCAGGAAAGGATTTGCCTTTGAATGCAATATTTCAAAGTGTGTTTTATCTGTAGATAATATTGTGTATGCAACTGGTTCAATTAACAATGGGTTATACATGTTGGACATGGAAAATTCTATACAAAACATTGATAATAAGAAAGCCAAGTATGCTGATGACAGCACCTTGCTATGGCATAGTCGTTTAGGCCATATAAACGAGAAACGCATTAAGCGGTTGCATGATCATGGACTGCTGGGATCTTTCTCCTATGAGGAGTTTGATACATGCAAAGCTTGTTTGATGGGTAAAATGACGAAGTCTCCTTTTCCTAACAAAGGTCAAAGGGCTTCAGGTTTACTTGACCTCATACACAGTGATGTGTGTGGGCCATTTAGTAAACATGCCAGAGGTGGCTATCAGTACTTCATTACCTTTACTGATGATTTCAGTAGGTATGGGTATGTCTATCTAATGAGACATAAAAGTGAATCTTTTGACAAGTTCAAAGAGTTCAAAAATGAAGTACAAAATCAGTTAGGCCGAAATATCAAGGCACTTCGTTCTGATCGAGGTGGAGAATACCTAAGTCGAGAATTTACTAACTATCTGAAAGAGTGTGGGATTATCTCACAGCTCACTCCGCCAGGAACACCGCAATGGAATGGTGTGTCCGAGAGGAGAAATAGAACGTTACTTGACATGGTTCGTTCTATGATGAGTCAGGCTACTCTTCCATACTCCTTTTGGGGTTTTGCACTGGAAACAGCTGCAAAGGTACTAAACCGAGTGCCATCCAAGGCAGTTTCAAAGACGCCATATGAGTTATGGTATGGGAAACAGCCTAGCTTGACATTTATCAGGATCTGGGGTTGCGAGGCTTATGTCAAAAAGCTCGCCTCTGGGAAACTGGAGAGCAGATCTGAGAAATGCATCTTTGTCGGTTACCCTAAGGAAACTAAGGGTTATTATTTCTACGATCCCAAAGAGAACAAGGTTTTTGTTGCTCGGACGGCCATATTTCTTGAGAAGGAATTTCTTCTGCAAGAGGCCAGTGGGAGAGAAATAAAGCTGGATGAGAATCCAGAGGAAGGACAAAGTAGTCAAGTGCAGTTGGATGAGCCAGAGCCAGTGGATCAGGTTATTGAACAACCTGAGGCTCAGATAACACGGGAACCGCGAAGATCGGGAAGGATCCGTCGACAGCCTGAGCGCTATGACGGAGTCTACATCATTGATAATGATGAACCCCTCACTTATGCGGATGCGGTCAGTGGACCGGAGTCAGCTAGATGGCTTGATGCTATGCGAGCCGAGATGGACTCCATGTCAGATAACCAAGTCTGGGATTTGGTTGATCCGCCTCCGGGAGTAATCCCTATAGGCTGTAAATGGATCTTCAAGAAGAAGATTGACATGGATGGTAACGTGGTTACCTATAAAGGCAGGCTAGTTGCGAAAGGTTTCAAACAAATCTACGGGATAGATTATGATGAAACTTTCTCACCTGTAGCCATGTTTAAGTCTATTCGGATTCTTTTCGCGATAGCTGCGTATTACGATTATGAGATCTGGCAGATGGATGTGAAAACAGCTTTCCTTAATGGAAATCTGGATGAGGATGTGTATATGACACAACCTGAGGGTTTCGCTAATCCAGCAGATCGTCATAAAATATGCAAGTTAAAGAAATCCATTTATGGATTGAAACAAGCATCTAGAAGCTGGAATATTCGTTTCGATGAATCAATCTCTGAGTTTGGTTTCATCAAGAACGAAGATGACCCGTGTGTATATAAGAGGTTTAGTGGGAGCGTAATTACATTCCTAATCCTCTACGTCGATGATATCTTAATCATTGGAAACGATATTCCTGAACTGCATGCGGTTAAAGCATGGTTAGGAAAATGTTTCCAGATGAAAGATCTAGGAGAAGCAGCCTATGTGTTAGGTGTGAAGATCTACCGGGATAGATCTAAGAGGCTTCTCGGGCTGTGCCAAAGTACTTACATCGATAAAGTCCTGGAGAGATTCCATTTAGAGAAGTCTAAGCGTGGATATCTTCCAGTCAGACATGGTCTGAATCTTTCGAAGAGTCAGTGTCCACAAACACAGACTGAGAAAGATGAAATGGACAATACGCCTTATGCTTCGGCTATTGGGTCCATTATGTATGCGATGTTGTGTACTCGCCCAGACGTCGCTTACGGGTTAAGCGTGACCAGTCGATTCCAAAGTAATCCAGGTTTGGCACACTGGATTGCGGTCAAGAACATTATAAAATATCTGCGGAGGACCAAAGATATGTTCTTGATATATGGTGGTCAGGAAGAACTCAGTATAGAGGGATATACTGATGCTTCGTTCCAGTCAGACCAGGATGATTTCCGATCGCAATCAGGCTATGTCTTTAGCTTGAATGGTGGAGCAGTGGTGTGGAAGAGTTTCAAACAGTCAACTGTTGCTGATTCCACAACAGAAGCCGAGTATGTTGCAGCCTCGGAAGCATCCAAGGAGGCAGTGTGGATTCGTAAGTTCGTGAGAGAACTTGGTGTTGTTCCTTCGAGTGCAGATCCTTTGGTTATCTTCTGTGATAACACTGGAGCAATCGCACAAGCAAAGGAACCACGGTCGCACCAGAAGTCCAAGCACATACAGAGACGGTTTCACTTGATCCGGGAGATCATTGATCGAGGCGAGATCAAAATATGCAAGCTTCATACAGATGACAATCTGGCAGACCCGCTTACCAAGCCTCTGGCGCAGCAGAAGCATGAGAAGCACTGTAATAATATGGGTTTGAGATTTCTCAACCATTAGATTAAGTGCAAGTGGGAGATTGTTGGGGTATGCCCTTAAGGCTAATGTTTGAGGCCTTGGGATTGTATAAGTATCATGTAATAAACTCTTGTGTTTATAAAAGGCATGGTTATTATTCAGGTTGTTATCTTGTCTGCTGTAATGAGAGTACTTCTGAATAATGTCTCAAAGCTGTTCAGCTAGGCTGACAGGCTATAAGTCCTTAGTCGAGATATCTTGGTGAACATGAGACAGCCTTGATATGGTTAAGACTAATATGTGTTCTAATCTTATAGGATGCTTCGAGCATGAAATAAGATGTAGACTCATGGGTACATTGGATGTACTGGACAGACCCTACTAGGATATTCAGTTGGTTGTCACAATGTGAATATTCCTTGTATGCATCAAGTGACACATGTCCTTTGACTTGAGATCACTTGTGTTTCTAAATGATGAATGTCATTATTTTGAGGTAGTTCAATATCATTTGAAAGATAATGATTATAGACTATCTTGGATAATGATCATGAGTCAGGTTAGGACACTAGTGATAGATATAGGATTGCCGTCTCCTTGTTCAAGGAGTGTGATGTTCTAAAGGGCCCCCCTATATGAGATGATTGAGATAGTGTATGGCCATACCCAGATGACTATGATCATCTGATCTAATCATGCTCATCGTATTGGAGTTACAGGCTTGACATGCTTGTCCAATAAGAACATCCAGTGGCAAAGGAAACATGCATGCCTCGTGAGTTTGATTCACACTTGAGCTGTGTTTTGGGTGTAGTCTTGGAAGACTCTTTCCTTTATATCGGGAGACAGTGATGTGTTGCTAGATACCCCTCACTGATCGTGATAACGTAAGTTATCGTTACCGACATTTAAAGGAAACCCTTAGGGTCGCACAATGTGATGATATGGCTTACTTAAGTCAGATCGTGTGGACTGAATTCTTTGGGTTCAGTTTAAAGGGAAATAAACTCTGATTGTAAGTGAGATCTGGTCTGATCATGTTTGATTGATTAGGGCTTGAGATCGGTAAGCTTCGATCGAGAGAGTTGATGCTAGATCGGTGAGATCAAGAGCATCAGGAGATGGACGGTTGGATCTGGAACCTTAGGGTTTGATATGGTCTAGACCAAGTGGCTTGGCTCAATTTGCGTTTTGAACCAACTCTAATTGAACCGGTTCACTATGTGATCGCTTGGTTCAATGAGAGGTTCAATGCAAGGAAGTTTCGAACGTTCACTTGGAGTGAACGCTTAAGCCATTAAGACTTACCTATTTTGGAAGGCGGTTTTCGATAATGAAAGAAAAACGCTTCCATGTGGTAACGTGGAAGGCTGGTCTCAACGCCTTGCATTTTTCGCTTGAGGGTGATCGACGAGAAGGTGGTTTTGGACAAGGAGCTCTCGGCCAAAGGATCATCTCATCCCTTGCATACGACAACCCTTGAAGGACCTTGCTAGCACAAGGATCTCCAAGGAGCAAGCACATCATCTTGTGTGCGTCAACTAGGGAGAAGATCCCTTTCGATCTTTCTCTTCCAAGTCGCCATCTTCTTCATGGCTTTGGTAAAGATCTAAACTCCATCTTGTTGATCATATTATCTTGCTAAGATCCATGAAAACCCTAGCTTCCGCTTGAAAGTTTTGATGCGCCACCCTAAAGGGTTTTTCGCCCCCCTCTTGAAAGGGGTTTCATATGCATGCGCTCCCCCTTGAAGGGGACCCTTCATGAACAACCCTCATGAGATCTGGCAAGCGGATGTGACCCCGGGCCTAACTCATGTGTGTTCACTATTCGTCTCAATCAGACATCGCTACACGCCTGTCTGCAGTCGACCTGTAGCCACCAGATGCTCGCGCACAGGTGCTATCTGGTCAACCCATCAAGGCTGTCAGATGGTCTGATCAGACTATTGGATCTAACCTAGGGGATGACTTCAACCCTAATAACCCGTCCAAGGGTTTACAGTAAGGCCTTAGATCTATAGTGAGTCGCGCATGTCTTATAGTTTTGATAAAACAAAGATGCGCCTACATGCCAACATACATGCGCAAATGAAACATAAAATAGGTTTCGGCATGATACAAGTTAACATGATAAATTTACGCATGATATAGATCCAAGCATTCATGGAACACAAAATCAAAGCAATCATATAAATATGCATGAAAACTCGCTCTGATACCAATTGAAGGTTCCCACATAGGGGGCGAAACCCTAAAGTGGCGCAAATAAAAATGGGCAGCGGATTCAAGGGTTTCATAGGATCGATGAGCATGCATTATATGATCAACTTTTGAAGCATGAATAGAGAAGATGCGATTCATACCATGGCCATTTCTAGATGGCGCCTTGGAAGCAAGAGAACAACGAAGGTCTCCTCCAAATCGTCACACACAAGATGAGCGACGGCTTGCTTCTTGTCGTCCCTTGTGCTAGCAAGGATCGTCCAAGGTGTCTTTGATCGAAAGGAAAGGGAGAGAGCAACTCCTTGCTTGGCAAAAACTTTCCTCTTGTCGTCTCAACTTCTCTACACGAGATCTCTCTACTCGTCCAAGCTAAGAGAGGGCGACAAAGGCGTGAAGAGGCGACGTGAGAGAGAGGTGGTCACGTTGTGACATGCTTTCTAAAAATAGAAAGCCAATAATTCATGCGACCATGAATTTTTCCCTCAACGCAAATTCCTCTTCAATTGAACCATGCGCTCATGTAATGAGCTGGTTCATTTCGGTTTGGCCCAAGACCAAATAAACCAAGCAATATGGTCTAGATCTCAATTAAACCCAAAGGCTCTTGATCTGACCGTCAATCTCTTGATGCTCCTGATCTGACCGATCCAGCATCCATTCTCTCAATCGAAGCTTACCGATCTTAAGCCCTAATCAATCAGACATGATCAGACCAGATCTCACTTACAATCAGAGATTAAATCCCTTTAAACTGAACCTGAACAATTCAGTCCACACGATCTGACTTAAGTAAGCCATTTCATCAAATTGTGCGACCCTGAGGGTTTCCTTTAAATGTCGGTAATGATAACTCACGTCATCACGATCAGTGAGGGGTATCTAGCAACACATCACTGTCTCCCGATATAAAGGAAAGAGTCTTCCAAGACTACACCCAAAAACAGCACAAGTGTGAATCAACTTCACTAAGCATACATATTTCCTTTGCCACTGGATGTTCTTATTGGACAAGCGTGTCAAGCTTGTAGCTCCAATATGATGAGCATGATTAGATCAGATGAACACAGTCATCTGGGTATGGCCATACACTTTCTCATCATCTCATCCAGGGGGCCCCTTTAGAACATCACACTCCTTAAACAAGGAGACGGCAATCCTATGTCTATCACTAGTGCCCTAACCTGACTCAAGCTCACCATCCAAGATAGTCTATAATCATTATATTTCAAATGATATTGAACTATCTCAAAACAATGACAATCATCATTTAGAAACACAAGTGATCTCAAGTCAGAGGAAATGTGCCACTTGATACAATCAAGGAATATTCACATTGTGACAAGCAATTGAATATCCTAGTAGGGTCTGTCCAGTACATCCAATGTACCCATGAGTCTACATCTTATTCCATGCTCGAAGCATCCTATAAGATTAGAACACATACTAGTCTTAACCATATCAAGGCTGTCTCATGTTCACTAAGATACATCGACTAAGGACATATAGCATGTCAGCCTAGTTGAACAGCATTGAGACATTATTCAGAAGTATATCTATTGCAGCAGATAATATAACAAACTGAATAATAACCATGCCTTTATAAACATAAGAGTTTATTACATGATACTGATACAATCCTTAGGCCTCAAACATTAGCCTTAAGGGCATACCCCAACAAGAAGATTTCACCTGATCAGAGATATCATTGACAGAGGTGATGTCAAGATTAGCAGAGTAGACACAGAGAACAATCTGGCAGACCCATTGACCAAGGCTTTGGCGCAGCAGAAGCATGATGGTCACGCTAGAGATATGGGGTTGAGATTCCTCAACTTCTAGGTCTTAGTGCAAGTGGGAGATTGTTGGTGTATATGCCCTAGGACCTAGTTTTGGTCAACTTATGTACTACTTGACACTAATATTTATATATCATTCTGGCATTGTCATTATCATTGTTTGACTACACCTGCGATTGTGTACTTACATGATAATGTCCCTAGAGACAGATTGGATCTGTGCTCGAATTATAATCCCCAGTCGATGTACTTTAGTGGATATGGGACAGCTATGGTACTTGAGAGACTGGTATGTGGGCTGGTTAGGCACGTGGTGCTAATGCAGACACATGGGTATATCATTGGGGATATACTGGATAGACCCGCTATGAGGCTATGACTTGGTGTCATGAGTTATCCTCATAAGTGACAGGAGATGCATTGATCCCTTGACTTGAGGTCATTGATCATTCTATATGGTTAGGGACTTGCTTTGATACAACCTAACACCTTGCCGTAGCTGGGAGGTCATAACGGTTGTTATTGAGCATGTCACGACCCATATGAGAAGATCAATAGACAGACATAGGATTTGCCCCTTCCCTAAGGAAGTATGATATCCATGGAGCTCCTTTATGGTTCAATGACTGAGAGTGTATGGCCATACCCAGGTGAGAACCTGTTTTAGTCATAGCCATGTGATTGGATGAAAACAAGTGGTGACACACTTGTCCAATCGGATATCAGTACGGCAAAGAGACTGTAATGCATCTGTACCTAGTTACGATGAGGGGATGTCGATGTCGATATCCATTCCAACGACCTAGGTAGCAGCGATGCACTGCTAGGTGCCACTCACTGCTTGTGATGACCTTTGGTCAGCACTGCCAGCGTCAGAGGAACCTACAGGGTCGCACACCTTGATACTTGAGTTCTCGTATTGATCGGGAAGCCTTATGATCGAGTTATTGGATAACTCAGATCTAATTGGGAGATTTCATCAGCGCCAATGGGCCTGATGAGATGGAAGAATGTTATTGGAGCCAAACTTCATTTTTGGCAGGTTGACCCGTATTTGACCATGGTTGGTCACATTTGGATTAGGGTTGCATTGGATTGGATCCAAATGATTAATCAACCTATGCAATGATGTTTGGGCTAGCTCATTATCCAATGAGGCCCAATAACAAGTTCTCATGAAGAGATGAGAGGCTAAAAGGGTATAATGGGGAGAAACATGAACCATTAGGCGCCTAGGGGTATAATGGGGTCATGTTGGCGCCTTTGCTTCATTATGGAAGTAAAGGGCGCCTCCCCCTCTCTTCCTAGGATGGAATGCATGCCTCTATGGCATTGCTTGAGGCGCAAGGCAAGGCCTTGGCGCACAAGGAAAGGCGTGGGAACAAAAGGTAAGGTTGAATGAGAATTATGGAAATGTCTTGGAGACTTTCCTTATCTCAAACCTCCTCATCCTAGCCCTACACTTGTCATGATCCTAGCCATTACCCTAACCGCCTCTTGCCCTATAAATATGACCCTAGTCACCCCCTCTTGTAAGAAATTAATCCTTGAAGGCGTGAACACAAGGAGAGGGGCGAGTGCTTGGAGCAAGGGCGCATCTTCCATAACCGCAACCCTCTTCCTCCTTTACTCTTGGCGCAAGGAGATCTAGGGCTTGGCGGCTTGGGCGGTTTTCCCTCTTCACTTGGCGCATCTTTTCTCTCAGTGGCGCAAGAGAAGTAAAACATCTCCCTAAGGCTTGGATCTTCTTCCCGAGGCTAGCACCAGGCGTGGAAGAAGAGAACTCAAGAGATCCGTGTGTGCGAGACTGCAGAGGGCGCACACTTGGACGCCTACATCGGCATCGCTCCATATTGCTCTTAAGGTATTTCCTAACTCATCGTGTCGACTCCCTTGCTTGCGATCTTCACTGGGTTTTTGGGACTGGCCTGTTTCGGGGACATTCTTTCGTTGCGAAAAATGTATGTCCATAACTCTGAAAATTTTTAAATGTCCCCGGGGTTTCCCAACACCTTGCTCCTAGCACTCGCCCCTCTCCTTGTGTTCACGCCTTCAAGGATTGATCACTGTTGGAGGGCTCGGCTAGGTGCTCTTTTATAGGGCAAGAGGCGGTTCATGAAAGGCTAGGATCAAGACAAGTGGGCGGCTAGGATGAGAAGGTTTGAGACAAGGAAAGTCTCCAAGACATTTCCATAATTCTCATTCAACCATTCCTTTTAGAGCCCATGTCTTTCTTTGTGCGCCAAGGCCTTGCCTTGCGCCCCAAGTAATGCCATAGAGGCATTCATACCATAAGGGATTAAGGGGGAGGCGCCAATTGCTTCCTTATGAAGCAAATTGTGCCACTTCTCCCCATTATGCCCATAGGCGCCTAGGGGAGAAGATTTGTCCCCATTATACCCTTTTAGCCTTTCTTCTCTTCATGACAACTTATTATTGGGCCTCATTGGATAATGAGCTAGCCCAAACTCCATTACATGGGTTGATTAAGCACTTGGATCCAAACCAATGCAACCCTAATCCAAATGTGACCAACCATGGTCAAATACGGGTCAACCTGCCAAAAATGAAGTTTGACTCCAATAATATTCTTCCATCTCATCAGGCCCATTGGCACTGACGAAATCTCCCAATTAGGTCCGAGTTATCCAATAACTTGATCATAAGGCTTCCCGATCAATACGAGAACTCAAGTATCAAGGTGTGTGACCCTGTATGTTCCTCTGACGCTGGCAGTGCTGACCAAAGGTCATCACAAGCAGTGAGTGGCACCTAGCAGTGCATCGCTGCTACCCAGGTCATTGGAATGGATATCGACATCGACATCCCCATCATCGCAACTAGGTACAGATGCATTATAGTCTCTTTGCCGAACTGATATCCGATTGGACAAATGTGTCACCACTTGTTTTCATCCAATCACATGGCTATGACTAAAACAGGTTCTCACCTGGGTATGGCCATACACTTTCAGTCATAGAACCATAGAGGAGCTCCATGGATATCATACTTCCCTAAAGAAGGGGCAAATCCTATGTCTGTCCATTGACCTTCTCATATGGGTTGTAACATGCTCAATGACAACCGTTATGACCTCCCAACTACGGCAAGGTGTTGGGTTGTATCAAAGCAAGTCCCTAACCATATAGAATGATCAATGACCTCAAGTCAAGGGATCAATGTATCTCCTGTCACTTATGACGATAACTCATGATACCAAGTCATAGCCTCATAACGGGTCTATCCAGTATATCCTCCAATGATATACCCATGTGTCTACGTTAGCACCACGTGCCTAACCAGCCCACATACCAGTCTCTCAAGTACCAGAGCTGTCCCATATCCACTCAGGTACATCGACTGGGGACAATTATTTGAGCACAGATCTAATCTGTCTCCAGGGACATTATCATGTAAGTACACAATCGCAGGTGTAGACAAACAATGATAACGACAATGCCAGAATGATATATATAAATATCAATGTGAAGTAGTGCATAAGTTGACCAAAACTAGGTCCTAGGGCATACACACCAACATGATCCCCTCGATGAGGACGATGTTTGGGCCGCACAAGGGCCCCAGCCCGGTGGTCGTTTTGGCCACGCTTGGGCCACACCTCGAACCCCAGCCCAAACCCGCATTGAGCGCCCTCGGGTAGACGACGATTTCCGTCGTTTCATTCGTAACACCCCTGCACCATTCACAGGTGGTCTTGACCCCACACAGTTCTTAGATTGGGTCGCGTCCATTGACGCGTATTTTCACCTTAGCGACTAGCCTCCGCACTCACGGGTTCGGTATGTGCGCACCTTACTTGAGGGGCCTGCACGTTTACATTGGGAAAACATGGAGCGCCAAAACGCGCAGTAGGCTCTTCCCCAGGTCACTGAGTGGGCAGAGATGCGTTATCGCCTCCACGAGCGTTATGTACCCCCTTCGTATAGGCAGCGCCTTCTTGATCAATATAGTAGCCTACTATATTGGCTGTGACATTGATCAATATAGTCACCGCACCAATATAGTAACCTACAATTTCAAACTTAAATCACGGCTGAGAGGTTGATTGTGAAATTCGGAACCCTAGAAATCATCGAGTTTGGAACTTATCGTAAGAGATTAGGTTTGTTCTTGAATTCTTATTTTTAGTGATTTTAATGCCTTATTGATTTTATGATTCTTTGGATCAAGTTAATGTGTTAAAGTGAAGATCTTGTGCGAGAGTAAGGATCAGAATGTTGGAGAACCATAAGTAGAACCTGCGTTGAGATTCGGATGCACGAGAGTGATCCTTGAGTTTCCACTTGAGATTTTTGACTTAGAATTCGGATGCACGAGAGTGATCCTTGAGTTCTTTGTTCAATGATTTACTTATTTTCAGCATTGGATAGATCTTGCACGAGAGTGAGGATTGGTCCTTTGTATGATTGACTGCGCGAGAGCGAGTTGATCCTTTTATGAAGTAAATTACATCTTTATTATAATGAAATTTGATTGACAGCCTTTATTTCTTTCTAGTCATTAGAATCAAGGTGGATGAACCCCTAGTCCCAGTTTTCTTCTCTGATATTTTCCCGTGCACTTTTCGATCATTTGCTACATCATCTTCAGTTTGCTTAGCTAATGAGAAAATGATTATTTGGTACTTAACATATAGGTCTCTGTGCTTCGATATTTTTATTACTTCGAAGTATCCATGCACTTGCGGATCACAACAAGTTTTTGGCGCCGTTGCCGGGGACCTTAGTTTTGTTAATATCAAAATAGTTGTTAGTATTACTAGACTAAGTTTTATTTGTTTTAGATTTAACTTTATTTTTTTATTTTTGCAGGTTTTGGATTTTCACAAGTTGTGACAGAACTGTGATTTCTGAAATTTGTGAATTTGCTTGTGTTTTATCTTTTTCTATTTTTTTATATATTCTGAAAAAAAAATTTTGATTGATTGGTGTTGGATAATCTTTTTGTTTCTATTCTAATTGTCTATACACAGGACTCTTAGATCTTGATATATTTTATTTCTTGTGAATTTTGAGATAACAATTTTTAGTTGTGTAGAAAGCTTTGAATTGAAGATATGTCTTTTAATCACAACTCATGGGCAACTAAAAGAGGTGAGGTATACATGCCAAAAGGTAAGTATGAAAATGATTCATTGTGTACTCTTCAAGATACGTTTAACTCTTATATGCACTCTTCTTCTTCTATTAGATGTGATATTTGTGGATATTTTGATCATTATTCCTCTGATTGCCAATTTTTAAATCCCAATTTATCATGGAACGAATCTGATCAATTGTATTCTAGATGGAAAACTGAACTTCTTTTTATGATAATTGTTCAAATCATGTTTCTGAACCATACTTTGAGGAAACTGAAAAATCTAGCTTAGAGTTGATGTTTGAAAAATTCATGAAACAAAGTGAGGAGGCACATGAGACCCATAAACATAGAATGGATACTATGCATGCTCATTCTGAAATTCTAGAAACCCAGTTGGCACAGTAAGCTTGTTTATTTGAGTTTGAAACTAAAGAACTTGATTTGGAAAAATCCCTCTCTGATTATGACTGTTTTGAGATTGAGCCTTATGTGAATATTAATGAATCTCACTTTGATTTTTATGATTGTAAAATTGATTCATATGATAATTTGTTTGTGGAAAAGTTTGAGAAAATTGATTTTGAAAAACCCTCTTTTGATGAAATTGATTCTATTGATGTTGTATGATTTATGGTTAAATCTGATGAGTTTGATAAAGGGTTGAAAATTACAGACATTGATGAGCCCCACTTTGATTTTGGTGATATTGTTGAAATTATTGATAAGTCTTTTGTGGTTGACTATGATTTTATTGATTCTGATAAATCTCATTATGACTTTTTGTATGATTCTAATTTTGATTCTTCTGATGATGAATTATTTGTGAAACGACATAGGAAAATTGAACAGTCTCACTTTGATTTTGATGAAAATTTTGAAATTGATAAGTTATTTGATAAAGGGATTGAGGAACTTGAAAAGGATTAGAATGAACCTCACTCTGATGTTTTGCCCATGTCTTTTGATGTATTTGAAAAATTGTGCTTTATTGATGAATCTAATGTGAGACAAAGATTATTTTGATGATCCAATGCTCAATTCTTTTGATCAAAATCCTATTCCTATTGCTATTGAAGATATAATTTTGAAGAAAGGGCTTACAATTTTACTTTCTGACAAATATAGGAAGATCATTGAATACCCTTTGTGTGAATTTGAAAATTTTGATTTTAATTTTTGCATATTTGAGAAAGCCACTTTGATTATGATTTACATGAAATTTTGGATATTTGGATTAGTGGCTAAACTTTTTGGACAGCGGAAAAGGAAAAAATTACATGTTATTTACTTTGGAACTGATTCACCTGCTTCACCATCATTTTTGGGTTTTGGTCAAACTAATGACCTAAAAATTAGCACTTCTTGGGAGGCAACCCAAGCATTACCACTTAGCTTAGTTTTTTTTTTTATTTTTGTTTATTTTTAGAATTAATTTTTTTATTTCTTTTTGTAGGGAAAACAAAATTTTGTTCAAAATACGGCACTGCCGTAATCATCTTCACGGTGCCGTAATTTACCTCTGATTTCTCCCAAGAGTTTTATGGATTTTACGGCGGTACCGTATTCCTTTTCACGGTACAGTATTTCTGCCGATTTCTGACCCAAGAGTTTTATGCATATTATGGCAATGCCATAAGGAATTTCATGGTACCGTATTCTAAACCTGCAGTCTACTTATCTGAGTAGGTGTTTTCTTGTAGTGATTTTAAGAAACTGGAGTGCGAAAATTTTTTATCTTTGGCACCATCACAAAGTACTCATCTTTGTCTATCATCTGGATATTTTTGCAAAATTTTATAGTCCATGGATCATCTTAAAACACATAGCATCTTTTCAATTCTGATTAAATTCTGCAGCAGTTTTTCTTGACTAATCTGATTAACACTTTTGACTTTTGCTGCAAGTTTTTAAGGTGCTTTAATGCCTTGAAACTCTGATCTTTCACTGGAAATTGGAAGAATATGTTTCGTTCTATCTTGTGGATTAGTTGTTTTCATGAAAATATTCTGACAATTCTAGGAAGCATAGCAACTTTTCGAATCTGATTAACTTTTGTGCAGTTTTTGATTGAATAATCTGAGTAGCCTTCTTTCTATTGATACCCTAAATTCCTGACATCTTTTGATCCTTTGATTTTCATACGTCTAAAAAGAACATATCTTATTTTACAACATGGTTCTATCCATTTTCTATTTGGATCATTAAATTTTATTCTTGGGTATGGCTACTTTTCATAAACAATTTAGTGGATACTTTGTTTGCTTTCTATATGTTATAACTTATTTTGCCTCCAAATCCAGAAATCTTCAAAAACAACTGTCTACCTCTGACACCACTGTTTCCAGCCGTCGACACTGGATTCTACCACCAGCAGACTCTTATTTCTTTTGCTGCCTCTTATTCCATGATTTTATTTATTTTTTCAGCAGGATCTTCGTTATTGACTCTAATTTTTTTTATCTATGCAGCATTATTTCTGCCACCCACCAGCCAACGATCTCACCTCCAGGACTGTAGTCTCTAGCAGGCCACTAGAGATTACTCACTCTACTGTCGGCATCATCGTCATTGCTAGCAGCTGTTCAGCTAGCATCTGTTCCACCCCTGCTTGTCACCTGCATCAGATCTTTCTACCAGCACGCTCATTTGGACCATTGATGATATTTCTGATTATTATTTTTTATTAAAGTTAGATACTATTTTTTTTTATCTGAGCCTTATGTATCTTAAATTGTGTAGGTAAAATTTTCAAAAGGCACACCTTTGGACCTTATAGCATTTGCCCTGACACTATTTTTGGTCTGAGCCTTATGTGTTTGTGGACTGAGCTTGCTATATAGTTTTGTGAGTATTGTTTACACCCTCTTGTATTCATGATTATTTCATATGGTTGCATCTTTGATTTGCTTTTGATTGTATCACTTACTGAGATTTCTATATGAGGTTGCTTGAGTCTATCATCTCACACTTTTGAGTATGATTCTATGAGTTTCATGCTTCACACCTTCTGCATTAATTTAGAGATTTTTGATATTCAGAAATTTTTATAACTTGAATCCATGTGATAAGAGATGTGTAGATTAAATATCGATTATGAATGTTCATGCATGCCTGTGAATGGAGACATACCTATTATGTTAAATTTATTTCTTCAATATATATCTACTTGTTGAAATCCTTCATTGATTAATGCATAAGGTTTTTGGGTAGGTATATTGTTTGATGAATGCAATCTAAGAGTGAAGCATCTTTCTTGAATAAAATAAGCATATGAGTGTAATTTTTGAATTGATGTCAATTGATTAACCTAGTTGATGTTTAGTTTATCTTACTATTTGTTGGAAAAAAAAAATCCAGGATCCAAAAAGAGAGAGAGACTTCCCTACTTGGCACTGTATAAAATTGACAGTGGTACCGAAGACATGAGTTGAAGTCTATAAAAAAAAAGGCAAGAGAAAAAGGAAATGACTCCTCTACTTGGCACTGTATAAAACTGACAGTGGTACCGAAGATTAGAGTTGAAGTCCAAATAAAAAGTATGTATCTATGTTGGTACATGTCATCCAAAAAAGAATAAAAAAGGAAAAGAAATAGAAAAGAAAAATTTTGTGTGGAAAAAGATTTTGGATATCCTATTCCTATAAACAAAAGTATGATAGATTTAAACTGAAAATTAGGTGAATTCATGAGACTGAAATTCTTTTTATTATGTGAGTTGCGAAGTTTTATTTGATCAAAGTTGTAGATCTTAAAGATTGATTTCAGAGAACAGTGTATTTGTCTAAAATTTTGTGCAAAAAGTTGGTGGAATATTACATGAGTGATTATATTTTAGAAATTTATTCTTCATAAAAAAAGTATATTTTCTATACTTAGCATTGTTCTTTATTCTAATTATTTGCTTGAGGACAAGCAAAGTTTGAGCCTTATGTGTTTGATGACACTAAAATTCATAGTGTATTTTGTGTCATTTCATTGGTCTTTCTGTATCATATTTATGCTCTTTTGCTTGTTTTTAAGCCTTAATTGTCAAATATTATGGAATCTACACCTTTTCTTGTTTTTCATCATCTTTAGGTAAAAGTGCCATATTTTGATGGACTTTGGAAGATTTGAGCACACCAATGGATTCCAGACGTCGCAACGAAGCTACCCGTCAATTTTCATGCAAATCGGAGCAAGTTTGAGAAATTACGGCACTACTGTAATTTTGGTCCAAAATTTTATGGTACCGTATTTTTGGATGATTTCAACCAGAAAGTTTCTGAGTTTTTCAGGAAATTACGGCACTGCCGTAATTATTTCCACGGTACCGTAATATGGACCCAGTTTCCCAATTTTTCTACCGCAAAATTCAAAAGACGATATCTTGAGATTTAGGGCACCAAATTGAGATCCGAAAGAAGCGGAGGACTCGTCTCAACGAGGAGAAGATAAAGGAACTGAAAGCCCCAATTTTGATGAAGAATTCAGAGAGTAATCAAAGGAGGCGTCCTTAGGACACGGCTTCGCGCCAAGAGGCGTAGAGAGCACCTCAGGCAGTGAAATTTACACCGAAACTTCGTCTTGAGTAGGAGAGCACACACCAGAAGTTTTAGAGCGTTCAGAGTCCAATCGAGGGAGAAATCAACAAAACAGCGGTGACAGCACTGTTCAAAGGCAATTACGGTGCTGTAATTTCGTTAAAGCACCTGTTTTGTAACTTTTCTTCCCCTTTTCGATTTCTAATCCTCTAAAATTATGGTTTATTGTAATACTTTCACCATGATATCTTAATCTTCTTATGGGACATGGGGTGTAATCCCCTTGATTTTTTTATGACTAGACATTGATTATTTTTGTCATGATAGTTTTGTTATAATAATTTTACTTATGTGATGATTGTCTTTAATTCTCCTTAGTTTTATAAATATCAACATGTTTTAGAATTTTGTGAAATAGACTGAGAGGGTGATTGTGACCCTAGAAATCATCGAGTTTGGAACTTATTGTAAGAGATTAGGTTTGTTCTTGAATTCTTATTTTTAGTGATTTTAATGCCATGTTGATTTTATGATTCTTTGGATCGAGTTAATGTGTTAAACGTGAAGATCTTGTGCGAGAATGAGGATCAGAACGTTGGAGAACCATAAGTAGAACCTGTGTTGAGATATGGATGCACGAGAGTGATCCTTGAGTTTCCACTTGAGATTTTTGACTTAGAATTCGGATGCACGATAGTTATCCTTGAGTTCTTTGTTCAATGATTTACTTATTTTCAACATTGGATAGATCTTGCACGAGAGTGAGGATTGGTCCTTTGTATGATTGACTGCGCGAGAGCGAGTTAATCCTTTTATGAAGTAAATTACATCTTTATTATAATGAAATTTGATTGATAGCCTTTATTTCTTTCTAGTCATTAGAATCAAGGTGGATGAACCCCTAGTCCCAGTTTTCTTCTCTGATATTTTCCAGTGCACTTTTCGATCGTTTGCTATATCATCTTCAGTTTGCTTAGCTAGTGAGAAAACGATTATTTGGTACTTAACACGTAGGTTTCTGTGGTTCGATATTTTTATTACTTCGAAGTATCCATGCACTTGCGGATGACAATATATATCCACGGCTCCGTAGGGATAAGTTTTCTTCGCCTGAAAAGACCCAGACCATCGAGATTTAAGTTTTCTAGGAAAAAGTCTCAATCTAGAATAGAATAAAAGAACAAAGTCACCTGGTTGGAATTCTCTTCTGAAAATGTGTCGATCGTGCCATCTTTTAATCCTCTCCTTGTAAATTTTTACATTTTCATATGCAGAGAGTCTAATCCATCTAGCTCGTTTAACTGTAATCTCCGTTTTTCACCCGCGTTCTTTAAGTCAAAATTGAGTGCTTTGATTGCCCAGAACACCTTATGCTCAATCTCTACAGGTAGATGACAAGATTTGTCATAAACCAATTGAAAGGGAGACATACCTATTGGTGTTTTAAAAGCAGTTCGATAGGCCCATAGTGCATCATCAAGTATGAATGCTTAATCTTTCCTAGTGTGTGACACTGTCTTTTCTAAAATCCCTTTTATTTCTCTGTTCGATATCTCAACTTATCCACTTGTTTGTGTTGGGGTATATGCCCTGAGACCTAGTATTGGTCCTCTTTTGTACTGCTTCACTCAGATATCTATATATATCATTCTGGCATTGTCATTATCTATGTTTGTCTACATCTGCGTTTATGTACTTACATGATAATGTCCCTAGAGACAGATTGGATCTGTGCTCAAACTATTGTCCCTAGTCGATGTACCTTAGTGGATATGGGACAGCTATGGTACTTGTGAGACTGGTATGTGGGCTGGTTAGGCATGCGGTGACACATGGGTATATCAGTGGTGGATATACTAGACCGACCCACTGTGAGGCAATGACTTTGTGTCATGAGTTAACCTCACAAGTGATAGGAGATACATTGATCCTTGGACTTGAGGTCATTGACTCTTCTATATGGTTAGGGACATGCTTTGATGCAACCTAATGCCTCACCGTAATTGGGAGGTCATAATGGTTGTCATTGAGTATGTCACGACCCATATTAGAAGATCAATGTACAGACAAAGGATTTGCCCCTTCCTTATGGAAGCATGATATCCATGGAGCTCCTCTATGGTTTATGACTGAAAGTATATGGCCATACCCACGTGAGAACCTGATTTAGTCATGACCTTGTGATTGGGTAAAAACAAGTGATGACACACTTGTCCAATCGGATATCAGTTCGGCAAAGGGACCGTAATGTATCTGTACCTAGTCGTGATGACGGGGATGTCGATGTCGATATCCATTCCAATGACTTGGGTAGCAGCGATGCACTGCTAGGTGCCACTCACTGCTTGTGGTGACATTAGGTCAGCACTACCAACGTCAAAGGGACCTACAGGGTCACACACCAGGATACTTGAGTTCTCGTATTGATTGGGAAGCCTTATGATCGAGTTATTGGATAACTCAGATCTATTTGGGAGATTTCATCAGTGCCAATGGGCCTGATGAGATGGAAGAAACCTATTTGGGCCAGCTTCCATTTACATCATATTGACCAAATTAACCATGGTTAGCCTCATCTGACCTTGGGTTAACTTGGATTGGATCCAATGGCTTGGTTAACATGCATAATGGACCTTGGGCTAGGCCCATTGCTTAGTTTGGCTTGCAAATAAGTTGTCATGAAGAGATAGGATACCAAAAGGGCATAATGGGGAGAAGAACATCAAGTTGGCGCATAAAGACTCCTAATTGGATTAGGAATTGTGCTTATGGTATAATTGACATCTTCAAGTGATTTAATTTGAATAGGATTTGATCAAATCACTTGAGATATTACTTGATACTTGATGGGGCGTAAAGGGCTGATTATTTAAGTAATTAATCAGAGTCCTAATTAGATTAGGACTTGATTAATTAATTCCTAATTTAGCTCTCCTACTTCTTCTCCAAGCCGCCCACTTGGATTAATCCTCGCCATCCATAAACGGCCTCTCCTTGCTATAAATAAGACCTCTAGCCGCCCCACTTGGATTAATCCTTGATTTAATTTGAATAGGATTTGATCAAGTGGCAGTCTCCTCTTCCATTAAACCCTAGCCACAAGCCTTCCTCCTCTTGGCGGCTTCTTCTCCTTCTCTTCTTCATCTTTGGCACATATACCATGGAGGTGGTATAAGGTTGTAGAAGGTGAATCTAAGGCTTGGATCTTCTTCCCGAGGCTAGCACCAAGCGAGGAAGAAGAGAGCTCGAGGCATCCGTGTGTGTGAGATTACAGAGGGCGAACACTTGGGCGCCTACTTCAACATCACCATCCATGCTTGCTTAAGGTATTTTCTATCACATCGTGTCGACTCCCTCGCTTGACGATCTTCACTGGGTTTTTGGGATTGGCCTGTTTTGGGGATATTCTTTCGCTGTGCAATGTAATCTATGATGTCTATCTCTAAAAAAATTGTAAAATATCCCCAGGGTTTCCCAACAGTTTGGGGGTGATAAGGTGTTGCAACTCTATGATTTACCCCAAACTTTCTAAGCAAGGCTGAAAACTTATGCTTTATGAAATGTGAACCTCCATCACTAATCACTACTCGGGGTGTCCCTAACCTTAGAAAAATAATCTTTTTGAACAGTTTAACAACTCAGAAATCATTAGTAAGAGAAGCAAGAGCCTCAACCCACTTTGAAACATAATCAACTACCACAAGAATGTATTTGTTACCTCCAGATGATGGAAAAGGTCCCATGAAGTCGATCCCCCAAACATCAAATATCTCAACCTCAAGAATATTAGATAGTGGCATCTCATGTCTTCTGTTAATGTTACCTGTTTTCTGACACCTATCACAAGATGAAACAAAGTTTCTAACATATTTAAAAATTGAAGGCCAGAAAATCCTGATTGCAACACTTTGAAAGCAGTTTTCTTAGTACCGGCATGACCACCATAAGAGGATCCATGACATTGAAACAATATATCTGTGATTTCTTCCTCCGGTACACATCTTCTAAAAATGTCATTTGCACATCTTCTAAACACATAAGGCTCATCCCAAAAATAGTGCTTTACCTCAGCTAAGAATCTCTTCCTTTTTTGGTAATTCAAATCAGGAGGAAAAACATTAGCTACAAGGTAATTCACTATGTCAGCATACCAAGGGGCTCTGATTTGTTCAATGGTCAAGAGTTGTTCCTCAGGGAAGGAATCATTGATTACATCATTTTTTCAGTATTCACCATTATCCTTGAAAGATGATCTACAACAAAGTTTTCTGACCCCTTTTTTTCTTTAATTTCCAAATTAAACTCCTGCAAGAGTAAAATCCATCTGAGCAAGCGTGGTTTACTATCCTTTTTCTGCATTAAGTATCTCACAGCTACATGATCAGTGTACACCACCACTTTGGAGTTAATCAAGTATGATCTAAATTTATCAAAGGCAAACACTATGGCTAGAAGTTCCTTCTCAGTGGTGGTGTAATTCCTTTGTGCCTCATCCAAAGTCCTGCTAGCATAATGAATAACATAAGGCTTTTTCTCCTTTCTCTGTCTCAAAACTGCTCCTATTGCATAATCACTGGCATCACACATAAGCTCGAAGGGTAAATCCCAATCTGGAAGTTGGATGATAGGCGCTGAAACCAAGGCTTTCTTTAATTCCAGAAAAGCAGATAAACAATCCTCACTAAAAGAAAATTTAACATCTTTACAAAGAAAATTTAATATCCAATCCAAGTGCATCCGAATTCTAAGTCAAACATCTCATGTGGAAACTCAAGGATCACTCTCGTGCATCCTGAAACTCATCACAAGTTCTACTTAAGGTTCTCCGGCGATCAGAAATTTAATCTCTTACAATTTCAAATCAAACCTAACACATTAACTCAATCCAAAGAATAAGAAAATCAACATGGCAATAAAATCACTAAAAATCAGAATTCAAAGAACAAACCTAATCTCTTACGATAAGTTCCAAACTCAATGATTTTTAGGGTTCCAAATTTCACAATCAACCGCTCAGTCTATTTTGCAAAACTCTAAAACATGCTGATATTTATAAAACTAAGGAGAATTAAAGGAAAGTCATCACATAAACAGAATTATCATAACAAAATTATCATGACAAAATAAACATGTTCTAGTCATTGAGAAATCAAAGGGAATTACACCCCCATGTCCCATAAGAAAATTAAGTTAGCATGGAAGAAAAAATATAGTAATCCATAGTTTAGAACGATCAGAAATTGAAAGGGAAGAGGAAAAGTTACAAAACAGGGCTGTAATAAAAATTACAGCCCATAATTTTGCGTGTGAACAGTGCCGTCGCCCGCTCTTTTGTTGATTTCTCCTCCGATTGATCTCCTTTTTCTCTAAAACATATGGCGTATCCTCTCCTCCTCTAGGCGAAGCTACCTTGTAAAAATCGCGGCCTAAGGTGGTCTCTATGCCTCTCGGCGTGAGGCCAAACCCTAAGGATGCCTCCCTCAATTACTCATTGGATCCTTCATAACAATTGGGGCTTTCGGTTCCTTTATCTTTTCCTCGTTGAGACGAGTCCGCCGCTTCTTTCGGATCTCAATTTGGTGCCCGAAATTTTGAGAAACCGTGTTTTTAAGTTTGCGGCGAAAAACTTAGAAATTTGGGTGCAAAATTACGGCACCATAAAATAATTACGGTAGTGCCGTAATTTCTTCTGTGAATTCTGGGCAAAAATTACGGTACCGTGGAAATTTGTCCCAAAATTACAGTAGTGCCGTATTTTTGCTAGAAGGCTTGTTTTAACTTGAAATTTGATGTGTAAACTCCCCTTGATGATTAGAACTCGTTCATGCATTGAAAGTGCTTGAAAACTAGTGATAATGATACCTTTTTGCCTGAAATTGATCAAAAACAAAGAATGGTGTAGATTCCGAAGTATTTGGCAAATAAGGCTTAAAAACAAGCAAAAGAGCATAAATATGACACAAAAAGACACATCAAATGACACAAAATATACTATGAATTTTGGTGTCATCAAACACATAAGGCTCAAACTTTGCTTGTCCTCAAGCAAATAAATAAGAACAATGCTAAGTATGGAAATATTCTCTTTTATGAAAAATAAATTTCTAAAATATAATCACTCATGAAATATTCCACCAACTTTTTGCACAAAATTTCAGATAAATACACTGTCCTCTGAATTTAATTTTTAAGATTAACAACTTTGATCAAATAAAACTCCGCAACTCGCATAATAAAAAGAATGTCAATCTCATGATTTCACCCAAGTTTCAGTTTAAATCTATCACACTTTTTTTTATGTTTTTGATGGTGTGTACCCACATAGATACACACTTTTTATTTGGACTTCAACTCTTATCTTCAGTACCACTGTCAATTTTACACAGTGCCAAGTAGAGGAGTCATTTTCTTTTTCTCAGTCTCTTTTTTTTGACAGACTTCAACCCATGTCTTAGGTACCACTATCAATTTTACACAGTGCCAAGTAGGGGAGTCTCTCTTTCTTTTTGTGGATTTTGGATTCTTTCTTCCCATCAAATAATAAGATAAACTAAACATCAACTAGGTTAATCAATTGACATCAATTCAAAAATTACACTCATATGCTCATTTTATTCAAGAAAGAAGTTTCACTCTTATATTACATTCTACAAACAACATACCTACCCAAAACCCTATGCATCAATCAATGAAGAATTTCAACAAGTAGATATATATTGAAGAAATAAATTCAACATAATAGGTATATCTCCGTTCACAGGTATTGACATGCATAAATATTCATCATTATAGAAAAATGTACACTTCTTTTATCACATGGATTCAAGTCATAAAATTTTTAAATATCAAAAATATCATATCAATGCAAAAGGTGTGAAGCATGAAACTCAAACAATCATAGTCAAAAGTGTAAAATGATAAATTCAAGAAACCACATAGAATAGAAATCTCAGTGAGTGATACAATCATAGAAAATAGCAAAAGAAATCAAGTAGCAATGCCATGCAACCATATCAAATAAGATAACTAGAAAATGCAAACAATACTCACAAAACTATATAGCAAGCTCAATCGTCGTCCGGGTGTACCGTCAGGCTAGATGCGGCTGGGTCCAAAGATGCACCTTCTGAAAATTTTCCTGCACAATTTTTAAGTACATAAGGCTCAATTCTAAAAATAGTCCCTTACTAAAAAAATAATAATAAAAATAATTCTCTCAAAGGAAAATCAGAAATATCGCTGGAGGTCCGAAGAAGGTGCCGATCGAAAAAGCTGATTCAGGCAAGAAGCAGAGGTGGAACAGATGCTAGCTGAAGAGCTGCTAGCGATAAAGATGATGGTGCCGATAGTAGAGTGATGATGAGTAGTCTCTAGTGGCCTGCGGGTGACTACAGTCCTGGTGGTGAAAATGTCGGCCGGTGGTGCGTGTTGGTGTATATGCCCTAGGACCTGTGGCTGGTCCGATATGAGTCACATTTATTTGTGATATACATCCTGGCATGGTCGTTGTTATGCCTTTTGTACATCTGCGTCATATATGTACATTTGCATATACAATGTCCCTGGAGATAAATTCTATCTGATCTCAAAGAATAATCCCCGGTCAAGTGTCATAGTGGATAAGGGATAGCTATGATACACTTGAGACTGGTATATGCGCTGGTTGAGCACGGGTTGCTAACGCAGGCATATGGGTATATCAAGGAAGATATACTGGATCGACCCACCGTGAGGATTTGACTTGGTGTCACAGGTCAAAATATCATAGTGATAGAGATTTACACGTCCTGGACTTGAGGGCATTGATATCTCTATATGGTGATGGATGTACTTTGATACAACCTAACACTCCGCGTAACAGGGGAGTCATAACGGTTGTCATTGGGTATATCTTGAGCCATATGAGAGATTCAATATGCCAATAGAGGATTTGCCCCTTCCCTGCTAGGAAGTTTGATGTCCATGGGCCCTACATGGTGCATGACTGGAAGTGTGTGGCCACACCTAGGCTAAGCCTGAATAGAGTCATGACCATTGATGTTGGAATTAATAAGTATGACACACTTGTCCGACTTGGACGATCAGTCTGGCAAAAGGACTAGAGTGTACATGTATCTTGTCGCAGTTTTAGGGGATGTCGATGACGACTCCACTCATTGCTTGTGATGATGTGAGGTTATCACTGCCAACGTCTAAGGAACCTACAGGGTCGCACACCTAGACGCTCGAGATCTCGTATTGATCGAGTTGCCTATGATCGAGTCATTTGGTTGATTCGAGTCAGTTTGGGAGTCCGATGCATCGCGGATGCATCTGATGAGTTGGAGATGATCTTTTGGGATGATGTTGCGTTTTGACTTCAGTTGACCCCGGTTGACCTTCGGGTGACCACGTTTGACCTCGATGGACTAGGTTCAGTCGAGTGGTCAAATATTGGGTTTAAGCTCCGATTTTGTTCGGAGGCTTTTTGCGATTGATTTAAACGTAACATGTGGGCCCACGACTTAAGTGCTAAAATGAATATAAATATTCATTTTATTCAGAGCTTAAGTCATGGGGGCCATGCACAACTTAAGTGAATATTTATATTAGATATATTCATCACTTAAGTTGCGGATCCGCATCCATTAAGCATTAATGGATCTAGGTGCTTATTAATTAAGAAAATTCGTAATTAATGAAGAAGCCCTTGCCGAAATCATCTATATAACTCATCAAAACCTAGTCGTACACCTCTAATCTCTTCTCCATGGCAACTACATGCAAGGAGGTGTCGCCTACCACCATGGATGACAAGCTTCATCCCCTCTAGGTGCTTGAGACCACCTTGGAGCTTCTTCCTTTCTCCATGGCACATCCTTTGGAAGGATTGGCGCAAGAGGAGATGATATCTCCTTCTCCATGGCGCCTCCAAGAGAGAAGTGGCGCCACCTTCATTGTGGCAACACCTTCTTCTTCCATAGGCGCAAAAGAAGGCTTGGAGCCTTCCTCCTTCTTCGATGATGTATCCCTTGGAGGGATTGATGCATGAAGAAGGCTGATTTCTTATCATGGGCGCAACTTCCATGAAGTTGGCGCATATGGAGAAGAAAGGAGAAGAAGAGAAGTGATGGTATCTTTTCTCATCATCATAGGCACTTATTCTTAGGTTGTTGTCTATAAAGGATGAGAAGGAGACTTACCTCATGGAGACTCACCTCATGGGCGCATCTTCATGGTGGCGCATGTCATGAGGAAAGGTGGCTAGACAAGAGATTGACACAAGTTGTAGAGCTTCCCTCTCCTTGTGGTCAATCTTCTCCCTTCATCACCACTTTGGCGCATCTTGGAGATGGCGCAAGCAAAGAGGGCTGCGACATTGGCAACATGATCTTCCTCCCAAAGGCTAGCACCAGGCGCGGAGTGAAGAGAATCTCGAGCAGTCCGTGTGTGCACGATTGTAGAGGGTGGACACTTGTGCGCCTCTTCTTCGTCATCACCAGCCCCTAGGATTATGCGAATAAAGGTATACTACTCTGACACATCTGGTGGATCACTCGTAAGGGATCCTGGCTCTTAGGGTTATCCTGTTTCGGGCCATCGCTGTAAGATCCAAGAATTTTAATTCCTTGTAAGTACTATTCTTGATTTAAATCATTGACTGTGATATTTTATTCTTGATTTAAATAAAATCATTGGCTGTGATATTTTTCCTATGTTTTGTTTTTGTAAACTCTAGGATGGGGGAGAGTTTTATCTCTAAAACCTTTAGGGGTTATTTATAAATTAGTGGCAAAGGGTTAGTGGATATTAATTTAAGTCTTAATGGATTTTTGACTCTAGTAATTAATTAATTAGAGCTTATTGGATGTTAATTAAATCCTTATTGGATTTTCGCTTAAGTGAATAATTAATTATGGGTTATTGGGTTTGCACTTAAATTAGATGGATTTTGGGTTTAAAATTTGAATTAATCAGTAAGTGGGTTAATTCATAAACCCTATTCGAATTAATTAGTTAGCGGGTTTAAAAATTTAAAAACCAAAGGGGCGGACGGCTAGGGCAAAGAAGTTGGCGATTTCTTGAAGGCTTGGGCGATTTCTTGAAGGCTTGGGCGATTTCTTGAAGGCTTAGACGAATTTTCTTCTTCCTCTTCTTTTTCCCTTGGCCGGCGTCTTTGGTGTTTGGTGGCGTTTCTCTTCCTTTGGTGGCGTCAACCTAAGAACATCAAGGCCTTTAGACGAGTTTGTGGAGAGAACTTCATCTTGGTGTTCACGGTTCAAGATAAGAGGTGAGTGGGGTGTCTTATTCGAATTATATCCATTTGGTTGTGCTAGATGATAAGTTTGATTGTTTGATAATTTTACCATGCTAAGAACCGAAACTTAAGGTGTATCTTTCATGAAAACCGAAACCTTGCAACATGAAATTTAAGATATTTCTTATGTGGAATTTAGGTAGTTTTAAGTTAGTGATTCTTGAGCATGAAATTCTTGTTAACTAAGGTTAAAGTTTAAGTAGATAATATGTTGTAGAAACCGTGGGCTACATGTGGTGTTATGTGAATTAGATGGTAAGAATACAAATTTTAATCCTATGTTGATTTTATGGATGCCCTGATAAATGCAATAATGTTATAGGATCCATGATTGTTTCTCTATGTGCAGCATGTTATATATTTATGGCCATGTATCCTTGTTTGAGAAACTTGGGTGATAACTTAGCAAGGTTATACTAAACTGATTAGCATGAAACCTAAGGACATTACACTACATTATGTGGTTATATGTGGTTTCGAATGTTATGTGTTGTGGTCTGTGTACCCATTATGGATAGGACTAAGGCTAAGTGTAACTGTGTACTCAAGGGGATAGTCTATATGTGATATGTTAGGGGTTGGAGATTTCAGCCCGGTGTATTGTGATATGTGAGGGGTTGATGTTTCAGCCTGCCTGTTGTGATTATTGTGATGAAAGTGATTATCCTAGAGTCTGGTTGACACTTAGGAGTCCACTTTTGTGAAATAAGATATAAGGTGTGTCTAGTGGTTGTCCAGATAAGAACCCTTTGGGAGAACGAGTGATTGATGCAAAGTGCCATGTCTTGGTCGGACAGGGGCCACCTCTTGATTTCATCACTCTTAGACTCTTAGATTTTTGTGTTATGGGGTAGTGTAGATCAAGGTATCACATCTTGACCGGATGGGGATCACCTCTTGAGTCTACACACCGTCCATGTTTGTGTTGCATGTGATTTGCAGGCTTCTCCCAGTGCTTAGGCCAGAGCCGGGTTGGACCATAATGGTCACTCTTGATTTATGCTGGACAACAACTAAGTGGTTGGTGTGTTTAGTTGGTTTAGAGTATGGCTGTAGAACTTTGGTTACTTTGGGGTGACATTTGTGTGATGCCTATACATCTAATTGTTTATATGAGTCCTGTTCTTTGTTTTCTGTTCTTTGTTTTAGTTATATGTTGACATAATGTTCTGCTAAAGATTTTAAAAAAACAATCTGCATGAATCTTTGAGTGTATGTTATGGATGGTCGATTGAGGCTATCCACTCACTGGGCTGTGTAGCTCACCCCTCATTATTTTCAGGTGTAGAGCAGGGGCGCATTGCCTGAGTTAGCGTATGTTATGGATATTGTGATTTTCTCTACAACTATGCTAGTGCGATGTATAAGATTTTTTGTGTTTAGTTAACTGGGGCCGGTTATGGCTAAACTTTGTGAACCAGTGTTGCCGGTTGTGGCAGTTTTGAGATTTTGATTTTTGTGTCACCGAGGGCTTTGGCCTGTTTTCGGTGTTTGGGTCATTGATGTTAGTTCCATGAGTTAAAATCGATATTGTGGCTTTGCTTCGAATTTCGAGTTGATTCGTATTTTGCGATCAGATTTGATATAAATGTGAACTTGCATATGTCTAGTGCAAGTATTGCCTGGTGGCAGGTACCCTTACGTGATTTATGGATTTTACGGATTTTTATGTGGTTTTGATATAACTGTTGACTTGCATATGTCTAGTGCAAGTATTGCGTGGTGGCAGGTACATTTGTGAAATTATGTTTCGTGGAGATTCTATGTATGGATTCTCGAAAATTTTCAGATCGGGTTTTCCTGAACTTGGTTTTACTTAGCATGTGCATCGATCCTGTGTGATAACATCCTGTTCCTTTGTGACTTATGTTGCTTGTTTGGGGTTAAGATAACGGGATGTGACAATCGCTTCTGCTATGATTAAAATTTTAAAATTGGCCCGGGGATTCCCAACAGTGGTATCAGAGGGAACTTACGAGACCCACGCGGTGTATTTTGCTTATCTACATGCGCCCATGTCATAAAAGATTTTTTTTAAAATTTTTATGCCATGATTTTTCTGCTTAGAAAAGGGTAGGTTTATCATGCTGAAATTTTTGTCTAAAATTTCCTACTTATAGATTCTCCTTGTGTGAAGGATGGACCTTGCGCACAAGCTATGTAAATATTTTAGGGAGTTTTTCCTTTAAATTTTACATGGTAAGGTGGACTGAAAGGGGGCGGCTTGCATGCCTAGGGCATGCATGCGCCACCTTTCACAGGGAGCCTGAGAGAATTATTTTGGGGAAATTTTGTGACAATTATTTTGGGTGATGAACAGGTTTATGAAAAAACTAAAATTAATTTTAATGGTTGGTTTTTCATTGCATGTAGAAGAGCATGAGTAGGTGCTTTTATTATTGCATTATGATATGGTTATAGACAAGCCCTTATGCATGCCTGGGATGTATTCTTCTGAGGCCTACGTGCCGCCCTTTTTCCTTTATTCATTTTGTAATTAAAGTTGAAGATTAGGGATGACAGAGAGCACATCATGACTTCTCTTTGGCTCATCTAAATCACATGGGGCAGCTTCTTCCTTAGCCAAATCCTTGGTGGCTTCTAGGGTTTACCTTAGTGGCGCACCTAGAGGATTAAGGGCTAGTGAAGAGGGCTTGAGCATACCTATTGATTGGCCAAATCTTTGATGGCTTCTAGGGCTTTCTAGAGGTGCATTAAGGATGGTTTCAAGGGCTAATCTAAGAGGTGATGCAAACAGCCCCTCATAGTGATGTTTCTATGCAAGTGGCGCACCTTGATGGTGGCGCAACATGCTAGATGTGATGGTGCCCCTATGATTGGCTGAACCCTAGGAGGAGCCTAGGGTTTGCGAGCTAGCATGGGTAGAGAAGAGTGTTGGCCAAATCCTAGAAGGAGTCTAGGGTTTGCGAGCTAACACAGGTGGACCAAGGGGCTGACCTAAACCTAAGAGAGCACCTAGGGTGTCCTAGGAGGCGTTTCTATGGTTTGAGGGGCTGACCGTGATGCAGAGGACCGAGGCAGTAGCGCACCTAGGGATGAAGCAGAGTCCTTAGGGTACTCAGGGCAAAGCTGAGGACTTAGTGGCATGGGCCCATGGCTTGTGCTTTTGAGTAGCTAGGTGATTAGTCTTGGTCTAGGGGCTTGTTACTCATGTCTGGGCTATAACCATATCATGTTTCATTTTCTGCTCAGTTTTAAGCATGCCTGTGATGTTTTTTTTTCATGCTACTCACTATAGGATTGCATGCCTATATTGTTAGATGAAAGATAAAACGAAATGGTGAGACCACAAAAACTCTCGATCCAAATATCAAGTCTGATAACTGCCTTCTGACGCGTAGCCCTCGTCAAACTATCGAGTGATGGTGTTGTGCACTGTTTCCCACCCTCGTGGCTATGCTCCAAGCATTTGCCACAAATGGTCTTGAGTATATTATTCAAAACATGATCCATCCTACACACCATGTATCAGGACTTTAGACCCATGTTATTACTCTCCAGCTGTGCCACAGGACACAACATCTTTGAGAGACTCAGACCATATCTTCCTTGAAGGTATCAATATTTGGAATCATCCAATATAAACCTCTCCAGAAACTCTTGGATGAACATAGATTGACTAAAGGGCAATGACTTTCTTGGATCTCTATCTTTAGATCCTCATGCCTAAGATGTTGGCATCATTCCCTAGATCATTCTTCTTGAAATGCATATCAAACCTTTCTTTCACCATGTGAAGAGTTGAGATGTCATTCCATGTGAGGAGAATGTCATCAATCATCTAGAACAAGAAATACTATTAAGGTGCTCCCACTAATCTTCTTGTAAACACAGGCTTTTTCAACCATGCTTGCATAACATCATGCATATCTATATGGCCTTGATATGAAAACCTTCTGGCTATTTCCTTATAGATATCTTTTCAGATGTCCTTGAAGACCGCTTTCTAGAGGGGAGGGGGGGCGAAACCCAATAAGTGGCGCAAATAAAATTTCATGCGGAATCAAGGGTTTCATAAGATCATTAGCAAGAACACATGATCAACTTCATAAAGATTGGATTCATACCATAGCCATTTCGCTTGGATGGCGATTTGGAAGAAGAGAGAGCGAGAGGATCTCCCCCAAAGGATGTGCACACTAGATGAAGAAGTCGCCTACTCCCTTGGTACTCCTTGTGCTAGCAAGGCTCCAAGAGGTCTCGATCCGTGAGGGAAGATGAGATGAGTTGCTTGGCGAATTCTCCTTGGCCGAATGCTTCTCTATCTCTCGTTGACACAAGCCACACGAGAACAAGAGCGAAGAGGAGCGACGAGAGTAACGTTCACATTGAACGTGGGGCGTGGTTTCTAAAAATAGCAAGCCATAAACTCGCCTTCAACTCTCATGCGATCAAGCGTTTACATCAAGTGAACCGATCGCATACGCCACTCTCTTTGAACCAAGCGTTCACCTAAGTGAACCGGTTCTAATAAGGTTGGTTCAAAGACCAAACCAAAATAGCCCAAGTCATGGTCTAGATCTAATTGGACCCAATGGTCCCAGATCTAACCGCTCATCTCTGATGCTACTGATCTCACCGATCTAACATCCATTCTCTCGATCAAAGCTTACCGATCTCAAGCCCTAATCAATCAAACATGATCAGACCAGATCTCACTTACAATCAGAGATTAAATCCCTTTTAAACTGAACCCAAACAATTCAGTCCACACGATCTGACTTAAGTAAGCCATATCATCAAATTGTGCGACCCTGAGGGTTTCCTTTAAATGTCGGTAACGATAACTTACGTTATCACGATCAGTGAGGGGTATCTAGCAACACATCACTGTCTCCCGATATAAAGGAAAGAGTCTTCCAAGACTACACCCAAACCACAGCACAAGTGTGAATCTACTCAAAAGGCATACAAGTTTCCTTTGCCACTGGATGTTCTTATTGGACAAGCTAGTCAAGCCTGTAACTCCAATATGATGAACATGATTAGATCAGATGATCACAGTCATCTGGGTATGGCCATACACTTTCTCAATCATCTCATCCAGGGGGGCCCCTTTAGAACATCACACTCCAATCAAGGAGACGGCAATCCTATATCTATCACTAGTGCCCTAACCTGACTCATGATCATTATCCAAGATAGTCTATAACCATTATGTTTCAAATGATATTGAACTACCTCAAAACAATGACAACCATCATTTAGAAACACAAGTGATCTCAAGTCAGAGGAAATGTGCCACTTGTTGCATACAAGGATTATTCACATTGTGACAAGCAATTGAATATCCTAGTAGGGTCTGTCCAGTACAACCAATGTACCCATGAGTCTACATCTTATTCCATGCTCGAAGCATCCTATAAGATTAGAACACATATTAGTCTCAATCATATCAAGGCTGTCTCATGTTCACCAAGATATCTCGACTAAGGACATATAGCATGTCACCCTAGCTGAACAGCATTGAGACATTATTCAGAAGTATACATATTGCAGCAGATGATGTAACAAACTGAATAACAACCATTGCCTTTATAAACTTAAGAGTTTATACATGATACTGATACAATCCCAAGGCCTCAAACATTAGCCTTAAGGGCATACCCCAACAGTCCTTGCAAGAAAAGCAGTTATCATAACAAGATGCCATAATTGATCATGCAATTACAACAAGCAGATCCCTAATGGACTTAAAGCTCAGCTATTGGTGAAAATTTCATTATTATCCACCCAGTGGATTTGCCTGAAATTATTGTTCACTAGCTTGTCTTTTAAGGTAACAATGTTACCTTCCATGTCTATCTTCCTAGAAGATTTATTATAGCCTGTGGGAATTACCCCTTTTGGCAGCTTATCCAAGTCCCAGACTTGATTAGCAGACATGGAGTCCATTATGGTTCTCATGGCCCTTAGCCATTTCTTGGAATCTGGTCCACCGACCGCTTCCATTTCCTCATAAGTCTTAGGTTCATGCTTGATGAAAAATTTGTCATGCCCAGCATATCGAATCGATCCAGACTTATGTTATTCCTGTGTTACTTGAACCTCAGGTTGACTTTCAACCTGTATGTGAGATTTTGCTCTCCATCTGTGTCTAATTATATTGTGATTGATTCTGGACCTTGTCCAAATCAGATCTACTCCCACTGGCTTCTTTCAAGAGAAATACTTTCTCAAGAGAGACAGCAGTTTGAGCAACAAATATTTTGTTCTCCTTGGGATAGAATTAGCACTCTATAGTGTACCACAAACACATACTTTTTGAATCACTGCACATTACATTCCCAATTCCATTGAAGAAATGGGATATTTGCAGTTCTTAACTCAAAAGCTAACTTAGACATTTTCTTATGAAGTAGCAGTACTTCTATTTGCATGGCATCATAGTAGTATATTTGCATGACTACTCAAAGATGGAACCACATCCAATGTGTTCCTTTTCTTTCTTTGAAATTCACCACACAGTGGTGAGCTAAGAAGGCTGTAAGATAACTCCACACTTCTTAGGACAGTCATCAAATTCTCCACTTAATCATCTTGATCCAATCAAGGTGCTTTGATAGATCCTTCAATTTGACTCAATACTTCATTTATGAACTTCTTGGATTTTTCCAAAGTCTTGGGTTGCGTGAGGCATGTAAGTCCCCTAAATCAAGGGGGGGCGAAACCCTAATAGGAGGCGCATATAAAACTTTCATAGCGGAAGCAAGGGTTTCAAACTTTCGCAAGAACATATGATCAACTTGATAAAGTTTGGATTCATACCATAGCCATTGATTCGAATGGCGTGTTGGAAGAAGAGAACAACGTTGATCTCCTTCAAAGAGTTCACACACAAGATGAAGATCGCCTACTCCCTTAGCGTTCCTTGTGCTAGCAAGGGTCCAAGGTTTCCTTGTCGAATGGAAGGGAATGAAAGATGAAGTCTCACTTGGCTTAACTTTCTCCAAGGCGTTAACCTTCTTCACACGAGAGTGTGTCGTCGAGAGAGAAGAGGCAAGAGGATGTCTCAAAACCGAAAATCGAGACGTTCCACTCAAACGTGGCGGCGTTTTCACAAATGGGAAAACCGACTTTCCAAATATAGAAAGCCCTTAACTCCAAGCGTTCATGCGATCATCCATGCATTCACTCCAAGTGAACCGATCGCACCTTTTCTCCTCTTTGAACCAAGCCACGGTTCAATTGCATTCGGTTCAAAGACCAAATCAAATCAACCCAAGCCATGGTCTAGATCTCATTGAACCAAATGGTTCAAGATCTAACCTTTCATCTCTTGATGCTCTTGATCTCACCGATCTAGCATCTATATTCTCGATCGAAGCTTACCGATCTCAAGCTCTAATCAATCAAACATGATCAGACCAGATCTCACTTACAATCAGAGATTAAATCCCTTTAAACTGAACCAAGACAATTCAGTCCACACTATCTGACTTAAGTAAGCCATATCATCAAATTGTGCGACCCTAAGAGTTTCCTTTAAATGTCGGTAACGATAACTTACGTTATCACGATCAGTGAGGGGTATCTAGCAACACATCACTGTCTCCCAATACAAAGGAAAGTGTCTTCCAAGACTACACCCAAACCACAGCACAAGTGTGAATCAACTCACTAGGCATACATGTTTCCTTTGCCACTGGATGTTCTTATTGGACAAGCGAGTCAAGCCTGTAGCTCCAATATGATGAGAATGATTAGATCAGATGAACATAGTCACCTGGGTATGGCCATACACTTTCTCAATCATCTCATCCAGGGGGCCCCTATAGAACATCACACTCCAAACTAGGAGACGGCAATCCTTTATCTATCACTAGTGTCCTAACCTGACTCATGATCATTATCCAAGATAGTCTATAACCATTATGTTTCAAATGATATTGAACTACCTCAAAACAATGACAATCAACATTTAGAAACACAAGTGATCTCAAGTCAGAGGAAATATGCCACTTGTTGCATACAAGGATTATTCACATTGTGACAAGCAATTGAATATCCTAGTAGGGTCTGTCTAGTACATCCAATGTACCCATGAGTCTACATCTTATTCCATGCTCGAAGCATCCTATAAGATTAGAACACATATTAGTCTCAATCATATCAAGGCTGTCTCATGTTCACCAAGATATCTCGACTAAGGACTTAACTGCATGTCAGCCAAGCTGAACAGCATTGAGACATTATTCAGAAGTATACATATGACCGCAGATAATGCAACAACATGAATAACAACCATTGCCTTTATAAACATGAAGTTTATACATGATACTGATAAAATCCCAAGGCCTCAAACATTAGCCTTAAGGGCATACCCCAACAATCTCCCACTTGCACTTAATCTAATGGTTGAGGTATCTCAAACCCATATTATTACAGTGCTTCTCATGCTTCTGCTGCGCCAGAGGCTTTGTAAGCGGGTCAGCCAGATTGTCATCTGTATGAACCTTGCAGATTTTGATCTCGCCTCGATCAATGATCTCCCGGATCAAGTGAAACCGTCTCTGTATGTGCTTGGACTTCTGGTGCGACCGTGGTTCCTTTGCTTGTGCGATTGCTCCAGTGTTATCACAGAAGATAACCAAAGGATCTGCACTCGAAGGAACAACACCAAGTTCCTGAATGAACTTACGAATCCACACTGCCTCCTTAGATGCTTCTGAGGCTGCAACATACTCGGCTTCTGTTGTAGAATCAGCAACAATAGATTGTTTGAAACTTTTCCACACCACTACACCTCCATTCAAGCTAAAAACATAGCCTGATTGCGATCGAAAATCATCCTGGTCAGATTGGAACGAAGCGTCAGTATATCCTTCAATACTGAGTTCTTCCTGACCACCATACACCAAGAACATATCTTTGGTCCTCCGCAGATATTTTAAAATGTTCTTGACTGCAATCCAGTGTGCCTGACCTGGATTACTTTGGAATCGACTGGTCACGCTTAACCCGTAAGCGACGTCTGGGCGAGTACACAACATCGCATACATAATGGACCCAATAGCCGAAGCATAAGGCATTTTGTCCATTTCATCTTTCTCAGTCTGTGTTTGCGGACACTGACTCTTCGAAAGATTCAGACCATGTCTGACTGGAAGATATCCTCTTTTAGAATTTTCTAAATGAAATCTCTCCAGGACTTTATCGATGTAAGTACTCTGGCACAGCCCGAGAAGCCTCTTAGATCTATCTCTGTAGATCTTCACACCTAATACATAGGCTGCTTCTCCTAGATCTTTCATCTGGAAACATTTTCTTAACCATGCCTTAACCGCATGTAGTTCAGGAATATCGTTTCCAATGATTAAGATATCATCGACGTAGAGGACTAGGAATGTAATTACGCTCCCACTAAACCTCTTATATACACACGGTTCATCTTCATTCTTGATGAAACCAAATTCACAGATTGATTCATCAAAACGAATGTTCCAGCTTCTTGATGCTTGCTTAAGTTCATAAATGGACTTCTTTAACTTGCATATTTTATGACGATTTGATGGATTAGTGAAACCTTCAGGTTGTGTCATATTCACATCCTCATCCAGTTTTCCATTAAGGAAAGCCGTCTTCACATCCATCTGCCAGATCTCATAATCATAATATGCTGCTATTGCGAGAATGATCCGAATAGACTTGAACATGGCTACAGGAGAGAAAGTTTCATCATAATCTATCCCGTAGATTTGTTTGAAACCTTTCGCAACTAGCCTGCCTTTATAGGTAACCACGTTACCATCCATGTCAATCTTCTTCTTGAAGATCCATTTACAGCCTATAGGGATTATTCCCGGAGGTGGATCAACCAAATCCCAAACTTGGTTATCTGACATGGAGTCCATCTCGGCTCGCATAGCTTCAAGCCATCTCGCTGATTCCGGTCCACTGACCGCATCCGCATAAGTGAGGGGTTCATCATGATCAATGATGTAGACTCCGTCATAGCGCTCAGGCTGTCGACGGATCCTTCCCGATCTTCGCGGTTCCCGTGATATCTGAGCCTCAGGTTGTTCAATAACCTGTTCTACTGGCTCATGCTCATCCAACTGTGCTTGACTACGTTGTCCTTCCTCTGGATTCTCATCCAGCTTTATTTCTCTCCCACTGGCCTCTTGCAGAAGAAATTCCTTCTCAAGAAAAATGGACGTCCGAGCAACAAATACCTTGTTCTCTTTGGGATCGTAGAAATAATAACCCTTAGTTTCCTTAGGGTAACCGACAAAGATGCATTTCTCAGATCTGCTCTCTAGTTTCCCAGAGGCGAGCTTTTTGACATAAGCCTCGCAACCCCAGATCTTAATAAATGTCAAGCTCGGCTGTTTCCCATACCATAACTCATATGGAGTCTTTGAAACTGCCTTGGATGGCACTCGGTTTAGTACCTTTGCAGCTGTTTCCAGTGCAAATCCCCAAAAGGAGTAAGGTAGAGTAGCCTGACTCATCATTGAATGAACCATATCCAATAAGGTTCTGTTCCTCCTCTCGGACACACCATTCCTTTGCGGTGTTCCTGGCGGAGTAAGCTGTGAGACAATCCCACACTGCTTCAGATAGTCAGTAAACTCTCGACTTAGGTATTCTCCACCTCGATCTGAGCGAAGTGCCTTGATATTTCGGCCTAGCTGATTTTGCACTTCATTTTTGAACTCTTTGAACTTGTCAAAAGATTCACTCTTATGTCTCATTAGATAGACATACCCGTATCTACTGAAATCATCAGTAAAGGTAATGAAGTATGAATAGCCACCTCTGGCATGTTTACTAAATGGCCCACACACATCACTGTGAATGAGGTCAAGTAAACCTGAAGCCCTTTGACCTTTGTTAGGAAAAGGAGCCTTCGTCATTTTACCCATTAAACCAGCTTTGCATGTATCAAGCTCCTCATAGGAGAATGATCCCAGCAGTCCATGATCATGCAATCGCTTAATGCGTTTCTTGCTAATATGGCTTAAACGACTATGCCATTGCAAGGTGCTATTATCAGCATACTTGGCTTTCTTATTATCAATATTTTGTATAGAACATTCCATGTCCAACATGAATAATCCATTGTTAATTGATCCAGTAGCATAAACAATATTATCTAAAGAAATAACACACTTTGAAATATTGCATTCAAAGGAAAACCCTTTCCTGACAAGAGCAGGAATAGAGATAATATTTTTCATTATGCTTGGTACAAAGTAACAATTGTTCAGTTCTAATACAAGTCCAGATGGTAATGAGATGTGATATTCTCCTACAGCAACAGCAGCAACCCGTGCCCCGTTTCCAACGCGTAGGTCTACCTCATGCTGTCCCACCTGTCTTCTTCTCTTGAGTTCCTGTACATTTGAATAAATGTGAACTCCACATGCATTGTCCAACACCCATGAAATAGTAGAAGAAGATATCATGACTTCAGTCACAAATATACCTGAGCCAGAAGCGATGCTTCCCTTCTTGTCTCCTTGGAGCGCTTTACAGTCCTTTTTCCAGTGACCTAGCTGGCCACAATGGAAACATCTGTATTCCTTCGACCGCTTAACCTTTTGTTTCAGAGCCTTGTTGTAACTCTTGACAGGGGCTTTGCCCTTCTTCCCCTTCTTCTTGTTCCTGGAAGGAACCATCAAGACAGAGGTTGAAGGCTTTCCCTTTAGAGTCAACTCTGTAGTCAAGAGCATGTTCAGTAACTCTGCCGGGGTACAGTCGATCTTGTTCATATTAAAATTAATAATGAACAGATCGAAAGAGGCCGGGAGAGACTGAAGAATGATGTCTACAGCAAGCTCCTGATTGATGGTATGTCCCAGTTTCTCTAGAGCCTCTTTGTACCCAATCATCTTGAGTACGTGAGCTCCCACTGGACTCCCTTCAGCCAGTTTGCTCTGAAAGAAAAGCTTAGTCAAATTGTAGCGTTCAGTCCTAGCCTGTGCAGCATACATCATTTTGAGGTTTGCTATAATCTGTATAGCAGATAGATCCTCATGCTGACACTGCAGCTCTGGCGTCATAGACGCAAGCATTAGGCAAGCGACATCAATGCTATCATTGACATGCTTTTCATAGGCTTCCCGAACCGCCCTTGCGGCGTTCGCAGCGGGTTGAGGCGGTATAGCCGTCTCGAGGAGTTTCGGCTAGGGTTGCGAGGGCCAACAAATTTCCTTGCGAAGGCACGCCCAGGTTAAAACTGGACTGGGGAAATCATTGTCACCTCACATCTTCTAAAGATAAGTGGGTGTGTCCCACGAGGGTGGGAAACAGTTTACAACACCACTGATCAATAGTTTGATGAGGGCTACGCGTTAGAAGGCTATCGACTTGATATTGAATTGAGAGTTTTTGCATGTTTGTTTTATTCTTTTCTAGCATGCAGTTTTCCTATGGTTCAGGCAGCAAAGGAAAAGCATCACAGGCATGCTATGGACAAATAATAAACCATCACAGGCATGCTAGTTTGGTCAATTGAAAGTCCCCTAAAACAAGGGGGGCGAAACCCTAATAGTAGGCGCATATAAAAATTTTCGAGCGGAAGCAAGGGTTTCCTAGATCGATTTATATGTCATATGATCAACTTTCAATACCTTGCAATGTAGATAGATCTAGAAGAAAGATCATACCATTGCCATCGCTTGGATGGTGCCTTGGAAGCAAAGATCGAAAGGGATCTTCTCCAAAGGTAGCGCACACAAGGTGAAGATGACTTGCTCCTTTGAGTCCTTTGTGCTAGCAAAGTTCTTCAAAGTATCCTTGATCGCTTGAAGGGAATTGAGATGAGACTTTGCTTGTCGAAATTTCTCCAAGGCGTGAAGTCTTTTTCCCACACGAGAGAGAGGGCGTCGAGAGAGAAGAACTTCGGCTTAAGGCGTTGAGGCGTTCAACAAGAAGTGGAGTTACATGCTTTCTAAAAATAGAAATACATGAAGCCATGCGCCCACTCAATGAAACCGCCAAAACGCCTACATGCTTTGAACCAAGCGTTCACTCATGTGAACCGGTTCAAGCCAATTCAATCCAATTGCATTTGGTTCAAAGTCCAAACCAAATCAGCCCAAGCCATGATCTAGATCACATTGAACCAAATGGTTCAAGATCTAACTGTTCATCTATTGATGCTCCTGATCTCACCGATCTAGCAACAATTCTCTCGATCGAAGCTTACCGATCTCAAGACCAAATCAATCAAACATGATCAGACCAGATCTCACTTACAATCAGAGATTAAATCCCTTTAAAATGAACCGAAACAATTCAGTCCACACGATCTGACTTAAGTACGCCATATCATCAAATTGTGCGACCCTAAGGGTTTCCTTTAAATGTCGGTAACGATAACTTACGTTATCACGATCAGTGAGGGGTATCTAGCAACACATCACTGTCTCCCGATATAAAGGAAAGAGTCTTCCAAGACTACACCCAAACCACAGCACAAGTGTGAATCCACTTCACAAGGCATACATGTTTCCTTTGCCACTTGATGTTCTTATTGGACAAGCGTGTCAAGCTTGTAACTCCAATATGATGAGAATGATTAGATCAGATGAACATAGTCACCTGGGTATGGCCATACACTCTCTCAATCATCTCATCCAGGGGGCCCCTTTAGAACATCACACTCCTATTAAGGAGACGGCAATCCTTTATCTATCACTAGTATCCTAACCTGACTCATGATCATTATCCAAGATAGTCTATAACCATTATGTTTCAAATGATATTGAACTACCTCAAAACAATGACAATCATCATTTAGAAACACAAGTGATCTCAAGTCAGAGGAAGTATGCCACTTGTTCACATACAAGGATTATTCACATTGTGACAAGCAATTGAATATCCTAGTAGGGTCTGTCCAGTACATCCAATGTACCTATGAGTCTACATCTTATTCCATGCTCGAAGCATCCTATAAGATTAGAACACATATTAGTCTCAATCATATCAAGGCTGTCTCATGTTCACCAAGATATCTCGACTAAGGACTTAACTGCTTGTCAGACTAGCTGAACAGCATTGAGACATTATTCAGAAGTACACTTATTGCAACAGATAATGTAACAACCTGAATAACAACCATTGCCTTTATAAACATAAGAGTTTATACATGATACTGAAAGAATCCCTAGGCCTCAAACATTAGCCTTAAGGGCATACCCCAACAATCTCCCACTTGCACTTAATCTAATGGTTGAGAAATCTCAAACCCATATTATTACAGTGCTTCTCATGCTTCTGCTGCGCCAGAGGCTTAGTAAGCGGGTCAGCAAGATTGTCATCTGTATGAACCTTGCAGACTTTGATCTCACCACGATCTATGATCTCCCTGATCAAGTGAAACCGTCTCTGTATGTGCTTGGACATCTGGTGCGACCGTGGTTCCTTTGCTTGTGCTATTGCTCCAGTGTTATCACAGAAGATAACCAAAGGATCTGCACTCGAAGGAACAACACCAAGTTCCTGAACGAACTTACGAATCCACACTGCCTCCTTAGATGCTTCTGAGGCTGCAACATACTCGGCTTCTGTTGTGGAATCAGCAACGATAGATTGTTTGAAACTTTTCCACACCACCGCACCTCCATTCAAGCTAAAAACATAGCCTGATTGCGATCGGAAATCATCCTGGTCAGATTGGAACGAAGCGTCAGTATATCCTTCAATACTGAGTTCTTCCTGACCACCATACACCAAGAACATATCTTTGGTCCTCCGCAGATATTTTAAAATGTTCTTGACTGCAACCCAGTGTGCCTGACCTGGATTACTTTGGAATCGACTGGTAACGCTTAACCCGTAAGCGACGTCTGGGCGAGTACACAACATCGCATACATAATGGACCCAATAGCCGAAGCATAAGGCGCATTGTCCATTTCATCTTTCTCAGTCTGTGTTTGTGGAGACTGACTCTTTGAAAGATTCAGACCATGTCTGACTGGAAGATATCCTCTTTTAGAATTCTCTAAATGGAATCTCTCCAGGACTTTATCGATGTAAGTACTCTGGCATAGCCCGAGAAGCCTCTTAGATCTATCCCTATAGATCTTCACACCTAATACATAGGCTGCTTCTCCTAGATCTTTCATCTGGAAACATTTTCTTAACCATGCTTTAACCGCATGTAGTTCAGGAATATCGTTTCCAATGATCAAGATATCATCGACGTAGAGGACTAGGAAAGTAATCACACTCCCACTAAACCTCTTATATACACACGGGTCATCTTCATTCTTGATGAAACCAAATTCACAGATTGATTCATCCAAACGATGAAGAGTCCCCTTCAAGGGGGAGCGAAACCCTAATCAGGTGGCGCATAAAACTTTCATAGCGGAATCTAGGGTTTCAAATGATCTTTCGCAAGAACATATGATCAACTTAAATAATGTTTGGATTCATACCATAGCCATTTGCGTTGGATGGCGATTTGGAAGAAGAGAGAGCAACGTTGATCTCCTCCAAAGAGTTCACACACAAGATGAAGATCGCCTACTCCCTTGGCGTTCCTTGTGCTAGCAAGTCTCCAAGGTTTTTCTTGTCGAATGGAAGGGAATGATGGATGAAGACTCTCTTGGCCGAACTCTCTCCTACGTTAACCACCTTTTGCAAGAGTGTCTCATCGAGAGGAAGAGGCAAGAGGAAGTCACGAAACCGAAGTGGAGACGTTTTCCTCAAACGTGGAGACGTTTTTCTATATTGGGAAAAACCGACTTCCAAACATGGAAAGCCCTTAACTCCATGCGTTCATGCGATCCATGTGTTCACTCCAAGTGAACCGATCGCTCCTCTTTGAACCAAGCCATGGTTCAATTGCATTTGGTTTAAAAACCAAATCAAAATCAACCCAAGCCATTAGTCCAGATCAAATTAAACCCTAAGGTTCTAGATCTGACCGTTCATCACTTGATGCACTTGATCTCACCAATCTAGCATCAACACTCTCGATCAAAGCTTACCGATCTCAAGCCCTAATCAATCAAACATGATCAGACCAGATCTCACTTACAATCAGAGTTTAAATCCCTTTAAACTGAACTAAAACAATTCAGTCCACACGATCTAACATGAGTGAGCCATATCATCAAATTGTGCGACCCTGAGGGTTTCCTTTAAATGTCGGTAACGATAACTTACGTTATCACGATCAGTGAGGGGTATCTAGCAACACATCACTGTCTCTCGATATAAAGGAAAGAGTCTTCCAAGACTACACCCAAACCACAGCACAAGTGTGAATCCATTTCACAAGGCATACATGTTTCCTTTGCCACTGGATGTTCTTATTGGACAAGCGTGTCAAGCCTGTAGCTCCAATATGATGAGCATGATTAGATCAGATGAACATAGTCACCTGGGTATGGCCATACACTTTCTCAATCATCTCATCCAGGGGGGGGCCCTATAGAACATCACACTCCAATTAAGGAGACGGCAATCCTATATCTATCACTAGTGTCCTAACCTGACTCATGATCATTATCCAAGATAGTCTATAACCATTATGTTTCAAATGATATTGAACTACCTCAAAATAATGACAATCATCATTTAGAAACACAAGTGATCTCAAGTCAGAGGACATGTGCCACTTGTAGCAAACAAGGATTATTCATATTGTGACAAGCAACTGAATATCCCAATAGGGTCTATCCAGTACATCCAATGTACCCATGAATCTACATCTCATTCCATGCTTGAAGCATCCTATAAGATTAGAACACATATTAGTCTCAATCATATCAAGGCTGTCTCATGTTCACCAAGATATCTCGACTAAGGACATGTAGCATGTCAGCCTAGCTGAACAGCTTTGAGACATTATTCAGAAGAACACTTATTGCAGCAGACAATGTAACAAACTGAATAACAACCATTGCCTTTATAAACTTAGAGTTTATACATGATACTGTAAGAATCCCAAGGCCTCAAACATTAGCCTTAAGGGCATACCCCAACAATCTCCCACTTGCACTTAATCTAATGGTTGAGAAATCTCAAACCCATATTATTACAGTGCTTCTCATGCTTCTGCTGCGCCAGAGGCTTGGTAAGCGGGTCAGCCAGATTGTCATCTGTATGAACCTTGCAGATTTTGATCTCACCACGATCAATGATCTCCCGGATCAAATGAAACCTTCTCTGTATGTGCTTGGACTTCTGGTGCGACCGTGGTTCCTTTGCCTGTGCGATTGCTCCAGTGTTATCACAGAAGATAACCAAAGGATCTGTACTCAAAGGAACAACACCAAGTTCCTGAACGAACTTGCGAATCCACACTGCCTCCTTGGATGCTTCCGAGGCTGCAACATACTCGGCTTCTGTTGTGGAATCAGCAACGATAGACTGTTTGAAACTTTTCCACACCGCTGCTCCACCATTCAAGCTAAAAACATAGCCTGATTGCGATCGGAAATCATCCTGGTCAGATTGGAACGAAGCGTCAGTATATCCTTCAATACTGAGTTCTTCCTGACCTCCATATATCAAGAACATATCTTTGGTCCTCCGCAGATATTTTAAAATGTTCTTGACTGCAATCCAGTGTGCCTGACCTGGATTACTTTGGAATCGACTGGTCACGCTTAACCCGTAAGCGACGTCTGGGCGAGTACACAACATCGCATACATAATGGATCCAATAGCCGAAGCATAAGGCCTATTGTCCATATCATCTTTCTCAGTCTGTGTTTGTGGACACTGACTCTTTGAAAGATTCAGACCATCTCTGACTGGAAGATATCCTCTTTTAGAATTCTCTAAATGGAATCTCTCCAGGACCTTATCGATGTAAGTACTCTGGCACAGCCCAAGAAGCCTCTTAAATCTATCCCTGTAGATCTTCACACCTAATACATAGGCTGCTTCTCCTAGATCTTTCATCTGGAAACATTTTCTTAACCATGCTTTAACAGCATGCAGTTCAGGAATATCGTTTCCAATGATTAAGATATCATCGACGTAGAGGACTAGGAATGTAATCACGCTCCGACTAAACCTCTAATATACACACGGGTCATCTTCATTCTTGATGAAACCAAATTCAGAGATTGATTCATCAAAACGAATATTCCAGCTTCTAGATGCTTTCTTTAGTCCATAAATGGACTTCTTTAACTTGCATATTTTATGACGATCTGATGGATTAGTGAAACCTTCAGGTTGTGTCATATACACATCCTCATCCAGTTTTCCATTAAGGAAACCTGTCTTCACATCCATCTGCCAGATCTCATAATCGTAATATGCTGCTATCGCGAAAAGAATCCGAATGGACTTGAACATGGCTACAGGAGAGAAAGTTTCATCATAATCTATCCCGTAGATTTGTTTGAAACCTTTCGCAACTAGCCTGCCTTTATAGGTAATCACGTTACCATCCATGTCAATCTTCTTCTTGAAGATCCATTTACAGCCAATGGGGATTACTCCCGGAGGCGGATCAACCAAATCCCAGACTTGATTATCTGACATGGAGTCCATCTCGGCTCGCATAGCTTCAAGCCATCTAGCTGAATCCGGTCCACTGACCGCATCCGCATAAGTAAGGGGTTCATCATGATGTAGACTCCGTCATAGCGCTCAGGCTGTCGACGGATCCTTCCCGATCTACGCGGTTCCCGTGATATCTGAGCCTCAGGTTGTCTAGTAACCTGTTCAACCGGCTCAAGCTCATCCAACTGTGCTTGACTACTTTGTCCTTCTTCTGGATTCTCATCCAGCTTTATTTCTCTCCCACTGGCCTCTTGCAGAAGGAACTCCTTCTCAAGAAAAATGGCCGTCCGAGCAACAAATACCTTGTTCTCTTTGGGATCGTAGAAATAATAACCCTTAGTTTCCTTAGGGTAACCGACAAAGATGCATTTCTCAGATCTGTTCTCTAGTTTCCCAGAGGCGAGCTTTTTGACATAAGCCTCGCAACCCCAGATCTTGATAAATGTCAAGCTCGGCTATTTCCCATACCATAATTCATATGGAGTCTTTGAAACTGCCTTGGATGGCACTCGGTTTAGTACCTTTGCAGCTGTTTCCAGTGCAAATCCCCAAAAGGAGTAAGGTAGAGTAGCCTGGCTCATCATAGAACGAACCATATCGAGTAAGATTCTGTTCCTCCTCTCGGATACACCATTCCATTGCGGTGTTCCTGGCGGAGTGAGCTGTGAGATAATCCCACACTCCTTCAGATAGTCAGTAAACTCTCGACTTAGGTATTCTCCACCTCGATCAGAACGAAGTGCCTTGATATTTCGGCCTAGCTGATTCTGTACTTCATTTTTGAACTCTTTGAACTTGTCAAAAGATTCACTCTTATGTCTCATCAGATAGACATACCCATATCTACTGAAATCATCAGTAAAGGTAATGAAGTATGAATAGCCACCTCTGGCATGTTTACTAAATGGCCCACACACATCACTGTGTATAAGGTCAAGTAAACCTGAAGCTCTTTGACCTTTGTTAGGAAAAGGAGACTTCGTCATTTTACCCAATAAACAAGCTTTGCATGTATCAATCTCCTCATAGGAGAATGATCCCAGCAGTCCATGATCATGCAACCGCTTAATGCGTTTCTTGTTAATGTGGCCTAAACGACTATGCCATAGCAAGGTGCTGTCATCAGCATACTTGGCTTTCTTATTATCAATGTTTTGTATAGAACATTCCATGTCCAACATGAATAACCCGTTGTTAATTGATCCAGTAGCATAAACAATATTATCAAGAGATAAAATACACTTTGAAATATTGCATTCAAAGGAAAATCCTTTCCTGACAAGAGCAGGAATAGAGATAATATTCTTGGTAATGCTAGGTACAAAGTAACAATTGTTTAGTTCCAATACAAGTCCAGATGGTAATGAGATGTAATATTCTCCTACAGCAACAGCAGCAACCCGTGCCCCGTTTCCAACTCGTAGGTCCACCTCATGCTGTCCCACCTGTCTTCTTCTCTTGAGTTCCTGTACATTTGAACAAATGTGAACTCCACATGCAGTGTCCAACACCCATGATATGGAAGAAGAAGATATCATGACTTCAGTCACAAAAATACCTGTGCCAGAAGCGATGCTTCCCTTCTTGTCTCCTTGGAGCGCTTTACAGTCCTTTTTCCAGTGACCCAGCTGGCCACAATGGAAACACCTGTATTCCTTCGACCGCTTGACCTTCTGTTTCAGAGCCTTATTGTAGTTCTTGACAGGGGCTTTGCCCTTCTTCCCCTTCTTTTTGTTCCTGGAAGGGAACATCAAGACAGAGGTTGAAGGCTTTCCCTTCAGAGTCTCCTCCGTAGTCAAGAGCATATTCAGCAACTCTGCCGGAGTACAGTCAATCTTGTTCATATTAAAGTTAATAATGAACGGATCGAAAGAGGCCGGGAGGGACTGCAGAATAATGTCTACAGCAAGCTCCTGATTGATGGTATGCCCCAGTTTCTCTAGAGCCTCTTTGTGCCCAATCATCTTGAGCACATGAGCTCCCACTGGACTCCCTTCAGCCAGTTTGCTCTGAAAGAAAAGCTTGGTCAAATTATAGCGTTCAGTCCTCGCCTGTGCAGCATATAGCATCTTGAGGTTTGCTATGATTAACATAGCGTTCAATCCTCATGCTGACGCTGCAGCGGTGGCGTCATAGACGCTAGCATCAGGCAAGCGACATCAATGCTATCATTGACATGCTTTTCATAGGCATCGCGAACCGCCCTTGCGGCGTTCGCAGCGGGTTGAGGCGGTATAGCCGTCTCGAGGACATACAGTTTCCTCTCAGCCTTAAGAACAATCTTAAGGTGTCCGTACCAGTCTGAGAAGTTTGGCCCAGCAAACTTCTCCCTTTCCAGTAGGGATCGCACATTGAAGTTCATGGTGTTCGTTGCTGCAGGAATCTACAACAATGCAAGAACAGCAAGGTCAGTATCAATGTTTAGAATCAATCCAGGACTTAAGAAAGATTCTTTTCTCACTATTTTATCTGACTGAAAAATCCATTAAACAGTCCGAAAGAGTAACACTCTTTTAGTGAGATGGGATCCAGATTTCATACTTGGTCTCCGCATCCCGCTCAGGCGAGATAAGATGCACAGAGAGTACAAGCACTAATTTTTGGTAGGCAGTCCCTGCCAATCGCCAACCCGTGCGATTCCCCTTCATCCGGGCAATCCAGCCGACTGTGCCAACTGAGTTGGTACAACACAGTCTCTGATCCCACAGATGGCTGCCTCCATATAGCTAACATATGCCCCATATGTAGCCTACATGGTCAAGCTGACCTGACCTACTCCCTGGACCACCACGTGCTATGCTGAGCAACGAGAAGCGATAAATCCCTTCTCTGTAACACGCAGGTGAAATCACACACCGTCTGAAGATAGATGGACGTGCCCACTGAGTGGGTACAACACGGCTCTAACGATAGTCAGAACAGTGAGGTTTCGCGTTAGAAGGCTATCGAGCTTGATATTTTAGCGTTGGATTTTAACGGTCTTTTATCTTCTTAACTATCATGCAACCCTATGGTGATAGCAGAAGATAAATAAATCATGCAATTCTAATTATTTAAACAATAAAAGAAAGCATGATGATCTTATGTGGTAAAAGCCCATTAACCCTAGGTAAGACCTTAAGATAACTTAAGTCTTCACTTGAGCTCTTCATGAGTCTTTTGCATCTCATCTGGTCCAGACCAGGGCCCAAGCGCCCACTGCAGCTCAGGTGCGCCCACCAGGTAAATGCGCCTGTCCCAGAGTCGAACCCTGGACCTCCCACCTGGTCAAGCCACTGCTACATGCGCCAATGCCATGTGTGCTCTGTGCTCTTGTCTGATTAAATTACAATTTAATCTATCTAGACAAGATTGACTCGCAGGTCAATTATAGTTTATAAATTAAATAATATGTGATGCGCAGATCACAATTAAAAATTAATTTACAATTTAACTCCAGGCTCGCAGGCCCCAGCACAGCACACATTAAATTGGGCATCCCACATAAGATTAAATAAACAAGCATCATGGCATCAATCAACATGTGATCCATAGACAAAATAAAATTTTCAAAATCCCATTGAAATCCATTTTATTTTTCTTATGTGCCCTACTACCTTACAATGGTCCATTAATAGGGATCCACTCATCATATCTAGTCAGATCCACTGCCCTTGCATGCACCAAGTCCTAACTGACTTGAGTTGACCCAATGGTCAACCATGCATGCGCAAAGGGCTGAACCACCTTCATGAGTTTTGGCAAGCGGGTGTGACCCCGGGCCTAACTCATGCGTGTTCACTGGTTGTCTCAACCAGACCTCGCTACACACCTGTCTGTAGTCGACCTATAGCCACCTCGTGCTTGCGCACAGGTGCCATCTGGTCGACCCATCTAGGCTGTCAGATGGTCTGATCAGACTGGTTGGATCTTACCTAGAGGATGATTTCAACCCTATCAACCCGTCTAAGGGTTTAAAGCAGGCGCTTAGATCTAATGATGGGCGCGCATGTGTTCAAGTTTTAAGAAAAACTACAACATTACAAGCGCAACTATGTGAGCATCATACATGCGCTAACATGAGTTAATCTCATACATGCGCCACAAGGTAAAATACATTCATCTAGTATTTTTCGCAAGATGAGAAGTATTAGATCTAAACATAAACGCATACATGGATCACCTTAAGCAATCATATGAATCAAACGATAACTTGCCTCTGATACCAATTGAAGAGTCCCCTTCAAGGGGGAGCGAAACCCTAATCAGGTGGCGCATAAAACTTTCATAGCGGAATCTAGGGTTTCAAATGATCTTTCGCAAGAACATATGATCAACTTAAATAATGTTTGGATTCATACCATAGCCATTTGCGTTGGATGGCGATTTGGAAGAAGAGAGAGCAACGTTGATCTCCTCCAAAGAGTTCACACACAAGATGAAGATCGCCTACTCCCTTGGCGTTCCTTGTGCTAGCAAGTCTCCAAGGTTTTTCTTGTCGAATGGAAGGGAATGATGGATGAAGACTCTCTTGGCCGAACTCTCTCCTACGTTAACCACCTTTTGCAAGAGTGTCTCATCGAGAGGAAGAGGCAAGAGGAAGTCACGAAACCGAAGTGGAGACGTTTTCCTCAAACGTGGAGACGTTTTTCTATATTGGGAAAAACCGACTTCCAAACATGGAAAGCCCTTAACTCCATGCGTTCATGCGATCCATGTGTTCACTCCAAGTGAACCGATCGCTCCTCTTTGAACCAAGCCATGGTTCAATTGCATTTGGTTTAAAAACCAAATCAAAATCAACCCAAGCCATTAGTCCAGATCAAATTAAACCCTAAGGTTCTAGATCTGACCGTTCATCACTTGATGCACTTGATCTCACCAATCTAGCATCAACACTCTCGATCAAAGCTTACCGATCTCAAGCCCTAATCAATCAAACATGATCAGACCAGATCTCACTTACAATCAGAGTTTAAATCCCTTTAAACTGAACTAAAACAATTCAGTCCACACGATCTAACATGAGTGAGCCATATCATCAAATTGTGCGACCCTGAGGGTTTCCTTTAAATGTCGGTAACGATAACTTACGTTATCACTATCAGTGAGGGGTATCTAGCAACACATCACTGTCTCTCGATATAAAGGAAAGAGTCTTCCAAGACTACACCCAAACCACAGCACAAGTGTGAATCCATTTCACAAGGCATACATGTTTCCTTTGCCACTGGATGTTCTTATTGGACAAGCGTGTCAAGCCTGTAGCTCCAATATGATGAGCATGATTAGATCAGATGAACATAGTCACCTGGGTATGGCCATACACTTTCTCAATCATCTCATCCAGGGGGGCCCCTTTAGAACATCACACTCCAATTAAGGAGACGGCATTCCTATATCTATCACTAGTGTCCTAACCTGACTCATGATCATTATCCAAGATAGTCTATAACCATTATGTTTCAAATGATATTGAACTACCTCAAAATAATGACAATCATCATTTAGAAACACAAGTGATCTCAAGTCAGAGGACATGTGCCACTTGTAGCAAACAAGGATTATTCATATTGTGACAAGCAACTGAATATCCCAATAGGGTCTGTCCAGTACATCCAATGTACCCATGAGTCTACATCTCATTCCATGCTCGAAGCATCCTATAAGATTAGAACACATATTAGTCTCAATCATATCAAGGCTGTCTCATGTTCACCAAGATATCTCGACTAAGGACATGTAGCATGTCAGCCTAGCTGAACAGCTTTGAGACATTATTCAGAAGAACACTTATTGCAGCAGACAATGTAACAAACTGAATAACAACCATTGCCTTTATAAACTTAGAGTTTATACATGATACTGTAAGAATCCCAAGGCCTCAAACATTAGCCTTAAGGGAATACCCCAACAAACGAATATTCCAGCTTCTAGATGCTTGTTTAAGTCCATAAATGGACTTCTTTAACTTGCATATTTTATGACGATCTGATGGATTAGTGTAACCTTCAGGTTGTGTCATATACACATCCTCATCCAGATTTCCATTAAGGAAAGCGGTCTTCACATCCATTTGCCAGATCTCATAATCGTAATATGCTGCTATTGCGAGAATGATCCTAATAGACTTGAACATGGCTACAGGAGAGAAAGTTTCATCATAATCTATCCCGTAGATTTGTTTGAAACCTTTCGCAACTAGCCTGCCTTTATAGGTAACCACGTTACCATCCATGTCAATCTTCTTCTTGAAGATCCATTTACAGCCTATAGGGATTATTCCCGGAGGCGGATCAACCAAATCCCAGACTTGGTTATCTGACATGGAGTCCATCTCGGCTCGCATAGCTTCAAGCCATCTCGCTGATTCCGGTCCACTGACCGCATCCGCATAAGTGAGGGGTTCATCATGATCAATGATGTAGACTCCGTCATAGCGCTCAGGCTGTCGACGAATCCTTCCCGATCTTCGCGGTTCCCGTGATATCTGAGCCTCAGGTTGTTCAATAACCTGTTCTACAGGCTCATGCTCATCCAACTGTGCCTGACTACTTTGTCCTTCTTCTGGATTCTCATCCAGCTTTATTTCTCTCCCACTGGCCTCTTGCAGAAGAAATTCCTTCTCAAGAAAAATAGCCGTCCGAGCAATAAATACCTTGTTCTCTTTGGGATCGTAGAAATAATAACCCTTAGTTTCCTTAGGGTAACCGACAAAGATACATTTTTCAGATCTACTCTCTAGTTTCCCAGAGGCGAGCTTTTTGACATATGCCTCGCAACCCCAGATCTTAATAAATGTCAAACTCGGCTGTTTCCCATACCATAACTCATATGGAGTCTTTGAAACTGCCTTGGATGGCACTCAGTTTAGTACCTTTGCAGCTGTTTCCAGTGCAAATCCCCAAAAGGAGTAAGGTAGAGTAGCCTGACTCATCATTGAACGAACCATATCCAATATGGTTCTGTTTCTCCACTCGGACACACCATTCCATTGCGGTGTTCCTGGCGGAGTGAGCTGTGAGATAATCCCACACTCCTTCAGATAATCAGTAAACTCTCGACTTAGGTATTCTCCACCTCGATCAGAACGAAGTGCCTTGATATTTCGGCCTAGCTGATTCTGTACTTCATTTTTGAACTCTTTGAACTTGTCAAAAGATTCACTTTTATGTCTCATTTGATAGACATATCCATACCTACTGAAATCATCAGTAAAGGTAATGAAGTATGAATAGCCACCTCTGGCATGTTTACTAAATGGCCCACACACATCACTGTGTATAAGGTCAAGTAAACTCGAAGCCCTTTGACCTTTGTTAGGAAAAGGAGCCTTCGTCATTTTACCCATTAAACAAGCTTTGCATGTATCAATCTCCTCATAGGAGAATGATCCCAGCAGTCCATGATCATGCAACCGCTTAATGCGTTTCTTGTTAATATGGCCTAAACGACTATGCCATAGCAAGGTGCTGTCATCAGCATACTTGGCTTTCTTATTATCAATCTTTTGTATAGAACATTCCATGTCCAACATGAATAACTGTTGGGGTATGCCCTTAAGGCTAATGTTTGAGGCCTTTGGGATTATATCAGTATCATGTAATAAACTCCTGTGTTTATAAAGGCATGGTTATTATTCAGGTTGTTACCTTGTCTGCAGTAATAAGTGTACTTCTGAATAATGTCTCAAAGCTGTTCAGCTAGGCTGACATGCTCTATGTCCTTAGTCGATATATCTTGGTAAACATGAGACAGCCTTGATATGGTTAAGACTAATATGTGTTCTAATCTTATAGGATGCTTCGAGCATGGAATAAGATGTAGACTCATGGGTACATTGTCTGTACTGGACAAGACCCTACTAGGATATTCAATTGCTTGTCACAATGTGAATAATCCTTGTTTGCTGCAAGTGGCACATGTCCTTTGACTTGAGATCACTTGTGTTTCTAAATGATGATTGTCATTGTTTTGAGGTAGTTCAATATCATTTGAAAGATAATGATTATAGACTATCTTGGATAGTGAGCTTGAGTCAGGTTAGGGCACTAGTGATAGATAAAGGATTGCCGTCTCCTTGTTTAAGGAGTGTGATGTTCTAAAGGGGCCCCCTGGATGAGATGATTGAGAAAGTGTATGGCCATACCCAGGTGACTGTGTTCATCTGATCTAATTATGCTCATCATATTGGAGTTACAAGCTTGACATGCTTGTCCAATAAGAACATCCAGTGGCAAAGGATACATGTATGCCTTGTGAAGTGGATTCACACTTGTGCTATGGTTTGGGTGGAGTCTTGGAAGACTCTTTCCTTTATATCGGGAGACAGTGATGTGTTGCTAGATACCCCTCACTGATCGTGATAAACGTAAGTTATCGTTACCGACATTTAAAGGAAACCCTTAGGGTCGCACAATTTGATGATATGGCTTACTTAAGTCAGATCGTGTGGACTGAATTGTTTTGGTTCAGTTTAAAGGGATTTAAACTCTGATTATAAGTGAGATCTGGTCTGATCATGTTTGATTGATTAGGGCTTGAGATCGGTAAGCTTCGATCGAGAGTGTTGATGTTAGATCGGAAAGATCAGGAACATCAAGAGATGAATGGTCAGATCTAGAACCTTAGGGTTTATTTTGATCTGGACTAAAAGCTTGGGCTGATTTCGGTTTGGTCATTGAACCATACACTTGTGAACCGGCTCATGGTTGAGCGCTTGGTTCAATTAGAGTGAGATAAGCGTTTGGTTCACTTCATGTGAACGCTCAAACGCTTGAACGCTTAAATGCATAAACGTTTGCGCATGCTAATTTTGGAAAGTCCAAAAGAGTAACGCATGTTCGGTTGGCTAAGCGTTGGATTCACTCTTTGCTCCTCTCTCTCTCGCTTGACGACATCTTGGTGTGGACGAGAAGAAGTCTTGGAGAGAAGTTCGGCAAGTCTAGAGATCAGCTCTCCTTCCCTTTCCATACGAAAAGGCCCTTGAAGAACCTTGCTAGCACAAGGATCTCCAAGGAGTAAGCACATCACCTTGTGTGCGTCGACTAGGGAGAAGATCCCTTTCGGTCTTTGCTTCCAAGATACCATCCATATGATGGCAATGGTATGAATCTTGTCTCATGATTTCAATCTAATGAGTTGATCATATATATCATGCAACCGATTCTTGATGCCCTAATTTCCGCCCATGCAAAAGTGTTCTACATGCATGTATTAGGGTTTTGCGCCCCCCTCATGAAAGGGGTTTTATCCGCTTGCGCTCCCCCTTGAAGGGGACTCTTCAATTGGTATCAAAGCATCTATATTCCTTGGAGCGCTTTACAGTCCTTTTTCCAGTGACCCAGCTGGCCACTATGGAAACATCTATATTCCTTCGGCCGCTTAACCTTTTGTTTCAGAGCCTTGTTGTAGCTCTTGACAGGGGCTTTGCCCTTCTTCCCCTTCTTCTTGTTCCTAGATGGAACCATCAAGATAGAGGTTGAAGGCTTTCCCTTTAGAGTCAACTCTGTAGTCAAGAGCATGTTCAGTAACTCTGCCGGGGTACAGTCGATCTTGTTCATATTAAAATTAATGATGAACGGATCAAAGGTAGCCGGAAGAGACTGAAGAATGATGTCTACAGCAAGCTCCTGATTGACGGTATGTCCCAGTTTCTCTAGAGCCTCCTTGTACCCAATCATCTTGAGTACGTGAGCTCCCACTGGACTCCCTTCAGCCAGTTTGCTCTGAAAGAAAAGCTTAGTCAAATTGTAGCGTTCAGTCCTAGCCTGTGCAGCATACAGCAACTTGAGGTTTGCTATAATCTATATAGCAGATAGATCCTCATGCTGACGTTGCAGCTCTGGCATCATAGACGCAAGCATCAGGCAAGCGACATCAATGCTATCATTGACATGCTTTTCATAGGCTTCCCGAACCGCCCTTGCGGCGTTCGCAGCGGGTTGAGGCGGTATAGCCGTCTCGAGGACATACAGTTTCCTCTCTGCCTTAAGAACAATCTTAAGGTGTCCGTACCAGTCTGAGAAGTTTGGCCCAGCAAACTTCTCCCTTTCCAGTAGGGATCGCACATTGAAATTCGTGGTGTTCGTTGCTGCAGTAATCTACAACAATGCAAGAACAGCAAGGTCAGTATCAATGTTTAGAATCAATCCAGGACTTAAGAAAGATTCTTTTCTCACTATTTTATCTGACTAAAAAATCCATTAAACAGTCCGAAAGAGTAACGCTCTTTTAGTGAGATGGGATCCAGATGTCATACTTGGTCTCCGCGTCCCGCTCAGGCGAGTTAAGATGCACAGAGAGTACAAGCACTAATTTCTGGTAGGTAGTCCCTGCCAATCGCCAACCCGTGCGATTCCCCTTCATCTGGGCAATCCAGCAGACTGTGCCAACTGAGTTGGTACAACACAGTCTCTGATCCCACAGATGGCTGCCTCCATATAGCTCACATATGCTCAGTATGTAGCCTACATGGTCAAGCTGACCCGACCTACTTCCTGGACCACCACGTGCTATGCTGAGCAACGAGAAGCGATAAATCCCTTCTCTGTAACACGCAGGTGTAATCACACACCATCTGAAGATAGATGGGCGTGCCCACTGAGTGGGTACAACACGGCCCCAACGATAGTCAGAACAGTGAGGTTTCGCGTCTGAAGGCTTACGTGCTTGATATTATAGCGTTGGATTTTAACGGTCTTTTATCTTCTTAACTATCATGCATAACCTATGGCGATAGCAGAAGATTAAATCATGCAATTCTAATTATATAAACAATAAATAGAAAGAATGCTGATCTTATGTGGTAAAAGCCCATTAAGCCTAGGTAAGACCTTAATTCAACTTAAGTCTTCACTTGAGCTCTTCATGGGTCTTTTGCATCTCATCTAGCCCAACCCAGGGCCCAAGCGCCCATTGCAGCTCAGGTGAGCCCACCAGGTAAATGCGCCTGTCCCAGAGTCGAACCCTGGACCTCCCACCTGGTCAAGCCTCAAGCTGCATGCGCCTCTGCCAAGTGTGCTCTGTGCTCTTGTCTGATTAAATTACAATTTAATCTATCTAGACAAGATTGACTCGCAGGTCAATTACACTTTATAAATTAAATAACATGTGATGCGCAGATCACAATAAAAATTAATTTACAATTTAATACCAGGCTCGCAGGCCCTAGCACAGCACACATTAAATTAGGCAACCCACATAAGATGAAATAGACAAGCATCATGGCATCCAATCAACATGTGATCCATAAACAAAATAAAATTTTCAAAATCCCATTGGACTCAATTTTATTTTTCTTATGTGCCCTACAACCTTACAACGGTCCATTAATAGGGATCCACTCATCATGTCTAGTCAGATCCACTGCCCTTGCATACACCAAGTCCTAACCGACTTGAGTCGACCTAATGGTCGACAATGCATGCGTTGGGCTGAACTACCCTCATGAGTTCTGGCAAGCGGGTGTGACCCCGGGCCTAACTCATGCGTGTTCACAGGTTGTCTCAACCAGACATCGCTACACGCCTGTCTGCAGTCGACCTATAGCCACCTCGTGCTTGCGCACAGGTGCTATCTGGTCAACCCATCTAGGCTGTCAGATAGTCTGATCAGACTGGTTGGATCTAGACTCGACTGTGACTTCAACCCTACTAACCCATCTAAGGACTTATAGCAGGCGCCTAGATCTAAGTGAGCCGCGCAAGTTAAGTTTTGATTAATAAAACAAAAATACAACATTGCGCCAACATCATACATGCGCCACCATGAATAAAACAAGCATCTAATGTTTAACATGTTATATTCGCATGATGATTAGATCTACCCACGCAAACATGGATCACAAGTAGTAACATGAAGCAATCATATGAACACATATAGAACCGCATGCTCTGATACCAATTGAAAGTCCCCTAAAACAAGGGGGGCGAAACCCTAATAGTAGGCGCATATAAAAATTTTCGAGCGGAAGCAAGGGTTTCCTAGATCGATTTATATGTCATATGATCAACTTTCAATACCTTGCAATGTAGATAGATCTAGAAGAAAGATCATACCATTGCCATCGCTTGGATGGTGCCTTGGAAGCAAAGATCGAAAGGGATCTTCTCCAAAGGTAGCGCACACAAGGTGAAGATGACTTGCTCCTTTGAGTCCTTTGTGCTAGCAAAGTTCTTCAAAGTATCCTTGATCGCTTGAAGGGAATTGAGATGAGACTTTGCTTGTCGAAATTTCTCCAAGGCGTGAAGTCTTTTTCCCACACGAGAGAGAGGGCGTCGAGAGAGAAGAACTTCGGCTTAAGGCGTTGAGGCGTTCAACAAGAAGTGGCGTTACATGCTTTCTAAAAATAGAAATAAATGAAGCCATGCGCCCACTCAATGAAACCGCCAAAACGCCTACATGCTTTGAACCAAGCGTTCACTCATGTGAACCGGTTCAAGCCAATTCAATCCAATTGCATTTGGTTCAAAGTCCAAACCAAATCAGCCCAAGCCATGATCTAGATCACATTGAACCAAATGGTTCAAGATCTAACCGTTCATCTCTTGATGCTCCTGATCTCACCGATCTAGCAACAATTCTCTCGATCGAAGCTTACCGATCTCAAGCCCAAATCAATCAAACATGATCAGACCAGATCTCACTTACAATCAGAGATTAAATCCCTATAAAATGAACCGAAACAATTCAGTCCACACGATCTGACTTAAGTAAGCCATATCATCAAATTGTGCGACCCTAAGGGTTTCCTTTAAATGTCGGTAACGATAACTTACGTTATCACGATCAGTGAGGGGTATCTAGCAACACATCACTGTCTCCCGATATAAAGGAAAGAGTCTTCCAAGACTACACCCAAACCACAGCACAAGTGTGAATCCACTTCACAAGGCATACATGTTTCCTTTGCCACTTGATGTTCTTATTGGACATGCGTGTCAAGCTTGTAACTCCAATATGATGAGAATGATTAGATCAGATGAACATAGTCACCTGGGTATGGCCATACACTTTCTCAATCATCTCATCCAGGGGGCCCCTTTAGAACATCACACTCCTATTAAGGAGACGGCAATCCTTTATCTATCACTAGTATCCTAACCTGACTCATGATCATTATTCAAGATAGTCTATAACCATTATGTTTCAAATGATATTGAACTACCTCAAAACAATGACAATCATCATTTAGAAACACAAGTGATCTCAAGTCAAAGGAAGTATGCCACTTGTTCACATACAAGGATTATTCACATTGTGACAAGCAATTGAATATCCTAGTAGGGTCTGTCCAGTACATCCAATGTACCTATGAGTCTACATCTTATTCCATGCTCAAAGCATCCTATAAGATTAGAACACATATTAGTCTCAATCATATCAAGGCTGTCTCATGTTCACCAAGATATCTCGACTAAGGACTTAACTGCTTGTCAGCCTAGCTGAACAGCATTGAGACATTATTCAGAAGTACACTTATTGCAGCAGATAATGTAACAACCTGAATAACAACCATTGCCTTTATAAACATAAGAGTTTATACATGATACTGAAAGAATCCCTAGGCCTCAAACATTAGCCTTAAGGGCATACCCCAACATCAATATGGTCATAGCCCTTTTCATACACATAACTTGTCACGAGCCATGTGACATGTTATCGTGCATCCAAGGGTTGCGAGTCCCTGAAGCAAATCAGCCCATGCCAGAAGCCGAAAGCTAGTGTCCTTCCTTCAGCCGCAAGTCCATCACCAAGCTTCCAAAGCTGGCGCCACTCTGATATCGGTTGAAGAAGACACATTGTTGTCTTTGATGAACCTTAACCTATCTCATGTAAACAATTCTATATCTATTCTAAGGAAAGATGAAAATTTTACATCAAGAAGGGGAGAACCACACGCAGGTGGTAGAAAGATTTTACAAGCATTCGTCACAGGTGGAAACATGCTTCCACATCACAACACAGGAGGGCACTCGCTATGACCATATCAACGCATGAAAGAGACAAGTGGCGCATATATAAAATTTGAAAAACCGTAATAATCAAATTTTATCCCCTTATGCGCCAACTCCATCCAAAGCACTCTCTTTATCAAATTTATGCTAAAATTGGGATCAAGTTTCATGATGACTTCATGGACCCTATTGGCTGGCAATTTTGTCAGATCAAGAGACCTGGCCAGTCCGAAGACACAATGCCCGTCCTACTTGACAAAACTACGTGCGCCTTTGGTCTTAAATCCATCATAAACACAATCCAAATTTCGGCCATAAAAATTGATGAAAGAAGTTTGGATGAAAGCGCCTTCTAGGTTAAACGCGCATGGATGAACGAAAAATTTTCCAAAAATTTTTCACACAAGCAAATGTACACCTTGTGTTTCTCGCAAGTACCTCTGATACCACTGTTGGGGAATGCCGGGTGTAATTTAAAATTTTGCAGTCCCAGGACGTAGCGGAAGAAGCATTACACCCGAAACACATTCCTTTCCCAAGGATCCATGCGAGAGAAAAGACACAAGGATGTGTTAGAGATGTACCTCTTTTGCTTGTTTAGATGTCGAAGCCATGTTGAAGGCGCCCAAGTGTTCGCCCTCTACAAGTATCCACGCGTCGACTCCTTGATCGTTGCTCCCTTCCACGCTCGGTGCTAGCCTCGGGAAGAGAATCGAGCCTTAGGGTTCCTTCACTCTTCTTGCGCCACCTCCAAGGTTCATGTGCCAAGTGCAAGGAAGATGCCGCCAACTCCTTATCCTCTTCACTCCAAGAGAAGAGGGAGAAGATGAGTTTCGGCCTTGAGGAAGATTAAGGGAAAATTGTGCCACCAAGTCCTTCTCCAAGTCACGCCAAGAGGAGAGGAAGGAGAAGACTTGCGGTCACTTGTTGGAAGAAGGGTTGCGCCACTTTGATGTTGTCACCCTTTGCCCTTGCTTTCGCCCCTCTACTTGTGTTCACGTCTCCAAGAGTTCATCATCTAGAGAGGGCGACAATGGGTCCTATAAATAGGACTAGAGGCGGTTTGAGCAAGGGCTAGGATCATGCCAAGTGTATGGCTAGGATGAGGTGTCTTGAAGTAAGGAAAGTCTCCAAGACTTTACCATAAACCTCATTCAACCTATCCATAAAAGTCTAAACACTATATCAGCCCAAGACATGCCTCAAATGCATTCTTACCATCAAAGGCTAAGTGGCTAGGCGCAACATGCATGAGGAGTTTCGGCTAGGGTAAGGGTTTTGGGAGAAACTAGGGTTTGAGGTAAGGTAAGTCTCCAAGACATTACCATATACCTCTTCCCTATGTCCATATGCGCCTAGGAACTTCCCATAAAAGTTCTCAAGCCATATCAGCCCCAAGACTTACCTTAGAGGCAAGTATTCCATCCAAGGAAGAAGGGCTAGGCGCCCTTTACTTCCATAATGAAGCAAAGGCCCCTCCCTCACCCCATTATGCCACTAGGCGCCAATGGGGGTGAGATTTCTCCCCATTATACCCTTTTAAGCCAATTCCTCTTCATGACAACTAATTATTGGGCCTCATTGGATAATGAGCTAGCCCAAACTTCATGGCATGGGTTGATTAAGCCATTGGATCCAATCCAATGCAACCCTAATCCAAATGTGACCAATCTAGGTCAAGTTCGGGTCAACCTGCCAAAAATGAAGTTTGGCTCCAATAACTTTCTTCCAACTCATCAGGCCCATTGGCGTTGATGAAATCTTCCAAATTGATCCAAGTTATCCAATAACTTGATCCTAAGGCTTCTGATTAAAGCAACGTCAAGAGTCTATTGCGTGTGACCCCGTAGGATCCATATGACGATGGCAATGATGTAAACATCATAAGTAGTGAGGGGTATCTAGCAACACATCACTACTACCCATGTCATAGGACTTAAGTCATTATGGCAACAACTCCTAACAAGCAACGAGGATTCCCATTGCATTACAGATCCCTTTGCCTAAGCTGATATCCTGCCATTGGATTAGTCTCAAGTTTATTATCCAATGCATTGGTCATGACTCAACAAGTATGGCCACACTCTCCTGTCATGCACCAATAAGGTGCGGCGCCCCGAGGTGGATATCATGCTTCCTCTGAAGGAAGGGGAAAATCCTACTATTGGTCATCCATGTCTCTACGTGACTTATGACATGCCCAATGACAGTCGTTTTGGTCTCCCAGTTACGGAGAGACGTAAGACTGTATTAAAGCATACCCATCATCAAATCTAGACATGAATACCTCAAGTCTAAGGATCAATGCAAAACCTCTTGCATGTGAGATTGACTTGTTGACTAGACAAGTCAATCCTCACGGTGGATCACTCCAGTGCATCCAATGCACCTGTATGTCTGCGTTACTGTGCCCCGCACCTAACCAGCCCATACACCAGTCTCACATGTACCAAAGCTGTCCCATATCTGCTAAGGTACCTTGTCTGGGGATAGCTTATGAGAATGGATCCAATCCAAACTCCTGGGACATTATTTATGCAACTCAATACATCAACGCAGGTAGAGAAGTCTGCATAATAACGACCATGCCTATATAAAGAGTAATAGTTCTAACAAAGTACATTCAACCAATGCCTGACCATGTCCATACATTGGTCTTTAGGGCATATACATCAACACATACTTCCCTAGGGAAGGGGCAAATCCTATGTCTGTCCATTGATCTTCTCATATGGGTCGTGACATGCTCAATAACAACTGTTATGACCTCCCAGCTACGGCAAGGTCAAGTGGGGGTACAACCTGAGGTGCTCTTGGCGCTAGGGCACTGGGTTGGACCAGATGAGATGCAATGAAGCTCAAGTGAAGACTTAAGTTATATTAAGGTCTTACTAGGGTTCATGGGCTTTTACCACATAAGATCATGCTTTCTACTTATTGCTAATAATTAGAATTGCATATTTATGTTTATCTTCTGCTATAGCCATAGGACATGCCTGATAGTAAGAAGATAAAAGACCGTTAAAATCCAACGCTAACATATCAAGCTCGTAAGCCTTCTGACGCGAAACCTCACCTTTCTGACTATCGTTGGAGCCGTGTTGAACCCACTCAGTGGGCACGTCCATCTATCTTCAGACGGTGCTGGATTTCACCTGCGTGTTACAGAGTTGGGATTTATCCCCTCTCGTTGCTCAGCATAGCACGTGGTGGTCCAGGGAGTAGGTCAGGTCAGCTTGACCATGTAGACTACATATGTGGCGCATATGGTAGCACATGGAGGCAGCCATCTCTGGGATCAGAGACTGTGTTGCACCAACTCAGTTGGCACAGTCTGCTGGATTGCCAAGATGAAGGGGAATCGCACGGGTTGGCGATTGGCTGGGACAGCCTACCAGAAACTAGTGCTTGTCATCTCTGTGCATCTTATCTCGCCTGAGCGGGACGCGGAGACCAAGTATGAAATCTGGATCCCATCTCACTAAAAGAGTGTTTACTCTTTCGGACTGTTTACTGGATTTTTCAGTCAGACAAAATAGTGAGAAAAGAATCTTTCTTAAGTCCTGGATTGATTCTGAAACATTGATACTGACCTTGCTGTTCTTGCTTGTTGTAGATTCCTGCAGCAACGAACACCATGAGCTTCAATGTGCGATCCCTACTGGAAAGGGAGAAGTTTGCTGGGCCGAACTTCTCTGACTGGTTCGGACACCTTAAGATTGTTCTTAAGGCAGAGAGGAAACTGTATGTCCTCGAGACGGCGATACCGCCGCAGCCCGCTCCGAACGCCGCAAGGGCGGTTCGGGAAGCCTACGAAAAGCACGTCAATGATAGCATTGATGTCGCTTGCCTGATGCTAGCGTCTATGACGCCACCGCTGCAGCGTCAGCATGAGGATATGTCGGCTATAGAAATTATAGCGAACCTCAAGATGCTATATGCTGCACAGGCGAGGACTGAGCGCTATAATCTGACGAAGCTCTTCTTTCAGAGCAAACTGGCTGAGGGGAGCCCAGTGGGAGCTCACGTGCTCAAGATGATTGGGCACAAGGAGGCTCTAGAGAAACTGGGGCATACCGTCAACCAGGAGCTTGCTGTGGACATTATTCTGCAGTCTCTTCCGCCCTCTTTCGATGCGTTCATTATTAACTTTAATATGAACAAGATCGATTGTACGCCGGCAGAGCTGCTGAATATGCTCTTGACCACTGAGGAAACTCTGAAGGGTAAGCCTTCAACCTCTGTCTTGATGGTTCCTTCTAGGAACAAGAAGAAGGGGAAGAAGGGCAAGGCCCCTATCAAGAATTACAGCAAGGCCCTGAAACAGAAGGTGAAGCGGTCGAAGGACAACAGGTGTTTCCACTGTGGCCAGCTGGGTCACTGGAAAAAGGACTGTAAAGCGCTCCAAGGAGATAAGAGGGGAAGCATCGCTTCTGGCTCAGGTATATATGTGACTGAGGTCATGTTATCTTCTTCTACTATATCATGGGTGTTGGACACTGCATGTGGAGTTCACATTTGTTCAAATGTGCAGGAACTCAAGAGAAGAAGGCAGGTGGGACAGCATGAGGTAGACCTACGAGTTGGAAACGGGGCACGGGTTGCTGCTGTTGCTGTAGGAGACTATTTCATTTCTTTACCATCTGGCGTTGTATTAGAATTAAACAATTGTTATTTTGTACCGAGTATTACCAAGAATATTATCTCTATTCCTGCTCTTGTCAGGAAAGGATTTGCCTTTGAATGCAATATTTCAAAGTGTGTTTTATCTCATGATAATATTGTGTATGCAACTGGTTCAATTAACAATGGGTTATACATGTTGGACATGGAAAATTCTATACAAAACATTGATAATAAGAAAGCCAAGTATGCTGATGACAGCACCTTGTTATGGCATAGTCGTTTAGGCCATATAAACGAGAAGCGCATTAAGCGGTTGCATGAACATGGACTGCTGGGATCATTCTCCTATGAGGAGATTGATACATGCAAAGCTTGTTTGATGGGTAAAATGACGAAGTCTCCTTTTCCTCACAAAGGTCAAAGGGCTTCGGGTTTACTTGACCTTATACACAGTGATGTGTGTGGGCCTTTTAGTAAACATGCCAGAGGTGGCTATCAGTACTTCATTACCTTTACTGATGATTTCAGTAGGTATGGGTATGTCTATTTAATGAGACATAAAAGTGAATCTTTTGACAAATTCAAAGAGTTCAAAAATGAAGTACAAAATCAGCTAGGCCGAAATATCAAGGCACTTCGTTCTGATCGAGGTGGTGAATACCTGAGTCATGGATTTACTGACTATCTGAAGGAGTGTGGGATTATCTCACAGCTCACTCCGCCAGGAACACCGCAATGGAATGGTGTGTCCGAGAGGAGAAATAGAACGTTACTAGACATGGTTCGTTCTATGATGAGTCAGGCCACTCTTCCATATTCCTTTTGGGGTTTTGCACTGGAAACAGCTGCAAAGGTACTAAACCGAGTGCCATCCAAGGCAGTTTTAAAGACGCCATATGAGTTATGGTATGGAAAACAGCCTAGCTTGACATTTATCAGGATCTGGGGTTGCGAGGCTTATGTCAAAAAGCTCGCCTCTGGGAAACTGGAGAGCAGATCTGAGAAATGTATCTTTGTCGGTTACCCTAAGGAAACTAAGGGTTATTATTTCTACGATCCCAAAGAGAACAAGGTTTTTGTTGCTCGGACGGCCATATTTCTTGAGAAGGAGTTTCTTCTGCAAGAGGCCAGTGGGAGAGAAATAAAGCTGGATGAGAATTCAGAGGAAGGACAAAGTAGTCAAGCAGAGTTGGATGTGCCTGAGCTGGTAGATCAGGTTACTGAACAACCTGAGGCTCAGATATCACGGGAACCGCGAAGATCGGGTAGGATCCGTCGACAGCCTGAGCGCTATGACGGAGTCTACATCATTGATAATGATGAACCCCTAACTTATGCGGATGCGGTCAGAGGACCGGAATCAGCTAGATGGCTTGAAGCTATGCGAGCCGAGATGGACTCCATGTCAGATAACCAAGTCTGGGATTTGGTTGATCCGCCTCCGGGAGTAATCCCTATAGGCTGTAAATGGATCTTCAAGAAGAAGATTGACATGGACGGTAACGTGGTTACCTATAAAGGCAGGCTAGTTGCGAAAGGTTTCAAACAAATCTACGGGATAGATTATGATGAAACTTTCTCTCCTGTAGCCATGTTTAAGTCTATTCGGATTCTTTTCGCGATAGCAGCATATTACGACTATGAGATCTGGCAAATGGATGTGAAGACAGCTTTCCTTAATGGAAATCTGGATGAGGATGTGTATATGACACAACCGGAAGGTTTCACTAATCCAGCAGATCGTCATAAAATATGCAAGTTAAAGAAGTCCATTTATGGACTTAAACAAGCATCAAGAAGCTGGAATATTCGTTTTGATGAATCAATCTCTGAGTTTGGTTTCATCAAGAACGAAGATGACCCGTGTGTATATAAGAGGTTTAGTGGGAGCGTGATTACATTCCTAATCCTCTACGTCGATGATATCTTGATCATTGGAAATGATATTCCTGAACTGCATGCTGTTAAGGCATGGTTAGGAAAATGTTTCCAGATGAAAGATCTAGGAGAAGCAGCCTATGTATTAGGTGTCAAGATCTACCGGGATAGATCTAAGAGGCTTCTCGGGCTGTGCCAGAGTACTTACATCGATAAAGTCCTGGAGAGATTCCATTTAGAGAATTCTAAACGTGGATATCTTCCAGTCAGACATGGTCTGAATCTTTCAAAGAGTCAGTGTCCACAAACACAGACTGAGAAAGATGAAATGGACAATACGCCTTATGCTTCGGCTATTGGGTCCATTATGTATGCGATGTTGTGTACTCGCCCAGACGTCGCTTACGGGTTAAGCGTGACCAGTCGATTTCAAAGTAATCCAGGATTGGCGCACTGGATTGCAGTCAAGAACATCTTAAAATATCTGCGGAGGACCAAAGATATGTTCTTGATATATGGTGGTCAGGAAGAACTCAGTATAGAGGGATATACTGACGCTTCATTCCAGTCGGACCAGGATGATTTCCGATCGCAATCAGGCTATGTTTTTAGCTTGAATGGTGGAGCAGTGGTGTGGAAGAGCTTCAAACAGTCAACTGTTGCTGATTCCACAACAGAAGCCGAGTATGTTGCAGCCTCGGAAGCATCCAAGGAGGCAGTGTGGATTCGTAAGTTCGTGAGAGAACTTGGTGTCGTTCCTTCGAGTGCAGATCCTTTGGTTATCTTCTGTGATAACACTGGTGCTATAGCACAAGCAAAGGAACCACGGTCGCACCAGAAGTCCAAGCACATACAGAGACGGTTTCACTTGATCCGGGAGATCATTGATCGAGGCGAGATCAAGATTTGCAAGGTTCATACAGATGACAATCTGGCAGACCCACTTACCAAGCCTCTGGCGCAGCAGAAGCATGAGAAGCACTGTAATAATATGGGTTTGAGATTTCTCAACCATTAGATTAAGTGCAAGTGGGAGATTGTTGGGGTATGCCCTTAAGGCTAATGTTTGAGGCCTTGGGATTGTATAAGTATCATGTAATAAACTCTTAAGTTTATAATAAGGCATGGTTGTTATTCAGGTTGTTACCTTGTCTGCTGTAATAAGTGTACTTCTGAATAATGTCTCAAAGCTGTTCAGCTAGGCTGACAGGCTATAAGTCCTTAGTCGAGATATCTTGGTGAACATGAGACAGCCTTGATATGATGGAGACTAATATGAGTGCTAATCATATAGGATGCTTCGAGCATGGAATAAGATGTAGACTCATGGGTACATTGGATGTACTGGACAGACCCTACTGGGATATTGCATTGCTTGTCACAATGTGAATGATCCCTGTAAGCAGCAAGTGGCACATGTCCTTTGACTTGAGATCACTTGTGTTTCTAAATGATGATTGTCATTGTTTTGAGGTAGTTCAATATCATTTGAAATATAATGATTATAGACTATCTTGGATGGTGAGCTTGAATCAGGTTAGGGCACTAGTGATAGAAAAAGGATTGCCGTCTCCTTGTTCAAGGAGTGTGGTGTTCTAAGGGCCCCCCTATATGAGATGATTGAGATAGTGTATGGCCATACCCAGATGACTATGTGCATCTGATCTAATCATGCTCATCGTATTGGAGTTACAAGCTTGACCCGCTTGTCCAATAAGAACATCCAGTGGCAAATGACACATGTATGCCTTGTGAATTGAGTCACACTTGTGCTATGGTTTGGGAGTAGTCTTGGAAGACTCTTTCCTTTATATCGGGAGACAGTGATGTGTTGCTAGATACCCCTCACTGATCGTGATAACGTAAGTTATCGTTACCGACATTTAGAGGAAACCCTCAGGGTCGCACAATTTGGTGATATGGCTTACTTGAGTCAGATCGTATGGACTGGATTCTTTGAGTTCAGATTAAAGGGATTTAATCTTTGATTGTAAGTGAGATCTGGTCTGATCATGTTTGATTGATTAGGACTTGAGATCGGTAAGCTTCGATCGAGAGAGGTGATGCTAGATCGGAGAGATCAAGGGCATCAGATGATGAATGGTTAGATCATGAGCCTTGGGGGTTCAATTTGGTCTAGACCAAGTGGCTAGAGCTATTTCGGTTTGGTTTGTTGAACCAAAGCCGATTTGACATTTTGGCTTGAACCGGTTCACAATGGTGAACGCATGGTTCAATCCTAAAATGCGTTTGGGTTGAGTTGAGCGCATGGACTTGATGAGCTTCCATTTATGGAAAGTCATCAAGGGCCGGTTTCACTCACTTCAATGCCAAAAACGCATATGCGTTTGCGCTCTTCTCTTCAACGCATTCGACTTTGGTTGGGTGGTGATTGACGAAGAGAAGGAAAGGTTGAGCAAGAGGAGCTCTCGGCCAAGAGGTTCATCATCCCCTTCCATTCGACACTTGAAGGCTTGGGTGTCTTGCTAGCACAAGAGACCGCAAGGAGTAAGCATCTTCACCTTGTGTGTGAACTTGTGGAGGAGATCTACTTTGTTCTCTTTATCCAAGCCGACTTCCAAGCATATGGCGTTGGTATGATTTTTATCTCAATCTATTCAATCGATTATAGTTGAACATATGGCATGCAAATGATCTTGAACCCTTGCTTCCGCTTGCATATTTTACATTAGCGCCATGCTTAGGGTTTTGCCCCCCTTATGATTAGGGGTTCCTACAGTTAGGTTGTATCAAAGCAAGTCCCTAACCATATAGAATGATCAATGACCTCAAGTCAAGGGATCAATGCATCTCCTGTCACTTATGAGGATAACTCATGACACCAAGTCATAGCCTCATAGCGGGTCCATCCAGTATATCTTCCTATGATATACCCATGTGTCTGCGTTAGCACCACGTGCCTAACCAGCCCACATACCAGTCTCTCAAGTACCAGAGCTGTCCCATATCCACTCAGGTACATCGACTAGGGACAATTATTTGAGCATAGATCCAATCTGTCTCTAGGGACATTATCATGTAAGTACACAATCGCAGGTGTAGACAAACAATGATAACGACAATGCCAGAATGATATATAAATATTAATGTCAAATAGTACATAAGTTGACCAAAACTAGGTCCTAGGGCATATACACCAACAGGTTTAAGGGGGGGCTTCTAGGCACGAAAACGAACGGTTGTAGAGGCGGCGGCGGAAATCACTTTTAGGGCAAAAATCCGACGAGAGATCACGCAAAGGAGGGGGTTTGATGCTTCATCTTCATCACCAGATCAAGGGGAAGAGTTCTAATTACTTTCCTAGTGTCTCTTTGCATTATTTTTGAGAGATTACATGTCGAATTCATCACTAAACATGCTGTATTCAAAGAACATGTTCGATTAAACTTATTTTTGGGATTTGGGGAGTAGCCCACTGACGATTTATGGATTAAATATATTTTTTAAAATCTATTACATGAATTTTATAGATTTGATTTGATTAGAATTGTGTCTATTCCATAATTTACCCTGAACAAGTAATTTTACATCTTAGACGTTGTGAGAAGGACCAAGAGGTGAATCGCAACATCAAATCTATTCTTTTCAAACCTACGAATCCAATCGTGAGAGTAATTCAGATTCGTTTGAAAGATTCACATAGTTTTTCATAGAACTTAATGAGTTTAATTACGTTAACTGTCACGAGAGTAGGAAGTTATCGTAGTTATATACTGGATTACGCTTCGAGATGAGGTAATTTGTACCTAAGGAAAAATCCCTTTCAAAACTATAATTTTTTATTTAAAGATTTTTTTTTATTAAATTCATATTTGTCAACGTGGTGAAACCCCGAATCCTAAATTTATCCAAATTGATTTTTACCCAAAACACTGTGTCTGTTTCTTTTAATTTCATACTTAGAAGTTTTCAAAAACAAAAACCACAAATTTGATTCGTCTAGATATAGATCAACCATGTAATCGGTACTTGACCACCTGATCCTCGTCGGGAATGATAATCTTTTTTATTACTTTGATAAATCCGTGCACTTGCGGAAAGCTATCATGCACTTGCAGTACGCCTATCAAATTTTTTTGGCGTCGTTGTCGGGGACTAGGTAAGCTAATATTGACATGATTAAGAGATTGATAGACTAGTTTAGTTAGTTTCTTATCTTTTAGTTTTTGCTTTAATTCTACAAATTTCTATTTAGTTATTTTAGTTTTTAGTAGCAATTTTATTTTTGTTATTTCCACTAACCTCTTGGATCGAGAGACCTTGTTTATGCCCAGGACTACTCATAGAACAGAGAAACTTATACCTAAGGATCCAAAATTGAGTGAACTTTCCATCTGATTCGAAGGAACTTAAAAAGATTAAAGCTTGAAGGAGAATTTTCAACTGATCAGACCATGGATTCAGATTGCTCACTCAAAGACGTTGCACCCAACATTAATGGTTTGCACTCGAGTATCGCTCGACCAGCTATTGAAGCCAATAACTTCAAGATCAAGCCATCTCTAGTACATATGGTGCAACAGAATCAATTCAATGGAGCAGCCACTAATGACCTGAATCCTCATTTATCTATTTTTTTTAGAATGCTGCAACACTTTCAAAATTAATGGTGCTCACCTTGATGTTATTAAACTTAGTCTTTTTCCATTTTCTCTCAAGGATCGAGCCAGAGTATGGTTGCAGTCATTACCTCAAGGTTTCATCACTACATGGGATTAGCTATCTCAAGCCTTTTTGTCCAAATATTTTCCTCCTAGCAAGATCCGTGTTCATGGGTCATATTCATGTCATGTCATTCTTGGCCTGTGACACGTTTGTTGGTGTATATGCCCTGCAGACCAATAAATAGACATGGTCAGGCATTGTTTGAAAGTACTTTGATAGAATTATTAAAGGCATAGTCGTTATTATGCAGACTTCTCTATCTGCGATGATGTATTGAGTTGCATATATAATGTCCCAGGAGTTTGGATTGGATCCATTCTCACAAGCTATCCCCAGTCAAGGTACCTTAGCAGATATGGGACAGCTTTGGTACATGTGAGACTGGTGTATGGGCTGGTTAAGTGTGGGGCACAATAACGCAGACATACAGGTGCATTGGATGCACTGGAGTGATCCACCGTGAGGATTGATTTGTCTAGTCAACAAGTCAATCTCACATGCAAGAGGTTTTGCATTGATCCTTAGACTTGAGGTATTCATGTCTAGATTTGATGATGGGTATGCTTTAATACAGTTTTACGTCTCTCCGTAATTGGGAGATCAAAACGACTGTCATTGGGTATATCATAAATCATGTAGAGGCATGGATGACTAATAGTAGGATTTGCCCCTTCCATATTGGAAGCATGATATCCACCTCGGGGCGCCCCACCTTATTGGTGCATGACGGGAAAGTGTGGCCACACTTGTTGAGTCATGACCAGTGCGTTGGATAATAAACTTGAGACTAATCCAATGTCAGGATATCAGTTCAGGCAAAGGGATCTATAATGCAATGGGAATCCTCGTTGCTTGTTAGGAGTTGTTGCCACAATTACTTTAGTCCTATGACATGGGTAGTAGTGATGTGTTGCTAGATACCCCTCACTACTTATGATGTTTACATCATTGCCATTGTCATATGGATCCTACGGGGTCACACGCAATAAGACTTTTGACGTTGCTTTTATCAAGAAACCTTTGGATCAAGTTATTGGATAACTTGGATACATTTGGAAGATTTCATCAGCGCCAATGGGCCTGATGAGTTGGAAGAAAGTTATTGGAGCCAAACTTCATTTTTGGCAGGTTGACCCGAAATTGACCCAGATTGGTCACATTCACATTAGGGTTGCATTGGATTGGATCCAATGGCTTAATCAACCTATGCCATGAAGTTTGGGCTAGCTCATTATCCAATGAGGCCCAATAATTAGTTGTCATGAAGAAGTATAAGCAAATAAGGGTATAATGGGGAAGAATTATACCCCATTGGCGCCAAGGGCATAATGGGGTGAAGTGGGCGCATGTTGCTTCATAAGGAAGCATTAGGCGCCTCCCCCTTTGCTCCTTGGATGGAATACTTGCCTCTAAGGCAAGTCTTGGGGCTGATATGGCTTGAGAACTTTTATGGGAAGTTCTTGGGCGCATATGGGTAGTAGGGTGAGGAATATGGTAATGTCTTGGAGACTTACCTTACCCCAAACCCTAATTTCTCCCAAGAAACCACCCTAGCCGAATTCTTCATGGAAGTTGCGCCTAGCCCTACTTCCTTGGATGGAATTAGTGCATACAAGGTATGCTTTGGGCTGATATGGCCATTGGGAAAATTAGGAAAGGTTGAATGAGATTTATGGTAAAGTCTTGGAGACTTTCCTTACCTCAAGACTCCTTTATCCTAGCCGCCCACTTGGCATGATCCCATCCATTGCTCTAGCCACCCCTTGTTCTATTAATAGGACTCTAGTCGTCCATCTCAAGTGTTGAATTCATGAGAAGGACTTGTAGGAGGCGTGAGCAAAGGCAAAGGGTGACAACAACTAAGGCTTGGCGCAACCCTTCTTCCAAGTGGCCGAAAACATCTTTTCTTCTTCTCCTCTTGTTGGCGCAAAGAGTGATTGGGCTTTGTGGCTTCTCCTTCTATTGCCGCAAGCTCTCTTCCTCCCATAGCCATTGGCGCATCTTGCTTGAAGGTGGCGCAAGCAAGGAGAAAAGGGATACATCTTGGCGGCATCATCTTCCTCTTCATCCCTTCTTGGCGTTTTCATCTTGGAGGTGGCGCAATAGAAGTGGAGTGAAGGATTGATTCTCTTCCCGAGGCTAGCACCAAGCGTGGAAGGGAGCAACGATCAAGGAGTCGACGCGTGGACACTTGTAGAGGGCGAACACTTGGGCGCCTTCAACATGGCTTCGACATCTAGACAAGCGAAAGAGGTATAACTCTATCACATCCTTGTGTGTACTCACTCGCATGGATCCTTGGGACCGGAATGTGTTTCGGGTGTAATGCTTCTTCCGCTGCGTCCTGGGACTGCAAAATTTTAAATTACACCCGGCATTCCCTAACAGTGGTATCAGAGGTACTTGCGAGAAACACAAGGTGTACGTTTGCTTGTGTGAAAAATTTTTGAAAAATTTTTCTTTCTATCCATGCGCGTTTCACGTAGAAAGCGTTTTCATCCAAACCTCTCTTCTCAACTTTGTGGCCGAAAACTTGGATCTTGCTTATGGTTGATTTAAGACCAAAGGCGCACGTGGTTTTGTCAAGTAGGACGGGCATTGTGTCTTCGGACTGGCCGGGTCTCTTGATCTGACAAAACTGCCAGCCGATAGGGTCTATGAAATCATCCTAAAACTTGATCTAAATTTTAGCACAAAATTGGTTAAGAAAGTGTTTAGATGGAGTTGGCGCATAAGGGACTAAAATTTGATCTTCTCGGATTTTCAAATTTAACATGCGCCACTTGATTGGGTTGATATGGTCATAGCGAGTGCCCTCCTGTGTTGTGATGTGGAAGCATGTTTCCACTAGTGATGAATGCTTGTAAAAATCTTTTTCCACCTGCGTGTGGTTCTCTCCCTATCTTATTGTAAAAAAAAAAAAAAAAAAAAAATTTCCATCTTGTTTAGAATAGATGATAGGTTAAGGCTTCATCTTGACAACAAGGAGTCTTCTTCAATCGGAGTCAGAAGTGGCGCCAGCTTTGGAAGCACGGTGATGGACTTGCGGCTGAAGGAAGGACACATGCTTTCGGCTTCTGGCATGGGCCGATCTGCTTTAGGGACTCGCAACCCTTGGATGCACAATAACATGTCACATGGCTCGTGACAAGTTATGTGTATGAAAAGGGCTATGACCATATCGACCAAAATAGCATGCCTGTGATGGTTTATTATTTTGTCCATAGCATGCCTGTGATGTTTTTCCTTGCTGCCATAACCATAGGAAAGATGCATGCTAGAAAAGAATAAAACGAACATGCAAAACTCTCATTAAAATATCAAGTCAATAGCCTTCTAACACGTAGCCCTCATCAAACTATCGATCGGTGATGTTGTGAACTGTTTCCCACCCTCGTGGGACACACTCACTTATCTTTAGGAGGTGTGTGGTGACAATGATTTCCCCAGTCCAGTTTTAACCTGGGCGTGCCTTCGCAAGGAAATTCATTGGCCCTGGGCATAACGGTTAGGACCAGACTTGACTAGTTTTTCATATGTCACTGACATGATGAATCACTAGAGGCAGCTGTTAAGAGGATAGGGTTCTGTGTTGTATCCAGCCCTCGCTGGACACAGGGCGCCTAGTCTGTCTTAACTAAGAGGAATTGTGCGTGGCACAATTGGCTGGCATGCCTACCTAAGGAAGCGTGGGACTCTCTGTGCATCTCAACTCACCCTCGTGAGTCGCGGAGACCTCATGTGAAATTAGGATCCTACTCACACATTTCTATGTTGAGTTTGAGAGTCCTCAACTTATTTTGGAAATAGTGGGAGCATAGCATTTAATTTAAAGTCCTTGTTAAATGCTTTATCATTGTACTTATTTTACTTATTTGCTTATTGTAGATTGCATCTCCTGATCTAAGAATGAAACTTTATAAAAACAAATTGGATGGGACAAATTGGACAAAATGGTTCAAGATTTTGTCCAAGATACTAGAACAAGAGAATAAGGTGCATCTTCTTGAAAGACCTCCATCCCAGCCCAGTGTATATTTCACCACTGAGTGGGAGTGGAATGTCTATCTTGAACACTGTGAAGATAACGAAAAGTACACTATTCTTGTCTTAGAGTGCATGACCCCAGAGGTCAAGGTTGAATGTGATGAGATGGGGATCTATGATCTAATCATACATCTCAAAGGTCTCTTCACACCATGCTCTATAGACAATGATCAGGAGAGTTCTGTTGGATCTTCAGAATGTGTGCCTGAATCTGAGAAAGACCATGGTTCTGTATCTTCGAAGCTTATACTTCGGAAGACTGGGAATGCATGGGTATTTCGAAGAGGATTAATGGCCAAGAAGAGCATGGCAAAGAAGAAGGGATGTAATCCATCCGCTTCAGGTATTGTGTTACCATGGTCTTTATGTCTACTTCTTATAGGTACTGGGTACCGCATGTGAGCTTACATATGTTTTTCATATACAGGAGCTCAAAAGAAGTAGGACGACTAGGCTTGGTGGGATCGACTCTCGGGTCAGAGACGGAGCATTGGATGCTACTGTTGATATCATCTCACTACCTTGGAGACTTTATATAGGACTTTGCTATTATGTATCAGCTTATGTATTAGAACATCATCCCTTTTGAAAAGGATTTCAGTTTGAAATAATATATGGTATTTTTCTTTATAACTGAGATGTTCTATTGAAGTGATACAGTTGATAATAGTTTATGGTCTTATATGTAACACAAGATTAGATCCAATGATTCAATAAACACTCTCTTATAGCATTGTCTATTGAACCATAGAACAATGGTCACATCCAAAGGTCCATGGACTATTGGGATCATTGTCCTTTCAGGATTATGATACATGAGAGCCTAGTTCAAAGGAACAATATGACAGATGCTGCTTTCACCAAAAGGGTGGAAAGGAATAGTGACTTGTTGGATCTATTACACAGCGATGTAAGTGGACCCATGCAAGCAAGCACTAAGAGGAGTTATATATACTTCATTGAGTGTGGGTATGCCTTACGCAACCCAAGAACTTTGGGAAATTCCAAGAAGTTCACAAATGAAGTATTGAGTCAAATTGAAGGATCTATTAAAGCACCTTGATTGGATCAAGATGATTAGTGGAGAATTTGATGACCTTCCTAAGAAGTGTGAAGTGATCTCACAACTTTCTTAGTACACCACTGTGTGGTCAATTTCAAAGAAAGAAAAGGAACACATTGGATGTGGTTCCAACTTTGAATAAGTCATGCAAATATACTACTATGTTGCCATGCAAACAGATGTACTGCTACTCCATAAGAAAATGTCTAAGTTAGCTTTTGAGTTAAGAACTACAAATATCCCATTTCTTCAATGGAATTGGAAATGTAATGTGCAGTGATTCAAAAAGTATGTGTTTGTGGTGCACTATAGAGTGCTAATTCTATCCCAAGGAGAACAAAATATTTGTTGCTCAAACTGTTGTCTCTCTTGAGAAAGTATTTCTCTTGAAAGAAGCCAGTGGGAGTAGATCTGATTTGGACAAGGTCCAGAATCAACCACAATATAATTAGACACAGATGGAGAGCAAAATCTCACATACAGGTTGAAAGTCAACCTGAGGTTCAAGTAACACAGGAATAACATAAGTCTGGATCGATTCGATATGCTGGGCATGACGAATTTCTCATCAAGCATGAACCTAAGACTTATGAGGAAATGGAAGCGGTCGGTGGACCAGATTCCAAGAAATGGCTAAGGGCCATGAGAACCATAATGGACTCCATGTCTGCTAATCAAGTCTGGGACTTGGATAAGCTGCCATAAGGGGTAATTCCCACAGGCTATAATAAATCTTCTAGGAAGATAGACATGGAAGGTAACATTGTTACCTTAAAAGACAAGCTAGTGAACAATAATTTCAGGCAAATCCACTGGGTGGATAATAATGAAATTTTCACCAATAGCTGAGCTTTAAGTCCATTAGGGATCTGCTTGTTGTAATTGCATGATCAATTATGGCATCTTGTTATGATAACTGCTTTTCTTGCAAGGACATCTGAAAAGATATCTATAAGGAAATAGCCAGAAGGTTTTCATATCAAGGCCATATAGATATGCATGATGTTATGCAAGCATGGTTGAAAAAGCCTGTGTTTACAAGAAGATCAGTGGGAGCACCTTATTAATAATATTTCTTGTCTAGATGATTGATGATATTCTCCTCACGAGGAATAACATCTCAGCTCTTCACATGGTGAAGAAAAGGTTTGATATGTATTTCGAGAAGAATGATCTAGGGAATGATGCCTACATCCTAGGCATGAGGATCTATGGAAATCCAAGGAAGTCATTGCCCTTTAGTCAATCTATGTTCATCCAGAAGTTTCTGAAGAGGTTCATACTGGGTGATTCCAAATAATGATACCTTCCAAGAAGATATGGTCTGACTCTCTCAAGGATGTTGTGTCCTTTGACATAGCTAGAGAGTAATAACATTGGTCTAAAATCCTGTTACATTGGGTACAGGATAGATCATGTTTTGTGTATTGTGCACAAGACCATTTATGGCAAATGCTTGGAGCATGGCCAGCAAGTTTCAATAAGATCCTAGTGTTTGACACTGGATGGCTGTGAAAAGAATCCTTACTTATACTTGGGAAGTATAAAGGATTAAGGTCTAGTCCATCATAGACAGGAAGAATTTTGTGTACAGGGGTACACTGATATTTCGTTCCAGTCTAATGACTATTGATCACAGCCAGGATTTGCGCTTTGCCTTGATGTGGTGTTGAAGGCTGAAAGAGCTTTATTCAAACCATAGTGGAAAATTCTACAATTAAGGCTGAGTACATTGCAGCTTCTTGTGGCAGCAAAGGAAGCAACTTCACTCATTTGAACTTGACTTAGTCCCTAGTGCTTGATGGTCCAGTATAGTTCTTACTGGGGCCGTAAGCATGTGTAAAGGAACTTAGCACTCAAGTATGTACTGCAGCAATATCATCTGATCTTGGAGATCATGAGTAAAGATGATGATTCAAATTAGTTAAAATAAACATAGAAAGCAATCTGGAAAAACCCACTGACGTAGCCTCTGGTGCAGCGGAAGCTAAATAAGTCATACTAGAGACATTGGGACTGATTAAACATCAGTTGCCCTTGGTCTTAGTGCAAGTGGGAGATTGTTGGTGTATATGCCCTGCAGACCAATAAATAGACATGGTCAGGCATTGTTTGAAAGTACTTTGATAGAATTATTAAAGGCATAGTCGTTATTATGCAGACTTCTCTATCTGCGATGATGTATTGAGTTGCATATATAATGTCCCAGGAGTTTAGATTGGATCCATTCTCACAAGCTATCCCCAGTCAAGGTACCTTAGCAGATATGGGAGAGCTTTGGTACATGTGAGACTGGTGTATGGGCTGGTTAAGTGCGGGGCACAATAACGCAGACATACAGGTGCATTGGATGCACTGGAGTGATCCACCGTGAGGATTGATTTGTCTAGTCAACAAGTCAATCTCACATGCAAGAGGTTTTGCATTGATCCTTAGACTTGAGGTATTCATGTCTAGATTTGATGATGGGTATGCTTTAATACAGTTTTACGTCTCTCCGTAATTGGGAGATCAAAACGACTGTCATTGGGTATATCATAAATCATGTAGAGGCATGGATGACTAATAGTAGGATTTGCCCCTTCCATATTGGAAGCATGATATCAACCTCGGGGCGCCCCACCTTATTGGTGCATGACGGGAAAGTGTGGCCACACTTGTTGAGTCATGACCAGTGCGTTGGATAATAAACTTGAGACTAATCCAATGTCAGGATATCAGTTCAGGCAAAGGGATCTATAATGCAATGGGAATCCTCGTTGCTTGTTAGGAGTTGTTGCCACAATTACTTTAGTCCTATGACATGGGTAGTAGTGATGTGTTGCTAGATACCCCTCACTACTTATGATGTTTACATCATTGCCATTGTCATATGGATCCTACGGGGTCACACGCAATAAGACTTTTGACGTTGCTTTTATCAAGAAACCTTTGGATCAAGTTATTGGATAACTTGGATCCATTTGGAAGATTTCATCAGCGCCAATGGGCCTGATGAGTTGGAAGAAAGTTATTGGAGCCAAACTTCATTTTTGGCAGGTTGACCCGAAATTGACCCAGATTGGTCACATTCACATTAGGGTTGCATTGGATTGGATCCAATGGCTTAATCAACCCATGCCATGAAGTTTGGGCTAGCTCATTATCCAATGAGGCCCAATAATTAGTTGTCATGAAGAAGTATAAGCAAATAAGGGTATAATGGGGAAGAATTATACCCCATTGGCGCCAAGGGCATAATGGGGTGAAGTGGGCGCATGTTGCTTCATAAGGAAGCATTAGGCGCCTCCCCCTTTGCTCCTTGGATGGAATACTTGCCTCTAAGGCAAGTCTTGGGGCTGATATGGCTTGAGAACTTTTATGGGAAGTTCTTGGGCGCATATGGGTAGTAGGGTGAGGAATATGGTAATGTCTTGGAGACTTACCTTACCCCAAACCCTAATTTCTCCCAAGAAACCACCCTAGCCGAATTCTTCATGGAAGTTGCGCCTAGCCCTACTTCCTTGGATGGAATTAGTGCATACAAGGTATGCTTTGGGCTGATATGGCCATTGGGAAAATTAGGAAAGGTTGAATGAGATTTATGGTAAAGTCTTGGAGACTTTCCTTACCTCAAGACTCCTTTATCCTAGCCGCCCACTTGGCATGATCCCATCCATTGCTCTAGCCGCCCCTTGTTCTATTAATAGGACTCTAGTCGTCCATCTCAAGTGTTGAATTCGTGAGAAGGACTTGTAGGAGGCGTGAGCAAAGGCAAAGGGTGACAACAACTAAGGCTTGGCGCAACCCTTCTTCCAAGTGGCCGAAAACATCTTTTCTTCTTCTCCTCTTGTTGGCGCAAAGAGTGATTGGGCTTTGTGGCTTCTCCTTCTATTGCCGCAAGCTCTCTTCCTCCCATAGCCATTGGCGCATCTTGCTTGAAGGTGGCGCAAGCAAGGAGAAAAGGGATACATCTTGGTGGCATCATCTTCCTCTTCATCCCTTCTTGGCGTTTTCATCTTGGAGGTGGCGCAATAGAAGTGGAGTGAAGGATTGATTCTCTTCCCGAGGCTAGCACCAAGCGTGGAAGGGAGCAACGATCAAGGAGTCGACGCGTGGACACTTGTAGAGGGCGAATACTTGGGCGCCTTCAACATGGCTTCGACATCTAGACAAGCGAAAGAGGTATAACTCTATCACATCCTTGTGTGTACTCACTCGCATGGATCCTTGGGACCAGAATGTGTTTCGGGTGTAATGCTTCTTCCGCTGCGTCCTGGGACTGCAAAATTTTAAATTACACCCGGCATTCCCTAACAACGTTTACGCTTGACCCGAACACAACTCATTTATATATATGGGTCAATGTATAAAACAAGAAAACGAGCCACTTATTTAAATGGGTTATATGAAAAAATTAACATGTTTAATAAATAGGTCGTGTCATATGACACAACACAACACGACATGATATGACACGACTAATAAAAATGACTTATATAATGAGTATTTAAATTTTAACAACTACATCATCAAATTGAATAGAAACTATAAAAGTTTAACAAATCATCAACACTATAATAAATCTAATCGAAACAATTGCATCAGTAGAATATACTTACAGCTACAAAAACAACAGCTAGACATTTCAAATCTTATTAAGTTCAAGCAGATCAACATCTTCCTTTGAGATTTATAAATCAATTTGATCCATGTAGTTATTTACATACAACAAAGAAGATGCAACTCAGATTTAGTTCCAGTCAAGCATGTGCAGCAGCCACAAGATTTCATTCTCAGATGTGTTCATAATTTGTGCTATTTTATTCGTGTCTATGTGATGACACCAAAATTTATAGTAAATTTTATGCCATTTGATAGACTTTTTGTGTCATATTCATACACTTTGCTTATTCTTAAACCTTTTTTATCAAATACTGTGAAATCTACACTCTTTTTGGTTTTTGATGATTTTCAGGTAAAATGGCATGATTTTCAGGCGTTTTCAAGCAACTCCAGATGCATGAATGAATTCCCACCATCAAACGAAGATTACATGTCAAATTTCACGCAAATTGGAGTATCACAGTAAATTATGGCACTACCGTAATCCAAATTACGGTACCGTTGTTTCACTGCACTTACAGAAGAAACCACGGTACTGTCGTAATTTCCGGATGCTACCGTATTTTCGGACGAATTTAAACAGAAAGTTTCGGAAGAATTACGACACTGCCGTAATGGATTTCACGGGCCGTATTTCGAGTTGATTTTTCACCGGAGAGATTTGACAAAAATACGGCACTCCCGTAATGGATTTCATGGTACCGTAATTTCAGATGATTTCTGTACTGAGAACTTTGCTGAAATTACGGCATTGCCGTAAGGATTATTACGGCTGTAATTCTATTCCTGGCACGCGATTCTTCCGGATAGTTTGAAGCCCGATTTTTGCACGATCAATTGCGAGCGACCCAAACCACTAAATTGAGATCTGTAAGAAGGAGAAGGGGAGTTCGGATCGAGAGGAAGCGACACAGACCAAAAGCCCTAATTTTCATCCATTGTCGAGAGAGAAATCGTGATTCTCACCGCCGCCCTAGGTTTCGCTGCCGGGAAGCATACAGCGCATCTCCGGCCGTGAAATTTGAAGGGAAGTTGCGCATAGAGGAGGAGAAGATACCCCAGAAGTTTCAGAGTGAAAGGAAGCCGATCTGAGGAGAAATCAACAAAAGCACGCTGCCGACCACTATTCACGCTGAAATTACGGCTGTAATTTCCATTACAGTCGTGCTGTGTTTAGTAATTTCTTCCTTCTCTTCGATTTTTGATCCCTCTGAACCATGGATTATTGTAATCTTTCTACCATGCTAGCTTAAACTTCTTTTGGGACATGGGGAAGTAATTCCCTTTGATTTCTTAATGACTAAATAAATCTTTCATTATTTCATCATGTATAATTTTAGTATGATAATTCTACTTCTGTGATGATTGCTTTTTAATTCTCCATAGATTCATATTATCAAACATGTTTTAGAGTTTTCGCAATAAGGACCGAGAGGTGATTTGCTTGAGAACTTGGAACCCTAAAATTGAATGTTATGAACTCACCGTAAGAAATTAGGTTTGTTCTTATTTCTTAATTTTAGTAGTTTAATGCCATGATTGATAATCTGATCTAGGATTGAGTTAATGAAACAAACATGATGATATTGCAAGAAATTGAATATTAGATTGTTGGAGAACCTTAAGCAGAACCTGTGTTGAGATTCGGATGCACGAAAGTGATCCTTGAGTTTCCACTTGAGATTATTAACTTAGAATTCGGATGCATGAAAGTGATCCTTGAGTTCTTTGTTGATGATTCACTTTTATTTAACAATCGAATAGATCCTTCATGAAAGTGAGGATTGGTTCTTGTAAATTGTTTACGCGAAAGCAAGATGCTTTCTTTATTAAGTGAATTATATCTTTATCATAATGAAATTAGACTGACGAACTTCTATTCATATCTAGTCATGGAAATCAAAGTGAATGAAACCCTAGTCCCAGTTTCTCTTTCTGATATCTTCGTGTAGCCTTCGATAGTTTACTTTCATATTTCTGATTGCCTAGCTAGTAAGAAATTAATTATTTAGTACTTGGCAAACGAGGTCTCTGTGGTTCAATTCTTTTTATTACTTCGAGTATCCGTGCACTTGCAGACAACAACACTTTGCGACTCACAAAAATAGACACGCTTATTGTTTGTCCCTGTGAGAAAGAAAACATTGGTTCCACTTTGATTTTCATCTTGTATTCATCACTCTCCAGGTGCACCTTCAAAGCCTCGGATATTCTAGATGGTGGGTTCATGATCCCTCTCTGAAGAACATTGCTTGAGAAAACTTCAGAAAATATCAATGTCTGCTTAGACCAAAGGCCAATAAAGAATTCCAAGTCATGAAATGAAGCAGTCTGGATCCTGCAAATGCTAGAGAGAATCAGATAAACATAGAAGTACAAAGAAGCAATTGCATCAATAGAATATACTTATAATGCATCTGTAGAATATATCTTTGAAGCTGCTAAGAATATACTTGCAACTATACCATTTTCTTCGAAGTTGCTAAGAATATATCTGGAGCAGGCTTTAAATTCTCAAATGCATCATCAGAAACAATTGCATCAAACCTAAAATGCAGGACAACATTCACATCATTGTTGATTCTGAAAATAATTACAAAATTCCTACTGGTTGAGAAGGATACCTCACTATAGAAGGAAAATATCATTCAGTATAGGAAAATATCAACAGTTATAACTTATAAAAGATAATTTTACCATAGAGGACTAACCATATAAAGAACACTATAAGTCTACAACCACATCATTCAAAAACTTAAATAAAAAAACGTCAAAATCCACAATAAGTAAATTCATCACATCATCATACAACCACAATAAGTAAATTCATCACATCCTCATACATCATTCCATACCCATATTGACATAAGTTAATTTATTAAGTATAAAACATTCAAAAGAGTTTATCACAATCTTGAAGTAGTCATTGAAATCCTAGATCCTGCAAATGCCAGAGAGAATCAAATAAAAGAAGAAAAAAAAACCAAAGAAAGGAACCTATAGATGAATTGAACATTGGAGGTTTTCTTGAGAGGCAAAATATTCAATGCATAAAACTAGAGAGGCAAAATTTTAATCTTACATCAAAATATTCAAAAGAGTATCATATAATTTCTTGAGCTTTTGCCTCCTACTAGGCCTTACAAAAGATCAAAAATATAATCAATAGATTATATTAATTGCATAAAAAGTAGAGGTGTAAAATTTTAAAATAATAACATGTCTTACCTTACACTACCACAACATTCTTTTAGTGAAATATCATCTTCACCTATTTCCAAATTCATCACATCCTCAGTGAGTTCATCCATAGATACCTTTTTTTCACTTTCTACTTTTATTTACAAAATAGAGATTAGGCAACATATAAAAATACAATTAAGTTTCGAAGTAAAACACTATAAGTCTATAACTATAGCCCAAAATAAATATTTTAACTAACTTACTAGCTTCTCCATATAACTAATCTCATGTACATAAAAGTGCTTCTACAACAACTGGTTTTAATGAGCTACAATATTGGTCAAGCACTCGTCCACCACTACTAAATGTAGATTCTAATGCAATTGTTGAGATAGGAATAGCTAGAATATCATGAGCCATAATTGAAAGAATAGGAAACCTTTGACTATTCATCTTCCAATAGTCTAAGATATCCAATTTTAATGCTCTTTCGAGTCTTGGCTCATCTAAATACTGCTCTAGTGATGACTTGCAAAAAGTAATTCCAAATTTATCACTTTCAAAAGAATCAAATTCCTATTTAAAATAAAAAACCATTAACATTAAGAATAAAATCATAAACAATCAGTAAATCAATTTAAAGCATTTAAATTAAACTAACTTGTAGCAATTGTGTTTGATAATTACAAGACCCCTCACTCATAGGCAGTAATGTTGAAGTTCTAATTTGATGACTTGATGGCTCATTAGAGCTTTTTGCTGCATATTCATTATAAAGTTCAAATAATTTATCTCGGACTTCTACAAACTCATGTGAACTCGAGCCATACAACTTCTTATAACTCCAATCTATAAAGTGTATTTTATAGCGGGGGTCCAACACCAAAGCTATAGCTAAAATAATGCTAAATTTAGACCAATATTTGTAAAACTTTTCAAACATTGGAATTTCCATTTTTCTCATGAATACATCATCCCCTTCCATACTTTCTTTCAGAGTCATATAAGCTATAAAAATAGATGAAAAATATAAATTTGCTATTGGATGTTTGACTCCTGAAAAAACACAAGTAATATCATAGGAAACTCTTAAAAATATCATAATTTTTAGAATCTTCTCCTACTCTTCCACTGATGGACAATACTTATAGTTGGAATCACTCAATTGTAAAATGACAGAATACTTGGTGATAGTAAACACAACTCTCTAACATAAGATATGTTGAGTTCCATCACGTTGGTACATCTTGCCTCAATCATTTCTTTCCATCCATGTTCAAGTAATTAACTGCTTCCAAAAAAAATTTCTTTCTTACTTGGAAGCCTTTAATGTACTTGACACTTTCACGAGTTTTTTCAAATAGCATTGTCAACTTCTTTTAGCCCATCTTGTACAATCAAATTAAGAATATGGGCACAACAACGAATATGGAAAAACTTGCCACCACATAAAAGAGCATTTGAATCATTTAACTTACCTTTTAACAATCCTACAAAGGTATCATTCGCAGATACATTGTCCAAAGTAATTGTAAATAATTTTTTCTCAATTCCCCAATCAACTAATAAAGAACTAATTTTCTAAGTCAATGCAACATCGCCGTGTGGTGGAGGCATATAAGAAAAGTTCAACAAACGCTTCTATAAAGTTCAATTTTTATCAACAAAATGAGCAATAAGGGATAGAGAGCCATCAATGGCAATTGATATCCAAAAATCAGAAGTTAGAGAAATTCTACTATCAATGTGATCATCAAACATGTTCTTAATTCTAAGTTTTTCCCGTCTATACATCTTCAACATACTAGCCTTGATAGTATTTCTAGTAACCATAACACAAGTGTCACGCAAGACTGTTGGGAAACCCCGGGGACATTTTACAATTTTCAGAGCCATGGACATACATTTTACGCAGCGGAAGAATGTCCCCGAAACAGGCTAGTCCCAAAAACCCAGTGAAGATCTCTTGCGAGGGGGTCGACACGATGTGATAGTAAGTACCTTTAAGCAATTGGAAGCCGATGTCGATGAAGGCGCCCAAGTGTTCGCCCTCTGCAGTCTCGCACACACGGATTCCTCAAGTTTTCTTCTTCCTCGCCCGGTGCTAGCCTCGGGAAGAAGATCCATACCTTAGGAGAGTCCTCCAAGCAACTTGCGCCACCACCAAGATGTGATGCGCCAAGGAGATGGAAGGAGAAGACAACGCCGCAAGCCTTCTTGTTCCTTTGCGCCAAGGAAAGGAAGAGAAGAAGCATGCTTGCGCCCTTGATGGAAGAAGAAGAGCTCTAAGCTCTCCAAACCGTCGCCCTCTAATGCTTCACGCCTCCAAGGAATTAGCATCATCAAGAGAGGGGGCGGCAAGGGCTTATTTATAGGAGCAAGAGGCGGTTAGGGGAGAATGGCAAGTGTTGACAATTAGGGCATGATTCTAGGAGATTATCCAATCAAATATATTGATTAAATCTCCACTCCCATATGCGCCTAAGACTTGCCAAAGCAAGCATCAGCCATATGCGCCCATATCATGCCATATGAGGCATTAATCCCATCCATGCGCCTAGACCTAGTCAAGGCAATATGATGGATTGCCTAATGTGGCTTGGGCGCAAGTCCTAATCCAATTAGGACTCTAATTATGTTAATAATCAGCCCACAATTGTCAAACACAATCCAATCAATTATCTTGTGTGATTTAATCAAATCCAATTTGATTTAATCACCTAGGAGATACCAAACAAGGCATAGGCGCAAATTCTAGTCCAACTAGAATCCCATATGCGCCTATCCCATTAATTCATCCCCATTATACCCTTCAAGCCTCTTAGCCCTTCAATACAACTTATTAGCAAGCCCAACTAAGCAATGGGCCAAGCCCAAAGTCCATTATGCATGTTAACCAAGCTATTGGATCCAATCCAATTTAACCCATGGTTAAATGAGGCTAACCATGGTTAATTTGATCGATATGCCAAAAATAGAAGTTGGCCCCAATATGTTTCTTCCATCTCATCAGGCCCATTGGCACTGATGAAATCTCCCAAATAGATCAGAGTTATCCAATAACTCGATCTAAAGGCTACCCGATCAATATGAAAACTCGAGTATCAAGGTGTGCGACCCTGTAGGTTCCTCTAACGCTGGCAGTGCTGACCAAAGGTCATCACAAGCAGTGAGTGGCACCTAGCAGTGCATCGCTGCTACCCAGGTTATTGGAATGGATATCGACATCGACATCCCCATCATCGCAACTAGGTACAGATGCATTACAGTCTCTTTGCCGTACTGATATCCGATTGGACAAGTGTGTCACCACTTGTTTTCATCCAATCACATGGCTATGACTAAAACAGGTTCTCACCTGGGTATGGCCATACACTCTCAGTCATAGAACCATAAGGGAGCTCCATGGATATCATACTTCCCGAAGGAAGGGGCAAATCCTATGTCTGTCCATTGACCTTCTCATATGGGTCGTGACATGCTCAATGACAACCGTTATGACCTCCCAACTACGGCAAGGTGTTAGGTTGCATCAAAGCAAGTCCCTAACCATATAGAATGGTCAATGACCTCAAGTCAAGGGATCAATGCATCTCTTGTCACTTGTGAGGATAACTCATGACACCAAGTCATAGCCTCACAGCGGGTCTATCCAGTATATCCTCCAATGATATACCCATGTGTCTGCGTTAGCACCACGTGCCTAACCAACCCACATACCAGTCTCACAAGTACCAGAGTTGTCCCATATCTACTCAGGTACATCGACTGGGGACTACAGTTCGAGCACAGATCCAATCTGTCTCCAGGGACATTATCATGTAAGTACACAATCGCAGGTGTAGACAAACAATGATAACGACAATGCCAGAAAGATATATATTAATATCAGAGTCAAGTAGTACAAAGATGGACCAAAACTAGGTCCTAGGGCATATACACCAACAAAGACTTGATATCATGATAGTCAACAAATGATAACGGCAGTCATACATGACAATCACACTAACAAGCAACTCACAAAATATTATGGGATCAAAGGTTGTCTTCTTTAAAGCCAAATCATTATTTAAAATCATTTGGCCTACACCTTGAATATTTTTTCTTACACAAGTATCAATATGCCTTCTTAAGTTGCTTGTTCCGTATTTACTATCACATAGAAAAACTGAATTGCATCTTTTACATTTGCATCTTGCTTTTCAATCAGCTGATTTTTCAATACTCTCAAAGTGTTGACATACAGTTGAGGTTAATTTTGTTTTTTTTTTCATTTTTTGTTAGTGTCAGTATTCATAGAGTCTAAATTGTCTATCTTAGTCTCAACAGTATTATCCTCCTCAACTGAAATTATATTTTTATCCTTACTGGTAGATTCCAGGTTAACTTCTAAATTTGCCATCTGCATAAAAAATAATTAACAATTAAACATGCACTCCAGCAGACAGAAGAAAGGGGTTGCGAAAGAAAGGGGCGGTGACTCAGCGAGTGGTGATGGCGGTTTTGCAGTTCAGAAGAAAGGGGGCAGTGGCAGCAGCAAGTAGAAGAAAGAAGCAGTGATTGTAATTCTACAGACAGACCAGCGGACGAGTGTGTGGGAGTCGGGACTGCAAGTTGGGGGCGGAACGGTGGAGCAAGATTCTAGAAGAAGGGTTAAACCATTAAGGCATGTGGCAGAGTGGGAGGCGGGAGCGCCGGAGCAGGATAGTGGTAGTCGAGATAGGGTATTAGGTATTTAGGGTTGGCTCTAGCGGAATGGCGGACGAGATGAGTGTGCGGTGCAGGAGGCGAGAGCACCGAAGCGGGACAATAGGAGTCGAGAACTCGAGATAGTTAGAGATTTAGGGTTGGCTGATGACGGAGTCATGGACACCAATGAAGAGGGCCTAACCCCTCTAGATGATGCTTGGAAGGACTCCCCAGGACTAGAAGAAGACTCCCCGTGACGTTCGGCGCAACTGGAGCTCTATAGACCTCGACACGGCCAGGCCGTGTTCGCTGACACGGCCATGACACGGTCACCCAGAGACGCGAATGCGGACACTGCCCGCAGCACGCCCGTGCTAGCCGCCATGATGAGCTCGACAGGATTCGACCTCAGCGATCACGGTCGTGACAAGGGACACGGCCAAACCGTGACCAGCGCGACATCCGGCATCGCCAGCCAGCCCCAACACGGCCAAGCCGTGACCAAGAACACGGCCGTGCCCAAACTTTCTATGGATTTTGGACACCAAATTATGGCCCGTAAATCTGGTGACGGCCCTGCCGTAATTACCGATCACGGGCAGTCCATGAAGACGAACACGGCCGTGACACAGTCCAGCCAGAACGCGAGCGCGAACACGGCCCGCAACACGCCCGTGCCCAATTCGCAGGAGCCCGCACTACTCCAACACGGCCATGACGGAAAGCACAGCAAGGCCGTGACCAGTCCGCCGACAGATGACATCTTGGACACCCCCGTGCCTCCTGCCGTGTTCGACCCAGTGCCACTCCATCACGCCCATGACAACAAACACGGCCAGGCCGTGTCTGCCTCGAAAGTGCGCCCGGGTCCAATTTTTTAGGAACTTCGACGCTCGCAATGGTCATCGCGCCCTCCAGACCATTTTGTGGGAACGATGAGCCCTTCTACCGCCACGATGTGCCTCGTTCGCTCCATCCATGTGCCTTCCCCAACACCATCGGAGCCCCTTCACCCCATCAACATCACAAGAGGGCCGCCCCAAGACCCGACATTGGATCGCTACAACAATCGTGTCCTTAACTCGGCCTATGAGACCGTCACCAACACTCAGAACCAGCCCACGATTAGCTGCTTTTGTCGTTTCATCGTGGCCTGCTCGGAGATGGTGTAGCCCACCGACGTCAGCCCGTTTAGCGGCCCAACGCCCCAGATCACGCGCTCTATCACTTGGTAACTTCCCCTACAGCAGTTGGTAGTTTGCTTTTAGTTAGTTTCTTACTTTTCAGGTTGTTAGAAGGTATCTTGACCTTCTTTTAGGTGGTTAAGATTGGTTGTCTTATTCACCAACCCCCTTGTGCAAATCATGTGAGTCCCCTCTCCCTCTTGATCTATAAAAGAGGACTGAGGTTGTTTGTTTTCCCTTAACTTGGTTGTAGTAGTTGCCTTCCCCCACGCGAAGGCCTAGGTCCTCCAACTTCGAGGAACTCGCCTAGGGTTCTCTCGTCTTTGTATGCTACAATTTTCTGCATTCAATCAAAACACCCGGAGAACCCTCACCGGGCTCCGGGTCCTTTTCAAACGACTTCGCCATCTTCTCCTACGCTTCCGACTATGGGTCTTGGGCTTGCGGATCACCGCCTTCATAGTATCGTAAAGGTTCCGGCTACGCGCGCTTGCAAAAAAATATTGGCTCTACGAGTAAGGTGAGTAATTTCCATAGTATTCGAACCGTTGATTCCTCCGCACGTTTGGGTATTGCTCAAGAAAAATCTTTCCGCCACTCTCACCAAGTTTCTCGTGGATTTCCCAGTCGCACGCGTTTTACTTCCCTCGCCTCAAGACCCTCTCTCATTTTTTGCATCATCGACTAGTCCCCTTAGAGTACGGAACATGCCGCCTACACCCGCTACCTCAAATTTAGTATCAGAGGGAGGTTGGAGCTAACTCTTGTCTAGCTCCGCCGATCTCTTCATTGCATCTCATTCGGTTTCTCCGGCTTTGTTTTCCTCATACATACGCATTATCTTCATCATGACCACTAGATCAGGCACCTCATATCAGAACCCCTCTTCCCAAGTGCCCGTTACGACTGAAGAGAGTCCTCTCCCTAGGATGGAGTCGGTTGATTCATTGTCCACACGCTTGGAAGCGATGGAGACCATGTTTTAGCGCCTAATGTCATCAGTCCAACATCTCACGGACCAAGTGGCGGAACTCCGGTCTAAACCCGCTGAGGGTCATCCCTCGTTTAGTGCTCCACCTCCGTTGGCCCCACTGCGCATGCAGGCCATCGAGTCCCCCCGGTTCGACCCCTTTGTAGACGAGTCTGCATGGGCTGAGGAGGCTCCTCCCCCATGTTGCCCACTCCCGCACAGCCGCGAGGATGACGAAGTCCGCCGGCTCACACGCATTGACCCGCCTATCTTTAATGGTAGTCTTGACCCCTGCGCCTTCCTTGATTGGGCGGCTGCTGTAGATAACTATTTCAAGTGGAGTGCCATGTCCGACCACCTTAAGGTCAGCTACGTGAGTCTTTTCCTCACCGGCCCCACTCGGTTGTATTGGAAAAACGTGGAGCGTCAACTTGTTAATCAGTGTCTTCCCCCCATCACTCGGTGGGAGGAGATGTGTTGCCGACTGAAGGAGAAGTATGTGCCCCCTACCTATAGACAGCAACTCCTAGATAACTATTGCGCTATCACCCAAGGCTCCGACTCCATTGACGAGTACCATACTCACTTCGACAAGCTCGGTATTCCGTGTAACCATAAGGAAGATCCCGCCTTCACCTTGTCCCGCTTTAAGCGTGGACTTCGCGAAGAGATTCGTCGCATGCTGCCCTCTCACGGCCTTGACTCGGTCATCTTGATCCTTAACCATGCTCGCGATATTGAGCGGGACCTGCGTTCCGCGTGCACTCGCACGGAGTCGGGACCCCTGTTTCACCCCGTTTACGCGCTGTTGGGAAACCCCGGGGACATTTTACAATTTTCAAAGTTATGGACATACATTTTTCGCAGCGGAAGAATGTCCCTGAAACAGGCCAGTCCCAAAAACCCAGTGAAGATCGCAAGCAAGGGAGTCGACACGATGAGTTAGGAAATACCTTAAGAGCAATATGGAGCGACGCCGATGTAGGCATGCAAGTGTGCGCCCTCTGCAGTCTCGCACACACGGATCTCTTGAGTTCTCTTCTTCCACGCCCGGTGCTAGCCTCGGGAAGAAGATCCAAGCCTTAGGGAGATGTTTTACTTCTCTTGCGCCACTCAGAGAAAAGATGCGCCAAGTGAAGAGGGAAAACCGCCCAAGCCGCCAAGCCCTAGATCTCCTTGCGCCAAGAGGAAAGGAGGAAGAGGGTTACGGTTATGGAAGATGCGCCCTTGCTCCAAGCACTCGCCCCTCTCCTTGTGTTCACGCTTTCAAGGATTAATTACACACAAGAGGGGGCGACTAGGGTCATATTTATAGGGCAAGAGGCGGTTAGGGTAATGGCTAGGATCATGACAAGTGTAGGGCTAGGATGAGGAGGTTTGAGATAAGGAAAGTCTCCAAGACATTTCCATAATTCTCATTCAACCTTACCTTTTGTTCCCACGCCTTTCCTTGTGTGCCAAGGCCTTGCCTTGCGCCTCAAGCAATGCCATAGAGGCATGCATTCCATCCTAGGAAGAGAGGGGGAGGCACCCTTTACTTCCATAATGAAGCAAAGGCGCCAACATGACCCCATTATGCCCCTAGGCGCCTAATGGTTCATGTTTCTCCCCATTATACACTTTTAGCCTCTCATCTCTTCATGAGAACTTGTTATTGGGCCTCATTGGATAATGAGCTAGCCCAAACATCATTGCATAGGTTGATTAAGCACTTGGATCCAATCCAATGCAACCCTAATCCAAATGTGACCAACCATGGTCAAATACGGGTCAACCTGCCAAAAATGAAGTTTGGCTCCAATAACATTCTTCCATCTCATCAGGCCCATTGGCACTGATGAAATCTCCCAATTAGATCCGAGTTATCCAATAACTCGATCATAAGGCTTCCCGATCAATACGAGAACTCAAGTATCAAGGTGTGCGACCCTGTAGGTTCCTCTGACGCTGGCAGTGCTGACCAAAGGTCATCACAAGCAGTGAGTGGCACCTAGCAGTGCATCCCTGCTACCCAGGTCGTTGGAATGGATATCGACATCGACATCCTCATCATCGCAACTAGGTACAGATGCATTACAGTCTCTTTGCCGTACTGATATCCGATTGGACAAGTGTGTCACCACTTGTTTTCATCCAATCACATGGCTATGACTAAAATAGGTTCTCACCTGGGTATGGCCATACACTCTCAGTCATAGAACCATAAAGGAGCTCCATGGATATCATACTTCCTTAGGGAAGGGGCAAATCCTATGTCTGTCCATTGATCTTCTCATATGGGCCGTGACTGTTGGGGTATGCCCTTAAGACTAATGTTTGAGGTCTTGGGATTGTAACAGTATCATGTAATAAACTGTTATGTTTATAAAGGCATGGTTGTTATTCAGTAAGCTACATTGTCTGCTGCAATATATGTTCTTCTGAATAATGTCTCAAAGCTGTTCAGCTAGGCTGACATGCAGTTATGTCCTTAGTCGAGATATCTTGGTGAACATGAGACTGTTGGGGTATGCCCTTAAGGCTAATGTTTGAGGCCTTGGGATTGTATTAGTATCATGTAATAAACTCTTAAGTTTATAAAGGCATGGTTATTATTCAGGTTGTTACCTTGTCTGCTGTAATAAGTGTACTTCTGAATACTGTCTCAAAGCTGTTCAGCTAGGCTGACAGGCTATATGTCCTTAGTCGAGATATCTTGGTGAACATGAGACAGCCTTGATATGATTGAGACTAATATGAGTGCTAATCTTATAGGATGCTTCGAGCATGGAATAAGACGTAGACTCATGGGTACATTGGATGTACTGGACAGACCCTACTGGGATATTCCATTGCTTGTCACAATGTGAATGATCCTTGTAAGCAGCAAGTGGCACATGTCCTCTGACTTGAGATCACTTGTGTTTCTGAATGATGATTGTCATTGTCTTGAGGTAGTTCAATATCATTTGAAACATAATGATTATAGACTATCTTGGATGGTGAGCTTGAATCAGGTTAGGGCACTAGTGATAGACATAGGATTGCCGTCTCCTTGTTTAAGGAGTGTAGTGTTCTAAGGGCCCCCCTATATGAGATGATTGAGATAGTGTATGGCCATACCCAGATGACTATGTGCATCTGATCTAATCATGCTCATCGTATTGGAGTTACAAGCTTGACCCGCTTGTCCAATAAGAACATCCAGTGGCAAAGGACACATGTATGCCTTGTGAATTGAGTCACACTTGTGCTATGGTTTGGGAGTAGTCTTGGAAGACTCTTTCCTTTATATCGGGAGACAGTGATGTGTTGCTAGATACCCCTCACTGATCGTGATAACGTAAGTTATCGTTACCGACATTTAAAGGAAACCCTCAGGGTCGCACAATTTGGTGATATGGCTTCCTTAAGTCAGATCGTGTGGACTGAATTGTTTTGGTTCAGTTTAAAGAGATTTAATCTCTGATTGTAAGTGAGATCTGGTCTGATCATGTTTGATTGATTAGAGCTTTAGATCGGTAAGCTTCGATCGAGAGAGATGATGCTAGATCGATGCGATCAGAAGCGTCAGATGATGAATGGTCAGATCTAGGACCTTGGGGTCTAATTTGATCTAGACTTAATTTATGGGCTGATTTGGTTTCGCTATTGAACCAAGGATATTGAACCGGCTCATGGGTTGAGCGCTTGGTTCAAGAGGGAGAAGAGGTTGCGTTTGGTTCATGGAAACGTGAACGCCAACTCTTAATCGTTGCCAATTTTGGAAAGTTCCAAAAGCATAACGCATATGCGTTCATGGCTTGATGTCTCTCTAATGTTTTTCGGTTTTGCTTCTTGGACGTGGTTTTGGAACGGCTTGCTCGTGTGGAAGGCATCGTTCTTGCGCCAAGGAAGAAGAGCTCTCGAAAAGAAGGAAGCCCTTTTCATCTAATCTCCTACACACGGTTGAAAAAGCTTGGCAATCTTGCTAGCACAAGAGTTGCGCAAGGAGGAAGCTTTCATCCCTTGTGTGTGATTTCTTTGGAGAAGATCCCTTCGATCTTTCTTCTTCCAAGCCGCACCTTCCCATGGCCATGGTAATGAATCACTCACTTGTTATTCAAGTTGATTATATGAAAGTATAGAATGCGATCTTATGTGGAAACCCTAATTCCGCTGCTATGAGAAAGAAACATATGACTTGCGCCCCCCTCATGAAAGGGGTTCTTCTCACAATAGGTTTTGCGCTCCCCTCCTGAAAGGGTTCCATCAATTGGTATCAGAGCCAATCTATACTTTTTCATATGATTGCTTGCGGTTCTAATGAGTAGATCATCATGTTTGATCCATGAATATGTTGGTGAATAGATCTAAAGGTGATTGCTCACATGCCGAAACCTACATGCTAGTTTAGAACTTAGATGTATGTTTCTTCATGAGTTGCGCAAGATGTATGTTTCTTCATGAGTTGCGCATGTTGTTGTGTTGGCGCATGATAAGTATGTTGAATGGTTGAATGATATTTCATCAAATCTTATACCTACTTGCGCGCAAACATTTAGATCTATATGCATCTACTATAAACCCTTAGATGGGTTGATGGGGCTGAAGTCACCTCTAGGTTAGATCCATTAGTCTGATCAGACCATCTGACAGCTCAGATGGGTTAACCTGATAGCACCTATGCGCAAGCACAAGGTGGCTATAGGTTGACTGCATCTAGGGCGTGTAGCGAGGTCTGGTTGAGACACTACTGAACACACTTGAGTTAGGCCCGGGGTCACACCCGCTTGCCAAAACTCATGGGGGTAGTTCAGCCCTTGGCGCATGCATGGTTGACCATTAGGTCAACTCGGGTCAGTTAGGACTCGGTGCATGCAAGGGCAAAGGATCTAACTAGATGGATGAGTGGATCCCCATCAATGCACCATTGTAAGGTTGTAGGGCTCATAAGGAAATTAAAATTGATGCCATGGGGTTTTCAAAACTTTTAATTTCAAGATGATTGGATCACATGTTGATTGAACCATATGCTTGTCTATTTAGTCTTATGTGGGTTGCCCAATTGTGTGCTGTGCTGGGGCCTGCGTGCCTGGACTTAAAAAAAAATTGTAAATTAATTTGTGATCTGCGAATCACATTGTACTTAATTTATAATATGTTGTTGACCTGCGAGTCAATCTTGTCTAGATAGATCAAATGTACTTTGATTAGACAAGAACAAAGGCACACATCCAAGAGGGGCATTCACCTGGTGGTGCACCTGTGGTGCTCTTGGCGCTAGGGCACTGGGTTGGACCAGATGAGATGCAATGAAGCTCAAGTGAAGACTTAAGTAATATTAAGGTCTTACTAGGGTTCATGGGCTTTTACCACATAAGATCATGCTTTCTACTTATTGCTAATAATTAGAATTGCATATTTATGTTTATCTTCTGCTATAGCCATAGGACATGCCTGATAGTAAGAAGATAAAAGACCGTTAAAATCCAACGCTAACATATCAAGCTCGTAAGCCTTCTGACGCGAAACCTCACCTTTCTGACTATCGTTGGAGCCGTGTTGAACCCACTCAGTGGGCACGTCCATCTATCTTCAGACGGTGCTGGATTTCACCTGCGTGTTACAGAGTTGGGATTTATCCCCTCTCGTTGCTCAGCATAGCACGTGGTGGTCCAGGGAGTAGGTCAGGTCAGCTTGACCATGTAGACTACATATGTGGCGCATATGGTAGCACATGGAGGCAGCCATCTCTGGGATCAGAGACTGTGTTGTACCAACTCAGTTGGCACAGTCTGCTGGATTGCCAAGATGAAGGGGAATCGCACGGGTTGGCGATTGGCTGGGAGAGCCTACCAGAAACTAGTGCTTGTCATCTCTGTGCATCTTATCTCGCCTGAGCGGGACGCGGAGACCAAGTATGAAATCTGGATCCCATCTCACTAAAAGAGTGTTACTCTTTCGGACTGTTTACTGGATTTTTCAGTCAGACAAAATAGTGAGAAAAGAATCTTTCTTAAAGTCCTGGATTGATTCTGAAACATTGATACTAACCTTGCTGTTCTTGCTTGTTGTAGATTCCTGCAGCAACGAACACCATGAGCTTCAATGTGCGATCCCTACTGGAAAGGGAGAAGTTTGCTGGGCCGAACTTCTCTGACTGGTTCGGACACCTTAAGATCGTTCTTAAGGCAGAGAGGAAACTGTATGTCCTCGAGACGGCGATACCGCCGCAGCCCGCTCCGAACGCCGCAAGGGCGGTTCGGGATGCCTATGAAAAGCACGTCAATGATAGCATTGATGTCGCTTGCCTGATGCTAGCGTCTATGACGCCACCGCTGCAGCGTCAGCATGAGGATATGTCGGCTATAGAAATTATAGCGAACCTCAAGATGCTGTATGCTGCACAGGCGAGGACAGAACGCTATAATCTGACAAAGCTCTTCTTTCAGAGCAAACTGGCTGAGGGGAGCCCAGTGGGAGCTCACGTGCTCAAGATGATTGGGCACAAGGAGGCTCTGGAGAAACTGGGGCATACCGTCAACCAGGAGCTTGCTGTAGATATTATTCTGCAGTCTCTTCCGCCTTCTTTCGATGCGTTCATCATTAACTTTAATATGAACAAAATCGATTGTACGCCGGCAGAGCTGCTGAATATGCTCTTGACTACTGAGGAAACTCTGAAGGGCAAGCCTTCAACCTCTGTCTTAATGGTTCCTTTTAGGAACAAGAAGAAGGGGAAGAAGGGCAAGGCCCCTGTCAAGAATTACAGCAAGGCCCTGAAACAGAAGGTGAAGCGGTCGAAGGACAACAGGTGTTTCCACTGTGGCCAGCTGGGTCACTGGAAAAAGGACTGTAAAGCGCTCCAAGGAGATAAGAGGGGAAGCATCGCTTCTGGCTCAGGTATATACGTGACGGAAGTCATGGTTTCATCTTCTTCTATATCATGGGTGTTGGACACTGCATGTGGAGTTCACATTTGTTCAAATGTGCAGGAACTCAAGAGAAGAAGGCAGGTGGGACAGCATGAGGTAGACCTACGCGTTGGAAACGGGGCACGGGTTGCTGCGGTTGCTGTAGGAGACTATTTCATTACTTTACCATCTGGCATTGTATTAGAATTAAACAATTGTTATTTTGTACCCAGTATTACCAAGAATATTATCTCTATTCCTGCTCTTGTCAGGAAAGGATTTGCCTTTGAATGCAAGATTTCAAAGTGTATTTTGACTTATGATAATATTGTGTATGCCACTGGTTCAATTAACAATAGGTTATTCATGTTGGACATGGAATATTCTATACAAAACATTGATAATAAGAAAGCCAAGTATGCTGATGACAGCACCTTGCTATGGCATAGTCGTTTAGGCCATATAAACGAGAAGCGCATTAAGCGGTTGCATGAACATGGACTGCTGGGATCATTCTCCTATGAGGAGATTGATACATGCAAAGCTTGTTTGATGGGTAAAATGACGAAGTCTCCTTTTCCTCACAAAGGTCAGAGGACTTCAGGTTTACTTGACCTTATACACAGTGATGTGTGTGGGCCATTTAGTAAACATGCCAGAGGTGGCTATCAGTACTTCATTACCTTTACTGATGATTTCAGTAGGTATGGGTATGTCTATTTGATGAGACATAAAAGTGAATCTTTTGACAAGTTCAAAGAGTTCAAAAATGAAGTACAAAATCAGTTAGGCAGAAATATCAAGGCACTTCGTTCTGATCGAGGTGGTGAATACCTAAGTCATGCATTTACTGACTATCTGAAAGAGTGTGGGATTATCTCACAGCTCACTCCGCCAGGAACACCGCAATGGAATGGTGTGTCCGAGAGGAGAAATAGAACGTTACTTGATATGGTTCGTTCTATGATGAGTCAGGCTACTCTTCCATACTCCTTTTGGGGTTTTGCACTGGAAACAGCTGCAAAGGTACTAAACCGAGTGCCATCCAAGGCAGTTTCAAAGACGCCATATGAGTTATGGTACGGGAAACAGCCTAGCTTGACGTTTATCAGGATCTGGGGTTGCGAGGCTTATGTCAAAAAGCTCGCCTCTGGGAAACTAGAGAGCAGATCTGATAAATGTATCTTTGTCGGTTACCCTAAGGAAACTAAGGGTTATTATTTCTACGATCCCAAAGAGAACAAGATATTTGTTGCTCGGACGGCCATATTTCTTGAGAAGGAGTTTCTTCTGCAAGAGGCCAGTGGGAGAGAAATAAAGCTGGATCAGATTCCAGAGGAAGGACAAAGTAGTCAGGCAGAGTTGGATGTGCCTGAGCCAGTAGATCAGGTTACTGAACAACCTGAGGCTCAGATATCACGGGAACCGCGAAGATCGGGTAGGATCCGTCGACAGCCTGAGCGCTATGACGGAGTCTACATCATTGATAATGATGAACCCCTAACTTATGCGGATGCGGTCAGTGGACCGGAGTCAGCTAGATGGCTTGATGCTATGCGAGCCGAGATGGACTCCATGTCAGATAACCAAGTCTGGGATTTGGTTGATCCGCCTCCGGGAGTAATCCCTATAGGCTGTAAATGGATCTTCAAGAAGAAGATTGACATGGATGGTAACGTGGTTACCTATAAAGGCAGGCTAGTTGCGAAAGGTTTCAAACAAATCTACGGGATAGATTATGATGAAACTTTCTCTCCTGTAGCCATGTTTAAGTCTATTCGGATTCTTTTCGCGATAGCTGCATATTACGATTATGAGATCTGGCAGATGGATGTGAAAACAGCTTTCCTTAATGGAAATCTGGATGAGGATGTGTATATGACACAACCGGAAGGTTTCAACAATCCAGCAGATCGTCATAAAATATGCAAGTTAAAGAAGTCCATATATGGACTTAAACAAGCATCAAGAAGCTGGAATATTCGTTTTGATGAATCAATCTCTGAGTTTGGTTTCATCAAGAACGAAGATGACCCGTGTGTATATAAGAGGTTTAGTGGGAGCGTAATTACATTCCTAATCCTCTACGTCGATGATATCTTAATCATTGGAAATGATATTCCTGAATTGCATGCTGTTAAGGCATGGTTAGGAAAATGTTTCCAGATGAAAGATTTAGGAGAAGCAGCCTATGTACTAGGTGTGAAGATCTACAGGGATAGATCTAAAAGGCTTCTCGGGCTGTGCCAGAGTACTTACATCGATAAGGTCCTGGAGAGATTCCATTTAGAGAATTCTAAACGTGGATATCTTCCAGTCAGACATGGTCTGAATCTTTCGAAGAGTCAGTGTCCACAAACACAGACTGAGAAAGATGAAATGGACAATACGCCTTATGCTTCGGCTATTGGGTCCATTATGTATGCGATGTTGTGTACTCGCCCAGACGTCGCTTACGGGTTAAGCGTGACCAGTCGATTCCAAAGTAATCCAGGTTTGGCGCACTGGATTGCGGTCAAGAACATTTTAAAATATCTGCGGAGGACCAAAGATATGTTCTTGATATATGGTGGTCAGGAAGAACTCAGTATAGAGGGATATACTGACGCTTCGTTCCAGTCGGACCAGGATGATTTCCGATCGCAATCAGGCTATGTTTTTAGCTTGAATGGTGGAGCAGTGGTGTGGAAGAGTTTCAAACAGTCAACTGTTGCTGATTCCACAACAGAAGCCGAGTATGTTGCAGCCTCGGAAGCATCTAAGGAGGCAGTGTGGATTCGTAAGTTCGTGAGAGAACTTGGTGTCGTTCCTTCGAGTGCAGATCCTTTGGTTATCTTCTGTGATAACACTGGAGCCATCGCACAAGCAAAGGAACCGCGGTCGCACCAGAAGTCCAAGCACATACAGAGACGGTTTCACTTGATCCGGGAGATCATTGATCGAGGCGAGATCAAAATATGCAAGGTTCATACAGATGACAATCTGGCAGACCCACTTACCAAGCCTCTGGCGCAGCAGAAGCATGTGAAGCACTGTAATAATATGGGTTTGAGATTTCTCAACCATTAGATTAAGTGCAAGTGGGAGATTGTTGGGGTATGCCCTTAAGGCTAATGTTTGAGGCCTTGGGATTGTATTAGTATCATGTAATAAACTCTTAAGTTTATAAAGGCATGGTTATTATTCAGGTTGTTACCTTGTCTGCTGTAATAAGTGTACTTCTGAATACTGTCTCAAAGCTGTTCAGCTAGGCTGACAGGCTATATGTCCTTAGTCGAGATATCTTGGTGAACATGAGACAGCCTTGATATGATTGAGACTAATATGAGTGCTAATCTTATAGGATGCTTCGAGCATGGAATAAGACGTAGACTCATGGGTACATTGGATGTACTGGACAGACCCTACTGGGATATTCCATTGCTTGTCACAATGTGAATGATCCTTGTAAGCAGCAAGTGGCACATGTCCTCTGACTTGAGATCACTTGTGTTTCTGAATGATGATTGTCATTGTCTTGAGGTAGTTCAATATCATTTGAAACATAATGATTATAGACTATCTTGGATGGTGAGCTTGAATCAGGTTAGGGCACTAGTGATAGACATAGGATTGCCGTCTCCTTGTTTAAGGAGTGTAGTGTTCTAAGGGCCCCCCTATATGAGATGATTGAGATAGTGTATGGCCATACCCAGATGACTATGTGCATCTGATCTAATCATGCTCATCGTATTGGAGTTACAAGCTTGACCCGCTTGTCCAATAAGAACATCCAGTGGCAAAGGACACATGTATGCCTTGTGAATTGAGTCACACTTGTGCTATGGTTTGGGAGTAGTCTTGGAAGACTCTTTCCTTTATATCGGGAGACAGTGATGTGTTGCTAGATACCCCTCACTGATCGTGATAACGTAAGTTATCGTTACCGACATTTAAAGGAAACCCTCAGGGTCGCACAATTTGGTGATATGGCTTCCTTAAGTCAGATCGTGTGGACTGAATTGTTTTGGTTCAGTTTAAAGAGATTTAATCTCTGATTGTAAGTGAGATCTGGTCTGATCATGTTTGATTGATTAGAGCTTTAGATCGGTAAGCTTCGATCGAGAGAGATGATGCTAGATCGATGCGATCAGAAGCGTCAGATGATGAATGGTCAGATCTAGGACCTTGGGGTCTAATTTGATCTAGACTTAATTTATGGGCTGATTTGGTTTCGCTATTGAACCAAGGATATTGAACCGGCTCATGGGTTGAGCGCTTGGTTCAAGAGGGAGAAGAGGTTGCGTTTGGTTCATGGAAACGTGAACGCCAACTCTTAATCGTTGCCAATTTTGGAAAGTTCCAAAAGCATAACGCATATGCGTTCATGGCTTGATGTCTCTCTAATGTTTTTCGGTTTTGCTTCTTGGACGTGGTTTTGGAACGGCTTGCTCGTGTGGAAGGCATCGTTCTTGCGCCAAGGAAGAAGAGCTCTCGAAAAGAAGGAAGCCCTTTTCATCTAATCTCCTACACACGGTTGAAAAAGCTTGGCAATCTTGCTAGCACAAGAGTTGCGCAAGGAGGAAGCTTTCATCCCTTGTGTGTGATTTCTTTGGAGAAGATCCCTTCGATCTTTCTTCTTCCAAGCCGCACCTTCCCATGGCCATGGTAATGAATCACTCACTTGTTATTCAAGTTGATTATATGAAAGTATAGAATGCGATCTTATGTGGAAACCCTAATTCCGCTGCTATGAGAAAGAAACATATGACTTGCGCCCCCCTCATGAAAGGGGTTCTTCTCACAATAGGTTTTGCGCTCCCCTCCTGAAAGGGTTCCATCAGAGACAGCCTTGATATGGTTAAGACTAATATGTGTTCTAATCTTATAGGATGCTTCGAGCATGGAATAAGATGTAGACTCATGGGTACATTGGATGTACTGGACAGACCCTACTTGGATATTCAATTGCTTGTCACAATGTGAATAATCCTTGAATGCGACAAGTGGCACATTTCCTCTGACTTGAGATCACTTGTGTTTTCTAAATGATGATTGTCATTATTTTGAGATAGTTCAATATCATTTGAAATATAATGATTATAGACTATCTTGGATGGTGAGCTTGAGTCAGGTTAGGGCACTAGTGATAGACATAGGATTGCCGTCTCCTTAATTGGAGTGTGATGTTCTAAAGGGGCCCCCTGGATGAGATGATTGAGAAAGTGTATGGCCATACCCAGATGACTATGTTCATCTGATCTAATCATGCTCATCATATTGGAGTTACAAGCTTGACTTGCTTGTCCAATAAGAACATCCAGTGGTAAAGGAAATTTGTATGCTTTGTGAATTGATTCACACTTGTGCTGTTTTTGGGTGTAGTCTTGGAAGACTCTTTCCTTTATATCGGGAGACAGTGATGTGTTGCTAGATACCCCTCACTGATCATGATAACGTAAGTTATCGTTACCGACATTTAAAGGAAACCCTTAGGGTCGCACAATTTGATGATATGGCTTTCTTGAGTCAGATCGTGTGGACTGAATTATTCGGGTTCAGTTTAAAGGGATTTAATCTCTGATTGTAAGTGAGATCTGGTCTGATCATGTTTGATTGATTAGGGCTTGAGATCGGTAAGCTTCGATTGAGAGAATGAATGCTAGATCAGTCAGATCAGGAGCATTGAGAGATTGACGGTCAGATCAAGAGCCTTAGGGTTTATTTTGATCTGGACTTATTTCTTGGTTTATTTGGTTAGTGGACCAAATCGGTTTGAACCAGCTCATGGATGAGCGCATGGTTCAAAGGTGATGTGGCATTTGCGATTGGGGTAAACCCAAGATCGCATGTGGAGAAGTGGGATGCTATTTTTGGATAGCACTTCTCAAACGTGGCCATGATCTCACGTCGCCCCTCTCTTGTCTCTTCACGCCTTTGACGCCTCCTTGGGTTGTATTCGAGTGGCATTCTGGTGTAGAGGAAGTCTAAGGCGACAAGAGAGAAAAACGCCAAGAAGAAAAGCTCTCCTTTCCCTTTGCATTCGATCAAGACGCCTTGGACGATCCTTGCTAGCACAAGGGACGACAAGAAGAAGCACATCTTCATCTTGTGTGTGACGATTTGGAGGAGATCTTCGTTGTTCTCTTACTTCCAAGGCGCCATCTTGAAATGGCCATGGTATGAATCGAATCACTTCTTTACAATCGGTTTTGTTAAGTTGATCATATAATGCATGCTCATTGATCCTATGAAACCCTTTATCCGCTGCCCCCCTTTCCTTTTTGCGCCACCATAGGGTTTTCACCCCCTTTGGGGAACCATCAGTGACATGCTCAATAACAACCGTTATGACCTCCCAACTACGGCAAGGTGTTAGGTTGTATCAAAGCAAGTCCTTAACCATATAGAATGATCAATGACCTCAAGTCAAGGGATCAATGCATCTCCTGTCACTTATGAGGATAACTCATGACACCAAGTCATAGCCTCATAGCGGGTCTATCCAGTATATCCCCAATGATATACCCATGTGTCTGCGTTAGCACCACGTGCCTAACCAGCCCACATACCAGTCTCACAAGTACCATAGCTGTCGCATATCCACTAAGGTACATCGACTGGGGATTATAATTCGAGCACAAATCCAATCTGTCTCCAGGGACATTATCATGTAAGTACACAATCGCAGGTGTAGTCAAACAATGATAACGACAATGCCAGAATGATATATAAATATCAGTGTCAAGTAGTACATAAGTTGACCAAAACTAGGTCCTAGGGCATATACACCAACAATCTCCCACTTGCACTAAGACCTAGAAGTTGAGGAATCTCAACCCCATATCTCTAGCGTGACCATCATGCTTCTGCTGCGCCAAAGCCTTGGTCAATGGGTCTGCCAGATTGTTCTCTGTGTCTACTCTGCTAATCTTGACATCACCTCTGTCAATGATCTCTCTGATCAGGTGAAATCTTCTGAGTATGTGTTTGGATCTTTGATGAGACCGTGGTTCCTTGGCTTGTGCAATTGCTCCATTGTTGTCACAATAGAGTTCAATGGGATCCATTGCACTAGGTACCACTTGAAGATCACATAAGAACTTCCTTATCCAAACAGCTTCCTTGGCTGCCTCAGAAGTAGCCACATACTCAGCTTCGGTTGTAGAATCTGCTATGGTGGATTGCTTGAAGCTCTTCCAACATACAGCGCCTCCATTTATCTTGAACACATAGCCGGCCTGCGATCTAAAGTCATCAGGGTCAGACTGGAACGATGCGTCAGTATAGCCCTGCATACTGAGCTCTTCCTGTCCCCCATAGACCAAGAACAAATCCTTAGTTCTTCTCAGATACTTTAGGATGTTCTTTACAGCCACCCAGTGCTGTAGACCTGGATTGGATTGGTATCGGCTGGTAATGCTCGCAGCATATGCCACATCTGGTCTAGTACATAACATTGCATACATGATCGATCCTACTGCCGAAGCATAAGGAATTCGACTCATGTCATCCCTCTCAGCCTGTGTAGTAGGACACTGGCTCTTTGAGAGAGTAAGGCCATGTCTCACTGGAAGGTATCCTTTCTTGGATTGCTCCATGTAGAACCTCTCCAGTACCTTATCAATGTAAGTACTTTGACTAAGGGCCAAGAGCCTCTTGGATCTATCCCGGTAGATCCTCACGCCTAGAATATAGGCGGCCTCCCCTAAGTCTTTCATCTCGAAACACTTCCCCAACCATGTCTTCACAGCTTGAAGACTAGGGATGTCGTTTCCGATGAGCAGTATGTCATCAACATACAAGACCAGAAAAATTACCAAGCTCCCACTGAATTTTCTGTATACACAGGCGTCATCTTCGCTTTTGATAAAGCCACAATCTCTCACGGCCTCATCAAATCAAAGATTCCAACTTCGAGATGCTTGCTTTAATCCATAAATGGACCTCTTTAGCCTGCAGACCTTATTAGCCTCTGCAGGATGGATGAAGCCATAAGGTTGTGTCATATACACATCCTCAGTCAGCTTCCCATTAAGGAACGCTGTTTTCACATCCATCTGTCATATCTCATAGTCATGATATGCAGCTATAGCAAGCAGAATCCGAATGGATTTAATCATGGCAACTGGCGAGAAGGTTTCATCATAGTCCACCCCGTGGACTTATTTAAATCCTTTAGCCACTAGTCTACCCTTATAGGTAACTATTTTGCCATCCATGTCTGTCTTCTTCTTGAAGACCCATTTACACCCTATGGGTTTTACCCCATCAGGCAGCTCAACCAAATCCCAGACTTGGTTAGCTGACATGGAATCCATCTCAGATCTCATGGCGTCAAGCCATTTCTCGGAGTCCGGTCCACTGACCGCCTCATCATAGGTTCTAGGTTCATCCTCAATGATGAAGATCCCATCGTGTTGGGTCGGTAGCGACCCATACCTTTCAGGTGCACGACGAATTCTCCCAGACCTATGCGGGACCTGTGTCTGAGCCTTAGGTTGCCTAGCAGCCGGTGCAGGTGGCTCAGATTCCATCTCTTTGTCTTGTGCTTGCACTTGGACCTCATCCAAGTCAAACTTCCTCCCACTAACTTCTTTCATAAGAAATTCTTTCTCTAGAAAGACAGCACCCCGAGCAACAAAAACTTTGTTCTCGGTTGGGACATAGAAGTAGTATCCTTTAGTTTCCTTAGGATACCCCACAAACACACACTTATCAGATCTAGGTTCTAGCTTGCTAGAATCCTGACGTTTGACATAAGCCTCACATCCCCAGATCCTGATAAACGTGAGATTAGGGCGTCTCCCACTCCACACCTCGTATGGTATTTTGGAGACACTCTTAGATGGAACATTATTCAGTATCAGAGAAGCTGTTTCTAGTGCATGCCCCCAGAATGATGAAGGTAGAGTTGCATGACTCATCATGGATCGAACCATATCCAATAAAGTTTGATTTCTCCTTTCAGACACACCATTCCATTGAGGTGTTCCAGGAGGAGTGAGTTGGGATATGATCCCACACTCTCTCAGATAGTCAAAGAACTCACCACTCAGGTATTCTCCACCTCGATCTGATCGAAGAGCCTTAATGGATCTTCCAAGCTAGTTCTCTACTTCATTCTTGAACTCCTTGAATTTCTCAAAGGATTCAGATTTATGTCTCATTAAGTAGACATAACCATACCTACTGAAGTCATCAGTGAAGGTAATGAAGTAGTTGTACCCTCCTCTGGCTTGTTTATTGAAGGGCCCACACACATCAGTATGTATGAGATCCAATAAACCTTCTACCCTCTCACCAATCTTGGTGAACGGCGCCTTTGTCATCTTCCCTAATAAACAAGGTTCACAAGTATCAAATTCCTCCAAGGAACTTGAATCTAACAATCCATTTGTATGGAGTTGTTGGATGCGATTCTTGTTTATATGGGCTAATCGACAGTGCCATAGGAAAGCACCAACTGAACCACTCAGTTTGGTCCGCTTATTGCTTATGTTACAAATAGAACTTTCCATATCCAAGATATATAGACCATTGCACAAAGTACCCTTCCCATAGAACATATTTGCAAATGAAAAAGAACAGGAGTTCTTATTTATTTCAAATTTAAATCCTTTCCTCGCCAAGCAAGGAATGGATACAATGTTCTTTGTTAGCGAAGGTACACAAAAGCAATTGTCTAGTTCTAATTGAAGTCCAGAAGGCAAGGAGAGAGTCAAAACGCCTACAGCAACAGCAGCAACCTGTGCCCCGTTTCCAACGCGTAGGTCAATCTCTCCAAGCCGCACCGATCTACTTTTCTTCAGCCCCTGCATATTTGTACAAATATGAGCTCCACATGCGGTATCCAATACCCATGACATAGAAGTAGAAAGGTTGACTTCTGTAACATAAATACCTAAGCATGAAGACGAAGCCTTGCCTCTCTTCTTCTCATTCTGAAGTCGTACTATGTCCTTTATCATGTGAGGTGGTCCTCCACATGAGTAGCACTTATTATTCCTGACTCTTTCCATCTTTGTTTTCAATGTATTAGTTAAGCCTTTGGGCTCAACGCACTGAATGTTTACTTTGGGAGGGTTGAGCTCAACCAATGCATCAAAGAGCTGCCTTAGATTAGAAATAATTTCAGAGGCACTCTTAGATTCATATTGCCCTCTAAGCTCGGGCGACATGTTGGTTAGCATCAATTGTGCAACCTCTGAAGTATCAGTTTGATGCTTATCATAAGCATCCTTCTCAGCCGCCGAGGCCAAGCATGGAAGTGGTTCAGGAATTGGCTTCTCAAGGACATATAGCTTCCTCTCGAGCTTGAGCACAATTCTCAAATTCATGTACCAATCCTTTAAGTTGGATCCAACCAACTTATCCCTTTCCAGGGTAGATCGCAGTGACCATTTGCCATTGTTCACAGCCATTGTTCTACAACAACCAAGAAACAGCAGATTAGTACTACTTCGAGTCATTTAAACTGGACTTGTTTTAAATGACCATGGCTCCCACTATTTTATATTCGAATTGACAACCCACAAAGTCAATCGGGAAGTTTAAAACTTCCTAGTGACATGGGATCCTTATTTCACATGAGGCTTTGCGTCCCACGAGGGTGGGATGAGATGCACAAAGAAACCCATGCTTCCTAAGGTGGGCGCGCCGGCCGGTTGCTCCAAGCAACTCCCCTTGTCGAGACAGTCTGGGCATTTCATGTCCAGCGAGGGCTGGATACAACATGAAACCATTACCTCTCGACGATGCCTCTAGACTTTCACCATGTGCCCAGCACATGTGAACTTCCAGTCAAGTCCATTCCTAACCGTTATGCCCAGGGCCAACGAGTTTCCTTGCGAAGGCACGCCCAGGTTAAAACTGGACTGGGGAAACCATTGCCACCACGCACTTTCTAAAGATAAGTGGGTGTGTCCCACGAGGGTGGGAAACAATTCACAACTCCACTGATCGATAGCTTAGTGAGGGCTATGCGTTAGAAGGCTACCAGACTTGATATTTTAATTGAGGGTTTTTGTTTAAGGTCTCATCATCTCAGTTTTATCTTATGTCTATCATTACAGGCATGCAATCCTATAGTGATAATATAATGGTAAACATTTCAGGCATGCTTCTGCAGATAATAATAAAAGCAGTAATGGATGATGTGATCATATCCTATACAAGACATTGAACCAATCCATGCCATGAAATAGGTTCAACTCTTGTCCTAGAACTCAAGCCCCAAAAACTAGACCTAACCTAGCCGACCTCTAGCTTGAACTTCAAGGTTGGCTCCAAGGTCCTTCTCTCATGGTTTAGCTCTCAAACCGTAGAGGGGCCAATGCCATGGTCTTCCTCCAAGGAAGGTGCGCCACCATGCAAGGGGCCAAGATTTCTTGCGCCTCCAAGCAACCAAGCACCAGCTTGCATGCGCCACCTTGCATGCTTGCGCCATCAAACAAGATGCGAGCATCAAGGTCCAAGAAGGATGCGCCTAGCCCTTAATCTTCCTCTTAATAATAAAAAGATGGCACGCAGGCCGCACAAGAATACATCACAGGCATGCAAGAGGGGCTTGACTCATGATCACAACATTATGCACAATCAAGGTATTTACTCATGCAATTCTACATGCTCATGAAAAACATAAAATCTGAAATTTTACTTTTTCATAAAACCAGTTTCTTTTTCTCATCTTCTTCTCACAAGTCTTTTGGTTTATTGCGATTTATTTTTCATGATGATTTCAGAGATCCTTTCGGCTGGCAATTTTGTCAGATCAAGAGAATTGGCCAGTCCGAAGACACAATGCTCGTCCTACTTGACAAAATTACGTGCGCCTTTGATCTTTAAATCAAACAAGAAAAATAGTCCAAAAATTCCAAAAGAGATTGAGAGGATGATAGAAACAAGAAACCCTAATTTTTCTACTTTTACAAAAAATGGATTGCCATGCATCATGCTATTTACGAAAATAGAAATATGGCATGTGAGCATGGAAGAAAAGCATAAAACATCGTTCGAGTCTTGCAAGTCACTCTGATACCACTGTTGGGAAACCCCGGGGACATTTTACAATTTTCAAAGTTATGGACATACATTTTTCGCAGCGGAAGAATGTCCCCGAAACAGGCCAGTCCCAAAAACCCAGTGAAGATTGCAAGCAAGGGAGTCGACACGATGAGTTAGGAAATACCTTAAGAGCAATATGGAGCGACGCCGATGTAGGCGTCCAAGTGTGCGCCCTCTACAGTCTCGCACACACGGATCTCTTGAGTTCTCTTCTTCCAAGCCCGGTGCTAGCCTCAGGAAGAAGATCCAAGCCTTACGGAGATGTTTTACTTCTCTTGTGCCACTCAGAGAAAAGATGCGCCAAGTGAAGAGGGAAAACCGCCCAAGCCGCCAAGCCCTAGATCTCCTTGCGCCAAGAGGAAAGGAGGAAGAGGGTTGCGGTTATGGAAGATGCGCCCTTGCTCCAAGCACTCGCCCCTCTCCTTGTGTTCACGCCTTCAAAGATTAATTACACACAAGAGGGGGTGACTAGGGTCATATTTATAGGGCAAGAGGCGGTTAGGGTAATGGCTAGGATCATGACAAGTGTAGGGCTAGGATGAGGAGGTTTGAGATAAGGAAAGTCTCCAAGACATTTCCATAATTCTCATTCAACCTTACCTTTTGTTCCCACGCCTTTCCTTGTGCGCCAAGGCCTTGCCTTGCGCCTCAAGCAATGCCATAGAGGCATGCATTCCATCCTAGGAAGAGAGGGGGAGGCGCCCTTTACTTCCATAATGAAGCAAAGGCGCCAACATGACCCCATTATGCCCCTAGGCGCCTAATGGTTCATGTTTCTCCCCATTATACCCTTTTAGCCTCTCATCTCTTCATGAGAACTTGTTATTGGGCCTCATTGGATAATGAGCTAGCCCAAACATCATTGCATAGGTTGATTAAGCACTTGGATCCAATCCAATGCAAATCTAATCCAAATGTGACCAACCATGGTCAAATACGGGTCAACCTGCCAAAAATGAAGTTTGGCTCCAATAACATTCTTCCATCTCATCAGGCCCATTGGCGCTGATGAAATCTCCCAATTAGATCTGAGTTATCCAATAACTCGATCATAAGGCTTCCCGATCAATACGAGAACTCAAGTATCAAGGTGTGCGACCCTGTAGGTTCCTCTGACGCTGGCAGTGCTGACCAAAGGTCATCACAAGCAGTGAGTGGCACCTAGCAGTGCATCGCTGCTACCCAGGTCGTTGCAATGGATATCGACATCGACATCCCCATCATCGCAACTAGGTACAGATGCATTACAGTCTCTTTGCCGTACTGATATCCGATTGGACAAGTGTGTCACCACTTGTTTTCATCCAATCACATGGCTATGACTAAAACAGGTTCTCACCTGGGTATGGCCATACACTCTCAGTCATAGAACCATAAAGGAGCTCCATGGATATCATACTTCCTTAGGGAAGGGGCAAATCCTATGTCTGTCCATTGATCTTCTCATATGGGTCGTGACATGCTCAATAACAACCGTTATGACCTCCCAGCTACGACAAGGTGTTAGGTTGTATCAAAGCATGCCCTTAACCATATAGAATGATCAATGACCTCAAGTCAAGGGATCAATGCATCTCCTGTCACTTATGAGGATAACTCATGACACCAAGTCATAGCCTCATAGCGGGTCTATCCAGTATATCCCCAATGATATACCCATGTGTCTGCGTTAGCACCACGTGCCTAACCAGCCCACATACCAGTCTCACAAGTACTATAGCTGTCCCATATCCACTAAGGTACATCGACTAGGGATTATAATTCGAGCACAGATCCAATCTATCTCCAGGGACATTATCATGTAAGTACACAATCGCAGGTGTAGTCAAACAATGATAACGACAATGCTAGAATGATATATAAATATCAGTGTCAAGTAGTACATAAGTTGACCAAAACTAGGTCCTAGGGCATATACACCAACATGCGCCTCCGGCGCCTGCCCCGCCTTCTCGCGTCGAGACGGTGCCTCGTCCAAACCACACGGGCCCTCGTCGACCTCCGCGTGACGCTCCCCGTGACGCGCCACCCCCTCACTTGTCTTGGGGGGAGAAGGGCAAGGCGCCCGTCTCCGCCGTTCCATCCGGCCCTTGCCGCCATTGCGGTCAAACCGGTCACTTCAACCAGGATTGTCCGCGTCGTTCACTACACATAGCGGCCGCTCTGCGTGACCCATACCCCCAGTCCATTCCACACGACCCATACCCACAGTCCGCTGCCCCTCTTGCGCCTTCCTCGACCCAAGAGGTTGGCCCCTAGTGCTACTCCGATGAGGAGTCGAGTCCACACCCTACTTTGGTAGTCCAGTGCACCCTTGTCCACACCCCTCCTCCATCTGAGGATTGGAAGCGTACGAGTATCTTTTACACTTACATCAAGTGTAATGGGCACTCGTGCAAAATTGTACTCGACGGAGGCAGTAGCCTCTGTTAGTGTTTATGCCCTAGGACCTCAGGATGGTCCATGGGATATGTGCATCACATCTAGTTGATAGATGAGTTATCTTGGCATTGTTGTTGTTATGCAAAGTTGTACATCTGCGCATATGTACATTTGCATATACAATGTCCCTAAGAGATAGATTTTATCTAGTCTCTATGTTTATCCTTGGTCGAGAATCATGGTGGATATGGGACAGCTATGATTCACTTGAGACTAGTATATGCACTGGTTGAGCACGGGTTGCTAACGCAGGCATATGGGTATATCAAGAGAGATATACTGGATCGACCCGCCGTGAGGATTCATCTCAATGTCACGAGATGAATATCACAGTGACAGAGTTGCGCTTGTCCTAGACTTGAGGGCATTAGTATCTCTATATAGTGATTGATGTACTTTGATGCAATCTAATGCTTCGCTGTAAAAGAGAAGTCATAATGGTTGTCATTGGGTATGTCATAAGCCGTATGAGAGATTCAATGTGCCAATAGAGGATTTGCCCCTTCCTTACGGGGAAGTTTGATTGTCTATGGCGCCCCTATATGGATGACTGAAAGTGTATGGCCATACCCAGGTGAGTACCTGATTTAGTCATGTCATATTATTGGGATTAACAAGTGTGACACACTTGCCCAATCTGGACATCAGTTGGCAAAAGGACAAAGCTGCACTTGTACTTTGTCGCAGTTTTAGGGGATGTCGATGATGACACCATTCTGATGACTTGGGTAGCAATGATGTACTGCTAGGTGCCACTCATTGCTTGTGATGATTTAGTTATCACTGCCAACGTCTGAAGAGCCTACAGGGTCGCACACCTTGACACTCGAGTTCTCATACTAATCGTTTAGCCTCTGATCGAATCATTGTGTGATTCGGATCATTTTGGCGAACTGATGCTTTGAGACTTTTATAGAGGAGATGATATTTTATTTTAGTTCATTGTTGATCACTAGTTGACTCTAGTGGATCACATTTGACCTCTGTTGACCTATGTTATCAAAATGAGTCAAACAAGGGTCTAGGTGCAAGTTTGGGCTTGGCACATTAGTCACATTAATAAAATAAAATTATTAATTGGCAAGAGAATTTTTCTCTTGGCTAATTAATAAGCTTGGGCGCAATTTACAATTAATTGCGTCTGCGGGGATTCGAACCCATGACACTTAATTGTGAATAGGCGCCTATGCTCATTATCCCACATGGGAAAGATCTCCAGTGTGCATCTGGCTCTGCTATTATAAATAGAGAGGCCCACCTGGGAGATGTTTTGTACCAAACTCTTCTCTTGTCTCTAGTTGTCGCCTCCCCTCTGCTCCTTGGCGTGAGGGTCTAGGAGGTGACAACAAATAAAAGTTTTTCGGCATCAAAGGTTGGGACAAGTGGCAATGCTACCCACTCCTTGTCTCCAACACCCCTTCTTCTCCTTGGCGTTGGCGCAAGTTGAGAAGGCTAGAGGCATGGATCTCATCTTCCGGGGAGATTGGAGAGGACTTGAGGAGTCCGTGTGTGTGCAATTGCAGAGGATGGGCCCTTGCGCGTCTTCATCATCAGCCGCTCCTAAAAGTTGCTTGATAAGGTACTGCCCTCTTCACATCCTTTGTATTCTTCGTAAGACAGTCCTTATTGTTGAATTAGGAATCTCGTTTCGGGCTCGCTTCCGCTATTTTCATTTTTGTTTAGCCCGGGGATTCCCAACAGTGGTATCAGAGCCAACTTACGAGATACATCGGTGTATGGGTTTTTTCTAGCATGCGCATGTCATAGAAATTTTTTAAAAATCTTTATTGCATGTTTTATGTGTAGAAAAATAGTAAGTTTGTTATTTCTCGCTCTTATGAAATTCATGATTTTTGGTTTCTACACATGGGGATAGACCCTATGTGTGAGAATTTATTTCTCCTCATATTCATGGGATAGACCCACGATGTGAGACTAGTATCTAGATTTTGGGGCATGGACTGGGTGATTGCCCTAATCCGTACAAGTTAGGGATTGCAAGTGGTATCAATAATCGAGATATATATGGCCACTTGTAGACTCCTAAGAGAAAATGAAGGATCTGAATTTTCGATAAGATCGCGGAGATTTAACGAACATGTTTTCTAATGAAAAACTAAAATCTGGTTTTGTAGTTTTTCATTGCATATAGAAGAGCATGTCTTAAGTGTTTTTCCTTATGCATTTGATATGATCAAAGTCAAGCCCTATTGCCATGCTTGTGATGTATCAATGTGAGGCCTGCGTGCCACTTTCAATTTTGTATTTTCAATTCTACATTGTAAATCAAATTGAATGCCTTGATGACATTTTGTGGCGTTTTCCTCTCTCTCTCCCTTGCGCACCTCTCAAGGTGGCGCAACTCTCACCTAGCCGAACCATAGGGTGGCTTCTAGGGTTAAACCTAGGGGCGCATCTAAAGGGGTGCGGCCAGGGTTAGGGTTGGCGCACCTCACCTCCTAAGGTGGCACATCCCCTTATTTGACCTACCTTGAGTGGCTTCTAGGGTTACCTAGTTGGTTCACTTAAGGGATGATGGATGGATAAGGTGATGGTGCAACCTAGTCAAGTAAGGGGGCTGACCTTCATCCTCAACCAAACCCTCATGGCTTCTAGGTCTCCTAGTGGCGCATGCATGGGTTCAAGGGCTGATGATGAAGGAAAAGCAACCTAAGGGGGCTGATCTTATTCCTTGACTGAACCATGGTGCATCCTCGTTTTCCTAGGTGGCGCATATTGGGTTCATGGGTTGAGGAAGACGATTGGCGCTCCAAGCTTGCAGAGGGGCTAATCTTTTATCATTAGCCAAGAACTTGAAGGTCTTTTGGATGCTTCTTAAGTTTATGGGCTGATGAAGGAAGATTGAGCACCAAGGATGCTTGATGGCACATCCAAGCAAAGGGGGCACACCTTGCAAGGGATGATTCGTATCAAGCATTGAGGTGAGATACCTAGCATAGAGATGGCACATGGATGTTTGGCTGAACCTTAGGAGGAGCCTAGGGTTTGCGAGCTATCTTCCAGGAAGAGATATGAGTTGGCCGAATCCTAGGAGGAGCCTAGGGTTTGCGAGCTGGCTCACGGAGAAGACTCAGCCTGGCCGAACCTAAAGGGGATCTAGGGTTTTCCTGGATGGTGCCTTTAGGGTTCGCGAGCTGACCCATGGAGCGGAAGACCTAGGTGGCGCACCGTGGGGCCTTGGAGCAGAGCCCTTAGGGCACTCAAGGATGAGCTAAGGACTTGTTGGCATGGGCCCATGGCTCATAGCCCTTGGTAGTGCTAGGTGGCTAGGACTAGGTTTAGGGGCTTGTTACCCACGTTTTCGGCTTTTATCAAATCATATTTACTATTTTTGTTCCAGCATGCCTTTACTGCTTTGTTTTATTCCACCATAGGATTGCATGCCTGTATTGGTAGAGTAAGATAAAAAGCCATGGTGCCAAGACCACAAAAATCCTCGATAAATTATATCAAGTCCCGTTACTTAGCCTTCTGACGCGTAACCCTCGTCAAACTGTCGATCGATGGTGCTGTGCACTGTTTCCCACCCTCGTGGGACACACCCATCTATCTTCAGGAGGTGTGTGGTGACAATAATTTTCCTAGTCCGGTTAAAACTCTAGATGCACCTTTCGCAAGGAAATTGTTGGCCCTGGGTATAACGGTCAGGTCGGACTTGACTAGGATTTTTCATATGTAGTGGTTCACATGATGAAATTTCTAGAGGCAGCCTCAAGAGGTTAGGACTTTGTGCTATATCTAGCCCTCGCTAGACACAAAGTGCCTGAACGGTCTTGAGAAGGGGAATTGCCAAGTAGCAATTGGCCGGTGAGCCTCCCTCAGGAAGCATGCGTCACCTTGTGCAGTACATCCCACCCTTGTGGGACGCAAGGCCGTGTACACAATGAGGATCCCATCTCACTAAGGAAGTCGGGCGACTTCTCGATCGATTTTTGATGATTATCGATTCGAATAAAATAGTGAGAAACGGTCATTTATAAAAGGCCAGAATAAATGATTGAAATGTGATACTGATCTGCTCTTGTTTGTATTGTAGATGGCTTCTACAAGCAATAACAACAGCGGACTGTCATTCCGTTCCTTCCTTGAGAGGGAGAAGTTAACTGGAGTTAACTTCATGGACTGGTACCGGCACTTGAGGATAATCCTCAAGCAGGAGAAGAAGCTGTATGTCTTAGAGCAAGCGCTTCCTCCTCAACCGTCATCCTCAGCCCGCACGGCTGAACGGGAAGCTTTTCGCAAGCATCAGGATGATGCCTTGGATGTTGGCTGCCTTATGTTAGCCATGATGTCGTCCGAGTTGCAGATGTAGTATGAGGATCATAATGCATTTCATATTATCACGCATCTAAAGCAACTGTTCGAGTCGCGGGCTAGAACAGAAAGGTTTGAAACATCCAAGGCTACTTTTCAGTGCAAGATGCCTGAAGGTGCTCCAGTGGGACCACATGTACTCAAGTTGCTTGGGTACTTGTCGCACCTCACTAGACTAGGACACCCAATGGATCAGGATGTGGCTACGGACCTTATCCTGCAGTCGCTGCCTCCGAGTTATAGCTCTTTTATCATTAACTTCAATATGAACAAAATAGCTTGTACTCACGAGGAGCTGCTAAAACTGCTGGAAGCGACTGAGAAGGAAATGGTCAGGTCCAAACCCAAGTCTGTTCTTATAGTCTCCAAAGACAGTAAGAAGCAGAAAAGGGGTAAGGGCATGTCCAAGGCCAAGGCACTAAAGAAAGGCAGGGTGAGGGAGAACAAGAGCTTCAAGTGTGGCTAGGGGGGCCATTGGTGCAAAGACTGCATGCATCCTCAGAAAGAGATGAAGAGAAGTAACCCTTCATCTTCAGGCTCAGGTAATTTTATTACCAAATCCTATATTGTCTATTTCCATACATGGGTATTTTATACCGCATGGTGAGACTGATATTTGCAAAAATATGCAGGAGCTCCAGAGATGGTCCATGGGATATGTGCATCACATCTAGTTGATAGATGAGTTATCCTGGCATTGTCGTTGTTATGCAAAGTTGTACATCTGCGCATATGTACATTTGCATATACAATGTCCCTAAGAGATAGATTTTATCTAGTCTCTATGTTTATCCCTGGTCGAGAATCATGGAGGATATGGGACAGCTATGATTCGCTTGAGACTAGTATATGCGCTGGTTGAGCATGGGTTGCTAATGCAGGCATATGGGTATATCAAGGGAGATTGTTGGTGTATATGCCCTAGGTCCTAGTTTTGGTCAACTTATGTACTACTTGACATTGATATTTATATATCATTCTGGCATTGTCGTTATCATTGTTTGACTACACCTGCGATTGTGTACTTACATGATAATGTCCCTGGAGACAGATTGGATCCGTGCTCAAATAAATGTCCCCAGTCGATGTACCTGAGTGGATATGGGACAGCTCTGGTACTTGAGAGACAGGTATGTGGGCTAGTTAGGCACGTGGTGCTAACGCAGACACATGGGTATATCATTGGAGGATATACTGGATAGACCCGCTATGAGGCTATGACTTGGTGTCATGAGTTATCCTCATAAGTGACAGGAGATGCATTGATCCCTTGACTTGAGGTCATTGATCATTCTATATGGTTAGGGACTTGCTTTGATACAACCTAACACCTTGCCGTAGCTGGGAGGTCATAACGGTTGTTATTGAGCATGTCACGACCCATATGAGAAGATCAATGGACAGACATAGGATTTGCCCCTTCCCTAAGGAAGTATGATATCCATGGAGCTCCTTTATGGTTCTATGACTGAGAGTATATGGCCATACCCAGGTGAGAACCTGTTTTAGTCATAGCCATGTGATTGGATGAAAAACAAGTGGTGACACACTTGTCCAATCGGATATCAGTACGGCAAAGAGACTGTAATGCATCTGTACCTAGTTGCGATGATGGGGATGTCGATGTCGATATCCATTCCAACGACCTGGGTAGCAGCGATGCACTGCTAGGTGCCACTCACTACTTGTGATGACCTCTGGTCAGCACTGCCAGCGTCAGAGGAACCTACAGGGTCGCACACCTTGATACTTGAGTTCTCGTATTGATCGGGAAGCCTTATGATCGAGTTATTGGATAACTCGGATCTAATTGGGAGATTTCATCAGCGCCAATGGGCCTGATGAGATGGAAGAATGTTATTGGAGCCAAACTTCATTTTTGGCAGGTTGACCCGTATTTGACCATGGTTGGTCACATTTGGATTAGGGTTGCATTGGATTGGATCCAAGTGCTTAATCAACCCATGCAATGATGTTTGGGCTAGCTCATTATCCAATGAGGCCCAATAACAAGTTCTCATGAAGAGATAAGAGGCTAAAAGGGTATAATGGGGAGAAACATGAACCATTAGGCGCCTAGGGGCATAATGGGGTCATGTTGGCGCCTTTGCTTCATTATGAAAGTAAAGGGCGCCTCCCCCTCTCTTGCTAGGATGGAATGAATGCCTCTATGGCATGGCTTGAGGCGCAAGGCAAGGCCTTGGCGCACAAGGAAAGGCGTGGGAACAAAAGGAAAGGTTGAATGAGAATTATGGAAATGTCTTGGAGACTTTCCTTGTCTCAAACCTCCTCATCCTAGCCCTACACTTGTCATGATCCTAGCCATTACCCTAACCGCCTCTTGCCCTATAAATGTGACCCTAGTCGCCCCCTCTTGAGAGTAATCAATCCTTGAAGGCGTGAACACAAGAAGAGGGGCGAAAGGCTTGGGACAAGGGCGCATCTTCTTCCATAACCGCGAGCTTCTTCCCTTCTTCCTCCTTGGCGCAAGAGAAGGAAAGGCTTGGTGGCATTCTCCCTTCTCTTCTCTTCTTCTTCAATTGGCGCTTCTACCTTGGAGGTGGCGCAAGCATTCAAGAAGAGAACTAAGGCTTGGATCTTCTTCCCGAGGCTAGCACCGGGCGTGGGAGAAGAGAACTCAAGAGATCCGTGTGTGTGAGACTGCAGAGGGCGCACACTTGGGCGCCTACATCGGCATCGCTCTACATTGCTCTTAAGGTATTTCCTAACTCATCGTGTCGACTCCCTTGCTTGCGATCTTCACTGGGTTTTTGGGACTGGCCTGTTTCGGGGACATTCTTCCGCTGCGAAGAATGTATGTCCATAACTCTGAAAATTGTAAAATGTCCCCGGGGTTTCCCAACAGTGGTATCAGAGCGACATGCAAGACTCGAACGATGTTTTATGCTTTTCTTCCATGCTCACATGCCATATCTCTATTTTCGTAAATAGCATGATGCATGGCAAACGATTTTTCTAAAAGTAAAAAAAATAGTGTTTCTTGTTTCTATCATCCTCTAAATCTCTTTTGGATTTTTGGACTATTTTTCTTGTTTGATTTAAAGATCAAAGGCGCACGTAATTTTGTCAAGTAGGACGGGCATTGTGTCTTCGGACTGGCCAAGTCTCTTGATCTGACAAAATTGCCAGCCGAAAGGATCTCTGAAATCATCATGAAAAATAAATCGCAATAAACCAAAGGATTAGTGAGAAGAAGATGAGAAAAAGAAACTGGTTTTATGAAAAAGTAAAATTTCAGATTTTATGTTTTTCATGACCATGTAGAATTGCATGAGTAAATACCTTGATTGTGCATAATGTTGTGATCATGAGTCAAGCCCCTCTTGCATGCCTGTGATGTATCCTTGTGCGGCCTGCGTGCCATCTTTTTCATTATTTTGTAAAAATTAAGAGGAAGATTAAGGGCTAGGCGCATCCTTCTTGGACCTTGATGCTCGCAAACTTGCTTGATGGCGCAAGCATGCAAGGTGGCGCATGCAAGCTGGTGCTTGGTTGCTTGGTGGCGCAAGAAATCTTGGCCCCTTGCATGGTGGCGCACCTTCCTTGGAGAAAGACCATGGCATTGGCCGAACCTATGGGGAACTTCGAAAGTATTCCTCTACAGTTTGAGAGCTAAACCATGAGAGAAGGACCTTGGAGCCAACCTTGAAGTTCAAGCTAGAGGTCGGCTAGGCTAGGTCTAGTTTTTTGGAGCTTGAGTTCTAGGACAAGAGTTGAACCTATTTCATGGCATGGATTGGTTCAATGTCTTGTATAGGATATGATCACATCATCCTTTACTGCTTTTATTATTATCTGCAGAAGCATGCCTGAAATGTTTTACCGTTATGTTATCACTATAGGATTGCATGCCTGTAATGATAGACATAAGATAAAACTGAGATGATGAGACCTTAAACAAAACCCTCAATTAAAATATCAAGTCTGGTAGCCTTCTAACGCGTAGCCCTCACTAAGCTATCGATCAGTGGTGTTGTGAATTATTTCCCACCCTCGTGGGACACACCCACTTATCTTTAGAAAGTGCGTGGTGGCAATGGTTTCCCCAGTCCAGTTTTAACCTGGGCGTGCCTTCGCAAGGAAACTCATTGGCCCTGGGCATAACGGTTAGGAATGGACTTGACTAGAAGTTCACATGTGCTGGGCACATGGTGAAAGTCTAGAGGCATCGTTGAGAGGTAAAGGTTTCATATTGTATCCAGCCCTCGCTGGACATGAAATGCCCAGACTGTCTCAACAAGGGGAGTTGCTTGGAGCAATCGGCCGGTGCGCCCACCTTAGGAAACATGGGTTACTTTGTGCATCTCATCCCACCCTCGTGGGACGCGAAGCCTCATGTGAAATAAGGATCCCATCTCACTAGGAAGTCTTAAACTTCCCGATTGACTTTGTGGGTTGTCAATGCGAATTTAAAATAGTGAGAGCAGAAATCATTTAAAACAAATCCAGTTTAAATGATTCGAACTAGTACTAATCTGCTGTTTCTTGGGTGTTGTAGAACAATGGCTACGAACACTGGCGGATTATCACTGCGATCACTCCTTGACAAGGATAAGTTAGTTGGAACTAACTTTATGGACTGGCATCGGAACTTGAGGATAGTCCTCAAGCTCGAGAAGAAGCTGTATGTCCTTGAACAGCCTCTTCCTGTGGCTCCTCCGCCTAATGCCCGAACTGCAGACAGAGATGCTTATAGAAAGCATCAGGATGACTCTTTGGAGGTTGCATGTCTTATGCTAGCCAGTATGGCACCTGAACTGCAGGTGCAATATGAGGAGCAGAACGCTTTTCAGATGATTACTCGTCTGAAACAGATGTTCGAGGCTCAGGCTAGAACTGAGAGATTTGACACCGCCAAAGCAGTCTTTCGGTGCAAGTTGTCTGAAGGTGCACCAGTGAGACCCCATGTTCTCAAACTCATTGGGAATGTGGATCATCTCAGAAGACTGGGACACACCATAGACAACGAGCTGGTTATGGATCTTATTCTTCATTCCCTGCCCCCTAGCTTCAGTCCGTTTATCATTAACTTCAACATGAACCGGATTGAATGCACACGGGAGGAATTGATGAATATGCTCGAAACAGCCGAGCGAGAGATGGGTAAGACCAAACCCAATTCTGTTCTTTTGGTCTCTGCGACCAAGAAGATAAAGAAGAAGGGTAAGGCACGTGCTAAGAGCAGTGCCAAAGGTCCTACCAAAGCACTGAAGAAAAGGGCGAAGAAGTCAAAGGAACAGAGGTGTTTTCACTGTGGCGAGCAGGGCCACTGGAGAAGGGACTACAAGCAGCTTCAGAATGAGGAGAAGAAAGGCTTGGCCTTAACTTCTAGCTCAGGTATTTATGTTACAGAAGTCAACCTTTCTACTTCTATGTCATGGGTATTGGATACCGCATGTGGAGCTCATATTTGTACAAATATGCAGGGGCTCAAGAAAAGTAGATCGGTGCAGCTTGGAGAGATTGACCTACGCGTTGGAAACGGGGCACAGGTTGCTGCTATTGCTGTAGGCGTTTTGACTCTCTCCTTGCCTTCTGGACTTCAATTAGAACTAGACAATTGCTTTTGTGTACCTTCGCTAACAAAGAACATTGTATCCATTCCTTGCTTGGCGAGGAAAGGATTTAAATTTGAAATAAATAAGAACTCCTGTTCTTTTTCATTTGCAAATATGTTCTATGGGAAGGGTACTTTGTGCAATGGTCTATATATCTTGGATATGGAAAGTTCTATTTGTAACATAAGCAATAAGAGGACCAAACTGAGTGGTTCAGTTGGTGCTTTCCTATGGCACTGTCGATTAGCCCATATAAATAAGAATCGCATCCAACAACTCCATGCAAATAGATTGTTAGATTCAAGTTCCTTGGAGGAATTTGATACTTGTGAACCCTGTTTATTAGGGAAAATGACAAAGGCGCCCTTTACCAAGATTGGTGAGAGGGCAGAAGGTTTATTGGATCTCATACATACTGATGTGTGTGGACCGTTCAATAAACAAGCCAAAGGAGGGTACAACTACTTCATTACCTTCACTGATGACTTCAGTAGGTATGGTTATGTCTACTTAATGAGACATAAATCTGAATCCTTTGAGAAATTCAAGGAGTTCAAGAATGAAGTAGAGAACCAGCTTGGAAGATCCATTAAAGCTCTTCGATCAGATCGAGGTGGAGAATACCTGAGCGGAGAGTTCTTTGACTATCTGAGAGAGTGTGGGATCATATCCCAACTAACTCCTCCTGGAACACCTCAATGGAATGGTGTGTCTGAAAGGAGAAATCGAACTTTATTGGATATGGTTCGATCCATGATGAGTCATGCAACTCTACCTTCATCATTCTGGGGGCATGCACTAGAAACAGCTTCTCTGATACTGAATAATGTTCCATCTAAGAGTGTCTCCAAAATACCATACGAGATATGGAGTGGGAGACGCCCTAATCTCACGTTTATCAGGATCTGGGGATGTGAGGCTTATGTCAAACGTCAGGATTCTAGCAAGCTAGAACCTAGATCTAATAAGTGTGTGTTTGTGGGGTATCCTATGGAAACTAAAGGATACTACTTCTATATCCCAACCGAGAACAAAGTTTTTGTTGCTCGGGGTGCTGTCTTTCTAGAGAAAGAATTTCTTATGAAAGAAGTTAGTGGGAGGAAGTTTGACTTGGATGAGGTCCAAGTGCAAGCACAAGACAAAGAGATGGAATCTGAGCCACCTGCACCGGTTGCTAGGCAACCTGAGGCTCAGACACAGGTCCCGCGTAGGTCTGGGAGAATTCGTCGTGCACCTGAAAGGTATGGGTCGCTACCGACCCAACACGATGGGATCTTCATCATTGAGGATGAACCTAGAACCTATGATGAGGCGGTCAGTGGACCGGACTCCGAGAAATGGCTTGACGCCATGAGATCTGAGATGGATTCCATGTCGGCTAACCAAGTCTGGGATTTGGTTGAGCTGCCTGATGGGGTAAAACCCATAGGGTGTAAATGGGTCTTCAAGAGGAAGACAGACATGGATGGCAAAATAGTTACCTATAAGGGTAGACTAGTGGCTAAAGGATTTAAACAAGTCCACGGGGTGGACTATGATGAAACCTTCTCGCCAGTTGCCATGATTAAATCCATTCGGATTCTGCTTGCTATAGCTGCATATCATCATTATGAGATATGGCAGATGGATGTAAAGATAGCGTTCCTTAACGGGAAGCTGACTGAGGATGTGTATATGACACAACCTGATGGCTTCATCAAACCTGCAGAGGCTAATAAGGTCTGTAGGCTAAAGAGGTCCATTTATGGATTAAAACAAGCATCTCGAAGTTGGAATCTTCGATTTGATGAGGCCGTAAGAGATTATGGCTTTATCAAAAGCGAAGATGACGCCTGTGTATACAGAAAATTCAGTGGGAGCTTGGTGATTTTTCTGGTCTTGTATGTTGATGACATACTGCTCATCGGAAACGACATCCCTAGTCTTCAAGCTGTGAAGACATGGTTGGGGAAGTGTTTCGAGATGAAAGACTTAGGGGAGGCCGCCTATATTCTAGGCGTGAGGATCTACTGGGATAGATCCAAAAGGCTTCTGGCCCTTAGTCAAAGTACTTACATTGATAAGGTACTGGAGAGGTTCTACATGGAGCAATCCAAGAAAGGATATCTTCTAGTGAGACATGGCCTTACTCTCTCAAAGAGCCAGTGTCCTACAACACAGGCTGAGAGGGATGACATGAGTCAAATTCCTTATGCTTCGGCAGTAGGATCGATCATGTATGCTTCGGCAGTAGGATCGATCATGTATGCAATGTTATGTACTAGACCAGATGTGGCATATGCTGTGAGCATAACCAGCCGATACCAATCCAATCCAGGTCTGCAGCACTGGGTGGCTATAAAGAACATCCTAAAGTATCTGAGAAGAACTAAGGATTTGTTCTTGGTCTATGGGGGACAGGAAGAGCTCAGTATGCAGGGCTATACTGACGCATCGTTCCAGTCTGACCCTGACGACTTTAGATCGCAGGCCGGCTATGTGTTCAAGATAAATGGAGGCGCTGTATGTTGGAAGAGCTTCAAGCAATCCACCATAGCAGATTCTACAACCGAAGCTGAGTATGTGGCTACTTCTGAGGCAGCCAAGGAAGCTGTTTGGATAAGGAAGTTCTTATGTGATCTTCAAGTGGTACCTAGGGCAATGGATCCCATTGAACTCTACTGTGACAACAATGGAGCAATTGCACAAGCTAAGGAACCACGGTCTCATCAAAGATCCAAACACATACTCAGAAGATTTCACCTGATTAGAGAGATCATTGACAGGGGTGATGTCAAGATTAGCAGAGTAGACACAGAGAACAATCTGGCAGACCCATTGACCAAGGCTTTGGCGCAGCAGAAGCATGATGGTCACGCTAGAGATATGGGGTTGAGATTCCTCAACTTCTAGGTCTTAGTGCAAGTGGGAGATTGTTGGTGTATATGCCCTAGGACCTAGTTTTGGTCAACTTATGTACTACTTGACATTGATATTTATATATCATTCTGGCATTGTCGTTATCATTGTTTGACTACACCTGCGATTGTGTACTTACATGATAATGTCCCTGGAGACAGATTGGATCTGTGCTCAAATAAATGTCCCCAGTCAATGTACCTGAGTGGATATGGGACAGCTCTGGTACTTGAGAGACTGGTATGTGGGCTGGTTAGGCATGTGGTGCTAACGCAGACACATGGGTATATCATTGGAGGATATACTGGATAGACCCGCTATGAGGCTATGACTTGGTGTCATGAGTTATCCTCATAAGTGACAGGAGATGCATTGATCCCTTGACTTGAGGTCATTGATCATTCTATATGGTTAGGGACTTGCTTTGATACAACCTAACACCTTGCCATAGCTGGGAGGTCATAACGGTTGTTATTGAGCATGTCACGACCCATATAAGAAGATCAATGGACAGACATAGGATTTGCCCCTTCCCTAAGGAAGTATGATATCCATGGAGCTCCTTTATGGTTCTATGACTGAGAGTGTATGGCCATACCCAGGTGAGAACCTGTTTTAGTCATAGCCATGTGATTGGATGAAAAACAAGTGGTGACACACTTGTCCAATCGGATATCAGTACGGCAAAGAGACTGTAATGCATCTGTACCTAGTTGCGATGATGGGGATGTCGATGTCGATATCCATTCCAACGACCTGGGTAGCAGCGATGCACCTGCTAGGTGCCACTCACTGCTTGTGATGACCTCTGGTCAGCACTGCCAGCGTCAGAGGAACCTACAGGGTCGCACACCTTGATACTTGAGTTCTCGTATTGATCGGGAAGCCTTATGATCGAGTTATTGGATAACTCGGATCTAATTGGGAGATTTCATCAGCGCCAATGGGCCTGATGAGATGGAAGAATGTTATTGGAGCCAAACTTCATTTTTGGCAGGTTGACCCGTATTTGACCATGGTTGGTCACATTTGGATTAGGGTTGCATTGGATTGGATCCAAGTGCTTAATCAACCCATGCAATGATGTTTGGGCTAGCTCATTATCCAATGAGGCCCAATAACAAGTTCTCATGAAGAGATAAGAGGCTAAAAGGGTATAATGGGGAGAAACATGAACCATTAGGTGCCTAGGGGCATAATGGGGTCATGTTGGCGCCTTTGCTTCATTATGAAAGTAAAGGGCGCCTCCCCCTCTCTTTCTAGGATGGAATGAATGCCTCTATGGCATGGCTTGAGGCGCAAGGCAAGGCCTTGGCGCACAAGGAAAGGCGTGGGAACAAAAGGAAAGGTTGAATGAGAATTATGGAAATGTCTTGGAGACTTTCCTTGTCTCAAACCTCCTCATCCTAGCCCTACACTTGTCATGATCCTAGCCATTACCCTAACCGCCTCTTGCCCTATAAATGTGACCCTAGTCGCCCCCTCTTGAGAGTAATCAATCCTTGAAGGCGTGAACACAAGAAGAGGGGCGAAAGGCTTGGGACAAGGGCGCATCTTCTTCCATAACCGCGAGCTTCTTCCCTTCTTCCTCCTTGGCGCAAGAGAAGGAAAGGCTTGGCGGCATTCTCCCTTCTCTTCTCTTCTTCAATTGGCGCTTCTACCTTGGAGGTGGCGCAAGCATTCAAGAAGAGAACTAAGGCTTGGATCTTCTTCCCGAGGCTAGCACCGGGCGTGGGAGAAGAGAACTCAAGAGATCCGTGTGTGTGAGACTGCAGAGGGCGCACACTTGGGCGCCTACATCGGCATCGCTCTACATTGCTCTTAAGGTATTTCCTAACTCATCGTGTCGACTCCCTTGCTTGCGATCTTCACTGGGTTTTTGGGACTGGCCTGTTTCGGGGACATTCTTCCGCTACGAAAAATGTATGTCCATAACTCTGAAAATTGTAAAATGTCCCCAGGGTTTCCCAACAGAGATGATATTTTATTTTAGTTCATTGTTGACCACTAATTGACTCTAGTGGATCACGTTTGACCTCTATTGACCTGTGTTGTCAAAATGAGTCAAACAAGGGTCTAGGTGCAAGTTTGGGCTTGGCACTTTAGTCACATGAATAAAATAAAATTATTAATTGGCAAGAGAATTTTTCTCTTGGCTAATTAATAAGCTTGGGTGCAATTTACAATTAATTGCGTCTGCGGGGATTCGAACCCATGACACTTAATTGTGAATAGGTGCCTATGCTCATTATCCCACATGGGAAAGATCTCCAGTGTGCGTCTGGCTCTACTATTATAAATAGAGAAGCCCACCTGGGAGATGTTTTGTACCAGACTCTTCTCTTATCTCTAGTTGTCACCTCCCCTCTGCTCCTTGGCGTGAGGGTCTAGGAGGTGACAACAAATAAAAGTTTTTCAGCTTCAAAGGTTGGGACAAGTGGCAGTGCTACCCACTCCTTGTCGCCAACACCCCTTCTTCTCCTTGGCGTTGGCGCAAGTTGAGAAGGCTAGAGGCGTGGATCTCATCTTCTGGGGCTAGCACCCAGCGTGGAGATTAGAGAGGACTCGAGGAGTCCGTGTATGCGCGATTGCAGAGGACGGGCCCTTGCGCATCTTCATCATCGGCCACTCCTAAAAGTTGCTTGATGAGGTACTACCCTCTTCACATCCTTTGTATTCTTCGTAAGACGGTCCTTATTGTTGAATTAGGAATCTCGTTTCGGGCTCGCTTCCACTTTTTTCATTTTCGTTTAGCCCGGGGATTCCCAACAGCCTCAACGTAGTCTCACGGACGGCGGTCACCTGCTTCGGCCTCACCCTAGACCGTATTCGATCGCTTGGGTCAATATGTCTAGCCTTCCCATCACCCACCGATGTCAGGTCCCCATTTACTTCGGCGAATACTCAGAGAAGGTGTGGTGCGATGTCGCCTCCATGGATGTCGCTCACGTCCTCCTTGGCTACCCATGGCTCTATGACCGTGACATGATCCACTACACCCGCTCCAACACCTACGTCTTCCACCACGGGGGACATAAGATCTGTTTGACCTCGGCTCCGCCCAAGGAGTTGCGGGCCTCCACTTCCAAGGGTGTCATTACACCCTTGCCTCCAGCCCCGCCTACACCCAGGGCCGTCGCTTTGGTCCGGCCTAGCTCCCTTGTCCAAGAGGCCCATGAGACTAAGGTGGTTTATGCTCTCATGGTCCGCGAGGTCTCTCCTGTTCCTCCACCTCCTCCGGCCCCTTTACTAACGGAGGTCGCTGCCCTTTTAGACGAGTTCTCTGACATTTCCCCTGTCGATCTACCCATTGGCCTACCCCCGGCACGTGACATACAGCATGTCATCGATCTCGTCCCCAGGGCATCTTTGCCCAATGTAAGATCCAAGGATCTTAAGTCCTGGTAAGCATTATTTTTGATTTAAATAAACTCATTGGCTGTGATATTTTGTTCATGATTTAAATAAAATTATTGACTGTGTTATTATTCCTGTGTATTGATTGTTAATTTATGATAAATAAATTAGAGATTTTTGGATATTAATGTTAATTAATTAACTAGCTCATTGGATGCTAATTTTCAGTTAATTAATTAGAGTTTACTGCTTGTTAATTTAAGTTATTTAATTGTTAATTAATTGGAGTTATTGGACGTTAATCCTTATTGGATGTCAATTAAATCCTTATTGGATTTTCATTAAGTGAATGGTTAGTTAATGGTTAAATTAATTAGTAGTTATGGGTTATTGGGTTGGCGCTAATTGGGTTTTAAAATTCAAATTGTTAGTTAAATGGATTAAACCGATTTGAATTAATGGGTTAATGGGTAAAAAAATTAAAAACCCAAAGTTTAAGTGATAATTTCGGTTAGGGTAGAGTTTGTGGCGATTTTTGGCTTGAGGAAACCTTGGGGCGGCTAGGGCAAAGAAGTTGGCGACTTCCTTGAAGGCTTTGGCGATTTCCTTGAAGGCTTTGGCGATTTCCTTGAAGGCTTGGACGAAAATTTTTCTTCCTCTTCCTTCTTCCTTTGGCCGGCATTCCTTGGTGTTTGGTGGCGTCTCTCAAAGCTTTAGACGAATTTTTGGAAAGGTTTTTACATATTGGTGATCATGGTTAAGAGGTGAGTGGAATGTCTTGTTTGACCTATGAATTTAGTTGTGTTAGTGACATGATACATTTGAGTTCTTGGAATTTCTACCATGTTAAAACCGAATTTAAGGGATGAAAACCAAAATTGAGATGTTCTTTCATGTAAACCGAATTCTTGATAATTTTCATGATAATCCGAAATCTTGATATTATTTATGATAAATTATTCATGCCAACCGAAATTTGGTATTATTTATGAAAAACCGAAATTAACATGTTTACATGAGGATTATAAAGACAATTACATGTTATAATTTTATGTTGATGTTATGGAATTTAGGTAGTTTTAAATTAGTGAATTTTGAGCATGACATTCTTGTTAACTAGAGTTTAAATTTTAAATAGATGACATGTTGTAAAACCGTGGGTTATATGTGTTGTAATGATTTTTGGATGTGTGTTAATTACAATCCATGACTGTTTATTTAGGTGTGTAGCATGTTATTTAATTTAGGTGTGTAGCCTGTTATTTAATTGTTTGAGAAATTTGGGTGATAACATAGCAAGGTTTGACTAAACTAATCAGCATGAAATCTAAGGACTACACTATATTATGTGATATTCGAATATGAAATATTATGTGTTATGTTATGTGATTTTCGAATAGTATGGGTTATGTGAATTTTGAACAATATGTGTTATGTGATGGATTATGTGAATTTTGAATATTATGTGTTATGTGTTGGTTAGGACTATGGCTAAGTGTAACCGTGTACTCATAGGATAGTCCTTATGTGATATGTTAAGGGTTTGAATTTCAGCCCTGTATTTGATATGTGAGGAGGTTGATGTTCAGCCTGCCTATTATGATTATTGTGATGGGGGTTGATGTTCAGCCTGCCCGATATGATTTTTGTGATGACTATCCTAGAGTCTAGTTGACACTTAGGAGTCCACCTTTATGAAATATGATATAAGATGTGTTTGTTGTCCAGTAGGAACCTTTTGGGAGAACGGGTTTTGACGCAAAGTGCCATGTCTTGGTCGGACAGGGGCCACCTCTTGATGTCATCACTCTCTTTTTGTGATATGGGGTGTCGTAGAGCAAAGTGCCACGTCGTGAACCGGCGGGGGCCACCTCTTGAATCTACACACAAGCCATCGATGTGTTTATGGGGTGTTTTAGAGCAAAGTGCCACGTCGTGACCTGGCGGGGGCCACCTCTTGATTCTACTCACTGTCCATGTTTATGTGTTGCACGAGATTTTGCAGCTCCCAGTGCTTAGGCCAAAGCCGGGTTAGACCATATTGGTCACTACTGAATATGCTGGACAACTAGGTTAACTAAGTATTGGTGTGTTTAGTTGGTTTAGAGTATAACTCTAGAACCTGAGTTTGTTTAGAACCTGAGTTTGTTATATGTTGGTGTGTACATCTGGCTGTTTATATGACTTCTGTATTTAATCTTGTTGTATATTGACATAATGTTCTGTTAAAGATTTTTTTAAAATAATCTGCCTATATTTTTGAATGTATGTTATGGATGGTCGATTTAGACTATCCACTCACTGGGCTGTGTAGCTCACCCCTCACTATTTTCAGGCATAGAGCAGGGGCGCATTTCTTGAGTTAGCATTGGCGTGGACATTATGCTAGTTTGCTGTGATTATATTTAAGAACTTTTGTGCTTAAATATGAGGCCGGTTGTGGCTGAACTATATGAGTTATACGAACTATATGAATGATGTGAACTATGTGAATTTGTGTGAACCACGTGAACTATGTGAAATTTGTGTTGCCAGATTGTGGCAGTTAAATGAGTTTGATTTTTGTGTCACCGCGGGCCTCAGCCTGGTTTCGGTGTTTGGTATGAGTTTATAAAATCGACTTTGTGGCTTTGCTTTGAATTTCGAATCGAATTGTATTTATGCCATCGGATTTGATATAACTGTTGCCTTGCATATGTCTAGTGCAAGGATTGCGTGGTGGCAGGTACCCTTATGTGATTTATGAGATTTGTGTTTTGTGGATATTTATATGTATGGAATTTCGAAATTTTCAGATCGTGTTTTCTTGAACTCGGTTTTACCTAGCATATGAATCGATCTTATATGAAACATCCTGTTTCTTTCATGATTTGTGCCACTTGTTTGGGGTTAAGATAACGGGATGTTACACCCAATCTGCCCCATCACCGTCTCAACCCCACCGAGCACACAGAGCTCAAACATCAGGTGGATGACCTTCTTGCCAAAGGTTTCATCCGTGAGAGCCTCAGCCCGTGCGCCATCCCGGCCCTTCTCACGCCCAAAAAGGATGGCTCCTGGAGGATGTGCATTGATTGCCGCGCAATCAATCGCATCACGGTCAAATACCGGTTTCCCATCCCATGCTTGGACGATATGCTTGACCTCATCTCCGGTGTATGTTGGTTCAGCAAGCTTGACCTCTGGAGCGGCTACCACCAGGTCAACATCGGCGAGGGTGACGAGTGGAAGACGGACTTCAAGACGAAGGACGGCCTCTATGAGTGGCTTGTGATGCCCTTCGGGCTCACCAATGCGCCCTCAACGTTCATGCGCCTCATGAGTCAGACCCTCCGACCCTACATCAGTAAGTTCCTGGTTGTCTACTTCGACATTCTTATCTATAGCCGCACCCATGAGGACCATCTTGAGCACCTCCAGTCGACCTTCGACCTTCTATGCAAGGAACGCTTGTTCCTTAATGCCAAGAAGTGCTCTTTCCTTGAGTCCCAGGTTCAGTTCCTAGTGTTCATCGTGTCTAACCAGGGTCTCATGGTTGACCCTGTTAGGGAATACCGGGTGTAATTTAAAATTTTTGCAGTCCCAGGACGCAGTGGAAGAATCATTACACCCAAAACATATTCCGGTCCCAAGGATCCATGCGAGAGAGAAGACACAAGCATGTGTTAGAGATGTACCTCTTTTGCTTGTCTAGTTGCCGAAGCCATGTTGAAGGCGCCCAAGTGTTTGCCCTCTACAAGTATCCACGCGTCGACTCCCTGATCGTTGCTCCCTTCCACACTTGGTGCTAGCCTCGGGAAGAGAATCAAGCCTTATCACTCTCTTCAAATCTTGTGCCACCTCCAAGGTAGAAGCACCAAGAAGAGATGAGGAAGAGGATGATGCGCCAAGTACTTCCTTCTTCTTCTTTGCATGCGCCACCTTCAAGCAAGGTGCGCCTATGGCCAAGGAACGAAGAGGACTTGTGGCAAGGAGATGCCACCAAGCACTAAGAGTCCTTGCGCCAAGAAGAGAGGGAGAAGAAGAAGAACTTGCGGTTCCAAGGGAGAAGGAGATTGTGCTCCTTGATGAAGAAGGAGAGCTCCAGGCTCTCAAGTTGTTGCCACCCTAAGCTTCCAATTCTCTCCAAGAGATGTCGCCACCAAGCCCTTCTCCAAGTTACGTCAAGAGGTGAAGAAGGAGAAGAAGGCTTGCGGCTTCAAGGAGGAAGAAGAGTTGCGCCACTTTCAAGTTGTCACCCTTTGCCCTTGCTCACGCCTCTCTATGTGTCTTCACGCCTCCAAGGAGTTAACATATTAGAGGGTGCGGCTAGGGTCTTATTTATAAGGTCAAGAGGCGGTTTAGGGAGGGCCAAGATCATGCCAAGTGGGCGGCTAGGATGAAGGGGGTTTGTGGCAAGGAAAGTCTCCAAGACTTTTCCATAAACCTCATTCAACCTATCCTTATTTGCCCTATAGCCATATTAGCCCAAGAGATGCCTTAAAGGCATGCATTCCATCCTAGGAAGAAGGGCTAGGCGCCCTTTACTTCCATAATGAAGCAAAGGCGCCTCCCTCACCCCATTATGCCCCTAGGCGCCAATGGGGTGAGATTTCTGAATGGTCCCCAAAACAGGGGGAAGAAACCCTAATAGGCGCATAACAAGGATCATACATGCGGAAGCTAGGGTTTCATAGAAAATCGATATGCATGTCATATAATCAACTCTTAAGGCTTGTAAAGAGCGAAAGGGATTCATACCATTGCCATTGCAAGGATGGTGACTTGGAAGCAAAGATGCGAGTGCTCCTTCTCCAAAGGCACCGCACACAAGATGAGAGAAGCTTTCTTCTTGTCGCTCCTTGTGCTAGCAAGGATCTCTAAGTGTCCTAATCGCTTGAAGGGATGAGATCTCCTTTTTCCTTGGCTTATCCGAATGCTCTCCAAGGCGTGAAAAAAAAATCACACACGAGAGAGGGGGCGTCGAGAAGAGGCAAGCGTTTAGGCGTTTTTAGGAAGTGGCGTTAATGACTTTCCAAAAATAGAAAGCCATGAAGCCAAGCGCCCATGATCTCAAAACCGACCAAAACGCCTTCAAGCTTTGAACCAAGCGTTCATACATGTGAACCGGTTCAAGCCAATTTGATCCATTTCAATTTGGTTCAAAGACCAAATCAAACCAGCCCAAGCCATGGTCTAGATCTTACTGAACCAAATGGTTCAAGATCTAACCGTTCATCTCTTGATGCTCTTGATCTCACCGATCTAGCATCAATTCTCTCGATCGAAGCTTACCGATCTCAAGCCCTAATCAATCAAACATGATCAGACTAGATCTCACTTACAATCAGAGATTAAATCCCTTTAAACTGAATCAAAACAATTCAGTCCACACGATCTGACTCAAGTAAGCCATATCATCAAATTGTGCGACCCTAAGGGTTTCCTTTAAATGTCGGTAACGATAACTTACGTTATCACGATCAGTGAGGGGTATCTAGCAACACATCACTGTCTCCCGATATAAAGGAAAGAGTCTTCCAAGACTACACCCAAACCACAGCACAAGTGTGAATCCACTTCACTAGGCATACATGTTTCCTTTGCCACTGGATGTTCTTATTGGACAAGCGTGTCAAGCCTGTAATTCCAATATGATGAGAATGATTAGATCAGATGAAACATAGTCATCTGGGTATGGCCATACACTTTCTCAATCATCTCATCCAGGGGGCCCCTATAGAACATCACACTCCTTTCAAGGAGACGGCAATCCTATATCTATCACTAGCGCCCTAACATGACTCATGCTCATTATCCAAGATAGTCTATAACCATTATGTTTCAAATGATATTGAACTACCTCAAAACAATGCCAATCATCATTTAGAAACACAAGTGATCTCAAGTCAGAGGAAGTATGCCACTTGTTTGCATACAAGGATTATTCACATTGTGACAAGCAATTGAATATCCTAAGTAGGGTCTGTCCAGTACATCCAATGTACCCATGAGTCTACATCTTATTCCATGCTCGAAGCATCCTATAAGATTAGAACACACATTAGTCTCAATCATATCAAGGCTGTCTCATGTTCACCAAGATATCTCAACTAAGGACAAAACTGCATGTCAGCCAAGCTGAACAGCATTGAGACATTATTCAGAAGTATACATATTGCAGCAGATAATGTAACAACCTGAATAACAACCATTGCCTTTATAAACATTGAGTTTATACATGATACTGATATAATCCCAAGGCCTCAAACATTAGCCTTAAGGGCATACCCCAACAATCTCCCACTTGCACTGAATCTAATGGTTGAGAAATCTCAAACCCATATTATTACAGTGCTTCTCATGCTTCTGCTGCGCCAGAGGCTTTGTAAGCGGGTCTGCCAGATTGTCATCTGTATGAACCTTGCATACTTTGATCTCGCCACGATCAATGATCTCCCGGATCAAGTGAAACCTTCTCTGTATGTGCTTGGACTTCTGGTGCGACCGTGGTTCCTTTGCTTGTGCTATTGCTCTAGTGTTATCACAGAAGATAACCAAAGGATCTGCACTCGAAGGAACAACACCAAGTTCCTGAACGAACTTACGAATCCACACTGCCTCCTTAGATGCTTCTGAGGCTGCAACATACTCGGCTTCTGTTGTGGAATCAGCAACAATTGACTGTTTGAAATTTTTCCACACCACTGCTCCTCCATTCAAGCTAAAAACATAGCCTGATTGCGATCGGAAATCATCCTGGTCAGATTGGAACGAAGCGTCAGTATATCCTTCAATACTGAGTTCTTCCTGACCTCCATATATCAAGAACATATCTTTGGTCCTCCGAAGATATTTCAAAATGTTCTTGACCGCAATCCAGTGTGCCTTCCCTGGATTACTTTGGAATCGACTGGTCACGCTTAACCCGTAAGCAACGTCTGGGCAAGTACACAACATCGCATACATAATGGATCCAATAGCCGAAGCATAAGGCGTATTGTCCATTTCATCTTTCTCAGTCCGTGTTTGTGGACACTGACTCTTTGAAAGATTCAGACCATGTCTGACTGGAAGATATCCTCTTTTAGAATTTTCTAAATGGAATCTCTCCAGGACTTTATCGATGTAAGTACTCTGGCACAGCCCGAGAAGCCTCTTAGATCTATCTCTGTAGATCTTCACACCTAATACATAGGCTGCTTCTCCTAAATCTTTCATCTGGAAATATTTTTTTAACCATGCTTTGACAGCATGTAGTTCAGGAATATCGTTTCCAATGATTAAGATATCATCGACGTAGAGGACTAGGAAAGTAATCACGCTCCCACTAAACCTCTTATATACACACGGGTCATCTTCATTCTTGATGAAACCAAATTCACAGATTGATTCATCAAAACGAATATTCCAGCTTCTTGATGCTTGTTTAAGTCCATAAATGGACTTCTTTAATTTGCATATTTTATGACGATCTGATGGATTAGTGAAACCTTCAGGTTGTGTCATATACACATCCTCTTCTAATTTTCCATTAAGGAAAGCGGTCTTCACATCCATCTGCCAGATCTCATAATCATAATATGCCGCTATCGCGAGAATAATCCGAATAGACTTGAACATGGCTACAGGAGAGAAAGTTTCATCATAATCTATCCCGTAGATTTGTTTGAAACCTTTCGCAACTAGCCTGCCTTTATAGGTAACCACGTTACCATCCATGTCAATCTTCTTCTTGAAGATCCACTTACAGCCTATAGGGATTACTCCCGGAGGCGGATCAACCAAATCCCATACTTGGTTATCTGACATGGAGTCCATCTCGGCTCGCATAGCTTCAAGCCATCTCGCTGATTCCGGTCCACTGACCGCATCCGCATAAGTGAGGGGTTCATCATCAATGATGTAGACTCCGTCATAGCGCTCAGGCTGTCGACGGATCCTTCCCGATCTTTGCGGTTCCCGTGATATCTGAGCCTCAGGTTGTTCAATAACCTGTTCTACTGGCTCATGCTCATCCAACTGTGCCTGACTACTTTGTCCTTCTTCTGGATTCTCATCCAGCTTTATTTCTCTCCCACTGGCCTCTTGCAGAAGAAATTCCTTCTCAAGAAAAATAGCCGTCCGAGCAACAAATACCTTGTTCTCTTTGGGATCGTAGAAATAATAACCCTTAGTTTCCTTAGGGTAACCGACAAAGATACATTTCTCAGATCTGCTCTCTAGTTTCCCAGAGGCGAGCTTTTTGACATAAGCCTCGCAACCCCAGATCTTAATAAATGTCAAGCTCGGCTGTTTCTCATACCATAACTGTAACATCCCCTCAGAATAAACCCCAATCACAAACAGAAACTGCGGAAGAATAGGGAACGTCACACACAAATCAACAAGACAGATACTAGGGAATGATAGCTTACGGAAAATGATTCGGAAAATTTCGGCAGCATGTCCCCAGAAAAAAACTAAGGAAATTCCTGTACATGCTCCATAAACAAGCTGAAACATACCATTTCGAAATCAAAACTCTTAATCCTTATCACAACATCAAACTAGTAAATCACAATAATCAAATAACACTGAACAAAACAGAATTCACCGAAAACAGGCTTAAGCCTTCGGTTTAACAGTCGTATCAAAACCAAATGCCAACCCGGCAACAATATCACAGTAGTCAAAAACTAACAGCCACATCCGGCTTGTAAGACCCCTTTCAAGAAGAAGAGGGGGGCGAAACCCTATTGGTGGCGCAAATAATTTTGCAAGCGGAAACTAGGGTTTCAAGAGACCTTACGTAATGACATATGATTAACTTCATAAGGTTTAGATTCATACCATAGCCATTTCGTTTGGATGGCGTCTAGGAAGCAGAGATCGACAGGGGTCTCCTCCAGAGAATGCGCACACAAGATGAGAGTGTGCCTACTTTCTTGGTGCTCCTTGTGCTAGCAAGGTTCCAAGAAGTCTTGAACGTATGGAAGGGATGGAGACGATTTTCCTTTCTTGGCCGAATCCTCCTCAAAGCTCCAAGCGTCGCCACACACGAAAGTCCCGAGAGGAATAATGGGTGGAGAGACGAGAATAGAATCAATTCTATTCGAACGTGAGAGATCTCCAAGTGGAGATCATGGTTTCTAAAAATAGAAACCACCACTCGCTCAAACGTTCACGCCAAGTGAACAAGTCGCCACCTCTTCTCCCTTTGAACCATGCGCTCATATATGAGCCGGTTCAATTTGGTTCGGTTCAAGAACCAACCAAGCCAAGCGATCCAGTCTAGATCTTAATTAAACCCTAAGGCTCCAGATCTAACCGTTCATCTCTTGATGCTCCTAATCTCACCGATCTAGCATCTATTCTCTCAATCGAAGCTTACCGATCTTAAGCCCTAATCAATCAAACATGATCAGACCAGATCTCACTTACAATCAGAGATTAAATCCCTTTAAACTGAACCAAAACAATTCAGTCCACACGATCTGACTTAAGTAAGCCATATCATCAAATTGTGCGACCCTAAGGGTTTCCTTTAAACGTCGGTAATGATAACTAACGTTATCACGATCAGTGAGGGGTATCTAGCAACACATCACTGTCTCCCGATATAAAGAAAAGAGTCTTCCAAGACTACACCCAAACCATAGCACAAGTGTGAATCAACTCACAAGGCATGCATCTTTCCTTTGCCACTGGATGTTCTTATTGGACAAGCGTGTCAAGCTTGTAGCTCCAATATGATGAGCATGATTAGATCAGATGAACATAGTCACCTGGGTATGGCCATACACTTTCTCAATCATCTCATCCAGGGGGCCCCTTTAGAACATCACACTCCTTAAACAAGGAGACGGCAATCCTATGTCTATCACTAGTGCCCTAACCTGATTCAAGCTCACCATCCAAGATAGTCTATAATCATTATGTTTCAAATGATATTGAACTACCTCAAAACAATGACAATCATCATTTAGAAAATACAAGTGATCTCAAGTCAGAGGAAATGTGCCACTTGTCGCATTCAAGGATTATTCACATTGTGACAACCAATTGAATATCCTAGTAGGGTCTGTCCAGTACATCCAATGTACCCATGAGTCTACATCTTATTCCATGCTCGAAGCATCCTATAAGATTAGAACACATATTAGTCTCAATCATATCAAGGCTGTCTCATGTTCACCAAGATATATCGACTAAGGACATTACAGCATGTCAGCCCAGCTGAACAGCTTTGAGACATTATTCAGAAGTACACTTATTACTGCAGACAAGGTAACAAACTGAATAATAACCATGCCTTTATAAACACAAGAGTTTATTACATGATACTGATACAATCCCAAGGCCTCAAACATTAGCCTTAAGGGCATACCCGAACATCAGAGCCATAGGTTCATTGTATGTTCATATGATTGCTTTTGTGATCCTTGTTTGCGCTTATGATAAGATCTAACGTTATCATCATGCGAAAATACTAGAGGCTTAGTAAGCGGGTCTGCCAGATTGTCATCTGTATGAACCTTGCATACTTTGATCTCGCCACGATCTATGATCTCCCGGATCAAATGAAACCGTCTCTGTATGTGCTTGGACTTCTGGTGCGACCGTGGTTCCTTTGCTTGTGCGATTGCTCCAGTGTTATCACAGAAGATAACCAAAGGATCTGCACTCGAAGGAACAACACCAAGTTCTCTCACGAACTTACGAATCCACACTGCCTCCTTGGATGCTTCCGAGGCTGCAACATACTCGGCTTCTGTTGTGGAATCAGCAACAGTTGACTGTTTGAAACTCTTCCACACCACTGCTCCTCCATTCAAGCTAAAGACATAGCCTGATTGCGATCGGAAATCATCCTGGTCAGACTGGAACGAAGCGTCAGTATATCCTTCAATACTGAGTTCTTCCTGACCACCATATATCAAGAACATATCTTTGGTCCTCCGCAGATATTTTAAAATGTTCTTGACTGCAATCCAGTGTGCCTGACCTGGATTACTTTGGAACCGACTGGTCACGCTTAACCCGTAAGCGACGTCTGGGCGAGTACACAACATCGCATACATAATGGACCCAATAGCCGAAGCATAAGGCATATTGTCCATTTCATCTTTCTCAGTCTGTGCTTGTGGACACTGACTCTTCGAAAGATTCAGACCATGTCTGACTGGAAGATATCCTCTTTTAGAATTCTCTAAATGAAATCTCTCCAGGACTTTATCGATGTAAGTACTCTGGCACAGCCCGAGAAGCCTCTTAGATCTATCCCTGTAGATCTTCACACCTAATACATAGGCTGCTTCTCCAAGATCTTTCATCTGGAAATATTTCCTTAACAATGCTTTAACGGCATGCAGTTCAGGAATGTCATTTCCAATGATCAAGATATCATCGACGTAGAGGACTAGGAAAGTAATCACGCTCCCACTAAACCTCTTATATACACACGGGTCATCCTCGTTCTTGATGAAACCAAACTCAGAGATTGATTCATCAAAATGAATATTCCAGCTTCTCGATGCTTGTTTAAGTCCATAAATAGACTTCTTTAACTTGCATATTTTATGACGATCTGATGGATTAGTGAAACCTTCTGGTTGTGTCATATACACATCCTCATCCAGATTTCCATTCAGGAAAGCTGTCTTCACATCCATTTGCCAGATCTCATAATCGTAATATGCTGCTATCGCGAAAAGAATCCGAATAGACTTAAACATAGCTACAGGTGAGAAAGTTTCATCATAATCTATCCCGTAGATTTGTTTGAAACCTTTCGCAACTAGCCTGCCTTTATAGGTAACCACGTTACCATCCATGTCAATCTTCTTCTTGAAGATCCATTTACAGCCTATAGGGATAACTCCCGGAGGCGGATCAACCAAATCCCAGACTTGGTTATCTGACATGGAGTCCATCTCGGCGCGCATAGCTTCAAGCCATCTCGCTGACTCCGGTCCACTGACCGCATCCGCATAAGTGAGGGGTTCATCATTATCAATGATGTAGACTCCGTCATAGCGCTCAGGCTGTCGACGGATCCTTCCCGATCTTCGCGGTTCCCGTGATATCTGAGCCTCAGATTGTTCAATAACCTGATCTACCGGCTCAGGCTCATCCAACTGCGCTTGAGCACTTTGTCCTCCCTCTGGATTCTCATCCAGCTTTATTTCTCTCCCACTGGCCTCTTGCAGAAGAAACTCCTTCTCAAGAAATATGGCCGTCCGAGCAACAAATACCTTGTTCTCTTTGGGATCGTAGAAATAATAACCCTTAGTTTCCTTAGGGTAACCGACAAAGATACATTTGTCAGATCTGCTCTCTAGTTTCCCAGAGGCGAGCTTTTTGACATAAGCCTCGCAGCCCCAGATCCTGATAAATGTCAAGCTCGGCTGTTTCCCATACCATAACTCATATGGCGTCTTAGAAACTGCCTTGGATGGCACTCGGTTTAGTACCTTTGCAGCTGTCTCCAGTGCAAAACCCCAAAAAGAATATGGAAGAGAAGCCTGACTCATCATAGAACGAACCATATCAAGTAACGTTCTATTTCTCCTCTCGGACACACCATTCCATTGCGGTGTTCCTGGCGGAGTGAGCTGTGAGATAATCCCACACTCCTTCAGATAGTCAGTAAACGCATGACTCAAGTATTCTCCACCTCGATCAGAACGAAGTGCCTTGATATTTTGGCCTAGCTGATTCTATACTTCATTCTTGAACTCTTTGAACTTGTCAAAAGATTCACTTTTATGTCTCATTAAATAGACATACCCATACCTACTGAAATCATCAGTAAAGGTAATGAAGTACTGATAGCCACCTCTGGCATGTTTACTAAAGGGCCCACACACATCACTGTGTATAAGGTCAAGTAAACCTGAAGCCCTTTGACCTTTGTTAGGAAAAGGTGACTTCGTCATTTTACCCATTAAACAAGCCTTGCATGTATCAATCTCCTCATAGGAGAATGATCCCAGCAGTCCATGATCATGCAACCGCTTAATGCGCTTCTTGTTAATATGGCCTAAACGACTATGCCATAGCAAGGTGCTGTCATCAGCATACTTGGCTTTCTTAATATCAATATTTTGTATAGAACATTCCATGTCTAACATGAATAACCCATTGTTAATTGAACCAGTAGCATAAACAATATTATCAAGAGAAAGAACACACTTTGAAATATTGCATTCAAAGGAAAACCCCTTCCTAACAAGAGCAGGAATGGAGATAATATTTTTAGTAATGCTGGGAACAAAGTAACAACTGTTTAGTTCTAATACAAGTCCAGATGGCAAAGAGATGAAATAGTCTCCTACAGCAACAGCAGCAACCCGTGCCCCGTTTCCAACTCGTAGGTCCACCTCATGCTGTCCCACCTGTCTTCTTCTCTTGAGTTCCTGTACATTTGAATAAATGTGAACTCCACATGCAGTGTCCAACACCCATGAAATAGAAGAAGAAGATATCATGACTTCAGTCACAAATATACCTGAGCCAGAAGCAAAGCTTCCCCTCTTATCTCCTTGGAGCGCTTTACAGTCCTTTTTCCAGTGACCCAACTGGCCACAGTGGAAACATCTGTATTCCTTTGACCGCTTCACTTTTTGCTTCAGAGCCTTGCTGTAACTCTTGACAGGGGCCTTGCCCTTCTTCCCCTTCTTCTTGTTCCTAGAAGGAACCATTAAGACAGAGGTCGAAGGCTTTCCCTTCAGAGTCTCCTCAGTAGTCAAGAGCATATTCAGCAGCTCTGCCGGAGTACAATCGATTTTGTTCATATTAAAGTTAATGATGAACGCATCGAAAGAGGGCGGGAGAGACTGCAGAATTATGTCTACAGCAAGCTCCTGGTTGATGGTATGCCCCAGTTTCTCTAGAGCCTCCTTGTGCCCAATCATCTTGAGCACGTGAGCTCCCACTGGGCTCCCTTCAGCCAGTTTGCTCTGAAAGAACAGCTTTGTCAGATTATAGCGTTCTGTCCTCACCTGTGCAGCATACAGCATTTTGAGGTTTGCTATCATGTCTATAGCAGACATATCCTCATGCTGACGCTGCAGCGGTGGCGTCATAGACGCTAGCATCAGGCAAGCGACATCAATGCTATCATTGACGTGCTTTTCATAAGCTTCCCGAACTGCCCTTGCGGCGTTCGGAGCGGGCTGAGGCGGTATCGCCGTCTCGAGGACATACAGTTTCCTCTCTGCCTTAAGAACAATCTTAAGGTGTCCGAACCATTCTGAGAAGTTCGGCCCAGCAAACTTCTCCCTTTCCAGTAGGGATCGCACATTGAAGCTCATGGTGTTCGTTGCTGCAGGAATCTACAACAATGCAAGAACAGCAAGGTCAGTATCAATGTAAAGAATCAATTCAGGACTTAAGAATGATTCTTTTTCTCACTATTTTATCTGACTGAAAAATCCATTAAAACAGTCCGAAAGAGTAAAACTCTTTTAGTGAGATGGGATCCAGATTTCATACTTGGTCTCCGCGTCCCGCTCAGGCAAGATAAGATGCACAGAGAGTACAAGCACTAGTCTCTGGTAGGCTGTCCCAGCCAATCGCCAACCCGTGCGATTCCCCTTCATCTGGGCAATCCAGCAGACTGTGCCAACTGAGTTGGTACAACACAATCTCTGACCCCACAGATGGCTGCCTCCATGTGCTACCATATGCGCCACATATGTAGCCTACATGGTCAAGCTGACCCGACCTACTCCCTGGACCACCACGTGCTATGCTGAGCAACGAGAAGCGATAAATCCCTTCTCTGTAACACGCAGGTGTAATCCCGCACCGTCTGAAGATAGATGGACGTGCCCACTGAGTGGGTACAACACAGCTCCAACGATAATCAGAATAGTGAGGTTTCGCGTCCGAAGGCATACGAGCTTGATATTTTAGCGTTGGATTTTAACGGTCTTTTATCTTCTTCACTATCATGCAATTCCTATGGTGATAGCAGAAGATAAATAAATCATGCTGTTCTACTTATTTAAACAATAAAAGAAAGCATGGATCTTATGTGGTAAAAGCCCATAGCCTAAGTAAGACCTTAATTAACTTAAGTCTTCACTTGCTTTTTCTTCATGGGTCTTTTGCTGCTCATCTGGCCCAACCCAGGGCCCAAGCGCCATCTGCAGCTCAGGTGCGCCCACCAGGTAAATGCGCCTGGTCCCAGAGTCGAACCCTGGACCTCCCACCTAGTCTAGCCACTGCTGCATGCGCCTCTGCCATGTGTGCTCTGTGCTCTTGTCTGATTAACTTACAAATTAATCTATCTAGACAAGATTGACTCGCAGGTCAATTACATTTTATAAATTAAATAAATGTGATGCGCAGATCACAATAAAATAATTTACATTTAATTTCCAGGCACGCAGGCCCCAGCACAGCACACATTAAACGGGCAGCCCACATAAGAATAAATAAACAAGCATAGGCCTCATCCAAACAACATGTGATCCATCAATAAGAAAATAAACTTTTGAAAACACATAGTTATCAATTTTACTTTTCTTATGTGCCCTACAACCTTACAACGGTCCATTGATGGGGATCCACTCATGTGAACCCGGGCCTAACTCATGTGCGTTCACCAGGTGTCTCAACCAGACCTCGCTACACGCCTTTGATGCAGTCGACCTATAGCCACCTCATGCTTGCGCATGGGTGCCATCTGGTCGACCCATCTAGGCTGTCAGATGGTCTGATCAGACTATTGGATCTAACCTAGAGGATGACTTCAACCCCATCAACCCGTCTAAGGGTTTATAGCAGGGGCGTCTTAGATCTAATAAGGAAGCGCGCAAGATAACGTTTTAGAAAACATGTAACATGCGCCAATCCTAATCATGCATTAAAATAAAACATGAATACACACATGCGCTAACGTCTAATACCTAGCATGTAGATTCGCATGTGATGAAAATTAGATCTACAACCAAAAACAAGGATCACACATAATCATGAAACAATCATATGATCATACGATAACAACCAGCCTCTGATACCAATTGTAAGACCCCTTTCAAGAAGAAGAGGGGGGCGAAACCCTATTGGTGGCGCAAATAATTTTGCAAGCGGAAACTAGGGTTTCAAGAGACCTTACGTAATGACATATGATTAACTTCATAAGGTTTAGATTCATACCATAGCCATTTCGTTTGGATGGCGTCTAGGAAGCAGAGATCGACAGGGGTCTCCTCCAGAGAATGCGCACACAAGATGAGAGTGTGCCTACTTTCTTGGTGCTCCTTGTGCTAGCAAGGTTCCAAGAAGTCTTGAACGTATGGAAGGGATGGAGACGATTTTCCTTTCTTGGCCGAATCCTCCTCAAAGCTCCAAGCGTCGCCACACACGAAAGTGTCGAGAGGAATAATGGGTGGAGAGACGAGAATAGAATCAATTCTATTCGAACGTGAGAGATCTCCAAGTGGAGATCATGGTTTCTAAAAATAGAAACCACCACTCGCTCAAACGTTCACGCCAAGTGAACAAGTCGCCACCTCTTCTCCCTTTGAACCATGCGCTCATATATGAGCCGGTTCAATTTGGTTCGGTTCAAGAACCAACCAAGCCAAGCGATCCAGTCTAGATCTTAATTAAACCCTAAGGCTCCAGATCTAACCGTTCATCTCTTGATGCTCCTGATCTCACCGATCTAGCATCTATTCTCTCAATCGAAGCTTACCGATCTTAAGCCCTAATCAATCAAACATGATCAGACCAGATCTCACTTACAATCAGAGATTAAATCCCTTTAAACTGAACCAAAACAATTCAGTCCACACGATCTGACTTAAGTAAGCCATATCATCAAATTGTGCGACCCTAAGGGTTTCCTTTAAACGTCGGTAACGATAACTAATGTTATCACGATCAGTGAGGGGTATCTAGCAACACATCACTGTCTCCCGATATAAAGAAAAGATTCTTCCAAGACTACACCCAAACCATAGCACAAGTGTGAATCAACTCACAAGGCATGCATCTTTCCTTTGCCACTAGATGTTCTTATTGGACAAGCGTGTCAAGCTTGTAGCTCCAATATGATGAGCATGATTAGATCAGATGAACATAGTCACCTGGGTATGGCCATACACTTTCTCAATCATCTCATCCAGGGGGCCCCTTTAGAACATCACACTCCTTAAACAAGGAGACGGCAATCCTATGTCTATCACTAGTGCCCTAACCTGATTCAAGCTCACCATCCAAGATAGTCTATAATCATTATGTTTCAAATGATATTGAACTACCTCAAAACAATGACAATCATCATTTAGAAAACACAAGTGATCTCAAGTCAGAGGAAATGTGCCACTTGTCGCATTCAAGGATTATTCACATTGTGACAACCAATTGAATATCCTAGTAGGGTCTGTCCAGTACATCCAATGTACCCATGAGTCTACATCTTATTCCATGCTCGAAGCATCCTATAAGATTAGAACACATATTAGTCTCAATCATATCAAGGCTGTCTCATGTTCACCAAGATATATCGACTAAGGACATTACAGCATGTCAGCCCAGCTGAACAGCTTTGAGACATTATTCAGAAGTACACTTATTACTGCAGACAAGGTAACAAACTGAATAATAACCATGCCTTTATAAACACAAGAGTTTATTACATGACACTGATACAATCCCAAGGCCTCAAACATTAGCCTTAAGGGCATACCCCAACACGGCTAACATGTCAATGAATAAAATCATAAAAACTTCGGCCACATCCGGCCCTCAAAATAGCACAGGCTCGCAGGCCCCAAAATATCAAGTCAGAAAATTAAATATCCGCTCACGCTGTAGGCTCCTGTCCTGCATCTGGAAATATCGTGGAATGAGCTACACGGCTCAGTGAGTAGATAGTCTCGTTCGACCATCCACTAATATACAATCAAAAATAGATGCAGATATCTTTTCAAAGCTTTTAACGGAATATGTCAAAGTATGATATATAAGAAAACCGATAACCATAAATCACAATCATGATCAGAAAACAATACACCCACAACCTCGGGCAACCAGACACAAAACAGCCTATCCGGCTAACAGACTAAGGATCACACAACTAATGTCCAGTGATTCAGAATTGACCCCAAGGGTCCAACCTGGCCTTCGTCAAGGCACTGAGAGTAACTTGCAACAAACAATGGTGAGGCGTAGATTCAAGAGGTGGCCCCCGCCAGGTCACGACGTGTCACTTTGCTCTACGACACTCCACCGCACCACCTTACCGGGAACACAAACAGAACAGAACAGAACAGAAGGTGAATGAATTCAAGAGGTGGCCCCCGTCTGACCAAGACGTGGCACTTTGTTTCAAACACCCAACTCTCAAAAGGTTTATCACTTGGACAAAATACCCTTAACACAAACCGGAAACCTGAACCCCTAACCTGGTCACTAGACTCTAGAACAGTCCCTCCATTACCGGAAACAAAGCAGAATAGGATGGGTGGATTCTCCAACCCCAAATCAGAATGACTGTTCACTGAGTGCTCTAGTTAACCCTTAGGTTCAGTCCACCCAAGTCTAGGACCCTTATCGAGTGCATACAACACAAACCTTGTCTCGAACATCACATCAATCAAGTTCAGGAAAGGTCCTTAAATTTCATGCAAACATGGTTTAACCTTTTCTAAGTTATCATCCAAGGTTATCAATCAATATTTTACATCACTACTTTCTACATACACCATTCAACTAAAAATACATACTAATACAGAAAATTCACCAAATTTCATCCGCAGATAACATAAATACAGGAAATCACAAAATCATAGTTTTCTCCTAGTTTTTATAACAAAAGACAGAAATGCCCCTAGTTCAAAATTTAAGTCATGCAGGAAAACTTATCCAAAAATTTCGTAAAAATAGTCATTACATTCCTCATGATCCTTAGATTCGTAATTTCAAGTTTTCCCCCAATTTAACTAGAAAATTTACCGAATTACCCCTAGGTCAACTTCAGTCAACAGAAATTATTATTTCCAAAAATTCCCCAAAAATAACAGTAGAATCCTCATATACCTAATTTCATGAAAATCTGGTTTGCCCCAATTTTAGCCATAAATTTGGGCGTAATTTCATGAAGAAGGGGCGAAATTCTCAATTAAGCCCTAATCTTCATGCAATTGAAAAATCTAAGGTATCATACATGATTAATCAAGTCTAATTGAAGATTAGAAGCCTTAGAGAAGAAAAGCCCTAATTTTCCATGCAACTAGGGTTTCGAAATTTGGGAAACTCATGGAAACGTATATAACTTTGAAATCAATAGTTCATGTCATGTTTATAGGCATTAAACTTCTCTAAATCAAGCAACAAACAAAAAATGCGTGAACTAGGTGGAAGAGAAGATCCACTCACCTAGTTTTCGGTTCTTCCAAGCCACGCCCTCACGCCACACACGCGCCGCCGGAAACACACAAGGATCGCTGGCAAGAGTCGCCGGAAACCGCCTCCAACACTACTCACCGCCGGCCACCAAAGGAGGAGAAGAGAGAAGGAGATTAGCCACCCCTTCACCCTAGGAAAAATCGTGAGAAAAAGGGAAAACGACATGGATCCCTCATGATTTTGTTTACCCATCAAACCTCCCAAGAATCCAAACCCAATAGCAAACATAAGTGGAAGATCCAATAACCCTTTAGTATAAGTTATTCTCCACCGCACCCTTATCAAGGGCTCTTACCCTTTTCTAACAGATAAACACCACTAGCCTAGAGGCACGCAGCACACACAATCTACGCCTTAAGTCGCAGGTTCGAATCCTCTCCGCGACACATATTTTTGCATTGCAGGAAAATACATAAATCAAGACATTATCTCATTAAAAATTCCATAAAAATGCTAGATAACCAAAATTTTATTTTCTTACCTGCCAGTAAATTAATTTCCGGATCTTACATTCCTCCCCCCTTAAAAAGCTTTAGTCCTCTAAAGCTCACCACCCAAATCATCGAATAGCTGAGGGAACTCTCTTCTCATATCTGACTCTGTCTCCCAAGTAGCTTCTTCGACTGACTGGTTTCCCCAGATAACTTTTACAAGCGGTACTGTCTTGTTCCTTAGGACTTTGTCTTTCCTATCCACAATCCTCAGTGGTCTCTCTACAAAGGTCAGATCACTCTGAATCTGCAGGGGAGCAGAATCAAGCACATGAGATGGATCTGCACAGTATTTCCTCAGAACTGACACATGAAATACATTATGAAGATGCTCAAGGGATGGTGGCAGAGCTAGTCTGTAAGCTACAGGACCAACCCTCTCTACAATATCGTAAGGTCCAACAAACCTCGGGCTCAGCTTTCCCTTCTTGCCAAACCGCATGACACCCTTGGTTGGTGAAACCTTCATAAATACATGATCCCCCACCATAAACTCTAAGGGACGACGACGATCATCTGCATAACTCTTCTGCCTGTCCCGAGCAACCTTCAATTTTTCCTGGATAACTCTGACTCTATCTGTAGCCTCCTGTACAGCCTCTAATCTCAGAATCATCCGGTCCCCCGATTCCTCCCAACTCAGAGGAGACCTGCACTTCCTGCCATACAGAGCCTCGTACGGAGCCATCTGAATACTGGAGTGAAAGCTGTTATTGTAGGTGAACTCTATCAGGGATAAATCACTGTCCCACTCAGAGCTCCAATCTACAACATAAGCCCTCAGCAAATCCTCCAAAGTCTGTATAGTACGCTCTGACTGACCATCTGACTGCGGATGGTAGGCGGTACTAAAACTCAACTTAGTGCCAAGACCCTCATGCAAGCTCTTCCAGAATCTGGAAAGGAATCTGGAATCGCGGTCTGATACAATATCCACAGGCACTCCGTGTAATCTGACTATCTCGTCGATGTACAGCTTAGCCAGCCGATCGAGTGGATAAGTCATCCGAATAGGCAAAAAGTGTGCAGCCTTCGTGAGCCTGTCTACGATGACCCAAACCGCATCATGTCCTCTCCTGGTCCGAGGCAACCCACAAACAAAATCCATACTAATGCACTCCCACTTCCACTGCGGGATAGGGAGCTGCTGCAATAATCCCCCAGGCCTCTGGTGTTCAGCCTTCACAGTCTGACAGGTCAAACACCGAGATACGAACACCGCGACCTCCTTCTTCATGCCCGGCCACCAGAAATCTTTCTTCAAATCCTGATACATTTTTGTGACTCCTGGATGCAAGGAATACTTGGAGTTATGACCCTCCTCCAAGATCTCTCTCCTCAGACTAGATTCCTCAGGGACACACACCCTTCCACGGAACCGCAGAATACTATCACCAGATAAGCTGAAATCCTCCACTGGCCCGGCAGCCAACCTCTCTCTGATCTGAACTAGACTCGGATCTACCAGCTGCTGATCCCTGATCCTCTGTAGTAAAGCAGACTGAACCCGGAGAAAAGCCACATATCCAGACTGAACTCTGGGAGACACCTCAACCCTGAGCTCTCGGAACTCCTGCAGTAACTGCCACTCACTGACCCTCAGTGCGGCTACAGAAGTAACTGGGTGTCTGCTCAATGCATCAGCTACCACATTGGCTTTCCCGGCCTGGTACTGAATAGAGAAATCATAATCCTTTATCAGCTCCATCCACCTTCTCTGCCTCATATTCAACTCCTTCTGAGTGAAAATATACTTGAGACTCTGATGATCAGTAAATAAGTCAAACTCCTGTCCCAATAGATAGTGGCGCCATATCTTCAATGCAAAAACTACTGCCGCCAACTCCAAATCGTGTGTGGGATAGTTTAACTCATACTCCTTCAGTTGCCGGGAAGCATAAGCTACTACGGCCCCTTTTTGCATCAGGACGCAGCCCAGTCCTTTGCCTAAGGCATCAGTATAAACAGTAAACCTCTCCCCATCAGTAGGAATGATAAGGATGGGTGTACTGGTCAATCTCCTTTTCAGCTCCTGGAAACTTTCCTCACACTTCTCGTCCCAAACAAACTTAGCCTCTTTCCTGGTCAGTTTGGTTAAGGGACCCGCCAGTTTGGAGAACCCCTCCACAAACCTCCTGTAATATCCTGCTAATCCCAGAAAGCTCCGGATCTCTGTGGCACTAGTTGGTCTTCCCCAGTTCAGGATAGCATGTACCTTCACTGGATCCACAGACACGCCCTGACCAGATATCACATGTCCCAAAAAGCTGATCTGATCCAACCAAAACTCGCACTTGCTGGCCTTAGCATACAACTGGTGCTTCCTCAGAATTTCTAGTACCCTGCGCAAGTTAGCGTGATCCTGATAAGTACGGGAGTACACCAGTATATCATCTATAAATACCACCACACAAGTGTCTAACAGCTCGTGAAACACCCTGTTCATCAGATCCATAAAAACAGCAGGTGCATTGGTCAGTCCAAAAGGCATAACTACAAACTCGTAGTGTCCATACCTGGTCCTGAAAGCAGTCTTCAGGATATCCTCATCTCTAACCCTGAGCTGATGGTATCCTGACCTCAGATCGATCTTGGAGAACACCGTGGCACCATGCAGCTGATCGAACAGATCATCTATCCTCGGAAGGGGATACTTATTCTTTACCGTCACCTGATTCAGCTGACGGTAATCTATGCACATCCTCAGTGTTCCGTCCTTCTTCTTTACAAACAAGACTGGCGCTCCCCAGGGTGAAGCACTCGGTCTGATATACCCCTTTTCAAGCAGTTCCTCTAACTGCTTCTTCAACTCGGCTAACTCTGAGGTGGCCATACGATAAGGAGCCTTTGATATTGGAGCTGTACCAGGCATCAGCTCAATACCAAACTCCACATCCCTGTGGGGAGGCAAACCTGAAAACTCATCCGAGAATACATCAGGAAATTCACAGACTACTTCCATCTGAGCTAAGTCTGGATCTGAGTCTTCTTGCACTTTAACATGTGCAAGGTATCCTTTGCACCCACTAGCTAGCAACCTGCTGGCATGCACAAATGATATCATATGTGGCCCTTGATTAGATACCAGGCCCCTTACCAGCAGATGACTCCCATCCTGCACGTGCAGAGTAATAATCTTCTCAAAGCAATCCACTGTAGCGTGGTGAGAAGATAGCCAATCCATGCCTAGGATCAAATCATAATCCTGCATGCCTAGTAATATCAAATCAACTATAAACTGGTACTATTCTACGTGAATAACACAGTCAGGGTAGACTATGTCAGTGGATAAACTATCCCCCAGGGGTGTACATACTGAAACTGTGTAATCTAGTACTCTAGGTGAGACAGGTAGTCTAGAAGCAAAGTTAGCAGACACAAAGGACAAATTGGACCCCGGATCAAACAAAATACGAGCTAACTGATCAAAAACATATAAAGTACCTTCCACGACGGATCGGGAAGCTCGAGTGTCCTTCTCTGCTATAGCGTAGACTCTGGCCTGGACAGCTGGTCTCTCGGTACCCCGGATCTGTGGCCCATGCGCCGTGCAATCTTTGATCCTGTGCCCCACTTTTCCGCACTTGAAGCACGCCCCGGACTTCTTGTGGCAGTCCGCCTTCAGGTGACCCTTGGCCCCACAATGGTAACAGACTCTGTCCTCTACCCGGCCATCAGTACCCTGCTGCTGTGGCTGAGATGTCTGCTGCGGTCTCTGAGTTCCCTTCCCTTGGTAAGGTCTGTATCGGCCTCTCTTCTGGTCCTTCCCCTTATGGTATTTCCTACTGCCTCCACCAGTCTGCTGGGAACCCGGTGCCTCAGCTATAGGGGCTACAACCAGGGCCGTCTCGGCCTGCTCCTCCAGGATGTACTTCTCCGCGGTGCGGGCACGATCCAGCATCTCAGCATAAGTCTCCAAGTGCTGCAATCCTACCTTCTGTCTGATATCTCTTCTGAGACCCCTGAGAAATTTCTTAGCTCGTCTTTCTTCAGTATTTATCAAGTGTGGAGCATACTTCCCAAGCTTTGAGAACATCAAGTCATATTGGTCCACCGTCAGGTCCCCTTGTTCCAAGTGGATAAACTCCACCTCCCTATCCTCAACCAAGCTGGTGGGGAAGAATTTCTCATTGAACCGGGACAAGAAGTATTGCCACGTCACCGGTTCAGATTTGTCCACCGCGAGTCTCAGCTCACTTTTCCACCACACATCTGCGTCACCACGCATCATATAAGTGGCCAAACATAATCTGTCCTCATCTGAGCATAGCATCACTTGGAAGATCTTCTCCAAGCCCAAGAGCCAGTCCTCTGCCGTCCTGTAATCTGGACTCCCATAAAAAGAGCTAGGGCCCAACCGCTGGAATTCACCCACAAGCAAGGCATAGCGCCTATGGGTGTCCTCCGGCAAGCTAACCCCCGGGCCCGAGTCAGACGTAGACCCCCGCCTCTGCGTCGGAATCTGGGTCTGAGACAGAAGCTGCAACTGCTCTCTGAACTCGCGTTGCTGTTCACGACTCTGCTGTAACAGCTGCTGCTGCACCTCCTGGTGCTGGGTCTGCTGCTGCTGCAGCATCTGAGCCTGTTGCTGGATTAGTGCGTTCTGTTGCTGCACCATACCAGTCAAAGACTCCATAGCCCGCAGGAATTCAGCAGTCTGATCACTGCTGCCAGCACTAGCACTCGACCTGGGGCGCACCATACTGGCTCCTAAAATACACACAAATCAAATTTACAATCAAGTCAGTTCTCAAGCAAGTTTCCTAGCTGTCTAGCAATACACAAGCAAGGTTTTCCAATCCCCATACAGCTATCATTAGCTAGTTCATTCCTCTGATACCATTCTGTAACATCCCCTCAGAATAAACCCCAATCACAAACAGAAACCGCGGAAGAATAGGGAACGTCACACACAAATCAACAAGACAGATACTAGGGAATGATAGCTTACGGAAAACGATTCGGAAAATTTCGGCAGCATGTCCCCAGAAAAAAACTAAGGAAATTCCTGTACATGCTCCATAAACAAGCTGAAACATACCATTTCGAAATCAAAACTCTTAATCCTTATCACAACATCAAACTAGTAAATCACAATAATCAAATAACACTGAACAAAACAGAATTCACCGAAAACAGGCTTAAGCCTTCGGTTTAACAGTCGTATCAAAACCAAATGCCAACCCGGCAACAATATCACAGTAGTCAAAAACTAACAGCCACATCCGGCTAACATGTCAATGAATAAAATCATAAAAACTTCGGCCACATCCGGCCCTCAAAATAGCACAGGCTCGCAGGCCCCAAAATATCAAGTCAGAAAATTAAATATCCGCTCACGCTGTAGGCTCCTGTCCTGCATCTGGAAATATCGTGGAATGAGCTACACGGCTCAGTGAGTAGATAGTCTCGTTCGACCATCCACTAATATACAATCAAAAATAGATGCAGATATCTTTTCAAAGCTTTTAACGGAATATGTCAAAGTATGATATATAAGAAAACCGATAACCATAAATCACAATCATGATCAGAAAACAATACACCCACAACCTCGGGCAACCAGACACAAAACAGCCTATCCGGCTAACAGACTAAGGATCACACAACTAATGTCCAGTGATTCAGAATTGACCCCAAGGGTCCAACCTGGCCTTCGTCAAGGCACTGAGAGTAACTTGCAACAAACAATGGTGAGGCGTAGATTCAAGAGGTGGCCCCCGCCAGGTCACGACGTGGCACTTTGCTCTACGACACTCCACCGCACCCCCTTACCGGGAACACAAACAGAACAGAACAGAACAGAAGGTGAATGAATTCAAGAGGTGGCCCCCGTCTGACCAAGACGTGGCACTTTGTTTCAAACACCCAACTCTCAAAAGGTTTATCACTTGGACAAAATACCCTTAACACAAACCGGAAACCTGAACCCCTAACCTGGTCACTAGACTCTAGAACAGTCCCTCCATTACCGGAAATAAAGCAGAATAGGATGGGTTGATTCTCCAACCCCAAATCAGAATGACTGTTCACTGAGTGCTCTAGTTAACCCTTAGGTTCAGTCCACCGAAGTCTAGGACCCTTATCGAGTGCATACAACACAAACCTTGTCTCGAACATCACATCAATCAAGTTCAGGAAAGGTCCTTAAATTTCATGCAAACATGGTTTAACCTTTTCTAAGTTATCATCCAAGGTTATCAATCAATATTTTACATCACTACTTTCTACATACACCATTCAACTAAAAATACATACTAATACAGAAAATTCACCAAATTTCATCCGCAGATAACATAAATACAGGAAATCACAAAATCATAGTTTTCTCCTAGTTTTTATAACAAAAGACAGAAATGCCCCTAGTTCAAAATTTAAGTCATGCAGGAAAACTTATCCAAAAATTTCGTAAAAATAGTCATTACATCCCTCATGATCCTTAGATTCGTAATTTCAAGTTTTCCCCCAATTTAACTAGAAAATTTACCGAATTACCCCTAGGTCAACTTCAGTCAACAGAAATTATTATTTCCAAAAATTCCCCAAAAATAACAGTAGAATCCTCATATACCTAATTTCATGAAAATCTGGTTTGCCCCAATTTTTAGCCATAAATTTGGGCGTAATTTCATGAAGAAGGGGCAAAATTCTCAATTAAGCCCTAATCTTCATGCAATTGAAAAATCTAAGGTATCATACATGATTAATCAAGTCTAATTGAAGATTAGAAGCCTTAGAGAAGAAAAGCCCTAATTTTCCATGCAACTAGGGTTTCGAAATTTGGGAAACTCATGGAAACGTATATAACTTTGAAATCAATAGTTCATGTCATGTTTATAGGCATTAAACTTCTCTAAATCAAGCAACAAACAAAAAATGCGTGAACTAGGTGGAAGAGAAGATCCACTCACCTAGTTTTCGGTTCTTCCAAGCCACGCCCTCACGCCACACACGCGCCGCCGGAAACACACAAGGATCGCCGGCAAGAGTCGCCGGAAACCGCCTCCAACACTACTCGCCGCCGGCCACCAAAGGAGGAGAAGAGAGAAGGAGATTAGCCGCCCCTTCACCCTAGGAAAAATCGTGAGAAAAAGGGAAAACGACATGGATCCCTCACGATTTTGTTTACCCATCAAACCTCCCAAGAATCCAAACCCAATAGCAAACATAAGTGGAAGATCCAATAACCCTTTAGTATAAGTTATTCTCCACCGCACCCTTATCAAGGGCTCTTACCCTTTTCTAACAGATAAACACCACTAGCCTAGTGGCACGCAGCACACACAATCTACGCCTTAAGTCGCAGGTTCGAATCCTCTCCGCGACACATATTTTTGCATTGCAGGAAAATACATAAATCAAGACATTATCTCATTAAAAATTCCATAAAAATGCTAGATAACCAAAATTTTATTTTCTTACCTGCCAGTAAATTAATTTTCGGATCTTACATTCCTCCCCCCTTAAAAAGCTTTAGTCCTCTAAAGCTCACCACCCAAATCATCGAATAGCTGAGGGAACTCTCTTCTCATATCTGACTCTGTCTCCCAAGTAGCTTCTTCGACTGACTGGTTTCCCCAGATAACTTTTACAAGCGGTACTGTCTTGTTCCTTAGGACTTTGTCTTTCCTATCCACAATCCTCAGTGGTCTCTCTACAAAGGTCAGATCACTCTAAATCTGCAGGGGAGCAGAATCAAGCACATGAGATGGATCTGCACAGTATTTCCTCAGAACTGACACATGAAATACATTATGAAGATGCTCCAGGGATGGTGGCAGAGCTAGTCTGTAAGCTACAGGACCAACCCTCTCTACAATATCGTAAGGTCCAACAAACCTCGGGCTCAGCTTTCCCTTCTTGCCAAACCGCATGACACCCTTGGTTGGTGAAACCTTCATAAATACATGATCCCCCACCATAAACTCTAAGGGACGACGACGATCATCTGCATAACTCTTCTGCCTGTCCCGAGCAACCTTCAATTTTTCCTGGATAACTCTGACTCTATCTGTAGCCTCCTGTACAGCCTCTGATCTCAGAATCATCCGGTCCCCCGATTCCTCCCAACTCAGAGGAGACCTGCACTTCCTGCCATACAGAGCCTCGTACGGAGCCATCTGAATACTGGAGTGAAAGCTGTTATTGTAGGTGAACTCTATCAGGGATAAATCACTGTCCCACTCAGAGCTCCAATCTACAACATAAGCCCTCAGCAAATCCTCCAAAGTCTGTATAGTACGCTCTGACTGACCATCTGACTGCGGATGGTAGGCGGTACTAAAACTCAACTTAGTGCCAAGACCCTCATGCAAGCTCTTCCAGAATCTGGAAAGGAATCTGGAATCACGGTCTGATACAATATCCACAGGCACTCTGTGTAATCTGACTATCTCGTTGATGTACAGCTTAGCCAGCCGATCGAGTGGATAAGTCATCCGAATAGGCAAAAAGTGTGCAGCCTTCGTGAGCCTGTCTACGATGACCCAAACCGCATCATGTCCTCTCCTGGTCCGAGGCAACCCACAAACAAAATCCATACTAATGCACTCCCACTTCCACTGCGGGATAGGGAGCTGCTGCAATAATCCCCCAGGCCTCTGGTGTTCAGCCTTCACAGTCTGACAGGTCAAACACCGAGATACGAACACCGCGACCTCCTTCTTCATGCCCGGCCACCAGAAATCTTTCTTCAAATCCTGATACATTTTTGTGACTCCTGGATGCAAGGAATACTTGGAGTTATGACCCTCCTCCAAGATCTCTCTCCTCAGACTAGATTCCTCAGGGACACACACCCTTCCACGGAACCGCAGAATACTATCACCAGATAAGCTGAAATCCTCCACTGGCCCGGCAGCCAACCTCTCTCTGATCTGAACTAGACTCGGATCTACCAGCTGCTGATCCCTGATCCTCTGTAGTAAAGCAGACTGAACCCGGAGAAAAGCCACATATCCAGACTGAACTCTGGGAGACACCTCAACCCTGAGCTCTCGGAACTCCTGCAGTAACTGCCACTCACTGACCCTCAGTGCGGCTACAGAAGTAACTGGGTGTCTGCTCAATGCGTCAGCTACCACATTGGCTTTCCCGGCCTGGTACTGAATAGAGAAATCATAATCCTTTATCAGCTCCATCCACCTTCTCTGCCTCATATTCAACTCCTTCTGAGTGAAAATATACTTGAGACTCTGATGATCAGTAAATAAGTCAAACTCCTGTCCCAATAGCCACCTCTGGCATGTTTACTAAATGGCCCACACACATCACTGTGAATGAGGTCAAGTAAACCTGAAGCCCTTTGACCTTTGTTGGAAAAAGGACACTTCGTCATTTTACCCATTAAACAAGCTTTGCATGTATCAAGCTCCTCATAGGAGAATGATCCCAGCAGTCCATAGTCATGCAACCGCTTAATGCGCTTCTTGTTAATATGGCCTAAACGACTATGCCATAGCAAGGTGCTGTCATCAGCATACTTGGCTTTCTTAATATCAATCTGTTGTATAGAACATTCCATGTCCAACATGAATAACCCATTGTTAATTGACCCAGTAGCATAAACAATATTATCAAAAGAAATGTAACACTTTGAAATCTTGCATTCAAAGAAAAACCCTTTCCTAACAAGAGCAGGAATAGAGATAATATTCTTAGTTATGCTTGGTACAAAATAACAATTGTCCAGTTCTAATACAAGACCAGATGGTAAAGAGATGTGATAAACTCCTACAGCAATAGCAGCAACCCGTGCCCCGTTTCCTACTCGTAGGTCCACCTCATGCTGTCCCACCTGTCTTCTTCTCTTGAGTTCCTGAGCCAGAAGCGAAAGAGTTGCTTCCCTTCTTATCTCCTTGGAGTGCTTTACAGTCCTTTTTCCAGTGACCCAGCTGGCCACAATGGAAACATCTGTATTCCTTCGACCGCTTTACTTTTTGCTTCAGAGCCTTGTTGTAGCTCTTGACAGGGGCTTTGCCCTTCTTCCCCTTCTTCTTGTTCCTAGAAGGAACCATGAGGACAGAGGATGAAGGCGTTCCCTTCTCACGAGACTGAGTCTGCTCAGTTGTCAAGAGCATATTCAGTAACTCTGCTGGCGTACAGTCGATCTTGTTCATATTAAAATTAATAATGAATGGATCGAAAGAGGCCGGGAGAGACTGCAGGATGATATCTACAACAAGCTCCTGATTGATGGTGTGTCCCAGTTTCTCTAGAGCCTCCTTGTACCCAATCATCTTGAGCACATGAGCTCCAACTGGACTCCCTTCAGTCAGTTTGCTCTGAAAGAAAAGTTTAGTCAAATTATAGCGTTCAGTCCTTGCCTGTGCTGCATACAGCATCTTGAGGTTTGCTATAATTTCTATAGCAGATAAATCCTCATGCTGACGTTGCAGATGTGGCGTCATAGACGCTAGCATAAGGCAAGCGACGTCAATGCTATCATTGACATGCTTTTCATAAGCTTCCCGAACCGCCCTTGCGGCGTTCGCAGCGGGTTGAGGCGGTATAGCCGTCTCGAGGACATACAGTTTCCTCTCAGCCTTAAGAACAATCTTAAGGTGTCCATACCAGTCTGAGAAGTTTGGCCCAGCAAACTTCTCCCTTTCCAGTAGGGATCGCACATTGAAGGCTGTGGTGTTCGTTGCTGCAGTAATCTACAACAATGCAAGAACAGCAAGGTCAGTATCAATGTTAGAATCAATTCAGGACTTAAGAATGATTCTTTTCTCACTATTTTATCTGACTGAAAAATCCAGTAAAACAGTCCGAAAGAGTGAAACTCTTTTAGTGAGATGGGATCCAGATTTCATACTTGGTCTCCGCGTCCCGCTCAGGCGAGATAAGATGCACAGAGAGTACAAGCACTAATCTCTGGTAGGCAATCCCTGCCAATCGCCAACCCGTGCGATTCCCCTTCATCTGGGCAATCCAGCAGACTGTGCCAACTGAGTTGGTACAACACAGTCTCTGATCCCACAGATGGCTGCCTCCATATAGCTACCATATGCTCAATATGTAGCCTACATGGTCAAGCTGACCCGACCTACTCCCTGGACCACCACGTGCTATGCTGAGCAACGAGAAGCGATAAATCCCTTCTCTGTAACACGCAGGTGTAATCACACACCGTCTGAAGATAGATGGGCGTGCCCACTGAGTGGGTACAACACGGCCCCAACGATAGTCAGAACAGTGAGGTTTCGCGTCAGAAGGCTATCGTGCTTGATATTTAACGTTGGATTTTAACGGTCCTTTTATCTTCTTACTATCATTCAAATCCTATGGTGATAGCAGAAGAATAAATCATGCAGTTACTAAATTACTGAAACAGTAAATTAAAAGCATGATGATCTTATGTGGTAAAAGCCCATTAAGCCTAAGTAAGACCTTAATTAACTTAAGTCTTCACTTGAGCTCTTCTTGGGTCTTTTGTATTTTCTCTGGCCCAACCCGGGCCCAAGCGCCCACTGCAGCTCAGGTGCGCCCACCAGGTAAAATGCGCCTGTCCTAGAGTCGAACCCTAGACGTCCCACTGGTGAAGCCACTTGCTGCATGTGCCTCTGCCAAGTGTGCTCTGTGCTCATGTCTGATCAAAATACATTTTAATCTATCTAGACATGATTGACACGCAGGTCAATTACACTTTATAAATTAATTAAAATGTGATACGCAGATCACAATAATAATTTACAAATAATAATCCAGGCACGCAGGCCCCAGCACAGCACACATTAAATAGGGCAGCCCACATAAGATTAAATAAACACCAAACATGGTATACAAGCAACATGTGATCCAAAAACAAGAAAATAAAATTTCGAAAAACCCCATGGCATCAATTTTATTTCCTTATGTGCCCTACTACCTTACAACGGTCCATTAATAGGGATCCACTCATCAAACCTAGTCAGACCCACTACCCTTGCATGCACCAAGTCCTAACTGACTTGAGTCGACCTAATGGTCAACCATGCATGCGCTGGGCTGAACGACCCTCATGAGTCTTGGTAAGCGGGTGTGACCCCGGGCCTAACTCATGAGCGTTCACTGGTTGTCTCAACCAGACATCGCTACACGCCTGTCTGCAGTCGACCTATAGCCACCTCATGCTCGCGCATAGGTGCCATCTGGTCGACCCATCTAGGCTGTCAGATAGTCTGATCAGACTGTTGGGTCTAGACTGGATTGACGACTTCAACCCTAATAACCCGTCTAAGTTTTTAAAGCAGGCGCTTATAGATCTAGATGGAGCGCGCAAGAAGTTAAGTTTTGACAAAAACATCTACTTGCGCCAACAATAAACATCATACATGCGCCACAAGTAATGAACATACATCTAGTATTTTCGCATGATGATAACGTTAGATCTTATCATAAGCGCAAACAAGGATCACAAAAGCAATCATATGAACATACAATGAACCTATGGCTCTGATGTTGGGGTAAGCCCTTAAGGCTAATGTTTGAGGCCTTGGGATAGTAACAGTATCATGTATAAACTTTTTAGTTTATAAAGGCAATGGTTGTTATTCAGGTTGTTACCTTGTCTGCTGTAATAAGTGTACTTCTGAATAATGTCTCAAATGCTGTTCAGCTGGGCTGACATGCAGTAAAGTCCTTAGTCGATATATCTTGGTGAACATGAGACAGCCTTGATATGATTGAGACTAATATGTGTTCTAATCTTATAGGATGCTTCGAGCATGGAATAAGATGTAGACTCATGGGTACATTGGATGTACTGGACAGACCCTACTAGGATATTCAATTGCTTGTCACAATGTGAATAATCCTTGTATGTGTACAAGTGGCACATTTCCTTTGACTTGAGATCACTTGTATTTCTAAATGATGATTGTCATTGTTTTGAGGTAGTTCAATATCATTTGAAACATAATGATTATAGACTATCTTGGATGGTGAGCTTGAGTCATGTTAGGGCACTAGTGATAGATATAGGAATGCCGTCTCCTTAATTGGAGTGTGATGTTCTAAAGGGGCCCCCTGGATGAGATGATTGAGAAAGTGTATGGCCATACCCAGATGAATGTGTTCATCTGATATAATCATGCTCATCATATTGGAGTTACGAGCTTGACAGGCTTGTCCAATAAAGAACATCCAGTGGCAGAGGAAGCATGTATGCCTTGTGAGTTGGATTCACACTTGTGCTGTGTTTTGGGTGTAGTCTTGGAAGACTCTTTTCTTTATATCGGGAGACAGTGATGTGTTGCTAGATACCCCTCACTGATCATGATAACGTAAGTTATCGTTACCGACATTTAAAGAAAACCCTTAGGGTCGCACAATTTGATGATATGGCTTACTTAAGTCAGATCGTGTGGACTGAATTGTTTGGATTCAGTTTTAAAGGGATTTAATCTCTGATTGAAAGTGAGATCTGGTCTGATCATGTTTGATTGATTAGGGCTTGAGATCGGTAAGCTTCGATTGAGAGAATTGATGCTAGATTGGTGAGATCAAGAGCATCAAGAGATCAACGGTCAGATCTTAAGCCTTAGGGGTTTAATTTGATCTGGACTAAAGGCTTGGGCTGGTTTGATTTGGTCTTTGAACCAAATGCAATTGAACCATGGCTCGGTTCAAAGAGGAGCGATTGGTTCACTTGAAGTGAACGCATGATCGCATGAAAGTATGAGGCGAGTTTTTGGCTTGCTATTTTCAGAAGCCACGCTCCCACGTTCAACAAGAACGTTGCACTCGTTGCCTCTTTATGGCTCTCGCTCTCGTGTGGTGACAAGGCTACACGAAAAGAGGGGTGCAAGAGTTTCATCGACCTGGTCGCAAGAGATCTCATATCCTCCATACGAAGGACTCCTTGAAGATTTGCTAGCACAAAGTCGCCAAGGAAGTAGTCGCCTTCTCATTGTGTGCGTCATCTTTGGAGAAAAGGCATTTGCGTTTTTGCTTCCAAGGCGCCATCCAGAAATGGCTATGGTATGAATTCTTATCATGAATACATGTTGTTAAAAGTTGATCATGTGACATGTTTTCGATCCTATGAAACCCTAGCATCCGCTACCCATATTATGTTTGTGCCACTTTAGGGTTTCGCCCCCCTTAGATTTAGGGGACTCTCAATTGGTATCAGAGCATGTTTGATGCATGATTCATATGATTACTTTATGTTATGTATTGTGATCCATGTTTGCGCAAGCTGAATAGATCTAGGGTTATCTTCATGCGAAAATTTTACATGCTTGTTGTGGCGCATGAATGATGCTTCTTTGGTTGCGCTTATGGGTTAGATCTATAGTTTATGCGAAAGTTTCTGCATGTCGAAACTCAATATTTGTTTCCTTTAGTTGGCGCATGCTTTGGTTTTTCTGAAAAAACAAAACTCTTGCGCGACTCACATTAGATCTAACTAGCGCCTGCTTTAAACCCTTAGACGGGTTATTAGGGTTGAAGTCATCTTCTAAATAGATCCAAACAGTCTGATCAGACTATCTGACAGCCTAGATGGGTCGACCAGATAGCACCTTGGCGCAAGCCTGAGGTGGCTATAGGTCGACTGCAGACGGCGTGTAGCGATGTCTGGTTGAGAGACCCTATGAACGCACATGAGTTAGGCCCGGGGTCACACCCGCCTGCCAGACCTCATTGTGGTCGTTCAGCCCTAGGCGCATGCATGGTTGACCATTTGGTCGACTCAAGTCAGTTAGGACTTGGTGCATGCAAGGGCAATGGATCTGACTAGATTGATGAGTGGATCCCTATTAATGGACCGTTGTAAGGCAGCAGGGCAAATAAGGAAATTAAAATTGATGCCAATGGGGTTTTTCAAAATTTTATTTTCCTAATTGGATCACATGATATTTGATGCCATTTGCTTGTTTATTTCATCTTATGTGGGCTGCCCGTTTAAATGTGTGCTGTGCTGGGGCCTGCGTGCCTGGAACTTAAATGTAAATTAATAGTTATTGTGATCTGCGCATCACATATTATTTAATTTATAAAATGTAATTGACCTGCGTGTCAATCTTGTCTAGATAGATTAATTTGTAAGTTAATCAGACAAGAGCACAGAGTACACTTGGCAGAGGCGCTTGCAGCAGTGGCTAGACCAGGAAGGAGGTCCAGGGTTCGACTCTGGGACCAGGCGCATTTTCCCTGGTAGGCGCACCTGAGCTTCAGATGGCGCTTGGGCCCTGGTTTGGGCCAGATGAGCAGCAAAAGACCCATGAAGAAAAGCAAGTGAAGACTTAAGTTAATTAAGGTCTTACTTAGGCTATGGGCTTTTACCACATAAGATCCATGCTTTCTTTTATTGTTGTTTAAATAAGTAGAACAGCATGATTTATTTATCTTCTGCTATCACCATAGGAATTGCATGATAGTGAACAAGATAAAAGACCGTTAAAATCCAACACTAAAAATATCAAGCTCCTAAGCCTTCTGACGCGAAACCTCACTGTTCTGATTATCGTTGGAGCCGTGTTGTACCCACTCAGTGGGCACGTCCATCTATCTTCAGACGGTGCGTGATTACACCTGCGTGTTACAGAGAAGGGATTTATCGCTTCTCGTTGCTCAGCATAGCACGTGGTGGTCCAGGGAGTAGGTCGGGTCAGCTTGACCATGTAGGCTACATATGTGGCGCATATGGTAGCACATGGAGGCAGCCATCTGTGGGGTCAGAGACTGTGTTGTACCAACTCAGTTGGCACAGTCTGCTGGATTGCCCAGATGAAGGGGAATCGCACGGGTTGGCGATTGGCTGGGACAGCCTACCAGAGATTAGTGCTTGTACTCTCTGTGCATGTTATCTCGCCTGAGCGGGACGCGGAGACCAAGTATGAAATCTGGATCCCATCTCACTAAAAGGGTTCTACTCTTTCGGGCTGTTTTGCTGGATTTTTCAGCCAGATAAAATAGTGAGAAAAGAATCTTCCTTAAGTCCTGGATTGATTCTTACATTGATACTGACCTTGCTGTTCTTGCATTGTTGTAGATACCTGCAGTAACGAACACCACGAATTTCAATGTGCGATCCCTACTGGAACGCGAGAAGTTTGCTGGGCCGAACTTCTCAGACTGGTACGGACACCTTAAGATCGTTCTTAAGGCAGAGAGGAAACTGTATGTCCTCGAGACGGCGATACCGCCTCAACCCACTCCGAACGCCGCAAGGGCGGTTCGTGAAGCTTATGAAAAGCATGTCAATGATAGCATTGATGTCGCTTGCCTGATGCTTGCGTCGATGACGCCACAGCTGCAGCGTCAGCATGAGGATATGTCGGCTATTGATATTATAGCGAACCTCAAGCTGTTGTATGCTGCACAGGCGAGGACTGAACGCTATAATCTGACAAAACTTTTCTTTCAGAGCAAACTGGCTGAAGGGAGTCCAGTGGGAGCTCATGTGCTCAAGATGATTGGGTACAAGGAGTCTCTAGAGAAACTGGGACATACCATCAATCAGGAGCTTGCTGTAGACATTATTCTGCAGTCTCTCCCGGCCTCTTTCGATGCGTTCATCATTAACTTTAATATGAACAAAATCGACTGTACTCTGGCAGAGCTGCTGAACATGCTCTTGACTACTGAGGAGACTCTGAAGGGAAAGCCTTCAACCTCTGTCTTGATGTTTCCTTCAAGGAACAAGAAGAAGGGGAAGAAGGGCAAAGCCCCAGTCAAGAACTACAACAAGGCTCTGAAGCAAAAGCTGAAGCGGTCAAAGGAATACAGATGTTTCCATTGTGGCCAACCAGGTCACTGGAAAAAGGACTGTAAAGCGCTCCAAGGAGTCAACAGGGGAAGCATTCCTTCTGGCTCAGGTATTTACGTGACGGAAGTCATGATTTCTTCTTCTTCTGTTTCATGGGTGTTGGACACTGCATGTGGAGTTCACATTTGTTCAAATGTACAGGAACTCAAGAGAAGAAGACAGGTGGGACAGCATGAGGTGGACCTACGAGTTGGAAACGGGGCACGGGTTGCTGCTGTTGCTGTAGGAGACTATTTCATCTCTTTTCCATCTGGACTTGTATTGGAACTAAACAATTGTTACTTTGTTCCCAGTATTACTAAAAATATTATCTCTATTCCTGCTCTTGTCAGGAAAGGGTTTTCCTTTGAATGCAATATTTCAAAGTGTGTTTTATCTTATGATAATATTGTTTATGCTACTGGTTCAATTAACAATGGGTTATTCATGTTGGACATGGAATGTTCTATACAGCAAATTGATAATAAGAAAGCCAAGAATGCTGATGAAAGCACCTTGCTATGGCATAGTCGTTTAGGCCATATTAACAAGAAGCGCATTAAGCGGTTGCATGATCATGGACTGCTGGGATCATTCTCCTATGAGGAGATTGATACATGCAAAGCTTGTTTAATGGGTAAAATGACGAAGTCACCTTTTCCTAACAAAGGTCAAAGGGCTTCAGGTTTACTTGACCTTATACACAGTGATGTGTGTGGGCCATTTAGTAAACATGCCAGAGGTGGCTATCAGTACTTCATTACCTTTACTGATGATTTCAGTAGATATGGGTATGTCTATCTTATGAGACATAAAAGTGAATCTTTTGACAAGTTCAAAGAGTTCAAAAATGAAGTACAGAATCAGCTAGGCCGAAATATCAAGGCACTTCGTACTGATCGAGGTGGAGAATACCTAAGTCGAGAGTTTACTGACTATATGAAGGAGTGTGGGATTATCTCACAGCTCACTCCGCCAGGAACACCGCAATGGAATGGTGTGTCTGAGAGGAGGAATAGAACGTTACTTGATATGGTTCGTTCTATGATGAGCCAGGCTACTCTTCCTTACTCCTTTTGGGGTTTTGCACTGGAAACAGCTGCAAAAGTACTAAACCGAGTGCCATCCAAGGCAGTTTCAAAGACTCCATATGAGTTATGGTTTGGAAAACAGCCAAGCTTGACATTTATAAAGATCTGGGGATGCGAGGCTTATGTCAAAAAGCTCGCCTCTGGGAAACTGGAGAGCAGATCTGAGAAATGCATCTTTGTCGGATACCCTAAGGAAACTAAGGGTTATTATTTCTACGATCCCAGAGAGAACAAGGTATTTGTTGCTCGGACGGCCATATTTCTTGAGAAGGAGTTTCTTCTGCAAGAGGCCAGTGGGAGAGAAATAAAGCTGGATGAGAATCCAGAGGAAGGACAAAGTGGTCAAGTACAGTTGGATGAGCCTGAGCCGGTAGAACAGGTTACTGAACAACCTGAGGCTCAGATATCACGGGAACCGCGAAGATCGGGAAGGATTCGTCGATAGCCTGAGCGCTATGACGGAGTCTACATCATTGATAATGATGAACCCCTTACTTATGCGGATGCGGTCAGTGGACCGGACTCAGCGAGATGGCTTGAGGCTATGCGCGCCGAGATGGACTCCATGTCAGATAACCAAGTCTGGGATTTGGTTGATCCGCCTCCGGGAGTTATCCCTATAGGCTGTAAATGGATCTTCAAGAAGAAGATTGACATGGATGGTAACGTAGTTACCTATAAAGGCAGGCTAGTTGCGAAAGGTTTCAAACAAATCTACGGGATAGATTATGATGAAACTTTCTCACCTGTAGCTATGTTCAAGTCTATTCGGATTCTTTTCGCGATAGCAGCATATTATGATTATGAGATCTGGCAGATGGATGTGAAGACGGCTTTCCTTAATGGAAATCTGGATGAGGATGTATATATGACACAACCAGAAGGTTTCACTAATCCATCAGATCGTCATAAGATATGCAAGTTAAAGAAGTCCATTTATAGACTTAAACAAGCATCTAGAAGCTGGAATATTCGTTTTGATGAATCAATCAGTGAGTTTGGTTTCATCAAGAACGAGGATGACCCGTGTGTATATAAGAGGTTTAGTGGGAGCGTGATTACTTTCCTAGTCCTCTACGTCGATGATATCTTGATCATTGGAAACGATATTCCTGAAATGCATGCGGTTAAGGCATGGTTAAGGAAATGTTTTCAGATGAAAGATCTTGGAGAAGCAGCCTATGTATTAGGTGTGAAGATCTACAGGGATAGATCTAAGAGGCTTCTCGGGCTGTGCCAAAGTACTTACATCGATAAAGTCCTGGAGAGATTTCATTTAGAGAATTCTAAAAGAGGATATCTTCCAGTCAGACATGGTCTGAATCTTTCGAAGAGTCAGTGTCCACAAACACAGACTGAGAAAGATGAAATGGACAAAATGCCTTATGCTTCGGCTATTGGGTCCATTATGTATGCGATGTTGTGTACTCGCCCAGACGTCGCTTACGGGTTAAGCGTGACCAGTCGGTTCCAAAGTAATCCAGGAATGGCGCACTGGATTGTGGTCAAGAACATTTTAAAATATCTGCGGAGGACCAAAGATATGTTCTTGGTGTATGGTGGTCAGGAAGAACTCAGTATAGAAGGATATACTGACGCTTCGTTCCAGTCTGACCAGGATGATTTCCGATCGCAATCAGGCTATATTTTTAGCTTGAATGGAGGTGCAGTGGTGTGGAAAAGTTTCAAACAGTCAATCGTTGCTGATTCCACAACAGAAGCCGAGTATGTTGCAGCCTCGGAAGCATCCAAGGAGGCAGTGTGGATTCGTAAGTTCGTTCAAGAACTTGGTGTTGTTCCTTCGAGTGCAGATCCTTTGGTTATCTTCTGTGATAACACTGGAGCAATTGCACAAGCAAAGGAACCACGGTCGCACCAGAAGTCTAAGCACATACAGAGACGGTTTCACTTGATCAGGGAGATCATAGATCGTGGCGAGATCAAAGTCTGCAAGGTTCATACAGATGACAATCTAGCAGACCCGCTTACCAAGCCTCTGGCGCAGCAGAAGCATGAGAAGCACTGTAATAATATGGGTTTGAGATTTCTCAACCATTAGATTAAGTGCAAGTGGGAGATTGTTGGGGTATGCCCTTAAGGCTAATGTTTGAGGCCTTGGGATAGTAACAGTATCATGTATAAACTTTTTAGTTTATAAAGGCAATGGTTGTTATTCAGGTTGTTACCTTGTCTGCTGTAATAAGTGTACTTCTGAATAATGTCTCAAATGCTGTTCAGCTGGGCTGACATGCAGTAAAGTCCTTAGTCGATATATCTTGGTGAACATGAGACAGCCTTGATATGATTGAGACTAATATGTGTTCTAATCTTATAGGATGCTTCGAGCATGGAATAAGATGTAGACTCATGGGTACATTGGATGTACTGGACAGACCCTACTAGGATATTCAATTGCTTGTCACAATGTGAATAATCCTTGTATGTGTACAAGTGGCACATTTCCTTTGACTTGAGATCACTTGTGTTTCTAAATGATGATTGTCATTGTTTTGAGGTAGTTCAATATCATTTGAAACATAATGATTATAGACTATCTTGGATGGTGAGCTTGAGTCATGTTAGGGCACTAGTGATAGATATAGGAATGCCGTCTCCTTAATTGGAGTGTGATGTTCTAAAGGGGCCCCCTGGATGAGATGATTGAGAAAGTGTATGGCCATACCCAGATGACTGTGTTCATCTGATCTAATCATGCTCATCATATTGGAGTTACGAGCTTGACAGGCTTGTCCAATAAAGAACATCCAGTGGCAGAGGAAGCATGTATGCCTTGTGAGTTGGATTCACACTTGTGCTGTGTTTTGGGTGTAGTCTTGGAAGACTCTTTTCTTTATATCGGGAGACAGTGATGTGTTGCTAGATACCCCTCACTGATCGTGATAACGTAAGTTATCGTTACCGACATTTAAAGAAAACCCTTAGGGTCGCACAATTTGATGATATGGCTTACTTAAGTCAGATCGTGTGGACTGAATTGTTTGGATTCAGTTTTAAAGGGATTTAATCTCTGATTGAAAGTGAGATCTGGTCTGATCATGTTTGATTGATTAGGGCTTGAGATCGGTAAGCTTCGATTGAGAGAATTGATGCTAGATTGGTGAGATCAAGAGCATCAAGAGATCAACGGTCAGATCTTAAGCCTTAGGGGTTTAATTTGATCTGGACTAAAGGCTTGGGCTGGTTTGATTTGGTCTTTGAACCAAATGCAATTGAACCATGGCTCGGTTCAAAGAGGAGCGATTGGTTCACTTGACGTGAACGCATGATCGCATGAAAGTATGAGGCGAGTTTTTGGCTTGCTATTTTCAGAAGCCACGCTCCCACGTTCAACAAGAACGTTGCACTCGTCGCCTCTTTATGGCTCTCGCTCTCGTGTGGTGACAAGGCTACACGAAAAGAGGGGTGCAAGAGTTTCATCGACCTAGCCGCAAGAGATCTCATATCCTCCATACGAAGGACTCCTTGAAGATTTGCTAGCACAAAGTCGCCAAGGAAGTAGTCGCCAAGGAAGTAGTCGCCTTCTCATTGTGTGCGTCATCTTTGGAGAAAAGGCATTTGCGTTTTTGCTTCCAAGGCGCCATCCAGAAATGGCTATGGTATGAATTCTTATCATGAATACATGTTGTTAAAAGTTGATCATGTGACATGTTTTCGATCCTATGAAACCCTAGCATCCGCTGCCCATATTATGTTTGCGCCACTTTAGGGTTTCGCCCCCCTTAGATTTAGGGGACTCTCATCTGATACCAATTGAATGGTCCCCAAAACAGGGGGAAGAAACCCTAATAGGCGCATAACAAGGATCATACATGCGGAAGCTAGGGTTTCATAGAAAATCGATATGCATGTCATATAATCAACTCTTAAGGCTTGTAAAGAGCGAAAGGGATTCATACCATTGCCATTGCAAGGATGGCGACTTGGAAGCAAAGATGCGAGTGCTCCTTCTCCAAAGGCACCGCACACAAGATGAGAGAAGCTTTCTTCTTGTCGCTCCTTGTGCTAGCAAGGATCTCTAAGTGTCCTAATCGCTTGAAGGGATGAGATCTCCTTTTTCCTTGGCTTATCCGAATGCTCTCCAAGGCGTGAAAAAAAAATCACACACGAGAGAGGGGGCGTCGAGAAGAGGCAAGCGTTTAGGCGTTTTTAGGAAGTGGCGTTAATGACTTTCCAAAAATAGAAAGCCATGAAGCCATGCGCCCATGATCTCAAAACCGACCAAAACGCCTTCAAGCTTTGAACCAAGCGTTCATACATGTGAACCGGTTCAAACCAATTCGATCCATTTCAATTTGGTTCAAAGACCAAATCAAACCAGCCCAAGCCATGGTCTAGATCTTACTGAACCAAATGGTTCAAGATCTAACCGTTCATCTCTTGATGCTCTTGTGATGGGGGCAGAGATCACAGGCCACGAAGATACAAATGGAGTCTACAAGTACCCTAATTAAAGACCTGGAGTCCTTCAAATAAGCTAGCATGGTCACTCCTAAAAGCTAGCTCAATAATTGGAAGAGTATTACTTCAACCAATCAATAAACTAAAGACACACAAGCTCGAGAAGTTGCCTGCATCCACGCCAACCTATGAAGCTGCATATTGGGCCCAAATAAGAAACTCTTCAAGGCCAAATCAAGTCCATATTCCAAGCCCAACCTCAACGCTGCCAACCCACATCGACAGCCAACGCTCGTCTTCAGCGATGCAAAAAAATGGAAGTTCTCCAACGTCTCCTTGCTGCCAACGCTCATCTTCAACCAAAATGGAAGCTTCAACGTCTACACCAGCTCCTCACGTGGAAGCCTCAAATGGAAATCGCAACGTTCCTCTGCAGCAACGTCTCTCCCAATCTTCTCCTATATGTATCAAAGTTTGAACCTTGTAAACGCAGATTTTGCAGAATTTTGTTGAATGGAAATAGTTTTTCGTCCTCAATCGGATGTCTCCGATCTTCTTCTCCTCTGAGGCGCTTGTGTCGCCTATCCTTCCCCTCATCTCCTTCTAGGGCTGAGTCCCTCCCTCTTCCCTTCTTCTCCTCTTCTCTAATCCCTCTCCATTACTCTCCTGCTCTGCTGCAATCATCCGCACATTACAGCCAACTCCCAGATTTTCTGAATCTTTGTGAGCATGCTGCCGACGATCCGCCGGTCTGATCCTCACAAGGTTTCGAACATCACTCCTCCTCTCCAAGACGAGTCTTCAGCCGCCGGCATCCGCCAATCCTCCCTTCCGATCACCGGAATCGAACACCCGTTCGAATCCTCTGTTCTCGCCAGCCTTTCCGCCCTAATTCCGTCTTCCAGCACCGTTCTCCTCCGACCAGCCACCAATCGCTCTCAAACTCTGGCCACCATTTCGCCATCGTCAGAGGGACCTCCAACTGTAACAGGTCCGGCGATCGTGGACCACCGGACGAACACCGGCCAACTCTGCTCTGCGCTCGTGTTTCCCCTGCTTCCACTATGCTCTCGCCTCAGTTCCGCCTTTCATCGTCGCCCTCCTCCGTCCGGCAACCACTCGACCAGAAACTCCAGCCACCTCTTCTCCATCACCACAGCAACTCCCAACTATAACAGGTTTTGATTCCGTGCATCACCGGTCGTCCGGCGACGACCCCTGCTCCACGCGCGACTTCCCCTGTTCTTGCCAGCCTTCCGCTCAATCTTCGCTATTCAACGTCTGCCACCTCCGACCGACCACCATCCGCTCCGAACCTCCGGCCACAGCTCCGCCACCATCACATGAACTCCCAGTTGTAGCAGTTTCGACGTCCGTGCACCCCTGGATGAACGCCGACGATCCCTGCTCAACTCTCGCGACGTCCCTTGTTTTCGTTCTCTGCATTCTGTGTTCTGTTCTGTTAAAATCTAATTTGATTAAGCTTATTCTGTGTTCTTCTCTCTAGCATTCCAACCTCGCCTACAATCTCTTGGTCGTCATCCAAACTACAAGCAACACAGTCCGCATCGCCTACTCTCCACCAGACGAAGAACGAATTCAAGGAACCCAGATCCCTTGTTCCCAGACTCGCTAGCCACCTGCGGCACGATTTTGCTGCGTCGCTCCACAACCCCTCGCCGAGCTCCGACGCCGACAAGACCATCTCGTCCTCCCTTTGCCTCCAACACCGCCCATGAGTGATCCAAACCCCGCCGTCATTGATCGGCGCATGCTAGCCTGCTTCCAAATCTCTCTGTTTCCTGCAGCCTGTTTCTCTTCGCAATATTAATCTAATTAAGCTTTTCTTTGCAGGTTTCTAACACGCTCGGACAGGCCTAAACTTCTGATCGTTGGATCCATCAGAAAGAACAAATCTTCGTCTACAAGCGGGTCTAATCTATTTGAATTTTGGTTCATTCGATCCTAATGCAACCTATAGTTACTTTTCTTAAATAATACTTTTATGCAATCCTAGAATTCTGGCTGTTTCATGAATATGCTGTTTTTCTAAAAACTTCAAAAATAAATAACTGAATTTTAATTTAGTAGTTTATTGTCACACGCTTCCCCCCTACATCAGTTTGGTATCAGAGCAGGTTTGTGAGCAACTCTTGTCTGCCCACACGATCCTTGCTTTGTTCTTTGCAAAAAAAAAAAAAAATGTTAGTTCTGGTTTTCATGGTTTATTGCTTATTGCTTTTGCATGTTTTGCTAATTACTTGCATTTAAAAAAAAAAAAATTTATTCTTAGTTTATGCTTTCATGTTTTGTTGCCTTCATTGCTTCTGCATGTTAGTTAAGTTATTTGCTCTTTATTGATTAGAAAAAAAAAAAATTGCTTGCATTAAACAATTTGCCAAAGAAAACTGCATAAATTTGCCAAAGAAAACTGCATTTGAATTTTTGCAAAGTTCTAATTAATTCTGCACACTACTGCATCTTCTCGCAAGTTTTGATCAGCCTTTCTAAATTCTGCACTTGTACTCCACTCTCGGTTCTTTAAATTCTGCAGTTTTGAACCATTAAAATTCTGAGATTCCTGATTTGTTTTCACCCTATCGCTGCACATTATCTATATCAAATTGCAGGCTATTGAAATATACTCTATATGCTGAATTCTGCACTTCATTTCTGAATATTAACATCTGGGTTTTTTCAGCTTTGTGAATCTGAAATTTGCAGCTTGAAATTCGCAGCCTGCAACACTTAATCCCTATCAAACTGCAGCTACTTTTACCACCAATATATCTCAGCTTGGACACCTATGAGTGCAGCCTTGACATAGTGATTTTGATGCTAAATTTGTTGGGGTATGCCCTTAAGGCTAATGTTTGAAGCCTATGGGAATGTATCTGTATCATGTAATAAACTGTTATGTTTATAAAGGCATGGTTGTTATTCAGTTAGCTACATTGTCTGCTGCAATATATGTTCTTCTGAATAATGTCTCAAAGCTGTTCAGCTAGGCTGACATGCTATAAGTCCTTAGTCGAGATATCTTGGTGAACATGAGACAGCCTTGATATGTTTGAGACTAATATGTGTTCTGATCTTATAGGATGCTTCGAGCATGGAATAAGATGTAGACTCATAGGTACATTGGATGTACTGGACAGACCCTACAAGGATGTTCAATTGTTTGTCACAATGTGAATATTCCTTGAATGTGACAAGTGGCACATTTCCTCTGACTTGAGATCACTTGTGTTTTCTAAATGATGATTGTCATTGTTTTGAGATAGTTCAATATCATTTGAAACATAATGATTATAGACTATCTTGGATGGTGAGCTTGAATCAGGTTAGGGCACTAGTGATAGAAATAGGATTGCCGTCTCCTTGTTTAAGGAGTGTGATGTTCTAAAGGGGCCCCCTGGATGAGATGATTGAGAAAAGAGTATGGCCATACCCAGGTGACTATGTTCATCTGATCTAATCATGCTCATCATATTGGAGTTACAAGCTTGACAGGCTTGTCCAATAAGAACATCCAGTGGCAAAGGAAATTTGCATGCCTTGTGAATTGGATTCACACTTGTGCTGTATTTTGGGTGTAGTCTTGGAAGACTCTTTCCTTTATATCGGGAGACAGTGATGTGTTGCTAGATACCCCTCACTGATCGTGATAATGAGAATTATCGTTACCGACATTTAGAGGAAACCCTCAGGGTCACACAATTTGATGATATGGCTTACTTAAGTCAGATCGTGTGGACTGAATTGTTTGGGTTCAGTTTAAAGGGATTTAATCTCTGATTGTAAGTGAGATCTGGTCTGATCATGTTTGATTGATTAGGGCTTGAGATCGGTAAGCTTCGATCGAGAGAATGGATGCTCGATCGGTGAGATCAGGAGCATCAGGAGAATAACGGTTAGATCTGGAGCCTTAGGGTTTAATTGAGATCTAGACCATATTGCTTGGGTTAATTGGTCTTGGACCAAACCGAAATGAACCAGCTCATTGGTTGAGCGTGTGGTTCAATTTAAGAGAGGTTTGCGATTGGGGTAAACCCATGATCGCATATGGAAGAGTGGCTTTCTATTTTTAGAAAGCATGTCACTTACGTGACCACGATTCTTGTGGTCTCTCTTCACGCCTCCCTCTCGCTCTATTGTCGTCGCTTGACTTTGCTCTTGAGGCATTCTCTCGTGAAGAAGAAGTGGACGACATTGGGAGATTTTTTTTCGCCAAGCAAGAAATTTTTCTCTTTCCCTTTCCATTCGATCAAGGATACTTGGACGATCCTTGCTAGCACAAGGGACGACAAGAAGAAGCGCATCTTCATCTTGTGTGTGACGATTTGGAGAAGATCTTCTTTGGTCTTTGCTTCCAAGGCGCCATCCAATCGATGGCCATGGTATGAATCACATCCTATTTGTTTAAGCTTTCAAAGTTGATCATCTTATACATGCTTTGCGACTCTTGAAACCCCCTTCCGCTGCTATATTCCCTTATATGCGCCATGCTGGGTTTCGCCCCCCTCTTGAAAGGGGTCCCTTACAATTGGTATCAGAGCATGGTTAAACGCATGTTTATATGATTGCTTTGGTGATGTGATCCATGAATGCCGATATATGCTTAGATCTATAACATGCGTAAATTCACATGTGAAATTATATCATGCCGAAACTTGTTTTTGTTTCATTTGCGCATGTATATTGTATGTTGGCGCATCTTAGTTGGTTTTTACAAAACTTGAACACTTGCGCGATTAACACTAGATCTAAGACCTTGCTGTAAACCCTTAGACGGGTTACTAGGGTTGAAGTCATCCCCTAGGTTAGATCCAACAGTCTGATCAGACCATCTGACAGCCTGAATGGGTCGACCAGTTAGCACCTTGGCGCAAGCCTATGGTGGCTATAGGTCGACTGCAGACAGGTGTGTAGCGATGTCTGATTGAGACAACTAATGAACACACATGAGTTAGGCCCGGGGTCACACCCGCTTGCCAGACCTCATTGTGGTTGTTCAGCCCTGGCGCATGCATAGTTGACCTTATGGTCGACTCAAGTCAGTTAGGACTTGGTGCATGCAAGGGCAGTGGATCTGACTAGGTTGGATGAGTGGATCCCTAGTAATGGACCGTTGTAAGGTAGTAAGGGCAAATAAGGAAAAATTAAAATTGATCCCATGGGGTTTTCGAAAATTTTAATTTTTATGATGGATCACATGATTGCTGATTGGATGCATATGTTTGTCTATTTAGTCTTATGTGGGCTGCTCATATTAATTGTGTGCTGTGCTGGGGCCTGCGTGCCTGGGATTTAAAATTGTAAATTAATTATTGTGATCTGCGTATCACATTGCTTTAATTTATAAAATGTAATTGACCTGCGTGTCAATCTTGTCTAGATAGTTAAATTTGTAATTTAATTAGACAAGAGCACAGAGCACACATGGCAGAGGCGCTTGCAGCTTGTGGCTAGACCAGGTGGGAGGTCTAGGGTTCGACCCTAGGACCTGGCGCATTTTCCCTGGTGGGCGCACCTGTGCTGCAATTGGCGCTTGGGCCCTGGTTTGGGCCAGATGAGCAGCAAAAGACCCATGAAGAGCAAGTGAAGTCTTAAGTTAGGTTAAGGTCTCACTAGGGCTATGGGCTTTTACCACATAAGATTCATGCTTTCTTTTATTTATTGTTTAAATATTAGAATTGCATGATTAAGTTTATCTTCTGCTATCACCATAGGAATTGCATGATAGTGAAGAAGATAAAAGACCGTTAAAATCCAACGATTAAATATCAAGCTCGTAAGCCTTCTGACGCGAAACCTCACTGTTCTGATTATCGTTGGAGCCGTGTTGTACCCACTCAGTGGGCACGTCCATCTATCTTCAGACGGTGCGGGATTACACCTGTGTGTTACAGAGTAGGGATTTATCCCTTCTCGTTGCTCAGCATAACACATGGTGGTCCAGGGAGTAGGTCGGGTCAGCTTGACCGTGTAGGCTACATATGTGGCGCATATGGTAGCACATGGAGGCAGCCATCTGTGGGGTCAGAGACTGTGTTGTACCAACTCAGTTGGCACAGTCTGCTGGATTGCCCAGATGAAGGGGAATCGCACGGGTTGGCGATCGGCTGGGACAGCCCACCAGAGATTAGTGCTTGTACTCTCTGTGCATCTTATCTCGCCTGAGCGGGACGCGGAGACCAAGTATGAAATCTGGATCCCATCTCACTTAAAGAGTTCTACTCTTTCGGGCTGTTTTGTTGGATTTTTCAAGCCTGATAAAATAGTGAGAAAAAGAATCTTTCTTAAGTCCTGATTGATTCTTATACATTGATACTGACCTTGCTGTTCTTGCATTGTTGTAGATACCTGCAGCAACGAACACCATGAACTTCAATGTGCGATCCCTACTGGAAAGGGAGAAGTTTGCTGGGCCGAACTTCTCTGACTGGTTTGGACACCTTAAGATCGTTCTTAAGGCAGAGAGGAAACTGTATGTCCTCGAGACGGCGATACCGCCGCAGCCCGCTCCGAACGCCGCAAGGGCGGTTCGGGAAGCCTATGAAAAGCACGTCAATGATAGCATTGATGTCGCTTGCCTGATGCTAGCGTCTATGACGCCACCGCTGCAGCGTCAGCATGAGGATATGTCGGCTATAGAGATTATAGCGAACCTCAAGATGCTGTATGCTGCACAGGCGAGGACAGAGCGCTACAATTTGACGAAGCTCTTCTTTCAGAGCAAACTGGCTGAAGGGAGCCCAGTGGAACTCACGTGCTCAAGATGATTGGGCACAAGGAGGCTCTGGAGAAACTGGGGCACACCATCAACCAGGAGCTTGCTGTGGACATTATTCTGCAGTCTCTCCCGCCTTCATTCGACGCGTTCATTATTAATTTTAATATGAACAAAATCGATTGTACTCCGGCAGAGCTGCTGAATATGCTCTTGACCACTGAGGAGACTCTGAAGGGTAAGCCTTCGACCTCTGTCTTAATGGTTCCTTCGAGGAACAAGAAGAAGGGGAAGAAGGGCAAGGCCCCGGTCAAAAGCTACAGCAAATCTCTGAAACAAAAGGTCAAGCGGTCCAAGGAATACAGGTGTTTCCACTGTGGCCAGTTGGGTCACTGGAAGAAGGACTGTAAAGCGCTCCAAGGAGATAAGAGGGGAAGCTTCGCTTCTGGCTCTGGTATATTCGTGACTGAGGTCATGTTTTCTTCTTCTATATCATGGGTGTTGGACACTGCATGTGGAGTTCACATTTGTTCAAATGTACAGGAACTCAAGAGAAGAAGGCAGGTGGGACAGCATGAGGTGGACCTACGCGTTGGAAACGGAGCACGGGTTGCTGCTGTTGCTGTAGGAGACTACTTCATTTCTTTACCATCTGGCATTGTATTGGAACTAGACAATTGTTACTTTGTTCCCAGTATTACTAAAAATATTATCTCCATTCCTGCTCTTGTCAGGAAGGGATTTTCCTTTGAATGCAATATTTCAAAGTGTATTTTGTCTTTAGATAATATTGTTTATGCAACTGGTTCAATTAACAATGGATTATTCATGTTGGACATGGAATGTTCAATACAGCAAATTGATATTAAGAAAGCCAAGTATGCTGATGACAGCACCTTGCTATGGCATAGTCGTTTAGGCCATATTAACGAGAAACGCATTAAGCGGTTGCATGATCATGGACTGCTGGGATCATTCTCCTATAAGGAGATTGATACATGCAAAGCTTGTTTGATGGGTAAAATGACGAAGTCACCTTTTCCTCATAAAGGTCAAAGGACTTCAGGTTTACTTGACCTTATACACAGTGATGTGTGTGGGCCATTTAGTAAACATGCCAGAGGTGGCTATCAGTACTTCATTACCTTTACTGATGATTTCAGTAGGTATGGCTATGTCTATCTGATGAGACATAAGAGTGAATCTTTTGACAAGTTCAAAGAGTTCAAAAATGAAGTACAAAATCAGCTAGGCCGAAATATCAAGGCACTTCGCTCAGATCGAGGTGGAGAATACCTAAGTCATACGTTTACTGACTATCTGAAGGAGTGTGGGATTATCTCACAGCTCACTCCGCCAGGAACACCGCAATGGAATGGTGTGTCCGAAAGGAGAAATAGAACGTTACTTGATATGGTTCGTTCTATGATGAGTCAGGCTAATCTACCTTACTCCTTTTGGGGTTTTGCACTGGAAACAGCTGCAAAGGTACTAAACCGAGTGCCATCCAAGGCAGTTTCTAAGACTCCATATGAGTTATGGTATGGGAAACAGCCGAGCTTGACATTTATCAGGATCTGGGGCTGCGAGGCTTATGTTAAAAAGCTCGCCTCTGGGAAACTAGAGAGCAGATCTGACAAATGTATCTTTGTCGGTTACCCTAAGGAAACTAAGGGTTATTATTTCTTCGATCCCAAGGAGAACAAGGTTTTTGTTGCTCGGACGGCCATATTTCTTGAGAAGGAGTTTCTTCTGCAAGAGGCCAGTGGGAGAGAAATAAAGCTGGATGAGAATCCAGAGGAAGGACAAAGTGGTCAAGCACAGTTGGATGAGCCTGAGCTGGTAGATCAGGTTATTGAACAACCTGAGGCTCAAATATCACGGGAACCGCGAAGATCGGGAAGGATTCGTCGACAGCCTGAGCGCTATGACGGAGTCTACATCATTGATAATGATGAACCCCTTACTTATGCGGATGCGGTCAGTGGACCGGAGTCAGCGAGATGGCTTGAAGCTATGCGCGCCGAGATGGACTCCATGTCAGATAACCAAGTTTGGGATTTGGTTGATCCGCCTCCGGGAGTAATCCCTATAGGCTGTAAATGGATCTTCAAGAAGAAGATTGACATGGATGGTAACGTGGTTACCTATAAAGGCAGGCTAGTTGCGAAAGGTTTCAAACAAATCTACGGGATAGATTATGATGAAACTTTCTCACCTGTAGCCATGTTTAAGTCTATTCAGATTCTTTTCGCGATAGCTGCATACTATGATTATGAGATCTGGCAGATGGATGTGAAAACAGCTTTCCTTAATGGAAATCTGGATGAGGATGTGTACATGACACAACCAGAAGGTTTCACCAATCCATCAGATCGTCATAAGATATGCAAGTTAAAGAAGTCCATTTATGGACTTAAGCAAGCATCTAGAAGCTGGAATATTCGTTTTGATGAATCAGTTACTGAATTTGGTTTCATCAAGAACGAGGATGACCCGTGTGTATATAAGAGGTTTAGTGGGAGCGTGATTACTTTCTTAGTCCTCTACGTCGATGACATCTTGATCATTGGAAATGACATTCCTGAAATGCATGCTGTGAAAGCATGGCTGAGGAAATGTTTCCAGATGAAAGATTTAGGAGAAGCAGCCTATGTGTTAGGTGTGAAGATCTACAGGGATAGATCTAAGAGGCTTCTCGGGCTGTGCCAGAGTACTTACATCGATAAAGTCCTGGAGAGATTTCATTTAGAGAATTCTAAAAGAGGATATCTTCCAGTCAGACATGGTCTGAATCTTTCGAAGAGTCAGTGTCCACAAACACAGACTGAGAAAGATGAAATGGACAATACGCCTTATGCTTCGGCTATTGGATCCATTATGTATGCGATGTTGTGTACTCGCCCAGACGTTGCTTACGGGTTAAGCGTGACCAGTCGTTTCCAAGGTAATCCAGGTGTGGCGCACTGGATTGCAGTCAAGAACATCTTAAAATATCTGCGGAGGACCAAAGATATGTTCTTGATATATGGTGGTCAGGAAGAACTCAGTATTGAAGGATATACTGACGCTTCGTTCCAGTCGGACCAGGATGATTTCCGATCGCAATCAGGCTATGTTTTTAGCTTGAATGGAGGTGCAGTGGTGTGGAAGAGTTTCAAACAGTCATCTGTTGCTGATTCCACAACAGAAGCCGAGTATGTTGTAGCCTCGGAAGCATCCAAGGAGGCAGTGTGGATTCGTAAGTTCGTGAGAGAACTTGGTGTCGTTCCTTCGAGTGCAGATCCTTTGGTTATCTTATGTGATAACACTGGAGCAAAGGAACCACGGTCGCACCAGAAGTCCAAGCACATACAGAGACGGTTTCATTTGATCAGGGAGATCATAGATCGTGGCGAGATCAAAATCTGCAAGGTACATACAGATGACAATCTGGCAGACCCGCTTACCAAGCCTCTGGCGCAGCAGAAGCATGAGAAGCACTGTAATAATATGGGTTTGAGATTTCTCAACCATTAGATTAAGTGCAAGTGGGAGATTGTTGGGGTATGCCCTTAAGGCTAATGTTTGAAGCCTATGGGAATGTATCTGTATCATGTAATAAACTGTTATGTTTATAAAGGCATGGTTGTTATTCAGTTAGCTACATTGTCTGCTGCAATATATGTTCTTCTGAATAATGTCTCAAAGCTGTTCAGCTAGGCTGACATGCTATAAGTCCTTAGTCGAGATATCTTGGTGAACATGAGACAGCCTTGATATGTTTGAGACTAATATGTGTTCTGATCTTATAGGATGCTTCGAGCATGGAATAAGATGTAGACTCATAGGTACATTGGATGTACTGGACAGACCCTACAAGGATGTTCAATTGTTTGTCACAATGTGAATATTCCTTGAATGTGACAAGTGGCACATTTCCTCTGACTTGAGATCACTTGTGTTTTCTAAATGATGATTGTCATTGTTTTGAGATAGTTCAATATCATTTGAAACATAATGATTATAGACTATCTTGGATGGTGAGCTTGAATCAGGTTAGGGCACTAGTGATAGACATAGGATTGCCGTCTCCTTGTTTAAGGAGTGTGATGTTCTAAAGGGGCCCCCTGGATGAGATGATTGAGAAAAGAGTATGGCCATACCCAGGTGACTATGTTCATCTGATCTAATCATGCTCATCATATTGGAGTTACAAGCTTGACAGGCTTGTCCAATAAGAACATCCAGTGGCAAAGGAAATTTGCATGCCTTGTGAATTGGATTCACACTTGTGCTGTATTTTGGGTGTAGTCTTGGAAGACTCTTTCCTTTATATCGGGAGACAGTGATGTGTTGCTAGATACCCCTCACTGATCGTGATAATGAGAATTATCGTTACCGACATTTAGAGGAAACCCTCAGGGTCACACAATTTGATGATATGGCTTACTTAAGTCAGATCATGTGGACTGAATTGTTTGGGTTCAGTTTAAAGGGATTTAATCTCTGATTGTAAGTGAGATCTGGTCTGATCATGTTTGATTGATTAGGGCTTGAGATCGGTAAGCTTCGATCGAGAGAATGGATGCTCGATCGGTGAGATCAGGAGCATCAGGAGATGAACGGTTAGATCTGGAGCCTTAGGGTTTAATTGAGATCTAGACCATATTGCTTGGGTTAATTGGTCTTGGACCAAACCAAAATGAACTAGCTCATTGGTTGAGCGTGTGGTTCAATTTAAGAGAGGTTTGCGATTGGGGTAAACCCATGATCGCATATGGAAGAGTGGCTTTCTATTTTTAGAAAGCATGTCACTTACGTGACCACGATTCTTGTGGTCTCTCTTCACGCCTCCCTCTCGCTCTATTGTCGTCGCTTGACTTTGCTCTTGAGGCATTCTCTCGTGAAGAAGAAGTGGACGACATTGGGAGATTTTTTTTCGCCAAGCAAGAAATTTTTCTCTTTCCCTTTCCATTCGATCAAGGATACTTGGACGATCCTTGCTAGCACAAGGGACGACAAGAAGAAGCGCATCTTCATCTTGTGTGTGACGATTTGGAGAAGATCTTCTTTGGTCTTTGCTTCCAAGGCGCCATCCAATCGATGGCCATGGTATGAATCACATCCTATTTGTTTAAGCTTTCAAAGTTGATCATCTTATACATGCTTTGCGACTCTTGAAACCCCCTTCCGCTGCTATATTCCCTTATATGCGCCATGCTGGGTTTCGCCCCCCTCTTGAAAGGGGTCCCTTACAAAATTAGGATTATAAATTCTGCATTTGATTTCTGAATTTTGTTTTGTTCATATTGTTGTCATCAACTTGCTGCAATCAATTCTGATTTATTGCTAGGTTTGTTTATAGTTTTTGCACTCAAACAATAGTCATTTCCTACTTGCTAAGTTTCTTGTTTTACAATGCGTCGGTATAATCAAAGAGACTTAATCTTTTCTAGAGATGGATATCAAAGACTCACCCTTAGACCTAATAGTTTCACTACTTTTGTTTGGTGTGAAGACCATAAGATTAGAACTGTTATATATCATCAAGTTAGCTTTAATGCTGTAACTCTTAGGGTTGCTGAACGATTTGGACTCATCTTAAAGAAACACAACCACCCATACTACATAACTTGGGACAATCATGAGTTTATCACTGTAGTTGACCACCAATGTCTAGTTCCTATTCAATTAGATGGTATGAAAATCAAAATATGGTGTGATGTTATAGGACTAGATGATTTTGATATCTTAATAGGTGATGAATTCCTTCATTATTTCCAAGCCTATCATTATAGAGAACCATGGTGTTATAGTATCATATTTAGAGGTTTAGAACATATCATCTACCCTAAGAGCCTAGAGTCAAAGGCCTATGATCGTCTTGATAAGTTAGGGGAGCAGATTAAACAAATGCATGAAGAGTATAAGAGACAAAAGGAGCAATCCATGCAAAAAGAAGATGAAAGTTCAACCCCTTTGCAAACCTTAGAGTCTACTATAGAGCCTAATCCATGTCTTGAAGATACCACTGAACCTGAACCTGAACAAGTAAGTCATGAGGAGTCAAACCATAAGGTAGAACCCATACCTCAACCTTCAATTTTAGGGCCCATACCCACAAGTCCTCAACTTGGGTCTAGCAATCCAGCTCAAGAACCCATAGTTGACTTGTCTGAGAGTCAAGTTACCCCTGAGTTGCCCATAGAGATCACTGCAGACTTGTCTCAACCTAAGTGTCCAATAGAGCCATTACCTTCAATTTTAGGGCCTATACCCACAGGTTCTCAACTTGACCTTAGCACTACCTCTAGCGAACCTAAAGATGACTTGCCAAAATGTCTAGGTGAGCCCAAACCCATAGGTCTTCTTGAACCATGTCTTGAACCTAAGTTAGAACCTTTTGAGCTAGACCTGGATCCTAATCCTCAACCTTTAGGTCAACCCCTAGACTTAGAAAATCTTTTCCAGGACCCTATGATCATTGAATCTTGTCTTTTAGGTCCTTCTACCCACACCCTTAAGCCTCCTTTAGGATCAAAAGAACATAATGAACCCAAACGTGATTTGCTCTTTACACTTAATGATGTTGAGCACGTTGATTTCATCATTCCTTGTTCTTTTATAAGTCCTATGATTTTCTATGACAATTTTAATAATGAGTACGGCCGAGAAAGGGAATTCAATGCAGGTACCCTTGATATGCCGATTGGACCGTGGACAAAAAGCAACAAGACAATATGCTGTGATGCTGACAACAATTTGAAGATTCAAATCCGGGAGGAACAATTAGCTCTTGCCTCTCCAAAATTTCTCCATCGCCATAAGAACAATTCTTCGGGGAAGAATTTTTTTCACCCGGGGAGAAATGATGGGGGCAGAGATCACAGGCCACAAAGATACAAATGGAGTCTACAAGTACCCTAATTAAAGACCTGGAGTCCTTCAAATAAGCTAGCATGGTCACTCCTAAAAGCTAGCTCAATAATTGGAAGAGTATTACTTCAACCAATCAATAAACTAAAGACACACAAGCTCGAGAAGTTGCCTGCATCCACGCCAACCTATGAAGCTGCATATTGGGCCCAAATAAGAAACTCTTCAAGGCCAAATCAAGTCCATATTCCAAGCCCAACCTCAACGCTGCCAACCCACATCGGCAGCCAACGCTCGTCTTCAGCGATGCAAAAAAAATGGAAGTTCTCCAACGTCTCCTTGCTGCCAACGCTCATCTTCAACCAAAATGGAAGCTTCAACGTCTACACCAGCTCCTCACGTGGAAGCCTCAAATGGAAATCGCAACGTTCCTCTGCAGCAACGTCTCTCCCAATCTTCTCCTATATGTATCAAAGTTTGAACCTTGTAAACACAGATTTTGCAGAATTTTGTTGAATGGAAATAGTTTTTCGTCCTCAATCGGATGTCTCCGATCTTCTTCTCCTCTGAGGCGCTTGTGTCGCCTATCCTTCCCCTCATCTCCTTCTAGGGCTGAGTCCCTCCCTCTTCCCTTCTTCTCCTCTTCTCTAATCCCTCTCCATTACTCTCCTGCTCTGCTGCAATCATCCGCACATTACAGCCAACTCCCAGATTTTCTGAATCTTTGTGAGCACGCTGCCGACGATCCGCTGGTCTGATCCTCACAAGGTTTCGAACATCACTCCTCCTCTCCAAGACGAGTCTTCAGCCGCCGGCATCCGCCAATCCTCCCTTCCGATCACCGGAATCGAACACCCGTTCGAATCCTCTGTTCTCGCCAGCCTTTCCGCCCTAATTCCGTCTTCCAGCACCGTTCTCCTCCGACCAGCCACCAATCGCTCTCAAACTCTGGCCACCATTTCGCCATCGTCAGAGGGACCTCCAACTGTAACAGGTCCGGCGATCGTGGACCACCGGACGAACACCGGCCAACTCTGCTCTGCGCTCGTGTTTCCCCTGCTTCCACTATGCTCTCGCCTCAGTTCCGCCTTTCATCGTCGCCCTCCTCCGTCCGGCAACCACTCGACCAGAAACTCCAGCCACCTCTTCTCCATCACCACAGCAACTCCCAACTATAACAGGTTTTGATTCCGTGCATCACCGGTCGTCCGGCGACGACCCCTGCTCCACGCGCGACTTCCCCTGTTCTTGCCAGCCTTCTGCTCAATCTTCGCTATTCAACGTCTGCCACCTCCGACCGACCACCATCCGCTCCGAACCTCCGGCCACAGCTCCGCCACCATCACATGAACTCCCAGTTGTAGCAGTTTCGACGTCCATGCACCCCTGGATGAACGCCGACGATCCCTGCTCAACTCTCGCGACGTCCCTTGTTTTCGTTCTCTGCATTCTGTGTTCTGTTCTGTTAAAATCTAATCTGATTAAGCTTATTCTGTGTTCTTCTCTCTAGCATTCCAACCTCGCCTACAATCTCTTGGTCGTCATCCAAACTACAAGCAACACAGTCCGCATCGCCTACTCTCCACCAGACGAAGAACGAATTCAAGGAACCCAGATCCCTTGTTCCCAGACTCGCTAGCCACCCGCGGCACGATTTTGCTGCGTCGCTCCACAACCCCTCGCCGAGCTCCGACGCCGACAAGACCATCTCGTCCTCCCTTTGCCTCCAACACCGCCCATGAGTGATCCAAACCCCGCCGTCATTGATCGGCGCATGCTAGCCTGCTTCCAAATCTCTCTGTTTCCTGCAGCCTGTTTCTCTTCGCAATATTAATCTAATTAAGCTTTTCTTTGCAGGTTTCTAACACGCACGGACAGGCCTAAACTTCTGATCGTTGGATCCATCAGAAAGAACAAATCTTCGTCTACAAGCGGGTCTAATCTATTTGAATTTTGGTTCATTCAATCCTAATGCAACCTATAGTTACTTTTCTTAAATAATACTTTTATGCAATCCTAGAATTCTGGCTGTTTCAGGAATATGCTGTTTTTCTGAAAACTTCAAAAATAAATAACTGAATTTTAATTTAGTAGTTTATTGTCACACGCTTCCCCCCTACATCATCTTGATCTCACCGATCTAGCATCAATTCTCTCGATCGAAGCTTACCGATCTCAAGCCCTAATCAATCAAACATGATCAGACCAGATCTCACTTACAATCAGAGATTAAATCCCTTTAAACTGAATCAAAACAATTCAGTCCACACGATCTGACTCAAGTAAGCCATATCATCAAATTGTGCGACCCTAAGGGTTTCCTTTAAATGTCGGTAACGATAACTTACGTTATCACGATCAGTGAGGGGTATCTAGCAACACATCACTGTCTCCCGATATAAAGGAAAGAGTCTTCCAAGACTACACCCAAACCACAGCACAAGTGTGAATCCACTTCACTAGGCATACATGTTTCCTTTGCCACTGGATGTTCTTATTGGACAAGCGTGTCAAGCCTGTAATTCCAATATGATGAGAATGATTAGATCAGATGAAACATAGTCATCTGGGTATGGCCATACACTTTCTCAATCATCTCATCCAGGGGGCCCCTATAGAACATCACACTCCTTTCAAGGAGACGGCAATCCTATATCTATCACTAGCGCCCTAACATGACTCATGCTCATTATCCAAGATAGTCTATAACCATTATGTTTCAAATGATATTGAACTACCTCAAAACAATGCCAATCATCATTTAGAAACACAAGTGATCTCAAGTCAGAGGAAGTATGCCACTTGTTTGCATACAAGGATTATTCACATTGTGACAAGCAATTGAATATCCTAAGTAGGGTCTGTCCAGTACATCCAATGTACCCATGAGTCTACATCTTATTCCATGCTCGAAGCATCCTATAAGATTAGAACACACATTAGTCTCAATCATATCAAGGCTGTCTCATGTTCACCAAGATATCTCGACTAAGGAAAAAACTGCATGTCAGCCAAGCTGAACAGCATTGAGACATTATTCAGAAGTATACATATTGCAGCAGATAATGTAACAACCTGAATAACAACCATTGCCTTTATAAACATTGAGTTTATACATGATACTGATATAATCCCAAGGCCTCAAACATTAGCCTTAAGGGCATACCCCAACAATTTCTCCCCATTATGCCCTTTTAGCCTCTAATCTCTTCATGACAACTTATTATTGGGCCTCATTGGATAATGAGTTAGCCCAAACTTCATTGCATGGGTTGATTAAGCCATTGGATCTAATCCAATGCAACCCTAATCCAAATGTGACCAATTAAGGTCAATTTCGGGTCAACCTACCAAAATTGAAGTTTGGCTCCAATAACTTTCTTCCAACTCATCAGGCCCATTGGCGCTGATGAAATCTTCCAAATGGATCCAAGTTATTCAATAACTTGATCCTAAGGCTTCTGATTAAAGCAACATCAAGAGTCTATTGCGTATGACCCCGTAGGATCCATATGACGATGGCAATGATGTAAACATCATAAGTAGTGAGGGGTATCTAGCAACACATCACTACTACTCATGTCATAGGACTTAAGTCATTATGGCAACAACTCCTAACAAGCAACAAGGATTCCCATTGCATTATAGATCCCTTTGCCTAAACTGATATCCTGTCATTAGATTAGTCTCAAGTTTATCAATCCAATGCATTGGTCATGACTCAACAAGTGTGGCCACACATTCCTGTCATGCACCAATAAGGTGGGGCGCCCCCGAGTGGATATCATGCTTCCAATAAGGAAGGGGCAAATCCTACTATTGGTCATCCATGTCTCTACGTGACTTATGACATGCCCAATGACAGTCGTTTTGGTCCCCAATTACGGAGAGACGTAAGACTGTATCAAAGCATATCCATCATCAAATCTAGACATGAATACCTCAAGTCTAAGGATCAATGCAAACCTCTTGCATGTGAGATTGACTTGTTGACTAGACAAGTCAATCCTCACGGTGGATCACTCTAGTGCATCCAATGCACCTGTATGTCTGCGTTACTGTGCCCTGCACTAACCAGCCCATACACCAGTCTCACATGTACCAAAGCCGTCCCATATCTGCTATGGTACCTTGTCTGGGGATAGCTTATGTGAATGGATCAAATCCAAACTCCTGGGACATTATATATGCAACTCAATACATCAACGCAGGTAGAGAAGTCTGCATAATAACGACCATGCCTCTAATAATTCTATCAAAGTACATTCAAACAATGCCTGACCATATCCATTCATTGGTCTACAGGGCATATACACCAACAATCTCCCACTTGCACTAAGACTAAGGGCAACTGATGTTTAGTCAGTTCCAATGTCTCTAGTATGACCCATTTAGCTTCCGCTGCGCCAAAGGCTATGTCAATGGGTTTTTCCAGATTGCTATATGTGTTTATTTTAACAAATTTGATCATCATCCTTATCCATGATCTCTAAGATCAGATGATATGCTGCAGTACATACTTGAGCACTAAGTTCCTTCACTTATGCTATGGCCCCAGTAAGAACTATACTGGACCATCAAGCACCAGGAATTAATCAAGTTCAAATGAATGAAGCTGCTTCCTTGGCTGCCACAAGAAGCTGCAATGTACTCAGCCTTATTTGTAGAATTTTGCCACCATGGTTTTCATGCGCCTTTCAGCATACAACACCACAACAAGGCAAAGCGCAAATCCTGGCTGTGGTCATAAGACTGGAACGAAGTATCAGTGTATCCTTGTACACAAAATTCTTCCTATCTATCATAGACTAGACTTCAATCCTTTATACTTCCCAAGTATATATAAGGATTGCTTTCACAGCAATCAAGTGTCAAACACTAGGATCTGATTGAAACTTACTGGCTATGCTCCAAGCATTTGCCACAAATGGTCTTGTGTATATTACTCAAAACATGATCCATCCTATACACCATGTATCAGGATTTTAGACCCATGTTATTACTCTCCAGCTGTGTCATAGGACACAACATCCTCATGAGAGTCAGACCATATCTCTCTGGAAGGTATCAATATTTGGAATCATCCAATATAAACCTTTCCAGAAACTCTTGGATGAACATAGATTGACTAAAGGGCAATGACTTTCTTGGGTCTCTATCTATAGATCCTCATGCCTAGGATGTAGGCATCACTCCCTATATCATTCTTCTCAAAATACTTCTCAAGCCTCGTCTTCACCATGTGAATAGTTGAGATGTCATTCCATGCGAGGAGAATATCATCAATCTTCTAGAACAAGAACTATTATGGTGCTCCCACTGATCTTCTTGTAAACACAGGCTTTTTTAAACATGCTTGCATAACACCATGCATATCTTTATGGCCTTGATATGAAAACCTTCTAGCTATTTTCTTATAGATATCTTTTCAGACGTCCATGCAAGAAAGGCAGTTTTCATAACAACACGCCATAACTGATTATGCAATTATAACAAGCAGATTCCTAATGGACTTAAAACTCAGCTATTGGTGACAAATTTCATCATTATCCACTCAGTGGATTTGCCTGAAATTTCTGTTCACCAGCTTGCCTTTAAGGTAACAATATTACCTTCCATGTCTATCTTCCTAGAAGATTTATTTACAGCCTGTGGGTATAACCCTTTGGCGGCTCATCCAAGTCCCAGACTTGATCAGCAGACATGGAGTCCATTTTGGGTTCTCATGGCCCTTAGCCATTTCTTGGAATCTGGTCCACTGACCTCTTCCATTTCCTCATAAGTCTTAGGTTCATCCTTGATGAAAAATTCGTCATGCCCAGCATATCGAATCAATCCAGACTTATGTGGTTCTTGTGTTACTTGAACCTCAGGTTGACTTTCAACCTGTATGTGAGATTTTGCTCTCCATTTGTGTCTAATTATATTGTGGTTGATTCTGGACCTTGTCCCAATCAAATCTGTTCCCACTAGCTTCTTTTAAAAGAAATACTTTCTCAAGAGAGACAGCAGTTTGAGCAACAAATATTTTGTTCTCTTTGGGATAGAATTAGCACTCTACAGTGCACCACAAACACATACTTTTGAATCACTGCACATTACATTCCCAATTCCATTGAAGAAATTGGATATTTGCAGTTCGCAACTCAAAAGCTAATTTAGACACTTTCTTATGGCGTGGCAGTGCATCTGTTTGCATGGCATCATAGTAGTATATTTGCATGATTATTCAAAGATGGAACCACATCCAATGTGTTCCTCTTTCTTTCTTTGAAAATCACCACACAGTGGTGTTCCAAGTAAGCTGTGAGATAATCCCCACACTCCTTAGGATAGTCATCAAATTTTCCACTAATCACCTTGATCCAATCAAAGTGCTTTAATAGATCCTCCAATTTGACTCAATATTTCATTTGTGAACTTCTTGGATTTCTCCAAAGTTCTTAGGTTGGATAAGGCATACCCACACCTGATGAAGCATATAACACCTTTTCGTGCTTGTTTATATGGGTCCACACACATTGCTGTGTAATAGATCCAACCAGCTACTTACCCTTCCACCCTTTATGGTGAAGGCAGCATCTGTAATTTTGCTCCTTTGAACAAGGCTCACATGTATCATAATCCTGAAAGGATAATGATCCCAACAGTCCATGGACCTTTGGATGTGACCATTGTTCTATGGTTCAAGAGACAATGTCATAAGAGGATGTTAATTGAATCAATGGATCTGATATTGTGTTACATATAGAGCTACAAACTATTATCAACTGTATCACTTCAATAGAACATCTCAGTTATAAAGAAAAATATCATATATTATTTTAAACTGAAATCCTTTCCAAAAGGAATGATGTTCTAATACATAAGCTGATACATAATAGCAAAGTTCTAGATAAAGTCTTCAAGGCAGTGAGATGATATCAACAGCAGCATCCAATGCTCCGTCCTTGACCCGAGAGTCGATCCCATCAAGCCTCATCGTCCTACTTCTTTTGAGCTCTTGCACATGTAAAACATATGTGAGCCTCACATACGGTACCCAGTACCCATGAATAAGAAGTAGACAAAAGACCTCGGTAACACAATACCTGAAGCGGATGGATTACATCCCTTCTTCTTTGTCATGCTCTTCTTGGCCATTAATCCTCTTCGAAATACCCATGCATTCCCAGTCTTCTGAAGTATTAGCTTCGAAGATACAGAACCATGGTCATTCTCAGATTTAGGCATACACTCTGAAGATCCAACATAACTCTCCTGATCATTGTCTATAGAGCATGGTGTGAAGAGACCTTTGAGATGTATAATAAGATCATAAATCCCCATCTCATCACACTCAACCTTGACCTCTGGGGTCATGCACTCTAAGACAAGAGCAGTGTACTGTTCGTTATCTTCACAATGTTCAAGATAGATATTCCACTCCCACTCAGTAGTGAAATACACACTGGGCTGGGATGGAGGCCTTTCAAGAAGATGCACCTTATTCTCTTGTTCTAGTATCTTGGACAAAATCTTGAACCATTTTGTCCAATTTGTCCCATCCAGTTTGTTTTTATAAAGTTTCAATCTTAGATCAGGAGATGTCATCTACAATAAGCAAATAAGTAAAATAAGTACTATGATAAAGCATTTAACAAGGACTTTAACTTAAATGCTATGCTCCCACTATTTCCAAGAACAAGTTGAGAACTCTCAAACTCAACAAAGAAATAAGTGAGTAGGATCCTAATTTCACATGAGGTCTCCGCGACTCACGAGGGTGAGTTGGGATGCACAGAGTTTCTCATGCTTCCTTAGGTAGGCATGCCAGCCAATTGTGCCGTGCACAATTCCTCTTAGTTAAGACAGACTAGGTGCCCTGTGTTCAGCGAGGGCTGGATACAACACAGAACCCTATCCTCTCAACAGCTGCCTCTAGTGATTCATCATGTCAGTGTCATATGAAAAACTAGTCAAGTCTGGTCCTAACCGTTATGCCCAGGGCCAACGAATTCCTTGCGAAGGCACGCCCAGGTTAAAACTGGACTGGGGAAATCATTGTCACCTCACATCTTCTAAAGATAAGTGGGTGTGTCCCACGAGGGTGGAAAACAGTTCACAACACCACCGATCAATAGCTTGATGAGGGCTACGCGTTAGAAGGCTATTGACTTGATATTGTATTGAGAGTTTTACACGTTGATTTTATTCTTTTCTAGCATGCAGTTTTCCTATGGTTATGGCAGCAAAGGAAAAACATCACAGGCATGCTATGGACAAAATAATAAACCATCACAGGCATGCTAGTTTGGTCGATATGGTCATAGCCCTTTTCATACACATAACTTGTCACGAGCCATGTGACATATTATCGTGCATCCAAGGGTTGCGAGTCCCTGAAGCAAATCAGCCCATGCCAGAAGCCGAAAGCAAGTGTCCTTCCTTCAGCCGCAAGTCCATCACCACGCTTCCAAAGCTGGCGCCACTTCTGACTCCGATTCAAGAAGACTCCTTGTTGCCAAGATGAAGCCTTAACCTATCACATAATTCTACATCTATTCTAAACAAGATAAAAAATTCTTTACAACAAGATAGGGAGAGAACCACACGCAGGTGGAAAGAGATTTTACAAGCATTCATCACAAGTGGAAATATGCTTCCACATCACAACACAGGAGGGCACTCGCTATGACCATATCAACCCAATCAAGTGGCGCATGTAAAATTTGAAAATCCGGAAAAATCAAATTTTAGCACCTTATGCGCCAACATCATCCAAAGCACTCTCTTAACCAAATTTATGCCAAACTTTAGATCAAGTTCCATGATGATTTCATAGACCCTATCGGCTGGCAGTTTTGTCAGATCAAGAGACCTGGCCAGTGAAAGTCCCCTAACCTAAGGGGGAAACCCTAATGGTGGCGCATAACAATAATTTCGCATGGGAAGCTAGGGTTTCAAGAGATCTTTATATGTCATATAATTAACTTTTGAAAGATTGAATGGATGAAGAAGAACTCATACCATAGCCATCGGTTTGATGGTGCCTTGGAAGCAAAGGCGCAAATGAACCTTCTCCAAAGTTGACGCACACAAGAAGATCAATGCGCTCACTCCTTTGAAGCCTTTGTGCTAGCAAAGCCCTTCAAAGGGTCCTTGTCGAATGAAAGGGATGGAGATGTTGATCCTTCTTGGCCGAATCCTCCTCCTCAGTAGCTTCAAGCGCCGCCACACACAAAAGTGTCGAGAGAGAGAGAGGTCATGATAGGGAGACAAGTGAGAATAGGATATCCCTATTCGAACATGAGAGATCTCCAAGTGGAGATCATGGTTTCTAAAAATAGAAACCACAATTCGCTCACACGTTCACGCCAAGTGAACGAATCACCACGCCTTCTCCCTTTGAACCATGCGCTCATATAATGAGCCGGTTCAATTTGGTTCGGTTCAAGAACCAACCAAGCCAAGCGATCCAGTCTAGATCTTAATTAAACCCTAAGGCTCCAGATCTAACCGTTCATCTCTTGATGCTCCTGATCTCACCGATCTAGCATCCAATCTCTCGATCAAAGCTTACCGATCTCAAGCCCTAATCAATCAAACATGATCAGACCAGATCTCACTTACAACCAGAGATTAAATCCCTTTAAACTGAACCCAAATAATTCAGCCCACACGATCTGACTTAAGTAAGCCATATCATCAATTTGTGCGACCCTAAGGGTTTCCTTTAAATGTCGGTAACGATAACTTACGTCATCACGATCAGTGAGGGGTATCTAGCAACACATCATTGTCTCCCGATATAAAGGAAAGAGTCTTCCAAGACTACACCCAAACCACAGCACAAGTGTGAAACCAATTCACAAGGCATGCATCATTCCTTTGCCACTGGATGTTCTTATTGGACAAGCGTGTCAAGCCTGTAGCTCCAATATGATGAGCATGATTAGATCAGATGAACATAGTCACCTGGGTATGGCCATACTCTTTTCTCAATCATCTCATCCAGGGGGCCCCTTCAGAACATCACACTCCTTAAACAAGGAGACGGCAATCCTATGTCTATCACTAGTGCCCTAACCTGATTCAAGCTCACCATCCACGATAGTCTATAATCATTATGTTTCAAATGATATTGAACTACCTCAAAACAATGACAATCATCATTTAGAAAACACAAGTGATCTCAAGTCAGAGGAAATGTGCCACTTGTCGCATTCAAGGATTATTCATATTGTGACAAGCAATTGAATATCCTAGTAGGGTCTGTCCAGTACATCCAATGTACTCATGAGTCTACATCTTATTCCATGCTCGAAGCATCCTATAAGATTAGAGCACATATTAGTCTCAATCATATCAAGGCTGTCTCATGTTCACCGAGATATCTCGACTAAGGACTTAACTGCATGTCAGCCTAGCTGAACAGCATTTGAGACATTATTCAGAAGTATACTTATTGCAGCAGACAATGTAACAAACTGAATAACAACCATGCCTTTATAAACATAAGAGTTTATTACATGATACTGATACATTCCCAAGGCCTCAAACATTAGCCTTAAGGGCATACCCCAACAATCTCCCACTTGCACTTAATCTAATGGTTGAGAAATCTCAAACCCATATTATTACAGTGCTTCTCATGCTTCTGCTGCGCCAGAGGCTTAGTAAGCGGGTCTGCCAGATTGTCATCTGTATGAACCTTGCAGACTTTGATCTCGCCACGATTAATGATCTCCCGGATCAAATGAAACCGTCTCTGTATGTGCTTGGACTTCTGGTGCGACCGTGGTTCCTTTGCTTGTGCGATTGCTCCAGTGTTATCACAAAAGATAACCAAAGGATCTGCACTCGAAGGAACAACACCAAGTTCTCTCACGAACTTACGAATCCACACTGCCTCCTTGGATGCTTCCGAGGTTGCAACATACTCGGCTTCTGTTGTGGAATCAGCAACTATTGACTGTTTGAAACTCTTCCACACCACCGCTCCTCCATTCAAGCTAAAAATATAACCTGATTGCGATCGGAAATCATCCTGGTCAGACTGGAACGAAGCGTCAGTATATCCTTCTATACTGAGTTCTTCCTGACCACCATATATCAAGAACATATCTTTGGTCCTCCGCAGATATTTTAAAATGTTCTTGACTGCAATCCAGTGCGCCATGCCTGGATTACCTTGGAACCGACTGGTCACGCTTAACCCGTAAGCGACGTCTGGGCGAGTACACAACATCGCATACATAATGGACCCAATAGCCGAAGCATAAGGCGTATTGTCCATTTCATCTTTCTCAGTCTGTGTTTGTGGACACTGACTCTTTGAAAGATTCAGACCATGTCTGACTGGAAGATATCCTCTTTTAGAATTCTCTAAATGAAATCTCTCCAGGACTTTATCGATGTAAGTACTCTGGCACAGCCCGAGAAGCTTCTTAGATCTATCCCTGTAGATCTTCACACCTAATACATAGGCTGCTTCTCCAAGATCTTTCATCTGGAAACATTTCCTTAGCCATGCCTTTACGGCATGCATATCAGGAATGTCGTTTCCAATGATCAAGATATCATCGACGTAGAGGACTAGGAAAGTAATCACGCTCCCACTAAACCTCTTATATACACACGGGTCATCTTCGTTCTTGATGAAGCCAAATTCACTGATTGATTCATCAAAACGAATATTCCAGCTTCTCGATGCTTGTTTAAGTCCATAAATAGACTTCTTTAACTTGCATATTTTATGACGATCTGATGGATTAGTGAAACCTTCTGGTTGTGTCATATACACATCCTCATCCAGATTTCCATTAAGGAAAGCTGTCTTCACATCCATTTGCCAGATCTCATAATCATAATATGCTGCTATCGCGAAAAGAATCCGAATAGACTTAAACATAGCTACAGGTGAGAAAGTTTCATCATAATCTATCCCGTAGATTTGTTTGAAACCTTTCGCAACTAGCCTGCCTTTATAGGTAACCACGTTACCATCCATGTCAATCTTCTTCTTGAAGATCCATTTACAGCCTATAGGGATTACTCCCGGAGGCGGATCAACCAAATCCCATACTTGGTTATCTGACATGGAGTCCATCTCGGCTCGCATAGCTTCAAGCCATCTAGCTGACTCTGGTCCACTGACCGCATCCGCATAAGTGAGGGGTTCATCATGATCAATGATGTAGACTCCGTCATAGCGCTCAGGCTGTCGACGGATCCTTCCCGATCTTCGCGGTTCCCGTGATATCTGAGCCTCAGGTTGTTCAATAACCTGTTCTACCAGCTCAGGCTCATCCAACTGCGCTTGACTACTTTGTCCTTCCTCTGAATTCTCATCCAGTTTTATTTCTCTCCCACTGGCCTCTTGCAGAAGAAACTCCTTCTCAAGAAATATGGTCGTCCGAGCAACAAACACCTTGTTCTCTTTGGGATCGTAGAAATAATAACCCTTAGTTTCCTTAGGGTAACCGACAAAGATACATTTCTTAGATCTGCTCTCTAGTTTCCCAGAGGCGAGCTTTTTGACATAAGCCTCGCAGCCCCAGATCCTGATAAATGTCAAGCTCGGCTGTTTCCCATACCATAACTCATATGGCGTCTTTGAAACTGCCTTGGATGGCACTCGGTTTAGTACCTTTGCAGCTGTCTCCAGTGCAAATCCCCAAAAGGAGTAAGGTAGAGTAGCCTGACTCATCATAGAACGAACCATATCAAGTAACGTTCTATTTCTCCTTTCAGACACACCATTCCATTGCGGTGTTCCTGGCGGAGTGAGCTGTGAGATAATCCCACACTCCTTCAGATAGTCAGTAAACTCTCGACTTAGGTATTCTCCACCTCGATCAGAACGAAGTGCCTTGATATTTCGGCCAAGCTGATTCTGTACTTCATTCATGAACTCTTTGAACTTGTCAAAAGATTCACTTTTATGTCTCATAAGATAGACATACCCATATCTACTGAAATCATCAGTGAAGGTAATGAAGTACTGATAGCCACCTCTGGCATGTTTACTAAATGGCCCACACACATCATTGTGTATAAGGTCAAGTAAACCTGAAGCCCTTTGACCTTTGTGAGGAAAAGGTGACTTCATCATTTTACCCATTAAACAAGCTTTGCATGTATCAATCCCCTCATAGGAGAATGATCCCAGCAGTCCATTATCATGCAACCGCTTAATGCGTTTCTCGTTAATATGGCCTAAACGACTATGCCATAGCAAGGTGCTGTCATCAGCATACTTGGCTTTCTTAATATCAATATTTTGTATAGAACATTCCATGTCTAACATGAATAACCCATTGTTAATTGAACCAGTAGCATAAACAATATTATCTAAAGATAAAATACACTTTGAAATATTGCATTCAAAGGAAAACCCCTTCCTGACAAGAGCAGGAATGGAGATAATATTTTTAGTAATGCTGGGAACAAAGTAACAATTGTCTAGTTCTAATACAAGTCCAGATGGCAAAGAGATGAAATAGTCTCCTACAGCAACAGCAGCAACCCGTGCCCCGTTTCCAACTCGTAGGTCCACCTCATGCTGTCCCACCTGTCTTCTTCTCTTGAGTTCCTGTACATTTGAACAAATGTGAACTCCACATGCAGTGTCCAACACCCATGAAATAGAAGAAGAGGATATCATGACTTCCGTCACATAAATACCTGAGCCAGAAGCAATGCTTCCCCTCTTGTCTCCTTGGAGCGCTTTACAGTCCTTTTTCCAGTGACCCAGCTGGCCACAGTGGAAACATCTGTATTCCTTTGACCGCTTAACTTTTTGCTTCAGAGCCTTGCTGTAGCTCTTGACAGGGGTCTTGCCCTTCTTCCCCTTCTTCTTGTTCCTAAAAGGAACCATTAAGACAGAGGTCGAAGGCTTTCCCTTCAGAGTCTCCTCAGTAGTCAAGAGCATATTCAGCAGCTCTGCCGGAGTACAGTCGATTTTGTTCATATTAAAGTTAATGATGAACGCATCGAAAGAGGGCGGGAGAGACTGCAGAATAATGTCTACAGCAAGCTCCTGATTGATGGTATGCCCCAGTTTCTCTAGAGCCTCCTTGTGCCCAATCATCTTGAGCACGTGAGCTCCCACTGGGCTCCCTTCAGCCAGTTTGCTCTGGAAGAACAGCTTTGTCAGATTATAGCGTTCTGTCCTCGCCTGTGCAGCATATAGCATCTTGAGGTTCGCTATAATCTCTATAGCCGACATATCCTCATGCTGACGCTGCAGCGGTGGCGTCATAGACGCTAGCATCAGGCAAGCGACATCAATGCTATCATTGACGTGCTTTTCATAAGCTTCCCGAACCGCCCTTGCGGCGTTCGGAGCGGGCTGAGGCGGTATCGCCGTCTCGAGGACATACAGTTTCCTCTCTGCCTTAAGAACGATCTTAAGGTGTCCGAACCAGTCTGAGAAGTTTGGCCCAGCAAACTTCTCCCTTTCCAGTAGGGATCGCACATTGAAGTTCATGGTGTTCGTTGCTGCAGGAATCTACAACAATGCAAGAACAGCAAGGTCAGTATCAATGTTAAGAATCTATCAGGACTTAAGAATGATTCTTTTTCTCACTATTTTATCTGGCTGAAAAATCCAGCAAAACAGCCCGAAAGAGTAGAACTCTTTTAGTGAGATGGGATCCAGATTTCATACTTGATCTCCGCATCCCGCTCAGGCGAGATAAGATGCACAGAGAGTACAAGCACTAGTCTCTGGTAGGCTGTCCCAGCCAATCGCCAACCCGTGCGATTCCCCTTTATCTGGGCAATCCAGCAGACTGTGCCAACTGAGTTGGTACAACACAGTCTCTGACCCCACAGATGGCTGCCTCCATGCGCTACCATATGCGCCACATATGTAGCCTACATGGTCAAGCTGACCCGACCTACTCCCTGGACCACCACGTGCTATGCTGAGCAACGAGAAGCGATAAATCCCTTCTCTGTAACACGCAGGTGTAATCCAGCACCGTCTGAAGATAGATGGACGTGCCCACTAAGTGAAGGGTCCCTAATATAAGGGGGGTGAAACCCTAATCATGCGCATCTAGCAAGCATGGCGGAAAGAGGGTTTCTAGAAGATCGCATATGATAACCATATGATCAACTTAAGGCTATGAGAAATCATACCAAAGCCATGAAGAGGATGGCGACTTGGAAGCGAGAGATCAAGATAGGTCTCCTCCAAATTGTCGCACACAAAATGAGTGATGACTTGCTCCTTGGATGCTCCTTGTGCTAGCAAGGATCTCCAAGATGTCCTTGATCGAAATGGAAAGGAAGGGAACTTCTAGGTTGTGCTTGGCGAGACTTCCTCTCCTAGCTTTCGTCAAGTCCTCTCCACCGAAAATTGGAGAAACCTTCACACGAGAGAATTCGGCAAGAGAGTAACCTCCCACACTAATGTGGAGGCGTTACACCATTTCCACTTCGAAACCGATTCCAAAAATGGAAAGGTGTTAAAGCTCATGCGTTCACTCTTGAGTGAACCAAACGCTTAACTCATCTCCCATGAACCATGCGCTCAATCATGAGCCGGTTCTATTCGGTTTGGTCCAAGACCAATTAACCCAAGCCATATGGTCTAGATTAAACCCTAAAGGTTCAAAATCTAACCGTTCAATTCTTGATGCTCCTGATCTCACCGATCTAGCATCATCTCTCTCGATCGAAGCTTACCGATCTCAAGCCCTAATCAATCAAACATGATCAGACCAGATCTCACTTACAATCAGAGATAAAATCCCTTTAAACTGAACCCAAACGATTCAGTCCACACGATCTGACTCAAGTAAGCCATATCATCAAATTGTGCGACCCTGAGGGTTTCCTTTAAATGTCGGTAACGACAACTCACGTTATCACGATCAGTGAGGGGTATCTAGCAACACATCACTGTCTCTCGATATAAAGGAAAGAGTCTTCCAAGACTACACCCAAAACACAGCACAAGTGTGAATGCAACTTCACAAGGCATGCATGTGTCCTTTGCCACTGGATGTTCTCATTGGACAAGCGTGTCAAGCTTGTAACTCCAATATGATGAGCATGATTAGATCAGATGAACATAGTCACCTGGGTATGGCCATACACTATCTCAACCATCTCATACAGGGGGGCCCTTTAGAACATCACACTCCTTGAACAAGGAGACGGCAATCCTTTATCTATCACTAGTGTTCTAACCTGACTCATGATCATTATCCAAGATAGTTTATAATCATTATGTTTCAAATGATATTGAACTACCTCAAAACAATGACAATCATCATTTAGTAACACAAGTGATCTCAAGTCAAAGGACATGTGCCACTTAGTGCAAACAAGGATCATTCATATTGTGACAAGCAATTGAATATCCTAGTAGGGTCTGTCCAGTACATCCAATGTACCCATGAGTCTACATCTTATTCCATGCTCGAAGCATCCTATAAGATTAGCACACATATTAGTCTCAATCATATCAAGGCTGTCTCATGTTCACCAAGATATATCGACTAAGGACATATGCATGTCAGCCTAGCTGAACAGCTTTGAGACATTATTCAGAAGTACACTTATTACAGCAGACAAGGTAACAACCTGAACAATAACCATGCCTTTATAAACACAAGAGTTTATTACATGATACTATTACAATCCCAAAGGCCTCAAACATTAGCCTTAAGGGCATACTCCAACAATCTCCCACTTGCACTTAATCTAATGGTTGAGAAACCTCAAACCCATATTATTACAGTGCTTCTCATGCTTCTGCTGCGCCAGAGGCTTGGTAAGCGGGTCAGCCAGATTGTCGTCTGTATGAACCTTGCAAATTTTGATCTCGCCACGATCAATGATCTCCCGGATCAAGTGAAACCGTCTCTGTATGTGCTTGGACTTCTGGTGTGACCGTGGTTCCTTTGCTTGTGCGATTGCTCCAGTGTTATCACAGAAGATAACCAAAGGATCTGCACTCGAAGGAACAACACCAAGTTCTCTCACGAACTTACGAATCCACACTGCCTCCTTAGATGCTTCCGAGGCTGCAACATACTCAGCTTCTGTTGTGGAATCAGCAACAGTTGACTGTTTGAAACTCTTCCACACCACTGCTCCACCATTCAAGCTAAAAACATAGCCTGATTGCGATCGGAAATCATCCTGGTCCGACTGGAACGAAGCGTCAGTATATCCTTCTATACTGAGTTCTTCCTGACCACCATATATCAAGAACATATCTTTGGTCCTCCGTAGATATTTTAAAATATTCTTGACTGCAATCCAGTGCGCCATACCTGGATTACTTTAGAACCGACTGGTCACGCTTAGCCCGTAAGCAACGTCTGGGCGAGTACACAACATCGCATACATTATGGATCCAATAGCCGAAGCATAAGGCGTATTGTCCATTTCATCTTTCTCAGTCTGTGTTCGTGGACACTGACTCTTCGAAAGATTCAGACCATGTCTGACTGGAAGATGTCCCCTTTTAGAATTCTCTAAATGGAATCTTTCCAGGACCTTATCGATGTAAGTACTCTGGCACAGCCCGAGAAGCCTCTTAGATCTATCCCTGTAGATCTTCACACCTAACACATAGGCTGCTTCTCCTAAATCTTTCATCTGGAAACATTTCCTTAACCATGCCTTCACAGCATGCATTTCAGGAATGTCATTTCCAATGATCAAGATATCATCGACGTAGAGGATTAGGAATATAATCACGCTCCCACTAAACCTTTTATATACACACGGGTCATCTTCGTTCTTGATGAAACCAAACTCAGAGATTGATTCATCAAAACGAATATTCCAGCTTCTAGATGCTTGTTTCAGTCCATAAATAGACTTCTTTAACTTGCATATTTTATGACGAACTGCTGGATTAGTGAAACCTTCAGGTTGTGTCATATACACATCCTCATCCAGATTTCCATTAAGGAAAGCTGTTTTCACATCCATCTGCCAGATCTCATAATCGTAATATGCAGCTATCGCGAAAAGAATCCGAATAGACTTAAACATGGCTACAGGTGAGAAAGTTTCATCATAATCTATCCCGTAGATTTGTTTGAAACCTTTCGCAACTAGCCTGCCTTTATAGGTAACCACGTTACCATCCATGTCAATCTTCTTCTTGAAGATCCATTTACAGCCTATAGGGATTACTCCCAGAGGCGGATTAACCAAATCCCAGACTTGGTTATCTGACATGGAGTCCATTTCGGCTCGCATAGCTTCAAGCCATCTAGCTGACTCCGGTCCACTGACCGCATCCGCATAAGTGAGGGGTTCATCATTTTCAATGATGTAGACTCCGTCATAGCGCTCTGGCTGTCGACGGATCCTTCCCGATCTTCGCGGTTCCCGTGATGTTTGAGCCTCAGGTTGTTCAATAACCTGATCTACCAGCTCAGGCTCATCCAACTGCGCTTGACTACTTTGTCCTTCCTCTGGATTCTCATCCAGCTTTATTTCTCTCCCACTGGCTTCTTGCAGAAGAAACTCCTTCTCAAGAAATATTGCCGTCCGAGCAACAAATACCTTGTTCTCCTTGGGATCGTAGAAATAATAACCCTTAGTTTCCTTAGGGTAACCGACAAATATGCATTTCTCAGATCTGCTCTCCAGTTTCCCAGAGGCGAGCTTTTTGACATAAGCCTCGCAACCCCAGATCCTGATAAATGTCAAGCTAGGCTGTTTCCCATACCATAACTCATATGGCGTCTTTGAAACTGCCTTGGATGGCACTCGGTTTAGTACCTTTGCAGCTGTCTCCAGTGCAAAACCCCAAAAGGAGTATGGAAGAGTAGCCTGACTCATCATAGAACGAACCATGTCAAGTAACGTTCTATTTCTCCTCTCGGACACACCATTCCATTGCGGTGTTCCTGGCGGAGTGAGCTGTGAGATAATCCCACACTCCTTCAGATAGTCAGTAAATGCATGACTTAGGTATTCTCCACCTCGATCAGAACGAAGTGCCTTGATATTTCGGCCTAACTGATTTTGTACTTCATTTTTGAACTCTTTGAACTTGTCAAAAGATTCACTTTTATGTCTCATTAAATAGACATACCCATACCTACTGAAATCATCAGTAAAGGTAATGAAGTACTGATAGCCACCTCTGGCATGTTTACTAAAAGGCCCACACACATCACTGTGTATAAGGTCAAGTAAACCTGAAGCCCTTTGACCTTTGTTAGGAAAAGGAGACTTCGTCATTTTACCCATCAAACAAGCTTTGCATGTATCAATCTCCTCATAGGAGAAAGATCCCAGCAGTCCATGATCATGCAACCGCTTAATGCGTTTCTCGTTTATATGGCCTAAACGACTATGCCATAGCAAGGTGCTGTCATCAGCATACTTGGCTTTCTTATTATCAATGTTTTGTATAGAATTTTCCATGTCCAACATGTATAACCCATTGTTAATTGAACCAGTTCCATAAACAATATTATCATACGATAAAACACACTTTGAAATATTGCATTCAAAGGCAAAACCTTTCCTGACAAGAGCAGGAATAGAGATAATATTTTTGGTGATACTCGGTACAAAATAACAATTGTTTAATTCCAATACAATGCCAGATGGTAAAGAAATGAAATAGTCTCCTACAGCAACAGCAGCAACCCGTGCCCCGTTTCCAACGCGTAGGTCTACCTCATGCTGTCCCACCTGCCTTCTTCTCTTGAGTTCCTGTACATTTGAACAAATGTGAACTCCACATGCAGTGTCCAACACCCATGAAATAGAAGAAGAAGATAGCATGACCTCAGTCACATATATACCTGAGCCAGAAGCGATGCTTCCCCTCTTATCTCCTTGGAGCGCTTTACAGTCCTTTTTCCAGTGACCCAGCTGGCCACAGTGGAAACACCTGTTGTCCTTTGACCGCTTCACCTTCTGTTTCAGAGCCTTGCTGTAATTCTTGACAGGGGCTTTGCCCTTCTTCCCCTTCTTCTTGTTCCTGGAAGGAACCATTAAGACAGAGGTTGAAGGCTTTCCCTTCAGAGTTTCCTCAGTTGTCAAGAGCATATTCAACAGCTCTGCCGGTGTACAATCGATTTTGTTCATATTAAAGTTAATGATGAACGCATCGAAAGAGGGCGGGAGAGACTGCAGAATAATATCCACAGCAAGCTCCTGGTTGATGGTATGCCCCAGTTTCTCCAGAGCCTCCTTGTGCCCAATCATCTTGAGCACGTGAGCTCCCACTGGGCTCCCTTCAGCCAGTTTGCTCTGAAAGAAGAGCTTTGTCAGATTATAGCGTTCTGTCCTCGCCTGTGCAGCATACAGCATCTTGAGGTTCGCTATAATTTCTATAGCCGACATATCCTCATGCTGACGCTGCAGCGGTGGCGTCATAGACGCTAGCATCAGGCAAGCGACATCAATGCTATCATTGACGTGCTTTTCATAGGCATCGCGAACCGCCCTTGCGGCGTTCGCAGCGGGTTGAGGCGGCACTGCCGTCTCGAGGACATACAGTTTCCTCTCTGCCTTAAGAACGATCTTAAGGTGTCCGAACCAGTCAGAGAAGTTCGGCCCAGCAAACTTCTCCCTTTCCAGTAGGGATCGCACATTGAAGCTCATGGTGTTCGTTGCTGCAGGTATCTACAACAATGCAAGAACAGCAAGGTCAGTATCAATGTTCAGAATCAATCCAGGACTTAAGAAAGATTCTTTTCTCACTATTTTGTCTGACTGAAAAATCCAGTAAACAGTCCGAAAGAGTAACACTCTTTTAGTGAGATGGGATCCAGATTTCATACTTGGTCTCCGCGTCCCGCTCAGGCGAGATAAGATGCACAGAGAGTACAAGCACTAATCTCTGGTAGGCAGTCCCTGCCAATCACCAACCCGTGTGATTCCCCTTCATCTGGGCAATCCAGCAGACTGTGCCAACTGAGTTGGTACAACACAATCTCTGACCCCACAGATGGCTGCCTCCATGTGCTACCATATGCGCCACATATGTAGCCTACATGGTCAAGCTGACCTGACCTACTCCCTGGACCACCACGTGCTATGCTGAGCAACGAGAAGCGATAAATCCCTTCTCTGTAACACGCAGGTGAAATCACACACCGTCTGAAGATAGATGGACGTGCCCACTGAGTGGGTACAACACGGCTCCAACGATAGTCAGAACAGTGAGGTTTCGCGTCAGAAGGCATTACGCGCTTGATATTTTAGCGTTGGATTTTAACGGTCTTTTATCTTCTTACTATCAGGCAAATCCTATGGCTATAGCAGAAGATAAACACATGCAATTCTAATTATATCAACAATAAATAGAAAGCATGATCTTATGTGGTAAAAGCCCAAAGCCTAAGTAAGACCTTAAGATACTTAAGTCTTCACTTGTTCTTCTTGGGACTTTTGCATCTCATCTGGTCCAACCCAGGGCCCTAGTGCCAAGAGCACCTCAGGTGCGCCACCAGCTGAATGCCCCTCTTGGATGTGTGCCTTTGTGCTTTTGTCTAATCAAAATACATTTTGATCTATCTAGACAAGTTTGACTCGCAGGTCAAATATACAATAAATTAATTACAAATGTGACTCGCAGATCACAAAATAATATTAACTTATAATTAACCAGGCACGCAGGCCCCAGCACAGCACTCATTAGGGCAACCCACATAAGATTAAATAAACAAGCATATGGTATCAAATCAACATGTGATCCATCCATGAAATTTAATTTTGAAAAACCCCATGGTATCAATTTTAATTTCCTTATGTGCCCTACAACCTTACAATGGTCCATTGATAGGGATCCACTCATCCATCTAGTCAGATCCTCTGCCCTTGCATGCACCAAGTCCTAACTGACTTGAGTTGACCTAATGGTCAACCATGCATGTAGAAAGGGCTGAACCACCCTCATGAGTTTCGGCAAGCGGGTGTGACCCCGGGCCTAACTCATGTGTGTTCAGTAGTCGTCTCAACCAGACCTCGCTACACGCCCTGGATGCAGTCGACCTATAGCCACCTTGTGCTTGCGCACAGGTGCTGTCTGGTCAACCCATCTAGGCTGTCAGATGGTCTGATCAGACTCTCTGGATCGGACCTAGAAGATGCTTTCAAACCCATCAACCCATCTAAGGATTTATAGTAGGGGCACCTTAGATCTAATCAGGCGCGCAAGATGTAAGTTTTATAAAACATCTAGAACATGCGCAAACAAACAACATGCTTCACTTGAGAAAACAAGATACACCCAATATCTAGCATGTTGATAACCCTTAGATCTAGGGGGTCCCCTTCAAGGGGGAGCGCAAATAGGGGGTCCCCTTCAAGGGGGAGCGCAAACTTCTTGTAACAATGATACAAGCGCAAACTAGACAATGTAAACCTTGCATCATGTAAACGCATGTAAACAAAGTACCAAGTAAGCGCAACATAGCATCATGTATGGATCACAAACACTTCAAAGCAATCATATAGATCATATCGAAAGCCTAGCTCTGATACCAATTGAAGGGTCCCTAATATAAGGGGGGTGAAACCCTAATCATGCGCATCTAGCAAGCATGGCGGAAAGAGGGTTTCTAGAAGATCGCATATGATAACCATATGATCAACTTAAGGCTATGAGAAATCATACCAAAGCCATGAAGAGGATGGCGACTTGGAAGCGAGAGATCAAGATAGGTCTCCTCCAAATTGTCGCACACAAAATGAGTGATGACTTGCTCCTTGGATGCTCCTTGTGCTAGCAAGGATCTCCAAGATGTCCTTGATCGAAATGGAAAGGAAGGGAACTTCTAGGTTGTGCTTGGCGAGACTTCCTCTCCTAGCTTTCGTCAAGTCCTCTCCACCGAAAATTGGAGAAACCTTCACACGAGAGAATTCGGCAAGAGAGTAACCTCCCACACTAATGTGGAGGCGTTACACCATTTCCACTTCGAAACCGATTCCAAAAATGGAAAGGTGTTAAAGCTCATGCGTTCACTCTTGAGTGAACCAAACGCTTAACTCATCTCCCATGAACCATGCGCTCAATCATGAGCCGGTTCTATTCGGTTTGGTCCAAGACCAATTAACCCAAGCCATATGGTCTAGATTAAACCCTAAAGGTTCAAAATCTAACCGTTCAATTCTTGATGCTCCTGATCTCACCGATCTAGCATCATCTCTCTCGATCGAAGCTTACCGATCTCAAGCCCTAATCAATCAAACATGATCAGACCAGATCTCACTTACAATCAGAGATAAAATCCCTTTAAACTGAACCCAAACGATTCAGTCCACACGATCTGACTCAAGTAAGCCATATCATCAAATTGTGCGACCCTGAGGGTTTCCTTTAAATGTCGGTAACGACAACTCACGTTATCACGATCAGTGAGGGGTATCTAGCAACACATCACTGTCTCTCGATATAAAGGAAAGAGTCTTCCAAGACTACACCCAAAACACAGCACAAGTGTGAATGCAACTTCACAAGGCATGCATGTGTCCTTTGCCACTGGATGTTCTCATTGGACAAGCGTGTCAAGCTTGTAACTCCAATATGATGAGCATGATTAGATCAGATGAACATAGTCACCTGGGTATGGCCATACACTATCTCAACCATCTCATACAGGGGGGCCCTTTAGAACATCACACTCCTTGAACAAGGAGACGGCAATCCTTTATCTATCACTAGTGTTCTAACCTGACTCATGATCATTATCCAAGATAGTTTATAATCATTATGTTTCAAATGATATTGAACTACCTCAAAACAATGACAATCATCATTTAGTAACACAAGTGATCTCAAGTCAAAGGACATGTGCCACTTAGTGCAAACAAGGATCATTCATATTATGACAAGCAATTGAATATCCTAGTAGGGTCTGTCCAGTACATCCAATGTACCCATGAGTCTACATCTTATTCCATGCTCGAAGCATCCTATAAGATTAGCACACATATTAGTCTCAATCATATCAAGGCTGTCTCATGTTCACCAAGATATATCGACTAAGGACATATGCATGTCAGCCTAGCTGAACAGCTTTGAGACATTATTCAGAAGTACACTTATTACAGCAGACAAGGTAACAACCTGAACAATAACCATGCCTTTATAAACACAAGAGTTTATTACATGATACTATTACAATCCCAAAGGCCTCAAACATTAGCCTTAAGGGCATACTCCAACACTAAGTGGGTACAACACGGCTCCAACGATAGTCAGAACAGTGAGGTTTCGCGTCAGAAGGCTTACGAGCTTGATATTTTGGCGTTGGATTTTAACGGTCTTTTATCTTCTTCACTATCATGCAATTCCTATGGTGATAGCAGAAGATAAATTAATCATGCTGTTCTACTTATATAAACAATAAAAGAAAGCATGGATCTTATGTGGTAAAAGCCCATAGCCTAAGTAAGACCTTAATTAACTTAAGTCTTCACTTGCTTTTCTTCATGGGACTTCTGCTGCTCATCTGGCCCAACCCAGGGCCCAAGCGCCATCTGCAGCTCAGGTGCGCCTACCAGGGAAAATGCGCCTGGTCCCAGAGTCGAACCCTGGACCTCCCACCTGGTCTAGCCACTGCTGCATGCGCCTCGGCCAAGTGTGCTCTGTGCTCTTGTCTGATTAACTTACAAATTAATCTATCTAGACAAGATTGACACGCAGGTCAATTACACTTTATAAATTTAAATACAATGTGATACGCAGATCACAATAATTAATTTACAACTTTAATACAGGCACGCAGGCCCCAGCACAGCACACATTAAACATGGGCAGCCCACACAAGATTAAATAAACAAACATAGGCATCAATCAACATGTGATCCAATCATGAAAATTAAATTTTGAAAACCCCATAGGCATCAATTTTAATTTCCTTATTTGCCCTACAACCTTACAACGGTACATTACTAGGGATCCACTCATCCAACCTAGTCAGATCCACTGCCCTTGCATGCACCAAGTCCTAACTGACTTGAGTCGACCAAAAGGTCAACCATGCATGCGCCAGGGCCGAACAACCCTCATGAGATCTGGCTAGCGGGTGTGACCCCGGGCCTAACTCATGTGTGTTCACTAGTCGTCTCAATCAGACATCGCTACACGCCTGTCTGCAGTCGACCTATAGCCACCAGGTGCATATGCACAGGTGCTATCTGGTCAACCCATCAAGGCTGTCAGATGGTCTGATCAGACTGTCTGGATCGAACCTAGGGGATGACTTCAACCCTAATAACCCGTCTAAGGGTTTACAGTAAGGCCTTAGATCTAATGAGAGGTGCGCATGTGAAGTAGTTTTGAAGAAAACAACTATGCGCCAACATAAAACAAACAAATACAAGTATTTTCGCATATGAAAACTTATCATGTATTTTACGCATGTTATGAAGATCTAAGCATACATGGATCACAAAGCAATCATATGAACATATAAAACCATCGCTCTGATACCAATTGAAAGTCCCCTAACCTAAGGGGGAAACCCTAATGGTGGCGCATAACAATAATTTCACATGGGAAGCTAGGGTTTCAAGAGATCTTTATATGTCATATAATTAACTTTTGAAAGATTGAATGGATGAAGAAGAACTCATACCATAGCCATTGGTTTGATGGTGCCTTGGAAGCAAAGGCGCAAATGAACCTTCTCCAAAGTTGACGCACACAAGAAGATCAATGCGCTCACTCCTTTGAAGCCTTTGTGCTAGCAAAGCCCTTCAAAGGGTCCTTGTCGAATGAAAGGGATGGAGATGTTGATCCTTCTTGGCCGAATCCTCCTCCTCAGTAGCTTCAAGCGCCGCCACACACAAAAGTGTCGAGAGAGAGAGAGGTCACGATAGGGAGACAAGCGAGAATAGGATATCCCTATTCGAACATGAGAGATCTCCAAGTGGAGATCATGGTTTCTAAAAATAGAAACCACAATTCGCTCACACGTTCACGCCAAGTGAACGAATCACCACGCCTTCTCCCTTTGAACCATGCGCTCATATAATGAGCCGGTTCAATTTGGTTCGGTTCAAGAACCAACCAAGCCAAGCGATCCAGTCTAGATCTTAATTAAACCCTAAGGCTCCAGATCTAACCGTTCATCTCTTGATGCTCCTGATCTCACCGATCTAGCATCCAATCTCTCGATCAAAGCTTACCGATCTCAAGCCCTAATCAATCAAACATGATCAGACCAGATCTCACTTACAACCAGAGATTAAATCCCTTTAAACTGAACCCAAATAATTCAGCCCACACGATCTGACTTAAGTAAGCCATATCATCAATTTGTGCGACCCTAAGGGTTTCCTTTAAATGTCGGTAACGATAACTTACGTCATCACGATCAGTGAGGGGTATCTAGCAACACATCACTGTCTCCCGATATAAAGGAAAGAGTCTTCCAAGACTACACCCAAACCACAGCACAAGTGTGAAACCAATTCACAAGGCATGCATCATTCCTTTGCCACTGGATGTTCTTATTGGACAAGCGTGTCAAGCCTGTAGCTCCAATATGATGAGCATGATTAGATCAGATGAACATAGTCACCTGGGTATGGCCATACTCTTTTCTCAATCATCTCATCCAGGGGGCCCCTTTAGAACATCACACTCCTTAAACGAGGAGACGGCAATCCTATGTCTATCACTAGTGCCCTAACCTGATTCAAGCTCACCATCCAAGATAGTCTATAATGATTATGTTTCAAATGATATTGAACTACCTCAAAACAATGACAATCATCATTTAGAAAACACAAGTGATCTCAAGTCAGAGGAAATGTGCCACTTGTCGCATTCAAGGATTATTCATATTGTGACAAGCAATTGAATATCCTAGTAGGGTCTGTCCAGTACATCCAATGTACTCATGAGTCTACATCTTATTCCATGCTCGAAGCATCCTATAAGATTAGAGCACATATTAGTCTCAATCATATCAAGGCTGTCTCATGTTCACCAAGATATCTCGACTAAGGACTTAACTGCATGTCAGCCTAGCTGAACAGCATTTGAGACATTATTCAGAAGTACACTTATTGCAGCAGACAATGTAACAAACTGAATAACAACCATGCCTTTATAAACATAAGAGTTTATTACATGATACTGATACATTCCCAAGGCCTCAAACATTAGCCTTAAGGGCATACCCCAACAGCCAGTCCGAAGACACAATGCTCGTCTTACTTGACAAAACTACGTGCGCCTTCGGTCTTAAATCAATCATAAAACAAAATCAAATTTCGGCCATAAATTGAAAAGAGAGGTTTAGATGAAAAAATGCTTTCTACGTGAAACGCGCATAGATAGAAGAAAAATTTTCCAAAAATTTTTCATACAAGCAAACGTACACCTTGTGTTTCTCGCAAGTAGCTCTGATACCACTGTTAGGGAATACCGGGTGTAATTTAAAATTTTTGCAGTCCCAGGACGCAGTGGAAGAATCATTACACCCGAAACATATTCTGGTCCCAAGGATCCATGCGAGAGAGAAGACACAAGGATGTGTTAGAGATGTACCTCTTTTGCTTATCTAGTTGCCGAAGCCATGTTGAAGGCGCCCAAGTGTTTGCCCTCTACAAGTATCCATGCGTCGACTCCCTGATCATTGCTCCCTTCCACGCTTGGTGCTAGCCTCGGGAAGAGAATCAAGCCTTATCACTCTCTTCAAATCTTGCGCCACCTCCAAGGTAGAAGCACCAAGAAGAGATGAGGAAGAGGATGATGCGCCAAGTACTTCCTTCTTCTTCTTTGCATGCTCCACCTTCAAGCAAGGTGCGCCTATGGCCAAGGAACGAAGAGGACTTGTGGCAAGGAGATGCCACCAAGCACTAAGAGTCCTTGCGCCAAGAAGAGAGGGAGAAGAAGAAGAACTTGTGGTTCCAAGGGAGAAGGAGATTGCGCTCCTTGATGAAGAAGGAAAGCTCCAGGCTCTCAAGTTGTCGCCACCCTAAGCTTCCAATTCTCTCCAAGAGATGTCGCCACCAAGCCCTTCTCCAAGTTACGTCAAGAGGTGAAGAAGGAGAAGAAGGCTTGCGGCTTCAAGGAGGAAGAAGAGTTGCGCCACTTTCAAGTTGTCACCCTTTGCCCTTGCTCACGCCTCTCTATGTGTCTTCACGCCTCCAAGGAGTTAACATATTAGAGGGTGTGGCTAGGGTCTTATTTATAAGGTCAAGAGGCGGTTTAGGGAGGGCCAAGATCATGCCAAGTGGGCGGCTAGGATGAAGGAGGTTTGTGGCAAGGAAAGTCTCCAAGACTTTTCCATAAACCTCATTCAACCTATCCTTATTTGCCCTATAGCCATATCAGCCCAAGAGATGCCTTAAAGGCATGCATTCCATCCTAGGAAGAAGGGCTAGGCGCCCTTTACTTCCATAATGAAGCAAAGGCGCCTCCCTCACCCCATTATGCCCCTAGGCGCCAATGGGGTGAGATTTCTCCCCATTATGCCCTTTTAGCCTCTAATCTCTTCATGACAACTTATTATTGGGCCTCATTGGATAATGAGTTAGCCCAAACTTCATTGCATGGGTTGATTAAGCCATTGGATCTAATCCAATGCAACCCTAATCCAAATGTGACCAATTAAGGTCAATTTCGGATCAACCTGCCAAAATTGAAGTTTGGCTCCAATAACTTTCTTCCAACTCATCAGGCCCATTGGCGCTGATGAAATCTTCCAAATGGATCCAAGTTATTCAATAACTTGATCCTAAGGCTTCTGATTAAAGCAACATCAAGAGTCTATTGCGTATGACCCCGTAGGATCCATATGACGATGGCAATGATGTAAACATCATAAGTAGTGAGGGGTATCTAGCAACACATCACTACTACCCATGTCATAGGACTTAAGTCATTATGGCAACAACTCCTAACAAGCAACAAGGATTCCCATTGCATTATAGATCCCTTTGCCTAAACTGATATCCTGCCATTAGATTAGTCTCAAGTTTATCAATCCAATGCATTGGTCATGACTCAACAAGTGTGGCCACACATTCCTGTCATGCACCAATAAGGTGGGGCGCCCCCGAGTGGATATCATGCTTCCAATAAGGAAGGGGCAAATCCTACTATTGGTCATCCATGTCTCTACGTGACTTATGACTTGCCCAATGACAGTCGTTTTGGTCCCCAATTACGGAGAGACGTAAGACTGTATCAAAGCATATCCATCATCAAATCTAGATATGAATACCTCAAGTCTAAGGATCAATGCAAACCTCTTGCATGTGAGATTGACTTGTTGACTAAATAAGTCAATCCTCACGGTGGATCACTCCAATGCATCCAATGCACCTGTATGTCTGCGTTACTGTGCCCTGCACCTAACCAGCCCATACACCAGTCTCACATGTACCAAATCCGTCCCATATCTGCTATGGTACCTTGTCTGGGGATAGCTTATGTGAATGGATCCAATCCAAACTCTTGGGACATTATATATGTTGGGGGTATGCCCTTAAGGCTAATGTTTGAGGCCTTGGGATTGTATCAGTATCATGTAATAAACTTTTATGTTTATAAAGGCATGGTTGTTATTCAGTTTGTTACATTGTCTGCTGCAATAATTGTACTTCTGAATAATGTCTCAAAGCTGTTCAGCTGGGCTGACATGCTGTAAAGTCCTTAGTCGAGATATCTTGGTGAACATGAGACAGCCTTGATATGGTTAAGACTAATATGTGTTCTAATCTTATAGGATGCTTCGAGCATGGAATAAGATGTAGACTCATGGGTACATTGGATGTACTGGACAGACCCTACTAGGATATTCAATTGTCTGTCACAATGTGAATAATCCTTGAATGCGACAAGTGGCACATTTCCTCTGACTTGAGATCACTTGTGTTTCTAAATGATGATTGTCATTGTTTTGAGGTAGTTCAATATCATTTGAAACATAATGATTATAGACTATCTTGGATGGTGAGCTTGAGTCAGGTTAGGGCACTAGTGATAGACATAGGATTGCCGTCTCCTTAATTGGAGTGTGATGTTCTAAAGGAGCCCCCTGGATGAGATGATTGAGAAAGTGTATGGCCATACCCAGATGACTATGTTCATCTGATCTAATCATGCTCATCATATTGGAGCTACAAGCTTGACACGCTTGTCCAATAAGAACATCCAGTGGCAAAGGAATTATGCATGCCTGGTGAGTTGGATTCGCACTTGTGCTGTGGTTTGGGTGTAGTCTTGGAAGACTCTTTTCTTTATATCGGGAGACAGTGATGTGTTGCTAGATACCCCTCGCTGATCGTGATGACGTGAGTTATCATTACCGACATTTAAAGGAAACCCTTAGGGTCGCACAATTTGATGATATGGCTTACTTAAGTCAGATCGTGTGGACTGAATTATTTGGGTTCAGTTTAAAGGGATTTAATCTCTGATTGTGAGTGAGATCTGGTCTAATCATGTTTGATTGATTAGGGCTTGAGATCGATAAGCTTCGATCGAGAGAATGGATGCTAGATCGGTGAGATCAGGAGCATCAAGAAATGAACGGTTAGATCTGGAACCTTTAGGTTTAATGAGGTCTAGACCAAAAAGGGCTTGGTTTAATTTGGTCTTTGAACCAAATTAAATTGAACCGGCTCATTAGTTGAGCGCATGGTTCAAAGAGGAGAGGTTTGCGCTTGGGTAAACTCTTGGTCGCATGAAGAGAAGTGGTTTACTATTTTTGGAAACCATGTTTCCAAATCGTGACCACGCTTCACGTTGAGAGTTTCATGCTCTATTCTCGCCTTCTTGCCTTTCCTCTCTCGACGCTCTCGTGTGTGACGACTTCTTCACACCTTAGAGTGAGTTTGACAAGCAGAGGAGAACGTCTCTTCCCTTCCATACGACAAGGACTCCTTAGAACCTTGCTAGCACAAGGAGCACTAAGGGAGTAGGCGATCACATCTTGTGTGTGAGCCATAAGGAGGAGAAGCACTTGAGTCTCTTCTTCCTAGACGCCATCCAAGCAATGGCTTTGGTAAGAATCGATTCCTTCATACTTGTTTGCAATCGGTTTTTATAGTTGATCATATCTCATGCAAATGATCCCTAGAAACCTTCTTCCGCTGTTTAAAAGGCTATAGGCGCCATGCCTTAGGGTTTCGCCCCCTTCTGGGGACTTTCAATTGGTATCAGAGCCTTGTTAAATGCATGATTTATATGATTGCTGAACTGAAGTGATCCATGTTTGCGCAACCTTAGATCTTTCTTACATGCCAGACTTACATGTACATTGTTCATTCTTGGCGCATGCATGTTGATAGCGCTTCTATGTTGTTGTAGTTGTTTTTCTAAAAACCCTAATGACATGCGCGACTATCATTATAGATCTAAGGCCCTGCTTTAAACCCTTAGACGGGTTATTAGGGTTGAAGTCATCCCCTAGGTGAGATCCAGACAGTCTGATCAGATCATCTGATAGCCTTGATGGGTTGACCAGATAGCACCTATGCGATAGCACCTGGTGGCTATAGGTCGACTGCAGACAGGCGTGTAGCGATGTCTGATTGAGACGACTAGTGAACACACATGAGTTAGGCCCGGGGTCACACCCGCTTGCCAGATCTCATGTAGGTTGTTCAGCCCTAGCGCATGCATGGTTGACCTTTGGTCGACTCAAGTCAGTTAGGACTTGGTGCATGCAAGGGCAGTGGATCTGACTAGGTTGGATGAGTGGATCCCTAGTAATGGACCGTTGTAAGGTAGTAGGGCAAATAAGGAAATTAAAATTGATGCCTATGGGGTTTTTCAAAATTTAATTTTCATGAATGGATCACATGTTGATTGTAAGCATGTGCTTGTTTATTTAATCTTATGTGGGACGCCTAATTAATGTGTGCTGTGCTGGGGCCTGCGAGCCTGGTTAAAATTTGTAAATTAATTTTTATTATGATCTGCGCATCACATTGCATTTAATTTATAAAATGTAATTGACCTGCGAGTCAATCTTGTCTAGATAGATTAATTTGTAAATTAATCAGACAAGAGCACAGAGCGCACTTGGCAGAGGCGCATGCAGCAGTGGCTAGACCAGGTGGGAGGTCCAGGGTTCGACTCTGGGACCAGGCGCATTTACCTGGTGGGCGCACCTGAGCTGCAGATGGCGCTTGGGCCCTGGGTTGGGCCAGATGAGCAGCAAAAGACCCATGAAGAAAAGCAAGTGAAGACTTAAGTTAATTAAGGTCTTACTTAGGCTATGGGCTTTTACCACATAAGATCCATGCTTTCTTTTATTGTTTAAATAAGTAGAACAGCATGATTTATTTATCTTCTGCTATCACCATAGGAATTGCATGATAGTGAAGAAGATAAAAGACCGTTAAAATCCAACGCTAAAATATCAAGCTCGTATGCCTTCTGACGCGAAACCTCACTGTTCTGATTATTGTTGGAGCCGTGTTGTACCCACTCAGTGGGCACGTCCATCTATCTTCAGACGGTGCGGGATTACACCTGCGTGTTACAGAGAAGGGATTTATCGCTTCTCGTTGCTCAGCATAGCACGTGGTGGTCCAGGGAGTAGGTCGGGTCAGCTTGACCATGTAGCCTACATATGTGGCGCATATGGTAGCGCATGGAGGCAGCCATCTGTGGGGTCAGAGATTGTGTTGTACCAACTCAGTTGGCACAGTCTGCTGGATTGCCAAGATGAAGGGGAATCGCACGGGTTGGCGATTGGCAGGGACTGCCTACCAGAGATTAGTGCTTGTACTCTCTGTGCATCTTATCTCGCCTGAGCGGGACGCGGAGACCAAGTATGAAATCTGGATCCCATCTCACTAAAAGAGTTCTACTCTTTCGGGCTGTTTTGCTGGATTTTTCAGCCAGATAAAATAGTGAGAAAAAGAATCTTTCTTAAGTCCTGATTGATTCTTAACATTGATACTGACCTTGCTGTTCTTGCATTGTTGTAGATACCTGCAGCAACGAACACCATGAGCTTCAATGTGCGATCCCTACTGGAAAGGGAGAAGTTTGCTGGGCCAAACTTCTCAGACTGGTTCGGACACCTTAAGATTGTTCTTAAGGCAGAGAGGAAACTGTATGTCCTCGAGACGGCAGTGCCGCCTCAACCCGCTGCGAACGCCGCAAGGGCGGTTCGCGATGCCTATGAAAAGCACGTCAATGATAGCATTGATGTCGCTTGCCTGATGCTAGCGTCTATGACGCCACCGCTGCAGCGTCAGCATGAGGATATGTCGGCTATAGAAATTATAGCGAACCTCAAGATGCTGTATGCTGCACAGGCGAGGACAGAACGCTATAATCTGACAAAGCTCTTCTTTCAGAGCAAACTGGCTGAAGGGAGCCCAGTGGGAGCTCACGTGCTCAAGATGATTGGGCACAAGGAGGCTCTGGAGAAACTGGGGCATACCATCAACCAGGAGCTTGCTGTGGATATTATTCTGCAGTCTCTCCCGCCCTCTTTCGATGCGTTCATCATTAACTTTAATATGAACAAAATCGATTGTACTCCGGCAGAGCTGCTGAATATGCTCTTGACTACTGAGGAGACTCTGAAGGGAAAGCCTTCGACCTCTGTCTTAATGGTTCCTTCTAGGAACAAGAAGGGGAAGAAGGGCAAGGCCCCTGTCAAGAGTTACAGCAAGGCTCTGAAGCAAAAAGTTAAGCGGTCAAAGGAATACAGATGTTTCCACTGTGGCCAGCTGGGTCACTGGAAAAAGGACTGTAAAGCGCTCCAAGGAGACAAGAGGGGAAGCTTCGCTTCTGACTCAGGTATATACGTGACGGAAGTCATGGTTTCATCTTCTTCTATTTCATGGGTGTTGGACACTGCATGTGGAGTTCACATTTGTTCAAATGTACAGGAACTCAAGAGAAGAAGACAGGTGGGACAGTATGAGGTGGACCTACGAGTTGGAAACGGGGCACGGGTTGCTGCTGTTGCTGTAGGAGACTATTTCATCTCTTTGCCATCTGGACTTGTATTGGAACTAAACAGTTGTTACTTTGTTCCCAGCATTACTAAGAATATTATCTCTATTCCTGCTCTTGTCAGGAAGGGATTTTCCTTTGAATGCAATATTTCAAAGTGTGTTTTATCTTTTGATAATATTGTTTATGCTACTGGTTCAATTAACAATGGGTTATTCATGTTGGACATGGAATGTTCTATACAAAATATTGATATTAAGAAAGCCAAGTATGCTGATGACAGCACCTTGCTATGGCATAGTCGTTTAGGCCATATTAACAAGAAACGCATTAAGCGGTTGCATGATCATGGACTGCTGGGATCATTCTCCTATGAGGAGATTGATACATGCAAGGCTTGTTTAATGGGTAAAATGACGAAGTCACCTTTTCCTAACAAAGGTCAAAGGGCTTCAGGTTTACTTGACCTTATACACAGTGATGTGTGTGGGCCATTTAGTAAACATGCCAGAGGTGGCTATCAGTACTTCATTACCTTTACTGATGATTTCAGTAGGTATGGGTATGTCTATTTAATGAGACATAAAAGTGAATCTTTTGACAAGTTCAAAGAGTTCAAGAATGAAGTACAGAATCAGCTAGGCCGTAATATCAAGGCACTTCGTTCTGATCGAGGTGGAGAATACTTGAGTCATGCGTTTACTGACTATCTAAAGGAGTGTGGGATTATCTCACAGCTCACTCCGCCAGGAACACCGCAATGGAATGGTGTGTCCGAGAGGAGAAATAGAACGTTACTTGATATGGTTCGTTCTATGATGAGTCAGGCTACTCTACCTTACTCCTTTTGGGGATTTGCACTGGAGACAGCTGCAAAGGTACTAAACCGAGTGCCATCCAAGGTAGTTTCAAAGACGCCATATGAATTATGGTATGGGAAACAGCCGAGCTTAACATTTATCAGGATCTGGGGCTGCGAGGCTTATGTCAAAAAGCTCGCCTCTGGGAAACTAGAGAGCAGATCTGACAAATGTATCTTTGTCGGTTACCCTAAGGAAACTAAGGGTTATTATTTCTACGATCCCAAAGAGAACAAAGTATTTGTTGCTCGGACGGCCATATTTCTTGAGAAGGAGTTTCTTCTGCAAGAGGCCAGTGGGAGAGAAATAATGCTGGATGAGAATCCAGAGGAAGGACAAAGTAGTCAAGCACAGTTGGATGAGCCTGAGCTGGTGGATCAGGTTATTGAACAACCTGAGGCTCAGATATCACGGGAACCGCGAAGATCGGGAAGGATCTGTCGACAGCCTGAGCGCTATGACGGAGTGTACATCATTGATAATGATGAACCCCTCACTTATGCGGATGCGGTCAGTGGACCGGAGTCAGCGAGATGGCTTGAAGCTTCAAGATAACCAAGTCTGGGATTTGGTTGATCCGCCTCCGGGAGTTATCCCTATAGGCTGTAAATGGATCTTCAAGAAGAAGATTGACATGGATGGTAACGTGGTTACCTATAAAGGCAGGCTAGTTGCGAAAGGTTTCAAACAAATCTACGGGATAGATTATGATGAAACTTTCTCACCTGTAGCTATGTTTAAGTCTATTCGGATTCTTTTCGCGATAGCTGCATATTATGATTATGAGATCTGGCAAATGGATGTGAAGACAGCTTTCCTTAATGGAAATCTGGATGAGGATGTGTATATGACACAACCAGAAGGTTTCACTAATCCATCAGATCGTCATAAAATATGCAAGTTAAAGAAGTCTATTTATGGACTTAAACAAGCATCGAGAAGCTGGAATATTCATTTTGATGAATCAATCTCTGAGTTTGGTTTCATCAAGAACGAGGATGACCCGTGTGCATATAAGAGGTTTAGTGGGAGCGTGATTACTTTCTTAGTCCTCTACGTCGATGATATCTTGATCATTGGAAATGACATTCCTGAAATGCATGCGGTTAAGGCATGGTTAAGGAAATGTTTCCAGATGAAAGATCTTGGAGAAGCAGCCTATGTATTAGGTGTGAAGATCTACAGGGATAGATCTAAGAGGCTTCTCGGGCTGTGCCAGAGTACTTACATCGATAAAGTCCTGGAAAGATTTCATTTAGAGAATTCTAAAAGAGGATATCTTCCAGTCAGACATGGTCTGAATCTTTCGAAGAGTCAGTGTCCACAAACACAGACTGAGAAAGATGAAATGGACAATACGCCTTATGCTTCGGCTATTGGATCCATTATGTATGCGATGTTGTGTACTCGCCCAGACGTCGCTTACGGGTTAAGCGTGACCAGTCGGTTCCAAAGTAATCCAGGTATGGCGCACTGGATTGCAGTCAAGAACATTTTAAAATATCTGCGGAGGACCAAAGATATGTTCTTGATATATGGTGGTCAGGAAGAACTCAGTATTGAAGGATATACTGACGCTTCGTTCCAGTCTGACCAGGATGATTTCCGATCGCAATCAGGCTATGTTTTTAGCTTGAATGGAGGAGCGGTGGTGTGGAAGAGTTTCAAACAGTCAACTGTTGCTGATTCCACAACAGAAGCCGAGTATGTTGCAGCCTCGGAAGCATCCAAGGAGGCAGTGTGGATTCGTAAGTTCGTGAGAGAACTTGGTGTTGTTCCTTCGAGTGCAGATCCTTTGGTTATCTTTTGTGATAACACTGGAGCAATCGCACAAGCAAAGGAACCACGGTCGCACCAGAAGTCCAAGCACATACAGAGACGGTTTCATTTGATCCGGGAGATCATAGATCGTGGCGAGATCAAAGTATGCAAGGTTCATACAGATGACAATCTGGCAGACCCGCTTACCAAGCCTCTGGCGCAGCAGAAGCATGAGAAGCACTGTAATAATATGGGTTTGAGATTTCTCAACCATTAGATTAAGTGCAAGTGGGAGATTGTTGGGGGTATGCCCTTAAGGCTAATGTTTGAGGCCTTGGGATTGTATCAGTATCATGTAATAAACTTTTATGTTTATAAAGGCATGGTTGTTATTCAGTTTGTTACATTGTCTGCTGCAATAATTGTACTTCTGAATAATGTCTCAAAGCTGTTCAGCTGGGCTGACATGCTGTAAAGTCCTTAGTCGAGATATCTTGGTGAACATGAGACAGCCTTGATATGGTTAAGACTAATATGTGTTCTAATCTTATAGGATGCTTCGAGCATGGAATAAGATGTAGACTCATGGGTACATTGGATGTACTGGACAGACCCTACTAGGATATTCAATTGTCTGTCACAATGTGAATAATCCTTGAATGCGACAAGTGGCACATTTCCTCTGACTTGAGATCACTTGTGTTTCTGAATGATGATTGTCATTGTTTTGAGGTAGTTCAATATCATTTGAAACATAATGATTATAGACTATCTTGGATGGTGAGCTTGAGTCAGGTTAGGGCACTAGTGATAGACATAGGATTGCCGTCTCCTTAATTGGAGTGTGATGTTCTAAAGGGGCCCCTGGATGAGATGATTGAGAAAGTGTATGGCCATACCCAGATGACTATGTTCATCTGATCTAATCATGCTCATCATATTGGAGCTACAAGCTTGACACGCTTGTCCAATAAGAACATCCAGTGGCAAAGGAATTATGCATGCCTGGTGAGTTGGATTCGCACTTGTGCTGTGGTTTGGGTGTAGTCTTGGAAGACTCTTTCCTTTATATCGGGAGACAGTGATGTGTTGCTAGATACCCCTCGCTGATCGTGATGACGTGAGTTATCGTTACCGACATTTAAAGGAAACCCTTAGGGTCGCACAATTTGATGATATGGCTTACTTAAGTCAGATCGTGTGGACTGAATTATTTGGGTTCAGTTTAAAGGGATTTAATCTCTGATTGTGAGTGAGATCTGGTCTAATCATGTTTGATTGATTAGGGCTTGAGATCGGTAAGCTTCGATCGAGAGAATGGATGCTAGATCGGTGAGATCAGGAGCATCAAGAGATGAACGGTTAGATCTGGAACCTTTAGGTTTAATGAGGTCTAGACCAAAAAGGGCTTGGTTTAATTTGGTCTTTGAACCAAATTAAATTGAACCGGCTCATTAGTTGAGCGCATGGTTCAAAGAGGAGAGGTTTGCGCTTGGGTAAACTCTTGGTCGCATGAAGAGAAGTGGTTTACTATTTTTGGAAACCATGTTTCCAAATCGTGACCACGCTTCACGTTGAGAGTTTCATGCTCTATTCTCGCCTTCTTGCCTTTCCTCTCTCGACGCTCTCGTGTGTGACGACTTCTTCACACCTTAGAGTGAGTTCGACAAGCAGAGGAGAACGTCTCTTCCCTTCCATACGACAAGGACTCCTTAGAACCTTGCTAGCACAAGGAGCACTAAGGGAGTAGGCGATCACATCTTGTGTGCGAGCCATAAGGAGGAGAAGCACTTGAGTCTCTTCTTCCTAGACGCCATCCAAGCAATGGCTTTGGTAAGAATCGATTCCTTCATACTTGTTTGCAATCGGTTTTTATAGTTGATCATATCTCATGCAAATGATCCCTAGAAACCTTCTTCCGCTGTTTAAAAGGCTATAGGCGCCATGCCTTAGGGTTTCGCCCCCTTCTGGGGACTATCAATATATGCAACTCAATACATCAACGCAGGCAGAGAAGTCTGCATAATAACGACCATGCCTCTAATAATTCTATCAAAGTACATTCAAACAATGCCTGACCATGTCCATTCATTGGTCTACACGGCATATACACCAACAGACCCCGCCAAAATCGCAGCCATTCGTCAATGGCCCAAGTGAAAGTTCTCTAAGGGGGCGAAACCCTAAAGCATGCGCATATAAAAACTTGCATGGGCGGAATCTAGGGTTTCCTAGGATCGCATGTATGAACATAGATCAACTTAAAGATTTGTATAGATCAAGAAGGGGATCATACCATTGCCATTGCTTGGATGGCGACTTGGAAGCAAGAGGGCGAGCGGCTCTCCTCCAAAGGTGACGCACACAAGATGAAGATGACTACTCCCTTGGCGTCTTTGTGCTAGCAAAGCTTCAAGGTTTCCCTTCGTGAAGGAGATGAGAGATGTCTCTTGGCTTTCTTCTCTTCTCCTTTGCGTGAAGACTCACCACACGAGAGAGAGGCGACGAGAGGAAGAGGCGAGCGAGAATAGAGCAATGCTCTCGAACGTGAGGCGTGCTCCCTATTTTGGAAAGCATGACTTCCAAAAATAGTAAACCCTCACACGTTCAAGTATTTGATAGTCCCACTGAAGGGGGGGGGGGGCGAAACCCTAATAGCATGCGCAAATAAAACTTTTCTAGGGTTTCATGAGGATCGAATAGTATGAACATATGATCAACTTAAGATTGAAAGCATAGAGATGCGTTACCATTGCCATTTCTTGGATGGCGTCTTGGAATCAAAGAATCGAATGCTTCTTCTCCAAAGGCAACGCACACAAGGTGAAGATGGCTTTCTCCTTGTCGTCCTTTGTGCTAGCAAAGATCTTCAAGTGTCCTTGTCGCGTGAAGGAGATTTTTTTAGAGAATGACCTCTTGCTTGCCGAATGGTTTTTCTCTCTTGGCGTGAAGACAACCCAAGTCGAGAGAGGAAGAGGCGATGCATTGAGGCGTTGTGGAGTTGTGGCGTTACATGACTTCCAAAAATAGAAAGTCATGAAGCCATGCGCCCACGCCATGATAACCGACCTAAACGCCTTCATATTGAACCATGCGTTCACACATGTGAACCGGTTCAAACCAATTCGGTTCAATTGCATTTGGTTCAAAGACCAAATCAAACCAGCATTGGTTCAGATCTTATCAAACCAAATGGTTTAAGATCTAACCGTTCATCTCTTGATGCTCTTGATCTCACCGATCTAGCATCAATTCTCTCGATCGAAGCTTACCGATCTCAAGCCCTAATCAATCAAACATGATCAGACCAGATCTCACTTACAATCAGAGTTTAAACTCCTTTAAACTGAACCAAAACAATTCAGTCCACACGATCAGACATAAGAAAGCCATATCATCAAATTGTGCGACCCTAAGGGTTTCCTTTAAATGTCGGTAACGATAACTCACGTTATCACGATCAGTGAGGGGTATCTAGCAACACATCACTATCTCCCGATATAAAGGAAAGAGTCTTCCAAGACTACACCCAAACCACAGCACAAGTGTGAACCCAAGTCACTTGACATATGTGCTTCCTTTGCCACTGGATGTTCTTATTGGACAAGCATGTCAAGCTTGTAATTCCAATATGATGAGAATGATTAGATCAGATGAAACATAGTCATCTGGGTATGGCCATACACTTTCTCAATCATCTCATCCAGGGGGCCCCTATAGAACATCACACTCCAATCAAGGAGACGGCAATCCTATATCTATCACTAGTGTCCTAACATGACTCATGCTCACTATCCAAGATAGTCTATAACCATTATGTTTCAAATGATATTGAACTACCTCAAAACAATGCCAATCATCATTTAGAAACACAAGTGATCTCAAGTCAGAGGAAATATGCCACTTGTTTGCATATAAGGATTATTCACATTGTGACAAGCAATTGAATATCCTAAGTAGGGTCTGTCCAGTACATCCAATGTACCCATGAGTCTACATCTTATTCCATGCTCGAGGCATCCTATAAGATTAGAACACATATTAGTCTCAATCATATCAAGGCTGTCTCATGTTCACCAAGATATCTCGACTAAGGACAAAACTGCATGTCAGCAAAGCTGAACAGCATTGAGACATTATTCAGAAGTATACATATTGCAGCAGATGATGTAACAACCTGAATAACAACCATTGCCTTTATAAACATAGAGTTTATACATGATACTGAAATAATCCCAAGGCCTCAAACATTAGCCTTAAGGGCATACCCCAACAATCTCCCACTTGCACTTAATCTAATGGTTGAGAAATCTCAAACCCATATTATTACAGTGCTTCACATGCTTCTGCTGCGCCAGAGGCTTTGTAAGCGGGTCAGCTAGATTGTCATCTGTATGAACCTTGCAGACTTTGATCTCGCCACGATCAATGATCTCCCGGATCAAGTGAAACCTTCTCTGTATGTGCTTGGACTTCTGGTGCGACCGTGGTTCCTTTGCTTGTGCTATAGCTCCAGTGTTATCACAGAAGATAACCAAAGGATCTGCACTCGAAGGAACAACACCAAGTTCCTGAACGAACTTACGAATCCACACTGCCTCCTTGGATGCTTCTGAGGCTGCAACATACTCGGCTTCTGTTGTGGAATCAGCAACAATTGACTGTTTGAAACTTTTCCACACCACTGCTCCTCCATTCAAGCTAAAAACATAGCCTGATTGCGATCGGAAATCATCCTGGTCAGATTGGAACGAAGCGTCAGTATATCCTTCAATACTGAGTTCTTCCTGACCTCCATATATCAAGAACATATCTTTGGTCCTCCGAAGATATTTCAAAATGTTCTTGACCGCAATCTAGTGTGCCTGCCCTGGATTACTTTGGAATCGACTGGTCACGCTTAACCCGTAAGCAACGTCTGGGCGAGTACACAACATCGCATACATAATGGACCCAATAGCCGAAGCATAAGGCGTATTGTCCATTTCATCTTTCTCAGTCTGTGTTTGTGGACACTGACTCTTTGAAAGATTCAGACCATGTCTGACTGGAAGATATCCTCTTTTAGAATTTTCTAAATGGAATCTCTCTAGGACTTTATCGATGTAAGTACTCTGGCACAGCCCGAGAAGCCTCTTTGATCTATCTCTGTAGATCTTCACACCTAATACATAGGCTGCTTCTCCTAAATCTTTCATCTGGAAACATTTTCTTAACCATGCCTTAACCGCATGTAGTTCAGGAATATCGTTTCCAATGATTAAGATATCATCGACGTAGAGGACTAGGAAAGTAATCACGCTCCCACTAAACCTCTTATATACACACGGGTCATCTTCATTCTTGATGAAACCAAATTCACAGATTGATTCATCAAAACGAATATTCCAGCTTCTTGAGGCTTGTTTAAGTCCATAAATGGACTTCTTTAATTTGCATATTTTATGACGATCTGATGGATTAGTGAAACCTTCAGGTTGTGTCATATACACATCCTCTTCTAGTTTTCCATTAAGGAAAGCGGTCTTCACATCCATTTGCCAGATCTCATAATCATAATTGAAAGTTCCCTAATGGGGGAGGGAAACCCTAATCATGCAGATATAAAACTTGCATGGGCGGAAGCAAGGGTTTCTAAAGGAATCGCATGCATGTCATATGATCAACTTCTTAAAAACTTGTATACAGAAGAAAATTCATACCGATGCCATTTCTTGGATGGCGTCTTGGAAGCAGAGAACAAAGTGGTTCTCCTCCAAAGCGTGCGCACACAAGGTGATAGATCGCCTACTTTCTTGTTGCTCCTTGTGCTAGCAAGGATCCAAGATCTCCTAATCGAATGAAGGGAGAAGAGATGATCTTTCTTGCTTGGTCGAATCCTTCTCTTGTCGTCAACACTCACACACGAGAGTGAGTCGTCGTGTGCCAAAGGGGGGGGCGAGAGGCGAGAATAGGGAGACCTATTCGAATGTGAGGCGTGGTCTCATTTTGAGATCATGGCTTCTAAAAATAGCAAGCCACCACATGCGATCATGTGTTCACACCAAGTGAACGATCGCAATTTCCTCTCCCCTTGAACCATGCGCTCACTTGATGAGCCGGTTCATTTCATTTGGTTCAAGGACCAAATTAAGCCAAGCCTTGATCCAGACCACATTAAACCAAAAGGCTCAAGATCTGACCATTCATCTCTTGATGCTCTTGATCTCACCGATCTAGCATCCAATCTCTCGATCGAAGCTTACCGATCTCAAGCCCTAATCAATCAAACATGATCAGACCAGATCTCACTTACAATCAGAGTTTAAATCCCATTAAACTGAACCAAAACAATTCAGTCCACACGATCTGACTCAAGTAAGCTATATCATCAAATTGTGCGACCCTAAGGGTTTCCTTTAAATGTCGGTAACGATAACTTATGTTATCACGATCAGTGAGGGGTATCTAGCAACACATCACTGTCTCCCAATATAAAGGAAAGAGTCTTCCAAGACTACACCCAAACCACAGCACAAGTGTGAACCCAAGTCACTTGACATATGTGTTTCCTTTGCCACTGGATGTTCTTATTGGACAAGCGTGTCAAGCCTGTAATTCCAATATGATGAGAATGATTAGATCAGATGAAACATAGTCATCTGGGTATGGCCATACACTTTCTCAATCATCTCATACAGGGGGCCCCTATAGAACATCACACTCCAATCAAGGAGACGGCAATCCTATATCTATCACTAGTGCCCTAACATGACTCATGCTCACTATCCAAGATAGTCTATAACCATTATGTTTCAAATGATATTGAACTACCTCAAAACAATGCCAATCATCATTTAGAAACACAAGTGATCTCAAGTCAGAGGAAATATGCCACTTGTTTGCATATAAGGATTATTCACATTGTGACAAGCAATTGAATATCCTAAGTAGGGTCTGTCCAGTACATCCAATGTACCCATGAGTCTACATCTTATTCCATACTCGAAGCATCCTATAAGATTAGAACAAATATTAGTCTCAATCATATCAAGGCTGTCTCATGTTCACCAAGATATCTCGACTAAGGACAAAACTGCATGTCAGCCAAGCTGAACAGCATTGAGACATTATTCAGAAGTATACATATTGCAGCAGATGATGTAACAACCTGAATAACAACCATTGCCTTTATAAACATAGAGTTTAGACATGATACTGAAATAATCCCAAGGCCTCAAACATTAGCCTTAAGGGCATACCCCAACAATCTCCCACTTGCACTTAATCTAATGGTTGAGAAATCTCAAACCCATATTATTACAGTGCTTCACATGCTTCTGCTGCGCCAGAGGCTTTGTAAGCGGGTCAGCTAGATTGTCATCTGTATGAACCTTGCAGACTTTGATCTCGCCACGATCAATGATCTCCCGGATCAAGTGAAACCTTCTCTGTATGTGCTTGGACTTCTGGTGCGACCGTGGTTCCTTTGCTTGTGCTATTGCTCCAGTGTTATCACAGAAGATAACCAAAGGATCTGCACTCGAAGGAACAACACCAAGTTCCTGAACGAACTTACGAATCCACACTACCTCCTTGGATGCTTCTGAGGCTGCAACATACTCAGCTTCTGTTGTGGAATCAGCAACAATTGACTGTTTGAAACTTTTCCACACCACTGCACCTCCATTCAAGCTAAAAACATAGCCTGATTGCGATCGGAAATCATCCTGGTCAGATTGGAACGAAGCGTCAGTATATCCTTCAATACTGAGTTCTTCCTGACCTCCATATATCAAGAACATATCTTTGGTCCTCCGAAGATATTTCAAAATGTTCTTGACCGCAATCCAGTGTGCCTTCCCTGGATTACTTTGGAATCGACTGGTCACGCTTAACCCGTAAGCAACGTCTGGGCGAGTACACAACATCGCATACATAATGGACCCAATAGCCGAAGCATAAGGCGTATTGTCCATTTCATCTTTCTCAGTCTGTGTTTGTGGACACTGACTCTTTGAAAGATTCAGACCATGTCTGACTGGAAGATATCCTCTTTTAGAATTTTCTAAATGGAATCTCTCCAGGACTTTATCGATGTAAGTACTCTGGCACAGCCCGAGAAGCCTCTTAGATCTATCTCTGTAGATCTTCACACCTAATACATAGGCTGCTTCTCCTAAATCTTTCATCTGGAAACATTTTCTTAACCATGCCTTAACCGCATGTAGTTCAGGAATATCGTTTCCAATGATTAAGATATCATCGACGTAGAGGACTAGGAAAGTAATCACGCTCCCACTAAACCTCTTATATACACATGGGTCATCTTCATTCTTGATGAAACCAAATTCACAGATTGATTCATCAAAACGAATATTCCAGCTTCTTGATGCTTGTTTAAGTCCATAAATGGACTTCTTTAATTTGCATATTTTATGACGATCTGATGGATTAGTGAAACCTTCAGGTTGTGTCATATACACATCCTCTTCTAGTTTTCCATTAAGGAAAGCAGTCTTCACGTCCATTTGCCAGATCTCATAATCATAATATGCCGCTATCGCGAGAATAATCCGAATAGACTTGAACATGGCTACAGGAGAGAAAGTTTCATCATAATCTATCCCGTAGATTTGTTTGAAACCTTTCGCAACTAGCCTGCCTTTATAGGTTACCACGTTACCATCCATGTCAATCTTCTTCTTGAAGATCCATTTACAGCCTATAGGGATTACTCCCGGAGGCGGATCAACCAAATCCCAAACTTGGTTATCTGACATGGAGTCCATCTCGGCTCGCATAGCTTCAAGCCATCTCGCTGATTCCGGTCCACTGACCGCATCCGCATAAGTGAGGGGTTCATCATCAATGATGTAGACTCCGTCATAGCGCTCAGGCTGTCGACGGATCCTTCCCGATCTTCGCGGTTCCCGTGATATCTAAGCCTCAGGTTGTTCTGTAACCTGATCTACTGGCTCAGGCTCATCCAACTGTGCTTGACTACTTTGTCCTTCTTCTGGATTCTCATCCAGCTTTATTTCTCTCCCACTGGCTTCTTGCAGAAGAAATTCTTTCTCAAGAAAAATAGCCATCCGAGCAACAAATACTTTGTTCTCTTTGGGATCGTAGAAATAATAACCCTTAGTTTCCTTAGGGTAACCGACAAAGATACATTTCTCAGATCTGCTCTCTAGTTTCCCAGAGACGAGCTTTTTGACATAAGCCTCGCAACCCCAGATCTAAACAAATGTCAAGCTTGGCTGTTTCCCATACCATAACTCATATGGAGTCTTTGAAACGGCCTTGGATGGCACTCGGTTTAGTACCTTTGCAGCTGTTTCCAGTGCAAATCCCCAAAAGGAGTAAGGTAGAGTAGCCTGACTCATCATAGAACGAACCATATCCAGTAAGGTTCTATTTCTCCTCTCGGATACACCATTCCATTGCGGTGTTCCTGGCGGAGTGAGCTATGAGATAATCCCACACTCCTTCAGATAGTCAGTAAACTCATGACTCAAGTATTCTCCACCTCGATCTGAGCGAAGTGCCTTGATATTTCGGCCTAGCTGATTCTGTACTTCATTTTTGAACTCTTTGAACTTGTCAAAAGATTCACTCTTATGTCTCATTAGATAGACATAACCATACCTACTGAAATCATCAGTAAAGGTAATGAAGTATGAATAGCCACCTCTGGCATGTTTACTAAATGGCCCACACACATCACTGTGAATGAGGTCAAGTAAACCTGAAGCCCTTTGACCTTTGTTGGAAAAAGGAGACTTCGTCATTTTACCCAATAAACAAGCTTTGCATGTATCAAGCTCCTCATAGGAGAATGATCCCAGCAGTCCATGGTCATGCAACCGCTTAATGCGCTTCTTGTTAATATGGCCTAAACGACTATGCCATAGCAAGGTGCTGTCATCAGCATACTTGGCTTTCTTAATATCAATCTGTTGTATTGAACATTCCATGTCCAACATGAATAACCCATTGTTAATTGACCCAGTAGCATAAACAATATTATCAAAAGAAATATAACACTTTGAAATCTTGCATTCAAAGGAAAACCCTTTCCTGACAAGAGCAGGAATAGAGATAATATTCTTAGTTATGCTTGGTACAAAATAACAATTGTCCAGTTCTAATACAAGACCAGATGGTAAAGAGATGTGATAAACTCCTACAGCAACAGCAGCAACCCGTGCCCCGTTTCCTACTCGTAGGTCCACCTCATGCTGTCCCACCTGTCTTCTTCTCTTGAGTTCCTGTACATTTGAACAAATGTGAACTCCACATGCAGTGTCTAACACCCATGAAATAGAAGAAGATAACATGACTTCAGTCACGTAAATACCTGAGCCAGAAGCGAAAGAGTTGCTTCCCTTCTTCTCTCCTTGGAGCGCTTTACAGTCCTTTTTCCAGTGACCCAGCTGGCCACTGTTGGGGTATGCCCTTAGCCTAATGTTTGAGGCCTTGGGATTGTATCAGTATCATGTAATAAACTTTTATGTTTATAAAGGCATGGTTATTATTCAGGTTGTTACATTGTCTGCTGCAATATATGTTCTTCTGAATAATGTCTCAAAGCTGTTCAGCTGGGCTGACATGCTGTTGTGTCCTTAGTCGATATATCTTGGTGAACATGAGACAGCCTTGATATGGTTAAGACTAATATGTGTTCTAATCTTATAGGATGCTTCGAGCATGGAATAAGATGTAGACTCATGGGTACATTGGATGTACTGGACAGACCCTACTAGGATATTCAATTGCTTGTCACAATGTGAATATTCCTTGAGTATGACAAGTGGCACATTTCCTCTGACTTGAGATCACTTGTGTTTTCTAAATGATGATTGTCATTGTTTTGAGTTAGTTCAATATCATTTGAAACATAATGATTATAGACTATCTTGGATGGTGAGCTTGAGTCATGTTAGGGCACTAGTGATAGACATAGGATTGCCGTCTCCTTGTTTAAGGAGTGTGATGTTCTAAAGGGGCCCCCTGGATGAGATGATTGAGAAAGTGTATGGCCATACCCAGGTGACTATGTTCATCTGATCTAATCATGCTCATCATATTGGAGCTACAAGCTTGACACGCTTGTCCAATAAGAACATCCAGTGGCAAAGGAAATATGTATGCTTTGTGAGTTGATTCACACTTGTGCTGTGGTTTGGGTGTAGTCTTGGAAGACTCTTTCCTTTATATCGGGAGACAGTGATGTGTTGCTAGATACCCCTCACTGATCGTGATAATGTAAATTATCGTTACCGACATTTAAAGGAAACCCTCAGGGTCGCACAATTTGATGATATGGCTTACTTAAGTCAGATCGTGAGGACTGAATTGTTTGGGTTCAGTTTAAAGGGATTTAATCTCTGATTGTAAGTGAGATCTAGTCTGATCATGTCTGATTGATTAGGACTACAGATCGGTAAGCTTCGATTGAGAGAATGGATGCCAGATCGGTGAGATCAGAAGCATCTAGAGATCAACGATCGGATCCAGAGCTTTAGGGTTCAATGTGATCTGGACTGATGGCTTGGGTCGAATGGTCTTTGAACCAGACCAAGTTGAACCGGCTCATGTAATGAGCGCATGGTTCAAGGCTTGGCGACATGTTCACTTGGCGTGAACGTTGGGGCGAGTGGTGGTTACTATTTTTAGTAACCATGATCTCCACTTGGATGAGGATCATGTTCGAAGAGACCATATTCCTCTATTCTCGCCATCTGATTTTTTCCTCTAGACGTTTTTGCGTGAGGCGACAACGTGAAGAAGAGAGGAAGTTTCGACCAAGCAAGGAGTTGCTCTCTCCCTTCCTTTTCGATCAAGGACACCTTGGAACTTTGCTAGCACAAGGAGCACCAAGGGTAGGCGCATTGATCATCTTGTGTGTGAAACTTAGGAGAAGGCTCGCTTGCGTCTTTCCTTCCAAAGCTTCATCAAACCGATGGCAATGGTATGAGTTTTTCTTCATCCATTCAAATATTTGAAAGCTAGTTATATGACATATATAGATCTTTTGAAACCCTAATATCCCATGCGAAATTTTGTTGCGCCACCATATGGGTTTCTACCCCATTAGAAGGGGTTCCCTTCAATTGGTATCAGAGCTAGGGTTATATGTTCATATGATTGCTTTGATTGTGATCCAAATATGCTTAGATCTTATATGTGCGAAACTTGTTTATGCTTTTCTTTTTGCGCATCTATGTTGGCGCATATTGTGGCTTATGTTTTCTCAAAAGGAAATATCACATGCGCGATTAACATTAGATCTAAGGCCATGCTATAAACCCTTAGATGGGTTATTAGGGTTGAAATCTCAGTCTAGTCAAGATCCAACCAGTCTGATCAGACTATCTGACAGCCTTGATGGGTCGACCAGATAGCACCTTGGCGCAAGCTTGAGGTGGCTATAGGTCGACTGCAGACAGGCGTGTAGCGATGTCTGATTGAGACGACCCATGAACGCACCTGAGTTAGGCCCGGGGTCACACCCGCTTGCCAGACCTCAGTGTGGTCGTTCAGCCCTTGGCGCATGCATGGTTGGCCTTTTGGTCAACTCAAGTCAGTTAGGACTTGGTGCATGCAAGGGCAGTGGATCTGACTAGGTCTGATGAGTGGATCCCTAGTAATGGACCATTGTAAGGTTGTAGGGCAAATAAGGAAAATTAAAATTGATCCCATGGGGTTTTCAAAAATTTTAATTTTATGATGGATCACATGATTGTTGATTGATGCATATGTATGTTTATTTATTCTTATGTGGGCTGCCCGTGTTTTAATGTGTGCTGTGCTGGGGCCTGCGTGCCTGGGAATTAATTGTAAATTAGTTTTTAATTTTGTGATATGTGTATCACAGTTCAATTAATTTATAATGTGATATTGACCTGCGTGTCAATCTTGTCTAGATAGTTAAATTTGTAATTTAATTAGACAAGAGCACAAAGCACACTTGGCAGAGGCGCTTGCAGCAGTGGCTGGACCAGGTGGGAGGTCCAGGGTTCGACTCTGGGACCAGGCGCAAATTCCTGGTAGGCGCACCTGAGTTGCAGATGGCGCTTGGGCCCTGGTTTGGGCCAGATGAGCAGCTAAAGACCCATGAAGAGCTCTTGTGAAGACTTAAGTTAGGTTAAGGTCTTACTTAGGCTCAATGGGCTTTTACCACATAAGATTCATGCTTTCTTTTATTTTATTGTTTAAATATTAGAATTGCATGATTAAGTTTATCTTCTGCTATCACCATAGGAATTGCATGATAGTGAAGAAGATAAAAGACCGTTAAAATCCAACGCTAAAATATCAAGCTCGTAAGCCTTCTGACGCGAAACCTCACTGTTCTGATTATCGTTGGAGCCGTGTTGTACCCACTCAGTGGGCACGTCCATCTATCTTCAGACGGTGAGGGATTACACCTGTGTGTTACAGAGTAGGGATTTATCCCTTCTCGTTGCTCAGCATAGCACATGGTGGTCCAGGGAGTAGGTCGGGTCAGCTTGACCGTGTTGGCTACATATGTGGCGCATATGGTAGCACATGGAGGCAGCCATCTGTGGGGTCAGAGACTGTGTTGTACCAACTCAGTTGGCACAGTCTGCTGGACTGCCCAGATGAAGGGGAATCGCACGGGTTGGCGATTGGCAGGGACTGCCTACCAGAGATTAGTGCTTGTACTCTCTGTGCATCTTATCTCGCCTGAGCGGGACGCGGAGACCAAGTATGAAATCTGGATCCCATCTCACTAAAAGAGTTCTACTCTTTCGGGCTGTTTTGTTGGATTTTTCAAGCCAGATAAAATAGTGAGAAAAAGAATCTTTCTTAAGTCCTGATTGATTCTTATACATTGATACTGACCTTGCTGTTCTTGCATTGTTGTAGATACCTGCAGCAACGAACACCATGAACTTCAATGTGCGATCCCTACTGGAAAGGGAGAAGTTTGCTGGGCCGAACTTCTCTGACTGGTTTGGACACCTTAAGATCGTACTTAAGGCAGAGAGGAAACTGTATGTCCTCGAGACGGCGATACCGCCTCAGCCCGCTCCGAACGCCGCAAGGGCGGTTCGGGAAGCCTATGAAAAGCACGTCAATGATAGCATTGATGTCGCTTGCCTGATGCTAGCGTCTATGATTCCACCGCTGCAGCGTCAGCATGAGGATATGTCTGCTATAGACATGATAGCGAACCTCAAGATCCTGTATGCTGCACAGGCGAGGACAGAACGCTATAACTTGATGAAGCTTTTCTTTCAGAGCAAACTGGCTGAAGGGAGCCCAGTGGGAGCTCACGTGCTCAAGATGATTGGGCACAAGGAGGCTCTAGAGAAACTGGGGCATACCATCAACCAGGAGCTTGCTGTGGATATTATTCTGCAGTCTCTCCCGCCTTCATTCGACGCGTTCATTATTAATTTTAATATGAACAAAATCGATTGTACTCCGGCAGAGCTGCTCAATATGCTCTTGACCACTGAGGAGACTCTGAAGGGTAAGCCTTCGACCTCTGTCTTAATGGTTCCTTCTAGGAACAAGAAGAAGGGGAAGAAGGGCAAGACCCCTGTCAAGAGCTACAGCAAGGCTTTGAAGCAAAAGGTCAAGCGGTCCAAGGAATACAGATGTTTCCACTGTGGCCAGCTGGGTCACTGGAAAAAGGACTGTAAAGCGCTCCAAGGAGATAAGAGGGGAAGCATCGCTTCTGGCTCAGGTATATTCGTGACTGAGGTCATGTTTTCATCTTCTTCTATATCATGGGTGTTGGACACTACATGTGGAGTTCACATTTGTTGAAATGTACAGGAACTCAAGAGAAGAAGGCAGGTGGGACAGCATGAGGTGGACCTACGCGTTGGAAACGGGGCACGGGTTGCTGCTGTTGCTGTAGGAGACTATTTCATTTCTTTACCATCTGGACTTGTATTGGAACTAAACAGTTGTTATTTTGTTCCCAGTATTACTAAAAATATTATCTCCATTCCTGCTCTTGTCAGGAAGGGATTTTCCTTTGAATGCAATATTTCAAAGTGTGTTTTATCTTATGATAATATTGTTTATGCAACTGGTTCAATTAGCAATGGGTTATTCATGTTGGACATGGAGCGTTCTATACAAAATATTGATATTAAGAAAGCCAAGTATGCTGATGACAGCACCTTGCTATGGCATAGTCGTTTAGGCCATATAAACGAGAAACGCATTAAGCGGTTGCATGATTATGGACTGCTGGGGTCATTCTCCTCCAAGGAGATTGATACATGCAAAGCTTGTTTGATGGGCAAAATGACGAAGTCACCTTTTCCTCACAAAGGTCAAAGGGCTTCAGGTTTACTTGACCTTATACACAGTGATGTGTGTGGGCCATTTAGTAAACATGCCAGAGGTGGCTATCAGTACTTCATTACCTTTACTGATGATTTCAGTAGGTATGGCTATGTCTTTTTAATGAGACATAAGAGTGAATCTTTTGACAAGTTCAAAGAGTTCAAGAGTGAAGTACAGAATCAGCTAGGCCGAAATATCAAGGCACTTCGCTCAGATCGAGGTGGAGAATACTTGAGTCATGCGTTTACTGACTATCTGAAGGAGTGTGGGATTATCTCACAGCTCACTCCGCCAGGAACACCGCAATGGAATGGTGTGTCCGAGAGGAGAAATAGAACGTTACTTGATATGGTTCGTTCTATGATGAGTCAGGCTTCTTTACCCAACTCCTTTTGGGGTTTTGCACTGGAAACAGCTGCAAAGGTACTAAACCGAGTGCCATCCAAGGCCGTTTCAAAGACGCCATATGAGTTATGGTATGGGAAACAGCCGAGCTTAACATTTATCAGGATCTGGGGTTGCGAGGCTTATGTCAAAAAGCTCGCCTCTGGGAAACTAGAGAGCAGATCTGACAAATATATCTTTGTCGGTTACCCTAAGGAAACTAAGGGTTATTATTTCTTCGATCCCAAGGAGAACAAGGTTTTTGTTGCTCGGACGGCCATATTTCTTGAGAAGGAGTTTCTTCTGCAAGAGGCCAGTGGGAGAGAAATAAAGCTGGATGAGAATCCAGAGGAAGGACAAAGTGCTCAAGCACAGTTGGATGAGCCTGAGCCGGTAGATCAGGTTATTGAACATCCTGAGGCTCAGATATCACGGGAACTGCGAAGATCGGGAAGGATTCGTCGACAGCCTGAGCGCTATGACGGAGTCTACATCATTGATAATGATGAACCCCTCACTTATGCAGATGCGGTCAATGGACCGGAGTCAGCGAGATGGCTTGAAGCTATGCGCGCCGAGATGGACTCCATGTCAGATAACCAAGTTTGGGATTTGGTTGATCCGCCTCCGGGAGTTATCCCTATAGGCTGTAAATGGATCTTCAAGAAGAAGATTGACATGGATGGTAACGTGGTTACCTATAAAGGCAGGCTAGTTGCGAAAGGTTTCAAACAAATCTACGGGATAGATTATGATGAAACTTTCTCACCTGTAGCTATGTTTAAGTCTATTCGGATTCTTTTCGCGATAGCTGCATATTATGATTATGAGATCTGGCAGATGGATGTGAAAACAGCTTTCCTTAATGGAAATCTGGATGAGGATGTGTACATGACACAACCTGAGGGTTTCACTAATCCATCAGATCGTCATAAGATATGCAAGTTAAAGAAGTCCATTTATGGACTTAAGCAAGCATCGAGAAGCTGGAATATTCGTTTTGATGAATCAGTCACTGAATTTGGTTTCATCAAGAACGAGGATGACCCGTGTGTATATAAGAGGTTTAGTGGGAGCGTGATTACTTTCCTAGTCCTCTACGTCGATGATATCTTGATCATTGGAAATGACATTCCTGAAATGCATGCTGTGAAGGCATGGCTGAGGAAATGTTTCCAGATGAAAGATTTAGGAGAAGCAGCCTATGTATTAGGTGTGAAGATCTACAGGGATAGATCTAAGAGGCTTCTCGGGCTGTGCCAGAGTACTTACATCGATAAAGTCCTGGAGAGATTTCATTTAGAGAATTCTAAACGAGGATATCTTCCAGTCAGACATGGTCTGAATCTTTCGAAGAGTCAGTGTCCACAAACACAGACTGAGAAAGATGAAATGGACAATACGCCTTATGCTTCGGCTATTGGATCCATTATGTATGCGATGTTGTGTACTCGCCCAGACGTCGCTTACGGGTTAAGCGTGACCAGTCGTTTCCAAAGTAATCCAGGTATGGCGCACTGGATTGCAGTCAAGAACATCTTAAAATATCTGCGAAGGACCAAAGATATGTTCTTGATATATGGTGGTCAGGAAGAACTCAGTATAGAAGGATATACTGATGCTTCGTTCCAATCGGACCAGGATGATTTCCGATCGCAATCAGGCTATGTTTTTAGCTTGAATGGAGGAGCAGTGGTGTGGAAGTTTCAAACAGTCAACTGTTGCTGATTCCACAACAGAAGCCGAGTATGTTGCAGCCTCGGAAGCATCCAAGGAGGCAGTGTGGATTCGTAAGTTCGTGAGAGAACTTGGTGTTGTTCCTTCGAGTGCAGATCCTTTGGTTATCTTCTGTGATAACACTGGAGCAATCGCACAAGCAAAGGAACCACGGTCGCACCAGAAGTCCAAGCACATACAAAGACGGTTTCATTTGATCAGGGAGATCATTGATCGTGGCGAGATCAAAGTTTGCAAGGTACATACAGATGACAATCTGGCAGACCCGCTTACCAAGCCTCTGGCGCAGCAGAAGCATGAGAAGCACTGTAATAATATGGGTTTGAGATTTCTCAACCATTAGATTAAGTGCAAGTGGGAGATTGTTGGGGTATGCCCTTAGCCTAATGTTTGAGGCCTTGGGATTGTATCAGTATCATGTAATAAACTTTTATGTTTATAAAGGCATGGTTATTATTCAGGTTGTTACATTGTCTGCTGCAATATATGTTCTTCTGAATAATGTCTCAAAGCTGTTCAGCTGGGCTGACATGCTGTTGTGTCCTTAGTCGATATATCTTGGTGAACATGAGACAGCCTTGATATGGTTAAGACTAATATGTGTTCTAATCTTATAGGATGCTTCGAGCATGGAATAAGATGTAGACTCATGGGTACATTGGATGTACTGGACAGACCCTACTAGGATATTCAATTGCTTGTCACAATGTGAATATTCCTTGAGTATGACAAGTGGCACATTTCCTCTGACTTGAGATCACTTGTGTTTTCTAAATGATGATTGTCATTGTTTTGAGTTAGTTCAATATCATTTGAAACATAATGATTATAGACTATCTTGGATGGTGAGCTTGAGTCATGTTAGGGCACTAGTGATAGACATAGGATTGCCGTCTCCTTGTTTAAGGAGTGTGATGTTCTAAAGGGGCCCCCTGGATGAGATGATTGAGAAAGTGTATGGCCATACCCAGGTGACTATGTTCATCTGATCTAATCATGCTCATCATATTGGAGCTACAAGCTTGACACGCTTGTCCAATAAGAACATCCAGTGGCAAAGGAAATATGTATGCTTTGTGAGTTGATTCACACTTGTGCTGTGGTTTGGGTGTAGTCTTGGAAGACTCTTTCCTTTATATCGGGAGACAGTGATGTGTTGCTAGATACCCCTCACTGATCGTGATAATGTAAATTATCGTTACCGACATTTAAAGGAAACCCTCAGGGTCGCACAATTTGATGATATGGCTTACTTAAGTCAGATCGTGAGGACTGAATTGTTTGGGTTCAGTTTAAAGGGATTTAATCTCTGATTGTAAGTGAGATCTAGTCTGATCATGTCTGATTGATTAGGACTACAGTGTTGGGGTATGCCCTTAAGGCTAATGTTTGAGGCCTTTGGGATTGTATAAGTATCATGTAATAAACTCTTGTGTTTATAAAAGGCATGGTTATTATTCAGGTTGTTACCTTGTCTGCGGTAATAAGTGTACTTCTGATTAATGTCTCAAAGCTGTTCAGCTAGGCTGACAGGCTATATGTCCTTAGTCGAGATATCTTGGTGAACATGAGACAGCCTTGATATGATTGAGACTAATATGAGTGCTAATCTTATAGGATGCTTCGAGCATGGAATAAGATGTAGACTCATGGGTACATTGGATGTACTGGACAGACCCTACTCGGATATTCCATTGCTTGTCACAATGTGAATGATCCTTGTGAGCACTAAGTGGCACATGTCCTTTGACTTGAGATCACTTGTGTTTCTAAATGATGATTGTCATTGTTTTGAGGTAGTTCAATATCATTTGAAACATAATGATTATAGACTATCTTGGATGGTGAGCTTGAATCAGGTTAGAGCACTAGTGATAGACATAGGATTGCCGTCTCCTTGTTTAAGGAGTGTGATGTTCTAATGGGCCCCCTATATGAGATGATTGAGATAGTGTATGGCCATGCCCAGATGACAATGTGCATCTGATCTAATCATGCTCATCGTATTGGAGTTACAAGCTTGACCCGCTTGTCCAATAAGAACATCCAGTGGCAAAGGACACATGTATGCCTTGTGAATGGAGTCACACTTGTGCAATGGTTTGGGAGTAGTCTTGGAAGACTCTTTCCTTTATATCGGGAGACAGTGATGTGTTGCTAGATACCCCTCACTGATCGTGATAACGTAAGTTATCGTTACCGACATTTAGAGGAAACCCTCAGGGTCGCACAATTTGATGATATGGCTTACTTGAGTCAGATCGAATGGACTGGATTCTTTGAGTTCAGATTAAAGGGATTTTATCTCTGATTGTAAGTGAGATCTGGTCTGATCATGTTTGATTGATTAAGGCTTGAGATCGGTAAGCTTCGATCAAGAGAGATGATGCTAGATCGGAAAGATCAGGGGCATCAGGTGATGAATGGTTAGATCATGAGCCTTGGGGTTCAATATGGTCTAGACCACATGGCTTGAGCCATTTCGGTTTGGTTCATGAACCAAAGTTGAATCGAACGGTTTAGCTTGAACCGGTTCACAATTGTGAACGCATGGTTCAATGCTCAAATGCGTTTGGGTTATGGCTTGAGCGCATGCTTTGATGAGCTTCCATTTATGGAAAGTCATCAAAGGGGGCCGGTTTCACTTAACGCCAAAAACGCTTATGCGTTGGAACTCTTCTCATCAACGCCTTGGACATTGGTTGAGGTGTGGTTGACGACGAGAAGGAGAGCTTGGGCAAAGAGGAACTCTCGGCAACAAGGAAGTTCATCATCCCTTCCATTCGACAAGTGAAGATTCCTTGAGTGACTTGCTAGCACAAGCGACCCCAAGGAGTGAGCCAACTTCATCTTGTGTGTGGCACACTTTGGAGGAGACCTATCTTGATCTCTTCTTCCAAGCCGAGATCCAAGTCCATGGCATTGGTATGATTTCTAGTTTCAAGTTGATCATATTGTTTCATATCCGATCTTGACTTGAAGCCCTCTTTCCGCTATGCATGATAGATGAGCATGCTTAGGGTTTCTTCCCCCTTAGTTAGGGGTTCCTTCAATTGGTATCAGAGCTAGGCTCATGATATGATCGATATGATTGCTTTAAGTATTGGTGATCCATACATGATGTTGCGCTTACTGTTTCCTTGAGGCATGCTTTGTTTTCATGATGTTGCGCTTATAAGTTCATGATGTTGCGCTTGTATCATATGTTCATGATGTTGCGCTTATATGTTCATGATGTTGCGCTTGTATCATATGTTCATGATGTTGCGCTTGTATCATATGTTCCTGAAGTATGCGCTCCCCCTTGAAGGGGACCTCCTAAAGTATGCGCTCCCCCTTGAAGGGGACCCCCTTAGATCTAAGGGTTATCAAGCATGTTGTTTGTTTGTAACATTGCGCATGTTATAAAAGTTTTCTAAAACTTACCTCTTGCGCGCTTCATTAGATCTAAGGTGCCACTACATTAAACCCTTAGATGGGTTGATGAGGTTGAAGTCACCACTAGGTTGGATCCAAGTCTGATCAGACCATCTGACAGCTCAGATGGGTTGACCCAATAGCACCTATGCGCAAGCACAAGGTGGCTATAGGTTGACTGCATCTAGGGCGTGTAGCGAGGTCTGGTTGAGACAACTACTGAACACACTTGAGTTAGGCCCGGGGTCACACCCGCTTGCCAAAACTCATGGGGTGGTTCAGCCCTTGGGGCATGCATGGTTGACCATTAGGTCAACTCGGGTCAGTTAGGACTCGGTGCATGCAAGGGCAAAGGATCTAGCTAGATGGATGAGTGGATCCCCATCAATGGACCATTGTAAGGTTGTAGGGCTCATAAGGAAATTAAATTGATGCCATGGGTTTTTCCAAAATTTAATTTCTTGAATGGATCACATGTTGATTGAATCATATGCTTGTTTATTTAGTCTTATGTGGGTTGCCCTATTGTGTGCTGTGCTGGGGCCTGCGAGCCTGGATAAGTTGTAAATTAATTTGTGATCTGCGAATCACATTGTACTTAATTTATAATATGTAGTTGACCTGCGAGTCAACCTTGTCTAGATAGATCAAATGTACTTTGATTAGACAAGTGCACACATCCAAGAGGGGCATTCATCTGGTGGTGCACCTGAGGTGCTCTTGGCGCTAGGGCACTGGGTTGGACCAGATGAGATGCAAGGAGCTCAAGTGAAGACTTAAGTAAATTAAGGTCTTACTAGGGTTCATGGGCTTTTACCACATAAGATCATGCTTTCTTCTTATTGCTTATAATTAGAATTGCATGTTTAAGTTTATCTTCTGCTATCACCATAGGACTTGTATGATAGTTAAGAAGATAAAAGACCGATAAAATCCAACGCTAACATATCAAGCTCGTAAGCCTTCTGACGCGAAACCTCACCTTTCTGATTATCGTTGGAGCCGTGTTGAACCCACTCAGTGGGCACGTCCACCTATCTTCAGACGGTGCTGGATTTCACCTGCGTGTTACAGAGTTGGGATTTATCCCCTCTCGTTGCTCAGCATAGCACGTGGTGGTCCAGGGAGTAGGTCAGGTCAGCTTGACCATGTTGGCTACATATGTGGCGCATATGGTAGCACATGGAGGCAGCCATCTCTGGGATCAGAGACTGTGTTGTACCAACTCAGTTGGCACAGTCTGCTGGATTGCCAAGATGAAGGGGAATCGCACGGGTTGGCGATTGGCTGGCACAGCCTACCAGAAATTAGTACTTGTCATCTCTGTGCATCTTATCTCGCCTGAGCGGGACGCGGAGACCAAGTATGAAATCTGGATCCCATCTCACTAAAAGAGTGTTACTCTTTCGGACTGTTTACTGGATTTTTCAGTCAGACAAAATAGTGAGAAAAGAATCTTTCTTAAGTCCTGGATTGATTCTGAAACATTGATACTAACCTTGCTGTTCTTGCTTGTTGTAGATTCCTGCAGCAACGAACACCATGAGCTTCAATGTGCGATCCCTACTAGAAAGGGAGAAGTTTGCTGGGCCGAACTTCTCTGACTGGTTCGGACACCTTAAGATTGTTCTTAAGGCAGAGAGGAAACTGTATGTCCTCGAGACGGCGATACCGCCGCAGCCCGCTCCGAACGCCGCAAGGGCGGTTCGGGAAGCCTACGAAAAGCACGTCAATGATAGCATTGATGTCGCTTGCCTGATGCTAGCGTCTATGACGCCACCGCTGCAGCGTCAGCATGAGGATATGTCAGCTATAGAGATTATAGCAAACCTCAAAATGCTGTATGCTGCACAGGCGAGGACTGAACGCTATAATCTGACGAAGCTCTTCTTTCAGAGCAAACTGGCTGAGGGGAGCCCAGTGGGAGCTCACGTGCTCAAGATGATTGGGCACAAGGAGGCTCTGGAGAAACTGGGGCATACCATCAACCAGGAGCTTGCTGTGGATATTATTCTGCAGTCTCTCCCGCCTTCTTTCGATGCGTTCATTATTAACTTTAATATGAACAAGATCGATTGTACGCCGGCAGAGCTGCTGAATATGCTCTTGACAACTGAGGAAACTCTGAAGGGTAAGCCTTCAACCTCTGTCTTGATGGTTCCTTCTAGGAACAAGAAGAAGGGGAAGAAGGGCAAGGCCCCTGTCAAGAATTACAGTAAGGCCCTGAAACAGAAGGTGAAGCGGTCGAAGGACAACAGGTGTTTCCACTGTGGCCAGCTGGGTCACTGGAAAAAGGACTGTAAAGCGCTCCAAGGAGATAAGAGGGGAAGCATTGCTTCTGGCTCAGGTATATACGTGACGGAAGTCATGGTTTCATCTTCTTCTATATCATGGGTGTTAGACACTGCATGTGGAGTTCACATTTGTTCAAATGTGCAGGAACTCAAGAGAAGAAGGCAGGTGGGACAGCATGAGGTAGACCTACGAGTTGGAAACGGGGCACGGGTTGCTGCTGTTGCTGTAGGAGACTATTTCATTACTTTACCATCTGGCATTGTATTAGAATTAAACAATTGTTATTTTGTACCCAGTATTACCAAGAATATTATCTCCATTCCTGCTCTTGTCAGGAAAGGATTTGCCTTTGAATGCAAGATTTCAAAGTGTGTTTTAACTTATGATAATATTGTGTATGCAACTGGTTCAATTAACAATGGGTTATACATGTTGGACATGGAAAATTCTATACAAAACATTGATAATAAGAAAGCCAAGTATGCTGATGACAGCACCTTGCTATGGCATAGTCGTTTAGGCCATATAAACGAGAAGCGCATTAAGCGGTTGCATGAACATGGACTGCTGGGATCATTCTCCTATGAGGAGATTGAGACATGCAAAGCTTGTTTAATGGGTAAAATGACGAAGTCTCCTTTTCCTCACAAAGGTCAAAGGACTTCAGGTTTACTGGACCTTATACACAGTGATGTGTGTGGGCCTTTCAGTAAACATGCCAGAGGTGGCTATCAGTACTTCATTACCTTCACTGGTGATTTCAGTAGGTATGGGTATGTCTATTTAATGAGACATAAAAATGAATCTTTTGACAAGTTCAAAGAGTTCAAGAATGAAGTACAGAATCAGTTAGGCCGAAATATCAAGGCACTTCGTTCTGATCGAGGTGGTGAATACCTGAGTCATGCGTTTACTGACTATCTGAAGGAGTGTGGGATTATCTCACAGCTCACTCCGCCAGGAACACCGCAATGGAATGGTGTGTCCGAGAGGAGAAATAGAACGTTACTTGATATGGTTCGTTCTATGATGAGTCAGGCTACTCTTCCATACTCCTTTTGGGGTTTTGCACTGGAAACAGCTGCAAAGGTACTAAACCGAGTGCCATCCAAGGCAGTTTCAAAGACGCCATATGAGTTATGGTATGGGAAACAGCCTAGCTTGACATTTATCAAAATCTGGGGTTGCGAGGCTTATGTCAAAAAGCTCGCCTCTGGGAAACTAGAGAGCAGATCTGACAAATGTATCTTTGTCGGTTACCCTAAGGAAACTAAGGGTTATTATTTCTACGATCCCAAAGAGAACAAGGTTTTTGTTGCTCGGACGGCCATATTTCTTGAGAAGGAGTTTCTTCTGCAAGAGGCCAGTGGGAGAGAAATAAAGCTGGATGAAAATCCAGAGGAAGGACAAAGTAGTCAAGCACAGTTGGATGTGCCTGAGCCGGTAGATCAGGTTATTGAACAATCTGAGGCTCAGATATCACGGGAACCGCGAAGATCGGGTAGGATCCGTCGACAGCCTGAGCGCTATGACGGAGTCTACATCATGGATAATGATGAACCCCTAACTTATGCGGATGCGGTCAGTGGACCGGAGTCAGCTAGATGGCTTGAAGCTATGCGAGCCGAGATGGACTCCATGTCAGATAACCAAGTCTGGGATTTGGTTGATCCGCCTCCGGGAGTAATCCCTATAGGCTGTAAATGGATCTTCAAGAAGAAGATTGACATGGATGGTAACGTGGTTACCTATAAAGGCAGGCTAGTTGCGAAAGGTTTCAAACAAATCTACGGGATAGATTATGATGAAACTTTCTCACCAGTAGCCATGTTTAAGTCTATTCGGATTCTTTTCGCGATAGCTGCATATTACGATTATGAGATCTGGCAGATGGATGTGAAGACAGCTTTCCTCAATGGAAATCTGGATGAGGATGTGTATATGACACAACCTGAGGGTTTCACTAATCCATCAGATCGTCATAAAATATGCAAGTTAAAGAAATCCATTTATGGATTGAAGCAAGCATCAAGAAGCTGGAATATTCGTTTTGATGAATCAATCTCTGAGTTTGGTTTCATCAAGAACGAAGATGACCCGTGTGTATATAAGAGGTTTAGTGGGAGCGTGATTACATTCCTAATCCTCTACGTCGATGATATCTTGATCATTGGAAACGATATTCCTGAACTGCATGCTGTTAAGGCATGGTTAGGAAAATGTTTTCAGATGAAAGATCTAGGAGAAGCAGCCTATGTATTAGGTGTGAAGATCTACCGGGATAGATCTAAGAGGCTTCTCGGGTTGTGCCAGAGTACCTACATCGATAAGGTCCTGGAGAGATTCCATTTAGAGAATTCTAAACGTGGATATCTTCCAGTCAGACATGGTCTGTATCTTTCGAAGAGTCAGTGTCCACAAACACAGACTGAGAAAGATGAAATGGACAATACGCCTTATGCTTCGGCTATTGGGTCCATTATGTATGCGATGTTGTGTACTCGCCCAGACGTCGCTTACGGGTTAAGCGTGACCAGTCGATTCCAAAGTAATCCAGGTTTGGCGCACTGGATTGCGGTCAAGAACATCTTAAAATATCTGCGGAGGACCAAAGATATGTTCTTGATATATGGTGGTCAGGAAGAACTCAGTATAGAGGGATATACTGACGCTTCGTTCCAGTCGGACCAGGATGATTTCCGATCGCAATCAGGCTATGTTTTTAGCTTGAATGGAGGTGCTGTGGTGTGGAAAAGTTTCAAACAGTCAACTGTTGCTGATTCCACAACAGAAGCCGAGTATGTTGCAGCCTCGGAAGCATCCAAGGAGGCAGTGTGGATTCGTAAGTTCGTGAGAGAACTTGGTGTCGTTCCTTCGAGTGCAGATCCTTTGGTTATCTTTTGTGATAACACTGGAGCTATAGCACAAGCAAAGGAACCACGGTCGCACCAGAAGTCCAAGCACATACAGAGACGGTTTCACTTGATCCGGGAGATCATTGATCGTGGCGAGATCAAAATATGCAAGGTTCATACAGATGACAATCTGGCAGACCCGCTTACCAAGCCTCTGGCGCAGCAGAAGCATGAGAAGCACTGTAATAATATGGGTTTGAGATTTCTCAACCATTAGATTAAGTGCAAGTGGGAGATTGTTGGGGTATGCCCTTAAGGCTAATGTTTGAGGCCTTTGGGATTGTATAAGTATCATGTAATAAACTCTTGTGTTTATAAAAGGCATGGTTATTATTCAGGTTGTTACCTTGTCTGCGGTAATAAGTGTACTTCTGATTAATGTCTCAAAGCTGTTCAGCTAGGCTGACAGGCTATATGTCCTTAGTCGAGATATCTTGGTGAACATGAGACAGCCTTGATATGATTGAGACTAATATGAGTGCTAATCTTATAGGATGCTTCGAGCATGGAATAAGATGTAGACTCATGGGTACATTGGATGTACTGGACAGACCCTACTCGGATATTCCATTGCTTGTCACAATGTGAATGATCCTTGTGAGCACTAAGTGGCACATGTCCTTTGACTTGAGATCACTTGTGTTTCTAAATGATGATTGTCATTGTTTTGAGGTAGTTCAATATCATTTGAAACATAATGATTATAGACTATCTTGGATGGTGAGCTTGAATCAGGTTAGAGCACTAGTGATAGACATAGGATTGCCGTCTCCTTGTTTAAGGAGTGTGATGTTCTAATGGGCCCCCTATATGAGATGATTGAGATAGTGTATGGCCATGCCCAGATGACAATGTGCATCTGATCTAATCATGCTCATCGTATTGGAGTTACAAGCTTGACCCGCTTGTCCAATAAGAACATCCAGTGGCAAAGGACACATGTATGCCTTGTGAATGGAGTCACACTTGTGCAATGGTTTGGGAGTAGTCTTGGAAGACTCTTTCCTTTATATCGGGAGACAGTGATGTGTTGCTAGATACCCCTCACTGATCGTGATAACGTAAGTTATCGTTACCGACATTTAGAGGAAACCCTCAGGGTCGCACAATTTGATGATATGGCTTACTTGAGTCAGATCGAATGGACTGGATTCTTTGAGTTCAGATTAAAGGGATTTTATCTCTGATTGTAAGTGAGATCTGGTCTGATCATGTTTGATTGATTAAGGCTTGAGATCGGTAAGCTTCGATCAAGAGAGATGATGCTAGATCGGAAAGATCAGGGGCATCAGGTGATGAATGGTTAGATCATGAGCCTTGGGGTTCAATATGGTCTAGACCACATGGCTTGAGCCATTTCGGTTTGGTTCATGAACCAAAGTTGAATCGAACGGTTTAGCTTGAACCGGTTCACAATTGTGAACGCATGGTTCAATGCTCAAATGCGTTTGGGTTATGGCTTGAGCGCATGCTTTGATGAGCTTCCATTTATGGAAAGTCATCAAAGGGGGCCGGTTTCACTTAACGCCAAAAACGCTTATGCGTTGGAACTCTTCTCATCAACGCCTTGGACATTGGTTGAGGTGTGGTTGACGACGAGAAGGAGAGCTTGGGCAAAGAGGAACTCTCGGCAACAAGGAAGTTCATCATCCCTTCCATTCGACAAGTGAAGATTCCTTGAGTGACTTGCTAGCACAAGCGACCCCAAGGAGTGAGCCAACTTCATCTTGTGTGTGGCACACTTTGGAGGAGACCTATCTTGATCTCTTCTTCCAAGCCGAGATCCAAGTCCATGGCATTGGTATGATTTCTAGTTTCAAGTTGATCATATTGTTTCATATCCGATCTTGACTTGAAGCCCTCTTTCCGCTATGCATGATAGATGAGCATGCTTAGGGTTTCTTCCCCCTTAGTTAGGGGTTCCTTCATACAGATCGGTAAGCTTCGATTGAGAGAATGGATGCCAGATCGGTGAGATCAGAAGCATCTAGAGATCAACGGTCGGATCCAGAGCTTTAGGGTTCAATGTGATCTGGACTGATGGCTTGGGTCGAATGGTCTTTGAACCAGACCAAGTTGAACCGGCTCATGTAATGAGCGCATGGTTCAAGGCTTGGCGACATGTTCACTTGGCGTGAACGTTGGGGCGAGTGGTGGTTACTATTTTTAGTAACCATGATCTCCACTTGGATGAGGATCATGTTCGAAGAGACCATATTCCTCTATTCTCGCCATCTGATTTTTTCCTCTAGACGTTTTTGCGTGAGGCGACAACGTGAAGAAGAGAGGAAGTTTCGACCAAGCAAGGAGTTGCTCTCTCACTTCCTTTTCGATCAAGGACACCTTGGAACTTTGCTAGCACAAGGAGCACCAAGGGTAGGCGCATTGATCATCTTGTGTGTGAAACTTAGGAGAAGGCTCGCTTGCGTCTTTCCTTCCAAAGCTTCATCAAACCGATGGCAATGGTATGAGTTTTTCTTCATCCATTCAAATATTCGAAAGCTAGTTATATGACATATATAGATCTTTTGAAACCCTAATATCCCATGCGAAATTTTGTTGCGCCACCATATGGGTTTCTACCCCATTAGAAGGGGTTCCCTTCAGCCACAATGGAAACATCTGTATTCCTTCGACCGCTTGAGCTTTTGTTTCAGTGCCTTGTTGTAGCTCTTGACAGGGGCTTTGCCCTTCTTCCCCTTCTTCTTGTTCCTAGACGGAACCATTAGGACAGAGGATGAAGGCGTTCCCTTCTCACGAGACTGAGTCTGCTCAGTAGTCAAGAGCATATTCAGTAACTCTGCAGGCGTACAGTCGATCTTATTCATATTAAAATTAATGATGAACGGATCGAAAGAGGCCGGGAGAGACTGCAGGATGATGTCTACAACAAGCTCCTGATTGATGGTGTGTCCCAGTTTCTCTAGAGCCTCCTTGTACCCAATCATCTTGAGTACGTGAGCTCCCACTGGACTCCCTTCAGTCAGTTTGCTCTGAAAGAAAAGTTTCGTCAAGTTATAGCATTCAGTCCTTGCCTGTGCTGCATACAGCATCTTGAGGTTTGCTATAATTTCTATAGCAGATAAATCCTCATGCTGACGCTGCAGCTGTGGCGTCATAGACGCTAGCATAAGGCAAGCGACGTCAATGCTATCATTGACATGCTTTTCATAAGCTTCCCGAACCGCCCTTGCGGTGTTCGCTGCGGGTTGAGGCGGTATAGCCATCTCGAGGACATACAGTTTCCTCTCAGCCTTAAGAACAATCTTAAGGTGTCCGTACCAGTCTGAGAAGTTTGGCCCAGCAAACTTCTCCCTTTCCAGTAGGGATCGCACATTGAATGCTGTGGTGTTCGTTGCTGCAGTAATCTACAACAATGCAAGAACAGCAGGGTCAGTATCAATGTTAGAATCAATTCAGGACTTAAGAATGATTCTTTTCTCACTATTTTATCTGGCTGAAAAATCCAGCAAAACAGCCCGAAAGAGTAAAACTCTTTTAGTGAGATGGGATCCAGATTTCATACTTGGTCTCCGCGTCCCGCTCAGGCGAGATAAGATGCACAGAGAGTACAAGCACTAATCTCTGGTAGGCAATCCCTGCCAATCGCCAACCCGTGCGATTCCCCTTCATCTGGGCAATCCAGCAGACTGTGCCAACTGAGTTGGTACAACACAGTCTCTGATCCCACAGATGGCTGCCTCCATATGGCTACCATATGCTCAGTATGTAGCCTACATGGTCAAGCTGACCCGACCTACTCCCTGGACCACCACGTGCTATGCTGAGCAACGAGTGTTGGGGTATGCCCTTAAGGCTAATGTTTGAGGCCTTGGGATTCTATGAGTATCATGTATATAAACTCTTATGTTTATAAAGGCAATGGTTGTTATTCAGTAAGTGACATTGTCTGCTGCAATAAGTATACTTCTGAATAATGTCTCAAAGCTGTTCAGCTAGGCTGACATGCTATTTGTCCTTAGTCGAGATATCTTGGTGAACATGAGATAGCCTTGATATGATTGAGACTAATATGTGTTCTACTCTTATAGGATGCTTCGAGCATGGAATAAGATGTAGACTCATGGGTGCATTGGATGTACTGGACAGACCCTACTAGGATATTCAATTGCTTGTCACAATGTGAATAATCCTTGTATGCAACAAGTGGCACATGTCCTTTGACTTGAGATCACTTGTGTTTCTAAATGATGATTGTCATTGTTTTGAGGTAGTTCAATATCATTTGAAACATAATGATTATAGACTATCTTGGATAATGAGCTTGAATCAGGTTAGGGCACTAGTGATAGACATAGGATTGCCGTCTCCTTGTTTAAGGAGTGTGATGTTCTAAAGGGGCCCCCCTGGATGAGATGATTGAGAAAGTGTAAATGGATCTTCAAGAAGAATGGGTTATTCAACTGGTTCAATTAACAATGGGTTATTCATGTTGGACATGGAAAATTCTATACAAAACATTGATAATAAGAAAGCCAAGTATGCTGATGACAGCACCTTGCTATGGCATAGTCGTTTGGGCCATATAAACGAGAAGCGCATTAAGCGGTTGCATGATCATGGACTGCTGGGATCATTCTCCTACAAGGAGATTGATACATGCAAAGCTTGTTTGATGGGTAAAATGACGAAGTCACCTTTTCTTAACAAAGGTCAAAGGGCTTCAGGTTTACTTGACCTCATACACAGTGATGTGTGTGGGCCATTTAGTAAACATGCCAGAGGTGGCTATCAGTACTTCATTACCTTTACTGATGATTTCAGTAGGTATGGATATGTCTATTTAATGAGACATAAGAGTGAATCTTTTGACAAGTTCAAAGAGTTCAAGAATGAAGTACAGAATCAGCTAGGCCGAAATATCAAGGCACTTCGTTCTGATCGAGGTGGAGAATACCTAAGTCGAGAATTTACTGACTATCTGAAAGAGTGTGGGATTATCTCACAGCTCACTCCGCCAGGAACACCGCAATGGAATGGTGTGTCCGAGAGGAGAAATAGAACGTTACTTGATATGGTTCGTTCTATGATGAGTCAGGCCACTCTTCCATACTCCTTTTGGGGTTTTGCACTGGAAACAGCTGCAAAGGTACTAAACCGAGTGCCATCCAAGGCAGTTTGTAAGACGCCATATGAGTTATGGTATGGGAAACAGCCTAGCTTGACATTTATCAGGATCTGGGGTTGCGAGGCTTATGTCAAAAAGCTCGCCTCTGGGAAACTGGAGAGCAGATCTGAGAAATGTATCTTTGTCGGTTACCCTAAGGAAACTAAGGGTTATTATTTCTACGATCCCAAAGAGAACAAGGTATTTGTTGCTCGGACTGCCATATTTCTTGAGAAGGAATTTCTTCTGCAAGAGGCCAGTGGGAGAGAAATAAAGCTGGATGAGAATCCAGAGGATGGACAAAGTAGTCAAGCACAGTTGGATGTGCCTGAGCCGGTGGATCAGGTTATTGAACAACCTGAGGCTCAAATATCACGGGAACCGCGAAGATCGGGAAGGATCCGTCGACAGCCTGAGCGCTATGACGGAGTCTACATCATTGATAATGATGAACCCCTCACTTATGCGGATGCGGTCAGTGGACCGGAGTCAGCTATATGGCTTGATGCTATGCGAGCCGAGATGGACTCCATGTCAGATAACCAAGTCTGGGATTTGGTTGATCCGCCTCCGGGAGTAATCCCTATAGGCTGTAAATGGATCTTCAAGAAGAAGATTGACATGGATGGTAACGTGGTTACCTATAAAGGCAGGCTAGTTGCGAAAGGTTTCAAACAAATCTATGGGATAGATTATGATGAAACTTTCTCACCTGTAGCTATGTTTAAGTCTATTCGGATTCTTTTCGCGATAGCTGCATATTACGATTATGAGATCTGGCAGATGGATGTGAAGACAGCTTTCCTTAATGGAAATCTGGATGAGGATGTGTATATGACACAACCTGAGGGTTTCACGAATCCATCAGATCGTCATAAAATATGCAAGTTAAAGAAGTCTATTTATGGACTTAAGCAAGCATCAAGAAGCTGGAATATTCGTTTTGATGAATCAATCTCTGAGTTTGGTTTCATCAAGAACGAAGATGACCCGTGTGTATATAAGAGGTTTAGTGGGAGCGTGATTACTTTCCTAGTCCTCTACGTCGACGATATCTTGATCATTGGAAACGATATTCCTGAACTGCATGCCGTTAAAGCATGGTTAGGAAAATGTTTCCAGATGAAAGATCTAGGAGAAGCAGCCTATGTGTTAGGTGTGAAGATCTACAGGGATAGATCTAAGAGGCTTCTCGGGCTGTGCCAGAGTACGTACATCGATAAAGTCCTGGAGAGATTCCATTTAGAGAATTCTAAACGTGGATATCTTCCAGTCAGACATGGTCTGAATCTTTCGAAGAGTCAGTGTCCACAAACACGGACTGAGAAAGATGAAATGGACAATACACCTTATGCTTCGGCTATTGGGTCCATTATGTATGCGATGTTGTGTACTCGCCCAGACGTCGCTTACGGGTTAAGCGTGACCAGTCGATTCCAAAGTAATCCAGGTTTGGCGCACTGGATTGCAATCAAGAACATTATAAAATATCTGCGGAGGACCAAAGATATGTTCTTGATATATGGTGGTCAGGAAGAACTCAGTATTGAAGGATATACTGACGCTTCGTTCCAGTCGGACCAGGATGATTTCCGATCGCAATCAGGCTATGTTTTTAGCTTGAATGGTGGAGCAGTGGTGTGGAAGAGTTTCAAACAGTCAACTGTTGCTGATTCCACAACAGAAGCCGAGTATGTTGCAGCCTCGGAAGCATCCAAGGAGGCAGTGTGGATTCGTAAGTTCGTGAGAGAACTTGGTGTCGTTCCTTCGAGTGCAGATCCTTTGGTTATCTTCTGTGATAACACTGGAGCAATTGCACAAGCAAAGGAACCACGGTCGCACCAGAAGTCCAAGCACATACAGAGACGGTTTCACTTGATCCGGGAGATCATTGATCGAGGCGAGATCAAGATTTGCAAGGTTCATACAGATGACAATCTGGCAGACCCGCTTACCAAGCCTCTGGCGCAGCAGAAGCATGAGAAGCACTGTAATAATATGGGTTTGAGATTTCTCAACCATTAGATTAAGTGCAAGTGGGAGATTGTTGGGGTATGCCCTTAAGGCTAATGTTTGAGGCCTTGGGATTGTAAAAGTATCATGTAATAAACTCTTATGTTTATAAAAGGCATGGTTATTATTCAGGTTGTTACCTTGTCTGCTGTAATAAGTGTACTTCTGAATAATGTCTCAAAGCTGTTCAGCTAGGCTGACAGGCTATAAGTCCTTAGTCGAGATATCTTGGTGAACATGAGACAGCCTTGATATGGTTAAGACTAATATGTGTTCTAATCTTATAGGATGCTTCGAGCATGGAATAAGATGTAGACTCATGGGTACATTGGATGTACTGGACAGACCCTTTTAGGATATTCAATTGTTTGTCACAATGTGAATAATCCTTGATAGCAGCAAGTGGCACATTTCCTTTGACTTGAGATCACTTGTGTTTCTAAATGATGATTGTCATTGTTTTGAGGTAGTTCAATATCATTTGAAACATAATGATTATAGACTATCTTGGATGGTGAGCTTGAGTCAGGTTAGGGCACTAGTGATAGATAAAGGATTGCCGTCTCCTTGTTTAAGGAGTGTGATGTTCTAAAGGGGCCCCCCTTATATGAGATGATTGAGAAAGTGTATGGCCATACCCAGATGACTATGTTCATCTGATCTAATCATGCTCATCGTATTGGAGTTACAGGCTTGACATGCTTGTCCAATAAGAACATCTAGTGGCAAAGGAAACATGCATGCCTTGTGAGTTTGATTCACACTTGTGCCATGGTTTGGGTGTAGTCTTGGAAGACTATTTCCTTTATATCGGGAGACAGTGATGTGTTGCTAGATACCCCTCACTGATCGTGATAACGTAAGTTATCGTTACCGACATTTAAAGGAAACCCTCAGGGTCGCACAAATTGATGATATGGCTTTCTTGAGTCAGATCGTGTGGACTGAATTGTTTTGGTTCAGTTTAAAGGAGTTTAAACTCTGATTGTAAGTGAGATCTAGCCTGATCATGTTTGATTGATTAGGGCTTGAGATCGGTAAGCTTCGATCGAGAGTAGTGATGCTAGATCGGTGAGATCAAAGGCATCAAGGGATGTACGGTTAGATCTCGAACCTTCATGGTTCAGATGAGATTTAGACCATTGCTTGGCTTGGTTCAATTTAGTCTTTAAACCGAATTCAATTGAACCGGTTCACATATGTGAACGCATGGTTCAATCGAATTGGCGTTTTGTTTTGGTTCATTAGACATGAACGTTTGAAGTGATGACTTACCATTTTGGGAATGGAGGTTTCGAAAATGGTTCTTCAACGCCTCACTTGGATGAAAAAAAAAAAAAACGCTTGTCTCTTCTCAACGATTGCTTCTTGCTTTCGGTGTGGTGAGTTTGGACGAGGACAAGGAAGAGTTCATCCACGCCAAGTTCATCCTTCATCTCCTTCACGCGACAAGTGCACTTGAAGTCCTTGCTAGCACAAGGAGCAACAAGAAGAAAGGCCACTTCTCATCTTGTGTGCGCATCTTGTGGAGGAGACCCCTATTCGATCTCTTCTTCCAAGCCGACCTCCAACTCTATGGCTATGGTATAGATCTAAACTCATTTCAAGTTGATCATATGCTCATGCTAAGATCGTTGAAAACACATGCTTCCGCTTGCAATTTTATGCGCCACCCCCTTAGTGTTTTCGCCCCCCTCTTGAAAGGGATTGCATCAGGTTTGCGCTCCCCCTTGAAGGGGACCCTACACACACATCACTGTGTATAAGGTCAAGTAAACCTGAAGCCCTTTGACCTTTGTTAGGAAAAGGTGACTTCGTCATTTTACCCATTAAACAAGCTTTGCATGTATCAATCTCCTCATAGGAGAATGATCCCAGCAGTCCATGATCATGCAACCGCTTAATGCGCTTCTTGTTAATATGGCCTAAACGACTATGCCATAGCAAGGTGCTGTCATCAGCATACTTGGCTTTCTTATTATCAATATGTTGTATAGAACATTCCATGTCCAACATGAATAACCCATTGTTAATTGATCCAGTAGCATAAACAATATTATCAAGAGTAAGATAACACTTTGAAATCTTGCATTCAAAGGAAAACCCTTTCCTGACAAGAGCAGGAATAGAGATAATATTTTTGGTAATACTGGGTACAAAGTAACAATTGTTTAATTCTAATACAATGCCAGATGGTAATGAGATGTAATAATCCCCTACAGAAACAGCAGCAACCCGTGCCCCGTTTCCAACTCGTAGGTCCACCTCATGCTGTCCCACCTGTCTTCTTCTCTTGAGTTCCTGTACATTTGAACAAATGTGAACTCCACATGCAGTGTCCAACACCCATGAAATAGAAGAAGAGGATATCATGACTTCAGTCACAAATATACCTGAGCCAGAAGCGATGCTTCCCTTCTTGTCTCCTTGGAGCGCTTTACAGTCCTTTTTCCAGTGACCCAGCTGGCCACAGTGGAAACATCTGTTGTCCTTGGACCGCTTCACCTTTTGTTTCAGAGCCTTACTGTAGTTCTTGACAGGGGCTTTGCCCTTCTTCCCCTTCTTCTTGTTCCTAGAAGGAACCATCAAGACAGAGGTTGAAGGCTTTCCCTTCAGAGTCTCCTCCGTAGTCAAGAGCATATTAAGCAACTCTGCCGGAGTACAGTCGATCTTGTTCATATTAAAATTAATAATGAACGCATCGAAGGAGGCCGGGAGAGACTGCAGAATAATGTCTACAGCAAGCTCCTGATTGATGGTATGCCCCAGTTTCTCCAGAGCCTCCTTGTGCCCAATCATCTTGAGCACGTGAGCTCCCACTGGGCTCCCTTCAGCCAGTTTGCTCTGAAAGAAAAGCTTGGTCAAATTATAGCGTTCAGTCCTCGCCTGTGCAGCATACAGCATCTTGAGGTTTGCTATAATTTCTATAGCAGACATATCCTCATGCTGACGCTGCAGCGGTGGCATCATAGACGCTAGCATCAGGCAAGCGACATCAATGCTATCATTGACATGCTTTTCATAGGCTTCACGAACCGCCCTTGCGGCGTTCGCAGCGGGTTGAGGCGGCACAGCCGTCTCGAGGACATACAGTTTCCTCTCTGCCTTAAGAACAATCTTAAGGTGTCCGTACCAGTCCGAGAAGTTTGGCCCAGCAAACTTCTCCCTTTCCAGTAGGGATCACACATTGAAGCTCATGGTGTTCGTTGCTGCAGGAATCTACAACAATGCAAGAACAGCAAGGTCAGTATCAATGTTTAGAATCAATCCAGGACTTAAGAAAGATTCTTTTCTCACTATTTTATCTGACTGTAAAATCCATTAAAACAGTCCGAAAGAGTAACACTCTTTTAGTGAGATGGGATCCAGATTTCATACTTGGTCTCCGCGTCCCGCTCAGGCGAGATAAGATGCACAGAGAGTACAAGCACTAATTTCTGGTAGGCAGTCCCTGCCAATCGCCAACCCGTGCGATTCCCCTTCATCTGGGCAATCCAGCCGACTGTGCCAACTGAGTTGGTACAACACAGTTTCTGATCCCACAGATGGCTGCCTCCATGTGCTACCATATGCGCCACATATGTAGCCTACATGGTCAAGCTGACCCGACCTACTCCCTGGACCACCACGTGCTATGCTGAGCAACGAGAAGCGATAAATCCCTTCTCTGTAACACGCAGGTGAAATCACACACCGTCTGAAGATAGATGGACGTGCCCACTGAGTGGGTACAACACGGCTCCAACGATAGTCAGAACAGTGAGGTTTCGCGTCAGAAGGCTATCGAGCTTGATATTTCAGCGTTGGATTTTAACGGTCTTTCATCTTCTTAACTATCATGCAAACCCTATGGTGATAGCAGAAGATAAATAAATCATGCAATTCTAATTATAAACGGTAAGTAGAAAGCATGCTGATCTTATGTGGTAAAAGCCCATTAACCCTAAGTAAGACCTTAAGTTATCTTAAGTCTTCACTTGCTTCTTGGGTCTTTTGCCTCTCATCTGGCCCAGACCAGGGCCCAAGCGCCCTCTGCAGCTCAGGTGCGCCCACCAGCTGCTTGCGCCTTGCTATGTGTGCTTTGAGCTCTTGTCAGATTAAAAGTACATTTTAATCTATCTAGACAAGTTTGACACGCAGGTCAATTATACAATAAATTAATTAAAATGTGATGCGCAGATCACAAATATATAATTTACAATTTAAGCCAGGCTCGCAGGCCCCAGCACAGCACACATAAACACGGGCAGCCCACATAAGAATAAATAAACAAGCACATGGCATCATTTTAATTTTCTTATGTGCCCTTACAACCTTACAATGGTCCATTGATAGGGATCCACTCATTCATCTAGTCAGATCCACTGCCCTTGCATGCACCAAGTCCTAACTGACTTGAGTTGACCTAATGGTCAACCATGCATGCGCAAAGGGCTGAACAACCCTCATGAGTTTCGGCAAGCGGGTGTGACCCCGGGCCTAACTCATGTGTGTTCAGTAGCCGTCTCAACCAGACCTCGCTACACGCCCTTGATGCAGTCGACCTATAGCCACCTCGTGCTTGCGCACAGGTGCTATCTGGTCAACCCATCTAGGCTGTCAGATGGTCTGATCAGACTATTTGGATCCTTCCTAGAAGATGACTTCAACCCCATCAACCCATCTAAGGGTTTAAAGTAGGGCCTTAGATCTAGATGAGGCGCGCATGATCTTTTGTTTTGTCAAAAACAACATGTAAGAAGCGCCAACAAACATGCGCCATCCATAACTAAACATACATTTAAGTTCTTAAACTAGCATGTAGTTATTCGGCATGTTATTAGATCTAAGCTTAGCAAACGCAAACAAGGATCACATGTAGGCAATCAAATGAACATACATAGAACCTCCTCTGATACCAATTGAAGAGTCCCCTTCAAGGGGGAGCGCAAGGGGTTGAAACCCTAAAGGGGGCGCATGTAATTTCCAAGGGGTTTCAACATGAGATCGCATGTAATATATGTTCATATGATCAACCTTAAGGAATGTGGAGATCGAAAGAAGATCATACCAAAGCCATCTATTTGGATGGTGTCTTGGAAGCAAAGATCGAAAGGGATCTTCTCCAAAGATGAAGCACACAAGATGAGGAATGGCTTCTCCTTGTCGTCTTTGTGCTAGCAAAGCTTCAAGGGGTCCTTAGCGTGGAGGAAGTTTGAGATGCGAGAACAAGCTTCTCCTTGGACGAAAAACCTTCCCTTCTTCTCGTCAATCCTTCACTTACGAGAGTGCAAGCAAGCCACAAGAGAAGAGGGGAACGTATTTGCGTTTTTGGCGTTGAGAGGAATCGGCATTGATGACTTTCCAAAAATGGAACATCATTAAGCCATGCGCTCATGCCAACCCAAAAACGCTTACTAGCATTGAACCAAGCGTTCACCTTTGTGAACCGGTTCAAGCCAAAACGTCCCAATCGAATTTGGTTCATAAACCAAATCAAAATAGCTCAAGCCAATTGGTCTAGACCATAGTAAACCCTAAGGTTTCAGATCTAACCGTTCATCTCTTTGATGCTCTTGATCTCACTGATCCAGCATCAATCCTCTCGATCGAAGCTTACCGATCTCAAGCCCTAATCAATCAAACATGATCAGACCAGATCTCACTTACAATCAGAGTTTAAACTCCTTTAAACTGAACCCAAACAATTCAGTCCACACGATCTGACTTAAGCAAGCCATATCATCGAATTGTGCGACCCTAAGGGTTTCCTTTAAATGTCGGTAACGATAACTTACGTTATGACGATCAGTGAGGGGTATCTAGAAACACATCACTGTCTCCCGATACAAAGGAAAGAGTCTTCCAAGACTTCACCCAAACCACAGCACAAGTGTGAAGGGTCCCCTTCAAGGGGGAGCGCATGCATATGAAACCCCTTTCAAGAGGGGGGCGAAAAACCCTTTAGGGTGGCGCATCAAAACTTTCAAGCGGAAGCTAGGGTTTTCATGGATCTTAGCAAGATAATATGATCAACAAGATGGAGTTTAGATCTTTACCAAAGCCATGAAGAAGATGGCGACTTGGAAGAGAAAAATCGAAAGGGATCTTCTCCCTAGTTGACGCACACAAGATGATGTGCTTGCTCCTTGGAGATCCTTGTGCTAGCAAGGTCCTTCAAGGGTTGTCGTATGCAAGGGATGAGATGATCCTTTGGCCGAGAGCTCCTTGTCCAAAACCACCTTCTCGTCGATCACCCTCAAGCGAAAGATGCAAGGCGTTGAGACCAGCCTTCCACGTTACCACATGGAAGCGTTTTTCTTTCATTATCGAAAACCGCCTTCCAAAATAGGTAAGTCTCAATGGCTTAAGCGTTCACTCCAAGTGAACGTTCGAAACTTCCTTGCATTGAACCTCTCATTGAACCAAGCGATCACATAGTGAACCGGTTCAATTAGAGTTGGTTCAAAACGCAAATTGAGCCAAGCCACTTGGTCTAGACCATATCAAACCCTAAGGTTCCAGATCCAACCGTCCATCTCCTGATGCTCTTGATCTCACCGATCCAGCATCAACTCTCTCGATCGAAGCTTACCGATCTCAAGCCCTAATCAATCAAACATGATCAGACCAGATCTCACTTACAATCAGAGTTTATTTCCCTTTAAACTGAACCCAAAGAATTCAGTCCACACGATCTGACTTAAGTAAGCCATATCATCACATTGTGCGACCCTAAGGGTTTCCTTTAAATGTCGGTAACGATAACTTACGTTATCACGATCAGTGAGGGGTATCTAGCAACACATCACTGTCTCCCGATATAAAGGAAAGAGTCTTCCAAGACTACACCCAAAACACAGCTCAAGTGTGAATCAAACTCACGAGGCATGCATGTTTCCTTTGCCACTGGATGTTCTTATTGGACAAGCATGTCAAGCCTGTAACTCCAATACGATGAGCATGATTAGATCAGATGATCATAGTCATCTGGGTATGGCCATACACTATCTCAATCATCTCATATAGGGGGGCCCTTTAGAACATCACACTCCTTGAACAAGGAGACGGCAATCCTATATCTATCACTAGTGTCCTAACCTGACTCATGATCATTATCCAAGATAGTCTATAATCATTATCTTTCAAATGATATTGAACTACCTCAAAATAATGACATTCATCATTTAGAAACACAAGTGATCTCAAGTCAAAGGACATGTGCCACTTGATGCATACAAGGAATATTCACATTGTGACAACCAACTGAATATCCTAGTAGGGTCTGTCCAGTACATCCAATGTACCCATGAGTCTACATCTTATTCCATGCTCGAAGCATCCTATAAGATTAGAACACATATTAGTCTTAACCATATCAAGGCTGTCTCATGTTCACCAAGATATCTCGACTAAGGACTTATAGCCTGTCAGCCTAGCTGAACAGCTTTGAGACATTATTCAGAAGTACTCTCATTACAGCAGACAAGATAACAACCTGAATAATAACCATGCCTTTTATAAACACAAGAGTTTATTACATGATACTTATACAATCCCAAGGCCTCAAACATTAGCCTTAAGGGCATACCCCAACAATCTCCCACTTGCACTTAATCTAATGGTTGAGAAATCTCAAACCCATATTATTACAGTGCTTCTCATGCTTCTGCTGCGCCAGAGGCTTGGTAAGCGGGTCTGCCAGATTGTCATCTGTATGAACCTTGCATATTTTGATCTCGCCTCGATCAATGATCTCCCGGATCAAGTGAAACCGTCTCTGTATGTGCTTGGACTTCTGGTGCGACTGTGGTTCCTTTGCTTGTGCGATTGCTCCAGTGTTATCACAGAAGATAACCAAAGGATCTGCACTCGAAGGAACAACACCAAGTTATCTCACAAACTTACGAATCCACACTGCCTCCTTGGATGCTTCCGAGGCTGCAACATACTCGGCTTCTGTTGTGGAATCAGCAACAGTTGACTGTTTGAAACTCTTCCACACCACTGCTCCACCATTCAAGCTAAAGACATAGCCTGATTGCGATCGGAAATCATCCTGGTCTGACTGGAATGAAGCGTCAGTATATCCCTTTATACTGAGTTCTTCCTGACCACCATATATCAAGAACATATCTTTGGTCCTCCGCAGATATTTTATAATGTTCTTGACCGCAATCCAGTGTGCCAAACCTGGATTACTTTGGAATCGACTGGTCACGCTTAACCCGTAAGCGACGTCTGGGCGAGTACACAAAATCGCATACATAATGGACCCAATAGCCGAAGCATAAGGCGTATTGTCCATTTCATCTTTCTCAGTCTGTGTTTGTGGACACTGACTCTTCGAAAGATTCAGACCATGTCTGACTGGAAGATATCCACGCTTAGACTTCTCTAAATGGAATCTCTCCAGGACTTTATCGATGTAAGTACTTTGGCACAGCCCGAGAAGCCTCTTAGATCTATCCCGGTAGATCTTCACACCTAACACATAGGCTGCTTCTCCTAGATCTTTCATCTGGAAACATTTTCCTAACCATGCTTTAACCGCATGCAGTTCAGGAATATCGTTTCCAATGATTAAGATATCATCGACGTAGAGGATTAGGAATGTAATTACGCTCCCACTAAACCTCTTATATACACACGGGTCATCTTCGTTCTTGATGAAACCAAACTCAGAGATTGATTCATCGAAACGAATATTCCAGCTTCTAGATGCTTGTTTCAATCCATAAATGGATTTCTTTAACTTGCATATTTTATGACGATCTGCTGGATTAGTGAAACCCTCAGGTTGTGTCATATACACATCCTCATCCAGATTTCCATTAAGGAAAGCTGTTTTCACATCCATCTGCCAGATCTCATAATCGTAATACGCAGCTATCGCGAAAAGAATCCGAATAGACTTAAACATGGCTACAGGTGAGAAAGTTTCATCATAATCTATCCCGTAGATTTGTTTGAAACCTTTCGCAACTAGCCTGCCTTTATAGGTAACCACGTTACCATCCATGTCAATCTTCTTCTTGAAGATCCATTTACAGCCTATAGGGATTACTCCCGGAGGCGGATCAACCAAATCCCAGACTTGGTTATCTGACATGGAGTCCATCTCGGCTCGCATAGCATCAAGCCATATAGCTGACTCCGGTCCACTGACCGCATCCGCATAAGTGAGGGGTTCATCATTATCAATGATGTAGACTCCGTCATAGCGCTCAGGCTGTCGACGGATCCTTCCCGATCTTCGCGGTTCCCGTGTTATCTGAGCCTCAGGTTGTTCAATAACCTGATCCACTGGCTCTGGCTCATCCAACTGCACTTGACTACTTTGTCCTTCCTCTGGATTCTCATCCAGCTTTATTTCTCTCCCACTGGCCTCTTGCAGAAGAAATTCCTTCTCAAGAAATATGGCCGTCCGAGCAACAAAAACCTTGTTCTCTTTGGGGATCGTAGAAATAATAACCCTTAGTTTCCTTAGGGTAACCGACAAAGATGCATTTCTCAGATCTGCTCTCCAGTTTCCCAGAGGCGAGCTTTTTGACATAAGCCTCGCAACCCCAGATCCTGATAAATGTCAAGCTAGGCTGTTTCCCATACCATAACTCATATGGCGTCTTTGAAACTGCCTTGGATGGCACTCGGTTTAGTACCTTTGCAGCTGTTTCCAGTGCAAAACCCCAAAAGGAGTATGGAAGAGTAGCCTGACTCATCATAGAACGAACCATGTCAAGTAACGTTCTATTTCTCCTCTCGGACACACCATTCCATTGCGGTGTTCCTGGCGGAGTGAGCTGTGAGATAATCCCACACTCTTTCAGATAGTCAGTAAATTCTCGACTTAGGTATTCTCCACCTCGATCAGAACGAAGTGCCTTGATATTTCGGCCTAACTGATTTTTGTACTTCATTTTTGAACTCTTTGAACTTGTCAAAAGATTCACTTTTATGTCTCATTAGATAGACATACCCATACCTACTGAAATCATCAGTAAAGGTAATGAAGTACTGATAGCCACCTCTGGCATGTTTACTAAATGGCCCACACACATCACTGTGTATGAGGTCAAGTAAACCTGAAGCCCTTTGACCTTTGTTAGGAAAAGGAGACTTCGTCATTACCCATCAAACAAGCTTTGCATGTATCAAACTCCTCATAGGAGAAAGATCCCAGCAGTCCATGATCATGCAACCGCTTAATGCGTTTCTCGTTTATATGGCCTAAACGACTATGCCATAGCAAGGTGCTGTCATCAGCATACTTGGCTTTCTTATTATCAATGTTTTGTATAGAATTTTCCATGTCCAACATGTATAACCCATTGTTAATTGAACCAGTTGCATACACAATATTATCTACAGATAAAACACACTTTGAAATATTGCATTCAAAGGCAAATCCTTTCCTGACAAGAGCAGGAATAGAGATAATATTCTTGGTGATACTCGGTACAAAATAACAATTGTTTAATTCCAATACAATGCCAGATGGTAAAGAAATGAAATAGTCTCCTACAGCAACAGCAGCAACCCGTGCCCCCGTTTCCAAACGCGTAGGTCTACCTCATGCTGTCCCACCTGCCTTCTTCTCTTGAGTTCCTGTACATTTGAACAAATGTGAACTCCACATGCAGTGTCCAACACCCATGAAATAGAAGAAGATGAAACCATGACTTCCATCACGTATATACCTGAGCCAGAAGCGATGCTTCCCCTCTTATCTCCTTGGAGCGCTTTACAGTCCTTTTTCTAGTGACCCAGCTGGCCACAGTGGAAACACCTATTGTCCTTGGACCGCTTGACCTTCTGTTTCAGAGCCTTACTGTAGTTCTTGACAGGGGCCTTGCCCTTCTTCCCCTTCTTCTTGTTCCTAAAAGGAACCATTAAGACAGAGGTTGAAGGCTTGCCCTTCAGAGTTTCCTCAGTAGTCAAGAGCATATTCAGCAGCTCTGCCGGCGTACAATCGATTTTGTTCATATTAAAGTTAATGATGAACGCATCGAAAGAAGGCGGAAGAGACTGCAGAATAATATCTACAGCAAGCTCCTGGTTGACGGTATGCCCCAGTTTCTCCAGAGCCTCCTTGTGCCCAATCATCTTGAGCACGTGAGCTCCCACTGGGCTCCCCTCAGCCAGTTTGCTCTGAAAGAAGAGCTTCGTCAGATTATAGCGTTCTGTCCTCGCCTGTGCAGCATACAGCATCTTGAGGTTCGCTATAATCTCTATAGCCGACATATCCTCATGCTGACGCTGCAGCGGTGGCGTCATAGACGCTAGCATCAGGCAAGCGACATCAATGCTATCATTGACGTGCTTTTCATAGGCATCACGAACCGCCCTTGCGGCGTTCGCAGCGGGCTGCGGCGGTATCGCCGTCTCGAGGACATACAGTTTCCTCTCTGCCTTAAGAACGATCTTAAGGTGTCCGAACCAGTCAGAGAAGTTCGGCCCAGCAAACTTCTCCCTTTCCAGTAGGGATCGCACATTGAAGCTCATGGTGTTCGTTGCTGCAGGAATCTACAACAATGCAAGAACAGCAAGGTCAGTATCAATGTTCAGAATCAATCCAGGACTTTAAGAAAGATTCTTTTTCTCACTATTTTGTCTGACTGAAAAATCCAGAAAACAGTCCGAAAGAGTAACACTCTTTTAGTGAGATGGGATCCAGATTTCATACTTGGTCTCCGCGTCCCGCTCAGGCGAGATAAGATGCACAGAGATGACAAGCATTAATTTCTGGTAGGCTGTCCCAGCCAATCGCCAACCCGTGCGATTCCCCTTCATCTGGGCAATCCAGCAGACTATGCCAACTGAGTTGGTACAACACAGTCTCTGACCCCACAGATGGCTGCCTCCATGCACTACCATATGCGCCACATATGTAGTCTACATGGTCAAGCTGTCCTGACCTACTCCCTGGACCACCACGTGCTATGCTGAGCAACGAGAAGGGATAAATCCCTACTCTGTAACACGCAGGTGTAATCCCGCACTGTCTGAAGATAGATGGACGTGCCCACTGAGTGGGTTCAACACGGCTCCAACGATAGTCAGAACAGTGAGGTTTCGCGCCAGAAGGCATTACGTGCTTGATATATTAGCGTTGGATTTTAACGGTCTTTTATCTTCTTAACTATCATACAAGGCCTATGGTGATAGCAGAAGATAAACACATGCAATTCTAATTATTTAAGCAATAAATAGAAAGCATGATCTTATGTGGTAAAAGCCCATGAACCCTAGTAAGACCTTAATTTTACTTAAGTCTTCACTTGAGCTCATTTGCATCTCATCTGGTCCAACCCAGGGCCCTAGCGCCAAGAGCACCTCAGGTGCGCCACCAGGTGAATGCTCCTCTGATGTGTGCCTTTGTGCTCTTGTCTAATCAAATACAATTTGATCTATCTAGACAAGTTTGACTCGCAGGTCAATTATACATTATAAATTAAGTACAAATGTGATTCGCAGATCACAAAATAATTTACAAGTTTGATTCCAGGCACGCAGGCCCCAGCACAGCACACATTTAACATGGGCAGTCCACATAAGAATAAATAGACAAGCATCATGGCATCAATCATCATGTGATCCAATCAAGAAATTAAATTTTTGAAAACCCCATAGGCATCAATATTAATTTCCTTATGTGCCCTACAACCTTACAATGGTCCATTGATAGGGATCCACTCATCCATCTAGTTAGATCCTGTGCCCTTGCATGCACCGAGTCCTAACTGACCCGAGTTGACCTAATGGTCAACCATGCATGCGCCAAGGGCTGAACCACCTTCAAGAGTTTTGGCAAGCGGGTGTGACCCCGGGCCTAACTCAAGAGTGTTCATTGGTTGTCTCAACCAGACCTCGCTACACACCTTTGATGCAGTCAACCTATAGCCACCTCATGCTTGCGCACAGGTGCTATCTGGTCAACCCATCTAGGCTGTCAGATGGTCTGATCAGACTAGTTTGATCCATTCTAGATGAAGCTTTCAACCCTATCAACCCATCTAAGGGTTTATTATAGGCGCATCTTAGATCTAGTTGGGCGCGCATGTCATTTAGGGTTTTGTGAAAAACAACAACAACATGCTATAACCGCAACCTACATACATGCGCAAATAGAAACATACTATCATCTAGTATACACGCATGAAGAGTTAACATATGTCAAACAAGATCAACATACATGTAGATGCGCAACCAAGGATCACAAAAATTATCTCACGCAATCATATTACCAAGCTTCAACATCGCTCTGATACCAATTGAAGGGTCCCCTTCAAGGGGGAGCGCATGCATATGAAACCCCTTTCAAGAGGGGGGGCGAAAAAACCCTTTAGGGTGGCGCATCAAAACTTTCAAGCGGAAGCTAGGGTTTTCATGGATCTTAGCAAGATAATATGATCAACAAGATGGAGTTTAGATCTTTACCAAAGCCATGAAGAAGATGGCGACTTGGAAGAGAAAAATCGAAAGGGATCTTCTCCCTAGTTGACGCACACAAGATGATGTGCTTGCTCCTTGGAGATCCTTGTGCTAGCAAGGTCCTTCAAGGGTTGTCGTATGCAAGGGATGAGATGATCCTTTGGCCGAGAGCTCCTTGTCCAAAACCACCTTCTCGTCGATCACCCTCAAGCGAAAGATGCAAGGCGTTGAGACCAGCCTTCCACGTTACCACATGGAAGCGTTTTTCTTTCATTATCGAAAACCGCCTTCCAAAATAGGTAAGTCTCAATGGCTTAAGCGTTCACTCCAAGTGAACGTTCGAAACTTCCTTGCATTGAACCTCTCATTGAACCAAGCGATCACATAGTGAACCGGTTCAATTAGAGTTGGTTCAAAACGCAAATTGAGCCAAGCCACTTGGTCTAGACCATATCAAACCCTAAGGTTCCAGATCCAACCGTCCATCTCCTGATGCTCTTGATCTCACCGATCCAGCATCAACTCTCTCGATCGAGTTGATATGTTAGCGTTGGATTTTAACGGTCTTTTATCTTCTTACTATCAGGCAAATCCTATGGCTATAGCAGAAGATAAACACATGCAATTCTAATTATATAAGCAATAAATAGAAAGCATGATCTTATGTGGTAAAAGCCCATGAACCCTAAGTAAGACCTTAATTTTACTTAAGTCTTCACTTGAGCTCCTTTGCATCTCATCTGGTCCAACCCAGGGCCCTAGCACCAAGAGCACCTCAGGTGCGCCACCAGCTGAATGCCCCTCTTGGATGTGTGCCTTTATGCTCTTGTCTAATCAAAATACATTTTGATCTATCTAGACAAGCTTTGACTCGCAGGTCAATTATACAATAGATTAATGAAAAATGTGATTCGCAGATCACAATAATATTAACTTATAATTAACCAGGCACGCAGGCCCCAGCACAGCACACATTTGGGCAACCCACATAAGATTAAATAAACAAGCATATGGTCTTAATCATCATGTGATCCAATCAAGAAATTAAAATTTTTGAAAACCCCATAGGCATCAATTTTAACTTCCTTATGTGCCCTACAACCTTACAATGGTCCATTGATAGGGATCCACTCATCCATCTAGTTAGATCCTCTGCCCTTGCATGCACCGAGTCCTAACTGACCCGAGTTGACCTAATGGTCAACCATGCATGCGCTAAGAGCTGAACAACCATCAAGAGTTCTGGCAAGCGGGTGTGACCCCGGGCCTAACTCAAGAGTGTTCACTGGTTGTCTCAACCAGACCTCGCTACACCGCCTAAGATGCAATCGACCTATGGCCACCTCGTGCTTGCGCACAGGTGCCATCTGGTCGATCCATCTAGGCTGTCAGATGGTCTGATCAGACTATTGGATCTAACCTAGAGGTGACTTCAGCCCCATCAACCCATCTAAGGGTTTATAGTAGGTGGCACTTTAGATCTATTCATAGGCGCGCAAGTTAGGGTTTTGTTTGATAAAACAACATAAACTAAGCGCCAACACAAGACATGCGACATCATGAACAAACAACATGCGCCTAGATAAGTAAACATCTTACTTTCGCATGGAGAAATAGCATGTCAATTTTCGCATGTGAACAAGATCTAAGCATACATGAAGATGCGCAAACATGGATCACAGAAATATCAAGCAATCATATTAACATGCTTCAACATGCTCTGATACCAATTGTAGGGTCCCCTTCAAGGGGGAGCGCAAACCTGATGCAATCCCTTTCAAGAGGGGGGCGAAAACACTAAGGGGGTGGCGCATAAAATTGCAAGCGGAAGCATGTGTTTTCAACGATCTTAGCATGAGCATATGATCAACTTGAAATGAGTTTAGATCTATACCATAGCCATAGAGTTGGAGGTCGGCTTGGAAGAAGAGATCGAATAGGGGTCTCCTCCACAAGATGCGCACACAAGATGAGAAGTGGCCTTTCTTCTTGTTGCTCCTTGTGCTAGCAAGGACTTCAAGTGCACTTGTCGCGTGAAGGAGATGAAGGATGAACTTGGCGTGGATGAACTCTTCCTTGTCCTCGTCCAAACTCACCACACCGAAAGCAAGAAGCAATCGTTGAGAAGAGACAAGCGTTTTTTTTTTTCATCCAAGTGAGGCGTTGAAGAACCATTTTCGAAACCTCCATTCCCAAAATGGTAAGTCATCACTTCAAACGTTCATGTCTAATGAACCAAAACAAAACGCCAATTCGATTGAACCATGCGTTCACATATGTGAACCGGTTCAATTGAATTCGGTTTTAAAGACTAAATTGAACCAAGCCAAGCAATGGTCTAAATCTCATCTGAACCATGAAGGTTCGAGATCTAACCGTACATCCCTTGATGCCTTTGATCTCACCGATCTAGCATCACTACTCTCGATCGAAGCTTACCGATCTCAAGCCCTAATCAATCAAACATGATCAGGCTAGATCTCACTTACAATCAGAGTTTAAACTCCTTTAAACTGAACCAAAACAATTCAGTCCACACGATCTGACTCAAGAAAGCCATATCATCAATTTGTGCGACCCTGAGGGTTTCCTTTAAATGTCGGTAACGATAACTTACGTTATCACGATCAGTGAGGGGTATCTAGCAACACATCACTGTCTCCCGATATAAAGGAAATAGTCTTCCAAGACTACACCCAAACCATGGCACAAGTGTGAATCAAACTCACAAGGCATGCATGTTTCCTTTGCCACTGGATGTTCTTATTGGATAAGCATGTCAAGCCTGTAACTCCAATACGATGAGCATGATTAGATCAGATGAACATAGTCATCCGGGTATGGCCATACACTTTCTCAATCATCTCATATAAGGGGGGCCCCTTTAGAACATCACACTCCTTAAACAAGGAGACGGCAATCCTTTATCTATCACTAGTGCCCTAACCTGACTCAAGCTCACCATCCAAGATAGTCTATAATCATTATGTTTCAAATGATATTGAACTACCTCAAAACAATGACAATCATCATTTAGAAACACAAGTGATCTCAAGTCAAAGGAAATGTGCCACTTGCTGCTATCAAGGATTATTCACATTGTGACAAACAATTGAATATCCTAAAAGGGTCTGTCCAGTACATCCAATGTACCCATGAGTCTACATCTTATTCCATGCTCGAAGCATCCTATAAGATTAGAACACATATTAGTCTTAACCATATCAAGGCTGTCTCATGTTCACCAAGATATCTCGACTAAGGACTTATAGCCTGTCAGCCTAGCTGAACAGCTTTGAGACATTATTCAGAAGTACACTTATTACAGCAGACAAGGTAACAACCTGAATAATAACCATGCCTTTTATAAACATAAGAGTTTATTACATGATACTTTTACAATCCCAAGGCCTCAAACATTAGCCTTAAGGGCATACCCCAACAGTGTGTGGGCCATTTAGTAAACATGCCAGAGGTGGCTATCAGTACTTCATTACCTTTACTGATGATTTCAGTAGATATGGTTATGTCTATCTTATGAGACATAAGAGTGAATCTTTTGACAAGTTCAAAGAGTTCAAAAATGAAGTACAAAATCAGCTAGGCCGAAATATCAAGGCACTTCGTTCTGATCGAGGTGGAGAATACTTGAGTCATGCGTTTACTGACTATCTAAAAGAGTGTGGGATTATCTCACAGCTCACTCCGCCAGGAACACCGCAATGGAATGGTGTGTCCGAGAGGAGAAATAGAACGTTACTAGACATGGTTCGTTCTATGATGAGTCAGGCTACTCTACCTTACTCCTTTTGGGGATTTGCACTGGAAACAGCTGCAAAGGTACTAAACCGAGTGCCATCCAAGGCAGTTTCAAAGACTCCATATGAATTATGGTATGGGAAACAGCCGAGCTTGACATTTATCAAGATCTGGGGTTGCGAGACTTATGTTAAAAAGCTCGCCTCTGGGAAACTAGAGAGCAGATCTGAGAAATGTATCTTTGTCGGTTACCCTAAGGAAACTAAGGGTTATTATTTCTACGATCCCAAAGAGAACAAAGTATTTGTTGCTCGGACGGCCATTTTTCTTGAGAAGGAATTTCTTCTGCAAGAGGCCAGTGGGAGAGAAATAAAGCTGGATGAGAATCCAGAGGAAGGACAAAGTAGTCAAGCTCAATTGGATGAGCCTGAGCCAGTGGATCAGGTTATTGCACAACCTGAGGCTCAGATATCACGGGAACCGCGTAGATCGGGAAGGATCCGTCGACAGCCTGAGTGCTATGACGGAGTCTACATCATTGATAATGATGAACCCCTTACTTATGCGGATGCGGTCAGTGGACCGGAGTCAGCTAGGTGGCTTGAAGCTATGCGAGCCGAGATGGACTCCATGTCAGATAACCAAGTCTGGGATTTGGTTGATCCGCCTCCGGGAGTAATCCCTATAGGCTATAAATGGATCTTCAAGAAGAAGATTGACATGGATGGTAACGTGGATACCTATAAAGGCAGGCTAGTTGCAAAAGGTTTCAAACAAATCTACGGGATAGATTATGATGAAACTTTCTCTCCTGTAGCCATGTTCAAGTCTATTCGGATTCTTTTCGCAATAGCAGCATATTACGATTATGAGATCTGGCAAATGGATGTGAAGACCGCTTTCCTTAATGGAAAACTGGATGAGGATGTGTATATGACACAACCTGAAGGTTTCACTAATCCATCAGATCGTCATAAAATATGCAAGTTAAAGAAGTCCATTTATGGACTTAAACAAGCATCTAGAAGCTGGAATATTCGTTTTGATGAATCAATCTGTGAATTTGGTTTCATCAAGAATGAAGATGACCCGTGTGTATATAAGAGGTTTAGTGGGAGCGTGATTACTTTCCTAGTCCTCTACGTCGATGATATCTTAATCATTGGAAACGATATTCCTGAAATGAATGCTGTTAAAGCATGGCTAAGGAAATGTTTCCAGATGAAAGATTTAGGAGAAGCAGCCTATGTATTAGGTGTGAAGATCTACAGGGATAGATCTAAGAGGCTTCTCGGGCTGTGCCAGAGTACTTACATCGATAAAGTCCTGGAAAGATTCCATTTAGAGAATTCTAAAAGAGGATATCTTCCAGTCAGACATGGTCTGAATCTTTCAAAGAGTCAGTGTCCACAAGCACAGACTGAGAAAGATGAAATGGACAATACGCCTTATGCTTCGGCTATTGGGTCCATTATGTATGCGATGTTGTGTAGGCGACTTCTTCATCTTGTGTGCGCATCCTTTGGAGGAGATCCCTATTGCTCTCTGCTTCCAAGACGCCATCTAGAAATGGCATCGGTATGACATCTTCTATGTTTGCAATCGGTTTAACAAGTTGATCATATGTTATGCATGAATCCGATCCCCTAGAAACCCTCTTCCGCTGTTTAAAAATCTTATAGGCGCCATGCTTTAGGGTTTCGCCCCCTTCTGGGGCCTTTCAATTGGTATCAGAGCGGTTATATGCATGATTTATATGATTGCTGAACTGAAGTGATCCATGTTTGCGCAACACCTTAGATCTAAACTACATGAAGTATGATTTTTTATCATTAGCGCATGTATCTTGTTGGCGCATACATTTAGTTTTTCTCAAAAACTTCTTGACTTGCGCGACCTGCATTAGATCTAAGAGCGCCTACTATAAACCCTTAGACGGGTTAGTAGGGTTGAAGTCATCTCTAGTTAAGATCCAACTAGTCTGATCAGACCATCTGACAGCCTAGATGGGTCGACCAGATGGCACCTATGCGCAAGCATAACGTGGCTATAGGTCGACTGCATCAAAGGCGTGTAGCGAGGTCTGGTTGAGACAACTAGTGAACACGCATGAGTTAGGCCCGGGGTTACACCCGCTTGCCAAAACTCATGTAGGTTGTTCAGCCCTAGCGCATGCATAGTTGACCACTGGGTCGACTCAAGTCAGTTAGGACTTGGTGCATGCAAGGGCAGTGGATCTGACTAGGTCTGATGAGTGGATCCCTATTAATGGACCGTTGTAAGGTAGTAGGGCACATAAGGAAAATAAAATTGATGCCAATGGGGTTTTCAAAATTTTATTTTCATGAATGGATCACATGTTGATTGTAAGCATATGCTTGTTTATTTAATCTTATGTGGGACGCCTAATTAATGTGTGCTGTGCTGGGGCCTGCGTGCCTGGTTAAAATTTGTAAATTAATTTTTGTTGTGATCTGCGCATCACATTGCATTTAATTTATAAAATGTTATTGACCTGCGAGTCAATCTTGTCTAGATAGATTAATTTGTAAATTAATCAGACAAGAGCACAGAGCACACTTGGCAGTGGCGCATGCAGCAGTGGCTTGACCAGGTGGGAGGTCCAGGGTTCGACTCTGGGACCAGGCGCATTTTCCCATGTAGGCGCATCTGAGCTGCAGATGGCGCTTGGGCCCTGGGTTGGGCCAGATGAGAAGCAAAAGACCCATGAAGAAAAGCAAGTGAAGACTTAAGTTTAATTTAAGGTCTTACTTAGGCTTAATGGGCTTTTACCACATAAGATCAGCATGCTTTCTATTTATTGCTTTTATAATTAGAATTGCATGAGTTTATCTTCTGCTATCACCATAGGAATTGCATGATAGTCAAGAAGATAAAAGACCGTTAAAATCCAACGCTAAAATATCAAGCTCGTAAGCCTTCTGACGCGAAACCTCACTGTTCTGACTATCGTTGGAGCCGTGTTGTACCCACTCAGTGGGCACGTCCATCTATCTTCAGACGGTGCGGGATTACACCTGCGTGTTACAGAGAAGGGATTTATCACTTCTCGTTGCTCAGCATAGCACGTGGTGGTCCAGGGAGTAGGTCGGGTTAGCTTGACCGTGTAGGCTACATATGTGGCGCATATGGTAGCACATGGAGGCAGCCATCTGTGGGATCAGAGACTGTGTTGTACTAACTCAGTTGGCACAGTCTGCTAGATTGCCCAGATGAAGGGGAATCGCACGGGTTGGCGATTGGCAGGGACTGCCTACCAGAAATTAGTGCTTGTACTCTCTGTGCATCTTATCTCGCCTGAGCGGGACGCGGAGACCAAGTATGAAATCTGGATCCCATCTCACTAAAAGAGTTCTACTCTTTCGGGCTATTTTTGCTGGATTTTTCAGCCAGATAAAATAGTGAGAAAAGAATCATTCTTAAGTCCTGAATTGATTCTTTACATTGATACTGACCTTGCTGTTCTTGCATTGTTGTAGATTCCTGCAGCAACGAACACCATGAACTTCAATGTGCGATCCCTACTGGAAAGGGAGAAGTTTGCTGGGCCGAACTTCTCAGACTGGTTCAGACACCTTAAGATTGTTCTTAAGGCAGAGAGGAAACTGTATGTCCTCGAGACGGCGATACCGCCTCAACCCGCTCAGAACGCCTCAAGGGCGGTACGGGAAGCTTATGAAAAGCACGTCAATGATAGCATTGATGTCGCTTGCCTGATGCTAGCGTCTATGACGCCACCGCTGCAGCGTCAGCATGAGGATATGTCGGCTATAGAGATTATAGCGAACCTCAAGATGCTGTATGCTGCACGGGCGAGGACAGAACGCTATAATTTGACAAAGCTGTTCTTTCAGAGCAAACTGGCTGAAGGGAGCCCAGTGGGAGCTCACGTGCTTAAGATGATTGGGCACAAGTAGGCTCTAGAGAAACTGGGGCATACCATCAATCAGGAGCTTGCTGTAGACATTATTCTGCAGTCTCTCCCGCCTTCTTTCGATGCGTTCATCATTAACTTTAATATGAACAAAATCAATTGTACTCCGGCAGAGCTGCTGAATATGCTCTTGACTACTGAGGAGACTCTGAAGGGAAAGCCTTCAACCTCTGTCTTGATGTTTCCTTCAAGGAACAAGAAGAAGGGGAAGAAGGGCAAGGCCCCTGTCAAGAGTTACAGCAAGGCTCTAAAGCAAAAGGTCAAGCGGTCGAAGGAATACAGATGTTTCCACTGTGGCCAGCTGGGTCACTGGAAAAAGGACTGTAAAGCGCTCCAAGGAGACAAGAGGGGAAGCATCGCTTCTGGCTCAGGTATATACGTGACGGAAGTCATGGTTTCATCTTCTTCTATTTCATGGGTGTTGGACACTGCATGTGGAGTTCATATTTGTTCAAATGTACAGGAACTCAAGAGAAGAAGACAGGTGGGACAGCATGAGGTGGACCTACGAGTTGGAAACGGGGCACGGGTTGCTGCTGTTGCTGTAGGAGACTATTTCATCTCTTTGCCATCTGGGCTTGTATTAGAACTGAACAATTGTTACTTTGTTCCCTGCATTATTAAAAATATTATCTCCATTCCTGCTCTTGTCAGGAAGGGGTTTTCCTTTGAATGCAATATTTCAAAGTGTGTTCTATCTTTAGATAATATTGTTTATGCTACTGGTTCAATTAACAATGGGTTATTCATGTTGGACATGGAATGTTCTATACACAATATTGATATTAAGAAAGCCAAGTATGCTGATGATAGCACCTTGCTATGGCATAGTCGTTTAGGCCATATTAACAAGAAGCGCATTAAGCGGTTGCATGATAATGGACTGCTGGGATCATTCTCCTATGAGGAGATTGATACATGCAAGGCTTGTTTAATGGGTAAAATGACGAAGCCACCTTTTCCTAACAAAGGTCAAAGGACTTCAAGTTTACTTGACCTTATACACAGTGATGTGTGTGGGCCATTTAGTAAACATGCCAGAGGTGGCTATCAGTACTTCATAACCTTTACTGATGATTTCAGTAGATATGGGTATGTCTATCTTATGAGACATAAGAGTGAATCTTTTGACAAGTTCAAAGAGTTCAAGAATGAAGTACAAAATCAGCATGGCCGAAATATCAAGGCACTTCATTCTGATCGAGGTGGAGAATACCTAAGTCGAGAGTTTACTGACTATCTGAAGGAGTGTGGGATTATCTCACAGCTCACTCCGCCAGGAACACCGCAATGGAATGGTGTGTCCGAGAGGAGAAATAGAACGTTACTTGATATGGTTCGTTCTATGATGAGTCAGGCTACTCTTCCATACTCCTTTTGGGGATTTGCACTGGAAACAGCTGCAAAGGTACTAAACCGAGTGCCATCCAAGGCAGTTTCAAAGACGTCATATGAGTTATGGTATGGGAAACAGCCGAGCTTGACATTTATCAGGATCTGGGGCTGCGAGGCTTATGTCAAAAAGCTCGCCTCTGGGAAACTAGAGAGCAGATCTGAGAAATGTATCTTTGTCGGTTACCCTAAGGAAACTAAGGGTTATTATTTCTACGATCCCAAAGAGAACAAGGTGTTTGTTGCTCGGACGGCCATATTTCTTGAGAAGGAGTTTCTTCTGCAAGAGGCCAGTGGGAGAGAAATAAAACTGGATGAGAATCCAGAGGAAGGACAAAGTGCTCAAGCGCAGTTGGATGAGCCTGAGCCGGTAGAACAGGTTATTGAACAACCTGAGGCTCAGATATCACGGGAACCGCGAAGATCGGGAAGGATCCGTCGACAGCCTGAGCGCTATGACGGAGTCTACATCATTGATAATGATGAACCCCTAACTTATGCGGATGCGGTCAGTGGACCGGACTCAGCGAGATGGCTTGAAGCTATGCGCGCCGAGATGGACTCCATGTCAGATAACCAAGTTTGGGATTTGGTTGATCCGCCTCCGGGAGTAATCCCTATAGGCTGTAAATGGATCTTCAAGAAGAAGATTGACATGGATGGTAACGTGGTTACCTATAAAGGCAGGCTAGTTGCGAAAGGTTTCAAACAAATCTATGGGATAGATTATGATGAAACTTTCTCACCTGTAGCTATGTTTAAGTCTATTCGGATTCTTTTCGCGATAGCAGCATATTACGATTATGAGATCTGGCAAATGGATGTGAAGACAGCTTTCCTTAATGGAAATCTGGATGAGGATGTGTATATGACACAACCAGAAGGTTTCACTAATCCATCAGATCGTCATAAGATATGCAAGTTAAAGAAGTCTATTTATGGACTTAAACAAGCATCGAGAAGCTGGAATATTCGTTTTGATGAATCAATCAGTGAATTTGGCTTCATCAAGAACGAAGATGACCCGTGTGTATATAAGAGGTTTAGTGGGAGCGTGATTACTTTCCTAGTCCTCTACGTCGATGATATCTTGATCATTGGAAACGATATTCCTGAAATGCATGCGGTTAAGGCATGGTTAAGGAAATGTTTTCAGATGAAAGATTTGGGAGAAGCAGCCTATGTATTAGGTGTGAAGATCTACAGGGATAGATCTAAGAGGCTTCTCGGGCTGTGCCAGAGTACTTACATCGATAAAGTCCTGGAGAGATTTCATTTAGAGAATTCTAAAAGAGGATATCTTCCAGTCAGACATGGTCTGAATCTTTCGAAGAGTCAGTGTCCACAAACACAGACTGAGAAAGATGAAATGGACAATACGCCTTATGCTTCGGCTATTGGGTCCATTATGTATGCGATGTTGTGTACTCGCCCAGACGTCGCTTACGGGTTAAGCGTGACCAGTCGGTTCCAAAGTAATCCAGGCATGGCGCACTGGATTGCAGTCAAGAACATTTTAAAATATCTGCGGAGGACCAAAGATATGTTCTTGATATATGGTGGTCAGGAAGAACTCAGTATAGAAGGATATACTGACGCTTCGTTCCAGTCTGACCAGGATGATTTCCGATCGCAATCAGGCTATGTTTTTAGCTTGAATGGAGGAGCAGTGGTGTGGAAGAGTTTCAAACAGTCAATCGTTGCTGATTCCACAACAGAAGCCGAGTATGTTGCAGCCTCGGAAGCATCCAAGGAGGCAGTGTGGATTCGTAAGTTCGTGAGAGAACTTGGTGTTGTTCCTTCGAGTGCAGATCCTTTGGTTATCTTCTGTGATAACACTGGAGCAATCGCACAAGCAAAGGAACCACGGTCGCACCAGAAGTCCAAGCACATACAGAGACGGTTTCACTTGATCAGGGAGATCATAGATCGTGGCGAGATCAAAGTCTGCAAGGTTCATACAGATGACAATCTGGCAGACCCACTTACCAAGCCTCTGGCGCAGCAGAAGCATGAGAAGCACTGTAATAATATGGGTTTGAGATTCCTCAACCATTAGATTAAGTGCAAGTGGGAGATTGTTGGGGTATGCCCTTAAGGCTAATGTTTGAGGCCTTGGGATTGTAACAGTATCATGTATAAACTCTTACGTTTATAAAGGCAATGGTTGTTATTCAGTTGGTTACATTGTCTGCTGCAATAATTGTACTTCTGAATAATGTCTCAAAGCTGTTCAGCTAGGCTGACATGCTGTAATGTCCTTAGTCGAGATATCTTGGTGAACATGAGACAACCTTGATATGATTGAGACTAATATGTGCTCTAATCTTATAGGATGCTTCGAGCATGGAATGAGATGTAGACTCATGGGTACATTGGATGTACTGGACAGACCCTACTAGGATATTCAATTGCTTGTCACAATGTGAATAATCCTTGATTGCAACAAGTGGCACATTTCCTCTGACTTGAGATCACTTGTGTTTCTAAATGATGATTGTCATTGTTTTGAGGTAGTTCAATATCATTTGAAACATAATGGTTATAGACTATCTTGGATGGTGAATTTGAGTCATGTTAGGGCGCTAGTGATAGATTCAGGATTGCCGTCTCCTTAATTGGAGTGTGATGTTCTAAAGGGGCCCCACTGCATGAGATGATTGAGAAAGTGTATGGCCATACCCAGGTGACTATGTTCATCTGATCTAATCATGCTCATCATATTGGAGCTACAGGCTTGACACGCTTGTCCAATAAGAACATCCAGTGGCAAAGGAATCATGTATGCCTTGTGAGTTGATTCACACTTGTGCTGTGGTTTGGGTGTAGTCTTGGAAGACTCTTTTCTTTATATCGGGAGACAGTGATGTGTTGCTAGATACCCCTCACTGATCGTGATAATGTGAGTTATCGTTACCGACATTTAAAGAAAACCCTCAGGGTCGCACAATTTGATGATATGGCTTACTTAAGTCAGATCGTATGGACTGAATTGTTTGGGTTCAGTTTAAAGGGATTTAGTCTCTGATTGTAAGTGAGATCTAGTCTGATTATGTTTGATTGATTAGGGCTTGAGATCGGTAAGCTTCGATCGAGAGAATGGATGCTGGATCAGTGAGATCAGCAGCATCAAGAGATCAACGGTTAGATCTGGAACCTTAGGGTTTAATTGTGATCTAGACCATATCGCTTGGGTTATTTGGTCTTTGGACCAAACCAAATTGAACCAGCTCATTAAGTGAGCGTGTGGTTCAAATGGAGAGGAGTTTGCGATTGGGGTAAACCCATGATCGCATGTGAGTAAGTGGCTTTCTATTTTTAGAAAGCATGATCACATACGTGACCATCACTCACGTTCACGCCTAAGGCGCTCTACTCCCTCGCTTCTCCTCCTCTCTCGTCGCCAGCAAGCTCTCTCTTGTGTGGTGAAGAGGTTGACGAAAAAGGAGAAGGAAGAAATCGCCAAGCAAAGGATTCTCTTCCCTTCCATACGACAAGGACCTTTTGGAACCTTGCTAGCACAAGGAGCACCATCAGAGTAGGCGACTTCTTCATCTTGTGTGCGCATCCTTTGGAGGAGATCCCTATCGCTCTCTGCTTCCAAGACGCCATCTAGAAATGGCATCGGTATGACATCTTCTATGTTTGCAATCGGTTTAACAAGTTGATCATATGTTATGCATGAATCCGATCCCCTAGAAACCCTCTTCCGCTGTTTAAAAATCTTATAGGCGCCATGCTTTAGGGTGATAGATCGCCTACTTTCTTGTTGCTCCTTGTGCTAGCAAGGATCCAAGATCTCCTGATCGAATGAAGGGAGAAGAGATGATCTTTCTTGCTTGGTCGAATCCTTCTCTTGTCGTCAACACTCACACACGAGAGTGAGTTGTCGTGTGCCAAAGGGGAGGGCGAGAGGCGAGAATAGGGAGACCTATTCGAACGTGAGGCGTGGTCTCATTTTGAGATCATGGCTTCTAAAAATAGCAAGCCACCACATGCGATCATGTGTTCACACCAAGTGAACGATCGCAATTTCCTCTCCCCTTGAACCATGCGCTCACTTGATGAGCCGGTTCATTTCATTTGGTTCAAGGACCAAATTAAGCCAAGCCTTGATCCAGACCACATTAAACCAAAAGGCTCAAGATCTGACCATTCATCTCTTGATGCTCTTGATCTCACCGATCTAGCATCCAATCTCTCGATCGAAGCTTACCGATCTCAAGCCCTAATCAATCAAACATGATCAGACCAGATCTCACTTACAATCAGAGTTTAAATCCCATTAAACTGAACCAAAACAATTCAGTCCACACGATCTGACTCAAGTAAGCTATATCATCAAATTGTGCGACCCTAAGGGTTTCCTTTAAATGTCGGTAACGATAACTTACGTTATCACGATTAGTGAGGGGTATCTAGCAACACATCACTGTCTCCCAATATAAAGGAAAGAGTCTTCCAAGACTACACCCAAACCACAGCACAAGTGTGAACCCAAGTCACTTGACATATGTGTTTCCTTTGCCACTGGATGTTCTTATTGGACAAGCGTGTCAAGCCTGTAATTCCAATATGATGAGAATGATTAGATCAGATGAAACATAGTCATCTGGGTATGGCCATACACTTTCTCAATCATCTCATACAGGGGGCCCCTATAGAACATCACACTCCAATCAAGGAGACGGCAATCCTATATCTATCACTAGTGCCCTAACATGACTCATGCTCACTATCCAAGATAGTCTATAACCATTATGTTTCAAATGATATTGAACTACCTCAAAACAATGCCAATCATCATTTAGAAACACAAGTGATCTCAAGTCAGAGGAAATATGCCACTTGTTTGCATATAAGGATTATTCACATTGTGACAAGCAATTGAATATCCTAAGTAGGGTCTGTCCAGTACATCCAATGTACCCATGAGTCTACATCTTATTCCATACTCGAAGCATCTTATAAGATTAGAACAAATATTAGTCTCAATCATATCAAGGCTGTCTCATGTTCACCAAGATATCTCGACTAAGGACAAAACTGCATGTCAGCCAAGCTGAACAGCATTGAGACATTATTCAGAAGTATACATATTGCAGTAGATGATGTAACAACCTGAATAACAACCATTGCCTTTATAAACATAGAGTTTAGACATGATACTGAAATAATCCCAAGGCCTCAAACATTAGCCTTAAGGGCATACCCCAACAATAATATGCCGCTATCGCGAGAATAATCCAAATAGACTTGAACATGGCTACAGGAGAGAAAGTTTCATCATAATCTATCCCGTAGATTTGTTTGAAACCTTTCGCAACTAGCCTGCCTTTATAGGTAACCACATTACCATCCATGTCAATCTTCTTCTTGAAGATCCACTTACAGCCTATAGGGATTACTCCAGGAGGCGGATCAACCAAATCCCAAACTTGGTTATCTGACATGGAGTCCATCTCGGCTCGCATAGCTTCAAGCCATCTCGCTGATTCCGGTCCACTGACCGCATCCGCATAAGTGAGGGGTTCATCATCAATGATGTAGACTCCGTCATAGCGCTCAGGCTGTCGATGGATCCTTCCCGATCTTCGCGGTTCCCATGATATCTGAGCCTCAGGTTGCTCAGTTACCTGATCTACTGGCTCAGGCTCATCCAACTGTGCTTGACTACTTTGTCCTTCTTCTGGATTCTCATCCAGCTTTATTTCTCTCCCACTAGCTTCTTGCAGAAGAAATTCTTTCTCAAGAAAAATAGCCGTCCGAGCAACAAATACTTTGTTCTCTTTGGGATTGTAGAAATAATAACCCTTAGTTTCCTTAGGGTAACCGACAAAGATACATTTCTCAGATCTGCTCTCTAGTTTCCCAGAGGCGAGCTTTTTGACATAAGCCTCGCAACCCCAGATCTTAATAAAAGTCAAGCTCGGCTGTTTCCCATACCATAACTCATATGGAGTCTTTGAAACTGCCTTGGATGGCACTCGGTTTAGTCCCTTTGCAGCTGTTTCCAGTGCAAATCCCCAAAAGGAGTAAGGTAGAGTAGCCTGACTCATCATAGAACGAACCATATCCAGTAATGTTCTATTTCTCCTCTCGGACACACCATTCCATTGCGGTGTTCCTGGCGGAGTGAGCTGTGAGATAATCCCACACTCCTTCAGATAGTCAGTAAACTCATGACTCAAGTATTCTCCACCTCGATCTGAACGAAGTGCCTTGATATTTCGGCCTAGCTGATTTTGTACTTCATTTTTGAACTCTTTGAACTTGTCAAAAGATTCACTCTTATGTCTCATTAGATAGACATAACCATACCTACTGAAATCATCAGTAAAGGTAATGAAGTATGAATAGCCACCTCTGGCATGTTTACTAAATGGCCCACACACCACTGTGAATGAGGTCAAGTAAACCTGAAGCCCTTTGACCTTTGTTAGAAAAAGGAGACTTCGTCATTTTACCCATTAAAGAAGCTTTGCATGTATCAAGCTCCTCATAGGAGAATGATCCCAGCAGTCCATGTTCATGCAACCGCTTAATGCGCTTCTTGTTAATATGGCCTAAACGACTATGCCATAGCAAGGTGCTGTCATCAGCATACTTGGCTTTCTTAATATCAATCTGTTGTATTGAACATTCCATGTCCAACATGAATAACCCATTGTTAATTGACCCAGTAGCATAAACAATATTATCAAAAGAAATATAACACTTTGAAATCTTTCATTCAAAGGAAAACCCTTTCCTGACAAGAGCAGGAATAGAGATAATATTCTTAGTTATGCTCGGTACAAAATAACAATTGTCCAGTTCTAATACAAGACCAGATGGTAAAGAGATGTGATAAACTCCTACAGCAACAGCAGCAACCCGTGCCCCGTTTCCTACTCGTAGGTCCACCTCATGCTGTCCCACCTGTCTTCTTCTCTTGAGTTCCTGTACATTTGAACAAATGTGAACTCCACATGCAGTGTCTAACACCCATGAAATAGAAGAAGATAACATGACTTCAGTCACGTAAATACCTGAGCCAGAAGCGAAAGAGTTGCTTCCCTTCTTATCTCCTTGGAGCGTTTTACAGTCCTTTTTCCAGTGACCCAGCTAGCCACAATGGAAACATCTGTATTCCTTTGACCGCTTTACTTTTTGCTTCAGAGCCTTGTTGTAGCTCTTGACAGGGGCTTTGCCCTTCTTCCCCTTCTTCTTGTTCCTAGAAGGAAACATTAGGACAGAGGATGAAGGCGTTCCCTTCTCACGAGACTGAGTCTGCTCTGTAGTCAAGAGCATGTTCAGTAACTCTGCCGGGGTACAGTCGATCTTGTTCATATTAAAATTAATAATGAATGGATCGAAAGAGGCCGGGAGAGACTGCAAGATGATATCTACAACAAGCTCCTGATTGATGGTGTGTCCCAGTTTCTCTAGAGCCTCCTTGTACCCAATCATCTTGAGTACGTGAGCTCCAACTGGACTTCCTTCAGTCAGTTTGCTCTGAAAGAAAAGTTTCGTCAAATTATAGCGTTCAGTCCTTGCCTGTGCAGCATACAGCAGCTTGAGGTTTGCTATAATTTCTATAGCTGATAAATCCTCATGCTGACGCTGCAGCTGTGGCGTCATAGACGCTAGCATAAGGCAATCGACATCAATGCTATCATTGACATGCTTTTCATAAGCTTCCCGAACCGCCCTTGCGGCGTTCGCAGCGGGTTGAGGCGGTATAGCCGTCTCGAGGACATACAGTTTCCTCTCAGCCTTAAGAACAATCTTAAGGTGTCCGTACCAGTCTGAGAAGTTTGGCCCAGCAAACTTCTCCCTTTCCAGTAGGGATCGCACATTGAAGGCTGTGGTGTTTGTTGCTGCAGTAATCTACAACAATGCAAGAACAGCAAGGTCAGTATCAATGTTAGAATCAATTCAGGACTTAAGAATGATTCTTTTCTCACTATTTTATCTGGCTGAAAAATCCAGCAAAACAGCCCGAAAGAGTAAAACTCTTTTAGTGAGATGGGATCCAGATTTCATACTTGGTCTCCGCGTCCCGCTCAGGCGAGATAAGATGCACAGAGAGTACAAGTACTAATTTCTGGTAGGCAATCCCTGCCAATCGCCAACCCATGCGATTCCCCTTCATCTGGGCAATCCAGCAGACTGTGCCAACTGAGTTGGTACAACACAGTCTCTGATCCCACAGATGGCTGCCTCCATATGGCTACCATATGCTCAATATGTAGCCAACATGGTCAAGCTGACCCGACCTACTCCCTGGACCACCACGTGCTATGCTGAGCAACGAGAAGCGATAAATCCCTTCTCTGTAACACGCAGGTGTAATCACACACCGTCTGAAGATAGATGGGCGTGCCCACTGAGTGGGTACAACACGGCCCCAACGATAGTCAGAACAGTGAGGTTTCGCGTCAGAAGGCTATCGTGCTTGATATTTCGCGTTGGATTTTAACGGTCCTTTTATCTTCTTACTATCATTCAAATCCTATGGTGATAGCAGAAGAATAAATCATGCAGTTACTAAATTACTTAAACAGTAAATTAAAAGCATGATGATCTTATGTGGTAAAAGCCCATTAAGCCTAAGTAAGACCTTAATAAACTTAAGTCTTCACTTGAGCTCTTCATGGGTCTTTTGCATTTCCTCTGGCCCAACCCGGGCCCAAGCGCCCACTGCAGCTCAGGTGCGCCCACCAGGTAAAATGTGCCTGTCCTAGAGTCGAACCCTAGACCTCCCACTGGTGAAGCCACTTGCTGCATGCGCCTCTGCCAAGTGTGCTCTGTGCTCATGTCTGATTAAATTACAATTTAATCTATCTAGACACGATTGACTCGCAGGTCAATTACATTTTATAAATTAATTAAAATGTGATGCGCAGATCACAATAATAATTTACAAATAATACCTCCAGGCACGCAGGCCCCAGCACAGCACACATTAATTGGGCAGCCCACATAAGATGAAATAAACATTCATTCATGTTATACAAACAACATGTGATCCAATCAAGAAAATAAAATTTTCGAAAATCCCATTGGCATCAATTTTATTTCCTTATGTTCCCTACTACCTTACAACGGTCCATTAATAGGGATCCACTCATCAGACCTAGTCAGACCCACTGCCCTTGCATGCACCAAGTCATAACCGACTTGAGTCGACCTCATGGTCAACAATGCATGTCTTAAGGGCTGAACGTCCCTCATGAGTTTTGGCAAGCGGGTGTGACCCCGGGCCTAAATCATGAGCATTCACTGGTTGTCTCAATCAGACATCGCTACACGCCCAGTATGCAGTCGACCTATAGCCACCTCATGCTTGCGCATAGGTGCCATCTGGTCGACCCATCTAGGCTGTCAGATGGTCTGATCAGACTGTTGGGTCTAGATTGGATGATGATTTCAACCCTAATAACCCGTCTAAGGTTTTATAGCAGGTGCTCATAGATCTAGATGGAGCGCGCAAGATGTTAAGTTTTTACAAAAACACGTTAACATGCGCCAACAAGTAAAAACATACATCATGTAATTTCGCAAACTAACATGTAGTTGCGCAAGATGATAACTTCTAGATCTACATATTAAACGCAACGCAAACTAGGATCACAAATTAACATCAAGCAATCATATGATTCATACGATACCAGGCTCTGATACCAATTGAAAGTTCCCTAAAGGAAAGGGGGCGAAACCCTAATAGCATGCGCAAATAAAACTTTTCTAGGGTTTCATGAGGATCGAATAGTATGAACATATGATCAACTTAAGATTGAAAGCATAGAGATGCGTTACCATTGCCATTTCTTGGATGGCGTCTTGGAATCAAAGAATCGAATGCTTCTTCTCCAAAGGCAACGCACACAAGGTGAAGATGGCTTTCTCCTTGTCGTCCTTTGTGCTAGCAAAGATCTTCAAGTGTCCTTGTCGCGTGAAGGAGATTTTTTTAGAGAATGACCTCTTGCTTGCCGAATGGTTTTTCTCTCTTGGCGTGAAGACAACCCAAGTCGAGAGAGGAAGAGGCGATGCATTGAGGCGTTGTGGAGTTGTGGCGTTACATGACTTCCAAAAATAGAAAGTCATGAAGCCATGCGCCCACGCCATGATAACCGACCTAAACGCCTTCATATTGAACCATGCGTTCACACATGTGAACCGGTTCAAACCAATTCGGTTCAATTGCATTTGGTTCAAAGACCAAATCAAACCAGCATTGGTTCAGATCTTATCAAACCAAATGGTTTAAGATCTAACCGTTCATCTCTTGATGCTCTTGATCTCACCGATCTAGCATCAATTCTCTCGATCGAAGCTTACCGATCTCAAGCCCTAATCAATCAAACATGATCAGACCAGATCTCACTTACAATCAGAGTTTAAACTCCTTTAAACTGAACCAAAACAATTCAGTCCACACGATCAGACATAAGAAAGCCATATCATCAAATTGTGCGACCCTAAGGGTTTCCTTTAAATGTCGGTAACGATAACTCACGTTATCACGATCAGTGAGGGGTATCTAGCAACACATCACTGTCTCCCGATATAAAGGAAAGAGTCTTCCAAGACTACACCCAAACCACAGCACAAGTGTGAACCCAAGTCACTTGACATATGTGCTTCCTTTGCCACTGGATGTTCTTATTGGACAAGCGTGTCAAGCCTGTAATTCCAATATGATGAGAATGATTAGATCAGATGAAACATAGTCATCTGGGTATGGCCATACACTTTCTCAATCATCTCATCCAGGGGGCCCCTATAGAACATCACACTCCAATCAAGGAGACGGCAATCCTATATCTATCACTAGTGTCCTAACATGACTCATGCTCACTATCCAAGATAGTCTATAACCATTATGTTTCAAATGATATTGAACTACCTCAAAACAATGCCAATCATCATTTAGAAACACAAGTGATCTCAAGTCAGAGGAAATATGCCACTTGTTTGCATATAAGGATTATTCACATTGTGACAAGCAATTGAATATCCTAAGTAGGGTCTGTCCAGTACATCCAATGTACCCATGAGTCTACATCTTATTCCATGCTCGAAGCATCCTATAAGATTAGAACACATATTAGTCTCAATCATATCAAGGCTGTCTCATGTTCACCAAGATATCTCGACTAAGGACAATACTGCATGTCAGCCAAGCTGAACAGCATTGAGACATTATTCAGAAGTATACATATTGCAGCAGATGATGTAACAACCTGAATAACAACCATTGCCTTTATAAACATAGAGTTTATACATGATACTGAAATAATCCCAAGGCCTCAAAAATTAGCCTTAAGGGCATACTCCAACAGTATTCACGCTTAGTGAACAAACCGCAATGTTCTCCTCTTTGAACCATGCGCTCACTTGATGAGCTGGTTCAATTGGATTTGGTTCAAAGACCAAATTAAGCCAAGCATTGGTCTAGATCAAATTAAACCATAAGGCTCAAGATCTAACCATTCATCTCTTGATGCTCTTGATCTCACCGATCTAGCATCAATTCTCTCGATCGAAGCTTACCGATCTCAAGCCCTAATCAATCAAACATGATCAGACCAGATCTCACTTACAATCAGAGTTTAAACTCCTTTAAACTGAACCAAAACAATTCAGTCCACACGATCTGACATAAGTAAGCCATATCATCAAATTGTGCGACCCTAAGGGTTTCCTTTAAATGTCGGTAACGATAACTTACGTTATCACGATCAGTGAGGGGTATCTAGCAACACATCACTGTCTCCCGATATAAAGGAAAGAGTCTTCCAAGACTACACCCAAACCACAGCACAAGTGTGAACCCAAGTCACTTGACATATGTGTTTCCTTTGCCACTGGATGTTCTTATTGGACAAGCGTGTCAAGCCTGTAATTCCAATATGATGAGAATGATTAGATCAGATGAGCATAGTCATCTGGGTATGGCCATACACTTTCTCAATCATCTCATCCAGGGGGCCCCTATAGAACATCACACTCCAAACAAGGAGATGGCAATCCTATATCTATCACTAGTGCCCTAACATGACTCATGCTCATTATCCAAGATAGTCTATAATCATTATGTTTCAAATGATATTGAACTACCTCAAAACAATGCCAATCATCATTTAGAAACACAAGTGATCTCAAGTCAGAGGAAATATGCCACTTGTTTGCATATAAGGATTATTCACATTGTGACAAGCAATTGAACATCCTAAGTAGGGTCTGTCCAGTACATCCAATGTACCCATGAGTCTACATCTTATTCCATGCTCGAAGCATCCTATAAGATTAGAACACATATTAGTCTCAATCATATCAAGGCTGTCTCATGTTCACCAAGATATCTCGACTAAGGACAATACTGCATGTCAGCCAAGCTGAACAGCATTGAGACATTATTCAGAAGTATACATATTGCAGCAGATAATGTAACAACCTGAATAACAACCATTGCCTTTATAAACATAGAGTTTATACATGAAACTAAAATAATCCCAAGGCCTCAAACAATAGCCTTAAGGGCATACCCCAACAATCTCCCACTTGCACTTAATCTAATGGTTGAGAAATCTCAAACCCATATTATTACAGTGCTTCTCATGCTTCTGCTGCGCCAGAGGCTTTGTAAGCGGGTCAGCCAGATTGTCATCTGTATGAACCTTGCAGACTTTGATCTCTCCTCGATCAATGATCTCCCGGATCAAGTGAAACCTTCTCTGTATGTGCTTGGACTTCTGGTGCGACCGTGGTTCCTTTGCTTGTGCTATTGCTCTAGTGTTATCACAGAAGATAACCAATGGATCTGCACTCGAAGGAATAACACCAAGTTCCTGAACGAACTTACGAATCCACACTGCCTCCTTAGATGCTTCTGAGGCTGCAACATACTCGGCTTCTGTTGTGGAATCAGCAACAATTGATTGTTTGAAACTTTTCCACACCACTGCTCCTCCATTCAAGCTAAAAACATAGCCTGATTGCGATCGGAAATCATCCTGGTCAGATTGGAACGAAGCGTCAGTATATCCTTCAATACTGAGTTCTTCCTGACCTCCATATATCAAGAACATATCTTTGGTCCTCCGAAGATATTTCAAAATGTTCTTGACCGCAATCCAGTGTGCCTTACCTGGATTACTTTGGAATCGACTGGTCACGCTTAACCCATAAGCGACGTCTGGGCGAGTACACAACATCGCATACATAATGGACCCAATAGCCGAAGCATAAGGCGTATTGTCCATTTCATCTTTCTCAGTCTGTGTTTGTGGACACTGACTCTTTGAAAGATTCAGACCATGTCTGACTGGAAGATATCCTCTTTTAGAATTTTCTAAATGGAATCTCTCCAGGACTTTATCGATGTAAGTACTCTGGCACAGCCCGAGAAGCCTCTTAGATCTATCTCTGTAGATCTTCACACCTAATACATAGGCTGCTTCTCCTAAATCTTTCATCTGGAAACTGTTGGGGTATGCCCTTAAGGCTAATGTTTGAGGCCTTTGGGATTGTATAAGTATCATGTAATAAACTCTTGTGTTTATAAAAGGCATGGTTATTATTCAGGTTGTTACCTTGTCTGCTGTAATAAGTGTACTTCTGAATAATGTCTCAAAGCTGTTCAGCTAGGCTGACAGGCTATATGTCCTTAGTCGAGATATCTTGGTGAACATGAGACAGCCTTGATATGATTGAGACTAATATGAGTGCTAATCTTATAGGATGCTTCGAGCATGGAATAAGATGTAGACTCATGGGTACATTGGATGTACTGGACAGACCCTACTCGGATATTCCATTGCTTGTCACAATGTGAATGATCCTTGTGAGCACTAAGTGGCACATGTCCTTTGACTTGAGATCACTTGTGTTTCTAAATGATGATTGTCATTGTTTTGAGGTAGTTCAATATCATTTGAAACATAATGATTATAGACTATCTTGGATGGTGAGCTTGAATCAGGTTAGAGCACTAGTGATAGACATAGGATTGCCGTCTCCTTGTTTAAGGAGTGTGATGTTCTAATGGGCCCCCTATATGAGATGATTGAGATAGTGTATGGCCATGCCCAGATGACAATGTGCATCTGATCTAATCATGCTCATCGTATTGGAGTTACAAGCTTGACCCGCTTGTCCAATAAGAACATCCAGTGGCAAAGGACACATGTATGCCTTGTGAATGGAGTCACACTTGTGCAATGGTTTGGGAGTAGTCTTGGAAGACTCTTTCCTTTATATCGGGAGACAGTGATGTGTTGCTAGATACCCCTCACTGATCGTGATAACGTAAGTTATCGTTACCGACATTTAGAGGAAACCCTCAGGGTCGCACAATTTGATGATATGGCTTACTTGAGTCAGATCGAATGGACTGGATTCTTTGAGTTCAGATTAAAGGGATTTTATCTCTGATTGTAAGTGAGATCTGGTCTGATCATGTTTGATTGATTAAGGCTTGAGATCGGTAAGCTTCGATCAAGAGAGATGATGCTAGATCGGAAAGATCAGGGGCATCAGGTGATGAATGGTTAGATCATGAGCCTTGGGGTTCAATATGGTCTAGACCACATGGCTTGAGCCATTTCGGTTTGGTTCATGAACCAAAGTTGAATCGAACGGTTTAGCTTGAACCGGTTCACAATTGTGAACGCATGGTTCAATGCTCAAATGCGTTTGGGTTATGGCTTGAGCGCATGCTTTGATGAGCTTCCATTTATGGAAAGTCATCAAAGGGGGCCGGTTTCACTTAACGCCAAAAACGCTTATGCGTTGGAACTCTTCTCATCAACGCCTTGGACATTGGTTGAGGTGTGGTTGACGACGAGAAGGAGAGCTTGGGCAAAGAGGAACTCTCGGCAACAAGGAAGTTCATCATCCCTTCCATTCGACAAGTGAAGATTCCTTGAGTGACTTGCTAGCACAAGCGACCCCAAGGAGTGAGCCAACTTCATCTTGTGTGTGGCACACTTTGGAGGAGACCTATCTTGATCTCTTCTTCCAAGCCGAGATCCAAGTCCATGGCATTGGTATGATTTCTAGTTTCAAGTTGATCATATTGTTTCATATCCGATCTTGACTTGAAGCCCTCTTTCCGCTATGCATGATAGATGAGCATGCTTAGGGTTTCTTCCCCCTTAGTTAGGGGTTCCTTCAATTGGTATCAGAGCTAGGCTCATGATATGATCGATATGATTGCTTTAAGTATTGGTGATCCATACATGATGTTGCGCTTACTGTTTCCTTGAGGCATGCTTTGTTTTCATGATGTTGCGCTTATATGTTCATGATGTTGCGCTTGTATCATATGTTCATGATGTTGCGCTTATATGTTCATGATGTTGCGCTTGTATCATATGTTCATGATGTTGCGCTTATATGTTCATGATGTTGCGCTTGTATCATATGTTCATGATGTTGCGCTTATATGTTCATGATGTTGCGCTTGTATCATATGTTCCTGAAGTATGCGCTCCCCCTTGAAGGGGACCTCCTAAAGTATGCGCTCCCCCTTGAAGGGGACCCCCTTAGATCTAAGGGTTATCAAGCATGTTGTTTGTTTGTAACATTGCGCATGTTATAAAAGTTTTCTAAAACTTACCTCTTGCGCGCTTCATTAGATCTAAGGTGCCACTACATTAAACCCTTAGATGGGTTGATGAGGTTGAAGTCACCACTAGGTTGGATCCAAGTCTGATCAGACCATCTGACAGCTCAGATGGGTTGACCCAATAGCACCTATGCGCAAGCACAAGGTGGCTATAGGTTGACTGCATCTAGGGCGTGTAGCGAGGTCTGGTTGAGACAACTACTGAACACACTTGAGTTAGGCCCGGGGTCACACCCGCTTGCCAAAACTCATGGGGTGGTTCAGCCCTTGGGGCATGCATGGTTGACCATTAGGTCAACTCGGGTCAGTTAGGACTCGGTGCATGCAAGGGCAAAGGATCTAGCTAGATGGATGAGTGGATCCCCATCAATGGACCATTGTAAGGTTGTAGGGCTCATAAGGAAATTAAATTGATGCCATGGGTTTTTCCAAAATTTAATTTCTTGAATGGATCACATGTTGATTGAATCATATGCTTGTTTATTTAGTCTTATGTGGGTTGCCCTATTGTGTGCTGTGCTGGGGCCTGCGAGCCTGGATAAGTTGTAAATTAATTTGTGATCTGCGAATCACATTGTACTTAATTTATAATATGTAGTTGACCTGCGAGTCAACCTTGTCTAGATAGATCAAATGTACTTTGATTAGACAAGTGCACACATCCAAGAGGGGCATTCATCTGGTGGTGCACCTGAGGTGCTCTTGGCGCTAGGGCACTGGGTTGGACCAGATGAGATGCAAGGAGCTCAAGTGAAGACTTAAGTAAATTAAGGTCTTACTAGGGTTCATGGGCTTTTACCACATAAGATCATGCTTTCTTCTTATTGCTTATAATTAGAATTGCATGTTTAAGTTTATCTTCTGCTATCACCATAGGACTTGTATGATAGTTAAGAAGATAAAAGACCGATAAAATCCAACGCTAACATATCAAGCTCGTAAGCCTTCTGACGCGAAACCTCACCTTTCTGATTATCGTTGGAGCCGTGTTGAACCCACTCAGTGGGCACGTCCACCTATCTTCAGACGGTGCTGGATTTCACCTGCGTGTTACAGAGTTGGGATTTATCCCCTCTCGTTGCTCAGCATAGCACGTGGTGGTCCAGGGAGTAGGTCAGGTCAGCTTGACCATGTTGGCTACATATGTGGCGCATATGGTAGCACATGGAGGCAGCCATCTCTGGGATCAGAGACTGTGTTGTACCAACTCAGTTGGCACAGTCTGCTGGATTGCCAAGATGAAGGGGAATCGCACGGGTTGGCGATTGGCTGGCACAGCCTACCAGAAATTAGTACTTGTCATCTCTGTGCATCTTATCTCGCCTGAGCGGGACGCGGAGACCAAGTATGAAATCTGGATCCCATCTCACTAAAAGAGTGTTACTCTTTCGGACTGTTTACTGGATTTTTCAGTCAGACAAAATAGTGAGAAAAGAATCTTTCTTAAGTCCTGGATTGATTCTGAAACATTGATACTAACCTTGCTGTTCTTGCTTGTTGTAGATTCCTGCAGCAACGAACACCATGAGCTTCAATGTGCGATCCCTACTGGAAAGGGAGAAGTTTGCTGGGCCGAACTTCTCTGACTGGTTCGGACACCTTAAGATTGTTCTTAAGGCAGAGAGGAAACTGTATGTCCTCGAGACGGCGATACCGCCGCAGCCCGCTCCGAACGCCGCAAGGGCGGTTCGGGAAGCCTACGAAAAGCACGTCAATGATAGCATTGATGTCGCTTGCCTGATGCTAGCGTCTATGACGCCACCGCTGCAGCGTCAGCATGAGGATATGTCTGCTATAGAGATTATAGCAAACCTCAAAATGCTGTATGCTGCACAGGCGAGGACTGAACGCTATAATCTGACGAAGCTCTTCTTTCAGAGCAAACTGGCTGAGGGGAGCCCAGTGGGAGCTCACGTGCTCAAGATGATTGGGCACAAGGAGGCTCTGGAGAAACTGGGGCATACCATCAACCAGGAGCTTGCTGTGGATATTATTCTGCAGTCTCTCCCGCCTTCTTTCGATGCGTTCATTATTAACTTTAATATGAACAAGATCGATTGTACGCCGGCAGAGCTGCTGAATATGCTCTTGACAACTGAGGAAACTCTGAAGGGTAAGCCTTCAACCTCTGTCTTGATGGTTCCTTCTAGGAACAAGAAGAAGGGGAAGAAGGGCAAGGCCCCTGTCAAGAATTACAGTAAGGCCCTGAAACAGAAGGTGAAGCGGTCGAAGGACAACAGGTGTTTCCACTGTGGCCAGCTGGGTCACTGGAAAAAGGACTGTAAAGCGCTCCAAGGAGATAAGAGGGGAAGCATTGCTTCTGGCTCAGGTATATACGTGACGGAAGTCATGGTTTCATCTTCTTCTATATCATGGGTGTTAGACACTGCATGTGGAGTTCACATTTGTTCAAATGTGCAGGAACTCAAGAGAAGAAGGCAGGTGGGACAGCATGAGGTAGACCTACGAGTTGGAAACGGGGCACGGGTTGCTGCTGTTGCTGTAGGAGACTATTTCATTACTTTACCATCTGGCATTGTATTAGAATTAAACAATTGTTATTTTGTACCCAGTATTACCAAGAATATTATCTCCATTCCTGCTCTTGTCAGGAAAGGATTTGCCTTTGAATGCAAGATTTTAAAGTGTGTTTTAACTTATGATAATATTGTGTATGCAACTGGTTCAATTAACAATGGGTTATACATGTTGGACATGGAAAATTCTATACAAAACATTGATAATAAGAAAGCCAAGTATGCTGATGACAGCACCTTGCTATGGCATAGTCGTTTAGGCCATATAAACGAGAAGCGCATTAAGCGGTTGCATGAACATGGACTGCTGGGATCATTCTCCTATGAGGAGATTGAGACATGCAAAGCTTGTTTAATGGGTAAAATGACGAAGTCTCCTTTTCCTCACAAAGGTCAAAGGACTTCAGGTTTACTGGACCTTATACACAGTGATGTGTGTGGGCCTTTCAGTAAACATGCCAGAGGTGGCTATCAGTACTTCATTACCTTCACTGATGATTTCAGTAGGTATGGGTATGTCTATTTAATGAGACATAAAAATGAATCTTTTGACAAGTTCAAAGAGTTCAAGAATGAAGTACAGAATCAGTTAGGCCGAAATATCAAGGCACTTCGTTCTGATCGAGGTGGTGAATACCTGAGTCATGCGTTTACTGACTATCTGAAGGAGTGTGGGATTATCTCACAGCTCACTCCGCCAGGAACACCGCAATGGAATGGTGTGTCCGAGAGGAGAAATAGAACGCTACTTGATATGGTTCGTTCTATGATGAGTCAGGCTACTCTTCCATATTCCTTTTGGGGTTTTGCACTGGAAACAGCTGCAAAGGTACTAAACCGAGTGCCATCCAAGGCAGTTTCAAAGACGCCATATGAGTTATGGTATGGGAAACAGCCTAGCTTGACATTTATCAAAATCTGGGGTTGCGAGGCTTATGTCAAAAAGCTCGCCTCTGGGAAACTAGAGAGCAGATCTGACAAATGTATCTTTGTCGGTTACCCTAAGGAAACTAAGGGTTATTATTTCTACGATCCCAAAGAGAACAAGGTTTTTGTTGCTCGGACGGCCATATTTCTTGAGAAGGAGTTTCTTCTGCAAGAGGCCAGTGGGAGAGAAATAAAGCTGGATGAAAATCCAGAGGAAGGACAAAGTAGTCAAGCACAGTTGGATGTGCCTGAGCCAGTAGATCAGGTTATTGAACAACCTGAGGCTCAGATATCACGGGAACCGCGAAGATCGGGTAGGATCCGTCGACAGCCTGAGCGCTATGACGGAGTCTACATCATGGATAATGATGAACCCCTAACTTATGCGGATGCGGTCAGTGGACCGGAGTCAGCTAGATGGCTTGAAGCTATGCGAGCCGAGATGGACTCCATGTCAGATAACCAAGTCTGGGATTTGGTTGATCCGCCTCCGGGAGTAATCCCTATAGGCTGTAAATGGATCTTCAAGAAGAAGATTGACATGGATGGTAACGTGGTTACCTATAAAGGCAGGCTAGTTGCGAAAGGTTTCAAACAAATCTACGGGATAGATTATGATGAAACTTTCTCTCCTGTAGCCATGTTTAAGTCTATTCGGATTCTTTTCGCGATAGCTGCATATTACGATTATGAGATCTGGCAGATGGATGTGAAGACAGCTTTCCTCAATGGAAATCTGGATGAGGATGTGTATATGACACAACCTGAGGGTTTCACTAATCCATCAGATCGTCATAAAATATGCAAGTTAAAGAAATCCATTTATGGATTGAAGCAAGCATCAAGAAGCTGGAATATTCGTTTTGATGAATCAATCTCTGAGTTTGGTTTCATCAAGAACGAAGATGACCCGTGTGTATATAAGAGGTTTAGTGGGAGCGTGATTACATTCCTAATCCTCTACGTCGATGATATCTTGATCATTGGAAACGATATTCCTGAACTTCATGCTGTTAAGGCATGGTTAGGAAAATGTTTTCAGATGAAAGATCTAGGAGAAGCAGCCTATGTATTAGGTGTGAAGATCTACCGGGATAGATCTAAGAGGCTTCTCGGGTTGTGCCAGAGTACCTACATCGATAAGGTCCTGGAGAGATTCCATTTAGAGAATTCTAAACGTGGATATCTTCCAGTCAGACATGGTCTGAATCTTTCGAAGAGTCAGTGTCCACAAACACAGACTGAGAAAGATGAAATGGACAATACGCCTTATGCTTCGGCTATTGGGTCCATTATGTATGCGATGTTGTGTACTCGCCCAGACGTCGCTTACGGGTTAAGCGTGACCAGTCGATTCCAAAGTAATCCAGGTTTGGCGCACTGGATTGCGGTCAAGAACATCTTAAAATATCTGCGGAGGACCAAAGATATGTTCTTGATATATGGTGGTCAGGAAGAACTCAGTATAGAGGGATATACTGACGCTTCGTTCCAGTCGGACCAGGATGATTTCCGATCGCAATCAGGCTATGTTTTTAGCTTGAATGGAGGTGCTGTGGTGTGGAAAAGTTTCAAACAGTCAACTGTTGCTGATTCCACAACAGAAGCCGAGTATGTTGCAGCCTCGGAAGCATCCAAGGAGGCAGTGTGGATTCGTAAGTTCGTGAGAGAACTTGGTGTCGTTCCTTCGAGTGCAGATCCTTTGGTTATCTTCTGTGATAACACTGGAGCTATAGCACAAGCAAAGGAACCGCGGTCACACCAGAAGTCCAAGCACATACAAAGACGTTTTCACTTGATCCGGGAGATCATTGATCGTGGCGAGATCAAGATTTGCAAGGTTCATACAGATGACAATCTGGCAGACCCGCTTACCAAGCCTCTGGCGCAGCAGAAGCATGAGAAGCACTGTAATAATATGGGTTTGAGATTTCTCAACCATTAGATTAAGTGCAAGTGGGAGATTGTTGGGGTATGCCCTTAAGGCTAATGTTTGAGGCCTTTGGGATTGTATAAGTATCATGTAATAAACTCTTGTGTTTATAAAAGGCATGGTTATTATTCAGGTTGTTACCTTGTCTGCTGTAATAAGTGTACTTCTGAATAATGTCTCAAAGCTGTTCAGCTAGGCTGACAGGCTATATGTCCTTAGTCGAGATATCTTGGTGAACATGAGACAGCCTTGATATGATTGAGACTAATATGAGTGCTAATCTTATAGGATGCTTCGAGCATGGAATAAGATGTAGACTCATGGGTACATTGGATGTACTGGACAGACCCTACTCGGATATTCCATTGCTTGTCACAATGTGAATGATCCTTGTGAGCACTAAGTGGCACATGTCCTTTGACTTGAGATCACTTGTGTTTCTAAATGATGATTGTCATTGTTTTGAGGTAGTTCAATATCATTTGAAACATAATGATTATAGACTATCTTGGATGGTGAGCTTGAATCAGGTTAGAGCACTAGTGATAGACATAGGATTGCCGTCTCCTTGTTTAAGGAGTGTGATGTTCTAATGGGCCCCCTATATGAGATGATTGAGATAGTGTATGGCCATGCCCAGATGACAATGTGCATCTGATCTAATCATGCTCATCGTATTGGAGTTACAAGCTTGACCCGCTTGTCCAATAAGAACATCCAGTGGCAAAGGACACATGTATGCCTTGTGAATGGAGTCACACTTGTGCAATGGTTTGGGAGTAGTCTTGGAAGACTCTTTCCTTTATATCGGGAGACAGTGATGTGTTGCTAGATACCCCTCACTGATCGTGATAACGTAAGTTATCGTTACCGACATTTAGAGGAAACCCTCAGGGTCGCACAATTTGATGATATGGCTTACTTGAGTCAGATCGAATGGACTGGATTCTTTGAGTTCAGATTAAAGGGATTTTATCTCTGATTGTAAGTGAGATCTGGTCTGATCATGTTTGATTGATTAAGGCTTGAGATCGGTAAGCTTCGATCAAGAGAGATGATGCTAGATCGGAAAGATCAGGGGCATCAGGTGATGAATGGTTAGATCATGAGCCTTGGGGTTCAATATGGTCTAGACCACATGGCTTGAGCCATTTCGGTTTGGTTCATGAACCAAAGTTGAATCGAACGGTTTAGCTTGAACCGGTTCACAATTGTGAACGCATGGTTCAATGCTCAAATGCGTTTGGGTTATGGCTTGAGCGCATGCTTTGATGAGCTTCCATTTATGGAAAGTCATCAAAGGGGGCCGGTTTCACTTAACGCCAAAAACGCTTATGCGTTGGAACTCTTCTCATCAACGCCTTGGACATTGGTTGAGGTGTGGTTGACGACGAGAAGGAGAGCTTGGGCAAAGAGGAACTCTCGGCAACAAGGAAGTTCATCATCCCTTCCATTCGACAAGTGAAGATTCCTTGAGTGACTTGCTAGCACAAGCGACCCCAAGGAGTGAGCCAACTTCATCTTGTGTGTGGCACACTTTGGAGGAGACCTATCTTGATCTCTTCTTCCAAGCCGAGATCCAAGTCCATGGCATTGGTATGATTTCTAGTTTCAAGTTGATCATATTGTTTCATATCCGATCTTGACTTGAAGCCCTCTTTCCGCTATGCATGATAGATGAGCATGCTTAGGGTTTCTTCCCCCTTAGTTAGGGGTTCCTTCAGAAACATTTTCTTAACCATGCCTTAACCGCATGTAGTTCAGGAATATCGTTTCCAATGATCAAGATATCATCGACGTAGAGGACTAGGAAAGTAATCACGCTCCCACTAAACCTCTTATATACACACGGGTCATCTTCATTCTTGATGAAACTAAATTTACAGATTGATTCATCAAAATGAATATTCCAGCTTCTTGATGCTTGTTTAAGTCCATAAATGGACTTCTTTAATTTGCATATTTTATGACGATCTGATGGATTAGTGAAACCTTCAGGTTGTGTCATATACACATCCTCTTCTAGTTTTCCATTAAGGAAAGCGGTCTTCACGTCCATTTGCCAGATCTCATAATCATAATATGCCGCTATCGCGAGAATAATCCGAATAGACTTGAACATGGCTACAGGAGAGAAAGTTTCATCATAATCTATCCCGTAGATTTGTTTGAAACCTTTCGCAACTAGCCTGCCTTTATAGGTAACCACGTTACCATCCATGTCAATCTTCTTCTTGAAGATCCATTTACAGCCTATAGGGATTACTCCCGGAGGCGGATCAACCAAATCCCAAACTTGGTTATCTGACATGGAGTCCATCTCGGCTCGCATAGCTTCAAGCCATCTCGCTGATTCCGGTCCACTGACCGCATCCGCATAAGTGAGGGGTTCATCATCAATGATGTAGACTCCGTCATAGCGCTCAGGCTGTCGACGGATCCTTCCCGATCTTCGCGGTTCCCGTGATATCTGAGCCTCAGGTTGTTCAGTAACCTGATCTACTGGCTCAGGCTCATCCAATTGTGCTTGACTACTTTGTCCTTCTTCTGGATTCTCATCCAACTTTATTTCTCTCCCACTAGGCTCTTGCAGAAGAAATTTCTTCTCAAGAAAAATAGTCGTTCGAGCAACAAATACTTTGTTCTCTTTGGGATCGTAGAAATAATAACCCTTAGTTTCTTTAGGATAACCGACAAAGATACATTTCTCAGATCTGCTCTCCAGTTTTCCAGAGGCGAGCTTTTTGACATAAGCCTCGCAACCCCAGATCTTAATAAATGTCAAGCTCGGCTGTTTCCCATACCATAACTCATATTGAGTCTTTGAAACGGCCTTGGATGGCACTCAGTTTAGTACCTTTGCAACTGTTTCCAGTGCAAATCCCCAAAAGGAGTAAGGTAGAGTAGCCTGACTCATCATAGAACGAACCATATCCAGTAATGTTCTATTCCTCCTCTCGGACACACCATTCCATTGCGGTGTTCCTGGCGGAGTGAGCTGTGAGATAATCCCACACTCCTTTAGATAGTCAGTAAACTCTCGACTCAAGTATTCTCCACCTCGATCTGAACGAAGTGCCTTGATATTTCGGCCTAGCTGATTTTGTACTTCATTTTTGAACTCTTTGAACTTGTCAAAAGATTCACTCTTATGTCTCATTAGATAGACATAACCATACCTACTGAAATCATCAGTAAAGGTAATGAAGTATGAATAGCCACCTCTGGCATGTTTACTAAATGGCCCACACACATCACTGTGAATGAGATCAAGTAAACATGAAGCCTTTTGACCTTTATTAGAAAAAGGAGACTTCGTCATTTTACCCATTAAACAAGTTTTGCATGTATCAAGCTCCTCATAGGAGAATGATCCCAGCAGTCCATGGTCATGCAACCACTTAATGCGTTTCTTGTTAATATGGCCTAAACGACTATACCATAACAAGGTGCTTTCATCAGCATACTTGGCTTTCTTAATATCAATCTGTTGTATAGAACATTCCATGTCCAACATGAATAACCCATTGTTAATCGACCCAGTAGCATAAACAATATTATCAAAAGAAATATAATACTTTGAAATCTTGCATTCAAAGGAAAACCCTTTCCTGACAAGAGCAGGAATAGAGATAATATTCTTAGTTATGCTCGGTACAAAATAACAATTGTCAAGTTCTAATACAAGACCAGATGGTAAAGAGATGTGATATTCTCCTACAGCAACAGCAGCAACCCGTGCCCCGTTTCCTACTCATAGGTCCACCTCATGCTGTCCCACCTGTCTTCTTCTCTTGAGTTCCTGTACATTTGAACAAATGTGAACTCCACATGCAGTGTCTAACACCCACGAAATAGAAGAAGAAGATACCATGACTTCTGTCACGAAAATACCTGAGCGAGAAGCGAAAGTGTTGCTTCCCTTCTTATCTCCTTGGAGCGCTTTACAGTCCTTTTTCCAGTGACCCAGCTGGCCACAATGGAAACATCTGTATTCCTTCGACCGCTTTACCTTTTGCTTTAGAGCCTTGTTGTAGCTCTTGATAGGGGCTTTGCCCTTCTTCCCCTTCTTCTTGTTCCTAAAAGGAACCATTAGGACAAAGGATGAAGGCGTTCCCTTCTCACGAGACTGAGTCTGCTCTGTAGTCAAGAGCATGTTCAGTAACTCTGCCGGCGTACAGTCGATCTTGTTCATATTAAAATTAATAATGAATGGATCGAAAGAGGCCGGGAGAGACTGCAAGATGATGTCTATAACAAGCTCCTGATTGATGGTGTGTCCCAGTTTCTCTAGAGCCTCCTTGTACCCAATCATCTTGAGTACGTGAGCTCCCACTGGACTCCCTTCAGTCAGTTTGCTCTGAAAGAAAAGTTTAGTCAAGTTATAGCGTTCAGTCCTTGCCTGTGCAGCATACAGCATCTTGAGATTCGCTATAATTTCTATAGCAGATAAATCCTCATGCTGACGCTGAAGCTGCGGCGTCATAGATGCTAGCATAAGGCAAGCGACATCAATGCTATCATTGACATGCTTCTCATAAGCTTCCCGAACCGCCCTTGCGGCGTTCGCAGCTGGTTGAGGTGGTATTGCTGTCTCGAGGACATACAGCTTCCTCTCAGCCTTAAGAACAATCTTAAGGTGTCCGTACCAGTCTGAGAAGTTTGGCCCAGCAAACTTCTCCCTTTCCAGTAAGGATCGCACATTGAACGCTGTGGTGTTCGTTGCTGCAGTAATCTACAACAATGCAAGAACAGCAAGGTCAGTATCAATGTTAGAATCAATTCAGGACTTAAGAATGATTCTTTTCTCACTATTTTATCTGACTGAAAAATCTAGTAAAACAGTCCGAAAGAGTAAAACTCTTTTAGTGAGATGGGATCCAGATTTCATACTTGGTCTCCGCGTCCCGCTCAGGCGAGATAAGATGCACAGAGAATACAAGCACTAATCTCTGGTAGGCAATCCCTGCCAATCGCCAACCCGTGCAATTCCCCTTCATCTGGGCAATCCAGCAGACTGTGCCAACTGAGTTGGTACAACACAGTCTCTGATCCAACAGATGGCTGCCTCCATATAGCTACCATATGCTCAATATGTAGCCTACATGGTCAAGCTGACCCGACCTACTCCCTGGACCACCACGTGTTATGCTATGCAACGAGAAGCGATAAATCCCTTCTCTGTAACACGCAGGTGTAATCACACACCGTCTGAAGATAGATGGGCGTGCCCACTGAGTGGGTACAACACGGCCCCAACGATAGTCAGAACAGTGAGGTTTCGCGTCAGAAGGCTTACGTGCTTGATATTTAACGTTGGATTTTAACGGTCCTTTTATCTTCTTACTATCATTCAAATATGGTGATAGCAGAAGAATAAATCATGCAGTTATTAAATTACTTAAACAGTAAATTAAAAGCATGATGATCTTATGTGGTAAAAGCCCATTAAGCCTAAGTAAGACCTTAATTAACTTAAGTCTTCACTTGAGCTCTTCATGGGTCTTTAGCATTTCCTCTGGCCCAACCCGGGCCCAAGCGCCCACTGCAGCTCAGGTGCGCCCACCAGGAAAAATGCGTCTGTCCTAGAGTCGAACCCTAGACCTCCCACTGGTGAAGCCACTTGCTGCATGCGCCTCTGCCATGTGTGCTCTGTGCTCATGTCTGATTAAATTACAATTTAATCTATCTAGACATGATTGACACACAGGTCAATTACACTTTATAAATTAATTAAAAATGTGATGCGCAGATCACAATAATAATTTACAAATAATACCTCCAGGCACGCAGGCCCCAGCACAGCACACATTAAATTTAGGCAGCCCACATAAGATTAAATAGACAATCATTCATGTTATACAAACATCATGTGATCCAATCAAGAAAATAAAATTTTTTGAAAAACCCATTGGCTTCATTTTATTTCCTTATGTGCCCTACTACCTTACAACGGTCCATTAATAGGGATCCACTCATCAGACCTAGTCAGACCCACTGCCCTTGCATGCACCAAGTCATAACCGACTTGAGTCGACCTCATGGTCAACAATGCATGCGTTAAGGGCTGAACGTCCCTCATGAGTTCTGGCAAGCGGGTGTGACCCCGGGCCTTAATCATGAGCGTTCATCGGTTGTCTCAATCAGACATCGCTACACGCCTTTCAGCAGTCGACCAATAGCCACCTCATGCTTGCGCATAGGTGCCATCTGGTCGACCCATCAAGGCTGTCAGATAGTCTGATCAGACTGTTGGGTCTAGACTGGACGTTGACTTCAACCCTAATAACCCGTCTAAGCTTTTGAAGTAGGCGCTTAGATCTAATAAGGGGCGCGCAAGTAATGTTTTGAGAAAAAACTACAACAAGCGCCAACTATATACATGCGCCAATGTAAAACATACATCATATTTTCGCATGCTCTTTTAGATCTACTAATAAGCGCAAACAAGGATCACATTAAGCAATCATATGAATCATACAAGGAACCATGGCTCTGATACCAATTGAAAGTTCTCTAAGGGGGCGAAACCCTAAAGCATGCGCATATAAAAACTTGCATGGGCGGAATCTAGGGTTTCCTAGTATCGCATGTATGAACATAGATCAACTTAAAGATTTGTATAGATCAAGAAGGGGATCATATCATTGCCATTGCTTGGATGGCGACTTGGAAGCAAGAGGGCGAGCGGCTCTCCTCCAAAGGTGACGCACACAAGATGAAGATGACTACTCCCTTGGTGTCTTTGTGCTAGCAAAGCTTCAAGGTTTCCCTTCATGAAGGAGATGAGAGATGTCTCTTGGCTTTCTTCTCTTCTCCTTTGCGTGAAGACTCACCACACGAGAGAGAGGCGACGAGAGGAAGAGGCGAGCGAGAATAGAGCAATGCTCTCGAACGTGAGGCGTGCTCCCTATTTTGGAAAGCATGACTTCCAAAAATAGTAAACCCTCACACGTTCAAGTATTCACGCTTAGTGAACAAACCGCAATGTTCTCCTCTTTGAACCATGCGCTCACTTGATGAGCTGGTTCAATTGGATTTGGTTCAAAGACCAAATTAAGCCAAGCATTGGTCTAGATCAAATTAAACCATAAGGCTCAAGATCTAACCATTCATCTCTTGATGTTCTTGATCTCACCGATCTAGCATCAATTCTCTCGATCGAAGCTTACCGATCTCAAGCCCTAATCAATCAAACATGATCAGACCAGATCTCACTTACAATCAGAGTTTAAACTCCTTTAAACTGAACCAAAACAATTCAGTCCACACGATCTGACATAAGTAAGCCATATCATCAAATTGTGCGACCCTAAGGGTTTCCTTTAAATGTCGGTAACGATAACTTACGTTATCACGATCAGTGAGGGGTATCTAGCAACACATCACTGTCTCCCGATATAAAGGAAAGAGTCCTCCAAGACTACACCCAAACCACAGCACAAGTGTGAACCCAAGTCACTTGACATATGTGTTTCCTTTGCCACTGGATGTTCTTATTGGACAAGCGTGTCAAGCCTGTAATTCCAATATGATGAGAATGATTAGATCAGATGAACATAGTCATCTGGGTATGGCCATACACTTTCTCAATCATCTCATCCAGGGGGCCCCTATAGAACATCACACTCCAAACAAGGAGACGGCAATCCTATATCTATCACTAGTGCCCTAACATGACTCATGCTCATTATCCAAGATAGTCTATAATCATTATGTTTCAAATGATATTGAACTACCTCAAAACAATGCCAATCATCATTTAGAAACACAAGTGATCTCAAGTCAGAGGAAATATGCCACTTGTTTGCATATAAGGATTATTCACATTGTGACAAGCAATTGAACATCCTAAGTAGGGTCTGTCCAGTACATCCAATGTACCCATGAGTCTACATCTTATTCCATGCTCGAAGCATCCTATAAGATTAGAACACATATTAGTCTCAATCATATCAAGGCTGTCTCATGTTCACCAAGATATCTCGACTAAGGACAATACTGCATGTCAGCCAAGCTGAACAGCATTGAGACATTATTCAGAAGTATACATATTGCAACAGATAATGTAACAACCTGAATAACAACCATTGCCTTTATAAACATAGAGTTTATACATGAAACTGAAATAATCCCAAGGCCTCAAACATTAGCCTTAAGGGCATACCCCAACACCAAGCCCGAGTCTGTCACCGAGGTCCGTAGTTTTCTCGGCCTCGCAGCCTTCTACCGCCGTTTCATCAAGGGGTTTAGCACCATCGCGTCCCCTATGATGGCTTGCACCAAACACGAGACCTTCCTCTGGACTCCCACGGCTAGTTGCACTTTCCATGCCCTCAAGGACATCATGACCTCGGCCTCGGTCCTCCATCTCCCTGACTTCTCAAAAGTTTTCGAGGTCGCGTGCGATGCCTCCGGCACCAGCATCGGCGGCACCCTTAGTCAGGAGGGCCATCCTGTCGCCATCTTCAGCGAGAAGCTGAATGAGGTGCTGCAGCGATACTCCACCTACGACAAGGAGTTCTACGCCATCGTCCAATCCCTTCAACAGTGGCGTCACTATCTCCTACATAAGGAGTTCATTTTGTTTAGCGACCACCAGGCCCTTTCCTTCCTCTCCGCGCAGAAGAAGCTTGTCCCACGACATGCGAGTTGGTCGAGTTTTTTCAGCAATACACCTTTGTGATCACCCACAAGGCCGGAAAGGAAAATGTCATCACCGACGCCCTCAGTCACGTCCGCTCCCTGCTGTGTGTCTTGTCCACGATGATCCCTACACTTGACCACATCCGCGATGAGTACTTGGACTGCCCCGACTTTGGACCTACTTTCGCCCGGCTCCTTGCCGATGACCCTCCGGGCGTGCCTTACCATCTCCATGACGGTTATCTTGTGTTTGGCAATCGTTGTGCGTCCTCCGATCCTCCCTCCGCGAGCACCTGCTGCTTGAGTTGCATGCCGGCGGTGCCACCGGGCACCACAGTCACGACAAGACCCTCACTTTGGCCGAAGATTGTTTCTTCTGGCCCACTCTTCGTAAGGATGTCGATAGGGTCGTTCGCCACTGTGGCACATGCCAACGTGCCAAACCCCGTCCTGCTAATACCGGCCTCTATACCCCACTCCCTATTCCTAAAGGTCCCTGGCTGGACATTAGTATGGACTTCGTCCTAGGTCTGCCCCGCACGGCTTCACGCCACGACTCAATCTTTGTTGTCGTGGACCGCTTCTCCAAGATGGCACACTTTGTGCCTTGCTCCAAGACACCCGATGCCTCTCATGTCGCGCACATCTTCGTCCGCGAGATCTTGCGCCTCCATGGACTTCCTCTCACTATTGTGTCCGACCGCAACACCCGGTTCGTGGGTCATTTCTGGAAGTCCTTGTGGGCCTTCCTGGGGACCACTCTCAAGTTTTCCTCTGCGTACCACCCGCAGACGAACAGTCAAACGGAGGTAGTAAACCGTAGCCTGGGTAACCTTCTGCGTTGTTTAGCCGGTGACTTCCCACGCCATTGGGCTTATCATCTCCACATTGCCGAGTTCACGTATAACAGCGCGTTCCACCACTCTACAGGGCTGAGTCCTTTCCAGGTCATTCTCGGGCACCAACCTAGGAAACCCATCGACATGCATTACGTCCATCCATGAGTCCGCATACACCTTCGCTTCTCATATCGTGGGCTTACACTATGAGATTCGCCGCCGGATTTTCTTGAGCAACACCCGCTATGCGTCGGAGGCCAATGAGCTTCATAGGCCACATCACTTTGCAATTGGTGAGCTAGTCATGGTGCGACTCCACCCTGAGCAGATGAGACAGAGAGCCAATTGGAAGTTGCATGCGCGCTGCGACGGTCCCTATACGATCCTACGGCAGGTTGGCGATAACGCATACGCCCTTGACCTGCTGGAGGACTCCCTGATTAGCCCCATCTTCAACGTCGCTGACCTCTTGCCCTACCATGCGCTCCCTCCACTGACATCAGCCCGCCTTATTCTCCGGAGGAGAATTCTTCACCCCCCCCCCCTCCCCGCGCGGATACTTGACGGAGTCATGGATGCCAATGAAGAGGGCCTAACCCCTCTAGATGATGCTTGGAAGAACTCCCCAGGACTGGAAGAAGACTCGCCATGACGTTCGGCGCAACCGGAGCTCTATAGACCTCGACACAGCCATGACACGGTCACCTGGAGACGCGAACGCGGACACGGCCCGTAGCACGCCCGTGCTAGCCATCGTGACGAGCTCGGCGGGATTCGACCTCAACGATCACGGCCGTGACAAGGGACACGGCCAAACCATGACCAGCGCGACATTCGGCATCGCCAGCTAGCCCCAACACGGCCAGGTTGTGACCAAGAACACAGTCGTGCCCAAACTTTCTGTGGATTTTGGACACCAAATTACGGCCCATAAATCTGGTGACGGCCCTGCCGTAATTACCGATCACGGGTAGACCGTGAAGATGAACACGGCCATGAGACGGTCCAGCCAAAACGCTAGCGCAGACACAGCCCGCAACACGCCCGTGCCTTCGCCCGTGCCCGCAACACGCCCGTGCCCAGTTCGCAAGAGCCCGCACTACTCCAGCACAGCCGTGACGGAAAGCACGGTAAGGCCGTGACCAATCCGCCAACATATGACATCCCGGACAGCCCCGTGCCTCCTGCCGTGTTCGACCCGATGCCACTCCATAACGCCCATGACGGCAAACACGGCCAGGCCATGTCCACCTCGAAAGTGCGCCCGGGTCCAGTTTTTCAGGAACTTCGACGCTCGCAATGGTCATCACACCCTCCAGACCGTTTTGTGGGAACGATGAGCCCTTCTACCGCCACGATGTGCCCCGTTCGCTCCATCCATGTGCCTTCCCCAACACCATCGGAGCCCCTTCACCCCATCAACATCACAAGAGGGCCGCCCCAAGACCCGACATTGGATCGCTACAACAATCGGGTCCTCTACTCGGCCCATGAGACCGCCACCAACACTCAGAACCAGCCCACGATCAGCCGCTTTTGTTGTTTCATCGTGGCCTGCTCGGAGATGGTGTATCCCACCAACGTTGGCCCGTTCAATGGTCCAACGCCCCAGATCACGTGCTCTATCACTTGGCAACTTCCCCTACAGCAGTTGGTAGTTTGCTTTTAGTTAGTTTCTTATTTTTCAGGTTGTTAGAAGGTATCTTGACCTTCTTTTAGGTGGTTAAGATTGGTTGTCTTATTCACCAACCCCCTTGTGCAAATCATGTGAGTCCCCACTCCCTGTTGATCTATAAAAGAGGGCTAAGGTTATTTGTTTTCCCTTAGCTTGGTTGTAGTAGTTGCCTTCCCCCACGCGAAGGCCTAGGTCCTCCAACTCCGAGGAACTCGCCTAGGTGATGACATGCATTGATATAGTATTTTTAGCATATTTTTACCATCAATTATCTCTCTTTTCTATCATGTTTTTACTCATTTTGGCTTAAATCCTTTTATTTGTTCGGAATCTTCACCTCTCTTCACTATTGTCATATTTCAGGTGAAAATGACCAAATTTTGATGGATTTTGAAAGATCCGAGTGCACGAATAGATTCCAGATGTCGAGACAAAGTCACCTGCCAAATTTCATGAGAATCGGAGCAAGTTTGAAAAATACACCCCGCCCGTGAAAATAATTACGGCCATAATTTCTGCGGTGCTTTTTGATGTTTTTCACAGAGAGTTTTACGGCCTGCCCGTGAAAATTTTCATGGCTATAATTCCTACCCGTGAAAATTTTCACAGCCGTATTTTTAACCCAGAATTGAACAGAAGAAAATATGGCCACCCGTGAAAATTTTTATGGCCATAATTTTGCCCGTTAGTTTCGGTTTTGACTCCGTTTCTCATCCGATTCGACCCGTTTTTTAGCCAAATTTTGGGGGAAACCTAATAGAAGGATGGGGAACTATTTAAAGGAGCTTTGGGCCAAGTTTGAGGACTTTTTTGGGTGAATTTTCAAAGCAAGAACCAAGGAGGAGGTGAGATCTAGGACACCGGGCGGCGACCAACGAAAAGGCTTCGATTCCAAGGATTATTGGCGATGATCTTCATCAGGAAACATTAACCCTTGTCTTCCTTCATCTTTTTCATATTTTTTAGCCAATTATAATCATTAACATGGAATTTTTAAACGTGAACATGTGTAGCATATCAGCGTAAACTCCTATTCAGGATTAAGGGCGTAGCCCTCTTTGTTCTCATGACTTGATTGCTTTATACATCTTATGAAGTTATTTATTCTTGTTAGATTCAATTATTGTTGCATTAATCACATGATAATTACTGGCCATGATTCTCATGTTTTAGACATCTCAAGAAGTACTGAGAAGTGAATTGAGACATCAGATCTACAATATTTGGACAAGTCGATTTGAACACGAGAGTAGTTCGAATTGACTTGAGGGATCTTAGATTTATCAAAAACTCATTGGGTTTATCTTGAGTTAATAACCACAAGAGTAGAGGATTAAGTCAGATAAACATCGGATTGTACTACTGAGAAGGGGTAATCTGTACATGCGGATAAATCTCCTTCAACATAGTAAATCCTACCTAAGATTTCTTTAATTTTAATAAGTCATGAAGCATAGAGTGGTGAACCCAAAATCCTGAACTTTCCATAAATTGATTACAAACCCTAGATTGCCTTTTGTCGCTTTTGTTCAGTAGTGATAAACTTCATTTTCTCTCAGATTAGTTTAGCTAACGATTTTTAGTAAGAATCAGTACTTAGTCATTAGTCCCTGTGGATCGATATTTTTATTACTTCGACGTATCCATACACTTGCGGATCACATCAAGTTTTTGGCGTCGTTGCCGGGGACCAATTTCGCTAATATTGATTCAGTCTAAGAATTGATAGACTAGGCTTTTGTTTTCTTTATAATTCTCTTCTTTTCTGCATTTAGTGAATACTTTCTATTTTCTTCATAACCTTTGGTTGATTGTTTATGCCCAGGTGTTCTAGAAAACTATTTGAAGAAGATCCGAAACCAGAACGAACTTTTTTCTTGCGCAGGAAACAATTAGCAAAGAAGACCGAAGAATCCAAGATGGGTGACGCAAACCCACAACCGAGAACTCTTAAGGAATATGCAAATCCAAACTATCAAAGAGTTCACTCTAGTATTGTTCGTCCCAACATTGAGGTGAATAACTTCGAAATCAAGCCTTCTCTACTATCCATGGTTCAGCAGAACCAATTTGGAGGACTACCTTCTAAGGACCCTAATATGCACCTTTCCATATTTCTTGAATACTGCGTTACTTTGAAAATGAATGGCGTTTCCAGTGATGCTTTGAGACTAAGATTATTTCCCTTTTCTCTCAGGGATAGAGCTCGTGCATGGCTATATTCAAAACCGACAGGTTCCATAACAACTTGGGAGGAGCTCTCCAATGCCTTTCTAGCAAAATACTTTCCCTCGAGTAAGACTGCTCATCTAAGGAACCAGATCACGAATTTTGTTCAGAGGGAAGGAGAATCATTATACGAACCATGGGACCGATTTAAAGAGCTTTAGAGGATGTGTCTACATCACGGCCTTGAGAAGTGGGTATTAGTCCATACCTTCTATAATGCTCTCAATTATTACACTCGTATGACAGTTGATGCTGCCGCCGGTGGAGCAATCATGAATAAGACCATGGATGAGGCGATTGATCTATTTGAGGAGATGGCTTTGAACCATTGTCAATGGGTAAGTGAGAGAGGACCATCTGCTAAGGCGTCAGGTAAGTATGATTTAGATGCTATCGCTTCGCTTGCCGCCAAGGTTGATTCTTTGACCCATAAAATCAATTCTTTGAATGTTAATTCTGTCACCGTTAATGCTATCTCATGTGAGATTTGTGGCAATGCAGGACATAATGCAGAGGATTGTTAGTTAGGAGTTTCTACACAGGGGGAGTGCAATTCTGAACAAGTTAAGGCAATTGGGAACTATAATGGAAGACCTCAGAATGACTCATACTCGAGTACTTACAACCCTAGTTGGAGGAACCATCCCAATCTTTCTTGGAAGAGTGATCAAAATCAAAGTCAAGCACACTAGAACAACATTCGACAACCCTCTAATTTTCAATCAAGACAGTATAACCAACCTCCAGCACCCCAGAAGTCTAACTTAGAGGTCATGATGGAGAACTTCATTGCCTCGCAGGCAAAACAGAATGAAAAATTCCTACAGCAATTAGAGAAGCAAGATGACAATTTTAGGCAGGAATTCAGACATGTAAATGAGTCTATTAAGAATATCAATTCCGAGATGGAGTCTATGAAGACTCATCAGAGGATGTTGGAAACTCAGATAGCTCAGCAGGCTAGCTCTTCAAGCAGGCCTACAGGCAGATTACCAGGAAAACCAGAGGTGAACCCACGTGAGTATTGCAATGTTATTACCACACGCAGTGGGAAACAGTTGGAAGAACCTAGAGCACCAGATGTTACACAAGATTCAGAGGAGCAAAATGTTGAATCTACAGAGGAAGAGGGAAAAGAAGGAGAAACAACCTTGCAAGAAAGGGAGCCGGAGCCAGTTTATGTACCACCACCTCTCTACAAACCACCAATACCTTTCCCTCAAAGATTGGCAAAGGCAAAAATTGACAAGCACTTTGGAAAATTTTTAGAGATACTTAAAAAGCTTTACATCAATATACCTTTCACTGATGCTTTGTCACAGATGCCTTCTTATGCCAAGTTTTTGAAAGAGATTTTGTCCAACAAGAGAAAGTTAGAGGAGCATGGAACGGTCGCACTTACAGAGGAGTGCAGTGCTGTAATCCAGAACAAGCTGCCACCTAAGCTTAAGGACCCAGGGAGTTTTTTTATTCCTTGTTTAATTGGTAATATGTCTATTGACTGTGCTCTGTGTGATTTAGGGGCTAGTGTCAGCTTAATGCCACACTCTGTTTGTAAAAAGCTGGACATTGGAGATTTGAAGCCCACTTCTATTTCACTTCAGTTAGCCGACCGCTCTGTACGACATCTAGTAGGTATTTTAGAGGATGTGCCCATTAAGGTCGGTAAGTTTTTTATTCCTATTGATTTTGTTGTCCTCGAGATGGAGGAAGACTCTAGGCTTCCCATAATCTTAGGTCGCCCCTTTTTGGCGACTGTTGGTGCAAATATTGATGTAAAAACTGGGAAGCTAACTTTTAAGATAGGTGAGGATTCTGTAGATTTTGATCTGACAGAAAATCTAAAGAAGCCTTCTTTTGCAGGATCTTGTTGCAGTGTAGAAGTCTTGGAAGACACTTCACCAATGACTATTAATTCCAAGATAGAGAAAGATCCGCTTGAAGTATGCTTTATCAAAGGTGATGATAGTGATGGAGGAAAGAGGTATGAATTTAAAACTCTCCCAAGTAACCTCAGGTATGAATTTCTTGGAGAGAACTCTACTTTTCCTGTATTTATTAATGCAAATCTTGAGGCATCTCAAACTACAAAGAACTCATCTTATAATGGATTTTGTTGTGATATTAGTACTGTGAATGATATTTTGACTGATGTGCATAAATTATTTGCTGAACATTCTAACTCTGAAAGTTATACTTTTGTGGATTGTATTGTGAATTCTAATGATAAAGGATGTCAGCTTAATGAGGAGGAGACTAATTTACTTTCGAAGAAGCAGAAAATTCAGAGGAAGAGACCAAAAAGAAAGGAAGGGTTGAAATTGTTTGACGAAGATAAGGGAACAAAGAAATTTTTTGCTAAAGTGAAACACTATTTTAGGGATAAGCCTTGTATATTCAGAGATCAAAGAACAAAACAAGGAAAGCATACAGATACGATTCAAGGAGCCATTACTTAATCAGGGTTGATTTTGGTCGAGCTAGTGACGTTAAAATTAGCGCTTCTTGGGAGGCAACCCAAGCACTATCTCTCTTTTTCATTCTCAGTTTTTATTTTTGTGTTATTTTACTTTTTGGTAGATAGGTTAGTTATTTGCTTTTGGAAGTTATGCTATGAATCTTATATGATGCTTTTAGAATAGTTTTCCCTTTTGATCATTATTTATATTTTGTGTAGGAGCTTTGTGATGCGTGTACCAAGAGGAGGATAGCTCTAAGGAGGATGGTTCGGGCGATACTACGAACGAGTGGCACTTTGTGAGCATCTCTTCACCTACGCTCTTATTCCTTGTTAATTGCATAGAGGACGATGCATTCTTTATGTAGGGGAGGATATTTTATTTGATATTTTATTTCATGGATATTGTATTTGTCATGATTCTTTGATTTATGATATGATGTCATGTGAATGTCTAAATGAATTTTGAATCATACTCAGATTATATGTACTTTCTGATGCACAATGTTTTTGATGATGATGAGTGATTTTATATTGATGATTTATGTTGTGGATGATCTTATACCAATGCTTGAATGGATTAATTACTCTATGTGTTGAATTTATTTCCTTGATATATATCCTCATATTTGATATTCCGCAAATGATAATAAAATTCTGGTAAGTAGATTGTTTGAGGAATGAGATTCAAGAGTGAAGCATCCTCTCAAATAAGGTGAGTAGATGAGTATAATTTTCTTGAATTGATATTGATTGATTAGCCTTGTATATGTTTGGTCTATTGTGTTATTTGTTGGGATGAAAGAATCCAAAATCCAAAAAAAAAAGAAAGAGAGAGAGAGAGAGAGATACTCCTCTACTTGGCACTGCGAAAAATTGGCAATGGTACCGAAGACATGAGTTGAAGTCTAAAATAAAAAGAGAGAGAGAGAGAGTGAGAGAGAGAGAGAGAAAATAAAATAAAAGTATGTATCTATGTGGGTACATGCCAAGAAAAAAAAATATTGACATTAGCTCCACTATCTTCGGCTATGAGTCACAACTCTACTAGCTTAAAGATATGAGTTCTATTACATTGGCTATGTGGTCGGTGTACTCTAAATTCGTCGCCAGAAAAAAAAAAGGTGGTAATCGATTTAGATATTGTCAAAAAAAAAATAAATACAGAAAAAGATTTTGGAGGTCTTATTTCTGTAAACAAGAACATTATAGTATTGAATTGATTACAAGGTGAACTCATGATATTGAGATTCAAATTATTATGCAAGTTGCAAATTTTATTTGTTTTGGATTGTGAATCTTAAAGATTAAATTCTGAAGACGGTTTATTTCTCTGGAATCTTTAGTGACATGAGCTGGAAATCTTTAATCAGTGATTATATTTTGGAAATTTATTTTTCATGAGTGAGTTATCTTTTTCATACTAAACATTATTCTTTGGTTTAACTATTTGCTTGAGGACAAGCAAAAGTTTAAGTCTGAGGGATTTTGATGACATGCATTGATATAGTATTTTTAGCATACTTTTACCATCAATTATCTCTCTTTTCTATCATGTTTTTACTCATTTTGGCTTAAATCATTTTATTTGTTCGGAATCTTCACCTCTCTTCACTTTTGTCATATTTTAGGTGAAAATGACCAAATTTTGTTGGATTTTGAAAGATCCGAGTGCACGAATAGATTCCAGACGCTGAGATGAAGTCACCTGCCAAATTTCATGAGAATCAGAGAAAGTTTGAAAAATACACCCCGCCCGTGAAAATAATTACGGCCATAATTTCTACGGTGCTTTTTGATGTTTTTCACAGAGAGTTTTACGGCCTGCCCGTGAAAATTTTCACGGCTGTAATTCCTGCCCGTGAAAATTTTCACAGCCGTATTTTTAACCTAGAATTGAACAGAAGAAAATATGGTGGCCGTGAAAATTTTTATGGCCGTAATTTTGTCCGCCAGTTTTGGTTTTGACTCCGTTTCTCATCCGATTCAACCCGTTTTTGAGCCAAATTTTGGGGAAAACCTAATAGAAGGATGGGGAACTATTTAAAGGAGCTTTGGGCTGAGTTTGAGGACTTTTTTGGGCAAATTTTCAAGGCAAGAACCAAGGAGGAGGCGAGATCTAGGGCACCGGGCGGCGACCAACGAAAAGGCTTCGATTCCAAGGATTATTGGCGACGATCTTCATCAGGAAACATTAATGCTTGTCTTCCTTCGTCTTTTTCATATTTTTTAGCCAATTGTAATCATTAACATGGAATTCTTAAACGTGAACATGTGTAGCATGTCAGCGTAAACTCCTATTCAAGATTAAGGGTGTAGCCCTCTTTGTTCTCATGACTTGATTGGTTTATACATCTTATGAAGTTATTTATTCTTGTTAGATTCAATTATTGTTGCATTAATCACATGATAATTGCTGGTCATGATTCTCATGTTTTAGACGTCTCAAGAAGTACTGAGAAGTGAATTGAGACATCGGATCTACAATATTTGGACAAGTCAATTTGAACACGAGAGTAGTTCGAATTGACTTGAGGGATCTTAGATTTATCAAAAACTCATTGGGTTTATCTTGAGTTAATAACCATGAGAGTAGGGGATTAAGTCAGATAAACATCAGATTGTACTACTGAGAAGGGGCAATCTGTACATGCGGATAAATCCCCTTTAACATAGTAAATCCTTCCTAAGATTTCTTTAATTTTAATAAGTCATGAAGCATAGAGTGGTGAACCCTAAATCCTGAACTTTCCATAAATTGATTACAAACCCCAGATTGCCTTTTGTCGCTTTTTGTTCAGTAGTGATAAACTTCATTTTCTCTCAGATCAGTTTAGCTAACGATTTTTAGTAAGAATCAGTACTTAGCCATTGGTCCCTGTGGATCGATATTTTTATTACTTCGACGTATCCGTACACTTGCGGATCACATCACTAGGGTTCTCTCATCTTTGTACGCTATAATTTTCTACATTCAATCAAAATACCCGAAGAACCCTCACCGGGCTCTGGGTCCTTTTCAAACGACTTCGCCATCTTCTCCTACGCTTTCGACTACGGGTCTTGGGCTTGCGGATTGCCGCCTTCATAGCATCATAAAGGTTACAGCTGCACGCGCTTGCAAAAAAATATTGGCTCTACGAGTAAGGTGAGTAATTTCCATAGTATTCGAACCGTTGATTCCTCCGCGCGTTTGGGTATTGCTCAAGAAACAACTTTCCACTGCTCTCACCAGTTTTCTCATGGATTTCCCGGTCGCACGCGTTTTACTTCCCTCGCCTCAAGACCCTCTCTCATTTTTTTGCATCATCGTCTAATCCCCATAGAGTACGAAATTAAGGCCCCTACACCCGCTACGTCAGCTGAGCTCTAGAGGAGTGGCAAACATCGGATGAGATGAGTGTGTAGCCGTGCGTGTGCAGGACAGCGGGAGACGTCGAGACGGGAGTATTAGGGTATTAGGGATTTAGATTTTAGGGTTGTTGTTTAAGTGTTTAGACTTTAGTATTTTTAGACTTTTAGTTTAGGGTTTAGTATTTTTAGATTTAGTTATTAAAATTAATATTATATAATATATATTATATATGGGTTACACAGGTCAATCTGGCACAAAATTTTGTAAGTTATAAATTGGTTAATATGATGTTATAAATAGGTCAATATGATTATAACCCAAAATATGAGTAGTATTAATTCAGATATGCAAAATCTGGTGTTGTGTTGATGAATCATATAATATTTTACGAGCTTAGGCCATTTCTTTACCTAAGGGGAGAGATCTCAATGCCTGAACTGATATGAGTTGTATATAGGAAGAAGCCCATCGTGATCCATTTATGATAGCCCTCGTGTCACGCCCCTGGTCGGATTAGCCCTAAACTAGTGTCTTAGGGTTGTCCGGTGGAACACCAAGGCGTGAACTCCCTAGGGTTTCCGGGTAAAATTTTTCCCCCAAATTAGAAACCCTAACTCCCCGAATAATATTTATCCCCAAATTACAAGGTCGCTCAGAAAACCCTAACCCTAATTGTTGGGGTATGCCCTTAAGACTAATGTTTGAGGTCTTGGGATTGTAACAGTATCATGTAATAAACTGTTATGTTTATAAAGGCATGGTTGTTATTCAGTAAGCTACATTGTCTGCTGCAATATATGTTCTTCTGAATAATGTCTCAAAGCTGTTCAGCTAGGCTGACATGCAGTTATGTCCTTAGTCGAGATATCTTGGTGAACATGAGACAGCCTTGATATGGTTAAGACTAATATGTGTTCTAATCTTATAGGATGCTTCGAGCATGGAATAAGATGTAGACTCATGGGTACATTGGATGTACTGGACAGACCCTACTTGGATATTCAATTGCTTGTCACAATGTGAATAATCCTTGAATGCGACAAGTGGCACATTTCCTCTGACTTGAGATCACTTGTGTTTTCTAAATGATGATTGTCATTATTTTGAGATAGTTCAATATCATTTGAAATATAATGATTATAGACTATCTTGGATGGTGAGCTTGAGTCAGGTTAGGGCACTAGTGATAGACATAGGATTGCCGTCTCCTTAATTGGAGTGTGATGTTCTAAAGGGGCCCCCTGGATGAGATGATTGAGAAAGTGTATGGCCATACCCAGATGACTATGTTCATCTGATCTAATCATGCTCATCATATTGGAGTTACAAGCTTGACTTGCTTGTCCAATAAGAACATCCAGTGGTAAAGGAAATTTGTATGCTTTGTGAATTGATTCACACTTGTGCTGTTTTTGGGTGTAGTCTTGGAAGACTCTTTCCTTTATATCGGGAGACAGTGATGTGTTGCTAGATACCCCTCACTGATCGTGATAACGTAAGTTATCGTTACCGACATTTAAAGGAAACCCTTAGGGTCGCACAATTTGATGATATGGCTTTCTTGAGTCAGATCGTGTGGACTGAATTATTCGGGTTCAGTTTAAAGGGATTTAATCTCTGATTGTAAGTGAGATCTGGTCTGATCATGTTTGATTGATTAGGGCTTGAGATCGGTAAGCTTCGATTGAGAGAATGAATGCTAGATCAGTCAGATCAGGAGCATTGAGAGATTGACGGTCAGATCAAGAGCCTTAGGGTTTATTTTGATCTGGACTTATTTCTTGGTTTATTTGGTTAGTGGACCAAATCGGTTTGAACCAGCTCATGGATGAGCGCATGGTTCAAAGGTGATGTGGCATTTGCGATTGGGGTAAACCCAAGATCGCATGTGGAGAAGTGGGATGCTATTTTTGGATAGCACTTCTCAAACGTGGCCATGATCTCACGTCGCCCCTCTCTTGTCTCTTCACGCCTTTGACGCCTCCTTGGGTTGTATTCGAGTGGCATTCTGGTGTAGAGGAAGTCTAAGGCGACAAGAGAGAAAAACGCCAAGAAGAAAAGCTCTCCTTTCCCTTTGCATTCGATCAAGACGCCTTGGATGATCCTTGCTAGCACAAGGGACGACAAGAAGAAGCACATCTTCATCTTGTGTGTGACGATTTGGAGGAGATCTTCGTTGTTCTCTTACTTCCAAGGCGCCATCTTGAAATGGCCATGGTATGAATCGAATCACTTCTTTACAATCGATTTTGTTAAGTTGATCATATAATGCATGCTCATTGATCCTATGAAACCCTTTATCCGCTGCCCCCTTTCCTTTTTGCGCCACCATAGGGTTTTCGCCCCCTTTGGGGTACCATCAATTGGTATCAGAGGCAGGTTAACGCATGTTTTTGTATGATTGCTTAAGCCATTTTGTGATCCATGCTTGCGAAAATGCTTAGATCTTCAATACATGCATAAATACATGTTTAGTTGTCATAAGCGAAACTTGTATTTGTTTTTCTTGCGCATGTATGTTGGCGCTTGATGTAGTTTTTCTCAAACAAATATCACTTGCGCGACTCATTGTAGATCTAAGATGCGCCTGCATTAAACCCTTAGACGGGTTATTAGGGTTGAAGTTATCCCCTAGGTTAGATCCAGACAGTCTGATCAGACCATCTGACAGCCTAGATGGGTCGACCAGATAGCACCTTGGCGCATGCTAAAGGTGGCTATAGGTCGACTGCATCACAGGCGTGTAGCGATGTCTGATTGAGACAACCTGTGAACGCACATGAGTTAGGCCCGGGCTCACACCCGCTTGCCAGACCTCATTGTGGTTGTTCAGCCCTTGGCGCATGCATGGTTGACCCTTTTGGTCGACTCAAGTCAGTTAGGACTTGGTGCATGTAAGGGCAGTGGATCTGACTAGGTTGGATGAGTGGATCCCTAGTAATGGACCGTTGTAAGGTTGTAGGGCATATAAGCAAAATAAAATTGATGCCCATGGGGTTTTTCGAAAAATTTATTTTAATGAATGGATCACATGATGATTGATGCCATGTGTTTGTCTATTTATTCTTATGTGGGCTGCCCATGTTAAATCTGTGCTGTGCTGGGGCCTGCGTGCCTGTATTAATATGTAAATTAATTATTGTGATCTGCGCATCACATTGCTTTTAATTTATAAAATGTAATTGACCTGCGTGTCAATCTTGTCTAGATAGTTAAATTTGTAATTTAATTAGACAAGAGCACAAAGCACACTTGGCAGAGGCGCATGCAGCAGAGGCTTGACCAGGTGGGAGGTCTAGGGTTCGACCCTAGGACCTGGCGCATTTTCCCTGGTAGGCGCACCAGAGCTGCAGATGGCACTTGGGCCCAGGTTTGGGCCAAATGAGCAGCGAAAGCCCCATGAAGAAAAGCAAGTGAAGACTTAAGTTTCTTAAGGTCTTACTTAGGCTATGGGCTTTTACCACATAAGATCCATGCTTTCTTTTATTGCCTAAATATTAGAATTGCATGATTAGTTTATCTTCTGCTATCACCATAGGAATTGCATGATAGTGAAGAAGATAAAAGACCGTTAAAATCCAACGCTAAAATTTCAAGCTCGTAAGCCTTCTGACGCGAAACCTCACTGTTCTGACTATCGTTGGAGCCGTGTTGTACCCACTCAGTGGGCACGTCCATCTATCTTCAGACGGTGCGGGATTACACCTGCGTGTTACAGAGTGGAGATTTATCCCTTCTCGTTGCTCAGCATAGCACGTGGTGGTCCAGGGAGTAGGTCGGGTCAGCTTGACCGTGTAGGCTACATATGTGGCGCATATGGTAGCACATGGGGGCAGCCATCTGTGGGGTCAGAGATTGTGTTGTACCAACTCAGTTGGCACAGTCTGCTGGATTGCCCAGATGAAGGGGAATCGCACGGGTTGGCGATTGGCTGGGACAGCCTACCAGAGATTAGTGCTTGTACTCTCTGTGCATCTTATCTCGCCTGAGCGGGACGCGGAGACCAAGTATGAAATCTGGATCCCATCTCACTAAAAGAGTGCTACTCTTTCGGGCTGTTTTGCTGGATTTTTCAGCCAGATAAAATAGTGAGAAAAAGAATCTTTCTTAAGTCCTGATTGATTCTTAACATTGATACTGACCTTGCTGTTCTTGCATTGTTGTAGATACCTGCAGCAACGAACACCATGAACTTCAATGTGCGATCCCTACTGGAAAGGGAGAAGTTTGCTGGGCCGAACTTCTCTGACTGGTTTGGACACCTTAAGATTGTTCTTAAGGCAGAGAGGAAACTGTATGTCCTCGAGACGGCGATACCGCCTCAGCCCGCTCCGAACGCCGCAAGGGCGGTTCGGGAAGCCTATGAAAAGCACGTCAATGATAGCATTGATGTCGCTTGCCTGATGCTAGCGTCTATGACGCCACCGCTGCAGCGTCAGCATGAGGATATGTCGGCTATAGAGATTATAGCGAACCTCAAGATGCTGTATGCTGCACAGGCGAGGACTGAACGCTATAATTTGACGAAGCTGTTCTTTCAGAGCAAACTGGCTGAAGGGAGCCCAGTGGGAGCTCACGTGCTCAAGATGATTGGGCACAAGGAGGCTCTAGAGAAACTGGGGCATACCATCAATCAGGAGCTTGCTGTGGACATTATTCTGCAGTCTCTCCCGCCATCATTCGACGCGTTCATTATTAACTTTAATATGAACAAAATCGATTGTACTCCGGCAGAGCTGCTGAATATGCTCTTGACTACTGAGGAGACTCTGAAGGGTAAGCCTTCGACCTCTGTCTTAATGGTTCCTTCTAGGAACAAGAAGAAGGGGAAGAAGGGAAAGACCCCTGTCAAGAGCTACAGCAAGGCTCTGAAGCAGAAGGTTAAGCGGTCCAAGGAATACAGGTGTTTCCGCTGTGGCCAGCTGGGTCACTGGAAAAAGGACTGTAAAGCGCTCCAAGGAGATAAGAGGGGAAGCTTCGCTTCTGGCTCAGGTATTTACGTGACTGAGGTCATGTTTTCTTCTTCTATATCATGGGTGTTGGACACTGCATGTGGAGTTCACATTTGTTCAAATGTACAGGAACTCAAGAGAAGAAGACAGGTGGGACAGCATGAGGTGGACCTACGCGTTGGAAACGGGGCACGGGTTGCTGCTGTTGCTGTAGGAGACTATTTCATTTCTTTACCATCTGGACTTGTATTAGAACTAAACAGTTGTTACTTTGTTCCCAGTATTACTAAAAATATTATCTCTATTCCTGCTCTTGTCAGGAAGGGATTTTCCTTTGAATGCAATATTTCAAAGTGTGTTTTATCTTATGATAATATTGTTTATGCAACTGGTTCAATTAACAATGGGTTATACATGTTGGACATGGAATGTTCTATACAGAAAATTGATATTAAGAAAGCCAAGAATGCTGATGACAGCACCTTGCTATGGCATAGTCGTTTAGGCCATATTAACGAGAAACGCATTAAGCGGTTGCATGATTATGGACTGCTGGGATCATTCACCTATAAGGAGATTGATACATGCAAAGCTTGTTTGATGGGCAAAATGACGAAGTCACCTTTTCTTCACAAAGGTCAAAGGGCTTCAGGTTTACTTGACCTTATACACAGTGATGTGTGTGGGCCATTTAGTAAACATGCCAGAGGTGGCTATCAGTACTTCATCACCTTTACTGATGATTTCAGTAGATATGGGTATGTCTTTTTAATGAGACACAAGAGTGAATCCTTTGACAAGTTCAAAGAGTTCAAGAATGAAGTACAAAATCAGCTAGGCCGAAATATCAAGGCACTTCGTTCTGATCGAGGTGGAGAATACCTAAGTCATGCATTTACTGACTATCTGAAGGAGTGTGGGATCATCTCACAGCTCACTCCACCAGGAACACCGCAATGGAATGGTGTGTCCGAGAGGAGAAATAGAACGTTACTTGATATGGTTCGTTCTATGATGAGTCAGGCTAATCTACCTTACTCCTTTTGGGGTTTTGCACTGGAAACAGCTGCAAAAGTACTAAACCGAGTGCCATCCAAGGCCGTTTCAAAGACGCCATATGAATTATGGTATGGGAAACAGCCAAGCTTGACGTTTATCAGGATCTGGGGCTGCGAGGCTTATGTCAAAAAGCTCGCCTCTGGGAAACTAGAGAGCAGATCTGACAAATGCATCTTTGTCGGTTACCCTAAGGAAACTAAGGGTTATTATTTCTACGATCCCAAAGAGAACAAGGTTTTTGTTGCTCGGACGGCCATATTTCTTGAGAAGGAGTTTCTTCTGCAAGAGGCCAATGGGAGAGAAATAAAACTGGATGAGAATCCAGAGGCAGGACAAAGTGCTCAAGCAGAGTTGGATGAGCCTGAGCCGATAGAACAGGTTATTGAACAACCTGAGGCTCAGACATCACGGGAACCGCGAAGATCGGGAAGGATCCGTCGTCAGCCTGAGCGCTATGACGGAGTCTACATCATTGATAATGATGAACCCCTCACTTATGCGGATGCGGTCAGTGGACCGGAGTCAGCGAGATGGCTTGAAGCTATGCGCGCCGAGATGGACTCCATGTCAGATAACCAAGTTTGGGATTTGGTTGATCCGCCTCCGGGAGTTATCCCAATAGGCTGTAAATGGATCTTCAAGAAGAAGATTGACATGGATGGTAACGTGGTTACCTATAAAGGCAGGCTAGTTGCGAAAGGTTTCAAACAAATCTACGGGATAGATTATGATGAAACTTTCTCACCAGTAGCCATGTTTAAGTCTATTCGGATTCTTTTCGCGATAGCAGCATATTATGATTATGAGATCTGGCAAATGGATGTGAAAACAGCTTTCCTGAATGGAAATCTGGATGAGGATGTGTACATGACACAACCTGAGGGTTTCACTGATCCATCAGATCGTCATAAGATATGCAAATTAAAGAAGTCCATTTATGGACTTAAGCAAGCATCAAGAAGCTGGAATATTCGTTTTGATGAATCAGTCACTGAATTTGGTTTCATCAAGAACGAGGATGACCCGTGTGTATATAAGAGGTTTAGTGGGAGCGTGATTACTTTCCTAGTCCTCTACGTCGATGATATCTTGATCATTGGAAACGACATTCCTGAAATGCATGCGGTTAAGGCATGGTTAAGGAAATGTTTCCAGATGAAAGATTTAGGAGAAGCAGCCTATGTATTAGGTGTGAAGATCTACAGGGATAGATCTAAGAGGCTTCTCGGGCTGTGCCAGAGTACTTACATCGATAAAGTCCTGGAGAGATTTCATTTAGAGAATTCAAAAAGAGGATATCTTCCAGTCAGACATGGTCTGAATCTTTCGAAGAGTCAGTGTCCACAAACACAGACTGAGAAAGATGAAATGGACAATACGCCTTATGCTTCGGCTATTGGATCCATTATGTATGCGATGTTGTGTACTCGCCCAGACGTCGCTTACGGGTTAAGCGTGACCAGTCGTTTCCAAAGTAATCCAGGACAGGCACACTGGATTGCAGTCAAGAACATCTTAAAATATCTTCGGAGAACCAAAGATATGTTCTTGATATATGGTGGTCAGGAAGAACTCAGTATTGAAGGATATACTGACGCTTCGTTCCAGTCTGACCAGGACGATTTCCGATCGCAATCAGGCTATGTTTTTAGCTTGAATGGAGGAGCAGTGGTGTGGAAGAGTTTCAAACAATCAATCGTTGCTGATTCCACAACAGAAGCCGAGTATGTTGCAGCCTCGGAAGCATCCAAGGAGGCAGTCTGGATTCGTAAGTTCGTGAGAGAACTTGGTGTTGTTCCTTCGAGTGCAGATCCTTTGGTTATCTTCTGTGATAACACTGGAGCAATCGCACAAGCAAAGGAACCACGGTCGCACCAGAAGTCCAAGCACATACAGAGACGATTTCATTTGATCAGGGAGATCATAGATCGTGGCGAGATCAAAGTCTGCAAGGTTCATACAGATGACAATCTGGCAGACCCGCTTACTAAGCCTCTGGCGCAGCAGAAGCATGAAAAGCACTGTAATAATATGGGTTTGAGATTTCTCAACCATTAGATTAAGTGCAAGTGGGAGATTGTTGGGGTATGCCCTTAAGACTAATGTTTGAGGTCTTGGGATTGTAACAGTATCATGTAATAAACTGTTATGTTTATAAAGGCATGGTTGTTATTCAGTAAGCTACATTGTCTGCTGCAATATATGTTCTTCTGAATAATGTCTCAAAGCTGTTCAGCTAGGCTGACATGCAGTTATGTCCTTAGTCGAGATATCTTGGTGAACATGAGACAGCCTTGATATGGTTAAGACTAATATGTGTTCTAATCTTATAGGATGCTTCGAGCATGGAATAAGATGTAGACTCATGGGTACATTGGATGTACTGGACAGACCCTACTTGGATATTCAATTGCTTGTCACAATGTGAATAATCCTTGAATGCGACAAGTGGCACATTTCCTCTGACTTGAGATCACTTGTGTTTTCTAAATGATGATTGTCATTATTTTGAGATAGTTCAATATCATTTGAAATATAATGATTATAGACTATCTTGGATGGTGAGCTTGAGTCAGGTTAGGGCACTAGTGATAGACATAGGATTGCCGTCTCCTTAATTGGAGTGTGATGTTCTAAAGGGGCCCCCTGGATGAGATGATTGAGAAAGTGTATGGCCATACCCAGATGACTATGTTCATCTGATCTAATCATGCTCATCATATTGGAGTTACAAGCTTGACTTGCTTGTCCAATAAGAACATCCAGTGGTAAAGGAAATTTGTATGCTTTGTGAATTGATTCACACTTGTGCTGTTTTTGGGTGTAGTCTTGGAAGACTCTTTCCTTTATATCGGGAGACAGTGATGTGTTGCTAGATACCCCTCACTGATCGTGATAACGTAAGTTATCGTTACCGACATTTAAAGGAAACCCTTAGGGTCGCACAATTTGATGATATGGCTTTCTTGAGTCAGATCGTGTGGACTGAATTATTCGGGTTCAGTTTAAAGGGATTTAATCTCTGATTGTAAGTGAGATCTGGTCTGATCATGTTTGATTGATTAGGGCTTGAGATCGGTAAGCTTCGATTGAGAGAATGAATGCTAGATCAGTCAGATCAGGAGCATTGAGAGATTGACGGTCAGATCAAGAGCCTTAGGGTTTATTTTGATCTGGACTTATTTCTTGGTTTATTTGGTTAGTGGACCAAATCGGTTTGAACCAGCTCATGGATGAGCGCATGGTTCAAAGGTGATGTGGCATTTGCGATTGGGGTAAACCCAAGATCGCATGTGGAGAAGTGGGATGCTATTTTTGGATAGCACTTCTCAAACGTGGCCATGATCTCACGTCGCCCCTCTCTTGTCTCTTCACGCCTTTGACGCCTCCTTGGGTTGTATTCGAGTGGCATTCTGGTGTAGAGGAAGTCTAAGGCGACAAGAGAGAAAAACGCCAAGAAGAAAAGCTCTCCTTTCCCTTTGCATTCGATCAAGACGCCTTGGACGATCCTTGCTAGCACAAGGGACGACAAGAAGAAGCACATCTTCATCTTGTGTGTGACGATTTGGAGGAGATCTTCGTTGTTCTCTTACTTCCAAGGCGCCATCTTGAAATGGCCATGGTATGAATCGAATCACTTCTTTACAATCGGTTTTGTTAAGTTGATCATATAATGCATGCTCATTGATCCTATGAAACCCTTTATCCGCTGCCCCCTTTCCTTTTTGCGCCACCATAGGGTTTTCGCCCCCTTTGGGGTACCATCACTAATTAGGAAAATTGGAAAGTCAAACCCTAAATCCAAAATAATACCTATGTCAACGATTTTGACCAAAGTCCACTGTCAACGCCGTTCACTGGATTTAATTTTGGATGCTGACATCGCACCTGACATCAGCTGACAAATCGAGAATCCAATCGGAGGTTACTGTTTTGATTTTGCATTGACTGGTTGACCAACGCCTCGTTTTGAACGCCCGTGCGTTCGAAACACTCGTCGTCTTCGCCTCATCCTCACCGGGCGCCACCTCTCTTACGCGAACGCCGCCTGCGTTCACTATCTCGCCGGAGAAGTAGACGTCCCGACGCGGAAGGCCGCCGCCTTCCCCCCTCTAGGTTCGCCGACGTTCGAAAGCGTCGCCTGTTGCCGTCGCAGAAGGAGAAGAACACAGAGGAAAAGAGGATTGAAGAGGATACTCGATTTTATTCACCTGAATCGTTAAAGACCTCTCCTTGCTTCGGTGACCTTGTCGCTGGTACCCTCAATCCCTCCCTCACCGACGGCGAACTCGCCGTTGGTTACAGTCTCTATCGAAGCTTCCCCAAGCTTCATTGATGATCCTGGATGCGCTCGCCTGTGGAGTCCCCTGATGATCGTCCACCATGTGTTTTATAGGAAAAACACCGCCGCCTTCAATTTGGAAGCTCGCCCGAGTCTTCCTCGCTTGAGTCTTTTGCTCCCAACTTAGGGCGACCGCTGCCCAATTTGCTCGCATCCGAGAAGCTCGCGTGGTGAAGACGACGCGGCGTAGCAACGGTCAACATCACAATTTGATTTAGGCATTGACCGGCCAAAATCGCAAACCTTTGTCTCTGTCTTGCGTGGGCTGCTTAGGCTTGGGCTGGTGTTTGACTCACTAGGCTTTGGGCCGAACTGGCTTGAACCAGGCCTAACAATTCTCCCCCCGCCCAATTTGGACATCTCCCTCGATGTCTGTCATGGGCGGATCTCTCACAACCATCGCCCCGATCCGACACTACTACGCCTCTATGGTAGTGTTCGGAACTAACTGTAGTCCACCAATCCTCACCTCTTCAGTGTTGTCTTCAGCTTCCTCAGCTGATTCTTGTGCCATTATTGCCATGAGTTTCTGTCTGTTGGGGCAATCCTTCATCCAGTGAGGACCGCCACACACAAAACAACCCTACGATTTTGGCTCTCGTCATCCCGAGGAACCTCTGTCCTACCGGGGAAAAGGTCTACCCCTCTCTGGAACTCTAGCCCATGGTGGGGAACCACGTTTTAGTGGGGAACCGCGCTTTGGTGGTGACCTCAATTTCCTTGGTGGTACTGATCTGGAACTCTGATTATCCATTAGGGATTCAGCCACCGCCGCAGCCGCCCTCCAATCAACTGGTGAGTGCCGTCGGACCTCTGTCTCTGTCCATGGCTGAAGGTTTCGGAGGAAGAGATACCGCCTGTCATCCTCTGCCCTGCCTGGAAGCTCCAGCATCAATGCGGAGAAAGCCCTGACGTACTCTCAGATCGAGCCGGTATGCCTCAGCCGATCCACTTTGTTGCGCGCTTGATCTACCGAGTTTCCGGGAAGAAACTGTCGTCGTAGTTCCTCACGGAAGGTCTCCCAAGGCCATCTAGAAGCCTCCGACGTCGAGTTAACTTTGGTCTGCCACCAAAGCTTTGCGTCGGCTGTGAGATATGCGATGCATACCCGCACCCGATCTTCCTCTGGAACATAGTTAGAAGAAAACAATTGTTCCATATCCCAAATAAAATTTTCTACCTCAATCGACGATCGAGCCCCCCCCCCCCTGAATGTCACTGGCTCAGGCATGCGTACCCTCGGTCTGGGAGCCTCCTGCTCCGCGGGTGCTGTCGATCGTGATACTTGCGTTAGGGCCAAACGCAGTACCATGTTCTCTGCCTACAGCTCCTCTTTCATGCGTGCCGTCTCTGTCTGCAGCGCCTCTCTCATGCGTGCCGTCAGCGCTGGTAAGGTGATCTGTCTATAGTCTGCTGCATGAATTCAATTTGTAGCCTCTAATGCTCTACTGTCTCCCGAAGAAGTTCCATCTGAGGAATAATCGCAGTGTCTCTATCCCCCGTCAATCTGAGCATCTGCTCAATGTGTGCTATGCGATTGTTGGGAAACCCCGGGGACATTTTACAATTTTCAGAGTTATGGACATACATTTTTCGCAGCGGAAGAATGTCCCCGAAACAGGCCAGTCCCAAAAACCGAGTGAAGATCGCAAGTAAGGGAGTCGACACGATGAGTTAGTAAGTACCTTAGGAGCAATATGGAGCGATGCCGATGTAGGCGTCCAAGTGTGCGCCCTCTGCAGTCTCGCACACACGGATCTCTTGAGTTCTCTTCTTCCACGCCCGGTGCTAGCCTCGGGAAGAAGATCCAAGCCTTAGGAAGATGTTTTATTTCTCTTGCGCCACCTAGAGAGAAGATGCGCCAAGTGAAGAGGGAAAACTACCCAAGCCGCCAAGCCCTAGATCTCTTAGCGCCAAGAGGAAAGGAAGAGGCTTGCGGTTATGGAAGATGCGTCCTTGCTCCAAGCACTCGCCCCTCTCCTTGTGTTCACGCCTTCAAGGATTGATTTTTTTACAAGAGGGGGCGACTAGGGTCACATTTATAGGGCAAGAGGCGGTTAGGGTAATGGCTAGGATCATGACAAGTGTAGGGCTAGGATGAGGAGGTTTGAGACAAGGAAAGTCTCCAAGACATTTCCATAATTCTCATTCAACCTTTCCTTTTGTTCCCACGCCTTTCCTTGTGCGCCAAGGCCTTGCCTTGCGCCTCAAGCCATGCCATAGAGGCATTCATTCCATCCTAGCAAGAGAGGGGGAGGCGCCCTTTACTTCCATAATGAAGCAAAGGCGCCAACATGACCCCATTATGCCCCTAGGCACTTAATGGTTCATGTTTCTCCCCATTATACCCTTTTAGCCTCTCATCTCTTCATGAGAACTTGTCATTGGGCCTCATTGGATAATGAGCTAGCCCAAACTTCATTACATGGGTTGATTAAGCACTTGGATCCAATCCAATGCAACCCTAATCCAAATGTGACCAATCATGGTCAAATACGGGTCAACCTGCCAAAAATGAAGTTTGGCTCCAATAACATTCTTCCATCTCATCAGGCCCATTGGCGCTGATGAAATCTCCCAATTAGATCCGAGTTATCCAATAACTCGATCATAAGGCTTCCCGATCAATACGAGAACTCAAGTATCAAGGTGTGCGACCCTGTAGGTTCCTCTGACGCTGGCAGTGCTGACCAGAGGTCATCACAAGCAGTGAGTGGCACCTAGCAGTGCATCGCTGCTACCCAGGTCGTTGGAATGGATATCGACATCGACATCCCCATCATCGCAACTAGGTACAGATGCATTACAGTCTCTTTACCGTACTGATATCCGATTGGACAAGTGTGTCACCACTTGTTTTCATCCAATCACATGGCTATGATTAAAACAGGTTCTCACCTGGGTATGGCCATACACTCTCAGTCATAGAACCATAAAGGAGCTCCATGGATATCATACTTCCCTAGGGAAGGGGCAAATCCTATGTCTGTCCATTGATCTTCTCATTTGGGTCGTGACATGCTCAATAACAACCGTTATGACCTCCCAGCTACGGCAAGGTATTAGGTTGTATCAAAGCAAGTCCCTAACCATATAGAATGATCAATGACCTCAAGTCAAGGGATCAATGCATCTCATATCACTTATGAGGATAACTCATGACACCAAGTCATAGCCTCATAGCGGGTCTATCCAGTATATCCTCTAATGATATACCCATGTGTCTGCGTTAGCACCGCGTGCCTAACCAGCCCACATACCAGTCTCTCAAGTACCAGAGCTGTCCCATATCCACTCAGGTACATCGGCTGGGGACAATCATTTGAGCACAGATCCAATCTGTCTCCAGGGACATTATCATGTAAGTACACAATCGCAGGTGTAGTCAAATAATGATAACGACAATACCAGAATGATATATAAATATCAATGTCAAGTAGTACATAAGTTGACCAAAACTAGGTCCTAGGGCATATACACCAACAGCGATCTCCTTAGTTCGCCATGTCTTCAAGTTTAGCCGTCTCCTTGGCTTTACCTTGCTCTTGCTTGGGGCACACATCCTCTGACACTCCTCTGGCCGTGTGAGCAGTCTTCTGGAACTTCTGCCCAACCTTCAACTTCCCCGGTGAAGTAGTCATCTTATTACATTGGTCCACCAACGTGTCACTCTGTCCTGTGGGTATGGGCCCACAGTCTGGCTCTGATACCAATTGTTACACCCCGGTCGGATCAGCCATAAACTGGTGTCTTAGGGTTGTCCGACGGAACACCAAGGCGTGAACTCCCTAGGGTTTCCGGATAAAATTTTTCCCCCAAATCAGAAACCCTAACTCCCCGAATAATATTTATCCCCAAATTATAAGGTCGCTCAGAAAACCCTAACCCTAATTAGGAAAACCAGAAAGTCAAACCCTAAATCCAAAATAATACCTCTGTCAACGATTTTGACCAAAGTCCACCGTCAACGCCATTCGCCGGATTTAATTTTGGATGTTGATGTCACGCATGATGTCAGTTGCCAAATCGAGAATCCAATCGGAGGTTACGATTCCGATTTTGCATTGACCGGTTGACCAACGCCTCATTTCGAACGCCCGTGCGTTCGAAACACTCGTCGTCTTCGCCTCGTCCTCACCGAGCACCGCCTCTCTTACACGAACGCCGCCTGCGTTCACTGTCTTGCCGGAGAAGTAGATGTGCCAAAGCGGAAGGCCGCCGCCTTCCCCCCTCTAGGTTCGCCGACATTCGAAAGCGTCACCTGTTGCCGTCGCAGAAGGAGAAGAACACAGAGGAAAAGAGGATTGAAGAGGAAACTCGATTTTATTCACTTGAATCATTACAGACCTCTCCATGCTCCGGCGACCCCGTCGTCGGTACCCTCAATCCCTCCCTCGCCGACGGCACACTCGCCGTTGGTTACAGTCTCTATCGAAGCTTCCTCAAGCTTCGTTGATGATCGTTGTGCGGAGTATTTGAAATACGGGAAAGAAGTACCATTCCGGTAATATTTCCAAAGGAGTTGCAAACGGATCCGCCGGTTCACCTTCGGCATCCAGGGGTCACGGACCAACCATAGACCCTGTTCAATAAGTGGAAGGCATTAGCTGTCCGCTCTCCGGTTGAGTAGTAAGGGTCGGAGAAGGGCAATCACTAGTAAAAAATATATGTATGGTTATGGGATGCGCTCGCCTGTGGAGTCCCCTGATGATCGTTCGCCATGCGTTTTATAGGAAAAACGCCGCCGCCTTCAATTTGGAAGCTTGCCCGAGTCTTCCGCTCCCAGCTTAGGGCGACCGCCGCCCGATTTGCTCACGTCCGAGAAGCTCGCATGGTGAAGACGACGCGGCGTAGCAACGGTCAACATCACAATTCGATCTAGGCGTTGATCGGCCGAAATCGCAATCCTTTGTCTTTGTCTTGTGCGGGCTATTTAGGCTTGGGCTAGAGTTTGGCCAACTGAGCTTTGGGCCGAACCGGCCTGAACCAAGCCTAACACCTCATATAAGTCAGGCCTGGTTCAGGCCGGTTCAGCCCAAAGCCCACCGGGCCGAGAGGAAACCCAAGCCCAAGGCCCACAATAGGAGAAAGCAATTTGGGAGCCTCAATTAGCGAAGCCGTGTGGTCAGATTTTGACCGAGCGATATCTCCATCAGCTTCGGACGAAGTCTTCTGCGGCAGCTTCGAGGAAATCGGACGCGAGACGCGGGGCGACGTCTTCCGCCTTGACCGCAGGTTCCCAGCCAGATGCGGACGACGAGGATTAGAGCGCGGCGACATGCGAGGGTTCGGAGCTATAGACGCGGTTGAACGGGTTGGAGTCGTGCGCGGCGGAAGCAGACTTCAGGGAACGTGGCGACGAGGTCCACGCGAAGGAATCGGACAGCGCGGAGATGGCTTCGAGCAATGGTGATGGCGTCGTGAGGAGCGTGGCGGCACGAAAAGAGAAGATCGGGTCGTGCGGACGATCTCAGGACGCGCGGAGGTTTCAGGAGCAGGAGACGCGGCCCGAGCAGAGGCGGTGGACGCCTAAGTCTCGGAGTAGAGAGATTTCCCCTTCCCCTATAAAGTCCGACGAGGCGGACGAAGGGAGGGGTGCGCGGAGGCGACACCACAAAGCAGAGATCGCGGAGGCGATTCCACCAGCGACGGCAGGCACCGTCGCCCATTCCAGAGCAGTGGCTCTGATGCCGCCAGGGGGCGAAGATCCGGCACCAGAGGGCGTCGACGAGCGAGAAGCAGTGAGGGAGTTTCGAGCGTTATAACCGGCGTCTAGAGAGACGACAAGCGAGAGGTACGAGTGGGAGAGGGGCGGGCGACGAGGGTCGTCGGCAGAAGGAGTCCTGTAGCTTTCCGAAACCGAATAAAGCTTCCTTTTCCTAATCCTCCTCTTCCTTTACTTTACAACATGGTGACGACGACTGCTAGGGTTTCGGCTGCGGGCAGCCGCCGGACGACAGCGAGGAGCTGAGGAGAGCAGGTGACTTTCCTCTCTGACGAGCGACGCAAAGGAACGCGGCGACGTTCCTGTGTCCGTGCGTCGAGAGGTTGAAGACGAAGCATGGAGCGTGCTTCGAGGTGAGTCAACGACGGAACGCGGTCAACGCTCAATTCGGTGAGCGTAATGTCGAATTGAGATGTTGACATGAGCGAAGTGATTTTGAAATCAAAGCGGCGGAGAAATTGGAGGCTGACGTCAGCGATCGAGTGGCTGACGCAAGCAGGAGGGTGATTTTGACCAGCGGGTCAAAATTGAAGGTGACTGAATTTAGGGTTTTCTAGACTTTCCTGATTTGAGGAAAGAAATTAGTCAAAAATCTTAGGGAGTTCGCGCATCTGGTATTCCGTCGGATAGTTCTAAAACAACGAATAAGTACTATTTTTAGGCCGATCCAACCGGAACGTGACATCGTACATTGAAGGCTTACGGCTCGGGCCATTACCATTTGCGCTTCCGACTAGTCAAAATTCGATTTAGCGCGGAGAGGGAGAGAAAGGAGACATCGCCCGAAGCGAAGGGAAGAAACCCATCACGATCGCTTCTGCTCTCCGACGACGACGAGATGGTATCTCTCTCTCCCTCTCTTTCTCTCTGTTGTGAATTGATCCTACTTTATCTACATGTACTTGTTTTCTTAATGTGGGATGGGATCTGATGGAGGGCAGATCCGCTTCATACTGCTGCAAAATCGGCAGGGTAAGACGCGGCTTGCTAAGTACTACGTCCCTCTCGAGGACTCCGAGAAGCACAAGGTTGAGTACGAGGTTTGTTGTCGCCGACTCTTTCCTTCTCTTTTTTTTAATGCATTCCTGCTTAGATGCATGCTTCAACACGCTAGGTTCATCGGCTGGTTGTCAACAGGGACCCAAAATTCACCAATTTTGTTGAGGTAATTGAACGATATTTGTTTCTAAATTTCTCCTCTTTACTCTTCCTAGTAGCATTTTAACCTATCTGCTAAGTAAACTTGGTTAGTTTTTGTGCTGTTTCCTCATGCTTCTATTCTTTATAATGTCGACGTTTTACTTTCTGATTCGAGGAATATTAAATTTTTAATCACCTCACTTTTATACGTTGGTTGTGAGTGTAAATAAACAATCTTGGCGAACACATCCTCATTGTTAACCCTTGTTAGCTTATCTACAAATGATAGTGTGCGAACATTTTGTGTGTTAAGAATATTGATATGAGTAGATTCATTCTGCAGATTAAAATTGTGCGGGTCTTAAATTGCAAATCTAGTAAATGATAAGTATCACTTCTTCTTTAACACGAAAACTCCTCGACGTGCACAGCAATTCACACTTAGCTAGATTCTATTGTAGCCTAAAGCTCTACATGTAGATCATATCATCATGTAAAGCAAATAAAAACCAGTGAAAAAAAAGTCAAAGTCAATATATAACTCAATTCATGAGCACTCACTCTTCTTTTTCATCTAAATCCATTAGGGTATTTCTACATCAACATGCTCAACATAAATATTGACCTCTTTGTGAGGATCTATTTCTTGTGACCAAAGTTTGGAATACTAATATGTACCTACATTCTAGCCTTGGATAGGCCTAGAACATATATCATAACAACACGTAACCTGGTCAAAACAATTTGCACCATCTCATATGTTATGTAAACATGCAAACAATTGAAAATAATTAGTTTTGAGGTGTTTTGGGTTGAAATAAAATTGAAACTAGGCTTACATATAAGAAAGTCATAAGTTCATAATTATATACTGATTTCTTAAATTGTGACGTTGTACCCTAACAAGAAATATCTATTTTCCTTACTTTTGAACTGATCTTACTCCCTCATGGTTCAACCTCACGTCTTAAACATCTATAAAATTTATAAATAATAAGTATTATGATCTTTATGAATAATATTTGAATGAAAATGATACATGAATTGTGATAACTAACCATGCTAGAAGTACCCATTGTGCTTGATTTTTAATTGACCCCGCCCCTTTAGTTTAGTTTCATGTGTCCTTGAAACTTTAAAAAATTACAATTAGTTATTATTGTGATGTTTAACAATTATACTTGAATGGAAGTGTACACAAATCAAATGATGAATCTTACCTTACTAGTAGAAGATTCTCTACTAATGCCACTTAGTAGGCCCTTCTACTACATCCAAAATGAATGATGATTATTGGAGTACATGACCACTTGCATGTGACTTTGGTGATTTAATAAGTGTGCAATACCCACATTTAGAAGTCTTCCCATGATGCTTTGTACAAGCATGGTGAAGTCCATTTGCTTATTAAAAAGACTATCTCCTATAAGATGGATATTGTGGCTACTACCACTAAAATGGGCATGAGTACTTAGACCTGGTATGAATATATATGGTAGCTTTTAGACACCATATCTTTTGTAGCTTTATTGAAACTAATAATCCACTACCTAACTCAGATGGAAGGATGTACCTTGTTTCCCCTAGTCCTCTAGGACATTAGTTCTTTGCTTTGATGAAGTTGAACTCAGTGATTAAAAAACTGTTCCATACCAGGTGGTTCAAATAGTTTGTATCGGTTAGAGTAGAAGGAGAAGGAGAGGAAGAAAAGTGAGAGTGGACGAGCAGTACTGGTGGAAGTGATGGATATGGACATGACACGGAGCAATGGAGAAGCAATGGAAGGGGAAGGAGAGGAAGAAGGAGAAGAAGAAGAAGAAGAAGAGTGGATGAGTGGTACACAAACTTGGCGGAAGCGATAAACACGCAAGCAAACCTCCTCCTCCTTCCATTGCTTCTCCATTACTCTACGTCAGCTCATGTCCGCGTCCATTGTTGCTCCACTCGGTTTCACCTGATCTTGTCTTGTCCGAGCATGGATTGGTATGCCTATTTAGACCGGCTTCACTCGGAAGGAGAGGAAGGAGAAGAAGGAGAGGAAGAAAGAGAATAAGAAGAGTGGATGGGTGGTATACAAACTTGGCAGAAGCGACGGACACAAATGTGAGCAAACCTCCTCCTCCTCCTCCTTCCACTACTTCTCGATTGCTCCATGTCAGCTTACGGTTGCATCCATTACTGCTCCACCTGGTTTCACCCAATCTTCCAGTCTAAGTGTGGACTGGTACACCTCTTTGGACCGGCTTTCGAAACCTTAGTTGAACCTTTGTCTCTCCTCTAATACTATTAAGTCATGTCTCCTTTGGATTTGCTCGATCGACTATCATGGTCTTCATTTATGCAATATATATATCTTGCATCACAAGTCTATATGGTTATCATGTCCCCGGAACATACATTCTATCAATGGCAGTTCTATCTCCTTTGATTCAATATATGTGCTTACACTATTTATGTTGCTTGAATAAGATTTAAAATCTCGATCTATATCGATATGCTGGTCTTGTCACAAACTAGTATGTACTACCGGTATCAGATTGATCTTGGAATGGTATATATGGTGGTATAACTTAGTTTTTTATACCTTATGCTTGAATCATGTTATACCTTGCAACATAGACATATCACAAAGGGAGAAGAGACCTCTTTGGTTCAATTATAGATAAGGGGTTAGCAAGAGCTTTTCTTTCTTGGGTTTTTTTTTTTGTTAATTGAGGTACATTCCTTTTTTCTAAGGTTTTTCTTCTTGTCCCTTGGATTGTCAATTGAGAATGTTGCCGTTGGGAAGACTAGCATTGTGGTTGGATTTGCCTAGATGATGGTTTCTTGCTTCAATTTATCATCATTATCGTTCATTGCTGTCAAGTTGCTTGATTCACCTTTAATCCCCCTTTAATTATTTTAATAGTATATTATGAAGTGAAAGGTGAATTGTGTATTGTAGTAAACTTACACTAACTTCTCAAGTCAACAAAGTGATAACTTGCTATAAACCTTAATATGCATCAATGTAAATGTTGACCAGTTATATTCATTCCAGAGGATGATGTGCATTGTGAAAGTATTTGGATAACAATCTTCTTTAAGTCTGGAGCTTTTACCCTAAATTGCAATCACTACTTGGTTGAAAATTTAAGAATATCATAATTAGACAATTAATATTTTGTTGTGTAAGATAAAATTAAGCAATTAAATACAGTCAATTAATTATTTTTATCATGTTTGTAAGTAAATCCACTACAATCGAATCTCTAATGCTACATTTACTCGGACGGATGGAAAGTGCAAAGGAAAGAAAAAAAAAAGAAAGGAAAAATAGATGGATAGAATGTGTTATGAGTTTTCCTTTCTTATATTTACTTGAAAGGAAAGAAAGTTTGAAGGATTGATAAATAAATCCCAATTTTTATTTTTTTCACTTATATTATATATATATTATTAATATCATAGAATTATTAAATATTAAATATTAAATACAAGCAAGTGACTTATTTGGTTATTGTAAAACATGACGAAATATGAACTATTTAATTATCATGAACTTTATATAAACATAGTAAGACCCTTAATTAATGATGCTAAGTTTTTTCTTTAATTTGCCATGATTTAACATATCGTTTGTAGTATCTATTTTCTTTGTTCTTTTGTGGTTTTTGAACGCCTTTTGATGAATTTGTTAACCAATAAATCATTTTCAAAGATAAATACCACGCAAAGGAAAGATTTTTTCTAGTTATTACATCTGGGTTAATTAGGACTGAAAAATGCGAGCATTTCTTCATGCAGTTCCGAACACACAAAGTAATTTACAGAAGATATGCGGGACTCTTCTTTTCAATATGTGTTGATATGACTGACAATGAGCTAGCGTACTTGGAGTGCATTCATTTATTTGTTGAGATTCTAGATCATTTCTTCAGCAATGTTTGTGAGTTAGATTTGGTATTTAATTTCCACAAGGTCAGTATCCTCTTGTAGCCTATATGAACTTTTTCTAGTCATTGATCAATTGATTGCTTTCCTAAATTGTCAAATGTTTTCATCAAGTGTTTTCCATGTTTTTAGGCTTTCTCAAAGATTAATTACTATTTTATAACTAAAACCATAGTATCAAATACCATTTTGTACTGCCTGATATAGGTATGTACTGGTCCAACCTTTTACTAGTTTGGTTCAAGGTGGTACTCTATCGACAAGTACTATTGGTTTCATGTGTCAGCATCTTCTAATACCGATCAGTACACTGGTACTTAAACAAGAGTTGTTATTATCCAACTTATGAGCACACATTTCTTGTAGTTTAGAGGGTGTGTAAAATGTATTCTTCTTATATAGTGTGTAATTTTGTTTATATTTGTCATATCACTTTCTATTTGATGTGGGCAAATTTTCTACGAATAATTCAGTATTATTAGTTTGATTTAAGATTACTATGAAGAATCTATAAATCTGGATTAGTTATGAACCAATTTATTTTACTTCAGACCAAAAGAATGTAAGAATGAGATGTTGGTAGAGGTGGCCAATGGGCTGCACAGGCTTGCTCTTGCCTGTTTAGCTATGCTAGGTGTCATGCCTAGTTTTCACAGCCCGTCCACATCAGCTCCAATGTCTCCGAACCGTGTGCAAAATCATGTTCGTAATCCTGCCTTTTCAATTTGATTTTGACCACATCAAAATCACCTCATTTCGAACGCCGAAATCGTGTTCGAAAATCTTTCTGCTTCGTCTCTTCAGTCGCGCTTGTGGTCATTCGTCGGCGGTATTCGGTGCTGGAGAAGAATGGAAGGTGGGTGAGCTTAGGGCATGCGACATGTTCAACGCCCAAACCTTAGCCTTCATTGTCAATGTCGCCGCTACCGAGAAGCCTCACCATGGGAGGTGCAGATGCCTGGAGACACTAACAAGGGAACTTCGCCGGAAACTCAGGGGAAAGCTCTCCCGCCGGAGAAGACGACTATGAAAGGGGAAATTTCCTCTTATTCCTTGCATAAAATAGAGTACAAAAACCCCTTTCCTTCTCGCTCCCACTCGCTCACGTCGGCAGCAGCACTCGCCGCTGACTTACAGTCTCTTGAACCTCTCTTAGGTTCTGCTCCTCGCCGATTCCTCTCTCCTCGCCGGAAGGGAATGTTCTCTCCGAGCTCCTCCCTCCTACCCCTTGTCGAACGTTCGCTTCGTGTTTTTAAGGACGGAGGCGACGTCTCCTTACTTGGGAAGCCGGCCAATGCCAGCTTCCCTTCCTTCCTCGATGCGATTTCCTTCGCCGGAGAAGACGCCGTCAACAGCACTGTCAACCTCGCCGAAGACAGCGCTGCTGATATTGCCGTTGATTGCGCGGAAGAGGAAGTCGATGCGGCGCATCTCGTCTACCTCCGTGCCTAAGTTTTCTTCGCCGCGTGTTCGACGAAGTCATCGTGGATTTGGGCCACACCCATTTCGCTAGCGTGGACTTGGGCCGCCACCCAATCCAACTCCTCTCTTGGCCCAGTCCAAAGAAATATAGGCATCACATTTCTCCCCCGCTAAATCTGGTAGTTGCCCTCGACGTCTGGGATATGATTGGTGACGAAGAATTGTTCCATGTGTCAGACGAAATTCCTCAGTTCCTTGGACGATCAAACACCTTTGAACGTCCCCGGCTTAGGGATCCAGACTTTGGCTTTTGGAGCCACTTGCTCCACTGAAGCCCTCGCCCCGGAAGATCCCCCTTGTGCATGCGCTAATGCCAAGCACAGCACCACAAGCTCTGTCTGTATCTGTTGGTGCACTGCCTACTTACTTGCTACCTGCCTAGGTAGAGCCGCCATCCCCTCCAATGTTCGTTGGAGTGTAGCAATTTGTAACTGTTGCTCCTCAACCATCTAATGCAGGTTCTCCAGTTGGGGAACAACGCCTTGTTCCCCATTTTCGGTCAAACCGAGCACTTCCTTGACTCGGGTCAAGCGGTCTCCTTGCGTCACCATGTTCGCTGACAGAGCCTCGGCTCTGATACCACTGTCACGCCCAGATTAATTCACCCGTCCACGTAGGCGAATTTGCATGGCACTGTGTGCCGAAATCAAATTCGCTAGCTAATTTCAATTAGAAATCAATTTCAGCTGCGTACGTCAAAGCCTCGTTGACTAGGTCAATGCTTTGATTCGAATACCAGCCAAACGAATACCGTCGTCTTCACGCGAACGCTGCTTGCGTTCGTTGCCGGGTGGCTGCATTCGTTGCCGGAGAAGGGAGATGGATGGAGAGGTGTAGGGTGTGTGGTAGGACAGCCCATAGCCTTCGTTGACACCTCTCAGGTGTCGGAAACCGCTACTGGAGGTGTGAAGGAGGACATGGAAGTTCATTGCCAAAAAATTAGGGGAAAGCTTGGCGCTAGAGAAGACAACTGTTAAAAGGGAAATTTCCTCTTATTCCTTGCATAAAACAGAGTATAGAAACTCCTTTCCTTCTCGCTTCAACTTGCTCACATCAGCGGCAGCACTTGCTGCCAACTTATAGTCGCTCAAACCTCTCTCTTAGGTTCTGCACCTCACTGACTGTTCTCTCGTAGCCGGAAGGGAACGTTCTCTTCGAGCTCCTCCTTCCTGCTCCTTGCGAACGTTTGCTCCGTGTTTTTAAGGACAGAAGCGACGTCTCCTTACTTGGGAAGCCAATCAATGCCAGCTTCCCTTCCTTCCTCGACGTGATTTCCTTTGCCGGAAAAGACGTTGTTGACGGCGCCATCGACCTTGCCGAAGCCAATGCCGCCATTGACTGTGCAGAAGAGGAAGCCGATGTCGTGCGTCTCGTTTGCGTTTGCGCCGAAGTTTTCTTCGTCGCGTGTTCAACGAAGTCACCATGGATTTGGGCCACGACCGTTTCGCCAGCATGGAGTTGGGCCGCCGCCCAATCCAACTCCTCTCTTGGCCCGGTCCAAAGAAATATAGGCATCACACAAGGCATGGCACAAGAACAGGAACAACCTGACTTTTCAAAATCTTAGCTTAGCCCACTACATAGCATAATGGGTTGTGGGCCTAGTAGCCCAACCCAATTTTTCAAAAGGAAACATAAAAAAAAATAATTTCAAAAAGATTTTTTCTAAAAAAAGTGAAATTTAGGGAAAAAGAAAAAATAAAAAAGGATAATCAAGGATAAAACAATTTGGGAAAAATGGGAAAAATTAGAGAAAATGGAAAATCAAGAAAAATAAGAAAAAAATTTAGAAAAATCAGAAAAAGGAAAGATTCATGAAAAATAAAAAAAAGGAAAATTAGAAAATAAAAATAAATTATATAAAATAATAATAATGTATAAGTTTTTAAATAATATCTTTATTATTTATTTTAGACTGAATGCATTATAGACGACCTACATACCTCAAAAGAGGGATCAAGTCTATATAGTTTTATTTTTATAAATTTTTAATTTATGTTATATCACATTCATGAGAGCTTTCCGCAATATTTATAGAAGGCCCAAGTCTATATAGCTCTATTATTAAAACTAACTCTTATGCATAGTTACTTGCGTTGGCACTTTCAAAACTTTGTTAATCATCCAGCGTTAAACAAGACCTTGATGCTACTGTAGATATGGGAGGCGTAAGTGAAAACAACAAGATAAGATTGTCCTTGTGATATCCACTATAATAGAATATCAAAATTATTAATTTGATCTTCTATAAATATATATGATTATTTTTAAAAAATATTAATTTATTAAAATTAGAAGACCTACTTGTTTAAATTTTACTTAAAATAAAACGTATTCTTAGCTACATAGGTGTTAGAGCAATTTGATTTTCATATTTTAAATTATAAATATTGTATATTTCATCTAATAATAAAGATGTTTCAACTTGCTTCTCATCAACCCTTTCAAGTAATATATTTTTATAATATTCATCTAAAAAAAGTATTTACACCTTGTAATTTAAGTCTAGGATCCATAATAGGAGCTAAACAATATAATAGAGATATTTTTTAATTTTTTTTCCACTTGTAAAATTACTTCAAAATATTTTCATCATTTCTGTATATAGAAAAGATTTTCCTAATTAAAACTAAATGTTCTAAAATTAAACATGAAGTAGGATAATAAATAGGGCTGGCAAAAACTAACACGACCCGTTAACCCGACCCGACCCGACCCAACACGAAGTTAAGCGCGTTCGGGTTTGATATAATCGTGTTCGGGTCGTAAACGGGTCAACCCGTTTATGACCCGGAAATATTCGGGTCGTGTCGGGTCATAAACGGGTTGACCTGCTCAACCCATTTATTTTTTATATGTAGAAGCCCAGCCCAAACATAATGAACTAGCCTATTAGTATTACTTCATCTATTGATCTCCACCCTTCAATTTCAAATGAAGGGTGAGATCAGCTTAACCTATTTTTCATTTCTTTGTTTACTTTCTACTTCCTGTAGCCGCTCGACAAGAATCAACCCTAAGCTCGAGCCGCCTCCACCGTTCTCACCATCGCAGGCACTTTCTCCTACCATTTGTAGCTTGTTCCAGCGCCTCCTCTGTTGTTCGAAGCCTCCATCCTCGCCTATTTGCTACCTCGCCGCCGGTTCGGCTCCCTGCTGCCCTCACAGATCCGCCGCCGCCCTCACAAATCCTTGCTCTGTGATCTAAAGAAGTTATTTCTGGTGCTTTCCTCTACCGATCCTTGCTCTGATATAGTTTTTCCTGCTTAGAGTGGTATATCGTTTTCTTTCTATTCATCTTTCTATTCATCTGTTTTCTTTCTATGCTCGTAGTTATGCTTGGTTTAGCTAAATCGAAGTAATCTTTCACATTTGTGAGATCTAGATTACTTCATTTGTAATTTGTTAGGGATCACGAGAAAGAAACTGTCCTCGTGACTTGATCACTGAATGTTTTTATATGCTGATTTGACCAACTTCGTATTATTATCTTTGATTCTTTTCACTCATGATTCACAAAGCCTTCTTTTCCTTCAGTTACTTGTTTTTTCTTGTCTTTGATCTGACCAATAAGTTATTTTCTATCACTAACGTTCATATTTGTCTTAAAGCATTTATCAAGTTGTATAACCGTCCCCAAGTTAATAAATACCATTTATGTGAGTTCTAGCAATATCAAAAATATATAAAATAGTATGTAATAGTTTTGCTTTTTCCTCATTTTTCTTAATATTTCCATTAGGCATTCTTTCATTATAAAATAAAATGAGGGGATCTTTAAATGGAAAATGAGTAAACATATCATAGAATTCCATCTTGTTCTATATCAAGTTTAAATTTTGTATATGATTTACAATAAGATTTTCATATTTGCCTATAATTTCCATAAGTAGAAGTAACAAATCTAACTACATTTCTTAATTTATTTACATATCCATCAACTTCTCTTCTACCATCTTAAACGCGTAAATTGAGAATATGATTTGCACCATAAACATGAAAAGAACATCCATTAAATAGTATATTCATCATTATTTTTAACTTTTCAACTACACTATCATTTTTTTCTTGCATTATCAAAACTAATTGAAAAAATATTAATTATATTATAAAAAGTAAGATGCTACAAAATTATTTGATAGCATTTGTAGTGCAAGGAAATTTAAAATTTTTAAATGGAATAATTCTTTTTTATAAAAAAATCACTATCTATCCGGTGTGCACACAGATATAAGAATGATTAAAATGATTGTTGGTCCAAATATCAAAAAAAATACCAAAATATCGTATGTTAAAGAAATACTAAAAGAAAGTGTATTTAAAGTTTATAAAAGATTTTTTATATTTATAAAATGATTAAACCATCCTTATGCATGGTTTATTTACTTACTTTTTATATTTAGACTACATTGATTTATATATAATTTTTCAATTTTTTTTATTTTTAATTAAAAGAAAATGGCTAAGCATCCAAAACAATAAATTTAAATAATTCTTTTCTAAGATTTTTAGCTGAATAATTAAAGGAAAGATTATGAGTAGCTTATGCATAAACAATTTGATTGTCGTGATTTTTGAGGTGGCTAGTGTCTAGTTCCACAACATAATTTGCAAGTTATTATTTTTTTTTTTGAACTTCTAGCTTTTACTTGGTTATTGATCATGACTAAATCAAAGTCTCTCCAAGCATTTTTGGTGCATTTTCTTTCACTAAAAGTAATAGACTCGAGAGGTTCCTTCTCTACCTACATATTAGGTTTGTTATTTATTTTAAAATTATGTTATTCATATTAGTTGAATAGAGGGTCGGTATTGTCAACTTGATGCATTATAATATTATGGTTATTTGAAGTCAACCCAACGAGTTCATATTATAATTCTTTCTTTGACGACAAGAGATCTCAATCGTTATTAAACCCAATCATTAATTCTTTATATAATTAAAAGTCGATTATGGGGTGAGTAAAAGAAATAAATAATACTAAAAAATAAAATAATATATATAAATGATAAATAAAAAATAACGAGATATTAAAAAATTATCTTATGACGTGATTGAATTGCACTTAATAACTTGTGATAAGTCGAACTTAAACATAAATTAGAAAGAAAATTTAGATTATAAGGTAAATGAAACAATATATCTGTTACAAAATTAAATTAAATTAAATTTTAAAACATAGTTGACCATGTAAATAAACCAACATGATTACTTGGGAATCTTGAACACTTTAAGCTTGAACACAATTAAATATATATTTAAGCAAGACTGATTGGAATTGTGTGAAAAAAATGAGGGAGGGTGGAGGAGAGGAATTTATAGGGATAATTTGGGTTTAAATTTATAAATTTATCCTTTCTTTTTTACTATTAAAGAGGGTAAGATAGTAAATTTACAGTTAAAACATTTATACTCATATTTATAAATTTTCATGCAAATATATAAAAAAAATTAAAGTTGACTGTGGGGTCATGCCATGTCGTGAATGTGCGGTGCCTGGGTACCTTGGTCCAGCATGGCTGCATGCAGGCCTTGAGCCGTGCGTGGCCTATTGCCTGGTCAATAGGCTATGCAGTGCTTGCCCTAGACCGTGCCAGGTCAATGTGGGGCTCTCGTTGGCCACCTTTAGATTTTGCAATGTTGGCACCTTACTTTGTAACTAAAACACTGAATATGCAGAACACCCTACTTGTTTAGAATTGTACTTAAATCAGGAATATTCTCCATTTTAACACAACTTCAAACTCGATGCCACCAAATCTTTGCCATCCCGAGTCATCTTAATTTTGAAACCACCACAATGCAACATGCGAGTGAATAAGGTCATTGGCGTGCTCAAACTACTTCCTTGCTGTAATCCGTGTATTAGTTAAGAAAGTTGCCAGATTAAACGTTAGCTACAGGAGATTTTTTTTTTTTCCTTTAAACAGTCCTAGAGTTAATTAAGTATTACACTTTCAAAGAAATCAACACTATAGTCTCATACTAAAAAATCTCCAGGTCTTTGTAAAATTGGTTTACAATAATGGAGTAATTTGATAACTTCATGAGTTCTCAGACAATTTTTTTTAATTTTTTTAAATTTTTTTAATCCAGATGAATTATAATGGAGTAATTTTTTTAATCTCATGCTCAAATATTCTACTTTTTGTCTTACACAGTTGAATTATTATTGCAATAGCGAAAGTAGTTATTCTCTCGTTTATTCCCGAAATAATACAGTGCTGTTGATATTAGTGAAACGTGACATCTAAAAAATCAACTGGTTTAATTTCAATTTTGTATTGAATTCTCTTTGTTATTTATACTAGAGGTCATTTAATTTGAGAAAAATAATCTGCCAGGTATATCTCATTTTGGATGAGTTCATTCTTGCTGGAGAGATTCAAGAAACAAGCAAGCGGGTAAGTCTATTTGTTCTGTACAATATGTGCACAGGTTTTTTATTTAGAGAAGTATTGGAATTTTCATTCTTATATCCTTTTTCTTTAATGAAGTATCCTGTAATGCTTCATGTTTTGGAATGGTCCGTTCTGGATCCACAGGGGTTCTTTTGTTTGGATTCATATGAAGATGGGAAAAAAAAGAGAGGACCAGGGATAATAATTGATTGAAAAAAATAGAACTTCTATTAGCATAAAATCCTGACTTACAAAATGATTCAAACATGAAATAAATAATATCTATAATGCCTAAACATCTGAACGATAGCCTAGAACTCTTTGATGACTAGAGTAACATTATTTAGCTTTATTCAGTTATCCAAAATAGAAAACTACCTAGTGGTCTTTTAAATGAAAGTGCACCTTATCTCTGAAAATCTTAAAATTCTTAGAAATATTTAGGATACCTAAGGACACAAGTCGTTGTCATTTTTTGCATAAATTATTGAAAGCTCTAGATGAAAGAGTCCATTGGTGCTAAACTAGTTTTTATGGAACCTCCTACAGAAAGTAGCTAAACATAAAAAGTGAGAAAAAAGTTTGGGAATTTTTTAATTGTTTTAGTTTTGGCTAGATCAATAGAAATGTTCTCTTTTCAATTGACATTAAACTTCTAAACTCAAACCACGTCATAGGCCAATTGTAAGTGTTAGTGATAATACTTTGTTTACTTGCATATGAGAATGTTCTCAAAGTAGGCTACTAAAACTTGTCACATTAGTAAAATAGTTTGGTGTATTTGGCAACCAAGCGGGCATGAATAACAATTGTTGCGAATCATGAGTATTTTGAATGTAGTCTTTCGTTTATCACTCAACATAACTCTTATATGATGATATCTACTTTGTAAGTTAATTTTGGAGAACCAATTTGAGGCAACCATCACATCAAGTAAGTTATCAGTTCTAGCTATGAGAAACTTACATATAGTAATTTTATTGACAACATGACTATCAATACACACCCTCAATGTTGTGTCCTTAGAAGTTAACTAGAAACTTTGTCTACTCAGTTTGGCTCATTTTGTAGGTTCATGCAATATTGTGGGAGATTAGGTAATTACAAATACGTAACATGACTAATAACGTAATGTTCATTACGGAAGGCAAATCATCAAATAACTTATTAGAAAACAAACTGTGAAAATTATGTAAAAGTGCTTTATTTTCACTAGGTTCCTTAATAGTTATGTTTGAGGTTCCAATTTATACTTCCTATGACACTATAACCAATATGAGTCTTGAGACATTCCATTCTCAAATTGTGATTATGTTATTGCTTGGATGATTGTTGTAACACTGTCCTTTAATTTGTCTTATTATCCTGGTAGCTATGGTTGGTAGGATTATGATTTTTCCATTTAAGACTTAAATTTTGCCCATGATTGACCACAAAAAAGTTATACAACTAAGGTTTGCCAAGGATAGTATATGCAACAATTCTATTTGTGTAATCCTCCATTTGGATGGGTACAAGGCATTTGTCTTTCACTAACAAGATGTGAAGTTAACCCGTACATATAGATGAGAATATAGTTTAGATATAAGTGCATATATAAACGTACAGGTAGAAATCACATTTGTACAACTACTTCATTAGTAACTATCTATCTTATAGGCATTATTTACACATTTCACTAAGTGAAAATACTTGTTTTATATCACTGTATAAGAGTAAACAAAGTATATCCCACTGTATCAATCCCTATGGAATCATATCCTACTTATTGTTAGTGATCTCAAAGTTTTCTACATTGTGTTGATTTATGGTTGAAGTATGAAAAGGTAATTGAGATGCAATATGACATTGACTATGTCATAAAAAAAAATTTAATCTCGAAGTTGGCCACTTGAGACTAAGTTTTAAAGTTTTTTGTATCCCGCTGTTTCTTGCAAAAGTGTGAGGATGACACTCCACTGATTGGATAACTTATTCAGAGTTAGCAATAGATGGTTGCTTGCTAAAATTGAGTACAATTTGGTAGGGAACGAGCAATATGTGAGATCATATGCATAACATGAAGGATTTTTTTTTTTAATTTTTAATAATAACCTTAAGACAGGATCCCTCTGCAAATTTATGTTAGTGATCTCAAAGTTTTCTACATTGTGTTGATTTATGATTGAAGTATGATAAGATCATTGAGATGCAATATGATATTGACTATATCATAGAAAAACATTTAATGTTGAAGTTGGCCACTTGAGACCAAGTTTTAAAGCTTTTTGTATCCGGTTGTTTCATGTAAGGATGACACTCCACTGATTGGATGACTAATTTAGATTTAGCAATAGATAGTTGCTCACTAAAATTGAAGACAATTAATATGTGAGATCACATGCCTAAACATAAAGGATTTTTTAAAAAAAAATTAATAACCTTAAGACAAGCTTTCTCTACAAATTTATGTTAGTGACCTCAAAGTTTTATACATTGTGTTGATTTATGGTTGATGGATGATAAGATCATTGAGATGCAATATGATATTGACTACATTGAAAACATTTAATGTGGAAGTTGGCCATGAGACCAAGTTTTAAAGCTTTTTATATCCCGTTGTTTCATGTAAAAGTGCGAGGACGACACTCCACTGATTGGGTAACTAATTCAGATTTAGCAATAGATGGTTGTTTGCTAAAACCGAGTATAATTTGGTAGGGAATGAGCAATATATGATCTTGCCTAAATATAAAGGATTTTTTATAAAAATTTTTAGTAACCCTAAGACAAGCTACTGCTACAAATGTATATTAGTGATCTCAAAGTTTTCTACATTGTGTTGATTTATGATTGAAGTATGATAAGATCATTGAGATGCAATATGATACTGACTATGTCATAGAAAAATATTTAATGTCGAAGTTGGCCACTTGAGATCAAGTTTTAAAGCTTTTTGTATCCCGTTGTTTCATGTAAAAGTGCGAGGATGACACTCCACTGATTTGATAACTATTTCAAATTTGGTAATAGATAGTTGCTTGCTAAAATTGAGTACAATTTGGTAGGGAATGAGCAATATGTGAGATCACATGCCTAAACATAAAGGATTTTTTAAAAAAAGAATTATAACCTTTAGACAAGCTTCCTCTACAAATTTTTGTTAGTGATCTTAAAGTTTTCTACATTGTGTTGATTTATGGTTGAATTATGATAAGATCATTGAGATGCAATATGATATTGACTATGTCATAGAAAAACATTTAATGACGAAGTTGGCCAGAGACCAAGTTTTAAAGCTCTTGGATTCCGTTGTTTCATGTAAAGTGCGAGGATGACACTCCATTGATTGGATAACTAATTCAGATTTAGCAATAGATGGTTGCTTGCTAAAACTGAGTACAATTTGGTAGGGAATGAACTATATGTGAGATCACATGTCTAAACATAAGGGATTTTTTTTAAAATTTTTAATAACGTTAAGACAAGCTTCCTCTACAAATTTAGGTGGGCGTAATGTAATGTTTCTTCACATGTCCACCCCAAGGTAATTAATAAACCTATTAAATGTCAATTTAGGTTCTTCTCATATTTCATAATGAATATATGATTCCTCAAATTATTCAAGTACTTCATCACATTTAAGAATGATTATTTAAATTTTGCCCCCCTCTTATAGAGTTAATTCTTGAAGCATGTTGGGACATATTTCTCTCGGTGTAATTCTCTTTTTGTCCAATTTGTATAAAGTATTTGACAACTTGATATAAATGCTTTCTGTTGACTTGAAGCCAGTTTAACTTTTTAGCTTAACAAAAGTTTATTTTGGAGGGTTGACACATTGCAAGTCATTCATTCAACCATTGTACTAATCTTTTATGTTCATTAGCCGATTTATACAGTCAGTAAGCTCTATTTCTTAACTAAACTAGGGGCCGGTGAAATTCTTGCGAGAAACTACACTATAGAAGAAAAGATTTGCCATAATTATGGAAACTTTCACTATAAAAAGAGTTGATCAATTTTTTTACTTCTTTATATAAATAGTGAATTGTTTCCTATAAAATGTTCTTTCTAATCATTATAGTGTTAAAATCACTTCTAGTGGTAGAACAATCATTTTGAATAATAACATATTGGTTTTCTTGGTTTTGAATTCAAACTTCAAAGGTTTCCTTGGATTTAAGGGCGTTATGATGGAAGTTTTTTCCCTTTTTTTCTTGATGTGACTAAAATGCTTAAGTAATAAAAATTGTAAAATTATATAAATGTTTAAAACATATCCTACTCAAAGTTATTTCTCTATTCGTCTAAATGGAACTGGCTGTCTAGTCTTAGACATAGTTAGGGATCAGTAAACTTTATTGATGAAATTTTCTATAGAAGTGTAGATATTAAAATAATCCTAGACTTGCTTTGGAGTATAGGCTTTATCATTGTGTAACTTGTATATAAAAATTATTAGTGATGTCTCATGAAGTCTTTATACTGATTATTATGGTATTAATATCACTTAAAGTGGCGGTAAATCATATTGATTAGTAGTAAATTAGTTTTCTAGGTTTACATTCTAATTTGCAGAGTTTCTTATATTTTAAGAACATATGCGATAGTCAAGTGGAAATCTTTTTATTTTTTGTATTTTTATTTATAAAATGATGCAAATATAATAAAAATATAGAACAATGTAGGAATATAAGAAATGTATGAAAAGGATACAAGATGTAAGTGTCTTAATTTTTTTTCTCTATTATTAGACTAGTGCTAAATAAACTTGATATGGCAATGAATACATAAATAAAATCCAATTTTAAAAGGGAGAAAAAAAAAGCTATTTACCTAGTAAGCTTTGTCCTTCTATTAAATTTTGAAAAAACAATTCTCTTGAAATGTTGGTGCATGATGTCATCACAAAATTATTTGAGGAAGAGACAAATTTTATGCAAATTTCTCTTTTATTGCAATTTTGGGCTAATTCCCATGCCTTCTACTCAGTCAATTAAAATGAGCAAGGGTTGAGGAATAATTTAATCTTGTTGAAGAGAGATTTATTTATGAACGAATGGTCAATAATGGGGAGTGGTGAGCAAGGTTGTTAGGATTGATATCCTACATAGCAATAGTAGGATCAAAATATATGATCAGATCGTACGATCATAGGATCAACCAAAAGGCTCAAAATGTATTTGCTAAAAACTGTATTCTCATGTTAAGAATAATATGGATATTTTAACAAGTAATAGAAAATAATTGTCTATTATGCATCAATTACCAAGTCACTTGCTATTTTGTGACCAACGTTCCAAAACTCGGTCCATACTGGCTGAAATTTCGGTCCGGTACCGGTTTAACAAGCCACCGAGCTCGGAACCTTGGTCGGAGCACGGCACTCGAAGAAGATGTGTAGGCGGGAGCTCCCACTCACGATAGAAGCTGAGAGGGACTCTAGAGCTTAGGCACTGGCGGAGGCGGAGGCGAAAACGAAAGCGGGAGCGGGAGTGGGAGCGAGAGGCAGAGGTGGAGGTGGAAGCTAGATGTGTAGGCGCAGGCAGATGCTGGAGCGGGAGCGGGAAGCAGAGGTGGAAGCTGGAGCGGGAGGCGAGGGCGGGAGAGGGAGGTGGAGGCTAGAGTGGGAAATGGAAGCGGAGCGGGAGGTGGAAGCGGAAGCTGCAGCAGGCGGAAGCTAGAGCTCCGATAGGAGCGGGAGGCGGAGGCAGAGGTTGGAGCGGGAGAGGGAGGCGGAGGTTGGAGCTTGAGGCAGAAACGGAAGAAGATGCTAGAGCGGGAGGCAGAGGCGAAAGTGAAAGCGGGAGGCGGATGGAGAGTCTGACGGTTTCATCCGGTTTTCACCGGTACCAATCGGTATGTATCGGTCGGGTAGCTCGTCGGACTGATCTACTGGACCGAGATTTCAAACCTTGTTTGTGACTAATCAAATTATATATTATTGCAGCCAGTTGCATATAGTAAGTATAAAAGAGGACATTTACTTTATTAAAACCAACAACAATCATACAAATTAGATAACTAAGTATTAAATATAATTTTAAGGACATTTAGTATTTTAGGACTTAACTATAATCATACAAATTAGATAACTAATTTTCATGTATAAATTTAACTAGTACATTAGAACTATGTTCCTAATGACGCTCATATATCTCATAATAGACCAACACAAAATATTAGTTATATAGTTAAATGTTGTGAAATTATAAGATGAAGGTGATAAAGATGAGTTCATAAATATGAAAATGGTGTTTAATGAACTCTTGAAGATGTATATATTATAATGGGAGTTTAAGATAGAGGTATCACTAAGGCCTTGTTTCCTTGAATGGAAGGAAAAATAGGGGGAAAGGAATTAGTGGAAGGAAGGAAAAAAGGGGAAGGAAAATGAATCAGGTGCAACGTGCAACGCACGTGATCATCTAAGGGGCCTAGTGAGAGGGAGTCTTCTCGTGGGTGGAGATGAGGAGGGTGGCGGGCTGGGGGAGGGAGGAGTAGGCGGACGGACAAGCGGTACTACCAGCAGGAACAACAGGAGCAGTGGGTGGCGAGCAGCAGGAGTGGCAAGAGTCAGCGAGTGGTGAGAGCAGCGAGAGCAGCCAGTGGCGAGCAAGGGAGCTGCGAGATCGGTGGGCGGTAGGGTGGGAGCTAGTGAGCGGCAAACGCTAGGGATAGGAGCTGGTGAGTAACGGGGACAACAAGCGATGATGTTTGTTTTCTTTCTCAAGTGCGGAAAGCAAAACGAGGGAAAGCTAGTCTTGTTTTCTCCCTCTGTCTTTCCTTTCAAAGCAATGAGAGAAAAGCGAACTTCTTTCCCATCTATCCTGCTTTCCCTCTAAGGAAACAGGGCCTTAATGAACTACCGCCAAACTATGAAGTCATAATTAGAATATAACTAACAAAAATGATAGGGACAATGAAAAAATTGAAAACTTCATCAAATTATTTGGGATCTTGAAATCAAACCAAGAGGCAAAATGCAGTGGTCTTGATGACATGGCTTGGTGATTGGAGTTGGTTCCTTCAAGGGTGCATGTAGTGGTCTTGATGAGGCAAAATGCAAGGCCATGAGGTGAAAGCTGTATGAGGAAGCATAGATGGAGATATGGTCACAGGTATTCACCTCGTCGATTCCAAAGGTTTGCCGGACTGGTTGGGGGACTTCGGTGGCGGTGGGTCCACGAAACCCAAGTAGTGGAAGCGAAGGGAGAGGAAAAAAGCAATATCTTGGGAAATGAGCCACATTTGATGAACCAGAGGAGGTGGTGGCTGCTGTTGATGAGCTCATGAGGAAATCACCAAAGTTAGATGTTCCTAAGGAATCTCCCAAACATCTTATAGATAAAAAGTTTGCGATTGTTTGAGCGTAAAAGGTAGAGGCAGCTTTAAGATGTAGTGGCGTCATTGTCTACATCTTTGGGGGTGGTGACATGTCGAACGGATGGTAGGTTTAAAGCCTTGGTTTTTGTGCAGAACAGCCGGAGGAAGAGGTTAAATGTTTCATAGTCCACAACTGTTGATGAGAATAGTTTAAATAAAAGGAAATGAGGAGTTGCAAGGGGGGAGCTTAGTGTTGCAACATCCACAGCGAACTTCGTCAAGAATATTGGCATTGCTGAAGACTTATTATGCACTTGTGTGGCTGGTCATGTGGTGCTGTTGCTGCTCGTGGAAACCTCTTGTTCAAGTAGTTCATTGCGGCTCTCGAAACTCTTAACACTTATTTTTAGATGGATGAGGAGAAGCACGAGTTGAGTTTTCTGCCTTCCTATCGTCTGGGTCTTTATCTAGTGTCTTCTCACAATAAGGGGTCCATATATTAATAGTCAGCCGTTACGCAGATGTAAGCCTATTCTCTGACAAACTCTTCTTTTTGGCTTCCATTCTTTATATGCATTAAATTAATTGGTTTTCTTTACATGTTTCAGAATGCTCTGTTCAGAAATGGCCTACCTTCTTGTGGGTTGTGTAAGTGATGTGTGCTATACTAACGCACAATTAACTGCAAGCGTGACGGTTTCGTTGCGTGTAGTACTTAAGATGTTGAACCCGCAGGGACAGTGATCAAGTACCAAGAGATTACAAATTAATAGCTAGACAATTGATTAAGTGGTTTTAGATTTCAGAAAAGTAGAGTAACTATAACTTAAAGTAAATCGGGTCCAGCGAGAGAAAACTTTGTGAAGAAAACCAGGGTTAGAGATATCGGAACATCGGGTTCATCTCATTGAAGGATCTTAAATTCTTACAAGTTAAAATTACAACAAGCAATCTTAAAGATGCTCAAGGAAGTATCAAAAGGTACAGATTACCCCTCTTTCGACGGTGTAATCCGGTATCAATCTAGATCGGCGTCCTACTTTTGTGGCTCACCGTACCTAGATTGATCCAATGGGTTCAGAGATACTATGAAATTCCTCATACAAATCCTGCCCAATTACTTGACAGGTCAGAGTATGTTCGAACTTGCAAATCTAGCGTCGCAATTCACCTTTCGGTCCTTCTTATGGCGCCTAAGAAAAGTAATTGCGCGGCCAACGCAACACTAGCAGTAAAGTGGCACAGAACGAATAAGCACAAGATAAAATTTGCTTTTGTTATAAAATAACAAGTTCGACAATAAGATACAAACAACGAGACTACACCCTTAGTTCCGATGAAAAGATTACGCTATCATAGCGTCGTTAAGTACAATCTCTAAGAAAGAAGATACGAAAATGAAGACAGAAAGTAAAAGAAGGCAAACTCTTCAAGAAAAGGGCAGTGATTCTTCTCCTTCAAGCCTTCTAGAGTGGCGCACAAGAGCCTTCTTTCTTCTCCCACGAATTTCACCAAAGTCTCAACCCTTCACTAGAACTCGTTGTTTTTCCAAGGGATATTTCGCCCTATATATAGAGCTTGATCCCAAATCTGAACGCATGGATTGATGGAGCTTTTAATTAGTTATGTTTTGACACCTTAAACGTCAAAAACGGAGCTATAATGACAAAGTTATGGCTCTTTTAAATTTGGGTGCGCAGGGGAGAATTATGGCCGTAATTATTATTACGGCCATGCCTGTAATTCTGATTTCGATGCTCTTCGACTCTTCAAATCTTCATACACTTATGGGTCTTTAAATACTCGTCGTTTTGACTCTAAGAACGCCCAAAACGGAGTTAAAACGAGTGAGTTATGCATATTTAATGCGGGCCATTAATGTGCATGTGAAAATTACGGGTGTAATGAAGATTATGGCCACGCCCATAATTTTGGTAGAAAACTCTGTTTCGTCTGAAATTTTGCGAGCATGCTAGCCTTTGACTCGTCTTTAATTCTGGCCATAGTTTGACGTCAGAAGTTGCTGGTGGGAATATTACGGGCAAGCAGAAATTACGGCCATAGCCTAATGTTGTCTGTTGAAGATTTCTTCGCCCAAATGACTTCCAATGAGAAAATTAAGAGCACGTCTTCAAAGTATGATTACGCTTGCACAATAATGGGCTTTTTAGCAATTCAACTAAGAATTATGGCCATAACGCAGATTATGGCCTTGGCCGTAATTTCAGAAATTAGCCCCGTTTGAAGCAAAATTTCTTATCAAGGTCCTTGATTCACTTAGGAATATAAATATGCTTCCAATTAATTCCAAAAATGAGTGAATTGTCTTGTATTCATTGAATGAGACAAGAAGTGAAGTTTCTAAATAAAATCAATAAAATAAGCTAGAAAGAGATGTAAAAGTATGATATTATGTCTCGATTCGCATGTAAATACTAGTCTAAAAGACTATAAAAATACGAGACATCAAATCTCTCAGACTTAAATCATTGCTTGTCCTCAAGCATTTAAAAGATAAGGGTGGTATTCAGAAAAAGGGAAAATCACGTCAAGCTTCTTAGATATTATGTCCGAGGGAAAACATCATTATGAACAAATTTCAGCAGGTCAAGGCATTCAAAATGAGCATCCATCGTCAGGAATAAAGGTGTGAAGTTTCAAAATCCATGGTCAGATAAGACTTACCTCCGTGAGATGTTGTAATCTCCTATGTGGTATATTCACTAAGCTCAAACTTGATTCATCCAAAGACACGAGCTGGAAAATTATTAATGCACTCTTTATTTTTCATCCTCTTAATTTTATTTTGACTTTAACCCTTTTCTTTGGTACCACTGCCAATTTTTCGCAGTGCCAAGTAGAGGAGTCTGTTTTATTTTCTTTTTGTTTTTGTTTTGTTTTTTTTTTCTTTTTTTTAAGCACAATTTGAGAGGAGATCATTTTTATCAGTAAGTGCATTGATTAGTTCCAACATCTAGCAAGGAGAATCAAATCGACATAGTTAAATACTTCAACAGAAAGATCGTAAGCATACCTTAGGAGGAGCGAAAATCAGATTTATCATGTCACATCTTTTTCCATCAAATAAGATAATTGAATGAAATTCCTGACCTTGATCCAAAAAGCAGAACATAATAATTTCTTCCCACGGATTCAATTATGAAACTATCATGATTTTCGTTAAAAATCAAACAGGTATCAACATGAGAAATTATTTGCCGAGTGTAATCCAATTATCATAAGTCAAGGGTGTATCTAGCACGAAAATGACAAAAAGTGCATAACCAAAAACATAACACGAATACCATATAACAGAAAACATAAAACAAGTACTATATAAGCAAAAGTACTGAATACACCAAGTTAAGTTAATACATGTCCCAAATGCAAATCCAAAACAAAGTGCATAACATCAACAGAGTAAAGTTAAAAAGTACTGAAGGTAAATCCACTATCTCCCAGACTTGAAAGATGCATAGTCCCTATGCATGGAAGTGAAGGAACTCAAAATTTGGAGATGTGGGGTGCGGAAACTCACTAAATCAGTCCTCTCCATCTGTGTCAGAACTGATATCAACCTCCTCCGGGTCCTCCTCCTCGTCGTCGTCTCCATCTCCACGTACCTCAGGCTCATCATCCTCATTTGGAATCAATGTGGTCCGCAGCTCACTGAAGGAAGTCTAGAGGGAAGTCAGAAACTTCCCCTGGCGGTGCTGCTCAGTAGCCATCCTCTCAACTGTAGTGGTTAGGTGGGAAAGTCCTTGGCCAGTCTCATGTTGCCCTTCCTCTAAGTGTGAAAACATCTGTTGCATGTACTCTCCTTGCCTTTGTTGTTCATCTAGTATCTGCTTCATAAGTGTTTCAACATTGGAAGAGGAGGAAGGATACTAACCAGTAAAGGTAAAGAATTCGGAGGACGGTGGCGGAACGAAACTCAGAGGAGGCACATGCTCGGCAGCTGAAGTAGAGGTGGCAGTAATAGGGCGTATCTTCCAGTTGCTCCTGTTCTGATGGTGGTGCGCTCCTGGCATGACAGTGGCATAGGTTGTGTCCCGTCTTTGAAGAAGAGGAAGTAGGAATCCCCTCTCTTGATGATCAGGCGCATCAAGAGACAAGTGTCAAGATCTAGTCGCGTGCTACCACTGGCAATCTCCATACCACTTGGATCGATGCCAACGGCAAGAGCAATGGAAGTAACCAGGCTGCCCATAACTATATGTCCCTTCGTGGCTCGGGATACCCTCAGCATTTGTTTAACCATAAAATAGCCAGTATTTAATGGAAAAGAGTGGAGCATGGCCCATAAGTAGAGTACCTCGCCCTGGCATACCATCCCGTCGCTCTCGCCTCGTCCAAAAATGGTGTGCGCCATAAACCGGTGGACATAGCGAAGGATGGGGTTGCTGATGCTACTGGCACGAGCAGAGCTGGCAGAATAAGAGGTGTCGCTGCTGATGGAAGACCAGAACTCATGCTCCCGGTACTCAGATGGCGCTCGACGTGGTGCATACAGAGGAAAGCCAAAGATACGGTTCAGCTGCATGAGATCGAGGCTGTGCTCGACGCCTCCCAAGCGAAAAGTAATGTGGCCGATGTCCTCGTCATCGTGGGAGTTCAGCTGAACATCTAAGGAGCTGAAGAACTCCAAGGAGAGTGGGATGTAAGTGGGATGGATCATGTGGAGGTACTGGTGCCATCCAATCTGGTGGAACAATCATTCTATGTCGTCCAAGAAGCCAAGAGTGGCCATCGCCAATCGATCCATGTATCTCGTGTGAAAGATCTCTGGTGCTGTAAAAGTTGTTGGCACTTATGGAGCTGAAAGGTGTTGCGTATAGGGAAGCCATATGCAGCATGTTGCCTAGGGACAGCGCCTGATGAAGGTGGCGGAACAGCAGTAGCAGCGGGCTGGCGGGACGGTGCAGTGGGTTCCTGTATGGTGGACTTCCGGGCTTCAATTTTGCGCTTGGGTGCCATGACAATTGAAGCAGATTGAAATCAAGAGGGGCAGCAAGATGAAATCGTGGACCTTGAAGATGGCCAAGAGCTCTGGTATTCTGCTGAGAGGGAGTCGAGGCGGAGATCAGGTTCTTTAAGCACGTTGATGAATTGCAATGAAGATATGCGGTAGTAGCAGATGCTGGGATGGAAGAGATAGCCTCCTGAACTCAGTCGTCGGAAATCAACAGTTAGCACCTGGAAGGTTGGAATCAGCTACGGGCGATGGCTACTGGCAGAGCAGAACTGCAGGAGGTTGAGGAGAGGAATAGGGCGCAAAGCACGTTGAAGCAGGGTGCAGGTGTCGCCTGGAGGTAAAATTAGAGGAGAAGAGGCCGCTTGCTCCTGGGATGACGGCGATCGTGACGTGAGCAGCTTCTGAGAAAGATCACTGAAGTTTGAAGGCGAAGTATAGGATGCGGAGCGAACAAATTCTTTAGTCCAAGCAGCAATTAAGCAGCAACAAATCAGATTAGGCAAAGCAAACTTTTGGAGAAGAAGTCGCCCTGGTCAAATCCTTTAAATAGAGCAGCTAATCGGGAAACACAACTTGCAGTTTTTCAGCGAACAGAAGAGGCAGCGCTGATTTGGAAAGGGTTGCTAAAGCAGGATCGTCGCAGCAATTACGTGAGCAAGCATCCAATGCTAGCATTTAGAAGGGTGAACCAAAGAGGCGACGCTGATTTCCGTTATAGAGTTGGAAAGCCAGCGTTGATTTCAACTTGACTTGATGGAAGAATGCTGCAGATTGGAGAGAGCGGTGACTATTTCGGGTGAGGATTGAAGAGGGCTTGAAGATAGCGGCGCCGAGCGGACGATTGAAGGCGACGGACATTTTCTTCAGGTTTGGCTGGAGGAGTAATTGCAGAAGAGGCTGGCGCAGGAGTCGGCGTGATCGGGTAACGAGGGAAGCGGAAAGGGCGGCTGCAGTTTGGAGTCGCCGTTCTTGGTTGAAACTGGAAGCAGCGGAAGACGTTAAGGCGCTAGCTTTGTCGATTGAATCTGGAAGAGAAGCACCGTTTCGATGGTGTTGGCGGCTGTTGATGGGAAGAGGGCGGCGATGGAATGGAAGGCGGTTGAAGAGAAGAGGCACAAGGGCGCCCGTAAAGCTGGATTCCTACGATCTTGGGGTAGCTTACGGTTGCCCTAGATTTTCATTCCCTTTATGGCCATATTAGATATTAAGGCCATGGCTGTAAAAAATATATATATTTTTTTTCAAATAAATTGAACTTCAATAAACCTGCAACAAACATAAAATAACACTTGTCAGAAATAAATAATCAAAATTAGAAAAATAATGTACCTGGGTTGCCTCCCAAGAAGCGCTAGTTTAACGTCGGTAGCTCGACAGAAAAATCTGCGATCATGTAAAAGGGTCAGAGAGAAGTAAGGAAACTCCCTTTTCAATGGGTGTCGGGAAAAGATAAGGCTTCAGACGTTGCCCGTTGACTTTAAAGGTTCCGGACTGATCACTATAAATATCAATCGCGCCGTATGGATAGACTTTCTTAACAACGTACGGACCCGTCCATCTTGATCGCAACTTTCCAGGAAATAATCTGAGCCTCGAATTAAACAGTAGGACCAAATCTCCAATTTCAAATTCCTTGTGTACGATACGTTTGTCGTGAAACCTCTTGGTCCGTTCCTTATAAATTTTTGCATTCTCGTAAGCCTCAAGTCGTATCTCATCCAATTCGTTCAGATCCATTTTCCTCTTCTCACCTGCTGTCTTGAAATCATAGTTTAAAGCTCTTATCGCCCAGAATGCCTTATGTTCTAGCTCGACTGAAAGGTGACAAGACTTCCCATAAATCATCTGAAATGGAGACATTCCTATTGGAGTCTTGAAAGCAGTTCGGTAGGCCCAGAGAGCATCATCCAATTTAAGGGCCTAATCTGCTCTCGCAGTTGAAACAGTGCGTTCTAAAATCCTTTTCAGTTCACGATTTGTGGGTGATATGGTGTTGCAATTTTGTGATGCACCCCATACTTTTTCAGTAGAGCGGCAAATCGTTGCTCAATAAAATGCTTTCCTCCATCGCTTATCAGCACTCACGGCATGCCAAATCTTGGAAAGATAGTCTTCTTTAGCATCCGTATCACAACTTTAGAGTCATTGGTCGGTGCGGCTGAGGCTTCTACCTACTTTGATACATAGTCGACGGCCACCAAGATGTACTTATTTCCACAGGAGGATGAGAATGGTCCCATAAAATCTATTCCCCACACATCGAATAATTCAACTTCTAAAATATTATGTAAGGGAAGTTCATCGCGTTTCGAAATGTTGCCACTTCTTTGGCAACTATCACAAGTCAGAATAAAATTTCGAGCATCTTTAAAAATACTGGGCCAGTATAATCCAGATTGTAGTACCTTAAATGCAGTCTTTGTATCGCCGGCATGACCTCCATAAGGGGAAGAATGATAGTGCTCAAGAATATCTGGGACCTCATCCTCAGGTACACATCGTTGAAATAGTCCGTTGGCGCATCAGCGAAAAAGACATGGATCATCCCAGTAAAAATGTCGCACGTCGGACAGGAATTTCTTCTTCCGTTGGTACGACAGATCATATGGAAAAATATCAGAAGCCAAATAGTTAACGAAATCGACGTACTAGGGCGCGTCTTGTGCAACAATTCTAAACAGCTTTTCCTCAGGAAACGTATCATCAATTTCCAGTTCGTCAGAAATATCGTCTTCCTTGTCCAAGAGCAAACGCGACAAATGATTAGCTACTACATTTTCAGCTCCCTTCTTATCTCTTATTTCCAAATCAAATTCTTGAAGGAGGAGTATCCATCTTATCAGTTGTGGCTTTGCATCTTTCTTACTCATTAAGTACTTGATTGTTGCGTGGTCTGTATAAATAATCACTTTCGAGTCAATCAAGTAAGAACAAAATTTATTAAATGCAAAGACGATGGATAAGAGTTCCTTTTCTGTTGTCGCATAATTGATTTGCGCTTCGTCTAAAGTGCGGCTAGCGTAATATATCGCATGAAGCTTTTTATCTCTTCTTTGCCCCAGAACAACTCTGACGGCAAAGTCGCTCGCATTGCACATTAGTTCGAAGGGTAAGGTCCAGTCAGTGGGTTGAATAATGGGTGCAGAAATCAAAGTATTTTTGAGCTTGTTGAACGCCTGCAAACAGTTATCGTCAAAACAGAATTCTGAATCCTTACATAGTAGATTGGTTAATGGTCGGACTATCTTCGAGAAATCTTTTATGAATCGTCTGTAGAATCCAGCGTGTCCGAGGAAACTACGAATCCCTTTGACAGAGGTCGGCGGATTCATTTTCTCGATCACTTGCACTTTAGCTTGATCGATCTCTATCCCACGTTCTGAAATAAGATGTCCTAATACGATCCCTTCTTGTACCATAAAATGACACTTCTCCCAGTTCAGTACGAGGTTCACTTCCTCGCATCGCTGTAAAACCTTGGATAGATTAGCTAGACATGATTCAAAAGATCGACCATATACCGAGAAATCGTTCATAAAGATGTCCATAAAATCTTCGTTATAGTCGGAGAAGATCGCCATCATGCATCGCTGAAATGTGGCTGGAGCGTTGCATAGTCCGAATGACATTCTTCTGTACGCAAATGTTCCATATGGACAAGTAAAGGTCATCATTTCTTGATCCTCTGGGTGAATCGGGATATGTAGAAAACCAGAAAATCCGTCAAGGAAGTAGAAATAAGCATTATAGGCAAGACGCTCAAGCATTTGATCGATGAAAGGTAGAGGAAAGTGGTCCTTTCGTGTCGCTTTGTTGAGCTTCCGGTAGTTTATACACATTCGCCACCCGCTTATAGTGCGGACCAGAACTAGCTCGTTCTGCTCGTTCTTGACAACTGTTACCCCGCCCTTTTTGGGTACAACATGAATAGGGCTCACCCATCGGCTGTTCGAAATCGGGTAGATGACTCTCGCTTCTAGCAATTTCAGGATCTCATTCTTTACGACCTCCTTCATGCTTGGATTGAGTCAACGTTGAAACTCAACGGAGGGTCTACTTTCCTGTTCCAAGAGAATCCTATGCATACAGACTGATGGGTCAATTCCTTTAATATCTTCTAAGGAATAACCTATGACCTTCTTATGCTGTTTAATTTCAGCTAGTAATTGTTCTGTCTGTATTTTAGTCAAGTTCGCATTCACAATCACAGGCAAGGTAGAATCACTATCTAAAAACTCATATTTCAGATTTTGAGGAAGAGATTTCAACTCAATTTTTTGAACTTCACTTACCTGGGGTGCCATCTCATCGAGACGTTCAATTTTCACATTATGAGGGTTCATCGTCTCGACTGAGTCCATTAACATTGCATAAGCCCTGGCTTCTTCATTTCCTTCGGTGGCCGGACCCGTCAAAAGGCAGGCTTCTAGCGGGTCTTTATGAGTTCCTTCAGATATGGGATTTTCTTGATCAACAGCATTCTCAACAACGTCCAGGCTACAACAGGAATCTGTGATAGAAGGGTGTTTCAGGCTTCGTGCCAAATCAAATTCGATAGCCTCCTTACTGATATTTAAGGCTAATTTTCCGTTCTTCACGTCGATGACTGCTCCGGCAATCGCAAGAAATGGCCTCCCAAGAATTATCGGTAATTTTGCATCCTCCTCCATCTCAAGTACGACAAAGTCAACTGGAATGAAGAAATCTCCAACCTTGATCGGGACGTCTTCCAGTATTCCTGCCGGCTTGCGTACTGAGCGGTCAGCTAGTTGCAGAGAGATTGGTGTTGCTTTTATGTCGCCAATGTCCAGTTTCCTGCAGATTGAAAAAGACATTAAACTGACACTGGCGCCGAGATCACATAATGCGTGATCAAAAGTCAGATCCCCAATTTTGCACGAAATTGAAAAGCTACCCGGATCTTTCAATTTCTCCGGAAGTTTGTTTTGAATAATGGAGCTGCACTCTTCAGTAAGCGCCACTGTACCAGGTTCTTCTAACTTTGCCGGTTTGAAAGAATGCCCTTAAAAAATTTCGCGTATGTGGGCATTTGCGTTAGTGCTTCAGTAAAGGGTATGTTGATGTACAATTTTTTCAAAATTTCTAAAAAATTTTCGAACTGTTTATCCAGCTTCGCCTTAGCCAGTCTTTGTGGGAATGGAATGGCTGGCTTATAAGGCGGTGGTGGAATATAAGCTGGTTCATTCTCATGATCGTCTTTTTTCTCACTCGGTTTCTCGGGTTCGGGTTCGTTAGTGGTAGATGCGTCAAGACTCAAGTTTGAATCAGGTACTCTCGGCTCCTCTAATTGCTTACCACTACGAGTAGTAATTGCACTGCAATTCCCTCGTGGGTTCTGTTCGGGTTGTGAAGGTAACCTACATGCCGGTCTTGCTAGACTGGTGACAAGGTTTGCCAATTGTATATCTACTTGTTTGTTGTGGGCTTCTATGAAATCCAATCTAGTAGTCACATGACGCAGCATATCATTGACGTTCTCATTGGTTTTGGTTTGAGAAGAGATAAAATTTTTCATGATTGATTCCAGTGAGGTTCTTTGGGGTTATGGTACATACGGTCGGGATTGAAAACCAGGTGGTGGTCTATAGTTTGATTGTGGAGTAGGGTTGGACTTGTTCATGTAAGAAAAGTTTGGATGGTTTCGCCAACCTGGATTGTATGTAGTGGAGTAGGGATCATTTTGTAGCCTTGGATCTTGGTTTCCTACGGCATTAACAAATTCGTGTTGTGGTTCAGAAGGTTGGGAAACGACTAACTGGCAATTAGCATGTGTATGGCCAAAAATTTCACATACAGAAGAAGTAGAGCTAGAATCGATAGAATTGACATATATGGAATCAAGTTTGTTAGATAATGAATCAACCTTGGCTGCTAGAGAACTTAAGGCATCGAGTTCATACTTACCTGGCGCAACGGCCCTAGATGATGTACCTCGTTGGTCTCCAGCCCATTGGTTGTGATTCAGTGTCATGTCTTCTAGTAGATTCATTGCATCATCGACGTTCTTGTTCATGATTGCTCCACCAGCAGCTGCATCTACAGTAAGACGTGTATTATAGTTAAGACGATGGTAAAATATATGAACAATTACCCATTTTTCCAAGCCGTGGTGTGGGCATAGACGTTGAAGCTCCTTGAATCGCTCCCATGCTTCGTACACAGATTCCTCATCCTTTTGGGTAAAACCGGTGATTTGGTTTCGCAACTGAACAGTTTTGCTATGGGGAAAATATTTCGAGAGAAATGCTTGGGAAAGTTGTTCCCAGCTAGTGAGTGATTCTGGTTGAAGCGAGTATAGCCAGTTCCGAGCTCTATCCCGTATAGAGAATGGGAAGAGTCGTAATCATAGTGCATCGCTGGAAACTCCGTTCATCTTTGTCGTGTCGCAGAACTCCAAGAATATCGACAGGTGCATGTTTGGGTCTTCGGATGGTAGGCCTCCGAATTGGTTTTGCTGAACCATCGATAAGAGAGAGGGCTTTATCTCAAAATTATTTGCCTCCACTGGAGGTCGAGAAATACTAGAGTGAAGACCCTGCGCATTTGGAGCAGCGAAATCCTTCAGAGTCCTGTTGTTGTTCGCCATCGGTAGATCGATAGGAATAGGTTCAATAATCCTCGATGCTTCTCTAGCACTTAATTCCTTTAATCGTCTTCTACGATGGAACATCTTTTCAATTTCCTGATCAAGTTCGTACAGATCTTCTAATCCACCTGATCGTAAACCTCTACGCATATAACAGTTAAGCTTAAGAAACAAGATTTGAAAGAAAAACTAAATCACAATAGCAAACAAGCAAAATAGGAACAAACAAAACAAAAAAATTAAAACGAACAAATAAAAACAAAGAAACAAAAGCAATAGCAAAAGAAACAAAATGTCTAGTCTACCAATCGTTAAATCTCTTTGATATTGGTCGCCTGTCCCCGGCAACGGCACCAAAACTTGATGTGTGCTATACTAATGCACAACTAACCGCAAGCGTGATGGTTTCGTCGCGTGTAGTACTTAAGATGTCAAACCCATAGGGACAGTGATCAAGTACCAAGAGATTACAAATTAATAGCTAGACAATTGATTAAGTGGTTTTAGATTTCAGAAAAGTATAGTAAATATAACTTAAAGTAAATCGGGTCCAGCGAGAGAAAACTTTGTGAAGAAAACCAGGGTTAGAGATATCGGAACATCGGGTTCATCTCATTGAAGGATCTTAAATTCTTACAAGTTAAAATTACAGCAAGCAATCTTAAAGATGTTCAAGGAAGTATTAAAAGGTACAGATTACCCTCTTTCGATGGTGTAATCCGGTATCAATCTAGATCGGCGTCCTACTTTCGTGGCTCATCGTACCTAGATTGATCCAATGGGTTCAGAGATACTATGAAATTCCTCATACAAATCCTGCCCAGTTACTTGACAGGTCAGAGTATGTTCGAACTAGCAGATCTAGCGTCGCAATTCACCTTTCGGTCCTTCTTGCGGCGCCTAAGAAAAGTAATTGCACGGCCAATGCAACATTAGCAGTAAAGTGGCACAGAACGAATAAGCATAAGATAAAATTTGCTTTTGCTATAAAATAATAAGTTCGACAATAAGATATAAACAATGAGACTACACTCTTAGTTTCGATGAAAAGATTATGCTATCATAGCGTCGTTAAGTACAATCTCTAAGAAAGAAGATACGAAAGTGAAGACAGAAAATAAAAGAAGGCAAACTCCTCAAGAAAATGGCAGCGATTCTTCTCGTTCAAGCCTTCTAGAGTGGCGCACAAGAGCCTTCTTTCTTCTCCCACGAATTTCACCAAAGTCTCAACCCTTCACTAGAACTCGTCGTTTTTCCAAGGGGTATTTCGCCCTTTATATAGAGCTGATCCCAAATCTGAACGCATGGATTGATGGAGCTTTTAATTAGCTACGTTTTGACACCTTAAACGTAAAAAACAGAGCTATAATGACAAAGTTATGACTCTTTTAAGTTTGGGTGCGCAGGGGAGAATTATGGCCGTAATTATTATTACGGCCATGCCTGTAATTCTGATTTCGATGCTCTTCGACTCTTCAAATCTTCATACACTTATGAGCCTTTAAAAACTAGTCGTTTTGACTCTAAGAACGCCCAAAACGGAGTTAAAACAATGGAGTTATGCATATTTAATGTGGGTCATTAATGTGCATGTGAAAATTACGGGTGTAGTGAAGATTATGGCCACGCCCATAATTTTGGTAGAAAACTCCGTTTCGTTTGAAATTTTGCGGGCGTGCTGGCCTTGGACTCGTCTTTGAATCTGGCCATAGTTTGACGTCAGAAGTTGCCGGTGGGAATATTACGGGCAGGTAGAAATTACGGCCATAGCCGTAATGTTGTCTGTTGAAGATTTCTTCGCCCAAATGACTTCCAATGAGAAAATTAAGAGCTCGTCTTCAAAGTATGATTACGCTTGCACAACAATGGGCTTTTTAGCCATTCAACTAAGAATTATGGCCATAACGCAAATTATGGCCTTGGCCGTAATTTCGGAAATTAGCCCCGTTTGAAGCGAAATTTCTTGTCAAGGTCTTTGATTCACTCAGGAATATAAATATTCTTCCAATTAGCTCCAAAGACGAGTGAATTATCCTGTATTCATTGAATGAGACATAAGTGATGTTTCTGAACAAAATCAATAAAATAAGCTGGAAAGAGATGCAAAAGTATGATATTATGTCTCGATTCGCATGTAAATACTAGTCTAAAAGACTATAAAAATACGAGACATAAGTAAGATTTATGGTACTAGAGAATCTGTTCCACTATTATGGCTTGAATTTTTTGCCCTTCCATCCTACTTTTGGAGTTTGCATGTCTGTATGTTTCGTGGCTCCCTTTACTTGCCTAACTTTATTGCGAGATACTGGAAGGGGTTGAATACTGATCTCTTTATTGCTGCCAATTCTGAAGGTAATGATTCTCGTGCTATTTTGGAGGCAGGTTATGCAACTATTCTGCATGGCTCATGGCTAAATAAGCACCGCAGAAAGAGAAGTTTCTCGCGGTACCATAGAAATCGGAACTAGAGTTTGATGAATTCACCTGCTGGTCCGCCGACCTTGGTACACTCTAATTTGAACAGTAGCAAGTAGCAACTCTTTGCTAGAAGTGAAAACGACAGTATCACCAGAAGTCACCATAAGACCAATTTTTATTGAAGTGCCTGATGCCTATGTTGACGATTTACTCAGTTGCAAAGATGATAGTGATGCTTCAACTCCACTCAGTGCTAATGGTAGGCAGAGGAAGGCAGCCAAGAAGAGCCCGGTGGAGCAAAACAAGGAACTGAAGTCTGCTTTGGCAGATGTGAAGCATAATATAGATTCTGTGCATTGTACTGCAATTGTCTTAATTACTGATACGGACAACTGTTGGAGAGAGGAAGGTTTGGAAATCATGTTGGACATGTTGAGCTCACAGGAATGATGTATAGCAGTCAAGTTGAAGGGTGAAGTCAGGTCCGTGCACAGGCCTCTCTGGGAATGAGGTCTTGTGTTGTAAATCGTTTCATTCATGCCTACATGTGGTCTGGAGATGACAGATGGAAATTGGAGTTCGTGGATAGGTGGGATTGGCTTGTTTTCAAGGAATTGCATATGGAATGTCGTGAGCGCAACCTTCAGGAGGCTTCCACACGAATGATTCCGGTGCCTGTGTACAAGGAGGTCTTTGGATATGAGGAAGATACTGAAGCTACTTTTGTACGAACTGATTTGTACATCAGTGTGAGGGATGATGAAGTGTAGAGAGCTTTATTGAGTAAAATTCCTTAAGTATGATATGGATTCAGGGGATGAGCAGTGGCTCGCAACCCACATAAAGAAAGTAGTGTGAAGTCCCTGACATTTCTGAAGAGAACTTTGAGAAAAGAATTTATGCAATGGAAAAGGATGCTTATAGTAATGTGGATGACGTATTTGATAAGTAATAAGGCATTAGATCTTTGCCAGCAGTTTGGAAAAAAGAGGAGCAAGAGACATACTTCTCTATTAGAGAGTTTCAGGAAAATTTCTCGGTGTCTGGTCTGAGTGGATCCCCGGTTGTTGGTTTATTTCTATATCCTAAGTTTGGTAAACTCTACTAAACTCATCCAAGTCAATCAATTTTTACCAAGTTAACTTGCAAGTTAGACAAGTTTACCAAAAAATGATCATGCAAGTAAGTTGTTATTCTGTTGTGGCCAACACTTGGAACTCATTGATTCGAACCAGTGAACTCATGATTTTGATGGCGTTGGTCATAACATATGGATTGCAATGGATTTGAAGATTGTCTTTCAATGAGTCACAGTGCTGAATAGTTGAGCTCGATGTGGAGGAAAAGGTGGAATATCAAGTTAGCACAGCCAATAAAAGTGGTGACTTAACTGCGAAGCAAGGATGACATTGTTGCAATGGTTTCTCGTGAAGGCAAGCAGTGCATGCCCCAAGACGATTAAAGGAAACAATAATTGCTTTTCAAGTAAAATGACCTTAAACAAACACTAGCTATAATTATTATCCCACCACCCATCACAATAATCTACTTGCTTGACTCAGTAAACACACTAGCTATGACGACAACAACTTGATAAATAAATAAAACTCAAATTTATTTATACGTCATCAATCCAACTGTTTCTGGCAGTTTGAATTATTACAACTTGAAAATTGTTGTTATATCATTGCAAAGTTCTTTTACATTTAGGTTTAAGAGATAGATCAACATTGCTATCTCTTGGGCATTTTTAGATATTGGATGCATTAATCAGGCGACGAATTTCTTTACGTGCATCTTGCAGGCAATTATTGAAAGGATGGGTGAGCTGGAAAAGCAAGAATAAGTAAGAGTTGTGCTAAATATCCTGCAGTAGCATAGCTGGGATGTCGAATATTTGGGCACAGACAGGTTTACCGTTAGCCGTGTTATTTATATCATTATAAGCTGCAAATTTGCACTCTTCGATTGTTGCTTTGAGTCGACTCCACTGTTGTTGATGGCTACTACAGTTTGAATAAATCATGCTGCGACATTATAATGGTTTCGTATCGTTCACAAGATGATTTTTATTGTCAAAGACCTTCCAGTGGGCCAACAAAATCACGTCATACTTGGCAAATTTCTCGTATTTGCTAGCAGGATGCCTCGGCTAAAATTTAAACCAACTTAACAAGACATCTGGGGTTGTTTGGGCCGTTGAAATGTCAGGAAACTACCAATTTCTTTAACTACACCTATAGCAGAAAGTGTCGGGATAAATGTATCACTTGTATACATTATTTTTTTAGATCTCAACAATCCGGTGTACTCGACGAAACAAATTCTTGCTCCGTTGGCGTATTGATGAATGGCACCAAGTTTGAACCGTTTCAAGAATTATGAAAAGCAGCAGCAGATGGCATCTTATTTTTACAAGATGGCAAATAATACACCCGCACAGAATGACAACCAAACCACGAAAATAATAGTGAGCATTAACAGTACTTGATAAAACTCACGCTCATCACTGTCGGACACCTCCAAGATAAGTTGTGAGAATTGTATTTACTTGTCCATTCCCTGGAATCACAAGATACAACAATCGTAAAGTGGTAATGATACAATTTACAAAATCCACGAACTATCATTTTATACAAAATTTATGGTTTGATCGGAATATTTTCTCGGAACCGACCTCAAAAATGGCACTGAAAACAGCCATATACTGCATTAATCAAGCCAGAATACCATCCGGCCGCACAGTGAACATGAAAGAACAAAGAAATCCATTAGATGCTGGTTTTTATATACACTCTACCTCTGACAATCCATTTAAATGGGCAGAAGATTCAGGATTTGAACGCTTGATGTGCACCAGAAACTAGGACTGGCAAATCTCAATCACGGAATGTTCAGCATCTCTTTACCTCTTGCATTCATTCTAGGTTCAAAGAAGCAAGATCACATTTATCTGAAGCGGCGATAGAGTCGGCAATTCTCAGGGCCATGACTGACTTGTATACTGCAAGATCTGCATTTGACATGAGAATTTGAGCTCTAGCTCGCAAATTAATGGCCAACTCCAATGCTCTGTTTGCGGCATTTTCAGCTACTTTCACTCTCTGCAAAGCTCCTTCAGGCACTGAAACTATAGATACAATTTGCGAATGTAGTTAGCATAACAGGTAAGATAAAGGGCTCTGACAAGTACTGAAGTACAATGCCATAATCAATTAGTAATCATATTACATAGAGCTCATTAACGAAAATAACAAAGTTATCACCTCCAAAACATTACAAGCATTAAATGACTAGGCCTGACTGTGACAACAAAAATTATCTTTATAACAGACCATGAATATGATGAATGCATGGAAAAAACACTAAGCAATTTTCCTAATGAAAAATAATAAACTAGATATGCTGCTTAATCAGACTTAAGTCAGATAAATACATACATATCATAAGCAAATCAAACACAACAAAAGCAACTATCAGCATTTGGGTTTACAAAAGTATAAACACCAAACTCTTGCCATTAGATATCATGCGCTCCAGTCATGGAAGAAACTTGATCACACAAGAGACAAGACCAACAAAAAGTTAAAAGAGACCCTGAAGAACAAACTGCATAATGATTGATGGACCTCTCAAATAACATATAGGTTAGTGGTTTCTCCTAAATGTTTGCCCCTGAATTCATAACATACGGGCAAAAATAATACTGGAAAATTCTCTGAAGTGACAAGAGGCAAGTTAAAACAAACGATAGCAGAAATAATGGGAAACAAAAACAAGGAATCAAGAGCTGAGGCAAAGCAAGCACTGCAGATTAACAGCACAAATTAATCAGGAATCTTAAATAATTTCTTCTGTATTTTATACTCTTAAAGAATTTCTTACTTTTCCTTGCTAACAAGGAGACAAGAGGAAGGTACTTGGATAATACTGAACTGGATTTGTATGATACTACTAGATGTATAAGAAAACAATAACTTGAATCCATTGGACAATAAAACACATGGCGTGTGAGATCAGCAAAAAACAATGGATATTTGAGGTAGAGTTGTATAATTTTAATAGCCGTTAAAGTTCAATTCAAATAATCAATCTCAAGATTAACTGTAAAGCAGCCTGTCTTAAGTTGATCATCATTAACTTGACAGCTGTAACCAGTGTTATCAATAGCGTATCACGGAAAATAGCGAAAAGCTAAAAATCCACAATATAATATAGCGGATTGCGTTGCGGGCAAATAGCGGAAGTCACATAACTTTTAAAATACATATTATACACAAAAAATTAAGTATAACGTTTGAAATATAGATTATATACCTAATAAATTAAGCTGCATAAAAATAAAATAAATTATATAAAGAAAGATCACATAGTACCAACTCAATTCTAGTTATAATTTTAATTTCTAAAATTTAAAAATATTATAATGTGGTTCTATCCGCATCGCTATAGCGTTTCATAGCGGATTGCTTAAAAACCGCTATAGAAAAACGCTATGGCGCCGCTATTACGACTATTTAATAACACTGGTTGTAACACTACTTGGCCAACAAGCATAAGCCAAGTGAGTAACTTTAGGGAAATTAGCTCAAACAAATACAGTCCTCCCAAATCTGATGTGCAAGTAATCCTGACATATTAATAATCGTTCCAACTTAATACATAACATCCTCATCAACGCCCTAATCTTTAGCACAGATTCATCCATGGTTTATGGCATATCCCCAGTTCTGTTGTCCATTACACCATACATAGAGGCTATTGCCTACTCAAACCCACCAGTACGTACAGAATAGATTTAATCAGATAACTGTATACCACTATGGCATAAACAGTAGAGAATTAACCATATACTTGATAGACAAGAACTATGATACCTAAAATGCTTAAACTCAAACAATTGGTAGTAAACTTATTGGGTTAATAAATACAATCATTCTCTACATGAAATATAATACTAAACTTTGTAGTAGGAGCAAACATTATTAATAAAGTCCATGCAAACCTTGTGGGTTGATATCTGGCTTTGTTCTGGTTGTTTGACTCCGCTGTCGATTGAAAGATCTCTTCTTCCGCAGGAATGGTTTATATACCAGCGGTGCCTTTCTTAAAGGTGGGCCCTGTCCAAAATGCATAAAAGGGTTGGTTGAAATAAAAAGTATAATGAAAGAGTTAATATAGTTTTCTTTAATAACTTACCAACATATTGAATTCAATGCAAGAGCACAAACTAATTATCTCAAACTAGATAATCACATATATAGGGAAGGAATTGAGAAGAAAAAAGAAGGAAAATATAGGCTATCAACACAAAAAAAAAGAGAGAAGTTGAGAAACATGATGCTATTTAATAACAACCACATTGCAGAAGAAAATCACCAAAAGAACTAATTTTGACACAATTCAACAAGCAGAGTTCATATCCACAACTCTGTGGAATCAATCCACTAGATAGAAGGATTTAATTGACATACGGTACCAGTGGCTTCTTTGACAAAGCCGTCACAAGTAGGAAATTTAAAGGATTATCAAAAATGTCATTAACCATTGTGCGCAACTACACATGATGAAAAACACATGAACTAATCGTTACACGTGTAACATGGACATACAATCCAGACCATTTTGACAATTGTATTTTGTGAAACAAATTGGGGGTGGATCTTGAAATGAAGTGATAGAAATTAGAAAACATAATGTACAAAAATATTAGTTTGCAGATGGGACTGAAGAGACAACACATTGGAAAAGTTCACCTAAGTGGTGAAATATTCTTATCCAAATTCTATTATTTTATTAAAGGAATTGAAAAGCAAAATGACCCTGAGAAATTTACCTGAAACTCTCTAACTAGAGAAGTATGTCTCTTGTTCCTCTTTTTTATCCAATAATCATAAATGATAGACAGCATCTCTCTTTTTCCAAACTGCTGGTAAAGATCTAATGCCTTGGACTTATCAAATACATCATCTACATTACTATAAGCATCCTTTTCTATTGCATAAATTATTTTCTCAAAGTTCTCGACGGAAATGTCAGGGACATCACTAATTTCTTTATGTGGATTGCTTGAATTATGCTTGACGAGCCACTGCTCATCCCCTGAATCCATATCATACTTTGGAATTTTGCTCAAAAGAGCTCGCTGCACTTCATCATCCCTCATACTGATGTACAAATCAGGACGTACAAAAGTAGCTTCAGTATCTTCTTCATATCCAAAGACCTCCTTGTACACAGGCACTGGAATCATTCGACTGGAAGCCTCCTGAAGGTTGCGCTCACGACATTCCATATGCAATTCCTTGAAAACAAGCCAATCCCACCTATCCACAAACTCCAATTTCCATCTGTCATCTCCGGCCCACATGTAGGCATGAGTGAAACGATTTACAACACAAGGCCTCATCTCCAGAGGCTTGTGCACAAACTTGACTTCACCCTTTAACTTGACTGCTATACACCATTCTTGTGAGCTCAACATGTCCAACATGATTTCCAAACCTTCCTCTCTCCAACACTTGTCCGCATCAGTAATTAAGACATTTGCAGTACAATGCACAGAATCTATATTCTGCTTCACATCTGCCAAAGCAGACTTAAGTTCCTTGTTTTGCTCCACCGGGCTCTTCTTGGCTGCCTTCCTCTGCCTACCATTAGCACTGAGTGGAGTTGAAGCATCACTATCATCTTTGCAACTGAGTAAATCGTCAGCATAGGCATCAGGTACTTCAATAAAAATTGGTCTTATGGTGACTTCTGGTGAGACTGTCGTTTGCACTTCTAGCAAAGAATTGCTACTGTTCAAATTAGAGTGTACCAAGGTAGGCAGAGCAGCAGGTGAATTCATCAAACTCTGGTTCCGATTTCTATGATACCGTGAGAAACTTCTCCTTCTGCGATGGCTATTTAGCCTTGAGCGATGCAGAATAGTAGCATTTTGCGCATCCAATCTATACATATTACTATTACCATTGTGTTCATATCTCTTCATAACATCCAACCCTGAGCGCCCAGTTCTCAAATAACCTGCCTCCACAATAGCACGAGAATCATTACCTTCAGAATTGGCAGCAATAAAGAGATCAGTATTCAACCCCTTCCAGTATCTCGCAATAAAGTTAGGCAAGTAAAGGGAGCCACAAAGCATACTGACATGCAAACTCCAAAAGTAGGATGGAAGGGCCAAAAATTCAAGCCATAATAGTGGAACAGATCCTCTAGTACCATAAATCTTACACAACCCACAAGAAGGCAGACCATTTATGAACAGAGCATTCTGAAACATGCAAAGAAAACCAATTAATTTAATGCATATAAAGAATGGAAGCCAAAAAGAAGAGTTTGTAAGAGAATAGGCTTACATCTGCATAACGGCTGACTGTTAATATATGGACCCCTTGTTGTGAGAAGACACTAGATAAAGACCCAGACAATAGGAAGGTAGCAAACTCTCTGAGAGTTGTCGTGCTCCTCCTCATCCATCTAAGAATAACTGTTAAGAGTCTCGAGAGCCGCAATGAACTACTTGAACAAGAGGTTTCCACAAGCAGCAACAGCACCACATGACCACGGACACTAGAGCATAATAAGTCTTCAGCAATGCCAATATTCTTGACAAAATTCGCTGTGGATGTTGCAACACTAAGCTCCCCCCTTGCAACTCCTCGTTTCCTTGTTTTATTTAAACGATCCTCGTCAACAGTTGTGGACTGTGAAACATTTAACCTCTTCCTCCGACCGTTCCGCGCAAAAACCAAGCCTTTAAACCTACCATCCATACGACATGTCACCTCCCCCAAAGATGCAGACGATGACGCCACTACATCTGAAAGCTGCCTCTGCCTCTTACGCTCATAAACAATCGCAAACTTTTTATCTATAAGATGTTCGGGAGACTCCTCAGGAACATCTGGCGACTTCCTCATGAGCTCGCCAACAGCAGCCACCACCTCCTGCGGTTCGTCAAACGTGGCTGACTTCCCAAGATATTGCTTTTCCCACTCCCCTCGCTTCCACCACTTGGGTTCCGTGGACCCACCGCCACCGAAGTCCCCCAACCAGTCATCTGAGCTCTTCGGTACAGCTAATCGCTTCCCAGCCCGGCGGACCTTTGAATCTCCGTCGTGGGAGGCATTGGCAGCCGCTGCAGCGGAAGACGCCTTAGGCACGAACACCCTCGTCGACCGCCGCGTTCCCACAGAGGGCATGTGCGGAGGGGGCGCCGGAACCGGCAGGGGGAATACCCGTGACCCTATCTCCGCCTCCGCTTCCCCGTACAGCTTTCGCCTCAAGGCCCTAGGGCTTTCCGGCCTTGCATGCCGCCTCATCGAGACCATCATACGCACCCCGAAAGGAATCCCTCATCATCAACTCCAATCACCAAGCCATGTCTTCTTTCTCCTCTTGGATTGACTTCAAGATCCCAGAAAAATTTGATGCCGATTCCAATTTTCGCTTTTCCCTCTGGAAACCAAGATCTTGAAATGGGGGCGAAGTAACGGTAGTTAAAGCGTTTCACGTCGTCGGCGGTGGAGACATAAAAGAGGGATGAGCTAGGGTTTGGTTTCAGCGTCTCTTTTGACGACGTCCGCTAAGAAGCAGGAACCGTCTGATTGGGATCGGACAATCAGACTTGAATAAATGCGTGCGTATTGGCTGTTCCACTCGTCGCGAGATTTTAAACAGACGGGATAGTTCTAGGCACAACGATCAGATGCTCCGCGAGTCATATTGAAATCCACGCGTCGGATCTTTGAGGCATGAAATTTGCAGGGGATGGGGAAGGGGTTTGGGTTCCAAAGACGTGACGGCGGACCAGCGGACACGCATCGCAGTGCGGGGCATCGTTTCCTACTGCGAAATGACGAGCGTGTCCTGGTCGTGGTCGCCGAAGCGACAGCGATGGGGACAAGCCAGGTGCTCTGCAATAAATCAGCAAACAGCATTTTCCACTCACCAGAGAATTACGCGTGTCAAGCCTTGGCCAGCCATTGACATGCGCGGAACGGCTCACCCATTTGGCCAAGATAATCCAATCAATTGGTCATATCTAGAGGTGGCCATGGGCCGTGCCCGGGCCGGCCCGGGCCCGGGCCCGCCTCGGCCCGCCAGAAGTCGGACCGTGCCAGGCACAGCCCGATTGCAACCGTGCCGTACCGGGCACGGCACGATCGAATTTTATCTGGGCCCGGCACGGCCCGCGGCACGGTTAGCCGTGCCGGCCCAGGCACGACAATGATTTTGGCCGGGCCCGGATCCGGCACGCGGGCCGAATCCGGCACGCGGGCCGAATCCGGCACGCGGGCCAGATCCGGCACGCGGGCCAGATTCCGGCACGCGGGCCGATTCCGGCACGCGGGCCGATTCCGGCACGCGGGCCAGATTCGGCACGCGGGCCGATTCCGGCACGCGGGCCGATTCCGGCACGCGGGCCAGATGCGGCACGCGGGCTGAAACGGGCCCGCGGGCGACAGTCGGCCCAGCGGGCCGTGCCTGGCACGGCCCGAATGCAAATTATGTATTTGCATAATTTTTTTAAAAAATATTTTAATTATTATTTTATTAATTATTTTATTTTAAATATATATAATTTTAATTTTAATATATTTTATTAAATTAATATTTCTTTATTTATTAACAATACTAACAACACATGACTAAAGTTAAAATCAACTCGATTAAATTTCATACTCATAAATTATACATTTAAGCTTAAATCAATTGTCGACATAATGGGCATACACAATTGACCCGTAGCCAACTACGCAAGCAGCTACTATGGAAGATATGCGAGCATTGTGTTAAGCATACTTGCGCTCCGTGCTCCATCTTCTCTATGCATATTGCGCACTCCATGTTTTCAGCTCTACCTCCTTCTTCAATAATAAAAAACTCAAGTGACTCTTGTGCTTGGACCGCTTGGTTTGTTTCGATAGATTGCTCCGGCTCATCGTTGATATTATCACTATCCTCCTCACTATCACTTATTTCAAAGTCCTCAACCTCTATCTCAATCTCAACCCCAGAAGGAGAGGGAGAAGCCAGAAATTCATGTCTTGCATGATCAGATAAGTGGATAAAGTGTTCTTCAAACCTGAATACATCAATTCGTATAATTTGACTAACATGTTCGATAATACTTAAAATAGTGATTCTCCATTGATCAGCATTGAAGAAATTTAAGGTAGATGTAAGGAAGATTGAACGTTGAGAATTTGGCATAATGATAATTATCTTCACTCTTCTATTATCTGTCATTTTTCTCTATGCCTCGTGCTCGTGCTCACCACGTGATAATTATATTATAAAAGTAAATTAATTTAATACTTACTTGATCTTCTCCACGTCTAGTCACGTGGTGAGCACGAGGCATAGAAAAAAATGACTAGTCTAGACCGAGAGAGCATTGAATTCTTGATGGCTGAAAAGAAGCTTAAGTTTGAGTTCAATTAAGAAACTAATTGTAACTCAAGACTTAGAAAAGAGATTAAGAGAGTATTAAGAGAGAATAAGAAATTATTCCAAAGATAGTTGGAAACTTGTGTGAAGAAATGAGAGGGTTGGGGAGTCAATTTATAGGGATGAATTGAGTGTAAATTTACATATTTATCCCCTATTTTTAATTATTAAAAGGGGCTAAAATGGTAATTTTATACCATAAAGACAATTATATCCCTAACTTTTAAAATTTTTATAACTATTATGAGGGCATTTAGGTAAAAATGCAGTCGTGCCCGTGCCGTGCCTGGCCCGGGTCCGTGCCGTGCCTGGCACGGCCCGCGTGCCGTGCCTGGCCCGGGCCCGTGCCGTGCCTGGCCCGGGCCCGTGCCGTGCCTGGCCCGGCCCGCGTGCCGTGCCTAGCCCGGCCCGCGTGCCGTGCCTGGCCCGGGCCCGTGCCGTGCCTGGCCCGGGCCGTGCCCGGCCCGGCCCGCGGGCCGCAACCCTTCAGCCCAGCACGGCCTGAACCGTGCCACGGGCCGCCCGCAGCCCGTTGACTTGGTCAACGGGCCATGCCGTGCCCGGCCCGTGTCGTGCCGGGCCGTGCGGGCCGCGGGCCGGCCCGGCCCGTTGGCCACCTCTAGTCATATCCACAGGCATTCGGTGGTTGGTATCGGTGGTTGCACATCGCTAAATTTTTATGGTTCTAGTATGCTCCCATCTTAATGATTCAAGGCGACCTCATACAGCCCAACGTTCATTAGCTGCATTCTGATATAAAAGATGAATTTCACCAACCTTTGTAATCTAAAACTTTCTTTCAGTCAGCAAGTTTGTTTTTTTTTTAAAAAAAAAAAGCATTATTAATTTATCCAGCTGATTTTAAATCCTAAGCTTCCTATGGTCGTCTGGAAAAAGTTAAAAGTACAGTGGCACTTAACGATGGATGGGATCACTGAACATGTGGTAGAGCAAAATCTAACCCGACCCGACTCAATATGCAGTTAAGCAAATTTAAATCAGTCATAATCTTGTTCGGGTCATAAACAAGTTAACTCATTTATGACTTGAAAATAATCGGATCATGTCTGGTTATAAACGGGTTGATCCGCTTAACTTGATTATATTATATATTTATATATAAAAAATTAAATATATATTAATCTAACTCTCATTGCTAGCCCATAAACTCAAATATTTTCTAATTATCTTTTAACTCATATTTTGGCCTGCATATATAAAGCCAAAATTTTATTAATTTTAATAAATTTTTTATCAATTTATTATTTATATTTAAAATATAAATGATAAACGAGTTATTCAGATCGTGTTGGATTGACCCGATTATATTCAGGTCGTGTTCATGTTAGATAGTTTGACCCAATTAATTAAATAGATCATGTTCGGATTGACTTAATCGGGTCACGGGTCATAGTTGACATGACCTATTTATGACTCACTGACCCGAATTGTTAGGTCTAACATGTGATGACCCGCAACATTTATCCTAGTCGTCTACATCTTCATAATCCTCAAATTTCAACATTATGCCAACGCTACCCATTACGGTCAAAAAATTAACTCGTTATATAATTAAAAAAGTGTTAGTAGGAAAGACTTATTATTCTTCATCCTCAATAACTCGATTTATTATCAACTATATGATGAGCATCAAATTAAATTTTAGATAAATTGAAATAAATATTTTTTTATAACTAGGGATAAATTGACCAAAAATTTATGCGAAAGTTGAGAATTCTTTTAAACTACAAGAGAAAGTAAAATTAAATCTAATTCTAAAAATGCTGACTTTCTGAGGGACTAAATTTCCATAAACTATATATATGGAGGGCAAAATGAAATCAACAGTCAGCATTACCTCCCAAGTTCAGTAAATTTAGGTAGCTAATGGAGTTTTAATCTACCTTATTTAGCTAGGATATCCAAACGGTAATGGCAAGTGCACATACCTTACAAGAGCTGAACCAGTAGAAACCTGCAGCTTCTTTCTGTAAATTAAACCACAATGTAGGTCATCAGTCCAACCCGAAATTGCAAAAAAAAAAAAAAAAAAAAAAAAAAAAAAAATCAATAAAGAACACGGCATGGATGAGTAAAATTATTTCTGTTTATGTACCTATCACGCCGTCACCTGAGGTTAGTCTAGAGAGACTACAAAATTATCTGATTTAGAGTTGATTTCCTATCCTTTTAGAGTTCTAATAAAAATACGTTCAACAATGGGCAAGAGGATTATTTGAGTTCCAGAAAAAATTAAGTTCAAGGCCTTACCAGTCTACACAAGTTCCGAATGATCAACTTATGCCCTCCAGAAAGAACACCAGCATTGCTTCCAACCTAAACAAGCTCTTCAAGATCGCCTGTATACAGAAGATAATGGCATTCAAAATGCCACATGGCCATTCATCCAGTAGGACTAGGAGTAAGGATGTTGACTAAGCTCGGTTAGTAGGTGATAAAAACACATCATTTTTTGAATCTCCATATATCCTGTAGAGTTCAAACTGCATCTTATGTTCCTATAGCAACAATGGGCACGAAGTTTCAGTTCCAAAAAATAAAAAGTTCAAGGCCCTACCAGTCTACACTTCTTGTGTTCCAAATGATCAACTTAAACCTATAGAAAGAACAGTGGTATTGCTTCCAACTTAAACTTCTGCATACACAATATAATGTCATTCAAAATGATATATGACCATTCAACTAGTAGGACTAGGACCAAGGATGTTGACTAAGCTCGGTTAGAAGGTGATCAGAACACATTATTTTTTGAATCTCCCATATATCTCACTTTGCATACAGTCAAGAGAATATGTTAAACTAGCTATACAACTATCATAAAATCCTCTATTTCCATTTACATAGTTAGTTTGAAAATAAAACAAATGCTTTAAAAAGAATACCATTAACATCAGTACATGTAAGAGAGTAACTCATGTTGAGCTCCCAACTGGGTAGGCAGGGTATTCCCTAAAAGCCTACATAAGAAAAGAGAGGAGGATCTATGCATTCCACAAATAAGAGGCAACTTTATCCTAGGGGCTAATGCTTTCCTGTTGATGGGCCTTGTCCCACTTGGCATGATATTCATGCCCATCAATAAGCCTTGGGGCTGGTTGAGCTACATATGGACAGTGAGCAATGAACTAGAGTGAACGAAGCAATATTTTACGGATTACAACTGTATTGCTATAAGGTTTTGAGAAAAGGGCAATATCTAAGCTTTTGAAGGGAAAGGAGGTTGCCTCTTAAATGGTCTTGTATTGATAAATGAAGGGAAAAACTAGGAGGCATATAAGGAAAGAAAGTCTATTCATGTGGACCTCGCACTATCTGACAACATTGAGCATATTGTAACAACAATAAAATTTAAAGAGGTCAGTAGTCTTCCTCGGCAATTTTAAAACAAGGTGTAATATTTAGGTAACAGTTAGATAAGCATCCAAGTACAAATTGTTGGCCAGTCCACTAGGCCAAGTTTTGAACCAATGCGCTGCACCATTGCATTCTCCGGGAACATGTTGAATAGAAATATTCTCTGATTGAATTATGAATTAAATCTCTCTAGTAGATTTACCAACTCAGCTGGGGGTTGATCTCGGTATTCTTTAATCTAGTAAATTGCCTCCAAGCTATTAGCCTCCAGGATAAATTGTCTGCTGTCTAATGTTCCAGTGGAGTGGATGTATTATACAGTGGGGAGCTACACTTAATGAATGAGGCTGCAGCCATTAGACATCGTTCTAAGGAATCTCAAATGATGTATTCAATGCCACCATCCCTCTAAATTTGGTCCATGCACCATTACTGTTGCCCTTAAGTAGCCGAAAGAAGGTTTTTGCCATTGTTTTCTTTTCACCACCAAGTAATTCCCATCATTTTCCTCAAACTAAACATGTTATACATGTAATAGAACTCATTGATGGCCCCCAAACCTACCTTCTCTGGTACTATAGAAGTACCCTTAAAGAGTCTATTGTTCCTAGCTTTCCAAGTCAGACCGAAAGAGACATAGCATGAAAGTTGATACTATGAAACAAACAAAATTTTTGAAAATCGAATCGTCTAGTTCTCCACATGTGAGAACTCTAAAATCAAATGAAGACGAAGAAAGTTCCATGTTTCTTTCACAAAGGAGCAGTCAAAAACAAATTGAATTCCAGCTTAGAACCAATAACTTATAGTCATATATGAACAAATTAAGGCAAAAAAAATAAGTTTTCTAACTTTGCAGCACAAGTGAGGTATACTTGATCTAGGAGGCTAATATATCAATCACATTTTATGTAGGAACACAAAATTTTCTCAATAGAGTTTGCCAAGGTTGATCAACCATATATATGTATGTTGAGAAAACAAAACCAATATTATGGTCATTGAGATGAATGCTATCAAGATTAAGTTCCTACTTAGGTACAACATAAAATTCTATAGAATCAAATTGTAAGATCAAAAGATCCTATAAAATAGTTAAAAATATTTTTTGATAACATAGAAATATAGTACCAACTGTATCGCACTAAATCCACTAATATGTATGTGCTTACTATTTTGTTTTTACTATCTTCTAAGTGAAAAATTAAATTCAATACTACTTAAAGAAAGAATCATATAGAAGGTTATTAATTGAAATGTCAAAGAAGATCCTATTGGCTTTAATCTCAAACAATGACAATGAGGCTGACAACATTTTGAACAGCACAGAGATAGAGGCGGGGCCACATGAATAGTAATTGCAAAAGAAAAAATAAACTTATATTGCCCTAATGAATCAAGCAACTTATGAGCTTGGCTTAGTGGTTATAAAGTTAGTAGGTTGAAGATAATTGGGTATGATACTTAGCCATTTGCCCGGTTGGATCAGAATAGACTATAGATCCTATAGAATAGTCATTTACCTTGTTGGATCAAAATAGATATCATATAGATCCTAAGTTAGGACTAGAAATCCTATTATTCACATGCCTATTAAGTTATCATGCATGTGTGAATCAATAAGGAAATTTTGGATTTTAGGATATAATATCCTAATATTGAAAAAGAGTTCAGATAACATTGATTGGGATAGCCATGCTAGTATCATGTCTATGACATAGACAATGATTATGCAATTATATCTCATCAATGAAAAAACAATAACATAAAGTAACACCAAAAAGCAAGTAGAAGAAATTTGAAATGAGTTCCACATAGATTCAACAATAGCTAGGGTTGGCAAGAAGACCCAACCCAACCTGGCCTGCCTCAACATCGGCACCCCAATGTTGACGAGAAAAACCCGCGTTGATCGAATTTCAAGGCAGGTTAAGGTAAAACCCGAAGCCTAATAAGCGGGGCAAGGTCAAGTCTAAGTATTGCATAACCCAAACCCAACCCATTGCTTAAATTTACTAAAATACCCACATATACAAGAAAATTAAAAATCCTAAAAAACCTAAATTAGGTGAACTATTACACTTGTAAATGATTTTTGAATCATTAGAGTTTTTATAATATATTGTTGCATTGATACATTTGGTGAGCTATTATACTTATATGATTATTTTTAAAAAAAATTGCAGCATTATATTATGTATATTAGTATTAGAAGTAGAATAACTTTTTAGTTAAATCTTTTGGTGGGTCGGATTTCACTGCGAAGACCCGACTCCCAGGGTTGGGTATCAGATGCGATTTTTTAACCCGTAAGGTAAAACCCGCCCCCGACCCAACCTGTTACCATCACTAGAAGTGGCCAAATTAACTTTTTGGTCCAAGCCAAAGATAGAGAACAAAAAGTAATAAAGTTGAGGTTTAAAGTTTAAAACATTATGAACTATCACATAACCTATTCCAATGCAAAACATACAAGAGAACAAAAGCATTAAGGTTGAGTTAAATTCTAAAATAGAAGGATCCAATACAACTTAATCGAACTACATTGTGAAACATAGAAGACGAGTTCAGCAAAATAGTATCGTTGCTTAACAACAAAGAGAAATGCATGAATAGTTCAAGACAACTATAGGATAAATATAAAAGTAGATAAAACACAATCTAAGACACTTCCAAATTTAGATGTGAATGTAAGTTTGTTTACTGTTGCAAGAAATTGTTTATTCAGTTCATTGAGTATATCCATAATCCAGTAAAATCAGTGACAATTCTAGGTCATAAGATAAACATTCATTTAAAAGACATTGATATTTCCAACTCACTGAAATAATCAACATGGTAGTTATTGTACCCATGGTACTCATGTTGTAAGTTATAAAGCATACAAATAGACAAAAACAACATTACCGTAACATAAAACTGAAGCTAGCAGTCAGACAGTTTGGGAAACACTTTCTAAAGTCCTGTGGCCAAAATACTCTATTTCCAAAGCCACTTTTAGAAGACATCTCCTTACATGCCTTCTAAAAGTGCTTTAGGATTGCACTTTCAAATACCCTAATATCCTAATCCAGTACGCAACACAGGCAAGAAATATCAGCTAAGTCTCGTCTATTATTTGTAATGCAAAAGTAGCTCTCTTTTTTGTTCTCATACAATTATACAAAGGAATTGAAATTTTGAGCTGAAGATTCAAAGTTTTATTTTTCTAACACATTTTAAAATTTGTAGTCTACGTTGGGGGCAAGGTGCATGCTTCAGTCCTTACCGCTGCCTATTCCAAACCTCGTGAAAACAAAAGGGTTGAATTATCAAGCTGATAGGTAGTGCGACATTTTATCAAACGTATGCGACCCAGGCAGATATAAGGGAAGATACCTAAATAGCTAGGTCATGACAACTTTTTCCAGTTTACCACTTACCAATTGGTAAAGCGGTTAAGAAAGAGGAACGCATTACGGAGACATGCGATTTGCACCATCTGGGTGTCAAATAATAATAAGCAAAGCGCGCAGATCATTTGACAGAGAACAAGTAGGCTTATCCCGTCTGCAGAAGTAGATCGAACCGCGTCCTTGTCAAACCTAGCAATGTGGCGAGGCTGGGACGACCCAAGCATGCCCTCGGAATGCTGCAAAAGGTATGAAGGAACCCTAAAAATTATGTAAAATTAGGAAGGAAGGAAAAAGAGAGCGAAGAAAGTGGGAAGCAACAGGGTCCAAGTGAAGCATAGAATTCTGCTCGTATCCAGCCTCCTCAACGACCTGCGGAAGAGACGACCATGGCGACCGACCACAATGAATGGGGATTTCAAGGGAGCAGCTTCGCGCCTACGTGTGCGAACGGAGCATCCGGAGCTGAGAATCCCACGGAGGGATTGCATTGCACATTTGCACCTCCACCTGGACCACCTCTACTACAAGATTGGGCCGGACACGATCCGCCCCGACTTTAATAAAACATTGGCTATATATATATACATATATATATATCGGTATCCGACTCCATTTCATATTAGCCGTATGTATCCATTTTTCTTTTGGGGGTAGAAATCTTAGTCAATATATACCATCCACTATTATGTCGCTTATTCTCACTCCCATTTGATTTAAGTGATAAATTTATTATAGGATGACTCATGCTAAGGGCTGAAAGTTTAAAAATATTAGTTTTTAACTTATGATTTATCACAAAATTTAATGTAACCCTTTAATATGTTCAAATGTGCAAAAGGAACACAATCTAAAGACTTTTCGTAAGCTCAATGAGAGAATTTTATACATTCCACATTTCACACAACATGATCCCAACGAATCTTTCCCCACGTTAGTGATTTTGGCCTTCTAGCTAGCTTACATATTTGTAAAGGTTTTGATAAATGAGAAATAGTTAAGTACTATTATTTACATATTGTCAAGGCTAATTTTATGATGTTATATTCTACCCTCCCTAATATACCCCCTCCCCCCCACTTTAGATGTTGATGCCCTCGATGATGCTTGATATTCTATTTTTAGCTCATGTCTAAGTTTCATTCTCAAAATACTAATTGCACACTAACATTGGAAGTCTTTCCCATTTCACCAATTACTTGGATTCTTTTGCTCCAATACTAGGTGTCTTTTCTTGACCGGATAAAATGCTTTCAACACATTTCTCTATGGAAGAGATGATAAGGGGTGGCTGAATTGAAATGGTTCATGTTAGCTCCTCTTGATTAGTGTGGCATGACATGAGTAGAATGCTAGATAGATCGTTAACCAAGCCGAGAGTTGAACTTAGTATAAAATTTTTGCCACTTGTTCTGAGATAGGAAAGGGATTGTCATATTTACACACAAAGTCTCTATGACCTTTACACTGTGTTTACTAGAGAAGAAAGGGGAGAGAAAAGACAGAAAATTTTATTTTCCTTGGTTTACCCGAAGACAAAGAAAAATCAAGAAAGGAAAAATCCCCTAATTTTCCTTCCGAAATCCTCTAAACGCGATCCGCCCGAATCGGGCGGAACGTGATATCATACATATATATAATATATTGTGGCTTAATTTTATTATTTTTTTAGAGTAAAATGCATGCATTGTTTTATTTATTTGCGTAAATATTTTATATTCTTCAGAATCTTCATTTTTTTTTCTTTGTTTCATTGAAATATAGGGATTTTGCCCAAAATTAGTGGCATTTTGAAAGATTTGATAGAACGCTCCTCATGATAAGACAAAACTACATGTCAAATTTCATATCAAACGGAGCTTTCTACACTCTTCACGGGCATGGTCGTGCACCTATGCACAGCCGTGTATAATCTTGCTTTTCCAGATTGTGCCGAGATCTTCACAAGTGTGGCCGTGCATCCATGCATGGCCGTGAAGGTCTCAGCCAAACTTTTTAGAACTTGACGAGATGTTTACGGGCACACCCGTGAACACATTCATGGCCGTGAAGAGTTATTATCCTAGAAACAAAGTTCGTTGAGGTCTTCACGGGCACGGCCATGAATCCATGCACGGCCCTGAAAGCTTTTGCTTGTTCGACACCTATTCAGTTTTTCACCCATTTTTTGCTATTTTTGGTGCAAAATTTGGGAATATTTCGGGGAGACTTTCCTGACTTAGCCACGACGTTTTGGTTCAAGAATCATGCAATTTCGTGGAGCGGTGGAAGAGAACTTGGACGAATAGTGACAACTTAGGTTTTGGCAAAAACTTGACTTGGAGAAGTTGTTCCGACACGATTTCTTCCCCCATTTTGATGCTGAAGATCGTGCTCTACCCTCTCCTATCGTAGATATAGCCTCTCCCTTGGTTTGTATTGCTTTTCAATGAGAGATTTTATGTATTCAACGATAAACACTCTAGCGTAAGCATATTTCGGGATTTGGGCATAGCCCGCTATAAGAATATTGGAGCTTTATGACGATCACCTAGCTATTGATTGACCGATTAGTTAGTATTTGACCCCCTAGTCCCTATGGGATCGATACTTTTTATTACGTGATAGAACCATGCACTTGCGGTACGAACCTATCAAGTTTTTGGCGCCGTTACAGGGGACTAGGTTTGCAAATATTAACATGATCAGTACATTGATAGACTAGGTTTAATTAGATTTTTATGTACAACCACTTGTTTTATGAATGCTTGATCAAAGATATCTTATGTGTGAGATGTACTATGTCAGTTTTTGGTATTATCAACTTTTCATACTTCAATGGATTGTATTAATACTATTTAACTTAATTTGCGTTCAGTATTACATTATAATTTGAAGCTGGTCATTGACCAAATTATAATCTTGCTAAACTTATTTATTTGATTGAGATTTCCTATTTTATTTCATCATTGTGTTCTAAATAATTCAATTGCTTGAGAACAAGCAAAATTTTAAGTCCGACGTATTTTGATATCATGCATATATATAATATATTGTGGCTTAATTTTATTATTATTTTGGAGTAAAATGCATGTTTTGTCTTATTTATTTGCGTAAATGTTTTATATTCTTCATAATCTTCATTTTTCCTTTATTTTATTGAAATATAGAGAGTTTGCCCCAAAATTGGTGGAATTTGGAAGATTTGAAGATATGAAACAACTCCTCATGATGAGACGAAACTACATGTCAAATTTCATAATAAACAGAGCTTTCTACACTCTTCATGGGCATGGTCGTGCACCCATGCATGGTCGTGTATGATCCTACTTTTCCAGACTGTGCCGAGATCTTCACAAGCGTGGCCGTGCATCCATGCACAGCTGTGAAGGTCTCGGCCAAACTTTTTAGAACTTAACGAGATGTTCACGGGCACACCTGTGAACGCATTCATGGCCGTGAAGAGTTATTATCCCAGAAACAAAGTTTATCGAGGTCTTCATGGGCACAGGCGTGCATTCATGCACGCCTGTGAAAGTATTTGTCTGTTTGACACCTGTTCAGTTTTTCACCCATTTCTTAATATTTTTGGAGCGGAATTTGGGAAAATTTTGGAGAGACCTTCCTAACTTAGCCACAGACATTTTGGGAAAGAATCGTGTGATTTCATTGAGTGGTCGAGGAGAACTTGGACGAATGGCGACAATTAGGGTTTTGGCAAAAACTTGACTTGGAGAAGCTGTTCCGGCGCGATTTCTTCCCCGTTTTGACGCTGAAGATCGTGCTCCATCATCTCATATCATAGATCTAGTCTCTCCCTTGGTTTGTATTGCTTTTCTATGAGAGATTTAATGTATTCAACGATGGACACTCTAGCGTAAGCATATTTCGGGGTTTGGGCGTTGCCCGCTGTAAGAATGTTGGAGCTATATGATAATTAACTAAGTGCTTTGATTCTATTTTCCATTGTTATCATTCACTCTAAGTTGTAATTATTTCATATTTATGTACTGGCCATGCATACGTATATTTTAGACATTATGGGATGGACTGAGAGGTGAACCACAATGTCGGATCCCCTTAGATTGGACTTGTATTTTCGACCACGAAAGTAGGTCGAAACTACTCAAAGAATTAAACAATTCTTCACAAAGCTCATTAGATCTACTTAGCCTAGTACGCCACGAGAGTAGGAGACTTGGGCTAAGTTAGATACTAGATCGTAGCCTGAGAGGGGGACGATCTGTGCACCAGGAGGAATTTCCTTAAGAACATAGATTAGACAAATTAAAACACTTAGCATCACGTTTCTTTATTCTTCAGTGTGGTGAAACCTAAAACCCTAATCTTCTCTCAATATTTTTATACCTCCGTCTGCTCCTGATTTGTTCGATTTCTCTTTCTCGCAATTAGATTATAACAACTCTCATCATTATTTGATCACCTAACTATCGATAGACTCATTAGTTAGTACTTGACCCCCTAGTTCCTATGAAATTAATACTTTTTATTACGTGATAGAACCATGCACTTGTGGTACGAACCTATCAGAACGCCATGCTCGCCTCGTCACCTCATCGCCTCGTCCGCAGCCTTCGCCCTCATCCGCCTCGTCCTCCTAGCAGCCTTGTCCGCCTCATCACCGGTGAATTCACCTCGTCGCTGGCCTCGTCTGCATCGTCGTTGCCTTGTCGCTGGCTTGTCTGCCTCGTCTCCCTCGTCAGCCTCATCATAGCCTTGTCCACCTTGTCACCTCATCGCAGTTTCATCTACCTCGTCCTCCTAGCCACCTCGTCGCCCTAGCAGACTCGTCCCCCTCATCCGCCTCATCGCCGGCGCGTCCGCCTCATTCGCCTCGTGGCAGCCTCATCCTCCTAGCAGCTTCGTCCACCTCATTGTCATGGCAGCCTCGTCCACCTCATCCACCTCATCACCGGCTTGTTAGCTGACACATCCCGCAAGTGCACGGTAATGTCGAGGTAATATAAAAGATTGTCGAATCCCACAGGGAACAAGGTTAAGTACCAGAAGATCTAAGTCTCAATAGCTAAGTGAATCGAAATGGGTTTTTGAAGAATTTAATTGTAGACGATAAATCAAAGCAATGGCGGAAGAGAATATATATATAAGAGATATCAGGGCTTTGGCATCCACCGCGCTGACAATCTTATTTGCGATTAAAAAGATTAGTTACAAGGATTCAAGGTTTATGCATAAGGAACCTATCCCTAAGGTATAAGGTGCCCCCTCTTGATGGTACACCTCGGTGTTTGTCTAGAACGGTCTCCTACTCTCGTGGTGGATCGTTCTAAACAAACCCAATGCGTTCTGTGGAAGGTTGTGAAATCCTCGAGTGAGTACCAAGCACTCTCGTGTCATGGATTCACAAGTTTTACTAAGAGGATCCACTATCACGATCCTCCTCTCGGTATGAATCGTAACGGCTAAAACATGACAATACGTGGCCAACGTAAAATCATGAAATAAGCATAGCAGAGTAAAATATGCCAACACAAAAATCCAAATAGCAATTTTGAATTAAAGTTTGCAAATAACAATCGTCAGCAGACTTTAACCGAGCCCTGAAAAGAGTTTTACACTATAATATTTATGGAATCTCATAAATCTCTCTATAAAGATAGGAAAATAACAAGAAAATGTTTCTAAGGGGGAGGAGATGATGAACCGAAGCAAAACAGGGATAATCGTCAAGCTTCGATGATCTAAACTCGCGAAATCACCTGAGAAACACGCTGTCGCGGTCCTTCGTATGCCCTAGCCGCCTTGCCTCCGATTTCTCTTTGATTAGGTCATAAAAATTAGGGCTTTTATATCCTTGTGTTCTCCTTCGAATTAGCTTTCCAAAAGTCCTCTCTTGCCAAATTTGGACATCGATCAGGATCAAAATTGCCAAAAATCCAAATGGATGTCGGGCTGCCCAGTAAGAAGCACGGGTGAACCTCGTGGGGTTCACCAGGTGGTGAAATCCTCTGTATAGTTCTGTCGAGTAAAAATCACTGGTGGGGTTCACCTACCAGTGAAGTCTTCTATGTGTTCCTGTGCGAATTACCTCAGAGAGAATCACGGGTGAACCCCGTCGGGTTCACCAGGTGGTAAAGTCTTCTGTGAACTTTCAGATATTCGGTGAAAGCACCGGTGAACCCCGTCGGGTTCACCTGGCTGTATTTATCAAAGTAGCTCGGATTGAGCCCAAATTTGACGTGCAGCTTTGTCTTCACGTAAGGAGTCGCGCCATGACTTTAGAATTTCCAAAAAGACTCCAAAAATGAGTGATTTTACCTGAAATTTCACAAGAACGAGAAAAGGTAAAGATTCCGAAGCAATCGAGTAAATAAGTCTTAAAAGAGTATAAAAATATCAAAATATGCCTAGATTCATCATGGAATAATAACAAAAATTGCTACTAAAATGCAAGGCATCATCAGCCTCATCGCCTTGTCCACCTCATCGTCGGCCTCATCTGCCTTGTCGCCGGCGATATTGGCTTCGTCGCCTGCAACTTCTTTTATCTTCTCTTATTCTCACGTGATTTTACTTTTCCTTTCCACCCACTTTCTTTTGTTCCTAAATTTTCTTCTCTATCCCTTTTCTATCCTTACTTGTAAACACAACATTAGTGACTTTCTTGGAACTTCAAGTGAACTAAATCACCTTTCTTAAAATCTTGAAGCCATCTTCCTACATTTGCTCACTTCTTCATCTTCTTAGAGATCTTTTCCAAGTATACCTATGCAATTTTGGTATTGTGTTTCCACTCCTTTTCAATATGATATATTAAAGTACTACTATCAATATAGCCCATTACAAGTGATTTGAGGTTATCAGTTGTTGACCTATAATCAATTAGCGTGGGCTCTTCTTTGTTGTAGTGTTTTGTTGCAAGTTATATAAGTAGGCAACATTAAGGAGACTAATCTAATCTCACTAGTTTACACTAACAAAGTGCCAAAGGTATTGCTTATGAAAAACATTATCTTGTTCAGTTTGGCTATCCATTTGGGGGAGAAAATTAACGAAGTAAAGTTTTGATCCCAACATCTTGAACATCTTGCTTTAGAAACTTTTAAAAATTTTAGATCTCTATCATTGATGGTGTTCTATTGCTAACTTACTCGTAGGATATCATGACACTCCCATAGATTATCCACCCATGACTTGTACACTCGATTGCCTCTTGTGAGTATCAAGCATTCTCCACTTAGAAGTGTTGTACTTTTATTTTTCTCCAAAAATTCAAATGAACTTAGCTAACATTGTTTTCACTTAAGGTGTTGGCTGTAGCATTGATCTTCCTCAACTTTACTCTCAAACATTGTTAAAACTATGCTAATAAGTAGCTTATAATGATGATGTGTATCCTGAGAATGAATTTGGCCTCCACTTGATAGTATCTCTATTTTAATACCTCGGTTTAGCTTCACAAAGGAAGCGGAGAAAAGATAATATGGTATATAAGGCTTAGTGAGTTTACTACTATTAATTTGGGCTTAAGTATTTTAAATTAGGTCACATTGTCATTCAGTTTAGTAAGTTAATAGGTTAATTTGCTCATTAAGTATGTTATAATAAGTGGTATCAGAGTAAAACTAAGTATGGTGAGAGGATAAAAGGAAAGGGCTACTGAAGATGGTGGAGCTGCCATTGGGCTGATCTCACATGTTGCTAACTAAAATATGGTTCTTAGACATGTGTTAGGCCTTGGGTTTGACAAGGACGTCAAATTTTAAGTGGAAGAGATTGTAATGTCCTAGTTTAGCTCCACATACAAAGTAAAAGAAAAGATGATATGATATATATGTTAGAAAAAACTACAGGCAAATAAAAATTTAACAACTATTAAACGCTATAAAAAATCACCTGAAAATCGATTTTCCTTTCCTAGAGGATCCATGAGAGACAAGACACAAAGGGAAAAATAGGAATTATACCCATGATGCATACTTGAGGTTGGCGGGTAAAGCGCCCAAGTATTTGCCCTCTATCGATATTGTTGGAGTGTATGCCCTGAGACCTAGTTTTGGTTCATCTTTGTACTACTTGACTCTGATATTTATATATTTTTCTGGCATTATCGTTATCATTGTTTATCTACATCTGCAATTGTGTACTTACGTGATAATGTCCCTGGAGACATATTGGATCTGTGCTCAAATGGTTGTCCCCAGTCAATATACCTTAGTGGATATGGGACAGCTATGGTACTTGTGAGACTGGTATATGGGCTGGTTAGACATGAGGTGCTAAAGCAGACATATGGGTATATCAGTGGTGGATATACTGGACCGACCCACTGTGAGGCAATGACTTGGTGTCATGAGTTATCCTCACAAGTGACAGGAGATGCATTGATCCCTTGACTTGAGGTCATTGACCATTCTATATGGTTAGGGACATGCTTTGATACAACCTAACACCTCACCATAGTTGGGAGGTAATAACGTTTGTTATTGAGCATGTCACGACCCATATGAGAAGGTCAATGGATAGACAGAGGATTTGCCCCTTCTTAGGGGAAACTTGATATCCATGGAGCTCCTCTATGGTTCTATGACTAAAAGTGTATGGTCATACCCAGGTGAGAACCTGATTTAGTTATGACCATGTGATTGGGTGAAAACAAGTGGTGACACACTTATCCAATCGGATATCAGTTCGGCAAAGAGACTGTAATGTATTTGTACCTAGTTGCGATGATGGGGATGTCGATGTCGATATCCATTCTGATGACTTGGGTAGCAGTGATGCACTGCTAGGTGCCACTCACTACTTGTGGTGACTTTAAGTCAGCACTACCAACGACAGAGGAACCTACAGGGTCGCACACCTTGATACTCGAGTTCTCGTATTGATCGGGAAGCCTTATGATCGAGTTATATGGTTGGTCAAATTTGGATTAGGGTTGCATTGGATTGGATCCAATTGCTTAATCAACCATTGTAATGAAGTTTGGGCTAGCTCATTACCAATGATGCCCAATAACAAGTTGTCATGAAGAGCTAATGGGCTAAAAGGGTATAATGGGGAGAAAACTCTTCCCATTGGCGCCTAAGGGCATAATGGGGAAGAGTTGGCGCCTAAGGCTTCATTAGGAAGTAAAAGGGCCTTGCCCTTCATCCTTTCATGGTATGCTTGCCTCTATGACAAGTCTTGGGGCTGATATGGCTTGATGGACTTCTTAGGAAGGTCTCATGCGCATATGGATAATTAGGAGAGGTTTATGGTAAAGTCTTGAAGACTTTCCTTACCTCAAACCCTAATTGCTTCTAAACCCTAACCCTAGCCGATTTTTGCGCCCACCCCTTGCTTTGCCACCGCCTCTTGAATCTATATAATAGATGCATGCGTGAGGCCTTTTACACAATCAATTTGGCGAGAGCAAGTTAAGGGGCGAAAGCAAGGATACCATTAGCGCAAGCAAGCTTCCTCCCCTTCCTCTTGGCACAAGGTGGACTTGTGCTTGGCGGCATCTCTTCCCTTCTCCTTCTTCTTTTGCGCTTCATCCTTGGAGGTGGCAGAAGGCTTGAAGAAGGTGAACAAAGGCTTAGATCTTCTTCCAGAGGCTAGCACCGGGCGTGGAAGAAGAGAGCTCGAGGCATCCGTGGGTGTGAGACTACAGAGGGCACACGCTTGGGCGCCTACCTCGACATCAACATTCACGCTTGCTCCAGGTACTTACTATCTCATCATGTCGACTCCCTCGCAAGACGATTTTCACTGGGTTTTTGGGACCGGCCTGTTTCGGGGATATTATTCCGCTGTGCAATTGTAATCACTGTGAAAAATTATAAAAATATCCCTGAGGTTTCCCAACAATATCCACATAGCAACCTCTTAAAGATCAGCTCACTTTACGATTGGTGCTAGCCTCGGAAGCAAGGACCCAAGCCTTGGAAATTTCTCTTTGGAGCTCTCATGACTCAAATTTATGTTTAACTCTATATGCCTCTATCATCTATTTGAGTAATCTTTTATCCTTTTTTATTATTTGGTTCAAATTCATTATTTCATTTGGAATCTACTATTTCTGTATCTTTTCAATTCTTTTTAGGAAAATGATGCACTATTCTATGAATTTCCATACTAACTAAACCTAAATTCAAGGTTCAAGAAGCCTCAACGCCATCATGGAGATGTTGCTCTCTAAAAAAATCATTTTTAATGTGTGGTTACCATCATGGGGCCATGATCACAATCACACCTCACTATGATAACAAATTTTGACCCAAGGCTAGATCAACATGAGTCTTCCGCTTTCCTTTTGCTAGATTCACCAAAATTGTGATTCCAAGGTTAAATCAACAAAAATATTGGTTAAAGAAGAAAATCTAGAGCATAGGTGAATCTACAAAGGGATCGAGGGAGGCAGCGTTGAAGGGGGCACACAATTTCGAGGGTAAAATCCAAACCAACAACTAAGTTAGTGTTTGGGGTTAAACCAAGAGGTCCCCAAGATTTTTCAGCTATCAAATCAGAGAGGAAGCAACGATAAAGGTTGAGGAAGATTCCTCAAAGTTCTGGAGTCAACAGAAAATCAGATCGAAGGTGATTGACAGTGGATGGTGGAGCAACATATGTTACTAGTCAAACACATATTACGGTCATCCGAGAGGAAGGTGGAGCAATATATGTTTGATGCGTCCATAAGTGTACGGATTTATCAAAGTAATAAAAAGATTATCGTTCCCAACGAGGATCTGGCAGTCAAGTACTGATTAGATGGTCAAACTATAGCTAGACGATTCAAAGTGTGGTTTTTGTTTGGAAGCTTCTAGTATGAGAAAACAAAAGCAAGCATTTAGGGTAAAAATCAATATGGAGAGAGTCAAGACTCGGGGTTTCACCACGTTGACGACTATGAATTTAATAAAAATAAACCTTTGAATAGAAAATTAAAGCGTTGAAAGAGATTTTTTCTAAGGTATAAATTACCTCCTCCCGAAGTGTAATGCGGTACCTAATTACGTTAATTCCCTACTCTCGTGACAATTAACGCAATTAGATCCTTTAAGTTCTGTGAAAAATCATATAAATCCTTCAAATGAATCCGAACTACTCGCGTGATCGGATTCATAGGTTTGAAAAGAATAGATCCGATGTCGCGATTCACCTCCTGGTCCTTCTCGTAACGTCTCAAACGCGATAAAACTTGTCCAGAGTATTAAAGCGGAATACGTAGAATTCTAATTAAATCAACTCAATAAGATTCTTAACAAAGATTCATGCAAAAAGATTTAATTCATAAATCAATCAATGGGCTACTCCCCAAATCCCGAAAATAACTTTACACATTCATGTTTATAGAAAACAACATGTATATTGATGAACTCGACATAATCTCTCAAAATTAATACAAAAAGACACTAGGATAGTAATTAGAACTCTTCCCCTCGATCTGGAGATGAAGATGAAGCATTCAAATCCCTCCTTTGCGTGATCTTTTGCTGGAATTCTGCTCAAAAATTAATTTTTGCCCTAGCTGCCGCCTCTGTTCGTGTTCCTCCATAGAAGCCTCCCTTGTCCTCCAAAAATTTTTCCTTTTATAGTTTAATCGGTTCAGAACCCTTCAAGGAAGAATTTTAGAGAGTTTGGTTCAAATCTGACTCGATTTGGGGTTGAATCGAGTAAAAAACACAAAGGGGTATAAAAACTCATGGCCCGTAAACTGTTTACAGCTGCGGCCGTGAAAGTTTCTATGAGTAAAGTCTTTTGTGCACAGAAATATTCACGGCCGGTGAAGGATTCACGGCCTCACCCATGAAAGTTTCTGTGAATTTTTTAAATTAGCCAGGATTTCACCCCTTCAACTCGAAACTCACGGCCAACTGAGAAACTCATGACTGCGGCCATGAATATCACGTTTGACACTGTTTTCACCCCAAATTTGATATACAACCTCATAATTTCCTTGGGAATCATGTTATGGCTTCAAAACTCGCAAAATCCATCATTTTCATCCTATTTTACCTGCATTTTCATAAAAACCAAGATAAGTGAAGATTTTATACCAAATGAAGTAAAAACACTAGAAATTAGTATAAAATCATAAAATAAGCCCAAAATATCATATAAAATACAGGCAAAAACATGATGCTAATGCAACGCATCAAAATACCCTAGACTTAAAACTTTCCTTGTCCTCAAACAATATTCTGATATGTATGGAGAATGTAAAGATAAGGAATACTCTTATGTTCTCCCCTCAATAATGTCCTTAGTCCACAATTTGAGCAATCAATCTTTCAGAAATCAAGTAATTCAAGAAAAATCATAATAGAAATTAATTCTCAAGAGTTCTCAATCCAAGAAGGATAAAATTCATAATTCATGCCATAATATTCAATCTTCACTTACTAAGTATCAAATACTCTCATCTTAATAAATCCACTTCACTTAACAGATAAAATTTCTACTTCAAGAATTTTAGTGATGTTAAAATAAGAGACTTTTAATGTAATTTAGTCTTTAAACGGTTATGCACCCTTTCTTGTTAGCATAATAATATTGTTTAAAGTATACCACATAGCAGTATAATTTAACTCAAAGCCTCAATCTTAAAGTCAGCGGAGTTGTCCACTTGACCTATATGTCCCTCTTTTTCTATGCTTTTTATACTTTTCTCTTTTTTTTCTTTTATTCATTTTTTTTATTTTTGGAGAAAGCCAGACAAGGGCATGGTACTTAAATCATTATCGATCTTTCTACATTAGAGATAAATATTGACTTTTAAGATTTTTCCTCTGTTACTTGATCGTAACAGACTTAAAGTATACCAATTCATGGTATAATATAACTCATGACTTTAAATTCCTCAACTAGAGGAGTTGGAGCAAGTCTCAGTTAAAGAAATATTACTAATTTTCAGAAAATTTTTACAAGAGTTCCCCTTAAAATATGAGCGAAATCCTGTGCAATTATATTAAATCATGTAAACGTGACTCAGAAAAATCCAGAAACTGCACTACATTATAGATATTCTCATTTTATATTGTAAACAAGTATCAAACATCAAATACCGTTATGTTTCATCAACTAAATCACATTTACCATTTCAAAAACACTATTCATTTCAATATCAAATCCAATACCAAAATCAACTAAAAATGAATCAAAACTATCATCAAAGCATCACAAATCATCACAGACCATCACAGATACAAGGTAAACATCAATCATATACAATACCATGGCAATCTAATCATGTATCGCACCTAAAGTTCTAATACCATTATGTATATATACAATACCAACTCAAGTATCAAATGACATGTATAAATCCAGTATCACATCACAGTATGATAAAATACAACGCACACATACAAATAAAGCATAAAAGGACATGTGTGCGCTCAATTAACACCAACTCTATCAAATCCTGCTCAAGAGGAAGAATGCATATAAGATATCTCGAGAGAATAATGAACAATAATAATCTAAGCATAAAGACAAATAGAATAGTAGAGAAACTCATAAAACTCATCAATCTGTCTCCGTGCTCTTAGAGTCCTCCTCCTTGTCATCTCCAGCATGGCGTTGCAAAAGCTCCTCTATCGCGCGAAGAGACTCTAATGTCCTCGTATAGCCCTGCTCTCAGTCCTATTAGCAGACCTCTCTGATATAATCTCTAACTCTAGAGAGATGGGTGACTCAGCTGCTGTTTGCGATGTACTCGGTCCAGCGGATGTACTTGGAGCTGAAGATGTGCTCGGAACCTCTAATGTCTGCGTCTGAGTCTCTAGCTCCGGGTTATCATATGATATATGCTCAAATTGATGGGGTAAAATCCCGTGTACCATCCTGTATATAAATCGTGGTGCCGGACTAAAATTCCTAGTCTTCTTTACTGCCCCATAAGGTCTAGTCCTCACTAATCTTCTTGGAGTCATAATTTTCTTAACAAATCAACATAGATTTATATGGAATTTTTGAAAAATCGGTAAGCTACAGTACCCAAGAAAAACCCTCGCCCGATAATCAATAGAAATCCCCACAAATCAGCAAAATCCGAGATCAAATCTATCACCAAAAGTTTACAGGTCTGCTAAGGAATCCAAAGAGTATAGCTAGGTGAAGATTTCTCACAAATTTGGGCGAAATCGGGCTGAAATTGAGCATCAACGACGGAATTGTGTTCTTGAGGTTGTCTGCCGCTTCTTCACGAAATCCGGCCAAAATCGGCTGGAAGACCAACGGAAAAGGCTCGCCGGAGGTGGAGGAAGGTCGTAAGAGATGATTCGTCGCCTAAGGTGGAGGGAATCAACAAGAAATTGAAGTTTACGAGCATGAGCATGAACTCTAATTTTGCCTTTTAAGTTCAAAAATGCAGCATTAATGCCCGTGAGTCATTCACGGCTAGAGCCATAAATGTTTTTGTGACTTTAGTCCTTTACACAAATGAAACTCACGGCCCGTGAGTGATTCACGGCCCTGACCGTGAAAGTTTCTATGAACTTTGGCCTTCTCACGTTTCCTTTAGACGTAGCATTCACGGCCCGTGAGTGACTCACGGCCACACCCGTGAATGTCTTGTTTGATACCTATTCTTCAAGTAAAAATTATTCAAAAATTTCTGCATATAAAACAACTTATTAAAAGATTTTTCATCAATAAAAATTCATCAAAACATGTTGCAAAAATTCCTAAAAATCTAAAAAAAAATCAAAAACTAAAACTAAGAATCACAAAAGTCAGAAATTTGGGTTGTCTCCCAAAAAATGCTTGTTTAAGGTCATTAGCTTGACCATAGCTTCATGTCATGGCGGAGTTGGTGAATCAGTGGTATAGTAGAGAGCATATAATCTTCTGCTTTTCCTCCATCTCAAGAATATGTCCACCAAAGTATATATCCAGTTAAATAGTGGATTCATATCTCAGTGGCCAGTACATGCATACAAAAAAAAAATTAAAGTCATACAAAGAATACCCAATAATTTTTCTGCATTTATCCAAGAGTAATGTCATGCGTTCTTCCTTCAGAGTTGTATCAACAGTTGGAAGAAAACTGAAGTTAAGATCAAAAAATTCATACCTTAGATTGCTTAAGAAGTTTTCAAATTTCACATTGGATTTTTCACGTACCTCAATAACAATGTGATTAAGAATCTCATGTGTTATAATCTTTTGGGTACATATGGTTGGATTTGAATCAAATAATTGTTCAGTCACCTCGAGATGATTATCCATATAATCATCTCTTTCATCATCTATCATGCAAATTCCTAATGAATTTTTCTGGAGAAAAGGAATTGATGGTTCATATGGTAGTGGTGGTAGAATATACACAGGATTCTCTTTCTCATTTTTCTCCTCAATTTCTTTCTCTTCGATGGGGTACTTCATCCTAACACTATCAAATTCACCCCTATCTATTTCACTACTTCTTATTTGAGGATCCTTAAATTTCTCATCCTTTTTCTTACAAGACTCCAAAAGTTTAAATTTTTCTTCAAATATGTCCCAAGTATTTGTGTTGCAATGCACTATGTTATGTGAGAGGGGACTAGATGGCTGGTAAAGTTCTGAGGAAGGGTTAATAGTGTATTTAAAATTTTCAAAATCATCAAAATTTGAAGAAGGTAAATCATAATTCGTGACTGGATTCATGACTAATGATTGTTTCAACTCTGTAAAATTCTCAGATTCATCCTGGATTCCTTCCTCTATATCATTTTTATCAGTGCCATAAATCATAATATGAAAATTTTCACTTTATTTGGTCATATCAGCTATAGAGTTTTTAAGCATGGCTTCTAAATGGGATTCTTGAGGTTTACTAAAGTTTAACTGTAAAATAAATGTTAGGTCATTATGATAAAATAAGTCTTGATGGTTCTCCCAACTTGGATTATAGGTACTAGGGCATGAGTTAAATGATGAAGAAATCCCTAATTGATATTCTATATAATGATGCCCATGATATCCACAAATATCGTAAGTAATAGATTTCAACATACAATATTGCATGCTTAAATAATCAGTTTGTTGAGTAAAGGAATTTACCTTTGCTGCAAGTAATTGTAATGCATTCATGCCATATTCTCTTGTCATTATCGGTGGCACATACCTTTGATTTGACCATTGATATTGGTTGGACATCATATTTTTAATTTATGCAATAAAATTTAGAAATACATAATGTAAATCAGGAGATGCAAAATAAAGCATAAAATATATAGTCTAGTGATTTATAAGTTCTCCTATTCATACATCGTGTTAATCCAAAAAGAGAAAAATAAAATAAACTAACTATGAAGAAAAGAATGTGAAAAACAAACAAAAAAAAAACAAAAACAAAAATAAAAAAAATGTCTAGTCTATAAATCTCACGATTAAATCGATATTGGCTGGCCTGATCCCCGCCAACGGCACCAAAAACTTGATGCATCCGCAAGTGCACAGATTTATCGAAGTAATAAAAAGATTATCGTTCCTAACGAGGATCTGGCGGTCAAGTATCAATTATATGGTCGAACTATAGTTAGACGATTCAAAGTGTTTGGAAGCTTCTAGTATGAGAAAACAAAAGCAAGCATTTAGGGTAAAAATCAATATGGAGAGAGTCAGGACTCGGAGTTTCACCACGTCGACGACTATGAATTTAATAAAAATAAACATTTGAATAGAAAATTAAAGAGTTGAAAGGGATTTTTCCTAAGGTACAGATTACCTCCTCTCGAAGTGTAATCCAGTATCTAATTACGTTAATTCCCTACTTTCATGACAATTAACGCAATTAGATCCTTTAAGTTTTGTGAAAAATTGTGTAAATCCTTCAAACGAATCCGAACTACTCTCGTGATCGGATTCATAGATTTGAAAAGAATAGATCCAACGTCGCAATTCACCTCCCAGTCCTTCTCGCGACATCTCAAACGTGATAAAACTTGTCCAGAGTATTAAAGCAGAATACATACAATTCTAATCAAATCAACTCAATAAAATTCATGCAAAAGATTTAATTCACAAATCAATCAACGGGCTACTCCCAAAATCACGAAAATAAGTTTACATGTTCATGTTTATAGAAAACAACATGTATATTGATGAACTCAACATAATCTCTCAAAAATAATATAAAAAGATACTAGGATAGTAATTAGAACTCTTCCCCTCGATCTGGAGATAAAGATGAAGCATTCAAATCCCTCCTTTACATGATCTTTCGCCGGAATTCTGCCTAAAAATTGATTTTCACCCTTGCCGTCGCCTCTGTTCATGTTCGTCCATAGAAGCCTCCCTTTCCCTCCAAAAATTCCTCCTTTTATAGTTTAATTGGTTTGGAACCCTTCAAGGAAGAATTCTGGAGAGTTTGGTTCAAATCTAACTTGATTTGGGGTCAAATCGAGTGAAAAACACGAAAGGGCAGAAAAACTCATGACTCGTAAACTATTCACGACTGCGGCCGTGAAAGTTTCTGTGAGTAAAGTCTTTTGTGCACAGAAATATTCACAGCCGGTGAAGGATTCACGACCTCACTCGTGAAATTTTCTGTGAACTTTTTAACTTAGCTGCAATTTCACCCATTGAACTCAAAACTCATGGCCAGCGGAGAAACCCACGGCTGCGGCCGTGAATATCATGTATGATACTGTTTTCGCCCCAAATTTGACGCGCGACATCATAATTTCCTCGAGAATCGTGCTATGGGTTCAAAACTCCCAAAATCCATTATTTTCATCCCATTTTACTTGTATTTTCATAAAAACTAAGAAAAATGAAGATTCTACACCAAGTGAAGTAAAAACACTAGAAATCAGTATAAAATCATAAAATAAGCCCAAAATATCATATAAAATATAGACAAAAACATGATATAAATGCAACACATCAATGTTACTAGTCAAACACATATTAGAGGGTTGTGATCATAGTGATCTTGGGGAGTTGAAGTTAACTTTTCTTGGCACTTAGGGAGTTGCCCTTTGACTTTTTGATGGTTTAAATATTCAAATTTATCTTGTCATTTTGCTTGAGTTATGCTAATTTAATTATAGAATATTTTTTGAACTTGTGATTATTTGAATTTAAATTATTGCATGTCTTAGGGGTCATGGGTCATAACAACTACTCAGAGGTGACTCGTAACCCTAGAACCCTTTAAGTAAGTCTATAGAGTTAGGTTGTGAGAGTAGCTAAATCATAGTAGCTTAATTATTGATGTTATTTCACATGTGATAAGTTTACATCATATAATTATATTATTTTATATTTTTTGGGAGCATCGAGAGGTGAACCATAATATTAGAAACTCTTTAATTGAACATGTGATTTAGGGCTATGAGAGTATCTTAAAATCACTTGAGAGAGGAACTAGTGAGTTAAGTCACGAAAGTGATTCTTAATTCATTAGGGTATGACATAAATTACTATAGAACTTAAGACTAGTACAACAAGTCTTGAAAGTAAATGTTGGTCTAGCATTGAGTTGGGTATATGAGAGAAGACAACTCAAATTTTTAGGGAATTTCTCTTTAGTTGTATCCAAGAATTGATAGAGAATTTATTGTTGTTTTCTTTCAAAAGTCAATATGGTGAAACCTTGTTTCGGATTTTATCGATCAAAATTTCTCTAGATTTCTATATGATTGTTATTTCTCTAATCAATAAATTCAATTTGCTTAGTTAGCATAATTGTAATTTGTTAGTACTTAATATCTTGGTTCTTGTAGGATTGATATCTTTTGTTACTTTAATGTATCCATGCATTTGCAATCACATCAAGCTCATGGTAAGAGCCCTACCAGCTTATTTATACAAAGGCAGACGTCTCTCCCTACATAGTGTGAGATGCAATTCCTCCCAGGCCAAACTGAGAAGAATTTGGGCAGCCCAACCCACTTGTATAGGGCCCAAAGCCTAATCTACGGGGGAAAGCAACTGTGCAGACGCATGCATAGGAGCCTCGGCGATTCTGGCAATAGGGTTGGACGCGCTGTCCTTGGTGCCGACGATGGGTCGACATCGGCGGGATCTGAGGTGGACACGGATGGGGCCAACGACTTCGACGGCAAAGCCCTCAGTGACATCAGCGGCTACAACACTAGTAGAGATGACGGGTAAACACATCGGGATGGTGAGCTGGAAAAATTGGGCACGAAACGTGATTCACGAGCCCGATCTCTGGCGCGATTGGAGGGGACAAAGAATGAACGCCGACTAGCTTTCCTTCCCCAGATCTAGCCTTTCCCCTTAAGAGAGCAGCCTCGGCGACGAACAGCGGCAGTAAGGAATCCATCGGGTCTTCCTCCTCTCGACGAGCGATGGCGGTTGCGTCATTTTCCCAAGCACTCGCAGAGGAGAGTCAGATTCCCTCTGACGGTATCCTTGAGCAGGAGTCCTTGGTATGCATGCCGATAGCGAGGAACTGCCTTCTCTGGTGACGATCGACAAAGACGAGACAAGAGGGAGAGCAAGCAAAACATGTAGCGTGAGGAGTGGAAGGTTTTATGTAGGTTCGATTTTGCTGGATCGAATGGAAATTTTCCCCACTCTGGTGTCTCCTCTCTATTTCTAGCCGTTGATTCCTAGCCGCCCACTCCTCCTTCTCTGATCTCCTTCTCCACTATCCTCTGGAAACTTTCGACGATGACAAAGGCTGAGGCAGGACACGTGAGATCCGAGCCTGCCGTACACCCTGAGCACACCCGTTTCCCCTTTCTTCTCTGGCGCCGAGCACCATCAATGAAAAGCGACGAACGCTGGTGGTGTGTTACGTGTGCAGCGCAAGATGCATTCAAGGTTTCAAATGGGAGGCGTTTGAAATGAGGAGGTAAACGTGAAGTCAAAAAATCCAAATTCGGCTGTGAGGTTTTGATATTGGCACACAGTTTAACAAAATTGCTAACGTGGATGGGCATAATTAAGTTGGGCATGACACATAGCATGGTCGACTGGCCATGTAAGGAAATTGTGCCAAGGTCATGGCACAAATTCTTTCATGAAAGAGGCTTCCATATATACGTCTCTCATGGTCACCATTGCCCAATTTGCCTCAGAGCATTAAGGTAGGCACAAGCAATAAGTGCCTCCTCTTGCCAAGCTTAGCGCATGTTCCTTACCATACTTGATCGACTGCTTGGGTAGGAAGGAGTACCTAGGCCTGGCACTTGGGCCTGCCCCCTAGGCTTGGCACATCCCTCATACATGAAGGCACCTACCTTCAAATTCATTAGGCACTTGGGTCAATAAGGTGATCCAGTGCTCTCTCCTGTAGCATTCTAGTTTGGAAATGCCAGCACCCCATTCCATGTACCCAGCACTTGAGTGCTCTATTACTTCCAAATGGGGTAGCACATATGACCAAACATGTGTTCTCCCATATTAGCCCTCATTGGGCCTAAGGCCCAAGGTAGCTTATTTAGGCCTGTTTGGCCCTGCATCATCACGTAATCTCAGATGAAATCTATGAGAAGCTCCAATTTGGAGCTTCAGCAGCTTCAACTTTTTCATGCTATAATTTATTTTTAGCTTCCGTGCATGAGTGGGGCCAAACATGGCTTTAGTGTATTCCAAACTTAGCCACCTCTACAAGCCTCATTGGTGCTTATGCTTGGATGCTCTATGCCTTGGCACCAATGTCTGCTCCTTGTTGGGCTTAAGACACAATTAACGCATCTAAATCACTTGAAATGGGCATCTAGTCTCATTCTTGTTGTAGATTGATTAATATGAATCGTCTATTCGATCCTGCCTTGATCTAACAATTCGAATGTCCCAAATTAACTCAAATTAATCCATAACTTTGATATAAAGCTATCTGATCAAATGTGACCTTCAAGTATCTACATGTGTGAGCGACCGTATAAGTCCCTAATAATGTTGGTAGTGATGAACCGAATAAGTCATCACAAGCAATGAGAGGTATCTGGAAACATATCTATATTACCTAAGCTATAAAAAAAAAATTATCAGCTGACAACCCCTAGATAGTAACAAAGTTTTCTTATATGCAATACAATTTTTTTCCCTACTAATCACCCTAGTCTAGATAAATGTGCCAAACTTGTTATTATAATCATATGAGAGTGGCCGAGTAGGAGAACACCATCTCCTAGATATGGTCATAAACTTACAGTCATATATCTATGGGAGAGGCCATTGGATTATCATACTTCCTTTAGAAGGGACAAATCCTTTATTAATCACTCATAGTTTACATATGACTTATGGTATACCCAATAATAGTTGCTATGACTCCTTGATTTATGTAAAAGTGATAAGTTGTATCAAAGTATATCACTCATCATATGTGATATCCTCAAGTCTAAAGCCCAGTACATATTCTATCACTTGTGAACATAACTTGTGACACCTAAGTTATAGCTTTATGGTGGGTCGGTCTAGTATATCCATTAGTTGATATACCTATGTGTCTATGTTGGTGCCCAACATCCAACCAGCCTATATACCACTCTCACATTGTAAGATCCAAGGATCTTAAGTCCTTGTAAGTATTATTCTTGATTTAAATCTTTGGCTGTGATATTTTTCTATGTTTTGATTTTGTAAACTCTAGGATGGGGGAGAGTTTTATCTCTAAAACCTTTAGGGGTTATTTATAAATTAGTGGCAAAGGGTTAGTGGATATTAATTTAAGTCTTAATGGATTTTTGACTCTAGTAATTAATTAATTAGAGCTTATTGGATGTTAATTAAATCCTTATTGGATTTTCACTTAAGTGAATAATTAATTATGGGTTATTGGGTTTGCACTTAAATTAGATGGATTTTGGGTTTAAAATTTGAATTAATCAGTAAGTGGGTTAATTCATAAACCCTATTCGAATTAATTAGTTAGCGGGTTTGAAAATTTAAAAACCAAAAATCCAAGGGGGAGGGGGGGGGGGGGGGGGGGGGGGGCGGACGGCTAGGGCAAAGAAGTTGGCGATTTCTTGAAGGCTTGGGCGATTTCTTGAAGGCTTGGACGAATTTTCTTCTTCCTCTTCTTTTTCCCTTGGCCGGCGTCTTTGGTGTTTGGTGGCGTTTCTCTTCCTTTGGTGGCGTCAACCTAAGAACATCAAGGCCTTTAGACGAGTTTGTGGAGAGAACTTCATCTTGGTGTTCACGGTTCAAGATAAGAGGTGAGTGGGGTGTCTTATTCGAATTATATCCATTTGGTTGTGCTAGATGATAAGTTTGATTGTTTGATAATTTTACCATGCTAAGAACCGAAACTTAAGGTGTATCTTTCATGAAAACCGAAACCTTGCAACATGAAATTTAAGATATTTCTTATGTGGAATTTAGGTAGTTTTAAGTTAGTGATTCTTGAGCATGAAATTCTTGTTAACTAAGGTTAAAGTTTAAGTAGATAATATGTTGTAGAAACCGTGGGCTACATGTGGTGTTATGTGAATTAGATGGTAAGAATACAAATTTTAATCCTATGTTGATTTTATGGATGCCCTGATAAATGCAATAATGTTATAGGATCCATGATTGTTTCTCTATGTGCAGCATGTTATATATTTATGGCCATGTATCCTTGTTTGAGAAACTTGGGTGATAACTTAGCAAGGTTATACTAAACTGATCAGCATGAAACCTAAGGACACTACACTACATTATGTGGTTATATGTGGTTTCGAATGTTATGTGTTGTGGTCTGTGTACCCATTATGGATAGGACTAAGGCTAAGTGTAACTGTGTACTCAAGGGGATAGTCTATATGTGATACGTTAGGGGTTGGAGATTTCAGCCCGGTGTATTGTGATATGTGAGGGGTTGATGTTTCAGCCTGCCTGTTGTGATTATTGTGATGAAAGTGATTATCCTAGAGTCTGGTTGACACTTAGGAGTCCACTTTTGTGAAATAAGATATAAGGTGTGTCTAGTGGTTGTCCAGATAAGAACCCTTTGGGAGAACAAGTGATTGATGCAAAGTGCCATGTCTTGGTCGGACAGGGGCCACCTCTTGATTTCATCACTCTTAGACTCTTAGATTTTTGTGTTATGGGGTGGTGTAGATCAAGGTATCACATCTTGACCGGATGGGGATCACCTCTTGAGTCTACACACCGTCCATGTTTGTGTTGCATGTGATTTGCAGGCTTCTCCCAGTGCTTAGGCCAGAGCCGGGTTGGACCATAATGGTCACTCTTGATTTATGCTGGACAACAACTAAGTGGTTGGTGTGTTTAGTTGGTTTAGAGTATGGCTGTAGAACTTTGGTTACTTTGGGGTGACATTTGTGTGATGCCTATACATCTAATTGTTTATATGAGTCCTGTTCTTTGTTTTCTGTTCTTTGTTTTAGTTATATGTTGACATAATGTTCTGCTAAAGATTTTAAAAAAACAATCTGCATGAATCTTTGAGTGTATGTTATGGATGGTCGATTGAGGCTATCCACTCACTGGGCTGTGTAGCTCACCCCTCATTATTTTCAGGTGTAGAGCAGGGGCGCATTGCCTGAGTTAGCGTATGTTATGGATATTGTGATTTTCTCTACAACTATGCTGGTGCGATGTATAAGATTTTTTGTGTTTAGTTAACTGGGGGCCGGTTATGGCAGTTTTGAGATTTTGATTTTTGTGTCATCGAGGGCTTTGGCCTGTTTTCGGTGTTTGGGTCATTGATGTTAGTTCCATGAGTTAAAATCGATATTGTGGCTTTGCTTCGAATTTCGAGTTGATTTGTATTTTGCGATCAGATTTGATATAAATGTGAACTTGCATATGTCTAGTGCAAGTATTGCCTGGTGGCAGGTACCCTTACGTGATTTATGGATTTTACGGATTTTTATGTGGTTTTGATATAACTGTTGACTTGCATATGTCTAGTGCAAGTATTGCCTGGTGGCAGGTACCCTTACGTGATTTATGGATTTTACGGATTTTTATGTGGTTTTGATATAACTGTTGACTTGCATATGTCTAGTGCAAGTATTGCGTGGTGGCAGGTACATTTGTGAAATTATGTTTCGTGGAGATTCTATGTATGGATTCTCGAAAATTTTCAGATCGGGTTTTCCTGAACTTGGTTTTACTTAGCATGTGCATCGATCCTGTGTGATAACATCCTGTTCCTTTGTGACTTGTGTTGCTTGTTTGGGGGTTAAGATAACGGGATGTGACAGAATGGTATCAGAGGAGTTGGCTAGCTAAAACTTAGTTCGGGGGAAAACATGTTTGTGTATTGCTAGACACCTGATAGGTTTATGTTTGTTTTTCCTTACTATGGTATATGTGTGTAGGAATTTAAGATGGTGCGATCCAGAGGAAATGCTAGCAGCGAGGGGTGAGCAGACCTCAGATCTCACGAGAACCATTGAGGCTCTGACAGGCATGGTACGGCAACAGGGTGCCATGATAGAGAGGCAAGCTCAGATGCTGCAGCAGCAGCAGATTCAGCATCAAGAAGCGCAACAGCAGCTCTTGCAGCAATTGACTCAGGAGAGATCCCAGACTACTACTCGGGTGGTGGGGAATGACTCTCAGGAAGGCGCTCACAGGCGCTATGTCTCGCTTGTGAGTGAATTCCAGAAACTGGGTCCTAGCTCTTTTTATGGGGGCCCAGAATCAAGTACTGCAGAGAACTGGCAGTTATGCTTGGAAAAGATTTTTCAAGTCATGCGTTGCTCAGATGAGGACAAGCTGTGTCTGACCACCTATATGATGCGTGGTGACGCAGATGAGTGGTGGAAGGGCGTGGTGAGGTTAGCTGCGGAAAGACATGAAACAGTAAATTGGCCCTACTTCTTGTCTCAATTTAACGAGAAGTACTTCCCTGATAGCTTGGTAGAGGATCGAGAGGTGGAATTTATTCACCTGGAGCAGGGTGATATGACTGTGGACCAGTATGAGTTGCAGTTCACTAAGTTGGGAAAGTATGCCCCTCACCTGATAAACACTGAAAAGAGGAGGGCTACCAAGTTTCTCAGAGGTCTCAGATGGGACATTCGAGAGCAGGTTGGTGCTCAGCACTTGGAGACTTATATTGAGACTGTTGGGCGAGCACGCACCATCGAGAGATACATATCTGAGAGGAGTTCTAGTGCTACCATGACTGTGATTCCTGCAGCTGAGGCGGCAGCTCCTCAGTTTGGTGATGGCGGCAAGGGTAAGAAGTACCCTAAGCATAAGGATTACAAGAAGGGCAGGTATAAGCCTTACTTTCACAAGGCACCACAGCAGTCCAGGGATGCACTGCAGCAGTCCAGGGATGTAAAGAACGGTGACACTGAGGATCGGATTTGTCATCATTGTGGGCTCAAAGGACATCTGATGAGGGACTGTTATAAGAAGAATGGTGTATGCTTCAGGTGTAAGAAACCTGGACACATGATTAAAGACTGCAAAGAGCCTGAGATGCAGCAGAGAGGCACAGATAAGCCTACAGTCCAGACTCGAGTTTATGCCGTGGCTGAGAAGGATACACGGGCTTCCCGATCTGTCGTGGAAGGTACTTTATTTGTATTCGATCAGTTAGCTCGCATCTTATTTGACCCTGGTGCAAATTTATCTTTTGTATCTGTTAGATTTGCTGCATGTTTACCTGTATTACCTAAGGTGATGGATTATGTTGTGTCTGTAAGTACTCCCTTAGGAAAATCATCATCTACAGACACTGTTTGTGTTGATTGTGTAGTGCATGTAGAGGGTTATGAGTTTCTTGTAGATCTAATCCTTTTAGACATGCAAGACTATGATATCATCCTAGGTATGGATTGGTTATCCTCACATCATGCCACTGTGGATTGCTTTGAGAAAGTAATCACCTTGAATCTGTTAGATGGGAATCGGCTTTTTGTGAGAGGTCTAGTGTCAGACCAAGGACCACATGTGATATCTTTCCTGCAGGCCAGAAAGTTACTTGCTAGTGGGTGTAAGGGTTATATTGCACATGTTAAGGTGCAGGATGATTCTACTCCTGATTTGACTCAGATGGCGGTGGTGCAAGAGTTTCCTGATGTGTTCTCTGAGGAATTTTCAGGCTTGCCACCAATTCGAGAGGTAGAGTTTGGCATTGAGTTGGTGCCAGGTACTGCACCTATCTCCAGAGCTCCTTACCGCATGGCTACATCAGAGTTGGCCGAGCTTAAGAAGCAACTGGAGGATTTGCTGGAGAAAGGTTACATCCGGCCTAGTGCTTCTCCCTGGGGAGCACCAGTGCTGTTCGTAAAGAAGAAGGATGGAACCCTGAGGATGTGTATAGACTACAGGCAACTGAACCAAGTGACTATCAAGAATAGGTATCCTCTCCCCAGAATTGATGATCTATTTGATCAATTACAGGGGGCTACGGTGTTCTCTAAGATAGATCTGAGATCAGGGTATTACCAGCTTAGGGTCAAGGATGAGGATATATTTAAGACTGCTTTCAGGACCAGGTATGGGCATTTTGAATTTCTAGTTATGCCTTTTGGACTGACGAATGCACCTGCTGTCTTCATGGATTTGATGAACAGGGTATTTCATGAATTGCTTGATTCTTGTGTGGTAGTCTTCATAGATGATATCTTGGTGTACTCTCGGACTACTTCGGATCATGTCAGTGACTTGCGCAGAGTGCTGGAGATCCTAAGGAAAAACCGATTATATGCCAAGGCCAGTAAGTGTGAGTTTTGGCTAGAAAAGATCAGCTTCCTTGGGCATGTGATTTCTGGTCAGGGAGTGTCTGTGGATCCAGTTAAGGTGCAAGCCATCCTTAATTGGGGAAGACCGACTAGTGCTACTGAGATCAGAAGTTTCCTGGGTCTAGCAGGTTACTACCGGAGGTTTGTTGAGGGATTCTCCAAGCTGGCGGGTCCTTTAACTAAATTGACCAGAAAGGAGGCCAAGTTTAATTGGGATGACAAGTGTGAAGAGAGCTTTCAGGAGCTGAAGAGAAGGTTGACTAGTACACCGATCCTCATTATTCCTAGTGATGGGGAAAGGTTTACCGTCTATACGGATGCTTCAGGCAAGGGGTTGGGTTGTGTCTTGATGCAGAAGGGTAATGTGGTAGCCTATGCTTCGAGACAACTGAAGGAGTATGAGTTGAACTACCCTACTCATGACTTGGAGTTGGCGGCCGTAGTCTTTGCTCTAAAGATATGGCGTCACTATTTGTTGGGTCAAGAGTTTGATCTGTTCACTGACCACCAGAGTCTCAAGTACATCTTCACTCAGAAGGAGTTGAACATGAGACAGAGAAGATGGATGGAGTTGATCAAAGACTATGACTTCGCTATTCAGTATCAGGCTGGAAAGGCCAATGTAGTGGCTGATGCACTGAGCAGACATCCAGTAGCTTCAGTAGCGGCACTACGGGTCAGTGAGTGGCAGTTATTGCAGGAGTTCAGAGATCTCAGGATCAGTGTTTCTCCTAGAGTTCAGTCGGGTTATGTGGCTTTCCTCAGAGTACAGTCTGTTTTGTTGCAGAAGATCAGAGATCAGCAGTCTGTGGATCCGAGATTAGCTCAGATTAGGGATAGTTTGATTTCGGGTGAAGTTCAGGATTTTAGCTTGTCTGATGATGGTGTTCTTCGGTTCCGTGGAAGGGTGTGTGTCCCTGAGGAACCGAGCTTGAGGAAAGAAATACTGGAGGATAGTCATAACTCCAAATATTCTCTACACCCTGGCGTGACTAAGATGTATCAGGACCTCAAGAAAAGTTTTTGGTGGCCGGGTATGAGGAAAGAGGTAATCGATTTTGTCTCTAGGTGTTTAACCTGTCAGACTGTAAAGGCTGAACATCAGAAGCCTGGTGGTTTGTTGCAGCCCCTTCCTATTCCTGAGTGGAAGTGGGAATGCATCAGTATGGACTTTGTATGTGGTTTGCCCAGAACCAGATTGGGTCATGATGCTATTTGGGTGATTGTTGATAGACTCACTAAATCAGCCCACTTTCTCCCGATCAAGATGACTTATCCTTTAGAGAGATTGGCTAGGTTGTACATTGATGAGATAGTCAGACTGCATGGAGTGCCTGTTGATATTGTGTCTGATAGGGACTCTCGGTTTCTGTCCAAGTTTTGGAAGAGCCTACAGGAGAGTTTGGGTACTAAGTTGAATTTTAGTACAGCTTACCATCCTCAGTCTGATGGTCAGACGGAGCGTACTATCCAGACTCTAGAAGACCTGTTGAGAGCTTATGTGGTTGATTGGAGTTCTGAGTGGAACCGGGATCTATCTTTGATAGAGTTCACCTATAATAATAGCTTCCACTCCAGTATTCAGATGGCTCCTTATGAGGCTTTGTATGGGAGAAGGTGTAGGACTCCCTTGTGTTGGGAGGAAACCGGTGATAGATTGATTTTGAGATCTGATGCAGTACAGGAGACTACTGATAAGGTCAAAGAGATTCAGGTTAAACTGAAGATTTCTCGGGACAGACAGAAGAGTTATGCTGATGACCGTCGTCGTCCCCTAGAGTTTATGGTAGGGGATCATGTTTTCTTAAAGGTGTCACCTACTAAGGGTGTTATGCGGTTTGGCAAGAAAGGAAAGCTGAGCCCGAGGTTTGTGGGACCTTTTGACATTATTGAGAGAGTTGGTCCAGTGGCTTACAGGTTAGCTTTACCTCCTGCTTTGGAACATGTGCATAATGTATTCCATGTTTCTGCTTTGAGGAAATATCATCCTGATCCATCTCATGTATTGGAGTTGGAACCTCTTCAGATTCAGAGTGATTTGACCTTTGAGGAAAGACCTCTCCGGATTGTGGATAGAAAGGATAAAGTTCTGAGGAACAAGTCTATACCTTTGGTAAAGGTTATCTGGGGAAATCAGTCGGTTGAGGAGGCGACCTGGGAGACTGAAGCTGATATGAGGAGGCTGTATGCTTATCTTTTTGATGATATGAATGTTGAGCTTTAGAGGACTAAAGCTTTATAAGGAGGGAGGAATGTAAGATCCAAGGATCTTAAGTCCTTGTAAGTATTATTCTTGATTTAAATCTTTGGCTGTGATATTTTTCTATGTTTTGATTTTGTAAACTCTAGGATGGGGGAGAGTTTTATCTCTAAAACCTTTAGGGGTTATTTATAAATTAGTGGCAAAGGGTTAGTGGATATTAATTTAAGTCTTAATGGATTTTTGACTCTAGTAATTAATTAATTAGAGCTTATTGGATGTTAATTAAATCCTTATTGGATTTTCGCTTAAGTGAATAATTAATTATGGGTTATTGGGTTTGCACTTAAATTAGATGGATTTTGGGTTTAAAATTTGAATTAATCAGTAAGTGGGTTAATTCATAAACCCTATTCGAATTAATTAGTTAGCGGGTTTGAAAATTTAAAAACCAAAAATCCAAGGGGGGGGGGGGGGGGGGGGGGGGGCGGACGGCTAGGGCAAAGAAGTTGGCGATTTCTTGAAGGCTTGGGCGATTTCTTGAAGGCTTGGACGAATTTTCTTCTTCCTCTTCTTTTTCCCTTGGCCGGCGTCTTTGGTGTTTGGTGGCGTTTCTCTTCCTTTGGTGGCGTCAACGTAAGAACATCAAGGCCTTTAGACGAGTTTGTGGAGAGAACTTCATCTTGGTGTTCACGGTTCAAGATAAGAGGTGAGTGGGGTGTCTTATTCGAATTATATCCATTTGGTTGTGCTAGATGATAAGTTTGATTGTTTGATAATTTTACCATGCTAAGAACCGAAACTTAAGGTGTATCTTTCATGAAAACCGAAACCTTGCAACATGAAATTTAAGATATTTCTTATGTGGAATTTAGGTAATTTTAAGTTAGTGATTCTTGAGCATGAAATTCTTGTTAACTAAGGTTAAAGTTTAAGTAGATAATATGTTGTAGAAACCGTGGGCTACATGTGGTGTTATGTGAATTAGATGGTAAGAATACAAATTTTAATCCTATGTTGATTTTATGGATGCCTTGATAAATGCAATAATGTTATAGGATCCATGATTGTTTCTCTATGTGCAGCATGTTATATATTTATGGCCATGTATCCTTGTTTGAGAAACTTGGGTGATAACTTAGCAAGGTTATACTAAACTGATCAGCATGAAACCTAAGGACACTACACTACATTATGTGGTTATATGTGGTTTCGAATGTTATGTGTTGTGGTCTGTGTACCCATTATGGATAGGACTAAGGCTAAGTGTAACTGTGTACTCAAGGGGATAGTCTATATGTGATACGTTAGGGGTTGGAGATTTCAGCCCGGTGTATTGTGATATGTGAGGGGTTGATGTTTCAGCCTGCCTGTTGTGATTATTGTGATGAAAGTGATTATCCTAGAGTCTGGTTAACACTTAGGAGTCCACTTTTGTGAAATAAGATATAAGGTGTGTCTAGTGGTTGTCCAGATAAGAACCCTTTGGGGAGAACGAGTGATTGATGCAAAGTGCCATGTCTTGGTCGGACAGGGGCCACCTCTTGATTTCATCACTCTTAGACTCTTAGATTTTTGTGTTATGGGGTGGTGTAGATCAAGGTATCACATCTTGACCGGATGGGGATCACCTCTTGAGTCTACACACCGTCCATGTTTGTGTTGCATGTGATTTGCAGGCTTCTCCCAGTGCTTAGGCCAGAGCCGGGTTGGACCATAATGGTCACTCTTGATTTATGCTGGACAACAACTAAGTGGTTGGTGTGTTTAGTTGGTTTAGAGTATGGCTTAGAACTTTGGTTACTTTGGGGTGACATTTGTGTGATGCCTATACATCTAATTGTTTATATGAGTCCTGTTCTTTGTTTTCTGTTCTTTGTTTTAGTTATATGTTGACATAATGTTCTGCTAAAGATTTTAAAAAAACAATCTGCATGAATCTTTGAGTGTATGTTATGGATGGTCGATTGAGGCTATCCACTCACTGGGCTGTGTAGCTCACCCCTCATTATTTTCAGGTGTAGAGCAGGGGCGCATTGCCTGAGTTAGCGTATGTTATGGATATTGTGATTTTCTCTACAACTATGCTGGTGCGATGTATAAGATTTTTTGTGTTTAGTTAACTGGGGCCGGTTATGGCTAAATTTTGTGAACCAGTGTTGCCGGTTGTGGCAGTTTTGAGATTTTGATTTTTGTGTCATCGAGGGCTTTGGCCTGTTTTCGGTGTTTGGGTCATTGATGTTAGTTCCATGAGTTAAAATCGATATTGTGGCTTTGCTTCGAATTTCGAGTTGATTTGTATTTTGCGATCAGATTTGATATAAATGTGAACTTGCATATGTCTAGTGCAAGTATTGCCTGGTGGCAGGTACCCTTACGTGATTTATGGATTTTACGGATTTTTATGTGGTTTTGATATAACTGTTGACTTGCATATGTCTAGTGCAAGTATTGCCTGGTGGCAGGTACCCTTACGTGATTTATGGATTTTACGGATTTTTATGTGGTTTTGATATAACTGTTGACTTGCATATGTCTAGTGCAAGTATTGCGTGGTGGCAGGTACATTTGTGAAATTATGTTTCGTGGAGATTCTATGTATGGATTCTCGAAAATTTTCAGATCGGGTTTTCCTGAACTTGGTTTTACTTAGCATGTGCATCGATCCTGTGTGATAACATCCTGTTCCTTTGTGACTTGTGTTGCTTGTTTGGGGTTAAGATAACGGGATGTGACACACATGCACCAAAATTGTCTTTTATCCACTAAGGTATTTTAACTTAGAACTAAATTATAATATTGAATGAAATTAATCTTTAGGGACATTATCATGTTATCCTATACATCAATCAAGCGTAACGATAAACAAGATAATGACAATGCCTTTATTATTAAAATATAAGAATGAATATGGTATAATTGGTTTTCAAGGCATACACACTAATAATATAAGGGCTAGTGAGCTTACTATTATTAACTTAAGCTTAAGTATTTTAAATTAGGCTATGGTGTTATTCGGCTAACCAAGTTAATAGATTCGTTTTCTTATTAAGTGGGTTATAATATCTATGTCTACATATAATGTTCTAATACTATCATTTCTTTCCAAATGAGTGGGGTATTTTTGTTCTACCTTATTGATCATTTTTGCTTTCAAATGAAATTAGATGTCGACCTTGTATCAAATGCCTTTGCGACTAATTTGAACACACCTAAGCTTTCCCTTCTTTAGTAACACCATAAGAGGGTAGCTACTTGTGAGTATTCTTTAATGATTGTCCAAGGTGTGCTTGTCCCACCCCTAGATAATTATAATCTATAAATAAATATTCATATATATATATATATATATATATTTAAAAAAATTGCTAGATGTACCCAAGATCAATACTCAATAACCTGCTCAACATGAATTATGTATTTTACTTTACATCATCACCTAGGAGGCACCAACAACTCATATAACAAATATAAATTTTATCATAATAATAAGAGTCCTTTTATAGCATTAAACTCATAATCATATTATAAAAACATAATATTTTTCGTATCATCACATACAAGTCATGATTATGCTCAATCGTATCTTACAAGCACAAAATGACTTTGTACATTAGTCTTTAAATTTTACATGATCAAAACTTAAAATTTCAACCCATTAGCATCCTTCTCATCTTCCATAAAATATGTAGCCCAAAACTAACCTATAAAAAGGATTAGAAAAAAATAATTGAGAAAGAATACCCAACAAGTAATTTCGATACCAAATCATGAGATAGGTCATACAAATTTATTGCAATTTATGCTATGTTTTTAATGCAAATAAATCATAAAATATCTTTTAAAGCATTTAATCTCCAAAATGGTTCCATAAGTAAGATCAGATAGCATTCATTATATTATCATCTTTTCCTTTTTAGGCTCATAGTCTTTTTTCTATTGGGCTCATAAAGTTATTCCCACTAGCAATCGTTATATTATCATCTATTTGACATAGTTTTCATTCATGATAAAATGAGTTCATTGAGATATGTAACTAAACCTCAAAGGAGGTAAATCGTAAAATTCATATAACATGATAAGTGTTGATATATCCTACCAGACGAAGCTCCCCCTCTCCTCTTTTGCACGCCTGCGCGTGCTTCCGGAAGGCGAGGTTCCACTGCGCCTCACCGCCAGTCAGCGTGTACCAAGCGGCGGCCACCTCGCTTGCCAACATCGCCGCCCACCACACGACAACGATCTCTTGCAGCGCTGACATCACCAACCCATCGGCGAGCATGTCGAACGGCTTCCGCCAGTCCCATTTCCAACGAGCCCTAAATCAGATTTGGGTTGATTTTGACTTGGTCAATAGCCCCGTTGACCGATCAAAATCAATTCTTATTTTGGGCCTAACAATTAGTATAGTGTCATAGGCTAGATAATCAAAGCACTATACATATTATTTAATTTGATTTGCAATAGTATTGTAAATTATTTAATTAATATAGTTGTCATAAGCTAATCTTTAATTAATTGTATTCAATCTTGTGATATAATCACTTCCACAAATATATATCCATGTCTCAGTAATTAAAAATTATCATACTAATTAAATAATTTAGAATAACATAAATAAGCAAAATAATTGTTAATAATTAAATTGTAAACTAGTTAAATTATGCAAAGGAGTATGTAGAACACACCAAAGACCTTGCAATAATTACTCAACACAACTGGCAGTGGTTACCTTGCTACTCAATTAGGGCATATCTTAGCAAATTTCAAAAATGTCAGGTGTAACAAATATAGGAGAAAAAAATTTGATGTGTCTAATTTAGATGGAGAACATAATATAAGGTTACAAGCTTCATGTCCTTTAACTCTTTATTAACAGTTGTAAAGTTGATTTGTATCTTTTTTTAAAAAAAAATGTAAAATTTTAATTTTCAATTATTTCATAAAATTTGAATTATATAATTTTAATTTTTTATAATTTTTTTATATAATTTTTGAAAATCAGAATCATGTAAGATTTGAAATTTTCAAATGTTTTATTTTCTAAATAATTCAGAAAATTCAAACTACTTATTTTTTTTTTACTCTAATTTTTAATCAACTTGGATTAATTAAATTTGGCTAATCTTTCCTTAGAAAAATATTGAGGGGGTAAAAAGCCGAATTACATTAAATCAATTCTAACTGATAATCCAGATTGATATATGTATAATTTAATTACAAGAGAAGTTTGAGAAATAAAATAGAGGTGACGAAGTCTATCAAAAGGCAAACACCTCGCCCTTGTGTAAGTTGAATCCACTCTTCTACTTAGGATAAAACTGGGGTTGCTATCCTTGTTCATCGATGGTGGGAAAGCCTCTTTTAATTTTGAGCAGTAAAAATAAAAGGACTTCAGATGGGGGGCACAAGTAGAAGGGATAAGAGAAAAGGAGCCTTTTATTTCTTTTCCATTTCGGTTTAGAGTTGTTTCATAAAAAAAATATTACCTTTTAAACTATTTCATCCCTGTAACTTTACTCACAGTAACATTAGTATTTAAAAACCAATTAAGTTAAAAAAAAAAAAGAAATTTGACGTTAGTGATGTGAATATAATCAATTTGTTTTGATAAAAAAAATAATTTATAATAGTATTGCTGATTTCACTGTTATATATTTTTAGTCTTAAATAATACCGTAACAGTATTTGGAGTAAATGAAAACTGGTGGGTAACTGTGTTGCGTAACAATTCCTTTACCATTTGTTATATATTGTACAAATTTACTATTACGTTATTGTTATTTATTATTCTTGGACATTTTGTACCTATTCGATAAATCTTATAATGTGATAATTAAAATATTTAAAATAATATTTATAGACATTATATAAAATATGAATATTATGTAAAATATGGGCATAATATAAAACATAAATGTCATAATATACATGACATTCATAATGATCATAATATATATAAATAATGTATTTGACATAAAAAATATAAAATATATAAATTGTATTTTCATAATATAATAGATATTTTTTGCATAATATATAATTTAACTATTTTAATAATAATTAAAATAATCTTTATGCAAAATATAATGTACTTAATGTATAAAATAAAATTGATGTACATGCTTATAATCATCTTATATGTATAATATAAAATTTAATTATTTTAATAATATTTAAAATGATCCTTATGCAATTTGTGTAAAACATAAATATTATGTAATTGATGTTTGATGTAAATATTTAAAAATAATGTACAAGATAGAGATAAAAAAAATATATAATATGCATAATGTATAGAATGATCATAATATTGTTGCACAAAATCCGCAAGCGCACGACTTACCGATGTAGTACTTAAGATATCGTTTCCACAGGGATGGATTGTCAAGTACCAAATCTTCCAATCTTTGATAGCTAAGCGATTGAAAATCTCAGTTGATGATACAAACTAAGTTAAAAGTGCAATAAAATAAAGGTCCTACAGATATGAGAGAAATCAGAAAATCGGGGTTCACCACGTTAATCAACCTACAAGCGAAATGAAAAGTACTGCTTAGAAAATCTTTCGGAAACCAAGGACATGTCCCCTTGAGCCGTACCCCTCTCGGGTGCACAACTCAGCAACTTAGTTAGTCTCCTACTCTCGCAGTGGACAACTACACGATCTACTTAGTTAGTCTCCTACTCTCACGGTGGACTAAGCATAAATAGATCGTGTTGAAATAGGACAAGAAGATTCCCCAAGTGGTCTCTACAACTCTCGTTATTATCAAGTCTTCAAGTAGTAGAGCACACAGGAATGATCTAGGAGGATCCATTGATTGTGATTCACCTCTCAGTTGTTACCACAATCAACTAAAGTGAAAACCGATTTGGCCAAAATCGATAAACACGAATGAAACAAACCAAGATCAAATAGCCTCGAAAGATACATCCAAAAGAAATTCTTAACATTAAGACTTGTAAATCAAAAAGACGGGCTACGCCCAAATCCCGATTGAGGTTTTTACGCTAGTACATATATGGTTACGACAAGTACAAGCCTTTCGATTAGCATGTAAAGAAGACTAAACGAAGTAAAGATGAGAAACGAATTAAACAATCTCCTTTCTCTCCTCCTTTGAAGTCGCCTTCTTCTTCTTGAAATGACTCGTGTTCTTCGTCGCCACCGAACTCTGAGCTCTTGAGCGTAATCCTCCTCTCTACCCCTGGAGCCCCAACTGGGCGCTCCGCGGGCCTCTGGGCGCCTCCGGCCGCTCCCCCCCCCCCTTTTGAGCCTCTTCCTTAGGTCCTTTTATAGCTATCAAGTGCCTCTTCATATTCCAAATTAAATTTGGAATTAAATCCTGAAATTAAACTCTGGATTAAATCCCCATTATGGTGCTTGATGGCACATCTCTTCGTATTCTGCACTAAATCCTCATCCATTAATTGCATGACTCTTCAAATTCTCAACTTAATTCTCATCCATTAATGAATGTCTCTTCACGGCCAATAAATGATCCAGATAAATTTTGCCTTTTATGATTGTAACGGGAATGCATTAATTGCAGTCTATTTAATTCTTGTAACCGTCAGATAATTGATGCTCATTTAATCTTTGATGGCTGGTAATAAATTATGGCAGCTGCGGATAAGCTCTTACTCCCGTCTGAAGCCAAACTTCTTGTCATGAATTCTGATTCACTCAGATATGTAAATATACATTCATGTAGCCCTAAAAGTGAGTGAATTGACCTGTATTCAAGCAAACACGACAAGTAGTGAAGCTTCTAAAGAAAGTTAATGAAATAAGCTGGAAAGAGATGTAAAAGCATGAAAATAGGTCTCGATTCACATGTAAATATAGGTCTAAAAGATGATATAATTTTGAGATATCAAAATTGTTGGTGTATATGCCCTAAGGACCTAATTCTGGTCCGTTACTTGTAATACTTGACATTGATATTTATATCATACTGGCATTGTCGTTATCATTATTTGTTTACATCTACGAACATGTACTTATATGATAATGTCCCTGGAGACAGATTGGATCTGTGCTCAAACTATTGTCCCTAGTCAATGTACCTTAGTGGATATGGGACAACTATGGTACTTGTAAGATTGGTATATGGGCTGGTTAGGCATGAGGTGCTAACGCAGGCATATGGGTATATCAGTGGTAGATATACTGGACCGACCCGCTGTGAGGCAATGACTTGGTGTCATGAGTTATCCTCACAAGTGATATGAGATGCATTGATCCCTTGACTTGAGGTCATTGGCCATTCTATATGGTTAGGGATATGCTTTGATAGAACCTAATGCCTTGCCGTAGTTGGGAGGTAATAACGGTTGTCATTGGGCATGTCACGACCCATATGAGAAGGTCAATGCACAAACATAGGATTTGCCCCTTCCTAAGGGAAGCATGATATCCATGGAGCTCCTCTATGGTTCTATGACTGAAAGTGTATGGCCATACCCAGGTTAGACCTGATTTAGTCATAGCCATGAGATTGGATAGAAATAAGTGGTGACACACTTGGCCAATCGGATATCAGTTCGGCAAAGAGACTGTAATGCATCTATACCTTGTTGCGATGATGGGGATGTCGATGTCGATATCCATTCCGATGACTTGGGTAGCAGCGATGCACTGCTAGGTGCCACTCACTGCTTGTGGTGATCTTAGGTCAGCACTGCCAACGTCAGAGGAACCTACAGGGTCGCACACCTTGATACTCGAGTTCTCGTATTGATCGGGAAGCCTTATGATCGAGTTATTGAATAACTCGGATCTGTTTTGGAGATTTCATTAGCGCCAATGGGCCTGATGAGATGGAAGAGAATTATTGGAGCCAACTTCCATTTACGGCATTTTAACCATGGTTAGCCCAATTTGACCATGGGTTAAATTGGATTGGATTCAAGGGCTTGGTTAACATGAAAAATGGACCTTGGGCTGGGCCCATTGAAAAGGTTGGGCTTAATGGGCTTAAGGAGAAGAAAAGGGATGGCGCATGCTTAACCCTAGTTAGACTAGGGTTAGCGCCTATGCCTCATGTAAGTTTAATTAATCATGATAAAATAGGGGCTAATTAATTAATTAATTAGAGTCCTATTTTTATGGGATTAAATGGGCTAATTTATTTGAATTAATTAGAGTCCTAATTGGATTAGGATTTAATTAAATAAATAAATAATTAGAGTGCTAATTGGATTAGGACTTGATTCAAAAATTTTGAATCTTGATCAAACCGCCCATATAAGTCCTAATTGGATTAGGACTTGTCTTGATCAAACCGTCCACTTGAATCCTAATTAGATTAGGACTTGATTCCCTCTTTTCTCTCCTAGCCGCCCAATCAAATTGAATTTTAGCCACATCTTAAACCGCCTATGATCCCTATAAATAGAGACCTTGGCCGCCCCTCTTGATACACAATCTTCTTGGAGGCATGATCAAAAGTGAGGGCGTGAGCAAGGGCAAGGGGCGAGTGCAAAGGCTTTGGCGTGAGCTCCTCTCATCTTCCATCAAGTGACCACAAGGGCTTCCTCCTCCTTTCCTCTTCTTGGCGCATACCTTCTTGGCGTTGGCGCAAGTTGCTTGGAGGACTCTCCTAAGGCTTGGATCTTCTTCCCGAGGCTAGCACCGGGCTTAGAAGAAGATGACTTGTGGTGATCCGTGTGTGTGTGAGACTGCAGAGGGCGCACGCTTGGGCGCCTCTACGACATCGGCCTCATCTCACTTTAAAGGTATTTTCTATCTCATCGTGTCGACTCCTTCGCATGCGATCTTCATTGGGTTTTTGGGACTGACCTGTTTCGGGGATATTCTTCCGCTGTGCTATGTATTTATGTCAATAAAACTCTGAAAATTTGTAAAATATCTTCGGGGTTTCCCAACAAAAATCTCCCAGACTTAAATCATTGCTTGTCCTCAAGCATGAGTGGTAGTCAGAAAAAAATGAAATCACATGAAGCTTGTAAAATTTTGTATCCAAGCGAAATATCGTTATGAACAAATCTCAGCAAGTCAGGGAATTCAAAATAATCATCTATTGTCAAGAATAAGGGTGTGAAGATCCAATAACCAAAGTCAGATAAGGCTTACCTCCTCGAAATGCAGTAATCTCTTGTGTGGTATATGCACTCTGTTTAATCTTGATTCAACTACCAATGCACTCTTCATTTTTGTGTTATTTTTGTCCTCTTTTGTTTTTTTTATTTGACTTCAACTCATGTCTTCGGTTCTGTTGTTCCTGTTGGGGTATGCCCTTAAGGCTAATGTTTGAGGCCTTGGGATTATATCAGTATCATATATAAACTCTATATTTATAAAGGCAATGGTTGTTATTCAGGTTGTTACATTATCTGCTGCAATATGTATACTTCTGAATAATGTCTCAATGATGTTCAGCTAGGCTGATATGTAGTATAGTCCTTAGTCGAGATATCTTGGTGAACATGAGACAGCCTTGATATGATTGAGACTAATATGTGTTCTAATCTTATAGGATGCTTCGAGCATGGAATAAGATGTAGACTCATGGGTACATTGGATGTACTGGACAGACCCTACTAGGATGTTCAATTGCTTGTCACAATGTGAATAATCCTTGTATGCGGACAAGTGGCATACTTCCTCTGACTTGAGATCACTTGTGTTTCTAAATGATGATTGGCATTGTTTTGAGATAGTTCGATATCATTTGAAACATAATGGTTATAGACTATCTTGGATGGTGAGCATGAGTCATGTTAGGGCGCTGGTGATAGACATAGGATTGCCATCTCCTAGTTTGGAGTGTGATGTTCTAAGTGGCCCCCCTGGATGAGATGATTGAGAAAGTGTATGGCCATACCCAGATGACTATGTTCATCTGATCTAATCATGCTCATCATATTGGAGTTATAAGCTTGACACGCTTGTCCAATAAAGAACATCCAGTGGCAAAGGAAGCATGTATGCCTTGTGAACTGGATTCACACTTGTGCTGTGGTTTGGGTGTAGTCTTGGAAGACTCTTTCCTTTATATCGGGAGACAGTGATGTGTTGCTAGATACCCCTCACTGATCGTGATAACATAAGTTATCGTTACCGACATTTAAAGGAAACCCTTAGGGTCGCACAATTTGATGATATGGCTTACTTAAGTCAGATCGTGTGGACTGAATTGTTTGGGTTCAGTTTAAAGGGATTTAATCTCTGATTGTGAGTGAGATCTGGTCTGATCATGTTAGATTGATTAGGGCTTGAGATCGGTAAGCTTCGATCGAGAGAATTGATGCTAGATCGGTAAGATCAAGAGCATCAGGAGATGAACGGTTAGATCTGGAACCTTAGGGTTTAATATGATCTAGACCAAATCGCTTGGGTTAATTGGTCTTTGAACCAAACCAAATTGAACCGGCTCATCAAGTGAGCGCAAGGTTCAAGGGAGAAGAGGTTTGCGACTTGTTCATGAGCGCGTGAACGTTGAGAAGTGGTTTGCTATTTTTGGATGACATGTTCTCTAATCGTGGATACGCCTCACGTTGCCTCTCTTCACGCTTCTTCTCTTGCCCTATGGTCGTCTCTTTGTTTTTGGGCTCTCGACACATTCGGGTGAAAAAAGCATTGACGATAAGGGAGAGGTCTCGCCAAGCAAAAGAATTCTTCTCTTCCCTTCCATTCGATCAGGTTCACTTGGAGAACCTTGCTAGCACAAGGATCAACAAGGAGTAGGCGACATCTTCTTGTGTGCGCATCTTTTGGAGGAGATCCCATTTGCTCTCTTCTTCCAAGGCGCCATCCAAAGCAATGGCGATGGTATGACTCCTTACTTATCTTTGCAATCGATTATAGTTGATCATATCTCATGCATAGATCCTCGTTAAACCCTTGTTTCCGCTGCAAAAGTTTTATATGCGCCTATCTAGGGTTTCGCCCCCCAATATAGGGGACTTACAGTTCCCCAAGTAGTGTTGGTGCTGCTTGAGTCCGCCACCATAGCTTAGTATCTCCAGACAGATATGCCACGCATGCCAAGGCTTGTTCAACCACAAGAACTTGAGCCGATTGGATGTATATTTCCATGTCCCATAAGAAGTTTTCCACCTCTTTTGCGCCACGGACCCTAGAAAAATTTTTGGGTTCAGGGACTTTACAACATGGGGCAATACTCATATTGGCTTCAGCCGATGCTCGTCACTAAGAAGCAACCTCTTGCTTCAGTTCAGCTAGTTCCATTTTGTAGACTTCTATATACCAAAGGATATTGTACACATGAGTTTTCCACTCAGTAATCGTGCTCAATAGGCTTTTCAGCATCTCCCCCATAGTTTCCTTGGGGAGAGCAGCCATATCTCTCAAAGCTACCTCAAGCTAGGAGATTCTGTCCCCGTTAGATAGCACTATCTTTCCTCTCCTTTTTAGCAAATTTTTGCAATTAACCCGCTCTGATACCAGTCTTTCATGCCCTGTTTTAAGATAATACAAATTTTTAACTGAACAAATTTTTAAAACAAATTAATAGCCACGCAGGGCGGAAATGTTCAAAAATCCCACCCAGGGGACAAATCAGTTCGTTCCAACAGGTTCAGTGTGACGGCAGGAATGTACCCTCGTGTGCATGCCTCAGGCTAAGTGAAGGATTCTGACCTTCTTCCGCACCAGGAAGGAGAGGAGGGGAAGAAACCGCGTTAATCCAAAAATCAAACAAGAAAAGGGGCGAAATTACCTCAGCCAGATCGAATCCAAACCCGGATTCGAAGCTGAAACCTGTTGACGCTCGCATCCAAACCCCAAATCCGTGCTCACAGCGAAAAAGGGAGATGTCGCGTCCTTCTTCTGACGAACGCACCGCTGCCGTGTTTTACATTCGTTAGTGTCGAGGAATCTGCGTCATTCTTCCAATGAGTGCATGTCGCCCTGCCCGAGCTTGTTGTCCAATCGAGGCTGCCACCTCTTGCTTGCCGGGATCGCATGGATGGAAGGCAGAGGCGGAAGAGTGGAATAGGGGAGTTTGAAACGGGTTCTCGGCATTAGAGTTGCTCCAAACTACACCACTAGAGCAAGCTAAACAAGGGACAGCCGCTCGCCCTTGTTGGAATGTTCAAAGCTAAGTTCAGAGGACGGAGACGACAGCACGAGAGAGGGAAGAAGCATGTTTTTCCTCTGTATTTGTTGTCGCTTTGATACCAGTCTTTCATGCCCTGCTTTAAGATAATACAAATTTTTAACTGAACAAATTTTTTAAAACAAATTAATAGCCACGCAGGGCGGAAATGTTCAAAAATCCCACCCAGGGGACAAATTAGTTCGTTCCAACAGGTTCAGTGTGATGGCAGGAATGTACCCTCGCGTGCATGCCTCAAGCTAAATGAAGGATTCTGACCTTCTTCCGCACCAGGAAGGAGAGGAGAGGAAGAAACCGCATTAATCCAAAAATCAAACAAGAAAAGGGGCGAAATTAGCTCAGCCAGATCGAATCCAAACCCGGATTCGAAGCTGAAACCTGTTGACGCTCGCATCCGAACCCTAAATCCGTGCTCACAGCGAAAAAGGGAGATGTCGCGTCGAACCCTAAATCCTTCTTCTGACGAACGCACCGTTGCCGTGTTTTACATTTGTTAGTGTCGAGGAATCTGCATCATTCTTCCAATGAGCGCACGTCGCCCTGCCCGAGCTTGTCGTCCAATCGAGGCTGCCACCTCTTGCTTGCCGGGATCGCATGGATGGAAGGCAGAGGCGGAAGAGCGGAATAGGGGAGTTCGAAACGGGTTCTCGGCATTAGAGTTGCTCCGAACTACACCACTAGAGCAAGCTAAACAAGGGACAGCCACTCACCCTTATTGGAATGTTCAAAGCTGAGTTCAGAGAACGGAGATGACAGCACGAGAGAGGGATGAAGCATGTTTTTCCTCTGTATTTGCTGTCGTTCTCAGTCGTCCCAGTCGTCGGGTTTCTCGTTAGTCCCTCCTTTGCAAATCCCACCCCCCACCCCCCGCGTCAAGCTCGCCATCTCGCCTCTTTATAGGCAAGGTAAAGCATTGACTGCATCCACCCAATTGCATGCGCCAATGCCATTGACACGCGATGCCGACCGGTAGATAGATGGTGCTCTATCCCAGTCAGACCTCCTCCCTGATTTCCCTTTTGCCGATCGCGTCTCCCTCACCCAAGGATCAACCTCGAGAACTCCTCGCCAATTTGTCACATGCCATTCGGCGCCGCTGTTGCCCAACTTCACGCTTGGATTGGATGTTGTCACCTTGTTCTTCACCGAGCATTCATGCCGTTGAAGCTCGCGTCCACTATTACTGGTCCATGCAGCCACATTGTTAGGCGTTCACCACTACATCGACTCCACGTGGCTAGATGCGTGCTGCTAGTGATGCTGCCAGTCGCCGGAGCTAAAGAGGCGTCACCGCCTGACGTACTCTAATTGACGTCTCGCACGTCTTTTGTGCCTAGTCGCTCTCAATCGAAGTGACACCAATGCACGTGTTGACGCCTCGACTGCCGTCACCGCTCCATGCGGCCTCGCCGGCCCATCCTCTCTGATGCGCCAACTCCGCATGGCATTGCTGATGTTGCTAGCCGCCGGAGCCAAAGTGTTGCCGTCCAACGCATAATCTAATCGACGCCCCGTGTGTCGATTTCACCCCAAATAGTCGCCCATCGAATGCTGCGTGACATTCAAGGATTGGGTCCGATTTTGACTTGGTCAATAACTTAGTTGAGTAGGCCAAGAAAATGTGGGCTTGGGCCTAACAATATACATCATGTACATCATGTGATTAATGATTATATTAACATGATGAACAAACTTAATGTATATGTAAAAATATTATACATAATGATGTATATAATAAACATTTTGATCATGATAAATTTGATATGCATAAGTTATAAATTAATAATATTTAGAACAATTGTCATAAAGGAGAAATTATTTATGTAAATAAAAAAAATTAATTTTTTTTTAAAATAAATGACTTTAAAAGATAATTTAAAATGAGAAAAAAATTAATAGAATTGGCATCACTCAATAATAAGATCAATGAGAAGCCTAATCAAATATTTAGGTCTACTTACTACTTAAAAAATTCTTTCTCTTTTTAAATTTAAGAATAAAATAGTTGAACTAAAGTAAAGGATTCAAAAGAAAAATGAAAAAAAAAGTTTTAAGTAGCAATAGAATTATGTAAAAAAAATAGTAGCCCTGTTAATATTGGACAAAAGTATATAGGCCCCGTTTAGCCCAGCTTTTGCTGGTTGAAGAAATGCTGGTTGGAAAGATGGTGGCTGAAGAAGTTTGAGGATATTTGGATGCACAGCTTATGGTTAGGTTATTCTATTTATAATAAATAATTTTTTATTAAAAAAATTACTAAGATAAAATTATATGATTAAATTTATAGTTAACTATAATTAAAATATTTATTAAAAATATTATGAGTTATACTATTAAAAAAATTATTATTAAATATAAGGGTTATTGAGCATAAGCAAGTGGGGGGGGGGGGGGGGCGAGAGAAGCAGCTTCACCCCTGCAGAGAATCAGCTAATTTGTGGGTTGGAATAGAGAAGCTGAAGGGTCAAACGCCTCAGCTTCTTAATTTCTGCTAGCCACAAAGCCATAAGCAGGCCTAGAAACTAGGCCAAACGGGGCCATAAATAGCTTGTCTATTGTAAAGTTATAGGTCTTTCTTTTATAAAGATTGAGCACTACAAAGCTATTAGCTTGACTAAAGGTTGTTATGGATTATAACTCAATGATAGGGCCTAGACGGCTGCTACCGCAAGTGTACGGTCTATGACGTAATAAAAAGATCGAACTCACAGGGACTAGGGGTCAAGTACTAACAAATCAGTCAATCGAAAGCTAGGTTAATGATTAATGGGAAAATGGCTAATGTCCTAGAGCAAGTAGTTAAACTAAGGCAGATTAAGAACAAGCAGCGCAGAGAGCAAAACAAACGGGGTTTTGAGATTATGAGAGAGATTCGGGGTTTTAGGTTTCACCACACTGAAGCATGCATAAATATTAGGGCTTGACCATTTAAATAAAGTTTTATCTAAGTTCTCAAGGTAACCTTTCCTAGGGTACAGATGCGCTCCCTCTCAGGACACGATCCGGTATCCGTCTTAACCCAAGTCTCCTATTCTCGTGGCTTACTAGGGTTAAGGCGGATCCAATGGGATCTGTGAAAGATTAGGGTTCCTCGAGTGATTTCGAGTGCTCTCGCAACACGAAATCACCAGACCAGTCTAGGGGTTCCGATGGTCAAGGTTTACCTCTCAGTCCTTCCTTCGACATCTAAAGCATGCATACATATGGCCAGTATGTAAACAAGAATTAAAACATCCTAAACATGAATAAGAACAAAGATAAATAGAGGAATATATAGATCAAGTCATATTATCAAGCATTCTTATAGTGGGCTATGCCCAAACCCCGAAAATAAGGTTTACGCTATGGTATACATCGTTAAATACATAGAATCTCTCATGAAAATCAAATCAAACCAAAGGGAATGGTGGATCCTTGATTGAAGATGGCTTAGCGTGACCCTCCATGTCGGAACGAAGAGAGAAACCCGCCGGAACAGTGTCGCCGATCAGAAAATCGCCCCAAAACCCTAAGTTGTCGCCCTTTCGCCTCGTTCTCCTTCGTTTCTTGACCAAATCCGATAATTTTGGTCCCAAAACGTTCGTGCATAATTTGGGAAGGTGCTCCCCAAATTTCGTCCAATTCCGAGCCCAGAATAGAAAGTTACAGGTAAAATACCGGACGTCTGTCGTGCTGTGTGTAACGATACACGGCCGTGCATGGGTGCACGGCCATGCCTGTGTACGGCTCGGTTAAGTGAATTCTGGCGACTTATGATGCACAGCCGTGCATGGGTGCACACCCATGGCCGTGTATGATGTAGAGGACTCCGATTGAGCTGAAAATTGGCGTATAGCTCCATCTCATCATGGGAAATCGTCACATACCTTCAGATTCTCCAAATTCCATCGATTTTGAGGCCAAATACCTGCATTTCATTAAAATAGAGGAAAAGTGAAGGTTCTAAAGAATATGAAGTATTTGAGTAAATAAATGAGATGAAACATGCATTATGCTTTAAAATAATAATGAAATTGAGTCACGAAATATCATATTTTTACATGTCATCAAAATACATCGGACTTAAAGTTTTGCTTGTCCTCAAGCAATTGAATTGTCTAGAATACAATGATGACATGGAATAAGGAATCTCAAAGTAGCTTAAGTAGGTATAATGAGGTTAATGGTTAAACACAACAACTCTTCAGGTTATAATGCAGTATGGAAAGCAAATTAAACCAATTATCATGAATACAATCTATAGAACATGCAAAGTTACATAACCAAAAACCTCTACAATGCATCTCACGCACATGATATGATTGATCAAGCTTTCAAAAAGCATAACACTATGTACTAAGTCATGGGAGAATAGCATCAGTACCACATAGTCCCTATGTGGTGCTTTTTTTTTTATTTTTATTTTTTATTTTTTAGAACAACAGTGCCAAGTGCCAAGCTGTGCTTCGGTACCACTGTCATTATTGAAAACTATGGGGTAGTGCCAAGTATGATGAACAAGGAACTTCGGTACCACTAACCCTTTTGCTATTGAGATGCTATAAATAGTGCCAAGTGGAAGTACAAAGTGCAATGTACAAGAACACTTCGGTACCACCATTATTATTTCTAACTCCCATGACAAAGTGCACAAATAAAGTAGAGATAGAAACTAGATACATTATTGATTGTTAATTTGTAATTATTTGATTTGAGTTTATTTGGTTGTTAATTTATTGTAAATTAATTAGAGATTATTTATTTGATTATTGGCTGTTAATTTATGATGAATTATTATTGGTTGTTCATAATAAATTAATTAGGATTTATGGGTTGTAAATTGTAAGTTAATTAATTACAGTTTGTTGGTTAATTAATTAGACCTTATTGGTTAATTAATTAGACCTTATTGGTTAATTAAATCCTTATTGGATATTAATTAAATCCTTATTGGATTTCGGTTAAGTGATTGGTTATTTGTAAGTTAATTAAATTAATTGGTTAACTATGGGTTATTAGGTTTGAAAATTCGAAATTATGAATTATATGGGTTAAACCCTATTGGAATTAATTGGTTAATGGGTTTAAAATTTAAAAACCCAAAGTTTAAGTGGTAATATCGACTAGGGTGAGATTATTGGCGATTTTTGGAGTCTTGAGAAAATTTAGGGTGGCGGCTTGAAGAAGTGGCGATTATTGAAGAGTTTTGAGGCGATTTTTCTCCATCTTCTTCCCTTGGCGAATTTCCCTTGAGGTGAAACATTCTTGGCGATTTCTTGGAGATCCTTTGGGTGACTTCAAAGGCTTTGGACGATTTTTGTTGGGGAGATTTTTAACCTAAGTTTCAAGGTGAGTGGGTTGTCTTAATTGATTCCTAACAATTGGGTTGTGTTATTGATGCATGAGATTGATTAGAGATTTGCAATGTTAAAAACCGAAAATTCAAGACTTCTTCTTGTGATAACCGAAAGTTATAATGGTATAATTGTCATGGAAACCGAATATTTATATATCCTTATTATTCATGAAACCGAATTTAAGATCTTCTTGTATTTTCATGAAAACCGAAATTTTGTAAAAGGTATGTATCTCATGAAAACCGAAAATTGTGGCATGAAATTTAAGGTATTTTTATAGGGATTTTTGGTAGCTTTAGATCATTGAATTTTGAGCATGAAATTCTTGTTAACTAGGTATTTTATAGGGAATTTTGGTAACATTAGATCAATGATTTTTATAGCATGTATGAAAACCGAAACCTTTATAATTGTAGTTAAACCGAAATTTTTATAGTTGTAGTTAACATGTTTACATGTGGTAATTTGTGGTAATTTGTAAAGTGGTTTATAAGAATACATGTTTTACAATTTATGTTGATTTTATGGATGCTTTATAAATGCTGTTAACGCTACCTTAGTTATTTCTTTATGTGTGTAACATATTATATGTTTATGGTCATGTATTTTGTTTGAGAAAATTTGGGTGATAACATAGCAAAATTTGATTAAACTAATCAGCATGAAATTTAAGGACTACACTATATTCGGTGATATTCGAATATAAAATATTATGTGTTATGTTATGTGAATTTTGAACAATATGTGTGATTATGTGAATTTGGAAAATTATGGGTTATGTAAATTTGGAAAATTATGTGATTATGTGATGGTTAGGACTAAGGCTAGGTGTAACTATGAACTCAAGGGGATAGTCCTTATGTGTTATGTTAAGGGTTTGAATTTCAGCCCTGTATTGTGATATGTGAGGAGGTTGATGTTCAGCCTGCCTATTATGATTATTGTGATGGGGGTTGATGTTCAGCCTGCCCGATATGATTTTTGTGATGACTATCCTAGAGTCTAGTTGACACTTAGGAGTCCACCTTTGTGAAATATGTTCACCTATGTGAAATATGAAATAAGATGTGTCTGTTGTCCAGTAGGAACCTTTTGGGAGAACGGGTTAAGACGCAAAGTGCCATGTCTTGATCAGACAGGGGCCACCTCTTGATGTCATCACTCGGTTTATGATGTTGGGTGTGTGGAGCAAAGTGCCACGCCGTTACTGGCGGGGGCCACCTCTTGAATCTACACACAATCCATCGATGTGTTATGGGGTGATAGAGCAAAGTGCCACGTCGTGACCTGGCGGGGGCCACCTCTTGATTCTACTCACTATCCATGTTTATGTGTTGCACGAGATTTTGCAGCTCCCAGTGCTTTGGCCAAGCCGGGTTAGACCATATTGGTCACTACTGATTATGCTGGACAACTAGGTTAATTAAGTATGGTGTGTTTAGTTGGTTTAGAATATATGTGTTTAATTGGGTTAGAGTAAAACTCTAGAACCTGAATTTGTAATATGCTAGTGTGTACATTTAACTGTCTATATGACTTCTGTTTCTTTATTTTGTTATATGTTGACATAATGTTCCTGTTAAAGATTTTTTAAATAATCTGCCTATATTTTTGAATGTATGTTCTGGATGGTCGATTTAGACTATCCACTCACTGGGCTGTGTAGCTCACCCCTCACTATTTTCAGGCATAGAGTAGGGGCGCATGTCTTGAGTGCTTTGGCGTGGATAATTATGCTGTTTGCTGTTTTAAGAATTTTTATGCTTAATTCTTGGGGCCGGTTGTGGCCTTAACATAAATTATATGAACTATGTGAATCATGAGACTATGTGAACTATGTGAATTATGTTGCCGGTTATGGCAGTCTTATGAGTTTGATTTTTGTGTCACCGCGGGCTTTAGCCTGGTTTCGGTGTTTGATATGAGTTTATAAAATCGATTTTGTGATTTTGTTGTGAATTTCGGACTATGGTGTATTCTTTGTAATCGGTTTTGATATATCTGTAACTTGCATATGTCTAGTGCAAGTATTGCCTGGTGGCAGGTACCTTTTTGGATTTTATGGTTTTGATACGGATTGAATATAGCTGTGGATTTGATATAACTGTTGCCTTGCATATGTCTAGTGCAAGGATTGCGTGGTGGCAGGTACCCTTATGAGATTTATGAGATTTGAGTTTTGTGAATTTGTATGTATGAATTTATGGAAATTTTTCAGATCGTGTTTTCTTGAACTCGGTTTTACCTAGCATATGATCGATCTTATATGAAACATCCTGTATCATTTGTGAATTGTGCCATTTGTTTGGGGTTAAGAATGTGGGATGTTTCAGTAACAAGCATACTCTTCAAGATTCTACCAATAATGAATCGGGTTAATTACATCAATCAACTACAGTAAACCAAAGAATCATATGTGCAAACCATAACCATTATAGACCATTGGCAGATAAAAGTCAAGATTCCTATCCCAAGCAATCAAGTAGGCATAGAAAAATGCAATACTAAAGGACAAAGCAAATATCATGAATGAAAAGAGAGGGGTTGGGTAAGACACTATAGATGTTGATACGACTAAGAAAACTAAAACATGCAACTAAGAATGTAATAAACTAAAAGCAGATAGATGCAAACTAATAACTAAAATAAACTACTGGAAAAACAGAAAGCTGACCAAGTGACGGGTGAAACCAAAGAAGCTCATCCCCAGCGTCGACGGAGTCTCGCTTGAAGCTCATGCACAGACTCTAAAATAGAGGACTGTGTTCGTCCTTGGCGCTCCACTTCTGTCTCAAGTTGTCGGATCCGGTAATTGCCTTCAAAGACAGACATATGAGTCTCTTCCTGTGCGTCCCGGATAAAGCGGACATAGGCCTCAATGCGGTCGAGCAGGGTAGAAGGGCGTTGCTGAGCAGGTTGTGGTGGTTCAGTGGCAAGAGGTACATCCACATCTTTAACTGCTTCGACTTTTCAGTTCCGCCGCTCACGAATAGTGGTGCATGCAGGGTTTGGCAGTGGCAACTTCACATCGCTCCCGGAGAAGATCAAGCTGTAAAGTTCACCTTCCTTCACTATCATCCGCATCGAAACGCAGGAATCGAGATCAAGTCGGCAGTTGCCCCGGGCTTGCTCCATTTGGTAGGGATGAATCTCTACTGCTCGAGCGATAGGGGTGAGAAGTCCCCCGAGAGCTATTGCACCTTTCGGTGCCCTTGATACTTTCTGGAGTTGTCGGGCAAAGTGAAAAGCAGAGTTGAGGCAGACCCTATACAGCATCGCCCATAAAAACTGAAGCTCAGATGCTCGGACCAGGCCATCAGACTCTCCTCGTCCAAAGATGGTATGTGCCATAACACGATGCACATACTTCAAAACGGGGTTCCTGAGGGAGGTAGCTCTAGCTGTCCTGGTGTCAAAGGGTCGGAAACTAGTCAGGTCAGCCCAGAAGTCACTTGATTTGAACTCAGTAGGTGTGTGGCGCGTCCCATCAGTAGAAAAGCCATAAATAGAGTTCAGCTTTGTCAATGTAAACATATATTCGGTGTTGTTCAGCCGGAAAGATAGACTGCCGTCGTCTTCATCAGTGTGAATGCTAGCATGGAACTCCATGGATGATAAGAACTCCAGTACAATGGGAATATAGGTAGGATAGCAGATGGTGAAGAATTGTTCCCAACCGATGCGTTGAAACAACCATTGTACATCTTCATAGAAGCTAAGAGTGTTGAGAGTACCATGATCAAGGAATCTGGTGGTGATCACTGGGTGGCGTGCGAGGGCAGTAAGCTTGGCAAGTTGCTCTGGATCACGGCAGATGATCCCATAAGGTGTAGGCGGCAAAGCAGGTGGCGGATGAGGCTCGCCGGCGGCGTGAGAAGAGGACGCCCCATGCTTGGAGATGGGTTGCTTGCGTCTGGACATCTTAGAGGTGCGGGGAGGCAATGGGAAGGTAGCTGGTGCCGAGTAGGAAGCTTTGGAGGCGTCGGCGATGAGGAAAGACAGTCGGTGGTGGTGGAATCGCGGGCTGCGACCGAAACTAGGGCGGCCCCGAGCGATGTCGTGAGGCACGGATCTGTGCTGGAAGGTTGGGGGAAACAGTCGCCGGAAGGTGGGGAAGACGATGGAGGGTTGCCGGCGGTCGATCGGGCACCGGAGGTGGCGGATCGGGGCGGCGGTGGCGGCGGCTAGGGTTTCGTGCACAGGTGTGCACGCGGCTGTGTATGCTCCCCTTTTTATCACTTATCGTGCACGGCCATGTATGGATACATGGCCCGGCTTGTGCACCTCTCGGTCAGATCGACCCAACAGAGTTCACTTACGATGCACGGCCATGCATCGGTGCACGGACACGCCCGTGCATCTCTCGGCCTCACGCTGGGATGAGTTAACCGAGCCGTGCACGGTCGTGCATGGATGCACGGGTGCAACCGTGCATGGCTCGGTGATACCTGAAAAAAATCTAGAAAAACTTTTATCAGCATGGTACAGCCTACAGAGCATGAATATGAAAGAAAAACTGAAAAATAACAATGTCTAAATAGTGAAAATAAATAAGAAAGTAAAAGAGTGCAAAAGAGGTTGGGTTGCCTCCCAACAAGCGCTTCTTTAGGGTCACTAGCTTGACCGGAATGGTGCTCATGGTGGGTTTGGAGGTGGAGAGGCTAAGTATGTGGCATGAAGCCTCTGCTTTCGTCGCTGCTCATGAAGTGTACCTATTAAAATGAGCATAAAGTATAAAAGTTTCTTTCTAACTGTCTTGACAGAACATGGAACAACAAAGTGGCACAAGACAAAAGAAGTGCCAAAGTCAATTAAAATTTTATCCTTAAGCGATCCCAACATCTTCTTCTACAGATCGGCCCCTATGGCATCTTCAGTATGCGTCATCATTCCCACCATCTTGTCTCCTTCTAGATCAGTTGAGTCATTGGGTCTATCTCCAAAGTGTTCAGGAAAGGCTTGTGGGAAGAGCTCCATCTTGCTCCTCGACTGAGCAGTACTCTCCTTCACCACCTCTCCATCCTCCCTGGAACCTGAAAAATAGAATTGGTTATCAGTAGCAGCAAAATCAAACGACACATTGTTTCCTTCAACGCCAAAGGTCATTGTTCTATGTGGGACATTGATTATAGTTCTGATCGCGGTAAGGAATGGTCTGCCCAATATAAGAGGGAAGAGTGGGTTCTCAGCTATGTCTAGGATCACAAAATCTACCGGGATAAATATTCCTTTAAACTGCAGTGGTACATTCTTTGCGATCCCAAGTGGTTGAAGCCTAGAGCCGTTTCCAAACTACAAAACTTGAGATGTTGAAATAAGAGTTCCCAAGTTTAGCTTCTCAAAAGTAATTATCGACATGATGCTGACTCCGGAGCCTAGATCCAAAAGTGCTCTATCGAATGCAGTGTTTCCAATCTTGCATGGTATATCAAAACTACCAGGTTCCTCAACTTTGAGAGGCAGCTGCTTGTATATGGCATCTTTAGGATTCTCAGCAACCACCTTTACATTTTCAGCATGAGGTGTGTTGAGAGTCTCATGACGAGGTCCCTCATCCTGGCTTGCAGATGCTTTCTCTTCATCTCCCATGTGTTCAGCTTCAGATTCCTCCAATTGCTTAACGCCACTTGTCATGACGGCATTGCACTGATCTCTTGGATTCGCTTCAGGTTGAGCTGGAAGCATTCCTGGATGTCTAGACAGTGCACTAGTTCGTTGGTCCAGTTCTGTGATTCGGTTCTCCATCATTTTCTAGTGGGTTGCAATAGAGTCTACTTTCATGTTTAGCTGGCGAATCTGTTCACTCATGGTATTCATGGTGTCGTTGTGCTTTGTTTGACTCGCCATGAGGTTCTCTATCATTAGTTTTAGTCTGAACTTCCGTGGAGGATCTTGTTGTCTCTGGTTGGCTGATGGATGCTGTATCCCAGGAGGCCTGAAATTAGAAGAGAAATTCTGATTAGAAAAATTAGCAGGAGGAACTTGCCCTTGATTTAACCTGTAGGAGAAATTTGGATGATTTCTCCATCCCGGATTGTAGGTGTTTGAGTAGGGGTCGTTTTGATTCCTGAAATTCCCAATGGCATTGACTTGTTCAGAAGGGGCGCTCAAGATGTGGCAGCTATCAGCAAAATGTCCTATCACTCCACAAACATCACAAGTCAAAGAACTAGCAGCAGAGACATTAATAGAATCTATCTTCGATGAAAGAGAGTCTACTTTTGCCATTAAAGAATCGATTGAGTTAGCATCAAACTTCCCTGAGTTTCGAGTATGCTGGGTCCTCTCTCCTGACCACTGATAATGATTGAGGGTCATGTCCTCTATCAGCTCCATCGCATCATCATAATTCTTGTTCATTAATGCCCCACCAGCAGCAGCATCCACAGAAAGTCTAGTCTGGTACAGCAATCCACTGTAGAAGGTGTGTACGATCACCCATTTCTGTAGACCATGGTGCGGGCATATCCTCAACAATTCCTTGAACCTATCCCATGCTTCATACAGGGACTCTCCTTTCTCTTTGGGCAAAGTTGATTATCTGATTCCTGAGCTGGGCGGTCTTGCTCGGTGGAAAGTATTTTGACGGAAAAGCTTGTGATAGCTATTCCCACGTTGTGATTGATGCCTGCGGTAAAGACTGCAACCACGCCCTAGCTCGATCCCTGAGAGAGAAAGGGAAAAGTCTCAGTTTGATAGCATCAGGATGAGCACCATTAATTTTTAAAGTGTCGCAGCATTATAAAAAGATAGATAAATGAAGGTTAGGATCATCAGTTGCTGCTCCACTAAATTGATTCTGTTGCACCATCTGTACAAGTGACGGCTTGATCTCGAAGTTGTTGGCTTCGATAGCCGGTCGCGATATGCTCGAGTGCACGCCAGAAATGGTGGGCGCTGCATAATCTTTCAAGGAGCGAGTGACTTCCATCATCTGACTGTCAGAAAAGTTGCCTTCAAGTTTAAGTCTTTTCAAATTTCTTCTGACTTGAAGGAAAGTGCGCTCAATCTCCGGGTCTTCAGGTACAAGTTTTCCTGTTCTAGCAGTGTTCCTGGGCATAAACAAGTACCTAGACAGAAAAGATTAGTAGCACCGCACCAAATAGAAATTACAACTAAAAATAAAAGCAAAGAAACAGAATTAAAAACAAAATGAAATCTAACTAAACCTAGTCTATCAATCTTCTGATTGTGTTAATATTGGCTACCTAATCCCCGGCAACAGCGCCAAAAACTTGATAGGGCCTAGATGGGTGCTACCGCAAGTGCACGATCTATCGCATAACAAAAAGATCGAACCCACAGGGACTAGGGTCAAGTACTAACAAATCAGTCAATCAAAAGCTAGGTTAATGATTAATGGGAAAATGGCTAATGTCTTAGAGCAAGTAGTTAAACTAAGGCAGATTAAGAACAAGCAGCGCAGAGAGCAAAACAAACGGGGTTTTGAGATTATGAGAGAGATTCGGGGTTTTAGGTTTCACCACACTGAAGCATGCATAAATATTAGGGCTTGACAATTTAAATAAAGTTTTATCTAAGTTCTCAAGGTAACTTTTCCTAAGGTACAGACATGCTCCCTCTTAGGACACGGTCCGGTATCCGTCTTAACCCAAGTCTCCTACTCTCGTGGCTTATTAGGGTTAAGGTGGATCCAATGGGATCTGTGAAAGATTAGGGTTCCTCGAGTGATTTTGAGTGCTCTCGCAACACGAAATCACCAGTCCAGTCTAGGGGTTCCGATGGTCAAGGTTCACCTCTCAGTCCTTCCCTCCACATCTAAAGCATGCATACATATGGCCAGTATGTAAACAAGAATTAAAACATCCTAAACATGAATAAGAACAAAGATAAATAGAGGAATATATAGATCAAGTCATATTATCAAGCATTCCTACAGTGGGCTACGCCCAAACCCCGAAAATAAGGTTTACACTATGGTATACATCGTTAAATACATAGAATCTCTCATGAAAATCGAATCAAACCAAAGGGAATGGTGGATCCTTGATTGAAGATGGCTCAGCGTGATCCTCCACGTCGGAACGAAGAGAGAAACCCGCCGGAACAGTGTCGCCAATCAGAAAATCGCCCCAAAACCCTAACTTGTCGCCCATTCTCCTCGTTCTCCTTCGTTGCTTGACGAAATCTGATAATTTTGGTCCCAAAACGTTCATGGCTAAGCTGGGAAGGTGCTCCCCAAATTTTGTCCAATTCCGAGCCCAGAATAGAAAGTTACAAGTAAAATACCGGATGCTTGTCGTGCTGTGCGTAACGATACACGGCCGTGCATGGGTGCACGGCCATGCCTGTGTACGGCTCGGTTAAGTAAATTCTGGCGACTTATGATGCATGGCCATGTATGGGTGTACACCCATGGCTGTGTATGATGTAGAGGACTCCGATTGAGCTGAAAATTGGTGTATAGCTCCATCTCATCATGAGAAATCGTCACATACCTTCAGATTCTCCAAATTCCATCGATTTTGAGGCCAAATACCTGCATTTCATTAAAATAGAGGAAAAGCGAAGGTTCTGAAGAATATGAAGCATTTGAGTAAATAAATGAGATGAAACATGCATTATGCTCTAAAATAAGAATGAAATTGAGTCACGAAATATCATATTTTTACATGTCATCACTCAACAAGTATCAAAAGGAATTAGAATAGTCTAAAGATAGGCCTCTTAGCGGTGAGAACCCAACCTTTGTGATAGGAGATCCCTTGAAGAAGGTTTAATATGGTAATAACAAGTTGATTAATTGGATGAAAAGTAATTTAAAAATAAAAATTATAAAATACTACGGTATATAAAAATATTTATATGATAGAGTTAATACTCTACACTCTCATTCCTAATAATACATTTTGTGCTTCTTATTGTAAAGGTAAGAAAAATTTCCTAAAGTGGTTAATTACCCTAAGATAAGCTTCTACACTCATTCCTTCTAGGGAACTTCCTATATGAGAAAGTCCATATATAGCCGTGGCTGAGGATATTAATAATCCTTAGAAGCTCTTATGAAGATACATACGCACAACTAAAATTATGCACTCCCGTGATTGAACAAACCCTATATTGTGTGTAGATTTGTTAAAATCTAAGTCAAAGAGAAGTAGTTCAAGACTAGTTTACTATTTTTTTTAGATGAAAATATTTTCACTAAGTAAAGGTTATAACTTTAAGTACACTTTACTGATCGCATGATATAGGCATGAGCAATAATTTAATTTCACATAATCATTTTGATGATTTTAGTTATATTCAATAATTTATTTTAAAATTTTATTGAGGATTATTGGAATAAAAATTAAAAAAATAAATAAATATTAGCATTAAATACAAACGTTACAGCTTTAACTAACAATCTTTTAACAGCTAAAAAAATCTTTCTCTTTCTCCCCTTTTTCTTCTCCTATTTTATTGGAGTACCTGTTTTGCATTCTTAGTGTTTAATCAGAAATTAACTCACACATAGAGTCTAGATTTTTACTTAAAGAACAAGCTTCAATGCACCTACAAGTTCAATTTTTTAACCTTTTTTTATTTATAATTATCATGTTTTATTGCTTTATAATAATAATTATTATTTTATATTTAAATAAAAGTGCATCTCTTGAAAGTGATAAAACCAAATTAAATAGAATTAAAATTACAAATAAAAATTTTAAGTTTTAAAATAAAACACCAACGTGTTGTTATCTAAAAATATCATATCATCATGCTAAAATATCTTATAATCTTTTAAAATATCAAATAATGTATTAAGAGCCTCGTGCAATTTTTCGCACCACGACTGGTGCTCGAATTGATTGGTTTTCTTGTGGTCAACGTTTAATGTGTTTCATTACCACTGGTTTTCTAATGTTTATTGCCCTTTTAAAGGAATTCTGACTGACTCGATGGGGAAATCGACATTTGACTAGGAGCTCTGACTGAATTATTAGACCAGTCTTCTGCACCTTGAGTTTTGGTATTAAAATCAACCCAAAAAAACTAAGGATTCGATCTAAAATGATGGGATTTCTTCTATTTTATATAATCCCTTAACTTCACTGAGCAATCACAAGATGCAAATAATTAAGTCATAATAATAAGTCACCAAACAAGATAAACCAAACTTTTGTGTGAAAAACCTTCAAAAAGAAAATAAACAACTATTAAGGAATATTATAATGCCTCGTCACATCAAGAATTTCATCAAATATAACAAAATTTAACACAAGGGAATTAAGAATCCCGAAATAACAATCAGTTCAGAAAAACGAACAGACTTATAGAAAATCCGACTATAGTATATGTGGAATCATATCACAAGAGAAACTTTATAAATTTTCATGTCGATCTGATAGCAAACGACCTCCTTGATCTTGCAAGAATTTTACCTTCAAAAGGGTTCTTTTCTTCTCTCTTCCCTTCAAAGGAGTTACTAAGCTATTTCTTCAGCATATTAATTAAGCAAATATTCATATCATTAATATAAAGCAATAACATAATAAAACTATCATAGAAATGATCTATATTTGTCTAATAATAATTTTAACTCATCATAAATGAATTAAATTTTTTGTACTAGGAGCTTGCTTTAATTCATACTAATTCTTTTTTAATTTGTAAATCATTTATTTACTTTCTTTGACAACAAATCTCTCTAGTTGTTCCATGTATATTTCCTCTTATATGTTTAGATGTATAAAAGTTGTCTTTATATCCAAATGTTCAATCTCAAGGTCCAAGTTTACAACTAAACCCAAAACAACTCTAATGGATGTCAACTTCACAATATGTGATAATATTTCATAGTTCCATACTAAAGCCTTTAACCACTAATCTTGTCTTATATCTGATATGAACATTTCACCTTAATGTTTTATCTTATAACCACTTATTTTTAATGTTTTTCTTTATTTGGGGAATTGCATTGACTCATACATATGATTCTTTAATAGAGAGTTCATCTCCTCTTGCATTGTCTTCTTTCACATATATTTTTTTTCATACTTGTTAGTGCTTCTTAATAGCATTCTAGCTCTCCTCCATATGTGATTATGATATAATATTTGTCATATTACATTGAAGGTACTCTTCCTCTTAATGACATTCTTAACTGAGTTTCATATTTTTATTTAAGGTTGCTGATGTTGAGAAACCCTGGGCTATTTTAAAATTAAAATGCAGCGGAAGAAAGACCGAAATGAGTTTCCTAATTCAACACAAGGACCGTCTTACGAGAGAACCACCGGATGTTATAGAGCATGTACCTTTATTTGCAATGTAGAAGTTGTTGTTGATGATGATGAGACGGGTAAGTGCCCATCCTCTACGCTCGTGCATACACGAACTCCTCGAGATCTCTCTTTCTCCACTCTTCGTGCTAGCTTTGGGAGCCTCTAAGATACACCTCCTTGCTTGCGCCACTTGGTAGAAGTTGCACCAAGGTGATGTCTAGATCTTCAAGTTGCGCCAACTTGAGGAAATATCTTTGTGCCACCAATATGAGCTGCGCAAGGGAGAAGAATCAGTACCTTCTCTTCTCAAGCGCTAATAAGCAATTAGATGCTCCAAGGGAAGAGAAGGAAGCCACCAACAAGCTTCTTGCGCCACCAAGGAAGGAGCTTGTTGCCACTTGAAGGAGAAGGCGACAACTACTTTATAGGTGGCCAAGAGAAGGTGCTTGGCGGCTAGGGTTGAGAGGGGACCTATATGGCTAGGGTTCTCCAAAAGAAGTGTATGAGTTATGCGCCCCCTAGCTGTAACACCTAAAATCAGGAGGCCTGGGCCACGGCCCAAGCCCATGTTGCATTGGCAAGAGCGAAGCCCAAAAATTGGGTCAAAATCATGATGCCTTCGGATTTTGACCGAGCATCCGCGCAATTGTCATCTTCAGCGGCAACTTTGGACGTGACTTCGGAGGCATTGTCTTCGGCGTGCTCTGCGTAGACGTGGAGGCGAGCGGCTTCCAGCAGCGTCTTCGGCGAGTTTTTCGGAGACATCGACGAAGCGGCTGAAGCGGATGGCACTGCCGGGATCTTCGGACGCGAATATAGATGACAGCGTCGACGGGCATGGAGAAAGCAGGTTGTTGCATCAGCAAGGATGATTTCTTCAGCAGACGACGGTTTCGGCTCTGAAATTCAGGTGACGACATTTGCAGACAGGATGAGCTTCAACGGTTTCTATGACGTGGGCGGGATCTTCAGATGCGGATGACTATTTTAGCGTGCACGGTTGACACGGGGCATAGCATCGTGGGACGTGGTCCACACAGAGAATGGATCATGTGAGGCGTGATATGCGAATAGCATCTCCCCTTCCCCCTTTAAAGCTTGACACAGAGGGCGGCGAGAAGGTGTGCGCTGTTGGAGCGTTACCACAGGTGTGCGCTGTTGGAGTGACACCACAAAGAGTGTGTGTTGTTGTAGGGTCACCACAAGGGTGTGTGCCATTGTAGCAACACCACAGTTGTGTGCATAAGTCAGGTCTAGAGAGGAGGCATCTGAGTGGTTGTAAGTCTACGGCAAAAGTTGCCGTTGACATGAGGGTTGAGCGAGATATGGCTAGAGATCTGTGAGAGAAGGAGAGGGTTTTGTAATTCATTATTTGAGAAATAAGAGTGAAATTTCCCTTATTGTTGGTCTTCTCTGAGGACGGTGAGTTCCCCTATTTTTGGGAATAGATTCCTGCATCATTCCGGTTGGCTGACAGATGATGATGACGGTTGAGGGCAAGGTGCCCCAGCCGGTACTTCCATCGGCTCCAACGACGAGCGCAGCTGAAGGAATGCAGGCGGGGTTCATGGAGCTCGGCACAACGACGAGTGCGTGTGTGCGCATGAAGACAAAGACGCAGTTGAAAGTGCACAATGGAATTTCTAACTGGCGTTCAAAACGAGGCGAGCGAGCACCAGGTCAAAGGTCAACATGGGGTTAAAATCAAAGCGAAATTTTGATTTGGGCACACAAACTCAAGTTCACCGGATAACGATTCACGGGGTGTGACAGTTGGTATCAGAGCCAAGTTTAGCCAGAATGGTGATGCAAGAAGGGAGGTTGCTGAGGCAGCGACGTAAACACTAGAGGCAGTGTTTGATCTTGAAGAGAATATCAAGGGCGATGTTCAAATCAGGTGGGGGAGAATGTAACACCCGAAATCAGGAGGCCAGGCCTATTTGAGGAGGCATGGGCCACGGCCCAAGCCCAGGCCGAGGCTTCAGAGGCATTGTCTTTGATTCTCCATAGAAACATGTTATTAATCATGTTTTAGAGTTTTCATTACTTCGTCATGTATAATTTTAGCATGATAATTCTACTTTTGTGATGATTGCTCTTTGATTCTCCATAGAAACATGTTATTAATCATGTTTTAGAGTTTTCGCAATAAGGACCGAAATGTGACTTGCTTGAGAACTTAGAACCCTAGAATTGAATGTTAGGAACTTACTGTAAAAAATTAGGTTAGTTCTTGCTCCTTGATTTTAGAAGAATAATTGCTATGTTTAATAATATGAATCTAGGATTGAGTCAATTTATCAAACGTGAAGATCTTGTGCGAAAGTAATGATCAGAACGTTGGAGAACCATAAGTAGAACTTGTGTTGAGACTCGGATGCATGAAAGCGATCCTTGAGATTCCACTCGAGATGATCCACTTAGAATTCGGATGCACGAAAGTGATCCTTGAGTTCTTCGATGGATGATTTACTTATTTTCAGCTTGGGATAGATCTTGCGCGAAAGCGAGGATCAGTCCCTGCATGATTGTCTGCATAAAAGTGAGATAATCCTTTTATGAAGTAAATTGTATCTTTATCATGATAAAATTAAACTGACAAATTACTATGCATATCTAGTCATAGAAATTAAGGTGGATGAAACTCTAGTCCCAGTTTCTCTTTTTGGTATTTTCATCAAAGTCTTCATTGGTTTACTTGCATAGCTTCGATTGCCTAGATAGTAAGAAATCGATTATTCGGTACTTGACAAACAAGGTCTCTGTGGGATCGATATTTTTTTATTACTTCGAATATCCGTGCACTTGCGGACACAACAAGCTTTTGGCGGCAACGCCAGAGATAAGTTTCTGTCTAGCTACTTGTTGGGATACAAAAACCACCATCAAGGAAATCTTCAAGATCAGCCCTCCATAAAAGCTCCTCAAAGAAAAGACAACATCCACCATCCATCAAGGTTTGCACTCTTATTGGTGCCACCTCCCAAGGCACTCAACCACCTCCATGACACATGGCCTCCACTTCACCATGATGACATGTCATGGGTGCCCAAACCAGCTCCAAATCTTCAAGGGCGCCACCTTCAAATTTGAAATCAAGTCAACAAGTAAATCAGCCCCCTTCACTCCACCAATGGGCTTCAAGACACCCCTTCACTCCACCAATGAAGGGAACATGCGCATGTAATCTCCAAGGGCATTAAAGAGGCTTGCATGCATCCTTGCATGGAGCCAACTCGTTTACATCTCTCCACTAACATCAAAGGCACCAAGGAAGGAAGAGTAAATCCAAACCATCCATTCAAATCAGCCACCATCCATCAAGACACCTCCTCACTCCACCAATTGAAGAAGCATGCGCATACCATCTTCAAGATGCATTAAAGGAGGCTTGCATGCAGCCATTTCGTCACCACACTCCATTGGTAGCAAATGCACCCAAGACGAGGATTCATCTACACCATGCATTCAAAATCAGCCACCATCCAACCCTTGATTTGAAATTCGAATAAGGGCATCTTTGGAATCTTAGCTTCAATGTAACGTTGAGAGAAGGAGAGGATTTAAAGGCTTGTATTTTTCACTTGCACATTAGTCTATGCATTTTGAGAGAAAAACCTATGTGTTGAGCGCAAGCTTGTGTGGTTGTCGATTCCATCCAAACTCTTCTCTTCCTCTAAGTGCCGAGAGTTCTCCTTCCTCTCCTCTTCTTCTTCTCAACCAAGACTCTCCTTCTCTTCTTGAAGACCTCTTATGCATGGACGCCATCAGCAAGTTGAGCTTCCATCATCTTCAACGACAAGCCAAAGTGGAGAAGATGAAGACTTGAACAAGATCCCCCTAAGGATCATCTTTGTTATAGTTTAAGGGGAGTTTGGGGACACATGTATTTCGTCCTCCCCTAGTTCTTATGGTTTGTAGGTCATTTAATTAAACCCCCATACTTAGCCTCATCGCCAAGATTCGGGAGTGAGGACAAAGAAAGGGGTTTAGGCCCCTTCCCTAAAAGGGGCATAGGTGACTTCTATCCTTTTCTCTTCCCCTTCTTTACTTGTTTATTTATTTTACTAGAACCGCATGTGATGACACTGAAATTTATAGTAAATTTCATACTATTTCATACATCTTTTGGTGTCAAATTCATGAACCTTTGCTTATTTTTATGTCTTTTTTTATCAAATTCTGCGGAATCTATATTCTTTTGGCTTTTGATGATTTTTAGGCAAAAGACATGATTTTCAAGCGTTTTCAAGCAATCCAGATGCATGAATGAATTCCCACTATCAAGAGAAGATTACACGTCAAATTTCATGAAGATTGAAGCTTCATACCAAATTACGGTAGGGCCGTAATCTATATTACAGTACCGTATTTTCATCGGCTACCATAATATCAGAGCACTACCATAATTTGAGAATTTTTCATCCAGAAAGAATTTCAAAAATTACGGCACTACCATAAAGGTTTTCACGGGGCATAATTTGGAGCGCCTTTGGACCATAAATTTTGGCTAAAATTACGGCACTGCCGTAAAGGTTATTACGGTGCCGTAATTGCCAGACAGTTTCCACCCGTGAACTCGATTGAAATTACAGCAGTGCCGTAACTAAAAATACAGCCGTAATTACAACCTAGAGATCAAATTTGACCGTGAAAATCGCGTCTCCAGGTCGTAATTATGGCTATTACATCGGTAACAGCTGTAATTACGACCTGGCCGTGGCTTCAGAGGCATTGTCTTTGATTCTACATCGGTAAGAGCAGAGCCCAAAAATTAGGTCAAAATTGGAACGCCTTTCGATTTTGATCGAGCATCTACGCAATCATCGTCTTTACCATCAGCTTCGGACGTGGCTTCAGAGGCATTGTCTTCGGCGAGCTCTGCACAGACGTGGAGGCAAGCAGCTTCTAGCAGTGTCTTTGGCGAGTTTTCCTGAGACATCGATGAAGCGACTGAAGAGAATGGCGCTGGTGGGATCTTCGGATGCGAACGTGGACGATAGCATCAACGGGCGTGGATAAAGTAGGCGGTTGCATCGGCGAGGATGATTTCTTTAGCAGACAACATTTTCGGCTCCGAAATTCTGGCAGCAACGTTCGCAGACGAGATGAGATTCAAAGGTTTCTGCGATGTGGGCAGGATCTTTAGATGCGGACGACTATGTTAGCTTGCGCGGGGCATAGCATCGTGGGACATGCTCCATGCAGAGAATGGATCATGCGAGGTGTGATACGTGAACGATATCTCCCCTTCCCCCTTTAAAGCTCGATGCAGAGGGCGGCGAGAAGGTGTGCGCTGTTGGAGCGTTACCACAGGTGTGTGCTGTTGGAGCAACACCACAGAGAGTGTGCGCTGTTGTATCGTCACCACAAGGGTGTGTGCTGTTGTAGCAACACCACAGCTGTGTGTGTAAGTCAGGTCCAGAGAGGAGGGATCTAAGTGGCCATAAGTCCGCGGCAAGAGTTGCCATTGACATGAGGGTTGAGCGAGATCTGGCGAGAGATCTGTGAGAGAAGGAGAGGATTTTTGTAACTCATTATTTGAGAAATAAAAGTGAAATTTCCCTTATTATTGGTCTTCTCCGAGGACGGTGAGCTCCCCTATTTTCGGGAATAGATTCCTGCATCATTCTGGTGGGCTCACAGATGATCACGATGGCTGAGGGCAAGGCGAGAGGCCCATTCCCTACTGGTACATCCATCGGCTCCAACGACGAGTGCAGTTGAAGGAACACAGGCGGTGTTCACCAAGCTCAACACAACGACAAGTGTGTGTGTGTGCATGAAGACGAAGACGCGGTTGAAGGTGACACAGCAGAGTTTGAAACTGGCATTCGAAAAGAGGCAAGCGAGCATTGAGTCAATGGTCAACATGGGGTCAAAATCAGAGCAAAATTTTGATTTGGGCACACAAACTCAAGTTCGCCGGATAATGGTTCACAGATGTGACAGTTGGTATCAGAGCCAAGTTCCGCCAGAATGGTGATGCAAGAAGGGAGGTTGCTGTGGCAACGACATAGACATTAGAGGCAGTGTTCGATCTTGAAGAGAACATCGAGGGCGATTTTCAAATTAGGTGGGGGAGAATGTAACACCCAAAATTAGGAGACCAGGCCGATTTCAAGAGGTCTGGGCCACGGCCCAAGCCCATGCTGCATCGGCAAGAGTGGAGCCTAAAATTGGGACACAATCCGATTTTAACCGAGCATCCGCGCAATTGTCATCTTTAGCAGCAGCTTCGGATGCAGCTTCAGAGGCATCGTCTTCGGTGAACTTTGCACAGACGTGGAGGCGAGTAGCGTCTTCGGCGAGTTTTCTGGAGACAACAACGAAGTGGCTGAAGCGGATGGCGATGGCGAGATCTTCAGAGGCGAATGTGGACGATGGCGTTGACGGGCGCGGACGAAGCGGGCGGTTGTGTTGGTGAGGATGATTTCTTCAGCAAACATCGGTTTCAGCTTCAGAATTTCGGCGGCGACATTCGCAGACAGGTTGAGCTTCAACGGTTTCTACGACATGGGCAGGATCCTTAGATGCGGATGACTGTGTTAGCGTGCACGATCAATGCAGGGTGTAGCATCGTGGGACGTGGTCCACACAAAGAATGGATCATGCGAGTGTGTGTTGTTGGAGCGACACCATAGAGAGTGTGCACTATTGTAGTGTCACCACAAGGGTGTGTGCTGTTGTAGCAACACCACAGCTGTGTGCGTAAGTCAGGTCCAGAGAGGAGGGATCTGAGTGGCTGTAAGTTTGCGGCAAGAGTTGCCATTGACATGAGGGTTGAGCGAGATCTGGCGAGAGATTTGTGAGAGAATGAGAGGATTTTTGTAATTCATTATTTGAGAAAAAAGAGTGATATTTCCCTTATTGTTGGTCTTCTTCGAGGATGGAGAGTTCCCCTCTTTTCGGCAACAGATTCCTGCATCATTTCAGTGGGCTGACAGATGATGACGACGACTGAGGGCAAGGCGTAAGGCCCTTTCCCTGCCGGTACATCCATCGGCTCCAGCAACGAGCGCAGCTGAAGGAACGTAGGCGGTGTTCACTGAGCTCGGTGCAAGAACGAGTGCGTGTGTGTGCATGAAGATGAAGATGCGGTTGAAGGCGACACAACGGAGTTTCAAACTGGCATTCAAAATGAGGCGAGCAAGCACCGAGTCAATGGTCAACATGGGGTCAAAATCGGAGCAAAATTTTGATTTGGGCACACAAACTCAAGTTCGCTAGATAACAGTTCACGGGGTGTGACATTAGCCCCCTCTTTTATAGAGTTTGAGTTGTGGGTCCCATTGATTAAGTCGCAAATAAATATAATATATTTATTCAGAATTAATTAAATATAAATACTCAATTATATGCTTAAGCTGTGGACCCCTCATCATTCCGCTACAAATCAATTGACAAGTCTTTGAATAAATCTGTCGATTTTTATGACACTTGACTCGTTGACTAAACCTAGTCAAAAGGGGTCAACTGATCCCAAATAACTCTATAATATTATCTCCCAACTCAATACATGCATCAGAGATGCATAAGACTCCCAAATAGATCTGAATCATACAGAGATTCGATCTAAGGTTATCCGATCAGTACGGAATCTCGAGTGTCAAGGTATGCGACCTTATAGGTTCCTTTGATATTGGTAGTGATGACCTAATCATCACAAGCAGTGAGTGACACCTAGCAGTGCATTGCTGCTACCCAAGTTATAGGAATAGATGTCATCATCGACAATCCCTAAACCACAATAAAATACATGTGCATATCTGTCCCATTGCCAAATTGACATCCTGATTGGACATGCATGTCACACTTGTTGGATTCAATCTCATGGTTGATGTCTCGTATTTAAGTAGTTTTTTTGACTAATGTTTCCTAGTGAATCGAGATATATTTTCATGATTTTACATCTCTTTCCAGCTTAATTCACTGAATTTCTTCAAAAGCTTCACTACTTGTCATATTTGCTAAATATAGGAAAATTCACTCGTTTCTAGAGCTATACAGATGCACGATCACATACCCGAGTGAATCCGAATTCATGACAAGATATTTAGCTTAAGACGAGAGCTAGAGTTTACCCGTATCCAACATTTATTGCCAGCTCTCAAGACACACGCCATCAAGAGAAGACACACGCCATGAGGGAACATTCATGAACAAGCATTAATGAGGGAACATTCATGAACAAGCATTAATGAGGAGACATTCATGAATGAGCATTGATTAAACACATTCATTTAATGAAAGAGATTCATGAATGGTGCCACCTTAAAGAGATTCATGAATGGCGCCACCTTGAAGAGCCACCATGAAGAGGCACCTTGAAGAGGCACCTCGAAGAGGCACTTTGAAGTCTATAAAAGAAAGGAGTTCTCTCTTGGAAAAAGGGGGAGTCGAAGGCAAGAGGAGGTCCGGAGGCCGAGAGGCCTAGGGGCGGAGCTCCCAGTCGGGGCTCCAGGGAAAGAGAGGAAGATTACGCCCGAGAACCAAGGCTTGGTCGCAAGAACGCAAGTAATTCCAAGGAGAAGAAGGATTCTTTAAGGAGGAGAGAAAGGAGTTTGTCTTGATTCTTTTCCCATCTTTACCGTTTCCTTACTTTTAATTGGAAGGCTTGTTGCTGTTGTAACCATGTATGTATTAGCATAAAAACCTAAATCGGGATTTGGGCGTAGCCCGTCTTTTTGATTTATAATACTTAATGTTAAGAATTGCTTTTGATATATCTTGTGAAGCCATTTGATCTTGGTTTGTTTCATTCGTGTTTATCGTTTCTTGGCCAGATCAGTTTTCACTTTAGTTGATTGTGGTAACAACTAAGAGGTGAATTGCAATCAATGGATCCTCCTTGATCATTCCTGTGTGCTCTACTACTTGACGACTTGATATCAACGAGAGTTGTAGAAGACCACTTAGGGAATCTTGGTGTCCTGTTTCACACGATTTACCACTGCTTAGTCCACTGCGAGAGTAGGAGACTAACTAAGTAGATTGTGGAGTTGTCCGCCGCGAGAGTAGGGGACTAACTCAGTTGTTGAGTCGCGCACCCGAGAGGGGCACGGCTCAAGAGGACACATCCTTGGTTTTCTAAAGATTTTCTAAGTAGTACTTTTCATTACACTTATAAGTTGATTGATGTGGTGAACCCCGATTTCTCGATTTCTCTCATATCTGTAGGACCTTTATTTTATTACACTTTTAGTTTAGTTTGTATCATCAACCTAGATTTTCAATCGCTTAGCTATCAAAGATTGGAAGATTTGGTACTTGACAATCCATCCCTGTGGAAACGATATCTTAAGTACTACATCGGTAAGCCGTGCGCTTGCGGATTTTGTACAACAATGGTCATTGACTAAATTAGGTTAAACCTGGGTGTGGCCACACACTTTCAGTTATGCATCCATATAGTGGCCCAAGGACGTCAAGCTTCTACTTAAGGAAGGAGCAAATCCTCTATTGGCAAGATGCATCTCTCATATGGCTTATGATATGCCCAATGACAACCGTTATGACCTCCCTGCTACGGCGAGACATTAGGTTGTATCAAAGCATACCTCTTACTATATAGAGACACAATCTTCCTCAAGTTGAAGGACTAATGCACCTTTGTCACTGTGAATTTTATCTTTAAACACCAAGTCAAAACTTCACGGCAGGTCAGTTCAGTATATCTACCTTGATATACCCATATACTTGCATTTAACACCTCATACTTAAGCATCGCATAAACTAGACTCGCCTGCACCATAGCTGTCCCCTATCCAGTGTGGTACTCAACTAGGGACATAACATTTGAGATATGAGAGCTATTGTGTCCGCAAGTGCACGAATACTCGAAGTAAAAAAAAAAGATATCGAACCACAGAGACCTTGTTTGCCAAGTACCGAATAATTAATTTCTCACTAGCTAGGCAACCGAAAATATCAAAATAAACTATCGAAAGCTACACGAAAATATCAGAGAGAGAAACTGGGACTAGGGTTTCATTCATCTTAATTTTTATGACTAGATATGAATAGATGCTCGTCAATCAAATTTATTATGATAAGGACATAATTTACTTAATAAAGAAATCATCTCGCTTTCGCGCAGACAATTTACAAAGAACCGATCCTCACCTTCATAAAGGATCTATTCAATGTTGAAGATAAGTAAATCATAGATGAATAACTCAAGGATCACTTTCATGCATCCGAATTTTATATCAATCATCTCAAGTGAAAACTACATACTTTAATACTATAATTTTCACAGGATCTACTTAAGGTTCTCCAACAATCCTATACATGATTTCTCACAGTATTATCATGTTTATCACATTAACTCAGTTCTAGATTTAGATTATTAACATGACATTTATACTTCTAAAATTGAGAAATAAAAACAAACCTAATTTCTTACGATGAGTTCATAACATTCAATTCTAAGGTTCCAAGTTCTCAGCGAATCACCTTTTGGTCCATATCGCGAAAACTTTAAAACATGCTAATAAACATGAATCTTCAGAGAATTAAAGACAATCATCACAGAAGCAGAGTTATCATAGTAAAATTATGATGATGAATGTAAAAATAATTATCTAGTCATTAAAGAAATTTAGGGGAATTACTCCCCCATGTCCCATAAAGAATTTAAGCTAGCATGGTAGAAGAGTTACAATAATTCATAGTATTAGATGATCAGAAATCGAAGAGAAAAGGGGAAACAACTTTACAGCACGGCTATAATAGAAATTACAGCCGTAATTTCTGGCATGAATAGTGTCGGCAAAAAGCTTTTGGTTGATTTCTCCTCCGATCGATCTCCTTTCGTTCTGAGATTTCTGGGGTATCTTCTCCTCCTCTATGTGCAGTTTCCCTTCAAATTTCACGGCCCGAGATGCATTGTACGCTTCCCGGCGGCGAAACCTAGGATGACGACGAAGAACTCGATTTCTCCCTGAATCATGGATGAAAATTAGGGCTTTTCGTGTCTTTTTTTTTCTGTCTAAACTCTTTTTTTTTGCTTCTTACGGATCTTCAATTTATGGCCTGGATCGTCTGCAATCGATCGCACAAAAATCGTGCTTCAAACAATCCGAAAGAATCGCATGCCAGGAATAGAATTACGGCCGTAACAATCATTACGGCAGTGTTGTAATATCTTCAAAATCTCTCGGTATAGAAATCGTCTGATATTACAGTACCGTGAAATTCATTACGGTAGTGCCGTATTTTCTTCTGTAGATTTCTGGACTGAAATTACGGCCCGTAAAATTGGTTACGGTGGTGCCGTAATTCTTACGAAACTTTCTATTCAAAATCGTCCCATAATACAGCAGCACTCGAAAATTATGGCAGTACCGTGGTTTGTTCTGTAGGTGCAATGAAACCACGGTACCCTGTAATTTGGTTTGAAGCTCCAATCTTCATGAAATTTGACATATAATCTTCTCTTGATGGTGGGAATTCATTCATGCATCTGGAATTGCTTGAAAACGCCTAAAAATCGTGCCTTTTTACCTGAAAATCAACAAAAACCAAAAAGAGTGTAGATTCCGTAGTATTTGATAAAAAAAGCATAAAAATAAGCAAAGTAGTATGAATATGACACAAAAAGATCTATGAAATGACATAAAATTTACTATAATTTTTGGTATCATCAAGAGCCTCTTGGTGGTAGATGATGACACGAAAATTTATAGTATATTTTGTGTCATTTCATTGGTCTTTTTGTGTCGTATTCATGCTCTTTTTTTTTTTTTTAAGCTTTATTTGTCAAATATTACGGAATCTACACCATTTCTTATTTTTCATGATTTTTAGGTAAAAAGTGTCATATTTTGATGGATTTTGAAAAGATTTGAGTGCACGAATAAATTCCAGATGTCGAGAAGAAGCCGCCTGTCAATTTTCATGAAAATCAGAACAAGTTTGAAAATTACACCCCGGGTGTATTTTTTATTATGGCCTGTAATTTTCTGCCCAAATTACACTACCGTATTTTTGCCCAGAATTGCACAGAAGCAAATTACGGTAGTGCCGTAATGAAAATTACACTACCGTATTTTTGCCTAGAAATCAACAAAAGAAATTATGGCAGTGCCGTAATATTCTTCATGGTATCGTAATTTTGACCCAGAATTCACAGAACCCAATTACGGCACTACCGTAACCAAAATTACGGTTGTAATTATATTTTTGGCCGAGTCTTCCGTAGTCGCTCAAAAGCCCGATTTTTGCGATGCAATATATAAAGATTCAGGGCTCCAATTGAAAAGCCATAAAAAGAGGACTCTTCTATATATCGAGGAGAAGATTTGAGGACAAAAAGGAAGGGAATTTCGTGAAGAATCGAGGGAGAAATCAGAAAAGACATTTCTAGGGCACAGCCTCGCGTCGAGAGGCATAGAGGCTATCTCAGGCCGCGAAATTTACAAGGAAGCTTCACCTAGAGGAGGAGAGGATATCCCAGAACTTTCAGAGCAAAAGGAGATCGATCGAAGGAGAAATCAAAGAAATTGCGGACGCCTGCACTATTCACATGCGAAAGTACGGCTGTAATTTCTATTATAGCCGTGCTGTAAAGTTGTTTTCCCCTTTCTCTTCGATTTCTGATCCTTTGAAACTATGGTTTATTGTAATTCTTCTACCATGCTGTCATGCATGAAAGTGAGGATCAGTTCTTTGTAAATTATCAATGAGAAAGCGAGATGATTTCTTTATGAAGTAAATTATATCTTTATCATGATAAAATTTGATTGACGAATATCTATTCATATCTAGTCATAGAAATTAAGGTGGATGAAACCCTAGTCCCAGTTTCTCTCTGATATTTTCGTGTAGCTTTCGATTATTTGCTTACATCGTATTCGATTTGCTTAGCTAGTGAGAAAACAACTATTTGGTATTTAACACATAGGTTTCTGTGGTTCGATATCTTTTTATTACTTTGAAGTATCCGTGCACTTGCGGGCACAATAGTAGAGTACTCCTAGTGAGCTGAGAGCCTCCAGCGCATATAGAAGTTGAAGTTGGAGCTTCGCCTTCAGAGTCGTGTACGAGTCAAGGTCGTCGTCTCAATTCTAAAGTTGTTCTGATTTCCTGCTTTCAAAGAAGTAAATCCCACCTCGTCGGTGGGTCAGGTTCACCTGTCTTTTCATTCCATTGCGTGCATTTCTGCTGTGGTTTCTATCCTTCCCTATGAGCATCCGTACGTCGGAGGCATGGACGTTCCTTGTCTTTGGTTTGTTTCAAGTGCATAGGCGCACAAATTGTGCCCCGTGATCCCACAGTCCCCCAAAGTGCATGCTGAGCTTAAAATCTACTATGTGAGCTTGTTAAATTGCTACGACGTTAGTGAGTTACATTCAGTAGTTGAGTGCCGTTGAGCTCTTTTCGCGTTTGTGTTGCCCCGATCGAACTCGATGCTGATATCATCGTGTTTCCCTGCATTTCCGAAGCGCTTTTCACTTCCCTCGTCTGAAGACCCTCTCCTGTTTTCACGTGCATTGTGTAATACCTTAGAGTACGGCACTAAGAACCCTCCTTTCTATTAGTAGCTCCATCAGTGGGTCTACTAGATTGTTCTCTATGTAGACTCTGTATATCTTCATATCACCTTTGTCGACGATCTCCTGGATCAGGTGAAAGTGCCAGAGTATGTGCTTGGATTGTTGATGAGACATTGGTTCCTTGGCCTGTACGGTCGCACCATTATTAACACAAAGGAGCTTAATGAGATCCACAACACTAGGAACCACCTAAAGTTTAGTGATGAACTTCCTGATCCAAATTTCTTATTTAACTACCTTAGAAGCTGCTACATACTCTGCCTGTTGATGCATTGTATTTATACCACATTTTAACCTATATTTTATACTAAATTTTAGGCTTAATTGCATGATTTTGTGCTAATTTTGGTATTTTACTTCACTTGGCACAGAATCTTCACTTTTCTCTATTTTATTAAAAATTCAGGTAAAAGCGCATGAAAATGATGGATTTCACGAGTTTTGAAGCCACATCATGATTCCCGAGGAGATCACGAGCTTACACGTCAAATTTGGAGAGAAAATGGTGAAAAATTCAACATTTACGGTTGTGGCCGTAATTTTGGGTCGGCCGTAATTTTGTGTTCGAGCAAAGGGCGAAAAATGGCTAAGTATGGAAATGCACAAAAACTTTCACGGGTGAGGCAGTGAATCCATCACGGTCCGTGAAACTTTCTGTGTACAAAGAGTTGTACACATAGAAGCTTTTACGGCCTTGGTCGTGAACTTATTACGGACCGTGAAAACGTCCGCACATCGAGTTTTTCACTCGATTCTTTCCCGATTCGAATCGGATTTGAACCAAACTTTATAGAAACGCTCCTTGATGGGTTCTGAACCGGTCAAGCTATAAACGTCAGATTTTTCGAGGGTTAAGGGAGATTTTTGGGATGAAGACAACAGGCGGCGGCGACTAGGGCAAATTTCTGATTTCTGAGCAGATTCCGGCGAGATTTTACGCAAAAGACAATTTTGATTGGTTCTTCCTCATCAGCAGGTCGAGGGGAAGCTAGTTTAATTATTGTCTTAGTAAATTTCTTGCAAATTTTTAGAAGATTTATGCTTGTTCATCATATAAACATGCTTTCTTTTAAGAACATGAGCGAGTAAACCCTATTTCGGGATTAAGGGCTTAGCCCGCTGATAATTACGAGTAAATTTGTATTCTTGCTCTTTTTATTTGATTTTGTTATCATGATTTGATTGAAATTGTGTTTAGTTCATAACTTACACTGGCCACGTATAATTGCGTATTAGATGTTGAGAGAAGTACCGGGAGGTGAATCGCAACGTAGGATCTATTTTAATCGAACCTACGAATCCAATCACGAGAGTGGTTTGGATTCGTCTGAAGGTTATACAAAGCTTTTCATAGAACTTAAGGGGTCTAATTACATTAACTGTCATGAGAGTAGGGAGTTAACGTAATTCGATACCGGATTATACTTCGGGAGGAGGAAATATGTACATTAGGAAAAGTTCCTTTCATGATGAATAATTTCTATTCAAAGAGCTATCTTTACTTGATTCGTATTCGGCCTTGACATCCCGATCTTCCTGAAATTGAAACCCCCTTAACGTTGTTTCTGATATTGCTCGTACTTAGAGTTCAATGCAACCCATTACTTGATTTCGCCTAGATTCAAACAAGTTGAGAAGTTGGTAATTAACTGCCTAATCCTCATTGGAAACGATAACTTTTTTATTACTTCGATAAATCCGTGCACTTGGAGAGCGTATCAAGTTTATGGCGCCGTTGCCGGGGATTACGGTTATTTAATATTGACTTATTAGATAAGTTTGGAGACTAGGCACTTTTCTTTCTTTTATTTTAGTATTGGTTTTTATTTTCTAATTATTTTTATTTTATTTTATTTTCTATCTGGACTTACATGTTGCATGCCCAGAATTTCACGTACAGGTACTTTGTTTCCTGAAGACCCAGAAATTAAGCGCACATTTCGCCTTCGAAGGAGATTACAGTTTCAGACTCAAAAGGTTTCTGAAGAAGGTGTAATGGTGGCAAACAACCAATCTTTGAGAGACTTTGCAGTACCGAATATACAGGTTTTAAATTCAAGCATAGTTTGACCCAATGTAGAGGCAAACAATTTTGAGCTTAAGTCAGCGTTGATGACGATGGTCCAGCAAAATCAATTTGGGGGTTCCCCAAATCAGGACCCTAATCTCCATCTAGCTGTGTTTTTAAAATACTGTGATACTATTAAAGTTAATGGTGTTTCTTCTGATGGAATAAGACTAAGACTTTTTTCGTTTTCTCTTAGGGACCGTGCGAGAGCTTGGCTGTATACATTACCAGCAGGATCGATTACTACCTGGGACGAGCTTTCCAAAGCTTTTCTGAACAAATACTTCCCACCTAGCAAAACAGTTTAACTGCGTAACAGAATTACTTGTTTTGGACAACAAGAGGGAGAATCTCTCTACGACGCCTAGGAGCGCTTCAAAGAGCTCCAGCGTATGTGTCCACACCATGGACTCGAAAGATGGGTTCTGATCCATATCTTTTATAATGGATTGGATTATAATACTAAGTTGATGGTGGATGCTGCTGCTGGAGGAATTATCATGAGCAAGGGTGTGGAAGAGGCGACTGCTCTACTTGAGGATATGACTATGCACCATAACCACTAGTCTAGTGAGCGAGGTACTACTTCCACGGGACTTGGTAAGTACAATAATGATTCTTTCACATCTCTAGTGGCAAAGGTAGATTTTTTAGCGCAGAAATTAGATTCTTTCACTTTTCCCTCAGTTGCCGTTAATGCTATTTCTTGTGAAGTGTGTGGCATAAAAAGACATAATTCATCTGAGTGTCAACTCATAGCCTCATCCCAAGAAGACTCTAGTTAGGAGCAAGTCAATGCCTTGAGAAATTTTAATCAAAGCCTAGTGAATTACCCATATTCTGCAACTTATAATCCAGGATGGAGGAACCACCCTAACTTATCTTACAAGAATAATCAAGGGTAAGCTCCTCCTCAGTATCCTCAACAGAATAACAGGCCACCATTGGGTTTTCAATCCAGGCAATTTCGACAGCCCCAGAAGTCAAACTTGGAGACCATTCTAGAAGGATTTGTTGTGCAACAAAAGAAATATAATGAGGATGTCACTGATGCTATTAAGCATCTGACATCTCGTGTGGATGCCTTGGCTACCCACAACAAGATGCTAGAGAGCCAGATAGCTCAGCAAGCAAGTACTACTAGTAGGCCCATAGGGAAATTTCTGGGACAGCCAGATATGAATCCCAGAGAGCACTATAATGCAGTCACTATTGTGAGTGGCAAACACAATGTACCTAGAGACCTTATTGAGGATTCTATAGACAAACCTAAGGAAATTTCCCTTGAAATAGAGAAGTGTGAGGAGAAGGAGAAGGTGGAAAAATATGTAGGTCCGCCTGCCAATGTCCCACCAGTTCCTTTCCCCCAAAGGCTATTGAGGACGGATCAGAGAAAATTTGACATTAGAAAATCTGAGGTGAAGGGCGACCAGGTAAGTAAGGTCATAGAAATAACAAAGGTAAAGGATCCTAGAGACATTTCAATTCCCTGCCAAGTTGGTAAGCTTTTTATTAAAAATGCTTTATGTGACCTGGGAGCGAGTATTAGCTTGATGCCCTCATATATGATTGAGAAAGTAGGTAGTGGAAAAATTAAACCTACTGAAACTTGCCTTCAATTTGCTAATAGTTTTGCTCAGCAACCAGTAGGAATTTTAGAGAATGTGTTGGTCAAGGTTGATAAATTTTCTATTGTGACTGTTATTTTAGGTAGACCATTTTTGGCAAATGCAAGGGCTGTAATAGACATGTTGCATGAGAAATTAACGTTGAATTTATGTGACAGTAAATTAATTTATGATTTTTCTTCAAAGGCTAAAAAGCTTTATTTTGTAGGTTCCCATCAATTCTCTGAAGTGAAAGGGAATGAATTTGATGACGAAAATATTTTTGAAATTGATGAATGTCCCTTAGAAAATTTCTTGAAGCATAAAAGGGATAAGAAAAAGAAAGATGGAACATAGGCACTGTCTGAAACTTCAAAGTTAAACCCATGTAGTAACTTGGAAAGGCATGGAGATGAACAACTGCCTATTATCCACTGCGCCTCCTATCCACCTGAAGGACAATAAACATTGTTTTGATCAAGCTAAGGACCTTAAATAAGCGCTACTTGGGAGGCAACCTAGAGGCTCTGAACTTTATTAATTTCAGCAATTTTCTTTTAAGTTTTGAATTTTTCGTGATTAGTTTATTAGCTTTAAATTTTTAATCAATTTTATTAGCATATTTTGATGAACTTGTCAATAAGAAAAACTTTCTAAAGTTGTTGTTTTGTGTGCAGGAATTTTCTGAGAATTTTTTAAAATTTTTCTAGGGAAAAACAAAGTCAAAATGCGAGATTTATGGGTGAAGCCATAATTACCACGCAGCCGTGATTTTAAATATAACTGGGACTGTGCACGAAAGAGGAATTACGGCCGAAGCCATGAAGCATTTACGGAGCGTAAGTTCTTACGGTTTAAACTTAACAGGCGAGTTAGGGTTTACGCCCACGCTTGTAAATCACCGATTTTTGACGATTCCTTCTTCGTGCGGCAATGAAACCCTTCCACCAACCTTCCTCTATATTCCAACAAGTGATTTTCGGCGATCTTCCACTGGATTTAGTGGAGAAGCGCCGTTTGTTCGCCAGCATGCCAGAACCCGTTTGCGACCATTCGGGCCCGATTTCTGCACAAATTTGTGAGCAAACTCTCCCAAAATTTATTTTTCCATTTGCGCACTAGATTTACATACATATAGCGTCGATTTGGAGTTTTTTCATTGGATTTTTGGATCGATTTTTACTTGGCTTTCATAGGCGATTTTTGTAGTTACTGTGGCATCACAGTATTTGAGTTAAAAATTGCATATTTTGGATCATTTTGATCGACATTATGGCACCGAGGAGATCAGTGAGGACTAGGCCCTTTGGGGCAGTGAGGATGGAGAGTGTACGAGGACCGTATCCTCCCATATATCCTAGATATAGGATAGTTCATGGAGTGCTCCCGCATAGATTCAAGCTAGCACAGATGTCAGCTGTGGAGTCTCCGATCTCATTCGATTTGTATCCTCCTTCTGATACACCATGGGAGTATCCGCGTGTTTTAGACGAGGTTGATACTAAGAGGACACCCTTAGCTCCTAGTACATCACAGACAGCAGTGCCAAAGCCAGTCAGCTCTCCAGAGTTGGAGATCATATCGGAGAGGCCTACCGATAGGCCAGAGAGTCGTGACCAAAGGATTGCCAGACGGTACGCTAGGAAGCGTACCGGTCGAGCCACTACTACTTGGGGGAGGAGAGCCACCAGACCGTTATCACCAGTTATAGAGACTATAGAGACACCCGTAGCACCCCCAGTGCTAGCACCTGCAGTAGTGGAGATGGAGCATTCAGTTGAGACACAAACTGATGCTATTCCGATGGATGTGGAGGAGTCCACCACACCATTGCCTCCTACTGATCTATCAGAGTCTGCAGTCCCCACCGACACTCAGACTATGGAGATGGACACTCGACATGACACTGTCCAAACTCCGGAGATTCCATCACCATCCTCAGCCCAGGGAGACCTACCTGTCCCTGAGGCTGCTACGCTAGTATTGCCAGATATTGAGGATGGATCTCCTGAGATATTTGTAGACTTACTGGAGATCTTGGTGGACATACCTAAGCTACAATCTCCACCATCAGTTATGTTGACGACCCCTGAGATAGCACCTCCAGCATTTGAGGCGCCATATATTCCTGAGGTGCCAGTCACTGCACCAGCATTAGCATCACCAGCACCATCACCTGAGATACATTTACCTTCCCCAGAGTTATTTTCAGGACATTTGCAGGCTGCATCTTCTGAACCATCATCATCTGAGCCGTCTCCTGCTATTCCCGAGCCTGAGATATCAGAGAGGAGACACGCGCGATCACCACCCCCTGTTCTTACTCCTTACCCACGACAGATCCGATACCGGAGTAGAGAGCAGGAGAGGAGATACCATGCTATGTCTAGTCGGGGAGTACTAAGCACAAGGTATTGGGATGACCAGACACTGCAGTCCCTAGGATTGTTCGATGACATCCAGTGGATGTTCACGAACATAGGGTGGCAGGATTTTTACTATCAGATGTATCCTACATATGTGTAGTTGACGTTAAAGTTTTTTTAGCTCTGTCCAGATTACATTGCGCAACTATAATGACAGTGATCCTGAGAGGATGATGTTCTGGTTGGGGAACCGAGACCACGTGCTTACACTTGACCAGGTTGGTCATATATTTGGGTTCCCCTCGGATGGTACTGGATATCGCCCACACGAGTACTCCGATAGGACTTTTTGGTGAGATATATCTGGTGAGGGAGGATTTGATTCGAGGATCGCCAGAGCCACATGTTTATCCAGCCCAGTTTTCAGATACATACATCGAGTACTTGTGCATACTATTTTTGGGAGGGCAGAGAGCGACGGCATGGTCAAATCCTCAGAGTTATTCTTTTTATGGGCCATGTTGATAGGATTCCGCGCCAGCACCCCCATTTTACCTCGTGAAGCAGATTCATAAGGTAGCTAGGGTGCGGAGAGGAGTTTTGGTTATGGGAGGCATGATTACTACCATTGCCCTTGCCCTCGATTTTGACCCCTTAGGGTTGAACGAGGCAAAGGGCAATCCCAGACTGGATATGGATGTCTGCGTCGCCATTAAGATGATTACGAGGCTTGGGAGCTCGTATCATCTGATGTTCAGGGGTATTGATATTACCATGAGGCTACCGAACATGAACCGTATAACGGTTCGTGTTCAGCAGAACTGGATCGTGGATCCCACACGTGAGGGAGGTCCTAGAGAGGCAGCTTCACCTCCTTCACCGCAGATGATTTCAGAGCACATACCTCCAGTTGAGCCGTCCGCCACTGATAGGCTGTCTACATCTGTCGGACTGTCTACTTCAGCGCCGCCAGATTCTTCCCTAGAGTAGATACAAGCCGAGTAACGAACAATGCGCGATGACATATCGCGTCTTGAGCAGGGATAGTCAAGGACACTCGAGTCCTTACATGCGATTGAGGAGCTGTTGCGGTGGCGTCTCCCGTCTTCATTGACACGACGTACCAGAGATGAGGAGGAGGATTCCGAGCATACAGAGACGGACTGATAGACTCTGTGAGTATCTTTATTTCATTCTTATGCGTTTAACATTATTCTTTGATATTACCCATGATATCTCACATCTATCCTATTTGCAAGCAGGATTTAGTAGATTTTATGCAGATACGAACACACACGGTGCTTTTATGCTTTCTTTGTGTGTGTGCGTTGTATCTTGATATATTGTGATTCATTTTTTGTATTTTACTTGACATTTGGTATTTGATTTGACATTGTACATATATGAAGGTATTGGACCTTAGGATCCTGAACATGGTATAGATGGGATGGTTTTGTACATATTTGATGTTCACCATATGTCTGGGATATTATTTGATAGTTTATGGTGCTGTGTTGGTGATTTTACACATTTTTAGAAGATATTTGATACATGTTCGATATTATAAGTGAATGGTAACTTTGAACTATAAACTGTGATTTTGATAGAGAAACATGACGGTATTTGGTATTTGAAACCTGTTTACCGTGTAAAATTTGAATATCTTTGATTTGGTATATTTTCTGGATTTTTCTGAGTCATGTTTCCCTCTTTTGATATAATTGTACAGGGTTTCGCCAATATTACAAAGGAAACTCTTGCAAAATTTTTTCTGAATTCCTTCATTGATTTAATGTTCATACACATGTAACAATTTAAGTCTAGGGTATTCTTTTTCATGTTTTGCTAGTCCTTCTAAGCTTTATTGAGATGAATTTTAAATGTTTATGATTTTTAAGGATACGCCACATTGTTTTTATCCTCAATTTTGAACTTAAAAAGCTTTTTGGGCATTTAATTGATGACTTATAAAATTTTTGAGATTTCATGTGGACTTAAATTGTTGAGTAAATTTGATTCTGGTATTGATAAAGTTTATATAGGGATTGTTATATATTCAAACGACATGTGCATAGTATTTTTGTACTTTAAGTTTAATTTATCTCCCATTGCTTAATAGAAAATTTGTATGGACAGAAATTTGGTGATATGTATATTTAATTTGAGATTTGCTCAAACTCCTCTAGTTGTATAATCTGAGGTTATGAGTTATCACTGGTCGGCTTTTTCCAGATTGAAAAAAAAAAAGAGAAAAGACTCCTCTACTTGGCACTGCGAAAAAATAATAGTGGTACCAAAGACATGAGTTGAAGTCTACAAATAAAAAAATGGAGAAAAAGAAAAAGTTATAGGCAAGGTAGATAGCTCTGCTGACTTTAAGATCAAGACTATGAGTTAAATTATACTGCTCTGCAGTATACTTCAAATAATGTTATAGTATATAACAGTTTAGAGATCAAATTGTATTAAAAATCTCTTATTTATAGTTTCACCAAGTGACTTGAAGTAAATTTCTATCTATTGATTAAAGAAGATTTATTAAACCTGAAAGTATTTGACGCTTAACATGTGTTGGATGAATATTATAACATGAATTATGAATTTTATCTTTCTTGGATTGTAAATTCTTCATGTTTTTACTGTGATCTCTCTTAAATTATTTAAGATCTGAAAAGTTGCTTGCCTGAAATGCAGACTGAGAACTTTATTGATCAAGGAACAATTGAGTGCCCCTTATCTTTACATTTTTTATACATATCAATGTATTGCTTGAAGATAAGCAAAATTCTATGTCTAGGGTATTTTGATGCGTTGTATTTACACCACATTTTTATCGATATTTTATACTAAATTTTAGGCTTAATTGCGTGATTTTGAGCTAATTTGAGTATTTTTACTTCACTTGGCACAGAATCTTTACTTTTCTCGGTCTTATTGAAAATGCGAGTAAAAAAGCATGAAAATAATGGATTTCATGAGTTTTGAAGCCACAGCATGATTTCCGAGGAGATCACGAGCTTACACGTCAAATTTGGAGAGAAAATGGTGAAAAATTCAACATTTACGGTCGTGGCCGTAAATCTGGGTCGGCAGTAATTTTGCGTTCGAGCAATGGGCAAAAAATGGCTAAATATAGAAATGCACATAAACTTTCATGGGTGAGGCCGTGAATCCATCACGGTCCATAAAACTTTCTGTGTATAAAGAGCTATACACACAGAAGCTTTTACGGCCTTAGCCGTTAACTTATTACGGACCGTGAAAACGTCCGCCCGTCGAGTTTTTCACTCGATTCTTTCCCGATTTGAATCGGATTTGAACCAAACTTTGCAGAAACGCTCCTTGATGGGTTCCGAACCGGTCAAGCTATAAAAGATCAGATTTTTCGAGGGTTAACGGATTTTTTGGGATGAAGACAACCGGCAGCGGTGACTAGGGCGAATTTCTGATTTCTGAGCAGATTCCGGCGAGATTTTACGCAAAAGACAATTTTGATTGGTTCTTCCTCATCAGCAGATCGAAGGGAAGCTAGTTTAATTATTGTTATAGTAAATTTCTTGCAAATTTTTAGAAGATTTATGCTTGTTCATCATATAAACATGCTTTCTTTTAAGAACATGAGCGAGTAAACCCTATTTCGGGATTAAGGGCTTAGCCCGATGATAATTACGAGTAAATCTGTATTCTTGCTCTTTTTATTTGATTTTGCTATCATGATTTGATTGAAATTGTGTTTAGTTCGTAATTTACACTGGCCGCGTATAATTGCGTATTAGACGTTGCGAGAAGTACCAGGAGGTGAATCGCAACGTCGGATCTATTTTAATTGAACCTACGAATCCAATCACGAGAGTAGTTTGGATTCATCTGAAGGTTATACAAAGCTTTTCATAGAACTTAAGGGGTCTAATTACGTTAATTATCACGAGAGTAGAGAGTTAACGTAATTCGATACCGGATTATACTTCAGGAGGAGGTAATCTGTATATTAGGAAAAGTTCCTTTCATGATGAATAATTTCTATTCAAAGAGCTATCTTTACTTGATTCGTATTCGTTAGTGTGGTGAAGCCTTGACATTCCGATCTTCCTGAAATTGAAACCCCCTTAATGCTGTTTTTGATATTGCTCGTACTTAGAGTTAAACACAACTCATTACTTGATTTCACCTAGATTCAAACAAGTTGAGAAGTTGGTAATTAACTACCTAACCCTCATTGGGAACGATAACTTTTTTTATTACTTCGATAAATCTGTGCACTTGCGGAGCGTATCACCTGTATTGTTGAATCTGCTACAATGGACTGCTTGAAGCTTTTCTAGCATACAACACCTCTATTCAGCATGAACACATAGCTGGACTGCAATCTAAAGTCATCTGAGTCCGACTAGAAAAAAGCATCAGTATACCCTTGGACACTAAGATCTTCTTGTCTACCATAGACAAAGAACAAGTCTTTAGTCTTCCTCATATACTTTAAGATATGTTTCATGGCTGTCCAATATTGGACACTTGGGTTAGATTGGCATTGACTGGTTATGCTTACAGCATAAGCCATATCTAGTCTGACACATAACATCACATACATGATCGATCCCACTATAGAAGCATAAGGGACTTGACTCATCTCCTCTTTCTTAGCCTGTGTAGAGGGACACTAGCTCTTAGAAAGACTGATACCATGCCTCATAGAAAGGTAACCCTTCTTGGAATTCTCCAAGCAAAATCTTTTTATTACCTTATCAATGTAAGTTCTCAGACTTAGGGCAAGGACCTTTTTGGATCTATCCGTGTAAATCCTCACGCCCAGAATATAGACGGCCTTCCCTTAGTCTTTTATCTCGAAATACTTCCCCAACCAACTCTATACTGTGTGAAGAGTAGGGACATTGCTTCCGATGAGCAGTATGTGATCGACATACAAAACCAAAAATATGACCAAACTCCCACTGAATTTCTTGTACACACAAGTATCATCTTTGTTCTTGATAAAGCCATAATCTCTCATGGCTTCGTCAAAACGAATATTCCAACTTCGAGAGGTTTACTTCAATCCATAAATGAATTTCTTTAGCCTGCATACTTTATGAGCATATGCTGTTGGTGTATATGCCCTAGGACCTAGTTTTGGTCAACTTATGTACTACTTGACATTGATATTTATATATCATTCTGGCATTGTCGTTATCATTGTTTGACTACACCTACGATTGTGTACTTACATGCTAATGTCCCTGGAGACAGATTGGATCTGTGCTCAAATAATTGTCCCCAGTCAATGTACCTCAGTGGATATGGGACAGCTCTGGTACTTGAGAGACTGGTATGTGGGCTGGTTAGGCACGTGGTGCTAACGCAGACACATGGGTATATCATTGGAGGATATACTGGATAGACCCGCTATGAGGCTATGACTTGGTGTCATGAGTTATCCTCATAAGTGACAGGAGATGCATTGATCCCTTGACTTGAGGTCATTGATCATTCTATATGGTTAGGGACTTGATTTGATACAACCTAACATCTTGCCGTAGCTGGGAGGTCATAACGGTTGTTATTGAGCATGTCACGACCCATATGAGAAGATCAATGGACAGACATAGGATTTGCCCCTTCCCTAGGGAAGTATGATATCCATGGAGCTCCTTTATGGTTCTATGACTGAGAATGTATGGCCATACCCAGGTGAGAACTTGTTTTAGTCATAGCTATGTGATTGGATGAAAACAAGTGGTGACACACTTGTCCAATCGGATATCAGTACGGCAAAGAGACTGTAATGCATCTGTACCTAGTTGCGATGATGGGGATGTCGATGTCGATATCCATTCCAATGACCTGGGTAGCAGCGATGCACTGCTAGGTGCCACTCACTGCTTGTGATGACCTCTGGTCAGCACTGCCAGCGTCAGAGGAACCTACAGGGTCGCACACCTTGATACTTGAGTTCTCGTATTGATCGGGAAACCTTATGATCGGGTTATTGGATAACTCGGATCTAATTGGGAGATTTCATCAGCGCCAATGGGCCTGATGAGATGGAAGAATGTTATTGGAGCCAAACTTCATTTTTGGCAGGTTGACCCGTATTTGACCATGGTTGGTCACATTTGGATTAGGGTTGCATTGGATTGGATCCAAGTGCTTAATCAACCCATGTAATGAAGTTTGGGCTAGCTCATTATCCAATGAGGCCCAATAACAAGTTCTCATGAAGAGATGAGAGGCTAAAAGGGTATAATGGGGAGAAACATGAACCATTAGGCGCCTAGGGGCATAATGGGGTCATGTTGGCGCCTTTGCTTCATTATGGAAGGAAAGGGCGCCTCCCCTCTCTTCCTAGGATGGAATGCATGCCTCTATGGCATTGCTTGGGGCGCAAGGCAAGGCCTTGGCGCACAAGGAAGGGCGTGGGGCACAATAAGGAATGGTTGAATGAGAATTATGGAAATGTCTTGGAGACTTTCCTTATCTCAAACCTCCTCATCCTAGCCCTACACTTGTCATGATCCTAGCCATTACCCTAACCGCCTTTTGCCCTATAAATGTGACCCTAGTCTCCCCCTCTTGTGGATGATCAATCCTTGAAGGCGTGAACACAAGAAGAGTGGCGAGTGCTTGGAGCAAAGGCGCATCTTCTTCCATAACCGTAAGCCTCTTCCTCCTTTCCTCTTGGCGCAAGGAGATCTAAGGCTTGGCGACTTGGATAGTTTCCCTCCTCACTTGGCGCATCTTTTCTCTAGGTGGCGCAAGTGAGTTAGAGTGTCTCCCTAAGGCTTGGATCTTCTTCCCGAGGCTAGCACCGGGCGTGGAAGAAGAGAACTCAAGAGATCCGTGTGTGCGAGACTGCAGAGGGCGCATACTTGGACGCCTACATCAGCATCGCTCCACATTGCTCCTAAGGTATTTACTAACTCATCGTGTCGACTCCCTTGCTTGCGATCTTCACTGGGTTTTTGGGACCGGCCTGTTTCGGGGACATTTTTCCGCTGCGAAAAATGTATGTCTATAACTCTGAAAAATTGTAAAATGTCCCCGGGGTTTCCCAACATATGCAGGGTGGACGAACCCTTCAAGCTGTGTCATAAATACATTCTCTAATAGATTTCCATTAAGGAAAGTTGTCTTCACATCCATTTGCTAGATCCCATAATCATAGAATGCAGCTAAAGCATTTTTCGAATGGATTTGAACATGGCAACCAGCGAGAAGATTTCATCATAGTCCACCTCGTGGACTTGCCTGAAACCCTTAGCCACTAGTCTACCTTTGAGGGTAACTATGTTATTATCCATGTCTGTATTCTTCTTGAAGACCCATTTATACGTTATGGGTTTTACCCCATTAGGCGACTTAACCAAATCCCTGACTTGGTTAGCAGATATGGAATCCATCTCGGACCTCATGGCATCTAGCCATCTCTTGGAGTCTGGTCCAGCGACTGCTTCCTCATAGGTCTTAGGTTCATCATCAATAGTGAGTGTGTCATCTTGTTGAGTTAGCAGCGACCCATACCTATCAGGTGCACGACGTACTCTCTCAGACCTACGTGGAGCCTGTGTATGAGCTACAGGTTAGGCCACAACTTGTGCAAGTGGCTCAGGTTCCATCCCAACTTCTGTGTCTTGTGGCTGACCTTGGACCTCGTTCAAGTCAAAACTTCTTCCATTGGTTTCTTTCAAGAGAAAATCTTTCTTGAGAAAAAAGCGCTATGAGAAACAAATATCTTGTTCTTTGTGGGATTAAAGAAGTAGTATCCTTTGGTTTCCCTAGGATACTCTACAAACATACATTTATCAAATCTAGGTTCTAGCTTGCTAGAACCCTGACATTTGACATAAGCCTCACATCCCTAGATCCACATAAATGTCAGCCTCAGTCATCACCCAATCCATAACTCAAAAGGAGTTTTGGGGATGCTTTTAGATGAAACGTTACTCAGTGTCTTAGAAACTGCCTCTAAAGCATATCCCTAGAAATATGGAGGAAGAGTTGCATGACTCATCATGCACCAGACCATGTCGAGCAAAGTCTGATTCCTCCTCTCAGACACTCCATTTCACTGGGGTGCCCCGGAGGGGTGAGCTATGAGATGATCCCACAGTCTTTCAGATAGTCAGCAAACTCATGGCTCAAGTACTCTCCACCTCGATCAGATCGAAGGGCATTTATGAATTGATTAAGCTGGTTCTCTACTTCACCCTTTAAACTTCTAGAATTTCTCTAAGGATTTAGACTTATGTCTAATTAGATAGACATAACCATATCTACTAAAATCATCAGTAAACGTGATGAAGTAAACATACCCACCTCTGGCTCGTTTGCTCAACAATCCACACACATAATGCGTTGTATTTACATCACATTTTACTTGTATTTTATAGGATATTTTGGGCTTATTTCATGATTTTATACTAATTTTAACCATTTTTACTTCACTTGGTATAGAATATTCACTTTCCTTGGTTTTTATGAAAATATAGGTAAAATGACCCAAAAATGATGGATTTCACGAGTTTTGAAGCCATGGCATGATTCCCGAGGAGATTATGAGTTTGCACATCAAATTTGGGGCAAAAAAAGTGAAAACCGCGACTTTCATGGCCTTGGCCATGAGTTTTCCGACCGGCCGTGAGTTCTGCATTCGAAGGGCGAAAATGCGGCGAAGTTAAAAAGTCCACAGAAACTTTCACGAGTGAGGCCGTAAATCCTTCACGGTCCGTGATTCTTTCTATGTACAAAGAGCCTTATTCACAGAAACATTTACGGCCGCAGCTGTAAAGTGTTTATGGGCCGTGAATTTTTTTCACCCCTTTAAGTTTTTCACTCAATTCGACTTCAAATCAAGCCGAATTTGAACCAAACTATCCATATTTGCTCCTTGAAGGGTTCCGGATGGATTAAAGTATAACAGAAAGAATTTTAGAGGGGTTGAGAAGACTCTTTTTGGACGAATACAAACAGCGACAATTGTTAGGGCAAGACGAGGTTTCAGAGCAAATTTACGGCGAGATTTCACACAAAAGAGAAGATTGATCACTTCTTCTTCATCTCAAGATCGAGGGGAAGCTTTTCTATTCATTTTCTTAGTGAAATTTTATATCTTTGATAGGATTCAATGCAAGTTTATACTATATACGTGCTGTTAATTTCGAACATGAGTGAGTAAACTTGATTTCGGGATTTTAGGAATGTAACCCACTGATATTATGAATTAATTATTTTATTTTCACTCTTTGCTATGATTATTGTGTCATGATTTGATTATAATTGTGTTCACTACGTAATTTACCCTGGCCAAGTACAATTGCGTCTTAGACGTTGCGAGAAGAACCGAGAGGTAAATCGCAACGTTAGATCTATTCTATTCAAACCTACAAATCCAATCACGAGAGTAGTTTGGATTTCTTTGAAGGATTACCATGGTTTTTCATAGAACTTAATGGGGTTAGTTACATTAATTGTCACGAGAGTAAGGAATTAGTGTAACTAAGTACCGGGTTATGCTTCGGAAGGAGGTAACTTGTACCCAAGGAAAAGTCCCTTTCATGATTATAATTTTCAGTTCAAAGAGTTTATTTTTATAAAATTCATGCTGTCTGTGTGGTGAAACCCTAATTCCCGACCTTCCAAAATCTGATTTTCCCTAAAACACTATTTCCGTTGCCTTTCGCACTAAGAGCCCAAAAACAATTGAAGATTTGATTAGCCTAGATTTAGACAAGTCATATAATCGGTACTTAACCGCCTGATCCTCGTAGGAACAATCTTAATTTTATTACTTTGATAAATCCGTGCACTTGCAGACGCATCAAGTTTCTGGCGCCAGTGCCGAGGATTAAGCTTGCCAATATCGACTTGATTGATAATTTTATTGTTTATATAAGTAGAACAGCATGTTTTAATTTATCTTCTGCTATCACCATAGGAATTGCATGATAGTGAAGAAGATAATAGACCGATAAAATCCAACGCTTAAATATCAAGCTCGTAAGCCTTCTGACGCGAAACCTCACTGTTCTGACTATCGTTGGAGCCGTGTTGTACCCACTCAGTGGGCACGTCCATCTATCTTCAGACGGTGTGGGATTACACCTGTGTGTTACAGAGTAGGGATTTATCCCTTCTCGTTGCTCAGCATAGCACATGGTGGTCCAGGGAGTAGGTCGGGTCAGCTTGACCATGTAGGCTACATATGTGGCGCATATGGTAGCACATGGGGGCAGCCATCTGTGGGGTCAGAGATTGTGTTGTACCAACTCAGTTGGCACAGTCTGCTGGACTGCCCAGATGAAGGGGAATCGCACGGGTTGGCGATTGGCTTGGACAGCCTACCAGAGATTAGTGCTTGTACTCTCTGTGCATCTTATCTCACCTGAGCGGGACGCGGAGACCAAGTATGAAATCTGGATCCCATCTCACTAAAAGAGTGTTTACTCTTTCGGACTGTTTAATGGATTTTTCAGTCAGATAAAATAGTGAGAAAAAGAATCTTTCTTAAGTCCTGATTGATTCTTAACATTGATACTGACCTTGCTGTTCTTGCATTGTTGTAGATACCTGCAGCAACGAACACCATGAACTTCAATGTGCGATCCCTACTGGAAAGGGAGAAGTTTGCTGGGCCGAACTTCTCTGACTGGTTTGGACACCTTAAGATTATTCTTAAGGCAGAGAGGAAACTGTATGTCCTCGAGACGGCGATACCGCCTCAGCCCGCTCCGAACGCCGCAAGGGCGGTTCGGGAAGCCTATGAAAAGCACGTCAATGATAGCATTGATGTCGCTTGCCTGATGTTAGCGTCTATGACGCCACCGCTGCAGCGTCAGCATGAGGATATGTCTGCTATAGACATGATAGCAAACCTCAAGATGCTGTATGCTGCACAGGCGAGGACTGAACGCTATAATTTGACGAAGCTCTTCTTTCAGAGCAAACTGGCTGAAGGGAGCCCAGTAGGAGCTCACGTGCTCAAGATGATTGGGCACAAGGAAGCTCTAGAGAAACTGGGGCATACCATCAACCAGGAGCTTGCTGTGGATATTATTCTGCAGTCTCTCCCGCCTTCATTCGACGCGTTCATTATTAATTTTAATATGAACAAAATCGATTGTACTCCGGCAGAGCTGCTGAATATGCTCCTCACTACTGAGGAGACTCTGAAGGGAAAGCCTTCGACCTCTGTCTTAATGGTTCCTTCCAGGAACAAGAAGAAGGGGAAGAAGGGCAAAGCCCCTGTCAAGAGCTACAGCAAGGCTCTGAAGCAGAAGGTGAAGCGGTCCAAGGAATACAGGTGTTTCCATTGTGGCCAACTAGGTCACTGGAAAAAGGACTGTAAAGCGCTCCAAGGAGATAAGAGGGGAAGCTTCGCTTCTGGCTCAGGTATTTATGTGACTGAGGTCATGTTTTCTTCTTCTATATCATGGGTGTTGGACACTGCATGTGGAGTTCACATTTGTTCAAATGTGCAGGAACTCAAGAGAAGAAGACAGGTGGGACAGCATGAGGTGGACCTACGCGTTGGAAATGGGGCACGGGTTGCTGCTGTTGCTGTAGGAGACTATTTCATTTCTTTACCATCTGGAATTGTATTGGAACTAGACAATTGTTACTTTGTTCCCAGCATTACTAAGAATATTATCTCCATTCCTGCTCTTGTCAGGAAAGGATTTTCCTTTGAATGCAATATTTCAAAGTGTGTTTTATCTTATGATAATATTGTTTATGCAACTGGTTCAATTAACAATGGGTTATACATGTTGGACATGGAATGTTCTATACAGAAAATTGATATTAAGAAAGCCAAGAATGCTGATGACAGCACCTTGCTATGGCATAGTCGTTTAGGCCATATTAACGAGAAACGCATTAAGCGGTTGCATGATCATGGACTGCTGGGATCATTCTCCTATGAGGAGATTGATACATGCAAGGCTTGTTTAATGGGTAAAATGACGAAGTCACCTTTTCCTCACAAAGGTCAAAGGGCTTCAGGTTTACTTGACCTTATACACAGTGATGTGTGTGGGCCATTTAGTAAACATGCCAGAGGTGGCTATCAGTACTTCATTACCTTTACTAATGATTTCAGTAGATATGGGTATGTCTATTTAATGAGACATAAAAGTGAATCTTTTGACAAGTTCAAAGAGTTCAAGAATGAAGTACAAAATCAGCTAGGCCGAAATATCAAGGCACTTCGCTCAGATCGAGGTGGAGAATACCTAAGTCATGCGTTTATTGACTATTTAAAGGAGTGTGGGATTATCTCACAGCTCACTCCGCCAGGAACACCGCAATGGAATGGTGTGTCCGAGAGGAGAAATAGAACGTTACTTGATATGGTTCGTTCTATGATGAGTCAGGCTACTCTTCCATATTCCTTTTGGGGTTTTGCACTGGAAACAGCTGCAAAAGTACTAAACCGAGTGCCATCCAAGGCCGTTTCTAAGACCCCATATGAATTATGGTATGGGAAACAGCCGAGCTTGACATTTATCAGGATCTGGGGCTGCGAGGCTTATGTCAAAAAGCTCGCCTCTGGGAAACTAGAGAGCAGATCTGACAAATGTATCTTTGTCGGTTACCCTAAGGAAACTAAGGGTTATTATTTCTTCGATCCCAAAGAGAACAAGGTATTTGTTGCTCGGACGGCCATATTTCTTGAGAAGGAGTTTCTTCTGCAAGAGGCCAGTGGGAGAGAAATAAAGCTGGATGAGAATCCAGAGGAAGGACAAAGTGATCAAGCACAGGTGGATGAGCCTGAGCCGGTAGATCAGGATATTGAACAACCTGAGGCTCAAATATCACGGGAACCGTGAAGATCGGGAAGGATTCGTCGACAGCCTGAGCGCTATGACGGAGTCTACATCATTGATAATGATGAACCCCTCACTTATGCGGATGCGGTCAGTGGACCGGAGTCAGCGAGATGGCTTGAAGCTATGCGCGCCGAGATGGACTCCATGTCAGATAACCAAGTCTGGGATTTGGTTGATCCGCCTCCGGGAGTAATCCCTATAGGCTGTAAATGGATCTTCAAGAAGAAGATTGACATGGATGGTAACGTAGTTACCTATAAAGGCAGGCTAGTTGCGAAAGGTTTCAAACAAATCTACGGGATAGATTATGATGAAACTTTCTCACCTGTAGCTATGTTTAAGTCTATTCGGATTCTTTTCGCGATAGCTGCATATTATGATTATGAGATTTGGCAAATGGATGTGAAAACAGCTTTCCTGAATGGAAATCTGGATGAGGATGTGTACATGACACAACCAGAAGGTTTCACTGATCCATCAGATCGTCATAAGATATGCAAGTTAAAGAAGTCTATTTATGGACTTAAGCAGGCATCAAGAAGCTGGAACATTCGTTTTGATGAATCAGTCACTGAATTTGGTTTCATCAAGAACGAGGATGACCCGTGTGTATATAAGAGGTTTAGTGGGAGCGTGATTACTTTCCTAGTCCTCTACGTCGATGATATCTTGATCATTGGAAACGACATTCCTGAAATGCATGCGGTTAAGGCATGGTTAAGGAAATGTTTCCAAATGAAAGATCTAGGAGAAGCAGCCTATGTGTTAGGTGTGAAGATCTACAGGGATAGATCTAAGAGGCTTCTCGGGTTGTGCCAGAGTACTTACATCGATAAAGTCCTGGAGAGATTTCATTTAGAGAATTCTAAACGAGGATATCTTCCAGTCAGACATGGTCTGAATCTTTCGAAGAGTCAGTGTCCACAAACACAGACTGAGAAAGAAGAAATGGACAATACGCCTTATGCTTCGGCTATTGGATCCATTATGTATGCGATGTTGTGTACTCGCCCAGACGTTGCTTACGGGTTAAGCGTGACCAGTCGGTTCCAAAGTAATCCAGGTCAGGCACACTGGATTGCAGTCAAGAACATCTTAAAATATCTGCGGAGGACCAAAGATATGTTCTTGATATATGGTGGTCAGGAAGAACTCAGTATTGAAGGATATACTGATGCTTCGTTCCAGTCTGACCAGGATGATTTCCGATCGCAATCAGGCTATGTTTTTAGCTTGAATGGAGGAGCAGTGGTGTGGAAGAGTTTCAAACAGTCAACTGTTGCTGATTCCACAACAGAAGCCGAGTATGTTGCAGCCTCGGAAGCATCCAAGGAGGCAGTGTGGATTCGTAAGTTCGTGAGAGAACTTGGTGTTGTTCCTTCGAGTGCAGATCCTTTGGTTATCTTCTGTGATAACACTGGGGCAATCGCACAAGCAAAGGAACCACGGTCGCACCAGAAGTCCAAGCACATACAGAGACGGTTTCACTTGATCAGGGAGATCATAGATCGCGGCGAGATCAAAGTCTGCAAGGTTCATACAGATGACAATCTGGCAGACCCGCTTACCAAGCCTCTGGCGCAGCAGAAGCATGAGAAGCACTGTAATAACATGGGTTTGAGATTTCTCAACCATTAGATTAAGTGCAAGTGGGAGATTGTTGGGGTATGCCCTTAAGCCTAATGTTTGAGGCCTTGGGAATGTAACAGTATCATGTAATAAACTCTTATGTTTATGAAGGCATGGTTGTTATTCAGGTTGTTACCTTGTCTGCTGTAATAAGTGTACTTCTGAATAATGTCTCAAAGCTGTTCAGCTAGGCTGACATGCAGTAAAGTCCTTAGTCGAGATATCTTGGTGAACATGAGACAGCCTTGATATGATTGAGACTAATATGTGTTCTAATCTTATAGGATGCTTCGAGCATGGAATAAGATGTAGACTCATGGGTACATTGGATGTACTGGACAGACCCTACTAGGATATTCAATTGTTTGTCACAATGTGAATATTCCTTGATTGCGACAAGTGGCACATTTCCTCTGACTTGAGATCACTTGTGTTTCTAAATGATGATTGTCATTGTTTTGAGGTAGTTCAATATCATTTGAAACAGAATGATTATAGACTATCTTGGATAATGAACTTGAGTCAGGTTAGGGCACTAGTGATAGACAAAGGATTGCCGTCTCCTTGTTTAAGGAGTGTGATGTTCTTAAGGGGCCCCCTGGATGAGATGATTGAGAAAGTGTATGGCCATACCCAGGTGACAGTGATCATCTGATCTAATCATGCTCATCATATTGGAGTTACAAGCTTGACACGCTTGTCCAATAAGAACATCCAGTGGCAAAGGACATATGTATGCCTAGTGAAGTTGATTCACACTTGTGCTGTTTTTGGGTGTAGTCTTGGAAGACTCTTTCCTTTATATCGGGAGACAGTGATGTGTTGCTAGATACCCCTCACTGATCGTGATAACGTGAGTTATCGTTACCGACATTTAAAGGAAACCCTTAGGGTCGCACAATTTGATGATATGGCTTACTTAAGTCAGATCGTGTGGACTGAATTGTTTGAGTTCAGTTTAAAGGGATTTAATCTCTGATTGTAAGTGAGATCTGGTCTGATCATGTTTGATTGATTGGGGCTTGAGATCGGTAAGCTTCGATTGAGAGATTGGATGCTAGATCGATGAGATCAAGAGCATCAAGAGATCAACGGTTAGATCTGGAGCCTTAGGGTTTAATTTAGATCTACACTGGATTGCTTGGCTTGGTTCTTAAACCGAACCAAAATTGAACCGGCTCATTAAAGAGCGCTTGGTTCAAATAGAGAACAATTTGCGATTGGGAAATGTTCATGGTCGCATGAAGAAGTGGCTTACTATTTTTAGAAGCCATGTTCACACGTCTCATGTCGCCACTTGCGCTCTCCTATTCTTGCTCTCGCCCCTTCCTCTCGTCACAACAAGTATTCTCGTGTGGTGAAGGCGGACGAGGAGTAGAAGAAGTTTTTCGCCAAGCAGGTCATCTCATCTCCCTTCACGGATTGGGACTCTTGGAGAGCTTTGCTAGCACAAAGATCGACAAGGAGAAAGTCTTTCTCATCTTGTGTGCGTCATCTCTGGAGGAAAGCCATTTCGCTTTCTGCTTCCAAGACGCCATCTAGAAATGGCATCGGTATGATTTCTTTCTTGCATACAAAAGATTTAATGTTGATTATATAAGATGCATTCGATCCCTAGAAACCCCTTCCGCTGAATTCCATATGCGCCTATTAGGGTTTCACCGCCCCTCTTGGGGACTTACACAAGCCAGCACTGATGACAATGGTTCAACAAAACCAGTTTAGGGGTTTCCCAAACCAGGATCCTAACCTTCATCTTGCTGTGTTTCTAGAATATTGTGACACCGTTAAGGTAAATGGTGTATCTTCTGATGTGATAAGACTAAGACTGTTTCCAATTTCTCTCAAGGATCGCACTCGGGCTTGGTTGTATTCTCTTCCTACTAGATCAATTACTACTTGGGACAAACTTTCACATGCTTTTGTAATCAAATATTTTCCAATAAGCAGGACAGTTCAGCTGAGGAACATGATTACATGCTTTGGAGAAAGAGAGGGAGAGTCACTCTACGATGCATGGGATCGTTTCAAAGAGCTCCAGCGCATGTGCTCTTATCATGGGCTTGAGAAGTGGGTCCTAATCCATATCTTCTATAATTGATTGGACTACAGCATAAAGCTCACGGTGGATGCTACTGCTGGGAGAGCTATCATGAGTAAATTACTACATTCCAATAATTTAATCTAGACTTTAAATAAATGATTGTTTCTCACTATTTTAACAGATTGACAACCCTCAAAAAGTCAATTCAGGAAACTACAAAATTTCCCTAGTGAGATTGGATCCTTGTTTCTAACACGGCCTTGCATCCCGCTAGGGTGGGATGTATTGCATGAGGTGACGCATATATCCCAAAGTGAACATGCCCGACCAATTGCAACTAGGCAATTCCCCTTCTCAAGATAGTTCAGGCATTTTTGTGCCTAGTTGACGCAGCGGATGTGGGGCCTTAATTCCGTACTCTAGGGGGAACGAGACGATGATGCAGAAAGCGAGAGAGGGTCTTGAGGCAAGGGAAGTGAAACGCGAGCGAACGCAAAAATCCGAGAGAACCAATGAGAAACACGATTAGACAGATATGTAGAGCCAATTTTTTTTTCGTGTGCAAGCGCGCGCAGCCGGAACCTTTATGATGCTACGAAGGCAGCGATTCGCAGGCCCAAGACTCGAAGCCGGAAGCGCAGGAAGTGAACACAATGTTTTGAAAAGGACCCGGAGCTCAGGGAGGGTTCTCTGGGTGTTTTGATTGAATGCAGGAAATAGCGAACTACAAGGACGAGAGAACTCTAGGCGAGCTTCTCGGAGTTGGATGACCTAGGACTTCGCGTGGGGGAAGGCAACTACTACAACCAAGCTGAAAAACAACACAAGCCCTCAGCCCTCTTTTATAGATCAAGAGGGAATGAGGGTCACATGCACAACACATGAGGGTAGTTGGAGAAGCCAACCCCTCTAACTACCTAAAAGAAGGTCAATATTCCTTCAAACAAACTAAAACAGCATGATAACAAACTTTTGCAGGGGAATAAGCCAAGGGGTGGGGCGCATGAGCTGAGGCGTGTGGGCCGTTGAACGGGCCGCCTTCGATGGGCTACACCATTTCTGAACACGCGACCACGAAGCAGCAGAATCGGCTGATTGTGGGCTGATTCTGAACATTAGTGGCGATCTCTTGGGCCGAGTTGAGGACCCGGTTATTATAGCGATCGATGGTGGCGTCCGGTGGGGGTCCTCGAGGGAGAGTGGCCATGGGCTGAATGGGCTCCGAAGATGCAGGTGAGCCCTCGTGGATGGACTGGACGGGGCAAGTTGTGGCGGATGAGGGGCTTACCAACCCTACAAAACGGTCCGGAGGGTGCGAGGACCGTTGCGAGCGTCGAACCGGATGAAGAATGGTGCCTTTGCATTTCCTAGGACTGAACACGGCCTGACCGTGCTCGTTGTCACGGTCGTGTTCAGCGCCTGGATCTCTGGTCATGGTAGACATGGGAAGGGGCACGGCCGTGTCCTTGGTCATGTCGGCGTTCGCGGTTTCGGACGACCGTGTCATGGCCATGTCGGGGAACACGGCCTGGCCGTGTTGTTGTTGAGCAGGTTTCACGGCATTACCGTGATGAATATCACGGCCCCGTATTTTGAGGTCAAAATCCACAGAATGTTTGGTCACGGCCGTGTCGGGGAACACGGCCTGGTCGTGCTGGGGTTCGCTGAAGATGTCTGGCAGTGTGCTAATCACGGCTCGCCCGTGTTTGGCGGCGACAACTTTTCCCGAGACTTTCACAGGTGGAGGCACGGGCAAAGCTGGGGCTGTGAAGTTCTCAGTCTCGGTGAACATGGCCTGGTCGTGTCGGGGAGCATAGCCGTGATGGGCCGTGATGTCTCATATTTTTATAGTCTTTTAGACCTATATTTACCTGTGAATCGAGACCTATTTTCATGTTTTTATATCTCTTTTCGGCTTATTTCATTGATTTTCTTCAGAAGCTTCACCTCTTGTCATGTTTGATAAATACAGGATAATTCACTCATTTCTGGAACTATTTGGAGGTATATTTATGTCCCCGAGTGAATCAGGAACCTTGACGAGAAGTTTGGCTTCAAACGGAGTTAATTTCCAGAATTATAGCCGAGGCCCTAATCTGCATTATGGCTATAATTTCCAATTTGAATTCTCAAGAAACCCGTCTTTATTCAAGCATAATCATATTCCAAAGGCGTGCTCTCAATTTTCTCAAAAGAAGCCTTTCGGAAGATGAAAACTTCGACAAAAGACATTATGGGTATAGCCGTAATTTCACCTTGCTCATAATCTTCACATCGGCGACCTTTGATACCATATTATAGCCGGAATTCAAGTCAAGTCAAAGGTCAACTCACCCGCAAAATTTCAAACGAAATGGAGTTCGCTACAAAGATTACCGTCATGTCCATAATCCTCATTACACCCGTAATGGTAGCATTAAGTGTATCGGCGGGCTGCAATAAATAGGCCGTAACTTTTCCGTTACAACTCCGATTTGGGCGTTTTTTATGTCATTACGAAGAGCTTTTAATGGCCCACAAGTTCATGGATGTTTCAGGAGTTGAAGAGAATCGACGCCAACATTACAACCATGCCCGTGATCTCTATTACACCCATAATCTCTCTTGCGCAGCCTAAAATTAAAAGAGCCATAACTTTGTCATTATAGCTCCGTTTTGGACGTTTAAGGTGTCAAAACATAGCTAATTAAAAGGGCTTTAATGCTGGCATATCAAAGGGCACCTCAGAAATGATAAAAGGGGTTGAAATCACTGAGGAACGCAGCGCCCAGTTGGGGCTCAAGGGGGCTAGCGAATTTTGCAAAGGGAAGTTCTTGGAGACTTCAAGGGAGGAGGAAGGAATGGTACATCATGCTAGAAGACTTGAAGGAATGTTGCAACGCTTCTGCAGAAGAGTTTGCTTCCTTTTTCTTGGATCTTCTCTTTAGTTCTTTCTAATCCTTTAGAGATTGTACTGAATCGACGTCATGCTAGCTAATCTTCTCTATCGGAACAAGGGTGTATTTTAGTTGTTTGGATCTTGTTTTCGAACTTGTTTTCTCGTAGCTAATGTAATTTTACCTTGTGTTTATTCGATCTGTGCTGTTTTATTGCTAGTATTGCCTTGATCACGCAATTACCTTTTTTAGGCGTCGCAAGAAGGACCGAAAGGTGAATTGCGACGCTAGATCTGCCTTATCGATCATGCTCTGACCTGTCAAGAAATTGGGCAGGATTTGTGTGAGGAAACTTATAATATCTCTGAACCCAATGGATCAATCTAGGTACGGTGAGCCACGAAAGTAGGACGCCGATCTAGATTGATACTGGATTACACCGTCGAAAGAAGGTAATATGTACCATTAGATATTTCCTTGAACACTTTTAATATTGCGTGGTTATGATTTTATCTTGTTTGATTTTAAGATCCATCAACGAGATGCGCTCGAAGTTCCGATGTCTCTAAACCTTGTTTTATATCCAAAACTTTCACTTGCTTGATTCGGCTAGCAATTGTATTTAGTTGTAGTTTGATTTACTTTATAAAAACCCAAAATATTCTCTTGATCGTCTAGCTATTGATTCGTAATCACTCGGTACTTGATCACTGTCCCTGTGGGATCGACATCTAAAGTACTACTACGACAAAGCCGTCACGCTTGCGGTTAGTAGTACAGTAAAGTAAACATCAGGCCACTGGAATCTCAGCCGTGGCGGAGGCTATGTCGGCGTTCGCGTCTGTGGCCGACCGTGTCACGGCCGTGTCGGGGTCTGTAGGGCTCCTTTTGCGCCGAAATTCGTGGGGTTTCTTCCTCCAGTTCTGGGGAGTCTCTCCAAGTGTCTTCTGGAGGGAATGGGCCCTCCTCATAGGCGTCTATGACTCCGTCACTAGCTAAGCTAGAACAACATAAAACCCTAACCTCTTAAGGCTGCCTCTAGAATTATTCATTATGTGTTCTTCACACATATGAAAGATCTAGTCAAGTCTAACATGACCGTTTTGCCCAGGGCCAACAGTTTCCTTATGAGGGTGCGCCCAGGTTTTTAACTGAACTAGGAAAACTATTATCACCACACGCCTCCTAAAGATAGATGGGTGTATCCCACTAAGGTGAAAAATAGTGCACAACACTATCGATTGATAGTTTAATGAGGGTTACGCGTCAGAAGGTTATCACTAGATTTGATATAATTTAGAGAGGGTTTTTGTGGTCTCATACCACTTTAGTTTTATCTTATGTCTAATCTTACATGTACCAGAGCTGTCCCTTATCTACTCAAGTACTTGACTGGGACATAAGTTCAAGCACATATCCAATCTGTCTCAGGGACATTATCATGCAAGTACATAGTCGCAGATATAAACATAGCATAATAAAGACAATGCCAGAATGATATATAAAATATCAATGTCAAGTAGTACAAGATAGACCAACAATGGGTCCAAGGGCATAAACACCAACACTAGCAACTCCAAAGCTCTAAGCATTCAGCCCATGCCACCAAGCCGTCGCCCCCTGCTCTGAGTGGTTCAAGGTCTTGCTCCAAACCCTAGGTGCGCCATCTAAGTCTTCAGCTCCAGGGGTGAGCCCCAAACTCTAGAGGCACCTCCTAGGAAATGCTAGGCACGCTCCATGGTTCGGCCAGCCCCTAAGTGCATCTGTGCTCACTCGCAAACCCTAGGCTCCTCCTAGGGTTCGACCAATACATCCTTGTCGCTGCCTTCCTTAGAGTGCACCACCAAGGTTGGATAAGCCACCAAGAGGTTGTACCAACTCCTTGTTCAGCTCTAAACCATAAGGTGCACCTCTAGGAAAACCCTAGAAGCCACTAAGGTTTCAGCCAAGAAGGACTTGTGCCACGAGGAGGAAGAGATCTTCCCTAATCTTCAACTCAAACTATTTTACAATACATGAATTAAAATAAAGGAGAAAGCAGCACGTAGGCCTCATAAGAATGCTTCCCAGGCATGCAATAGGGCTTGTCAATAACTATATCAAATGCATCAGCAAAAGGCACCTAAACATGCTCTTTCTACATGCAATGAAAAACCAACAATAATTAAATTTTAGTTTTTCATTAATAACATGTTCATCAGTTCTCAGTGACTCCTCATAAATCTTGGATTTTCGTTTCTCTCAGGAGACATCAACACTCATAAAAGACCAACGAGTAATGGGGTCATAGCAGCGATACCTTTTCTGAGTACGACTATATCCCAAGAAAACACAACGAGTAGCCCAAGGCTGCAATTTGTCACGAACGGGGTTAGGAACATGCACAAAACAAACACAACCAAATACACAAGGAACAAGAGGAAACGCAGATTGTTGAGGATAGAGGATAGAGAAAGGAGACTTGCCCTATAGGGGTTTCATGGGAACATAATTGACCAGAAAGGCGGCGGTGAGTACAACATCACCCCAGAATTGATGAGGAATATGCATATGAAATAGAAGGGACCGAACCACATCAAGAAGGTGACAATTCTTGCGTTCAGCGATACCATTTTGTTGAGAAGTATAGGGACAAGTAGTCTGGTGGATGATACCCCTGTCACGACAGAAAGACTGAAATTGAGTGTTAGCATATTCTAAGGCATTATCTAAACGAAGAACTTTCATAGGGGTATTAAACTGAGTTTTGATTTCTTCATAGAAAATGTGAAATACATCAAAGAGTTCAGACTGACACTTTAACAAAAACAACTAGCACATACGAGAATGATCATTGATAAAGGTGACAAAATAACGATGACCCTCCTTAGTAAGAACAGGACTTGGACCCCATATATCTAAGTAAACCAGATTAAAGAGGGCACCACTCGGTGCATGACAACGTAAAGGGAAAGACACACGATGATGTTTGTGTTGGGGTATGCCCTTAAGGCTAATGTTTGAGGCCTTGGGATTGTATCAGTATCATGTATATAAACTCTTATGTTTATAAAGGCAATGGTTGTTATTCAGTATGTTACATTGTCTGCTGCAATAAGTGTGCTTCTGAATAATGTCTCAATGCTGTTCAGCTAGGCTGACATGCTGTAATGTCCTTAGTCAAGATATCTTGGTGAACATGAGACAGCCTTGATATGATTGAGACTAATATGTGTTCTAATCTTATAGGATGCTTCGAGCATGGAATAAGATATAGACTCATGGGTACATTGGATGTACTGGACAGACCCTACTAGGATATTCAATTGCTTGTCACAATGTGAATAATCCTTGTTTGCAACAAGTGGCACATGTCCTTTAACTTGAGATCACTTGTGTTTCTAAATGATGATTGTCATTGTTTTGAGGTAGTTCAATATCATTTGAAATATAATGGTTATAGACTATCTTGGATAATGATTATGATTCAGGTTAGGGCACTAGTGATAGATATAGGATTGCCGTCTCCTTGTTGAAGGAGTGTGATGTTCTATAGGGGCCCCCTAGATGAGATGATTGAGAAAGTGTATGGCCATACCCAGGTGACTATGTTCATCTGATCTAATCATGCTCATCATATTGGAGTTACAAGCTTGACCCGCTTGTCCAATAAGAACATCCAGTAGGTAAAGGATACATGCATGCCTTGTGAAGTTGATTCACACTTGTGCTGTGGTTTGGGTGTAGTCTTGGAAGACTTTTTCCTTTATATCGGGAGACAGTGATGTGTTGCTAGATACCCCTCACTGGTCGTGATAACGTAAGTTATCGTTACCGACATTTAAAGGAAACCCTCAGGGTCACACAATTTGGTGATATGGCTTTCTTGAGTCAGATCGTGTGGACTGAATTGTTTTGATTCAGTTTAAAGGAGTTTGAACTCTGATTGTAAGTGAGATCGGGTCTGGTCATGTTTGATTGATTAGGGCTTGAGATCGGTAAGCTTCGATCGAGAGTAGTGATGCTAGATCGGTGAGATCAAAGGCATCAAGAGATGAACGGTTAGATCTTGAACCATTTGGTTCAGAGAGATCTAGACCATGGCTTGGGCTGGTTTGGTTTGGTCTTTGTACCAAACGCATTGAACCGTTGGATTGAACCGGTTCACACATGTGTGAACGCATGGTTCATGATGAAAGCGTTTTTGGGCGGTTTGCATGGATTTAGGCGCATGGCTTCATGACTTTCCAAAATTGGAAGTCATGTAACGCCACTTAACTTGTAAACGCCAAAACGCATTTCGGTTCTGATTTTTTTGTGTGGCCGATCCACTCTCGTGTAGATTGGAGTTCACGCAAGCAAGTGGGAGAGCTTCATCGCCCTAGCAAAGATCTCATCTTCTCCACACAAGGACAACTTGGCACTTTTGCTAGCACAAGAGGTGCGCAAGAAGGAAGTCTTCATCACTTTGGTGTGTGTCTTCTTTGGAGAAGATCCCCTTCGATCTTTACTTCCAAGTCGCCATCCACTCATGGCTATGGTATGAATTACTTCTTATCTATACAAGTTATGATGTTGATCATATGGCATGCAAAAGATCCCAACAAACCCTATGCTTCCTTGCGCAATTCATGATATGCGCCTACTTAGGGTTTCGCCCCCCTCTTGAAAGGGGTTTCTTCAATTGGTATCAGAGCAGGCTTTATGCATGCTAATATGATTGCTATGTTTGCTCTTGTGATCCATGCTTGCGCAAGTGTTTAGATCTAATAGTTTCTTCATGCGAAAATAAGATGTATACCTTGTTGGTGGCGCATGTTGTTTGTTTATGCTTTCGCATGACTTGTTGTTGGCGCTTGGTTCATGTTGTTTATCAAAACTTAACTTGCGCGCCTATGATTAGATCTAAGATGCGCCTATTGTAAACCCTTAGACGGGTTGATGGGGTTGAAAGCATCATCTAGTATAGATCAAATTAGTCTGATCAGACCATCTGACAGCCTAGATGGGTTGACCAGATAGCACCTGTGCGCAAGCACGAGGTGGCTATAGGTTGACTGCATCAAAGGCGTGTAGCGAGGTCTGGTTGAGACGACTAGTGAACACACATGAGTTAGGCCCGGGGTCACACCCGCTTGCCAGAACTCATGAGGGTTGTTCAGCCCTTGGCGCATGCATGGTTGACCATTAGGTCAACTCGAGTCAGTTAGGACTTGGTGCATGCAAGGGCAGTGGATCTGACTAGATTGATGAGTGGATCCCTATCAATGGACCGTTGTAAGGTTGCAGGGCACATAAGAAAATTAAATTGATGCCAATGGGTTTTCAAAATTTTATTTTCTTTGTAATGGATCACATGTTGATTGAATGATGCCATGATGCTTGTTTATTTAATCTTATGTAGGTTGCCCTTTTAATGTGTGCTGTGCTGGGGCCTGCGAGCCTGGTAAATTATTATTTTTGTGATCTGCGAATCACATTTTTAATTAATTTATTGTATAATTGACCTGCGAGTCAAGCTTGTCTAGATAGATTAAAATGTATTTTAATTAGACAAGAGCACAAAAGCACACATCGCAGAGGAGCATTCAGCTGGTGGGCGCACCTGAGCTGCATTGAGCGCTAGGGCCCTGGGTTGGACCAGATGAGATGCAAAAGACCCAAGAAGAGCAAGTGAAGACTTAAGTTGATTTAAGGTCTTACTTAGGCTCTATGGGCTTTTACCACATAAGATCCATGCTTTCTTTTATTTTCAAATACTTAGAATTGCATGAGTTATTTATCTTCTGCTATAGCCATAGGATTTGCCTGATAGTAAGAAGATAAAAGACCGTTAAAATCCAACGCTAAAATATCAAGCACGTAATGCCTTCTGGCGCGAAACCTCACTGTTCTGACTATCGTTGGGGCCGTGTTGTACCCACTCAGTGGGCACGCCCATCTATCTTCAGACGGTGTGTGATTTCACCTGCGTGTTACAGAGAAGGGATTTATCGCTTCTCGTTGCTCAGCATAACACGTGGTGGTCCAGGGAGTAGGTCAGGTCAGCTTGACCATGTAGGCTACATATGGGGCATATGTTAGCTATATGGAGGCAGCCATCTGTGGGGTCAGAGACTGTGTTGTACCAACTCAGTTGGCATAGTCTGCTGGATTGCCCAGATGAAGGGGAATCGCACGGGTTGGCGATTGGCAGGGACTGCCTACCAGAAATTAGTGCTTGTACTCTCTGTGCATCTTATCTCGGCTGAGCGGGACGCGGAGACCAAGTATGAAATCTGGATCCCATCTCACTAAAAGAGTGTTACTCTTTCGGGCTGTTTTGCTGGATTTTTCAGCCAGATAAAATAGTGAGAAAAAGAATCTTTCTTAAGTCCTGGATTGATTCTTAACATTGATACTGACCTTGCTGTTCTTGCATTGTTGTAGATTCCTGCAGCAACGAACACCATGAGCTTCAATGTGCGATCCCTACTGGAAAGGGAGAAGTTTGCTGGGCCAAACTTCTCAGACTGGTACGGACACCTTAAGATCGTTCTTAAGGCAGAGAGGAAACTGTATGTCCTCGAGACGGCTATACCGCCTGAACCCGCTGCGAACGCCGCAAGGGCGGTTCGGGATGCCTATGAAAAGCATGTCAATGATAGCATTGATGTCGCTTGCCTGATGCTAGCATCTATGACGCCACCGCTGCAGCGTCAGCATGAGGATATGACTGCTATAGAAATTATAGCAAACCTCAAGATGCTGTATGCTGCACAGGCGAGGACTGAGCGCTATAATTTGACCAAGCTTTTCTTTCAGAGCAAACTGGCTGAAGGGAGCCCAGTAGGAGCTCACGTGCTCAAGATGATTGGGCACAAGGAGGCTCTGGAGAAACTGGGGCATACCATCAATCAGGAGCTTGCTGTAGACATTATTCTGCAGTCTCTCCCGCCCTCTTTCGATGCGTTTATTATTAACTTTAATATGAACAAAATCGATTGTACTCCGGCAGAGCTGTTGAATATGCTCTTGACTACTGAGGAGACTCTGAAGGGAAAGCCTTCAACCTCTGTCTTAATGGTTCCTTCCAGGAACAAGAAGAAGGGGAAGAAGGGCAAAGCCCCTGTCAAGAACTACAGTAAGGCTCTGAAACAAAAGGTGAAGCGGTCGAAGGACAACAGGTGTTTCCACTGTGGCCAGCTGGGTCACTGGAAAAAGGACTGTAAAGCGCTCCAAGGAGACAAGAAGGGAAGCATCGCTTCTGGCTCAGGTATATTTGTGACTGAGGTCATGATATCTTCTTCTTCTATTTCATGGGTGTTGGACACTGCATGTGGAGTTCACATTTGTTCAAATGTACAGGAACTCAAGAGAAGAAGACAGGTGGGACAGCATGAGGTGGACCTACGAGTTGGAAACGGGGCACGGGTTGCTGCTGTTGCTGTAGGAACTTATTACATCTCATTACCATCTGGATTTGTACTAGAACTGGATAATTGTTATTTTGTTCCAAGTATTACTAAAAATATTATCTCTATTCCTGCTCTTGTCAGGAAAGGATTTTCCTTTGAATGCAATATTTCAAAGTGTGTAATTTCTTATGATAATATTGTTTATGCTACTGGTTCAATTAACAATGGGTTATTCATGTTGGACATGGAATGTTCTATACAAAACATTGATAATAAGAAAGCCAAGTATGCTGATGATAGCACCTTGCTATGGCATAGTCGTTTAGGCCATATTAACAAGAAACGCATTAAGCGGTTGCATGATCATGGACTGCTGGGATCATTTTCCTATGAGGAGATTGATACATGCAAAGCTTGTTTAATGGGTAAAATGACGAAGTCTCCCTTTCCTAATAAAGGTCAAAGGGCTTCAGGTTTACTTGACCTTATACACACTGATGTGTGTGGGCCGTTTAGTAAACATGCCAGAGGTGGCTATTCGTACTTCATTACCTTTACTGATGATTTCAGTAGGTATGGTTATGTCTATCTAATGAGACATAAGAGTGAATCTTTTGACAAGTTCAAAGAGTTCAAAAATGAAGTACAAAATCAGCTAGGCCGAAATATCAAGGCACTTCGTTCTGATCGAGGTGGAGAATACTTGAGTCATGCGTTTACTGACTATCTAAAAGAGTGTGGGATAATCTCACAGCTCACTCCGCCAGGAACACCGCAATGGAATGGTGTGTCCGAGAGGAGAAATAGAACGTTACTTGATATGGTTCGTTCTATGATGAGTCAGGCTACTCTACCTTACTCCTTTTGGGGTTTTGCACTGGAAACAGCTGCAAAGGTACTAAACCGAGTGCCATCCAAGGCCGTTTCAAAGACTCCATATGAGTTATGGTATGGGAAACAGCCTAGCTTGACATTTATTAAGATCTGGGGTTGCGAGGCTTATGTCAAAAAGCTCGCCTCTGGGAAACTGGAGAGCAGATCTGAGAAATGCATCTTTGTCGGTTACCCTAAGGAAACTAAGGGTTATTATTTCTACGATCCCAAAGAGAACAAGGTATTTGTTGCTCGGACGGCCATTTTTCTTGAGAAGGAGTTTCTTCTGCAAGAAGCCAGTGGGAGAGAAATAAAGCTGGATGAGAATCCAGACGAAGGACAAAGTAGTCGAGCACAGTTGGATGAGCCTGAGCCAGTGGATCAGGTTATTGAACAACTTGAGGCTCAGATATCACGGGAACCGCGTAGATCGGGAAGGATCCGTCGACAGCCTGAGCGCTATGACGGAGTCTACATCATTGATAATGATGAACCCCTCACTTATGCGGATGCGGTCAGTGGACCGGAGTCAGCTAGATGGCTTGAAGCTATGCGAGCCGAGATGGACTCCATGTCAGATAACCAAGTCTGGGATTTGGTTGATCCGCCTCCGGGAGTAATCCCTATAGGCTGTAAATGGATCTTCAAGAAGAAGATTGACATGGATGGTAACGTGGTTACCTATAAAGGCAGGCTAGTAGCGAAAGGTTTCAAACAAATCTACGGGATAGATTATGATGAAACTTTCTCTCCTGTAGCCATGTTCAAGTCTATTCGGATTCTTTTCGCGATAGCTGCATATTACGATTATGAGATCTGGCAGATGGATGTGAAGACGGCTTTCCTTAATGGAAAACTGGATGAGGATGTGTATATGACACAACCTGAAGGTTTCACTAATCCATCAGATCGTCATAAAATATGCAAGTTAAATAAGTCCATTTATGGACTTAAACAAGCATCTAGAAGCTGGAATATTCGTTTTGATGAATCAATCTCTGAGTTTGGTTTCATCAAGAACGAAGATGACCCGTGTGTATATAAGAGGTTTAGTGGGAGCGTGATTACTTTCCTAGTCCTCTACGTCGATGATGTCTTAATCATTGGAAACGATATTCCTGAACTACATGCTGTTAAGGCATGGTTAGGAAAATGTTTTCAGATGAAAGATCTAGGAGAAGCAGCCTATGTATTAGGTGTGAAGATCTACAGGGATAGATCTAAGAGGCTTCTCGGGCTGTGCCAGAGTACTTACATCGATAAAGTCCTGGAGAGATTTCATTTAGAGAATTCTAAAAGAGGACATCTTCCAGTCAGACATGGTCTGAATCTTTCAAAGAGTCAGTGTCCACAAACACAGACTGAGAAAGATGAAATGGACAATACGCCTTATGCTTCGGCTATTGGGTCCATTATGTATGCGATGTTGTGTACTCGCCCAGACGTCGCTTACGGGTTAAGCGTGACCAGTCGATTCCAAAGTAATCCAGGTCAGGCACACTGGATTGCAGACAAGAACATTTTAAAATATCTGCGGAGGACCAAAGATATGTTCTTGATATATGGTGGTCAGGAAGAACTCAGTATTGAAGGATATACTGATGCTTCGTTCCAGTCGGACCAGGATGATTTCCGAACGCAATCAGGCTATGTTTTTAGCTTGAATGGTGGAGCAGTGGTGTGGAAAAGTTTCAAACAGTCTACTGTTGCTGATTCCACAACAGAAGCCGAGTATGTTGCAGCCTCGGAAGCATCCAAGGAGGCAGTGTGGATTCGTAAGTTCATTCAGGAACTTGGTGTTGTTCCTTCGAGTGCAGATCCTTTGGTTATCTTCTGTGATAACACTGGAGCTATAGCACAAGCAAAGGAACCACGGTCGCACCAGAAGTCCAAGCACATACAGAGACGGTTTCACTTGATCCGGGAGATCATTGATCGAGGCGAGATCAAAATCTGCAAGGTCCATACAGATGACAATCTGGCTGACCCGCTTACCAAGCCTCTGGCGCAGCAGAAGCATGAGAAGCACTGTAATAATATGGGTTTGAGATTTCTCAACCATTAGATTAAGTGCAAGTGGGAGATTGTTGGGGTATGCCCTTAAGGCTAATGTTTGAGGCCTTGGGATTGTATCAGTATCATGTATATAAACTCTTATGTTTATAAAGGCAATGGTTGTTATTCAGTATGTTACAATGTCTGCTGCAATAAGTGTGCTTCTGAATAATGTCTCAATGCTATTCAGCTAGGCTGACATGCTGTAATGTCCTTAGTCGAGATATCTTGGTGAACATGAGACAGCCTTGATATGATTGAGACTAATATGTGTTCTAATCTTATAGGATGCTTCGAGCATGGAATAAGATGTAGACTCATGGGTACATTGGATGTACTGGACAGACCCTACTAGGATATTCAATTGCTTGTCACAATGTGAATAATCCTTGTTTGCAACAAGTGGCACATGTCCTTTAACTTGAGATCACTTGTGTTTCTAAATGATGATTGTCATTGTTTTGAGGTAGTTCAATATCATTTGAAATATAATGGTTATAGACTATCTTGGATAATGATTATGATTCAGGTTAGGGCACTAGTGATAGATATAGGATTGCCGTCTCCTTGTTGAAGGAGTGTGATGTTCTATAGGGGCCCCCTAGATGAGATGATTGAGAAAGTGTATGGCCATACCCAGGTGACTATGTTCATCTGATCTAATCATGCTCATCATATTGGAGTTACAAGCTTGACCCGCTTGTCCAATAAGAACATCCAGTAGGTAAAGGATACATGCATGCCTTGTGAAGTTGATTCACACTTGTGCTGTGGTTTGGGTGTAGTCTTGGAAGACTTTTTCCTTTATATCGGGAGACAGTGATGTGTTGCTAGATACCCCTCACTGGTCGTGATAACGTAAGTTATCGTTACCGACATTTAAAGGAAACCCTCAGGGTCACACAATTTGGTGATATGGCTTTCTTGAGTCAGATCGTGTGGACTGAATTGTTTTGATTCAGTTTAAAGGAGTTTGAACTCTGATTGTAAGTGAGATCGGGTCTGGTCATGTTTGATTGATTAGGGCTTGAGATCGGTAAGCTTCGATCGAGAGTAGTGATGCTAGATCGGTGAGATCAAAGGCATCAAGAGATGAACGGTTAGATCTTGAACCATTTGGTTCAGAGAGATCTAGACCATGGCTTGGGCTGGTTTGGTTTGGTCTTTGTACCAAACGCATTGAACCGTTGGATTGAACCGGTTCACACATGTGTGAACGCATGGTTCATGATGAAAGCGTTTTTGGGCGGTTTGCATGGATTTAGGCGCATGGCTTCATGACTTTCCAAAATTGGAAGTCATGTAACGCCACTTAACTTGTAAACGCCAAAACGCATTTCGGTTCTGATTTTTTTGTGTGGCCGATCCACTCTCGTGTAGATTGGAGTTCACGCAAGCAAGTGGGAGAGCTTCATCGCCCTAGCAAAGATCTCATCTTCTCCACACAAGGACAACTTGGCACTTTTGCTAGCACAAGAGGTGCGCAAGAAGGAAGTCTTCATCACTTTGGTGTGTGTCTTCTTTGGAGAAGATCCCCTTCGATCTTTACTTCCAAGTCGCCATCCACTCATGGCTATGGTATGAATTACTTCTTATCTATACAAGTTATGATGTTGATCATATGGCATGCAAAAGATCCCAACAAACCCTATGCTTCCTTGCGCAATTCATGATATGCGCCTACTTAGGGTTTCGCCCCCCTCTTGAAAGGGGTTTCTTCAGTTTGCCTAGCTGACAAGTATCACATTGGAATACAGGACACGATGATAAAGATAAAAACTACTAAACTTTATTTGGAGAGGGGTGGCCAAGCCGCTAATGCCATTGGAAGGGAGAGACAGCAACAGAAAGGCAGGTGGGTGGACAGAAGGAAGCAGACAGTACATAGACACCACGGTCTCTATGGCCCCACCAATCGTCCTCCTCGTCTGTAGGTCCTGAAAAATGCAATGATAAGGAAAGAAGGTTATTGTACAACGTAAGCTTGTCATAAGGGCATAAATAGAAATGAGATTATGCGGAAAGGCAGGAATATATAAAACATCAAAAAGAATAAGAGTACCACTAAGGCAAATGAAAGCAACACCAGAAACAGAAACAAATGAGCCATCGGCTATACGAATAGGAGGGTGATGACTAGTAAAGGTAATAGAAGAAAATAGGGCTTTATTACCTAACATGTGAGAAGTAGCACCTGAATCAAGAATCTAGGAGGGATCAAGGGTAGCAAAAGATGCTATACCAGAGGACGTCCAGGAAGGCGGAGCAATATGGCCAATGGACGGCACAGGGGCCGATGCACGGACGGATAATTTAGGGAATGGCGCAGTGTGGCCGGGCAACCAGAATCAACGGCAAGGCGAGCATGGGGAGGTCGGCCAAATCAAGCCCAGCAGCGATCGGAGGAATGCTTTGTACGTCCACAATGCAAACAAGCAAGCTGACGATGACCGCGTCTGCGTCCACGAGCGGAGCCAGGAAGAATACCCCGAGAATGACCACTTGAGTGAGGCGCTAAAAGAGCTCTTCGAGGTTCAAAAGCAGGAGAGGTGGTTGGAACACGAAGAAGTCTGTAAAGGGCATTCTGAAATATATGAATTGTAGGTTCCACAAGAAGCTGATTACGTGCCGCAATGAGATTATCACCAAAACCTGACAGAAACTTGGCAATAATAAAATCTTCTTGTTGCTGAGGAATGACAGATACATCAGCAACTGGAGGGTGATATTGACGCAATTCATCCCACTTTGCCTTTAACTGAGTATAATATTCCTGTAGGGGGCCGCCATCTTGCCGCATAAGAAGGATCTCCTCATATAGTTGATAAATGTGACTGATATTGTGTTGGGGAGCATACATACTAGCAAGGGCATCCCACACTTCCTTGGCGGTGTTGTGAAACATAACAGTGGAAGCAATGGATGGTTCCATACTATGAAGGAAAGAATTAACTACCGCCATATTGGCCATGCTCCAAGCAGCATATTGTGGATCAGATGTTGCTGGTGGGATAGATTCAACATGATGCCTCTTGCCGTGAGAGCCAAGAAAGAACAGCATAGCCCTAGCCCATAACAAGTAATTTGTGTCATCCAATGTCATGGTAGTGCCAAGATTAACAGCAGACTTAACAACATCGAGACTAGTAATTTGAGAATCCATAGTGCAACGGACAGAAATCAACTCGAAAGATAACCCTCAACATAGAATGCAGAGAACGTAAGGCCGTAGAAAGAAACAGTCTAAGGTAGAAAAACAAAATACCAAACGAGCAAGGCTCCAGCACCTAGCAATGGTGACGGGAAGGAAAAAACTCTTCAAGAACCTGCAAGAAGTCAGCAAGAGAGAGAAATCCAGAATGTGATACCTCTGGCGCTTGAGGACGAACCATAATTAATTGTCTCCAAGGACTGTCTAGGAGGAGGCCATTGGAGGATTGAAGCACACCGAGAAAGGAAGCCTTCGGAAGATTCAAACCAGGAAGGTCATATGTGTCGTCGAATCCGCCAGCAACCGCCATGCGTCAAATCCGCTAGGCGACGACATCGAAGAATTGGGGGAAATGTAAGGGGCTGAGAGGAGGGGAACTCAAGCAAAGAAGGGATGAGACGCGAGTGAGGTAGAGAGGAGGTGAAGGCGGGGCGGTGTTGCCCTTGATACCATGTTCGAATGGAGGTGAAAGCATTCGATTTAGCCAAAAAAAAATGCTACAATGATATAGCTTATAACCCTAACAGGTTAACGAGTCTCATCACTAACAAATAGTATGGGAAAAGAAGAAACAAGTTAATCAAAATAATAATAATTTTTAATGTTTCACCCAAAAAGATTTAGGCAATCTAGTAGAGAATAATATACATCTAATCTTATCTACAATGGTGTGATTCATCCTTTTAGCTATATCATTTTTGTTTAAGAGCCAATCGAACAATCAACTAATATCTAATTCCATGTTTAGTATGTTAGGGAAAATCATGTGCAGAATAAAATTTTAACAAAAACAAATATAGCAAAAAATTATCCAAAACCAAATTTCCTGATTCTAGAGGATCCATGCAAGACAATGAATCAAATGACTCATTGAGAATGTTACTCTTGAAGCATGCATGAAGAAGACTTTTAATAATGATGGTGTAAGTGTACCAGTGTTTGCCCTCTATATCCACAATGACCCCTTGATGATCACCCTACTCCATGTTTGGTGTTAGTCTCAAGAGAAGGGATCCAAGCCTTCCACCTTAAAGCTCACGGTCACAAGAGGATGAGGGAGAGGGACAATGATAGAGAGGAGAGTGGGCTTGGCAACAACAATTAATGTGTTAAGCTTGTCAACCCTGCCTACTTATTTATAATAAGTAGTAGTGCCTCTATCTTTTATGGGAGAGTAGGCTAATTTTCTCTCTTGATTGGAGCCATAGATGATGACTTTTAGGTAGAAAAATTCCCTTCTAGGTTTGATAATTTAATTAAGTCAAACCTTATAAGGTGGTGTCTTGACTGAGTCAAGCATCCCTAAAATGGTGTCATTAATAAGCATATTTGCAAACAAAGCTTCATAACTAGATATATCATCACAAATAGTGAGGGGTATTTAGCAACACATAATTATTACCTAAGTCATAAGAAAGTGTCATTAATTGATATCTTATAGTCAACAATAAAGTTTCTCATTTATGTAATATAATTTCTTTGTCTACTGATAATTCATATAGTTGATGTGTCCGCAAGTGCACGGATTTATAGAAGTAATAAAAATAAGATCATTCCCAACGAAAATTTGGCGGTCAAGTACCGATTACACAACTCGTTTATATCTAGGCAAATCAAATGGTGATTTTTGTCTGGACTCTAGGTACGAAAAGTAACAAAGATAGTGTTTTGGGGTAAAAAGAAGATTTTGGAAAGTTGGGACTTGGGGTTTCACCACACTGACACTTATAAATTTAATGAATATAAATCTTTAAACAGAATAATTATAACTTTGAAATAGGTCTTTCCTAAGGTACAGATTACCTCCTCCCGAAGTGAAATCCGGTATCTAGCTACGCTAACTCCCTACTCTCGTGACTATTAACGCAGCTAGACCTATTAAGTTCTATGAAAAACCATAAAAATCCTTCAAACGAATCCAAACTACTTCTATGTTTGGATTCGTAGGTTTGAATAGATTAGTTCCGACGTTGTGATTCACCTCCCGGTACTTCTCGCAACGTCTAAGACGCAAATATAATTGGCCAGAGTAAATTATGGGATAACTCAATTCTAATCAAATCAATGCTATAATAATCATGACAAAGAATAAAAATGCTAGTTTTAATCCATAAATGTCAATGGACTACATCCTAAATCCCGAAAATAAGTTTACTTGCTCATGTTCATCGTGTACAACATAAATATAGATGAAACTTGCATTGAATTCTATCAAAAGTACAAGAAATCACTAAGAAAGTAATTAGAAATGCTTCCCCTCGATCTGGAGATGAAGATGAAATGTTCAATTCCCCCCTTTGCATGAATTCTCACTCGAATTTTGTTCTGGAAGTCGATTTTGCCCTAGCCACCGCCTCTGATTGTGTTCGCTCGTAAAAATCCTCTTTGCCCTCCAAAAATTCCTCCTTTTATAGTTTAATTAGTTCGGAACCCTTCAAGGAAGAATTCTGGAGAGTTTGGTTCAAATCCAACTTGATTTAGGGTTGAATTGAGTGAAAAACACGAAGGGGCAGAAAAACTCATGGCCCATAAACTGTTCACGGCTGTGGCCGTGAAAGTTTCTGTGAGTAAGGTCATTTATGCACAGAAATATTCATGGCCCGTGAAGTATTCACGGCCTCGCCCGTGAAAGTTTCTGTGAACTTTTTAACTTAGCCGCAATTTCACCCCTTGAACGTGAAACTCATGGCCAGCCGAAAAACTCAAGGCTGCGGCCGTGAATATCACGTCTGACACTGTTTTCATCCCAAATTTGATATGCGACCTTATAATTTCCTCGGGAATCATGCTATAGCTTCAAAACTCACAAAATCCATCATTTTCATGTCATTTTACTTGTATTTTCATAAAAACCAAGAAAAGTGAAGATTTCATACCAATTAAAGTAAAAATACTAAAATTCTGTATAAAATCATAAAATAAGCCCAAAATATTATATAAAATACAGGAAAAAATATGATATATATGCAATGCATCAACAGTCACAATGGGTTGATTCATTTAATCAACTACTATATGTACTCATGTGTTTGCGTTAATGTCACATAGTCAACCGGTCCACATATTAGTCTCACATGCACTAAAACTATTTTTTATCCAATAAGGTACTTTGACTAAGACTCAATCATGACACTGAGTAAAAAAAATCTTCAAGGACACTACTATGTTATTCTATATATCAATACAGATGTATTAATTAACATAACAATGATAATACCTTCATTATTCAAATGAATAAATGATCATAATATAAATAATTAGTCTTTTAAGGTATACACAATAATATAGTCAAGTACTCCTTAAATCTATTAGATGTCTATTATGTCCCATTGTTGGTGTACAATGTATTTTAATTTTCTACCTTTTCCCTTTATACTAAAACATGAAAATATTTCCAAACACTTCATCTTTGGTTTTCATAGTGTACACACTTTTTTAGATGCGTTATCTATAAATGTAACAAAGTATGAAACACCCCAATTGATTTAGTATCCATAAAATAAGCATCTAAATAAATAATAACAAGTACCATAATATTTTTCTTTACACCATTTTTGAAAAAAGAAATCTTTTATTGTTTACCAAATAAACAATGATCGCAATGACTAATAGTCATACCTTTTGGAAAATATCCTTCCCTAATAAAATCTTCATAACTTGCTAACTCATATACCCAAATCTCTTGTGCCATAGATCTGAAGTAGTATTTATCTCTGCCCTAAGGACCTCAATATCAGTATGGTAAATAGTTTGTTGTTTATTACCTCTAGCATAAATAAATGAACCTTTTACTAGCTTCTATTTTTTATTACCAAATATGCTTACTAAGCCATCATCATCAGGAATACTAAGTGAGATCAAACTAAATCTCAAACCAGGAATATATCTCACTTTTAAGAACCATCATGTGTCCAATAATAATCTTGACAATGATATCTCCTTTTTTTTTTCTAATAATTGAACTATCTTGTAGTGATGAACAATAATTAATATGAGGGTCAGTAAGAAAAGAAACACCTATCAATAATCCAACTCTCTTTTTCATTAACTACCAATATATTATTAATGTCACATATTGTTGGAACACCAATATTGTTGTACATATAACATAGCACTCTCTTTATCCTTTTCTGTATTTTTATTATTTTCTCCTTTTTTTTAGCCTTCTTGAAATACTAATAATATTTTTTGTTATGCTATTTCTTATAATAGTAATACTATTCTATATTTTTTTTTAAGATAACTTATTCCTAGGTTTCTAAGGCTAATAAGGAGATTCATTTTTGCTTTTATTATGATTTTCAGTTACCAATGCTTGAGCTATTTTTTTTTCACAAACATTCTTATAAATTATTCAATCAATAGACTTAAAGTAACTAAGCTCATAGATAGCTTATCATATGGTGCTGCATTATTAGGAGATATAACAAATATCTCCCAACTCTCTAGTAGATAACTCAACAACAAGAGCACTCGTAACTTTTCTTCAATTACCATCTTAATATAGGCCAACTAGTTGATAATGTCTTTTATATTATTCAAATGCTTTATAATTTTTGCACATTTATATTTCAGATTTATCATTTTTTTAATTAAAAGAGTTTTGTTGAGTGTATTTTTTCATTCATGTAAGTCTTGTAATTTTTAACAATAATATGTTTCTTTTTCATTCATAATATGATATAAAATATTATCTTTCATTCATTGTCAAATATGATTGATAACTTTTCTTTTTAACTTGCTCTAATATTTTTTTTCTAGCTTGATTTCATTCTCAATTGCATCTAATATACGTAGTCTTTTATCTTAACTCTCTAAATAAGCTAATTTTCTCTATTTAATACTATCATATAATAAATTTTCATAGTTAGCACATATGACTAATGAACTTGACTTTAATACCACTATTTGGATTTTTTTTTTTTTCCTCTTTGATGCAATCCCTAAACTTCATCGTGCAATCACAATAATATGTGTATAGATGCAAATAATCAAGCCAAAAGCAATAGATCACCGGACAAAATCACTGGACAAAAGGAATGTTACAATATTTCCTCACATTCAAGAATTTCATCAAACATAATAGAATTCAACACACAAGAATTAAGAATCCCAAAATGACAACATGAATTAATTCAAAAGAATGAAGAGACTAAATGAAAACATGATTATAGGATATGTAGAATAATACCACATAAGCAACCCTGTAAATTTTTATATCGATCCGATGGCAATGACCTTCTCATAGTGCCAAAAAAAATTCTAGCTTTAAAGGAATCTTTTCTTCTCTCTTCCCTTCTGGCCGTGCGAGAGGTCTATAGTCATCATTGGATAATTATAAAAAATATGACCCACAATCTCTATTCATTATTCTTAGTGAGTTTTAAATATAAATCACCAATCTCCGGTTCTAAGTTGGCTATAAGAATTAGATTAATGTATGAGCCAAGTGTAGGCAATAAAGGGATAAGCTAAGTTAGAACATAACTATTATGCTCAAAATAGGTCTTATAAGTAGGCATGGTCAAGGTCTTACTGTAGAATACCTTCTCTTGACATTATACTCAAAGTGACATCATAATTAGTATCTAAAGATTCAATAAAGTAGCGCAAAAATTCATCTCAAGCATTGACAAAAGAAACAATAGTTTGTGTGCTTGAAGTAAGAATCAATCTAATTCCAATTACTCTAATAGGAGTGATCAACAACATTGAGGCAATTTTATCCCACTAATGTTGTAGTTATCATGTGATAATTATAATGCCAATATGTATCACTTGTAAAAAGAAGGTATATATAGGATCAATATTCCCATCAAAGTAATATAATTAATCTTATAGTAGAAACATCATAAAGATCCTCTACAAGACCAATAAAAAAGAATGTTAGCTCAATTTGATCATCTAAGTATGCTTTATCGAAGTGACAACTAAATATAGTCTCTAACAAGCCAAATATTTATCATGATGTTCATCTCAATCTTCACAAAGATATAACCAAGTTTATAATGCATTGATTTAGGCATTTAATTTAGTTATCATTTTGTTCAACTAATTAAGTCCATTATGTGACTCTAGGTTATAGCAACTAAGCACACAAGGTTGGATAGGCAAAGATATTTTTGTCCTTTTTTTCAAACAAATGCTAATACAAAAACAGGTGTAAGATTATTATATTTTTATTTTTAAAATATAAACTAATGCAACAAAATATAAAGGGTATATATATTTTTTTATTTTGATTAGGATTTGCTCCAATGCTAAGCTAGTGCAAGACTAGGTAAGGGCCAACAAAACAAAATGGCCTAGATAGATAGAGAAATAACCAAGTTAACTAGAAAAGATAAAATATTATTGTTTCTAGTTTTATTTAGAAAACTGAAGTTTAAGAGCATACACTCACGGCTTCGAATTACTCCATAAAGGATCCTACGAAAAGACCCCATTATAGAATTTCCTTCATAACTGTTTGTACCGCACTCAAAAGAAAATAAAAATCATTTTCATTTGAACCCCTAGATTAAGACAGCACAAATACGACTACCCAAGATCCACGGTATACAGAGCAAAATATATTTTTTATATACTTTCTTATACTATAGGTAAACTCACATATTCTAGCTAGATTTTTATAATGTATATATTAAATACCATTTGTAAAATATATATTCATAGTAAATCTAAAAAAGAGTTCCCCACGTTTGGGACAATGTAGATCTCTCCCTCCCTATTTTACTATTTTAGATTGAAACAAGACACCGAAGCCCATTTAATCAAAACGAACGGCTTTGGTTGAGTCAATTCTAAAACAGCTGGATATATAAGTTGTTCACTAATTAGCTTGACATATAGTGATAATAACACATGCGGAACTGAACCACAAATGATTAAGATATAACTGCATGATCTAAAGAACCACACTTTTTTCCTCCAATTACCTGTATAAGCTTGTAAAGTTCATCAATCTCTTAAATCAAAGGGAAGCAACTGGAACTTCAACGTAAAAATATCCATGCATAGTTTCATCATCTTTTGGCTAGAGAAAATTAAAGAAAAGTTATCATTCTTCAAAACTATAAGCCTACAGTTCCTTTAAATACATGAATTCCAAAATATTTCTTCTAAGAAAACAAAAAAGAAAAACACAAAAATTTTAACTGAAACACAAGAAAGAAAACAAATAGTTGCATTGTAGCTCTGAAGAAACAGAAAGGGTGAAGAGTACCTCGATCACGATTCCTTTCTCGAGTCTTATTATCTATTTAGAAGGTGGCCACAGAGAGTGCTAAATCTTCCATCCATCATAGACCACTATCAACATCAAATCCAGATCCGGTCCACCCAGATCCTGGAGGTCCTCTTCCCTTTGGCAAGATCATGCTGCCCTTCCCTCTTCCAGAGTTTGTGGTTCTCTTCTTTTCTTTTGCTTCAACTGGTCGTTGGTTCCGACCATCTGCTGCCGGCTCGCTGGTATTGATTGGAGGAGCGGTTGAATCGGGAATCCTGGCATCTGCTTGTAGATTGTTTGCAATGGGGGAGGAACTGACATTGCTAGGTGCCAGCTGCATCAATTTCCCATCCTGCCACAGCAAAGCTATGTCACATGCACTTTGTAACAGTCTGCCCAAGTAATTCACATATATGCAGGAAGGCTAGAAGAGGTCAGATTCCAAGATTAAATTCCGGGGTTTTATGGCATCCTGAAGTGGTCAGATTTAGTATTTTAAAATTTAACAACCATTTCACATGGTTTTACTTTAGTGTTTTCGCATAAATTGTTATCTCATAGTTTATCAAGACGAAAGGTGCAATTCTCCTTATGATTGCCTTTTTCATTGGAAGGGAAGAATATGTGCCTAACAAAATCCCACAAATATGTACTACAATAAAGGGAAAAGTAACAACAGAAAGTCGATAAATCAGACAGTGGGGAGATCAACACATTTTTACAAAAAGAGAGCAGATTCAGGAAGAAATAATTACTGATGCATCAGAAACTCTGCTTGGATTGAGGGCTTCCATTCGCCTTTTTAGCTCCTCCAACCTTAAAAATTGAGTACTCGTGTTTTCTTGAACCTTACATTGTTCATCAAGATGCAAGAAGAAATTTCAGAACAAATTAATTGAATGTCATCTCTTAGCAAGAAAGAAAAAGAACCACGATACCAGCTGATTCAAATCATCACAAAGCTTCTGCTTGATTGCCTCCTCATCTTTAACAGCTTGAGCAGCAGCCTCCCAAGCCTAGTATGCTAAAATTAGTTTACCCCTCAATTAAATTTGATCAATAGAAAAAAAGGATGAGAAATTTTGGATCCTAATCAACTCTTTGAAACAGTTGAGTTCATTATACATCATGGTTCACTCAATTATGAATGATTATCCAAAGGTTAAGTTGGAAGGAAAGTCCAAATTATCTATTTGTTTTGTAATATCACCTCAAGTGAAGTTGATTACCAATCGAATCAGACTTACACATGGATCTAACAGCAAGTGTGAGAGGATTTTGCACGAAAAATCCCAAACGAGTGTTGAAACAAAAGTGAATTAATTGAATGAATAAAGATGTTAGTATATAAACTCTGTACTCATGGTTGTTCTGAAAGCTTAAGTTATTGATAAAAAAAACTCAATCTATATATATGTGGCCAAAATGTTCAGCAAAGTGCCTGGAGATTAATAACCTTGCGTGAGTAAGAAAAGTCAGGGATAACGAAAGAAAATGAAATAACATGTGAATCGAAGGAGAAAACAGTAAGTTTTGAGATCAACACAAATAATAGTTATACTATGAAGCAAGTTAGCAAACTATGTATTTTTATGTTTCTGAAATAAAATTGACTAGTGATAACTACAGATGTACCACATCCATATTGCTCTCAATTACTTATAGTAAGTTACTATACACTAACAGAAAACTGTCGATTGATGGTCAATCTCTTTTTAGCTTGCAAGCAAGGAGAACTCTATTTACATAGTTGAACCGCTTCAAAAGAAAAAGAGAATTAATTAACGAACTAGAAATAAATTGCATGATTTGGTGCTCAAACTTTCATTTATTTCTAATGAAATAATTTCATCATTATTCTATTATTTTTGAATAATAGAAAAGATATTTTTCAAAAATAGCAAAATAATTTGTTTCCAAAATATTTTTTATTAGTTTATTTAAATATATTTTATTGTTCTGATTAATAACTTTGTTCGAAGAGAGAAAAAAGGGAGAATAAAAAATTATTTTAAAAGTTCATGCTTAAAAAAGTGAATAATTGTTTTAAGTTAAATAACAAATTATTGTTATTATTAGTTAAAATTAACAGAGTAGTGATGGAAGTGCCTAATTGGAATAGAAAGAAAGATTTAGGAACCAATTTGGATTTTTATTTTTGAGATAGGATAAAAAATTATTTGGGTACCAAATTGAAATCAAGTGAAAAGTTTGTACATCAAATATATAATTTAACCGTCTAGAAATAGAAATGCATTGTGCATATATGATTTCAAATATTAAAGAACTTACATGATTAAAACTGTTATGTGATGACATATTTCACTTGCGCACAAGATACATTCTACAGTTTCAATTATTAAAGCAAGTCCTAGCCATTTATTTCTAAACAAAGTGTAGGGGAAACTCAACAGGGTTACAAAAATGATGCCCCTGAAGGCTGAAAGTTTTTGGTCGATATGAACCAGCTAAATGTCAAGACGACCTGCTAATTATATTGTCTAATTCTAAATCTGAGATTCAAAGCCTAAGCAAGCAATTATTTGATCCTACAATTATAAGATAATTTGATGACTCAAAATGATATATACTCATTATCCATACTTCACAGATGTTCAATAAGCCGTAATCATCATTTGGAACGTTATTTACTTCACAAGTTGGCAAAGATCTGAATTTCTTTTAAAATTCACATCCATGTTAATTAAAAAAAATTGTTATTTAAGGTTAACAAGTATAAATCAGATGCTTTTTTTTTGCACGAATCAGATGCAATAATATTTTAGTTTTAAGTGGTACAATCTTAAAGCTTGAATTTCAGATCTAACCGAAAGAGTTCACCTGCAGGGCAATCGTTAGGATTTCTGTAATTTTTCTCTATTGCAAGAAAGTGATTTTCCACACACAAAATAAATCTTGGTACAAACTAGTATTTATGTAAAACATCCTCATATAATAAAAAACATGTGCTGATGTCAAATCCTTCACATTAGAAAGTACGCAAAATAGAGGCTGGTTTCTATCAGAGGCCAAGTAAACCCTAAAACTTATAGTCATAGCGTCAAGTTGAATGATTTCAACTTTTTATTAATCTTGGTTGTTTCTTTGTCTAATATCAAGCTGGGGTATTGAAATTATGTATCAACCATACTAAAGATTATTATTCCACATGAAGGAAGGTCATATACAAAAAAATAAGTTAATAACAGAGATCCAACTTCAAGCTTAGTTGAATGTGTTCAGTTATCATGTGAGTAAATTTAATTTGTTTTCTATTATAGGAGTTTTGTTCAAAACTTCAAAGTGTTGCTTTGCAAATCTGATACTAATCAGAAAAGATTAGCTGGTGAACATATAAAATAAAGTCAGATAATAGATTGATTTTTTAAGCTCAAGTCTTCAGAAATTGTCGGTGAGAAGCTTAAAATCATTATTGCAGAGATAGATGAGTTGTGTGTATAATATAATAATATATATTACAAAACATACAATTGTATACACCACAAGACATCTTGGATTTGAAAGAAATTTTAAGAGTCCATTTGAGAGATAACGAGAACATAACCATGCACTTATCAATGTGTATGGACCTTAATTAGTAGATAGAATTTTGTCTGAGACAAAGAATACTCAAACACGCAGAATGATCTTCTGGTGATAAACAGAAAAAATGAACTACAGAAGCGCAAAAAATATCAGATATATTGGCGCACTTAGAGTGAAACTGACCTTTTTGGCTTCATCTTCTTTAATCTTGGCAATGCGTATTTTCTCAGTTGATACTTCAATCTTCTTTCGCATGTGCTCAAGTGCTTAAGGCATACAACAAAATGAAAAAAACATAACAAACGACAATTTTTAGGTGCTGCATTACAGAAATGAACTAATATATCCTAGGCAAGAAGTAAAAAAACCTGCTTTCTTTGGTCCAGCGGTAAGCTTCAATTCCAATGTAAGACTCTCTAATTCTCGTTCCACTTCTCTTATTTTTGAATAATTTTCTTGAATATATCTGAGACATATGATACAGTATCTAGCTACATCAATAAGTTCAATCTAATAGAGAGTACCAAATCAAGGAAGAAAAGTGAGGTCCATTCTAGATAGAAACCAAAATGACAACTAGGAAAAGTACGGAAGAAATACTAAGTAGGTTAAACTTGATGCTTCTTTCTAATCTTAGTATGAAATCTGTCAGAGTAACTATAAATCTTATAGTCATAAGATGAGATTCAACAATCTTGGTGCAAAAGTTGGACGATTTCTAAGTATATGTACACAGTTTTCAAAATGATAGTCAGCTTATTAGTTTCATCTGATGGACAACAATGCGCATGCATTGACAAGAATAAAAAAAAAGGACCAATCAATCTCCGTCAAGAGTCCTAGTTTGCACTCTTACTATTATCATGTAGGCTAAAACCTTTTCCTGGCCCTCACTCAAGTGAGTTTTAGGGGAAAATCCCTTTATTACTGGCCAAAGGTTTGGATATGCATTAGGCTGGGTCAACTCTAACTTGTATCCGAATGTTTGAATATGAAAATTGCCTATTAAGATTGTGACTTTCATATAAAAAACAGAATCGCATTTTTTTTTTCTTTCCACGCTCTAATTTAACTCGAAGATTCTCGGAAACTTGGACCTTCCCAGAAGAAATTGTGCGCATTACTTATCAAATGCATCCACAATTTGGGATTTAATAGAAACCATGTTCAATCTTCCTAGATCTGGCGGAAGGAAAAGGCTAAGAGAAAGGTTTTCTTTTCCTTTTCGGGGTACCTCTTGAGCTGGAGCTTTTCTGCCTCGATGATCTGAGAATATAGACAAAATTCTTCTCAGAGATGGACAATAAAGGGAAAAGGGAAAAAAAGGGAGAAGATGCAGGCAACTAGAGCTAGATCTAAAGGATAAGGAAGAGAGACCTTTTCGGTGTACGCGATGACGGGAGCCTCTCTGGCGATGCCATCGGGGCCGATCTCGGGTTGGAGGGAGGGAAGAGGAGGCACAGGAGGCTGTGGAGGCGAAGCCATTGGGGGTGACAAAAGGCTAGCTCGAGAGAAAAAGAAGGAAAGGAAGCCTCCTTCCACTCCAAATCGCGTCGTGGTGTCCTCGCTCGAGAGCCGGGGACGTTGAGGTCAACATCTTGTTGAAATCAATATAATAAACCACATGCGGTTTACAAATAGAAAGATTAAACTTGCTATAATTATTTGAATAAATATTTTTGAATTTTCTAAAACTATTTGAAATTAATTTATAACTTTCATTTTAAAGAATCAAAAAAAAATTTAAAAGAAAATTGGTTCACATAATTCATATTTTTGCCAAACGCATGCAAAAAGGTGCTCCATAAACAACAGTTATGACAAGACATGTTTACTTATGCCTTAGTTAAGAGGAATCAATTGAACAACGTGACACAAACATATAGGAATACATTGAACAACTAGGCGACGCCTTCGTCTCCAAGTTCCAGCTCCAGCCGAGACACTGGTGTTGTGAGGAGTGGGGTGATTGGAAGAGCTTGATCATGAGGAAGCTCCGACCAGCAATAAGGGTCGATCTCCCGAGGCTACGAAGCCAAGGGCAAGTGAGAAGCTCTGCTAAGCAGCGCTAGCTCGTCGCTTGGTCCAGCGCTCACATTTGGGCCTATTGGGTATGAAAAAATCTCCTAGGTATGAACCCTACCAAAGCATGATCCACTAAGATTTTAAAAATGTGATATTGAGAAGGTCTAAATTCATGAATCCTAAAGCACATTCAGCTCCATTCATGCTATGTTATTTGACGGTACAGTCGACTCCGATTAGTTTTCAAAATTACATCAACCCGCGCATGCTCTCTCTCTCGTCTTCTCCTCTCTCATTCTCTTGCCTCTCACCTCTTCTATGACTTACCTCGTTCTTGCTTACCTCTTGCTAGAAACCCAAGTTGATTTCCTCACATGTGTAAGCTCTGCCCTCTCCCTTATGCGAAAAATTTTCACGAGTTTCTCATTTACTTCTCATGGATAGCTAAACCCCCATTGTCTCTCCCTCCTTCCCGAGTAAAACCCTCATTCTTGAATACCCTAATCCTAGCTTGATTACCTCTTCTAAAGATAAATTGGCATATCCCACGAGGGTAAAAAATAGTACACAACACAATTAATTGATAGTTTGATAAGGGCTACATATCATAAGGCTAACCAAACTTGATATAATTTAATGAGAGTTTTTGTGGCCTCACCACTTAGTTTTATCTTTTATCTAATATTATAGGTATTCAATCCTATAGTGATTAGCAGAAAAGATAACACAATCTAGGCATGCTTTCAACATTAATAATAATATGAGTAGACAATAATATATAATATGGTTATAGCCTTTATCAACATATTGACTCATCACAAGCCCTATGATGAACCAATGATTGACCTAGGGTAATAAGCCTCTAGACCTAGACACGCCAAGCTACTCCAAAGCTCCAAGCCGCTAGCACATGCCATTAATGTGATATCCATAATTTATCTTTTAACATCATTATAAAGATTACTAAGTAATTATAGAGAAATACCCATATTAACTCAAGAGGAATAATGCATAAAGAAAAAGGCTAAAGTGTAAATATAATCATTTAGGATGTATATTGATCAGTTAATTAGGAATTTGAATAAGTGATTTTCTCAATATTTTGTAAAGTCAAAACAAATAAGAGAAATAGGATATAATTACTTAAGTGAAATGTATAAAAAGAAAAACACCGCATGCTTGTCTGTTGAGCCACCTCAAACTTGCATGAGGTGAAGATGAACAAGGTGAAGACACCTCATTTTTGGGGATGACTAATGAGATAAAAATGAGGGTAATAAAGGGAAAAGAGGTTTTTTTTTTCACTTGCCATTCACGTTTAGGTTGGGAGAGCAAAGTAGGATGGTGAATTTGGAGAAAAAGAACTTGGAGAAAGCAAATCTTTGTGTAAGGAAAGTTTATACCCTATGCCCTAAATTCATGGTTTCATAAATATGATAATTTGATAATAAAATGATATTCAAATCCTAAAGATCTAGTTCATACTCTGATTTGTTGAACTCAAAATGAATTTTGAAGTTTGATAAACTAATGTGGAGAATTTTAAAAGAATGGTTAAGGTGATGTGAGTATGCAAATCTGGCCTTTGTAGGGTTCTTATTATATATCTTTGTACACACAAGTGGTTTATAACTAAGAATTGATTTGTGTGATAATAATAACCCTACAAAGATCAGATTTGCATACTCACATCATCTTAACCATGCTTTTAAAATTCTCCACCTTAGTTTATCAATAACTTCAAAATTCATTTTAAGTTCAACAAATTAGAGTATGAACTAGATCTTTTAGGATTTGAAAGATAATAAATATTATTTCTAGGGGTGTGACAATCAAGCTATCAACTAAGCCATGAGTGAAGTGCACCAAGGACCTCTGCTCCAAGCCCTAAGTGTGCCACCTAGGTCTCCAACTCCAAGGGTTAGCTCTCAAACCCTAGAGTTGCCACCTAGGGAACCCAAGATGTGCCAACAAAGGTTCGGCCTGACCATGGAAGTGCCGCCCACCACACAAGGTGTGACACCAAGCATGCGTCACCATGTAAGCTCCAATGATGTAGCCTTTCTTCAAGTCTTCAATGCAAGAATTTAACCCTATTCTAAACTACAATACATTGAAAAATAAAAGCGACACACAAACATCACAACACATACATCATAGACTTAACTAAGGGGCTTGCTATAGCCATATAATGATGCACAACCAAGGCACCTACTCATGCCTTTTCCACATGCTTGTGAAATACAAAATAATAAATTTTAGCTTTCATTTAAAACTTGTCTATCAATCCACAACAACTCGTCATAATTTTTTCTTTGACTTTTGATCCTCGTAGGCTTCATCTTAGGTGGTATATGCATTCTCTCATCATGCTTGCCGCCCCCTCATGATCAGCCAGCCATATCATGTAAAAATTAGAGTAATCACCATATCCATACTCCATATAATTTTTACATGGCTTACACACAAAGTATATCCTTTATGTGTAAGGAGAATCAAAAATCACAAAAATTTATACAAGAAGTTAGGTAAAGATAAGCCTACCTTTTTTTAAGTAAAAAATCATGACATAAAAATTTTCATGACATGGAGCCATTGTAAGAAAGAAAAAACACCACTTGGGTCTCATAAGTTAGCTTTGATACCACTGTTGAAACCCCGGGTAATTTAAAATTTTAAAATATGCAAAAGTGATGCTCAAAATAGATTTTTTAAAAGCAACTGAAGAATTGACTTACGAGAGAAGCCAACGGATGTGAAGAGTATGGTACCTTATTAGTAAATTTAGAGTGAGTCGATGAAGATTATGAGATGCGCAAGGGAACATCCTCTGCAGTCTTGTACACACGGACTCCTTGAGATCTCTTCAACCTGCTCGGTGCTAGTGATGTAGGAGGGGGTATTAAGCATGCAAACCATGTGTGTTTGAAAATGAATTTGACAAAATCATAAACGATGCTCACCTCATAGCCCTTGAGAATAAAAGGACCGACCTTCCTATTCGTCACCGGTCCAATGGTGGAAGTTAAGCAAGTAGGGCCCTAACCCTAAACATGTTTGGGTTTATTAATTAAGAGTCTGAGTCCATTTACAACACAACTAAAATAAGGGGAAGGTTAAGCCTTCAAATTCCCTTGTTAACAAGGTATCTAAAGTCTTAACAAATGCTTCTCTAAAGAACTAGGGAAATATAATTGAAGGGTCAAACCCTAAATATGTTGGTTCCATGGTGGCATCTTGCATATTATACCTGCAACCAAAGTAAATAAAGTAAGGATCACAAATAGCACATGAAATCATGAAGTTGTAACAAGAGGGGAAGTTGGATTATCGACTAGTGGACACAAAGGGAAGGTTAGAGTTTGGCTTGAGCTGGAAACAAGGGGGAGGAGGAAAGCTTCATAGCTGGTGGGGCATGAAGATGAGGCTCTGTTACGCCCCCAAAAGTCCACCAGGGACCCACGCCGGGAATCCCGGACCTCGGGACGCACAACACTGTACCTGTCAAATCAATCCTGACAATCGAGAGGTACAGACTGAAATAAAATAACATAATCAGATGCCAGCCCGGCCTTAAATATCCAAAAGCAATAATACTGACACAAGACCGGCGCAGCGGTCAACAGAGTCCAACATAACATAAATATAATAAACAACAGACCGGCAGATGCAAAACTAAACCGGACTGGTGGTCACCAAGCTATCTATCTAATCTGTCCGCGAAGGAGCCGCACCTGAACCTGGAGGCAAAACAAAGGGGGTTAGCCGGAGGCTAAGTAGGGATACAACAAATCACATGGTGCATGATCAGAGTGTAAGGGTTTACTAGATTGCCACAGTAACTCTACATGTCCCGTATATCGTATAGTCAAACTCAAATACGTATCAATATATGTGTCCTTAGACAGATAAAAACTGAGAACTGGTACAGCAGTGGTCCACGACCCGCAACTCTATAAAATAGAGTGGTCCCTACTGATGGCTCCCCGAATAGTAGAGACGACTGTTCGTCGACAGCCCGCTAGTGTAGCGTCCTACACTCAGTACAACCCCTCACTGGGCTGATAACAAACCTCAAGCTCATAACATCGGACTCTCTCGGTCAATCTATCACAGAGACGATCACACAACGTCTCAACAGAAATCTCATAGGCAGTACATCGAGATACACTGAAGTATCTATCGCTAGACATTCAGCCCTCATACATACGTATAACATAACTCATACCAGCTATCTCTACAGACTAGCATGCAATACCAATACTCATACCATGTGTCATACAGGCAGTTTATGTCAACGGATAAAGACTAGAGCAGAACAGAAATAGAAACGTAATCAACAGGATTAATCAGCAAGAAGACGGTGCCGCTAACTAACATGCGGTTGGCACCGTAACAACGAAAGGAGGTAGAATCCCTACCTCGAACAGCAGATAAACAGTGTCACAGATCCAACCGGTAAGCAGATAATCAATCAACAGGACTTAACAGGGTAAATCACGTATAAGTCCATGTATTACATTCTAATCCATTTTAATCATAATCATTTATTATCATGCTAATCCGGGTTTATTAGGTTAAACAGATCAGGTCAAGTTCTGGTTTGATCACATGCATTCGCATACATATTAGAGCCAGGTCCGAGCACTAACCTAGTTCATAGCCTTGTGTGAACGAACAATCACCACCGGAAGTCGGGTTACGCGAGAACCAACCACGTGCGCGTAACCGAGTCATCAGCACGGAAATCGATGTTCGTCGAAAATAGTACCGCCGCCGCTACAGTGTCACCGGAACAGTACTTTCCGGTGGCCAATTGAAGTTCTCTGGTAGTCAAATGAAAGCCGGCGCCGAGGGGAATACAGTCGTACAGTCGGCTTCACGATCGGAGGTCGGGATCACCGGAGATCTACGTTCGAAGTTAGCAGCGCCGCTCATGCAACTCGCCGGCCCCGGAGACGAATACGCCAGAAAAGCTTCAGGAGGTGGCGGAAATGTCCGCCGAGGCCAGAGGAAGAGGGACGAGAGCTCGCCGGCGCAAGGAGGAGGTCGTGCGTACATCGCGTCCGCCACCAAACCAGAATCGCGGAGCGGAGTAAGGAAGCGACGCCGAACCAGTTCGCAGGGCCTTCAAGCTTCGTCGACGCCGGTAGGGAAGCACGCCGGAGCAGTCGCCGGACAGAGGGGAAAACACACGAAGGAGGAGTCGCAGTCAAAGGTGAGAAGGCCGTGTTCATTCGCTCGGTGAAGGAAGACGAGCGGGTGGGGAGAAATAAAAAGGAATAGACAGCACGCGCGACAGGGAGTGATGGTGAGAGGATGGGTTTGACCACCGGTTAAGCAACGTCCCATCAACTCCATTATTTAATAATATTTAATTCTGTTTTACTGTTGTTGCTTTGTCTGTTTTCATCACAGGCGTAACAGGCTATGCTAATGGAGACACGAATGAGGAGGTGACGGGTTGCCGGTGATACAAGAATGGGGCAAAATAGAGGATCAAAACAGGGAGGCTCGCGAACGAGCCCATCACTTGCGGGCGCCGGTGACTAGCGGGTCTTGTGCATGGGGAAGAGGACGACAGGGTCACTGGCTGGAGAGGTTTAGGAGGGCATCAACCAGTGTCCGTCACCGGTCGTCTAGGAGCAGTGGCGTCGATTGAGACAAGCTAAAATAGGGGCACTGATGACATAAAAATTTATAGTATATTTTGTGCCATTTGATAGGTTCTTTTTATGTCATATTCATACTCTTTTGCTTGTTTTTAAGCCTTATTTGTCAAATATTGCGGAATCTACACTATTTCTTATTTTTGATGATTTTCAGGTAAAAAGGGCCTAATATTGATGGATTTTGAAAGATTTGAGCACATGAATGAATTCTAGACGTCGAGACGAAGCCGCCCATCAATTTTCATACAAATCAGAGCAAGTTTAAAAATTACACCCCGGGTGTAATTTTTATTATGGCCTATAATTTTCTGCCCAGATTACACCCCTGCCCTAATATAAATTACACTACCGTAATTTTGACCTAGAATTCACAGAAGCAAATTACGGTAGCGCCGTAATAGAAATTACACTACCGTAATTCTGCCCAGAAATCCACAGAAGAAATTACGGCAGTGCCGTAATGAATTTTACGAGCTGTAATTTCAGCCCAGAAACACATAGAACCAAAATATGGCAGTGTCGTAATCAAAATTACGGCCGCAATTATATTTCTGAACAAGTCTTCCGCAGTCGCTCAAAAGCCCAATTTTTGCGATGCAATATCTGAAGATCCAGAGCACCAATTCAAAACCGTAAAGAGGGGACTCTTCTATATATCGAGAGAAGATTTGAGGATAGGAATCATCGAATTTCATCAACAATCGAGGGAGAAATCAACAAGGGCGTTCCTAGAGCACGGCCTCGCGCCGAGTGGCGTAGAGGCCAATTCAGGCCACGAAATTTACAAGAAAGCTTCGCCTGGAGGAGGAGAGGATACCCCAGAAGTTTCAGAGCGAAAAGAGATCGATCGGAGGAGAAATCAAAGAAATTGTGGGCGCCTGCACTGTTCACACATAAAATTACGGCTGTAATTTTTATTACAGCCGTGTTGTTATTTGATTTTCTTCCTTCTCTTCGATTTCTGATCATTCTAGACTATGGCTTATTGTAATCCTTCTACCATGTTAGCTTAGATATCTTTTGGCACATGAGGGTGTAATCCCCTTAATTTCTTAATGACTAGATGAATTTTTATTTATTTCATCAGGGAACTTTTGTTATGATAATTCTGCTTATGTGATGATTGCTCTTTAATTCTTCATAGATTCATATTATCTGCATGTTTTAGAGTTTTTGCGATATAGACCGAAAGGTGACTTGCGAGAACTTGGAACCCTAGAATCGTGATTTACGAACTAATCGTAAGAAATTAGGTTTGTTCTTATTTCTAAGTTTTAGAAGTTTATTGTCATGTTGATAATCTGATCTAAGGATTGAGTTATTGAAATAAACATGATGATACTGTGAGAAATCAAGTATCGGATCGTTGGAGAACCTTAAGTAGAACCTGTGAAAATTATAGTATGAAAGTATGTAGTTTTCACTTGAGATGATTGACTTAGGATTTGGATGCATGAAAGTGATCTTTGAGTTCTTTGTCAATGATTTACTTTTATTTAACATTGAATAAATCTTGTGCGGAAGTGAGGAATTATTCTTTGTAAATTGTCTGCGTGAAAGTGAGATGATTTATTTATTAAGTAAATTGTATCTTTATCATAATAAAAGTGGACTGACGATGCGCTTATTTCCTTCTAGTCATAGAAATTAAGGTGGATGAAACCATAGTCCCAGCTTTTCTCTCTAACTCTTTATATACTTTTCGATCATTTGCTTACATCGTATTCAGTTTGCTTAGCTAGTGAGAAAACAACTATTCGGTACTTAACACATAGATCTCTGTGGTTCGATATCTTTTTATTACTTCGAAGTATCCGTGCACTTGCGGTCACAACAGGCACATATCTGGTTAGCAGGGGAATTGGGGAAGAGCGCGAGCAATCTCGCATCAGCTCTGCTTGCCGCCGAGAAGTGAGAAGAGGGTCAGGGAAGACGTCGTCGGACTAGGAGGGGATGGATGTGGGTCATCATTGACGTCGAAGCACCAGTGGAGGTGGTGAAGATGCTATTCGATCGGAACAGGGGAAGCTGGGCAGAAACAGAGGCGTCATAGTAATCCTTCTGATACTAGTGATCCAACTGTTAGATGCAAGGATCCTTCCAACTGTAGGTGCAACCTGAAAAGGAGGAGGGGTGGCTAGAATTTGAAGATGATCTATTGGTTGGATCGTCGACAGCGTCAAGACAAAGAGCCCAAATTGGACTCAGTAGGAAACAAAAAGTGATTGGCAATAGTGATGGAAGCTTAGCTAGAGGTGGAAGATGAATGGCGACACAAGCACCAGAGGATGCTATCACTTGTGTTATGGCTAACACAAGTATCTTGTCGCGAACAATGGTGATCACACCAGCAAGAGGAAGATAAAGGCGACAATGATGAAGAGGGAGTGGCTAGGACTTGAGAACAAGGGCCCATACACATACATAATACTAAAAATAACTCCCATACATATAAATGAATACATGAAATTATTATTAGATTAATATCTTAATATATTAAACTTAATTTGGTATGTGACTAAATAAATAAATATATATATTGAATTAATTACGCCCCTAGACTAATTAAATATATATAAATATATTTAATCGATTAAATATGTGCCTAGCTATATTTTAGGAATAAATAAATATATTTATTCAAACCCCATATGCACCTAGCCTCTTAATTAAAATAAATATATTAATATATTTAATCTAATTTGCGCATAGCCCTTTTAATAGCCAAGATAAATTTTCTCTTGTTAAAAATTAATTTTATTTACCCAATTGACTTAGGCGCTAAGCGAAGCTTTGCACATAGACCCTTGTTTGACTCAAGCTTGACCACCATGGTTGATTGAGGTCAAATATGGTCCACTAGTAGTCAACTGTGGCATAAATAAAATTTTCTCCTCATCAAGACAATCTCAAAGCATCAATATCCCATATGGGCTCAAACCACAAAATGATTCGATCCATAGGATATCCAATCAATACAAGATCTTAAGTATCTAGGTGTGCGACACTATAAGTTCTTCTAATGTTGATAGTGATGATCTGATAATCACCACAAGCAATTAGTGGCACATGATAATACATCGATGTTACCAAAGTCATCGAAATAGCTATCATCATCGACATCCCCTAAATCGCAATAAAGTCCTTGTGCGCTATAGTCTCTTTGCCAAACTGATATCTAGATTGGATAAACATATCACACTTGTTTAACCCAATCTAATGGTCATGATCAAATTAGAATTTCACTTGAGTGTGGCTACACACTTTCAGTCATGCATCTATATGGGGGCCCATGGACATCAAGCTTCCATTTAACAAAGAGGCAAATCCTCTTTTGGTTAGTTGAACCTCTCATATGACTTATGATATACCCAATGACAACCACTATGTCTTCCCTACTACAGTGAGACATTAGGTTGTATGAAAGCGTACCACTTACTATATAGAAATGTCAACTACCTCAAGTCAAAGAACAAGTGCACCTCTATTACTATGAGATTAACTTGGGACACTAAGTTGAATCTTCATAGCGGGTCGGTCCAGTATATCCACCATGATATATCCATATGTCTGAATTAGCATCCCATGCTCAACCAATGCATATACTAGTCCAACGTGTACCATAGTTGTCCCTTATCCACTATGATACTTGACTAGGGATAAACTTTGAGACTAAATAAAATATATCTCTAGGGATATTATTATGCAGAAATACACAATCGCAGATGTATTAAAATTATAATAATGACAATGTCATGATATATATAAATATCAAGAGTGAATGTAATATAAAAGTCATACCAACAACTGGTCCTAGGGCATAAACACAAATACTATCCACGATCTTACTTAGTTTATCCATGATAAAATAGGTCTTATCCACGATCAAACTCGATTTATCCACGATGAAACAAATATCCATTACAAATGACTATTTGTTATAAATAAGTATCCATTACAAATAAACATCCATTACAAACAAATATCCATTTCTAACACACTGATATTTCTTTTTTGCTTTTGGCCCTTTCTTAAATATTGGGTTTTTTTATGGTAATATTTGGTGGGGGCTTACATCGTTGCTATCATTTTATCCTCTTCATTTTGCTTTTCTTTCTTTTTCTTTTCATTTTGCTTTTCATTGCACAATATCTCCTCAACTTCTAATGTGAGTGTATCCAATACTTTTTCTATCTTTTCAAGTCCATTTCTTGAGAAAAAACTTATATTTCCAATGCTTGATGCCTTATGACATATGCAAGTATATATTGATCTCAAACTTTCCATTCTATTTGCATCTTTGTTGGTTGGACATATATTTGAACCATATCCTTCTCGAGCATATTAGTCCACCTCTTTACTATAAGACAACCCTAACATAGTTATAGGCAACCTCATAGATTCTAAACGAGGCAGTTTGTGCAACCACATAAGCCAAATATAGAGTAAATACTAGAGACTTTTGTGGCAACACAAACCAAATAGAATGAGAATGTTAGTGAAGCCATTAGATAACTAACATATTGAGTTGACACTCTTGCTACCCACAACAAGATGTTAGAAATCCAACTGGCTAATCAAGCTAGCATTTCTACAAGAGACTCTAGTAAACTCTCATCCTAACTTGAAATAAATCGAAGAGAACATTGTGATGTGATTATGACTTATAGTGTGAAGCAACTTGAGAAACCTACGATGCCTGAAGAAGACTTACAAATTAGATCTCCTGAGACACCTCGGCTTGAGAAATCAAATGTGGAGATAGAACCAAAGAAACAACCTAAAGATAGTGAACTAACTTACATTCCACCTCTGCCTTATAAGCCACCCATTTTACTCCTATAAAGATTGGCAAAGGTGAAGTTGGATAAGAAATTCAATAAGTTTTTTGAAATGCTAGACAAGTTGTATATTAATATACTATTTACTAATGCACTATCATATATGCCCACGTATGCAGAGTTTCTTAATGACATCCTACACAATGGAAGGAAGCTCAAAGAACACGGTGCTATTGTACTCACTAAGGAGTTAAGTGTTATAATCCAAAACAAGCTTTCTTAGAAACAAAAGGATATGGGTAGCTTTTTTATCCCTTGTCGAATTGGGGATATATCTTTTGAAAATGCTCCCTGTGATTTTGGTGTAAGTGTTAGTTTTTTGTTATCTTTCATTTGTAGGAGATTGGACATAGGTGCCCTGTTTCGCTACCTAGCTAAGGGCCTGTTTGGCCCTACTTTTAAGTTGATTTTAAGATAAAAAATAAAAGCAGAAAAAAATAGTAACAAAACTTAAGTTGGAGCAGCTAAAATTTGATGCTTTTGTAGTTTCTACTTTTCTAAAAAAATAATTCATATGATTTCGTTTAAAATTTTAAGTATTATTATTTTAAATAATTTAAAATTTTAATATAAAAAAGAATATATTATTATTTTAGATAATTTAAAATAATGAATAAATATTTTAAAAAATTTGACAGTAGTTAAAAAATTATTAACTAAATATCTTATAAATTTTGATGACAGTACAGTATAGTATAATATAATATGATTTAGTATAATTATAAAACTATTACAATGAGACTAAATATGCGTTAGGTACATAATGGAAGAACTTCTCTCATCTTTCCGCTCACCTTTATTTCTTTAGAAGCTAACCGCAGCTGTTTTGTTGAATTGGGGAAAGCTAAAAAAAAACCGGTTTGGATGGAAAGGTTCCATTGTCCGCTTATACAAATGAGAGGGTGAGGATTCAAACTCTGCCATCTTTTTTTTTTTTATTTAACTATTATCATTTCACTATCTTGCTATTAAGGCCTTTTGCATAAGGTTTTATAAAAAATAATTTTATATTACAAAAATCAAAACCTCATAAAATTAAAATATTGAAAATTTATTAAAACTTAAAAAAAATCAATACTAAAGCTTTATAAAAATTAAAAGTTCATAAAATCAAAATTTTATAAAAAAAATCTTTATAAATAATAATTTTTATAAAATAAAATTTTTGTAAATAAAATATTTACAAAATTAAATCTCTATAAAATAATAATATTTATAAAATAACATCTTTTTAAATATTATTTATAAAATAAAGTCTTTATAAATAATATTTATAAAATAAAATCTTTATAAAATAATAATCGGTAAATAAAGTCTTTATAAATAATAATATTTATAAAATAAAATTATTATAATGAGATTGATAGTATTTCTAATCAAATTGCAATTAGTTTGATGGAATCTAAAAGGTAGGAACTATTTTTTATATATTTATGTAATATATATTTAATTATTTATGTATTATACATTTGTATGAGTGAGGTACTTGTCATGTTAAATTATTTGTATTATTAAAATTTTTGTATAATAGTTTTATACAACAACAATCTAAAGTATAACTTTTCAGCTAAGAATACTATCCACACTTATCATTTTAGTTGAAACTTAATTAAGATTATATTAGAGCCTTAATTAAGAGAAAAAATTATTAAATGATATAATAGTGACACATATCACTAAGTGACATTAGGCCTTGATTTTCAACAACTTTAAATTTTTTGGGGTGAACTTGCCTATTGAACAAATGATATAATGGTGACACATATCAACAAGTATTCCATCCACTTTGAGATATCAAGTTGAACTTAGCAATTGAATAGACACGGGACTTCATCTACTCGGAAGTTCACGTAACTTCAAATTTGCCCCTGTTGCTATTTTATGCTTGAATTGAATTACCGATTGGCGTGGCCTAGTAAAAAAAATACCAGCTCGTACTTGAAGCGAAGTGTTCATTGTTGTAGTCTTTTAATCGCAACATAAAAAAAAAAAAGGCAACATCTAATTATATTTTCAAATTATTTGGTATTAATTTGGTAGTTTTCAAAATGATTCTTCTGGAACCAATATACATGCACAGCATTCTTTAAAGATGACAAGAAACCCGAAATGGAACTTCCCGCAGTTGTTGGAATTATCTCTCAGCATGTCCTCTGTCCAAGGTCGCAGCTATTCCCTTGGCAAGGCAGTAAGCAGTGGCTTGGATGGTGATCATCGGATTGACCCCAATTGCAGTTGGCATTACACTTCCATCGCACACAAACAGCCCCTCTGCCTCCCAACTCTCTCCCTTGTCATCAACCACAGCCTCCTCCTCGTTAACACCCATCCTGCAGCTCCCCATCTGGTGAGCTGAGCAACACATGTTCCAAACATCACTCCTCGACTTGGGACCTCTAGCAATCTCAATCCCGTCCAAGAACTCCTCCAAGTCTTTCTCCTTGATCCCTTTGCACTTGATCCTTTGTCCATCGCTCCGCTGAGTCCCCACCTCCACTGCACCAGCTGCAACCAAAATCCTCAGAGCTCTCCGAAGCCCTGCCCTTAGATTCACCCTGTCCAATGCATCAAGTCTGTAAGCAATTCTACCCTCTCCCTTGACAGTCCCTGAACCGCGGTCTCTAACAAGAGCAAAGAGATGCGCAGTTCGACTATATCGCAACAAATTCTCCTTCATGTCTTGTCCTGACACCCATGGAAACACCATGGCAAATGATGAAGGCCCCAATAGTGGTGCCTCTATGATGGCTCTGTACTCTGAGTCTGAATCGATTGCATCTTTCAGTTTGTGCAACGACGTGATGATCCCTCCTTCAAAGGTCTTGCCTTTGAGGTCTGATGCGGATTCCGGGAAGTAGCCCCATGCAAGGACTACTGGGTGAAGATGAAGGTTCTTGCCAATGTTTGGATTTGTGAACCCACTGGCCGCCATCAGTGGCGGTGTTGAGAAAGATCCACAAGCTGAAATGGTTGCCTTGGCCTCAATCCTTAACTTCTTGGTGATGGTGCTGTTTAAGCTTCTTGCAATCAATCCCAAGCACTTGTTCTTCTTCTTGCTATCTTTGCTGTTCTCTTCAGTTACAAATTTATCAGCCTTGCACGCAGTGATGATCACTGCTCCACAATTAACTGCATCGACAAGCCAGGTGGTATCGGTTCCTTTTTTGTCTCCAGTTCTACAGCCAAAACCGCAAGTGCCGCAAAAGTGTCCTGCAGAAGAGTTTCTTGATACCGAGTCAACTTCAAGGCCCAGATTTTGACATCCTTTACGAAGAACTTGGTTCTGAAACCCTTCCTGCGTGCACTTGTCTGTGACACCAAGCCTTGTACAAACTGTATCCATTGCTGAAGTGTAGTCTGGGCTCCCAAATAGTGGAAGATGATGTTGTTCTGCCCATTCCTTGAGGACAAAATCCGGTGTCCTGATGCAAGCTGACCAGTTCACGGCCGTGCCACCCCCAACTGTTGAACCAGCTACAAGCATCATATTCGCGTTAAGAGTGCTGAAAATTCCACCAGATTCATACAGTTGATCCATGGACGGGCCTTCTAGACCAGTGTAGTCTTCCGAAGTGAAGTAGTTGCGTTTCTCAATCACTACAACCTTGTGACCAGAGCTTGCAAGCACTGCAGCAGCGACTCCACCACCACAGCCAGAACCAACTATGACAGCATCACACTCGATAATATAGTCATTTTCATGGCGGTTTTCGGTGACTTTTAAACCCTTTTCTGTTAGAGACTGTAGGAGGGATGAATCTGTTTCGTCCATGGTCTCTATGATGCCTTTGTCAAGTGGTCTCTCTCCTTGACGTTTCAATGGTTTCTCCTCAGACTGATTGCTGTAACCAATTGCACTCCATACTAGATTTTCTGACTCTTCATTGGTCTGCAACAAAGAAGAGTAATACAACCAAAAATCAACCAAATGCTCAAAGATTGTGTTTTAATAGCAAAACTTTTTTCTGCTTATGAGAATTAGAAAAAAAAAACAATAAACAGACTAGAAGAAAATAATAAAAGATATTATTTTGCTATTCAATTCTTAATAAACCTCTTTAAACATCTAACTTCTGATAAGATAAAAGCCGAATTTCAAATTGTTTCAGAATGAAGGGAATCAATATCAAAGCTAAGCTGAAGAAAATATATCACCAAGGAAAAAACTATGTTTGTATATGCAAGAAATGTTTGGAAGAGCAGAAGCAATTACCATAGAGCAGAAGATGAAGAAACAAAAGACCTTGACAATTACAAAGACCATCCTCAAAAGTGCGAAAGGCTTATTCCTGTTCCAATTAGTTAGAACTTGCTCCCTTTTTTCCACAGGCATCTCTGAAAACTTTTTGATGAAAGGAAAACTCGAAGACAAACACAGACATCCACAAAGGATAAGTGTTCCTAGCCTTTTAGCAAGCAACCATAACACGACTTTAACTAGAACAACTCCACCTTTTTGGCCCCTCTTTACCATGAGCTCTGCAACCTGTTGAGAAACAGAAAGTAATTTCAATGAAGATAGAGGTTTAGCCGAATGATTCAATAAAGGCTCACATAGTAGAAAAACCAAGATAAACGCAAAACATGTATTTAGGTGCAAACCAGACTAAAATGATATCAAACTGGGAAAAAAATTACTAAGTATTTGTGGTCTAAAAAGCTGATGATCCATCCACCTATAAGGAAAAAAAAAAAAAAAAGGAAAGTTAACTAAAAGCAGATGAAAGAAAATCTTCAGCCCAGTTGAAAATTAATGGGGAGTTAAAAAAGGATTGGGTGATCTCTTAAACACAAGTATATAATAGTTCAACACACTCCCTCATGAGACTAGCAGCTTGAACCATAGAATGACTTTATAATTAACTACAAGCTGCCAATTTTGCACTTAAATTGGGCAACCACTTACCGCCTTGTCAAAAATGCTATCTTTGTTTGTGCAATATTAGAATTGGAACTTCCACTCTTTCGACAGGAGCTAGTTATCTATTTTTTTTTTAAAAAAAGGAATTCTTATTTCTATCTTTTCCTGATTCTGAACGCGAAATTTCGTAAAACAAATGGAATGAGAATCCCAAATTTCCTAATTTCTTTTGTTCCAAACATGCCGCACCACGTTGGGAATGCAACAGTCGAAAGGGTAATAAATTAGAAAGTCAGGCTACATGGATATCAACGATCAGTAAACAAAAAGACAAAAAAAGAATCGCGAGATAGCCAAGGAAGAAAGAGGAAAGAGCTAAAAGAGAAGATAAGAGGAAAAAGGAAGCACCTCATCCGGGATTGGTACGTCGGATCCAGAGGCGAGGAAGAAAGCCTCGAGGTCCTTGCTAAGGTTTTGGCCCTTGACCTCCTTGCCGCCGGAGAGGTGATCAGGGAACTTGTCAACGGCGATGGAGGGGATGAAGGCCTCGCACATGGCGGACAGAGAACGCATCTGCGAGGCAGAGAAGCCATGGCTGTAGCCTTCCCCGTTTTTGCCTCTCCTCCTGCTATGCAGCAGCGGGTGGCCTGCTTCCCTCTTCGCCATTGCAGCACCGAGCTCGCTCTCGTTTTCTCTCCAAAGTAGACTCCACGCGACGCAACTTACAATGTGCAAGTATGGATATAGAGGTGCCTATGAGTCAATGGTATTGGATGTAGAAAGGTACCCTGATATTTATTTCTCTGTCAACTTGTAATCCCTAAATTAATATATTTGTGGGCATTCAAATTTGGCTTTATTGAAAGCAACAAGCATCATAAATTTGGGTAGCAATAATTATTATATTTCCTTTTTATACTATATATTGTGAGCGAGTCTATCTTCAAAAAACCATAATATTTTGATTTTACATGATATTTCCCTGGAGCTTGACCTTGTGCCACCATTCTTTCAATTCCATTGGCGTGAATCTAGAGCTATAATTAATGTTCGTTACTGAAAGTCAAAGGTCAGATAACAGTTTTGACTTAGGATTGAGTCAATGGAGGCCCGAGGATGCAGCCAAATCGTTCTGTGAGCTGAATGAAAAATGAAAAAAAAAATATATCAAGAAGACATAATAGAATGAATTAATTTATAAATATTATCAAGTGGATTAGAAGCAATCAATTGGATCTATAATTTTAACGGGTACTAACAAACACAGCACAGCCAATAATATAATATATTATCAACTGCAGATCGTATCATCCAATGCCAGCGTTTTGTCCACCCAAATAATTTATTTATTATTATACCTTAATTATCTATTTTTTTTAACCCGTACAAAAACCTAACTCTATTAAAATTTTTACTACGCTCAAATCTCGGCTGCGTTTTTTGGTTTTTTATGCGGGGACCCGCGAGGGCTTCGAGGTAGCTGATGGTGTCGGGGAGGATTTCGATGAGCAAATTGTTGTTGAGATCGATGGCTTCGAGGTAGATAAGAACGGACAAGGTGTTCAGAATCGAACCTTTTAGGCTGTGTTAGGAAAGAAAAGGGGAAAAGGAAGCATGGAAAATAGAAGGAAAAGCTATTTTTCATAGTTTAATGAGAGGGATGAAAAGTAGAAAGGTTGCTACAGTTTCACTTTTTCTGCCCAAATGTGATTCGCCCAAACCAAGCGGAAAGCAGATGGATGACATTCCTGCTGACGCAAAGCTGACAAGCGAAGCTCGACGAGAAAGGCGCTTGCGGACGGCGACGACAAAGCTTGGCGAGGAAGGCATCCGTGACCCTTGCTACTTGTGGATGGCGAAGCTCGACGAGGAAGCTGTCCATGACAGCGAAGCTCGACGAGGAAGCGTCCACGACGCTCACTTCCACGTCGCGCGTCCGCGAATCTCGTTGAGGAAGTCATCCGCAACGATCGATGAGGATGGCGATGCTTTCGCTTCCACGTCACGCGTCCGCGAATCTCGTTGAAGAAGTTGTCTGCGACGCTCGACGAGGAAGGCATCCGCGATTCTCGCTACTCGTCCGCGACCCTTGCTGCTCGCGGATGGTGAACTCGACGAGGAAGGGTCACGGATGGCGAAGCTCGATGAGGAAGCGTCTGCAACACTCGCTACTCGTCCGTGATGGCGAAGCTTGATGAGGAAGCATCCGCAACGCTCGCTTCCACATCGCGCATCCACGAATCTCATTGAGGAAGTCGTCCGCAACGCTCGACGTGGACGGCGACACTCTCGCTTCCACGTCGCGCGTCCGCGAATCTCGTTCGTGACCCTTGCTGCTCATCGACGGTGAAGCTCGACGAGGAAGGTGTCCGTGACAGCGAAGCTCGATGAGGACGGCGACGCTCGCTTCCGCGAGTAACGAGCGCGAATCTCGTTGAGGAAGCCGTCCGCGATGCTCGACAAGGACGGCGTGGATAGTGATCTTGCGGATGGCGATGATTGATGAGGAAGGCGATGCTCACTGCTCGCCTCCACGAAGCTCGCTGAGGAAGGCATCCGCAACGCTCACTGCTCGGCGATAGCAACGACGATGATTACGGACTACGACGACGCGAACGGGAAAGTGGTAGGAGAGATTTGCACGCGCAAGCCACGTGCGTCCCATCTCCCTTCCCTTATCAAAATCCTTCCCTTCACCTGTCCGTTACCCCCTATTATCCATCTCTCCCGTTAAACACAGCCTTAGGAGGTTCGAGGAGAGGTTGAGTCTGATGAGACCCAATTACGGGGAATGGTGCCGAAGAGGTTCATGGCGGTGCCTCTGACGAACTAGAGATGAGGCATCTAGGAAAGCATCACAAAGGGACCGTTGGTGATAATCAGAACTCCAATGACAAATAGATTGGTGAGATTCTAGAGACATGATAGCTGACAAGACCCAATTATGCTTAACCCTGTTTAATTAGCTAATCACTCTCAATTAGCATCCACGTCCGCAAATACCATCCGATTTGTAAAATTTCGCTCGCGGTGTTGATGTTGACTCGCGCCTCGAGTCAACGCCACATGTGTCGTCCTCCTCATGCTGCGGACGTCGCCAAAACGGGGAAGGACCTTCGGCAAGGAAGGGCTGCTCGTGCCCTTCGCCCTTAGCCTCATCGGCGCCCAAAAGGGTGCCAAAAAACGTCACTGGAGCCACACCCAATATCAGCGTTGCTTCCAAAAATCCTCTACTTCCTTCGTGTCGGAGCAAAGGAGAGGTGACACGTCCTTCCGACGAATGCATGGCCCTCACGTGCGGCGTTCGTCCGAGAACAAGAGAATCTCGTTGGCCTGGTCCTCTGCTCGTTGTTCCGCCTGAGTTTGAATCATGCCAGCGTTCGACGGTGCGAACGCCCAATCGTGTTTGCGTCGAAGTGCAGGGGGAGGCATCGCCAACTTCCTCCGACAGGGGAACTACCACTATTCTGTCCGTCAAGCAGCCATCAACCCCGACTCTCCTCCATCGAGGGCTCGTCCTACCGGCCGTCCTCAAACTCGTCGGGGATGCACGGAGGGAAGTCGACTAAAAGGAGATAAGGACGAGACGTCGGCGTTGCTCTGTTCCACCCACCCACACCACCGGAGCCCCGACAATCATGGGACGGCCACACGCCCACTTCGAGAGGTTCGGTGTCGAGGGGAGAGATGGAGAGAAGGATGAGGTAGGGTTCGTTCTCAACCCTGCCCATCGTCAAGTCCGTTTCAGCCGCCTGATCCTTTCCATCAATTCCTTCAGCCAATCTCTCCCCTGTTTCCTCCTTTTTCTCCATTCGGTCAGGGTCCCTCTCCCTCAGTTCCCCCTCCTCCCCTCTCTAACTCGTCGATTGCTCTTCTCATAGGCAGCTCGGCCTTGGATCCGCTGTGCTTGCAAACGTCTCCCTCGCGTGATGTCGACGCATCGACAGGCGGAGCCATGCCTTGCCAGAACTCTGCCCATGCCGGCCCCTTCTGCCTGTCCTCGCAGCCGGCCGGATCCACTACTTGACCCGTCGGACCGAGTGCCGCCGCCTCGCCTTTGCCCGCTAGGTCGATCGTTGCTGCAGCCAACCTCTTCACCGCCTCAGCCCACGTCGTTGCCTCATCAACCAATCAATCGGTGCCAAGCGGTGCATCACTAGCTGGTGTTGCTTCCGGCCGAGTCGCCCAGTCCTCTGGCCACCGGCGACGTCGCTGATGTCAACGCAATCGACAAGTGAAGCACCATTTTCGCCAGCGAAAATTACCCTAATCGGGTTTCCAATTTTCCCCTTTTGGCGATCGGGCGTGGGCCAATTTTGACCCAGTCAACAGCCCAGTTGTTGACTGGGCCAGCTGGGTTGGGCCACAGAATAGGGCTGGGCCTAACATTCTCCCCCTCCTGAGTTGTTCGTCGCCCTCGACGAACTTATGGTGAGGTTCGACTCGAACTCACAATTTCAATCATATCGTAGGAGAGGGTTCGTGATTGAATCGAATCGTCTCAATCTTAGTGAGAATCGTCTTCTTTCATCGATAACATTCGTATCCTTTCTCAGATAGTTTGGTCGATATCGTTTTTGAGTCAACTGACTCATGTGTCGCATGGACCCACATTTCTCCGAATCTGTCTCTTTAGACGCGGTCGTCTTTTAACCGATTCTCACTCTAACTCGTCCAACTTAGTCGCGCCTAAGTCTCGTCTCCTCTGAAAGTGTCCTATACCACTCCATCAGAGAGTAACTTAGCTCGCTCCAATTTATAATTTGTCCCTAAATCTTCCCCTCATAAAGGTGTCCCCTCATGACGAGAAACTCAGCTCGAATTGATTACAAGGGTTTTCCTTGTCGTCCTCCCAAGCTTCCCTCAGATAAAGACGTCCCCTTATGCGAAGTTGGCTCAGTCGAACTAAGAAGAGGGATCTCTTTTGTTTTAGTTGGACATCGTCCTCTCTTCTTGCCCAAATAGCAGTTTTAGAGTCTGCTAACTCGTCCACTTTGACTTATCCCCAAATAGCAGTTTTAGAGTTTGCTAACTCTTCCTCGAATAGCAGTTTTGAAGTCTACTAACTTTTCCCCAAATAGCAGTTTTGGAATAGTGACTATCGGGTTTAATCAATTTGGTTTAATTTCTTGCAAACCAGCTCGAATCAAATTTTGGGTCTATTCCACCCTCATCAACCCATTGCTACGCTCTTATTGGGTCTCGGAATCATGCCTGAGTCCATGTGAGCTCTGGTTTCGGTCTCCGCCCGAAATTACACGTCACATCCAAATTTTAGACGCAATCCCGAGGTCAACAGCACATCCACGTCGGCACACGTGTTCGAACGCTCGCCAGCGTTCATTCGCTTCATCGACGCGAAGCACGCAACAATACCGTTCGTCGCGTCAGAGAAGAAGGAGAGCGCACAATTCTTCCGACGAATGCCCACCCCCACATTAGGTCGTCTGTCGGAGATGAGGTGGCCTCGTCGTCTATCGCACGTCGCCTCGCCCGAACTCACTGAGCAGCCAAGGTTGCCACCTCGTGTTCGTCGAGCGGAAGGGAGGCGAGGCAATGGTGGGGGTCGAGGGGCAGAGGGGGAGAAGCTACTGGACTTGGCGAGGCGAGGACCTTTGCTCTGAATCGTCCGATCCCTTATCGCTGGAGCACGCCGGAAAAAGGTACCATGCTGGCCTTTCACCGAAAATTTAAATGCCAAGGACAGAAGTTGGAGTAGAGAGGGAGAGACGGGGTGGGGCGACTTGGCAAGTCCAGGTTATCTATTTCAGCTAGTTCTTTCCGCTGGTTCACACCCAGATCTCTCCGCTGATTTCCTTTCCTAGCTATTCTCAGTCATTCACTTGTGTATATACAACATGTGGCATTCTGTCCCCACCGGGACTTCGCCAGATCTCCTTCCGGATCTGGATCGCCGGTCGCGTCCCTTGTACGCGAGGATCCGCCTTAGAGTCGTTTTGCCGGACGCCTCACGGCGTCTTTGTTGCACCAGGCCGCCGACTCGTCTACCATCGCCTCGTTCTTCGTCGAGGTCACGTTCGGCTGGGGTTCACGCCCGTCGCCTCTGCTCGCTTCTTCCGGCTCTGGAAGAAGGGGGTGCCCGCCTTCATCGTTGTCCCTATGGGGGCGACGTTCGTCCACCCAGGAGCAGCTGCTCTCATTGCCGCTCGTGGGGAAGAAGGCCGCCTCCGATTGTCTACTCTAGCTCAGGGAAAGGATAATGAAGGAAGCGTGTTTGTTCGAACCCCCATGGAGGAGACGCGCAGGCCTTCAATCCTCTGCCCTGAAAGCTATTCGAGGGATTTTTGTGCCTCCACGCGCACAACGATGGAAGTTTGGATCCGAGTCCTCCGTCGGATCCACTTCCCCGTCGTCTTCTCCTTCATGCCGACAACATCGCCGGAACCAGATCGACCAACCGCTGCCTCTGATACCACTGTCAAGACCCGATTATGCTTAACACTGTTTAAATAGCTAATCACTCTCAATTAGCATCCACGTCCGCAAATTGTGTCTGATTTGTAAAATTTTGCCCGCGGCGTTGATGTTGACTCATGCCTCAAGTCAATGCCACATGCGTTGTCCTCCTCACGTTCGACGCAGCAACGTTTGAGTACGCCGCCTCGACTGCGGACATCACTGGAACGGGGAAGGACTTGCGGCAGGGGAAGGGCTGCTCGTGCCCTTCGCCCTCAATCTCATCGGCGCCCAAAGGGGTGCCGGAAAACATCATCGGAGCCACACCCGATATCAGCGTCGTGTCCAAAAATCCTCTACTTCCTTCGTGTCGGAGCGGAGGAGAGGCGGCACGTCCTTCCGGCGAATGCACGACCCTCATGTGTGGCATTCGTCCGAGAACGAGAGAATCTCATCGGCCTGGTCCTCTGCTCGTTGTTCCGCCTTAGGTTGAATCATGCCAGCGTTCGACAGTGCGAATGCTCACTCGTGTTTGCGTCGAAGTGCAGGGGGAGGCGTCGCCGACTTCCTCCGACGGGGAACTACCATCGTTCCGTCCGTCGAGTAGCCAGCAGCTCCGACTCTCCTCCATCGAGGGCTCATCCTACCGGCCGTCCTCAAACTCGTCGAGGACGCACAGAGGGAAGTCGAATAAAAGGAGAGAAGGACAAGATGTTGGCGTTGCTCCGTTCCACCCACCCACACCACCAGAGCCCCGACAATCGTGGGACGGCCACACGCCCACTTCGAGAGGTTCGGCGTCGAGGTTCGACGTCAAGGGGAGAGGAGGAGAGAAGCATGAGGCAGGGTTCGTTCTCAACCCTACCCATCGTCAAGTCCGTTTCGGCTGCTTGATCCTTGCCGTCGATTCCTTCAGCCAATCTCTCCCCTGTTTCCTCCTTTTTCTCCATTCGGTCAGGGTCCCTCTCCCTCAGTTCCCCCTCCTCCCCTCTCTAACTCTATTGGGAATCCCCGGACCTCAGAAAAACTTTAAACACAGTGGAAGTGGAGGTCCGAAATAGAATTTCAGAAACACCAGGATCCCTTACGAGAGAAAACCGAAGGATGTGAAGAGTAATACCTTATCGAGCAATTCCAGGAGCAGCCGATGATGAAGACGCATAGGTGTCCATCCTCTACAATCGTTCACACACGGACTATCTCGAGATCCCTCTGCTCCACGCACGTGCTAGCTTCGGGAGAGGAGATCCACGCCTCTTGATCTTCTCAACTTGTGCCAATGCTAAGGAGAAGAGGGAGCGAGCGTTGGCGACAAGAAGTGGGTAGCACTACCACTTGTCCCAACCCTTGATGCAAAAAACCTTTTATTGTCGTGACCTCCAAGACCCTCACGCCAAGGAGCAGAGGGGAGACGACAACTAGAGATAAGAGAAGAGTCTGGTGCAAAAATCTCCCAGGGAGGCCTCTCTATTTATAATAGCAGAGCCATATACACTTTGGAGATTTTTTCCATGTGGGATAATGCATATAGGCACCAATTCACAATTAACCAGATCAGCGTCACATGTTCGAATCCCCGTAGATGCTATTAATTGTAAATTACATCCAAGCCTATTAATTAGCCAAGAAAAAAAATTCTCTTGCCAATTAATTATTTTATTTTATTTATGTGACTAATGTGCCAAGCCTAAACTTGCACCAAGACCCTTGTTTGACTCATTTTGACAACACAGGTCAACAGAGGTCAAACATGGTCCACTAGAGTCAACTAGTGGTCAAACATGAACTAAAATAAAATATCATCTCCTCTGTAAAAGTCTCAATGCATCAGTTCCCCAAATGATCCGAATCACACAATGATTCAATCAGTGGCTAAATGATCAATATGGAATCTCTGATGTCTAGGTGTGCGACCCTGTAGGTTCTTCAGATGTTGGCAGTGATGACCAAATCATCACAAGCAATGAGTGGCACCTAGTAGTACATCAATACTACCCAAGTCATCAGAATGGTGTCATCATCGACATCCCCTAAAACTACGATAAAGTACAAGTACAGCTTTGTCCTTTTGCCAACTAATGTCCAGATTGGGCAAGTGTGTCACCCTTGTTAATCCCAATATTATGGCATGACTAAATCAGGTTCTCACCTGGGTATGGCCATACACTTTCAGTAATCCATATAGGGGCGCCATGGACAATCAAGCTTCCTCGTAAGGAAGGGGCAAATCCTCTATTAGCACATTGAATCTCTCATATGGCTTATGACATACCCAATGACAACAATTATGACTCTCCTTTTACGACGAAACATTAGGTTGCATCAAAGTACATTAATCACTATATAGAGATACCAATGCTCTCAACTCTAGGACAAGCGCAACTCTGTCACTGTGATATTCATCTCGTGACACCGAGATGAATCCTCACGGCGGGTCGATCCAGTATATCTCCCTTGATATACCCATATGCTTGTGTTAGCAACCCGTGCTCAACCAGCGCATATACTAGTCTCAAGTAAATCATAGCTGTCTCATATCCACTATGATTCTCGACCAGGGATAAACACAGAGACTAGATAAAATCTATCTCTTAGGGACATTGTATATGCAAATGTACAAATGCACAGATGTACAAACTTGCATAACAACGACAATGTTAGGATAACTCATCTATTAACTAGATGTGATACACACATCCCAATGGACCATCCTGAGGTCCTAGGAGCATAAACACTAACAATCTTCCACTTGCACTAGGACCTTGCATTGAGCAACCTCAACACCGTGTCCTAAGCATGACTTGCCACGCTCTTGCTGCGCCAGAGCATCAGTCTATGGGCCTATCATGATTGTATCAGTGTTCATATCTACTATATCTTAAGTACCTCTGTCCCCAAGACAAGGTATAAACATATGAGTACGCTTGTGAAGTTCAACGGAGAACTCCCACCGCTTCCCAAAAGCATTTGCATACTCTGCTTTCAAGTAGTCTGCTCTGAAGCTCCCAAAGCTTGTAGCACCACTACATGAACAACTAGACTGTCACTAGTCTGACTGGAACAAGCTGCCAAGTGAATACACTGAGTTTTTCCTATTATTGATGACTAAGAACCACCCCTTAGTTCTTTGCAGAACCTAAGGACGTTCCTTTCCCTTTATCCAGTGCCATGCACCTGGATTGGACCTAGTATCCATTGGTTATGCTCTCAGCACAAATCACATCTGGTCTATAACATATCATCATCGATGTATGTTATCTGACTTAGCACTTGGAGTTTCAAAAACTCTCACACCTACCCCATAGGTGATGTCCACTAAGTCGTTCATCACAAGACATTTCCCAATCATCTATTCACCAAGTGAAGGATCGGAATATCGTCTTTGATGATTTGTATGTCCTTAACATACAAAACCAGAGATGTCATCAAGCTCCCACTACACTCAGGCACCATCGAATGAAGATTATCTGCATTGAGTTAGGAGTTACCCATAAGTCAAAACCAGACGAATCTATTCGACCTGTACAGCCTGAGTGTTCTGAGCCTCAGGTTACCCACAACCTATATAACTGGCTCAGATTCCATCTTTGACCAAGTGTGTCAAATGACTGACCTTGGACTACATCCAAGTCAGACTTCCTCCCACTAGCCTTTTTCAAGAGAAAAACTTTCCCAAGAAATTAGCACTCTGAGCAGCAACCAAGTTGCTCTCCTATGGGATCATAGAAGTAGTATTCCCAAAGGATACTCCATACACATATGCATTAGATATGGAACATCTATCAGTGTTCAGGAAAAACTGTTCATTTTTGCACAACCTTTAACAAGGAGTTACATGACTTATCCTGTATCGAATCATGCCAAGCACGACTTGATTCCTCCATTTAGACACTCACCCTTTTTAAAAAAGGAGTTCTAGAAGGAGTGAGCTATGAGGAATCTCATACTCATCAGGATAATCATAAACTATGGTCAAGTGCTTTCCAACAAGTCAGAAAGCTCTTTATGGATCTATTAAGCTAGTTTCCTTTATTCAAATCTCTCAGATATGTCTGTAAAGGACTAGTACCCTATCTTTGGCTTACTTATTAGACTTGTCCACACACACTAAAGTGTATGAGGTCCAGCAAGTCTCCTAATCTTCCACTTCTAAAAAAGTGAAGAGCATCGCTGTTGTTGTCCTTAGCAAACAAGGCTCGTGCGAGTCTGGCTCTCGAAAGAGGTAGATCCGACTCATTCTCCTGAAAAGAGATTGAATCCACAAATCCATTCGCATGGAGATAGTGAATGAGGTTCTTGTTTTACAAGGTCCAAACAACAGTGCCAGAGATAGGTACAAAACCACTTAATTTAATCCATATATTATGTTACTCATAGAACTTCACATATAGATAGAACATGAAGATATTGAAGTTCCAACAAAGTCTTGACCCTAGAGAGAGTGAGGTTTCCTACAACTATGGTAGCAATAGATGCTCCAACTAGTAGGTCAGTCTCTCTGCGTCAGCACTGCCCTATTTCTGTTGAGCACCAAGATACTTTTGCAAGTATTAGTCTCATCATGCGGTAAGACAAACCCATGTGTCAGAAATAGACAACTAGACTTTGGTAACATAATTACCTAAGCCAGAAGACGAAGGGCTAGTTCTCTTCTTCTTGTTTTGAGGTCGCTAGCAATCATTCTCGAGCACCTTATCGCATGCACTCTTTTTTTATCTTTAATGCATTGGACAAGCCCTAAGGCTTTCCTTTGCATTATAGGATTACTTTAGAGGTTATAGCTTTATATTCTAGCTTGTCCCATAAAGAGCTACTTTAGAATATCTAAAATATGATCAGCTCAACACGTTGCTTTCACAACACAGGCGACATGCTAGCTTTAGACAAGCTACCCCATAAGCATCCTCTTCAGCCAACAAGGCTGTAGATGAGATGGGTTCAGGAAAAGGTTGCCCAAGGAGACACAGCTTTTCCTCGAGCTTGAGGACAATCCTCAAGTACGGTACCAGTCCTCGCAGTTGGTTCCAACCAAATTCTCCCTCATCAAGAGGGAATGGAATGACAGTCTGCTATCATTATTGCTTGTAGAAGCCATCTACAACAAAGACAAGAGCAGATTAGTATCACAATTCAATCATTTATTCTGTCTTTTTATAAATGATTATTTCTCACTATTTTATTCGAATCAATAATCCTCAAAAATTGATCGAGAAGTCGCCCGACTTCCTTAGTGAGATGGGATCCTCATTTTGTACACGGCCTTGCGTCCCATGAGGGTGAGATGTACTGCACAAGGTGATGCATGCTTCCTGAGGTAGGCTCGCCGGTCAATTGCTACTCGGCAATTCCCCTTCCCAAGACCGTTTAGGCACTTTGTGTCCAACGAGGGCTGGATACAGCACAAAGCACTAATCTCTTGAGGCTGCCTCTAGAAATTTTATCATGTGAACCACCACATATGAAAAATCCTAGTCAAGTTTGACCTGACTGTTATACCCAGGGTCAATAATTTCCTTGCGAAAGGCGTGTCCAGAGTTTTAACCGGTCTGGGGAAATTATTATCACCACACGCCTTCTGAAGATAGATGGGTGTGTCCCACGAGGGTGGGAAATAGTGCACAACACCATTGATCGATAGTTTGACGAGGGTTACACGTCAGAAGGCTAAGTAACGGGACTTGATATGATTTATTGAGGATTTTTGTGGTCTCGGCACCACGGGTTTTTATCTTATTCTACCAATACAGGCATGCAATCCTATGGTGAAATAAAACCAAAAAGCAGTAAAGGCATGCTCGAACAGAAATAGTAAATATGATGTGATCAAAGCCCAAAACATGGGTAACAAGCCCCTAGATCTAGTCCTAGCCACCTAGCACTACCAAGGGCTTTAAGCCATGGGCTCATGCCAACAAGTCCTTAGCTCATCCCTGAGTGCCCTAAGGGCTTTGCTCCAAGGCCCCGAGGTGCGCCACCTAGGTCTTCAGCTCCATGGGTCAACTCGCTAACCCTAAAGGCACTATCCAGGAAAACCCTAGATCCCCTTTAGGTTCGGCCAGCCCGAGTCTTCTCCATGAGCTAGCTCGCAAACCCTAGGCTCCTCCTAGGGTTCGGCCAACTCAGATCTCCACCAGGAAGCTAGCTCACAAATCCTAGGCTCCTCCTAGGATTCGGCCAAACATCCATGTGCCATCCTCTCTTGGTATCTCACCTCTTTTCTTGATACACCACATCCCTTGAAAGGTGCACTGCCTAGAGGTGCGCCCCCTTTGCTTGGATGTGCCATCAAGCGTCCTTGTTGCTCAATCTCCCTTCATCAGCCCATGAACTTAAGAAGCATCCAACGGACCTTCAAGTTCTTGGTTAATGATAGAAGATCAGCCCCTTTGCAAGCTTGGAGCGCCAATCCTCTTCCTCAACCCTTGAACCTCTATGCGCCACCTAGGAAAACCTAGGATGCACCATGGTTTGGTTAAGGAATAAGACCAGCCCCCTTAGGTTGCTTTTCCTTCATCATCAGCCCTTGAACCCATGTATGCGTCACTAGGAGACCAAGCCATGAGGGTTTGGTAGAGGATGAAGGTCAGCCCCCTTACTTGACTAGGTTGCACCATCACCTTATCCATCCATCATCCCTTAAGTGAACCAACTAGGTAACCCTAGAAGCCACTCAAGGTTAGATCAAATAAGGGGATGCGCCACCTTGGGAGGTGAGGTGTGCCAACCCTAACCTTAGATGCACCCCTAGGTTTAACCCTAGAAGCCACCCTAGGGTTTGGCTAGGTCATGGGTTGCGCCACCTTGAGAGATGCGCAAGGGAGAGAGAGAGAAACACCATGATGTCTTCAAAATCTTCAATTTTAAATTACAATACAGAATTGAAAAACAAAACTGAAAGTCAGCACGCAGGCCTCACATTGATACATCATAGGCATGACAATAGTGCTTGACTTTGATCACAACATAAATGCACAAATAGAACTACTCATGCAATTCTACATGCTATGAAAAATCAACAAGTAATCACTTTAATTTTTCATAAAACCCTTTCAATTAATTTTCAGCGACTCTATATCATCCTTCTATATCGTCTCGCCCCTCTCAGGAGTCTACAAAGGGTAGCCGCCCCTTGCAATCCTTACCCCATAGAGATTAGGACAATCACCCAGTTCATGCCCCAATAATCTCCTATGGGTCTTGCGCCATGGGTCTATCTCATGAGCGCAAGGTGGGGTAAATTCTTCCACATAGGGTCTATCCTAAATGTGAAGAAAACGAAACTAGAAGACGATTAAGAGGAGAAAATTAAAAGAAATTAATTTTTCAACAGAAAAATCATGGCATAAAATTTTTGAAAACAATTTTCATGACATGGGGTAGGCGCATGTAGAAAAGACACATTCGGGTCTCATAAGATGCCTCTGATACAACTGTTGGGAATCCCCAGACCTCAGAAAAACTTTAAACACAGCGAAAGTGGAGGTCCAAAATAGAATTCCAGAAACACTAGGATCCCTTACGAGAGAAAATCGAAGGATGTGAAGAGTAATACCTTATCGAACAATTCTAGGAGCAACTGATGATGAAGACGCACAGGTGTCCGTCCTCTACAATCGTGCACACATGGACTGTCTCGAGATCCCTCCACTCCACACACGTTCTAGCTTCGGGAGAGGAGATCCACGCCTCTTGATCTTCTCAACTTGCGCCAATGCCAAGGAGAAGAGGGAGCATTGGCGACAAGGAGTGGGTAGCACTACCACTTGTCCCAACCCTTGATGCAAAAAACCTTTTATTGTCGTCACCTCCAAGACCCTCACGCCAAGGAGTAGAGGGGAGGCGACAACTAGAGACAAGAGAAGTGTCTGGTGCAAAAATCTCCCAGGCAGGCCTCTCTATTTATAATAGCAGAGCTAGATACACTTTGGAAGTTTTTCCCATGTGGGATGATGCATATAGGCGCCAATTCACAATTAACCAGATTAGCGTCACGGGTTCGAATCCCCGCAGACGCTATTAATTGTAAATTGCTTCCAAGCCTATTAATTAGCCAAGAGAAAAAGTCTCTTGCCAATTAATAATTTTATTTTATTCATGTGACTAAAGTGCCAAGCCTAAACTTGCACCAAGACCCTTGTTTGACTCATTTTGACAACACAGGTCAATAGAGGTCAAACATGATCCACTAGAGTCAACTAGTAGTCAAACATGAACTAAAATAAAATATCATCTCCTATGTAAAAGTCTCAATGCATCAGTTCCCCAAATGATCTGAATCACACAATGATTCGATCAGAGGCTAAACGATCAGTATGGAATTTTTGACATCTAGGTGTGCGACCCTGTAGGTTCTTCAGATGTTGGCAGTGATGACCAAATCATCACAAGCAATGAGTGACACCTAGTAGTACATCACTGCTACCCAAGTCATCAGAATGGTGTCATCATCGACATCCCCTAAAATTGTGACAAAGTACAAGTACAGCTTTGTCCTTTTGCCAACTGATGTCCAGATTGGGCAAGTGTGTCACACTTGTTAATCCCAATATTATGGCATGACTAAATCAGGTTCTCACCTGGGTATGGCCATACACTTTCAGTCATCTATATAGGGTCGCCATGGACCATCAAGCTTCCCTATAAAGAAGGGGCAAATCCTCTATTGGCACATTGAATCTCTCATATGGCTTATGACATACCCAATGACAACCGTTATGACTCCCGTTTTATGGCAAAGTGTTAGGTTGCATCAAAGTCTAGGACAAGCACAACTCTGTCACTGTGATATTCATCTTGTGACACCGAGATGAATCCTCACGGCGGGTCGATCTAGTATATCTCCCTTGATATACCCATATGCCTGCGTTAGCAACCCGTGCTCAACCAGCGCATATACCAGTCACAAGTGAATCATAGATAGGATGTCCCATATCCACTATGATTCTCGACCAGGGATAAACACAGAGACTAGATAAAATCTATCTCTTAGGGACATTGTATATGCAAATGTACATATGCGCAGATGTACAGACTTGCATAACAACGACAATGCTAGGATAACTCATCTATCAATTAAATGTGATACACATATCCCAATGGACCATCCTAAGGTCCTAGGGTGTAAACACTAACAAACTCGCCGTCCTCTCTTCTTATAGGCGGCTCGACCTTGGATCCGTTGTGCTTGCATACATCTCCCTCGCGTGATGTCGACACATCGACAGGCGGAGCCATGCCTTGCCAGAACTTTGCCCATGCTGGCCCCTTCCGCTTGTCCTCGCAGCCGGTCGGATCCACTACTTGAACCGCCGGACCAAGTGCCGCCGCCTCACCTTTGCCCGCTGGGTTGATCGCTACCGTAGCCCACCTCTTCGCCGCCTCAGCCCACGCCATTGCCTCATTGACCATTCGATCGGCGCCGGGCGGTGCATCACTAGCTGGTGTTGCTTCCAGCTGAGTCGCCCAGTCCTCCGGCCACCGGCGACGTCGCCGACTGCAATCGAGGAGTGAAGCACCGTTTTCTCCAGCGAAAATTCCCCTAATCGGGTTTCCAATTTTCCCCATTTGGCGATCGGGCGTGGGCCAATTTTGACCTAGTCAACAGCCTAGTTGACTAGACCAGCTGGGTTAGGCCACAGAATAGGGCTGGGCCTAACAATAGCCATATGCTGGTGTCACGCCCTTTAATCAAGTCCGTCCACATCAGCATTTCAGCGTAGAACTGTACGCTAGAATTTCCACCCGAAATTGAAATCGAATTCGATTTGATTTTGACCACATCAAAATCGCCTCAGCACGCGCATCACTTCGAATCCCAATTTGACCCTAGCGTTGACTCAGCTTGCCTCGAATTGAACTCCACGCATTTGATGACATGCATATATATAATATATCGTGGCCTAATATTATTATTATTTTGGAGTAAAATACATGTTTCGTCTCATTCATTTGCCCAAATACTTTGTATTATTCAGAATCTTCACTTTTCCTTGGTTTCATTTAAATATAGGGATTTTGCCCTAAAATCGGTAGAATTTGGAGGATCTGAAGACATGGGATGATTCCTTACGATGAGACAAAGCCTGTTGTGTCCACAAGTGCACGGATACTCGAAGTAATAAAAAAGATATTGAACCACAGAGACCTCATTTGTCAAGTACCGAATAGTTGATTTTTCACTAGCTAGGCAATCGAATATGATGTAAGTGAACGATCATAAAGTACACAAAAAGTCAGAGAGAAAAGCTGGGACTAGGGTTTCATCCACCTTAATTTCAGTAAATAGATATAATTAAATGATCGTCAGTTTATTTTTATTATGATAAAGATATAATTTACTTTATAAAGAAATCATCTCGCTTTCGCCCAAACAATTTACAAAGAACCAATCCTCACTTTCACACAAGATTTATTCAATGAGAAAGATAAGTAAATCATTGACAAGAAGATTTAAGATCACTTTCATGCATCTAATTTTTATGTCAATCATCTCAAGTGAAAACTAAATACTTTCATACTTTAGATGCACAGGTTCTACTTAAGGGTTTCTAACGATCCAATACCTAATTTCTTACGATATCTTCATGTTTAATTCATTAATTCTTCCTAGATCAGATTATCAACAAGTCAATAAGCTTATAAAATCTAGAAATAAGAACAGACCTAATTTCTTACGATGAGTTCCTAAATCTCAATTCTAGGGTTCCAAGTTTTGCAAGTCACTTTTCACTCCATATCACAAAAACTCCAATACATGTTGACAATATGAAACTAGAAAGGATTAAAGACAATCATCACTTAAGTAGAATTATCATAATAAAAATATCCTGACGAAATAAAAATCATCTAGTCATTATGAAATTAAGGGGATTTCACCCCATATCCCAAAAAGTGTTTAAGCTAGCATGGTAGAGAAATTACAATAAGCCATAGTTTAGAATGATAAAAAACTGAAGAGAAAGAGGAAGTTTTACTGAACACAGGGCTGTAATGAAAATTATAGCTCGTAATTTTCGTATGAATAGTGCAGGCGTCCCTTCTTTCTTTGATTTCTCCTCTAATTGATCTTCTTTCACTCTGAGACTTCTGGGGTATGTTCTCCTCTTCCAGGCGTAGCTTTCCCTCAAATTTCACGGCCGGAGATGCTTTGTACACTTCACGGTGGTAAAACCTAGGGCGGCGGTGAAGATGTCGATTTCTCCCTGAAACGCTAATCAAAATTAGGGCTTTTGATTCGCTGATGTTCTCCTTGTTCTCTAGAGTATTCCCCTTTTTATGGATCTTGAATTGGTGGTCTGAATCATCCGCAATCATCAGCGCAAAAATTGGGCTTCAATATTACGGCACTACCGTAAACATCTTTACGGTGCAATAATTTGGGAAGATTTCAACCAGAGTTTTCATGGCGATTATGGCACTGCCGTAAAGGAGACAATGGTACCGTAATGCCATATGATTTTCTACCCGAGATATTTCAGAGATTACGGCACTGCCATAATGCCTTTTACGGCCGTATTTTAGTCCAGAAAAATACAGAAGAAATACGGCATGGCCGTAAACATTTTTACAGGCCATAATGTTGACAAATAATTCATAGAGAAAAAATTACGGCAAGGCCGTAAAATCCATTACGGCCGTAATTCCAAGTCAAAAACGCGAGTTTTCCACGGCCGAAACTTGCGCGGACCATAATTTTTGATCCAGAGCTCCAAATTAAAATCTTAAAGATGTTCTAAACTCATCTTTAAGAGGAGAAGATGCACGAAGTGGAAGAGGGAACTTTTATCCACTATCTAGGGAGCAATCAATAGAGAGGTAGATAGGGTTTGGCCTCACACCGAGAGGCGTGGAGACCATCTCCGGTCGTGATTTTCATGCAAAAGCTTTTCCTAGAGGAGAGGAAGACACCACAGAAGTTTCAGAGTGTTTGGAGTCCGATCGGAGGAGAAATCAATAAAACAATGGTGACAGTGCTGTTCATCGAAGCAAATTACAACTGTAAACTCTTTTACAGCCGTGGTGTAAAGTTGTTCCTCCTTTCTTTTCGTTTTCTGATCACTCTGAGACTATGATTCATTGTATTTCTTCCTCCATGCAAGCTTAATACTATTTTTGGGACATGGGGTGTAATCCCCTTGATTTTTAATGATTAGATAATGTTTTCTTTCGTCATGATAATTCTACTTTGATAATTTTACCTATGCGATTATTGTTCTAAGTTTCTCCTTAGTTTACTTTTTGTCATCATGAATAGAGTTCTTGCATTAAGGACCGAAAGGAGACATGTTTGAGAACTGGAACCCTAAAATTGATTAATAGGAACTCACCGTAAGAAATTAGGTTAAGTTCTTATTTCTTTATTTTAGATGACTAATTGCCTTGATGATGATTATGAACCTAGGATTAAGTTAGTGTGTCAAACGTAGAGATCTTGCACGAAAGTGAGGATCGAAACGTTGGAGAACCATATGTAGAACTTGTGTTGAGTCTCGGATGCACGAAAGTGATCCTTGAGATTCCGCTTGAGACAATCAACCTAGAATTCGGATGCACGAAAGTGATCTTGAGTTCTTTGATTGATGATTTACTTATCATCAACTTGGGATAAATCTTGCGCGAAAGCGAGGATTTGTCTCTGCATGGTTGTCTGCACGAAAGTGAGATAATCCCCTTATGAAGTAAATTAAGTCTTTATCAAATTAGAATTTGATTGATGAACATCCTTATATATCTAGTCATGAAAATCAAGGTGGATGAAACTCTAGTCACAATTTATCTCTCTGATTATCTTCCATATTCTTTCTATTGCTTCCTTGCATCATATTCGGTTTACTTAGCTAGCGAGAATACAACTATTCGGTACTTAACAATAAGGTCTCTGTGGTTCGATATTTTTATTACTTCGAAGTATCCATGCACTTGCGGAATCCTAACAAGTTTTTGGCGCCGTTGCCGGGGATTAGTCCTAGGTACTCGCCAAACAACTTGGGATACACTAAGTTTTTGGCGCCATTGCCGGGGACATTAGTTTTGTTAATATCAAAATAGTTGTTAGTATTGTAGACTAAGTTTTATTTGTTTTAGATTTAACTTTGTTTTTTTTTGCAGGTTTTGGATTTTCACAGTTGTGACAGAACTGCGATTTCTAAAATTTGTGAATTTGCTTGTGTTTTATATTTTCTTATATATATAAATATATATATATTCTTGAAAAAAAAAATCTTTGATTGATTGGTGTTAGATAATCTTTCTGTTTTGAAGAGATGTCTTTTAATCACTACTCATGGGCAACTGAAAGAGATGAGGTATACATGCCACAAGGAAGGTATGAAGATGATTCATGGTGCACTGTTACAGATAAGTTAGATTATTTGGCTCATAAATTAGACACTTTTAATATGCACCATGTTATGAAACCTTGTTCTTCTATTAGATGTGATATTTGTGGATATTTTGATCATTGTTCCTCTGATTGCCAATTTTTAAATCCCAATTTATCATATGATCAATTGTATTCTAGATGGGAAAATATCTAAACTTCTTTTTATGATGATTGCTCTGATCTTGTTTCTGAACCATGCTTTGAGGACACTATAAAATCGAGGTTAGAATCCATGTTTGAAAAAATCATAGCTGCTCAAGAAAAATTTATTGCTGAACAAAACCAAATGCTAGAAACCCAGATTGCACAACATGATTGTTTATTTAAGTTTGATACTGAAAAACTTGATTTAGAAAATTCCCCCTGTGATCATGATTGTTTTGAGATTGAGCCTTATGTGAACTTTATTGAATCTCACTCTGCTTTTGATAATTTTGATATTGATTCATCTGATAATTTGATTGAGGAAAAGATTGAGGAAATTGAAATTGAAAAAACCTCTTTTGATGACATTGATTCTTTTGATGATGTGTCATTCATGGTTAATTCTGACGTGTTTGAAAATTGTGATATTCATGTACCTCAATCTGATTTGGGTGAAAATTTTGATATTGATGATGAACTATTTATGGAAAGACATGAGGGGGTTGATTTAAAAAAATCTTACTTTAATCTTGATTTTGATAATGATATATATATTGAAAAATTATTTGATGATGAACATGAGGAAATTAATAAGGATTTAAATATTGTGAAAATTGATGAATCTCACTTTGATGATTTGCCCATATCTACTGTCCACTCTTCTGATTTTATTGAAAAGTTGTGTTTTATTGAGGAATCCAATGAAAGACATAAAAAATATTTTAATGATCCAATGTTTGATTCTTTTGATCAAAGTCCTTTTCTTATTGCTATTGAAAATATTAATTTGAAGAAAGGACTCATGATTTTACTTTTTTGATAAACATAGGAAGATCATAAAGATTTCTTTGAGTGGATTTGAGAAGTATGATTTTAATTTTTGTACATTTGAGAAAGCCACTTTGATTGTGATTTATATACAATTCTGGATTTTTGGATTAGTGGCTAAACATTTTGGACAAAGAAAATGCAGAAAATTATTTGCTCTTTATTTTGGTACTGATTCACCTACTTCACCATGATTTTTTTTTTATTTTTGGTCAAGCTATGGACCTAAAATTAGCGCTTCTTGGGAGGCAACCCAAGCATTATCACTTAGTTTAGTTTCTTTTATTTTAGTTTATTTTTAGAACTAATTTTTCTTCTCTTTTTGCGGGGAGAAGCAATTTTTGAACTGCTTTTTGCTTATTTGAGTAGGTGTCTTCTCGCACTGATTTTAAGGAACTGGGTTGCAAAATATTTTGATCTTTGGCACAATCATGAAGTACCCATCTTTGTCTATCATCTGGATATTTTTTCTGAATTTTAAAGTTCATGGATCATTCTAAAACCCATAGCAACTTTTCGATTCTGATAAATTTCTGCAGCAGTTTTTTCTAACTCATCTGATTAGCACTTTTGCTGCCACTTTTTAAGATGTTTCGATGACTTGAAAAACTGATTTTTCACATGGAATATGAAGTTCGTGTGTCGTTCTATCTTGTGGTTTAGTTATTTTCATGAAAATATTTTCTGATAATTCTAGGACACATGGCAACTTTTCGAATCTGATTAACTTTTTTTGCAGTTTTTGCAGTTTTTAATCTGAGTAACCTTCTTTCTGTTGATTCCCTAAATTCCTGACAGATTTTTATCCTTTGATTTTCATACGTCTGAAAAGAACATATCTTATTCTACAACTTGGTTCTGTCCATTTTCTATTTGGATCATTAAATTTTATTCTAGGGTATGACTACTTTTCATAAAAAATTCAAAAACTGCTTGGTTTGCTTTCTACTTGTTATTACTTCTTTTGCCTCTAGATCTAGAAATTTTCAAGAGCAACTGTCTTCCACCTCTAGCCACCACTGCATCTACCTTTGACATCACTGTTTCCAGCCATCGACACTGGATTATACCATCTGCAGATTCTTACTTCTTCTATTGCCTCTTATTCTTTGATTTGATTTATTTATGTTGCAGACTGTTCATTAGCGACTGGTTTTTTTATTTATGCAGCATTATTTCTGGCACCCACCAGCCGACGATCTCACCTCCAGGACTGTGATCTTTAGCAGGCCACTAGAGATTACTCACTTTACTGTCGGCACAAGCACATCATTGCTAGCAGCTTTTCAGCCAGCTTCTGTTCCACCTTTGCTTCTTAGCTACATCAGCTCTTTCCACCAGCACTCTTTCTGGACCATCGATGATATCTCTTATTATTCTTTGAGAAAATTATTTTTATCATTATTTTTGTTAGGGACTATTTTTAGACTGAGCCTTATGTACCTAAAATTCGCAGGTAAAATTTTCAAAAGGTACATCTTTGGACCTAGCAGCATCTGTCCCGACACTATTTTTTGACTGAGCCTTATGTATTTTCAGTCAAAGCTTGCCATATAGTTTTGTGAGTATCATTTGCACTTTCTTTTATTCATGATTATGGTTTTCATCTTTAATTAGCTTTTGATATAACACTCATTGAGATTTCTATTCTATGAAGTTGCTTGAGTCTATCATGTCACACTTTTGACTATGATTGTTTGAGTTTCACGCTTCACACCTTTTGCATTGATGATGATATTTTTGAGGTTTAAAATTTTTTTTTATGACTTGAATTCATGTGATGAGAGATGTGTGAATTTTCTATGATGATGAATATGTTCATGCATGTGATTAGGACTAGACCTATTGTGTTGAATTTATTTCTCTAATACATATCTTTTGAAATTTGACATTGATTGATGAATGAAATTTTGGGTAGATATATTATTTGATGAACTTGGTTTAAGTGAAACTACTTCTTTGAATAAAATTAGCATATGAGTATGATTTTTGAATTGATGTTGATAGATTAATTTAGTTAATATTCATGCTATTTGCTATTTGTTGGGAAGAAAGATTCCTTGATCCAAAAATAGTGAGAGACTCCCCTACTTGGCACTGTGTAAAATTGACAGTGGTACCTAAAACATGGGTTGAAGTCTATAAAAAAAAAGAGAGAAAGAGAAAAAGAAAATGACTCATCTACTTGGCACTGTGCAAAATTGACAGTGGTATCGAAGACAAGAGTTGAAGTTTAAAATAAAAAGTATGTATCTATGTGGGTATATGCTATCTATTCAAAAATAAAAGAAGAAAAGGAGAGAGGCAAGAAAAGAGAGATTCTGTGAGGAAAAAGATCTAGGAGACTCTATTCCTGTAAACAAAAGTTGATGGTTATGAATTGAAACTGGATGAAATCTTGAGATTGATATTCTATTTATTGTACAAGTTGCGAAATTTTATTTGATTAAGATGTGGATCTTGAAAAATTGAATTCAAAGGGTGATGTGTTTATTTGAAATTTTATAAAGCAATTAGTGGAATTTTTCATTAGAGATTGTATTTTAGAAATTTATTCTTCATGAGAAAGTCTATACCTATGATCAATTTTTGATTTTTGCTTGAGGACAAGCAAAGTTTGAGCCTTATGTATTTGATGACACCAAAAAATATAGTAATTTTTGTGCCATTTCATGAGTGTTTTTGTGTCATATTCATAGACTTTGCTTATTTTTATGCCTTTTTTATCAATATTTGCGGAATCTACACTCTTTTCTGTTTTTGATGATTTTCAGGCAAAAAGGCATGTTTTTCAATCGATTTCGAGCAAACCAGATGCATAATTGAATTCACAACGTCAAGAGGGGATCACATGTTAAATTTCAGAAGAATCAGAGCTTCAGAGCAAATTACAACACCCCCAATATGACTTTTACAGTACCGTAATTTGACTGTAGACTCAGATCAAAATTACGGCACCGCCGTAAACATCTTTACGGTGCAGTAATTTGGGAAGATTTCAACCAGAGTTTTCATGGCGATTATGGCACTGCCATAAAGGAGACAACGGTACCGTAATGCCATATGATTTTCTACCCAAGAGATTTCAGAGATTACGGCACTGCCATAATGCCTTTTACGGCCATATTTTAGTTCAGAAAAATACAGAAGAAAATACGGCATGGCCGTAAACATTTTTATGGGCCGTAATGTTGACAAATAATTCATAGAGCAAAAATTACGGCAGGGCCGTAAAATCCATTACGGCCGTAATTCCAAGTCAAAAACGCGAGTTTTCCGCGGTCGAAACCTGCGCGGACCATAACTTTTGATCCAGAGCTCCAAATTGAAATCCGAAAGATGTTATGAACTCGTCTTTAAGAGGAGAAGACGCACGAAGTGGAAGAAGGAACTTTTATCCACTATTGAGGGAGCAATCAACAGAGAGGCGGCTAGGGTTTGGCCTCTCTATTTTAGAGCGTTTGGAGTCCGATCGAAGGAGAAATCAACAAAACAGCGGTGACAGCGCTGTTCATCGAAGCAAATTACGACTGTAAACTCTTTTACAACCATGGTGTAAAGTTGTTCCTCCTTTCTTTTCATTTTTTGATCACTCTGAGACTATGATTCATTGTATTTCTTCCTTCATGCAAGCTTAATACTATTTTTGGGACATGGGGTGTAATCCCCTTGATTTTTAATGATTAGATAATCTTTTCTTTCGTCATGATAATTCTACTTTGATAATTTTACCTATGCGATTATTGTTCTAAGTTTCTCCTTCGTTTACTTTTTGTCATCATGAATAGAGTTCTTGCATTAAGGACCGAAAGGTGACATGCTTGAGAACTAGAAGCCTAAAATTGATTAATAGGAACTCACCGTAAGAAATTAGGTTAAGTTCTTATTTCTTTATTTTAGATGACTAATTGCCTTGATGATGATTATGAACCTAGGATTAAGTTAGTGTGTCAAACGTGGAGATCTTGCACGAAAGTGAGGATCGGAACTTTGGAGAACCATAGGTAGAACTTGTGTTGAGTCTCGGATGCACGAAAGTGATCCTTGAGATTCCACTTGAGACAATCAACCTAGAATTCGGATGCACGAAAGTGATCTTGAGTTCTTTGATTGATGATTTACTTATCGTCAGCTTGGGATAAATCTTGCGCGAAAGCGAGGATTTGTCTCTGCATGGTTGTCTGCATGAAAGTGAGATAATCCCCTTATGAAGTAAATTAAGTCTTTATCAAATTAGAATTTGATTAATGAACATCCTTATATATCTAGTCATGAAAATCAAGATGGATGAAACCCTAGTCCCAATTTATATCTCTGATTATCTTCCGTATTTTTTCGATCGCTTCCTTGCATCATATTCGGTTTACTTAGCTAGCGAGAATACAACTATTCGGTACTTAACAATAAAGTCTCTGTGGTTCGATATTTTTATTACTTCGAAGTATCCGTGCACTTGCGGAATCCTAACAACAGTGCCGTAATGTGTTCTGGTCAAAATTCTGGAATAATTACGTGCTGTAAAAACACCCATGGCAGTACCGTGATCGCGCAAAATCTTCTAGAAAGAAATCATCCAAAATTATGGCCCATAATTTTTGTTATGACAGTGCCGTAATATCTGCAAATCTTTTTGGATATAAATTGACCAAAATTACGGCCCATAATATTAATTACGGTAGTGCTGTGGTTTATTCTGTCGGTTCAGTGAAATCATGGTACCATAATATTGATTACGGTCCTGCCGTAATTTGGTCTGATGCTCCAATTTGCGTGAAATTTGACATGTAATCTTCTCTTGATCATTGAAATTTGTCTATGCACTTGAATTGCTTGAAAACGCCTTAAAATAATGCCTTTTTACCTGAAAATAATCAAAAACCAAAAAGAGTGTAGGTTCTTCAATATTTGATAAATAAGGCATGAAAATAAGCAAAAGAGCATGAATATGACACAAAAGACCTATCAAATGACACAAAATATACTATGAATTTTCGTGTCATCAAAGCCACACGTCAAATTTCAGCTTAAACGGAGCTTTCTGCACTCTTCACTGGCATGGCCGTGCATCCATGCATGGCCGTGTATGACACTGTTTTCCCAGACTGCGCCGAGCCATTCACAGGCATGCCCATGAATCCTTGCACGGCCGTGAAGGGATCGTCCGACTTTTCCAGATTTCAACGGGATGTTCATGGGCACACCCGTGAACCCACACATGGCCGTGAAGAGTAAGTTTTCCAGAGAATGAAGTTTGCCGAGCCATTCACGGGTATGGCCATGCATCCATGCACGGCCGTGCACCGTTCTGCCTGCACGACACCTGTTCGGTTTTTCGCTTGTTTCTTACTTTTTTCGGAGTGAAATTTGCTGAAATTTAAGGTGACCTTCCTAACTTGGTGGCGGATGTTTTGGGATGGGAATCATGCGATTTGGGTGAACGGTTGGGGAGAATGAGGCGAAACGGTGAGACCTAGGGTTTGACGGCGATTTTGGTGACGAAAGGCTATTTTGGTAAGATTTCTTTCTTGTTTCGATGCTGAAGATCGTGCCTTGGCCTCTCTCGATGTTGATCTAGTCTTCCTTCTAGTTTTCATAAATTTATTTGAGAGATTTCACTGTATTTCATGATGAACATTGTTGTGTAACTTCTTTTCGGGGTTTGGGTGTAGCCCACTATAAGAATGTTGATTGTTAATGTTTTAATTCTTGATTATCTGAACTTATCTTTGTTCTTATTCATATCTAGGAAGTTTTAATTCCTGATTATGTACTGGCCATGCTTATTTATGCTTTAGACGTTGTGGGAAGGACTGAGAGGTGAACCACAATCGTCGGATCCCCTTAGACTGGATTGGAGATTTCGGCCACGAGAGTTGTTGAAATAACCCGAGGAACCCTAATCCTTCATAGAACCCATTGGGTCTGCTTAACCATGTAAGCCACGAGAGTAGGAGACTTGGGTTAAGTTAGACAGCGCACCGTGTCCTGAGAGGGAGCGTGTCTGTACCTTAGGAAGAATTACCTTAAGAACATAGGTAAAACATAACTAAAATATCAAACTTTAGCATTCCTTCATGCTTCAGTGCGGTGAAACCCAATGCCTCGATTTTCTCTCAAAGATCTAAAACCCCCGATTGCATTACTCTTTGTTCTATTTGCTTTTCACTTGCTTTAGTTTACTTGCTTGCATTAGGAATTTAGTGACACTCCTACACTTATTTGATTGCCTAGCTAATTAGTTAACTGATCAGTTAGTACTTGACCCTTATTCCTCATGGGATCGATACTTTTTATTACGCGATAGACCATGCACTTGCAGTACGACCCTATCAAGTTTTTGGTGCCGTTGCCGGGGACTAGGTTGCCAATATTAACACGATCAAGAGATGAATAGACTAGGTTTAGTTAGGTTTCCTCTTATTTTCACTTTATTTATTTACTATTTAGCTACTTTTAGCTATTTTCTTTTTTAGTTGTAATTTTATTGGTGCGGTTGTTGCTAATCTCTTTTTGTCAAGGTGCTTTTTTATGCCCAAAAACATAGCTCGAACAGGGAACCTTGTACCTGGAGACCCGGAGATAGAGTGTACCTTCCGTCTGGTCAGAAAAAATCTAAAAAGGTTGAAGCTTGAAGGATAATTTTATAATAACCAAACAATGGAAGCTAGCTGCTCTCTGAAAGACTTTGCAGCACCCACCATTTCTGGTGTGCACTCGAGCATATCGCGACCTGCTATTGAAGGTAACAACTTCGAAATCAAGCCGTCCCTTGTACAAATGGTGCAACAATACCAATTCAGTGGAGCAGCCACTGATGATCCTAACCTTCACTTTTCTATCTTTTTAGAATGCTGCGATACTCTTAAGATTAATGGTGCTCCATCTGATGCTATTAAACTAAGAATTTTTCCTTGTTCTCTTAAGGACCAAGCAAGGGCTTGGTTACAATCTCTACCGCAAGGCTCTATCACGACGTGGGAACAACTATCTCAAGCTTTTCTATTAAAATATTTCCCACCGAGCAAAACTATCCAACTCAAAAATCAAATCACCAACTTCGCACAGTGAGATGGAGAGTCCCTTTATGAAGCATGAGACAGATTCAAAGAACTGCTGTGCATGTACCCACACCATGGTCTACTGAAATGGGTAATCATACATACTTTTTATAGTGGATTATTATATCAGACTAGACTTTCTATAGATCATGCAACTGGTGGGGTACTAATGAACAAAAATTATGATGATGCTATGGAGTTAACTGAGGACATGGCCCTCAATCATTATCAGTGGTCAGGAGAGAGGAGCTAGCCAATTTGAAATTCCGGGAAGTTTGACATGAACATGATTAATTCCCTAGTAGCAAAAGTAGATTCACTTTCCTCTAAGCTTGATTCTATCAATGTTTCTACTTCTAACTTTATGACTTGTAATGTCTATGGATTGATAGGGCATTCTGCTGATGACTGCCACATCTTGAGTGCCCCGTCTAAACAAGTTAATGCTGTTGGGAACTTCAAGAATCAGAACGACCTCTATTCTAACACATATAATCCAGGATGGAGAAATCACCCAAATTTCTCCTACAGGCTTAACCAAGGGCAAGTTCCTCCTGTAAATTTTGCTAATCCAAACTCTTCTTCTAATTCCAGGCCTCCTCCTAGAATACAATATCCATCAGCTAATCAAAGACAACTAGATCCTCCCCAAAAATCTAGATTAGAGTTGATGCTAGAGAGTTTTATGGCAAATCAAATGAAGCACACCGATAGTATGAATGAGCAGATTCGCCAGCTTAATGTGAAAGTGGACTCGATGTCCACACACTCGAAAATGATGGAGACCCGGATCACACAAATGGACCAGCAAACTAGTTCAACCTCTAAAACCCCAGGAATACTTCTAGCTCAACTAGAAGCAAATCCGAGAGACCAATGCAATGCCATCATGACAAATGGCAATGAGCAATTAAAGGACTATGAGGCTGAGGACATTGATAATGAAAAAGAAGAGTCTGAAAGCCAGGAAGAGAAACCTCATCTAGAAACGCCTGTAGACATCAAGAAGATAATGGCTGTTACTGAAAACTCTACAGATTGCATGCATAATCAGCCACCTCTCAAATTCCAAGACCCTGGTAGTTTTGATATACCATGCATGATTGGCAATACTTCATTCGATAGAGCACTCCTGGATTTAGGTTCTGGCGTTAGCATCATGTCATTACTTACCTTCAAGAAGTTGGACTTGGGAAATCTCAAATTGACATCTAAGGTTCTCTAACTTGCAAACAGCACTAAACTTCACCCGCTTGGGATTGCTGAGAATGTGCCGCTGTAAATTAAAGGATTCTCTGTCCCGGTGGATTTTATGAACTTGGAAATGACTGAGAATTCTATATTTCCTCTTATATTGGGCAAACCATTCCTTGCTGCAACAAGAGTCGTGATTGATGTTCCACGCAAGATGATGAATTTTAGCATTGATGGGGAATAATTTGTCATTCAATCTTTCTTCTAATAATAAAGAATTCTATTTTTCAGGCTCTAGGGGTAGCAGAGCGGTAGTGAAGGAAGTTACTGTGCAGTCAAGAAGCAATATGGTGTTGGGGTATGCCCTTAAGGCTAAATGTTTGAGGCCTTGGGTTATTATCAGTATCATGTACAAACTATGTATATGTTTTATAAAGGCAATTGTTGTTATTCAGATTGTTGCATTACCTGCTGCTATATGTATACTTCTGAGTAATGTCTCAATGATGTTCAGCTTAGCTGATTTTCAGAGTTGTCCTTAGTCGAGATATCTTGGTGAACATGAGACAGCCTTGATATGATTGAGACTAATATGTGTTCTAATCTTACAGGATGCTTCGAGCATGGAATAAGATTTAGACACATAGGAGCATTGGATGTACTGGACTGACCCTACTTAGGATATTCAATTGTTTGTCACAATATGAATAAATCCTTATAAGCGAGCAAGTGGCATATTCCCTCTGACTTGAGATCACTTGTGTTTCTAAGTGATGATTGACATTGTCTTGAGGTAGTTCAATATCATTTGAAAGATAATGGTTAAGGATTATCTTGGATAGTGGGCATAAGTCATGTTAGGACACTAGCGATAGATAAAGGATTGCCTCTCCTAGTTGGAGTGTGGTGTTCTACTGGGGCCCCCTGGATGAGATGGTTGAGAATGTGTATGGCCATACCCAGATGACTATGTTCATCTGATCTAACCATTCTCATCGTGTTGGAATTACAGGCTAGACACGCTTGTCCAACGAGAACATCCAGTGGCAAAGGGAACATGTATGCTGGGTGAATTGGATTCACACTTGTGCTATGTTTTGGGAGTAGTCTTGGAAGACTCTTTCCTTCATATCGGGAGACAGTGATGTGTTGCTAGATACCCCTCTCTGATCGTGATAACGTAAGTTATCGTTACCGACGTTGAAGGAAACCCTTAGGGTCGCACAATTTGATGATATGGCTTACTTATGTCAGATCGTGTGGATTGGAATTATTCTAGTTCAGTTTAAAGAAATTTAAACTCTGATTGGAAGTGAGATCTAGTCTAATCATGTTTGATTGATTAGGGCATATGATCGGTAAGCTTCGATCTTCGATCGGGAGAATTGATGCTTGATCGTAAAGATCAAGAGATTCAATGAGATGTGTGGTTGGATCTTGAGCCATTTGGTTCAATCAGATCAAGACCAGGGCTTGTTCGATTTGGTCCTTGAACCAAATGAAATTGAACCGGTTCACTTAGTGAACGCATGGTTCAAATGAGAGGTTTCGGTTGGTTCACTTAGGGTGAACGCATGGGAGTTAAAGAGGGAGTTAAGAAGGGGGTTACATGTTTGGTTCTTGCCAAATATGGTAACCGAATCTTTCCTTCTTGGGCTCTCCCTCTCGGTTTTCAAAACCGCTCTCTTCCTCCTCTCGCATTCTTCTTCCTCTTCACGAAAAGAAGGAGTTTAACCAAGCCAAGGGTGAACATCTCATCTCCTGACTCGATCAAAGACCCCTAGTGTCTTTGCTAGCACAAGGAGCACAAGGGAGAAGCAAAACATCATCTTGTGTGTGATACTTTTGGAGAAGAGGCACTCGCCCCTTTCTTCTTCCAAGCCGCCACTCAAAGCATGGAAATGGTAATGCTCTAACCTATCCTTTCAAGGTTGATCATATGTTTAAGTCATGCGATCTTTGAAACCTAGTATTTCCGCCGTCGCTACAAAATTTTGAATGCGCATGTGACCTAGGTTTCCTTTCATATGGAACCACTTCCAGAAGCCTTTCCTGAACATTTTGAAGATAGGCTCGACGACCCGATTGGTCTATGAGAAGATGAGATGGTAGCTATGATGATTCAAACTAAAGATGCCATTGAAGCTAAACTAAAGAAGAGAACATTAGGAGTGTTTGAGGATGAGATTTTCATTGATTCTAAGAAGTCTGATGTGTTTTACCAATATGCTATTCCATCTTCTGTCAAAACAGTTAAAGAGGAACTTTTATATCTTGTGCTTATTTTAATAGGTGCAATTCATGGACGATGACGAAAGTAGAGGCTCCATGCCACTTACTTCGCCTCTGCTACACCAGACATACCATAAGCACCTAGCTGGTCAAGCTAGTGACCTTAAAGAAGAGCTTGTTGGGAGGCAACTCAACCTCCTGTTTACATTCTTCGTTTCTTATTTATTTCTCTCATTTAGTCTTTGTAGTTTTTTAAATTTTGTTTTATATTTATGCATTCTAGGCTGTACCCTACTGATGGTAATGTTTTTGGAATTTTTCAATTACTTACGAGCCGTTCACAGTCGCACCTGTGCAACCATGCACGACCGTGAATGACTCGTAATATTTTCTACCAGTGAGCCAAAGCTTTCACGGGCAAGGGTGTGAAGAGACGCATGACCGTGGTGGAAATCTACAGTTTGTGCCGAGGCATGCATGGGCGTGCCTGTGTTTTGACGCACGGCCGTGACGCGTAAGTGACGTTCTCATCGATTCAGAGCCAAGGCTCGCACAGGCTGGGCCGTGTACGCCTTGATGGCCGTGTGTGACTCTGTTATAAAAGGACGTCGTGTGCACGCCCTCTTACACATCTATGCAAGAAACCCTAGCGCACCGCTGCCGCTCCGATCTGCCACCTCCGACACTTGATCGACCTCCTGATGCCTCTATTTTAATAGTGATTTTCAGTGTTATTCCATACTAAATTTAGGCCTATTCTAATGTTTTCATGCTCCATTTTAGCGCATTTACTTAAAAGCTTTAGAGTCTTCACTATTTCCTATTTTTGTGAAACTTTAGGTAAAATAGCCCAATTCTGGAGTGTTTTTGAAGATTATAAGACCATGGTGGGATTCCTCACGTGAAGACGGAGCTGCCCATTAAATTTGGGGACAAACGAAGCTCAAATGGAAAAATACGGCTAGGTGAACCCGACGGGGTTCAACGGTGCTTTTGACGATAGCCGAAACTCACAGAGCATTTCATTGGTAGGAGTACCCGGCGGGGTTTGTCCATGATTCTCTCTGGAAGAAATTTTGCAAAATACCGCAGTAAGCTTCACGACCTGGTGAACCCGGTGGGGTTCACCAGTGAATGTTCCTCAGCAAAGTTCACCCGAAGACTTCACAGCCAGGTGAACCCAGTGGGGTTCACTCGTGATCACGACTGGAGCGACGAAGCGTTCGACTCCTTCTTGGTTTTCTCTCGATTTCTAACCCTAGAGATGTCCAAATTTGGAAAGGGAGCACGTTTTGGAAAGCTAATTGAAAAGAGAATCCAGAGAATATAAAATCCCTTTTCGAAACTTCCTTCAGGGGGAGAAATCAACGCTTGAGCAGAGGAGGGTAGGAAGTTCACGGCAATAACTTGAACTCGTGGCGATTTTGGGAGATTTGATCGAGGAAGTGTTGTGATTTCTGGAGACTAGCTTTGTTTCATCTACTCTTCCATCTTACAAACTTTTCCTTGTAATTTTTCTAGTTTTATAAATAGCATTTGATCAAATTTACGATGCTTGTTAAGTAAACTCCCTCTAGGGCTTGGTTGAAGCCCACTAACTATTCTTAATTGCAAACATTATTTTCACGTTATTGATTGGATTCTCTTTGGAGAATATTTTACATTGTCGTGCATACATCATGATTTTACTTTGGCCACGTATGATCATATCTTAACTGATGCGATTCATATTGAGAGGAGAATCGTATCTGTAGAACTCCTTTGTAAAACTTGTGAACCCTTGACACGAGAGTGCTTAGTCTTCACTCGAGGATTTCATAACTGTTGTGTTCACAAGTGCACGGATACTCGAAGTAATAAATAAGATATTGAACCACAGAGACGTCATTTATCAAGTAACGAATAATCAATTTCTCACTAGCTAGGCAATCAAAAATGATGAAAGCAAACTATCAGAAATTACACGAGAAAGTTAGAGAGAGAAGCTGGGACTAGGGTTTCATCCACCTTAATTTCTATGACTAGATCCAAATAAGTGCTCATCAGGTTATTCTTATTATGATAAAGATATAATTTACTTTATAAAGAAATCATCTCACTTTCTCACAGACAATTTATAAAGAATCAATCCTCACTTTCGCGCAGGATTTATTCAATGCTAAGGATAAGTAAATCATTGACAAAGAACTCAAAGATCACTTTCGTGCATCCAAATTCTAAGTCAAACATCTCAAGTGAAAACTAAATACTTTCATACTTTAATTTTCATAAGTTCTACTTAAGGTTCTCCAACGATCCGATACTTAATTTCTTACAGTATCATCATGTTTATTTCAATAATTCTTCCTAGATCAGATTATCATCAAGGCAATAAATTTCTAAAATCTAGAAATAAGAACAAACCTAATTTCTTACGATGAGTTCCTAAATCATGATTCTAGAGTTCCAAGTTATCGCAAGTCACTTTTTAGTCCATATCGCAAAAACTCCAAAACATGCTGAGAATATGAAACTAGAAAGAACTAAAGGCAATCATCATATAAGTAGAATTATCATAGTAAGATTATCCTGACAAAAAGAAAATTATCTAATCATTCGAAATTAAGGGGATTACACCCCTATGTCCCAAAAAGTGTTTAAGCTAGCATAGTCGAAGAATTACAATAAACCATAGTTTCAAAGGATTAGAAATCGAAGAGAGATAGGAAATTCAACTAACCGCATGGCTGTAATGAAAATTATAGCCATAATTTTGTGTCATGAACAGTGGCAACGATGCCTCTTTTGTTGATTTCTCCTCCGATCGATCTCGTTTCACTCTGAAACTTCTGGGGTATGTTTTGCTCCTCTAGGCGTAGCTTCCCTTCAAATTTCACAGCCGGAGATGCACTGTACACTTCGTGGTGGTGAAACCTAGGGCGGCGGTGAAGATAGCGATTTCTCTCTCCAACGTTGATCAAAATTGGGGCTTTTCATGTGTGTCTCCTCCTCTTCGTCTTTAACATATTTCTTCCTTTTATAGATCTCAATTTGGTGGTCTAAATCATCCGCAATCATCCGTGCAAAAATTGGGCTTCAATTTGACTAGAAGAATCGGCCGCCTGGGTTGTAATTACGGCCGTAATTTTGATTACGGCAGTGCCGTATTTTATTCTATGAAGAATCTGGGAAGAAACACGGGCATTGAAAATAACCATGGTAGTGTTGTGATCGTGCAAAATATTCTGTAAGAAAATCTCCTGGAATTACGACATGTAATATGGTTTACGGTAGTGCCGTAAAATCGGCAAGACTCTCTGGTCGGAAATCATCCCAAATTACGGCCCATAATCTGATTTATGGTATTGCCATAAAAGCTGCAAAACTTTATGTACAGAAATTGACCCAAAATATGGCAGTGCTCGAAAATTACGGCAGTGCCATGGTTTATTCTATAGGTTCAGTAAAACCACAGTACCGTAATATTAATTACGGCCCTACCGTATTTTTGGTCTAAAGCTCTGATTTGTGTGAAATTTGATAGGTAATCTTCTCTTGATGATGGTAATTCATCTATGCATCTGAATTGCTTGAAAACGCTTAAAAATAATGCCTTTTTACCTGAAAATGATCAAAAACACAAAAGGTATAGATTCCGTAATATTTGATAAATAAGACATAAAATAAAGCAAAAGAGCATGAATATGACACAAAAAGTCCTATCAAATGACACAAAATATGCTATGAATTTTCGTGTCATCAAATACATAAGGTTCAAACTTTGCTTGTCCTCAAATACATATGACATAAAAAGACCTATCAAATGACACAAAATAGACATTTTTATGAAGAATAAATTTCTAAAATACAATCTGCAATGAAAAATTTCACCAATTGCTTTATAAAATTTTAAATAAACATATCATCCTTTGAATTCAATTATCAAGATCTACAACTTAATTAAATAAAATTTTGTAACTTATATAATAAGTTGAATCTCGATCTCAAGATTTCATCTAGTTTTAGTTTGAATCTACCATACTTTTGTTTACAGGAATAGGATTCCAAGATCTTTTTCCACTCAGAATTTTTTAGTTCCTCCCTTTTATGTATCGTCCACATTCTCTAATTCGATTACCACCTTTTTTCTGGTGACGAAGTTAGAGTACACTGATCACATAATCAATGTAAAAGAACTCATATCTTTTAAGTAGGAAGAATCTTACACAAGATAGCAGAGTTAATGTGAAATGATTTTTCTCCATGGCATGTACCCACATAGATACATGCTTTTTTCTTTTTTGGACTTCAACTCTTAACTTAGGTACCACCACAAATCTACATGGTGTCAAGACGAGGAGTCATTCTCTTGAATTTTTTTTCTCACATCATTTATTTTATTTTGACTTCAACCCATGTCTTTGATACCACTGCCAATTTTGCGTAGTGCCAAGTAAGGGAGTCATTACTCACTCTCACATGGATCATGGAATTTTTCTTCCCAACAAATAGAAAATAGGATGAACATTAACTAAATTAATCAATCAATATCAATTCAAAAATCATACTCATATGCTAATTTTATTTAAAGAAGTAGCTTCACTTTCTAAATCAAATTCATCAAATAACATGCCTACCTAAAATTTCATGCATCAATCAATAAAAAATTCCAATAGGCAGATGTATATTATAGAAATAAATTCAACACAATAGGTCTAGTCGTAATCATAGGCATTTGACAAATTTATCATCAAGAAAATCATACTATCAATAGAATTTTCAGAAATAGACCACACTATAACAATACATCATAAAACCATAACAAGAGAAAATTTTGCACATATTCATTCAGAAATAAATTCATACAATCCATCATGCATCAGTATGCACCCACAAGGTGCTCAATATTAACATAATATCAATCATTATACAACCCAATCGAATAAATATCAGAACAAATTCAGAATTATAGTTATACAACCCAATCGAATCATGATAAAGTCAAGTAAAAACAAGGCAAGATAGTGTCGGCAGACACAAAAAGTTTGGAAGAGTCATCCTTCCCTATAAAAGCATGAAACATCAATGAGATAGGAAAATAGAATGCAAAGAAGTAAGGAAAAGGAATACTCACAAAACTCTACTCATCAGCATCGGATCCAATCTCCTCTGTGTCCTCAGCGGCTGCATCCATAGGATCATCATGCTCCCCTCCCTGGTCTCCACCATAGACTCCACCTCTCCTAGTGTCCTCAAAACCAAAATGATCATAGAGGAAATTCCCATCTCCTCCATGTAGTTGCCTAGCTCTTCAACATCCTAGTGAATATGATCCATGGAGTCAGTCATCCTCCCCATAGAATCAAGCATCCTCTCCATGAGACGACCCTGACGGCACATCTCAGCAGAGAGGGCTTGAAACCCTCGGTCATGGGCACTGGGCCATCCTCTACTAGGTCTGTGAGAAGAACCTCCAGCATGATGGGAAGAATTTGTAGCATGGTGGGAAGGTGAGTCCATACCCATATCGAATGGGTCATCTCTACCACCCACATGTCCCATGTGGGTGGTGGCGGTACTGTGTCCAAAGGTGGTGGCATAGCATAATCAGCATCACTCAGAGTCAGTTAGCTTCCAGTTTGCTTGATTCTTCACAGTGGTTTTCTCAGTGTTGGGCAAGGGCAATGTTTGAGCTCCTGGTTCAAGAACCAAACAAAAGGTGTCACCTTCTCTAACAGTCATTTTCATGGCCATACATGACTCAAGGTCTAATCTTGCATTTCCTCTGGCCACTTCAACTCCATAAGGTTCGACATTAAGTGTTGGGAAACCCCGGGGATATTTTACAATTTTCAGAGATAGAGATTACACAAATACATTGCACAGCGGAAGCAATATCCCCAAAACGAGCCAGTCCCAAAAACCCAGTGAAGATCGCATGTGAGAGAGTCGACACGATGAGTTAGAAAATACCTCAAAGCAAGATGAGGCTGATGTTGAGGTAGGCGCCCAAGCGTGCGCCCTCTGCAGTCTCACACACACGAATGCCTTGAGTCCTCTTCTTCCACGCCCGGTGCTAGCCTTGGGAAGAAGATCCAAGCCTTATGGTTCCTTCTTCAAGCCTTGCGCCACCTCCAAGGTTCTTGCGCCAATGAAGAAGAAGAAGGGAGATGATGCCACCAACCTCAAGCTCTCCTTGAGCCAAGAGAAGAAGGAGAAGAGGTAGAAGACTTGCAGAAATGGTGATGGAAGAAGGTTGCGCCTCTTGCTTCTTGCTTTCGCTCCTTGGTGTGCTCACGCCTCTTGAATATTGCATTAAGGAGCTCACGCATCCTTCCAATATATGGAAGCAAGGGGCGGCCAAGAGAAAGAGGTGGAGGCGCAAACAATCAAGAGGGGGCGGCTTGGGTTTAGGGTTTGATTGCAATTAGGGTTTATGGCTTTGGAAAGTCTCCAAGACTTTTCCATAAACTCCTTGCAATTACCCAAGATTTACCATATAAGTCTACAATGCCTTAGATGTCTCAAGCCTTGCCTTAGAGGCAAACTTTCCATCCAAGCATGAAGGGGGAGGCGCCAATTCCTTCCAAAGGAAGCAAATTGCGCCAAGCTCACCCCATTATGCCCTTGGCGCCAATGGGGTTGGCTTTTCTCCCCATTATACCCTTTTAGCCCATTGTTGCTTCATGACAACTTGTTATTGGGTCTCATTGGTTTATGAGCTAGCCCAAACCTCATTACATTGGTTGATTAAGTACTTGGATCCAATCCAATGCAACCCTAATCCAAATGTTACCAACCATGGTCAAATACGGGTCAACCTGCCAAAAATGAAGTTTGGCTCCAATAATATTCTTCCATCTCATCAGGCCCATTGGCGCTGATGAAATCTCCCAAATGGATCTAAGTTAGCCAATAACTCGATCATAAGGCTTCCCAATCAATACGAGAGCTTGAGTATCAAGGTGTGCGACCCTGTAGGTTACTCTGACATTGGTAGTGCTGACCAAAGGTCATCACAAGCTGTGAGTGGCACCTAGCAGTGCATTGCTGCTACCCAAGTCATCAGAATGGATATCGACATCGACATCCCCATCATCGCAACTAGGTACAGATGCATCACAGTCTCTTTGCTGAATGATATCCGATTGGACAAGTGTGTCACCACTTGTTTGCACCCAATCACATGGTCATGACTAAATCAGGTTCTCACCTGGGTATGGCCATACACTTTCAGTCATAGATGTCACATCCCTAGATGAGAATTCAATTTATGAAATAAGAATAATATAAAATTTTTTTTGCTATATGTACCCAGAATCAACTCATAAAAAAACCTACTCAACATGAATATCAAAACTTGATTTATATAGCATAGTCACCTAGGAGTAACAACTAACAATCCAAACTTTCATTTACAGAAAGAAATCTTTCTCATCTCATAAAAACTCAAGTTCATCGTTCAAGACCAGAACATCTTTTGAACATTCATATATAAACTATGATATAAAACATACTTTGTATATAAATCACACTTTGTACAATAGCCTTTACATAATGCATACATAATGCATTTCCAAAATACTCAAAATTTTTCCTCATCAATTATCCATTATCTTCCACAAAACATGTAGCCCATAAGTTAACCTAAAAAAGGGTTAGAAATATAAAGGTTGAGCATGAAAGCCCAGCAAGTAAAGAAGATGCCAAACATAAGATGAGTCATACCAAGTTATGTAGAATAGATCTTCATATGGTTCCATAGGTAACATCAAATAGAGACATGATAGTGACATGGTAAGCATAATGAACATAAAGAAGAAATCAATCCAAAGAGACATATCATACACAACATAGTGGGAAATCATAAATAACATAGATCTTCCATGTCTGGAAACATATTCCACCCTCGTTAAGGTGAAACTCAAACATATGCCGGCTGGAGCTGTCATGGATCCCCATATCAGAGATAGTGAGATTCAAGAGGTGGCTCCAAGTAATCTTTTCCAAAATCTAGAGAGAAATCTTGGATCTCTATCAGATACAATCTCAACTGGAACACCATGAAGTCTTACAATTTCACTAATATATAAACTTGTGAGTTTATCAAGAGAGTATGTCATTCTAATAGGCAAGAAATGTGCAGACTTAGTTAACCGATCAAGTATCACCCATATGGCATCATGTTTCCTTGATGTTAATGGAAAACCAAAAACAAAATCCATAGGTATCTTTTCCCATTTCCATTCAGGTATCTCCAAGGGTTTCAATAATCCACCTGGCTTTTGGTGTTCAACTTTAATTAGTTGACATGTCAAACAATTTGCAACATACAGGCAATATCGTTCTTCATACCATCCCACTAGTAATAATTCTTTAAATCATTATACATCTTAGTACTACTTGGGTGTATAGAGTACTTGGACTTTTGTGCCTCTTGCAAAAGCATATTTTTAATTTCAAATCCACTTGGGATGCATACTCTATCCCTATACACTAATATACCATCACCCCTGACTTTAAAATTTTGTCCCCCTCCATCATTAACTTTTTATCTAGAACTCTTGAGTAGTGCATCTTGAAGTTGTTCTTCCTTTATTTGTTGAAGAAAATCACATTGAATTTTAAGAGAGGCAAAAATGACTTTTGTCTTTTGCATGATAATCCTACATTTCAACCCACAAAATTCTTCCAATAACTGCCATTGCTTTACCATTAGAGTTGCCACAATGTTTGAAGATTTTCTACTTAGAGCATCTACTACCACATTAGCTTTACCTGATTGGTAATGAATAGTGCAATCATAATCTTTTAATAACTCTATCCATCTTCTTTGCCTCATATTCAACTCTTTCTGAGTGAAGATATATTTCAAACTTTTGTGATCAGTGTATATTTCAAATGTCTGGCCATACAAATAATGTCTCCAAATTTTTAGTGCAAAAATGATAGCAGCTAACTCTAAGTCATGTGTTGGGTAATTCTGCTCATAAGGTTTTAACTGTCTAGAAGCATAAGCAATCACTCTACCATTCTGCATCAAAACACAACCAAGCCCTTTATGTGAAGCATCAGTATAAACTATAAATCCATCATTTCCTTTAGGAATAGTAAGGATTGGTGCACTAGTGATTCTTTTTTTTAGTTCTTTAAAACTTTCTTCACAGTCCTCACTCCACTCAAACAGTACATTCTTCCTAATCAATTTGGTGAGAGGCCTTGTAATATGAGAAAAATCTTCTACAAATCTTCTGTAATACCCTACCATGCCCAAGAAACTTCTCATCTCTGCTATATTAGTTGGTCTTTCCCACTTGACAACAGCTTCTACCTTTTGTGGATCAACTGATATCCCTTGTCCTAAAATAACATGTCCTAGAAAATTTATCTTCCTCAACCAGAACTCACATTTACTTAATTTGGCGTACAACTGATTCTCCCTTAACACTTGCAGTACCCTCCTTAAATGCTCTTCGTGCTCTTGATCACTTTTTGAATACACCAATATATCATCAATAAATACAATTACACATATATCTAAAAGTGAATGAAATACCCGATTCATCAGATCCATGAATACCGCAGGAGCATTTGTTTGCCCAAAAGGCATAACTAAGAATTCATAATGGCCATATCTGGTTCTAAATGCTGTTACTGAAATGTCCTCATTCTTAATCTTCAATTGATAATAGCCAGATCTCAAATCAATTTTTGAAAAGACTTGTGCCCCCTGTAACTGGTCAAACAAATCATCAATTTGAGGTAATAGATACTTATTCTTGATTATTACCTGATTCAATTGTCTATAATCAATGCAAAGCCTTAATGTACCATCATTCTTTTTCACAAATAACACTGGAGCACCCCAAGGTGAGACACTAGGTCTAATGAAGCTTTTATCTAATAAGTCTTGTAATTGCTTTTTCAACTCTACTAACTCTGTTGGTGCCATTCTGTATGGAGTCTTAGATATTGGCATGGTACTAGGGAGGAGACTAATACTAAAATCAACATCTCTATCAGGAGGTAAACCTGGCAAATCATCTCTAAACACATCTGGAAATTCTTTAACAATGGGTATCACATTCAGATTAGGAGTAGGTTCATGACATTCTTTCACCAGTGCTAAATAACATGCACACCCTTTGATGAGAAGTCTAGAAGCATGCATAGATGAAATAAGATATAGACTAGAATCAGGTGCAACACCCTTGAAATGATATTGGATGTTATTGGGTAGATTCAAGGTGACTATCTTGTTATAACAGTCTACAAGAGCATGATATGAAGAAAGCCAGTCCATACCAAGGATAATGTCATAGTCTTGGGTGTCTAAAAGTATCAAATTTGCTGGGAAATTCATATTCACCCATTGTGATTAAGCAACAAGGATAAACAAGAGTAGCAAGTAAAGAATCACCAACTGGTGTTGAGACACAATATCTAAAATCAAGCTGCTTAGGTTCTTTTCCCAAATGAGATGCAAAATGAGGGGAAACAAATGACAGATTTGAGCCAGGATCAAATAAGACCTTTGCTTCTATATTTGAAAAGTAAATTATACCTTCAACTACTGATTTTGAAGCCTTGGCATCTGATTCAGCAATAGCATACACTTTAGCGTGGGCTACTGGTTTTGTGGATGTAAACTCTTTCCTTTTATTCTGTGGACAGTTTTTAACTAGATGTCCTTGCTTACCACAAGCAAAACATGCACCAATAAGTCTATAACATTGTTTGGTCTCATGTTTCCCTCCACAACTAGCACAAGAATGAAGCCTTTGAGATGGTCTTGTCATGTTACTTGCAGTTGGTCTAAATTTCTTATAACTAGTTTCAGCTTCATTGACTCTCTTTCTCTTGTTGTCTATTTCTCTTGCTTTTCCCTTCTTATTTCTCATATCATGCATTTCTTCAACATCTCTTTCAACAATTGTTGCTCTATTATCTAATTCACCATAATTTCTCAGTTTCAAAGCTGAAAGTCTTGTTCTTATACTTGGTTTTAAACCTCTTTCAAATCTCTTTGTCTTCTTCACCTCAGTGTCAACCATGTGTGGGGCAAATCTTGATAACTCTATAAATTTAGCATCATATTGTGCCACCGTACCATTTCCTTGAATTAGCTGCAGGAATTCCATCTCCTTTTGATCACTAATGCATTCTGGAAAGTATCTTTCATTGAGTTTTTCTAAGAAATAATTCCATGTGATGGTTTCCTCCCTTGAGTCAGATACCCGTTTTAGCATTCTTCACCAATGCTCTGCTTCACCTTCAAACATAAATGATGCTAATAATACCTTTTGACTATCAGAATAATTTGTAACAGTGAATAATTTCTCCATTTGCATAAGCCACCTTTCTGCCACATCTGAATTTGGTTCACCATAAAATGCAGGAGGATTCAACTTTTTAAACTTCTCTAGTCCTAGCTGATCAGTTGATGTAGGGGGGGAAGCGTGTGACTTATGCTACTAATTAAAACTAATTTTTTTTTATTTTGTATTTTCAGGAAAAAAAACCTTCAAAATTCAGAATGCAGCCAGAAATAGATATCAGAATTCCAGGGCAACTTTAATCATTTACAAAAAGTAGCTATATGTTATATGAGGATCCAGTGTTTCAAAAATTGAACCAATTAAACCAGCATATAGAACAACACTAGTTCTTTTAAATCGTATAAGAATTGCAGATTAAAGATCTGTCAAGTAATAAGGACATCAGGGACAAAACAACTACTCAGATTAAAGAATAAAACTGGTGCAGAAATATATCATTTATCAAAAGTTGCATCGGCTTGCAGGTTTGTCTGTTTAACCTTAATTTGTCCCAACTGATCCAAATGAAAGAGAAGGATGAGATCTTGCTATTGGATCCAAGGATCAGAGTTGGAAGCTTCCCTGAGCATGCTTAAAACCTGCAACAAAAACACTAATCAGATTAGATCATAAAACCGTTGCAGAAGTTATTTCAGATATCAAAATATGCCATGTCTCCCAAAATCATCCATGCATTGTTGGATTGAACCGAGTTTTTCGGATGATAGATCAAGATGCGTGCTTCCGTGTGGTGCCAAATGTTAAGAATTTTGTTGCACTGAACTCTTAAAGTACCTGCGAAAAGAAGAGTAATCAAATTAATTTCAAAAACAAAACCCAGAAATCTGGAAGCAGGAACAAAGTGGAAAACTGGAAGCTGGGCTTGAGGCGATCAACGGCGCCAGAACATGGGTTGCTCGTGGGCAACATTAGAGACAAAGGGAGGACAATGGGGCATTGATGTCGTCGGAGCACCAGGAGACGGAGGTGGATCAGGGCGAGGATGGCAACGGGAAGCTGGTGCAGGCGGAGGAGCAAATGGTCTGTCGGAACAGGGGAAGTGCGCCAGGGAACAGAGGTCGTCGCCGCACGACCGGTGATGCGCAATCTTGGAACCTGCTACAACTGGAAGCTCATATGGAGGAGGCGAGGACGTGGCCGGAGTTTGGGGTCGATTGGCCACCTGTCGGAGGAGCACGATGTGGAAGGGTGGAACTAGGTCGCGAGCAGGGCGGAAACAGGGGATCGAAATCGGCGTTTCGATTCGGCGATCGGAGCAAGGGATGGGCAGATGCCGGCGGCTGAAGGTTCTTCATGGGATGGAAGAGTGGTGGCTGAAGTTTTGTGAGGATCCGACGGCTGGATCGCCGGCGGCGAGATCAGAAAATGACGGAAATCTGCAGGTTTGCTGGGTGTGCGATGTTGGCAGCGGAGCAGGAGAATTAGGGGAAGAAGGAGAGATTAGAGAAGAAAGGAAGAGGGAGGGGCTCAGCCCTAGAAGGAGGAGAAGAGAAGACTAGGTGACAAGCATCTTAGAGAAAAGAAGGAGACATCTGATTCATCGGAAGAGAAACCATTTCCATTCTTTCACAACAATCTGCCGATTACAAGGTTCATACATGATTCATATAGGAACACGCTGGGAGAAACGTTGCTGCCGAACGTTGTAGTTTCCTTCTTTAGCAGAGAGACGTTGAGCAGCTTGAGCTGAGCGAATATGGCTGGAAAGAGACGTTAGAATTTCCATCCTTGCAGCAATGAAGATAAGCGTTGACATGCGTATGATGAAATCCCTACTTGCTGGTTGCTGGCTGAATATTATCGCGTTGCTTGTTTCCTCCACCATGGATGCAGTCACATTTTGGAATTTATTGCGTCAACTTATTGAGCTGAAATGTCTTGAAGTCATTGGAGTAATTATTCTCATTATTTTGAGCTAGCTTTAAGAGTGAGCATGCTAGCTTTATTCGCGAGACTCCGAGCTTTCGTAGGTCGCCTACGGTAACCTTAGGCTCCACTTGTATCTTCTTGGCCGGTGGTCCCTGCCCTCATCATTTCTCCCCGGGTGAAAATAATTCTTCCCCGAAGAATTGTTCTTGTGTAGGTTGAGAAATTCTTGAGAGGCAAGAGCTAGTTGTTCCTCCAGGATCTGAATCTTCAAAATGTTGTTAGCATCACAACATCCTGTCTTGTTGTTCCTTGTCCACGATCTAAGCTGCATATCAAGGGTACTTGCATTGAATTCCCTTCTCGGCCATATCCATTAGTACAGTTGTAAAAAGGAATTCTAACACCTAAGTTGTTTGGAATAATGAAATCAATATAGTCAACAACTTCAAAAGTAGACAAAGCAAATTTATTTTCAATTCTTTCAAGTGGAGATGACCCTAAAGGTGGCTTAATGGTGTGAGTAGAAGGACCTATAAGACATGATTCAAGCATCATTGGGTCCTGGGAGAAATTTTCTAAGCCTAGTGATTTTCCTAAGGGATTAGGATCCAGGTCAATCTCAAAAGGCCTCAACTTAGGTTCAAAATTGGGTTCTAGAAGATCTATGGGTTTGGGTTCAAGTTGAAAACTTGTGGGTATGGGCCCAAAAATTGAAGGTGAAGAAGGCATTGGTTCTACTTGGAGGTTTGGCTCTTCGTGTCCTGCTTCTTCAATTCCAATGGTTTCATCAAGAGATGGGTTAATCTCTAATGTAGGCTCTAAGGTTTGCTCAAGTTCTAAAGGGGTTGAACTTTCATCTTCTTTTTGCATGGATTGCTCCTTTTGTCTCTTATACTCTTCATGTTTTGTCTCTTATACTCTTCATGCATTTGTTTAATCTGCTCCCCTAACTTATCAAGACGATCATATTCCTTTGACTCTAGGCTCTTAGGGTAGATGATATGTTCTAAACCTCTAAATATGATAATATAAGACCATGGTTCTCTATAATGATAGGCTTGGAAATAATGAAGGAATTCATCACCTATTAAGATATCAAAATCATCTAGTCCTATAACATCACACCATATTTTGATTTTCATACCATCTAATTGAATAGGAACTAGACATTGGTGGTCAACTACAGTGATAAACTCATGATTGTCCCAAGTTATGTAGTATGGGTGGTTGTGTTTCTTTAAGATGAGTCCAAATCGTTCAGCAACCCTAAGAGTTACAGCATTAAAGCTAACTTGATGATCTATAATAGTTCTAATCTTATGGTCTTCACACCAAACAAAAGTAGTGAAACTATTAGGTCTAAGGGTGAGTCTTTGATATCCATCTCTAGAAAAGATTAAGTCTCTTTGATTATACCAACTCATGATAAAACAAGAAACTTGGCAAGCAGGAAAAGACTATTGTTTGAGTGCAAAAACTATAAACAAACCTAGAAATAAATCAGAATTGATTGCAGCAAGTTGATGACAACAATATGAACAAAACAAAATTCAGAAATCAAATGCAGAATTTCAGCATCAAATCAATACATCCAAGCCTGCACTTATAGGTGTTTTAAACTGAAATACGTTGATGGTTTTCCTAGCTGCAGTTTGATACGATTATTGCAGTAAGCAGGCTGAAAATTTCAGATTCGGTAGGCTGAAAACCAGATTTAAAACTCATAAGTCAAGTGCAGAATTCAGCAAATTGAAAACTCAGTTATAGTTGCTTTCAAAAGTGTGCAGTTTATTAAATCTTGCGCAGCCAGAGGTTGAAAACAAATCAGGTATCTCAAAAATTTAATGGTCCAGATGTTGCAGGATTTATAAAACTGAGTGGAGCATCAGGAAAACACATGCAGAATTTGAGGTGCATAGCAAAAATCCAGAAATATTATGCAGTTCTATGCATAATTGTTCTCAATGTAAGCAATTTTTTTTTACCACATAAACAACAACTAGCAAATAACCTAAGATATGCAAACTAAATAACAAGAAAATAACTAATCATGAAAGCATGAAAATTTTTTTATTTTTAAATGCAAAGAGCAAAACAAAGGATCGCAGACAAGAGTTGCCCACAAACCTTGCTCTGATACCAAACTGATGTAGGGGGGAAGCATGTGACTTATGCTACTAATTAAAACTAATTTTTTTTATTTTGTATTTTCAGGAAAAAAAACCTTCAAAATTCAGAATGCAGCCAGAAATAGATATCAGAATTCCAGGGAAACTTTAATCATTTACAAAAAGTAGCTATATGTTATATGAGGATCCAGTGTTTCAAAAATTGAACCAATTAAACCAGCATATAGAACAACACTAGTTCTTTTAAATCCTATAAGAATTGCAGATTGAAGATCTGTCAAGTAATAAGGACATCAGGGACAAAACAGCTACTCAGATTAAAGAATAAAACTGGTGCAGAAATATATCATTTATCAAAAGTTGCACCGGCTTGCAGGTTTGTCTGTTTAATCTTAATTTGTCCCAACTGATCCAAATGAAAGAGAAGGATGAGATCTTGCTATTGGATCCAAGGATCAGAGTTGGAAGCTTCCCTGAGCATGCTTAAAACCTGCAACAAAAACACTAATTAGATTAGATCATAAAACCATTGCAGAAGTTATTTTAGATATCAAAATATGCCATGTCTCCCATAATCATCCACGCATTGTTGGATTGAACCGAGTTTTTCGGATGATAGATCAAGATGCGTGCTTCCGTGTGGTGCCAAATGTTAAGAATTTTGTTGCACTGAACTCTTAAAGTACCTGCGAAAAGAAGAGTAATCAAATTAATTTCAAAAGCAAAACCCAGAAATCTGGAAGCAGGAACAGAGTGGAAAACTGGAAGCTGGGCTTGAGGCGATCAACGGCGCTAAAACATGGGTTGCTCGTGGGCGACGTTAGAGACAAAGGGAGGACAATGGGGCGTTGATGTCGTCCGAGCACCAGGAGACGGAGGTGGATCGGGGCAAGGATGGCGACGGGAAGCTGGTGCAGGCGGAGGAGCAAATGGTCTGTCGGAACAGGGGAAGTGCGCCAGAGAAGAGAGGTCATCGCCGGACGACCGGTGATGCACAATCTTGGAACCTGCTACAACTGGAAGCTCGTATGAAGGAGGCAAGGACGTGGCCGGAGTTTGCGGTCGATTGGCCGCCTGTCGGAGGAGCACGATGTGGAAGGGTGGAACTAGGTCGCGAGCAGGGCGGAAACAGGGGATCGAAATCGGCATTTCGATTCCGGCGATCGGAGCAAGGGATGGGCATATGCCAGCGGCTGAAGGTTCTTCTTGGGATGGAAGAGTGGTGGCTGAAGTATTGTGAGGATCCGACGGCTGGATCGCCGGCGGCACGATCACAAAATGACGGAAATCTACAGGTTTGCTGGGTGTGCGATGTTGGCAGCGGAGCAGGAGAATTAGGGGAAGAAGGAGAGATTAGAGAAGAAAGGAAGAGGGAGGGGCTCATCCCTAGAAGGAGGAGAAGAGAAGACTAGGTGACAAGCACCTCAGAGAAAAGAAGGAGACATCCGATTCATCGGAAGAGAAACCATTTCCATTCTTTCACAACAATCTATCGATTACAAGGTTCATACATGATTCATATAGGAACACGCTAGGAGAAACGTTGCTGCCGAACATTGTAGTTTCCTTCTTCAGCAGAGAGACATTGAGCAGCTTGAGCTGAGTGAATATGGCTGGCAAGAGACGTTGGAATTTCCATCCTTGCAGTAATGAAGATAAGCGTTGACGTGCGTATGATGAAATCCCTACTTGCTGGTTGCTGGCTGAATATTATCACGTTGCTTGTTTCCTCCACCGTGGATGCAGTCATTTTGGAATTTATTGCGGCAACTTATTGAGCTGAAATGTCTTGAAGTCATTGGAGTAATTGTTCTCATTATTTTGAGCTAGCTTTAAGAGTGAGCATGCTAGCTTTATTCGCGAGACTCTGAGCTTTCGTAGGTCGCCTACGGTAACCTTAGGCTCCACTTGTATCTTCTTGGCCGTTGGTCCCTACCCCCATCATCAGTACTTTGTTGACTTGATGCTATAGAATTATTTTGATTTTCACTTCTTGTCATTTGTTGGTTCATCATGCTAGACATCGTCTCCAAAGCTTTTAAAATACCAGCCATGTGAATTGGAGAATCACTAGGAGATTGTGATGACCTTGTCATATTGATTACCTAACAATCATCAAATGAAGTTTTGTTAATCACTAAAGATCAACATAATCAACTACAAAATAAACCTAGAAAATCCTCAAACTTTAGCTCTGATACCATAATTGTCACATCCCTAGATGAGAATTCGATTTATGAAATTAGAATAATATAAAAAAATTTTGCTATATGTACCCAGAATCAACTCATAAAAAAACCTGCTCAACATGAATATCAAAATTTGATTTATATAGCATAGTCACCTAGGGGTAACAACTAACAATCCAAACTTTCAATTACAGAAGGAAATATTTCTCATCTCATAAAAACTCAAGTTCATCGTTCAAGACCAGAACATCTTTTGAACATTCATATACAAACTATGATATAAAACATACTTTGTACATAAATCACACTTTGTACAATAGCCTTTACATAATGCATTTACAAAATACTCAAAAGTTTTCCTCATCAATTATCCATTATCTTCCACAAAAGATGTAGCCCATAAGTTAACCTGAAAAAGGGTTAGAAATACAAAGGTTGAGCATGAAAGCCCAGCAAGTAAAGAAGATGCCAAATATAAGATGGGTCATACCAAGTTATGTAGAATAGATCTTCACATAGTTCCATAGGTACCATCAAATAGAGACATGATAGTGACATGGTAAGCATAATGAACATAAAGAAGAAATCAATCCAAAGAGACATATCATACACAACATAGTGAGAAATCATAAATAACATAGATCTTCCACGTCTGGAAACATATTCCACCCTCGTCAAGGTGAAACTCAAACATATGCCGGCTGGAGCTGTCATGGCTCCCCATATCAGAGATAGTGGGATTCAAGAGGTGGCTCCCATTATTGCTAATGTGGCACTTTGTTCCATGTAGCACTTTGTTCCACAACAATCAATCTCTTCCCATTTATGGGCTCATAGTCTTTTCCCTTTCGGGCTCATAATGTTATTCCCACTAGCATTCATACATTAATAAATGGAAACATACCAAAAATGGGTTTATTGATATATGTATCAAACCCTCAAACATGTGAACCTTAAAGTTCATACATGAGATACATGACAAAATAGAACATACTTTCATTCATGGTGAAATGGGCTTCTTGATATGTATCAGCCCTCAAAGAGGTGAATCATAAAGTTCATACAAGTGATAAGTGCTGATATATTCAATTCCAAATGGAAGCCAAATGGAAGAGACATATCTATCCATAGAGTGCAAATAAAAGACCATTTGCTACATAGTGTAGGGTCAAGTAACCCAAAATCCAAAATCTGGAGCTTGTTTACCATGGACATCAAGTTCTTCATATGATACCATTTGATATGATATTTATGCCAAAACAAAGGATTTTAAATCTAGTTTTTGAGAAAATAAGTTTTACTTAAAATGGAGCTCAACACAATAAGTTATGACCTATGAAATAGCAATAGGTCAAAATCAGGATAATGAGATTTCCAGATTTTTAGGGTTAAGTGTAAATTCGAGCATAATTTCATTTCGTATCCAAATCATGCAAATAAAGGCTCCAGGAGTAGGTTATGAAGCGTACTTGATATAAAACTAAAAATTTGGTATCGTTACCATCACATAACTTGGACATATAGCACTCACTAGATAAAAGTCCAAACTGTACAAATAGATTTACTGGATCGGCCTGAACTGATGTTACACACTCGATAATCTGTTCCAAATGAAGGACCCCTTTCGAGAGGGGGGGGGGGGGGCGAAACCCATAGCCATGTAAATTTCTTTTTCGGCAGCGGAATTAGGGTTTCATAAGGATCGCATACATCATATATGATCAACTTAAAATTGCATAGATCTTAGATGGAATCATACCATAGCCATTGCTTAGATGGCGGCTTGGAAGAAGAAGGCGATAAGGCTTTCCTCTAAAGATGACGCACACAAGTTGAGTGGTCGGCTACTCCTTGTGACTCCTTGTGCTAGCAAGGATCTCCAAGTGTCCTTTTGTGTGTATTGAAGAGAAGAGATGAATCTTCTATGCTGATTGAACCTTCTCCTTTGGCGTGAAGATCACCCAAGACGAGCGCAAGAGCACAAGTCGGCGAGAGAGAGAGCGAGATAGTCACCCCACATTCAAAAACGTTGGGGATTAACGAAAGGAGGAAGAACGCCTTTCTAAAAATAGAAAGCACTAAGTCCTCATTCAATCCCACGTTACCCACGTTACCTTCGAACGTCTCTCATTCGAATCAAGCGTTCACATAAGTGAACCAATTCAATTCATTCGGTTCAATGCATTTGGTTCAAAGACCAAATCAAATCAACATTGGTTCAGATCTCATTAAACCAAATGGTTCAAGATCTAACCGTTCATCTCTCGATGCTCTCGATCTCACCGATCTAGCATCCAACCTCTCGATCGAAGCTTACCGATCTCAAGCCCTAATCAATCAAACATGATCAGACCAGATCTCACTTACAATCAGAGTTTAAACTCCTTTAAACTGAACCAAAACAATTCAGTCCACACGATCTGACATAAGTAAGCCATATCATCAAATTGTGCGACCCTAAGGGTTTCCTTTAAATGTCGGTAATGATAACTTACGTTATCACGATCAGTGAGGGGTATCTAGCAACACATCACTGTCTCCCGATATAAAGGAAAGAGTCTTCCAAGACTACACCCAAACCACAGCACAAGTGTGAATCCACTTCACTAGGCATACATGTTTCCTTTGCCACTGGATGTTCTTATTGGACAAGCGTGTCAAGCCTGTAACTCCAATATGATGAGCATGATTAGATCAGATGATCATAGTCACCTGGGTATGGCCATACACTTTCTCAATCATCTCATTCAGGGGGGCCCCTTTAGAACATCACACTCCAATCAAGGAGACGGCAATCCTATATCTATCACTAGTGTCCTAACCTGACTCATGATCATTATCCAAGATAGTCTATAACCATTATGTTTCAAATGATATTGAACTACCTCAAAACAATGACAATCATCATTTAGAAACACAAGTGATCTCAAGTCAGAGGACATGTGCCACTTGTTGCAAACAAGGATTATTCACATTGTGACAAGCAATTGAATATCCTAGTAGGGTCTGTCCAGTACATCCAATGTACCCATGAGTCTACATCTTATTCCATGCTCGAAGCATCCTATAAGATTAGAACACATATTAGTCTCAATCCTATCAAGGCTGTCTCATGTTCACCAAGATATCTCGACTAAGGACATTACAGCATGTCAGCCAAGCTGAACAGCATTGAGACATTATTCAGAAGCACACTTATTGCAGCAGACAATGTAACAAACTGAATAACAACCATTGCCTTTATAAACATAAGAGTTTATACATGATACTGAAAGAATCCCAAGGCCTCAAACATTAGCCTTAAGGGCATACCCCAACAATCTCCCACTTGCACTTAATCTAATGGTTGAGAAATCTCAAACCCATGTTATTACAGTGCTTCTCATGCTTCTGCTGCGCCAGAGGCTTGGTAAGCGGGTCAGCCAGATTGTCATCTGTATGAACCTTGCAGATTTTGATCTCACCACGATCAATGATCTCCCGGATCAAGTGAAACCGTCTCTGTATGTGCTTGGACTTCTGGTGCGACCGTGGTTCCTTTGCTTGTGCGATTGCTCCAGTGTTATCACAAAAGATAACCAAAGGATCTGCACTCGAAGGAACAACACCAAGTTCCTGAATGAACTTACGAATCCACACTGCCTCCTTGGATGCTTCCGAGGCTGCAACATACTCGGCTTCTGTTGTGGAATCAGCAACGATAGACTGTTTGAAACTTTTCCATACCACAGCTCCTCCATTCAAGCTAAAAACATAGCCTGATTGCGATCGGAAATCATCCTGGTCAGATTGGAACGAAGCGTCAGTATATCCTTCAATACTGAGTTCTTCCTGACCTCCATACACCAAGAACATATCTTTGGTCCTCTGAAGATATTTTAAAATGTTCTTGACTGCAATCCAGTGTGCCTGACCTGGATTACTTTGGAATCGACTGGTCACGCTTAACCCGTAAGCGACGTCTGGGCGAGTACATAACATCGCATACATAATGGACCCAATAGCCGAAGCATAAGGCGTATTGTCCATTTCATCTTTCTCAGTCTGTGTTTGTGGACACTGACTCTTTGAAAGATTCAGACCATGTTTGACTGGAAGATATCCTCTTTTAGAATTCTCTAAATGGAATCTCTCCAGGACTTTATCGATGTAAGTACTCTGGCACAGCCCGAGAAGCCTCTTAGATCTATCTCTGTAGATCTTCACACCTAATACATAGGCTGCTTCTCCTAGATCTTTCATCTGGAAACATTTTCTTAACCATGCCTTAACCGCATGTAGTTCAGGAATATCGTTTCCAATGATCAAGATATCATCGACGTAGAGGACTAGGAAAGTAATCACGCTCCCACTAAACCTCTTATACACACACGGGTCATCTTCATTCTTGATGAAACCAAATTCACAGATGGATTCATCAAAACGAATATTCCAGCTTCTAGATGCTTGCTTAAGTCCATAAATGGACTTCTTTAACTTGCATATTTTATGACGTTTTGATGGATTAGTGAAACCTTCAGGTTGTGTCATATACACATCCTCATCCAGTTTTCCATTAAGGAAAGCGGTCTTCACATCCATTTGCCAGATCTCATAATCGTAATATGCTGCTATCGCAAGAATAATCCGAATAGACTTGAACATGGCTACAGGAGAGAAAGTTTCATCATAATCTATCCCGTAGATTTGCTTGAAACCTTTCGCAACTAGCCTGCCTTTATAGGTAACCACGTTACCATCCATGTCAATCTTCTTCTTGAAGATCCATTTACAGCCTATAGGGATTACTCCCGGAGGCGGATCAACCAAATCCCAAACTTGGTTATCTGACATGGAGTCCATCTCGGCTCGCATAGCTTCAAGCCATCTAGCTGACTCCGGTCCACTGACCGCATCCGCATAAGTGAGGGGTTCATCATGATCAATGATGTAGACTCCGTCATAGCGCTCAGGCTGTCGACGGATCCTTCCCGATCTTCTCGGTTCCCGTGATATCTGAGCCTCAGGTTGTACAATAACCTGTTCTACTGGCTCATGCTCATCCAACTGTGCTTGACTACTTTGTCCTTCCTCTGGATTCTCATCCAGTTTTATTTCTCTCCCACTGGCTTCTTGCAGAAGAAATTCCTTCTCAAGAAAAATAGCCGTCCGAGCAACAAATACCTTGTTCTCTTTGGGATCGTAGAAATAATAACCCTTCGTTTCTTTAGGGTAACCGACAAAGATGAATTTCTCAGATCTGCCCTCTAGTTTCCTAGAGACGAGCTTTTTGACATAAGCCTCGCAACCCCAGATCTTAATAAATGTCAAGCTCGGCTGTTTCCCATTCCATAACTCATATGGAGTCTTTGAAACTGCCTTGGATGGCACTCGGTTTAGTACCTTTGCAGCTGTTTCCAGCGCAAATCCCCAAAAGGAGTAAGGTAGAGTAGCCTGACTCATCATAGAACGATCCATATCAAGTAATGTTCTATTTCTCCTCTCGGACACACCATTCCATTGCGGTGTTCCTGGCGGAGTGAGCTGTGAGATAATCCCACACTCCTTCAGATAGTCAGTAAACTCTCGACTTAGGTATTCTCCACCTCGATCTGAGCGAAGTGCCTTGATATTTCGGCCTAGCTGATTCTGTACTTCATTTTTGAACTCTTTGAACTTGTCAAAAGATTCACTCTTGTGTCTCATGAGATAGACATACCCGAATCTACTGAAATCATCAGTAAAGGTAATGAAGTATGAGTAGCCACCTCTGGCATGTTTACTAAATGGCCCACACACATCACTCTGTATAAGGTCAAGTAAACCTGAAGCCCTTTGACCTTTGTTAGGAAAAGGAGACTTCGTCATTTTGCCCAATAAACAAGCTTTGCATGTATCAATCTCCTCATAGGAGAATGATCCCAGCAGTCCATGGTCATGCAACCGCTTAATGCGTTTCTTGTTAGTATGGCCTAAACGACTATGCCATAGCAAGGTGCTGTCATCAGCATACTTGGCTTTCTTATTATCAATATTTTGTATAGAACATTCCATGTCCAACATGAATAACCCATTGTTAATTGACCCAGTAGCATAAATAATATTATCAAGAGAAAGATAACACTTTGAAATCTTGCATTCAAAGGAAAACCCTTTCCTGACAAGAGTAGGAATAGAGATAATATTCTTGGTAATGCTAGGTACAAAATAACAATTGTTCAGTTCTAATACAAGTCCAGATGGCAATGAGATGTAATATTCTCCTACAGCAACAGCAGCAACCCGTGCCCCGTTTCCAACTCGTAGGTCCACCTCATGCTGTCCCACCTGTCTTCTTCTCTTGAGTTCCTGTACATTTGAACAAATGTGAACTCCACATGCAGTGTCCAACACCCATGAAATAGAAGAAGAAGATATCATGACTTCAGTCACAAAAATACCTGAGCCAGAAGCGATGCTTCCCTTCTTGTCTCCTTGGAGCGCTTTACAGTCTTTTTTCCAGTGACCCAGCTGGCCACAATGGAAACATCTGTATTCCTTCGACCGCTTGACCTTTTGTTTCAGAGCCTTGTTGTCGTTCTTGACAGGGGCTTTGCCCTTCTTCACCTTCTTCTTGTTCCTGGAAGGGAACATCAAGACAGAGGTTGAAGGCTTTCCCTTTAGAGTCTCCTCTGTAGTCAAGAGCATATTCAGCAACTCTGCCGGAGTACAGTCGATCTTGTTCATATTAAAATTAATAATGAACGGATCGAAGGAGGCCGGGAGGGACTGCAGAATAATGTCTACAGCAAGCTCCTGATTGATGGTATGCCCCAGTTTCTCTAGAGCCTCTTTGTGCCCAATCATCTTGAGCACGTGAGCTCCCACTGGACTCCCTTCAGCCAGTTTGCTCTGAAAGAAAAGCTTAGTCAAATTATAGCGCTCAGTCCTCGCCTGTGCAGCATATAGCATCTTGAGGTTTGCTATAATTTCTATAGCAGACATATCCTCATGCTGACGCTGCAGCTGTGGCGTCATAGACGCTAGCATCAGGCAAGCGACATCAATGCTATCATTGACATGCTTTTCATAGGCATCCCGAACTGCCCTTGCGGCGTTCGGAGCGGGTTGAGGCGGTATAGCCGTCTCGAGGACATACAGTTTCCTCTCAACCTTAAGAACAATCTTAAGGTGTCCGCACCAGTCTGAGAAGTTTGGCCCAGCAAACTTCTCCCTTTCCAGTAGGGATCGCACATTGAAGCTCATGGTGTTCGTTGCTGCAGGAATCTACAACAATGCAAGAACAGCAAGGTTAGTATCAATGTTTAGAATCAATCCAGGACTTAAGAAAGATTCTTTTCTCACTATTTTATCTGACTGAAAAATCCATTAAACAGTCCGAAAGAGTAACACTCTTTTAGTGAGATGGGATCCAGATTTCATACTTGGTCTCCGCGTCCCGCTCAGGCGAGATAAGATGCACAGAGAGTACAAGCACTAATTTCTGGTAGGAAGTCCCTGCCAATCGCCAGCCCGTGCGATTCCCCTTCATCTGGGCAATCCAGCAGACTGTGCCAACTGAGTTGGTACAACACAGTCGCTGATCCCACAGATGGCTGCCTCCATATAGCTCACATATGCTCAGTATGTAGCCTACATGGTCAAGCTGACCTGACCTACTCCCTGGACCACCACGTGCTATGCTGAGCAACGAGAAGCGATAAATCCCTTCTCTGTAGCACGCAGGTGTAATCACACACCGTCTGAAGATAGATGGGCGTGCCCACTGAGTGGGTACAACACTGCCCCGAGAACAGTGAGGTTTCGCGTCAGAAGGCATACGTGCTTGATATTTTAGCGTTGGATTTTAACGGTCTTTTATCTTCTTAACTATCATGCAAACCCTATGGTGATAGCAGAAGATAAATAAATCATGCATTTCTAATTATTTAAACAATAAAGGAAAGCATGATGATCTTATGTGGTAAACGCCCATTAAGCCTAAGTAAGACCTTAATTTAACTTAAGTCTTCACTTGAGCTGTTGATGGGTCTTTTGCATCTCATCTGGCCCATCCCAGGGCCCAAGCGCCCACTGCAGCTCAGGTGCGCCCACCAGGTAAATGCGCCTGTCCCAGAGTCGAACCCTGGACCTCCCACCTGGTCAAGCCACTGCTGCATGCGCCTCTGCCAAGTGTGCTCTGTGCTCTTGTCTGATTAAAATACATTTTAATCTATCTAGACAAGATTGACTCGCAGGTCAATTACACATTATAAATTAAATAACATGTGATACGCAGATCACAATAAAATTAATTTATAATTTACTTCTAGGCACGCAGGCCCCAGCACAGCACACATTAAAAGGGCAACCCACATAAGATGAAATAGACACTCATCATGGTATGCAATCAACATGTGATCCATTACAAGAAAATAAAAATTTTTGAAATCCCATTGGAATCAATTTTAATTTTCTTATGTGCCTTACTACCTTACAACGGTCCATTACTAGGGATCCACTCATCAGACCTAGTCTTATCCACTGCCCTTGCATGCACCAAGTCCTAACTGACTTGAGTTGACCTAATGGTCAACCATGCATGCGCTGGGATGAACAACCCTCATGAGTTCTGGCAAACGGGTGTGACCCCGGGCCTAACTCATTTGGCGTTCACTGGTTGTCTCAACCAGACATCGCTACACGCTCTTGATGCAGTCGACCTATAGCCACCTCGTGCTTGCGCACAGGTGCCATCTGGTCGACCCATCTAGGCTGTCAGATGGTCTGATCAGACTGGTTGGATCTTAACTAGGTGATGATTTCAACCCTACTAACCCGTCTAAGGGTTTATAGCAAGCGCTTAGATCTAAGTGAGGCGCGCAAGTGATTAACTTTTTGACAAAAACATTAACATGCGCCAACATAAACATCATACATGCGCAACTTAAGAATAAACATACATCTAAAGGCTAGCATGTATATTTCGCATGATGATAGTTTTAGATCTAATCATAAACGCAAAGCATGGATCACAATAACGCAAAGTAATCATATAAGATCATGCATAACCTTGGCGCTCTGATACCAATTGAAGGACCCCTTTCGAGAGGGGGGGCGAAACCCATAGCCATGTAAATTTCTTTTTCGGCAGCGGAATTAGGGTTTCATAAGGATCGCATACATCATATATGATCAACTTAAAATTGCATAGATCTTAGATGGAATCATACCATAGCCATTGCTTAGATGGCGGCTTGGAAGAAGAAGGCGATAAGGCTTTCCTCCAAAGATGACGCACACAAGTTGAGTGGTCGGCTACTCCTTGTGACTCCTTGTGCTAGCAAGGATCTCCAAGTGTCCTTTTGTGTGTGTTGAAGAGAAGAGATGAATCTTCTATGCTGATTGAACCTTCTCCTTTGGCGTGAAGATCACCCAAGACGAGCGCAAGAGCACAAGTCGGCGAGAGAGAGAGCGAGAGAGTCACCCCACATTCGAAAACGTTGGGGATTAACGAAAGGAGGAAGAACGCCTTTCTAAAAATAGAAAGCACTAAGTCCTCATTCAATCCCACGTTACCCACGTTACCTTCGAACGTCTCTCATTCGAATCAAGCGTTCACATAAGTGAACCGATTCAATTCATTCGGTTCAATGCATTTGGTTCAAAGACCAAATCAAATCAACATTGGTTCAGATCTCATTAAACCAAATGGTTCAAGATCTAACCGTTCATCTCTCGATGCTCTCGATCTCACCGATCTAGCATCCAACCTCTCGATCGAAGCTTACCGATCTCAAGCCCTAATCAATCAAACATGATCAGACCAGATCTCACTTACAATCAGAGTTTAAACTCCTTTAAACTGAACCAAAACAATTCAGTCCACACGATCTGACATAAGTAAGCCATATCATCAAATTGTGCGACCCTAAGGGTTTCCTTTAAATGTCGGTAATGATAACTTACGTTATCACGATCAGTGAGGGGTATCTAGCAACACATCACTGTCTCCCGATATAAAGGAAAGAGTCTTCCAAGACTACACCCAAACCACAGCACAAGTGTGAATCCACTTCACTAGGCATACATGTTTCCTTTGCCACTGGATGTTCTTATTGGACAAGCGTGTCAAGCCTGTAACTCCAATATGATGAGCATGATTAGATCAGATGATCATAGTCACCTGGGTATGGCCATACACTTTCTCAATCATCTCATTCAGGGGGGCCCCTTTAGAACATCACACTCCAATCAAGGAGACGGCAATCCTATATCTATCACTAGTGTCCTAACCTGACTCATGATCATTATCCAAGATAGTCTATAACCATTATGTTTCAAATGATATTGAACTACCTCAAAACAATGACAATCATCATTTAGAAACACAAGTGATCTCAAGTCAGAGGACATGTGCCACTTGTTGCAAACAAGGATTATTCACATTGTGACAAGCAATTGAATATCCTAGTAGGGTCTGTCCAGTACATCCAATGTACCCATGAGTCTACATCTTATTCCATGCTCGAAGCATCCTATAAGATTAGAACACATATTAGTCTCAATCATATCAAGGCTGTCTCATGTTCACCAAGATATCTCGACTAAGGACATTACAGCATGTCAGCCAAGCTGAACAGCATTGAGACATTATTCAGAAGCACACTTATTGCAGCAGACAATGTAACAAACTGAATAACAACCATTGCCTTTATAAACATAAGAGTTTATATATGATACTGAAAGAATCCCAAGGCCTCAAACATTAGCCTTAAGGGCATACCCCAACACCAAAGTACTCAATATCCAACTCAAATGAAAGATGTTTGAGTCTGCTTTACAAAGAATCTGATTTCACGCGATTTAGGCCCGAGAATCAAAAGTTATGATAAGTTGATTGGGTAAAGGTCAGGTTTACTGCACATAAGGATTCCTTGTTGTGTAACATAGCATAGCTCATTCTTCCAAGGGCCGAATTTACCAAAATCATAAATATCAGAAACAAATTGAATTCATAAAGGAAATAAAAGATAAGTTCTCATCCATTGGAATCAATAGGCAAAATAATACAAAGAAAGAAGAAGAACTTGCCTAAGAAACCACAATTCACTCTTCACTTGAGTTTTCTCCCTTTCTTCTTCTCCCCTTTCCTTAGCTATTCTTCCCTTCAGGTCATGCACGAAGAATCAAGCTACCTTTTACTTTTTTTTTCTTCCTTTCTCTCTAGTTAACCCTATAGCATGAGGTGTAGGCTTAAGGAGCATGAGGTGTAGGCTTAAGATGAATCAAATGGCATGACGTGGCATAGGCATGGTGAACAATTGTAGGTGAACTTTACCCATTATTTTCTTGTTTTCTTCTTTCTCATTTTCATCTTATTTATTCCATAAGATTACTCATTTCCTTTAGGTTTTCATCCTTTAGTATTCAAGACCCACAAATTCACAAGTACCATTAGAATAATAGCACTACAAGTTTGCATGCTACAATCTCATATCTTGTTTTTGTCAAAAACATGTAAGACATTTTTTTTTGTTCTAGAGTATTACAATAAAACCATAGAGGAGCTCCATGGATATCAAGCTTCCCTTAGGAAGGGGCAAATCCTTTGTCTGTCTATTGACCTTCTCATATGGGTCATGACATGCTCAATGACAACCGTTATTACCTCCCAACTACGGCGAGGTGTTAGGTTGCATCAAAGCACGCCCCTAACCATATAGAATGGCCAATGAACTCAAGTCAAGGGATCAATGCATCTCCTATCACTTGTGAGGATAACTCATGATACCAAGTCATTGCCTCACAGCGGATCTATCCAGTATATCCACCACTGATATACCCATATGTCTGCGTTAGCACCTCGTGCCTAACCAGCCCATATACCAATCTCACAAGTACCAGAGCTGTCCCATATCCACTCAGGTACATCGACTGGGGACAATCATTTGAGCACAGATCCAATTTGTCTCTAGGGATGTTATCATGTAGGTACATAATCGTAGATGTAGTCAAACATAGATAATGACAATGCTAGAATGATATAAATATCAATGTCAAGTAGTACAATAATGGACCAATACTAGGTCCTAATGCATATACACCAACAATCTCCCACTTGCTCTAAGACCTAGAGGTTGAGCAACCTCAACCCCATATCTCTAGTATGACCATCATGCTTCTGCTGCGCCAAAGCTTTGGTCAATGGGTTTGCCAGATTGTTCTCTGTGTCAACTCTGCTAATCTTGACATGACCTCTGTCAATGATCTCTCTGATTAGGTGAAATCTCCTGAGTATGTGTTTGGACCTTTGATGAGACCGTGGTTCCTTGGCTTGTGCAATTGCTTCATTGTTGTCACAGTAGAGCTCAATGGGATCCATTGCACTTGGAACCACCTGAAGTTTAGAAATGAACTTCCTGATCCAAACGGCTTCTTTGGCTGCCTCAGAAGCGGCCGCATACTCAGCCTCGGTTGTAGAATCAGCTATGGTGGATTGCTTGAAGCTCTTCTAGCATACAGCGCCTCCATTCAACTTGAACACATAGCCGGCCTGCGATCTGAAGTCATTAGGGTCAGACTGGAATGACGCATCAGTATAGCCCTACATACTGAGCTCTTCCTGTCCCCCATAGACTAAGAACAGATCCTTAGTTCTTCTCAGATACTTAAGGATGTTCTTTACAGCCACTTAGTGTTGTAAACCTGGATTGGATTGGTATCAATTGGTTATGCTCACAGCATAAGCCACATCTGGCCTAGTGCACAACATTGCATACATGATCGATCCCACTGCCAAAGCATAGGGTACTCGACTCATGTCATCCCTCTCAACCTGTGTGGTGGGACACTGGCTCTTTGTGAGAGTAATGTCATGTCTCACTGGAAGGTATCCTTTCTTGGATTGCTCAAAGTTGAACCTCTCCAGGGCCTTATCAATGTAGGTACTCTGACTAAGGGCCAGGAGCCTCTTAGATCTATCTCGTAGATCCTCACGCCTAGGATATAGGCAGCCTCTCCTAAGTCTTTCATCTCGAAACACTTCCCTAACCATGTCTTCACAGCTTGTAGACTAGGGATGTCATTTCCGATGAGCAGTATGTCATCGACATACAAGACCAGAAAAGTCACCAAGCTCCCACTGAATTTTCTGGATACACAGGCATCATCTTCGCTTTTGATAAAGCCATAATCTCTTACAGCTTCATCAAACCGAAGATTCCAACTTCGAGATGATTATTTTAATCCTCAGTTAACTTCCCATTAAGGAACGCTGTCTTCACATCCATCTGCCATGTCTCATAGTCATGATATGCAGCTATAGCAAGTAGAATCCGAATGGATTTGATCATGGCAACTGGCGAGAAGGTTTTGTCATAGTCCACTCTGTGGACTTGTTTGAATCCCTTAGCCACTAGTCTACCCTTATAGGTAACTATGTTACCATCCATGTCTGTCTTCCTTTTGAAGACCCATTTACACCCTATGGGTTTTACCCCATCAGGTAGCTCAACCAAATCCTAGACTTGATTAGCTGACATGGAATCCATCTCGGATCGTATGGCCTCAAGCCATCTCTCGGAGTCCGGTCCACTGACCGCCTCATCATAAGTCCTGGGTTCATCCTCAATGATGAAGATCCTGTCGTATTGGGTCGGCAGTGACCCATACCACTCAGGTGCACGATGAATCCTCCCAGACCTAGGTGGGGCCTGTGTCTGAGCCTCAGGTTGCCTAGCAACCGGTGCAGGTGGCTCAGGTTCCATCTCTTTGTCTTGTGGTTGCACTTGGACCTCATCCAAGTCAAACTTCCTCCCACTGGCTTCTTTCGTGAGAAATGCTTTCTCTAGAAAGACAGCACCCCGAGCAACAAAAACTTTGTTCTCGGTGGGAGCATAGAAGTAGTAACCCTTAGTTTCCTTAGGGTACCCCACAAACATGCATTTATTAGATATAGGTTCTAGCTTGCTAGAATCCTGATGTTTGATATAAGCCTCACATCCCCATATCCTGATAAAAAGAGATTAGGGTGTCTCCCACTCCATACCTCGTATGGTATCTTGGAGACACTCTTAGATGGAACGTTATTCAGTATCGGAGAAGCTGTCTCAAGTGCATGCCCCCAGAATGAGGGAGGTAGAGTTGCATGACTCATCATAGACCGAACCATGTCCAACAAGGTTTGATTTCTCCTTTCAGATACACCATTTCATTGAGGTGTACCTGGAGGAGTGAGTTGGGATAAAATCCCACACTCTCTCAGATAGTCAAAGAACTCACCGCTCAGGTACTCTCCCCCACGATCTGATCAAAGAGCCTTAATGGATCTACCAAGCTGGTTCTCTACTTCATGTCTGAACTCCTTAAATTTTTCAAAGGATTTAGATTTATATCTCATCAAGTAGACATAACCATATCTACTGAAGTCATCAGTAAATGTGATGAAGTAGTTGTACCCTCCTTTAGCTTTTTTATTGAATGGCCCACACACATCAGTATGTATGAGATCTAATAAACCTCCTGCCCTCTCACCAGTCAGTAAAGGGTGCTTTTTTCATTTTCCCTAATAAACAAGGCTCGCATGTTTCAAATTCCTCCAAGGAACTTGAGTCTAACAACCCATTTGCATGGAGCTGTTGGATGCAATTCTTGTTTATATGGGCTAATCGACAATGCCATAGGAAAACACCAACTGAACCACTCAGTTTGGTCCTTTTATTATTTATGTTACAAATAGAACTATCCAAGACATATAACCCATTACATAAAGTACCCTTCCCATAAAACATGTTTGCAAATGAGAAAGAACAAGAGTTCTCCTTTATTTCAAACTTAAATCCTTTCTTTGCCAAGCAAGGAATGGATACAATGTTTTTAGTAAGTGAAGGTACATAGTAGCAATGATCTAGTTCTAATTGAAGTCTAGAAGGTAGGGAGAGAGTCAAAACTCTTACAGCAACAGCAGCAACCTGTGCCCCGTTCCCAACTCGTAGGTCAATCACCCCAGGCCGCACCGATCTACTTTTCTTGAGCCCCTGCATATTTGTACAAATATGAGCTCCACATGTGGTATCCAATACCCATGACATAGAATTAGAAAGGTTGACATCTGTAACATAAATACCTGAGCATGAAGACGAAGCCTTGCCTCTCTTCTTCTCATTCTGAAGTCGCACCATGTTCTTTATCATGTGAGGTGGTCCTCCACATGAGTAGCACTTGTTATTCCTGACTCTTTCCATCTTTATCTTCAATGTCTTAGTTAAGCCTTTCGGCTCAACACATTGAATGTCTACTTTAGGAGCATTGAGCTCAATCAATTCATCAAAGAGCTGCCTTAGATTAGAAATAATCTCAGAGGCACTCTTAGATTCATGTTGCCCTTTTAATTCAGGCGACATGTTGGTTAGCATCAAATTAACAACCTCCAAAGTATCAGCCTGATGCTTATCATAGGCATCCTTCTCAGCCTCTGAGGCCGAGCATGGAAGTGGCTCAGGAATTGGCTGCTCAAGGACATAGAGCTTCCTCTCGAGCTTGAGCACATTTCTCAAGTTCTTATACCAATCCAGTAATTTGGATTCAATCAACTTATCCCTTTCCAGGGTAGATCGTAGTGACTATCTGCCATTGTTCATAGCCATTGTTCTACAACAACCAAGAAATAGCAGATTAGTACTACTTCGAATCATTTAAACTAGACTTGTTTTAAATGATTATGGCTCCGACTATTTTAATCGAATTGACAACCCACAAAGTCAATCGGGAAATTGAAGATTTCCTAGTGAGATGGGATCCTTATTCCACTTGCGGCTTCGCATCCCACAAGGGTGGGATGAGATGCACAAAGTGACCCATGCTTCTTAAGGTGGGCACGCCGGCTGGTTGCTCCAAGCAACTCCCCTTGTTGAGATAGTCTAGGTATTTCATGTCCAACGAGGGCTGGATACAGCATGAAACCCTAACCTCTCAACGATGCCTCTAGAGTTTCATCATGTGCCCAGCACATATGAAAATCTAGTCAAGTCCATTCCTAACCGTTATGCCCAGGGCCAACGGGAAACCATTGCCACTACGCACTTTCTAAAGATAAGTGGGTGTGTCCCACGACGGTAGGAAACAGTTCACAACACCACTGATCGATAGCTTAGCGAGGGCTACGCGTTAGAAGGCTACTAGACTTGATATTTTGAATGAGGGTTTTTTGAGGTCTCATCAGTTTTATCTTATGTCTAGCAACACATGCATGCAATCCTATAGTGATAACATAACGATAAAACATCACAGGTAGAGGTGGCCATGGGCCATGCTCGGGCCGGCTCGGGCCCGGGCCCGCCTTGGCCTAGTTCCTAGCGGGCCATGCCTAGCACGACCCATTTCTAGTCGTACCGTGCCGGGCCCGGCACGGCGAAAAAATCACTGGGCCCGGCACGGCACGCAGCACGATTAGCCGTGCCGGCCCAGGCACGGCTCCAATGTTTACTGGGCATGGATCCGGCCCGCATGCCGGATTCGGCACGTGGGCCGAAACTCGCCCACGGGCCGGATCTGGCCCAACGGGCCGTGCCTGACCCGACCCGAATGTGGCAAACGGGCCGACTTTGGCCCGCTTCATTAAAATAAATTTAAAAAATTAATAAATTATTAATTAATTAAATTATATAAAATAAGAAAAATAAAAAAAATGAGAAATTGGGAATTATGTATTGTGCACAAATTTTTTTAAAAATATTTAATTATTATTTAATTAATTATTTTATTTTATTTTAAAAATATACCATTTTAATTTTAATATTTATTAAATTACTATTTATCTATTTATAAACAACACTAACAACACAAGCCGTGCCGTTAAAACTAACTCGATTAAATTTCATATTCATAAATTATACATTTAAGCTTAAATCAAGTGCCGACATAATGGGCATAAACAATTGACCCGTAGCCAGCGACGCAAGCAACTACTATGGAAGATGTGCGACCATTGTGTTAAACATACTTGCTCACCATGCTCCATCTTCTCTATGCAGATTGCGCACTCCATGTTTTCAGCTTTACCTCCTTCTTCAACAAGAAAAAACTCAAGTGACTCTTGTGCATGATTTGTTTCGATATATTGCTCCGGCTCATCGTTGATATTATCACTGTCCTCCTCACTATCACTTATTTCAAAGTCCTCAACCTCTATCTCAATCTCAACCCCAGAAGGGGAGGGAGAAGCCAAAAATTCTTGTCTTGCATGTTCAGATAAGTGGATAAAATGTTCTTCAAACCTGAATACATCAATTCGTATGATTTGACTAACACGTTCGATAATACTTAAAAATAGTGATTCTCCATTGATCAGCATTAAAGAAATTTAAGGTAGATGTAAGGAAGATTTCACGATGAGAATTTGGCAGAATGATAATTATCTTCACTCTTCTATTATCTGCCATTTTTCTCTATGCCTCGTGCTCACCACGTGATAATTATATTATAAAAGTAAATTAATTTAATACTTACTTGATCTTCTCCACGTCTAGTCACGTGGTGAGCACGAGGCATAGAGAAAAATGGCTAGTCTAGACCGAGAGAGCATTGAATTCTTGATGGCTAGAAAGAGACTTAAGTTTGAGTTCAATTAAGAAACTAATTGAAACTCAAGACTTAGAAAAGAGATTAAGAGAGAATGAGAAATTATTCCATAGCTAGTTGGAAACTTGTGTGAAGAAATGAGAGGGTTAGGGGGGAGGGGGTCAATTTATAGATGAATTAGGTGTATATTTACATATTTATCCCCTATTTTTAATTATTAAAAGGGGCTAAAATGGTAATTTTATACTATAAAAACGCATGTCCGTGCTGTGCCTGGCCCGGGTCCGTGTCGTGCCTGGCCTGGCCCATGTGTCGTGATACCTCGGCCCAGCCGGACCCGAGCCGGGCCACGGGCCGCCCGCGGCCCGTTGACTTGGTCAACGGGCCGTGCCGTGCCCGGCCCAAGCCATGCCGGCCGGCCCGGCCCGTTGGCCACCTCTAATCATAGGCATGGTTTAGCAGATAAGGAAAACAGTAAAAGAATGATGTGATCATAGCTTATTCAAGACATTGAACCAACCCATGCCAAAAGGAGGTTCAACTCTTGACCTAGGACTCAAGCCTCAAAGACAAGACCTAACCTGGCCGACCTCTAGCTTGATCTTCAAGGTTGGCTCCAAGGTCATTCTCTCCATGGTTTAGCTCTCAAACCCTAGGGGTACACCTCTAAGGTTCGGCCAATGCCATGGTCTTCCTCTAGGGAAGGTGCGCCATCAAGCAAGTCACAAGAGGGATAGCACACAAGAACAAGGCTCGGCCAAACCCTAACTTGCGCTCCCATGCAAGGATGGGCCATCGATGAAGAAGCTTCTTGCGTCACCAAGCAAGGTGCGCAAGCTTCAAGCATGCGCCAATCTCCAAGTACATGCGCTACCCTAATCTTCTTCTTAATTAAAAGCAAAAAGAAAAACGACACGCAGGCCTCACAAGGATACATCACAGGCATGCAAAGGGGCTTGACTCATGACCACATCATTATGCACAACCAAGGTATTTACTCATGTAATTCAGAAATATATAAAGTAGAACAGGAAATATAAAATATGTAGACAAATGATTTTTGAGTTATCCTATTCATACAACGTGTTAATCCAAAAAGAGAAAATAAAATGAACTAACTATATAGAAAAAATGCGAAAAACAAATAAAATGAAAAAAAATAAAATAAAATAAATAAATGAATAAAAAATGTCTAGTCTATAAATCTCACAATTAAATCAATATTAACTGGCCTGATCCCTGGCAACAGCGCCAAAAACTTGATAAGTATCCGCAAGTGCACGGATTTATTGAAGTAATAAAAAGATTATCATTCCCAACGAGGATCTGGCGGTCAAGTACCGATTACACGATCGATCTATATCTAGACGATTCAAAGTGTAGTTTTTTGTTTTGAAAACTTCTAATGCAAGAAAACAAAAAGGTAGTTTTAGGGTTTTGTCTAAAAATCAATTCAGATAAAATCAGGATATAGGGTTTCACCACGCTGACGATTATGAATTTAATAAAAATAAACCTTTGATAGAAAATTAAAGCGTTGAAAGAGATTTTTCCTAGGGTACAGATTACCTCCTCTCGAAGCATAATCCGGTATCTATTTATATTAATTCCCTACTCTCGTGACAATTAACATAAATAGATCCATTAAGTTCTGTGAAAAATCATACAATCCTTCAAGTAAATCCGAACTACTCTCGTGATCGGATTCATAGGTTTGAAAAGAATAGATCTGACGTCGCGATTCACCTCTCGGTCCTTCTCGTGACGTCTCAAACACAATAAAACTTGGCCAGAGTATTAAAGTGAGATACGTACAATTTTAATCAAATCAAATCTATAAAATTCATGTAAAAGATTTAAAACAATATATTTAATCCATAAATTGTCAACGGGTTATTCCCCAAATCCCAAAAATTAAGGTTTACATATTCATGTTCAAAGCAAACAGCATGTTCATCGATGAATTAAACATGTAATCTCTCTAAAATAATGCAAAGAGACATTAGGAACATAATTAGAACTCTTCCCCTTGATTTCGTGATGAAGATGAAGTGATCAAACCCCTCCTTTGCGTGATCTCTCGCCGGATTTCTGCCCTAGAATTGAATCTCGCCGTCGCCGCCGCGTCCCTTTGTTTTCGTGCATAGAAGCCCCCGAAACCCTTCCAAAACCCTTCCTTTTATAGTCTAATCAGTATAGAACCCATCTAGGAAGGATTCTGGAGAGTTTGGTACAATTCTGGTTCGGTTTGGAGTCGAATCGAGTAAGATATGCGAAGGGGCGGAAACTTTCACCGCCCGTGATGAGTTTACGGCTTCGGCCGTAATTCTTTCTGTGTATAAAAACTCCTGCGCACAGAAATATTCACGGACTGTGAAGGATTCATAGTTTCACCCGTGAAAGTTTCTGTTCATTTCTTTACTTAGCCGCTTGTCACCCTTCTCTCGACATTGAAATTACGGTTGGCTCCATAATTACGGCCAAGGGCGTGAATGTTGATTTCTTCACCGTTTTCGCTCCAAATTTGATGTGTAAGTGATACCTTGCAATTTAGTAGTGATTTTTACTATCATTCCATGATGAATTTAGGCCTATTTGAATATTTTTACACTCCTTTAAGGCTTATTTAGTTAAAAATTCAGAATCTTCACTTTTTGTCTGTCTTATTGAATTTCAAGTAAAATCACCCAATTTTGAGGTCTTTTTGAAGAATATAAGTGCATGGGGTGATTCCTTATGAGAAGACGAAGCTGCCCGTAAAATTTGGGCTCAATCGGAGCCTTTTCTGGACTTCACGGCCAGGTGAACCCCATGGGGTTCCCCCGTGATCTCACCGAAGGACGAAATGCAGTGCGCGCATCTCCGCCTGGTGAACCCGATGTGGTTCACCAATGATGTCAAGGTATTCGAGATTTGCCGCACACTTCACTGGCAGGTGAACCCAATGGGGTTCACCCGTGATTTCGTCTGAAGATACTTGCACAGAAATACGCTGAGGACTTCACTGGTAGGTGAACCCCATGAGGTTCACCTATGATTATTTCGCAACAGATCTGCGCCAAACACTTCACCATCTGGTGAACCCTGTGGGGTTCACCCGTGAAGGTGTCGGAACAGCACGACCCCCACTCGGTTTTTCGCTGATTCCCAGCCCGATTCAAGTCCAAATTTAGCAAGTGAGGACTTTTTGGAAAGCTGACTCGAAGACGAACGAAAAGAATATAAAATCCCTAATTTCTATGCCCTAATGATCAAGCAATCTCACAACAAAGCATCTAGGGTGGAAGAACACGGTGATTCGACGACTTAGAGCGGATTTCTGGAGATTCTATCATCGAAACCCTGTGATTCTGGTTTACTCCTTTCGATTCATCATCTCTTCCCTCCTAGAAACCTTTTCCTGTGAATTTCTTATGTTTAAAGAGAGGATCTTGAGCACTTTGACGATGGTTGTAGCGTAAACCTATTTTCAGGGCTAGGTTGAAGCACTCTAACGATTTTTGTTTGCAACTCATGTATTAACTTTGCTATTTGGATCATATTTTAAGCGTATTTCACTTGATGTATTTATTTTTTGATTTGTACTCTGGCCAAGTATTATCATGTTATAGTTGTTACGGTTCATAACCAGAGGAGGACCGTAACGACCGAACCTCTTTGTGAATCTTGTGAAGGCTCGAAATGAAATTGCTTGTTCTTCGCTCGAGGGTTCATAATCTACCACAGAACCCATTGGGTTTGTCGAAAATGGTCCACCGCGAAGGTAGGAGACGTTCTAGGCAAATACCGGGGTGTACACTCGAAAGAGTGCACCTTGTACCATAGGGTAGATTCCTTACGCATATCTGTAAATCCAAATAACTGATATTTATTTCTTAACGCAAATAAAATCGTCGGAGTGGTGAAAACTCAAGCCCTGATATTCTCTCTCATATATTTTCTCTGTCATAGTTGTTTGATTTCTTGTTTACTGTTCAGCTTAGTTTTAGTTTTCAAGTTCCAAAAACTATGATTTGGTTAGCTTAGATTCCAAGAATTAGATTTTCTGGTACTCACCTTGTTCCCTGTGGGATTGATATCTTTTGTATTACTTCAATATTTTCGTGCATTTGCGGATAGTGTCAAGTTTTTGGCGCCGTTGCCGAGGAACAACGGTTGATATCAGTATACTTCTAAGGATTGATAGACTAAGCTTTAGTTAGTTTTCTTTTCTTTCTTCATTTTTGTTTTACACTGCTTTGAACTTCATACTTGAATCTGACAAATTTTTATGCAAAGAAGTTCTAGGGTAGGACCACTATTTGAAATCGACTTTGAGATAGAACGGATCTTTAGACAAAGAAGGAAGCTTTAACAAGATTTGAAAAAGGAGAATCAAGAACAGATGGAACACCTTTACATTGACATGGAAAACGAACCAGCGCATCAACCTGTGAATAATAACAATGCCAGAACACTGCAAGAATATGCAGCACCTTTTTCACATGGATTTCAATCTGGAATTGTTAGGCCGACTGTGGAGGCCAACAATTTCGAAAGTAAACCTAACAATTTCGAAATTAAACCTGCTCTACTTTCCATGATACAACAAAATCAATTTGGTGGTTCTCCTCTTGAGGACCCCAATATGCATTTGTCTATATTTTTGGAATATTGCGATATGTTAAAGATTAATGGAGCTACTTCTGATACTATCAGGTTACGCCTGTTCCCATTCTCTCTGCAGGACAGAGCAAGGGCATGGCTCCACACAATCCCCCCAGCTTCAATACGGACATGGGATGAACTGTCTCAAGCTTTCCTCTCGAAGTATTTCCCTCCTTCGAAGACAATCCACCTCAGAAATCAGATAACGAGCTTCATGCAGAAGGATGGACAGTCTTTGTACGAAGCTTGGGAGAGATTCAAAGAGCTTCAAAGACTATGTCCCCACCATGGGATTGAGACTTGGGTTCTAGTACACATGTTCTACATGGGATTGCAATACAATACTAGACTCATAGTCGATGCAGCTGTTGGATGATCGGGACTGATGAGCAAAGTACCTGAAGATGCTATAAGCCTCCTGGAGGACATGGCACTGAACTACCATCAATGGAATCCAGAGCGAGGTACACTTTTCAGGAAAGCAGGTAAATTCGATCTTGATTCATTAACTACCCTCGCTGCGAAGGAAGACAATCTGACTCAGAAATTGGATTCATGGTCTGTTAATTCTTTGGACACTAATTCATTATCTTGTGAGTTGTGTGGCGTTGCAGGTCATGCAGGTGCTGAGTGTAGAGTGGGAGATGGGCAGGTAGTCCAAGGTTTGCCTGAACATCTGAATGCAGTTGGAAATGCAAACCCCATGAACAACCCTTATTCCAACTATTATAATTCTGGCTGGTGCAACCACCCGAACTTTTCCTACCGGACAACGCAGCCTATACAACCAGGGCAAGCGCCACCACAAGTTCAACCTCAGCAAGGGAACTTCAGGCCGCCACAACAAGAAAATTACAGGCAGCCACTTGGGTTCCAATAGAGAAACTATAATCCTCCACTTCAACAAGCGAATTACAATCCTCCTCCAAGACCGGCCCAGGACTCTCAACTGAGTAAGCAGATAGAAGAGCTGACTGAAATGATGAAACTGATAATGACGAGGATGGACTCCTTGGAAACGCATAATAAAATGTTGGAGAGCCAGCTTGCGTAGCAGGCTAGCTCATCCTCTAGAGCGCCAGGGAAGCTTCCATCACAGCCAGAAGTTAACCCGAGGGAACATTGCAATGCAATCTCCCCACGGAGTGGCAAACAACTTGAAGACCCTAAGATGCCGACCGATGAAACAAGGGATGAAGTGACACCGAACCCTGAGGAGCCACACGCTGATTCAACACCGGCGGAACCTGAAAGAACAGAGGAAAAGCGACCCTATGTTGGGCCGCCAGCCTACAAGCCGCCGATACCTTTCCCTTAGAGGTTTGTCAAAGCCAAGCTAGACAAGCAATTCAGTAAGTTTCTAAAAATTTTTTAAAAAATTATATATTAACATTCCCTTTGTTGATGCCCTTTCACAGATGTCGACCTATGCGAAGTTCCTGCAGGACATCCTCTCAAATAAACGGAAGCTAGAAGATCAAGGCACTGTGGCACTCACTGAGGAGTGCAGTGCGATTTTGCAAAACAAGCTTGCACAAAAACTCAAGGATCTTGGCAGCTTCTCCATACCGTGCTAGATAGGAGAGATGACCTTCCAGAGAGCACTGTGCAATTTAGGGGCGAGTGTCAGCATCATGCCGCTATCATTGTGTAAAAAGCTAGATTTGGGTGACTTAAAACCTACTAATATTTCCTTGCAGCTAGCTGATAGATCAGTTCGAAGTCCAGTGGGTATTTTAGAGGATGTACCCATTAAAGTAGGGGATTATTTTATTCCTGTCGACTTTGTTGTGTTAGACATTGCTGAAGATGACAGACTTCCTATTATCTTAGGAAGACCTTTTCTTGCTACAGCTAGTGTTGTCATCGATGTTAAAAATGGGAAACTAGATTTAAACATCGGTGGCAATGTTATTCAATTTGACCTGTCTAATTCTCTTGAAAAACCTTCTTTTACAAGTACATGTTACAGCGTGGGTTTAGTTGAATGCATTGGAAATCCTGTAGTGAATGCACATCGCCTAGAACACCGTTTTGAAGATGAATTAGTCAAACAAGGGGAAGATTATGACCCTTTTGATCCTCCCTGATTTAATTACCTGATGACTCTATGGTCGAGCTATTGACCTAAAAGAAGCGCTCTTGGGAGGCAACCCAAGTTTTCAAGTTGTCTTCATTTTCTTTCTGTTACATTAATTGTCGTTTAGTTTTTAGTTCGCCATCGTTAAAAACTCTACCCTCTTGCTATTCTAGTATTACTGTAGGATATTTTGACTTTGATATACACTGATAGAGCTTTATTTTTGGAATGCAGACATGCTAAGCGAACAGGAGATTTTTGCTGTCGTATTACTGAAGCCCAGCGCACTTCACAGTTAGGTGAACCCGGCAGGGTTCACCCGTGAAGTACACTTTACATCTCGATGAGCAGTTTTTCGAAGGATATTTTTGTTAAATTAGGACGGGACCAGCAACTTTGAGCTGTGCATATTATTTCTGGGTTTTCTACAACTTAACGTGCTCTTCACGGCTTGGTGAACCCGGTGGGGTTCACCCGTGAAGACATCCGATCAGAAAAGGGCATGTTTCCGCCGTGTACTTCATGGTTAGGTGAACCCGCCCGGGTTCACCAATGATTGTATCCGCTCATCGCCCGTGTTTGCCCTAAACCACTAGTCCACGGGTAGGGTTCCACGATTTCCGCCGCCGCCACTCTCCCGGCTCCAGATCTCTACTCGCCCGACGATTTCCTTCCTTCAGATCTTCAGAGCATCTTCTTACCTCACAATCTACATCTCCGGTGAGGTCCGCACAGATTCGATCCGCTATCCACTGCTAGTATTCTGGTTTTTCTTGATCGCTGATTCCTCTACCTCCGCCTCCTCACTCTGTTGCTGCTTCTGTGTTCCGGTGACATCTCTCTGGTTTTCTGGTTTTCTTCACCGCTTTCGGCATTCTTACCATATGGCACCAAGGCGCAAAGTGCTCGCCTTCTGTCGCCATGACCCACAGCCTGCATCGGAATCGTCCACAGATGACGATGACTTCATCCCACACAGACACCCTCTGCCACCTCGTACTACTTCTGCAAGCCAGCCGGCGTTGCCTTCCTCCTCTAGAAACCCAGCACGCTCGTCTGCTCGGCAACCGCAAGCCTACACATCTCCTCCAAACGAATTCGACATCATTTTCAGAAATGCAGAAAATCAACAAAACTTTGAGCAGCTCCTCCATCACCAGATAAGCAACACCTGTTACTTGGACAGGAACACTCTTATCATTCTAGGGCTCTTGGACGATGTTGAATGGATGTATTCCAATGTTGGATGGGAGCAGTTCCTACGGCTTGCCTCACCCACGTACATCGGAGTCACATTGGAATTTCTCAGTTCTTTGGATGTGAAAGCCGCCGCCGTAGTCGATGAAGACCCAGGGCGAATCTCCTTCCGGATGGGGAACATCGAGCACAGTTTATCTCTCTCTGACCTCCACCATATTTACGGTTTTCCGGAACCATGCACGCGTAAAGTCCCGGGGGAGTTCAATGAGCAAGCTTTCTAGGCGTCGATTACAAACGAACATTTCTATTCAGCCAGAGTGGCCAGAGCTTCAAGCATCTGCAACCCGACCATCAGATACGTCCATCGCATACTCGCCCATACCATCTTCGGACGTGGAGAGAGCGATGGCATGATATGTCAGTCCGAGTTATTTTACTTATGGTGCATGCTTCACTCTTTCAGGGTCGACTCGGGATTCTATTTAGCAAAGTAGTTCAGCCGTATCGCGCACTGCCGCAAGGGCACGATCATCATCGGAGGCCTTATCACACCGCTCGCTGTCGCTCTAGGGGTCATCCCCTACGGTACACCCGAGGCTCATGGAAACAACCGACTCTAGATTGAGTCATGCGTTTCCATGAAACTTATCGTCCGTCGAAGTGATTCTTATTGTATGATGTTCAAGGACAGCCAGTTCTCTTTACCACTGCCTAACCCAAAGTGCACCACTGTACGCGTTCGAGAGAACTGGCTCATCAAGCCAACCGAAGATCCTCAGCCTGACCCTGTAGACACAACACCTCCAGCCCTAGGCGCATTCTTCTTTGGCGGCTCTTCTTCTGATTCTATGATGGGTATTCTTCAGGAGATGAGAGAGGAGCAGCTTCAGCAGCGCAAGCTTATTGATCAGATGGATTGCTCCATCTCCTATATTCGCCAGGAGTAAGCTTCCCGATGGGAAGCTAATGAGGCTGGGATGCAGCGGCAGCACAAAATGTTGGGATCAATTTGGGAAAACTTTCTGCTATGGATGCCAGGTTCGCCCTGCTCAACGAAGAAAACATAAGGAACATTCTGGTCTCTTCAGATGAGGAGGAAGCGCCTAGTTACACTTCACGCGGTAAGGGCAAGAGCTCCCGAGCTTCTGGCTCTCACTCGCGCAGGAGGCGCTAGCTCCATCCTGACCCGACGCCGCCACCTTCTCCTCTCACATATACGACATTGCATAGAGGACTATGCAATATTTTAGAGCGGGTGAGCTGTCTTGACTCCAGCTTCTTCTTGGTTGTTTGGTTGTGGTTGCCGTGACTTTCTAGTTCTCTTTATGGATTTGTTATGCTACATTATGATGGATATTTTGATATTGGCATTGTATCATATATGCCACTATTCGTAGGCCTGGTCCACATCTTCAGGGCCCACACTCTGCAGTGTATGAGATATATTTTTGAACCACTTCCTTTCCACTTTGACATTATGCTTTTCATGTTGAATGATGTGTGAATTTATAAGATTGCATGTAGTTGTTTTGAAGAAATATATTGCTAATTTTTGTGATGGAAAATCTTATTGACTTGTCATGATAGTCTTGTCTGATGATAGCCTTGCAAAAATACTTAAAGTTAAATTCATGTTTGGTTGGAATTTATCAAGATATGTTGAATGTAGTACTTGTTAGAAATTTACTCAATAGTCATGTCCATATGTTCCATGAATTAGAAATTTTCTAATTGGATTATTTTTTTTAGGCTGTTCATTTAGTGGGTCAAACGTTTTCATGATTCTTCAATTGATTTTGGTTTGTAATTTACATTCGATACATATCAGGATACATAATCTCTTTTTGAACTTTTAATTCCTTTCTATTATTGGGGAAACACTGCATTTGTTAAAAGAAAGGATATGCTAACTTTGTTATTTGAAAAAAAAAACACACTTAGATTCCTCTATTTGGCACTGTGAAAAATTGGTAGTGGCATCGAAGGATATGAGTTGAAACCTAAGAAATGTGAATTGAAATAAAAAGACTCTTGTACTTGGCATTGCGAAAAATTGGCAATGGTACCTATGGATATGAGTTGAAGTCTATTGCAATGATCAGTGTTTTGTATCCTGAATAAAACTTTTGAGTTAACCCCAACATTATGAATTAGAAAGATAAGAATGAAATGAGTATTGTGGATGCTTGATTGAATCTCATGTTTATTGCTTTCTGAATTGGTTGATATCTAGAAATAGTGGGACCAAACTGGTGAATGCTTAAGACACTCCTTTTAGTTGATTTCTTTTAATTAGATCTTGGATTGCTAAAGAGTATTTTTCTGAACTTGGGTGCGAACTTCAACACACAAGATTATTCTTATATCAAGCAAGTATTTCAACTTATTTTATTTCTTGAGGAGAAGCAAAGATCTAAGTCGTGGAGTATTTGATACCTTGCATTTTAGTAGTGATTTTTACTATCATTCGATGATGAATGTAGGCCTATTTGAATGTTTTTACACTCCTTTAAGGCTTATTTAGTTAAAAACTTCATAATCTTCACTTTTCGTCTGTCTTATTGAATTTCAGGTAAAATCACCCAATTTTGAGGTCTTTTTGAAGAATCTAAGAGCATGGGGTGATTCCTTATGAGAAGACGAAGCTGCCCGTAAAATTTGGGCTCAATCGGAGCCTTTTCTGGACTTCACGGCCATGGGGTTCATCTGTGATCTCACCGAAGGATGAAATTCAGCACGCGCATCATCACCTGGTGAACCCGGCGGGGTTCACCGATGATGTCAAGGTATTCGAGATTTGCCGCACACTTCACTGGCAGGTGAACCCCATGGGGTTCACTCGTGATTCCGTCTGAAGATACCTACACAGAAATACACCGAGGACTTCACTGGTAAGTGTGATTATTTTGCAACAGATCTGTGCCGAACACTTCACCACCTGGTGAACCCCGCGGGGTTCACCCATGAAGGTGTCGGAACAGCACGACCCCCACTCGGTTTTTCTCTGATTCCCGGCCCGATTCAAGTCCAAATTTAGCAAGTGAGAACTTTTTGGAAAGCTGACTCGAAGATGAACGAAAAGAATATAAAAGCCCTAATTTCCGTGCCCTAATGATCGAGCAATTTCACGATGAAGTGGCTAGGGCGGAAGAACACGGTGATTCGGTGACTTAGAGCGGATTTCTGGAGATTCGATCATCGAAACCCTGTGATTCTAGTTTACTCCTTTCAGTTCATCATCTCTTCCCTCCTAAAACCTTTTCCTGTGATTTTCTTATGTTTAAAGAGAGGATCTTGAGCGCTTTGACGATGGTTGTAGCGTAAACCTATTTTCAGGGCTAGGTTGAAGCCCTCTGACGATTTTTGTTTACAACTCATGTATTAACTTTGCTATTTGGATCATTTCTTAAGCATATTTCACTTGATGTATTTATTTCTTGATTTGTACTCTGGCCAAGTATTATCATGTTATAGTTGTTACGGTTCATAACGAGAGTAGGACTGTAACGACCAAACCTCTTTGCGAATCTTGTGAAGGCTCAACACGAAAGTGCTTGTTCTTCGCTCGAGGGTTTATAATCTACCACGGAACCCATTGGGTTTGACGAAAACGGTCCACCGCGAAAGTAGGAGATGTTCTAAGCAAATACCGGGGTGTACACTCGAAAGAGGGCACCTTGTACCATAGGGTAGATTCCTTACGCATATCTGTAAATCCAAATAACTGATATTTATTTCTTAACGCAAATAAAATCGTCGGAGTGGTGAAAACCCAAGCCCTGATATTCTCTCTCATATATTTTTCCTGCCGTAGTTGTTTGATTTCTTGTTTACTGTTCAGCTTAGTTTTAGTTTTCAAGTTCCAAAAACCACGATTTGATCAGCTTAGATTCCAAGAATTAGATTTTCTAGTACTCACCCTGTTCCCTGTGGGATCGATATCTTTTGTATTACTTCGACATTTCCGTGCACTTGCGGATAGTGTCAGTAAGCTCATGATCTCCTCGGGAATCATGCTTTGGCTTCAAAACTCTAGAAATCCATCGTTTTTGAGCCATTTTACCTACATTTTCATAAAAACCAAGAAAAGTGAAGATTCTATGCCAAGTGAAGCAAAAACATTAAAAATTGCATAAAATCATTCAATTAAGTCCAAAATATGATCTAGAATATAGGCAAAAATATGGTTGTAAATGCAACGCATCAAAATACCGTAGACTTAAAATTTTGCTTGTCCTCAAGCAATACCTTGATATGTAATGAGAATGCAAAGATAAGGAATACTCATTTGTTTTTGCCCCCCCCCCCCCAATAGTATCCTTAGTACACGAATTAAGCAATCTATCTTTCAAACTCAAGTAATTCAAGAAAAATCATAATATAGATAAATTCCCAAGAGGTTACAATCTAAGAAAGATAAAATTCACAATTCATGTCATAACATTCATTCTTCACACACTAAATATCAGATACTTTTAATTTAATAAATCCACTTCACTTAACAGATAGGATTTCTACTTCAAGAATTTCAGTGATGTTAAAGATAAGAGATTTTTAAAGCAATTTGGTCTTTAAACTGTTATATGTTGTTTACTATCAGCATCATAACAAGTTTAAAGTATACCACAAAGTAGTATAATATAACTCATAGTCTCAATCATGAAAGTCAGCGGAGTTGTCCACTTAACCTACAGCTCTCTCTTTTTCCATAAAATTTTTTTATTCTCTCTCTTTTTTTTTCTCTCTTTCTTTTTTTTAGAGTCTTCAACTCATGTCTTCGATACCACTGCCGATTTTTCGCAGTGCCAAGTAGAGGAGTCTTTTTTTTTTAATTTGTAGAGAAAGTCGGTCAGTGGTATGATAACTCATCGTCTCTATCGTTATCGATGCTTGATCGCAACAAATTTAAAGTATACCACATCGTGGTATAATATAACTCATGACTTCATATTTATCACTAGAGGAGTTGGAGCAAATCTCAGTTAAATAAATATCACCAATTCTATTCATAAAAATTTCCATCAAGTAGAAATAGATAAATTAAACTTCAAGTATAAAGATACTACGCACGTGTCATTTGAACATATAACAATTCACATATGTATTTTATGAATACCAGAATTGAATTTACTCAACAATCTAAGTCTATATGAAATTTCAAAAATTCCCTAAGTCATCAAATTAATTACTCAAAATGTTTCCTAAGTTCAAAACCAAGAGTAAAACAAATTTGATAATTCCTTAACAATCATAAACATTCAAAATTCATATCTATAAAGCTTTGAAGAAAAAGCAATATATGAAGGACACCCTAGACTTAAGTTGTTGCATATACATGAACATTAAAAATCAATGAATGATAGATTTTAGAAAAATTTTGCAAGAATTCCCTTTATAATGTGGGCGAAAACCTGTTTAGTTATATCAAAAGATGAAAACATGACTTAAAAAAATGTAGAAACTATATCGCATTAAAGATAATCATATTTTACATTGCAAACAAGTTTCAAACATCAAATACCATCATGTTTCACTACCAAAATCATGTTTACCATACTCACAAAGAAAATGTCGTCATCACGGTCGGTATATGATTCACGGCCCGCACCCGTGATGGTCTCGTTAATCACTTTTCTCTCATAAAAATTCTCCAAAAATTCCTACAAATAAAACAACTTATTAGAAGATTTTCGATCAATAAAAATTCATCAATACATGCTGCAAAAATTCCTAAAAATGTAAATAAAATCAAAAACCAAAAACAAAGAATGCAAAAATTAATAAAATTCAAAAACTTTGGGCAGCCTCCCAAAAGCGCTTGTTTAAGGTCATTAGCTTGACCACAGCTTCATGTCATGGTGGAGTTGGTGAATATGTCTCATAGTAGAGAGCATATAATCTTCTTCTTTTTCTCCATCTCAAGAGTGTGTCCACCAATGTATATATCCAGTTAAACAAGTGGTTCCATGTTGCAGTGTCCAGTACATGCATACAAAAATAAAAGTTAGAGTCATGCAAAGAATACTCAATAATTTTTCTGTATTTATCCAAGAGTAAAATCATGCATTCTTCCTTTAGATTTATATCAGCAATTGGAAGAACATTAGAATCAAAATCAAAAAATTCATACCTTGGATTGATAAAGAAGTTTTCAATTTTCAAATTTGATTTTTCCCTTACCTCAATGCCAATGTGATCAAGAAACTCATGTGTTATTATCTTTTGGGTGCCTGTGGTTGGATTTGCATCAAATGCTATTTCAATCATCTCATCATCATTATCCTCAATATCATCTCCTTCATCATCTATCATGCAAATTTCTAATGGATTTCTCACAAGAAAAGGAATTGATGGTTCACATGGTAGTGGTGGTGTAATATGCTCAGGATCCTCTTCCTCATCTTTTTCCTCAATTTCTTTCGCTTCAGTGGGGTATTCCATCCTAATACTATCAAATTCATCCCCTTCTATATCACTACTACTTATTTGAGGATCCTTAAATTCTTCATCTTTCTTCTCATAAGAATCCAAAAGTTCAAAATTTTCTTCAAACATATCCCAAGTATTTGTGTTGCAAGACACTTCATTATGTGAGAGGGGACTAGATGGCTGGTAAAGTGTAGAGGAAGGTGTTGGGGTATGCCCTTAAGCCTAATGTTTGAGGCCTTGGGATTGTAACAGTATCATTTGTATAAACTTATATGTTTATAAAGGCATGGTTGTTATTCAGTTAGCTACATTGTCTGCAGCAATATATATGTTCTTCTGAATAATGTCTCAAAGCTGTTCAGCTAGGCTGACATGCAGTTAAGTCCTTAGTCGAGATATCTTGGTGAACATGAGACAGCCTTGATATGGTTAAGACTAATATGTGTTCTAATCTTATAGGATGCTTCGAGCATGGAATAAGATGTAGACTCATGGGTACATTGGATGTACTGGACTGACCCTACTAGGATGTTCAATTGTTTGTCACAATGTGAATAATCCTTGATTGCAACAAGTGGCACATTTCCTCTGACTTGAGATCACTTGTGTTTCCTAAATGATGATTGTCATTGTTTTGAGGTAGTTCAATATCATTTGAAACATAATGATTATAGACTATCTTGGATAATGAGCTTGAATCAGGTTAGGGCACTAGTGATAGACATAGGATTGCCGTCTCCTTGTTTAAGGAGTGTGATGTTCTAAAGGGGCCCCCCTGGATGAGATGATTGAGAAAGTGTATGGCCATACCCAGGTGACTATGTTCATCTGATCTAATCATGCTTGTCATATTGGAGTTACAAGCTTGACACGCTTGTCCAATAAGAACATCCAGTGGCAAAGGAAATATGTATGCTTAGTGAGTTGAATTCACACTTGTACTGTGGTTTGGGTGTAGTCTTGGAAGACTCTTTCTTTTATATCGGGAGACAGTGATGTGTTGCTAGATACCCCTCACTGATCGTGATAACGTGAGTTATCGTTACCGACATTTAAAGGAAACCCTCAGGGTCACACAATTTGATGATATGGCTTACTTAAGTCAGATCGTGTGGACTGAATTATTTGGGTTCAGTTTAAAAGGGATTTAATCTCTGATTGTAAGTGAGATCTGGTCTGATCATGTTTGATTGATTAGGGCTTGAGATCGGTAAGCTTCGATCGAGAGAATGGATGCTAGATCAGTTAGATCAGGAGCATCAAGAGATCGACGGTCAGATCAAGAACCTAAGTGTTTATTATGGTCTGGACTGGTTGCTTGGTTTATTTGGTTATTGAACCAAATTCAAATGAACCGGCTCATGGATGAGCGCTTGGTTTAAAGAATAGAGAGGAAAAATGCGATTGGTTCGAAATGCATGAACACATGATCGCATGAAAGAGTAAGTTGGCTATTTTTAGCAACCACGCCTCCATGTCTTGTGTGGAGCGCATCTCTTGTCGCCTCACTTCTATTCCCGTCGCCTTCTCTCGTGTGGAACCTCTGCTTCACGCTTTTGAAGAGTCGAGGACTAAGCAAGCAAGTTACTCTCATTCCCTCCATACGAAGGACTCCTTGAAGATTTGCTAGCACAAAGTCCCCAAGGAAGTAGTCGCCTTCTCATTGTGTGTGTCATCTAATGAGAAGAGGCACTTGCGTCTTTGATTCCAAGACACCATCAAACCGATGGCAATGGTATGGTTCTATCTCTTGTGCAATCGGTTTTAAGTTGATTATAATGCATGCATCAAAAGATCCTAGAAACCCCCTTTCCGCTGCTTAAAAGAAAAATACATGCGCCTATCTAGGGTTTCGCCCCCTTTGTTAGGGGATCTTTCAATTGGTATCAGAGGCATTGTTTGCATGTTTCTATGATTGCTTAAAATATTGTGATCCATGTATGCGGATATATAAGTATGCTTAGATCTATAACATGCGCATATTAGATGTTTCATAAGAAAAATGTTTCATGTTACATTCTTATGTTGGCGCATGTTCTTGGCGCATTTTTGTATGTTTTCTTAAAACTTATATTACATGCGCGATTCACCTTAGATCTAAGGCGCCTACTTTAAACCCTTAGATGGGTTATTAGGGTTGAAATCTCAGTCTAGTCAAGATCCAATTAGTCTGATCAGATTATCTGACAGCCTTGATGGGTCGACCAGATGGCACCTGTGCGAAAGCACAAGGTGGCTATAAGTCGACTGCAGACAGGAGTGTAGCGATGTCTGGTTGAGACAACCTATGAACGCACATGAGTTAGGCCCGGGCTCACGCCCGCTTGCCAGACCTCAGTGTGGTCGTTCAGCCCTTGGCGCATGCATGGTTGGCCTTTTGGTCGACTCAAGTCAGTTAGGACTTGGTGCATGAAAGGGCAGTGGATCTACTAGATCTGATGAGTGGATCCCTAGTAATGGACCATTGTAAGGTAGTAGGGCAAATAAGGAAAATTAAAATTGATCCCAAGGGGTTTTCGAAATATAATTTTCATGAATGGATCACATGTTGATTGATGCATATGTATGTTTATTTAATCTTATGTGGGCTGCCCGTGTTTTAATGTGTGCTGTGCTGGGGCCTGCGTGCCTGGTTAATTTTGTAAATTAATTTTTATATTGTGATCTGCGCATCACATTGCATTTAATTTATAAAATGTAATTGACCTGCGAGTCAACCTTGTCTAGATAGATTAATTTGTAAATTAATCAGACAAGAGCACAGAGCACATTTGGCAGAGGCGCATGCAGCAGAGGCTTGACCAGGTGGGAGGTCTAGGGTTCGACCCTAGGACCAGGCGCATTTACCTGGTGGGCGCACCTGAGCTGCAGATGGCGCTTGGGCCCTGGTTTGGGCCAGATGAGCAGCAAAAGCCCCATGAAGAAAAGCAAGTGAAGACTTAAGTTCTTAAGGTCTTACTAGGGCTATGGGCTTTTACCACATAAGATTCATGCTTTCTTTTATTGTTTAATAAGTAGAACAGCATGATTTATTTATCTTCTGCTATCACCATAGGAATTGCATGATAGTGAAGAAGATAAAAGACCGTTAAAATCCAACGCTAAAATATCAAGCTCGTATGCCTTCTGACGCGAAACCTCACTGTTCTGATTATCGTTGGAGCCGTGTTGTACCCACTCAGTGGGCACGTCCATCTATCTTCAGACGGTGCGGGATTACACCTGCGTGTTACAGAGAAGGGATTTATCGCTTCTCGTTGCTCAACATAGCACGTGGTGGTCCAGGGAGTAGGTCGGGTCAGCTTGACCATGTAGGCTACATATGTGGCGCATATGGTAGCGCATGGAGGCAGCCATCTGTGGGGTCAGAGATTGTGTTGTACCAACTCAGTTGGCACAGTCTGCTGGATTGCCCAGATGAAGGGGAATCGCACAGGTAGGCGATTGGCAGGGACTGCCTACCAGAGATTAGTGCTTGTACTCTCTGTGCATCTTATCTCGCCTGAGCGGGACGCGGAGACCAAGTATGAAATCTGGATCCCATCTCACTAAAAGAGTTCTACTCTTTCGGGCTGTTTTGCTGGGTTTTTCAGCCAGATAAAATAGTGAGAAAAAGAATGTTTCTTAAGTCCTGATTGATTCTTGACATTGATACTGACCTTGCTGTTCTTGCATTGTTGTAGATTCCTGCAGCAACGAACACCATGAGCTTCAATGTGCGATCCCTACTGGAAAGGGAGAAGTTTGCTGGGCCGAACTTCTCAGACTGGTTCGGACACCTTAAGATCGTTCTTAAGGCAGAGAGGAAACTGTATGTCCTCGAGACGGCGATACCGCCTTAGCCCGCTCCGAACGCCGCAAGGGCGGTTCGGGAAGCCTATGAAAAGCACGTCAATGATAGCATTGATGTCGCTTGCCTGATGCTAGCGTCTATGACGCCACCGCTGCAGCGTCAGCATGAGGATATGTCTGCCATAGACATGATAGCAAACCTCAAGATGCTGTATGCTGCACAGGCGAGGACAAAACGCTATAATTTGACAAAGCTGTTCTTTCAGAGCAAACTGGCTGAAGGGAGCCCAGTGGGAGCTCACGTGCTCAAGATGATTGGGCACAAGGAGGCTCTAGAAAAACTGGGGCATACCATCAACCAGGAGCTTGCTGTAGACATTATTCTGCAGTCTCTTCCGCCTTCTTTCGATGCGTTCATTATTAACTTTAATATGAACAAAATCGATTGTACTCCAGCAGAGCTGCTGAATATGCTCTTGACTACTGAGGAAACTCTGAAGGGTAAGCCTTCAACCTCTGTCTTGATGGTTCCTTTGAGGAACAAGAAGAAGGGGAAGAAGGGCAAGACCCCTGTCAAGAGTTACAGCAAGGCTCTGAAGCAGAAGGTTAAGCGGTCCAAGGAATACAGGTGTTTCCACTGTGGCCAGCTGGGTCACTGGAAAAAGGACTGTAAAGCGCTCCAAGGAGACAAGAGGGGAAGCCTTGCTTCTGGCTCAGGTATATACGTGACGGAAGTCATGGTTTCATCTTCTTCTATATCATGGGTGTTGGACACTGCATGTGGAGTTCACATTTGTTCAAATGTACAGGAACTCAAGAGAAGAAGGCAGGTGGGACAGCATGAGGTGGACCTACGAGTTGGAAACGGGGCACGGGTTGCTGCTGTTGCTGTAGGAGACTATTTCATCTCTTTGCCATCTGGAATTGTATTAGAATTAAACAATTGTTACTTTGTTCCCAGTATTACTAAGAATATTATCTCCATTCCTGCTCTTGTCAGGAAGGGATTTTCCTTTGAATGCAATATTTCAAAGTGTGTTTTATCTTTAGATAATATTGTTTATGCAACTGGTTCAATTAACAATGGATTATACATGTTGGACATGGAAAATTCTATACAAAATGTTGATATTAAGAAAGCCAAGAATGCTGATGACAGCACCTTGCTATGGCATAGTCGTTTAGGCCATATTAACAAGAAGCGCATTAAGCGGTTGCATGATCATGGACTGCTGGGATCATTCTCCTATGAGGAGATTGATACATGCAAGGCTTGTTTAATGGGTAAAATGACGAAGTCACCTTTTTCTAACAAAGGTCAAAGGGCTTCAGGTTTACTTGACCTTATACACAGTGATGTGTGTGGGCCATTTAGTAAACATGCCAGAGGTGGCTATCAGTACTTCATTACCTTTACTGATGATTTCAGTAGGTATGGGTATGTCTATCTAATGAGACATAAAAGTGAATCTTTTGACAAGTTCAAAGAGTTCAAGAATGAAATACAAAATCAGCTAGGCCGAAATATCAAGGCACTTCGTTCTGATCGAGGTGGAGAATACCTAAGTCGAGAATTTACTGACTATCTGAAGGAGTGTGGGATTATCTCACAGCTCACTCCGCCAGGAACACCGCAATGGAATGGTGTGTCCGAAAGGAGAAATAGAACGTTACTTGATATGGTTCGTTCTATGATGAGTCAGGCTACTCTACCTTACTCCTTTTGGGGATTTGCACTGGAAACAGCTGCAAAGGTACTAAACCGAGTGCCATCCAAGGCAGTTTCTAAGACGCCATATGAGTTATGGTATGGGAAACAGCCGAGCTTGACATTTATCAGGATCTGGGGTTGCGAGGCTTATGTCAAAAAGCTCGCCTCTGGGAAACTAGAGAGCAGATCTGACAAATGTATCTTTGTCGGTTACCCTAAGGAAACTAAGGGTTATTATTTCTACGATCCCAAAGAGAACAAGGTATTTGTTGCTCGGACGGCTATATTTCTTGAGAAGGAGTTTCTTCTGCAAGAGGCCAGTGGGAGAGAAATAAAGCTGGATGAGAATCCAGAGGAAGGACAAAGTGCGCAAGCACAGTTGGATGAGCCTGAGCTGGTAGAACAGGTTATTGAACAACCTGAGGCTCAGATATCACGGGAACCGCGAAGATCGGGAAGGATCCGTCGACAGCCTGAGCGCTATGACGGAGTCTACATCATTGATAATGATGAACCCCTCACTTATGCGGATGCGGTCAGTGGACCGGAGTCAGCGAGATGGCTTGAAGCTATGCGCGCCGAGATGGACTCCATGTCAGATAACCAAGTTTGGGATTTGGTTGATCCGCCTCCGGGAGTTATCCCTATAGGCTGTAAATGGATCTTCAAGAAGAAGATTGACATGGATGGTAACGTGGTTACCTATAAAGGCAGGCTAGTTGTGAAAGGTTTCAAACAAATCTACGGGATAGATTATGATGAAACTTTCTCACCTGTAGCTATGTTTAAGTCTATTCAGATTCTTTTCGCGATAGCTGCATATTATGATTATGAGATTTGGCAAATGGATGTGAAGACAGCTTTCCTTAATGGAAATCTGGATGAGGATGTGTATATGACACAACCAGAAGGTTTCACTAATCCATCAGATCGTCATAAGATATGCAAGTTAAAGAAGTCTATTTATGGACTTAAACAAGCATCTAGAAGCTGGAATATTTATTTTGATGAATCAATCTCTGAGTTTGGTTTCATCAAGAACGAGGATGACCCGTGTGTATATAAGAGGTTTAGTGGGAGTGTAATTACTTTCCTAGTCCTCTACGTCGATGATATCTTGATCATTGGAAATGACATTCCTGAAATGCATGCCGTTAAGGCATGGTTAAGGAAATGTTTTCAGATGAAAGATTTAGGAGAAGCAGCCTATGTATTAGGTGTGAAGATCTACAGGGATAGATCTAAGAGGCTTCTCGGGCTGTGCCAGAGTACTTACATCGATAAAGTCCTGGAGAGATTTCATTTAGAGAATTCTAAAAGAGGATATCTTCCAGTCAGACATGGTCTGAATCTTTCGAAGAGTCAGTGTCCACAAACACAGACTGAGAAAGATGAAATGGACAATACGCCTTATGCTTCGGCTATTGGATCCATTATGTATGCGATGTTGTGTACTCGCCCAGACGTTGCTTACGGGTTAAGCGTGACCAGTCGGTTCCAAAGTAATCCAGGTATGGCGCACTGGATTGCAGTCAAGAACATTTTAAAATATCTGCGGAGGACCAAAGATATGTTCTTGATATATGGTGGTCAGGAAGAACTCAGTATTGAAGGATATACTGACGCTTCGTTCCAGTCAGACCAGGATGATTTCCGATCGCAATCAGGCTATGTTTTTAGCTTGAATGGAGGAGCAGTGGTGTGGAAGAGTTTCAAACAGTCAACTGTTGCTGATTCCACAACAGAAGCCGAGTATGTTGCAGCCTCGGAAGCATCCAAGGAGGCAGTGTGGATTCGTAAGTTCGTGAGAGAACTTGGTGTTGTTCCTTCGAGTGTAGATCCTTTGGTTATCTTCTGTGATAACACTGGAGCAATCGCACAAGCAAAGGAACCACGGTCGCACCAGAAGTCCAAGCACATACAGAGACGGTTTCACTTGATCAGGGAGATCATAGATCGTGGCGAGATCAAAGTTTGCAAGGTTCATACGGATGACAATCTGGCAGACCCGCTTACCAAGCCTCTGGCGTAGCAGAAGCATGAGAAGCACTGTAATAACATGGGTTTGAGATTTCTCAACCATTAGATTAAGTGCAAGTGGGAGATTGTTGGGGTATGCCCTTAAGCCTAATGTTTGAGGCCTTGGGATTGTAACAGTATCATTTGTATAAACTTATATGTTTATAAAGGCATGGTTGTTATTCAGTTAGCTACATTGTCTGCAGCAATATATATGTTCTTCTGAATAATGTCTCAAAGCTGTTCAGCTAGGCTGACATGCAGTTAAGTCCTTAGTCGAGATATCTTGGTGAACATGAGACAGCCTTGATATGGTTAAGACTAATATGTGTTCTAATCTTATAGGATGCTTCGAGCATGGAATAAGATGTAGACTCATGGGTACATTGGATGTACTGGACTGACCCTACTAGGATGTTCAATTGTTTGTCACAATGTGAATAATCCTTGATTGCAACAAGTGGCACATTTCCTCTGACTTGAGATCACTTGTGTTTCCTAAATGATGATTGTCATTGTTTTGAGGTAGTTCAATATCATTTGAAACATAATGATTATAGACTATCTTGGATAATGAGCTTGAATCAGGTTAGGGCACTAGTGATAGACATAGGATTGCCGTCTCCTTGTTTAAGGAGTGTGATGTTCTAAAGGGGCCCCCCTGGATGAGATGATTGAGAAAGTGTATGGCCATACCCAGGTGACTATGTTCATCTGATCTAATCATGCTTGTCATATTGGAGTTACAAGCTTGACACGCTTGTCCAATAAGAACATCCAGTGGCAAAGGAAATATGTATGCTTAGTGAGTTGAATTCACACTTGTACTGTGGTTTGGGTGTAGTCTTGGAAGACTCTTTCTTTTATATCGGGAGACAGTGATGTGTTGCTAGATACCCCTCACTGATCGTGATAACGTGAGTTATCGTTACCGACATTTAAAGGAAACCCTCAGGGTCGCACAATTTGATGATATGGCTAACTTAAGTCAGATCGTGTGGACTGAATTATTTGGGTTCAGTTTAAAAGGGATTTAATCTCTGATTGTAAGTGAGATCTGGTCTGATCATGTTTGATTGATTAGGGCTTGAGATCGGTAAGCTTCGATCGAGAGAATGGATGCTAGATCAGTTAGATCAGGAGCATCAAGAGATCGACGGTCAGATCAAGAACCTAAGTGTTTATTATGGTCTGGACTGGTTGCTTGGTTTATTTGGTTATTGAACCAAATTCAAATGAACCGGCTCATGGATGAGCGCTTGGTTTAAAGAATAGAGAGGAAAAATGCGATTGGTTCGAAATGCATGAACACATGATCGCATGAAAGAGTAAGTTGGCTATTTTTAGCAACCACGCCTCCATGTCTTGTGTGGAGCGCATCTCTTGTCGCCTCACTTCTATTCCCGTCGCCTTCTCTCGTGTGGAACCTCTGCTTCACGCTTTTGAAGAGTCGAGGACTAAGCAAGCAAGTTACTCTCATTCCCTCCATACGAAGGACTCCTTGAAGATTTGCTAGCACAAAGTCCCCAAGGACGTAGTCGCCTTCTCATTGTGTGTGTCATCTAAGGAGAAGAGGCACTTGCGTCTTTGATTCCAAGACACCATCAAACCGATGGCAATGGTATGGTTCTATCTCTTGTGCAATCGGTTTTAAGTTGATTATAATGCATGCATCAAAAGATCCTAGAAACCCCCTTTCCGCTGCTTAAAAGAAAAATACATGCGCCTATCTAGGGTTTCGCCCCCTTTGTTAGGGGATCTTTCAGAAGGTAAATTACAATCATCAAAATTTTCAAAATCATCAAAATTTAAATAAGGTAAATCATAATCAGGAGTCATGACTAATGATTGTTCCAACTTTACAAAATTCTTAGATTCATCATGGATTTCTTCCTCTATGTCATTTTTATTAGTGCCATAAATCATACAACAAATATCCTCACTTTGTTTGGTTATAGCAGCTGTATATTTTTCAAGCAAGCCTACTAAGTTGGATTCTTGAGGTTCACTAAAGTCTGGTTGTGGAATAAATGTTGGGTCATTTTGATAAAGATAGTTTTGATGGTTCTCCCAACTTGGGTTATAGGTACTAGAGCATAAGTTAAAGCATGGAGGAATCCCGAATTGACATTCAGTAAAATCATGCCCATGAAATCCACAAATCTCGCAAATAACAGAATATTGCATGCTTAAATAATCAATTTGTTGAGTGAAAGAATCTACCTTTGCTGCAAGTGATTGAAATGCATCTGTGTCATATCCTCTAGTCATTGTCGGTGGCACATATCCCTGATTTGACAATTGATATTGATTAAACATCATATTTCAATTTATGCAAATAAATTCAGAAATATATAAAGTAGAACAAGAAATATAAAATAGGTAGACAAGTGATTTTTGAGTTATCCTGTTCATACAACGTGTTAATCCAAAAAGAGAAAATAAAATGAACTAACTATATAGAAAAAAAATGCAAAAAACAAAAAAAACAAAAAAAACAAAAACAAAATAAATAAATAAATAAATAATGTCTAGTCTGTAAATCTCACGATTAAATCAATATTGACTAGCTTGATCCCCGGCAACGGCGCCAAAAACTTGATAAGTATCCGCAAGTGCACGGATTTATCGAAGTAATAAAAAGATTATCGTTCCCAACGAGAATCTGGCGGTCAAGTACCGATTATACGATCGATCTATATCTAGACGATTCAAAGTGTAGTTTTTTGTTTTGAAAACTTCTAATGCAAGAAAACAAAAAGGTGGTTTTAGGGTTTTGTCTAAAAATCAATTCAGATAAAATCAGGATCTAGGGTTTCACCACGCTGACGATTATGAATTTAATAAAAATAAACCTTTGACAGAAAATTAAAGCGTTGAAAGGGATTTTTCCTAGGGTACAGATTACCTCCTCTCGAAGCGTAATCCGGTATCTATTTATATTAATTCCCTACTCTCGTGACAATTAACATAAATAGATCCATTAAGTTCTGTGAAAAATCATGGAATCCTTCAAATAAATCCGAACTACTCTCGTGATCGGATTCATAGGTTTAAAAAGAATAGATCTGACGTCGCGATTCACTTCTCGGTCCTTCTCACGACGTCTCAAACGCAATAAAACTTGGGCAGAGTATTAAAACGAGATACGTACAATTCTAATCAAATCAAATCTATAAAATTCATATAAAAGATTTAAAATAATATATTTAATCCATAAATTGTCAATGGGCTATTCCCCAAATCCCAAAAATTAAGGTTTACACATTTATGTTCAAAGTAAATAACATGTTCATCGATGAATTAAACATGTAATCTCTCTAAAATAATGCAAAGAGACACTAGGAATGTAATTAGAACTCTTCCCCTTCATTTCGTGATGAAGATGAAGTGATCAAACCCCTCCTTTGCGTGATCTCTCGCTGGATTTCTGCCCTATAATTGAATCTCGCCGTCACCGCCGCCTCCCTTTGTTTTCGTACGTAGAAGCCCCCAAAACCCTTCCTTTTATAGTCTAATCAGTACAGAACCCATCTAGGAAGGTTTCTGAAGAGTTTGGTTCAATTATGGTTCGGTTTGAAGTTGAATCGAGTGAGATATCCGAAGGGGCGGAAACTTTCACTGCCGGTGATGAGTTTACAGCTTCGGCCGTAATTCTTTCTATGTATAAAAACTCTTGCGCACAGAAATATTAACGGACCGTGAAGGATTCACGGCTTCACCCGTGAAAGTTTCTGTTCATTTCTTTAATTAGTCACTTTTCACCCTTCGCTCGACGTTGAAATTACGGCTAGCTCCATAATTACGGCAAAGGCCGTGAATGTTGATTTCTTCACCATTTTCGCTCCAAATTTGATGTGTAAGCTCGTGATCTCCTCGGGAATCATGTTTTGGCTTCAAAAATCTCAAAATCCATCCTTTTTGAGCCATTTTACCTACATTTTCATAAAAACCAAGAAAAGTGAAGATTCTATTCCAAGTGAAGCAAAAACATTAAAAATTGCAAAAAATCATTCAATGAAGCCCAAAATATGATATAAAATATAGGCAAAAATATGGTGTAAATGCAACGCATCAAAATACCCTAGACTTAAAATTTTGCTTGTCCTCAAGCAATACCTTGATATGTAAAGAGAATGCAAAGATAAGGAATACTCATTTGTTTTTGCCCCGTATTAATATCCTTAGTCCACGAATTAAGCAATCAATCTTTCAAACTCAAGTAATTCAAGAAAAATCATAATAGAGATAAATTCCCAAGAGGTTACAATCCAAGAAAAATAAAATTCATAATTCATATCATAATATTCATTCTTCACACACTAAATATCAGATACTTTGAATTTAATAAATCCATTTTACTTAACAGATAGGATTTCTACATCATGAATTTCAGTGATTTAAAGATAAGAGAATTTTAAAGCAATTTGGTCTTTAAACTATTATATGCTGTTTACTGTCAGCATCATAACAAGTTTAAAGTATACCACAAGGTAGTATAATATAACTCATAGTCTCAATCATGAAAGTCAGTGGAGTTATCCACTTAACCTACAGCTTTCTCTTTTTCCATAAAATTTTTTTATTCTCTCTCTTTTTTTTTCTCTCTTTCTTTTTTTTAAAGACTTATGTTGGGATTTCCTCTGATGCCGCTTGAAGGATCTGATACAACTTGATGGGCTAAAAGAGAATTTCAATTACTAAAAAAATACTTGATGGGCTAATTCATCAACTGTATAATGTATCAGTGCATCAACCCAAATAGCTGACAGTACATCAACCAAAATTACCGTGCATCAACCATAATAATAGTCAGTGCATGAACCAAAATGACTGGTAGTGCATCAACCCAAATTACTGTGCATCAACCATAATAACAGTCAGTGCATCAACCCAAATTACTGTGCATCAACCATAATAATAGGTAGTGCATCAACCATAATAACAGCCAGTGCATCAACCCAAATTACTGTGCATCAACCATAATAACATGCAGTGCATCAACCATAATAACAGTCAGTGCATCAACCCAAATTACTGTGCATCAACCATAATAATAGGTAGTGCATCAACCATAATAACAATCAGTGCATCAACCCAAATTACTATGCATCAACCATAATAACAGGCAGTGCATCAACCATAATCAACAGCGCATCAATGCAAATAAAATGCAATCTAACAGTTGTAAACAACAGAAAATTATAGCACACAACAACAATGCTAACAACAATATTTTATGTGGAAAACCCTCCAATGAGAAGGGAAAAACCACGAGGCAAGGCAGTCAAAGGGTTTCACTAGCAGGGAGCAAAAGTCATACAGAGTTCACAGCAATAACTAGAGATTGCACTTAAATAGAGAACTCAAAAGATCTCAACTGAGATAACACAGTAACAGCTTATCTCTCATTCCTTACTAATCCAATTTGCAGCAGGTTGAGCAGCAACCATTGAGTAGCCCTCTACTTGTCTTCTTCTCTTAGCCGCAGCTTCTTGCCCAATTCCACTGTAGCATACCATACCAACCACACTACCTTCACAAGCCACGGTAGAAATCCTTAGTCTTTTTCTTGTTAAATCTCAGCCACATGATGCAATTAAGTGAATGCATCTAAGCCCTTAAGACAAAAGAGAGAAAAGTAAGCTGCAATAATATGAAAACATTTGAATTAACAACACCATGGGGTTGGACCCACTTGGGCCCACAAGCCCAACAATCTCCCCCTCCAACCCCATTAGGAGGAGATATCACTTTTGTCTTTTCACTTGAAATTTGCCTTAGCCAGGATATCCATCCCAGCTGAATTGCAACACCACTCAAGTTTCTCTCTAGGAATCACTTTTGTCAACATATCTGCAATGTTGTCATTAGTGTGGATTTTCTTCAACAATAGCTCTTGATCATCAATTGTTGTACGTAACCAATGGTATCTCACATCAATATGTTTAATCCTTCCATGATACATGGTATTTTTACTCAAATCTAGAGCACTCTAACTATCACAAAATACCACATACTCATTCTGTTTCAGCCCTAGTTCACTAAGGAATCTTTTTAACCACAACATTTCTTTGCAAGCTTCAGTTGCTGCTATATACTCAGCTTCTGTAGTTGACATGGCAACACACTTCTGCAACTTGGATTGCCAAGATATAGCTCCCCCTGCAAAAGTAAAGAAATAACCTGAGGTAGACTTTCTACCATCCATATCTCCTGCCATATCTTCATCTATGAATCCCTCTAGTGATGGCTGAGAACTTCCAAATCCTAAACAAATTTTTGATGTACCTCTCAGATACCTGAAGATCCATTTTACTGCTTCCTAGTTAGATTTCCCTGGATCAGAAAGAAATCTACTTACAACACCAACTGCATGAGATATATCAGGTCGTGTGCAAACAGCAAGATACATTAAAGAACCAACTGCAGACGAATATGGAATACAAGACATATCAGACTTCTCTTGCTCAGTTACTGGACTAGATCTCTTACTCAACTTGAAATGATTTGCAAGTGGAGTGCTAACTGATTTGGAATGTTGCATGTTGAATCTCTTGAGTATCCTTTCAACATACTTTTCCTGTGATATCCATAGCTTTCTAGCTTTCCTATCTCAAATATTATTCATAACGAGAATTTGTCTAGCCGATCCTAAGTCCTTCATGTCAAAAGACTTAGCGAAATCATCTTTCGGCTTTTGAATCAACTTTGTATCTCGTCCAACGATCAACATGTCATCAACATATAACAAGAGAATGATAAACTTACCATTATCAACTGATTTAAAATAAACACAAGGATCTGCTTAAATTCTCTTGAACTGTTGACTTACCATGAATGAGTCAAACTTCTTGTACCATTGCCTTGGAGCTTGTTTCAAGCCATACAAGCTCTTTTTCAATTTACACACCAAGTGTTCCTTTCCTTCAACCTCAAAACCCTCTGGTTGGTTCATGTAGATCTCTTCTTCCAAGTCACCATGTAAAAATACAGTTTTTACATCAAGTTGCTCTATCTCAAGATTCAAACTGTCAGCTAACCCAAGTACAACTCGAATGGAACACATCTTGACTACTGGAGAAAATATCTCATCAAAGTCAATCCCTTTCTTTTGTTCAAAACCTTTAACCACCAAGCGAGCTTTATACTTTACTAGTTTGTTACCATCTTTCTTCAACTTGAATACCCATTTGTTTTTGAGTGGTCTTTTACCTGATGGAAGCTCAACCAATTCATATGTATAATTTTTGTGCAAAGAATTCATTTCTTCTCTCATTGCTTCTAACCAATACTGATTATATGAAGTAGACTACACATCTTGATAATTTTCAGGCTCTCCATCTTCAGTAAGCAAAAGATATTTAGAACTAGGATACCTTGTAGATGGTCTGCACTCTCTAGTAGATCTTCTAACATGAGTCTCTATGCCTTCAGATAGGGGTTGCTGCTCCCCCTGCTCAAGACCCTCTGCACCTGACTGTGCATTGTCATTCAGACCATCTGATTCATCATTAACTGTGGCTAGCTCGTCTGTACCTAGTTCTTCCCCTTGTGCATTTCCATCATCTATGATTCTCCTAGATGGGATGGCTGTCTGGGTCATATCATCATAATCATCACTAACCCGACTAGTTTTCTTTGTCTTTTCAAAATCTTCTATTGTCTCATCCTCATGAAAGACAACATCTCTGCTTCTAATAGCCTTTTTCTGTTCTAGATCCCAAAGTCTATAACCATACTCCTCACCACCATAGCCAATAAATATGCAAGGAGTAGCTTTACTATCAAGCTTTGACCTTTGTTCCTTAGGTACATGCAAGAAAGCCTTGCATCCAAATACCTTTAAATGTGAATATGAGGGATCTCTTCCTGCCCATACTCTCTCTGGTATGTCAAAGTCTAATGGAACAGATGGAGATCTGTTAACCAGGTAGCAAGCTGTTTTGATTGCTTCACCCTAGAATGCCTTAGGCAATTTTGCCATCCTTAGCATGCTACTAACTCTTTCAACAAGGGTACGATTCATTCTTTCAGCTACACCATTGTGCTGAGGTGTGCCAGGCTCTGTCAATTCATGTCTTATCCCATTCTTGGAGCAGAAAGCCTTAAACTCTTTAGAAGTGTACTCACCACCATTATCTGAACGAATACACTTCAAAGGTAATCCTGTTTCTCTCTCCACCATGGAATGAAAACTCTAAAAAGTCTCTAGTACCTGGCTTTTATGTCTCAAACAAAACACCCAAGTTTTTCGTGAAGCATCATCAATAAAAGTAACAAAGTACTTATTGCCACCTAAAGATTCTACCTCCATGGGACCACATACATCAGAATGAATTAATTCTAATCTAGTTTCTTTTCGATTAGCAGGTATAGAAAAAGAAACCTTGTGATGCTTACCAAATAAACAATAATCACATGAGTTAATGTTTATACCTTTTGTATTGGCCGGGGAAATAGGAATAAGAGATTGTCTTGCCAAAAGTTGCAACCCTTTCTCGCTCATGTGTGCCAGCCTATTGTGCCACAAATTTGGTGAAGCATTATCCTGGACTACACTGATCTGATTCCCATAATGCTTTAACCAGACTTTATACATTGTGCAACATAATTTTCCTTTTGCAACTAATATTGATCCTTTTAGAAGCTTCCATTATCCATCTTTATGCCAACACTCATATCCTTCTTTATCAAGAACACTCACAGCAAGTAGATTCATCCTTAAATCTGGAATGTGTCTCACATCCCTCAATGTCAATGTGCATCCAGTACTAGTCTGAACTACAATGTCACCAATTCCCTCAATGTGTGATACACTCTGATTTCCCATCCTGGTGTCACCAAAGTCACCTTCTCTATAAGTTGTAAACAACTCTCTCCTGGGAACACAGTGGTATGCAGCACCTAAGTCAACTATCTATTCAACAGATGGATCACTTACATGGTTACAATCACCATGTCCACATATTAGTGACACTATCTCCTGTTCAGAAATTGCTGCTGTCACATTTTTCTCTTATGAATCCTTCTTGCTTTTACCCTCTTTTCGTTCTTGCTTTAGGATTCTGCAGTATCTCTTAATGTGACCAACTTTACCACAATGAAAACATTTCATTGGCTCTCTTGACTTAGACTGATTCTTGGATTTGCCTCGGCCTCTGAAGTCTTGACCTCTATTCTTGAATCCGCCTCTATTTTCTATTACAAAGGCATGATTTGACCTTGATTCCATACTACCTCTCCTTGCTTCTTCATTTAGCAAACTATCCTTTACCATTTGCATTGTCACCTTGCCATTTGGTGCAGAGTTAATCACGGTTACCACAAGTGTATCCCAACTGTTAGGTAAAGATCCTAGAAGAAATAATGCAGTTACCTCATCACCAAGGTCAATCTCCATAGTGGTCAATTGATTCAGTAAATCCTGGTAGTCACATAAGTGCTCGGCAATAGATCGTCCCTCCTTGTACTTCAAATTTGAAAGCTTCCTAATTGCAAAAGCTTTGTTCATAGCAGTCTTTCTCTCATAAAGTGCCGCCAATTTTTTCCAAGCAGTAGAGGAGCTTGTCTCTTGTGCTACATGGTGGAAGACACTGATATCCACCCATTTTCTGATCATGCCCAATGCCTTTCTATCTAGCCTCATCCAATCACCATCTAACATATCCTTTGGCTTAGCCGAATCACCCAATATAGGATCAAACAAATCCTTACAGTATAGATGATCTTCCATCGGCTTCCAAATAGAATAATTAGATGCTGTCAATTTTATCATAGAACCTGTATCTCCTTCCATGACTGGAAATCAAAAAATTAGAGAACCTGCCTCTGATACCACTTGTTGGGATTTCCTCTGATACCGCTTGAAGGATCTGATACAACTTGATGGGCTAAAAGAGAATTTCAATTACGAAAAAATACTTGAAGGGCTAATTCATCAACTGTATAATGTATCAGTGCATCAACCCAAATAGCTGATAGTACATCAACCTAAATTACTGTGCATCAACCATAATAATAGTCAGTGCATCAACCAAAATGACTGGCAGTGCATCAACGCAAATTACTGTGCATCAACCATAATAATAGTCAGTGCATCAACCAAAATGACTGGCAGTGCATCAACCCAAATTACTGTGCATCAACCATAATAACAGTCAGTGCATCAAGCATAATAATAGTCAGTGCATCAACCCAAATTACTGTACATCAACTATAATAACAGACAGTGCATCAACCATAATAACAGTCAGTGCATCAACCCAAATTACTGTGCATCAACCATAATAACAAGCAGTGCATCAACCATAATAACAGTCAGTGCATCAACCATAATCAACAGCGCATCAATGCAAATAAAATGCAATCTAACAGTTGTAAACAACAGAAAATTGTAGCACACAACAACAATGCTAACAATAATATTTTACATGGAAAACCCTCCAATGAGAAGGGGAAAACCACAGGGCAAGGCAGTAAAAGGGTTTCACTAGCAGGGAGCAAAAGTCATACAGAGTTCACAGCAATAACTAGAGATTGCACTTAAACAGAGAACTCAAAAGACCTCAACTGAGATAACACAGTAACAGCTTATCTCTCATTCCTTGCTAATCCAATTTGTAGCAGGTTGAGCAACAACCATTGAGTAGCCCGCTACTTGTCTTCTTCTCTCAGCCGCAGCTTCTTGCCCAATTCCATTGTAGCATACCGTACCAGCCGCACTACCTTCACAAGCCACGGTAGGAACCCTTAGTCTTTTTCTTGTTAAATCTCAGCCACAGGATGCAATTAAGTGAATGCATCTAAGCCCTTAAGACAAAAGAGAGAAAAGTAAGCTGCAATAATATGAAAGCATTTGAATTAACAACACCATGGGGTTGGACCCACTTGGGCCCACAAGCCCAATAACTTCAACTCATGTCTTCGGTACCACTGCCAATTTTTCGTAGTGCCAAGTAGATGAGTCTTTTTTTTCTTTTTTTTTTATTTCTAGAGAAAGTCAGTTAATGGTATGATACTTAAATCGTTATCGATGCTTGATCATAACAAATTTAAAGTATACCACATTGTGGTATAATATAACTCATGACTTCATATTTATCACTAGAGGAGTTGGAGCAAATCTCAGTTAAATAAATATCACCAATTCTATTCATAAAAATTTCCATCAAGTAGAAATAGATAAATTAAACTTCAAGTATAAAGATATTACGCACGTGACGTTTGAACATATAACAATTCACATATGTATTTTATGAATACCAGAATTGAATTTACTCAACAATCTAAGTATATATGAAATTTCAAAAATTCCTTAAGTCATCAAATTAATTACTCAAAATGTTTCCTAATTTCAAAACCAAGGGTAAAACAAATTTGATAATTCCTTAACAATCATAAACATTCAAAATTCATATCTATAAAGCTTTGAAGAAAAAGCAATATATGAAGGAGACCCTAGACTTAAGTTGTTGCATATACATGAACATTAAAAAAATCAATGAATGATAGATTTTAGAAAAATTTTGCAAGAATTCCCTTTATAATGTGGGCGAAAACCTGTTTAGTTATATCAAAAGATGAAAACATGACATAGAAAAATCTAGAAACTATATCACATTAAAGATAATCATATTTTACAATGCAAACAAGTTTCAAACATCAAATAACATCATGTTTCACTATCAAAATCATGTTTACCATACTCATAAAGAAAATGTCATCATCATGGTCGGTATATGATTCATGGCTGCACCCGTGATGGTCTCATTAATCACTTTTCTCTCATATAAAAATTCTCCAAAAATTCTTACAAATAAAACAACTTATTAGAAGATTTTCGATCAATAAAAATTCATCAATACATGCTGCAAAAATTCCTAAAAATTTAAATAAAATAAAAAACCAAAAACTAAGAATGCAAAAATTAATAATATTCAAAAACTTTGGGCTGCCTCCCAATAGCGCTTGTTTAAGGTTATTAGCTTGACACAGCTTCATGTCATAGTGGAGTTGGTGAATCTGTGCCATAGTAGAGAGCATATAATCTTCTTCTTTTTCTCCGTCTCAAGAGTGTATCCACCAATGTATATATCCAGTTAAACAGGTGGTTCCATGTTGCAGTGTCCAGTACATGCATACAAAAATAAAAGTTAGAGTCATGCAAAGAATACTCAATAAGGATCACTGGCGAGCTCTGAAGGCAAGGGAAATTCGGAAGCTCGTGGTCGGCGTGAGAGAACAAGTGAAATCCCAAAAATAAGATACATAAAACCCTAAAAACGGCACACTAATTGCATGGGCCAAATAGAATTGTGGCGATAATATGCCTTACGGCAGTGCCGTAATGTGCTTAGTTCAAAAAACACGGGCCGTAATATCTATACGGCAATGCCGTAAACGTCTGAAAACTTTTGGGTCGAAAATGTACTGTAATTATGGTACCATATAAATGAATTACGATACTGCCGTAAAACCTTCAAAACTCTCGGGTCAAAAATCAGTCGTAATTATGGCACCATAAAAATGGTTACGGCAGTACCGTAAAAATGAGCAAAATTTTTTTAAAAAAATTATTTATTTATTTCATAAAATACGGCATGTAAAATTATTTACGGTACTACCGTAATATGAGCCAAATTATGGAAACTCTCAAAAAAATTTTGAAGCGAAAATACGGCACGTAATGTTACATGCCCTAAAATTGGTGGAATTTGGAGGATCTGAAGACATGAATGATGCCTTACGATGAGACAAAGCCACACGTCAAATTTTAGCTCAAACGGAGCTTTCTGGACTCTTCTGGGCATGGCCGTGCATTCATGCACGGCCGTGTATGACACTGTTTTCCCATACTGCGCCGAGCCATTCACAGGCATGCTCGTGAATCCTTGCACGGCCGTGAAGGGATTGGCCGAATTTTCCAGATTTCAACGGGATGTTCACGGGCACACCTGTGAACCCGCACATGGCCGTGAAGAGTAAGTTTTCTAGAGAATGAAGTTCGCTGAGCCGTTCATGGGTATGGCCGTGCATCCATGCATGGTTGTGCACCGTTCTACCTGCACGACACCTGTTCAGTTTTTCACTCATTTCTTACTATTTTTGAAGCGAAATTTGTTGAAATTTTAAGGAGACCTTCCTAACTTGGTGGTGGACATTTTGAGATGGGAATCACACAATTTGGCCTCTCTCAACGTTGATCTAGTCTTCCTTCTAGTTTGCATTAATTTATTTAGGAGATTTCACTGTATTTCATGATGAACATTGTAGCGTAATTTCTTTTCGGGGTTTGAGCGTAGCCCATTGTAAGAATGTTGATTGTTAATGTTTGATCTACACTTTATCTAAACTTATCTTTGATCTTATTCATGTCTAGGAAGTTTAAATTCATGATTATGTACTGGCCATGCATATTTATGCTTTAGACGTTGTGGGAATGACTGAGAGGTGAACCACCATTGTCGGATCCCCATAGACTGGACTGGTGATTTCGGCCACGTGAGTTGTCAAAATAACCCGAGGAATCCTAATCCTTCATAGAACCCATTGGGTCTGCTTAACCTGGTAAGCCACGAGAGTAGGAGACTTGGGTTAAGTTGGACACTGGATCGTGTCCTGAGAGGGAGTGTATCCGTACCTTAGGAAGAATTACCTTAAGAACATAGGTAAAAACATAATTAAAATATCAAACTTTAGCATTCCTTCATGCTTCAGTGTGGTGAAACCCGATGCCCCAATTTTCTCTCAAAGATCTAAAACCCCCAATTGCATTACTCTCTATTCTGTTTGCTTTTCACTTACTTTAGTTTACTTGTGTGCATTAGGAATTTAGTGACACTCCTACGCTTATTTGATTGCCTAGCTATTAGTTAACTGCTAAGTTATTACTTGACCCTTAGTCCTTGTGGGATTGATACTTTTTATTAAGCAATAGACCGTGCACTTGGAGTACGACCCTAGCAGCATTCGGTCTCTCTTTGCCCCCTGCGTTATCTTCACGCAACTTCAAACGAATGCCGCCTGTGTTCATTCGTTCGTCGGCCATCGTCGTTGAAAGAGGTGGATGGGAAGAGGCGTGCGGCAGACTTGGACCACGTCCTTACCTCAGCCTTCGCCACCAAAAGCCTCTACTGCTGGAGAACCTCACCACCGGAGGTTCTGAAGCTGGAAGCGAAAACAGAGGAGATGGCCGGACGATCGTCGGAGAGGACAACCGAGGGTAAGGGAAAATTTCCATTGATTCAATAATCAACCTACCTCAAAACTCTTACATGCTCCGCTCAGATCCTCTAGTCGGATCTTTCCTCGCCCCATCGATGGCGATGCTCATCGTTGACTACATTCACACTCGGTCTCGTAGACCTCTCGTCAGTTTCTCGCATACGCCAGAACTCCTCGTCACCCACCGATGATAGCATCAGAGCTTGTAGCTCTGGAATAGGGGAGGGGGAGGTGCGGCTAACGCTCAACTGCCTGGAGGCCACTGCACTCACTTGGGGGAGGCGGAAGAAGCACGTCGCTGGTGGTTCCAGTCCCACCTCCCCCTCTTCCCTCTTGGATAGAGCTGGCAAGGAGCTGTACGCTCAGCAACGCCTTGGCGACTCTTGTGGCAGGGGAAGCCGCCCCCTCTCTCCTTGCTCATTCGTTATCCGCCTCCGTTCTTAAAGGATGGAGATGACACCAGGGATGGAAAGGGATGTCACTCGCCATCTGTCGCCAACACCCTCCTTTCTATCTTTGTGGATCGCAAATCACGCCTCCGCATGTGATTTTTTTGCTCAGTTCGCCACAGGCATCTACTGGATGAGCCTCTCGTTCCCCTCGGAGATTCAGCCATCGATAGTGCCGTCGACCTTGCTGAAGATGGTGCCGTCGATCGTGCCATCGATGTCGCTGGAACTATCGATGGCGCCTACGTCCATTTCGTCCGCATCGAAGGAGACACCCGCAAGCACTAAATCTGGGCTAGTGGCTTCAGTGTTGATGGATTGGGCCGCCGCCCAATCTAGTCTTCTGTCGGCCTTGTTTAAGGGAAAACAAGCATCACAACTGGTGAGGCGGGAAAGGGAGGTGATGCAAGTGAAGGAGCGTACTGAGGTGAAGGGGGGTGGTGGGAGATGCCGTGGGGCGGAAATGGGACCTCGGACGAAGGTGAAGGAGCGTAGGGTGGAGAGCGAGCATAGGGCGTCATTGTTGCACACTTGGCATTGTCGCGGAGGAGGGGATGACACAGGGATTGTCGATGTCAAGTAACCTCACTGATTGGAGTGAGGTGAGCTAGTGAGGGTCGAGTAGCAGATAGATGGGGGTAAGGTAAAAAAAAAATTATTTCAAGATTTGTGTTGAGCTTTTTTAAGATTCTCACCGAAAATCTCAAGGTTTTCCCACTGAAGTGAGTTAAGTGGGAACCCCACTTAGAATTTTTTTTCCTAAAATCTCTACCCAACGGCCACCCCTAGCAATCAAAATAGATATCTTGATCGTTTGGCCATAGGGGTGGCAACGAGTCGGGTACCCCGCGTTGCCATCCAAAACTCGAACCCGACCCGAATTCAAAACCCAATACCCAAATCCGAGTAAAATATCTTATTGTGCAACCCGAACTCAGGTCGGGTATTTAATCGGGTACCTGATTAAATAAAATAAAATTTATATATTATTTTATATTTTATAAAATATAATTTAAACCACTCGTCTTGCAGCCACAATTATAACTATATAGTGAGAACAGTGGCTGTACTAATAAAAGAAAACATATAATTCATAAGACAACATATATAAATAACCGTAAACTTGCCCTTTCTTACATGTTTTTGCATATCTATTATATGTTCTCATTTGTTGTCATTTGAGTTCTAGAATCATCAACAAGCGCTTGTTGGCAAAGGAGAAAGTGTTTAACATATTAATAGAGAGGTAATAAGCAAGCTAGAGGGTAGAAGGCTTGGTGAGAGGGTAGAAGAAAGTGTATAATAGCTAGGTGAGAGCACACAAAGTTTATTGGATGTCATACACAATCATATATGTCGATTGATTAATAAGCAAGCTAGAGAAGGGTACTAATACTTTATCACATTTATTAATGGTTTTCGTAAATATAAATATGCTTACTCAATGAGACATAAGTTTGAATCATTTAAAAAATTTAGTGAATTCAAGAATGAAGTGTAGAACCAGCTTGGTAGATATATCAAGACACTTCAGTTTAATCAAGGTGATGAATAATGTAGAATAGTTCTATCAGGATGTTCCTAACGTATGTGGCTCCAATCACTCAATAGGTATCTGCAAGTTATAAATGAAAGATAGAAATTTTAGCTAGCATGTATCCCTAGAGCAGAAGACCTCTTGCGTGGAAGGATTATACCTGAGGCCCTCTGCTCCTGAATCTTTGCGGTGAGGTTCTAAGCAAGGGTGATTTAAATGGCCTACAATCTGATCAAAATAACAGCAGGAGGTTGGAAGGAATACAAGTTCCAAACCCCCCTAGACTAACAAGGGTCTTGTTCAGGTCTTCAATCCTTAGCCGAGTGCTTCAATATGGGTTTGAGTGTTGTCCTCCAAGAGACCTCCATGTTAGTTCCTCAGTCCAGCAACCCTCACAAGCTCACTTGAAGAAGGAAGGAGAAGAGGAGAATGGAGTTCGGTGGAGGATAAAGATGCAGGATGGAAGAATCTCAGCACAACCACAACACAATAGTTTTTTTGAAATTTCATAGATTGTAGACTTTGGTTGAGTGGTTGAGTGGTTGAGTTGAGGATTGTTTGTTGAGAGGTCAAGGTGCCTTGTAGAGTTACATGGACCAAGTAACCTAGTCTAATTACATCCTACCACATCATCTAGGAAAAGTAAATTACTTTTAAAAAATAAAACTCCTAGGCTACCCCCCCCCCCCCCCAGTCTAAAGCATTACAAGATAAGGTAAATGCTGGAAATAAACATGCTTAAAATATTCAAATGTCCCAAAATGCCCTACAGATCAATATGCAAGCAAAATCAAAATTGGCATGGTCATGAGTCATCCGGGGTCAAATAGCCCAGGTTTGCCAAATTGAGCCCATGCTCCTACATCAGCTCTCCCAAGGGTTATAGAATTCTCCCTCGGAGAATTAATTTTGAAAACAGAAGGAGGTTTTGGAGGCAGGCTTAAGGTGTGGAGATCATCTCATGTCCATGCTCTTGCATCAGTGAATATCTAAGTCATGAATTTAATGACGATCTAAAGGAGTGTGGGATTCTCTCATAGCTCACTCCTATAGGAACATCACAATAGAATGACATGTTTGAAAGGAGAAGTTGAACTTTGAAAGACAATTCATTCCATGGATAGTTGAACTGAACCAAGTTTATCCTTCTTGAGGATAGATCACAGTGTCAATCCGATTTTGTTCGTAGCCACTAGAATTGTACTATACACAAATCATTTAATCTAGAATTGAATAAAATGGTTACACTACCACTATTTTTCTTAAATTGATAATTGTTGTGCTCCGCAAGTGCACGGATACTTGAAGTAATATTTAAGATATCGAACCACAGATACCTATGTGTTAAGTACCAAATAGTTGTATTCTCACTAGCTAAGCGATCGAATGATGAAAGTAAGCAATATGAAGATTGTATGAAATATCAGAGAGGAAGCATTGGGACTAGGGTTTCATCCACCTTAATATTTATAATTAGATATAATTAAAGGTTCATCAATCTATTTTCGTTATGGTAAAGATATAGTTTACTTAACAAAGAAATTAACTCGCTCTCGCGCACTCAATTTACAAAGAACGATCCTCACTCTCATGCAAGATCTATTCAGTGTTAAATATAAGTAAACTTTGATCAAAGAGATTAAGAATCACTCTCGTGCATTCCATCTCAGTATCAAGATCTCAAGCAGAACTAAGCACTCTCGCACCTTAGTTTCATAGGTTTTACTTAAGGTTTTCGAACAATTCAATATCTATCTCTAGCATATTTTCATGTCTAAAACAGTAATAATTTCTAGGTCAAAACATCAACAAGAAATAAGCATCTAAAATCTAAAAATAAGAACACAACCAATCTCTTGCGTTGAGCTCCTACCATAAATACTAGGGTTCCAAGTTTATGAATATCATCTTCTCAGTCCATACACAAAAACTCTAAAACATGTTAATACATGACACTAGAAATGATTAAAGACAATAAACTCTTAAGTAAAATTATCATACTAAAAATATCATGATTGAATAAAGATTATCTAATCATTGAAATATCAAGGGGATTACTCCCTTTGTCCCAAAAGAAAGTTTAAGCTTGCATAGTGAAAAGATTACAATACACCATAATTTTAGATGATCAGAATATGAAAGGGAAGAGGAAAAGTTACAAAGCACGGTGCTGCAATCGAAATTACAGCACCGTAATAGGCTGGAATTGCGATGAACAGTGGCGTCACCCACTGTTTTGCTGATTTCTCCCCTGATCGGACTCCTTTCAATCTGAAACTTCTGGAGTATCTTCTCCTTCACTAGGCGAAGCTTCAGCATAAATTTCACGGCCTGAGGTGGTCTCTACGCCTCTCGGCACAAGGCCGAACCCTAAGCGCCTCAATATCGATTGCTCCCTCAATACTGGATAAAAATTGGGGATTCCACTTCGTGCGTCTTCTCCTCTTAAAGACGAGTCCACAGCTTCTTTCAGATCTAAATTTAGCCTCCTAAATCTTTGGAAATCGTGTTTCCAATGAATCCGCGAAAAACTCAGGAATCTGGGTTCAAAAATATGGTACCGTATGCTGAATACGGCAGTGCCGTATTTCTTTCTGTGAAATCCGGGCTGAAAACACGGCACCGTGTATTTTCCCACGGCAGTGCCGTATTTGCGCCAAAACCTCTCTGATCAAAATCGATGGAAAATACGATACCGTGATAAAATCGGAGTGAAATACGGTAGTGCCGTATTTCTGCTTAAACTTTCTGTTATGGATCGCCAAAAATTACGGTACCGTGTACTTCTACACGGCAGTGCCGTATTCTCGCTTAGGTCTTCTGGATGAAATCAGTACAAAATACGATACCGTGAAAGTTCTGGGGCAAAATACGGCAGCGCCGTATTTTCGTCTGGTTGAAAGCGGTGAAATACGATACCGTGTAGATTTACACGGCAGTGCCGTATTTTTGCCAGGAGCATCCTTTTGACTTGAAATTTGATGGGGAGACTCCTCTTCATGGGTAGAACTCATTCATGCATTTGCATTGATTGAAAATCGGTGAGAAATATGCCTTTTTGCCTGAAATTGATTAAAAACTAAGGATGGTGAAGATTCCGAAGCTTTTGGCAAGAAAGGTATAAAAACAAAGCAAGAGAATAAGATTACGGCTCATAAAGACTACTAAATAAGTATGAAAAACTCTATGAAATTTGGAGTCATCAAACACATAAGGCTCAAACCTTGCTCGTCCTCAAGCAAAAATCAAGAAATCCATCAAAGGAAAAAAAAACTTTCTCATGACAAATAAATTTCTAAAATACAATCACCAATGAAAACTTTTACCAATTGCTTCATAAAATTTCAAATAAACACATCACCCTTTGAATTCAATTCTCAAGATCCACAATTTAATAAAATAAAATTTCGCAATTTGTACAATAAGTAGAATATCAATCTCAAGACTTCATCGAGTTTTAATTCATAAGTATCAACTTTTGTTTAAAGGAATAGGATTTCCAAGATCTTTTTTCACACACAATTTTTTTATTTTTTTATTTTTTATTTTTTATATTTTATATTTTTTTATTTTTTTTATTTTTTATTTTTTTTATTTTTTATTTTTTTTTATTTTTGTATCATTCACATTCTCTAATTCGATTACCACCTTTTTTCTGGTGACGAAATTAGAGTACACTGATCACATAATCAATGTAATAGAACTCATATCTTTTTAGTAGGAAGATTTTTACCAAAGATAGCGGAGTTAATGTGAATCGATCTCTCTCCATGGCATGCACCCATATAGACACATGCTTTTATATATATATATATATATATATATATATATATATATATATATATATATATATATATATATATATATATATATATATATATATATATATATATATATATATATATATATATATATATATATATATATATATATATATATACTTCAACCCATATCCTTCGGTACCACTGTGAATTTTGCATAGTGCCAAGTAGGGGAGTCCTTACTTTATTTGGATAATGGAATCTTTCTTCCCAACAAATAGCAAATAGCAAATAGCATGAATATCAACTAAATTGATCAATCAACATCAATTAAAAAATCATACTCATATGCTAGTTTTATTCAAAGAAGTAGTTTCACTTTTAAACCAAATTCATCAAATAACATATCTACCCAAAATCTCATTTATCAATCAATGAAATATTTCAAAAGTAGATATGTATTAGAGAAATAAACTCAACATGATAGATCTAGACCTAATCACACATTCATCATCATAGAAAAATCCATAGACCTCTCATCACATGGATAAAAAATTTTTAAACATCAAAAATCTCCAAATCAATGAAAAGGTACGAAGCATCAAACTTATACAGTCAAAAGATGTAAAGTGATAGAAATTTTTGGAGAAGAAAAGTGTAGATATTCATATCAAATCACAAGATAGTGCAAACAATACTCACAAAACCATATAGCAAGCTCTGACCGAAATACATAAGGCTCAGACCAAAAGATAGTGTCGGGGCAGATGCTGCTAAGTCTAAAGATGTGCCTTTTGAAAATTTTACCTGCACAATTTAAGGTACATAAGGCTCAATTCTAAAAATAGTTCCTTACTAAAATAAATAATAATAATTCTCTCAAAGGAAAATCAGAGATGTCGCCAGTGGTCCAAAGAAGGTGCCGGTGGAAAGAGCTGATGTAGGCGAGAAGCAGAGGTGGAACAGATGCTAGCAAAGATGGTGATGCTAACAGTAGAGTGAATAATCTCTAGTGGCCTGCTAGAGACTACAGTCCTGGAGGTGAGATCGTCGGCCTCAGGGTGAGAGAGATAGCTCTGCAAAAATAATAAAAATCAGGGTCACAAATGAAGAGTCTGCTGTAAAAATAAATAAAATAAATATAATTAATGGAGAACAAAGGCAGTAGAAAAAGTAAGAGGCTGTTGATGGTGCTCCGCAAGAGGTGGAAGACAGTGCCATTGAAAATTTCTGAATCTAGAGTCAAAAGAAGTAACACAGGTAGAAAACAAAGCAGTTTTTTAAATTTTTTATGAAAAGTAGCCATACCCAAGAATAAGATTTAATGATCCAAAAAGAAAATGGACAAAACCAAGTTGTAGAATAAGATATATTCTTTTCAGACGTATGAAAAATCAAAGAATCAAAATCTATCAGAAATTTAGGGCATCAACAAAAAGAAGGCTACTCAGATTACAAAACTGTAAAAACTGTACAAAAGTTAATCAAATTCGAAAAGTTGCTATGTTTCCTAGAATGATTAGAAAATATTTTCATGAAAACAATTAATCCACAAGATAGAACGATACACGAACTTCATATTTCAAGTGAAAAATCAGGGTTTCAAGTCATAAAAGCAGCTCAAACACTTGCCGCAAAAGTGCTAGTCATAATAGTCAAAAGAAAACTGCTGCAGAAATTAATCAGAATCAAAAAGATGCTATGTGTTTTAAAATAATCCATGGACTTTAAAATTCAGAAAAAATATCTAAATGATAGACAAAGATGAGTTCTTCGTGATGGTGCCAAAGATCAAAAATTTTCCCAATCCAATTTCTTAAAATTAATGTGAGAAAACACCTACTCAGATAAGCAGAAAGCAGTTTTCAAATACAGTACCGTGCATTTCCTTACCGCAGTGCCGTACTATGCATAAAACTCTCGGGTCAGATATCGGCAAAAATATTGTACCGCGAAGATGATTACAGCAGTGACGTATTTTGTGCAATTTTTTTTTTTCAAAAAGAACAACAAAAAAAAAATAATTCTAAAAATAAAACAAGATAAAAGAAACAAAGCTAAACAAAAGTGCTTGGGTTGCCTCCCAAGAAGCGTTAATTTTTAGGTCATCAGCTTGACCAAAAATCAATATCATGGTGAAGTAGGTGAATCAGTACCAAAGTAAATAGCATGTAATTTTCTTCTTTTCTGTTGTCCAAAAATTTTAGCCACTAATCCAAAAATCCAGAATTTCATATAAATCATGATTGACATGGCTCTCTCAAATATGTAAAAATCAAAATCAAAATTTTCAATTCTAATCAAGGGATATTCAATGATCTTCCTATGTTTATTAGAGAGTAAAATCATAAGTCCTTTCTTCAAATTTAAATCTTCAATTACAATAGGACTTTCATCAAAAGATATAAGCATTAGATCATCAAAATAATGTTTATATCTTTCATTAGAGTCCTCAATAAAACACACTTTCTCAAATAAATCAAAAGAGTGAACATTAGATATGGGCAAAACATCATCATGGTGTGATTCATCTATGTTTGTAATATTCAAATCCTTTTTAAATTCCTCATGCTCACAATCAAATAATTTGTCAATTTCAAAATTATCATCAATAAAATCAGAGTGTGGCTCTTCAAAATATATTTTCTCATGTTTTTCAACAATTTCAGAATCATCAACATTAGAGTCAAAATCATTAAATTCAGCAATTTTCAATCCTTTTTCAAGTTCTTTAGATTTAGCTACACATAATTTACCATCAAGATTAGAATGTTCATCGAAAGAGTCAATTTCATCAAAAGGGGATTTATCAATTTCAATTTCCTCAAATTTTTCCTCAATTAATTCATCATCAGAAGAGTCACAAGAATCAATCTCAGAATTACAAGAATCAGATTTAACCATAAGTAATATGTCATCAAAAGAATTAATTTCATGACCATCACTAAAATCAAAAGGAGATTTTTCAATTTTTTCAAACTTGTCCACAAATAAACTCTCAGATGAATAAATTTTACAATCATCAAAATTAAAGTGAGATTCATTAATGTTCACATAAGGCTCAATCTCAAAACAATCATAATTAGAGGGGGAATTTTCTAAATCAACTTCTTCAGTTTCTAAATCAAACTCAAATAAACAAGCTTGTTGTGCTAATTGGGTTTCTAAAATTTCATTGTGTGCAACCATGTCGTCCAACCTAGAATTGATTTGTTTGAGGGTCTCACTCACATCATCATTTTGTTTCATGAACTTTTCAAACATAATCTCTAAGCTAGATTTTTCAGTATCCTCAAAGCATGGTTCAGAAGTAAAGTTTTAGCAATCATCATAAAAAAGATCTAGAATCACATTGATCATCTTGATACCATGATGAATTGGAATTTAAAAATTGGCAATTAGAAGTGTAATGACCAATAGATCCACAAATATCACATCTATTAGAATAAAAAGAGTGCATATAAGAGTTAAACGTATCTTCAAGTGTGCTCAATGAATTATTTTCATACTTACTTTGTGGCATGTATACCTCACCTCTTTGAGTTGCCCATGAGTTGTGATTAAAAGACATATCTTCAATTCAAAGCTTTCTTCACAACTAAAAATTGTTATCTCAAAATTCACAGGAAATAAAATATATCAAGATCTAAGAGTCATGTGTATAGACAAATAAAGTAGAAAAAGAAAGATTATCCAACACCAATTTTTTTTTTACAAAATAAAAACACAAACTAATTCAAAATTTTCAGATATCACAATTCTGTCACAACTGTGAAAATCCAAAACCTGCAAAAACAAAAAACAAAGTTAAATCTAAAACAAATAAAACTTAGTCTAGCAATACTAACAAATATTTTGATATTAACAAAACTAAGATCCCCGGCAATGGCGCCAAAAACTTGTTGTGTTCCACAAGTGCACGGATACTCGAAGTAATATTTAAGATATCGAACCACAGAGACCTACGTGTTAAGTACCAAATAGTTGTATTCTCACTAGCTAAGCGATCGAATAATGAAAGTAAGTAATATGAAGATTGTATGAAATATCAGAGAGGAAGCATTGGGACTAGGGTTTCATCCACCTTAAAATTTATGATTAGATATAATTAAAGGTTCATCAATCTATTTTCGTTATGGTAAAGATATAGCTTACTTAATAAAGAAATTAACTTGCTCTCGCGCAGTTAATTTACAAAGAATGATCCTCACTCTCGTGCAAGATCTATTCAGTGTTAAATATAAGTAAACTTTAATCAAAGAGATTAAGAATCACTCTCGTGCATTCCATCTCAGTATCAAGATCTCAAGCAAAACTAAGCACTCTTTCACAGGTTTTACTTAAGGTTTTCGAACAATTCAATATCTATCTCTAGCATATTTTCATGTCTAAAACAGTAATAATTTCTAGGTCAAAACATCAACAAGAAATAAGCATCTAAAATCTAAAAATAAGAACACAACCAATCTCTTGCGTTGAGCTCCTACCATAAATACTAGGGTTCCAAGTTTATGCATATCATCTTCTCAGTCCATACACAAAAACTCTAAAACATGTTAATACATGACACTAGAAATGATTAAAGACAATAAACTCTTAAGTAAAATTATCATACTAAAAATATCATGATTGAATAAAGATTATCTAATCATTGAAATATCAAGGGGATTACTCCCTTTGTCCCAAAAGAAAGTTTAAGCTTGCATAGTGAAAAGATTACAATACACCATAATTTTAGATGATCAGAATATGAAAGGGAAGAGGAAAAGTTACAAAGCACGGTGCTGTAATCGAAATTACAGCACCGTAATAGGCTGGAATTGTGATGAACAGTGGCGTCAGCCACTGTTTTGCTGATTTCTCCCGTGATCGGACTCCTTTCAATCTGAAACTTCTGGAGTATCTTTTCCTTCACTAGGCGACGCTTCAGTATAAATTTCATGGCCTGAGGTGGTCTCTACGCCTCTCGGCACAAGGCCGAACCCTAAGAACCTCTCTATCGATTGCTCCCTCAATACTGGATAAAAATTGGGGCTTCCACTTTGTGCGTCTTCTCCTCTTAAAGTCGAGTTCACAGCTTCTTTCGGATCTAAATTTAGCCTCCTAAATCTCCGGAAATCGTGTTTCCAATAAATCCGCGAAAAACTCAGGAATCTGGGTTCAAAAATACAGTACCGTATGCTGAATATGGCAGTGCCGTATTTCTTTCTATGAAATCCGGGCTGAAAACACGGCACCGTGTATTTTCCCACGGCAGTGCCGTATTTGCGCCAAAACCTCTCTGGTCAAAATCGTTGGAAAATACGATACCGTGATAAAATCGGAGTGAAATACGGTAGTTTCTACTGAAACTTTCTATTCTGGATCGCCAAAAATTACGGTACCATGTACTTCTACACGGTAGTGCCGTATTCTCGCTTAGGTCTTCTGGATGAAATCAGCACAAAATACGGTACCGTGAAAGTTCTGGGGCAAAATACGGCAGCGCCGTATTTTCGTCTGGTTGAAAGCGGTGAAATACGGTACCGTGTAGATTTATACGGCAGTGCCATATTTTTGCCAGGAGCATCCTTTTGACTTAAAATTTGATGGGGAGACTCCTCTTCATGGTTAGAACTCATTCATGCATTTTGCATTGCTTGAAAACCGGTGAAAAATATGCCTTTTTGCCTGAAATTGATTAAAAACCAAATATGGTGAAGATTCCGAAGCTTTTGGCAAGAAAGGTATAAAAACAAAGCAAGAGAATAAGATTACGGCTCAAAAAGACTACTAAATAAGTATGAAAAACTCTATGAAATTTGGAGTCATCAATAACCCTCTAAAGTTAATTCAAAAAATCTAGTATATCCTAGTGGGAATAGGATCCTTATTTCATAGAAGGCTTTGCATACCACAAGAGTGAGATGTACTACACAAAGAGACTCATGCTTCCTTAGATGGGCCTACCAGCCGATTGCACTTTAGGCAACTCTCCTTATTCAAATAGTTCAGTTGTTTTCTGTCCAATGAGGGCTGGATAAAGCACACAACCCTAACCTCCTAACATTGCCTCTGGAATTTCATCATGTGGTCAATCCCACATATGAAAAGACTAGTCAAGTCTAACCTGACCATTATGCCCAAGGCCAACGTGTCTCTTGTGAAGGCACACCCACAGTTTTAAGTGGACTAGGGAAACACATTATCACTGCATGCCTTCTAAAGATAAATGAGTGTGTCTCATGAGAGTGAAAAATAGTGCAAAACACCACTAATCGATAGCTTGACGAGGGCTACATATCAGAAGGAAAAACAAACTTGATATGATTGGATTAGGGTTTTTGTGATCTCACTATTTAGTTTTATCTTTCTCTAGCATGCAATCCTATGGTGATTTGCATAAATATAAAACATCAAAAGCATGCTTTAAATAATAAGTAGAAAAGAAATCCGTGATATGGTTATAGCCCTATCAACATATTGATTCATCACAAGCCCTATGATGAAACAATGATAGACCTGGGTAACAAGCCCCTAAACTTATACAAGCCTCCAATCCACTCCAAGGATCCAAGTCGTTAGCATATGCCGCCAAGCTATTGACCAAACCCTAGAGCACCGCCAAGGACCTCTGCTCTAAGCCCTAGATGTGCAGCCTAAGTCTTTTGCTCCAAGCTGCTGGCCCCAAGCCCTAGGTGCACCACCTAGGAAACCTAAAGGTGCCACCAAGGCTCAGCCAACCTTGAGTGTGCCACCATGATGCGCCAAGCTCCAGTGATGTATCTCCTCTTCAAATTCTTCAAAGCTAAAAATCTGACCCTACTCTAATTTTACAATACATAAAATAAGAATACATTGGTACATTTTTACATTGAGAATTGATAAAAGAAAGCGGTATGTAGGCCTCAAAACAACATCACAAACAGAGATACTAGGGCATGCTATAAGCACATCCACCATGCATAATCAAGCCATCTACTCATATTTTCTACATGCTAATAAGAATCCAAAATTAATCAATTTTAGTTTTCATAAATCTATCCATCAACCATAATAAATCACTGAAAATTGTTCTTTGACTTTTGACCCTCTTAGGCATCATTTTAGGTGGCGCATGGTTGCTGTCAAAAGTGGACAGCATGCTTGCCGCCCCCTAAACTCACATACACCCCTTATAAAAGTTAGAGTATTCACTTCGAATAACTTTTATACGTCTTACACAGAAGGTCTATCCTTGATGTGTAAGGAGTGATCAAAAAGACATAAAATTTCTATGAATTATCTAGTATAGATAGATCTACCTTTTTCTAAGTAGAAAATACATGCCATAAAATGTTTTATGACATGGTATCACTTAAGAAGTCGTAAACACCATTTGGGTCTCACAAGTGCCTCTGAAACCATTGTTGGAAAACCACAAATTATATTTTAAATTTTTAAACATGAAGCGAAAGCGATAGCCCAAATCGATTTCACAAAAAACTAGGGATCGCATGTGAGGGAGAACAAATGGATGTGATAATTGTAATAACTTGAAATGTGCTATGAAGAATGTGATGACAAGTTTAGACATCCATGTGCATGTCCTCTACACGTATCCATACACGGACACTTGAGACCTCTCTTATCCATACTCGATGCTAGCCTTGGGAAGGAGATCCACGCCAAGAGGGAAAACTTTCTCTTAACTTGCACTAACAAAGTGTTGCACCAGTAGATGAAGGAAGTGCCAACTCCTTGCTTTGACCTAGATGTAGATGAAGATGCTAAGAGGATGTTGCACCAACCTTTGATGAAGATCGCCAATAGCCAAGTGATGTCGTCAATCAGTTGTGTTACTCACAAGAAGATTCGCCAACAAGGAGAACTAGGGGCAATGACAACTTGAGAAGAGAGGGGTTGATGTTGGCTAGGGCTTGAAAGGATGATACATATGACCAAAAATAACCCTCCTTATATATAATAAGGCATGGAGTTATTTTAGGACACTCTAACTTAATTAAATAAATAAAATATATTAATTAATTAGAGTATGCACCTAGCATAGCCAAGAGAATATTCTCTTGCTAAAATAATTTTATTTGTCCATGTTAACTTAGGCGCCAAGTCATATTTGCGCTTAGACCCATGCTTGAATTTTTTATTGACTATGGTGCCAACTACACCTTGGTCAACTAAGGTCAACCATGGTCCAAATAAAATCACCCTCTCATCAAGGCAATCTCAAAGCATCAGTCTCCCATACGGACTCGAATCATAACACGATTCGATGTAAGACTATCCGATCAATATAAGATCTCAAATATCAAGCTATGTGATGACATTGACAATAATTAGCTCTATATCATCACAAGCAATGAGGGGTGTCTAGCAACACATCGATGCTACCCACGTCATCAGAAAGCTATTATCATCAACATCCCCTAGTCCACAACAAAGTACATATACAATATCTTTTTTTTTGCAAACTGATATCCTAATTGGACAAAGTGTGTCACACTTTGTTTAACCCAATCTTATAGTCATGACTAAATTAGGTTTTTTACTTGGGTATGACTACACTTTTAGTTATACACCCATATCGGACCAGTGGATATCAAGCTTCCCTAAGGAAGGGGCAAATCCTCTATCTATCACTTGAACCTCTCATATGGCTTATGATATACCCAATGACTATTGTTATGACCTCGAGCTATGACAAGGTGTCAGGTTGTATCAAAGTATACCCTTTACCATATAGAGGTGTCTATGATATGAAGTTAAAGGAATAATGCACCTCTATCACATGTGAGATTAACTTGTGACACCTAAGTTAATCTTCACAGTGGATCGATCCAATATATCCATTATTGAAATACCTATGTGCCTATGTTGACATCTCGTGCCCAACCAATGCATATACTAGTCTCACATGTACCATAGCTGTCCCTTATTCACTATGACACTTGACCGAGAGCAAACTTCATGACTAGATAAAATCTATTTTGAAGGACATTATCATTCAAACATACATTAACACAAATGTAATCATAAGCATAATAATGATTAATGTCAAAATATATATATAATATCAATGTAAATATAGTACATAATTGGACCAACAACTAGTCCTAGGGTATATACACCAATAAACGACTGTAATTGAGTATACTAAAAATAGGATAAAAATCACATATCACAAAACCTTTCACTATAATTAATAATAGAAAACCTTCCATCAACTTTGTCTAGTCAATTGATATGACTATAGTTGCAATTAATGTCAAATTAAAGCACAATAATCACCAAACAACAAGAATGTCTAAATTTTAATATTAAAAAAAGAACCCTAAAAATATGATAAAAAATCACAAGCCACAAACCTTCCACTATAAATTAATCAAAGAAAACATTTCATCAACATTACCTAGTCAATTAATATGACTATAGTTGCAAACACTGTCAAATTAATCACCAAGCAATAAGAATGTCAAAATTTTAATATTAAAAAAAAATAAAAATTGGATAAAAAATTACGTGAGCAAGCCACAAAACCTTCCACTATAAATTAAACATATAAAATATTTTTCTAAACAAGAATTTCATTAAAATTTTGTGAGAGAATGGTCTTCTAGGAGTATCAATTTAAATAAATTAAAAAATAGAAGAAGCAAAATCAAGATTTGACCCTTGGATGTGTAGAAGAATCCTTCATAGGTATTAGCCTCCTAAGATTTTGCACCAATTATATAATAGAAAACATCATAATCACGCCTTAAAGATCATAACCTTTCTTGTTTTGAGAACATCTCTCTCTCTTTCCCTCTTTTGTTGATGAATGTCCAATCTACTCACCCCATGATTTCTTAAAAATAAACCAACACCCATACTTTTTTTCTTGGGTTGCACTCCAATGGTCTTTTACATAAAGAAATACCCTAGGTTTTCATATTTACAAATGGACCAACTAATAGATAATTGATGATAATTGTATTTAGTTTTTTTGTTATAAAGCATTCCAATATACTTCTGGACTTGCATGCATTGCAATTTAAAATTAATTTAAAATTTTTAGACATATTATCCTTTTTAATGGATTGAATTGTTTTGTTGGAATAAATTGTGTTTAGTGTACCTTTCTTCCATTTGTAGGCCTGTGATTGACTTCAATGAAATTGCCCTACACTTAATTGAATGCTTATATGCACATCACGAGATTAAGAAAGTAAAGGTAGTATTACACATAATGTTAAATTGGTTATGTACATTGATCATATAACTCGCTGACAAGAGTAATGTAAAAAATACATACTCTACTATGAGGAATTGATTATGCCCATCTTCTTTGCGCAAGTCATGGAATGATTGAAAAGATTGCATCAGCATATTTCATTTGTTAATTGAATAGGGGTGGGCTTCTGCTCATCTTTTCCAAATGGAGCAAAAGAATATCAAGTTCCTACTCGCCTAGTTACTTGTCCTCAACTTGATTCTTCTTCCTTAATGATAACTTTAATTTGCCAAACCGAAAGAATGATGAGTTATAGACAACTGAGTTAGCATCCTCAATTTTCCTGCACAGTTTTCAGCACATGCAAATGGTTCTAGCAGCAATATGTATAACATGGTTTTGGAAGTGTTTCATGATCCAACAATGGTATCAAGAAGAGAATTACATTAGGCCCGCTGAGAATTGTACATGTGAGTTTTACTTCTTTCATGCATGATAACTTTGTTTGATAGACACATCACTATAAATTTTTTTAGTTAACATTCTGAACGCAAGATAGGGTTAATTTATGATAAATGATTACTATTTTGCAACTAAAATATATAATCCAAAGTCAAATCTGAAAATGAGTTATTAATTGAACTGTTCCATACATAATACAAGTTATTCACGGACCATTGATTTGAATTTGCAAGACATTTGAATTGATTCACAGTTTAGTACCAACCATATGGATAAATGTGTGGGTAAAAGAGCTGTCAGAGGAGACAGTTTATCTAGAAGAGGATCAAACATTGTATTCAGAGATGATAACCAAGAAAATAGAAATATCTAGAATTGCAATATAGTAGTAGAGTTAGTTCAATAGGAGGATCCCAAAATAGAACCCTGAAAAACTTGAGCAGCTGAGCTTCTTTGATCTCCATGGGCGGAGGCTCTTTCAAATCATAAGTTGAAAGCTGAGATATTGTGAGAGCAGCACAGGCAAATGTGTTTACAGCAACCAGATGGCAAAAGTTGCTAATATGGAAAGCGACATTGAACAGCTTCTAGTAGATAATGTATATGGTGATTCAAAAAGTTTTAGTTTCCATGCTCAAAACAATCAACACTCTCTTGTCTTCCTTTTCAAAAGGGATTTCCACTGACAACCAAGTTATCAAGTAGCTCTAGTATTGCATCAAGTTCACAAGCAAATTAGTAGAAGTTGGAACCCGTTGAACATAAAGATTAACAGGTACATATACCACGAAATAGTAAACTCAAGGTATAGCACAAATCCCTCATTGAACTCATCTTGTTGGCATCCTCTATATTGTACTAGTTTCTACTGTTATTTCTCTTGCTCCTTGACCTTTCATTATAATCATAATTATTGCACTTTGGTTAAATTATTTTAAGTTGATCAAAATTAAGCCAAATATCATTGGATATAATGATACTAGAAATACAAATTATTTATTTTTAAAATCCCAGAGAGCAAGAAAAAGAAGGTAGCATCAATTATGTTTCAATCATTTGACTTGTATGCTTAAATTAATCAATATTAGTTGATCAACTTGTTTACTACCAGGAATGATAACTGGTTCGTATTGCCCAGGTGGTATTGACTAGTCTAAGATTAGTCTGATACTACTAACATAGTATTAGTATATCTGCTATTGACTAGTCTAAGATTAGTCTGATATTGATACTACTAACATAGTATTAATATATCTGGTATTGACTAGTCTAAGTTTAGTTTGATAATACTAACATAGTATTAGTATATCTGGTACTAATTCCATACCGATGGATCAATATTTTAAATCTCAAATCTTTATTCTCTCTTCTTGATGCAATTCATAATAGGTATTAAACAAGTATTACCCATCTTTCTCTAACTATAGCTATTAGATTAAGATTAATTGCATATATTTAAGTATTTTTTTTTCCAAACATGTCGTTAAGTCAAACTTCGCTCTCTAACACCATTATCTCACAGTGTATAATATACATCTCATTATCTCATTAGTGTATCATCACTAGCTAACCCAGGACTACAAACTTATTTAACCCTCGGACTTGGAAGTAGCCGGACTGGAAAAAAAAACAAGACTACAGTAAATCGATCGGGCTGAGACATTTGTTCTTCGTTGTCTTTTTCTTGTTCTTATTCCAAGGAATTAAATCCGACCGACAACGACAGCAGAGAATAGAGGCGTGGCATATAGGCGTCAGGTTGTGGCTGAGCAACCACAACCTGTTTGGCGCGAACGAATTTCGCGAGCAGGTACCCTGCTCACAACCAAAAAGAAGGATGGTGATTTTGTCACCTAATAGTTCTAAAAGAAAATATTACATAATTTATACATTCTAATCTATTCAATAATATTAATATTATCATGAATGAAATCTTCTATATCTTATTATTTAGCATAAAATTTTATAATTTTATAATTTTATAATTTTATAATTTTATTTAGCATAATATTATTTCAATGCAGTCTGATAAATATTTTATCCTATTTTCATATGCTGTAAAATTTTTAAAAAATTATTTTGAATGTTATAAATATGCTAAAATTATTTTATAAAATAAAAATACTTTTGATTAACAAATCACAAAATATTCATTACGTATTATTAAATATGATAATATATCAATCAATTCACTTATGAATATAATTCAACTGTCAAAACAGTTTTTAAAAATATCTTAAATTATATTAAAATAAATAAATACATAGCTAATGTCACAGTAAGATACGTTAATTATTATATATTTATTCAACATTAAGAATTATTATATTCATTTGGTATGAATTTTTTTAATACCCATGATATTTTTTATATATTAAGATAATTTTAAAGTGTGTCAGAATTTATTTTAAAATAAATGGAAAAGGATATTTATTATTTTAAATGAATTTTTTATAAAGGAATTTATAAAAAAAAGGTTCACAACTTTAAGTCATCAAAATACAAAAAGTCATTCAGCTGGGCAGGCCAGCTATCTTTCCAACATTCATTCTATTTACTACATTTCTGATATTTAGTAAGTCAATCAGCAACAACGTTGTACTTCCTATCAACATGCTCAAAGATAATGTCACTAGAAGAAAACATAAAACAGATTTCCCTAATCGCAACTCAAATATTAATATTAGATAAAAGATCTAAATCCTTGATAAAGTTTACAGCTTCCAAGCAGTCAGACTCCACAATAATAGGAAACTTCGTTAGGTCCGGGATGGAGTAAATATATGCCAATGTGCTCCGATTGGCCACTTCAGACTCTTAAAGCATTTACAAATGCTCTCAGCTTTGTCCCACCGAAGTGCTAAGACGTGGTCTTTAAGATCAGCCCAAGCATTTTTACCTGCTCGGATCACGTTAGGAAGTTCATTTCAAAAAATAGCTACATTTCTTTGTTTCCATACCTACCAAAAGGTTAATAAAATTAGTTCCAAAGTATAGGAGTCTACAACAAAGAGAAGCCAAGAGTCTCCTTTTTCCATAATTTGAGTTAAATCTTTACAAGGAAATGCTCTCTAAGATACTCCAAAATGTCTCTAGTAAAAGCACAAGAGTAAAACATATGTTCACAAGTTTCCTCATCTAGTTTACACAAAACACAAATATTCGGGCTATGGAAACCTATCTTCGCAAGGGTATCAAAAGTTTAGAGTCTGTGATGAAGAAGCTTCCAGCCAAATATTTTTATTTTGGCTGAGATTTTGATATTCCAAAGGATTTTCCAGCTGGGTGACAATAGAAGGAATATAATGATTAAGCAAAACCCAGTAGACATATTTGGTTATGGGGAGACCATGCAAGTTTTCATTCCAAGACCAGCAATCCATTGAAGGCAAAGAGGGAAGAACATTGCTAGAAATGGCATGGACAATTTCCTGGCTGCCCCAACTCTGAATCTTCTGGACATCCCAAGAGTTGTTGAGGAAGAGAGAAGAGACAGGTTGATTAGGAACCGCTCTAATATAAATAAAAGTAGGCTTGAAAGCAAAAGGAATGTCAGAGCACCAAGGATGATTAATAATATGAGTATTATTACTATCATTAATGCATTTACTTATATAAGGCTTGATGAGATTAAGATCAGCAATTAAAGTTTTCCAAGCTTTGCTAAACTTTCTATGGGAAAGGGAATTCCATGTGCTAATGGAGCCATATTTCGCATGAGAAACCCTAACCCAAAGGTTGTCACAATTGTTGAGATTGTTAATAATTATTCGACAGTTAATAGCATGTCTCATAAGAGCCAAATCTTTCAAGTAGATACCTCCTTATTCTTTGGCTCTCAAAATAGACTCCAATTTTATGAGGTGCGGGTCTTTTTTACCATCATTTTTCCCTAGATAAAGCCTCTGATAGGGGCATTTAACTTATCAAATTGAGATCTAGAGAGACCAGAGGAAATCATATTATGAAGGGGGTAGAGGCAAGGGCACTTTTAGCAAAAATAATGCTCCCGGTCTGACTTAAGAATTGACCTTGGCAAAATTGGATTTTATTGAGAATAGCATTAAGACTTTCCTTGTAACAACTAGAGAAGTTGTAGACAGGGTTAATGCTGACACCCAAATATTTAAAAGGAAAAAAACCTTGCCTCAGGCCTAAGTTACCAAGAATTCTCTACCTAGTATAATGGGGACAATGCTTAGGAAAAAAGATGCTAGATTTGTCAGGGTTAACATTCTGACCAGTGATATCATGGTAAGTAGATAGAATTTGTTTTATGTTCTTGCAAGTCTTCTTATTAGCTCTAAAACAGAGGAGAACATCATCAGGGTACATAATGTGAGAGATGCTACATTGGCCCTTGAAATTCATGGGAGTAATCGAATTGCATTTAGTGGCATGATTAAGGAGGATGCTGAGAATATTGGCCGAAATCACATAAAGATAGAGGAAAAGAGGATCTCCTTGACGGATACCTCTGTCACCCTTAAACTTAGAGGACTCCCCATTAATATTGCACGTAAAGATGGGATAATTGATACAAGTTTCAATCCAACAGATGAATTGCTGAGGTATGCCAATAAGATCTAGAGCAAGAGTTATAGCTTGTCACTTGATAGTGTCAAAGGTTTTTTCCAAATCAAGCTTTACCATGATCACCGGCTTTTGGCCCAGGAATAAAAAAAGGATTGAGCAATTTCCTGCACCGTGAGAATGTTATCTTGAATTTTTTCTATCTTTAATAATGGCAGACTGTTCCATACTTATCATTAGACCTGGCAATTCGGGTCAGCAGGTCATAAACGGGTCGTGTCAGCTATGACCCGTGACCCGATTAAGCCAATCCAAATACAACCCGTTTAATTAATTAGGTCAAACTGTCTAACACGAACATGACCCAAATATAATCGGGTTAACCCGACACGACTCGAATAACCTGTTTATCATTTATATTTTAAATATAAATAATAAATTAATAAAAATTTTATTAAAAATAATAAAATTTTGGGCTTATGTGTGGGCCGAAATCTGGGTTAAAAGATAGTTAAAAAATATTTGGGCTTATGGGTTCGTAATGGGAGTTAGGTGAGCCTATATTTAAATTTTTTATATATAAATATACAATGTAATCGGGTTAAGCGGGTCAACCCATTTACAACCCGACACGACCCGATTATTTTCGGGTTATAAACGGGTTGACCTGTTTATGACCCGAACATGATTATGGTTGACCCAAACCTGCCTAACTTCGTATCGAGTCGGGTCGGGTTAGCGGGTCAGGTCAGGTTTTGCCTGGTCTACTGATCATATCAGGTAAGATCGGTTTAAGTCTAGTGGCCAAAAGCTTAGAAAGAATTTTGTACTTCACATTATAGAGAGAAATCGGTCTAAAGTCCTCGATTCTAGAAGAATTGACAATTTTAGGAATGAAGATGATTTGAGTCTTTCCTCGATCAGTTGGAAGGAATTAGAGAGTTGAAATTGCGAAAGGACTTTCATATAGTCAGAATGAATAGTTTCCCAAAAGTGTTTAAAAAACTAGGAGTAAAACCATCTAGGCCAGGGCTAGTACCATTTTAGAGCCCTCTAATAACCTCCATAACTTCTTGCAACCCAAAAGGTCTACATAAGGAAGTCTGAATGTTAGCATCAAGAGGGTGTCTGTACATCTCAATAATAGCAAGGGAGGACTTCAAGCAGCTCGATAGTTTATTAGAATTCTCCAAAGGATTAAATAGTGAAGTTTGAATTTATCCTTGATCTCATGAATATACTCGATGGAGACCTCATTATCCCCAATGATCCTTCTAATCAGATTGTGTCTTTTCCTAGCAGAGACAAGATGATGGAAGAGCTTAGTATTAGCATCCCCATAGTTAATCCAACTACATTTAGCCAAGGTTTGCCATTTGATATAAATTTGTCTATTGAGAGCTTTGGCTTTGTTAGTGAGGCAAAGGAGCTGAATGTTTTCTTCATCACACAAGGGCAGGCAACATTCAACATCCTCTAGATCTTTAATCTCTCTAAGGGTATCATTCATAATGGATTTAGGCTTACCAAGACACCTTTTATTCCAATTAATAAGGTTAAAACTAATTTTGTTTAACCTTGCAGACAAGGAGGGGTCAGGAAGAACATGATTATTCCAAACGTTTTTTATAATATTTTTAGCTGTAGGATAAAAATTCCAAAAGTCCTATATCTGAAAGGGGGTTTTGGAGGTTTCTCACTAGGAAGGATTTTAATAAGAAGGGGATTATGATCAAAAAGCAGTTTGGGAAGATGATTGACAAGCGAATGCCAAAATAAATGCATCCAATGATGGTTGGCCAAGACTTGATCAAGTCTACAAAAAAACTTTCTTATTACCTTTTTGATTATTAGACCACGTATAAGGGGTAGAGTCATAACCCAGATCAATCATACCATAAGTAGAGATGAAATCTTTGAAGAGACGATTAGAGAGATTATGAGAGAAGGGGGATCTCCCCATCTCCCCCCTCCCAATTTTTCATGCTCATTGATAACACAATTAAAGTCCCCACATAGCATGCAAGGGATGTCATCCATGGAGATTTTCATAAAATCAGACCACATGCTATTACGAACAGAGTACAAGTTACTGCCATAAAAGACAGAGAAGGAGCCAAGGGGAATACCTTTTGTTGTCGATGACTAGGCTAACAAATTGAGAAGAGATCGAAGTTACCTCAACATCTGTGAATTTGTTATTCTAGGTTGTTAGAAAACCATGTAGAAGCCTTCTTTGCTGGAGTGTGAGCATGTCTTCGGTCCTTTCCCAATTCCTTGGTAAAGGTTTTAGCTTCATCATCATCTAGATGAGACTCTTGCAAAGAAAAGATCGCCGGTCTATGGATTCATTTCCAATGATGCATTAGGTCACGAACTTGCTTCCTCACTGCACTCCTATAGTTCCATGAAATGCAAATCATAGAAAACATTAAAAGAAGAGAAAGAGCACACAAAACTAGCTAAAGGACCAAACAGGTCAACCAGGAATTTTAAGGCTATGGCCTGCCTTCGCCCTTTTTAATTTCAGCGAGTTATGCTTAAGGAGGAGACGAGCCTTGGATGACGCCATCTGAGTCCTATGGTCTCTGAGGCTTCCCTCTAAGTCCTCTTTTCAAACACCAAAAATGGAACCCAACCTCTCACGAGTGTTGTATCCCAAGTTGTTTGGCGTGTACCTTGGACTAATCCCCGGCAACGGCGCCAAAAACTTGTTGTGATTCGCAAGTGCATGGATACTCGAAGTAATAAAGAAAGATATCGAACCCACAGAGACCTATGTTGTCAAGTACTGATCAATTGATTTCTTACTATCTAGGTAGTCGATTGAAAGTCAAGCAAATATCGCAAACACACGGAAGAATACTGTCAGAGAGAAAACTGGGACTAGGGTTTCATTCACTATAATTTTTATGACTAGACATGAATAAAGAATTCGTCAGTTTAATTTTATCATGATGAAGATGCAAATTACTTAATAAAAGGATTGTTTCACTCTCGTGCTAACAACCATGCAGGGATTAATCTTCGCTTTCGCGCAAGATTCGTCCCAACACTGAAGATAAGTAAATCATCAATTAATGAACTCAAGGATCACTTTTGTGCATCCGAATTCTAGGTTGATAATCTCTAGTGGAATCTCAAGGATCACTTTCGTGCATCCGAGCCTCAACACTAGTTTTACTCATGGATCTCTAACGTTCCGATCCTCACTTTCATGCAAGATCTCCACGTTTGACAATTAGACTCGATCTATATATTCATGTTATTATCATGGCAATTAAACTACTAGAACTGAACAAATTGGATCTAACCTAAGGAAGGGTTCCTAACATGCAATTCTAGGGTTCTAAATTCTCAAGCAATTACCTTTCAGTCAATAGCAAAAATCCTAAAAACATGATTAGTAACATGGATCTATAGAGAGTCTAAGCACAAATATCACATGAGCAAAATCATCATGCTAAGATTAAACACAACGAAATAGTGAAAAAAATAGTCATCTAGTCATTAAAAATTAAGTGAATTACTCTCCCATGTCCTAAGGGGAGTTTAAGCTAGCATGGTAAAGGGGTTACAAAATTCCATGATTTCAGAAGTTTAAAAATCAACAAAAGAAGAGTTTTGGAAAAATACAGGATGGCTGTGAAGTATTTCACAGCCGTAATTTCGATTGATCTCGGTAAATAGTTGTTGTCTCCCTTCTTTCCTTGAATTCTCCTTCGATTGATTTCCTTTTATTCTGAAACTTCTGGTACGTCGTCTCCTCCTTCAGATGTAGCTTTAGTATGAATTTCACGGCCGGAGATGCCCCGGATTCGTTGCGGTGGCGGAACCCTAAGCGGCGGCGTGAATGACGATTTCTCCCTCGACAGTCGATGAAAATTGAGGCCTTCGGTGTGTGTGTAATCCTCTCGTCAAAAACTCCCCGATTGCTTCTTACAGCTTCGAATATAAACCTCTGGTTCACCCGCTATCATCTCCGCAAGAATCGAACTTCAGAATTGACCTGGAAATTGCGTTTAACAACAGAAATACGATAGTGTAATAGTTTACGGCACTGCCGTAAAATCGGTCGAATTTTCTGATCTGATGTTGTCTGGGCAATACGGCACCGTAATCTAGTTTACAGTACTGCCGTAAAATCGGCTGAACTCTTTGTTCGGAAGTGATTGGAAAATACGGCCCGTGTAATCTTTTACGGCGGTGCTGTAAAATCAAGCAAAGTTTATGTTCTAAAACACTCTGAAATACGGCACCGTAATCTGGTTTACGGTACTACCGTAAAATCCGAAAAACTTTATGTTCAGAAACTCCTCAAAATACGGCAGTGGCTCGGATTTTACAGTAGCGTATGAAAATATGGTACCGAAAAATAGGTTATGGCACTGCCGTAATTTGCTGAGTTGCTCCGTTTTGCGTAAAATTTCTTGGGTGATCTCCTCTTGATGATGGTAACTCTTCTACATGTTTGATTTTGCTTGAAAACTCCTTGAAATAATGTCTTTTTACCTAAAAATCATGAAAAATCAAAATAGAAGTAGACTTTGCAATATTCGATGAATGTAGCATGAAAACAAGTAATAAGATCTTCAATTTAGCATGAAAAGATATCTAAAATGATACAAAATACACTATATATTTTGGTGTCATCAAAATACATAAGGCTCAAACTTTGCTTGTCCTCAAGCAAAAATCAAATTTGAAATCAAAATTTGATCAAAAGAATAACCTTTTCATGCTCAATAAATTTCTAAAATACAACTCATCAATGAAAAATTCTATCAATTGATTTATAAAACTTCAAATAAACATATCATCCTTAGAACTCAATCGTCTAGATTCATAATTCAATCAAATAAAACTTCGCAACTTGTATAATAATTAGAATTTTCAATCTCAGGACTTCACCCAATTTCAGTTCACATCCATCATGCTTTTGTTTACAGGAATTAGGTTTCCAAGATCTTTTTCCACACATTTTTTTTTCTTTTCATGCATTTTTTTTCGCCATGTATTTTGTTGTTTTTGCATGGACGGCATGTACCCACATAGATACATGCTATTTATTTTGACTTCAACTCTTTTCTTAGGTACCACTGTCAATTTTACACAGTGTCAAGTAGAGGAGTCTTATTCTTTTCCACTCTCATTATTTTTTATAGACTTCAACCCATGTCTTAGTTACCACTATCAATTTTTCATAGTGCCAAGTAGGGGAGTCTCTCACTGTTTTTGTGGACCTTGGATTCTTCCTTCCCAACAAATAGCAAAATAGACTAAACATCTATTAGGTTGATCAATTGATCTGAATTCACAAATCATACTCATATACTCATTTTATTCGAAAGAAAAGTTTCACTTTTAGATTTTATTCTTCAAACAATACATCTATCCAAAATATCATGCATCAACTAATGTTGTATTTCAATAGACAAATATGTATTGAAGAAATAAATTTAACATGATAGGGCTATATCTCTAATCATGAATTTGATTTCTTTCATCATCAAAAATCATCAACACATCTCAAAACATGACCATATATCAAAATATTTTTAACATCACATCATATCAAAAAGAAATAAAAACATCATCATGTAGTACAACCATATCGAAAAGTAAATCAGAATATCAATATTTATCATACAACCACATCAAAAAAATAAAAATAAGCGTGTCAAGCAGAGTAGCAGTGGTGGTGGTTGTGAAGCATCATCCTTCCCTTTAAATCATAAGACATCAATAAGATAAGATAAACAAAATAGTAAGAAGTAAGGGAAGATGACACTCACAAAGCATCTACTCATCGCCATCTAACCGTGTAACCTCAGAATCTCTAGTAGCAGCCTCCATGGGATCATAATATGGCATCCCTCCTTGATCACCTTGATATCCATAATCTCTGTGATCTGCATAACCGAAACGGTCATAAAGGAAGTTGCCCATGTCTTCCATATGATTGCACAATCTCTCCATATCCCTTTGGATGTGCCCTAGAGTCTCTTCCATCCTCTCCTGGTGGCGTTCTTGGTTGTACATCTGTGCTGTAAGTGCATGAAAACCTGGATCGTGATGGCTAGCAAATCCTCCCCTGGGACTCTGTGAAGAAGTACCAGTAGCTTGTGAAGAATCAGGAGGAGGTGAATCCATACTCATACTGAAAGGATCACTCCTTCCACCCCAGGTGTGTGGCAGTGGAACTGTGTCTAGTGGTGGAGTAAAGGCTGCTTCTGCTGCACTAGGAGATAATTTCCAGTTGGCTCTTTCTCTAACCATAGTCTTCTCAACGTGAGGTAGAGGTAGAGGAGGGATATTTGGTCCAAGGACCAAATAAAAAGTGTCTCCCTCTCTAACAATCATTTTCATTGTTATGCAAGACTCAATGTCAAGTCTTGCATTTCCTCTTGCCAACTCAACTCCATAGGGCTCAATCCCAAAATATCTAGCTATAAGAGTAATCAAACCTCCTATCACCACAGATCCTCTAGTTGCTCTGGCCACCTTATCCATGTGCTTGATCATGAAGTAAGCAACATCAACTGCGAATCCACTGAGCATCCCCCAAAGAAAATAGAGTTCGTGCTGATGGACCATGCCGTCACTATCTCCTCTATCGAATACTGTGTGTGCCAGAACCCTGTGAGCATACCTAATACAAGGGTTCATGATCTTTGAGGCTATGGCAAAGACAGCATAAAAGTGGTTCTCGTTGGTGATCTGGTTCCAAAATATGTTCTCCATGAATCCTAGGGGTATCTCAGTGTATCCTCCTGTGCTCAGTCCAAAGATGTCTCTAACTTCCTGTAGTGTTAGCTTCCTTTCCTCATTTGCTAATCTGAAAGTAATTTCCCCATCAGCAGGGCCATTGGAATACTCTTTTAAGTCTATGATCAAACTGCTCAAGAATTTCAAAACAAGTGGAAGATAGGTGTGCGGAGTCATCTGGAAGAACTTCCTGGCTTGGATTCTCTCAAACATCCAAAGCACATCATCATAAAGCCCCAAGGCTTCAAGAGTCCTCTGATCAGCATACTTGGTATTGACGATTCTTCTTTCCAACAGTTTATTGTATCTAGATTACTGCATTTCGTTCCTAAATATGATTCCATGGGGGTTTTGTGGCTGAGATGGCTCTGCAGGGGCTTTCCCTTTCCTCCTTGGAAAAATTGCTTTTGTCCTTGGTGCCATGAGTGTATACACAAGCTGCAAACTCACAATTTAATGATAACATAACAATATAACAGTTCAAATCAAGCCCACGAGCATCCTATCAACAAGTTCTATCATCATAAAAACAAAGTAAAAACAGAGCATGTTGATGAACATTAATTTTGAAAACGTTCAACACGTTTCAGCTCAAATCGGTGGCAGAAACTAGTCCAAACTCTTTTCAAACAGCAAAGGGTCGAAAGTTTATCACCCAACGAGTAAATGGAAACAAGAATCACTCTAAATGGTTTAGAAATGAGTGAAAACGAGTGAAAGGGGCAAAACCTGATAAAAACTCATCAAAACGGAAAAATCGGGAAAACGAGTACCTAATCGACGACGAAGGCTGGGCGGGAAAGGTCGCCGGTGTCCACAGGCGGTCAGAGACGATCGGAGAGGCGAGAACGGTGCAAGAATGAGTGGAAACAAGGGTAAAAACCCTAAAACGGCTCGGTCAAAACCCTAAATACGGCACAGGACTCGCGTGCCAGAAAACAGATTACGGCAGTGTAATGTCTTACGGCACTGCCGTAAAATCTTGACTGCTCTCGGGTTAAAACTGGTTTGAAAATATGGTACCGTAAAATAGTTTACGGTACCACCGTAAAATCTTGGCAGTCTTCTGATAAAAAATGACGCGAAAATACGGTACCGTAAAGAAATTTACGATACCGCTGTAAAAATCAAACAGCTATTTATTTATTTATTTATTTATTTATTTATTTTTTTTGAAAATCTGAAAACTCAAATTACGGCACGTAAAATAACTTACGGCATTGCCGTAAAAATGACAGAACTCTCGGGTGATTTTTGATGACAAAATACGGTACCGTGTAAAAGTATACGGTAGTGCCGTAATTTCGCCGCAGCTCTCTGATCAAAAGCCGACCGAAAAAATGGTACCGTAATTGACTTTACGGCAGTGCCGTATTTTGCATCAAATCTTGATTTTCCTACAAAAATAAAAGAAAAAAAAAGTATTAAGCTAAAATTAAGTTAAAGAAAACAAAATAGATGTTAGAAAGCTTGGGTTGCCTCCCAAGAAGTGCTAATTTAAAGGTCATTAGCTTGACCCTTTAACACTCGGATTTGATCGTGAACTCCTGAATTGCCCTCCTGATTTTTCAACATAAGGCTCAATCTTAAAACAGTATCCAAATTTGCTCAGAATCCTTTCTATTTTGTCAATCAATCTAGAGCTTCCTCTTCTTCTCTTCCTCCTTGTCTTTTTCTTCTGCAATTTCTTATCAATACCCTCAGAAAGATTGTTAGATTCATTATTTGAGGTTTCATCAAACAAATTTGAAACATCATAAATATCGTCATTAAATATCTCAACACTACAACAAGATCCTGAGTATGAAAGCTTGTTCAATGAATTATTAAGATTAAATTCAATCTTGTTGTCACATATATGAAAGGTAATCTTTTCTTCTTTCACATCTATGTTTGCCTTGGCAGTGGCCAATAGTGGTCTACCAAGAATTGTAGGATTTCTAGAATTTTCCTCCATGTCTAACACTACAAAATCTGCAGGAATGAAAAACTTACCAATTTGTACAGGAACATTCTCTAATATACCTACAGGATACTTTACCGATGAATCCGCGAGCTGTAAGGATATGGATGTATGCTTTAGATCTCCAAGATTTAGTTTCCTGTAAGTAGAAAGAGGCATTAGACTCACACTGGCACCTAGGTCACATAAGGCTCGATCAAAAGCCATAGTGCCTATTGAACAAGGTATAGAAAAACTACCTGGATACTTCAGTTTAGGTGGCAGTTTGTTCTGTATGATAGCACTACAATCTTCAGTTAAAGTAACAGTGCATGTGCCATAATCATCTAATTTCCTTTTGTTAGACAAAATCTATTTTAAAAACTTGGCATAAGATGGCATTTCAAAAATAGCTTCAGTAAATGGAATGTTAACATAAAGCTTTTTCAGGATTTCAAGGAATTTACCAAATTTTTTGTCTAATTTATTCTGAACTAACCTTTGAGGAAAAGGTATAGGTGGCTGGTAAGGAGCAGGCAAATTAGGTTTAGGACTGTCTTTTTCACATGATTCATCTCCTTTAGGTTTATCACCCTTTTGAGGTGGTAAACAAGTTTGGGGTTCCTCATGTGAAGAGGATTCTCCTAACTCTAATTCCTCTTCATTATCATCAAGTCTTTTTTCAGTGTTTTCAAACCTCCCTCTAGGTTCTCCTAGTTGTTTCCCACTTCTAGTCATGATGGCATTACAGTTCTCCCTAGGGTTTATCTTAGATTTTGCAGGCAATTTCCCAGGGGGTCTGTAAGGTGCACTAGCTTGTTGGGCAATCTGATTTTCAAGAATTTTGTTGTGGGCTTCTACTCTTTCCAATCTGGAGTTGATTTGATGAAAACTTTCCTTAAATTCTTCAATTTGTCTATTTTGAATTGACATGAGTTGGTCTTGCTTAGACATAAACTCTCCAATTTGTCTATTTTGATTTGACATGAGTTGGTCTTGCTTAGACATAAACTGATTTTGACTGGCCATAATTTTTTCAAGGATGGATTCTATATTTGAATTCTGATTTTGATTTTGATTTTGATTAAAATTCTGATTTGGTCTTTGATATGGTTTATTCTCAGTCTTTCCCCCTACATTGTTATTGTTTTTCCATGAAAGGTTGGGGTGATTTCTCCATCCAGGGTTATATGTACTAGAATAGGGATCATTAGATCTACTTTGATTATAGTTCCCTATAGCATTCACATGTTCATCACCCTGATCAGCAACTATTCTACAATTTTCAGAAGTATGACCATCATTGCCACAAATTTCACAAATGATAGAAGAAATAGAAGCAGTTTGCATAGAATTAAACTTACTGCACAAAAAGTCTACCATCTCTGCTAAGGATCGCCATCCATCACCATCACCCTTACCTCGAGAAGGCTTGTAAAGTACTCCTCTCTCAGCAGTCCATTGATTGTGATTCAATGCCATCTCCTCTAGCAGTCTGAAGGCAGCATCTGGTGTTTTGCTCATAAGAGCTCCACCTGCAACAGCATCCACAGTTAATTTGATATTATTTGATAATCCATAGTAAAAATTTTGCAGTAAAACCCAATCTTTAATGCCATGGTGAGGACACTTCTGCTGTAGTTCATTGAATCTCTCCCAAGCCTCGCCGAATGACTCCCCATCTTTTTGTGAAAAGTTTATAATTTGATTTCTCAATTGAAGTGTCTTGTTGGGGGGGGGAAGTATTTCATCAAGAAGGAATTTGACAGTTGATTCCAAGTTGTGAAGGTACCGGTTGGATGAGAATGAAGCCATGTCTTTACCCGGTCCCGAAGAGAAAAAGGAAAAAGTCTTAATTTTGAAGCATCGTTAGAAACACCATTGATTTTGATAGTATCGCATAATTCCAAAAATAAAGACAAGTGTTGGTTGGGATCTTCCAGAGGAGATCCTCCAAACTAGTTCTGTTGAATCATTGAAATAAAAGCAAGTTTAATCTCGAAGTTATTAGCCTCTATTACTGGTCTAGCAATGCTTGAACGAATTTCTTGGGGATTAGGGGTTGCATAGTCCCTAAGTGTTCTCTGATTATCCCCCATCTCTGCAATTTCTTCTGGTGATGTCTCTTGAGATATCTCTTGTAAGTCTTCTTGTGATGTTTCTTCTAATCTCAATTTCCTGCGCACTCTAAGTGTTCTGTTGATTTCAGTATCCAATGGAACAAGTGGTCCTGACCTAAGACTTCTGCATATGCAAAGTAATTAGATCAAGTGATTTCAAGAAAAATAGAAAATAACAGAAATAAATAAAAACAGCAAATAAAAACCTAATCTAGCAATAATCTCAATGTCTTCAATATTGACAAACCTAAGGTCCCCGGCAACGGCGCCAAAAACTTGTTGTATCCCAAGTTGTTTGGCGTGTACCTTGGACTAATCCCCGGCAACGGCGCCAAAAACTTGTTGTGATCCGCAAGTGCACGGATACCCGAAGTAATAAAGAAAGATATTGAACCCACAGAGACCTATGTTATCAAGTACTGATCAATTGATTTCTTACAATCTAGGTAGTCGATTGAAAGTCAAGCAAATATCGCAAACACACGGAAGAATACTGTCGAAGAGAAAACTGGGACTAGGGTTTCATTCACTATAATTTTTATGACTAGACATGAATAAAGAATTCTTCAGTTTAATTTTATCATGATGAAGATGCAAATTACTTACTAAAAGGATTGTTTCACTCTCGTGCTAACAACCATGCAGGGATTAATCTTCGCTTTCGCGCAAGATTCATCCCAACACTGAAGATAAGTAAATCATCAATCAATGAACTCAAGGATCACTTTTGTGCATCCGAATTCTAGGTTGATAATCTCTAGTGGAATCTCAAGGATCACTTTCGTGCATCCGAGCCTCAACACTAGTTTTACTCATGGATCTCCAACGTTCCGATCCTCACTTTCGTGCAAGATCTCCACGTTTGACAATTAGACTCGATCTATATATTCATGTTATTATCATGGCAATTAAACTACTAGAACTGAACAAATTGGATCTAACCTAAGGAAGGGTTCCTAACATGCAATTCTAGGGTTCTGAATTCTCAAGCAATTACCTTTCAATCAATAGCAAAAATCCTAAAAACATGATTACTAACATGGATCTATAGAGAGTCTAAGCACAAATATCACATGAGCAAAATAATCATGCTAAGATTAAACGCAACGAAATAGAGAAAAAAATAGTCATCTAGTCATTAAAAATCAAGTGAATTACTCTCCCATGTCCCAAGGGTAGTTTAAGCTAGCATGGTAAAGGGGTTACAAAATTCCATGATTTCAGAAGTTCAAAAATCAACAAAAGAAGAGTTTTGGAAAAATACAGGACGGCTGTGAAGTATTTCACAGCCATAATTTCGATTGATCTCGGTAAATAGTGGTTGTCTCCCTTCTTTCCTTGAATTCTCCTTCGATTGATTTTCTTTTCTTCTGAAACTTCTGGTACGTCGTCTCCTCCTTCAGATGTAGCTTTAGTATGAATTTCACGGCCGGAGATGCCCTGGATTCATTGCAGTGGCGGAACCCTAAGCGGCGGCGTGAATGATGATTTCTCTCTCGACAGTCGATGAAAATTGAGGCCTTCGGTGTGTGTGTAATCCTCTCATCAAAAACTCCCCGATTGCTTCTTACGGCTTCGAATATAAACCTCTGGTTCGCCCGCTATCATCTCCGCAAGAATCGGACTTCAGAATTGACCTGGAAATTGCGTTTAACAACAAAAATACGGTAGTGTAATAGTTTACGGCACTGCCATAAAATTGATCGAATTTTCTGATCTGATGTTGTCTGGGCAATACTGCACCGTAATCTGGTTTACAGTACTGCCGTAAAATCGGCTGAATTCTTTGTTCGGAAGTGACTAGAAAATACGACCCATGTAATCCTTTACGGCGGTGTCGTAAAATCATGCAAAGTTTCTATTCTGAAGCGCTCTGAAATATGGCACCATAATCTGGTTTACGGTACTGCTGTAAAATCCGAAAAACCTTCTGTTCAGAAACTCCTCAAAATACGGCAGTGGCTCGGATTTTACTGTAGCGTATGAAAATACGGTACCGTAAAATAGGTTACAACACTGCCGTAATTTGCTGAGTTGCTCCATTTTGCGTGAAATTTCTTGGGTGATCTCCTCTTGATGATGGTAACTCTTCTATGTGTTTGATTTTGCTTGAAAACTCCTTGAAATAATGCCTTTTTACCTGAAAATCATGAAAAACCAAAATAGAAGTAGACTTTGCAATTTTCGATGAATTTAGCATGAAAACAAGTAATAAGATCTTCAATTTAGAATGAAAGGATATCTAAAATGATATAAAATATACTATATATTTTGGTGTCATCAACGAGCGATATCATGGATAACAAGGCATGAGAGGGTGGAATCCGATTGCTGAATGGGAGGGGAGACTAACTCGGTCGCAAACATCGGGTCCTGAAATGGCACTAAGGCAAGCCTATTTTGCTTAGAAGGGCCCAACATTTCTAGATCTGGATCTGGCTCATCTTGGGGATGTATTGGAGTATTAGAGTTCGCTAATATTCCTCCTTACTCTGCTTGAGATCTCATGATCCATCCTGCGAACGTCTCATCTTCCTCCAACGGCCTCTTGTCCTTTGGGCTTTTTGAGGCTAGAGTCTTTGTCAATTCTTGTACTTCCACTCCCTGCATAGTTGGTGTGACAACCACTTGACAACTTTGCAAAAAAGAAGAGTCTTCGTTAGGGATGGCTTGCGATAGGCTTCGGGGAAAAAATTTCCTAAGCATGGGGGCTGCCTAAGAATCCTGAGCAGTGCCCCTTAGGATTAGAGAATCAAATCTTAAAGCAGTAGAGATTGTGCGAATCTCAGAGCATGCCCCACTCCGTTAGCGCTCCGTTATTTGGCGCTATAGTTAACCCTGGTTACTTTTCGAAATGTCATTAACCCTCTCTCTCTCTCTCTCTCTCTCTCTCTCTCTCGCTCTCTTCCACGTAACTCTCAAGTGTGATTTGATCTTTTCACCCCTTCCCTCTCATCGAACCTGCGAAAATTTTTTCCTGCCGATGCCAATCTCTTGCCGGATGCCCTGAACCCTAGCTGTTTCTTCTAATCCATCTTGGCCTTCTCCCTTGTGCTTAGAGTAGGGTTGCTACTTCTCGGAAACCACTCATCACACCTTCTTCCTTCTCGGATGAAATCTTCGTTCTTATCAGAAACCCTAATTAAAGCCAGAATCTCTCTTTGAATCTCTCCTTCTCCCTCCTTCTCTCTCTTTCTCTCGCTTGCCTAAAACCTGATTCCTATTTATTGGAGGCTATTGCTATCCTCTCTACCAACAAACCCTAACCCTAACCATATTCGTCCCTTCGAATCAGGTGAAATATTTTTTCATTTAATATATCCTCACATTTGGTATTTCCTGGTGGTTGAACATTAATTGTTAATGATTGCTACATTTTCTTCTCTGACGAGGTCTTGCGCAAGTAAATAGCAATAAGCTGAGGACAAGAAGGACACTTAGGCTTAGTTCATAATATCTTTTGCAAATTTCTTTATAAGTCAAGTTATTTAATATTTCCTCACATTTGGTATATCCTGCTACTGCTTCCGCTGTTCCCATTTACATGCCAACACAGGTGATAGCATTTAAAAGAAATGTATGTCTATTTGCCTCTTAATGACTGTCATCTTTTTGTTTGTCAATTTTTACTTATAGGAATCTCAAGTAATGTTCACCTTCCCTTCTCAACCAGCAGCTTATATCGAGCCTGGTATCTCATATACTACTATGATGATGGGCATGTCTAGATCCTTTTATATTAGTGTTAAATAAATCAGCTTCTTACATTATAAAATCTTGGATATATAAACTAATTTTAGTGTGTGATGCAGTGCTCGGATGTAGCTTCACATGTTGCAGATAGGGAGGATAATTTTAATGGATAAGTCAATTGTACATGATCCATGTTTGCAATGTATATTTATTTATAATGTATATTTGTCTGCACTGTATATTTGTTTGTAATGACAAGTTATATGTAAAGGATTTTCATTTATAAAAGGTATTTGTATATAATCGATATTTGTTAGCAATGTATACCTGTTTGTAATGGCAATTTGTTTGTTGTAGATAGAACCTGCATAGTGGATTGAGCTTGAATGCAGTGAATTGAGCTTGACAAATATCGTAGATTGTGCCTATACTATCATGGATAGTACCTGTAATATCATGGATTGTGCTTGTAATATCATGGATAAGCCAATAATATCATGGATCGTGCCTAGAATATCGTGGTGAGCTTGGAACTTTTCAAGGGGGCTTTACAAGCCAACTGGGTATAAAACATGTAAAATATATATGTGATACTATACTTAATAAGAAGCTACATGTTTGTTTGTGCAATCTTTGATCTCACCATATTATCATTTAAATAGATTGATGCATATCTTGTTGGACTGTATATGATATTATAGGACAATCCACGATATTTGTGGCTTATCCATGATATTTGACAGGCTTATCCACGATATTTGTGGCTTATTCATGATATTTATGGCTTATCCATGATATTTAATAGGCTTATCCATGATATTTGTGAATTATCTATGATAGTTGTGGCTGTTGGGGTATGCCCTTAAGGCTAATGTTTGAGGCCTTGGGATTCTATCAGTATCATGTATATAAACTCTTATGTTTATAAAGGCAATGGTTGTTATTCAGTATGTTACATTGTCTGCTGCAATGAGTGTGCTTCTGAATAATGTCTCAATGCTGTTCAGCTAGGCTGACAGGCTGTAATGTCCTTAGTCGAGATATCTTGGTGAACATGAGACAGCCTTGATATGATTGAGACTAATATGTGTTCTAATCTTATAGGATGCTTCGAGCATGGAATAAGATGTAGACTCATGGGTACATTGGATGTACTGGACAGACCCTACTAGGATATTCAATTGCTTGTCACAATGTGAATAATCCTTGTTTGCATCAAGTGGCACATGTCCTCTGACTTGAGATCACTTGTGTTTCTAAATGATGATTGTCATTGTTTTGAGGTAGTTCAATATCATTTGAAACATAATGGTTATAGACTATCTTGGATAATGATCATGAGTCAGGTTAGGACACTAGTGATAGATATAGGATTGCCGTCTCCTTGTTTAAGGAGTGTGATGTTCTAAAGGGGCCCCCCCTAAATGAGATGATTGAGAAAGTGTATGGCCATACCCAGGTGACTATGTTCATCTGATCTAATCATGCTCATCATATTGGAGTTACAGGCTTGACACGCTTGTCCAATAAGAACATCCAGTGGCAAAGGAATCATGTATGCCTAGTGAAGTGGATTCACACTTGTGCTGTGGTTTGGGTGTAGTCTTGGAAGACTATTTCCTTTATATCGGGAGACAGTGATGTGTTGCTAGATACCCCTCACTGATCGTGATAACGCAAGTTATCGTTACCGACATTTAAAGGAACCCTCAGGGTCGCACAATTTGATGATATGGCTTACTTAAGTCAGATCGTGTGGACTGAATTGTTTGGGTTCAGTTTAAAGGAGTTTAAACTCTGATTGTAAGTGAGATTTGGTCTGATCATGTTTGATTGATTAAGGCTTGAGATCGGTAAGCTTCGATCGAGAGTATTGATGCTAGATCGGTGAGATCAAGAGTATCAAGAGATCAACGGTTAGATCTTGAACCATTGGTTCAATGAGATCTAGACCAAATGGCTTGGGCTGGTTTGATTTGGTCTTTGAACCAAATGCATCTAAACCGAATTGCTTTGAACCGGTTCACTTATGTGAACGTATGGTTCAAAGGCAAGAGGAGTTTTCGATGGTTAAAGAGGGGTTTTAAGTGAAGTTAAAACTTGCCAAATTGGGAAGGCGTTTTGGCTAGTGGAAAACGCTCCCATGCTTTGAACTCCTCTCTAGCCTCTTCCTCCTTTCGCTTTGGGTGTTCTTCACGTGAAGGTGAGATTTCGGCCAGCAAGAAGTCTTCTCTCTCAATCTCCTTCACGCGACAAGGGGCACTTGAAGATCCTTGCTAGCACAAGGAGCGACAAGAAGAAAGCTACTTCTCATCTTGTGTGCGCATCTTGTGGAGGAGACCCCTTTCGATCTCTTCTTCCAAGACACCATCCAAGCGATGGCAATGGTATGATATTTCTTCTAGATCTATCTACATTACAAGGTATTGAAAGTTGATCATATGTCATATAAATCGATCATGGAAACCCTTGCTTCCGCTCAAAAGCTCTATATGCGCTTACCTTTAGGGTTTCACCCCCTTGCGCTCCCCCTTGAAGGGGACTCTTCAGTGGCTTATCCATGATATTTAATAGGCTTATCCATGATAGTTGTGGCTTATCCATGATATTTGACAGGCATATAAAATATTTGTGGCTTATCCACGATAGTTGTAGCTTATCCACAATAGTTGTCAGGCTTATCCACAATAGTTATGGCTTATCCACAATATTTTGTTGGACTGTATATGATATTACAGGACGATCCACAATATTTGTGGCTTATCCATGATAGTTGTGGCTTATCCACGATATTTGTGGCTTATCCACGATAGTTATAGCTTATCCACGATATTTTATAGGCTTATTCACGATATTTGTGGCTTATCCATGATAGTTGTGGCTTATCCACGATATTTGACACACTTATCCATGATATTTGTGGCTTATCCACGATAGTTGTCAGACTTATCCATGATATTTGTGGCTTATCCACGATAGTTGTGGTTTATCTACGATATTTGACAAGCTTATTTACGATAGTTGTGGCTTATCCATGATAGTTGACAAGCTTATCTACGATAGTTGTGGCTTATCCATGATATTTGACGGACTTATCAAGATATTTGTGGCTTATCCATAATAGTTGTGGCTTATCCACAATAGTTGTCAGGCTTATCCACAATATTTATTGCTTATCCATGATATTTGTGGCTTATCCACGATAGTTGTGGCTTATCCATGATATTTGACAGGCTTATCCATGATAATTGTGGCTTGTCCACGATATTTGACAGGCTTATCCACGATAGCTGTGGCTTATCCACTATATTTGTGTCTTATCCACAATAGTTGGGGCATATCCATGATATTTGACAGGCTTATCCGTAATAGTTGTTCTATTTATCCATAATAGTTGTCACTTATCCATGATAGTTGTGTTTTATCCACAATATTTGTTGGCATTCCACGATAAACAAATTGCCATTACATATAAAAAATCATGCCATTACATATAAATATCCATTGCTAACACATATCCATTACATACAAATACCTTTACAAATGTAAATCCTTTACAAATGTAAATCCTTTACATACAAATAAATATATATGTACAATTGACTTATCCATTAAAATTATCCTCTCTGTCTGTAATATGTGATGCTGTATTCGAGTACTGCATCATGGGATAGTGTCACCTATTAAGTCAGGGCAGTAAAATGGAGTAGCTCTAAAGCTATAACAGTAAGGGGAAATGATTCATGGCAGAGGATATTATAAACAGCTAGCAGTTGATAGAGAATAAGAGCATGGACATGATTAGACAAAATACATGCCAAGGTTTTCATAAACAGAAGCACGGCAACATGGTGGTAATCATGAAGGAGTTTCAGCTTAGTTCCAGCCTAGATGGGCTTTTTCTTGTTATAGTTTCTTCCAGTTCAAGGTTGAAAATAAAAAAAAAATAGTTATGTGTTCAATGTTAGCTATTCCAATTAGGTTAAACTAACTATACTAAAATTTTATTGACATTAAAAATAAATAACAAAAATGAAAAACTATACAAACCTGAAATAAAGGAATAGTATAAAGCTAGTATTGCACGATCAAAAGCAATTAAAGTAACAGAGCAATGAATTAAGGACAGCAGAATGAGATAATGAGATCAGATTTTCCTAATAAGTTATTATTAACGAGAGGAAGTCAATTTAGTGTGACTGGCTTGATTATTGCAGCATAGTTAGGATTATTGCAACCTTATGAACCCCAATTCATTCCCTAATTTACACAATTTACTTATTTAGCTTATTAGATAGAAGAAAAGTTAGTGCTTAGGGCAAAGATATTGAAGGCTGAAACATGTGACTTATCCATTAAAATTAGTGCTTATTACAATTGACATATCTTTTAAATGCTATCACCTGTGTTGGCATGCACATAAGAATAGAGGAAGCAGTAGCAGGATATACCAAATGTGAGGAAATATTAAATGAATTGACTTTCAAAGAAATTTGCAAAGGATGTTATGAACTGAGCCTGAGTGTCCTTCTTATCCTCAGCTTATTGCTATTTATTTGCATAAGACCTCGTTAGAGAAGAAAATGTAGCAATCATTAACAACTAATGTTCAACCACTAGGAAATACCAAATGTGAGGAAATATTAAATGAAAAAATATTTCACCTGAATCGAAGGGACGAATATGGTTAGGGTTAGGGTTTGCTGGGAGAGAGGATAGTGATAGCCTCCAATAGATAGGAATCAGGTTTTAGGCAAGCGGGAGAAAGAGAGAGAAGGAGGAAGAAGGAGAGATTCAAAGACAGATTCTGGCTTTGATTAGGGTTTCCGACGAGAACGAAGATTTTACCCGAGAAGGAGATGGTGCGATGAGTGGTTTCCAGGAAGTAATGACCCCGCTCTAAGGCACAAGGGAGAAGGCCAAGATGGATTAGAAGAAATAGGTAAGGCTCAGGGCATATGGCAAGAGGTCGGCGTCGGTGGTTTTTTAGCAGGTTCGGCGAGAGGGAAGGGGTGAGAGAGATCAAATCACACTCAAGAGTTACGTGGGGGTGGGGGGGGGGGAGAGAGAAAGAGAGAGAGAGAGAGAGAGAGAGAGAGAGAGAGAGAGAGAGAGAGAGAGAGAGGGTTAACGGCATTCCAAAAAGTAACCAGGGTTAGCTGTAGCACCGAGTAACGGGGAGTTAATGTGAGTGGGGCATGCTCTGAGATTCGCACAATCTCTGCCGCTTTAAGATTTGATTCTCAAATCCTAGGGGGTGCAGCTCAGGATTCTTGGGCAGCCGCCATGCTTAGGAAATTTTTTCCACTCCGGGAGCTGCAAGGACATTGACGAAAGGGAGGCGAGTTAACGTGTTTTGGATCACGCTCGCCTGGTTGTGTGTTTAGAGCAACCCTGCCGGGCGATGGAGGCTCAACAAGATGAGGGGTGGAGCTTCATATGCCTAGATCCATTTCTTGGTTAGGGGTCTTCCAAATTCAAGGGCTTGGTTTAGCTGCTTCATCTTCCTTGTCGTCGGCGATATCTAAATAAGAAGCAGCAACTGCAGCCTCAACCATTGGGAGGGGGGACAGAACTGATATCTGCCACCTTATTCTCGTCATTATGAGGAGACCACAAATAGTCTTGCACTGTGTGGCCGAGTCTCCCACACCCAGAGCAAAAAAGTAGGGAGGTTTTTGTACGAGAAGACCTAGAAGAAACCCCTCCCCTCAGGGCCAATCCAAACTCCTTCTAGAAGCAGTTTTTCTAGGTCAACCTTGACACAAATTCGAACGAACTTCCCATGATTGAAGATAGTAACGCTTTCATCAATTTTCAAAGGCCTACCAATGTCTCCAGCTATTGCCCATAAGGATTCCATCTTCCATTATTCCATCGGAAGACCAAGTAGCCTTACCCAAATAGGAGCTGACTTGATTTTATGGAGGAGAGGCTGAAAATCTAGTGACCACGAGACCAAATTGAGAACTTACCCAAGGATAGTCCAAGGGCCACCAGTAAGAATGAACAAGGCTTCTTCTCCGGACTTGAATTTGAGGATGTAATAACCGTTGACAAGATCGATGATCTCCGAAGGGGAGCTGAACCAGAGTTTGTTGGTGGCAGCCTTCAGGACTTGAAGAGGCGGCACCTTCATGAGAAACTTGCCAATGAGATTGTTTTTCCATTCCTCCCTCCACTCAAATAGTTTCTCTTCCTTAAATATTAAACTATTTGAGTATTTTCCAGCTACTGCCTTGAAAATGTTTTTCCGTTGCTTCACTCCAGTCTAGTCTTTACTATCTTCACATTGCTTAAAACTCCCAAAGCAACAGCACCCTTTATGAGAGTTGATCTTGATACTAATAGAAAGAATTCTTTTCTGTATATGATGTTGATATCATATTTTTGAGGAGTAAGATTTACTTTCAAATGAATAATAAATTGCTTTGGACTTGGAATAAACATAAGGTTTTAGCTATCATTTTAAATGGAATAAAAATAGAAAGCATTGTAATGCCTAATTGAAAATACTCGTTCTTAATGAACTTCTTTTACCATTATTCATGCATCTTGTTTCCTTCTTTAGCGAAAGAATATGGATTTTGATTAACAAATCAAGTGAAAGAATGTTGACTAAGCAAATACATGAGTAAATTACCTACATAATTTTTGATTGAGTAAGTAGAAAATTGCCAACATATTTGAAATAATCTTGGCTTTCAGTGCTAATATTTTATATTGCTCACATATTTAGTTTATTGGTACCCCAAATATGAGTTCAGGAAATCTTGAACTCTCGAAGTACCAAATTTTTTTTTATTATTTTTTTCTTCTCTTCTTCCTTCTCGTCCTCCTTCCCTTCCCCTTCCTCTTCTTCTTCCACTTCTTCTTTTTCTTATTCCTCTTTTCCTCTACTCTTCTTTTTATCCTCCAGCAACTTTGGTTCTTCAGGAATTTTACAAAATTAATTTCAAGATTTCAATACTAAAAATCAAACTTCGCTCCCAAATGTTCACCCTACCTACACATGTAGATACCTTTAAGTTTTCTCCAATAGCTTTCTATCCTGAAGATAGTCATTCACACACATGTTGTCTCATGCCTCTTTAGAAGATCCAACAATCAAGGGCAAAGAACAGTGTTGGGGTATGCCCTTAAGGCTAATGTTTGAGGCCTTGGGATTGTATAAGTATCATGTAATAAACTCTTATGTTTATAAAAGGCATGGTTATTATTCAGGTTGTTACCTTGTCTGCTGTAATAAGTGTACTTCTGAATAATGTCTCAAAGCTGTTCAGCTGGGCTGACATGCTCTTTGTCCTTAGTCGAGATATCTTGGTGAACTTGAGACAGCCTTGATATGATTGAGACTAATATGAGTGCTAATCTTATAGGATGCTTCGAGCATGGAATAAGATGTAGACTCATGGGTACATTGGATGTACTGGACAGACCCTACTGGGATATTCCATTGCTTGTCACAATGTGAATGATCCTTGTAAGCACTAAGTGGCACATGTCCTTTGACTTGAGATCACTTGTGTTTCTAAATGATGATTGTCATTGTCTTGAGGTAGTTCAATATCATTTGAAACATAATGATTATAGACTATCTTGGATGGTGAGCTTGAGTCAGGTTAGGGCACTTGTGATAGATAAAGGATTGCCGTCTCCTTGTTCAAGGAGTGTGATGTTCTAAAGGGGCCCCCCTTGTATGAGATGATTGAGATAGTGTATGGCCATACCCAGATGACTATGCTCATCTGATCTGATCATGCTCATCGTATTGGAGTTACAGGCTTGACATGCTTGTCCAATAAGAACATCCAGTGGCAAAGGAATCATGCATGCCTTGTGAGTTGATTCACACTTGTGCTATGGTTTGGGAGTAGTCTTGGAAGACTCTTTCCTTTATATCGGGAGACAGTGATGTGTTGCTAGATACCCCTCACTGATCGTGATAACGTAAGTTATCGTTACCGACATTTAAAGGAAACCCTCAGGGTCGCACAATTTGATGATATGGCTTACTTAAGTCAGATCGTATGAACTGGATTCTTTGGTTCAATTTAAAGGGGATTTAATCTCTGATTGTAAGTGAGATCTGGTCTGATCATGTTTGATTGATTAGGGCTTGAGATCGGTAAGCTTCGATCGAGAGAGGTGATGCTAGATCGGAGAGATCAGGGGCATCAGGAGATGAATGGTTAGATCATGAGCCTTGGGGTTCGATTTGGTCTAGACCAAGTGGCTTGAGCTATTTCGGTTTGGTTTGATGAACCAAATTCGATTGAACGATTTGGATTGAACCGGTTCACAAATGTGAACGCTTGGTTCAATGCCAATATGCGTTCTTGAAGTGGCTTGAACGCTTGGCTTGATTCTCTTCCACTTATGGAAAGTAATCAAAGCCGGTTATGCTTCAACGCCAAAACGCATAAGCGTTGGCTTCTTCACTTCAACGCTCATCATCCTTTTCGTTGGGTGGTTGACGAAGGTGGGAGAGAAGCAAGAGAAGCTCTCGGCCAAGAAAGGGAATCATCTCATCATCCCTTCCATTCGACAAAAGGAAAAGCTTGGGTGTCTTGCTAGCACAAGGGACCGCAAGGAGTAAGCATCTTTATCTTGTGTGTGAACTTGTGGAGGAGATCTAGTTTGTTCTCTTCATCCAAGCCGAATTCCAAGCATATGGCGTTGGTATGAATTTCCATCTCAATCTACTCAATCGGTTATAGTTGAACATATGGCATGCAAATAGTCTTAAACCCTTGCTTCCGCTAGCATATTTTTCTTTAGCGCCATGCTTTAGGGTTTTTGCCCCCCCCCATTTAGGGGTTTCTTCAATTGGTATCAGAGGTAGGCTCTTTGCATGCTATTATGTTTGCTGATGTGATCCATATATGTTGCGCTTACTTGATGATTTTGCGCTTACTTGATGATTTGGTTACATGAACTTTGCGCTTGTGTTTTGGTTACATGAACTTTGCGCTTGTGTCATGGTTACATGAACTTTGCGCTTGTCTCATGGTTACCTAAAGTTTGCGCTCCCCCTTGAAGGGGACCCCCTAAAGTTTGCGCTCCCCCTTGAAGGGGACCCCCTTAGATCTAAGGGTTATCAACATAAGTGAAGCATGTTGTTTGATTGTTTGCGCTTGATCTAGATGTTTATAAAACTTATATCTTGCGCGGCTGATTAGATCTAAGGTGACCCTACTATAATTCCTTAGATGGGTTGATGGGGTTGAAAGCATAATCTAAATAGATCCAAGTCTGATCAGACCATCTGACAGCTCAGATGAGTTGACCTGATAGCACCTATGCGCAAGCACAAGGTGGCTGTAGGTTGACTGCATCTAGGGCGTGTAGCGAGGTCTGGTTGAGACAACTTCTGAACACACTTGAGTCAGGCCCGGGGTCACACCCGCTTGCCAAAACTCATGAGGGTGGTTCAGCCCTTGGCGCATGCATGGTTGACCATTAGGTCAACTCGGGTCAGTTAGGACTCGGTGCATGCAAGGGGAAAGGGTCTAACTAGATGGATGAGTGGATCCCCATCAATGGACCATTGTAAGGTTATAGGGCCCATAAGGAAATTAAAATTGATACCATGGGGTTTTTCAAAAATTTTAATTTCATGAATGGATCACATGTTGATTGAACCATATGCTTGTTTATTTAGTCTTATGTGGGTTGCCCATTTGTGTGCTGTGCTGGGGCCTGCGTGCCTGGATTTAAAAAAAAAACATTGTAAATTAATTTGTGATCTGCGAATCACATTGTACTTAATTTATAATATGTTGTTGACCTGCGAGTCAACCTTGTCTAGATAGATCAAATGTACTTTGATTAGACAAGAGCACAAAAGCACACATCCAAGAGGGGCATTCACCTGGTGGTGCACCTGAGGTGCTCTTGGCGCTTGGGCACTGGGTTGGACCAGATGAGATGCATAAGGAGCTCAAGTGAAGACTTAAGTAAAATTAAGGTCTTACTAGGGTTCTTGGGCTTTTACCACATAAGATCATGCTTTCTATTTATTGCTTAAATAATTAGAATTGCATGTGTTTATCTTCTGCTATAGCCATAGGATATGCCTGATAGTAAGAAGATAAAAGACCGCTAAAATCCAACGCTAACATATCAAGCTCGTAAGCCTTCTGACGCGAAACCTCACTGTTCTGATTATCGTTGGAGCCGTGTTGAACCCACTCAGTGGGCACGTCCATCTATCTTCAGACGGTGCTGGATTTCACCTGCGTGTTACAGAGTTGGGATTTATCCCCTCTCGTTGCTCAGCATAGCACGTGGTGGTCCAGGGAGTAGGTCAGGTCAGCTTGACCATGTAGGCTACATATGTGGCGCATATGGTAGCACATGGAGGCAGCCATCTCTGGGATCAGAGACTGTGTTGTACCAACTCAGTTGGCATAGTCTGCTGGATTGCCAAGATGAAGGGGAATCGCACGGGTTGGCGATTGGCTGGGATAGCCTACCAGAAATTAGTGCTTGTCATCTCTGTGCAACTTATCTCGCCTGAGCGGGACGCGGAGACCAAGTATGAAATCTGGATCCCATCTCACTAAAAGAGTGTTACTCTTTCGGACTGTTTACTGGATTTTTCAGTCAGACAAAATAGTGAGAAAAGAATCTTTCTTAAGTCCTGGATTGATTCTAAACATTGATACTGACCTTGCTGTTCTTGCTTGTTGTAGATTCCTGCAGCAACGAACACCATGAGCTTCAATGTGCGATCCCTACTGGAAAGGGAGAAGTTTGCTGGGCCGAACTTCTCTGACTGGTTCGGACACCTTAAGATCGTTCTTAAGGCAGAGAGGAAACTGTATGTCCTCGAGACGGCGATACCGCCGCAGCCCGCTCCGAACGCCGCAAGGGCGGTTCGGGATGCCTATGAAAAGCACGTCAATGATAGCATTGATGTCGCTTGCCTGATGCTAGCGTCTATGACGCCACCGCTGCAGCGTCAGCATGAGGATATGTCGGCTATAGAAATTATAGCGAACCTCAAGATGCTGTATGCTGCACAGGCGAGGACTGAACGCTATAATCTGACGAAGCTCTTCTTTCAGAGCAAACTGGCTGAGGGGAGCCCAGTGGGAGCTCACGTGCTCAAGATGATTGGGCACAAGGAGGCTCTGGAGAAACTGGGGCATACCATCAACCAGGAGCTTGCTGTGGATATTATTCTGCAGTCTCTCCCGCCTTCTTTCGATGCGTTCATCATTAACTTTAATATGAACAAAATCGATTGTACGCCGGCAGAGCTGCTGAATATGCTCTTGACCACTGAGGAAACTCTGAAGGGTAAGCCTTCACCTCTGTCTTGATGGTTCCTTCTAGGAACAAGAAGAAGGGGAAGAAGGGCAAGGCCCCTGTCAAGAATTACAGCAAGGCCCTGAAACAGAAGGTGAAGCGGTCGAAGGACAACAGGTGTTTCCACTGTGGCCAGCTGGGTCACTGGAAAAAGGACTGTAAAGCGCTCCAAGGAGATAAGAGGGGAAGCATCGCTTCTGGCTCAGGTATATATGTGACTGAGGTCATGTTATCTTCTTCTACTATATCATGGGTGTTGGACACTGCATGTGGAGTTCACATTTGTTCAAATGTGCAGGAACTCAAGAGAAGAAGGCAGGTGGGACAGCATGAGGTAGACCTACGAGTTGGAAACGGGGCACGGGTTGCTGCTGTTGCTGTAGGAGACTATTTCATTACTTTACCATCTGGCATTGTATTAGAATTAAACAATTGTTATTTTGTACCAAGTATCACAAAGAATATTATCTCTATTCCTGCTCTTGTCAGGAAAGGATTTGCCTTTGAATGCAATATTTCAAAGTGTGTTTTATCTCTAGATAATATTGTGTATGCAACTGGTTCAATTAACAATGGGTTATACATGTTGGACATGGAAAATTCTATACAAAACATTGATAATAAGAAAGCCAAGTATGCTGATGACAGCACCTTGTTATGGCATAGTCGTTTAGGCCATATAAACGAGAAGCGCATTAAGCGGTTGCATGATCATGGACTGCTGGGATCTTTCTCCTATGAGGAGATTGATACATGCAAAGCTTGTTTGATGGGTAAAATGACGAAGTCACCTTTTTCAAACAAAGGTCAAAGGACTTCAGGTTTACTGGACCTTATACACAGTGATGTGTGTGGGCCATTTAGTAAACATGCCAGAGGTGGCTATCAGTACTTCATTACCTTTACTGATGATTTCAGTAGGTATGGGTATGTCTATCTGATGAGACATAAAAGTGAATCTTTTGACAAGTTCAAAGAGTTCAAAAATGAAGTACAAAATCAGCTAGGCCGCAATATCAAGGCACTTCGTTCTGATCGAGGTGGTGAATACCTGAGTCATGCGTTTACTGACTATCTGAAGGAGTGTGGGATTATCTCACAGCTCACTCCGCCAGGAACACCGCAGTGGAATGGTGTGTCCGAGAGGAGAAATAGAACGTTACTTGATATGGTTCGTTCTATGATGAGTCAGGCTACTCTTCCATATTCCTTTTGGGGTTTTGCACTGGAAACAGCTGCAAAGGTACTAAACCGAGTGCCATCCAAGGCAGTTTCAAAGACGCCATATGAGTTATGGTATGGGAAACAGCCGAGCTTGACATTTATCAGGATCTGGGGTTGCGAGGCTTATGTCAAAAAGCTCGCCTCTGGGAAACTAGAGAGCAGATCTGATAAATGCATCTTTGTCGGTTACCCTAAGGAAACTAAGGGTTATTATTTCTACGATCCCAAAGAGAACAAGGTTTTTGTTGCTCGGACGGCCATATTTCTTGAGAAGGAATTTCTTCTGCAAGAGGCCAGTGGGAGAGAAATAAAGCTGGATGAGAATCCAGAGGAAGGACAAAGTAGTCAGGCACAGATGGATGAGCCTGAGCCGGTAGATCAGGTTATTGAACAACCTGAGGCTCAAATATCACGGGAACCGCGAAGATCGGGTAGGATCCGTCGACAGCCTGAGCGCTATGACGGAGTCTACATCATTGATAATGATGAACCCCTAACTTATGCGGATGCGGTCAGTGGACCGGAGTCAGCTAGATGGCTTGAAGCTATGCGAGCCGAGATGGACTCCATGTCAGATAACCAAGTCTGGGATTTGGTTGATCCGCCTCCGGGAGTAATCCCTATAGGCTGTAAATGGATCTTCAAGAAGAAGATTGACATGGATGGTAACGTGGTTACCTATAAAGGCAGGCTAGTTGCGAAAGGTTTCAAACAAATCTACGGGATAGATTATGATGAAACTTTCTCACCTGTAGCCATGTTTAAGTCTATTCGGATTCTTTTCGCGATAGCTGCATATTACGATTATGAGATCTGGCAGATGGATGTGAAGACAGCTTTCCTTAATGGAAATCTGGATGAGGATGTGTATATGACACAACCAGAAGGTTTCACTAATCCATCAGATCGTCATAAAATATGCAAGTTAAAGAAGTCCATTTATGGACTTAAACAAGCATCTAGGAGCTGGAATATTCGTTTTGATGAATCAATCTCTGAGTTTGGTTTCATCAAGAACGAGGATGACCCGTGTGTATAAAAGAGGTTTAGTGGGAGCGTGATTACATTCCTAATCCTCTACGTCGATGATATCTTGATCATTGGAAATGATATTCCTGAACTGCATGCTGTTAAGGCATGGCTAGGAAAATGTTTCCAGATGAAAGATTTAGGAGAAGCAGCCTATGTATTAGGTGTGAAGATCTACAGGGATAGATCTAAGAGGCTTCTCGGGCTGTGCCAGAGTACTTACATCGATAAGGTCCTGGAGAGATTCCATTTAGAGAATTCTAAACGTGGATATCTTCCAGTCAGACATGGTCTGAATCTTTCGAAGAGTCAGTGTCCACAAACACAGACTGAGAAAGATGAAATGGACAATACGCCTTATGCTTCGGCTATTGGGTCCATTATGTATGCGATGTTGTGTACTCGCCCAGACGTCGCTTACGGGTTAAGCGTGACCAGTCGATTCCAAAGTAATCCAGGATTGGCGCACTGGATTGCGGTCAAGAACATTTTAAAATATCTGCGGAGGACCAAAGATATGTTCTTGATATATGGTGGTCAGGAAGAACTCAGTATAGAGGGATATACTGACGCTTCGTTCCAGTCGGACCAGGATGATTTCCGATCGCAATCAGGCTATGTTTTTAGCTTGAATGGTGGAGCAGTGGTGTGGAAGAGCTTCAAACAGTCAACTGTTGCTGATTCCACAACAGAAGCCGAGTATGTTGCAGCCTCGGAAGCATCTAAGGAGGTAGTGTGGATTCGTAAGTTCGTGAGAGAACTTGGTGTCGTTCCTTCGAGTGCTGATCCTTTGGTTATCTTCTGTGATAACACTGGAGCAATTGCACAAGCAAAGGAACCGCGGTCGCACCAGAAGTCCAAGCACATACAGAGACGGTTTCACTTGATCCGGGAGATCATTGATCGTGGCGAGATCAAAATATGCAAGGTTCATACAAATGACAATCTGGCAGACCCGCTTACCAAGCCTCTGGCGCAGCAGAAGCATGAGAAGCACTGTAATAATATGGGTTTGAGATTTCTCAACCATTAGATTAAGTGCAAGTGGGAGATTGTTGGGGTATGCCCTTAAGGCTAATGTTTGAGGCCTTGGGATTGTATAAGTATCATGTAATAAACTCTTATGTTTATAAAAGGCATGGTTATTATTCAGGTTGTTACCTTGTCTGCTGTAATAAGTGTACTTCTGAATAATGTCTCAAAGCTGTTCAGCTGGGCTGACATGCTCTTTGTCCTTAGTCGAGATATCTTGGTGAACTTGAGACAGCCTTGATATGATTGAGACTAATATGAGTGCTAATCTTATAGGATGCTTCGAGCATGGAATAAGATGTAGACTCATGGGTACATTGGATGTACTGGACAGACCCTACTGGGATATTCCATTGCTTGTCACAATGTGAATGATCCTTGTAAGCACTAAGTGGCACATGTCCTTTGACTTGAGATCACTTGTGTTTCTAAATGATGATTGTCATTGTCTTGAGGTAGTTCAATATCATTTGAAACATAATGATTATAGACTATCTTGGATGGTGAGCTTGAGTCAGGTTAGGGCACTTGTGATAGATAAAGGATTGCCGTCTCCTTGTTCAAGGAGTGTGATGTTCTAAAGGGGCCCCCCTTGTATGAGATGATTGAGATAGTGTATGGCCATACCCAGATGACTATGCTCATCTGATCTGATCATGCTCATCGTATTGGAGTTACAGGCTTGACATGCTTGTCCAATAAGAACATCCAGTGGCAAAGGAATCATGCATGCCTTGTGAGTTGATTCACACTTGTGCTATGGTTTGGGAGTAGTCTTGGAAGACTCTTTCCTTTATATCGGGAGACAGTGATGTGTTGCTAGATACCCCTCACTGATCGTGATAACGTAAGTTATCGTTACCGACATTTAAAGGAAACCCTCAGGGTCGCACAATTTGATGATATGGCTTACTTAAGTCAGATCGTATGGACTGGATTCTTTGGTTCAGTTTAAAGGGGATTTAATCTCTGATTGTAAGTGAGATCTGGTCTGATCATGTTTGATTGATTAGGGCTTGAGATCGGTAAGCTTCGATCGAGAGAGGTGATGCTAGATCGGAGAGATCAGGGGCATCAGGAGATGAATGGTTAGATCATGAGCCTTGGGGTTCGATTTGGTCTAGACCAAGTGGCTTGAGCTATTTCGGTTTGGTTTGATGAACCAAATTCGATTGAACGATTTGGATTGAACCGGTTCACAAATGTGAACGCTTGGTTCAATGCCAATATGCGTTCTTGAAGTGGCTTGAACGCTTGGCTTGATTCTCTTCCACTTATGGAAAGTAATCAAAGCCGGTTATGCTTCAACGCCAAAACGCATAAGCGTTGGCTTCTTCACTTCAACGCTCATCATCCTTTTCGTTGGGTGGTTGACGAAGGTGGGAGAGAAGCAAGAGAAGCTCTCGGCCAAGAAAGGGAATCATCTCATCATCCCTTCCATTCGACAAAAGGAAAAGCTTGGGTGTCTTGCTAGCACAAGGGACCGCAAGGAGTAAGCATCTTTATCTTGTGTGTGAACTTGTGGAGGAGATCTAGTTTGTTCTCTTCATCCAAGCCGAATTCCAAGCATATGGCGTTGGTATGAATTTCCATCTCAATCTACTCAATCGGTTATAGTTGAACATATGGCATGCAAATAGTCTTAAACCCTTGCTTCCGCTAGCATATTTTTCTTTAGCGCCATGCTTTAGGGTTTTTGCCCCCCCCATTTAGGGGTTTCTTCAAACAGAAGGTCCAAAAGATGCAATAATCAAGGATAGAAGATCTCATTTCCATGTTTTTGTAAACTTCTATGAAATACTAACCAAAGCAAAAAAACAAAGCGGAAGGAAAAAGTGAAAAAGAAGGTAAGGCATGCATTGGAAGAACACAAGATCCAAGATGAAAAGAATGAAAATGAAAAAACAATCCATAAACATATTAGGACAAGACAAAAATGGCTAAGGCACTACTCACTAGAATAACAAATACTACTTGTTGGAGAAGGGGACTTTTCCTTCTCCTCCTCACTTGCCTGAGCTTTACACCATGCCCCTAATGTCTTTGTAGCTTTACACCATGCCCCTAGTGTCTTTGCAACCTTACTCGATTCTCGAGGTTTAATCACCCATTTTTTACTAGCATTTGGAGAACTATTTTGTTTGAGGATTTCATTTGAATTGAAATAGTTTTTTTTATATTTTTTTTAATTTTTTTTATTTTCTTGATTTCATGGGTAGATAATTTTAGCAAACTTCCATATAAAGATGTTGAAAAAAATAGGGGGCACTATTTTGCATGGCATTGATGCTACAATGATACTGACTAATTCTGTTTTGCAGAATATAATGTTTTATAGAATTATTTTTAACTTTCCCCATGTAGGATTTATTAGAAACACAATGTGTAAGCATATGATTAGGTATGATTTTTGATTAACTTTATATTTTTTTTCTTGAATTTTGAATTAAAACATATATAATTTGATTTTTTTTATAGTGATCTTAATATATTAATTGCAATATTTTTTTATATGATATTTAATATCATTGTTATACACACATTTATCTATAATGTTTATTTCAGGTCACATAGAAATTTAATGATGGGATACTTCAAAAATGCAAGGAAGATGTTTAATCAACATGGAGAAGTGAATGTTAGGCATAAAGATGTGGGGCCTTATGAAAAATGGAACATCCTAAGACTTGCCTCAAAGTTTTCTTTGACACTAGAAAGAAGCAGTCGTTTTAAGAGGAGGAATTATCCTAGATATGAGAATAAAAGAGATGGTAGACAATGTGATAGGAGTTTTCCTCTCAGGACATGCACTATCTACAAATTTCTCATTTGTGTGATAAATCACTATGAAGAAATAAATAGTAAAGGCTACCCATGTGACATTTTTTCCTTAGAAACTTCTTTCAATAATTGTACAACTCTGAACTATTGATGATATGCCATAGTTGTATAGTGTTTTCTTTTTAGAAGCAAAATGAACTATTGAAGAATGAAACAGTTTTATTTGTTGCTTATCTGGACATGGGGAAGCAAACAGTACCAGTACCGAAGTATCGTACCGAAATTTTTAGTACTCGGTACTTTGATACTAGTACTTCGGGAGCTAGAGAGTTCGGTACTAGTACTGAACTTGTTCGGGATTGCGGTACTGGTACCAGTACCCCAAATATGAGTTCATAAAATCCTAAACTCTCAAAGCACCAATTTTTTTATTTTTTTTATTTGTTTATTTATTTTATTTTTTTCTTCTCTTATTCCTTCTCCTCCTCCTTGCCTTCCCCTTCCTCTTCTTCATCTTCTCCTCCTCTCCTCTTCTTCTTCCTATTCTTCTTTTTCTTCTTCCTCTTTTCCTCTTCTCTTCTTTTTATCCTCCAGCAACTTTGGTTCTTCGGGAATTTTACAAAATTAATTTTGAGATTTCAGTAATAAAAATCAAACCTTGCCCCCTAATGTTCAACCCTACTTGCACAAGTAGATACCTTTAAGTTTTCTCCAATAGCTTTCTGTCCTGAAGATAGTTATTCACACACATGTGGTCTCATGCCTCTTTAGAAGATCCAATAATCAAGGACAAAAAATAGAAGGTCCAAAAGATGCAATAATCAAGGATTGACGATCTCATTTCCACGTTTTGTAAACTTCTATGAAATACTAACCAAAGCAAAAAACAAAGCGGAAGGAAAAAGTGAAAAAGAAGGTAAGGCATGCATTGGAAGAACACAAGATCCAAGTGTAAGTCCCTTTTCAAAGGGGGGTGAAACCCAAAGGGGGCGCATATCAAAGTTTCGCAAGGGATGTAAGGGTTTCATAGATCGATTTATATATCTCATATGATCAAATTTCAATACCTTATATAGATGAAAAGGATTCATACCATTGCCATTGCTTAGATGGTGACTTGGAATAGAAAGATGCGTGTGCTTCTTCTCCAAAAGTGACGCACACAAGGTGAAGATGACTTGCTCCTTTGAATCCTTTGTGCTAGCAAAGCTCTTCAAAGTATCCTTGTCGAATGGAAGGGAATAGGATGAGAGCTCTAACTTGGCCGAATCCTCTTCAAGGCGTGAAGACCTTCTCTACACGAGAGAGGGGGCGTCAAGAGGAAGAAGCGAGCGTTGAGGCGTTGAGGCGTTAAGGGAAGTGGCGTTTATGACTTTCCAAAAATAGAAAGACATGTAGCCATGCGCCCACGACATCAAAACCGACCAAAACGCCTACAAGCTTTGAACCATGCGTTCACTCATGTGAACCGGTTCAAATCAATTCGATCCAATTGCATTTGGTTCAAAAACCAAATCAAATCAGCCCAAGCCATGGTCTAGATCTCATTGAACCAAATGGTTCAAGATCTAACCGTTCATCTCTTGATGTTCTTGATCTCACCGAACTAGCATCAACACTCTCGATCGAAGCTTACCGATCTCAAACCCTAATCAATCAAACATGATCAGACCTGATCTCACTTACAATCAGAGTTTAAATCCCTTTAAACTGAACCAAAACAATTCAGTCCACACGATCTGACTTAAGTAAGCCATATCATCAAATTGTGCGACCCTAAGGGTTTCCTTCAAATGTCGGTAACGATAACTCACGTTATCACGATCAGTGAGGGGTATCTAGCAACACATCACTGTCTCCCGATATAAAGGAAAGAGTCTTCCAAGACTACCCCCAAACAACAGCACAAGTGTGAATCCACTTCACTAGGCATACATGTTTCCTTTGCCACTGGATGTTCTTATTGGACAAGCATGTCAAGCCTGTAACTCCAATATGATGAGAGTGATCAGATCATATGAACATAGTCATCTGGGTATGGCCATACACTTTCTCAACCATCTCATCCAGGGGGCCCCTTCAGAACATCACACTCCTAAAACAAGGAGACGGCAATCCTATATCTATCACTAGTGCCCTAACATGACTCATGCTCATTATCCAAAATAGTCTATAATCATTATGTTTCAAATGATATTGAACTATCTCAAAACAATGCCAATCATCATTTAGAAACACAAGTGATCTCAAGTCAGAGGACACATGCTACTTGTTTGCATACAAGGATTATTCACATTGTGACAAGCAATTGAATATCCTAGTAGGGTCTGTCCAGTACATCCAATGTACCCATGAGTCTACATCTTATTCCATGCTCGAAGCATCCTATAAGATTAGAACACATATTAGTCTCAATCATATCAAGCCTGTCTCATGTTCACCAAGATATCTCGACTAAGGACAATACTGCATATCAGCCTAGCTGAACAGCATCGAGACATTATTCAGAAGTATACGCATTGCAGCAGATAATGTAACAACCTGAATAACAACCATTGCCTTTATAAACATAGAGTTTATACATGATACTGAAATAATCCCAAGGCCTCAAACATTAGCCTTAAGGGCATACCCCAACAATCTCCCACTTGCACTTAATCTAATGGTTGAGAAATCTCAAACCCATATTATTACAGTGCTTCTCATGCTTCTGCTGCGCCAGAGGCTTTGTAAGCGGGTCAGCCAGATTGTCGTCTGTATGAACCTTGCAAACTTTGATCTCGCCACGATCAATGATCTCCCGGATCAAGTGAAACCTTCTCTGTATGTGCTTGGACTTCTGGTGCGACCGTGGTTCCTTTGCTTGTGCTATTGCTCCAGTGTTATCACAGAAGATAACCAATGGATCTGCACACGAAGGAACAACACCAAGTTCCTGAACGAACTTACGAATCCACACTGCCTCCTTGGATGCTTCCGAGGCTGCAACATACTCGGCTTCTGTTGTGGAATCAGCAACAATTGACTGTTTGAAACTTTTCCACACCACTGCACCTCCATTCAAGCTAAAAACATAGCCTGATTGCGATCAGAAATTATCCTGGTCAGATTGGAACGAAGCGTCAGTATATCCTTCAATACTGAGTTCTTCCTGACCTCCATAAATCAAAAACATATCTTTGGTCCTCCGAAGATATTTCAAAATGTTCTTGACTACAATCCAGTGTGCCTGACCTGGATTACTTTGGAATCGACTGGTCACGCTTAACCCGTAAGCGACGTCTGGGCGAGTACACAACATCGCATACATAATGGACCCAATAGCCGAAGCATAAGGCGTATTGTCCATTTCATCTTTCTCAGTCTGTGTTTGTGGACATTGACTCTTTGAAAGATTCAGACCATGTCTGACTGGAAGATATCCTCTTTTAGAATTTTCTAAATGAAATCTCTCCAGGACTTTATCGATGTAAGTACTCTGGCACAGCCCGAGAAGCCTCTTAGATCTATCTCTGTAGATCTTCACACCTAATACATAGGCTGCTTCTCCCAAATCTTTCATCTGGAAACATTTTCTTAACCATGCCTTGACAGCATGTAGTTCAGGAATATCGTTTCCAATGATTAAGATATCATCGACGTAGAGGACTAGGAAAGTAATCACGCTCCCACTAAACCTCTTATATACACACGGGTCATCTTCATTCTTGATGAAACCAAACTCGCAGATTGATTCATCAAAACGAATATTCCAGCTTCTTGATGCTTGCTTAAGTCCATAAATGGACTTCTTTAACTTGCATATTTTATGACGATCTGATGGATTGATGAAACCTTCAGGTTGTGTCATATACACATCCTCGTCTAGTTTTCCATTAAGGAAAGCGGTCTTCACATCCATTTGCCAGATCTCATAATCATAATATGCTGCTATCGCAAGAATAATTCGAATAGACTTGAACATAGCTACAGGAGAGAAAGTTTCATCATAATCTATCCCGTAGATTTGTTTGAAACCTTTCGCAACTAGCCTGCCTTTATAGGTAACAACGTTACCATCCATGTCAATCTTCTTTTTGAAGATCCATTTACAGCCTATAGGGATTACTCCCAGAGGCGGATCAACCAAATCCCAGACTTGGTTATCTGACATGGAGTCCATCTCGGCTCGCATAGCTTCAAGCCATCTCGCTGATTCCGGTCCACTGACCGCATCCGCATAAGTGAGGGGTTCATCATTAATGATGTAGACTCCGTCATAGCGCTCAGGCTGTCGACGGATCCTTCCCGATCTACGCGGTTCCCGTGATATCTGAGCCTCAGGTTGTTCAATAACCTGTTCTACTAGCTCATGCACATCCAACTGTGCTTGACTACTTTGTCCTTCTTCTGGATTCTCATCCAACTTTATTTCTCTCCCACTGGCCTCTTGGAGAAGAAATTCCTTCTCAAGAAAAATAGCCGTCCGAGCAACAAAAACTTTGTTCTCTTTGGGATCGTAGAAATAATAACCCTTAGTTTCCTTAGGGTAACCGACAAAGATACATCTCTCAGATCTGCTCTCCAGTTTCCCAGAGGCGAGCTTTTTGACATAAGCCTCGCAACCCTAGATCTTAATAAATGTCAAGCTCGGCTGTTTCCCATACCATAATTCATATGGAGTCTTTGAAACTGCCTTGGATGGCACTCGGTTTAGTACCTTTGCAGCTGTTTCCAGTGCAAATCCCCAAAAGGAGTAAGGTAGAGTAGCCTGACTCATCATAGAGCGAACCATATCAAGTAAGGTTCTATTTCTCCTCTCGGACACACCATTCCATTGCGGTGTTCCTGGTGGAGTGAGCTGTGAGACAATCCCACACTCCTTCAGATAGTCAGTAAACTCATGACTCAAGTATTCTCCACCTCGATCTGTGCGGAGTGATTTGATATTTCGGCCTAACTGATTCTGTACTTCATTTTTGAACTCTTTGAACTTGTCAAAAGATTCACTTTTATGTCTCATAAGATAGACATAACCATACCTACTGAAATCATCAGTAAAGGTAATGAAGTATGAATAGCCACCTCTGGCATGTTTACTAAAAGGCCCACACACATCACTGTGAATGAGGTCAAGTAAACCTGAAGCCCTTTGACCTTTGTTAGAAAAAGGGGCCTTCGTCATTTTACCCATTAAACAAGCTTTGCATGTATCAAGCTCCTCACAGGAGAATGATCCCAGCAGTCCATGATCATGCAACCGCTTAATGCGTTTCTTGTTAATATGGCCTAAACGACTATGCCATAGCAAGGTGCTGTCATCAGCAAACTTGGCTTTCTTAATATCAATATTTTGTATAGAACATTCCATGTCCAACATGAATAACCCATTGTTAATCGATCCAGTAGCATAAACAATATTATCAAAAGAAAGATAACACTTTGAAATCTTGCATTCAAAGGAAAACCCTTTCCTGACAAGAGCAGGAATAGAGATAATATTTTTCGTTATGCTTGGTACAAAATAACAATTGTCCAGTTCCAATACAAGTCCAGATGGTAATGAGATGTAATAAACTCCTACAGCAACAGCAGCAACCCGTGCCCCGTTTCCAACTCGTAGGTCCACCTCATGCTGTCCCACCTGTCTTCTTCTCTTGAGTTCCTGTACATTAGAACAAATGTGAACTCCACATGCAGTGTCCAACACCCATGAAATAGAAGAAGAAGATACCATGACTTCAGTCACGAAAATACCTGAGCCAGAAGCGAAAGGATTGCTTCCCTTCTTGTCTCCTTGGAGCGCTTTACAGTCCTTTTTCCAGTGACCCAGCTGGCCACAGTGGAAACATCTGTATTCCTTCGACCGCTTAACCTTTTGTTTCAGAGCCTTGTTGTAGTTCTTGACAGGGGCTTTGCCCTTCTTCCCTTTCTTCTTGTTCCTTGAAGGAACCATCAAGACAAAGGATGAAGGCTTTCCCTTTAGAGTCAACTCTGTAGTCAAGAGCATGTTCAGCAACTCTGCCGGGGTACAGTCGATCTTGTTCATATTAAAATTAATGATGAACGGATCGTAAGTAGCCGGAAGAGACTGCAGGATTATGTCTACAGTAAGCTCCTGATTGATGGTATGTCCCAGTTTCTCTAGAGCCTCCTTGTACCCAATCATCTTGAGTACGTGAGCTCCCACTGGACTCCCTTCAGCCAGTTTGCTCTGAAAGAAAAGCTTAGTCAAATTATAGCATTCAGTCCTAGCCTGTGCAGCATACAGCATCTTGAGGTTTGCTATAATTTCTATAGCAGATAGATCCTCATGCTGACGCTGCAGCTCTGGCGTCATAGACGCAAGCATCAGGCAAGCGACATCAATGCTATCATTGACATGCTTTTCATAAGCATCGCGAACCACCCTTGCGGCGTTCGCAGCGGGTTGAGGCGGTATAGCCGTCTCGAGGACATACAGCTTCCTCTCTGCCTTAAGAACAATCTTAAGGTGTCCGTACCAGTCTGAGAAGTTTGGTCCAGCAAACTTCTCCCTTTCCAGTAGGGATCGCACATTGAAATTCGTGGTGTTCGTTGCTGCAGAAATCTACAACAATACAAGAACAGCAAGGTCAGTATCAATGTTTAGAATTAATCCAAGACTTAAGAATGATTCTTTTCTCACTATTTTATCTGACTGAAAAATCCATTAAACAGTCCGAAAGAGTAACACTCTTTTAGTGAGATGGGATCCAGATTTCATACTTGGTCTCCGCGTCCCGCTCAGGCGAGATAAGATGCACAGAGAGTACAAGCACTAATCTCTGGTAGGAAATCCCTGCCAATCGCCAACCCGTGCGATTCCCCTTCATCTGGGCAATCCAGCAGACTGTGCCAACTGAGTTGGTACAACACAGTCTCTGATCCCACAGATGGCTGCCTCCATATGGCTACCATATGCGCCACATATGTAGCCTACATGGTCAAGCTGACCCGACCTACTCCCTGGACCACCACGTGCTATGCTGAGCAACGAGAAGCGATAAATCCCTTCTCTGTAACACGCAGGTGTAATCACACACCGTCTGAAGACAGATGGGCGTGCCCACTGAGTGGGTACAACACGGCCCCAACGATAATCAGAACAGTGAGGTTTCGCGTCAGAAGGCTTATGTGCTTGATATTTAACGTTGGATTTTAACGGTCTTTTATCTTCTTAACTATCATGCAAACCCTATGGTGATAGCAGAAGATTAAATCATGCAATTCTAATTATTGAAAACAATAAATGAAAGCATGATGATCTTATGTGGTAAACGCCCATTAAGCCTAAGTAAGACCTTAATTTAACTTAAGTCTTCACTTGAGCTCTTCATGGGCCATTTGCATCTCATCTGGCCCAACCCAGGGTCCAAGCGCCCACTGCAGCTCAGGTGCGCCCACCAGGTAAATCCGCCTGTCCTAGAGTCAAACTCTAGAGCTTCCACCTGGTCAAGCCTCAAGCTGCATGCGCCTCTGCCATGTGTGCTCTGTGCTCTTGTCTGATTAAAATACAATTTAATCTATCTAGACAAGATTGACACGCAGGTCAATTACATTGTATAAATTAATTAAAATGTGATGCGCAGATCACAATAAAAATAATTTATAATTAATCCAGGCACGCAGGCCCCAGCACAGCACACATCGAATTTGGGCAGCCCACATAAGATTAAATAAACACTCAACATGGTATACTATCAACATGTGATCCAATAATAAGGAAATAAGAGTTTCAAAAAACCCATTGGGATTAATTTTATTTTCCTTATTTGCCCTACTACCTTACAACGGTACATTAATAGGGATCCACTCATCATGTCTAGTCCAATCCACTGCCTTTGCATGCACCAAGTCCTAACTGACTTGAGTCGACCTAATGGTCAACTATGCATGCGCTAAGGGCTGAACAACCTTCATGAGTTCTGGCAAGCGGGTGTGACCCCGGGCCTAACTCAAGAGCGTTCACTTGTTGTCTCAACCAGACATCGCTACACGCCTGTCTGCAGTCGACCTATAGCCACCTCGTGCTAGCGCACAGGTGCCATCTGGTCGACCCATCTAGGCTGTCAGATGGTCTGATCAGACTATTTGGATCTTAACTAGAGGATGACTTCAACCCTAATAACCCGTCTAAGGTTTTACAGTAGTCGCTTTATAGATCTAGATGGATGCGCGCAAGATGTTAAGTTTTTAGGTAAAAACAACTTTCAACATGCGCAACATTGTAAGAAAGCTTCATCTAAGTTAACATGCATAAACTTAATGAAAACTTACATATAGAACTATACTTAAGCGCTAACATGGATCACAAAGCAATCATATAACATACATAAAACCTATGCTCTGATACCAATTGTAAGTCCCTTTTCAAAGGGGGGCGAAACCCAAAGGGGGCGCATATCAAAGTTTCGCAAGGGATGTAAGGGTTTCATAGATCGATTTATATATCTCATATGATCAACTTTCAATACCTTATATAGATGAAAAGGATTCATACCATTGCCATTGCTTAGATGGCGACTTGGAAGAGAAAGATGCGTGTGCTTCTTCTCCAAAAGTGACGCACACAAGGTGAAGATGACTTGCTCCTTTGAATCCTTTGTGCTAGCAAAGCTCTTCAAAGTATCCTTGTCGAATGGAAGGGAATAGGATGAGAGCTCTAACTTGGCCGAATCCTCTTCAAGGCGTGAAGACCTTCTCTACACGAGAGAGGGGGCGTCAAGAGGAAGAAGCGAGCGTTGAGGCGTTGAGGCGTTAAGGGAAGTGGCGTTTATGACTTTCCAAAAATAGAAAGACATGTAGCCATGCGCCCACGACATCAAAACCGACCAAAACGCCTACAAGCTTTGAACCATGCGTTCACTCATGTGAACCGGTTCAAATCAATTCGATCCAATTGCATTTGGTTCAAAAACCAAATCAAATCAGCCCAAGCCATGGTCTAGATCTCATTGAACCAAATGGTTCAAGATCTAACCGTTCATCTCTTGATGTTCTTGATCTCACCGATCTAGCATCAACACTCTCGATCGAAGCTTACCGATCTCAAACCCTAATCAATCAAACATGATCAGACCTGATCTCACTTACAATCAGAGTTTAAATCCCTTTAAACTGAACCAAAACAATTCAGTCCACACGATCTGACTTAAGTAAGCCATATCATCAAATTGTGCGACCCTAAGGGTTTCCTTCAAATGTCGGTAACGATAACTCACGTTATCACGATCAGTGAGGGGTATCTAGCAACACATCACTGTCTCCCGATATAAAGGAAAGAGTCTTCCAAGACTACACCCAAACAACAGCACAAGTGTGAATCCACTTCACTAGGCATACATGTTTCCTTTGCCACTGGATGTTCTTATTGGACAAGCGTGTCAAGCCTATAACTCCAATATGATGAGAGTGATCAGATCAGATGAACATAGTCATCTGGGTATGGCCATACACTTTCTCAACCATCTCATCCAGGGGGCCCCTTCAGAACATCACACTCCTAAAACAAGGAGACGGCAATCCTATATCTATCACTAGTGCCCTAACATGACTCATGCTCATTATCCAAAATAGTCTATAATCATTATGTTTCAAATGATATTGAACTATCTCAAAACAATGCCAATCATCATTTAGAAACACAAGTGATCTCAAGTCAGAGGACACATGCTACTTGTTTGCATACAAGGATTATTCACATTGTGACAAGCAATTGAATATCCTAGTAGGGTCTGTCCAGTACATCCAATGTACCCATGAGTCTACATCTTATTCCATGCTCGAAGCATCCTATAAGATTAGAACACATATTAGTCTCAATCATATCAAGGCTGTCTCATGTTCACCAAGATATCTCGACTAAGGACAATACTGCATATCAGCCTAGCTGAACAGCATCGAGACATTATTCAGAAGTATACGCATTGCAGCAGATAATGTAACAGCCTGAATAACAACCATTGCCTTTATAAACATAGAGTTTATACATGATACTGAAATAATCCCAAGGCCTCAAACATTAGCCTTAAGGGCATACCCCAACACCAAGATGAAAACATTGAAAATGAAAAAATAAGCCATAAACTTAAAAGGACAAGACAAAAATGGCTAAGGTATTACTCATCAAACAACAAAACAACTTGTTAGAGAATGTCACTTTTCCTTCTCCTCCTCACTTGCCTGAGCTTTACACCATGCCCCTACTGTCTTTACAGCTTTAAACCATGCCCCTAGTGTCTTTGTTACCTCACTTTATTCTCGAGGTTTGCTCACCCATTTTTTTAGTATGACTTGGAGAACTATTTTGTTTAAGGATTTCATTTGATTTGAAATAGTTTTTCATATTTTCTATTTTTTTTTGTTTTCTCTATTTCATGAGTAGATAATTTGAGCAAAATTCTATATAAAGATGTTGAAAAATGGGGGCAGTATTGTGCATGGCATTCATGCAACAATGATGTCGACTAATCTTGTTTTGTAGAATAAAATTATTTGTAACTTTCCCCATACAGGATTTAGTGAAAACGAGAACTGCAAGCATGTGATTAGGTATGATTTTTTATTTTTTACTTTAATTTTGAATTAAAATATTTATAATTTAATTTTTTTATTGTGATCTTAATATATTAATTGTTATATTTTTATATGCTATTTAATATCATTGTTATACTCACATTTTTCTATAATGTTTACTTCAAGACACAAAGAAATTTAATGATGGGATTTTTTAAAAATGCAAGCAAGATGCCTAATGAACATGGAGAAGCGAATGTTAGGCACAAAGATGGGCCTTACTGAAAAATGGAACATCTTGGGAATTTCCTCAAAGTTTTCTTTCACACTAGAAAGAAGCAGTTGTTTTAAGAGGAGGAATTATCCTAGATATGAGAATAAAAGAAGAGATGGTAGACAATGTGAGAGGAGTTTTCTCCTTAGGAAATGCACTGCCTACAAATTTCTCATGTGTGTGATAAATCACTATGAAGAAATAAATCGTAAAGGCTACCCATGTGACATTTTTTTTCCTTGATACTTCCTTCAATGATTGTACAACGTTGAATTATTGAAAATACGACATAGCTATATAGTGTTTTCTTTTTAGAAACAAAATCAACTGTTGAATAAAGAAACTATTTTCTTTGTTGCTTACCTGCACATAGGGGTGAACAAATGGTACCAATAACAAAGTACCGTGCCGGCACTGGTACTTCGGTAGTTTGAGAGTTTGGTACCAGTACAGGTACCCAAAATATAATTTCAGGAAATCCTGAACTCCCGAATTACTGAATTTTTTTATTTTTATTTTTAATTTTTTTCTTCTCTTCTTCCTTCTCCTCCTCCCCTTCCCCTTCCCCTTCCTCTCCTTCTTTTCCTCCTCTCCTCTTCTCCTTCCTCTTCTTCTTTTTCTTCTTCCTCTTTTTCTCTTATCTTCTTTTTCTCCTCTCATAGCTTCGGTTCTTCGAGAATTTTCCAAAATTAATTTTAGGATTTCGGTACTAAAAATCAAATTTTGCTTCTGAATGCTCACCCCTACCTGCACATGTAAATACCTTAAAGTTTTCTCCAATAGCTTTCTATCCTGAAGATAGTCAGTCACACACACATGGTAACATGCCTCTTTAGAAGATTCAAGAATCAAGGACAAAGAATACAAGGTTCAAAAGATGCAATAATCAAGGATTGAAGATCTCATTTCCATGTTTTGTAATCTTCTATAAAATACTAACCAAAGCAAAAATAAAGTGGAAGGCAAAAATGAAAAAGAAGGTAAGCCAAACATTGGAAGAACACAAGATCCAAGATGAAAAGATTGAAAATGAGAAAATAAGCCATAAACATAATACGACAAGACAAAAATGGCTAAGGTATTACTCACTAGAACAATAGACACTGATTGTTGGAGAAGGGGACTTTACCTTCTCCTCCTCACTTGCCTAAGCTTTACACTATGCCCCTAATGTCTTTGCAGCTTTACACCATGCCCCTAGTGTCAATGTTACCTCACTTGATCCTCAAGGTTTGCTCACACATTTTTTACTATCAGTTGGAGAACTATTTTGTTTAAGGATTTCCTTTGATTTGAAATAGTTTTTTATATTTTTTTTATTTTTTTGTTTTCTCTATTTTATGGGTAGATAATTTGAGCAAAATTCCATATAAAGATGTTGAAAAAAGGGGGAGCACTGATTTGCATGGTGTTGATACTACACTGATGCTGACTAATCATGTTTTGCAGAATAAAATATTTTAAAAATTATTTTTAACTTTTCCCATACAGGATTTAGTGGAACACGAGAAGTGCAAGCATGTGATTAGGTATGATTTTTTAATTTTTTACTTTAATTATGAATTAAAATATATATAATTTGATTTTTTATAATGATCTTAATATATTAATTATTATATTTTTGATATGCTATTTAATATCATTGTTATACCCACATTTGTCGATAATGTTTATTTCAAGTCACACATAAATTGAATTCAAGATGCTTAATGAACATGGAGAAGTGAATGTTAGGCACAAAGATGTGGGTGGGGGGTCCTTATGAAAAATGGAAAATCCTATGACTTGCCTCAAAGGTTTCTTTGACACTAGATATGAGAATGAAAGAAGAGATGGTAGACAATGTGACAGGAGTTTTCCCCTTGGAAAATGCACTACCTACAAATTTCTCGTTTGTGTGATAAATCGCTATGAAGAAATAAATAGTAAAGGCTGCCCATGTGATATTTCTTCCTTGATAATTCTTCCAATGATTGTACAACTTTGAACTATTGAAGATACACCATGGTTAGATACTAATTTCTTTTTAGAAACAAAATGAGCTGTTGAAGAATGAATCTATTTTGTTTCTTTCTTACATGCACATAGGGGTGAGCAAATGGTACTAGTACCGAAGTACCGTACCAGCACTAGTACTTTGGGAGTTTGAGAGTTTGGTACTAGTACCGAACTTTAGTTCTGGATTATAGTACTGGTACAGGTACCCCAAATATGAGTTCGGGAAATCCTGAACTCCCAAAGCACTGAATTTTTTTATTTATTTTTTTTCTTTTCTTCCTTCTCCTCCTCCTCCCCTTACCCTTCCTCTTCCTCCTCTTCTTTGTCTTCTTCCTCTTTTCCTCATCTCTTCTTTTTCTCCTCTTGTAACTTTGGTACTTCACGAATTTTCCAAAATTAATTTCAGGATTTCAGTACTAAAAATCAAACTTTGCTTCTGAATACTCACCCATACCTACACATGTAGATGCCTTAAGTTCTCTCCAATAGCTTTCTATCCTAAAGATAGTCAGTCACATGCACATGGTCTCATGCCTCTTTAGAAGATCCAACAATCAAGGACAAAGAACAGAAGGTCCAAAAGATACAATAATCAAGGATTGAAGATATCATTTCCATATTTTGTAAGCATCTATAAAATACTAACCAAAGCAAAAAAAAACAAAGCGGAAGGCAAAAGTGAAAAAGAAGGTATGGCAAACATTTGAAGAACACAAAATCCAAGATGAAAACATTGAAAATGAAAAAACGAGCCACAAACATAATAGGACAAAACAAAAATGGCTAAGGCAATACTCACTAGAATAATAAACATTGATTATTGGAGAAGGGGACTTTTCTTTCTCCTCCTCACTTGCCTAAGCTTTACACCATGCCCCTAACGTCTTTGTAGCTTTTTGCCATGCCCCTAGTGTCATTGTTACCGCACTCGATCCTCAAGGTTTGCTCACACATTTTTTAATTCATTTGGAGAACTATTTTGTTTAAGGATTTAATTTGATTTGAAATATTTTTTTATATTTTTAAATTTTTTTTGTTTTCTCTATTTCATGGGTAGATAATTTGAGCAAATTTCCGTATAAAGACGTTAAAAAAAAAGGGGACAATGTTGTGCATGGTGTTGATGCTACAATGATGCTAACTAATCTTATTTTTCAGAATAAAATATTTGATAAAATTATTTTTAACTTTCCCCATACAGGATTTAGTGGAAACGAGAAGTGCAAGTATGCGATTAGGTATGATTTTTTTATTTTTTACTTTAATTTTGAATTAAAATATATATAATTTGATTTTTTTTATAGTGATCTTAATATATTAATTGTTATATTTTTGATATGTTATTTAATATCATTGTTATACTCACATTTGTCTATAATGTTATTTCAAGACACATAAATTTAATGATGAGATTTTTTTTTAAAATGCAAGCAAGAAGCTTATTGAACATGGAGAAGTGAATGTTAGGCGCAAATATCAGGGGCCTTATGAAAAATGGAACATCCTGGGACTTGCCTCAAAGTTTTCTTTGACGTTGGAAAGAAGCAGTCGTTTAAAGAGAAGGAATTATCCTAGATACAAGAATAAAAGAAGAGATGGTAGACAATATAACATGGGTTTTTTCCTCGGAAAATACACTACCTACAAATTTCTCGTTTGTGTGATAAATCACTATGAATAAATAAATAGTAAAGGCTGCAATGTGACATTTTTTCCTTAATACTTCTTTCAATGATTGTACAACTTGCAACTATTGAAGTTACGCCTTGGTTATATACTATTTTCTTTTTAGAAACAAAATGAACGGTTGAAGAATGAAACTATTTTATTTGTTGCTTTCCTGCACATAGGGGTGAGCAAATGGTACCAGTACTGATGTACCATATCGGCACTAGTACTTCAGAAGTTCAAGAGTTTGGTACCGGTACCGAACATTAGTTTGGGATTGCGGTACCGGTACAGGTACCCCAAATGTAGTTCCCAAAATCCTAAACTCCCAAAGTATTGAATTTTTTCATTTTTTTTTTCTTCTCTTCTTCCTTCTCCTCCTCCTCTCCTTCCCCTTCCCCTTCCTCTTCCTCTTCTTCCTCTCCTCTAATTCAGGAGGACCCTCCTCGGCAGCTCCAAAACCAGAGAAACATGGTCATTCTGTGGACTTTCCTCCAGTCAAGGTTCCACCTCCCTTAAAAAGTTCAAAAGGGCCTAATGCAACCACAATAAGGTGATCTCAACGTTCAAGTCAACCACCAAATCGGTACATGGGTGTCATCAGTCCATTATCAGCCCACATGGAGGTATTGCGGCCCATGTGCTTGGCACCCCGGCCACCTGAAAACCCGGTCAACGATCACTACCGCAACCAGTTGACCAACATGGCCCAAGAACAAGCTATCATAGTGATGAATTAGCCCACCATTAGCAAATTCTGTTGTTTCATCGTTGTGTGCTCTAAGATGGTTGGACGGACCAATCGTAGCCCAGAAGGCCCAGCCCATGCGCCCAGCTTTAGACTCCCTCATCTACTTTAGTTGGTAGTAGTTAGTATGAGTTAGTTAATGCTCGCATCAGCAGCATCTTGAGTGCTTTTAGTTGGTTAGAGTAGGTAGTCATGCTTGTGGTGTGTTATTCCCTAGTCATGCTTGTTGTGTGATATTCCCTAGTCATGCTTGTAGTGTGATATTCCCTCCCTTACTCTATAAAAGGGAGCTGGAGTTTAGTTTGTTCCTTAGCTTTCTTGTGTGATAGGAGCTCACTTCGGAGAGGTTAGAGTGTGGAGCAAGGTGTGTCATCCTTGGCTTGGTCTCAATTCCTTGCCTACCGGTTGTAATCGTCTTTCATTGTTGGAGTATGCCCTTAAGGCTAATGTTTGAGGCCTTTGGGATTGTAAAAGTATTATGTAATAAACTCTTATGTTTATGAAAGGCATGGTTATTATTCAGGTTGTTACCTTGTCTGCTGCAATGAGTGTGCTTCTGAATAATGTCTCAAAGCTGTTCAGCTAGGCTGACAGGCTGTATGTCCTTAGTCGAGATATCTTGGTGAACATGAGACAGCCTTGATATGATGGAGACTAATATGAGTGCTAATCTTATAGGATGCTTCGAGCATGGAATAAGATGTAGACTCATGGGTACATTGGATGTACTGGACAGACCCTACTGGGATATTCCATTGCTTGTCACAATGTGAATGATCCTTGTAAGCAGCAAGTGGCACATGTCCTCTGACTTGAGATCACTTGTGTTTCTAAATGATGATTGTCATTGTCTTGAGGTAGTTCAATATCATTTGAAACATAATGATTATAGACTATCTTGGATGGTGAGCTTGAGTCAGGTTAGGGCACTTGTGATAGATAAAGGATTGCCGTATCCTTGTTTAAGGAGTGTGATGTTCTAAAGGGCCCCCTTTATATGAGATGATTGAGGAAGTGTATGGCCATACCCAGATGACTATGTTCATCTGATCTAATCATGCTCATCGTGTTGGAGTTACAAGCTTGACATGCTTGTCCAATAAGAACATCCAGTGGCAAAGGATAAATGTATGCCTTGTGAATAGAGTCACACTTGTGCCTTGGTTTGGGAGTAGTCTTGGAAGACTCTTTCCTTTATATCGGGAGACAGTGATGTGTTGCTAGATACCCCTCACTGATCGTGATAACGTAAGTTATCGTTACCGACATTTAGAGGAAACCCTCAGGGTCGCACAATATGATGATATGGCTTACTTGAGTCAGATCGTGTGGACTGAATTCTTTGGGTTCAGTTTAAGGGGATTTAATCTCTGATTGTAAGTGAGATCTAGCCTGATCATGTTTGATTGATTAGGGCTTGAGATCGGTAAGCTTGGATCGAGAGAGATGATGCTAGATCGAAGAGATCAGGGGCATCAGGTGATGAACGGTTAGATCATGAGCCTTGGGGTTCAATATGGTCTAGACCACATGGCTTGAGCCATTTCGGTTTGGTTCATGAACCAAAGTCGATTGAAACGGTTTAGCTTGAACCGGTTCACAATTGTGAACGCATGGTTCAATGCTCAAATGCGTTTGAGGTTGGCTTGAGCGCATGGCATGATGAGCTTCCATTTATGGAAAGTCATCATGGCCGGTTTCACAAAAAAACGCCTAAACGCATAAGCGTTTGTGCTCTTCTCTTGAACGCCTTGGACAATTTCGTTGGGGTGTGGTTGACGACGAGAAGGAGAGGCTAGGCAAGTGAAGCTCTCGGCAACAAGGAGATTCATCATCCCCTTCCATTCGACAAGAAGGCTTGAGGGTCTTGCTAGCACAAGAGATCTCAAGGAAGTGAGCATCTTCATCTTGTGTGTGGGCTTGTGGAGGAGACCTAGTTTGATCTCTTCTTCCAAACCGACTTCCAAATCCATGGCGTTGGTATGATTCCTTTTCATAACATAAGTTGATCTTATAGATTCATATGCGATCTTGAAACCCTTTTTCCGCAAAGCTTGTTAGAATTGCAAGTTTAGGGTTTCTCCCCTATGATAAAGGGATCCTACATTCATTTCAAAGAAGTAAATCGCACTGCCAGTGCATTAGGTCCGCCTATTTTTAGATTTTTGTTGTATTGTTCTTGCTTGATTTCCTTACCCACGGGCATCCATAAATGGGAGATGTGAAACGTTCCTTGGCTTTGGTGTGACCGCAGGTTCATAGGCGCACGAGCTAAGTCACCGCTAAGTCTGCTGCCCTTGTTGCCGTGTTGTGCTTAAATCGCTCACTAAGAGAGGTTAGTAAGTTTCATTTTCATAGTTGGTTGGGTGTCGTTGGTTTCTTTGTCGTGCGTGTTGCCCCGAAAACGTATTCATCGCTGTCATTCGCATTGTTTCTTACTGGTTTTCTCTTTGCTCATTTTTTGACACGCTTTTACTTCCCTCATCTCAAGACCCTCTCACATTTTCTGATCATAATCTCATAAACCCCTAGAGTACAGAACCAAGGACCAACCCACTTATAGTAGTTGCATCAAATTTGGTATCAGAGGCAAGTTGCGCATTCAATTCTTATTGTTTGCACAATTCATATTAGTAGTAATATGGGGATTTTTGCTGATCGTATGTCTTTTATGTTGTATGAACCTATTTTGGAGAACAGGGTATTTGAGAAGGAACTTTTGAGCCATACAGAGAACTTCATGGCCAGGTGAACCCTATGGGGTTCGACCGTGAAGTCTACTATATTCAGGTACTGCACTTTTCCTCCAGAGGACTTCACTGGCAGGTGAACCCCACGGGGTTCACCCATATTTCTGACCGAGGCAAAATCATCCAGAGTGCTTCACAGCCAGGTGAACCTGACGGGGTTCACCGGTGATTTCAATTTTCCCTCTGTCGTATTTATGGTAAGTCACGGCTAGGGTTTTACCCAACCCCGTGCGCTGTCACCCCTTTCCTCCCGATCCTCGTTCTCCAGGCGAACTTTCGTCTCCTCGACACCTTTGGAAGATCTCTTCCTCCCAGATCTAAATTTCCCCCAAGGTTAAAGCCCTCTAGATCAACGATTTGCAACAGTTTCTAGTTTTTCTTTCTGTTCAAGGGTTTTTCTACCACCATTTCTTCGTCTCGCCACCAGCCTCTACAGCTTCTTCCGACCGGCCTTTTTCTTCTCTACAACTCCACCTAAGATCTTGGATGAGTTCTCTTGCTCTAGCATGGCACCAAAATGCAACATATTGGTTTCTCGGCGCCATGATCTGCGCCCTGTGTCCGACTCATCAACTGACGACGAGTACACACCTTCGCTGCCTTTGCATCCTCCTCAGCCATGCCGTCAAAGTGCTCAGCCAACACCTCCTCCTTCACGCAGGCAAGTGTCATCTTCCCGCCAGCCGCCAGCATCTGCTCTACCACCGAACGAGTTTGGTATCATCTTCCACAATGCGGAGCAGGAAGAGTGATACAACCTACCCCTCAATTGCAAGGTGATCAACACTCGTTACCTCGACAGAGGGACATTGAACATGCTGGGACTTCATGAGGACGTGGAGTTCATGTACTCCAACATCGGTTGGGAGCAAATCATGCATATGGCACCTCCCACATACGTTGAGATCACACTCGAGTTTTTCAGTTCTGTCGACGTGAAGGCTGATACTATCCTCGATCAAGACCCCGGGAGACTCACTTTCCAGATGGGAAACATCGAGCACTCCCTTTCCCTATCGCAGTTGCATGGCATTTATGGCTTCCCGAAGCCTTGCACGCATGTGTCCCCGATGGAGTACAACGCGCAGAGTTTCTGGGAGGTGATTACGAACGAACACATATACTCTGCGCATGTTGCTCGGGTGTCCAGCATCTGCAACCCTGCCATCCGATATGTCCATCGCGTTCTCACCCACACTATCTTTGGCCGTGGGGAAAACGATGGTATGGTGCGCCAGTCAGAATTGTTTTACTTATGGTGTATGCTGCATTCTTTCAGGGTTAACTTGGGCTATTATTTGGCTAAGCAATTTAGCCGAGTCACCCACTCGCGTAAGGGGGTGATCGTCATGGGTGGTTTAGTCACCCCATTGGCTGTTTCCCTAGGGGTTATCCCCTATGGTACCATGGAAGCAAGTGGGAACAACCGGCTCGAAATCGAGTCGTGTGTTTCCATGAAACTCATCATTCGCCAAGGTGACTCCTATTGCCTTATATTTAAAGGAAGCTAGTTTTATCTCCCGCTGCTGAACACTGAGTGCACCACAGTGCGCGTGCAAGCAAACTGGCGTATATAGCCCGTCGCAGACCCTCAGCCCGACCCAGTTGACACGACACCCCCAACCCCTAATGCTTTCCATTTTGGTGGTTCCTCTTCTACCGGGTTGATGATGGACATCCTCTAGGAGATACGTGAGGAGCAGCTTCACCAGAGGGAAGTGCAGGATCAGATGGAGTCCACTCTTTCCTATATGCGCCAGGAGCACTCCACACGTTGGGAAACTATGGAGGCAGGAATGCAACGATAGCATAAGATGATGAGTTCTGTTTTGGGAGAAGCTCTCTTCTATGGATGAGAGGCTTGCCTTTCTTTCCGAGGAAAATATGGCGCAGGTTATAGATTCTTCCAAGGAGGAGCAGCGCGACTATTCTTCTCGCGCTAAGGGCAAGAGTTCTAGGGCTTCTGGCTCTAAATCACGAAGGAAAAAGTAGCCTCCTCAATGCCCGTTCTCCCACCTACTCTTCTCACATATACGGCTTCGCATAGAGGACTATGCGATATCTAGAGTGGGTGAGCTGTCTCCTCTATTGTTCTTTACCCTTTGCTGCCATTTGACTTATTACTTTTGCTAGTTCATGTTCTTGATGTTTAACTTAAATTGACTGATTGTTTATTTGGCATTGTACTTATATGCCTCCATTCGAGGGCCTAGTCCCATCTTCAAGCCCCTCAACAGTGATGTGTACTATTCGAATTTCTTCCATGCATTGTCCTAGTATTTTGTGATGATCCCTATTATTTTGATGTTAATATATGCATGCTATATCATCTGGATATATTTTGATGTTGTGGTTCAAAATTTAGTTATCTGTCCACCATTCTTTGGTGTAATAGTTTTGATCCTATGATAGCCAGGTCTGATCATTGAGTTTGAATTCATGTTTGGTTTGAAGTAATCATAATTCGTTGAATGCAACATTTGATTAGAAAATATTTTGTGATCGTATCTATTTACTCTATTATTTTGAAACCTTACGATTTGGGTTGCTCTAGACTGTTTATTAGTGGGTCAAATATTTCTGAGAATGTTTAAAGAATATATGCCAGTAGTATGCTTGTAAATTCATATTGGGTTACGCGTCTACTTATTCATTCCTTGAAGTCCTTTCTCTTGTTGGGAGAAAACTGCATTTGTAATATGTTGAAAAGCTTTATCTGCACCAACAATTCTATGATTCTACCATAAAAAAAACTCTTAGATTCCTCTACTTGGCACTGCGAAAAATTGGCAGTGGTACCTAAGTACATGAGTTAAAATCTAAGGGAGACTCCTCTACTTAGCACTGCGAAAAATTGACAGTGGTACCTAAGGACATGAGTTGAAGTATGATATCATTATTAGCCATTGGAGTTTTACATTTTGACAGATACAATTGAGTTGATCCCAACAGGTAGATTTGGATGGACTGGACTAGCATGAGTAATGAATATGCTTAATTGAGTTTTTTGTTTACTGCTAGCTGAGATCTTCAACTTCTGGAAATTGTGGGACCAAACTACTTAATGTTCTATGACACCTGATCACTTGGTTTCTTCTGATTAGGTAATGGATAACTAGTAGATGTTTTTCTGATTTGGATGTATATTTTCAACTAGAATGATTACTTTCATACCTTTCATGCAATTCACCTATTTTATTGCTTGAGGACAAGCAAAGATTTAAGCTTGGGAGTGTTTGATGCCTTGCATTTTAACAGTAATTTCTAGTATTATTTCATCTCAAATTTAGGCTTATTTCAATGTTTTCATACTCCATTGAGACTTCTTTATTTGATTGCTTTGGAATCTTCACTTTTTCTCTTTTTTGTGGAATTTCAGGTAATATCACAATTTTGAAGTCTTTTGAAGATTTTAAAGTCATGGGGTGATTCCTTATGAGAAAACAAAGCTGCATGTCAAATTTGGTCCCAATCGGAGCTACTTTGAAAAATACGGCTAGGTGAACCCGGCGGGGTTCACCGGTGCTTTCGCCAGATGACCAAAACTCCACAGAACACTTGACAGCATAGTGAACCCGGTGGGGTTCACCCGTGATTCTCACACAGGAAGTTTCCGCAGAAATGTACAGTACACTTCACTAGCTGGTGAACACGGCGAGGTTCACCGGTGATTCTTACCTGAAAGAACTGCACAGTAGACTTCACCGCCTGGTGAACCTGACGGGGTTCACTCATGATCGTAACCCTACAGTTTGATCTTTACTCGGTTTTCTTTCGATTCCGAACTCTAGAGAAATCCAAAAAAGGCAAGAAGACATGTTTTGGAAAGCTAACATAGAGATGAATCCAAAGAATATAAAAGCCCTTTCTATTATTTCCAAATCAGCGCACGAAGCAGCTAGGCGAATAGAACAGGCGACATAGCATTTTTGGGGCGATTCTGAGAGATTGGAGTGTCAGATCTTCACAATTTTTGGGGATCTTGTTCGATTCATCCTCTCCTTCCTCTCCAAAACATTTTGTAGTATTTTTCCTGACATTTTAGATAGATTTATGTGAGCTTTCATGACTATTGTAGTGTAAAACCCTTTTTCGGGACTTGGTTGAAGCCCACTGAATTCTTTCATGCAATTTTAACTTGATTCTATTATTTTGAAGTTTGTATGAGCATATTTTACCTTAGCATAGTTATTTCATGATATTGCTTTGGCCGCGTAGTATCGTGTGGTAATCGACGCGATCCTGACCGAGAGGAGGATCGTGTTGGCAGATTCCCTAGGTAGAACTTGCGAATCCTTGACACGAGAGTGCTTAGATTTCGCTCAAGGGTAACATAATCGTCCTTCGAACTCATTGGCTATATTTAGAATGATCCACCGTGAGAGTAGGAGATCCTCTAGATAAGCACTAGGGTGTACCGATCGAGAGGGGGCATCCTATACTTTTGGAGGATTCCTTTTGCAATATTATGAACTCTTGTAATAGATAACTTTTAATGTAGTTAGATTCGTCAATGTGGTGGATACCGAAGTCCCAATCTCTCTCTATAGATATCTACTGCATCGTTGTGATTGACTTTCTCGTTCTCGCTTACTATTTGCAAAAACCCCATTTTGAATCACTTAGCTATCAAGACTTAGATTTTCTAGTACTTAACCTTGTTCCATGTTGGTTCGACAATCTTTTATATTAGTTTGATATTACCGTGCACTTGTGGGACGTATCAACAACTACTTTGAGTGGTGCACCATGCCCCAACACCTGTGCGTCAACTTTGCGTGCCTCCTCCTAGAGGGTCCAGCTCGTCTGCATTGGGCAAATGTAGAACAACAACTAGAGCAGGATGCCCTCCCACCCATTACACCGTGGGATGAAATGAAGTACCGCCTCTACGAGCGGTATGTTCTCCCCTCATATAGGCAGCGCCTCTTGGACCAATACAGTAGCATACACCAGGTATCCGGTACCATTGCTGATTATAGACTAGCCTCTGACACATTAGCACTTAGGTGCAACTTGAGAGAGGACCCCGAGTTTACCCTGTCTTGATTCAAGAATGGACTCCGATCGGAGATCCGAAGAGCCCTACCTACCTATAAATCAAATAGTTTGGACCATACATTCTAGCGAGCTCTAGACATTGAGCAAGACTTGCGCTTTGCTACTAGGGGCAGTGAGTTGGTACCTTCTAGACGACCCTCAGCTGTTGGTCCCCCACTTATTCATTCTAGAGCCAAGCGTGCAGAGCCGCAATACACCCAAGTTGTCCGTGAGGCACACTCGGAGCCCCATCATGCTCCAACTGTTCATGACCCCCCTATGCGTCCTACACCCGATGCCCTCCTCATCGCCTTTCATGGGAGGAAAAGGGCAAGGCCCCATCTCATGGGCCCGCGATCTGTGTGAATTGTTTCAACTGTCTCCAACCCAGCCGTTATTCGAAGGATTGCCCCAAGCGTCCTACCCATGTTGATAAGAGTCAGCCTCAGTTGGCTGCTATGACCCGTGAGTGCACTGAGCGTGACATTGAGCCTGAGTGCTATACTAGTGAGGATGAGTCGGGTCAGCCCACACTTGCGGTTGTTTGGTGTACTCTAGTGCAAACCGCTCCCTCCAAGGATCGGAGGCACACTGGTATTTTCATGACTTACATCAAATGCAATGGGCATTCATGTAAGATCGTTATTGATAGGGGTGGTAGCCTGAATGTAGTGTCATGCACCGCAGTTACCCGGTTCAATCTTGCACTTGAACCCCACCCGAAGCCGTATTCCATCGCTTAGGTTGACACATCGAGCCTATTGGTCACCCACCATTGTCAGGTTCCCATTATTTCTGGGGACTATAGGGAGAAAGTTTGGTACGACGTGGCAACTATGGATGTTGCCCACGTGTTGTTGGGTCGCCCTTGGCTATACGACCTTGACATGGTCCACTATGGCTGGTCGAACACTTATGTCTTCGACGACAATGACTAGAAAATCCGGCTCAACCCAACCCCACCCAAAGAGTTGCGTACATCAATGTCTAAGGGCATGATTGTGCCCTTGAAACCTATTGCAATTGTGTCCATAATGTGCACCCCAGCGCAGATCCGCGAAGCTAGTGAGACCAAGGTAGTCTATGCCCTGATGTAGCGTGAGGCGGTGGACCTATCGCCTCATGCCGAGATGGGCCCTCCAGCTGACATCGCCCCCCCTCTTATCTGAGTTTAGCAACATCTCACCCGAGGATCTACCTTATGGACTCCCCCTAGAAAGGGAGATCCAACATGGGATAGACTTTGTGCCTGGAGCCCCTCTCCCAAACTTGCCCCACCATAGACTCAACCCCACTGAACATGCCTAGTTGCAGCGTCAAGTGGATGAACTTCTCACCAAGGGGTACATCCGTGAGAGCCTTAGCCCATGCGCTGTCCCCGCCCTGCTCACGCCCAAGAAGGATGGATCTTAGCACATGTGCATACATAGTCGAGCCATTAATAAGATCACTGTCAAGTATTGGTTCCCCATACCCTATCTTGACAACATGCTCGATTTGGTTTCGGGTTCATCATGGTTTACCAAGTTGGACCTCCGGGGTGGATATCACCAGGTCCGCATCCGTGAGGGTGACGAATGGAAAACTGTGTTCAAGACCAAGGATGGTCTGTATGAGTGGTTATTCATGCCCATTGTCTTAATGAATGTGCCCTCCACATTCATGAGGCTGATGAGTTAGGTCCTCAATGCCTACATGGGCAAATTCCTAGTCATCTACTTTGACGACATTCTGATCTTCAGCCGCACCCAAGAGGAGCACCTAGAGCATCTTCGCTCTACCTTTGAGATTATCCGGAAGAAGCGCCTCTTCCTTAACACGAAGAAGTGCACCTTCATGGCCACCTAAATCCACTCTCTAGGGTACATAGTGTCTGACCAGGGTCTCTCTGTTGACCCCGCCAAGATTAAAGCCATTCGACATTGGCCTGAGCCTCGCACTGTTTCTAAAGTTCACAGTTTCTTAGGTCTTGCTAGGTTCTACCATCGATTCATCCATGGGTTTAGCACTATTGCTACCCCCATTAACCCAGTGTCTGTCGAAAGAAGACTTCGAGTGGACACCGGTCACTCAGCGTGCCTTTGAAGCCCTTAAGGATGCCCTTACTACAGGCCATGTTATTTGGTTTCCAGACTTTTCTAAAGTCTTTGAAGTCACATGCGATGCCTCCGGTACTGGGATCGAAGGAACTCTGAGCCAAGAAGGCCACTCGATTGCCTTCTTTGGCCAAAAACTGAACGCTATTCGGTAGCGGTACTCCACATACGATAAAGAATTCTATGCCATTGTCCAATCGTTAAGGCAGTGAAGGCACTATTTACTCCATCGTGAGTTCGTCCTATATAGTGACCACCAGGCCTTATCCTTTTTGAGCGCCCAAAAGAAGTTGGGTGCCCGGCATGCCAAGTGGGTGGAGTACTTGCAACAGTACTCTTCTGTGATTAATCATAAGGCGGGTAAGGAGAATATTGTAGCGGACGCCCTGAGCCAAGTAAGGACCCTTTTGTGTGTTATGCGTACCTGGGTCAATACCTTCGCTTATGTTAAAGATGAGTACCCTAGCTGTCCTAATTTTGGTGTCATCTATACTCGCCTGAGCGAGTATAAGGATGTCAAGTTGCCTTACCAGTTGTGTGAGGGTTTTTTGTTCTTTAGGTACCGATTGTGTATTCCCCGGTCCTCCCTTCGCGACCACCTTCTGTTAGAGTTGCATGCGGGTAGCGTTGCCGGCCACCATGGATGTGATAAGACATTTGAGATGGCCGAGGAGCGCCTATTTTGGCCCTCCTTGCGCAAGGACATAGAGCGCATCGTCCGCCACTATGACACTTGTCAAATGGCTAAACCTCGACCCTCGAACACTGGTCTATACACCCCACTACCCATTTCTGAGGGTCCATAGAGAGAGCTCAGCATGCACTTCATCCTGGGGTTGCCCTGCACTGCGTCTTGATTCGATTCCATTTATGTCATAGTGGACCGGTTTTCCAAGATGGCTCATTCCATCCCCTGTTCTAGGATAGCGGATGCGTCCCACGTAGCCCATTTGTTCGTTAGGGAGGTAGTTCGCCTCCATAGCTTCCCACTCTCTATAGTGTCCGATCGCAATACCCACTTTGTGAGCCACTTTTGGTGATCACTGTGGGCACTATTAGGGACCACCCTTAAGTTTTCTACGGCCTATCACCCCTAAATAGATGGTCAAACTGAGGTTGTTAACTGGAGTTTGGGTAATTTGCTCCGATGTCTCATTGGTGATCACCCTAAGAGTTGGGACACTATGCTTCCTGTTGCCGAATTCGCGTATAATAGTGTGGTCAATCGGTCTACCGGTCTAAGTCCCTTGCAAGTGGTCCTTGGACATCAACCACGAAAACCTATTGACTTGCATGACCTTCCCATGGAGTCCCATCTTTCGGAGTATGCATTTTCCTTTGCCAGTCATATCATGAGTTTGCATGAGGAAGTTCGGCATCAGATCTTTTTGGGCAACACTCTGAATGCTCTGAAGGCCACTCCACTTTAGTGCAGGTGATCTTGTGTGGGTGTGCATCCACCCAATGCGAGTGGCAAATTGGGTGTATTTTAAGCTACAAGCATAGTACATGGGGCCCCATGCAGTACTACAGTAGGTAGGCTCCAACGCCTATGTCCTTGATCTACTAGAAAGCATGGGGATCCACCCCGTTGGAGGAACCCCTTGCCACCTGTGAGCATCCCCTTAGTTCTTCGGTGGAGAACTCTTCAAACCAGGGGGATTGATGCAGGAGGACCCTCCTCGGCAGCTCCAGAACTAGAGAAACATGGTCATTCTGTGGACTTCCCTCCAGACAAGGTTCTACCTCCCTTAAAAAGTTCAAAGGTGCCCGACACAACCACGATAAGGCGATCTCAATGTTCAAGTCAACCACCAAATCAGTACATGGGCGTCATTAGTCCATTATCATCCCACACGGAGGTATTGCGGCCCATGTGCTTGGCACCCCAAAAACCTGAAGACCCGGTCAACAATCGCTACTGCATCCAGTTGACCAACACGGCCCAAGAACAAGCTAGCATAGTGATGAATCAGTCCACCATTAGCAAATTTTGCTGTTTCATCATCGCAAGCTCCGAGATGGTTTGACGGCCCAATCGTAGCCTAGAAGGCCCAACCCAGCCCAGAAGGCCCAGCCAGCTTTAGACTCCCTCATCAACTTTATTTTGTAGTAGTTAGTATGAGTTAGTTAATACTCGCATTAGCATGCTTGCATCAGCAGCAACTTGACTGCTTTTAGTTAGTTAGAGTAGGTAGTTATGCTTGTGGTGTGTTATTCCCTAGTCAAGCTTGTAGTGTGATATTCCCTAGTCATGCTTGTGGTGTGATATTCCCTCCCTTACACTATAAAAGGTAGCTGGAGTTTAGTTTGTTCCTTGCCTTTCTTGTGTGATTGGAGCTCACTTTGGAGAGGTTAGAGTGTGGAGCAAGGTGTGTGATCCTTGGCTCGGTCTCGATTCCTAGCCTACCGGTTGTAATCATCTTTCATTTCAAAGAAGTAAATCGCACTGCCGGTGTGTTAGGTTCACCTATTTTCAGATTTTTGTTGTGTCGTTCTTGCTTGATTTCTTTACCCACGGGCATCCATACGTCGGAGACAAGGAACATTCCTTGGCTTTGGTGTGACCGCAGGTTCATAGGCGCGCGAGCTGAATCGCCGCTAAGTCTGTTGCCCTTGTTGCTATTTTGTGCTTAAATTGCTCGCTAAGAGAGGTTAGTGAGTTTCATTTGCATAGTTGGGTGTCATTGGTTTCTTCGTCATCCGTTGCCCCGAAAACGGATTCATCACTATTTTTCACATTGTTTCTCGCTGGTTTTCTCGTTGCTCATTTTCCGACACACTTTTACTTCCCTCGTCTGAAGACCCTCTCACGTTTTCCGATCATCGTCTCATAAACCCCTAGAGTACGGAGCTAAGGACCAACCCACCTATAGTAGTTGCATCATCCTCCTTTCCTCTTTTCCTTCCTCTTCTTCTTTTTCTTCTTCCTATTTTCCTCTTCTCTTCTTTTTCTCCTCCCACAACTTCGATTCTTCAGGAATTTTCCAAAATTTATTGTGGGATTCGGTACTAAAAACTCAAACTTTGCTTCTAAATGCTCACCCCCTACCTTCACATGCGAATGCCTTTATGTTTTCTCTAATAGCTTTCTGTCCTGAAGATAGTCAGTCACACACACAAGGTCTCATGCCTCTTTAGAAGATCCAACAATCAAGGATAAAGAATAGAAGGTACAAAAGATGCAACAATCAAGGATTGAAGATCTCATTTTCATGTTTTGTAAGCTTCTATAAAATACTAACCAAAGCAAAAAAACAAAGCAGAAGGCAAAAGTGAAAAAGAAGGTAAGGCAAACATTGGAAGAACACAAGATTCAAGATGAAATATTGAAAATGAGAAAATAAGTCATAAACATAAGAGGATAAGACAAAAATGGCTAGGTCATTACTCACCAGAACAATAGACACCGTTTTTTTTTTGGAAAAGGGGACTTTTCCTTCTCCTCCACACTTGCTTGAGCTTTGCACCATGCCCCTAATGTCTTTGCAACTTTACACCATTCCCCTTGTGTCATTGCTACCTCACTCAATCCTCAAGGTTTTCTTACACATTTTTTAATATCATTTGGAGAACTATTTTGTTTAAGGATTTCATTTGATTTGAAATAGGTTTTTTTATAATTTTTATTTTTTTTTTGTTTTCTCTATTTCATGGGTAGATAATTTGGGCAAAATTCCATATAAAGATGTTGAAAAAAAAGGAAGGGCATTGTTTTGCATGGCATTGATGCTACAATGATGCTAACTAATCCTATTTTGTAGTATAAAATATTTGATAAAATTATTTTTAACTTTCCCCATGTAGGATTTAGTGGAAACGAGAAGTGCAGGCTTGTGATTAGGTATGATTTTTTATTTTTTAAATTTAATTATATATATATATATATATATATATATATATATATATATATATATATATATATATATATATATAATTCAATTTTTTATAGTGATCTTAATATATTAATTGTTATATTTTTGATACGCTATTTAATATCATTGTTATACTCACATTTGTCTACAATGTTTATTTCAAGTCACACAGAATTTTAATGATGAGATTTTTTTTAAGAGAAGCAGTCAATGTTTATATTTTTGATACGCTATTTAATGTTTTCTTTGACACTGGAAAGAAGCAGTCATTTTAAGAGAAGGAATTATCGAGGATATGAGAATAAAAGAAGAGATGGCAGATAATGTGACAGGAATTTTCCACTAGGGAAATGCACTACCTACAAATTTCTCATTTGTGTGACAAATCACTGTGAAGAAATAAAAAGTAAAGGCTACCCATGTACAATTTTTTTTCCTTGATACTTCTTTCAATGATTGTACAACTTTGAACTATTGAAGATACACGATGGCTATATTGTGTTTTTTTTAAAACAAAATGAACTGTTAAAAAATGAAACTATTTTGATTGTTGCTTACGTACACATAGGGGTGAGCAAACGGTACTAGTACCAAAGTACTATACTGACACTGGTACTTCTGGAGTTAAAGAGTTTGGTACCAGTATCGAACTTTAGTTATGGATTGCGGTACTAGTACAGGTACCACAAATATGAGTTCGGGAAATCCTAAACTCCCGAAGCACTGAATTTTATTATTTTTTTTTTCTTCTCTTCTTCCTTCTCCTCTTCCTCCCCATCCCAATCCTTTTCCTCTTCTTTTTCTCCTCCTCTCCTCTCCTCTTCTCCTTCCTCTTCTTCTTTTTCTTCTTCCGCTTTTCCTCTTCTCTTCATTTTCTCCTCCCGCAACATCGGTTCTTCAAGAATTTTCCAAAATTAATTTTAGGATTTTGGTACAAAAAATCAAACTTTGCTTCCGAATGCTCCTCCCTACATGCATATGTAGATGCCTTTAAGTTTTCTCCAATAGTTTTCTGCCCTGAAGAAAGTCATTCACACACACATGATTGCATGTCTCTTTAGAAGATCCAACAATAAAAGACAAAGAACAGAAGCTCCAAAAGATGCAACAATCAAGGATTGAAGATATCATTTCCATGTTTTGTAAGCTTCTATAGAATACTAACCAAAGCAAAAACAAAGCGGAAGACAAAAGTGAAAAAGAAGGTAAGGCAAACATTGGAAGAACACAAGATCCAAGATGAAAAGATTGAAAATAAGAAAATAAACCATAAACACCATGCCCTTAGTGTCATTACTCACTAGAATATTTGACAATGATTGTTGGAGAAGGGGACTTTTCCTTCTCCTTCTCACTTACTTGTGCTTTACACCATGCCCTTAGTGTCATTGCTACCTCACTCTATCCCTAAGGTTTGCTCACACATTTTTTAATATTATTTGGAGAACTATTTTGTTTTAGAATTTCATTTGATTTGAAATAGTTTTTTATTTTTTTTTTAATTTTGTTTGTTTTCTCTATTTCATGGGTAGATAATTTGAGCAAAATTCTATATAAAGATGTTGAAAAAAAGGGCAGCACTGTTTTGCATGGCGTTGATGCTACAATGATGCTAACTAATCCTACTTTACAAAATAAAACGTTTGATAATATTATTTTTAACTTTTCCCATACAGGATTTAATGGAAATGAGAAGTGCAAGCATGTGATTAGGTAGGTTTTTTTTTACTTTAATTTTGAATTAAAATATATAGAATTTGATTTTATTTTTTTTTATAGTGATCTTAATATATTAATTGTTATATTTTTGATATGCTATTTAGTTTCATTGTTATACTCACATTTGACTATAATGTTTATTTCAAGTCACTAAGAAATTTAATGATGGGATTTTTTTAAAAATGCAAGTAACATGATTAATGAACATTGAGAACTAAATATTAGGCACAAAGATGGGGGCTTCATGAAAAATGGAACATCTTGGGACTTGCCTCAAAGTTTTCTTTGACACTGGAAAGAAGCAGTCGTTTTAAGAGGAGGAATTATCCTAGATATGAGAATAAAAGAAGAGGTCATTATATATTAATTATTATATTTTTTATTTGCTATTTAATATCATTGTTATACTCAAATTTGTCTATAATGTTTATTTCAAGCCACACAGAAATTTAATGATAGGATTTTTTAAAAATGCAAGCAAGATACTTAATGAACATGAAGAACTGAATATTAGGCACAAAGATGGGGGGGCCTTTTGAAAAATGGAATCTTGGGACTTGCCTCAAAGTTTTCTTTGACACTTGAAAGAAGCTCTTGTTTTAAGAGGAGGAATTATCCTAGATATGAGAATAAAAGAAGAGGTGGTAGACAATGTGAATTGAGTTTTCCACTTGGGAAATGCACAACCTATAAATTTCTCATTTGTGTGATAAATCACTGTGAAGAAATAAATAATAAAGGCTGCCCATGTGACATTTTTATTCCTTGATACTTCTTTTAATTATTGTACAACTTTGAACTATTGAAAATTTGCCATGGCTATATAGTGTTTTCTTTTTAGAAACAAAATGAAATGTTGAAGATTCAAACTATTTTGTTTGTTGCTTACCTGCACATATACCAGTATCGAAGTACCGTCTGGCATTGATACTTCGAGAGTTCGAGAGTTTGGTTCCGGTATCGAACTTTAGTTCGGGATTGCGGTACCGATACAGGTAGCCCAAATATGAGTTTGAGAAATCCTAAACTCCTGAAGTACTAAATTTTTTTTCTTCTTCCTTCTCCTCCTCCTCTTCCCCTTCCTCTTCCTCTTCCTCTTCTTCTTCTCCTCCTCTGCTCTTCTCCTTCCTCTTTTCCTCTTCTCTTCTTTTTCTTGTCTTGCAACTTTGGTTCTTTGGGAATTTTCCAAAATTAATTTCGGGATTTTGGTACTAAAAATCAAACTTTGCTTCTAAATGCGCAACCATACCTGCACATGTAGATGCCTTTAATTTTTCTCAGATTGCTTTCTATCTTAAAGATAGTGGATCACGCACACATGGCCTTATGCTTCATTACAAGATCCAACAATCAAAAACAAAGAAAAGACAGTCCAAAAGCTGCAACAATCAAGGATTGAAGATCTCATTTCTATGTTTTGTAAGCTTTTATAAAATACTAACCAAAGCAAAAACAAAGCGGAAGGCAAAATTGAAAAAGAAGGTAAGGCAAACATTAGAAGAACACAAGATCCAAGATGAAAAGATTGAAAATGAGAAAATAAACAATAAACATAGTAGGACAAGGCAAAAATGGCTAAGTCATTACTCACCAAAATATTACACACAGGTTGTTGGAGAAGGGGACTTTTCCTTCTCCTCCTCACTTACCTGAGCTTTACACCGTGTCCCTAATGTCATTGCTGCTTTACAAAATGCCCTTAGTGTCCTTGCTACCTCACTCGATCTTCAAGGTTTGCTCACACATTTTTTAATATCATGTGGAGAACTATTTTTTTTAAGAATTTCATTTGATTTGAAATTGTTTTTTTGTATTTTTTAATTTTTTTATTTTCTCTATTTCATGGGCAGATAATTTGAGCAAAATTCCATATAAAGATGTTGAGAAAAAGCGGGGCACTATTTTGCATGGCATTGATGCTACAATGACACTAACTAATCCTATTTTACACAATAAAGTGTTTCATAAAATTATTTTTAACTTTCCCCATACAGGATTTAGTGGAAATGAGAAGTGCAAGCATGTGATTAGGTAGGTTTTTTTTTACTTTAATTTTGAATTAAAATATATAGAATTTGATTTTATTTTTTTTATAGTGATCTTAATATATTAATTGTTATATTTTTGATATGCTATTTAGTTTCATTGTTATACTCACATTTGACTATAATGTTTATTTCAAGTCACTCAGAAATTTAATGATGGGATTTTTTTAAAAATGCAAGTAACATGATTAATGAACATGGAGAACTAAATATTAGGCACAAAGATGGGGGCTTCATGAAAAATGGAACATCTTGGGACTTGCCTCAAAGTTTTCTTTGACACTGGAAAGAAGCAGTCGTTTTAAGAGGAGGAATTATCCTAGATATGAGAATAAAAGAAGAGGTGGTAGACAAGGTGACGAGTTTTCCCCTCGAGAAATGCACAACGTAAAAATTTCTCATTTGTGATAAATCACTATGAACAAATAAATAGTAAAGGCTGCCATGTGACATTTTTTATTCCTTGATACTTCTTTCAGTGATTGTACAACTTTGAACTATTGAAGATATGCCATGGCTATATAGTGTTTTCTTTTTAGAAACAAAATGAACTATTGAAGGATGAAACTATTTTGTTTATTGCTTACCTGCACATAGGTGTGAGCAAACAGTACCAGTACCGAAGTACCGTACCGGCATTGGTACTTCGAGAGTTCGAGAGTTTGGTTCTAGTACAAAACTTTAGTTCGGGATTGCGGTATCGGTACAGGTAGCCCAAATATGAGTTCGGAAAATCCTAAAGTCCCCAAGTACTGAAAATTTTTTTTTTCTTCCTTCTCCTCCTCCCCTTCCCCTTCCTCTTCCTCTTCCTCTTCTTCTTCTCCTCCTCTACTCTTCTCCTTCCTCTTTTCCCCTTCTCTTCTTTTTCTCCTCTAGCAACTTCAGTTCTTCGGGACTTTCCCAAAATTAATTTTGGGATTTCGGTACTAAAAATCAAACTGTGCTTCCGAATGCTCAACCATACCTGCACATATGGATGCCTTTAATTTTTCTCAGATAGCTTTCTATCCTAAAGATAGTCAGTATATCCTGAAGATAGTCAGTCATGCACACATGGTCTCATGCCTCTTTACAAGATCCAACAATCAAGGACAAATAACAGAAGATCGAAAGGATGCAACAATCAAGGATTGAAGATCTCATTTCCATGTTTTGTAAGCTTCTATAAAATACTAACCAAATCAAAAACAAAGCAAAAGACAAAAGTGAAGAAGAAGGTAAGGAAAACATTGGAAGAACACAAGATCCAAGATGAAAAGATTGAATATGAGAAAATAAACCATGAACATAATAGGACAAGACAAAAATGGCTAAGTCATTACTCACCAGAATATTAGACACTAATTGTTTGGGAAGGGGACTTTTCCTTCTCCTCCTCACTTACGTGAGCTTTACACCATGCCCCTAATGTCATTGCAGCTTTACACCATGCCCTTAGTTTCATTGCTACCTCACTCGATCCTCAGGCTTTACTCTCGTATTTTTTAATATCATTTGGAAAACTATTTTGTTTAAGAATTTTATTTGATTTGAAATAGTTTTTTATATTTTTTTTAATTTTTTTTTGTTTTCTCTATTTCATGGGTAGATAATTTGAGTAGAATTCTATATAAAGATGTTGAGAAAAAGGGAGTACTATTTTGCATGGCATTGATGCTACAATGATGCTGACTATTCCTATTTTACAAAATGAAATGTTTGATAAAATTATTTTTAACGTGCCCTATACAGGATTTAGTGGAAATGAGAAGTGCAAGCATGTGATTAGCTTTTGATTTTTTTTTATATTTTACTTTAATTTTGAATTAAAATATATATAATTTGACTTTTATAGTGGTCTTAATATATTAATTATTATATTTTTGATATGCTATTTAATATCATTGTTATACTCACATTTGTCTATAATGTTTATTTCAAGTCACATAGCGATTTAAAGATGGGATTTTTTAAAAATGCAAGCAAGATGCTTAATGAATATGGAGAACTGAATATTAGGCACAAAGATGGGGGGCCTTATGAAAAATGGAACATCATGGGACTTGCCTCAAAGTGTTCTTTAGCACTGGAAAGAAGTAGTCATCTTAAGAGGAGGAATTATCCTAGATATGAGAATAAAAGAAGCGGTAGTAGACAATGTGATAGGAGTTTTCCCTTTGGGAAATGCACAACCTACAAATTTGTCATTTGTGTGATAAATCACTCTGAAGAAATAAATAGTAAAGGCTGCCCATGTGATATTTTTTATTCCTTGATACTTCTTTCAATGATTGTATAACTTTGAACTATTGAATATACGCCATGGCTATATAATGTTTTCTTTTTACAAAATAAATGAACTATTGAAGGATGAAACTATTTTGTTTGTTGCTTACCTGCACATAGGGGTGAGCAAACAGTACCAGTACTAAAGTACCATACTAGCATGTTACTTCGGGAGTTCGAGAGTTTGGTTTTGGTACCGAACTTTAGTTCGGGATTGTGGTACCGGTACAAGTAGCCCAAACATGAGTTCGGGAAATCCTAAACTTCTGAAGTACTAAATTTTTTTTCTTCTTCCTTCTCCTCCTCCCCTTCCTCGTCCTCTTCCTCTTCCTCTTCTTCTTCTCCTCCTCTCCTCTTCTCCTTCCTCTTTTCCTCTTCTCTTCTTTTACTTGTCCCGCAACTTTGATTCTTTGGGAATTTTCCAAATTTAATTTTGGGAATTCGGTACTAAAAGTCAAACTTTGCTTCCGAATGCGCAACCATACCTAGACATGTAGATGCCTTTAATTTTTCTCAGATTGCTTTCTATCTTTAAGATAGTCAGTGACGCACACATGGTCTCATGCCTCTTTACAAGATCCAACAATCAAGAACAAAGAAAAGATGGACCAAAAGATGCAACAATCAAGGATTGAAAATGTCATTTCCATGTTTTGTAAACTTCTATAAAATACTAACCAAAGCAAAAACAAAGCAGAAGGCAAAAGTGAAAAAGAAGGTAAGGCAAACATTCGAAGAACGTAAGATCCAAGATGAAAAGATTGAAAATGAGAAAATAAACCATAAACAAAATAGGGCAAGGCAAAAATGGCTAAGTCATTACTCACGAGAATATTAGACACTGATTGTTAGAGAAGGGGACTTTTTTTTCTCCTCCTCACTTACCTGAGCTTTACACCATGCCCCTAATGTCATTGCAGCTTTACAACATGCCCTTAGCGTCCTTGCTACCTCACTCGATCCTCAAGATTTGCTCACACATTTTTTAATATCATGTGGAGAACTATTTTGATTAAGAATTTTATTTGATTAGAAATATTTTTTATATTTTATATTTTTTTTTGTTTTTTCTATTTCATGGGTAGATAATTTGAGCAAAATTCCATATAAAGATGTTGAGAAAAAAGAGCGGCATTGTTTTGCATGGCGTTGATGCTACAATGATGCTGACTAATCCTATTTTACAAAATAAAATGATTGATTAAATTATTTTTAACTTTCCCTATACATGATTTAGTGGAAATGAGAAGTGCAAGTATGTGATTAGCTTATGATGTTTTATATTTTACTTTAATTTTAAATTAAAAAATATATAATTTGATCTTTTTATAGTGGTCTTAATAATTAATTATTATATTTTTGATATGCTATTTAATATCACTGTTATACTCACATTTGTCTATAATGTTTATTTCAAGTCACACAGAAATTTAATGACGGGATATTTTAAAAATGCAATCAAGATGCTTAATGAACATGGAGAATTGAATATTAGGCACAAAGATGGGGGACCTTATGAAAAATGGAACATCCTGGGATTTGCCACAAAGTTTTCTTTGACACTGGAAAGAAGCAGTCGTTTTAAGAGGAGGATTTACCTTAGATATGAGAATAAAAGAAGAGATGGTAAGCAATGTGACAGGAGTTTTCCCCTCGGGAAATGCACAACCTATAAATTTTTTATTTGTGAGATAAATCACTGTGAAGAAATAAATAGTAAAGGCTGCCGCATGATATTTTTTTATTCCTTGATACTTCTTTCAATGATTGTACAACTATGAACTATTGAAGATAAGCCATGGCTATAAAGTGTTTTCTTTTTAGAAACATAATGAACTATTGTGTTTGTGCCTTACCTGCACATAGGGGTGGGCAAACAGTACTAGTATCAAAGTACCATACCGGTATTGGTACATCGGGAGTTCGAGAGTTTGGTTCCGGTACCGAACTTTAGTTCGGGATTGCGATACCGGTACAGGTAGCCCAAATATGAGTTGGGAAATCCTAAACTCCCGAAGTACTGATTTTTTTTTTCTTTTTCCTTCTCCTCCTCCTCCCCTTCCCCTTCCTCTTCCTCTTCTTCTTATCCTCCTCCTGTCCTCTTCGCCTTCCTCTTTTCCTATTCTCTTATTTTTCGCCTCCCGCAACTTCAGTTCTTCGGGACTTTTCCAAAATTAATTTTGGGATTTGGTACTAAAAATCAAACAGTGCTTTCGAATGATCAACCATACCTACAAATGTGGATGCCTTTAATTTTTCTCAGATAGCTTTCTATCCTGAAGATAGTCAGTCGCGCACACATGGTCTCATGCCTCTTAAAAAGATCCAACAATCAAGGATAAATAACAGAAGGTCCAAAAGATGCAACAATCAAGGATTGAAGATCTCATTTCCATGTTTTGTAAGCTTTTATAAAATACTAACCAAAGCAAAAAACGAAGCGGAAGGCAAAAGTGAAAAAGAAGGTAAGGCAAATATTGGAAGAAAACAAGATCCAAGATGAAAAGATTGAAAATGAGAAAATAAACCATAAACGTAATAGGACAAGAAAAAAATGGCTAAGTCATTACTCACCAAAATATTAGACACTGATTGTTGGAGAAGGGGACTTTTCCTTCTCCTCCTCACTTACCTGAGTGTCACTGTAGCATTACACCATGCCCTTAGTGTCATTGCTACCTCACTAGATCCTCAAGGTTTGCTCTCACATTTTCTAATATAATTTGGAGAACTTTTTTGTTTAAGAATTTCATTTGATTTGAAATAGTTTTTTATTTTTTTAATTTTTTTTTGTTTTCTATATTTCATGGGTAGATAATTTGAGCAATATTCCATATAAAGATGTTGAAAAAAAGGAGGGGCACTATTTTGCATGGCGTTGATGCTACAATGATGCTCACTAATCCTATTTTACAAAGTAAAATATTTGATAAAATTATTTTTAACTTTCCCTATACAGGATTTAGTGGAAATGGGAAGTTGGAGCATGTGATTAGCTTCTGATTTTTTATATTTTACTTTAATTTTGAATTAAAATATATATAAGTTGATTTTTTTTTTATAGTGGTCTTAATATATTAATTGTTATATTTTTGATATGCTATTTAATATCATTGTTATACTCACATTTGTCTATAATGCTTATTTGAAGCCACACAGAAATTTAATGATCAGATTTTTTAAAAATGCAAGCAAGATGCTTAATTATCATGGAGAACTGAATATTAGGCACAAAGATATGGGGCCTTATGAAAAATGGAACATCTTGGGACTTGCCTCAAAGTGTTCTTTGACACAGGAAAGAAGCAGTCATTTTATGAGGAGGAATTATCCTAGATATGAGAATAAAAAAAGAGGTGGTAGACAATGTGATAGGAGTTTTCCCCTCAGGAAATGCACAACTTATAAATTTCTCATTTGTGTGATAAATCACTGTGAAGAAATAAATAGTAAAGGCTACCCATGTGACATTTTTTATTCCTTGATACTTCTTTTAATGATTGTACAACATTAAACTATTGAAGATATGCCATGGCTATATAGTGTTTTCTTTTTAGAAACAAAATAACTGTTGAAGAATAAAACTATGTTATTTGTTGCTTACCTGCACATAGGGGTGAGCAAACAATACCAGTACTGAAGTGCTGTACCGGCATTGTCACTTCGGGATTTCGAGAGTTTGATTCTAGTACCGAACTTTAGTTCGGGATTGCGGTACCACTATAGGTAGCCTAAATATGAGTTTGGGAATTCCTAAACTCCCGTAGTACTGTATTTTTTTTTATTTTTTTTCTTCTTCCTTCTCCTCCTCCTCCCCTTCCCCTTCCTCTTCCTCTTCCTCTTTTTCTTCTCCTCCTCTCCTCTTCTCCTTACTCTTCTCTTCTTTTTCTCCTCCTGCAACTTCGGTTCTTCAAAGAAATTTCTAAAATTAATTTCGGGATTTCAGTACCAAAAATCAAACTTTGCTTCCGAATGCTCACCCATACTTGCACATGTAGATTCCTTTAATTTTTCTCATATAGCTTTCTATCCTTAAGATAGTCAGTCATACACACATGGTCTCATGCCTCTTTACAAGATCCTACAATCAAGGACAAAGAACAGAAGGTCCAAAAGATGCAACAATCAAGGATTGAAGATCTCATTTCCATGTTTTGTAAGCTTTTATAAAATACTAACCAAAGCAAAAATGAAGCGGAAGGCAAAAGTGAAAAAGAAGGTAAGGAAAACATTGGAAGAAAACAAGATCCAAGATGAAAAGATTGAAAATGAGAAAATAAACCATAAACATAATAGGACAAGAAAAAAATGGCTAAGTCATTACTCACCAGAATATTAGACACTGATTGTTGGAGAAGGGGACTTTTCCTTCTCCTCCTCACTTACCTGAGCTTTACACCTTGCCCCTAATGTCATTGTAGCATTACACCATGCCCTTAGTGTCATTGCTACCTCACTAGATCCTCAAGGTTTGCTCGCACATTTTTTAATATAATTTGGAGAACTATTTTGTTTAAGAATTTCATTTCATTTCAAATAGTTTTTTTTTTTTTTTTGTTTTCTATATTTCATGGGTAGATAATTTGAACAAAATTTCATATAAATATGTTGAAAAAAAGGAGGGGCACTATTTTGCATTGCGTTAATGCTACAATGATGCTCACTAATCCTGTTTTACAAAGTAAAATATTTGGTAAAATTATTTTTAACTTTCCCTATACAGGATTTAGTGGAAATGGGAAGTGCGAGCATGTGATTAGCTTATGATTTTTTATATTTTACTTTAATTTTGAATTAAAATATATATAAGTTGATTTTTTTATAGTGATCTTAATATATTAATTGTTATATTTTTGATATGCTATTTAATATCATTGTTATACTCACATTTGTCTATAATGTTTATTTGAAGTCACACAGAAATTTAATGATCGGATTTTTAAAAAATGCAAACAAGATGCTTAATTAACATGGAGAACTGCATATTAGGCACAAAGATAGGGGGCCTTATGAAAAATGGAACATCTTGGGACTTGCCTCAAAGTGTTCTTTGAAACTGGAAAGAATTAGTCGTTTTATGAGGAGGAATTATCTTAGATATGAGAATAAAAAAAGAGGTGGTAGACAATGTGATAGGAATTTTCCCCTTAGGGAATGCACAACTTACAAATTTCTCATTTGTGTGATAAATCACTGTGAAGAAATAAATAGTAAAGGCTGCCTATGTGACATTTTTTATTCCTTGATACTTCTTTCAATGATTGTACAACATTGAACTATTGAAGATACACCATGGCTATATAGTGTTTTCTTTTTAGAAACAAAATGAACTGTTGAAGAATGAAACTATGTTGTTTGTTGCTTACCTGCACATAGGGGTGAGCAAACAGTACCAGTACTAAAGTACTGTATCGGCATTGTCACTTCGGGATTTCATGAGTTTGGTTCTAGTACCAAACTTTAGTTCAGGATTGCGGTACCGGTACAGGTAGCCTAAATATGAGTTTGGGAATTCCTAAACTCCCGTAGTACTGTATTTTTTTTATTTTTTTTTCTTCTTCCTTCTCCTTCTCCTCCTCCCCTTCCCCTTCCTCTTCCTCTTCCTCTTCTTCTTCTCCTTCTCTCCTCTTCTCCTTCCTCTTCTCTTCTTTTTCTCCTCCCGCAACTTCGGTTCTTCGGGAATTTTCTAAAATTAATTTCAGGATTTCAGTACCAAAAATCAAACTTTGCTTCTGAATGCTCACCCATGCTTGCACATGTAGATGCCTTTAATTTTTCTCATATAGCTTTCTATCCTTAAGATAGTCAGTCATGCACACATGGTCTCATGCCTCTTTACAAGATCCTACAATCAAGGACAAAGAACAGAAGGTCCAAAAGATGCAATAATCAAGGATTGAAAATCTCATTTCCATGTTTTGTAAGCTTATATAAAATACTAACCAAAGAAAAAACAAAGAGGAAGGCAAAAGTGAAAAGAAGGTAAGGAAAACATTGGAAGAACACATGATCCAAGATGAAAAGATTGAAGATGAGAAAATAAACCATAAAAATAATAGGACAAGACAAAAATGGCTGTCATTACTCACTAGAATATTAGACACTGATTGTTGGAGAAGGAGACTTTTCCTTTTCCTCCTTGCGTACTTGAGCTTTACACCATGCCCCTAATGTCATTGTCGCTTTACACCATGCCCGTAGTGTCATTTCTACCACACTCGATCCTCATGGTTTGTTCACACATTTTTTAATATCATTTGGAGAACTATTTTGATTAAGAATTTCATTTGATTTGAAATAGTTTTTATATATATATATATATATATTTATTTATTTATTTATTTTGTTTTCTCTATTTTATGGGTAGATAATTTGAGCAAAATTCCATATAAAAATGTTGAAAAAAAAGAGCACTATTTTGCATGGCGTTGATGCTACAATGATGCTGAGTAATCATGTTTTACAGAATAAAATATTTCATAAAATTATTTTTAACTTTCCCCATACAGGATTTAGTGTAAATGAGAAGTGCAAGCATGTGATTAGGTATGATTTTTTATTAACTTTATATTTTCTTCTTAAATTTTTAATTAAAATATATAATTTAATTTTTTTATTGTGATCATAATATATTAATTGTTATATTTTTTGACATGCTATTTAATATCATTGTTATACTCACATTTGTCTATAATGTTTATTTTAGGTCACATAGAAATTTAATGATGGGATTTTTTAAAATTCCATGGAAGATGCTTAATCAACATGTAGAAGTGAATGCTAGGGACAAAGATGGGGGCCTTATGAAAAAAGGAACATCCTGGGATTTGCCTCAAGGTTTTCTTGACACTAGAAAGAAGTAGTCGTTTTAAGAGGAGGAAGTATCCTAGATACGAGAATAAAAGAAGAGATGGTAGACAACGTGATAGGAGTTTTTCCCTCGGGAAATGCACTATCTACAAATTTCTTGTTTGTGTGATAATTCACTATGAAGAAATAAATAATAAAGGTTGCACATGTTACATTTTTTTCCTTGATACTTCTTTCAATGATTGTACAACTTTGAACTATTGAAGATACGCCATGGCTATATAGTGTTTTCTATTGAAGAATGAAACTATTTTGTTTGTTGCTTACCTACACATAGGGTGAGCAAATGGTACCGATACTGAAGTACTGCACCAAAATTTTTGGTATTCGGTACTTTGGCACTGGTACTTCAAGAGTTCGGGAGTTTGGTACTAGTATCAAACTTTAGTTCAGGATTGTGGTATAGGCACCAGTACCCCAAGAGTTTGGGAAATCCTGAACTCCCGAAGTATCGAATTTTTTTTCTCTTCTTCCTCCTCTTCCTCTTGCTCCATCCTCCTCCACTTCTTCTTCTTCTTCTTCTTCTTTTTCTTCTTCCTCTTTTCCTCTCTTCTTTTTCCCATTCTATAACTTCGGTATTTCAAAAAATTTTCAAAATTAATTTTGGGAATTTAGTATCAATAACTAACTCCCAAAATAGACTTTGGTACTGGTACCGATACCTAAAAATCATACTTTGGGAGTTGGTATCAAAAATTCAATGCCGGTATCAAACTCTCGAATGCTCACCCCTACCTGCACACGTAGATGGCTTTAAGTTTATCCAACAGCTTTCTATCCTGAAGATAGTCAGTCACACACACGCAGTCTCATTCCTCTTTAAAAGATCCACAAAGTTACCAACACTTTAAATGTGGAAGGAGTTGCAGAGGTATCCTACACTATATATATGAATATTGATATTTGTCTCCTTGGACTTGAGTTATAAATCTGAAAGGATACTAGTACACATTCATTTTTTGTTACAATTTTTTTGTATAAATTTTTGATGTCTTGACACTTGAAATATGGATTTAGAAACTGAATATAGGTTATTGAATTGAACAGGATGAGAAGTTACAATACGAGGTAGTTAATCTCTCATTTTTAATCCTTATTTTTGTTCTAGATGTTGGATTTAGGCTTGTGTCTATGCAGCATTTGTTGGTTCTGGAGTCAAATTTACTTGGGGGGTGCACTGAGGTTACCTAATAATTAACACAAAGATATGAGAATGGATATTGATAATATGTCCTAAGATGTAATACCTCTAATATAAAATTTCTTTCATTTCCTATTAACACTACTTTTGGGTGTCAGATTCTAATGTTTCAAATATTTTTTTCTTCATATTGGTAATCATTTCCCAAAAATAAATAAAGTCCTGCAGTTTATCAACAGTAGGCTCTAGTCAAGTAGTGAAATACTATGTATGCTTGTTGACATGGCACTTCATTTGTCATCCTTTTGAATGAGTTATCAAGTTTTAAGATACTTAATTTCATTTTAAATAATACCTTTCTCCTATGATAGATATCCTAATTTTAAGCAGTTACAAATTCAAAGCCCTTAAATGTCTAATACCTTGAACAATATTGGTTTATGAGTATTTTTAGTTATATGGAGTAGAATGATTACAAAATATGTGCATGTATTCTTTATGAAGTCTCATTGTTTCGATTCTTTTTCTATTTTAGTAGGAATACATTGATGGGCATGAGATGGGAAAACTGCAATGTGAGCATCGTCATCATGCAGCCTGCATTCTTCAGTGGATCTAGCAAAAATATTTTATCTTATTTTGACATGAAGCCTTTCACCATCTCGTGCACTTAATGCACAGCTGCAGCTGCAGCAACTTATTCGAAAGCCCTAATATCTCTGCTTCAGAATAATGGCTTCATGTTGGTTGAAAATAAACTTAGATACACATGCTTAGTTAAAGGTAGAGCCTCAAGCATTAGTAGTTTAGTTGGAGGTCCTTGTGTTCATAATTTTATTCTACATGAGGAAATGAGCAAAAAAACTATGCAAATGGGTGAACATTTCAGTTGATATATACGAGTGCAAAATCTTAAGAATGAGAAATTATATGTTTTTCCATGCACTAGTTATTAGTAAATCGAGAGAGGCAAACTATATCTGATAAGAAAAATAAAAATCTTATTTTGTCACTACATGTTTGTGTCTATGTCTGTCTGCTGTTTGTCCTCTTTGTATGCCTTCTTTTGATTGGAGGAACTTGCTCTTCTTTCTACTTTATTGGAAGTTTGTAGTTAAACAAACATAGTAACACTTGAGATCTAGTTAAAAAAGAAAGTTAATAAAGTCGGGTCAAGGTTCTAGTGTCACGAATCTTATGAATATAAGTTAACATGGGGATATGAAAAATCTACATGTACTTGTGAATACCTCTACCTCTTCATGAAATATTGTAAAAATGGAAGTTCACGAACTTGAATGAATGACTGGTAAAAATTCTTCAGTGGATGTTTTATTTAGTAGTAAGAATACATGTACTGTGTCTGTAAAATTTCACAAGTAGCAAGTATGGAGGGGAATGAAACCTCCAGCTTAGTTTGAATTCTTTTCATTTTCAAGGATATATCAAAAAAGATTCCCTCTTGATGTGTGTAATATCTAACAGGATAAGTATGGAACCACTTAGCCCTCATGTTTTTATAAGCAGCGATAAATAAATTTAATTGCATGATGCACAAATAATACAATTAATCAAACAAGAACTTGATCCTTTCTCCAACCTCCATCATTGGTCTTCTACATTGATTTATGAATAGGTCTATGAGTCTGCTAGAGTGTCTGTATGCAAAACTTATCCACCTTATAGTCATAGCAAGATTCCTTTAATGGTTATGTGATCTGATCAAGCTTAACATTTTTTGCGCTGATAATGTTGCAAAATAATGCACAGGCACCTAAAGATACTTACAACCGCTGCTTTTTCTTTCTGAATTCACCTTTTGTATACTTTTTGATCTTAACATTGTCGGATCGTCATCATTTTTTTTTTATTTGGATTTCAACAAACTTTAACAAGCAACTCATCTCTTTGTTTGATGTATTATTTCATTTTATTAGTTATTTATAAGAACAAAAAAGATTAGCTGTGTGGCACGAGTATGAATTGAGATTGTCGATTCGTTTTCATTGTAGGAGAAGAGGAGTGTAAAAATCAGCATAGCGCAACAGCTTGTTGAGAGGAGAGTGTATAACAGATTAATGGAGAGGTAAACCCTTGTTTAATTTTTCTTCTCTTTAGTTGTTTATTTCTGAAATTGCATTGTTTTTTCTATCAGCAATAAGCTTCTTCAAAATTGATATGCGGATTCTAAAGTTTGAACTTTGAAAGCTTTTAGAGCTGATTGCAATCCATTTTGTCCTGAAGCAGCAGTGATGCCATCATGTTGATCATAGTTACTCCAATAAGCAGGCTAAAATATGTAATACGTATGCTAGTTCTTTTCAATATATTTGTACGCATTTTGAGATTTTAGTAATTGCCCAAAGCAATCAAAATATTTGTTGTTTTAATTATGATTCCTAGATCTTGACTATTCTGTTAGATCATTTGCTTTGATGTTGCAATATCAATTGTGAATGGGCCAGTACGGTTACATGTTTGTAAATAGCCTCAATATCATATACATGTTTGTAAATAATTATTGTTGTTGTCGTGGTTGTCATAAAAATAGAGAAACAAGAGTTTTCTATAAAATATAATAATTTTATACTAATTTTAATGCAAAATAAAGAAAAATATGATAAATTCATAATAAAAGTGCATGAAAATCTCTATAAAAATGTGTCATATTCAAGACTTAATTTTTTTTTCTTGTCCTCAAGCAAATAAAGATTATGATAAAAATTCTTAAGTATAAAGAATATGGAGTTCTTACAATATTCACTTTATGTAATTTTGAATTGTCTTCAATACATGATGTATGCTATAGTTTCTCATACTAAAAAATAGGAACGAATCATCAAGAAATTGGAAGTCCAAGATAACTAAAATTTAAATCATCCACACTTATGTATTCAAACTTTAGTTTATCAACTAGTGTTTTACTCGTGGTTCAATTTTGTTCGTTGGTCATGTTGTATTTTAGTCATTTCTGTTTTCTTTAAAAGTCTCTATTTCTTCACTCCAAATTTCAACTGCTTCAAAAGGATAAACTTTTTGTATTTGGAAAGGTCTTGACCATCTTGGAAATAGCTTACGTCTAGAATTGAATAGAAGAACAGGATCATCTTTATTGAATTCTTTCCTTAGGATGTGTCGGTCTTGTCATCTTTTTGTTCTTTCTTTGTATATCTTGGCTTTTTCATAGGTTGATAGTCAAATTTCTTCCAACTCATTTAATTGCAGTTTTCTTTTTCCGCCAGCACTTTTTAGATAATAATTTAGTGCTTTGATTGCCGAATAGGCTCTGTGTTCTAATTCAACAGACAAGTGGCATGACTTTCCATAAATTAATCGGTAAGGAAATATAACTATCAGGGTTTTGTAGGTAGTTCTATAAGACTAGAGTGCATCTTTAATTTTTAGTGACCAATCCATTCTAGCTCTTGACATAGTCTTCTCTAAAATTTTTTTAATCTATCTATTTGAGGTTTCAGCTTGGCCACTAGTTTGAGAATGATAAGGGGTAGCTATTCTATGTTTAACTCCATATTTCCTTAATAATCCAAAAAAATTTACTCAATGAAGTGGGATCCACATCACTTATCACTACCCTAGGAACTCTAAATCTAGGGAAAATAATTTTCGTGAACATTTTTACGGTCACTTTAGCATCATTTGTAAGTGCAATTAAGGTTTCAACGCATTTTGAAACATAATCTATAGGTACTAAGATATATTCATTTTTTGCTCAAGAGGGAAAAATGTCCCATAAAGGCAATCCCCTATACATGAAATATTTTTACCTTAAGTATGTTGTTTAGTGGCGTTTCATTTCTTTTTCTTATATTCCCTATTCTTTGGCATTAATCACAAGACATAATGAAACTTTTGGCATCTTTAAATACCGTGGGAAAATAAAATCTAGACTGAAATACCTTGAATGTTGTTTTGTAAGCACTAGCATGCCTACCGTAAGATGATGAATGATAATAAAAAAGTATGTAATTGATTTCCATTTCTAGAATGCATATTCTATAAATTCCATCTACACATCTCTCATCCTAGAAATAATTCTTGATGTCTAACAAAAATTTCTTCCAGCCCTAATATGTCATGTCAAAAGGTAGAACATTAGCAATAAGATAATTCACATAATCAACATACCATGGTGGTTGAGTTTACGAAATAGCTAAAACATGTTCATCAGGAAAGTCATCATCGATGGGAGCTTCTTTTGTTAAATCATTTTCTGGGACTATTTTGGAGAGGTGATCCACAATTATATTTTCAGCTCCCTTTTAATGGTTGTATGGTTAGTGTAAACTATTACTTTAGAAACTAAGTATAATCTAAATTTCCCAAAAGTGTAGACATTGGCAAGGAGCTCTTTTTCTATTATTGCGTAATTTTGTTGTGCTTCATTGAAAGTTTTACTGGCAAAATAAATGGCGTGCAACTTTTTATCTTTCCTTTGTCCAAGCACTGCAGCAACTGCATAATCACTGGCATCACACATTAGTTCAAAAGGTAAAGACCAGACAGGTGGTTGCATAATTGGTGTAGAGATTAATCCACTCTTGAGTTTAGTCTAATGCGTCAAGGCAAATTTGGTCAAAGCAATATTTTACATCATTAGAAAGCAAATTTGTAATTTTAGGAAAGTGCTTAATAAATCTTCTATGAAAGCCAGGATGTCCTAAAAAACTCCTAAAAAGTGATGGATTTATTCCTTTTAAATCTTATTTTGTATACCATGGGCCTTTCTTTGTTTTTTTAAGACATTGAGTAGCAATTTTGTTTCATCTTTATTTAACTCCAAACTAACAATAATAGGGTAAGTAGAGTTTGGACCAAAAAAACTTATATCTAAGACTCTTAGGAGGGGCTTTGAGTTATATTTTTGGTGGTTCTTTACTTTCAGATTTGTTAATGTTTTCTTGTTGATTTTATTCATCTAAAGGGGGTCAAATTCAAACTTTCAATGTATTGTTGTGCCTCTTTATGATCAATTTTGTGCTTAGTCAAACAAATTTCTAAAGGATCCCTTTCTCCATGTATGTTTTCCTTATTATTGTTATGTTCTTCACAAATTTCTATGTTGTAATAAGAGTCAAATGAAGATGGTTTCTTTATACATTCATTTTAAGTAAAATTTTACAATATCATCTCCTATGTTTAACGAGAGTTTTCCATATTTCACATCTATGATGGCACCAGTGGTGGCCAAAAAGGGTCTTCATAGAATTATAGAAACTTTGGAATCTTCCATTTTAGTCAGCAAGAATGAAATATCTATCTATTTGAATAGGAACATCATGCAGAATTTCTATTGGGATTCTTACTAATCTATCTGCTAATTACAAATATATAAAAGTGGATTTTAAGTCTTCAATATCAAGTCATTTGCATACATATGAGGGCATTAAATTAACACTAGCTCCTAAGTGACTGAGAGTCTTATCAAAAGTCATATTGCTTTAACAAATCATTAAGGAAAGGATATAGGTGGTTGATAAGTAGGTAGAGAGGTGCAATTCGATCCCTTTTAATTATTTTCTAGGTCACTTTTTCTTGTGATAGGGATTGTAGGAGGTTAGTTTTCTTCATTGTTCTCCCTACGTTTTTCACTTTGTTTTTCAATTGCTCTTTCTTCACTTTTATCATTGGTGTTTATAGTTTCAAGCTATTCTAATTGTTTTCCACTACAAGTAATAACAAAGCTACAATAGTCAAAATCTATTCCAATTTCCCTAAGTTCAATTTGGTCTTCTAGTTCCTTGTAATGATTTATTATGTTATCAATCTTAGTTGAAAGATCTTTTAATGTTTTGCTTATCATGTTTCTATGGTCTTCAATTTGTTTGTTTTGTGATATATCTAGTTCTTGAGTAGGTTTTCTATTCTAGAATCAACACTAAGATCTCCTTTTTCATGGGGTAATTCAAGATTCATTTTATGCTCTCTATCATAAACATTAACAAAATTAATCATAACAGTATCAATCAATAAATCAAGCTTACTAGTTAGGAAGTCTACCTTTTTCTCTAAAGAGCACTGGTTGTTATCTAATTTACCTTGTTGTTCATATAGCATACTATTTTTAGCATTCCATTGATGATGGTTAAATGTCATATCCTCTATCAAAATTAGAGCATCAACACATGCCCTTGCCGAGGAACGTTTTTAGTGGCCTTCCCTTTCTAAGCATGTTGCACGTATCGTCAAACATTGTGGGACTTATCAGATAGCCAAGTCGTGTCCTCCCAACTCTACTATACACCCCTCTATTTGTTCCCCAACATCCTTGGCAAGATTTAAGCATGTATTTTATACTTGGTCCTCTTAAAACTTCAACTAGACATGGCTCAATATTTGTAGTGGTTTACCAACTTTTAAAGATGGCACACTTTTCTCCAATCACATTACCTTTCATGTCTATCTTTCTCTTGAAGACCCATTTATACCCTATATGTCTTACACCTTTAGGTGGCTCAACCAAATCCCAGACTTGGTTAGTTGACATAGAGTCCATTTTAGTTCTCATGGCTTCTAGCCATTTCTTGGAGTCTGGTTCACTGACTTCTTCCTCATGAGTCCTGGGTTTATCCTCTATGATGAAGATTCTCTAACATTGAGCAAGTAATGATTTAAACCTCTCAAGAGCATGACGAATCCTACTAGACTTACGTGGACTTGTATTGCTTGAGCCTTAGTTGTCTAACAACCTGTGGAGAAGGCTCATGTTCTATCTCAACCTTAGTGTTTTGTCGTTGATCTTGAACCTTGTTCAAATCAAAATCATCCCCACTAGCTTCTTTCAAGAGAAACTCTTTCTCAAGAAAAATAGCACCATGAGTAACAAATACTTTATTCTTGCCAGGATGATAAAAGTAGTATCATTTGGTTTCCTTATGATACCCCACAAATACACATTTATTAGATCTTGGATCCAGCTTAGTGGAATCCTAGCGTTTCATATATGCCTTGTAGCCCTAGATCTTAATAAAAGAAATGTTTAGGTGTCTTCCAATTCATAACTCATATGGAGTTATTGAGACACTCTTAGATGAGATATTATTCTGTATGAGATAAGCTGTCTCAAGTGCATATCCCTAGAATGACATAGGTATAGTTGCATGACTCGTCATTGATAGAACCATGTCCAACAAAGTTTGATTCCTCCTTTCTGATACACCATTTCATTATGGAGTTCCTAGAGGAGCGAGCTATGAGATGATCCCACACTCTTTCAGATGATCATCAAACTCTAAACTCAAATATTTACCACCTCGATCCGATTGAAGTGCTTTGATGGATCGACCTAACTGGTTTTGTTACTCGCTAAACTATTCATATCTAATATGTATAACACATTACTCAATATATATTGACCATAAAATATAATTGTCCTTTATTTCAAAGCTAAATCTCATCCTCGCCAATGTAGGGATAGATACCATGTTTTTAGTTAAACTAGGTACATAATAGCAAGGGAATAGTTTCAACCAAAGTCCAGATGGTAGAGAGATTGCATATGCATCAACAACAACAACAGCCATAGGGGCTCCATTGCCAACGCACAAATCAATCTCTCCATATTTGATAGTCCTGCTTCTCTTGAGCCCTTGCACATTTATACAAATATGAGCTCCAAATGTGGCATCCAATTGTTGGGAAACCCCGGGGATATTTTATAAAATTTCAGAGATGCAAACACGTTGCGCAGCGGAAGAATACCCCCGAAATAGGCCAGTCCCAAAAACGCAGTGAAGATCGCATGCGAAAGAGTCGACATGATGTGATAGAAAATACCATGAGCAAGATGAGGCTGATGTCGTAGAGGCGCCCAAGCGTGCGCCCTCTGTAGTCTCACAGACACGGATCACCTCGAGTCCTCTTCTTCCACACCCGGTGCTAACCTCGGGAAGAAGATCCAAGCCTTGTGCTTATTCCTCAAGCCTTGCGCCACCTCCAAGGTATATGCGCCAAGAGGAAGATGAGGAGAAGGAAGTCGCCAAGCACCACCAAGTTCCTCACGCCAAGAGGAAAGGAAGATGAAGTGTTGCGGCTAGGTTTGGATGGAAGAGAAGTGTGCGCCACTCCCCTTGCTCTCGCCTCTCTCTTGTGATCACGCTTCCAATTAATTGTGTGTCTTGAGAGGGGCAGCAAGGGGGTTTATTTATAGGGCAAGGGGCGCCTAAGACATGGTTACAATTAAGCCAAGTGGGTGGCTAGGAGAGGAAATAGGAGATTTAATTATTTTAGGAATTAATCAAGTCCTAATCCAATTAGGACTCTAATTAATTGTTTAAATAATTAAATCCTAATCCAATTAGGATTCTAATTAATCATAATCAGTCCTAATCTAATTAGGACTCTAATTAATTAATCATATAATTAGTCCTAATCCAATTAGATCTCTAATTAATTAATTAGCCCTTTTCTCATGATTAATTTCAAATCTCATGAGGCATAGGCACTAACCCTAGTCTAACTAGGGTTAAGCATGCGCCTATCCTCTTCTTCTCCTTAAGCCCATTAAGCCCAACTACACAATGGGCCTAGCCCAAGGTCCATCATACATGTTAACCAAGCCCTTGGATCTAATCCAATTTAACCCAAGGTCAAATTAGGCTAACCATGGTTAATATGCCGTAAATGGAAGTCGGTCCCAATAAATCTCTTCCATCTCATCAGGCCCATTGGCGCTGATGAAATCTCCAAAATAGATCCGAGTTATACAATAACTCGATCATAAGGCTTCCGATCAATATGAGAACTCGAGTATCAAGGTGTGTGACCCTGTAAGTTCCTCTAACGTTGGCAGTGCTGACCTAAGGTCACCACAAGCAGTGAGTGGCACCTAGCAGTGCATCGCTGCTACCCAAGTCATCGGAATGGATATCGACATCGACATCCCCATCATCGCAGCCAGGTATAGATGCATTATAGTCTCTTTACTGAACTGATATCCAATTGGCCAAGTGTGTCACCACTTGTTTTTATCCAATCTCATGGCTATGACTAAATCAGGTCTTACCTGGGTATGACCATACACTTTCAGTCATAGAACCATAGAGGAGCTCTATGGATATCAAGCTTCCCTTAGGAAGGGGCAAATCCTATGTCTGTTCATTGACCTTCTCATATGGGTTGTGATATGCCCAATGACAACTATTATTACCTCCCAACTATGGCAAGGCGTTAGGTTGGGATATTTCATCAGCGCCAATGGGCGTAATGAGATAGAAGAATGTTATTGGAGCCAAACTTCATTTTTGGCAGGTTGACCCGTATTTGACCATGGTTGGTCAAATTTGGATTAGGGTTGCATTGGATTGGATCCAAATGCTTAATCAACCCATATGATGAAGTTTGGGCTAGCTCATTATCCAATGAGGCCAAATAACAAGTTGTCATGAAGAGGAAATAGGCTAAAAGGGTATAATGGGGAGAGACCCAACCCCATTGGCGCCAAAGGGGCATAATGGGGTTTGGGTGGCAAAAATTGCTTCATTAAGAAGCAATATGCGCCTAACCCTCTCCCATTGATGGTATGAATGCCTTTAAGGCATGTCTTGGGCTGATATGGTGTTTAGGCAATTATGGATAGGTTGAATGAGATTTATGGTAAAGTCTTGGAGACTTTCCTTGCATCAAACCTCCTCATCCTAGCCCTACACTTGTCATGATCCTAGCCCTTGCCCTAACCGCCTCTTGCCCTATATATGTGACACTAGCCGCCCCCTCTTAAGATGATTCATCCTTGGAGGCGTGAACACATCAAGAGGGGCGAGAGCAAGGAACAAAGGTGGCGCAACCTCTTCCTCTTCCATCAAGTGGCCGCAAGTCTTCTTCCTTTCTTCTTCTTGGCGCAAGTGAAGAAAGCTCTTGACGATTTCCTCTCCTCTTCATCCTCTTTGGCGCATCCCTCCTTGGTGGTGGCGCAAGGTGATTGGAGCATCTCCCTAAGGTTTGGATCTTCTTCCCGAGGCTAGCACCGGGCGTGGAAGAAGAGGACTCGAGGCATCCGTGTGTGTGAGACTGTAGAGGGCGCACGCTTGGGCGCCTATCACGACATCGACCCCATCTTGCTCTAAGGTATTTCCTAACTCATCGTGTCGAATCTCTTGCTTGCGATCTTCACTGGGTTTTTGGGACCAGCCTGTTTCGGGGACATTCTTCCGTTGTGCAATGTATGTATGTATGTCTATGACTCTGAAAAATTATAAAATGTCCCCGAGGTTTCCCAATAGTGGTATCAGAGCGACTTGCAAGACTCGAACGATGTTTTATGCTTTTCTTTCATGCTCACATGCCATATCTATTTTCGTAAATAGCATGATGCATGGCAAATGATTTTTTTTTTAAGTAGGAAAAATTAGGGTTTCTTGTTTCTATCATCCTCTCAATCTCTTTTGGATTTTTGGACTATTTTTCTTGTCTGATTTAAAGATTAAAGGCGCACGTAATTTTGTCAAGTAGGACGGGCATTGTGTCTTCGGACTGGCCAAGTCTCTTGATCTGACAAAATTGCCAGCCTAAAGGATCTCTGAAATCATCATGAAAAATAAATCGCAATTAACCAAAAGATTTGTGAGAAGAAGATGAGAAAAACAAACTAGTTTTATGAAAAAGTAAAATTTTAGATTTTATGTTTTTCATGAGCATGTAGAATTGCATAAGTAAATACCTTGGTTGTGCATGATGTTGTGATCATTAGTCAAGCCCCCCTTTGCATGCCTGTGATGTATCCTTGTGAGGCCTGCGTGCCGTTTTTCTTTTAACTAAGAATAAGATTAGGGTGGCGCATGTACTTGGAACTTGGCGCATGCATACCTTGGATGGTGGCGCAACAAGCTTGCATAGTGGCGCAAGTTAGGCATGGCCGAACCCTTGGGTTTGAGAGCTAGCTAACTTGGCTTCTTGCATTGTGGCGCATCCTCATTGGAGGAAGACCATGGCATTAGCCGAACCCTTGGGGTCTACCCTTAAGGTTTGAGAGCTAAACCATGAGAGAAGGACCTTGGAGCCAGCCTTGAAGACCAAGATAGAGGGCGGCTAGGGTAGGTCTATTTTAGGGGCTTGAGTCCTATGTCAAGAGTTGAACCTCCTTTTGGCATGGGTTGGTTCAATGTCTTGAAAGGGCTTTGATCACATCATCTTTTACTGCTTTTCTTATCTGCTAAAAGCATGCCTGTGATGTTTTATCGTTATGTTATTACTATAGGATTGCATGCCTGTATTGCTAGACATAAGATAAAACTGATGAGACCTTAAAAACCCTCATAATAAAATATCAAGTCTAGTAGCCTTCTAATGCGTAGCCCTCACTAAGCTATCGATCAGTGGAGTTGTGAACTGATTCCCACCCTCGTGGGACACACCCACTTATCTTTAGAAAGTGTGTGGTGACAATAGTTTCCCCAGTCCAGTTTTAACCTGGACGTGCCTTCGCAAGGAAACTCATTGGCCCTGGGAATAATGGTTAGGAATGGACTTGACTAGAAGTTCACATGTACTGGGCACATGGTGAAAATCTAGAGGCATCGTTGAGAGGTTAGGGTTTCATGTTGTATCCAGCCCTCGCTGGACATGAAATGCCCAGACTGTCTCAACAAGGAGAGTTGCTTGGAGCAACCGGTCGGCGTGCCCACCTTAGGAAACATGGGTTACTTTGTGCATCTCATCCCACCCTCGTGGGACGCAAAGCCTCATGTGAAATAAGGATCCCATCTCACTAGGAAGTCTTAAACTTCCCGATTGACTTTGTGGGTTGTCAATTCGATTTTAAAATAGTGGGAGCAGTAATCATTTAAAACAAGTCCAGTTTAAATGATTAGAAGTAGTACTAATCTGTCTTTCTTGGGTGTTGTAGAACAATGGCTACGAACACTGGCGGATTATCACTGCGATCACTCCTTGATAAGGATAAGTTAGTTGGAACCAACTTTACGGACTGGCATCGGAACTTGAGGATAGTCCTCAAGCTCGAGAAGAAGCTGTATGTCCTTGAATAGGCTCTTCCTGTGGCTCCTCCGCCTAATGCCCGAACGGCAGACAGAGATGCTTATAGAAAGCATCAGGATGACTCTTAGAGGTTGCATGTCTTATGCTAGCCAGCATGACACCTAAACTGCAGGTGCAATATGAGGAGCAGAACGCTTTTCAGATGATCACTTATCTGAAACAGATGTTCGAGGCTCAGGCTAGAACTGAGAGATTTGACACTGCCAAAGCAGTCTTTCGGTGTAAGTTGTCTGAGGGTGCACTAGTGAGACCCCATGTTCTCAAACTCATTGGGAATGTGGATCATCTCAGGAGACTGGGACATGCCATAGACAACGAGCTGGTTGTGGATCTTATTCTGCATTCCCTGCCCCCTAGCTTCAATCCGTTTATTATTAATTTCAACATGAACCGGATTGAGTGCACACGGGAGGAATTGATGAATATGCTCCAAACAGCCGAGCGAGAGATGGGTAAGACCAAACCCAATTCTGTTCTTTTGGTCCCTGTGACCAAGAAGATAAAGAAGAAGGGTAAGGCACGTGCTAAGAGCAGTGCCAGAGGTCCTACCAAGGCACTGAAGAAAAAGGCGAAGAAGTCAAAGGACCAGAGGTGTTTTCACTGTGGCGAGCAGGGTCACTGGAGAAGGGACTGCAAGCAGCTTTAGAATGAGGAGAAGAAAGGCTTGGCCTTAACTTCTAGCTCAGGTATCTATGTTACAGAAGTCAATCTTTCTACTTCTATGTCATGAGTATTGGATACCGTATGTGGGGCTCATATTTGTACAAATATGCAGGAGCTCAAGAAAGGTAGATCGGTGTGACCTGGAGAGATTGACCTACGCGTTGGAAACGGGGCACAGGTTGCTGCTGTTGCTGTAGGCGTTTTGACTATCTCCTTGCCTTCTGGACTTCAATTAGAACTAGATAATTGCTTTTGTGTACCTTCACTTACTAAGAACATTGTATCCATTCCTTGCTTAGCAAAGAAGGGATTTAAGTTTGAAATAAATAAGAACTCTTATTCTTTTTCATTTGCAAATATGTTCTATGGGAAGGGTACTTTGTGCAATGGTCTATATATCTTGGATATGGAAAGTTCTATTTGTAACATAAGTAATAAAAGGACCAAACTGAGTGGTTCAGTTGGTGCTTTCCTATGGCACTGTCGATTAGCCCATATAAACAAGAATCACATCCAACAACTCCATGCAAATCGATTGTTAGATTCAAGTTCCTTGGAGGAATTTGATACTTGTGAACCTTGTTTATTAGGGAAAATGACAAAGGCACCCTTCACCAAGATTGGTGAGAGGGCAGGAGGTTTATTGGATCTCATACATACTGATGTGTGTGGGCCATTCAATAAACAAGCCAGAGGAGGGTACAACTACTTCATTACCTTCACTGATGACTTCAGTAGGTATGGCTATGTCTACTTAATGAGACATAAATCTGAGGCCTATGAGAAATTCAAGGAGTTCAAGAATGAAGTAGAGAACCAGCTTGGAAGATCCATTAAAGCTCTTCGATCAGATCGAGGTGGAGAGTACCTGAGCAGTGAGTTCTTTGACTATCTGAGAGAGTGTGGGATCATATCCCAACTCACTCCTCCGGGAACACCTCAATGGAATGATGTGCCTGAAAGGAGAAATCGAACTTTATTGGACATGGTTCGATCTATGATGAGTCATGCAACTCTACCTCCCTCATTCTGGGGGCATGCACTAGAAACAACTTCTCTAATACTGAATAATGTTCCATCTAAGAGTGTCTCCAAAATACCATACGAGGTGTGGAGTGGGAGACGCCCTAATCTCACTTTTATCAAGATCTGGGGATGTGAGGCTTATGTCAAACGTCAGGATTCTAGCAAGCTAGAACCTAGATCTGATAAATATGTGTTTGTGGGGTATCCTAAGGAAACTAAAGGATACTACTTCTATGTCCCAACCGAGAACAAAGTTTTTGTTGCTCGGGGTGCTGTCTTTCTAGAGAAAGAATTTCTCATGAAAGAAGTTAGTGGGAGGAAGTTTGACTTGGATGAGGTCCAAGTATAAGGACAAGACAAAGAGATGGAATCTGAGCCACATGCACCGGTTGCTAGCCAACCTGAGGCTCAAACACACGTCCCGCGTAGGTCTAGGAGAATTCGTCGTGCACCTGAAAGGTACGGATCGCTGCCGACCCAACACGATGGGATCTTCATCATTGAGGATGAACCCAGAACCTATGATGAGGCGGTCAGTGGACCGGACTCCGAGAGATGGCTTGACGCCATGCGATCCGAGATGGATTCCATGTCGGCTAACCAAGTCTGGGATTTGATTGAGCTGCCTGATGGGGGTGAAACCCATAGGGTGTAAATGAAAGTACCCCTTAACATGTAAGGGGGGTCCCCTTCTAGGGGGAGCGAAAACCCTAAAGTGGCGCAAATTATAACATGCAGCGGACGGAAGGGCTTCAAAGAATCATTGCGCATGCATTATGTGATCAACCTTAAAACATAATAGAAGAAGATGCAATTCATACCATAGCCATTAGAGGATGGCGCCTTGGAAGGAAAGATCAATCGAGAACTTCTCCTAAGTTTCGCACACAAGATGAGGAAGCCGCCTACTCTCTTGGTGCAACTTGTGCTAGCAAGGCTCCAAGAAGTGCTTGTCGTATGAAGGGATGAAGATCTCCTTGCTTGGCGAAAACCTCTCCCCAATGTCGACCACCACTTCTCCACAAGCGAATGTCTCAAGGACAACCCCGAGCGGCGACAATAGGGCGAGAGGGAAGCGTGAAGAGAGTCCACACGGAACGTGGTCACGTAAGTGACATGTTTTCTAATAATAGAAAACCATACTTCCACTTGCGATCATGGGTTTACCCAATCGCAAATCTCTCTTAAAGTGAACCATACGCTCAACCAATGAGCTGGTTCATTTTGGTTTGGTTCAAGACCAAATAACCCAAGCAATTAGTCCAGATCACATTAAACCCTAAGGTGCTTGATCTGACCGTTGATCTTTTGATGCTCCTGATCTCAATGATCTAGCATCCAATCTCCCGATCGAAGCTTACCGATCCCTAGCCCTAATCAATCAAACATGATCAGACCAGATCTCACTCACAATCAGAGCTTAAATCCCTTTAAACTGAACCCGAACAATTCAGTCCACACGATCTGACTTAAGTAAGCCATATCATCAAATTGTGCGACCCTGAGGGTTTCCTTTAAATGTCGGTAACGATAACTCTCATTATCACGATCAGTGAGGGGTATCTAGCAACACATCACTGTCTCCCGATATAAAGGAAAGAGTCTTCCAAGACTACACCCAAAAACAGCACAAGTGTGAATCGACTTCACAAAGCATACATATTTCCTTTGCCACTGGATGTTCTTATTGGACAAGCCTGTCAAGCTCGTAACTCCAATATGATGAGCATGATTAGATCAGATGAACACTGTCACCTGGGTATGGCCATACACTCTCTCAATCATCTCATCCAGGGGGCCCCTTTAGAACATCACACTCCTTAAACAAGGAGACGGCAATCCTGTGTCTATCACTAGTGCCCTAACCTGACTCAAGCTCACCATCCAAGATAGTCTATAATCATTATGTTTCAAATGATATTGAACTAACTCAAAATAATGACAATCATCATTTAGGAAACACAAGTGATCTCAAGTCAGAGGAAATGTGCCACTTGTCTTATACAAGGAATATTCACGTTGTGACAAACAACTGAACATCCTAGTAGGGTCTGTCCAGTACATCCCATGCACCCATGAGTCTACATCTTGTTCCATGCTCGAAGCATCCTATAAGATTAGAACACATATTAGTCTTAACCATATCGAGGCTGTCTCATGTTCACCAAGATACATCGACTAAGGACAAAATAGCTTGTCAGCCCAGCTGAACAGCTTTGAGACATTATTCAGAAGAACATATATTGCAGCAGACAATGTAGCTAACTGAATAACAACCATGCCTTTATAAACATAACAGTTTATTACATGATACAGATACATTCCCATAGGCCTCAAACATTAGCCTTAAGGGCATACCCCAACAATCTCCCACTTGCACTTAATCTAATGGTTGAGAAATCTCAAACCCATATTATTACAGTGCTTCTCATGCTTCTGCTGCGCCAGAGGCTTGGTAAGCGGGTCAGCCAGATTGTCATCTGTATGAACCTTGCATACTTTGATCTCGCCACGATCTATGATCTCCCTGATCAAATGAAACCGTCTCTGTATGTGCTTGGACTTCTGGTGCGACCGTGGTTCCTTTGCTTGTGCGATTGCTCCAGTGTTATCACAGAAGATAACCAAAGGATCTGCACTCGAAGGAACGACACCAAGTTCTCTCACGAACTTACGAATCCACACTGCCTCCTTGGATGCTTCCGAGGCTGCAACATACTCGGCTTCTGTTGTGGAATCAGCAACAGTTGACTGTTTGAAACTTTTCCACACCACTGCACCTCCATTCAAGCTAAAGACATAGCCTGATTGCGATCGGAAATCATCCTGGTCACTCTGGAACGAAGCATCAGTATATCCCTCTATACTGAGTTCTTCCTGACCACCATATATCAAGAACATATCTTTGGTCCTCCGCAGATATTTTAAAATGTTCTTGACTGCAATCCAGTGCGCCATACCTGGATTACTCTGGTAACGACTGGTCACGCTTAACCCGTAAGCGACGTCTGGGCGAGTACACAACATCGCATACATTATAGAACCAATAGCCGAAGCATAAGGCGTATTGTTCATTTCATCTTTCTCAGTCTGTGTTTGTGGACACTGACTCTTCGAAAGATTCAGACCATGTCTGACTGGAAGATATCCTCGTTTAGAATTCTCTAAATGAAATCTCTCCAGGACCTTATCGATGTAAGTACTCTGGCACAGCCCGAGAAGCCTCTTAGATCTATCCCTGTAGATCTTCACACCTAACACATAGGCTGCTTCTCCTAGATCTTTCATCTGGAAACATTTCCTCAGCCATGCCTTAACAGCATGCATTTCAGGAATATCATTTCCAATGATCAAGATGTCATCGACGTAGAGGACTAGAAAAGTAATCACGCTCCCACTAAACCTCTTATATACACACGGGTCATCCTCGTTCTTGATGAAACCAAATTCCGTAACTGATTCATCAAAACGAATATTCCAGCTTCTGGATGCTTGTTTAAGTCCATAAATAGACTTCTTTAACTTGCATATCTTATGACGATCTGCTGGATTAGTGAAACCTTCTGGTTGTGTCATATACACATCCTCATCCAGATTTCCATTAAGGAAAGCTGTTTTCACATCCATCTGCCAAATCTCATAATCATAATATGCAGCTATCGCGAAAAGAATCCGAATAGACTTAAACATGGCTACAGGTGAGAAAGTTTCATCATAATCTATCCCGTAGATTTGTTTGAAACCTTTCGCAACTAGCCTGCCTTTATAGGTAACCACGTTACCATCCATGTCAATCTTCTTCTTGAAGATCCATTTACAGCCTATAGGGATAACTCCCGGAGGCGGATCAACCAAATCCCAGACCTGGTTATCTGACATGGAGTCCATCTCGGCGCGCATAGCTTCAAGCCATCTCGCTGACTCCGGTCCACTGACCGCATCCGCATAAGTGAGGGGTTCATCATTACCAATGATATAGATTCCGTCATAGCGCTCAGGCTGTCGACGAATCCTTCCCGATCTTCGCGGTTCCCGTGATATCTGAGCCTCAGGTTGTTCAATAACCTGTTCTACCGGCTCAGGCTCATCCAACTCTGCTTGAGCACTTTGTCCTTCCTCTGGAATCTCATCCAGCTTTATTTCTCTCCCACTGGCCTCTTGCAGAAGAAACTCCTTCTCAAGAAATATGGCCGTCCGAGCAACAAAAACCTTGTTCTCTTTGGGATCGTAGAAATAATAACCCTTAGTTTCCTTAGGGTAACCGACAAAGATACATTTGTCAGATCTGCTCTCTAGTTTCCCAGAGGCGAGCTTCTTGACATAAGCCTCGCAGCCCCAGATCCTGATAAATGTCAAGCTTGGCTGTTTCCCATACCATAACTCATATGGCGTCTTTGAAACTGCCTTGGATGGCACTCGGTTTAGTACTTTTGCAGCTGTTTCCAGCCCAAAACCCCAAAAGGAGTAGGGAAGAGTAGCCTGACTCATCATAGAACGAACCATATCAAGTAACGTTCTATTTCTCCTCTCGGACACACCATTCCATTGCGGTGTTCCTGGCAGAGTGAGCTGTGAGATAATCCCACACTCTTTTAGATAGTCAGTAAATGCATGACTTAGGTATTCACCACCTCGATCTGAGCGAAGTGCCTTGATATTGCGGCCTAGCTGATTTTGAACTTCATTCTTGAATTCTTTGAACTTGTCAAAAGATTCACTCTTATGTCTCATCAGATAGACATACCCATATCTACTGAAATCATCAGTAAAGGTAATGAAGTACTGATAGCCACCTCTGGCATGTTTACTAAAAGGCCCACACACATCACTGTGTATAAGGTCAAGTAAACCTGAAGCCCTTTGACCTTTGTGAGGAAAAGGTGACTTCGTCATTTTACCCATTAAACAAGCTTTGCATGTATCAAGCTCCTTGTAGGAGAATGATCCCAGCAGTCCATGATCATGCAACCGCTTAATGCGTTTCTCGTTTATATGGCCTAAACGACTATGCCATAGCAAGGTGCTGTCATCAGCATACTTGGCTTTCTTAATATCAACATTATGTATAGAACTTTCCATGTCTAACATGAATAACCCATTGCTTATTGAACCAGTTGCATAAACAATATTATCAAAAGATAAAATACACTTTGAAATATTGCATTCAAAGGAAAATCCCTTCCTGACAAGAGCAGGAATGGAGATAATATTTTTAGTTATACTGGGAACAAAGTAACAACTGTTTAGTTCCAATACAAGTCCAGATGGTAAAGAAATAAAGTAGTCTCCTACAGCAACAGCAGCAACCCGTGCCCCGTTTCCAACTCGTAGGTCCACCTCATGCTGTCCCACCTGTCTTCTTCTCTTGAGTTCCTGCACATTTGAACAAATGTGAACTCCACATGCAGTGTCCAACACCCATGATACAGAAGAAGAAAACATGACCTCAGTCACGAATATACCTGAGCCAGAAGCAAAGCTTCCCCTCTTATCTCCTTGGAGCGCTTTACAGTCCTTTTTCCAGTGACCCAGCTGGCCACAGTGGAAACACCTGTATTCCTTAGACCGCTTCACCTTCTGCTTCAGAGCCTTGCTGTAGCTTTTGACCGGGGCCTTGCCCTTCTTCCCCTTCTTCTTGTTCCTGGAAGGAACCATTAAGACAGAGGTCGAAGGCTTACCCTTCAGAGTCTCCTCAGTGGTCAAGAGCATATTCAGCAGCTCTGCCGGAGTACAATCGATTTTGTTCATATTAAAATTAATAATGAACGCGTCGAATGATGGCGGGAGAGACTGCAGAATAATGTCTACAGCAAGCTCCTGGTTAATGGTATGCCCCAGTTTCTCTAGAGCCTCCTTGTGCCCAATCATCTTGAGCACGTGAGCTCCTACTGGGCTCCCTTCAGCCAGTTTGCTCTGAAAGAAGAGCTTTGTCAAATTGTAGCGTTCTGTCCTCGCCTGTGCAGCATACAGCATCTTGAGGTTTGTAATCATGTCTCTAGCAGACATATCCTCATGCTGACGCTGCAGCGGTGGCGTCATAGACGCTAGCATCAGGCAAGCGACATCAATGCTATCATTGACGTGCTTTTCATAGGCTTCCCGAACCGCCCTTGCGGCGTTCGGAGCGGGCTGCGGCGGTATCGCCGTCTCGAGGACATACAGTTTCCTCTCTGCCTTAAGAACAATCTTAAGGTGTCCAAACCAGTCAGAGAAGTTTGGCCCAGCAAACTTCTCCCTTTCCAGTAGGGATCGCACATTGAAGTTCATGGTGTTCGTTGCTGCAGGTATCTACAACAATGCAAGAACAGCAAGGTCAGTATCAATGTATAAGAATCAATCAGGACTTAAGAAAGATTCTTTTTCTCACTATTTTATCAGGCGTGAAAAATCCAGCAAAACAGCCCGAAAGAGTAGAACTCTTTTAGTGAGATGGGATCCAGATTTCATACTTGGTCTCCGCGTCCCGCTCAGGCGAGATAAGATGCACAGAGAGTACAAGCATTAGTTTCTGGTAGGCAGTCCCTGCCGATCGCCAACCCGTGCGATTCCCCTTCATCTGGGCAGTCCAGCAGACTGTGCCAACTGAGTTGGTACAACACAATCTCTGACCCCACAGATGGCTGCCTCCATGTGCTACCATATGCGCCACATATGTAGCCTACACGGTCAAGCTGACCCGACCTACTCCCTGGACCACCATGTGCTATGCTGAGCAACGAGAGGGGATAAATCCCCAATCTGTAACACACAGGTGTAATCCCGCACCGTCTGAAGATAGATGGACGTGCCCACTGAGTGGGTACAACACGGCTCCAACGATAATCAGAACAGTGAGGTTTCGCGTCAGAAGGCTTACGAGCTTGATATTTAAGCGTTGGATTTTAACGGTCTTTTATCTTCTTGCCTATCATGCAATTCCTATGGTGATAGCAGAAGATAAATTTACTCATGCAATTCTAATATAAAGCTATAAAAGAAAGCATGTGTCTTATGTGGTAAAAGCCCATAGCCCTAGTGAGACCTTAACCTAACTTAAGTCTGCACTTGCTTTTCATGGGTCTTTAACTGCTTATCTGGCCCAACCCAGGGCCCAAGCGCCAATTAGCAGCTCTGGTGCGCCCACCAGGAAATGCGCCAGGTCCTAGGGTCGAACCCTAGACCTCCCACCTGGTCCAGCCACTGCTGCAAGCGCCTCTGCCAAGTGTGCTCTGTGCTCTTGTCTAATTAAATTACAAATTTAACTATCTAGACAAGAGTGACACGCAGGTCACTTTCACATTATAAATTAATTAAATTGTGATTCGCAGATCACATAAATAAAATTAATTTACAACAATTAATCCAGGCACGCAGGCCCCAGCACAGCACACATTAAAAACAGGCAGCCCACATAAGACTAAATAAACTAGCAGATTCAATAACCATCATGTGATCCAGTCAGGAAAAATAAATTTTGAAAAAACCCCATGGGATCAATTTTAATTTTCCTTATTTGCCTTACAACCTTACAACGGTCCATTACTAGGGATCCACTCATCCACCCTAGTCAGATCCTCTGCCCTTACATGCACCGAGTCGTAACTGACTCGAGTCGACCAAAAGGTCAACTATGCATGCGACAGGGCTGAACGACCACACTGAGATCTGGCAAGCGGGCGTGACCCCGGGCCTAACTCAGGTGCGTTCATTGGTCGTCTCAATCAGACATCGCTACACACCTGTCTGCAGTCGACCTATAGCCACCATAGGCTTGCGCCAAGGTGCTATCTGGTCGACCCATTCAGGCTGTCAGATGAACTGATCAGACTGGTCGGATCTAACCTAGGGGTTGACTTCAACCCTAGTAACCCGTCTAAGGGTTTACTGTAGGCGGCTTAGATCTAAGGTGAAAACGCGCAAGTAATATTTTTGAAGAAAAACATACATTAAGCGCCAACATTTCAACACATATGCGCAATTAAAACATAACTTTGGTTTCGGCATGAAACAAGTTAATATGAAAAATTACGCATGATAGATCTAAGCATGCATCTTCATTCAAGGATCACCGAAACAAAGCAATCAAATAAGCATGCGATTAACTCGCTCTGATACCAATTGAAAATACCCCTTAACATGTAAGGGGGGTCCCCTTCTAGGGGGAGCGAAAACCCTAAAGTGGCGCAAATTATAACATGCAGCGGACGGAAGGGCTTCAAAGAATCATTGCGCATGCATTATGTGATCAACCTTAAAACATAATAGAAGAAGATGCAATTCATACCATAGCCATTAGAGGATGGCGCCTTGGAAGGAAAGATCAATCGAGAACTTCTCCTAAGTTTCGCACACAAGATGAGGAAGCCGCCTACTCTCTTGGTGCAACTTGTGCTAGCAAGGCTCCAAGAAGTGCTTGTCGTATGAAGGGATGAAGATCTCCTTGCTTGGCGAAAACCTCTCCCCAATGTCGACCACCACTTCTCCACAAGCGAATGTCTCAAGGACAACCCCGAGCGGCGACAATAGGGCGAGAGGGAAGCGTGAAGAGAGTCCACACGGAACGTGGTCACGTAAGTGACATGTTTTCTAATAATAGAAAACCATACTTCCACTTGCGATCATGGGTTTACCCAATCGCAAATCTCTCTTAAAGTGAACCATACGCTCAACCAATGAGCTGGTTCATTTTGGTTTGGTTCAAGACCAAATAACCCAAGCAATTAGTCCAGATCACATTAAACCCTAAGGTGCTTGATCTGACCGTTGATCTTTTGATGCTCCTGATCTCAATGATCTAGCATCCAATCTCCCGATCGAAGCTTACCGATCCCTAGCCCTAATCAATCAAACATGATCAGACCAGATCTCACTCACAATCAGAGCTTAAATCCCTTTAAACTGAACCCGAACAATTCAGTCCACACGATCTGACTTAAGTAAGCCATATCATCAAATTGTGCGACCCTGAGGGTTTCCTTTAAATGTCGGTAACGATAACTCTCATTATCACGATCAGTGAGGGGTATCTAGCAACACATCACTGTCTCCCGATATAAAGGAAAGAGTCTTCCAAGACTACACCCAAAAACAGCACAAGTGTGAATCGACTTCACAAAGCATACATATTTCCTTTGCCACTGGATGTTCTTATTGGACAAGCCTGTCAAGCTCGTAACTCCAATATGATGAGCATGATTAGATCAGATGAACACTGTCACCTGGGTATGGCCATACACTCTCTCAATCATCTCATCCAGGGGGCCCCTTTAGAACATCACACTCCTTAAACAAGGAGACGGCAATCCTGTGTCTATCACTAGTGCCCTAACCTGACTCAAGCTCACCATCCAAGATAGTCTATAATCATTATGTTTCAAATGATATTGAACTAACTCAAAATAATGACAATCATCATTTAGGAAACACAAGTGATCTCAAGTCAGAGGAAATGTGCCACTTGTCTTATACAAGGAATATTCACGTTGTGACAAACAACTGAACATCCTAGTAGGGTCTGTCCAGTACATCCCATGCACCCATGAGTCTACATCTTGTTCCATGCTCGAAGCATCCTATAAGATTAGAACACATATTAGTCTTAACCATATCGAGGCTGTCTCATGTTCACCAAGATACATCGACTAAGGACAAAATAGCTTGTCAGCCCAGCTGAACAGCTTTGAGACATTATTCAGAAGAACATATATTGCAGCAGACAATGTAGCTAACTGAATAACAACCATGCCTTTATAAACATAACAGTTTATTACATGATACAGATACATTCCCATAGGCCTCAAACATTAGCCTTAAGGGCATACCCCAACAGTAAATGGGTCTTCAAGAGGAAGACAGACATGGATGACAATATAGTTACCTATAAGGGTAGACTAGTGGCTAAAGGATTTAAACAAGTTCACGGGGTGGACTATGATGAAACCTTCTCTCTAGTTGCCATGATCAAATCCATTCGGATTCTGCTTGCTATAGCTGCATATCATGACTATGAGATATGACAGATGGATGTGAAGATAGCGTTCCTTAACGGGAAGCTGACTGAGGATGTGTATATGTCACAACCTGATGGCTTCATCTATCCTGCAAAGGCTAATAAGGTCTGCAGGCTAAAGAGATCCATTTATGTATTAAAGCAAGCATCTCGAAGTTGGAATCTTCGATTTGATGAAGCCGTGAGAGATTATGGCTTTATCAAAAGCGAAGATGACGCCGGTGTATACAGAAAATTCAGTGGGAGCTTAGTGATTTTTCTGGTCTTGTATGTTGATGACATACTGCTCATCGGAAACGACATCCCTAGTCTTCAAGCTGTGAAGACATGGTTGGAGAAGTGTTTCCAGATGAAAGACTTAGGGGAGGCCGCCTATATTCTAGGCGTAAGGATCTACCGGGATAGATCCAAGAGGCTCCTGGTGTTGGGGTATGCCCTTAAGGCTAATGTTTGAGGCCTTGGGATTGTATCAGTATCATGTATAAACTCTTATGTTTATAAAGGCAATGGTTGTTATTCAGGTTGTTACATTGTCTGCTGCAACAAGTGTACTTCTGAATGATGTCTCAATGCTGTTCAGCTAGGCTGACATGCTATAAAGTCCTTAGTCGAGATATCTTGGTGAACATGAGATAGCCTTGATATGATTGAGACTAATATGTGTTCTAATCTTATAGGATGCTTCGAGCATGGAATAAGATGTAGGCTCATGGGTACATTGGATGTACTGGACAGACCCTACTAGGATATTCAATTGCTTGTCACAATGTGAATAATCCTTGAATGCAACAAGTGGCACATATCCTCTGACTTGAGATCACTTGTGTTTCTAAATGATGATTGTCATTGTTTTGAGGTAGTTCAATATCATTTGAAACATAATGGTTATAGACTATCTTGGATAATGATCATGAGTCATGTTAGGGCACTAGCGATAGATATAGGATTGCCGTCTTCTTGTTTAAGGAGTGTGATGTTCTTCTGGGGCCCCCCTGGATAAGATGATTGAGAAAGTGTATGGCCATACCCAGGTGACTATGTTCATCTGATCTAATCATGCTCATCATATTGGAGTTACAGGCTTGACTCGCTTGTCCAATAAGAACATCCAGTGGCAAAGGAAATTTGTATGCCTCGTGAAGTGGATTCACACTTGTGCTGTGGTTTGGGTGTAGTCTTGGAAGACTCTTTCCTTTATATTGGGAGACAGTGATGTGTTGCTAGATACCCCTCACTGATCGTGATAACGTAAGTTATCGTTACCGACATTTAAAGGAAACCCTTAGGGTCGCACAATTCGATGATATGGCTTACTTAAGTCAGATCGTGTGGACTGAATTGTTTAGGTTCAGTTTGAAGGAGTTTAAACTCTGATTGTAAGTGAGATCTGGTCTGATCATGTTTGATTGATTGGGGCTTGAGATCGGTAAGCTTCGATCGAGAGAATTGATGCTGGATCAGTGAGATCAAGAGCATCAGGAGATGAACGGTTAGATCTGGAGCCTTAGGGTTTAAGATGATCTAGACCAAATGGCTTGGGCTGGTTTGATTTGGTCTTTGGACCAAATGCAATTGCATTGAACTGGTTCAAGAGAGTGAACGCATGGTTCAATGCTTGAGGCGTTTTCGATCGGTTTTGACATCATGGGCGCATGGCTTCGTGTCTTTCCTATTTTTGGAAAGTCATTAGCGCATGTTCTCTTCAACGCCAAAAACGCTTCAACGCTCGCCTCTCTCATTTGCGCTCTCGTGTGTGGCTTGTCTTCACGAGAGAGTTGAGAAGATTTCGGCCAAGGTGAACATCACTCTCGCATCTCCATCTTCCTCCACACAAAGGACCCCTTGAAGCTTTGCTAGCACAAAGACGACAAGGAGAAGCCATCTTCATTCGTTGTGTGCGTCATCTTCGGAGAAGAAGCAATTGCGTCTTTGCTTCCAAAACACCATCCAATCCAATGGCGTTGGTATGATCCCTTATGATCTATTCCATTGTGATAAGTTGATCATATGAACTACATGCGATCTTAAGTTGATCATATCCCTAATTTCCGCTGCCAAAACTTAATTTGCGCTAAGTAGGGTTTCGCTCCCCCTTGAGGGGGACTCTTCAATTGGTATCAGAGCGCTGGTTCTTGTAGAATCATATGATTGCTTGATGATTTGTGATCCTTGTTTGTGTTTGATAAGTAGATCTAGTAGGAAGCATCTTGCGCATCTACATGTAGAGTAATGAAAATACATGAAGTATGTTTTTGTTTACTCCTTTGCGCATGTATGATGTATTGTTGCGCATGTTAGATGTTTTTCAAAACTTAACTTGCGCGCCCCTACTTTAGATCTAATGCGTCTACTATAAACCCTTAGACGGGTTGATGGGGTTGAAGTCATCCTCTAGGTAGGATCCAAATAGTCTGATCAGACCATCTGACAGCCTAGATGGGTTGACCAGATAGCACCTGTGCGCAAGCACGAGGTGGCTATAGGTCGACTGCATCAAGGGCGTGTAGCGAGGTCTGGTTGAGACAACCAGTGAACGCACATGAGTTAGGCCCGGGGTCACACCCGCTTGCCAGAACTCATGAGGGTTGTTCAGCCCTTGGCGCATGCATGGTTGACCATTAGGTCAACTCAAGTCAGTTAGGACTTGGTGCATGCAAGGGCAGTGGATCTACCTAGACATGATGAGTGGATCCCTATCAATGGACCGTTGTAAGGTTGTAGGGCACATAAGAAAATTAAAATTGATGCCAATGGGTTTTCAAACATTTTATTTTCTTGTTAATGGATCACATGATGATTGGATGCCATGATATATGTTTATTTCATCTTATGTGGGTTGCCCTTTTAATGTGTGCTGTGCTAGGGCCTGCGAGCCTGGTTTAAACTTGTAAATTAATTTTTATTGTGATATGCGAATCACTTTTTAATTGATTTATAAAATGTTATTGACCTGCGAGTCAATCTTGTCTAGATAGATTACATTGTAATTTAATCAGACAAGAGCACAGAGCACACATGGCATTGGCGCATGCAGCAGTGGCTTGACCAGGTGGGAGGTCTAGGGTTCGACCCTAGCACAGGCGCATTTACCTGGTGGGCGCACCTGAGCTGCAGAGGGCGCTTGGGCCCTGGTCTGGGCCAGATGAGAGGCAGAAGACCCAAGAAGCATGTGAAGACTTAAGATACCTTAAGGTCTTACTTAGGCTTAATGGGCGTTTACCACATAAGATCATCATGCTTTCTTTTATTGTTTAAATAATTAGACTTGCATGATTTATTTATTTTCTGCTATCACCATAGGGTTTGCATGATAGTTAAGAAGATAAAGACCGTTAAAATCCAACGCTAAAATATCAAGCTCGATAGCCTTCTGACGCGAAACCTCACTGTTCTGACTATCGTTGGAGCCGTGTTATACCCACTCAGTGGGCACGTCCATCTATCTTCAGACGGTGTGTGATTTCACCTGCGTGTTACAGAGAAGGGATTTATCGCTTCTCGTTGCTCAGCATAGCACGTGGTGGTCCAGGGAGTAGGTCGGGTCAGCTTGACCATGTTGGCTACATATGTGGCGCATATGGTAGCTATATGGAGGCAGCCATCTGTGGGATCAGAGACTGTGTTGTACCAACTCAGTTGGCACAGTCTGCTGGATTGCCCAGATGAAGGGGAATCGCACGGGTTGGCGATTGGCAAGGACTGCCTACCAGAAATTAGTGCTTGTACTCTCTGTGCATCTTATCTCGCCTGAGCGGGACGCGGAGACCAAGTATGAAATCTGGATCCCATCTCACTAAAAGAGTGATAACTCTTTCGGACTGTTTTAATGGATTTTTCAGTCAGATAAAATAGTGAGAAAAGAATCTTTCTTAAGTCCTGGATTGATTCTAAACATTGATACTGACCTTGCTGTTCTTGCATTGTTGTAGATTCCTGCAGCAACGAACACCATGAGCTTCAATGTGCGATCCCTACTGGAAAGGGAGAAGTTTGCTGGGCCAAACTTCTCAGACTGGTACGGACACCTTAAGATTGTTCTTAAGGCAGAGAGGAAACTGTATGTCCTCGAGACGGCTGTGCCGCCTCAACCCGCTCCGAACGCCGCAAGGGCGGTTCGGGATGCCTATGAAAAGCATGTCAATGATAGCATTGATGTCGCTTGCCTGATGCTAGCGTCTATGACGCCACAGCTGCAGCGTCAGCATGAGGATATGTCTACTATGGAAATGATAGCAAACCTCAAGATGCTATATGCTGCACAGGCGAGGACTGAACGCTATAATCTGACCAAGCTTTTCTTTCAGAGCAAACTGGCTGAAGGGAGTCCAGTGGGAGCTCATGTGCTCAAGATGATTGGGCACAAAGAGGCTCTAGAGAAACTGGGGCATACCATCAATCAGGAGCTTGCTGTAGATATTATTCTACAGTCTCTCCCGGCCTCTTTCGATCCGTTCATTATTAATTTTAATATGAACAAGATCGACTGTACTCCGGCAGAGTTGCTGAATATGCTCTTGACTACAGAGGAAACTCTAAAGGGCAAGCCTTCAACCTCTGTCTTGATGTTCCCTTCCAGGAACAAGAAGAAGGGGAAGAAGGGCAAAGCCCCTGTCAAGAATTACAACAAGGCTCTGAAACAGAAGGTTAAGCGGTCGAAGGAATACAGATGTTTCCACTGTGGCCAGCTGGGTCACTGGAAAAAGGACTGTAAAGCGCTCCAAGGAGATAAGAAGGGAAGCATCGCTTCTGGCTCAGGTATTTTTGTGACTGAGGTCATGTTTTCTTCTTCTATTTCATGGGTGTTGGACACTGCATGTGGAGTTCACATTTGTCCAAATGTACAGGAACTCAAGAGAAGAAGACAGGTGGGACAGCATGAGGTGGACCTACGAGTAGGAAACGGGGCACGGGTTGCTGCTGTTGCTGTAGGGGTTTATTACATCTCATTACCATCTGGACTTGTATTAGAACTGGACAATTGTTATTTTGTTCCGAGTATTACGAAAAATATTATCTCTATTCCTGCTCTTGTCAGGAAAGGATTTTCCTTTGAATGCAATATTTCAAAGTGTGTTCTATCTTGTGATAATATTGTTTATGCTACTGGATCAATTAACAACGGGTTATTCATGTTGGACATGGAATGTTCTATACAAAACATTGATAATAAGAAAGCCAAGTATGCTGATGACAGCACCTTGTTATGGCATAGTCGTTTAAGCCATATTAACAAGAAACGCATTAAGCGGTTGCATGATCATGGACTGCTGGGATCATTCTCCTATGAGGAGATTGATACATGCAAAGCTTGTTTAATGGGTAAAATGACGAAGTCACCTTTTCCTAACAAAGGTCAAAGGGCTTCAGGTTTACTTGACTTGATACACAGTGATGTGTGTGGGCCATTTAGTAAACATGCCAGAGGTGGCTATTCGTACTTCATTACCTTTACTGATGATTTCAGTAGATATGGGTATGTCTATCTAATGAGACATAAGAGTGAATCTTTTGACAAGTTCAAAGAGTTCAAAAATGAAGTACAGAATCAGCTAGGCCGTAATATCAAGGCACTTCGTTCTGATCGAGGTGGTGAATACCTAAGTCGAGAGTTCACTGACTATCTAAAAGAGTGTGGGATTATCTCACAGCTCACTCCGCCAGGAACACCGCAGTGGAATGGTGTGTCCGAGAGGAGGAACAGAACCTTACTGGATATGGTTCGTTCGATGATGAGTCAGGCTACTCTACCTTACTCCTTTTGGGGATTTGCACTGGAGACAGCTGCAAAGGTACTAAACCGAGTGCCATCCAAGGCAGTTTCAAAGACTCCATATGAGTTATGGTATGGGAAACAGCATAGCTTGACATTTATTAAGATCTGGGGTTGCGAGGCTTATGTCAAAAAGCTCGCCTCTGGGAAACTAGAGAGCAGATCTGAGAAATGCATCTTTGTCGGTTACCCTAAGGAAACTAAGGGTTATTATTTCTACGATCCCAAAGAGAACAAGGTATTTGTTGCTCGGACGGCTATTTTTCTTGAGAAGGAGTTTCTTCTGCAAGAGGCCAGTGGGAGAGAAATAAAGCTGGATGAGAATCCAGAGGAAGGACAAAGTAGTCAAGCACAGTTGGATGAGCATGAGCCAGTAGAACAGGTTATTGAACAACCTGAGGCTCGGATATCACGGGAACCGCGAAGATCGGGAAGGATCCGTCGACAGCCTGAGCGCTATGACGGAGTCTACATCATTGATCATGATGAACCCCTCACTTATGCGGATGCGGTCAGTGGACCGGAGTCAGCTAGATGGCTTGAAGCTATGCGAGCCGAGATGGACTCCATGTCAGATAACCAAGTCTGGGATTTGGTTGATCCGCCTCCGGGAGTGATCCCTATAGGCTGTAAATGGATCTTCAAGAAGAAGATTGACATGGATGGTAACGTGGTTACCTATAAAGGCAGGCTAGTTGCGAAAGGTTTCAAACAAATCTACGGGATAGATTATGATGAAACTTTCTCTCCTGTAGCCATGTTCAAGTCTATTCGGATTATACTTGCGATAGCGGCATATTATGATTATGAGATCTGGCAGATGGATGTGAAGACTGCTTTCCTTAATGGAAAACTGGATGAGGATGTGTATATGACACAACCTGAAGGTTTCACTAATCCATCAGATCGTCATAAAATCTGCAAATTAAAGAAGTCCATTTATGGACTTAAGCAAGCATCGAGAAGCTGGAATATTCATTTTGATGAATCAATCTGTGAATTTGGTTTCATCAAGAATGAAGATGACCCGTGTGTATATAAGAGGTTTAGTGGGAGCGTAATTACTTTCCTAGTCCTCTACGTCGATGATATCTTAATCATTGGAAACGATATTCCTGAATTGCATGCTGTTAAAGCATGGTTAAGAAAATGTTTCCAGATGAAAGATCTAGGAGAAGCAGCCTATGTATTAGGTGTGAAGATCTACAGGGATAGATCTAAGAGGCTTCTCGGGCTGTGCCAGAGTACTTACATCGATAAGGTCCTGGAGAGATTCCATTTAGAGAATTCTAAAAGAGGATATCTTCCAGTCAGACATGGTCTGAATGTTTCAAAGAGTCAGTGTCCACAAACACAGACTGAGAAAGATGAAATGGACAATACGCCTTATGCTTCGGCTATTGGGTCCATTATGTATGCGATGTTGTGTACTCGCCCAGACGTCGCTTACGGGTTAAGCGTGACCAGTCGATTCCAAAGTAATGCAGGACAGGCGCACTGGATTGTAGTCAAGAACATTTTAAAATATCTGCGGAGGACCAAAGATATGTTCTTGGTATATGGTGGTCAGGAAGAACTCAGTATAGAAGGATATACTGACGCTTCGTTCCAGTCGGACCAGGATGATTTCCGATCGCAATCAGGCTATGTTTTTAGCTTGAATGGAGGAGCAGTGGTGTGGAAGAGTTTCAAACAGTCTATTGTTGCTGATTCCACAACAGAAGCCGAGTATGTTGCAGCCACGGAAGCATCCAAGGAGGCAGTGTGGATTCGTAAGTTCGTTCAGGAACTTGGTGTTGTTCCTTCGAGTGCAGATCCTTTGGTTATCTTCTGTGATAACACTGGAGCAATCGCACAAGCAAAGGAACCACGGTCGCACCAGAAGTCCAAGCACATACAGAGACGGTTTCACTTGATCCGGGAGATCATTGATCGTGGTGAGATCAAAATCTGCAAGGTTCATACAGATGACAATCTAGCTGACCCGCTTACCAAGCCTCTGGCGCAGCAGAAGCATGAGAAGCACTGTAATAATATGGGTTTGAGATTTCTCAACCATTAGATTAAGTGCAAGTGGGAGATTGTTGGGGTATGCCCTTAAGGCTAATGTTTGAGGCCTTGGAATTGTATCAGTATCATGTATAAACTCTTATGTTTATAAAGGCAATGGTTGTTATTCAGGTTGTTACATTGTCTGCTGCAACAAGTGTACTTCTGAATGATGTCTCAATGCTGTTCAGCTAGGCTGACATGCTATAAAGTCCTTAGTCGAGATATCTTGGTGAACATGAGACAGCCTTGATATGATTGAGACTAATATGTGTTCTAATCTTATAGGATGCTTCGAGCATGGAATAAGATGTAGGCTCATGGGTACATTGGATGTACTGGACAGACCCTACTAGGATATTCAATTGCTTGTCACAATGTGAATAATCCTTGAATGCAACAAGTGGCACATATCCTCTGACTTGAGATCACTTGTGTTTCTAAATGATGATTGTCATTGTTTTGAGGTAGTTCAATATCATTTGAAACATAATGGTTATAGACTATCTTGGATAATGATCATGAGTCATGTTAGGGCACTAGCGATAGATATAGGATTGTCGTCTTCTTGTTTAAGGAGTGTGATGTTCTTCTGGGGCCCCCCTGGATGAGATGATTGAGAAAGTGTATGGCCATACCCAGGTGACTATGTTCATCTGATCTAATCATGCTCATCATATTGGAGTTACAGGCTTGACTCGCTTGTACAATAAGAACATCCAGTGGCAAAGGAAATTTGTATGCCTCGTGAAGTGGATTCACACTTGTGCTGTGGTTTGGGTGTAGTCTTGGAAGACTCTTTCCTTTATATCGGGAGACAGTGATGTGTTGCTAGATACCCCTCACTGATCGTGATAACGTAAGTTATCGTTACCGACATTTAAAGGAAACCCTTAGGGTCGCACAATTCGATGATATGGCTTACTTAAGTCAGATCGTGTGGACTGAATTGTTTAGGTTCAGTTTGAAGGAGTTTAAACTCTGATTGTAAGTGAGATCTGGTCTGATCATGTTTGATTGATTGGGGCTTGAGATCGGTAAGCTTCGATCGAGAGAATTGATGCTGGATCAGTGAGATCAAGAGCATCAGGAGATGAACGGTTAGATCTGGAGCCTTAGGGTTTAAGATGATCTAGACCAAATGGCTTGGGCTGGTTTGATTTGGTCTTTGGACCAAATGCAATTGCATTGAACCGGTTCAAGAGAGTGAACGCATGGTTCAATGCTTGAGGCGTTTTCGATCGGTTTTGACATCATGGGCGCATGGCTTCGTGTCTTTCCTATTTTTGGAAAGTCATTAGCGCATGTTCTCTTCAACGCCAAAAACGCTTCAACGCTCGCCTCTCTCATTTGCGCTCTCGTGTGTGGCTTGTCTTCACGAGAGAGTTGAGAAGATTTCGGCCAAGGTGAACATCACTCTCGCATCTCCATCTTCCTCCACACAAAGGACCCCTTGAAGCTTTGCTAGCACAAAGACGACAAGGAGAAGCCATCTTCATTCGTTGTGTGCGTCATCTTCGGAGAAGAAGCAATTGCGTCTTTGCTTCCAAAACACCATCCAATCCAATGGCATTGGTATGATCCCTTATGATCTATTCCATTGTGATAAGTTGATCATATGAACTACATGCGATCTTAAGTTGATCATATCCCTAATTTCCGCTGCCAAAACTTAATTTGCGCTAAGTAGGGTTTCGCTCCCCCTTGAAGGGGACTCTTCACCTGGCCCTTAGTCAGAGTACCTACATTGATAAGGTCCTGGAGAGGTTCAACTTGGAGCAATCCAAGAAAGGATACCTTCCAGTAAGACATGGCCTTACTCTCTCAAAGAGCTAGTATCCTACAACACAGGCTGAGAGGGATGACATGAGTTGAATTCCTTATGCTTCGACAGTAGGATCGATCATGTATGCAATGTTGTGTACTAGACCAGATGTGGCATATGCTGTAAGCATAACCAGCCGATACCAATCCAATCCAAGTCTGCAACACTGGGTGGCTGTAAAGAACATCCTAAAGTATCTGAGAAGAACTAAGGATTTGTTCTTGGTCTATGAGGGACAGGAAGAGCTCAGTATGCAGGCCTATACTGATGCATCATTCCAGTCTGACCCTAACGACTTTAGATCGCAGGCCGGCTATGTGTTCAAGATAAATGGAGGCGCTGTATACTGGAAGAGCTTCAAGCAATCCACCATAGTAGATTATACAACCGAGGCTGAGTATGTGGCTGCTTCTGAGGCAGCCAAGGAAGCCGTTTGGATAAGGAAGTTCTTATGTGATCTTCAAGTGGTCCCTAGTGCAATGGATCCCATTGAACTCTACTGTGACAACAATGGAGTAATTGCACAAGCCAAGGAACCACGGTCTCATCAAAGATCCAAACACATACTTAGAAGATTTCACCTGATCAGAGAGATCATAGACAGAGGTGATGTCAAGATTAGCAGAGTTGACATAGAGAACAATCTGGCAGACCCATTGACCAAGGCTTTGGCGCAGCAGAAGCATGATGGTCACGCTAGAGATATGGGGTTGAGATTCCTCAACTTCTAGGTCTTAGTGCAAGTGGGAGATTGTTGGTGTATATGCCATAGGACCTAGTTTTGGTCCACTTATGTACTACTAGACTTTGATATTTATATCATTCTGGCATTGTCGTTATCTATGTTTGTTTACATCTGCGCATATGTACTAACATGATAATGTCCCTGGAGACAGATTGGATCTGTGCTCGAACTATAGTCCCCAGTCGATGTACCTTAGTGGATATGGGATAGCTATGGTACTTGTGAGACTGGTATGTGGGCTGGTTAGGCACGTTGTGCTAACGCAGACACATGAGTATATCATTGGAGGATATACTGGATAGACCCGCTGTGAGGCTATGACTTGGTGTCATGAGTTATCCTCACAAGTAACAGGAGATGCATTGATCTCTTGACTTGAGGTCATTGATCATTCTATATGGTTAGGGACTTGCTTTGATACAACCTAACACCTCGCCGTAGTTGGGAGGTCATAACGGTTGTCATTGAGCATGTCACGACCCATATGAGAAGGTCAATGGACAGACATTGGATTTGCCCCTTCCTTAGGGAAGTATGATATCCATGGAGCTCCTCTATCGTTCTATGACTGAGAGTGTATGGCCATACCCAGGTGAGAACCTGTTTTAGTCATAGCCATGTGATTGGGTGAAAATAAGTGGTGACACACTTGTCCAATCGGATATCAGTTCGGCAAAGAGACTGTAATGCATCTGTACCTAGTTGCGATGATGGGGATGTCGATGTCGATATGTTGGTGTATATGCCCTAGGACCTAGTTTTGGTCAACTTATGTACTACTTGACACTGATATTTATATATCATTCTGGCATTGTCGTTATCATTGTTTGATTACACCTGCGATTGTGTACCTACATGATAATGTCCCTGGAGACAGATTGGATCTGTGCTCGAATTATAATCCCCAGTCAATGTACCTTAGTGGATATGGGACAGCTATGGTACTTGTGAGACTGGTATGTGGGCTGGTTAGGCACGTGGTGCTAACGCAGACACATGGGTATATCATTGGGGATATACTGGATAGACACGCTATGAGGCTATGACTTGGTGTCATGAGTTATCCTCATAAGTGACAGGAGATGCATTGATCCCTTGACTTGAGGTCATTAATCATTCTATATGGTTAGGGACTTACTTTGATACAACCTAACACCTTGCCGTAGCTGGGAGGTCATAACGGTTGTTATCGAGCATGTCACGACCCATATGAGAAGATCAATGGACAGACATAGGATTTGCCCCTTCCCTAAGGAAGTATGATATCCATGGAGCTCCTTTATGGTTCTATGACTGAGAGTGTATGGCCATACCCAGGTGAGAACATGTTTTAGTCATAGCCATGTGATTGGATGAAAACAAGTGGTGACACACTTGTCCAATCGGATATCAGTACGGCAAAGAGACTGTAATGCATCTGTACCTAGTTGCGATGATGGGGATGTCGATGTCGATATCCATTCCAATGACCTGGGTAGCAGCGATGCACTGCTAGGTGCCACTCACTGCTTGTGATGACCTTTGGTCAGCACTGCCAGCGTCAGAGGAACCTACAGGGTCGCACACCTTGATACTTGAGTTCTCGTATTGATCGGGAAGCCTTATGATCGAGTTATTGGATAACTCGGATCTAATTGGGAGATTTCATCAGCGCCAATGGGCCTGATGAGATGGAAGAATGTTATTGGAGCCAAACTTCATTTTTGGCAGGTTGACCCGTATTTGACCATGGTTGGTCACATTTGGATTAGGGTTGCATTGGATTGGATCCAAGTGCTTAATCAACCTATGCAATGATGTTTGGGCTAGCTCATTATCCAATGAGGCCCAATAACAAGTTCTCATGAAGAGATGAGAGGCTAAAAGGGTATAATGGGGAGAAACATGAACCATTAGGCGCCTAGGGGCATAATGGGGTCATGTTGGCGCCTTTGCTTCATTATGGAAGTAAAGGGCGCCTCCCCCTCTCTTCCTAGGATGGAATGCATGCCTCTATGGCATTGCTTGAGGCACAAGGCAAGGCCTTGGTGTTAGGGTATGCCCTTAAGGCTAATGTTTGAGGCCTTGGGATTGTAAAAGTATCATGTAATAAACTCTTGTGTTTATAAAGGCAATGGTTATTATTCAGTTTGTTACATTGTCTGCTGCAATAACTGTGCTTCTGAATAATGTCTCAAAGCTGTTCAGCTAGGCTGACATGCATATGTCCTTAGTCGAGATATCTTGGTGAACATGAGACAGCCTTGATATGATTGAGACTAATATGTGTTCTAATCTTATAGGATGCTTCGAGCATGGAATAAGATGTAGACTCATGGGTACATTGGATGTACTGGACAGACCCTACTAGGATATTCAATTGCTTGTCACAATGTGAATAATCCTTGTTTGCATCAAGTGGCACTTGTCCTCTGACTTGAGATCACTTGTGTTTCTAGATGATGATTGTCATTGTTTTGAGGTAGTTCAATATCATTTGAAACATAATGATTATAGACTATCTTGGATAATGATCATGAGTCAGGTTAGGACACTAGTGATAGATAAAGGATTGCCGTCTCCTTGTTCAAGGAGTGTGGTGTTCTAAAGGGGCCCCCCTGAATGGGATGATTGAGAAAGTGTATGGCCATACCCAGGTGACTATGTTCATCTGATCTAATCATGCTCATCATATTGGAGTCACAGGCTTGACACGCTTGTCCAATAAGAACATCCAGTGGCAAAGGAAACATGTATGCCTAGTGAAGTGCATTCACCCTTGTGCTGTGTTTTGGGAGTAGTCTTGGAAGACTCTTTCCTTTATATCGGGAGATAGTGATGTGTTGCTAGATACCCCTCACTGATCGTGATAACGAAAGTTATCGTTACCGACATTTAAAGGAAACCCTCAGGGTCGCACAATTTGATGATATGGCTTACTTGAGTCAGATCGTGTGGACTGAATTGTTTGGGTTCAGTTTAAAGGGATTTAATCTCTGATTGTAAGTGAGATCTGGTCTGATCATGTTTGATTGATTAGGGCTTGAGATCGGTAAGCTTCGATCGAGAGAGGTGATGCTAGATCGGTGAGATCAGGAGCATCAGGAGATGAACGGTTAGATCTTGAACCTTAGGGTTTGATATGATCTAGACCAAAGGGGGCTTGGGCTTATTTGATTTGGTTTGTTGAACCAAATGCAATTGAACCAAAAGAGAACCGGTTCACTTATGTGAACGCATGGTTCGAAAGGGTGAAGGCGTTTTGGTCGTTTATGAGTGCATGCTTCCATTTATGGTAAGTCATCAAGGCCTCTTCTTCAAAACGCCTAACGCCAAGCCGTTCACCACTTGACTTCACTTCGCTTGGCTTCTTGCAATTAGCGTGTGGAGAAGAGGTGGACGAACGTGTGGAGCTCTCGCCCAAGCAAGATCTCGTCTCCCATCCCTTCCATTCGGCAAGGACACTTGAAGATCTTTGCTAGCACAAAGATCAACAAGAAGAAGCCATCTCTCTTCTTGTGTGCGTCACTTGTGGAGAAGATCTCTCTTGGTCTTTGCTTCCAAGCCGCCTCCTTCTCATGGCCATGGTAATGCATCTTTCACTTGATGTTTAAGTTGATCATATGAATGTATAGCATGCGATCAAATGTGAAACCCTAATTCCGCTGCTAAAACAAAGAAAGGTCACTTGCGCCCCCCTCTTGAAAGGGGTACTCACCTTAGGGTTTCTCGCTCCCCCTTGAAGGGGACCCCAACAATTGGTATCAGAGCGGTTAATATATGTTCATATGATTGCTTTGTTTGTTTTGTGATCCTTGTTAGTATAGATCTATTTCACATGCGCAACCACATGCTAGGTTTTAGGTGTTTGGCGCATGTGTGATGTTCATGTTTATGCATGTTCTTGTTGGCGCATGTTAAGTATGTTGAATGGTATTTCATCAAAACTTATATCTACTTGCGCGCAAACATTTAGATCTATATGCACTTACTATAAACCCTTAGACGGGTTGATGGGGTTGAAGTCACCCTCTAGGTTAGATCCACATAGTCTGATCAGACCATCTGACAGCCTAGATGGATCGACCAGATGGCACCTGTGCACAAGCACGAGGTGGCTATAGGTCGATTGCATCACAGGCGTGTAGCGAGGTCTGGTTGAGACAACCTGTGAACACACATGAGTTAGGCCCGGGGTCACACCCGCTTGCCAGAACTCATGTTGGTTATTCAGCCCTTGGCGCATGCATGGTTGACCATTAGGTCAACTCGAGTCAGTTAGGACTTGGTGCATGAAAGGGCATGGATCTAACTAGATTGTTGAGTGGATCCCTATTAATGGACCGTTGTAAGGTTGTAGGGCACATAAGAAAATTAAAATTGATGCCAATGGGTTTTCAAAACTTTTATTTTCTTTATAATGGATCACATGTTGATTGCATGATGCCATGATGTTTGTTTATTTAATCTTATGTGGGATGCCCAATTTAATGTGTGCTGTGCTGGGGCCTGCGAGCCTGGAATTAAACTTGTAAATTAATTTTTATTGTGATCTGCGAATCACATTTTTAATTAATTTGTATAATTGACCTGCGAGTCAAGCTTGTCTAGATAGATCAAAATGTATTTTGATTAGACAAGAGCACAAAAGCACACATCGCAGAGGCGCATTCAGCTGGTGGGCGCACCTGAGCTGCATTGAGCGCTAGGGCCCTGGGTTGGACCAGATGAGATGCAAAAGACCCAAGAAAAGCAAGTGAAGACTTAAGTTAATTAAGGTCTTACTTAGGCTATGGGCTTTTACCACATAAGATCCATGCTTTCTTTTATTGTTTAATAATTAGAATTGCATGAGTTATTTATCTTCTGCTATAGCCATAGGATTTGCCTGATAGTAAGAAGATAAAAGACCGTTAAAATCCAAACGCTAAAATATCAAGCACGTAATGCCTTCTGACGCGAAACCTCACTGTTCTGACTATCGTTTGAGCCGTGTTGTACCCACTCAGTGGGCACGTCCATCTATCTTCAGACGGTGCGGGATTACACCTGCGTGTTACAGAGAAGGGATTTATCGCTTCTCGTTGCTCAGCATAGCACGTGGTGGTCCAAGGAGTAGGTCGGGTCAGCTTGACCATGTAGGCTACATATGTGGCGCATATGGTAGCGCATGGAGGCAGCCATCTGAGGGATCAGAGACTGTGTTGTACCAACTCAGTTGGCACAGTCTGCTGGATTGCCCAGGTGAAGGGGAATCGCACGGGTTGGCGATTGGCTGGGACAGCCTACCAGAAATTAGTGCTTGTCATCTCTGTGCATCTTATCTCGCCTGAGCGGGACGCGGAGACCAAGTATGAAATCTGGATCCCATCTCACTAAAAGAGTTCTACTCTTTCGGGCTGTTTTGCTGGATTTTTCAGCCAGATAAAATAGTGAGAAAAAGAATCATTCTTAAGTCCTGATTGATTCTTAACATTCATACTGACCTTGCTGTTCTTGCATTGTTGTAGATTCCTGCAGCAACGAACACCATGAGCTTCAATGTGCGATCCCTACTGGAAAGGGAGAAGTTTGCTGGGCCAAACTTCTCAGACTGGTTCGGACACCTTAAGATCGTTCTTAAGGCAGAGAGGAAACTGTATGTCCTCGAGACGGCTGTGCCGCCTCAACCCGCTGCGAACGCCGCAAGGGCGGTTCGTGATGCCTATGAAAAGCATGTCAATGATAGCATTGATGTCGCTTGCCTGATGCTAGCGTCTATGAAGCCACCGCTGCAGCGTCAGCATGAGGATATGTCGGCTATAGAGATTATAGCGAACCTCAAGATGCTGTATGCTGCACAGGCGAGGACAGAACGCTATAATCTGACAAAGCTTTTCTTTCAGAGCAAACTGGCTGAAGGGAGCCCAGTGGGAGCTCACGTGCTCAAGATGATTGGGCACAAGGAGGCTCTGGAGAAACTGGGGCATACCATCAACCAGGAGCTTGCTGTAGACATTATTCTGCAGTCTCTCCCGCCCTCTTTCGATGCGTTCATTATTAACTTTAATATGAACAAAATCGATTGTACTCCGGCAGAGCTGCTGAATATGCTCTTGACTACTGAGGAGACTCTGAAGGGAAAGCCTTCAACCTCTGTCTTAATGGTTCCTTCCAGGAACAAGAAGAAGGGGAAGAAGGGCAAAGCCCCTGTCAAGAGTTACAGCAAGGCTCTGAAACAGAAGGTAAAGCGGTCAAAGGACAACAGGTGTTTCCACTGTGGCCAGCTGGGTCACTGGAAAAAGGACTGTAAAGCGCTCCAAGGAGATAAGAGGGGAAGCATTGCTTCTGGCTCAGGTATATATGTGACTGAGGTCATGTTATCTTCTTCTTCCATTTCATGGGTGTTGGACACTGCATGTGGAGTTCACATTTGTTCAAATGTGCAGGAACTCAAGAGAAGAAGACAGGTGGGACAGCATGAGGTGGACCTACGAGTTGGAAACGGGGCACGGGTTGCTGCTGTTGCTGTAGGGGATTATTTCATCTCATTACCATCTGGCATTGTATTAGAATTAAACAATTGTTATTTTGTACCCAGTATTACCAAAAATATTATCTCTATTCCTGCTCTTGTCAGGAAAGGGTTTTCCTTTGAATGCAAGATTTCAAAGTGTTATATTACTCTTGATAATATTGTTTATGCTACTGGTTCAATTAACAATGGGTTATTCATGTTGGACATGGAATATTCTATACAAAACATTGATAATAAGAAAGCCAAGTATGCTGATGACAGCACCTTGCTATGGCATAGTCGTTTAGGCCATATTAACAAGAAGCGCATTAAGTGGTTGCATGATCATGGACTGCTGGGATCATTCTCCTAAGAGGAGATTGATACATGCAAAGCTTGTTTAATGGGTAAAATGACGAAGTCTCTTTTTCCTCACAAAGGTCAAAGGGCTTCAGGTTTACTTGACCTTATACACAGTGATGTGTGTGGGCCATTCAGTAAACATGCCAGAGGTGGTTATGAGTACTTCATTACCTTTACTGATGATTTCAGTAGATATGGGTATGTCTATTTAATGAGACATAAAAGTGAATCTTTTGACAAGTTCAAAGAGTTCAAAAATGAAGTACAGAATCAGCTAGGCCGAAATATCAAGGCACTTCGTTCTGATCGAGGTGGAGAATACTTGAGTCATGCGTTTACTGACTATCTAAAGGAGTGTGGGATTATCTCACAGCTCACTCCACCAGGAACACCGCAATGGAATGGTGTGTCCGAGAGGAGAAATAGAACGTTACTTGATATGGTTCGTTCTATGATGAGTCAGGCTACTCTTCCATACTCCTTTTGGGGATTTGCACTGGAAACAGCTGCAAAGGTACTAAACCGAGTGCCATCCAAGGCAGTTTCAAAGACTCCATACGAGTTATGGTATGGGAAACAGCCGAGCTTGACATTTATCAGGATCTGGGGTTGCGAGGCTTATGTCAAAAAGCTCGCCTCTGGGAAACTGGAGAGCAGATCTGAGAAATGTATCTTTGTCGGTTACCCTAAGGAAACTAAGGGTTATTATTTCTACGATCCCAAAGAGAACAAGGTATTTGTTGCTCGGACGGCCATTTTTCTTGAGAAGGAGTTTCTTCTGCAAGAAGCCAGTGGGAGAGAAATAAAGCTGGATGAGAATCCAGAGGAAGGACAAAGTAGTCAAGCACAGTTGGATGAGCTTGAGCCGGTAGAACAGGTTACTGAACAACCTGAGGCTCAGATATCACGGGAACCGTGAAGATCGGGAAGGATCCGTCGACAGCCTGAGCGCTATGACGGAGTCTACATCATTGATAATGATGAACCCCTGACTTATGCGGATGCGGTCAGTGGACCGGAGTCAGCTAGATGGCTTGAAGCTATGCGAGCCGAGATGGACTCCATGTCAGATAACCAAGTCTGGGATTTGGTTGATCCGCCTCCGGGAGTTATCCCTATAGGCTGTAAATGGATCTTCAAGAAGAAGATTGACATGGATGGTAACGTGGTTACCTATAAAGGCAGGCTTGTTGCGAAAGGTTTCAAACAAATCTACGGGATAGATTATGATGAAACTTTCTCTCCTGTAGCCATGTTTAAGTCTATTCGGATTCTTTTCGCGATAGCAGCATATTACGATTATGAGATCTGGCAGATGGATGTGAAGACCGCTTTCCTTAATGGAAATCTGGATGAGGATGTGTATATGACACAACCTGAAGGTTTCACTAATCCATCAGATCGTCATAAAATATGCAAGTTAAAGAAGTCCATTTATGGACTTAAAACAAGCATCTAGAAGCTGGAATATTCGTTTTGATGAATCAATCTCTGAGTTTGGTTTCATCAAGAACGAGGATGACCCGTGTGTATATAAGAGGTTTAGTGGGAGCGTGATTACTTTCCTAGTCCTCTACGTCGATGATATCTTAATCATTGGAAACGATATTCCTGAAATGCATGCTGTTAAAGCATGGCTAAGGAAATGTTTCCAGATGAAAGATCTAGGAGAAGCAGCCTATGTATTAGGTGTGAAGATCTACAGGGATAGATCTAAGAGGCTTCTCGGGCTGTGCAAGAGTACTTACATCGATAAAGTCCTGGAGAGATTTCATTTAGAGAATTCTAAACGAGGATATCTTCCAGTCAGACATGGTCTGAATCTTTCGAAGAGTCAGTGTCCACAAACACAGACTGAGAAAGATGAAATGGATAATACGCCTTATGCTTCGGCTATTGGGTCCATTATGTATGCGATGTTGTGTACTCGCCCAGACGTCGCTTACGGGTTAAGCGTGACCAGTCGATTCCAAAGTAATCCAGGTATGGCGCACTGGATTGCAGTCAAGAACATTTTAAAATATCTGCGGAGGACCAAAGATATGTTCTTGATATATGGTGGTCAGGAAGAACTCAGTATAGAAGGATATACTGACGCTTCGTTCCAGTCGGACCAGGATGATTTCCGATTGCAATCAGGCTATGTTTTTAGCTTGAATGGTGGAGCAGTGGTGTGGAAGAGTTTCAAACAGTCTACTGTTGCTGATTCCACAACAGAAGCCGAGTATGTTGCAGCCTCGGAAGTATCCAAGGAGGCAGTGTGGATTCGTAAGTTCGTGCGAGAACTTGGTGTCGTTCCTTCGAGTGCAGATCCTTTGGTTATCTTCTGTGATAACACTGGAGCCAATGCACAAGCAAAGGAACCACGGTCGCACCAGAAGTTCAAGCACATACAGAGACGGTTTCACTTGATCCGGGAGATCATTGATCGTGGCGAGATCAAAATATGCAAGGTTCATACAGACGACAATCTGGCTGACCCGCTTACCAAGCCTCTGGCGCAGCAGAAGCATGAGAAGCACTGTAATAATATGGGTTTGAGATTTCTCAACCATTAGATTAAGTGCAAGTGGGAGATTGTTAGGGTATGCCCTTAAGGCTAATGTTTGAGGCCTTGGGATTGTAAAAGTATCATGTAATAAACTCTTGTGTTTATAAAGGCAATGGTTATTATTCAGTTTGTTACATTGTCTGCTGCAATAACTGTGCTTCTGAATAATGTCTCAAAGCTGTTCAGCTAGGCTGACATGCATATGTCCTTAGTCGAGATATCTTGGTGAACATGAGACAGCCTTGATATGATTGAGACTAATATGTGTTCTAATCTTATAGGATGCTTCGAGCATGGAATAAGATGTAGACTCATGGGTACATTGGATGTACTGGACAGACCCTACTAGGATATTCAATTGCTTGTCACAATGTGAATAATCCTTGTTTGCATCAAGTGGCACTTGTCCTCTGACTTGAGATCACTTGTGTTTCTAGATGATGATTGTCATTGTTTTGAGGTAGTTCAATATCATTTGAAACATAATGATTATAGACTATCTTGGATAATGATCATGAGTCAGGTTAGGACACTAGTGATAGATAAAGGATTGCCGTCTCCTTGTTCAAGGAGTGTGGTGTTCTAAAGGGGCCCCCCTGAATGGGATGATTGAGAAAGTGTATGGCCATACCCAGGTGACTATGTTCATCTGATCTAATCATGCTCATCATATTGGAGTCACAGGCTTGACACGCTTGTCCAATAAGAACATCCAGTGGCAAAGGAAACATGTATGCCTAGTGAAGTGCATTCACCCTTGTGCTGTGTTTTGGGAGTAGTCTTGGAAGACTCTTTCCTTTATATCGGGAGACAGTGATGTGTTGCTAGATACCCCTCACTGATCGTGATAACGAAAGTTATCGTTACCGACATTTAAAGGAAACCCTCAGGGTCGCACAATTTGATGATATGGCTTACTTGAGTCAGATCGTGTGGACTGAATTGTTTGGGTTCAGTTTAAAGGGATTTAATCTCTGATTGTAAGTGAGATCTGGTCTGATCATGTTTGATTGATTAGGGCTTGAGATCGGTAAGCTTCGATCGAGAGAGGTGATGCTAGATCGGTGAGATCAGGAGCATCAGGAGATGAACGGTTAGATCTTGAACCTTAGGGTTTGATATGATCTAGACCAAAGGGGGCTTGGGCTTATTTGATTTGGTTTGTTGAACCAAATGCAATTGAACCAAAAGAGAACCGGTTCACTTATGTGAACGCATGGTTCGAAAGGGTGAAGGCATTTTGGTCGTTTATGAGTGCATGCTTCCATTTATGGTAAGTCATCAAGGCCTCTTCTTCAAAACGCCTAACGCCAAGCCGTTCACCACTTGACTTCACTTCGCTTGGCTTCTTGCAATTAGCGTGTGGAGAAGAGGTGGACGAACGTGTGGAGCTCTCGCCCAAGCAAGATCTCGTCTCCCATCCCTTCCATTCGGCAAGGACACTTGAAGATCTTTGCTAGCACAAAGATCAACAAGAAGAAGCCATCTCTCTTCTTGTGTGCGTCACTTGTGGAGAAGATCTCTCTTGGTCTTTGCTTCCAAGCCGCCTCCTTCTCATGGCCATGGTAACGCATCTTTCACTTGATGTTTAAGTTGATCATATGAATGTATAGCATGCGATCAAATGTGAAACCCTAATTCCGCTGCTAAAACAAAGAAAGGTCACTTGTGCCCCCCTCTTGAAAGGGGTACTCACCTTAGGGTTTCTCGCTCCCCCTTGAAGGGGACCCCAACACTTGGCGCACAAGGAAAGGCGTGGGAACAAAAGGTAAGGTTGAATGAGAATTATGGAAATGTCTTGGAGACTTTCCTTATCTCAAACCTCCTCATCCTAGCCCTACACTTGTCATGATCCTAGCCATTACCCTAACCGCCTCTTGCCCTATAAATATGACCTAGTCGCCCCCTCTTGTGAGTAATTAATTCCTTGAAGGCGTGAACACAAGGAGAGGGGCGAGTGCTTGGAGCAAAGGGCGCATCTTCCATAACCGCAAGCCTCTTCCTCCTTTCCTCTTGGCACAAGGAGATCTAGGGCTTGGCGGCTTGGGCGGTTTTCTTTCTTCTCTTGGCGCATCATCTTTCTTGGTGGCGCAAGTGAAGTAGAGTATCTCCCTAAGGCTTGGATCTTCTTCCCGAGGCTAGCACCGGGCGTGGAAGAAGAGAACTCAAGAGATCCGTGTGTGCGAGACTGCAGAGAGCGAACACTTGGGCGCCTTCATCTACATCGCTCTACATTGCTCTTAAGGTATTTCCTAACTCATCGTGTCGACTCCCTTGCATGCGATCTTCACTGGGTTTTTGGGACTGGCCTGTTTCGGGGACATTCTTCCGCTACGAAAAATGTATGTCCATAACTCTGAAAATTGTAAAATGTCCCCGGGGTTTCCCAACAGTGGTATCAGAGGGACTTGCAAGACTCGAACGTTGTTTTATGCTTTTCTTCCATGCTCACATGCCATATCTCTATTTTCGTAAATAGCATGATGCATGGCAATCGATTTTTCTAAAAGTAAAAAAATTAGGGTTTCTTGTTTCTATCATCCTCTCAATCTCTTTTGGAATTTTTGGACTATTTTTCTTGTTTGATTTAAAGATCAAAGGCGCACGTAATTTTGTCAAGTAGGACGGGCATTGTGTTTTCGGACTGGCCAAGTCTCTTGATCTAACAAAATTGCCAGCCGAAAGGATCTCTGAAATCATCATGAAAAATAAATCGCAATAAACCAAAAGACTTGTGAGAAGAAGATGAGAAAAAGAAACTGGTTTTATGAAAAAGTAAAATTTCAGATTTTATGTTTTTCATGAGCATGTAGAATTGCATGAGTAAATACCTTAATTGTGCATGGTGTTGTGATCATTAGTCAAGCCTCCTCTTGCATGCCTGCGATGTATCCTTGTGCGGCCTGCATGCCATCTTTTTCAATATTTTTGTAAAAATTAAGAGGAAGATTAAGGGCTAAGGCGCATCCTTCTTGGACCTTGATGCTCGTATCTTGCTTGATGGCGCAAGCATGCAAGGTGGCGCATGCAAGCTGGTGCTTGGTTGCTTGGTGGCGCAAGAAATCTTGGCCCCTTGCATGGTGGCGCACCATCCTTGGAGGAAGACCATGGCATTGGCCGAACCTATGGGGAACTTCAAAAGTATTCCTCTACGGTTTGAGAGCTAAACCATGAGAGAAGGACCTTGGAGCCAACCTTGAAGTTCAAGCTAGAGGTCGGCTAGGTTAGGTCTAGTTTTTGGGGCTTGAGTTCTAGGACAAGAGTTGAACCTATTTCATGGCATGGATTGGTTCAATGTCTTGTATAGGATATGATCACATCATCCTTTACTGCTTTTATTATTATCTGCAGAAGCATGCCTGAAATGTTTTACCGTTATGTTATCACTATAGGATTGCATGCCTGTAATGATAGACATAAGATAAAACTGAGATGATGAGACCTTAAACAAAAACCCTCAATTAAAATATCAAGTCTGGTAGCCTTCTAACGCGTAGCCCTCACTAAGCTATCGATCAGTGGAGTTGTGAATTGTTTCCCACCCTCGTGGGACACACCCACTTATCTTTAGAAAGTGCGTGGTGGCAATGGTTTCCCCAGTCCAGTTTTAACCTGGGCGTGCCTTCGCAAGGAAACTCGTTGGCCCTGGGCATAACGGTTAGGAATGGACTTGACTAGAATTTCACATGTGCTGGGCACATGGTGAAAATCTAGAGGCATCGTTGAGAGGTAAAGGTTTCATGTTGTATCCAACCCTCGCTGGACATGAAATGCCCAGACTGTCTCAACAAGGGGAGTTGCTTGGAGCAACCGGCCGGCGTGCCCACCTTAGGAAGCATGGGTTACTTTGTGCATCTCATCCCACCCTCGTGGGACGCGAAGCCTCATGTGAAACAAGGATCCCATCTCACTAGGAAGTTTTAAACTTCCCGATTGACTTTGTGGGTTGTCAATTCGAATATAAAATAGTGGGAGCCATGGTCATTTAAAACAAGTCCAGTTTAAATGATTCGAAGTAGTACTAATCTGTTCTTCTTGGGTGTTGTAGAACAATGGCTACAAACACTGGCGGATTATCACTGCGATCGCTCCTTGATAAGGATAAGTTAGTTGGAACTAACTTTATGGACTGGCATCGGAATTTGAGGATAGTTCTCAAGCTCGAGAAGAAGCTGTATGTCCTTGAACAGCCTCTTCCTGCGGCACCTCCGCCTAATGCCCGAACGGCAGACAGAGATGCTTATAGAAAGCATCAGGATGACTCTTTGGAGGTTGCATGTCTTATGCTAGCCAGTATGGCACCTGAACTGCAGGTGCAATATGAGGAGCAGAACGCTTTTCAGATGATTACTCGTCTGAAACAGATGTTCGAGGCTCAGGCTAGAACTGAGAGATTTGACACCGCCAAAGCAGTCTTTCGGCGCAAGTTGTCTGAAGGTGCACCAGTGAGACCCCATGTTCTCAAACTCATTGGGAATGTGGATCATCTCAGGAGACTGGGACACACCATAGACAACGAGTTGGTTGTGGATCTTATTCTTCATTCCCTGCCCCCTAGCTTCAGTCCGTTTATCATTAACTTCAACATGAACCGGATTGAGTGCACACGGGAGGAATTGATGAATATGCTCCAAACAGCCGAGCGAGAGATGAAAGTAACCCTAGGTCACATACGCATATAAAATTTTTCGCATGACTAGGTCCAAAATCGAATGACTTAAACATATGATCAACATATGAAGACTTGTATAGAACAAGTGAGGATGTTACCATGGCCATGAGAGGCGGCTTGGAAGAAAATGGGCGAGCGGCTCTTCTCCAAAGGAATCACACTCAAGATGGATTTTCGCTTCTTCCTTGTAATCCTTGTGCTAGCAAAGATCCAAAGAGTCTATGATTGTGTGAGGAGATGTCCTCTTCTTGCTGGCCGCACTACTCCCACTCTTGGCGTGAAGACGAACCAAAAACCCGAGAGGAGCAAGGGGCGTTCATACGTTCGAAAACGTGGGACGTTTCTCAAGAGAAAAATTGGCTTCCAAATATAGTAAGTGTTTAACTCCCCATGAAGCCATCGAAACTCCTCTCCCCTTTGAACCATGCGTTCACTTAAGTGAACCGGTTCAATTCCATTTGGTTCAAGGACCAAATCGAACCAGCCATGGTCTTGATCTCTTTGAACCTCATGGTTCAAGATCTAACCACACATCTCAATGAACCTCTTGATCTCTACGATCAAGCATCAATTTTCCCGATCGAAGCTTACTGATCATATGTCCTAATCAATCAAACATGATCAGACTAGATCTTACTTCCGATCAGAGTTTAAATTGCTTTAAACTGAACTAGAATAATTCCAGTCCACACGATCTGACATAAGTAAGCAATATCATCAAATTGTGCGACCCTGAGGGTTTCCTTCAATGTCGGTAACGACAACTTACGTTATCACGATCAGAGAGGGGTATCTAGCAACACATCACTGTCTCCCGATATGAAGGAAAGAGTCTTCCAAGACTACTCCCAAACCACAGCACAAGTGTGAATCCAATTCACTCAGTATACATGTTCCCTTTACCACTGGATGTTCTCGTTGGACAAGCATGTCAAGCCTGTAATTCCAACACGATGAGAATGGTTAGATCAGATGAACATAGTCATCTGGGTATGGCCATACACTTTCTCAACCATCTCATCCAGGGGGCCCCTTTAGAACATCACACTCCAACTAGGAGAGGCAATCCTATATCTATCACTAGTGTCCTAACATGATTCATGCCCACTATCCAAGATAATCCTTAACCATTATCTTTCAAATGATATTGAACTACCTCAAGAAAATGCCAATCATCACTTAGAAACACAAGTGATCTCAAGTCAAAGGGAATATACCACTTGCTTGCTTATAAGGATTTATTCACATTGTGACAAACAATTGAATATCCTAAGTAGGGTCAGTCCAGTACATCCAATGCACCTATGTGTCTAAATCTTATTCCATGCTCGAAGCATCCTATAAGATCAGAACACATATTAGTCTCAATCATATCAAGGCTGTCTCATGTTCACCAAGATATCTCGACTAAGGACAACTCTGAATGTCAGCAAAGCTGAACATCATTGAGACATTACTCAGAGGTATACATACAGCAGCAGATAATGCAACAATCTGAATAACAACAATTGCCTTTATAAACATGTACTCAGTTTATACATGATACTGATAATAACCCAAGGCCTTAAACATTAGCCTTAAGGGCATACCCCAACAATCTCCCACTTGCACTTAAACTAATGGTTGAGAAATCTCAAACCCATATTATTACAGTGCTTCTCATGCTTCTGCTGCGCCAGAGGCTTTGTAAGCGGGTCAGCTAGATTGTCATCTGTATGAACCTTGCAGATCTTGATCTCTCCTCGATCTATGATCTCACGGATCAAATGAAACCTTCTCTGTATGTGCTTGGACTTCTGGTGTGACCGTGGTTCCTTTGCTTGTGCAATCGCTCTAGTGTTATCACAGAAGATAACCAATGGATCTGCACTCGAAGGAACAACACCAAGTTCTTGAATGAACTTACGAATCCACACTGCCTCCTTTGATGCTTCTAAGGCTGCAACATACTCGGCTTTTGTTGTGGAATCAGCAACAATTGATTGTTTGAAACTCTTCCACACCACTGCTCCTCCATTCAAGCTAAAAACATAGCCTGATTGCGATCAGAAATCGTCTTGGTCAGATTGGAAGGAAGCGTCAGTATATCCTTCAATACTGAGTTCTTCCTGACCTCCATAAATCAAGAACATATCTTTGGTTCTCCGAAGATATTTCAAAATGTTCTTGACTGCAATCCAGTGTGCCTTCCCTAGATTACTTTGGAACCGACTGGTCACGCTTAACCCGTAAGCGACGTCTGGGCGAGTACATAACATTGCATACATGATAGACCCAATAGCCGAAGCATAAGGCGTATTGTCCATCTCATCTTTCTCAGACTGTGTTTGAGGACACTGGCTCTTTGAAAGATTCAGACCATGTCTGACTGGAAGATATCCTCTTTTAGAATTTTCTAAATGGAATCTCTCTAGGACCTTATCGATGTAAGTACTCTGGCATAGCCCTAGAAGCCTATTAGATCTATCTCTATAGATCTTCACACCTAATACATAGGCTGCTTCTCCCAAATCTTTCATCTGGAAACATTTTCTTAACCATGCTTTGACTGCATGCAGTTCAGGAATATCGTTTCCAATGATTAAGATATCATCGACGTAGAGGACTAGGAAAGTAATCACGCTCCCACTAAACCTCTTATATACACACGGGTCATCTTCATTTTTGATGAAACCAAATTCACAAACTGATTCATCAAAACGAATATTCCAGCTCCTCGATGCTTGTTTTAGTCCATAAATGGACTTCTTTAATTTACATATTTTATGACGTTCTGATGGATTGATGAAACCTTCAGGCTGTGTCATATACACATCCTCTTCTAGTTTTCCATTAAGGAAAGCGGTCTTCACATCCATTTGCCAGATCTCATAATCATAATATGCTGCTATCGCGAGAATAATCCGAATGGACTTGAACATGGCTACAGAAGAGAAAGTTTCATCATAATCTATCCCGTAGATTTGTTTTAAACCTTTCGCAACTAGCCTCCCTTATAGGTAACTACGTTACCATCCATGTCTTTCTTCTTCTTGAAGATCCACTTACAGCCTATAGGGATTACTCCCGGAGGCGGATCAACCAAATCCCAGACTTGGTTATCTGACATGGAGTCCATCTCGGCTCGCATAGCTTCAAGCCATCTTGCTGATTCCGGTCCACTGACCGCATCCGCATAAGTGAGGGGTTCATCATTAATGATGTAGATTCCGTCATAGTGCTCAGGCTGACGACGAATCCTTCCCGATCTACGCGGTTCCCGTGATATCTGAGCCTTAGGTTGAACATTAACCTGATCTATTGGCTCAGGCTCATCCAACTGTGCTTGACTACTTTGTCCTTCTTCTGGAATTTCATCCAGCATTATTTCTCTCCCACTGGCCTCTTGCAGAAGAAATTCCTTCTCAAGAAAAAATAGCCGTTCGAGCAACAAATACTTTGTTCTCTTTGGGATAGTAGAAATAATAACCCTTAGTTTCTTTAGGGTAACCGACAAAGATACATTTATCTGATCTGCTCTCCAGTTTCCCAGAGGCGAGCTTTTTGACATAAGCCTCGCAACCCCAGATTTTGATAAATGTCAAGCTCGGCTGTTTCCCATACCATAACTGATATGGAGTCTTTGAAACTGCCTTGGATGGCACTCGGTTTAGCACCTTTGCAGCTGTTTCCAGTGCAAATCCCCAAAAGGAGTAAGGTAGAGTAGCCTGACTCATCATAGAACGAACCATATCCAATAAGGTTCTATTTCTCCTCTCGGACACACCATTCCATTGTGGTGTTCCTGGCGGAGTGAGCTGTGAGATGATCCCACACTCCTTCAGATAGTCAGTAAACTCATGACTCAAGTATTCGCCACCTCGATCTGAACGAAGTGCCTTGATATTTCGGCCTAACTGATTTTGTACTTCATTTTTGAACTCTTTGAACTTGTCAAAAGATTCACTCTTATGTCTCATTAGATAGACATTGAAGAGTCCCCTTCAAGGGGGAGCGAAACCCTACTTGGCGCAAATTAAGTTTTGGCAGCGGAAATTAGGGATATGATCAACTTAAGATCGCATGTAGTTCATATGATCAACTTATCACAATGGAATAGATCATAAGGGATCATACCAACGCCATTGGATTGGATGGTGTTTTGGAAGCAAAGACGCAATTGCTTCTTCTCCGAAGATGACGCACACAACGAATGAAGATGGCTTCTCCTTGTCGTCTTTGTGCTAGCAAAGCTTCAAGGGGTCCTTTGTGTGGAGGAAGATGGAGATGCGAGAGTGATGTTCACCTTGGCCGAAATCTTCTCAACTCTCTCGTGAAGACAAGCCACACACGAGAGCGCAAAATGAGAGGCGAGCGTTGAAGCGTTTTTGGCGTTGAAGAGAACATGCGCTAATGACTTTCCAAAAATAGGAAAGACACGAAGCCATGCGCCCATGATGTCAAAACCGATCGAAAACGCCTCAAGCATTGAACCATGCGTTCACTCTCTTGAACCGGTTCAATGCAATTGCATTTGGTCCAAAGACCAAATCAAACCAGCCCAAGCCATTTGGTCTAGATCATCTTAAACCCTAAGGCTCCAGATCTAACCGTTCATCTCCTGATGCTCTTGATCTCACTGATCCAGCATCAATTCTCTCGATCGAAGCTTACCGATCTCAAGCCCCAATCAATCAAACATGATCAGACCAGATCTCACTTACAATCAGAGTTTAAACTCCTTCAAACTGAACCTAAACAATTCAGTCCACACGATCTGACTTAAGTAAGCCATATCATCGAATTGTGCGACCCTAAGGGTTTCCTTTAAATGTCGGTAACGATAACTTACGTTATCACGATCAGTGAGGGGTATCTAGCAACACATCACTGTCTCCCGATATAAAGGAAAGAGTCTTCTAAGACTACACCCAAACCACAGCACAAGTGTGAATCCACTTCACGAGGCATACAAATTTCCTTTGCCACTGGATGTTCTTATTGGACAAGCGAGTCAAGCCTGTAACTCCAATATGATGAGCATGATTAGATCAGATGAACATAGTCACCTGGGTATGGCCATACACTTTCTCAATCATCTCATCCAAGGGGGCCCCAGAAGAACATCACACTCCTTAAACAAGAAGACGGCAATCCTATATCTATCGCTAGTGCCCTAACATGACTCATGATCATTATCCAAGATAGTCTATAACCATTATGTTTCAAATGATATTGAACTACCTCAAAACAATGACAATCATCATTTAGAAACACAAGTGATCTCAAGTCAGAGGATATGTGCCACTTGTTGCATTCAAGGATTATTCACATTGTGATAAGCAATTGAATATCCTAGTAGGGTCTGTCCAGTACATCCAATGTACCCATGAGCCTACATCTTATTCCATGCTCGAAGCATCCTATAAGATTAGAACACATATTAGTCTCAATCATATCAAGGCTGTCTCATGTTCACCAAGATATCTCGACTAAGGACTTTATAGCATGTCAGCCTAGCTGAACAGCATTGAGACATCATTCAGAAGTACACTTGTTGCAGCAGACAATGTAACAACCTGAATAACAACCATTGCCTTTATAAACATAAGAGTTTATACATGATACTGATACAATCCCAAGGCCTCAAACATTAGCCTTAAGGGCATACCCCAACAATCTCCCACTTGCACTTAATCTAATGGTTGAGAAATCTCAAACCCATATTATTACAGTGCTTCTCATGCTTCTGCTGCGCCAGAGGCTTGGTAAGCGGGTCAGCCAGATTGTCATCTGTATGAACCTTAAAGATTTTGATCTCACCATGATCAATGATCTCCCGGATCAAGTGAAACCGTCTCTGTATGTGCTTGGACTTCTGGTGCGACCGTGGTTCCTTTGCTTGTGCGATTGCTCCAGTGTTATCACAGAAGATAACCAAAGGATCTGCACTCGAAGGAACAACACCAAGTTCCTGAATGAACTTACGAATCCACACTGCCTCCTTGGATGCTTCCGAGCCTGCAACATACTCGGCTTCTGTTGTGGAATCAGCAACAATAGACTGTTTGAAACTCTTCCACACCACTGCTCCTCCATTCAAGCTAAAAACATAGCCTGATTGCGATCGGAAATCATCCTGGTCCGACTAGAACGAAGCGTCAGTATATCCTTCTATATTGAGTTCTTCCTGACCACCATATACCAAGAACATATCTTTGGTCCTCCGCAGATATTTTAAAATGTTCTTGACTGCAATCCAGTGCGCCTGACCTGGATTACTTTGGAATCGACTAGTCACGCTTAACCCGTAAGCGACGTCTGGGCGAGTACACAACATCGCATACATAATGGACCCAATAGCCGAAGCATAAGGCGTATTGTCCATTTCATCTTTCTCAGTCTGTGTTTGTGGACACTGACTCTTTGAAACATTCAGACCATGTCTGACTGGAAGATATCCTCTTTTAGAATTCTCTAAATGGAATCTCTCCAGGACCTTATCGATGTAAGTACTCTGGCACAGCCCGAGAAGCCTCTTAGATCTATCCCTGTAGATCTTCACACCTAATACATAGGCTGCTTCTCCTAGATCTTTCATCTGGAAACATTTTCTTAACCATGCTTTAACAGCATGCAGTTCAGGAATATCGTTTCCAATGATTAAGATATCATCGACGTAGAGGACTAGGAAAGTAATTACGCTCCCACTAAACCTCTTATATACACACGGGTCATCTTCATTCTTGATGAAACCAAATTCACAGATTGATTCATCAAAACGAATATTCCAGCTTCTCGATGCTTGCTTAAGTCCATAAATGGACTTCTTTAATTTTCATATTTTATGACGATCTGATGGATTAGTGAAACCTTCAGGTTGTGTCATATACACATCCTCATCCAGTTTTCCATTAAGGAAAGCAGTCTTCACATCCATCTGCTAGATCTCATAATCATAATATGCCGCTATCGCAAGTATAATCCGAATAGACTTGAACATGGCTACAGGAGAGAAAGTTTCATCATAATCTATCCCGTAGATTTGTTTGAAACCTTTCGCAACTAGCCTGCCTTTATAGGTAACCACGTTACCATCCATGTCAATCTTCTTCTTGAAGATCCATTTACAGCCTATAGGGATCACTCCCGGAGGCGGATCAACCAAATCCCAGACTTGGTTATCTGACATGGAGTCCATCTCGGCTCGCATAGCTTCAAGCCATCTAGCTGACTCCGGTCCACTGACCGCATCCGCATAAGTGAGGGGTTCATCATGATCAATGATGTAGACTCCGTCATAGCGCTCAGGCTGTCGACGGATCCTTCCCGATCTTCGCGGTTCCCGTGATATCCGAGCCTCAGGTTGTTCAATAACCTGTTCTACTGGCTCATGCTCATCCAACTGTGCTTGACTACTTTGTCTTTCCTCTGTATTCTCATCCAGCTTTATTTCTCTCCCACTGGCCTCTTGCAGAAGAAACTCCTTCTCAAGAAAAATAGCCGTCCGAGCAACAAATACCTTGTTCTCTTTGGGATCGTAGAAATAATAACCCTTAGTTTCCTTAGGGTAACCGACAAAGATGCATTTCTCAGATCTGCTCTCTAGTTTCCCAGAGGCGAGCTTTTTGACATAAGCCTCGCAACCCCAGATCTTAATAAATGTCAAGCTAGGCTGTTTCCCATACCATAACTCATATGGAGTCTTTGAAACTGCCTTGGATGGCACTCGGTTTAGTACCTTTGTAGCTGTCTCCAGTGCAAATCCCCAAAAGGAGTAAGGTAGAGTAGCCTGACTCATCATCGAACGAACCATATCCAGTAAGGTTCTGTTCCTTCTCTCGGACACACCATTCCACTGCGGTGTTCCTGGCGGAGTGAGCTGTGAGATAATCCCACACTCTTTTAGATAGTCAGTGAACTCTCGACTTAGGTATTCACCACCTCGATCAGAACGAAGTGCCTTGATATTACGGCCTAGCTGATTCTGTACTTCATTTTTGAACTCTTTGAACTTGTCAAAAGATTCACTCTTATGTCTCATTAGATAGACATACCCATATCTACTGAAATCATCAGTAAAGGTAATGAAGTACGAATAGCCACCTCTGGCATGTTTACTAAATGGCCCACACACATCACTGTGTATCAGGTCAAGTAAACCTGAAGCCCTTTGACCTTTGTTAGGAAAAGGTGACTTCGTCATTTTACCCATTAAACAAGCTTTGCATGTATCAATCTCCTCATAGGAGAATGATCCCAGCAGTCCATGATCATGCAACCGCTTAATGCGTTTCTTGTTAATATGGCCTAAACGACTATGCCATAACAAGGTGCTGTCATCAGCATACTTGGCTTTCTTATTATCAATGTTTTGTATAGAACATTCCATGTCCAACATGAATAACCCGTTGTTAATTGATCCAGTAGCATAAACAATATTATCACAAGATAGAACACACTTTGAAATATTGCATTCAAAGGAAAATCCTTTCCTGACAAGAGCAGGAATAGAGATAATATTTTTCGTAATACTCGGAACAAAATAACAATTGTCCAGTTCTAATACAAGTCCAGATGGTAATGAGATGTAATAAACCCCTACAGCAACAGCAGCAACCCGTGCCCCGTTTCCTACTCGTAGGTCCACCTCATGCTGTCCCACCTGTCTTCTTCTCTTGAGTTCCTGTACATTTGGACAAATGTGAACTCCACATGCAGTGTCCAACACCCATGAAATAGAAGAAGAAAACATGACCTCAGTCACAAAAATACCTGAGCCAGAAGCGATGCTTCCCTTCTTATCTCCTTGGAGCGCTTTACAGTCCTTTTTCCAGTGACCCAGCTGGCCACAGTGGAAACATCTGTATTCCTTCGACCGCTTAACCTTCTGTTTCAGAGCCTTGTTGTAATTCTTGACAGGGGCTTTGCCCTTCTTCCCCTTCTTCTTGTTCCTGGAAGGGAACATCAAGACATAGGTTGAAGGCTTGCCCTTTAGAGTTTCCTCTGTAGTCAAGAGCATATTCAGCAACTCTGCCGGAGTACAGTCGATCTTGTTCATATTAAAATTAATAATGAACGGATCGAAAGAGGCCGGGAGAGACTGTAGAATAATATCTACAGCAAGCTCCTGATTGATGGTATGCCCCAGTTTCTCTAGAGCCTCTTTGTGCCCAATCATTTTGAGCACATGAGCTCCCACTGGACTCCCTTCAGCCAGTTTGCTCTGAAAGAAAAGCTTGGTCAGATTATAGCGTTCAGTCCTCGCCTGTGCAGCATATAGCATCTTGAGGTTTGCTATCATTTCCATAGCAGACATATCCTCATGCTGACGCTGCAGCTGTGGCGTCATAGACGCTAGCATCAGGCAAGCGACATCAATGCTATCATTGACATGCTTTTCATAGGCATCCCGAACCGCCCTTGCGGCATTCGGAGCGGGTTGAGGCGGCACAGCCGTCTCGAGGACATACAGTTTCCTCTCTGCCTTAAGAACAATCTTAAGGTGTCCGTACCAGTCTGAGAAGTTTGGCCCAGCAAACTTCTCCCTTTCCAGTAGGGATCGCACATTGAAGCTCATGGTGTTCGTTGCTGCAGGAATCTACAACAATGCAAGAACAGCAAGGTCAGTATCAATGTTTAGAATCAATCCAGGACTTAAGAAAGATTCTTTTCTCACTATTTTATCTGACTGAAAAATCCATTAAAACAGTCCGAAAGAGTTATCACTCTTTTAGTGAGATGGGATCCAGATTTCATACTTGGTCTCCGCGTCCCGCTCAGGCGAGATAAGATGCACAGAGAGTACAAGCACTAATTTCTGGTAGGCAGTCCTTGCCAATCGCCAACCCGTGCGATTCCCCTTCATCTGGGCAATCCAGCAGACTGTGCCAACTGAGTTGGTACAACACAGTCTCTGATCCCACAGATGGCTGCCTCCATATAGCTACCATATGCGCCACATATGTAGCCAACATGGTCAAGCTGACCCGACCTACTCCCTGGACCACCACGTGCTATGCTGAGCAACGAGAAGCGATAAATCCCTTCTCTGTAACACGCAGGTGAAATCACACACCGTCTGAAGATAGATGGACGTGCCCACTGAGTGGGTACAACACGGCTCCAACGATAGTCAGAACAGTGAGGTTTCGCGTCAGAAGGCTATCGAGCTTGATATTTTAGCGTTGGATTTTAACGGTCTTTTATCTTCTTAACTATCATGCAAACCCTATGGTGATAGCAGAAGATAAATAAATCATGCAAGTCTAATTATTTAAACAATAAAAGAAAGCATGATGATCTTATGTGGTAAACGCCCATTAAGCCTAAGTAAGACCTTAAGGTATCTTAAGTCTTCACATGCTTCTTGGGTCTTCTGCCTCTCATCTGGCCCAGACCAGGGCCCAAGCGCCCTCTGCAGCTCAGGTGCGCCCACCAGGTAAATGCGCCTGTGCTAGGGTCGAACCCTAGACCTCCCACCTGGTCAAGCCACTGCTGCATGCGCCAATGCCATGTGTGCTCTGTGCTCTTGTCTGATTAAATTACAATGTAATCTATCTAGACAAGATTGACTCGCAGGTCAATAACATTTTATAAATCAATTAAAAAGTGATTCGCATATCACAATAAAAATTAATTTACAAGTTTAAACCAGGCTCGCAGGCCCCAGCACAGCACACATTAAAAGGGCAACCCACATAAGATGAAATAAACATATATCATGGCATCCAATCATCATGTGATCCATTAACAAGAAAATAAAATGTTTGAAAACCCATTGGCATCAATTTTAATTTTCTTATGTGCCCTACAACCTTACAACGGTCCATTGATAGGGATCCACTCATCATGTCTAGGCAGATCCACTGCCCTTGCATGCACCAAGTCCTAACTGACTTGAGTTGACCTAATGGTCAACCATGCATGCGCCAAGGGCTGAACAACCCTCATGAGTTCTGGCAAGCGGGTGTGACCCCGGGCCTAACTCATGTGCGTTCACTGGTTGTCTCAACTAGACCTCGCTACACGCCCTTGATGCAGTCGACCTATAGCCACCTCGTGCTTGCGCACAGGTGCTATCTGGTCAACCCATCTAGGCTGTCAGATGGTCTGATCAGACTATTTGGATCCTACCTAGAGGATGACTTCAACCCCATCAACCCGTCTAAGGGTTTATAGTAGACGCATTAGATCTAAAGTAGGGGCGCGCAAGTTAAGTTTTGAAAAAACATCTAACATGCGCAACAATACATCATACATGCGCAAAGGAGTAAACAAAAACATACTTCATGTATTTTCATTACTCTACATGTAGATGCGCAAGATGCTTCCTACTAGATCTACTTATCAAACACAAACAAGGATCACAAATCATCAAGCAATCATATGATTCTACAAGAACCAGCGCTCTGATACCAATTGAAGAGTCCCCTTCAAGGGGGAGCGAAACCCTACTTGGCGCAAATTAAGTTTTGGCAGCGGAAATTAGGGATATGATCAACTTAAGATCGCATGTAGTTCATATGATCAACTTATCACAATGGAATAGATCATAAGGGATCATACCAACGCCATTGGATTGGATGGTGTTTTGGAAGCAAAGACGCAATTGCTTCTTCTCCGAAGATGACGCACACAACGAATGAAGATGGCTTCTCCTTGTCGTCTTTGTGCTAGCAAAGCTTCAAGGGGTCCTTTGTGTGGAGGAAGATGGAGATGCGAGAGTGATGTTCACCTTGGCCGAAATCTTCTCAACTCTCTCATGAAGACAAGCCACACACGAGAGCGCAAAATGAGAGAGGCGAGCGTTGAAGCGTTTTTGGCGTTGAAGAGAACATGCGCTAATGACTTTCCAAAAATAGGAAAGACACGAAGCCATGCGCCCATGATGTCAAAACCGATCGAAAACGCCTCAAGCATTGAACCATGCGTTCACTCTCTTGAACCGGTTCAATGCAATTGCATTTGGTCCAAAGACCAAATCAAACCAGCCCAAGCCATTTGGTCTAGATCATCTTAAACCCTAAGGCTCCAGATCTAACCGTTCATCTCCTGATGCTCTTGATCTCACTGATCCAGCATCAATTCTCTCGATCGAAGCTTACCAATCTCAAGCCCCAATCAATCACACATGTGTTGGGGTATGCCCTTAAGGCTAATGTTTGAGGCCTTGGGATTGTATCAGTATCATGTAATAAACTCTTATGTTTATAAAGGCATGGTTGTTATTCAGTTTGTTACATTATCTGCTGCAATAAGTGTACTTCTGAATAATGTCTCAAAGCTGTTCAGCTGGGCTGACATGCTGTGAAGTCCTTAGTCGAGATATCTTGGTGAACATGAGACAGCCTTGATATGATTGAGACTAATATGTGCTCTAATCTTATAGGATGCTTCGAGCATGGAATAAGATGTAGACTCATGGGTACATTGGATGTACTGGACAGACCCTACTAGGATATTCAATTGCTTGTCACAATGTGAATAATCCTTGAATGTAACAAGTGGCACATTTCCTCTGACTTGAGATCACTTGTGTTTCTAAATGATGATTGTCATTGTTTTGAGGTAGTTCAATATCATTTGAAACATAATAGTTATAGACTATCTTGGATGGTGAGCTTGAGTCAGGTTAGGGCATTAGTGATAGACAAAGGATTGCCGTCTCTATAATTGGAGTGTGGTGTTCTAAAGGGGCCCCCTGGATGAGATGATTGAGAAAGTGTATGGCCATACCCAGGTGACTGTGTTCATCTGTTCTAATCATGCTCATCATATTGGAGCTACAAGCTTGACACACTTGTCCAATAAGAACATCCAGTGGCAAAGGAAATATGCATGCCTTGTGAATTGGATTCACACTTGTGCTGTAGTTTGGGTGTAGTCTTGGAAGACTCTTTCCTTTATATCGGGAGACAGTGATGTGTTGCTAGATACCCCTCACTGATCGTGATAACGTAAGTTGTCGTTACCGACATTTAGAGGAAACCCTTAGGGTCGCACAATTTGATGATATGGCTTACTTAAGTCAGATCGTGTGGACTGAATTGTTTGAGTTCAGTTTAAAGGGATTTACTCTTTGAATAAAAGTGAGATCTGGTCTAATCATGTTTGATTGATTAGGGCTTGAGATCGGTAAGCTTCGATCGAGAGAATAGACGCTAGATCGGTCAGATCAAGAGCATTAAGAGATCATCGGTCAGATCTTAGGCCTCAGTGGTTTATTATGATCTGGACTAATTGCTTGGTTTATTTGGTTGTTGAACCAAATCGATTTGAACCAGCTCATTGGATGAGTGCATGGTTCAGGTGGTGAGGCATTTGCGATTGGGGTAATGCATGGTCGCATGAACGTTTGGACTTTGCTATTTTTAGATAGCATGTTCTCAAACGTGTCCATGATCTCACGTCGCCTCTTTCTCGCCTCTTCACGCCTTTGTCGCCTCCTTGGTTTTCTTTGGAGAAGCATTCTCGTATGAAAAAACTAAGACGACAAGAGGAGAAAGTTTCGCCAAGCAAGGAGATCATCTTCCCTCCCATTCGATCAAGACCTCTTGGAACCTTGCTAGCACAAGGAGCACCAAAAGAGAAAGCGACATCATCTTGTGTGTGACGATTTGGAGGAGACCTCTTTTGTTCTCTTGCTTCCAAGGCGACATCCTTCATATGGCTTCGGTATGAATTCCTTTTCTGTTGTTAAAGTTGATCATAATACATGCTATCCGATCTTAGGAAACCCTAGATTCCGCCCATGCAAGTTTTGTTTAGTGCATGTTTTAGGGTTTCGCCCCTTGTAGGGGACCTTCAATTGGTATCAGAGCTGGTTGATGCATGTTTTTATGATTGCTTAAAGCCTTTTATGATCCATATGCGCAAGTATGCTTAGATCTAGTTGACATGCGAAAATTTCATTTTAAGTTGTTGCACATGCGAAACTTGAATGTGTTAGTCTATGGCGCATGTATGTTGGCGCATTCTTGTTTTTCTCAAAAAAAAACTATATCACATGCGCGACTTACACTAGATATAAGGCCCTGCTTTAAACCCTTAGACGGGTTATTAGGGTTGAAGTCATCCCCTGAGTTAGATCCAAACAGTCTGATCAGACCATCTGACAGCCTTGATGGGTCGACCAGATAGCATCTGTGCGCAAGCAACAGATGGCTATAGGTCGACTGCAGACAGGCGTGTAGCGATGTCTGATAGAGACAACCTATGAACGCACATGAGTTAGGCCCGGGGTCACACCCGCTTGCCAGACCTCATTGTGGTCGTTCAGCCCTTGGCACATGCATTGTTGACCTTTTGGTCGACTCAAGTCAGTTAGGACTTGGTGCATGTAAGGGCAGTGGATCTGACTAGGTCGGATGAGTGGATCCCTAGTAATGGACCGTTGTAAGGTAGTAGGGCACATAAGGAAAAATAAAATTGATCTCAATGGGGTTTTTCAAAATTTTATTTTTCATGATTGGATCAAATGATGTATGATGCCATATGTATGTTTATTTAATCTTATGTGGGCTGCCCATGTTTAATGTGTGCTGTGCTAGGGCCTGCGTGCCTGGAATTTTATTGTAAATTAATTCTTATTTTTGTGATCTGCGAATCACAGTTTAATTAATTTATAAAATGTAATTGACCTGCGAGTCAATCTTGTCTAGATAGATTAATTTGTAAATTAGTCAGACAAGAGCACAGAGCACACTTGGCAGAGGCGCATGCAGCAGTGGCTTGACCAGACGGGAGGTCCAGGGTTCGACTCTGGGACAGGCGCATTTTCCCTGGTAGGCGCACCTGAGCTGCAGATGGCGCTTGGGCCCTGGTTAGGGCCAAATGAGCAGCAAAAGACCCATGAAGAAAAGCAAGTGAAGACTTAAGTTAGGTTAAAGTCTTACTTAGGCTTAATGGGCTTTTACCACATAAGATCAGCGTGCTTTCTATTTATTGCTTTTATAATTAGAATTGCATGAGTTTATCTTCTGCTATCACCATAGGAATTGCATGATAGTTAAGAAGATAAAAGACCGTTAAAATCCAACGCTAAAATATCAAGCTCGTAAGCCTTCTGATGCGAAACCTCACTGTTCTGACTATCGTTGGAGCCGTGTTGTACCCACTCAGTGGGCACGTCCATCTATCTTCAGACGGTGCGGGATTACACCTGCGTGTTACAGAGAAGGGATTTATCGCTTCTCGTTGCTCAGCATAGCACGTGGTGGTCCAGGGAGTAGGTCGGGTTAGCTTGACCGTGTAGGCTACATATGTGGCGCATATGGTAGCACATGGAGGCAGCCATCTGTGGGGTCAGAGACTGTGTTGTACCAACTCAGTTGGCACAGTCTGCTGGATTGCCCAGATGAAGGGGAATTGCACGGGTTGGCGATTGGCTGGAACAGCCTACCAGAGATTAGTGCTTGTACTCTCTGTGCATCTTATCTCGCCTGAGCTGGACGCGGAGACCAAGTATGAAATCTGGATCCCATCTCACTAAAAGAGTTCTACTCTTTCGGGCTGTTTTGCTGGATTTTTCAGCCAGATAAAATAGTGAGAAAAAGAATCATTCTTAAGTCCTGATTGATTCTTAACATTGATACTGACCTTGCTGTTCTTGCATTGTTGTAGATACCTGCAGCAACGAACACCATGAGCTTCAATGTGCGATCCCTACTGGAAAGGGAGAAGTTTGCTGGGCCGAACTTCTCAGACTGGTACGGACACCTTAAGATTGTTCTTAAGGCAGAGAGGAAACTGTATGTCCTCGAGACGGCTATACCGCCTCAGCCCGCTCCGAACGCCGCAAGGGCGGTTCGGGAAGCTTATGAAAAGCACGTCAATGATAGCATTGATGTCGCTTGCCTGATGCTAGCGTCTATGACGCCACCGCTGCAGCGTCAGCATGAGGATATGTCGGCTATAGAGATTATAGCGAACCTCAAGATGCTGTATGCTGCACAGGCGAGGACAGAACGCTATAATCTGACAAAGCTGTTCTTCCAGAGCAAACTGGCTGAAGGGAGCCCAGTGGGAGCTCACGTGCTCAAGATGATTGGGCACAAGGAGGCTCTAGAGAAACTGGGGCATACCATCAATCAGGAGCTTGCTGTAGACATTATTCTGCAGTCTCTCCCGCCCTCTTTCGATGCGTTCATCATTAACTTTAATATGAACAAAATCGACTGTACTCCGGCAGAGCTGCTGAATATGCTCTTGACTACTAAGGAGACTCTGAAGGGAAAGCCTTCGACCTCTGTCTTAATGGTTCCTTCTAGGAACAAGAAGAAGGGGAAGAAGGGCAAGGCCCCTGTCAAGAGTTACAGCAAGGCTCTGAAGCAAAAAGTTAAGCGGTCAAAGGAATACAGATGTTTCCACTGTGGCCAGCTGGGTCACTGGAAAAAGGACTATAAAGCGCTCCAAGAAGATAAGAGGGGAAGCTTTGCTTCTGGCTCAGGTATTTATGTGACGGAAGTCATGATATCCTCTTCTTCTATTTCATGGGTGTTGGACACTGCATGTGGAGTTCACATTTGTTCAAATGTACAGGAACTCAAGAGAAGAAGACAGGTGGGACAGCATGAGGTGGACCTACGAGTTGGAAACGGGGCACCGGTTGCTGCTGTTGCTGTAGGAGACTATTTCATCTCATTACCATCTGGACTTGTATTAGAACTAAACAGTTGTTACTTTGTTCCCAGCATTACTAAAAATATTATCTCCATTCCTGCTCTTGTCAGGAAGGGATTTTCCTTTGAATGCAATATTTCAAAGTGTGTTCTTTCTTTAGATAATATTGTTTATGCTATTGGTTCAATTAACAATGGGTTATTCATGTTGGACATGGAATGTTCTATACAAAATATTGATATTAAGAAAGCCAAGTATGCTGATGACAGCACCTTGTTATGGCATAGTCGTTTAGGCCATATTAACGAGAAACGCATTAAGCGGTTGCATGATAATGGACTGCTGGGATCATTCTCCTTTGAGGGGATTGATACATGCAAAGCTTGTTTAATGGGTAAAATGACGAAGTCACCTTTTCCTCATAAAGGTCAAAGGGCTTCAGGTTTACTTGACCTTATACACAGTGATGTGTGTGGGCCATTTAGTAAACATGCTAGAGGTGGCTATCTTTACTTCATTACCTTTACTGATGATTTCAGTAGGTATGGCTATGTCTATCTGATGAGACATAAAAGTGAATCTTTTGACAAGTTCAAAGACTTCAAGAATGAAGTACAGAATCAGCTAGGCCGAAATATCAAGGCACTTCGTTCTGATCGAGGTGGTGAATACCTAAGTCGAGAGTTTATAGACTATCTAAAGGAGTGTGGGATTATCTCACAGCTCACTCCGCCAGGAACACCGCAATGGAATGGTGTGTCCGAGAGGAGAAATAGAACGTTACTTGATATGGTTCGTTCTATGATGAGTCAGGCTACTCTTCCATATTCCTTTTGGGGATTTGCACTGGAGACAGCTGCAAAGGTACTAAACCGAGTGCCATCCAAGGCAGTTTCTAAGACGCCATATGAGTTATGGTATGGGAAACAGCCGAGCTTGACATTTATCAGGATCTGGGGCTGCGAGGCTTATGTCAAAAAGCTCGCCTCTGGGAAACTAGAGAGCAGATCTGAAAAATGTATCTTTGTCGGTTACCCTAAGGAAACTAAGGGTTATTATTTCTACGATCCCAAAGAGAACAAGGTATTTGTTGCTCGAACGGCCATATTTCTTGAGAAGGAGTTTCTTCTGCAAGAGGCCAGTGGGAGAGAAATAAAGCTGGATGAGAATCCAGAGGAAGGACAAAGTGCTCAAGCACAGTTGGATGAGCCTGAGCCGGTGGATCAGGTTATTGAACAACCTGAGGCTCAGACATCACGGGAACCGCGAAGATCGGGAAGGATCCGTCGACAGCCTGAGCGCTATGACGGAGTCTACATCATTGATAATGATGAACCCCTTACTTATGCGGATGCGGTCAGTGGACCGGATTCAGCGAGATGGCTTGAAGCTATGCGCGCCGAGATGGACTCCATGTCAGATAACCAAGTCTGGGATTTGGTTGATCCGCCTCCGGGAGTTATCCCTATAGGCTGTAAATGGATCTTCAAGAAGAAGATTGACATGGATGGTAACGTGGTTACCTATAAAGGCAGGCTAGTTGCGAAAGGTTTCAAACAAATCTACGGGATAGATTATGATGAAACTTTCTCACCTGTAGCCATGTTTAAGTCTATTCGGATTCTTTTCACGATAGCAGCATATTACGATTATGAGATCTGGCAAATGGATGTGAAGACAGCTTTCCTTAATGGAAATCTGGAAGAGGATGTGTATATGACACAACCTGAAGATTTCACTAATCCATCAGATTGTCATAAGATATGCAAATTAAAGAAGTCTATTTATGGACTTAAACAAGCATCGAGAAGCTGGAATATTCGTTTTGATGAATCAGTCAGTGAATTTGGTTTCATCAAGAACGAAGATGACCCGTGTGTATATAAGAGGTTTAGTGGGAGCGTGATTACTTTCCTAGTCCTCTACATCGATGACATCTTGATCATTGGAAATGACATTCCTTAAATGCATGCGGTTAAGGCATGGTTAAGGAAATGTTTCCAGATGAAAGATTTAGGAGAAGCAGCCTATGTATTAGGTGTGAAGATCTACAGGGATAGATCTAAGAGGCTTCTCGGGCTGTGCCAGAGTACTTACATCAATAAAGTCCTGGAAAGATTTCATTTAGAGAATTCTAAAAGAGGATATCTTTCAGTCAGACATGGTCTGAATCTTTCAAAGAGTCAGTGTCCACAAACACAGACTGAGAAAGATGAAATGGACAATACGCCTTATGCTTCGGCTATTGGATCCATTATGTATGCGATGTTGTGTACTCGCCCAGACGTCGCTTACGGGTTAAGCGTGACCAGTCGGTTCCAAAGTAATCCAGGTATGGCGCACTGGGTTGCAGTCAAGAACATTTTAAAATATCTGCGGAGGACCAAAGATATGTTCTTGGTGTATGGTGGTCAGGAAGAACTCAGTATTGAAGGATATACTGACGCTTCGTTCCAGTCTGACCAGGATGATTTCCGATCGCAATCAGGCTATGTTTTTAGCTTGAATGGAGGAGCGGTGGTGTGGAAGAGTTTCAAACAGTCAACTGTTGCTGATTCCACAACTGAAGCCGAGTATGTTGCAGCCTCGGAAGCATCCAAGGAGGCAGTATGGATTCGTAAGTTCGTGAGAGAACTTGGTGTTGTTCCTTCGAGTGCAGATCCTTTGGTTATCTTTTATGATAACACTGGAGCAATCGCACAAGCAAAGGAACCACGGTCGCACCAGAAGTCCAAGCACATACAGAGACGGTTTCATTTGATCAGGGAGATCATTGATCGTGGCGAGATCAAAGTCTGCAAGGTTCATACAGATGACAATCTGGCAGACCCGCTTACTAAGCCTCTGGCGCAGCAGAAGCATGAGAAGCACTGTAATAATATGGGTTTGAGATTTCTCAACCATTAGATTAAGTGCAAGTGGGAGATTGTTGGGGTATGCCCTTAAGGCTAATGTTTGAGGCCTTGGGATTGTACCAGTATCATGTAATAAACTCTTATGTTTATAAAGGCATGGTTGTTATTCAGTTTGTTACATTATCTGCTGCAATAAGTGTACTTCTGAATAATGTCTCAAAGCTGTTCAGCTGGGCTGACATGCTGTGAAGTCCTTAGTCGAGATATCTTGGTGAACATGAGACAGCCTTGATATGATTGAGACTAATATGTGCTCTAATCTTATAGGATGCTTCGAGCATGGAATAAGATGTAGACTCATGGGTACATTGGATGTACTGGACAGACCCTACTAGGATATTCAATTGCTTGTCACAATGTGAATAATCCTTGAATGTAACAAGTGGCACATTTCCTCTGACTTGAGATCACTTGTGTTTCTAAATGATGATTGTCATTGTTTTGAGGTAGTTCAATATCATTTGAAACATAATGGTTATAGACTATCTTGGATGGTGAGCTGTCCAGATTTTGGAAGAGTTTACAGGAGGGTTTGGGTACTAAGTTGAGTTTTAGTACAGCATACCATCCTCAGTCTGATGGCCAGACGGAGCGTACTATACAGACTCTAGAAGACTTGTTGAGAGCTTATGTGGTTGATTGGAGTTCTGAGTGGAATCGGGATCTATCTTTGATAGAGTTCACTTATAATAATAGTTTCCACTCCAGTATTCAGATGGCTCCATATGAGGCTTTGTATGGAAGAAGGTGTAGGACTCCCTTGTGTTGGGAGGAAACTGGTGACAGAATGATTTTGAGATCTGATGCAGTTCAGGAGACTACTGATAAAGTCAGAGAGATTCAGGATAAATTGAAGATTGCTCGGGACAGACAGAAGAGTTATGCTGATGACCGTCGTCGTTCCCTGGAGTTTATGGTAGGGGATCATGTTTTCTTAAAGGTGTCACCTACTAAGGGTGTTATGAGGTTTGGCAGAAAGGGCAAGCTGAGCCCTAGGTTTGTAGGACCTTTTGACATTATTGAGAGAATTGGTCCAGTGGCTTACCGGTTAGCTTTACCTCCTGCTTTGGATCATGTGCATAATGTATTCCATGTCTCTGCTTTGAGGAAATATCATCCTGATCCATCTCATGTGTTGGAGTTGGAACCTCTTCAGATTCAGAGTGATTTGACTTTTGAGGAAAGACCTCTCCGGATTGTGGATAGAAAGGATAAAGTTCTGAGGAACAAGACTATACCTTTGGTAAAGGTTATCTGGGGAAATCAGTCGGTTGAGGAGGCGACTTGGGAGACTGAAGCTGATATGAGGAAATTTTATGCTTATCTCTTTGATGATATGATTTGAGCTTTAGAGGACTAAAGCTTTATAAGGAGGGAGGGATGTAAGATCCAAGGATCTTAAGTCTTGGTAAGCATTATTTTGATTTTGTCTAAAATTATTGACTGTGATATTTTTCTATGTATTGGTTGTTAATAGTTAATTAACTAGAGATTTTTGGTTGTTAGTTTATTGTAAATTAATTAGAGATTATTTATTTGATTATTGGCTGTGTTAATTTATGATAAATTATTATTGGTTGTTTATGATAAATTAATTAGAGCTTAGTGGTTAATTAAATCCTTATTGGATGTTAATTAAATCCTTATTGGATTTTCGTTAAGTGAGTGGTTAAATGGATTAAAACCTATGTGAATTAGCTAATTGGATTTAAAATTCGATTTTAATTAGTTAAAGGGGTTAAACCCTATTTGAATTAATTGGTTAGTGGGTTTAAAATTCAAAAACCGAATTTTTAGTGGGTTTAACGATTGGGGAAAGAAAATTGGCGATTTTGGCTTGGGAGAAAACTTGGGCGACGGCTAGGAAGAAGTGGGCGATTCTTGGAGGCTTGGAGGCGAAATTCCTTTCTTCCTCTTCCTCTTCCTTTGGCCGGCATTCCTTGGTGTTTGGTGGCGTCTTTCAAAGCCTTAGACGAATTTTTTGGAAGGGTTTTTCTTATTGGTGTTCACGGTTCAAGGTGAGTGGAATGTCTTAATTGATTTAACAATTTGGTTGTGTTTGTGTTAAATGATACACTTGAGTTCTTGGAAAATTTACCATGTTAAAACCGAAATTATCCAAAGTGTATTTAGGGTATGAAAACCGAATTTAGGGTATTGTTCTTCATGAGAACCGAATTGTATTTTTCCATGAAAACCTAAATTTCCATGTAAACCGAAATAATCTTGATGATTGTTTATGAAAACCGAAAATTGGTAATATGAAATTTAAGGTATTAATTTATGGAATTTCGGAAGTTTTAGACCAATGGTTTGAGCATGAAATTCATGTTAATTCAAGGTGTAAAATTTAATAGATAATATGTTATGTTAACCGTGGGTTATATGTAGAGATTTGTAAAATAGTTTGTATGAATACATGTTTTAGTTTTTGTTAATTTTATGGATAGTTTGTATGACTACATGTTTTAGTTTTATGTTAATTTTTATGGATGCTTGTTAACTGCAATGTTGAGAAATTGTTTGAGAAATTTGGGTGATAACCTAGTAAGGTTTGACTGAACTAATCAGCATGAAACCTAAGGACCACACTACTTTATATGATTGTTAATATTATGTAATTATGTGATTTTTTAAATATTAGGTGTTTATGTGATTTTTTTGGAATATTATGTTGTTATGTGATTTGTGAACATTATGTGATTATGTGAATTGTGAACATTATGTGGTTATGAGATTTTTGAAAATTATGTGATTATGGGAATTTTGAATATTATGTGTTATGTGTTGGTTAGGACTATGGCTAAGTGTAACCGGGTACTCATTGGATAGTCCTTATGTGATATGTTAAGGGTTTGAATTTCAGCCCTGTATTTGATATGTGAGGGGGTTGATGTTCAGCCTGCCTATTATGATTATTGTGATGGGGGTTGATGTTCAGCCTGCCCGATATGATTTTTGTGATGACTATCCTAGAGTCTAGTTGACACTTAGGAGTCCACCTTTATGAAATATGATATAAGATGTGTTTGTTGTCCAGTAGGAACCTTTTGGGAGAACGGGTTTTGACGCAAAGTGCCATGTCTTGGTCGGACAGGGGCCACCTCTTGATGTCATCACTCTCTTTTTGTGATATGGGGTGTCGTAGAGCAAAGTGCCACGCCGTGACCCGGCGGGGGCCACCTCTTGAATCTACACACAAGCCATCGATGTGTTTATGGGTTGTTTTAGAGCAAAGTGCCACGTCGTGACCTGGCGGGGGCCACCTCTTGATTCTACTCACTGTCCATGTTTATGTGTTGCACGAGATTTTGCCGCTCCCAGTGCTTAGGCCAAAGCCGGGTTAGACCATATTGGTCACTACTGAATATGCTGGACAACTAGGTTAACTAAGTATTGGTGTGTTTAGTTGGTTTAGAGTATAACTCTAGAACTTGAGTTTGTTTAGAACCTGAGTTTGTTATATGTTGGTGTGTACATCTGGCTGTTTATATGACTTCTGTATTTAATCTTGTTGTATATTGACATAATGTTCTGTTAAAGATTTTTAAAATAATCTGCCTATATTTTTGAATGTATGTTATGGATGGTCGATTTAGACTATCCACTCACTGGGCTGTGTAGCTCACCCCTCACTATTTTCAGGCATAGAGCAGGGGCGCATTTCTTGAGTTAGCATTGGCGTGGACATTATGCTAGTTTGCTGTGATTATATTTAAGAACTTTTGTGCTTAATTATGAGGCCGGTTGTGGCCGAACTATATGAGTTATACGAACTATATGAATGATGAATGTGAATTTGTGTGAACCACGTGAACTATGTGAAATTTGTGTTGCCAGATTGTGGCAGTTAAACGAGTTTGATTTTTGTGTCACCGCGGGCCTCAGCCTGGTTTCGGTGTTTGGTATAAGTTTATAAAATCGACTTTGTGGCTTTGCTTTGAATTTCGAATCGAATTGTATTTATGCCATCGGATTTGATATAACTGTTGCCTTGCATATGTCTAGTGCAAGGATTGCGTGGTGGCAGGTACCCTTATGTGATTTATGAGATTTGTGTTTTGTGGATATTTATGTATGGGTTTGTGGAAATTTTCAGATCGTGTTTTCTTGAACTCGGTTTTACCTAGCATATGAATCGATCTTGTATGAAACATCCTGTATCATTCATGAATTGTGCCATTTGTTTGGGGTTAAGATAACGGGATGTTACAATTAGTGATAGACAAAGGATTGCCGTCTCTATAATTGGAGTGTGGTGTTCTAAAGGGGCCCCCTAGATGAGATGATTGAGAAAGTGTATGGCCATACCCAGGTGACTGTGTTCATCTGTTCTAATCATGCTCATCATATTGGAGCTACAAGCTTGACACGCTTGTCCAATAAGAACATCCAGTGGCAAAGGAAATATGCATGCCTTGTGAATTGGATTCACACTTGTGCTGTAGTTTGGGTGTAGTCTTGGAAGACTCTTTCCTTTATATCGGGAGACAGTGATGTGTTGCTAGATACCCCTCACTGATCGTGATAACGTAAGTTGTCGTTACCGACATTTAGAGGAAACCCTTAGGGTCGCACAATTTGATGATATGGCTTACTTAAGTCAGATCGTGTGGACTGAATTGTTTGAGTTCAGTTTAAAGGGATTTACTCTCTGAATAAAAGTGAGATCTGGTCTAATCATGTTTGATTGATTAGGGCTTGAGATCGGTAAGCTTCGATCGAGAGAATAGATGCTAGATCGGTCAGATCAAGAGCATTAAGAGATCATCGGTCAGATCTTAGGCCTCAGTGGTTTATTATGATCTGGACTAATTGCTTGGTTTATTTGGTTGTTGAACCAAATCGATTTGAACCAGCTCATTGGATGAGCGCATGGTTCAGGTGGTGAGGCATTTGCGATTGGGGTAATGCATGGTCGCATGAACGTTTGGACTTTGCTATTTTTAGATAGCATGTTCTCAAACGTGTCCATGATCTCACGTCGCCTCTCTCTCGCCTCTTCACGCCTTTGTCGCCTCCTTGGTTTTCTTTGGAGAAGCATTCTCGTGTGAAAAAACTAAGACGACAAGAGGAGAAAGTTTCGCCAAGCAAGGAGATCATCTTCCCTCCCATTCGATCAAGACCTCTTGGAACCTTGCTAGCTCAAGGAGCACCAAAAGAGAAAGCGACATCATCTTGTGTGTGACGATTTGGAGGAGACCTCTTTTGTTCTCTTGCTTCCAAGGCGACATCCTTCATATGGCTTCGGTATGAATTCCTTTTCTGTTGTTAAAGTTGATCATAATACATGCTATCCGATCTTAGGAAACCCTAGATTCCGCCCATGCAAGTTTTGTTTAGTGCATGTTTTAGGGTTTCGCCCCTTGTAGGGGACCTTCAACATGATCAGACCAGATCTCACTTACAATCAGAGTTTAAACTCCTTCAAACTGAACCTAAACAATTCAGTCCACACGATCTGACTTAAGTAAGCCATATCATCGAATTGTGCGACCCTAAGGGTTTCCTTTAAATGTCGGTAACGATAACTTACGTTATCACGATCAGTGAGGGGTATCTAGCAACACATCACTGTCTCCCGATATAAAGGAAAGAGTCTTCCAAGACTACACCCAAACCACAGCACAAGTGTGAATCCACTTCACGAGGCATACAAATTTCATTTGCCACTGGATGTTCTTATTGGACAAGCGAGTCAAGCCTGTAACTCCAATATGATGAGCATGATTAGATCAGATGAACATAGTCACCTGGGTATGGCCATACACTTTCTCAATCATCTCATCCAGGGGGGGCCCCAGAAGAACATCACACTCCTTAAACAAGAAGACGGCAATCCTATATCTATCGCTAGTGCCCTAACATGACTCATGATCATTATCCAAGATAGTATATAACCATTATGTTTCAAATGATATTGAACTACCTCAAAACAATGACAATCATCATTTAGAAACACAAGTGATCTCAAGTCAGAGGATATGTGCCACTTGTTGCATTCAAGGATTATTCACATTGTGACAAGCAATTGAATATCCTAGTAGGGTCTGTCCAGTACATCCAATGTACCCATGAGCCTACATCTTATTCCATGCTCGAAGCATCCTATAAGATTAGAACACATATTAGTCTCAATCATATCAAGGCTGTCTCATGTTCACCAAGATATCTCGACTAAGGACTTTATAGCATGTCAGCCAAGCTGAACAGCATTGAGACATCATTCAGAAGCACACTTATTGCAGCAGACAATGTAACAACCTGAATAACAACCATTGCCTTTATAAACATAAGAGTTTATACATGATACTGATACAATCCCAAGGCCTCAAACATTAGCCTTAAGGGCATACCCCAACAGACATAACCATACCTACTGAAATCATTAGTAAAAGTAATGAAGTATGAATAGCCACCTCTGGCATGTTTACTAAAAGGCCCACACACATCACTGTGAATAAGGTCAAGTAAACCTGAAGCCCTTTCACCTTTATTAGAAAAAGGATTCTTCGTCATTTTACCCATTAAACAAGCTTTGCATGTATCAAGCTCCTCATAGGAGAATGATCCCAGCAGTCCATGATCATGCAACCGCTTAATGCGCTTCTTGTTAATATGGCCTAAACGACTATGCCATAACAAGGTGCTGTCATCAGCATACTTGGCTTTCTTGTTATCAATTTGTTGTACAGAACATTCCATGTCCAACATGTATAACCTATTGTTAATCGACCCAGTTGCATAAACAATATTATCATATGAAATACAACACTATGAAGTTTTGCATTCGAAAGAAAAACCTTTCCTGACAAGAGCAGGAATAGAGATAATATTCTTAGTTATGCTTGGTATGAAATAACAATTGTCAAGTTCTAATACAAAACCAGATGGTAAAGAGATGTTATATTCTCCTACAGCAACAGCGGCAACCCGTGCCCCGTTTCCAACTCGTAGGTCCACCTCATGCTGTCCCACCTGTCTTCTTCTCTTGAGTTCCTGCACATTTGAACAAATGTGAACTCCACATGCAGTGTCCAACACCCATGAAATAGAAGAAGCTAGCATGACTTCAGTCACGTAAATACCTGAGCCAGAAGTGAAAGGCTTGCTTCCCTTCTTCTCTCCTTGGAGCGCTCTACAGTCCTTCTTCCAATGACCCAGCTGGCCACAATGGAAGCATCTGTTGTCCTTTGACCGCTTCATCTTTTGTTTCAAAGCCTTGTTGTAGCTCTTGATAGGGGTTTTGCCCTTCTTCCCCTTCTTCTTATTCCTAGAAGGAACCATTAAGACAGAGGATGAAGGCTTTCCCTTCTCAAGAGTCTGCTCTGTGGTGCAGAGCATGTTCAGTAACTCTGCCGGAGTACAGTCGATTTTGTTCATATTAAAATTAATAATGAACGAATCGAAAGAAGCCGGGAGAGACTGCAAGATAATATCAACAACAAGTTCTGAATTGATGGTATGCCCCAGTTTCTCTACGGCCTCTTTGTACCCAATCATCTTGAGCACATGAGCTCCCACTGGACTCCCTTCAGTCAGTTTGCTATGAAAGAAAAGTTTTGTCAAGTTATAGCGTTCTGTCCTTGCCTATGCAGCATACAGCATTTTGAGATTTGCTATAATATCAATAGCAGACAAATCCTGATGCTGACGCTGGAGCTCGGGCGTCATTGACGCAAGCATAAGGCAAGCGACATCAGTACTATCACTGACGTGCTTCTCATAAGCATCCCGAACCGCCCTTGCGGCGTTCGCAGCGGGTTGAGCCGGTATTGCCGACTCAAGGACATACAGCTTCCTCTCAGCTTTAAGCACAATCTTAAGCTGTCTGTACCAGTCTGAGAAGTTTGGCCCAGCAAACTTCTCCTTTTCCAATATGGATCGCAAATTGAGCCCTGTGGTGTTCGTTGCTGTAGGAATCTACAATATGGCAAGAACAACAAGGTCAGTATCCATGTTAGAATCATTCCAGGACTTAAGAGTGATTCTTTTCCCACTATTTTGTCTAACTGAAAAATCCAATAAAACAGCCCGAAAGAGTGAAACTCTTTTAGTGAGATGGGATCCAGATTTCACACCTGATCTCCGCGTCCCGCTTAGGCGAGATAAGATGCACAGAGAGTTCAAGCACTAGTCACTGGTAGGCTATCCATGCCAATCGCCAACTCGTGCGATTCCCCTTCATCTAGGCAATCCAGAAGACCGTGCCAACTGAGTTGGTACAACACAGTTTCTGATTCCTTAGATGGCTGCCTCCATATAGCTATCATATGCTCAATATGTAGCCTATATGGTCAAGCTGACCTGACCTACTTCCTGGACCACCACGTGCTATGCTGAGCAATGCTATGCTGAGCAACGAGAAGCGATAAGTCCCTTCTCTGTAGCATGTTGGTGTAATCCTGCACCGTCTGAAGATAGCTGGGCGTGCCCACTGAGTGGGTACAACACGACCCCAACGATAGTCAGAACAGTGAGGTTTCGCGTCAGAAGGCAATCCAGCTTGATATGGTCGTTGGATTTTAACGATCCTTTTATCTTCTTACTATCATGCAAAATCTATGGTGATAGCAGAAGAATAAATATGCTTGTGCTAATATTACTTAAAACAATAAGTAGAAAGCACAATTATCTTATGTGGTAAACGCCCATAAAAGCCTAAGTAAAACCCTAGTTTTACAAAAGTCTTCACTTGAGCTCTTTATGGGACTCTTGTACTTCATCTGGCCCAGCTCGGGTCCAAATGCCCTCCAAGCAGTATGCGCCTGCTCTAGAGTCGAACTCTAGACCTCCCACCTGGTGAAGCCACTGACTGCAAGCGCCTCTGCCATGTGTGCTCATGAGCTCATGTCTGATCAAATTACATTTTAATCTATCTAGACATGGTTTGACTCGCAGGTCAAATATACATTTTCATAAATTAAAGTGTGATTCGCAGATCACAGCAAAATTTATATTAAATTCCAGGCACGCAGGCCCCAGCACAGCACACCAAAAATAAGGGCAGCCCACATAAGATTAAATAAACACCCAATGAACATGTCATACATGCATACATTGATCCAAACAGAAAATAAAATTTTTGAAATACCCATGGCATCAATTTTATTTCCTTATGTGCCCTACTACCTTACAACGGTCCATTAACAGGCATCCACTCATCAAACCAAGTCAGACCCACTGCCCTTGCATGCACCCAGTCATAACTGACTTGCGTCGACCTGATGGTCAACTATGCATGCCTTAAGGGCTGAACGTCCCACATGATTTCTGGCAAGCGGGTGTGACCCCGGGCCTAAATCATGATCGTTCACAAGGCGCCTCAATCAGACATCGCTACACGCCCTTCTGCAGTCGACCTATAGCCACCTGTATAGCTTGCGCACAGGTGCTATCCGGCCGACTCATCTAGGCTGTCAGATGGTCTGATTAGGCTATTGGGTCCAGACTCGACTAACGACTTCAACCCTATTAACCCGTCTAAGTATTTGAAGCAGGCGCTTAGATAGATCTAGTGAGGGTCGCGCATGATAATAAGTTTTGATTGAAAACTTTTATTATAAGCGCAAACAAACATCACACATGCGCAAGCTTAGTTGAAAACAAAACACATGTAGATCTAACACATGAAATGAATTTGCGCATGATAACTAAAGCAAGCGCATCTAGTAGATCTACCAAATCATAAAACAAACATGGATCACAAGAAAGCAATCATATGTATCAAGCCAAAACCACGCTCTGATACCAATTGAAAGTAACCCTAGGTCACATACGCATATAAAATTTTTCGCATGACTAGGTCCAAAATCGAATGACTTAAACATATGATCAACATATGAAGACTTGTATAGAACAAGTGAGGATGTTACCATGGCCATGAGAGGCGGCTTGGAAGAAAAAGGGCAAGCGGCTCTTCTCCAAAGGAATCACACACAAGATGGATTTTCGCTTCTTCCTTGTAATCCTTGTGCTAGCAAAGATCCAAACAGAAAATGATCGTGTGAGGAGATGTCCTCTTCTTGCTGGCTGCACTACTCCCTCTCTTGGCGTGAAGACGAACCAAAAACCCGAGAGGAGCAAGGGGCGAGAGGGGCGTTCATACGTTCGAAAACGTGGGACGTTTCTCAAGAGAAAAATCGGCTTCCAAATATAGTAAGTGTTTAACTCCCCATGAAGCCATCGAAACTCCTCTCCCCTTTGAACCATGCGTTCACTTAAGTGAACCGGTTCAATTCCATTTGGTTCAAGGACCAAATCGAACCAGCCATGGTCTTGATCTCTTTGAACCTCATGGTTCAAGATCTAACCACACATCTCAATGAACCTCTTGATCTCTACGATCAAGCATCAATTTTCCCGATCGAAGCTTACTGATCATATGTCCTAATCAATCAAACATGATCAGACTAGATCTTACTTCCGATCAGAGTTTAAATTGCTTTAAACTGAACTAGAATAATTCCAGTCCACACGATCTGACATAAGTAAGCAATATCATCAAATTGTGCGACCCTGAGGGTTTCCTTCAATGTCGGTAACGACAACTTACGTTATCACGATCAGAGAGGGGTATCTAGCAACACATCACTGTCTCCCGATATGAAGGAAAGGGTCTTCCAAGACTACTCCCAAACCACAGCACAAGTGTGAATCCAATTCACTCAGTATACATGTTCCCTTTGCCACTGGATGTTCTCGTTGGACAAGCATGTCAAGCCTGTAATTCCAACACGATGAGAATGGTTAGATCAGATGAACATAGTCATCTGGGTATGGCCATACACTTTCTCAACCATCTCATCCAGGGGGCCCCTTTAGAACATCACACTCCAACTAGGAGAGGCAATCCTATATCTATCACTAGTGTCCTAACATGATTCATGCCCACTATCCAAGATAATCCTTAACCATTATCTTTCAAATGATATTGAACTACCTCAAGACAATGCCAATCATCACTTAGAAACACAAGTGATCTCAAGTCAAAGGGAATATACCACTTGCTTGCTTATAAGGATTTATTCACATTGTGACAAACAATTGAATATCCTAAGTAGGGTCAGTCCAGTACATCCAATGCACCTATGTGTCTAAATCTTATTCCATGCTCGAAGCATCCTATAAGATCAGAACACATATTAGTCTCAATCATATCAAGGCTGTCTCATGTTCACCAAGATATCTCGACTAAGGACAACTCTGAATGTCAGCAAAGCTGAACATCATTGAGACATTACTCAGAGGTATACATACAGCAGCAGATAATGCAACAATCTGAATAACAACAATTGCCTTTATAAACATGTACTCAGTTTATACATGATACTGATAATAACCCAAGGCCTCAAACATTAGCCTTAAGGGCATACCCCAACAAGAGATGGGTAAGACCAAACCCAATTCTGTTCTTTTGGTCCCTGCGACCAAGAAGATAAAGAAGAAGGGTAAGGCACGTGCTAAGAGCAGTGCCAGAGGTCCTACCAAAGCACTGAAGAAAAGGGCGAGGAAGTCAAAGGAACAGAGGTGTTTTCACTGTGGCGAGCAGGGCCACTGGAGAAGGGACTGCAGGCAGCTTCAGAATGAGGAGAAGAAAGGCTTGGCCTTAACTTCTAGCTCAGGTATTTATGTTACAGAAGTCAACCTTTCTACTTCTATGTCATGGGTATTGGATACCGCATGTGGAGCTCATATTTGTACAAATATGCAGGGGCTCAAGAAAAGTAGATCGGTGTTGCCTGGAGAGATTGACCTACGCGTTGGAAACAGGGCACAGGTTGCTGCTGTTGCTGTTGGCATTATGACTCTCTCCTTGCCTTCTGGACTTCAATTAGAACTAGACAATTGCTTTTGTGTACCTTCGCTAACAAAGAACATTGTATCCATTCCTTGCTTGGCAAAGAAAGGATTTAAATTTGAAATAAATAAGAACTCCTATTCTTTTTCATTTGCAAATATGTTCTATGGGAAGGGTACTTTGTGCAATGGTCTATATATCTTGGATATGGAAAGTTCTATTTGTAACATAAGCAATAAGAGGACCAAACTGAGTGGTTCAGTTGGTGCTTTCCTATGGCACTGTCGATTAGCCCATATAAACAAGAATCGCATCCAACAACTCCATGCAAATGGATTGTTAGATTCAAGTTCCTTGGAGGAATTTGATATTTGTGAACCTTGTTTATTAGGGAAGATGACAAAGGCGCGCTTCACCAAGATTGGTGAGAGGGCAGAAGGTTTATTGGATCTCATACATACTGATGTGTGTGAGCCCTTCAATAAACAAGCCAGAGGAGGGTACAGCTACTTCATTACCTTTACAGATGACTTCAGTAGGTATGGTTATGTCTACTTAATGAGACATAAATCTGAATCCTTTGAGAAATTCAAGGAGTTCAAGAATGAAGTAGAGAACCAGCTTGGAAGATCCATTAAAGCTCTTCGATCAGATCGAGGTGGAGAATACCTGAGTGGTGAGTTCTTTGACTATCTAAGAGAGTGTGGGATCATATCCCAACTCACTCCTCCTGGAACACCTCAATGGAATGGTGTGTCTGAAAGGAGAAATCGAACTTTATTGGATATGGTTCGATCCATGATGAGTCATGCAACTCTACCTTCATCATTCTGGGGGCATGCACTAGAAACAGCTTCTCTAATACTGAATAATGTTCCATCTAAGAGTGTCTCCAAAATACCATACGAGGTATGGAGTGGGAGACGCCCTAATCTCACGTTTATCAGGATCTGGGGATGTGAGGCTTATGTCAAACGTCAAGATTCTAGCAAGCTAGAACCTAGATCTGATAAGTGTGTGTTTGTGGGTATGTCCCAACCGAGAACAAAGTTTTTGTTGCTCGGGGTGCTGTCTTTCTAGAGAAAGAATTTCTTATGAAAGAAGTTAATGGGAGGAAGTTTGACTTAGATGAGGTCCAAGTGCAAGCACAAGACAAAGAGATGGAATCTGAGCCACCTGCACCGGTTGCTAGGCAACCTGAGGCTCAGACACAGGTCCCGCGTAGGTCTGGGAGAATTCGTCGTGCACCTGAAAGGTATGGGTCACTACCGACCCAACACGATGGGATCTTCATCATTGAGGATGAACCTAGAACCTATGATGAGGCGGTCAGTGGACCGGACTCCGAGAAATGGCTTGACGCCATGAGATCTGAGATGGATTCCATGTCGGCTAACCAAGTCTGGGATTTGGTTGAGCTGCCTGATGGGGTAAAACCCATAGGGTGTAAATGGGTCTTCAAGAAGAAGACAGACATGGATGGCAAAATAGTTACCTATAAGGGTAGACTAGTGGCTAAAGGATTTAAACAAGTCCACGGGGTGGACTATGATGAAACCTTCTCTCCAGTTGCCATGATTAAATCCATTCGGATTCTGCTTGCTATAGCTGCATATCATGACTATGAGATATGGCAGATGGATGTGAAAACAGCGTTCCTTAACGGGAAGCTGACTGAGGATGTGTATAGGACACAACCTGATGGCTTCATCCATCCTGCAGGGGCTAATAAGGTCTGCAGGCTAAAGAGGTCCATCTATGGATTAAAGCAAGCATCTCGAAGTTGGAATCTTCGATTTGATGAGGCCGTGAGAGATTATGGCTTTATCAAAAGCGAAGATGACGCCTGTGTATACAGAAAATTCAGTGGGAGCTTGGTGATTTTTCTGGTCTTGTATGTTGATGACATACTGCTCATCGGAAACGACATCCCTAGTCTTCAAGCTGTGAAGACATGGTTGGGGAAGTGTTTCGAGATGAAAGACTTAGGGGAGGCTGCCTATATTCTAGGCGTGAGGATCTACCGGGATAGATCCAAGAGGCTCTTGGCCCTTAGTCAAAGTACTTACATTGATAAGGTACTGGAGAGGTTCTACATGGAGCAATCCAAGAAAGGATACCTTCTAGTGAGACATGGCCTTACTCTCTCAAAGAGCCAGTGTCCTACAACACAGGCTGAGAGGGATGACATGAGTCGAATTCCTTATGCTTCGGCAGTAGGATCGATCATGTATGCAATGTTATGTACTAGACCAGATGTGGCATATGCTGTGAGCATTACCAGCCGATACCAATCCAATCCAGGACTACAACACTGGGTGGCTGTAAAGAACATCCTAAAGTATCTGAGAAGAACTAAGGATTTGTTCATGGTCTATGGGGGACAGGAAGAGCTCAGTATGCAGGGCTATACTGACGCATCGTTCCAGTCTGACCCTGACGACTTTAGATCGCATGCCGGCTATGTGTTCAAGATAAATGGAGGCGCTGTATGTTGGAAGAGCTTCAAGCAATCCACCATAGCAGATTCTACAACCGAAGCTGAGTATGTGGCTGCTTCTGAGGCAGCCAAGGAAGCTGTTTGGATAAGGAAGTTCTTATGTGATCTTCAAGTGGTACCTAGTGCAATGGATCCCATTGAGCTCTACTGTGACAACAATGGAGCAATTGCACAAGCCAAGGAACCACGGTCTCATCAAAGATCCAAACACATACTCAGAAGATTTCACCTGATCAGAGAGATCATAGACAGAGGTGATGTCAAGATTAGCAGAGTAGACATAGAGAACAATCTGGCAGACCCATTGACCAAGTCTTTGGCGCAGCAGAAGCATGATGGTCACGCTAGAGATATGGGGTTGAGATTCCTCAACTTCTAGGTCTTAGTGCAAGTGGGAGATTGTTGGTGTATATGCCCTAGGACCTAGTTTTGGTCAACTTATGTACTACTTGACACTGATATTTATATATCATTCTGGCATTGTCGTTATCATTGTTTGATTACACCTGCGATTGTGTACCTACATTATAATGTCCCTGGAGACAGATTGGATCTGTGCTCGAATTATAATCCCCAGTCTATGTACCTTAGTGGATATGGGACAGCTATGGTACTTATGAGACTGGTATGTGGGCTGGTTAGGCACGTGGTGCTAACGCAGACACATGGGTATATCATTGGGGATATACTGGATAGACCCGCTATGAGGCTATGACTTGGTGTCATGAGTTATCCTCATAAGTGACAGGAGATGCATTGATCCCTTGACTTAAGGTCATTAATCATTCTATATGGTTAGGGACTTGCTTTGATACAACCTAACACCTTGCCGTAGCTGGGAGGTCATAACGGTTGTTATCGAGCATGTCACGACCCATATGAGAAGATCAATGGACAGACATAGGATTTGCCCCTTCCCTAAGGAAGTATGATATCCATGGAGCTCCTTTATGGTTCTATGACTGAGAGTGTATGGCCATACCCAGGTGAGAACCTGTTTTAGTCATAGCCATGTGATTGGATGAAAACAAGTGGTGACACACTTGTCCAATAGGATATCAGTACGGCAAAGAGACTGTAATGCATCTGTACCTAGTTGCGATGATGGGGATGTCGATGTTGATATCCATTCCAATGACCTGGGTAGCAGCGATGCACTGCTAGGTGCCACTCACTACTTGTGATGACCTTTGGTCAGCACTGCCAGCGTCAGAGGAACCTACAGGGTCGCACACCTTGATACTTGAGTTCTCGTATTGATCGGGAAGCCTTATGATCGAGTTATTGGATAACTCGGATCTAATTGGGAGATTTCATTAGCGCCAATGGGCCTGATGAGATGGAAGAATGTTATTGGAGCCAAACTTCATTTTTGGCAGGTTGACCCGTATTTGACCATGGTTGGTCACATTTGGATTAGGGTTGCATTGGATTGGATCCAAGTGCTTAATCAACCTATGCAATGATGTTTGGGCTAGCTCATTATCCAATGAGGCCCAATAACAAGTTCTCATGAAGAGATGAGAGGCTAAAAGGGTATAATGGGGAGAAACATGAACCATTAGGCGCCTAGGGGCATAATGGGGTCATGTTGGCGCCTTTGCTTCATTATGGAAGTACAGGGCGCCTCCCCCTCTCTTCCTAGGATGGAATGCATGCCTCTATGGCATTGCTTGAGGCGCAAGGCAAGGCCTTGGCGCACAAGGAAAGGCGTGGGAACAAAAGGTAAGGTTGAATGAGAATTATGGAAATGTCTTGGAGACTTTCCTTATCTCAAACCTCCTCATCCTAGCCCTACACTTGTCATGATCCTAGCCATTACCCTAACCGCCTCTTGCCCTATAAATATGACCCAAGTCGCCCCCTCTTGTGAGTAATTAATTCCTTGAAGGCGTGAACACAAGGAGAGGGGCGAGTGCTTGGAGCAAAGGGCGCATCTTCCATAACCGCAAGCCTCTTCCTCCTTTCCTCTTGGCGCAAGGAGATCTAGGGCTTGGCGGCTTGGGCGGTTTTCTTTCTTCTCTTGGCGCATCATCTTTCTTGGTGGCGCAAGTGAAGTAGAGTATCTCCCTAAGGCTTGGATCTTCTTCCCGAGGCTAGCACCGGGCGTGGAAGAAGAGAACTCAAGAGATCCGTGTGTGCGAGACTGCAGAGGGCGAACACTTGGGCGCCTTCATCGACATCGCTCTACATTGCTCTTAAGGTATTTCCTAACTCATCGTGTCGACTCCCTTGCATGCGATCTTCACTAGGTTTTTGGGACTGGCCTGTTTCGGGGACATTCTTCCGCTGCGAAAAATGTATGTCCATAACTCTGAAAATTGTAAAATGTCCCCGGGGTTTCCCAACACGATATCCATTCCAATGACCTAGGTAGCAGCGATGCACTGCTAGGTGCCACTCACTGCTTATGGTGACCTTTGGTCAGCACTGCCAGCGTCAGAGGAACCTACAGGGTCGCAAACCTTGATACTTAAGTTCTCATATTGATCGGGAAGCCTTATGATCGAGTTATTGGATAACTCGGATCTAATTGGGAGATTTCATCAGCACCAATGGGCCTGATGAGATGGAAGAATGTTGTTGGAGCCAAACTTCATTTTTGGCAGGTTAACTCGTATTTGACCATGGTTGGTCAAATTTGGATTAGGGTTGCATTGGATTGGATCCAAATGCTTAATCAACCTATGTGATGAAGTTTGGGCTAGCTCATTATCCAATGAGGCCCAATAACAAGTTGTCATGAAGAGGAAATAGGCTAAAAGGGTATAATGGGGAGAGACCCAACCCCATTGGCGCCTAAGGGGCATAATGGGGTTTGGGTGGCAAAAATTGCTTCATTAAGAAGCAATATGCGCCTAGCCCTCTCTCATTGATGGTATGAATGCCTTTAAGGCATGTCTTGGGCTGATATGGTGTTTAGGCAATTATGGATAGGTTGAATGAGATTTATGGTAAAGTCTTGGAGACTTTCTTTCCATCAAACCTCTTCATCCTAGCCCTACACTTGTCATGATCCTAGCCCTTGCCCTAACCGCCTCTTGCCCTATATATGTGACACTAGCCGCCCCCTCTTAAGATGATTCATCCTTGGAGGCGTGAACACATCAAGAGGGGCGAGAGCAAGAAACAAAGGTGGCGCAACCTCTTCCTCTTCCATCAAGTGGGCGCAAGTCTTCTTCCTTTCTTCTTCTTGGCGCAAGTGAAGAAAGCTCTTAACAGTTTCCTCTCCTCTTCATCCTCTTTGGCGCATCCCTCCTTGGTGGTGGCGCAAGGTGATTGGAGCATCTCCCTAAGGCTTGGATCTTCTTCCCGAGGCTAGCATCGGGCGTGGAAGAAGAGGACTCGAGGCATCCGTGTGTGTGAGACTGCAGAGGGCGCACGCTTGGGCGCGTATCACAACATCGACCTCATCTTGCTCTAAGGTATTTCCTAAGTCATCGTGTCGGCTCTCTTGCTTGCGATCTTCACTAGGTTTTTGGGACCGGCCTGTTTCGGGGACATTCTTCCGCTGTGCAATGTATGTATGTATGTCTATGACTCTGAAAAATTGTAAAATGTCCCCGGGGTTTCCCAACAACTCTTAGATGGAATGTTATTCAGTATTAGAGAAGCTGTCTCTAATGCATGTCCCCAGAATGAGGGAGGTAGAGTTGCATGACTCATCATACATCGAACCATGTCCAACAAAGTTCGTTTTCTCCTTTCAAACACCCATTCCATTGAGGTGTTCTAGGAGGAGTGAGTTGGGACAAAATCCCACACTCTTTTAGATAGTCAAGAAACTCACCGCTCAGGTACTCTCCACCACGATCTGATCGAAGAGCCTTAATAGATCTACTAAGCTGGTTCTCTACTTCATTCTTGAATTCCTTGAATTTCTCAAAGGATTCAGATTTATGTCTCATCAAATAGACATAACCATGCCTACTGAAATCATCAGTAAAGGTAATGAAGTAGCTGTGTCCTCCTTTGGCTCGTTTATTGAATGGCCCACACACATCGCTATGTATGAGATCCAACAAACCTCCTACCCTCTCATCAATTTTGGTGAAGGGCGCCTTTGTCATTTTCCCTAACAAACAAGGCTCACATATATCAAATTCCTCAAAGGAACTTGAATCTAACAACCCATTTGCATGGAGTTGTTGAATGCGATTCTTGTTTATATGGGCTAATCGACAATGCCATAGGAAAGCACCAACTGAATCACTCAGTTTGGTCCTTTTATTATTTATGTTAAAAATAGAGTTATCCATGTCTAACACATATAGACCATTGCACAGAGTACCCTTCTCATAGAACATATTTACAAATGAAAAAGAACAAAAGTTCTTATTTATTTCAAACTTAAATCCTTTCTTTGCCAAGCAAGGAATTGATACAATGTTCTTAGTAAGCGAAGGTACATAATAGCAATTATCTAACTCTAACTGAAGTCCAGATGGCAGGGAGAAAGTCAAAACTCCTACAATAACAACAGCAACCTGTGCCTCGTTTCCAACTCGTAGGTCAATCTCTCCAGCCCGCACCGATCTACTTTTCTTGAGCCCTTGCATATTTATACAAATATGAGCTCCACATGTGGTATCCAATACCCATGACATAGAAGTAGAAAGGTTGACTTCTGTAACATAAATACCTGAGCCAGAAGACGAAGCCCAGCTTCTCTTCTCCTCGTTCTGAAGTCGCATCATGTCCTTCAACATGTGAGGTGGCCCTCCACATGAATAGCACTTGTTGTTCCTGATCCATTCCATCTTTAATATCAATTCCTTGGTCAAACCTTTCGGCTCAACACACTGAATATTAACTTTAGGAGGACTGAGCCTAACCAATTCATTAAAGAGCTGTCTTAGATTAGTAATAATCTCAGATGCGCTCTTCAATTCATATTGCCCTTGAAGCTCGGGCGACATGTTGGTTAGCATCAATTGTGCAACCTCCAAAGTATCAGCCTGATGCTTATCATAAGCGGCCGAGCATGGAAGTGGTTCATGAATGGGCTGCTCAAGGACATAGAGTTTTCTCTCGAGCTTGAGCACAATTCTCAAGTTCATATACCAATCCATCAAGTTGGATCCAACCAACTTGTCCTTCTCAATGATAGATCGCAGTGACCAACCGCTATTGTTCTTTACCATTGTTCTACAACAGTCAAGAAACAGCAGATTAGTACTACTTCAAATCATTTAAACTGGACTTGTTTTAAATGATTATGGCTCCCACTATTTTAATCGAATTGACAACCCACAAAGTCAATCGGGAAGTTTAAGACTTCCTAGTGAGATGGGATCCCTTTTCCACATGAGGCTTCGCGTCCCACGAGGGTGGGATGAGATGCAAAGTAACCCATGCTTCCTAAGGTGGGCACGCTGGCCGATTGCTCCAAGCAATTCCCCTTATTGATACAGTCCAGGCATTTCATGTCCAGCAAGGCCTGGATACAGCATGAAACCCTAACCTCTCAATGATGCCTCTAGAGTTCCACCATATGCCCAGCACATGTGGAAATCTAGTCAAGTCCATTCCTAACCATTATGCCAGGGCCAACGAGTTTCCATGCGAAGGCGCGCCCGATTAAAACGGACTGGGGAAACCATTGCCACCACGCACTTTCTAAAGATAAGTGGGTGTGTCCCACGAGGGTGGGAAACAGTACACAACACCACTGATCGATAGCTTAGTGAGGGCTACGCGTTAGAAGGCTACTAGACTTGATATTTATTTATGCGGGTTTTTGAGGTCTCATCAGTTTTATCTTATGTCTAACATTATAAGCATGCAATCCTATAGTGATAACATAACGATAAAACAGTCATACTTTAGTAGATATCGAAAGCAATAAATGAATGATGTGATCATAGCCTATTCAAGACATTGAACAAACCCATGCCAAAAGGAGGTTCAACTCTTGACCTAGGATTCAAGCCCCAAAGACAAGACCTAACCTAGATGACCTCTAGCTCTATCTTCAAGGTTGGCTTCAAGGTCCTTCTCTCATAGTTTAGCACCCAAACCCTAGGGGTACACCCCAAGGTTCGGCCAATGCCATGGTCTTCCTTCAAGGGTGATGCGCCACCATGTAAGGAGCCAAGATGGCTAGCTCTCAAACCCTAGGGTTCGGCCATGCCATCTTGCGCCACTCCTCCATGCGCCATCAAGCATGCATGCGCCAGGGTTCCATGTGGTTGCACCCTAATATTCTTCTTCTTGTTACAAAATAAAAGAAAAGAAAAGCGGCACGCAGGCCTCACAAAGATACATCACAGGCATGCAAAGGGGCTTGACTCATGATCACAACATTATGCACAAGCAAGGTATCTACACATGCAGTTCTACATGCTCATGAAAAACATAAAATCTAAAATTTTACTTTTTCATAAAACAGTCTCTTTTCCTCATCTTCTTATCACAAATCTTTTGGTTATTTGTGATTAAACTTTCATGATGATTTCAAAGATCCTTTCGGCTAGTAATTTTGTCAGATCAAGAGACCCGGCCAGTCTAAAGACACAATGCCTGTCCTACTTGACAAAACCACGTGCGCCTTTGATCCTTTAAATCATACAAGAAAAATAATCCAAAAATCCGAAAGAGATTAAAAAGATGATAGAAACAAGAAACCCTAATTTTTCCTACTTAGAAAAATCGTTTGCCATGTGATCATGCAATTTGCGAAAATTGAGATATGGCATGCGAGCAAGGAAAAGCATGAAATTACATCGTTCGAGTCTCGCAAGTCGCTCTGATACCACTGTTTGGGAAACCCCGGGGATATTTTACAAAATTTCAGAGATGCAAACACGTTGCGCAGCAGAAGAATATCCCCAAAATAGGCCAGTCCCAAAAACGCAGTGAAGATCGCATGCAAAAGAGTCGACATGATGTGATAGAAAATACCTTGAGCAAGATGAGGCTGATGTCGTATAGGCGCCCAAGCGTGCGCCCTCTGCAGTCTCACACACACAGATCATCTCGAGTCCTCTTCTTCCATGCCCGGTGCTAGCCTCGGGAAGAAGATCCAAGCCTTGTGCTTATTCCTCAAGCCTTGCGCCACCTCCAAGGTCTATGCGCCAAGAGGAAGATGAGGAGAAGTCGCCAAGCACCACCAAGTTCTTCACACCAAGAGGAAAGGAAGATGAAGTGTTGCGGCTAGGTTTGATTGGAAGAGAAGTGTGCGCCACTCCGCTTGCTCTCGCCTCTCTCTTGTGATCACGCTTCCAATTAATTGTGTGTCTTGAGAGGGGCGGCAAAGGGGTTTATTTGTAGGGCAAGGGGCTCCTAAGACATGGCTACAATTAAGCCAAGTGGGCGGCTAGGAGAGGAAATAGGAGATTTAATTATTTTAGGAATTAATCAAGTCCTAATCCAATTAGGACTCTAATTAATTATTTAAATAATTAAATCCTAATCCAATTAGGATTCTAATTAATCATAATCAGTCCTAATCCAATTAGGACTCTAATTAATTAATTATATAATTAGTCTTAATCCAATTAGGACTCTAATTAATTAATTAGCCCTTTTCTCATGATTAATTTCAAATCTCATGAGGCATAGGCGCTAACCCTAGTCTAACTAGGGTTAAGCATGCGCCTATCCTCTTCTTCTCCTTAAGCCCATTAAGCCCAACTACACAATGGGCCTAGCCCAAGGTCCATCATACATGTTAACTAAGCCCTTGGATCCAATCGAATTTAACCCAAGGTCAAATTAGGCTAACCATGGTTAATATGTCGTAAATGGAAGTCGGCTCCAATAAATCTCTTCCATCTCATTAGGCCCATTGGCGCTGATGAAATCTCCAAAATAGATCCGAGTTATCCAATAACTCGATCATAAGGCTTCCCAATCAATACGAGAACTCGAGTATCAAGGTGTGCGACCCTATAGGTTCCTCTAACGTTGGCAGTGCTGACCTAAGGTCACCACAAGCAGTGAGTGGCACCTAGCAGTGCATCGCTGCTACCCAAGTCATCGGAATGGATATCGACATCGACATCCCCATCATCGCAACCAGGTACAGATGCATTACAGTCTCTTTGCCGAACTGATATCCGATTGGCCAAGTGTATCACCACTTGTTTTTATCCAATCTCATGGCTATGACTAAATCAGGTCTTACTTGGGTATGGCCATACACTTTCAGTCATAGAACCATAGAGGAGCTCCATAGATATCAAGCTTCCCTTAGGAAGGGGCAAATCCTATGTCTGTTCATTGACTTTCTCATATGGGTTGTGATATGCCCAATGACAACTGTTATTACCTCCCAACTACGGCAAGGCGTTAGGTTGTATCAAAGCATATCCCTAACCATATAGAATGGCCAATGTGAAAGAGAACCTAGGTCACAAGTATTATTCCAAAATAAAACTTGTCGCTGCGGAAAATCTAGGATCGCATGAGTTGAGCACATGATCAACCTTCTATAACTTGTATAGGACAAGTTAGAGTATTACCTGTGCCATGTTGTGAGAGGCGACTTGGAAGATGAAAGGGGCGAGTGCCTCTTCTCCAAAGATGTCACACACAAGATGAGAACAACTTTCTTCCTTGTGTTCCTTGTGCTAGCAAAGACACCAAGGAGTCTTGATCGTCTCTAGGAAAGGAAGATGTGTGTCCCCTTTGGCCGGTCAAGCTTCTCTTCCTTGTGTGAAGATGATCCACACACGAGAGTGAAGAGAGGAGGAGGCGAGAGGGGGAATCGAAAACCGTGTATCACCCAAGGAAAATTCGGCCACCATTTATGGTAAGTACCGAATTTGTAACTCCCTCCATAACTACCTTTAAGTGATCGAAAACTCCCCTTTTAATTGAACCATGCGTTCACAAGTGAACCGGTTCAATTTCAATTTGGTTCAAGCACCAAATCAAACCAGCCCTGGTTATAATCTTCTTTGAGCCAAATGGCTCAAGATCTAACCACACATCACATTGAACCCCTAATCTTTACGATCAAGCTTCAATCCTCCGATCAAAGCTTACCGATCACATGTCCTAATCAATCAAACATGATTAGACTAGATCTCACTTTTAATCAGAGCTTAAATTCCTTTAAACTGAACTAGAATAATTCCAGTCCACACGATCTGACATAAGTAAGCCATATCATCAAATTGTGCGACCCTAAGGGTTTCCTTCAATGTCGGTAACGATAACTTACATTATCACGACCAGAGAGAGGTATCTAGCAACACATCACTGTCTTCCAATATGAAGGAAAGAGTCTTCCAAGACTACTCCCAAACCACAGCACAAGTGTGAAACTCATTCACTTGGTATATATGTTTCCCTTTGCCACTGGATGTTCTCGTCGGACAAGCGTGTCAAGCCTGTGATTCTAACATGATGAAAATGGTTAGATCAGATGAACATAGTCGTCTGGGTATGGCCATACACATTCTCAACCATTTCATCCATAGGGTCCCTTTAGAACATCTCACTCCAACCAGGAGAGGCAATCCTATATCTATCACAAGTACCCTAACATGACTCATGCCCACTATCCAAGATAATCCTTAATCATTATCTTTCAAACGATATGGAACTACCTCAAGATAATGCCAATCATCACTTCGAAACACAAGTGATCTCAAGTCAAAGGGAATATACCACTTGCTTGCATACAAGGATTATTCACATTGTGACAAACAATTGAATATCCTGAGAAGGGTCAGTCCAGTACATCCAATGCACCTATGTGTCTAAATCTTATTCTATGCTCGAAGCATCCTATAAGATTAGAACACATATTAGTCTCAATCATACCAAGGCTGTCTCACGTTCACCATGATATCTCGACTAAGGACAATACTGAATGTCAGCTAAACTGAACATCATCGAGACATTACTCAGAAGTATACATATAACAGCAGATAATGTAACAATCTGAATAACAACAATTGCCTTGGAAACAAATATATTTAGTTTATACATGATACTGACAATAACCCAAGGCCTCAAACATTAGCCTTAAGGGCATACCCTAACAATCTCCCACTTGCACTTAAACTAATAGTTGAGAAATCTCAAACCCACTTGCACTTGCACTTAAACATTAGCCTTAAGGGCATACCCTATTAGATCTATCTCTAAAGATCTTCACACCTATTATATAGGTCGCTTCTCCTAAATCTTTCATCTGGAAACATTTTCTTAACCATGCTTTGACTGCATGCAGTTCAGGAATATCGTTTCCAATGATTAAAATATCATCTACGTAGAGAACTAGGAAAGTAATCACGCTCCCACTAAACCTTTTATATACACACGGGTCATCTTCATTTTTGATGAAACCAAATTCAGAAACTAATTCATCAAAACGAATATTCCAGCTTCTCGATGCTTGTTTTAGTCCATAAATGGACTTCTTTAATTTGCATATTCTATGACGTTCTGATGGGTTAATGAAACCTTCAGGTTGTGTCATGTACACATCCTCTTCTAATTTTCCGTTAAGGAAAGTGGTTTTCACATCCATTTGCCAGATCTCATAATCATAATATGCTGCTATCGCGAGAATAATTCGAATGGACTTGAACATGGCTACAGGAGAGAAAGTTTCATCATAATCTATCCCGTAGATTTGTTTGAAACCTTTCGTAACTAGCCTGCCCTTATAGGTAACTACGTTACCATCCATGTCTTTCTTCATTCTGAAGATCCACTTACAGCCTATAGGGATTATTCCCGGAGGCGGATCAACCAAATCCCAGATTTGGTTATCTGACATAGAGTCCATCTCGGCTCGCATAGCTTTAAGCCATCTTGCTGACTCCGGTCCACTGACCGCATCCGCATAAGTGAGGGGTTCATCATTAATGATGTAGACTCCGTCATAGCGCTCAGGCTGACGACGAATCCTTCCCGATCTACGCGGTTCCCGTGATATCTGAGCCTCAGGTTGAACATTAACCTGATCTATTGGCTCAGGCTCATCCAACTGTGCTTGACTACTTTGTCCCTCTTCTGGAATTTCATCCAGCTTTATTTCTCTCCCACTGGCCTCTTGCAGAAGAAACTCCTTCTCAAGAAAAATAGCCGATCGAGCAACAAATACTTTATTCTCCTTGGGATTGTAGAAATAATAACCCTTAGTTTCTTTAGGGTATCCGACAAATATGCATTTATCAGATCTGCTTTCCAGTTTCCCAGAGGCGAGCTTTTTGACATAAGCCTCGCAACCCCAGATCTTGATAAATGTCAAGCTCGGCTGTTTCCCATACCATAACTCATATGGCGTCTTTGAAACGGCCTTGGATGGCACTCGGTTTAGCACCTTTGCAGCTGTTTCCAGTGCAAATCCCCAAAAGGAGTAAGGTAGAGTAGCTTGACTCATCATAGAACGAACCATATCCAATAAGGTTCGATTCCTCCTCTCGGACACACCATTCCATTGCGGTGTCCCCGGCGGAGTGAGCTGTGAGATGATCCCACACTCCTTCAGATAGTCATTAAACTCATGACTCAAGTATTCTCCACCTCGATTTGATCGAAGTGCCTTGATATTTCGGCCTAACTGATTCTGTACTTCATTTTTGAATTCTTTGAACTTGTCAAAAGATTCACTCTTATGTCTCATTAAGTAGACATAACCATACCTACTGAAATCATCAGTAAAAGTAATGAAGTATGAATAGCCACCTCTGGCATGTTTACTAAATGGCCCACACACATCACTGTGAATAAGGTCAAGTAAACCTGAAGCCCTTTTACCTTTATTTGTAAAAGGAGTCTTCGTCATCTTACCCATTAAACAAGCTTTGCATGTATCAAGCTCCTCACAGGAGAATGATCCCAGCAGTCCATAGTCATGCAACCGCTTAATGCGTTTCTTGTTAATATGACCTAGACGACTATGCCATAACAAGGTGCTGTCATCAACATGCTTGGCTTTCTTATTATCAATTTGTTGTACAGAACATTCCATGTCCAACTTGTATAACCCATTGTTAATCGATCCAGTTGCATAAACAATACCATCAAATGAAATACAGCACTGTGAAGTTTTGCATTCAAATGAAAAACCTTTCCTGACAAGAGCAGGAATAGAGATAATATTCTTTGTTATGCCTGGTACAAAGTAACAATTGTCAAGTTCTAATACAAGTCCAGATGGTAAAGAGATGTGATATTCTCCTACAACAACAGCAGCAACTCGTGCCCCGTTTCCAACTCGTAGGTCCACCTCATGCTGTCCCACCTGTCTTCTTCTCTTGAATTCCTGCACATTTGAACAAATGTGAACTCCACATGCAGTGTCCAACACCCATGAAATAGAAGAAGCAACCATGACTTCAGTCACGTAAATACCTGAGCCAGAAGTGGAAGGCTTGCTTCCCTTCTTCTCTCCTCGGAGCGCTCTACAGTCCTTCTTCCAGTGACCTAGCTGGCCACAATGGAAGCATCTGTTGTCCTTTGACCGCTTCACCTTTTGTTTCAAAGCCTTGTTGTAGCTCTTGTTAGGGTTTTTGCCCTTCTTCCCCTTCTTCTTATTCCCTAGAGGAACCATCAAGGCAGAGGACGAAGGCTTTCCCTTCTCAAGAGTCTGCTCTGTAGTGCAGAGCATATTCAGTAATTCTGCCGGAGTACAGTCAATTTTGTTCATATTAAAATTAATGATGAACGCATCGAAAGAAGCCGGGAGAGACTGCAAGATGATGTCTACAACAAGTTCTTGATTGATGGTATGTCCCAGTTTCTCTAGAGCTTCTTTGTACCCAATCATCTTGAGTACGTGAGCTCCCATTGGACTCCCTTCAGTCAGCTTGCTATGAAAGAAAAGTTTCATCAAGTTATAGCGTTCTGTCCTTGCCTGTGCAGCATACAGCATTTTCAGATTTGCTATAATATCAATAGCAGATAAATCCTCATGCTGACGCTAGAGCTCGGGCGTCATTGACGCAAGCATAAGGCAAGCGACATCAGTACTATCACTGACGTGCTTCTCATAAGCATCTCGAACCGCCCTTGCGGCGTTCGCAGCGGGTTGAGCCGGCATTGCCGACACAAGGACGTACAGCTTTCTCTCAGCTTTGAGGACAATCTTTAGCTGTCTGTACCAGTCTGAGAAGTTTGGCCCAGCAAACTTCTCCTTTTCCAATATGGATCGCAAGTTGAGCCCTGTGGTGTTCGTTGCTGCAGGAATCTACAACATAGCAAGAACAACAAGGTCAATATCCATGTTAGAATCATTCCAGGACTTAAGAGTGATTCTTTTCTCACTATTTTATCTGACTGAAAATCCAATAAAACAGCCCGAAAGAGTCAAACTCTTTTAGTGAGATGGGATCCAGATTTCATATTTGATCTCCGCGTCCCGCTCAGGCGAGATAAGATGCACAGAGAGTTTAAGCACTAATCACTGGTAGGCAATCCATGCCAATCGCCTACCCGTGCGATTCCCCTTCATCTAGGCAATCCAGAAGACTGTGCCAACTGAGTTGGTACAACACAGTTTCTGATTCCTCAGATGGCTGCCTCCATATAGCTATCATGTGCTCAACTTGTAGCCTATATGGTCAAGCTGACCTGACCTACTTCCTGGACCACCACGTGCTATGCTGAGCAACGAGAAGCTATAAATCCCTTCTCTGTAGCATGTAGGTGTAATCGCGCACCGTCTGAAGATAGCTGGGCATGCCCACTGAGTGGGTACAACACGACCCCAACGATAGTCAGAACAGTGAGGTTTCGCGTCAGAAGGCAATCCTTAGCTTGATATTTACGTTGGATTTTAACGGTCTTTTTATCTTCTTACTATCATGCAAATTCTATAGTGATAGCTGAAGAATAAAACATACATGTGCTACTTACTTAAAACAGTAAATGAAAGCACCATTATCTTATGTGGTAAACGCCCATAAAACTTAAGTAAAACCCTAGGTTAACAAAAGTATTTACTTGAGCTCTTTATGGGACTCTTGTACCTCATCCGGCCCAGCCCGGGCCCAAACGCCATCTGCAGCCCAAATGCGCCCACAAGACAGAATGGGCCTGTTCTAGAGTCGACCTCTAGACCACCCACCTAGTGAAGCCAATTGCTGCAAGCGCTTCTGCCAAATGTGCTGTGTGCTCATGTCTGATCAAATTACATTTTAAAAACTATCTAGACATGGTTTGACACACAGGTCAATTATACATTTTAATAATTTCAAATGTGACTCGCAGATCACATCAAATATATTAATTTCCAGGCACGCAGGCCCCAGCACAGCATACAAAATAGGGCAGCCCACATAAGATTAAATAAACACTCAATGTACACAATACAACATGTTAAACATGTACAACATGTGATCCAATCAGAAATAAAATTTTCGAAAAATCCCATGGCATCAATTTTATTTCCTTATGTGCCCTACTACCTTACAACGGTCCATTAACAGATATCCACTCGTCAGACCAAGTCAGACCCACTGCCCTTGCATGCACCCAGTCATAACCGACTTGCGTCGACCCAATGGTCGACTATGCATGCCTTAAGGGCTGAACGTCTCACATGATTTCCGGCAAGCGGGTGTGACCCCGGGCCATAATCATGATCGTTCACTAGGCGCCTCAAACAGACATCGCTACACGCCCTTCTGCAGTCGGCTTCTAGCCACCTGTACAGCTTGCGCACAGGTGCTATCCAGCCGCCCATCCAGGCTGTCAGATAGTCTGATTAGGCTGTTGGGTCCATACTTGACTAACGACTTCAAAACTGTTAACCCGTCTAAGTGTTCGAAGTAGGCTCACAGATAGATCTAGTGAAGTCGCGCATGAAGATAATTTAGTTTGAAAAACAACTATGATACATGCGCAAACTATGTATGTAATGATTCATCTAACATCATATGCGCAATCTATGTATGTAAACTTTGCATCATGTAGTCGCATATGAACATAAACAAGATCTACCCAATAACTCAAACATGGATAACAAGAAGGCAACCATATGCATCAAGTCAGAAAAAAAACTACTCTGATACCACTGAGAGAGAACCTAGGTCACAAGTATTATTCCAAAATAAAACTTGTCGCAGCGGAAAATCTAGGATCGCATGAGTTGAGCACATGATCAACCTTCTATAACTTGTATAGGACAAGTTAGAGTATTACCTGTGCCATGTTGTGAGAGGCGACTTGGAAGATGAAAGGGGCGAGTGCCTCTTCTCCAAAGATGTCACACACAAGATGAGAAAAGCTTTCTTCCTTGTGTTCCTTGTGCTAGCAAAGACACCAAGGAGTCTTGATCGTCTCTAGGAAAGGAAGATGTGTGTCCCCTTTGGCCGGTCAAGCTTCTCTTCCTTGCGTGAAGATGATCCACACACGAGAGTGAAGAGAGGAGGAGGCGAGAGGGGGAATCGAAAACCGTGTATCACCCAAGGAAAATTCGGCCACCATTTATGGTAAGTACCAAATTTGTAACTCCCTCCATAACTACCTTTAAGTGATCGAAAACTCCCCTTTTAATTGAACCATGCGTTCACAAGTGAACCGGTTCAATTTCAATTTGGTTCAAGCACCAAATCAAACCAGCCCTGGTTATAATCTTCTTTGAACCAAATGGCTCAAGATCTAACCACACATCACATTGAACCCCTGATCTTTACGATCAAGCTTCAATCCTCCGATCAAAGCTTACCGATCACATGTCCTAATCAATCAAACATGATTAGACTAGATCTCACTTTTAATCAGAGCTTAAATTCCTTTAAACTGAACTAGAATAATTTCAGTCCACACGATCTGACATAAGTAAGCCATATCATCAAATTGTGCGACCCTAAGGGTTTCCTTCAATGTCGGTAACGATAACTTACATTATCACGACCAGAGAGAGGTATCTAGCAACACATCACTGTCTTCCAATATGAAGGAAAGAGTCTTCCAAGACTACTCCCAAACCACAGCACAAGTGTGAAACTCATTCACTTGGTATATATGTTTCCCTTTGCCACTGGATGTTCTCGTCGGACAAGCGTGTCAAGCCTGTGATTCCAACATGATGAAAATGGTTAGATCAGATGAACATAGTCGTCTGGGTATGGCCATACACATTCTCAACCATTTCATCCATAGGGCCCCTTTAGAACATCTCACTCCAACCAGGAGAGGCAATCCTATATCTATCACAAGTACCCTAACATGACTCATGCCCACTATCCAAGATAATCCTTAATCATTATCTTTCAAACGATATGGAACTACCTCAAGATAATGCCAATCATCACTTAGAAACACAAGTGATCTCAAGTCAGAGGGAATATACCACTTGCTTGCATACAAGGATTATTCACATTGTGACAAACAATTGAATATCCTGAGAAGGGTCAGTCCAGTACATCCAATGCACCTATGTGTCTAAATCTTATTCCATGCTCGAAGCATCCTATAAGATTAGAACACATATTAGTCTCAATCATACCAAGGCTGTCTCACGTTCACCAAGATATCTCGACTAAGGACAATACTGAATGTCAGCTAAACTGAACATCATCGAGACATTACTCAGAAGTATACATATAACAGCAGATAATGTAACAATCTGAATAACAACAATTGCCTTGGAAACAAATATATTTAGTTTATACATGATACTGACAATAACCCAAGGCCTCAAACATTAGCCTTAAGGGCATACCCTAACACAATGACCCAAGTCAAGGGATCAATGCATCTCCTATCACTTGTGAGGATAACTCGTGAGACCAAGTCATTACCTCACAGCGGGTCGGTCCAGTATATCCACTACTGATATACCCATATGTCCGCGTTAACACCTCGTGCCTAACCAGCCCATATACCAGTCTCACAAGTACTAGAGCCGTCCCATATCCACTCAGGTACATCGACTGAGGCTAATCATTTGAGCACAGATCCAATCTGTCTCCAGGGGCATTATCATATAAGTACATAATCGCAGATGTAAGCAAATATAGATAATGACAATACCAGAATGATATAAAATATCAACGTCAAGTAGTACAATAATGGACCAAAACTAGGTCCTAGGGCATATACACCAACACCAAGACCCATGAAATAGAAGTAGACATAATAACCTCGGTAACATACATACTCGATCCAGAAGCGAAAGCCTTGCTTCCCTTCAGGTCATTCTAGAAACTCTTGCAGTCTTGCCTCCAGTGGTTCACCACGCCATAGTAGAAGCACTTGTTATCCTTCACCTTCTTCATTTTCTTCTTCTTCGGAGCTTTGGTGATATTCTTGTAAAATGTATTCGCCTTGCCCTTAGTCTATCCCTTTTGGCCTATTGAGACCATAAAAACAAACTTTAGCTTATCTTTCACCAAGGTTTTCTCAATTGTCTGCAGCATATTCAATAGTTTCACTGTCATGCCGACAATCTTGCTCATATTAAAGTTAACCATAAACTGATTGAATGACGGTGGCAAAGACTGAAGAATTAGGTCAGCCACAAGCTTCTAACCCATGGGGTGGCCCAACCTTTGTAGGTTCTCCATGTAACCAATCATTTGGAGTACATGAGGTCCTACAGGCGTCCCCCTCATACAACTTTCTCTGAAAAAGCATCTTGTTCAAACCTTTCGGTTCTAGCCTATGCCTCATAGAGTTGTTTCAATCATGTAATCATATCAAATGCATTGAGTTCCTTATACTGCTTTTGTAGTTCTAGTGACATAGTCGGCAGCATGAGATACGAGATATCCAAGGCTTTATCTTCATGCTTCTTCCAAGCATCCTTGTCAGCCCTAGAAGCTGACACTGAAGGTGATGGATGAAGAGGCACTTCAAGGACATAGAGTTTCCTCACTTGCTTGAGTACTATCCTCAAGTTTCTATACTAGTCCATAAAATTAGTTCCAACCAATTTGTCATTTTCAAGGACTAATTGCAATGTTAAATTATTTGTGCTAGTGTTAAATTATTTGTGCTAGTGTCATGATTCTACAACAATAAAAATATAAAGTAAGTACTATGTAAGAAATCATTTAACAAGGACTTTTATTAAATGATTATGCTCTCACTTTTTTTAATCAAATTGACAACTCCAAAATATCAATTCAAAAAATCACATATTTTCTAGTGAGAATAGTATTCTAAATGCATATGGGGTTCTACATCCCACGAGGGTGGGATGAACTGCACAGAGTGGCCTAGACTATCTAGGCACCTTGTGTTCAACGAGGGTTGGAAACAATTCACAAGACCCTAACCTCTTCATAGCTACGTCTAGATTTTCATCATGCATCCAATACATGTCCATCTAGTCAAGTCCAACCTGACCATTATGCCTAGGGCTAACATGTACCTCGTGAGGGCACATTGTAATGTAAACGTATGGTGACTAAGGAACATATTATCACTACTCACCTTCTAAAGATAAGTGGATGTATCCCATAAGGGTGGGAATAGTTCATAGCACCACTGATCAATAGTTTGATGAGGACTACGTGTTAGAAGGCTAATCAAACTTGATATTAACTCATGGGGGTTTTCTCATTGTCTCACCAAAACTCTCTATATTATTTTTATCTTTTATTCTTGTATGCAAGACCCTATGGTTATAGCATGACTCATAAAAACAATATCACAGGCATGATAAATAAACTAAATATGGTCATATCCCTTTCTTGTTCTTGTTTCATCTCAAGCCATAGATGAGGCAAGTCAAGACATAGGGTGGCAAGCCCCACACACAAGGCAAAGGAGATGGCCATTGGGCTCATGCCATAAGGCCTGATGCTAACAGACTTCCTTGTCTTCAAGTTATGTCAAACTCTAGCTCAAAGTCCTTGATCCAATACTTGTTCTTCTTCCTTGTAGTTTCGGCCACCATGCTCCAAGCATGCTAAGACCACCATGGTGCTCCAAAGCTCCTCCAAATAAGATGTAAAAATAAAATAAATCCTATTCTCAAAATTACATCTTTGAAATTTTGAGAATACATAAAAATTTTTACATTGAGATATATTAGGAATTAAGTATGGCATATAAGCCACTTAAAAATTATTTTATAAGCATTCATCACAGAGTGGATATATGCATCCATAGACACACAATCAAGGCTTGCTAGATGACCATATCAAATGAGCATTATCCAATGCTCACCACAATGGTAAAATTGTCATTTCACATGAAACTTAATTTTAGTTCATTAGTGTCCCAAAAACTCTACAATAATTCATTGACAACATATAATAGAAATTTTAGGTTAATTTGGCATGTGAGGTCATTTTTGGTTATTTTAAATATGTTTTGACCTTTTCAAATTCACCTTACAAAATAAGGATTTTATTTAATTGGGTTCTGGCTACAAATGAATGCAAGCATTCATTGTTAATTACCCCTGAAAATCAGGGCACCTTTGATTGAGAGATCTATGTTATGGAATAAAATAAAATAAAATGGCTGAACAAAATGATTCATTAAAACAAAGATACATGATCAGCTCAGAAAGAAAAATGACAAAGGAGAAGTCTTCGTCAACGTGGGTGATTGGTGTCTAAAGAGATATCCGGCCTCAATGGCTTATTGGATATTCAATTTGACATGTGCTCGATCTTGATGACTTGTAAGCATTTGAATTTGACATGTGCTTGGTTTTGACGACTTGTGAGCATTTGAATTTGACATATGCTCGATTTTGACGACTTGTGAGCATTGAGTTCAACATGTGCTCGGTCTTGACGAATTGTGAGCATTGAGTTTGACAAATATCTGGCCTCAGCGGCGTGTTGGATATTTAAAAATATCCGGCCTTGTGGCGTGTTGGATATTTGATTTGAAAAATATCCGGTCTTGCGGCATCTTGGATATTTGATTTGAGAAATTATTCGGCCTCAATGGCTTGTTAGGTAAAGATATCCGGCCTTACGGCATGTTGGATAATCAATTTGAGAAATTCCCGCAAAACTGATATGCATTTATCATAAGTCATGGAGAAAAATCTGAGTTGTGTTGTAACAACGTTGAGGAATTACGCCCCGATATGAAGTATCAACGTACACCTCCCAAATAATGTTATTAACAATACGCGTCAGGCATTTTTCGTCCATGACTATGTTTGAATGAGTTGAGTGCATGGGTTAGGTGAACGAACCGTGGGGCTAAACGTTCAAGGTTTTGAGTAATTGGGCCGAGGGGCTAAGTGTTCAGAATTTGATGGTTGATTTGTAAATCTACTTAGATCTAGGCTTCTGGTTGAAAATCTGAAATCAAATTCAGAAAGATCTGACTCAATTTGGTAAGAGTCGATGTTCGGATCATTTTGAGAGTCATCCGATTAGCTGAGATTCAGAAGAATTAATTTCAACCGCTGAATGTTTGATTTGTAGATCTACTTTGATCTGGATCTCTGATCGAAAATCAGAGCGCAGATATAGAAAGATCTAAGCCACATTTGTAGGGATCAATATTCAAATCACTTTGGAAGTCATCCGATTGACTTAGATATGCTCAAATCAATTTCAACCATTGGTTTCATATTTGATCAAACTCATCATAACTGTTTATTTAGATTCGCAGATCCACTTCAATTCAAGTCTCGGATTAAAGATCTGATATCATATTTGGAAAGACCAAGTTCGATTTGATAGGGATCGAATCCTTGATCATGTCAAAAGTCAACCGATTGACTTAGATATGCTCAAATCCATTTCAGCTGTTGATTTAGATTTAAATCTCATTTATCATGACCATTCATTTAAATTCGCAGATTTGTATCAATCCAAGTCTCAGATCAAAGATCCTATATCATAATTGGAAAGATCGGGTTCGATATAGTAGGAATCGACACCTTGATCATGTCAATAGTCAACCGATTAACCTAGATATGCTCTGATCATTCTCAACCATTCATGTGTTTTATATTCAAATCTAAACCATTGATTTAATCTGAATTTGGACTGTTGATCTAATTTGAATCTGGACCGTTGGTTTGATTTGAATCTGGATCGTCCAATCGAAGTTTGATTTAATCTAATTCGTTCGATTTTGAAATTAAATTGGATTGATCCGAACCGTTCAATTAAACTTGAATTAATCTGGTTCGTTGGTTCTGATGCAAATCTGGACCATCGATTTTAAGTGAACGAATCCCAGCCATTGGATTCAATTTATTAGATTGAGTTGATCTCGGCCGTTCAATTAATCTTGAATTAATCTCAATCGTCAATTTGCATCAGATCTGGACCGTTGGATTTTTGTGGACGAATCACAGCTGTTCGTCCTTTCTCTCGTCTCTCTCAACGTCGGCAGTGGTAGATGAAACTAGGGTTCATCGCGCTGGTTGCTCACTGCTCCTCCGACCAATCGACTTCAGGGGTGTCTTCCCTAGGTCGTGGATGACTTGTTGCCGGCGTTTGGAGGCGTATGGTGGGTAATTGGCCGCGAATCGAAGCTTTCGATGAGAACAGTGTCGTCAGTGCCAATTCATTCGATTACGGCGATCCGATCGTCAGATCCTTTCGTTTGTGGGTTCGTACACTTGAGTAGAAGGTGTGACTGAAGTTTGGTCTTGATCGGTTGGCTGGATTTGATGGAATAAGCATTCGGCATCGCCGGCGCCAATTCATTCGATTCCGGCGATCCAGCCATCAGATCACTGGATCCTTTCGTCTGTGGGTTAGCACACTCGAGTAGAAGGTGTGGCGGAAGTTTGAACCCAATTAGATGAGCGGATGTAGAGTTGAACGTGATGGGAGGAAGCATTTGTAAATTCTGTGACACGGCTGAATGATCAACAGTAGCTTTTTTTTTTTTGAATCGATATTTTTTTTTTTGCTAGAGTATCGTTCTCTAGGATTTAGTCCGGAGTTTACTCTCCGTAAAAGTGATTTTCTTAGGAATATCCTCTCCGATTTGGTATGGAGTTTGTTTGGAAACCCCGAAGATTTTAAAATTTTACAGACAAGCACAGCGGAAGCAATCCCCGAAATAGGCCAGTCCCAAAAACAAAGAAGATCGAGTCTTGCGAGGAGATCGACACAGTGAGTAGGAGATGATACCTTGATGCAAATCAAGAGATGCGATGCAGGCGCCCAAGTGTGCGCCCTCTGCAGTCTCGCACACAGCCGAACCTTGAGTCCTCTTCTTCCACGCCCGGTGCTAGTCTCGGGAAGAAGATCCATGCCTTTGGGAGTCTTCCTCAATCACTTGCAACAACTCCAGAGGAGATGCCAAGTAGAGGAGGTGGAGCTTCGTCGGAGTCCAACTCTTGAAGCACTCCACCACGATCTGAACAGGAATCAACCTAAGCCAAAGTCCAACTTTGGGGAGGAGGGCGACAAGGAGCTTGCAAGAACCAAACCAAGTAAGGAGGAGAGTCCAACTCTCTCAATGGCCGAATATCTCAAGAGTGGCGACAAGGGGGCAAGTGCTAGAGGCGACAAGAGGGGAGGAAGGGGGTTTATATACCCATGAATAGGTGCACCTCTTCACAAGTGAAGAGGCACACCTCTCCATGAAGAGACACACCTCTTCAAGAGGTAAAACCCAATTTGCCCACTCCAAGTCCCATGCGCCCAAGTTCATTCACCCACTCCAAGTGAGAAGCTCCAAGCTTCTCTCTTTAAGTGAAATGCGCCACTTGGAATTGTCAACCTCAAAGATATGCGCCAAGCTCACTCTAAGTGACTTGCACCTATCCCATTTGGCCCATTTGGCCCAAATGGCTCATTGAGCCCATTTGGCCTATTAGCCCAACTTGGTCTATTCGGCCCATTTGGCCCAAATGGCCCATTGGGCCCTTTTGGCCTACTAGGCTCAAAAAACAAGTTAGCTCCAAATGATTCCTTTCATCTCATCAAGCACAGTGGTGCTGATGGTTTCTCCCAAACAAATTTGAGTTATCCAATAACTCAATCAATAGGCTACCCGATCAATACGAGAACCTGAGTTTCAAGTTGTGCGACCCTGTAGGTTCCTCAGACGTTGGCAGTGATGAACCGAGTCATCACAAGCAGTGATTGGCACCTAGCAGTGCATCGCTGCTACCCAAGTCATCAGAAAGGATATCAACATCGACATCCCCATCATCGCAACAAGGTACCGATGCATTATAGTCTCTTTGCCGAACTGATATCCGATTGGACAAAGTGTGTCACCACTTTATCTTCACCCAATCTCATGGTCATGACTAAATCAGGCTTTCACCTGGGTATAGCCATACACTTCTAGTCATGCAACCATAGGGGGGCCCCTTGGATATCAAGCTTCCCGTAGAAAGGGGCAAATCCTATGTCTGTCCATTGATCTTCTCATATGGGTCGTGGCATACCCAATGACAACCGTTATGACCTCCCTGCTACGGCGAGGCGTTAGGTTGTATCAAAGCATGTCCCTAACCATATAGAAGAGTCAATGACCTCAAGTCGAGAGATCAATGCATCTCCTATCACTTGTGAGCTTAACTCATGACACCAAGTTAAAGCCTCACAGTTGGTCGGTCCAGTATATCCACCACTGATATACCCATATGCCTGCGTTAGCACCCCGTGCGTAACTAGCCCATATACGAGTCTTACATGTACCAGAGCTGTCCCTTATCTACTCAGGTACTCGACCGGGGACACACCATTTGAGCACAGATACAATCTGTCTCCAGGGACATTATTATCCACGTATATAATCACAGATGTAAACATAGCATAATAACGACAATGCCATAATGATATATTAAATACCAATGTCAAGTAGTACAAGATGGACTAACAATGGGTCCAAGGGCATATACACCAACAATCTCCCACTTGCACTTAGACTCAATTGTTGAGAAATCTCAACCCCATGTCCCTCGCATAACCATCATGCTTCTGCTGCGTTAAAGCTTTGGTCAATGGGTCTGCTAGATTGTTATCTGTGTCAACTCTGCTTATCTTGACATCACCTCGGTCAATGATCTCTCTGATCAGACAAAATCTTCTAAGTATGTGTTTGGATTTCTGATGAGACCTTGGTTTCTTTGCCTGTGCAATCGCTCCATTATTGTCACAATAGAGCTCGATCGGATCCACAGCAGATGGAACCACCTGAAGCTTAGAAATGAACTTTTGAATCCAAACAGTTTCTTTGGCTGCCTCAGAAGCGGCGACATACTCAGCCTCGGTCGTAGAATCAGTTATAGTGGACTGCTTGAAGGATTTCTAGCATACAGCGCCACCATTCAATTTGAACACATAGCCGGCCTGCGATCTAAAGTCATCAGGGTCAGACTGGAACGACGCATCAGTGTAGCCCTGAACACTGAGCTCTTCTTGTCCCCCATAGACCAAGAACAAGTCTTTAGTTCTTCTCAGATACTTCAGAGTGTTCTTATCAATATAGGTACTCTGACTAAGGGCCAGGAGCTTTTTGGATCTATCCCGGTAGATCCTCATGCCTAGGATATAGGCGGCCTCCCCTAAGTCTTTCATCTCGAAACACTTCCCCAACCATGTCTTCACTGCTTGAAGACTGGGGATGTCGCTTCCGATGAGTAGTATGTCGTCCACATACAAGACCAGAAATGTCATCAAGCTCCCACTGAATCTTTTATATACATAGGCATCATCCTCGCTCTTGATAAAGCCGTATTCTCTCACTGCCTCATCAAATCGAAGATTCCAACTTCGAGAAGCTTGTTTTAACCCATAAATGGATCTTTTTAGCCTGCAGACCTTATCGGCCTCTGCAGGATGGATGAAACCATCAGGTTGTGTCATAAACACATCCTCTGTCAACTTCCCGTTAAGGAACACTGTTTTTATTTCCATCTGTCATATCTCATAATCATGATATGCAGCTATAACAAGCAGGATTCGAATGGATTTAAACATGGCAACTGGCGAGAAGGTTTCATCATAGTCCACCCCATGGACTTGTTTGAATCCTTTAGCCACAAGTCTACCCTTATGTGTAACTATATTGTCATCCATGTCAGTCTTCCTCTTGAAGACCCATTTACACCCTATAGGTTTTACCCCATCAGGTAGCTCAACCAAATCCCAGACTTGGTTAGCCGACATGGAATCCATCTCGGATCTCATGGCCTCATGCCATTTCTCGGAGTCCGGTCCAGTGACCGCCTCATCATAGGTCTTGGGTTCATCTTCAACGATAAAGATTCCGTCGTGTTGGGTCGGCAGCGACCCGTACCTCTCAGGTGCATGATGAATCCTCCCAGACCTACGTAGAGCCTGTGTCTGAGCCTCTGGTTGCCCAGCAACCAATGTAGGTGGCTCAGGTTCCATCTCCGTGTCTTGTGGTTGTACTTGGACCTCGTCGAAGTCAAACTTCCTCTCACTGACTTCTTTCATGAGAAATTCTCTCTCTAGAAAGACAGCATCTCGAGCAACAAAAACTTTGTTCTCGCTGGGAATATAGAAGTAATATCCTTTAATTTCCTCAGGATACCCCACAAACATGCATTTATTAGATCTGGGTTCTAGCTTGCTAGAATCTTGACGTTTGACATAAGCCTCACATCCCTAGACTCTGATATAAGAGAGATGCGGTCTCCTCCCACTCCATACCTCGTACGGAATCTTGGAGACACTCTTAGATGGAACATTATTTAGTATCTAAGAAGCTGCTTTTAGTGCATATCCCCAAAACGAGAGTGGTAAAGTTGCATGACTCATCATAGATCGAACCATGTCTAACAAAGTTTGATTTCTCCTTTCAGACACACCATTCCATTGTGGTGTTCCAGGGGGAGTGAGTTGGGATAGAATCCCACACTCTCTTAGATAGTCAAGAAACTCATTGCTCAGGTACTCTCCACCACGATCTGATCGAAGAGTCTTAATAGATCTACCAAGCTGGTTCTCAACTTCATGTCTGAACTCCTTAAATTTCTCAAAGGATTCGGACTTATGTTTCATCAAATAAACATAACCATATCTACTGAAGTCATCAGTAAATGTGATGAAGTAGTTGTACCCTCCTCTGGCTTGTTTACTGAATAGCCCACATACATCACTGTGTATGAGATCCAAAAAACCTCCTGCCCTCTCACCAATCTTGGTGAATGGCGCTTTTGTCATCTTTCATAATAAACAAGGTTCGCAAGTATCAAATTCCTCCAAGGAGCTTGAACCCAACAATCCATTTGCATGGAGTTGTTGAATGCGATTCTTATTTATATGGGCTAATCGACAATGCCAAAGGTACATACCAACTGAACCACTCAGTTTGATCCTTTTATTATTTATGTTATAAATAGAGGTATCCATGTCCAGGACATATAATTCATTGCACAAGGTACCTTTCCCATAAAACACATTTGCAAATGAAAAAGAACAAGAGTCCTCTTTTATTTCAAATTTAAACACTTTCCTTGCCAAGCAAGGAATAGAAACAATATTTTTGGTAAGAGAAGGTACATAATAACAATGATCTAACTCCAACTGAAGTCCAGTAGGCAGGGAGAGCGTCAAAAATCCTACGGCAACAGCAGCAACCTGTGCTCCGTTTCCAACACGTAGGTCAATCTCCCTAGGCCGCACCGCTCTACTTTTCTTGAGCCCCTGCATATTTGTACAAATATGAGTTCTGCATGCGGTATCCAATACTCATGACATAGAAGTAGAAAGGTTGACTTCGGTAACATAAATACCTGAGCTAGAAGACGAAGCCCCGGTTCTCTTCTCCTCATTTTGAAGTTGCTTGCAGTCCCTTTTCCAGTGGCCCTGCTCGCCACAGTGGAAGAACCTCTGTGTTGGTGTATATGACCTTAGACCCGTTGTTGGTCTAGTTTGTACTACTTGATATTAATATTTAATATATTATTATGGCATTGTCGTTATTATGCTGTGTTTACATCTGTGATTATGTACATGGATAATAATGTCCTTGGAGACAGATTGTATCTGTGCTCAAACGGTGTGTCCCCAGTCGATTACCTGAGTGGATAAGGGATAGCTCTACTACATGTGAGACTGGTATATGGGCTGGTTACGCACGGGGTGCTACCGCAGGCATATGGGTATATCAGTGGTGGATATACTGGACCGACCCGCTGTGAGGCTCTGACTTAGTGTCATGAGTTAAGCTCACAAGTGACAGGAGATGCATTGATCTCTCGACTTGAGGTCATTGACTCTTCTGTATGGTTAGGAACATGCTTTGATACAACCTAACGTCTCGCCGTAGCAAGGAGGTCATAACGGTTGTCATTGGGTATGTGACGACCCATATGAGAAGATCAATGGACAGACATAGGATTTGCCCCTTCCTACGGGAAGCTTGATATCCACGGGGCCCCCCTATGGTTGCATGACTGAAAGTGTATGGTCATACCCAGGTGAAAGCTGTTGGTGTATATGCCCTAGGACTTAGTTTTGGTCCATCTTTGTACTACTTGACTCTGATATTCATATATCTTTCTGGCATTGTCGTTATCATTGTTTGTCTACACCTGCGATTGTGTACTTACATGATAATGTCCCTGGAGACAGATTGGATCTGTGCTCAAATAATTGTCCCCAGTCGATATACCTGAGTGGATATGGGACAGCTCTGATACTTGTGAGACTAGTATGTGGACTGGTTAGGCACGTGGTGCTAACGCAGACACATGGGTATATCATTGGAGGATATACTGGATAGACCCGCTGTGAGGCTATGACTTGGTGTCATGAGTTATCCTCACAAGTGACAGGAGATGCATTGATCCCTTGACATGAGGTCATTGACCATTCTATATGGTTAGGGACTTGCTTTGATACAACCTAACACCTCGCCGTAGTTGGGAGGTCATAACGGTTGTCATTGAGCATGTCACGACCCATATGAGAAGGTTAATGGACAGACACAGGATTTGCCCCTTCCTTAGGAAAATATGATATCCATGGAGCTCCTCTATGGTTTTATGACTGAGAGTGTATGGTCATACCCAGGTGAGAACCTGATTTAGTCATAGCCATGTGATTGGGTGAAAATAAGTGGTGACACACTTGTCCAATCGGATATCAGTTCGGCAAAGAGACTGTAATGCATCTGTACCTAGTTGCGATGATGGGGATGTCGATGTCGATATCCATTCCAATGACCTGGGTAGCAGCGATGCACTGCTAGGTGCCACTCACTGCTTGTGATGACCTTTGGTTAGCACTGCCAGCGTTAGAGGAACCTACAGGGTCGCACACCTTAATACTCGAGTTTTCATATTGATCGGGTAGCCTTTAGATCGAGTTATTGGATAACTCGGATCTATTTGGGAGATTTCATCAGCGCCAATGGGCCTGATGAGATGGAAGAAACTTATTGGATCCAACTTCCGTTTTTAGCATATTGATCAAATTAACCATGGTTAACCTCATTTGACCATGGATTAAATTGGATTGGATCCAATAGCTTGGTTAACATGCATAATGGACTTTGGGCTTGGCCCATTGTTTAGTTGGGCTTGCTAATAAGTTGTATTCAAGGGCTATGAGGCTTGAAGGGTATAATGGGGATGAATTAATAGGATATGCGCATATGGAATCCTAGTTGGACTAGGATTTGCGCCTATGCCTTGTTTGGTATCTCCTAGGTGATTAAATCACACAAAATAATTGATTGGATTGTGTTTGACAATTGTGGGCTGATTATTAACATAATTAGAGTCCTAATTGGATTAGGACTTGCGCCCAAGCCACATTAGGCAATCCATTATATTGTCTTGACTAGGTCTAGGCGCATAGATGGGATTAATGCCTCATATGGCATGATATGGGCGCATATGGCTGATACTTGCTTTGGCAAGTCTTAGGCGCATATGGGAGTGGAGATTTAATCAGTATATTTGATTAAATAATCTCCTAGAATCATGCCCTAATTGTCAACACTTGCCTTTCTCCCCTAACCGCCTCTTGCTCCTATAAATAAGCCCTTGCCGCCCCCTCTCTTGATGATGCTAATTCCTTGGAGGCGTGAAGCATTAGAGGGCGATGGCTTGGAGAGCTTAGAGCTTTTCTTCTTCCATCAAGGACGCAAGCATGCTTCATCTTTCTCCTCTTCCTTTCCTTGACGCAAAGGAACAAGAAGGCTTGCCGGCGTTCCCTTCTCCTTCCATCTCCTTGGCGCATCACATCTTGGTGGTGGCGCAAGTTGCTTGGAAAACTCTCCTAAGGCATGGATCTTCTTCCCGAGGCTAGCACCGGGCGAGGAAGAAGAAAACTTGAGGAATCCATGTGTGCGAGACTGCAGAGGGCGAACACTTGGGCGCCTTCATCGACATCGGCTTCTAATTGCTTAAAGGTACTTACTATCACATCGTGTCGACCCCCTCGCAAGAAATCTTCACTGGGTTTTTGGGACCCCCGGCCTGTTTCGGGGACATTCTTCCGCTGCGTAAAATGTATGTCCATGACTCTGAAAATTGTAAAATGTCCCCGGGGTTTCCCAACAGTGGTATCAGAGCTACTTGCGAGCCTCGAACGATGTTCTTTCATGCTTTTCATGCTCACATGCCATATCTACATTCTCGCATATTGCATAGATGTTGGCGCATGGTTTTTCTTTAAGTAGAAAAATTGTAGGTCTCTTGTTTCTTACTTCTAATTAACTTCTTGTGGTTCTTTGCTCTCTTCATGTGATGGGATAGACCCATACGTGGAAGAGAAAATTTCTCCTCTCATAATAGGATAGACCTATCTTGAGAGACTTGTTGGGATAGGACATGGACTGGGTGATTGCCCTTATCCTAACAAGTTAGGGATTGCAAGCAGGGCAACCGGTATGCCTCTTGTAGACTCCTGAGAGAAACTTAGAATCAAAGATTTGTGATATGAAGGGAAGGAAGAGAGACATGTTTTATGAAAAAGTAAAATTTCAGATTTTATGTTTTTCATGAGCATGTAGAATTGCATGAGTAAGTACTTGATTGTGCATGATGTTATGGTCATATGTCAAGCCCCTTAGCATGCCTGTGATGTATCCTTGTGAGGCCTGCGTGCCGCTTTTCTTTTTGCTTTTAACTAAGAAGAAGATTAGGGTGGCGCATCTACTTGGAGCAAGGTGCATGCTTGCTTGGTTGCACATCCTTGCCTGATGGCGCAACAAGCTTCAAAGGTGGCACATCCTTGCATGGGGGCGCAAGTTAGGGATTGACCGAGCCTTGTGCTTGTGTGCTATCCCTCTTGTGGATTGCTAGATGGCGCACCTTCCTTGGAAGAAGACCATGGCATTGGCCGAACCTTCTGGGTGTACCCCTAGGGTTTGAGAGCTAAACCATGAGAGAAGGACCTTGGAGCCAACTTTGAAGATAGAGCTAGAGGTCGGCTAGGCTAGGTCTCGTCTTGGGGCTTGAATCCTAGGTCAAGAGTTGGACCCCCTTTTTGGCATGGATTGGTTTAATGTCTTGAATGGGCTATGATCACATCATCCTTTTATTGCTTTCTTTACAAAAGCTAAAACATGCCTGTGATGTTTTATTGTTATGTTATCACCATAGGATTGCATGTTTGTAATGATAGACATAAGATAAAACTGAGATGATGAGACCTTAAACAAAAACCCTCAATTAAAATATCAAGTTTAGTAGCCTTCTAACGCGTAGCCCTCACTAAGCTATCAATCAGTGGAGTTGTGAATTGTTTCCCACCCTCGTGGGATACACCCACTTATCTTTAGAAAGTGCGTGGTGGTAATGGTTTCCCTAGTCCAGTTTTAACCTGGGCGTGCCTTCGCCAGGAAACTCGTTGGAAATGGGCATAACGGTTAGGAATGGACTTGACTAGATTTTCATGTGTGCTAGGCACATGATGAAACTCTAGAGGCATCGTTGAGAGGTTAGGGTTTCATGCTGTATCCAGCCCTCGCTGGACATGAAATGCCTGAACTGTCTCAATAAGGGGAATTGCTTGGAGCAATCGGCCGGCGAGCCCACCTTAGGAAACATGGGTCACTTTGTGCATCTCATCCCACCCTCGTGGGACGCGAAGCCCTATGTGGAATGAGGATCTCATCTCACTAGGAAATCTTGGATTTCTCGATTGACTTTGTGGGTTGTCAATTCGATTAAAAAAATAGTGGGAGCCATGGTCATTTAAAACAAGTCCAGTTTAAATGACTCGAAGTAGTACTAATCTGCTGTTTCTTGGTTGTTGTAGAACAATGGCTGTGAACAATAGCAGTTGGTCACTGTGATCTCCCCTGGAAAGGGATAAGTTGGCTGGATCTAACTTACTGGATTGGTATATGAACTTGAGAATCGTGCTCAAGCTCAAAAGGAAGCTTTGTGTCCTTGAGCGTCCTTTTCCTGAGCCACTTCCATGCTCGGCCTCAGCGGCTGAGAGGGATACTTATGATAAGCATCAGGTTGATACTTTGGAGATTGCTAACCAACATGTCACCTGAATTTAGAGGGTGATATGAATCGAAGAGTGCCTCTGAGATTATTTTTAATCTAAGGCAGCTCTTTGATGAATTGGTTGAGCTCAATCCTCCTAAAGTTGATATTCAGTGTGTTGAGCCGAAAGGCTTGACCAAGGAACTGAAATTAAAGATGAATATGATCAGGAATAATAGGTGCTATTCATGTGGAGGGCCGCCTCACATGTTGAAGGACATGTTGCAACTTCAGAATGAGGAGAAGAAAGGCAAGGCCTTGTCTTCATGCTCAAGTATTTATGTTACCAAAGTCAACCTTTCTACTCCTATGACATGGGTATTGGATACCGCATGTGGAGCTCATATTTGTACAAATATGCAAAGGCTCAGAAAGGATAGATCGGTAAGGCCTAAAGAGATTGACCTACGGATAGGTAATAGGGCACAAGTTGCTGTTATTGCTGTAGGAGTTTCTCTCCCTACCTTCTGGACTTCAGTTAAAGCTAGACAATTGCTATTATGTACCTTCCCTTACCAAAACATTGTATCCACTCCTTGCTTGGCAAAGAAAGGATTTAGGTTTGAAACAAAAGAGAACTTATGTTCTTTTTCTTTTGCAAACATATTTTATGGGAAGGGTACTTTGTGCAATGGTCCGCATGTCTTGGACATGGTTAGCTCTATTTGTGACATAAAAGGACCAAACTGAGTGGTTCAGTTGGTGCTTTCTTACGGCATTGTCGATTAGCCCATATAAACAAGAATCGCATTCGACAACTCCATGCAAATGGGTTGTTAGATTCGAGTTCCTTAGAGGAACTTGATACATGTGAGACTTGTTTATTAGGGAAAAATGACAAAGGCGCCCTTCACCAAAACTGGTGAGAGGGCAGGAGGTTTATTAGATCTCATACATATTGATGTGTGTGGGCCTTTCAATAAACAAGTCAGAGGAGGGTACAACTACTTCATCACGTTTACTAATGACTTCAGTAGATATGGTTATGTCTATCTGATGAGATATAAGTCTGAATCCTTTGAGAAATTTAAGGAGTTTAGACATGAAGTAGAGAACCAGCTTAGTAGATCCATTAAGGCTCTTCGATCATATCATGGTAGAGAGTACCTGAGCGGTGAGTTCTTTGACTATCTGAGAGAGTGTGGGATCATATCTCAACTCACTCCTCCTGGAACACCTCAATGGAATGGTGTGTCTGAAAGGAGAAATCGAACTTTATTGGATATGGTTCGATCTATGATGAGTCATGCAACTCTGCCTCCCTCATTCTGGGGACATGCATGTTGGGGTATGCCCTTAAGGCTAATGTTTGAGGCCTTGGGATTCTATCAGTATCATGTATATAAACTCTTATGTTTATAAAGGCAATGGTTGTTATTCAGTATGTTACATTGTCTGCTGCAATAAGTGTGCTTCTGAATAATGTCTCAATGCTGTTCAGCTAGGCTGACATGCTGTAATGTCCTTAGTCGAGATATCTTGGTGAACATGAGACAGCCTTAATATGATTGAGACTAATATGTGTTTTAATCTTATAGGATGCTTCGAGCATGGAATAAGATGTAGACTCATGGGTACATTGGATGTACTGGACAGACCCTACTAGGATATTCAATTGTTTGTCACAATGTGAATAATCCTTGTTTGCATCAAGTGGCACATGTCCTCTGACTTGAGATCACTTGTGTTTCTAAATGATGATTGTCATTGTTTTGAGGTAGTTCAATATCATTTGAAACATAATGGTTATAGACTATCTTGGATAATGATCATGAGTCAAGTTAGGGCACTAGTGATAGATATAGGATTGTCGTCTCCTTGTTTGGAGAGTGATGTTCTGAAGGGGCCCCACTTGCATGAGATGATTGAGATAGTGTATGGCCATACCCTGATGACTATGTTCATCTGATCTAGTCATGCTCATCATATTGGAATAACAAGCTTGACACACTTGTCCAATAAGAACATCCAGTGGCAAAGGAAACATGTATGCCTAGTGAAGTGGATTCACACTTGTGCTGTGGTTTGGGTGTAGTCTTGGAAGACTTTTTCCTTTATATCGGGAGACAGTGATGTGTTGCTAGATACCCCTCACTGATCGTGATAACGTAAGTTATCGTTACCGACATTTAAAGGAAACCCTTAGGGTCGCACAATTTGGTGATATGGCTTACGTAAGTCAGATCGTGTGGACTGAATTGTTTTGGTTCAGTTTTAAAGGAGTTTAAACTCTGATTGTAAGTGAGATCTGATCTGATCATGTTTGATTGATTAGGGATTGAGATCAGTAAGCTTCGATCGAGAGAAGTGATGCTAGATCAGTGAGATCAGAAGCATCAAGAGATCAACGGTTAGATCTTGAACCATTTGGTTCAGAGAGAGATCTAGACCATGGCTTGGGTTGTTTTCGGTTTGGTCTTTGAACCAAAAGCATTAGACCGAATTCCATTGAACCGGTTCACATATGTGCGAACGGTTGGTTCAAGGTGAAAGCGTTTTAGGGCGGTTTGCTTTGAGTGGGCGATAGCTTCATGACTTTCCATATTGGGAAATCATGTAACGCCTCATCTAAGAAAACGCCTCAACGCATGTTGTCTTCTTGCTTGGTCGTCTATCCATTCGGGTAGAGGTTGGTCTCGACGACAAGAAGGAGAGCTTCATCGCCCTAGCCGAAAGTGTGTTTCCATCTCCTTCATACGACAAGAGCCTTGAAGCCTTGCTAGCACAAGGAACACAAGGAGTAGCCATCATCTTCTTGTGTGCGCCACCTTTGGAGGAAAGCCCTTTCGCAATCTTACTTCCAAGGCACCATCCAATCTAATGGCGTTGGTATGAACTTCCTCTTGATCCATTAAATCATTTGAAGTTGATCATAAGAATATATTACATGCGATTTTGTTGAAACCCTAGCATCCCTTGCGAAAATGTTATATGCGCCACACTTAGGGTTTCACCCCCTTGCGCTCCCCCTTGAAGGGGACTCTTCAATTAGTATCAGAGCATAGGTTCTTATATGTTCTTATGATTGCTTTGTGTGATCCATGTATGCTTGATGCTTAGATCTAAGATTTCTCTTCATGCGATTATACTAGTTGATAGTATGTTCATGTTGCGCATGTATGAGATTTATTTATGTTGGCGCTAGTATGATAGTTGCGCATGTTGTTCTTGAAGTTTTCACAAAACTTGATGACTTGCGCGTTTACTAGATCTAAGAGGCGCTTACTATAAACCCTTAGACGGGTTGATGGGGTTGAAAGCATCATCTAGTATAGATCAAATTAGTCTGATCAGACCATCTGACAGCCTAGATGGATCGACCAGATGGCACCTGTGCGCAAGCACGAGGTGGCTATAGGTCGATTGCATCACAGGCGTGTAGCGAGGTCTGGTTGAGACAACCAGTGAACACACATGAGTTAGGCCCGGGGTCACACCCGCTTGCCAGAACTCATGTTGGCTGTTCAGCCCTTGGCGCATGCATGGTTGACCATTAGGTCAACTCGAGTCAGTTATGACTTGGTGCATGCAAGGGCATGGATCTAAATAGATTGATGAGTGGATCCCTATCAATGGACCGTTGTAAGGTTGTAGGGCACATAAGAAAATTAAAATTGATGCCAATGGGTTTTCAAAATTTTATTTTCTTTGTAATGGATCACATGTTGATTGAATGATGCCATGATGCTTGTTTATTTAATCTTATGTGGGTTGCCCTTTTAATGTGTGCTGTGCTAGGGCCTGCGAGCCTGGTAAATTATTATTTTCGTGATCTGCGAATCACTTTTTAATTAATTTATTGTATAATTGACCTGCGAGTCAAGCTTGTCTAGATAGATTAAAATGTATTTTAATTAGACAAAAGCACAAAAGCACACATCGCAGAGGGGCATTCAGCTGGTGGGTGCACCTGAGCTGCATTGAACGCTAGGGCCCTGGGTTGGACCAGATGAGATGCAAAAGACCCAAGAAGAGCAAGTGAAGACTTAAGTTGATTTAAGGTCTTACTTAGGCTCTATGGGCTTTTACCACATAAGATCCATGCTTTCTTTTATTTTCTAAATAATTAGAAATGCATGATTTATTTATCTTCTGCTATCACCATAGGATTTGCATGATAGTTAAGAAGATAAAAGACCGTTAAAATCCAATGCTAAAATATCAAGCACGTAATGTCTTCTGACGCGAAACCTCACTGTTCTGACTATCGTTGGAGCCGTGTTGTACCCACTCAGTAGGCACGTCCATCTATCTTCAGACGGTGTGTGATTTCACCTGCGTGTTACAGAGAAGGGATTTATCGCTTCTCGTTGCTCAGCATAGCACGTGGTGGTCCAGGGAGTAGGTCAGGTCAGCTTGACCATGTAGGCTACATATGGGGCATATGTTAGCTATATGGAGGCAGCCATATGTGGGGTCAGAGACTGTGTTGTACCAACTCAGTTGGCACAGTCTGCTGGATTGCCCAGATGAAGGGGAATCGCACGGGTTGGCGATTGGCAGGGACTGCCTACCAGAAATTAGTGCTTGTACTCTCTGTACATCTTATCTCGCCTGAGCGGGACGCGGAGACCAAGTGTGAAATTTGGATCCCATCTCACTAAAAGAGTGTTACTCTTTCGGACTGTTTAATGGATTTTTCAGTCAGATAAAATAGTGAGAAAATAATCTTTCTTAAGTCCTGGATTGATTCTAAACATTGATACTGACCTTGCTGTTCTTGCATTGTTGTAGATTCCTGCAGCAACGAACACCATGAGCTTCAATGTGCGATCCCTACTGGAAAGGGAGAAGTTTGCTGGGCCAAACTTCTCAGACTGGTACGGACACCTTAAGATCGTTCTTAAGGCAGAGAGGAAACTGTATGTCCTCGAGACGGCTATACCGCCTCAACCCGCTGCGAACGCCGCAAGGGCGGTTCGGGATGCCTATGAAAAGCATGTCAATGATAGCATTGATGTCGCTTGCCTGATGCTAGCGTCTATGACGCCACCGCTGCAGCGTCAGCATGAGGATATGTCGGCTATAGAGATTATAGCGAACCTCAAGATGCTGTATGCTGCACAGGCGAGGACAGAACGCTATAATCTTACAAAGCTTTTCTTTCAGAGCAAACTGGCTGAAGGGAGCCTAGTGGGAGCTCACGTGCTCAAGATGATTGGGCACAAGGAGGCTCTGGAGAAACTGGGGCATACCATCAATCAGGAGCTTGCTGTCGACATTATTCTGCAGTCTCTCCCGGCCTCCTTCGATGCGTTCATTATTAATTTTAATATGAACAAGATCGATTGTACTCCGGCAGAGCTGCTGAATATGCTCTTGACTACTGAGGAGACTCTGAAGGGAAAGCCTTCAACCTCTGTCTTAATGGTTCCTTCTAGGAATAAGAAGAAGGGGAAGAAGGGCAAAGCCCCTGTCAAGAACTACAGTAAGGCTCTGAAACAAAAGGTGAAGCAGTCCAAGGACAACAGATGTTTCCACTGTGGCCAGCTGGGTCACTGGAAAAAGGACTGTAAAGCGCTCCAAGGAGACAAGAAGGGAAGCATCGCTTCTGGCTCAGGTATATTTGTGACTGAGGTCATGATATCTTCTTTTTCTATTTCATGGGTGTTGGACACTGCATGTGGAGTTCACATTTGTTCAAATGTACAGGAACTCAAGAGAAGAAGACAGGTGGGACAGCATGAGGTGGACCTACGAGTTGGAAATGGGGCACGGGTTGCTGCTGTTGCTGTAGGAACTTATTACATCTCATTACCATCTGGATTTGTACTAGAACTGGATAATTGTTATTTTGTTCCAAGTATTACTAAAAATATTATCTCTATTCCTGCTCTTGTCAGGAAAGGGTTTTCCTTTGAATGCAAGATTTCAAAGTGTTATCTTACTCTTGATAATATTGTTTATGCTACTGGTTCAAATAACAATGGGTTATTCATGTTGGACATGGAATGTTCTATACAAAACATTGATAATAAGAAAGCCAAGTATGCTGATGATAGCACCTTGCTATGGCATAGTCGTTTAGGCCATATTAACAAGAAACGCATTAAGCGGTTGCATGATCATGGACTGCTGGGATCATTCTCCTATGAGGAGATTGATACATGCAAAGCTTGTTTAATGGGTAAAATGACGAAGTCTCCCTTTCCTAATAAAGGTCAAAGGGCTTCAGGTTTACTTGACCTTATACACACTGATGTGTGTGGGCCGTTTAGTAAACATGCCAGAGGTGGCTATTCGTACTTCATTACCTTTACTGATGATTTTAGTAGGTATGGTTATGTCTATCTTATGAGACATAAGAGTGAATCTATTGACAAGTTCAAAGAGTTCAAAAATGAAGTACAAAATCAGCTAGGCCGAAATATCAAGGCACTTCGTTCTGATCGAGGTGGAGAATACTTGAGTCATGCGTTTACTGACTATCTAAAGGAGTGTGGGATTATCTCACAGCTCACTCCGCCAGGAACACCGCAATGGAATGGTGTGTCCGAGAGGAGAAATAGAACGTTACTTGATATGGTTCGTTCTATGATGAGTCAGGCTACTCTTCCATATTCCTTTTGGGGATTTGCACTGGAGACAGCTGCAAAGGTACTAAACCGAGTGCCATCCAAGGCAGTTTCTAAGACGCCATATGAGTTATGGTATGGGAAACAGCCGAGCTTGACATTTATCAGGATCTGGGGCTGCGAGGCTTATGTCAAAAAGCTCGCCTCTGGGAAACTAGAGAGCAGATCTGAGAAATGTATCTTTGTCGGTTACCCTAAGGAAACTAAGGGTTATTATTTCTACGATCCCAAAGAGAACAAGGTATTTGTTGCTCGGACGGCCATATTTCTTGAGAAGGAGTTTCTTCTGCAAGAGGCCAGTGGGAGAGAAATAAAGCTGGATGTGAATCCAGAGGAAGGACAAAGTAGTCAAGCACAGTTGGATGAGCCTGAGCCGGTGGATCAGGTTACTGAACAACCTGAGGCTCAGATATCACGGGAACCGCGAAGATCGGGAAGGATCCGTCGACTGCCTGAGCGCTATGACGGAGTCTACATCATTGATAATGATGAACCCCTCACTTATGCGGATGCGGTCAGTGGACCGGAGTCAGCGAGATGGCTTGAAGCTATGCGAGCCGAGATGGACTCCATGTCAGATAACCAAGTCTGGGATTTGGTTGATCCGCCTCCGGGAGTAATCCCTATAGGCTGTAAATGGATCTTCAAGAAGAAGATTGACATGGATGGTAACGTGGTTACCTATAAAGGCAAGCTAGTTGCGAAAGGTTTCAAACAAATCTACGGGATAGATTATGATGAAACTTTCTCTCCTGTAGCCATGTTCAAGTCTATTCGGATTCTTTTCGCGATAGCAGCATATTACGATTATGAGATCTGGCAGATGGATGTGAAGACGGCTTTCCTTAATGGAAAACTGGATGAGGATGTGTATATGACACAACCTGAAGGTTTCACTAATCCATCAGATCGTCATAAAATATGCAAGTTAAAGAAGTCCATTTATGGACTTAAACAAGCATCTAGAAGCTGGAATATTCGTTTTGATGAATCAATCTCTGAATTTGGTTTCATCAAGAACGAAGATGACCCGTGTGTATATAAGAGGTTTAGTGGGAGCGTGATTACTTTCCTAGTCCTCTACGTCGATGATATCTTAATCATTGGAAATGATATTCCTGAACTGCATGCTGTTAAGGCATGGTTAGGAAAATGTTTCCAGATGAAAGATCTAGGAGAAGCAGCCTATGTATTAGGTGTGAAGATCTACAGGGATATATCTAAGAGGCTTCTCGGGCTGTGCCAGAGTACTTACATCGATAAAGTCCTGGAGAGATTTCATTTAGAGAATTCTAAAAGAGGACATCTTCCAGTCAGACATGGTCTGAATCTTTCAAAGAGTCAGTGTCCACAAACGCAGACTGAGAAAGATGAAATGGACAATACGCCTTATGCTTCGGCTATTGGGTCCATTATGTATGCGATGTTGTGTGATGAAACCCCTTTCGAGAGGGGGGGCGAAAACCCTAAGCATGGCGCAAATAAAATTTTGCAAGCGGAAGCAAGGGTTTGATGATCTTTTGCATGCCATATGATCAACTATCATAGATTGAATAGATCAAGAGTAGATCATACCAATGCCATCGGTTTGGTTGGTGCCTTGGAAGCAAAGACGCAAGTGCTCCTTCTCCAAAGGTGACGCACACAACAAGTGAAGATGGCTTGCTCCTTTGAATCCTTTGTGCTAGCAAAGTGCTTCAATGGGACCTTGTCGCGTGAAGGAGAGGATAGAGATGGCTTTGCTCGGCCGAATGCCTCCTCTTGTCGTCAACACACTCTCCTCTCCACGAGATTGCAAGCGGTCATCATCCAAGAGAAGCGTTGAGGCGTTTTTACAAAGTCGCCTTGATGACTTTCCAAAAATGGAATGACATGAAGTAATGCTTTGAAAACCGACCAAAACGCTTAAGCATTGAACCAAGCGCTCACACACATGTGAACCGGTTCATGCTCAATCGATCCAATTGACTTTGGTCCAAAAAACCAAATCAAATCAGCCCAAGCCATGGTCTAGACCTCATTGAACCAATAGGTTCCAGATCTAACCGTTCATCTCCTGATGCTCCTGATCTCACCGATCTAGCATCATCTCTCTCGATCGAAGCTTACCGATCTCAAGCCCTAATCAATCAAACATGATCAGACCAGATCTCACTTACAATCAGAGATTAAATCCCTTTAAACTGAACCCAAACAATTCAGTCCACACGATCTGACTCAAGTAAGCCATATCATCAAATTGTGCGACCCTGAGGGTTTCCTTTAAATGTCGGTAACGATAACTTACGTTATCACGATCAGTGAGGGGTATCTAGCAACACATCACTGTCTCCCGATATAAAGGAAAGAGTCTTCCAAGACTACACCCAAACCACAGCACAAGTGTGAATCCACTTCACAAGGCATACATGTTTCCTTTGCCACTGGATGTTCTTATTGGACAAGCGTGTCAAGCCTGTAGCTCCAATATGATGAGCATGATTAGATCAGATGCACATAGTCACCTGGGTATGGCCATACACTTTCTCAATCATCTCATCTAGGGGGCCCCTATAGAACACCACACTCCTTCAACAAGGAGACGGCAATCCTCTATCTATCACTAGTGCCCTAACCTGACTCATGATCATTATCCAAGATAGTCTATAACCATTATGTTTCAAATGATATTGAACTACCTCAAAACAATGACAATCATCATTTAGAAACACAAGTGATCTCAAGTCAGAGGACATGTGCCACTTGTTGCAATCAAGGATCATTCACATTGTGACAAGCAATTGAATATCCTAGTAGGGTCTGTCCAGTACATCCAATGTACCCATGAGTCTACATCTTATTCCATGCTCGAAGCATCCTATAAGATTAGAACACATATTAGTCTCAATCATATCAAGGCTGTCTCATGTTCACCAAGATATATCGACTAAGGACATTTAGCATGTCAGCCTAGCTGAACAGCATTGAGACATTATTCAGAAGAACACACATTGCAGCAGATGATGTAACAACCTGAATAATAACCATTGCCTTTATAAACACAAGAATGTATTACATGATACTTATACAATCCCAAGGCCTCAAACATTAGCCTTAAGGGCATACCCCAACAATCTCCCACTTGCACTTAATCTAATGGTTGAGAAATCTCAAACCCATGTTATTACAGTGCTTCTCATGCTTCTGCTGCGCCAGAGGCTTGGTAAGCGGGTCAGCCAGATTGTCGTCTGTATGAACCTTGCAGACTTTGATCTCGCCACGATCAATGATCTCCCGGATCAAGTGAAACCGTCTCTGTATGTGCTTGGACTTCTGGTGCGACCGTGGTTCCTTTGCTTGTGCGATTGCTCCAGTGTTATCACAAAAGATAACCAAAGGATCTGCAGTCGAAGGAACAACACCAAGTTCTCTCACGAACTTACGAATCCACACTGCCTCCTTGGATGCTTCCGAGGCTGCAACATACTCGGCTTCTGTTGTGGAATCAGCAACAGTTGACTGTTTGAAACTTTTCCACACCACCGCTCCACCATTCAAGCTAAAAACATAGCCTGATTGCGATCGGAAATCATCCTGGTCCGACTGGAACGAAGCGTCAGTATATCCTTCTATACTGAGTTCTTCCTGACCACCATATATCAAGAACATATCTTTGGTCCTCCGCAGATATTTTAAAATGTTCTTGACTGCAATCCAGTGCGCCATACCTGGATTACTTTGGAACCGACTGGTCACGCTTAACCCGTAAGCGACGTCTGGGCGAGTACACAACATCGCATACATAATGGATCCAATAGCCGAAGCATAAGGCGTATTGTCCATTTCATCTTTCTTAGTCTGTGTTTGTGGACACTGACTCTTCGAAAGATTCAGACCATGTCTGACTGGAAGATATCCTCTTTTAGAATTCTCTAAATGGAATCTCTCCAGGACTTTATCGATGTAAGTACTCTGGCACAGCTCGAGAAGCCTCTTAGATTTATCCCTGTAGATCTTCACACCTAAAACATAGGCTGCTTCTCCTAGATCTTTCATCTGAAAACATTTTCCTAACCATGCTTTAACAGCATGCAGTTCAGGAATATCGTTTCCAATGATTAAGATATCATCGACGTAGAGGACTAGAAAAGTAATCACGCTCCCACTAAACCTCTTATATACACACGGGTCATCTTCGTTCTTGATGAAACCAAACTCAGAGATTGATTCATCAAAACGAATATTCCAGCTTCTAGATGCTTGTTTAAGTCCATAAATGGACCTTTTTAACTTGCATATTTTATGACGATCTGCTGGATTAGTGAAACCTTCAGGTTGTGTCATATACACATCCTCATCCAGTTTTCCATTAAGGAAAGCCGTCTTCACATCCATCTGCCAGATCTCATAATCGTAATATGCTGCTATCGCGAAAAGAATCCGAATAGACTTGAACATGGCTACAGGAGAGAAAGTTTCATCATAATCTATCCCGTAGATTTGTTTGAAACCTTTCGCAACTAGCCTGCCTTTATAGGTAACTACGTTACCATCCATGTCAATCTTCTTCTTGAAGATCCATTTACAGCCTATAGGGATTACTCCCGGAGGCGGATCAACCAAATCCCAGACTTGGTTATCTGACATGGAGTCCATCTCGGCTCGCATAGCTTCAAGCCATCTAGCTGACTCCGGTCCACTGACCACATCCGCATAAGTAAGGGGTTCATCATTATCAATGATGTAGACTCCGTCATAGCGCTCAGGCTGTCGACGGATCCTTCCCGATCTACGCGGTTCCCGCGATATCTGAGCCTCAGGTTGCACAATAACCTGTTCTACCGGCTCAGGCTCATCCAACTGTGCTTGACTACTTTGTCCTTCCTATGGATTCTCATCCAGTTTTATTTCTCTCCCACTGGCTTCTTGCAGAAGAAACTACTTCTCAAGAAATATGGCCGTCCGAGCAACAAAGACTTTGTTCTCTTTGGGATCGAAGAAATAATAACCCTTAGTTTCCTTAGGGTAACCGACAAAGATGCATTTCTCAGATCTGTTCTCTAGTTTCCCAGAGGCGAGCTTTTTGACATAAGCCTCGCAACCCCAGATCCTGATAAATGTCAAGCTCGGCTGTTTCCCATACCATAATTCATATGGCGTCTTTGAAACGGCCTTGGATGGCACTCGGTTTAGTACCTTTGCAGCTGTTTCCAGTGCAAATCCCCAAAAGGAATATGGAAGAGTAGCCTGACTCATCATAGAACGAACCATATCAAGTAACGTTCTATTTCTCCTCTCGGACACACCATTCCATTGTGGTGTTCCTGGCGGAGTGAGCTGTGAGATAATCCCACACTCTTTTAGATAGTCAGTAAACGCATGACTCAAGTATTCTCCACCTCGATCAGAACGAAGTGCCTTGATATTTCGCCCTAGCTGATTCTGTACTTCATTTTTGAACTCTTTGAACTTGTCAAAAGATTCACTCTTATGTCTCATTAGATAGACATACCCATACCTACTGAAATCATCAGTAAAGGTAATGAAGTACTGATAGCCACCTCTGGCATGTTTACTAAACGGCCCACACACATCACTGTGTATAAGGTCAAGTAAACCTGAAGCCCTTTGACCTTTGTGAGGAAAAGGTGACTTCGTCATTTTACCCATCAAACAAGATTTGCATGTATCAATCTCCTCATAGGAGAAAGATCCCAGCAGTCCATGATCATGCAACCGCTTAATGCGTTTCTTGTTAATATGGCCTAAACGACTATGTCATAACAAGGTGCTGTCTTCAGCATACTTGGCTTTCTTAATATCAACACTTTGTATAGAACTTTCCATGTCCAACATGTATAACCCATTGTTAATTGAACCAGTTGCATAAACAATATTATCTAAAGACAAAACACACTTTGAAATATTGCATTCAAAGGCAAATCCTTTCCTGACAAGAGCAGGAATGGAGATAATATTTTTAGTAATGCTGGGAACAAAATAACAACTGTTTAGTTCTAATACAATGCCAGATGGTAATGAGATGAAATAGTCTCCTACAGCAACAGCAGCAACCCGTGCCCCGTTTCCAACGCGTAGGTCCACCTCATGCTGTCCCACCTGTCTTCTTCTCTTGAGTCCCTGTACATTTAAACAAATGTGAACTCCACATGCAGTGTCCAACACCCATGAAATAGAAGAAGATGAAACCATGACTTCCGTCACGTATATACCTGAGCCAGAAGCAATGCTTCCCCTCTTATCTCCTTGGAGCGCTTTACAGTCCTTTTTCCAGTGACCCAGCTGGCCACAGTGGAAACACCTGTTGTCCTTTGACCGCTTAACCTTCTGTTTCAAAGCCTTGCTGTAACTCTTGACAGGGGCCTTGCCCTTCTTCCCCTTCTTCTTGTTCCTGGAAGGAACCATTAAGACAGAGGTTGAAGGCTTTCCCTTCAGAGTCTCCTCAGTTGTCAAGAGCATATTCAGCAGCTCTGCCGGAGTGTATATAAGAGGTTTAGTGGGAGCGTGATTACTTTCCTAGTCCTCTACGTCGATGATATCTTAATCATTGGAAACGATATTCCTGAACTGCATGCTGTTAAGGCATGGTTAGGAAAATGTTTCCAGATGAAAGATCTAGGAGAAGCAGCCTATGTATTAGGTGTGAAGATCTACAGGGATATATCTAAGAGGCTTCTCGGGCTGTGCCAGAGTACTTACATCGATAAAGTCCTGGAGAGATTTCATTTAGAGAATTCTAAAAGAGGACATCTTCCAGTCAGACATGGTCTGAATCTTTCAAAGAGTCAGTGTCCACAAACACAGACTGAGAAAGATGAAATGGACAATACGCCTTATGCTTCGGCTATTGGGTCCATTATGTATGCGATGTTGTGTGATGAAACCCCTTTCGAGAGGGGGGGCGAAAACCCTAAGCATGGCGCAAATAAAATTTTGCAAGCGGAAGCAAGGGTTTGATGATCTTTTACATGCCATATGATCAACTATCATAGATTGAATAGATCAAGAGTAGATCATACCAATGCCATCGGTTTGGTTGGTGCCTTGGAAGCAAAGACGCAAGTGCTCCTTCTCCAAAGGTGACGCACACAACAAGTGAAGATGGCTTGCTCCTTTGAATCCTTTGTGCTAGCAAAGTGCTTCAATGGGACCTTGTCGCGTGAAGGAGAGGATAGAGATGGCTTTGCTCGGCCGAATGCCTCCTCTTGTCGTCAACACACTCTCCTCTCCACGAGATTGCAAGCGGTCATCATCCAAGAGAAGCGTTGAGGCGTTTTTACAAAGTCGCCTTGATGACTTTCCAAAAATGGAATGACATGAAGTAATGCTTTGAAAACCGACCAAAACGCTTAAGCATTGAACCAAGCGCTCACACACATGTGAACCGGTTCATGCTCAATCGATCCAATTGACTTTGGTCCAAAAAACCAAATCAAATCAGCCCAAGCCATGGTCTAGACCTCATTGAACCAATAGGTTCCAGATCTAACCGTTCATCTCCTGATGCTCCTGATCTCACCGATCTAGCATCATCTCTCTCGATCGAAGCTTACCGATCTCAAGCCCTAATCAATCAAACATGATCAGACCAGATCTCACTTACAATCAGAGATTAAATCCCTTTAAACTGAACCCAAACAATTCAGTCCACACGATCTGACTCAAGTAAGTCATATCATCAAATTGTGCGACCCTGAGGGTTTCCTTTAAATGTCGGTAACGATAACTTACGTTATCACGATCAGTGAGGGGTATCTAGCAACACATCACTGTCTCCCGATATAAAGGAAAGAGTCTTCCAAGACTACACCCAAACCACAGCACAAGTGTGAATCCACTTCACAAGGCATACATGTTTCCTTTGCCACTGGATGTTCTTATTGGACAAGCGTGCCAAGCCTGTAGCTCCAATATGATGAGCATGATTAGATCAGATGCACATAGTCACCTGGGTATGGCCATACACTTTCTCAATCATCTCATCTAGGGGGCCCCTATAGAACACCACACTCCTTCAACAAGGAGACGGCAATCCTCTATCTATCACTAGTGCCCTAACCTGACTCATGATCATTATCCAAGATAGTCTATAACCATTATGTTTCAAATGATATTGAACTACCTCAAAACAATGACAATCATCATTTAGAAACACAAGTGATCTCAAGTCAGAGGACATGTGCCACTTGTTGCAATCAAGGATCATTCACATTGTGACAAGCAATTGAATATCCTAGTAGGGTCTGTCCAGTACATCCAATGTACCCATGAGTCTACATCTTATTCCATGCTCGAAGCATCCTATAAGATTAGAACACATATTAGTCTCAATCATATCAAGGCTGTCTCATGTTCACCAAGATATATCGACTAAGGACATTTAGCATGTCAGCCTAGCTGAACAGCATTGAGACATTATTCAGAAGAACACACATTGCAGCAGATGATGTAACAACCTGAATAATAACCATTGCCTTTATAAACACAAGAATGTATTACATGATACTTATACAATCCCAAGGCCTCAAACATTAGCCTTAAGGGCATACCCCAACATTGTGTACTCGCCCAGACGTTGCTTACGGGTTAAGCGTGACCAGTCGGTTCCAAAGTAATCCAGGTATGGCGCACTGGATTGCAGTCAAGAACATTTTAAAATATCTGCGGAGGACCAAAGATATGTTCTTGGTGTATGGTGGTCAGGAAGAACTCAGTATTGAAGGATATACTAACGCTTCGTTCCAGTCTGACCAGGATGATTTCCGATCGCAATCAGGCTATGTTTTTAGCTTGAATGGAGGAGCGGTGGTGTGGAAGAGTTTCAAACAGTCAACTGTTGCTGATTCCACAACAGAAGCCGAGTATGTTGCAGCCTCGGAAGCATCCAAGGAGGCAGTGTGGATTCATAAGTTCGTGAGAGAACTTGGTGTTGTTCCTTCGAGTGCAGATCCTTTGGTTATCTTCTGTGATAACACTGGAGCTATAGCACAAGCAAAGGAACCACGGTCGCACCAGAAGTCCAAGCACATACAGAGACGGTTTCACTTGATCCGGGAGATCATTGATCGTGGCGAGATCAAAATCTGGAAGGTTCATACAGATGACAATCTGGCTGACCCGCTTACCAAGCCTCTGGCGCAGCAGAAGCATGAGAAGCACTGTAATAATATGGGTTTGAGATTTCTCAACCATTAGATTAAGTGCAAGTGGGAGATTGTTGGGGTATGCCCTTAAGGCTAATGTTTGAGGCCTTGGGATTCTATCAGTATCATGTATATAAACTCTTATGTTTATAAAGGCAATGGTTGTTATTCAGTATGTTACATTGTCTGCTGCAATAAGTGTGCTTCTGAATAATGTCTCAATGCTGTTCAGCTAGGCTGACATGCTGTAATGTCCTTAGTCGAGATATCTTGGTGAACATGAGACAGCCTTGATATGATTGAGACTAATATGTGTTCTAATCTTATAGGATGCTTCGAGCATGGAATAAGATGTAGACTCATGGGTACATTGGATGTACTGGACAGACCCTACTAGGATATTCAATTGTTTGTCACAATGTGAATAATCCTTGTTTGCATCAAGTGGCACATGTCCTCTGACTTGAGATCACTTGTGTTTCTAAATGATGATTGTTATTGTTTTGAGGTAGTTCAATATCATTTGAAACATAATGGTTATAGACTATCTTGGATAATGATCATGAGTCAGGTTAGGGCACTAGTGATAGATATAGGATTGCCGTCTCCTTGTTTGGAGAGTGATGTTCTGAAGGGGCCCCACTTGCATGAGATGATTGAGATAGTGTATGGCCATACCCTGATGACTATGTTCATCTGATCTAGTCATGCTCATCATATTGGAATAACAAGCTTGACACACTTGTCCAATAAGAACATCCAGTGGCAAAGGAAACATGTATGCCTAGTGAAGTGGATTCACACTTGTGCTGTGGTTTGGGTGTAGTCTTGGAAGACTTTTTCCTTTATATCGGGAGACAGTGATGTGTTGCTAGATACCCCTCACTGATCGTGATAACGTAAGTTATCGTTACCGACATTTAAATGAAACCCTTAGGGTCGCACAATTTGGTGATATGGCTTACGTAAGTCAGATCGTGTGGACTGAATTGTTTTGGTTCAGTTTTAAAGGAGTTTAAACTCTGATTGTAAGTGAGATCTGATCTGATCATGTTTAATTGATTAGGGATTGAGATCGGTAAGCTTCGATCGAGAGAAGTGATGCTAGATCAGTGAGATCAGAAGCATCAAGAGATCAACGGTTAGATCTTGAACCATTTGGTTCAGAGAGAGATCTAGACCATGGCTTGGGTTGTTTTCGGTTTGGTCTTTGAACCAAAAGCATTAGACCGAATTCCATTGAACCGGTTCACATATGTGCGAACGGTTGGTTCAAGGTGAAAGCGTTTTAGGGCGGTTTGCTTTGAGTGGGCGATAGCTTCATGACTTTCCATATTGGGAAATCATGTAACGCCTCATCTAAGAAAACGCCTCAACGCATGTTGTCTTCTTGCTTGGTCGTCTATCCATTCGGGTAGAGGTTGGTCTCGACGACAAGAAGGAGAGCTTCATCGCCCTAGCCGAAAGTGTATTTCCATCTCCTTCATACGACAAGAGCCTTGAAGCCTTGCTAGCACAAGGAACACAAGGAGTAGCCATCATCTTCTTGTGTGCGCCACCTTTGGAGGAAAGCCCTTTCGCAATCTTACTTCCAAGGCACCATCCAATCTAATGGCGTTGGTATGAACTTCCTCTTGATCCATTCAATCATTTGAAGTTGATCATAAGAATATATTACATGCGATTTTGTTGAAACCCTAGCATCCCTTGCGAAAATGTTATATGCGCCACACTTAGGGTTTCACCCCCTTGCGCTCCCCCTTGAAGGGGACTCTTCAATGCACATGAGACAGCTTCTCTAATACTGAATAATATTCCATCTAAGAGAGTCTCAAAGATTCCATACGAGGTATGGAGTGGGAGATGCTCTAATCTCACTTTTATCAGGTTCTGGGGATGTAAGGCTTATGTCAAACGTCAGAATTCTAGCAAGCTAGAACCTAGATCTGATAAGTGTATGTTTGTGGGGTACCCTAAGGAGACTAAGGGTTACTACTTCTATGTTCCCATAGAGAACAAAGTTTTTGTTACTCGGGGTGCTGTCTTTCTAGAGAAAGAATTTCTCATTAAAGAAGTTAGTGGAAGGAAGTTTGACTTGGATGAGGACCAAGTGCAACCACAAGACAAAGAGATGGAATTTGAGCCACCTGCACCGGTTGCTAGGCAACCTGAGGCTCAGACACAGGCCCCATGAAGGTCTGGGAAAATTCGTCGTGCACCTGAAAGGTATGGGTCGCTGCCGACCCAACACGATGGGATCTTTATCATTGAGGATGAACCCAGAACCTATGATGAGGCGGTCAGTGGACCGGACTCCGAGAGATGGCTCGACGCCATGCGATCCGAGATGGATTCCATGTCAGCTAACCAAGTCTGGGATTTGGTTGAGCTGCCTGATGGGGTAAAACCCATAGGGTGTAAATTGGTCTTCAAGAGCAAGACAGACATGGATGGCAATATAGTTACCTATAAGGGTAGACTAGTGGCTAAAGGATTTAAACAAGTCCACGGGGTGGACTATGATGAAAACCTTCTCGCCAGTTGCCATGATCAAATCCATTCGGATTCTGCTTGCTATAGCTGCATATCATGACTATGAGATATGGCAGATGGACATGGAAACAGCGTTCCTTAATGGGAAGCTGACTAAGGATGTGTATATGACACAACCTGATGGCTTCATCCATCCTGCAGATGCTAGTAAGATCTGCAGGCTAAAGAAATCCATTTATGGATTAAAGCAAGCATCTCGAAGTTGGAATCTTCAGTTTGATGAAGCTGTGAGAGATTATGGCTTTATCAAAAGTGAAGATGACGCCTGTGTATACAGAAAATTCAGTGGGAGCTTGGTGACCTTTCTGGTCATGTATGTCGATGACATACTGCTCATCGGAAACGACATCCCTAGTCTTCAAGCTGTGAAGACATGGTTAGGGAAGTGTTTCGAGATGAAGGACTTAGGGGAGGCCGCCTACATTCTAGGCGTGAGGATCTACCGGGATAGATCCAAGAGGCTCTTGGCCCTTAGTCAGAGTACCCACATTGATAAGATCCTGGAGAGGTTCAACTTAGAGCAATCTAAGAAAGGATACCTTCCAGTGAGAGATGGCCTTACTCTCTCAAAGAGCCAGTGTCCTACAACACAGGCTGAGAGGGATAACATGAGTCGAATTCCCTATGCTTCGGCAGTGGGATCAATCATGTATGCAATGTTGTGTACTAGACCAGATGTGGCTTATGCTGTAAGCATAACCAGACGATACTAATCCAATCCAGGTTTGCAGCACTGGGTGGCTGTAAAGAATATCCTTGAGTATCCTGAAAAGGACTAAGAATTTATTCTGTATGGTCTACGGGGACTGGAAGAGCTCAGTGTGCAGGGCTTCACTGATGAGTCGTTCCAGTCTGATCCTGACGACTTCAGATCGTAGACCAGCTATTTGTTTAAGATGGTTGGAGGTGCTGTATGCTGGAAGAGCTTCAAGCAATCCATCATAGCTAATTCTACAACCAAAGCTGAGTATGTGGTTGCTTCTGAGGCAGCCAATGAAGCCGTTTGGATCAGGAAGTTCTTTTCTGAACTTCAGGTGGTTCCAAGTGAAATAGATCCCATTGAGCTCTACTATGACAACAATGGGAACTGCACATATTAAGGAACCACGGTCTCATCAAAGGTCCAAACACATACTCAGGAGATTTCACCTGATCAGAGAGATCATTGATAGAGGTGATGTCAAGATTAGCAGAGTTGACACAAAGAGCAATCTAGCAGACCCACTGACCAAGGCTTTGGCGCAGCAGAAGCATGATGGTCGTACTAGAGATATGGGGATGAGGTTGCTCAACCTCTAGGTCTTAGTGCAAGTGGGAGATTGTTGGTGTATATGCCCTAGGACCTAGTTTTGGTCCATCTTTGTACTACTTGACTCTGATATTCATATATCTTTCTGGCATTGTCGTTATCATTGTTTGTCTACACCTGCGATTGTGTACTTACATGATAATGTCCCTGGAGACAGATTGGATCTGTGCTCAAATAATTGTCCCCAGTCGATGTACCTGAGTGGATATGGGACGCTCTGATACTTGTGAGACTAGTATGTGGGCTGGTTAGGCACGTGGTGCTAACGCAGACACATGGGTATATCATTGGAGGATATACTGGATAGACCCGCTGTGAGGCTATGACTTGGTGTCATGAGTTATCATCACAAGTGACAGGAGATGCATTGATCCCTTGACTTGAGGTCATTGACCATTCTATATGGTTAGGGACTTGCTTTGATACAACCTAACAACTCGCCGTAGTTGGGAGGTCATAACGGTTGTCATTGAGCATGTCACGACCCATATGAGAAGGTCAATGGACAGACACAGGATTTGCCCCTTCCTTAGAGAAGTATGATATCCATGGAGCTCCTCTATGGTTCTATGACTGAGAGTGTATGGCCATACCCAGGTGAGAACCTGATTTAGTCATAGTCATGTGATTGGGTGAAAACAAGTGGTGACACACTTGTCCAATCGGATATCAGTTCGGCAAAGAGACTGTAATGCATCTATACCTAGTTGCGATGATGGGGATGTCGATGTCGATATCCATTCCAATGACCTGGGTAGCAGCGATGCACTGCTAGGTGCCACTCACTACTTGTGATGACCTTTGGTTAGCACTGCCAGCGTTAGAGGAACCTATAGGGTCGCACACCTTGATACTCGAGTTTTTATATTGATCGGGTAGCCTTTAGATCGAGTTATTGCATAACTCGGATCTATTTGGGAGATTTCATCAGCGCCAATGGGCCTGATGAGATGGAAGAAACTTATTGGAGCCAACTTCCGTTTTTAGCATATTGATCAAATTAACCATGGTTAACCTCATTTGACCATGGGTTAAATTGGATTGGATCCAATAGCTTGGTTAACATGCATAATGGACTTTGGGCTTGGCCCATTATTTAGTTGGGCTTGCTAATAAGTTGTATTCAAGGGCTATGAGGCTTGAAGGGTATAATGGGGATGAATTAATAGGATAGGCGCATATGGAATCCTAGTTGGACTAGGATTTGCGCCTATGCCTTGTTTGGTATCTCCTAGGTGATTAAATCACCCAAGATAATTGATTGGATTGTGTTTGACAATTGTGGGCTGATTATTAACATAATTAGAGTCCTAATTGGATTAGGACTTGCGCCCAAGCCACATTAGGCAATCCATTATATTGCCTTGACTAGGTCTAGGCGCATAGATGGGATTAATGCCTCATATGGCATGATATGGGCGCATATGGCTGATACTTGCTTTGGCAAGTCTTAGGCGCATATGGGAGTGGAGATTTAATCAGTATATTTGATTAAATAATCTCCTAGAATCATGCCCTAATTGTCAACACTTGCCTTTCTCCCCTAACCGCCTCTTGCTCCTATAAATAACCCCTTGCCGCCCCCTCTCTTGATGATGCTAATTCCTTGGAGGCGTGAAGCATTAGAGGGCGACGGCTTGGAGAGCTTAGAGCTCTTCTTCTTCCATCAAGGGCGCAAGCATGCTTCATCTTTCTCCTCTTCCTTTCGTTAGCGCAAAGGAACAAGAAGGCTTGCGGCGTTCCCTTCTCCTTCCATCTCCTTGGCACATCACATCTTGGTGGTGGGCGCAAGTTGCTTGGAAAACTCTCCTAAGGCATGGATCTTCTTCCCGAGGCTAGCACCGGGCGAGGAAGAAGAAAACTTGAGGAATCCGTGTGTGCAAGACTGCAGAGGGCGAACACTTGGGCGCCTTCATCGACATCGGCTTCTAATTGCTTAAAGGTACTTACTATCACATCGTGTCGACCCCCTCGCAAGATATCTTCACTGGGTTTTTGGGACCGGCCTATTTCGGGGACATTCTTCCGCTGCGTAAAATGTATGTCCATGACTCTAAAAATTGTAAAATGTCCCCGGGGTTTCCCAACAAAAGTCTGATTTAGTCATAACTATGAGATTGGGTGAAAACAAAGTGGTGACACACTTTGTCCAATCGGATGTCAGTTCGTTAAAGAGACTATAATGCATCGGTATCTTGTTGCGATGATGGGGATGTCGATGTGATATCCATTCCGAAGACTTGGGTAGCAGCGATGCACTGCTAGGTGCCAATCACTACTTGTGATGACTCGGTTCATCACTGCCAACGGCTGAGGAATCTACAGGGTCGCACAACTTGAAACTCGGGTTATCGCATTGATTGGGTAGCCTATTGATTGAGTTATTAGATAACTCAGATCTATTTGGGAGAATCCATCAGCACCACTGTGCTGGATGAGATGAAAGGAATCATATGGAGCTAACTTGATTTTTGGGCCTAGTAGGCCAAATGGGCCCAATAGACTAAGTTGGGCTAATAAGCCAAATGGGCTTAATGAGCCATTTGGGCCAATGGGCCAAGTGGAATGGCGCAAGCTACTTGGAGTGAGCTTGGCGCATTTCTATGAGGTGGACAAACCCAAGTTGGCATCTTCTTAAGGTAGGAAGCTTGGAGCTTCTCACTTGGAGAGGATGAATCTACTTGGGCGAAATGGGCTTTACCTCTTGAAGAGGTGTCTCTTCATGAAGAGGTGAATGAACTTGGGCGCATGGGACTTGGAATGGGCGAATTGGGTTTTACCTCTTGAAGAGGTGTGTCTCTTCATGAAGAGGTGTGCCTCTTCACTTGTGAAGAGGTGCACCTATTCATGGGTATATAAACCCCCTTCCTCCCCCCTTGTTGAGGTTGTTGCGTTGTTGCCTTCTTGCCCTTTGTCCCCTTGTCGCCACTCCTAAAAAGAGGGAAAGGAATGTTCACCCATTGCCTCTCATCTTCCCTTTAGTGAGTTCGGATCTTTGGAAGTTCCTTGGTGCCCTCCTCTCCAAAGTTAAACTTTGGATTCAGTTGATTCCTGTTCGGATCTTGGTGGAGTGCTTCAAGAGTTGGACTCCGACGAAGCTCCACCTCCTCTCCTTGGCATCTCCTCTGGACTTGGCGCAAGTGATTGAGGAAGTCTCCCAAAGGCGTGGATCTTCTTCCCGAGGCTAGCACCGGGCGTGGAAGAAGATGACTCGAGGTTCGGCTGTGTGCGAGACTGCAGAGGGCGCACACTTGGGCGCCTGCATCGCATCTCCTGATTTGCATCAAGGTATCATCTCCTACTCACCGTGTCGATCTCCTCGCAAGACTCAATCTTCTGGGTTTTTGGGATTGGCCTGTTTCGGGGATTGCTTCCGCTGCGCTTGTCTGTAAAATTTTAAAATCCCCGGGGTTTCCCAACAGTGGTATCAGAGCCATCTTGCGAACTCGAACGGTGTTTTATGCTTTTATTGTATGCTCACATGCCATCTAAATTTTTTGAAAAATTGCATATGCGCATGGATTTTTCTAAGTAAGAAAAATTGTAAGTTTTTTGTTCCTAACATCTACTCGATCTCTTTGGTTTTCGCTTTCTTCACATGGTGGGATAGACCCACATGTGAGAGAATTAATTTCTCCCCACGTATGTAGGATAGACCTACTATGTGGGACTTCTTGGCAAGTTAAGGATTGCAAGGGTAGACGGCAAGCATGCTTGGAGCATGCATGCGTCACTTGTAGACTCCTGAGAGAAACGAAAATCTTTGATTTATGAACGGACGTTGAGGTTGAAAAACTTGTTTTCTAAGAAACTAAAACTGAAGTTTTATGATTTCTTGAGCATATAGAAAAGCATGAGATGATTGTGCATAGTGTTGTGGTCATAGTCAAGCCCCTTGTATGCCTGTGATGTATTTTTGTGACGCCTGCGTGCCGCTTTTTCTAAACGCACAAAGAAGATTAAGGGCGCATCCCTCCTGGAGTTTACATCTTGGCGCATCAACCATGATGGCGCATCTTACTTGGTGGCGCAAGTAAGGGCTTGGCTGAACCGTAGGGTTCGTGAGCTATCCCTCTTGGCACGAGGATGATGGCGCATCATGCATGGAGGAGCCATCAAGGTCTTGGCCGAACCCTTGGGTTTGTGTGCTATGCCTTGATGCGGAGGACCTTGGAGCCGCACTTAAAGATAAAGCTTAGTGGCGGCTAGGTTAGGTCTTGTTGGGGCTTGTCACCTAGGTCAAGCATTGAACATCCTTTGGCATGTGATGGTTCAATGTGTTGATTAGGCTATGACCACATCGCTTGTTTACTGCTTTTGATATCTGTTAAAGCATGTTTGGATGTGTTTTATCATTTTGTTATCACTATAGGATTGCATGTCTGTAATGTTAGACAAAAGATAAAACTAAGAGGATGAGACCTCAAAAACCCTCAAATCAATATCAAGTCTGTAGCCTTCTAACGCGTAGCCCTCGTCAAGCTATCGATCAGTGGTATTGTGAACTGTTTCCCACCCTCGTGGGACACACCCACTTATCTTTAGAAGGCATGTGGTGGCAATGGTTTCCCCAGTCCATTTTAACCGGGCGCGCCTTCGCAAGGAAATTGTTGGCCCTGGGCATAACGGTCAGGGTAGACTTGACTAGTTTTTCATATGTGGTGGCCACATGATGGAACTCTAGAGGCTGCCTCGAGAGGTTAAGGTTTTGTGTTGTTCCAGCCCTAGCTGGGCACAAAATGCTTGAACTGTCTTGAGAAGGGGAATTGCCTGGGTGCAATCGGCTAGTGTGCCTACCTTAGGAAGCATTGGTCACTTTATGCATCTTATCCCACCCTCGTGGGACGCGAAGCCTTATGTGGAATAAGGATCCCCTCTCACTAGGAAATCTCGGATTTCCCGATTGACTTTGTGGGTTGTCAATTCGATTAAAATAGTGGGAGCCATAATCATTTAATGCAAGTCAAAATTAAATGATTCGAAATAGTACTAATCTGCTTTCTTGGTTGTTGTAGATCAATGGCTACGAACAATAGCAGATGGTCACTACGATCTATCCTAGAAAAGGACAAGGACATATAGCTTCTTCTCGAGCTTGAGGACTATCCTCAAGTTCCGATACTAGTCCATGAAGTTGGATCCAACCAACTTATCCTTGTCAAGAAGGGATCGCAGTGACAAACTGCTATTGTTCGTAGCTATTGATCTACAACAAGCAAGATAGCAGATTAGTACTACCTCAAATCATTTAATCTGGACTTACATTAAATGATCATGGCTCCCACTATTTTAATCGAATTGACAACCCACAAAGTCAATCGGGAAATCCGAGATTTCCTAGTGAGATGGGATCCCTATTCCACACGAGACTTCACATCCCACTAGGGTGGGATGAGATGCACAAAGTGACTCATGCTTCGTAAGGTAGGCACGCCGGCCGATTGCCCCCAGGGCAATTCCCCTTCTCAAGACAGTTCAAGCATTTCGTGCCCAGCTAGAGCTGGAACAACACAAAACCTTAACCTCTCGAGGCTGCCTCTAGAATTCCATCATGTGGCCACCACATATGAAATCTAGTCAAGTCTGTCCTGACCGTTATGCCTAGGGCCAACGAGCTTCCTTGCTAGGGCACGTCCAGGATTTTAACTGGACTTAGGAAACCATTACCACCACACGCCTTCTAAAGATAAGTGGGTGTGTCCCACTAGGGTGGAAAACAGTTCACAACACCACTGATTAATAGCTTGATGAGGGCTACGCGTCAGAAGGCTACAGACTTGATATTGTTTTGAGGGTTTTTGATGTCTCATCCTCTTAGTTTTATCTTTTGTCTAACATTACAGGCATGCAATCCTATAGTGATAACAACAAGATAAAACACATTCAGGCATGCTTTAGCAGATATCAAAAGTAGTAAACAAGCGATGTGGTCATAGCCTAATCAACACATTGAACCATCACATGCCAAAGGATGTTCAATGCTTGACCTAGGTGACAAACCCCAACAAGACCTAACCTAGCCGCCACTAAGCTTTATCTTCAAGTGCGGCTCCAAGGTCCTCCACATCAAGGCATAGCACGCAAACCCAAGGGTTCGGCCAAGACATTGATGGCTCCTCCATGCATGATGCGCCATCATGCTTGTGCCAAGAGGGATAGCTCACGAACCCTACGGTTCGGCCAAGCCCTTACTTGCGCCACCAAGCAAGATGCGCCATCATGGTTGATGCGCCAAGATGTGAGGTTCAAGAGGGTTGCGCCCTTAATCTTCTTTGTGCGTTTACAAAACAAAAAGAAAAAACAGCACGCAGGCCTCACACATAATACATCACAGGCATACAAGGGGCTTGACTGTGACCACAACACGATGCACAATCATCTCATGCTTTTCTATATGCTCATGAAAACATAAAACTTCAGTTTTAGTTTCTAAGAAAATATGTCTTTCAACCTCAACGTCCGTTCGCAAATCTAAGATTTTCGTTTCTCTCAGGAGTCTACAAGTGACGCAAGCATGCTCCAAGCATGCTTGCCATATACCCTTGCAATCCTTAACTTGCCAAGAAGTCCCACATAGTAGGTCTATCCTACATGCGTGGGTAGAAATTAATTCTCTCACATGTGGGCCTATCCCACCATGTGAAGAAAGCGAAAACCAAAGAGATCGAGTAGATGTTAGGAACGAAAAACTTACAATTTTTCTTACTTAGAAAAATCCATGCGCATATGCAAATTTTTGAAAAATTTCAAATGGCATGCGAGCATACAATAAAAGCATAAACACCGTTCGAGTTCGCAAGTTGGCTTTGATACCACTGCTGGGAAACCCCGGGGATTTTAAAATTTTATAGACAAGCGCAGCGGAAGCAATCCCCGAAACAGGCCAGTCCCAAAAACCCAGAAGATCGAGTCTTGCGAGGAGATCGACACGGTGAATAGGAGATGATACCTTGATGCAAATCAAGAGATGCGATGCAGGCGCCCAAGTGTGCGCCCTCTGCAGTCTCGCACATAGCCGAACCTCGAGTCCTCTTCTTCCACGCCCGGTGCTAGCCTCGGGAAGAAGATCCACGCCTTTGGGAGTCTTCCTCAATCACTTGCAACAACTCCAGAGGAGATGCCAAGTAGAGGAGGTGGAGCTTCGTCGGAGTCTAACTCTTGAAGCACTCCACCACGATCCGAACAGGAATCAACCTAAGCCAAAGTCCAACTTTGGGGAGGAGAGCAACAAGGAGCTTGCAAGAACCGAACCAAGGAAGGAGGAGAGTCCAACTCTCTCAATGGCCGAATATCTCAAGAGTGGCGACAAGGGGGCAAGTGCTAGAGGCGACAAGGGGGGAGGAAGGGGGTTTATATACCCATGAATAGGTGCACCTCTTCAAAAGTGAAGAGGCACACCTCTTCATGAAGAGACACACCTCTTCAAGAGGTAAAACCCATTTTGCCCACTCCAAGTCCCATGCGCCCAAGTTCATTCACCCACTCCAAGTGAGAAGCTCCAAGCTTCTCTCTTTAAGTGAGATGCGCCACTTGGAATTGTCAACCTCAAAGATATGCGTCAAGCTCACTCCAAGTGACTTGCGCCTATCCCATTTGGCCCATTTGGCCCAAATGGCTCATTGAGCCCATTTGGCCCAAATGGCTCATTGAGCCCATTTGGCCCAAATGGCTCATTGAGCCCATTTGGCCCAAATGGCTCATTGAGCCCATTTGGCCCAAATGGCTCATTGAGCCCATTTGGCCCAAATGGCTCATTGAGCCCATTTGGCCCAAATGGCTCATTGAGCCCATTTGGACTATTAGCCCAACTTGGTCTATTGGGCCCATTTGGCCTACTAGGCCCAAAAAACAAATTAGCTCCAAATGATTCCTTTCATCTCATCAAGCACAGTGGTGCTGATGGATTCTCCCAAACAAATTTGAATTATCCAATAACTCAATCAATAGGCTACCCGATCAATACGAGAACCCGAGTTTCAAGTTGTGCGACCCTGTAGGTTCCTCAGAAGTTTGCAGTGATGAACCGAGTCATCACAAGCAGTGATTGGCACCTAGCAGTGCATCGCTGCTACCCAAGTCATCGTAATGGATATCAACATCGACATCCCCATCATCGCAACAAGGTACCGATGCATTACAGTCTCTTTGCCGAACTGATATCTGATTGGACAAAGTATCACCACTTTGTTTTCACCCAATCTCATGATCATGACTAAATCAGGCTTTCACCTGGGTATGGCCATACACTTCCAGTCATGCAACCATAGGGGGGGCCCTTTGGATATCAAGCTTCCCGTAGGAAGGGGCAAATCCTATGTCTGTCCATTGATCTTCTCATATGGGTCGTGGCATACCCAATGACAACCGTTATGACCTCCCTGCTACGGCGAGGCGTTAGGTTGTACCAAAGCATGTCCCTAACCATATAGAAGAGTCAATGACCTCAAGTTGAGAGATCAATGCATCTCCTGTCACTTGTGAGCTTAACTCATGACACCAAGTTAAAGCCTCACAGCGGGTCAGTCCAGTATATCCACCACTGATATACCCATATGCCTGCGTTAGCACCCCGTGCGTAACCAGCCCATATACCCGTCTTACATGTACCAGAGCTGTCCCTTATCCACTCAGGTACTCGACCGGGGACACACCGTTTGAGTACAGATACAATCTATCTCCAGGGACATTATTATCCATGTACATAATCACAGATATAAACATAGCATAATAACGACAATGCCAGAATGATATATTAAATACCAATGTCAAGTAGTACAAGATAGACTAACAATAGGTCCAAGGGCATATACACCAACAGAGTTCACTCTCCGTAAAAGTGATTTTCGTAGGAGTATCCTCTCTGATTTGGTATGGAGTTCACTTTCCATGAGAATAGAGTGGGGAAGAAGAAGAGTGATAGAAACATATACCTGTGTAGAAAAAGAAATTTCTCCGTAGTAGAAATTTATCTGTAGTGTTCTTCTTGACGTCAGTGTTAGATGTCAAAATTTTCTCTCATAACATTTGCAGCGTTTGAACGTTGTAAGATTTTCTTGTGCCCTGCTTCTTAAGAGAGACCCCCTTTTTATATCATCTTCCTTGCTATTTTTTATGCAATAAATAAATATATTCATTGGCTATCAGTTTTCCTACGATACCTCGTCTTCCTTTGTCTCACAATTAATCTTTGCTCCAAATTTAGCAAATATTCATTCTCCCCTTTTGAATCCATTTTTAATTGAATCGTGTATAGGATTGCCGCAGCTTCCTACAATTCAAGCCATAAAACTCAATTTTGTCAAATTTAACAATCTCCTCTTTGGAATTATATCATTATTTTATTGCTATGTCAAGACCGCTCCCAGTTTCTATCTTTTTACAATTTTTTAATCGAATACTTGATCACACTTACCTCTCCAATTTACTATTCTCACAATGTATTGTATTCCATCCAATTTGTTAGCAGCATCCATTTTTTTTAATGCACCATTCAATTTTGACCATGGAACTTGAATGCACATTTCATTTTGACTAGACAAATACATCACATCCAAACAAAATCGGATATGTATCACTTCCATTAGGTTTTACATTTTGACCGAAATATTTTCACCAATTAATTAATTAATTTTTCCCTTCAACATGGCAATTCGAGGGTTGCATATGACAACTTGCCAAATATGGCAAATTTCATATCGATCCAAAAATCCCACAAATTTGTCATGCAAAAATAAAATTTTTATATGATAAATTTTTAGGCATATCTGTGATATTTTAGAAAATTTTTAATCACCCGAATATCTTTACACGAAGATGCAAAAATTTTATCAAAGTTGATAGCCACATCCATGAAGATGAGGGCATCAAAAAAATTCTAAAATAGGTAAGAACTATATCCCCAAAAATTCATACATGTCTCAAAAATTATTTAGAAATTTTTAGCAACATTCTAAAATTTTTCTAATGATATAACATGTGAAATATCAAAAATACCCTTTGGTTCTCACAAGTGGCTCTGATACCATTATTGGGAAAAAATCGTAGGCAGATACATATGTAGTGAAAATTACCTGAAATAATTTTTTTCCCGTGCGAAGAGGATCCATGCGAGATGAGCTAATGGACATGACAATAAATTTACCTTTGAACCACTCTTGACGTTGACGGTTATAAGTGCTCAAGTGTTCGCCGTCCACTCCCACTCTGTACTAAAGTAAAGAAGGGCTAGGATGGAGGTCTTACAAGAAGATGCACCACATTCTCTTGTTCTAGAATTTTAGACAAAATTCTGAACCATCTTGTCCAATTTGTTCCATCTAGTTTATTTTTATAAAGTTTCAATCTAAGATCAGGAGATGGTATCATTTACAATAAGCAAACAAGCAAAATAAGTATTATGATAAAGCATTTAACAAGGACTTTAAATTAAATGCTACGCTCCCACTATTTCCTAACAAGTTGATAACTCTCAAAACTCAACTTGGAAATAAGTGAGTAGGATCCTAATTGTTGGGGTATGCCCTTAAGGCCAATGTTTGAGGCTTTGGGCTATTTTCAGTATCATGTATAAACAATATATATGTTTTATAAAGGCAATTGTTATTATTCAGATTGTTACATTATCTGCTGCTGTATGTATACTTCTGAGTAATGTCTCAATGATATTCAGCTTAGCTGACATTCAGTATTGTCCTTAGTCGAGATATCTCGGTGAACATGAGACAGCCTTGATATGATTGAGACTAATGTGTGCTCTAATCTTGTGGGATGCTTCGAGCGTAGAATAAGAGTAGACACATAGGTGCATTGGATGTACTGGACTGACCCTTCTTTGGATATTCAATTGTTTGTCACAATGTGAATAATCCTTGTATGCAAGCAAGTGGTATATTCCCTTTGACTTGAGATCACTTGTGTTTATAAGTGATGATTGGCATTGTCTTGAGGGAGTTCAATATCAATTGAAAGATAATGGTTAAGGATTATCTTGAATAGTGGGCATGAGTCATGCTAGGGCACTTGTGATAGATATAGGATTGCCTCTCCTAGTTGGAGTGTGATGTTCTAAGGGGCCCTTGGATGAAATGGTTGAGAATGTGTATGGCCATACCCAAACGACTATGTTCATCTGATCTAACCATTTTCATCATGTTGGAATCGCAGGCTTGACACGCTTGTCCAACGGGAACATCTAGTGGTAAAGGGAAACATGTATACCAAGTGAATTAGATTCGCACTTGTGCTGTGGTTTGGGAGTAGTCTTGGAAGACTCTTTCCTTCATATCGGGAGACAGTGATGTGTTGCTAGATAACTCTCTCTGATCGTGATAACGTAAGTTATCGTTACCGACATTGAAGGAAACCCTTAGGGTCGCACAATTTGATGATATGGCTTATTTATGTCAGATCGTGTGGACTGGAATTATTCTAGTTCAGTTTAAAGGAATTAAAACTCTGATTGGAAGTGAGATCTAGTCTAATCATGTTTGATTGATTAGGGCATGTGATCGGTAAGCTTTGATCGGGGGATTGATTCTTGATCGTGTTGATCAGGGGTTCAATGTGATGTGTGGTTAGATCTTGAGCCATTCGGTTCAAAGAGATTTTAGCCAGGGTTGGTTCGATTTTGTGTTTGGACCAAATGGTGTTTGAACCGGTTCACTTGTGAACGCATGGTTCAATTTAAGGTTCGCTTGCGAACGCATGGTTCAATTTAAGATGGAGGTTTCGATGGTTTAAGTGGGAGTTATGGAGATAGTTATTTCTTTTCGGTTTCACTATTTTTGTGGCTGAATACACCTCTCTTTGATAACCCACGTATTCAAGAGAGGACTCGTCTTCTTCCTCTCAAGTGGATCGTCTCCATCCAAAAAAAAAAAAAAAACTCCAGCCAAGACGCACATCTTCCTTGCAAGGGACGATCAGGACTCCTTGGTATCTTTGCTAGCATAAGGGACGCAAGGGAGGAAGTCTACTTCATCTTGTGTGTGATTTCTTTGGAGAAGAGGCACTCGCCCCTTTTTTCTTCCAAGCCGCCTCTCATATCATGGCACAGGTAATGCTTTTACTTGTTCTATACGAGTTTGAATAAGGTTGATCATATGCTCGTGATAAGCGATTCTTGGGATTCCTAGTTTTTCCGATGCAAGTTTGTTTTAGTCGCTTGTTAACTAGGTTTACTAATAGTGGTATCAGAGCCAGGTTTCGGCTTGATGCATATGATTACCTTTTTGTGATCCATGCTTGAGTAGATCTAATATTGATGCGCATGTCTCTGTTCTCATGCGAATAAATGATGCAATGTAATTCATACCTTGTGTTAGATGTATGTTTACATGCGCATATTATAGTTGTTTTCACAAAAACTTACCTTCATGCGCGACTCCATTAGATTTTTCTATGCGCCTATTTTAAATACTTAGACGGGTTAGCAGGTTTGAAATCGTTTGTCAAGTCTGAACCCAACAGCCTAACCAGACTATCTGACAGCCTGGATGGGCGGCTGGATAGCACTTGTGCGCAAGACGTACAGGTGGCTATAAGCCGACTGCGGAAGGGCGTGTAGGGATGTCTGTTTGAGGCAAAAAGATGAACGATCATGATACTGGCCCGGGGTCGCACCCGCTTGCCGGGATTCATGTAGGACGTTCAGTCCTTAAGGCATGCATAGTCGATCATTGGGTCGACGCTAGTCAGTTATGACTGGGTACATGCAAGGACAGTGGGTCTGACTTGTTCTGACGAGTGGATACCTGTTAATGGACCGTTGTAAGGTAGTAGGGCACATAAGGAAACAAAATTGATGCCATTTTTTTTTCCTTCACGTGTTGTACATGTTTTACATGTTGCCATGAATGATTGAACTCGAGTCGAGTAAGTTTGAGTGTTTATTTAATCTTATGTGGGCTGCCCTTTTTGTATGCTGTGCTGGGGCCTGCGTGCTTGGAAATTAATATTTTTGATGTGATCTGCGAGTCACATTTGATTTATTTGAATAATGTATAAATGACCTGCGTATCAATCCATGTCTAGATAGTTTTAAATGTAATTTCATCAGACATGAGCACACAGCACATATGGCAGAAGCGTTTGCAGCAATTGGTTTCACTAAGTGGGTGGTCTAGAGTTCGACTCTAGAACAGGCGCATTCTATCTGGTGGGCGCATTTAGGCTACAGATGGCGTTTGGGCCGCATGAGGTACAAGAATGCCATAAAGAGCTCAAGTGAAGACTTTTACTTGTTTCTAAAAGTCAAACTAGGGTTTTACTTATTATTTCATGGGCGTTTACCACATAAGATAATTGTGCTTTCTATTTACTGTTTTAAGTAATATTAGCACATGTATGTTTTATTCTTCTGCTATCACTATAGGCTTTGCATGATAGTAAGAAGATAAAAGACCGATAAAATCCAACGTCAATATCAAGCTTTCAATTGCCTTCTGACGCGAAACCTCACTGTTCTGACTATCGTGGGGCCGTGTTGTACCCACTCAGTGGGCACGCCCAGCTATCTTCAGACGGTGCGAGATTACACCTACATGCTACAGAGAAGGGATTTATCGCTTCTCGTTGCTTAGCATAGCACGTGGTGGTCCAGGAAGTCGGTCAGGTCAGCTTGACCATATAGGCTACATGTTGAGCATATGATAGCTATATGGAGGCAGCCATCTGAGGAATCAGAGATTGTGTTGTACCAACTCAGTTGGCACAGTCTTCTGGATTACCTAGATGAAGGGGAATCGCACGGGTTGGCGAGTGGCATGGATTGCCTACCAGTGATTAGTGCTTGGGCTCTCTGTGCATCTTATCTCGCCTGAGCGGGATGCGGAGATCAAGTGTGAAATCTGGATCCCATCTCACTAAAAGAGTTTCACTCTTTCGGGCTTTTTATTGGATTTTCAGTCAGATAAAATAGTGAGAAAAAGGAATCACTCTTAAGTCCTGGAATAATTCTAACATGGTTGCTGACCTTGTTGTTCTTGCTATGTTGTAGATTCCTGCAGCAACGAACACCACAGGGCTCAACTTGCGATCCATATTGGAAAAAGAGAAGTTTGCTGGGCCAAACTTCTCAGACTGGTACAGACAGCTGAGGATTGTCCTTAAAGCTGAGAGGAAGCTGTACGTCCTTGAGTCGGCAATACCGGCTCAACCCGCTACGAATGCCGTAAGGGCGGTTCGAGATGCTTATGAAAAGCACGTCAGTGATAGTACTGATGTCGCTTGCCTTATGCTTGCGTCAATGACGCCCGAGCTCCAGCGTCAACATGAGGATTTATCTGCTATTGATATTATAGCAAATCTGAAATTGTTGTATGCTGCTCAGGCAAGGACAGAACGCTATAACTTGACGAAACTTTTCTTTCATAGCAAGCTGGCTGAAGGGAGTCCAGTCGGAGCTCACGTACTCAAAATGATAGGGTACAAAGAAGCTCTAGAGAAACTGAGTCATACCATCAATCAAGAACTTGTTGTAGACATCATCTTGCAGTCTCTTCCGGCTTCTTTTGATGCGTTCATCATTAATTTCAATATGAATAAAATCGACTGTACTCCGGCAGAATTATTGAATATGTTCTGCACTACAGAGCAGACTCTTGAGAAGGGAAAGCCTTCATCCTCTGTCTTGATGGTTCCTTTTGGGAATAAGAAGAAGGGGAAGAAGGGCAAAACTCCTATCAAGAGCTACAACAAGGCTTTGAAACAAAAGGTGAAGCGGTCAAAGGACAACAGATGCTTCCATTGTGGCCAGCTGGGTCACTGGAAGAAGGACTGTAGAGCGCTCCGAGGAGAGAAGAAGGGAAGCAAGCCTTCCACTTCTAGCTCAGGTATTTTTGTGACTGAAGTCATGGTTGCTTCTTCTATTTCATGGGTGTTGGACACTGCATGTGGAGTTCACATTTGTTCAAATGTGCATGAACTCAAGAGAAGAAGACAGGTGGGACAGCATGAGGTGGACCTACGAGTTGGAAACGGGGCACGAGTTGCTGCTGTTGCTGTAGGAGAATATCACATCTCTTTACTATCTGGATTTGTATTAGAACTTGACAATTGTTATTTCGTACCAAGCATAACAAAGAATATTATCTCTATTCCTGCTCTTGTCAGGAAAGGTATTTTATTTGAATGCGGACCTTCACAGTGCTGTATTTCATTTGATAGTATTGTTTATGCAACTGGGTCGATTATCAATGGGTTATACATGTTAAACATGGAATGTTCTGTACAACAAATTGATAGTAAGAAAGCCAAACATACTGATGACAGCACCTTGTTATGGCATAGTCGTCTAGGCCATATTAACAAGAAGCGCATTAAGCGGTTGCATGACCATAGACTGCTGGGATTATTCTCCTATGAGGAGCTTGACACATGCAAAGCTTGTTTAATGGGTAAGATGACGAAGACTCCTTTTACTAATAAAGGTGAAAGGGCTTCAGGTTTACTTGACCTTATTCACAGTGATGTGTGTGGGCCATTTAGTAAACATGCCAGAGGTGGCTATTCATATTTCATTACTTTTACTGATGATTTCAGTAGGTATGGTTATGTCTATTTAATTAGACATAAGAGTGAATCTTTTGACAAGTTCAAAGAATTCAAAAATGAAATACAGAATCAGTTAGGCCGAAATATCAAAGCGCTTCGATCAGATCGAGGTGGAGAATACTTGAGTCGTGAGTTTACTGACTATCTGAAGGAGTGTGGGATTATCTCACAGCTCACTCCGCCAGGAACACCGCAATGGAATGGTGTGTCCTAGAGGAAGAATCGAACCTTATTGGATATGGTTCGTTCTATGATGAGTCAGGCTACTCTACCTTACTCCTTTTGGGGATTTGCACTGGAAACACCTGCAAAGATACTAAACCGAGTGCCATCCAAGGCCGTTTCAAAGACACCATATGAGTTATGGTATGGGAAACAGCCGAGCTTGACATTTATCAAAATCTGGGGTTGCGAGGCTTATGTCAAAAAGCTCGCCTCAGGGAAACTGGAGAGCAGATCTGATAAATGCATATTTGTCGGATACCCTAAAGAAACTAAGGGTTATTATTTCTACAATCCCAAGGAGAATAAAGTATTTATTGCTCGAACGGCTATTTTTCTTGAGAAGGAGTTTCTTCTGCAAGAGGCCAGTGGGAGAGAAATAAAACTGGATGAAATTCCAGAAGAGGGACAAAGTAGTCAAGCACAGTTGGATAAGCCTGAGCCAATAGATCAGGTTAATGTTCAACCTGAGGCTCAGACATCACGGGAACCGCGTAGATCGGGAAGGATTCGTCGTCAGCCTGAGCGCTATGACGGAGTCTACATCATTAATGATGAACCCCTCACCTATGCGGATGCGGTCAGTGGACCGGAGTCAACAAAATGGATTGAAGCTATGCGAGCCGAGATGGACTCCATGTCAGATAACCAAGTCTGGGATTTGGTTGATCCGCCTCCGGGAGTAATCCCTGTAGGCTGCAAGTGGATCTTCAAAAAGAAGAAAGACATGGATGGTAACATAGTTACCTATAAAGGCAGACTAGTTGCGAAAGGTTTCAAACAAATCTACGGGATAGATTATGATGAAACTTTCTCTCCTGTAGCCATGTTCAAGTCCATTCGAATTATTCTCGCGATAGCAGCATATTTTGATTATGAGATCTGGAAAATGGATGTGAAAACTGCTTTCCTTAACGGAAAACTAGAAGAGGATGTGTATATGACACAACCTGAAGGTTTCATCAACCCGTCAGAAGGTCATAAAATATGCAAATTAAAGAAGTCCATTTATGGACTAAAACAAGCATCGAGAAGCTGGAATATTCGTTTTGATGAATCAGTTTCTGAATTTGGTTTCATCAAAAATGAAGATGACCCGTGTGTATATAAAAGGTTTAGTGGGAGCGTGATTACTTTCCTAGTCCTCTACGTCGATGATATTTTAATCATTGGAAACGATATTCCTGAACTACATGCAGTCAAGGCATGGTTAAGAAAATGTTTCCAAATGAAAGATTTGGGAGAAGCAGCCTATATACTAGGCGTGGAGATCTATAGAGATAGATCTAATAGGCTTCTCGGGCTGTGCCAGAGTACTTACATCGATAAGGTCCTGGAAAGATTCCATTTAGAAAATTCTAAAAGAGGTTATTTCCAGTCAGACATGGTCTGAATCTTTCAAAGAGCCAGTGTCCTCAAACACAGTCTGAGAAAGATGAGATGGACAATACGCCTTATGCTTCAGCTATTGGGTCCATCATGTATGCGATGTTGTGTACTCGCCCAGACGTCGCTTACGGGTTAAGCGTGACCAGTCGGTTCCAAGGTAATCCAGGGAAGGCACACTGGATTGCAGTCAAGAACATTTTGAAATATCTTCGCATAACCAAAAATATGTTCTTGATTTATGGAGGTCAGGAAGAGCTCAGTATCGAAGGATATACTGATGCTTCGTTCCAGTCTGACCAAGACGATTTTCGATCGCAATCAGGCTATGTTTTTAGCTTGAATGGAGGAGCAGTGGTGTGGAAGAGTTTCAAGCAATCAACTGTTGCTGATTCCACAACAGAAGCCGAGTATGTTGCAGCCTCAGAGGCATCAAAGGAGGCAGTTTGGATTCGTAAATTCGTTCAGGAACTTGGTGTCGTTCCTTCGAGTGCAGATCCATTGGTTATCTTCTGTGATAACACTGGAGCGATTGCACAAGCAAAGGAACCACGGTCACACCAAAAGTCCAAGCACATACAGAGAAGGTTTCACCTGATCCGTGAGATCATTAATCGAGGAGACATCAAGCTCTGCAAGGTTTATACAGATGACAATCTAGCTGACCCGCTTACAAAGCCTCTGGCGCAGCAGAAGCATGAGAAGCACTGTAACAATATGGGTTTGAGATACCTCAACCATTAGTTTAAGTGCAAGTGGGAGATTGTTGGGGTATGCCCTTAAGGCCAATGTTTGAGGCTTTGGGCTATTTTCAGTATCATGTATAAACAATATATATGTTTTATAAAGGCAATTGTTATTATTCAGATTGTTACATTATCTGCTGCTGTATGTAAACTTCTGAGTAAGTCTCAATGATGTTCAGCTTAGCTGACATTCAGTATTGTCCTTAGTCGAGATATCTCGGTGAACATGAGACAGCCTTGATATGATTGAGACTAATGTGTGCTCTAATCTTGTGGGATGCTTCGAGCGTGGAATAAGATTAGACACATAGGTGCATTGGATGTACTGGACTGACCCTTCTTTGGATATTCAATTGTTTGTCACAATGTGAATAATCCTTGTATGCAAGCAAGTGATATATTCCCTCTGACTTGAGATCACTTGTGTTTCTAAGTGATGATTGGCATTGTCTTGAGGTAATTCAATATCATTTGAAAGATAATGGTTAAGGATTATCTTGGATAGTGCGCATGAGTCATGCTAGGGCACTTGTGATAGATATAGGATTACCTCTCCTGGTTGGAGTGTGATGTTCTAAGGGGCCCTTGGATGAAATGGTTGAGAATGTGTATGGTCATACCCAGACGACTATGTTCATCTGATCTAACCATTTTCATCATGTTGGAATCGCAAGCTTGACACGCTTGTCCAACGGGAACATCCAGTGGTAAAGGGAAACATGTATACCAAGTGAATTAGATTCGCACTTGTGCTATGGTTTGGGAGTAGTCTTGGAAGACTCTTTCCTTCATATCGGGAAACAGTGATGTGTTGCTAGATACCTCTCTCTGATCGTGATAACGTAAGTTATCGTTACCGACATTGAAGGAAACCCTTAGGGTCGCACAATTTGATGATATGGCTTACTTATGTCAGATCGTGTGGACTGGAATTATTCTAGTTCAATTTAAAGGAATTTAAACTCTGATTGGAAGTGAGATCTAGTCTAATCATGTTTGATTGATTAGGGCATGTGATCGGTAAGCTTTGATCGGGGGATTGATTCTTGATCGTGTTGATCAGGGGTTCAATGTGATGTGTGGTTAGATCTTGAGCCATTCGGTTCAAAGAGATTTTAGCCAGGGTTGGTTCAATTTTGTGTTTGGACCAAATGGTGTTTGAACCGGTTCACTTGTGAACGCATGGTTCAATTTAAGGTTCGCTTGCGAACGCATGGTTCAATTTAAGATGGAGGTTTCGATGGTTTAAGTGGGAGTTATGGAGATAGTTATTTCTTTTCGGTTTCACTATTTTTGTGGCCGAATACAACTCTCTTTGATAACCCACGTATTCAAGAGAGGACTCGTCTTCTTCCTCTCAAGTGGATCGTCTCCATCCAAAAAAAAAAAAAAAACTCCAGCCAAGACGCTCATCTTCCTTGCAAGGGACGATCAGGACTCCTTGGTATCTTTGCTAGTACAAGGGACGCAAGGGAGGAAGTCTACTTCATCTTGTGTGTGATTTCTTTGGAGAAGAGGCACTCGCCCCTTTTTTCTTCCAAGCCGCCTCTCATATCATGGCACAGGTAATGCTTTTACTTGTTCTATACGAGTTTGAATAAGGTTGATCATATGCTCGTGATAAGCGATTCTTGGGATTCCTAGTTTTTCCGATGCAAGTTTGTTTTAGTCGCTTGTTAACTAGGTTTACTAATACTAATTTCACATGAGGTCTCTGTTATACTCCGCAAATGCACGGATACTCGAAGTAATATTTAAGATATCGAACCACAGAGACCTCGTTGTTAAGTACTAACTAATTGAGTTTTCACTAGCTAAGCGAATCAAGAATCGTGAAAATAGCGATCGAGCGGTGATTGGAGAAAATCAGAATGAGAGAATCGGGACTAGGGGTTCATTCATCTTAATATTTATGACTAGATATGATTAAAGATTCATCAATCTATTTTTGTTATGGTCAAGATATAATTCACTTGATAAACAAACTAACTCACTCTCGTGCAGTTAATTTACAAAGAATGATCCTCACTCTCCTGCAAGATCAATTCAATGCTAAATATAAGTGAACTTTGGTTAGAGAGATTAAGAATCACTCTCGTGCATTCCATTTCAATACCAAGATCTCAAGTGAAACTAAGCACTCTCGTACCTTAGTTTAACAGGTTTTACTTAAGGCTTTCTAACAATCTAACATCTATCTCTAGCATGTTTTCATGTCTGAAACAACTATAATTTCTAGGTCATAACATTAACAAGAAATAAACTTCTAAAACCTAAAGATAAGAGCAAAACCAATCTCTCGCGAAGGGTTCTTATTATAGATTCTAGGGTTCCAAGTCCTATGATATCATCTTCTCAGTCCATAGCATAAAACTCTGAAACATGTTAATGCATGACGCTAAAAATAATTAAAGGCATAAATCACTTAAGTAAAATAACCTTAGCAAAATATATTGATGAAAGAAAAGTTATCTAGTCATTGATATATCAAGAGAATAACACCCCCATGTCCCAAGACGAAATTAAGCTAGCATGACGGAACATTCACAGCAAAACATAGTTTTTGAATGATTAGAGACAGTAAAGAAGGGGTAAGAATTACAAAACAGGGTTGCAACCCGAAATTGCTTTCACAGTCGCGATGAACAGTGTCGTGAGTGTGTTTTTGCTTTGTTTCTCCTTCGATCGGTCTCCTCTCACTCTGAAACTTTTGTGGCACGTTCTTCTTCCTCAGGCGAAGCTTCCTTTCAAAAATTGTGGCCGGAGATAGTCTGTGCAGTGAACGGCGACGAACCCTAGCGTGACAGCGATTTCTTCAAATTCTCTCTAAGTCGTGGATAAAAATTCTTCCTTTTGCTTTGCAACTCTTCGCCTTATTATCCTGAATCTTCCACTTTTTCCAGATCTTCAATTGGCACCCTAAGTTTTGAGAAATCGTGTTTTTAATTTTGCGGCGAAAAAATCAGAATTTTGGATTTCAAAATACGGTACCGTATCTGGATTACGGTAGTGCCGTATTATTCTTCTGTAAGATCTGGGCAGAAAATATGGTATCGTGACGGATTCTTCTCTCTGCCATGATGGATTCTTCTTCACTCCCTTCTGCAAATCTCAACTTCCTGTACAATCTAAGAGCTATATTAATTTTAGGATCAAAAGGAACTAATGGTCCTGACCTAAGATTTCTGCGCATAAACAAGTAGAAAGTTAAAAAAGTTCAGAATTTGTAGAGCTTAAAAGAAAATCAGAATCTATCACAGAAAAAAAAACAAAAAACAAAAACAAACAAAAACTCAGTCTAGCAAACTAATAATTATATCAATATCAACAAAACCGAGGTTCCCGGCAACAGCGCTAAAAACTTGTTGTACTCCGCAAGTACACGGATACTCGAAGTAATATTTAAGATATCAAACCACAGAGACCTCATTGTTAAGTATTGACTAATTGAGTTTTCACTAGCTAAGCGAATCAAGAATCGTGAAAATAGCTATCGAGCGGTGATTGGAGAAAATCAGAATGAGAGAATCGGGACTAGGGGTTCATTCATCTTAATATTTATGACTAGATATGATTAAAGATTCATCAATCTATTTTTGTTATGGTCAAGATATAATTCACTTGATAAACAAACTAACTCACTCTCGTGCAGTTAATTTATAAAGAACGATCCTCACTCTCGTGCAAGATCAATTCAATGCTAAATATAAGTGAACTTTGGTTAGAGAGATTAAGAATCACTCTCATGCATTCCATCTCAATACCAAGATTTCAAGTGAAACAAGGCACTCTCGCACCTTAGTTTCACAGGTTTTACTTAAGGCTTTCTAACAATCTAATATCTATCTCTAGCATGTTTTCATGTCTGAAATAACAATAATTTCTAGGTCATAACATTAACAAGAAATAAACTTCTAAAACCTAAAGATAAGAGCATAACCAATCTCTCGCGAAGGGTTCTTATTATAGATTCTAGGGTTCCAAGTCCTATGATATCATCTTCTCAGTTTATAGCATAAAACTCTGAAACATAGTTTTTGAATGATTAGAGACAGTAAAAAAGGGGTAAGAATTAAAAAACAGGGTTGCAACAGGATTGCAACCCGAAATTGCTTTCAGAGTCGCGATGAATAGTGTCGTGAGTGTGTTTTTGCTTTGTTTCTCCTTCGATCGGTCTCCTCTCACACTGAAACTTCTGTGGCGCGTTCTTCTTCCTCAGGCGAAACTTCCTTTCAAAAATTGTGGCCGGAGATGGTCTATGCAGTGAACAGCGACGAACCCTAGTGCGACGGTAATTTCTTCAAATTCTCTCTAAGTCGTGGATAAAAATTGTTCCTTTTGCTTTGCAACTCTCCGCCTTATTATCCTGAATCTTCCCCTTTTTCCGGATCTTCAATTGGCGCCCTAAGTTTCGAGAAATCGTGTTTTTAATTTTGCGGCGGAAAACTCAGAATTCTGGGTTTCAAAATACGGTACCGTATCTGGATTACGGTAGTGCCGTATTATTCTTCTGTAAGATATGGGTAGAAAATACGGTACCGTGACAATTTTTCTCAAATATACGGCAGTGCTGTATTCTTGCTAATACTTTATGTTCAACTTTGTCACAGAATACGGTACCGTGTTCTTTCTTACAACAGTGCCGTATTTTTGCTAAAACTTTCTTGTTGGAGTCGCTGGAAAATATGGTAGCATGTAGTTTCATACGGCAGTGCCGTATTTCACCCTAAACTTCTGACCGTCGTCTGATGAGAAATACGGTACCGTGGGGTTTGCGCCCAATTGCTAGAAGATCCTTTTTGGCTTAAAATTTGTTGTGTAAACTCCTCTTGATGTCTAGAACTCGTTCATGCATTGGGATTGCTCGAAAATCGGTGATAATGATGTCTTTTTGCCTGAAATTGATCAAAACCCCAAGATGGTGTAGATTCCGAAGCATTTGGCAAAAAGGGTATAAAAACAAAGCAAAAGAGTAAAATTATGGTTCAAAAGACTACCAAATAAGTATGAAAAACACTATGAAATTTAGAGTCATCAAACACATAAGGCTCAAACCTTGCTTGTCCTCAAGCAAAAATTAGGAATTTGATCAAAGGATAAAACTTTCTTATGACGAATAAATTTCTAAAACACAATCACCAATGAAAACTTTCATCAACCGTTTTATGGAATTTCAAATAGACATATCACCCCTTTATTTTGATCCTCAGGTTTCATTATTTAGTCAAATAAAACTTCACAACTTGTATAATAAGCAGAATATCAATATCAAGACATCATCCAGTTTTCAATTCATAACTATCAACTTTTGTTTACAGGATTAGGGTTTTCAAGATCTTTTTCCACTCATAATCATCATTTCTTTTTAACATTCACATTCTCTAATTCGATTACCACCTTTTTTCTGGTGACAAAATTAGAGTGCATTGATCACATAACCAATGCAATAGAACTCATATCCTCTTATTGGAAAGAATTTACTAAGGATAGAGAAGTTTATGTGAATTGATTTCTCTCATGGCATGTACCCACATAGATACATACTTTTTCCATTTATTACTTCAACCCATGTCCTTCGGTACCACTGTGCTTTCCCACAGTGCCAAGTAGGGGAGTTCTCACTTTATTTGGATCAAGGAACCTTTCTTCCCAACAAATAGTAAATAACATAAATATCAACCGAATTAATCTATCAATATCAATTCAAAAATTACACTCATATGTTGATTTTATTCAAAGAAATAACTTCCCTCTAAAATCAAATTTATCAGACAATATGTTCATCCAAAACACCCTTTATCAATCAATGAAGAATTTCAATAGGTAGATATGTATTAGAGAAATAAATTCATCATAATAGTCTAATCCTAATCTCTATTTTGAATATGTAAACCATCAAGAAAAATTTTGGCATGATAACGGTAGTATTTTCTTAGATAAACAAACCACATAGGTGTATCAACAACAATCATCAACAAATCTCATGACATATCCAACCCCTAGCATCAATCCAGAATATCGGATATTAAATATCAACTAAAACCACATCGAATAGAGAGTATAGCAAATCATCCAAATATGTCTGTACAACCAAATCAAAATCACATAACAATAGCGATTAAGAAACAAGAATCCGTAGCAGTAGGAGGCAAGAAGTTTGTAAAGTCATCCTCCCCTAGACGAGTTTAAGATCAATATGAATTTGTGAACTCAAATAAAGTACGAGAATAGGAATGAGATACTCACAAAATCCTCCTCATCCTCTTTAGCCGGGGCAACAGCTATGGGATCATGAAAAGCTTCCTCACCTGCATCACCATAGATACCACCTCTCCTGGGATCCTCGTAGCCAAAACGATCATAGAGAAAATTTCCCATGTCTTCTACATAGTTTCCCAACGCCTCGATATCCATGTGAATGTGACTTATCTGCTCATGTATTCCTCCTATGCCTCCCATCACCCTCTCCATATGCTGCTCCTGCCTATACAACTGTGCAGTCATAGTCTGAAACCCTGGGTCTCGGTAATTCTGCCAATCCCTCTGATCTGGGGCTGTGTGATGTGAGGACGATCCGGCGGCTCCCTGAGGCGGTGGCTCAGTGACTCTAGGTGGAGAGGAGTCAATGTCTATACCAAGTGGGTCATCACCCCAAGTAGGGGGTGGTGGTGGCAATAATGTCTCCGGTGTAGGTGTAGCATAAGATATACAACTTGGCGACAACTTCCAATTCTTAAGGTTCTGCACTGAGGTCCATTCGTGGTTAGGCAATGGCAACATGGGAAGCCCAGACTGTAGGATCAAACAATATGTATCTCCATCACGCTGAATCATCTTCATTGCAATGCATGACTCAATATCTATCCTTGAATTTCCTCTAATAACCTCGATCCCATAGGGCGCGATCCCTAGATGTAGTGCTATAGGAGTAAGAAAACCTCCTATCACTATAGCTCCCTTCTTGGCCCTTGACACTTTACTCAGGTGTCTCATGAAAAAGAAAGTTATATCCACTGTGTAACCATGAAGCATACTCCAAAGCAGGAATAACTTAGCATGAGTGACAATACCATCGCTGTCCCCTCGCCCAAATATAGTGTATGCGAGAACGCGGTGGGCATATCTGATGCAGGGGTCTTATATTTGTTGAAGTAATAATTTTCAATCATGTGCACAACATACTTCTATGCATAATTTACGTACAACCATTTGTTCGTTTGCTACATTAGTCTTAAATTGGTCACAACTTTCAAAGGGTTCCTAAAGTGGAAAATGTTAAATTCTATTCTTCCAAGGAATTGGCAAATACCACAGAATATTTCAGCTATGTTAATAAGATTGGTGAGGATGGTTTTGATCCCGTTTATATGAGGAAGCTTAAATGTGGGACAATTGGTTACTTGGCACCTTAGTATGATATACATGGTCACGCGACTAAGAGGGCTGATACTTACAGCCATGGAGTTCGTCTTTTGAAAATAGTTTCTGGAAGACGCAACACCAATAAAAATTGCCTCATGAAGATCAATTTCTACTTGAAAGGACTTGGGCACTTTATGAACGAGATGAATTGTTGAGCATCATAGAATGAGGAAGCATACAGGAATTGTTTGTTTTGCTACATCAATCTTAAATGCTAGCAATGTTTTCTGACAATTGAAATCAGAAGTTAAGCAGTTTATGTGATAATTCTCATCAATAGAATTGAAGGATTACTGTATGAGAGAGAAAATGCGGCTGATTATTTCATGTATACAAAGGAAGATACTAATGGCAGTATGAAGAGCAAAGAAGGAACCATTATGCTTCAAATTAAATTCTCAAAAGGCTATAAATCCATAAAGGCAAGAGATTCTCAATATAACGAATGGATCACCTGGACCGATTCAAGCATTAAAAAAAATAAAATATAGATAGTGGTGAACTAGTTCATTACGTAGGCAACCAGGCTGCAAACCAAAAGAGGATAGTTAGTTATGATCCAAGAACAACTCTCTCTAACAAACTCCAGTGGAGCTCAAAGTTTCCAAATGGTTTCCTACAGAATGAGAGCCTTTTTATGATAGACGGAATGATATCATAATTTCTCTAAACAAAAAAAGAGAGTCATCAAAAGGAAATCTGACCACCAATGAAATTGGAAAATAAAAGCTGGCAATGGATGACGGCCTGCAAACAAGGAAAAGATTATAGCTGAGAAGGAAAGAAAAGAGCCGTCGCTTACAACAAAAAAATGAGAGAAAAAGAGCACCGAGCAACCACGGCAAACAAGGAAACCACAGCTGGTCAAAAATAAAATCAAGGTGAATAAGGCAAAGAATTAAAAGAACCAACAAAGGAAAGAAATAGAGGCAACAATTGACGAAAGAAAATTAAAATGAAAAAGGAGCGGTGCAATTGAGGCAATCAAGGAAATAATTCGAAATGAAGCGTGGCTGGAAGGCTTATAAAAGGGGAGGCTAGGCAGCCAAGAGGAGACACACGGACAAAAAGAAGGTTGCTACTACACTACAACACTGCTCGACTAAAGAAAGAAAGGCAAAAGAGAAGGGAGTATTTTACTTTACTGTTGTAGGAACCATGATGCACTACTTGCATCATGTCCCCGAGTAATTATAAATTTTATTCGATGCTGTCAGTTTATGTAGTAGTAACCATGCTGCGCTACTTGCATCATGTCCCCGAATAATTAGGAATTTTATTTCGATGTTGTCAATTTATTTTGTAGTAACCATGGTATGCTACTTGCATCATGTTCACCCTGGTACTTAAAATTTGTAATCTGCTTAAAAAAAAGGAGAGAGGTGGAATCGAAAACTGTTGATATGAGAGGAGAATAAGAGGAACCGATAAAAAGAAAGAAGAGACAGAGTTGAATGAGAAGAGAAAGCAGTAAAAAAAAAAAAAAAAAAGAAGAAAAGTGATGTAAGAATCAAGAAGAAGAGAAAAGGCTGAAAAGAGGGAAAGAGCATAGAAGAACTCTTGTACGAATTGGAGGGAGGGGAAGAACACTCAAGGAAAAAAGAGAGGAAGAAGAAAAAAGAAGAAAAAAGAGATCTTGACAAAAGGGGAAGGAGAAGTCTGGAAACACTCTCGGCATATAAAAAAAAAAGAAGAAGAGAAGTGTCGGAAGAAGCTCTCGGCCTAAGAGAAGTGGAGGTTCCGTCAAAGAAGTTTCAATGAAAACAAAAGGGAGTAAAAAAAAAAGGAAGCGGCAGCGCAAATCCATCTGGAAGCTTTTTTTTTAAAAAAAAATATAATAATAATAATAAGGAGATTAGAGATTGCAAAAGAGAGTGAAGACACAGGCGAATCCAAAATTCAAAGGCAGACGCAAATCCGAAAAAAATATATATATAAAAAGAAAGAGAGAGTTTTTACCTGCAAGAAATCGAAGACTTTGCTTAGCCGTTACCTGCAATGCTACAAGAGAAGACACTGCTGCTTGTATGGCTGTATGAAGGAAAGGAGAAAACTTCAAAAAAATATATATATTAGAAACACAGGATTTACTCAGAATAAAATAAAAGAACAAAAAAAAAGGGATTGTTACCTGCAAAAGGCCGAAGGGTTTACTTCACCGATATGCCACTGCTGTACTACTGCAAGAAGAAGAAATAAGTTCAGAAACACGAGAGATACAGAATTATCACTTGCGAATCATCAGGAACTCTATAAAAAAAAGGAGTAAAAAGTCTCATCAAAATTGCTGACATGTTGCTAAAAAGAGAAGGAGAGTCTCAAAATCTGCCGAGAGAACTTATTTTGCCAATGTTGTAGAAAGGGTAGTACAAAAGAATCTTGGCCAAAAAAAAAACTCAGAAGAAGGGCAGAATCTCTCTATGATGCAGATTTTTCTGGAAGTAAACAGACAAAGATCACTGGGAAAGGAAAGGACCTCATCAAAAAATTCTATTAGAGGAAATACACTACTATGAGAAGAAGGCGATAAAAAAAAAAGAAAAGAGGAAGCCTCAGGAAAGTCTTGCCTTGTTAAGATGCTGTGAAGAGGAAATTACTCAATACTGCTGGATTGAAAACGTACCATGAAAGAAACGGTGTAAATTTTTAGATGAAGTCTTGTTTCATGGCAAAATTCATCACCGGAAACAAACAAAAAAAAAGGAAAAGAAGGGAAGGGGCTACGTTGCCAGAAAATAATTGTTTGGAAACAAGAAGAACAGAACGAAGACTTCTATTTTTAGCCAATTGCAATATCATAATTGGACCCTAATCGGATTGTCAAACAAAACCCAAATTCTAATTTAGATCCCAAGTAAGACCCGATATCTTTGAACCCGATCCAATAAGGGCCCAAGTTACTCTCTTCAACCAAGAACAATTAGCTGGTTTCGAAATCCAAAATTCAACGTGCACCAAGATTTCAAATTTATCAAACACAATTTCAAAGCTATCAACTGAAAATCGGAATCCCAGACTTCTTTTCCGAACAATCAGCAGCGGAAGATGCTAGTTGAATTCAGAAGTCTGCAAAGAATAAAAATAAGATGCTGAGCATGAATTTGCAAATCAATTGAACCTCCCTCAGATCTGTTACTCCACAGTCGCGTTCAAGCACGCTGGAGGCTTCTTCTTCCTTATTTCCACTGCTGTGTTGGTCTGTTATTCCCAAATCTGAATCCGCCGATCTCATCCAATGGCCAGCGGGGTCCTCAGGAGCTCCCGAGTTCTCAAGTTAGCCAGGGTTCGATCGAAGAAGCGTCATTTTGCTTCAGACAGACGCCGCTAGCAAATCTGCCTAGACAAGCTCCTTAACAAGCATTGAGTCGCCACCACTCAACGCCTGCCACTCCGCCTTGCCAGCCCTCGCCGGTGCCGAGACTTCATTGGTTATCATCATCTCCTCTGCTGCCACCTCCTTCCCCAACAGCATCTCAACCGCCGCAGACTTCCCTTTCCCCAAAATCAACACCTCTGTCTGTCACGCCTCGGTGGGAAGCCGGCTATTTTTAGCTCAGGATTCCTCATGGAGTAACAATATTAATAGGAACTAGAGAACTACAATAATCACATATCCTTTATTTAATAAACAATTCAAATTTAACATCAACGGCTTTATAACACAATATCTGAATACAACTATCCAAATTAACAACTGAAATAAAATACAAAAGACAAACTATCTCAACTTGGGCTGGTACATAGCTATCTATCAACTCTATCCCTCCCAGAAGCTAACTCTGTACCTGGAAGAGAAACAAAGGGAGTTAGCAGAAATGCTAAGTAGGAATCAACAAACATGGTGAGGGAATCAAATAACAGGATAATACAATAACTAAAACAACGATATACAAATAATATAAGAATGTCGTGCAAATTATCAAGCTGGCCAACAGATCTCACTTAAGAGCCGCACTCATTTTCAGAGTGTTTCCACTATTGCTCATGCAATGGAACGACTGTCCTAAACAGCCCGGAGTGTTGCGTCCAACACTGAGATCCGTAGTATTGTCCTCAAGACAACTGGCGGTGCCGTACCGGCATCTCAGATAGTCCGATGCGCGTCGGAACTATAACTCAGATAAATATGTCACTAGAGAATAAATCATCCAGGTCAGAGGTCAATATATATCACGACTTTATCATCACAGATTTACAACGGTTCCACATACTTATACGTCAATATCTCAGATACACAATTGTTCAACCAGGCTCATAAGCCAATATATCAGATATCTCAAAACAGAATATGACCAAATAATCAAGATAATTGAGTTCAACAGGAATTTCAGAAACAAACCAAGTAGACGAAGCAATCAGATATCAGTGTCAATTAATTCTATCATATGCATCATATATCAAGTCAAAGGATTAAGTAGCAAATCCTATTATTGACACTGTAAGAAAGGAGTAGGGTAAGATTCCTACCTCGAACGATGTTATCCTGAATCCTTTTGAAAAGCCAATAAGTTGTATATCAAACAATGCAAGCCGATTATTGGATCAACCACTCTGTAACATGAATTTGTACATGAACTCTATCAATAAACATTCTAATTTGAAAACCAAAACTACAAACAGGTAGAACATAACCCTAAACCTAGAGAACCAGTCTCAGATCATATGAACCAGACCTAAAGCCTACTGAACCGAACACAATTGCACTGAACCGATCAGATTCACCCTGAACCAAGTTAAACCGAGACTTCTAACTTAAATTACACAAAATATAAAACTCATATAAAGCTATACAGACTACCATTAGATAGGAAATTTCATAAGCTTTCCAACGGCTATCTGAACCGGCCCGGATTCAACCGGTCAGAATTCAAGAACTGAACCGAATTTGAAATTGAACCGCCAATACTGTTGAACCGGTTCAATTCAATTCCAACTCAGTTGGTCCGGGTTTATTTCCAAATAAACCGGACAAAACTCTAAAATCAAAACGAACCGTTCGTCGCTCGCGCCGCCCGACAGCCGTCGCGCAAGGCCGCCGGACTTGCGTCTGCTGCTTGCGCCGGTGAGCTCGCGAGAACGCGTCGAACATCAGATCGACTCCAAATTTGTACATAAGACTTTTAACAACGAAAACGAAGCTCCTCGACGAACTTCGGCAGGATTTCGACGCCCGGTCGAAGCTCTCGAAATAGACGAAAGTATCGACGATGGCGCCGCCACCGTCGATACTCAAAACTCAACCAAAGCCCAACAGAACTTCACGAAAACTTTAGGAAAGGAAGTATACCTTGCTATGGAGCTGCATCGTGGCCCGGAACTGAGAGATCGCTATCGATGGAGGCACTGGATGGTTGGAACACGAGGCGGCACCGCTAGAACTCCGGCGACTGGTTCGAGTGCTATTTCTCCTTCCTGGTGGCGTGTCTAAGCTCGAAGAGGGAATAGGGTTCAACGTATCCACTATACGGACAGAAGCCCTCTAATATAGAGGCCAAACGCGTCCAAGACGGCGAGAACGTGGCGGCGACTAAATCGCCGATATTCGCGGGGAAGACAACGAGTTGACTCGGTCCCCAAATTCAAATTTAAAGCTAACACAAAAAGGTCAAATCCGATATTAAATTAAAACCACAACTTGGCTCGTTGGTTAGACGGAGTCGTTTGCGATCGCGTGACCGGGGTTCGAATCCCCGCGGACGCGGTTTAATTTTTAAAATAAAATCAAATCAACTTTAAATTAACTAAAAGAAGCATGGTTTAATATCAGAAACGAGGACTTAGCCTGGTGGTTGGGCTGTATCCTAATTACACATGCGTCGTGGGTTCGATTCCCAGTGAACGCATTTAACATTTTTTAATTATTTTTAACCCTTTAAAATTCCAAAAAAACCCCAGAAAATTATAAAAATTCAAAAATATAAATTCTTAATTAAATTTATAAAATTAAGGTTATAACACTGCCAGCCCAAGCACCGCCTTGCGCAGCCATCGTTTTCTGACCTTAATACTGCCTTGTCTCCTTCAACCCGAACGACACTAAAGAAGGCTACCGCCGCTTGGAACGGCGCCGCGACAAGCCGATGATTGTCACTGCTTTTGGCTACAAAGCAACGCCATTGATCCCCTTCCTTGCGACCTTGCCGGATTTCACTGCCTCCTTGTGATCGATGCCTCCAGCATAATTAACTTGCAGCCGCTGCCAAGATCTCGTTCGATGGATGAGTAGTCACAAAACCACTTTACCCTTTGACTCTAATCACTATGGCAATAAAACTTCTAACTTTATCACTCAAACAAAAACAAAACCAAAAAATAATAATTAAAAAAATATACGCTAAACAAAATAATATGACATCAACACGACATCACCTTGTCAATCACTCCAACTTAACCCAAGTCACGCCCAACCAAACACGGACTCCAAAAGAAAATTGAAGGCCATGACATATCGCGACGAAGTATTATTTGGTAGGTGCGTACGTCGACGTTTACCGTCGGGGCGTAATTCCTCAATACGACGTTGCGTTCATCAAGGCTGAAGTATTTTCTAAAATTATCCAACACGTCATAAGGCTGGATAATTTTCCCAAATTTAATTATCCAACAAGTTGTAAGACCGGATAATTTTACCAAATTAAATTATCCAACAAGTCGCAAGATCGGATAATTTTCTCAAATTTATATATCCAACAAGTCGTAAGACCGGATAATTTTTTCAAATTAAATTATCCAACAAGTCGTTAGACCGGATAATTTCCTAAATTCAATATCCAACAAGTCGTAAGACCGGATAATTTTCTCGAATTTATATATCCAACAAGTTGCAAGACCGGGTATTTTTTTAAGTCAAATTATCCAGCACGCCGTAAGGCCGGATAATTTTCCCAAATTTAATTATCCAACAACTCGTAAGACCGGATAATTTTCCCAAATTAAATTATCCAACAAGTCGCAAGACTGGATAATTTTCTCGAATTTATATATTCAACAAGTCACAAGACCGGATATTTCCAACTTAAATATCCAACACGCTGTCAAGGCCGGATGATCTTCTAAATTCAATATCCAACATGCCTTAATGCATTATAATGGAATATTGTTTGGGAGGTGCGTACGTCGTAGTTCCTCAATATGATATTGTGCTGCCAAGGCTGGATATTATCTCAAGTCCAAGCATCCAATAAGTCATCGCAAGACTAAACACTTGACCAAATACGAATTGCCCAAATTGATAATGGCTCATTTCTTTCATGTATCATGACAAGTCATGTACTTTAATAATATTCATGAATAAAATTGTTCAGTCTTGTATTTTATTCCATAGTATAGATCTCTTAATCAAAGGTTCCCTGACTTCAGGGGTAATTAACAATGAGCACTTGCGCTCATTGGAAGCCGGATCCCATTAAACAATAAGCCTTATTAATTTAAGGTGAATTTAATAAAGGCCATATTACATTCTTTAATGTAACACTTTTTGACCCCCACAATATTTTTGAGGCTCTTGCTGTTGATGCTGAAAATCTGCTGTCTAATGAGATCTGGTTCCAAAAGATATGCTCAATGAATCCAATGGGTGGTTCTGTGCGTCCCTTCCGTGGGAAGTGAAATATACGCCGAATTTCCTTGAAAGAGAGTCTCCTCTCTTCATTCATCATCCTAAATCTGATCTCTCCTTTAGCTATGTGATCCATGTATTCCTCACAACTTACCTCCAGGCTACTAAGAGATTTTAGAACAACAGGTAAGTATGTTTCAGGCGTCATTTCAAAATTCTCTCAAACCCATTTTGTTATACATCCAAAACACATCATCTTTCAATCCAAGGGCCTCTAAATCTCTAACATCAGTGTATTTTGTTTTTCCAATGCGTCAAGCAAGTAGCATGTTGTATCTTTGCACTTGCTCCTCATCTCGAAACATGATACCGAACGGATTCGGTGGTGGCACTGGAGGTTCAGCGAGGGCTTTCCCTTTCTTCTTTGACATCCTCTTGGCAGGTGACATGATATTGTGCAAGGGAAACAAATTACAACTGAAGAAAAATCGGAAGCTGAAAACGTTACCAAAGGTAGCACGCGGCTGGAAGCAGGGTTGGTTTTCACGCCTCGAATCTGGATTTCTGGTGGATGATTGAGCTTCAAATTCTCTTGGGGAATGATCTTCTTCCTTCCTCGAAACTCTCTGGGCCTGGAAGCAAGCCGATCGACGCCTAGATGATAGGAAACATAAGAGGCGAAATCACGGCGGAAAAAAAAACTGCAGTATGTCAGAAAATGAGCCAGATCGAGCTTGAAATCGTCAAAATCTCTGCTAGGAATCAGATGAAAGTTGTAGGAGAGAAGTCATACGAAGGCTAGGGAAGTGAGAGCTTGAAGAAAAATGCAAGGTCGGCATGAAATCGTGCGAAGAAGCCCTAAGAACAGTGCGCCAAACCCTAAATACGGCACGTGAACATGTGGGGTCGGATGAAAATACGATACCGTATGGAGAATACGGCAGTGTCGTATAATGGCTACAGATTCTGTGCAGGAAAACGTGACAAATACGGCATCATGCGTTATCCCACGGTGGTGTCATATAATGCAAAAACTCTCTGTTCAAATCTTTCCAAAAACACGGTACCGTGCAAATGTCCGCGGCATTGCCGTGAAATCACAAAAATTCTCTGTTCGAAAATGGCGCAAAATATGGTACCGTACAGATATCGCTCAAAAATACGGTAGTGCCGTATTATGTAAAAACCTTATGTAAAGAAACAACCGAAAATACGGTATCGTGCAAATATCCGCGGTACCGTCGTATTTTGCAAATAAAAGCCAAAAAAATCGCTAAAAATCGTAAAAAAAATGAGAAAAAGAAGAATTAATCCTAAACAAAGCAAATTAAGGCAGAAACAAACTAAAATCAAAATGAAAAGGAAAAAGAAAAAAAAATTGTTTGCTTGGGTTGCCTCCCAAGAAGCGCTAATTTAATGGTCATTAGCTTGACCCTTTCACACTTGGATTCTCTTGTATTTCATCAAGTAGATAATTCTCCCCTTCTTCAATCTATTCTCCATGATAGTAGTGTTTCAACCTTTGTCTATTAACATTGAATACTCCTTTCCCTTCACTCCATATATCGACGGCTCCATACGGATAAGTCTTCTTCACCTGAAAAGGCCCAGACCATCGAGACTTAAGTTTACTAGGAAAAAGTCTCAATCTAGAATTAAACAAAAGAACGAAGTCACCTGGTTGAAATTCTTTTATGAGTATATGTCGATCGTGTCATCTCTTGGTTCTTTCCTTGTAAATCTTTGCATTCTCATAAGCAAAGAGCCTAATCTCTTCAAGCTCACTCAGTTGCAATTTTCTCTTTTCAGTTGCAATTTGTGTTCAATAAAGTGGGATCCTCCATCACTAATCACAACTCGTGGTACTCCAAAGCGTGGAAAGATAACTCTTTTAAACAATTTCACCACAACCCTAGAATCATTAGTAGGAGAAGCAATGGCTTCTACCCACTTGGAAACATAATCTACCGCCACGAGTATATACTTATTACCTCCAGATGATGGGAAAGGTCCCATGAAATCAATACTCCAAACATCAAATATTTCAACTTCAAGTATTGTGGACAATGACATCATATTCCTTCTATTGATGTTCCCCATCCTTTGACAATTATCACAAGACATTATAAAATTCCTTGCATCCTTAAATAATGTGGGCCAATAAAATCCAGATTGTAATACCTTGAAAACTGTCTTCTCAGTACTAGCATGCCCTCCATATGATGATCCATGACACTGCAATAATATGTCTTTCATTTCTTCTTCGGGGATACATCTCCTAAATATTCCATGTGCACATCTTTTGAACACATAAGGCTCATCCCAAAAATAGTGTTTAACATCTGCTAAAAATCTTTTCTTTCCTTGGTAACTCAAATCAATAGGAAATATATTAGCAACAAGATAATTCACAATTTCTACATACCAAGGAGCCTTAATTTGTTCAACTCTCATCAGTTGTTCCTCAGGAAAGGAATCATTAATATCACCTTTTTCATCTTCTACAATCACCCTTGAAAGGTGGTCTCCAACTAAATTTTCAGTTCCTTTCTTATCTTTGATTTCCAGGTCAAATTCTTACAGAAGCAAAATCCATCTCAACAACCGTGGCTTACTGTCCTTCTTCTGCATCAAATATTTAACTGCAGCATGATCAGTATACACTACAACTTTCGAATTTATCAAGTAAGATCTGAATTTGTCAAATGCAAAAACTATAGCCAACAACTCCTTCTTTGTAGTGGTGTAATTCCTTTGTGTTTCATCTAAAGCTTTACTGGCATAAGAGATCACATAAGGCTTCTTTTCCTTCCTTTGCCCTAGAACTACTCCCACTGCAAAGTCACTGGCATCACACATAAGCTCAAAAGGTAACTCCCAGTCAGGTGGTTGGATGATGGGTTCTGATGTCAAAGCCTTTTTCAGTTCCTGAAAAGCAAACAGACATTTCTCATCAAAGCAGAATTTGGCATCTTTACAAAGTAAATCAGTTAGGGGTTTAACAAGTTTAGAGAAGTCCCTGATGAATCTCTTGTAAAACCTTGCATGTCCCAAAAAAACTCCTGATCTCCTTGACAGTGGTGGGTGGCACCAACTTTTCAATCACTTCTATCTTGGCTTTGTCCACTTCAATCCCTCTCTCTGAAATAAGATGACCCAAAACTATTCCCTGTCTAACCATAAAGTGACACTTTTTTCAATTCAAGACAAGGTTAGTCTCTTCGCATCTCTGTAAAACTCGAGATAGATTAGCCAACCAGTCATCAAAAGAGAAACCATAGACAGAAAAATCATCCATAAAAACATCCATGAAATCTTCAATAAATTCAGAAAAAATTACCATCATACACCTTTGAAAAGTAGCAGGTGCGTTGCACAAACCAAAGGGCATTCTTCAATAAGCAAAAGTACCATATGGACATGTAAAGGCGGTCTTATCCTGATCATCAGGATGAATGGGAATCTGAAAAATATGGAATATCCATCAAGAAAACAAAAGTAAGAGTGTTTAGCAAGTCTCTCAACCGTTTGATCAATAAAAGGCAAGGGAAAATGATCTTTCCTAGTGGCAGTATTTAATTTTCTATAATCAATACACATACGCCAACTAGTGATTGTTCTAATAGGTATCAACTTATTATCCTTATTTTTCATCACAGTGACACCTCCCTTTTTAGGAACACAGTGTATAGGCATACCCACTTACTATATGAGGTAGGGTAGATAATACCTGCATCAAGCAATTTCAGTACATCCTTCTTCACCACTTCCTTCATATATGGGTTGAGTCTTCTCTGAAAGTCTACATGTGGCTTGTGCTCGTCCTCCATGTGAATCCTGTGCATACAAAAAGAAGGATTAATCCCTTTCAAGTCATCAATGGTATACCCAATTACCTTTCTATGATTTCTCAACTCCTTCAAGAGCAGATCAGTTTCCCTGGCATCTAATTGAGCATCCACAATCACAGGGTAAGTAGAGTTAGGACCAAGAAATTCATATCTAAGGTTATCAGGTAAAGCTTTCAACTCAATCTTAGGAATCTTTTCTTTTTCATCATCAAATGTAGCACAATCTAAAATATCATGGGATTCATCATCAAAATCATCATCAAAATCATTCTTAAAATTTTCCTTAAAATCAGAATTATCAATTTTTTCACAAGAATTTTCCAAGGAATCAGAACAAGAATCAGAAATAGAAATATCAACAGAAGAATCACCAAATAAACAACTAATATCATAGACCGTTTCATCAATAGCATGAATAGTGCAATAAGAACTAGCATATGCAGGTTTTTTCAACGAATTATTTAAATCAAACTCAATCTTATCATTGCCAATTCTTAAAGTAAGTTTACCGTTCCTTACATCAATAAGGGCTCCAGCAGTGGCTAAGAACGGTCTACCTAGAATAATTGGAATTTTGGCATCCTCTTCCATTTCAAGCACTACAAAATTAGCGGGTATGAAATACTTACCAACTTGGATAGGAACATCCTCTAGAATACCTACTGGATATTTTACTGATCAATCGGCGAGCTGCAAAGATATTGAAGTGGGTTTAGGAGCTCCCATATCCAGTTTCCTGCACACAGATAAAGGCATAAGACTCACACTAGCTCCTAGATCACATAAGGCTCGATCGAAAGCAACATTACCAATTGAACAAGGAATAGAGAAACTACCTGGATCCTTTAATTTTGGTGGCAACTTATTTTGAATAAGAGCACTGCATTCTTCAGTTAGTGCCACAGTACCATAGTCCTCTATTTTTCTTTTATTGGATAAAATCTCTTTTAAAAACTTTGCATATCTATGTATAACTTTGAGATAATGCATCAGTAAAAGGAATATTAATATGTATAACTTTTTCAGCACTTCCAAAAATTTCCCAAACTGCCTATCTAACTTAACTTGCACAATCCTCTGGGGAAAAGGGATAAGTGTCCTATATGGTGGTGGTGAACTAGGTCTAGGTACCTCAACTTCACATGGTAAGTCACCTTTCTGTGAAGACTAATCTTCCTTAGAAGGAGAAGAATTAGGAAGGGAGTGCACTTGTGTGGGTTGTGGTTCCAAAACTGGTTTATCACTAGGTATGACATCAGGCTCAACTTCTTCATCATCTAATGGTCCCCGTGGATCTTCCAACTGTTTTCCACTCCTGGTTATGATGGCATTACAATGTTCCCTAGGGTTAGGTTCAGGTTTTGCAGGTAACTTCTCTGGGGGTCTATAAGGTGCACTAGCTTGTTGTGCTATCTGAGTTTCTAACATCTTATTATGAGCAACAACACCATCCAACCTAGAATTTATCTGCTTAAGGGTTTCAGAAATCTCATCATTTTTGCTCATCTGCTTACCCATGATCGGCGTAACCCGGGTCTAACAATTTTCCCCCACCTGATTTAAACATCGCCCTCGATGTTTGCTCCATGTTAAACACTGGCCCTCCAATGTTCAAATTTGGCACCTCCTGACTCCAATCTGGTGTTTAATGTTGCTGAACCGCATCGCATGGAATTGACACTCAAACGCGCCATAGTGCTCCGCCCAACTCCATGCTTACAGGGTCACATCCATAATGTATCTCCCTAGATGCTCTGCTCAACCTGCAAATTAGAGTTTACGGTCTAACGCACTAGATCGTCATGCTTACAACAACCTTCATTAACCAAACTTGTCAGTAACCAATGACCTCTTGGTCATGGGCCCATAGTTTCACCATCCTGGCTGAACTTAGCTGAACCTCGCATCCCCATGCTCGGTCGGAACCTCCCTCTGATACCTGTTGTCACGCCCCGTTCTCCGGCGGAACTTTATACCACGCCGAAACCCTAGATTTCCGGCCAAACTTTTATCCCCAAATCCAATTTTAACCTAATTTTGACCAGATTCAAAATTATCTGCCGCTCGGCTGCCGTAATCCGAATTGCCCTGCTGACGTCAACCTTGTGTCAGCTACCTCAAATTGGTTTTCACCACGCGATTCTAATTTCCCATCCCGATTTTGCCCCAGCTAAAATCATTGTTTCTACCTCGAAGTGTTCGAGTCTTCGTCCGCCACACGAGAACGACGCCGCATGCATTCGTTCTTGTCGCCGTCATTGCTGTTCGTCGCCGAAGATAGGGCGTGCCGGCAGGGTGGCAACCCTTCGCCACCCTCAGCCTCGCGCCGCCGGAAGCCTCGACGGCTACCGGAATCTCGTTGTCAGATGGATGAAGAAGTAGACAATGGAAACAGAGATCTTGCTGGAAAACTTCACCGCTTTATTTCTCTCCGAACTCAGTTATAGAATTGCTCAGAGCCGACGACCCCCGTCGCCCCGCCCCTATCCCACTCGTCTCTCTCGTCACTGGCGCACTCGCCACTGATGTTACAAGCTCAAACCTCCCTGTCGCTCGTCGGTGCCTAGCACCAGAATCCTCGCCCCCTGGCGGCATCAGAGCCCCTGCTCTGGAAAGGGGCGATGGCGCCCTCGCCGTCACCATTGGAGTCGCTCCCCAGCGCTCACTCTATGGTGTCACCCCTACGCTCCCCTCTTCCTCCGCCTCTTGGATGTTTATAGGGGAAGGAGATGCCCGAGTTTCCCTCTCGTGGACCGTGTCCCCCATGCTTCATGCCACTGCCGAACCTGTCGTCCGCGTCTTCGGGAAGCTCCACGCCTGCACGTCATCAACTCCACGAAGCTCGCGTCCAAAGAGATAGCGATGCACGCATCTGAAGTCGTGTCTTGACGAAGCCCCTGCTTCGTTCGCTTTTGTAGCCGCTCCGCCTCTTGAAGAGCTCACCCGAGCAAACCGCATTTGTCGAAGACCCCGCTGGACTCGGTCTTCCAGCGCTCCTCGTCCGCATCTGGCACCTGCTGTCGACGCTGTCTCTGCTAGAATCGGTCGTTGACCTGCCTCCAAGATCTTCGCAGAGCTCGCCAACCCAATGCTAATTTAGGGTCAAAATCGGATGTTGACCCAATCTCACGCTGCTGCCACATTTCTTTCGCCCGAGCTTTTCATTGTGGATTTGGGCCACCTTTCGGCCTAGTGGGCTTTAGGCCATATCGGTGTAAACCGGGTCTAACACATAGTATATAAAATAAAAAAAATATTTGTAATACATCATAAGGAAAAAATATCCACAATACATCACAAGTATTTGGTAATCACACATAGGAAACCATATAAACATCATAATATTCAACAAGTACAATGCATTATAAATTCCACACATATGACATTAAAATTTAGCAAATGTTCAAACCAATATATGACATTAAAAGTATTACAAATTCCACACATACGACATTAAAATTTAGCAAATGTTCAAGCTTACAAGTCTAGTTACCAACATAAATACAAACAAGCTATAGAATAAAATTTCTAAATGATTGTTGCATATATGTCAACCATCTCACTTGTTCTTCAATTTTGCAGTTGCGAATGCAAACATATTTATTAGATTTTGGAGTTCCCAAGCATAGCTGTAACTCCAACTAACTGAAGTTTCTTCATGACAACTCTCTGCTTTGCCAAGAATCTATCTATGATGTTTATAGTGAGAAAAAGTGTCTCATCCATTAACTCAAACTTGTAATGTACCTATAAAAATAAGATCATAAGAATCAGATAACATGTGAAGAATTGAAATTAGGGATAACTCATGTAGTTGTTGATGAGTTGCATTTACACCATGTTTTTGCCTGTATTTTATACTATATTTTAGGCTTAATTTATGATTTTATACTAATTTTAGGCATTTTTGCTTCACTTGGTATAAAATCTTCACTTTTCTTAGTTTTATTGAAAATGTAGGTAAAATGGCATAAAAATAATGAATTTCGAGAGTTTTGAAGCCATAATATGATTCCCGAGGAGATCACGAGCTTACACATCAAATTTGGAGCAAAAATGGTGAAGAATTCAACTTTCATGGCTTTGGCCGTAATTCTGGGTCAGCCATAATTCCGCGTTGAGCGAAAGATGAAAAATGGCTAAGTTAAATAATGCACAGAAACTCTCACGGATGAGGCCGTGAATCCATCACGGTCCGTGAAACTTTCTGTGTACAAAAGTCTGTACACATAGAAAGATTTACGGCCTTGGCCATAAACGCATCACGGGCCGTAAAAATTGCCGCATGATGAGTTTTTCACTCGATTCTCGACCAATTCAAACCGGATTTGAACTAAACTTTGCAGAAATGTTCCTTGAGGGGTTCTGAACCGGTCTAGCTATAAAAGATTAGATTTTTCGAGGATTAAGGGAGATTTTTCGGACGAAGAACATCGGCAGTGGTGACAAAGGGCGAAACTCAATTTCTGAGCAGATTCCAGCAAGATTTCACCCAAAAGATCAGTTTGATTACTTTATCTTCATCGTCAGATCGAAGGGAAGCACGTTAAATTATTGTTTTAGTGATTTCTTTGCAACATTTTATGAGATTCCTACTTGTTATCATACAAACATGTTTTCCTTTAAGAACATGGGCGAGTAGATCTTAATTTTGGGATTAAGGGCTTAGTCCACTGACAATTATAACTTGATCTATATTCATGCTCTTTCTATATGAATGTATTACCATGATTTGATTGAATTCATGTTACTTCGTAATTTACCTTGGCCACGTATAATTGCATATTAGACGTTGCGAGAAGTACCGAGAGGTGAATCGTAACGTTCGATCTAATTCAATCGAACCTACGAATCCAATCACGGGAGTAGATTTGATTCGTCTGAAAGATTTAACCAGCTTTTCATAGAACTTAATGGGTTTGGTTAGGTTAACTGTCATGAGAGTAGGGAGTTAACTTAATTAAACACCGTATTACGCTCCGGGAGGAGGTAGTACTACGTATATTAGGAAAAGTTCCTTTCATGATAAATATTTTCTATTGATTGAGTAATCTTTAAATGATTCATACTTGTTAGTGTGGTGAACCCATGACATCCTGATATTTTAAAATTTGAATTCTCTTTAACACTGCTTTTGAATTGTTCGTGCTTAGAAGTTCAACACAACCGCTTATTAGTTTTGCCTAGATTTAAACAAGTCAAAGAGTCGGTACTTGACTATGTAATTCTCGTTGGGAATGATATCTTTGTATTACTTCGATAATTCCATGCACATGTGGAACATATCAAGTTTTTGGCACCGTTGCCGGGAATCAGGCCAACCAATATCGATTCAATCATGAGATTTATAGACTAGACATTTTTTTATTTATTTTAATTTTTATTTTGTTTTTGGTTTTTGTTTTTGTTTTTATTTTTCTTGTTTTGTTTGTTTTTCGCATTTTTTTAGTTAGTTTATTTTATTTTACTCTTTTTGGATTAACACTTTGTATAAATAGGAGAACTAAAAAATCACTTGACTAAATATTTTAAGCTTTGTTTTGCATTCCTGTTTTACATTTTGTATTTTTGAATTTTATTACAAATATGATGTTTAACCAATGTCAATGGTCGAATTAGAGATATGTGCCACTAACAATGACAAGAGAATATGGTACGGATGTATCATAATCACTTTTAGAAAAGGTAAATTCGTTTATTCAACATAATTATTTGAGCATGCAATGTTATAAATTGAAATATGTTATTTGCGATATTTGTGGATATCATGGGCATCATTTTACTGAATGTCAATTAGGAATTCCTCCATGCCTTAACTCTTGCCCTAGTGCCTACGATCCAAGTTGGGAGAATCATGAAAATTTGTTTTATCAGAACAACCCAACATTTATTCCACAATCAGACTCTAGTCAACTTCAAGAATCCAACCTAGAAGCAATGCTTGAAAACACTCTAGCTCAAATGACTAGACAAAGTGAGGAACTTCATAGAAAAATTTATGACACTGATAAAAATGATATAGTGGAAGAAATCTATAATGAATCTGAGAATTTTTCAGAGTTAGAAAAATCACTGATGGATTATGATTTAACTTCTTCAAATTTTGATGATTTTGAAAATTCTAAATACCCTTCCTCAACATTCTACTAGCCATCTAGTCCCATATCACATAATGTAGTGCCTTGCAACACATATACTTGGGACACATTTGAAAAAAATTTTGAAGTCTTGGAATCTTGTGAAAAGAAAGATGAAGAATTTAAGGATCCTCAAATAAGAAGTAGTGATATAGATGGGGGTGAATTTGATAGTGTTAGGATGGAGTACCCCATTGAAGAAAAAGAAATTGCGGAAAAAGATGAGGAAGAGGATCCTGAGCATATTACACCACCATTACCATGTGAACCATCAATCCCTTTTCTCTAGAAGAATTCATTAGAAATTTGCATGACATATGATGAAGGAGATGATATTGAGGATAATGATGAGGAGGTGATTGAAATGTTATTTGATATAAATCTAACCACAGACACCCAAAGGATGACAACACATGAGATACTTGATCATATTGACATTGAGGTAAGTGAGAAATCCAATGTGAAATTTGAAAACTTTTTGAGCAATCCAAGGTATGAATTTTTTTATTTTAATTCTAATATTCTTCCAATTGTTGATATAAATCTATAGGAAGAATGCATGATTTTACTCTTGGATAAATGCAAAAAAATTATTGATTATTCTTTACATGACTTTAACTTTAATTTTTGTATGCATATAATAGCCACTGCAACATGGATCCACTTGTTTAACTGGATATATTTGGTGGATACACTTTTGAGACGGAGGAAAAACAGAAGATTATATACTCTCTACTATGGCACAGATTCACCAACTCCACCATGATATGAAGCTATGGTCAAGCTAATGACCATAAATAAGCACTTCCTGGGATGCAACCCAGAGGCTTTGAACTTTATTCATTCTAGCATTTTTAGTTTTGATTTTTCTTTACTAAATTTATTTTCTTTTAATTTTTAGGAATTGTTGCAGCATGATTTAATGAATTTTTATTGATGAAATTTTTTTTAATAAGTTGCTTTATGTGTAGAAAATTTTTGAAAATTTTTACATAAAGAACAAGCACCAAACGAAACAATCACGGGTGTAGCCATGAATCATTCACAGACCGTGATTCTTGCGGTAATCTCTTTGTGAGTATATGTAGAATGTGATTTTGATAGTAAAACATGATGGTATTTGATGTTTGAAACTTATTTACCATGATAAATGTGATTATCTTTGATGTAATACGGTTTCCGGATTTTTCTGAGTCATATTTACCTATTTTGATATAATTGTGCAGTTTTTCACTCACATTTTCAGGGGAACTCTTGCAAATTTTTTTTCTAAAATCTATCATTCATTAATTTTAATGTTCATGTATATGCAACAATTTAAGTCTAGGGTATCCCCATGTATTTTGTTTTTCTTCAAACTTTATAGATATATATTTTAAATGTTTATGATTATTAAGGATAATCAAGTTTGTTTATCTTTAATTATGAACTTAGGAAACTTTTTGAGTATTTGATTTGATGACTTAGGGAATTTCTGAAATTTCACGTAGACTTAAATTGTTGAGTAAATTCAATTATGGTATTGATAAAATACATGTATGCATTATTATATGTTCATATTGAAGAGTCCCCTTCAAGGGGGAGCGCAGGCAGATAAAACCCCTTTCCAGAGGGGGGCGAACCCTAGAGCATGCGGAAAATGTACTCTTCTAGGGTTTCAATAAAATCGTTTGCATGAACACATATATATGATCAACTTTATATGTATTGCAAAGATCAAGTTTGAGATCTTTTACCATAGCCATGATAAAGGGTGGCGGCTTGGAAGCAAGAGGGCAAGTAAGCACTCCTCCAAAGAAAACACACACTAGATGAGAGATGGCTACCCTTTAGGATCTTCCTTGTGCTAGCAAGAGATCTCCCCAAAGTTCCTTGTCGTGTGTTTATGATGAGATGTGCTTGGCCGAGAGCTACCTTGTCCAAGAGTCCTCTCTTCGTCGAATGAAGGAGACAAGAGAGTAATTGGCAAATTGCGTTGAGGTTTTTTTTCATTCAAGTCATGGCGTTACACTTCCAAATATGGAAGGTTATCAAGCCATGCGACCACTTGAAGAAAAACCGCCCAAGATGCCTTTAAACCTTGAACCATACGTTCACCCATGTGAACCGGTTCAAGCCGATTAGGTTCAACTCAATTCGGTTCAAAAACCCAAATTAAACCAGCCCAAGCCATGGTCTAGATCTCTATGAACCAAACGGTTCAAGATCTAACCGTTCATCTCTTGATGCTCTTGATCTCTTCGATCTAGCATCCATACTCTCGATCGAAGCTTACCGATCTGAAGCCCTAATCAATCAAACATGATCAGATCAGATCTCACTTACAATCAGAGTCTAATCTCCTTTTAACTGAACTAAAACAATTCAGTCCACACGATCTGACTTAAGTAAGCCATATCATCAAATTGTGCGACCCTAAGGGTTTCCTTTAAATGTCGGTAATGATAACTCACGTTATCACAATCAGTGAGGGGTATCTAGCAACACATCACTATCTCCCGATATAAAGGAAAGAGTCTTCCAAGACTACACCCAAACCACAGCACAAGTGTGAATCATTTCACAAGGCATACATGTTTCCTTTGCCACTGGATGTTCTTATTGGACAAGTGTGTCAAACTTGTAGCTCCAATATGATGAGCATGATTAGATCAGATGAACATAGTCATCTGGGTATGGCCATACACTTTCTCAATCATCTCATATAAGGGGGGCCCCTTTAGAACACCACACTCCTTCCACAAGGAGACGGCAATCCTTTATCTATCACTAGTATCCTAACCTGACTCATGATCATTATCCAAGATAGTCTATAACCATTATCTTTCAAATGATATCGAACTACCTCAAAATAATGACATTCATCATTTAGAAACACAAGTGATCTCAAGTCAAAGGACATGTGCCACTTGATGCAAACAAGGATTATTCACATTGTGACAAGCAATGGAATATCCCAGTAGGGTCTGTCCAGTACATCCAATGTACCCATGAGTCTACATCTTATTCCATGCTCGAAGCATCCTATAAGATTAGAACACATATTAGTCTCAATCATATCAAGGCTGTCTCATGTTCACCAAGATATCTCGACTAAGGACATATAGCCTGTCAGCCTAGCTGAACAGCTTTGAGACATTATTCAGTAGTACACTTATTACTGCAGACAAGGTAACAACCTGAATAATAACCATGCCTTTATAAACACAAAAGTTTATTACATGATACTGTTACAATCCCAAAGGCCTCAAACATTAGCCTTAAGGGCATACCCCAACAATCTCCCACTTGCACTTAATCTAATGGTTGAGAAATCTCAAACCCATATTATTACAGTGCTTCTCATGCTTCTGCTGCGCCAGAGGCTTGGTAAGCGGGTCTGCCAGATTGTCATCTGTATGTACCTTGCAAATTTTGATCTCGCCACGATCAATGATCTCCCGGATCAAGTGAAACCGTCTCTGTATGTGCTTGGACTTCTGGTGCGACCGTGGTTCCTTTGCTTGTGCGATTGCTCCAGTGTTATCACAGAAGATAACCAAAGGATCTGCACTCGAAGGAACAACACCAAGTTCTCTCACGAACTTACGAATCCACACTGCCTCCTTGGATGCTTCCGAGGCTGCAACATACTCGGCTTCTGTTGTGGAATCAGCAACAGTTGACTGTTTGAAACTTTTCCACACCACTGCTCCACCATTCAAGCTAAAAACATAGCCTGATTGCGATCGGAAATCATCCTGGTCCGACTGGAACGAAGCGTCAGTATATCCTTCAATACTGAGTTCTTCCTGACCACCATATATCAAGAACATATCTTTGGTCCTCCGCAGATATTTTAAAATGTTCTTGACTGCAATCCAGTGCGCCACACCTGGATTACTTTGGAACCGACTGGTCACGCTTAACCCGTAAGCGACGTCTGGGCGAGTACACAACATCGCATACATAATGGACCCAATAGCCGAAGCATAAGGCGTATTGTCCATTTCATCTTTCTCAGTCTGTGTTTGTGGACACTGACTCTTCGAAAGATTCAGACCATGTCTGACTGGAAGATATCCACGTTTAGAATTCTCTAAATGGAATCTTTCCAGGACTTTATCGATGTAAGTACTCTGGCACAGCCCGAGAAGCCTCTTAGATCTATCTCTGTAGATCTTCACACCTAGTACATAGGCTGCTTCTCCTAAATCTTTCATCTGGAAACATTTTCCTAACCATGCTTTAACAGCATGCAGTTCAGGAATATCATTTCCAATGATTAAGATATCATCGACGTAGAGGACTAGGAAAATAATCACGCTCCCACTAAACCTCTTATATACACACGGGTCATCTTCGTTCTTGATGAAACCAAACTCAGAGATTGATTCATCAAAACGAATATTCCAGCTTCTAGATGCTTGTTTAAGTCCATAAATGGACTTCTTTAACTTGCATATTTTATGACGATCTGATGGATTCGTGAAACCTTCAGGTTGTGTCATATACACATCCTCATCCAGATTTCCATTAAGGAAAGCTGTTTTCACATCCATCTGCCAGATCTCATAATCGTAATATGCAGCTATCGCGAAAAGAATCCGAATAGACTTAAACATGGCTACAGGTGAGAAAGTTTCATCATAATCTATCCCGTAGATTTGTTTGAAACCTTTCGCAACTAGCCTGCCTTTATAGGTAACCACGTTACCATCCATGTCAATCTTCTTCTTGAAGATCCATTTACAGCCTATAGGGATTACTCCCGGAGGCGGATCAACCAAATCCCAGACTTGGTTATCTGACATGGAGTCCATCTCGGCTCGCATAGCATCAAGCCATCTAGCTGACTCCGGTCCACTGACCGCATCCGCATAAGTGAGGGGTTCATCATTATCAATGATGTAGACTCCGTCATAGCGCTCAGGCTGTCGACGGATCCTTCCCGATCTTCGCGGTTCCCGTGATATCTGAGCCTCAGGTTGTTCAGTAACCTGATCTACCGGGTCAGGCTCATCCAACTGTGCTTGACTACTTTGTCCTTCCTCTGGATTCTCATCCAGTTTTATTTCTCTCCCACTGGCCTCTTGCAGAAGAAACTCCTTCTCAAGAAATATGGCCGTCCGAGCAACAAATACTTTGTTCTCTTTGGGGTCGTAGAAATAATAACCCTTAGTTTCCTTAGGGTACCCGACAAATATACATTTCTCAGATCTGCTCTCCAGTTTCCCAGAGGCGAGCTTTTTGATATAAGCCTCGCAACCCCAGATCCTGATAAATGTCAAGCTCGGCTGTTTCCCATACCATAACTCATATGGCGTCTTAGAAACTGCCTTGGATGGCACTCGGTTTAGTACCTTTGCAGCTGTTTCCAGTGCAAAACCCCAAAAGGAGTAAGGTAGAGTAGCCTGACTCATCATAGAACGAACCATATCAAGTAACGTTCTATTTCTCCTCTCGGACACACCATTCCATTGCGGTGTTCCTGGCGGAGTGAGCTGTGAGATAATCCCACACTCCTTTAGATAGTCAGTAAACGCATGACTTAGGTATTCTCCACCTCGATCTGAGCGAAGTGCCTTGATATTTCGGCCTAGCTGATTTTGTACTTCATTCTTGAACTCTTTGAACTTGTCAAAAGATTCACTTTTATGTCTCATTAAATAGACATACCCATACCTACTGAAATCATCAGTAAAGGTAATGAAGTACTGATAGCCACCTCTAGCATGTTTACTAAATGGCCCACACACATCACTGTGTATGAGGTCAAGTAAACCTGAAGCCCTTTGACCTTTATTAAGAAAAGGTGACTTCGTCATTTTACCCATCAAACAAGCTTTGCATGTATCAATCTCCTCATAGGAGAATGATCCCAGCAGTCCATGATCATGCAACCGCTTAATGCGTTTCTCGTTTATATGGCCTAAACGACTATGCCATAGCAAGGTGCTGTCATCAGCATTCTTGGCTTTCTTATTATCAATGTTATGTAGAACTTTCCATGTCCAACATGTATAACCCATTGTTAATTGAACCAGTAGCATAAACAATATTACCATAAGATAAAACACACTTTGAAATGTTGCATTCAAAGGCAAATCCTTTCCTGACAAGAGCAGGAATGGAGATAATATTTTTAGTTATACTGGGAACAAAATAACAACTGTTTAGTTCCAATACAAGTCCAGATGGTAAAGAAATGAAATAGTCTCCTACAGCAACAGCAGCAACCCGTGCCCCGTTTCCAACGCGTAGGTCTACCTCATGCTGTCCCACCTGCCTTCTTCTCTTGAGTTCCTGTACATTTGAACAAATGTGAACTCCACATGCAGTGTCCAACACCCATGAAATAGAAGAAGATGAAACCATGACTTCCGTCACGTATATACCTGAGCCAGAAGCGATGCTTCCCCTCTTGTCTCCTTGGAGCGCTTTACAGTCCTTTTTCCAGTGACCCAGCTGGCCACAGTGGAAACACCTGTTGTCCTTGGACCGCTTCACCTTCTGTTTCAGAGCCTTACTGTAGTTCTTGACAGGGGCCTTGCCCTTCTTCCCCTTCTTCTTGTTCCTGGAAGGAACCATCAAGACAGAGGTTGAAGGCTTTCCCTTCAGAGTTTCCTCAGTAGTCAAGAGCATATTCAGCAGCTCTGCCGGAGTACAATCGATTTTGTTCATATTAAAGTTAATGATGAACGCATCGAAAGAGGGCAGGAGAGACTGCAGAATTATGTCTACAGCAAGCTCCTGGTTAATGGTATGCCCCAGTTTCTCTAGAGCCTCCTTGTGCCCAATCATCTTGAGCACGTGAGCTCCAACTGGGCTCCCTTCAGCCAGTTTGCTCTGAAAGAAGAGCTTTGTCAGATTATAGCGTTCTGTCCTCGCCTGTGCAGCATACAGCATCTTGAGGTTCGCTATAATCTCTATAACCGACATATCCTCATGCTGACGCTGCAGCGGTGGCGTCATAGACGCTAGCATCAGGCAAGCGACATCAATGCTATCATTAACATGCTTTTCATAGGCTTCACGAACCGCCCTTGCGGCGTTCGCAGCGGGTTGAGGCGGCACTGCCGTCTCGAGGACATACAGTTTCCTCTCTGCCTTAAGAACGATCTTAAGGTGTCCGAACCAGTCAGAGAAGTTCGGCCCAGAAAACTTCTCCCTTTCCAGTAGGGATCGCACATTGAAGCTCATGGTGTTCGTTGCTGCAGGAATCTACAACAATGCAAGAACAGCAAGGTCAGTATCAATGTTCAGAATCAATCCAGGCCTTAAGAAAGATTCTTTTCTCACTATTTTGTCTGACTGAAAAATCCAGTAAACAGTCCGAAAGAGTAACACTCTTTTAGTGAGATGGGATCCAGATTTCATACTTGGTCTCCGCGTCCCGCTCAGGCGAGATAAGATGCACAGAGATGACAAGCACTAATTTCTGGTAGGCTGTCCCAGCCAATCGCCAACCCGTGCGATTCCCCTTCATCTGGGCAATCCAGCAGACTGTGCCAACTGAGTTGGTACAACACAGTCTCTGATCCCACAGATGGCTGTCTCCATGCGCTACCATATGCGCCACATATGTAGCCTACATGGTCAAGCTGACCCGACCTACTCCCTGGACCACCACGTGCTATGCTGAGCAACGAGAAGCGATAAATCCCTTCTCTGTAACACGCAGGTGAAATCCCGCACCGTCTGAAGATAGATGGACGTGCCCACTGAGTGGGTACAACACGGCTCCAACGATAATTAGAACAGTGAGGTTTCGCGTCAGAAGGCTTACGAGCTTGATATGTTAGCGTTGGATTTTAACGGTCCTTTTATCTTCTTCACTATCATGCAATTCCTATGGTGATAGCAGAAGATAAACTCATGCAGTTCTAATTATATAAGCAATAAAAAGAAAGCATGGATCTTATGTGGTAAAAGCCCAAAGCCTAAGTAAGACCTTAAGATACTTAAGTCTTCACTTGCTCTTCTTGGGACTTTTGCATCTCATCTGGTCCATCCCAGGGCCCTAGCGCCAAGAGCACCTCAGGTGCGCCACCAGCTGAATGCCCCTCTAGGATGTGTGCCTTTGTGCTCTTGTCTAATCAAATACAATTTGATCTATCTAGACAAGTTTGACTCACAGGTCAATTATACAATCAATTAATTACGAATGTGATTCGCAGATCACAATACAAATTAATTTACAAGTTTAATTCCAGGCACGCAGGCCCCAGCACAGCACACATTAGGGCAATCCACATAAGATTAAATAAACAAGCATCATGGCATCATTCAATCAACATGTGATCCATTACAAAGAAAATAAAATTTTTGAAAACCCCATTGGCATCAATTTTAATTTTCTTATAAGCCCTACAACCTTACAATGGTCCATTGATAGGGATCCACTCATCCAACTAGTCAGATCCACTGCCCTTGCATGCACCAAGTCCTAACTGACTCGAGTTGACCTAATGGTCAACCATGCATGTGCCAAGGGCTGAACAACCCTCATGAGTTCTGGCAAGCGGGTGTGACCCCGGGCCTAACTCATGTGTGTTCACTGAGTTGTCTCAACCAGACCTCGCTACACGCCTAAGATGCAATCGACCTATGGCCACCTCGTGCTTGCGCACAGGTGCCATCTGGTCGATCCATCTAGGCTGTCAGATGGTCTGATCAGACTATTGGATCTAACTTAGAGGTGACTTCAACCCCATCAACCCATCTAAGGGTTTATAGTAGGCGCCACTTAGATCTAGTGAGGCGCGCAAGATGTAATGAATTTTACAAAGACATTCAACAAGCGCCATCAAGAAACATGCGCCAAGAATCATACAAGTAATAACATGTAGTTTCGCATGTTGACATTAGATCTATCCATTAGCGCAAACATGTGATATCAATCATGCGCCAACATCTAATGACTAGCATGTATTCATGGTGATGATAGATCTACAACAATGGCGCAAACATGGATCACTAAAGCAATCATAAGATTCATGCATAACCTGCTCTGATACCAATTGAAGAGTCCCCTTCAAGGGGGAGCGCAGGCAGATAAAACCCCTTTCCAGAGGGGGGGCGAACCCTAGAGCATGCGGAAAATGTACTCTTCTAGGGTTTCAATAAAATCGTTTGCATGAACACATATATATGATCAACTTTATATGTATTGCAAAGATCAAGTTTGAGATCTTTTACCATAGCCATGATAAAGGGTGGCCGCTTGGAAGCAAGATGGCAAGTAAGCACTCCTCCAAAGAAAACACACACTAGATGAGAGATGGCTACCCTTTAGGATCTTCCTTGTGCTAGCAAGAGATCTCCCCAAAGTTCCTTGTCGTGTGTTGATGATGAGATGTGCTTGGCCGAGAGCTACCTTATCCAAGAGTCCTCTCTTCGTCGAATGAAGGAGACAAGAGAGTAATTGGCAAATTGCATTGAGGTTTTTCTTCATTCAAGTCATGGCGTTACACTTCCAAATATGGAAGGTTATCAAGCCATGCGACCACTTGAAGAAAAACCACCCAAGATGCCTTTAAACCTTGAACCATACGTTCACCCATGTGAACCGGTTCAAGCCGATTAGGTTCAACTCAATTCGGTTCAAAAACCCAAATTAAACCAGCCCAAGCCATGGTCTAGATCTCTATGAACCAAACGGTTCAAGATCTAACCGTTCATCTCTTGATGCTCTTGATCTCTTCGATCTAGCATCCATACTCTCGATCGAAGCTTACCGATCTGAAGCCCTAATCAATCAAACATGATCAGATCAGATCTCACTTACAATCAGAGTCTAATCTCCTTTTAACTGAACTAAAACAATTCAGTCCACACGATCTGACTTAAGTAAGCCATATCATCAAATTGTGCGACCCTAAGGGTTTCCTTTAAATGTCGGTAACGATAACTCACGTTATCACAATCAGTGAGGGGTATCTAGCAACACATCACTGTCTCCCGATATAAAGGAAAGAGTCTTCCAAGACTACACCCAAACCACAGCACAAGTGTGAATCATTTCACAAGGCATACATGTTTCCTTTGCCACTGGATGTTCTTATTGGACAAGTGTGTCAAACTTGTAGCTCCAATATGATGAGCATGATTAGATCAGATGAACATAGTCATCTGGGTATGGCCATACACTTTCTCAATCATCTCATATAAGGGGGGCCCCTTTAGAACACCACACTCCTTCCACAAGGAGACGGCAATCCTTTATCTATCACTAGTATCCTAACCTGACTCATGATCATTATCCAAGATAGTCTATAACCATTATCTTTCAAATGATATCGAACTACCTCAAAATAATGACATTCATCATTTAGAAACACAAGTGATCTCAAGTCAAAGGACATGTGCCACTTGATGCAAACAAGGATTATTCACATTGTGACAAGCAATGGAATATCCCAGTAGGGTCTGTCCAGTACATCCAATGTACCCATGAGTCTACATCTTATTCCATGCTCGAAGCATCCTATAAGATTAGAACACATATTAGTCTCAATCATATCAAGGCTGTCTCATGTTCACCAAGATATCTCGACTAAGGACATATAGCCTGTCAGCCTAGCTGAACAGCTTTGAGACATTATTCAGTAGTACACTTATTACTGCAGACAAGGTAACAACCTGAATAATAACCATGCCTTTATAAACACAAAAGTTTATTACATGATACTGTTACAATCCCAAAGGCCTCAAACATTAGCCTTAAGGGCATACCCCAACACATATGACATGTGCATAGTATTTTTATACTTGAAATTTAATTTACCTATCTTTGCTTGATGAAAATTTTTATAAATAGAATTTGATGATATTTATTTAACTAAGATTTGCTCCAACTCCTCTAGTTGAGTAATTTAAAGTCATCAGTTATATTATACCACGAGTTGGTATACTTTAAGTCTGTTGCGATCGAGTAACAGGGGAGAAATTTTAAAAATAAATATCTATCCCTCTTGCAGAAAGATCGATAACGACTTAAATACCATGCCACTAGCCGGCTTTCTCCATAGTTGATTTGTTTAAAAAAAAGAAGAAAAGAAAAAAAATAAAAAATAAAAATGGAGAAAAAGATAAAGTTGTAGGTTAAGTGGACAACTCTGCGCACTTTATGATTGAAACTATGAGTTAAATTATACTGCTCTGTGGTATACTTTAAACAATGTAATGATGCTAACAGGAAATAACATATAATCGTTTAAAGACCAAATTGCTCTAAAAATCTCTATCTTTAACATCACCAAGATTCTTGAAATAAATTTTTGTCTATTGAGTAATGTGGATTTATTAAGTTGAGAGTATTTGATACTTAGTACGTGAAGAATCAATGATATGACATGAACTGTGAATTTTATCTTTCTTAGATTGTAAACTCTTGAGAATTTATCTCTATTATGATTTTTCTTAAAATTACTTAAGTTCTGAAAATTTGATTGCTTAAATTGTCGACTGAGGACATTATTAAAGGAAATAACGAATGAGATTTTTCCTTATCTTTACATTCTCTATACATACTCTATACATATCATAGTATTGCTTGAGGACAAGCAAAGTTTAAAGTCTAGGGTATTTGATGAGTTGCATTTACACCATATTTTTGTCTATATTTTATACTATATTTTAGGCTTAATTTATGATTTTATACTAATTTTAGGCATTTTTTGCTTCACTTGCTATAGAATCTTCACTTTTCTTGATTTTATTGAAAATGTAGGTAAAACAGCATAAAAATGATGGATTTCGAGAGTTTTGAGGCCATAATATGATTCCCAAGGAGATCACGAGCTTACACGTCAAATTTGGATCGAAAATGGTGAAGAATTCAACTTTCACGGCCCTGGCCGTAATTCTGGGTCAGTGGTAATTCCGCGTTGAGCGAAAGGCGAAAAACGGTTAAGTTAAATAATGCACAAAAACTTTCACGGGTGAGGCCGTGAATCCATCACGGTCCATGACACTTTCTATGTACAAAGCGTTGTACACATAGAAAGATTTACGGCCTTGACCGTAAACGCATCACGGGCCGTAAAAATTGCCACCTGACTAGTTTTTCACTTGATTCTCCACCGATTCAAACCGGATTTGAACCAAACTTTGCAGAAACGTTCCTTGAGGGGTTTTGAACCAGTCTAACTATAAACGATCAGATTTTTTGAGGATTAAGGGAGTTTTTTTCGAACGAAGAACATCGGCGGCGGTGACAAAGGGCGAAACTCAATTTCTGAGCGGATTCCGACAAGATTTCATCCAAAAGATCAGTTTGATTACATCATCTTCATCGTCAGATCGAGAGGAAGCACGTTAAATTGTTGTTTTAGTGATTTTTTTGCAAAATTTTATGAGATTCCTACTTGTTCATCATACAAACATATTTTCCTTTAAGAACATGAGTGAGTAGATCTTAATTTTGGGATTAAGGGCTTAGCCCGCTGACAATTATGAATTGATCAATATTCATGCTCTTTCTATATGAATGTATTATCATGATTTGATTGAATTCGTGTTACTTCGTAATTTACCTTGGCCACGTATATTTGCGTATTAGACGTTGCGAGAAGTACCGAGAGATGAATCGCAACGTCCGATCTAATTCAATCGAACCTACGAATCCAATCACAGGAGTAGATTGGATTTGTCTGAAGGATTTAACCAGCTTTTCATAGAACTTAATGGGTTTGGTTAGGTTAACTGTCACGAGAGTAGGGAGTTAACATAATTAAACACCGTATTATGCTCCAGGAGGAGGTAGTATGTACATTAGGAAAAGTTCCTTTCATGATAGATATTTTCTATTGATTGAGTAAGCTTTAAATGATTCATACTTGTTAGTGTGGTGAACCCATGACATCCCGATCTTTTTAAATTTGAATCTTCTTTAACGTTGCTTTTGAATTGTTCCTGCTTAGAAGTTCAACAAAACCAATTATTAGTTTTGCCTAGATTTAACAAGTCAAAGAGTCGGTACTTAACTACGTAATCCTAGTTGGGAACGATATCTTTTTATTACTTCGATAATTCCGTGTACTTGCGGAACATATCAGTTGTAGATCAAGTTCATAAAAGTAGATAAAATTACCTCTATGAGCCAGTCAATGAGAATAGCTCGCATTTTTTCATTAATGTCAAATAGGTGGGACAAGTAATCAGATTTACACAACTAGAAACCTGCATAGGAAAGCATTTGTCACACTTCAATCAAAGGCGAAAGTCTGAAAACAAGGAACACAATTTCACCACAAGGTGAGAAAACTAATGATGAGGAATAGCAGCAACTGCTTCTGCATAAGTTTTGCTTCACTCTACGAAGTCATTTTTCACCTCAGTTTTTCGATAAAAGCTGTAAATATCTTCTACATAATCTACAATAGCAAGTGGATTAGTAGAATAACAGCTATTAATGTCCTTAACTATCCCAACAACAAGATCCTCCATATCAACTTCCTTATGTTCAATGTTGTCCTACATCATTAATTGAAATAATCTTATAGATAAAGCATACCTACTGTCATAATAAAAATCACTCTTGAGAAGAAAAATGGTAATTAAAGAACAAACCATATCTTCCACTTCTTCAACCATTGGCAAAGTTATATCATTACTCGAACTATAATCTTCCACATCAATTGTAGTGTAAGTATCCAAAATACCAGATATGATGTCTACTGAAGGGACTAGCTGCTCATATCGGCTCTCGTATGTAAATTGTTCATGATGTCTACTAATTCCCTAAATGAGGTTGAAATCCTCAGTACAAGAAACAATCACAAAATAGAAGCTAAGTTAAATTTTAGAAGATACACTTTTACTTTCTGATAATTCGTGGATTTGCTATTCTATCTAGTATATCATTTCATCAATAAGATACAGTCAGCTGAGAAGCTGAAATAGATGGAGAAAGAATCTAGAAGTAAAGTTTTAGTATCAACCTTGTCGCAGGTCGTGCAGCAACAAAACTCCTTCCTTCCAAATTACTCTAGCTGTTGAAGGATAAGATCATTAGATAAGTTAGATCAAAGAAGGGAGAGTAAATAAAAGAGGAAAGGCTGCAGGTTGAAGAATAAGAATCTAGAAGTAAAGTTTCAGTTTCAACCTTGTCGTAGGTCGAGGGAGGTTTGTGAGTTTCCACAGCAGATCAAGGGATGGATTGGTGTCCTTCCAGTAACATGCACAAGGAGATCTGGAGAGGAGTAGGTAGATCTGCCGGCGAGCAGGCAGAGCTAGAGAAAAAGCAGCACCGAGATCTCTAGGTGAAAGGCGGCGACGATGGAGATCTGGAGAGGAGTTGACGATGGAGATCTGGAGAGGAGTTGACGATGGAGATAGAAGGCGGCTACTGGGGCGTCGAGGGTATAGGGCCGACGGCGAACAGCTTTCGGTCGGAGAGGCCTCTCGGAAGGATGCCGGAGTGGAGATCGGGCTATGATGGAACCGGCAATGAACAACGCAATGCGAGTGAATGTCGGGTAAAATGGTTACTGTAGAGAGGAAGCCGCTGCTTCTGCGCCAAAGCTACCCTTGTCCCGCTTTTGCACTACAGAGCTGAGAAGAGTTGAGAAGCCGTGCCCCAAACCCTCGAGCTGAGAAGAGTAGAGAAGACTTGTTGCCACTAGAGGAAGGGTGACAATCTTCAAGGGGCAGTGCCAAGAGGAGAGGTTGGTGTCTAGGGTTGAGTGGGGAGAAGAAATCTTAGGTAGATAGGGTTCAGAGGGAAGTGCATACCCATATGCATCCCCTAGACCCTCATTATATAGAGTTTAAGTCACGGGTCCTACTTCTTAAGTCACGAATAAATCTATTAAATTTATTCTATTATTTGAATATAAATATTCAATTATGCACTTAATCTATGGAACCCTCTATATTACGCTAAATAAAGTCGACAAACCACCAAACTAATCCAGTGTCTTTTTATATCACTTGACCTGTTTACTAGAACTAGTTAATCGAGGTCAAATGTGGTCACCTGAAGGTCAACTGATCTCAAAGCATTATCCAACTCTATATGATCATCTCCAACTCATCAAATACATCGGCGATGCATAGGACTCCTAGATAGATCTGAATCATCCAGAGATTCGATCAAAGGCTATCTAATTAATATGAGATCTTGAGTGTCTAGGTGTGCGACCTTGTAGATTCCTTTGATGTTGGCAGTGATGACCTTATCATCACAAGCAGTGAGTCACACCTAATAGTATATCGCTATTACCCAAGTCATTGGAATGGATGTCATCATTGACAACCCCTAAATTACAACAAAGTATATGTGCATTTTATGTCCCTTTGCCAGGCTAACATCTAGATTGGACAGGTGTGTCACACTTGTTTAACCCAATCAAATGGTCATGACTTAATCAGGCATAACTTAGGTGTGGCCACACACTTTCAGTCATGCATCCATATGGGGGGCCCAAAAACATCAAGCTTCCACTTAAGGAATAGGCAATTCCTCTATTGGCAAGATAAATCTCTAACATGGCTTATAATATATCCAATGACAACTATTATGACCTCCCTACTACTATGACGCATTAGGTTATATCAAAGCATACCTCTTACTATATAGAAATACAATCTCCCTCAAGTCAAAGGGCAAATGCACCTCTATCACTGTGAATTTTAACTTGAGACACAAAGTTAAAACTTCATGGTGGGTCGATCCAATATATCTACTTTGATATACTCATATGTATGTGTTTAGCACCTCGTGCTTAACCAATGTATAAACTAGTCTTACCTGCACCATAGTGATACGTTCCGCAAGTGCACAAAATTATCGAAGTAATAAAAAGATATCGTTCCCAATGAGGATTACGTAGTTAAGTACCAACTCTTTGACTTGTTTAAATCTAGGCAAAACTAATAAGTGGTTGTGTTGAACTTCTGAGCACGAACAATTCAAAAGCAACGTTAAAGAGGATTCAAATTCTAAAAGATCAGGATGTCATGGGTTCACCACATTGACAAGTATGAATCATTTAAAGATAACTCAATCAATAGAAAATATCTATCATGAAAGGAACTTTTCCTAATGTACATATTACCTCCTCCCGAAGTGTAATATGGTGTTTAATTAAGTTAACTCCCTACTCTCGTGACAGTTAACCTAACAAAACCCATTAAGTTCTATGAAATGTGTTAGGGTATGCCCTTAAGGCTAATGTTTGAGGCCTTGGGTTATTGTCAGTATCATGTATAAACTAAATATATATATATATATATATATATATATATATATATATATATATATATATATATATATATATATATTTTAAAGGCAATTGTTGTTATTCAGATTGTTACATAATCTGCTGTTATATGTATACTTCTGAGTAATGTCTCAATGATGTTCAGTTTAGCTGACATTCAGTATTGTCCTTAGTCGAGATATCTTGGTGAACGTGAGACAGCCTTGGTATGATTGAGACTAATATGTGTTCTAATCTTATAGGATGCTTCGAGCATGGAATAAGATTTAGACACATAGGTGCATTGGATGTACTGGACTGACCCTTCTCAGGATATTCAATTGTTTGTCACAATGTGAATAATCCTTGTATGCAAGCAAGTGGTATATTCCCTCTGACTTGAGATCACTTGTGTTTCTAAGTGATGATTGACATTATCTTGAGGTAGTTCCATATCGTTTGAAAGATGATGATTAAGGATTATCTTGGATAGTGGGCATGAGTCATGTTAGGGTACTTGTGATAGATATAGGATTGCCTCTCCTGGTTGGAGTGTGATGTTCTAAGGGGGCCCTATGGATGAAATGGTTGAGAATGTGTATGGCCATACCCAGACGACTATGTTCATCTGATCTAACCATTTTCATCATGTTGGAATCACAGGCTTGACACGCTTGTCCGACGAGAACATCCAGTGGCAAAGGGAAACATATATACCAAGTGAATGAGATTCACACTTGTGCTGTGGTTTGGGAGTAGTCTTGGAAGACTCTTTCCTTCATATTGGAAGACAGTGATGTGTTGCTAGATACCTCTCTCTGGTCGTGATAATGTAAGTTATCGTTACCGACATTGAAGGAAACCCTTAGGGTCGCACAATTTGATGATATGGCTTACTTATGTCAGATCGTGTGGACTGGAATTATTCTAGTTCAGTTTAAAGGAATTTAAGCTCTGATTAAAAGTGAGATCTAGTCTAATCATGTTTGATTGATTAGGACATGTGATCGGTAAGCTTTGATCGGAGGATTGAAGCTTGATCGTAAAGATCAGGGGTTCAATGTGATGTGTGGTTAGATCTTGAGGCATTTGGTTCAAAGAAGATTATAACCAGGGCTGGTTTGATTTGGTGCTTGAACCAAATTGAGATTGAACCGGTTCACTTGTGAACGCATGGTTCAATTAAAAGGGGAGTTTTCGATCACTTAAAGGGAGTTATGGAGGGAGTTACAAATTCGGTTCTTACTGTTGGGGTATGCCCTTAAGGCTAATGTTTGAGGCCTTGGGGATTATATCAGTATCATGTATAAACTCTAGGTTTATAAAGGCAATGGTTGTTATTCAGGTTGTTCCATTATCTGCCGCTATATGTATACTTTTGAATAATGTCTCAATGTTGTTCAGCTTGGCTGACATGCAGTATTGTCCTTAGTCGAGATATCTTGGTGAACATGAGACAGCCTTGATATGATTGAGACTAATATGTGTTCTAATCTTATAGGATGCTTCGAGCATGGAATAAGATGTAGACTCATGGGTATATTGGATGTACTGGACAGACCCTACTTAGGATATTCAATTGCTTGTCACAATGTGAATAATCCTTATATGCAAGCAAGTGGCATATTTCCTCTGACTTGAGATCACTTGTGTTTCTAAATGAGGATTGGCATTGTCTTGAGGTAGTTCAATATCATTTGAAAAATAATGGTTATAGACTATCTTGGATAATGAACATGAGTCATGTTAGGGCGCTAGTGATAGATATAGGATTGCCTTCTCCTTGATTGGAGTGTGATGTTCTAAAGGGGTCCCTGGGTGAGATGATTGAGAAAGTGTATGGCCATACCCAGATGACTATGTTCATCTGATCTAATCATTCTCATCATGTTGGAGTTACAGGCTTGACACACTTGTCCAACGAGAACATCCAGTGGCAAAGGAAACATGTATGCCTAGTGAATTGAATTCACACTTGTGCTATGGTTTGGGTGTAGTCTTGGAAGACTCTTTCCTTTATATCGGGAGACAGTGATGTGTTGCTAGATACCCCTCTCTGTTCGTGATAACGTAAGTTATCGTTACCGACATTTAAAGGAAACCCTTAGGGTCGCACAATTTGATGATATGGCTTACTTATGTCAGATCGTGTGGACTGAATTGTATTGGTTCAGTTTAAAGGAGTTTACACTCTGATTGTAAGTGAGATCTGGTCTGATCATGTTTGATTGTTTAGGGCTTGAGATCGGTAAGCTTCGATCGAGAGAACTGATGCTAGATCGATGAGATCAAGAGCATCAAGAGATGTGTGGTTAGATCTTGAGCCATTTGGTTTTATATGATCTAGACCAAGGCTTGGTTTGATTTGGTCTTTGAACCAAATATAATTGAACCGGCTCATCACATGAGCGCATGGTTCAAAAGGAGTTTGCGGTTGGTTCATGAATGCATGAACGCATGAAGTGATGACTTGCTATTTTTGGAAGTCATGGTTTCCAAAATAGACTTCACACCTCACGTTCGAGATGAACGCTCGCCTCTCTTCTCTTTTCGACGCCTCTCTCGTGTGAGCAGAGTCTTCACACCAAGGAGGTTGTGTGACAAGCAAAAGACATCATCACATTCCTTTCACACGATCAGGAGACCTTGGATCTTTGCTAGCACAAGGAACGCCAAGGAGTAGGCGATCAATCATCTTGTGTGCGCACGCTTTGGAGGAGAGCTACTTTGTTCTCTGCTTCCAAGTCACCATCCAAGAAATGGCATTGGTATGATCTCTCTTTTGATCTATACAAGTTTTACAAGTTGATCATATATTCATGCTAATCGATTCTTAGAAACCCTAGCTTCCGCTATGCAAAATTTTACATATTAGGGTTTCGCCCCCTTTCAATTGGTATCAGAGGATGGTTTCTGTATGAATCATATGATTGCTTTGTGTGATCCATGGTTGCGATATGTAGATCTAAACCTAAGCAACATGCAAAAATACATGCTAGTTATGAAATGTTGGCGCATGTATGATTTTCATGTTTATACATGTTACTTATTGGCGCATGATGTTTGTTTGCGCTTTGTTAAAATGTTTTTGTCAAAACTTGTAACATCTTGCACGACTCACTTAGATCAATAAGCGCCTACTTTAAAAACTTAGACGGGTTATTAGGGTTGAAGTCGTCGTCTAGTCTAGACCCTACAGTCTAATCAGACCATCTGACAGCCTAGACGGGTCGACCAGATGGCACCTATGCGCAAGCATGAGGTGGCTATAGGTCGACCGCAGAAAGGCGTGTAGCGATGTCTGATTGAGACAACCAATGAACACTCATGATTAAGGCCCGGGGTCACACCCGCTTGCCAGAAATCATGAGGGACGTTCAGCCCTTAAAGCATGCATTGTTGACCATAAGGTCGACTCAAGTCGGTTATGACTTGGTGCATGCAAGGGCAGTGGGTCTGACTAGGTCTGATGAGTGGATCCCTATTAATGGACCGTTGTAAGGTAGTAGGGCACATAAGGAAATAAAATTGATGCCAATGGGATTTTCAAAAATTTTATTTTCTTGATTGGATCACACGATGTTTGTATAACATGATTGAATGTCTATTTCATCTTATGTGGGCTGCCCAATTTTAATGTGTGCTGTGCTGGGGCCTGCGTGCCTGAATCAATATTGTACATTATTTATTGTGATCTGCGCATCACATTTTAATTAATTGATAATGTGTAATTGACCTGCGAGTCAAATCATGTCTAGATAAATTAAAATGTAATTTAATCAGACATGAGCTCAGAGCACACATGGCAGAGGCGCATGCAGCAAGTGGCTTCACCAGTGGAAGGTCTAGGGTTCGACTCTAGGACAGGCGCATTTTACCTGGTGGGCGCATCTCAGCTGCACAGGGCGCTTGGACTCGGGTTGGGCCAGATGAAATGCTAAAGTCCCATGAATAGCTCAAGTGAAGACTTAAGTTAATTTAAGGTCTAACTTAGGCTTAATGGGTCTAACTTAGGCTTAATGGGCTTTTACCACATAAGATCATCATGCTTTCTATTTAATGTTTAAGTAAATTTAATATCTGCATGATTTATTCTTCTGCTATCGCCATAGGATATGCATGATAGTAAGAAGATAAAAGGACCGTTAAAATCCAACGTTGAATATCAAGCACGTAAGCCTTCTGACGCGAAACCTCACTGTTCTGACTATCGTTGGGGCCGTGTTGTACCCACTCAGTGGGCACGCCCATCTATCTTTAGACGGTGTGTGATTACACCTGCGTGTTACAGAGAAGGGATTTATCGCTTCTCGTTGCTCAGCATAGCACGTGGTGGTCCAGGGAGTAGGTCAGGTCAGCTTGACCATGTGGGCTACATATTGAGTATATGTTAGCCATATGGAGGCAGCCATCTGTGGGATCAGAGACTGTGTTGTACCAACTCAGTTGGCACAGTCTGCTGGATTGCCCAAATGAAGGGGAATCGCACGGGTTGGCGATTGGCAGGGAATGCCTACCAGAGATTAGTGCTTGTACTCTCTGTGCATCTTATCTCGCCTGAGCGGGATGCGGAGACCAAGTATGAAATCTGGATCCCATCTCACTAAAAGAGTTTTACTCTTTCGGACTGTTTTACTGGATTTTTCAGTCAGATAAAATAGTGAGAAAAGAATCATTCTTAAGTCCTGGATTGATTCTAACATTGATACTGACCTTGCTGTTCTTGCAATGTTGTAGATTACTGCAGCAACGAACACCACAGCGTTCAATGTGCGATCCTTACTGGAAAGGGAGAAGTTTGCTGGGCCAAACTTCTCAGACTGGTACGGACACCTTAAGATTGTTCTTAAGGCTGAGAGGAAACTGTATGTCCTCGAGACGGCAATACCGCCTCAACCTGCTGCGAACGCCACAAGGGCGGTTCGGGAAGCTTATGAGAAGCATGTCAATGATAGCATTGATGTCGCTTGCCTTATGCTTGCGTCTATGACGCCAGAGCTTCAGCGTCAACATGAAGATTTATCTGCTATTGAAATTATAGCAAATCTCAAGATGCTGTATGCTGCACAGGCAAGGACTGAACGCTATAACTTGACAAAACTTTTCTTTCAGAGCAAACTGACTGAAGGGAGTCCAGTGGGAGCTCACGTACTCAAGATGATTGGGTACAAGGAGGCTCTAGAGAAACTGGGACACACCATCAATCAGGAGCTTGTTGTAGACATTATCCTGCAGTCTCTCCCGGCATCTTTCGATCCGTTCATCATTAATTTTAATATGAACAAGATCGACTGTACCCCGGCAGAGTTACTGAACATGCTCTATACTATAGAGCAAACTCTTGAAAAGGGAAAGCCTTCATCCTCTGTCTTGATGATTCCTTCAAGGAACAAGAAGAAGGGGAAGAAGGGCAAAGCCCCTGTCAAGAGCTACAACAAGGCTCTGAAACAAAAGATCAAGCGGTCGAAGGAATACAGATGTTTCCATTGTGGCCAGTTGGGTCACTGGAAGAAGGACTGTAAAGCGCTCCAAGGAGATAAGAAGGGAAGCAAGGCTTTCGCTTCTAGCTCAGGTATTTTCATGACTGAAGTCATGGTATCTTCTTCTTCTATTTCATGGGTGTTGGACACTGCATGTGGAGTTCACATTTGTTCAAATGTACAGGAACTCAAGAGAAGAAGACAGGTGGGACAACATGAGGTGGACCTACGAGTTGGAAATGGGGCACGGGTTGCTGCTGTTGCTGTAGGATAATATTACATCTCTTTACCATCTGGTCTTGTATTAGAACTGGACAATTGTTATTTTGTACCGAGCATAACTAAGAATATTATCTCTATTCCTGCTCTTGTCAGGAAAGGGTTTTCCTTTGAATGCAAAACTTTAAAGTGTTGTATTTCATTAGATAATATTGTTTATGCTACTGGGTCGATTAACAATGGGTTATTCATGTTGGACATGGAATGTTCTGTACAACAGATTGATAATAAGAAAGCCAAGTATGCTGATGACAGCACCTTGCTATGGCATAGTCGTTTAGGCCATATTAACAAGAAGCGCATTAAGCGGTTGCATAAATATGGACTGCTGGGATCATTCTCCTATGAGGAGCTTGATACATGCAAAGCTTGTTTAATGGGTAAAATGACGAAGTCTCCTTTTTCTAATAAAGGTCAAAGGGCTTCGGGTTTACTTGACCTCATTCACAGTGATGTGTGTGGGCCATTTAGTAAACATGCCAGAGGTGGCTATTCATACTTCATTACCTTTACTGATGATTTCAGTAGGTATGGTTATGTCTATCTAATGAGACATAAAAGTGAATCTTTTGACAAGTTCAAAGAGTTCAAAAATGAAGTACAAAATCAGCTAGGCCAAAATATCAAGGCACTTCGCTCAGATCGAGGTGGAGAATACTTGAGTCGAGAGTTTACTGACTATCTGAAGGAGTGTGGGATTATCTCACAGCTCACTCCGCCAGGAACACCACAATGGAATGGTGTGTCCGAGAGGAGAAACAGAACCTTACTGGATATGGTTCGTTCAATGATGAGTCAGGCTACTCTACCTTACTCCTTTTGGGGATTTGCACTGGAAACAGCTGCAAAGGTACTAAACCGAGTGCCATCCAAGGCCGTTTCAAAGACTCCATATGAGTTATGGTATGGGAAACAGCCGAGCTTGACATTTATTAAAATCTGGGGTTGCGAGGCTTATGTCAAAAAGCTCGCCTCTGGGAAACTGGAGAGCAGATCTGATAAATGTATCTTTGTCGGTTACCCTAAAGAAACTAAGGGTTATTATTTCTACGATCCCAAAGAGAACAAAGTATTTGTTGCTCGTACGACTATTTTTCTTGAGAAGGAATTTCTTCTGCAAGAGGCCAGTGGGAGAGAAATAAAGCTGGATGAGAATCCAGAAGAAGGACAAAGTAGTCAAGCACAGTTGGATGAGCCTGAGCCAATAGAACAGGTTACTGAACAACCTGAGGCTCAGATATCACGGGAACTGCGAAGATCGGGAAGGATCCGTCGACAGCCTGAGCGCTATGACGGAGTCTACATCATTGATGATGAACCCCTCACTTATGCGGATGCGGTCAGTGGACCGGAATCAGCGAGATGGCTTGAAGCTATGCGAGCCGAGATGGACTCCATGTCAGATAACCAAGTCTGGGATTTGGTTGATCCGCCTCCGGGAGTAATCCCTATAGGCTGTAAATGGATCTTCAAGAAGAAGATTGACATGGATGGTAACGTGGTTACCTATAAAGGCAGGCTAGTTGCGAAAGGTTTCAAACAAATCTACGGGATAGATTATGATGAAACTTTCTCTCCTGTAGCCATGTTCAAGTCTATTCGGATTATTCTCGCGATAGCTGCATATTATGATTATGAGATCTGGCAAATGGATGTGAAAACCGCTTTCCTTAATGGAAAATTAGAAGAGGATGTGTATATGACACAACCTGAAGGTTTCATCAATCCATCAGATCGTCATAAAATATGCAAATTAAAGAAGTCCATTTATGGACTTAAACAAGCATCGAGAAGCTGGAATATTCGTTTTGATGAATCAATCTGTAAGTTTGGTTTCATCAAGAATGAAAATGACCTGTGTGTATATAAGTGGTTTAGTGGGAGCGTGATTACTTTCCTAGTCCTCTACGTCGATGATATCTTAATCATTGGAAACGAAATTCCTGAACTGCATGCCGTCAAGGCATGGTTAAGAAAATGTTTCCAGATGAAAGATTTAGGAGAAGCAGCCTATGTATTAGGTGTTAAGATCTACAGAGATAGATCTAAGAGGCTTCTCGGGCTGTGCTAGAGTACTTACATCGATAAAGTCCTGGAGAGATTCCATTTAGAAAATTCTAAAAGAGGATATCTTCCAGTCAGACATGGTCTGAATCTTTCAAAGAGTCAGTGTCCACAAACACAGACTGAGAAAGATGAAATGGACAATACGCCTTATGCTTCGGCTATTGGATCCATTATGTATGCGATGTTGTGTACTCGCCCAGACGTCGCTTACGGGTTAAGCGTGACCAGTCGGTTCCAAAGTAATCCAGGAAAGGCACACTGGATTGCAGTCAAGAACATTTTGAAATATCTTCGGAGGACCAAAGATATGTTCTTGATTTATGGAGGTCAGGAAGAACTCAGTATTGAAGGATATACTGACGCTTCATTCCAATCTGACCAGGATGATTTCCGATCGCAATCAGGCTATGTTTTTAGCTTGAATGGAGGAGCAGTGGTGTGGAAAAGTTTCAAACAATCTATTGTTGCTGATTCCACAACAGAAGCCGAGTATGTTGCAGCCTCGGAAGCATCCAAGGAGGCAGTGTGGATTCGTAAGTTCGTTCAGGAACTTGGTGTTATTCCTTCGAGTGCAGATCCTTTGGTTATCTTCTGTGATAACACTGGAGCAATAGCACAAGCAAAGGAACCACGGTCGCACCAGAAGTCCAAGCACATACAGAGAAGGTTTCACTTGATTCGGGAGATCATTGATCGAGGAGAGATCAAGATCTGCAAGGTTCATATAGATGACAATCTAGCTGACCCGCTTACAAAGCCTCTGGCGCAGCAGAAGCATGAGAAGCACTGTAATAATATGGGTTTGAGATTTCTCAACCATTAGATTAAGTGCAAGTGGGAGATTGTTGGGGTATGCCCTTAAGGCTAATGTTTGAGGCCTTGGGGATTATATCAGTATCATGTATAAACTCTAGGTTTATAAAGGCAATGGTTGTTATTCAGGTTGTTGTATTATCTGCCGCTATATGTATACTTCTGAATAAAGTCTCAATGTTGTTCAGCTTGGCTGACATGCAGTATTGTCCTTAGTCGAGATATCTTGGTGAACATGAGACAGCCTTGATATGATTGAGACTAATATGTGTTCTAATCTTATAGGATGCTTCGAGCATGGAATAAGATGTAGACTCATGGGTATATTGGATGTACTGGACAGACCCTACTTAGGATATTCAATTGCTTGTCACAATGTGAATAATCCTTATATGCAAGCAAGTGGCATATTTCCTCTGACTTGAGATCACTTGTGTTTCTAAATGAGGATTGGCATTGTCTTGAGGTAGTTCAATATCATTTGAAAAATAATGGTTATAGACTATCTTGGATAATGAACATGAGTCATGTTAGGGCGCTAGTGATAGATATAGGATTGCCTTCTCCTTGATTGGAGTGTGATTTTCTAAAGGGGTCCCCTGGGTGAGATGATTGAGAAAGTGTATGGCCATACCCAGATGACTATGTTCATCTCATCTAATCATTCTCATCATGTTGGAGTTACAGGCTTGACACACTTGTCCAACGAGAACATCCAGTGGCAAAGGAAACATGTATGCCTAGTGAATTGAATTCACACTTGTGCTATGGTTTGGGTGTAGTCTTGGAAGACTCTTTCCTTTATATCGGGAGACAGTGATGTGTTGCTAGATACCCCTCTCTGTTCGTGATAACGTAAGTTATCGTTACCGACATTTAAAGGAAACCCTTAGGGTCGCACAATTTGATGATATGGCTTACTTATGTCAGATCGTGTGGACTGAATTGTATTGGTTCAGTTTAAAGGAGTTTACACTCTGATTGTAAGTGAGATCTGGTCTGATCATGTTTGATTGATTAGGGCTTGAGATCGGTAAGCTTCGATCGAGAGAACTGATGCTAGATCGATGAGATCAAGAGCATCAAGAGATGTGTGGTTAGATCTTGAGCCATTTGGTTTTATATGATCTAGACCAAGGCTTGGTTTGATTTGGTCTTTGAACCAAATATAATTGAACCGGCTCATCACATGAGCGCATGGTTCAAAAGAAGGAGTTTGCGGTTGGTTCATGAACGCATGAACGCATGAAGTGATGACTTGCTATTTTTGGAAGTCATGGTTTCCAAAATAGACTTCACGCCTCACGTTCGAGATGAACGCTCGCCTCTCTTCTCTTTTCGACGCCTCTCTCGTGTGAGCAGAGTCTTCACGCCAAGGAGGTTGTGTGACAAGCAAAAGACATCATCACATTCCTTTCACACGATCAGCAGACCTTGGATCTTTGCTAGCACAAGGAACGCCAAGGAGTAGGCGATCAATCATCTTGTGTGCGCACGCTTTGGAGGAGAGCTACTTCGTTCTCTGCTTCCAAGTCGCCATCCAAGAAATGGCATTGGTATGATCTCTCTTTTGATCTATACAAGTTTTTACAAGTTGATCATATATTCATGCTAATCGATTCTTAGAAACCCTAGCTTCCGCTATGCAAAATTTTACATATTAGGGTTTCGCCCCCTTTCACTTACCATAAGTGGTGGCCGAATTTCCTTTAGTGATACACGGTTTTCGATTCCCCCTCTCGCCTCCTCCTCTCTTCACTCTCGTGTGTGGATCATCTTCACGAAAAGAAGAGAAGCTTGACCAGCCAAAGGGGACACACATCTTCCTTTCCTAGAGACGATCAAGACTCCTTGGTGTCTTTGCTAGCACAAGGAACACAAGGAAGAAAGCTTTTCTCATCTTGTGTGTGACATCTTTGGAGAAGAGGCACTCGCCCCTTTCATCTTCCAAGTCGCCTCTCACATCATGGCACAGGTAATACTCTAACTTGTCCTATACAAGTTATAGAAGGTTGATCATGTGCTCAACTCATGCGATCCTAGATTTTCCGCTGCGACAAGTTTATTTTGGAAGAATACTTGTAACCTAGGTATCCTATTAGTGGTATCAGAGCCAGGTTTTTCTGACTTGATGCATATGGTTGCCTTCTTGTGATCCATGTTTGAGTTATTGGGTAGATCTTGTTTATGTTCATATGCGACAACATGATGCAAAGTTTACATACATAGCTTGCGCATATGATGTTAGATGAATCTTTACATACATAGCTTGCGCATATGATGTTAGATGAATCTTTACATACATAGTTTGCGCATATATCATAGTTGTTTTTCAAACAAAATTATCTTCATGCGCGACTTCACTAGATCTATCTGTGCGCCTACTTCGAACACTTAGACGGGTTAACAGTTTTGAAGTCATTAGTCAAGTATGGACCCAACAGCCTAATCAGACTATCTGACTGCCTGGATGGGCGGCTGGATAGCACCTGTGCGCAAGCTGTACAGGTGGCTATAAGCCGACTGCAGAAGGGCGTGTAGCGATGTCTGTTTGAGGCACCTAGTGAACGATCATGATTGTGGCCCGGGGTCACACCCGCTTGCCGGAAATCATGTGGGACGTTCAGCCCTTAAGGCATGCATAGTCGACCATTGGGTCGACGCAAGTCGGTTATGACTGGGTGCATGCAAGGGCAGTGGGTCTGACTTGGTCTGACGAGTGGATATCTGTTAATGGACCGTTGTAAGGTAGTAGGGCACATAAGGAAATAAAATTGATGCCATGGGATTTTTCGAAAATTTTATTTCTGATTGGATCACATGTTGTACATGTTTAACATGTTGCATTGAGTACATTGAGTGTTTATTTAATCTTATGTGGGCTGCCCTATTTTGTATGCTGTGCTGGGGCCTGCGTGCCTGGAAATTAATATATTTGATGTGATCTGCGAGTCACATTTGAAATTATTAAAATGTATAATTGACCTGCGTGTCAAACCATGTCTAGATAGTTTTTAAAATGTAATTTGATCAGACATGAGCACACAGCACATATGGCAGAGGCGTTTGCAGCAGTTGGCTTCACTAGGTGGGTGGTCTAGAGTTCGACTCTAGAACAGGCGCATTCTATCTGGTGGGCGCATTTGGGCTGCAGATGGCGTTTGGGCCCGGGCTGGGCCGGATGAGGTACAAGAGTCCCATAAAGAGCTCAAGTAAAGACTTTTGTTAAACTAGGGTTTTACTTAAGTTTTATGGGCGTTTACCACATAAGATAATGGTGCTTTCATTTACTGTTTTAAGTAAGTAGCACATGTATGTTTTATTCTTCAGCTATCACTATAGAATTTGCATGATAGTAAGAAGATAAAAAGACCATTAAAATCCAACGTAAATATCAAGCTATCGATTGCCTTCTGATGCGAAACCTCACTGTTCTGACTATCGTTGGGGCCGTGTTGTACCCACTCAGTGGGCACGCCCAGCTATCTTCAGACGGTGCGCGATTACACCTACATGCTACAGAGAAGGGATTTATCGCTTCTCGTTGCTCAGCATAGCACGTGGTGGTCCAGGAAGTAGGTTAGGTCAGCTTGACCATATAGGCTACAAGTTGAGCATATGATAGCTATATGGAGGCAGCCATCTGAGGAATCAAAAACTGTGTTGTACCAACTCAGTTGGCACAGTCTTCTGGATTGCCTAGATAAAGGGGAATCGCACGGGTTGGCGATTGGCACGGATTGCCTACGAGTGATTAGTGCTTGAACTCTCTGTGCATCTTATCTCGCCTGAGCGGGACGCGGAGATCAAATATAAAATCTGGATCCCATCTCACTAAAAGAGTTTGACTCTTTCGGGCTGTTTTATTGGATTTTCAGTCAGATAAAATAGTGAGAAAAGAATCACTCTTAAGTCCTGGAATGATTCTAACATGGATATTGACCTTGTTGTTCTTACTATGTTATAGATTCCTGCAGCAACGAACACCACAGGGCTCAACTTGCGATCCATATTGGAAAAGGAGAAGTTTGCTGGGCCAAACTTCTCAGACTGGTACAGACAGCTGAAGATTGTCCTCAAAGCTGATAGAAAGCTGTACGTCCTTGAGTCGGCAATGCCGGCTCAACCCGCTGCGAACACCGCAAGGGCGGTTCGAGATGCTTATGAGAAGCACGTTAGTGATAGTACTGATGTCGCTTGCCTTATGCTTGCGTCAATGACGCCCGAGCTCCAGCGTCAGCATGAGGATTTATCTGCTATTGATATTATAGCAAATCTGAAAATGCTGTATGCTGCACAGGCAAGGACAGAACGCTATAACTTGACGAAACTTTTCTTTCATAGCAAGCTGACTGAAGGGAGTCCAGTGGGAGCTCACGTACTCAAGATGATTGGGTACAAAGAAGCTCTAGAGAAACTGGGACATACCATCAATCAAGAACTTGTTGTAGACATCATCTTGCAGTCTCTCCCGGCTTCTTTCGATGCGTTCATCATTAATTTTAATATGAACAAAATCGACTGTACTCCGGCAGAATTACTAAATATGCTCTGCACTACAGAGCAGACTCTTGAGAAGGGAAAGCCTTCGTCCTCTGCCTTGATGGTTCCTTTAGGGAATAAGAAGAAGGGGAAGAAGGGCAAAAACCCTAACAAGAGCTACAACAAGGCTTTGAAACAAAAGGTGAAGCGGTCAAAGGACAACAGATGCTTCCATTGTGGCCAGCTGGGTCACTGGAAGAAGGACTGTAGAGCGCTCCGAGGAGAGAAGAAGGGAAGCAAGCCTTCCACTTCTGGCTCAGGTATTTTCGTGACTGAAGTCATGGTTGCTTCTTCTATTTCATGGGTGTTGGACACTGCATGTAGAGTTCACATTTGTTCAAATGTGCAGGAACTCAAGAGAAGAAGACAGGTGGGACAGCATGAGGTGGACCTACGAGTTGGAAACGGGGCACGAGTTGCTGCTGTTGCTGTAGGAGAATATCACATCTCTTTACCATCTGGATTTGTATTAGAACTTGACAATTGTTACTTTGTACCAAGCATAACAAAGAATATTATCTCTATTCCTGCTCTTGTCAGGAAAGGTTTTTCATTTGAATGCAAAACTTCACAGTGCTGTATTTCATTTGATAGTATTGTTTATGCAACTGGGTCGATTAACAATGGGTTATACATGTTGGACATGGAATGTTCTGTACAACAAATTGATAATAAGAAAGCCAAGCATGCTGATGATAGCACCTTGTTATGGCATAGTCGTCTAGGCCATATTAACAAGAAGCGCATTAAGCGGTTGCATGACTATGGACTGCTGGGATCATTCTCCTATGAGGAGCTTGATACATGCAAAGCTTGTTTAATGGGTAAGATGACGAAGACTCCTTTTACAAATAAAGGTAAAAGGGCTTCAGGTTTACTTGACCTTATTCACAGTGATGTGTGTGGGCCATTTAGTAAACATGCCAGAGGTGGCTATTCATACTTCATTACTTTTACTGATGATTTCAGTAGGTATGGTTATGCCTACTTAATGAGACATAAGAGTGAATCTTTTGACAAGTTCAAAGAATTCAAAAATGAAGTACAGAATCAGTTAGGCCGAAATATCAAGGCACTTCGATCAGATCGAGGTGGAGAATACTTGAGTCATGAGTTTAATGACTATCTGAAGGAGTGTGGGATCTTCTCACAGCTCACTCCGCCAGGGACACCGCAATGGAATGGTGTGTCCGAGAGGAGGAATCGAACCTTATTGGATATGGTTCGTTCTATGATGAGTCAAGCTACTCTACCTTACTCCTTTTGGGGATTTGCACTGGAAATAGCTGCAAAGGTGCTAAACCGAGTGCCATCCAAGGCCGTTTCAAAGACGCCATATGAGTTATGGTATGGGAAACAGCCGAGCTTGACATTTATCAAGATCTGGGGTTGCGAGGCTTATGTCAAAAAGCTCGCCTCTGGGAAACTGGAAAGCAGATCTGATAAATGCATATTTGTCGGATACCCTAAAGAAACTAAGGGTTATTATTTCTACAATCCCAAGGAGAATAAAGTGTTTGTTGCTCGAACGGCTATTTTTCTTGAGAAGGAGTTTCTTCTGCAAGAGGCCAGTGGGAGAGAAATAAAGCTGGATGAAATTCCAGAAGAGGGACAAAGTAGTCAAGCACAGTTGGATGAGCCTGAGCCAATAGATCAGGTTAATGTTCAACCTGAGGCTCAGACATCACGGGAACCGCGTAGATCGGGAAGGATTCGTCGTCAGCCTGAGCGCTATGACAGAGTCTACATCATTAATGATGAACCCCTCACTTATGCGGATGCGGTCAGTGGACCGGAGTCAGCAAGATGGCTTGAAGCTATGCGAGCCGAGATGGACACCATGTCAGATAACCAAGTCTGGGATTTGGTTGATCCGCCTCCGGGAATAATCCCTATAGGCTGTAAGTGGATCTTCAGAAAGAAGAAAGACATGGATGGAAACGTAGTTACCTATAAGGGCAGGCTAGTTGCGAAAGGTTTCAAACAAATCTACGGGATAGATTATGATGAAACTTTCTCTCCTATAGCCATGTTCAAGTCCATTCAAATTATTCTCGCGATAGCAGCATATTATGATTATGAGATCTGACAAATGGATGTGAAAACCGCTTTCCTTAACGGAAAATTAGAAGAGGATGTGTACATGACACAACCTGAAGGTTTCATTAACCCATCAGAACCTCATAAAATATGCAAATTAAAGAAGTCCATTTATGGACTAAAACAAGCATCGAGAAGCTGGAATATTCGTTTTGATGAATTAGTTTCTGAATTTGGTTTCATCAAAAATGAAGATGACCCGTGTGTATATAAAAGGTTTAGTGGGAGCGTGATTACTTTCTTAGTTCTCTACGTGGATGATATTTTAATCATTGGAAACGATATTCCTGAACTGCATGCAGTCAAAGCATGGTTAAGAAAATGTTTCCAGATGAAAGATTTAGGAGAAGCGACCTATATACTAGGTGTGAAGATCTTTAGAGATAGATCTAATAGGCTTCTCGGGCTATGCCAAAGTACTTACATCGATAAGGTCCTGGAGAGATTCCATTTAGAAAATTCTAAAAGAGGATATCTTCCAGTCAGACATGGTCTGAATCTTTCAAAAGGCCAGTGTCCTCAAACACAGTCTGAGAAAGATGAGATGGACAATACGCCTTATGCTTCGGCTATTGGGTCCATCATGTATGCGATGTTGTGTACTCGCCCAGACGTCGCTTATGGGTTAAGCGTGACCAGTCGGTTCCAAGGTAATCCAGGGAAGGCACACTGGATTACAGTCAAGAACATTTTAAAATATCTTCGGAGAACCAAAGATATGTTCTTGATTTATGGAGGTCAGGGAGAACTCAGTATTGAAGGATATACTGATGCTTCATTCCAATCTGACCAAGACGATTTCCGATCGCAATCAGGCTATGTTTTTAGCTTGAATGGAGGAGCAGTGGTGTGGAAGAGTTTCAAACAATCAATTGTTGCTGATTCCACAACAGAAGCCGAGTATGTTGCAGCCTCAGAAGCATCAAAGGAGGCAGTATGGATTCGCAAGTTCATTCAGGAACTTGGTGTTGTTCCTTCAAGTGCAGATCCATTGGTTATCTTCTGTGATAACACCGGAGCGATTGCACAAGCGAAGGAACCACGGTCACACCAGAAGTCCAAGCACATACAGAGAAGGTTTCACTTGATCCGTGAAATCATTGATCGAGGAGACATCAAGATCTGCAAGATTCATACATATGACAATCTAGCTGACCCGCTTACAAAGCCTCTGACGCAGTAGAAGCATGAGAAGCACTGTAAAAATATGGGTTTGAGATTTCTCAACCATTAGTTTAAGTGCAAGTGGGAGATTGTTAGGGTATGCCCTTAAGGCTAATGTTTGAGGCCTTGGGTTATTGTCAGTATCATGTATAAACTAAATATATATATATATTTTTAAAGGCAATTGTTGTTATTCAGATTGTTACATAATCTACTGTTATATGTATACTTCTGAGTAATGTCTCAATGATGTTCAGTTTAGCTGACATTCAGTATTGTCCTTAGTCGAGATATCTTGGTGAACGTGAGACAGCCTTGGTATGATTGAGACTAATATGTGTTCTAATCTTATAGGATGCTTCGAGCATGGAATAAGATTTAGACACATAGGTGCATTGGATGTACTGGATTGACCCTTCTCAGGATATTCAATTGTTTGTCATAATGTGAATAATCCTTGTATGCAAGCAAGTGGTATATTCCCTCTGACTTGAGATCACTTGTGTTTCTAAGTGATGATTGGCATTATCTTGAGGTAGTTCCATATCGTTTGAAAGATAATGATTAAGGATTATCTTGGATAGTGGGCATGAGTCATGTTAGGGTACTTGTGATAGATATAGGATTGCCTCTCCTGGTTGGAGTGTGATGTTCTAAGGGGGCCCTATGGATGAAATGGTTGAGAATGTGTATGGCCATACCTAGACGACTATGTTCATCTGATCTAACCATTTTCATCATGTTGGAATCACAGGCTTGACACGCTTGTCCGACGAGAACATCCAGTGGCAAAGGGAAACATATATACCAAGTGAATGAGATTCACACTTGTGCTGTGGTTTGGGAGTAGTCTTGGAAGACTCTTTCCTTCATATTAGAAGACAGTGATGTGTTGCTAGATACCTCTCTCTGGTCGTGATAATGTAAGTTATCGTTACCGACATTGAAGGAAACCCTTAGGGTCGCACAATTTGATGATATGGCTTACTTATGTCAGATCGTGTGGACTGGAATTATTCTAGTTCAGTTTAAAGGAATTTAAGCTCTGATTAAAAGTGAGATCTAGTCTAATCATGTTTGATTGATTAGGACATGTGATCGGTAAGCTTTGATCGGAGGATTGAAGCTTGATCGTAAAGATCAGGGGTTCAATGTGATGTGTGGTTAGATCTTGAGCCATTTGGTTCAAAGAAGATTATAACCAGGGCTGGTTTGATTTGGTGCTTGAACCAAATTGAGATTGAACCGGTTCACTTGTGAACGCATGGTTCAATTAAAAGGGGAGTTTTCGATCACTTAAAGGGAGTTATGGAGGGAGTTACAAATTCGGTTCTTACCATAAGTGGTGGCCGAATTTCCTTTAGTGATACACGGTTTTCGATTCCCCCTCTCGCCTCCTCCTCTCTTCACTCTCGTGTGTGGATCATCTTCACGAAAAGAAGAGAAGCTTGACCGGCCAAAGGGGACACACATCTTCCTTTCCTAGAGACGATCAAGACTCCTTGGTGTCTTTGCTAGCACAAGGAACACAAGGAAGAAAGTTTTTCTCATCTTGTGTGTGACATCTTTGGAGAAGAGGCACTCGCCCCTTTCATCTTCCAAGTCGCCTCTCACATCATGGCACAGGTAATACTCTAACTTGTCCTATACAAGTTATAGAAGGTTGATCATGTGCTCAACTCATGCGATCCTAGATTTTCCGCTGCGACAAGTTTATTTTGGAAGAATACTTGTAACCTAGGTATCCTATTAAAATGTTGGTTAAATCCTTCAGACGAATCCAATCTACTCTCGTAATTGGATTCGTAGGTTCGATTGAAATAGATCGGACGTTGCGATTCACCTCCTCGTACTTCTCGCAACGTCTAATACGCAATTATACGTGGCCAAGGTAAATTACGAAGTAAACACAAATTCAATCAAATCATGATAATATATTCATATAGAAAGAGCATGAATACATATCAATTCATAATTGTCAGCGGGCTAAGCCCTTAATCATGAAACGAAGATCTACTTGTTGGGGTATGCCCTTAAGGCTAATGTTTGAGGCCATGGGATTGTAACAGTATCATGTATAAACTCTTATGTTTATAAAGGCAATGGTTATTATTCAGTTTGTTACATTGTCTGCTGCAATAACTGTGCTTCTGAATAATGTCTCAATGCTGTTCAGCTAGGCTGACATGCACTTTTGTCCTTAGTCGAGATATCTTGGTGAACATGAGACAGCCTTGATATGATTGAGACTAATATGTATTCTAATCTTATAGGATGCTTCGAGCATGGAATAAGATGTAGACTCATGGGTACATTGGATGTACTGGACAGACCCTACTAGGATATTCAATTGCTTGTCACAATGTGAATAATCCTTGTATGCAACAAGTGGCATACTTCCTCTGACTTGAGATCACTTGTGTTTCTAAATGATGATTGTCATTGTTTTGAGGTAGTTCAATATCATTTGAAACATAATGGTTATAGACTATCTTGGATAATGATCATGAGTCAGGTTAGGGCACTAGTGATAGATAAAGGATTGCCGTCTCCTTAATTGGAGTGTGATGTTCTAATGGGGCCCCCCCCGGATGAGATGATTGAGAAAGTGTATGGCCATACCCAGGTGACTATGTTCATCTGATCTAATCATGCTCATCATATTGGAGTTACAGGCTTGACACGCTTGTCCAATGAGAACATCCAGTGGCAAAGGTAACTTGTATGCCTTGTGAAATGGATTCACACTTGTGCCGTGGTTTGGGTGTAGTCTTGGAAGACTCTTTCCTTTATATCGGGAGACAGTGATGTGTTGCTAGATACCCCTCACTGATCGTGATAATGTCAGTTATCGTTACCGACATTTAAAGGAAACCCTCAGGGTCGCACAATTTGATGATATGGCTTACTTAAGTCAGATCGTATGGACTGAATTGATTAAGTTCAGTTTAAAGGGATTTAGACTCTGATTGTAAGTGAGATCTGGTCTGATCATGTTTGATTGATTAGGGCTTGAGATCGGTAAGCTTCGATCGAGAGAATTGATGCTAGATCGGTGAGATCAAAAGCATCACGAGATGAACGGTTAGATCAGGAACCTTGGGTTTTAAGACGATCTAGACCAAATGACTTGGGCTGTTTTGATTTGGTCTTTGAACCAAATTGAGTTGGGTCAATTAGATTAAACCGGTTCAAGAGAATGAACGCATGGTTCAATCTTTGAAGCGTTATTGTCGGTTATGAAGAAGTGGGCGCATGCTCTTCATGGCTTGCTATTTTTAGTAAGTCTTCATGCGCCACCTCTCTCGAACGCCAATACGTTTTTGACTCTTGCTCTCGACGCTCTCTCGTGGGTGAAAAGCTTCCTTCACGTCTTGGAGAGCTCTCGGCCAAGTGGAAGAAGACATCTCATCCCTTTGATTCGATCAAAGACCCTTGAAGAACCTTGCTAGCACAAGGATCTCAAGGAGTAGGCGGCATCACCTTGTGTGCACACCTTTTGGAGGAGTTTCATTCGAATCTCTTCTTCCTTGATGCCATCCAATAGAAATGGCTATGGTATGATTCCTAACTATAAGAGGTTGATCATATAAACATATATGCGATTATTGTTGAAACCCTAGCTTCCCATGCGAAAACTTTCTTATGCGCCACCCTTAGGGTTTCGGCCCCCTTAGATTTAGGGGACTTTCAATTGGTATCAGAGCCATGCGGTTGTTATATGTCTATATGATTGCTTCATGTTGTGTGATCCTTGTTTGCGTTGCTTAGATCTACTTTATCACATGCGAAAATACATACTATGCTATTAGATGTTGGCGCATGTGTGATGTGCATGTTATATTGTGTTGGCGCTTGTTAGGTTTTTGTTTGTCAAAAATTATATCATCTTGCGCGCTTCACTTAGATCTAAGCGCCTACTGTAAACCCTTAGATGGGTTGATGGGGTTGAAATCATCCTCTAGGTTGGATCCAAATAGTCTGATCAGACCATCTGATAGCCTAGATGGGTCGACCAGATGGCACCTCTGCGCAAGCATGAGGTGGCTATAGGTCGACTGCATCACAGGCGTGTAGCGAGGTCTGGTTGAGACAACCAGTGAACACACATGAGTTAGGCCCGGGGTCACACCCGCTTGCCAGAACTCATGTTGGTTGTTCAGCCCTTGCCGCATGCATGGTTGACCATTAGGTCAACGCAAGTCAGTTAAGACTTGGTGCATGCAAGGGCATGGATCTAACTAGACATGATGAGTGGATCCCTATCAATGGACCGTTGTAAGGTTGTAGGGCACATAAGAAAAGTAAAATTGATGCCAATGGGTTTTCAAAATTTTATTTTCTTTGTAATGGATCACATGTTGATTGATGCCATATGCTTGTTTATTTCATCTTATGTGGGTTGCCCTTTAATGTGTGCTGTGCTGGGGCCTGCGTGCCTGGTTAATTATAATATTAATATTTATTTGTGATCTGCGAATCACATTGTATTAAATTTATAAGATGTAATTGACCTGCGAGTCAATCTTGTCTAGATAAATTGAAATGTAATTTAATCAGACATGAGCACAGAGCACACTTGGCAGAGGCGCATGCAGCAGTGGCTTGACCAGGTGGGAGGTCTAGGGTTCGACCCTAGGATAGGCGCATTCACCTGGTGGACGCACCTGAGCTGCAATAGGCGCTAGGGTCCTGGGCTGGACCAGATGAGAAGCAAAAGTCCCATGAAGAAAAGCAAGTGAAGACTTAAGTGAATTAAGGTCTTACCTAGGCTTAATGGGCTTTTACCACATAAGATCAGCTTGCATTCTTTTATTGTTTAAATAATTAGAATTGCATGAGTTATTTATCTTCTGCTATAGCCATAGGTTTTGCCTCATAGTAAGAAGATAAAAGACCGTTAAAATCCAACGCTAAAATATCAAGCACGTAATGCCTTCTGGCGCGAAACCTCACTGTTCTGACTATCGTTGGGGCCGTGTTGTACCCACTCAGTGGGCACGCCCATCTATCTTCAGACGGTGTGTGATTTCACCTGCGTGTTACAGAGAAGGGATTTATCTCTTCTCGTTGCTCAGCATAGCACGTGGTGGTCCAGGGAGTAGGTCAGGTCAGCTTGACCATGTAGGCTACATATGGGGCATATGTTAGCCATATGGAGGCAGCCATCTGTGGGATCAGAGACTGTGTTGTACCAACTCAGTTGGCACAGTCTGCTGGATTGCCCAGATGAAGGGGAATCGCACGGGTTGGCGATTGGCAGGGACTGCCTACCAGAGATTAGTACTTGTACTCTCTGTGCATCTTATCTCGCCTGAGCGGGACGCGGAGACCAAGTATAAAATCTGGATCCCATCTCACTAAAAGAGTGTTACTCTTTCGGACTGTTTTAATGGATTTTTCAGTCAGATAAAATAGTGAGAAAAGAATCTTTCTTAAGTCCTGGATTGATTCTAAACATTGATACTGACCTTGCTGTTCTTGCATTGTTGTAGATTCCTGCAGCAACGAACACCATGAGCTTCAATGTGCGATCCCTACTGGAAAGGGAGAAGTTTGCTGGGCCAAACTTCTCGGACTGGTACGGACACCTTAAGATTGTTCTTAAGGCAGAGAGGAAACTGTATGTCCTCGAGACGGCTGTGCCGCCTCAACCCGCTGCGAACGCCGCAAGGGCGGTTCGTGAAGCCTATGAAAAGCATGTCAATGATAGCATTGATGTCGCTTGCCTGATGCTAGCGTCTATGACGCCACCGCTGCAGCGTCAGCATGAGGATATGTCTGCTATAGAAATTATAGCAAACCTCAAGATGTTGTATGCTGCACAGGCGAGGACTGAACGCTATAATTTGACCAAGCTTTTCTTTCAGAGCAAACTGGCTGAAGGGAGCCCAGTGGGAGCTCACGTGCTCAAGATGATTGGGCACAAGGAGGCTCTGGAGAAACTGGGGCATACCATCAATCAGGAGCTTGCTGTAGACATTATTCTGCAGTCTCTCCCGCCTTCTTTCGATGCGTTCATTATTAACTTTAATATGAACAAAATCGATTGTACTCCGGCAGAGTTGCTGAATATGCTCTTGACTACTGAGGAAACTCTGAAGGGAAAGCCTTCAACCTCTGTCTTAATGGTTCCTTCCAGGAACAAGAAGAAGGGGAAGAAGGGCAAAGCCCCAGTCAAGAACTACAACAAGGCGCTGAAACAGAAGGTTAAGCGGTCAAAGGAATACAGATGTTTCCACTGTGGCCAGCTGGGTCACTGGAAAAAGGACTGTAAAGCGCTCCAAGGAGACAAGAAGGGAAGCATCGCTTCTGGCTCAGGTATATTTGTGACTGAAGTCATGATATCCTCTTCTTCTATTTCATGGGTGTTGGACACTGCATGTGGAGTTCACATTTGTTCAAATGTACAGGAACTCAAGAGAAGAAGACAGGTGGGACAGCATGAGGTGGACCTACGAGTTGGAAACGGGGCACGGGTTGCTGCTGTTGCTGTAGGGGATTATTACATCTCATTACCATCTGGCATTGTATTAGAATTAAACAATTGTTACTTTGTACCCAGTATTACCAAAAATATTATCTCTATTCCTGCTCTTGTCAGGAAAGGGTTTTCCTTTGAATGCAAGATTTCAAAGTGTTATCTTACTCTTGATAATATTGTTTATGCTACTGGTTCAATTAACAATGGGTTATTCATGTTGGACATGGAATATTCTATACAAAACATTGATAATAAGAAAGCCAAGTATGCTGATGACAGCACCTTGCTATGGCATAGTCGTTTAGGCCATATTAACAAGAAGCGCATTAAGCGGTTGCATGATCATGGACTGCTGGGATCATTCTCCTATGAGGAGATTGATACATGCAAAGCTTGTTTAATGGGTAAAATGACGAAGTCTCCTTTTCTTAACAAAGGTCAAATGGCTTCAGGTTTACTTGACCTTATACACAGTGATGTGTGTGGGCCATTTAGTAAACATGCCAGAGGTGGCTATCAGTACTTCATTACCTTTACTGATGATTTCAGTAGATATGGTTATGTCTATCTTATGAGACATACAAGTGAATCTTTTGACAAGTTCAAAGAGTTCAAAAATGAAGTACAAAATCAGCTAGGCCGAAATATCAAGGCACTTCGTTCTGATCGAGGTGGAGAATACTTGAGTCATGCGTTTACTGACTATCTAAAAGAGTGTGGGATTATCTCACAGCTCACTCCGCCAGGAACACCGCAATGGAATGGTGTGTCCGAGAGGAGAAATAGAACGTTACTTGATATGGTTCGTTCTATGATGAGTCAGGCTACTCTACCTTACTCCTTTTGGGGATTTGCACTGGAAACAGCTGCAAAGGTACTAAACCGAGTGCCATCCAAGGCAGTTTCAAAGACTCCATATGAATTATGGTATGGGAAACAGCCGAGCTTGACATTTATCAAGATCTGGGGTTGCGAGGCTTATGTTAAAAACCTCGCCTCTGGGAAACTAGAGAGCAGATCTGAGAAATGCATCTTTGTCGGTTACCCTAAGGAAACTAAGGGTTAATATTTCTACGATACCAAGGAGAATAAAGTATTTGTTGCTCGGACGGCCATTTTTCTTGAGAAGGAGTTTCTTCTGCAAGAGGCCAGTGGGAGAGAAATAAAGCTGGATGAGAATCCAGAGGAAGGACAAAGTAGTCAAGCTCAGTTGGATGAGCCTGAGCCAGTGGATCAGGTTATTGAACAACCTGAGGCTCAGATATCACGGGAACCGCGAAGATCGGGAAGGATCCGTCGTCAGCCTGAGCGCTATGACGGAGTCTACATCATTGATAATGATGAACCCCTCACTTATGCGGATGCGGTCAGTGGACCGAAGTCAGCTAGATGGCTTGAAGCTATGCGAGCCGAGATGGACTCCATGTCAGATAACCAAGTCTGGGATTTGGTTGATCTGCCTCCGGGAGTAATCCCTATAGGCTGTAAATGGATCTTCAAAAGGAAGATTGACATGGATGGTAACGTAGTTACCTATAAAGGCAGGCTAGTTGCGAAAGGTTTCAAACAAATCTACGGGATAGATTATGATGAAACTTTCTCACCTGTAGCTATGTTTAAGTCTATTCGGATTCTTTTCGCGATAGCTGCATATTATGATTATCAGATCTGGCAGATGGATGTGAAGACGGCTTTCCTTAATGGAAATCTGGAGGAGGATGTGTATATGACACAACCTGAAGGTTTCACTAATCCATCAGATCGTCATAAAATATGCAAGTTAAAGAAGTCCATTTATGGACTGAAACAAGCATCTAGAAGCTGGAATATTCATTTTGATGAATCAATCAGTGAATTTGGTTTCATCAAGAATGAGGATGACCCGTGTGTATATAAGAGGTTTAGTGGGAGCGTGATTACTTTCCTAGTCCTCTACGTCGATGATATCTTAATCATTGGAAACGATATTCCTGAAATGCATGCTGTTAAAGCATGGCTAAGGAAATGTTTCCAGATGAAAGATTTAGGAGAAGCAGCCTATGTATTAGGTGTGAAGATCTACAGGGATAGATCTAAGAGGCTTCTCGGGCTGTGCCAGAGTACTTACATCGATAAAGTCCTGGAGAGATTTCATTTAGAGAATTCTAAAAGAGGATATCTTCCAGTCAGACATGGTCTGAATCTTTCAAAGAGTCAGTGTCCACAAACACAGACTGAGAAAGATGAAATGGACAATACGCCTTATGCTTCGGCTATTGGATCCATTATGTATGCGATGTTGTGTACTCGCCCAGACGTCGCTTACGGGTTAAGCGTGACCAGTCGGTTCCAAAGTAATCCAGGTATGGCGCACTGGATTGCAGTCAAGAACATTTTAAAATATCTTCGGAGGACCAAAGATATGTTCTTGATATATGGAGGTCAGGAAGAACTCAGTATTGAAGGATATACTGACGCTTCGTTCCAGTCTGACCAGGATGATTTCCGATCGCAATCAGGCTATGTTTTTAGCTTGAATGGAGGAGCAGTGGTGTGGAAGAGTTTCAAACAATCTATCGTTGCTGATTCCACAACAGAAGCCGAGTATGTTGCAGCCTCGGAAGCATCTAAGGAGGCAGTTTGGATTCGTAAGTTCATTCAGGAACTTGGTGTTGTTCCTTCGAGTGCAGATCCTTTGGTTATCTTCTGTGATAACACTGGAGCAATAGCACAAGCAAAGGAACCACGGTCGCACCAGAAGTCCAAGCACATACAGAGACGGTTTCACTTGATCCGGGAGATCATTGATCGTGGCGAGATCAAAATCTGCAAGGTTCATACAGATGACAATCTGGCTGACCCGCTTACCAAGCCTCTGGCGCAGCAGAAGCATGAGAAGCACTGTAATAATATGGGTTTGAGATTTCTCAACCATTAGATTAAGTGCAAGTGGGAGATTGTTGGGGTATGCCCTTAAGGCTAATGTTTGAGGCCATGGGATTGTAACAGTATCATGTATAAACTCTTATGTTTATAAAGGCAATGGTTATTATTCAGTTTGTTACATTGTCTGCTGCAATAACTGTGCTTCTGAATAATGTCTCAATGCTGTTCAGCTAGGCTGACATGCACTTTTGTCCTTAGTCGAGATATCTTGGTGAACATGAGACAGCCTTGATATGATTGAGACTAATATGTATTCTAATCTTATAGGATGCTTCGAGCATGGAATAAGATGTAGACTCATGGGTACATTGGATGTACTGGACAGACCCTACTAGGATATTCAATTGCTTGTCACAATGTGAATAATCCTTGTATGCAACAAGTGGCATACTTCCTCTGACTTGAGATCACTTGTGTTTCTAAATGATGATTGTCATTGTTTTGAGGTAGTTCAATATCATTTGAAACATAATGGTATAGACTATCTTGGATAATGATCATGAGTCAGGTTAGGGCACTAGTGATAGATAAAGGATTGCCGTCTCCTTAATTGGAGTGTGATGTTCTAATGGGCCCCCCCTGGATGAGATGATTGAGAAAGTGTATGGCCATACCCAGGTGACTATGTTCATCTGATCTAATCATGCTCATCATATTGGAGTTACAGGCTTGACACGCTTGTCCAATGAGAACATCCAGTGGCAAAGGAAACTTGTATGCCTTGTGAAATGGATTCACACTTGTGCCGTGGTTTGGGTGTAGTCTTGGAAGACTCTTTCCTTTATATCGGGAGACAGTGATGTGTTGCTAGATACCCCTCACTGATCGTGATCATGTCAGTTATCGTTACCGACATTTAAAGGAAACCCTCAGGGTCGCACAATTTGATGATATGGCTTACTTAAGTCAGATCGTATGGACTGAATTGATTAAGTTTAGTTTAAAGGGATTTAGACTCTGATTGTAAGTGAGATCTGGTCTGATCATGTTTGATTGATTAGGGCTTGAGATCGGTAAGCTTCGATCGAGAGAATTGATGCTAGATCGGTGAGATCAAAAGCATCACGAGATGAACGGTTAGATCAGGAACCTTGGGTTTTAAGACGATCTAGACCAAATGACTTGGGCTGTTTTGATTTGGTCTTTGAACCAAATTGAGTTGGGTCAATTAGATTAAACCGGTTCAAGAGAATGAACGCATGGTTCAATCTTTGAAGCGTTATTGTCGGTTATGAAGAAGTGGGCACATGCTCTTCATGGCTTGCTATTTTTAGTAAGTCTTCATGCGCCACCTCTCTCGAACGCCAATACGTTTTTGACTCTTGCTCTCGACGCTCTCTCGCGGGTGAAAAGCTTCCTTCACGTCTTGGAGAGCTCTCGGCCAAGTGGAAGAAGACATCTCATCCCTTTGATTCGATCAAAGACCCTTGAAGAACCTTGCTAGCACAAGGATCTCAAGGAGTAGGCGGCATCACCTTGTGTGCGCACCTTTTGGAGGAGTTTCATTCGAATCTCTTCTTCCTTGACGCCATCCAATAGAAATGGCTATGGTATGATTCCTAACTATAAGAGGTTGATCATATAAACATATATGCGATTATTGTTGAAACCCTAGCTTCCCATGCGAAAACTTTCTTATGCGCCACCCTTAGGGTTTCGGCCCCCTTAGATTTAGGGGACTTTCACTACTCACTCATGTTCTTAAAGGAAAACATGTTTATATAATGAACAAGTAGGAATCTTATAAAATTTGCAAAGAAATCACTAAGACAACAATTTAACGTGCTTCCCCTCGATCTAACGATGAAGATGAAGTAATCAAACTGATCTTTTGCGTGAAATCTCATCGGAATCTGTTCAGAAATTGAGTTTCACCCTTTGTCGCCGCTGCCGATGGTGTTCATATGAAAAGCCCTCTAAACTCTCAAAAAATCTTATCTTTTATAGCTAGACCGGTTCGGAACCCCTCAAGGAATGTTTCTACAAAGTTTGGTTCAAATCCGGTTAGAATCGGTGGAGAATCGAGTGAAAAACTAGACGGGTGGCAATTTTTACGGCCCATGATGAATTTACGGCTAAGGCCGTAAAAGCTTCTGTGTGTATATGCCTTTATTCACCGAAAGTTTCACAGACCATAATGGATTTACAGCTTCACCTGTGAAAGTTTCTGTGTGTTTCCATACTTAGCCATTTTTCGCCTTTCGCTCAATGCCAAAATTACGCCTGACTCCATAATTACGGCCAAGGCCGTAAATGTTGAAATCTTCACTAATTTTGCTCCAAATTTGACATGTAAGCTCGTAATCTTCTCGAGAATCATGCTGTGGCTTCAAAACTCACAAAATCCTTCATTTTTGTGCCTTTTTGGCAACATTTTCAATAAAATCAAGAAAACTGAAGATTCTGTGCCAAGTGAAGTAAAAATATAAAAATTAGGACAAAATCATGCAATTAAGCCTAAAAAATAGTATAAAATATAGGTAAAAATGTAGGGTAAATACAACGCATCAAAATACCCTAGACTTAAAATTTTGCTTGTCCTCAAGCAATGCATCGTTATGAATTAAGAATGCAAAGATAAGAAACACTTAATTGTTCTACTGTCAATAAAGTTCTCAGTCCACGTTTCAGGCAAGCAATTTTTCAGAACTTAAACCATTTAAGAGAGATCACAGTAAGAACAAACCGTCAAGAATTTACAATCCAAGAAAGATAAAATTCACAAGTCACGTTATAATGTTCAATGAACACATATCAAGCATCAAATACTTTCAAGTTTAATAAATCTCCTTTGATCAACAGATAGAGAATCATTTCAAGTCACTTGGTGAAACTATAAATAAGAACATTTCAAACTGTTATGTGCCATAACATTGTTTAAAGTATACTGTATAACAGTATAATTTAACTCATGGTCTCAATCTAAAAGTCAGTAGAGTTGTCCACTTAGCCTACAATTTTCTTTTTTTTATTTGTTTTTTAGACTTTAACTCATGTCTTCGGTACCACTATCAATTTTTCGTAGTGCCAAGTAGAGCAGTCATTATATATATATATCCGGCCCGTGGTAACTCATGACCTCATATTATACAACCAGAGGAGTTGGAGCAAATCTCAGTTAAATATACATATCCCCAAATTTCTATTCATAGGAACTTTTTATTAGCCAAAGAAAGATAAATTAAATTTAAAGTATAAAATCACTATGCACATGTCGGTTGAACATACTCCATATATAAATTTTATCAATACCAGAATCGATCTTACTCAACAATTTAAGTCTTCATGTAATCTCAAAAATTCTCTAAGTCATCAAATTGAAATGCCCAAAAAGCTTTCTAAGTGCAAAATTGAGGATAAAAACAATCTGGTGTACCCTTAAAAATCATAAACATTCAGAGTTCATACTAATAAAGCTATGAAGGACTAGCAAAATATGAATAAGAACACCCTAGACTTAAATTGTTGCATATGTATAAACATTAAATTAATGAAGAATTTCAGAAAAATTTTGCAAGAGTTCCTTTTGTAATATTGGCGAAACCCTGTACAATTATATCAAAAGTGTAAAATATAACTTAGAAAAATCCTGAAAATATACCATATCATAGATATTCAAATTTTACATGGTAATCAAGTTTCAAACATCAAATACCGTCATGTTTTATCATCCAAATCATAGTTTACCATAAAGAGTTACTATTCACTCTAAATATCAAAGCATATATATCAAAATCAATCTAAAATGCAATAATTTATCAACACAGCATCAAAAATCATCATATAGCATCCCAAACACATGATGAATACCAAATATATACAAAATCGTCCTATCCACACCATGTTCAGCATCTCTAGGTCCAATACCATCATGTATGTACAATATCAAGTTTAATGTCAAAATATCATATAATATCAAGATACAACACACACACAAAGAAAACATAAAAATGCTGTGTGTGGTTGTATCAGGCATCCAGTCTACTAAATCATGTTCACAGATAGGATAGATGTGAGATCTCTTGCATAATATCAAAGAATAATCTTAAATGCTTAAAAATAGAATAAAGGCACTCACAGAATCTATCAATCTGTCTCAGTATGCTCGGAATCCTCCTCCTCGTCTCTAGTATGTCGTGTCGATGAAGATGGGAGACGGCTCTATCACGCATAAAGACTCGAGTGCCCTCGACTGTCCCTGCTCAAGGCGCGATATGTCATCACACATCTGCACTAGGGAAGGATCTAGTAGTGCTGAAGTAGACAGACCGGCAGATGTGGATGGCCTATCAGTGGCAAACGGCTCGACTAGAGGGATGTGCTCTGAAATCAACGGCGATGAAGGAGGTGAAGCTGCCTCCCTAGGACCTCCCCCACGTGTGGGATCCACGATCCAATTCTACTGAACACGAACCTTAGTACGGTTCATGTTCAATAGCCTCATCGTAATATCAGTATGCCTAAACATGAGATGGTACGAGCTGCCAAGCCTCGTAATCATCTTAATAGTGACGCAGGCATCCATGTCAAGTCTAGGATTACCCTTTGCCTTGTTCATCCCCGAGGGGTCAATACCGAGGGCAAGGGCGATCGTACTAATCATACCTCCGATAACTAAGACTCCTCTCCGCGCCCTAGCAGCGTTCTGAATCTGCTTCATCAGGTGAAATGAGGTACTGACGCGGAATCCAGTCAACATGGCCCATAAATAAAATAACTCTGAGGATCTGACTATGCCGTCACTCTCTGCCCTCCCAAAAATAGTGTGCGCAAGCACTATGTGTACGTATCTCAAAATTGGGCTAGATAGATGCATGGCTCTGGCGGTCCACGGATCAAATCCTCCCTCACCAGATATCTGCTACTAGAAAACCCCATCTGAAAATTCATGAGGGCAGTGTCTAGTCACGTCCGAGGGAAATCCAAAAATATGCCCAACTTGGTCCAGTGCAAGCACATGCTCCCGGGTCCCCAACCGGAATGACATCCTCCCTGGATCTCTGTCATCATGGTTCTGCAATGTAATCTAGACAGAGCTGAAAAACTCCAAAGTCAGCTAAACATAAGTCGGATGCCTCTGATAATAAAAATCCCGCCACCCTATGTTCGTGAACATCCACAGGACATCAACGAACAATCCTAGGGACTACAGTGTCTGGTCATCCCAATACCTCGTGCTAAGTACTCCCCGAGTAGACATAGCACGGTACCTCCTCTCCTGCTCCCTACTCCTGAATCTGATTTGTCGTGGGTGAGTAAGTATAGAGGGTGGTGATTGTGCTTGTCTCCTCTCTAGTATCTCAGGCTTTGGTATAGCAGGAGATGGCTCAAATGATGATGGCTCAGAAAATGCAGCATGCGAATGTCCTGAAGATAACTCGGGGGAAGGTAAGTGTATCTCAGGTGATGGTGCTGGTGATGCTGATGCTGATGCAGTGACTGGCATCTTAGAGGTATGTGATGCCTTAGATACTGCTGGTGGTACAAGCTCACTAACAATAGACGACTCATGCACTACTGATGGAGGAGAGTGGAGCTCTGGTATATCCACTGAAATCTCCGGTAAGTCCGCAAATATCTTAGGAGATCCCTCCTCCTGATCTGGCAATACTAGGGTAGCAGCCTCAGGGATGGGTAGATCTCCTTGGGCTGAGGAGGGTGATGGAATCTTGGGGGTCTGGACAGTGTCGTGTGGAGTATCCACCTCCATAGTCTGTGTATCTACAGGTACTATAGACTCTAATAAATTAGTAGGAAGCGTAGGTGTGGCAGACTCCTCTACATCCATCGGAGTGGCATCAGTCTGTGTATCCTCTGAATGCTCCATCTCCACTACCGTAGGTGCTGGTGCTGGGGGGTGCTACAGATGTCTCTGCAGTCTCTATAACTGGTAATAAAGGTCTGGTGGCTCTCTGACATGTCCCGCAATTGCACGGTTATGTCGAAGTAATATAAAAGATGTTGAATCCCATAGGGAACAAGGTTGAGAACCAGAAAATCTAAGTTTTAATAGCTAGGCGAATCGAAACGTGGTGTTAAGAACTAAAATAATCGAAAACAAAACAAACAATCACGACGACGACGGTTGAGAGTAAATGTGGGAGAGATATCAGGGCTTTGGTTTCCACCTCGATGATGATCTTAATCGCACAAGAAAGATATTAATTATTTGGATTATTGGTTTTGCACAAGGAATCTAACCCTAGGGTACAAGGTGCCCTCTCTCGAGTGTACACCCCGGTGTTCGACTTAGAACGACCTCCTACTCTCACGGTGGATCGTTCTAAGTGAACCCAATGAGTTCAATGGTAGATTATGAAACCCTCGAGCGAAGACCAAGCACTCCCGTGTCGAGGTTTCGCAAGTTTTACTAAGAGATTCCACCCTTATGACCCTCCTCTCGGTATGAATCGTAATGGCTATTACACGAAAATACTCGGCCAAGGTAAAATCATGATATAAGCACAACAAAGTAAAATATGCTCACAATACATTCCAAACAACGAAATTGAAATAAAGTTTGCGACCAAAATCATCAAAGGGCTTCAACCAAGCCCCGAAATAGGGTTTACGCTACAATCATCATTGAAACTCTCAAAAATCTCTCTTTTAGCATGGGAAAATCACAAGGATCAGTTTCTAAAGGATAGGAGACAATAAACCAAAACAAATCCTAAAGAATCGAGGCGCTCCGATGATCAGATCTCCGAAAATCGCCCCAGAATCGTGTTTTCATCGTGTTCTTCCACCCTCGCCGCTTCGTCACGTGATTACTTGATAATTAGTTTATGAAAATTAGGACTTTTATATCCCACGCCTTCGCCTTCGAAAGAGCTTTCCATAGAGTCCTCACTTGCCAAATTTGGACTTCAAACGGGTGAGAAATCATAGAAAATCCGAATCAAAGTCGGGTCCACACGAGCCTAGGTTGAAATCACAGGTGAACCCCATCGGGTTCACCTGGTCATGATTCGCTCTGTATAGATCGGGTGAAAGAAGCGCGGTGAACCCCATCGGGTTCACCTGGCTGTGCTTTGCTCTGTGCAGATCTCGGCCTATAGGAATTCTAGTGAACCCAGCTGGGGTTCACCCGGCCGTGAAGCTCTCTGTGAGGTTCTGCTGGAGATTGAGCCCAAATTTGACGTGTAGCTTCGTCTTTGCATAAGAAATCATCCTATGGCCTTAGAATCTTCAAAAGATGTCGAAAAAGGGTGATTTTACCTGAAATTCCATGAAAGCACCAAAAAGTGAAGATTCCAAGGTATTCAAGTAAATAAGCCTTAAAAGAGTATAAAAGTGTCAAAATAAGCCTAGATTTAATATGAAATAGCTATGAATATTACTAGTAAAATGCAAGGCATCACTCTCCTTCCGCAAGTGCTTGTAGCTCGACCGGTACGCTTCCTAGTGTACCATCTAGCGATCCTCTAATCGCAGCTCTCTAGCCTATTAGCAGGCCTCTCCGATATGATCTCCTGCTCTAGAGAGCTAACTGGCTTTGGCCCTGCTGTCCGTGATGTACTGGGTGCTCAGGAAGTGCTAGCAGCTGGGGATGTCCTCTGAGTATCGATCTTGTCAGAAACACTCAGATACTCCCATGGCATATCGGAAGGAGGATATAAATTGAATGGTATCAGAGACTCTACGGCTGACATCTGTGCAAGCTCGAATCTCTCCGAGAGTACTCCATGAACCATCCTATATCTAGCATATCTAGGAGGATACGGTCCTCGTATACTCTCCTTCAACACTGCCCCGTAGGGCCTAGTCCTCACTGATTTCCATAGAGCCGTAATGTCTATCAAAACAGTCCAGAATATGCAATTTTACCAAAAATTCGTGAATGCAACAATAACTTCAAAAATTGCCCGTGAAAGTCAAATAATAAATCGCCCCAAAAATTTTTCTTTTGTTGGATAAAATTTCTTTTAAAAATTTTGTATATGTAGGCATTTGAGATAAGGCATCAGTAAATGGAATATTAATATATAACTTTTTCAACACTTCCAAAAATTTCTCAAACTGCCAATCCAACTTAGCTTGCACAATCCTCTGCGGAAAAGGAATAGGTGGCCTATAAGGTGGTGGTGAACTGGGTCTAGGAATCTCAACTTCATAAGGCAAATCACCAGAAGGTTCATCCTCCTTGGAAGGTGGTGAGCTAGGATGAGACTGCACATGTGCAGGTTGTGATTCCAAAACTGGTTCCCTGCTAGGTCTAACATTAGGCTCTTCCTCATCATCATCTAATGGTCCCCTGGGGTCTTCTAACTGTTTTCCACTCCTAGTTATGATAGCATTACAATACTCCCTAGGGTTTGGTTCAGGTTTAGAAAGTAATTTTCCAGGGGGTCTGTAAGAAGTACTTGTTTGTTGTACTATCTGTGTCTCTAAAATCTTATTATGAGCAACAACACCATCTAACCTAGAGTTAATTTCCTTAAGACCCTCTTTGAACTCTTCATTTTGTTTCATCTGGGCACCCATGAATCTCTCAAACATGTCCTCTAAACTAGATTTTTGGGGTTGACTCTGATTTTGTTGACTCTGCTGGTACCCTCTATTTTCATTCTATCCACTAGCATGATTGTTACTTCTCTAGGACAAGTTAGGGTGGTTTCTCTAACCAGGGTTGTAGGTATTAGAGTAAGGGTCATTATTTCTACTTTGATTGTAATCCCCTACTGCATTAATTTGCTCACTACCCTGATCAACAATAACTTTACACTCTTCAGCATAGTGCCCATGGTTTCCACAAACATCACACATAACAGAAGAAACAGCAGCAATTTGCATCTGAAAAGAATCAAAACGATTACACAAAGAATCTACCTTTTCTGCTAGAGAACGCCAACCATCACCGTCATTCTTACTATGAGGAGGATGATACAGCACTCCTCTCTTAGTAGTCCATTGGTTGTGATTTAGTGTCATCTCTTCAATTAAAGCATAGGCATCTTCAACAGTCTTTTTCATCAGTGCTCCCCCTACAGCAGCATCAACAGTTAAGCGAGTGTTGTAAAGCAAACCATTATAGAAAGTTTGAATTAAAACCCAATCTTCTAATGCATGGTGAGGGCACTTCCGTTGTAACTCATTGAAGCGCTCCCACGCTTCACTAAGTGATTCGCTATCCCTCTGCGCAAAGCTTGTGATTTGATTCCTCAACTGGATCATCTTACTGGGTGGAAAGTATTTCAGCAAGAAAGCCTTTGACAATTGCTCCCAAGTAGTCAATGTCCCAGTTAGTTGTGAATGTAGCCAAGCTTTTGCTCTGTCCCTGAGAGAAAAAGGAAACAGTGTCAGTCTAAGAGCATCATCAGATACACCATTAATTTTTATGGTATCACAAAATTCAAGAAAAAGAGATAAGTGTTGATTTGGATCTTCCAGAGGAGATCCTCCAAACTGGTTCTATTGGATCATTGACAGGAATGCTGGTTTAATCTCAAAGTTGTTTGCATTAATTGCAGGCCTAGTGATGACACCGAAATTTATAGTATATTTCATGCCATTTTATATATCTTTTTGTGTCAAATTCATGAACCTTTGCATATTTTTATGCCTTTTTTATCAATTACTGTGGAATCTACACTGTTTTTGGTTTTTGATGATTTTTAGGCAAAAAGGCACGGTTTTCAGGCGTTTTCAAGCAATCCAGATGCATGAATAAATTCCCACCATCAAGAGGAAATAACATGTCAAATTTTATGAAGATTGGAGCTTAAGACCAAATTACGGCAACGCCATAATATATATTGTCACGCCCCAGCGGAAGCCGGCTATTTCTAGCTCAGGGTTCCCCAGGGAGTAACAATATTGATAGGAACCAGAGAACTACAATAATCAAATATCATTTATTTAATAAACAATCCAATCTTAACATCTATAGTTTTATAACACAATATCTGAATACAACTATCCAAATTATCAACTGAATAAAATACAAAAGGCAACTATCTCACAACTCGGGCTGGTATCTGCTATCTACTCTATCCCTCCCAAAAGCTAACTCTGTACCTGGAAGAGAAACAAAGGGAGTTAGCAAAAATGCTAAGTAGGAATCAACAAACATGGTGAGGGAATCAATTAACAAGATAATTCAATGACTGAAACAACAATATACAAATAATATAAGAATGTCGTGCAAATCATCAAGCTGGCCAACAGATCTCAATTAAGAGCCGCACTCCTTTCAGAGTGTTTCCACTGTTGCTCATGCAATGGAACGATTGTCCTAAACAGCCCGGAGTGTTGCGTCCAACACTGACATCCGTAGTATTGTCCTCAAGACAACTGACGGTGCCATACCGGCATCTCAGATAGTCCGATGCTCGTCAAAACTATAACTCAGATAAATAGGCCACTGGAGAATAAATCATCCAGGTCAGAGGTCAATATACATATCACGACTTTATCATCACAGATTTACAACGGTTCCACATACTTATACGTCAATATCTCAGATACACAATTGTTCAGGCTCATAAGTCAATATATCCGATATCTCAAAATAGGTTTGTTAACCATTTATATAGAAACAGAATATGACCAAATAAACAAGATAATTGAGGTCAACAGGAATTTCAGAAACAAACCAAGCAGACGAAGCAATAAGATATCAGTGTCAATCAATTCTATCATATGCATTATATATCAAGTCAAAGGATTAAGTAGTAAATCCTATTATTGACACTGTAAGAAAGGAGTAGGGTAAGATTCCTACCTCGAACGATGTTATCCTGAATCCTTTTTGGAAAGCCAGTAAGTTGTATATCAAACAATGCGAGCCGATTATTGGATCAACCACTCTGTAACATGAATTTGTACATGAACTCTATGATTAAACATTCTAATTTGAAAACCAAAACTACAAACATGTAGAACATAACCCTAAACCTAGAGAACCAGTCTCAGATCATATGAACCGAACCTAAAACCCACTGAATCGGACAGAATTGCACTGAACCGATCAAATTCACCCTGAACCAAGTTAAACCGAGACTTCTAACTTACATTACACAAAATAGAAAAGTCATCTAACGCTATACAGACTACCATTAGATAGGGAATTTCATTATCTTTCCAACGGCTACTTGAACCAACCCGGATTCAACCGAATCAGGGTCGAACCGATCGAAATTCAAGTACTGACCCGAAAGAGAATTGAACTGCTCAATCCAATTGAACCGGTTTAAATCGATTTCAACATAGTCGACGGTTTATTTCTAAATAAACCGCCAAACCCTAAATTGAACCTGGTCCAGCCATTCGAACCGCGCCGCCCGATAATGCCGTGCAAGGCTGCCGGACTCGCGTCCGCTACTTGCGCCGGCGAGCTCGCGAGGGTGCGTCGAAGGTCGGATCGACTCCAAATTTCTCCAGAAGACTTATAACAACGAAACGAAGCTCCTTGACGAACTTCAGCGAGACTTCGACGCTCGGTCGAAGCTCTCGAAATAGACGAAAGTATCGACGATGGCGCCGCCGCCGTCGATACTCAAAACTCAACCAAAGCCCAACAGAACTTCACCAAAGCAGCAGGAAGGAAGGAATACCTCACTGCGACGATATATCGAAGCCCAGAACGGAAAACTCGTGTCGATAGAGACGCTAGAAGACTGGAACAGGAGGCGGCGCCGCTCGAGCTCCGGTGACGAGTTCGAGCTCGGATTTCTCCCTCCTGGCGGCGCTTTGAGGCTTGAAGACAGGCTAGGTTTTGATTCTCCTTGATTCGAGGAGAAACCCTCTAATATAGAGGCAAAGCGCTTCTCAGACGGCGAGAATGCGGCGGCGAGTAAATCGCCGAGATCCGCGGGGAGGACGACGGGTTGACTCGGTCTCCAAATTTAATTCAAAATTCGAATAAATAAAAACCACAGCGTTTTAATATTAAAACGCGAATTAGCCCGATGGTTAGGCAGCGGCATTTGCTTACGCGCGACGCGGGTTCAAGCCCCCGCGAGCGCAAAATCAATTTTTTTTTATAAAACTCAAATTTTAAACCTTTTGAAAATTCCAAAAAAATTCTAGAAAAATCATAAAAATCCAAAATAAAATTTCTGAATTTCCAAAATTAAATTTATAAAATTAAGGTTATAACATTATCCACCCCTTAAAAAGAATTTGGTCCTCCAAATTCAGAGTAGCCAAAAGAATCTAAGTACACCAAAAGAATATATCATAAACACCCAAAATAATCAGAGTACGCCAAAAGAATATATATCATATAAAAATATTTATTTTACTTATTTACTTATTCTATCCTTAGCCCAATCCTAGTCCTCAGGTTCCTATGTCCTTAGGTTTTCTTACCAAACCTATAGCTCTGACCTATGGGTTATGGGCCCACAGAAACCTATACCTCTGAACCTATACCTCTGTATCAACCTATAGCTCTGATACAATTTAAATTATCACGCCCCAGCGGAGGCCGGCTATTTCTAGCTCAGGGTTCCCCAGGGAGTAACAATATTGATAGGAACTAGAGAACTACAATAATCCAATATCATTTATTTAATAAACAATCCAATCTTAACATCTATAGTTTTATAACACAATATCTGAATACAACTATCCAAATTATCAACTGAATAAAATACAAAAGGCAACTATCTCAACTCGGACTGGTATCTGCTATCTACTCTATCCCTCCCAAAAGCTAACTCTGTACCTGGAAGAGAAACAAAGGAGTTAGCAAAAATACTAAGTAGGAATTAACAAACATGGTGAGGGAATCAATTAACAAGATAATTCAATGACTGAAACAACAATATACAAATAATATAAGAATGTCGTGCAAATCATCAAGCTGGCCAACAGATCTCTATTAAGAGCCGCACTCCTTTCAGAGTGTTTCCACTGTTGCTCATGCAATGGAACGACTGTCCTAAAGAGCCCGGAGTGTTGCGTCCAACACTGACATCCGTAGTATTATCCTCCAGACAACTGACGGTGCCGTACCGGCATCTCAGATAGTCTGATGCGTGTCGAAACTATAACTCAGATAAACAGGCCACTGGAGAATAAATCATCCAGGCCAGAGGTCAATATACATATCACGACTTTATCATCACAGATTTACAACGGTTCCACATACTTATATGTCAATATCTCAGATACACAATTGTTCAGGCACATAAGTCAATATATCAGATATCTCAAAACAGGTTTGTTAACCATTTATACAGAAACAGAATATGACCAAATAAACAAGATAATTGAGGTCAACAGGAATTTCAGAAATAAACAAAGCAGACGAAGCAATCAGATATCAGTGTCAATCAATTCTATCATATGCATTATATATCAAGTCAAAGGATTAAGTAGTAAATCCTATTATTGACACTGTAAGAAAGGAGTAGGGTAAGATTCCTACCTCGAACGATGTTATCCTGAATCCTTTTTGGAAAGCCAGTAAGTTGTATATCAAACAATGCGAGCCGATTATTGGATCAACCAATCTGTAACATGAATTTGTACATGAACTCTATCATTAAACATTCTAATTTGAAAACCAAAGCTACTAACATGTAGAACATAACCCTAAACCTAGAGAACTAGTCTCAGATCATATGAACCGAACCTAAAACCCACTGAACCGGACAGAATTGCACTGAACCGATCAAATTCACCCTGAACCAAGTTAAACCGAGACTTCTAACTTACATTACACAAAATAGAAAAGTCATCGAATGCTATACAGACTACCATTAGATAGGGAATTTCATTATCTTTCCAACGGCTACCTGAACCGGCCCGGATTCAACCAAATCAGGGTCGAACCGGTCGAAATTCAAGTACTGACCCGAAACAGAATTGAACCGCTCAATCCAATTGAACCGGTTTAAATCGATTTCAACATAGCCGACGGTTTATTTCTAAATAAACTGCCAAACCCTAAATTGAACCTGGTCCAGCCATTCGAACCGCGCCGCCCGATAACGCCGTGCAAGGCTGCCGGACTTGCGTCCGCTGCTTGCGCCGGCGAGCTCGCGAGGGTGCGTCGAAGGTCGGATCGACTCCAAATTTCTCCAGAAGACTTATAACAACGAAACGAAGCTCCTCGATGAACTTCGGCGAGACTTTGACGCCCGGTCGAAGCTCTCGAAACAGACGAAAGTATCGACGATGGCGCCGCGGCCGTCGATACTCAAAACTCAACCAAAGCCCAACAGAACTTCACCAAAGCAACAGGAAGGAAGGAATACCTCACTGCGACTATGTATCGAAGCCCAGAACGGAAAACTCGTGTCAATAGAGACGCTGGAAGACTAGAACAGGAGGCGGCGCCGCTCGAGCTCCGGTGACCAGTTCGAGCTCGGATTTCTCCCTCCTGGCGGCGCTTTGAGGCTTGAAGACAGGCTAGGTTTTGATTCTCCTTGATTCGAGGAGAAACCCTCTAATATAGAGGCAAAGCGCGTCTCAGACGGCGAGAACGCGGGCGGCGAGTAAATCGCCGAGATCCGGGGAGGACGACGGGTTGACTCGGTCTCCAAATTTAATTCAAAATTCGAATAAATAAAAACCACAGCGTTTTAATATTAAAACGCGAATTAGCCCAATGGTTAGGCGGCGGCATTTGCTTACGCGCGACGCGGGTTCGAGCCCCCGCGAGCGCAAAATCAATTTTTTTTTATAAAACTCAAATTTTAAACCTTTTGAAAATTCCAAAAAAATTCTAGAAAAATCATAAAAATCCAAAATAAAATTTCTGAATTTCCAAAATTAAATTTATAAAATTAAGGTTATAACATTATCCACCCCTCAAAAAGAATTTGGTCCTCCAAATTCAGAGTAGCCCAAAAGAATCAAAGTACACCAAAAGAATATATCATAAACACCCAAAATAATCAGAGTACGCCAAAAGAATATATATCATATAAAAATATTTATTTTACTTATTTACTTATTCTATCCTTAACCCAATCCTAGTCCTCAGGTTCCTATGTCCTTAGGTTTTCTTACCAAACCTATAGCTCTGACTTGTGGGTTATGGGCCCACAGAAACCTATACCTCTGAACCTATACCTCTGTATCAACCTATAGCTCTGATACCATTTAAATTGTCACGCCCCGACGGAGGCCAGCTATTTCTAGCTCAGGGTTCCCCAGGGAGTAACAATATTGATAGGAACCAGAGAAATACAATAATCCAATATCATTTATTTAATAAACAATCCAATCTTAACATCTATAGTTTTATAACACAATATCTGAATACAACTATCCAAATTATCAACTGAATAAAATACAAAAGGCAACTATCTCAACTCGGGCTGGTATCTGCTATCTACTCTATCCCTCCCAAAAGTTAACTCTGTACCTGGAAGAGAAACAAAGGGAGTTAGCAAAAATACTAAGTAGGAATCAACAAACATGGTGAGGGAATCAATTAACAAGATAATTCCATGACTGAAACAACAATATACCAATAATATAAGAATGTCATGCAAATCATCAAGCTGGCCAACAGATCTCTATTAAGAGCCGCACTCCTTTCAGAGTGTTTCCACTGTTGCTCATGCAATGGAACGACTGTCCTAAACAGCCCGGAGAGTTGCGTCCAACACTGACATCCGTAGTATTATCCTCAAGACAACTGACGGTGCCGTACCGGCATCTCAGATAGTCTGATGCGCGTCGAAACTATAACTCAGATAAACAGGCCACTAGAGAATAAATCATCCAGGCCAGAGGTCAATATACATATCACGACTTTATCATCACAGATTTACAACTGTTCCACATACTTATATGTCAATATCTCAGATACACAATTGTTCAGGCACATAAGTCAATATATCAGATATCTCAAAACAGGTTTGTTAACCATTTATACAGAAATAGAATATGACCAAATAAACAAGATAATTGAGGTCAACAGGAATTTCAGAAACAAACAAAGCAGACGAAGCAATCAGATATCAGTGTCAATCAATTCTATCATATGCATTATATATCAAGTCAAAGGATTAAGTAGTAAATCCTATTATTGACACTGTAAGAAAGGAGTAGGGTAAGATTCCTACCTCGAACGATGTTATCCTGAATCCTTTTTGGAAAGCCAATAAGTTGTATATCAAACAATGCGAGCCGATTATTGGATCAACCAATCTGTAACATGAATTTGTACATGAACTCTATCATTGAACATTCTAATTTGAAAACCAAAACTACTAACATGTAGAACATAACCCTAAACCTAGAGAACCAGTCTCAGATCATATGAACCGAACCTAAAACCCACTGAACCGGACAGAATTGCACTGAGCCGATCAAATTCACCCTGAACCAAGTTAAACCGAGACTTCTAACTTACATTACACAAAATAGAAAAGTCATCTAACGCTATACAGACTACCATTAGATAGGGAATTTCATTATCTTTCCAACGGCTACCTGATTCGGCCCGGATTCAACCGAATCAGGGTCTAACCAGTCAAAATTCAAGTACTGACCCGAAACAGAATTGAACCGCTCAATCCAATTGAACCGGTTTAAATCGATTTCAACATAGCCAACGGTTTATTTCTAAATAAACCGCCAAACCCTAAATTGAACCTGGTCCAGCCATTCGAACCGCGCCGCTCGATAACGCCGTGCAAGGCTGCCGGACTCGCGTCCGCTGCTTGCGCCGGCGAGCTCGCGAGGGTGCGTCGAAGGTCGGATCGACTCCAAATTTCTCCAGAAGACTTATAACAACGAAACGAAGCTCCTCGACGAACTTCGGCAAGACTTCGACGCCCGATTGAAGCTCTCAAAACAGACGAAAGTATCGACGATGGCGCCGCCGCCGTCGATACTCAAAACTCAACCAAAGCCCAACAGAACTTCACCAAAGCAGCTGGAAGGAAGGAATACCTCACTGCGACGATGTATCGAAGCCCAGAACGGAAAACTCGTGTCAATAGAGACGCTGGAAGACTGGAATAGGAGGCGGCGCCGCTCGAGCTCCGGTGACGAGTTTGAGCTCGGATTTCTCCTTCCTGGCGGCGCTTTGAGGCTTGAAGACAGGCTAGGTTTTGATTCTCCTTGATTCGAGGAGAAACCCTCTAATATAGAGGCAAAGCACGTCTCAGACGGCGAGAACGCGACGGCGAGTAAATCGCTGAGATCCGTGGGGAGGACGACGGGTTGACTCGGTCTCCAAATTTAATTCAAAATTCGAATAAATAAAAACCGCAGCGTTTTAATATTAAAACGCGAATTAGCTCGAAGGTTAGGCGGCGGCATTTGCTTACACGCGACGTGGGTTCGAGCCCCCGCGAGCGCAAAATCAATTTTTTTTATAAAACTCAAATTTTAAACCTTTTGAAAATTCCAAAAAAATTCTAGAAAAATCATAACAATCCAAAATAAAATTTTTGAATTTCCGAAATTAAATTTATAAAATTAAGGTTATAACATTATCCACCCCTTAAAAAGAATTTGGTCCTCCAAATTCAGAGTAGCCCAAAAGAATCAAAGTACACCAAAAGAATATATCATAAACACCCAAAAGAATCAGAGTACACCAAAAGAATATATATCATATAAAAATATTTATTTTACTTATTTACTTATTCTATCCTTAACCCAATCCTAGTCCTCAGGTTCCTATGTCCTTAGGTTTTCTTACCAAACCTATAGCTCTGACCTATGGGTTATGGGCCCACAGAAACCTATACCTCTGAACCTATACCTCTGTATCAACCTATAGCTCTGATACCATTTAAATTGTCACGCCCCGGCGGAAGCCGGCTATTTCTAGCTCAGGGTTCCCCAGGGAGTAACAATATTGATAGGAACTAGAGAACTACAATAATCTAATATCATTTATTTAATAAACAATCCAATCTTAACATCTATAGTTTTATAACACAATATCTGAATACAACTATCCAAATTATCAACTGAATAAAATACAAAAGGCAACTATCTCAACTCCGACTGGTATCTGCTATCTACTCTATCCCTCCCAAAAGCTAACTCTGTACCTGGAAGAGAAACAAAGGGAGTTAGCAAAAATGCTAAGTAGGAATCAACAAACATGGTGAGGGAATCAATTAACAAGATAATTCAATGACTGAAACAACAATATACAAATAATATAAGAATGTCGTGCAAATCATCAAGCTGGCCAACAGATCTCAATTAAGAGCCGCACTCCTTTCAGAGTGTTTCCACTATTGCTCATGCAATGGAATGACTGTCCTAAACAGCCCGGAGTGTTGCGTCCAACACTGACATCTGTAGTATTATCCTCAAGACAACTGACGGTGCCGTACCGGCATCTCAGATAGTCCGATGCGCGACGAAACTATAACTCAGATAAACAGGCCACTAGAGAATAAATCATCCAGGTCAGAGGTCAATATACATATCACGACTTTATCATCACAGATTTACAATAGTTCCACATACTTATACGTCAATATCTCAGATACACAATTGTTCAGGCTCATAAGTCAATATATCAGATATCTCAAAATAGGTTTGTTAACCATTTATATAGAAACAGAATATGACCAAATAAACAAGATAATTGAGGTCAACAGGAATTTCAGAAACAAACCAAGCAGATGAAGCAATCAGATATCAGTGTCAATCAATTCTATCATATGCATTATATATCAAGTCAAAGGATTAAGTAGTAAATCCTATTATTGACACTATAAGAAAGGAGTAGGGTAAGATTCCTACCTCGAACGATGTTATCCTGAATCCTTTTTGGAAAGCCAGTAAGTTGTATATCAAACAATGCGAGCCAATTATTGGATCAACCACTCTGTAACATGAATTTGTACATGAACTCTATCATTAAACACTCTAATTTGAAAACCAAAACTACTAACATGTAGAACATAACCCTAAACCTAGAGAACCAGTCTCAGATCATATGAACCGAACCTAAAACCCACTGAACCGGACAGAATTGCACTGAACCGATCAAATTCACCCTGAACCAAGTTAAACCGAGACTTCTAACTTACATTACACAAAATAGAAAAGTCATCTAACGCTATACAGACTACCATTAGATAGGGAATTTCATTATCTTTCCAACGGCTACCTGAACCGGCCCGGATTCAACCGAATCAGGGTCGAACCGATCAAAATTCAAGTACTGACCCGAAACAGAATTGAACCTCTCAATCCAATTGAACCGGTTTAAATCGATTTCAACATAGCCGACGGTTTATTTCTAAATAAACCGGCAAACCCTAAATTGAACCTAGTCTAGCCATTCGAACCGCGCCGCCCGATAACGCCGTGCAAGGCTGCCGGACTCGCGTCCGCTGCTTGCGCCGGCGAGCTCGCGAGGGTGCGTTGAAGGTCGGATCGACTCCAAATTTCTCCAGAAGACTTATAACAACGAAACGAAGCTCCTCGACGAACTTCGGCGAGACTTCGACGCCCGGTCAAAGCTCTCGAAACAGACGAAAGTATCGACGATGGCGCCGCCGCCGTCGATACTCAAAACTGAACCAAAGCTCAACAGAACTTCACCAAAGCAGCGGGAAGGAAGGAATACCTCACTGCGACGATGTATTGAAGCCCAGAACGGAAAACTCGTGTCGATAGAGACACTGGAAGACTGGAACAGGAGGCGGCGCCGCTCTAGCTCCGGTGACGAGTTCGAGCTCGGATTTCTCCCTCCTGGCAGCGCTTTGAGGCTTGAAGATAGGCTAGGTTTTGATTCTCCTTGATTCGAGGAGAAACCCTCTAATATAGAGGCAAAGCGCGTCTCAGACGGCGAGAACGCGGCGGCGAGTAAATCGCCGAGATCCGCAGGGAGGACGACGGGTTGACTCGGTCTCCAAATTTAATTCAAAATTTGAATAAATAAAAACCGCAGCGTTTTAATATTAAAACGCGAATTAGCCCGATGGTTAGGTGGCGGCATTTGCTTACCCGCGAGCGCAAAATCAATTTTTTTTATAAAACTCAAATTTTAAACCTTTTGAAAATTCCAAAAAAATTCTAGAAAAATCATAAAAATCCAAAATAAAATTTCTGAATTTCCAAAATTAAATTTATAAAATTAAGGTTATAACATTATTTATTACAACCCACTTAGTAAGCAAACTATTTATTAACTTGGTGAGCCGATTTGCAACATGGCCCAATCTATTAAAATGGTTAAGCCCAAGTTAACAATAGCAAGCCCACTAAGCCTTATAAACCACATAATAGTTTCTCCCACTTGGAATGTGGGACTATACTCGGGGTATTACAATCTCCCCCACTTAAGACTTGACGTCCTCGTCAAGCCCAAACCTTAACACATGCCCAAGAATCATCCCTTAGTCGGCAGCATGTGAGGTCAGCCCAAAGGTGGCTCCACCATCCTTGGTAGCCCTTTCCTATTGGCCTCTCACCATGCTTAGGACTAAGTTTTGCTCTGATACCATTTATTACAACCCACTTAGTAAGCAAACTATTTATTAACTTGGTGAGCCGATTTGCAACATGGCCCAATCTATTAAAATGTTTAAGCTCAAGTTAACAATAGCAAGCCCACTAAGCCTTATAAACCACATAATAGTTTCTCCCACTTGCAATGTGGGACTATACTCGGGGTATTACATATATTATGGTACCGTATTTTCATCGGCTACCGTAATATCGGAGCCCTGCCATAATTTGGGAATTTTTCATCTAGAAAGATTTTCAAAAATTACGGCACTACCGTAAATATTTTCACGGGCTGTAATTTGGAGTGATTTTCGACCAGAATTTTTGGATGAAATTACGGCACTGCCGTAAGGGATTTCACGGTACCGTAATTCTAGACAGATTTCAATCTGAGAACTCGACTGAAATTACGGCAGTGCCGTAATAAAAAATACGGCCGTAATTACAACCTGAAGACGCGATTTTCATGGTCAAATTTGAGTCCGATTTTTGCGGGATCGATTGCGGATGATCCAGGCCATAAAATTAAAAGCTATAAGAAGCAAAAAGGGAGCTTTCGATGAGACGAAGGAGGAGACACCAAAAGCCCTAAATCTCATCCACTAACAAAGGAGAAATCTAGTTTCACGCCGCCGCCCTAGGTTTTGCTGCCGGGAAGCGTACAGCGCATCTCTGGCCATGAAATTTGAAGGGAAGCTTCGCCTGTAGCAAGAGGACATACCCTAGAAGTTTCAACGCAAAAGGATCTCGATCGGAGGAGAAATCGACAAAGAACCCAGCGCCGGCACTGTTCACGCTAGGAAATTACGACTGTAATTTTCATTATAGTCGCGTTGTTATTCGTTCTTCCTTCTTCTTTTTTATTTTTGATCGCTAGAAACTATGGTTTATTGTAATCTTCTCTGCATGTTAGCTTAAACCTTTTGTGGGACATGGGGGAGTAATCCCCTTTGATTTCTTAATGATTAGATAAACTTTTCTTTACTTCATCATGTATAATTTTAGCATGATAATTCTACTTTTGTGATAATTGTTCTTTGATTCTCCATAGATTTATGTTATTAATCATGTTTTAGAGTTTTCGCAATAAGGACCGAAAGGTGACTTGCTTGAGAACTTGGAACCCTATAATTGCATGATAGGAACTTACTATAAGAAATTAGCTTAGTTCTTGTTTCTCGATTTTAAAAGAATAATTGTCATGTTTAATAATATAAATCTAGGATTGAGTCAATTTATCAAACATGAAGATCTTATGTGAAAGTAAGGATCGGAATGTTGGAGAACCATAAGTAGAACTTGTGTTGAGACTCGGATGCACGAAAGTGATCCTTGAGATTCCACTTGAGATGATCCACTTAGAATTCGGATGCACGAAAGTGATCCTTGAGTTCTTTGATGGATGATTTACTTATTTACAGCTTGGGATAGATCTTCCGCGAAAGCGAGGATCGGTCCCTACATGATTGTCTGCACGAAAGTGAGATAATCCTTTTATGAAGTAAATTATATCTTTATCATGATAAAATTTAACTGACAAATTTCTATTCATATCTAGTCATAGAAATCAAGGTGGATGAAACCCTAGTCCCAATATCACTCTTTGATAATTTCGTTAGCCATTCACTTGCATAGTTTCGATTGCCTAGATAGTAAGAACTCAATTATTCGGTACTTGACAACGAGGTCTCTGTGGGATCGATATTTTTTATTACTTCGAGTATCCGTGCACTTGCGGACACAACAGGTTTCTGGACATAACAAGTTTTTGGTGACAACGCCAGAGATAAGTTTTTGTCTAGCTACTTGTTGGGATACAACAAGTTTTTGGCGCCATTGCCGGGGACTTTAGTTTTGTCAATATTGAAGATATTGAAAGTATTGTTAGACTAGGTTTTATTTTCTGTTTATTTTCTTTTTACTTGAAATCATTTGATCTATTTACTTTGCATGCGCAGGAATCTTAGATCAGGACCTCTTGTACCTTTCGATCCTAAGATAAACAAAACTCTTAGACTGTGCAGGAAGTTGAGATTTGAAGAAAGTCAACAACAAGTATAGGAAGAAGTGACCATGGCAGAACAAAGATCACTTAGGGACTATGCAGCCCCTAATCCACGAGAGATTCACTCTAGTATTGCTAGACCGGTCATAGAGGCTAACAACTTTGAAATCAAGTCTGCTTTTCTATCCATTATTCAACAGAACCAATTTGGAGGATCTCCTCTTGAAGATCTTAACCAACACCTTTCTTTATTTCTTGAACTCTGTGATACAATTAAGATTAATGGAGTTTCTAACGATGCACTAAAATTGAGATTGTTTCCTTTTTCTCTTAGGGACCGAACTCGATCTTGGCTTCAAGCACAACCTACCGGTACCTTCACCACATGGGAGCAACTGTCCAATGCCTTCTTGATAAAATATTTTCCACCAAGCAAGACCATCCAAATGAGAAACCAGATTTCGAGCTTTGCACAGAGAGATGGTGAATCTTTCAGTGAGGCATGGGAGAGATTCAATGATTTACAATGGAAGTGTCCTCACCACGGCATTGAAAATTGGGTTTTAATTCATACCTTTTATAATGGTTTGCTTTATACTACCAGACTAACTGTTAATGCTGCTGCAGGAGGAGCTCTGATGAGCAAAACCATTGACGATGCTTTCAAATTGCTGGGGGAGATGGCTCTAAACCATAACTAGTGGACTTCAGAGAGAGGAGTGCATTATAAACCTTCCCAAGGTAAGAATGAAAGTGATGGTTGGCGCACCTTAGCAGAGAAGGTAGACTCTTTATGCAACCGATTTGATTCTTTTAAGATGCAAACTGCTGTTATTTCTTCATCTGTTGTTTGTGATATATGTGGTAACAATGGTCATGTCTCTGAAGATTGTAAAGTCATTGCTGATCAGGGTAGTGAACATGTTAATGCATTAGGGAACTATAATCAAGGTAGAAACAATAATCTCTATTCTAGAACCTACAACCCTGGATGGAGGAATCACCCCAACCTGTCTTGGAAAAACAACAACAATGTAGGGGGACAAACTAAAAATAGAGGATACCAAAACAAGCCAAATCAAAATCAAAACTCAAACCAGAATTCAAACATCGAGTCCATGTTAGAAAAAATTATGACTAATCAAAATCAGTTCATGCAAACCTAACACAAGGAAATTGAAGATCTTAAGGGAATAGTTAGTCAACTTGCATCTCAAGTAGGATCATTAGCAGCCCAAAACAAAATCATGGAAAATCAAATAGCATAACAAGCCAGTAGTTCTTACAGACCCCCTGGAAAATTACCTACTAAACCTGAGTTAAACCCTAGGGAGCACTGTAATGCTATTATCACTAGAAGTGGGAAACAATTAGAGGAACCCAAAGGGAAAGTTATGGACAATGAAAAAGAGCCTAATGATGATCATGATGAGGAATTAGAGTTAGAAAAATCTTCTGAGCATGAGCAAACCCAAGCTAGTTTGCCACCTCAAAAGGGTGATGAACCAAAAGGGGATGTGCCATGTGAGAAAGATGATCCTAAACCGAATTTATCTCCACCCTATAGGCCACCTATACCCTTTCCACAAAGGTTAGTGCAAGCAAAACTTGATAAACAATTTGGCAAATTTCTTGAAGTGTTGAAAAAGCTTTACAGTAATATTCCTTTTACTGAAGCTATATCCCAAATGCTATCATATGCAAAATTTTTGAAAGAGATTTTATCCAACAAAAAAAAATTAGAGGACTATGGTACTTGTACTATGGCTTTAACTAAGGATTGTAGTGCTGTTATTCAAAATAAATTACCACCAAAACTGAAGGATCCAAGTAGTTTCTCTGTACCTTGTTCTATTGGAAGCATATCTTTTGACCGAGCCTTATGTGATTTAGGAGCTAGTGTAAGCCTAATGCCTTTATCTATTTGCAGGAAGCTGGACATTGGAGAGCTAAAACCCACATCCATATCTTTACAGCTCGTTGATAGCTTGGTAAAGTATCCGATAGGTATTTTAGAAAATGTGTCAATCAAGGTAGGTGAGTTTTTCATACCCGCTGATTTTGTAGTTCTTGATTATGGAAGAAAATCATAAAAATCTCATAATTCTTGGTAGACCATTTTTGGCTACTGCTGGAGCACACATAGATGTTAAAAAAGGAAAAATCACTTTTGATATTTGTGAAAAAGTAATTGAATTTGATCTTGCTAATTCTTTGAATAAACTTTCATATTCTTGATCATGTTGTAGTATTGACATAGTTGATGATGTTGTTTATAATGTTTGTAATTTATTTGATGAATCCTCTAATAGTGAAACTAACAATTTTTCTAAGGATATTAATAGAGGATTACAGGAGAAAGAACATCAAAATTCTGAGAGAAGAAGAAAAAGAGAAAAAGAAGAAGAGGCTCTAGATTGATTGATAAAGGAAAGAAGATCTTGAGCAAATTTGGATACTATTTCAAGGCTGAGCCTTATGTGTTTGAAAAAGATGCTCAAATCACAGGAAAATCAGAGTGGCAATTGAAGAAATCAGAACAAGAACTGAGTGCAAAAGGGTCAAGCTAAAGACCTTTAAATTAGCGCTTCTTGGGAGGCAACCCAAGCTTTCTAACTTTAGTTTTTTTTTCACTTTATTTTTACTTTTGCTCTTAGAACTTTTTTTTTCTTTTATTTTTGTAGGTAAACAAGTTTTGGCGCAAATTATGACACTACCGTAATGTACATTATGGTACCGTAATTCCTATCAACTTTGACCAGAAAGTTTTGACAAGATTACGGCACTGCCGTAAGTATTTGCACGGTACCGTATTTTGTGTACAAAATTGACCCGAGAGTTATATTGCTTTTACGGCCATAATGATTCTTACTTGCCGTATTTTTGAGTTGATTTTTTTTATTTTATTTTCATCAAAAAAAATATAAATAAATAAATAAATAAAATATATATATATTGAAATTTTTACGGCACTACCGTAACCATTTTTGTGGTACTGTAATTTTCATCTATTTTTGACCCGAGAGTTTTCTGAATATTACGGCGGTACCGTAAGCTTTTTCATGGTACCGTAACCTGGGACATTTTTCGACCTGAGAATTGGGACCAAATTACGGTACTACCGTATTAGTTTTACGGCCCGTGTTTTTTAATTTCATCAGAGTAATCCATTTTACGACCCTAATTCTATTTTTACATGCGATTCTTATGCCGTTTTTTAGGGTTTTCTGGGCCGTGTTTTGAGTTTTCTCACTCATTCGAGCACCGACTTTCGAACTCCGACCTTCAGAGCACGCCGGCGATCTTTCCTTTCCGGTTATCACCGCCGATCTGGTACTCTTTCGCCCGATTTCTCGATTTTGGTGAGTTCTTACGCATGTTTCGCCCCTTTCATCGTTTGTCTTCGATTCTTGGTCGTTTTTAGAGATTCTTGTTTCCATTTACTTCTTAGATGATAGGCGACCACTTCTTGTCCATTTCTAGAGTTTTAGACCAATTTCTGTGAGTGATTCTGAGTTCAAACAAGTAGAAGTGCTGAAATTTCACTGTACACATTTCGCCCCTTTTCATCTCTAGCTGAAATCTTGATTTTTAAGCTTAGATTCAATTGATTTTTGTTTCTATTATGCTTAATGAGGATTCATGTTCATGATTGGAAGTATTATTTGAGTTCAATGTTTGCTATATTTGCTATATTGTCTTGAAATTCAAGTTGCAGCTTAAGTTCACTCATGGCACCCAAGATCAAACAAGTAGTTTCAAAGAAGAGAGGAAAAGGACCGGCCACATCTTCTACACCACCAAATCCATATGGCATTGTTTTTAGGGATGAAATTCAAGAGTCCAGATACAATCAATTGGTTGAAAGAAGGGTTATCAACACCAAATATGCTGATAGAAGTACCTTAGAGGCACTTAGATTATACGATGATGTGATGTGGATGTTTGAGCAGATCAGGGCCAGGAGATTTTTTGAGATGACATCATACACTTATCTGCCACTTGCCTTGGAGTTTTTGAGCAGCTTGAATGTGGATCTAAGAGAGTTTTCAGATGGACCTGTTGAGGGAGAGATCACATTCAGATTGGCTAATGTTGAGAGGAAGCTAACCATAAGAGAAGTCAGATCTATATTTCACTTGGGTTCTGGAGGGTTTATAGAAATACCAATTGCGTTCATTGAGAATGTATTCTGGAACCAGATTACTCACGAGACTTATTTTTCTGTTGTTTCTGCTAGCGCATCAAAGATTACAAATACTTGTATCAAGTATGTGCATAGAGTTCTTGCCCACACTATCTTTGGCAGAGGAGACAATGATGGCATGGTGAGACAGACTGAACTTTATTTTCTTTGGGGGATGTTAAATGGAGTAGTAGTAGATGTTGCATTTTTTTTTTCTGATGAAACACATGGATAAAGTGGCTAGGGCAAAGAGTGGTGCCATTGTGATAGGAGGGCTGATTACACCTATAGCCCTGCATCTAAATGTTGAACCATATGGAATAGAAGTGGCAAGGGGGAATGCAAAGCTTGATCTTGAATCTTGCATGGCAATGAAAATGATAGTTAGAGAAGGGGATGTCTTTTGTTTGGTCCTTGGACCAAATGCCCCTACTCTATCATTACCCATGTAGAGAAGACCACCATGAAAGAAAGGGCGAATTGGAGCTTTCACCGAACACCACTGAGGCCACCTTTACACCACCGTTGAGTGCAGTTCCACCACCACCCACTTGGGGTGGAAGAGATGACCCCTATGGTATGGAGTCACCATCTCACCGGCCTGTTGATCCTACACACACAGCTGCTGGTTCTTCCCACATACCTTCTGGAGGATGGTCTAGTGCCTTTGACCCTGGATTCCAGGCACTCTCTGCTGAGATATATCGTCAGGGACATCGTATGGAGAGGATGATGGATTCCGTGGGGCAGATGCAGGATACTATGCACCATATCCATCAGGATGTGGAGGATTTGAGCACCTATATGGAGGAGATGGGGAATTTCTTATATGAGTGTTTTGACTTCCAGGATCCTAGGAGAGGTGGAGACTATGGAAGGCAACAGAGAGAGCCACACTTTGATCCTATGGATGCAGCAGCACAGGACACCGAGGAGATAGGATCCGACGGTGAGGATTAGTAGAGTTTTGTAAGTATCCCTTTTCTTATCTCTTTGCATTCTATTTTCTTTATCTCACTGATATTTCATTTGTTTACAGGAGGGATAACTCTACATACTTGTTGTGTCCGCCATTGCTACTCTGCTTTACATGCCTATATTCTTATTTTCGATATGGTTGTATGATGATGATGATATTAATCTCTATTCGATGGGGTTGTATAATCACAGTTTGATATTGATGATCTATTTCGATATGGTTGTATTACACATGATGATGTTTTTAATATTTTTGATGATATAATTTGATGATTGATAAATATAATTTTGATTGATGTGATTGATTTATGCCCTTGATCTATTTATTGTTGATGACTTGTTTGATTCAATTGATGGTGAATGAACTCATGCTTGTGATTAGGACTAGATCTATCATGTCAAATTTATTTCTCTTATACATATCTACGTTTGAAATTTTTCATTGGTTGATGAGTGAGATTTTAAGGAGATATATTATTTGGAGAATTTAATTTAAAAGTGAAGCAACTTTTTGAATAAAATCAGCATATGAGTATAACCTTTTGAATTGATGTCAATTGATTAGTCTAATTGATGTTTAATCTATTTGCTATTTGTTGGGAAGAAAGAATCCGAGATCCAAAAATAGTGAGTGACTCCCCTACTTGGCACTGTGTAAAATTGACAGTGGTACCAAAGGACATGGGTTGAAGTCTGAAAAGAAAAAATTAGAGAGAAAGAAAAAGAAAATGACTCCTCTACTTGGCACTGTGTAAAATTGACAGTGGTACCTAAGGCAAGAGTTGAAGTCCCAAATAAAAAGTGTGTATCTATTTGGGTACATACCATCAAAAACACAAAAAAAAAGAATAAAAAGAAAAAAATGAAGAAAAGGAAAATTTTGAGTAGAAAAAGATTTTGGATATCCTATTCCTGAAAACAAAAGTATGATAGATTTGAACTAAAAATTGGATGAGTCCATGAGATTGAAATTCTACATTTTATGCGAGTTGCGAAGTTTTATTCGATTAAGTTGTGAATTTTGAGAATTGAATTCAAAAGATGATATGCCTATGATCGATTTTTGATTTTTGCTTGAGGACAAGCAAAGTTTGAGCCTTATGTGTTTGATGACATCGAAATTTATAGTAAATTTCATCCACTAACAAAGGAGAAATCGAGTTTCACGCCGCCGCTCTAGGTTTTGCCGCCGGGAAGCGTACGACGCATCTCCGGCCGTGAAATTTGACTGGAAGCTTCGCCTGGAGCAAGATGACATACCCTAGAAGTTTCAACGCGAAAGGATCTTGATCGGAGGAGAAATCGACGAAGAACCCAGTGTCGGCACTGTTCACACTAGGAAATTACGACTGTAATTTTCATTACAGCCGTGTGGTTATTCGTTCTTCTCTCGATGTTAGCATAAACCTTTTGTGGGATATGGGGGAGTAATCCCCTTTGATTTCTTAATGACTAGATAAACTTTTCATTACTTCGTCACGTATAATTTTAGCATGATAATTCTACTTTGGTGATAATTGTTCTTTGATTCTCCATAGATTTATGTTATTAATCATGTTTTAGAGTTTTCGCAATAAGGACCGAAAAGTGACTTGCTTGAGAACTTGGAACCCTAGAATTGCATGATAGGAACTTACTGTAAGGAATTAGGTCAGTTCTTATTTCTCGATTTTAGAAGAATAATTTCCATGTTTAATAATATAAATCTAGGATTGAATCAATTTATTAAACGTGAAGATCTTGTGCGAAAGTAAGGATCAGAACGTTCGAGAACCATAAGTAGAACTTGTGTTGAGACTCGGATGCACGAAAGTGATCATTGAGATTCCACTCGAGATGATCCACTTAGAATTTAGATGCATGAAAGTGATCCTTCAGTTCTTTGATGGATGGTTTACTTATTTACAGCTTGGGATAGATCTTGCGCGGAAGCGAGGATCGGTCCCTGCATGATTGTCTGCACGAAAGTGAGATAATCCTTTTATGAAGTAAATTATATCTTTATCATGATAAAATTTAACTAACGAATTTCTATTCATATCTAGTCATAGAAATCAAAGTGGATGAAACCCTAGTCCCAATGTCTCTCTCTGATAATTTCGTTAGCCTTTCACTTGCATAGTTTCAATTGCCTAGATAGTAAGAACTCAATTATTCGGTACTTGACAACAAGGTCTCTATGGGATCGATATTTTTTATGACTTCGAGTATCCGTGCACTTGCGGACACAACAGGTTTCTGGACATAACAAGTTTTTGGCGGCAATGCCAGATATAAGTTTTTGTCTAGCTACTTGTTGGGATACAACACCTAGTACTTCTGGAACGAATTCCCTGTGTATTCGGGGCTACATAGTCTCTAAGTGTTCTTCTTTCTGCCATGATGGATTCTTCTTCTCTCTCTTCAGCAAACCTCAATCTCCTGCGCAATCTAAGAGTTTTGTTAATTTCATGTTCAAAATGAACTAATGGTCCTGACCTAAGATTCCTATGCAAACAAAGTAGAGAGTCAGAAAAGTTCAGATTTTTCAGAAAATAAAAGAAAACTAGAATCTATCACGGAAAATACTAAAAACAAAAATAAAATGCTTAGTCTAGCAATACTATCAATTATATTAATATTAACAAAGCCAAGGTCCCCGACAACAGCGCCAAAAACTTGTTGTAGTTCGCAAGTGCACGGATACTCGAAGTAATAAAATATATATCGAACCACAGAGACCTTGTTGTTAAGTACCGATGAATTGAGTTTTCACTAGCTAAACAAATCGAATAATTATGCAAACGATCGGAAAGTGCACGGAAAAATATCAGAGAAGAAAACTGGGACTAGGAGTTCATCAACCTTAATTCTAATAACTAGAAGGAAATAAAGATTGTCAGTCAAATTTTATCATGATAAAGATTTAATTTACCTCATAAAAGGATCATCTCACTCTCGCGCAGATAATCATACAAAGGACCAATCCTCACTCTCGTGCAAGATCTATCCAATGCTGAAAAATAAGTAAACCATTGAACAAAGAACTCAAGGATCGCTCTCGTGCATCCGAATTCTAAGTCAAACATCTCATGTGGAAACTCAAGGATCACTCTCGTGCAGCCTGAAACTCATCACAAGTTCTACTTAAGGTTCTCCGGCGATCATAAATTTAATCTCTTACAATTTCAAATCAAACCTAACACATTAACTCAATCCAAAGAATCAGAAAATCAACATGACAATAAAATCACTAAAAATCAGAATTCAAAGAACAAGCTTAATCTCTTACGATAAATTCCAAACTCAATGATTTTTAGGGTTCCAAATTTCACAATCAACCTCTCAGTCTATTTTGCAAAACTCTAAAACATGTTGATATTTATAAAACTAAGGAGAATTAAAGGAAAGTCATCACATAAGCAAAATTATCATAACAAAATTATCATGACAAAAATAATCAATGTCTAGTCATTAACCCCCCATGTCCCATACGAAGGTTTAAGCTAGCATAATGGAAGAATTACAGCAAAATATGGTTTTAGAATGATTAGAAATCAAAAGAGATGAGTAAAGGTTACAAAACAGGGCTATAATCTAAGTTACAACCCGTAATTTTCCTTGAAATTGCGATGAAAGTGCCGCGACTGCGTTTTTGATGATTTCTCCCTCGATCGATCTCCTATCGCTCTGAAACTTCTGTGGTATGTTCTTCTTCCTTAGGCGAAGCTTCCTTTCAAAAATCATGGCCGGAGATGGTCTGTGCGACGAACAGCGACTAACCCTAGCTCGACCGCAATTCCCTGAAATTCTCCATGAATACGTGATAAAAATTGTTCTGTTTGCTTCGCAAATCTTCGCCTACTTATCCCGAGTCTTCCCCTTTGTTCCGATCTTCAATTGGTGCCCTAAATCTCGAGAAATCTTGTTTTTAAGGTTTTGGCGGAAAAATCAGAAATCTGGGTGCAAAATTATGGTACCATGAAAAACGTCACGGTACTGCCGTAATTTTGCCTCGGAAGTTCTGTAAGGAATTCGTCTGAAATTACGGTACCGTGATGATTTGGCCCAAAATTACGGTAGTGTCATATTTCTCTTCGTTGACTCTGAAAGTTTCTGTGTGAAATCGTCTGGAATTACGGTATCGTGAAAATATTTACGGCAGTGCCATATTTTGCCTGAAGCCTCTAGTCGGATTGACTGAAATTACGACACCCTAATGAATTTGACCAAAATTACGGTAGTGCCATAATTTGTCTTGGAAGCTCGTTTTGACTTGAAATTTGATGTGTAAACTCCTCTTGATGATTAAAACTCGTTCATGCATTGAAATTGCTTGAAAACCGGTGATAATGATACCTTTTTGCCTGAAATTGATCAAAAACAAAGAAAAGTGTAGATTCCGAAGTATTTGGCAAATAAGGTATAAAAATAAAGCAAAAGAGCAAGATTATGACTCAAAAGACTAGCAAATGAGTATGAAAAATACTATCAAATTTAGAGTCATCAAACACATAAGGCTCAAACTTTGCTTGTCCTTAAGCAAATAAAGAAAACAATACTGATTATGAAAATAAACTTTCAGATGATGAATAAATTTCTAAGATATAATTACATATGAAAAATTCTCATCAAATAAATACCCAAAATTTTAAGTAAATATATAGTCCTCCGAATTCAATCTTTAAGATCCATAATTCAATCAAATAAAATTTCGCAATGTGTATAAACAGACTTTCAATTTCATGAGTTCACCTAGTTTAAGTTTTGAGTCCATGATGTCTTTGTTTACAGGAATAGGAATCACAAAATCTTTTTTCACTCAAATTTTTCTTTTTTTTCTTTTTTTTTATGTATCTTTGACATTTTCTAAAATGAATATCACCTTTCTTTTGGTGACATATTTAGAATATATTGGTCACATAACCAACATAATAGAACTCATATCTCTTTAAGTAGAAAGAATTATTCTTGAGATAGCGGAGTTAATGTCAAAGAATCTCTCTTTTGGCATACACCCACATAGATACATACTTTTTATTGAACTTCAACTCTTATCTTAGGTACCATTGCAAATACAATGCCAAGAAGAGGAGTTATTCTTTTTAGACTTCAACCCATGACTTTAGGTATCACTGCCAAATTTTCGCAGTGCCAAATAGGGGAGTCATTTTTCTTTTTTTTTTTTTTGGATTTTGGGTTCTTTCTTCCCAACAAATAACAAGATGGACTTTAATGATTTACTAGGTTTATTCAATCGATATCAATCTAAAAATCACACAACATATGCTCATTTTATTCAAGAGAATTACTTTACTCTCACATCTCATTCATTAAACAATATATTCACCCAAAATTTCATGCACTAATCAATGGAAGATTTCAACAGATAGATCATATCAAAGAAATAAACTCATCATTTCAGGTCTATTTGCAATCCTCAAGTATTGTTATGATTAGTAATCTATCACCAAGAAAATTTCAGCATGATAATGGTAGTATTTTCTTGATCAAACAAACCACACAGGCATATATCATATCATATCAAATCACAATAAAAATCATCAATACCAAATCATATATTATGCTAAACATTCTAGTGCATCAATCTCAAGTATCAAATACAACCATATTGAAAGCATGTAGTAATGAAAACAACTCGAGGATCAGAAGCAGTAGGACACAATAAGTTTGAAGGATTTATCTTCTAATTGAACACATGGATTATCAGAAAAATGTAGAAGATGGAATGCAAATGAGTAGGAAAAAGATACTCACAGAGTTTTATTAATCCATGTCAGACCCAATCATCCTCTGTGTCCTCAGGTTTGAACCATCAGTGTTCTCTCTCATTTTTTTTTATAGAATTACGGTGCCGTAAAAGGAATTACCGTAATTTGCGACAAAACTTGTTTTCACCTACATGAAGAAAAGAAAAATTAGTTCTAAGTAAAAATATAAACAAAAACAAAGTAAAAGAAAATAGGCTAAAGTAAAAGTGTTTGGGTTGCCTTCCAAGAAGAGCTAATTTAAAGGTCATTAGCTTGACCGTTCTGCACTCGAATTTGATCGTGATTTCTTTAGTTGCCATGTTGATCTCTCAATGTTTTGTTCATGGCTTCTAGGAACATAAGGCTCATTCATGAAACAATGTCCAATCTTACTCAAGAACCTTTTTCATTTCTCAAATAGTTTTGATCTTCCTTTTCTCCTTCGTCTCTTCTTCTTCTTTGCTGCTTTCTCCTGAAATTCTTTATTCACACACTCAGATGATATGTCAGTTTCAAAATCAGCAGGATCATCAAATAAATTATGCACATCACTAGCAAAATCATCAATTATATCAATGTTACAACATGATCCTAAGTGTGATGCTTTTTGCAAGGAATTAGTTAAATCAAATTCAATTGTATTATCACAAATGTCAAAAGTGAGTTTTCCTTTTCCAACATCAATGATTGCACCAACTGTGGCTAAAAAGGGTCTACCAAGAATAATAGGATTTTTGAAACTTTCCTCCATCTCAAGAACCACAAAATCAGTAGGTACAAAATACTTACCAACTTGGATAGGAACATCCTCAAGAATACCTACAGGATACTTCACTGAGCGATCGGCGAGCTACAAAGATATTGAAGTCGGCTTAGGAGCTCCCATATCCAGTTTCCTGCACATAGATAAGGGCATCAAACTCACACTAGCTCCCAAATCACATAAGGCTCGATCGAAAGCAACACTCCCAATTAAACAAGGGATAGAGAAACTACCTGGATCCTTTAATTTCGGTGGCAACTTGTTTTGAATAAGAGCACTGCATTCTTTAGTTAGTGCCACAGTACCATAGTCCTCTATTTTTCTTTTGTTGGATAAAATTTCTTTTAAAAACTTTGCATATGTAGGCATTTGAGACAAGGCATTAGAAAATGGAATATTAATATATATCTTTTTTAACACTTCCCAAAAATTTCCCAAACTGCCTATCCAACTTAGCTTGCACAATCCTCTAGGGAAAAGGAATAGGTGGCCTATAAGGTGGTGGTGAACTGGATCTAGGAATGTCAACTTCACAAGGCAAATCACCAGAAGGTTCATCCTCCTTGGAAGGTGGTGAGCTAGGATGGGACTGCACATGTGCAGGTTGTGATTCCAAAACTGGTTCCCTGCTAGGTCTAACATTAGGCTCTTCCTCATCATCATCTAATGGTCCCCTGGGGTCCTCTAACTGTTTTCCACTCCTAGTTATGATAGCATTACAGTACTCCCTAGGGTTTGGTTCAGGTTTAGCAAGTAATTTTCCTGGGGGTCTGTAAGAAGTGCTTGCTTGTTGTGCTATCTATGTCTCTAAAATCTTATTGTGAGCAACAACACCATCTAACCTAGAGTTAATTTCCTTAAGCCCCTCTTTGAACTCTTCATTTTGTTTCATCTGGGCATCCATGAATTAAAAGAGAACCTAGTGCGCAAGTATTAGTTGAGCAGCGGATAATCTAGGATCGCATGAGTTGAGCACATGATCAACCTTCTTTAACTTGTATAGGACAAGTTAGAGTATTACCTATGCCATGATGTGAGAGGCGACTTGGAAGATGAAAGGGGCGAGTGCCTCTTCTCCAAAGATGTCACACACAAGATGAGAATGTTGGGGTATGCCCTTAAGGCTAATGTTTGAGGCCTTGGGATTGTATTAGTATCATGTAATAAACTCTTAAGTTTATAAAGGCATGGTTATTATTCAGGTTGTTACCTTGTCTGCTGTAATAAGTGTACTTCTGAATAATGTCTCAAAGCTGTTCAGCTAGGCTGACAGGCTATATGTCCTTAGTCGAGATATCTTGGTGAACATGAGACAGCCTTGATACGATTGAGACTAATATGAGTGCTAATCTTATAGGATGCTTCGAGCATGGAATAAGATGTAGACTCATGGGTACATTGGATGTACTGGACAGACCCTACTGGGATATTCCATTGCTTGTCACAATGTGAATAATCCTTGTAAGCAGCAAGTGGCACATGTCCTTTGACTTGAGATCACTTGTGTTTCTAAATGATGATTGTCATTGTCTTGAGGTAGTTCAATATCATTTGAAACATAATGATTATAGACTATCTTGGATGGTGAGCTTGAATCAGGTTAGGACACTAGTGATAGACATAGGATTGCCGTCTCCTTGTTTAAGGAGTATGATGTTCTAGAGGGCCCCCTTATGAGATGATTGAGATAGTGTATGGCCATACCCAGATGACTATGTGCATCTGATCTAATCATGCTCATCGTATTGGAGTTACAGGCTTGACATGCTTGTCCAATAAGAACATCCAGTGGTAAAGGACATATGTATGCCTTGTGAATTGAGTCACACTTGTGCTATGGTTTGGGAGTAGTCTTGGAAGACTCTTTCCTTTATATCGGGAGACAGTGATGTGTTGCTAGATACCCCTCACTGATCGTGATAACGTAAGTTATCGTTACCGACATTTAGAGGAAACCCTCAGGGTCGCACAATTTGGTGATATGGCTTACTTAAGTCAGATCGTATGGACTGGATTCTTTGAGTTCAGATTAAAGGGATTTAATCTCTGATTGTAAGTGAGATCTGGTCTGATCATGTTTGATTGATTAGGGCTTGAGATCGGTAAGCTTCGATCGAGAGAGGTGATGCTAGATCGGAGAGATCAGGGGCATCAGGAGATGAACGGTTGGATCATAAGCCTTGGGGTTCGATTTGGTCTAGACCAAGTGGCTTGAGCTATTTCGGTTTGGTTTGATGAACCAAAGCCGATTTGACATTTTGGATTGAACCGGTTCACAAATATGAACGCTTGGTTCAATGCCAAAATGCGTTTTGGGTTGGCTTGAACGCATGGCTTGATTGACTTCCATTTATGGAAAGTCATCAAGGGCCGGTTTTGCTTCAATGCCAAAACGCTTATGCGTTGAGCTCCTCACTTCAACGCCTTGATTCTTTTCGAGGTGTGGTTGACGAAGGTGTGGAGTAGACATCCAAGAGAAGCTCTCGGCCGAACGGATTCATCTCATCAAACCCTTTCCATTCGACAAGAGAAGGCTTGGGTGTCTTGCTAGCACAAGAGATCTCAAGGAAGTGAGCATCTTCATCTTGTGTGTGGACTTGTGGAGGAGACCTAGTTTGATCTCTTCTTCCAAGCCGAATTCCAAGCTTATGGCGTTGGTATGATTTCTCATAACTTAAGTTGATCATATAGTTTCATATGCGATTTTGAAACCCTATTTTCCGCCATGCATGCTAGATGCGCATGATTAGGGTTTTTCCCCCCCCCCCCTTTATGTTAGGGGTTCCTTCAATTGGTATCAGAGCTAGGCTCTTGATATGATCTATATGATTGCTTTGAAGTGTTTGTGATCCATACATATTGCGCTTACTTGATGCATGCTTTGTTTACATGAAGTTTGCGCTTGTATCATGCTAACATGAAGTTTGCGCTTGTATCATGCTAACATGTAGTTTGCGCTTGTATCATGGCTTTGATGAAGTATGCGCTCCCCCTAGAAGGGGACCCCCTAAAGTTTGCGCTCCCCCTTGAAGGGGACCCCCTTAGATCTAAGGGTTATCAACATGCTAGAAGATATATCTTATGGATGTTCTAGATGTTTGCGCATGTCAAAATGTTTTCTAAAACTTACATCTTGCGCGCATGATTAGATCTAAGGTGCCACTACATTAAATCCTTAGATGGGTTGATGGGGTTGAAAGCATCTTCTAGGTTAGATCCAACTAGTCTGATCAGACCATCTGACAGCCTAGATGGGTTGACCAGATAGCACCTGTGCGCAAGCACGAGGTGGCTATAGGTCGACTGCATCCAAGGCGTGTAGCGAGGTCTGGTTGAGACAACTACTGAACACACATGAGTTAGGCCCGGGGTCACACCCGCTTGCCAAAACTCATGAGGGTGGTTCAGCCCTTGGCGCATGCATGGTTGACCATCAGGTCAACTCGGGTCAGTTAGGACTCGGTGCATGCAGGGGCAAAGGATCTAACTAGATGGATGAGTGGATCCCTATCAATGGACCATTGTAAGGTTGTAGGGCACATAAGGAAATTAAAATTGATGCCATGGGGTTTTTCAAAAATTTAATTTCTTGATTGGATCACATGATGATTTGATGCCATGATGCTTGTCTATTTAGTCTTATGTGGGTTGCCCTATTGTGTGCTGTGCTGGGGCCTGCGTGCCTGGTAAATTATAAGTTAATTTTATTGTGATCTGCGAATCACTTTTTCATTAATTTATTGTATAATTGACCTGCGAGTCTACCTTGTCTAGATAGATCAAATGTACTTTGATTAGACAAGAGTACAAATGCACACATCCCAAAGGAGCATTCAGCTGGTGGCGCACCTGAGGTGCTCTTGGCGCTAGGGCCCGAGGTTGGACCAGATGAGATGCCAAGGAGCTCAAGTGAAGACTTAAGTAAAATTAAGGTCTTACTAGGGTTCATGGGCTTTTACCACATAAGATCATGCTTTCTACTTATTGCTAATAATTAGAATTGCATGTTTAAGTTTATCTTCTACTATAGCCATAGGATATGCCTGATAGTAAGAAGATAAAAGACCGTTAAAATCCAACGCTAACATATCAAGCTCGATAAGCCTTCTGACGCGAAACCTCACCTTTCTGATTATCGTTGGAGCCGTGTTGAACCCACTCAGTGGGCACGTCCATCTATCTTCAGACGGTGCTGGATTTCACCTGCGTGTTACAGAGTAGGGATTTATCACTGCTCGTTGCTCAGCATAACACGTGGTGGTCCAGGGAGTAGGTCGGGTCAGCTTGACCATGTAGGCTACATATGTGGCGCATATGGTAGCGCATGGAGGCAGCCATCTCTGGGATCAGAGACTGTGTTGTACCAACTCAGTTGGCACAGTCTGCTGGATTGCCAAGATGAAGGGGAATCGCACGGGTTGGCGATTGGCTGGGACAGCCTACCAGAAATTAGTGCTTGTCATCTCTGTGCATCTTATCTCGCCTGAGCGGGACGCGGAGACCAAGTATGAAATTTGGATCCCATCTCACTAAAAGAGTGATACTCTTTCGGACTGTTTACTGGATTTTTCAGTCAGACAAAATAGTGAGAAAAGAATCTTTCTTAAGTCCTGGATTGATTCTAAACATTGATACTGACCTTGCTGTTCTTGCTTGTTGTAGATTCCTGCAGCAACGAACACCATGAGCTTCAATGTGCGATCCCTACTGGAAAGGGAGAAGTTTGCTGGGCCGAACTTCTCTGACTGGTTCGGACACCTTAAGATCGTTCTTAAGGCAGAGAGGAAACTGTATGTCCTCGAGACGGCGATACTGCCGCAGCCCGCTCCGAACGCCGCAAGGGCGGTTCGGGATGCCTATGAAAAGCACGTCAATGATAGCATTGATGTCGCTTGCCTGATGCTAGCGTCTATGACGCCACCACTGCAGCGTCAGCATGAGGATATGTCGGCTATAGAAATTATAGCGAACCTCAAGATGTTGTATGCTGCACAGGCGAGGACAGAACGCTATAATCTGACGAAGCTCTTCTTTCAGAGCAAACTGGCTGAGGGGAGCCCAGTGGGAGCTCACGTGCTCAAGATGATTGGGCACAAGGAGGCTCTGGAGAAACTGGGGCATACCATCAACCAGGAGCTTGCTGTAGATATTATTCTGCAGTCTCTTCCGCCTTCTTTCGATGCGTTCATCATTAACTTTAATATGAACAAAATCGATTGTACGCCGGCAGAGCTGCTGAATATGCTCTTGACTACTGAGGAAACTCTGAAGGGTAAGCCTTCAACCTCTGTCTTGTTGGTTCCTTCTAGGAACAAGAAGAAGGGGAAGAAGGGCAAGGCCCCTGTCAAGAATTACAGCAAGGCTGTTGGGGTATGCCCTTAAGGCTAATGTTTGAGGCCTTGGGATTGTATAAGTATCATGTAATAAACTCTTAAGTTTATAATAAGGCATGGTTGTTATTCAGGTTGTTACCTTGTCTGCTGTAATAAGTGTACTTCTGAATAATGTCTCAAAGCTGTTCAGCTAGGCTGACAGGCTATAAGTCCTTAGTCGAGATATCTTGGTGAACATGAGACAGCCTTGATATGATGGAGACTAATATGAGTGCTAATCTTATAGGATGCTTCGAGCATGGAATAAGATGTAGACTCATGGGTACATTGGATGTACTGGACAGACCCTACTGGGATATTGCATTGCTTGTCACAATGTGAATGATCCCTGTAAGCAGCAAGTGGCACATGTCCTTTGACTTGAGATCACTTGTGTTTCTAAATGATGATTGTCATTGTTTTGAGGTAGTTCAATATCATTTGAAATATAATGATTATAGACTATCTTGGATGGTGAGCTTGAATCAGGTTAGGGCACTAGTGATAGATAAAGGATTGCCGTCTCCTTGTTTAAGGAGTGTGATGTTCTAAAGGCCCCCCTATATGAGATGATTGAGGTAGTGTATGGCCATACCCAGATGACTATGTGCATCTGATCTAATCATGCTCATCGTATTGGAGTTACAAGCTTGACATGCTTGTCCAATAAGAACATCCAGTGGCAAAGGACATATGTGTGCCTTGTGAGTTTTGATTCACACTTGTGTCATGGTTTGGGTGTAGTCTTGGAAGACTATTTCCTTTATATCGAGAGACAGTGATGTGTTGCTAGATACCCCTCACTGATCGTGATAACGTAAGTTGTCGTTACCGACATTTAAAGGAAACCCTTAGGGTCGCACAATTTGATGATATGGCTTTCTTGAGTCAGATCGTGTGGACTGAATTGTATGGGTTCAGTTTAAAGGGGTTTAATCTCTGATTGCAAGTGAGATCTAGCCTGATCATGTTTGATTGATTAGGGCTTTAGATCGGTAAGCTTCGATCGAGAGAGATGATGCTAGATCGGTGAGATCAGGAGCATCAGGAGATGAACGGCTAGATCATGAGCCATTTGGTTCATAGAGGGTCTAGACCATGCCTTGGCTTGGCTTGGTTTGAGTTTGGTCTTTGGGCCAAATCGAATTGAACCAAAGCATGAACCGGTTCACTAGGTGAACGCATGGTTCATCAAGAGGGGCGTTTTGGCGTTGGAGAGTGGCTTCATGACTTTCCATTTTGGGAAGTCATGTAACGTCATTTGTCTTGATGTCGCCGAAGTGCATTTGCTCTCTTGTCTTTGCGTTTTGTTTTTGGAAAAAAGAGAGCTTGCTTGCCATCTCGTGTGGAAGGAAGTGGACGACAAGAACAAGCGCTCGGCCAAGGAAACTTCTCCATCATCCTAACATTCGATCAAGGACACCTTGCGCATCCTTGCTAGCACAAGGAGATCCAAGGAGAAGCCATCTTCTCTTGTGTGTGATTATCTTCGGAGAAGGGGCACTTGCGCCTTTGCTTCCAAAGCTCCATCTAAACCGAGATGGCTATGGTATGAGTCTCAACTTCACCAAGTTGAACATATGTTTATGCTAAGATTCTTGAAAACCTTTTGCTTCCGCTTGCAATGGTGATGCGCCACCCCTTTAAGGTTTTCGCCCCCCCCTCTTGAAAGGGATTTTGTTTACTTGCGCTCCCCCATGAAGGGGACACTTCAATTGGTATCAGAGGGCCGGTTGAAGCATAATCATATGATTGCTTGATATACTATGTGATCCATGTTTGCGCATCTACATGTATGTTGATCTTGTTTGACATATGTTATCTCTTCATGCGAGTATGCTAGATAATAGTATGTTTATATTTGCGCATGTATGAGAGTTATGTTGATTGGCGCATATATGTTGGTTGCGGTTATACCATGTTGTTGTTGTTTTTCTAAAACCTAAATGACATGCGCGCCCAACTAGATCTAAGAAGTACCTATTGTAAACCCTTAGATGGGTTGATGGGGTTGAAAGCTTCATCTAGAATGGATCAAACTAGTCTGATCAGACCATCTGACAGCCTAGATGGGTTGACCAGATAGCACCTGTGCGCAAGCACGAGGTGGCTATAGGTCGACTGCATCCAAGGCGTGTAGCGAGGTCTGATTGAGACAACTTCTGAACACACTTGAGTTAGGCCCGGGGTCACACCCGCTTGCCAAAACTCATGAGGGTGGTTCAGCCCTTGGCGCATGCATGGTTGACCATCAGGTCAACTCGGGTCAGTTAGGACTCGGTGCATGCAAGGGAAAAGGATCTATCTAGATGGATGAGTGGATCCCTATCAATGGACCATTGTAAGGTTGTAGGGCACATAAGGAAATTAAAAGTGATGCCTATGGGGTTTTCAAAATTTTAATTTCTTGATTGGATCACATGATGATTGAAACCATATGCTTGTTTATTTACTCTTATGTGGGTTGCCCTATTGTGTGCTGTGCTGGGGCCTGTGAGCCTGGATTTAAAATTGTAAATTAATTTGTGATCTGCGAATCACATTGTACTTAATTTATAATGTATTGTTGACCTGCGAGTCAACCTTGTCTAGATAGATCAAAAATGTATTTTGATTAGACAAGAGCACAAAGGCACACATCCAAGAGGAGCATTCACCTGGTGGCGCACCTGAGGTGCTCTTGGCGCTAGAGCCCTAGGTTGGACCAGATGTGAGGCCAAGGAGCTCAAGTGAAGACTTAAAGTAAAATTAAGGTCTTACTAGGGTTCATGGGCTTTTACCACATAAGATCATGCTTTCTACTTATTGCTAATAATTAGAATTGCATGTTTAAGTTTATCTTCTGCTATAGCCATAGGACATGCCTGATAGTAAGAAGATAAAAGACCGTTAAAATCCAACGCTAATATATCAAGCTCGTAAGCCTTCTGACGCGAAACCTCACCGTTCTGACTATCGTTGGAGCCGTGTTGAACCCACTCAGTGGGCACGTCCATCTATCTTCAGACGGTGCTGGATTACACCTGCGTGTTACAGAGCAGGGATTTATCCCTTCTCGTTGCTCAGCATAGCACGTGGTGGTCCAGGGAGTAGGTCAGGTCAGCTTGACCATGTAGACTACATATGTGGCGCATATGGTAGCACATGGAGGCAGCCATCTCTGGGATCAGAGACTGTGTTGTACCAACTCAGTTGGCACAGTCTGCTGGATTGCCAAGATGAAGGGGAATCGCACGGGTTGGGCGATTGGCTGGGTCAGCCTACCAGAAATTAGTGCTTGTCATCTCTGTGCATCTTATCTCGCTTGAGCGGGACGCGGAGACCAAGTATGAAATCTGGATCCCATCTCACTAAAAGAGTGTTACTCTTTCGGACTGTTTACTGGATTTTTCAGTCAGACAAAATAGTGAGAAAAGAATCTTTCTTAAGTCCTGGATTGATTCTGAAACATTGATACTGACCTTGCTGTTCTTGCCTGTTGTAGATTCCTGCAGCAACGAACACCATGAGCTTCAATGTGCGATCCCTACTGGAAAGGGAGAAGTTTGCTGGGCCGAACTTCTCTGACTGGTTCGGACACCTTAAGATTGTTCTTAAGGCAGAGAGGAAACTGTATGTCCTCGAGACGGCGATACCGCCGCAGCCCGCTCCGAACGCCGCAAGGGCGGTTCGGGATGCCTACGAAAAGCACGTCAATGATAGCATTGATGTCGCTTGCCTGATGCTAGCGTCTATGACGCCACCGCTGCAGCGTCAGCATGAGGATATGTCGGCTATAGAAATTATAGCGAACCTCAAGATGCTGTATGCTGCACAGGCGAGGACTGAGCGCTATAATATGACGAAGCTCTTCTTTCAGAGCAAACTGGCTGAGGGGAGCCCAGTGGGAGCTCATGTGCTCAAGATGATTGGGCACAAGGAGGCTCTAGAGAAACTGGGGCATACCGTCAACCAGGAGCTTGCTGTGGACATTATTCTACAGTCTCTTCCGCCTTCTTTCGATGCGTTCATCATTAATTTTAATATGAACAAAATCGATTGTACGCCGGCAGAGCTGCTGAATATGCTCTTGACAACTGAGGAAACTCTGAAGGGTAAGCCTTCAACCTCTGTCTTAATGGTTCCTTCAAGGAACAAGAAGAAGGGGAAGAAGGGCAAGACCCCTGTCAAGAATTACAGCAAGGCCCTGAAACAGAAGGTGAAGCGGTCGAAGGACAACAGGTGTTTCCACTGTGGCCAGCTGGGTCACTGGAAAAAGGACTGTAAAGCGCTCCAAGGAGATAAGAGGGGAAGCATCGCTTCTGGCTCAGGTATATATGTGACTGAGGTCATGTTATCTTCTTCTACCATTTCATGGGTGTTGGACACCGCATGTGGAGTTCACATTTGTTCAAATGTGCAGGAACTCAAGAGAAGAAGGCAGGTGGGACAGCATGAGGTAGACCTACGAGTTGGAAACGGGGCACGGGTTGCTGCTGTTGCTGTAGGAGACTATTTCATTACTTTACCATCTGGCATTGTATTAGAATTGAACAATTGTTATTTTGTACCAAGTATCACCAAGAATATTATCTCCATTCCTGCTCTAGTCAGGAAAGGATTTGCCTTTGAATGCAAGATTTCAAAGTGTGTTTTAACTTTTGATAATATTGTGTATGCGACTGGTTCAATTAACAATGGGTTATACATGTTGGACATGGAAAAATTCTATACAAAACATTGATAATAAGAAAGCCAAGTATGCTGATGACAGCACCTTGCTATGGCATAGTCGTTTAGGCCATATAAACGAGAAGCGCATTAAGCGGTTGCATGATCATGGACTGCTGGGATCATTCTCCTATGAGGAGATTGATACATGCAAAGCTTGTTTGATGGGTAAAATGATGAAGTCTCCTTTTCTTCACAAAGGGCAAAGGACTTCAGGTTTACTGGACCTTATACACAGTGATGTGTGTGGGCCATTTAGTAAACATGCCAGAGGTGGCTATCAGTACTTCATTACCTTTACTGATGATTTCAGTAGGTATGGGTATGTCTATTTAATGAGACATAAAAGTGAATCTTTTGACAAGTTCAAAGAGTTCAAAAATGAAGTACAAAATCAGCTAGGCCGAAATATCAAGGCACTTCGTTCTGATCGAGGTGGTGAATACCTGAGTCATGCGTTTACTGACTATCTGAAGGAGTGTGGGATTATCTCACAGCTCACTCCGCCAGGAACACCGCAGTGGAATGGTGTGTCCGAGAGGAGAAATAGAACGTTACTTGATATGGTTCGTTCTATGATGAGTCAGGCTACTCTTCCATATTCCTTTTGGGGTTTTGCACTGGAAACAGCTGCAAAGGTACTAAACCGAGTGCCATCCAAGGCAGTTTCAAAGACGCCATATGAGTTATGGTATGGGAAACAGCCTAGCTTGACATTTATCAGGATCTGGGGTTGCGAGGCTTATGTCAAAAAGCTCGCCTCTGGGAAACTGGAAAGCAGATCTGAGAAATGTATCTTTGTCGGTTACCCTAAGGAAACTAAGGGTTATTATTTCTACGATCCCAAAGAGAACAAGGTTTTTGTTGCTCGGACGGCCATATTTCTTGAGAAGGAGCTTCTTCTGCAAGAGGCCAGTGGGAGAGAAATAAAGCTGGATGAGATTCCAGAGGAAGGACAAAGTAGTCAAGCAGAGTTGGATGAGCCTGAGCCGGTAGATCAGGTTATTGAACAACCTGAGGCTCAGATATCACGGGAACCGCGAAGATCGGGTAGGATCCGTCGACAGCCTGAGCGCTATGACGGAGTCTACATCATTGATAATGATGAACCCCTAACTTATGCGGATGCGGTCAGTGGACCGGAGTCAGCTAGATGGCTTGATGCTATGCGAGCCGAGATGGACTCCATGTCAGATAACCAAGTCTGGGATTTGGTTGATCCGCCTCCGGGAGTAATCCCTATAGGCTGTAAATGGATCTTCAAGAAGAAGATTGACATGGATGGTAACGTGGTTACCTATAAAGGCAGACTAGTTGCGAAAGGTTTCAAACAAATCTACGGGATAGATTATGATGAAACTTTCTCTCCTGTAGCCATGTTTAAGTCTATTCGGATTCTTTTCGCGATAGCAGCATATTACGACTATGAGATCTGGCAGATGGATGTGAAAACAGCTTTCCTTAATGGAAATCTGGATGAGGATGTGTATATGACACAACCTGAGGGTTTCACTAATCCAGCAGATCGTCATAAAATATGCAAGTTAAAGAAGTCCATTTATGGACTTAAACAAGCATCAAGAAGCTGGAACATTCGTTTTGATGAATCAATCTCTGAGTTTGGTTTCATCAAGAACGAGGATGACCCGTGTGTATATAAGAGGTTTAGTGGGAGCGTGATTACATTCCTAATCCTCTACGTCGATGATATCTTGATCATTGGAAATGATATTCCTGAACTGCATGCTGTTAAAGCATGGTTAGGAAAATGTTTCCAGATGAAAGATTTAGGAGAAGCAGCCTATGTACTAGGTGTGAAGATCTACAAGGATAGATCTAAGAGGCTTCTCGGGCTGTGCCAGAGTACTTACATCGATAAGGTCCTGGAGAGATTCCATTTAGAGAATTCTAAACGTGGATATCTTCCAGTCAGACATGGTCTGAATCTTTCGAAGAGTCAGTGTCCACAAACACAGACTGAGAAAGATGAAATGGACAATACGCCTTATGCTTCGGCTATTGGGTCCATTATGTATGCGATGTTGTGTACTCGCCCAGACGTCGCTTACGGGTTAAGCGTGACCAGTCGATTCCAAAGTAATCCAGGTTTGGCGCACTGGATTGCGGTCAAGAACATATTATAATATCTGCGGAGGACCAAAGATATGTTCTTGATATATGGTGGTCAGGAAGAACTCAGTATAGAGGGATATACTGACGCTTCGTTCCAGTCGGACCAGGATGATTTCCGATCGCAATCAGGCTATGTTTTTAGCTTGAATGGTGGAGCAGTGGTGTGGAAGAGTTTCAAACAGTCTACTGTTGCTGATTCCACAACTGAAGCCGAGTATGTTGCAGCCTCGGAAGCATCCAAGGAGGCAGTGTGGATTCGTAAGTTCGTGAGAGAACTTGGTGTCGTTCCTTCGAGTGCTGATCCTTTGGTTATCTTCTGTGATAACACTGGAGCAATCGCACAAGCAAAGGAACCACGGTCGCACCAGAAGTCCAAGCACATACAGAGACGGTTTCACTTGATCCGGGAGATCATTGATCGAGGCGAGATCAAGATTTGCAAGGTTCATACAGATGACAATCTGGCAGACCCGCTTACCAAGCCTCTGGCGCAGCAGAAGCATGAGAAGCACTGTAATAATATGGGTTTGAGATTTCTCAACCATTAGATTAAGTGCAAGTGGGAGATTGTTGGGGTATGCCCTTAAGGCTAATGTTTGAGGCCTTGGGATTGTATAAGTATCATGTAATAAACTCTTAAGTTTATAATAAGGCATGGTTGTTATTCAGGTTGTTACCTTGTCTGCTGTAATAAGTGTACTTCTGAATAATGTCTCAAAGCTGTTCAGCTAGGCTGACAGGCTATAAGTCCTTAGTCGAGATATCTTGGTGAACATGAGACAGCCTTGATATGATGGAGACTAATATGAGTGCTAATCTTATAGGATGCTTCGAGCATGGAATAAGATGTAGACTCATGGGTACATTGGATGTACTGGACAGACCCTACTGGGATATTGCATTGCTTGTCACAATGTGAATGATCCCTGTAAGCAGCAAGTGGCACATGTCCTTTGACTTGAGATCACTTGTGTTTCTAAATGATGATTGTCATTGTTTTGAGGTAGTTCAATATCATTTGAAATATAATGATTATAGACTATCTTGGATGGTGAGCTTGAATCAGGTTAGGGCACTAGTGATAGATAAAGGATTGCCGTCTCCTTGTTTAAGGAGTGTGATGTTCTAAAGGCCCCCCTATATGAGATGATTGAGGTAGTGTATGGCCATACCCAGATGACTATGTGCATCTGATCTAATCATGCTCATCGTATTGGAGTTACAAGCTTGACATGCTTGTCCAATAAGAACATCCAGTGGCAAAGGACATATGTGTGCCTTGTGAGTTTTGATTCACACTTGTGTCATGGTTTGGGTGTAGTCTTGGAAGACTATTTCCTTTATATCGAGAGACAGTGATGTGTTGCTAGATACCCCTCACTGATCGTGATAACGTAAGTTGTCGTTACCGACATTTAAAGGAAACCCTTAGGGTCGCACAATTTGATGATATGGCTTTCTTGAGTCAGATCGTGTGGACTGAATTGTATGGGTTCAGTTTAAAGGGGTTTAATCTCTGATTGCAAGTGAGATCTAGCCTGATCATGTTTGATTGATTAGGGCTTTAGATCGGTAAGCTTCGATCGAGAGAGATGATGCTAGATCGGTGAGATCAGGAGCATCAGGAGATGAACGGCTAGATCATGAGCCATTTGGTTCATAGAGGGTCTAGACCATGCCTTGGCTTGGCTTGGTTTGAGTTTGGTCTTTGGGCCAAATCGAATTGAACCAAAGCATGAACCGGTTCACTAGGTGAACGCATGGTTCATCAAGAGGGGCGTTTTGGCGTTGGAGAGTGGCTTCATGACTTTCCATTTTGGGAAGTCATGTAACGTCATTTGTCTTGATGTCGCCGAAGTGCATTTGCTCTCTTGTCTTTGCGTTTTGTTTTTGGAAAAAAGAGAGCTTGCTTGCCATCTCGTGTGGAAGGAAGTGGACGACAAGAACAAGCGCTCGGCCAAGGAAACTTCTCCATCATCCTAACATTCGATCAAGGACACCTTGCGCATCCTTGCTAGCACAAGGAGATCCAAGGAGAAGCCATCTTCTCTTGTGTGTGATTATCTTCGGAGAAGGGGCACTTGCGCCTTTGCTTCCAAAGCTCCATCTAAACCGAGATGGCTATGGTATGAGTCTCAACTTCACCAAGTTGAACATATGTTTATGCTAAGATTCTTGAAAACCTTTTGCTTCCGCTTGCAATGGTGATGCGCCACCCCTTTAAGGTTTTCGCCCCCCCTCTTGAAAGGGATTTTGTTTACTTGCGCTCCCCCATGAAGGGGACACTTCAAAGGCCCTGAAACAGAAGGTGAAGCGGTCGAAGGATAACAGGTGTTTCCACTGTGGCCAGCTGGGTCACTGGAAAAAGGACTGTAAAGCGCTCCAAGGAGATAAGAGGGGAAGCATTGCTTCTGGCTCAGGTATATACGTGACGGAAGTCATGGTTTCATCTTCTTCTATATCATGGGTGTTGGACACTGCATGTGGAGTTCACATTTGTTCAAATGTGCAGGAACTCAAGAGAAGAAGGCAGGTGGGACAGCATGAGGTAGACCTACGCGTTGGAAACGGGGCACGGGTTGCTGCTGTTGCTGTAGGAGACTATTTCATCACTTTACCATCTGGCATTGTATTAGAATTGAACAATTGTTATTTTGTACCCAGTATTACCAAGAATATTATCTCTATTCCTGCTCTTGTCAGGAAAGGATTTGCCTTTGAATGCAAGATTTCAAAGTGTGTTTTAACTTATGATAATATTGTGTATGCAACTGGTTCAATTAACAATGGGTTATTCATGTTGGACATGGAATATTCTATACAAAACATTGATAATAAGAAAGCCAAGTATGCTGATGACAGCACCTTGCTATGGCATAGTCGTTTAGGCCATATAAACAAGAAGCGCATTAAGCGGTTGCATGATCATGGACTGCTGGGATCTTTCTCCTACAAGGAGATTGATACATGCAAAGCTTGTTTAATGGGTAAAATGACGAAGTCTCCTTTTCCTCACAAAGGTCAAAGGACTTCAGGTTTACTTGACCTGATACACAGTGATGTGTGTGGGCCTTTCAGTAAACATGCCAGAGGTGGCTATCAGTACTTCATTACCTTCACTGATGATTTCAGTAGGTATGGATATGTCTATTTAATGAGACATAAAAGTGAATCTTTTGACAAGTTCAAAGAGTTCAAAAATGAAGTACAAAATCAGTTAGGCCGAAATATCAAGGCACTTCATTCTGATCGAGGTGGAGAATACCTGAGTCATACGTTTACTGACTATCTGAAGGAGTGTGGGATTATCTCACAGCTCACTCCGCCAGGAACACCGCAGTGGAATGGTGTGTCCGAGAGGAGAAATAGAACGTTACTTGATATGGTTCGTTCTATGATGAGTCAGGCTACTCTTCCATATTCCTTTTGGGGTTTTGCACTGGAAACAGCTGCAAAGGTACTAAACCGAGTGCCATCCAAGGCAGTTTCAAAGACGCCATATGAGCTATGGTATGGGAAACAGCCTAGCTTGACATTTATCAGGATCTGGGGTTGCGAGGCTTATGTCAAAAAGCTCGCCTCTGGGAAACTGGAGAGCAGATCTGAGAAATGCATCTTTGTCGGTTACCCTAAGGAAACTAAGGGTTATTATTTCTACGATCCCAAAGAGAACAAGATATTTGTTGCTCGGACGGCCATATTTCTTGAGAAGGAGTTTCTTCTGCAAGAGGCCAGTGGGAGAGAAATAAAGCTGGATGAGATTCCAGAGGAAGGACAAAGTAGTCAGGCAGAGTTGGATGTGCCTGAGCCAGTAGATCAGGTTACTGAACAACCTGAGGCTCAGATATCACGGGAACCGCGAAGATCGGGTAGGATCCGTCGACAGCCTGAGCGCTATGTCGGAGTCTACATCATTGATAATGATGAACCCCTAACTTATGCGGATGCGGTCAGTGGACCGGAGTCAGCTAGATGGCTTGAAGCTATGCGAGCCGAGATGGACTCCATGTCAGATAACCAAGTCTGGGATTTGGTTGATCCGCCTCCGGGAGTAATCCCTATAGGCTGTAAATGGATCTTCAAGAAGAAGATTGACATGGATGGTAACGTGGTTACCTATAAAGGCAGGCTAGTTGCGAAAGGTTTCAAACAAATCTACGGGATAGATTATGATGAAACTTTCTCACCTGTAGCCATGTTTAAGTCTATTCGGATTCTTTTCGCGATAGCTGCATATTACGATTATGAGATCTGGCAGATGGATGTGAAGACAGCTTTCCTTAATGGAAATCTGGATGAGGATGTGTATATGACACAACCAGAAGGTTTCACTAATCCATCAGATCGTCATAAAATATGCAAGTTAAAGAAGTCCATTTATGGACTTAAACAAGCATCTAGGAGCTGGAATATTCGTTTTGATGAATCAATCTCTGAGTTTGGTTTCATCAAGAACGAGGATGACCCGTGTGTATATAAGAGGTTTAGTGGGAGCGTGATTACATTCCTAATCCTCTACGTCGATGATATCTTGATCATTGGAAATGATATTCCTGAACTGCATGCTGTTAAGGCATGGTTAGGAAAATGTTTCCAGATGAAAGATTTAGGAGAAGCAGCCTATGTATTAGGTGTGAAGATCTACAGGGATAGATCTAAGAGGCTTCTCGGGCTGTGCCAGAGTACTTACATCGATAAGGTCCTGGAGAGATTCCATTTAGAGAATTCTAAACGTGGATATCTTCCAGTCAGACATGGTCTGAATCTTTCGAAGAGTCAGTGTCCACAAACACAGACTGAGAAAGATGAAATGGACAATACGCCTTATGCTTCAGCTATTGGGTCCATTATGTATGCGATGTTGTGTACTCGCCCAGACGTCGCTTACGGGTTAAGCGTGACCAGTCGATTCCAAAGTAATCCAGGTTTGGCGCACTGGATTGCAGTCAAGAACATTTTAAAATATCTGCGGAGGACCAAAGATATGTTCTTGATATATGGTGGTCAGGAAGAACTCAGTATAGAGGGATATACTGACGCTTCGTTCCAGTCGGACCAGGATGATTTCCGATCGCAATCAGGCTATGTTTTTAGCTTGAATGGTGGAGCAGTGGTGTGGAAGAGTTTCAAACAGTCAACTGTTGCTGATTCCACAACAGAAGCCGAGTATGTTGCAGCCTCGGAAGCATCCAAGGAGGCAGTGTGGATTCGTAAGTTCGTGAGAGAACTTGGTGTCGTTCCTTCGAGTGCTGATCCTTTGGTTATCTTCTGTGATAACACTGGAGCCATCGCACAAGCAAAGGAACCGCGGTCGCACCAGAAGTCCAAGCACATACAGAGACGGTTTCACTTGATCCGGGAGATCATTGATCGAGGCGAGATCAAAATATGCAAGGTTCATACAGATGACAATCTGGCAGACCCACTTACCAAGCCTCTGGCGCAGCAGAAGCATGAGAAGCACTGTAATAATATGGGTTTGAGATTTCTCAACCATTAGATTAAGTGCAAGTGGGAGATTGTTGGGGTATGCCCTTAAGGCTAATGTTTGAGGCCTTGGGATTGTATTAGTATCATGTAATAAACTCTTAAGTTTATAAAGGCATGGTTATTATTCAGGTTGTTACCTTGTCTGCTGTAATAAGTGTACTTCTGAATAATGTCTCAAAGCTGTTCAGCTAGGCTGACAGGCTATATGTCCTTAGTCGAGATATCTTGGTGAACATGAGACAGCCTTGATATGATTGAGACTAATATGAGTGCTAATCTTATAGGATGCTTCGAGCATGGAATAAGATGTAGACTCATGGGTACATTGGATGTACTGGACAGACCCTACTGGGATATTCCATTGCTTGTCACAATGTGAATAATCCTTGTAAGCAGCAAGTGGCACATGTCCTTTGACTTGAGATCACTTGTGTTTCTAAATGATGATTGTCATTGTCTTGAGGTAGTTCAATATCATTTGAAACATAATGATTATAGACTATCTTGGATGGTGAGCTTGAATCAGGTTAGGACACTAGTGATAGACATAGGATTGCCGTCTCCTTGTTTAAGGAGTATGATGTTCTAGAGGGCCCCCTTATGAGATGATTGAGATAGTGTATGGCCATACCCAGATGACTATGTGCATCTGATCTAATCATGCTCATCGTATTGGAGTTACAGGCTTGACATGCTTGTCCAATAAGAACATCCAGTGGTAAAGGACATATGTATGCCTTGTGAATTGAGTCACACTTGTGCTATGGTTTGGGAGTAGTCTTGGAAGACTCTTTCCTTTATATCGGGAGACAGTGATGTGTTGCTAGATACCCCTCACTGATCGTGATAACGTAAGTTATCGTTACCGACATTTAGAGGAAACCCTCAGGGTCGCACAATTTGGTGATATGGCTTACTTAAGTCAGATCGTATGGACTGGATTCTTTGAGTTCAGATTAAAGGGATTTAATCTCTGATTGTAAGTGAGATCTGGTCTGATCATGTTTGATTGATTAGGGCTTGAGATCGGTAAGCTTCGATCGAGAGAGGTGATGCTAGATCGGAGAGATCAGGGGCATCAGGAGATGAACGGTTGGATCATAAGCCTTGGGGTTCGATTTGGTCTAGACCAAGTGGCTTGAGCTATTTCGGTTTGGTTTGATGAACCAAAGCCGATTTGACATTTTGGATTGAACCGGTTCACAAATATGAACGCTTGGTTCAATGCCAAAATGCGTTTTGGGTTGGCTTGAACGCATGGCTTGATTGACTTCCATTTATGGAAAGTCATCAAGGGCCGGTTTTGCTTCAATGCCAAAACGCTTATGCGTTGAGCTCCTCACTTCAACGCCTTGATTCTTTTCGAGGTGTGGTTGACGAAGGTGTGGAGTAGACATCCAAGAGAAGCTCTCGGCCGAACGGATTCATCTCATCAAACCCTTTCCATTCGACAAGAGAAGGCTTGGGTGTCTTGCTAGCACAAGAGATCTCAAGGAAGTGAGCATCTTCATCTTGTGTGTGGACTTGTGGAGGAGACCTAGTTTGATCTCTTCTTCCAAGCCGAATTCCAAGCTTATGGCGTTGGTATGATTTCTCATAACTTAAGTTGATCATATAGTTTCATATGCGATTTTGAAACCCTATTTTCCGCCATGCATGCTAGATGCGCATGATTAGGGTTTTTCCCCCCCCTTAATGTTAGGGGTTCCTTCAGAGAATAGCTTTCTTCCTTGTGTTCCTTGTGCTAGCAAAGACACCAAGGAGTCTTGATCGTCTCTAGGAAAGGAAGATGTGTGTCCCCTTTGGCCGGTCAAGCTTCTCTTCCTTGCGTGAAGATGATCCACACACGAGAGTGAAGAGAGAAGGAGGCGAGAGGGGGAATCAAAAACCGTGTATCACCAAAGGAAAATTCGGCCACCACTTATGGTAAGAACCGAATTTGTAACTCCCTCCATAACTCCCTTTAAGTGATCGAAAACTCCCTTTTTAATTGAACCATGCGTTCACAAGTGAACCGGTTCAATTTCAATTTGGTTCAAGCACCAAATCAAACCAGCCCTGGTTATAATCTTCTTTGAACCAAATGGCTCAAGATCTAACCACACATCACATTGAACCCCTGATCTTTACGATCAAGCTTCAATCCTCCGATCAAAGCTTACCGATCACATGTCCTAATCAATCAAACATGATTAGACTAGATCTCACTTTTAATCAGAGCTAAATTCCTTTTAAACTGAACTAGAATAATTCCAGTCCACACGATCTGACATAAGTAAGCCATATCATCAAATTGTGCAACCCAAAGGGTTTCCTTCAATGTCGGTAACGATAACTTACATTATCACGACCAGAGAGAGGTATCTAGCAACACATCACTGTCTTCCAATATGAAGGAAAGAGTCTTCCAAGACTACTCCCAAACCACAGCACAAGTGTGAAACTCATTCACTTGGTATATATGTTTCCCTTTGCCACTGGATGTTCTCGTCGGACAAGCGTGTCAAGCCTGTGATTCCAACATGATGAAAATGGTTAGATCAGATGAACATAGTCGTCTGGGTATGGCCATACACATTCTCAACCATTTCATCCATAGGGCCCCCTTAGAACATCTCACTCCAACCAGGAGAGGCAATCCTATATCTATCACAAGTACCCTAACATGACTCATGCCCACTATCCAAGATAATCCTTAATCATTATCTTTCAAACGATATGGAACTACCTCAAGATAATGCCAATCATCACTTAGAAACACAAGTGATCTCAAGTCAGAGGGAATATACCACTTGCTTGCATACAAGGATTATTCACATTGTGACAAACAATTGAATATCCTGAGAAGGGTCAGTCCAGTACATCCAATGCACCTATGTGTCTAAATCTTATTCCATGCTCGAAGCATCCTATAAGATTAGAACACATATTAGTCTCAAACATACCAAGGCTGTCTCACGTTCACCAAGATATCTCGACTAAGGACAATACTGAATGTCAGCTAAGCTGAACATTATTGAGATATTACTCAGAAGTATACATATAACAGTAGATAATGTAACAATCTGAATAACAACAATTGCCTTGGAAACAAATATATTTAGTTTATACATGATACTGACAATAACTCAAGGCCTCAAACATTAGCCTTAAGGGCATACCCTAACAATCTCCCACTTGCACTTAAACTAATGGTTGAGAAATCTCAAACCCATATTTTTACAGTGCTTCTCATGCTTCTGCTGAGTCAGAGGCTTTGTAAGCGGGTCAGCTAGATTGTCATCTGTATGAATCTTGCAGATCTTGATGTCTCCTCGATCAATGATTTCACGGATCAAGTGAAACCTTCTCTGTATGTGCTTGGACTTCTGGTGTGACCGTGGTTCCTTCGCTTGTGCAATCGCTCCGGTGTTATCACAGAAGATAACCAATGGATCTGCACTTGAAGGAACAACACCAAGTTCCTGAATGAACTTGCGAATCCATACTGCCTCCTTTGATGCTTCTGAGGCTGCAACATACTCGGCTTCTGTTGTGGAATCAGCAACAATTGATTGTTTGAAACTCTTCCACACCACTGCTCCTCCATTCAAGCTAAAAACATAGCCTGATTGCGATCGGAAATCGTCTTGGTCAGATTGGAACGAAGCATCAGTATATACTTCAATATTGAGTTCTCCCTGACCTCCATAAATCAAGAACATATCTTTGGTTCTCCGAAGATATTTTAAAATGTTCTTGACTGCAATCCAGTGTGCCTTCCCTGGATTACCTTGGAACCGACTGGTTACGCTTAACCCATAAGCGACGTCTGGGCGAGTACACAACATCGCATACATGATGAATCCAATAGCCGAAGCATAAGGCGTATTGTCCATCTCATCTTTCTCAGACTGTGTTTGAGGACACTGGCCTTTTTGAAAGATTCAGACCATGTCTGACTGGAAGATATCCTCTTTTAGAATTTTCTAAATGGAATCTCTCCAGGACCTTATCGATGTAAGTACTTTGGCATAGCCCGAGAAGCCTATTAGATCTATCTCTTAAGATCTTCACACCTAGTATATAGGTCGCTTCTCCTAAATCTTTTATCTGGAAACATTTTCTTAACCATGCTTTGACTGCATGCAGTTCAGGAATATCATTTCCAATGATTAAAATATCATCCACGTAGAGAACTACGAAAGTAATCACGCTCCCACTAAACCTTTTATATACACACGGGTCATCTTCATTTTTGATGAAACCAAATTCAGAAACTGATTCATCAAAACGAATATTCCAGCTTCTCGATGCTTGTTTTAGTCCATAAATGGACTTCTTTAATTTGCATATTCTATGACGTTCTGTTGGGTTAATGAAACCTTCAGGTTGTGTCATGTACACATCCTCTTCTAATTTTCCGTTAAGGAAAGCGGTTTTCAGATCCATTTGCCAAATCTCATAATCATAATATGCTGCTATCGCGAGAATAATTCGAATGGACTTGAACATGGCTACAGGAGAGAAAGTTTCATCATAATCTATCCCGTAGATTTGTTTGAAACCTTTCGCAACTAGCCTGCCCTTATAGGTAACTACGTTACCATCCATGTCTTTCTTCTTTCTGAAGATCCACTTACAGCCTATAGGGATTATTCCCGGAGGCGGATCAACCAAATCCCAGACTTGGTTATCTGACATGGAGTCCATCTCGGCTCGCATAGCTTCAAGCCATCTTGCTGACTCCGGTCCACTGACCGCATCCGCATAAGTGAGGGGTTCATCATTAATGATGTAGACTCCGTCATAGCGCTCAGGCTGACGACGAATCCTTCCCGATCTACGCGGTTCCCGTGATATCTGAGCCTCAGGTTGAACATTAACCTGATCTATTGGCTCAGGCTCATCCAACTGTGTTTGACTACTTTGTCCCTCTTCTGGAATTTCATCCAGCTTTATTTCTCTCCCACTGGCCTCTTGCAGAAGAAACTCCTTCTCAAGAAAAATAGCCGTTCGAGCAACAAATACTTTATTCTCCTTGGGATTATAGAAATAATAACCCTTAGTTTCTTTAGGGTATCCGACAAATATGCATTTATCAGATCTGCTTTCCAGTTTCCCAGAGGCGAGCTTTTTGACATAAGCCTCGCAACCCCAGATCTTGATAAATGTCAAGCTCGGCTGTTTCCCATACCATAACTCATATGGCGTCTTTGAAACGGCCTTGGATGGCACTCGGTTTAGCACCTTTGCAGCTGTTTCCAGTGCAAATCCCCAAAAGGAGTAAGGTAGAGTAGCTTGACTCATCATAGACCGAACCATATCCAATAAGGTTCGATTCCTCCTCTCGGACACACCATTCCATTGCGGTGTCCCCGACGGAGTGAGCTGTGAGATGATCCCACACTCCTTCAGATAGTCATTAAACTCATGACTCAAGTATTCTCCACCTCGATCTGATCAAAGTGCCTTGATATTTCGGCCTAACTGATTCTATACTTCATTTTTGAATTCTTTGAACTTGTCAAAAGATTCACTCTTATGTCTCATTAAGTAGACATATCCATACCTACTGAAATCATCAGTAAATGTAATGAAGTATGAATAGCCACCTCTGGCATGTTTACTAAATGGCCCACACACATCACTGTGAATAAGGTCAAGTAAACCTGAAGCCCTTTTACCTTTATTTGTAAAAGGAGTCTTCGTCATCTTACCCATTAAACAAGCTTTGCATGTATCAAGCTCCTCATAGGAGAATGATCCCAGCAGTCCATAGTCATGCAACCGCTTAATGCCCTTCTTGTTAATATGGCCTAAACGACTATGCCATAACAAGGTGCTATCATCAGCATGCTTGGATTTCTTATTATCAATTTGTTGTACAGAACATTCCATGTCCAACTTGTATAACCCATTGTTAATCGATCCAGTTGCATAAACAATACCATCAAATGAAATACAGCACTGTGAAGTTTTGCATTCAAATGAAAAACCTTTCCTGACAAGAGCAGGAATAGAGATAATATTCTTTGTTATGCTTGGTACAAAGTAACAATTGTCAAGTTCTAATACAAGTCCAGATGGTAAAGAGATGTGATATTCTCCTACAGCAACAGCAGCAACTCGTGCCCCGTTTCCAACTCGTAGGTCCACCTCATGCTGTCCCACCTGTCTTCTTCTCTTGAGTTCCTGCACATTTGAACAAATGTGAACTCCACATGCAGTGTCCAACACCCATGAAATAGAAGAAGCAACCATGACTTCAGTCACGAAAATACCTGAGCCAGAAGTGGAAGGCTTGCTTCCCTTCTTCTCTCCTTGGAGCGCTCTACAGTCCTTCTTCCAGTGACCCAGCTGGCCACAATGGAAGCATCTGTTGTCCTTTGACCGCTTCACCTTTTGTTTCAAAGCCTTGTTGTAGCTCTTGTTAGGGTCTTTGCCCTTCTTCCCCTTCTTCTTATTCCCTAAAGGAACCATCAAGGCAGAGGATGAAGGCTTTCCCTTCTCAAGAGTCTGCTCTGTAGTGCAGAGCATATTCAGTAATTCTGCCGGAGTACAGTCGATTTTGTTCATATTAAAATTAATGATGAACGCATCGAAAGAAGCTGGGAGAGACTGCAAGATGATGTCTACAACAAGTTCTTGATTGATGGTATGTCCCAGTTTCTCTAGAGCTTCTTTGTACCCAATCATCTTGAGTACGTGAGCTCCCACTGGACTCCCTTCAGTCAGCTTGCTATGAAAGAAAAGTTTCGTCAAGTTATAGCGTTCTGTCCTTGCCTGTGCAGCATACAGCATTTTCAGATTTGCTATAATATCAATAGCAGATAAATCCTCATGCTGACACTGGAGCTCAGGCGTCATTGACGCAAGCATAAGGCAAGCGACATCAGTACTATCACTGACGTGCTTCTCATAAGCATCTTGAACCGCCCTTGCGGCGTTCGCAGCGGGTTGAGCCGGCATTGCCGACTCAAGGACGTACAGCTTTCTCTCAGCTTTGAGGACAATCTTTAATTGTCTGTACCAGTCTGAGAAGTTTGGCCCAGCAAACTTCTCCTTTTCCAATATGGATCGCAAGTTGAGCCCTGTGGTGTTCGTTGCTGCAGGAATCTACAACATAGCAAGAACAACAAGGTCAATATCCATGTTAGAATCATTCCAGGACTTAAGAGTGATTCTTTTCTCACTATTTTATCTGACTGAAAATCCAATAAAACAGCCCGAAAGAGTCAAACTCTTTTAGTGAGATGGGATCCAGATTTCATATTTGATCTCCGCATCCCGCTCAGGCGAGATAAGATGCACAGAGAGTTCAAGCACTAATCACTGGTAGGCAATCCATGCCAATCGCCAACCCGTGCGATTCCCCTTCATCTAGGCAATCCAGAAGACTGTGCCAACTGAGTTGGTACAACACAGTTTCTGATTCCTCAGATGGCTGCCTCCATATAGCTATCATGTGCTCAACTTGTAGCCTATATGGTCAAGCTGACCTGACCTACTTCCTGGACCACCACGTGCTATGCTGAGCAACGAGAAGCGATAAATCCCTTCTCTATAGCATGTAGGTGTAATCGCGCACCGTCTGAAGATAGCTGGGCGTGCCCACTGAGTGGGTACAACACGGCCCCAACGATAGTTAGAACAGTGAGGTTTCGCGTCAGAAGGCAATCCTTAGCTTGATATTTACGTTGGATTTTAACGGTCTTTTTATCTTCTTACTATCATGCAAATTCTATAGTGATAGCTGAAGAATAAAACATACATGTGCTACTTAGTTAAAACAGTAAATGAAAGCACCATTATCTTATGTGGTAAACGCCCATAAAATTTAAGTAAAACCCTAGTTTAACTAAAGTCTTTACTTGAGCTCTTTATGGGACTCTTGTACCTCATCCGGCCCAGCCTGGGCCCAAACGCCATCTGCAGCCCTAACGCGCCCACCAGATAGAATGCACCTATTCTAGAGTCGAACTCTAGACCACCCACCTAGTGAAGCCAACTGCTGCAAGCGCCACTGCCATATGTGCTGTGTGCTCATGTCTGATCAAATTACATTTTAAAAACTATCTAGACATGGTTTGACACGCAGGTCAATTATACATTTTAATAATTTCAAATGTGACTCGCAGATCACATCAAATATATTAATTTCCAGGCACGCAGGCCCCAGCACAGCATACAAAATAGGGCAGCCCACATAAGATTAAATAAACACTCAATGTACACAATGCAACATGTTAAACATGTACAACATGTGATCCAATCAGAAATAAAATTTTCGAAAAATCCCATGGCATCAATTTTATTTCCTTATGTGCCCTACTACCTAACAACGGTCCATTAACAGATATCCACTCGTCAGACCAAGTCAGACCCACTGCCCTTGCATGCACCCAGTCATAACCGACTTGCGTCGACCCAATGGTCGACTATGCATGCCTTAAGGGCTGAACGTCCCACATGATTTCCGGCAAGCGGGTGTGACCCTGGGCCATAATCATGATCGTTCACTAGGTGCCTCAAACAGACATCGCTACACGCCCTTCTGCAGTCGGCTTATAGCCACCTGTACAGCTTGCGCACAGGTGCTATCCAGCCGCCCATCCAGGCTGTCAGATAGTCTGATTAGGCTGTTGGGTCCATACTTGACTAACGACTTCAAAACTGTTAACCCGTCTAAGTGTTCGAAGTAGGCGCACAGATAGATCTAGTGAAGTCGCGCATGAAGATAATTTAGTTTGAAAAACAACTATGATACATGCGCAAACTATGTATGTAATCTTTGCATCATGTAGTCGCATATGAACATAAACAAGATCTACCCAATAACTCAAACATGGATCACAAGAAGGCAACCATATGCATCAAGTCAGGAAAAACCTCGCTCTGATACCACTAAAAGAGAACCTAGTGCGCAAGTATTAGTTGAGCAGCGGATAATCTAGGATCGCATGAGTTGAGCACATGATCAACCTTCTTTAACTTATATAGGACAAGTTAGAGTATTACCTGTGCCATGATGTGAGAGGCGACTTGGAAGATGAAAGGGGCGAGTGCCTCTTCTCCAAAGATGTCACACACAAGATGAGAATAGCTTTCTTCCTTGTGTTCCTTGTGCTAGCAAAGACACCAAGGAGTCTTGATCGTCTCTAGGAAAGGAAGATGTGTGTCCCCTTTGGCCGGTCAAGCTTCTCTTCCTTGCGTGAAGATGATCCACACACGAGAGTGAAGAGAGAAGGAGGCGAGAGGGGGAATCGAAAACCGTGTATCACCAAAGGAAAATTCGGCCACCACTTATGGTAAGAACCGAATTTGTAACTCCCTCCATAACTCCCTTTAAGTGATCGAAAACTCCCCTTTTAATTGAACCATGCGTTCACAAGTGAACCGGTTCAATTTCAATTTGGTTCAAGCACCAAATCAAACCAGCCCTGGTTATAATCTTCTTTGAACCAAATGGCTCAAGATCTAACCACACATCACATTGAACCCCTGATCTTTACGATCAAGCTTCAATCCTCCGATCAAAGCTTACCGATCACATGTCCTAATCAATCAAACATGATTAGACTAGATCTCACTTTTAATCAGAGCTAAATTCCTTTTAAACTGAACTAGAATAATTCCAGTCCACACGATCTGACATAAGTAAGCCATATTATCAAATTGTGCGACCCAAAGGGTTTCCTTCAATGTAGGTAACGATAACTTACATTATCACGACCAGAGAGAGGTATCTAGCAACACATCACTGTCTTCCAATATGAAGGAAAGAGTCTTCCAAGACTACTCCCAAACCACAGCACAAGTGTGAAACTCATTCACTTGGTATATATGTTTCCCTTTGCCACTGGATGTTCTCGTCGGACAAGCGTGTCAAGCCTATGATTCCAACATGATGAAAATGGTTAGATCAGATGAACATAGTCGTCTGGGTATGGCTATACACATTCTCAACCATTTCATCCATAGGGCCCCCTTAGAACATCTCACTCCAACTAGGAGAGGCAATCCTATATCTATCACAAGTACCCTAACATGACTCATGCCCACTATCCAAGATAATCCTTAATCATTATCTTTCAAACGATATGGAACTACCTCAAGATAATGCCAATCATCACTTAGAAACACAAGTGATCTCAAGTCAGAGGGAATATACCACTTGCTTGCATACAAGGATTATTCACATTGTGACAAACAATTGAATATCCTGAGAAGGGTCAGTCCAGTACATCCAATGCACCTATGTGTCTAAATCTTATTCCATGCTCGAAGCATCCTATAAGATTAGAACACATATTAGTCTCAAACATACCAAGGCTGTCTCACGTTCACCAAGATATCTCGACTAAGGACAATACTGAATGTCAGCTAAGCTGAACATTATTGAGACATTACTCAGAAGTATACATATAACAGCAGATAATGTAACAATCTGAATAACAACAATTGCCTTGTAAACAAATATATTTAGTTTATACATGATACTGACAATAACCCAAGGCCTCAAACATTAGCCTTAAGGGCATACCCTAACATGAATCTCTCAAACATGTCCTCTAAACTAGATTTTTGGGGTTGACTCTGATTTTGTTGACTCTGCTGGTACCCTCTATTTTCATTCTGTCCACTAGCATGATTGTTACTTCTCCAGGACAAGTTAGGGAGGTTTCTCCAACCAGGGTTGTAGGTATTAGAGTAAGGGTCATTCTTTCTACTTTGATTGTAACCCCCTACTGCATTAATTTGCTCACTACCCTAATCAACAATAACTTTACACTCTTCAGCATAGTGCCCATGGTTTCCACAAACATCACACATAACAGAAGAAACAACAACAGTTTGCATCTGAAAAGAATCAAAACGATTACACAAAGAATCTACCTTTTCTGCTAGAGAACGCCAACCATCACTGTCATTCTTACTATGAGGAGGACGATACAGCACTCCTCTTTCAGTAGTCCATTGGTTGTGTTTTAGCGCTATCTCTTCAATCAAAGCATAGGCATCTTCAACAGTCTGTTTCATCAGTGCTCCCCCTGCAGCAGCATCAACAATTAAGCAAGTGTTGTAAAGCAAACCATTATAGAAAGTTTGAATTAAAACCCAATCTTTTAATCCATGGTGAGGGCACTTCCGTTGTAATTCATTGAAGCGCTCCCATGCTTCACTAAGTGATTCGCTATCCCTCTGTGCAAAGCTTTTGATTTGATTCCTCAACTGGATCATCTTACTGGGTGGAAAGTATTTCAGCAAGAAAGCCTTTGACAATTGCTCCCAAGTAGTGAATGTTCTAGTTGATTGCGAATGTAGCCAAGCATTTGCTCTGTCCCTGAGAGAAAAAAGAAATAGTCTCAATCTAAGAGCATCATCAGATACACTATTAATTTTTATGGTATCACAAAATTCAAGAAAAAGAGATAAGTATTGATTTGGATCTTCTAGAGGAGATCCTCCAAACTGGTTATGTTGGATCATTGACAGGAACGTTGGTTTAATCTCAAAGTTGTTTGCATCAATTACAGGCCTAGTAATGCTGGAACGAATTCCCTATGTATTCGGGGCTGCATAGTCTCTAAGTGTTCTTCTTTCCACCATGATGGATTCTTCTTCTCTCTCTTCAGCAAACCTCAATCTCCTGCGCAATCTAAGAGTTTTGTTAATTTCATGATCAAAAGAAACTAATGGTCCTGACCTAAGATTCCTGCGCATACAAAGTAGAGAGTTAGAAAAGTTTAGATTTTTCAAAAAATAAAAGAAAACTAGAATCTATCACAGAAAATACTAAAAACAAAAACAAAAGGCTTAGTCTAGCAATACTATCAATTATATCAATATTAACAAAACCACGGTCCCCGGCAACGGCGCCAAAAATTTGTTGTAGTTCGCAAGTGCATGGATACTCGAAGTAATAAAATATATATCGAACCACAGAGACCTTGTTGTTAAGTACTGACGAATTGAGTTTTCACTAGCTAAACAAATTGAATAATTATGCAAACGATCGAAAAGTGCACGAAAAAATATCAGAGAAGAAAACTGGGACTAGGAGTTCATCCACCTTAAGTCTAATGACTAGAAGGAAATAAAGATTGTCAGTCAAATTTTATCATGATAAAGATTTAATTTACCTCATAAAAGGATCATCTCGCTCTCGCGCAGATAATCATACAAAGGACCAATCCTCACTCTCGTGCAAGATCTATCCAATGCTGAAAAATAAGTAAACCATTGAACAAAGAACTCAAGGATCGCTCTCCTGCATCCGAATTCTAAGTCAAACATCTCATATGGAAACTCAAGGACCACTCTCGTGCAGCCTGAAACTCATCACAAGTTCTACTTAAGGTTCTCCGGCGATCAGAAATTTAATCTCTTACAATTTCAAATCAAACCTAACACATTAACTCAATCCAAAGAATTAGAAAATCAACATGGCAATAAAATTACTAAAAATCAGAATTCAAAGAACAAACCTAATCTCTTACGATAAGTTCCAAACTCAATGATTTTTAGGGTTCCAAATTTCACAATCAACCTCTCAGTCTATTTTGCAAAACTCTAAAACATGCTAATATTTATAAAACTAAGGAGAATTAAAGGAAAGTCATCACATAAGCAAAATTATCATAACAAAATTATCATGACAAAAATAATCAATGTCTAGTCATTAAGAAATTAAGGGGATTACACCCCCATGTCCCATACGAAGGTTTAAGCTAGCATGATGGAAGAATTACAGCAAAACATGGTTTTAGAATGATTAGAAATCGAAAGAGAGGAGTAAAGGTTACAAAACAGGGCTGTAATCTAAGTTACAACCCGTAATTTTCCTTGAAATCGCGATGAACAGTGCCGCGACCAAAATTATAGCATTTTTATGGGTAAACTCGTAATCTTAGTTACAACGCATGTCGGATTTGAAAGTACCCCTTTCATGAGGGGGGCGAAACCCTAATAGGAGGCGCATATAAACTTTGATAGCGGAAGCAAGGATTTTTAGGGTTTCATAAGATCGCATGTGGTATAGCCATATGATCAACTTAATTTTAACTTAAGATCAAGATGTGATCTTACCATTGCCATGGATGGATGGCGACTTGGAATCAAGAGAACAAAGTTGATCTCCTCCAAACGGCGCGCACACAAGAAGACAATGGCTACTCCCTTCTCACCTTTGTGCTAGCAAAAGCTTCAAGGGGTCTTGTCGTATGGTGGAGATGATTGAGACTTCTTTGCTCGGCCGAATCCCTCCTCTTCTCGTCAACACACTCTTTTCACCTTAGAGTGCAAGCGGTCACACGAGAAGAGAGGAGCGTTGAGGCGTTTTGGCGTTTTAGCAAAGTCGCCTTGATGACATTCCAAAAATGGAATGACATGAAGCCATGCTCTCAAAACCAACCAAAAACGCTTACAAACATTGAACCATGCGTTCACTCATGTGAACCGGTTCAAGCTAAATCGATCCAATTGTCTTTGGTCCAAAAACCAAATCAAATCAGCCCAAGCCATGGTCTAGATCTTATTGAACCAATAGGATCCAGATCTAACCGTTCATCTCTTGATGCTCTTGATCTCACCGATCTAGCATCAACTCTCTCGATCGAAGCTTACCGATCTCAAGCCCTTATCAATCAAACATGATCAGACCAGATCTCACTTACAATCAGAGTTTAAACTCCTTTAAACTGAACCCAAACAATTCAGTCCACACGATCTGACTTAAGTAAGCCATATCATCAAATTGTGCGACCCTGAGGGTTTCCTTTAAATGTCGGTAACGATAACTTACGTTATCACGATCAGTGAGGGGTATCTAGCAACACATCACTGTCTCCCGATATAAAGGAAAGAGTCTTCCAAGACTACACCCAAACCACAGCACAAGTGTGAATCAACTTCACTAGGCATACATGTTTCCTTTGCCACTGGATGTTCTTATTGGACAAGCGTGTCAAGCCTGTAGCTCCAATATGATGAGCATGATTAGACCATATGAACATAGTCACCTGGGTATGGCCATACACTTTCTCAATCATATCATTCAGGGGGGCCCCTTTAGAACATCACACTCCTTAAGCAAGAAGACGGCAATCCTATATCTATCACTAGTGTCCTAACCTGACTCATGATCATTATCCAAGATAGTCTATAACCATTATGTTTCAAATGATATTGAACTACCTCAAAACAATGACAATCATCATTTAGAAACACAAGTGATCTCAAGTCAGAGGACATGTGCCACTTGTTGCAAACAAGGATTATTCACATTGTGACAAGCAATTGAATATCCTAGTAGGGTCTGTCTAGTACATCCAATGTACCCATGAGTCTACATCTTATTCCATGCTCGAAGCATCCTATAAGATTAGAACACATATTAGTCTCAATCATATCAAGGCTGTCTCATGTTCACCAAGATATCTCGACTAAAGACATTACAGCATGTCAGCCAAGCTGAACAGCATTGAGACATTATTCAGAAGCACACTTATTGCAGCAGACAATGTAACATACTGAATAACAACCATTGCCTTTATAAACATAAGAGTTTATACATGATACTGAAAGAATCCCAAGGCCTCAAACATTAGCCTTAAGGGCATACCCCAACAATCTCCCACTTGCTCTTAATCTAATGGTTGAGAAATCTCAAACCCATGTTATTACAGTGCTTCTCATGCTTCTGCTGCGCCAGAGGCTTGGTAAGCGGGTCAGCCAGATTGTCATCTGTATGAACCTTGCAGACTTTGATCTCGCCACGATCAATGATCTCCCGGATCAAGTGAAACCGTCTCTGTATGTGCTTGGACTTCTGGTGAGACCGTGGTTCCTTTGCTTGTGCAATTGCTCCAGTGTTATCACAGAAGATAACCAAAGGATCTGCACTCGAAGGAACAACACCAAGTTCCTGAATGAACTTACGAATCCACACTGCCTCCTTGGATGCTTCCGAGGCTGCAACATACTCGGCTTCTGTTGTGGAATCAGTAACAATAGACTGTTTGAAACTTTTCCACACCACTGCTCCTCCATTCAAGCTAAAAATATAGCCTGATTGCGATCGGAAATCATCCTGGTCAGATTGGAATGAAGCGTCAGTATATCCTTCAATACTGAGTTCTTCCTGACCTCCATACACCAAGAACATATCTTTGGTCCTCCGCAGATATTTTAAAATGTTCTTGACTGCAATCCAGTGTGCCTGACCTAGATTACTTTGGAATCGACTGGTCACGCTTAACCCGTAAGCGACGTCTGGGCGAGTACACAACATCGCATACATAATGGACCCAATAGCCGAAGCATAAGGCGTATTGTCCATTTCATCTTTCTCAGTCTGTGTTTGTGGACACTGACTCTTTGAAAGATTCAGACCATGTCTGACTGGAAGATATCCTCTTTTAGAATTCTCTAAATGAAATCTCTTCAGGACCTTATCGATGTAAGTACTCTGGCACAGCCCGAGAAGCCTCTTAGATCTATCTCTGTAGATCTTCACACCTAATACATAGGCTGCTTCTCCTAGATCTTTCATCTGGAAACATTTTCTTAACCATGCTTTAACAGCATGCAGTTCAGGAATATCGTTTCCAATGATTAAGATATCATCGACGTAGAGGACTAGGAAAGTAATCACGCTCCCACTAAACCTCTTATATACACACGGGTCGTCTTCATTCTTGATGAAACCAAATTCATAGATTGATTCATCAAAATGAATATTCCAGCTTCTTGATGCTTGCTTAAGTCCATAAATGGACTTCTTTAACTTGCATATTTTATGACGATCTGATGGATTAGTGAAACCTTCAGGTTGTGTCATATACACATCCTCATCCAGTTTTCCATTAAGGAAAGCGGTCTTCACATCCATTTGCCAGATCTCATAATCGTAATATGCTGCTATCGCAAGAATAATCCGAATAGACTTGAACATGGCTACAGGAGAGAAAGTTTCATCATAATCTATCCCGTAGATTTGTTTGAAACCTTTCGCAACTAGCCTGCCTTTATAGGTAATCACGTTACCATCCATGTCAATCTTCTTCTTGAAGATCCATTTACAGCCTATAGGGACTATTCCCAGAGGCGGATCAACCAAATCCCAGACTTGGTTATCTGACATGGAGTCCATCTCGGTTCGCATAGCTTCAAGCCATCTAGCTGACTCCGGTCCACTGACCGCATCCGCATAAGTGAGGGGTTCATCATTATCAATGATGTAGACTCCGTCATAGCGCTCAGGCTGTCGACGGATCCTTCCCGATCTTCGCGGTTCCCGTGATATCTGAGCCTCAGGTTGTTCAATAACCTGCTCAACTGGCTCAGGCTCATCCAACTGTGCTTGACTACTTTGTCCTCCTTCTGGATTCTCATCCAGCTTTATTTCTCTCCCACTGGCCTCTTGCAGAAGAAACTCCTTCTCAAGAAAAATGGCCATCCGAGCAACAAATACCTTGTTCTCTTTGGGATCATAGAAATAATAACCCTTAGTTTCCTTAGGGTAACCGACAAAGATACATTTCTCAGATCTGCTCTCTAGTTTCCCAGAGGCGAGCTTTTTGACATAAGCCTCGCAACCCCAGATGTTAATAAATGTCAAGCTCGGCTGTTTCCCATACCATAGTTCGTATGGAGTCTTTGAAACTGCCTTGGATGGCACTCGGTTTAGTACCTTTGCAGCTGTTTCCAGTGCAAATCCCCAAAAGGAGTAAGGTAGAGTAGCTTGACTCATCATTGAACGAACCATATCCAGTAAGGTTCTGTTCCTCCTCTCGGACACACCATTCCATTGCGGTGTTCCTGGCGGAGTGAGCTGTGAGATAATCCCACACTCCTTCAGATAGTCAGTAAACTCTCGACTTAGGTATTCTCCACCTCGATCTGAGCGAAGTGCCTTGATATTTCGGCCTAGCTGATTTTGCACTTCATTTTTGAACTCCTTGAACTTGTCAAAAGATTCACTTTTATGTCTCATTAGATAGACATATCCATACCTACTGAAATCATCAGTAAAGGTAATGAAGTACGAATAGCCACCTCTGGCATGTTTACTAAATGGCCTGCACACATCACTGTGTATAAGGTCAAGTAAACCTGAAGCCCTTTGACCTTTGTTAGGAAAAGGAGACTTCGTCATTTTGCCCAATAAACAAGCTTTGCATGTATCAATCTCCTCATAGGAGAATGATCCCAGCAGTCCATGATCATGCAACCGCTTAATGCGTTTCTTGTTAATATGGCCTAAACGACTATGCCATAGCAAGGTGCTGTCATCAGCATACTTGGCTTTCTTATTATCAATATTTTGTATAGAACATTCCATGTCCAACATGAATAATCCATTGTTAATTGATCCAGTAGCATAAACAATATTATCATAACAAAGAACACACTTTGAAATATTGCATTCAAAGGAAAATCCTTTCCTGACAAGAGCAGGAATAGAGATAATATTCTTTGTTATGCTTGGTACAAAGTAACAATTGTCAAGTTCTAATACAAGTCCAGATGGTAATGAGATGTAATAAACCCCTACAGCAACAGCAGCAACCCGTGCCCCGTTTCCAACTCGTAGGTCCACCTCATGCTGTCCCACCTGTCTTCTTCTCTTGAGTTCCTGTACATTTGAACAAATGTGAACTCCACATGCAGTGTCCAACACCCATGAAATAGAAGAAGAGGATATCATGACTTCAGTCACGAAAATACCTGAGCCAGAAGCGATGCTTCCCTTCTTGTCTCCTTGGAGCGCTTTACAGTCCTTTTTCCAGTGACCCAGCTGGCCACAATGGAAACATCTGTTGTCCTTCGACCGCTTAACCTTCTGTTTCAGAGCCTTGTTGTAACTCTTGACAGGGGCTTTGCCCTTCTTCCCCTTCTTCTTGTTCCTGGAAGGGAACATCAAGACAGAGGTTGAAGGCTTTCCCTTTAGAGTCTCCTCTGTAGTCAAGAGCATATTCAGCAACTCTGCCGGAGTACAGTCGATCTTGTTCATATTAAAATTAATAATGAACGGATCGAAAGAGGCTGGGAGAGACTGCAGAATAATGTCTATAGCAAGCTCCTGATTGATGGTATGCCCCAGTTTCTCTAGAGCCTCTTTGTGCCCAATCATCTTGAGCACATGAGCTCCCACTGGACTCCCTTCAGCCAGTTTGCTCTGAAAGAAAAGCTTGGTCAAATTATAGCGTTCAGTCCTCGCCTGTGCAGCATACAGCATCTTGAGGTTTGCTATAATTTCTATAGCAGACATATCCTCATGCTGACGCTGCAGCTGTGGCGTCATAGACGCTAGCATCAGGCAAGCAACATCAATGCTATCATTGACATGCTTTTCATAGGCATCCCGAACCGCCCTTGCGGCGTTCGGAGCGGGTTGAGGCGGTATAGCCGTCTCGAGGACATACAGTTTCCTCTCTGCCTTAAGAACAATCTTAAGGTGTCCGTACCAGTCTGAGAAGTTTGGCCCAGCAAACTTCTCCCTTTCCAGTAGGGATCGCACATTGAAGCTCATGGTGTTCGTTGCTGCAGGAATCTACAACAATGCAAGAACAGCAAGGTCAGTATCAATGTTTAGATTCAATCCAGGACTTAAGAAAGATTCTTTTCTCACTATTTTATCTGACTGAAAAATCCATTAAACAGTCCGAAAGAGTAACACTCTTTTAGTGAGATGGGATCCAGATTTCATACTTGGTCTCCGCGTCCCGCTCAGGCGAGATAAGATGCACAGAGAGTACAAGCACTAATTTCTGGTAGGCAGTCCCTGCCAATCGCCAACCCGTGCGATTCCCCTTCATCTGGGCAATCCAGCAGACTGTGCCAACTGAGTTGGTACAACACAGTCTCTGATCCCACAGATGGCTGCCTCCATATAGCTAACATATGCCCCATATGTAGCCCACATGGTCAAGCTGACCTGACCTACTCCCTGGACCACCACGTGCTATGCTGAGCAACGAGAAGCGATAAATCCCTTCTCTGTAACACGCAGGTGAAATCACACACCGTCTGAAGATAGATGGGCGTGCCCACTGAGTGGGTACAACACGGCCCCAACGATAGTCAGAACAGTGAGGTTTCGCGCCAGAAGGCTTACGTGCTTGATATTTTAGCGTTGGATTTTAACGGTCTTTTATCTTCTTAACTATCATGCATAACCTATGGCGATAGCAGAAGATTAAAATCATGCAATTCTAATTATAAAAACGATAAGTAGAAAGCATGCTGATCTTATGTGGTAAAAGCCCATTAACCCTAAGTAAGACCTTAATTTTAACTTAAGTCTTCACTTGAGCTCTCCATGGGTCTTTTGCAGCTCATCTGGCCCAACCCAGGGCCCAAGCGCCCACTGCAGCTCAGGTGCGCCCACCAGGTGAATGCGCCTGTCCTAGGGTCGAACCCTAGACCTCCCACCTGGTCAAGCCACTGCTGCATGCGCCTCTGCCAAGTGTGCTTTGTGCTCTTGTCTGATTAAAATTACACTTTAATCTATCTAGACAAGATTGACACGCAGGTCAATTACACAATAAATTAATTAAAATGTGATACGCAGATCACAATAATAATAATTTATAATTAATCCAGGCTCGCAGGCCCCAGCACAGCACACATTAAAACGGGCAGCCCACATAAGATTAAATAAACAAGCAGATGCTTACAATCAACATGTGATCCAATAAGAAAATAAAATTTTGAAAAACCCCATTGGCATCAATTTTTATTTTCCTTATGTGCCCTATTACCTTACAACGGTCCATTAATAGGGATCCACTCATCCGACCTAGTCAGATCCACTACCCTTGCATGCACCAAGTCCTAACTGACTTGAGTTGACCCAGTGGCTAACAATGCATGCAGATGGGCTGAACGACCCTCATGAGTCCAGGCAAGCGGGTGTGACCCCGGGCCTAACTCAAGAGCGTTCACTGGTTGTCTCAACCAGACATCGCTACACGCCTATCTGCAGTCGACCTATAGCCACCTCGTGCTTGCGCACAGGTGCCATCTGGTCGACCCATCTAGGCTGTCAGATGATCTGATCAGACTATTTGGATCTTAACTAGGTGATGACTTCAACCCTACTAACCCGTCTAAGGGTTTATAGTAAGCTCTTAGATCTAAGTGAGGCGCGCAAGTGATTAAGTTTTTAAGAAAAACTACAACATTCAACATGCGCCAACATGTAAGCATCAAACATGCGCCACAATAAACTATATTCAACTAGCATTTTCGCATGATGAGAAAACTTAGATCAAACATGGATCACAAAACATTAAGCAATCATATGCATCATACCGAAACCATAGCTCTGATACCAATTGAAAGTACCCCTTTCATGAGGGGGGCGAAACCCTAATAGGAGGCGCATATAAACTTTGATAGCGGAAGCAAGGATTTTTAGGGTTTCATAAGATCGCATGTGGTATAGCCATATGATCAACTTAATTTTAACTTAAGATCAAGATGTGATCTTACCATTGCCATGGATGGATGGCGACTTGGAATCAAGAGAACAAAGTTGATCTCCTCCAAACGGTGCGCACACAAGAAGACAATGGCTACTCCCTTCTCACCTTTGTGCTAGCAAAAGCTTCAAGGGGTCTTGTCGTATGGTGGAGATGATAGAGACTTCTTTGCTCGGCCGAATCCCTCCTCTTCTCGTCAACACACTCTTTTCACCTTAGAGTGCAAGCGGTCACACGAGAAGAGAGGAGCGTTGAGGCGTTTTGGTGTTTTAGCAAAGTCGCCTTGATGACATTCCAAAAATGGAATGACATGAAGCCATGCTCTCAAAACCGACCAAAAACGCTTACAAACATTGAACCATGCGTTCACTCATGTGAACCGGTTCAAGCTAAATCGATCCAATTGTCTTTGGTCCAAAAACCAAATCAAATCAGCCCAAGCCATGGTCTAGATCTTATTGAACCAATAGGATCCAGATCTAACCGTTCATCTCTTGATGCTCTTGATCTCACCGATCTAGCATCAACTCTCTCGATCGAAGCTTACCGATCTCAAGCCCTTATCAATCAAACATGATCAGACCAGATCTCACTTACAATCAGAGTTTAAACTCCTTTAAACTGAACCCAAACAATTCAGTCCACACGATCTGACTTAAGTAAGCCATATCATCAAATTGTGCGACCCTGAGGGTTTCCTTTAAATGTCGGTAACGATAACTTACGTTATCACGATCAGTGAGGGGTATCTAGCAACACATCACTGTCTCCCGATATAAAGGAAAGAGTCTTCCAAGACTACACCCAAACCACAGCACAAGTGTGAATCAACTTCACTAGGCATACATGTTTCCTTTGCCACTGGATGTTCTTATTGGACAAGCGTGTCAAGCCTGTAGCTCCAATATGATGAGCATGATTAGACCATATGAACATAGTCACCTGGGTATGGCCATACACTTTCTCAATCATCTCATTCAGGGGGGCCCCTTTAGAACATCACACTCCTTAAGCAAGAAGACGGCAATCCTATATCTATCACTAGTGTCCTAACCTGACTCATGATCATTATCCAAGATAGTCTATAACCATTATGTTTCAAATGATATTGAACTACCTCAAAACAATGACAATCATCATTTAGAAACACAAGTGATCTCAAGTCAGAGGACATGTGCCACTTGTTGCAAACAAGGATTATTCACATTGTGACAAGCAATTGAATATCCTAGTAGGGTCTGTCCAGTACATCCAATGTACCCATGAGTCTACATCTTATTCCATGCTCGAAGCATCCTATAAGATTAGAACACATATTAGTCTCAATCGTATCAAGGCTGTCTCATGTTCACCAAGATATCTCGACTAAGGACATTACAGCATGTCAGCCAAGCTGAACAGCATTGAGACATTATTCAGAAGCACACTTATTGCAGCAGACAATATAACATACTGAATAACAACCATTGCCTTTATAAACATAAGAGTTTATACATGATACTGAAAGAATCCCAAGGCCTCAAACATTAGCCTTAAGGGCATACCCCAACAGGATTCGCTAAAATTATGGCACCGTAATGAATTTGACCAAAATTACGGTAGTGCCGTAATTTGTCTAGGAAGCTCGTTTTGACTTGAAATTTGATGTGTAAACTCCTCTTGATGATTAGAACACGTTTATGCATTGAAATTGCTTGAAAACCAGTGATAATGATACATTTTTGCCTGAAATTGATCAAAAACAAAGAAAGGTGTAGATTCTGAAGTATTTGGCAAATAAGGTATAAAAATAAAGCAAAAGAGCAAGATTATGACTCAAAAGACTAGCAAATGAGTATGAAAAATACTATGAAATTTAGAGTCATCAATAGACCCTCCAGGTGTGTCATTGTTTTTGCCACTCACAATAGCGACCGCATTACAATGCTCCCTTGGACTCATCTCAGGTTGTCCCGGAAGTTTCCCTATGGGCCTACTAGTAGAACTTGCTTGCTGAGCTATCTGGTTCTCCAACATCTTGTTATGGGTAGCCAAGACATCCACACGAGATGTCAGCTGCTTGATAGCATCAGTGAGGCCATCAGTGCTTTTCTTCTATTGCATAACAATTCCTTCTAGCATGGTCTCCAAGTTTGACTTCTGGGGCTGTCCATACTGTCTTGATTGAAAGCCCGGTGGTGGCCTATTATTCTGTTGAGGATACTGAGGAGGAGCTTGCCCTTGATTATTCTTGTAGGACAAGTTGGGTTAGTTCCTCCATCCTAGATTGTAGGTTGCAGAATATGGGTCATTCACTGGTCTCTGATTGAAATTCCCCAAGGCATTAACTTGCTCCTGATTAGAGTCTTCCTGTGACGAAGCTATAAGTTGACATTCAGATGAATTATGCCCTGTTACACCACACACTTCATACGAAATTGCATTAACGGCAACTAAGGGAAAGGAAAAAGAATCTAACTTCTGTGCTAATGAATCTACCTTTGCCGCAAGAGATGTCAAGGAATCATTATGGTACTTACCAAGTCCCGTGGAAGTAGTACCTCGCTCACTTGACCAGTGTTTATGGTTCATGGCCATATCCTCAAGTAGAGCTGTCGCCTCTTCCACGCCTTTGCTCATGATTGTTCCTCCAGCCGCAGCGTCCACCATCAACTTGGTATTATAGTTCAATCCATTATAAAAGATGTGGATTAGAACCCATGCTTGGAGTCCATGGTGTGGGCACATATGCTAGAGCTCCTTGAAGCGATCCCAGGTGTCGTAGAGAGATTCTCCCTCTTGTTGTGCAAAGCAAGTGATCCTATTGCGCAGTTGAATAGTTTTACTAGGTGGAAAATATTTGTTCAGAAAGGCTCTAGAAAGCTCGTCCCAGGTAGTAATAGATCCTGCTGGTAGTGAATATAACGAAGCTCTCGCACGGTCCCTGAGAGAAAACGAGAACAATCTTAGTCTTATAGCGTCAGATGAAACTCCATTAACTTTCACAGTATCGCAATATTCTAAAAAGACAGCTAGATGTAGATTAGGGTCCTGATTTGGGGATCCCCCAAATTGATTTTGCTGGACCATCATCATCAACGCTGGCTTAAGCTCAAAATTGTTCGCCTCTACGTTGCGTCGAACTATGCTTGAATTAAAGCCTTGTATATTCGGTACTGCGAAGTCCCTCAAAGATTGGTTGTTTACCGCCATTACTCCTTCTTCAGAAACCTTTTGAGTGTGAAACTGCAATCTCCTTCGAAGGCGAAATGTACGCTCAATTTCTGGGTCTGCTGGAACTAGAGTACCTGTTCGAGAAATTCTGGGCATACAATGTGTAAGTTGAGATAAAAAGTAAAATAATAATGAAAATGGAAAGAAAAATAAAAACCAATGCTAAAACAAAAGAAGAAAAAGTGCCTAGTCTCCAAACTTATCTAGTAAGTCAATATTAACTAGCCGTAATCCTCGGCAACGTTGCCAAAAACTTGATACGTTTCGCAAGTGTACGGAATTATCGAAGTAACAAAAAGATATCATTCCCAACGAGGATTACGTAGTTAAGTACCAACTCTTTGACTTGTTTAAATCTAGGCAAAACTAATAAGTGGTTGTGTTGAACTTCTGAGCACGAATAATTCAAAAGCAACATTAAAGAGGATTCAAATTTTAAAAGATCGGGATGTCATGGGTTCACCACACTGACAAGTATGAATCATTTAAAGATAACTCAATCAATAGAAAATATCTATCATGAAAGGAACTTTTCCTAATGTACATATTACCTCCTCCCGAAGTGTAATACGGTATGTAATTAAGTTAACTTCCTACTTTCATGACAGTTAACCTAACAAAACCCATTAAGTTCTATGAAAAGCTGGTTAAATCCTTTAGACGAATCCAATATACTCCCGTGATTGCATTCAAAGGTTCGATTGAAATAGATCGGACGTTGCGATTCAACTCCCGGTACTTCTCGCAACGTCTAATACGTAATTATACGTGGCCAAGGTAAATTACGAAGTAAACACAAATTCAATCAAATCATGATAATATATTCATATAGAAAGAGCATGAATACAGATCAATTTATAATTGTCAGCGGGCTATGCCCTTAATCTTGAAACGAAGATCTACTCACTCATGTTCTTAAAGGAAAACATGTATATATGATGAACAAGTAGGAATCTTATAAAATTTGCAAAGAAATCACTAAGACAACAATTTAACGTGCTTCCCCTCGATTTGACGATAAAGATGAAGTAATCAAACTGATCTTTTGCGTGAAATCTCACCAGAATCTGTTCAGAAATTGAGTTTCGCCCTTTGTCGCCACCACCGATGGTGTTCGTCCAAAAATCCCTCTAAACTCTCGAAAAATCTGATCTTTTATAGCTAGACCGATTCGGAACCCCTCAAGGAACTTTTCTGTAAAGTTTGGTTCAAATACGGTTCGAATTGGTGGAGAATCGAGTGAAAAACTCGACGGTCGGTAATTTTTATGGACCGTGATGAATTTACGGCCAAGGCCGTAAAAGCTTCTGTGTGTTGGTGTATATGCCCTAGGACCTAGTTTTGGTCCATCTTTGTACTACTTGACTCTGATATTCATATATCTTTCTGGCATTGTCATTATCATTGTTTGTCTACACCTGCGATTGTGTACTTACATGATAATGTCCCTGGAGACAGATTGGATCTGTGCTCGAACTATAATCCCCAGTCGATGTGCCTTAGTGGATATGGGACAGCTATGGTGCTTGTGAGACTGGTATGTGGGCTGGTTAGGCACATGGTGCTGACGCAGACACATGGGTATATCTGAAAGAAGACCTAGTGTACAAGCGACTATAAAAACAAACTTGCATCGGAAACACTAGGAATCCCAAGAATCGTTTATGTCGAGCATATGATCAACCCTTTTTTATCACGAACAGAACAAGTAAAACATTACCTGTGCCATGATATGAGAGGCGGCTTGGAAGAGGAAAGGAGCGAGCGCCTCTTCTCCAAAGAAGTCACACACAAGATGAAGTAGACTTCCTCCCTTGCGTCCCTTGTGCTAGCAAAGACACCAAGGAGTCCTGATCGTCCTAGCAAGGAAGATGTGTGTTTCGGCTTAGGTTTTCTTGGATGGAGATGATTCACTTAAGAGGAAGAAGACGAGAGAGCCTCTTTCGAATTCGTGGTGTCGACTTTTAAGAGGTATGTTCGGCCACCATATGGTAAAACCGAAAACAATAACTACCTCCATAACTCCCCTTAAACCATCGAAACCTCCATCTTAAATTGAACCATGCGTTCACAAGTGAACCGGTTCAAACTCCATTTGGTCCAATCACAAAGTCGAACCAACCCTGGCTAAAACCTCTCTGAACCGAATGGCTCCAGATCTAACCACACATCATATTGAACCCCTGATCAATACGATCAAGTATCAATCGCAGATCAAAGCTTACCGATCACATGCCCTAATCTATCAAACATGATTAGACTAGATCTCACTTCCAATCAGAGTTTAAATTCCTTTAAACTGAACTAGAATAATTCCAGTCCACACGATCTGACATAAGTAAGCCATATCATCAAATTGTGCGACCCTAAGGGTTTCCTTCAATGTCGGTAACGATAACTTACATTATCACGATCAGAGAGAGGTATCTAGCAACACATCACTGTCTCCCGATATGAAGGAAAGAGTCTTCCAAGACTACTCCCAAACCACAGCACAAGTGCGAATCTAATTCACTTGGTATACATGTTTCCCTTTACCACTGGATGTTCCCGTTGGACAAGCGTGTCAAGCCTGCGATTCCAACATGATGAAAATGATTAGATTAGAAGAACATAGTCATCTGGGTATGGCCATACACATTCTCAACCATTTCATCCAAGGGCCCCTTAGAACATCACACTCCAACCAGGAGAGGCAATCCTATATCTATCACAAGTGCCCTAACATGACTCATGCACACTATCCAAGATAATCCTTAACCATTATCTTTCAAATGATATTGAACTACCTCAAGACAATGTCAATCATCACTTAGAAACACAAGTGATCTCAAGTCAGAGGGAATATACCACTTGCTTGCATACAAGGATTATTCACATTGTGACAAACAATTGAATATCCAAGGAAGGGTCAGTCCAGTACATCCAATGCACCTATGTGTCTAATCTTATTCCACGCTCGAAGCATCCCACAAGATTAGAGCACACATTAGTCTCAATCATATCAAGGCTGTCTCATGTTCACCGAGATATCTCGACTAAGGACAAAACTGAATGTCAGCAAAACTGAACATCATTGAGACATTACTCAGAAGTATACATACAGCAGCAGATAATGTAACAATCTGAATAACAACAATTGCCTTTATAAATCATATATATCGTTTATACATGATACTGAAAATAGCCCAAAGCCTCAAGCATTGACCTTAAGGGCATACCCTAACAATCTCCCACTTGCACTTAATCTAATGGTTGAGGTATCTCAAACCCATATTGTTACAGTGCTTCTCATGCTTCTGCTGCGCCAGAGGCTTTGTAAGCGGGTCAGCTAGATTGTCATCTGTATAAACCTTGCAGAGCTTGATGTCTCCGCGATTAATGATCTCACGGATCAGGTGAAACCTTCTCTGTATGTGCTTGGACTTCTGGTGTGACCGAGGTTCCTTCGCCTGTGCAATCGCTCCAGTGTTATCACAGAAGATAACCAATGGATCTGCACTCGAAGGAACGACACCAAGTTCCAGAACGAATTTACGAATCCAAACTGCCTCCTTTGATGCCTCTGAGGCTGCAACATACTCGGCTTCTGTTGTGGAATCAGCAACAATTGATTGCTTGAAACTCTTCCACACCACTGCTCCTCCATTCAAGCTAAAAACATAGCCTGATTGCGATCAAAAATCGTCTTGGTCAGACTGGAACGAAGCATCAGTATATCCTTCGATACTGAGCTCTTCCTGACCTCCATAAATCAAGAACATATTTTTGGTTCTGCGAAGATATTTCAAAATGTTCTTGACTATAATCCAGTGTGCCTTCCCTGGATTACCTTGGAACCGACTGGTCACGCTTAACCTGTAAGCGACGTCTGGGCGAGTACACAACATCGCATACATGATGGACCCAATAGCCGAAGCATAAGGCGTATTGTCCATCTCTTCATTCTCAGACTGTGTTTGAGGACACTGGCTCTTTGAAAGATTCAGACCATGTCTGACTGGAAGATAAACTCTTTTAGAATTTTCTAAATGGAATCTTTCCAGGACCTTATCGATGTAAGTACGCTGGCACAGCCTGAGAAGCCTATTAGATCTATCTCTATACATCTCCACACCTAGTATATAGGCTGCTTCTCCCAAATCTTTCATTTGGAAACATTTTCTTAACCATGCCTTGACTGCATGCAGTTCAAGAATATCGTTTCCAATGATTAAAATATCATCAACGTAGAGGACTAGGAAAGTAATCACGCTCCCACTAAACCTTTTATATACACACGGGTCATCTTCATTTTTGATGAAACCAAATTCAGAAACTGATTCATCAAAACGAATATTCCAGCTTCTTGATGCTTGTTTTAGTCCATAAATGGATTTGTTTAATTTGCATATTTTATGACCTTCTGTTGGGTTAATGAAACCTTCAGGTTGTGTCATATACACATCCTCTTCTAGTTTTCCATTAAGGAAAGCGGTTTTCACATCCATTTGCCAGATCTCATAATCAAAATATGCTGCTATCGCGAGAATAATTCGAATAGACTTGAACATGGCTACAGGAGAGAAAGTTTCATCATAATCTATCCCGTAGATCTGTTTGAAACCTTTCGCAACTAGTCTGCCCTTATAGGTAACTACGTTACCATCCATGTCTTTCTTCTTTTTGAAGATCCACTTACAGTCTACAGGGATTACTCTCGGAGGCGGATCAACCAAATCCCAGACTTGGTTATCGGACATGGAGTCCATCTCAGTTCGCATAGCTTCAATCCATTTTGTTGACTCCGGTCCACTGACCGCATCCGCATAAGTGAGGGGTTCATCATTAATGATGTAGACTCCGTCATAGCGCTCAGGCTGACGACGAATCCTTCCCGATCTACGCGGTTCCCATGATGTCTGAGCCTCAGGTTGAACATTAACCTGATCTATTGGCTCAGGCTTATCCAACTGTGCTTGACTACTTTGTCCTTCTTCTGGAATTTCATCCAGTTTTATTTCTCTCCCACTGGCCTCTTGCAGAAGAAACTCCTTCTCAAGAAAAATAGCCGTTCGAGCAATAAATACTTTATTCTCCTTGGGATTGTAGAAATAATAACCCTTGGTTTCTTTAGGGTATCCGACAAAGATACATTTATCAGATCTGCTCTCTAGTTTCCCTGAGGCGAGCTTTTTGACATAAGCCTCGCAACCCCAGATTTTGATAAATGTCAAGCTCGGCTGTTTCCCATACCATAACTCATATGGTGTCTTTGAAACAGTCTTGGATGGCACTCGGTTTAGTATCTTTGCAGCTGTTTCCAGTGCAAATCCCCAAAAGGAGTAAGGTAGAGTAGCCTGACTCATCATAGAACGAACCATATCCAATAAGGTTCGATTCCTCCTCTCGGACACACCATTCCATTGCGGTGTCCCTGGCGGAGTGAGCTGTGAGATAATCCCACACTCCTTTAGATAGTCAGTAAACTCACGACTCAAGTATTCTCCACCTCGATCTGATCGAAGTGCTTTGATATTTTGGCCTAACTGATTTTGTACTTCATTTTTGAATTCTTTGAACTTGTCAAAAGATTCACTCTTATGTCTCATTAAATAGACATAACCATACCTACTGAAATCATCAGTAAAAGTAATGAAGTATGAATAGCCACCTCTGGCATGTTTACTAAATGGCCCACACACATCACTGTGAATAAGGTCAAGTAAACCTAAAGCCCTTTCACCTTTATTAGTAAAAGGAGTCTTCGTCATCTTACCCATTAAACAAGCTTTGCATGTATCAAGCTCCTCATAGGAGAATGATCCCAGCAGTCCATAGTCATGCAACCGCTTAATGCGCTTCTTGTTAATATGGCCTAGACGACTATGCCATAACAAGGTGCTGTGATCAGCATGCTTGGCTTTCTTATTATCAATTTGTTGTACAGAACATTCCATGTCCAACATGTATAACCCATTGATAATAGACCCAGTTGCATAAACAATACTATCAAATGAAATACAGCACTGTGAAGTTTTGCCTCCAAATGAAAAACCTTTCCTGACAAGAGCAGGAATAGAGATAATATTCTTTGTTATGCTTGGTACGAAATAACAATTGTCAAGTTCTAATACAAATCTAGATGGTAAAGAGATGTGATATTCTCCTACAGCAACAGCAGCAACTCGTGCCCCGTTTCCAACTCGTAGGTCCACCTCATGCTGTCCCACCTGTCTTCTTCTCTTGAGTTCCTGCACATTTGAACAAATGTGAACTCCACATGCAGTGTCCAACACCCATGATATAGAAGAAGCTACCATGACTTCAGTCACGAAAATACCTGAGCCAGAAGTGGAAGGTTTGCGTCCCTTCTTCTCTCCTTTGAGCGCTCTACAGTCCTTCTTCCAGTGACCCAGCTGGCCACAATGGAAGCATCTGTTATCCTTTGACTGCTTTATCTTTTGTTTCAAAGCCTTGTTGTAGCTCTTGATAGGGGTTTTGCCCTTCTTCCCCTTCTTCTTATTCCTTGAAGGAACCATCAAGACAAAGGATGAAGGCTTTCCCTTCTCAAGAGTCTGCTCTGTGGTGCAGAGCATATTCAATAATTCTGCCGGAGTACAGTCGATTTTGTTCATATTAAAATTAATGATGAACGCATCGAAAGAAGCCGGAAGAGACTGTAAGATGATGTCTACAACAAGTTCTTGATTGATGGTATGACCCAGTTTCTCTAGAGCTTCTTTGTACCCAATCATCTTGAGCACGTGAGCTCCAACTGGACTCCCTTCAGCCAGCTTGCTATGAAAGAAAAGTTTCGTCAAGTTATAGCGTTCTGTCCTTGCCTGAGCTGCATACAGCAATTTCAGATTTGCTATAATATCAATAGCAGACAAATCCTCATGCTGTCGCTGAAGCTCGGGCGTCATTGACGCAAGCATAAGGCAAGCGACATCAGTACTATCACTGACGTGCTTCTCATAAGCATCTTTAACCGCTCTTATGGCGTTCGCAGCGGGTTGAGCCGGTATTGCCGACTCAAGGACGTACAGCTTCCTCTCAGCTTTAAGGACAATCCTCAGCTGTCTGTACCAGTCTGAGATGTTTGGCCCAGCAAACTTCTCTTTTTCCAATATGGATCGCAAGTTGAGCCCTGTGGTGTTCGTTGCTGCAGGAATCTACAACATAGCAAGAACAACAAGGTCAGCAACCATGTTAGAATCATTCCAGGACTTAAGAGTGATTCTTTTTCTCACTATTTTATCTGACTGAAAATCCAATAAAAAAGTCCGAAAGAGTGAAACTCTTTTAGTGAGATGGGATCCAGATTTCATACTTGATCTCCGCGTCCCGCTCAGGCGAGATAAGATGCACAGAGAGCTCAAGCACTAATCACTGGTAGGCTATCCATGCCAATCGCCAACCCGTGCAATTCCCCTTCATCTAGGTAATCCAGAAGACTATGCCAACTGAATTGGTACAACACAATCTCTGATTCCTCAGATGGCTGCCTCCATATAGCTATCATATGCTCAACATGTAGCCTATATGGTCAAGCTGACCTGACCGACTTCCTGGACCACCACGTGCTATGCTGAGCAACGAGAAGCGAGCATGTAGGTGTAATCGCGCACCGTCTGAAGATAGCTGGGCGTGCCCACTGAGTGGGTACAACACGGCCCCAACGATAGTCAGAACAGTGAGGTTTCGTGTCAGAAGGCAATTGAAAGCTTGATATTGACGTTGGATTTTATCGGTCTTTTATCTTCTTACTATCATGCAAAGCCTATAGTGATAGCAGAAGAATAAAACATACATGTGCTAATATTACTTAAAACAGTAAACAGAAAGCACAAATATCTTATGTGGTAAACGCCCATAAAATATAAGTAAAACCCTAGTTTGACTTATATCTTCACTTGAGCTCCTTATGGCATTCTTATACCTCATGTGGCCCAAACGCCATCTGTAGCCTAAATGCGCCCACCAAACAGAATGCGCCTGTTCTAGAGTCGAACTCTAGACCACCCACCCAATGAAGCCAATTGCTGCAAATGCCTCTGCCATATGTACTGTGTGCTCATGTCTGATGAAATTACATTTAAAAAACTATCTAGACATAGATTGACACGCAGGTCATTTATACATTCAAATAAATCAAATGTGACTTGCAGATCACATCAAATATATTAATTTCCAGGCTCGCAGGCCCCAGCACAGCATACAAAAAAGGGCAGCCCACATAAGATTAAATAAACATTCAACTGTACTCGACTGGAGTCCAATCATTCATGGCAACATGAAAAACATGTACAACAAGTGATCCAAACAAAAACCCATGGCATCAATTTTATTTCCTTATGTGCCCTACTACCTTACAACGGTCCATTAACAGGTATCCACTCGTCAGAACAAGTCAGACCCACTGCCCTTGGATGCACCCAGTCATAACTGACTAGCGTCGACCCAATGATCGACTATGCATCCTTAAGGGCTGAACGTCCTACATGATTTCCGGCAAACTGGTGTGACCCCGGGCCATTATCATGATCGTTCACCTTTTTGCCTCAAACAGACATCACTACACGCCCTTCCGCAGTCGGCTTATAGCCACCTGTACGTCTTGCGCACAAGTGCTATCCAGCCGCCCATCCAGGCTGTCAGATAGACTGGTTTGGCTATTGGGTTCATACTTGACAAACGATTTCAAACCTGCTAACCCGTCTAAGTATTTAAAATAGGCGCACAGAACAGTCTAATGGAGTCGCGCATGAAGGTAAGTATTTGAGAAAACAACTTAACATGCGCAAGCTATGAAATGTAAACATCTATCATACATTCGCGTGAGAACAGAAACATGCGCATCAATATCAAGCATGGATCACAAGATAGCAATCATATGCATCAAGCCAGTAACTTGGCTCTGATACCACTGAAAGAAGACCTAGTGTACAAGCGACTATAAAAACAAACTTGCATCGGAAACACTAGGAATCCCAAGAATCATTTATGTCGAGCATATGATCAACCCTTTTCTATCACGAATAGAACAAGTAAAACATTACCTGTGCCATGATATGAGAGGCGGCTTGGAAGAGGAAAGGAGCGAGCGCCTCTTCTCCAAAGAAGTCACACACAAGATGAAGTAGACTTCCTCCCTTGCGTCCCTTGTGCTAGCAAAGACACCAAGGAGTCCTGATCGTCCTAGCAAGGAAGATGTGTGTTTCGGCTTAGGTTTTCTTGGATGGAGATGATTCACTTAAGAGGAAGAAGACAAGAGTTCGTGGTGTCGACTTTTAAGAGGTATGTTCGGCCACCATATGGTAAAACCGAAAACAATAACTACCTCCATAACTCCCCTTAAACCATCGAAACCTCCATCTTAAATTGAACCATGCGTTCACAAGTGAACTGGTTCAAACTCCATTTGGTCCAATCACAAAGTCGAACCAACCCTGGCTAAAACCTCTCTGAACCGAATGGCTCCAGATCTAACCACACATCATATTGAACCCCTGATCAATACGATCAAGTATCAATCGCCGATCAAAGCTTACCGATCACATGCCCTAATCAATCAAACATGATTAGACTAGATCTCACTTTCAATCAGAGTTTAAATTCCTTTAAACTGAACTAGAATAATTCCAGTCCACACGATCTGACATAAGTAAGCCATATCATCAAATGTGCGACCCTAAGGGTTTCCTTCAATGTCGGTAACGATAACTTACATTATCACGATCAGAGAGAGGTATCTAGCAACACATCACTATGAAAGAAAAGTTTCGTCAAGTTATAGCGTTCTGTCCTTGCCTGTGCAGCATATAGCATCTTGAGATTTGCTATAATATCAATAGCAGACAAATCCTCATGCTGACGCTGGAGCTCTGGCGTCATTGACGCAAGCATAAGGCAAGCGACATCAGTACTATCACTGACGTGCTTCTCATAAGCATCCCGAACCGCCCTTGCGGCGTTCGCAGCAGGTTGAGCCGGTATTGCCGACTCAAGGACATACAGCTTCCTCTCAGCCTTAAGCACAATCTTAAGCTGTCTGTACCAGTCTGAGAAGTTTGGCCCAACAAACTTCTCCTTTTCCAATATGGATCGCAGATTGAGCCCTGTGGTGTTCGTTGCTGCAGGAATCTACAACATTGCAAAAACAACAAGGTCAGTATCCATGTTAGAATCAATCCAGGACTTAAGAGTGATTCTTTTCTCACTATTTTATCTGACTGAAAAATCCAATAAAACAGCCCGAAAGAGTGAAACTCTTTTAGTGAGATGGGATCCAGATTTCATACTTGATCTCCGCGTCCCGCTCAGGCGAGATAAGATGCACAGAGAGTTCAAGCACTAATCACTGGTAGGCTATCCATGCCAATCGCCAACCCGTGCGATTCCCCTTCATCTAGGCAATCCAGAAGACTGTGCCAACTGAGTTGGTACAACACAGTTTCTGATTCCTAAGATGGCTGCCTCCATATAGCTATCATATGCTCAATATGTAGCCCATATGGTCAAGCTGACCTGACCTACTCCCTGGACCACCACGTGCTATGCTGAGCAACGAGAAGGGATAAATCCCTACTCTGTAGCATGTAGGTGTAATCACACACCGTCTGAAGATAGCTGGGCATGCCCACTGAGTGGGTACAACACGGCCCCAATGATAGTCAGAACAGTGAGGTTTCGCATCAGAAGGCTTTCGAGCTTGATATTTCGTTGGATTTTAACGGTCCATTTTATCTTCTTACTATCATGCAAGATCTATGGTGATAGCAGAAGAATAAATATGCTTGTGCTAAAACAATAAGTAGAAAGCACAATTATCTTATGTGGTAAACGCCCATAAAAGCCTAAGTAAAACCCTAGTTTGACATGAGTCTTCACTTGAGCTCTTTATGGGTCTTTTATACTTCATTTGGCCCAGCCCGGGCCCAAATGCCATCTGCAGTCCAAATGCGCTCCAGGCAGTGTGCGCCTGTACTAGAGTCGAACTCTAGACCTCCCACCTGGTGAAGCCACTGACTGCAAGCGCCTCTGCCATGTGTGCTCTTTGCTCATGTCTAATCAAATTACATTTTAATCTATCTAGACATGGTTTGACTCGCAGGTCAATATACATTTTTCATAAATTAAAGTGTGATTCGCAGATCACAGTAAAATTTATTTAAATTCCAGGCACGCAGGCCCCAGCACAGCACACCAAAATTAAGGGCAGCACACATAAGATTAAATAAACATTCATTGAACATGTTAAACATGCATCCATGTGATCCAAACAGAAAATAAAATTTTGAAATACCCATGGCATCAATTTTATTTCCTTATGTGCCCTACTACCTTACAACGCTCCATTAACAGGCATCCACTCATCAGACCAAGTCAGACCCACTGCCCTTGTATGCACCCAGTCATAACTGACTTGCGTCGACCTGATGGTCAACTATGCATGCCTTAAGGGCTGAACGTCCCACATGATTTCTGGCAAGCAGGTATGACCCCGGGCCTAAATCATGATCGTTCACTAGGCGCCTCAATCAGACATAGCTACACGCCCTTCTGCAGTCGACCTATAGCCACCTGTATTGCTTGCGCACAGGTGCTATCTGGCCGACCCATCTAGGCTGTCAGATGGTCTGATTAGGCTGTTGGGTCCAGACTTTGACTAATGACTTCAACCCTATTAACCCGTCTAAGAGTTTAAAGCAGGCGCTTAGATAGATCTAAATGAGGGGGTGCGCATGAAGTAAGTTTTTGTTTGAAAAACATCTATGAAACATGCGCAAACTTTAAACAACATGGATACATGCGCAAACACAATATGTAATCTTTTCATCAAGTAAGCGCATGTGAACATGTAGAAGATCTATCCTATAAATCAAACATGGATCACATCAAGGCAATCATATGCAACAAGTCAAAATAAACCTGATGCTCTGATACCAATTGCAGGTGAACCTTGCGAATAAGCATCATACCAGATCATTATAGCAGCGGAAAAACAAGGTTACCAAGAGGATCGCATGTAGAAGATATGATCAACCTTATAAAACAAACTTGCATGAAACAAGCGTGAGGGTGTTACCATGGCCATGAGAGGCGACTTGGAAGATGAAAGGGCGAGCGGCTCTTCTCCAAAGAAGTCGCACACAAGAAGACGATGGCTACTTCCTTGTACTCTTTGTGCTAGCAAAGCCACTCAGAGTCCTTGATCGTGTGAAGAGATGTTTTCTTCCTTTTGCTGGCCGAACTCCCTCTCTTGGCGTGAGGACAACCAAAGACGAGAGCTTGAGGAGCATGAAGCGAGAGAGACGTAGAGGCGTTCTCACATTCGAAAACATGGGGGGGTTTTCCAACAAGGAAAACGGCTTCTAAAAATAGTAAGCATTAACTCCTCATTTTACTCCCCTTGAAGCCTTCAACCGAAACTCCTCTCCCCTTTGAACCATACGTTCACATAAGTGAACCGGTTCAATTCCATTTGGTTCAAGGACCAAATCGAACCAGCCATGGTCTAGATCTCTTTGAACCTCATGGTTCAAGATCTAACCACACATCTCAATGAACCTCTTGATCTCTACGATCAAACATCAATTCTCCCGATCGAAGCTTACCGACCACATGCCCTAATCAATCAAACATGATCAGACTAGATCTCACTTCCAATCAGAGATTAAATTGCTTCAAACTGAACCAGAACAATTCAGTCCACACGATCTGACATAAGTAAGCCATATCATCAAATTGTGCGACCCTAAGGGTTTCCTTCAATGTCGGTAACGATAACTTACATTATCACAACCAGAGAGGGGTATCTAGCAACACATCACTATCTCCCGATATGAAGGAAAGAGTCTTCCAAGACTACTCCCAAACCACAGCACAAGTGTGAATCCAATTCACTCAGTATACATGTTCCCTTTGCCACTAGACGTTCTCATTGGACAAGCCTGTCAAGCTTGTAATTCCAACATGATGAGAATGGTTAGATCAGATGAACATAGTCATCTGGGTATGGCCATACACTTTCTCAACCATCTCATCCAGGGGGCCCCTTTAGAACATCACTCTCCAACTAGGAGAGGCAATCCTATATCTATCACTAGTGTCCTAACATGATTCATGCCCACTATCCAAGATAATCTGTAACCATTATCTTTCAAATGATATTGAACTATCTCAATATAATGTCAATCATCACTTAGAAATACAAGTGATCTCAAGTCAGAGGGAATATACCACTTGCTTGCTTATAAGGATTTATTCACATTGTGACAAACAATTGAATATCCTAAGTAGGGTCTGTCCAGTACATCCCATGCACCTATGTGTCTAAATCTTATTCCATACTCGAAGCATCCTATAAGATTAGAACACATATTAGTCTCAATCATACCAAGGCTGTCTCATGTTCACCATGATATCTCGACTAAGGACAACACTGAATGTCAGCAAAGCTGAACATCATTGAGACATTACTCAGAGGTATACATATAACAGCAGATAATGCAACAATCTGAATAACAACAATTGCCTTTATAAACATATACAGTTTATACATGATACTGATAACATCCCAAGGCCTCAAACATTAGCCTTAAGGGCATACCCCAACAAGGACAAAACTGAATGTCAGCAAAACTGAACATCATTGAGACATTACTCAGGAGTATACATACAGCAGCAGATAATGTAACAATCTGAATAACAACAATTGCCTTTATAAATCATATATATCGTTTATACATGATACTGAAAATAGCCCAAAGCCTCAAGCATTGACCTTAAGGGCATACCCTAACAATATCATTGGAGGATATACTGGATAGACCCGCTGTGAGGCTATGACTTGGTGTCATGAGTTATCCTCACAAGTGACAGGAAATGCATTGATCCCTTGACTTGAGGTTATTGACCATTCTATATGGTTAGGGACTTGCTTTGATGCAACCTAACACCTCGCCGTAGTTGGGAGGTCATAACGGTTGTCATTGAGCATGTCACGACCCATATGAGAAGGTCAATGGACAGACATAGGATTTGCCCCTTCCTTAGGGAAGCATGATATCCATGGAGCTCCTCTATGGTTCTATGACTGAAAGTGTATGGCCATACCCAGGTGAGAACCTGATTTAGTCATAACCATGTGATTGGGTGAAAACAAGTGGTGACACACTTGTCCAATCGGATATCAGTTCGGCAAAGAGACTGTAATGCATCTGTACCTTGTTGCAATGATGGGGATGTCGATGTCGATATCCATTCCGATGACTTGGGTAGCAGCGATGCACTGCTAGGTGCCACTCACTGCTTGTGGTGACATTTGGTCAGCACTGCCAACGTCAGAGGGACCTACAGGGTCGCACACCTTGATACTTGAGTTCTCGTATTGATCGGGAAGCCTTATGATCGAGTTATTGGATAACTCGGATCTAATTGGGAGATTTCATCAGCGCCAATGGGCCTGATGAGATGGAAGAATGTTATTGGATCCAAACTTCATTTTTGGCAGGTTGACCCGTATTTGACCATGGTTGGTCACATTTGGATTAGGGTTGCATTGGATTGGATCCAAGTGCTTAATCAACCCATGCAATGAAGTTTGGGCTAGCTCATTATCCAATGAGGCCCAATAATAAGTTGTCATGAAGAGGCAATAGGCTAAAAGGGTATAATGGGGAGGAAGCCAAGCCCATTGGTGCCTAAGGGGCATAATGGGGTTTGGATGGCAAATTTGCTTCATTAAGGAAGCTTTATGCGCCTAGCCCTCTCCCATTGATAGTGTGAATGCATTAAGCCATTGCTTGGGGCGCAAGGCTAGGCCTTGGCGCACAAGGCAAGGCTTGGTAGCTTATGGAAAGGTTGAATGAGGTTTATGGTAAAGTCTTGGAGACTTTCCTTACCTCAAACCTTCTCATCCAAGCCATACACTTGTCATGATCTCAACCCTTGCCCTAACCGCCTCTAGCTCTTTATAAGTGACCCTAGCCACCCCCTCTTGAGAGGTGACAATCCTTAGAGGCGTGACAACAAGAGGAGGGGCGAAAGCAAGGGCTTGAAGGGCGACAACACCAAGAAGTGGCGCGTCTTCTTCTTTCTTCCAAACCCTAGCCGCAAGCTCCCTTCTTCCTCCCTTGGCGCAAGAAGAAGTAAAGGCTTGGCGGTTTCCCTCTCCCTCATCCTTCTTCATCTTTGGCGCATCTACCTTGGAGGTGGCGCATACTTTGAAGAAGCAGCACAAGACTTGGATCTTCTTCCCGAGGCTAGCACCGGGCGTGGAAGAAGAGAACTCAAGAGATCCGTGTGTGCGAGACTGCAGAGGGCGCACACTTGGGCGCCTGCATCGGCATCGCTCTTCATTGCTCTTAAGGTATTTCCTAACTCATCGTGTCGACTCCCTTGCTTGCGATCTTCACTGGGTTTTTGGGACCGGCCTGTTTCGGGGATATTCTTCCGCTGCGAAAAATGTATGTCTATAACTCTGAAAATTGTAAAATGTCCCCGGGGTTTCCCAACAGTGGTATCAAAGCGACTTGCAAGACTCGAACGATGTTCTATGCTTTTCTTTCATGCTCACATGCCATATCTATATTTTCGTAAATAGCATGATGCATGGCAAACAATTTTTCTAAGTAGGAAAAATTGAGGTTTCTTGTTTCTATCATCCTCTCAATCTCTTTTGGAATTTTTGGACTATTTTTCTTGTTTGATTTAAAGATCAAAGGCGCACGTAATTTTGTCAAGTAGGACAGGCATTGTGTCTTCGGACTGGCCAAGTCTCTTGATCTGACAAAATTGCCAGCCGAAAGGATCTCTGAAATCATCATGAAAAATAAATCGCAATTAACCAAAAGATTTGTGAGAAGACGATGAGAAAAAGAGACTAGTTTTATGAAAAAGTAAAATTTTAGATTTTACGTTTTTCATGAGCATGTAGAATTGCATGAGTAAATACCTTGATTGTGCATAATGTTGTGATCATGAGTCAAGCCCCTCTTGCATGCCTGTGATGTATCCTTGTGCGGCCTGCGTGCCATCTTTTTTCATTATTTTTGTAAAAATTAAGAGGAAGATTAAGGGCTAGGCGCATCCTTCTTGGACCTTGATGCTCGCATCTTGCTTGATGGTGCAAGCATGCAAGGTGGCGCATGCAAGCTGGTGCTTGGTTGCTTGGTTGCTTGGTGGCGCAAGAAAGCTTGGCCAAACCTCTTTTGGTTTGAGAGCTAGCTATCTTGGCCCCTTTGCATGGTGGCGCACCTTCCTCGGAGGAAGACCATGGCATTGGCCGAACCTGTGGGGAACTTTTAAAGTGTACCTCTAGGGTTTGAGAGCTAAACCATGAGAGAAGGACCTTGGAGCCAACCTTGAAGTTCAAGCTAGAGGTCGGCTAGGCTAGGTCTAGTTTTTGGGGCTTGAGTTCTAGGACAAGAGTTGAACCTCTTTCATGGCATGGATTGGTTCAATGTCTTGAATAGGATATGATCACATCATTCTTTATTGCTTTTATTATTATCTGCAAAAGCATGCCTGTAATGTTTTATCGTTATGTTATCACCATAGGATTGCATGCCTGTAATAATAGACATAAGATAAAACTGAGATGATGAGACCTTAAACAAAAACCCTCAATTAAAATATCAAGTCTAGTAGCCTTCTAACGCGTAGCCCTCACTAAGCTATCGATCAGTGGAGTTGTGAATTATTTTCCACCCTTGTGGGACACACCCACTTATCTTTAGAAAGTGCATGGTGGCAATGGTTTCCCCAGTCCAGTTTTAACCTGGGCGTGCCTTCGCAAGGAAACTCGTTGGCCCTGGGCATAACGGTTAGGAATGGACTTGACTAGAAGTTCACATGTGCTGGGCACATGGTGAAAGTCTAGAGGCATCGTTGAGAGGTAAGGGTTTCATGTTGTATCTAGCCCTCGCTGGACATGAAATGCCCAGACTGTCTCAACAAGGGGAGTTGCTTGGAGCAACCGGCCGGCGCGCCCACCTTAGGAAACATGGGTTACTTTGTGCATCTCATCCCACCCTCGTGGGACGCAAAGCCTCATGTGAAATAAGGATCCCATCTCACTAGGAAGTTTTAAACTTCCCGATTGACTTTGTGGGTTGTCAATTCGAATTTAAAATAGTGGGAGCCATGGTCATTTAAAATAAGTCCAGTTTAAATGACTCGAAGTAGTACTAATCTGCTGTTTCTTGGTTGTTGTAGAACAATGGCTGTGAACAATGGCAGATGGTCACTGCGATCTACCCTGGAAAGGGATAAGTTGGTTGGATCCAACTTAAAGGATTGGTATATGAACTTGAGAATTGTGCTCAAGCTCGAGAGGAAGCTATATGTCCTTGAGAAGCCAATTCCTGAACCACTTCCATGCTTGGCCTCGGCGGCTGAGAAGGATGCTTATGATAAGCATCAAGCTGATACTTCGGAGGTTGCACAATTGATGCTAACCAACATGTCGCCTGAGCTTAGAGGGCAATATGAATCTAAGAGTACATCTGAAATTATTTCTAATTTAAGGCAGCTCTTTGATGCATTGGTTGAGCTCAACCCTCCTAAAGTAAACATTCAGTACGTTGAGCCCAAAGGCTTAACTAATACATTGAAAACAAAGATGGAAAGAGTCAGGAATAATAAGTGCTACTCATGTGGAGGACCACATCACATGATAAAGGACATAGTACGACTTCAGAATGAGAAGAAGAGAGGCAAGGCTTCGTCTTCATGCTCAGGTATCTATGTTACAGAAGTCAATCTTTCTACTTCTATGTCATGGGTATTGGATACCGCATGTAGAGCTCATATTTGTACAAATATGCAGGGGCTCAAGAAAAGTAGATCGGTGCGGCTTGGAGAGATTGACCTACGCGTTGGAAACGGGGCACAGGTTGCTGCTGTTGCTGTAGGCGTTTTGACTCTCTCCTTGCCTTCTGGACTTCAATTAGAACTGGACAATTGCTTTTGTGTACCTTCGCTAACTAAGAACATTGTATCCATTCCTTGCTTGGCAAGGAAAGGATTTAAATTTGAAATAAATAAGAACTCCTGTTCTTTTTCATTTGCAAATATGTTCTATGGGAAGGGTACTTTGTGCAATGGTCTATATATCTTGGATATGGAAAGTTCTATTTGTAACATAAGCAATAAGAGGACCAAACTGAGTGGTTCAGTTGGTGCTTTCCTATGGCACTGTCGATTAGCCCATATAAACAAGAATCGCATCCAACAACTCCATGCAAATGGATTGTTAGATTCAAGTTCCTTGGAGGAATTTGATACTTGTGAACCCTGTTTATTAGGGAAAATGACAAAGGCACCCTTCACCAAGATTGGTGACAGGGCAGAAGGTTTATTGGATCTCATACATACTGATGTGTGTGGGCCCTTCAATAAACAAGCCAGAGGAGGGTACAACTACTTCATTACCTTCACTGATGACTTCAGTAGGTATGGTTATGTCTACTTAATGAGACATAAATCTGAATCCTTTGAGAAATTCAAAGAGTTCAAGAATGAAGTAGAGAACCAGCTTGGAAGATCCATTAAAGCCCTTCGATCAGATCGAGGTGGAGAATACCTGAGTGGTGAGTTCTTTGACTATCTGAGAGAGTGTGGGATCATATCCCAACTCACTCCTCCTGGAACACCTCAATGGAATGGTGTGTCTGAAAGGAGAAATCAAACTTTATTGGATATGGTTCGATCCATGATAAGTCATGCAACTCTACCTTCATCATTCTGGGGGCATGCACTAGAAACAACTTCTCTAATACTGAATAATGTTCCATCTAAGAGGGTCTCCAAAATACCATACGAGGTGTGGAGTGGGAGACGCCCTAATCTCACGTTTATCAGGATCTGGGGATGTGAGGCTTATGTCAAACGTCAGGATTCTAGCAAACTAGAACCTAGATCTGATAAGTGTATGTTTGTGGGGTACCCTAAGGAGACTAAGGGATTACTACTTCTATGATCCCACCGAGAACAAAGTTTTTGTTGCTCGGGGTGCTATCTTTCTAGAGAAAGAATTTCTCATGAAAGAAGTTAGTGGGAGGAAGTTTGACTTGGATGAGGTCCAAGTGCAACCACAAGACAGACAGATGGAACCTGAGCCACCTGCACCGGTTGCTAGGCAACCTGAGGCTTAGACACAGGCCCTATGTAGGTCTGGGAGGATTCATCGTGCACCTGAGAGGTATGGGTCGCTGCCGACCCAATGCGACGGGATCTTCATCATTGAGGATGAACCCAGAACCTATGATGAGGCGGTCAGTGGACCGGACTCTGAGAAATGGCTTGACGCCATGCGATCCGAGATGGATTCCATGTCGGCTAACCAAGTCTGGGATTTGGTTGAGCTGCCTGATGGGGTAAAACCCATAGGGTGTAAATGGGTCTTCAAGAGGAAGACAGACATGGATGGCAAAATAGTTACCTATAAGGGTAGACTAGTGGCTAAAGGATTTAAACAAGTCCACGGGGTGGACTATGATGAAACCTTCTCGCCGGTTGCCATGATTAAATCCATTCGGATTCTGCTTGCTATAGCTGCATATCATGACTATGAGATATGGCAGATGGATGTGAAGACAGCGTTCCTTAACGGGAAGCTGACTGAGGATGTGTATATGTCACAACCTGATGGCTTCATCCATCCTGCAGAGGCTAATAAGGTCTGCAGGCTGAAGAGGTCCATTTATGGATTAAAGCAAGCATCTCGAAGTTGGAATCTTCGATTTGACGAAGCCGTGAGAGATTATGGGTTTATCAAAAGCGAAGATGACGCTTGTGTATACAGAAAATTCAGTGGGAGCTTGGTGATTTTTCTGGTCTTGTATGTTGATGACATACTGCTCATCGGAAATGACATCCCTAGTCTTCAAGCTGTGAAGACATTGTTAGGGAAGTGTTTCGAGATGAAAGACTTAGGGGAGGCCGCCTATATTCTAGGCGTGAGGATCTACCCGGATAGATCCAAGAGGCTCTTGGCCCTTAGTCAGAGTACCCACATTGATAAGGTCCTGGAGAGGTTCAACTTGGAGCAATCCAAGAAAGGATACCTTCCAGTGAGAGATAGCCTTACTCTCTCAAAGAGCCAGTGTCCTACAACACAGGCTGAGAGGGATAACATGAGTCGAATTCCCTATGCTTCGGCAGTAGGATCGATCATGTATGCAATGTTGTGTAATAGACCAGATGTGGCATATGCTGTAAGCATAACCAGCCGATACCAATCCAATCCAAGTCTGCAGCACTAGGTGGCTGTAAAAAAAATATCCTTGAGTATCCTGAAAGGGACTAAGGATTTATAGTCTACGGGGGACAGGAAGAACTCAGTGTGCAGGGCTTCACTGATGAGTCGTTCCAGTCTGATCCTGACGACTTCAGATCGCAGACCAGCTATTAGTTTAAGATGGTTGGAGGTGCTGTATGCTGGAAGAGTTTCAAGCAATCCACCATAGCTAATTCTACAACCGAAGCTGAGTATGTGGTTGCTTCTGAGGCAGCCAATGAAGCCGTTTGGATCAGGAAGTTCTTTTCTGAACTTCAGGTGATTCCAAGGGCAATAGATCCCATTGAGCTCTACTATGATAACAATGGGAACTGCACATACTAAGGAACCACGGTCTCATCAAAGGTCCAAACACATACTCAAGAGATTTCGCCTGATCAAAGAGATCATTGATCGAGGTGATGTCAAGATTAGCAGAATTGACACAGAGAGCAATCTAGCAGACCCACTGACCAAGGCTTTGGCGCAGCAGAAGCATGATGGTCGTACTAGAGATATGGGGTTGAGGTTGCTCAACCTCTAGGTCTTAGTGCAAGTGGGAGATTGTTGGTGTATATGCCCTAGGACCTAGTTTTGGTCCATCTTTGTACTACTTGACTCTGATATTCATATATCTTTCTAGCATTGTCATTATCATTGTTTGTCTACACCTGCGATTGTGTACTTACATGATAATGTCCCTGGAGACAGATTGGATCTGTGCTCGAACTATAATCCCCAGTCGATGTGCCTTAGTGGATATGGGACAGCTATGGTGCTTGTGAGACTGGTATGTGGGCTGGTTAGGCACATGGTGCTGACACAGACACATGGGTATATCATTGGAGGATATACTAGATAGATCCGCTGTGACGCTATGACTTGGTGTCATGAGTTATCCTCACAAGTGACAGGAAATGCATTGATCCCTTGACTTGAGGTCATTGACCATTCTATATGGTTAGGGACTTGCTTTGATGCAACCTAACACCTCGCCGTAGTTGGGAGGTCATAACGGTTGTCATTGAGCATGTCACGACCCATATGAGAAGGTCAATGGACAGACATAGGATTTGCCCCTTCCTTAGGGAAGCATGATATCCATGGAGCTCCTCTATGGTTCTATGACTGAAAGTGTATGGCCATACCCAGGTGAGAACCTGATTTAGTCATAACCATGTGATTGGGTGAAAACAAGTGGTGACACACTTGTCCAATCGGATATCAGTTCGGCAAAGAGACTGTAATGCATCTGTACCTTGTTGCAATGATGGGGATGTCGATGTCGATATCCATTCCGATGACTTGGGTAGCAGCGATGCACTGCTAGGTGCCACTCACTGCTTGTGGTGACATTTGGTCAGCACTGCCAATGTCAGAGGGACCTACAGGGTCGCACACCTTGATACTTGAGTTCTCGTATTGATCGGGAAGCCTTATGATCGAGTTATTGGATAACTCGGATCTAATTGGGAGATTTCATCAGCGCCAATGGGCCTGATGAGATGGAAGAATGTTATTGGAGCCAAACTTCATTTTTGGCAGGTTGACCCGTATTTGACCATGGTTGGTCACATTTGGATTAGGGTTGCATTGGATTGGATCCACGTGCTTAATCAACCCATGCAATGAAGTTTGGGCTAGCTCATTATCCAATGAGGCCCAATAATAAGTTGTCATGAAGAGGCAATAGGCTAAAAGGGTATAATGGGGAGGAAGCCAAGCCCATTGGCGCCTAAGGGGCATAATGGGGTTTGGATGGCAAATTTGCTTCATTAAGGAAGCTTTATGCGCCTAGCCCTCTCCCATTGATAGTGTGAATGCATTAAGCCATTGCTTGGGGCGCAAGGCTAGGCCTTGGCGCACAAGGCAAGGCTTGGTAGCTTATGGAAAGGTTGAATGAGGTTTATGGTAAAGTCTTGGAGACTTTCCTTACCTCAAACCTTCTCATCCAAGCCATACACTTGTCATGATCTCAACCCTTGCCCTAACCGCCTCTAGCTCTTTATAAGTGACCCTAGCCGCCCCCTCTTGAGAGGTGACAATCCTTAGAGGCGTGACAACAAGAGGAGGGGCGAAAGCAAGGGCTTGAAGGGCGACAACACCAAGAAGTGGCGCATCTTCTTCTTTCTTCCAAACCCTAGCCGCAAGCTCCCTTCTTCCTCCCTTGGCGCAAGAAGAAGTAAAGGCTTGGCGGTTTCCCTCTCCCTCATCCTTCTTCATCTTTGGCGCATCTACCTTGGAGGTGGCGCATACTTTGAAGAAGGAGCACAAGACTTGGATCTTCTTCCCGAGGCTAGCACCGAGCGTGGAAGAAGAGAACTCAAGAGATCCGTGTGTGCGAGACTGCAGAGGGCGCACACTTGGGCGCCTGCATCGGCATCGCTCTTCATTGCTCTTAAGGTATTTCCTAACTCATCGTGTCGACTCCCTTGCTTGCGATCTTCACTGGGTTTTTGGGACCGGCCTGTTTCGGGGACATTCTTCCGCTGTGAAAAATGTATGTCTATAACTCTGAAAATTATAAAATGTCCCCGGGGTTTCCCAACACTGTGTGTACATGTCTTTGTTCACATAATGTTTCATGGATCGTAATGGATTTACAGCTTCACCTATGAAAGTTTCTGTGCATTTCTATACTTAGCCGTTTTTCGCCTTTCGCTCAATGCCAAAATTACAGCTAACTCCAAAATTACGGCCAAGGCCGTAAATATTGAAATCTTCACTTTTTTTTCTCCAAATTTGACGTGTAAGCTCGTAATCTCCTCGAGAATCATCCTGTAGCTTCAAAACTCGCAAAATCCTTTATTTTTGTGCCTTTTTACCTTCATTTTCAATAAAATCAAGAAAAGTGAAGATTCTGTGCCAAGTGAAGTAAAAATATAAAAATTAGTACAAAATAATGCAATTAAGCCTAAAAAATAGTATAAAATATAGGCAAAATGTGGTGTAAATACAACGCATCACATAGCTATCCCATATCTACTATAGTACTCGACTAGGGACATAACATTTGAGATATGATTTATCTCCAAGGATATCATCATGTAAACATACACATATACACAAATGTATAGAAAACCATGACAATGACAATGCTAAAATATGTATAAATATTAGAAATAAATATAATATAAATGTTCAAACCAACAATAATTCCTAAGGCATACACACTAACAGTCGACTGCCGATAGCTCGCCGATATAGGGAAGGTGGTCGCTGAGTGGGAGAGCGAGAGTTGGGGAAGAGCAGCTCAGGAGAAAGAAAAAAGCTAGTAGTCGAGTTTAGGAAAAAGCTATAGCTGTAAGGAAAAGGCTGCATCTGGATAGATTGTTCTCTATAGTGCAAATTCTCTAGTTGAAGCTGAGAATCTGGTTCCCAAATGTACTGGTCAAACTACTTCTGTTGGGTGCCCCCAGCAGAAGTTAAAAAGCAGCTCCCCCAAATAGGCCATAATCGTTCAACTTAGCCAGTAGCATCTGACTTAACATGTCATAGTTTTGATTTAATTTAATTTACATTGTCACACTCAGCCTAATCTGATTTTGCCCAAGTCACTACTATAGTCCAAACTCCAAACCATTACCATTATATGGTGCAATCCATTAACCGATCAAATATACCCAAGCTTGGCCTAGTTGACTCCAACAGCATACAATCCAGTTCATTTAATACTCTGTTAAGCCCACTCCAAATTTACCCCTAGATTCTAATAGTGCATTGTTCAATATGGCAATGACATTTTGGCCTAATCTGAGCTAGCCCTACTTGCTCAGTGCGATCTAATCTAGTAAAGTTTAGTCTACAAACTAATTAGTCCACTAAAAGTTAATTTAGACATACTAGCCATCTAAAAAGCTACTGTAAATATATTAACTCTCTAAAGGCTAATTCATATATATCAACCTCGAAACACTAACTCAAACACATCAACCCTCTAAAAGCTAATTCAAACACATTAACCACTAAAGGCTAACTTAGACATATCAACCCTCTAAAGGCTAATGCAAACTCATCGACCTTTTAAAGGCTAACTTCGACACATCAGCCCTCTAAATGCTAACTCAGGCACATCAGCCTTCTAAATGCTAACTCATAGACATCAACCTCTAAAAGCTAACTTAGACACACTAACCTTCTAAAGACTAACTCAGACACATCATCCCTTTAAACTGACAGATGCTGCCAACAATGTTGTTTGGGTGCATACATCGATACTAAACTCCTCAACATTATTATAATATTACGTGTAGCAATTTATCGAACTTGAAATCAAACAAATATTTATAAAAAAATATTTATCAAATTTGAAATTAGATAAATATTTCATGATTAAATTAGATAAGTATCCATAAGCCCTCAAAAGATCAGATATTTATTAAATCTAAATATCCACAAGCTCTTAAAAGGCTAGATATTTATCAAATTCAGATATCCATAAACCTTCAAAAGGTCAAATATTTATCAAATTCAAATATCTACAAGCTCGGATGTTTATTAAATCTAAATATCCATAAGCTCTTAAAAAGCTAGATATTCATCAAATTCAAATATGTACACGCCATAAAATGGTATGATATATTCTAAAATCAAATATTCATAAGCCTTAAGAGGCCGAATATTCATCAAATTTAAATATCTACGAGACCTAAAATAGTCAGATATTTGCCAAATTTGAATATTCACAACCTTCAAAAGGTCACCAAAATCAAATATCCACAAGCTCACAAAAGATTAGATATTCATCAAATTCAAATATTCACAAGCCTTTCAAAAGCTGAATATTTACCAAACCTAAATATTCACAAAGCACACCAAAGGTTGAACATTTACTCGATCTAAATATTTACAAGTTTCAAAATTTTCCTAGAGATTGGATTCATCTACTGATTAGTGAGGATTACTTTCATATTTCATACCAAATTAGTAGTTGCTCATAAGTCATATTATGGTTAAATATTTATGAATTACACTTTTCTTTCAATTACTTGTCTTCATTTGGTTATATATATAAATCTCTTAATCAAAAGTACCCTAAGCTATTTATGAGGTAATAAATAATGAATGTTAGTATTCATTGAAAGCTAAAATCCATTCAACTAAATTTTTTATGATTATAAGGTGAATTTAATACAGCCCATTATATTTATTATACATATCTATACTAATTCAACTTAACAATTTTTTACTGTACGGTTGGCTAACTAGTCAAAAAGATATTAGGATCAAATTGGCTATTAGGGACTTCAAGCTTTACTCAACTCTATCATTGAACATATTTAAATTAGATAATGTTCTCCTAGGTAGTATTGGTTATCCCTATGTATTTTAACTAGGCTAGGGTCAATTTTAGGTTTTAGTGATATTCCTAAGTGAGATTCTATCATAGAGAGGTAGATTTTCCTAGAGGTGTACGTTTGATTACGAATCAAAGCATTACCTAAAGAACTAGTCAGTTGCACTACTTGCCTACATAATATTTACTTTCCTCTGAAGTGCCAATTTTGGTCATTCTGTTATTCACATTACCAACGGTGATAAACTCTTTTGGATTCTGATAAACTAATACCATGTGTCACATAATAAAATACAATGTAATGTTATCTAAATATCAATAAACAAACTAATTAGTAATTATAAATTACAAATCATTAATATTAATTAAATAATAGTTAATTCCAAAACTTAGAAAATGAAAAAGTTCAATATAGTCGTTTTGAAGTAGTGTAGAAGCTGAGTACAGAGTTATAACTCATGTCACATGTGAGAAAAATTGAACAACTTGGTTTTTTTTTTTTTTGCTCATACGGATTCTAGGAGTGTCATGTAACAAAGAAGTTGTTATTCATTACTAATAATCATATCTTTCATTTAGAACAAAAGACAAAACATATATAAGTGAATTCTAATTTTGTGTAAGAAACTTAAATATCAGGAACTCGGGAATTTTCCGATGATGACAGAAGACGATGTTTTAATTGGAGTCTTGCAGTGTGCCAATGAAAAACTGCACATGGTCAATCTACAGTCCGTGCCAACAATTCGGATTAATTCATAGAAACCTGATAAGATTAGTAGCATCAGCAAACAGTACATCCAAGCAATTCAACATTGCCATTTCTGATACAACAAATAAGTTATTTTCAGACGAGTGTACCCTCACATGGGCATTATTGCAAACAGACTGATTGCTTCAAGGAACAAATTTGGAAGAAAAAAAAATCCAACATGAAATACCACCCAGTCTTCTACATTCAAATAGTACGAGAACGACGAAATGAAGATATCAACAGTAACGAATAAATAATACAAATTTTACACTGACTATAAAACAATGATGTATAATTCATTATAAAACCAAAATGTTCCCATATATATCTATATGCCTGGCGGCAGTAGTTCCCTCTTCCTTGATGCATCACCCTCAACTTTATACAGTTTGGAGCCCAGTCAATCATGCTGCCAGTTTCTTCTCGCTGTTCTTGCTTCGGAATGGAGAGAGGAGGGAAAAGGAACGAGAAACTGTGGCAAAGAAGTGAGGTTTTGAGAAAGGCTAATCAAGTCAACATAAAGTTTGAACAGCTAGACAAAATCTAAGCAATACATGACAAGCAGATTTTAGCTTGAGATTCTATCAAACCTTCAGTTTCATTCCCAGTAACTTCAGTTTTTATTTTATTTTATTTTATTTACAGCATGAAACCGCAGAGATTGAAAAGCTTGCAAGTTGAGAAATAAATTTCTAATCTTCCGATAGTATGGATCCATGATTGTGAGCATGATCATTAGGACATTCTCAATTTTATGAACAAAGTTTTTTTCCTTGACATAATAGACAAGTAACGAAGGCTTCAACAACTAAGATCCTTACCTATGAATCAAAAATTCTATGCCTCACATGCACAGACACCATTCAGCCAAAAGAAGCAAAAAAGGCTTCTAATGATGCCTGATTCTATGCTCAAAATTGTTCTCTTGTGCGTAGGCAAATATTATCTACGTACTTTTCTGCATTACAATTAGTCTCCTTGTGTTGCAGATGGATATCTATTTTAATTAGCAGCTATGTCAAACCCCACAAATTTACTATGCAGAGTTCATTTAAACATGGACTATAGCAAGAAAGTGAAATACTTTGCATGGCCATAGATATGGTAGAACTAGGTAAGAGGAGACATCTCAGATCAGTAACCTTTTCTTTTCTTGACTAGTTGAATGTAATTGTTTAACCAAAATATAATAAACATGAAATGGTATGGAAGCATCAAATTGTAGGATTAAGATCTTACCATCATTCGAGGAACCCACAGCAACTGTATGATCATCAACAGATGAAACATCTGAGTCAAGATTACCTTCACCAGAAGCTGAGCTGTGGCTCCTTCGACCAAATTTTAACAGCTTTCGGAGACCTTTTGCTTCCTTGCTTCGAGGCTTGTCATGTGTTTCATGATATTGATCCCCTAAACTAGAGTTCTCAGAACTGAACCCTAAACCAGAGTTCTCAAAACTGAACCCTTGTGTCGTAGTATTCTCAGCATGTATTGCAACCATTTCAGGCTCACGTGCAGACAGATCACCATCGTAATCTATATCAGTTGAAACAAGATCCTGCAAAGATGTCTGTCTGGCATATGGGGTGTCATAAGGTTCAATGGTTGATTTCGTGTCCGTTAGCTTGGAAGGGCCATTTCTCGAGCAAGGAACAACCACCTGATGAGTAAGAAGCATTCAGTGCAGATGATAAAGATTTATTGAGCTAGGTTTAAAATTTCGGTAACCAAGCAAAATTTATAGTTTATTGTGGTCCAAAATTTAATTGATTTTACTGTAGCATTATGTCAGTATTAATTTTACTGTAGCAAACCAGTGTAGTGTTACAGGTACACCAATTCAGATTGGTTTTTTAAACCTTAATTGAGCCTTTAAAAAATTATTGTCACAAGCAAAACCTGTAATTTAACAGCTTATAATTCATCTAACACCATAATATAAAAACACGGGAACAATAGCCAAAAGGACTAAAGGAAAGCATTGAACACAGCCATCAACCTTATTGGCCATTTATACCTAGTACCTAAACTAACACGCACAGACTATAAGTAGCTATTTGCTAATGAACTCTATTGAAAGCAAAAGATATTCAGAATTGGCAAGAGAAGTAATAGATTAGTTCATTTTGTATCAATTTTTTAAAAAATAAATTTGCAGCTTTTCTACAGTAAAATATACCTCATAGGAACTCTGATGTTCATCCATCTTGCCTTCACTGGAGTTCTCTACCTGACCCGTAGCAATAGATGAAGGTGGAGTATATGCTGTAACTATGCCATCTCCATGTGATTTCTCTTTTGTGCTGATTATATCATCAAGTTTCTGGACAGTAGGAGCAGCGACCACATTATCTTCCAGCATCACAACAGTTTTCTCAATCACGGGATTGTCATCGGTGTTGCTAGGTAACTTGTCATTGGTTGATTTTCTGCCAATGCTTTCAGAAACCAGAGATGGACTGTTTCCAATCCCCTTCTCCATCTGCTCTTCGCTTGCTGTTCCATTTTCAACTCTTTCAGATAAAGATTTCGCTTTAATTCGAATCTCAGGAAGAGCTTCTGACTTACTTTTATCTAGTTGTATAATTTCAGTAACCTTCTTGTGAGACTCATCAGGCATGCCTCTTTTAGGTACCTGCTCCATAGTTGAAGATTTCATAGAGGAAGCTGTGTGAACAGAACTGGCTTTAGGTTCGGAGAGTCTTTTCAACCGAATAGATTCTGTCTTTGTCTCTGGTACATGACCGTTACTTTCTTTCTTAATTTCAGGCAACGAAGATGCTGATCGAGTTAACCCATGGCTAGTTCCATTTAATCTGCTAGATTTGGTAGCTTTCAGAGGATCACTGGATTCATTTGAAGAGGCTATTGTAGGCAATTTTCTGAAAGGTGAAGAAATAGGATCTGCATCATTGAACTTTGATCCTTTGGAGGGAATTGGTTGCTTTGTGGCTACGTGGACTTTTGCTTGCTTTGGAGATGATGGTGACTGAGTGGTAGTGGAACCACTTCTTGCAGCTATTCTCTTTTGCCTCTCTTTTTTCAATCCTTCCAAACGCTTTAGCTCTTCCTCTTCCTAACATTCAAAAAGTGATCATGTAAGCCAAGAAGAGAAGCAAAATAACCAAGTTGAACAAGTGCGGATTAGTAGACAAATTTTTCATGCAATTATACTTTAGAAGTTCACTCATTCTATGTTGAAGGGCTGAACTACTATCTTTTAGAACCTTCTTACAGTGTTGAACATCCTTGTTCAAAATTCTCTGAAGCAATTATAAACCAATTATAAAGTACTAGAGAATGGACCACTAGAGTTCCATTCTCAGTTAAGTTTTCTACAAAAAGGTGCTTAAAATGTTAAGAGAAGTTAAGAACTTCCAATCGAACTGGTAGGGAGATTGAGGAAGCAAAAGTAAATCAGGCAATGAAGTCAGGTTTGCCTCGTTAAGAGGAACAAAATGTAACATAATAATATCTGGCAGATTTTTCAGCATGCTGTTTACTGTCTAAGCACCCTTGTAACTAATTTTTCTGGTAGACATTAGAGTAATGTCTGTGAATAACTACTGAAAATATATGATCAATCTCAGGCAGTACCCTTTCTTTCTTCATTTTTTGAAGATCAACTTTGTAGGACCGCAGCTTATCAGCACGTCTTTGTGCTTCAGTCAATGAATTAAGCCTTGAAGATGTCACTTTCTTCGCCAGTGCCTCCTTCCTTCTTTTCTCCATATTATCATTTGAGGCCTTCAAGTTTTTCTTATCTGATTTCGTTGGCTCCTCTTTAGTGCTTGTTGAGGGATTCTCATGGTCTTCATGGTCGCTAACTTCATCTTTGACAGTGTTTCCAATAGGAATCTCAAAATCATAGTCCATTGCTGGATCATAACCCATAGATAAATTTTCCATTCCACGATCAGGAACCATAGACAAATCCTCAGGTTCATAGAAAAGCTGGTTTTTAGCATTATCACATGATTCCTCAGTTTTCAGAGGGGCTGTGGGGATCTCAGAGTCCATGTCAATAACAGTTATGCTATCTGCTCCAACTTCGTGTGACTCTGACCTATAAGGAAGCAGGAAGGACTCATCTGTTATGTTGTATGACGAGCTCTTGGGTGCATTACCTGCATGCTCATTGGTATTATCAACAAGTGGGTCAGAATAACTCCTGACGTTGAATTGCTTCTCCTCCCCATAAATCATGAATTCATCACTGCTCATCTGCTTATATGCACCTCCTACACTGTCTATTTCCTTGAACTGGTGATCTATTGCATCTCTTCTATTACTTGTGACTAACAATTGATCATCAGCAGCTGCTTGCTTCATTCGGCTTGCCTTCCCATTAGCAGAATCAAACTCCACCATTCTCCGGTCATTCAAGTCACCGAACTCTCGTTCAGGAGGAACAATGGGATCAGCTTCACCTTTGCTTTGTTTCTTCTTTGATGGAGGTTCTTTCTCCCCCATGAACATGTCTTCATCAACTTTTCTTGACTTTCCCTCAGCTTGCAGTAGGAAGCTCTGAAATGCTTGCCAATTTCCAGAATCTGCTTCATCCCGATATGTATCTTTATCATTGCCATAGGCATCTGAATATTCAGGTTTTGTTTGATGGTCTTCTTTCTTGGAAATTCTCGCAGAATTCTTGTGCTTGCTTACTCTCACATCTTCACTCCCCTCTTCAGCTTCAGATTCAGAGGCAGACTGAGGATCACTTTCAGAATCCCTTGCACCATGCTTCTTAGATGCAATATAATTCAAGTTGCGAATAACGACTACTCCAGATTTTTTCTTTCCTGAACGGCCAACTCTTTTATGAGACTTATGACCATGAGAAACTTCTTTCTCAGCATCTGAGATATCTTCATCTGAATCATCCTGTGATCGGGTGCTCCTTTCCCAAGTTTCAGATTCAATATCTTTACTATCCATTGAGTGTCTTTTTGAAGCCTTTCTGCATGAACTATTAAATCTGGGATCCTCAGTTGGAGGATATGGAGGATGGAAGTACGGAATGCTCCCTGGATAGTTCTGATAATAAGGCATCCCCTGCACGGGATATGGTTGAAACATAGGACCTGCTGGAGGATGCATAGGCCATTGTGGATAGGCGGGATGCTGAAATTGACCTTGAAAATATTCTTGCTGCCCCAACGCTACTTTTGGGTCTGCAGAAGTCTGTTTATCTGAAGTTGAGGAAAAGAAGAACTTAAAAAAGTATAAATTTGGAATCAAGGTAAAGACCACATCTGTATAGACTTTACTTTCTTTGGAAGCTGGAACCAAACGAGCCCATAGTATTCTTTTTTTTTACTTGCACAGTTTCTGTTTACTTCATGCATGCAATTGTTATACTCATGCTATTATCAGCTTAGCCGTTTGAATAATGTTTATGAACTTTGAGAAAATTCCAGCACAAATATTTAAAAATTAATGATTTCTTATAAGAAATTGCAAAGAAATTAAAAGTAAGTCAAACGAAATAAGACTTTACTGAAATTTTCAATAATACAACAAATTGCATTTTGGAAACCTATAGGAGTGAATCTTTACAATAAGAAGATAGGTGAGAATGTCTTGAACCATACATGAAAAATCCTTGTGTTATGTAAGAATTCACTAGATCAATTAATATGGAAAAACTGTGATATATATATTATGATTTAGCTTCGTGTTTACAGGATATACCAGATTTCCCATTGCTATCTGTGCCCATGTCACCACCAGAGACGGACTGTACATCCCCATGATCTTTCTGGATCATTGAATCTGCAGTGAATATAATGCCAGAGGCATTCAAAGTAGAAAATTCAGACCGGGTGGACATTGCTTCAACAGCCTCAACTTCAAGCCATTGGCCAGTCTCATGCTTTTTTTTCCATAAATCCATAAATCGTAGGCAGGCTTCCCTGTTTTACAAGATTGAAACATGAAATTTACAGGATTGCATCTTATAAAAATGAACAACCACAAGGACTTCCCTTTCTTGTTACACGATACTCATAGACAAATGTATTGAATCATCATGACAATATGCCTAAATTTCTTACTCAAAAATCATCTGATGCAACAAAGTTCGGATTTTAAATCAAACATTATCACTATAGTTTTCCCATATTTACAACTGCTCAAAGATTCGAGTATCTCATGCAACATTTAAGTAGTTTTGTTGTGGTGCATATTGAGAAATGAGATCCTAAATCCTAGTCATAAATGTAAGTTAATTTGTTTTTCTAATCAAACAACCTGGATAAATATAACACATAATAGAAATATCAATTCATAATTCTGACTACTATAAACAATGCTAGGAAGTTTACTAAATCCCATAGAGTGCTTTACAAATATAATACTTGACAAATGTCGACACTTACTTTAATCGTCCGGCGCCAAAGTTTTCAGCAAAAGGGATCAAATCAACCATATTGTCCATGTCAAATCCAGCCGCTGCAGCACGTGCAAAGGCCATACCTTGTTCTTTCCGCAACACCATTTTGCGTGCCTCTAGAACTTTCAAGAGCTGAACTCTAAAAAAAATGTACACAGAGAAAGGTGCAACTTCATACTTCCATTCTAGTAAAAATAATGGCACTGAACTACTTGAAGATATTATGAAGTATAAAAGAGACCATGGCAATAAGAAATAAGAATGAATTCATACTAATTCTAATATAGGAATCAAAGCAAGAACGTCTTTTTTCCATTGCATTGCGATCAGGCAAATATAGATTTAAATATAGATTTAGCACTATGAAAGAAATATACATATTACCTCATGTTTTATTAAAGTTTGATTGGCCATTCAAAATTGTGGAAAAGGCAACATAATGTTCATTTGTATTTCAGAAAAAAAAATAAATTACAAAAAGAAAGGTTGTGAAACGATAAGATGCCCATACTTTGAGTTCTCCTTTGTAGCCGATCCATTGGAATCTGGTGGATTTGGTTCGGAGCCAGGCTATTATAAATAAAAAAGACAAGAAAATCAGAACAATTCACAAAGTACCATGACTGTATAGAATGTGCATGTATGCAGTAAATATGGATATTTGTGTACCTGTGCAACACTTTTTTTTTGCCTTATGAAACATAGTTACATTGCATCAATATTAAATGTGAGCCAGATATATCAATGTTTGAGGCATACATCTTGAATAAATCTCATATACTTTGTTTAAGTAATTGATTCTTTTAAATAATTGTCTATTCAAAAACTGAAATTTTCATTGAGAAAGGAGCTTTTTTTTACATGTTTTACTTTTCAAGTTTTGACTTTCTTTTATACAATGCAAGTCCTAAGTTATCAAAAAGATTAAAAAAATGTGCTTAGGGATAAAAAAAAATCAAAGGTACTAGTTAATCAGAATTTATCAGTCATGATCCTAACTAACTAAAGAAAGTATTGGTTTAAATGTAAATATCTCTCGTACAATAGTCATTTCTAGTTTTCTGACTTGTGTCATTATTGCCTTATGATTTCAAATTTTGATATAGCAACACCCAATGCTAGATGTATAGATTTCCAAAATTGAATGAATGCTGGTTTTTATATGTTTGTTGTGAATATATGTGACAATATATACATGTATGTAAAATATATAAAGTTGCATGAAATCACCAGTTCACGACCTTATAAAGAACTATTTCCTTTCCTGCTTCAGTATCAACGGAGGACTTGATACCTACTCACAAGCAAGTAATTAAGCATGATCAGTTCAGCCAAAAGCACAAGCAGATGAACTGAAATCTGTGATTCATTTGACAATCTAATTAGTCCAAACCATGTATAACAGAAAGACTTTAACAGCCAAGTTTTACAAGATTACCGTAAAAGGCTAGTGCAATATATGCTGCATTATGTAGTATCCAGCAACAAAGGCACTTCTATATTCAGTGGAATTACATGATTAATTATGTTATGTAGATTAGGTCATCTATCCTGGTGTAAAGCAAATAGCACATTTCATCAGGCATGGGAAATATTTACTATGTTATGTTGGTTTGGCTTGAGTTTTACTGCATATGGCTGACCAAGGATCGCTGCAGAAAAGGGAAAGGATTCTATCCCTACTCACAAGATAACTGGTTTGTTAGTCTTTGGATATCGAGTACAAATTATTAAGTTCGTGGGACTGTGCTAATATTATCATAAAATGAGATATTCAATCTGCTTAGAAATGCTTCAATATACTTTCCACTATTTTTTTCCAGAGAAATAATAAAAACAAAATAATCAGTTGAATGTACACTACCATCAACGTTTTCTACCATCTTGGTTTGATGTTCGTCCACCTGCCAAATGGATTACAAAAACATGTCACGAACTCTACAAACATTATACGTGTATTACATGAGTAACATGGGTACATACAGCGATTGCAAGATTATCACTGCCCTGAACAGCAATTGCATTCTCAATCTGCAGGATCTCAGACTCTATGGTAGTTACCCGCTCTAGAACCTCAGGTGTGCTCACAAAACGGACAAACCTGTTTACGTCCTAATTAGAATTAATATTTAACAAGCCAAAAGTTTTGTCAAGGAGAAGTACGACTAGATCATTCGCAAGGTGGAAGCCCATATATAGGAAAGCAATCACTTATGACAGTTTGCTCCCTATTGCTTACCTCTCCACAGTTCCCTTGGTGAACCATGTAGCATCAATTTCAGGATCTGGTTCAAGAGTTATGGAGTAGCCACCTTTAGCAATCTGATCCTGAGCAGTCTTCAAGTGTGCAAGAAAAGGAGTCAACAAGCCAGATGCGAGCTTCTCCTTCTTGCCATTTGCGATGATGACCAAATCACACCTGTAAAGACAGCAAGATTAAAATAGATTGTGAAAATATGAACCAGCATCCTCGGGAATCCGTAAGAATGTCTAAGAAGCATGTCATAAAGAATAACTTTAGCTCTCCAGTTTTAATGTCAAAATCAAGGCCACAAACACACAAAACTGATGATGGACTGTATCATTCACTATACTCTGCAAGAGATGATGATCTGCGAGTTTAGAAAGAGAGATGGATCCATAATAACCCCATGAAACCATACTCATTAACAAATCAAAATTCTAATCTCTGCTCTGTGTCTTTTCTATCAAGTAACTGAATGGGGTGCATTAATTGATGACAAAGGCAACATACCGATATGTGGATCCGCATGAGTAACGTAACAATTTTGACTCGATCCATGCTCCTAGTGCCCAATTGAATGACTAGTTGAGAACCCCACTTTTTCGCGCGTCCGACTCCAACTCAACGTAAAAACTCGCAAGATCTCAACTTTTACGACCGTGAAACATCTCAGACTCTCTCATCCGCTCCCCTACCCTTTATCAAACTCTGAAGACAAAGAAACAATGCTCTCTCAGTGTACCTGGTTCGAGTAGGCGTGAGCTGGAAGAGCGCCGAATCTAGCCGAGCCTCGGACCTCATTGCCCCGTAAAGCAATGATCTCACAGTAAAAAGTTTAGATCTTCGATGTTCTCGTCACCAATCTTCAGTCTCCACCCTCTCTCTCCCTCTCAAGCTCCCTTTTTCAGATCTCGCTCGCAAGGAGGATCTGATATTAGAAAAAAATCAAACTTTTTTTGCTGCAATATTAGTCCCGGAGGAAAAACGAAGATGTAAACTGGCGAACAAATGCACGAGCAATAAATGGCTTTGAAAAGAACAAATTTTGGAAGGGATAATCGTCGGACAGACTGAAACAGCAGCTTTAGTGCTAGAACTCTCTACGAAATTAGGTTATCGAATGGATCTTCAACAATATTACAACTATAGATGTCTAGGTAGTAAACAAAAAGTAAAGACGAGAGAGAGGGGATGGAGGAGGATGACAACTGGAGACAAAAGGAAACCTCAGACGTTTGTGAACATTTAGAGCAGAGCATAGAATCAATGCATATAACAGAAACGATGGAAGTTTTCAGTGTAAAACCAAAACAAAATCAAATTGAGCAATAAAGTCGTCCGCCAGAAGAAGGAAGAATAGTTAAACAAAGTTGGCAATTGCGAGAAGAGAGAGAGAGAGGGTGGCTTTGGATTCGAGCAGCACTACCAGGGACTCAATGGAAGAGAATTAAAAAAACAATTTTTAACAAAAAAATAGCGAGAAGACAGAGAGGTGGAGAGAGAAGCAGAAGATGCTTCACAAAAGGAGTGGGAGGAGTAAAGTGTAGTGGTCTTCCATTGAACCAGAGGGGCATCTTCGTCACCACGGTGTTCTTTCCATTCAGTGTACAGAGATATTTCGCTGGAAGTGTGGATAATTATGCTCACAATTTTTTTTCCAACCTCATTAAAATCACAAAATTGAACAAAATTATCCTCAGTTAAATAGAATTGTTAGTATAAGAAAACTATAAATAATAATTTGTTATAAAATTATCTATTTTGGAAAAAAAAAACATTTGTGTAACATAGGCATTATGTGAAGTAGGTTCATGATAGAGAGCAAAAAGAGAAGAGAAAGGACAAGATCCTCATGACATTTTAATTATGCAGACAAAAATCAGTAAACGTGTAGTTGCAAAAAGCCACCCTTTCTTTTCATGATGGAAGCAACTCACTCTCTTTTTTTCCTTTACAATGGGAAAAACAAAAAGAAAGAAAAAAAAAAACGATGAGCGAATGGGAGTTGGATATTTAGAGCTCAAGGACATAAAAAAAAAGAACGAAAAAAAAAAGTAATTTGTAACAAAGCATTGGATATTTATGTTAAAGATGTTTCTATTTTTGAAAAAAAAATTAATTAATGATAGTAATTGTTTTTTGAGGTAGTTGTGGTGAGGGATGAGGGAGAGAATATTAGTTAATTGGAGGGTGAAAGTGAAAGGCGGGGTGGGGTGGACCCACGTGGGATTGGGAGTGGAAGTAATGTTCACTGATTAGTGTCGGCGTTGGTTGTAATATATCTTTCCACCTCATTTGTTTTTTTGTTTTTGTTTTTTTAATTAATCGCCCCCTCGCTCCGACATTGGGAATTGGGACCACACAACTCAGCCTCGTTGTCCATCTACTATAAACAAATTGTGGTTGCATCTCATGGAAGTAGAAGATAGAGCATGATTTTTTTTTTTTTTTTTTTTTTACATAGAGAAGTAACGAGAGCAGGATTTGATCTTAAGATTTTGTTATTAATAACTAAGGTCTTTATTAATTAAATTAACTAGAAGATGAGTATGATTAATAAATCGATTTGGCAAATTAATTATAATCATAGCAATTATACTATTTATGCAAATAATTATTGTCCCTATATATCTTGGATTTATTTATACTTTCTAGGTGGTGCACACTTTCTATTTGACCATGGATGATAGTTCAGTATTATATTCTTAATCTAAGTCAAATGCATCATCAATCCTTTTGTTCATTAGAGCTTCATCAATCGCTGCACCAACAATTGAATGAGTGTTATAATTTAATCTATAATAAAAAAGTGTGAAACGATTATTCATTTTCCTAGTCTATAGTATCAGCACATACGCTCTTTGTATCTATCTCATGTCTAATATAGTGATTTTTCAACTTTGTCCAAAGTTTATAATTTGAATTCTTAATTATGTTTTCTTGATTAGATGAAAAATACTTGGAGAGAAAGACTTAAGATAATTGCTCTCATATGGTAATAAAATTTGTTAATGATAGGTTGAGCCATATATGCTCTATCATTAAGAGAAAAAAAAATAATCTCAATTTAACCACATCATAAGATATATTGTTCATTTTTAAAGTATCATAATATTAAAGAAAATTAGACAAATAGATATTAGGATCATCAAATGGAAATCAACCAAATTGATTTTATTAAACCATATAAAGCAAAACTGGTTTAGATTTAATTATAGGGCACATGATGCTCTGAGTATAAGCCTTGCTGCGGAATTCCTGAGAGATATATTATATTACCATCTATTGTTGAATCTTTTGAATGATCTTTAATTTTTTTTCTAATTTAAGTTTCATACGAGCAGGAAAAGTTGTTTCAATTTTTGGATCTTTTAGTACACTTGTCAAGAAATATTAACCAAATGAATTCAAGCAAAGAAATAAAAATAAAAATTTTAAAAATTTAAAATTACAAAAAGAAGAAAAAAATATCGATGAAAGAAACAAAAGTTGCGTAAGAAAAGAGAAAATTTTACTAAATCTAATAATTTTGAGATTCTATTGATATTGGCGAACAAAATACTTAACAACAACATAAAAAAACTTGATGGGATCACAAGTGCATAATTTTATTAAAGTAACAAAAATATCATTACCATAGAGACTAGTCAAGTATTGACTAACCATGATTTCACTAGTTAGACAGACATATTCGAGAGAATTGAATGAAAAATTACCATATCACAAACTAAGAGATTTTATTAGTGAAAGTCGGGAAGTAGAAGAAAATAGATCTCCTACTTTCATGGTTTACCAACACAAAATAGATCTATTAAGTTTTATAATGAATTGTGTAATTCTTCATGTGGGCTATAACTACTTTTGTAATCTAATCCACAAATTCATTTATAGGATTTCCAACATTACAATTCACATTTAGTTTATCTTGTGATACCTAAGATATGTAAATATTTAGCCAAAATATCACAGGTAAATTAAGCACATCTATAATTAAATTACTCTAAATTTATATCAAAAATTAGAAAGAAATCAAAGCATTAAGTCATAAGATGTACAACAAGCTATACTCCTGATAGAGGATCATCTGATTTATTAGGACCACATAGGCAGGCAGGCATTGAAAACCCCTTCATTGTTTCCTTGGAACACAAAAACCAAACCTAAGTAGGCTGTAATTTTGAGCTAGATAGCTAAAGTTTTGGCGGCCCAATAAGCCTAGGTTTTCGGAGGTCCAAGCGTCTTGCCTAGTTGGGCGTCCGAGTGCTATAGGGACCAAAAGAAGTAAGGAATTTCATTAAAATTGCCCTCAAAGGAAAGATTTCCTCCCTCTTGCTATTTGCACATGGTCTAGGTGGAATTAATCAAGAGAGGACTAATTCATGCTGCTTAATAGAGAATGTCTAGCTTTGTATAAATAAGTAGGCACGGAGTTGGGCCTTAATGCACTTGTTATTCTTTCATCTCTTGGCCAACTCCCCCCTCACTTTTGGTCCTATCCTTGCGCCAGTACCCTCCTCCTCTCTTCCTCGTCATGAGCATCAAGGAGGCTTTCCAAGGCTCGGGTCCTTGCTTCTGATGCTAGTACCAATGCGAGAAAAGATGATCTTCAAGGGGTCACTATGTAGATACTGGTAGAGGGTGAACAGTTGAAGGTCAATAAATTATCAGCCATCAACCTCAAGCATGCTACAAGGGTATTATTCCTATTATGCCATTTGTCACCTCTCGCATGTATCCTCTAGGAAGGAAAAATCAGTTTTAGGTGATTTTTTTCTGTGCTTATTTAATCAGTTAAAATTGTCATTCACTTGCGATTTTCCCCAACAATAGTATTAGAGTCACTTGTGAGGGTCAAAAGGGAATTTTTAGCATTTCACATATGCATATATGCATGCTTTCATAGAAAAATTGCTAGGATGTCGCTAAAAATTTCTAAATAATTTTGGACATATTTATGAATTATTGGGACGAGAATACTTGCATAATTTGGATTTTTGACACCCTTATCTTCAAGGATGCTCTTGTCAATTTTTGACAAAAATTTTGCATCCTCATGTGAAGGAATATAGGTGACTTAAAATATCCAAAATTAACTTAAGTATATGCACAGTGAGACTAGTATATGCGTTGGTTGAGCACAGGTTACTAACGCAAACAAATAGTTATATTAAAGTAGATATACTAGACCGACCCACCGTGAGGATCCAACTTGGTGTCAAGTTTATCTCATAGTGACAGAGGTGTACTTGTCCTTCGACTTGAGGTAGTTGACATCTCTACATGGTAAGTGATATGTTTTGACACAACCTAATACCTTACTGTAGTAGAGGGTCATAATGATTGTCATTATGTATTCCATGAGCCATATAAGAGGTTCATCTAACTAAGAGAGAATCTGCCTCTTTCTTAAATGGAAACTTGATATACATGGGTCCCATATGGATGCATGATTGAAAGTGTGTGGCCACACCCAAGTGAAAGTCTGATTTAGTCATAACTATTAGATTGAGTTAAATAAGTGTGACATGCTTATCCAATTAGGATATCAGTCTAGCAAAAGGACTATAATGTAGGGATGTTGATGATGACTCCATTCCGATGACTTAGATAGCAGCAATGTGTTGCTAGATACCTCTCACTACTTGTGATTATTGTCAAATAATCAATGCCAATGTCAGAGAAACCTACAGGGTCACACACCTAGACACTCAAGATCCCATATTGATCGGGTAGCCTTAGATCGAATCATTGGATGATTCAGATCTGTTTGGGAGTTTATTAGATCACAGATGCATCTATTGAGATGGGAAACTTTATATAGAGCTAGATGATATTTTGAGATCAATTGACCTCTAGTTAATCTTTTGGTGACAGCATTTGACCTCAGTTGACTAGGTCTTAGTCGACAGGTCAAATATTAGGGTTAGCACTGAAATGATTCAGTGGCTTATTGATTTGATCTAGATAGGTCCATAAGCATAGGTGCATGTTTGAATATTTAATATTTAAATAAGAAATAAATTAATAAATTTATTTGCCACTTAAGTTATGGGACCCACATCTAAAACTATATATAAAGGGGGCTAGGGGGAGCATATCAATGTCTCTTGCCTTGGAACAACCCTAGCCGGCCCTAGGAACTTTTCCCTCTCAAACTTAGCTGCCTCCCTCTTGCTTGCCACCACCCTTTGCATGAAGTTGTCGCCCCTTCCTCTAGTGGCGACAAACTTTCTCCCTTGGAGGTGCAAGAAGAGATTGAGGGCTACCCTTCTTCCTTGGCACATCCTCTTAGAGGATTGGCACAACTTGAGAAGAAGGTGACTCTATTACACCTTGGCACTCCTTTGGTGGTGGTGCAAGCAAGGTGGTGATTACTCCCAAGGCATGGATCTTTCCTCCCGAGGCAAGCACCCGACATGGAGGTAGAGGGATCTCGAGGAGCCTGTGTATGCACGATTGTAGAGGATGCTCCCTTACACGTCTCATCCTCATCATCAACTTGCTCAGAATCGCAATAAAGGTACCTTACTCTATCATATCTCGTGGCTCTCTCATAAGACAATATTGATAGTTTTTGGTGAAACCTATTTTGGGCATTTGCTTCCACCAGTTTTAATTTTATTTTGGCCTAAGTTTTCCCAACAAAAATAAACTTAATTAAGTTCCCTTGTCATCATTCGGCATGCCGAGTGATGACAAGGGCATAGGCCCCACATACACACACACACACACACAAAGGGAGTCCTATCCCAATGACATTAATCCCCAGGGCAAGGATGATAGGTGTGATGCCTTTGGGATTTAGTGCGAATCCCAAGGCACATTAAGCATGACAGATGATGTTGATCCCTGATCATTCGGCATGGTGGACAAGCATATGTCCCCTTTTAAAATTGGATGACATCGCATTTCTTCATTATCATAAATAAATATTGAACATTTGGGCGATGTTAGGGCTGCGCTAGGGCTTCGGCCCTTGTCCCGTTCCAGCCAGCGGCGAAGTGGTGGCGGCTAGTCTTGGAGATTCGGGCTCGGTTGTGCAGGCGAGGGTCTTCTGGTGCTGCTCTTTCGGGGGTTACCGTGTCTGCTCCGCTCCCGCCTACCGGTACCCTCTTGCTTTCCGCTTCTAGCTTCTCTACTCTCTTAGTCGCGTGCACGTTCTTTTTGCTTCCGTTTTCTCTTACCCATCGCAAAGCTTGCTGGTCTCTGGGTTCTTGTATCTTCTCCTTCGTTTTGGGGCTGCCGGGGGTCTCAATCTCTCTTCGCTGGTTTTCTTTGATCCGATCTGTGAGATTCAGTCCCCTGGTTGTGGGTGCTGGATTCTATGGCTCCACGAAGCTCGGCAACCAGGTTGGGAAGGCGTCTCGGGTTCCTGGGGTGGGAGCTGCTCCCGCAACGGCTTCTGTCCAGGAGTTTGGCCTAGCTCCTCTCAATTCCTGCAGTGCTTTGTTCGCCAAGCCTCCTTCTTCCAGCACAAGCTACTCCCTGGTCCATTCGGAGGTCAAAATTGAGGGCGGTCTGCTTGATTTATCTGTCCTTGAAGATGAGCTTGCTGGTAATTGCATGTTTTGGGAGAATACGTTGGTGGGACATTTCATCGGGTTCAGGCCAAACTTTCATGCTCTAAAGCTCAAGGTCATCCAGTTATGGAAGACTAATGGGGAGGTAGAGATTTATACTCTTCCAGTCGGGTTTATCCTCTTTCGTTTCGGATTGGCTGAGGACAAGCTGAGCGTTCTAGAGAGGGGCCCTTGGTTTGTCTTTGGGAAGGTCCTCATTCTGAAACTGTGGTCCCCGGAAGATGAGCTGGCTCGGGTAAATCTATCTTCGATCCCAATTTGGGTGCGTGTGCATAATCTGCCCTTGAAGTGGTGGTCTCCAGGCATTATTGGGCAATTGGCAAGTGCTCTTGGGAAGCCCCTCTCTATGGACGTGGCTACTAAAAGGAAACCTAGGTCACAAGTGACTTCAATGAAAAATTCATAGCAAAACTAGGAATCCATAGAATCGCATGACATGAGCACATGATCAACCTTGTATAACTTGCATAAAACAAGTTAGAGCATTACCTGTGCCATGATGTGAGAGGCGACTTGGAAGATGAAAGGGGCGAGTGCCTCTTCTCCAAAGATGTCACACACAAGATGAGAAAGACTTTCTTCCTTGTGTTCCTTGTGCTAGCAAAGACACGAAGGAGTCTTGATCGTCTCTTGGAAAGGATGATGTGTGTCTCCTTGGCTGGTCGAACTTCTCTTCCTTGCGTGAAGATGATCCACACGAGAGAGCGATGAGAGGAGGAAACGAGAGAGGAGGAAGCGAGAAACCGTGGATCCCCAAAAAGGAAAAATTCGGCCACCACATATGGTAAGAACCGAATATGTAACTCCCTCCATAACTCCCCTTTAAAAGATCGAAAACTCCTCTTTGAATTGAACCATCCGTTCACAAGTGAACCGGTTCAATCTCAATTTGGTTCAAGCGCCAAATCAAACCAGCCCTGGTTATAATCTTCTTTGAACCAAATGGCTCAAGATCTAACCAAACATCACATTGAACCCCTGATCTTTACGATCAAGCATCAATCCTCCGATCAAAGCTTACCGATCACATGTCCTAATCAATCAAACATGATTAGACTAGATCTCACTTTTAATCAGAGCTTAAATTCCTTTAAACTGAACTAGAATAATTCCAGTCCACACGATCTGACATAAGTAAGCCATATCATCAAATTGTGCGACCCTAAGGGTTTCCTTCAATGTCGGTAATGATAACTTACGTTATCACAACCAGAGAGAGGTATCTAGCAACACATCACTGTCTTCCAATATGAAGGAAAGAGTCTTCCAAGACTACTCCCAAACCACAGCACAAGTGTGAATCTCATTCACTTGGCATACATGTTTCCCTTTGCCACTGGATGTTCTCGTCGGACAAGCGTGTCAAGCTTGTGATTCCAACATGATGAAAATGGTTAGATCAGATGAACATAGTCGTCTGGGTATGGCCATACACATTCTCAACCATTTCATCCATAGGGCTCCCTTAGAACATCACACTCCAACCAGGAGAGGCAATCCTATATCTATCACAAGTACCCTAACATGACTCATGCCCACTATCCAAGATAATCCTTAATCATTATCTTTCAAATGATATGGAACTACCTCAAGATAATGCCAATCATCACTTAGAAACACAAGTGATCTCAAGTCAGAGAGAATATGCCACTTGCTTGCATACAAGGATTATTCACATTGTGACAAACAATTGAATATCCTGAGAAGGGTCAGTCCAGTACATCCAATGCACCTATGTGTCTAAATCTTATTCCATGCTCGAAGCATCCTATAAGATTAGAACACATATTAGTCTCAATCATACCAAGGCTGTCTCACGTTCACCAAGATATCTCGACTAAGGACAATACTGAATGTCAGCTAAACTGAACATCATTGAGACATTACTCAGAAGTATACATATAGCAGCAGATTATGTAACAATCTGAATAACAACGAATGCCTTCAAAAACATATATATTTAGTTTATACATGATACTGAAAATAACCCAAGGCCTCAAACATTAGCCTTAAGGGCATACTCTAACAATCTCCCACTTGCACTTAAACTAATGGTTGAGAAATCTCAAACCCATATTATTACAGTGCTTCTCATGCTTCTGATGCGTCAGAGGCTTTGTAAGCGGGTCAGCTAGATTGTCATCTGTATGAATCTTGCAGATCTTGATGTCTCCTCGATCAATGATTTCACGGATCAAGTGAAACCTTCTCTGTATGTGCTTGGACTTCTGGTGTGACCGTGGTTCCTTCGCTTGTGCAATCGCTCCAGTGTTGTCACAGAAGATAACCAATGGATCTGCACTCGAAGGAACGACACCAAGTTCCTGAACGAACTTACGAATCCATACTGCCTCCTTTGAAGCTTCTGAGGCTGCAACATACTCGGCTTCTGTTGTGGAATCAGCAACAATTGATTGTTTGAAACTCTTCCACACCACTGCTCCTCCATTCAAGCTAAAAACATAGCCTGATTGTGATCGGAAATCGTCTTGGTCAGATTGGAACGAAGCATCAGTATATCCTTCAATACTGAGTTCTCCCTAACCTCCATAAATCAAGAACATATCTTTGGTTCTGCGAAGATATTTCAAAATGTTCTTGACTGCAATCCAGTGTGCCTTGCCTGGATTACTTTGGAACCGACTGGTCACGCTTAACCCGTAAGCGACGTCTGGGCGAGTACACAACATCGCATACATGATGGACCCAATAGCCGAAGCATAAGGTGTATTGTCCATCTCATCTTTCTCAGACTGTGTTTGAGGACACTGGCTCTTTGAAAGATTCAGACCATGTCTGACTGGAAGATATCCTCTTTTAGAATTTTCTAAATGGAATCTCTTCAGGACCTTATCGATGTAAGTACTCTGGCATAGCCCGAGAAGCCTATTAGATCTATCTCTATAGATCTCCACACCTAGTATATAGGCTGCTTCTCCCAAATCTTTCATCTGGAAACATTTTCCTAACCATGCCTTGACTGCATGCAGTTCAGGAATATCGTTTCCAATGATTAAAATATCATCGACGTAGAGGACTAGGAAAGTAATCACGCTCCCACTAAACCTTTTATATACACACGGGTCATCTTCATTTTTGATGAAACCAAATTCAGAAATTGATTCATCAAAACGAATATTCCATCTTCTCGATGCTTGTTTTAGTCCATAAATGGACTTCTTTAATTTGCATATTTTATGACGTTCTGATGGGTTAATGAAACCTTCAGGTTGTGTCATGTACACATCCTCTTCTAATCTTCCGTTAAGGAAAGCGGTTTTCACATCCATTTGTCAGATCTCATAATCATAATATGCTGCTATCGCGAGAATAATTCGAATGGCTACAGGAGAGAAAGTTTCATCATAATCTATCCCGTAGATTTGTTTGAAACCTTTCGCAACTAGCCTGCCCTTATAGGTAAGCACGTTACCATCCATGTCTGTCTTCTTTTTGAAGATCCACTTACAGCCTATAGGGATTACTCCCGCAGGCGGATCAACCAAATCCCAGACTTGGTTATCTGACATGGAGTCCATCTCGGTTCGCATAGCTTCAAGCCATCTTGCTGACTCCGGTCCACATACCGCATCCGCATAAGTGAGGGGTTCATCATTAATGATGTAGACTCCGTCATAGATGTCACGCCCCGGCGGAAGCCGGCTATTCCTAGCTCAGGGTTCCCTAGGGAGATGACAATATTAATAGGAACAAAGGAACAGGATTTCTATAAAATCAAATAATCAAATAATTCAACATCAGTACTGTGTAACATAATCAACTAACTCCATTACAAAATTATTTAACTAAAGTTTATAAAGAAACTCTAACAACGATGCAACTAATTTAACTGTAATACTAGAATAAATCAGAAAAGTGTTTATCCAGGACATTTGATGATACTCTGTCTCCGGTGGTAACTAACTATCTACTCTATCCCTCCCAGACGCAAACTCGATACCTGGAGGAGAAACAAGGGGAGTTAGCGAAAATGCTAAGTAGGAACCAAGAGAGATGATGCATGTTCAATTTATATGAAATTTGCAATAACAGAACTACACTACATGTCATGAACTGATAATACAACAAAATAAGTGAACAGAAGGTTGTTGTGTAAATCATCAAGCTTGGCCACAATTCTCACTCAGGAGCCGCACTCATTTTCAGAGTGTTTCTATCGTCAGCTCACACGATAGAACGACTGTATCTAGACAGTCCGGTAAATGTTGCGTCCAACATCTGACATCCGTAGTATTGTCCGAGGACAACTGGCGGTGCCCTAACCGGCAAACATAGTCTGATATAACCAGAACTACAACTCAGATAAACAGGCCACTGGTGATAAATCACCAGGTCAGAGGTCATATGTATGCACGACATGATAACAGTATAACATCTCAATCATTTTTCACGGTTCATAATTATTCATAACTTTCCAACAGAAATATCAGAAAACATATTCTCAATGCAATCATAATAATCATATGATACTGGAGTCAATTTATGCACAAATAATAAGGTAACCGAGGTCAACCGAATTTAGAAACAAATCAATCAGAATAGATTCAAAGATAAGGTGTCAATACCTATCTACACATGAATTTGACACCGTAACAAAGGTAGGGGAAAGATTCCTACCTGAAGTGCTGGTTTCCTGAATACTCTCTGAAAGCTCGACTACCTTCTTTTCTCAACTAAATCATTTAAATAAACTCTTGTTATGAACTATCAAGCATCCATCCATAATATTACCATTAACCCCACATTTTCTACTAAGCCAGAATTTTATCCCAAAATAATTATCTTCTAAATAACTTCTAGTAACAATTTAGATATCCTATTATTCACCTTTTCTCTAAAACCAAATTTAAAATAAAATAAAATAAAACGAAACTTACCTTCGCCGAAGACTCACGCGGACGAACACCGCACGCGAACCTTCGCTCGTTCGCGTTCGTTCGCGTCACAGAAAACGCCGCCGACTCTCGATGGAAAGGATTGCCGACGAAGGTAGGCCGCCGGAAGGAAGAGGAGCAGGTTGCCGGCGCCGGGAAAGGAAAGAGGGGAGGTCACCGCCGGAGAGGGATGCTGGAATAGAAGAGACGCTCCGCCGAGGTCGACACTCGTCGCCGAACAGAGCAGAGCAGTCGCCGAGGAAGAAAGCGAGATCTCTGCTCTTCTGGGAAGCTCGCTGGGTGGAAGAAGGATCAACGCCCACTGAGAAGCCTTCTACCGCCGCCTGGATTCGCTGGAAGGGAAGAAGACGCCGCCACAGAGGATGGAACCACCGCTGCCCTGTGTACAGGGACCTCATTGCCGGACGCCGCCGAGGTTCTGCCCACTTGAGATGCTCGCTTGAAGGAGTGGTCGCCGGGCACCTGGGTTCACTGCCGGCCAAAGACGCCTGCCGCCGATGGAGAAGACGCGAGCAGCGTTCAACAGAGAGGAAGCGGCGTTCGAAGGAGTGGCTTGTGTGGCGCAGGGGAGAGAACTCGTGCGGCGCACAAATCAGATTATGGAATTAATAGATAGGTTTAAGGTGAGGGTTAGGTATATTTATGGGGAAAATTTGAGAGAGAATAGGGCAAAATAATTAGGGTTTAGGGAGAGATTTTAGGGCTACTTAAACTAGGATTCCGAAATTTAAAAAAAAACTTAGAATTTAAATAAATAATAATAAAAAAAATTAATTCAAGGTATAACAATAGAGCTCAGGCTCACGACGAATCCTTCCCGATCTACGCGGTTCCCGTGATGTCTGAGCCTCAGGTTGAATATTAACCTGATCTATTGGTTCAGGGTCATCCAACTGTGCTTGACTACTTTGTCCCTCTTCTGGAATTTCATCCAGCTTTATTTCTCTCCCACTGGCCTCTTGCAGAAGAAACTCCTTCTCAAGAAAAATAGCCGTTCGAGCAACAAATACTTTATTCTCTTTGGGATCGTAGAAATAATAACCCTTAGTTTCTTTAGGGTATCCGACAAAGATGCATTTATCAGATCTGCTCTCCAGTTTCCCAGAGGCGAGCTTTTTGACATAAGCCTCGCAACCCCAGATCTTGATAAATGTCAAGCTCGGCTGTTTCCCATACCATAATTCATATGGTGTCTTTGAAACGGCCTTGGATGGCACTCGGTTTAGCACCTTTGCAGCTGTTTCCAGTGCAAATCCCCAAAAGGAGTAAGGTAGAGTAGCTTTACTCATCATAGAACGAACCATATCCAATAAGGTTCGATTCCTCCTCTCGGACACACCATTCCATTGCGGTGTCCCCGGCGGAGTGAGCTGTGAGATGATCCCACACTCCTTCAGATAGTCAGTAAACTCATGACTCAAGTATTCTCCACCTCGATCTGATCGAAGTGCCTTGATATTTCGGCCTAACTGATTCTGTACTTCATTTTTGAATTCTTTGAACTTGTCAAAAGATTCACTCTTATGTCTCATTAAGTAGACATAACCATACCTACTGAAATCATCAGTAAAAGTAATGAAGTATGAATAGCCACCTCTGGCATGTTTACTAAATGGCCCACACACATCACTGTGAATAAGGTCAAGTAAACCTGAAGCCCTTTTACCTTTATTAGTAAAAGGAGTCTTCGTCATCTTACCCATTAAACAAGCTTTGCATGTATCAAGCTCCTCATAGGAGAATGATCCCAGCAGTCCATAGTCATGTAACCGCTTAATGCGCTTCTTGTTAATATGGCATAGACGACTATGCCATAACAAGGTGCTGTCATCAGCATGCTTGGCTTTCTTATTATCAATTTGTTGTACAGAACATTCCATGTCCAACATGTATAACCCATTGACAATCGACCCAGTTGCATAAACAATACTATCAAATGAAATACAACACTGTGAAGTTTTGCATTCAAATGAAAAACCTTTCCTGATAAGAGCAAGAATAGAGATAATATTCTTTGTTATGCTTGGTACGAAATAACAATTGTCAAGTTCTAATACAAATCCAGATGGTAAAGAGATGTGATATTCTCCTACAGCAACAGCAACAACTCGTGCCCTGTTTCCAACTCGTAGGTCCACCTCATGCTGTCCCACCTGTCTTCTTCTCTTGAGTTCCTGCACATTTGAACAAATGTGAACTCCACATGCAGTGTCCAGCACCCATGAAATAGAAGAAACAACCATGACTTCAGTCACGAAAATACCTGAGCTAGAAGAGGAAGGCTTGCTTCCCTTCTTCTCTCCTCGGAGCGCTCTACAGTCCTTCTTCCAGTGACCCAGCTGGCCACAATGGAAGCATCTATTGTCCTTTGACCGCTTCACCTTTTGTTTCAAAGCCTTGTTGTAGCTTTTGATAGGGGTTTTGCCCTTCTTTCCCTTCTTCTTATTCCCAGAAGGGACCATCAAGACAGAGGATGAAGGCTTTCCCTTCTCAAGAGTCTGCTCTGTTGTGCATAGCATATTCAGTAATTCTGCCGGAGTATAGTCGATTTTGTTCATATTAAAATTAATGATGAACGCATCGAAAGAAGCCGGAAGAGACTGCAAGATGATGTCTACAACAAGTTCTTGATTGATGGTATGACCCAGTTTCTCTAGAGCTTCTTTGTACCCAATCATCTTGAGTACGTGAGCTCCCACTGGACTCCCTTCAGCCAGCTTGCTATGAAAGAAAAGTTTCGTCAAGTTATAGCGTTCTGTCCTTGCCTGTGCAGCATACAGCAATTTCAGATTTGCTATAATATCAATAGCAGATAAATCCTCATGCTGACGCTGGAGCTCGGGCGTCATTGACGCAAGCATAAGGCAAGCGACATCAGTACTATCACTGACATGCTTTTCATAAGCATCTCGAACCGCCCTTGCGGCGTTCGTAGCGGGTTGAGGCGGCATTGCCGACTCAAGGACGTATAACTTCCTCTCAGCTTTGAGGACAATCCTCAGCTGTCTGTACCAGTCTGAGAAGTTTGGCCCAGCAAACTTCTCCTTTTCCAATATGGATCGCAAGTTGAGCCCTGTGGTGTTCGTTGCTGCAGGAATCTACAACATAGCAAGAACAACAAGGTCAATATCCATGTTAGAATCATTCCAGGACTTAAGAGTGATTCTTTTCTCACTATTTTATCTGACTGAAAATCCAATAAAACAGCCCGAAAGAGTAAAACTCTTTTAGTGAGATGGGATCCAGATTTCATATTTGATCTTCGCGTCCCGCTCAGGCGAGATAAGATGCACAGAGAGTTCAAGCACTAATCACTGGTAGGCAATCCATGCCAATCGCCAACCCGTGCGATTCCCCTTCATCTAGGCAATCCAGAAGACTGTGCCAACTGAGTTGGTACAACACAGTTTCTGATTCCTCAGATGGCTGCCTCCATATAGCTATCATATGTTCAACTTGTAGCCTATATGGTCAAGCTGACCTGACCTACTTCCTGGACCACCACGTGCTATGCTGAGCAACGAGAAGCGATAAATCCCTTCTCTATAGCATGTAGGTGTAATCGCGCACCATCTGAAAATAGCTGGGCGTGCCCACTGAGTGGGTACAACACGGCCCCAACGATAGTCAGAATAGTGAGGTTTCGCGTCAGAAGGCAATCGATAGCTTGATATTTACGTTGGATTTTAACGGTCTTTTATCTTCTTACTATCATGCAAATTCTATAGTGATAGCTGAAGAATAAAACATGCATGTGCTAATATTACTTAAAACAGTAAATAGAAAGCACAATTTTCTTATGTGGTAAACGCCCCCATAAAACTTAAGTAAAACCCTAGTTTAACAAAAGTCTTTACTTGAGCTCTTTATGGGACTCTTGTACCTCATCCGGCCCAGCCCGGGCCCAAACGCCATCTGCAGCCCAAATGCGCCCACAAGACAGAATGGGCCTGTTCTAGAGTCGACCTCTAGACCACCCACCTAGTGAAGCCAATTGCTGTAAGCGCTTCTGCCAAATGTGCTGTGTGCTCATGTCTGATCAAATTACATTTTAAACTATCTAGACATGGTTTGACACGCAGGTCAATTATACATTCATATAATTTCAAATGTGACTCGCAGATCACATCAAATATATTAATTTCCAGGCACGCAGGCCCCAGCACAGCATACAAAATAGGGCAGCCCACATAAGATTAAATAAACACTCAATATACTCAATGCAACATGTTAAATATGTACTACATGTGATCCAAACAGAAATAAAATTTTAGAAAAACCCATGGCATCAATTTTATTTCCTTATGTGCCCCACTACCTTACAACGGTCCATTAACAGATATCCACTCGTCAGACCAAGTCAGACCCACTGCCCTTGCATGCACCCAGTCATAACTGACTTGCGTCGACCCAATAGTCGACTATGCATGCCTTAAGAGCTGAACGTCCCACATGATTTCCGGCAAGCGGGTGTGACCCCGGGCCATAATCATGATCGTTCACTAGGCGCCTCAAACAGACATCGCTACACGCCCTTCTGCAGTCGGCTTATAGCCACCTGTACAGCTTGCGCACAGGAGCTATCCAGCCGCCCATCCAGGCTGTCAGATAGTCTGATTAGGCTGTTGGGTCCATACTTGACTAACGACTTCAAAACTGTTAACCCGTCTAAGTGTTTGAAGTAGGCGCACAGATAGATCTAGTGGAGTCGTGCATGAAGATAATTTTTGTTTGAAAAACAACTATGATATATGCGCAAACTATGTATGCAAAGATTCATCTCACATCACATGCGCAAGCTATGTATGTAAACTGTGCATCATGTAGTTGTTGGGGAATGCCGGGTGTAATTTAAAATTTTGCAGTCCCAGGACGCAGCGGAAGAAGTATTACACCCGAAACACATTCCAGTCCCAAGGATCCATGCGAGTGAGAGAACACAAGGATGTGTTAAGGTTAGTACCTTTATTGCTTGTTTAGATGTCGAAGCCATGTTGAAGGCGCCCAAGTGTTCGCCCTCTACAAGTGTCCACGCGTCGACTCCTTGATCGTTGCTCCCTTCCACGCTTGGTGCTAGCCTCGGGAAGAGAATCAAGCCTTCTTTTCACTTGCGCCACCTTCAAGAGAAGTTGCGCCAAGTACAAGATGTTAGCCGCCAACTCCTTGTCTTATTCTCTCCAAGAGAAGATGGAGATGAGGAGTTTCGGCCCTTAGGAAGATTAAGAGGAGATCACACCGCCAAGTCCCTCTCCAAGTCACGCCAAGAGGATAGAAAGGAGAAGACTTGCGGTTACTTGTTGGAAGAAGGATTGCGCCAAGATGATGTTGTCACCTTCTAGCCTTGCTCACGCCTCTCTATGTTGGTTCACACCTCCAAGAAGTCAACCATAGAAAGGGGCAACAAAGGTCCCTTTTATAAGCCAAGGGGCGGCATATTAAGGGCCAAGATCATGCCAAGTGGGCGGCAAGGATGAGAGGGGTTTGTGGTAAGGAAAGTCTCCAAGACATTTCCATAAATCTCATTCAACCTATCCTTATTTGCCTAATTGTCATATCAGCCCAAGACATGCCTTAGAGGCATTCTTTCCATCTAAGGAGAAGGGCTAGGCGCAACATGCATGAAGAATTCGTCCAAGGGTGGTGTCATGGGAGAAATTAGGGTTTGAGGTAAGGTAAGTCTCCAAGACATTACCATATACCTCTTCCCTATATCCATATGCGCCCAAGCTCTTTCCAAAAGAGCCACCAAGCCATATCAGCCCCAAGACTTGCCTTAGAGGCAAGTATTCCATCCAAGGAGCAAAGGGGGAGGCGCCTAATGCTTCCTTATGAAGCAACATGCGCCCACTTAACCCCATTATGCCCTTGGCGCCAATGGGGTGTAACTCTTCCCCATTATACCCTTATTTGCTTATACCTCTTCTTCATAACTAGTTATTGGGCCTCATTGGATAATGAGCTAGCCCAAACTTCATGGCATGGGTTGATTAAGCCATTGGATCCAATCCAATGCAACCCTAATCCAAATGTGACCAATCTAGGTCAATTTCGGGTCAACCTGCCAAAAAATGAAGTTTGGCTCCAATAACTTTCTTCCAACTCATCAGGCCCATTGGCGCTGATGAAATCTTCCAAATGGATCCAAGTTATCCAATAACTTGATCCAAAGGCTTCTGATTAAAGCAACGTCAAGAGTCTATTGCGTGTGACCCCGTAGGATCCATATGACGATGGCAATGATGTAAACATCATAAGTAGTGAGGGGTATCTAGCAACACATCACTACTACCCATGTCATAGGACTTAAGTCATTATGGCAACGACTCCTAACCAGCAACGAGGATTCCCATGCATTCTAGATCCCTTTGCCTAAACTGATATCCTGCCATTGGAATAGTCTCAAGTTTATTATCCAATGCATTGGTCATGACTTAACTAGTGTGGCCACACATTCCTGTCATGCACCAATAAGGTGGGGCGCCCCGAGGTGGATATCATGCTTCCAATATGGAAGGGGCAAATCCTACTATTAGTCATCCATGCCTCTACATGATTTATGACATGCCCAATGACAGTCGTTTTGATCTCCCAATTACGGAGAGACGTAAGACTGCATTAAAGCATACCCATCATCAAATCTAGACATGAATACCTCAAGTCTAAGGATCAATGCAAACCTCTTGCATGTGAGATTGACTTGTTGACTAGACAAATCAATCCTCACGTTGGATCACTCTAGTGCATCCAATGCACCTGTATGTCTGCGTTACTGTGCCCCGCACCTAACCAGCCCATACACCAGTCTCACATGTACCAAAGCTGTCCCATATCTGCTAAGGTACCTTGACTGGGGATAGCTTGTGAGAATGGATCTAATCCAAATTCCTGGGACATTATATATGCAACTCAATACATCTACGCAGGTAGAGAAGTCTGCATAATAACGACTATGCCTTTAATAATTCTATCAAAGTACTTTCATAACAATGCCTGACCATGTCCATACATTGGTCTGCAGGGCATATACACCAACAGTAGTCGCATGTGAAGATAAACAAGATCTACCCAATAACTCAAGCATGGATCACAAGAAGGCAACCATATGCATCAAGTCAGAAAACCTGCTCTGATACCACTAAAAGGAAACCTAGGTCACAAGTGACTTCAATGAAAAATTCATAGCAAAACTAGGAATCCACAGAATCGCATGACATGAGCACATGATCAACCTTGTATAACTTGCATAAAACAAGTTAGAGCATTACCTGTGCCATGATGTGAGAGGCGACTTGGAAGATGAAAGGGGCGAGTGCCTCTTCTCCAAAGATGTCACACACAAGATGAGAAAGACTTTCTTCCTTGTGTTCCTTGTGCTAGCAAAGACACGAAGGAGTCTTAATCGTCTCTTGGAAAGGATGATGTGTCTCTCCTTGGCTGGTCGAACTTCTCTTCCTTGCGTGAAGATGATCCACACGAGAGAGCGATGAGAGGAGGAAACGAGAGAGGAGGAAGCGAGAAACCGTGGATCCCCAAAAAGGAAAAATTCGGCCACCACATATCGTAAGAACCGAATATGTAACTCCCTCCATAACTCCCCTTTAAAAGATCGAAAACTCCTCTTTGAATTGAACCATCCGTTCACAAGTGAACCGGTTCAATCTCAATTTGGTTCAAGCGCTAAATCAAACCAGCCCTGGTTATAATCTTCTTTGAACCAAATGGCTCAAGATCTAACCACACATCACATTGAACCCCTGATCTTTACGATCAAGCATCAATCCTCCGATCAAAGCTTACCGATCACATGTCCTAATCAATCAAACATGATTAGACTAGATCTCACTTTTAATCAGAGCTTAAATTCCTTTAAACTGAACTAGAATAATTCCAGTCCACACGATCTGACATAAGTAAGCCATATCATCAAATTGTGCGACCCTAAGGGTTTCCTTCAATGTCGGTAATGATAACTTACGTTATCACAACCAGAGAGAGGTATCTAGCAACACATCACTGTCTTCCAATATGAAGGAAAGAGTCTTCCAAGACTACTCCCAAACCACAGCACAAGTGTGAATCTCATTCACTTGGCATACATGTTTCCCTTTGCCACTGGATGTTCTCGTCGGACAAGCGTGTCAAGCTTGTGATTCCAACATGATGAAAATGGTTAGATCAGATGAACATAGTCATCTGGGTATGGCCATACACATTCTCAACCATTTCATCCATAGGGCCCCCTTAGAACATCACACTCCAACCAGGAGAGGCAATCCTATATCTATCACAAGTACCCTAACATGACTCATGCCCACTATCCAAGATAATCCTTAATCATTATCTTTCAAATGATATGGAACTACCTCAAGATAATGCCAATCATCACTTAGAAACACAAGTGATCTCAAGTCAGAGGGAATATGTCACTTGCTTGCATACAAGGATTATTCACATTGTGACAAACAATTGAATATCCTGAGAAGGGTCAGTCCAGTACATCCAATACACCTATGTGTCTAAATCTTATTCCATGCTCGAAGCATCCTATAAGATTAGAACACATATTAGTCTCAATCATACCAAGGCTATCTCACGTTCACCAAGATATCTCGACTAAGGACAATACTGAATGTCAGCTAAACTGAACATCATTGAGACATTACTCAGAAGTATACATATAGCAGCAGATTATGTAACAATCTGAATAACAACGAATGCCTTCAAAAACATATATATTTAGTTTATACATGATACTAAAAATAACCCAAGGCCTCACACATTAGCCTTAAGGGCATACTCTAACAGCTACAGCCTCAAGAACCAGATTGGGCTTCGCAAGGGTTTGTGTGGAAATGGAAGCTAAGTCCAAGTTCCCTAAGATTCTTTCTATCATGGTCAATGGGGCTCTGAGTCCCGCGTTCGCTTTGAATACGAGGCTGTCCCGTCTAGGTGCGCCAAATGTAATCTCTTTGGGCACCATATCAAGAGCTGCGCTGTGGTAGGGGGGGGGGGGGTCAATACGAGCCAGGTTTGGAAGGAGAAAGCAGTCCCCATGCAGATCGAGGCTGCTAGCTCGCCTTCATCTAGAAATCAATTTACTGCAGAGCGTCCGCAGCTAGGAGCCGCTGGGAATGCTTCTACCGGGTTACCCGAGCCTATTCATACGGCTGGGGATGGGAAAATTACGGTGGGTAGTCATGCAGATCTCATTGATAGCTGTGAAAGCTATGGGAGCAGTGTGCTTAGGCCCAGACCCTGCACATCTGATATGATGAAAAGGAAAATGGCTGCTTGTCCGTTGTCTCTCCCAGATTCTTTAGAGCCGGATGTAAGCCTTGAAGAAGCCCAGGAGGATGATCTGGAAGCACCTGACTTAGGGCTTGAGTCCGAAAAATTTTTGAAGACTCAAGACCTAGTGGTCGTGGGGTCGGCGAAAAATAACAAAAAAAATATATAAAAAAAAGAATAAGCAAGAGCGTTCACTTGCGAGCTTATTGGACCCTAAGAGCCCATGTCCTTCGTCTCCAGTTGATCCATGAATTTCACTCCCGATCCTATTTTGTGTTGGAACGTGAGAGGTTTCAACGCTCTAGCAAAAAGGAAGGAGGTGACCGCCTTAATCAATAAGTTTCACGTTAAGATGTTTGCTATTTTGGAGTCTCGTGTTTGTGCGGATAAAAGCCAGGATATCATCAGATCTACTTATCCGAGCTGGGCCTTCTCAACAAATTGCACTGACAATTCCGGTGGTAGAATTTGGTTGATCTGGGACCCGGCTGCTTATGAGGTGGAGAAGCTCGACTCAAACGAGCAAGTTTTAGTGGGTAAAGTTTATGATGCGCGAGGTTCTTTTCTCTTCCTCCTGAGTATAGTTTATGGCCTTTATTCTCCTAACGAAAGGCGGCAAATATGGAGAACCATTGCTCAATGGCGCATCCAAGGGCCATTGGTTATTTTTGGAGACTTTAATATGCTATTCTCCATTGATGAAAAACGGGGGGGTTCTATTCATAATGAGTAGGAAATCCTTGAAAATATTGAGAAGCGGGGAGCTTTGGGAATCTCTAATCTCAATTATCGAGGTGACATTTACACTTGGTCCAACTCCCAAAGTGGTCACAGCCGCATTTCTTGCAAACTTGATCGTATTATGGCTTCCGAGGAGTGGAGGGAGCAGTTTCCCCAGGCTGAGGCCCTATTCCTTCCCCCGGGAATTTCCGACCACTCTCCGGCCATTTTATCTTTTGGTAAGATAGCCTTGCGCAAAGGGCCAAAATTTAGATTCTTTAATTATTGGCTAAATTATCCCAGTTTGCTCAGAGTGATTAGCGAGGCTTGGAATGGTAATCCTATATGCGGGACGCCCATGTTCATTCTCTACCGTAAGCTAGCCATGGTTAAAAGGGTGCTAAAGTCTTGGGCAAAGGAGTTGAGGAAGCAAAAAGAGGCTAGTCTTACTGATAACCGTAGCAGGCTTGATATTGTCCAGCGTGAGCTCCAAGCTAACCATACTGATGTCCGATTATGCGAATTGGAAAGAAACTACCAAGCTGGCATCAAGGCGTATTGGGATGAGGAAGAATCAGCTTTAAAGCAAAAATCCAGGGACCTTCATATCTCCTTGGGGGACTCCAACATAGCTTACTTCTATAATCTAATGAAAGCCAGGCGATCTAGGAACTCCATCTCCGCATTGAAGGACATCCATGGAGATTTTGTCTATGGGGATGATTTATCAAAGGAGGCTGAGCGCCACTTTCAATCCATCCTTGCTCCAGCCCTCCCGCCCAGGACTCTAGATGTGCCAGTGAGATCTACTCTCTCTCCGGCTGCTATTCTTTTGCTTAATGCAGCCTTCACCAAGGAGCACATTGAAAAGATTATTTTGAGCTCAAACAATGCCAAAGCTCCGGGTGTGGATGACTTCAATGCGGCTTTTTTCAAGTCTTGCTGAGATACTATAAGGGAGGAGGTTTTAGCGGCCATCATGAACTTCCTTGAGCACGGTCGCTTGCTTCAGAGGGTAAATATCACCTCTCTCACCCTAATTCCTAAAATTCCTAATCCCTCTTGTTTTGCTGATTTTAGGCCTATCTCAGTCTGCCAAATGATCTACCGCTATATATCCAAAGCCCTGGCAGATCGTTTAAGGTCGGTTCTCCCTGAGATCATTGATATAAACCAGCACGCCTTTATACAAGGTCGCTCAATTCATGAAAATATCATGCTATGCCAAGAGCTTATGCACGGATATCACAAAAGGGTCGGAGCCCCATGCATGGCTATCAAAGTGGATCTCCAAAAAGCTTTTGACTCAACCAGATGGGACTTTATTGATCATCTGTTGCGGGCCTATCAGTTCCCCACCTAGTTGGTCGAGAGGGTTATGACATGTGTTATGTCCCCCACCTACACTATCACCATTAATGGGCAAGATGTGGGTTTCTTCAAGGGTACGCGAGGCCTTCGTCAAGGTTGCCCAATGTCACCGTACTTGTTCATTATCGTGATGCAATACCTAACCGATTTACTTGCTGCGGAATTTGAAAGTGGTTGTCTCCTCCCCCATGAAAAATGTAAGAATCTGGGTATTACCAATCTGCAATTTGCAGATGATGTAATCATTTTCTGTGCAGCGTCAGAGGGGTCAGCCAAGGCCATTACTCGGGTCCTGGAGACTTTCTACAACGCCACCGGGCTCCAAATAAACAAGGAGAAATCGCATATCTTCTACTCGGCTACTTGCAGCCTGCGTAATCAAGTAGTTATCTCATCTATCCTTGGGATCTCTAAGGGAGCGCTGCCTTTTCACTACTTGGGCATCCCTATTACCAGCCGCAAACTCAGGAAACGGGATTGCATGCCCCTGATGGAAAAATTAGCTAAGTACCTTTCCTCCTGGAGTGCTAAACACTTATCTTATGCGGGGCGGGTTGAGCTGATAAAATCTATATGCTACGACAACATCAACTTTTGGTGCAACGCGGTTCAGTTGCCAGCCGAGGTAATTGCTTCTATTAATTCTATGCTCGCAAACTTTCTTTGGTCTGCGGGCCACAAGAAGGGCATTACAAAGGTTGCTTGGATTAACGTTACCAAGCACACTAGCATGGGGGGTATTGGGTTGCGTGACATTGTAAGGCTCAATCAAGCATTTCTTATGCGTCATATTTGAAACATTGTAACCGATAAAAATTCTCTGTGGGTTAAATGGATCCATGAGCGCTACTTGAGATCGGACTCTATATGGTCTGTCAAACTTTCTAAGCGGACTCCATGGACCTTCTGTAGCATCATTTCGGTCCGGAATATTTGCATAAAGATGGTGGGATATACTATAGCTAACGGCACATCTATCAGGCTCTGGCTAGACCCCTGGTTTGAGCATCAAATTCTTCTTGATTTGGTGGAGGACATTAGATTTGAGAACCCGCCGGGGAAGCACACCCGCCTCAATTCCCTGATAGTGAACAACAAGTGGGAACTGCCGCATCCGAGGTCCATCCGGTTACTTGATATCTACAACGCAATTCCTCTCATCCCTATCCAATCGCACCAGCAAGATCACATTTCCTGGACATTAACATCCAACAGGCAATTCTCGGTTAAATCTGCCTACGAGAATCTCTCCTTGCACAATGTTGTGCCATGGCAGGAACTAGCTTGGTTCAAGGGGCATATTCCGCGATACTCATTTATCGTTTGGCTTCTTTGTCTAAGGAGGTTGAGCACCAGGGCAAGGCTCCACAACTAGGGGATTCTACAGGATCCAACCTGCCAGCTCTGTAATTCTGAGCCGGAGACGCATAACCATCTATTCTTTCAATGCACAGCCTTATCTGATTTTTGGAGACTGATTAAGCGAGGCTGTGGTATTTGTGCTACCGTGAATACCTGGGATGCATTGGAGAGCCTCTTGGTGGACCAATGGAAGGTTGGCGCAAGCAATATCAATTATATTCGAAGGCTTTTTTTGTCTGGTGCTGTATATTATATTGTTGGTGTATATGCCCTAGGACCTAGTTTTGGCCCACTTATGTACTACTTGACCTTGATATTATATCATTCTGGCATTGTCGTTATCTATGTTTGTTTACATCTGCGCATATGTACTAACATGATAATGTCCCTAGAGACAGATTGGATCTGTGCTCGAACTATAGTCCCCAGTCGATGTACCTTAGTGGATATGGGACAGCTATGGTACTTGTGAGACTGATATGTGGGCTGGTTAGGCACGTGGTGCTAACGCAGACACATGGGTATATCATTGGAGGATATACTGGATAGACCCGCTGTGAGGCTATGACTTGGTGTCATGAGTTATCCTCACAAGTGACAGGAGATGCATTGATCCCTTGACTAGAGGTCATTGATCATTCTATATGGTTAGGAACTTGCTTTGATACAACCTAACATCTCGCCGTAGTTGGGAGGTCATAACGGTTGTCATTGAGCATGTCACGACCCATATGAGAAGGTCAATAGACAGACATAGGATTTGCCCCTTCCTTAGGGAAGTATGATATCCATGAAGCTCCTCTTTGGTTCTATGACTGAGAGTGTATGGCCATACCCAGGTGAGAACCTGTTTTAGTCATAGCCATGTGATTGGGTAAAAACAAGTGGTGACACACTTGTCCAATCGGATATCAGTTTGGCAAAGAGACTGTAATGCATCTGTACCTAGTTGCGATGATGGGGATGTCGATGTCGATATCCATTCCAATGACCTGGGTAGCAGCGATGCACTGCTAGGTGCCACTCACTGCTTGTGGTGACCTTTGGTCAGCACTGCCAGCGTCAGAGGAACCTACAGGGTCGCACACCTTGATACTTGAGTTCTCGTATTGATCGGGAAGCCTTATGATCGAGTTATTGGATAACTCGGATCTAATTGGAGATTTCATCACCGCCAATGGGCCTGATGAGATGGAAGAATGTTATTGGAGCCAAACTTCATTTTTGGCAGGTTGACCCGTATTTGACCATGGTTGGTCACATTTGGATTAGGGTTGCATTGGATTGGATCCAAATGCTTAATCAACCCTTGAGATGAAGTTTGGGCTAGCTCATTATCCAATGAGACCCAATGACAAGTTGTCATGAAGAGGAAATAGGCTAAAAGGGTATAATGGGGAGAGACCCAACCCCATTGGCGCCTAAGGGGCATAATGGGGTTTGGGTGGCAAAAATTGCTTCATTAAGAGGTAATATGCGCCTAGCCCTCTCCCATTGATGGTATGTATGCCTTTAAGGCATGTCTTGGGCTGATATGGTGCTTAGGCAATTATGGATAGGTTGAATGAGATTTATGGTAAAGTCTTGGAGACTTTCCTTGCATCAAACCTCCTCATCCTAGCCCTACACTTGTCATGATCCTAGCCCTTGCCCTAACCGCCTCTTGCGCTATATATGTGACCCTAGCCGCCCCCTCTTAAGAGGATTCATCCTTGGAGGCATGAACACATCAAGAGGGGCGAAAGCAAGGAACAAAGGTGGCGCAACCTCTTCCTCTTCCATCAAGTGGCCGCAAGTCTTCTTCCTTTCTTCTTCTTGGCGCAAGTGAAGAAAGCTCTTGACGGTTTCCTCTCCTCTTCATCCTCTTTGGCGCATCCCTCCTTGGTGGTAGAGCAAGGTGATTGGAGCATCTCCCTAAGGCTTGGATCTTCTTCCCGAGGCTAGCACCGGGCGTGGAAGAAGAGGACTCAAGAGATCCATGTGTGTGAGACTACAGAGGGCGCACACTTGGGCGCCTGTATCGACATCACTCCAAACCGCTCTTAAGGTATTTCCTAACTCATCGTGTCGACTCTCTTGCTTGCGATCTTCACTGGGTTTTTGGGACCGGCCTGTTTCGAGGACATTCTTCCGCTGTGCAATGTATGTATGTATGCTTATAACTCTGAAAAATTGTAAAATGTCCCCGGGGTTTCCCAACAGTGGTATCAGAGGCAAGTTGCAAGACTCGAACGATGTTTTATGCTTTTCTTTCATGCTCACATGCCATATCTCTATTTTCGTCAATAGCATGATGCATGGCAAACGATTTTTCTAAGTAGAAAAAATTAGGGTTTTTTGTTTCTATCATCCTCTCAATCTCTTTTGGATTTTTGGACTATTTTTCTTGTCTGATTTAAAGATTAAAGGCGCGCGTAATTTTGTCAAGTAGGATGGGCATTATGTCTTCGGACTGGCCAAGTCTCTTGATCTGACAAAATTGCCAGCCGAAAGGATCTCTGAAATCATCATGAAAAATAAATCGCAATTAACCAAAAGATTTGTGAGAAGAAGATGAGAAAAAGAGACTAGTTTTATGAAAAAGTAAAATTTCAGATTTTATGTTTTTCATGAGCATGTAGAATTGCATGAGTAAATACCTTGTTTGTGCATGATGTTGTGATCATTAGTCAAACCCCCTTTGCATGCCTGTGATGTATCCTTGTGAGGCATGCGTGTCATTTTTCTTTTTTTTAACTAAGAAAAAGATTAGGGTGGCGCATGTACTTGGAACTTGGCGCATGCATACCTTGGATGGTGGCGCAACAAGCATCAAAGGAAGAGGCGCAAGTTTGGCATGGCCGAACCCTTGGGTTTGAGAGCTAGCTAACTTGGCTTCTTGCATTGTGGCGCATCCTCATTGGAGGAAGACCATGGCATTGGCCGAACCCTTGGGGTCTATCCTTAAGGTTTGAGAGCTAAACCATGTGAAAAGGACCTTAGAGCCAACCTTGAAGACCAAGATAGAGGGCGGCTAGGATAGGTCTATTTTAGGGGCTTGAGTCCTATGTCAGGAGTTGAACCTCCTTTTGGCATGGGTTGGTTCAATGTCTTGAAAGGGCTTTGATCACATCATCTTTTACTGCTCTACTAAAAGCATGCCTGTGATGTTTTATCGTTATGTTATCACTATAGGATTGCATGCCTGTATTGTTAGACATAAGATAAAACTGATGAGACCTTAAAAACCCTCATAATAAAATATCAAGTCTAGTAGCCTTCTAACGCGTAGCCCTCACTAAGCTATCGATCAGTGGAGTTGTGAACTGGTTCCCACCCTCGTGGGACACACCCACTTATCTTTAGAAAGTGTATGGTGACAATGGTTTCCCCAGTCCAGTTTTAACCTGGGCGTGCCTTCGCAAGGAAACTCGTTGGCCCTGGGCATAACGGTTAGGAATGGACTTGACTAGAAGTTCACATGTGCTGGGCACATGATGAAAGTCTAGAGGCATCGTTGAGAGGTTAGGGTTTCATGTTGTATCCAGCCATCGCTGGACATGAAATGCCTAGATTGTCTCAACAAGGGGAGTTGCTTGGAGCAACCGGCCGGCGCGCCCACCTTAGGAAACATGGGTAACTTTGTGCATCTCATCCCACCCTCGTGGGACGCGAAGCCTCATGTAAAATAAGGATCCCATCTCACTAGGAAGTCTTAAACTTCTCGATTGACTTTGTGGGTTATCAAGTCGATTAAAATAGTGGGAGCCATAATCATTTAAAACAAGTCCAATTTAAATGATTAGGAGTAGTACTAATCCGTTTTTCTTGGGTGTTGTAGAACAATGGCTACGAACACTGGCGGATTATCACTGCGATCACTCCTTGATAAGGATAAGTTGGTTGGAACTAACTTTATGGACTGGCATCGGAACTTGAGGATAGTCCTCAAGCTCGAGAAGAAGCTGTATGTCCTTGAACAGGCTCTTCCTGCGGCTCCTTCGCCTAATGCCCGAACGGCAGACAGAGATGCTTATAGAAAGCATCAGGATGACTCTTTGGAGGTTGCATGTCTTATACTAGCCAGCATGGCACCTAAACTGCAGGTGCAATATGAGGAGCAGAACGCTTTTCAGATGATCACTCATCTGAAACAGATGTTCGAGGCTCAGGCTATAACTGAGAGATTTGACACCGCCAAAGTAGTCTTTCGGTGTAAGTTGTCTGAGGGTGCGCCAGTGAGACCCCATGTTCTCAAACTCATTGGGAATGTGGATCATCTCAGAAGACTAGGACATGCCATAGACAACGAGCTGGTTGTGGATTTTATTCTGCATTCCCTGCCCCCTAGCTTCAGTCCGTTTATTATTAATTTCAACATGAACCGGATTGAGTGCACACGGGAGGAATTAATGAATATGCTCCAAACAGCCGAGCGTGAGATGGGTAAGACCAAACTCAATTCTGTTCTTTTGGTCCCTACGACCAAGAAGATAAAGAAGAAGGGTAAGGCACGTGCTAAGAGCAGTGCTAGAGGTCCTACCAAGGCACTGAAGAAGAAGGCGAAGAAGTCAAAGGACCAGAGGTGTTTTCACTGTGGCGAGCAGGGTCACTGGAGAAAGGACTGCAAGCAGCTTCAGAATGAGGAGAAGAAAGGCTTGGCCTTAACTTCTAGCTCAGGTATCTATGTTACAGAAGTCAATCTTTCTACTTCTATGTCATGGGTATTGGATACCGCATGTGGGGCTCATATTTGTACAAATATGCAGGGGCTCAAGAAAAGTAGATCGGTGCGGCCTGGAGAGATTGACCTACGTGTTGGAAACGGGGCACAGGTTGCTGCTGTTGCTGTAGGCGTTTTGACTCTCTCCTTGCCTTCTGGACTTCAATTAGAACTAGATAGTTGCTTTTGTGTACCTTCACTTACTAAGAACATTGTATCCATTCCTTGCTTAGCAAAGAAGAGATTTAAGTTTGAAATAAATAAGAACTCTTATTCTTTTTCATTTGCAAATATGTTCTATGGGAAGGGTACTTTGTGCAATGGTCTATATATCTTGGATATGGAAAGTTCTATTTGTAACATAAGTAATAAAAGGACCAAACTGAGTGGTTCAGTTGGTGCTTTCCTATGGCACTATCGATTAGCCCATATAAACAAGAATCGCATCCAACAACTCCATGCAAATGGATTGTTAGATTCAAGTTCCTTGGAGGAATTTGATACTTGTGAACCTTGTTTATTATGGAAAATGACAAAAGCGCCCTTCACCAAGATTAGTGAGAGGGCAGGAGGTTTATTGGATCTCATACATACTGATGTGTGTGGGCCTTTCAATAAACAAGCCAGAGGAGGGTACAACTACTTCATTATCTTCACTGATGACTTCAGTAGGTATGGTTATGTCTACTTAATGAGACATAAATCTGAGTCCTTTGAGAAATTCAAGGAGTTCAAGAATGAAGTAGAGAACCAGCTTGGAAGATCCATTAAAGCTCTTTGATCAGATCGAGGTGGAGAGTACCTGAGTGGTGAGTTCTTTGACTATTTGAGAGAGTCTGGAATCATATCCCAACTCACTCCTCCTGGAACACCTCAATGGAATGGTGTGTCTGAAAGGAGAAATCAAACTTTATTGGACATGGTTCGATCTATGATGAGTCATGCAACTCTACCTCCCTCATTCTGGGGGCATGCACTAGAGACAGCTTCTCTAATACTGAATAACGTTCCATCTAAGAGTGTCTCCAAAATACCATACGAGATGTGGAGTGGGAGACGCCCTAATCTCACTTTTATCAAGATCTGGGGATGTGAGGCTTATGTCAAACGTCAGGATTCTAGCAAGCTAGAACCTAGATCTGATAAATGCGTGTTTGTGGGGTATCCTAAGGAAACTAAAGAATACTACTTCTATGTCCCAACCGAGAACAAAATTTTTGTTGCTCGGGGTGCTGTCTTTCTAGAGAAAGAATTTCTCATGAAAGAAGTTAGTGGGAGGAAGTTGACTTGGATGAGGTCCAAGTGCAAACACAAGACAAAGAGATGGAATCTGAGCCACCTGCACCGGTTGCTAGCCAACCTGAGGCTCAGACACAGGTCCCGCGTAGGTCTGGGAGAATTCATCGTGCACCTGAAAGGTACGGGTCGCTGACCCAACACGATGGGATCTTCATCATTGAGGATGAACCCAGAACCTATGATGAGGCGGTCAGTGGACCGGACTCCGAGAGATGGGTTAACGCCATGCGATCCGAGATGGATTCCATGTCGGCTAACCAAGTCTGGGATTTGGTTGAGCTGCCTGATGGGGTAAAACCCATAGGGTGTAAATGGGTCTTCAAGAGGAAGACAGACATGGATGGCAATATAGTTACCTATAAGGGTAGACTAGTGGCTAAAGGATTTAAACAAGTCCACGGGGTGGACTATGATGAAACCTTCTCACCAGTTGCCATGATCAATCCATTCGGATTCTGCTTGCTATAGTTGCATATCATGACTATGATATATGGCAGATGGATGTGAAGACAGCGTTCCTTAACGGGAAGCTAACTAAGGATGTGTATATGTCACAACCTGATGGCTTCATCCATCCTGCAGAACCTAGTAAGGTCTGCAGGCTAAAGAGATCCATTTATGGATTAAAGCAAGCATCTCGAAGTTGGAATCTTCGATTTGATGAAGCCGTGAGAGATTATGGCTTTATCAAAAGCGAAGATGACGCCTGTGTATACAGAAAATTCAGTGGGAGCTTGGTGATTTTTCTGGTCTTGTATGTCGATGACATACTGCTCATCGGAAACGACATCCCTAGTCTTCAAGCTGTGAAGACATGGTTGGGGAAGTGTTTCGAGATGAAAGACTTAGGGGAGGCCGCCTATATTCTAGGCGTAAGGATCTACCAGGATAGATCCAAGAGGCTCCTGGCCCTTAGTCAGAGTACCTACATTGATAAGGTCCTGGAGAGGTTCAACTTGGAGCAATCCAAGAAAGGATACCTTCTAGTAAGACATGACCTTACTCTCTCAAAGAGCCAGTGTCCTACAACACAGGCTGAGAGGGATGATATGAGTCGAATTCCTTATGCGTCGGCAGTAGGATCGATCATGTATGCAATGTTGTGTACTAGACCAGATGTGGCATATGCTGTAAGCATAACCAGCCGATACCAATCCAATCCAGGTCTGCAGCACTGGGTGGCTGTAAAGTACATCCTAAAGTATCTGAGAAGAACTAAGAATTTGTTCTTGGTCTATGGAGGACAGGAAGAACTCAGTATGCAGGGCTATATTGATGCATCGTTCCAGTCTGACCCTGACGACTTTAGATCGCAGGCCAGCTATGTGTTCAAGATAAATGGAGGCGCTGTATGCTGGAAGAGCTTCAAGCAATCCACCATAGCAGATTCTACAACCGAGGCTGAGTATGTGGCCGCTTCTGAGGCAGCCAAGGAAGCTGTTTGGATAAGGAAGTTCTTATGTGATCTTCAGGTGGTCCCTAGTGCAATGGATCCCATTGAACTCTACTGTGACAACAATGGAGCAATTGCACAAGCCAAGGAACCATAGTCTCATCAAAGATCCAAACACATACTCAGAAGATTTCACCTGATCAGAGAGATCATTGACCGAGGTGATGTCAAGATTAGCAGAGTTGACACAGAGAACAATCTGGCAGACCCATTGACCAAGGCTTTGGCGCAGCAGAAGCATCATGGTCACGCTAGAGATATGGGGTTGAGATTCCTCAACTTATAGGTCTTAGTGCAAGTGGGAGATTGTTGGTGTATATGCCCTAGGACCAAGTTTTGGCCCACTTATATACTACTTGACCTTGATATTATATCATTCTGGCATTGTCGTTATCTATGTTTGTTTACATCTGCGCATATGTACTAACATGATATGTCCCTGGAGACAGATTGGATCTGTGCTCGAACTATAGTCCCCAGTCGATGTACCTTAGTGGATATGGGACAGCTATGGTACTTGTGAGACTGGTATGTGGGCTGGTTAGGCACGTGGTACTAACGCAGACACATGGGTATATCATTGGAGGATATACTAGATAGACCCGCTATGAGGCTATGACTTGGTGTCATGAGTTATCCTCACAAGTGACAGGAGATGCATTGATCCCTTGACTTGAGGTCATTGATCATTCTATATGGTTAGGAACTTGCTTTGATACAACCTAACATCTCGCCGTAGTTGGGAGGTCATAACGGTTGTCATTGAGCATGTCACGACCCATATGAGAAGGTCAATAGACAGACATAGGATTTGCCCCTTCCTTAGGGAAGTATGATATCCATGGAGCTCCTCTTTGGTTCTATGACTGAGAGTGTATGGCCATACCCAGGTGAGAACCTGTTTTAGTCATAGCCATGTGATTGGGTGAAAACAAGTGGTGACACACTTGTCCAATCGGATATCAGTTTGGCAAAGAGACTGTAATGCATCCGTACCTAGTTGCGATGATGGGGATGTCGATGTCGATATCCATTCCAATGACCTGGGTAGCAGCGATGCACTGCTAGGTGCCACTCACTGCTTGTGGTGACCTTTGGTCAGCACTACTAGCGTCAAAGGAACCTACAGGGTCGCACACCTTGATACTTGAGTTCTCGTATTGATCGGGAAGCCTTATGATCGAGTTATTGGATAACTCGGATCTAATTGGGAGATTTCATCAGCGCCAATGGGCCTGATGAGATGGAAGAATGTTATTGGAGCCAAACTTCATTTTTGGCAGGTTGACCCGTATTTGACCATGGTTGGTCACATTTGGATTAAGGTTGCATTGGATTGGATCCAAATGCTTAATCAACCCATGAGATGAAGTTTGGGCTAGCTCATTATCCAATGAGGCCCAATGACAAGTTGTCATGAAGAGAAAATAGGCTAAAAGGGTATAATGGGGAGAGACCCAACCCCATTGGCGCCTAAGGGGCATAATGGGGTTTGGGTGGCAAAAATTGCTTCATTAAGAAGTAATATGCACCTAGCCCTCTCCCATTGATGGTATGTATGCCTTTAAGGCATGTCTTGGGCTGATATGGTGCTTAGGCAATTATGGATAGGTTGAATGAGATTTATGGTAAAGTCTTGGAGACTTTCCTTGCATCAAACCTCCTCATCCTAGCCCTACACTTGTCATGATCCTAGCCCTTGCCTACCCGCCTCTTGCCCTATATATGTGTCCCTAGCCGCCCCCTCTTAAGAGGATTCATCCTTGGAGGCGTGAACACATCAAGAGGGGCGAAAGCAAGGAACAAAGGTGGCGCAACCTCTTCCTCTTCCATCAAGTGGCCGCAAGTCTTCTTCCTTTCTTCTTCTTGGCGCAAGTGAAGAAAGCTCTTGACGGTTTCCTCTCCTCTTCATCCTCTTTGGCGCATCCCTCCTTGGTGGTAGCGCAAGGTGATTGGAGCATCTCCCTAAGGCTTGGATCTTCTTCCCGAGGCTAGCACCGGGCGTGGAAGAAGAGGACTCAAGAGATCCGTGTGTGTGAGACTGTAGAGGGCGCACACTTGGGCGCCTACATCGACATCACTCCAAACCGCTCTTAAGGTATTTCCTAACTCATCGTGTCGACTCTCTTGCTTGTGATCTTCACTGGGTTTTTGGGACCGGCCTGTTTCGGGGACATTCTTCCGCTGTGCAATGTATGTATGTATGCTTATAACTCTGAAAAATTGTAAAATGTCCCCGGGGTTTCCCAACATATATCTGGCGGTATCGAAATGCAGTAATTTTTGGCAACCCAAATACAGACCCTATGACGTATTACAACATTCTTCTGGCTGATGTGAAGGCAAAAGTTACGAGCTACATTCACCCTCCTAACCTGGACCAGAGCACCCGCTCCTTTTTGCAATCGTGGGAATTTTAAAGCTGTCTTCCTGATAATCTTCTATCGCCTTCTCTTTGTTCCCCGCAGCAACTGCTTTGTTGGATTTTTATGCAAAATATTGCACCTTCTATCTCTGGTTTTCTTCTCAACGTCCGGTCTTGTTCACTATGTATGCAGGATTAGGCAGAGCCGCACCTAGCTCTTGCTTACCTCACCCGGCCAGCACCTGGTTTATTTTCATCAGAAGACTGGAGTGTGCTTTCCAGGGGTTCTGTCTACATGCGCTCGACTCCATTCTGGATTGCAGCTCTTTGGATGCTCGGAGAAGCCATTATCTCATGCTCCAACAACTGTAGCACCGCGGCATCATTAGTATGTGGTTTTTGGTTATCTCATGCTACAACAGGTGTTTTGTTCGTTAGTGGACTTAGTGCTGAGTTGTAACCTGTATTGACTGTTTCTCCACTTCTCCCTAGTTCGATTTTTTGTTTATGGGTGATAGATCAATGTAGCTCAGGTTCCTCGCACTAATGTATACATGGGAGATTCTGCCGAATTTTCCTACTTTTTGGGAGGGTGTAAGGGAGTTGGAGTGTTTGTAAAAATGTACATACTCCATCTTTTTTAGGACCAATAATATACTTTTCTTGCCTTCGGCAAAAAATAAAAAAATAAAAAAATATAGTACTTAATGCACACCTCCATGTGGAACTACTCAGTCTATATCTTCACATGAGATAATTAAACTAGGTTAAAAAAATAAACACTTTTGATTTGATTATGCAAAAAGAAGTGCTATGTTTGTAATTTGACATTAGGATTTTATAACGATCCTTATTACTATCATACTACTAACAACTTGTATTATCAATAGAGGCTCTATATGATCTTTATATGTGACCCAGTATTTTATTATGATGTTAATAGTGACAATATAATTTTATATAATATAACAACTTGTAAACAATATCAAGATGTGGGAGGAAGACACGTGACGGAAATGTAAAAATATGTTTTGACATTTTTTTTCTCTTTTATAACAATACAAAAAAAAATCGAAAATGTGAAAACAAGCAAACACACTAGCATGGAATGAACTACAACTAAGCCTAAAAGTTTCAAAAAATAAACTGCTATAATTTTAAAGAAGACTTACCTAGCACCCTTTGAGAGTTGAAAGGACGTGTCATCTTGTTCTTCACCACTCCTACTCTAATGGACGGATGGAGATGATTGACAATTACAAGCATGCATAGGTCAAGATCCGTACATGTCACATATTTATATTACAACTTAAATGTCAAGGGGGAGGCTACTCCTCACAAATTCCCTTGTTAAACAAATCATTAACTATCTAAGAGAGTGAAAGGAAGGGAATAAGAGAAGGCGCCAAATAGTGGTTCAAGAAAGCACCATTCAACTTCATGATTACTTCCATAGCCGAGACCTACAAGAAGTTGAAGTGAGTATAGAAAACTATTCCAAAAGAGATAGAAGATCAAACAAAAACATCACAAGACTTAGCTTGAGTTTTGATCTTCAAGAGGGGCGCATGTTCTTCTTCTTACTTCAAGAGGGGCTGAACACCAAGGTCTTCTTGCACTAATGGATAAGAGTTTGGGAAAGTTAACAAAAGGAACCTAGGCCCTTGAGAGTAGAGAGGAAGAAGAGGGGACACAAGAACCCATGATAGAAGAAGAGGGAAAGGGGAGCGACACAAGCACTCAAAGGTTACTATCAACTATTCAACATGATCATTATGGCGTGTTGTATATTTGATTTAAAAAATATACAGCACTCAAAGGTTATTGGGTAAAGATATCTGGCCATGATGGCTTGTTGGATATTTGATTTAAAAAATATTCGGCCTTACGGCGTGTTAGATATTTGGAAAAATTATCTAGCCTCAACGGCTTGTTGGGTAAAGATATATGGCCATCCGGCGTGTTGTATATTTGATTTGAGAAATTATCCGGCCTTAACGGCTTGTTGGGTAAAGATATCTGGCCATGACAGCGTGTTGAATATTTGAAAATATCCAGCCTTGTCGTGTTGGATATTTGATTTAAAAAATATCCAGCCTTGCGACGTGTTGGATATTTGATTTAAGAAATCACCCGGCCTCAACGGCTTGTTGGGTAAAGATATCCGGCCTTGCGGCGTATTGGATATTCAATTTGAAAAATATCTGGTCTTGTGGCGTGTTCGATATTTGATTTGATAAATTACCCGGCCTCAATGGCTTATTAGGTAAAGATATCCAGCCATAGCGGCTTGTTGGATATTTGATTTGAGAAATCATCCAACCTCAATAGCTTATTGGGTAAAAATATCTGGCCTTGCGGTGTGTTGGATATTCGATTTGAGGAATTACCCGGCCTCAACGGCTTGTTGGGTAAAGATATCCGGTCTTGCGTCATGTTGGATATTCGATTTGAGAAATTACCCAGCCTCAACGGCTTGTTGGGTAAAGATATCCGGCCTTGCAGCATGTTTGATATTTGATTTAAGAAATTACCCGGCCTCAACGGCTTGTTCGATAAAGATATCCAGCCTTACGGCGTGTTGGATATTTCATTTGAGAAATTACCCAGCCTCAACGGCTTATTGGGAAAAGATATCTAGCTTTGCGGTATGTTGGATATTCGATTTGAGAAATTACCTGGCCTCAATGGCTTGTTGGGTAAAGATATCCGGCCTTGCGGCATGTTAGATATTTAAATTTGGAAAAATATCCTCAAAACTGATATGCATTTGTCATAAGTCATGGAGAAAAATCTGAGTTGTGTTGTAAAATGTTGAGGAACTACACCCCGATACGAAGTATCGACATACGCACCTCCAAAACAACGTTATTAACAATACGCGTCAGACATTTATCGTCCACAACTATGTTTGAATGAGTAGAGTGCATGGGTTGGGTGAACGAGCCACTGGGCTAAACGTTCGAGGTTTTGTGTAAATGGGCCGGTGGGCCAAACATTCAAGATTTGAATAAACAGGCTAATGGGCCAAGCATTTAAAATTTGATGAACGGAATTTGGTGAACGGGCCAATGGGCCAAATGTTCGAAATTTGCATAAATGGGCTGATGGTCCAAGTGTTTAAAATTCGCATGAACGAGTCGTAGGATCAATCGTTCAAACTTTAATGAATGAGCCGATGAGCCAAACATTCAGAATTTGATGGCTAATTTATAAATCTACTTAGATATAGGCTTTTGATAGAAAATCGGAGATCAAATTTAGAAAGATCTGACTTGATTTGGTAAGAATCGATGTTCGGATCATTTTAAGAGTCATCCGATTAGTTGAGATTCGAAAGAATTAATTTCAGCCGTTGAAAGTTTGATTTGTAGATCTGTTTTGATCCAGATCTCAGATTGAAAATCCAATGGCGGATTTAGAAAGATCTGAGCCACATTTGTAGGGATTAATATGCGGATCACTTTGAAAGCCGTCTAATTGGCTGATATTTGTGCAAATCAATTTTAACTATTGAAGGATTGATTCGCAGATCTACTTAGATTTAGATCTCGGATTGAAAATCCGAGGGTGGATTTGGAACGATCTGATCCAAATTTGTAAGGATCGATATTCGGATCACTTTAAAAGTCATCCAATTGACTGAGATTTGTGCAAATCAATTTCAGTAGTTGATTGTATTTAAATTTGATTTATCACGACATTTCATTTAAATTCGCAGATTTGTATCAATTCGAGTTTCGGATCAAAGATCCAATATCAAATTCGAAAAGATCAGGTTTGATTTGATAGGGATCGACACCTTGATCATATTGAAAGTCAACTGATTGATCGAGATATGCTCCGATCGTTCGCATCTGTTCATTTATTTTATATTCAGATCTGAACCGTTGAATGGATTTGAATCCGAACTGTTGGATTTAATACAAACAAATCTGGACCGTTGGATTTAAATTTCTTAAATCGGATTGATCTGAACCGTGCGATTTCGCGTGAAGCGATCTGGGTAGTCGGATTTTATGCTGATCTGGATCGTTGATTTCGAGTGAACGAATATTAGCTGTTGGATTTATTTTATTTGATCAGATTGATCTCGGCCATCCGATTTTGTTTGAAGTAATCTTGACCGTTAGATTTTATAAAGATTGAGACCGTTGGATTTAAATCGAACAAATCTAGACTGTTGGATTCAATTTTAAACTCAAATTGATCTGGGCTGTCAGATATTGTTTGAAGTGATATGACCCGTTGATTTGTTTTAGATCCTGACTATCGAATTAATCGGATGAATCTCAATCGTGCGTCTTTTTTCTCGTCTCTCTTGTCGACGGCGGTGGCGGATGAAACTAGGGTTCGTTGCCGCCGGCGGCTCGCTGATCTCTGACCAATCGGCTCTGGGAGTACCTTCTCTAGGTTGAGAAGGACGTATGGCTGGAGTTTTACACCGTCCGGTGGAGTATTGGCGACGAATCGACGATTTTGGCAAAAATAGGGTATCCGGCGCAAATTTGTTTGATTCCGGTTATCTAGCCGTCAGATCGCCGGATCCTTCTGTCTGCCGGTAAGCACACTCGATGAGAGGGTGTGGCTGAAATTTGATGCCGATCAGTTGGCTAGATTTGAGGAACAAATCATAAGAAAATCCTCTATGGTGGTGGACGTCGGCTGATGAACAGTAGTGTGTTTTATTTTTGAATCGATATTTTTTTACTAGAATATCGTTCTCTAGGATTTACTCCGGAGTTTACTCTCCGTAAAAATGGGTGTTTATTTTGGAGTCGTCTCTCCGTGTTTATTTCGGAGTTGTCTCTGAAGAGTCCCCTTCAAGGGGGAGCGCAGGCAGATAAAACCCCTTTCAAGAGGGGGGCGAACCCTAGAGCATGCGGAAAATGTACTCTTCTAGGGTTTCAATAAAATCGTTTGCATGAACACATATATATGATCAACTTTATATGTATTGCAAAGATCAAGTTTGAGATATTTTACCATAGCCATGATAAAGGGTGGCGGCTTGGAAGCAAGAGGGCAAGTAAGCACTCCTCCAAAGAAAACACACACTAGATGAGAGATGGCTACCCTTTAGGATCTTCCTTGTGCTAGCAAGAGATCTCCCCAAAGTTCCTTGTCGTGTGTTGATGATGAGATGTGCTTGGCCGAGAGCTACTTTGTCCAAGAGTCCTCTCTTCGTCGAATGAAGGAGACAAGAGAGTAATTGGCAAATTGCGTTGAGGTTTTTTTCATTCAAGTCATGGCGTTACACTTCCAAATATGGAAGGTTATCAAGCCATGCGACCACTTGAAGAAAAACCGCCCAAGATGCCTTTAAACCTTGAACCATACGTTCACCCATGTGAACCGGTTCAAGCCGATTAGGTTCAACTCAATTCGGTTCAAAAACCCAAATTAAACCAGCCCAAGCCATGGTCTAGATCTCTATGAACCAAACGGTTCAAGATCTAACCGTTCATCTCTTGATGCTCTTGATCTCTTCGATCTAGCATCCATACTCTCGATCGAAGCTTACCGATCTGAAGCCCTAATCAATCAAACATGATCAGATCAGATCTCACTTACAATCAGAGTCTAATCTCCTTTTAACTGAACTAAAACAATTCAGTCCACACGATCTGACTTAAGTAAGCCATATCATCAAATTGTGCGACCCTAAGGGTTTCCTTTAAATGTCGGTAACGATAACTCACGTTATCACAATCAGTGAGGGGTATCTAGCAACACATCACTGTCTCCCGATATAAAGGAAAGAGTCTTCCAAGACTACACCCAAACCACAGCACAAGTGTGAATCATTTCACAAGGCATACATGTTTCCTTTGCCACTGGATGTTCTTATTGGACAAGTGTGTCAAACTTGTAGCTCCAATATGATGAGCATGATTAGATCAGATGAACATAGTCATCTGGGTATGGCCATACACTTTCTCAATCATCTCATATAAGGGGGGCCCCTTTAGAACACCACACTCCTTCCACAAGGAGACGGCAATCCTTTATCTATCACTAGTATCCTAACCTGACTCATTATCATTATCCAAGATAGTCTATAACCATTATCTTTCAAATGATATTGAACTACCTCAAAATAATGACATTCATCATTTAGAAACACAAGTGATCTCAAGTCAAAGGACATGTGCCACTTGATGCAAACAAGGATTATTCACATTGTGACAAGCAATGGAATATCCCAGTAGGGTCTGTCCAGTACATCCAATGTACCCATGAGTCTACATCTTATTCCATGCTCGAAGCATCCTATAAGATTAGAACACATATTAGTCTCAATCATATCAAGGCTGTCTCATGTTCACCAAGATATCTCGACCTCGGACATATAGCCTGTCAGCCTAGCTGAACAGCTTTGAGACATTATTCAGTAGTACACTTATTACTGCAGACAAGGTAACAACCTGAATAATAACCATGCCTTTATAAACACAAAAGTTTATTACATGATACTGTTACAATCCCAAAGGCCTCAAACATTAGCCTTAAGGGCATACCCCAACAATCTCCCACTTGCACTTAATCTAATGGTTGAGAAATCTCAAACCCATATTATTACAGTGCTTCTCATGCTTCTGCTGCGCCAGAGGCTTGGAAAGCGGGTCTGCCAGATTGTCATCTGTATGTACCTTGCAAATTTTGATCTCGCCACGATCAATGATCTCCCGGATCAAGTGAAACCGTCTCTGTATGTGCTTGGACTTCTGGTGCGACCGTGGTTCCTTTGCTTGTGCGATTGCTCCAGTGTTATCACAGAAGATAACCAAAGGATCTGCACTCGAAGGAACAACACCAAGTTCTCTCACGAACTTACGAATCCACACTGCCTCCTTGGATGCTTCCGAGGCTGCAACATACTCGGCTTCTGTTGTGGAATCAGCAACAGTTGACTGTTTGAAACTTTTCCACACCACTGCTCCACCATTCAAGCTAAAAACATAGCCTGATTGCGATCGGAAATCATCCTGGTCCGACTGGAACGAAGCGTCAGTATATCCTTCAATACTGAGTTCTTCCTGACCACCATATATCAAGAACATATCTTTGGTCCTCCGCAGATATTTTAAAATGTTCTTGACTGCAATCCAGTGCGCCACACCTGGATTACTTTGGAACCGACTGGTCACGCTTAACCCGTAAGCGACGTCTGGGCGAGTACACAACATCGCATACATAATGGACCCAATAGCCGAAGCATAAGGCGTATTGTCCATTTCATCTTTCTCAGTCTGTGTTTGTGGACACTGACTCTTCGAAAGATTCAGACCATGTCTGACTGGAAGATATCCACGTTTAGAATTCTCTAAATGGAATCTTTCCAGGACTTTATCGATGTAAGTACTCTGGCACAGCCCGAGAAGCCTCTTAGATCTATCTCTGTAGATCTTCACACCTAGTACATAGGCTGCTTCTCCTAAATCTTTCATCTGGAAACATTTTCCTAACCATGCTTTAACAGCATGCAGTTCAGGAATATCATTTCCAATGATTAAGATATCATCGACGTAGAGGACTAGGAAAATAATCACGCTCCCACTAAACCTCTTATATACACACGGGTCATCTTCGTTCTTGATGAAACCAAACTCAGAGATTGATTCATCAAAACGAATATTCCAGCTTCTAGATGCTTGTTTAAGTCCATAAATGGACTTCTTTAACTTGCATATTTTATGACGATCTGATGGATTCGTGAAACCTTCAGGTTGTGTCATATACACATCCTCATCCAGTTTTCCATTAAGGAAAGCCGTCTTCACATCCATCTGCCAGATCTCATAATCGTAATATGCAGCTATCGCGAAAAGAATCCGAATAGACTTAAACATGGCTACAGGTGAGAAAGTTTCATTATAATCTATCCCGTAGATTTGTTTGAAACCTTTCGCAACTAGCCTGCCTTTATAGGTAACCACGTTACCATCCATGTCAATCTTCTTCTTGAAGATCCATTTACAGCCTATAGGGATTACTCCCGGAGGCGGATCAACCAAATCCCAGACTTGGTTATCTGACATGCAGTCCATCTCGGCTCGCATAGCATCAAGCCATCTAGCTGACTCCGGTCCACTGACCGCATCCGCATAAGTGAGGGGTTCATCATTATCAATGATGTAGACTCCGTCATAGCGCTCAGGCTGTCGACGGATCCTTCCCGATCTTCGCGGTTCCCGTGATATCTGAGCCTCAGGTTGTTCAGTAACCTGATCTACCGGCTCAGGCTCATCCAACTGTGCTTGACTACTTTGTCCTTCCTCTGGATTCTCATCCAGTTTTATTTCTCTCCCACTGGCCTCTTGCAGAAGAAACTCCTTCTCAAGAAATATGGCCGTCCGAGCAACAAATACTTTGTTCTCTTTGGGGTCGTAGAAATAATAACCCTTAGTTTCCTTAGGGTACCCGACAAATATACATTTCTCAGATCTGCTCTCCAGTTTCCCAGAGGCGAGCTTTTTGACATAAGCCTCGCAACCCCAGATCCTGATAAATGTCAAGCTCGGCTGTTTCCCATACCATAACTCATATGGCGTCTTAGAAACTGCCTTGGATGGCACTCGGTTTAGTACCTTTGCAGCTGTTTCCAGTGCAAAACCCCAAAAGGAGTAAGGTAGAGTAGCCTGACTCATCATAGAACGAACCATATCAAGTAACGTTCTATTTCTCCTCTCGGACACACCATTCCATTGCGGTGTTCCTGGCGGAGTGAGCTGTGAGATAATCCCACACTCCTTTAGATAGTCAGTAAACGCATGACTTAGGTATTCTCCACCTCGATCTGAGCGAAGTGCCTTGATATTTCGGCCTAGCTGATTTTGTACTTCATTCTTGAACTCTTTGAACTTGTCAAAAGATTCACTTTTATGTCTCATTAAATAGACATACCCATACCTACTGAAATCATCAGTAAAGGTAATGAAGTACTGATAGCCACCTCTAGCATGTTTACTAAATGGCCCACACACATCACTGTGTATGAGGTCAAGTAAACCTGAAGCCCTTTGACCTTTATTAAGAAAAGGTGACTTCGTCATTTTACCCATCAAACAAGCTTTGCATGTATCAATCTCCTCATAGGAGAATGATCCCAGCAGTCCATGATCATGCAACCGCTTAATGCGTTTCTCGTTTATATGGCCTAAACGACTATGCCATAGCAAGGTGCTGTCATCAGCATTCTTGGCTTTCTTATTATCAATGTTATGTATAGAACTTTCCATGTCCAACATGTATAACCCATTGTTAATTGAACCAGTAGCATAAACAATATTACCATAAGATAAAACACACTTTGAAATGTTGCATTCAAAGGCAAATCCTTTCCTGACAAGAGCAGGAATGGAGATAATATTTTTAGTTATACTGGGAACAAAATAACAACTGTTTAGTTCCAATATAAGTCCAGATGGTAAAGAAATGAAATAGTCTCCTACAGCAACAGCAGCAACCCGTGCCCCGTTTCCAACGCGTAGGTCTACCTCATGCTGTCCCACCTGCCTTCTTCTCTTGAGTTCCTGTACATTTGAACAAATGTGAACTCCACATGCAGTGTCCAACACCCATGAAATAGAAGAAGATGAAACCATGACTTCCGTCACGTATATACCTGAGCCAGAAGCGATGCTTCCCCTCTTGTCTCCTTGGAGCGCTTTACAGTCCTTTTTCCAGTGACCCAGCTGGCCACAGTGGAAACACCTGTTGTCCTTGGACCGCTTCACCTTCTGTTTCAGAGCCTTACTGTAGTTCTTGACAGGGGCCTTGCCCTTCTTCCCCTTCTTCTTGTTCCTGGAAGGAACCATCAAGACAGAGGTTGAAGGCTTTCCCTTCAGAGTTTCCTCAGTAGTCAAGAGCATATTCAGCAGCTCTGCCGGAGTACAATCGATTTTGTTCATATTAAAGTTAATGATGAACGCATCGAAAGAGGGCGGGAGAGACTGCAGAATTATGTCTACAGCAAGCTCCTGGTTAATGGTATGCCCCAGTTTCTCTAGAGCCTCCTTGTGCCCAATCATCTTGAGCACGTGAGCTCCAACTGGGCTCCCTTCAGCCAGTTTGCTCTGAAAGAAGAGCTTTGTCAGATTATAGCGTTCTGTCCTCGCCTGTGCAGCATACAGCATCTTGAGGTTCGCTATAATCTCTATAGCCGACATATCCTCATGCTGACGCTGCAGCGGTGGCGTCATAGACGCTAGCATCAGGCAAGCGACATCAATGCTATCATTGACATGCTTTTCATAGGCTTCACGAACCGCCCTTGCGGCGTTCGTAGCGGGTTGAGGCGGCACTGCCGTCTCGAGGACATACAGTTTCCTCTCTGCCTTAAGAACAATCTTAAGGTGTCCGAACCAGTCAGAGAAGTTTGGCCCAGCAAACTTCTCCCTTTCCAGTAGGGATCGCACATTGAAGCTCATGGTGTTCGTTGCTGCAGGAATCTACAACAATGCAAGAACAGCAAGGTCAGTATCAATGTTCAGAATCAATCCAGGACTTAAGAAAGATTCTTTTCTCACTATTTTGTCTGACTGAAAAATCCAGTAAACAGTCCGAAAGAGTAACACTCTTTTAGTGAGATGGGATCCAGATTTCATACTTGGTCTCCGCGTCCCGCTCAGGCGAGATAAGATGCACAGAGATGACAAGCACTAATTTCTGGTAGGCTGTCCCAGCCAATCGCCAACCCGTGCAATTCCCCTTCATCTGGGCAATCCAGCAGACTGTGCCAACTGAGTTGGTACAACACAGTCTCTGATCCCACAGATGGCTGCCTCCATGCGCTACCATATGCGCCACATATGTAGCCTACATGGTCAAGCTGACCCGACCTACTCCCTGGACCACCACGTGCTATGCTGAGCAACGAGAAGCGATAAATCCCTTCTCTGTAACACGCAGGTGAAATCCCGCACCGTCTGAAGATAGATGGACGTGCCCACTGAGTGTGTACAACACGGCTCCAACGATAATCAGAACAGTGAGGTTTTGCGTCAGAAGGCTTACGAGCTTGATATGTTAGCGTTGGATTTTAACGGTCCTTTTATCTTCTTCACTATCATGCAATTCCTATGGTGATAGCAGAAGATAAACTCATGCAGTTCTAATTATATAAGCAATAAAAAGAAAGCATGGATCTTATGTGGTAAAAGCCCAAAGCCTAAGTAAGACCTTAAGATACTTAAGTCTTCACTTGCTCTTCTTGGGACTTTTGCATCTCATCTGGTCCATCCCAGGGCCCTAGCGCCAAGAGCACCTCAGGTGCGCCACCAGCTGAATGCCCCTCTAGGATGTGTGCCTTTGTGCTCTTGTCTAATCAAATACAATTTGATCTATCTAGACAAGTTTGACTCACAGGTCAATTATACAATCAATTAATTACGAATGTGATTCGCAGATCACAATACAAATTAATTTACAAGTTTAATTCCAGGCACGCAGGCCCCAGCACAGCACACATTAGGGCAATCCACATAAGATTAAATAAACAAGCATCATGGCATCATTCAATCAACATGTGATCCATTACAAAGAAAATAAAATTTTTGAAAACCCCATTGGCATCAATTTTAATTTTCTTATAAGCCCTACAACCTTACAATGGTCTATTGATAGGGATCCACTCATCCAACTAGTCAGATCCACTGCCCTTGCATGCACCAAGTCCTAACTGACTCGAGTTGACCTAATGGTCAACCATGCATGTGCCAAGGGCTGAACAACCCTCATGAGTTCTGGCAAGCGGGTGTGACCCCGGGCCTAACTCATGTGTGTTCACTGAGTTGTCTCAACCAGACCTCGCTACACGCCTAAGATGCAATCGACCTATGGCCACCTCGTGCTTGCGCACAGGTGCCATCTGGTCGATCCATCTAGGCTGTCAGATGGTCTGATCAGACTATTGGATCTAACTTAGAGGTGACTTCAACCCCATCAACCCATCTAAGGGTTTATAGTAGGCGCCACTTAGATCTAGTGAGGCGCGCAAGATGTAATGAATTTTACAAAGACATTCAACAAGCGCCATCAAGAAACATGCGCCAAGAATCATACAAGTAATAACATGTAGTTTCGCATGTTGACATTAGATCTATCCATTAGCGCAAACATGTGATATCAATCATGCGCCAACATCTAATGACTAGCATGTATTCATGGTGATGATAGATCTACAACAATGGCGCAAACATGGATCACTAAAGCAATCATAAGATTCATGCATAACCTGCTCTGATACCAATTGAAGAGTCCCCTTCAAGGGGGAGCGCAGGCAGATAAAACCCCTTTCAAGAGGGGGGCGAACCCTAGAGCATGCGGAAAATGTACTCTTCTAGGGTTTCAATAAAATCGTTTGCATGAACACATATATATGATCAACTTTATATGTATTGCAAAGATCAAGTTTGAGATCTTTTACCATAGCCATGATAAAGGGTGGCGGCTTGGAAGCAAGAGGGCAAGTAAGCACTCCTCCAAAGAAAACACACACTAGATGAGAGATGGCTACCCTTTAGGATCTTCCTTGTGCTAGCAAGAGATCTCCCCAAAGTTCCTTGTCGTGTGTTGATGATGAGATGTGCTTGGCCGAGAGCTACTTTGTCCAAGAGTCCTCTCTTCGTCGAATGAAGGAGACAAGAGAGTAATTGGCAAATTGCGTTGAGGTTTTTTTCATTCAAGTCATGGCGTTACACTTCCAAATATGGAAGGTTATCAAGCCATGCGACCACTTGAAGAAAAACCGCCCAAGATGCCTTTAAACCTTGAACCATACGTTCACCCATGTGAACCGGTTCAAGCCGATTAGGTTCAACTCAATTCGGTTCAAAAACCCAAATTAAACCAGCCCAAGCCATGGTCTAGATCTCTATGAACCAAACGGTTCAAGATCTAACCGTTCATCTCTTGATGCTCTTGATCTCTTCGATCTAGCATCCATACTCTCGATCGAAGCTTACCGATCTGAAGCCCTAATCAATCAAACATGATCAGATCAGATCTCACTTACAATCAGAGTCTAATCTCCTTTTAACTGAACTAAAACAATTCAGTCCACACGATCTGACTTAAGTAAGCCATATCATCAAATTGTGCGACCCTAAGGGTTTCCTTTAAATGTCGGTAACGATAACTCACGTTATCACAATCAGTGAGGGGTATCTAGCAACACATCACTGTCTCCCGATATAAAGGAAAGAGTCTTCCAAGACTACACCCAAACCACAGCACAAGTGTGAATCATTTCACAAGGCATACATGTTTCCTTTGCCACTGGATGTTCTTATTGGACAAGTGTGTCAAACTTGTAGCTCCAATATGATGAGCATGATTAGATCAGATGAACATAGTCATCTGGGTATGGCCATACACTTTCTCAATCATCTCATATAAGGGGGGCCCCTTTAGAACACCACACTCCTTCCACAAGGAGACGGCAATCCTTTATCTATCACTAGTATCCTAACCTGACTCATTATCATTATCCAAGATAGTCTATAACCATTATCTTTCAAATGATATTGAACTACCTCAAAATAATGACATTCATCATTTAGAAACACAAGTGATCTCAAGTCAAAGGACATGTGCCACTTGATGCAAACAAGGATTATTCACATTGTGACAAGCAATGGAATATCCCAGTAGGGTCTGTCCAGTACATCCAATGTACCCATGAGTCTACATCTTATTCCATGCTCGAAGCATCCTATAAGATTAGAACACATATTAGTCTCAATCATATCAAGGCTGTCTCATGTTCACCAAGATATCTCGACTAAGGACATATAGCCTGTCAGCCTAGCTGAACAGCTTTGAGACATTATTCAGTAGTACACTTATTACTGCAGACAAGGTAACAACCTGAATAATAACCATGCCTTTATAAACACAAAAGTTTATTACATGATACTGTTACAATCCCAAAGGCCTCAAACATTAGCCTTAAGGGCATACCCCAACAGTCTCTCTATGGGTATTTATTTCAGAGTTGTCTCTCCATGTTTATTTCGAAGTTGTCTCTCCATCAAGTAGACCGAGGGGAGAAGAAATGATAGAAAATCATACCTATGCAGAGATCGGAATAAAATTTCTTGGTAGTGTTCTTCATAGCCTCAGCGTCTGGACGTTGTAAAATTTTCTCATGTCCCCCCTTTTACATGCGCTCAACTTCTCTTTTATAAGAGAAGAGTGCTAAAAATTTATTATTATTATTATTTGATTTTGTCTTTATATTTATTATTTTTTTTAGTTGTAGAGTTGGTTTTATTTATTTATTTTTTTTGCTATTTTAGTTTTGCTAATTTTTTTATTTTAGCCATAGTTTTATTATTATTTTTATTCTCTCATTTTTAAAAAAAAAAACTGAATCCCTCCTTTTTTATTATTTTTTTTAGTTTTTATTATTATTATTTTTTTAAAAATAATTGGTCCAACATGGTTGCTGCATAACATCCATGTTATGCATAATTAAAGATGAATACAAGGTTGATAAAAAAAATTTAACCGAGATGAAGATGCCAAGGAGTGAAACCACTTGTATTTTGTTCTCTTTGTCAAATTGCTGCAGCCTCGTAAGATGATTAGCAATCTATTGAAGTTGTTTCGTTCAGTGAGATAGTTGGGCGAGCAAAAGAGTAAAATATAGAAAAACACAGAATTAGCGAATAGTTGAATGATAGAACAAATTCAAATCTATGATTCTTGGTCGACAAGAGAAACATACACAAGTAGAGAGAGAAGAGTTTGAAGCTCTCAAAGAAATTGAACGAGAGAAGCTCTCGGTGGAGAAAAAAATTTTGCGGAATGGTACCCGTCTGCGGCGATCGCAGAAGGGTACAACATCTACCTTACACGCATCTAAAAGTGTGCATTTTATACTATAAGTTAAGATTTATACAATATGATGTTATACGATAATATATTAATGTTATACGATATATGTGTTATACGATAATATATATATGTTATACGATATTTTAACTGTATAGATTATACCATATTACAAGTGTGTTATACCATATTTATCGTATAACACATATACATTATCGTATAACACTATTATCGTATAACATTAATACATTATCGTATAAATCATAAAATATGGTATAACAAGTATGCTTTGAGATACGTGCTTGAAAAATGGTTGTACCCTTCTGTGATCACCACAGAAGGATACCATTCCGCAAAAATTTTTTCCTCGGTGGATTGTGCAAAAGAACCCAAGAAAATAAAAACATACATGAGCTGTAGAATGCGATTGTGTAGTGCTGGAATGAATGAACAAATGAAACTGTGATGTATGGTGTAAGTATGGGAGGTGTTATAAATTTCCCTATACTAAGGTATAAAGATGAAACTCGTTACTAATTTTAGGCACGAGAAAAAATCTCAGAAAGCAATAACAGTAAAATCACAAAGCAAACACTAAATAGATATGCTCTCAATCAACTAAATAAACATGCTCTCAATTTTTAGGTGGAGGTTCTATCAAGTATGCACACATGGAAAATATAGAGCAGATACGATAAATATTAATAAGTAAAATTACCCAATCAGGATGTTAAAAAATTTAGGGATTTATACCTTCTTCAATGGGTTGATTTTAGATTTAGGCCAAATTGAACTGGAACGAACTAAACTCCTTGTTTTTTTTTCTTCCAGCCGTGACGCGTGAAACAGAACAGAGTATCGGCGTTTGGAACAGAGGATTGGCGCTGATGATATTCCTGGCTGGCGGTGAAACTGGTGATGTCCGTGGTTGCAGGAATCGGCGATCAGAAGAGTAATGGCGGGTGTCGTCGGCGGGGATTTAGGGCACGTCTGGCTGCTGGAAATCACACGGCGTGGCTTGAATAGCGAGGGGCGTAGGATCACGGCGTTGGGAGGGACGAAGATGGGGGCACTCGTAGATCAGCAACAAGAACTCGTCATCGACAGTGGGAGCGGCCGAGAGGAAAGGACGGCACCGAACTTGGAGTTGATTCACTGCGAGCAGGGACGACTTTGAGGGATTCGTCGACAGGAGTAGAGGGCGGCGGCGATTTCTACCCAAGTTAGGGTGGCGGCATAAATTTCCAGACGATGAAGGGATGAAGGCGGCTGGTTTACGTGGAAGATGGCGGCGGCTGGATTCGCGGAGGATGGCGACGAATGTGGAAGCGGCGGACGATTGAGGGGGCGGTGGACTCATGGAGGAGGTGGATTTAGGGTTCATTGTTTGAACGATGGTGGCGACGCGTTCACGAGTGGACGATGATAGCGGCGAGTTGCAGAAGAGGGGCAGCGATGCTTCGCGATGATGACGTCCGGATGACCTGGACGAAGAAGAGATGATGAGGAAGGGGACGGTGTTCGTGGGAAATGGAGAACAGTAGATGCGGCTAGGGTGGATAGTTACAGGGGACGATGGGAACGTCAGGGAAGAAGAAGGTTTAGCCCTCACGGCTAGCACCAAAGGTGCAAAAATAAGCCCTCACGGCCAACACCAAAGGTGCAAAACAATGCAATGAAAATTTTATTAAGCCAAAGTGAAAGTGGGGGGACGAAACCCTAATATGCGCAGATTAAAATTTTGCATAGCGGAAGCTAGGGTTTCTAAGGATCGATTAGCATGAATATATGATCAACTTGTAAAACTTGTATAGATCAAAAGAGAGATCATACCAATGCCATTTCTTGGATAGCGACTTGGAAGCAAAGAAGCGTGTGCTTCTTCTCCAAAGGAACCGCACACAAGGTGATTGATGGCTTCTCCTTGGCGTTCCTTGTGCTAGCAAAGATCCAAGGTCTCCTGATCGCGTGAAGGTGATTAGAGATGATGTCTTTTTCTTTTCCGAACTCTCCTTGGCGTGAAAACTCACCACACGAGAGAGGAGGCGTCGAGAGGAAGAGGCCAGAGACGAGAATAGCGCCAAACCACGAACGTAGAGGCGTGAACTATTTTGGAAAGCATGACTTCCAAAAATAGTAAGCCCTCAACGTGTGATGCGTTCACTCCAAGTGAACCATCGCATTTTCCTCTCCCATTGAACCATGCGCTCACTATGATGAGCCGGTTCAATTACATTTGGTTCAAAGACCAAATTAAGCCAAGCCTTGGTCTAGATCATATAAAACCAAAAGGTTCAAGATCTAACCATTCATCTCTTGATGCTCTTGATCTCACCGATCTAGCATCATTTCTCTTGATCGAAGCTTACCGATCTCAAGCCCTAATCAATCAAACATGATTAGACCAGATCTCACTTACAATCAGAGTTTAAACTCCTTTAAACTGAACCAAAACAATTCAGTCCACACGATCTGACATAAGTAAGCCATATCATCAAATTGTGCGACCCTAAGGGTTTCCTTTAAATGTCGGTAACGATAACTTACGTTATCACAAACAGAGAGGGGTATCTAGCAACACATCACTGTCTCCCGATATAAAGGAAAGAGTCTTCCAAGACTACACCCAAACCATAGCACAAGTGTGAACCCAAGTCACATGACATATGTGTTTCCTTTGCCACTGGATGTTCTTATTAGACAAGCGTGTCAAGCTTGTAATTCCAATATGATGAGAGTGGTTAGATCAGATGAACATAGTCATCTGGGTATGGCCATACACTTTCTCAACCATCTCATCTAGGGGGCCCCTTTAGAACATCACACTCCAATCAAGGAGAAGGCAATCCTATATCTATCACTAGCGCCCTAACATGACTCACGTTCATTATCCAAGATAGTCTATAACCATTATGTTTCAAATGATATTGAACTACCTCAAGACAATGCCAATCATCATTTAGAAACACAAGTGATCTCAAGTCAGAGGAAGTATGCCACTTGTTTGCATATAAGGATTATTCACATTGTGACAAGCAATTGAATATCCTAAGTAGGGTCTGTCCAGTACATCCAATGTACCCATGAGTCTACATCTTATTCCATGCTCGAAGCATCCTATAAGATTAGAACACATATTAGTCTCAATCATATCAAGGCTGTCTCATGTTCACCAAGATATCTCGACTAAGGACAATACTGCATGTCAGCCAAGCTGAACAGCATTGAGACATTATTCAGAAGTATACATATGGCAGCAGATAATGCAACAACCTGAATAACAACCATTGCCTTTATAAACATAGAGTTTATACATGATACTGATAACAACCCAAGGCCTCAAACATTAGCCTTAAGGGCATACCCCAACAATCTCCCACTTGCACTTAATCTAATGGTTGAGAAATCTCAAACCCATATTATTACAGTGCTTCTCATGCTTCTGCTGCGCCAGAGGCTTTGTAAGCGGGTCAGCTAGATTGTCATCTGTATGAACCTTGCAGATCTTGATCTCTCCTCGATCAATGATCTCCCGGATCAAGTGAAACCTTCTCTGTATGTGCTTGGACTTCTGGTGCGACCGTGGTTCCTTTGCTTGTGCTATTGCTCCAGTGTTATCACAGAAGATAACCAAAGGATCTGCACTCGAAGGAACAACACCAAGTTCCTGAACGAACTTACGAATCCACACTGCCTCCTTGGATGCTTCTGAGGCTGCAACATACTCGGCTTCTGTTGTGGAATCAACAACAATTGATTGTTTGAAACTTTTCCACACCACTGCTGCTCCATTCAAGCTAAAAACATAGCCTGATTGCGATCGGAAATCATCCTGGTCAGATTGGAACGAAGCGTCAGTATATCCTTCAATACTGAGTTCTTCCTGACCTCCATATATCAAGAACATATCTTTGGTCCTCCGAAGATATTTCAAAATGTTCTTGAAATATCCGAAGCATAAGGCGTATTGTCCATTTCATCTTTCTCAGATTGTGTTTGAGGACACTGGCTCTTAGAAAGATTCAGACCATGTCTGACTGGAAGATATCATCTTTTAGAATTTTCTAAATGGAATCTCTCCAGGACTTTATCGATGTAAGTACTCTGGCACAGCCCGAGAAGCCTCTTAGATCTATCTCTGTAGATCTTCACACCTAATACATAGGCTGTTTCTCCTAAATCTTTCATCTGGAAACATTTTCTTAACCATGCCTTGACGGCATGCAGTTCAGGAATATCGTTTCCAATGATTAAGATATCATCGACGTAGAGGACTAGGAAAGTAATCATGCTCCCACTAAAACTCTTATATACACACGGGTCATCTTCAATCTTGATGAAACCAAATTCACAGATTGATTCATCAAAACGAATATTCCAGCTTCTCGATGCTTGTTTAAGTCCATAAATGGACTTCTTTAATTTGCATATTTTATGACGATCTGATGGATTGATGAAACCTTCAGGTTGTGTCATATACACATCCTCTTCTAGTTTTCCATTAAGGAAAGCGGTCTTCACATCCATCTGCCAGATCTCATAATCATAATATGCAGCTATCGCGAGAATAATCCGAATAGACTTGAACATGGCTACAGGAGAGAAAGTTTCATCATAATCTATCCCGTAGATTTGTTTGAAACCTTTCGCAACTAGCCTGCCTTTATAGGTAACCACGTTACCATCCATGTCAATCTTCTTTTTGAAGATCCACTTACAGCCTATAGGGATTACTCCCGGAGGCGGATCAACCAAATCCCAGACTTGGTTATCTGACATGGAGTCCATCTCGGCTCGCATAGCTTCAAGCCATCTTGCTAATTCCGGTCCACTGACCGCATCCGCATAAGTGAGGGGTTCATCATCAATGATGTAGACTCCGTCATAGCGCTCAGGCTGTCGACGGATCCTTCCCGATCTTCGCGGTTCCCGTGATATCTGAGCCTCAGGTTGTTCAGTAACCTGTTCTATTGGCTCAGGCTCATCCAACTGTGCTTGACTTCTTTGTCCTTCTTCTGGATTCTCATCCAGTTTTATTTCTCTCCCACTGGCCTCTTGCAGAAGAAATTCCTTCTCAAGAAAAATAGCCGTGCGAGCAACAAATACTTTGTTCTCTTTGGGATCGTAGAAATAATAACCCTTAGTTTCTTTAGGGTAACCGACAAAGATACATTTATCTGATCTGCTCTCCAGTTTCCCAGAGGCGAGCTTTTTGACATAAGCCTCGCAACCCCAGATTTTGATAAATGTCAAGCTCGGCTGTTTCCCATACCATAACTCATATGGAGTCTTTGAAACAGCCTTGGATGGCACTCGGTTTAGTACCTTTGCTGCTGTTTCCAGTGCAAATCCCCAAAAGGAGTAAGGTAGAGTAGCCTGACTCATCATAGAACGAACCATATCCAATAAGGTTCTATTTCTCCTCTCGGACACACCATTCCATTGCGGTGTTCCTGGCGGAGTGAGCTGTGAGATAATCCCACACTCCTTCAGATAGTCAGTAAACTCATGACTCAAGTATTCTCCACCTCGATCTGATCGAAGTGCCTTGATATTTCGGCCTAACTAATTCTGTACTTCATTTTTGAACTCTTTGAACTTGTCAAAAGATTCACTCTTATGTCTCATTAGATAGACATAACCATACCTACTGAAATCATCAGTAAAAGTAATGAAGTATAAATAGCCACCTCTGGCATGTTTACTAAATGGCCCACACACATCACTGTGAATGAGGTCAAGTAAACCTGAAGCCCTTTGTCCTTTATTAGAAAAAGGAGACTTCGTCATTTTACCCATTAAACAAGCTTTGCATGTATCAAGCTCCTCATAGGAGAATGATCCCAGCAGTCCATGTTTATGCAACCGCTTAATGCGCTTCTTGTTAATATGGCCTAAACGACTATGCCATAGCAAGGTGCTGTCATCAGCATACTTGGCTTTCTTATTATCAATCTGTTGTACAGAACATTCCATGTCCAACATGAATAACCCATTGTTAATTGACCCAGTAGCATAAACAATATTATCTAATGAAATACAACACTTTAAAGTTTTGCATTCAAAGGAAAACCCTTTCCTGACAAGAGCAGGAATAGAGATAATATTCTTAGTTATGCTCGGTACAAAATAACAATTGTCCAGTTCTAATACATAACCAGATGGTAAAGAGATGTAATATTGTCCTACAGCAACAGCAGCAACCCATGCCCCGTTTCCAACTCGTAGGTCCACCTCATGCTGTCCCACCTGTCTTCTTCTCTTGAGTTCCTGTACATTTGAACAAATGTGAACTCCACATGCAGTGTCCAACACCCATGAAATAGAAGAAGATACCATGACTTCAGTCACGAAAATACCTGAGCCAAAAGTGAAAGGCTTGCTTCCCTTCTTGTCTCCTTGGAGCGCTTTACAGTCCTTCTTCCAGTGACCCAGCTGGCCACAATGGAAACATCTGTATTCCTTCGATCGCTTGATCTTTTGTTTCAGAGCCTTGTTGTAGCTCTTGACAGGGGCTTTGCCCTTCTTCCCCTTCTTCTTGTTCCTGGAAGGAATCATCAAGACAGAGGATGAAGGCTTTCCCTTTTCAAGAGTCTGCTCTGTAGTATAGAGCATGTTCAGTAACTCTGCTGGGGTACAGTCGATCTTGTTCATATTAAAATTAATGATGAACGGATCGAAAGAGGCCGGGAGAGACTGCAGGATAATGTCTACAACAAGCTCCTGATTGATGGTGTGTCCCAGTTTCTCTAGAGCCTCTTTGTACCCAATCATCTTGAGTATGTGAGCTCCCACTAGACTCCCTTCAGTCAGTTTGCTCTGAAAGAAAAGTTTTGTCAAGTTATAGCGTTCAGTCCTTGCCTGTGCAGCATACAGCATCTTGAGATTTGCTATAATTTCAATAGCAGATAAATCCTCATGCTGACGCTGAAGCTCTGGTGTCATAGACGCAAGCATAAGGCAAGCGACATCAATGCTATCATTGACATGCTTCTCATAAGCATCCCGAACTGCCCTTGCGGCGTTCGCAGCGGGTTGAGGCGGTATTGCCGTCTCAAGGACATACAGTTTCCTCTCAGCCTTAAGAACAATCTTAAGGTGTCCATACCAGTCTGAGAAGTTTGGCCCAGCAAACTTCTCCCTTTCCAGTAAGGATCGCACATTGAACGTTGTGGTGTTCGTTGCTGCAGTAATCTACAACATTGCAAGAACAACAAGGTCAGTATCAATGTTAGAATCAATCCAGGACTTAAGAATGATTCTTTTCTTACTATTTTATCTGACTGAAAAATCCAGTAAAACAGTCCGAAAGAGTAAAACTCTTTTAGTGAGATGGGATCCAGATTTCATACTTGGTCTCCACGTCCCGCTCAGGCGAGATAAGATGCACAGAGAGTACAAGCACTAATCACCGGTAGGCTATCCATGCCAATCGCCAACCCGTGCGATTCCCCTTCATCTGGGCAATCCAGCAGACTCTGCCAACTGAGTTGGTACAACACAGTCTCTGATCCCACAGATGGCTGCCTCCATATGGCTACCATATGCTCAATATGTAGCCTACATGGTCAAGCTGACCTGACCTACTCCCTGGACCACCACGTGCTATGCTGAGCAACGAGAAGCGATAAATCCCTTCTCTGTAACACGCAGGTGTAATCACACACCGTCTGAAGATAGATGGGCGTGCCCACTGAGTGGGTACAACACGGCCCCAACAATAGTCAGAACAGTGAGGTTTCGCGTCAGAAGGCTTACGTGCTTGATATTCATGGTTGGATTTTAACGGTCCTTTTATCTTCTTAACTATCATGCAAATCCTATGGTGATAGGAGAAGAATAAATCATGCAGATATTAAATTTACTTAAACAGTAAATAGAAAGCATGATGATCTTATGTGGTAAAAGCCCATTAAGCCTAAGTTAGACCTTAAATTAACTTAAGTCTTCACTTGAGCTCTTCATGGGTCTTTAGCATTTCATCTAGCCCAGCCCGGGCCCAAGCGCCCTGTGCAGCTGAGATGCGCCCACCAGGTAGGTTGCGCCTGTGCTAGAGTCGAACTCTAGACCTCCCACCTGGTCAAGCCACTTGCTGCAAGCGCCTCTGCCATGTGTGCTCTGTGCTCATGTCTGATTAAATTACATTTTAATCTATCTAGACATGATTTGACTCGCAGGTCAATTACACATTAATATAAATTGAAATGTGATTCGCAGATCACAATAATAATTTACAATTAATTAATCCAGGCACGCAGGCCCCAGCACAGCACACAAAAATTGGGCAACCCACATAAGATGAAATAAACACCCAACATGGTTAGACAAGCAACATGTGATCCAAACAAGAAAATAAAATTTTGAAAAACCCATTGGCAACAATTTTATTTCCTTATGTGCCCTACTACCTTACAACGGTCCATTAATAGGGATCCACTCATCAGACCTAGTCAGACCCACTGCCCTTGCATGCACCAAGTCATAACCGACTTGAGTCGACCTTATGGTCAACAATGCATGCTTTAAGGGCTGAACGTCCCTCATGATTTCTGGCAAGCGGGTGTGACCCCGGGCCTTAATCATGAGCGTTCATTGGTTGTCTCAATCAGACATCGCTACACGCCTTTCTACGGTCGACCTATAGCCACCTCATGCTTGCGCATAGGTGCCATCTGGTCGACCCGTCTAGGCTGTCAGATGGTCTGATTAGACTGTAGGGTTTAGACTAGACGACGACTTCAACCCTAATAACCCGTCTAAGTTTTTAAAGTAGGCGCTTATAGATCTAAGTGGATGCGCGCAAGTTGTTATAAGTTTTGATAAAATAACATTTAACATGCGCCAACAATAAACATCATACATGCGCCAACATCAGAAAACAAACATCTAATGTTTAACATGTAGTTTCGCCATGATGATGAATTTAGATCAATGTATACGCTAACAAGGATCACAATACAAGCAATCATATGAACATACAAAACCATCCTCTGATACCAATTGAAAGTGGGGGGGCGAAACCCTAATATGCGCAGATTAAAATTTTGCATAGCGGAAGCTAGGGTTTCTAAGGATCGATTAGCATGAATATATGATCAACTTGTAAAACTTGTATAGATCAAAAGAGACATCATACCAATGCCATTTCTTGGATGGCGACTTGGAAGCAAAGAAGCATGTGCTTCTTCTCCAAAGGAACCGCACACAAGGTGATTGATGGCTTCTCCTTGGCGTTCCTTGTGCTAGCAAAGATCCAAGGTCTCCTGATCGCGTGAAGGTGATTAGAGATGATGTCTTTTTCTTTTCCGAACTCTCCTTGGCGTGAAAACTCACCACACGAGAGAGGAGGCGTCGAGAGGAAGAGGCCAGAGACGAGAATAGCGCCAAACCACGAACGTAGAGGCGTGAACTATTTTGGAAAGCATGACTTCCAAAAATAGTAAGCCCTCAACGTGTGATGCGTTCACTCCAAGTGAACCATCGCATTTTCCTCTCCCATTGAACCATGCGCTCACTATGATGAGCCGGTTCAATTACATTTGGTTCAAAGACCAAATTAAGCCAAGCCTTGGTCTAGATCATATAAAACCAAAAGGTTCAAGATCTAACCATTCATCTCTTGATGCTCTTGATCTCATCAATCTAGCATCATTTCTCTTGATCGAAGCTTATCGATCTCAAGCCCTAATCAATCAAACATGATTAGACCAGATCTCACTTACAATCAGAGTTTAAACTCCTTTAAACTGAACCAAAACAATTCAGTCCACACGATCTGACATAAGTAAGCCATATCATCAAATTGTGCGACCCTAAGGGTTTCCTTTAAATGTTTGTAACGATAACTTACGTTATCACGAACAGAGAGGGGTATCTAGCAACACATCACTGTCTCCCGATATAAAGGAAAGAGTCTTCCAAGACTACACCCAAACCATAGCACAAGTGTGAACCCAAGTCACATGACATATGTGTTTCCTTTGCCACTGGATGTTCTTATTAGACAAGCGTGTCAAGCTTGTAATTCCAATATGATGAGAGTGGTTAGATCAGATGAACATAGTCATCTGGGTATGGCCATACACTTTCTCAACCATCTCATCCAGGGGGCCCCTTTAGAACATCACACTCCAATCAAGGAGAAGGCAATCCTATATCTATCACTAGCGCCCTAACATGACTCACGTTCATTATCCAAGATAGTCTATAACCATTATGTTTCAAATGATATTGAACTACCTCAAGACAATGCCAATCATCATTTAGAAACACAAGTGATCTCAAGTCAGAGGAAGTATGCCACTTGTTTGCATATAAGGATTATTCACATTGTGACAAGCAATTGAATATCCTAAGTAGGGTCTGTCCAGTACATCCAATGTACCCATGAGTCTACATCTTATTCCATGCTCGAAGCATCCTATAAGATTAGAACACATATTAGTCTCAATCATATCAAGGCTGTCTCATGTTCACCAAGATATCTCGACTAAGGACAATACTGCATGTCAGCCAAGCTGAACAGCATTGAGACATTATTCAGAAGTATACATATGGCAGCAGATAATGCAACAACCTGAATAACAACCATTGCCTTTATAAACATAGAGTTTATACATGATACTGATAACAACCCAAGGCCTCAAACATTAGCCTTAAGGGCATACCCCAACACAAAGTTGTCTATTCCTTAGGGATTACAAGGTTTAAATAAAGATTTATCATAGCTAAATTTGGCTAATCCAAATCCTACTAGTAATTGCTAAAATTCAAAATAAAATAATAAAAATAATGCTCTAACACAAATATCTAAATAAAAATAATTTCAATTACTCGCAATAGCAGGCCGGCTTTCGATGGGCTCGTTTAGATCTTCTGGGCCTATCTTTGGGCCTGTCTTCTATATCCCCATCAATTCTCCCGGGGGGCAAAAAATTCACCTCCGGTGAATTGTTAAAATTATAGGCATCCAACTTTTTCGGTGCAATCTGTCGAAGTTTGTCTTCAAGAATCCATGTGTTATCTGTATCTGGATGATTCTTCCACTTTATCAGGTATTGAAATTCTGATTGATTAGGATGAACAATTTGATCTTCTAGGATGGCTTTAATATCGTCATTTTTTTACTTTATCCGGAAGATATTGTGATGTTACTTCACTTGATTCTGGTCCCTCCGGTGTATAATACAATAATATATCTTCCACATTAAAAATAAGGATAATTCCCAAATTTCTAGGTACCTCCACAACATAGGCATTATCACTTATTTTATGTTTAATCGTAAATGGACCTATACTTCTTGCATGCAGCTTTTTAATAGAACTAGGTGGAAGTCTCTCAGCTCTCAATCTCACCATCACTCTATTTCCCTCACTGAAATTTTGTGGCCTACAATGTTTGTTTGCATTGCTCTTATACTTATCATTGCTTTCTGAGATTTTGTGCCTGATTTCAGTATGAGTTTCATGGATATGTTTAACAAAATAATCAGTGGAGTGTGATCGTCGGGTAGAAGTAGGTAGTGGTAGGAGATCAATTGGTTTGTTAGGTTGCATACCAAGGACCACTTGAAATGGGCTGAGACCAGTTGTCTTGTTCACCACACTATTGAATGCAAACTCAGCTATTGGCAATATATCCTCCCAGTTGATTACATGATCCCTAATAAAACATCCTAACATATCACCTAAACATTTATTAATGACTTCAGTCTGACCATTTATTGGATGGGGGTAGGCAGAAGTAAATTTGAGTTTTGTGTCTAACAATGTCCATAAGGTTTTTCAAAAGTAACTTACGAAATGGATGTCCCTATCTGAAGGCTTTAGATCTAAGTCAAGTTCAAAGGGTCCTAAGGTTTCCTTAAAGGTATGGGATCCTAATTCAAGTTGGTTGAGATCTATAGGCGTAGGATCCTCTATGTCCAAAGATTGGGTAAGAATATCTAAGTTAGGCTCATTAGTTCCTAAGGGTGTACGTAGGGATTCTATATATGACTTAAGCTGTGTAGAAGGTTCCTCTATGTCTTGAGTTCCTAGATCATGCTCTTGGTCATTAGGTTGCTCATCTTCTAATTTTCTCTAGGTTCCATAGGTTGGTGGTTTCCTAAGTGTTCATGAGGCTTTGGATAAGGATCTAGACAAGGCTCATCGTCATCTAGAGAGATTAGGTCTAACTTAGGTTTATCTTGAAGTTGTGGAAAATCTATAGCTTTAGGGTCAAGTTGGTTCCTAGGCATATCGTCTAAGGTAAAAGATCTGAACTTAAGTTTAGGTGTCTCTAAGGTTGAATTAGGGTTAGGTTGACTCTCAAACAAATCATCTAAGGATTCCCTAGTAGTGGATCCAGACCCTTCTAAGGATATGTCTTAGGAAGGTGTAGGTAGCTTAGGTTCTAAGGTCTCTTGAGAGGTGGAAGGGTTGGCTACCTTAGGGGGTTTTGGTTTGGCCCTTGTGATCCTAATCTTGGGGTCATGACACCTTAAGATGTAAGCATCATCTTGCCTTTTGTGGTACCCGTTAACATCATATAACCAAGGTTCTCCTAGATGGACATAGTATGTACCTTCTAAGGGTAAGACATCACACCATACTTCAAGTAGGATACCAAACCTAATAGGTACAAGGCACTTACAATTCACTAGGGTTTTGGTTCCATCATCCCTACTAATGGTGTAAGGGTAGGTGTTAGGCTTAGTGACAAACCCAAATCTATTAACGGCACTAGGAGTGATGAAGTTAAACCCTATAGTTTCATCTATGGCAACCTTACACATCTTATCTCCCATTCTAGTGTAGGTGTGAAAAAAGTCATTCCTAAGGGTGATCCGATAAGTTGGGAGTCTCTCTAAATACCTAGAGTCAAATGCGTCCAACTGAGCATTCAGTCGTTCAAGTGTCTTGGACAATTGGTCTCACTCATTATTGGAATTAGACATAACTGGGGGTAAAGCTGGGGGTTGATATTCCTGTTCAGATCTGGTGGTCATGATGTAGATTTCTTTTTTTCTTTTTTTTTCTTTTCTTTTTTTTCTCTCTCTTTTTTTCTCTTTTTTTTTTCTTTCTCTCTTTTTTTTATATGGATCCTAGTTTGATATGTAGGAGTGGATGGGGATCAAGGTTTCCTCTGATACCAATTTGATGTAGGGTGTAAATATAGGAGGTGTTGTAAATTTCCCTACACTAAGGTATAAAGATGAAACTCGTTACCAATTTTAGGCATGGGCAAAAATCTCAGAAAGCAATAACAGTAAAATCACAAAGCAAATACTAAATAGATATGCTCTTAATCAACTAAATAAATATGCTCTCAATTTTTAGGTGGAGGTTCTATCAAGTATGCACGCATGGAAAATATAGAGCAGATACGATCAATATTAATAAGTAAAATTACCCAATCAGGATGTTAAAAAATTTAGGGTTTTATACCTTCTTCAATGGGTTGATTTCAGATTTAGGCCAAATTGAACCAGAACGAACTAAACTCGTTGTTTTTTTTTCTTCCAGCCGTGACGCGTGAAACAGAACAGAGTATCGGCGTTCGGAACAGAGGATTGACGCTGATGATATTCCTGGCTGGCGGTGAAACTGGTGATGTCCGTGGTTGCAGGAATCGGCGATCAGAAGAGTAATGGCGGGTGTTGTCGGCGGGGATTTAGGGCACGTCTGGCTGTTGGAAATCACGCGACGTGGCTTGAATAGCGAGGGGCGTAGGATCACGGCGTTGGGAGGGACGAAGATGGGGGCACTCGTAGATCGGCGACAAGAACTCGTCATCGACAGTGGGAGCGGCCGGGATAGTGTTTGAAGAGGGCAGCGGCTAGGTCGGCGTGGCTGACGCAAGGAAAGGACGGCGCCGAACTTGGAGTTGATTCACTGCGAGCGGGGACGACTTTGAGGGATTCGTCGACAGGAGTAGCGGTCGGCGGCGATTTCTACCCAAGTTAGGGTGGCGACATAAATTTCCAGATGATGATGGGATGAAGGCGGCTGGTTTACGTGGAAGATGGCGGCGGCTAGATTCGCGAAGGATGGCGATGAATGTGGAAGCGGTGGACGATTGAGGGGGCGGTGGACTCACGGAGGAGGTGGATTTAGGGTTCGTTGTTTGAACGATGGTGGCGACGCGTTCACGAGTGGACGATGATAGCGGCGAGTTGCGGAAGAGGGGCAGCGATGCTTCGCGATGATGATGTCCGGATGACCTGGACGAAGAAGAGATGATGAGGAAGGCGACGGTGTTCATGGGAAGCGGAGAACAGTAGATGTAGATAGGGTGGACGATTACAGGGGACGATGGGAACGTCAAGGAAGAAGGTTTAGCCCTCACGGCCAGCACCAAAGGTGAGAAAATAAGCCCTCACGGCCAACACCAAAGGTGCGAAACAATACAATGAAAATTTTATTAAGCCAAAGTTGTCTATCCCCTTAGGGATTACAAGGTTTAAATAGAGATTTATCATAGCTAAATTTGGCTAATCCAAATCCTACTAGTAATTGCTAAAATTCAAAATAAAATAATAAAAATAATGCTCTAACACAAATATCTAAGTAAAAATAATTTCAATTACTCACAATAGCAGGCCGGCTTTCGATGGGCTCGTTTAGATCTTCTGGGCTTGTCTTCTATGTCCCCATCAAACTGAATATGAAGCTGTAGAAGAACTGACATTATCGATGAAACCAATTGATTAGGGTTTTAACTGGTTTGAGTTAATGGTTTTAGGTTCAATACTCAAGTCCATTTAAGTTGATGGTTTTATGTCCAATACTTTGTACCATTTAGCATTTACCATTAACACTAATTGATGGAATATGTGAGATTTGATGATCCCTACGATTCAGAATTCCCACCCCAAGTAATGATCCCACAAGCGATCTAGATTGATTTGGTTGATCTGGTTCGTAGAACCTTGATTACATCTTTAACAACATTGGCTTGGATGTTGATGCAAGTTGTATCACACATCCAAGTGAACCAAACACAGCAGGAGACATAGGACATACCGAGCTCATGGATGTATCAACTGTAAGTTGTTCTTACATTTTAGTTTCATCATTGCCTAGAAATGATACTAGTTTTATGTTTTGGCAGCCTCCCCATGCCACATTGAAGTTATCTGAAATGGAAGAGCCTGTAAAGAAAGAGATTTGCTTCAACTACCTGAGAGCGCCTAAAATGGAACATATATTTATACTGGTTTTTAATAATTGCATTAACTTTCTTGTTCTATATCATATTGAATGAAAAGAATATTTTTTGCAGTTTGAAACCCTTATATTATCCATAATTCTTGTTTCTGTTCACTTCCTGCCTTTTTCTTTTTCTTCCTTACTTCTGCCTTCTCTTTTGTCAATGAAATTCTTGTATATGGTGATTGTGTTTTGGTTCTCTTTTATCTCTTTTTTTTTTGTTTCGCCAAGCATTGCTTTTCTACTCAGCTACTTGTACTTTGGGTCTTTACATCTTATCTTTTTCCTCTTAATTAATTCGAACGTTTTCCTCCTTTGCCTTTTGTTGTTGCCACCTTTTTATTCATCTCTGCATTACTTATTCACTATGGTTTATTTTTGTTAGCAGCGGAACATGGCGGCAGCACTTCGCTAAAACGAGAGAAACACCAAGAACATCAAAGCATAGAGGAGAATCACAAACTATTATTGCACACATAAAATAGAGAATTACAAAGCATATATAAAGAAAAACAAACCTAATCTATTTAGGTAACTTACCTAACTAATATGGACTAATCAACCTATATGGTAGCAAATAATCTAATATGGTAAACTCTAATTAATATCAGATAAATATGGTAACACATGGCGTGTTTACCAATTTCAACACTCCCCCTTAAACACGACACTTACAAACTCCCAGCATATCTCTTAATTCAACAAAATCATTAATCTTCAGAGCTTTAGTAAAAATATCAGCAACTTGATCCTGGGTCTTCACATAATTCAACTCCACTAGCTTGTTTGCAAGACATTCTCGAACATAATGAAATCTCGTGTCTATATTCTTGCTTCGTTCATGAAATAAAGGATTCTTTGCTAGCGCAATTGTAGACTTATTGGCTATGTTGATTTGAGTTGGGTTCTTCTCCTCAGCATGAAGATCTTCCATCAGACGTCTCAACCAGATTGCTTGAGTCACACAAGAATTTAGAGCAACGTATTTTGCTTCACAAGTTGATAAGGTGACAATTGGCTGCTTTTTTGAACTCCATGTAAAAGCAGTATTACCCAAGTAGAACACAAAACCGGTTATGCTCTTTCGATCATCTACATCACCGGCCCAATCACTATCACAATATCCAGTAAGATGGAATTCATCAGAGGTAGTGTAATATAGTCCATAGTCAAGAGTGCCTTTAATGTATCGAAGAATCCTTTTTGCTGCATTCAAATGTACTGAAGTAGGGGTCTCTATATAGCGACTTACAAGTCCCACACCAAAAAGAATGTCTGGTCTAGTACAAGTCAAATATCTCAAACTTCCAACTAAACTCTTGAACAAAGTTGGATCCACTTTCTCATTGTCATCATGCTTAGACAATTTTATGTTACACTCGACTGGAGTATTGACCGAATTGCAGTTATTCAATTTGAATTTCTTTAGAACTTCTCTTGAGTAGTTTTCTTGTGAGATAAAAATTCCTTCATCTGTTTGTTTCACCTCCATGCCAAGATAATAAGACATCAACCCCAAATCAGTCATCTCAAATTCAAGATTCATCTTCTTCTTGAAATCTTCAAATATTTCTGGATTATTGCCTATAAATATTAAGTCATCCACATACAAGCACACTATCATGATTTCATCCTTATTAGCCTTCAGATATAAGGAATGTTCATAAGGACATGTCTTAAATCCATTTTTCTGAAAATAACTGTCGATTCTACAGTTCCACGATCTAGGTGCTTGCTTTAAACCGTACAGAGCCTTTGAGAGTCTAAAGACTTTGTCTTTATGTCCTTTTGCCACATATCCTGGAGGTTGTTCAATGTAAACCTCCTCTTCTAAATATCCATTTAGAAAAGCTGACTTTACATCCATCTGATAGATTTTCCATTTTTGTTGGGCTGCCATAGAGATGATTAATCTGATAGTTTCTAAACGAGCAACTGGAGCAAATACTTCATCATAGTCAATACCTTGACGTTGCTTGCAACCCTTTGCAACAAGTCTTGCTTTATACCTCTCTATTTCTCCTTTAGAATTCTTCTTAGCCTTGTAGACCCATTTAACTCCAATTGCATTGTGCCCTTTTGGAAGGTTTGCTAACTTCCAAGTTTGATTCTTTTCAATGGTTTTTTCTCCTCATCCATGGCCTTCTTCCATCTCTTGTCTTTGGATACTTCAATATGGTTAATAGGCTCAATATCTCCAAATAAACAAATATATGTCACATCATCAATTCTCACTGTCTCATCATATATGTCAGCTAGACTTCTTGTGCGAGGATGTTGTCTACTTGTACTTGCTTCTGATGTGCTAGGCCCATTGCGTGGTGGTGATGATGGTGGAGTACTTGCTTCAGGTGTATCTTCTTTTTCTTCTTCGCTAGCAGAGAGGGGTAAATCATGATCATAAGTCTCTACATGCCAATCTCAATTTGTTTCTTCATCAAAATCAACATCTCTACTCACAAAGATCTTCTTTGTAGTGAGATTATAGAGTTTATACCCTTTTGTCCTTGAATCATAACCAACAAATATGCACTTCCGGCTTTTATCATCTAACTTTGTACGATTGTTGTCAAGGATGTGTGCATAAGCTATGCTGCCAAAAACTTTGAGATTTGAGACTGAAGGTTTTCTTCCACACCATGCTTCAAAGGGAGTTTTACGATTCATAGATTTAGTTTCACACTGATTTTGAATGTACACTGCATAATCCACTGCTAGAATCCAAAATTCTTTAGGCATTTGTTTTGTCTTTACCATACTTCTTGCCATATTCATGATTGTGCGATTCTTTCTTTCAGCTACTCCATTTTGTTGTGGTGATCCTGAAGCAATTAGGAATCTTCGAATTCCTTCTGTTCTACAATAGTCTTCAAATTCTCTTGAGGTAAATTCTCCTCCTCTATCTGATCTCATAGCTTGAATTCTACTTCCCTTTTCTTTTTCAATAAGAGCCTTAAAATTCTTAAAAGTTTTGAATACTTCTGATTTTTCCTTTAGGAAATATACAACGTGGCCCAATCTATTCATTAACTTATGCACAATCCGCTTAATAAGCAAACTATTCATTAACTTGGTGAGCCAATTTATAACATGGCCCAATCTATTAAAATGCTTAAGCCCAAGTTATTCTACTAAAATCATCAATGAATAGAAGGAAATATCTGTTATGACCAAAAGAATTTGGTGTAATTGGCCCACACACATCAGTGTGTATCAGTTGGAGAGGTCTTGATGACCTTGATTCAGACTCCTTTGGAAAACTCTTCCTTGACTGCTTTCCTAGCATGCACCCTTCACATAGATTATCAGGCTGATTGATATATGGTAGTCCTCTCACCATACCTTCATGTGCCATCTTCTTAATGCTTCCAAAATTTAAATGGCTAAGTCTCAAATGTCATAGCCACAGTGAGTCTTTATAGCATGCAGCCAAGCATTGTGCTGCATCTGTCTGAATGTTCAGTGAGAATAGTTGATTTTTTGACATTGGTATCTTTGAAAGTAATTTTTCCTCTATCATTCTTTAGATACAGGTTATACCCAATTGTGTAGAAAGAGTACCCATTTTCTAACATTTGTCCCATACTGATTATGTTATTTTTCATATCAGGGGCATAATACACATTTGTGATGAAATGATGATTTCCGTCCTTCAACTTGATCAAAATCTCCCCCTTTCCATGTACGGGAATCTTAGATGAGTCTCCAAAAGTAATATTGCCTTTTATTCTTTCATCAATATCGGTAAACAATGATCTGTCTCCACACACATGTGATTGCTAGCTCCTGTGTCCAGGTACCATGTAGTTTTAGTTTCTTGTTTTATGTCTTTATATGCAATAAAGACACTATAATCTCTCTCTTCTACTATCTCTTCTATCTCCTCCTCAATCTCCTCCTGAGATAGATTAGCTCTTGAAGTATATCTAGAATTACATTCTGAAGTAAAATGTCCAAATTTATTACAGTTATAACATTGGATATGTGACTTATCATATCTATTCTAAGTTTGATATGATCTACCTCGACCTCTTCCTCTTCCTCTTGCCAAGGTAAACTGAGAAGTACCTTCATAATTTTGTGTACTTCTTCCTCTTCCAGGACTTTGACCTTGTCCTCTTCCACGGCCTCGGCCTCCATAGTTGACGTTTTCTCTTCTTGTTGTCTCTCTCAGATTGAGTTGTGACTTGAGAGCCTGCTCTAATGGTTCTTTCTTTCTTCTGTTCAGTTTCTCTTCATGTGCTTCTAGAGATCCTGACTTCTATGTCTTTTGACTCTTCAATGGCAGTTACTATATAGTCAAATTTTTCAATAAGTGATCTCAGAATCTTTTCAATTAGTTTTACATCAGAGATATTGTCACCCAACCTTCTTATCTGATTGGCAGTTGATGCAACTCTTGAAATGTAATCTGAAACCTTTTCAGACTCATTCATCATGATGGCTTCAAACTCTCCTCTTAAATTTTGAAGGCGAACTCTTTTAGCCTTCATGCTTCCTTTGCAAACAACTTGTAGCATATCCCATACTTCCTTAGCTGTAGTTGCATTAGAAATGTTCTCAAATGTGGATTCATATAGGGCTTGATGAATTAATGACATGGTCTTTTGATCTTTCTTTCTCAACTCTCTTTGGGCTTGAGTGAGATTATTTGAATCACTTGAAATTTTATTTTTATTTTCAACAATATCCCAAACATCATGTGCACCTAATAATGTCTTCATTCTGATGCACCAATTATCAAATTTTTCACTTGAGAATTTAGGAACTTGAAAGGGCTCATGTTACCATTAGCCATTGGATCAGACTTTTAAAATATGAATTGGAGCAGACTTTCAATTTAAAACTGGATCAAGTTAATTGAATCAGCAAATCAAATAGATTGAACCTGTCAAATTTGACCGGGCTTCGATGGTTCGGCAGCGTGAGCGAGCGGCTAACCTAGCCACTTTCTTCTACTCCTTTGGTCGCACGAGTGATGACGAGTTGATCGAAGGCTTTGGCGGACGAGATAGATTCGTCCGTGAGCTTCGGCGTCGTTGAAACTGAGCAGAGAATCGGCAACACGATTTAGGCGGAAGATCTGTCGGTGCCGGATCTTGAGCAATGTCTAGAGAACAGAGAGTCAGTACGCAATCGGTCGATTTGGCGTCGTCAGAACTCGGACGGCGACGGCGTCTGTTGGAGGCTTCGGCGGACCGAACAGAGGCGTCGGAGACTTAGGCGGAGGCCCCTTTATTTTGTCCGAGATCGTCTGGCGTTGCGAGCGACGAGGGTTCACAAGTGGCGGAAAAAATTTTCCGCTTCCATCTTCTTCGCTGATCGATGAGATCTCGAGCGATCAGCGATTTTCACTCGTCGATGGAGATCAGATTGGACTCTTCTTCTTGTCTTCGTCCAACGGCGATTTCCGGCAGGTGAGCGGACGATGACTTTGTTGAGCGACGAGGATGACGACGCGTCGATTCGAACGACGTTTGAGGAGATGAATCAGCAACAATGGCGGAGCGACGACAGAATAGAAAGATGGCGACGTGTTGAGTGGCGAACGATGAAGTAGGAAACGTCAGCGGGAGGAGCAACGGCTTTAGATGTCGAAGCTTCTCGTCTTCGACGGTCGGCGGATTCTTCTTCATGCCAAGCGCAGGATCTGTCTACGGAGATTTGAGTAAACAGCAATCTTCAATTCAACTAGGCTCTGATACCACTGTTAGCAGCGGAACATGGCGGCAGCACTTCGCCAAAACGAGAGAAACACCAAGAACATCAAAGCATAGAGGAGAATCACAAACTATTATTGCACACATAAAATAGAGAATTACAAAGCATATATAAAGAAAAACAAACCTAATCTATTTAGGTAACTTAGCTAACTAATATGGACTAATCAACCTATATGGTAGCAAATAATCTAATATAGTAAACTGTAATTAATATCAGATAAATATGATAACACATGGCGTGTTTACCAATTTCAAACAATTTTCTCATCCTTATAAGCTCTAGAGTTGTTGTATGTTTAATCTTCTCTCATGTTAAGTTTCTTTACTTTTGATTGTTTATTGTGCTACAAGCCTTGAACTATGTTGAGAAAATTTTTCTACCCACTGTAAATTTTTCGAGCAGGGTATCCATTTCGTATAACATAGTTAGATTTTTGTATAATGTTATATGAAAATTTTTTATGTTATATGAAATTTTTTTTGTTAAAATTTTATATAATATGAAAAAAATTCGTATAACGTTATACAAAAATTTAACTATGTTATACGAAATGGGTATCCGCTGAAAAATTTATAGTGGGGTATAAATTTTTCCCAGATTGTTACAAGCCCAAGAATGCTCAAGCTATCCGAATACAGCTTCTTCTTAGATATCATCGTTAGTTTTGTTGAAGATTTTAGTCATTAGTTGTTTTGGAAGTAGTTCTCTTCTGTTATGATGTTGAACATACCATTATGAATTTTAGTGATCGATGAACAACTCTTGAGATTTCTGGTGAAGAATTTTTGTTGCCTTTGAAGTAAAAGCTCTCTAGAATGACTGACAATGTGAACTATTGGAATACATAGCTTCATTTCCAAGGTTCGAGTAGCATTTTCTGAGGGAAGCGAACCTTTTTGTAGATGAACATTAATGAAAATTTCTTTGATAAATGACGAAGAAATGACTAGAGGATGTTGTATGGCTACATAATGGTGGATGCTTTTAGTTATAATGGTTCCTGACAAAGGATGGTTGGCCTTCCTCTGCAGGTTGGCATGAGAACAGAAATCCAGTTGATCTAGTAGAGGATTGCAGTGATTTTAAAATTAATCTCGAGGGTGTATAGTGCAGGTTGATGTGATGGTTCTCTCCCAAGGGCTTCTCGAAACATCAATTACGCTAAAGATGTACCGAATTTATAAGGAAGATCTTCGAGAGATTTGCCCCTAAAATTCTGGTTAAGGGAGCAGAGGCACTAGAGGTTTCCTCCGGGATGCGCAGCCAAAGTGGATAAAAACTAAAAATTAAACAGCATCAGCAATTTTTTATTGTATTCTATTTCATATCTATAAGAATTTTTTTAAAAAAAATAAAGCAATGAAATGAAGGATTTACCATCTGTATCATTTGTCAACTTCAATTTCGAGAAACCATTTTTAGCATAGACGAAGGGAGAACATTTATTAATTAATTCAATCCCTTTAACACTTTTAACCTGAAAGCATATTGATTCCTTTTAACCTCAAAGCTTATTGATGTTGATGGCTCATCTAACCTCTCCTTTTCCTTGATAGTTCAACCGCCAACGGTTGACAGCTGACACATATATAATTACCATACCATCACTTGTTATTATTTATTATCATTATTGTTATCATCTGATTAAATCGCTCTCATCGGACACTGCCATTATCTGAGAGCAGCAGAGCACGCATCTTCTGTTGTTGGGAATCTTCAGATTGCATTAGCTGAATGACTTTGATCTTTTTGTGCTTTCTAGAGCACTCACGAGCAGGTTTATGTCGACTTGAAGAAAACTACATGGATCGCTTCGCTTGATATTAACTCATCACATCTGCTATGAGATACGATCGACCATGCATCTGTAATATTGATTTCCGTCCTCTTTAATTAATCACTAAATCCCAAGCTATGGATCTAGTACACCACTAGAAGCATTAAATTGTGTGTCAGGAAAATCCATTTCCTTGTATCCTTATTAGCATCTTAATTAGTATTTTAAGCTCCAAATGTCACCCTAATATTTGCATTGCTTTGGCCTTACTTTTGAAAGTCACGAGTTTGGTATAATTCTGAACAGATTAGCCACCAAACTTTTTTAACTTTTTGCAAAGAATAAGTGGCTCTCTGCACTGCGTCCTTGATGCATGCGCTTTCAGCTCAATCAGTATGAACAATGCTTGCAGACAACCTTTAACCACTCGCTCAAGTCACTGAGACAAGCTATTTGTGCTGAACCCTAAACCCCTTGTGATCCCAAATATTTTAGTCCAAATACTGTAGCCAATCTCTTTCAGAGAGAATTAATGATGCAACATGTATGCTAACGATTTTAATACTGTTGGATGTGTGCCCGGTTAACTTATGTTTTTATTATTAAAATGGCTGGACCAAGTTCATTAATCTCCTAAAGAATATCCCTACAATATACATAAAACTGTTTGATGTAATGCAATTTTATTACCGTTGCCACTTTGATCATTGGATGAACTTGTCTCTTGTAATGCAATTTTATTACCATGCAAAGACACGCCTGCCCTATTGCATTATTTCTATCAACTATCGTTTCTGGGGCAAAGCAACATCTCCTCTTGCAACTATATATGATTCTGGAGATTAAGATAAAACTAGTACTTTTGCACGTGAACAAACAACCTTGCATAGATTGCATTACAGTTTCTGCTGTAACCAAGGATGGAGGAGGTAATAGAAGAGAATCCTGTCATGATCAGAGTCTGGATGGAGTGAAATCGATGGATCTACGGATAATTAATTATGCCATATCCTTGGATTAATGCTGAGAATGATTGAGAGGATATGATTAGAGAGGGAGCCGCCGACGACGTGGCCGTAGGGTTGCTTACACGTGCCTGGAGGCGTCATGCACGTAGTGGTGAGTGTATGTGATAATATGCAGGAAGAGAAGGAGAAGAAGAAGAAGAAGGGGAAGGAGGGAGGGAGAAGGAGGCGTCACTCTTTGTATAATTAAGAAAGGCAAGCCTGCATAATGAGGTGGCTAAAGCCTGGGGTTGGCAATCATGGAGCTTAATTATTGGATGTGAGATATCGTTTTCAGGATGCAGTGCTTGTGGATTCTCAACACACCCACTGTTGTGCCTTGAAAGGTTATGAAATGCTGTGCCTACAACTCATCGATCCACGCAGCGCCAGGACAAATTGCCACTCTTGTCAAAGTGAGACACTTGTGCGCAAATTCTCACCTGCCAATCACACGAAATTTTTTTTTAGGTAGGTAGAAAATCTTAGATAGGATTAGAAAATATACAAATTTTAAAGTAAACACATGGATTTGATTACACCATCGTAAATATTGATTCTGTTTATTTTGGACAAATATCATAGATATTGATCAAATATTATAGATATTAGTCAATATATATAATATTTAGTCAATATCTATGATATTTGATCAATATTCATTATTAGATATTGGTCAATGTTCATTATATTCTGATCAATATTCATAATGCTTACTCAAATACTAGTTTGCTCAGCAACAACAATAGCTTTATTTTTCTTAGACTTATCTTACTAAGCCACTAGAGTGGGAGCTTTGGTGGTGAGTGTTTTAGTTTCATATATTGTTGATAGTGTCATCTAATTGACTTCACAAATTAGAAAAAAAGATAAAACCAGAAGATAGAGAACATTTTAATGGCTGTTGGGACATTCCTGTTACTTGCAGAATCATTATAGATGGGAACAAAGGTGAGTGCTAGAGGTCTAATCTATTTAGATAAAATAAACTAAGCTAATTTTGTGTATTCGTTCATGAATGATAAATATGATCAACATCGCTTTCTTTTACTACAACTAACCATATGTAAGAAATACTATAAATATTTCTCTAACTCTAATAAATTGAAGTTGTGTATGCCACCTTTATTTTTTTTTTCTTTGGACTCTAACATGGTCATTTCCATTAAGGTTGTAAGAAGATAGTCCACCTAATGAGGTTCTTCATTTAAAATTTTATGAGTTGTTGCCTATGAATCTTGTTCTTCTTGTCACCTATGAAACTTATTTCACTAGAAGATCTAGAGAACTAATTATCTGGACAAGGTGAACTATTCTCTTTCCACTTGAATAAAAGTTCATGAATCAATTTGCTACTACTTTTAGAGCTGCCAAATCCATGATATTCTAGTATTTCAACTCCTAATATGCTGTGAGTCATCAATTATACATGTCATGCCCCCAAACGGGCACTAATCCAATTTAAGTTAGCTAATCTATGGGTTGGTGCAACAATATAACCTATATGACAACATATCTTAGATAAAACTAAATAATAAATCAAACTCACAATAATATAACTATACATTGACAATAACAGCTATATAAATTAATACTATTATAGATATAATTTATTTACAAATATATAAAATAACTGAACTAGACAATCAAGTAAGTTCAAATGCATCTGATTGATAAAAAAAAATATACCAACATGAGGATCGAAATAATCTAGTCAATAAAAATATCAAAACATAAGTAATAGAATCAATCCAAAGTATTAAATATAACACTAGTTAATACTACACATCACTATTTATCTAATTAGGTGTCAATAATATGCAAAGGGTTCAAGTGACCTAAGTACTAGAAACAATCTTTTTTACTTGGAGGCATTAATCGAGAAATGCTAAGTAGAAATTATAAGATATAACATATATCAAATAACTGCGCTACAACAATATACTATATATACAGAATAACTCAACATGATAATAACCATTATAAAAAATATAATAACTACATAAATGTGATGCAATTAGGTGTAATGACTATATAACCACGTCATTATGAGTCTACAGTTTTATTAAAAGTTTTTCTTTGCCCCAATGATAAAATAACTACTGTCAAATAATAGCATGAAAAGTGTTTGCATCTAACACTCTCCTAATCCTAGGACAATCTAGAAGGGCTTCTATCAGGTAATAATGTAATTTTTGGTTCTTTGTTCAAACAGTGAAATAATTACCCTCAAATAATAGCAAGAATTAATATTTTTTTTTCTTTATCATTAGTCAAGAATGACAGTTGTTATCGTAATGCAGTTGTTATCGTACCTGCAGTTGTGATCAGCAATTGATTTGGAGGTGGACTACACATTTGAGTTATATAATTGAACTACAGGCGAACTCTAGTAGCTGAATTAAATCATCGCTCTTTCCTGCAAATGAATTAAATCATCGCTCACACACACTGACCAACTCCCCCATATGCATGCTCATTGAAACTATCGATTGCGATATGCAAATTAAATAATTAATTACTTGTGACGATGGATAATTATTGTGCAATCTTCTCCGAATACGTCCAATAATACAATTAAATAATGATATGAATAGGAGGATTAAAACAAAAGTTTTATAAGGAGGAAAGTGACCAAAATTATGGGAGGTAGCCATGCCTAGAACAAAATGGACCAGCCTAAGTTATATATTTACATGGTCCCTGCAGGAACAATGAACGATTCTGAAATTATTTAAACGTGAGGGTTCCTCGTTTTAGTTGTTATTGTTCATAAAGTAAGGTAATTAGGGAGACTAGAGAAAGCAATTATATATTAATTAACCTGATGCCAACTTTGTCATCGTCACGAGTATTTCTCGTACGTAACAACCTTAAATGCCTTCCATTAAATCCCCCTAATTTATTTTTTTTTTAGATATTAAAGCATGCGGATACAAACTCCATAAATTTGCTGCTTTGCCTTGTGGAGATTTCTTGTTACTGTGGTCTTCTCTAGTTCTTCAGCACAAGCATCACTCTTCTCCTTATCCAGATTGCGACGCCCCTTCCAGCTCATTCATTTTTATATATGCACACACTCTACAAATCCTAAATTATTTAATCTCATCTTCTTCCACTCCTAATGCTCTCTCCCTCTCTCTACATAAACATGCATATAATGTTGCTAATTCTATTTAGCCAGATTATCAATCTCTGATTATAGTATGGCCTGCACGATCTAGCCTCAGCTCTCTCTAGCTCTAGCTCTCTAGCTCTAGTTGTCACCCATCCACCCCCCCTTGAGGTGTTTCTTGCTATATATCCATATCCATTCAGCACCTATATTAACAATCCATCTCTCCTTACCAAAGATTCAGCCGTATATAGATTGTATGGATAAGATGGGATTAAGAGGGATAGAGTCGACGCTGCCACCAGGTTTCAGGTTCTACCCCAGTGATCAGGAGCTTGTCTGCCATTATCTCTACAACAAGGTCGCCAATGTTCAGACCACCTCCCAGGCGACGATGGTGGAGGTCGACTTGCACACGCGCGAGCCATGGGAGCTTCCAGGTTTGCTTTTCTACCTCCTCTTCTCCTTATTACTTTTTTTTTTTTTTTTTTTTTTTGTTTATCACTAATAATCAATAATTTCTACTTGTGAATTTATTCATGAATGAATTAATCATGTATGAAGTTGAATGTTTGATCGTTTAGATGTGGCAAAGCTTAGCGCGAACGAGTGGTACTTCTTCAGCTTCCGTGACAGGAAATACGCCACGGGATCGCGCACGAACCGAGCCACGAAATCGGGATACTGGAAGGCTACAGGGAAGGACAAGAGCATCTGCGAGGCGAGGACTCGCACCGTGGTGGGGATGAGGAAGACGTTGGTGTTCTACAGAGGCCGAGCTCCGCATGGAGTCAAGTCCGCCTGGGTCATGCATGAGTTCCGCCTGCACACGCCTCATTCACCCCCCAAGGTATTTATTCCTTTATTTAACAATTTTATTCCTTAATTAATCTCATAACCAACTAACTAACCAACTAACTCATAATCAATTATTAATTTCATTGTTGATTATAATTAATTATTGATCACGGGGGTAACGAATGTAGAGAGAGAGACAAAAAGAATCTTGTTTTTCTGCAATTGCGTGTGCGGATTGAAAATTATTACTAGTATTAATTGAATTGAGGAATGTAGGCATGCGTGTATGTGACGTTCTTGCCTAGCTTGGATACCCATACATATTAGTTCATGTTCCAGATGCGGCAAAGTTTGATTACTACTGACTTGATGCCTAAACTTGTGGTGCACTCTTGCGAAAGGAGGACTGGGTGCTGTGCAGGGTGTTCGACAAGATGAGGAAAGGGGAAGATGACCCCACTGCCTCCTCCTCCCTTGCGCTCGACCTGCCTATCAAAGAAGATGAAGATCACATCTCCAAATTAGCAGACCTTGGCTCCGCCTTGCTCAACATGGAGGCGCTGCTGCTGATTAATCCGGCACTTGCAGAGCAGAATATGGGCTCAGACGATCAGCTGGGATTCCTGCAGGCGACCATGGACGACGTCGTGGCATTTCAACAACAACAACAGCAACAGCAGCAGCAGCAGCAAATAATGGCGGATGAGATGATGAGGTTTCAGTTTCCAATGTGGCAAGGATAGCTAGATTCCGTTAATTATTACTATATATAATAATTATTTCTTGGCGGCTTTGGATTGATGTGGCTTGCATGCGTCGGTCCAATATATGCTCTACACGAAAATTAATCTCGACGTTGATAATTTCGATTTGAAAGAGTGTGATTGAAATGGAAAAATGTACAGAAACCGACACCCACTTCATTATATATGCTGATCCCTCCTGTACGTATAACTTGTATTTCTTCCTGTAATTGATGATCAAGTTGTGCATTGGGATACTTGTTCCTTCCCTTCCCCTAATTCCATTTATATAATTAGGCTTATTCTATCAGTTGGAGAGAAGAGTTGATAGGGAGATTGTCCACTGTAATTGATAGGATAATACATATGTACTAGCTCTCCTGCACACATAAATATATGTATATCTCCAAGTAAATTTATTACCATTAAAATTACTTGACATGTCTATATCAATGAAGCCCTCTAGTATGTTGTGAACTTTTAGACTATGTTCTATTAAATAGAATTCATGATGGAAAGGATAAAAAGTACAATGAATTTAGATGAAAAGTATAATGAATATAGATGGAAAGTCATCTTGTACTTTCCATCTTTTTCACCATGAATTCTATTCAACATAATATAGTCTTAAAGCCTACACACATTTTTAAGACGTCTAATTAACCTTTCTTGAATGGAAAGAAATCCACTAAATAAACCATCAATCTGAGCCACACCAACTCACGTGCAAATTACAAAATACTATACAGGAATAAAGAATAAATGACCTATCATGTTTTTTTGATTGAATTAGATTTATTATTTGGTTTCAAGTAATTTGCTAGATATGTGTTAACTCACTTAGTGTAATACCTGTTAGCTATGTGGACCAGGCCAGTGGTAAACGAATTGGACCGCCGCCCAATTGCACACAGCAGAAGCCCAAATCACAGTCGTGTCGAAGAATTGGGTCAACGCCCAAATCATCGAAGCCGGGCGACTTCGTCCGCGGCGTAATCTCGCCCGTAGGCGCGAGCAACATCTGCGGCGTGGCGAGCTTTGTGGAGACGGCGAGGAATTCTTCAGGCAAAGCGTCAGATGGGGCTTCGAGCAGAGATGCGAGCAACAGATGCAGCTGCAACGGATCGGTGTTAGCTTCCCCAGTGGAAGACGTGGGTGACGCGAACGCAGGAGGTGACCTCGTCATCAGCTGATGATTTGGGCAAGGATGCTCGAATTGGAAATGGGAGAGGCGGCGGATGGCGAGTGCCCTCTTCCCTTTAAAACCAAGCCAGAGGAGAGAAGAGATTCGGCAGAGAGATCCAAGAGAGAAGTGAGAGATTTGAGCGAGATCTGAGGGAGAGCTCAAGAGAGGAGAGAGACCTGTAATCAGCTGCGAGAGTCGCCGCCGACGAGAGTCACCGCTGACGAGAGAGAGAGAGAGAGAGGTTTGTGAGGGAGGGTTTTTGTATCTTTGACGAATAAAGGAAGTTTTCCCTTCCCCTTTACTGCTTCTTCTCTGGCGACCTCTTCTCCCCTATTCTTCACTGCATCGAAGACGATCTCAGCAGCTTCCGTAGCTGCGACGAGGGCGGAGGGAAGGTGCGAACCCTTCCCTGCTACATGCCGACTTCCCTTCCCTTTCCTGGAGTCAAGGACCGGCAGCAAGAACAGACGCAAGCGGCATCGATTCTCGCGTGGCGGACGAAAGCTTGAACACGTCGAGCGTTCGAATCGTGGAGCGGGTTCGAGTCAATGGAGGCAGTGCGGTCAAAATCCTATTCGCGGCTGAAAACTCGATTTCGGTTATGAAATCAGAATTTTGGTAGACAGTGAGAGGCAGGTTTGGCTGACGTGGAGGCTAAGGGGAACTTGCGCGTGACAAACTGGTATTAGAGCAAAACTTTGACGACATGGTGAATCAAGGAGATCGCATCGCACGGATAGAGCAGGTGCTCGGCTTGATGGGGAACAGTGACGATGCGGTTGTTCCCCAAGTAGAGAATTTGTAGCGCACGGTGGAGCAGCAGAGGTTGCAAATTCTTGCCCTCCAACATACTTTGGCGGGAATGGCTACGCTTCAACAAAGTTTGGAAGGAGTGGCTGCGCTACAGGAGCAGGTAGCAGGGCAGGCAGTGGCACAACAGCAAATGCAGGCTGAAATAGTGGTACTGCGCATGGCATTGGCAGCACAACCACAAGGAGGAATGCCGGTGACAACGGCGAATACGGAGCAGGTGGCTCCTATGTTGAAGGTACGAGTCCCTGAACATTCGACATTCGGAGGGGCTCGGTCTTCTAAGGAACTGGGCAATTTTATCTGGGATATAGAACAATTCTTTGTCATGAATCATGTCCCAGACGGCGAACAAGTGCAGGTGTGCACCGCGTACCTCACCGACGATGCAAAACTTTGGTGGTGTACCAAAGTTGATTCTACATCAGAAGCCCCAAGATGGACCTAGGACATGTTCCGAGAGGAACTGTAGCGGTAGTTTCTTTCTGGGAACTCGGTGGATCAGGCACGAGATGCAGTGGATTGGCTTAGACATACTGGTCGGATCTAGGAATATGTCCGAGCCTATTCAGCATTGATGTTGTAGATTCCAGATATGTCGGAGGTAGACCGGAAGCATACCTTCCTTTGACATTTTCAGTCGTGGGCTGAGGCAGAAGTCCGACGGCATGCACCGCAAGACTGGAGAAAGGCCGTAAAGGTGGCAGAGTCCTTGATGGATTTACGAACTTCAGGAGCGACTTCCTCGAGAGAGTCGAGGTCGCCTCCGAAGCATCACTCTCCGGCAAGGGCGAGAGCACCAGAAAGGGAGAGGTCCTTTTCCCAGCGAGGCGGCAGCCAGCCGGCATGACAGGAGCAGAACTGACCGGCAGAGAGGGTGTAGGATCGACTGAGACAGTTGAAATGCTTTTTGTGCAAAGGTCCACATCGGATGTACGAGTGTTCGGACCGACAGCGGATTTCGGCAATTGCAACCATCGTAGAGCGAGAGTTGGCTAAGAAGAAAGGAGATGAGGGTGACCCTGTGGTCACATGCATCGGAGGGATGACCATGAACACGATCACGGCAGTGTCAGCCTCAGGTGAAGCAGGATTAATGTATGTTCCGATGCAGGTCAATGGAGTTGATGTGGAGGCAATGGTTGACACCGGCGCGACTCATCTATTCGTATCGGAACGAATGGCTGCACAGCTTGGCTTGCATACTTCATCGACGACGACTCGAATGAAGACCGTCAATGCCACCAAGCAGCCGACGGTGGCTATTTCCTACGACATTCCAATGAAGCTTGGAGACTGGACGGGACGACACCACGTTCGAGTGGCAAAGATAGATGATTACGACGTAGACCTTGGGATCGAACTGCTTCGACGAGCAAAGGTTTTGATCATTCCACACTTGGAAGGAGTTCAAGTGCTTCAAGAGGGAGAATCAGGGTGGGTCTCTGGTGTTCAGCGAGGTAGCTCGACGGCCTCAATTTCGAGAACGCGGGGGACACGTAGAGTGACGGAGCCTGCACGAGCACAAGGTGCTCATATCGCAGCAATAGTTGCGAGGGAGATGCCCAGAGAAGACATCGAGGGCAATGTCTAAGTTGGGCGGGGGAGAATTGTAATACCTGTTAGCTATGTGGACCGGGCCAGTGGTAAACGAATTGGACTGCCGCCCAATTGCACACAACCGAAGCCCAAATCACAGTCACGTTGAAGAATTGGGTCAACGCCCAAATCACCGAAGCCGGGCGACTTCGTCCGCGGCGTAATCTCGCCCGCAGGTGCGAGCAACATCTGCGGCGTGGCGAGCATTGCGGAGACGGCGAGGAATTCTTCAGGCAAAGCGTTGGACGGGGCTTGGAGCAGAGATGCGAGCAATGGATGCAGTTGCAATGGATCGGCGTCAGCTTCCCTAGCAGAAGACGCGGGCGACGCGAACGCAGGAGGCAACCTCATCATTAGCGGATGATTTGGGCAAGGATGCTCGAATTGGAAATGGGAGAGGCGGCGGACGGCAAAGTGCCCTCTTCCCTTTAATACCAAGCCATAGGAGAGAAGAGATTCGGCAGAGAGATCCAAGAGAGAAGTGAGAGATTTGAGCGAGATCTGAGGGAGAGATGAAGAGAGGAGAGAGACCTGTAATCAGTGGCGAGAGTCGCCGCCGACGAGAGAGAGAGGTCTGTGAGGGAGGGTTTTTGTACCTTTGATGAATAAAGGAAGTTTTCCCTTCCCCTTTGTTGCTTCTTCTTCGGCGACCTCTTCTCCCCTATTCTTCACTGTGTCGAAGCCAATCCCAGCGGCTCCCATAGCTGCGACAAGTGCGGAGGGAAAGTGCGAACCCATCCCTACTACACTCCGACTTCCCTTCCCTTTCCCGGCGTCGAGGACTGGCGGCGAGAACAGATGCAGGCGGTGTCGATTCTTGTGTGGCGGATGAAAGCTCGAACGCGTCAAGCGTTCGAATCGAGGAGCGGGTTCGAGTCAATAGAGGTAGCGCGGTCAAAATCTGATTCGCGGTTGAAAGCTCGATTTCGGTTACGATATCAGAATTTTGGTACATAGTGAGAGGCAGGTTTCGCTGACCTGGAGGCTAAGGGGAACTTGCACGTGACACTTAGTGTTATGGACAAATTTATTTTTTTAATAATAAACTTTCCACAACCGGCAGATCCCCTCACGGAGATCTTAGCCCTACACTAGAGTGGCCCGCGACCGGTTAGGATCGCGTTGCGGAAGCTGGCCCAGTACTCTACAAGTCCTCGCACCATGTGCGCGAAGGGTTCGGTGTAAATACCGCCCCACGGACACGAATACAAATCTCTCAACTGTGTTAAAGCGACGGAGACTCTCCAACCACTTTACCGCGTCTAGCTGCCAGCGCCGGAGGAGAAGGTCTCCTCGTTACCTCAGGGCACCGGACAGAAGATCTGAAGCCCCCCGCCGACGAGTCCATGGCCGGAGCTTCGTCGCCGGCCGCAAGAAGGAAACTCTGTTTTCAGATCTAGAAATCATCGTCGTCAGACTTGCCTGAGCTCTCTGATCACTCGATCGCAACCTCCCCTCGACGAGGATGGGTTTCCATCTTCGTCGCCACGCAGCCGCGATCTCCACCGGTGATTGGCCAGAGATCTCGCTTCCACCGGGGCGGATTTGAAAATCTGCCCTAGGCTCGTCCACGTAGGAGTCCTAGCCCTCAATCGCAGTCGCCCTCGTCGCCACGCCAGCACGCACCACCGGCCACCTTCCAAATCCGGTGAGCACTCTTCCAGGTGGCGGAATCAACGGCGGACGGCGTCATAGACGAGGCAGGAAGATGAACAGGGGAGTTTTCCCCTTTCCGTGCGCGGGCTGCACTGTGGACCGGGTTGAACCAGCTGAACCGGTTTGGTTCAGCCTGGAAGGACGGTTCAGTGCCGGTTTGGGGTTGATTCGACCTCAGAATCGCCCTGCGGTATACCCTCCTCGATGCACATGCTCGCAAGCTTGTGCGAGAGGGTCCGGGGTCCATGGGTCGAGTCAAAAGCCCACATCCACATGTGAACCCACACTCCGTGGTTTGACTCGACCCTGGCCCTATGGACTTGTGTCAACCTCAGTGACACAATCGCACACCCGAGTCGTCCAACACGGCTAATGACGAGGGATCCCGCCATCGCTCCATCTCGGTGTGCTTTGGGATTTGTGCTAAATCCCGGGAGCATCACATACTCCCCCACCCAAGTTCGTCGTCGCCCTCGATGACAGGCTATCCATGTAAATCTTTAACTCCTCCTCAAACTGCCACAAATTAGAAGCTTTCTCCCACTTAGCTTCTTCTATGGGTGTTCCTTCTCACTACACAAGAAATTCCATCCGCCTATTCCTCGTATACTATCCAAGTGTATTGTAATTCAAAATCTTTTCTATTCTTTTATCAAACTCTGCCCGAATACTAGGAGGAGCCCGACGCCCCTAAGAACGACTGGGGTCGGTCTCGTCGGCATGAAACTTTTTTAAAAAGCTTACATGAAAGGTCGGATGAAGCTTTAATCTGTCGGGAAGCTTCAGCCTATAGGCTACAGCACCAACCCATCTCAAGACCTCGAAAGGTCCCTCATATCTCTGAATAAGACTGCGATGTGCAGTCTTGGCTGAGATCTTTCTCCACATCTGAGGTGTCAACTTTAATAGCACAAGATCTCCAACTTTGAACTGTTCATCATGTCTGCTTTGATTGGCATAATGCTGCATCCTTCTTGTAGCGTGCTCTAAGCTATCACGAGCATCCTGTAGCAGCTCGGCATGATCTCTCGCAACCCGATAAGCCGCTGGGCATTCACCATCGGTGTGCTGCACAACGTCAGTGGGGGTGAGAGGCTGTCGTCCTAACACCAACTCAAAGGGTGTCTTGCCGGTCGCTGAAGACTCAAAGGGTGTCTTGCTGGTCGCTGAAGACTGCTGCAAGTTGTAGGCAAACTGCATCGTGTCGAGGAGAGACACCCAATTGCGCTGGCTTGCCGACACAAAGTGACGAAGGTATTCTTCAAGTAGAACATTTATCCTCTCCGTCTGCCCATCGGTCTGAGGATGGTTCACTGTAGAAAACTTGAGCTCAGAACCAAGAGTCTTGAACAAGGATGTCCAGAAGTTACCAGTGAACCTGGCATCTCTATCAGAAACAATGTCCAGGGGAAGTCAAAAAGCTTCACCACATGCTTGAAGAATAGGTTAGCCGTCTCCTTGGCTGAACAAGGCTTAGGTGCTGCGATGAACACAGAGTACTTAGAGAACCTGTCCACCACAACAAAGATTGAAGCCTTCCCTTCGACCTTCAGTAACCCAGTGCTAAAATCCACGGAAACTGAAGTCCATGGTCGTTCCGGAATAGGGAGAGGCTGTAACAATCCAGCTTCGCGCCTCCTATCGACTTTATCCTGCTGGCAGATCAAGAAGGTGTGGACATAGTGATCGACATCAGCTCGCATGGAGGGCCAATAACAAGATCTGGATAAAAGAATCAACATCCTACGCTGTCCCAGATGTCCACTCCATGCTGTGTCGTGAAGTTCTCTCAACAACTCGTGTCGAAGTCCGCTAGTCGCCGGAACAAGTGGCCGATTGCCCTCGGCCATCAGAAGGTCGTCGCCCTGAAGATAGTAACAGCAACTTACCGAATGCGATCGAGGAGATCACCCTCAATCCTCGATATAGAAGCAAGCACCACAGTGAACATCCTGCTGAGAGCATCTGGAACCACATTGGAGTACCCCGGTCTGTGCTCCCAGGTGAAATCGAATTCAGCGAGGAACTCTTGCCATCTCGCTTGTTTCGGTGAAAGTTTCTTCTATATAGCGAAGTATGTGTTGGCTATATTATTTGTCTTCACTATGAAAGTGCTGCCGAGAAGATAGATACGCCAAACTCAAAGGCAGTGGATCACGGCGACCATCTCCTTCTTGTGAGCTGAGTAACGCCGCTCCACCAGACTCAACTTCCTACTCTCAAATGCCACTGGGTGCCCCTCCTGTAAGAGCACTCCACTGATCGCGCTGTCAGATGTGTCGGTATGGACCTCAAAGGGCCGACTGAAGTCCGGCATACGAAGAACCGGCTCATTGGCGATCCTGCGTTTTAACTCTGCAAACCCAGTCTGATGCCGTTCTTGCCATAGCCAGGGAGTCTCCTTCCTCAGGAAGTCAGAAAGAGGAGCTGCGATCTTGGAGTAATCATAGATAAATTTCCTGTAAAAATTCGCCACTCCCAGGAAAGATTGGAGCTCAGTAGGGGAGGTAGGTGCGGCCCACTCGACGATGGCGTGCACCTTCTCAGGATCCATCTAGACAGTGCCTAGGCCTACCACATGGCCCAGAAACTGGATCTCAGAAGCAGCAAAGGAGCATTTCTCCCTCTTCACATATAGCTGGTGTTCGCTCAGTCTCTGAAACACTAATCTCAGATGCTGCAAATGCTCCTCCATCGTGGTCGAGTACACCACGATATCATCAAGGTAGATGACCAAAAAATCGTCTAGCAACTGTGTCAGAACATTGTTCATCAGGTGGGAGAAGGTAGCCGGTGCATTGGTTAAGCCGAATGGCATAACCAAGAACTCGAAAGCACCGTATGGGGTGACACAGGCTGTCTTCGCCTCATCTCCCTCAGCTATGCGGACCTGCCAATAGCCTGATCTCAAATCAAGCTTGGTGAAGATAGTAGTGCCCACCAGTCTGTCAATGAGGTCCTGGATATGTGGAATAGGGTATCTGTTCCTAATGGTGATCTTATTTAAGGCACGGTAGTCAACACAGAAGCGAAGATTACCGTCCTTTTTATTTTAGAAAAGCATGGGAGCACCAAATGGAGACTTGGAGGGTTGGATGAACCCAGCTGCCAAGAGTTCGTCCAACTGCTTCCTCAGCTCTACGAGCTCTGCAGGAGGCATGCGATATGGGGGTCAGAAAGAAGGAGCTGCCCCAGAAATCAACTCAATGCGGTGATCAATCGCACGTTTGGGAGGTAGCTCCTTTGGTAGCTCAGGCGGAAGAAGATCCTGGAACTCCTCAAGTAAATTCTTCACTTCCGCTGGTACGTCGTCTAGACCTTCCATAGGGGCCGTCACCCATTTAGCCAGAAAGGTCCGCTCACCCCGACGTAAGCCTGTCTCAAGAGTAGCAACCGATATGGATGTACTCTGAGGCTTCCCTGGTCGCACTGACTTATCCGACCCAGCCAACTGTAGGCAACAAACAAAGCAGGGGTATCTCTCATCCATCACCTGGATGAAGAAACCCCTTTCGAGAGGGGGGCGAAAACCCTAAGCATGGCGCAAATAAAATTTTGCAAGCGGAAGCAAGGGTTTGATGATCTTTTGCATGCCATATGATCAACTATCATAGATTGAATAGATCAAGAGTAGATCATACCAATGCCATCGGTTTGGTTGGTGCCTTGGAAGCAAAGACGCAAGTGCTCCTTCTCCAAAGGTGACGCACACAACAAGTGAAGATGGCTTGCTCCTTTGAATCCTTTGTGCTAGCAAAGTGCTTCAATGGGACCTTGTCGCGTGAAGGAGAGGATAGAGATTGCTTTTCTCGGCCGAATGCCTCCTCTTGTCGTCAACACACTCTCCTCTCCACGAGATTGCAAGCGGTCATCATCCAAGAGAAGCGTTGAGGCATTTTTACAAAGTCGCCTTGATGACTTTCCATAAATGGAATGACATGAAGTAATGCTTTGAAAACCGACCAAAACGCTTAAGCATTGAACCAATCGTTCACACACATGTGAACCGGTTCATGCTCAATCGATCCAATTGACTTTGGTCCAAAAAACCAAATCAAATCAGCCCAAGCCATGGTCTAGACCTCATTGAACCAATAGGTTCCAGATCTAACCGTTCATCTCCTGATGCTCCTGATCTTACCGATCTAGCATCATCTCTCTCGATCGAAGCTTACCGATCTCAAGCCCTAATCAATCAAACATGATCAGACCAGATCTCACTTACAATCAGAGATTAAATCCCTTTAAACTGAACCCAAACAATTCAGTCCACACGATCTGACTCAAGTAAGCCATATCACCAAATTGTGCGACCCTGAGGGTTTCCTTTAAATGTCGGTAACGATAACTTACGTTATCACGATCAGTGAGGGGTATCTAGCAACACATCACTGTCTCCCGATATAAAGGAAAGAGTCTTCCAAGACTACACCCAAACCACAGCACAAGTGTGAATCCACTTCACAAGGCATGCATGTTTCCTTTGCCACTGGATGTTCTTATTGGACAAGCGTGTCAAGCCTGTAGCTCCAATATGATGAGCATGATTAGATCAGATGCACATAGTCACCTGGGTATGGCCATACACTTTCTCAATCATCTCATCTAGGGGGCCCCTATAGAACACCACACTCCTTCAACAAGGAGACGGCAATCCTCTATCTATCACTAGTGCCCTAACCTGACTCATGATCATTATCCAAGATAGTCTATAACCATTATGTTTCAAATGATATTGAACTACCTCAAAACAATGACAATCATCATTTAGAAACACAAGTGATCTCAAGTCAGAGGACATGTGCCACTTGTTGCAATCAAGGATCATTCACATTGTGACAAGCAATTGAATGTCCTAGTAGGGTCTGTCCAGTACATCCAATGTACCCATGAGTCTACATCTTATTCCATGCTCGAAGCATCCTATAAGATTAGAACACATATTAGTCTCAATCATATCAAGGCTGTCTCATGTTCACCAAGATATATCGACTAAGGACATTTAGCATGTCAGCCAGCTGAACAGCATTGAGACATTATTCAGAAGAACACACATTGCAGCAGATGATGTAACAACCTGAATAATAACCATTGCCTTTATAAACACAAGAATGTATTACATGATACTTATACAATCCCAAGGCCTCAAACATTAGCCTTAAGGGCGTACCCCAACAATCTCCCACTTGCACTTAATCTAATGGTTGAGAAATCTCAAACCCATATTATTACAGTGCTTCTCATGCTTCTGCTGCGCCAGAGGCTTGGTAAGCGGGTCAGCCAGATTGTCGTCTGTATGAACCTTGCAGACTTTGATCTCGCCACGATCAATGATCTCCCGGATCAAGTGAAACCGTCTCTGTATGTGCTTGGACTTCTGGTGCGACCGTGGTTCCTTTGCTTGTGCGATTGCTCCAGTGTTATCACAAAAGATAACCAAAGGATCTGCACTTGAAGGAACAACACCAAGTTCTCTCATGAACTTACGAATCCACACTGCCTCCTTGGATGCTTCCGAGGCTGCAACATACTCGGCTTCTGTTGTGGAATCAGCAACAGTTGACTGTTTGAAACTTTTCCACACCACCGCTCCACCATTCAAGCTAAAAACATAGCCTGATTGCGATCGGAAATCATCCTGGTCCGACTGGAACGAAGCGTCAGTATATCCTTCTATACTGAGTTCTTCCTGACCACCATATATCAAGAACATATCTTTGGTCCTCCGCAGATATTTTAAAATGTTCTTGACTGCAATCCAGTGCGCCATACCTGGATTACTTTGGAACCGACTGGTCACGCTTAACCCGTAAGCGACGTCTGGGCGAGTACACAACATCGCATACATTATGGACCCAATAGCCGAAGCATAAGGCGTATTGTCCATTTCATCTTTCTCAGTCTGTGTTTGTGGACACTGACTCTTCGAAAGATTCAGACCATGTCTGACTGGAAGATATCCTCTTTTAGAATTCTCTAAATGGAATCTCTCCAGGACTTTCTCGATGTAAGTACTTTGGCACAGCCCGAGAAGCCTCTTAGATCTATCCCTGTAGATCTTCACACCTAATACATAGGCTGCTTCTCCTAGATCTTTCATCTGAAAACATTTTCCTAACCATGCTTTAACAGCATGCAGTTCAGGAATATCGTTTCCAATGATTAAGATATCATCGACGTAGAGGACTAGAAAAGTAATCACGCTCCCACTAAACCTCTTATATACACACGGGTCATCTTCGTTCTTGATGAAACCAAACTCAGAGATTGATTCATCAAAACGAATATTCCAGCTTCTAGATGCTTGTTTAAGTCCATAAATGGACCTTTTTAACTTGCATATTTTATGACGATCTGCTGGATTAGTGAAACCTTCAGGTTGTGTCATATACACATCCTCATCCAGTTTTCCATTAAGGAAAGCCGTCTTCACATCCATCTGCCAGATCTCATAATCGTAATATGCTGCTATCGCGAAAAGAATCCGAATAGACTTGAACATGGCTACAGGAGAGAAAGTTTCATCATAATCTATCCCGTAGATTTGTTTGAAACCTTTCGCAACTAGCCTGCCTTTATAGGTAACTACGTTACCATCCATGTCAATCTTATTCTTGAAGATCCATTTACAGCCTATAGGGATTACTCCCGGAGGCGGATCAACCAAATCCCAGACTTGGTTATCTGACATGGAGTCCATCTCGGCTCGCATAGCTTCAAGCCATCTAGCTGACTCCGGTCCACTGACCGCATCCGCATAAGTAAGGGGTTCATCATTATTAATGATGTAGACTCCGTCATAGCGCTCAGGCTGTCGACGGATCCTTCCCGATCTACGCGGTTCCCGTGATATCTGAGCCTCAGGTTGCACAATAACCTGTTCTACCGGCTCAGGCTCATCCAACTGTGCTTGACTACTTTGTCCTTCCTCTGGATTCTCATCCAGTTTTATTTCTCTCCCACTGGCTTCTTGCAGAAGAAACTCCTTCTCAAGAAATATGGCCGTCCGAGCAACAAATACTTTGTTCTCTTTGGGATCGAAGAAATAATAACCCTTAGTTTCCTTAGGGTAACCGACAAAGATGCATTTCTCAGATCTGTTCTCTAGTTTCCCAGAGGCGAGCTTTTTGACATAAGCCTCGCAACCCCAGATCCTGATAAATGTCAAGCTCGGCTGTTTCCCATACCATAATTCATATGGCGTCTTTGAAACGGCCTTGGATGGCACTCGGTTTAGTACCTTTGCAGCTGTTTCCAGTGCAAATCCCCAAAAGGAATATGGAAGAGTAGCCTGACTCATCATAGAACGAACCATATCAAGTAACGTTCTATTTCTCCTCTCGGACACACCATTCCATTGTGGTGTTCCTGGCGGAGTGAGCTGTGAGATAATCCCACACTCTTTTAGATAGTCAGTAAACGCATGACTCAAGTATTCTCCACCTCGATCAGAACGAAGTGCCTTGATATTTCGCCCTAGCTGATTCTGTACTTCATTTTTGAACTCTTTGAACTTGTCAAAAGATTCACTCTTATGTCTCATTAGATAGACATACCCATACCTACTGAAATCATCAGTAAAGGTAATGAAGTACGAATAGCCACCTCTGGCATGTTTACTAAATGGCCCACACACATCACTGTGTATAAGGTCAAGTAAACCTGAAGCCCTTTGACCTTTGTGAGGAAAAGGTGACTTCGTCATTTTACCCATCAAACAAGCTTTGCATGTATCAATCTCCTCATAGGAGAAAGATCCCAGCAGTCCATGATCATGCAACCGCTTAATGCGCTTCTTGTTAATATGGCCTAAACGACTATGCCATAACAAGGTGCTGTCTTCAGCATACTTGGCTTTCTTAATATCAACACTTTGTATAGAACTTTCCATGTCCAACATGTATAACCCATTGTTAATTGAACCAGTTGCATAAACAATATTATCTAAAGACAAAACACACTTTGAAATATTGCATTCAAAGGCAAATCCTTTCCTGACAAGAGCAGGAATGGAGATAATATTTTTAGTAATGCTGGGAACAAAATAACAACTCTTTAGTTCTAATACAATGCCAGATGGTAATGAGATGAAATAGTCTCCTACAGCAACAGCAGCAACCCGTGCCCCGTTTCCAACGCGTAGGTCTACCTCATGCTGTCCCACCTGCCTTCTTCTCTTGAGTTCCTGTGCATTTGAACAAATGTGAACTCCACATGCAGTGTCCAACACCCATGAAACAGAAGAAGATGATATCATGACCTCAGTCACAAATATACCTGAGCCAGAAGCAATGCTTCCCCTCTTGTCTCCTTGGAGCGCTTTACAGTCCTTTTTCCAGTGACCCAGCTGGCCACAGTGGAAACACCTGTTGTCCTTTGACCGCTTAACCTTCTGTTTCAGAGCCTTGCTGTAACTCTTGACAGGGGCCTTGCCCTTCTTCCCCTTCTTCTTGTTCCTGGAAGGAACCATTAAGACAGAGGTTGAAGGCTTTCCCTTCAGAGTCTCCTCAGTTGTCAAGAGCATATTCAACAGCTCTGCCGGAGTACAATCGATTTTGTTCATATTAAAGTTAATAATGAACGCATCGAAAGAGGGCGGGAGAGACTGCAGAATAATGTCTACAGCAAGCTCCTGGTTGATGGTATGCCCCAGTTTCTCCAGAGCCTCCTTGTGCCCAATCATCTTGAGCACGTGAGCTCCCACTGGGCTCCCTTCAGCCAGTTTGCTCTGAAAGAAAAGCTTTGTCAGATTATAGCGTTCTGTCCTTGCCTGTGCAGCATACAGCATCTTGAGGTTCGCTATAATTTCTATAGCCGACATATCCCCATGCTGACGCTGCAGCGGTGGCGTCATAGACGCTAGCATCAGGCAAGCGACATCAATGCTATCATTGACATGCTTTTCATAGGCATCACGAACCGCCCTTGCGGCGTTCGCAGCGGGTTGAGGCGGCACAGCCGTCTCGAGGACATACAGTTTCCTCTCTGCCTTAAGAACAATCTTAAGGTGTCCGAACCAGTCTGAGAAGTTTGGCCCAGCAAACTTCTCCCTTTCCAGTAGGGATCGCACATTGAAGCTCATGGTGTTCGTTGCTGCAGGAATCTACAACAATGCAAGAACAGCAAGGTCAGTATCAATGTTTAGAATCAATCCAGGACTTAAGAAAGATTCTTTTCTCACTATTTTATCTGACTGAAAAATCCATTAAAACAGTCCGAAAGAGTAACACTCTTTTAGTGAGATGGGATCCAGATTTCATACTTGGTCTCCGCGTCCCGCTCAGGCGAGATAAGATGCACAGAGAGTACAAGCACTAATCTCTGGTAGGCAGTCCCTGCCAATCGCCAACCCGTGCGATTCCCCTTCATCTGGGCAATCCAGCAGACTGTGCCAACTGAGTTGGTACAACACAGTCTCTGATCCCACAGATGGCTGCCTCCATGTGCTACCATATGCTCCACACATGTAGCCTACATGGTCAAGCTGACCCGACCTACTCCCTGGACCACCACGTGCTATGCTGAGCAACGAGAAGCAATAAATCCCTTCTCTGTAACACGCAGGTGAAATCACACACCGTCTGAAGATAGATGGACGTGCCCACTGAGTGGGTTCAACACGGCTCCAACGATAGTCAGAACAGTGAGGTTTCGCGTCAGAAGGCATTACGTGCTTGATATTTTAGCGTTGGATTTTAACGGTCTTTTATCTTCTTACTATCAGGCAAATCCTATGGCTATAGCAGAAGATAAATAACTCATGCAATTCTATTATTAAACAATAAAAAGAAAGCATGGATCTTATGTGGTAAAAGCCCATAGAGCCTAAGTAAGACCTTAAATCAACTTAAGTCTTCACTTGCTCTTCTTGGGTCTTTAGCATCTCATCTGGTCCAACCCAGGGCCCTAGCGCTCAATGCAGCTCAGGCGCACCCACCAGCTGAATGCGCCTCTGCGATGTGTGCTTTTGTGCTCTTGTCTAATTAAAATACATTTTAATCTATCTAGACAAGCTTGACTCGCAGGTCAATTATACAATAAATTCATTAAAATGTGATTCGCAGATCACAAAAATAATAATTTATCAGGCTCGCAGGCCCCAGCACAGCACACATTAAAAGGGCAACCCACATAAGATTAAATAAACAAACATCATGGCATCATTCAATCAACATGTGATCCATTACAAGAAAATAAAATTTTGAAAACCCATTGGCATCAATTTTAATTTTCTTATGTGCCTTACAACCTTACAATGGTCCATTGATAGGGATCCACTCATCAATCTAGTTAGATCCATGCCCTTACATGCACCAAGTCCTAACTGACTCGAGTTGACCTAATGGTCAACCATGCATGCGCCAAGGGCTGAACAGCGAACATGAGTTCTGGCAAGCGGGTGTGACCCCGGGCCTAACTTATGTGTGTTCACTGGTTGTCTCAACCAGACCTCGCTACACGCCTTTGATGCAGTTAACCTATAGCCACCTCGTGCTTGCGCACAGGTGCTATCTGGTCAACCCATCTAGGCTGTCAGATGGTCTGATCAGACTTAGTTGATCTATACTAGATGATGCTTTCAACCCCATCAACCCATCTAAGGGTTTAAAGTAGGGCCTTAGATCTAGATGAGGCGCGCAAGATCTTTTGTTTTGTCAAAAACAACATGTAAGAAGCGCCAACAAACATGCGCCATCCATAACACTTGTAGAGTCCCCTTCAAGGGGGAGCGCAACTTTGACAAAAACAACAACAAGCACCAATACATGCGGCTAAGAGCAATAAACATCATGCATGTTGTTTTCGCATCATAATTTTCATGAGCTTGCGCATGTAACCAACCATAGATCTAAGCATAAGTGTAAACATGGATCACACGAGCAAACATAATAGCATGCATAAAGCCAAGCTCTGATACCAATTGAAGAAACCCCTTTCGAGAGGGGGGCGAAAACCCTAAGCATGGCGCAAATAAAATTTTGCAAGCGGAAGCAAGGGTTTGATGATCTTTTGCATGCCATATGATCAACTATCATAGATTGAATAGATCAAGAGTAGATCATACCAATGCCATCGGTTTGGTTGGTGCCTTGGAAGCAAAGACGCAAGTGCTCCTTCTCCAAAGGTGACACACACAACAAGTGAAGATGGCTTGCTCCTTTGAATCCTTTATGCTAGCAAAGTGCTTCAATGGGACCTTGTCGCGTGAAGGAGAGGATAGAGATTGCTTTTCTCAGCCGAATGCCTCCTCTTGTCGTCAACACACTCTCCTCTCCACGAGATTGCAAGCGGTCATCATCCAAGAGAAGCGTTGAGGCGTTTTTACAAAGTCGCCTTGATGACTTTCCATAAATGGAATGACATGAAGTAATGCTTTGAAAACCGACCAAAACGCTTAAGCATTGAACCAAGCGTTCACACACATGTGAACCGGTTCATGCTCAATCGATCCAATTGACTTTGGTCCAAAAAACCAAATCAAATCAGCCCAAGCCATGGTCTAGACCTCATTGAACCAATAGGTTCCAGATCTAACCGTTCATCTCCTGATGCTCCTGATCTTACCGATCTAGCATCATCTCTCTCGATCGAAGCTTACCGATCTCAAGCCCTAATCAATCAAACATGATCAGACCAGATCTCACTTACAATCAGAGATTAAATCCCTTTAAACTGAACCCAAACAATTCAGTCCACACGATCTAACTCAAGTAAGCCATATCACCAAATTGTGCGACCCTGAGGGTTTCCTTTAAATGTCGGTAACGATAACTTACGTTATCACGATCAGTGAGGGGTATCTAGCAACACATCACTGTCTCCCGATATAAAGGAAAGAGTCTTCCAAGACTACACCCAAACCACAGCACAAGTGTGAATCCACTTCACAAGGCATGCATGTTTCCTTTGCCACTGGATGTTCTTATTGGACAAGCGTGTCAAGCCTGTAGCTCCAATATGATGAGCATGATTAGATCAGATGCACATAGTCACCTGGGTATGGCCATACACTTTCTCAATCATCTCATCTAGGGGGCCCCTATAGAACACCACACTCCTTCAATAAGGAGACGGCAATCCTCTATCTATCACTAGTGCCCTAACCTGAGTCATGATCATTATCCAAGATAGTCTATAACCATTATGTTTCAAATGATATTGAACTACCTCAAAACAATGACAATCATCATTTAGAAACACAAGTGATCTCAAGTCAGAGGACATGTGCCACTTGTTGCAATCAAGGATCATTCACATTGTGACAAGCAATTGAATGTCCTAGTAGGGTCTGTCCAGTACATCCAATGTACCCATGAGTCTACATCTTATTCCATGCTCGAAGCATCCTATAAGATTAGAACACATATTAGTCTCAATCATATCAAGGCTGTCTCATGTTCACCAAGATATATCGACTAAGGACATTTAGCATGTCAGCCTAGCTGAACAGCATTGAGACATTATTAAGAAGAACACACATTGCAGCAGATGATGTAACAACCTGAATAATAACCATTGCCTTTATAAACACAAGAATGTATTACATGATACTTATACAATCCCAAGGCCTCAAACATTAGCCTTAAGGGCATACCCCAACACTGGACACCCCTAAGATGAGGGACTATAGCAGCCTTCATCTTTTCTATCAGCTCCAAGCCGACGATAACATCATAATCGTCCATCTGAACCACGCGTACATGGTTCTTACCCTTCCACTCCCCGAAGACAAGAGGAACATCATAGGATATTCCTGCGATCTGCCGCTCCTCGGCATTGATTGTCTTGAAGAGGTCCTGAGCAGGGGACAAGCTCTGCCCTAACCGTGTCGCCATGCCATGAGCCACAAAAATATGAGATGCACCAGTATCAACCATGGCATGAACTCAATGTGAGTTCACCCTCATCTCCACGTACATCAACTTGGTCTTCATTGTGGTGGAAGTGGCAATGGCATTGATCACCAAAGGATTCACAGTGATCAGAGGATCCTCAGATTGGGCAGCCTCCCGCTGAACAATAGCTGCAAGTGTATCTCCCCGAGGACAATCACGCATGCGATGAGGACCTCGGCAAAGGAAACACTTAAGCTGTTGCTTGGGAGTGCCCCTAGGAGGAGAACCGACTGATGTGGCTTTCTTCTGGCCGGTTCCTGAAGAGGTAGCTCCTCCTTTTGCATTCTTCTTCTTATACCCACCCTTGGGTCCTGGACCTGGGTGCTTCCCCTTATTCCTCTAAGGGGAACGTGACTTAGATGGACCTGAGGAGATAGGGGCAGATTGCTTCCTATCCCTCAAATCCACTAAGGAATCCGCCACGGCCATAGCCTCCTTGAGAGTCAGTGGGCTATGTCTCCTAACTTCCAACTGTGCCCGGGTCTGCATCCTCTCTAAGAAGAAGTACAAGCGATCCTCTTCTTCCATTCGTGGTATTTTGAGCATGGCGGCAGAGTAAGCTTGAACATACTCACGAACTGTCCCCGTGTGTCTGATCTTATGCAGAGAATCTCTAGCAGTCTTAGATGTGTATGTCGGCAGGAACTGGTTTTTCAGTTCAGCTTTCAACTCATCCCATGAGATGTCACGTGGCACCTCTTCTCCCGGAGGGGTCACTAAGGTACGCCACCAGAGCTTGGCGTCACCTGTCAGATAAGCCGAACACAACTGCGCTCTCTCATAATCAAGCACCTGAGCAGTCCTGAAATACTGCTCCATATCCCAAAGGAAATTCTCAAGTTCCTTTGCACTGCATACCCCACTGAAAGTAGAGGGCTCAGGGACACGCACTCTAGTGGTCTGCAGCTGGGAACTCCTAGCGCCTGCGGCTGAAGTAGAAGCACGGGCAGAAGCCTGCCTCTTCAAACCAGCCACCTCCAATGCAAGTCCAGCAAGGATACTAGAGAGACGTGCCAACTCAGAATCTAGGCGGGTCTTAACGGACTTGACCGCCGACCGAAGTGCCTCGAGATGCTCTATGATTGTAGCGTCTCCATCAAAGTTCCCTATCGCAGTCTCCAAGCGGGAGATGTGCTTTGCAGCTGTAACCATTATGATTGTGAGAAAACTCTAAAGTTCTGCTGGTGGAATGAGATCTCATGGTCTGACCTCTAGGTGCACTGAAAAGAGCTAAGCAGTGCTCGGTCTGCGTCGGAACTGAGCGATCAGTGAAGAGGCTGACAGACTATGCCCCGGCGCTAGGCACTGACGTACGCACCTTCCAAACAGCGTACACCGACGTCGATATCCCTGACTATAGACTTACACAAACTTAAGCTCTGATACCGGTTTGTTATGGGCAAATTTATTTTTTAATAATAAACTTTCTACAACCGGCAGATCCCCTCGCGGAGATCTCAGCCCTACACTAGAGTGGCCGGCGACCGGTTAGGATCGCGTTGCGGAAGCTGGCCCAGCACTCTACAAGTCCTCGCATCACGTGCGCAAAGGGTTCGGTGTAAATACTGCCCCTCGGACATGAATACAAATCTCTCAACTGTGTTAAAGGGACGGAGACTCTCTGACCACTTTACACTCACAGAAAATCCACGGCCCGCGCTCCTCTCTCTACACAGCCGAGATAGGCACCAGCGCGGCCTCAAGCAATCACAAGGGGACGGTGGCGAACACCTTCGAGGGTGCCGGCACAGATGTCCATGACTTTGCAGCGAGCAAGCAGCAAGCACCTACAAATAGTCACAATCCGCACTACACATACGCGGACACAGATAACGCAAAGAACCGTCCGGACAAAATGCCACACGAAGTCCAGACGGCAGTAAAGTCCCTATCCACTACACACAGGAAAACCATCCTATCACCACTACACACGATGAATTCAGGGAGGGTTTACCCTTGTAGCGTGCCACCACTCCACGAGCCGAGCCCAACGAGATCCTCCATGAAGTTGCGTCGGAAAGTCCGAGTCGAAGCCGAAGCGAGACGCGCGGGTGAACACACGCGAAGCCCCTTTCTCCCCTTTTCCCCTCCTTCACGGCTTGCGGCCGAACACGGCTGAAATAGGGGATGAGTCCGCTTCGCCGTCCATCACCTTCCGGCCACCGGAGCCCCGCCGGAAAGTCGGGAACTGGTCGCCGGTGAACGGAGAAGTCACCGCCGGAGTATTATCCCCGGAAGAGCCACCGCCGACGCGGAATCACACCCAATGGAAGCTGTGGCTGTGTGGAACCGGAGATCAGAAATTCTAATCCCTCTCCTACGTCTGGCTGCCGGCGCTGAAGGAGAAGGTCTCCTCGTTACCTCAGGGCACCGGAGAGAAGATCTGAAGCCTCCCGCCGACGAGTCCACGGCCGGAGCCTCGTCGCTGGCCGCAAGAAGGAAACTCTATTTTCAGATCCAGAAATCGCCGTTGCCAGACCTTGCCCGAGCTCTCTGATCGCTCGATCGCAACCTCCCCTCGACAAGGATGGGTTTCCATCTTTGTCGCCACGCAGCCGCGATCTCCACCGGTGATTGGCTGAGATCTCGCTTCCACCGGGGCGAATTTGAAAATCCACCCTAGGCTCGTCCACGTAGGAGTCCTAGCCCTCAATCTCCGTCGCCCTCGTCGCCACGCCAGCACGCACCACCGGCCACCTTCCAAATCCGGCAAGCACTCTTCCAGGTGGCGGAATCAACGGCGGATGGCATTGCTCGTGACGCAGGAAGATGAAAAGGGGAGTTTTCCCCTTTCCGCGCACGAGCTACACTGTGGACCGGGTTGAACCGGCTGAACCGGTTTGGTTCAGCCTGGAAGGACGGTTTAGTGCCGGTTCGGGGTCGATTCGACCTCAGAATCACCCTGCGGTAGACCCTCCTCGATGTACATGCTCGCAAGCTTGTGCGAGAGGGTCCGAGGTCCATGGGTCAAGTCAAAAGCCCACATCCATGTGTGAACCCACACTCCATGGTTTGACTCGACCCTCGCCCTATGGACTTGTGTCAACCTCAGTGACACAATCGCACACCCGAGTCGTCCAACACTGCTAATGACGAGGGGTCCCGCCATCGCTCAATCTCGGTGTGCTTTGGGATTTGTGCTAAATCCTGGGAGCATCACACTTAGTATATTGCTCGTTGAATTCCCAAGTATCATTTCTATATACTTTTTAATGTAGGTGATATGGATCAATTCAAACTCTCAATCACACATGGGTATCTACATCCAATAGAACTCAAAGCCTGTGACCTTTTTTTCTTTTTTGACAATTTTAATATTTGGTTGTATGCATGACTGATTTTATGTAATAGCATTTGCATGGTATATATTGTATGTTGTTAGATAGTTTAGGCTCATTTTAATTTTTAGTAGAATTATATAGTAGGTTACAATTTAGCCTAGGTTAATACCATCATTCATATGGATCCTACGGGGTCACACGCAATAAACTCTTGACGTTGCTGAAGGAACCCCTAAAGCTAGGGGAGTCGAAACCCTAAACATGCGCATCTAACAAGCATGGGCGGAAACAAGGGTTTCTAGGATCGCATATTAGAACCATATGATCAACTTTAGGATATGAGAGATCATACCATAGCCATGAAGGGATGGCAACTTGGAAGCAAAGAATCAATTGAATCTTCTCCAAAGGCTGTCGCACACAAGAGGAAGAAGGCCTACTCCTTTGGCGCGACTTGTGCTAGCAAGGCTCCAAAGTTTTCTTCTCGTATGGAAAGGAATGGAAGGATGAAGACTTGCTTGGCCGAACTTTCTCCAAAGTGTTTTTTTTCACCTTCACACACCCGTGTGTCGTCGAGAGGAAGAGGCAAGAAGAATATCTCTCGAAAACGAAGTGGAGATGTTTTCATCAAATGTGGAGACGTTTTCATCAAACGTGGAGACGTTTTTCCAAGATGGAAAAACCCGACTTCTAAAAATGGAAAGTCTTTGACTCCATACGTTCATGCGATCATCCTTGCGTTCACTCCAAGTGAACCGATCGCTCCTCTTTATCCTCTTTGAACCAAGCCACAGTTCAATTGCATTTGGTTCAATGACCAAACCAAATCAGCCCAAGCATGTAGTCCAGATCTAATTAAACCCTAAGGTTCTAGATCTGACCGTTCATCTCTTGATGCTCTTGATCTCACCGATCTAGCATCAAAACTCTCGATCGAAGCTTACCGATCTCAAGCCCTAATCAATCAAACATGATCAGACCAGATCTCACCCACAATCAGAGATTCAATCCCTTTAAAACTGAACCCAAATAATTCAGTCCACACGATCTGACTTAAGTAAGCCATATCATCAAATTGTGCGACCCTAAGGGTTTCCTTTAAATGTCGGTAATGATAACTTACGTTATCACGATCAGTGAGGGGTATCTAGCAACACATCACTGTCTCCCGATATAAAGGAAAGAGTCTTCCAAGACTACACCCAAACCACAGCACAAGTGTGAATCTCCTTCACTAGGCATACATGTTTCCTTTGCCACTGGATGTTCTTATTGGACAAGCGTGTCAAGCCTGTAGTTCCAATATGATGAGCATGATTAGATCAGATGAACATAGTCATCTGGGTATGGCCATACACTTTCTCAATCATCTCATCCAGGGGGCCCCTTTAGAACATCACACTCCAATTAAGGAGACGGCAATCCTCTATCTATCACTAGTGCCCTAACCTGATTCAAGCTCACCATCCAAGATAGTCTATAATCATTATGTTTCAAATGATATTGAACTACCTCAAAACAATGACAATCATCATTTAGAAAACACAAGTGATCTCAAGTCAGAGGAAATGTGCCACTTGTTACATTCAAGGATTATTCAAATTGTGACAACCAATTGAATATCCTAGTAGGGTCTGTCCAGTACATCCAATGTACCCATGAGTCTACATCTTATTCCATGCTCGAAGCATCCTATAAGATTAGAACACATATTAGTCTCAATCATATCAAGGTTGTCTCATGTTCACCAAGATATCTCGACTAAGGACATATAGCATGTCAGCCTAGCTGAACAGCATTGAGACATTATTCAGAAGAACACTTATTGCAGCAGACAATGTAACAATCTGAATAATAACCATTGCCTTTATAAACATAAGAGTTTATACATGATACTATTACAATCCCAAGGCCTCAAACATTAGACTTAAGGGCATACCCCAACACGGGTCTGTGTTTGTGGACACTGACTCTTCGAAAGATTCAGACCATGTCTGACTGGAAGATATCCTCTTTTAGAATTCTCTAAATGGAATCTCTCTAGGACCTTATTGATGTAAGTACTCTGGCACAGCCCGAGAAGCCTCTTAGATCTATCCCTGTAGATCTTCACACCTAATACATAGGCTGCTTCTCCTAGATCTTTCATCTGGAAACATTTCTTTAACCATGCCTTAACCGCATGCATTTCAGGAATGTCATTTCCAATGATCAAGATGTCATCGACGTAGAGGACTAGGAAAGTAATCACGCTCCCACTAAACCTCTTATATACACACGGGTCATCTTCGTTCTTGATGAAACCAAATTCACTGACTGATTCATCAAAACGAATATTCCAGCTTCTTGATGCTTGTTTAAGTCCATAAATAGACTTCTTTAATTTGCATATTTTATGACGATCTGATGGATTAGTGAAACCTTCTGGTTGTGTCATATACACATCCTCATCCAGATTTCCATTAAGGAAAGCTGTCTTCACATCCATTTGCCAGATCTCATAATCGTAATATGCAGCTATCGCGAAAAGAATCCGAATAGACTTAAACATGGCTATAGGTGAGAAAGTTTCATCATAATCTATCCCGTAGATTTGTTTGAAACCTTTCGCAACTAGCTTGCCTTTATAGGTAACCATGTTACCATCCATGTCAATCTTCTTCTTGAAGATCCATTTACAGCCTATAGGGATTACTCCCGGAGGCGGATCAACCAAATCCCATACTTGGTTATCTGACATGGAGTCCATCTCGGCGCGCATAGCTTCAAGCCATCTCGCTGAGTCCGGTCCACTGACCGCATCCGCATAAGTGAGGGGTTCATCATGATCAATGATGTAGACTCCGTCATAGCGCTCAGGCTGTCGACGGATCCTTCCCGATCTTCGCGGTTCCCGTGATATCTGAGCCTCAGGTTGTTCAATAACCTGATTCACCGGCTCAAGCTCATCCAACTGTGCTTGACTACTTTGTCCTTCCTCTGGATTCTCATCCAGCTTTATTTCTCTCCCACTGGCCTCTTGCAGAAGAAACTCCTTCTCAAGAAATATGGCCGTCCGAGCAACAAATACCTTGTTCTCTTTGGGATCGTAGAAATAATAACCCTTAGTTTCCTTAGGGTAACCGACAAAGATACATTTTTCAGATCTGCTCTCTAGTTTCCCAGAGGCGAGCTTTTTGACATAAGCCTCGCAGCCCCAGATCCTGATAAATGTCAAGCTCGGCTGTTTCCCATACCATAACTCATATGGCGTCTTTGAAATTGCCTTGGATGGCACTCGGTTTAGTACCTTTGCAGCTGTTTCCAGTGCAAAACCCCAAAAGGAGTAAGGTAGAGTAACCTGACACATCATAGAACGAACCATATCAAGTAACGTTCTATTTCTCCTCTCGGACACACCATTCCATTGCGGTGTTCCTGGCGGAGTGAGCTGTGAGACAATCCCACACTCCTTCAGATAGTCAGTAAACTCTCGACTTAGGTATTCTCCACCTCGATCAGAACGAAGTGCCTTGATATGTCGGCCTAGCTGATTTTGTACTTCATTCTTGAACTCTTTGAACTTGTCAAAAGATTCACTTTTATGTCTCATAAGATAGACATACCCATACCTACTGAAATCATCAGTAAAGGTTATGAAGTACTGATAGCCACCTCTGGCATGTTTACTAAATGGCCCACACACATCACTGTGTATAAGGTCAAGTAAACCTGAAGCCCTTTGACCTTTGTTAGGAAAAGGTGACTTCGTCATTTTACCCATTAAACAAGCCTTGCATGTATCAATCTCCACATAGGAGAATGATCCCAGCAGTCCATGATCATGCAACCGCTTAATGCGCTTCTTGTTAATATGGCCTAAACGACTATGCCATAGCAAGGTGCTGTCATCAGCATACTTGGCTTTCTTAATATCAATATTGTGTATAGAACATTCCATGTCCAACATGAATAACCCATTGTTAATTGAACCAGTAGCATAAACAATATTATCTAAAGAAAGAACACACTTTGAAATATTGCATTCAAAGGAAAATCCCTTCCTGACAAGAGCAGGAATGGAGATAATATTTTTAGTAATGCTGGGAACAAAGTAACAATTGTTCAGTTCTAATACAAGCCCAGATGGCAAAGAGATGAAATAGTCTCCTACAGCAACAGCAGCAACCCGTGCCCCGTTTCCAACTCGTAGGTCCACCTCATGCTGTCCCACCTGTCTTCTTCTCTTGAGTTCCTGTACATTTGAACAAATGTGAACTCCACATGCAGTGTCCAACACCCATGATATAGAAGAAGAAAACATGACCTCAGTCACATAAATACCTGAGCCAGAAGCGATGCTTCCCTTCTTGTCTCCTTGGAGCGCTTTACAGTCCTTTTTCCAGTGACCTAGCTGGCCACAGTGGAAACATCTGTATTCCTTAGACCGCTTAACCTTTTGCTTCAGAGCCTTGCTGTAACTCTTGACGGGGGCCTTGCCCTTCTTCCCCTTCTTCTTGTTCCTAGAAGGAACCATTAAGACAGAGGTCGAAGGCTTTCCCTTCAGAGTCTCCTCAGTAGTCAAGAGCATATTCAGCAGCTCTGCCGGAGTACAGTCGATTTTGTTCATATTAAAGTTAATGATGAACGCATCGAAAGAGGGCGGGAGAGACTGCAGAATAATGTCTACAGCAAGCTCCTGATTGATGGTATGCCCCAGTTTCTCTAGATCCTCTTTGTGCCCAATCATCTTGAGCACGTGAGCTCCCACTGGGCTCCCTTCAGCCAGTTTGCTCTGAAAGAAAAGCTTTGTCAGATTATAGCGTTCTGTCCTCGCCTGTGCAGCATACAGCATCTTGAGGTTCGCTATAATCTCTATAGCTGACATATCCTCATGCTGACGCTGCAGCGATGAAGTCATAGACGCTAGCATCAGGCAAGCGACATCAATGCTATCATTGACGTGCTTTTCATAGGCATCCCGAACCGCCCTTGCGGCGTTCGGAGCGGGTTGAGGCGGCACAGCCGTCTCGAGGACATACAGTTTCCTCTCTGCCTTAAGAACAATCTTAAGGTGTCCGTACCAGTCTGAGAAGTTCGGCCCAGCAAACTTCTCCCTTTCCAGTAGGGATCGCACATTGAAGTTCATGGTGTTCGTTGCTGCAGGTATCTACAACAATGCAAGAACAGCAAGGTCAGTATCAATGTTAAGAATCGATCAGGACTTAAGAAAGATTCTTTTTCTCACTATTTTATCTGACTGAAAAATCCATTAAAACAGTCCGAAAGAGTAACACTCTTTTAGTGAGATGGGATCCAGATTTCATACTTGGTCTCCGCGTCCCGCTCAGGCGAGATAAGATGCACAGAGAGTACAAGCACTAATCTCTGGTAGGCTGTCCCAGCCAATCGCCAACCCGTGCGATTCCCCTTCATCTGGGCAACCCAGCAGACTGTGCCAACTGAGTTGGTACAACACAGTCTCTGATCCCACAGATGGCTGCCTCCATGTGCTACCATATGCGCCACATATGTAGCCTACATGGTCAAGCTGACCCGACCTACTCCCTGGACCACCACGTGCTATGCTGAGCAACGAGAAGCGATAAATCCCTTCTCTGTAACACGTAGGTGTAATCCCGCACCGTCTGAAGATAGATGGACGTGCCCACTGAGTGGGTACAACACGGCTCCAACGATAGTCAGAACAGTGAGGTTTCGCATCAAAAGGCTTACGAGCTTGATATTTTAGCGTTGGATTTTAACGGTCTTTTATCTTCTTCACTATCATGCAATTCCTATGGTGATAGCAGAAGATAAATAAATCATGCTATTCTACTTATATAAACAATAAAAGAAAGCATGGATCTTATGTGGTAAAAGCCCATAGCCTAAGTAAGACCTTAATTAACTTAAGTCTTCACTTGAGCTCTTCATGGGTCTTTTGCATCTCATCTGGCCCAACCCAGGGCCCAAGCGCCCACTGCAGCTCAGGTGCGCCCACCAGGTAAATGCGCCTGTCTCAGAGTCGAACCCTGGACCTCCCACCTGGTCAAGCCACTGCTGCATGCGCCTCTGCCAAGTGTGCTCTGTGCTCTTGTCTGATTAAGTTACAATTCAATCTATCTAGACAAGATTGACTCGCAGGTCAATTACATTTTATAAATTAAATACAATGTGATTCGCAGATCACAAATAAATATTAATTTATAATTAACCAGGCTCGCAGGCCCCAGCACAGCACACATTAAAGGGCAACCCACATAAGATGAAATAAACAAGCATCATGGCATCAATCAATATGTGATCCATTACAAAGAAAACAAAATTTTGAAAACCCATTGGCATCAATTTTACTTTTCTTATATGCCCTACAACCTTACAACGGTCCATTGATAGGGATCCACTCATCATGTCTAGTTAGATCCATGCCCTTGCATGCACCAAGTCTTAACTGACTTGCGTTGACCTAATGGTCAACCATGCATGCGCCAAGGGCTGAACAACCAACATGAGATCTGGCAAGCGGGTGTGACCCCGGGCCTAACTCATGTGTGTTCACTGGTTGTCTCAACCAGACCTCGCTACACGCCTGTGATGCAATCGACCTATAGCCACCTCGTGCTTGCGCACAGGTGCCATCTGGTCGACCCATCTAGGCTGTCAGATGGTCTGATCAGACTAGTTGATCTATACTAGATGATGCTTTCAACCCCATCAACCCGTCTAAGGGTTTACAGTAGGCGCAACTTAGATCTAATCAAAGGCGCGCAAGTTAAGTTTTGATAAAACAACAACATGTAGCATGCGCAACAATGTAAGCAATATACATGCACCAACAAAATCAACCTTACACATGCGCCACCAAAATCAATCTCATATAAGCGCCACAAAAATACTTTCAACTAGTATTATCGCATGATGAGAAAACTTAGATCATAAGCGCAAACAAGGATCACCTTAAGCAATCATATGAATCATATGTAAACTTCGCTCTGATACCAATTGAAGGAACCCCTAAAGCTAGGGGAGTCGAAACCCTAAACATGCGCATCTAACAAGCATGGGCGGAAACAAGGGTTTCTAGGATCGCATATTAGAACCATATGATCAACTTTAGGATATGAGAGATCATACCATAGCCATGAAGGGATGGCAACTTGGAAGCAAAGAATCAATTGAATCTTCTCCAAAGGCTGTCGCACACAAGAGGAAGAAGGCCTACTCCTTTGGCGCGACTTGTGCTAGCAAGGCTCCAAAGTTTTCTTCTCGTATGGAAAGGAATGGAAGGATGAAGACTTGCTTGGCCGAACTTTCTCCAAAGTGTTTTTTTTCACCTTCACACACCCGTGTGTCGTCGAGAGGAAGAGGCAAGAAGAATATCTCTCGAAAACGAAGTGGAGACGTTTTCATCAAACGTGGAGACGTTTTCATCAAACGTGGAGACGTTTTTCCAAGATGGAAAAACCGACTTCTAAAAATGGAAAGTCTTTGACTCCATACGTTCATGCGATCATCCTTGCGTTCACTCCAAGTGAACCGATCGCTCCTCTTTATCCTCTTTGAACCAAGCCACAGTTCAATTGCATTTGGTTCAATGACCAAACCAAATCAGCCCAAGCATGTAGTCCAGATCTAATTAAACCCTAAGGTTCTAGATCTGACCGTTCATCTCTTGATGCTCTTGATCTCACCGATCTAGCATCAAAACTCTCGATCGAAGCTTACCGATCTCAAGCCCTAATCAATCAAACATGATCAGACCAGATCTCACCCACAATCAGAGATTCAATCCCTTTCAAGAGGGGGGCCGAAACCCTAAATAAAGGGGGCGCATGCATGTTTGCTAGGGTTTCAACAACATAATCGTTTATATGCTCATATGATCAACTTTGATGGATTAATTAGATCAAGAAGGAGATCATACCAATGCCATAGGGTTGAATGTCGGCTTGGAAGAAGAGAGCAACTTAGATCTCCTCCAAAAGTTCACACACAAGATGAAGATTGCTTACTTTCTTGGCGTCCCTTGTGCTAGCAAGGCACCCAAGCTTGCTTGTCGAATGGAAGGAGATGATGAAAAATCTCTCTTGGCCGATCCTTCTTCTCGTCAACTTACACCACCCAAGAATGTGTGTGTCGTCGAGAGCCAAAGGGGAGATGAGCGTTAGCGAAGCCTTGTGATCGAATGTGGAGACATTCATCACTTTGCAAAACCGAAATGCCAAAATTGGCAAGTCTTGAATACATGCGTTATGCGTTCACATGAAGTGAACCAAACGCATATCTCTTCTCTCAAATGAACCAAGCGCTCACATATGAGCCGGTTCAATGTAGTTGGTCCAATGACCAAACCAAATCAGCCCAAGAATTGGTCTAGACCAAAATAAACCCTAAGGTTCAAAATCTGACCGTTCATCTTTTGATGCCCTTGATCTCATCGATCTAGCATCCACACTCTCGATCGAAGCTTACCGATCTCAAGCCCTAATCAATCAAACATGATCAGACTGGATCTCACTTACAATCAGAGTTTAAACTCCTTTAAACTGAATCAAAACAATCCAGTCCACACGATCTGACTCAAGTAAGCCATATCACCAAATTGTGCGACCCTAAGGGTTTCCTTTAAATGTCGGTAACGATAACTCACGTTATCACAATCAGTGAGGGGTATCTAGCAACACATCACTGTCTCCCGATATAAAGGAAAGAGTCTTCCAAGACTACACCCAAACCACAGCACAAGTGTGAATCCACTTCACAAGGCATACATGTATCCTTTGCCACTGGATGTTCTTATTGGACAAGCATGTCAAGCTTGTAACTCCAATACGATGAGCATGATTAGATCAGATGATCATAGTCATCTGGGTATGGCCATACACTTTCTCAATCATCTCATCCAAGGGGGCCCTTTTAGAACATCACACTCCTTGAACAAGGAGACGGCAATCCTATGTCTATCACTAGTGTCCTAACCTGACTCATGATCATTATCCAAGATAGTTTATAACCATTATCTTTTAAATGATATTGAACTACCTCAAAACAATGACAATCATCATTTAGAAACACAAGTGATCTCAAGTCAAAGGACATGTGCCACTTGTAGCATACAAGGATTATTCACATTGTGACAAGCAATTGAATATCCTAGTAGGGTCTGTCCAGTACACACAATGTACCCATGAGTCTACATCTTATTCTATGCTCGAAGCATCCTATAAGATTAGAACACATGTTAGTCTCAATCATATCAAGGCTGTCTCATGTTCACCAAGATATCTCGACTAAGGACTTAACTGTCAGCCTAGCTGAACAGCTTTGAGACATTATTCAGTAGTACACTTATTACAGCAGACAAGGTAACAAACTGAATAACAACCATGCCTTTATAAACACAAGAGTTTATTACATGATACTGATACAATCCCAAAGGCCTCAAACATTAGCCTTAAGGGCATACCCCAACAATCTCCCACTTGCACTTAATCTAATGGTTGAGAAATCTCAAACCCATATTATTACAGTGCTTCTCATGCTTCTGCTGCGCCAGAGGCTTGGTAAGCGGGTCAGCCAGATTGTCGTCTGTATGAACCTTGCAGATTTTGATCTCGCCTCGATCAATGATCTCTCGGATCAAGTGAAACCGTCTCTGTATGTGCTTGGACTTCTGGTGCGACCGTGGTTCCTTTGCTTGTGCGATGGCTCCAGTGTTATCACAGAAGATAACCAAAGGATCTGCACTCGAAGGAACAACACCAAGTTCTCTCACGAACTTACGAATCCACACTGCCTCCTTGGATGCTTCCGAGGCTGCAACATACTCGGCTTCTGTTGTGGAATCAGCAACAGTTGACTGTTTGAAACTTTTCCACACCACTGCTCCACCATTCAAGCTAAAAACATAGCCTGATTGCGATCGGAAATCATCCTGGTCCGACTGGAACGAAGCGTCAGTATATCCTTCAATACTGAGTTCTTCCTGACCACCATATATCAAGAACATATCTTTGGTCCTCCGCAGATATTTTAAAATGTTCTTGACCGCAATCCAGTGCGCCATACCTGGATTACTTTGGAACCGACTGGTCACGCTTAACCCGTAAGCGACGTCTGGGCGAGTACACAACATCGCATACATAATGGACCCAATAGCCGAAGCATAAGGCGTATTGTCCATTTCATCTTTCTCAGTCTGTGTTTGTGGAAACTGACTCTTCGAAAGATTCAGACCATGTCTGACTGGCAGATATCCTCTTTTAGAATTCTCTAAATGGAATCTCTCCAGGACTTTATCGATGTACGTACTCTGGCACAGCCCGAGAAGCCTCTTAGATCTATCCCTGTAGATCTTCACACCTAACACATAGGCTGGTTCTCCTAGATCTTTCATCTGGAAACATTTTCCTAACCATGCCTTAACAGCATGCAGTTCAGCAATATCGTTTCCAATGATCAAGATATCATCGACGTAGAGGACTAGGAAAGTAATCACGCTCCCACTAAACCTCCTATATATACACGGGTCATCTTCGTTCTTGATGAAACCAAACTCAGAGATTGATTCATCAAAACGAATATTCCAGCTTCTTGATGCTTGCTTAAGTCCATAAATAGACTTCTTTAACTTGCATATTTTATGACGATCTGATGGATTAGTGAAACCCTCAGGTTGTGTCATATACACATCCTCATCCAGATTTCCATTAAGGAAAGCTGTCTTCACATCCATCTGCCAGATCTCATAATCGTAATATGCAGCTATCGCGAAAAGAATCCGAATAGACTTAAACATGGCTACAGGTGAGAAAGTTTCATCATAATCTATCCCGTAGATTTGTTTGAAACCTTTCGCAACTAGCCTGCCTTTATAGGTAACTACGTTACCATCCATGTCAATCTTCTTCTTGAAGATCCATTTACAGCCTATAGGGATTACTCCCGGAGGCGGATCAACCAAATCCCAGACTTGGTTATCTGACTTGGAGTCCATTTCGGCTCGCATAGCATCAAGCCATCTAGCTGACTCCGGTCCACTGACCGCATCCGCATAAGTAAGGGGTTCATCATTATCAATGATGTAGACTCCGTCATAGCGCTCAGGCTGTCGACGGATCCTTCCCGATCTTCGCGGTTCCCGTGATATCTGAGCCTCAGGTTGTTCAGTAACCTGTTCTACCGGCTCAGGCTCATCCAACTGTGCTTGACTACTTTGTCCTTCCTCTGGATTCTCATCCAGCTTTATTTCTCTCCCACTGGCCTCTTGCAGAAGAAACTCCTTCTCAAGAAATATGGCCGTCCGAGCAACAAATACTTTGTTCTCTTTGGGATCGAAGAAATAATAACCCTTAGTTTCCTTAGGGTAACCGACAAAGATACATTTCTCAGATCTGCTCTCTAGTTTCCCTAAGGCGAGCTTTTTGACATAAGCCTCGCAACCCCAGATCCTGATAAATGTCAAGCTCGGCTGTTTCCCATACCATAACTCATATGGCGTCTTTGAAACGGCCTTGGATGGCACTCGGTTTAGTACCTTTGCAGCTGTTTCCAGTGCAAAACCCCAAAAGGAATATGGAAGAGTAGCCTGACTCATCATAGAACGAACCATATCAAGTAACGTTCTATTTCTCCTCTCGGACACACCATTCCATTGTGGTGTTCCTGGCGGAGTGAGCTGTGAGATAATCCCACACTCTTTTAGATAGTCAGTAAACGCATGACTCAAGTATTCTCCACCTCGATCAGAACGAAGTGTCTTGATATTTCGGCCTAGCTGATTCTGTACTTCATTCTTGAACTCTTTGAACTTGTCAAAGGATTCACTCTTATGTCTCATTAGATAGACATAACCATATCTACTGAAATCATCAGTAAATGTAATGAAGTACTGATAGCCACCTCTGGCATGTTTACTAAATGGCCCACACACATCACTGTGTATAAGGTCAAGTAAACCTGAAGCCCTTTGACCTTTGTTAGGAAAAGGTGACTTCGTCATTTTACCCATTAAACAAGCTTTGCATGTATCAATCTCCTCATAGGAGAATGATCCCAGCAGTCCATGATCATGCAACCGCTTAATGCGCTTCTTGTTAATATGGCCTAAACGACTATGCCATAACAAGGTGCTGTCATCAGCATACTTGGCTTTCTTATTATCAATGTTTTGTATAGAATATTCCATGTCCAACATGAATAACCCATTGTTAATTGAACCAGTTGCATAAACAATATTATCACAAGATAAAACACACTTTGAAATATTGCATTCAAAGGCAAATCCTTTCCTGACAAGAGCAGGAATAGAGATAATATTTTTAGTGATACTCGGTACAAAATAACAATTGTTTAATTCCAATACAATGCCAGATGGTAAAGAAATGAAATAGTCTCCTACAGCAACAGCAGCAACCCGTGCCCCGTTTCCAACACGTAGGTCTACCTCATGCTGTCCCACTTGTCTTCTTCTCTTGAGTTCCTGTACATTTGAACAAATGTGAACTCCACATGCAGTGTCCAACACCCATGAAATAGAAGAAGATGAAACCATGACTTCCGTCACGTAAATACCTGAGCCAGAAGCGATGCTTCCCCTCTTATCTCCTTGGAGCGCTTTACAGTCCTTTTTCTAGTGACCCAGCTGGCCACAGTGGAAACACCTGTTGTCCTTGGACCGCTTCACCTTCTGTTTCAGAGCCTTACTGTAGTTCTTGACAAGGGCCTTGCCCTTCTTCCCCTTCTTCTTGTTCCTGGAAGGAACCATTAAGACAGAGGTCGAAGGCTTTCCCTTCAGAGTTTCCTCAGTAGTCAAGAGCATATTCAGCAGTTCTGCCGGAGTACAATCGATTTTGTTCATATTAAAGTTAATGATGAACGCATCGAAAGAGGGCGGAAGAGACTGCAGAATGATGTCTACAGCAAGCTCCTGGTTAATGGTATGCCCCAGTTTCTCCAGAGCCTCCTTGTGCCCAATCATCTTGAGCACGTGAGCTCCCACTGGGCTCCCTTCAGCCAGTTTGCTCTGAAAGAAGAGCTTCGTCAGATTATAGCGTTCTGTCCTCGCCTGTGCAGCATACAGCATCTTGAGGTTCGCTATAATCTCTATAGCCGACATATCCTCATGCTGACGCTGCAGCGGTGGCGTCATAGACGCTAGCATCAGGCAAGCGACATCAATGCTATCATTGATGTGCTTTTCATAGGTTTCACGAACCGCCCTTGCGGCGTTCGCAGCGGGTTGAGGCGGCACAGCCGTCTCGAGGACATACAGTTTCCTCTCTGCCTTAAGAACGATCTTAAGGTGTCCGAACCAGTCAGAGAAGTTCGGCCCAGCAAACTTCTCCCTTTCCAGTAGGGATCGCACATTGAAGCTCATGGTGTTCGTTGCTGCAGGAATCTACAACAATGCAAGAACAGCAAGGTCAGTATCAATGTCTAGAATCAATCCAGGACTTAAGAAAGATTCTTTTCTCACTATTTTAGCTGACTGTAAAATCCATTAAAACAGTCCGAAAGAGTAACACTCTTTTAGTGAGATGGGATCCAGATTTCATACTTGGTCTCCGCGTCCCGCTCAGGCGAGATAAGATGCACAGAGAGTACAAGCACTAATCTCTGGTAGGCAGTCCCTGCCAATCGCCAACCCGTGCGATTCCCCTTCACCTGGGCAATCCAGCAGACTGTGCCAACTGAGTTGGTACAACACAGTCTCTGATCCCACAGATGGCTGCCTCCATGTGCTACCATATGCGCCACATATGTAGCCTACATGGTCAAGCTGACCCGACCTACTCCCTGGACCACCACGTGCTATGCTGAGCAACGAGAAGCGATAAATCCCTTCTCTGTAACACGCAGGTGAAATCACACACCGTCTGAAGATAGATGGACGTGCCCACTGAGTGGGTACAACACGGCTCCAACGATAATCAGAACAGTGAGGTTTCGCGCCAGAAGGCTTACGAGCTTGATATGTTAGCGTTGGATTTTAACGGTCCTTTTATCTTCATAACTATCATGCAAACCCTATGGTGATAGCAGAAGATAACTAAACATGCAATTCTAATTATAAGCAATAAGTAGAAAGCATGCTGATCTTATGTGGTAAAAGCCCATGAACCCTAAGTAAGACCTTAATTTTACTTAAGTCTTCACTTGAGCTCTTTAAGGGTCCTTTTATATCTGATCTGGCCTAACCCAGGGCCCTAGCGCCAAATGCAGCTCAGGTGCGCCACCAGCTGCATGAGCCTCATCGCCATGTGTGCATAGAATTCTTGTCTGATTAAAATACATTTTAATCTATCTAGACAAGATTGACTCGCAGGTCAATTACATGTTATAAATTAAAACAATGTGATTCGCAGATCACAAATGAATATTAATTTATAATTAACCAGGCACGCAGGCCCCAGCACAGCACACATTTGGGCAACCCACATAAGATTAAATAAACAAGCATCATGGCATCATTCAATCAATTATGTGATCCATAGACAAAATAAAAATTTTGAAATCCCATTGGAATCAATTTTACTTGTCTTATGTGCCCTACAACCTTACAACGGTCCATTGATAGGGATCCACTCATCAATCTAGTTAGATCCATGCCCTTGCATGCACCAAGTCCTAACTGACTGGAGTTGACCTAATGGTCAACCATGCATGCGCCAAGGGCTGAACAACCTTCAAGAGTTCTGGCAAGCGGGTGTGACCCCGGGCCTAACTCAAGAGTGTTCATTGGTTGTCTCAACCAGACCTCGCTACACGCCTGTGATGCAATCGACCTATAGCCACCTCGTGCTTGCGCACAGGTGCCATCTGGTCGATCCATCTAGGCTGTCAGATGGTCTGATCAGACTAGTTTGATCTAACCTGGAGGATGCTTTCAACCCCATCAACCCGTCTAAGGGTTTATTGTAGGTGCGGCTTAGATCTAATATGCAAGTCGCGCATGTCATTTAGGGTTTTCGAAAAACAACTACAACAACATGATAGAAGCGCAACCAACATACATGCGCCAATATAACTCTCATACATGCGCAACATGAACATACTATCAACTAGTATAATCGCATGAAGAGAAAACATAGATCTAAGCATCATACATATATGGATCACAAAACATACATAGCAATCATATGATTCATATAAGATCTTGGCTCTGATACCAATTGAAGAGTCCCCTTCAAGGGGGAGCGCAAGCGGATAAAACCCCTTTCAAGAGGGGGGCCGAAACCCTAAATAAAGGGGGCGCATGCATGTTTGCTAGGGTTTCAACAACATAATCGTTTATATGCTCATATGATCAACTTTGATGGATTAATTAGATCAAGAAGGAGATCATACCAATGCCATAGGGTTGAATGTCGGCTTGGAAGAAGAGAGCAACTTAGATCTCCTCCAAAAGTTCACACACAAGATGAAGATTGCTTACTTTCTTGGCGTCCCTTGTGCTAGCAAGGCACCCAAGCTTGCTTGTCGAATGGAAGGAGATGATGAAAAATCTCTCTTGGCCGATCCTTCTTCTCGTCAACTTACACCACCCAAGAATGTGTGTGTCGTCGAGAGCCAAAGGGGAGATGAGCGTTAGCGAAGCCTTGTGATCGAATGTGAAGACATTCATCACTTTGCAAAACCGAAATGCCAAAATTGGCAAGTCTTGAATACATGCGTTATGCGTTCACATGAAGTGAACCAAATGCATATCTCTTCTCTCAAATGAACCAAGCGCTCACATATGAGCCGGTTCAATGCAGTTGGTCCAATGACCAAACCAAATCAGCCCAAGAATTGGTCCAGACCAAAATAAACCCTAAGGTTCAAAATCTGACCGTTCATCTTTTGATGCCCTTGATCTCATCAATCTAGCATCCACACTCTCGATCGAAGCTTACCGATCTCAAGCCCTAATCAATCAAACATGATCAGACTGGATCTCACTTACAATCAGAGTTTAAACTCCTTTAAACTGAATCAAAACAATCCAGTCCACACGATCTGACTCAAGTAAGCCATATCACCAAATTGTGCGACCCTAAGGGTTTCCTTTAAATGTCGGTAACGATAACTCACGTTATCACAATCAGTGAGGGGTATCTAGCAACACATCACTGTCTCCCGATATAAAGGAAAGAGTCTTCCAAGACTACACCCAAACCACAGCACAAGTGTGAATCCACTTCACAAGGCATACATGTATCCTTTGCCACTGGATGTTCTTATTGGACAAGCATGTCAAGCTTGTAACTCCAATATGATGAGCATGATTAGATCAGATGATCATAGTCATCTGGGTATGGCCATACACTTTCTCAATCATCTCATCCAAGGGGGCCCTTTTAGAACATCACACTCCTTGAACAAGGAGACGGCAATCCTATGTCTATCACTAGTGTCCTAACCTGACTCATGATCATTATCCAAGATAGTTTATAACCATTATCTTTCAAATGATATTGAACTACCTCAAAACAATGACAATCATCATTTAGAAACACAAGTGATCTCAAGTCAAAGGACATGTGCCACTTGTAGCATACAAGGATTATTCACATTGTGACAAGCAATTGAATATCCTAGTAGGGTCTGTCCAGTACACACAATGTACCCATGAGTCTACATCTTATTCCATGCTCGAAGCATCCTATAAGATTAGAACACATGTTAGTCTCAATCATATCAAGGCTGTCTCATGTTCACCAAGATATCTCGACTAAGGACTTAACTGTCAGCCTAGCTGAACAGCTTTGAGACATTATTCAGTAGTACACTTATTACAGCAGACAAGGTAACAAACTGAATAACAACCATGCCTTTATAAACACAAGAGTTTATTACATGATACTGATACAATCCCAAAGGCCTCAAACATTAGCCTTAAGGGCATACCCCAACAAGGATCAAGTTATTGGATAACTTGGATCCATTTGGAAGATTTCGTCAGCGCCAATGGGCCTGATGAGTTGGAAGAAAGTTATTGGAGCCAAACTTCATTTTTGGCAGGTTGACCCGAAATTGACCTAGATTGATCACATTTGGATTAGGGTTGCATTGGATTGGATCCAATGGTTTAATCAACCTATGGCATGAAGTTTGGGCTAGCTCATTATCCAATGAGGCCCAATAATTAGTTGTCATGAAGAGAGAATTGGCTAAAAGGGTATAATGGGGAGAAGTCTTCACCCATTAGCGCCTAGGGGCATAATGGGGTGAAGTGGGCGGTTTTGTTTCATTAAGGAAGTAAAAGGCGCCTTGCCCTTTCTCCCTTGATGGAAACCTTGCCTCTAAGGCAAGTCTTGGGGCTAATATGGCTTGAGAACTTTTATGGGAAGTTCCTAGGCGCATATGGATGCTGGGAAGAGGTATATGGTAAAGTCTTGGAGACTTACCTTACCTCAAACCCTAATTTCTCCCAAGACACCACCCTAGCCGAATTCCTCTTGCTTGTTGCGCCTAGCCCTTCTCCTTGGATGGAAAGAATGCCTCTAAGGCATGTCTTGGGCTGATATGGCTATTGGGCAAATAAGGATAGGTTGAATGAGGTTTATGGCAAAGTCTTGGAGACTTTCCTTACCACAAACCCCTATCATCCTAGCCGCCCACTTGGAATGATCTTGGCCCTCCCTAAACCGCCTCTTGGTTTAAAAGGGACCCTAGCTGCCCCCTCTCATGGGTTCGAATGCTTGGAGACGTGAACACACATAGAGGGGCGAGAGCAAGGGTAAAGGGCGACAACATCAAGGTGGTGCAACCCTTCTTCCTACTAGTGGCCGCAAGTCTTCTCCTTCCTCTCCTCTTGGCGTGACTTGGAGAAGGAGTTGGTGGCGCCACTTCTTCTTACTCTTCCTATGGGCCAAAACTCTTCTTCTCCTTCTTCTCTTGGAGTGAAGAAGATAAGGAGTTGGTGGCATCTTCCTTGCACTTGGCGCATGATCCTTGGAGGTGGCGCAAGAGAAATGAAGGAACCCTAAGGCTTGATTCTCTTCCCGAGGCTAGCACCAAGCGTGGAAGGGAGCAACGATCAAGGAGTCGACGCGTGGATACTTGTGGAGGGCAAACACTTGGGCGCCTTCAACATGGCTTCAGCAACTAGACAAGCAAAAGAGGTACATCTCTATCACATCCTTGTGTCTTCTCTCTTGCATGGATCCTTGGGACCGGAATATGTTTTGGGTGTAATGATTCTTCCGCTGTGTCCTGGGACTGCAAAATTTTAAATTACACCCGGTATTCCCTAACAGTCACAGCAGTGAAAAATGAGAACAATGAGTTGATCCCGATGAGAACGGTTACGGGGTGGCACATGTGTATAGACTACCGGAAATTAAACAAAGCCACCCAGAAAGATCACTTTCCTCTTCCTTTCATAGATCAGATACTTTAGTTTTCTTGATGGTTTTTCAGGGTTTTTCCATATGCCTATTCACCCGGAAGATCAAGAGAAGACCACCTTCACATGTCCATACGGAACATTCGCATACAGGCGCATGCCTTTTGGGTTGTGCAATGCGTCGGCCACCTTTCAACGATGCATGATGGCAATTTTTTCTGATCTCATTGAAAATGTTATGGATGTGTTTATGGATGACTTTTCAGTGTATGGGTCTACTTTTGATGATTGTCTATCTAATTTGTCGCGTGTTTTGCAAAGGTGTGAGGAAGTAAACCTAGTTCTCAATTGGGAGAAATGTCATTTTATGGTTTGAGAAGGAATTGTTCTTGGGCATCATATCTCACGGAGAGGCATTGAAGTGGATAAAGCCATGATTGAAGTTATAGAGAAATTGCCTCCACCCACTTCAGTCAGAGGAATTCAAAGTTTTTTGGGACATGCCGGGTTTTATCATCGATTTATTCAAGATTTTTCTAAAATTGCTAGGCCTCTCACAAATTTATTGGCTAAGGATGTCGATTTTCATTTTGATAGAGACTGCACTGAAGCTTTTGAGAAATTGAAAAAGGCTCTCGTCTCTGCACCCATCATGCAGCCACTAGACTGGTCGCTCCCTTATGAGTTGATGTGCGATGCAAGTGACCAAGTAGTGGGGGCAGTGTTGGGACAGCGAATGGACAACAAACTCCATGCTATTTATTATGCCAACAAGACTTTGGACGGGGCGCAAATAAATTATGCAACCACTGAGAAGGAGCTTCTTGCCATAGTTTTTGCTTTTAATAAATTTCGCTCCTACATTATTAATTCTAAAGTTATCGTTTTCACATATCATTTAGCAATCAAGTACTTGGTGTATAAAAAGGATGCAAAGCCTAGATTGATTTGATGGATATTACTCTTACAGGAATTCGATTTTGAGGTAAAAGACAAGAAGGGAGCAGAAAACTCAGTAGCGGATCATTGTCCAGACTGACCAAGGAAGAAAACCAAGAGGATGATTTAGAAATCAATGATTCTTTTCAGGAGGAGTATTTATATCCTATCATTAGACAAGAGGCACCATGGTATGTGGATATTGTAAACTTTCTAGTGTCTAATATCATACCTCCTTATCTGACATTTCAAGGGAAAAACAAATTCAAAGCAGATGTTAAGCATTTCTACTGGGATGAGCCATATCTATACCGCCGATGTGCAGATAGTCTATTTCGAAGATGCATCCCGGAAGAAGAAATTCATGATGTACTTTCCCACTGTCACTCTTCGCCTTATGGGGGGCATGCCAGCGCATCAAAGATAGCGTTCAAAATTCTCCAGTCAGGATTCTATTGGCCGACAATTTTTTGTGATGCCAGGAAATTTATCCACTCTTGTGATAAATGCTAGCGAGCTGGTAATATCGCTAGAAGAGATGAACTTTCTCAACATGGGATTTTGGAAGTGGAAATCTTTGATGTCTGGGGAATTGATTTTATGGGACCATTCCCCACCTCATGTGGAAAAAAGTATATCCTCCTTTGTGTTGATTATGTCTCCAAATGGGTTGAAGCAATAGTTGAGGCCACTAATGATTCATGCGTTGTAGTTAGATTATTTAAAAAGGTGATTTTCCCAAGATTTGGTGTCCCCAGAGTTCTGATCAGTGATGGAGGCTCTCATTTCATTGAAAATAGGCTCGAGTCATTGTTAAGAAAATATGGAGGACATCATAAAATTGCTACGCCGTATCACCCACAGACTAGTGGTCAAGCTAAAGTTGCAAACCGAGCTAAAGTTGCAAACCGAGAAATTAAGAGGATACTCGAAAAGACTGTATCAGGAGCAAGGAAAGATTGGGTGCTGAAGCTTGATAAGCTCTTTGGGATTATAGGACGACTTTCAAAACTCCTTTAGGCATGTCTCCATTCCAAATTATTTATGGAAAATCTTGCCATTTACCTGTGGAACTTGAGCACAGAGCATATTGGGCTGTTAAGAAGCTAAACTATGACCTAAAGAATGATGAAGCAAAGAGAAAATTTCAACTAAATAAATTAGATGAAATCAGAAATTCAGCTTATGAAAAGCTCGCAGATATATAAAGAACGTGCTAAAAAATGGGCATGATCAGCGAATTGCTAAGAAATTTTTTTTTAAAGGAGATAGGGTTTTTGCTATATAATTCGCGTCTCAGGCTATTCCCAGGAAAATTGAGGAGCCGCTGGTCGGGGCCCTATATTATCCAGAAAGTATTACCCTATGGGGTAGTAGAAATATCAAGAGAAGGATAAGGAAGTTTTAAAGTGAATCGGGCAACATTTGAAGCACTATTTCGAGGATGAACAAGTTGAAGATGACGTGTACCTGATCCTCTCCAATCCACCAGAAGAGTCATGAACATCGCTTTGGTCGAGGTAAAGACCATATCAAGAAGTCAGTACTTAGCTACGTAGTCCTCGTTGGGAACGATAATCTTTTATTACTTCAATAAATCTGTGCACTTGCGGATAGCTATCAAAGTACATTCAAAGTTACATTCAAATAATGCCGGACCATGTCCATTACATTGGTCTGCAGAGCATAAACACTAACAATCTCCCACTTGCACTAAGACCAAGGGCACTGAGTTTATTCAGTCCCATGTCTCTAGTATGACTTATTTAGCTTCCGCTGTGCCAGAGGCTATGTCAGTGGGTTTTCCAGATTGCTATCTGTGTTTTATTTCGCAAATTTGAACATCATCTTTGTCACATGATCTCTAAGATCATATGATATTGCCGCAGTACATACTTTAGTGCTAAGTTCCTTTGTTTATGCTATGGCCCCAATAAGAATTATACTGGACCATCAAGCACCAGGGACTAAATGAAGCTGCTTCCTTGGCTGCTATAAGAAGCTGCAATGTACTCAATCTTAATTGTAGAATTTGCCACTGTGGTTTGCATAAAGCTCTTCCAGCATACAACACCACATCAAGGCAAAACGCAAATCCTAACTGTGAATGATAGTCATTAGACTGGAACGAAGTATCAGTGCACCCCTGTACACAAATTTCTTCCTGTCTATCACAAACTAGACCTCAATCCTTCATACTTCTCAAGCACAAAGGATTGTTTTCACAGCTATCCAGTGTTTGAACACTAGGATCTGAATTGAAACATACTGGCCATGCTCCAAGCCATTCGTCACATATGGTCTTGTGCATATTGGACAAAACATGATCTATCCTATACCCAATGTACTAGGATTATAGACTCATGTTACTACTCTCCAGCTATGTCATAGGACATGGTTATCTTTGAGAGAGTCAGACCATGTCTTCCTGGAAGGTTATCAACTTTTAGAATCACCCAATATGAACCTCTCTAGAATCTCCTGGATGAACGTAGATTGACTAAAGGGCAATGACTTTCTTGGATCCCTATCTATAGATCCATATGCCTAAGTTATAGGCCTCATTCCCTAGGTCATTCTTCTCGAAATACTTCCCTAGCCTTTACTTCATCTCGTGAAGAGCTGGTTTGTCATTTCATGTGAGGAGAATATCGTCAATCATGTAGAACAAGAAACACTATGATGCTCCCACTGATCTTCTTGTAAACAAAGGTTCTTTTTTCAAGATGCTTGCATAAGACCATGCATATCTTTATGGCTATAGGAAAACCTTTCGGCTATTTCCATATTAGACATCCTCTTCCAGATGTCCATTAAGAAAAGCAGTTTTCATAACAACATGCCATAACAGAAAATGCAATTGTAACAAGCAGATACCTAATGGACTCAAACATAGCTATTGGTGAAAAATTTCATCACCATCCACCCAGTGGACTTGCCTGAAATTTCATTCATTAGCTTGCCATTATAGGTAACATTGTTACCTTCTATGTCTATCTTCCATGAAGATCCATTTACAGCCTATGGGTGTTACCCCTTTGGCGGCTCAACCAAGTCCCACACTTGATTAGCAGACATGGAGTCCATTACGGTTCTCATGGTGCTTAGCCATTTCCTGGAATCTGGTCCACTGACCACCTCCATTCCCTCATAAGTCTTAGGTTCATCCTTGTTGAAAAATTCATCATGCCCAGCATTTCAAATCCATCTAGACTTATGTGGTTCCTGTGTTAGTCAAACCTCAGGTTGACTTTTCAACCTGCATGTGAGATTCCTCTCCATCTGTGTCTATTTGTTTGTGGTTGAATTATGGACCTCGTCCCAATCAAATCTACTCCCACTAGCTTCTTTCAAAAGAAATATCTCCTCAAGAGAGATAGCAGTTTGAGCAACAAATATTTTGTTCTCATTGGGATAGAAAGTAGCACTCTCAGTGTCCCACAAACCACACTATGGAGTGTCAGAATAGTTGCTTGCATGGCCTCAAAGGAAGTAAATTTGCATGACTATTGAAAGATGGAACCACATCCAATGTATTCCTTTTCCTTTCTTTGAATTTCACAACACAATTGCGGTGTTCCAAATAAGCTGTGAGATAACCCCATACTCCCTAGGAACAGTCATCAAATTCTCCATTAATCACCTTGATCCAATCAAAGTGCTTTTAATAGAATCCTCCAATTTTGATTCAGTACTTCATTTCTGAACTTCTTGGATTTCACCAAAGTTATATGTTGGATAAAAGACCATATCACACCTAATGAAGTATACAACACTTCCTTGTGCTTGTTTCCATGGGTATACACATATTGCTTTGTATAGATCCAACAAGCCACTTACCCTTCCACCGTTTATGGTGAAGGCAGCATCTGTCACCTTGACCATCAAACAAAACTCACATGTATCATAATCCTGAAAGGATAATAGATTCCAATAGTCCATGGACTTCATGGTTGTGACATTTGTTTTATGGCCCACAAGTGACAATGCCATGAGAGAGTATTTGATTGAATCATTGTACTTGATCTATTCAGTGTTACACACAGAACTACAAACTATTATCAATTGTACCACTTTTATAGAACATCCCAAATTTAAAGAAATACCAATTTATTTCAGACTGAAATTCCAATTCAAAACAATGGACATAATGTTCTAATACAAAAGCTGGTACATAATAGTAAAGTTCTAGTTGAAGTCTTGAAGGTAGTGAGATGGTATCAACAGCAGCATTCAATGCTCCGTTCCTGACTCGAATAGTCGATCCCACCAAGCCTCTATTGTCCTACTTCTTTTGAGCCCCTGCATATGAAAAAACATATGTAAGCTCCACATGCGGTACCTAGTACCCATGAATAAGAAGTAGATATAAAGACCTCATTAACACAATACCTGAAGCAGATGGATTACATCCTTCTTCTATGCCATGCTCTTCTTGGTGCCCCAATCCATCCTGAAATTTCCATGCATTCCCAGTCTTCCAAAGTTTTAGCTTCGAAGAAGCAGAAATCATGGTCATTTCTGGATTTAGGCAAACATTCTGAAGATCCAACAGAACTCTCTTGGTCACCTTTTAAAATGCATGATGTGAAGAGACCTCGAAGATGTAATGATGATATCATGAATCCCCATCTCATCACACTCAACTTGGACCTCAGGGGGTCATGCACTCTAGGACAAGAGCAGTGTACTGTTTATTATCTTCACAATGTTCAAGATAGACATTTCTACTCCCACCCTATAGTAAAATAAATACTGGGCTGGGATGGAGGTTCTTTCAAGAAGATGCATCTTATTCTCTTGTTTCAGTATTTTTGACAAAATTCTAAACCATCTTGTCCAATTTGTTCCATCCAGTTTATGTTTATAGAGTTTCAATCTAAGATCAGGAGATGACATTATCCAACAAGCAAATAAGCAAAATAAGTACTATGATTAAAGCATTTAACAAGGTCTTTAAATTAAATGCTATGCTCCCACTATTCCCTAACAAGTTGGATTACTCTCAAAACTCAACTTGGAAGTAAGTGAGTAGGATCCTAATTTCACATGAGGTCTCCACGACTTACGAGGGTGAGTTGGGGTGCATAGAGTGATCCCATGCTTCCTTAGAGCCAGCCAATTGTGCCGTGCCACAACTCCTCTTAGTCAAGACAGACTAGGCGTCCTGTGTCCAGCAAGGGCTGGATACAAACACAGAACCCTATCCTCTCAACAGTTGCCTCTAGTGTTTTCATCATGTCAGTGACATATGAAAACTAGTCAAGTTTGACCTGATTGTTATGCCCAGGGCTAACCTGCACCTCGTGAGGGCACGTCTACACTTGTGGCAGACTAAGAATGCATCATGAGGGTGAGAAACAGTTCACAGTCCATCGATTGATGGCTTGATGAGGGATACACATTAGAAGGCTATTGACTTGATATTAGATGGAGAGTTTATTTCTATTTGTTTTATTCTTTTTCTAGCATGCAAATTTTCCTATGGTGGCAGCAAAAGGAAAAACACATCACAGGCATGCTCATGGACAGAATAATAAACCATTACAGGCATGCTAGTATGGTCGATATGGTCATAGCCCTTTTCATACACATAACTTATCACGAGCCAAGTGATATGGTATCATGCATCCAAGGGTTGCGAGTCCCTTAAGCAGATCAGCCCATGCCAGAAGCCGAAAGCAAGCATCCCTTCCTCCAACCACAAATCCATCACCAAGCTTCCAAAGCTGCGGCCACTCTGAATTCGGTTGAAGAAGACACTCTTGTTGTCTTGATGAACCTTAACCTATCTTATGAAAACAATTCTACATCTATTCTAAAGCAAGATGAAAAATTTTTTACATCAAGATACGGGGGGGGGGGGGGGGGGGGACCACCACGCATGTGGCAGAAAGATTTTACAAGCATTCATCACAGGTGGAAAACATCCTTCCACATCACAACACAGGAGGGCACTCGCTATGACCATATCAACCCAAACAAATGGAAAGTAGGCACATATATAAAATTTGAAAAACCGACTATATCAAAATTTTAGTCCCTTATGCGCCAACTTCATCCAAACACTCTCTTGACCGATTTTATGCCAAAATAAAGATCAAGTTTCATGATGATTTCAAGATCCTATCAGCTGGCAATTTTGTCAGGTCAAGAGACCTGGCTAGTTCGAAGACACAATGTTCGTCCTACTTGACAAAATTATGTGCTCCTTTGATCTTAAATAAATTAGAAACTTAATCCAAAATCAGCCATAAATTGATAAGAGAAGTCTGAATGAAAACGCCATCTAGGTGAAACGTGCATGGAAGAAAGAAAAAATTTTGAAAAAATTTTTCATGCAAGCATATGTACACCTTGTGTTTCTCGCAAGTAGCTCTGATACCACTATTGGGGAATACTGGGTGTAATTTAAAATTTTGCAGTCCCAGAACACAGCGGAAGAAGCATTACACCCGAAACATATTCCTTTCCCAAGGATCCATGCGAGAGAGAGAACACAAGGATGTGATAGAGATGATACCTCTCTTGCTTATTTAGTTGATGAAGCCATGTTGAAGACGATCAAGTGCTCGTCCTCTACAAGTATCCATGCGTCGACCTTCTTAACGTTGCTCCCTTCGATGCTTGGTGCTAGCCTCAGAAAAGAGAATCAAGCCTTCAAACACCTTCTTCTATGCTTGTGCCACCTTCAAGGGAAGTTGCGCCAAGTTAGAGAGGAGATGATGATGCTGCTGCTAACTCCAACTCCTCCTTACTCAAGAGATGAAGGATAGGATGGGTTTTGGCCCTTAGGAAGAGGTAGAAGACACCAAGCAATCCTTCTTCTTGCGCCAAGGAGAGATAAAGAAGAAGATATGCTTGTGGCTTCAAGGATGAAGAGATGTTGCGCCTTGCAACTTGTGCCTCTTTCTCATGGCAATACCTTTGTAAATGGCTCACGCATGCATCTATATAATAGATGCAAGAGGCGGTGGCAAGAGGGCATAAGGGCGCAACACATTATGAGAGGATTCGGGTAGGGTTAAAGGGAAGTGAGCGGCTAGCTTTGAAGCAAGGAAATATTCCAAAGAATTTCCATAAAACCCCTAGTTCTTTCTACCATATGCGCTCAAGACTTTGTATACAAGTCCAATAAGCCATATCAGCCCCAAGTATAACACCCTTAAAAAAAAATGGGTCATTTGTGCTTGTTGTGGAAATGGTATGTAATAAGATCTTCTTGTTGTAGTACTTTTCTAATTGCTGATTAAAATGGAAGAGCTTTAAGAAGTTAAGTGGAGAGTAAGAGGTGAAGAAATTCTACTTATGATGGTAGGAGAAAATTGAAAATATAGCAAAAGGGTATAAGGGAAATTGAACTCAACTAAAGAGGGCATAAAGGGAAATAACTTTTGCCACCTCATGTTATTGGAAGTGTCTTCTTGCGCACACCTTTTTTTTCTTCCTCTTCCCTTTCGTAAAGATTTCTTCTCCCCCAAGGCTGGAACGAAGCAAAAGGGAGGCTTGACAAAAATTCTCAATACTTATCTCCTCATGAAAATTCTCAATACTTATCTCCTCATGCATGAGGAGATAAGTATTGAGAATTTTTGTCAAGCCTCCCTTTTGCTTCGTTCCAGCCCTTGGGGGAGAAGAAATCTTACGAAAGGGAAGAGGAAGAAAAAAAAAGGGGAGGAAATCCACTAGAAAGTGATTTTGGGCATATTAGGCAAGTTTTTGTTCTTCCTTTGTACTATTTTGCCTATTGCTTCAAATTTATGAGAAATCATCTTTCATGATACTTGTGATTTCAATTTGCTTCTAATGTCCATGATTTGGGTTCAATTCGGTTCTTGGAAGAATGATAAATACTAGGTTAAAAGACCATGAATGCTTATGAGAAGTAAACCTAACCTTTCTTCACTCAAATTAGCATAACTTTGGATTCCCTGACCCCAAATCGTAATGAAATCAGACTCATTGGAAAGAAGAACTCAATTATCTTTCGTTTGAGTCAGAGTTTGAATACTTTCGAATAGGTTATCTGACTATTTTACGTCAATTCATTCCGACCCTGTAAATCTGTTTTCACTGTTTTGACCTTTGTCTATTTGTTGATTTAGGTTCTCATTATGTGACCGTAAATATGCCAAAGTGAGTATTTTGATATCAAGATCTCTCCATAACCTTCACGTAGAGACTTTATTTGTATGAATTGGATCATAAATGAATTTATAATCAAATTTCTACCGAACCCTAGAAATCCTGAAATTCTCTTGTCAAGATTCTGACCTATTGTTACTTCATAATCAGAACTTCTTGTCTTGAACTTCGTTTGAAGTAAAATTTATTTTCCTGAAAACTAGATTCAAAATCCTTTGTATTGACATAAAGATCGTTCAAAAATGATTTAATATGATGGATTGGAAGTCCATGGAAATAAGCTCCTAATTTGCTAAATTTTTGGGTTTCTTGACCTTACATGTGTATATGTGAAATCTATTGATACATATGTCTCTATACAACCATTTGTCACATGTATCTATGTTATGATTATGATTCACCTCTTTGAGGATTTGATACCTATGTCAATGAACCCATTTCACCATTTATGTATGAATGCTAGTGGGAATATCATTATGAGCCCAGAAATGGGAAGAGATTGATAGTTGAGGAACAAAGTGCTACATGGAACAAAGTGCCACATTAGAAATAATGGGGGCCACCTCTTGAATCCCACTATGATGTAGGAGCAACCGGAGTAACCAACACAGATAGGCTCATGGACACACATGAGGGTTCGCCCCAAACTCCCCTGATGACTATGGGGAAGACCCCCTGGACACGAGGAAGACATGGCGCAACTTTCAGCACAATCGAAGCTCCCCAAGCCCCGACACGGCCAGGCCGTGCGCCCCGTCACGGCCATGACACGGTCGCCCACAGACGCGAACGCCAAGCACGGGCGTGATTCTAGGCACTGGCAGTCCCAATTCTCGACTCTGTGGATTTTGACAACGCCAAGCACGGGCAGGCCGTGCTCGACTTTGTGGATCTCGACACCGCCAAGCACGGGCATGATTTCCAAGCAACGGGCAGGCCGTGCTCGATTCTGTGGATCACGTCGACTCTAAACACAGCGTGCTCACCATCATGGCCAGGCCGTGTTTCGACCCTGAAGGCACATTTGCAGCCCCGACGACCCCACTTCGATGTGCACCGCCCCCCTACCATGTTGCTCCACCCCATGATGACCCAAAGGAGCCCAACAAGGTGGAAATCTGGCGGATCCCAATGCCAAAGTAAGCCCCCGAAACCATTTCTTGGGCTTCATTAGCCCTCTTTCCATCCATACCGAAGTGGGCGCAAGCCCAAGGGCACTACGAGCCAACCCCCTGAAGATCAAACTCCAAGTGGGCCTTGTAATCTGATTAGCAACACAGCCCAAGAATGAGCCGCGACGGGTGGTGACCCAGCCCAACAACATCGAAGTTCTGCTATTTGGTTTGCCGTTATGCTCGGAGCGGCGTCTAAACTGCCCCCGTACAAGGACGTAGAATCACGCGACCAGCTTCGGAGAATATTAGGTAGTTGTTATTCCTTGTCTTGTAGTTGCAGCTTGACCACTTTTTGTGGCTTGCAAGAGTTAGTAGGTGGTTAAAGTTGAGTGTCTCTTGTGTATTTGGTTTGTTCCCTCCCCTCTTATTCTATAAAAGAGGAGGTAGGGTTAAGTGTTAAGTAGTTCTCTTTGGAGTGAGAGTTCTCCTGGTGAGCTTAGCAGTCACCAGCACAGTGTGAAGACGAGCCGGAGCCTTGCCTTCATCGTTGTTCGGGTCGAAGACATCTCTTCGATTCCAAGTTCTTTCCTCTTCCGGTTTTGAAGTAAATCCCCACCCTTCCGGTGGGTCATGTTCGCCTGTTTCTGTTTCTTGCTTTGGTACCCAGTTGGTTTTCCCCCTTTCATCTTCATCCATGCAGTCCGCACATCGGAGCGTGGTCGGTTCTCTTGTTTCTTTGGTTTGTTTCAGCCCTAAAGGTAGGAGAGCTGAATCCTGCGCAATCACTGTCCCCCGCGCGACTAAGCTTAAAACGTGCTTAACAGAGCTGCAAGGAATGCAAAAAAATGCTATGAGGTTAGTATGTTGCGTTAAATAGTTGGGTGCCGTTGCTCTTTTTCTGCATTTGTGTTGGCCTCGATTGAGTTCGTCGCGGTCTTCAACGTGCGTTCTATTGGTTTCCCTACACTTTCCGTCGCGTTTCTCTTTCCCTCGCCTCGCGACCCTCTCCCATTTTTCCGCACGCATTGTGTAAAAAACCTAGAGTACGGCTCTAAGGGGACCATCCCTCCTATTAGACGCTTCATCACACTATCTCTGATATGAGGAGCCATGACAGCTCCAGCCAGCATAGTTTGACTATGCGCCCAGAAATGGGAAGAGATTGATAGTTGTGGGAGCAAAAGTGCTACATGGAACAAAGTGCCACATTAGAAATAATGGGGGCCACCTCTTGAATCCATGAAGCCACCTCTTGGAATCCTACTATCTCTGATATGAGGAGCCATGACAGCTCCAACTGGCATATGTTTTGGTTTCACCCTGACGAGGGTGGAATATGCTTCTAGAACGTGGAAGATTATGTTATTTGTGATTTCCCACTATGCTGACTATGGCTGACTATGCTGACTATGCTGACTATGCCTTACCCTGTGACTCTATGTATCTTTGGGTTGATTCTTCTTGCGTTCTTTAGTTTACCATGTAACTATATGCCTCTTGGGGTTTGCTACTTTTGATATGCTTACCATGACATTATGCTCATTATTTCACTATTGTTTACCATACCACTATTACTTACCATGTCACTATTGCTTACCATTATTATTGTTGTTTCCATTTGATATTACTTATGGAACCATGTGGAGACCCATTGTGGAATAATTTGGTATGACCTATCTTGTTTTTGGCATTTGATTTACTTGCTGAGCATTCTGCTCAATCCTTGCCTTCTAACCTCTTTACAGGTTAGCGTTGGGCTACAAGTTTATGTGGAAGGTTGCAAAAGATTTATAATGAGTTGTGTTTTGTGTTTTGCACATGTACACATTTGTGACTAATGTAATAAAGTTGTTTTTGGTGCTTGTTAGATAAATTGGAGAAGATTTTTTGGAATAGAATGTATGGTTTGATCTAATGGATTATGATTATTAGGATGAAATTTTGAATTGTTGTTACCTCCTAGATGATGGAAAATAAATTTTATAAGCTATGTTGATCAGGTTATCGTGTTTTGATCTTGGATACATATTGCCAAATTTTTTTTATATTATGAAATTACCATCCTCTAGGGGTGTGACACTAAGACTTGCCAAGAAGGCAAGCATACCATGAAAGGATGAAGGGGGAGGTGCCAAAAGCTTCCTAATGAAGCACTAGGCGCCCATTACACCCCATTATGCCCTTCATGTGACTATGGGGATGATTTCTCCCCATTATACCCATTTAGCCAATTCACTCTTCATGACAACTTGTTCTTGGGCCTCATTGGATAATGACCCAAACTTCATTATATGGGCTGATTAAGGCATTGGATCCAATCCAATGCAACTCTAATCCAAATGTGACCAATCTAGGTCAATTTCGGGTCAACCTACCAAAAATAAAGTTTGGCTCCAATAACTCTCTTCCAACTCATCAGACCCATTGGCGCTGACGAAATCTTCCAGATAGATCCAAGCTATCTTCTCAAGGCTTCTGATTAATGCAACGTCAAGAGTCTATTGCGTGTGACCCCGTAGGATCCAAATGACGATGGCAATGATGATAGAACATCATAAGTAGTGAGAGGTATCTAGCAACACATCACTACTGCCCATGTCATTGGACTTAAGTCATCTGGCAACAACTCCTATACAAGCAATGAGGATTCCCATGCATTATAGATCCTTTTGCCTAAACTGATATCCTGCCATTGGATTAGTCACAAGTTTATTAATCCAATCTATTGGTCATGACTCAAACAGTATGGCCATACATTCTTGTCATGCACCAATGAGGTGGGGCGCCCCAAAGTGGATATCATGCTTCCAATTAAGGAAGGGGTAGATCCTGCTATTGGTCATCCATATCTCCATATGACTTATGATATGCCCAATGACAGTCATTTTGGTCACCCATTTATGGAGAGATGTAAGACTGTATTAAAGCATATCCATCATCACATCTAGACATGAATACCTCAAGTCTAAGGATCAATGCAAACCTTTTGCATGTGAGATTGACCAGTTGACTGGAGAAGTCAATCCTCACGATGGGTCACTCCAGTGCATCCAATGCACTTGTATGTCTGCGTTACTATGCCCTGCACCTAATCAGCCCATACACCAGTCTCACATGCACCAAAGTTATCCCATATCGGCTAAGGCACCTTGACTAGGGATTACTTATGAGAATAGATCCAACCAAACTCTTGGGACATTATTTATGCAATTCAATACATCAACGCAGGTAAAGCAATTTGCATAATAACGACCATGCCTTTACCAATAATATCAATTCTATCAAAGTATATTCAAATAATGTCGGATCATGCCCATACATTGGTCTGTAGGGCATAAACACTAACAATTTGAAGCAAAAACTCCTCTTTTCACTCCAATCCGTCCTCTTTATGATTCGTGTGATCCAATTTAGCATATCCTTTTGGCTACGAGTGTTGCCAGGCGCCGCTAGGGTCCAGATACAAATCTCACCCTCTCAGCTTCAATTCAATGCAAGGATGCAATGATAATGGCTTAAACTTGGTGAAATTAATTGCTTTGGTCATGATCTCTTGAAGCCTTAAGGTTAGAGATTCTCTTATAGCCTGATAGAGAAGAAATCAGAGGAGAATTGGTCAACTATCCTTTTGCCAGAATTTGGCTTGATCTTTGTTGTCACGGAGTGTGATCTTTGATACCTTATAAAATGGTTGTATTTTTGGATATCATTTTATATCAAAACAAGACATATTCTATTGTTTTCATATCATAATGAGACTTATTTACTTGCTTAGTTCAGAATCTGGCTTGATCTTTGTTTTCATATTGATCTCCTTGGTCTTTTTGTGTCATATTTATGCTCTTTTGCTTGTTTTTAAGCCCTTTTGTCAAATATTACGGAATCTACACCATTTCTTATTTTTAATGATTTTTAGGTAAAAGTGCCATATTTTGATGAATTTTGAAAGATTTGAACACACCAATGGATTCCAGACGTCGAGACAAAGCCGCCTGTCAATTTTCATGCAAATTGGAGCAAGTTTGAAAAATTACACCTCGGGTGTAATAAATATTATGGTACCGTAATTTCTGCCCTAGAAAGCACAGAAGCAAAATTACGATAGTGCTGTAATAAATATTACACTACCGTAATTTTCACCCAGAAATATAAAGAAGAAATTACGGCATTGCCGTAATATATTTCATGGTACTACAATTTTGGGTCCAGTTTCCCAATTCTTCCGCTGGAAACTTAAAAAAGATGATTTCTCGAGATTTAGGGCACCAAATTGAGATCTGAAAGAAGCTATAAACTCGTCTTAATGAGGAGAATTTTTATCCACTGTCTAGAGAGAAATCTAGGGGGCGTGCCTAGGGCACGGCTTTGCGCCGAGAGGCATAGAGGCCACCTCAGGCCGCGAAATTTACAAGGAAGCTTCATCTGGAGGAGGAGAGGATTCCTCAGAAGTTTCAGAGCAGAACGAGATTGATCGGAAGAGAAATCAATGAAAGAAGAGGCATCGACACTATTCACTCACAAGATTTCGGCTGTAATGAAAATTATAGCCATGCTTTAGTTGATTTTCCCCTTCTTTTCAATTTCTGATCAATCTAAACTATGGTTTATTGTAATTCATCATCCTTGCTAGCTTAGACCTTCTTTTGGGACATGGGGGGTGTAATCCCCTTAATTTTATATGACTAGATAATTTTTATTTCGTCATGATAACTTTACTATGATAATTTTACTTATGTGATGAACGCCTTTAATTCTCCGAAGATTCATATTGTTAGCATGTTTTAGAGTTTTCACGATATGGATCGAGAAGTGATTTGCTTGAGAACTTGGAACCCTAAAATTGAATATTAGGAACTCATCGTAAGAAATTAGGTTTGTTCTTATTTCTCAATTTTAGAAGTACAATGTGTTAGTGTATATGCCCTACAGACCAATGTATGGACTTGGTTCGGCATTCTTTGGATGTACGTTGATAAAATTGATATAATCAATTGAGGCATGGTCGTTATTATGCAGATTGCTTTACCTGTGTTGATGTATTGAATTGCATAATTAATGTCCCATGAGTTTGGTTGGATCCATTCACATAAGACATCCCCAGTCAAGGTGCCTTAGCCGACATGGGACAGCTTTGGTGCATGTGAGACTGGTGTATGGGCTGGTTAGGTGCGGGGCACAGTAACGCAGACATACTGTCACATCCCGTTATCTTAACCCCAAACAAGCAACACAAGTCACAAAGGAACAGGATGTTATCACACAGGATCGATGCACATGCTAAGTAAAACCAAGTTCAGGAAAAGTCGATCTGAAAATTTTTCGAGAATCCACACATTGAATTTCCACAAAACACAAATTCATAAATGTACCTGCCACCACGCAATACTTGCACTAGACATATGCAAGTCAACAGTTATATCAAAACCACATAAAATCCGTAAAATCCATAAATCACGTAAGGGTACCTGCCACCAGGCAATACTTGCACTAGACATATGCAAGTTCACATTTATATCAAATCTGATCGCAAAATACGAATCAACTCGAAATTCAAAGCAAAGCCACAATATCGATTTTATAAACTCAGGGAACTAACATCAATGATTCAAACACCGAAAACAGGCCAAAGCCCTCGGTGACACAAAAATCAAAATCTCAAAACTGCCACAACCGGCAACACTGGTTCACAAAGTTTAGCCATAACCGGCCCCAGTTAACTAAACACCAATAAATCTTATACATTGCACCAGCATAGTTGTAGAAAAATCACAATATCCATAACATACGCTAACTCAGGCAATGCGCCCCTGCTCTACACCTGAAAATAATGAGGGGTGAGCTACACAGCCCAGTGAGTGGATAGTCTCAATCGACCATCCATAACATACACTCAAAGATACATGCAGATTATTTTAAAAATCTTTAGTAGAACATTATGTCAACATATAACTAAAACAAAGAACAGAAAACAAAGAACAGAACTCATATAAACAATTAAATGTACAGACATCACACAAATGTCACCCCAAAGTAACCCAAGTTCTAGAGCCATACTCTAAACTAACTAAACACACCAACCACTTAGTTGTTGTCCAGCATAAATCAAGAGTGACCACTATGGTCCAACCCGGCTCTGGCCAAAGCACTGGGAGAAGCCTGCAAATCACATGCAACACAAACATGGACAGTGTGTAGACTCAAGAGGTAATCCCCATCCGGTCAAGATGTGATACCTTGATCTACACCACCCCATAACACAAAAATCTAAAAGTCTAAGAGTGATGACATCAAGAGGTGGCCCCTGTCCGACCAAGACATGGCACTTTGCTTCAAACACTCGTTCTCCCAAAGGGTTCCTTATCTGGACAACCACTAGACACAACTTATATCTTATTTCACAAAAGTGGACTCCTAAGTGTCAACCAGACTCTAGGATAGTCATTTTCATCACGATAATCACAACAGGCGGCTGAAACATCAACCCCTCACATATCACAAACACAGGGCTGAAATCTCCAACCCCTAACATATCACATATAAACTATCCCCTTGAGTACACAGTTACACTTAGCCTTAGTCCTATCCATAATGGTTACACAGACCACAACACCTAACATTCGAAACCACATATAACCACATAATGTAGTGTAGAGTCCTTAGGTTTCATGCTGATCAGTTTAGTATACCCTTGCTAAGTTATCACCCAAGTTTCACAAACAAGGATACATGGCCATAAATATATAACATGCTGCACATAGAGAAACAATCATGGATCCTATAACATTGTTAGCATTTATCAGGGCATCCATAAAATTAACATTAAACACATAATACTGCATGTAGCCCACGGTTTCTACAACATATTATCTACTTAAACTTTAACCTTAGTTAACAAGAATTTCATGCTCAAGAATCACTGACTTAAAACTACCTAAATTCCATTCAAGAAATATTGTAAAATTCATGTTGCAAGGTTTCGGTTTTCATGAAAGATACACCTTGAGTTTCGGTTTTTAACATGGTAAAATTATCAAGATTTCATGCACAAGAATCACTGACTTAAAACTATCTAAATTCCATACAAGAAATATCGTAAAATTCATGTTGCAAGGTTTCGGTTTTCATGAAAGATACATCTTGAGTTTCGGTTTTTAACATGGTAAAATTTCCAAGAAATCAAATCTATCATCTAGCACAACCAAGTGGATATAATTCAAATAAGACACCCCACTCACCTCTTATCTTGAACCGTGAACACGAAATTCTCTCCACCAAAACTCGTCTAAAGGCCTTGATGTTCTTAGGTTGACGCCACCAAAGGAAGAGAAAACGCCACCAAGCACCAAGGAACGCCGGCCAAGGGAAGAAGGAAGAAGAAGAATTTCGTCCAAGCCTCCAAGGAATCGCCAAAGTTCGTCCAAGCCTTCAAAGAAATCGCCAAAGTTCGTCCAAGCCTTCAAGAAATCGCCAACTTCTTTGCCCTAGCCGTCCGCCCCCCTTTGGATTTTCAGTTTTTTAAATTTTTAAACCCGCTAACTAATTAATTCGAATAGGGTTTATGAATTAACCCACTTACTGATTAATTCAAATTATAAACCCAAGATCCATCTAACTTAAGTGTAAACCCAATAACCCATAATTAATTACTCACTTAAGCGAAAATCCAATAAGGATTTTATTAACATCCAATAAGCTCTAATTAATTAATTACTAGGGTCAAAATCCATTAAGACTTAAATTAATATCCACTAACCCTTTGCTACTAATTTACAAATAACCCCTAAAGGTTTTAGAGATAAAACTCTCCCCCATCCTAGAGTTTACAAAATCAAAACATAGGAAAAATATCACAGCCAATGATTTTATTTAAATCAAAAAAATAAAATATCACAGTCAAAGATTTAAATCAAGAATAATACTTACAAGGACTTAAGATCCTTGGATCTTACACATACAGGTGCATTGGATGCACTTGAGTGACCCACCGTGAGGGTTGACTTGTCTAGTCAACAGGTCAATCTCACATGCGAGAGGTTTGCATTGATCCTTAGACTTGAGGTGTTTATGTCTAGATTTGATGATGGATGTGTTTTGATGCAGTCTTACGTCTCTCCATAAATGGGAGACCAAAACGATTGTCATTGGGCATATCATAAGTCACATAGAGACATGGATGACCAATAAGAGGATTTGCCCCTTCCATTAATTGGAAGTATGATATCCACTTTGGGGCGCCCCACCTCATTGGTGCATGACAGGAATGTGTGGCCACACTGATTGAGTCATGACCAATAGATTGGATTAATAAACTTGAGACTAATCCAATGGCAGGATATCAGTTTAGGCAAAGGGAAATATAATGCATGGGAATCCTCATTGCTTGTTTAGGAGTTGTTGCCATATGACTTAAGTCCAATGACATGGGTAGTAGTGATGTGTTGCTAGATACCTCTCACTGCTTATGATGTTCTATTATCATTACCATCGTCATTTGGATCCTACGGGGTCACACCCAATAGACTCTTGACGTTGCATTAATCAGAAGCCTTATGATCAAGTTATTGGATAGCTTGGATCTATTTGGAAGATTTCATCAGCGCCAATGGGCCTGATGAGTTGGAAGAGAGTTATTGGAGCCAAACTCCATTTATGGCAGGTTGACCCAAAATTGACCATGGTTGGCCACATTTGGATTAGGGTTGCATTGGATTGGATCCAATGGCTTAATCAACCCATGCCATGAAGTTTGGGCTTGCTCATTATCCAATGAAGCCCAATAACAAGTTGTCATGAAGAGAGAATAGGACTCAAGGGTATAATGGGGAGAAACATGAACCATTAGGCGCCTAAGGGCATAATGGGGTCATGTTGGCGCCTATGGCTTCATTTGGAAGTCTTTGGCGCCTTGCGCCTTCTCCTTTGATGGAATGCATGCCTCTATGGCATGTCTTGGGCTGATATGGTGTTTGTGCAATTATGGATAGGTTGAATGAGGTTTATGGTAAAGTCTTGGAGACTTTCCTTGCCTCAAGACTCCTCATCCTAGCCATACACTTATCCCAATCCTAGCCCTTACACAAACCGCCTCTAGCCCTATATAAGAGGCCCCATGCCGCCCCCTCTTGTGGTTTGATTCCTTGGAGGCGTCTGTTGGGGAATGCCGGGTGTAATTTAAAAAATTTGCAGTCCCAGGACGCAGCAGAAGAAGCATTACACCCGAAACACATTCCTTTCCCAAGGATCCATGCGAGAGAGAGAACACAAGGATGTGTTAGGGTTAGTACCTCTATTGCTTGTTAGGATGAAGGTGCCAAGTTGAAGACGCTCACGTGCTCTTCCTCTACAAGTATCCATGCGTCGACCTTCTCAACGTTGCTCCCTTCCACGCTCGGTGCTAGCCTCGGGAAGAGAAGATCACCTCTTGGAATCTCCTTCTCCTTCCTCCTTGCTCTTCACGCCAACTTGTCTCCTTGCTTGGAGACTCTCGGCCAAAGACAAGAGGAAGAGAAGAGAGGGTGGCGCTCCACAAGAAGAAGAGGGCGGCTTGAATTCTAGGGCTTGCGCAACTCCAAGTTGCCTTTTCCTCAAGAAGAATTCTGCACTTGATGTTCATCCAATGATCATTCAATCGTCATTCCAAGAGGGGGCGCATACCCCTTCTTTTATAACCGACCAAGCCAAACCGCCACCTCTCTTTCCTTCTATGCTCTTGGCGCAATTCCTCCAAGGAATTGCCATAAGAGTTCAGCCACATCCTCTCTTGAATAGGCGCAACATGAAGCATGGAAAGAATCTAGCTTCTTGCCTTATCAAGAGAGGTAATTTGAGTTCCAATTCAATTAGGACTTTCCATATATGATTGGCCAAATCATTGCTTGAATAAATCAAGCCATACTTGCCAACATATCAGCCCCACACGTCCAAGATAGTTTCCACTTGAGGAAACAACTTTCCAAAAGGATTCATACACCCCAATTGGCGCAAATTCCATATATGGAATTATTCCATGCGCCAAGTGTATTTCCAACTCCTATTAGGATTCAAACTTGCCTCAATTAGATTTAATCCACAATCCCTAATTGGATTTGGATCTCAACACTAATTAGGCCCATGGAAATAAATCCTTATTGGATTAGGATTTGCGCCCAACACAATGAGCCTTATCCAAATCCAATTCTCTTTAGGATTTGAATCCTAGTTGGATTAGAATTTGCGCCCAACCACTATGGGCCTTATCCAAATCTAATTCTCATTAGGATTTGAATCCTAATTAGATTAGGATTCTCATTTCTAGTAGAATTAGAATTCCAACTCCTAATTGAATTAGGATTCCAACTCCTAGTTGGAATAGGACTCTATTTCCCAATAGGGTTAGGATTCTAACTCCTAATTAAATTAGGATTCCAACTCCTAGTTGGATTAGGATTCCAATTCCTAATAGGGTTAGGATTCCAACTCCTAATTAGATTAGGATTCCAACTCCTAGTTGGATTAGGATTCCAATTCCTAATAGGATTAGGATTCCAACTCCTAATTAGATTAGGATTCGAATCCAACATGGTATATAATCCCTTGTTCAAGTCCAACTTGACTAGGATACATATACAAACTCATGAATCCCAATTGGACTCAGATTCAACCATGAATCTGTCTTGGACTCAGAATAATGAACTCAAATATATTCCAAGATTTCCAGATCATAAAACAACGTCAAGAGTCTATTGCGTGTGACCCGGTAGGATCCTAATGACGATAGCAATGATGATTGAATATCATCATAAGTAGTGAGAGGTATCTAGCAACACATCACTACTACCCATGTCATAGGACTTAAGTCATTATGGCAACAACTCCTAATAAGCAACGAGGATTCCTGTTGCATTACAGATCCCTTTGCCTATGCTGATATCCTGCCATTGGATTAGTCTCAAGTTTATTATCCAATGCATTGGTCATGACTCAATAAGTGTGGCCACACTTTCCTGTCATGCACCAATAAGGTGGGGCGCCCCGAGGTGGATATCATGCTTCCTCGGAAGGAAGGGGCAAATCCTACTATTGGTCATCCATGTCTCTACGTGACTTATGACATGCCCAATGACAGTCGTTTTGGTCTCCCAGTTACGGAGAGACGTAAGACTGTATTAAAGCATACCCATCATCAAATCTAGACATGAATACCTCAAGTCTAAGGATCAATGCAAAACCTCTTGCATGTGAGATTGACTTGTTGACTAGACAAGTCAATCCTCACGGTGGATCACTCCAGTGCATCCAATGCACCTGTATGTCTGCGTTACTGTGCCCCACACCTAACCAGCCCATACACCAGTCTCACATGTACCAAAGCTATCCCATATCTGCTAAGGTACCTTGTCTGGGGATAGCTTTGAAGGACCCCTTTCAAGAGGGGGGCGAAACCCTAAACATGCGCATATGGGAGCTTTTTGCATGGGCGGAAATAGGGCTTCAAGAATCGCATGCATCATATATGATCAACTTGAAGTTGCATATATCTTAAATCGAATCATACCATAGCCATGAGGAAGATGGCGACTTGGAAGTAGAGAACAAAATTGATCTCCTCCAAAAGGCGCGCACACAAGAAGAAGTTGGCTTTCTCCTTGTCGTCCTTTGTGCTAGCAAAGGGCTTCAAGAGTCCTAATCGCTTGAAGGAGAATCCTTGGATGTCTTCTTGGCTTGCCGAATACCTCCTCTTCACTCTCAGCGATGAGACACACTCAAGAGCTCTACTTCGCCCAAGAGAGAAGCATTGAAGCAAAGGCGTTTTTTTCTTGGCTTATGGCGTTGAGGCGTTGAGGCTTCCAAATATGGTAAGCCTTCACTCTCGCGCGTTCACGCTTAGTGAACTAATCAAAACGCCTAATTACTTGAACCATGCGTTCACACTCTTGAACCGGTTCAATTGACTTTGGTTCAACGACCAAATCAAACCAAGACCAAACCAAGACATGCCATGGTCTAAATCTAATATGAACCAAGAAGGTTCAAGATCTAACCATTCATATCCAGATGCACTTGATGTAGGAACCCCTAATTATAGGGGAGAAACCCTAATCATGCGATTCTAACAAGCATGGCGGAAAAAGGGTTTCAAGATCGCATATGAATCTATAAGATCAACTTATGTTATGAAAAGGAATCATACCAACGCCATGGATTTGGAAGTCGGTTTGGAAGAAGAGATCAAACTAGGTCTCCTCCACAAGTCCACACACAAGATGAAGATGCTCACTTCCTTGAGATCTCTTGTGCTAGCAAGACCCTCAAGCCTTCTTGTCGAATGGAAGGGGATGATGAATCTCCTTGTTGCCGAGAGCTTCACTTGCCTAGCCTCTCCTTCTCGTCGTCAACCACACCTCAACGAAATTGTCCAAGGCGTTCAAGAGAAGAGCACAAACGCTTATGCGTTTAGGCGTTTTTGTGAAACCGGCCATGATGACTTTCCATAAATGGAAGCTCATCATGCCATGCGCTCAAGCCAACCTCAAACGCATTTGAGCATTGAACCATGCGTTCACAATTGTGAACCGGTTCAAGCTAAACCGTTTCAATCGACTTTGGTTCATGAACCAAACCGAAATGGCTCAAGCCATGTGGTCTAGACCATATTGAACCCCAAGGCTCATGATCTAACCGTTCATCACCTGATGCCCCTGATCTCTTCGATCTAGCATCATCTCTCTCGATCCAAGCTTACCGATCTCAAGCCCTAATCAATCAAACATGATCAGGCTAGATCTCACTTACAATCAGAGATTAAATCCCCTTAAACTGAACCCAAAGAATTCAGTCCACACGATCTGACTCAAGTAAGCCATATCATCATATTGTGCGACCCTGAGGGTTTCCTCTAAATGTCGGTAACGATAACTTACGTTATCACGATCAGTGAGGGGTATCTAGCAACACATCACTGTCTCCCGATATAAAGGAAAGAGTCTTCCAAGACTACTCCCAAACCAAGGCACAAGTGTGACTCTATTCACAAGGCATACATTTATCCTTTGCCACTGGATGTTCTTATTGGACAAGCATGTCAAGCTTGTAACTCCAATACGATGAGCATGATTAGATCAGATGAACATAGTCATCTGGGTATGGCCATACACTTCCTCAATCATCTCATATAAGGGGGGCCCTTTAGAACATCACACTCCTTAAACAAGGAGACGGCAATCCTTTATCTATCACAAGTGCCCTAACCTGACTCAAGCTCACCATCCAAGATAGTCTATAATCATTATGTTTCAAATGATATTGAACTACCTCAAGACAATGACAATCATCATTTAGAAACACAAGTGATCTCAAGTCAGAGGACATGTGCCACTTGCTGCTTACAAGGATCATTCACATTGTGACAAGCAATGGAATATCCCAGTAGGGTCTGTCCAGTACATCCAATGTACCCATGAGTCTACATCTTATTCCATGCTCGAAGCATCCTATAAGATTAGCACTCATATTAGTCTCAATCATATCAAGGCTGTCTCATGTTCACCAAGATATCTCGACTAAGGACATATAGCCTGTCAGCCTAGCTGAACAGCTTTGAGACATTATTCAGAAGTACACTTATTACAGCAGACAAGGTAACAACCTGAATAACAACCATGCCTTTTATAAACATAAGAGTTTATTACATGATACTTATACAATCCCAAGGCCTCAAACATTAGCCTTAAGGGCATACCCCAACAATCTCCCACTTGCACTTAATCTAATGGTTGAGAAATCTCAAACCCATATTATTACAGTGCTTCTCATGCTTCTGCTGCGCCAGAGGCTTGGTAAGTGGGTCTGCCAGATTGTCATCTGTATGAACCTTGCAAATCTTGATCTCGCCACGATCAATGATCTCCCGGATCAAGTGAAACCGTCTCTGTATGTGCTTGGACTTCTGGTGCGACCGTGGTTCCTTTGCTTGTGCTATAGCTCCAGTGTTATCACAGAAGATAACCAAAGGATCTGCACTCGAAGGAACGACACCAAGTTCTCTCACGAACTTACGAATCCACACTGCCTCCTTGGATGCTTCCGAGGCTGCAACATACTCGGCTTCTGTTGTGGAATCAGCAACAGTTGACTGTTTGAAGCTTTTCCACACCACTGCTCCACCATTCAAGCTAAAAACATAGCCTGATTGCGATCGGAAATCATCCTGGTCCGACTGGAACGAAGCGTCAGTATATCCCTCTATACTGAGTTCTTCCTGACCACCATATATCAAGAACATATCTTTGGTCCTCCGCAGATATTTTAAAATGTTCTTGACTGCAATCCAGTGCGCCAATCCTGGATTACTTTGGAATCGACTGGTCACGCTTAACCCGTAAGCGACGTCTGGGCGAGTACACAACATCGCATACATAATGGACCCAATAGCCGAAGCATAAGGCGTATTGTCCATTTCATCTTTCTCAGTCTGTGTTTGTGGACACTGACTCTTCGAAAGATTCAGACCATGTCTGACTGGAAGATATCCACGTTTAGAATTCTCTAAATGGAATCTCTCCAGGACCTTATCGATGTAAGTACTCTGGCACAGCCCGAGAAGCCTCTTAGATCTATCTCGGTAGATCTTCACACCTAGTACATAGGCTGCTTCTCCTAGATCTTTCATCTGAAAACATTTTCCTAACCATGCCTTAACAGCATGCAGTTCAGGAATATCGTTTCCAATGATCAAGATATCATCGACGTAGAGGATTAGGAATGTAATCACGCTCCCACTAAACCTCTTATATACACACGGGTCATCCTCGTTCTTGATGAAACCAAACTCAGAGATTGATTCATCAAAACGAATGTTCCAGCTCCTTGATGCTTGTTTCAGCCCATAAATGGACTTCTTTAACTTGCATATTTTATGACGATCTGATGGATTAGTGAAACCTTCCGGTTGTGTCATATACACATCCTCATCCAGATTTCCATTAAGGAAAGCTGTCTTCACATCCATCTGCCAGATCTCACAATCGTAATATGCTGCTATTGCGAAAAGAATCCGAATAGACTTAAACATGGCTACAGGTGAGAAAGTTTCATCATAATCTATCCCGTAGATTTGTTTGAAACCTTTCGCAACTAGCCTGCCTTTATAGGTAACCACGTTACCATCCATGTCAATCTTCTTCTTGAAGATCCATTTACAGCCTATAGGGATAACTCCCTGAGGCGGATCAACCAAATCCCAGACCTGGTTATCTGACATGGAGTCCATCTCGGCGCGCATAGCTTCAAGCCATCTCGCTGACTCCGGTCCACTGACCGCATCCGCATAAGTGAGGGGTTCATCATTATCAATGATGTAGACTCCGTCATAGCGCTCAGGCTGTCGACGGATCCTACCCGATCTTCGCGGTTCCCGTGATATCTGAGCCTCAGGTTGTCCAATAACCTGCTCTACCGGCTCAGGCACATCCAACTCTGCTTGACTACTTTGTCCTTCCTCTGGAGTCTCATCCAGCTTTATTTCTCTCCCACTGGCCTCTTGCAGAAGAAATTCCTTCTCAAGAAATACGGCCGTCCGAGCAACAAATACCTTGTTCTCCTTGGGATCGTAGAAATAATAACCCTTAGTTTCCTTAGGGTAACCGACAAAGATACATTTGTCAGATCTGCTCTCTAGTTTCCCAGAGGCGAGCTTTTTGACATAAGCCTCGCAACCCCAGATCCTGATAAATGTCAAGCTAGGCTGTTTCCCATACCATAACTCATATGGCGTCTTTGAAACTGCCTTGGATGGCACTCGGTTTAGTACCTTTGCAGCTGTTTCCAGTGCAAAACCCCAAAAGGAATATGGAAGAGTAGCCTGACTCATCATAGAACGAACCATATCAAGTAGCGTTCTATTTCTCCTCTCGGACACACCATTCCATTGCGGTGTTCCTGGCGGAGTGAGCTGTGAGATAATCCCACACTCTTTCAGATAGTCAGTAAACGCATGACTCAGGTATTCACCACCTCGATCAGAACGAAGTGCCTTGATATTTCGGCCTAGCTGATTTTGTACTTCATTTTTGAACTCTTTGAACTTGTCAAAAGATTCACTTTTATGTCTCATTAAATAGACATATCCATACCTACTGAAATCATCAGTAAAGGTAATGAAGTACTGATAGCCACCTCTGGCATGTTTACCAAAAGGCCCACACACATCACTGTGTATAAGGTCCAGTAAACCTGAAGCCCTTTGACCTTTGTGAGGAAAAGGTGACTTCGTCATTTTACCCATCAAACAAGCTTTGCATGTATCAATCTCCTCATAGGAGAATGATCCCAGCAGTCCATGATCATGCAACCGCTTAATGCGCTTCTCGTTTATATGGCCTAAACGACTATGCCATAACAAGGTGCTGTCATCAGCATACTTGGCTTTCTTATTATCAATATTTTGCATAGAATTGTCCATGTCCAACATGTATAACCCATTGTTAATTGAACCAGTTGCATACACAATATTATCACGAGATAAAACACACTTTGAAATCTTGCATTCAAAGGCAAATCCTTTCCTGACAAGAGCAGGAATAGAGATAATATTCTTTGTGATACTTGGTACAAAATAACAATTGTTTAATTCTAATACAATGCCAGATGGTAAAGAAATGAAATAGTCTCCTACAGCAACAGCAGCAACCCGTGCCCCGTTTCCAACGCGTAGGTCTACCTCATGCTGTCCCACCTGCCTTCTTCTCTTGAGTTCCTGCACATTTGAACAAATGTGAACTCCACATGCAGTGTCCAACACCCATGATATAGAAGAAGATGAAATCATGACTTCCGTCACGTATATACCTGAGCCAGAAGCGATGCTTCCCCTCTTATCTCCTTGGAGCGCTTTACAGTCCTTTTTCCAGTGACCCAGCTGGCCACAGTGGAAACACCTGTTATCCTTCGACCGCTTCACCTTCTGTTTCAGGGCCTTGCTGTAATTCTTGACAGGGGCCTTGCCCTTCTTCCCCTTCTTCTTGTTCCTTGAAGGAACCATCAAGACAGAGGTTGAAGGCTTACCCTTCAGAGTTTCCTCAGTTGTCAAGAGCATATTCAGCAGCTCTGCCGGCGTACAATCGATCTTGTTCATATTAAAGTTAATGATGAACGCATCGAAAGAAGGCGGAAGAGACTGCAGAATAATGTCCACAGCAAGCTCCTGGTTGATGGTATGCCCCAGTTTCTCCAGAGCCTCCTTGTGCCCAATCATCTTGAGCACGTGAGCTCCCACTGGGCTCCCCTCAGCCAGTTTGCTCTGAAAGAAGAGCTTCGTCAGATTATAGCGTTCAGTCCTCGCCTGTGCAGCATACAGCATCTTGAGGTTCGCTATAATTTCTATAGCCGACATGTCCTCATGCTGACGCTGCAGCGGTGGCGTCATAGACGCTAGCATCAGGCAAGCGACATCAATGCTATCATTGACGTGCTTTTCGTAGGCATCCCGAACCGCCCTTGCGGCGTTCGGAGCGGGCTGCGGCGGTATCGCCGTCTCGAGGACATACAGTTTCCTCTCTGCCTTAAGAACAATCTTAAGGTGTCCGAACCAGTCAGAGAAGTTCGGCCCAGCAAACTTCTCCCTTTCCAGTAGGGATCGCACATTGAAGCTCATGGTGTTCGTTGCTGCAGGAATCTACAACAAGCAAGAACAGCAAGGTCAGTATCAATGTTCAGAATCAATCTAGGACTTAAGAAAGATTCTTTTCTCACTATTTTGTCTGACTGAAAAATCCAGTAAACAGTCCGAAAGAGTAACACTCTTTTAGTGAGATGGGATCCAGATTTCATACTTGGTCTCCGCGTCCCGCTCAGGCGAGATAAGATGCACAGAGATGACAAGCACTAATTTCTGGTAGGCTGTCCCAGCCAATCGCCAACCCGTGCGATTCCCCTTCATCTTGGCAATCCAGCAGACTGTGCCAACTGAGTTGGTACAACACAGTCTCTGATCCCAGAGATGGCTGCCTCCATGTGCTACCATATGCGCCACATATGTAGTCTACATGGTCAAGCTGACCCGACCTACTCCCTGGACCACCACGTGCTATGCTGAGCAACGAGAGGGGATAAATCCCAACTCTGTAACACGCAGGTGAAATCCGGCACCGTCTGAAGATAGATGGACGTGCCCACTGAGTGGGTTCAACACGGCTCCAACGATAGTCAGAAAGGTGAGGTTTCGCGTCAGAAGGCTTACGAGCTTGATATGTTAGCGTTGGATTTTAACGGTCTTTTATCTTCTTACTATCAGGCATATCCTATGGCTATAGCAGAAGATAAACTTAAACATGCAACTCTAATTATTTGCAATAAGTAGAAAGCATGATCTTATGTGGTAAAAGCCCATGAACCCTAGTAAGACCTTAATTTTACTTAAGTCTTCACTTGAGCTCCTTGGCATCTCATCTGGTCCAACCTAGGGCCCTAGCGCCAAGAGCACCTCAGGTGCGCCACCAGCTGAATGCCCCTTTATGATGTGTGCATTTGTACTCTTGTCTAATCAAAGTACATTTGATCTATCTAGACAAGGTTGACACACAGGTCAACAACATTTCATAAATTAAAACAATGTGATTCGCAGATCACAAATTAATTTACAATTTAAACCCAGGCACGCAGGCCCCAGCACAGCACACAATAGGGCAACCCACATAAGACTAAATAGACAAGCATCATGGCATCAAATCATCATGTGATCCAATCAAGAAATTAAATTTTGAAAAACCCCATGGCATCAATTTTAATTTCCTTACGAGCCCTACAACCTTACAATGGTCCATTGATAGGGATCCACTCATCCATCTAGTTAGATCCTTTGCCCTTGCATGCACCGAGTCCTAACTGACCCGAGTTGACCTAATGGTCAACCATGCATGCCCCAAGGGCTGAACCACCCCATGAGTTTTTGGCAAGCGGGTGTGACCCCGGGCCTAACTCAAGTGTGTTCAGTAGTTGTCTCAACCAGACCTCGCTACACGCCCTAGATGCAGTCAACCTATAGCCACCTTGTGCTTGCGCATAGGTGCCATTGGGTCAACCCATCTGAGCTGTCAGATGGTCTGATCAGACTTGGATCTAACCTAGTGGTGACTTCAACCCCATCAACCCATCTAAGGGTTTAATGTAGTGGCACCTTAGATCTAATTATGCGCGCAAGATGTAAGGTTTTAGAAAACATTTAGAACATGCGCAATGATACAAACAAACAACATGCTTGCAAATAACCCTTAGATCTAAGGGGGTCCTCTTCAAGGAGGAGCGCATACTTTAGGGGGTCCCCTTCAAGGGGGAGCGCATACTTTATCAAAGCCATGATACAAGCGCAACTTAAAGCATGATATCATGCGCAACTTCATGAAAGCAAGATACATGCGCAACCTCATGAAAACAAGATACATGCGCAACCTCATGAAAACAAGATACATGCGCAACTTCATGAAAGCAAGATACATGCGCAACCTCATGAAAACAAGATACATGCGCAACTTCATGAAAACAAAGCATGCTTCAAGTAAAAGTAAGCGCAACTTGAATGTATGGATCACAAATAAGCAATCATATAGATCATATCAAGAGCCTAGCTCTGATACCAATTGTAGGAACCCCTAATTATAGGGGAGAAACCCTAATCATGCGATTCTAACAAGCATGGCGGAAAAAGGGTTTCAAGATCGCATATGAATCTATAAGATCAACTTATGTTATGAAAAGGAATCATACCAACGCCATGGATTTGGAAGTCGGTTTGGAAGAAGAGATCAAACTAGGTCTCCTCCACAAGTCCACACACAAGATGAAGATGCTCACTTCCTTGAGATCTCTTGTGCTAGCAAGACCCTCAAGCCTTCTTGTCGAATGGAAGGGGATGATGAATCTCCTTGTTGCCGAGAGCTTCACTTGCCTAGCCTCTCCTTCTCGTCGTCAACCACACCTCAACGAAATTGTCCAAGGCGTTCAAGAGAAGAGCACAAACGCTTATGCGTTTAGGCGTTTTTGTGAAACCGGCCATGATGACTTTCCATAAATGGAAGCTCATCATGCCATGCGCTCAAGCCAACCTCAAACGCATTTGAGCATTGAACCATGCGTTCACAATTGTGAACCGGTTCAAGCTAAACCGTTTCAATCGACTTTGGTTCATGAACCAAACCGAAATGGCTCAAGCCATGTGGTCTAGACCATATTGAACCCCAAGGCTCATGATCTAACCGTTCATCACCTGATGCCCCTGATCTCTTCGATCTAGCATCATCTCTCTCGATCCAAGCTTACCGATCTCAAGCCCTAATCAATCAAACATGATCAGGCTAGATCTCACTTACAATCAGAGATTAAATCCCCTTAAACTGAACCCAAAGAATTCAGTCCACACGATCTGACTCAAGTAAGCCATATCATCATATTGTGCGACCCTGAGGGTTTCCTCTAAATGTCGGTAACGATAACTTACGTTATCACGATCAGTGAGGGGTATCTAGCAACACATCACTGTCTCCCGATATAAAGGAAAGAGTCTTCCAAGACTACTCCCAAACCAAGGCACAAGTGTGACTCTATTCACAAGGCATACATTTATCCTTTGCCACTGGATGTTCTTATTGGACAAGCATGTCAAGCTTGTAACTCCAATACGATGAGCATGATTAGATCAGATGAACATAGTCATCTGGGTATGGCCATACACTTCCTCAATCATCTCATATAAGGGGGGCCCTTTAGAACATCACACTCCTTAAACAAGGAGACGGCAATCCTTTATCTATCACAAGTGCCCTAACCTGACTCAAGCTCACCATCCAAGATAGTCTATAATCATTATGTTTCAAATGATATTGAACTACCTCAAGATAATGACAATCATCATTTAGAAACACAAGTGATCTCAAGTCAGAGGACATGTGCCACTTGCTGCTTACAAGGATCATTCACATTGTGACAAGCAATGGAATATCCCAGTAGGGTCTGTCCAGTACATCCAATGTACCCATGAGTCTACATCTTATTCCATGCTCGAAGCATCCTATAAGATTAGCACTCATATTAGTCTCAATCATATCAAGGCTGTCTCATGTTCACCAAGATATCTCGACTAAGGACATATAGCCTGTCAGCCTAGCTGAACAGCTTTGAGACATTATTCAGAAGTACACTTATTACAGCAGACAAGGTAACAACCTGAATAACAACCATGCCTTTTATAAACATAAGAGTTTATTACATGATACTTATACAATCCCAAGGCCTCAAACATTAGCCTTAAGGGCATACCCCAACACTTGATCTCACCGATCTAGCATCAATACTCTCGATCGAAGCTTACCGATCTAAAGCTCTAATCAATCAAACATGATCAGACCAGATCTCACTTACAATCAGAGTCTAAACTCCTTTTAACTGAACCAAAACAATTCAGTCCACACGATCTGACATAAGAAAGCCATATCATCAAATTGTGCGACCCTGAGGGTTTCCTTTAAATGTCGGTAACGATAACTTACGTTATCACGATCAGTGAGGGGTATCTAGCAACACATCACTGTCTCCCGATATAAAGGAAAGAGTCTTCCAAGACTACACCCAAACCATAGCACAAGTGTGAATCAACTTCACAAGGCATGCATGTATCCTTTGCCACTGGATGTTCTTATTGGACAAGCAGGTCAAGCTTGTAACTCCAATATGATGAGCATGATTAGATCAGATGAACATAGTCACCTGGGTATGGCCATACACTTTCTCAATCATCTCATCTAGGGGGCCCCTATAGAACATCACACTCCTTCAACAAGGAGACGGCAATCCTATATCTATCACTAGTGTCCCAACCTGACTCATGATCATTATCCAAGATAGTCTATAACCATTATGTTTCAAATGATATCGAACTACCTCAAAACAATGACAATCATCATTTAGAAACATAAGTGATCTCAAGTCAGAGGACATGTGCCACTTGATGCAAACAAGGATTATTCACATTGTGACAAGCAATTGAATATCCTAGTAGGGTCTGTCCAGTACATCCAATGTACCCATGAGTCTACATCTTATTCCATGCTCGAAGCATCCTATAAGATTAGAACACATATTAGTCTCAATCATATCAAGGCTGTCTCATGTTCACCAAGATATCTCGACTAAGGGCAATACAGCATGTCAGCCTAGCTGAACAGCATTGAGACATTATTCAGAAGTACACTTATTGCAGCAGACAATGTAACAAACTGAATAACAACCATTGCCTTTATAAACATAAAAGTTTATATACATGATACTGATACAATCCCAAGGCCTCAAACATTAGCCTTAAGGGCATACCCCAACAATCTCCCACTTGCACTTAATCTAATGGTTGAGAAATCTCAAACCCATATTATTACAGTGCTTCTCATGCTTCTGCTGCGCCAGAGGCTTGGTAAGCGGGTCAGCCAGATTGTCATCTGTATGAACCTTGCAGATTTTGATCTCGCCTCGATCAATGATCTCCCGGATCAAGTGAAACCGTCTCTGTATGTGCTTGGACTTCTGGTGCGACCGTGGTTCCTTTGCTTGTGCGATTGCTCCAGTGTTATCACAAAAGATAACCAAAGGATCTGCACTCGAAGGAACAACACCAAGTTCCTGAATGAACTTACGAATCCACACTGCCTCCTTGGATGCTTCCGAGGCTGCAACATACTCGGCTTCTGTTGTGGAATCAGCAACAGTTGACTGTTTGAAACTTTTCCACACCACTGCTCCTCTATACTGAGTTCTTCCTGACCACCATATATCAAGAACATATCTTTGGTCCTCCGCAGATATTTTAAAATGTTCTTGACTGCAATCCAGTGTGCCTGACCTGGATTACTTTGGAATCGACTGGTGACGCTTAACCCGTAAGCGACGTCTGGGCGAGTACACAACATCGCATACATTATGGACCCAATAGCCGAAGCATAAGGCGTATTATCCATTTCATCTTTCTCAGTCTGTGTTTGTGGACACTGACTCTTCGAAAGATTCAGACCATGTCTGACTGGAAGATATCCTCTTTTAGAATTCTCTAAATGAAATCTCTCCAGGACTTTATCGATGTAAGTACTCTGGCACAGCCCGAGAAGCCTCTTAGATCTATCCCTGTAGATCTTCACACCTAACACATAGGCTGCTTCTCCTAAATCTTTCATCTGAAAACATTTTCCTAACCATGCTTTAACAGCATGCAGTTCAGGAATATCGTTTCCAATGATTAAGATATCATCGACGCAGAGGACTAGGAAAGTAATCACGCTCCCACTAAACCTCTTATAAACACACGGGTCATCTTCGTTCTTGATGAAACCAAATTCACTGATTGATTCATCAAAACGAATATTCTAGCTTCTAGATGCTTGTTTCAGTCCATAAATGGACTTCTTTAACTTGCATATTTTATGACGAACTGATGGATTAGTGAAACCTTCAGGTTGTGTCATATACACATCCTCATCCAGTTTTCCATTAAGGAAAGCCGTCTTCACATCCATCTGCCAGATCTCATAACCGTAATATGCAGCTATCGCGAAAAGAATCCGAATAGACTTAAACATGGCTACAGGAGAGAAAGTTTCATCATAATCTATCCCGTAGATTTGTTTGAAACCTTTCGCTACTAGCCTGCCTTTATAGGTAACCACGTTACCATCCATGTCTATCTTCTTTTTGAAGATCCATTTACAGCCTATAGGGATTACTCCCGGAGGCGGATCAACCAAATCCCAGACTTGGTTATCTGACATGGAGTCCATCTCGGCTCGCATAGCTTCAAGCCATCTAGCTGACTCCGGTCCACTGACCGCATCCGCATAAGTGAGGGGTTCATCATTTTCAATGATGTAGACTCCGTCATAGCGCTCAGGCTGTCGACGGATCCTTCCAGATCTACGCGGTTCCCGTGATATCTGAGCCTCAGGTTGTTCAATAACCTGTTCAACTGGCTCAGGCTCATCCAACTGTGCTTGACTACTTTGTCCTTCCTCTGGATTCTCATCCAACTTTATTTCTCTCCCACTGGCTTCTTGCAGAAGAAATTCCTTCTCAAGAAATATTGCCGTCCGAGCAACAAATACTTTGTTCTCTTTGGGATCGTAGAAATAATAACCCTTAGTTTCCTTAGGGTAACCGACAAAGATGCATTTTTCAGATCTGCTTTCCAGTTTCCCAGAGGCGAGCTTTTTGACATAAGCCTCGCAACCCCAGATCTTAATAAATGTCAAGCTAGGCTGTTTCCCACACCATAACTCATATGGAGTCTTTGAAACTGCCTTGGATGGCACTCGGTTTAGTACTTTTGCAGCTGTTTCCAGTGCAAATCCCCAAAAAGAGTAAGGAAGAGTAGCCTGACTCATCATAGAACGAACCATATGAAGTAACGTTCTATTTCTCCTCTCAGACACACCATTCCATTGCGGTGTTCCTGGTGGAGTGAGCTGTGAGATAATCCCACACTCCTTTAGATAGTCAGTAAACTCTCGACTTAGGTATTCTCCACCTCGATCAGAATGAAGTGTCTTGATATTTCGGCCTAGCTGATTCTGTACTTCATTCTTGAACTCTTTGAACTTGTCAAAAGATTCACTCTTATGTCTCATAAGATAGACATAACCATATCTACTGAAATCATCAGTAAAGGTAATGAAGTACGAATAGCCACCTCTGGCATGTTTACTAAATGGCCCACACACATCACTGTGTATAAGGTCAAGTAAACTTGAAGCCCTTTGACCTTTGTGAGGAAAAGGAGCCTTCGTCATTTTACCCATTAAACAAGCTTTGCATGTATCAATCTCCTCATAGGAGAATGATCCCAGCAGTCCATGATCATGCAACCGCTTAATGCGCTTCTTGTTAATATGGCCTAAACGACTATGCCATAGCAAGGTGCTGTCATCAGCATACTTGGCTTTCTTATTATCAATATTTTGTATAGAACATTCCATGTCCAACATGAATAACCCATTGTTAATTGATCCAGAAGCATAAACAATATTATCATAAGATAGAGCACACTTTGAAATATTACATTCAAAGGCAAATCCTTTCCTGACAAGAGCAGGAATCGAGATAATATTTTTAGTAATACTTGGAACAAAATAACAATTATCCAGTTCTAGTACAAATCCAGATGGTAATGAGATGAAATAAGTTCCTACAGCAACAGCAGCAACCCGTGCCCCGTTTCCAACTCGTAGGTCCACCTCATGCTGTCCCACCTGCCTTCTTCTCTTGAGTTCCTGTACATTTGAACAAATGTGAACTCCACATGCAGTGTCCAACACCCATGAAATAGAAGAAGAGGATATCATGACTTCAGTCACAAATATACTTGAGCCAGAAGCGATGCTTCCCTTCTTGTCTCCTTGGAGCACTTTACAGTCCTTTTTCCAGTGGCCTAGCTGGCCACAGTGGAAACACCTGTTGTCCTTCGACCGCTTGACCTTTTGTTTCAGAGCCTTACTGTAGTTCTTGACAGGGGCTTTGCCCTTCTTCCCCTTCTTCTTGTTCCTGGAAGGGAACATTAAGACAGAGGTTGAAGGCTTTCCCTTCAGAGTTTCCTCAGTAGTCAAGAGCATATTCAGCAGCTCTGCCGGAGTACAATCGATCTTGTTCATATTAAAATTAATAATGAACGCATCGAAAGAGGGCGGGAGAGACTGCAGAATAATGTCTACAGCAAGCTCCTGATTGATGGTATGCCCCAGTTTCTCGAGAGCCTCTTTGTGCCCAATCATCTTGAGCACGTGAGCTCCCACTGGGCTCCCTTCAGCCAGTTTGCTCTGAAAGAAAAGCTTAGTCAGATTATAGCGTTCAGTCCTCGCCTTTGCAGCATACAGCATCTTGAGGTTTGCTATAATTTCTATAGCAGACATATCCTCATGCTGACGCTGCAGCGGTGGCGTCATAGACGCTAGCATCAGGCAAGCGACATCAATGCTATCATTGACATGCTTTTCATAGGCATCGCGAACCGCCCTTGCGGTGTTCGCAGCGGGTTGAGGCGGCACAGCCGTCTTGAGGACATACAGTTTCCTCTCTGCCTTAAGAACAATCTTAAGGTGTCCGTACCAGTCTGAGAAGTTTGGCCCAGCAAACTTCTCCCTTTCCAGTAGGGATCGCACATTGAAGCTCATGGTGTTCGTTGCTGCAGGAATCTACAACAATGCAAGAACAGCAAGGTCAGTATCAATGTTTAGAATCAATCCAGGACTTAAGAAAGATTCTTTTCTCACTATTTTATCTGACTAAAAAATCCATTAAAACAGTCCGAAAGAGCAACACTCTTTTAGTGAGATGGGATCCAGATTTCATACTTGGTCTCCGCGTCCCGCTCAGGCGAGATAAGATGCACAGAGAGTACAAGCACTAATCTCTGGTAGGCATTCCCTGCCAATCGCCAACCCGTGCGATTCCCCTTCATCCGGGCAATCCAGCAGACTGTGCCAACTGAGTTGGTACAACACAGTCTCTGACCCCACAGATGGCTGCCTCCATATAGCTACCATATGCCCCATATGTAGCCTACATGGTCAAGCTGACCTGACCTACTCCCTGGACCACCACGTGCTATGCTGAGCAACGAGAAGCGATAAATCCCTTCTCTGTAACACGCAGGTGAAATCACACACCGTCTGAAGATAGATGGGCGTGCCCACTGAGTGGGTACAACACGGCCCCAACGATAGTCAGAACAGTGAGGTTTCGCGCTAGAAGGCATTACGTGCTTGATATTTTAGCGTTGGATTTTAACGGTCCTTTTTATCTTCTTACTATCAGGCAAATCCTATGGCTATAGCAGAAGATAAATAAGTCATGCAATTCTAATTATTTAGAAAATAAAAGAAAGCATGGATCTTATGTGGTAAAAGCCCATAGAGCCTAAGTAAGACCTTAAATCAACTTAAGTCTTCACTTGCTCTTCTTGGGTCTTTTGCATCTCATCTGGTCCAACCCAGGGCCCTAGCGCTCATGGCAGCTCAGGTGCGCCCACCAGCTGAATGCGCCTCTGCGATGTGTGCTTTTGTGCTCTTGTCTAATTAAAATACATTTTAATCTATCTAGACAAGCTTGACTCGCAGGTCAATTATACAGTAAATTAATTAAAAATGTGATTCGCAGATCACAAAAAATAATAATTTACAATTTACCAAGCTCGCAGGCCCCAGCACAGCACACATTAAAAGGGCAACCCACATAAGATTAAATAAACAAGCATCATGGCATCATTCAATCAACATGTGATCCATTACAAAGAAAATAAAATTTTGAAAACCCATTGGCATCAATTTTAATTTTCTTATCTGCCCTACAACCTTACAACGGTCCATTGATAGGGATCCACTCATCATATCTAGTTAGATCCATGCCCTTGCATGCACCAAGTCGTAACTGACTCGAGTTGACCTCATGGTCAACCATGCATGCGCCAAGGGCTGAACAACCAACATGAGTTCTGGCAAGCGGGTGTGACCCCGGGCCTAACTCATGTGTGTTCACTGGTTGTCTCAACCAGACCTCACTACACGCCTGTGATGCAATCGACCTATAGCCACCTCGTGCTTGCGCACAGGTGCCATCAGGTCGATCCATCTAGGCTGTCAGATGGTCTGATCAGACTAATTTGATCTATACTAGATGATGCTTTCAACCCCATCAACCCGTCTAAGGGTTTACAATAGGCGCATCTTAGATCTAATCATAGGCGCGCAAGTTAAGTTTTGATAAAACAACATGAGCCAAGCACCAACAACAAGTTATGCGAAAGCATGAAGAAACTATTAGATCTAAACACTTGCGCAAGCATGGATCACAAGAGCAAACATAGCAATCATATTAGCATGCATAAATCCTGCTCTGATACCAATTTGAAGGACCCCTTTCAAGAGGGGGGCGAAACCCTAAACATGCGCATATGGGAGCTTTTTGCATGGGCGGAAATAGGGCTTCAAGAATCGCATGCATCATATATGATCAACTTGAAGTTGCATATATCTTAAATCGAATCATACCATAGCCATGAGGAAGATGGCGACTTGGAAGTAGAGAACAAAATTGATCTCCTCCAAAAGGCGCGCACACAAGAAGAAGTTGGCTTTCTCCTTGTCGTCCTTTGTGCTAGCAAAGGGCTTCAAGAGTCCTAATCGCTTGAAGGAGAATCCTTGGATGTCTTCTTGGCTTGCCGAATACCTCCTCTTCACTCTCAGCGATGAGACACACTCAAGAGCTCTACTTCGCCCAAGAGAGAAGCATTGAAGCAAAGGCATTTTTTTCTTGGCTTATGGCGTTGAGGCGTTGAGGCTTCCAAATATGGTAAGCCTTCACTCTCGCGCGTTCACGCTTAGTGAACTAATCAAAACGCCTAATTACTTGAACCATGCGTTCACACTCTTGAACCGGTTCAATTGACTTTGGTTCAACGACCAAATCAAACCAAGACCAAACCAAGACATGCCATGGTCTAAATCTAATATGAACCAAGAAGGTTCAAGATCTAACCATTCATATCCAGATGCACTTGATCTCACCGATCTAGCATCAATACTCTCGATCGAAGCTTACCGATCTAAAGCTCTAATCAATCAAACATGATCAGACCAGATCTCACTTACAATCAGAGTCTAAACTCCTTTTAACTGAACCAAAACAATTCAGTCCACACGATCTGACATAAGAAAGCCATATCATCAAATTGTGCGACCCTGAGGGTTTCCTTTAAATGTCGGTAACGATAACTTACGTTATCACGATCAGTGAGGGGTATCTAGCAACACATCACTGTCTCCCGATATAAAGGAAAGAGTCTTCCAAGACTACACCCAAACCATAGCACAAGTGTGAATCAACTTCACAAGGCATGCATGTATCCTTTGCCACTGGATGTTCTTATTGGACAAGCAGGTCAAGCTTGTAACTCCAATATGATGAGCATGATTAGATCAGATGAACATAGTCACCTGGGTATGGCCATACACTTTCTCAATCATCTCATCTAGGGGGCCCCTATAGAACATCACACTCCTTCAACAAGGAGACGACAATCCTATATCTATCACTAGTGTCCCAACCTGACTCATGATCATTATCCAAGATAGTCTATAACCATTATGTTTCAAATGATATCGAACTACCTCAAAACAATGACAATCATCATTTAGAAACATAAGTGATCTCAAGTCAGAGGACATGTGCCACTTGATGCAAACAAGGATTATTCACATTGTGACAAGCAATTGAATATCCTAGTAGGGTCTGTCCAGTACATCCAATGTACCCATGAGTCTACATCTTATTCCATGCTCGAAGCATCCTATAAGATTAGAACACATATTAGTCTCAATCATATCAAGGCTGTCTCATGTTCACCAAGATATCTCGACTAAGGGCAATACAGCATGTCAGCCTAGCTGAACAGCATTGAGACATTATTCAGAAGTACACTTATTGCAGCAGACAATGTAACAAACTGAATAACAACCATTGCCTTTATAAACATAAGAGTTTATATACATGATACTGATACAATCCCAAGGCCTCAAACATTAGCCTTAAGGGCATACCCCAACAAGCTTATGAGAATGGATCCAATCCAAACTCCTGGGACATTATTTATGCAACTCAATACATCAACGCAGGTAGAGAAGTCTGCATAATAACGACCATGCCTTTATTGATTATATCAATTTCATTAATTCTATCGAAGTACATTCAAACAATGCCTGACCATGTCCATACATTGGTCTGCAGGGCATATACACTAACAGTGAGGATACATAGAGAGGCGTGAGCAAGGGCAAAGGGCGACAACTTGAAGGTGGCACAACCCTTCTTCCTCCTTGAAGCCGCAAGCCTTCTTCTCCTTTTTCACCTCTTGGCGCAACTTGGAGAAGGGCTTGGTGGCGACATCTCTTCTTCCTCTTCCTAAGGGCCGAAACTCATCCTCTTCCTTTTCTCTTGGAGAAAGGAGAACAAGGAGTTGGCGATATCTTCTCTTGCACTTGGCGCAACTTCCTTTAAGCTGGCGCAAGTGAAGTGAAGGAACCACTTAAGGCTTGATTCTCTTCCCGAGGCTAGCACCAAGCGAGGAAGGGAGCAACGTTGAGAAGGTCAATGTGTGGATACTTGTAGAGGGCGAGCACTTTAGCACCTTCAACATGGTTTCAACAACTAGACAAGCAAAAGAGGTACATCTCTAACACTTCCTTGTGTTTTCTCTCTCGCATGGATCCTTGGGAACGGAATGTGTTTCAGGTGTAATGCTTCTTCTGCTGTGTCCTAGGACTGCAAAAATTTTAAATTACACCCGACATTCCCCAACAGTGGTATCAAAGCTACTTGCAAGAAACACAAGGTGTACACATGCTTGTATGAAAACTTTTCAAAAAATTTTCTTTCATCCATGCGCGTTTCAACTAGATGACGTTTTTCATTCAAAACTTATCTTATCAATTTTATGGCTGATTTTGGATTAAGTTTCTAATTGATTTAAGATCAAAGGCGCACGTAATTTTGTCAAGTAGGACGGGCATTGTGTCTTCGGACTGGCCGGGTCTCTTGATCTGACAAAATTGCTAGCTGATAGGATCTAGAAATCATGATGAAACTTGATCTTGATTTTGGCATAAAATATGTTGAGAGAGTGCTTTGGATGATGATGGCGCATAAGGAACTAAAAATTGATTATGCTCGGTTTTCAATTTTTACATGCGCCACTTGCCTCTTGTTTGGGTTGATATGGTCATAGTGAGTGCCCTCTCTTGTTGTGATGTGGAAGAATGTTTCCACCTGTGATGAATGCTTGTAAAAACTTTATGCCACTTGCATGTGGCTCTCTGCCCTATCTTGATGTAATGTTTTCATGTATTCTCTCATCTTGTTTTTAGAATAGTTGTAGAGTAGTTTGCTTAAGATAGGTTAAGGCTTCATCAAGACAACAAGGTGTCTTCTTCAACCGGATCTTGGAGGCGCCAACTTTGGAAGCTTGGTGATGGATTGGCGGTTGAAGGAAGGATACATGCTTTCGGCTTATGGCATAGGCTGATTTGCTTGAGGGACTCACAACCCTTGGATGCATGATAACATATCACTTGGCTCTAATAAGTTATATGTATAAAAAGGGCTATGACCATATCGACCATAATTGCGTGCCTGTGATGGTTTATTATTCTGTCCTTAGCATGCCTATGATGTTTTTCCTTTTGCTGCCACAACCATAGGAAAACCGCATGCTAGAAAAGAATAAAACAAACATGCAAAAACTCTCTTTGAAATATCAAGTCGATAGCCTTCTGATGTGTAGCCCTCTTCAAACCACCGATCGATGGACTGTGAACTGTTTCTCACCCTCATGAGACACACTCATCTATCTTTGGAAGGCGTGTGGTGACAATATGCATCTTAGTCTGCCACAAGTGTAGACGTGCCCTCGCGAGATGCATGTTGGCCCTGGGCATAACAATCAGGTTAGACTTGACTGGTTTTCATATGTCATTGACATGATGAAACACTAGAGGTAGCCGTTGAGAGGATAGGGTTCTGTGCTGTATCTAGCCCTCGCTGGACACAGGGCGCCTAGTCTGTCTTAACTAAGAGGAGTTGTGCGCGGCACAATTGACTAGCATGCCTACCTAAGGAAGCATGGGACTCTCTGTGCACCCCAACTCACTCTCGTGAATCGCGGAGACCTCATGTGAAATTAGGATCCTACTCACTTATTTCCATGTTGAGGTTTTGAGAGTTATCAACTTGTATGGAAATAATGGGAGCATAGCATTTAAAGTCCTTGTTAAATTCTTTGTCATAGTACTTATTTTACTTATTTGCTTATTGTAGATGATGGCATCTCCTAACCTTAGATTGAAACTTTACAAAAATAAACTGGATGGAACAAATTGGATAAAGTGGTTTAGAATTTTGTCCAAAATACTAGAACAAGAGAATAAGGTGCATCTTCGTGAAAGACCCCCATCCCAGCCCAGTATATACTTTTGTACAGGGTGGGAGTGGAATGTCTATCTTGAATATTGTGAAGATAACAAACAATACACTGCTCTTGTCTTAGAGTGCATGACCCCAAAGGTCTAGGTTGAGTGTGATGAGATGGGGATTTATGATCTTATCATACATCTCAGAGGTCTCTTCTCACCTTGCTCTCTAAACAGTGATCAGGAAAGTTCTGTTGGATCTTCAGAATGGTTGCCTAAATCCAGAAATGACCATGATTCTGGTTCTTTGAAGCCAAAACTTCTAAAGAGAGGGAACACATGGACATTTCAGGATGGATTAAGGCCCACGAAAAGCATGGCACATAAGAAGGGATGTAATCCATCTACTTCAGGTATTTTGTTACCGAGGTCTTTATGTCTATTTCTTATTCATGGGTACTAGGTACCGCATGTAGAGCTTACATATGTTCTTCATATGCAGTGGCTCAAAAGAAGTAGGACAATGATGCTTGGTGGGATCGACTCTCGAGTCAGGGATGGAGCATTGGATGCTGCTATTAATATCATCTCACTACCTTCAAGACTTCATCTAGAACTTTGCTATTATGTATCAGCTTATGTATTAAAACATCATATCCATTCCTTTGGAAAGGATTTCAGTTTGAAATAATAAATGACATTGTTTGTTCACATCTGGGATGTTCTATTAAAGTGATACAATTGATAATAGTTTGTAGTTCTATGTGTAACACTGAATAGATCAAATATAATGATCAACACTTTCACATGGCATTGTCACTTAGCCCATGAAAACAAGTCTATGAACTTTGGTGGTCATCATCCTCTTGGATTGTGATACAAGTGAGTCTTGTTTAAAAGGACAAAGGTGACAGTTGCTGCCTTCATCTCAAAAGGTGGAAGGGGCAAAGACTTGTTGGATCTATTACACAGCAATGTGTGTGGACCCAAGGAAACAAGCATCAAAGGGTGTTGTATACTTCATTAGGTGTGGACATAACTTATCCAACCTAAGAACTTTGGAGAAATCCAAGAAGTTCAGAAATGAAGTATTGAATCAAATTAAAGGATCTATTAAAGCACTTTGATTGGATCAAGGTGATAAGTGGAAAATTTGATGACTATCCTAAGGAGTGTGGGGTTATCTCACAGCTTACTAGGAACACCACAACTGTGTGGTGAATTTCAAAGAATGAAAGAGGAACACATTGGATGTAGTTCCATCTTTGAACAGTCATGCAAATTTACCATTTTGACCATGCAAACAGATGTACTGTCACTCCATTAGAAAGTGTGTCTAAAATAGCATTTGAATTGAGAGCTGCAAGTATCCCATTTCATCTAAGGAATTGGGAATGGATATGCAGTCATTTCAAAAGTGTGTGTTTGTGGGGCACTATAGAGTGCTGTTTCTATCCCAATGAGAACAAATAATTTGTTGCTCAAACTGCTGTCTTTCTTGAGGAGATGTTTCTTTTGAAAGAAGCTAGAGGGAGTAGATTTGATTGGGATGAGGTCCATAATCAACCACAAACAATTAGACACAAATGGAGAATAGAATCTCACATACAGGTTGAAAGTCAACCTGAGGTTCAAGTAACACAGGAACCACATAAGTTTGGATGGATTCAAAATGCTGTTGTGAGAATGATGAATTTTTCATCAAGCATGAACCTAAGACTTTTGAGAAAACGAAAGCGGTATGTGGACCAGATTCCAAGAAATAGCTAAGCGCCATGAGAACCGTAATGGACTCCATGTCTGCTAATCAAGTATGAGACTTAGTTGAGCCGCCAAAGGGGTAACACCCATAGGCTGTAAATGGATCTTCAAGGAAGATAGACATGGAAGGTAACAGTGTTACCTATAATGGCAAGCTAATGAATGAAATTTCAGGCAAGTCCACTGGGTGGATGGTGATGAAATTTTTCACCAATAGCTATGTTTGAGTCCATTAGGTATCTGCTTGTTATAATTGCATTTTCTGTCATGGCATATCGTTATGTGAGATTGCTTTTCTTGATGGATGTCTGGGAGACGATGTCCATATGGAAATAGCTGAAAGGTTTTTCATATCAAGGCCATAAAGATATGCATGAGCTTATGCAAGCATCTCGAAAGGAACCTGTGATTACGAGAAGAACAGTGGGAGCACCATAATAATTCTTGTTCTATATGATTGCCGATATTCTCCTCAGATGAAATGACATCCCAGCTCTTCACGGGGTGAAGTTAAGGCTTGGGAAGTATTTCGAGAAGAATGATCTAGGGAATGCAGCCTATATCCTTGGCATAGGAATCTATAGGGATTCAAGAAAGTCATTGCCCTTTAGTCAATCTACGTTTATCCAAGAGATACTGGAGATGTTCATATTAGATGATTCCAAAAATTGATATCTTCCAGGAAGACATGGTCTGATTCTCTCAAAGGTGCTATGTCCTTTGACACAGCTAGAGAGTAGTAACATGAGTCTATAATTTTGTGTACATTAGGTACATGATAGATCATGTTTTGTGCAACATGCACAAGACCATGTGTGGCGAATGCTTGGACCATGGCCAGTAAATTTCAATCAGATCCTAGTGTTTGACACTAGATAGCTATGAAAGCAATCCTTAAATACTTTGGAAGTACAGAGGATTGAGGTATAGTCTGTGATAGATAGGAAGAACTTTGTGTACAGGGGTACACTGATACTTCGTTCCAGTCTAATGACTATAGTTCACAGCCAAGATTTGCATTTTGCCTTGTTGTGGTGTTATGTGCTGGAAGAGCATTAGACAAACCACAGTGGCAAATTCTACAATTAAGGCTGAGTACATTGTGACTTCTTGTGGCAGCTAAGGAAGCAGCTTCATTCACTTGAACTTGATTTAGTCCCTGGTGCTTGATGGTCCAGTATAATTTTTACTGGGCTGTAGCATAAATAAAGGAACTTAGCACTCAAGTATGTACTGCAGCAATATCATCTGATCTTGGAGATCATGGATAAAAATGATGTTCAAATTTGTGAAATAAACACAGATAGCAATCTGGGATGCCCACTGACATAGCCTCTGGCGCAGCGGAAGCTAAATAGGTCATACTAGAGACGTGGGACTGACTGACATCAGTTACCCTTGGTCTTAGTGCAAGTGGGAGATTGTTAGTGTATATGCCCTGCAGACCAATGTATGGACTTGGTCCGACATTCTTTGGATGTACTTTGATAAAATTGATATAATCAATTGAGGCATGGTCATTATTATGCAGATTGCTTTACCTGCGTTGATGTATTGAATTGCATAATTAACGTCCCATGAGTTTGGTTGGATCTATTCACATAAGACATCCCCAGTTAAGGTGCCTTAGCCAACATGGGACAGCTTTGGTGCATGTGAGACTAGTGTATGGGCTGGTTAGGTGCGGGGCATAGTAATGCAGACATACAAGTGCATTGGATGCACTGGAGTGACCCACCGTGAGGATTGACTTGTCTAGTCAACAGATCAATCTCACATGCGAGAGGTTTGCATTGATCCTTAGACTTGAGGTGTTCATATCTAGATTTGATGATGGATGTGTTTTGATGCAGTCTTACGTCTCTCCATAAATGGGAGACGAAAACGATTGTCATTGGGCATATCATAAGTCACATAGAGACATGGATGACCAATAGGAGGATTTGCCGCTTCCATTAATTGGAAGTATGATATCCACTTTGGGGCGCCCCACCTCATTGGTGCATGACAGGAATGTGTGGCCACACTGATTGAGTCATGACCAATAGATTGGATTAATAAACTTGAGACTAATCCAACGGCAGGATATCAGTTTAGGCAAAGGGATATATAATGCATGGGAATCCTCATTGCTTGTTTAGGAGTTGTTTCCATATGACTTAAGTCCAATGACATAGGTAGTAGTGATGTGTTGCTAGATACCTCTCACTATGTATGATGTTCTATCATCATTGCCATCGTCATTTGGATCCTACGGGGTCACACGCAATAGACTCTTGACGTTGCATTAATCAGAAGCCTTATGATCAAGTTATTGGATAGCTTGGATCTATTTGGAAGATTTCATCAGCGCAAATGGGCCTGATGAGTTGGAAGAGAGTTATTGGAGCCAAACTCCATTTATGGCAGGTTGACCCGAAATTGATCATGGTTGGTCACATTTTGATTAGGGTTGCATTGGATTGGATCCAATGGCTTAATCAACCCATGCCATGAAGTTTTTGCTTGCTCATTATCCAATGAAGCCCAATAACAAGTTATCATGAAGAGAGAATAGGGCTCAAGGGTATAATGGGGAGAAACATGAACCATTAGGTGCCTAAGGGCATAATGGGGTCATGTTGGCGTCTATGGCTTCATTTGGAAGTCTTTGGCGCCTTGCCCCTTCTCCTTTGATGGAATGCATGCCTCTATGGCATGTCTTGGGCTGATATGGTGTTTGTGCAATTATGGATAGGTTGAATGAGGTTTATGGTAAAGTCTTGGAGACTTTCCTTGCCTCAAGACTCCTCATCCTAGCCATACACTTGTCCCAATCCTAGCCCTTACACAAACCGGCTCTAGCCCTATATAAGAGACCCCTTGCTGCCCCCTCTTGTGGTTCGATTCCTTGGAGGCGTGAGGATACATAGAGAGGCGTGAGCAAGGGCAAAGGGCGACAACTTGAAGGTGGCACAACCCTTCTTCCTCCTTGAAGCCGCAAGCCTTCTTCTCCTTTTTCACCTCTTGGCGCAACTTGGAGAAGGGCTTGGTGGCGACATCTCTTCTTCCTCTTCCTAAGGGCCGAAACTCATCCTCTTCCTTTTCTCTTGGAGAAAGGAGAACAAGGAGTTGGCGGCATCTTCTGTTGCACTTGGCGCAACTTCCTTGAAGGTGGCACAAGTGAAGTGAAGGAACCACTTAAGGCTTGATTCTCGTCCCGAGGCTAGCTCCAAGCGTGGAAGGGAGCAACGTTGAGAAGGTCGACGTGTGGATACTTGTAGAGGGCGAGCACTTGAGCGCCTTCAACATGGTTTCAACAACTAGACATGCAAAAGAGGTACATCTTTAACACATCCTTGTGTTTTCTCTCTCACATGGATCCTTGGGAAAGGAAAGTGTTTTGGGTGTAATGCTTCTTCCGCTGCGTCCTGGGACTGCAAAAATTTGAAATTACCCCCGGCATTCCCCAACACAATGCCATGTTAATAATCTGAATTTAGGATCGAGTTAATGTGATAAACGTGATGATACTGTGAGAGATCAAGTATCGGATCGTTGGATAACCATAAGTAGAATCTGTGTTGAGATTCGGATGCATGAAAGTGATCCTTGAGTTTCCACTTGAGATGATTGACTTAGAATTCGGATGCACGAGAGTGATCCTTGAGTTCTTTGTCAATGACTTACTAACATTGAATAAATCCTGCATGAGAGTGAGGATTAGTTTCTTTGTAAATCGTCTGCGCGAGAGCGAGATAATTTCTTTATGAAGTAAATTACATCTTTATCATAATAAGATTAGACTGAAGAACACATATTTATATCTAGTCATGGAAACTTAGGTGGATGAAACCCTAGTCCCAGTTTCTCTCTTAGATATTTTGTGCACTTTCCTATCGTTTACTTGCATCATATTCGATTTGCTTAGCTAGTGAGAAAACAACTATTTGGTACTTAACACATAGGTCTCTGTGGTTTGATATCTTTTATTACTTCGAAGTATCCGTACACTTGCGGAATACAACAAGTTTTTGGTGCCGTTGCCGAGGACCTTGGTTTTTGTCAATATTGAAAATATTGAAAGTATTGCTAGACTAGGTTTTGTTGTTTATTTTCTATTATTTTGAGTTATTTTATCAGTTTACTTGCGCATGCACATCAATCTTTGATCAGGACCTCTTGTTCCTTTTGATCCTGAAATTAACAAAACTATTAGATTGCGCAGGAAGCTTAGATTTGCAGAGGAAAGAGAAGAAGAAGCAATCATGGCTGAGAGAATATCATTGCGTGACTATGCTGCCCCAAATCCCCAAGGGATTCGCTCTAGTGTTACTAGGCCAACCATTGATGCCAACAATTTTGAGATCAAACCAGCCTTCTTGTCTATGATTCAATAAAACCAGTTTGGAGGAGCACCTCTTGAAGATCCTAATATCCATCTATCTCTTTTTCTTGAATTGTGTGATACTATTAAAATTAATGGCGTTTATGATGATGCACTGAAATTGAGATTGTTTCCTTTTTCCCTTAGGAACCGAGCACGTGATTGGCTTCATTCACAGCCGTCAGGGACATTCACTACTTGGGATTAGCTTTCTAACGCTTTTCTGATGAAATACTTCCCACCTAGCAAGACCATCCAACTGAGAAATCAAATTACTAATTTTTCACAAAAGGATGAAGAGTCTTTGAGTGAAGCATGGGAGCGATTTAACGAATTGCAACGGAAGTGTCCTCACCATGGCTTAGAGAAATGGGTTTTGATTCAGACTTTTTATTATGGTCTTCTTTATAACACCCGACTTACTGTTGATGCTGTTGCAGGTGGATCCCTTATGAACAAGGCCATGGAAGAAGCCTATACATTGATTGAAGAGATGGCCTTAAATCATAACTAGTGGACTACTGAGAGAGGAGTTCTTTATCACCCTCCACATGGTAAGACTGATAGTGATTGCTGGTGCACATTGGCTGAGAAGGTAGATTCTTTATGCAATCGTTTTGATACTTTTCAAATGTAAACTACTATTGTTTCTTCTGTTACATGTGAAATTTGTGGAAATCATGGGCACTATGCTGAAGTGTGTAAGATTATTGTTGATAGGGGTGAGGAACAAGTGAATGCAGTAGGGGGTTACAATCAAGGTAGATCTAATGACCCTTATTCTAGTACCTACAACCCTGGTTGGAGAAATCACCCAAATTTATCTTAGAAGAGCAACAATCATGCTGGAGAACCGAATGAAAATAGGGGGTACCAACAGACACAATAAAATCCGAATCAACCCAAAACCCTAATCTAGAGGATAAGTTTGCACAATTTTTGGGAGCCTAGAAAAAACAAAATGATGATGTGAATGAGATTTTGAAACAAATCAATTCTAGACTAGATAGTGTTTTTGCTCACAATAAGATTTTAGAGTCACAGATAGCACAACAAGCTAGTACTTCATATAGACCCCTAGGGAAATTGCCTGCCAAACCTGAACCTAACCCTAGGGAACATTGCAATGCTATCACAACTAGGAGTGGAAAACAGTTAGAAGATCCCAGGGGACCATTAGATGATGATGAGAAAGAGCCTAGTGTTAGACCTAGCAGTGAACCAGTTTTGGAATCACAAACTACATATGTACAGTCCCATTCTAAGAGGGATGAGTCTTCACAGAATGGTGATTTGCCTTCTAAGGTTGATATTCCTAAACCTAGTTCACCACCATCATATAGGCCACCTATACCTTTTCCCCAGAGGATTGTTCAAGCCAAGTTAGACAAGCAGTTTAGTAAATTTCTTGATGTTCTTAAAAAGCTTTACATTAACATTCCATTCACTGAAGCTTTATCTCAAATGCCTTAATATGCAAAATTTTTAAAAGAGATCTTGTCTGACAAAAGAAAGATAGAGGACTATGGTACTGTGACATTAACTGAGGAATGTAGTGCTATTATCCAGAACAAATTGCCACCGAAATTAAAAGATCCAGGTAGTTTCTCTATACCTTGTTATATGGGAAGTATGGCTTTTGACTGAGCCTTATGTGATTTGGGTGCCAGTGTAAGCCTAATGCCACTATCTATTTGCAGGAAACTAGACATTGGAGAGCTTAAACCAACCTCAATATCTTTGCAACTTGTTAATTCATTAGTAAAATATCCGGTTGGTATCTTAGAAAATGTTCCAGTTCAAATTGGTAAGTTTTTCATATCAGCAGATTTTGTGGTTCTTGAAATGGAAGAAAGTTCTAAAAATCCTATTATTCTTGGTAGACTATTTTTAGCCACAGCTGGTGCAGTCATTGATGTTAGAAAAGGAAAACTCACTTTTGATATCTGTGATAATACAATTGAGTTTGATTTAACTGATTCATTGAAAAAAGCATCACACTCAGGATCATGTTGTAGAATTGATATAATTGATGATTTTGTTAGTGATGTGCCTAATTTATTTGATGATCCTTCTGATAATGAAACTGACATATCATCTGAGTATGTGAATAAAGAATTTTAGGAGAAAGCAGCAAAGAAGAAGAAGAGACGAAGGAGAAAGGGAAGATCAAGGCTGCTTGAGAAAGGAAAAAGATTCTTGAGTAAAATTAGACACTGTTTCATGAATGAGCCTTATGTTCCTAGAAGCCATGAAAAAAACACTAAGAAATCAATATGGCAACTGAAGACACACCCACGATCAAATCAGAGTGTTGAACGATCAAACTAATGACCGAAAGTTAGCGCTTCTTGGGAGGCAACCCAAGCACTCTTTTGTTTTTCTTATTTTTCTCTTAATTTTTATTTTAGTTGCATACTAACTTTTATTTTTCTCTTTGTAGGTGAATCAAAAATTGAATTTTCTGAGTTAAATGGCGATTTCTGAGTTTTTGCGTAAATTACGGCTATACTGTATTTTCTTTACTGTGCCGTATTTTTAGTCGATTTTTGAACAGAAAGTTTTGGGTATTCTTTGGAAATTACGGTAGTGCCGTAATGTTTTTCATGGTATAGTAATGATTACACAGTACCGCCATAACGATTTTCACGCTGCCATATTTTCAGGGCTTTTCTTTACATAAACTTTCATTTTTTTGGGCAATTTACGGCAGTGCCGTATTTTTCCTCACAGTACCATATTTTCGAACGATTTTTGACCCGAGAGTTTCTGAGTTTTCATTCGTTTAATGGCACTACCGTAATCACATTACGGTGCCGTAATTTCCCCGACCCCACACGATTATGCTATCGTATTTAGGGTTTTTCTGCATTGAGTTTAGGGTTTATGCGATTTTTCGCTTGATTCAGCGCCGATCTTCGATTCTTCACTTCCAAAACCCTCTAGCGACTCTTCCTGATCGTTTCTTCCACCAGAAAATTGAATTTACAATTTCTCGAGCTTTAGGGCACCAATTGAAGAGCCGAAAGGAGGGGAACGCTCAGAAGGAGCAAGAGAACGTTTTCGAAAGGGAAGGAACAATTTTTATCAGGGATCCACGAAGAATTTGAGAGAATCACCGCCGCTCTAGGGTTCATCGATTCTCAGCCTACAGACCACCTCCGACCACAAAATTTGAAAGGAAGCTTCGCCTGAAGGAGGAGAACACACGCCAGAAGTTTTAGAGCAAGAGGAATCCAATCGAGGGAGAAATCAACGAAATAGTGAGCGCCGCCACTATTCATCGCGTCCAGTGCATGTTATTGTGCTGTAATTTTATTACAGCACCCTGTTTTGTTATTTTTCTCTCCTTTTCGACTTCTGATCCTCTGAAATTATGGTTTACTGTAATCTTTCCATCATGAAAGATTAAATTTTTTTATGGCACATGGTGGTGTTTGTTAGGAAACCCCAGGGATATTTTACAATTTTCAAAGATAGAGATTACACAAAAACATTGCACAGCGGAAGCAATATCCCCAAAATAGGCCAGTCCCAAAAACCCAGTGAAGATCGTCATGTGAGGGGGTCGACATGATGTGATAGAAAGTACCTTAGAGCAAGATGAGAAGCCGATGTCGAGGTCGGCGCCCAAGTGTTCGCCCTCTGCAGTCTAACACACACGGATGCCTCGAGCTCTCTTCTTCCTCGCCCGGTGTGTTGGGAAACCCCGGGGATATTTTACAATTTTCAGAGAAAGAAATTATACAAAACATTGCACAGCGGAAGCAATATCCCCGAAACAAGCCGGTCCCAAAAACCCAGTGAAGATCATAAGCGAGGGAGTTGACACGATGAGATAGAAAATACCTTGAGCAAGGCGAGGCTGATGTCGAAGTAGGCACCCAAGCGTGCGCCCTCTGCAGTCTCGCACACACGGATCACCTCGAGTCCTCTTCTTCCATGCCCGGTGCTAGCCTCGGGAAGAAGATCCAAGCCTTGTCCTTCTTTTACACCACTTGCGCCACCTCCAAGGAATATGCGCTGAGAGGAAGGAGGAAGGAGGAGATGAAGACAAGCCGCCAAGACACCAATGCTCCTTGCACCAAGAGGAAAGGAGGAAGGGGTGTTCTTGGCCTTGATGAAAGAAGAAGCCACTCGCCCTAAAGAAGTCACCCTCTCTTGTGATCACACCTCCAAGGGAATTATTGTCATGAGAGGGGCGGCTAGGGTCTCTATTTATAGAGACCATAGGCGGCTAATGGGTGGCTACAATTTAAAGTAAGTGGGCGGCTAGGAGAAGAAGGAGGGAATCAAGTCCTAATCCAATTAGGACTCGAGTGGGCGGCTTGATCAAGTCCTAATCCAATTAGGACTCCAATTATTTATTTAATTAATTAAATCCTAATCCAATTAGGATTCTAATTAATTCAAATAAATCATCCCATTAAATTCCACAAAATAGGACTCTAATTAATTAATTAATTAGCCCCTATTTTATCTCACATGATTAATTAAAATCACATGATATTAATTAAGGCATAGGTGCTAACCGTAGTCTAACTAGGGTTAAACATGCACCTACCTTTTTCTTCTCCTTAAGCCCAGTTAATTTATTAGTAAGCCCAACTATATGATGGGCCTAGCCCAAGGTCCATCATATATGTTAACCAAGCCCTTGGATCCAATCCAATTTAACCCAAGGTCAAATTAGGCTAACCATGGTTAATATGCCATAAATGGAAGTTGGGCCTAATAAATTTCTTCCATCTCATTTGGCCCATTGGCGCTGATGAAATCTCCAAAATAGATATGAGTTATCCAATAACTCGATCATAAGGCTTCCCGATCAATACGAAAACTCGTGTATCAAGGTGTGCGACCCTATAGGTTCCTCTAATGCTGGCAGTGCTGACCAAAGGTCACCACAAGCAGTGAATGGCACCTAGTAGTGCATCGCTACTACCCAGGTCATCAGAATGGATATCGACATCGACATCCCCATCATCGCAATTAGGTACAGATGCATTACAGTCTCTTTACCGAATAGATATCCGATTGGCCAAGTGTGTCACCACTTGTTTTTATCCAATCTCATGGCTATGACTAAGTCAGGTCTCACCTAGGTATGGCCATACACTTTCAGTCATAAAACCATAGAGGAGCTCCATGGATATCATGCTTCCCTTAGGAAGGGGCAAATCCTATGTCTGTTCATTGACCTTCTCATATGGGTTGTGATATGCCCAATGACAACCGTTATTACCTCCCAACTACGACAAGGTGTTAGGTTGTATCAAAGCATATCCCTAATCATATAGAATGGTCAATGACCTCAAGTCAAGGGATCAATGTATCTCCTATCACTTGTGAGGATGACTTGTGACACCAAGTCATTGCCTCACAGCGGGTCGGTCTAGTACATCCACCATTGATATACCCATATGCCTGCGTTAGCACCTTGTGCCTAACCAGCCCATATACCAGTCTCACAAGTACCAGAGTTGTCCCTTATCTACTCAGGTACATTGATTGGGGACAATGTACAGATAATGACATTATCATATAAGTACATAATCGCAGATGTAAGCAAATATAGATAATGACAATGCCAGAATGATATAAACTATCAACGTCAAGTAGTACAGTAATGGACCAAAACTAGGTCCTAGGGCATATACACCAACAATCTCCCACTTGCACTAAGACCTAGAGGTTGAGAAATCTCAACCCCATATCTCTAGCGTGACAGTCATGCTTCTGCGGCACCAAAGCCTTGGTCAATGGGTCTGCTAGATTGTTCTTTGTGTCAACTCTGCTAATCTTGACATCACCTCTGTCTATAATCTCTCTGATCAGGTGAAATCTCCTGAGTATGTGTTTGGATCTTTGATGAGACCGTGGTTCTTTGGCTTGTGCAATTGCTCCATTGTTATCATAGTAGATTTCAATGGGATCCACTGCACTGGGAACCACTTGAAGTTCAGAAATGAACTTCCTTATCCAAACAGCTTCTTTGGCTGCCTCAGAAGCTGCCACATACTTAGCCTCGGTTGTAGAATCAGCAATGGTGGATTGCTTAAAGCTCTTCCAGCATACAGCGCATCCATTCATTTTTAACACATAGCCGGCCTGTGATCTGAAGTCGTCCGAGTCAGACTGGAAAGACGCATCAGTGTAGCCCTGCATACTGAGCTCTTCCTATCCCCCATAGACTAGGAACAAATCCTTAGTTCTTCTCAGATACTTCAGGATGTTCTTTACAGCCACCCAGTGCTGCACTCCAGGATTGGATTGGTATCGGCTAGTTATGCTCACAGCATAAGTCACATCTGGTCTAGTACACAACATTGCATACATGATCGATCCCACTGCCGAAGCATAAGGCACTCGACTCATGTCATCCCTCTCAGCCTGTGTGGTGGGACACTGACTCTTTGAGAGAGTAAGGTCATGTCTCACTGGAAGGTACCCTTTCTTGGATTGCTCCAAGCTAAACCTCTCCAGGACCTTATCAATGTATGTACTTTGACTAAGGGCTAGGAGCCTCTTGGATCTATCCCTGTAGATCCTCACGCCTAGGATATAGGCGGCCTCCCCTAAGTCCTTCATCTCGAAACACTTCCCAAACCATGTCTTCACAGCTTGAAGACTAGGGATGTCGTTCCCGATGAGTAGTATGTCATCGACATACAAGACCAGAAAAGTCACCAATCTCCCACTGAATTTTCTGTATACACAGGTGTCATCTTCGCTTTTGATAATGCCATAATCTCTCACAGCTTCATCAAATCGAAGATTCCAACTTTGAGATGCTTGCTTTAATCCATAGATGGATCTCTTTAGCCTGCAGACCATATTGGCTTCTGCAGGATAGATGAAGCCATCAGGTTGTATCATATACACATCCTCAGTTAGTTTCCCATTAAGGAAAGCTGTCTTTACATCCATCTGCCATATCTCATAATCATGATATGCAGCTATAGCAAGCAGAATCCTAATGGATTTGAACATAGCAACTGGCGAAAAGTTTTCATCATAGTCCACCCCGTGGACTTATTTGAATCCTTTAGCCACTAGTCTACCTTTATAGGTAACCACGTTGCCATCCATGTCTGTCTTCTTCTTGAAGACCCATTTACACCTTATGGGTTTTACCCCATCAAGTAACTCAATCAAATCCCAGACTTGGTTAGCTGACATGGAATCCATTTCGGATCTCATGGCGTCAAGCCATTTCTCGGAGTCCGGTCCACTGACCGCCTCATCATAGGTCCTGGGTTCATCTTCAATGATGAAGATACTGTCGTGTTGGGTCGGCAGTGACCCAAACCTCTCAGGTATATGGCGAATCCTCCCAGACCTACGTGGGACCTGTGCTTGAGCCTCAGGTTGCCCAGCAACCGGTGTAGTTGGCTCAGGTTCCATCTCTGTGTCTTGTGGTTGCTTTTGGACCTCGTCCTAGTCAAACTTCCTCCCACTGACTTCTTTCATGAGAAATTATTTCTCTAGAAAGACAACACCCCGAGCAACAAAACCTTATTCTCGGTGGGAATATAGAAGTAGTAACCCTTAGTTTCCTTAGGGTACCCCACAAACACGCATTTATCAGATCTAGGTTCTAGCTTGCTAGAATCCTGACGTTTGACATAAGCCTTACATCCTCAGATCCTGATAAAAGTGAGATTAGGGCGTCTCCCACTCCATACCTCGTATGGAATCTTTGAGACACTCTTAGATGGAACATTATTCAGTATTAGAGAAGCTGTCTCTAGTGCATGTCCCCAGAATGAGGGAGGTAGAGTTGCATGACTCATCATACGTCGAACCATGTCCAACAAAGTTCGATTTCTCCTTTCAGACACACCGTTCCATTGGGGTGTTCTAGGTGGAGTGAGTTGGGATAAAATCCCACACTCTCTCAGATAGTCAAGAAACTCACCACTCAGGTACTCTCCATCACGATCTGATCGAAGAGCCTTAATGGATCTACTAAGCTGGTTCTCTACTTCATGTCTGAATTCCTTAAATTTCTCAAAGGATTTAGACTTATGTCTCATCAAGTAGACATAACCATATCCACTGAAGTGATCAGTAAAAGTGATGAAATAGTTGTGCCCTCCTCTGGCTTGTTTATTGAATGGTCCACACACATCACTATGTATGAGATCCAACAAACCTCCTGCCCTTTCACTAGTCTTGGTGAAAGGCGCCTTTGTCATCTTCCCTAACAAACAAGGCTCACATGTGTCAAATTCCTCCAAGGAACTTGAATCTAACAATCCTTTTGCATGGAGTTGTTGAATGCGATTCTTGTTTATATGGGCTAATTGACAATGCCATAGGAAAGCACCAACTGAACCACTCAGTTTGGTCCTTTTATTATTTATGTTACAAATAGAGTTATCCATGTCTAACACATATAGACCATTGCACAGAGTACCCTTCCCATAGAACATATTTGCAAATGAAAAAGAACAAGAGTTCTTATTTATTTCAAACTTAAATCCTTTCTTTGCCAAGCAAGGAGTGGATACAATGTTCTTAGTAAGAGAAGGTACATAATAGCAATTATCTAACTCTAACTAAAGTCCAGATGACAGGGAGAGAGTCAAAACTCCTATAGCAACAGCAGCAACCTGTGCCCCATTTCCAACTCGTAGGTCAATCTCTCCAGCCCGGACCGATCTACTTTTCTTGAGCCCCTGCATATTTGTACAAATATGAGCTTCACATGCGGTATCCAATACCCATGTCATAGATGTTGGGAAACCCCGGGGACATTTTACAATTTTCAGAGTTATGGACATACATTTTTCGCAGCGGAAGAATGTCCCCAAAACAGGCCAGTCCCAAAAACCCAGTGAAGATCGCAAGCAAGGGAGTCGACACGATGAGTTAGGAAATACCTTAAGAGCAATATGGAGCGATGCCGATGTAGGCGTCCAAGTGTGCGCCCTCTGCAGTCTCGCACACACGGATCTCTTGAGTTCTCTTCTTCCACGCCCGGTGCTAGCCTCGGGAAGAAGATCCAAGCCTTAGGGAGATGTTTTACTTCTCTTGCGCCACTCAGAGAAAAGATGCGCCAAGTGAAGAGGGAAAACCGCCCAAGCCGCAAAGCCCTAGATCTCCTTGCGCCAAGAGGAAAGGAGGAAGAGGGTTGCGGTTATGGAAGATGCACCCTTGCTCCAAGCACTCGCCCCTCTCCTTGTGTTCACGCCTTCAAGGATTAATTACACACAAGAGGGGGCGACTAGGGTCATATTTATAGGGCAAGACGCAGTTAGGGTAATGGCTAGGATCATGACAAGTGTAGGGCTAGGATGAGGAGGTTTGAGATAAGGAAAGTGTCCAAGACATTTCCATAATTCTCATTCAACCTTACCTTTTGTTCCCACGCCTTTCCTTGTGCGCCAAGGCCTTGCCTTGCGCCTCAAGCAATGCCATAGAGGCATGCATTCCATCCTAGGAAGAGAGGGGGAAGCGCCCTTTACTTCCATAATGAAGCAAAGGCGCCAACATGACCCCATTATGCCCCTAGGCGCCTAATGGTTCATGTTTCTCCCCATTATACCCTTTTAGCCTCTCATCTCTTCATGAGAACTTGTTATTGGGCCTCATTGGATAATGAGCTAGCCCAAACATCATTGCATAGGTTGATTAAGCACTTAGATCCAATCCAATGCAACCCTAATCCAAATGTGACCAACCATGGTCAAATACGGGTCAACCTGCCAAAAATGAAGTTTGGCTCCAATAACATTCTTCCATCTCATCAGGCCCATTGGCGCTGATGAAATCTCCCAATTAGATCCGAGTTATCCAATAACTCGATCATAAGGCTTCCCGATCAATACGAGAACTCAAGTATCAAGGTGTGCGACCCTGTAGGTTCCTCTGACGCTGGCAGTGCTGACCAAAGGTCATCACAAGCAGTGAGTGGCACCTAGCAGTGCATCGCTGCTACCCAGGTCGTTGGAATGGATATCGACATCGACATCCCCATCATCGCAACTAGGTACAGATGCATTACAGTCTCTTTGCCGTACTGATATCCGATTGGACAAGTGTGTCACCACTTGTTTTCATCCAATCACATGGCTATGACTAAAACAGGTTCTCACCTGGGTATGGCCATACACTCTCAGTCATAGAACCATAAAGGAGCTCCATGGATATCATACTTCCTTAGGGAAGGGGCAAATCCTATGTCTGCCATTGATCTTCTCATATGGGTCGTGACATGCTCAATAACAACCGTTATGACCTCCCAGCTACGGCAAGGTGTTAGGTTGTATCAAAGCAAGTCCCTAACCATATAGAATGATCAATGACCTCAAGTCAAGGGATCAATGCATCTCCTGTCACTTATGAGGATAACTCATGACACCAAGTCATAGCCTCATAGCGGGTCTATCCAGTATATCCCCAATGATATACCCTTGTGTCTGCGTTAGCACCACGTGCCTAACCAGCCCACATACCAGTCTCTCAAGTACCATAGCTGTCCCATATCCACTAAGGTACATCGACTGGGGATTATAATTCGAGCACAGATCCAATCTGTCTCCAGGGACATTATCATGTAAGTACACAATCGCAGGTGTAGTCAAACAATGATAATGACAATGCCAGAATGATATATAAATATCAGTGTCAAGTAGTACATAAGTTGACCAAAACTAGGTCCTAGGGCATATACACCAACAATAGAAGTAGAAAGGTTGACTTCTGTAACATAAATACCTGAGTATGAAGATGAAGCCTTGCCTCTCTTCTTGTCATTCTGAAGTCACACCATGTCCTTCAACATGTGAGGTGGCCCTCCACATGAATAGCACTTATTGTTCCTGATCCATTCCATCTTTATTTTCAATTCCTTGGTCAAGCCTTTCGGCTCAACACACTGAATATCAACTTTAGGAGGACTGAGCCTAACCAATTCATTAAAGAGCTGTCTTAGATTAGTAATAATCTCATAGCACTCTTAGATTCATATTGCCCTCTAAATTCAGGCGACATGTTGGCTAGCATCAAGTTGGCAACCTCCAAAGTGTCAGCCTGATGCTTATTATAAGCATCCCTCTCAGCCACTGAGGCCAAGCATGGAAGTGGGTCAGGAATAGGCTGCTCAAGGACATAGAGCTTTTCTCTCGAGCTTGAGCACAATTCTCAAGTTCATATACCAATCCATCAAGTTGGATCCAACCAACTTGTCCTTCTCAAGGATAGATCGTAGTGACCAACCGCTATTGTTCGTTGCCATTTTTCTACAACAGTCAAGAAACAGCAGGTTAGTACTACTTTAAATCATTTAAACTAGACTTGTTTTAAATGATTATGGCTCCCACTATTTTAATCGAATTGACAACCCACAAAGTCAATCGGAAGTTTAAGACTTCCTATTGAGATGGGATCCTTATTCCACATGAGGCTTCGCGTCCCACGAGGGTGGGATGAGATGCACAAAGTAACCCATGCTTCCTAAGGTGGGCACGCCGGCCGATTGCTCCAAGCAATTCCCCTTATTGAGACAGTCCAGGCATTTCATGTCCAGCGAGGGCTGGATACATCATGAAACCCTAACCTCTCAACGATGCCTCTAGAGTTCCACCATATGCCCAGCATATGTGGAAATCTAGTCAAGTCCATTCCTAACCGTTATACCTAGGGCCAACGAGTTTCCTTGCGAAGGCGCGCCCGATTAAAACGGACTAGGGAAACCATTGACACCACGCACTTTCTAAAGATAAGTGGGTGTGTCCTACGAGGGTGGGAAACAGTTCACAACACCACTGATCGATAGCTTAGTGAGGGCTATGCATTAGAAGGCTACTAGACTTGATATTTATTTATGAGGGTTTTTGAGGTCTCATCAGTTTTATCTTATGTCTAACATTACAGGCATGCAATCCTATAGTGATAACATAACGATAAAACAACTCAGGCATGCTTTAGCAGATATGTATGAAAACAGTAAAAGAATGATGTGATCATAGCCTATTCAAGACATTGAACCAACCCATGCCAAAAGGAGGTTCAACTCTTGACCTATGATTCAAGCCCCAAAGACAAGACCTAACCTAGCCGACCTCTAACTTGAACTTCAAGGTTGGCTCCAAGGTCCTTCTCACCATGGTTTAGCTCTCAAACCCTAGAGGTGTTCCTCATGGGTTCGGCCAATGCCATGGGTCTTTCTCCATAGATGATGTGCCACCATGCAAGGAGCCAAGATGGCTAGCTCTCAAACCCTAGGGTTCGGCCATGCCATCTTGCGCCACTCCTCCATGCGCCATCAAGCATGCATGCGCCAGGGTTCCATGTGGTTGCACCCTAATCTTCTTCTTCTTGTTACAAAAATAAAAGAAAAGAAAAGCGGCACGCAGACCTCACAAAGATACATCACAGGCATGCAAAGGGGCTTGACTCATGATCACAACATTATGCACAAGCAAGGTATCTACACATGCAGTTCTACATGCTCATGAAAAATATAAAATTTGAAATTTTACTTTTTCATAAAACCAGTCTCTTTTCCTCATCTTCTTATCACAAATCTTTTGGTTATTTGCGATTAAACATTCATGATGATTTCAAAGATCCTTTCGGCTGGTAATTTTGTCAGATCAAGAGACCCGGTCAGTCCGAAGACACAATGCCCGTCCTACTTGACAAAACCACGTGCGCCTTTGATCCTTTAAATCATACAAGAAAAATAATCCAAAAATCCAAAAGAGATTGTAAAGATGATAGAAATAAGAAACCCTAATTTTTCGTACTTAGAAAAATCGTTTGCCATGTGATCATGAAATTTGCGAAAATTGAGATATGGCATGCGAGCATGGAAAAACATGAAATTACATCGTTCGAGTCTCGCAAGTCGCTCTGATACCACTGTTGGGAAACCCCGGGGATATTTTACAATTTTCAGAGATAGAAATTACACAAAACATTGCACAGCGGAAGCAATATCCCCAAAACGAGCCGGTCCCAAAAACCCAGTGAAGATCGCAAGCGAGGGAGTCGACATGATGAGATAGAAAATACCTTGAGAAAGGCGAGGCTGATGTCGAAGTAGGCGCCCAAGCGTGCGGCCTCTGCAGTCTCGCACACACGGATCACCTCGAGTCCTCTTATTCCACGCCTGGTGCTAGCTTCAGGAAGAAGATCCAAGCCTTGTCCTTCTTTTACACCACTTGCGCCACCTCAAAGGAATATGCGCTAAGAGGAAGGAGGAAGGAGGAGATGAAGACAAACCACCAAGACACCAATGCTCCTTGCACCAAGAGGAAAGGAGGAAGAGGTGCTCTCGGCCTTGATGGAAGAAGAAGCCACTCGCCCTCAAGAAGTCGCCCTCTCTTGTGATCACGCCTCCAAGGGAATTGTTGTCATGAGAGGGGCGGCTAATGGGTGGCTACAATTTAAACTAAGTGGGCGGCTAGGAGAAGAAGGAGGGAATCAAGTCCTAATCCAATTAGGACTCAAGTGGGCGGCTTGATCAAGTCCTAATCCAATTAGGACTCCAATTATTTATTTAATTAATTAAATCCTAATACAATTAGGATTTTAATTAATTCAAATAAATCAGCCCATTAAATTCCACAAAAATAGGACTCTAATTAATTAATTAATTAGCCCCTATTTTATCTCACATGATTAATTAAAATCACATGATATTAATTAAGGCATAGGTGCTAACCATAGTCTAACTAGGGTTAAACATGCGCCTACCTTTTTCTTCTCCTTAAGCCCAGTTAATTTATTAGTAAGCCCAACTATACGATGGGCCTAGCCCAAGGTCCATCATACATGTTAACCAAGGCCTTGGATCCAATCCAATTTAACCCAAGGTCAAATTAGGCTAACCATGGTTAATATGCCGTAAATGGAAGTTGGGCCTAATAAATTTCTTCCATCTCATTAGGCCCATTGGCGCAGATGAAATCTCCAAAATAGATATGAGTTATCCAATAACTCGATCATAAGGCTTCCCGATCAATACGAGAACTCGAGTATCAAGGTGTGCGACCCTGTAGGTTCCTCTAACGCTGGCATTGCTGACCAAAGGTCACCACAAGCAGTGAGTGGCACCTAGCAGTGCATCGCTGCTACCCAGGTCATCGAAATGGATATCGACATCGACATCCCCATCATCGCAATCAGGTACAGATGCATTACAGCATATTTGCCAAACTGATATCCGATTGGCCAAGTGTGTCACCACTTGTTTTTATCCAATCTCATGGCTATGACTAAATCAAGTCTCACCTGGGTATGGCCATACACTTTCTGTCATAAAACCATAGAGGAGCTCCATGGATATCATGCTTCCCTTAGGAAGGGGTAAATCCTATGTTTGTTCATTTACCTTCTCATATGGGTCGTGATATGCGCAATGACAACCGTTATTACCTCCCAACTACGGCAAGGCATTAGGTTGTATCAAAGCGTATCCCTAACCATATAGAATGGACAATGACCTTAAGTCAAGGGATCAATGTATCTCCTATCACTTGTGAGGATGACTTGTGACACCAAGTCTTTGCCTCACAGCGGGTTGGTCCAGTACATCCACCACTGATATACCCATATGCCTGCGTTAGCAGCTTGTGCCTAACCAGCCCATATACCAATCTCACAAGTACCAGAGTTGTCCCTTATCTACTCAGGTACATTGACTGGGGACAATCATTTGAGCACAGATTCAATCTGTCTCCAGGGACATTATCATATAAGTAGATAATAGTAGATGTAAGCAAATATAGATAATGACAATGCCAGAATGATATAAAATATCAACGTCAAGTAGTACAGTAATGGACCAAAACTAGGTCCTAGGGCATATACACCAACATGGTGCTAGCCTCGGGAAGAAGATCCATGCCTTAGGAGAGTCCTCCATGCAACTTGCGCCAGAAGGGATGCGCCAAGGAGAAGGAGGAAGATGGGATGCCACAAGCTTTGTTCCTTCTTTGCACCTAGGAAAGAAAGGGAAGGAGGAAGAAGCTTGCTTGCGCCCTTTGATGGAAGAAGAAGAGAAGAGAACTCCAAGTTGTCGCCCCTCCAAGTGCTCCAAGCCTTCAAGAGAGTTAGTCTTATGAGAGGGGGTGGCTAGGGTCTCTTTTATAACAATGATAGGCGGTTTAGGGGAGTTTGGCAAGTGTAGGTATCAGGGCATAATTCTAGGAATTTATTCAATCAATTATGTTGACTAAATCCCTCATCCATATGCGCCCAAGCCTTGCCTAAGCAAGCATAGAGCCATATGCTCCCAAAGGTTACCTAAAGAGGCAATGCATTCATGCATGCGCAAAGACTAGGTCAAGCCATCATGAATCCTTGCCTAAATTGGTTTGGGCGAAAATCCTAATCGAATTAGGATTCTATTTATGTAAATAATCAGCTCCCACTTGCACAAATTAAATCTCAATCAATATCTCAAGTGATTAGATTAAATCCTAATCCAAATCAATCACTTGGAGATGTCAAACATGCCATAAGCGCAACTCCTAATCCAATTAGGAGTCTCATGCGCCCACTTGATGTTTTCTCCCCATTATACCCCTTTAGTCTCTAATCTCTTCATGACAACTCATTATTGAGTTCAATTAAGCAATGGGCCTAGCCCAAAGTCTATTATGCATGTTAACCAAGCCATTGGATCCAATCCAAGTTAACCCAAGGTCAAATGAGCCTAACCATGTTTAATATGGTCAATATGCCAAAAATGGAAGTTGGCTCTAATAAGTTTCTTCCATCTCATCAGGCCTATTGGCGCTGATGAAATCTCCAAAATAGATTTGAGTTATTGATGTCTCGTATTTATGTAGTCTCTCTTTCTAGCTTATTTTGAATGCCCTGACTTGCTGAGATTTGTTCATAACGATATCTCCCTAGGATACAATATTTTACAAGCTTGACCTAATTTCACCTATTTCTGACTACCACTTTTATCTTTCTATGCTTGAGGACAAGCAATGATTTAAGTCTGGGAGATTTTGATGTCTCGTATTTATATAGTGTTTATGACCTATATTTACCTGTGAAACGAGACCTATTTTCATGCTTTTACATCTCTTTCCAGCTTATTTCATTAACTTTCTTCAGAAGCTTCACTACTTGTCGTGTTTGCTTAAATACAGGTCAATTCACTCACTTTTGGAGCTACATGGACGTACATTTACATATCTGAGTGAATCGGGAATCTCGACAAGAAGTTTGGTTGCAAACGGGAGTAACTTCAAGAATTGCGGCTGAGGCCATAATCTACATCATGACCGTAATTCTCTGACAGGCTATACGAAGGACCCTTTTCTATACGAGCATAGGCAGACGCGATCGTAAATTCTTCGACGATAACTTTTCGGATAAACACGCCCTCGACAAGAAAATTACGGGCATAGTCGTGGTTTGCCTCTCGACGAAAATCTCGCATCTAGAGCAAGAGTTTATCCGTAGCCGCCAGAATTTATTACCCGCCGTCGTGGATTAAATGAGCATTAATCGTCCGAAGGTTACGAGATTTAATGAGGCTGCAATTATTGCATTTTCGTTACAAGTCATAAATGCGGAGTTTATTTATTAACCATCAAGACTCATAATGGATGAGAATTAAGTTGAGAATTTGAAGAGTCATGCAATTAATGGATGAGATTTAATGCAGAATGTGAAGAGACACGCCATAATGAGGATTTAATCTAGAGTTTAATTCAGAATTTAATTCTGAATTTAATGCAGAATACGAAGAGGCACCAGGTTTTCTATATAAAGGACTCAAGATTACCGAATCAAGGGGAGAGGGCGCGAGGAGAGCCCGGAAGGCGCCCAGAGGCCCAGGGAGCGCCCAGTTGGGGCTTCGGGAGAATAAGAGAGAGGAGGTACGACGCTCGAGAGCTCAGAGTTCGGTGGTGACGAAGAACGCGAGTCATTTCAAGAAGAAGAAGAAGGCGACTTCAAAGGAGGAGAGAAAGGAGTTTGTTTAATTCTTTTCTCATCTTTACGTCGTTTAGTCTTCTTTACGTGCTGATCGAAAGGCTTGTACTTGTCGTAACCATATTTGTACTAGCGTAAAAACCTCAATCGGGATTTGGGCGTAGCCCGTCTTTTTGATTTATAAGTCTTAATGTTAAGAATTGCTTTTGGATGTATCTTTCGAGGCTATTTGATCTTGGTTTGTTTCATTCATGTTTATCGATTTTGGCCAAATCGGTTTTCACTTTAGTTGATTGTGGTAACAACTGAGAGGTGAATCGCAATCAATGGATCCTCCTAGATCATTCCTGTGTGTTCTACTACTTGAAGACTTGATAATAACGAGAGTTGTAGAGACCACTTCGGGAATCTTCTTGTCCTATTTCAACACGATCTATTTATGCTTAGTCCACCGCGAGAGTAGGAGACTAACTAAGTAGATCGTGTAGTTGTCCACCGCGAGAGTAGGAGACTAACTAAGTTGCTGAGTTGTGCACCCGAGAGGGGTACGGCTCAAGGGGACATGTCCTTGGTTTTCGAAAGATTTTCTAAGCAGTACTTTTCATTTCGCTTATAGGTTGATTAACGTGGTGAACCCCGATTTTCCGATTTCTCTCATATCTGTAGGACCTTTATTTTATTGCACTTTTAGCTTAGTTTACATCACCAACTGAGATTTTTAATTGCTTAGCTATCGAAGATTAGAAGATTTGGTACTTGACAACTCATCCCTGAGGCAACGATATCTTAAGTACTACATCGGTAAGCCGTGCGCTTGCGGATTCTGTGCAACCAGTTTTTGGCGCCGTTGCCGGGATGGTATTTTGTTAATATCAAAATATTCCATGAATTGATAGACTAGTCTTTATCATGTTTTCTTAGTAACTTTGTTTAACTTTAGTTCGCATAACTCTGTTTTTGCATGGACTTCTTGAAATATTCACTGCCAAACTTTTTAAGTCATTAAAGTCTTTGAAGAAATGGCCATCTTACTATTACTGCTGATCATTTTGTATAAAAACCGGTAGAAATTTTAGACGATGTTCTAGTCAAGCTAAGAAGGACAATGAAGAAACTCAAACTTTTGTAAAAGTCCTTGATTCTGTTGAACGAATCGATTCGAGAATGGTACAAAATCTGAAAACCTACATGTGGAAGCACCCCAGGTAATTATTGAAAGAAACCCATACCTAATATCACTGTTTGACAATTTAAGGTATGCATTCCTTGGTGCTAATTTATCCATACCTAAACTCTACATTACATTGTGGTCAAGCTAATGACCCTAAACTAGCGCTTCTTGAGAGGCAACCCAAGTGTTTTATATTTTTGATTTTAATTAGTTATTTCTGATAAATGTTATTTTATGTTTATTGTAGGTGTATGCTTACGAAATCGGCGGCAATAATTTCTTGTGCCGGCTTCTTCTCTCGCGAAGTCAACCCACGCTGCTGCCATTCTTCTTTAGCTGCAGCCGGCGATGTTTCCACTCTCGTCCGTTGAGCGGCTTGAGGAAGTCAACATTTATTCTCCACTTAGCGCACCGACTATCTCTCTCGCAACAAGATTGCAAAAATTTATTCGTGCCGCCGCTGCTTAATCCCCAAATTCAATAACTTTCACATGCTTTCACGTGTTTCCACGCCAAATGGAATTCATTCAGCATGGAGAGGTAGATTTGAAGTCAACACATTTAATTTGAAGTTCCAATGAAGTCTCCAAGGATAAATCCAATTGCACGTGGAGGAGCGAAGTCAACATTTGGGAATTGATTTAGAACTCAATGTGGAAAATAATTTGCTGTTGGATATGCTTTTGACGCTCAAATCAGTAATTCAATTCCAAATTGCTGATGGATTTGGAACTCACCTACCACGGAAATTCAACAAACCAAATCTTCAATTGACTTTCAGCCGAATATTGAATTAGTGCTATTTGCCGTTTGCAAAAATGTCAATGTCAATCCGCCTCCAATCAATTGCCGCAAACGTTCGCAACATTCAGCTTTGGCCATTTGCAGTAATTTCTGCCACCTATGCAAAATCCGCCTGCATCACATTCGAATCAACATCAATTGCAGCCGCCATCAAAAATACACATTTCAATTTTAACTGCAGCCGGCCGCCGTTACGAGTTCCGCCGACTTCACTCTTAAATCGGCACTGGTGTTTACTCGGAGTTAATCAGCAGCGGCATTAAACTGCCGCCACAGCTTAATCATTGTCGACCCCTTAAATTCGTCCGTTCGCTGAAACCAGATGTCTTCGCTCGTGATTTATTTGCTTGAATCCTGATGACATGTAAAAATATTATATTTAGTGACTTAATTTTATTTTTATTTTAGAGTATAATATATGTTTCATCTCATTTATTTACTCAAATATTTCATATTCTTCAGAACATTCACTTTTCCTATGTTTTAATGAAATGCAGGTATATGGCCTCAAAATCGATGGAATTTGGAGAATCTGAAGGTATGTGACGATTTCCCATGATGAGATGGAGCTATAAGCCAATTTTCAGCTCAATCGGAGTCCTCTACATCATACACGGCCATGGGTGTGCACCCATGCATGGCCGTGCATCATAAGTCACCAGAATTCACTTAACTGAGCCGTACATGTGCATGGCCGTGCACCCATGCACGGCCATGTATCATTACGCACAGTACGACAGGCGTCCGGTATTTTGCCTGTAACTTTCTATTCTGGGCTCGGAATTGGACGAAATTTGGGGAGCACCTTCCCAACTTAGCCACGAACGTTTTGGGAGTAAAATCATCGGATTTGGTCAAGCAACGAAGGAGAACGAGGCAAAAGGGCGACAACTTAGGGTTTTGGGGTGATTTTCTGATCGGCGACACTATTCCGGCGGGTTTCTCTCTTCGTTCCGACGTGGAGGATCACGCTGAGCCATCTTCAATCAAGGATTCACCATCCCCTTTGGTTTGATTCAATTTTCATGAGAGATTCTATGTATTTAACGATGTATATCATAGCATAAACCTTATTTTCGGGGTTTGGGCGTAGCCCACTGTAAGAATGCTTGATAATATGACTTGATCTATATATTCCTCTATTTATTTTTGTTCTTATTCATGTTTAGGATGTTTTAATTCTTGTTTACATACTGGTCATATGTATGCATGCTTTAGATGTCAAGGGAAGGACTGAGAGGTGAACCTTGACCATCGGAACCCCTAGACTGGACTGGTGATTTCGTGTTGCGAGAGCACTCGAAATCACTCGAGGAACCCTAATCTTTCACAGATCCCATTGGATCCGCCTTAACCCTAGTAAGCCATGAGAGTAGAAGACTTGGGTTAAGATGGATACCGGACCGTGTCCTGAGAGGGAGCGCATCTGTACCCTAAGAAAGGTTACCTTGAGAAATTAGATAAAACTTTATTTAAATTGTCAAGCCCTCATATTTATGCATGCTTCAGTGTGGTGAAACCTAAAACCCCGAATCTCTCTCATAATCTCAAAACCCCGTTTGCTTTGCTCTCTGCGCTGCTTGTTCTTAATCTGCCTTAGTTTAACTACTTGCTCTAGGACATTAGCCATTTTCCCATTAATCATTAACCTAGCTTTCGATTGACTGATTTGTTAGTACTTGACCCTAGTCCTTGTGGGTTCGATCTTTTTATTACGCGATAGACCGTGCACTTGCGGTAGCAGCTGTCTAGGCCCTATCAAGTTTTTAGCGCCGTTGTCGGGGACTAGGTAGCCAATATTAACACAACCAGAAGATTGATAGACTAGGTTTAGTTAGATTTCATTTTGTTTTTAATTCTGTTTCTTTGCTTTTATTTTTAGTTGTAATTTCTATTTGGTGCGGTGCTACTAATCTTTTCTGTCTAGGTACTTGTTTATGCCCAGGAACACTGCTAGAACAGGAAAACTTGCACCTGAAGACCCGGAGATAGAGCGCACTTTCCGTCAAGTCAAAAGAAATTTGAAAAGACTTAAACTTGAAGGCAACTTTTCTAACAGTCAGACGATGGAAGCCACTCGCTCCTTGAAAGTTTATGCAGTGCCCACCATTTCTGGCGTGCACTCGAGCATATCGCGATCGGCTATCGAAGCCAACAACTTCGAGATCAAGCCGTCACTTGTATAGATGGTGCAATAGAATCAATTTAGTGGAGCAGCAATTGATGATCTTAACCTTCATTTATCTATCTTTTTAGAATGCTGCGACACTTTAAAAATTAATGGTGCTCATCCTGATGCTATCAAACTGAGACTTTTCCCTTTCTCTCTCAGGGATCGAGCTAGGGTGTGGTTGCAGTCTTTACCGCAAGCATCAATCACAACGTGGGAACAGCTATCACAAGCTTTTCTGTCAAAATACTTCCCACCGAGCAAGACCGCCCAGCTCAGGAATCAGATAACCAACTTTACCCAAAGAGAAGGAGAGTCCCTGTATGAAGCATGGGATAAGTTCAAGGAATTGTTGAGGATGTGCCCGTACCATAGTCTACAGAAATGGGTGATCATACACACCTTCTACAGTGGATTGCTGTACCAGATCAGACTTTCTGTAGATGCTGCTGCTGGTGGGGCATTAATGAACAAGAACTATGATTATGCTATGGAGCTGATAGAGGACATGGCCCTCAATCATTATCAATAGTCAGGAGAGAGGACCCAACACACTCGAAACTCAGGGAAGTTTGATGCTAACTCAATCGATTCTTTAATGGCAAAAGTAGACTCTCTTTCATCAAAGATAGATTCTATTAATGTCTCTGCTGCTAATTCTTTGACTTGTGATGTTTGTGGAGTGATAGGACATTCTGCGGATAGCTGCCACATCTTGAGCGCCCCTTCTGAACAAGTCAATGCCATTGGGAATTTCAGGAATCAGAACGACCCCTACTCAAACACCTACAATCCGGGATGGAGAAATCATCCAAATTTCCCCTACAGGTTAAATCAAGGGCAAGTTCCTCCTGCTAATTTTCCTAATCAGAATTTCTCTTCTAATTTCAAGCCTCCTAGGATACAGCATCCATCAGCCAACCAGAGACAACAAGATCCTCCACAGAAGTCCAGACTGGAACTAATGATAGAGAACCTCATGGCGAGTCAGACAAAGCACAACGAGACCATGAATACCATGAGTGAACAGATTCGCCAGCTAAATATGAAAGTAGACTCTGTCGCAACCCACCAGAAATTCATGGGGAATCAGATCACACAACTTGACCAATGAACCAATTCAATCCAGGAGACAATTAACCAGAACGAGCACTGTAATGCGATAACGACAAGGAGTGGAATCCAGTTAGAGGATCCAAAGATGCCCGAACCTATGGTAGGGGCAAAGCAGAATTCACCTAAGGAAGGTCTGCCAGATGAGAATCTCGCAGTTAACTCGAATCCAGAACAACGAAGACTGCATGTGCAGAAGGAGCAGGTTTACATTCCACCTCCACCGTACAAACCGCCTATCCCTTTCCCTCAGCGATTGGCTAAGGCTAAACTGGATCGGCAGTTTGGAAAATTCCTAGAGGTATTAAAAAAATTATATATCAATATTCCTTTTACTGACGCTCTTTCACAAATGCCAGCATACGCCAAATTTTTAAAGGAGATACTTTCTAAGAAAAGAAAGATCGAGGAGCAAGGAACAATTGCCCTGACTGAAGAATGCAGTGCTATGCTTCAGAATAAACTTCCACCCAAGCTGAAAGACCCAGGGAGTTTTTCTATCCCTTGTCAAATCAGGAATATGCCCTTTGATAGAGCTCTGTGCAATTTAGGGGCTAGTGTTAGCCTAATTCCATTGTCTATTTGCAAGAAGCTGGGTATGGGAGATATGAAGCCTACTTCTATATGTCTCCAGCTGGCTGACTGATCAATGCGCCGACCGGTAGGGATCATTGAAGATATACCAATAAAGGCTGGAGAATTCTTTATACCTGCAGACTTCGTAGTACTGGAGATGGAAGAGGACACTCGATTACCCATTATCCTTGGGCGCCCCTTTCTTGCAACTGCCGGGGCCGTTATTGATGTGAAAAATGGAAAATTGGCATTGAATGTTGGTGAGGAAAAATTAGAATTCGATCTGTCTTCTGCTCTAAAAAAACCATCTTTTGCAGATTCTTACTGCGAAATTGACACCAAGGAGGAAGATGCTGAACCCATCATACCAACCACCGAGGACACTTGGGAAGTTTGTCTGCTAAATGATGAACACGAAGGAGATGCTGATGAGCATCAGCATCAAGCAAAAAGTCTAGGAGGAGTTCACACTGAGAGGTCTCGGAGGCCACAATTCGAAAGTCTGGGAGAGTTTAAGTCTGGTCCTTCCATCAAGAAGGAGCTGGAGTTCAAACCCCTTCCTGATAATCTTAAGTATGAATTCCTTGACGCCAACTCTACCTGCCCTGTCATCATTAGTGCTGACCTCAATGCAGAAGAGATCGCGAAGCTACTGAATGAACTACGGCTCCACAAACAGGTAATTGGATACTCATTAGAAGATATTAAAGGGATTAACCCTTCGTTCTATATGCACAGGATTTTCTTGGAGAGCGACAGTAAAGCTTCGGTGGAATTTCAGTGCCGTTTGAACCCAAACATGAAAGAAGTGGTCAAGAAGGAAATATTGAAACTACTTGATGCGGGGGTTATCTACCCAATATCTGACAGTGAATGGGTAAGTCCGGTACACGTCGTACCTAAGAAAGGAGGAGTGACTGTGGTCAAAAACGAGAATAACTAGCTCATACCCACCCGTACTGTGACTGGGTGGCGTATGTGCATCGACTACAGGAGACTAAACAAGGCCACGCGCAAAGACCACTACTCACTCCCATTTATTGACCAAATGCTGGAGCGGCTGGCGAAGAACTCTCACTTCTGTTTTCTTGATGGTTTCTCTAGATTTTTCCAAATCCCCATCCATCCAGAAGACCAAGAAAAGACTACTTTCACCTGTCCTTATGGGACATTTGTCTACCGCCGGATGCCATTTGGGCTGTGCAATGCCCCCGCCACTTTTCAAAGATGCATGGTTTCAATTTTTTCAGATTTTATAGAAACTATAATGGATGTTTTCATGGATGACTTCTCAGTTTATGGCACTTCATTTGATATCTGCTTGGCTAACCTCTCTAAAGTGTTGAATAGGTGCAAAGAAGTTAACCTCATTTTGAATTGGGAGAAGTGCCATTTCATGGTGCGAGAGGGAATAGTGCTCGGACATTTGATCTCAGAGCGTGGCATCGAAGTTGACCGATCCAAAGTGGAAGCCATTGAAAAGATGCCACCACCTTCATCTGAAAAGGGAGTTCGAAGTTTTCTAGGGCATGCCGGCTTTTATCGCCGTTTTATAAAAGACTTTTCAAAAATTGCTAGACCATTGACTAACCTGCTCGCTAAAGATGTTCCTTTTTCTTTTGACCAGATTTGCATGACGGCTTTTGAGAAACTGAAAAAAGCCCTAACCTCAGCCCCTGTCATGCAACCGCCGAATTGGACACTCCCGTTTGAGCTCATGTGCGACGCCAGCGATTTCGCAGTTGGAGTAGTGTTAGGACAACGGGAAGACAACAAGTTACATGCCATCTACAATGCTAGCCGGACGTTGAATGAAGCTCAGATTAACTTTACTACCACGGAAAAGGAGCTCCTTGCTATTATTTTTGCTTTTGATAAGTTTAGATCCTATGTTATTGATTCAAAAGTAATTGTATACACTGATCATGCAGCTATCAGGTACCTTCTAACCAAGAAAGATGCAAAACCAAGATTAATTTGCTGGATCCTCTTACTACAAGAATTCGATTTAGAAATCCGCCACAAGAAAGGCTCAGAGAATCTGGTGGCTGATCATTTATCCCGATTACCACATGAGGATCAAGAGGAGGAGAGTTGCCAGGACATTAATGATTATTTCCCTGATGAGCATCTCCTAACCTTAACCGAAATTGAAGCTCCGTGGTATGCTAACTATGTAAATTATTTAGTGTCTGACGTCATTCCCTTTAATCTTTCGTGGCAGCAAAAGAAGAGATTTCTACACGACGTGAAACACTATTATTGGGACAATCCTCTCCTATTTCGAAGGTGCACCGACGGCCTCTTTCGGCGGTGCATACCTGAGACAGAGATCCTGAAAGGGGGTCCCCACAAGGGGGGGCGAAACCCTAATAGGAGGCGCAACAAAAACTCTAGCGGAATCTAGGGTTTCTAAAAGGATCGCATAGCATGTAATATATTCAACTTTCAATGAGAAGCGATTCTTACCATTGCCATCGCTTAGATGGTGTCTTGGAAGGAAAGGCGCAAATGCTCCTTCTCCTAAGGTGACGCACACAATTGATGTCGCCTACTCTTCCTTGGTGCTCCTTGTGCTAGCAAGGCTCCAAGATTGTCTTGCCGAATGGAAAGGGGAGAGATCACCTTGCTTGGCCGAATATTTCCTCTTGTCGTCTACACTTCTCCACACGAGAATGCAAGCGCCGAATACTCAAGTTGGCGACAAAGGCGTGAAGAGGCAAGTTTCATGAGGCGTGGTCACGTAAGTGATCATGCTTTCCAAAAATAGAAAGCCTCACCTCCAAATGCGATCATGGGTTTACCCAATTGCAAACTCCTCTTAGATTGAACCATGCGCTCAACCAATGAGCTGGTTCAAATCGATTTGGTTCAATAACCAAACAAACCAAGCAATCAGTCCAGACCACAATAAACCCTAAGGCTCTTGATCTGACCGTCGATCTCTTGATGCTCCTGATCTCACCGATCCAGCATCCATTCTCTCAATCGAAGCTTACCGATCTCAAGCCCTAATCAATCAAACATGATCAGACCAGATCTCACTTACAATCAGAGATTAAATCCCTTTAAACTGAACCTGAATAATTCAGTCCACACGATCTGACTTAAGTAAGCCATATCATCAAATTGTGCGACCCTGAGGGTTTCCTTTAAATGTCGGTAACGATAACTCACGTTATCACGATCAGTGAGGGGTATCTAGCAACACATCACTGTCTCCCGATATAAAGGAAAGAGTCTTCCAAGACTACACCCAAACCACAGCACAAGTGTGAATCCAATTCACAAGGCATGCATCTTTCCTTTGCCACTGGATGTTCTTATTGGACAAGCGTGTCAAGCTTGTAACTCCAATATGATGAGCATGATTAGATCAGATGAACATAGTCACCTGGGTATGGCCATACTCTTTTCTCAATCATCTCATCCAGGGGGCCCCTTTAGAACATCACACTCCTTAAACAAGGAGACGGCAATCCTATGTCTATCACTAGTGCCCTAACCTGACTCAAGCTCACCATCCAAGATAGTCTATAATCATTATGTTTCAAATGATATTGAACTACCTCAAAACAATGACAATCATCATTTAGAAAACACAAGTGATCTCAAGTCAGAGGAAATGTGCCACTTGTCGCATTCAAGGATTATTCACATTGTGACAAGCAATTGAATAACCTAGTAGGGTCTGTCCAGTACATCCAATGTACCCATGAGTCTACATCTTATTCCATGCTCGAAGCATCCTATAAGATTAGAACACATATTAGTCTTAACCATATCAAGGCTGTCTCATGTTCACCAAGATATATCGACTAAGGACTTTACTGCATGTCAGCCTAGCTGAACAGTACTGAGACATTATTCAGAAGTACACTTATTGCAGCAGACAATGTAACAACCTGAATAACAACCATGCCTTTATAAACATAAAAGTTTATACATAATACTGATACAATCCCAAGGCCTCAAACATTAGCCTTAAGGGCATACCCCAACTGTATGTACCTTGCAGACTTTGATCTCGCCACGATCAATGATCTACCTGATCAAATGAAACCGTCTCTGTATGTGCTTGGACTTCTGGTGCGACCGTGGTTCCTTTGCCTGTGCTATTGCTCCAGTGTTATCACAGAAGATAACCAAAGGTTCTGCACTCGAAGGAACAACACCAAGTTCCTGAACGAACTTACGAATCCACACTGCCTCCTTGGATGCTTCCGAGGCTGCAACATACTCGGCTTCTGTTGTGGAATCAGCAACGATTGACTGTTTGAAACTCTTCCACACCACTGCTCCTCCATTCAAGCTAAATACATAGCCTGATTGCGATCGGAAATCATCCTGGTCAGACTGGAACGAAGCGTCAGTATATCCTTCAATACTGAGTTCTTCCTGACCACCATATATCAAGAACATATCTTTGGTCCTCCGAAGATATTTTAAAATGTTCTTGACTGCAATCCAGTGTGCCTGACCTGGATTACTTTGGAACCGACTGGTCATGCTTAACCCGTAAGCGACGTCTGGGCGAGTACACAACATCGCATACATAATGGATCCAATAGCCGAAGCATAAGGCGTATTGTCCATTTCATCTTTCTCAGTCTGTGTTTGTGGACACTGACTCTTCGAAAGATTCAGACCATGTCTGACTGGAAGATATCCTCGTTTAGAATTCTCTAAATGAAATCGCTCCAGGACTTTATCGATGTAAGTACTCTGGCACAGCCCGAGAAGCCTCTTAGATCTATCCCTGTAGATCTTCACACCTAATACATAGGCTGCTTCTCCTAGATCTTTCATCTGGAAACACTTTCTTAACCATGCCTTAACCGCATGCATTTCAGGAATGTCATTTCCAATGATCAAGATATCATCGACGTAGAGGACTAGGAAAGTAATCACGCTCCCACTAAACCTCTTATATACACACGGGTCATCCTCGTTCTTGATGAAACCAAATTCAGTGACTGATTCATCAAAACGAATATTCCAGCTCCTAGATGCTTGTTTAAGTCCATAAATGGACTTCTTTAACTTGCATATTTTATGACGATCTGATGGATTAGTGAAACCTTCTGGTTGTGTCATATACACATCCTCATCCAGATTTCCATTCAGGAAAGCTGTTTTCACATCCATTTGCCAGATCTCATAATCATAATATGCTGCTATCGCGAAAAGAATCCGAATAGACTTAAACATGGCTACAGGTGAGAAAGTTTCATCATAATCTATCCCGTAGATTTGTTTGAAACCTTTCGCAACTAGCCTGCCTTTATAGGTAACCACGTTACCATCCATGTCAATCTTCTTCTTGAAGATCCATTTACAGCCTATAGGGATAACTCCCGGAGGCGGATCAACCAAATCCCAGACTTGGTTATCTGACATGGAGTCCATCTCGGCGCGCATAGCTTCAAGCCATCTCGCTGACTCCGGTCCACTGACCGCATCCGCATAAGTGAGGGGTTCATCATTATCAATGATGTAGACTCCGTCATAGCGCTCAGGCTGTCGACGGATCCTTCCCGATCTTCGCGGTTCCCGTGATATCTGAGCCTCAGGTTGTTCAATAACCTGTTCTACCGGCTCAGGCTCATCCAACTGCGCTTGACTACTTTGTCCTTCCTCTGGATTCTCATCCAGTTTTATTTCTCTCCCACTGGCCTCTTGCAGAAGAAACTCCTTCTCAAGAAATATGGCCGTCCGAGCAACAAACACCTTGTTCTCTTTGGGATCGAAGAAATAATAACCCTTAGTTTCCTTAGGGTAACCGACAAAGATACATTTCTCAGATCTGCTCTCCAGTTTCCCAGAGGCGAGCTTTTTGACATAAGCTTCGCAGCCCCAGATCCTGATAAATGTCAAGCTCGGCTGTTTCCCATACCATAACTCATATGGAGTCTTAGAAACTGCCTTGGATGGCACTCGGTTTAGTACCTTTGCAGCTGTCTCCAGTGCAAATCCCCAAAAGGAATATGGAAGAGTAGCCTGACTCATCATAGAACGAACCATATCAAGTAAAGTTCTATTTCTCCTCTCGGACACACCATTCCATTGCGGTGTTCCTGGCGGAGTGAGCTGTGAGATAATCCCACACTCCTTCAGATAGTCAGTAAACGCATGACTCAAGTATTCTCCACCTCGATCAGAACGAAGTGCCTTGATATTTCGGCCTAGCTGATTCTGTACTTCATTCTTGAACTCTTTGAACTTGTCAAAAGATTCACTTTTATGTCTCATCAGATAGACATACCCATATCTACTGAAATCATCAGTAAAGGTAATGAAGTACTGATAGCCACCTCTGGCATGTTTACTAAATGGCCCACACACATCACTGTGTATAAGGTCAAGTAAACCTGAAGCCCTTTGACCTTTGTTAGGAAAAGGTGGCTTCGTCATTTTACCCATTAAACAAGCCTTGCATGTATCAATCTCCTCATAGGAGAATGATCCCAGCAGTCCATGATCATGCAACCGCTTAATGCGCTTCTTGTTAATATGGCCTAAACGACTATGCCATAGCAAGGTGCTGTCATCAGCATACTTGGCTTTCTTAATATCAACATTTTGTATAGAACATTCCATGTCCAACATGAATAACCCATTGTTAATTGAACCAGTTGCATAAACAATATTATCAAAAGATAAAACACACTTTGAAATATTGCATTCAAAGGAAAATCCCTTCCTGACAAGAGCAGGAATGGAGATAATATTTTTAGTAATGCTGGGAACAAAGTAACAACTGTTTAGTTCTAATACAAGCCCAGATGGCAAAGAGATGAAATAGTCTCCTACAGCAACAGCAGCAACCCGTGCCCCGTTTCCAACTCGTAGGTCCACCTCATGCTGTCCCACCTGCCTTCTTCTCTTGAGTTCCTGTACATTTGAACAAATGTGAACTCCACATGCAGTGTCCAACACCCATGAAATAGAAGAAGAGGATATCATGACTTCCGTCACATAAATACCTGAGCCAGAAGCAAAGCTTCCCTTCTTATCTCCTTGGAGCGCTTTACAGTCCTTTTTCCAGTGACCCATCTGGCCACAGTGGAAACATCTGTATTCCTTTGACCGCTTAACCTTTTGCTTCAGAGCCTTGCTGTAACTCTTGACAGGGGCCTTGCCCTTCTTCCCCTTCTTCTTGTTCCTAGAAGGAACCATTAGGACAGAGGTCGAAGGCTTTCCCTTCAGAGTCTCCTCAGCAGTTAAGAGCATATTCAGCAGCTCTGCCGGAGTACAGTCGATTGTGTTCATATTAAAGTTAATAATGAACGCATCGAAAGAGGGCGGGAGAGACTGCAGAATAATGTCTACAGCAAGCTCCTGATTGATGGTATGCCCCAGTTTCTCTAGAGCCTCCTTGTGCCCAATCATCTTGAGCACGTGAGCTCCCACTGGGCTCCCTTCAGCCAGTTTGCTCTGAAAGAAAAGCTTGGTCAAATTATAGCGTTCAGTCCTCGCCTGTGCAGCATACAGCATCTTGAGGTTCGCTATAATCTCTATAGCCGACATATCCTCATGCTGACGCTGCAGCGGTGGCGTCATAGACGCTAGCATCAGGCAAGCGACATCAATGCTATCATTGACGTGCTTTTCATAGGCTTCCCGAACCGCCCTTGCGGCGTTCGGAGCGGGCTGAGGCGGTATTGCCATCTCGAGGACATACAGTTTCCTCTCTGCCTTAAGAACAATCTTAAGGTGTCCGAACCAGTCTGAGAAGTTCGGCCCAGCAAACTTCTCCCTTTCCAGTAGGGATCGCACATTGAAGTTCATGGTGTTCGTTGCTGTAGGTATCTACAACAATGCAAGAACAGCAAGGTCAGTATCAATGTCAAGAATCAATCAGGACTTAAGAAGGATTCTTTTTCTCACTATTTTATCCGGCTGAAAAATCCAGCAAAACAGCCCGAAAGAGTAGAACTCTTTTAGTGAGATGGGATCCAGATTTCATACTTGGTCTCCGCGTCCCGCTCAGGCGAGATAAGATGCACAGAGAGTACAAGCACTAATCTCTGGTAGGCTGTCCCAGCCAATCGCCAACCCGTGCGATTCCCCTTCATCTGGGCAATCCAGCCTACTGTGCCAACTGAGTTGGTACAACACAGTCTCTGACCCCACAGATGGCTGCCTCCATGTGCTACCATATGCGCCACATATGTAGCCTGCATGGCCAAGCTGACCCGACCTACTCCCTGGACCACCACGTGCTATGCTGAGCAACGAGAAGCGATAAATCCCTTCTCTGTAACACGCAGGTGTAATCCCGCACCGTCTGAAGATAGATGGACGTGCCCACTGAGTGGGTACAATACGGCTCCAACGATAATCAGAACAGTGAGGTTTCGCGTCAGAAGGCATACGAGCTTGATATTTTAGCGTTGGATTTTAACGGTCTTTTATCTTCTTCACTATCATGCAATTCCTATGGTGATAGCAGAAGATAAATAAATCATGCTGTTCTACTTATTTAAACAATAAAAGAAAGCATGGATCTTATGTGGTAAAAGCCCATAGCCTAAGTAAGACCTTAATTAACTTAAGTCTTCACTTGCTTTTCTTCATGGGTCTTTTAGCTGCTCATTTGGCCCAAACCAGGGCCCAAGCGCCATTTGCAGCTGAGGTGCGCCCACCAGGGAAAATGCGCCTGGTCCCAGAGTCGAACCCTGGACCTCCCTCCTGGTCAAGCCACTGCTGCATGTGCCTCTGCCAAGTGTGCTCTGTGCTCTTGTCTGATTAACTTACAAATTAATCTATCTAGACAAGATTGACACGCAGGTCAATTACACTTTATAAATTAAATACAATGTGATACGCAGATCACAATAATTAATTTACAACTTTAATTTCCAGGCACGCAGGCCCCAGCACAGCACACAATTAACATGGGCAGCCCACATAAGAATAAATAAACATACATAGGCATCAATCAACATGTGATCCAATCATGAAAATTAAATTTCGAAAACCCCATAGGCATCAATTTTAATTTCCTTATTTGCCCTACAACCTTACAACGGTCCATCACTAGGGATCCACTCATCCAACCTAGTCAGATCCACTGCCCTTGCATGCACCAAGTCCTAACTGACTTGAGTCGACCAAAAGGTCAACCATGCATGCGCCAGGGCCGAACCACCCTCATGAGATCTGGCAAGCGGGTGTGACCCCGGGCCTAACTCATGTGTGTTCACTAGTCGTCTCAATCAGACATCGCTACACGCCTGTCTGCAGTCGACCTATAGCCACCAGGTGCTAACGCACAGGTGCTATCTGGTCAACCCATCAAGGCTGTCAGATGGTCTGATCAGACTGTCTGGATCTAACCTAGGGGATGACTTCAACCCTAATAACCCGTCTAAGGGTTTAAAGCAGGGCCTTAGATCTATAATGAGTCGCGCATGTAATATAAGTTTTTGAGAAAACATACAATATGCGCCAACAAGAAACATGCGCCAAGGAGAAAAAACATCTCTATCAAGCATGTAAAATTCGCCAACCACAACTATCGCATGTAACTTATAGATCTATACATAGGATCACAAAGAAAGCAAACATATTATCATGCAATAACCTGGCTCTGATACCAATTGAAAGGGGGTCCCCACAAGGGGGGGCGAAACCCTAATAGGAGGCGCAACAAAAACTCTAGCAGAATCTAGGGTTTCTAAAAGGATCGCATAGCATGTAATATATTCAACTTTCAATGAGAAGCGATTCTTACCATTGCCATCGCTTAGATGGTGTCTTGGAAGGAAAGGCGCAAATGCTCCTTCTCCTAAGGTGACACACACAATTGATGTCGCCTACTCTTCCTTGGTGCTCCTTGTGCTAGCAAGGCTCCAAGATTGTCTTGCCGAATGGAAAGGGGAGAGATCACCTTGCTTGGCCGAATATTTCCTCTTGTCGTCTACACTTCTCCACACGAGAATGCAAGCGCCGAATACTCAAGTTGGCGACAAAGGCGTGAAGAGGCAAGTTTCATGAGGCGTGGTCACGTAAGTGATCATGCTTTCCAAAAATAGAAAGCCTCACCTCCAAATGCGATCATGGGTTTACCCAATCGCAAACTCCTCTTAGATTGAACCATGCGCTCAACCAATGAGCTGGTTCAAATCGATTTGGTTCAATAACCAAACAAACCAAGCAATCAGTCCAGACCACAATAAACCCTAAGGCTCTTGATCTGACCGTCGATCTCTTGATGCTCCTGATCTCACCGATCCAGCATCCATTCTCTCAATCGAAGCTTACCGATCTCAAGCCCTAATCAATCAAACATGATCAGACCAGATCTCACTTACAATCAGAGATTAAATCCCTTTAAACTGAACCTGAATAATTCAGTCCACACGATCTGACTTAAGTAAGCCATATCATCAAATTGTGCGACCCTGAGGGTTTCCTTTAAATGTCGGTAACGATAACTCACGTTATCACGATCAGTGAGGGGTATCTAGCAACACATCACTGTCTCCCGATATAAAGGAAAGAGTCTTCCAAGACTACACCCAAACCACAGCACAAGTGTGAATCCAATTCACAAGGCATGCATCTTTCCTTTGCCACTGGATGTTCTTATTGGACAAGCGTGTCAAGCTTGTAACTCCAATATGATGAGCATGATTAGATCAGATGAACATAGTCACCTGGGTATGGCCATACTCTTTTCTCAATCATCTCATCCAGGGGGCCCCTTTAGAACATCACACTCCTTAAACAAGGAGACGGCAATCCTATGTCTATCACTAGTGCCCTAACCTGACTCAAGCTCACCATCCAAGATAGTCTATAATCATTATGTTTCAAATGATATTGAACTACCTCAAAACAATGACAATCATCATTTAGAAAACACAAGTGATCTCAAGTCAGAGGAAATGTGCCACTTGTCGCATTCAAGGATTATTCACATTGTGACAAGCAATTGAATAACCTAGTAGGGTCTGTCCAGTACATCCAATGTACCCATGAGTCTACATCTTATTCCATGCTCGAAGCATCCTATAAGATTAGAACACATATTAGTCTTAACCATATCAAGGCTGTCTCATGTTCACCAAGATATATCGACTAAGGACTTTACTGCATGTCAGCCTAGCTGAACAGTACTGAGACATTATTCAGAAGTACACTTATTGCAGCAGACAATGTAACAACCTGAATAACAACCATGCCTTTATAAACATAAAAGTTTATACATAATACTGATACAATCCCAAGGCCTCAAACATTAGCCTTAAGGGCATACCCCAACAGATCCAAGATGTACTATTTCACTGTCACTCATCTCCTTAAGGGGGCCATGGTAGTGCTTCGAAGACAGCCTTCAAAGTACTACAATCCGGACTTTACTGGCCTACTATTTTTCAGGATGCCTTGCGATTCATTACTCATTGCGATCAGTGTCAACGATCAGGCAACATTTCCAAAAGAGATGAGTTACCATTGACCAACATCTTGGAACTGGAAATCTTCGATGTTTGGGGGGTGGATTTTATGGGACCATTCCCATCCTCCTGTGGACATCGATTCATATTGGTAGCTGTGGACTATGTCTCTAAGTGGGTAGATGCCTCAGCTGAACACACATCCGATGCTAAGGCAGTAACCCGAATGCTCAAACACACCATCTTCCCCAGATTTGGTGTACCCCGAGTACTGATAAGTGACGGGGGTTCTCATTTTCTGAATCACAAATTAGCCTCCTTATTGAAGAAGTACGGGGTATCCCACAAGGTCACAACCCCATACCATCCACAGACTAGCGGACAAGTGGAAATATCCAACAGGGAGATAAAGACTATCTTACAAAAGACGATTAACTTCTCGCGAACTGATTGGTCATTGAAGCTAGACGACGCACTCTGGGCTTATAGAATAGCTTTCAAGACCCCACTAGGGATGTCTCCCTATCAGCTAGTGTATGGCAAATCTTGCCATCTCCCGGTTGAAGTCGAGCACAGAGCTTATTGGGCACTCAGAAAGCTAAACTATGACCTTCAAAGTGCTGGTGATAACATAAAGCTCCAACTCAATGAACTAGATGAAGTCTGTCTGTCTGCATATCACAATGCGAGGATCTACAAAGAACGGACGAATAGATGGCACGATAAACATATCATTACAAAGAACTTCCAAATAGGGGATCATGTCCTTCTCTTTAACTCGCGTTTGAAACTCTTTCTAGGGAAATTGAGAACAAGATGGTCTGGGCCATTCACTGTGAAAAGAATCTTTCCACATGGAGCTATTGAAATTTGGAGTCAGAAATCAAGAAGTTTTAAAGTGAATGGCCAAAGATTAAAACTCTATTTCACACATGATATCATCGACAAAGGAGTCTCATTGCATATTTCTGATCCTCCACCTCTAGACCCACCATGAGCACCATTTCGGTCAAGCTAGTGACCCTAAAGAAGCGCTTGTTGGGAGGTAACCCAACCTCTTTTTCATTCTTACACTTTCTTTTGCATTCTTATACTTTCTTATTTATTTTTACTATTTAGACATTGTTATTTTTTAGTTTTTCTTTCATATTCATGCTCTCTAGGATGTACCATGCTGATAGAAATTTTTCTAGATTTTTCAGGTATCACCGAGCCATGCACGGTCGCACCCGTGCATCTATGCACGGCCGTGCACGGCTCGGTTAACTCATCCCAGCGCGAGGCTAAGAGATGCACGGGCGTGTCCGTGCACCGATGCACGGCCGTGCATCGTAAGTGAACTCTGTTGGGTCGATCTGACCGAGAGGTGCACAAGCCGGGCCATGTATCCATACATGGCCATGCACGATAAGTGATAAAAAGGGGAGCATACACAGCCACGTGCACACCCGTGCACGAAACCCTAGCCGCCTCCGCCGCCCCGATCCGCCACCTCCGGTACCCGATCGACCACCGGCGACCCTCCATCGTCTTCCCCACCTTCCGGTGACTGTTTCCCCCAACCTTCTGGCACCGATCCGTGCCTCACGACACCGCTCGGGGCCGCCCTAGTTTCGATCGCCGCACGCGATTTCGCCACCGCCGACCGTCTTTCCTCATCGCCGACACCTCCAAAGCTTCCTACTCGGCACCAGCTACCTTCCCATCGCCTCCCCGCACCTCTAAGATGTCCAAACGCAAGCAACCCATCTCCAAGCACGGGGCGTCCTCTTCTCATGCCACCGTCGAGCCTCATCCGCCACTTGCTTTGCCGCCTACACCTTATGGGATCATCTGCCATGATCCAGAGCAACTTGCCAAGCTTACTGCCCTCGCACACCGCCCAGTGATCACCACCAGATTCCTCGATCATGGTACTCTCAACACTCTTGGCTTCTATGAAGATGTATAATGGTTGTTTCAACGCATCGGTTGGGAACAATTCTTCACCATCTGCTATCCTACCTATATTCCCATTGTACTGGAGTTCTTATCATCCATGGAGTTCCATGCTAGCATTCACACTGATGAAGACGATGGCAGTCTATCCTTCCGGCTGAACAACACCGAATATATGTTTACATTGATAGAGCTGAACTCTATTTATGTCTTTCCTACTGATGGGACGCGCCACACACCTACTAAGTTCAAATCAAGTGACTTCTGGGCCGACCTGACTAGTTTCCGACCCTTTGACACCAGGATAGCTAGAGCTACCTCCCTCAGGAACCCCATTTTGAAGTATGTGCATCGTGTTATGGCACATACCATCTTTGGACGAGGAGAGTCTGATGACCTGGTCCGAGCATCTGAGCTTCAGTTTTTATGGGCGATGCTGCATGGAGTCCACCTCAACACTGTTTCCACTTTGCCTGACAACTCCAGAAAGTATCAAGGGCACCGAAAGGTGCAATAGCTCTCGGGGGACTTCTCACCCCTATCGCTCGAGCAGTAGGGATTCATCCCTACCAAATAGAGCAAGCCCGGGGCAACTGCCGACTTGATCTCAATTCCTGTGTTTCGATGCGGATGATAGTGAAGGAAGGTGAACTTTATAGCTTGATCTTCCCCGGGAGTGATGTGAAGTTGCCACTGCCAAACCCTGCACGCACCACTATTCATGAGCGGCGGAACTGGAAAGTCAAAGCAGTTGAAGATGTTGATGTACCTCTTGCCACTGAACTACCACAACCTGCTCAGCAACACCCTTCTACCCAGCTCGACCGCATTGAGGCCTATGTCCGCTCTATCCGGGACGCACAAGAAGAGACTCATCTGTCTGTCTCTGAAGGCAATTACCGGATCCAATAACTTGAGACAGAAGTGGAGCGCCAAGGACGAACACAGTCCTCTATTTTAGAGTCTGTGCATGAGCTTCAAGCGAGACTCCGTCGACGCTGGGGATGAGCTTCTTTGGTTTCACCGGTCACTTGGTCAGCTTTCTATTTTTCCAGTAGTTTATTTTAGTTATTAGTTTGCATCTATCTGCTTTTAGTTTATTACATTCTTAGTTGCATGTTTTAGTTTTCTTAGTCGTATCAACATCTATAGTGTCTTACCCAACCCCACTCTTTTCATTCATGATATTTGCTTTGTCCTTTAGTATTGCATTGTTCTATGCCTACTTGATTGCTTGGGATAGGAATCTTGACTTTTATCTGCCAATGGTCTATAATGGTTATGGTTTGCACATATGATTATTTGGTTTACTGTAGTTGATTGATGTAATTAACCCGATTCATTATTGGTAGAATCTTGAAGAGTATGCTTGTTACTCCACCTTAGCCTTGATATGCATCTTATGTGTAGAAAGCGATTGTATCTAGTTTCTATCTCTACTTTATTTGTGCACTTTGTCATGGGGGTTAGAAATAATAATGGTGGTACTGAAGTGTTCTTGTACATTGCACTTTGTACTTCCACTTGGCACTATTTATAGCATCTCAATAGCAAAAGGGTTAGTGGTACCTAAGTTCCTTGTTCATCATACTTGGCACTACCCCATAGTTTTCAATAATGACAGTGGTACCAAAGTGGTACCGAAGCACAGCTTGGCACTTGGCACTATTGTTAAAAAAAAAAGGCACCACATAGGGACTATGTGGTACTGATGCAATTCTCCTATGACTTAGTACACAGTGTTATGCTTTTTGAAAGCTTGATCAATCATATCATGTGCATGAGATGCATTGTAGAGGTTTTTGGTTATGTAACTTTGCATGTTCTATAGATTGTATTCATGATAATTGGTTTAATTTGCTTTCCATACTGCATTATAACCTGAAGAGTTGTTGTGTTTAACCATAAACCTCATTAGACCTACTTAAGCTACTTTGAGATTCCTTATTCCATGTCATCATTGTATTCTAGACAATTCAATTGCTTGAGGACAAGCAAAACTTTAAGTCCGATGTATTTTGATGACATGTAAAAATATGATATTTCGTGACTCAATTTCATTCTTATTTTTGAGCATAATGCATGTTTCATCTCATTTATTTACTCAAATGCTTTATATTCTTTAGAACTTTCACTTTTCCTCTATTTTAATGAACTGCAGGTATTTGGCCTCAAAATCGATGAAATTTGGATAATCTGAAGGTATGTGAGGATTTCCCATGATGAGATGGAGCTATACGCCAATTTTTAGCTCAATCGGAGTCCTCTACATCATACACGGCCATGGGTGTGCACCCATGCACGGTCGTGCAATCATAAGTCACCAGAATTCACTTAACGGAGCCGTACACGGGCATGGCCGTGCACCCATGCACGGCCGTGTATCGTTACGCACAACACGATAGGCGTTCGGTATTTTGCCTGTAACTTTCTATTCTGGGCTCGGAATTGGACAAAATTTGGGGAGCACCTTTCCAACTTAGCCACGAACGTTTTGGGACTGAAATCATCAGATTTGGTCAAGCAAATAAGGAGAACGAGGTGAAAGCGCAACAACTTAGGGTTTTGGGGTGATTTTATGATCGGCGACACTGTTCCGGCGGGTTTCTCTCTTCGTTCCGATGTGGAGGATCATGCTGAGCCATCTTCAATCAAGGATCCACCATCCCCTTTGGTTTGATTCGATTTTCATGAGATATTCTATGTATTTAATGATGTATACCATAGCATAAACCTTATTTTCGGGGTTTGGGCGTAGCCCACTGTAAGAATGCTTGATAATATGACTTGATCTATATATTCCTCTATTTATCTTTGTTATTATTCATATTTAGAATGTTTTAATTCTTGTTTACATACTGGCCATATGTATGCATGCTATAGATGTCGAGGGAAGGACTGAGAGGTGAACCTTGACCATCGGAACCCCTAGACTGGACTAGTGATTTCGTATTGCGAGAGCACTCGAAATCACTCAAGGAACCCTAATCTTTCACAGATCCCATTGGATCCGCCTTAACCCTAGTAAGCCATGACAGTAGGAGACTTGGGTTAAGACGGATATTGGACCGTGTCCTGAGGGAGCGCGTCTGTACCCTAGGAAAGGTTACCTTGAGAACTTAGATAAAACTTATTTAAATTGTCAAGCCCTAATATTTATGCATGCTTCAGTGTGGTGAAACCTAAAACCCCGAATCTATCTCATAATCTCAAAACCCCGTTTGCTTTGCTCTCTGCGCTGCTTGTTCTTAATCTGCTTAGTTTAACTACTTTCTCTAGGACATTAGCCATTTTCCCATTAATCATTAACCTAGCTTTTGATTGACTGATTTGTTAGTACTTGACCCTAGTCCCTGTGGGTTCGATCTTTTTATTACGTGATAGACCGTGCACTTGCGGTAGCAGCCGTCTAGGCCCTATCAAAGCCGCAGGAATCTTTTCTTAAGTCGCCTACTGAACCAGCAGCAGACATCACGTAATTGGCGCGACTTCATAGCTCGCCTATTCCACCAGATCAAGAGCCGCCGTTCGAACCTGCCACCACGCTACATACGGATGATTTCATCTCCAGGCCTCTTCAACGACAAGAAAATTATGGGCATGGTCGTGGTTTGCCTCTCGACGGAAATCTCGCATCTGGCGCAAGAGTTTATCCGTAGCCGCCAGAATTTATTACCAGTCGTCGTGGATTAAATGAGCATTAATCGTCCGAAGGTTACGAGATTTAATGAGGCTGCAATTAATGCATTTTCATTACAAGTCATAAATGTAGAGTTTATTTATTAACCATCAAGACTAATAATGGATGAGAATTAAGTTGAGAATTTGAAGAGTCATGCAATTAATGGATGAGATTTAATGCAGAATGTGAAGAGACACGCCATAATGAGGATTTAATCCAGAGTTTAATCCAAGAAGAAGAAGGCGACTTCAAAGGAGGAGAGAAAGGAGTTTGTTTAATTCTTTTCTCATCTTTACTTCGTTTAGTCTTCTTTACGTGCTGATCGAAAGGCTTGTACTTGTCGTAACCATATATGTACTAGCGTAAAAACCTCAATCGTGATTTGGGCATAGCCCGTCTTTTTGATTTACAAGTCTTAATGTTAAGAATTGCTTTTGGATGTATCTTTCGAGGCTATTTGATCTTGGTTTATTTCATTCATGTTTATCGATTTTGGCCAAATCGGTTTTCACTTTAGTTGATTGTGGTAACAACTGAGAGGTGAATCACAATCAATGGATCCTCCTAGATCATTCCTGTGTGTTCTACTACTTGAAGACTTGATAATAACGAGAGTTGTAGAGACCACTTGGGGAATCTTCTTGTCCTATTTCAACACGATCTATTTATGCTTAGTCCATCGCGAGAGTAGGAGACTAACTACGTAGATCGTGTAGTTGTCCACCGCGAGAGTAAGAGACTAACTAAGTTGCTGAGTTGTGCACCCGAGAGGGGTACGGCTCAAGGGGACATGTCCTTGGTTTCTGAAAGATTTTCTAAGCAGTACTTTTCATTTCGCTTGTAGGTTGATTAACGTGGTGAACCCCGATTTTTCGATTTCTCTCATATCTGTAGGACCTTTATTTTATTGCACTTTTAGCTTAGTTTGTATCACCAACCGAGATTTTTAATTACTTAGCTTTCGAAGATTAGAAGATTTGGTACTTGACAACCCATCCCTGAGGGAACAATATCTTAAGTACTACATCGGTAAGCCATGCGCTTGCGGATTCTGTGCAACAAGTTTTTAGTCCTTTTTGCATCAAAAGATAATCATACGAATGGCCAAAAACTGGATGGACAGAAAACTTGATCACTTTTCCCCGGCAACGGCGCCAAAACTTGATATGTACGTTATCGTACTACTAACCGCAAGCGTGATGGCTTTGTCGTAGTAGTACTTAAGATGTCGATCCCACAGGGACAATGATTAAGTACCGAGTGATTACGAATCAATAGCTAGAGGATTGGATGAATGTTTTGGGTTTTCAAACAATAAATCAAACTACTACTAAATACAAATGCTAATTGAATCAAGCAAGTGAAACTATTGGACAGAAAACAAGGTTTAGAGACATCAAAACTTCGAGTGCATCTCGTTGATGGATCTTAAACTCATACAGGATAAAATCATAACAACGCAATTTTAAAAGTGTTCAAGGAAATATCTAATGGTTCATATTACACTCTTTCGATGGCGTAATCCGGTATTAATCTAGATCGGCGTCCTACTTTCGTGGCTCACCATACCTAGATTAATCCATTGGGTTCAGAGATATTATAAAGTTCCTCACACAAATTTGGCCCTAATTCTTGACCTCTCAGACCATGTTCGATAAGGCAGATCTAGCGTCACAATTCACCTTTCGGTCCTTCTCGCGGCACCCAAAAAAAGTAATTGCGTGGCCAATGCAATACTAGCAATAATACAGCACATATCGAATAAACACAAGATAAAATTTTCATTCCTATGAGAAAACAAGTTCGAAACTAAGATCCAAACAACTAAAATACACACTTATTCCGATAAAGAAGATTATGCTTTCATAGCATCGATTCAGTACAAATCCCTAAAGGAACATAAGAAACTAAAGAGAAGATAGAAGAAAGAGGAAGCAAGCTCTCTGCAAAAGCATTGCAACATTCCTTCAAGTCTTCTAGAATGATGTACCATTCCTTCCTCCTCCCTTGTAATCGCCAAGAACTTCCCTTTGCAAAACTCACTAGCCCCACTTGAGCCCCAACTGGGTGCTGGCTTCTTCAGCGAATTTGGCCCTTTAAATAGAGTCTAATGCCACTTCTAAATGCATAGATTAATGGGAAATTGAATTTTCTGCGTTTTGATACCAAGAACATTAAAATCGGAGCCCTAATGAGGGAGTTATGGCCCATTCATTGCAGGCGGCTCATAATTACGGGTATAATGGGTTATTATGGTTGTAACCGTAATATAATGGTTATGCATTAATTGCAGCCTCATTAAATCTTGTAACTCCCAAATCATTAATTCTTATTTAATCCTCTTTGTTTTGACTCCAAAAACGTCCAAACCGGAGTTAAAACGAAGGAGTTATGAGCATTTATAGCTTGGTGGCCGATAATAAATTCTGGCGATTAGTCATAAATTCTAGCGGGTGCGAGATTATGATCATGAGGCAAATTATGGCCATGCCCGTAATTTTCTTGTTGAGGTATTCGTCATCCGAAGGGTTGTCGTCGAGGAAGCTATGGGCACGTCTTTGAATTATAACGATGCTTGCATCAAAACGAGTCCATCATGTAGCCAATCGGAGAATTACGGTCATGATGTAGATTATGGCCTCTGCCGTAATTATTGAAATTAATGCCGTTTGAAGCCAAACTTCTTGTCAAGGTTGTTGATTCACTCGGAGATGCAAATATACTTCCATATAGCTCTAAAAGTGAGTGAATTATCCTGTATTCAACAAAACATGACAAATAGTGATGCTTCTGAAGAAAATTAATGAAATAAGCTGGAAAGAGTTGTCAAAGCATAATAATATATCTCGATTCACAGGTAAATACATGTCTAAAAGACAATAAAATATGAAACATCAAAATTTGATGTGTACTTTATCGTACTACTAACCGCAAGCGTGACGGCTTTGTCGTAGTAGTACTTAAGATGTCGATCCCACAGGGACAGTGATCAAGTACCGAGTGATTATGAATTAATAGCTAGATGATTGGATGAATATTTTGGGATTTCAGACAATAAATCAAACTACTACTAAATACAAATGCTAATTGAATCAAGCAAGTGAAAGTATTGGATAGAAAACAAGGTTTATAGACATCAAAAATTCGAGTGCATCTCGTTGATGGATCTTAAACTCATACAGGATAAAATCATAACAACGCAATTTTAAAAGTGTTCAAGGAAATATCTAATGGTTCAGATTACACTCTTTCGATGGCGTAATCCGGTATTAATCTAGATCGGCGTCCTACTTTTGTGGCTCACCATACCTAGATTAATCCATTGGGTTCAGAGATATTATAAAGTTCCTCACACAAATTTGGCCCTAATTCTTGACCTCTCAGACCATGTTCGATAAGGCAGATCTAGCGACACAATTCACCTTTCGGTCCTTCTCGCGGCACCCAAAAAAAGTAATTGCGTGGCCAATGCAATACTAGCAATAATACAGCACATATCGAATAAACACAAGATAAAATTTTCATTGCTATGAGAAAACAAGTTCGAAACTAAGATCCAAACAACTAAAATACACACTTATTCCGATAAAGAAGATTATGCTTTCATAGCATCGATTCAGTACAAATCCCTAAAGGAACATAAGAAACTAAAGAGAAGATAGAAGAAAGAGGAAGCAAGCTCTCTGCAGAAGCATTGCAACATTCCTTCAAGTCTTCTAGAATGATGTACCATTCCTTCCTCCTCCTCTGTAATCGCCAAGAACATCCCTTTGCAAAACTCACTAGCCCCACTTGAGCCCCAACTGGGCGCTGGCTTCTTTAGCGAATTTGGCCCTTTAAATAGAGTCTAATGCCACTTCTAAATGCATAGATTAATGGGAAATTGAATTTTCTGCGTTTTGATACCAATAACATTAAAATCGGAGCCCTAATGAGGGAGTTATGACCCATTCATTGCAGGCGGCTCATAAATGGGTTATTATGGTTATAACGGTAATATAATGGTTATGCATTAATTGCAGCCTCATTAAATCTTGTAACTCTCAAATCATTAATGCTTATTTAATCCTCTTTGTTTTGACTCCAAAAACGTCCAAATCGGAGTTAAAACAAAGGAGTTATGAGCATTTATAGCTTGGTGGCCGGTAATAAATTCTGGCGGTTGGTCATAAATTCTGGCGGCTGTGAGATTACGATCATGAGGCAAATTATGGCCATGCCCATAATTTTCTTATCGAGGTCTTCGTCATCCGAAAGGTTGTCGTCGAGGAAGCTATGGGCACGTCTTTGAATTATAACGATGCTTACATCAAAACGGGTCCATCATGTAGCCAATCGGAGAATTACGATCATGATGTAGATTATGGCCTTAGCCATAATTATTGAAATTAATGCCGTTTGAAGCCAAACTTCTTGTCAAGGTTCTTGATTCACTCGGAGATGCAAATATACTTCCATATAGCTCTAAAAGTGAGTGAATTATCCTGTCTTCAACAAAATATGACAAATAGTGTAGCTTCTGAAGAAAGTCAATGAAATAAGCTGGAAAGAGTTGTCAAAGCATAATAATATGTCTCGATTCATAGGTAAATACATGTCTAAAAGACAATAAAATATGAGACATCAAAATTTAATGTGTACTTTATTGTACTACTAACGCAAGCGTGACGGCTTTGTCGTAGTAGTACTTATGAAGTCGATCCCACAGGGATAGTGATCAAGTACCGAGTGATTACGAATCAATAGCTAGACGATTGGATGAATGTTTTGGGTTTTCAGACAATAAATCAAACTACTACTAAATACAAATGCTAATTGAATTAAGCAAGTGAAAGTATTGGACAGAAAACAAGGTTTAGAGACATCAAAACTTCGAGTGCATCTCGTTGATGGATCTTAAACTCAAACAGGATAAAATCATAACAATGCAATTTTAAAAGTGTTCAAGGAAATATCTAATGGTACAGATTACCCACTTTCGACGGCGTAATCCGGTATTAATCTAGATCGGCATCCTACTTTCGTGGCCCACCTTACCTAGATTAATCCATTGGGTTCAGAGATATTATAAAGTTCCTCGCACAAATCTGGCCCTAATTCTTGACCTCTCAGAGCATGTTCGATAAGGCAGATCTAGCGTCGCAATTCAAAATTCGGTCCTTCTCACGGCGCCCAAAAAAAGTAATTGCGTGACCAATGCAATACTAGCAATAATACAGCACATATCGAATAAACACAAGATAAAATTTTCATTGCTATGAGAAAACAAGTTCGAAACTAAGATCCAAACAACTAAAATACACACTTATTCCGATAAAGAGGATTATGCTATCATAGCATCGATTCAGTACAAATCGCTAAAGGAACAGAAGAAACTAAAGAGAAGATAGAAGAAAGAGGAAGCAAGCTCTCTGCAGAAGCATTGCAACATTCCTTCAAGTCTTCTAGAATGATGTACCATTCCTTCCTCCTCCCTTGTAATCGCCAAGAACTTCCCTTTGCAAAACTCACTAGCCCCCCTTGAGACCCAACTGGGCGCTGGCTTCTTGTGAGAATTTGGCCCTTTAAATAGAGTCTAATGCCACTTCTAAATGCATATATTGATGGTAAATTGAATTATCTACGTTTTGATACCAAGAACATTAAAATCGGAGCCCTAATGAGGGAGTTATGGCCCATTCATTGCAGGCGGCCCATAATTACGGGTATAATGGGTCATTATGGTTGTAACCGTAATATTATGGTTATGCATTAATTGTAGCCTCATTAAATCTTATAACTCCCAAATCATTAATGCTTATTTAATCCTCTTTTTTTTGACTCCAAAAACGTCCAAATCGGAGTTAAAACGAAGGAGTTATGAGCATTTATAGCTTGGTGGCCGGTAATAAATTATGGCGGTTGGTCATAAATTCTGGCGGCTGCGAGATTACGATCATGAGGCAAATTATAGCCATGCCCGTAATTTTCTTGTCGAGGTCTTCGTCATCCGAAAGGTTGTCGTCGAGGAAGCTATGGGCACGTCTTTGAATTATAACGATGCTTGCATCAAAACGGGTCCATCGTGTAGCCAATCGGAGAATTACGGTCATGATGTAGATTATGGCCTCAGCCGTAATTATTGAAATTAATCCCGTTTGAAGCCAAATTTCTTGTCAAGGTTCTTGATTCACTCAGAGATGCAAATATACTTCCATATAGCTCTAAAAGTGAGTAAATTATCCTATATGCAACAAAACATGACAAATAGTGAAGCTTCTGAAGAAAGTCAATGAAATAAGCTGGAAAGAGTTGTCAAAGCATAATAATATGTCTCGATTCACAGGTAAATACATGTCTAAAAGACTATAAAATATGAGACATCACTCATCCTCCATATGAGCCCCAACTGGGCGCTAGCTTCTTTAGCGAATTGATGTGTACTTTTTCCCTAGCAACGGCGCCAAAAACTTGATGGACAAAAATCCGCAAGCGCACGGTTTACCGATGTAGTACTTAAGATATCGTTCCCTCAGGGATGGGTTGTCAAGTACCAAATCTTCTAATCTTTGATAGCTAAGCAATTAAAAATCTCGGTTGGTGATACAAACTAAGCTAAAAGTGCAAAAAAATAAAGGTCCTACAGATATGACAGAAATCGGAAAATCGGGGTTCACCACGTTAATCAACCTACAAGCGAAATGAAAAGTTTTGCTTAGAAAATCTTTCAGAAACCAAGGACATGTCCCCTTGAGCCGTACCCCTCTCGCGTCCACAACTCAGAAACTTAGTTAGTCTCCTACTCTCGCGGTGGACAACTACACGATCTACTTAGTTAGTCTCCTACTCTCGCGGTGGACTAAGCATAAATAGATCGTGTTGAAATAGGACAAGAAGATTCCCCAAGTGGTCTCTACAACTCTCGTTATTATCAAGTCTTCAAGTAGTAGAACACACAGGAATGATCTAGGAGGATCCATTGATTGTGATTCACCTCTCAGTTGTTACCACAATCAACTAAAGTGAAAACCGATTTGGCCAAAATCGATAAACATGAATGAAACAAACCAAGATCAAATAGCCTCGAAAGATACATCCAGAAGCAATCCTTAACATTAAGACTTGTAAATCAAAAAGACGGGCTACGCCCAAATCCCGATTGAGGTTTTTACACTAGTACATATATGGTTACGACAAGTATAAGCCTTTCGATCAGCACGTAAAGAAGACTAAACAAAGTAAAGATGAGAAAAGAATTAAACAAACTCCTTTCTCTCCTCCTTTGAAGTCGCCTTCTTCTTCTTGAAATGACTCGCGTTCTTCATCGCCACCGAACTCTGAGCTCTCGAGCATAGTACCTCCTCTCTCTTATTCTCCCGGAGCCCCAACTGGGCGCTCCCTGGGCCTCTGGGTGCCTTCCGAGCGCTCCCCGGTCCCTCTCCCCTTGATTCGGTAATCTTGAGTCCTTTATATAGAAAACCTGGTGCCTCTTCGTATTCCGCATTAAATTCAGAATTAAATTCTGAATTAAACTCTAGATTAAATCCTCATTATGGCATGTCTCTTCACATTCTGCATTAAATCTCATCCATTAATTGCATGACTCTTCAAATTCTCAACTTAATTCTCATCCATTATGAGTCTTGATGGTTAATAAATAAACTCCACATTTATGACTTGTAACGGAAATGCATTAATTGCAGCCTCATTAAATCTCGTAACCTTCGGACAATTAATGCTCATTTAATCCACGACGGCCGGTAATAAATTCTGGCAGCTACGGATAAACTCTTGCGCCAGATGCGAGATTTCCATCGAGAGGCAAACCACGACCATGCCCGTAATTTTCTTGTCGAGGGCGTGTTTATCCGAAAAGTTATCATCGAAGAATTTACGATCGAGTCTGCCTATGCTCGTATAGAAATGGGTCCTTCGTATAGCCTATTAGAGAATTACGGTCGTGATGTAGATTATGGCCTCAGCTGTAATTCTTGAAGTTACTCCCGTTTGCAACCAAACTTCTTGTCGAGATTCCTGATTCACTCAGATATGTAAATGTACGTCCATGTAGCTCCAAAAGTGAGTTAATTGACCTGTATTTAAGCAAACACGACAAGTAGTGAAGCTTCTGAAGAAAGTTAATGAAATAAGCTGGAAAGAGATGTAAAAGCATGAAAATATGTCTCGTTTCACAGGTAAATATAGGTCATAAAGACTATATAAATACGAGATATCAGTTATCCAATAACTTGATCATAAGGCTTCCCAATCAATACGAGAAGTCAAGTATTTTGGTGTGTGACCCTGTAGGTCAATTTGACGTTGGTAGTCCTGACCAAAGGTCACCACAAGTAGTGAGTGGCACCTAGCAGTGCATCGCTGCTACCCAGGTCATTGGAATGGATATCGACATCGACATCCCCATTATCGCAACTAGGTATAGATGCATTACAGTCTCTTTGCCGAACTGATATCCGATTGGACAAGTGTGTCACCACTTGTTTTCATCCAATCACATGGCTATGACTAAAACAGGTCTTCACCTGGGTATGGCCATACACTTTCAGTCATAGACTATAGAGGAGCTCCATGGATATCATGCTTCCCTTAGGAAGGGGCAAATCCTTTGTCTGTACATTAATCTTCGTATATGGGTCGTGACATGCTCAATGACAACTTTTATAACCTCCCAACTATGGTGAGGTGTTAGGTTGCATCAAAGCATATCCCTAACCATATAGAAAAGTCAATGACCTCAAGTCTAAGGATCAATGTATCTCCTATCACTTATGAGGTTAACTCATGACACCAAGTCATAGCCTCATAGTGGGTCTGTCCAGTATATCAACCACTGATATACCCATATGTCTGCGTTCGCACATCGTGCCTAACTAGCCCATATACCAGTCTCACAAGTACCATAGCTGTCCTATATCCAATAAGGTACATTGACTGGGGATGAAAGTTTGAGCACAGATCCAATCTGTCTCCAGGGACATTATCATGTAAGTACACAATCGTAGATGCAGGCAAACATAGATAACGACAATACCAGAATGATATAAATATCAATATTAAGTAGTACAGAGATGGATCAATAGAAGGTCATAGGGCATATACACTAACAGTGTTATCTCCTTAACTTCTTAATGACTAGACATTGTTAATTTCGTAAGGATGATTTTGTTATAATAATTCTACTTATGTGATGATTGCTTATAATTCTCCTTAGTCTCGTATTTTAAGCATATTTTAGAATTTTATGAAATAGATTGAGAATTTAATTGCAAAATTTGAAACCCTAGAATCATTGAGTTAGAACTTATTATAAGAGATTAGGTATTGTTCTTAATTCTGATTTTTAGTAGTTTTATTGCTATGTTGATTTTTTGATCTTTGGATTGAGTTATTATGTTAGACTTGATTTGTTATTATAACAGATTAAATATCTGATCATCAGAGAACCTTAAGTAGAACCTGAGAAATTATGGTATGAGAATACATAGTTACTTTTCAGATGTTTGACTTAGAATTCGGATGCACGAGAGTGATCCTTGAGTTCTTTGTCAATAATTTACTTATCTTCAGCATTGAATAGATCCTGCACGAGAGTGAGGATTGGTTCTTTGTATAATTATCTGCGCGAGAGCGAGATAATTCCTTTATGAAGTAAATTAAATCTTTATCATAATGAAATTTGACTGACTATACTTTATTTCCTTCTAGTCATTAAAATTAAGATGGATGAATCCCTAGTCCCAGTTTTCTTCTCTGATATTTTTTCGTGCACTTTTCAATTGTTTGCTTCATCATATTCGGATTGCCTAGCTACTAAGAAATCGATTATTCGGTACCTAGCAAACAAGGTCTCTGTGGTTCGATATCTCTTTATTACTTCGAGTATCCGTACACTTGCGGTCTCTGTGTTAAGTACCAAATAGTTGTTTTCTCACTAGCTAAGCAAATCGAATATGATGCAAGTAAACGATAGGAAAGTGCATGAAATATCTAAGAGAGAAACTGGGACTAGGGTTTCATCCACCTGAGTTTCCATGACTAGATATAAATATGTGTTCGTCAGTCTAATCTTATTATGGTAAAGATATAATTTACTTCATAAAGAAATTATCTCGCTCTCGCGCAGACGATTTACAAAGAACTAATCCTCACTCTCATGCAGGATTTATTCAATGTTAGATATAAGTAAATCATTGACAAAGAACTCAAGGATCACTCTCGTGCATCCGAATTCTAAGTCAATCATCTCAAGTGGAAACTCAAGGATCACTTTCGTGCATCTGAATCTCAACACAGGTTCTACTTATGGTTATCCAACGATCCGATACTTGACCTCTCATAGTATCATCACGTTTATCACATTAACTCGATCCTAAATTTAGAATATTAGCATGGCATTGTACTTCTAAAATTGAGAAATAAGAACAAACCTAATTTCTTATGACGAGTTCCTAACATTCAATTTTAGGGTTCCAAGTTCTCAAGCAAATCACCTCTCGGTCCATATCATGAAAACTCTAAAACATGCTAACAATATGAATCTTCGGAGAATTAAAGACGTTCATCACATAAGTAAAATTATCATGACGAAATAAAAATTATCTAGTCATATAAAATTAAGGGGATTACACCTCATGTCCCAAAAGAATGTCTAAGCTAGCATGGATGAAGAATTACAATAAACCATAGTTTAGATTGATTAGAAATTGAAAAGAAGGGGAAAATCAACAAACAACATAGCTGTAATGAAAATTACAGCCGTAATCTTGCGAGTGAACAGTGTCGGCGCCTCTTCTTTCATTGATTTATCTTCTGATCGTTCTCCTTCTGCTCTAAAACTTCTGGGGTATCCTCTCCTCCTCTAGACGAAGCTTCCTTGTAAATTTTGCAGCCTGAGGTGGCCACTACACCTCTCGGCGCAAGGCTGTGCCCTAGGGACGCCTCCCTTGATTTCTCTCTAGACAGTGGATAAAAATTAGGGCTTTCGCTCCCTTTGTCTTCTTTCGGATCTCAATTTGGTGTCCTAAATCTCGAGAAATCATCTTTTTAAGTTTCCAGTGGAAGAATCGGGAAACTAGGCCCAAAATTATGGTACCGTGAAATATATTACGGTAGTGCCGTAATTTCTTCTGTATATTTCTAGGTGGAAATTACGGCAGTGTAATATTTATTATGGTAGTGTAATATTTATTACGGCACTGTCGTAATTTTGCTTCTATTCTTTCTAGGGCAGAAATTACAATACCATAATATTTATTACACCCGTGGTTGTAATTTTTCAAACTTGCTTCGATTTGCATGAAAATTGATAGGCGGCTTCGTCTCGACGTCTGGAATCCATTGGTGTGTTCAAATCTTTCAAAATCCATCAAAATATGGTAGTTTTTACCTAAAAATAATCAAAAATAAGAAATGATGTAGATTCCGCAATATTTGACAAATAAGGCTTACAAATAAGCAAAAGAGCATATATATGACACAAAAGACCAATGAAATGGCACAAAATATACTATGAATTTTGATGTCATCAAACACATAAGGCTCAAACTTTGCTTGTCCTCAAGCAAATAAATAGAATAAAAAATAATGCCAAGTATGGAAAATATGTTCTTTTATAAAAAAATAAATTTCTAAAATATAATCACTCATGAAATATTCCACCAACTTTTTGGACAAAATTTCATATAAATATATTGTCCTCTGAAATCAATCTTTAAGATTCACAACTTTGATCAAATAAAATTTCGCAACTCGCATAATAAAAAGAATCTCAGTCTCATGAATTCACCTTTGTTTCAGTTTAAATCTATCATACTTTTGTTTACATGAATAGGATATCCAAAATCTTTTTTTCTTATTTTTTTTTATTTTTTTATTTTTGTTGGTATGTACCCACATAGATACATACTTTTTATTTGGTTTTCAACTCTTATGTTTGGTACCACTGTCAATTTTACACAGTGCCAAGTAGAGGAGTCATTTTCTTTTTCTCTCCTTTTTTTTATAGACTTCAACCTATGTCTTTGGTACTACTGTCAATTTTACATAGTGCCAAGTAGGGGAGTCTCTCTCTTTTTTGGATCTTGGATTCTTTCTTCCCAACAAATAGTAAAATAGACTAAATATCAACTAAGTTCATCAATTGACAACAATTCAAAAATTACACTCATATGCTAATTTTATTCAAGAAAGATGTTTCACTCTTAGATTGCATTCATCAAACAACATACCTATCCAAAAACCTTATGCATCAATCAATGAAAGATTTCAACAAGTAGATATATATTGAAGAAATAAATTCAGCATAATAGGTATATTTCCATTCATAGGCATTGACATGCATAAACATTCATCATCATAGAAAAATCTGCACACCTCTTATCATATGGATTCAAGTCATAAAAATTTGTAAACATCAAAAATGTCAAAATCAATGCAAAAGGTGCGAAGCATGAAACTCATAGAATCATAGTCAAAGGTGTAAAATGATAGATTGAAGAAACCCACATCGAATAGAAATCTCGGTGAGTGATACAATCATAGAAAATAGCAAAAGAAATCAGGTAGCAATACCATACAATCAAACAGAATAAGATCACTAGAAAGTGCAAACAATACTCACAAAACTATATAGCAATCTCAATCATCGTCCGTGGTGTAGCATCAGGGCATGTGCGGCTGAACCGTCCTCAAGGATGCGCATTCTGAAAATTTACCTGAGCAATTTTAAATACATAAGGCTCAGATCAAAAAATAGTATCTTACTTTAGCTAAAAATAGAAATCAGAGATATCGTCGGTGGTCAAAGAGGGTGCCGGTGGAAAGAGCTGATGTAGGGGAGAAGCAGAGGTGGAACAGATGCTAGCTGAAGAGCTGCTAGCAATGAAGATGATGGTGCCGACAGTAGAGTAATGATGAAGAGTAGTCTTCAGTGGCCTACTGAAGATTACAGTCCTAGAGGCAAAGTCGTCGGCTGGTGGGCAGTGAGAGATGATGCTGCATAAATAAAAAAAATCAAAGTCAATAATGAAAATTCTACTGCAAAAATAAAATCAATGGAAACAGAGGTAGTAGAAGAAGTAAGAGGCTGCTCATGGTGCTCGGCAAATTTTTTTGGTGGACGGCGATGTAGTAGATTGCCGGCTGGGAGATCCGAATATGATGAGCGCTGAAGAAGAAGATAGAATCAGTCGGGCTGGTAATCTAAGGCGCTGCGAATATGGAGAAGAAGCTGCAGGCTGCTAGTAATGCAAAGACTGGAACAGAGGCTGATGGCAGCAAGAAGTAGAAAGCACAAAAAGAAAAGAAAAATTAATTCTAAAAATAAACTAAAATAAAAGAAACTAAACAAAGTAAGAGTGCTTGGGTTGCTTCCCAAGAAGCGCTAATTTTTAGGTCTATAGCTTGACCAAAACTCAAATTTCATGGTGAAGCAGGTGGATCAGTACCATAGTAAATAGCATACAATTTTCTACATTTCTGTTGTCCTGAAAGTTTAGCCACTAATCCAAACATCCAAAATTTCATGTAAAATAAAATTGACATAGCTTTCTCAAATATGCAGAAATCAAAATCAAAATTTTTAATTCCACTCAAAGGATATTCAATAATCTTCCTATATTTATTAGTAAGAAAAATTATTAGTCCTTTCTTCAAATTTATATCTTCAATTGCAATAGGACTTCCATCAAAAGAATCAAGTATTGGATCATCAAAATAGTCTTTCTGTCTCACATTAGATTCCTCAATAAAGCATAAATTTTTAAATAAATCAGAAGATTGAACAATAGATATGGGCAAAACATCAGAGTGAGATCCATCAATATTTGTAATATTCAAATCCATTCAAGTTCCTCATGTTCATCATCAAATAATTTAGCAATTTCAAAGTTATCAACAAAATCAGAGTGAGACTTTTCAAAATCAATTTCCTCATGTCTTTCCACAAATAATTCATCATTAGAAGAATCAAAAGAATCAATCTCAGAATTACAAGAATTAGATTTAACCATAAATAATATATTATCAAAAGAATCAATTTCATCACTATCACTAGAATCAAGAGGGGATTTTTCAAGATCAATTTCCTCAAACTTTTTCACAAATAAATTATCAAATAAATCAATTTTACAATCATCAAAATCAGAGTGAGATTCATTAATGTTCATAAAAGAATCAATTTCAAAACAATCAAAATCAGAGGGGGAATTTCTAAATTAATTTTCTCAGTTTCCAAATCAAACTCAAATAAACAAGCTTGTTGTGCTAATTGGGTTTCTAAAATTTTATTGTGTGCAACAACACGATCCAATCTAGAGTTAATTTGCTTAAGGCTCTTTGTAACCTCTTCATTTTGTCTCATCTGGGCACCCATGAATTTTTCAAACATGCCCTCTAAGCTAGATTTTTGGTTATCATCAAAGTATGGTTCTGAAATATTGTTTGAGCAATCCTCATGAAAAGAAGTTTGATTTTCTCATCTAGAATAATATTGATCATCTTGGAACCATGGTGAATTGGGATTTTGAGAAATTAAAATTTGGCAATAAGAAGTATAATGATCAGAACATCCACAAATATCACATCTAATAAAAAAATAAGATTTCATAACAGGGTGCATATTAAAAGTGTCTAATTTATGAGCCAAATAATCTAACTTATCTACAACAGTACACCATGAATCATCTTCATACCTTCCTTGTGGCATGCATACCTCACCTCTTTTAGGTGCCCACGAGTTGTGATCAAAAGACATATCTTCAAATCTCTCAAGAACAGAAAGATTATCCAACACTAATCAATCAGATTTTTTTTTTAATTTTTGTCAAAATATATGAAAAAACACAAAACACAAGCAAATAAAAAAATTTCAAAAATCACAGTTTTGTCACAACTTGTAAATATCCAAAACCTGCAAAAACAGAAAATAAAATTAAAATCTAAAACAAATAAAACTTAGTCTAGCAATACTAACAACTATTTTGATATTAACAGAACTAAAGTGCTTGACAACGACGCCAAAAACTTATTGTAGTCTGCAAGTGCACAGATACTCAAAGTAATAAAAAGATATCGAACACAGAGACCTTGTTTGCCAAGTACCGAATAATCGATTTCTCACTAGCTAGGCAATCCGAATACGACGAAGCAAACAATCGTAAAGTGCACGAAAAAATATCAGGGACAAAAATTGGGACTAGGGGTTCATCCACCTTAATTTTAATGACTAGAAGGAAATAAAGTATAGTCAGTCAAATTTCATAATGATAAAGATTTAATTCACTTCATAAAGGAATTATCTCGCTTTCGCGCAGATAATTATACAAAGAACCAATCCTCATTCTCGTGCAGGATCTATTCAATGCTAAAGATAAGTAAATTATTGACAAAGAACTCAAGGATCACTCTCGTGCATCCGAATTCTAAGTCAAACATCTCAATAGAAACTATGTATTCTCATACCATAATTTCTTAGGTTCTACTTAAGGTTCTCCGACGATCAGATATTTAATCTCTTACAATATGAAATCAAGTCTAACATAATAACTCAATCCAAAGATCAGAAAATCAATATGACAATAAAACTACTAAAAATCAGAATTAAGAACAATACCTAATATCTTACGATTAGTTCTAACTCAATGATTCTAGGGTCCCAAATTTTGCAATCAACTTCTCAGTCTATTTCACAAAATTCTAAAACATGTTGAAAATATGAGACTAAGGAGAATTATAAGCAATCATCACATAAATAGAATTATCATAACAAAATCATCCCGATGAAATTAACAATGTTTAGTCATTAAGAAGTTAATGGGATAACACCCCCATGTCCCATAAGAAAATTTAAGCTAGCATGATGGAAAGATTATAGTAAACCATAATTTCAGAGGATCAGAAGTCGAAAAGTGAGAAAAGTTACAAAATAAGGTGCTGTAATAAAATTACAGCACCGTAACATGCACTGGACGCGATGAACAGTGGCGGCACTCACTATTTCATTGATTTCTCCCTCGATCGGATTCCTCTTGCGCTGAAACTTCTGGCGTGTCTTCTCCTCCTTCAGGCGAAGCTTCCTTTCAAATTTTGTGGCCGAAGGTAGTTTGTAGGCTGAGAATCGACGAACCCTAGAGCGGCGGCGATTCTCTCAAATTCTCTATGGATTCCTGATAAAAATTGTTCTTTTGAAAACGTTCTCTTGCTCCTTTTGAGCGTTCCCCTCCTTTCGGCTCTTCAATTGGTGCTCTAAAGCTCGAAAAATCGTAAATTCAATTTTCTAGCGGAAGAATCGGGCAACTGGGTTGAAATTACGGCACCATGATGGAAATTATGGTAGTGTCGTAATTGCTGCGAAATCTTCTGTAGGGAATCTGTCCCGAATTATGGCACTGTAAAGTATATTACGGTAGTGTCGTAATTGCCTCTAAAGTCTCTAAAGTCTCGGTAAGAAATTGGTCCAAAATTACGGTACCGTGAAGGATTTTACAGCAGTACCGTAATTTGCCAAAAAATTTCATATTTAAGCCACCGTGAAAATCGTTACGGTAGTACCATAATTGCTAATTACGGCCGTAAAAATCATTACGGCACTGCCGTAATTTCTCCAGAAAACTTGGTTTGACTTGAAATTTGATGTGTAGTCTCCTCTTGATGATAAGAATCTGCCCATGCGTTGGATTTGCTTGAAAACCCATAAAAATGATGCCTTTTTACCTTAAATTGATCAAAAACCAATAAAAGTGTAGATTCTAAAATATTTGATAAAAAAGGCATAAAATAAGCAAAGGAGTATGAATATGACTCAAGAGGATGATAAAATAAGCATGAAATATGCTATGAAATTTAGAGTCATCAGTAGTTGATAGGGATGAGATTTTGGCAGTAGCTGAGTTTGCTTTCAATAGTGCTATCAATAAAACAAGTGGTCGTAGTCCTTTCCAAGTTGTTCTAGGTTCCCAGCCAAATAAGTCCACTGACCTCTTGTCATCCTTTACCCCACCTCATTTAGCATATTCTGCTGAGGCTTTTGCACAACATATCTATGATTTACACTCAGAAATTCAGCATAAAATATCTATTAGCAATGTGTTATATAAAGATTTTAGCCACAATTATTTTGTGATGGAGATAAAGTAATAATGAGGCTAAGAGCGGAGAGATTACACCCAGATCCACAATCATATACTGTTAAGTACAAAATAGGAGACAATGCATATATAATTGATTTACCTTTAGATTTTAGGATCAGTACTACATTTAATGTTGAGGACTTGTCATTGTATTACGAGCCATTGAACATCGAGCTTTCTGATTTCCCATCAGAGAGTCAACCACTATCTAATTTCACCGAGCTAGAAAGGAATGTGGATCCAATTGCAGAGGAACAATCTCCGGTTCTTTCAAAGCTAGAAAGAAATGTGGATTCAATTGTAGAGGAACAATAGCTCTAGTTCTTTCAGAGCTAGAAAGAATGTGGATTCAACTATAAAGTAACAAGTTCCTGTTCTTTCAGAAACCAGTAACTTCAATTCACCGGGGGTGAATTCCTCTCACTTGGGGAGGAATGATAGAACAGGAAGCCCAAACCTAGAACCACGGAGGGGAGGAGACAATGGGTTCAAATCAGACCTGTTTGCTTTAGGGAATAGATAATTTTAATTCAGAAATATTGGTTATAGCCACGTGTCTTTATCTGGTGCATCAAAGGTCATTAGGACAAATTTTTGGAAAAAGAAAAATTTGAAAAAGAAACTTCCGGTTACTTGGCAAAATTGGGCGACTCCTCGCCTCCGTCAATTTGTTCTTGAGGTTGGCCGTGAGGGCTACTTGGTATTCCAGCGGAGTCGACTCCGCCTGCTATCAATCAATTGGATTATGTTATGAGCTACATCATTGCCTTTTGTTTTGGTTCTGCAGATTGAAAACTTTTCCGATCGAAGATGCTGAAGGCTTATAGGTTCTAATGTATCGCTGTTCATCTTTATTTGTCTGAAAGACTTCTGTAACAATCTTTGTTGCTGCTGGCTGAAATATTTGTCCGCTCCTTTTCATATCTTTATAGTCTAAAGATTTTGGTAACTCTAATAGTAACAACAGACGTTTTACGAAATGGACTTTTCATTTGAGAATTAGTCTTCTTGAGAAATTTGTGAAGGAATGGTTCTTATGCTTCAATTTACATCGAGGACTTGCATCTATTTGACTCCTGCTATGAAATGAAGTTTGATGAGTGATTTGTTAGCAACTTGGCCAATTTCCAGATCAAGATTTATTCTGCCTGTTGTAAATCTTAAGTTGTAATCTTTGACTTGTTATGCAAGAATGATTGTAATGTGATTTTCTTGAAGATTCAGTACCGGTTTCCCCTCCTCATGAATTTGGTAGATTTCTTTTGACATTATCAATGTTTTTTTAATTGATAGTATTCCTTGCTCCTCATGATAACGAATTAAATTAATGGATCTTCCACAAACAAGTGACAATGAATAACTTTCTTAGTTGATGTTGCGCTACTGCATTGCTTTGGGAGATTAAAACAAGCTGAACACAATTTTGAAACAACAGGGTTATGAGTGCAATTGAATCTTAATTTTGTCTTCTCCTTCAACAATTCTAAATAGAATAGCAGGTCTATAATCCCAGATTCAATTTCATATATTGAATTGATCCTCCACTCATCCGAACACTCTTTAATTTTGTCTTCTTCTTTAACAATTCTAAATAGAATACAGGTCTATAATCCCAGATTCAATTTCATATATAGAATTGATCCTCTACTCATCCGAACACTTAACTTGTGTCATCTCCTCCATCAGGTAGGCATTCGAGGGCAGCGGCAGGTGTTCGAGGGCAACGGCAGTGGATGCTATGAGTTGTGAGCGAGAGGAGTCAAAAGGAAAAGCATGGGGAAATTTTTTTTCTTTGCTTTTTTCCATCCGTTCTGCCCAAGCGATCTGTATGGGTGAGCTTGCGGGCTGAATCCAAATTTTTTTTGCAGGTCAGCAATGGTCAACTTTTCAAGGAAGTGGAAATTAGCTTTGTGTTTGCTGATTTTTTGACCTACGGCCCACGAGACTTACCGCACTGCCTGCAAACACAAACGGGTCTATCTCTCATAGCCTCGTGGTTAAACGTCCTGCAATGGTGTCCTTTGACAAAGGTGTAGCAAATGGCTCCGGGGCGTAACATTAAGCTACATAAACAAGGTTTCATGCACCAAAAACCTGAGACTAAAAAATGTACAAACGAGCAATAGGATTTTGGTGGCCTTAGTGATTGATAGTGCTCAAATGTTGTATGATATCAATTTTGGAAATGAGCTAATGGACCCATTAAAGTGTGGTTCTAAGGTAAGAAAATGATTATCAATTTTGACACGTTAGTTGGAAGCTCTACTCGTTTTTATCTTCCAAGGGGTTGAGGCAGAAGATATAAAGGCCCTGTAGGCAGTGTGGGGCAGACTGCACTTACGCGACCCACACTCTCACGCTACAGGCGGAGCGAGGTGGGTGGAAAAATAAATTGTGGCGTACTCGTTGCCATATAGCCATTTTGACCCGCGACCCACACAACCTACGCGTTGTCAAATAAAGCCAAAAGTAGGGATCACTGCATCAGTTGACGCCTCGGATTTGACAATTATAGAAGCTTTGCGGCTACCGAGAAGAGTGTTTTTTTTGGTGTGGCCCATGAAACTTTCAAGCCCATATTTGCCTCTTGTAGTTGAAATCATCAAATTTTACTTTTGTTTTTTTTTCAAGCGCAGTTGTGTAAAACAAAAAATATACAAAATAGACATGTATTTAGTGGCACAATTTTATAATAATAATAATAATAATTATTATTATTATTATTATTATTATTGTGTTCTTTCACTTTTCCTCCACAAAAATATAAATTGGATTTTATATTATCGACCAGATTCTTTTTTTTTTCTTTTTAACAAAATTAGAAGGGATTCAATTTATCTAAATTATTTTATTTTTATAATAAAATTATATATCCGGGAAAAAAATAAAAAATACTGAAATCACTTTTGAACCGCCTATTTATTTTTTTTTCTTATATTAATTAACTAAATAGCAGGGTTAAACGGCGCGAGCGGGAACGATGCAGTTTCGGAAAGCAGACCTTTGTCCGTCGCAATCATCCAAGCCCACTGTTTATTTATTCTCTACTTGTTAAAATTATTTTGCGTTTGAAACCTCGGTCAGGCTGCGATGACTGTGAAAGACGACCACAACAGGTTAAGGCTGACCGTACGGCGAGGTCAAAGCAATAAATAGGCAGATTCTTGTCAGTTTTTTCACTTTTTCACCTGAAAAAGTGAAAACTATCAACGAAGACCATATTTTTTTTTTTCTTAATATAAACAGGAAATTCATCTACACCAAAGAAAAATTGATAATCATATCAACAAAATTTTAATGGTCAAATTATTGAATGTCATTCTAGTATATGTTTATTTACTTAAATAAACCCCAAACTTAATAAGTTTTCATAACTTTGATAATGTTAAACTGAAGAAAAATTTGCAATATGACTCCAAACTTAATAAATAGATAGATTTTTTTTTTGTTTTTTACATTTAATGCAAAATATTTAGTGTAATTTGATACAAATCATATTTATATTATAATTATCTTAGTTAGGGTTAATGGAATTATGCTTTCAATTAAAATATATTTAAAATGTTAAATTAAAATATGAAAAAAAAGACAATAATATAACTAAAATCCTAATTTATCAACATGACTGAAAAAAAATTTTAAATGAGTCTTTTCGACAATGGGGACGTAAATTTTATTATAGAATATTACATAAAAGAGGTTTGATGTAACATGAAATTAAGAAACACTTTAATATAAATTTTTATGGAATTCTTGTTGTGCAATTGTTCTAAAAATATGCAATTATGAACTCGCAAATAAGATAATCATGGAAATCTCAAATTAAGAAAAAAAATAAAAAATTTAAAAAATATTTGGCCCATTCGCGTGGGCTTGTACTGATCTTGTACCTTACAATATAACTATCAGCACATCAATGGAGGACGTATCTCCAGCAACTTTCAATATTAAACAATAACAGAAAAAGAAAAGAAAAACTTTAGAGAGAAGTGCAAAGTTGTGCTTGCGTCATGCCTAGCCCTAAAATAGAGTAGCTTATTATAGTAGTTAAAGACAAATAAAATAATCTCTTGGTCAACTCGCACTCACACCTACAACCCCAACCCCAACCTGGCATGACGCATGCGCACGCACGAGTCTGTTTTGGATTAACTTGGGTGAATAATTTAAATCTTCTTTAAAAGCCCAGGCGCTTCAAACTGTTATAAATTTATATTTTGTTTCCTTTACCCTCAACCTGGCAGGGCTTCTGATTTTTTTTCTTTTAAAAAAATCTACAACAATTCTTTGGTGCATAAACTTATAGAATTAAATTAAACACCCTACACACTTGTTCTTGTGGATATGCATATGTTTTCTTTAGTTAACTTTCATGTTTGTGCCTTACGAATTAAACTCTGATTATGTCTTCACTCTTCGGATATTTAATCTAGATGAACATGTTGTGCCATTATGATCTAATACAAATAAATCAACGGGAAATCCTAGTATGTACTTGTACAAAATGCATTAATAGTAAAACAAGAAAACGATTAAAGTTACCAGTGGCGACAAGCATATTTCATAAGATGAATTTTTAGCCCCTTCATGAGGGTCTATATCCGGCTTGACACCCCTAGACACAACCGGCGTTACTCCTTTCCTTTGCCAGTGAAGAATTTAATAACACAAAGTGGACGAGGCTGGTGAAGAAAGAATCGTTTGTATTTCTTGATTCATTGTTACAAACGAATTGTACAAATGTATTTATAAATCTGTGTAATACAGATTTGTTAAGATATATACAATTAATGTTCAGATCATCACTTGATTGATAATCGCGTTCTATTGGAAGGTACTCCAGCTTTAGTAGAAAATAAGGCTGATTGATTATCCGTTGCCATCCCCAGACTTGTGCTTGCGCTTGTAGTCTGTTTCATTAGGTAAGAGATCTGAGATGCGTTCACACTCCCCCCACAAGCACAGCGGGAGTAGCCACGATGTTGAGCTTGGCCGTGAGTCCCTGAAAGCGGACTCGAGTAAGAGGTTTGATGAAGATGTCCGCAAGCTGATTGCGAGTGGATATAAAGGAAATATGGAGCTATTTGCTGGCGACGCGTTCACGGACAAAATGAAAATCAATCTCAATATGCTTCGTCCTAGCATGAAAGACGGCATTAGCGGCAAGGTACGTAGCACCGATGTTATCGTACAACAGAGTCAGAGTGATAGCGGAGGACAAGTGAAGTTCAGAGAAAAGAGACTGGATCCATATGACTTCAACCATTGCATTGGCAAGAGCCTTGTACTCGGCCTCGGTACTGGACCGGGAGACGGTAGACTACTTTTTAGATGACCATGAGATCAGGTTCTTGCCTAGGAAGACAACAAATCCGCTGGTAGAGCGCCGATCCTCTAGCGAGCCAGCCCAATCGGCATCACTATAGGCATGAATGTCTCGCGAGGAGTTTTGGTGAACAAGAAGGCCATGAAGAATAGTGCCTTTTAAGTAACGGAGAATGCGTTTGACATTCTCTCAATGATGAATGGTAGGGGTATGCATGGCTTGACAAGCGCGATTCACAGCATACGTAATATCGGGACGAGTGATGGTGGCATAGTGCAGGGCGCCAACCACGCTCCTGTATAATGTTGCGTCTTCCATGAGAGAGGATGAGGTGATATGAGACTGAGTAGCGAGAGGTGTGGATATGGGCCGGGAACCATCCATCTTAGCACGAGTAAGAAGATCCAATATATATTTGCTTTGACTGAGATGACAGCCCGAAGAGTGTGGAGAGAGCTGAATGCCAAGAAAGTAATGAGCCGCGCCAAGATCACGAATCGCAAACTCATGCCCAAGGGCCGTGATCAAGTCATCAATGAGAGTAGAGTGATCGCCTGTCACAAGGATGTTGTCAACATACACTAGTATATAAATATTGGATGAAGAGTCACACCGATAGAAGAGAGATGTATCAGTCTTGGAGCTAGCAAAGCCTTGTTGTTGTAGCCATCTTGCCAGACGATGAAACCAGGCGCAAGGGGCCTGACGAAGCCCATATAAGGACCGTTTAAGAAGGCACACATGGTGAGGAAATTGAGGATGGGCAAACCCAGGGGGCTGCTCCATAAAGACGGTTTCGTCGAGATTACCATGTAAGAACGCATTAGAGACGTCCAATTGCCGAAGAGGCCATTTCGAGCTGATGGCAATGGCGAGTAGTACTCGCACAGTCGAGATTTTGACAACCGGGCTGAAGGTTTCAGTGAAGTCGATGCCTGGAAGTTGACGATAGCCTTTAGCAATGAGTCTGGCCTTGTGATGTTCAATAGAACCATCAACACGATGCTTAAGGCGGAAAATCCATTTATAGCCGATGACATTCATAGAGGCGTGGCGAGGAACCAGGGTCCAAGTACCATTGCGAAGGAGGGCATCGAACTCAGATGCCATCGTAGACCGCCATGCGGGATCCTTGGATGCTTCGGTAAAGCAGCTGGGCTCAAAGGCAGTAACAGAGTTGATAAGAATGGACGGTATAGGATGTTTACTGCAAGTCTTCTCCTGAAGGATGAGTGGGGCCGTGTCCCTATAAATGTCCACAAGAGCCCGAGTACGTCTGGGTGGCGACGCAGAGCCAGGTGATGGCAATGGTTCCAACAGCGGGGCCGCCGGGGAGCCAGGAACGTCAGTAGCATCCGCAGTGGACTGATGAGAATCATGAACAGCAGGTGAGTCTGGTGCGGCAAGAACAGTAGTGTGAAGAGGAGTGGAGGAGCATGGTGGACTGTCCAAAGTTGTTAATGGCAATCTGCTATCAGCGCCAGCGTCACGTGAGGGAGGAACGTGTATAGCTGGATGTGGCATCGAAGGGGCGGAGCCAAGAAGACCAGAGGTAGACTCCCCGGAAGGAGGTGGAGGTGCTGAGCCTAGCTGCGTGACTGTAGCAAAAGGAAATGAAGCCTCATCAAAAATAACATGCCTAGAAATATAGATTCGCCCAGATGGCACATGAAGACAACGGTAACCAAGATGCATATTACTGTAGCCAATGAAAACACATTGGGCTAAGCGAGGTTGGAGTTTGTGTTTGTTGTAAGGCCGGAGGAGAGGATAACATGCGCATCCAAAGGTTCAAAGGAAGTTATAGTTGGGTGAACAATGGTAGAGTTGCTCTACAGGTGTGGAATTGTGGAGAGTTGGGGTGGGAAGGCGGTTGATGAGGTAGACGACAGTAGTTGCAACAGCATCCTAATATTGGAGAGGAATAGAGGCATGATTTAATAAAGCAAGTGCAATTTCGACTATGTGACGATGCTTGCGTTCGGCGGTGCCATTTTGCTCTGATACCATGTGAGGGTAGGAGACGCGATGGGTAATGCCTGAAGTATCAAGATGCCTATGCAAAGCTTGATACTCCCCACCCCAATCAGAGTGAACGTTGAGTATTTTTGTATTGAAGAAGCGTTCCACATGTTTCTGAAAGTGGCAGAAAACATCTAATAGGTCAGACTTGCGTTTCATGAGGAAGAGCCAAGTGTACCTGCTGTGATGATCAATAAAAGAGACATAATAGGAAAAGCCATTTTTGGAGAGAAGTGGAGCCGGTCCCCAAATATCTGAATAAATAATTTCCAAAGGTGCTAAAGTTTTATTAATAGATGGAGAGAATGGAAGTCTATGACATTTAGATTTTATACATGCGTCACAAATAGTAGAAGAAGCAGTACGATAAGTAGGAAGGCCATAATGGCCTATTATTTACTGTATGATGCGAAGAGATGGATGGCCGAGTCGGGCATGCCAGGAGGATGAAGTGGTGCGCTCGCCCAGAAAGGTGGCTTTGGATGAGGATGAGACTTGATAGAGGCCATTCTTAACTTTTCCTTGCAGAAGAGTGCTCCCCGTTGTGCGATCCTTTATAAAACACTCATTAGGATGAAACTCAAAAAAGACATTGTTATCATGAGAAAATTGACGCACAGAAAGTAGGTTCTTGGTTATAGAAGGCACACAAAGGACATTGCACAAGTTAAAATTGTGAGCATGAGAAGAGAGTAATGTGTTTCCAATCTGAGTAATATGCAAACCTGTACCATTGCCGATGTGGACCTCATCTAGACCATCGTAAGGGACAGCTTCATGTAAGGCCTGAAGATTGGGTGTGACATGATGAGTCGCGCCTGAGTCAGGATACCAGGAGGCAGACGCATGAGGAGGGAGAGACGCGCCCGTGTTATGTGAAGAGGCAGCGGTTGAGTAGGCCCTTGGATGATATTGTTGGGGCATGTGTTATTGAGAGAAGCCCCCAACGAAATTTGTGTCAAACCTGCTGTTGCATTCATGAGCATAGTGCCCGGGAGTAAAACAGATTTGACATCTGCCTCGGCCTCTGCCACATGCTCGTCCGCAGCCCCGGCCGTTGGTGTTATAGCCACGACCATGACCGGTGATGTTGTTGTTGTGGCGGATGGATGTGGTGTTCTGGCGACTCGTGTTGTTGATGGAAAGAGTTGAGAAATTAGTGTCAAGTGAAGATGTTAACTCTGTATGCCTCATCTGAAGTAGACGTTCGTGGGAGGAAAGCATGTCGTGTACTTCTTCGAGAGTAAGATCATCCACACGTGTGGTGATGGTTGGTACAAGGTTATCATATATTGGACCAAGTCCATTAAGGACATGCATAATCAAATCTGCATCGGAGATAGGATTCCCAATTGCAGCCAAGCTATTAGCAACAAATTTTATCTTTTGCATGTAGTCATAAATGGAGTCGCTCCCTCGTTGAATCATGTGCAATTGGTTTTTGAGTTGTAGAACACGAGCTCTGGAGTTGGATTGAAAAGCGCGGGCAAGTGCAGTCCATACCTCATGGGTGGAATTGAGACCAACTACCATGGGAAAAACGCTCTCTGTCAATGTGGCATTGATCCAAGTGAGGATGAGTTGGCCTTTAGTGACCCATTCATGATAAGTTGGGTCGGTCGGCTCTGGTATGGGATCTGTGCCTTCAACAATACCAAGCAATCGATGAACCCGAAAGAGAGGAATAAACTGAGTTTTCCATAGCAAGTAATTATCATTCGTTAATTTGAGTGGTAGGATAGGGACCCCGCTGAGAGAAATGGATAAATTTGGTGATCCACTTGATTGTTGTGAGGATTCGGAGGTAGTATCAGAATCCATAAAAAAATGTAACAGGTTCACGTCTGCTTCACTAGAGTGACAAAGAGAAAACTCGGAAACTTGGATCTCACCAGCCGCAGTTGAACAAGCAAAGAAGATGAAGATGAGAAGCCGCTGGAGTACGTCTTGAAAACAGAGAGGCACCGTACGTCGTGGATCAGATTTCATCATGGATCAGATCTTGCTCGGCTCTGATACCATGAAGAATTTAATAACACAAAGTGGACGAGGCTGGTGAAGAAAGAATCGTTTGTATTTCTTGATTCATTGTTACAAACGAATTGTACAAGTGTATTTATAAATATGTGAAATACAGATTTGTTAAGATATATACAATTAATGTTCAGATCATCACTTGATTGATAATTGTGTTCTATTGGAAGGTACTCCAGCTTTAGTAGAAAATAAGGCTGATTGATTATCCGTTGCCATCCTCAGACTTGTGCTTGCGCTTATAGTCTGTTTCATTAGGTAAGAGATCTGAGATGTGTTCACAGCCATCGCATCGATGAGGAGTGTATCTGTTGGAAACTTTCAATATTGAACAACCCAAAAAAATGAGAGAAACTTAGAGAGCAAGAGTAGAAATACAGTGAGTAGTGATTGCCTACCGTGAAAAATACGACAGTGCCGTAACTTATTTTACGGTACCGTATTTTTCGCGGCTACTGTAAAATCAGAGCACTGCCGTATTTTGGTGATTTCTCAAACAAAAAGTTTTTTTGATTTTACGGCACTGCCGTAAAGAATTACACTGCCGTATTTTTCAGTGCTTTCAGAACAGAGAACTTTGCAGATTTTACGGCACTGCCGTAACCCATTTTACGGGCCGTAATTCCCAGCTGATTCAGACCAGAGAACTCGTCCGATTTTACGGCACCATCGAGAAATATTTTACGGGCCATAATTTTGACTCAGAGTTCACAGAATAATTTTACGGCACTGCCGTAACATATTACACTATCGTAATCAAATCTTGCACGGGCCATAACGTTTGATCTAGAGCTCCAAATTAAAATCCGAAAATTGTGGCAGACTCATCTTTAAGAGGTGAAGACGCTAGAAGTGGAAGGGGGAACTTTTATCCAGTATCGAGAGAGTAATCAATAGAGAGGTGGCTAGGGTTTGACCTTGCGCCGAGAGGCGTAGAGGGCACGTCAGGCCGTGATTTTCACTCAGAAGCTTCGCCTAGAGGAGAGAAAGATACCACAGAAGTTTCAGAGCATTTGGAGTCCGATCGGAGGAGGAATCAACAAAACAGCGGTGACAGCGCTATTCATCACGAAATTACGGGTGTAATTTACATTACACCCGTGTTGTAACGTTGTTTTTTTACTCCTTCTCTGATTTCTAATTGTTCTAAACTATGATTCATTGTATTTTTTCCTTCATGCAAGCTTAACACTCTTTTGGGACATGGGGTGTATTCCCCTTGATTCTTAATGATTAGATAACTCTTCTATTTTCGTCATGATAATTTTTGCTATGATAATTTTACTTTTGTGATGGATTGTGCTTAGACTCTCTATAAGTCCATGTTACTAATTATGTTTTTAGAGTTTTCGCAATGAGACTGAAAGGTGATTTGCTTGAGAACTTGGAACCTTAGAATTGCATGTTAGGATCCCTTCCTTAGGTTAGATCTAATTTGCTCTGTTCTAGTAAATTAATTGCCATGATTATAACATGGATCTATAGATCGAGTTAATTTGTCAAACGTGGAGATCTTGTGCGAAAGCAAGGATCGGAACGTTGGAGATCCATGAGTAAAACTAGTGTAGAGACTCGGATGCACGAAAGTGATCCTTGAGACTCCACTAGAGATTATCAACCTAGAATTCGGATGCACGAAAGTGATTTTTGAATTCTCTGATTGATGATTTACTTATCTTTAGCCTGGGATAAATCTTGCGCGAAAGTGAGGATTTATCTCTGCGTGGTTATCTGTGAAAGGGGGTCCCCACAGGGGGGGGGGGCGAAACCCTAATAGGAGGCGCAACAAAAACTCTAACGGAATCTAGGGAGGGTTTCTAAAAGGATCGCATAGCATGTAATATATTCAACTTTCAATGAGAAGCGATTCTTACCATTGCCATCGCTTAGATGGTGTCTTGGAAGGAAAGGCGCAAATGCTCCTTCTCCTGGTGACGCACACAATTGATGTTGCCTACTCTTCCTTGGTGCTCCTTGTGCTAGCAAGGCTCCAAGATTGTCTTGCCGAATGGAAAGGGGAGAGATCACCTTGCTTGGCCGAATATTTCCTCTTGTCGTCTACACTTCTCCACACGAGAATGCAAGCGCCGAATACTCAAGTTGGCGACAAAGGCGTGAAGAGGCAAGTTTCATGAGGCATGGTCACGTAAGTGATCATGCTTTCTAAAAATAGAAAGCCTCACCTCCAAATGCGATCATGGGTTTACCCAATCGCAAACTCCTCTTGGATTGAACCATACGCTCAACCAATGAGCTGGTTCAAATCGATTTGGTTCAATAACCAAACAAACCAAGCAATCAGTCCAGACCACAATAAACCCTAAGGCTCTTGATCTGACCGTCGATCTCTTGATGCTCCTGATCTCACCGATCAAGCATCCATTCTCTCAATCGAAGCTTACCGATCTCAAGCCCTAATCAATCAAACATGATCAGACCAGATCTCACTTACAATCAGAGATCAAATCCCTTTAAACTGAACCTGAATAATTCAGTCCACACGATCTGACTTAAGTAAGCCATATCATCAAATTGTGCGACCCTGAGGGTTTCCTTTAAATGTCGGTAACGATAACTCACGTTATCACGATCAGTGAGGGGTATCTAGCAACACATCACTGTCTCCCGATATAAAGAAAAGAGTCTTCCAAGACTGCACCCAAACCACAGCACAAGTGTGAATCCAACTCACAAGGCATGCATGTTTCCTTTGCCACTGGATGTTCTTATTGGACAAGCGTGTCAAGCTTGTAACTCCAATATGATGAGCATGATTAGATCAGATGAACATAGTCACCTGGGTATGGCCATACACTATTCTCAATCATCTCATCCAGGGGGCCCCTTTAGAACATCACACTCCTTAAACAAGGAGACGGCAATCCTTTGTCTATCACTAGTGCCCTAACCTGACTCAAGCTCACCATCCAAGATAGTCTATAATCATTATGTTTCAAATGATATTGAACTATCTCAAAACAATGACAATCATCATTTAGAAACACAAGTGATCTCAAGTCAGAGGAAATGTGCCACTTGTCGCATTCAAGGATTATTCACATTGTGACAAGCAATTGAATATCCTAGTAGGGTCTGTCCAGTACATCCAATGTACCCATGAGTCTACATCTTATTCCATGCTCGAAGCATCCTATAAGATTAGAACACATATTAGTCTCAATCATATCAAGGCTGTCTCATGTTCACCAACATATCTCGACTAAGGACTTTATAGCATGTTAGCCCAGCTAAACAGCTTTGAGACATTATTCAGAAGTACAATTATTGCAACAGACAATGTAACAAACTGAATAACAACCATGCCTTTATAAACATAAGAGTTTATTACATGATACTGATACAATCCCAAGGCCTCAAACATTAGCCTTAAGGGCATACCCCAACAATCTCCCACTTGCACTTAATCTAATGGTTGAGAAATCTCAAACCCATATTATTACAGTGCTTCTCATGCTTCTGCTGCGCTAGAGGCTTGGTAAGCGGGTCTGCCAGATTGTCATCTGTATGAACCTTGCAGACTTTGATCTCGCCACGATCTATGATCTCCCGGATCAAATGAAACCGTCTCTGTATGTGCTTGGACTTCTGGTGCGACCGTGGTTCCTTTGCTTGTGCGATTGCTCCAGTGTTATCACAGAAGATAACCAAAGGATCTGCACTCGAAGGAACAACACCAAGTTCTCTCACGAACTTACGAATCCACACTGCCTCCTTGGATGCTTCCGAGGCTGCAACATACTCGGCTTCTGTTGTGGAATCAGCAACAGTTGACTGTTTGAAACTCTTCCACACCACTGCTCCTCCATTCAAGCTAAATACACAGCCTGATTGCGATTGGAATTCATCCTGGTCAGACTGGAACGAAGCGTCAGTATATCCTTCAATACTGAGTTCTTCCTGACCACCATATATCAAGAACATATCTTTGGTCCTCCGCAGATATTTTAAAATGTTCTTGACTGCAATCCAGTGCGCCATACCTGGATTACTTTGGAACCGACTGGTCACGCTTAACCCGTAAGCAACGTCTGGGCGAGTACACAACATCGCATACATAATGGACCCAATAGCCGAAGCATAAGGCGTATTGTCCATTTCATCTTTCTCAGTCTGAGTTTGTGGACACTGACTCTTCGAAAGATTTAGACCATGTCTGACTGGAAGATATCCTCTTTTAGAATTCTCTAAATGAAATCTCTCCAGGACCTTATCGATGTAAGTACTCTGGCACAGCCCGAGAAGCCTCTTAGATCTATTCCTGTAGATCTTCACACCTAATACATAGGCTGCTTCTCCTAGATCTTTCATCTGGAAACATTTTCTTAACCATGCCTTAACCGCATGCATTTCAGGAATGTCATTTCCAATGATCAAGATATCATCGACGTAGAGGACTAAGAAAATAATCACGCTCCCACTAAACCTCTTATATACACACGGGTCATCCTCGTTCTTGATGAAACCAAATTCACTGATTGATTCATCAAAACGAATATTCCAGCTTCTCGACGCTTGTTTAAGTCCATAAATAGACTTCTTTAATTTGCATATCTTATGACGATCTAATGGATTAGTGAAACCTTCGGGTTGTGTCATATACACATCCTCATCCAGATTTCCATTCAGGAAAGCTGTTTTCACATCCATTTGCCAAATCTCATAATCATAATATGCTGCTATCGCGAAAAGAATCCGAATAGACTTAAACATAGCTACAGGTGAGAAAGTTTCATCATAATCTATCCCGTAGATTTGTTTGAAACCTTTCGCAACTAGCCTGCCTTTATAGGTAACCACGTTACCATCCATGTCAATCTTCTTCTTGAAGATCCATTTACAGCCTATAGGGATAACTCCCGGAGGCGGATCAACCAAATCCCAGACTTGGTTATCTGACATGGAGTCCATCTCGGCGCGCATAGCTTCAAGCCATCTCGCTGACTCCGGTCCACTGACCGCATCCGCATAAGTGAGGGGTTCATCATTATCAATGATGTAGACTACGTCATAGCGCTCAGGCTGTCGACGGATCCTTCCCGATCTTCGCGGTTCCCGTGATATCTGAGCCTCAGGTTGTTCATTAACCTGATCCACCGGCTCAGGCTCATCCAACTGTGCTTGACTACTTTGTCCTTCCTCTGGATTCTCATCCAGCATTATTTCTCTCCCACTGGCCTCTTGCAGAAGAAACTCCTTCTCAAGAAATATGGCCGTCCGAGCAACAAATACCTTGTTCTCTTTGGGATCATAGAAATAATAACCCTTAGTTTCCTTAGGGTAACCGACAAAGATACATTTGTCAGATCTGCTCTCTAGTTTCCCAGAGGCGAGCTTTTTGACATAAGCCTCGCAGCCCCAGATCCTGATAAATGTTAAGCTCGGCTATTTCCCATACCATAACTCATATGGAGTTTTTGAAACTGCCTTGGATGGCACTCGGTTTAGTACCTTTGCAGCTGTTTCCAGTGCAAAACCCCAAAAGGAATATGGAAGAGTAGCCTGACTCATCATAGAACGAACCATATCAAGTAGGGTTCTATTTCTCCTTTCGGACACACCATTCCATTGCGGTGTTCCTGGCGGAGTGAGCTGTGAGATAATCCCACACTCCTTCAGATAGTCAGTAAATTCTCGACTTAGGTATTCTCCACCTCGATCAGAACGAAGTGCCTTGATACTTCGGCCTAGCTGATTCTGTACTTCATTCTTGAACTCTTTGAACTTGTCAAAAGATTCACTTTTATGTCTCATCAAATAGACATACCCATACCTACTGAAATCATCAGTAAAGGTAATGAAGTACTGAAAGCCACCTCTGGCATGTTTACTAAATGGCCCACACACATCACTGTGTATAAGGTCAAGTAAACCTGAAGCCCTTTGACCTTTGTTAGAAAAAGGTGACTTCGTCATTTTACCCATTAAACAAGCTTTGCATGTATCAATCTCCTCATAGGAGAATGATCCCAGCAGTCCATGATCATGCAACCGCTTAATGCGTTTCTTGTTAATATGGCCTAAACGACTATGCCATAGCAAGGTGCTGTCATCAGCATACTTGGCTTTCTTAATATCAATAGCGTGTATAGAACATTCCATGTCCAACATGAATAACCCATTATTAATTGAACCAGTAGCATAAACTATATTATCAAGAGATAAAACACACTTTGAAATATTGCATTCAAAGGAAAATCCCTTCCTGACAAGAGCAGGAATGGAGATAATATTCTTAGTAATGCTGGGAACAAAATAACAACTGTTTAGTTCTAATACAAGCCCAGATGGAAAAGAGATGAAATAGTCTCCTACAGCAACAGCAGCAACCCGTGCCCCGTTTCCTACTCGTAGGTCCACCTCATGCTGTCCCACCTGCCTTCTTCTCTTGAGTTCCTGTACATTTGAACAAATGTGAACTCCACATGCAGTGTCCAACACCCATGATATAGAAGAAGATGAAACCATGACTTCCGTCACGTATATACCTGAGCCAGAAGCGATGCTTCCCCTCTTGTCTCCTTGGAGCGCTTTACAGTCCTTTTTCCAGTGACCCAGCTGGCCACAGTGGAAACACCTGTATTCCTTTGACCGCTTAACTTTTTGCTTCAGAGCCTTGCTGTAACTCTTGACAGGGGTCTTGCCCTTCTTCCCCTTCTTCTTGTTGTTCCTAGAAGGAACCATTAAGACAGAGGTTGAAGGCTTTCCCTTCAGAGTCTCCTCAGTAGTCAAGAGCATATTCAGCATCTCTGCCGGAGTACAGTCGATTTTTTTCATATTAAAGTTAATAATGAACGCATCGAAAGAGGGCGGAAGAGACTGCAGAATAATGTCTACAGCAAGCTCCTGGTTGATGGTATGCCCCAGTTTCTCTAGAGCCTCCTTGTGCCCAATCATCTTGAGCACGTGAGCTCCCACTGGGCTCCCTTCAGCCAGTTTGCTCTGAAAGAACAGCTTTGTCAGATTATAGCGTTCTATCCTCGCCTGTGCAGCATACAGCATCTTGAGGTTTGCTATCATGTCTATAGCAGACATATCCTCATGCTGACGCTGCAGCGGTGGCGTCATAGACGCTAGCATCAGGCAAGCGACATCAATGCTATCATTGACATGCTTTTCATAAGCTTCCCGAACCGCCCTTGCGGCGTTCAGAGCGGGCTGAGGCCGTATCGCCGTCTCGAGGACATACAGTTTCCTCTCTGCCTTAAGAACAATCTTAAGGTGTCCGAACCAGTCTGAGAAGTTTGGCCCAGCAAACTTCTCCCTTTCCAGTAGGGATCGCACATTGAAGTTCATGGTGTTCGTTGCTGCAGGTATCTACAACAATGCAAGAACAGCAAGGTCAGTATCAATGTAAAGAATCAATTCAGGACTTAAGAATGATTCTTTTTCTCACTATTATATCGCCCTAAAAAATCCAGTAAAACAGCCCGAAAGAGTAGAACTCTTGTCTAGATAGTTAAATTTGTAATTTAATTAGACAAGAGCACAGAGCACACTTGGCAGAGGCGCTTGCAGCAGTGGCTGGACCAGGTGGGAGGTCTAGGGTTCGACCCTAGGACCTGGCTGGCGCAAATTCCTGGTGGGCGCACCAGAGCTGCAGATGGCGCTTGGGCCCAGGTTTGGGCCAGATGAGCAGCAAAAGCCCTATGAAGAAAAGCAAGTCAAGACTTAAGTTAAATTAAGGTCTTACTAGGGCTATGGGCTTTTACCACATAAGATTCATGCTTTCTTTTATTATTGTTTAAAATATTAGAATTGCATGATTAGTTTATCTTCTGCTATCACCATAGGAATTGTATGATAGTGAAGAAGATAAAAAGACCGTTAAAATCCAACGCTAAAATATCAAGCTCGTAAGCCTTCTGACGCGAAACCTCACTGTTCTGATTATCGTTGGAGCCGTGTTGTACCCACTCAGTGGGCACGTCCATCTATCTTCAGACGGTGTGGGATTACACCTGTGTGTTACAGAGTAGGGATTTATCCCTTCTCGTTGCTCAGCATAGCACATGGTGGTCCAGGGAGTAGGTCGGGTCAGCTTGACCATGTAGGCTACATATGTGGCGCATATGGTAGCACATGGAGGCAGCCATCTGTGGGATCAGAGGCCGTGTTGTACCAACTCAGTTGGCACAGTCTGCTGGATTGCCCAGATGAAGGGGAATCGCACGGGTTGGCGATCGGCAGGGACTGCCTACCGGAGATTAGTGCTTGTACTCTCTGTGCATCTTATCTCGCCTGAGCGGGACGCGGAGACCAAGTATGAAATCCGGATCCCATCTCACTAAAAGAGTGTCTACTCTTTCGGACTGTTTAATGGATTTTTCAGTCAGATAAAATAGTGAGAAAAAGAATCTTTCTTAAGTCCTGATTGATTCTTAACATTGATACTGACCTTGCTGTTCTTGCATTGTTGTAGATACCTGCAGCAACGAACACCATGAACTTCAATGTGCGATCCCTACTGGAAAGGGAGAAGTTTGCTGGGCCGAACTTCTCTGACTGGTTCGGACACCTTAAGATCGTTCTTAAGGCAGAGAGGAAACTGTATGTCCTCGAGACGGCAATACCGCCTCAGCCCGCTCCGAACGCCGCAAGGGCGGTTCGGGAAGCCTATGAAAAGCACGTCAATGATAGCATTGATGTCGCTTGCCTGATGCTAGCGTCTATGACGCCACCGCTGTAGCGTCAGCATGAGGATATGTCTGCTATAGACATGATAGCGAACCTCAAGATGCTGTATGCTGCACAGGCGAGGACAGAGCGCTATAATCTGACAAAGCTTTTCTTTCAGAGCAAACTGGCTGAAGGGAGCCCAGTGGGAGCTCACGTGCTCAAGATGATTGGGCACAAGGAGGCTCTAGAGAAACTGGGGCATACCATCAACCAGGAGCTTGCTGTGGATATTATTCTGCAGTCTCTCCCGCCTTCATTCGACGCGTTCATTATTAACTTTAATATGAACAAAATCGATTGTACTCCGGCAGAGCTGCTGAATATGCTCCTCACTACTGAGGAGACTCTGAAGGGAAAGCCTTCGACCTCTGTCTTAATGGTTCCTTCCAGGAACAAGAAGAAGGGGAAGAAGGGCAAGACCCCTGTCAAGAGCTACAGCAAGGCTCTGAAGCAGAAGGTGAAGCGGTCCAAGGAATACAGGTGTTTCCACTGTGGCCAGCTGGGTCACTGGAAAAAGGACTGTAAAGCGCTCCAAGGAGATAAGAAGGGAAGCATCGCTTCTGGCTCAGGTATATTCGTGACTGAGGTCATGTTTTCTTCTTCTATATCATGGGTGTTGGACACTGCATGTGGAGTTCACATTTGTTCAAATGTGCAGGAACTCAAGAGAAGAAGGCAGGTGGGACAGCATGAAGTGGACCTACGAGTTGGAAACGGGGCACGGGTTGCTGCTGTTGCTGTAGGAGACTATTTCATTTCTTTACCATCTGGACTTGTATTGGAACTAAACAGTTGTTATTTTGTTCCCAGTATTACTAAAAATATTATCTCCATTCCTGCTCTTGTCAGGAAGGGTTTTTCCTTTGAATGCAATATTTCAAAGTGTGTTTTATCTTATGATAATATTGTTTATGCAACTGGTTCAATTAGCAATGGGTTATACATGTTGGACATGGAATGTTCTATACAGAAAATTGATATTAAGAAAGCCAAGAATGCTGATGACAGCACCTTGCTATGGCATAGTCGTTTAGGCCATATTAACGAGAAACGCATTAAGCGGTTGCATAATCATGGACTGCTGGGATCATTCTCCTACAAGGAGATTGATACTTGCAAAGCTTGTTTAATGGGCAAAAAGACGAAGTCACCTTTTCCTAACAAAGGACAAAAGGCTTCAGGTTTACTTGACCTTATACACACTGATGTGTGTGGGCCATTTAGTAAACATGCCAGAGGTGGCTATCAGTACTTCATTACCTTTACTGATGATTTCAGTAGATATGGGTATGTCTTTTTAATGAGACATAAAAATGAATCTTTTGACAAGTTCAAAGAGTTCAAGAATGAAGTACAAAATCAGCTAGGCCGAAATATCAAGGCACTTCGCTCAGATCGAGGTGGAGAATACCTAAGTCATGCATTTACTGACTATCTGAAGGAGTGTGGGATTATCTCACAGCTCACTCCGCCAGGAACACCGCAATGGAATGGTGTGTCCGAGAGGAGAAATAGAACGTTACTTGATATGGTTCGTTCTATGATGAGTCAGGCTACTCTTCCATACTCCTTTTGGGGTTTTGCACTGGAAACAGCTGCAAAGGTACTAAACCGAGTGCCATCCAAGGCCGTTTCAAAAACTCCATATGAGTTATGGTGTGGGAAATAGCCAAGCTTGACATTTATCAGGATCTGGGGCTGCGAGGCTTATGTCAAAAAGCTCGCCTCTGGGAAACTAGAGAGCAGATCTGACAAATGCATCTTTGTCGGTTACCCTAAGGAAACTAAGGGTTATTATTTCTACGATCCCAAAGAGAACAAGGTTTTTGTTGCTCGGACGGCCATATTTCTTGAGAAGGAGTTTCTTCTGCAAGAGGCCAGTGGGAGAGAAATAAAGCTGGATGAGAATCCAGAGGAAGGACAAAGTGCTCAAGCAGAATTGGATGAGCCTGAGCCAGTAGATCAGGTTATTGAACAACCTGAGGCTCAGATATCACGGGAACCGCGAAGATCGGGAAGGATTCGTCGACAGCCTGAGCGCTATGACGGAGTCTACATCATTGATCATGATGAACCCCTCACTTATGCGGATGCGGTCAGTGGACCGGAGTCAGCTAGATGGCTTGAAGCTATGCGAGCCGAGATGGACTCCATGTCAGATAACCAAGTTTGGGATTTGGTTGATCCGCCTCCGGGAGTTATCCCTATAGGCTGTAAGTGGATCTTCAAGAAGAAGATTGACATGGATGGTAACGTGGTTACCTATAAAGGCAGGCTAGTTGCGAAAGGTTTCAAACAAATCTACGGGATAGATTATGATGAAACTTTCTCACCTGTAGCTATGTTTAAGTCTATTCGGATTCTTTTCGCGATAGCTGCATATTATGATTATGAGATCTGGCAGATGGATGTGAAAACAGCTTTCCTTAATGGAAATCTGGATGAGGATGTGTATATGACACAACCTGTGGGTTTCACTAATCCATCAGATCGTCATAAGATATGCAAGTTAAAGAAGTCCATTTATGGACTTAAGCAAGCATCAAGAAGCTGGAATATTCGTTTTGATGAATCAGTCACGGAATTTGGTTTCATCAAGAACGAGGATGACCCGTGTGTATATAAGAGGTTTAGTGGGAGCGTAATTACTTTCCTAGTCCTCTACGTCGATGATATCTTGATCATTGGAAATGACATTACTGAAATGCATGCTGTGAAGGCATGGTTAAGGAAATGTTTCCAGATGAAAGATTTAGGAGAAGCAGCCTATGTATTAGGTGTGAAGATCTACAGGGATAGATCTAAGAGGCTTCTCGGGCTGTGCCAGAGTACTTACATCGATAAAGTCCTGGAAAGATTTCATTTAGAGAATTCTAAACGAGGATATCTTCCAGTCAGACATGGTCTGAGTCTTTCGAAGAGTCAGTGTCCACAAACACAGACTGAAAAAGATGAAATGGACAATACGCCTTATGCTTCGGCTATTGGATCCATTATGTATGCGATGTTGTGTACTCGCCCAGACGTTGCTTACGGGTTAAGCGTGACCAGTCGTTTCCAAAGTAATCCAGGTCAGGCACACTGGATTGCAGTCAAGAATATTTTAAAATATCTGCGGAGGACCAAAGATATGTTCTTGATATATGGTGGTCAGGAAGAACTCAGTATTGAAGGATATACTGACGCTTCGTTCCAGTCTGACCAGGATGATTTCCGATCGCAATCAGGCTATGTTTTTAGCTTGAATGGAGGAGCAGTGGTGTGGAAGAGTTTCAAACAGTCAACTGTTGCTGATTCCACAACAGAAGCCGAGTATGTTGCAGCCTCGGAAGCATCCAAGGAGGCAGTGTGGATTCGTAAGTTCGTGAGAGAACTTGGTGTTGTTCCTTCGAGTGCAGATCCTTTGGTTATCTTCTGTGATAACACTGGAGCAATCGCATAAGCAAAGGAACCACGGTCGCACCAGAAGTCCAAGCACATACAGAGACGGTTTCATTTGATCAGGGAGATCATAGATCGTGGCGAGATCAAAATCTGCAAGGTTCATACAGATGACAATCTGGCAGACCCGCTTACCAAGCCTCTGGCGCAGCAGAAGCATGAGAAGCACTGTAATAATATGGGTTTGAGATTTCTCAACCATTAGATTAAGTGCAAGTGGGAGATTGTTGGGGTATGCCCTTAAGCCTAATGTTTGAGGCCTTGGGAATGTATCAGTATCATGTAATAAACTGTTATGTTTATATAGGCATGGTTATTATTCAGTTAGCTACATTGTCTGCTGCAATATATGTTCTTCTGAATAATGTCTCAAAGCTGTTCAGCTAGGCTGACAGGCTATAATGTCCTTAGTCGATGTATCTTGGTGAACATGAGACAGCCTTGATATGGTTAAGACTAATATGTGTTCTAGTCTTATAGGATGCTTCGAGCATGGAATAAGATGTAGACTCATGGGTACATTGGATGTACTGGACAGACCCTACTAGGATGTTCAATTGTTTGTCGCAATGTGAATAATCTTTGAATATGACAAGTGGCACATTTCCTCTGACTTGAGATCACTTGTGTTTTCTAAATGATGATTGTCATTGTTTTGAGGTAGTTCAATATCATTTGAAACATAATGGTTATAGACTATCTTGGATAATGAACTTGAGTCATGTTAGGGCACTAGTGATAGACATAGGATTGCCGTCTCCTTGTTTAAGGAGTGTGATGTTCTAAAGGGGCCCCCTGGATGAGATGATTGAGAAAGTGTATGGCCATACCCAGGTGACTGTGTTCATCTGATCTAATCATGCTCATCATATTGGAGCTACAAGCTTGACACGCTTGTCCAATAAGAACATCCAGTGGCAAAGGAAACATGTATGCCTAGTGATGTGGATTCACACTTGTGCTGTGTTTTGGGTGTAGTCTTGGAAGACTCTTTCCTTTATATCGGGAGACAGTGATGTGTTGCTAGATACCCCTCACTGATCGTGATAACGTGAGTTATCGTTACCGACATTTAAAGGAAACCCTCAGGGTCGCACAATTTGATGATATGGCTTACTTAAGTCAGATCGAGTGGACTGAATTGTTCGGGTTCAGTTTAAAGGGATTTAATCTCTGATTGTGAGTGAGATCTAGTCTGATCATGTTTGATTGATTAGGGCTTGAGATCGGTAAGCTTCGATTGAGAGATTGGATGCTAGATCGATGAGATCAGGAGCATCAAGAGATGAACGGTCAGATCTGGAGCCTTAGGGTTTATTTGAGATCTGGACTTGATTGCTTGGCTTAATTGGTCTCTGGACCAAACCAATTTGAACCGGCTCGTTAAATGAGCGCATGGTTCAAGGGGAGAGGAGTTAGCGACATGTTCACTTGGCGTGAACGTTGGAGCGAAGTGTGGTGGCTATTTTTGGTAACCACGATCTCCACTTGGAGATGTTGTTCACGACCGAATAGAGTGCTCTCTATTCTCGCCTCTCGCCCATATTCCTCTTGACGCTTTTCGTGTGTGGCGACGCCTTGAAGGTAGAGGAGGATTCGGCCAAGAGAAGGACATCTCATCTTTCCCTTTCACTCGACAAGGACCTCTTGGAACCTTGCTAGCACAAGGAGCACCAAGGGAGGAAGCAACATCATCTTGTGTGTGACGATTTGGAGGAGAGCTCTCTTGTTCTCTTGCTTCCAAGGCGCCTTCCATTATATGGCTTCGGTATGAGTTCATTTCATGTTTTAAAGTTGATCATAATCCATGTTATGCGATATTGAAAGCCCTAGATTCCGCTAGAATTTTATTGCGCCTCCTATTAGGGTTTTCGCCCCCCCTTTGTTAGGGGACCTTCATACTACGCCCCTCTTCGCCCTAGCAACTTTATCCATATGTTTCATCATGAAGAAAGCCACAACAATAGCAAATCCATTCAGCATACCCCAGAGAAAATATAACTCAGCTTGACGGACCATGCCGTCACTATCATCTCTCCCAAACACAGTATGCACAAGCACTCTATGTGTATACTTAATGCATGGATTCATAATCTTTGAAGCTCTGGCAGAAACAGCATAGAAATGACTCTCATCAATAATCTGATTCCAAAATATGCCCTCAATGAATCCCAAGGGAATCTGAGTGTATCCATCTGTACTCAAATCAAAGATAGTCCTGATCTCTTGCAATTTAAGTTTTCTTTCTTCATTAGCAAGTCTGAATGTAATCTCTCCTTATGCAGGGCCATGTGATTTCTCCTTCAAATCTATGATCAGGCTGCTCATAAACTCCAGGACTAGTGGCAAATAAGTGGGTGGAGTCATCTGAAAAAATTTCTTGGCCTTGATTCTATCAAACATCCACAACACATATTCATACAATCCCAAAGCCTCTAAAGTCCTTCTGTCAGCATATTTGGTATTAATAACCTTCCTTTCAAGAATCTGATTGTATCTTGTCTCTTGCATCTCATTTCTAAAAATAATTCCATGTGGATTTTCATGCTAGGAGGGTTCAGCTAGGGCTTTCCCTTTCCTTCTTGGAAATATGGACTTTGTTCTTGGTGCCATCTCAAATTAACAAGCTGTAAACTACATGTTCAATGCACCATATAGCAATGCAATGATATAATCTTTCAATCTATGCAAGTTTATAGATAATATCAGTTAAATCATAGCTATCATCTCTGGAAAATTCGTTTCAAAATCGAAATAGAGGAAAATAGAGTGGAAAACAAGCACGTAAGCTCATTCATGCTAAATACATTCCACAAATCATTCCAAAAATTCCAGAATCAAACTAGGATTTGTAGCCTATCCTCTAAGAAGCATATGTAAACAAAAATCTCTCAAAACGACAAACGATCGAGTGAGAACGAGTTAAAGGGGCGAAAATCTATAAAAACTCACCAAAGTGGAGAAATCGGTGAAAAGAGTACCCAATCAACGGTTGGAACTTCATAGGAAGAGTCGCCGGCGTGCTCTGGTGGTCGGAGAAGGTCGAAGGTGTGAAGTCGGTGCAAAAACGAGTGAGAACGAGCGTGAAACCCTGAAATACTGCCCAGAAAAGTCTAAAAACAGCACAGGAATCGCGTGCCAGAATTATAATTACGACCATGTAATATCTTACGGTAGTGCCGTAAAAATCAGGAATCTCTCAGGTGAAAATTTGCTCAAAAATACGGTACCGTGAAATAGATTGCGGTACCGCCATAAAATCACAACAATTCTCTACTCAAAAATGGCTCAAAAATATGGTATCGTGTAAAAGTTTACGGTACCCGCCGTAAAATCAACCAGTGATTTTTTTTTTTCAAAAATTGAAAACTCAAAAATTACACCCATAAAATATATTACGGTACTACCGTAATTTTGGAGTAAATTTCGGAAACTCTCGTCATAAAATCTCGCGAAAATACGGCCCGTGTAAAACTTTACGGTAGTGTCGTAAAATCAGTAATGCTCTCGGGAAGATATTGGATACAAAATATGGTACCGTATTAAAATTTACTGCAGTACCGTAATTTCGTCACAACTCTCTGGTCGAAAATGGACAAAAATTACGGTGCCGTAATATACATTACGACAGTGCTGTAATTCGCACCAAATCTTGTTTTACCTACAAAAATAAAAGAAAGATTAGTTCAAAGTAAAAACTAAAAGAAAAGAAAATAAATAACGGTTAGAAAGCTTGGGTTACCTCCCAAGAAGCACTAATTTAAATGTCATCAGCTTGACTCTTTTACATTCGGATTTGATCGTGAATTCCCCAATTGCCTCTTTGATCCTTCTTTAGGTTGGGCATCACTTTGAATCACATAAGGCTCAATCTTGAAACAGTGTCCAAATTTTCTCAATATTCCCTTTCCCTTGTCAATCCACTTAGATCTTCTTCTTCTTCTCCTTCTCTTCTTCTTCTTCTCAAAAATTTCATCTCTCCTTTCCTGTAATCCTTTGTAAACATCCTTAGAAAAATTATTAGTTTCAAAATTTGAGGTCTCATCAAATAGACTGCAAATATCAATAACAACATCATCAACTACTTCAATGCTACAACATGATCTAGAGTATGAAAGTTTATTCAAGGAATCAGTAAGATCAAACTCAATAGTGTTCCCACAAATATCAAAAGTAATTTTTCCCTTTTTCACATCTATGTGTGCTCCAGCAGTGGCTAACAGTGGTCTACTAGGAATTATAGGGTTTTTATGTTTTTCTTCCATGTCTAAAACTACAAAATCTGCAGGAATAAAAAATTCTCCTACCTTGACTAGAACATTCTCTAATATACCTACAGGATATTTTACTGATGAATCAGCAAGCTGTAGAGATATGGATGTAAGTTTGAGCTCTCCAATGTCTAGTTTCCTGTAAATAGATAGAGACATTAGACTCACGCTGGCACCAAAATGACATAAGGCTCGGTCAAAAGCCATAGTGCCAATAGAACAAGGTATAGAGAAGCTACCTGGATCCTTCAGTTTTGGTGGCAATTTGTTCTGTATAATGGCACTACAATCCTCAGTTAAAGTTACAGTGCAAGTGCCATAGTCATCTAATTTTCTTTTGTTAGACAATATTTCTTTCAAAAATTTTGCATAAGATGGCATTTAAGAAATAGCTTCTGTAAAAGGAATGTTAATGTAAAGCTTTTTCAAAATTTCAAGAAATTTGCCAAATTATTTGTCTAACTTATTTTGAACTAACCTTTGTGGAAAATGTATTGGTGGCCTATAGGGTGGAGGTAAACTAGATTTAGAATTATCTTCTTTACATGAGACACTCCCTTTTAGTTCATCACCCTTTTGAGGTGGCAAACTAGATTGGGTTTATTCATGTTCAGAGGATTTTTCCAACTCTAATTCATCTTGATTATCATTAGGCTCTTCCTCATTGTTTTCAACTTTTCTTTTAGGTTCTCCTAATTGTTTCCCACTTCTAGTGATAATAGCATTACAGTGCTCCCTAGGGTTTATCTTAGGTTTTGCAGACAATTTTCCAGGGGTTCTGTAAGAACAACTAGCTTGTTGTGCAATTGGATTTTCAAGAATTTTGTTGTGGGTTGTTAGAGATCCTACTTGTGTAGCCAATTGACTAACCATTTCTTTAAGATATTCAATTTCCTTAGTTTTATTTTGCATGAACTGATTTTGATTAGCCATCATCTTCTCAATCATGGATTCTATGTTTGAATTCTGATTTGGATTTTGATTTTTGTTTTGATTTTGATTTGGCTTTCGATATCCTTTGTTCTCATTTTGCCCCCCTACATAGTTATTATTTTTCCAAGAAAGATTAGGGTGATTTCTCCATCCAGGGTTATAAGTACTAGTATAGGGATCTTTAGTTCTACCTTGATTATACCCTAAAGCATTCACTTGTTCATTACCCTGATTAGATATGACTTTACAATTTTCAAAAATATGACCACCATTACCACAAATATCACAGACAAGAGAAGTAACAGCAGCAGTTTGCATTTTAAAAGAGTCGAACCTATTGCACAATGAATCTACCTTCTCTGCCAAGGTGCGCCATCCATCACTCTCATTCTTACCTTGAGAAGGTCTGTAAAGTACTCCTCTCTCAGAAGTCCACTGATTATGGTTTAGGGCTATCTCCTCAAGCAATTTGAAAGCAACATCAATTGTTTTGCTCATGAGAGCTCCTCCTGCAGCAGCATCAACAGTTACTCTGGTATTGTAAAGCAAACTATTATAAAAAGTATGAATTAAAACCCAGTTTTCGATGCCATGGTGAGGACACTTCCTTTGCAAATCATTAAATCTCTCCCATGCCTCACTGAATGATTCTCCATCCTTCTCTTGAAAGCTTGTGATTTGATTCCTCAAATGGATGGTCTTGCTTGGTGAAAAATATTTCATTAGAAAAGCATTTGATAACTGATCCCAAGTTGTAAAGGTACCGGTTGGTTGTGCTTGAAGCCATGATCGTGCTCGGTCTCTAAGAGAAAAAGGAAATAATCTTAGTTTCAAAGCATCATTGGAAACTCCATTAATTTTGATAGTATCACAAAGTTCTAAAAATAAAGCAAGGTATTGGTTTGGATCTTCAAGAGGAGATCCTCCAAACTGGTTCTGTTGAATCATAGAAAGGAATGCAGGCTTAATTTCAAAGTTGTTAGCCTCAATGACAGGTCTAGCGATGCTAGAGTGAATTTCTCATGGATTAGTGATCTTCTTTCTGCCATCTCAACTATTTCTTCTATTTTTTCCTCTTGTGTTTCTTGTTGGTTCTCTTCAAATCTCAACTTACTGCGCACTCTAAGTGTTTTGTTAATTTCAGGATCAAAAGGTACAAGTGGTCCTGATCTAAGGTTCCTGCGCATGCAAAGCAGATATGTCAGATAATTTCAAGAATAATAGAAAATCAAACAAAAAATAAAACCTAATCTAGCAATACTCTCAATACATCCAGTATCAACAAAAACCAACATCCCTGACAACGGCGCTAAAAACTTGTTGTATCCCAACAAGTAGGTAGACAAAAACTTATTTCTAGTGTCGCGGCCAAACTCGTTGTTTGGCGTACAGGGACTTTGTCACTCACTGACACGGCTCTAAAAACTTGTTATGTCACCAAGCTTGTTGAGTCCGCAAGTGCACAGATACTCGAAGTAATAAAATAGATATCGAACCCACAGAGACCATGTTTGTTGAGTATTGAATAATTGATTTCTTGTTATCTAGGTGAATCGAAAGTATGCAAGTGAGCAATAAAAGATTAAAACGGAAATACCAGAGAGAGAAGACTGGGACTAGGGTTTCATCCACTTTAAATTCTATGACTAGATGTAAATAGAGATTCGTCAGTCTAATTTTATCATGGTAAAGACATAATTTACTTCATAAAAAGATTATCTCACTTTCGTGTAGACAATCATGCAGGGGTCAATCCTCGTTTTCGCGCAAGATCTATCCCAACGCTAAAAATAAGTAAACCACCAAACAAAGGACTCTAGGATCACTTTCGTGCATCCGAATTCTAAGTTGATTGTCTCAAGTGGAAACTCAAGGATTACTTTCGTACATCCGAGTCTCAACACAAGTTCTACTCATGGTTCTCCAACATTCCAATCTTTGCTTTCACACAAGATCTCCACGTTTGACAACTCGACTCAATCCTAAATTCATATTATTATCATGGCAATTTGACTACTAAAATCGAACAATGAGAACTAACCTAATTTCTTAAAGAAAGTTCCTAATATGCAATTCTAGGGTTCCAAGTTCTCAAGCAAGTCATCTTTCAGTCCTTATTGTGATAACTCTAAAACATGAATAATAGTATGAATCTATGGAGAATCAAAAGTGCAATTATCACATGAGTAAAATTATCATGCTAAAATTATACGTGACGAAATCGTGGAAAAAGAATCATCTAGTCATTAGGTATTAAAGGGAATTACTCCCCCATGTCCCATAAGAGTTTAAGCTAGCATGGTGCAGGAGTTACAATAATTCATGGTTTCAAAAGATTGAAAATCAAAGGGAAAAGAGGGTTTAAGAAAACACACCACGGCTGTAATATAAATTACAGCCGTAATTTGTGTACGAGTTGCTGTGAATAGTGTCAGTGCCTCCTTTTTCTTTGATTTCTCCTCCAATTGATCTCCTTTCGCTCTTAAACTTTAGGGCCGTGTTCTCCTCTTCCTAGCGTAGCTTCTCCTCAAATTTCACAGCCAAAGATGCATTGTGTGTGTCATGGTAGTGAAACCCTAGGTGGCGAAGAAAAACTCGATTTCTCTCTGTATGGTGGATGAAAATTGGGGCTTTTGGTGTCTTCGTCTTTCTCTTGGCGAAAGCTCTCTTTCTTTTTCTTACAGCTTCAGATTTAAAGGTCTGGATCATCCGCTGTGTTCTCTGCAAAAATCGGGCTAAAAATTCGACCGTGGAAGTCGTGTTCAAAATAGGAATTACGGCTGTTTTTTTTATTTTACAGTGGTGCCATAAAATCGTTTGAGTTTTCTGATCTGAAATGTCTGGAAATTACGGCCCATGTAATTTCTTATGGTGGAGCCATAAAATCGGTTGAGTTCTCTGATCTGAAACATCTAGAAATTATGGCCCGTGTAATTTCTTACGGTGGTGCTGTAAAATCCGTAAAATCTTCTGGTCGGAAAATCCACCAAATTACGGCAGTGCTCTAATATTACGGCAGCGTACGAAAATACAGTATCGTAATATAGATTATGGCCCTTCCGTATTTTGGTTTTTGGCTCCAATTCTCTTGAAATTTGACGTGTGATTTTCTCTTGATGTTGTGAATTCATCCATGCATTTGGGTTGCTTGAAATCAACTGAAAATCATGTCTTTTTACCTGAAAATCATTAAAAACCAAAAAGTTTGTAGATTCCGCAAATATTGATGAAAAAGGCATAAAAATAAGCAAAGTCTATGAATATGACACACGAACACTAATGAAATGTCACTAAATTTACTCTAAATTTCGGTGTCATCAAAGGCTTGTGGCTCTTCGGAAGATAATTGCGCCAAGGTCCCTTGCTCTCACCCCTTTGGATGTTCATTCCAACATGTGATATTGCTCTTGCATGTAATTGATGTATATATCAATAAAAGGTGGCAAGACAAGGGCATAGGCGCAACTCATGAAGACATAAGCAGCTAGGGTAAGAGGGGAGTGGGCCGCTAGGGTTTGAAGCAAGGAAAGATTCCAAGTCTTTCCCATAAACACCTAGCCTTCTATCATATGCGCCTAGAGCTTGCCATACAAGTCCTAAAGGCCATATGTGCCCTATGCATTGATATAGAGGCAAGCCTTCCATCCAAGGATGAAGGGGGAGGCACCAAAAGTTTCCTAATGAAGCACTAGGCGCCACCTTTACCACATTATGCCCTTAGGCGCCAATGGGGTTAGGTTTCTCCACATTATACCCTTGTGCCCTCTTATCTCTTCATGACAACTTGTTATTGGGCCTCAATAGATAATGAGCCAGCTCAAACTTCATTATAAAGGTTGACTAAGCCATTGGATCCAATCTAATGCAACCCTAACTTAAATGTGACCAACCATGGTCAATTTCAGGTCAACCTGCCAAAAATGATGTTTGACTCTAATAAGTCTCTTCCATCACATCAGGTCCATTGGTGCTAATGAAATCTCCCAAATGGATCCGAGTTATTCAATAACTCGATCATAAGGCTTCCCGATCAATACGAGAACTCGAGTTTCAAGGTGTGTGACCTTGTAGGTTCCTCTGACGTTGGCAGTGAAGAACAAAGGTTATCACAAGTAGTGAGTGACACCTAGTAGTGCATCACTGCTACCCAAGTCATCAGAATGGATATCGACATCGACATCCCCATCATCGCAACAAGGTACTGATGCATTACAGTCTCTTTGCTAGACTGATATCCGATTGGACAAGTGTGTCACCACTTATTTTTATCCAATCTCATGGTCATGACTAAATCAGGTTTTCACCTGGGTATGGCCTTACACTTTCAGTCATAGAAGCATAGGGGGGCCCCATGGATATCAAACTTCCCTCAAGAAGGGGCAAATCCTCTGTCTGTCCATTGATCTTCTTATATGGGTCGTGACATACTCAATGACAATCGTTATAACTTCACAACTACGGTAAGGTATTAGGTTGTTTCAAAGCCTGACCCTAGCCATATAGAAGAGTCAATGACCTCAAGTCAAGGGATCAATACATCTCCTGTCACTTGTGAGGATAACTCATGACACCAAGTCATAGCCTCATAGCGGGTCGGTCAAGTATATCCACCACTGATATACTCACATGTCTGCGTTAGCAGGTAGTGCCTAACCAGCCTATATACCAGTCTCACATGTACCATAACTGTCTCATATCAACCAAGGTACACTCACTCGGGACATGAGTTTGAGCACAGATCAAATCTATCTCCAGAGATATTATCATGCAAGTACACAATTGCAGATGTAAATAAAGCATAATAACGATAATGCCAAAATGATATATAAAATATCAGAGTTAAGTAGTACAAAAGATAGACCAAGAATAGGTATTAGGGCATAAACACTAACACATCGAAACTTGAGGATAGCCCTCAAGCTCAAGAAGAAGTTGTATCTCCTTGAGAAAATTCTTCCAATGCCGCCTCCACCTATAGCCCATGTGGCTAAAAGATATGCTTTTAGAAACATCAAGATGACTATTTTGAAGTTGAATGTCTCATGCTAGCCACTACGACACCTAAACCTCAGGTGCAATATGAGGAGCAGAATGCATTTTAGATGATAACACATTTGAAATAGATGTTCGAGACTTGAGCTAGAACTAAGAGATATGACATTGGTAAAGCAGTCTTTCGGTGCTTCCACTATGTCGAGTAGGGCCACTAGAGAAGGGACTACAAGTAGCTTAAGAACGAGGAGAAGAAAAGCATGGCTTCGTCTTATAGGTCAGGAATTTATGTTACCTAAGTCAACCTTTCTACTTATATGTCATGGGTATTGGATACTGCATGCAGAGCTCATATTTGTATAAATATATAGGGTCTCAACAAAAGTAGATCGATGCAACCTAGAGAGATTGACGTTGGAAATGAGGCAAAGGTAGCTGCTGTTGCTGTAGGACTTTTGACGCTCTCCCTACCCTCTAGACTTTAGTTAGAGTTATATAATTGCTATTATGTACCTTCTCTTACCATAAACATTGTATCCATTCCTTGTTTAGCAAGGAAAAGTTTTAAATTTGGAATAAAAGAGAACTCTTCTTCTTTTTCATTTGCAAATATGTTTTATGGGAAGGGTACTTTATGCAATAGCTTATATGTCTTGGACATGGATAACTTTATTTGTAACATAAATCATAAAAGGATCAAACTAAATGGTTCAGTTAGCACATACCTATGACAATGTCGATTAGCCCATATAAACAAGAATCGCAGTCAACAACTCAATGCAAATGGGTTGTTAGATTCAGCCTCCTTTGAGGAGTTTGATACTTGTGAGCCTTATATATTAGGGAAGATGACAAAAGCACCCTTCACTTGTTGGGAATCCTTGGGCCAAATTAAAATTTAATAACAGCGAAAGCGATGGCCCGAAACAGAATTCCCATAGAAATGCCAGGATCACTTACGAGTGAGAAACGAAGGATGTGAGGAGTAGCACCTTAGCAAGCGATTTTAGGAGCTAGTCAATGATGAAGATATGCAATTGGTATGTCCTCTGCAATGGCACACACACGGGCTCCTCGAGTCCTCTCCAACATCCACGATTGGTGCTAGCCTTGGGAGGTGAGATCCATGCCTAGAGGGAGTTGCTTGAAGCTTGCGCCAATCACTAAGAGGGAGATGCCAACAAGCTATCCCCTTATCTTCTCAACTTTCCCCAATCACAAAACAAGCGCCAAGGAGAAGAGGAGAGGCAACAAGGAGAGGGAAGCTCTTCCACTTGCCCCTTGGATGAAGATGGAGAAGATCCTCAAGCCTCCTCTAGGTGTCGCCACTTCAAAGAAGAAGAAGAAGGTGGCGGCTCTTCTTGTTGACGGCTTCGTCTTGGAGAGGAGAAGGGCGGCTAGGGCTTCTTGTATGCACCTAGGGCTTGATTAAATGAATGTCTCATGCATGCACTGATCCCCCTCTTATATAGCAATTTGAGGCGGGTCTCGTCACTTAAGTTACTAATATAAATATTCATAATAATCTCTTAAGTTATGTTGGGCCCCAAAACTTAAGTTATAAATATATTTATTATGGATATTCACTTAAGTTGTGCATGGCCCCCACGACTTAAGTTGCGAATAATTATAAATATAAATACTCATAATTGCGCATAAGTCACAGGCCCCCTTCAAGTTATGTTTAATTAAGTCGCAAAAGCCTCCGATTAATTCCGGAACTAAAATATGACTTTGACCCTTTGACTAGATCCAGTCTATCGAGATCACCCGAAAGTCACCGGGGGTCAAAACACAACCAATCTCCATATGATCATCTTAGTCTCATCAGACGCATCTGAGATGCATCAGACTCCCACTTAGATCCAAATCAACAAAATGACTCGATCTAGGCTATCCGATTAGTATGAGAACTCGAGTGTCTAGTTATGCGACCTTGTATGTTCTTTAGACGTTGGCAGCGATGATCCTAAATCATCACAAGCAATGAGTGACACCTAGTAGTACATCATTGCTCCCCAAGTATTTAGAATGGAGTAATTATCGATATCCCCTAAACTGCGACAAAGTACATGTACACATTTGTTCTTTTGCCATGCTGATATCCAGATTGGACAAGTGTGTCACACTTGTTTGTCCCAATCAAATGGTCATGACTAAATTAGGTTCTCACCTGGGTATGACCATACACTTTCAGTCATGCATCTATATAGGGGCGTCATGGGCATCAAGCTTCCTCGCAAGTAACAGGCAAATCCTCTCTTAGCTCATTAAATCTCTTATATGGTTTATGATATACCCAATGACAACCATTATGACTTCCCTACTACGGCGAAACGTTAGGTTGTATCAAAGTATATCCCTCACTATATAGAGATATCAATGCCCTCAAGTCTAGAACAAGCGTACCTCTGTCACTGTGATAGCAATCCGCAAGGGCACGGATTTATAGAAGTAATAAAAAGATTATCGTTCCCAACGAGGATCTGGCGGTCAAGTACCGATTACACAATCGATCTATATCTAGACGGTTCAAAGTGTAGTATTTGTTTTGAAAACTTCCAATGCAAGAAAACAAAAAGGCGGTTTTAGGGTTTTGGCTAAAAATCAATTCAGATAAAATCAGGATCTAGGGTTTCACCATGCTGACGATTATGAATTTAATAAAAATAAACCTTTGACAGAAAATTAAAGCGTTGAAAGGGATTTTTCCTAGGGTACAGATTACCTCATCTCAAAGCGTAATCCGGTATCTATTTATATTAATTCCCTACTCTCGTGATAATTAACATAAATAGATCCATTAAGTTATGTGAAAAATCATGGAATCCTTCAAGTAAATCCGATCACGAGCTACTCTCGTGATCGGATTCACAGGTTTGAAAAGAATAGATCTGACATCGCGATTCACCTCTCGGTTCTTCTTGCGATATCTCAAATGCAATAAAACTTGGCCAGAGTATTAAAGCGAGATATGTACAATTCTAATCAAATCAAATCTATAAAATTCGTGTAAAAGATTTAAAATAATATATTTAATCCATAAATTGTCAACGGGCTATTCCCCAAATCGTAAAAATTAAGGTTTACACATTCATGTTCAAAGCAAACAGCATGTTCATCGATGAATTAAACATGTAATCTCTCTAAAATAATGCAAAGAGACACTAGGTATGCAATTAGAACTCTTCCCCTTGATCTGGTGATGAAGATGAAGTGATCAAACCCCTCCCTTGCGTGATCTCTCGCCGGATTTTTGCCCTAGAATTGAAACACGCTGTCGCCGCCGCCTCCGCTCATTTTCATCTGTAGAAGACACCAAAACCCTTTCAAAACCATTCCTTTTATAGTCTAATCAGTATAGAACCCATCTAGGAAGGTTTCTGGAGAGTTTGGTTCAATTCTGGTTAGGTTTAGAGTCAAATCGAGTGAGAAACACGAAAGACGAATGTTTTTACAGCCCGTGATGAAATTACGGCCGAGGCCGTAAATGCTTCTGTGTGTACAGCAGCGCCTTTGTACACAGAAAGTTTCACGGACCGTGATGGATTCATGGCCTCACCCATGAAAGTTTATGTTCATTTCTTTACTTAGCCGCTTTTCCGCCCTTCGAAGCCAAAAATTACGGTCGGCCCAATAATTACAGCCATGGCCGTGAAAGTCTCGATCTTCACTATTTTCGCCCCAAATTTCACGTGCGAGCTCGTGATTTCCTCGGGAATCTTATTATGGCTTCAAATCTCCCAAAATCCATTATTTTTACGCTATTTTACCTACATTTTCGTAAAAACCAAGAAAAGTGAAGATTCTGTGCAAAGTGAAGTAAAAACACTAAAAATTGCATAAAATCATTCAATTAAGCCCAAAATATCATGTAAAATATAGGCAAAAACATGATGTAAATGCAATCCATCAAAAACCCTAGACTTAAAATTTGCTTGTCCTCAAGCAATACCTCGATATATATAGAGAATGTAAAGATAAGGAACACTCATTTGTTCATCCTTTAATAAAGTTCTTAGTCTACATTTCAAGCAATCAACTTTTCAGAGCTTAAGTAATTTAAGAAAAATCATAATAGAGATAAAACACTCAAGAGTTTACAATCCAAGAAAGATAAAATTCATAATTCATGTCATAATATTCATTCTTCACACACTAAATATCAGATACTTTCATTTTAATAAATCTATCTTACTCAATAGACAAAAATTTATTTCAAGAATTTTGGTGAAGTTAAAGATAAGAGATTTTTAATGCAATTTTGTCTTTAAACGGTTATATACCCTTTTCTGTTAGCATCATAACATTGTTTAAAGTATACCACAGAGCAGTATAATTTAACTCATAGTCTCAATCATAAAGTTAGCGGAGTTGTCCACTTGACCTACAGCTTTCTTTTTTTGTTCTCCCTTTTTTTATAGACTTCAACTCATGTCTTTGGTGCCACTGCAAATTTTTCACAGTGCCAAGTAGAGGAGTCTCTCTCTCTCTCTCTTTTTTTTCTCACTTTTTTTTTATTTATGAAAAAAGCCGGTCAGTGGCATGGTACTTAAATTGTTATCGATTTTTCTACATGAGGGATAAATATTTACTTTTAAGATTTTCCCTCTGTTACTTGATCATAATAGATTTAAAGTATACCAACTCATGGTATAATATAACTCATGAGCTCAGATTACTCAACTAGAGGAGATGGAGCAAATCTCAGATAAATAAATATCACCAAATTCTATTCATAAAAATTTCCATCAAACAGAAATAGATAAATTAAACTTCAAGTATAAAGATACTATGCACGTGTCGTTTGAACATATAACAATTCACATATATATTTTATCAATTCCAGAATTGAATTTACTCAACAATCTAAGTCTATATGAAATTTCAAAATTCTTTAAGTTATCAAATCAATCACTCAAAATGTTTCCTGAGTTCAAAATCAAGGGTAAAACAAATTTGATTATTCCTTAACAATCATAAACATTCAAAATTCATATCTATAAACCTTTTGAAGGAAAAAGCAATATATGAAGGACACCCTAAACTTAAGTTGTTGCATATACATGAACATTAAAATCAATGAATGATAGATTTTAGAAAAATTTTGCAAGAGTTCCCTTTATAATGTGAGCGAAATTCTTTGCAGTTATATCAAAAGATGAAAACATGACTTAGAAAAATCAAGAAACTATGTCGCATCAAAGATAATCATATTTTACAATGTAAACAAGTTTCAAACATTAAGTACCATCATGTTTCACTATCAAAATCATATTTAAATATACTCACAAAGAAAATGTCGTCATCACGGTCGGTATATGATTCACGGCTGCTCCCGTGATGGTCTCGTTCGACATCTATTCTTTCATATAAAAATTCTCCAAAATTCCTACAAATAAAATAACTTATCAGAAGATTTTCCATCAATAAAAATTCATCAATATATGCTGCAAAAATTCCTAAAAATTTAAATAAAATCAAAAACCAAATAACTAAGAATGCAAAAATTAATAAATTGTAAAAACTTTGGGGTGCCTCCCAAAAGCGCTAGTTTAAGGTCATTAGCTTGACCACAGCTTCATGTCATGGTGGAGTTGGTGAATCTGTGCAATAGTAGAGAGCATATAAACTTCTTCTTTTCTTCTCTCTCAAGAGTGTGTCCACTAAATATATCCAGTTAAACATGTGGTTCCATATTGCAGTGTCCAGTACATGCATACAAAAACAGAAGTTAGAGTCATGCAAAGAGTACTCAATAATTTTTCTGTATTTATCCAAGAGTAAAATCATGCATTCTTCCTTTAGATTTATATCAGCAATTGGAAGAAAATTAGAATTAAAATCAAAGAATTCATACCTTGGAAGAAAACTGAAATTAAGATAAAAAAAATTCATGCCTTAAATTATTCAAGAAATTTTCAAACTTCAAATTTGGCTTTTCTCTTACCTCAATGTCAATGTGATCAAGAATCTCATGTGTTATCATCTTTTGGGTACCTATGGTAGCATTTGAATCAAATAATATTTCATCTACCTCATCATCTTTATCCTCTCCACCATCTATAATGCAAATCCCTAATGATTTTTCATGGAGAAAAGGAATTGATGGTTCATATGGTGGCGGTGGTGTAATATGCTCAAGATCCTCTTCCTCATCTTTCTCCTCAATTTCTTTTTCTTCAATAGTGGTGGTGTAATAAGAAAATGAATGGAGGTATTCCATCCTAACACTATCAAATTCATCCCCATCAATTTGGTTATTTCTTATTTGTGGCTCCTCAAATTCTTCATCCTTCTTTTCACAAGACTCCAAAAATTCGAATTTCTCTTCAAACATGTCCTAAGTATTTGTGTTGCAAGGCATTTCATTATGTGAGAGGGGACTAGATGGCTGGTAAAGTGTTGAGGAAGGTAAATCACGATCATCAAAATTTTTAAAATCATCAAAATTTGAAGAAGGTAAATCATAATCTGTGACTGGAGTAATGACTAATGATTGTTCCAACTCTACAAAATTTTCAGATTTATCCTGGATTCCATCCTCTATGTCATTTTTATCAGTGCCATAAATCATACTATGAATATCCTTACTTTGTTTGTTCATAGCAGCTAAAATATTTTCAAGCATGGCTTCTAAGTTGGATTCTTGAGGTTCACTAAAGTCTAATTGTGGAGTAAATGTTGGGTCATTCTGATAAAACAAATTTTCATGGTTCTCCCAACTTGGGTTATAGGTACTAGGGCATAAATTAAATCATGGAGGAATTCCTACTTGACATTCAGTGAAATGATACCCATAACATCCACAAATATCACAAATAACATAATTCAACTCAGAATATTGCATGCTTAAATAATCAATGTGTTGAGTGAAAGAATCTACCTTTGCTGCAAGTGATTGAAATACATCCGTACCATATTCTCTTGTCTCCATCGGTGGCACATAGCTCTGATCTGACCATTGACATTGGTTAAACATGATTTTTCAATTTATGCAATAAAAATTCAAAAATACAAAATGTAAAACAGGAGATGCAAAGTAAAGTGTAAAATATATAGTCAAATGATTTTTGAGTTATCCTATTCATACAACGTGTTAATCCAAAAAGAGAAAAAAAAAATAAACGAACTATATAAAAAATGTGAAAAACAAATAATATAAAAAAATGAAAACAAAAATAAATAAATAAAAATAAAAACAAAAACAAAAACAAAAATAAAAATAAAAAAATAAATAAAATGTCTACTCTATAAATCTCACGATTAAATCAATATTGACTGGCCTGATCCCCGGCAATGGCGCCAAAAACTTGATAGCCATCCACAAGTGCATGGATTTATCGAAGTAATAAAAAGATTATCATTCCCAACGAGGATCTGGTGGTCAAGTACCGATTACATGATCGATCTATATCTAGACAATTCAAAGTGTAGTTTTTGCTTTGAAAACTTCTAATGCAAGAAAACAAAAAGGTGGTTTTAGGGTTCTGGCTAAAACTTAATTAAGATAAAATCAGGATCTAGGGTTTCACCACGCTGACGATTATGAATTTAATAAAAATAAACCTTTGACAGAAAATTAAAGCGTTGAAAAGGATTTTTCTGAGGGTACAGATTACCTCCTCTCGAAGCGTAATCTGGTATATATTTATATTAATTCCCTACTCTCGTGACCATTAACATAAATAGATCCATTAAGTTCTATGAAAAATCATGGAATCCATCAAGTAAATCTGAACTACTCTCGTGATCGGATTCATAGGTTTGAAAAGAATAGATCTGACGTCGCGATTCACCTCTCAGTCCTTCTCGCGACGTCTCAAACACAATAAAACTTGGCCAGAGTAATAAAGCAAGATACATACAATTCTAATCAAATCAAATCTATAAAATTCATGTATAAGATTTAAAACAATATATTTAATCCATAAATTATCAATGGGCTATTCCCCAAATCCTAAAAATTAAGGTTTACACATTTATGTTCAAAGCAAACAGCATGTTCATCGATGAATAAAACATGTAATCTCTCTAAAATAATGCAAAGAGGGACAAGGAAAGCAATTAGAACTCTTCCCCTTGATCTGGTTATGAATATGAAGTGATCAAACCCCTCCCTTACGTGATCTCTCACCGGATTTCTGCCCTGGAATTGAAACTCGTCGTTGCTGCCGCCTCCTCTCATTTTCGTCTGTAGAAGCCCCCGAAACCCTTCCAAAACCCTTCCTTTTATAGTCTAATCAGTATAGAATCTGTCTAGTAAGGTTTCTGGTGAGTTTGGTTCAATTCTGATTTGGTTTAGAGTCGAATCGAGTGAGAAACACAAAAGGTAGATGTTTTTACGGCCCGTGATGAAATTACGACCGAGACCGCAAATGCTTTTGTGTGTACAGCGCCCTTGTACACAAAAAGTTTCACAGACCGTGATGGATTCATGGCCTCACCCGTGAAAGTTTCTGTTCATTTCTTTACTTAGCCACTTTTCCGCACTTTGAAGCCAAAAATTACAGCCGACCCAATAATTACGGCCAAGGCCGTGAAAGTCTCGATCTTCACTATTTTCACCCCAAATTTCACATGCAAGCTTGTGACTTCCTTGGGAATCGTATTATGGTTTCAAATCTCCTAAAATCCATCATTTTTACGCCATTTTACGTACATTTTCATAAAAACTAAGAAAAGTGAAGATTCTGTGCAAACTGAAGTAAAAACACTAAAAATTGCATAAAATCATTCAATTAAGCCCAAAATATAATGTAAAATATAGGCAAAAAACACAATGTAAATGCAACACATCACACTGTGATATTCGTCTTGTGACACCAAGATGAATCCTCATAGTGAGTTGATCCAGTATATCTCCCTTAATATACCCATATACCTGCGTTAACAACCCGTGTTGAACCAACGCATATGCTAGTATCAAATGTATCATAGCTATCCCATATACTCTATGATACTCGACCGGGGACAAAACTGAGACTAGATAAAATATCTATCTCTAGGGACATTGTCTATGCAAATGTACAAATGCGGTAGATGTACGAAATGCATAATAATGACCATGCTAGGATATGACATCTATTAATCATAGATGTGACACACATAGCACCAGACCAACCATAGGTCCTAGGGCATAAACACTAACATCACCAAGATAGGTGAGAGGGCAAGAGGTTTATTGGATCTCATCACAGTGATGTATGTGGGCCATTCAATAAACAAGCCAGAGGAGGATACAACTACTCCATCATATTTACTGATGACTTCAGTAGATATGGTTATGTCTATTTAATGAGACATAAATTTGAATCCTTTGAGAAATTTAAGGAGTTCAGACATGAAGTAGAGAACTAGCTTGTTAGATCTATTAAGAGTCTTCGATCATATCGTGGTGGAGAATACTTGAGTACAAAGTTCTTTGAGTATCTGAGAGAGTGTGAGATCTTATCCCAACTCACTCATCCTTGAACACCTCAATGGAATGGTGTGTTTGAGAGGAGGAATCAAACTTTGTTAGAGATGGTTCAATCTATGATGAGTCATGCAACTCTACCTCCCTCGTTCTAGGGTCATGCACTTGAGACATCTTATCTCATACTGAATAACATACCATCTAAGAGTGTCTAAAAAATTCCATATCAGGTATGGACTAGGAGACGACCAAATCACTTTTTTATAAAAGTCTAGGGATGTGAGGCTTATGTCAAATATTAGGATTCTAGCAAGCTAGAACCCAAATATGATAAATGCATGTTTGTGGGGTATCCTAAGGAAACTAAATGATACTACTTCTATATTCCCAATAAGAACAAAGTTTTTGTTGCTCAGGCTGCTGTCTTTCTAGAGAAAGAATTTCTTATGAAAGAAGTCAGTGGGTTAAGCTTGACTTGGATGAGATCCAAGTTCAACCATAAGACACTAAGATGGAACCTGAGCCACCTGCACTGGTTGTTGTGCAACCGGAGGCTCAGACACAGGTCCCATGTAGGTTTGAGAGGATTTATCATGCACTTAAGAGGTATGGGTCGCTATCGGCCCAACATGATGGGATCTTCATCATCAAAGATTAACCCAGGACCTATGATAAGGTGGTTGCTGGACCGGACTCTGAGAGATGGCTTTAGGCCATGAGATCCAAGATGGATTCCATGTCGGCTAACCATGTATAGGATTTAGTTGAGCTGCCTGATGGGGTAAAACCCATAGGGTGTAAATGGGTCTTCAAGAAGAAGACTAATACGGAAGACAACACAATTACCTATAAGGGTAGACTTGTGGCTAACGAATTCTCACAGGTCCACAGGGTGGACTATGATGAAACCTTCTTGCTAGTTGACATGATTAAATCCATTCGAATCTTGATTGCAATAGCTACATATCATGATTATGAGATATGGCAGATGGATGCTAAGACGGAGTTCCTTAATGGGAAGCTGATAGAGGATGTGTATATGACACAGTGACGGAGTCATTGATGTGGTATGTGTGCCCAAGTACCCCTAGAAGCCCTGCATGGAGTTTCCCACCCATGTTGTGAAGGAGATCACGACTGTGACCACCACGACGAACAGAAGCACGTCCGTGCCTCTACACATGGCCCTGGCCATGAAACGCTAGGCGCAAAACCTAGCCTAGGCGTGGAAGTCATCACACCCATGGCTGACGGAAGCATGGCCGTGACACGGTCACAAGGATTTCATGCGGAAGAATGCACGACTATGAAGGAGTTCACGGCCACACTTGTGATGAGCTCAGCCCAGATCAGCCTCACCCATCACACCCGTGAATCAACGCACGGCCTAGCCATGACAAGCTCGGACCATATCAGTGCTACGCCTCACGCCCGTGACCCGACCGTGAAAGTCTCGGGTGAATTTGCAGGACCCGTTCACGCCCGTAAATCGACGCTTGGCCCGGACGTGACAGCCTTGACCAACTTCCTATAACCTGATCATGCCCGGGAATACATGCACGGCCAGGCCATGAACAGCTCAAAAACTCTCAACGGTCCTCGCACCCTCCCGACCGCTTGGTGGGGGTACTAAGCCCTTCTTCCACCTCGACGGAGCCACTCCACCCTGTCAACTTGTCAGGCTTTCAGAGAGGGCCTCCCGAAGAACTGATGACAGATCGCCACCACAATTAAGTACTCAACACTGCTCAAGAATCGGCCAACACCGTACAGAACCAACCCACTATTAGTTGGTTCTGTTGCTTCATTGCGGCTTGTTCAGAGATGGTCTGATCATCCGTCATGGTCCATCAATGGCCCATTCGGCAGCCCGCCCCCTCCAGCCCATGCGCTAGCTTCATGGTAGTCTCCTTGCTTTAGTTGGTAGGGAACTACTTTATGTTAGTTAGGATGTTATTCCCCAGCATCTTTTGCTTTTGGTGTGTGTAAGAGGGTAGTTAGCATCTCTAACAACCCTCCCTCATGTTTTCCATGTGACTCCTCCCCTGTTGATCTATAAAAGAGGAAGGGGAGCTAGTGTGTTTTTTAGTTCTTATTGTAGTAGCTGCTTCCCCCACGTGAAGCCTAGGTCTAGCATTAACTCCAAGGGGAGCTACGAGTGAGGTTGTAGTCACACTTAGTGAGGTCTGACCACTCTTGTACCCCTCCCCCCCCCCCCTTTTGTATTCTTTCTGCAATTTCAATACAATCAAAAGAGCCAAGGCAACACCAACTCACCTTCGCCGCCTTTCTCTCAACACCTGTGTTGGTTTTTCTATTCATTCTCCCCGATTGTAAGTGATTAGTGTCCAAGACAAGCGGACCTCAACTATTTGCAGCATCGTGAAGGAAACTGTGCATGCGCTTGCTGGAGAACATTGGCTCTATAAGTGAGGTGAGTATTTTATATTTGTAGTTCGAGCTGTTTGCCTTTGACTCACTGGTATTGCTCAAGTACAAATAGTGGTTGATTTCTTTTTGGGTTTTCACTAGGTTTACCTCTATGCATGCTTTCATTTCCCTCGTCTCAAGACGCTCTCCCACTTTCAACATCATGGTTGTCACCACCCTGGCGTATTGAATTAAGTACAACCTATTAGGGAATACCGGGTGTAATTTAAAATTTTGCACTCCAAGGACGCAGCGGAAGAGACATTACACCCGAAACATATTCCTTTGTCCAAGGATCCATGCAAGTGAGATAACACAAGGATGTGATAGGGATTGTACCTCTATTGCTTGTCGAGTTGATGAAGCTAAGTTGAAGACGATCAAGCACTCGTCCTCTACAAGTATCCACACGTCGACCTTTTCAACGTTGCTCCCTTCCTCACTTGGTGCTAGCCTTGGGAAGAGAAGATCACCTCTTGGATTTTCCTTCTTCTTCCTCCTTGCTCTTCATGCCAACGAGTCTCCTTGCTTGGAGACTCTCGGCCAAAAGGATGATGAAGATGGAAGGTGGCACTGCACAAGAGGAAGAGGGCACCTAGGGCATCAAGAAGCTTGCGCAACTCCAAGAAGAAGTCATCTTTGCCATGAGGAGGAATTCTGCATATCTCTATAGAGGGGCGCATACCCCCTTCTTTTATAATCAAGCAAGCCTCCACCGCCCTTCCTCTTTCCTTCTATGCTCTTAGCACAATTCCTCCAAGGAATTGCCATAAGAGCTCAGCCGCCACCTCTCTGGAATTGGCGCAAGTTGAAGCTTAGAAAGAATCAAGCTTCATGCCTAATCAAGAGACGGGATTTGAGTTCCAATCTTATTTGGACTTACCATGTATGATTGGCTGAATACATGCTTGAATTAATCAAGCCTTTCACGCCAATATGTCAGCCCCTTTGTGTCCAAGATAGTTTCCAACTATGGAAACCTAATTCCATAAGGATTCAAACATCACGTTGGCGCACATTCCATGTATGGAATTATGCCATGCGCCAAGTGTGAATCCTTCTCCCATTAGGATTCCAACTAACCTCAATTAAATTTAATCCACAACTCCTTATTGGATTTGGATTTCAATTCTAATTAGGCCTTGCATTTAAATCCTTATTGGATTAGGATTTGCGCCACCACAATGGGCCTAATCCAAATCCAATTATTATTAGGATTTGAATCCTAGTAAGATTAGGATTCCAACTCCTAATAGAATTAGGATTTGGATCCAATCTAAATCCAATTCTTATTAGAATTTGAATCCTAGTTAGAATAGGAATCCTACTCCTAATTGAATTCGGATTCCAACTCCTAGTTGGATTAAGATTCCAACTCCTAATAAGATTAGGATTCCAACTCCTAGTTGGATTAGGATTCCAACTTCTAGTTGGATTAGGATTCCAAGTGCAAATTTAACTCAAACACAGAGTACAAATTTGACTCAGATTTAACCATGAATCCTAATTAGACTCAGATTCGACCATGAATCTATCTTGGACTCAGAATCATATTGAACTCAAATATACTCCAAGATTTCCTAATCAAAATACAACGTCAAGAGTTTATTGCGTGTGACCCCGTAGGATCCATATGACGATGGAAATGATGATAAAACATCATAAGTAGTGAGAGGTATCTAGCAACACATCACTACAACCCAGGTCATAGGACTAAAGTCATCTGGCAACAATATTCCAATGCATTCTAGATCCCTTTGCTTGAACTAATATCCTGCCACTAGATTAGTCTCAAATTTTTAATCAACTTATTGGTCATGACTCGAACATTATGACCATACATTATTGTCCTGCACAAATGAGGTGGGGCGCCCCAAAGTGGATATCATGTTTCCAATCAAGGAAGGGGAAAATCCTTCTACTGGTCATTCATATCTCTATATGACTTATGATATGCCGAATGACAGTCGTTTTGATCACCCACTTACGGACAGACATAAGACTGTATCAAAACACATCCATCATCACATCTAGACATTAATACCTCAAGTCTAAGGATCAATGCAAACCTCTTGCATGTGAGATTGACCTGTTGACTAGACAAGTCAATCCTCATGATGGGTCACTCTAATGCAACTAATGTTGAAGCACCCGTATGTATGCGTTACTGTGCCTCGCACTTAACCAGCCCATACACTAGTCTCACATGCACCAAAGCTGTCCCTTACCGGCTAAGGCACCTTGACAGTGGATTACTATGAGAATGGATCCAACCAAACTCATGGGACATTATTTATGCAATTCAATACATCAACGCAGGTAAAGAAATATGCACAATAATGACCATGCCTTTATTGATTATATCAATTATTTTATCAAAGTACATTCAAATAATACCGGACCATGATCATACATTGGTCTGTAGGGCCTAAACACTAACAATCTCCTACTTGCACTAAGACCAAAGGCAACTGAATTCTTTCAGCCCCATGTCTCTAGTATGACCTTTTAGCTTCTATTTCGCTAGAGGCTTTGTCAGTAGGTCTCCCAGATTGCTATCTGTGTTTATTTCATAAATTTGAACATCATCGTTATCAATGATCTTTCAGATCAGATGAAATTGCCGTAGTACATACTTGAGTGCTAAGTTCCTTTGCTTGTGCTATGGCCCTAGCAAGAATAGTACCAGACCATTAAGCACCAGGAACTAAATCAAGTTCAAGTGAATGAAGCTGCTTCCTTGGCTGCCACAAGAAGCTGCAATGTACTCAATCTTAATTGTAGAATTTGCCACTGTGGCTTGCATAAAGCTCTTCCAGCATAGAACACCACAATAAAGTAAAACGCAAATCTTGGCTATGAACAATAATCATTAGACTAGAACGAAATATCCGTGTACTCCTGTACACAAAGTTCTTCTTGTCTTCCACAGACTAGATGCCAATCCTTTGTACTTCTCAAGTATTTGAAGGATTGCTTTCACAGCTATCCAGTGTTCATACACTGGGATCTGATTGGAAGTTACTGGCTATGCTCTAAGCATGTGCCACAAATGGTCTTGTGCATATGGCACAAAACATGATCTATCCCATACCCAATGTATTAGGATTATTGACCCATGTTACTTCTCTCCCATTGTGTCAAAGGACATAGTATCTTTGAGAGAGTTAGACTATGTTTTCCTGGAAGGTATCAACTTTTGAAATCACCCAATATGAACCTCTCCAGAATCTGCTGGATGAACGTAGATTGACTAAGGGAAATGACTTTCTTGGATCACTATTTATAGATCCTCATGCATAGGACATAGTCCGCATTCCCTAGATCATTTTTCTCGATATGCTTCCCAAGCCATGACTTCACCGTGTGAAGATTGGGATGTCATTTCGTACGAGGAGGATATTATCAATCAAGTAGAACAAGAAATATTATGATGCTCTGATGACACCGAAATTTATAGCAAATTTAGTGCCATTTCATTAGTGTTTTTGTGTCATATTCACAGACTTTGCTTATTTTTATTCCTTTTTATCAATATTTGTGGAATCTACACTCTTTTTGGTTTTCAATGATTTTCAGGCAAAAAGGCATGATTTTCAGTCGATTTCATGCTACCCAAATGCATGGATGAATTCACAACATCAAGAGGAGATCACACGTCAAATTTCAAGAGAATTGGGGCCACGAACCAAAATATGGCAGGGGCGTAATCTATATTACGGTACCGTATTTTCATACGCTATCATAATATCAGAGCACTGCCGTAATTTGGGGAGTTTTCTTCAGAAAGTTTCCTGAAAATTACAGCACTGCCGTAAGAATTTACACGGAATGTAATCTGGAGCGCTTTCAGACCAGAGACATTTACGAAAATTACGGCACTACCGTAAACCATTTTACGAGCCGTAATTTCCAGACACTTTTCGACCAGAGAGTTCAGCCAATTTTATGGCACCGCCGTAACCTATATTATGGTGCCGTATTTGCCAGAGATTTTGGACCAGAGAACTCAACCGATTTTACGGTAGTGTCATAACATATTACACTGTCGTAATTCTATCTTTGAACACGATTCCACGGTCAAGTTTGAAGCTCAATTTTTCCGGATATGATTGCGGATAATCCAGGCCTCAAAAGTTGAAGCGGTAAAAAGAAGAAGGAGAGCTTTCGCCGAGACGAAGAAGAGGAGACCAAAAGCCCTAATTTCGTCCACCACGGACGGGGAAATCGAGTTCCACGCCGCCGCCAAGGGTTTTGCCACCGGGAAGTGTACAACGCATCTCCGGCTGTGAAATTTGAGTGGAAGCCACGCACAGAGGAGGAGAAGGTCCTCCAGAAGTTTCAGAGTGAAAGGAAATCAATTGGAGGAGAAATCGATGAAAGAGGAGACACTGACACTGTTCACAGCACCCCCTTATGCAAATTACGGCTGTAATTTATATTACAGCCATGGTGTGTTTTCTGAAACTCTCTTTTCCCTTTGATTTTCGATCTTTTGAAACCATGGATTATTGTAACTCCTGCACTATGCTAGCTTAAACTTTTATGGGATATGAGTGAGTAATTTCCTTTAATTCTTAATGACTAGATGATTCTTTTTCCACTATTTCGTCACGTATAATTTTAGCATGATAATTTTACTCATGTGATAATTGCACTTTTGATTCTCCATAGATTCATACTATTATTAATGTTTTAGAGTTCTCGCAATAAGGACCGAAAGGTGACTTGCTTGAGAACTTGGAACCCTAGAATTGCATGTTTCTTTAAGAAATTAGGTTAGTTCTCATCATTTGGTTTTAGTAGTGAAATTGCCATGATAATAATATGAATCTAGGATTGAGTCTAGTTGTCAAACGTGGAGATCTTGTGCGAAAGCAAAGATCGGAACATTGGAGAACCATGAGTAAAACTTGTGTTGAGACTCGGATGCACGAAAGTGATCCTTGAGATTCCACTTGTGATAATCAACTTAGAATTCGGATGCACGAAAGTGATCCTTGAGTTATTTGTTTGATGGTTTACTTATTCTCAGCGTTGGGATAGATCTTACGTGAAAATGAGGATTGATCCATACATGATTATCTGCACGAAAGTGAGATAATCCTTTTATGAAATAAATTATGTCTTTACCATGATAAAATTAAACTGACGAATCTCTATTTACATCTAGTCATAGAATTTAAAGTGAATGAAACCCTAGTCCCAGTCTTCTCTCTCTAGTATTTCCGTTTTAGTCTTCTATTGCTCACTTGCATACTTTCGATTCACCAAGATAACAAGAAATCAATTATTTAGTACTTAGCAAACAAGGTCTCTATGGGTTCGATATCTATTTTATTACTTCGAGTTTCTGTGCACTTGCGGACACAACAAGCTTGGTGACATAACAATTTTTTGGAGCCGTGTCAGGGAGTGACAAAGTCCCTGTACTCCAAACAACGAGTTTGGCCGCGACACTAGAAATAAGTTTTTGTCTACCTACTTGTTGGGATACAACATGCTCCCACGGATCTTCTTGTAAACATAAGAACCTTTTTCAGACGCTTGCATTAGTCCATTGTTGTGATCCGAAAGGACACACTTATGAATACAAGTAGGTAGACTTATTTAAGGTGTCGTGGCCAAAACCAAAGTGTTGGTGCACAGGGCTATTGTCACTCCCTGACACGGCTCCAAAAACTTGTTGTCCCCAAACTTGTAGTGTTCGCAAGTGCATGGATACTCGAAGTAATAAAGAAAAATATCGATCCCACAGAGTCCTTATTGTTAAGTACCAAATAGTTGTATTCTCACTAGCTAAGCAATCGAGTATAATGCAAGTGAACAATAAAAAGAGCGTAGAGATAATCAGAGAGATAAACTTGGACTAGGGTTTCATCCACTTTAATTTCAATGACTAGATATTAAGAAAAGGTAGTCAGACTAATTTTATCATGATAAAGACTTAATTTACTTTATAAAGGGATCATCTCACTTTTGTGCAGACAATCATGCAGGGACCAATCCTCGCTTTCACGCAAGATCTATCCCAACGCTGAAGATAAGTAAATCATTAATCAAAGAATTCGAGATCACTTTCGTGCATCCAAATTCTAAGTTGATTGTCTCAAGTGGAATCTCAAGGATCACTTTCGTGTATCCGAGTCTCAACACAAGTTCTACTTATGGTTCTCCAATGTTCCGATCCTCACTTTCGTACAAGATCTCCACGTTTAACAACTCGACTCTACCCTAGATTCAAATTATCATCATGGCAATAAGATCACTAAAATCAAATAATTAAGAACTAACCCTAGAGAGTTCCTAACATGCAATTCTAGGGTTCTAAGTTCTCAAGCAAGTCACCTTTCTGTCCTTTTTGCGAGAACTCTAAAACATGAATAATAACATCAATCTATGGAGAATCAAAGACAAACAATCACATAAGTAGAATCATCATAAGAAAACTATTCTGACGAAAATAAGAGTTATCTAATCATTAAGAAATCAAAGTGAATTACACCCATGTCCCAAAATATGATTAAGCTAGCATGGAAAGAGAAATACAATAAGCCATAGTATCAAAGTGTTTAGAAATCAAAGAAGAAGAAGAAACAACATTACAACATGGCTGTAATAGAAATTACAGCCGTAATTTGCATCCAAAACATGCTGTGAACAGTGCTGCACCCCTTCCTTCATTGATTCCTCCTCCGATTGAACTCATTTTCCACTAAAACTTTTGGGGTGTTGTCTTCTCCTTCAGAAACAGCTTCTACGTGAAAATCATGGCCTGAGGTGCCCTCTACGCCTCTCGGCATGAGGACAAACCCTAATTGCCTCTCTGTCTATTTCTCTCTCAATACTTGATAAAAATTCATTCTTTGACTATGCGCGTCTTCTCCTCTTAAAGTCGAGTCCGTAGGATCTTTCGGATCTAAATTTGGAGGTCTGGATCAAAAGATATGGTCCGCGCAAGATTCAGATCCGTAAAAATCACGTTTTTGACTGGAAATTACGGCTGTAATGTATTTTACAGCAGTGCCGTAATCTGGGCGAACATTTTCTCGGGCTGAATTCTTCTGAAATTATGGTACTGTAAAGGCCTTTATGGCAGTGCCATAATGTTCATCAGATTTCTGTTGTGAAACGCTCCACAATATGGTACCGTAAAGCAGTTTATGGCAGGGCCGTAATCTCATAAAAATCTCTGCCCGGAAAGATCCAAATTACGGTACCGTAAATGACATGTTTGGGGTGCTGTAATTTGCTCTGAAGCTCTGATTCTTCTGAAATTTGACGTGTGATCTCCTATTGATATGGTGAATTCATTCATGCATCTGGATTGCTTGAAATCGACTAAAAATCATGCCTTTTTTCCTGAAAATCATAAAAAAAAAATAGAAAAGAGTGTAGATTCCGCAAATATTGATAAAAAAGGCATAAAAAATAAGCAAAGTCTATGAATATGACACAAAAATACTCATGAAATGGCCCAAAAATTACTATATATTTTGGTGTCATCAAACACATAAGGCTCAAACTTTGTTTGTCCTTAAGCAAAAATCAAAAATTGATCATAGGCATAGACTTTCTCATGAAGAATAGATTTCTAAAATATAATCACCAATGAAAAATCTCACCAATTGCTTCACAAAATTTCAAATAAACACATCACCCTTTGAATTCAATCCTCAAGATCCATAACTTAATCAAATAAAATTTCGCAACTTGTACAATAAATAGAATATCAATCTTAAGATTTCATCTAGTTTCAATTCATAACTATCAACTTTTGTTTACAGGAATAGAGTCTCCTAGATGTTTTTCCTCACAGAATCTCTCTTTTCTTGCCTCTCTCTTTTTCTTCTTTTATTTTTGAATAGATAACATATACCCACATAGATACATACTTTTTATTTTAGACTTCAACTCTTGTCTTCGGTACCATTGTCAATTTTGCACAGTGCCAAGAAGAGGAGTCTTATTCTTTTTTTTTTCATTATCTTTCAGACATAGACTTCAACCCATGTCTTAGGTACCACTGTCAATTTTACACAGTGCCAAATAGGGGAGTCTCTCACTAGTTTTATGGATCAAGGAATCTTTCTTCCCAACAAATAGCAAATGGCATGAATATCAACTAAATTAATCTATCAACATCAATTCAAAAATTATACTCATATGCTAATTTTATTCAAAGAAGTAGTTTCACTTTTAAACCAAATTCATCAAATAATATATCTACCCAAAATTTCATTCATCAATCAATGAAAAATTTCAAAAACAGATATTATTAGGGAAATAAATTCAACATAATAGGTCTTGTCCTAATCACATGCCCGAACAAATTCATCATGATAGAAAATTCACACATCTCTCATCACATGAATTTGAGTCATAAAAATTTTAAGCATCTAAATATGTCAAAATCAACGCAAAAGGTGTGAAGCATCAAACTCAAAAAGTCAAAAGATGTAAAGTGATAGATCCATGTAATCACATAAGGCTCAAATAAAGGCAAAGGGTGTAAAGTGATAGAATTTTGAGGAGAAGAAAAGTGTAGATAATCAAATCAAATAATCACAAGAAAGTGCAACCAATACTCACAAAACTATATGGCAAGCTCTGACCGAAAATACATAAGGCTTAGACCAAAAATAGTGTCGGGGCAAATATTGCAAGGTCCAAAGATGTGCCTTTTGAAAATTTTACTGAAGAGCTCCTAGCAATGATGATGATGGTGCCGATAGTAGAGTGAGTAATCCCTAGAGGCCTGCTAGAGAATACAGTCCTGGAGGTGAGATCGTCCGGTGGGTATGAGAGATAGCACTGCAGAGAAAAAAAAATCAGTCACTAACTGCTGCATAAATAAATAAAATCAATAGAATAAGAGACAGTAGAAGAAGTAAGAATCTACAGATGGTATAATCTAGCGTCGACGGCTGGATACAGTGATGTCAAAGGCAGATGCAGTGGTGGCTAGAGGTTGAAGACAGTTGCTCTTGAAGATTTCTGAATCTGGAGGCAAAATAAGCAATAACAGGTAGAAAGCAAACCAGGCAGTTTTTGAATTTTTTTATGAAAAGTAGCCATACCCTAGAATAAAATTTAATAGAAAATGAACAAAACCAGGTTGTAGAATAAGATATGTTCTTTTCAGACGTATGAAAATCAAAGGATCAAAATCTGTCAGGAATTTAGAGCATCAGCAGAAAGAAGGCTACTCAGATTACAAAACTGCAAAAACTGCACAAAAGTTAATCAGATTCGAAAAGTTGCTATGTGTCCTAGAATGATCAGAAAATATTTTCTTGAAAACAATTATTCCACAAGATTGAACAACACATGTTCTTTATATTCCAAGTGAAAAATCAGGGTTTCAAGTCACCGAAGCATCTTAAAAAGTGGCAGCAAACGTGCTAATCAGATTAGTCAGAAAAAAACTACTGCAGAAATTTATGAGAATCGAAAAGTTGCTATGGGTTTTAGAATGATCCATGGACTTTAAAATTCAGAAAAAAATATCCAGATGATAGACAAAGATAAGTACTTTGTGATGGTGCCTAAGATCAAAATTTTTCCCAACCTAGTTTCTTCAAATCGCAGCGAGAAAACACCTACTCAGATAAGTAGAACACAGCTTCAAAATTACGAGCGTAAATTTCTTTACGGTAGTGCTGTAATGTACATAAAAAATCTCGGGTCAAAAATATCCAGAAATACGGTACTGTAAAAACCAATACGGTACTGCCATAATATGCTAAAAACTCTCAGATGAAATCGGATCAGGATTACGACACCGTAAAGAAGATTACGGCAGTGCCGTATTTTACCCAAAATTTTATTTTCCTGCAAAAAGAGAAGAAAAAATTAATTCTAAAAATAAACTAAAATAAAAGAAACTAAACTAAGATAAGAGTGCTTGGGTTGCCTCCCAAGAAGTGCTAATTTTAGGTCCATAGCTTGACCAAAAATCAAATCTCATGGTGAAGCAGGTGAATTAGTACCAAAGTAGATAGCATGTAATTTTCTGCATTTCCTCTGTCCAAAAATTTTAGCCACTAATCCAAAAATCCAGAATTGCATATAAATCACAATAAAAGTGGCTTCCTTAAATATGCATAAATCAAAATCAAAATTTTCAATCATTTTCCTATATTTGTCAGAGAGCAAAATCATAAGTCCTTTCTTCAAATTTTTATCTTCAATTGCAATAGGACTTTGATCAAAAAATTTAAGCATTGGATCATCAAAATAATTTTTATGTCTTTCATTAGATTCCTCAATAAAGCATAGATTTTCAATGAAATCAGAAGATTGATCAATAGATATGGGCAAAACATTATCATGGTGAGATTCATCAATCTTTGTAATTTTCAATCATCTTCAAGTTTTTCATGCTCACAATCAAATAATGCATCAATTTCAAAATTATCAACTAAATTAGAGTAAGATTTTCCCAAATCAGTCCCCTCATATCTTTCATCAGTTTTAACCACAAATAAAATATCATCAAAAGAATTAATCTCATCAAAAGGGGGGTTTTTCAATTTCAATTTCCTCAATCTATTCCACAACTAAATTATCAAATGAATCAATTTCACAATTATGAAAATCAAATTGAGATGCATTAATGCTCACATAAGGCTCAATCTCAAAACAATCATGATCAGAGGGGGATTTTTCTAAATTAATTTCTTCAGTTTAAAACTCAAATAAACATGCTTGTTGTGCTAACTGGGTCTCCAAAATTTCAAAATTAGCAGTTAAAGATTCTACCTGAAGAAAAGTTTGATTAACTAAACCCTTAAGATCCTCAATTTGCTTTCTTTGATGGGTCATCATTTGGCTTTGACTTGTCATAATTTTTTCACACATGATTTCTAAGCTAGATTTTTCAGTATCCTCATAGTATGGTTTAGAGACATGATCAGAGCAATCATCATAAAAATAAGTTTGATTTTCCCAACTAGAATAATAACGATCATCTTGATACCATGGTGCATTGGGATTTGCATGATTTCTAAATTGACATTCATAAGCATAATGATCATTAGATTTACAAATATTGCATCTAATAGAAGGAATAGAGTGTAATTTCAATATATCTGCAAGAGTACACTGTGAATAATCTTTATGCTCACCTTGTGGCATGTATACCTTGCCTCTTTCAGATGCCCATGAATTGTGATGAAAAGACATATTTTCAGATCTATCAAAAACAGAGAGATAATCCAACACTAATCAATCAATAGATTTTTTTTTCAAAATATAAGAAAAACAAAGAAAATATAAAACACAAGCAAATTCACAAATTTTAGAAGTCACAGTTCTGTCACAACTTGTGAAAACCCAAAACCTGCAAAAACAGAAAACAAAGTTAAATCTAAAATAAATAAAACCTAGTCTAGCAATACTAACAACTATTTCGATATTAACAAAACTTGGGTCCCCCGCAACGGCGCCAAAAATTTGTTGTAACCGTAGGGAAACGCTATAAGTATCGCATGCGGGGACACACTTAATATGAACACAATTTATCTCCCCGGCAACGGCGCCAGAAACTTGTTGTGATCCGAAATGACACACCTATGAATACAAGTAGGTTGACTTATTTAAGGTGTCGCAGCCAAAACCTAAGTCTTGGCGCACAGGGCTATTGTCACTCCCTGACACGGCTCCAAAAACTTGTTGTCCCTAAACTTGTAGTGTCCACAAGTGCACAGATACTCGAAGTAATAAAGAAAAATATCGATCCCACAGAGACCTTATTGTTAAGTACCAAATAGTTGTATTCTCACTAGCTAATCAGAGAGATAAACTGGGAATAAACTGGGAATAGGGTTTCATCCACTTTAATTTCAATGACTAGATATTAAGAAAAGGTCGTCAGACTAATTTTATTATGATAAAGACTTAATTTACTTCATAAAGGGATCATCTCACTTTCGTGCAGACAATCATGCAGGGACCAATCCTCGCTTTCGCACAAGATCTATCCCAATGCTGAAGATAAGTAAATCATCAATCAAAGAATTCGAGATCACTTTCGTGCATCTAAATTCTAAGTTGATTGTCTAAAGTGGAATCTCAAGGATCACTTTCGTGTATCCGAGTCTCAACACAAGTTCTACTTATGGTTCTCCAACGTTCCGATCCTCACTTTCGTGCAAGATCTCCACGTTTGACAACTCGACTCTACCCTAGATTCAAATTATCATCATGGAAATAAGATCACTAAAATCAAATAATTAAGAACTAACCCCAGAGAGTTCCTAACATTCAATTCTAGGGTTCCAAGTTCTCAAGCAAGTCACCTTTCGGTTCTTATTGCGAGAACTCTAAAACATGAATAATAACATCCATGTCCCAAAATATGATTAAGCTAGCATGGAAAGAGAAATACAATAAGCCATAGTATCAAAGTGTTCAGAAATCAAAGAAGAGGAAGAAACAACATTACAACATGGCTGTAATAGAAATTACAGCCGTAATTTGCATCCAAAACACGCTGTGAACAGTGCCGTACCCCTTCTTTCATTGATTCCTCCTCCGATTGAACTCCTTTTCCTCTGAAACTTCAGGGGTGTTGTCTTCTCCTCCAAGCAAAGCTTCTGCGTGAAAATCATGGCCCGAGGTGCCCTCTATGCTTCTCGACATGACGCCAAACCCTAACCACCTCTCTATCAATTGCTCTCTTAATACTTGATAAAAATTCATTCTTCCACTTCGTGCATCTTCTCCTCCTAAAGGTGAGTCTGCAGCCTCTTTTGGATCTAGATTTGGATGTCTAGATCAAAAGATATGGTCCGCGCAAGATTTGGATCCGTAAAAATCATGTTCTTGACTGGAAATTACGGCCGTAATGTATTTTACGGTAGTGCCGTAATCTGGGTGAACATTTTATCGGGCTGAATTCTTCTAAAATTATGGTACCGTAAATGACATGTTGGGGGTGCCGTAATTTGCTCTGAAGCTCTGATTCTTCTGAAATTTGACGTGTGATCTCCTATTGATATGGTGAATTTATTCATGCATCTGGATTGCTTGAGATCGATTGAAAATCATGCCTTTTTTCTTGAAAATCATCAAAAAATAGAAAAGAGTATAGATTCTACAAATATTGATAAAAAAGGCATAAAAATAAGCAAAGTCTATGAATATGACACAAAAATACTAATGAAATGACACAAAAATTACTATATATTTTGGTGTCATCATCCATGCATATCTTTATGGTCTTTGTATGAAAATCCTTTCGGCTAATTCCACATAGACATCCTCTTCCAGACGTCCATTAAGAAAAGTTGTTTTCACACCTATAAGCAATAACAGGATACACAATTATTACAAGCTAAAACCTAATGAACTCAAACATCGCTATTGGAGAAAGATTTCAACACAACGCACCCTGTGGACTTGTTAGAAATTTTATCCACTAGCATGCAATTATAGGTAACAGTGTTACCTCCCAGGTCTATCTTCCTTTGAAGACCCATTTACAACCTATTGGTGTTACCCCTTCGGCGGTTCAATCAAGTCCCAGATTTGATTAGCAGACATGGAGTCCATTTCATCTCTCATGGCGCTTAGCCATTTCTCGAAATCTGGTCCACTGACCACTTTCGCTTCCTTATAAGTCTCAGGTTCATCCTTGATGAAAAATTCCTCACGCCTACAACTTGTGAGAGCATTTCGAATCCATCCAGACATATGTGGTTCCTATGTTACTTGAACCTCAAGTTGACTTTCAACCTGTATGTGAGATTGTTCTCTCATCTGTGTCTATTTCATTTGTAGTTGATTTTGGACCTTATCCTAATCAAATCTACTCCCACTAGCTTCTTTCAAAAGAAATTTCTTCTCAAGAAAGACAGTAGTTTGAGCAAAAAATATTTGTTTTCATTAGGATAGAAGTAGTACCTTTCAGTACCCCAGAAACACACACATTTGAGAGAATAATATGGAGTGTCGGAACAATTGCTTATATGGCTTCAACAGGGAAGTTAAATTTGCATGACTTTTCAAACATGGAACCATATCTAATATGTTCCTCTTTCTTTCTTTGAATACACCATTCGGTTGTGGTGTTCTAGGAGGAGTAAGCTGTGATATAGTTCCACACTCCTTAGGATAGTCATCAAATTTCTCACTAACCAACTTGATCTAATCAAAGTGCTTTAATAGATCCTCCAAATTGATTATGTACTTCATTTCTAAACTTTTTGGATTTCTCCAAAGTTATATGTTGGATTAGACATATCCACATTTAATAAAGTATACAACTCTTCATGCTTGTTTCCAAGGGTCCATTCACATTGTTGTGTAATAAATCCAACAAGCCACTGACACTTCCACCGTTCTTGGTGAAGGGAGCATCTGTCACCTTGTATATTAAACAAGACTCGCATGTATCACAATCCTGAAAGGACAATGATCCCAATAGTCCATGGACTTCTTGGATGTGACATTTGTTTAATGGCCCAAGTGACACTGCCATGTGTAGGTGTTGATTGAATCATTATATTTGATCCACTTAGTGTTACACATAGAACTTTTATCAATTGTACCACTTCTATAGAACATCCAGATTTAAAGAAATATCGTTTATTATTTCAAACTGAAAATCCATCCAAAACAATGGACATAATGTTCTAATATAAATGCTGGTATATAATAGCAAAGTTCTAGTTGAAGTCTTGAAGGTAGTGAGATGATATCAACAGCAGCATCCAATGCTCCGTTCTTGACTCGAAAGTCGATCCCACCAAGCCTTATTGTACTACTTCTTCTGAGCCCCTGCATATGAAAATATATGTGAGCCCCACATGCAGTACCAAGAACAATGAATAAGAAGTAGACATAAAGACCTCAGTAACAAAATACCCGAAGCAGATGGAATAAGAAGTAGACACCAAGCCTTATTGTACTACTTCTGTGCCATGCTCTTCTTGGGCCTCAATCCGTCCTGAAATTTCTATGCATTCCCAGTCTTCTAAAGCTTTAGTTTCAAAGAAACAGAACCATGGTCATTTTTCAATTTAGGCAAACATCCTGATGATCCAACAGAACTCTCTTGATCACTGTTTAGAGAGCATGGTGTGAAGAGACCTCGGAGATGTATGATGATATCATATATCCCCATCTCATCACACTCAACCTTGACCTCAGGGGTCATGCACTCTAAGACAAGAGCAATGTACTATTTATTATCTTCATAATCTTTAAGATAGACATTCCACTCCCACCATGTGGTAAAATAAATACTGGGCTAGGATGGAGGTCTTGCAAGAAGATGCACCTTATTCTCTTGTTCTAGATTTTTGGACAAAGTTCTGAACCATCTTGTTCAATTTGTCCCATCCAGTTCATTAACATAAAGTTCCAATCTAAGATCAGGAGATGCCATTATCTACAATAAGCAAATAAGGAAAATAAGTACTAAGATAAAGCATTTAACAAGGACTTAAATTAAATGCAATGCTCCCACTATTTCCTAACAAGTTGATTACTCTCAAAACTCAACTTGGAAATAAGTGAGAAGGTTCCTAATTTTACATGAGGTCTCTGCGACTCACGAGGGTGAGTTGTGCTGCACAGAGTGATCCCATGCTTCCTTAGGTATGCATGCCAGCCAATTGTGCCATGCACAACTCCTCTTAGTCAAGACAGACTAGGCGCCCTGTGTCCAGCGAGGGCTGGATACAGCACAAAACCCTAGTCCTAATAGGAATTGGAATCCTAATCCAACTAGGAGTTGGAATCCTAATTCTACTAGGAGTTAGAATCCTAATCCAATTAGGATTCAAATCCTAATAAGAATTTGGTTTTGGATAAGGCCCATAGTGGTAGGCACAAATCCTAATCCAACTAGGATTCAAATCCTAATGGGAATTGGATATGGATAAGGCCCATAGTGGTTGGGCGCAAATCCTAATCCAACTAGGATTCAAATCCTATAGGGAATTGGATATGGATAAGGCCCATTATGGTGGGCGCAAATCCTAATCCAATAAGGATTTTAATCATGGGCCTAATTAGTGTTGAAATCCAAATCCAATTAGGAATTGTGGATTGAATCTAAATGAGGCAAGTTTGAATCCTAATAGGAGTTGGAATTACACTCGGCGCATGGGATAATTCCATATATGGAATTTGCGCCAATGATGTGTATGAATCATTTTGGAAATTGGTTTCCATAGTTGGAGATTTTCTTGGAAGCATAGGGCTGATATATTGGCGTGTAAGCTTGATTAATTCAAGCAAGAATTCAACCATTCATATATGGAAAGTCCTAATTAGATTGGAACTCAAATATGCTCTCTTGATAAGGCAAGAATCTTGATAGTTTCCAAACTTCTTCTTGCGTCAATTCAAGAGAGATGGTGGTTGACTTCTTATGGCAATTCCATGCAAGGAATTGCGCCAAGCCATAGAAGGAAATAAGGGGGCATGAAGGGCTAGGGAAGTTATAAAAGAAGGGGTATGCGCCCCCTCTTTGAGTGTGCAGAATTTCTTCTCAAGGCAAGGCAACTTCCTTCAACAAGTTGCGCAAGCCTTGTGCCCTAGCCGCCCTCTTCCTTTGGTGTTGCGCCACCATCCTTCATCCTATTATTTTTTGGCCGAGAGTCTCCAAGGAGTCTTTTTGGCGTGAAGAACAAAGGGAGAAGAAGAAGGAGATTCCAAGAGGTGATCTTCTTTTCCCGAGGCTAGCACCAAGCGTGGAAGTGAGCAATGTTGAGAAGGTCAACGCATGGATACTTGTAGAGGACGAGCACTTGATCATCTTCAACTTGGCATCTTCATCCTAGCAAACAAAAGAGGTACTATCCCTATCACATCCTTGTGTTAAATTACACCCGGTATTCCCTAACACAATGGACATAATCTTCTAATATAAATGCTGGTACATAATAGCAAAGTTCTAGTTGAAGTCTTGAAGGTAGTGAGATGATATCAACAGCAGGATCTAATGCTCCGTTCCTGACTCGAAAGTCAATCCCACCAAGCCTTATTGTCCTACTTCTTCTGAGCCCCTGCATATGAAAACATATGTGAGCCCCACATGCGGTACCAAGTACCCATGAATAAGAAGAAGACATAAAGACCTCAGTAACACAATACCTGAAGCAGATAGATTACATCCCTTCTTTTGTGCCATGCTCCTCTTGGGCCTCAATCCGTCCTGAAATTTCTATGCATTCCCAGTCTTCTAAAGCTTTAACTTCAAATAAACAGAACCATGGTCATTTCTGGATTTAGGCAAACATCCTGAAGATTCAACAGAACTCTCTTGAAAACTGTTTAGAGAGCATGGTATGAAGAGACCTCGGAGATGTATGATGATATCATATATCCCCATCTCATCACACTCAACCTTGACCTCATGGGTCACACACTCTAAGACAAAAGCAGTGTACTGTTTATTATCTTCACAATGTTCAAGACCGACATTCCACTCCCACCCTATGGTAAAATAAATACTAGGCTAGGAAGGAGGTCTTGCAAGAAGATGCACCTTATTCTCTTGTTATAAAATTTTGGACAAAGTTCTAAACCATCTTGTCCAATTTGTCCCGTCCAGTTTATTAACATAAAGTTCCAATCTAAGATCAGGAGATGTCATTATCTACAATAAGAAAATAAGCAAAATAAGTACTAAGATAAAGCATTTAATAAGGACTTAAATTAAATGCAATGCTCCCACTATTTCCTAACAAGTTGATAACTCTCAAAACTCAACTTAGAAATAAGTGAGAAGGTTCCTAATTTCACATGAGGTCTCCGTGACTCACGAGGGTGAGTTGGGCTGCACAGAGTGATCCTTTGCTTCCTTATGTACGCATGCCAGCCAATTGTGCCATGCACAACTCCTCTTAGTCAAGACAGACTAGGCGCCCTTTGTCCAGCGAAGGCTGCATACAGCACAGAACCCTATCCTCTTAACAGCTACCTCTAGTGTTTCATTATGTCAATGACATATGAAAACTAGTCAAGTCTAACCTGATTGTTATGCCTAGGGCCAACCTGCACCTAACAAGGGCACGTCTACACTTGTGGCAGACTAAGATGCATATTGTCACCACGTGCCTTCCAAAGATAGATGGGTGTGTCTCACGAGGGTGAGAAAAAGTTCACAGTCCATCGATCGATGGCTTGACGAGGGCTACACCTCATAAGGCTATTGAGTTGATATTACGTGGAGAGTTTGTTCATTAATTATTATTCTTTTCTAGCATGTAATTTTCCTATGGTGGCAGCAAAAGGGAAAAACATTACAAACATGCTATGGACAGAATAATAAACCATCACAGGCATGCCAATATGGTCGATATGGTCATAGCCATTTTCATATACATAACATGTCACAAGCCATGTGATATGTTATCATGCATCCAAGGGTTGCGAGTCCCTAGAGCAAATCAGCCCATGCCAGTTAGCCGAAAGCTTGCATTCTTCCTCCAACCGCAAATCAACCACCACGCTTCCAAAGCTGGCGCCACTCTGATTTTGGTTGAAGAAGTCACCATGTTGTCTTGATGAAGCCTTAACCTATCTTATGAAAAATATCCTACATCTATTCTAAAAACAAGATGAGAGAATACATGAAAATTTTTACATCAAGATAGGGGGGAAGGTACCACACGCAGGTGGCATAAAAATTTACAAGCATTCATCATAGGTGGATACATTCATCGCTATGACCATATTAACCCATAGAAGAGACAAGTGGCGCATATAAAATTTGAAAACCGAAAGGATCAAATTTTAGAAGAGCTCCTAGTGTTTATGCCCAACAGACCAATATATGAACATGGTCCAGCATTTTTTGAATGTACTTTGATATAATTGATATAATTGGGCATGGTCATTATTATGCAGATTGCTTTACCTACATTGATGTATTGAATTGCATAAATAATGTCCCAGGAGTTTAGTCTCATAATTTTAATCCAACTTTTTGATCATGACTCAAACAGTATGGCCATACATTCCTGTCATGCACCAATGAGGTGGGGCGTCCCAAAATGGATATCATCCTTTTAATCAAGGAAGGGGCAAATCCTTCTATTGGTCATCCATATCTCTGTATGACTTATGATATGCCCAATGACAGTCGTTTTGATCACCCATTTATGGAGAGACGTAAGACTATATCAAAACACATCCATCATCACATCTAGACATAAATACCTCAAGTCTAAGGATCAATGCAAACATCTTGTATGTGAGATTGAACTGTTGACTAGACAAGTCAATCCTCGCAATGGGTCACTCCAGTGCAACTAATGCTGAAGCACCTATATGTCTGCGTTACTGTGCCTCGCACTTTACCAGCCCATACACCAGTCTCACAGGCACCAAAGTTGTCCCTTATCGGCTAAGGCACCTTGACTGGGGATTACTATGAGAATGGATCCAACCAAACTCATGAAACATTATTTATGCAATTCAATACATCAACGCAGGTAAAGCAATCTGCACAATAACGACCATGCCTTTATTGATTATATCGATTATTTTATCAAAGTACATTCAAATAATGTCGGACGATGATCATACATTGGTCTGCAGGGCATAAACACTAACACAACTCATCCCAAAGTTTCGCTACATCAAATTTTGATATGAGAGGAAGGTTGGAGCTAACTCTTGTCAAGCTCCACCGGCCTCTCCGCTACATATCATTTGGTTACTTCGGATTTGTTTTTAGCATTCATTCCTGTATTTTCTACATCATGACCACTAGATCAGGAGCCCGATATCAGAACCCTATGACCCAGGTTCCCATAACAAATGAGGAGGGTACTCTGCCTTATGATGTCGGTCGAATTGTTGTCCACGTGCATGGAAGTGATGGAAGTTATGTTTTAGTGCCTTATGACGTCGTTCCAAGACCTTTCGGAACGCATTTTGGAACTCTGGTCTAAACTTGTTGAAGGTAGACCTTCACTTAGTGTTCCCCCTCCATTGGCTCCGTTGCGGAGGCATGTCAACGAATCTACCCGGTTTGACCCCCTTGATGACGAGTCCGCATGGGCTAAGGACATCCCTCCCCCACGTCAGTCGACCCAATGCAGCCATGAGGATGATGAGGTCTGCCGGCTCACACACGTCGATCCCTCGATCTTTAATGGTAACCTTGACCCCTGTGTCTTCCTTGATTGGGCCACGGCCATTGATAATTATTTCGAGTGGAGCGCCACGTTCGATCACCTCCGCGTTAGTTACGTACATCTCTTTTTGATTGGACCCACCTGGTTGTATTGCACCAATGTGGAGCATCAGCTCGCGAACCAACATTTACCCTCGATCACTTGGTGGGAAGAGATGTGCTACTACCTTAAGGAGAAATACGTGCCACCTATGTATAGACAGCGCCTTCTTGACTCCTATCATGCCATCACCAAAGGGTCAGACTTGGTCGATGAATACCACATTCGCTTTGATGAGCTCAGCATCCGCTGTAACCATAAGGAGGACCCCACGTTCATCTCATCCTGCTTTAGGAACAACCTTTGAGAGGAGATCCAGCGTGCCCTCTTGGTCTAAGGACTCAACTCAATCACTATGACTCTTCACCACACTCGCGACATCGAGTAGGACCTGCGATCTCATCACCGTCGTGCCAAGCTGACCCCCATGCGTCGCCCTACCTATGCGCCTTTGGCGCCAGCTCCCCCTCTCGCTTCGATCCCCCACCTCGTCCAACACCCACTGGCCCTCACTAGCTTCCCTGAGATGCACCTCGTGATGTGCTCCCATCGCATTTAACTTGGGGTAAAAAGGGAAAGGCGCCCATCTCAGTCATTCCCCCCAGCCCATGTCATCATTGCAATCAGACTGGTCACTTCAACCAAGATTGCCCGCATTGCTCTTTGCACATCGCACTGGAGTGCCACGACCCACAACCCCCTATGCCTTGAGGCCTACTTGTGATGATATGAGGTTATCACTGCCAACATCTGCGGAACCTACAGGGTCGCACACCTAGACACTCAAGATCTCGTATTGATCGAGTTGTCTATAATCGAGATGATCTTTTGGGATGATGTTGCATTTTGACTTCTGTTGACCCCGGTTGACCTTTAGGTGACCACATTTGACCTCGATGGACGGGTCCAGTCGATGGGTGAAATGTCGCTGGATGTGTCCGGTTAATTGTCAACGTAATTTTAACGCAACACATGGGACCATAACTTAAGTAAATTAAATGAATATTTATATTAGATATATTCATCACTTAAGTTGCGGATCCACATCCATTAAGCTTTAATGGATCTAGGTGCTTATTAATTATGAAAATTCGTAATTAAAAGAAGCCCTAGCCAAAAATCGATGATAACGCTTCAACCTAGCCGCCAAGACCTCTCTCCTTCTTCCCCATGGCAACACCATGCAAGAACATGCGCCCCAAGGTGGATATGCCATGTTCTTCCACCATGGATGCAAGAAAAAGGCTTGGAGCCTTCTTCCTTTCTTGATGATCTATTCTAAGTGGGATTGGCACAATAGGAGATCGTATCTTCCTCTCCATGGCGCCTCCAAGGAAGGAGTGGCGCCCACATGGTGGAGATGGTGTCTTCTTCTTCAAAGATCACAAGAGAAGGCTTGGAGTCTTCTTTCTTCCCTAATGGTGAATCCCTATGGTGGATTGGCACATGTGGAAGCCCCTCTTCATACCATGGGCGCAACTTCCATGAAGTTGGCGCTTATGGTAAAGGAAGAAGAAGAAGAGGAGTTTACAATATCTCTTCTCATCATGTTAGTACATCTCTTTGGGGAGATTGGTGCTTACGTTGATGGAGAAGGAGATCTTCCTCATGGGCGCATCTTCATGGTGGCGCATGCCATGAGGAAAAGTGGCTAGACAAGAGATTGACACAAGTTGTAGAGCTTCCCTATCCTTGTGGTCAATATTCTCCCTTGAACACCTCTTTGGCGCATCTTGGAGATGGCATAAGCAAAGAGGGCAGCGACATTGGCAACATGATCTTCCTCCCGAAGGCTAGCACTAGGCGCGGAGTGAAAAGAATCTCGAGCAGTCCGTGTGTTCACGATTGTAGAGGGCGGACAGTTGTGCGCCTCTTCTTCGTCATCATCTGCCCCTTAGATTATGCGAATAAAGGTCTATTACTCTAACACATCCAGTGGATCACTCATAAGGGATCCTGGCTCTTAGGGTTATCCAATTTCGGGCCAACGCTTCCGCTATTATTAAAATTTTAAAATTGGCCTGGGATTCCCAATAGTGGTATCAGAGGGAACTTACAAGACCCACGCGGTGTATTTTGCTTATCTACATGCGCCCATGTCATAAAAGATTTTTAAAATTTTTACGTCATGATTTTTATGCTTAGAAAAAGGTTGGTTTATGACGCTGAAATTTTTTGTATAAAATTTCCTACTGACAGATTCTCCTTGTGTGTCAAGGATGGACCTTGTGCACAAGCTATGTAAATATTTTAGTGAATTTTTTCCTTTAAATTTTACATGGTAAGGTGGACTGAAAGGGGGCGGCTTGCATGCCTTGGGCAATGATTTCCTAGTCCGGTTAAAACTCTAGATGCGTCTTTCACAAGGAAATCATTGGCCCTGGGCATAACGGTCAAGTTGGACTTCACTAGATATTTCATATGTGGATGGACCACATGATGAAAGTCTGGAGGCAACCTCAAGAGGTTAGGGCTTTGTGTTGTATCTTGCCCTCGCTAGACACAAAGTACCTGAACTGTCTTGAGAAGGGGAATTGCCAAGTTGCAATTGGTTGGTATACCTACCTCACGAAGCATGTGTCACCTTGTGCAGTTCATCTCACCCTCGTGGGACGCAAGGTCATGTATGGAATGAGGTTCCCATCTCACTAGGGAAATCTGGTGATTTCCCGATCGACTTTTGAGGGTTGTCAATTTGAGCAAAATAGTGGGAGCCCATTCATTTATAAAAGGCCAGATTAAATGATTGGTTCATAGATCTGTTTATGACCATTGCAAATGGTCACTACGATCTCTCCTAAGTTGGTTGGAACCAACTGAGTGGACTGGTATTTGAGGATTATCCTCAAGCTCGAGGAAAAGTTGTATCTCCTTGAGTAGCCTTTACCTAAACCCATTTCAACTATAGCCCTATTGGCTGATGAGGATGCTTAAGGGGTAGCTTGTTTATTGCTAGCATGTCGCCTTCCAGGGACAAGTTAGAATAGAAAGCTGTAACTTCTAAAGCAGTCCTACAATGCAAAGGTAGGCCTTAGTGCTTGACTAACGCATTAAAGATGAAATAGGTGTAGGAGATAAGGTACTCAAGATTGACTGCTAGCGACCTCAAAACAGGGAGAAGAGGAGTAGCCCTTCGTCTTCTAGCTCAAGTAATTGCGTTGCCTAAAGTCAAGTTGTTTATTTCTAACACATCGTTATATCGTACCGCATAATGAGACCAACACTTGCAAAAGTATTTTGCTGCTCAACAGAAATAGGGCAATGCTGACATAGAGAGACTGACCTACCAGTTGGAGCATAAGCTGTTGCCATAACGGTAGGAGATCTCACTCTCTCTGGGGTCAAGACTCTGTAGGTGATGCTAAAAGCATATTCCACAATGAACTTAACTCCATCTTAAATGTATCTCCAAGTTAGGAGATGACAGGACTCAGTATTTGGATCTAGTGATATGAGACTTTGGGTCATATATCTGAGGTTCTACCACCATAGAACCAAGATCTGATAAAGTGTAAGTGGTGTATCCTAAGTTCACTTTGGGATACAAATTTCCATAGACCCACAGGAGAACAAGTAATTGTTGCTCATAGTGCATTTTTCTTGGAAATGTCTTTCCTTGAATAAGGCTAGTGGGAGGAGGTTATGACTTGGATTTAGTCCAAGGTCAATCACTTAGCACAAAAGGATCAAAGATGGAATCTGAACCATATATGTAGGTTGTGGGCAACCTAGGGTTCATAAAATGTGGGAATAAGGATTGGATCGATTCATGTGTGCCTCCTAACAAGGACAATGAATCTTCCCATATGGATAAGATTAAGTGGTTCTGCTTAGTACATCCATATAGCTTTCTAATTTGTGAGAAAGCATTTGAGCCATAGTTTATGACTGTCCCTAAGAGTATGAGATTTCCTCATAGCTCACTCCTTATAGAACTCTTCATTGAGGCTGAGTATCTAATTGGAGGAATCGAATTATGGTTGGTATGATTCGATGTAGGTGAAGTCATATAACTCCTTGTAAAGGTTGTGCAAAATGAATAGTTTTTTCTGAACACTAAAAGATGTTCCATATCTGACATATGTGTGTATGGGGTATCCTTTGGGTATATTGCTTCCATAATCCCACAAGAGAACAACTTCGTTGCTACTTAAGGTGCTGATTTTCTTGGGAAAGATTTTCTCTTGAAAAAGGCTAGTGGGAGAAACTTTGACTTGGATGTAATCCAAGGTAAAATATTTGACACATTTGGTCAAAGATGGACTCTGAGCTAGTTTTACAGGTTATGGGTAACCTGAGGCTCAGAACACACAGGCTGTATAGGTTGAATCGATTCGTCTGACTTTGACTTATGGGTAACTCCTAACTTAGTACAGAGAATCTTCATTCTATGGTGCCTGAGTGCAGTGGGAGCTTAATGACATCTTTGGTCTTGTATGTTAGGTACATACAGATCATCAGAGACGACATCCTGATCCTTCACTTGGTGGAGAGATGATTGGGAAGTGTCTCATGATGAATAACTTAGTGGACATCACCTATGGGGAAGGTGTGAGAGTTTTTGGATAGATCCAAGAAACTTCAAGTCCTAAGTTAGACAACATACATCGATGTTGGTATGTTATAGACCAGATATGGTTAGTGCCGAGAGCATAACCGATTGATACCAAGTCCAATCCAGGTGCATGGCACTAGATAAGGAGAAAATAACATTCTTGGTTCTACAAAGAACTATAGGAATGGTTCTCGATTGGTAGAGATAAGAAAAAGCTTGGTGTATAGGGTAACACTTGATAGCTTGTTCTATTCAAACCATGATCGCAACATCAGTTTTGTATCTGGTAGTGAAGGAAGCTGTAAAAGGCTTCATGATGAACTACCATCATCTCCAATTAAAGGCAGAGTATGTTATGGCTTCTAGGAAGCTGTTTGGATATGAGAGTTCTTCATTGAACTTCAAGTGGTTGTCATACCATTATTGGTCTCTATTTCTGAGCACAAAAGAGCAATAACGCATGACAGAAAAACCAAGGTTTCACCTAAACATCCAAACACATACTTGAGCACTTACACTTTGTCTTGGAGACAGAAGTGTTGTGAGATTACAGATATTTACACCTAGAGAGTCATGATAGGCCCACTGACCGATGCATAGCGCAGCAGGAGCGTTGCAGGTCTGACTGAGGACGTGTTGATTGTGGTGACACAATAACAGGATCCTAGTGCAAGTGGGAGATTGTTGGTGTATATGCCCTAGGACCTATGGCTGGTCCGATATGTGTCACATTTATTTGTGGTATACATCCTGGCATGGTCGTTGTTATGCCTTTTGTACATCTGCGTCATATGTACATTTGCATATACAATGTTCCTGGAGATAGATTTTATCTAGTCTCAAAGAATAATCCCCGGTCAAGTGTCATAGTGGATAAGGGACAACTATGTTGCACTTGAGATTGGTATATGCACTGGTTGAGCAAGGGTTGCTAACACAGGCATATGGGTATATCAAGGGAGATATACTGGATCGACCCATCGTGAGAATTTGCCTTGGTGTTACAGGTCAAATCTCACAATGACAGAGATTTACTCGTCCTTGACTTGAGGGCATTGATACATCTATTTGGTAAGGGATATACTTTGATACAACATAACACTCCGCGTAACAGGGGAGTCATAACGGTTGTCATTGGGTATATCTTGAGCCATATGAGAGATTCAATGTGCCAATAGAGGATTTGCCCCTTCCCTGATGGAAGTTTGATGTCCATGGACCCTTACATGGTGCATGACTAAAAGTGTGTGGTCACACCCAAGTTAAGCCTGAATAGAGTCATGACTATTGATGTTGGAATTAATAAGTGTGACACACTTGTCCGACTTGGACGATCAGCCTGGCAAAAGGACTAGAGTGTATATATATCATGTCGCAGTTTTAGGGGATGTCGATCACGACTCCATTCCGAGGACTTGGGTAGCAATGATGTACTGCTAGGTGCCACTCATTGCTTGTGATGATATGAGGTTATCACTGCCAACATCTGAGGAACCTACAGGGTCGCACACCTAGACACTCGAGATCTCGTGTTGATCGAGTTGCCTATAATCGAGATGATTTTTTGGGATGATGTTGCATTTTGACTTCTGTTGACCCCAGTTGACCTTCGGGTGACCACATTTGACCTCGATGGACCGGGTCCAGTCGATGGGTGAAATGTCGCTGGATTTGTCTGGTTAATTGTCAACGTAATTTGAACGCAACACATGGGACCATAACTTAAGTAAATTAAATGAATATTTATATTCATTTTATTCACAACTTAAGTCATGGGGGCCACGCACAACTTAAGTGAATATTTATATTAGATACATTCATCACTTAAGTTGCGGATCCGCATCCATTAAGCTTTAATGGATCTAGGTGCTTATTAATTATGAAAATTCGTAATTAAAAGAAGCCCTAGGCAAAAATCGATGATAACTCTTCAACCTAGCCGCCAAGACCTCTCTCCTTCTTCCCCATGGTGACACCATGCAACAACATGCGCCGCAATGTGGATATGCCATGTTCTTCCACCATGGATGCATGAAAAAGGCTTGGAGCCTTCTTCCTTTCTTGATGATCTATTCTAAGTGGGATTGGCACAAGAGGAGATGGTATCTTCCGCTCCATGGCGCCTCCAAGGAAGGAGTGGCGCCCACATGGTGGAGATAGTGTCTTCTTCTTCAAAGATCACAAGTGAAGGCTTGGAGTCTTCTTTCTTCCCTAATGGTGAATCCCTATAGTGGATTGGCACATGTGGAAGCCCCTCTTCATACCATGGCCACAATTTCCATGAAGTTGGCGCATATGGTAAAGGAAGAAGAAGAAGAGGAGTTTACAATATCTCTTCTCATCATGTGAGTGCATCTCTTTGGGGAGATTGGTGCTTACGTTGATGGAGAAGGAGATCTTCCTCATGGGCGCATCTTCATGGTGGCGCATGCCATGCGGAAAAATTGGCTAGACAAGAGATTGACACAAGTTGTAGAGCTTCCCTGTCCTTGTGGTCAATATTCTCCCTTGAACACCTCTTTGGCACATCTTGGAGATGGCACAAGCAAAGAGGGCAGCGACATTGGCAACAGGATCTTCCTCCCGAAGGCTAGCACCAGGCGCGGAGTGAAGAGAATCAAGAGCAGTTCGTGTGTGCATGATTGTAGAGGGCGGACACTAGTGCGCCTCTTCTTCATCATCATCTGCCACTTGGATTATGCGAATAAAGGTATATTACTCTGACACATCCGGTGGATCACTCGTAAGGGATCCTGGCTCTTAGGGTTATCCTGTTTCGGGCCAACGCTTCCGCTATTATTAAAATTTTCAAATTGGCTCGGGGATTCCCAACAGGTTGTCCTAGTGTGGCCTAGCTCAATTGTCCGTGAAGCCCATGAGGCCAAGGTGGTCTATGCTCTCATGATGCTCTAGGCTCCTGCATGCCTCCCCCTCCGTCGACCACTTTGCATATGGAGGTCGCTGCCCTTCTGGATGAGTTCGTGGACATCGCCCCTATTGACCTTCCGACTGGTCTTCCTCCAAACCGTGACATACAACATGTCATTCACCTTGTACCTGGGGCATCTTTGCCCAAGTTGCCTAACCATCACCTTAACCCCACTAAGCACACGAAGTTTAGGAGGCAAGTAGACGGTCTACTGTCCAAGGGGTTTATCCATGAGAGTTTGAGCCCTTGCGCTATCCCTACCCTACTCATGCCTAAGAAAGATGGCTCTTGGCACATGTGCATTGATTGCCGGGCAATCAATCGCATCACCGTCAAGTATAGATTTCCCATCCGATGACCTGACGACATGCTTGACCTCATATATGGGTCATGTTAGTTTAGCAAACTTGACCTTCGGAGGGGTTACCACAAAGTCCGCATCCGTGAAGGGGATGAGTGGAATACGACCTTCAAGACGAATGACGGTCTCTACAAGTGGCTTGTTATGCCCTTTGGCCTCACCAATGCCCCCTCTACCTTCATGCGCTTAATGAGTCAAGTGCTTAACCCATACATGGCGAAATTTCTGGTCATTTACTTTGATGACATCCTCATCTATAGCCGTAGCTGCGATGACCATCTAGAACACCTTCGGCTGACTTTCAATATCTTGCGTAAGGAACAGCTGTTCCTTAATGCCAAGAAGTGCGCCTTCATGGACACCCAAGTTCAGTTCTTGGGTTTCATTGTTTCGACTAGGGCCTCATGGTCGACCCCGCCAAGATAGAGGTCATTCGCCAAAGGCCTGAGCCTGAGTTTGTCACTGAGGTTCGCAGTTTCCTTGGCCTTGCAGCCTTCTACCATCGCTTCATCAAGGGGTTTAGCACCATCGCCTCCCTTATGACGGTGTGCAGCAAACACAAGGACTTCACTTGGACCCCCATGACTAGACGTGCATTCCTAGCCCTAAAGGACATCATGACTTCTACCCTTGTCCTTCACCTCCCTGATTTCTCAAAAGTTTTTGAGGTTGCGTGTGATGCCTCCGGTACCAGCATTGGTGACACGCTTAGCTGAGAGGGCCACCCCGTCGCCTTATGCAGCAAGAAGCTGAATGAGGTGCGCCAGCGTTACTCAGCATATGACAAGGATTTTTACGCGATTGTCCAGTCCATTAGGCAATGGCGTCATTACCTCCTACTTACAGAGTTCATACTCTACAGCGACCAACAAGCTCTCTCTTTCCAATACGCCCAGAACAAACATGCCCCTCGCCATGCGAAGTGTGTTGAGTTCCTTTAGCAGTACATATTCGTGATCACCCATTAGGCCGGTAAGGATAATGTTGTGGCCGACGCCCTTAGTCATGTTCTCGCCCTACTATGTGTCCTGTCCACGTCTGTTACCGCCTTTCACCAGATCTAAGACAAGTACGTGGCCTGCCCTGACTTCGATCCTACCTTTACCCGACTCCTCATTTATGACCCACCAGAGTTGCCTTATCGACTCCATGATGGCTACCTCATGTACGGTAACCGTTTGTTCATCCCTCGTTCCTCGCTACACAAGCACCTCTTGCTAGAGCTTCATGGCGACAGCACCACTGTCCACCATGGCCACGATAAGACTCTCGATTTGGGTGTAGACTAGTTCTTTTGGCCCACTCTTCGTAAGGATGTAGAGAGGGTTGTTTGCCACTATGGCACTTGCCAACATGGCAAACCTAGGCCACCCAACACCAGACCCACTGCCTGTCCCACTGGGTCCATGGCTCGACATTAGCATGGATTTCATCCTAGGATTGCCTCGCACAGTCTCATGAAACGACTCTATCTTCATTATCGTCATTCGCTTCTCTAAGATGGCACACTTTGTGCCTTATTCCAAGACAGCCGATGCGTCCCACATTACGAGTCTCTTCTTCAAAGAGATTGTTCACATACATGGCCTCCCACTCATTATTGTGTCTGACCATGACACCTGGTTTGTTGGTCACTTTTGGAAGTCCCTTTGGTTCATACTTGGGACCACGCTCAAGTACTTGTCCGCGTACCACCCGTAGACCAACGGTCAAGGGGAGGTGGTTAACCACAGTCTAGGGAATCCTTTGCATTGCTTGGCCGATGATTTCCCAAGCCATTGGGCTGACCATCTTTCTGGTTGAGTCCTTTCCAGAATTTGCTCGAGCACTAACCTAGAAAGCCTATAGATATGCATGGCATTCCTGCTCACCCTTCCCTCCATGAGTCTGCTCATGCATTTGCATCCCATATCTCAGGTTTACACGATGAGATTCATTGTCGGATCAACTTGAGCAATACCCGGTATGCATCATTTTGATGTTGGTGAGCTTGTTATGGTAAGCATCCACCCTGAGTGCCCGAGATCTTGAGCCAAATGAAAATTGCAAGCATGCTGCGATGATTCCTACATGGTTCTACAATGGGTTGGCGCCAACGACTGCGTCCTCGACCTACCGGAGGACTCCCTCATCAACCCGGTCTTCAACATCACTGACCTTATGTCGTTCCATGCACCCCTGCCCACTGGTGCCCCCTTTGATGCCATGGAGGAACTTTGTTCTCCAGATGAGACTTCTCCCCGACCTGGGGGAATTGATAGAGTCATTGATGTGTGTATCTATGCCCAAGTACCCCTAGAAGCCACCAGGAAAGACTCCCCAGGGCATGGAGAAGCGTCCCCAAAATTTTCAGGTAAAATGGAGCCCTTCATAGCGTTTCCCACCTAGGCCGTGAAGGAGATCACAGTCATGACCACCACGGTGCATAGAAGCACGCTTGTGCCTCAACACACGGCCTTGGCCATGAAGCGCTCAGCACAAAACTGACTCCTAGGCGCGGAAGTCGTCACGCCTGTGACCGATGGAAGCATGGCTATGACACGGTCGCAAGTATTTCATTCGGAAGAAAGCACAGCCGTGAAGGAGTTCACGGCCGTGCCCATGACGAGCTCGGCCCGGATCTACCCCACCCATCATGCCCGTGAATCAATGCATGGTCCAGCCAAGATCAGCGCTACGCCTCACGCCCGTGACTTGACCATGAAAGTATCAAGTGAATTTGTAGGACCCGGTCACACCCACGAATTGATGCACAGCCCGGTCATGACAGCCTCGACCAATTTCCCAGAACCCAATCACGCCCATGAATACAAGCACGGCTAGGCCGTGAACATCTTGAAAACTCAGATGGGTCGCATTCTTCACAACGTCTGAAGCTCTCAATGGTCCTCACACCCTCTCAACTACTTTGTGGGTGTAGTGAGCTCTTCTTCCACCTCAACGAAGCCACTCTAGCCCATCAACTTGTTGAGCTTGCCGAGAGGGCCTCCCCAAAAACCAACAATAGATCAATACCACAACCGAGTACTCAACACCGCTCAAGAATCAGCCAATACCGTACAGAACCAACCCACTGTCAGCTGGTTCTATTGCTTTGTGGTGGCTTGTTCGGAGATGGTCTGATCATCCATCGCAATCCGCGCCCTCCAGCCCATGCGCCAGCTTCATCGTAGTCTCCTTGCTTTAGTTGGTAGGGAACTACTTTATGTTAGTTAGGATGTTATTCCCCAACATCTTTTGCTTTTGGTGTGTGTATGAGGGTAGCTAGCATCTCTAACAACCCTCCCTCATGCTTTCCATGTGACTCCTCCCCTCTTGATCTATAAAAGAGGAAGGGGAGCTAGTGTGTTCTTTGGATCTTGTTATAGTAGCCGCTTCCTACAGGCGAAGCCTAGGTCCAGCATTAACTCCAAGGGGAGCTGCAAGTGAGGTCATAGTTGCACCTAGCAAGGTTCAACCACTCTTTGTATTCTTTCTGCAATTTCAATATAATCAAAAGAGTTGAGGTAACACCAACTCACCTCCGCCGCCTTTCTCTCAACACTTGTGTCGGTTTTACTATCCATTCTCCTTGATTATGTGTGATTGGTGTCTAGGATGAGCGGAGCTCAACCATTCGTAGCATCGTGAAGGAAACTGTGCGCGCTTGCTGGAGAGAATTGGTCCTACAAGTGAGGTGAGTATTTTACATTCATAGTTCGAGCCATTCGCCTTCGACTCGCTTGTATTGCTCAAGTACAAATCGTGGTCGATTTCTCTTCGGTTTTTCACTGGGTTTCCCTCCATGCACATTTTCATTTTCTTTGTCTTAAGACCCTCTCCCATTTTCAGCATCATAATTGTCGCCACCATAGAGTACTGAATTAAAGACAACCCCTCCCAAAGTTCCGCTGTGTCACACAGTCTGATGGCTTTGACCATCCTGTAGAGGCTAATATGGTTTGCAGGCTAAAGAGTTCTATTTTTGGATTAAAGCAAGCATCTCGAAGTTGGAATCTTCGGTTTGATGAGGTAGTAAGAGATTACGGCTTTATTAAAAGCAAAGATGACGCTTGTGTGTATAGAAAATTCAGTGGGAGCTTGGTGACTTTTCTAGTCTTGTATGTTGATGGCATACTCCTCATTAGAAATGACATCCCTAGTCTTCAAGCTGTGAAGACATGATTAGGGAAGTGTTTCGAGATGAAGGACTTAGGGCAGGCCACATATGTCCTAGACATGAGGATCTACAGAGATAGATCCAAGAAGCTCTTGGCCCTTAGTCAAAGCACCTATATTGATAAGGTCTTGGAGAGGTTTAACATGAAGCAATCCAAGAAGGAATACCTTCCAATGAGACATGGCCTTACTTTCTCAAAGAGCTAGTGTCCAACCACAAAGGCCAAGAGGGATGACATGAGTCGAGAGCCCTATGCTTTGGCAGTAGGTTTAATCATGTATGCAATGTTGTGTACTAGACTAGATGTGGCTTATGTTGTGAGCATAACTAGTATATACCAATCCAATCCAGGTCCACAGCACTGGGTTGCTGTAAAGAACATCCTTAAGTATCGAGAAAAACTAAGGATTTGTCCTTGGTTTATGAGAAACAGGAAGAGCTTAATGTTCAGGGCTACACTAATGCATCATTCCAATCAGACCCTTATGACTTCAGATCACAGGTAGACTATGTGTTCAAGATGAATGGAGGTGCTGTGTTTTAGAAAAGCTTCAAGCAATCCACTATAGCTGATTCTACAACTGATGCTATGTTACTACTTCTGAGGTAGCCAAAGAAGAAGTTTGGATAAGGAAGTTCATTTCAGAACTTCAAGTGGTTCCATCTACTGTGGATCCAATTGAGCTCTATTGTGACAACAATGGAGCTATTTCACAGGCAAAAGAACCACGGTCTCATCATAAATCCAAACACATACTCAGGAGATTTCACCTGATCTGGGAGATCATCGACAGAGGTGATATCAAGATTAGCAGAGTTGACACAGACAATAATCTGGTAGACCCATTGACCAAGGCTTTGGTGCAGTAGAAGCATGATGGTCATATGAGGGACAAGGGGTTGAAATATCTCAACGACTAGGTCTAAGTGCAAGTAGGAGATTATTGGTGTATATGCCCATAGACTAGTTGTTGGTTTATCTTTTGTACTACCTGATACTGATATTTTATATATATCATTCTAGCATTGTCATTATTATACTTTGTTTACATCTGCATTCTTTATTTACTTGCATAATAATGTCCCTAAGATCTCATCTGGGCTCAAACTTATGTCCCCAGTCAAGTACTTGAGTGGATGAGGGACAACTTTGGTATGTGTGACACTAGTATATGGGCTGATTAGGCACATGGTGCTAACACAAACATATTGGTATATCAGTGGTAGATATACTAGATCAACCCGCTGTGAGGCTCTAACTTAGTGTCATCAGTTAACCTCACAAGTGACAAGAAATGCATTGATTCTTTAACTTGAGATCATTGATCCGTCTATATGGTTAGAGATAAGTTTTGATACAATTTGACACCTCACCATAGTTGGGAGGTTATAACGGTTGGATTCGGAGTGGTGCCTATGACTCAATTTTGGCAATCCAATGGTGATTGATTGTTACAACCCGCTTAGTAAGCAAACTATTTGTTAACTTGGTTAGCCGATTTGCAACGTTGTCCAATCTATTAAAATGCTTAAGCCCAAGTTAACAATAGCAGGCCCACTAAGCTTTATATACCATATAATCTCTTCTCCCACATCCAATATGGGACTAAACTTGGGGTACTACAATCTCCCCACTTAAAACTTGACGTCCTCGTCAAGCCCACATCCCTTAGTCAACAGCATGTGAGGTCAGCCCAATGGCGGCTCCACCATCCTCGGTAGCCCTTTCCTATTGGCTTCTCACCATGCCTAGGACTAAGTTTTGAAATTTTGAAATTTGCTAAAGTTAGTATCCTATTATTCCTCTCTTATTTTCCCTATAAATAAGACCCTAAGCCTCTCTTAAACCTAAACCCTTTCCTAATCTTTCCCTTAATCTTATTCTTCCCTCGTGCTCCATTCACGATCTTCCCCGTCAGAGGAAGGCACGTGCACCTCCGGCACTGAATGCATGCGCCGGCGGCTCCTTCCACTCCACCCGGCGACCAAACCTTCTAGCGAGCATCCCAGGCGAGCGGATCTCGTTTTCTTCCCTTGGCGGCAGAACGGCTCTGTTGAGAAGCGTGCAGCAAGTTTCTGTGTCCGGCGACGAGTTTAGTGTCGGCGGCTCTCTCGTCTTTCAGCGCCGGTAGCTTCGACTCCACGTCCTTTCTCTGTCAGCAGCGGTGACCTCGTTTTCCTCAGCCGGCAGTTCCTGGCTGCAACGCATGCGGACGACGCTGTGTCTGCGTGTGGCTGTGCAGCGCTGCCTCCATCTTTCTTCTTCCCCGGCGGTCTCCTCCTCCTCCTGGCATCGGCGACCCATTCCCTCTTGCCGGCGACGCTTTTCTTCCCCAGCGCCGGCAACTTTTTCTCTTCCGGCGGCGAGCGCCGGTAGTTGCCACAGTGAACGAACGAAGCGTTCGTTCCACGTTGAGTCTTCGGCAGAGAGGTAAGTGTTTGTTTTTATTTTATTATTTCTAATTAGATAAAAGATTAGTAAAAATCTAAATTAGTATTATTAGGGAAGATTAAGTGAACTTAGTATTTTGGGATTAAATAGAAAATTAGGGGGTTGAGGGTAATATTATCGATTGATGCATATGATGGATAATAACAATGGTTTATTTAAATTGTTAAGTGAAGAAAGGAAGATAATTTTGATTTCAGAGGAATTCAGGATATCAGCGTCTCAGGTAGGAATCTTACCCTACTCCTTTGTTACAGTGTCAAGAATTATAGGTTTTGTTGTCTAATCCTTTGATTTGATATATGATGCATATGATAGAATTGATTGACACTGATATCTAATTGCTTCGTCTGCTTGTATTGTATCTGTAATTCTGTTGACCTCCATTATCTTATTCATTGGTCATATTCTGTTTCCTTATGCTTGATTAACGAAACTGAATTGAGATATTTGATATATTGGTTTATGAGCATGGTTGAACCATTGTGTATTTGTGATATTGGCACATGAGTATGTGGAACCGTTGTAAATATGTGATTATAAAGTCGTGATATATATTGACCTCTGACCTAGATGATTTATTCTCCAGTGGCCTATTTATTTGAGTTATAGTTCCGACACGTATCAGACTATCTGAGATGCTGGTACGGCACCGCCAGTTGTCCTGAGGACAATACTACGGATGTCAGTGTTGGACGAAACACTCCGGGCTATTTTGGACAGTCGTTCCATTGCATGAGCAACAGTGGAAACACTCTGAAAATGAGTGCGGCTCTTAAATGAGATCTGTTGGCCAGCTTGATGATTTGCACGACATTCTTATATTATTTGTATATTGTTGTTTTCAGTCATCGAATTATCCTGTTATTTGATTCCCTCACCATGTTTGTTGATTCCTACTTAGCATTTCTGCTAACTCCCTTTGTTTCTCTTCCAAGTACAGACTTAGCTTCTGGGAGGGATAGAGTAGATAGCAGATATCAGCCTGAGTTCAGATAGTCTTTTAACTTTTGTTTTAGTTGATTTATGTATATATTGGAAAGTATGTTTTAGAGATTGTGTTATAAAACTGTTAATGTTAAATTTGGATTGTCTATGTAATAAATGATATTGGATTATTGTAGTTCTCTGGTTCCTATCAATATTGTTACTCCCTGAGGAACCCTATGCTAGAAATAGCTGGCTTCCCGCCAGGGCGTGACATTGATCTTTGTCAAATCAACTTTGATTTGATCTAATCACATGAGGCTTCTCTTGGAAAGCCTTGGGTGCATGTGGGATGATTATTTGCATAGATAGACTCCTAATTGGATTAGGAGTTGCACCCATGCCTCATTAGCCAATCCTTCATGATGCATTTACTAGGTCTTAATGCATACATGGAAGATTTGCTTCTTTAGGTAACCATTGGGGCGTATGTGGCTATTGCTTGCTTGGAAAGGCATTGGCATATATGGGATTGAAGATTTAATCAATGTAATTCATTGATTAAATTCCTTGATTCAGGCCCTAATCGATCATGCTTTCCTATTACCCTTAACCGCCCATTGCACCTATGTTACAGATGCCTTGCCGCCCCTTTGAGACACACATCTTCTTCTAGTCTTAGGTGTAAACTCAAGCAAGGGGCACGAGAATCATCAAGTGGCACAAGTCTTCTTCCATTAAGGCTGCAAGCAACCTTCTTCCTCCCCTCGGCGCAAGTAAGGCAAGGCTTGGCGGCATCTCTTCTTCCTTCTTCCTTATTCCTCTTGGTGTCTTCTCCTCCTTGTGGGTGGCGTAAATGATCAAGGAAGGCTCCCTCGGCATGGATCTTCTTCCCGAGGCTAGCACTAGGCGTGGAAGAAGTGAACTCGAGCATTGGCTGTGTGCGAGACTACAGAGAGTGAACACTTAGGCACCTACATCGCATCCTCTTCTTGCTTCTAAGGTATCATCTCTTACTCACCGTATTGATTCCCCCGCTTGACTTGATCTTCTGGGTTTTTGGGATCGGCCTATTTTGGGGATTACTTATGCTGTATGTATGTAATAAAATTTTAAAATCCTTGGGGTTTCCCAAGATCTTTAGTATCATTTGTAGGTTCAACCCATTTCGAAATATAATCTACAGCAACTAGGATATACTTATTTCCTCTAGATGAGGGAAAAAGTCTCATAAAATCTATCCCCTAAACATCAAATATTACTACTTCTTGAGTACTATTCAATGGTATTTCATTTCTTTTTATTATGTTCCTAATCTTTTGACATTGATCACAAGACATAACAAAATTTTTAACATCCTTAAATATTGTGGGCTAGTAAAATCCAGATTGAAATACCTTGAAAGCGGTTTTGTGGGCACTAGCATGTCCATCATAAGATGATAAATGGTAATGAAAAGTATGTCAATAGTTTATGTTTTAGGGATACACCATCTAAAAATTTAATCTACACATCTTCTAAATAAATATGATTCATCCCAAAAATAATGCCTGACATCTAAAAAAAAAATTCTTTCGACCCTGATATGTTAAATTAGTGGGTAAAACATTAGCAATAAGCTAGTTCACATAATCAGCATATTAGGGAGGTTCAGTTTGAGCGATGGCTAGAAGATGCTCTTCTAGAAAATCATGATCTATAGGTTCTCCTACAAAATCATTTCTTGAAACGATTGCAGAAAGGTGGTCATCAACTATATTCTCAGTTCTCTTTTTATCTTTTATTTCTATGTCAAATTTGTAGAAGTAGAATCCATCTGATTAATAGCAACATGATCAATATAAACCACAATTTTTGAATTAACTAGATGTGATCTAAATTTATCAAAAGCATAAACAATGGCCCAAAGTTCCTTTTCCGTTGTTGCATAATTTTGTTGGGCTTCATTGAGGGTTTTGCAGGCATAGTAGATAGCATGAAACTTTTAATCTTTTCTTTGTCCAAGCACTACACCAATTGCATAATCACTAGCATCACACATTAGTTTAAAAGGTAAATTCTAGTCAGGTGGTTGCATAATTAGTGCAACAATTAATGCATTTTTATGTTGATTCAATGCATCCAAACAATTGTTATCAAACCTAAACTTCACATCCATAGACAATAAGTTAGTAAGTGGTCAGGCTATTGTTAAAAAAATATTTAATAAATCTTCTATAAAATATTACATGCCATAAAAAACCTCTTACTTCCTTAACTGATGTCAACGAGGGCGTCTTTTCAATTACCTTAGTTTTAGCTTTATCAACTTCAATCCCTCTTTTAGAAATCAAATGGCCTAAAACAATTCCCTGTTTTACCATGAAATGACATTTTTTTTCTAATTTAAAACTAGATTCACATCTTCACAACGTTGCAATACCGTAGTTAGGTTAGTAAGACAAGATTAAAAGTTAGATCCATATATAGAAAAGTCATCCATTAATACATCTGTAATGTCCTCGATATATTCTGAAAAAATGGCAATCATACATCGATAAAAAGTTGCAGGGGCATTGCACAGCCCGAACAGGATTCTTATATAAGCAAAAGTTCCATAGTGGAAAGTAAATGTAGTTTTATGTTAATCATGAGGATGTATAGGGATTTGAAAGAATCCAGAATAACCATCTAAGAAATAGAAATGTGAATGCATAGCAAGTCTCTCAAGCATTTGGTCAATAAATGGTAAGGGAAAATTATCTTTCCTAGTTGCCATATTAAGCTTTCTATAATCTATGCACATCCGCCAACTAGTTATTGCTCTAATTGTCATTAATTCATTATTCTCACTTTTTATTAAAATGATCTCTCCCTTCTTTGGTACAACATGCATAGGATTTACCCATTCACTATTAGATATTGGATAGATTATCCCAACATCTTGAAGCTTGAGGACTTCCTTTTTCGCAACTGCCCTCATGTTAGGATTTAATCTTCGTTAGAAATCTATTGTTGGTTTACGATCTTCTTCGAATAGAATTCTATGCATACAAAATGATGAGTTTATTCCTTTTAAATCTTTTATAGTATACCCTATTGCTTTTTTTTACGTTTTCTCGACACATTTAGTAATAATTCAAGTTCTTTTCCATTTAATTCTGAATTTCCAATGACTGGGTAGGTAGAATTGGGACTTAAAAATTCATACTTTAAGTTCTCAGGGAGGGTTTTAAGTTCCAACTTTGGTGGTTCTTTTTCTTCAGATTTGTTAATGTCTATCTTTTGATTTTTCTATATCTAAAGGGGTGGAGTCTACAATTTTAGTGTATTCTTGTGCTTCTTCATGTTAAGTTTCTTGTTTAATTAAGTACAATTCTAAATGATCGATTTCTTGTTGCCTTACTTCCTTATAATCATTGTACCTTTCACAGAATTCTAGATTACATCAAGAATCTAATGAAGAAGGTTTCTTCATCCCCTTAATTAAGTCAAATTCTATAGTGTCATCTCCTATGTTTAATGAGAGTTTTTTATTTTTCACATCAATGATAGCCCTATCAGTGGCTAAAAAGGATCTCCCTAGGATGATAGGTATTTTTTAGTCTTCTTCCACTTGTAAAACTACAAAATTGGCTGCAATGAAATACTTACCTAATTGAATAGGGACATCCTGTAAGATACCTACGGGAAATTTTATTGATCTATCTACTAATTATATGGATATTGTTGTTGGTTTTAAGTCTCATATATCTATCCTTTTACAAATAGAAAGAGACATTAAGCTAAAACTAGCTCCTAAATCACAAGGAGCTATATCAAAGGACAAGTCACCAATCTGGTGAGGGATTGAAAAACTACTAAGATCTTTCATCTTTTGAGGCAGTTTATTTTGGAGAACAACATTACATTCTTTAGTTGAGGCAACTTTATCGTAATCTTCTATTTTTCTTTTATGTTGATGTAAAGTTTATCCATAATCTCGGGGAATCTCCCAAATTGTTTATCAAGCTTTTTGCTTTAACAAATCTATGAGGAAATGGTATAGGTGGCTGATAACAGGTGGAGAGGTATCTTTGAGGTTATTTTCTATGTCATTCTTTTCTCCAGTAGGGTTTAAAGGAGAAGATAAATCTTCTTCATGATTTTCTTTATGTTCTTCTCTTTCGTTACTCTCATCCCTAGTATCTGTATTTTTTAGTGCTTCCAATTTCTTTCCACTACGGGTTATAATGGCATCATTGTATTCTTCATTATAATTAAATTCTTCTTTCATTTTAGTAAATGTGATTTGTTTCTTTAATTCCACATAATAAATTGTTATGTCATTAATCCTAGTGTAATTTGATTTCTAAGTTGGGTGGTTCTATTGGGAGGGAAGTACTTCTGAAGAAAAGCCTGTGAAAGCTGCTCTTGTGTAGTGATGGACTATCTAGGTAGAGAATGAAGCCACACTCTAGCTCTATCTTTTAGCGAGAAGGGAAATAACTTGAATTTCAAAGCATCATTAGAAACCTCATTAATTTTGACAGTGTCACAATATTCAAGAAAAACTTGCAAGTGCATGTTAGGATCTTCATGAGGAGATCCTCCAAAAGGATGTTGTTGAACCATAGATAATAATGATAACTTAATCTCAAAATTATTTGCCTCCACATTAGGTCTGGCAATGCTGGAGTGCAAACCATTGAGATTAGGGGCCACAAAATCTCAAAGAGACCTATGATCCACGTTTTCAAAAATTGTTTGCTACAAAGGTTCTAAAAATCTAATTTTTTGGCAAGCTCTATAAGTTTTTCAATCTCAAGATTTAGAACAAGGAGTGGTCCAGTTCTAAGATTCCTTGACGTACAGAAGTAGAGCTTCCAAAATTTCAAAAATCAACAAAATAGCTCAAGAAATAGAATGGGATAGAAAGAAATAGAATGGGATATATATATATATATATTGTAATCATAGCTAATTATAAAATAAATTAATAAAAATTTAGAAATATTCCCAGATGATGGGAATCAACGAAGATAGTTTGATTTTCTAAAAACTTTTGTTTTAAATCCAAAAGGCACATAGACAGACAAATTTCAAATACAATCACCGGGTGTAATGGTAATCACGCGTGTGATTGTAAAAGAATTTTGGGAAAAATTTTGGAAAAATCACATAAAGCCAAAAATCATACACAAAGTGAAAATTTATAAGAAAATTTTTATTTTGATTTCTTAAGAAGATCAAAACACAATTCATGAGGAGTTACTATAATCACCTTCTATGATTGTAGTTCAAAACCCTAATTTCTAGAATCAGAAAATAACAGAATTATAGAAATATAAAATCTATTCTAAGAGTGAGAAGTAGTTCTTATTCTCACATATCTACAATTTTGAATCAATATTAATTCACATAGAGTCCCTAGCACCGTCACGACGTCATGAGCTTCTTAACTCATTATCTATAAGTGCATGGATGTATCAAAGTAAAAATATATCAATCCCATAGAGACTCTATAATTAAGTACTGATTAAACCATAGTTGTATAATCTAGGCAAATTGGTTAGTTAATAAGCAATGATGAGAGCACAAAACAATTAAAAGTTATAAGATATGAGGGAAGCTCGGGTACGAGGTTTCAACACAATAAATTTTCTAAGTAAATCATATTAGCATGCATCAAATATCCTAGTGTTAAAAGTGAATATAGTTTACAAATTATAGTATGTCCCCTTTCAGTGGCCATTAGAATGTTTAACTCGCCCAATACGCATCTATCACTTTGTGTATCGACCTTAGTTAACTTCATTAAGCCTAGTGTAGATTATTTTTCCTCAATATAGCTAGCTACATTCACAGTCATAACCTACAAGGTTAATTGTAGGTTACCAAAACTAAGAGTCACCTTTCAGTCCTTGTCCTAGTTTCTAAGGCTATTTAATTAATAGACCAAAATTATTACATGTAGAATTTATCCTAAAAACTAAAGTCTATAATCCTTGCTACTTTCATAGTCTAGACCTTATAGGCTCAATTAATGATTTCCATAGTTAGAAGTCACGTTTCGGTCCTTGTCCTAACCCTCAAGATATGAAATAATTTAAATACTAATAATTAAAAGCATCATGAATCATCTACAATTAACATTTACAAAATTAAATAAAATCAACATGCTAGATAATTATTACAATGTCAAATTTAAGGGGTTATGCCCCATAGCCCAAAAATAAGTTTAAGTTATGATATTTGTCATTGAATCCATCTTAGAATCAAGCAAATGATTACAATTAGTTTAGAAAGAGTAAAATAAGAAAATTTTGTAACTCCTTGTTGAAAATTGCCAAAATCTAGATTTTCTCTCTCATAGCCCTGATAATAATCATGGTCGTAATTGTACTAATGAACACAACTTTTCCCTATGCATGGCTGAACTGTTCTGACTTGGATCTCTTCCAATTCTTAATGGAATTCGATGAAGTTTGAACATAAAACTCTCCTTTTCTCTCGTCCCTTCCCTCTGGATGAGTTTTGCCTTCCAAATTCTCATGATCGCACGGCTACAAAAATTGAAGGATGAAACTATGGTTTTGCATTGCCATGCATTCTCGACTTTGTTTTGATGTGAGGAAGCATTGCCCCATGAGTGCTCTTCGAAAGCCCTAGGCATGTAGATCATTTTATGGAGTATCAAAGGAGAAATTAGGCAAGAATTGGCTATGTGTTATCTTCCTAAATCGGTCTCGACTTCAAAATAGAATCACGATCGTGATTGTGAGCATGGGCCGTGATTATCAGCTTGGCTCATAATGTCTTGAGATTTGAGGATTGGCTTCTTCTTTCCTTGGGAAGAATTGTTAGTGTTTATGCCCTAGGACCAATTGTTGGCCCGTCAAGTGCCATAGTGGATAAGAGACAGCTATGGTGTATGTGAGATTGATATATGTGTTGGTTTATCTTGTGGGACTAATGTAGGCATATAGGTATATCAATCATGGATATACTAGATCGACTTGTCGTGAGGTTTTAACTTGAGTGTCACATGTTAACCTCATATGTGACATAGTGTTGGGAAATCACAGGGATATTTTACAATTTTCAGAAATAGAGATTACAACATACATTGCACAGCGGAAGCAATATCCCTGAAACAGGCCGGTTCCAAAAACCCAGTGAAGATCGCAAGCAAGAGAGTCGACACGATGAGTTAGGAAATACCCTAGAGCAAGATGAGGTCGATGTCGTGATAGGCGCCCAAGCGTGCGCCCTCTGCAGTTTCACACACACGGATGCCTCGAGTCCTCTTCTTCCACGCCCGGTGCTAGCCTCGGGAAGAAGATCCAAGCCTTGTGCTCGCCCTCTTCAATTCTGCACTACCTCCAAGGTGTATGCACCAAGAAGAAGGAGAGGAGAAGTAGTCGCCAAGTCCAAGTCCTTCTTGAGCCAAAAGGAGGAGAAGAAGACTTGTGCTTGCGGCTAGATGTTGGAGGAAGAGAAGTTGCGCCAAGAGCCTCCAAGCTTTCGCACCTCTCTATTGATTACGCCTCCAAGGAATTGTCACTTATGAGAGGGGGCAGCTAGGTGCTCTTTTATAGGGCAAGAGGCGGTTTGTGAAAGGCTAGGATCAAGACAAGTGGGCGGCTAGGATGAGAAGGTTTGAGGCAAGGAAAGTCTCCAAGACATTTCCATAATTCTCATTCAACCATTCCTTTTGTGCCCACACCTTTCCTTGTGCACCAAGGCCTTGCCTTGAGCCCCAAGCAATGCCATAGAGGCATTCATACCATAAGGGATAAAGGGGGGAGGCGCCAATTGCTTCCTTATGAAGCAAATTGTGCCACTTCTCCCCATTATGCCCATAGGCGCCTAGGGGAGAAGACTTCTCCCCATTATACCCTTCTAGCCGTTCTTCTCTTCATGACAACTTATTAGTGAGCCCAACTTAGCAATGGGCCTAGCCCAAAGACCATTACCAACGTTAACCAAGCCATTGGATCTGATCCAACTTAACCCAAGGTCAAATGAGGCTAACTATGGTTAATTCGGCCAATATGCCAAAAACAGAAGTTGGCTCCTATAAGTTTCTTCCATCTCATCAGGCCCATTGCCGCTGATGAAATCTCCAAAATAGATCCGAGTTATCCAATAACTCGATCATAAGGCTTCCCGATCAATACGAGAACTCGAGTATCAAAGTGTACGACCCTGTAGGTCCCTCTGACGTTGGCAGTGCTGACCAAATGTCACCACAAGCAATGAGTGGCACCTAGCAGTGCATCGCTGCTACCCAAGTCATCGGAATGGATATCGACATCGACATCCCCATCATTGCAAATAAGGTACAGATGCATTACAGTCTCTTTGCCGAACTGATATCCAATTGGACAAGTGTGTCACCACTTGTTTTCACCCAATCACATGGTTATGACTAAATCAGGTTCTCACCTGGGGTATGGCCATACACTTTCAGTCATAGAACCATAGAGGAGCTCTATGGATATCATGCTTCCCTAAGGAAGGGGCAAATCCTATGTCTGTCCATTGACCTTCTCATATGGGTCGTGACATGCTCAATGACAACCGTTATGACCTCCCAACTACGGCGAGGTGTTAGGTTGTATCAAAGAAAGTCCCTAACCATATAGAATGGTCAATGACCTCAAGTCAAGGGATCAATGCATCTCCTGTCACTTGTGAGGATAACTCATGACACCAAGTCATAGCCTCACAGCGGGTCGGTCTAGTATATCCTCCAATGATATACCCATGTGTCTGCGTTAGCACCACGTGCCTAACCAGCCCACATACCAGTCTCACAAGTACCAGAGCTATCCCATATCCACTCAGGTACATCGACTGGGGACAATCATTTGAGCACAGATCCAATCTGTCTCCAGGGACATTATCATGTAAGTACACAATCGCAGGTGTAGACAAACAATGATAACGACAATGCCAGAAAGATATATGAATATCAGAGTCAAGTAGTACAAAGATGGACCAAAACTAGGTCCTAGGGCATATACACCAACAATCTCCCACTTGCACTAAGACCTATAGGTTGAGCAACCTCAACCCCATATCTCTAGTACGACCATCATGCTTCTGTTGCGCCAAAGCCTTGGTCAGTGGGTCGGCTAGGTTGCTCTCTGTGTCAACTCTGCTAATCTTGACATCACCTCGATCAATGATTTCTCTGATCAGGCAAAATCTCCTGAGTATGTGTTTGGACCTTTGATGAGACCGTGGTTCCTTAACATGTGCAGTTCCCATTGTTGTCATAGTAGAGCTCAATGGGATCCATTGCACTTGCAACCACCTGAAGTTCAGAAAAGAACTTTCTGATCCAAACGGCTTCATTGGCTGCCTTAGAAGCAACCACATACTCAACTTCGGTTGTAGAATTAGCTATGGTGGATTGCTTGAAGCTCTTCCAGCATACAGCATCTCTAACCATCTTAAACAAATAGCCGGTCTACGATATGAAGTCGTCAGGATCAGACTGGAACGACTCATCAGTGAAGCCCTGTACACTGAGCTCTTCCTGTCCCCCGTAGACCATATAGAATAAATCCTTAGTCCTTTTCAGGATACTCAAGGATATTCTTTACAGCTACCTAGTGCTGCAGACTTGGATTCGATTGGTATCGGCTAGTTATGCTTACAGCATAAACCACATCTGGTCTAGTACACAACATTGCATACATGATTGATCCCACTGCCGAAGCATAGGGAATTCGACTCATGTTATCCCTCTCAGCCTGTGTTGTAGGACACTGGCTCTTTGAGAGAGTAAGGCCATGTCTCACTGGAAGGTATCCTTTCTTGGATTGCTCCAAGTTGAACCTCTCCAGGACCTTATCAATGTGGGTACTCTGACTAAGGGCCAAGAGCCTCTTGGATCTATCCCGGTAGATCCTCACGCCCAGAATGTAGGCGGCCTCCCCTAAGTCCTTCATCTCGAAACACTTCCCTAACCATGTCTTCATAGCTTGAAGACTAGGGATGTCGTTTCCGATGAGCAGTATGTCATCGACATACATGACCAGAAAAGTCACCTAGCTCCCACTGAATTTTCTGTATACTCAGGCGTCATCTTCACTTTTGATAAAGCCATAATCTCTCACAGCTTCATCAAACTGAAGATTCCAACTTCGAGATGCTTGCTTTAATCCATAAATGGATTTCTTTAGCCTGCAAACCTTATTAGCCTCTCCAGGATGGATGAAGCCATCAGGTTGTGTCATATACACATCCTCAGTCAGCTTCTCGTTAAGGAACGCTGTCTTCACATCCATCTGCCATATCTCAGAGTCATGATATGCAGCTATAGCAAGCAGAATCCGAATGGATTTGATCATGGCAACTGGCGAGAAGGTTTTCATCATAGTCCACCCCGTGGACTTGTTTAAATCCTTTAGCCACTAGTCTACCCTTATAGGTAACTATATTGCCATCCATGTCTGTCTTCCTCTTGAAGACCCATTTACACCCTATGGATTTTACCCCATCAGGCAGCTCAACCAAATCCCAGACTTGGTTAGCCGACATGGAATCCATCTCGGATTGCAAGGCCTCAAGCCATCTCTCGGAGTCCGGTCCACTGACCGCCTCATCATAAGTCCTGGGTTCATCCTCAATGATGAAGATCCCATCATGTTGGGTCGGCAGCGACCCATACCTCTCAGGTGCACGATGAATCCTCCCAGACCTACGTGGGACCTGTGTCTGAGCCTCAGGTTGTACAGCAACCGCTGCAGGTGGCTCAGATTCCATCTCTTTGTCTTGTGGTTCCACTTGGTCCTCATCCAAGTCAAACTTCCTCCCACTAACTTCTTTCATGAGAAATTCTTTCTCTAGAAAGACAGCATCCCGAGCAACAAAAACTTTGTTCTCAGTGGGAACATAGAAGTAGTAACGCTTAGTCACCTTAGGGTACCCCAGAAACATACACTTATCAGATCTAGGTTCTAGCTTGCTAGAATCCTGACGTTTGACATAAGCCTTACATCCCCAGATCCTGATAAAAGTGAGATTAGGGCGTCTCCCACTCCATACCTCGTATGGAATCTTTGAGACACTTTTAGATGGAACATTATTCAGTATTAGAGAAGCTGTCTCAAGTGCATGTCCCCAGAATGAGGGAGGTAGAGTTGCATGACTCATCATAGATCGAACCATGTCCAACAAAGTTCGATTTCTCCTTTCAGACACACCATTGAGGTAATCCAGGAGGAGTGAGTTGGGATATGATCCCACACTCTCTCAGATAGTCATAGAACTCACCGCTCAGGTACTATCCACCACGATCTGATCGAAGAGTCTTAATGGATTTACCAAGCTGGTTCTCTACTTCATGTCTAAACTTCTTAAATTTCTTAAAGGATTCAGACTTATGTCTCATCAGCTAGACATAACCATATCTACTGAAGTCATCAGTAAACGCGATGAAGTAGTTGTACCCTCCTCTGGCTTGTTTATTGAAAGGCCCACACACATCAGTATGTATGAGATCTAATAAACCTCCTGCCCTCTCACCAGTCTCGGTGAAGGGTTCCTTTGTCATTTTCCCTAATAAACAAGTCTCACATGTATCAAGTTCCTCCAAGGAACTCGAATCTAACAACCCATTTGCATGGAGTTGTCGAATGCGATTCTTGTTTATATGGGCTAATCGACAATGCCATAGGAAAACACTAACTGAACCACTCAGTTTGGTCCTTTTATTATTTATGTTACAAATAGAGCTATCCATGTCCAAGACATGCTGACCATTGCATAAAGTAACCTTCCCATAAAACATGTTTGCAAAAGAAAAAGAACATAAGTTCTCCTTTATTTCAAACTTAAATCCTTTCTTTGCCAGGAGCAAGGAGTGGATACAATGTTTTGATAAGGGAAGGTACATAATAGCAATTGTCTAGCTTTAACTGAAGTCCAGAAGGCAGTGAGAGAAACTCCTACAGCAACAGCAGCAACTTGTGCCATGTTACCTATCCGTAGGTCAATCTCTCTAGGCCTTACCGATCTACCCTTTCTGAGCCTTTGCATATTTGTACAAATATAAGCTTCACATGCGGTATCCAATACCCATGTCATAGGAGTAGAGAGGTTGACTTCGGTAACATAAATACCTGAGCATGAAGACAAGGCCTTGCCTTTCTTCTCCTCATTATAAAGTTGCAACATGTTCTTCAACATGTGAGGTGGCCCTCCACATGAATAGCACCTATTATTCCTGATCATATCCATCTTTAATTTTAGTTCCTTGGTCAAGCCTTTCGGCTTAACATACTGAATATCAACTTTAGGAGGATTGTGCTCAACCAATTTATCAAAGAGCTGCCTTAGATTAAAAATAATCTCAGAGGCACTCTTCGATTCATATCCATCTTTAATTTCGGGTGACATGTTGGTTAGCAACCTTCAAAGTATCAACCTGATGCTTATCATAAGCATCCCTCTCAGCCGCTGAGGCCGAGCATGGAAGTGGCTCAGGAAAAGGACGCTCAAGGACATAAAGCTTCCTTTCGAGCTTGAGCATGATTCTCAAGTTCATATACTAATCCAGTAAGTTGGATCCAACCAACTTATTCCTTTCCAGGGTAGATCGCAGTGACCAAATGCCATTGTTCATAGCCATTGTTCTACAACAACCAAGAAACAGCAGATTAGTACTACTTCGAGTCATTTAAACTGGACTTGTTTTAAATGACCATGGCTCCCACTATTTTTAATCGAATTGACAACCCACAAAGTCAATCGAGAAATCCAAGATTTCCTAGTGAGATGAGATCCTCATTCCACATAGGGCTTCGCGTCCCACGAGGGTGGGATGAGATGCACAAAGTGACCCATATTTCCTAAGGTGGGCGCGCCGGCCGATTGCTCCAAGCAATTCCCCTTATTGAGACAGTCCAAGCATTTCATGTCCAGCGAGGGCCGGATACAGCATGAAACCCTAACCTCTCAACGATGCCTCTTGAGTTTCACCATGTGCCTAGAACACATGAAAATCTAGTCAAGTCCATTCCTAACCATTATGCCCAGGGCCAACGAGTTTCCTTGCGAAGGCACGCCCAGGTTAAAACTGGACTGGGGAAACCATTGTCACCACGCACTTTCTAAAGATAAGTGGGTGTGTCCCACGAGGGTGGGAAACAATTCACAACTCCACTGATCGATAGCTTAGTGAGGGCTACGCGTTAGAAGGCTACCAGACTTGATATTTTAATTGAGGGTTTTTATTTAAGGTCTCATCATCTTAGTTTTATCTTATGTCTATCATTACAGGCATGCAATCCTATGGTGATAACATAACGATAAAACATTTCAGGCATGCTTCTGCAGATAATAATAAAAGTAGTAAAGAATGATGTGATCATATCATATTCAAGACATTGAACCAATCCATGCCATGAAAGAGGTTCAACTCTTGTCCTAGAACTCAAGCCCCAAAAACTAGACCTAGCCTTGCCGACCTCTAGCTTGAACTTCAAGGTTGGCTCCAAGGTCCCTCTCTCATGGTTTAGCTCTCAAAGCCTAGAGGTACACTCTAAAAGTTCCCCATAGGTTCGGCCAATGCCATGGTCTTCCTCCAAGGAAGGTGCGCCACCATGCAAGGGGCCAAGATAGCTAGCTCTCAAAACAAAAGAGGTTTGGCCAAGCTTTCTTGCGCCACCAAGCAACCAAGCACCAACTTGCATGTGCCACCTTGTATGCTTGCGCCATCAAGCAAGATGCGAGCATCAAGGTCCAAGAAGGATGCGCCTAGCCCTTAATCTTCATCTTAATTTTTACAAAGATAATGAAAAAGATGGCACGCAGGCCGCACAAGGATACATCACAGGCATGCAAAAGGGGCTTGACTCATGATCATAACATTATGCACAATCAAGGTATTTACTCATGCAATTCTACATGCTCATGAAAAACATAAAATCTGAAATTTTAATTTTTCATAAAACTAGTCTCTTTTTCTCATCTTCTTCTCACAAATCTTTTGGTTAATTGCGATTTATTTTTCATGATGATTTCAGAGATCCTTTCGGCTGGCAATTTTGTTAGATCAAGAGACTTGGCCAGTCCGAAGACACAATGCCTGTCCTACTTGACAAAATTACGTTCGTCTTTGATCTTTAAATCAGACAAGAAAAATAGTCCAAAAATCCAAAAGAGATTGAGAGGATGATAGAAACAAGAAACCCTAATTTTTCTACTTTTAGAAAAATCGTTTGCCATGCATCATGCTATTTACGAAAATAGAGATATGGCATGTGAGCATGAAAGAAAAGCATAAAACATCGTTCGAGTCTTGCAAGTCGCTCTGATACCACTGTTGGGAAACCCCGGGGATATTTTACAGTTTTCAGAAATAGAGATTACAACATACATTGCACAGCGGAAGCAATATCCCCGAAACAGGCCGGTCCCAAAAACCCAGTGAAGATCGCAAGCAAGAGAGTCGACACGATGAGTTAGGAAATACCTTAGAGCAAGATGAGGTCGATGTTGTGATAGGCGCCCAAGCGTGCGCCCTCTGCAGTTTCACACACACGGATGCCTCGAGTCCTCTTCTTCCACGCCCGGTGCTAGCCTCGGGAAGAAGATCCAAGCCTTGTGCTCGCCCTCTTCAATTCTGCACTACCTCCAAGGTGTATGCGCCAAGAAGAAGGAGAGGAGAAGTAGTCGCCAAGTCCAAGTCCTTCTTGAGCCAAGAGGAGGAGAAGAAGACTTGTGCTTGCGGCTAGATGTTGGAGGAAGAGAAGTTGCGCCAAGAGCCTCCAAGCTTTCGCCCCTCTCTATTGATTACGCCTCCAAGGAATTGTCACTTATGAGAGGGGGCAGCTAGGTGCTCTTTTATAGGGCAAGAGGCGGTTTGTGAAAGGCTAGGATCAAGACAAGTGGGCGGCTAGGATGAGAAGGTTTGAGGCAAGGAAAGTCTCCAAGACATTTCCATAATTCTCATTCAACCATTCCTTTTGGGCCCACGCCTTTCCTTGTACACCAAGGCCTTGCCTTGCGCCCCAAGCAATGCCATAGAGGCATTCATACCATAAGGGATAAAGGGGGGAGGCGCCAATTGCTTCCTTATGAAGCAAATTGTGCCACTTCTCCCCATTATGCCCATAGGCGCCTAGGGGAGAAGACTTGTCCCCATTATACCCTTCTAGCCCTTCTTCTCTTCATGACAACTTATTAGTGAGCCCAACTTAGCAATGGGCCTAGCCCAAAGACCATTACCCACGTTAACCAAGCCATTGGATCCGATCCAACTTAACCCAAGGTCAAATGAGGCTAACTATGGTTAATTCGGCCAATATGCCAAAAACAGAAGTTGGCTCCAATAAGTTTCTTCCATCTCATCAGGCCCATTGCCGCTGATGAAATCTCCAAAATGGATCCGAGTTATCCAATAACTCGATCATAAGGCTTCCCGATCAATACGAGAACTCGAGTATCAAGGTGTGCGACCCTGTAGGTCCCTCTGACGTTGGCAGTGCTGACCAAATGTCACCACAAGCAGTGAGTGGCACCTAGCAGTGCATCGCTACTACCCAAGTCATCGGAATGGATATCGACATCGACATCCCCATCATTGCAACAAGGTACAGATGCATTACAGTCTCTTTGCCGAACTGATATCCAATTGGACAAGTGTGTCACCACTTGTTTTCACCCAATCACATGGTTATGACTAAATCAGGTTCTCACCTGGGTATGACCATACACTTTCAGTCATAGAACCATAGAGGAGCTCCATGGATATCATGCTTCCCTAAGGAAGGGGCAAATCCTATATCTGTCCATTGACCTTCCCATATGGGTCGTGACATGCTCAATGACAACCGTTATGACCTCCTAACTACGGCGAGGTGTTAGGTTGTATCAAAGCAAGTCCCTAACCATATAGAATGGTCAATGACCTCAAGTCAAGGGATCAATGCATCTCCTGTCACTTGTGAGGATAACTCATGACACCAAGTTATAGCCTCACAGCGGGTCGGTCTAGTATATCCTCCAATGATATACCCATGTGTCTGCGTTAGCACCACGTGCCTAACCAGCCCACATACCAGTCTCACAAGTACCAGAGCTGTCCCATATCCACTCAGGTACATCGACTGGGGACAATCATTTGAGCACAGATCTAATCTATCTCCAGGGACATTATCAAGTAAGTACACAATCGCAGGTGTAGACAAACAATGATAACGACAATGCCAGAAAGATATATGAATATCAGAGTCAAGTAGTACAAAGATGGACCAAAACTAGGTCCTAGGGCATATACACCAACACATAGATGCATTGATCCACCGACTTGAGGTCATTAACACTTCTATATGCTTATGAACATACTTTCATACAACCTAATATGTCTCCATAGTTGGGAGGTCATAACAATTGTCATTGGGTATCTCATGACCCAAATGAGAAGTTCAAGTGATAAATAATGGATTTGCCCCTTCCGTGGGGAAGCTTGATATCTATGGGCCCTATATGGATGTATGACTGAAAATGTATAGTCATACCTAGGTGAAAACTTGATTTTGTTATGACCATGAGATTGGGTTAAAGCAAAATGTGACACATTTTATCCAATTAGGATATGAGTTTGGAAAAGGATTATAATGCATGGATACTTTATTGTGATCTATGGCATATTGATGTAGATTCCTATTCCGATGACTTGGGTAGCAGTGATGCACTGCTAGGTGCTTCTCACTACTTGTGATGATATGGGGTTTATCATTGCCAATGTTAGAAGAACCTACAAGGTCGCACACCTTAACACTCGAGTTTTCATATTGATCGAACTGGATTTTGATCAAGTCATTTGATAACTCAGGTCTATTTGGAAAATTCTATCAGCACAAATGCATCTGATGAGATGGAGGACTTCTATTGGGGCTAGACTTCATTTTGACATAAGTTGACCACCTTTGACTAGGTCAAGTGAATGAGGTTGCATTAAATTGGATTCGATGGCTTGTCAACGTGATTCATGATGTCTAGTATGGTCCATTACTTAGGCACCTACATGAATATGTTTATATTAACTTTGAGGATAACTTAAGAGATAGTACATACCAATAAGTCATAGGGTTGAGGGCTTGGTGCATAATGGTATAATGGGCAAAGGTTTGGTGATAAAGGATGGCATTAGTGCATGAAGGAAAGCCTAGCCTCATTTGGCAAGTGCTTGGCACTTATGGCATTGACTTGGCATTTATGGTAAGTGCTTGGGAAATTTTCTTTGCTTTATACACCCACAACCGTAGTTGCCCCTCGTGAATACCTCCCCCCTTTCAACCCTAGTGATGGAGTCATCAACGAGGAGATCACGCCCATGACCGTGTCGGCAATAGAGTTCATGATCGTGCGTAAAAGCACGGCTCCACCCAAGACAGCTGCAACCCAGTGTGCCAATCCCGATCACACTGATAACACCAAAATATATAGTATATTTTGTATCATTTTATATATCTTTTCATGCTAAATTAAAGCTCTTTTGCTTATTTTTGTGTCAAATTTATCAAGTATTGCAAAATCTACATCTATTTTGGTTTTTGATGATTTTGATGTAAAAAGGCACTATTTTTAGGCGTTTTCAAGCAAAATCAAATACATGGAAGAGTCACCATCATCAAGAAGAGGATACATGACAAATTTCAAGCAAAATGGAGCCACGAACCAAAATACGACAGGGCCGTAATATATATTACGGTATCATATTTTCGTACGCTGTTGTAATATCAAAGCACTGTCATATTTTGGCTAATTTTTCATCAGAAGATTTTACAAAATTTGTGGCACTGCCATAAGAATTTACATAGGCTGTAATCTGAAGCGCTTTCAAACTAGAGATATTCACTAAAATTACGGTACTACTGTAAATCAGATGCACAAAAGTGATCCTTGAGTTATTTGTTTGATGATTTACTTATTTACAGCGTTGGGATAGATCTTACGTGAAAGCGAGGATTGATCCCTTAATGATTGTCTGCACGAAAGTGAGATAATCCTTTTATGAAGTAAATTATGTCTTTATTATGATGAAATTAGACTGACGACCTTTTATTTATATCTAGTCATAGAAATTAAAGTGGATGAAACCCTAGTCCCATGTTTCTCTCTGATTTCGTGTTCTTACTATCGTTACTTGCATTATAATCGATTGCTTAGCTAGTAAAAATATAACTATTTAGTACTTAACAATAAGGTCTCTGTGGTTCGATATCTTTTTTATATTCTTACTATCTAAGCAATCGATTATAATGTAAGTAACGATAGAAATAACACGAAATCAGAGAGAAACATGGTACTAGGGTTTCATCCGCTTTAATTTCTATGACTAGATATGAATAAAAGGTCGTCTGTCTAATTTCATCATAATAAAGGCATAATTTACTTCACAAAAGGATTATCTCACTTTCATTCAGACAATCATGCAGGGACCAATCTTCGCTATCATGCAAGATCTATCCCAACACTGTAAATAAGTTAATCATCAAACAAAGAACTCAAGGATCACTTTCGTGCATCCGAATTCTAAGTTGATTGTCTCAAGTGAAATCTCAAGGATCACTTTCGTGCATCCAAGTCTCAACACAAGTTCTACTTATGATTCTCCAATGTTTCGATCCTCACTTTCGTCCAAGATCTCCATGTTGGACACAATAACTCAATCCTAGATTCGAATTATCTAACATGGCAATTAAACTACTAAAATCAAGAAATAAGAACTTAACCTAATTTCTTACCGTGAGTTCCTATTGTTCAAGTTTAGGGTTCCAAGTTCTCAAGCAAATCACTTTTCAGTCCATATTGCAAAACCTCTATAATCATGCATGATACTAAGAAAACTAAGGAGAATTAAAGACAAGTCATCACACAAGTAGAATTATCATAGCAAAATTATCTTGACGAAATAAAAGTTATCTAATCATATAAAATCAAAGGGATTATACCCCCGTGTCCTAAAATAAGATTAAGCTTGCATGGAAAAAGAAATATAATAAACCATAGTATCAAAGTGTCAGAAATCAAAGAAAGAAGGACAATTAACATTATAATACAGCTGTAATAGAAATTACAGCCGTAAATTGCTTGTAAACCCGCGGTGAACAGTGCCGGCGACGCTCCTTTGCTGATTTCTCCTCCGTCTGAGATCCTTTGGCTTTGAAACTTCTGTGGTATCCTCCCCTCCTCTAGGTGAAGCTTCAATGTAAAAAACGTGGCCTGAGGTGAGCTCCATGCCTCTCGGCGTGATGCCGTGCCCTAAGGACCTCTCTGTCAATTGTTCCCTCGATTCATCATAAAAATTCGGGCTTTTTGTCCATTTATCTTCTCCTTGTCGAGACGAGTCCACACCTTCTTTCAGATCTCAATTTGGATGTCTGAATCTCAAGATATGGTCCGCGCAAGAATCTGGCCCGAAAAACTCGTGTGTCTAGGTTAAAATTACGGCCGTAATTTAAATTACGACAGTGCCGTAATTTGGTTCTGTGAACCTTGAGTCAAAATTACGGCCCATAAAAAAATATTACAGTAGTGCCATAATTTTCGTAAAACTTTCTAGTCAAAAACGTCTGGAAATTACGGCCTGCAAAATGTTTTACAGTAGTGCCGTAATTTCTGTGAATATCTCTGATTTGAAAGTGCTTCAGATTACGGCCAATGTAAATTCTTACGGCAGTGCCATAATTTTTGTAAAATCTTCTGATGAAAAATTAGCCAAAATACGATAGTGCTCTGATAATACGGTAGCGTACGAAAATACGCTACCGTAATATATATTATGGCCCTGCCGTATTTTGGTTCATGGCTCCATTTTACTTGAAATTTGTCATGTATCCTCTTTTTGATGATGGTGACTCTTCCGTGTATTTGATTTTGCTTGAAAACGCCTAAAAATAGTGCCTTTTTACTTGAAAATCATGAAAAACCAAAATAGAAGTAGATTTTGTAATACTTGATAAATTTGATACAAAAGAAAAACAAAAGAGCTTCAATTTAGCATGAAAAGATATATAAAATGATACAAAATATACTATATATTTTGGTGTCATCAAAATACATAAGACTCAAACTTTGTTTGTCCCCAAGCAAAAAATCAAAAATTGATTCAAAGATAAAATTTTTCGTGCTCAATAAATTTCTAAAATACAATCATTAATGAAAAATTCCATCAATTGTGTCACAAAACTCCAAATTAACATATCATTCTTAGAACTCAACCCTCTAGATCTACATGTCAATCAAATAAAACTCCGCAACTTGTATAATAAATAGAATTTTCAATCTCATGATTTCACCCAATTTTCAGTTCAAATCTATCATACTTTTGTTTACAGGAATTATGTTTCCAACATCTTTTTCCACATATTTTTTTATTCATTTTTTTTATTTTTCATGTATTTTGTTGTTTTTGCATAGATGGCATGCACCCACTTAGATACATACTTTTTATTTTAACTTCAACTCTTATCTTCGGTACCACTATCAATTTTGCATAGTGCCAAGTAGAGGAGTCTTATTATTTTTCTCTCTCATTATCTTTTGGACATAGATTTCAACCCATGTCTTAGGTACCACTATCAATTTTACATAGTGCCAAATAGGGCAGTCTCTCACTATTTATATGGATATTGGATACTTTCTTCCCAACAAATAGAAAAATAGACTAAACATTTACTAGGTTGATCAATTGATATCAATTCAGTAATCATACTCATATGCTCATTTTATTTAAAGGAGTAGTTTCTTTAGATCTTATTCCTCAAATTACACATCTACCCAAAATTTCATGCATCAACCAATGTCAAATTTCAAAAGATAGATATGCATTGAAGAAATAAATCTAACATGATACGTTTCTTTCTAATCATGAATATTGGTTTATTCATCATCAAGGAAGATATTTATCAATGAAAATCTTTTTATAAATAGAATCACACCACAAGATAGTAGAAAGTGGATCATGAACAATCATGTCATCATACAACCATATCGAAGAAATATCAGTGAGTGATACATCTAAAGCAAATCAAAGATGCAACCATATGAAATAATTATGAATACAAGAGAGTGCAAATGATACTCACAAAACTATATAGCAAGCTCTGACAAAAAATACATAAGGCTCAGACCAAAAATAGTGTCGGGGTAGATGCTGCTTGGTCCATAGATGTGCTTTTTGAAAATGTTTCCTGCACAATTTAAGATACATAAGGCTCAGTCTAAAAATAGTCTCTAAAAATAATAATGATAAAAATAATTTTCTCAAGGGAGAATCAGATATATCAGCGATGGTCCAGAAGAGTCCTAGTGGAAAGAGGTGATGTTGGCAAGAAGCAGAGGTGGAACAGAGGCTGGCTGAAAAGCTGCTAGCAATGATGGTGATGGTGCCGACAGTAGAGTGAGTAATCTCTAGTGGCCTGCTACAGAATACAGTCTTGGAGGTGAAATCGTCGGCCGGTGGGTGCCTGAAATAATGCTGCATAGATAAAAAAAATCAGTCACTAATGAAAAGTCTGCTGCATAAATAAATAAAATAAATGGAAATAGAGGCTGCAGAAGAAGTAAAAGGCTGCTGTGGTGATAATCCAGTGTTGTCGGCTATAAACAGAGATGTCGGAGGCAGATGCAGTGGTGGCTAGAGGTGGAAGACAGTTGCTCTTGAAGATTTTTGGATTTGGAGGTAAAAGAGGCTATAACATGTAGAAAGAAAGTAGAGCAGCTAGTGAATTTTTTATAAAAAGTAGCTATACCCAAAAATAAGATTTAATGATCCAAAAAGAAAATAGACAGAACCATGTAATAGAATGAAATTTGTTCTATTCAGATGTATGAAAATCAAAGGATCAAAATCTATTAGGAATTTAGGGTATCCATAGAAAGAAGGCTACTCAGGTTACAAGATTAAAAACTGCACAAAAGTTAATCAGATTCGAAAAGTTGCTATGTGTCCTATAATGACCAGAAAGTATTTTCATGAAAATAACTAATCCTCAAGATAGAATGACACGTGTTCTTCATATTCCATGCAAAAAATCAGGGTTACAACTCTTTAAAGCATCTTAAAAACTTGCAGTAAAAGTGCTAATCAAATTAGTCATGAGAAAACTACTGCAAAAATTAATCAGAATCGAAAAGATGCTATGTGTTTTAGAAAGATCCATGGACTTTTTTAAAATTCAATAAAAATATCCAAATAATAGTAAAAGATGAGTACTTCGTGATGGTGCCAAAGATCAAAAATTTTCCCAACCCAGTTTCTTAAAATCACTACAAGAATACACCTAATCAGATAAGTAGACTACAGAGTTGAAATTACGGGCATAAACAAATTATGGTACCGTAATATGCACAAAACTCTCGGGTCAGAAAACGCCAAAATTACGGTACCGTAAAAACTAATACTGTACCACCGCAATATTGCAAAAACTCTTGGGATGGAATCGGATCAAGATTACGGCACCGTAAAGAAGATTACGGCAGTGCCGTATTTTGCGCAAAATTTCAATTTTTCCTGCAAAAAGAGAAGAAAAATTAATTCTAAAAATAAACTAAAATAAAAGAAAATAAGCAAAGTAAGAGTGCTTGGGTTGCCTCCCAAGAAGCGCTAATTGTTAGGTCATTAGCTTGACCAAAAATCAAATATCATGGTAAAGTAGGTGAATCAGTACCAAAGTAAATAACATATAATTTTTTTCCTTTTCCGCTGTCCAAAAAGTTTAGCCACTAATTCAAATATCCAAAATTTCATGTAAATTACAATCACCATGGCTTTCTTAAATATGCAGAAATCAAAATAAATATTTTCAACTTCAATCAAAGGATATTCAATGATCTTCCTATATTTATCAAAAAGCAAAATCATAAGTCCTTTCTTCAAATTTAAATCTTCAATTGCAATAGGACTTTCATTAAAAGTTTCAAGTATTGGATCATCAAAATAAACTTTCTGTCTTAAATTAGATTTCTCAATAAAACATAAATTTTCAATGAAATCATAAGATTGAACAATAGATATGGGCAATGCATAAGATTGAGATTCAACAATGTTTGTAATTTTCAAATCATTTTCAAGTTCCTCATGCACATTATCAAATAATTTGTCAATTTCAAAATTATCAACAAAATCACAGTAAGATTTTTCTAACTTAGTCCCCTCATATCCTTCATCAGATTTAACCATAAATAATGTATTATCAAAAGAATCAATTTCATTATTATCATCAAGAGGGGTTTTTTCAATTTCAATTTCCTTAAACTTTTCCACAAATAAATTATCAAAGGAATCAATTTCACAATTATCAAAATCAGAGTGAGATTCATCAATTTTCACGTAAGGCTCAATCTCAAAACAATCATAATCAGAGGGGGATTTTTCTAAATCAAGTTCTTCAGTTTCAAACTCAAATAAACATGCTTGTTGTGCTAACTAGGCTTCTAATAATTTAGTATTAGCAGATATAGATTCTACTTGTGAAGTAAGATGACTGACTATCTCTTTAAGATCTTCAATATTCATACTTTGCTTCATTATGATTTGGCTTTGATTTGTCATGAATTTTTCAAACATGGATTCTAACCTAGATTATTCAGTATCCTCAAAGTATGGTTCAGAAACATGATTTGAGCAATCCTCAATGCTTGACCTAGGTGACAAGCCCCAATAAGACCTAACCTAGCCGCCACTAAGCTTTATCTTCAAGTGCGGCTTCAAGGTCCTCCACACCAAGGCATAGCACACAAACCCAAGGGTTTGGCCAAGACCTTGATGGCTCCTCCATGCATGATGCGCCATCATGCTTATGTCAAGAGGGATAGCACACAAACCCTAAGGTTCAGCCAAGCCCTTGTTGGGAATCCCCGGGCTATTTAAAACGAAAAATAGCGGAAGCGAGCCCGAAACAAGATTTCTAATTCAACAATAAGGACCGCCTTACGAAAAATGCAAAGGATGTGATAGGGGTATACCTTACTAGCGACTTTGAAGCTATCGATGTCGACGACTGGAGACGCGCAATCGGCCCGTCCTCTACACTCGTGCACACATGGACTGCCTCGAGACTCCTCTACTCCACGCACGTGCTAGCTTCGGGAGAAGAGATCCATGCCTCTAACTTCTTCTCTGCTTGCGCCAATCTCGAAGACCACGCACCAAGAAAAAGGGGAAGCATTGGCGACAAGGAGTGGGCAGCACTACAACTTGTCCCAACCTTGATGCAAAAACTTTTTCTAATTATCGTCACCTACAAGACCCTCACGCCAGGAGCAGAGGGGAGGCGACAACAAGAGAGGAGAAAAGAGACTGGTGCAAAATCTCCCAAGAGAGCCTCTCTATTTATAATAGAAGCACCAGCTCCTCTTTGTAGATTTTTCCCATGCGGGACTATGTGCAGGCGCCACCCCACACCCCTGGGTCTCAGGTTTGAGACTCACCAAGTGAAATGCGCCTATACAATTTAATTAACCAAGGGTAAAATTTCTCTTGTCAATTAATGACTTTATTTTATTCATGTGACTAAAGTGCCAAACCCAACCTTGCACTATGATCCTTGTTTGACATATTTTGACACCTCAGGTCAACAGAGGTCAAACGTGGTCCACTATAGTCAACTAGTGGTCAAACATGAACAAGATAAAGTCTCATCTCCTCATAAGAAATCCCATGGCATCAGCTTCCCAAAATGATCCGAATCATAGGCTAACTGATCAATACGGAGTCTCTAGCATCTAGGTGTGCGACGTTCTAGGTCCCTCTAACGTTGGCAGTGATGACCCAATCATCACAAGCGGTGAGTGGCACCTAGCAGTACATCGCTGCTACCCAAGTCATCGGAATAAATGTCGCCATCGACAACCCCAAAACTGTGATAAGGAAAAAGAGTATCCATGTCCCTTTGCTAGGCTGATCGTCCAAGTTGGACAAGTGTGTCACAATTGTATATTCTAACGACGATGGTCAAGGTTAAATCAGGCTAAACCTGGATGTGGTCACACTCTTTCAGTCATGCACCATCTTGGGGCCCTTGGACATCTTGCTTCCCCGTAGGGAAGGTACAAATCCTCTATCGGCAAGATGAACCTCTTGTATTGCTTAAGATATACCCAATGACAACCATTATAACCTCCCTATTACGGCGAGGTGTTAGGTTGTATCAAAGTACATCCTTTACAACACAGAGATACAATCTTCCTCAAGTCAAAGGTCAGATACAACTCTATCACTGTGAGATTCTTCTTGAGACACCAAGAAGAACTCTCACGGTGGGTCGGTCCAGCATATCTCCCTTGATATACCCTTATGCCTGCGTTAAGCAACCCGTGCTAACTAGCGCATAAACGAGTCTCGCCCACACCATAGCTGTCCCCTATCCACTATGGTACTTAACTCGAGACATAAGCAAACAGAGATAGTAATATCTCGAGGGACATCATCATGTAAACATACATGTGCGCAGATGTATAGTAAACCATGACAATGACAATGCCAAGATATCTATAAATATCAATGTATGTAGTACATATGTCTAGACCAAAAGATAGGTCTCAGGGCATAACACTAACAGCCCTTACTTGCGCCACCAAGCAAGATGCGCCTTCATGGTTGATGCGCCAAGATGTAAGCTCCAAGAGGGATGTGCCCTTAATCTTCTTTGTGTGTTTACAAAACAAAATGAAAAACCGGCACGCAGGCCTCGTACAGAATACATCACACACATACAAGGGGCTGGACTATGACCACAACACGATGCACAATCATCTCATGCTTTTCTATATGCTCATGAAAACATAAAACTCCAGTTTTAGTTTCTTAGAAAACATGTCTTTCAACCTCAACGTAGGTCTATCCTACACAGTAGGTCTATCCTACATGCGAGGGGAGAGATTAATTCTCTCACATATGGGTCTATCCCACTATGTGAAGAAAGCGAAAAACCAAACAAATTAATTCTATCACATATGGGTCAACTTACTATTTTTCCTAGTTAGAAAAACCCATGCGCATATGCAAATTTTTGAAAAATTCAGATGGCATGTGAGCATACAATAAAAGAATAAAACACCGTTCGAGTTTCGGAAGTTCCTCTGATACCACTGTTGGGAAACCCCAGGGATTTTAAAATTTTAGAAACAAGCACAGCGGAAGCAATCCCCGAAACAGGCCAGTCCCAAAACCTAGAAGATCGAGTCATGCGAGGGAATCGACACGGTGAGTAGGAGATGATAGCTTGCAGCGAAGAAGAAGGATACGATGTAGCCGCCCAAGTGTTCGCCCTCTATAGTCTCGCACACAGCCGACTGATGACACCAAAATATATAGTATACTTTGTATCATTTTGGGATATCTTTTCATGCTAGATTGAAGATATTTTACTTGTTTTCATGTCAAATTCATCGAATATTGCAAAGTCTACTTCTGTTTTGGTTTTTCATGATTTTCAGGAAAAAAGGCACTATTTTGGGTGTTTTTAAGCAAAACCAAATACATGGAAGAGTTCCCATGATCAAGAAGAAGTCACACAATAAATTTCATGAAAATCGAAGGTAAGAACCAAAATACGGCAGTGCCATAAACTATTTTACGGTACCATATTTTCACGGCTACCGTATTATCAAGAACATGGCCGTATTTTTGTGATTTTTCGAATAGAAAGTTTTTGTGATTTTACGGCATGGCCAAAAAGAATTACACGGGCCGTATTTTCCAGTGTTTCATACCAGAGTGTTCAACCGATTTTACGGCACCACCGTGAAGAAGTTTACGGTGCCGTATTTTGTGAATACTTCAGACCAGAGAACTCGACTGAAATTACAGCACTGCATTAAACGTTATTATGGTACCATATTTCCCAGTGTCTCCAGAATAGAACACTTAAGCTATTTTACGGCAGTGCCGTAACATATTACACTGCCGTATTTCCTAGTCAAAAACGTGATTTTTACGAGTCTGAATCTTGCGCGGGCCATAACTTTTGATCCAGAGCTCCAAATCGAAATCCAAAAATTGTGACAGACTCACCTTTGAGAGGAGAAGATGCTCGAAGTAGAAAGGGGAACTTTTATGTAGATTTGAGGGAGCAATCAACAGAGAGGCAGTTAGGGTTTGTTATCAAACTGAGAGGCATAGAGGGCACCTTAGGCTGTGATTTTCACACAGAAGCTTCGCCTGGAGGAGAGGAAGACACCACAGAAGTTTAAGAGAGTTTGGAGTCCGATCGGAGGGTGAATCAATGAAACAGCGGTGACAGTGCTGTTCATCGAAGCAAATTACGGCTGTAAAGAATTTTACAGCTGTGTTGTGAAAGGTTTTAGAGGGGTCCCCTTCAAGGGGGAGCGAAACCCTATAGATAGCGCAAGTGGTCTTCTTTGTTTTAGCAGCGGAATTAGGGTTTAAACTTGATCGCATGCTATACTTTCATATGATCAACTTAAACAACAAATGAAAGATTCGTTACCATGGCCATGGGAAGGAGGCGGCTTGGAAGCAAAGAGCAAGATAGATCTTCTCCACAAGTGACGCACACAAACGAGGGATGACTTCTTCTTGTTGATCTTTGTGCTAGCAAAGATCTTCAAGAGTCCTTGCCGAATGGAAGGGATAGGTTGAGATGCTTCCTTGGCCGAGAGCTTTCCCTTGTCGTTCACCTTCTTCCACACGAGATGGCAAGCAAGCAACGTCAATTGACAAGCGAGCAAAAGCGTTTAGGCGATAACCTCAAAAATGGCGTTACATGACTTCCCAAAATGGAAAGTCATGAAGCCATGTTCCAACGCCAAAACGCCTTCCTTCATGAACCATGCGTTCACATAGTGAACCGGTTCATTCTTTGGTTCAATTCGATTTGGCTCATAGACCAAAATCAAACCAAGCCAAGCCAATACATGGTCTAGACCTTCTATGAACCTAATGGCTCAAGATCTAACCGTTCATCTCCTGATGCTCTTGATCTCACCGATCTAGCATCTCCTCTCTCGATCGAAGCTTACCGATCTCAAGCCCTAATCAATCAAACATGATCAGACTAGATCTCACTTACAATCAGAGTTTAAATCCCTTTAAACTGAACCCAAATAATTCAGTCCACACGATCTGACTTAAGTAAGTCATATCATCAATTTGTGCGACCCTGAGGGTTTCCTTTAAATGTCGGTAACGATAACTTTCGTTATCACGATCAGTGAGGGGTATCTAGCAACACATCACTGTCTCCCGATATAAAGGAAAGAGTCTTCCAAGACTTCTCCCAAACAACAGCACAAGTGTGAATCAACTTCACAAGGCATGCATGTGTCCTTTGCCACTGGATGTTCTTATTGGACAAGCGGGTCAAGCTTGTAACTCCAATACGATGAGCATGATTAGATCAGATGAGCATAGTCATCTGGGTATGGCCATACACTTTCTCAATCATCTCATATAGGGGGGGCCCCTTTAGAACATCACACTCCTTGAACAAGGAGACGGCAATCCTATATCTATCACTAGTGCCCTAACCTGACTCATGATCATTATCCAAGATAGTCTATGATCATTATATTTCAAATGATATTAAACTACCTCAAAACAATGACAATCATCATTTAGAAACACAAGTGATCTCAAGTCAGAGGACATGTGCCACTTGTAGCAAAAGGATTATTCACATTGTGACAAGCAATTGAATATCCTAATAGGGTCTGTCCAGTACATCCAATGTACCTATGAGTCTACATCTTATTCCATGCTCGAAGCATCCTATAAGATTAGAACACATATTAGTCTCAATCATATCAAGGCTGTCTCATATTCACCAAGATATCTCGACTAAGGACATATAGCCTGTCAGCCTAGCTGAACAGCTTTGAGACATTATTCAGTAGTACACTTATTACTGCAGACAAGGTAACAACCTGAATAATAACCATGCCTTTATAAACATAAGAGTTTATTACATGATACTGTTACAATCCCAAAGGCCTCAAACATTAGCCTTAAGGGCATACCCCAACAATCTCCCACTTGCACTTAATCTAATGGTTGAGAAATCTCAAACCCATATTATTACAGTGCTTCTCATGCTTCTGCTGCGCCAGAGGCTTGGTAAGCGGGTCTGCCAGATTGTCGTCTGTATGAACCTTGCATATTTTGATCTCGCCACGATCTATGATCTCCCGGATCAAGTGAAACCGTCTCTGTATGTGCTTGGACTTCTGGTGCGACCGTAGTTCCTTTGCTTGTGCGATTGCTCCAGTGTTATCACAGAAGATAACCAAAGGATCTGCACTCGAAGGAACGACACCAAGTTCTCTCACGAACTTACGAATCCACACTGCCTCCTTGGATGCTTCCGAGGCTGCAACATACTCGGCTTCTGTTGTGGAATCAGCAACAGTTGACTGTTTGAAACTTTTCCACACCACTGCTCCACCATTCAAGCTAAAAACATAGCCTGATTGCGATCGGAAATCATCCTGGTCCGACTGGAACGAAGCATCAGTATATCCTTCTATACTGAGTTCTTCCTGACCACCATATATCAAGAACATATCTTTGGTCCTCCGCAGATATTTTAAAATGTTCTTGACCGCAATCCAGTGCGCCATACCTGGATTACTTTGGAACCGACTGGTCACGCTTAACCCGTAAGCGACGTCTGGGCGAGTACACAACATCGCATACATAATGGACCCAATAGCCGAAGCATAAGGCGTATTGTCCATTTCATCTTTCTCAGTCTGTGTTTGCGGACACTGACTCCTCGAAAGATTCAGACCATGTCTGACTGGAAGATATCCTCTTTTAGAATTCTCTAAATGGAATCTCTCCAGGACTTTATCGATGTAAGTACTCTGGCACAGCCCGAGAAGCCTCTTAGATCTATCCCGGTAGATCTTCACACCTAATACATAGGCTGCTTCTCCTAAATCTTTCATCTGGAAACATTTTCCTAACCATGCTTTAACAGCATGCAGTTCAGGAATATCATTTCCAATGATTAAGATATCATCGACGTAGAGGACTAGGAATGTAATCACGCTCCCACTAAACCTCTTATATACACACGGGTCATCCTCGTTCTTGATGAAACCAAACTCAGAGATTGATTCATCAAAACGAATATTCCAACTTCTAGATGCTTGTTTAAGTCCATAAATAGACTTCTTTAACTTGCATATTTTATGACGATCTGATGGATTAGTGAAACCCTCAGGTTGTGTCATATACACATCCTCATCTAGATTTCCATTAAGGAAAGCTGTCTTCACATCCATCTGCCAGATCTCATAATCGTAATATGCCGCTATCGCGAAAAGAATCCGAATAGACTTAAACATGGCTACAGGTGAGAAAGTTTCATCATAATCTATCCCGTAGATTTGTCTGAAACCTTTCGCAACTAGCCTGCCTTTATAGGTAACCACGTTACCATCCATGTCAATCTTCTTCTTGAAGATCCATTTACAGCCTATAGGGATTACTCCCGGAGGCGGATCAACCAAATCCCAGACTTGGTTATCTGACATGGAGTCCATCTCGGCTCGCATAGCATCAAGCCATCTAGCTGACTCCGGTCCACTGACCGCATCCGCATAAGTGAGGGGTTCATCATTATCAATGATGTAGACTCCGTCATAGCGCTCAGGCTGTCGACGGATCCTTCCCGATCTTCGCGGTTCCCGTGATGTCTGAGCCTCAGGTTGTTCATTAACCTGATTTACCGGCTCAGGCTCATCCAACTGTGCTTGACTACTTTGTCCTTCATCTGGATTCTCATCCAGCTTTATTTCTCTCCCACTGGCCTCTTGCAGAAGAAACTCCTTCTCAAGAAAGATGGCCGTCCGAGCAACAAATACTTTGTTCTCTTTGGGATCGTAGAAATAATAACCCTTAGTTTCCTTAGGGTAACCGACAAAGATACATTTCTCAGATCTGCTCTCTAGTTTCCCAGAGGCGAGCTTTTTGACATAAGCCTCGCAACCCCAGATTCTGATAAATGTCAAGCTTGGCTGTTTCCCACACCATAACTCATATGGCGTCTTAGAAACTGCCTTGGATGGCACTCGGTTTAGTACCTTTGCAGCTGTTTCCAGTGCAAAACCCCAAAAGGAGTATGGAAGAGTAGCCTGACTCATCATAGAACGAACCATATCAAGTAACGTTCTATTTCTCCTCTCGGACACACCATTCCATTGCGGTGTTCCTGGCGGAGTGAGCTGTGAGATAATCCCACACTCCTTTAGATAGTCAGTAAACGCATGACTTAGGTATTCTCCACCTCGATCTGAGCGAAGTGCCTTGATATTTCGGCCTAGATGATTTTGTACTTCATTCTTGAACTCTTTGAACTTGTCAAAAGATTCACTTTTATGTCTCATCAGATAGACATACCCATACCTACTGAAATCATCAGTAAAGGTAATGAAGTACTGATAGCCACCTCTAGCATGTTTACTAAATGGCCCACACACATCACTGTGTATGAGGTCAAGTAAACCTGAAGCCCTTTGACCTTTATTAGGAAAAGGTGACTTCGTCATTTTACCCATCAAACAAGCTTTGCATGTATCAATCTCCTCACAGGAGAATGATCCTAGCAATCCATGATCATGCAACCGCTTAATGCGTTTCTCGTTTATATGGCCTAAACGACTATGCCATAGCAAGGTGCTGTCATCAGCATTCTTGGCTTTCTTATTATCAATGTTATGTATAGAACTTTCCATGTCCAACATGTATAACCCATTGTTAATTGAACCAGTAGCATAAACAATATTACCATAAGATAAAACACACTTTGAAATATTGCATTCAAAGGCAAATCCTTTCCTGACAAGAGCAGGAATGGAGATAATATTTTTAGTTATACTGGGAACAAAGTAACAACTGTTTAGTTCCAATACAAGTCCAGATGGTAAAGTAATGAAATAGTCTCCTACAGCAACAGCAGCAACCCGTGCCCCGTTTCCAACGCGTAGGTCTACCTCATGCTGTCCCACCTGCCTTCTTCTCTTGAGTTCCTGTACATTTGAACAAATGTGAACTCCACATGCAGTGTCCAACACCCATGAAATAGAAGAAGATGAAACCATGACTTCCGTCACGTATATACCTGAGCCAGAAGCGATGCTTCCCCTCTTATCTCCTTGGAGCGCTTTACAGTCCTTTTTCCAGTGACCGAGCTGGCCACAGTGGAAACACCTGTTGTCCTTCGACCGCTTCACCTTCTGTTTCAGTGCCTTACTGTAGTTCTTGACAGGGGCCTTGCCCTTCTTCCCCTTCTTCTTGTTCCTGGAAGGAACCATCAAGACAGAGGTTGAAGGCTTTCCCTTCAGAGTTTCCTCAGTAGTCAAGAGCATATTCAGCAGCTCTGCCGGAGTACAATCGATTTTGTTCATATTAAAGTTAATGATGAACGCATCGAAAGAGGGGGGGAGAGACTGCAGAATAATGTCTACAGCAAGCTCCTGGTTGATGGTATGCCCCAGTTTCTCCAGAGCCTCCTTGTGCCCAATCATCTTGAGCACATGAGCTCCAACTGGGCTCCCTTCAGCCAGTTTGCTCTGAAAGAAGAGCTTCGTCAGATTATAGCGTTCTGTCCTCGCCTGTGCAGCATACAGCATCTTGAGGTTCGCTATAATCTCTATAGCCGACATATCCTCATGCTGACGCTGCAGCGGTGGCGTCATAGACGCTAGCATCAGGCAAGCGACATCAATGCTATCATTGACGTGCTTTTCATAGGCTTCGCGAACCGCCCTTGCGGCGTTCGCAGCGGGTTGAGGCGGCACTGCCGTCTCGAGGACATACAGTTTCCTCTCTGCCTTAAGAACGATCTTAAGGTGTCCGAACCAGTCAGAGAAGTTCGGCCCAGCAAACTTCTCCCTTTCCAGTAGGGATCGCACATTGAAGCTCATGGTGTTCGTTGCTGCAGGAATCTACAACAATGCAAGAACAGCAAGGTCAGTATCAATGTTCAGAATCAATCCAGGACTTAAGAAAGATTCTTTTCTCACTATTTTGTCTGACTGAAAAATCCAGTAAACAGTCCGAAAGAGTAACACTCTTTTAGTGAGATGGGATCCAGATTTCATACTTGGTCTCCGCGTCCCGCTCAGGCGAGATAAGATGCACAGAGATGACAAGCACTAATTTCTGGTAGGCTGTCCCAGCCAATCGCCAACCCGTGCGATTCCCCTTCATCTGGGCAATCCAGCAGACTGTGCCAACTGAGTTGGTACAACACAGTCTCTGATCCCACAGATGGCTGCCTCCATGCGCTACCATATGCGCCACATATGTAGCCTACATGGTCAAGCTGACCCGACCTACTCCCTGGACCACCACGTGCTATGCTGAGCAACGAGAAGCGATAAATCCCTTCTCTGTAACACGCAGGTGAAATCCCGCACCGTCTGAAGATAGATGGACGTGCCCACTGAGTGGGTACAACACGGCTCCAACGATAGTCAGAACAGTGAGGTTTCGCGTCAGAAGGCTTACGAGCTTGATATTTTTAGCGTTTGGATTTTAACGGCCTTTTATCTTCTTACTATCAGGCAAATCCTATGGCTATAGCAGAAGATAAACTCATGCAGTTCTAATTATATAACGAATAAAAAGAAAGCATGCTGATCTTATGTGGTAAAAGCCCAAAGCCTAAGTAAGACCTTAAGATACTTAAGTCTTCACTTGCTCTTCTTGGGACTTTTGCATCTCATCTGGTCCAACCCAGGGCCCTAGCGCCAAGAGCACCTCAGGTGCGCCACCAGCTGAATGCGCCTCTGCGATGTGTGCTTTTGTGCTCTTGTCTAATCAGAATACATTTTGATCTATCTAGACAAGCTTGACTCGCAGGTCAATTATACAATAAATTAAAAACAATGTGATTCGCAGATCACAAAATAAGATTAATTTATAATTAACCAGGCACGCAGGCCCCAGCACAGCACATAATAGGGCAACCCACATAAGATTAAATAAACAGGCATCATGGCATCAACCAATCATCATGTGATCCATTACATAGAAAATAAAATTTTGAAAACCCCATTGGCATCAATTTTAATTCTCTTATGTGCCCTACAACCTTACAACGGTCCATTGATAGGGATCCACTCATCAATCTAGTTAGATCCTTGCCCTTGCATGCACCAAGTCCTAACTGACTCGAGTTGACCTGATGGTCAACCATGCATGCGCCAAGGGCTGAACAACCTTCATGAGATCTGGCAAGCGGGTGTGACCCCGGGCCTAACTCATGTGTGTTCATTGCTGTCTCAACCAGACCTCGCTACACGCCTGTGATGCAGTCAACCTATAGCCACCTCGTGCTTTCGCACAGGTGCTATCTGGTCAACCCATCTAGGCTGTCAGATGGTCTGATCAGACTATTGGATCTAACCTAGAGTATGCTTTCAACCCCATCAACCCGTCTAAGGGTTTATAGTAGATGCATATAGATCTAATTGTTTGCGCGCAAGTAGGTATAAGTTTTGATGAAATACCATTCAACATTCTTAACATGCGCCAACACAACAACATGCGCAAATCATGAAGAAACATATAACATGCGCAAATCATGAAGAAACATACATCTAAGTTCTAAACTAGCATGTAGGTTTCGGCATGTGATCAACCATCATTAGATCTACTCATAAGCATATGCATGGAACAAACATGATGATCTACTCATAAGATGCGCAAGCAATCATATGAACAAGTATAGATCCGCAGCTCTGATACCAATTGAAAGGTTTTTAGAGGGGTCCCCTTCAAGGGGGAGCGAAACCCTATAGATAGCGCAAGTGGTCTTCTTTGTTTTAGCAGCGGAATTAGGGTTTAAACTTGATCGCATGCTATACTTTCATATGATCAACTTAAACAACAAATGAAAGATTTGTTACCATGGCCATGGGAAGGAGGCGGCTTGGAAGAAAAGAGCAAGATAGATCTTCTCCACAAGTGACGCACACAAACGAGGGATGACTTCTTCTTGTTGATCTTTGTGCTAGCAAAGATCTTCAAGAGTCCTTGCCGAATGGAAGGGATAGGTTGAGATGCTTCCTTGGCCGAGAGCTTTCCCTTGTCGTTCACCTTCTTCCACACGAGATGGCAAGCAAGCAACGTCAATTGACAAGCGAGCAAAAGCGTTTAGGCGATAACCTCAAAAATGGCGTTACATGACTTCCCAAAATGGAAAGTCATGAAGCCATGTTCCAACGCCAAAACGCCTTCCTTCATGAACCATGCGTTCACATAGTGAACCGGTTCATTCTTTGGTTCAATTCGATTTGGCTCATAGACCAAAATCAAACCAAGCCAAGCCAATATATGGTCTAGACCTTCTATGAACCTAATGGCTCAAGATCTAACCGTTCATCTCCTGATGCTCTTGATCTCACCGATCTAGCATCTCCTCTCTCGATCGAAGCTTACCGATCTCAAGCCCTAATCAATCAAACATGATCAGACTAGATCTCACTTACAATCAGAGTTTAAATCCCTTTAAACTGAACCCAAATAATTCAGTCCACACGATCTGACTTAAGTAAGTCATATCATCAATTTGTGCGACCCTGAGGGTTTCCTTTAAATGTCGGTAATGATAACTTTCGTTATCACGATCAGTGAGGGGTATCTAGCAACACATCACTGTCTCCCGATATAAAGGAAAGAGTCTTCCAAGACTTCTCCCAAACCACAGCACAAGTGTGAATCAACTTCACAAGGCATGCATGTGTCCTTTGCCACTGGATGTTCTTATTGGACAAGCGGGTCAAGCTTGTAACTCCAATACGATGAGCATGATTAGATCAGATGAGCATAGTCATCTGGGTATGGCCATACACTTTCTCAATCATCTCATATAGGGGGGGCCCCTTTAGAACATCACACTCCTTGAACAAGGAGACGGCAATCCTATATCTATCACTAGTGCCCTAACCTGACTCATGATCATTATCCAAGATAGTCTATGATCATTATATTTCAAATGATATTAAACTACCTCAAAACAATGACAATCATCATTTAGAAACACAAGTGATCTCAAGTCAGAGGACATGTGCCACTTGTAGCAAAAGGATTATTCACATTGTGACAAGCAATTGAATATCCTAATAGGGTCTGTCCAGTACATCCAATGTACCTATGAGTCTACATCTTATTCTATGCTCGAAGCATCCTATAAGATTAGAACACATATTAGTCTCAATCATATCAAGGCTGTCTCATATTCACCAAGATATCTCGACTAAGGACATATAGCCTGTCAGCCTAGCTGAACAGCTTTGAGACATTATTCAGTAGTACACTTATTACTGCAGACAAGGTAACAACCTGAATAATAACCATGCCTTTATAAACATAAGAGTTTATTACATGATACTGTTACAATCCCAAAGGCCTTAAACATTAGCCTTAAGGGCATACCCCAATATGTTGTAACGTTGTTTCTCCTTTCTTTTTGTTTTTCTGATCACTCTAAAACTATGATTTATTGTATCTCCTCCTTCATGCAAGCTTAATACTATTTTGAGACATGGGGTGTAATCCCCTTGATTCTTAATGATTAGATAACTCTTCTATTTTCGTCATGATAATTTTTGCTATGATAATTTTACTTTTGTGATGGATTGTGCTTAGACTCTCTATAAGTCCACGTTACTAATCATGTTTTTAGAGTTTTCGCTATTGACTGAAAGGTAATTGCTTGAGAACTTGGAACCCTAGAATTGCATGTTAGGATCCCTTCATTAGGTTAGATCTAATTTGATCTGTTCTAGTAGATGAATTGTCATGATAGTAATATGAATCTATGGATCGAGTCTATTTATCAAACGTGGAGATCTTGCATGAAAGTGAGGATTGGAACGTCGGAGATCCATGGGTAAAACTAGTGTTGAGGCTCGGATGCACTAAAGTGATCCTTGAGATTCCACTAGAGATTATCAACCTAGAAGTCGGATGCACGAAAGTGATCTTGAGTTCTTTGATTGATGATTTACTTATCTTTAGCATTGGAACAAATCTTGTGCGAAAGCGAGGATTGGTCCCTGCATGATTGTCTGCACGAAAGTGAGATAATCCCTTTATGAAGTAAATTAGGTCATTATCGTAGCAAGATTTGATTGACGAACCTTTATTTATATCTTATCATTGAAATTAAGGTGGATGAAACCCTAGTCCCATGTTTATCTCTCTGTTTATCTTACGCTTTTTCTATTTACTTTCATCATATTCGGTTTACTTAGCTAGCGAGAAAACAATTATTTGGTAATTAACAATAAGGTCTCTGTGGATCGATATTTTTATTATTTCGATAATTCCGTGCACTTGTGGAATCCTATCAAGTTTTTGGCACTGTTGCCGGGGATCTTAGTTTTGTTAATATCAAAATAGTTGTTAGTATTGCTAGACTAAGTTTTATTTATTTTTAGATTTAACTTTGTGTTTTTTGTTTTTGCAAGTTTTGGATATTTTCATAGTTGTGGCAGAACTGTGTTATCTAAAAATTTTGAGTTTGCTTGTGTTTATCTTTTTCTATTTTTTTATATATTCTGAAAAAAAAAATATTACTTGCTTTTTGATTGATTGGTGTTGGATTATTTGTTTTTGATAGAATTGAAGATATGTCTTTCTATCACAGTACATGGGCAACTAAAATGTTTAAGAAATCTTCTTCTCCTGTTAGATGTGATATGTGTGGATATTTTGATCATTATACCTCTGATTGTCCATTTTTAATTCCCAATTTATCAATTAAAGAATCTCATGAATTGTATTCTAGATGGGAAAATCATCAATCTTTGATTGTTAATACTGAATTGCTAGAAACCCAGATTGCACAGCATGATTGTTTATTTGAGTTTGATACTAAAAAACTTGATTTAGAAAACTCCCCCTGTGATCATGATTGTTTTGAGATTGAGCCTTATGTGAATATTAATAAATCTCATTCTGATCTTGATAATTTTGATATTGATTTACCTGATAATTTATTTTAGGAAAAGATTGAGAAAATTGAAATTGAAAAACCTTCTTTTGATGATAATTCTGATTTTGATAATATCTTGTTTATGGTTAAATCTGATGAGCATGAGGAAGGTTCAAAAATTATAGACATTGATGAGCCCCACTGTGATTTTTGTGATATTGATGAAATTTATGATAAAACTCCTAAGGTTAACTCTGATTATATTGTAAACATTGATAAATCTTATTTCTCATATGATTCTGATTTTGACTCTTCTGATGATGAATTATTTGTGGGGAGGCATGAGGAAATTGATTTTGTAGAGTCTCATCTTGATTTTGATGATAATTTTAAAATTGACAAATTATTTGATGATGTGCATGAGGAACTTGATAAAGATTTGAATGTTGCAAAAATTGATGAATCTCACCATGATGATACTTTGCCCATATCTATTATTGACTCTTGTGATTTATTTGAAAATTTGTGCTTTATTGAGGAATCTGATGTAGAATGGAAAGACTATTATTATGATGATCCAATGCTTGAATATTTTGATCAAAGTCCTTTTCTCATTGCCATTGAAAACATAAATTTTGTGTTGATTTCTTCTCCCGAGAGTTTTATGTATTTTATGGCGGTACCGTATTCTCTTTACGGTACCGTATTTTCTGATCGTTTTCGACTTCACGTGCCGTAATCTTGAGGGTTTTCGTTTCTGAAATTTTGTGAAAATACGGCGCTGCCGTAAGACATTTTACGGTATCGTATTTTAACTCTGCTTTCTGCTTTATTTGCCTAGGTGATTTCTCGCTGCGATTTTAAGAAACTGGGTTGCAAAAATTTTTGATTTTTGGCACAACATGGAAGTACTCATCTTTGTCTATTTATTGGATATTTTTGCTGAATTTTAAAATCCATGGATCTTTCTGAAACATATGCCAACTTATCGAATTTGATTAACTTTTGTGCAGTTTGTGCAGTTTTTAATCTGAGTAGCCTTCTTTCTGCTGATACCCTGAATTCCTGACAGATTTTGATCCTTTATTTTTTACATACCTGGGAAGATCAAGTTTTATTCTACTTCATGGTTTTGTCTGTTCTCTATTTGGATCATTAAATTTTATTCTAGGGTATGGCTACTTTTCATAAAAAAATTTAAAAACTACTTGATTTGCTTTCTATCTATTGTTGTTTCTTTTGACTTCGGATTTGCAGCACCTCCAGCTACCACTGCATCTGCCTCTGACATCAATGTTTCCAGCCGTCGACACTGGATCATATCACCAGTAGATTCTTATTTCTTTTGCTGCCTCTTATTCCATGATTTGATTTATTTATGCAGTAGACTCTTCATTAGTGACTGATTTTTTTTATCTATGCAGCATTATTTTTGGCACCCACCGGCCGACGATCTTACCTCCAGGGCTGTGGTCTCTAGCAGGCCACTAGAGATTACTCACTCTACTGTCGGCACCACCACCATCATTGCTAGCAGCTTTTCAAATAGCATCTGTTCCACCTCTGCTTCTTGCCTGCTCAACTCTTTCCACCGGCATCCTCTTCAGACCTCCGGCAACATCTCTGATTCTCCCTTGAGAAAATTATTTTTATCATTATTATTTTTGAGACTGTTTTTGATCTAAGCCTTATGTGAGCCTTATGTACCTTAAATTTTGCAGAAAATTTTCAAAAGATACATCTTTGGACCCAGCTGCAATGGCCTGACAATGATTGAGCATGATCTATATAATTTTGTGAGTATCACTAGCACTCTCTTATTAATGACTATTTCATATAATACATCTTTGACTCTATCATATTTATACTACTTATTGGTCTTCTCTTGAAAAATGATTTTATGGATATATATAACTCATTGTTTTGATGATGATGTGTTGATAAAATTGATGAAAGCATATGATCCACTTTCTACTATATGATGGCATGATTTATTGATAAAATGTCTTCCTTGATGATGTTAGTATTTATACTTGTGATTAGAGAAAAACCCTATCATGTTAGATTTATTTCTTCAATGCATATCTATTTTTGAAATTTGACATTGGTTGATGCATGAAATTTTGGGTAGATGTGTTATTTGATGAATAAGATCTAAAGGTGAAACTACTCCTTTAAATAAAATGAGCATATGAGTATGATTTGTGAATTGATATCAATTGATCAACCTAGTAGATGTTTAGTCTATTTTGCTATTTGTTGGGAGGGAAGAATCCAAGATCCATAAAAATAGTGAGAGACTCCCCTACTTGGCACTATGTAAAATTGATAGTGGTACCTAAGACATGGGTTGAAGTCTATGCATGAAAAATAATGAGAGTGAAAAATAATAAAACTCCTCTACTTGGCACTGTGTAAAAATGACACTGGTACCGAAGACAAGAGTTGAAGTCAAAAATAAAAAGTGTGTATCTAAGTGGGTACATGCCATCGTTACAAAAACAAACAAAATACACAAAAAAAAGTCATGTGTGGAAAAAGATCTTGGAAACCTAATTCCGGTAAACAGAAGCATGATAGATTTGAACTGAAAACTGGGTGAAATCATGAGATTGAAAATTCTATTTATTATACAATATGCAAAGTTTTATTTGATTGAGTTGTGGATCTAGAGGGTTGAGTCTAAGGATGATATGTTTACTTGAAGTTTTGTAAATCAATTGATAGAATTTTTTTCATTGATGGGTTGTATTTTAGAAATTTATTCAGCATGAAAAGGTTATTCTTTTAATCAAGTTTTCATTTTTGCTTGAGGACAAGCAAAGTTTGAGCCTTATGTATTTTGATGACACCAAAATATATAGTATATTCTGTATCATTTTGGGATATCTTTTCATGCTAGATTGAAGATATTTTACTTGTTTTCATGTCAAATTCATCGAATATTGCAATGTCTACTTCTGTTTTGGTTTTTCATGATTTTCAGGCAAAAAGGCACTATTTTGGGTATTTTTAAGCAAAATCAAATACATGAAAGAGTTCCCATCATCAAGAAGAAGTCACAAAACAAATTTCATGAAAATCGAAGCTAAGAACCAAAATACGGTAGTGCCATAAACTATTTTACGGTACTGTATTTTCACGGCTACCATATTATCAAGAACACGGCCGTATTTTGGTGATTTTCTGAACAAAAAGTTTTTGTGATTTTACGGCACTGCCATAAAGAATTACACGGGCCGTATTTTCCAGCGTTTCAGACCAGAGTGTTCAACCGATTTTACGGCACCACCGTGAAGAAGTTTACGGTGCCGTATTTTGTGAAGACTTCAGACCAGAGAACTCGACTGAAATTACAGCACTGCCATGAACGATATTATGGTACCGTATTTCCTAGCATCTCCAGAACAGAACACTCAAGCTATTTTACGGCAGTGCCGTATCATATTACACTGCCGTAATTCCTGGTCAAAAACATAATTTTTATGAGTCCGATTCTTGCGCGGGCCATAACTTTTGATCCAGAGCTCCAAATCAAAATCCGAAAATTGTGGCAGACTTGTCTTTAAGAGGAGAAGACTCTAGAAGTGGAAAGGGTAACTTTTATCCAGATTTGAGGGAGCAATAAACAGAGAGGCGGTTAGGGTTTGTTCTCACGCCGAGAGTCATAGAGGGCACCTCAGGCCATGATTTTCACGCAGAAGCTTCGCCTGGAGGAGAGGAAGACACCACAGAAGTTTTAGAGAGTTTGGAGTCTGATCGGAGGAGGAATCAATGAAATAGCGGTGACAGTGCTGTTCATCGAAGCAAATTACGGCTGTAAAGGATTTTACCGCTGTGTTGTAACGTTGTTTCTCCTTTCTTTTTGTTTTTCTGATCACTCTAAAACTATGATTTATTGTATCTCCTCCTTCATGCAAACTTAATACTATTTTGGGACATGGGGTGTAATCATCTTGATTCTTAATGATTAGATAACTCTTCTATTTTCGTCATGATAATTTTTGCTATGATAATTTTACTTTTGTGATGGATTGTGCTTAGACTCCCTATAAGTCCACGTTACTAATCATGTTTTTAGAGTTTTCGCTATTGACTGAAAGGTAATTTCTTGAGAACTTGGAACCCTAGAATTGCATGTTAGGATCCCTTCATTAGGTTAGATCTAATTTGATATGTTCCAGTAGATTAATTGCCATGATAGTAATATGAATCTATGGATCGAGTCTATTTATCAAACATGGAGATCTTGCACTAAAGTGAGGATCGGAACGTTGGAGATCCATGAGTAAAACTAGTGTTGAGGCTCGGATGCACGAAAGTGATTCTTGAGATTCCACTAGAGATTATCAACCTAAAATTCGGATGCACGAAAGTGATATTGAGTTCTTTGATTGATGATTTACTTATCTTTAGCATTGGAACAGATCTTGAGCGAAAGCAAGGATTGGTCCCTGCATGATTGTCTGCACGAAAGTGAGATAATCCCTTTATGAAGTAAATTAGGTCTTTATCGTAGCAAGATTTGATTGGCGATCCTTTATTTATATCTTATTATTGAAATTAAGGTGGATGAAACCCTAGTCCCATGTTTATCTCTCTGTTTATCTTACGCTCTTTCTATTTACTTTCATCATATTCGGTTTACTTAGCTAGCGAGAAAACAATTATTTGGTAATTAACAATAAGGTCTCTGTGGATCGATATCTTTATTACTTCGATAATTCCGTGCATTTGCGAAATCCTATCACCGACGCTCGAGTTCTCTTCTTCCACGCCGGGTGCTAGCCTCGGGAAGAAGATCCACGCCTCTTGGAGAAATCCTCAAGAACTTGCGCCACCCACACAGTGAATGCGGCAAGAGGAGTAGTAGGATGGAAAAACGCTGCCAAGGTCCAACCTTGCAGCCGCCCAAAGGAGAGGTAAGAAGAGAAGAGGCGCCTGGGAGAATTTCTTCCAAAAGACCAAGTCCACGCCAACTCCTCTCCCCTTCTTCTTTTATTGAAAACATAGTGACCCTTGGAATTCTGCTGAGACCTTGGGAATTCCACAATAAATTCTCTGAATTAATTGATCATTAATAAGAGAATTAAATTCAGAATTAATTATAAAATTAAACTCTGAATTAAAGTGTCATAATGACTCATTAAAACTTTAAATTAAAGTCTCATAATGATCATTAATGATGTGACTCTTTAAATTCAGAATTAAATTCAGAATTAACTTCAGAATTAAATTCATCATTAAACTTAGAATTAATTACAGAATTAAATACATAATTAATTCCTAAAATTAAATGCAGTATTTAATTCACCATGATGTCTATTGGGCCAGGCAACTTATTGTCATGGCCCATCAGGCCTGACGGCCCATTGGGCCTCAAGGACCATTAGGCCTCACGCCCCAAATGGGCTTCATGCCCATTGGGCTTGGAGGCCCATTGGTCCATGCTACAAGCTTAGACTTCATTTAGCCCATTTCGCACAAATGACCTATTGGGCCCATTTGGCCCATCTTGCCCAAAAATGAAGTTAGCTCCAATGAGTCCCTTCCATCTCATCAGGCAAAATGGCACTGATGGATTCTCCCAAATAGATCTGACTTATCCAATAACTCGATCAATAGGCTACCCGATCAATATGAGAACTCGAGTTTCAAGTTGTGCTACCTTGTAGGTTCCTCTGACATTGACAGTGATGAACTCAGCTCATCACAAGCAGTGAGTGGCACCTAGCAGTGCATCGCTGCTACCCAAGTCTTCGGAATGGATATCAACATCGACATCCCCATTATCACAACAAGATACCGATGCATTACAGTCTCTTTGACAAACTGATATCCGATTGGACAAAGTGTGTCACCACTTTGTTTTCACCCAATCTTATGGTCATGACTAAATCAGGCTTTCATCTGGGTATGGTCATACACTTTCAGTCATGTCTGTCCATTGATCTTCTCATATAGGTCGTGACATACCCAATGACAACCGTTATGACCTCCCAACTATGGCAAGGTGTTAGGTTGTATTAAAGCATGTCCCTAACCATATAGAAGAGTCAATGACCTCAAGTCAAGGGATCAATGCATCTCCTGTCACTTGTGAGGTTAACTCATGACACCATGTTAGAGCCTCACAGCGGGTTGGTCTAGTATATCCACTACTGATATACTCATATGTCTGCGTTAGCACCCCGTCCTTATCCACTCAGGTACTTGACTGGGGACACACTGTTTGAGCACAGATCCAATCTGTCTCCAGGGACATTATTATCCATATACATAATCGCAGATGAAAACATAGCATAATAACGACAATGCCAGAATGATATATTAAATATCAATATCAAGTAGTACAAGATGGATCAACAATGGTTCCAAGGGAAAATACACCAACAATCTCCCACTTGCACTTAGACTTAGTTGTTGAGAAATCTCAACCTTATGTCCCTCGTATGACCATCATGCTTCTGCTGCGCCAAAGCCTTGGTCAGTGGGTCTGCCAGATTGTTATATGTGTTAACTCTGCTTATCTTGACATCACCTCAGTCAATGATCTCTCAGATCAGGTGAAATCTTATAAGTATGTGTTTGGATTTTTGATGAGACCTTAGTTCCATTGCCTGTGCAATCGCTCCATTGTTGTCACAATAGAGCTCGATCGAATCCACAGCAGCTGGAACCACTTGAAGTTCAGATATGAACTTACGAATCCAATTGGCTTCTTTGGCTGCCTCAGAAGCGGGGACATACTCAGCCTCAGCCGTAGAATTAGCTATAGTGGACTGCTTGAAGGATTTCCAACATAAAATGCCACCATTCAACTTGAACACATAGCCGGCCTGCGTCAGTGTAGCCCTGAACACTGAGCTCTTCATGTCCCCCATAGACCAAGAACAAGTCTTTAGTTCTTCTCAGATACTTTGGAATGTTCTTTACAGCCACCCAGTGCTGTAGACCTAGATTGGTTTGGTATCGGCTGGTTATGCTCACAGCATAAGCCACGTCTGGTCTAGTACACAACATCGCATACATAATCGACCCTACTGCCAAAGCATAGGGTACTCAACTCATGTCGTCCCTCTCAGCCTATGTGGTGGGACACTGGCACTTAGAGAGAATAAGGCCATGTCTCACTCGAAGGTATCCTTTCTTAGATTGCTCCAAGCTGAACCTCTCCAGGACCTTATCAATGTAAGTACTCTGACTAAGGGCCAGAAGCTTCTTGGATCTATCGTGGTAGATCCTCACGCCTAGGATATAGGCGGCCTCTCCTAAGTCTTTCATCTCAAAGCACTTCCCCAACCATGTCCTCACAGCTTGAAGACTAGGGATGTCATTTTTGATGAGTAGTATGTCGTCGACATACAGGACCAAAAATATCACCAAGCTCCCACTGAATTTTCTGTATACACATGCATCATCTTCGTTGTTGATAAAGCCGTAATCTCTTACTGCCTCATCAAATCGAAGATTCCAACTTTGAGAAGCTTGCTTTAATCCATAAATGGATCTCTTTAGCCTGCAGACCTTATTGGCCTCTACAGGATGGATGAAGCCATCAGGCTCTGTCATATACACATCCTCCGTCAACTTTTCGTTAAGGAATGTTGTCTTTACATCCATCTGCCATATCTCATAATCTTGATATGCAGTTATAGCAAGCAAGATTCGAATGGATTTGAACATGACAACTGGTGAAAATGTTTCATCATAGTCCACCCCATGGACTTGTTTGAATCCTTTAGCCACAAGTCTACCCTTATAGGTAATTATGTTGCCATCCATGTTAGTCTTCCTCTTGAAGACCCATTTACACCCTATAGGTTTTACCCCATCAGGTAGCTCAACCAAATCCCATACTTGGTTAGCCGACATAGAATCCATCTCGGATCTCATGGCTTCAAGCCATTTCTCGGAGTCCAGTCTAGCAACCACCTCATCATAGGTCCTGGGTGTTGGGAAACCCCGGGGATATTTTATAAATTTTTCAGAAACAAATACAATGCACAGCGGAATAATATCCCCGAAACAGGCCGGTCCCAAAAACCCAATGAAGATTGCATGCGAGAGAGTCGACACGATGAGATAGAAAATACCTTAAAGCAAGATGAGGCTGATGTCGAGGTAGGCGCCCAAGCGTGCGCCCTCTGCAGTCTCACACACACGGATGCCTCGAGTCCTCTTCTTCCATGCCCGGTGCTAGCCTCGGGAAGAAGATCTAAGCCTTAGAGAGACCTCCACTTCACTTGCACCACCTTCTAGAGAAGTTGTGCCAAGGTGGAGGAGGGAAGAAAACAAGCCGCCAAGCTCCAATGCTCCAAACGCTAAGAGGAAACGAGGAAGGTTGCTTGCGGCTAGGGTGTGGAAGATGTTCACCCAAGTTCTCCTTGCTCTCGCCCCTTCTATTGTTCACGCCTTCAAGTAATTCATATATCCAAGAGGGGCGACTAGGGGTTATATTTATAGCAAGGAGAGGCGATTAGGGATGGCTATGATCAAGCCAAGTGGGCGGCTTGGAGAAGAAGTAGGAAATAGAATTATTTGAATAATTAATCAAGTCCTAATCCAATTAGGAGTCTAATTAATTATTTAAATAATCAAGTCCTAATCCTATTAGGACTCTAATTAATTATTCAAATAATCAGCCCTACTAAATAGGACTCCAATTAATTAATTAATTAGCCCACAAATGATTTAATCAACTTAGATTAACCATATGTGTCATAAGCGCCAACCCTAGTCTAACTTGGGTTAAACATGCGCCTACAAATTCTTCTCCTTAAGCCCATTTAACTTATTAATAAGCCCAATTATAGAATGGGCCTAGCCCAAGGTCTATTATGCATGTCAATCAACCCATTGGATCTAATCCATTTTAACCCAAGGTCAAACTAGGTTAACCATGGTTAGTTTGGTCAATATGCCAACAATGGAAGTTGGCCCTAATAAGTTTCTTCCATCTCATCTGGCCCATCGGCGCTGATGAAATCTCCTAAATAGATCCGAGTCATCCAATAACTCGATCATAAGGCTTCCCGATCAATACGAGAACTCGAGTATCAAGGTGTGTGACCCTGTAGGTTCCTCTGACATTGGCAGTGCTGACCTAAGGTCACCACAAGTAGTGAGTGGCACCTAGCAGTGCATCGCTGCTACCCAAGTCATCGGAATGGATATCGACATCGACATCCCCATCATCGCAATCAGGTACAGATGCATTACAGTCTCTTTGCCGAACTGATATCTGATTGGATAAGTGTGTCTCCATTTGCTTTTATCCAATCTCATGGTTATGACTAAATCAGGTCTCACCTGGGTATGGTCATACACTTTCAGTCATAGAACCATAGAGGAGCTCCATGGATATCAAGCTTCCCTTAGGAAGGGGCAAATCCTATATCTGTCTATTGACCTTCTCCTATGGGTCGTGACATGCTCAATGACAACCGTTATTACCCCCCAACTACGGCGAGGTGTTAGGTTGTATCAAAGCATGTCCCTAATCATATAGAATGGCCAATGACCTCAAGTCAAGGGATCAATGCATGTCCAATCACTTGTGAGGATAACTCGTGACACCAAGTCATTGCCTTACAGCGGGTCGGTCCAGTATATCCACCACTGATATACCCATATATCTGCATTTGCACCTCGTGCCAAACCAGCCCATATACTAGTCTCACAAGTAGCAGAGTTATCCTATATCCACTTTGGTACATCGACTGGGGACGATTATTTGAGCACAGATCCAATCTGTCTCCAGGGACATTATCATGTAAGTACATAATCGCAGATGTAGACAAACATTGATAATGACAATGCCAGAATGATATAAATATCAAATTCAGGTAGTACAAAAATGGACCAAAACTAGGTCCTAGGGCATATACACCAACAATCTCCCACTTGCACTAAGACCTAGAGGTTGAGGAATCTCAACCCCATATCTCTAGCGTGACAGTCATGCTTCTGCTGCGCCAAAGCCTTGGTCAATGGGTCTGCCAGATTGTTCTCTATGTCAACTCTGTTAATCTTGACATCACCTCTGTCTATGATCTCTCTAATCAGGTGAAATCTTCTGAGTATATGTTTGGATCTTTGATGAGACTGTGGTTCTTAGGCTTGTGCAATTGCTCTATTGTTATCACAGAAGATTTCAATGGGATCCACTGCACTGGGAACCACCTGAAGTTCAGAAATGAACTTCCTTATCCAAACAGCTTCTTTGGCTGCCTCAGAAGCGTCCACATACTCAGCTTCGGTTGTAGAATCGGCAATAGTGGATTGCTTGAAGCTCTTCTAGCAAACAGCACCTCCATTCATCTTAAACACATAGCCAGCTTGCGATCTAAAGTCGTCAGGGTCAGACTGGAAAGACGCATCAGTGTAGCCCTGCATACTTAGCTCTTCCTGTCCCCCATAGACTAGGAACAAATCCTTATTTCTTCTCAGATACTTCAGGATGTTCTTTACAGCCACCCAGTGCTGTAAACCAGGATTGGATTGGTATCGGCTGGTTATGCTCATAGCATAAGCCACATCTGGTCTAGTACACAACATTGCATACATGATCGATCCCACTGCCGAAGCATAAGGTACTCAACTCATGTCATCCCTCTCAGCCTGTATGGTGGGACACTGGCTCTTTGAGAGAGTAAGGTCATGTCTCACTGGAAGGTACCCTTTCTAGGATTGCTCCAAGCTAAACCTCTCCAGGACCTTATCAATGTAAGTACTTTGACTAAGGGCTAGGAGCCTCTTGGATCTATCCCTGTAGATCCTCACGCCTAGGATATAAGCGGCCTCCCCTAAGTCCTTCATCTGAAAACACTTCCCTAACCATGTCTTCATAGCTTGAAGACTAGGGATGTCGTTCCCGATGAGTAGTATGTCATCGACATACAAGACCAGAAAAGTCACCAAGCTCCCACTGAATTTTCTATATACACAGGCGTCATCTTCGCTTTTGATAAAGCCATAATCTCTCACAGCTTCATCAAATCGAAGATTCTAACTTCGAGATGCTTGCTTTAATCCATAGATGGATCTCTTTAGCCTGCAGACCCTATTGGCCTCTGCAGGATGGATGAAGCCATCAAGTTGTGTCATATACACATCCTCGGTTAGTTTCCCATTAAGGAAAGCTGTCTTTACATCCATCTGCCATATCTCATAACCATGATATGTAGCTATAGCAAGCAGAATCCTAATGGATTTGAACATAGCAACTGGCGAAAAGGTTTCATCATAGTCCACCCCGTGGACTTGTTTGAATCCCTTAGCCACTAGTCTACCTTCATAGGTAACCACGTTGCCATCCATGTCTGTCTTCTTCTTGAAGATCCATTTACACCCTATGGGTTTTACCCCATCAGGTAATGCAACCAAATCCCAGACTTGGTTAGTTGACATAGAATCTATTTCGGATCCCATGGCGTCAAGCCATCTCTCGGAGTCTGGTCCACTGACCGCCTCATCATAAGTCTTGGGTGTTGGGGTATGCCCTTAAGGCTAATGTTTGAGGCCTTGGAATTGTAACAGTATCATGTATAAACTCTTATGTTTATAAAGGCAATGGTTGTTATTCAGTTTGTTATATTATCTGCTGCAATACATATACTTCTGAATAATGTCTCAATGCTGTTCAGCTGGGCTGACATGCAGTAAAGTCCTTAGTCGATATATCTTGGCGAACATGAGATAGCCTTGATATGATTAAGACTAATATGTGTGCTAATCTTATAGGATGCTTTGAGCGTGGAATAAGATGTAGACTCATGGGTACATTGGATGTACTGGACAGACCCTACTAGGATATTCAATTGCTTGTCACAATGTGAATAATCCTTGATTGCAACAAGTGGCACATTTCCTCTGACTTGAGATCACTTGTGTTTCTAAATGATGATTGTCATTGTTTTGAGGTAGTTCAATATCATTTGAAACATAATGGTTATAGACTATCTTGGATGGTGAACTTGAGTCATGTTAGGGCGCTAGTGATAGATATAGGATTGCCGTCTCCTTGATTGGAGTGTGATGTTCTAAAGGGGCCCCCCTGGATGAGATGATTGAGAAAGTGTATGGCCATACCCAGGTGACTATGATCATCTGATCTAATCATGCTCATCATATTGGAGCTACAAGCTTGACACGCTTGTCCAATAAGAACATCCAGTGGCAAAGGAAACTTGCATGCCTTGTGAAGTGGATTCACACTTGTGCTGTGGTTTGGGTGTAGTCTTGGAAGACTCTTTTCTTTATATCGGGAGACAGTGATGTGTTGCTAGATACCCCTCACTGATCGTGATAACGTGAGTTATCGTTACCGACATTTAAAGAAAACCCTCAGGGTCGCACAATTTGATGATATGGCTTACTTAAGTCAGATCGTATGGACTGAATTGTTTGGGTTCAGTTTAAAGGGATTTAATCTCTGATTGTAAGTGAGATCTGGTCTGATCATGTTTGATTGATTAGGGCTTGAGATCGGTAAGCTTCGATCGAGAGAATGGATGCTAGATCGGTGAGATCAGGAGCATCAAGAGATGAACGGTTGGATCTGGAGCCTTAGGGTTTAATTGTGATCTAGACCAAATCGCTTGGGTTAATTGGTCTTGGACCAAACTGAAATTGAACCAGCTCATCAAGTGAGCGCATGGTTCAAGTGGAGAGGAGTATGCGCTTGGGGTAATCCCATGGTCGCATGAAGAGAGTGGTTTACTATTTTTGGAAACCATGTTTCCAAATCGTGACCACGCCTCACGATAGCTTCTCTTCACGCCTATTGTCGCTCCTTCCTCGCGTGTCTCTCTCATTCGAGTGTTTTTTGGGGTTGACGACAAGAAGCAAATCGCCAAGCAAAGAAAAGGTTCTCTCTTCCCTTCCATACGATAAGGACCTCTTGGAACCTTGCTAGCACAAGGAGCACCATCGGAGTAGGCGACTTCTTCATCTTGTGTGCGCATCCTTTGGAGGAGATCCCTATCGCTCTCTGCTTCCAAGTCGCCATCTAGAAATGGCATCGGTATGACATCTTCTATGTTTGCAATCGGTTTAACAAGTTGATCATATGTTATGCATGAATCCGATCCCCTAGAAACCCTCTTCCGCTGCTTAAAAATTTTATACGCGCCATGCTTTAGGGTTTAGCCCCCTTCTGGGGACTTTCAATTGGTATCAGAGCGGTTATATGCATGTTAGTATGATTGCTTAACTTTAGTGATCCATGTTTGCGCAACACCTTAGATCTAAACTACATGCGAAAGTTATTCATGCGAAAACTACATGAAGTATGATTTTTTTATCATTAGCGCATGTATCTAGTTGGCGCATACATTTAGTTTTTCTCAAAAACTTCTTTACTTGCGCGACTCACCTTAGATCTAAATGGCGCCTGCTATAAGTCCTTAGACGGGTTAGTAGGGTTGAAGTCATCTCTAGTTAAGATCCAACTAGTCTGATCAGACCATCTAACAGCCTAGATGGGTCGACCAGATGGCACCTATGCGCAAGCATAAGGTGGCTATAGGTCGACTGCATCAAAGGCGTGTAGCGAGGTCTGGTTGAGACAACTAGTGAACACGCATGAGTTAGGCCCGGGGTCACACCCGCTTGCCAAAACTCATGTAGGTTGTTCAGCCCTAGCGCATGCATAGTTGACCACTGGGTCGACTCAAGTCAGTTAGGACTTGGTGCATGCAAGGGCAGTGGATCTGACTAGGTCTGATGAGTGGATCCCTATTAATGGACCGTTGTAAGGTAGTAGGGCACATAAGGAAAATAAAATTGATGCCAATGGGTTTTTTGAAAATTTTATTTTCATGAATGGATCACATGTTGATTGTAAGCATATGCTTGTTTATTTAATCTTATGTGGGACGCCTAATTAATGTGTGCTGTGCTGGGGCCTGCGAGCCTGGTTAAAACTTGTAAATTAATTTATATTGTAATCTGCGCATCACATTGCATTTAATTTATAAAATGTAATTGACCTGCGAGTCAATCTTGTCTAGATAGATTAATTTGTAAATTAATCAGACAAGAGCACAGAGCACACTTGGCAGAGGCGCTTGCAGCAGAGGCTTGACCAGGTGGGAGGTCCAGGGTTCGACTCTGGGACCAGGCGCATTTTCCCTGGTAGGCGCACCTGAGCTGCAGATGGCGCTTAGGCCCTGGGTTGGGCCAGATGAGAAGCAAAAGACCCATGAAGAAAAGCAAGTGAAAACTTAAGTTTAATTTAAGGTCTAACTTAGGCTTAATGGGCTTTTACCACATAAGATCAGCATGCTTTCTATTTATTGCTTTTATAATTAGAATTGCATGAGTTTATCTTCTGCTATCACCATAGGAATTGCATGATAGTCAAGAAGATAAAAGACCGTTAAAATCCAACGCTAAAATATCAAGCTCGTAAGCCTTCTGACGCGAAACCTCACTGTTCTGATTATCGTTGGAGCCGTGTTGTACCCACTCAGTGGGCACGTCCATCTATCTTCAGACGGTGCGGGATTACACCTGCGTGTTACAGAGAAGGGATTTATCGCTTCTCGTTGCTCAGCATAGCACGTGGTGGTCCAGGGAGTAGGTCGGGTCAGCTTGACCATGTAGACTACATATGTGGCGCATATGGTAGCACATGGAGGCAGCCATCTGTGGGATCAGAGACTGTGTTGTACCAACTCAGTTGGCACAGTCAGCTGGATTGCCCAGATGAAGGGGAATCGCACGGGTTGGCGATTGGCAGGGACTGCCTACCAGAAATTAGTGCTTGTACTCTCTGTGCATCTTATCTCGCCTGAGCGGGACGCAGAGACCAAGTATGAAATCTGGATCCCATCTCACTAAAAGAGTGTTACTCTTTCGGACTGTTTTCTTGGATTTTTCAGTCAGATAAAATAGTGAGAAAAGAATCTTTCTTAAGTCCTGGAATGATTCTGAACATTGATACTGACCTTGCTGTTCTTGCATTGTTGTAGATTCCTGCAGCAACGAACACCATGAGCTTCAATGTGCGATCCCTACTGGAAAGGGAGAAGTTTGCTGGGCCGAACTTCTCAGACTGGTACGGACACCTTAAGATTGTTCTTAAGGCAGAGAGAAAACTGTATGTCCTCGAGACGGCTATACCGCCTCAACCCGCTCCGAATGCCGCAAGGGCGGTTCGGGATGCCTATGAAAAGCATGTCAATGATAGCATTGATGTCGCTTGCCTGATGCTAGCGTCTATGACGCCACCGCTGCAGCGTCAGCATGAGGATATGTCTGCTATACAAATTATAGCAAACCTCGAGATGCTGTATGCTGCGCAGGCGAGGACTGAGCGCTATAATTTGACTAAGCTGTTCTTTCAGAGCAAACTGGCTGAAGGGAGCCCAGTGGGAGCTCACGTGCTCAAGATGATTGGGCACAAGGAGGCTCTAGAGAAACTGGGGCATACCATCAATCAGGAGCTTGCTGTAGACATTATTCTGCAGTCTCTCCCGCCCTCTTTCGATGCGTTCATCATTAACTTTAATATGAACAAAATCGATTGTACTCCGGCAGAGCTGCTGAATATGCTCTTGACTACTGAGGAGACTCTGAAGGGAAAGCCTTCAACCTCTGTCTTGATGTTTCCTTCAAGGAACAAGAAGAAGGGGAAGAAGGGCAAGACCCCTGTCAAGAGCTACAGCAAGGCTCTGAAGCAAAAGGTCAAGCAGTCGAAGGAATACAGATGTTTCCACTGTGGCCAGCTGGGTCACTGGAAAAAGGACTGTAAAGCGCTCCAAGGAGACAAGAGGGGAAGCATCGCTTCTGGCTCAGGTATATACGTGACGGAAGTCATGGTTTCATCTTCTTCTATTTCATGGGTGTTGGACACTGCATGTGGAGTTCACATTTGTTCAAATGTACAGGAACTCAAGAGAAGAAGACAGGTGGGACAGCATGAGGTGGACCTACGAGTTGGAAACGGGGCACGGGTTGCTGCTGTTGCTGTAGGAGACTATTTCATCTCTTTACTATCTGGACTTGTATTGGAACTAGACAATTGTTACTTTATTCCCAGCATTACTAAAAATATTATCTCCATTCCTGCTCTTGTCAGGAAGGGGTTTTCCTTTGAATGCAATATTTCAAAGTGTGTTCTTTCTTTAGATAATATTGTTTATGCTACTGGTTCAATTAACAATGGGTTATTCATGTTGGACATGGAATGTTCTATACACAATATTGATAATAAGAAAGCCAAATATGCTGATGACAGCACCTTGCTATGGCATAGTCGTTTAGGTCATATTAACAAGAAACGCATTAAGCGGTTGCATGATTATGGACTGCTGGGATCATTCTCCTATGAGGAGATTGATACATGCAAAGCTTGTTTGATGGGCAAAATGACGAAGTCGCCTTTTCTTCATAAAGGTCAAAGGACTTCAGGTTTACTTGACCTTATACACAGTGATGTGTGTGGGCCTTTTAGTAAACATGCCAGAGGTGGCTATCAGTACTTCATTACCTTCACTGATGATTTCAGTAGGTATGGTTATGTCTATCTTATGAGACATAAAAGTGAATCTTTTGACAAGTTCAAAGAGTTCAAGAATGAAGTACAGAATCAGCTTGGCTGAAATATCAAGGCACTTCGTTCTGATCGAGGTGGAGAATACCTAAGTCTAGAGTTTACTAACTATCTAAAGGAGTGTGGGATTATCTCACAGCTCACTCCACCAGGAACACCGCAATGGAATGGTGTGTCTGAGAGGAGGAACAGAACCTTATTGGATATGGTTCGTTCTATGATGAGTCAAGCTACTCTACCTTACTCCTTTTGGGGATTTGCACTGGAGACAGCTGCAAAGGTACTAAACCGAGTGCCATCCAAGGCAGTTTCAAAGACCCCATATGAATTATGGTATGGGAAACAGCCTAGCTTGACATTTATCAGGATCTGGGGCTGCGAGGCTTATGTCAAAAAGCTCGCCTCTGGAAAACTAGAGAGCAGATCTGAGAAATGTATCTTTGTCGGTTACCCTAAGGAAACTAAGGGTTATTATTTCTACGATCCCAAAGAGAACAAGGTGTTTGTTGCTCGGACGGCCATATTTCTTGAGAAGGAGTTTCTTCTGCAAGAGGCCAGTGGGAGAGAAATAAAGCTGGATGAGAATCCAGAGGAAGGACAAAGTGGTCAAGCACAGTTGGATGAGCCTGAGCCGGTAGAACAGGTTACTGAACAACCTGAGGCTCAGATATCACGGGAACCGCGAAGATCGGGAAGGATCCGTCGACAGCCTGAGCGCTATGACGGAGTCTACATCATTGATAATGATGAACCCCTCACTTATGCGAATGCGGTCAGTGGACCGGATTCAGCGAGATGGCTTGAAGCTATGCGCGCCGAGATGGACTCCATGTCAGATAACCAAGTCTGGGATTTGGTTGATCCGCCTCCGGGAGTTATCCCTATAGGCTGTAAATGGATCTCCAAGAAGAAGATTGACATGGATGGTAACGTGGTTACCTATAAAGGCAGGCTAGTTGCGAAAGGTTTCAAACAAATCTACGGGATAGATTATGATGAAACTTTCTCACCTGTAGCTATGTTTAAGTCTATTCGGATTCTTTTCGCGATAGCAGCATATTATGATTATGAGATCTGGCAAATGGATGTGCAGACAGCTTTCCTTAATGGAAATCTGGATGAGGATGTGTATATGACACAACCAGAAGGTTTCACTAATCCATCAGATCGTCATAAAATATGCAAGTTAAAGAAGTCTATTTATGGACTTAAACAAGCATCGAGAAGCTGGAATATTTGTTTTGATGAATCAATCTCTGAATTTGGTTTCATCAAGAACGAGGATGACCCGTGTGTATATAAGAGGTTTAGTGGGAGCGTGATTACTTTCCTAGTCCTCTACGTCGATGATATCTTAATCATTGGAAACGATATTCCTGAACTGCATGCGGTTAAGGCATGGTTAAGGAAATGTTTCCAGATGAAAGATTTAGGAGAAGCAGCCTATGTATTAGGTGTGAAGATCTACAGGGATAGATCTAAGAGGCTTCTCGGGCTGTGCCAGAGTACTTACATCGATAAAGTCCTGGAGAGATTTCATTTAGAGAATTCTAAAAGAGGATATCTTCCAGTCAGACATGGTCTGAATCTTTCGAAGAGTCAGTGTCCACAAACACAGACTGAGAAAGATGAAATGGACAATACGCCTTATGCTTCGGCTATTGGATCCATTATGTATGCGATGTTGTGTACTCGCCCAGACGTCGCTTACGGGTTAAGCGTGACCAGTCGATTCCAAAGTAATCCAGGTATGGCGCACTGGATTGCAGTCAAGAACATTTTAAAATATCTTCGGAGGACCAAAGATATGTTCTTGGTGTATGGTGGTCAGGAAGAACTCAGTATAGAAGGATATACTGATGCTTCGTTCCAGTCTGACCAGGATGATTTCCGATCGCAATCAGGCTATGTTTTTAGCTTGAATGGAGGAGCAGTGGTGTGGAAAAGTTTCAAATAGTCAATCGTTGCTGATTCCACAACAGAAGCCGAGTATGTTGCAGCCTCGGAAGCATCCAAGGAGGCAGTGTGGATTCGTAAGTTCGTTCAAGAACTTGGTGTTGTTCCTTCGAGTGCAGATCCTTTGGTTATCTTCTGTGATAACACTGGAGCAATTGCACAAGCAAAGGAACCACGGTCGCACCAGAAGTCCAAGCACATACAGAGACGGTTTCACTTGATCAGGGAGATCATTGATCGTGGCGAGATCAAAGTCTGCAAGGTTCATACAGATGACAATCTGGCAGACCCGCTTACTAAGCCTCTGGCGCAGCAGAAGCATGAGAAGCACTGTAATAATATGAGTTTGAGATTCCTCAACCATTAGACTAAGTGCAAGTGGGAGATTGTTGGGGTATGCCCTTAAGGCTAATGTTTGAGGCCTTGGGATTGTAACAGTATCATGTATAAACTCTTATGTTTATAAAGGCAATGGTTGTTATTCAGTTTGTTATATTATCTGCTGCAATACATATACTTCTGAATAATGTCTCAATGCTGTTTAGCTGGGCTGACATGCAGTAAAGTCCTTAGTCGATATATCTTGGCGAACATGAGACAGCCTTGATATGATTGAGACTAATATGTGTGCTAATCTTATAGGATGCTTTGAGCATGGAATAAGATGTAGACTCATGGGTACATTGGATGTACTGGACAGACCCTACTAGGATATTCAATTGCTTGTCACAATGTGAATAATCCTTGATTGCAACAAGTGGCACATTTCCTCTGACTTGAGATCACTTGTGTTTCTAAATGATGATTGTCATTGTTTTGAGGTAGTTCAATATCATTTGAAACATAATGGTTATAGACTATCTTGGATGGTGAACTTGAGTCATGTTAGGGCGCTAGTGATAGATATAGGATTGCCGTCTCCTTGATTGGAGTGTGATGTTCTAAAGGGGCCCCCCTGGATGAGATGATTGAGAAAGTGTATGGCCATACCCAGGTGACTATGATCATCTGATCTAATCATGCTCATCATATTGGAGCTACAAGCTTGACACGCTTGTCCAATAAGAACATCCAGTGGCAAAGGAAACTTGCATGCCTTGTGAAGTGGATTCACACTTGTGCTGTGGTTTGGGTGTAGTCTTGGAAGACTCTTTTCTTTATATCGGGAGACAGTGATGTGTTGCTAGATACCCCTCACTGATCGTGATAACGTGAGTTATCGTTACCGACATTTAAAGGAAACCCTCAGGGGTCGCACAATTTGATGATATGGCTTACTTAAGTCAGATCGTGTGGACTGAATTATTCAGGTTCAGTTTAAAGGGATTTAATCTCTGATTGTAAGTGAGATCTGGTCTAATCATGTTTGATTGATTAGGGCTTGAGATCGGTAAGCTTCGATCGAGAGAATGGATGCTAGATCGGTGAGATCAGGAGCATCAAGAGATGAACGGTTGGATCTGGAGCCTTAGGGTTTAATTGTGATCTAGACCAAATCGCTTGGGTTAATTGGTCTTGGACCAAACTGAAATTGAACCAGCTCATCAAGTGAGCGCATGGTTCAAGTGGAGAGGAGTATGCGCTTGGGGTAATCCCATGGTCGCATGAAGAGAGTGGTTTACTATTTTTGGAAACCATGTTTCCAAATCGTGACCACGCCTCACGATAGCTTCTCTTCACGCCTATTGTCGCTCCTTCCTCGCGTGTCTCTCTCATTCGAGTGTTTTTTGGGGTTGACGACAAGAAGCAAATCGCCAAGCAAAGAAAAGGTTCTCTCTTCCCTTCCATACGACAAGGACCTCTTGGAACCTTGCTAGCACAAGGAGCACCATCGGAGTAGGCGACTTCTTCATCTTGTGTGCGCATCCTTTGGAGGAGATCCCTATCGCTCTCTGCTTCCAAGTCGCCATCTAGAAATGGCATCGGTATGGCATCTTCTATGTTTGCAATCGGTTTAACAAGTTGATCATATGTTATGCATGAATCCGATCCCCTAGAAACCCTCTTCCGCTGCTTAAAAATTTTATACGCGCCATGCTTTAGGGTTTCGCCCCCTTCTGGGGACTTTCATTGGGTTCATCCTCAATGATGAATATCCCATCATGTTGGGTCGGCAGCGACCCATACCTCTTAGGTTCACGACGAATCCTCCCAGACCTGCGTGGGGCCTGTGTCTAAGCCTCAGGTTGCCCATCAACCGGTGAAGGTGGCTTAGGTTCCATCTCTACATTTTGTGGTTGCTCTTAGACCTCGTCCAAGTCAAACTTCCTCCCACTAACTTCTTTCATGAGAAACTCTTTCTCTAGAAAGACATCGTTTCGAGCAACAAATACTTTGTTCTTAGTGGGATTATAGAAGTAGTAACCATTAGTTTCCTTAGGGTACCCCACAAATATACATTTATCAGATCTAGGTTCTAGCTTGCTAGAATCCTGACGCTTGACATAAGCCTCACATCCCCAGATCTTGATAAAAGATAAATTAGGGCATCTCCCACTCCATACCTCATATGGTATTTTGGAGACACTTTTAGATGGAAAGTTATTCAGTATTAGAGAAGCTGTATTAAGCGCATGTCCCCAGAATGAGGGAGGTAGCATTGCATGACTCATCATACATCGAACCATGTCCAAAAAAGTTCGATTTCTCCTTTCAGACACACCATTCCATTGGGGTGTTCCAGGAGGAGTGAGTTGGGATAAAATCCCACACTCTCTCAGATAGTCAAGAAACTCACCACTCAGGTACTCTCCACCACGATCTGATCGAAGAGTCTTAATGGATCTACCAAGTTGGTTCTCTATTTCATGTCTGAACTCTTTGAATTTCTCAAACGATTTAGACTTATGTCTCATTAGGTAGATATAACCATATCTACTGAAACCATCAGTAAATGTGATGAAGTAGTTGTGGCCTCCCCTGGCTTGCTTATTGAATGGCCCACACACATCGCTATGTATGAGATCCAACAAACCTCCTGCCCTTTCACTAGTCTTGGTGAAAGGCGCCTTTGTCATTTTCCCTAACAAACAAGGCTCACATGTATCAAATTCCTCCAAGGAACTTGAACCTAGCAACCCATTTGCATGGAGTTGTTGAATGCGATTCTTGTTTATATGGGCTAATCGACAATGCAATAGGAAAGCACCAACTGAACTACTCAGTTTGGTCCTTTTATTATTTATGTTACAAATAGAGCTGTCCATGTCCAAGACATATAAACCATTACATAAAGTACCCTTCCCATAGAACACATTTCCAAATGAAAAAGAATAAGAGTTCTTATTTATTTCAAATTTAAATCCCTTCTTTGCTAAGAAAGGAATGGATACAATGTTCTTAGTAAGTGAAGGTACATAATAGTAACTATCTAGCTCTAACAAAAGTCCAGAAGGCAGGGAGAGAGTCAAAACTCCTACAACAATAGTAGCAACCTGTGCCCCGTTTCCAACCCGTAGGTCAATCTCTCCAGGCCACACTGATCTACTTTTCTTAAGCCCCTGCATATTTGTATAAATATGAGCTCCACATGCGGTATCCAATACCCATGACATAGAAGTAGAAAGATTGACTTCAATAACATAAATACCTAAGCTTGAAGCAAAGGCCAAGCCTTTCTTCTCCTCATTCTGAAATTGTTTGCAGTCCCTCCTTCAGTGGCCCTGCTTTCCACAGTGGAAACATCTCTGATCCTTTGACTTCTTCGCCTTTTTATTTAGTGCTTTGATGGGACCTTTGGCCTTGCCCTTGGCAGGCGCCTTTTTCTTCATCTTCTTGGCCTTAGGGACCAAAAGAATAGAACTAGGTTTAGATTTTTCCCATCTCACGCTCGGCTGTCTGGAGCATATTCATCAGTTCCTCCCTTGTGCATTCAATCCGGTTCATATTAAAATTTATGATAAATGGACTGAAGCTAAGGGGCAAGGACTGCAGAATAAGGTCTACAACCAGCTTGTTATCTATTGTGTGTCCCAGCCTCTTGAGATGGTCCACGTTCCCAATCATCTTGAGAACATGGGGTCTCACTGGGGCACCTTCAGATAACTTACATCGAAAGACTGCTTTGGCGGTGTCATATCTCTCCATTCTAGCCTGCACCTCGAACATCTGTTTCAAATGAGTAATCATTTGAAAAGCGTTCTGCTCCTCATATTGCACCTAAAGTTCAGGTGCCATAGTGACCAGCATGAGACATGCTACCTCCACAAAGTCATCCTGATGCTTTCTAAAAGCATCCCTATCTGCCGCTCGGGCATTAGGCGGAGGAGGCGCAGGAAGAGCCTGCTCTAGGACATACCGCTTCTTCTCGAGCTTGAGGGCTATGCTCAAGTTCCGATGCCAATCCATAAAGTTGGTTCCAACCGACTTATCCTTATCAAGGAGTGATCGCAGTGTCAATCCGCTATTGTTTGTTGCCACTGATCTACAACAATCAAGAAACAACATATTAGTATTACTTCAAATCATTTAAAGTGGACTTGTTTCAAATGATTATGGCTTCCACTATTTTAATCGAATTGACAACCCACAAAGTCAATCGGGAAGTTTAAGACTTCCTAGTGAGATGGGATCCTTATTCCACATGAGGCTTCGCGTCCCATGAGGGTGGGATGAGATGCACAAAGTAACCCATGCTTCTTAAGGTGGGCACACCGGCCGATTGCTCCAAGCAATTCCCCTTATTGAGACAGTCTAGGCATTTCATGTCCAACGAGGGCTGGATACAGCATGAAACCTTAACCTCTCAACGATGCCTCTAGAGTTTCATCATGTGCCCAGCACAAATGGAATTCTAGTCAAGTCCATTCCTAACCGTTATGCCCAGGGCCAATGAGTTTCCTTGCGAAGGCGCGTCCAGGCTAAAACTGGACTAGGGAAACCATTGTCATCACGCACTTTCTAAAGATAAGTGGGTGTGTCCCACGAGGGTAGGAAACAGTTCACAACACCACTGATCGATAGCTTAGTGAAGGCTACGCGTTAGAAGGCTGCTAGACTTGATATTTGTTTGTGAGGGTTTTTGAGGTCTTATCAGTTTTATCTTAGGCATGCAATCCTATAGTGATAACATAACGATAAAATAACTCAGGCATGCTTTAGCAGATATGTATGAAAATAGTAAAAGAATGATGTGATCATAGCCTATTCAAGACATTGAACCAACCCATGCCAAAAGGAGGTTCAACTCTTGACCTAGGATTCAAGCCCCTAAAGACAAGACCTAGCCTAGCCGACCACTAATTTGATCTTCAAGGTTGGCTCCAAGGTCCTTCTCACCATGGTTTAGCTCTCAAACCCTAGAGGTGTCCCTCATGGGTTCGGCCAATGCCATGGGTCTTTCTCCATAGATGATGCGGCACCATGCAAGGAGCCAAGATGGCTAGCTCTCAAACCCTAGGGTTCGGCCATGCCATCTTGCGCCACTCCTCCATGTGCCATCAAGCATGCATTCGCCAGGGTTCCATGTGGTTGCGCCCTAATCTTCTTCTTCTTGTTACAAAAATAAAAGAAAAGAAAAGTGGCACACAGGCCTCACAAAGATACATCACAGGCATGCGAAGGGGCTTGACTCATGATCACAGCATTATGCACAAGCAAGGTATCTACACATGCAGTTCTACATGCTCATGAAAAACATAAAATCAGAAATTTTAATTTTTCATAAAACTAGTCTCTTTTCCTCATCTTCTTTTCACAAATCTCCTGGTTATTTGCCACTAATTTTCATGATGATTTCAAAGATCCTCTCAGCTGGTAATTTTGTCAGATCAAGAGACCCGGCCAGTCCGAAGACACAATATCCATCCTACTTGACAAAACCACGTGCGCCATTGATCCTTTAAATCATACAAGAAAAATAATCCAAAAATCTAAAAGAGGTTGAAAAGATGATAGAAACAAGAAACCCTAATTTTTCCTACTTTAGAAAAATCGTTTGCCATGTGATCATGCAATTTGCGAAAATTGAGATATGGCATGTGAGCATGGAAAAGTATGAAAATACATCGTTCGAGTCTCGCAAGTCGCTCTGATACCACTGTTGAGAAACCCCGGGGATATTTTACAAACTTTTTAGAAACAAATACAATGCACAACAGAATAATATCCTCGAAATAGGCCGGTACCAAAAACCCAATGAAGATCACATGCGAGAGAGTCGACACGATGAGATAGAAATTACCTTAAAGCAAGATGAGGCCGATGTCGAGGTAGGCGCCCAAGCGTGCGCCCTCTGCAGTCTCACACACACGGATGCCTCAAATCCTCTTCTTCCACGCCCGGTGCTAGCCTCGGGAAGAAGATCCAAGCCTTAGGGAGACCTCCACTTCACTTGCGCCACCTTCTAGAGAAGTTGCGCCAAGGAGGAGGAGGGAAGAAGACAAGCCGCCAAGCTCCAATGCTCCAAACGCTAATAGGAAAGGAGGAAGGTTGCTTGCGGCTAGGGTATGGAAGATGTTCGCCCAAGTTCTCCTTGCTCTCGCCCCTTCTATTGTTCACGCCTTCAAGTAATTCATATATCCAAGAGGGGTGACTAAGGGTTATATTTATAGCAAGGAGAGGCGATTAGGGATGGCTATGATCAAGCCAAGTGGGCGGCTTGGAGAAGAAGTAGGAAATAGAATTATTTTAATAATTAATCAAGTCCTAATCCAATTAGAGTCTAATTAATTATTTAAATAATCAAGTCCTAATCCAATTAGGACTCTACTTAATTATTTAAATAATTAGCCCTATTAAATAGGACTCCAATTAATTATTTAATTAATTAATTAATTAGCCCATAAATGATTAAACCAACTTAGATTAACCATATGTGTCATAGGCGCCAACCCTAGTCTAACTAGCGTTAAACATGCGCCTACACATTATTCTCCTTAAACCCATTTAACTTATTAATAAGCCCAATTATAGAACGGGCCTAGCCCAAGGTCCATTATGCATGTCAATCAACCCATTGGATCTAATCCAATTTAACCTAAGGTCAAACTAGGTTAACCATGGTTAGTTTGGTCAATATGCTAAAAATGGAAGTTGGCCCGAATAACTTTCTTCCATCTCATCAGGCCCATCGGCGCTGATGAAATCTCCCAAATAGATCCGAGTCATCCAATAACTCGATCATAAGGCTTCCTGATCAATACGAGAACTCGAGTATCATGGTGTGCGACCCTGTAGGTTCCTCTGACGTTGGCAGTGCTGACCTAAGGTCACCACAAGCAGTGAGTGGCACCTAGCAGTGCATCACTACTACCCATGTCATCGGAATGGATATCGACATCGACATCCCTATCATCGCAATCAGGTACAGATGCATTACATTCTCTTTGCCGAACTGATATCCGATTGGACAAGTGTGTCACCACTTGTTTTTATCTAATCTCAAGGTTATGACTAAATCAGGTCTCACCTGGGTATGGTCATACACTTTCAGTCATAGAACCATAGAGGAGCTCCATGGATATCAAGCTTCCCTTAGGAAGGGGCAAATCCTATGTCTGTCTATTGACCTTCTCCTAAAGGTCGTGACATGCTCAATGACAACCGTTATTACCTCCCAACTACGGCGAGGTGTTAGGTTGTATCAAAGCATGTCCCTAACCATATAGAATGGCCAATGACCTCAAGTCAAGGGATCAATGCATCTCCTATCACTTGTGAGGATAACTCGTGACACCAAGTCATTGCCTCACAGCGGGTCGGTCCAGTATATCCACCACTGATATACTCATATGTCTGCGTTAGCACCTCGTGCCTGACCAGCCCATATACCAGTCTCACAAGTACAAGAGTTGTCCCATATCCACTCTAATACATCGACTGGGGACGATCATTTGAGCACAGATCCAATCTGTCTCCAGGGACATTATCATGTAAGTACATAATCGCAGATGTAGACAAACATTGATATTGACAATGCCAGAATGATATAAATATCAAATTCAGGTAGCACAATAATGGACCAAAAATAGGTCCTAGGGCATATACACCAACACTGGGTTCATCCTCAATGATGAAGATCCCATCGTGTTGGGTCGGCAGCGACCCGTACCTCTCAGATGCACGATGAATCCATCCAGACCTATGCAGGGCCTGTGTCTAAGCCTCCAGTTGCCCAGCAACCAGTACAGGTGGCTCAGGTTCCATCTCATCTACTGTGTCTTGTGGTTGACCTTGGACCCCGTCCAAGTCAAACTTCCTCCCACTGACTTCTTTCATGAGAAATTCTTTCTCTGGAAAGACAGCACCCCGAGCAACAAAAACTTTGTTCTCGGTGGGAATCAAGAAGTAATATCCTTTAGTTTCCTTAGGATACCCCCACAAACACGCATTTATCAGATTTGGGTTCTAGCTTACTAGAATCCTAACGTTTGACATAAGCCTCACATCCCCAGAATCTGATAAAAGAGAGATTCAGTCGTCTCCCACTCCATACCTCGTACGGAATCTAGGAGACACTTTTAGATGAAACATTATTCAGTATGAGAGAAGCAGTCTGAAGTGCATGGCCCCAAAATGGGGGTGGTAGAGTTCATAGATCGAACCATGTCCAACAAGGTTCGATTTCTTCTCTCAGACACACCATTCTATTGAGGTGTTCCAGGAGGAGTGAGTTAGGATAGAATCCCACACTCTCTAACATAGTCAAAGTACTCACCACTCAGGTACTCTCCACCACGATCTGATCGAAGAGTCTTAATAGATCTACCAAGCTAATTTTCTACTTCATGTCTGAACTCCATAAATTTCTCAAAGGATTCGGACTTATGTCTTATCAAATAGACATAACCATATCTACTGAAGTCATTAGTAACTGTGATGAAGTAGTTGTACCCTCCTCTGGCTTGTTTACTGAATGGCCCACACACATCACTATGTATGAGATCCAACAAACCTCCTGCCCTCTCACCATTCTTGGTGAAGGGCATTTTTGTCATCTTCCCTAATAAACAAGGTTCACAAGTATCAAACTCCTCCAAGGAGGTTGAATCCAACAATCCATTTGCATAGAGTTGTTGAATGCGATTCTTGTTTATATGGGCTAATTGACAATGCCAAAGGTACGCACTAATGGAACCACTTAGTTTGATCCTTTTATGATTTATGTTACATATAGAGTTATCCATGTCCAAGACATATAATCCATTGCACAAGGTACCCTTCCCATAAAACACATTTGCAAATGAAAAAGAACAAGAGTCCTCTTTTATTTCAATTTTAAATTCCTTCCTTGCCAAGCAAGGAATAGATACAATGTTTTTGGTAAGGGAAGGTACATAATAGCAATTATTTAACTCTAGTTGAAGTCCAGAAGGTAGGGAGAGCATGAAAAAGTCCTACGTCAACAGTAGCAACCTGTGCTCCGTTTCCAACTCGCAGGTCAATCTCTCCAGGCCGCACCGATCTACTTCTCCTGGGCCCCTATATATTTGTACAAATATGAGCTCTGCATGCGATATCCAATACCCATGACATAGAAGTAGAAAGGTTGACTTCGGTAACATAAATACCTGAGCCAGAAGACGAAGCCCTACTTCTCTTCTCCTCATTCTGAAGTCGCACTATGTCAATCATGTGAGTTGGCACTCCACATGAATAGCACCTATTATTCTTGATCCTTTCCATCTTTAGTTTTAGTTCCTTGGTTAAACGTTTTGGCTCACCACACTGAATGACTACTTTAGGAGGGTTGAGCTCAACCAATTCATTAAAGAGCTGCCATAGATTAGAAATAATCTCAGAGGCATTCTTAGATTCATATTGCCCTCTAAATTCAGGAGACATGTTGGTTAGCATCAAATTAGCAACCTCCAAAGTATCAGCCTGATGCTTATCAAAAGCATCCTTCTCAGCCGCTGAGGCCGAGCATGGAAGTGGCTCTGGAATAGGCTGCTCAAGGATATAGAGGTTCCTCTCGAGCTTAAGGACAATCCTCAAGTTCCTATACTAGTCCATCAAGTTGGATCCAACCAACTTATCCTTTTCCAGGATAGATCGTAGTGACCATCTGCTATTGTTCATAGCCATTGTTCTACAACAACCAAGATAGCAAATTAGTACTACTTTGAATCATTTAATCTAGACTTGTATTAAATGATTATGGCTCCCACTATTTTAATCGAATTGACAACCCACAAAGTCAATTGGGAAATCCAAGATTTCCTAGTGAGATGGGATCTTTATTCCACATGAGGCTTCGCGTCCTACGAGGGTGGGATGAGATGTACAAAGTGAATCATGCTTCTTAAGGTGGGCACGCGGCCGATTGCACCTAGGCAATTCCCCTTCCCAAGACAATTCAAGCATTTTGTGCCCAGCTAGGCCTGGAACAACACAAAACCCTAACCTCTCGAGGCCACCTCTAGAATTCCATCATGTGGCCACCACATATGAAAAACTAGTCAAGTCTAACCTGACCGTTATGCCCAGGGCCAACAATTTCCTTGCAAAGGCACGCTCAGGTTTTTAACTGGACTGGGGAAACCATTGCCATCACACGTCTTCTAAAGATAAGTGGGTGTGTCCCACGAGGCTGGGAAACAGTGCACAACACCACTAATCGATAGCTTGACGAGGGCTACGCGTTAGAAGCCTACGGACTTGATATTGTTTTGAGGGTTTTTGAGGTCTCATCCTCTTAGTTTTATCTTTTGTCTAACATTACAGGCATGCAATCCTATAGTGATAACAAAACGATAAAACACAACCAGGCATGCTTTAGCAGAAATCGAAAGCAGTAAACAAGCGATGTGGTCATAGCCTAATCAACACATTGAACCAACACATGCTAAAGGATGTTCAATGCTTGACCTAGGTGACAAACCCCAATAAGACCTAACCTAGCCGCCACTAAGCTCTATCTTCAAGTGCGGCTTCAAGGTCCTCCACACCAAGGCATAGCACACAAACCCAAGGGTTCGGCCAAGACTTTGATGGCTCCTCCATGCATGATGCGCCATCATGCTTATGCCAAGAGGGATAGCACAAAAACCCTAAGGTTTGGCCAAGCCCTTACTTGCGCCACCAAGCAAGATGCGCCATCATGGTTGATGCGCCAAGATGTAAGCTCCAAGAGGGATGTGCCCTTAATCTTCTTTATGCGTTTACAAAACAAAAAGAAAAAGCGGCACGTAGGCCTCACACAGAATACATCACAGGCATACAAGGGGCTTGACTATGACCACAACATGATGCACAATCATCTCATGCTTTTCTATATGCTCATGAAAACATAAAACTCTAGTTTTAGTTTCTTAGAAGACATGTCTTTCAACCTCAACGTAGGTCTATCCTACATGCGAGGGGAGAAATTAATTCTCTCACATATGGGTCTATCCCACCATGTGAAGAAAGCGAAAAACCAAAGAGATCGAATATATGTTAGGAACGAAAAACTTACAGTTTTTCCTAGTTAGAAAAACCCATGCGCAAATGCAAATTTTTAAAAAATTTCAGATGGCATGTGAGCATACAATAAAAACATAAAACACCGTTCGAGTTTTGCAAGTTCCTCTGATACCACTGTTGGGAAACCCCGGAGATTTTAAAATTTTAGAAACAAGCATAGCGGAAGCAATCCCCGAAACAGGCCAGTCCCAAAAACCCAGAAGATCGAGTCATGCGAGGGAATCGACACGGTGAGTAGGAGATGATACCTTGCAGCGAAGAAGAAGGATGCGATGCAGGCGCCCAAGTGTTCGCCCTCTGTAGTCTCGCACACAGCCGACGCTTGAGTTCTCTTCTTCCACGCCCGGTGCTAGCCTTGGGAAGAAGATCCACACCTCTGGGAGAAATTCTCAAGAACTTGTGCCACCCACACAGTGAATGCGCCAAGAGGAGTAGTAGGATGGAAAAACGCTGCCAAGTTCCAACCTTGCAGCTACCCAAAGGAGAGGGAAGAAGAGAGGAGGCGCCTGGGAGAATTTCTTCCAATAGACCAAGTCCACACCAACTCCTCTCCGCCAACTCCTCTCCCCTTCCTCTTTTATAGAAAACATGGTGACCCTTGCAATTCCGCTGAGACCTTTGGATTTCTGCAATAAATTCTCTAAATTAATTCGTCACTAATAATAGAATTAAATTTAGAATTAATTATAGAATTAAAGTCTCATAATGACTCATTAAAACTTTGAATTAAAGTCTCATAATGATCATTAATGATGTGACTCTTCAAATTTAGAATTAAATTCGGAATTAACTTCAGAATTAAATTCAGAATTAACTTCAGAATTAAATTCATCATTAAACTTAGAATTAATTACAGAATTAATTCCAAGAATTAAATGCAGTATTTAATTCCAAGAATTAAATGCAATATTTAATTCACCATGATGTCTATCAGGCTAGGAAACTTATTGTCATGGCCCATTAGGCTTGACGGCCCATTAGGCCTCACGCCCCAACTAGGCTTCATGCCCATTGGGCTTGGAGGCCCATTGGTCCATGCTACAAGCTTAGACTTCATTTAACCCATTTGGCACAAATGACCTATTGGGCCCATTTAGTCCATTTAGCCCATTTGGCCTACTAGGCCCATCTAGCCCAAAAACGAAGTAAGCTCTAATGAGTCCCTTCCATCTCATCGGGCACAATGGCGCTGATGGATTCTCCCAAACAGATACGAGATATCCAATAACTCGATCAATAGGCTACCCGATCAATATGCGAACCCGAGTTTTGAAGGTTCCCACTGGGGGGGGCGAAACCCTAAAGCATGCGCAAGGATAAAATGGCATAGGCGGAATCTAGGGTTTCCTTAGGATCGAATAGCATGCATTATATGATCAACTATCGAAAACTTGAATAGATAAGAAAAAAAATTCTCACCATTGTCATCACTTGGATGGTGTCTTGGAATCAAAGACCAAAAGAGATCTTCACCAAAGCGACGCACACAATTGATGTCGCCTACTCCCTTTGGCGTTCCTTGTGCTAGCAAGGTCCCAAAGCGTTCTTTGTCGAATGGAAAGGATGAAGAGCTTCTCTGCTTGGCGATTTCTTTTCCTCTTCTTTTCGTCAACCTCTTCACCACACGAGTGTCAAGAGACCAGAGGAAAGGGGGCAAGAGGCGAGAGAGATTAGCGTCGTGAGAGCCAACGTGAGAGGTGGTCACGAATGTGACATGCTATCTAAAAATAGCAAACACCATCTCCACTTGCGACCATGCATTACCCCAATCGCAATTGCCTCTTTAATTGAACCATACGCTCATTCAATGAGCTGGTTCAAATTGATTTGGTTCAATAACCAAATAAACCAAGCAACTAGTCCAGATCATAATAAACCCCTAAGACTTAAGATCTGACCGCTCACTTCTTGATGCTTCTGATCTGAGGGATCTAGCATCCATTCTCTCGATCGAAGCTTACCGATCTCAAGCCCTAATCAATCAAACATGATCAGACCATATCTCACTCACAATCAGAGATTAAATCCATTTAAACTGAACCCAAACAATTCAGTCCACACGATCTGACTTAAGTAAGCCATATCATCAAATTGTGCGACCCTGAGGGTTTCCTTTAAATGTCGGTAACGATAACTTACGTTATCACGATCAGTGAGGGGTATCTAGCAACACATCACTGTCTCCCGATATAAAGGAAAGAGTCTTCCAAGACTACACCCAAATCACAGCACAAGTGTGAATCAAACTCACAAGGCATACATGATTCCTTTGCCACTGGATGTTCTTATTGGACAAGCGTGTCAAGCCTGTAACTCCAATATGATGAGCATGATTAGATCAGATGAACACAGTCACCTGGGTATGGCCATACACTTTCTCAATCATCTCATCCAGGGGGGCCCCTTTTGAACATCGCACTCCAATCAAGGAGATGGCAATCCTTTGTCTATCACTAGTGCCCTAACCTGACTCAAGCTCATTATCCAAGATAGTCTATAATCATTATGTTTCAAATGATATTGAACTAACTCAAAACAATGACAATAATCATTTAGAAACACAAGCGATCTCAAGTCAGAGGACATGTGCCACTTGTTACAATTAAGGATTATTCACATTGTGACAAGCAATTGAATATCCTAGTAGGGTCTGTCCAGTACATCCAATGTACCCATGAGTCTACATCTTATTCCATGCTCGAAGCATCCTATAAGATTAGAACACATATTAGTCTCAATCATATCAAGGCTGTCTCATGTTCACCAAGATATATCGACTAAGGACAAAAGTACATGTCAGCCTAGCTGAACAGCTTTGAGACATTATTCAGAAGCACACTTATTGCAGCAGACAATGTAACAAACTGAATAACAACCATTGCCTTTATAAACAAAAGAGTTTATACATGATACTGATACAATCCCAAGGCCTCAAACATTAGCCTTAAGGGCATACCCCAACAATCTCCCACTTGCACTTAATCTAATGGTTGAGAAATCTCAAACCCATATTATTACAGTGCTTCTCATGCTTCTGCTGCGCCAGAGGCTTGGTAAGCGGGTCAGCCAGATTGTCATCTGTATGAACCTTGCAGACTTTGATCTCACCACGATCAATGATCTCCCGGATCAAGTGAATCCGTCTCTGTATGTGCTTGGACTTCTGGTGCGACCGTGGTTCCTTTGCCTGTGCGATTGCTCCAGTGTTATCACAGAAGATAACCAAAGGATCTGCACTCGAAGGAACAACACCAAGTTCTCTCACGAACTTACGAATCCACACTGCCTCCTTGGATGCTTCTGAGGCTGCAACATACTCGGCTTCAGTTGTGGAATCAGCAACGATAGACTGTTTGAAACTCTTCCACACCACTGCTCCTCCATTCAAGCTAAAAACATAGCCTGATTGCGATCGGAAATCATCCTGGTCAGACTGGAATGAAGCGTCAGTATATCCTTCAATACTGAGTTCTTCCTGACCACCATATATCAAGAACATATCTTTGGTCCTCCGCAGATATTTCAAGATGTTCTTGACTGCAATCCAGTGCGCCTGACCTGGATTACTTTGGAATCGACTGGTCACGCTTAACCCATAAGCGACGTCTGGGCGAGTACACAACATCGCATACATAATGGACCCAATAGCCGAAGCATAAGGCGTATTGTCCATTTCATCTTTCTCAGTCTGTGTTTGTGGACACTGACTCTTCGAAAGATTCAGACCATGTCTGACTGGAAGATATCCTCTTTTAGAATTCTCTAAATGGAATCTTTCCAGGACTTTATCGATGTAAGTACTCTGGCACAGCCCAAGAAGCCTCTTAGATCTATCCCTGTAGATCTTTACACCTAATACATAGGCTGCTTCTCCTAAATCTTTCATCTGGAAACATTTCCTTAACCATGCCTTAACAGCATGCAGTTCAGGAATATCATTTCCAATGATTAAGATATCATCGACGTAGAGGACTAGGAAAGTAATTACGCTCCCACTAAACCTTTTATATACACACGGGTCATCTTCGTTCTTGATGAAACCAAATTCACTGATTGATTCATCAAAACCAATATTCCAGCTTCTTGATGCTTGTTTAAGTCCATAAATGGACTTCTTTAACTTGCATATTTTATGACGATTTGATGGATTAGTGAAACCTTCAGGTTGTGTCATATACACATCCTCTTGCAAATTTCCATTAAGGAAAGCAGTCTTCACATCCATCTGCCAGATCTCATAATCATAATATGCTGCTATCGCCAAAAGAATCCGAATAGACTTAAACATGGCTACAGGTGAGAAAGTTTCATCATAATCTATCCCGTAGATTTGTTTGAAACCTTTCGCAACTAGCCTGCCTTTATAGGTAACCACGTTACCATCCATGTCAATCTTCTTCTTGAAGATCCATTTACAGCCTATAGGGATAACTCCCGGAGGCGGATCAACCAAATCCCATACTTGGTTATCTGACATGGAGTCCATTTCGGCTCGCATAGCTTCAAGCCATCTAGCTGAGTCCGGTCCACTGACCGCATCCGCATAAGTGAGGGGTTCATCATTATGAATGATGTAGACTCCGTCATAGCGATCAGGCTGTCGACGGATCCTTCCCGATCTTCACGGTTCCCGTGATATCTGAGCCTCAGATTGTTCAGTAACCTGTTCTACCGGCTCAGGCTCATCCAACTGTGCTTGACTACTTTGTCCTTCCTCTGGATTCTCATCCAGCTTTATTTCTCTCCCACTGGCCTCTTGCAGAAGAAACTCCTTCTCAAGAAAAATGGCCGTCCGAGCAACAAATACCTTGTTCTCCTTGGGATCGTAGAAATAATAACCCTTAGTTTCCTTAGGGTAACCGACAAAGATACATTTGTCAGATCTGCTCTCTAGTTTCCCAGAGGCGAGCTTTTTGACATAAGCCTCGCAGCCCCAGATCTTAATAAATGTCAAGCTAGGCTGTTTCCCATACCATAATTCAAATGGGGTCTTTGAAACTGCCTTGGATGGCACTCGGTTTAGTACCTTTGCAGCTGTCTCCAGTGCAAATCCCCAAAAGGAGTAAGGTAGAGTAGCCTGACTCATCATAGAACGAACCATATCTAGTAAGGTTCTGTTCCTCCTTTCGGATACACCATTCCATTGCGGTGTTCCTGGCGGAGTGAGCTGTGAGATAATCCCACACTCCTTTAGATAGTCAGTAAACTCTCGACTTAGGTATTCTCCACCTCGATCAGAATGAAGTGCCTTGATATTTCGGCCCAGCTGATTTTGTACTTCATTCTTGAACTCTTTGAACTTGTCAAAAGATTCACTTTTATGTCTCATTAAATAGACATACCCATATCTACTGAAATCATCAGTAAAGGTAATGAAGTATTGATAGCCACCTCTGGCATGTTTACTAAATGGCCCACACACATCACTGTGTATAAGGTCAAGTAAACCTGAAGCCCTTTGACCTTTATTAAGAAAAGGAGACTTCGTCATTTTGCCTATTAAACAAGCTTTGCATGTATCAATCTCCTCATAGGAGAATGATCCCAGCAGTCCATGATCATGCAACCGCTTAATGCGCTTCTTGTTAATATGGCCTAAACGACTATGCCATAGCAAGGTGCTGTCATCAGCATACTTGGCTTTCTTATTATCAATGTTTTGTATAGAACATTCCATGTCCAACATGAATAACCCATTGCTAATTGATCCAGTAGCATAAACAATATTATCTAAAGATAAAACACACTTTGAAATATTGCATTCAAAGGAAAACCCTTTCCTGACAAGAGCAGGAATAGAGATAATATTCTTGGTAATGCTAGGAACAAAATAACAATTGTTTAATTCTAATACAAGTCCAGATGGTAATGAGATGTAATATTCTCCTACAGCAACAGCAGCAACCCGTGCCCCGTTTCCAACTCGTAGGTCCACCTCATGCTGTCCCACCTGTCTTCTTCTCTTGAGTTCCTGTACATTTGAACAAATGTGAACTCCACATGCAGTGTCTAACACCCATGAAATAGAAGAAGAAAACATGACCTCAGTCACATAAATACCTGAGCCAGAAGCGATGCTTCCCTTCTTGTCTCCTTGGAGCGCTTTACAGTCCTTTTTCCAGTGACCCAGCTGGCCACAGTGGAAACATCTGTACTCCTTCGACCGCTTAACCTTTTGTTTCAGCGCCTTGTTGTAGTTCTTGACTGGGGCTTTGCCCTTCTTCCCCTTCTTCTTGTTCCTAGAAGGAACCATTAAGACAGAGGTTGAAGGCTTTCCCTTCAGAGTCTCCTCAGTAGTCAAGAGCATATTCAGCAATTCTGCCGGAGTACAGTCGATTTTGTTCATATTAAAGTTAATGATGAACGCATCGAAAGAGGGCGGTAGAGACTGCAGAATAATATCTACAGCAAGCTCCTGATTGATGGTATGTCCCAGTTTCTCTAGAGCCTCCTTGTGCCCAATCATCTTGAGCACATGAGCTCCCACTGGACTCCCTTCAGCCAGTTTGCTCTGAAAGAACAGCTTGGTCAAGTTATAGCGCTCAGTCCTCGCCTGTGCAGCATACAGCATCTTGAGGTTTGCTATAATTTCTATAGCAGACATATCCTCATGCTGACGCTGCAGCGGTGGCGTCATAGACGCTAGCATCAGGCAAGCGACATCAATGCTATCGTTGACATGCTTTTCATAGGCTTCCCGAACCGCCCTTGCGGCGTTCGGAGCGGGTTGAGGCGGTATCGCCGTCTCGAGGACATACAGTTTCCTCTCTGCCTTAAGAACAATCTTAAGGTGTCCGTACCAGTCTGAGAAGTTTGGCCCAGCAAACTTCTCCCTTTCCAGTAGGGATTGCAAATTGAAGTTCATGGTGTTCGTTGCTGCAGGAATCTACAACAATGCAAGAACAGCAAGGTCAGTATCAATGTATAGAATCAATCCAGGACTTAAGAAAGATTCTTTTTCTCACTATTTTATCTGACTGAAAAATCCATTAAAACAGTCCGAAAGAGTAACACTCTTTTAGTGAGATGGGATCCAGATTTCATACTTGGTCTCCGCGTCCCGCTCAGGCGAGATAAGATGCACAGAGAGTACAAGCACTAATTTCTGGTAGGCAGTCCCTGCCAATCGCCAACCCGTGCGATTCCCCTTCATCTGGGCAATCCAGCAGACTGTGCCAACTGAGTTGGTACAACACAGCCTCTGATCCCACAGATGGCTGCCTCCATATAGCTCACATATGCTCAGTATGTAGCCTACATGGTCAAGCTGACCTGACCTACTCCCTGGACCACCACGTGCTATGCTGAGCAACGAGAAGCGATAAATCCCTTCTCTGTAACACGCAGGTGTAATCCCGCACCGTCTGAAGATAGATGGACGTGCCCACTGAGTGGGTACAACACGGCTCCAACGATAGTCAGAACAGTGAGGTTTCGCGTCAGAAGGCTTTCGAGCTTGATATTTTAGCGTTGGATTTTAACGGTCTTTTATCTTCTTAACTATCATGCAATTCCTATGGTGATAGCAGAAGATAAATAAATCATGCAATTCTTATTATTAGACAATAAAAGAAAGCATGCATCTTATGCGGTAAACGCCCATGAAACCTAAGTAAGACCTTAATTAACTTAAGTCTTCACTTGCTTTTCTTCATGGGGCTTTAGCTGCTCATTTGGCCCATACCAGGGCCCAAGCGCCATCTGCAGCTTAGGTGCGCCCACCAGGTACATGCGCCAGGTCCCAGAGTCGAACCCTGGACCTCCCGTCTGGTCAAGCCACTGCTGCATGCGCCTCTGCCAAGTGTGCTCTGTGCTCTTGTCTGACTAATTTACAAATTAATCTATCTAGACAAGATTGACTCGCAGGTCAATTACATTTTATAAATTAAATGCAATGTGATGCGCAGATCACAATATAAAAATAATTTACAAAATTAACCAGGCATGCACGCCCCAGCACAGCACACATTAAACACGGGCAGCCCACATAAGATTAAATAAACAAGCAAATGGCATCAATCATCATGTGATCCAATCAAGAAATTAAATTTTTTTTTGAAAAAAACCCCATTGGCATCAATTTTAATTTCCTTATACGCCCTACTACCTTACAACGGTCCATTACTAGGGATCCACTCATCAGTCCTAGTCAGATCCACTGCCCTTACATGCACCAAGTCCTAACTGACTTGAGTCGACCCAGTGGTCAACTATGCATGCGCCATGGGCTGAACGACCACAATGAGGTCTGGCAAGCGGGTGTGACCCCGGGCCTAACTCATGTGCGTTCATAGGTTGTCTCAATCAGACATCGCTACACGCCTGTCCGCAATCAACCTATAGCCACCACGTGCTTGCGCACAGGTGCTATCTGGTCAACCCATCTAGGCTGTCAGATAGTCTGATCAGACTGGTTGGATCTAACCTAGAGGATGACTTCAACCCTAATAACCCGTCTAAGGGTTTAAAGTAAGGCCTTAGATCTAGTGAAGGTCGCGCAAGTGATATAGATTTTTGATAAAACCTAAGATGCGCCAACAAGTAAAATAAACAAAAACAAGTTTCGGCATGAAACAAGTTAACAGGTATTTTCGCATGTTGATAACCCTAGATCTAAATATTTGAAACATGGATCACAAAACATGTAGCAATCATATAAATCATGCATTAAACCTTCCTCTGATACCAATTGAAGGTTCCCACTGGGGGGGGGGGGCGAAACCCTAAAGCATGCGCAAGGATAAAATGGCATAGGCGGAATCTAGGGTTTCCTTAGGATCGAATAGCATGCATTATATGATCAACTATCGAAAACTTGAATAGATAAGAAAAAAAATTCTCACCATTGTCATCACTTGGATGGTGTCTTGGAATCAAAGACCAAAAGAGATCTTCTCCAAAGCGACGCACACAATTGATGTCGCCTACTCCCTTTGGCGTTCCTTGTGCTAGCAAGGTCCCAAAGCGTTCTTTGTCGAATGGAAAGGATGAAGAGCTTCTCTGCTTGGCGATTTCTTTTCCTCTTCTTTTCGTCAACCTCTTCACCACACGAGTGTCAAGAGACCAGAGGAAAGGGGGCAAGAGGCGAGAGAGATTAGCGTCGTGAGAGCCAACGTGAGAGGTGGTCACGAATGTGACATGCTATCTAAAAATAGCAAACACCATCTCCACTTGCGACCATGCATTACCCCAATCGCAATTGCCTCTTTAATTGAACCATACGCTCATTCAATGAGCTGGTTCAAATTGATTTGGTTCAATAACCAAATAAACCAAGCAACTAGTCCAGATCATAATAAACCCCTAAGGCTTAAGATCTGACCTCTCACTTCTTGATGCTTCTGATCTGAGGGATCTAGCATCCATTCTCTCGATCGAAGCTTACCGATCTCAAGCCCTAATCAATCAAACATGATCAGACCATATCTCACTCACAATCAGAGATTAAATCCATTTAAACTGAACCCAAACAATTCAGTCCACACGATCTGACTTAAGTAAGCCATATCATCAAACTGTGCGACCCTGAGGGTTTCCTTTAAATGTCGGTAGCGATAACTTACGTTATCATGATCAGTGAGGGGTATCTAGCAACACATCACTGTCTCCCAATATAAAGGAAAGAGTCTTCCAAGACTACACCCAAATCACAGCACAAGTGTGAATCAAACTCACAAGGCATACATGATTCCTTTGTCACTGGATGTTCTTATTGGACAAGCGTGTCAAGCCTGTAACTCCAATATGATGAGCATGATTAGATCAGATGAACACAGTCACCTGGGTATGGCCATACACTTTCTCAATCATCTCATCCAGGGGGGCCCCTTTTGAACATCGCACTCCAATCAAGGAGATGGCAATCCTTTGTCTATCACTAGTGCCCTAACCTGACTCAAGCTCATTATCCAAGATAGTCTATAATCATTATGTTTCAAATGATATTGAACTAACTCAAAACAATGACAATCATCATTTAGAAACACAAGCGATCTCAAGTCAGAGGACATGTGCCACTTGTTACAATTAAGGATTATTCACATTGTGACAAGCAATTGAATATCCTAGTAGGGTCTGTCCAGTACATCCAATGTACCCATGAGTCTACATCTTATTCCATGCTCGAAGCATCCTATAAGATTAGAACACATATTAGTCTCAATCATATCAAGGCTGTCTCATGTTCACCAAGATATATCGACTAAGGACAAAAGTACATGTCAGCCTAGCTGAACAGCTTTGAGACATTATTCAGAAGCACACTTATTGCAGCAGACAATGTAACAAACTGAATAACAACCATTGCCTTTATAAACAAAAGAGTTTATACATGATACTGATACAATCCCAAGGCCTCAAACATTAGCCTTAAGGGCATACCCCAACAAGTTTCAAGTTGTGCGACCCTGTAGGCTCCTCTGATGTTGGCAGTAATGAACTCAAGTCATCAAAAGCAGTGAGTGGCACCTAGCAGTACATCGCTGCTACCCAAGTCTTCGGAATGGATATCAACATCGACATCCCCATCATCGCAACAAGATACCGATGCATTACAGTCTCTTTGCCGAACTGATATCCGATTGGACAAAGTGTGTCACTACTTTGTTTTCACCCAATCTCATGGTCATGACTAAATCAGGCTTTTACCTAGGTATGGCCATTCACTTTTAGTCAGGCAACCATAGGGGGGCCCCATGGATATCAAGCTTCCCGTAGGAAGGGGCAAATCCTATGTCTGTCCATTGATCTTCTCATATCGGTCGTGACATACCCAATGACAACTGTTATGACCTCCCAACTACGGCTAGGTGTTAGGTTGTATCAAAGCATGTCCCTAACCATATAGAAGAGTCAATGACCTCAAGTCAAGGGATCAATGCATCTCCTGTCACTTGTGAGGTTAACTCATGACACCAAGTTACAGCCTCACAGCGGGTCGGTCCAGTATATCCACTACTGATATACACATATGCTTGCGTTAGCACCCCATGCCTAACCAGCTCATATACCAGTCTCACATGTACCAAAGTTGTCCCTTATCCACTCAGGTACTTACTGGGGACACACTGTTTGAGCACAGATCCAATCTGTCTCCAGGGACATTATTATCCATGTACATAATCGCATATGTAAACATAGCATAATAACGACAATGCCAGAATGATATATTAAATATCAATGTCAAGTAGTACAATATGGATCAACAATGGGTCCAAGGGAATATACACCAACACTACCAGGGTGCATATAAGAATCTAACTTTTTTGCAAGAGTACACAATGAATTATTTTCATACTTACCTTGTGGCATATATATCTCACCTCTTTCAGTTGCCCAAGAGTTGTGATTAAAAGACATATTCAAATCTATCAAGAAATGAAAGATTATTCAACACCAATCAATCAAGCAAAACCCTTTTTTTTCAGAATATATAAAAAAATAGAAAAATATAAAACACAAGCAAATTCATAAATTTCTGAAATAACAATACTGTCACAACTTGTGAAAATCCAAAACCTGCAAAAATAGAAAACAAAGTTAAATCTAAAACATATAAAACTTAGTCTAGCAATACTGACAACTATTTTGATATTAACAAAACAAAGTTAAATCTCCAACGTTCCGATCCTTGCTTTCGCACAAGATCTCCACGTTTGACAAATAGACTCGATCTATAGATTCATGTTATAATCATGGCAATTAATTTACTAGAACAGATCAAATTAGATCTAACCTAAGGAAGGGATCCTAACATGCAATTCTAGGGTTCCAAGTTCTCAAGCAAATCACCTTTCAGTCTCATTGCGAAAACTCTAAAAACATAATTAGTAACATGGACTTATGGAGAGTCTAAGCACAATCCATCACAAAAGTAAAATTATCATAGCAAAAATTATCATGACGAAAATAGAAGAGATATCTAATCATTAAGAATCAAGGGGATTACACCCCATGTCCCAAAAGAGTGTTAAGCTTGCATGAAGGAAAAAATACAATGAATCATAATTTAGAACAATTAGAAATCAGAGAAGGAGAAAAAAACAACGTTACAACATAAGTGTAATGTAAATTACACCCGTAATTTCGTGATGAACAGCGCTGTCACCGCTGTGTTGTTGATTCCTCCTCCGATCGGACTCCAAACGCTCTGAAACTTCTGTGGTGTCTTTCTCTCCTCTAGGCGAAGCTTTTGAGTGAAAATCATCGCCTGAGGTGCCCTCTATGCCTCTCAGCGTGAGGCCAAACCCTAGCCGCCTCTCTGGCGATTTCTCCCTCAATACTAGATAAATATTCTCCCTTCTACTTCGAGCGTCTTCGCCTCTTAAAGACAAGTCCGCCACAATTTTCTGATTTCAATTTGGAGCTCTAGATCAAAAGTTATGGCCCCCGCAAGATTCGGACTCATAAAAATTACGTTTTTGACTGGGAATTACGGCAGTGTAATATGTTACGGCACTGCCGTAAAATAGCTTGAGTGTTCTGTTCTAGAGACGCTGGGAAATACGGTACCATAATATCGTTTATGGCAGTGCCATAATTTCAGGTGAGTTCTCTGGTCTGAAGTCTTCACAAAATACGGCACCGTAAACTTCTTCACGGTGGTGCCATAAAATCGGTTGAACACTCTGGTCTGAAACGCTGGAAAATACGGCCCGTGTAATTCTTTACGGCAGTGCCATAAAAGACAAGGCCTTGCCTTTCTTCTCCTCATTCTGAAGTTGCAACATGTCCTTCAACATGTGAGGTGGCCCTCCACATGAATAGCACCTATTATTCCTGATCATATCCATCTTTAATTTCAGTTCCTTGGTCAAGCCTTTCGGCTCAACACACTGAATATCAACTTTAGCAGGATTGAGCTCAACCAATTCATCAAAGAGCTGCCTTAGATTAAAATAATTTCAGAGGCACTCTTCGATTCATATCACCCTTTAAATTCAAGTGATATGTTGGTTAGCATCCTCCAAAGTATCAACCTGATGCTTATCATAAGCATCCCTCTCAGCCGCTGAGGCTGAGCATGGAAGTGGCTCAGGAATAAGACGCTCAAGAACATAAAGCTTCCTCTGGAGCTTGAGAACGATTCTCAAGTTCATATACCAATCCAGTAAGTTGGATCCAACCAACTTATCCAGGGTAGATCGCAGTGACCAACTGCTATTGTTCATAGCCATTGTTATACAACAACCAAGAAACAGCAGATTAGTACTACTTCGAGTCATTTAAACTGGACTTGCCTTTTAAATGACCATGGCTCCCACTATTTTTAATCGAATTGACAACCCACAAAGTCAATCGAGAAATCCAAGATTTCCTAGTGAGATGAGATCCTCATTCCACACAGAGCTTCGCGTCCCACGAGGGTGGGATGAGATGCACAAAGTGACCCATGTTTCCTAAGGTGGGCGCGCTGGCCGATTGCTCCAAGCAATTCCCCTTATTGAGACAGTCCAGGCATTTCATGTCCAGCGAGGGCTGGATACAACATGAAACCCTTACCTCTCAACGATGCCTCTAGACTTTCACCATGTGCCCAGCACATGTGAACTTCTAGTCAAGTCCATCCCTAACCGTTATGCCCAGGGCCAACGAGTTTCCTTGTGAAGGCACGCCCAGGTTAAAACTGGACAGGGGAAACCATTGCCACCACGCACTTTCTAAAGCTAAGTGGGTGTGTCCCACGAGGGTGGGAAACAGTTCACAACTCCACTGATCGATAGCTTAGTGAGGGCTACGCGTTAGAAGGCTACTAGACTTGATATTTTAATTGAGGGTTTTTGTTTAAGGTCTCATCATCTCAGTTTTATCTTATGTCTATCATTACAGGCATGCAATCCTATGGTGATAACATAACGATAAAACATCACAGGCATGCTTTAGCTTTTGTAAAGAAAGCAATAAAAGGATGATGTGATCATAGCCCATTCAAGACATTGAACCAATCCATGCCAAAAAGGGGTTCAACTCTTGACCTAGGATTCAAGCCCCAAGATTAGACCTAGCCTAGCCGACCTCTAGCTCTATCTTCAAGGTTGGCTCCAAGGTCATTCTCCCATGGTTTAGCTCTCAAACCCTAGGGGTACACCCACAAGGTTCGGCCAATGCCATGGTCTTCCTCCAAGGAAGGTGCGCCATTTAGCAAGCCACAAGAGGGATAGCACACAAGCACAAGGCTCGGCCAAACCCTAACTTGCGCCCCCATGCAAGGATGTGCCACCTTTGAAGCTTGTTGCGCCATCATGCAAGGATGCGCAACCAAGCAAGCATGCACCTTTCTCCAAGTAGATGCGCCACCCTAATCTTCTTCTTAGTTAAAAGCAAAAAAGAAAAGCGGCACGCAGGCCTCACAAGGATACATCACAGGCAAGCTAAGGGGCTTGACATATGACCACAACATCATGCACAATCAAGTACTTACTCATGCAATTCTACATGCTCAATGAAAAACATAAAATCTGAAATTTTACTTTTTCATAAAACATGTCTCTCTTCCTTCCCTTCATATCACAAATCTTTGATTCTAAGTTTCTCTGAGGAGTCTACAAGAGGCATACCGGTTGCCCTCCTTGCAATCCCTAACTTGCTAGGATAAGGGCAATCACCCAGTCCATGCCCTATTCTAACAAGTCTCTCAAGATAGGTCTATCCTATTATGAGAGGAGAAATTTTCTCTTCCACATATGGGTCTATCCCATCACATGAAGAGAGCAAAGAACCACAAGAAGTTAATTAGAAGTAAGAAACAAGAGACCTACAATTTTTCTACTTAAAGAAAAATCATGCGCCAACATCTATGCAATATGCGAAAATGTAGATATGGCATGTGAGCATGAAAAGCATGAAAGAACATCGTTCGAGGCTCGCAACCTAGCTCTGATACCACTGTTGGGAAACCCCGGGGACATTTTACAATTTTTCAGAGCCATGGACATACATTTTACGCAGCGGAAGAATGTCCCCGAAACAGGCTAGTCCCAAAAACCCAGTGAAGATCTCTTGCGAGGGGGTCGACACGATGTGATAGTAAGTACCTTGAAGCAATTAGAAGCCGATGTCGATGAAGGCGCCCAAGTGTTCGCCCTCTGCAGTCTCGCACACACGGATTCCTCAAGTTTTCTTCTTCCTCGCCCGGTGCTAGCCTCGGGAAGAAGATCCATGCCTTAGGAGAGTCCTCCAAGCAACTTGCGCCACCACCAAGATGTGATGCGCCAAGGAGATGGAAGAAGAAGACAACGCCGCAAGCCTTCTTGTTCCTTTGCGCCAAGGAAAGGAAGAGAAGAAGCATGCTTGCGCCCTTGATGGAAGAAGAAGAGCTCTAAGCTCTCCAAGCCGTCGCCCTCTAATGCTTTACGCCTCCAAGGAATTAGCATCATCGCTAGAGAGGGGGCGGCAAGGGCTTATTTATAGGAGGAAGAGGCGGTTAGGGGAGAATGGCAAGTGTTGACAATTAGGGCATGATTCTAGGAGATTATCCAATCAATTATATTGATTAAATCTCCACTCCCATATGCGCCTAAGACTTGCCAAAGCAAGCATCAGCCATATGCGCCCATATCATGCCATATGAGGCATTAATCCCATCCATGCGCCTAGACCTAGTCAAGGCAATATGATTGATTGCCTAATGTGGCTTGGGCGCAAGTCCTAATCCAATTAGGACTCTAATTATGTTAATAATCAGCCCACAATTGTCAAACACAATCCAATCAATTATCTTGTGTGATTTAATCAAATCCAATTTGATTTAATCACCTAGGAGATACCAAACAAGGCATAGGCGCAAATTCTAGTTCAACTAGAATTCCATATGCGCCTATCCCATTAATTCATCCCCATTATACCCTTCAAGCCTCATAGCCCTTCAATACAACTTATTAGCAAGCCCAACTAAGCAATGGGCCAAGCCCAAAGTCCATTATGCATGTTAACCAAGCTATTGGATCCAATCCAATTTAACCCATGGCTAAATGAGGCTAACCATGGTTAATTTGATCGATATGCCAAAAATGGAAGTTGACCCCAATAAGTTTCTTCCATCTCATCAGGCCCATTGGCGCTGATGAAATCTCCCAAATAGATCAGAGTTATCCAATAACTCGATCTAAAGGCTACCCGATCAATATGAAAACTCGAGTATCAAGGTGTGCGACCCTGTAGGTTCCTCTAACGCTGGCAGTGCTGACCAAAGGTCATCACAAGCAGTGAGTGGCACCTAGCAGTGCATCGCTGCTACCCAGGTTATTGGAATGGATATCGACATCGACATCTCCATCATCGCAACTAGGTACAGATGCATTACAGTCTCTTTGCCGTACTGATATCCGATTGGACAAGTGTGTCACCACTTGTTTTCATCCAATCACATGGCTATGACTAAAACAGGTTCTCACCTGGGTATGGCCATACACTCTCAGTCATAGAACCATAAGGGAGCTCCATGGATATCACACTTCCCTAAGGAAGGGGCAAATCCTATGTCTGTCCATTGACCTTCTCATATGGGTCGTGACATGCTCAATGACAACCGTTATGACCTCCCAACTACGGCAAGGTGTTAGGTTGCATCAAAGCAAGTCCCTAACCATATAGAATGGTCAATGACCTCAAGTCAAGGGATCAATGCATCTCCTGTCACTTGTGAGGATAACTTATGACACTAAGTCATAGCCTCACAGCGGGTCTATCCAGTATATCCTCCAATGATATACCCATGTGTCTGCGTTAGCACCACGTGCCTAACCAGCCCACATACCAGTCTCACAAGTACCAGAGTTGTCCCATATCCACTCAGGTACATCGACTGGGGACTATAGTTTGAGCACAGATCCAATCTGTCTCCAGGGACATTATCATGTAAGTACACAATCGCAGGTGTAGACAAACAATGATAACGACAATGCCAGAAAGATATATATTAATATCAGAGTCAAGTAGTACAAAGATGGACCAAAACTAGGTCCTAGGGCATATACACCAACAGCATGGATCCTTGGGACCGGAATATGTTTCGGGTGTAATGCTTCCGCTGCGTCCTGGGACTGCAAAAATTTTAAATTACACCCGGTATTCCCTAACAGTGGTATCAGAGCTACTTGCGAGAAACACAAGGTGTATGTTTGCTTGTATGAAAAATTGTTGAAAAATTTTTCTTCTATCCATGCGCGTTTCACGTAGAAATCATTTTTCATCTAAACCTCTCTTTTCAATTTATGGCCGAAATTTGATTTTATTTTATGTTTGATTTAACCGAAGGCGCACGTAGTTTTGTCAAGTAGGACGGGCATTGTGTCTTCGGACTGGCCGGGTCTCTTGATCTGACAAAACTGCCAGCCGATAGGGTCTATGAAATCATCATGGAACTTGATCTAAATTTTGGCATAAATTTGGTTAAGAGAGTGCTTTGGATGATGTTGGCGCATAAGGTGCTAAAATTTGATTTTTCTGGATTTTCAAATTTTACATGCGCCACTTGATTGGGTTGATATGGTCATAGCGAGTGCCCTCCTGTGTTGTGATGTGGAAGCATGTTTCCACTTGTGATGAATGCTTGTAAAATCTCTTTCTACCTGCGTGTGGTTCTCTCCCTATCTTGTTGTAAAGAATTTTTCATCTTGTTTAGAATAGATGTAGAATTATATGATAGGTTAAGACTTCATCTTGACAACAAGGAGTGTTCTTCAATCGGAATCTGAGTGGCGCTAGCTTTGGAAGCGTGGTGATGGACTTGCGGCTGAAGGAAGGACACATGCTTTCGGCCTCTGGCATGGGCTGATCTACTTTAGGGACTAGCAACCCTTGGATGCACGATAACATGTCACATGGCTCGTGACAAGTTATGTGTATGAAAAGGGCTATGACCATATCGACCAAACTAGCATGCCTATGATGGTTTATTATTTTGTCCATAGCATGCCTGTGATGTTTTTCCTTTGCTGCCATAACCATAGGAAAACTGCATGTTAGAAAAGAATAAAACAAACATGCAAAAAATCTCAATACAATATCAAGTCGATAGCCTTCTAACGCGTAGCCCTCATCAAACTATCGATCGGTGGTGTTGTGAACTGTTTCCCACCCTCGTGGGACACACCCACTTATCTTTAGAAGGTGTGTGGTGACAAAGATTTCCCCAGTCCAGTTTTAACCTGGGCGTGCCTTCGCAAGGAATTCGTTGGCCCTGGGCATAACGGTTAGGACCAAACTTGACTAGTTTTTCATATGTCACTGACATGATGAATCACTAGAGGCAGCTGTTGAGAGGATAGGGTTCTGTGTTGTATCCAGCCCTCGCTAGACACAGGGCCCCTAGTCTGTCTTAACTAAGAGGAGTTGTGCACGGCACAATTGGCTGGTATGCCTACCTAAGGAAACATGAGTCACTCTGTGCATCCCAACTCACCCTCGTGAGTCACGGAGACCTCATGTGAAATTAGGATCCTACTCACCTCTTTCCATGTTGAGTTTGAGAGTTCTCAACTTGTTTTGGAAGTAGTGGGAGCATAGCATTTAATTTAAAGTCCTTGTTAAATGCTTTATCATAGTACTTATTTTACTTATTTGCTTATTGTAGATGGCATCTCCTGATCTAAGATTGAAACTTTATAAAAATAAATTGGATGGGACAAATTGGACAAATTGGTTCAAAATTTTGTCCAAGATACTGGAACAAGAGAATAAGGTGCATCTTCTTGAAAGACCACCATCCCAGCCCAGTGTGTATTTCACTACTGAGTGGGAGTGGAATGTCTATCTTGAACATTGTGAAGATAACAAATAGTACACTACTCTTGTCTTAGAGTGCATGACCCCAGAGGTCAAAGTTGAGTATGGTGAGATGGGGATTTATGATCTTATCATACATCTCAAAGGTCTCTTCACACCATGCTCTATAGACAATGATCAGGAGAGTTCTGTTGGATCTTCAGAGTGTATGCCTAAATCTGAGCATGACCATGGTTCTGTATCTTCGAAGCTAATACTTTGGAAGACTGGGAATGCATGGGTATTTCGAAGAGGGTTAATGGCCAAGAAGAGTATGACAAAGAAGAAGGGATGTAATCCATCCGCTTCAGGTATTGTGTTACCAAGGTCTTTATGTCTACTTCTTATTCATGGGTACTAGGTACCGCATGTGAGGCTCCCATATGTTTTACATGTGCAGGAGCTCAAAAGAAGTAGGACGATTAGGCTTGATGGGATCGACTCTCGGGTCAGGGACGGAGCATTGGATGCTGCTGTTGATATCATCTCACTGCCTTGAAGACTTTATCTAGAACTTTATGTATCAGCTTATGTATTAGAACATCATTCCTTTTGGAAAGGATTTCAATTTGAAATAATAAATGATATTTTATTTAAATAGATGTTCTATTGAAGTGATACAGTTTGTGGTTCTATATGTAACACAAGATCAGATCCAATGATTCAATAAACACCCTCTTATACCATTGTCTCTTGAACCATAGAACAATGGTCACATCCAAAGGTCCATGGACTATTGGGATCATTATCCTTTTAGGATTATGATACATGTGAGCCTAGTTCAAAGGAACAATGTGACAGATGCTGCCTTCACCATAAAGGGTGGAAGGAGTAGTGGCTTGTTGGATCTATTACACAACAATGTAAGTGGACCCATGTAAACAAGCACTAAGAGGAGTTATATACTTCATTAGGTGTGGGTATGCCTCATACAACCCAAGAACTTTGGAGAAATCCAAGAAGTTCAAAATGAAGTACAGAATCAAATTGCAGGATCTATTAAAGCACTTTGATTGGATCAAGGTGATTAGTGGAGAATTTGACGACTGTCCTAAGAAGTGTGGAGTTATCTCACAGCTTACTTAGTACACCACTGTGTGGTGAATTTCGAAGAAAGAAAAAGGAACACATTGGATGTGGTTCCATCTTTGAATAGTCATGCAAATATACTACTATGATGTCATGCAAACAGATGCACTGCCACTCCATAAGAAAGTATCTGAATTAGGTTTTGAGTTGCGAACTGCAAATATCCCATTTCTTCAATGGAATTGGGAATGTAATGTGCAGTGATTCAAAAGTATGTGTTTGTGGTGCACTGTAGAGTGCTAATTCTATCCCAAAGAGAACAAAATATTTGTTGCTCAAACTGCTGTCTCTCTTGAGAAAATATTTCTTTTAAAAGAAGCTAGTGGGAGTAGATTTGATTGGGACAAGGTCCAGAATCAACCATAATATAATTAGACACAGATGGAGAGCAAAATCTCACATACAGTTTGAAAGTCAACCTAAGGTTCAAGTAACACAGGAACCACATAAGTCTGGATCGATTCGATATGTTGAGCATGACGAATTTTTCATCAAGGATAAACCTAAGACTTATGAGGAAATGGAAGCGGTCGGTGGACCAGATTCCAAGAAATGGCTAAGGCCCATGAGAACCATAATGGACTCCATGTCTACTAATCAAGTCTGAGACTTGGATGAGCTGCCAAAGGGGTAATTCCCATAGGCTGTAAATAAATCTTCTAGGAAGATAGACATGGAAGGTAATATTGTTACCTTGAAAGGCAAGCTAGTGAACAGAAATCTCAGGCAAATCCACTGGGTGGATAATGATGAAATTTTTCACCAATAGCTGAGTTTTAAGTCCATTAGGAATCTGCATGTTGTAATTGCATGATCTGTTATGGCGTGTTGTTATGAAAACTGCCTTTCTTGCATGGACGTCTGAAAAGATATCTATAAGGAAATAGCCAGAAGGTTTTCATATCAAGGCTATAAAGATATGCATGGTGTTATGCAAGCATGTTTAAAAGAGCCTGTGTTTACAAGAAGATCAGTGGGAGCACCATAATAGTTCTTGTTCTAGAAGATTGATAATATTCTCCTCACATGGAATGACATCTCAACTCTTCACATGGTGAAGACGAGACTTGAGAAGTATTTCGAGAAGAATGATCTAGGGAATGATGCCTACATCCTAGGCATGAGGATCTATAGATAGAGATCCAAGAAAGTCATTGCCCTTTAGTCAATCTATGTTCATCCAAGAGTTTCTGGAGAGGTTCATACTGGGTAATTCCAAATATTGATACCTTCCAAAGAGATATATGGTCAAACTCACAAAGATGCTATGTCCTGTGACACAGCTGGAGAGTAGTAACATGGGTCTATAATCTTGATACAATAGGTACAAGATAGATCATGTTTTATGCAAAGTGCACAAGACCATTTGTGGCAAATGCTTGGAGCATAGTCAGTGAGTTTCAATCAGATCCTAGTGTTTGACACTGGACAGTTGTGGAAACAATCCTTATATATATACTTGGGAAATATAAAGGATTGAGGTCTAGTCCATGACAGACAAGAAGAATTTTGTGTACATGGGTACACTGATATTTCGTTCTAGTCTAATGACCACAGCCAGGATTTGCGCTTTGCCTTGTTGTGGTGTTGTGTGCTGGAAGAGCACTATGCAAACCACAGTGGCAAAATTCTACAAATAAGGCTGAGTACATTGCAGCTTCTTGTGGCAGCCAAGGAAGCAGCTTCATTTATTTGAACTTGATTTAGTTCATGGTGCTTGATGGTCCAGTATAGTTCTTACTGGGGCCATAGCATAAGTGAAGGAACTTAGCGCTCAAGTATGTACTGCAGCATATCATATGATCTTAGAGATCATGGATAAGGATGATGATTAAATTTGTTAAAATAAACATAGATAGCAATCTAGAAAAACCCACTGACATAGCCTCTGGCGCAGCGGAAGCTAAATGGGTCATACTAGAGACATTGGAACTGACTAAACATCAGTTGCCCTTGGTCTTAGTGCAAGTGGGAGATTGTTGGTGTATATGCCCTGCAGACCAAAGTATGGACATGGTCAGGCATTGTTTGAATGTATTTTGATAGAATTATTAGAGGCATGGTCGTTATTATGCAGACTTCTCTACCTGCATTGATTTATTGAGTTGCATATATAATGTCCCAGGAGTTTGGATTGGATCCATTCTCATAAGCTATCCCCAGACAAGGTACCATAGCAGATATGGGACAGCTTTGGTACATGTGAGACTGGTGTATGAGCTGGTTAGGTGCGGGGCACAGTAACGCAGACATACAGGTGCATTGGATGCACTGGAGTGATCCACCGTGAGGATTGACTTGTCTAGTCAACAAGTCAAAATCACATGCAACAGGTTTGCATTGATCCTTAGACTTGAGGTATTCATGTCTAGATTTGATGATGGGTATGCTTTGATACAGTCTTACGTCTCTCCATAATTGGGAGACCAAAACGACTAACATTGGGCATGTCATAAGTCATGTAGAGACATGGATGACCAATAGTAGGATTTGCTCCTTCCTTATTGGAAGCATGATATCCACTCGGGGGCGCCCCACCTTATTGGTGCATGACAGGAATGTGTGGCCACACTTGTTGAGTCATGACCAATGCATTGGATTGATAAACTTGAGACTAATCCAATGGCAGGATATCAGTTTAGGCAAAGGGATCTATAATGCAATGGGAATCCTCGTTGCTTGTTAGGAGTTGTTGCCATAATGACTTCAGTCCTATGACATGGGTAGTAGTGATGTGTTGCTAGATACCCCTCACTACTTATGATGTTTACATCATTGCCATCGTCATATGGATCCTACGGGGTCACACGCAATAGACTCTTGACGTTGCTTTATTCAGAAGCCTTAGGATCAAGTTATTGGATAACTTAGATCAATTTGGAAGATTTCATCAGCGCCAATGGGCCTGATGAGTTGGAAGAAAGTTATTGGAGCCAAACTTCATTTTTGGCAGGTTGACCCGAAATTGACCTTAATTGGTCACATTTGGATTAGGGTTCCATTGGATTGGATCCAATGGCTTAATCAACCCATGCCATGAAGTTTGGGCTAGCTCATTATCTAATGAGGCCCAATGATAAGTTGTCATGAAGAGGGAATTGGCTTAAAAGGGTATAATGGGGAGAAACCCAACCCCATTGGCGCCTAGGGGCATAATGGGGTGTAGGTGGCATAAATTGCTTCCTTTGGACGGAAGTGGCGCCTTCCCCTTCATCCTTTGATGGTATCTTGCCTCTATGGTAAGTGTTGAGGCTGATATGGCTTGAGAACTTTTAGGAAAGTCCTTGGGCGCATATGGTTAGGTTGAATGAGGATTAGGGCAAGGTCTTGGAGACTTTCCTTACCTCATAAACCCTACATGCACCCAATGTCTTACCCTAGCCGAATTCCTCTTACATGTTGCGCCTAGCCCTTTCTCCTTTAATGGTAAGAATGCTTTTGTGGCATATCTTGGGCTGATGTATTGCTTGGGATGCAAGACAAGGTCTTGGCGCATAAGGAAAGGTTGAATGGGTTTAAGGAAATGTCTTGGAGACTTTCCTTGCCACAAACCCTTTCATCCTAGCCATACACTTGTCCTAATCCTAGCCCTTGCCCAAACCGCCTCTTGTCCTATTTATAGGACCTCTTGCCGCCCTTCTTGTGGTTGTTGTTCGAGTGGACAACGTCTTGGAGGGGTGACATATCTCTTGGAGAGACTTGGAGTGCAAGGGGCGAGAGCAACATAGGCTTAGCGCAATCTTCTTCCTTGGAGCCGAAAGTTCTTCCTCTTCCTCTCTTCTTTGGCTCAAGGATTCTTTGTGCTTGGTGGCGTCTTCTTGCCACAAGCCCTCATCGTTCCTTGGCCATATGCGCACCTTGGATGTGGCGCAAGCAAAGAAGAAGAGGGAAGTCCTTGGTGGCATCTTCCCTATCCCCTCCTTGGCGCAAGTTCTCTTGAAGGTGGCGCAAGTGAGGTGAAGGCTTGATTCTCTTACCGAGGCTAGCACCAAGCGTGGAAGGGAGCAACGATCAAGGAGTCAACACGTGGATACTTGTAGAGGGCGAGCACTTGATCGTCTTCAACATGGCTTCGGCAACTAGACAAGCAAAAGAGGTACATCTCTAACACATCCTTGTGTCTTCTCTCTCGCATGGATCCTTGGGACCGGAATATGTTTCGGGTGTAATGCTTCCGCTGCGTCCTGGGACTGCAAAAATTTTAAATTACACCCGGTATTCCCTAACAGGTACCGCCGTAAAATCCATAAAACTCTCAGGAGAAGAAATCAACACAGATTACGGGCGTGAAATAGATTACGGTAGTGCCGTATTTTGCGCAAAAATTTGCTTTCCCTTCAAAAATAAAAGAAAAAATTAATTCTAAAAATAAACTAAAATAAAAGAAACTAAACTAAGACAAAAGTGCTTGGGTTGCCTCCCAAGAAGCGCTAATTTTAGGTCCATAGCTTGACCAAAAATCAATATCATGGTGAAGTAGGTGAATCAGTACCAAAATAGATTGCAAACAATTTTCTACATTTTCTTTGTCCATAAAGCTTAGCCACAAATCCAAAAATCCATAATTGCATATAAATCACAATTAAAGTGGCTTTCTTAAATATGCAGAAATCGAAATCAAAATCAAAATCTTCAGATGAAGGATATTCAATGATCTTCCTAAATTTATCAGAGAGTAAAATCGTCAGTCCTTTCTTCAACTTTATCTTTTCAATCACAATAGGACTTTTATCAAAATATTCAAGCATTGGATCATCATAATAATAGTTATGTCTTTCATTAGATTCCTCAATAAAGCACAAATTTTCAATTAAATCAAAAGGTTGAGCAATAGATATGGGCAAAGCATCAACATGGTGAGATACATCAATTTTTGCAACATTCAAATCATCTACAGGTTCCTCATGTTCATCATCAAACAATTTATCAATATCAAAATTATCAACAAAGTCAAGATGAGACTCTTCAAAATTAATTTCCTCATGCTTCCCCACAAATAATTCATCATTAGAAGAGTCAAAATCAGAATCATATGAAAAATAAGATTTATCAATATATACAATAGGATCAGAGTTAACCTCAAAAGACTTATCATTAATTTCAACAATATCACCAAAATCACAGTGGGGTTCATCAATGTCTATAATTTTCAAACCTTCATCATGTTCATCAGATTCAACCATATATAAATTTACATCAAAATCAGAATTATCATCAAAAGAAGGGTTTTCAATTTCAATTTTCTCAACCTTTTCCTCAAATAAATTATCAGGTAAATCAATATCAAAATTATCAAGATCAGAATGAGATTTATTAATATTCACATAAGGCTCAATCTCAAAACAATCATGATCACAGGGGGAGTTTTCTAAATCAAGCTTTTTAGTATCAAACCCAAATAAACATGCTTTTTGTGCAATCTGGGTTTCTAGCAATTCAGTATTAATAGTCAAAGATTGATGATTTTCCCATCTAGAATACAATTCATAAGATTCTTTAAATGATAAATTGGGATTTAAAAATGGACAATCAGAGGAATAATGATCAAAATATCCACAAATATCACATCTAACTGGAGAAGAAGATTTCTTAAACGTTTTAGTTGCCCATGCACTGTGATAGAAAGATATATCTTCAATTCTATCAAAAACAGATAATCCAACACCAAAGTTCTGTCACAAGTAAATTCACAATTTTTAGAAATTCTCAGTTCTGTCACAACTGTGAAAATCCAAAACCTGCAAAAAGAAAAATAACAAAGTTAAACCTAAAACAAATAAAACTTAGTTTAGCAATACTAACAACTATTTTGATATTAACAGAACTAAGGTCCCCGGCAATGGCGCCAAAAAACTTGATAGGATTCCGCAAGTGCACGGAATTATCAAAGTAATAAAAATATCGATCCACAGAGACCTACGTGTTAAGTACCAAATAGTTGTATTCTCACTAGCTAAGCAATCGAGTATGATGCGAGTAAACAATAGGAAAGCGTGCAAAATAAGAGATAATCAAAGAGAGATACATGGGACTAGGGTTTCATCCATCTTAACTTCAATAATTAGATATATAAAAGGTTCGTCAATCAAATCTTGCTAAAATAAAGACCTAATTTACTTCATAAAAGGATTATCTCACTTTTGTGCAGATAACCACGCAGAGATAAATCCTCACTTTCGCGCAAGATTTATCCCAGGCTAAAGATAAGTAAATCATCAATCAGAGAATTCAAAAATCACTTTCGTGCATCCGAATTCCTGGTTGATAATCTCTAGTGGAGTTTCAAGGATCACTTTCGTGCATCCGAGTCTCTACACTAGTTTTACTCATGGATCTCCAACGTTCCGATCCTTGCTTTCGCACAAGATCTCCACGTTTTACAAATAGACTCAATCTATAGATTCATGTTATAATCATGGCAATTAATTTACTAGAACAGATCAAATTAGATCTAACCTAAGGAAGGGATCCTAACATGCAATTCTAGGGTTCCAAGTTCTCAAGCAAATCACCTTTCAGTCTCATTGCGAAAACTCTAAAAACATAATTAGTAACATGGACTTATAGAGAGTCTAAGCACAATCCATCACAAAAGTAAAATTATTATAGCATAAATTATCATGACGAAAATAGAAGACTTATCTAATCATTAAGAATCAAGGGGATTACACCCCATGTCCCAAAGAGTGTTAAGCTTGCATGGAGGAAAAAATACAATGAATCATAGTTTAGAACAATTAGAAATCAGAGAAGGAGAAAAAAACAACGTTACAACACGGGTGTAATGTAAATTACACCCGTAATTTCGTGATGAATAGCGCTGTCACCGCTGTTTTGTTGATTCCTCCTCCGATAGGACTCCAAACGCTCTGAAACTTCTGTGGCGTATTTCTATCCTCCAGGCGAAGCTTTTGAGTGAAAATCATGGCCTGAGGTGCCCTCTACGCCACTCGGCGTGAGGCCAAACCCTAGCCGCCTCTCTGGTGATTTCTCCCTCAATACTGGATAACATTTCTCCCTTCAACTTCTCTTGTCTTCTCCTCTTAAAGACGAGTCCACCACAAGTTTCAGATTTTGATTTGTAGCTCTGGATCAAAAGTTATGGCCCGCGCAAGATTCAGACTCGTAAAAATCACGTTTTTGACTAGGAATTACGGCAGTGTAATATGTTATGGCACTGCCGTAAAATAGCTTGAGTGTTCTGTTCTGGAGATGCTGGGAAATATGGTACCGTAATATCATTTACGGCAGTGCCATAATTTTAGTCGAGTTCTCTGGTCTGAAGTCTTCACAAAATACGGCACCATAAACTTCTTCACGGTGGTGCCGTAAAATCGGTTGAACACTCTGGTCTAAAACGCTGGAAAATATGGCCCGTGTAATTCTTTACGGCAGTGCCGTAAAATCACAAAAACTTTCTGTTTGGAAAATCACCAAAATACGGCCGTGTTCTTGATAATACGGTAGCCGTGAAAATACGGTACCGTAAAATAGTTTACGACACTGCTGTATTTTGGTTCTTAGCTTCGATTTTTGTGAAATTTATTATGTGACTTCTTCTTGATGATGGGAACTCTTCCATGTATTTGATTTTACTTAAAAACGCCCAAAATAATGCCTTTTTGCCTGAAAATCATGAAAACCCAAAATAGAAGTAGACTTTGCAATATTTGATGGATTCAACATAAAAACAAGTAAAAGATCCTCAATTTAGCATGAAAAGGTATTTAAAATGATACAAAATATACTACATATTTTGGTGTCATCACTATGATAATAATATGAATCTAGGATTGAGTCGAGTTGTCAAACATGGAGATCTTGTACGAAAGCAAAGATCAGAATGTTAGAGAACCATGAGTAAAACTTGTGTTGAGACTCGGATGCATGAAAGTGATCCTTGAGATTCCACTTGTGATAATCAACTTAGAATTCGGATGCACGAAAGCGATCCTCGAGTTCTTTGTTTAATGGTTTACTTATTCTCAGCGTTGGGATAGATCTTGCGCGAAAGCGAGGATTGATCCCTGCATGATTATCTACACGAAAGTGAGATAATCCTTTTATGAAGTAAATTATGTCTTTACCAAGATAAAATTAAACTGACGAATCTCTATTTACATCTAGTCATAGAATTTAAAGTGAATGAAACCTTAGTCCTAGTCTTCTCTCTCTAATATTTCTGTTTTAGTCTTCTATTGCTCACTTGCATACTTTCGATTCACCTAGATAACAAGAAATCAATTATTTAGTACTCAGCAAACTGATGGGGGTAGAAACCACAAGCCACAAAAATACAAATGGAGTCTACAAGTGCCATAGATGAAGACTCGGAGGATCACAAATAAGCTAGCATGCACACTCATAAAGCTAGCTCAAAATAATGGGAAGAACTACTTCAACAACCTCAAGAGGTTCAAGCTTAATAAATTGCCGCAATCAATTCCTAAGCGTGACCTGCATGGACTGCAATAATCAGCCAGCCAATCCACCCACATGAAGATGCGCCAGCTTCAAATCAAACCATCAAAGATTTTAACAAGCGCATGAATGGAAACTTGCAACGTCACATAACAGCCAACAAGGAAAGCTCAACGTGCAGCCACCTTCGCTCAATCCTCAACGTCTCTCCTTCGCACCAACAAGGAAAGAGCAACAGAGGAAGCTTCAACGCCATCTCTGCAGCCGCTCAAAGAAGGAAACATCAACATCTCCAAGCTCCAACGTTCACCTTCAAAACTGCAGCCTATATGTATCACTTACAAGCACGATTGTAAGACACAGAATATTTTGAATGAAAGAAATAGTTTTCTTCCAATGGAATTGGATGTTTCCCATCCTCCTCCCCTCTAAGGTGCTTGTGTCACCTAGCTTTCCCTTCTTCCCTCTTCTCTAATCTCTACTTCCTCCAAAGTTCCTTGTCAGCTACAACCATCCGCAAGTTTCAGCGACCTAGAACTTTGAAACTTCGGAACTTCCCCGCCGACGATCCAACCGTCTGATCGCCACGCCACTTCAGCCATCACTCCTCCTTCGTAAGTCTATGCCACAGTCGCCGGCATCCGCCCATCCACCCGTCCGATCACCGGAATCGAAACGCCGATCTGCTCCCCTGTTTCTGCCCAGCTCCCGCCTCAGACCCGTCTCTCATCGTCGATCTCCTCCGTCCGGCCATATTTCTCCCCGAAACTCCGGCCACGTCCTCTCATCAAGGATAATAATCTCCACTTGTAGCAGGTTTTTATTTTGACCACCATCCGGTGAACGGCGACCGCCCCTGCCACTTACGCACCTCCCTGTTTCTGCCCTACTGCTGCCCTAGTTCCGCCTTCCAGTCCCGTTCTCCTCCGACCTGCCACCGCTCGACCAGAAACTTTGGCCACATCGTCATCACCACCTCTGCAACCCCCAGTAGTAGCAGTTTCGACGTCCGTGTACAATCGGACGAACGCCGACGAGCTCTGCTCCATCGCTCGACATTCCCTGTTCCCAAACTCCCATGTCTCCTGTTTATCTACTCTCATTTAAAACTTAACTGATTAAGCTTGTTCTTGCAGGTACTTGGAGAATCTGGTGCAATAAAAATCTTGAAATTTGGCATGACGCGGAAGCACGCATCTTGATCTATCATTTGGATAACTCGGTTCAATCCAGCAACGCATGGATCATTCTGGGAGACATGGCATATTTTGTTATCTGAATAACTTCTGCAACTCTTTATTGAATTAATCTGATTAGCTCTCTTTTTCGCAGGTATTTTAAGCAAATGGTGATGCAAAACTCTCGATCTCCATCACCAATAGAATAAATTAAACTTTATCTAACAGCCGGATAAGTCGAGCTGACTCAAGCAACTATGAATCAAACAGAAAGACATTGCAAATACTTAACTCTTATAATATTTTTGTGCTATGTTAATTTATCAATCTAACTAGCTGTTTATTTGTAGATGCCCTATATTCCAGATAGTTCTCCACACTTTATTTTTTTATATGGCTCTAAAGAACTAATTTAGTTCTACATGCTCGCTTAATTGGTTTGAGTTTTTGATGCATGGATTTTTCCTACCTATCGGCAGCACTGAATTCTGGCTGTTTACTGAATTTTTTGGTTGTTTCCTGAGTTTTAAACTTTTTAATTAGTAGAATAAATCACATGTCTTCACCCCACATCAGTTTGGTATCAGAGGGAGTTTGTGAGCAACTCTTATCTGCCCACACGATCCTTTGCGTTATTCTTTGCATAAAAAAATGTTAGTTTTGTTGCTTTCATTGCTTTTGCATGTTAGTTAAGTTATTTGCTCTTTATTGATTAAAAAAAAGAAGTTTGCTTGCACTGAAAACAATTCTGCATAGAACTGCATATGATTTCTGGGATTTTTGCAACGCTTCTGAAATTCTACATGTGACTCTTTCCCCATACTCCACTCTCTATTTTATAAATTCTGCAAGATTGCATCTAGACCATTGAATTCTAAGATTCCAAGTTTATTTTCAGCCTCTCGCTGCACATGATTTATATCAAATTGCAGCCTATTGAAAGCAACTGCAAGTGAAATCTCTATATGCTGAATTCTGCACTTTGACTTCTTAATTTTAAAATCTGGTTTTCAGCCTTCTAAAACTAAAATTTTTAGCCTTCTTACTGCACTTAATCTCTATCAAACTACAACTTGGATTACCATCAGCGTATTTCAATTTAAAGCACCCATAAGGCAGCTATTTATTCATTGATTATGACTCTAAATTCTACACTTGAATGCTGAATTTTTCCAATCAATTTCAGCTTGGTTTCTGTGCTTAACCTGTATCAAATTGCAATCTTCAACTGGCATTATTTTCTGCACATCCATATGCTAAAATTGATTTGAATTAACTCTGATATACTATTTTTTTCTACCTGCTAAAATAGTTTTCTTGCACTTAAACAATAGTCATTTCCAGCATTAATTTTCCTGTTTTATCATCATGCGCTATTTTAACGCAAGTGAATTAATTTTTGATTGGAAAGCTTACAAAAGACTCACCCTTAGACTTGAAAGTTTTACTACCTTTGTTTGGTGTGAAAAACATAAGGATAGAACCGTGTTAGACCATCTAGTTAGTTTTAATGTTATATCTGCTAGGGCTATTGATAATTTTGGTCTCATCTTAGAAAAACATAGACACCCATATACCATATTCTGGGAAGAATATAGAGTTACCACCTTAGTTAACTTTCAATATCTCGACCCTATTCAACTGGATGGTATAAAATTCAACATTTGGTGTGATGTTCTCAGCTTATAAGGTTTTGATATCTTGCTAGGTAATGAATTCCTTCGTAGTGTTCAAGCCTATCATCATAAAGAACCCTGGTCCTATAGTGTCAACTTTAGAGGGTTAAAACACATCATCTCTCCTAGAAGTCTGGAGTCAACACAAGCTAGCACTAAGGCTATTCATGATAACATGAATAAACAATTTGATAATATGAATAAACAATTTGATGATATGAAACAACTCTTAGAAAGAATTAGTGAGCGGTGCCTACAACAAGAGTCCAATCAAACCATAGAAGTCACCCAACCACACACCGAGACTAAGATTTAGCTCAATCCTTTAGGTGACTTGAACCTAGAAAACACCAACAAACAAGATGACACCTCAAACTATGAACACATGGGGACAACCCAATTTGAGCCTTAGTTAGAACTTGAACCTAAAGACATTAGGCTAGACTTAAACATAGAGGATACAAAAGATCAACCTGAATCCTTAGAACAAATGTCCCTAGGAACTCAACCCTTAATTCCCTATGAAACAAGTTCTCCTCCACCTACAGAACTAGAACTCCTTGACCAACTTGAGCCTACTCAAACCATAGACAATGAAAACTTAGGCCTAAACCAACTTGATCTTAGTGCGTCCAAGGAAGTTCACCCACTTACCCAATCCAAAGACATAGGAACTATGTCTCTAGATAGCTATGAATCTAATCCTATAGACTTCATTGGGATTGACCAATACTTAGGGAATAAAATACCTCAAGCTGTAGACAACCCTAAACCTCAACTCTTAGGTCAACCTCAACCTATTAACACATTAGGCTTGCACCATGACCCATTGGATTCTCGGTCTTGCCTCTTAGGTCCTTCTACCCATACCCTGAAACCACCTTTAGGGCCAACTCAACTTGAAAGAATTGAAAATAATTCTACTTTGTGTACTTGTCAAGATATTGAGCATATTGATTTCATCATTCCATGCCACTTAGATGTTAGAATTCCTTATCGCAAGTGTACTAATGACAATGGCCGAGAAAGGGAATTCAATGCAGGTATCCCTAACTTGCAGCTTGGACAATGGAGATTGACTCTTGCCCCTCCAGAACTTGTGCACCACCGTAATAACAATTCTTCAGGGAAGAATTTTTTTCACTCGGGGAGAATTGATGGGGGTAGAAACCTCAAGCCACGCAAATACAAATGGAGTTTACAAGTGCCATAGATGAAGACTCGGAGGATCACGAATAAGCTAGCATGCACACTCATAAAGCTAGCTAAAAATAATGGGAAGAACAACTTCAACAACCTCAAGAGGTTCAAGCTTAATAAATTGCCACAATCAATTCCTAAGCGTGACTTGCATGGACCGCAATAATTAGCCAGCCAATCCAGCCACATGAAGATGCGCCAGCTTCAAATCAAACCATAAAAGATTTTATCAAGCGCACGAATGGAAACTTGCAACGTCACATAGCAGCCAACAAGGAAAGTTCAACGTGCAGCCACCTTCGCTCAATCCTCAACGTCTCTCCTTCGCACCAACAACGAAAGTGCAACGGAGGAAGCTTCAACGCCATCTCTGCAGCCGCTCAAAGAAGGAAACATCAACATCTCCAAGCTCCAACGTTCACCTTCAAAGCTTCAGCCTATATGTATCGCTTACAAGCACGATTGTAAGACACAGAATATTTTGAATGAAAGAAATAGATTTCTTCCAATGGAATTGGATGTTTCCCATCCTCTTCCCCTCTGAGGTGATTGTGTCACCTAGCTTTCCCTTCTTCCCTCTTCTCTAATCTCTACTTCCTCCAAAGTTCACTGTCAGCTACAACCATCCGCAAGTTTCAGCGACCTAGAATTTTGAAACTTCAGAACTTCCCCGCCGACGATCCAACCGTCCGATCGCCACACCACTTCAGCCATCACTCCTCCTTCGTAAGATGAAGGAATAGTCGCCGGCATCCGCCCATCCACCCGTCCGATCACCGGAATCGACACGCCGATCTGCTCCCCTGTTTTCGCCCTACTCTCGCCTCAGACCCGTCTCTCATCGTCGATCTCCTCCATCCGGCCATATTTCTCCCCGAAACTCCAGCCACGTCCTCTCATCTATGATAATAATCTCTACTTGTAGCAGGTTTTGATTTTGACCACCATCCGGTGAACGGCGACCGCCCCTGCCACTTCCGCACCTCCCCTGTTTCTGCCCTGCTGCTACCCTAGTTCCGCCTTCCAGTACTGTTCTCCTCCAACCTGCCACCGCTCGACCAAAAACTCTGGCCACGTCGTCATCACCACCTCAGCAACCCCCAGTAGTAGCAGTTTTGACGTCCGTTCACAACCGGATGAACGCCAACAAACTTTGCTCCATCGCTCGACGTTCCCTGTTCCCAGACTCCCATGTCTCCTGTTTATCTACTCTCATTTAAAACTTAACTGATTAAGCTTGTTCTTGCAGGTACTTGGAGAATCTGGTGCAATAAAAATCTTGAAATTTGGCATGACACGGAAGCACGCATCTTGATCTATCATTTGGATAACTCGGTTCAATCCAGCAGCGCATGGATCATTCTAGCAGACATGGCATATTTTGTTATCTAAATAACTTCTGCAACTCTTTATTGAATTAATCTGATTAGCTCTCTTTTTTGCATGTATTTTAAGCAAATGGTGATGCAAAACTCTCGATCTCCATCACCAATAGAATAAATTAAACTTTATCTAACAGCCGGATAAGTTGAGCTGACTCAAGCAACTATGAATCAACCAGAAAGACATTGCAAATTCTTAACTCTGATAATATATTTGTGCTATGTTAATTTATCAATCTAACTAGCTGTTTATTTGTAGATGCCCTATATTCTAGATAGTTCTCCATGTTGGGAAACCCCGGGGATTTAAAATTTTTACAAACAAACACAGCGGAAGCAATCCCCGAAACAGGCCAGTCCCAAAAACCCAGAAGATCGAGTCATGCGAGGTAATCGACATGGTGAGTAGGAGATGATACCTTGCGGCGAAGAAGAAGGATACGATGCAGGCGCCCAAATGTTCGACCTCTGCAGTCTCGCACACAGCTGACGCTTGAGTTCTCTTCTTCCACGCCCGGTGCTAGCCTCGGGAAGAAGATCCACACCTCTGGGAGAAATCCTCAAGAACTTGCGCCACCCACACAGTGAATGCGCCAAGAGGAGTGGAAGGATGATGGAAGAACGCTGCCAAGGTCCAACCTTGCAGCCGCCTAGAGGAAAGGGAGAAGAAAACGCCAAGGAGAGCTTTCCAAAAGCCCTTAGGCGCCCATCTCATCTCAACCCTCTCTTTTATAGAAATCCTAGTGACCTTTGGAATTCCACTGAGACCTTTGGAATTCCACAATTAATCTCTGAATTAATACACTATTAATTATAGAATTAAATTCAGAATTAATTACAGAATTGAACTCTGAATTAAAGTCTCATAATGATCATTAATAATGTGACTCTTCAAATTCAGAATTAAACTCAAAATTAAATTCAGAATTAAATTCATCATTAATCTCAGAATTAATTACAGAATTAAATACAAACTTTAATTCCCAGAATTAAATATAGTATTTAATTCACCATGATGGCTATTGGGCCAGACAACTTATTGTCATGACCCAATAGGCCTCACGCCCCAATTGGGCTTCACGCCCATTGGGCTTGGAGGCCCATTGGTCCATGCTACAAGCTTAGACTTCATTTAGCCCATTTGTCACAAATGACCTATTGGGCCCATTTAGCCCATTTAGCCTACTGGGCCCATTTGGCCCATCTGGCCCAAAAAAGAAGTTAGCTTCAATGAGTCCCTTCCATCTCATCAGGCACAATGGCACTGATGGATTCTCCCAAAAAGATCCGAGTTATCTAATAACTCGATCATTAGGCTACCCGATCAATACGAGAACCCGAGTTTCAAGTTGTGCGACCCTGTAGGTTCCTCTGACGTTGGCAGTGATGAACTCAGGTCATCACAAGCAGTGAGTGGCACCTAGCAGTGCATCGCTGCTACCCAAGTCTTCGGAATGGATATCAGCATCGACATCCCCATCATCGCAACAAGATACCGATGCATTACAGTCTCTTTGCCAAACTGATATCCGATTGGACAAAGTGCATCACCACTTTGTTTTCACCCAATCTCATGGTCATGACTAGATCAGGCTTTCACCTGGGTATAGCTATACATTTTCAGTCATGCAACCATAGGGGGGCCCCGTGGATATCAAGCTTCCTGCAAGAAGGCACAAATCCTATGTCTGTCCATTGAACTTCTCATATGGGTCGTGACATACCCAATGACAACCGTTATGACCTCCCTGCTATGGTGAGGCGTTAGGTTGTATCAAAGCATGTCCCTAACCATATAGAAGAGTCAATGACCTCAAGTCGAGAGATCAATGCATCTCCTGTCACTTCTGAGCTTAACTCATGACACCAAGTTAGAGCCTCACAGCGGGTCAGTCCAGTATATCCACCACTGATATACCCATATGCCTGCGTTATCACCCCGTGCCTAACCAGCCCATATACCAGTCTCACATGTACCAGAGCTGTCCCTTATCCACTCAAGTACTCGACTGGGGACACACCGTTTGAGCACAGATACAATCTGTCTCTAGGGACATTATTATCCATGTACATAATCACAGATGTAAACATAGCATAATAACGACAATGCCATAATGATATATAAATATCAATATCAAGTAGTACAAACTAGACCAAAAGATAGGTCTTAGGGCATAACATTAACAATCTCCCACTTGCACTCAGACCTTATCGTTGAAGTACCTTAACCCCATGTCTCGAGTATGACTATCACGCTTCTGCTACACCAAAGCATTGGTTAGTGGATCTACCAGATTGCTATCTGTGTCAACTCTACTAATCTTGACATCACCTCTGTCAATGATCTCCAAGATCAAGTGAAATCTCCTAAGTATGTGTTTGGATTTCTGATGAGACCTTGGTTCCTTTGCCTGTGCAATCCCCCCATTATTGTCACAATAAAGCTCGATTGGATCCACAGCAGAAGGAACCACCTAAAGTTCAGATATGAACTTCCGAATCCAAAAGGCTTCTTTGGCTGCCTCAAAAGCAACGACATACTCAGCCTCGGTTGCAGAATAAGCTACAATGGACTGCTTAGAGCTCTCTCAGCTCATAGCACCTCCACTTAATCTGAACACATAGCCTGTCTGCGATCTTAAGTCATCAGGGTCAGACTGGAATGACGCGTCAGTGTAGCCCTGAACACTAAGCTCTTCCTGTCCCCCATAGACCATGAACCATTCCTTAGTTCTTCTTAGAAACATAGAATGTTCTTTACAGCCACCCAGTGCTGCAGACCTGGATTGGATTGGGTATCGGCTGGTTATGCTCACAGCATAAGCCATGTCTGGTCTAGTGCATAACATCGCATACATGATCGAACCTACTGCCGAAGCATAGGGCACTCGACTCATGTCATCCCTCTCAGCCTGTGTGACGAGACACTGGCTCTTGGAGAGAATAAGGCCATGTCTCACTGGAAGGTATCCTTTCTCACATTGCTCTAAGCTGAACCTCTCCAGGACCTTATCAATGTAAGTACTCTGATTAAGGGCCAGGAGCTTCTTGGATCTATCCCGGTAGATCCTCACGCCTAGGATATAGGCGGCCTCCCCTAAGTCTTTCATCTCGAAACACTTCGCCAACCATGTCTTCACAGCTTGAAGACTAGGGAAGTCGTTTCCGATGAGTAGTATGTCATCGACATACAAGACCAGAAATGTCACCAAGCTCCCACAAAATTTACTGTAAACACAGGCGTCATCTTCGCTCTTGATAAAGCCGTAATCTCTTACTGCCTCATCAAATAGAAGATTCCAACTTCGAGATGCTTGCTTTAATCCATAAATGGATCTCTTTAGCCTGCAGACCTTATTGGCCTCTGCAGGATGGATGAAGCCATCAGGTTGTGTCATAAACACATCCTCAGTCAGCTTTCCATTAAGGAATGCTATCTTCACATCCATCTGTCATATCTCATAATCATGATACGTAGCTATAGCAAGCAGGATTCGAATGGATTTGAACATGGCAACTGGCGAGAAGGTTTCATCATAATCCACCCCGTGGACTTGTCTGAATCCTTTAGCCACTAGTCTACCCTTATAGGTAACTATGTTGCCATCCATCTCAGTCTTCTTCTTGGAGACCCATTTACACCCTATAGGTTTTACCCCATCAGGTAGCTCAACCAAATCCCAGACTTGGTTAGCCGACATGGAATCCATCTCGGATCTCATGGCCTCAAGTCATTTCTCAGAGTCCGGTCCAGGGACCGCCTCATCATAGGTCCTGGGTTCATCCTCAATGATGAGATCCCGTCGTGTTGGGTCGACAGCGACCCGTACCTCTCAGGTGCACGACAAATCCTCCCAGACCTACGCAGGGCCTATGTCTGAGCCTCTGGTTGCCCAGCAACCGGTGCAGGTGGCTCAGGTTCCACCTCAATGTCTTGTGGTTGCACTTGGACCTCGTCCAAGTCAAACTTCCTCCCACTGACTTCTTTCAAGAGAAATTCTTTCTCTAGAAAGATAGCACCTCGAGCAACAAAAACTTTGTTCTCTCTGGAAATATAGAAGTAATATCCTTTAGTTTCCTTAGGATATCCCACAAACACTCATTTATCATATCTGGGTTCTAGCTTGCTAGAATCCTGACGTTTGACATAAGCCTCACATCCCCAGACTCTGATAAAAGAGAGATTCAGGCATCTCCCACTCCATACCTCGTATGAAATCTTGGAGACACTCTTAGATGGAACATTATTCAGTATGAGAGAAGCTGTCTCAAGTGCATGACCCCAGAATGAGGGTGGTAGAGTTACATGACTCATCATAGATCGAACCATGTCCAACAAAGTTCGATTTCTCCTCTCAGACACACCATTCCATTGAGGTGTTCCAGGAGGAGTGAGTTGGGATAGAATCTCACACTCTCTAAGATAGTCAAAGAACTCACCGCTCAGGTACTCTCCACCACGATCTGATCGAAGAGCCTTAATAGATCTACCAAGCTGGTTCTTTACTTCATGTCTGAACTCCTTAAATTTCTCAAAGGATTGGGACTTACGTCTCATCAAATAGATATAACCGTATCTACTGAAGTCATCAGTAAATGTGATGAAGTAGTTGTACCCTCCTCTAGCTTGTTTACTGAATGGCCCACACACATCAGTATGTATGAGATCCAACAAACCACCTGCCCTCTCACCAATCTAGGTGAATGGTGCTTTTGTTATTTTCTCTAATAAACATGGCTCGCAAGTATCAAACTCCTCCAAGGAGGTTGAATCTAACAATCCATTTGCATGGAGTTGTTGAATGCGATTCTTGTTTATATGGGCTAATCGACAATGCCAAAGGTACGTACCAACTGAACCACTCCGTTTGATCCTTTTATGATTTATGTTACATATAGAGTTATCCATGTCCAAGACATATAATCCATTGTACAAGGTACCCTTCCCATAAAACACATTTGCAAATGAAAAAGAACAAGAGTCCTCTTTTATTTCAAATTTAAATCATTTCCTTGCCAAGCAAGGAATAGATACAATGTTTTTGGTAAGAGAAGGTACATAATAGCAATTAATTAACTCTAGTTGAAGTCCAGAAGGCAGGTAGAGCGTCAAAAGTCCTACGGCAACAATAGCAACCTGTGCTCCGTTTCCAACACGTAGGTCAATCTCTCCAGGCTGCACCGCTCCACTTTTCTTGAGGCCCTGCATATTTGTACAAATATGAGCTCCGCATGTGGTATCCAATACCCATGACATAGAAGTAAAAAGGTTGACTTCGGTAACATAAATACCTGAGCCAGAAGACGAAGCCCAGCTTCTCTTCTCCTCGTTCTGAAGTTGCACCATGTCCTTCAACATGTGAGGTGGCCCTCCACATGAATAGCACCTGTTATTCCTGATCCTTTCCATCTTTAGTTTCAGCTCCTTGGTCAAACCTTTCGGCTCACCACATTGAATGACTACTTTAGGAGGGTTGAGCTCAACCAATTCATTAAAGAGCTGTCTTAGATTAGAAATAATCTCAGAGGCATCCTTAGATTCATATTGCCCTCTAAATTCAGGCGACATGTTGGTTAGCATCAAATTAGTAACCTCCAAAGTATCAGCCTGATGCTTATCAAAAGCATCCTTCTCAGCCACTAAGGCCGAGCATGGAAGTGGCTTTGGAATAGGCTGCTCAAAGACATAGAGCTTTCTCTCGAGCTTAAGGACAATCCTCAAGTTCCGATACCAGTCCATCAAGTTGGATCCAACCAACTTGTCCTTTTCCAGGATAGATCGCAGTGACCATCTGCTATTGTTCGTAGCCATTGATCTACAACAACCAAGAAAGCAGATTAGTACTATTTCGAATCATTTAATCTGGACTTGCATTAAATGATTATGGCTCCCACTATTTTAATCGAATTGACAACCCACAAAGTCAATCAGAAAATCCGAGATTTCCTGGTGAGATGGGATCCTTATTCCACATGAGGCTTCATGTCCCACGAGGGTGGGATGAGATGCACAAAGTGACCCATGCTTCTTATGGTGGGCACGCCGGCCGATTGCACGTAGGCAATTCCCCTTCATAATTATACCCTTAAAGTGACCCATGCTTCTTAAGTGCTCAACCCTTAATTTCTTATTTAAATCAACTTTATCCCTAATTATCTATCATATACCTCAACTCATAATTATACCCTTAACATCTAATTTTTCTATTTAAATCAATTTTATCAAAATTAATTATCATGTAATCCCCAAAATAAAATAATAGATATTAGTTTTTCTAATTTATCCCCCAAAACGAATTTAAAATAAATAAATAAAAATCAAAACTTACCTTTCTCTGTTTAAAGCTCGACGCGGAACGGAACGAACAGTGTTCGTTCGCGTCGCTTGAGATCGCCGGCTCCCGCTGGGAAGACTACCGGCGCCGGAGGAGGAAAAGTCGCCGGCAGAAGAGGGAGAAGAAGCCGCCGGCGCTGGAAGAAGAGGAAAGAAGCTGTGGCCTAAAGAGGAATAGGGTTCGCCGCTTGCGCCGCCTGGCGCTGGGAGGAGCCGCTGCCGAGAGTGAGAAGAACTGCCACCGCCTGAAGAAGAGGAAATCGTCGGGAAAAGGGAGAAGGTGGCAGCCACCGCAGGAGAGAAAGAAGCAGCCGTCGGAAGTGGAAGAAGTCCCTTCTGCCACGCCGACGTAGTAAATTTCGTCGCCGCCGCTGATCCTCTGCACGCATCCGAACAGAGCAGATGGGCGACACCGCCTCAAGGGAAGATGGAGACGACGCCAGCACCTCTTCCCGTCGCCGCCGGACATACACACGTTCATTATTGGGCACGGACGATTGCTGCCGATGGAGAAGACGCGAACAAGGGAGAAGACGCGAACACAGTCTTTGCAGGAAGAAACAGGGGAAGCTTGCAGCGCACGAGGGAATTTAGGGAAAATAGGATTTAGAGAAGATTAGGGAAAAATAATTTAGGATAAAGGAGAGGTTTAGGCTATACTTATAAGGGATTAAGGGAGGATAGGTTTAGGTTTAAAGAGGGGTTTAGGGTACTAATAATAGAAAATTTTCAAAATTTAAAATTTAAATTAAAAAAATCTAAACTTACGTTATAACCTTTCTCTCTATAAAATAATCCATAAATCTCAAAATTCTAAAAATTGCCCCTAATATTTTTAATTATATTCAGTCAAAATAATAAAATAAAATTCAAGTTATAACACAAATGATATCTTTGATCAAGCATTCACAAATCATGTGATTGTATATCAAGTCATGGGAAAATAGCATCGGTGCCACATAGTCCCTATGTGGTGCCCCCCCCCCCCCCCCTCTTTTTTTTTTGAATAACACACAGTGCCAAGCTAGATTGAATGATGAGAGAGCTTCGGTACCACTGTTTTCTTTATTGGATGGGAGACAGTGCCAAGCTAGATAAACATGATCGCTTAGGTACCACTGTCATATTTTGTAAGTATGCTAAGAATAGTGTCAAGTGAAAGTACAATGTGCAATATACAATTACACTTCGGTACCACTGTTATTATTTCTTATTCCCATGACAAAATGTACAAAAAAAGAATGGAATTATGAAGTCAAGATACAAGGGATCATTACACATGTGACGCATGTTAGGGTTATGATGAAGGCAACAAGCATACTTTCCAGGATCATAAAAATAATGAACTGAGTTAATTAAATCATTCAACTGCATTAAACCAAAGAGCCATATATGTAAACTATAACAAATATAGACCTCTAAAAACAGTCAAGATTCCCATCCCAAACCAATCAAGTATTCAAAGAACAAATCAATCTAAAAGGCAAAGCAAATATCCTAGATACGGGGTAGGCAAGACACCTAAGATGTTAAAACTACTAACTACTAGAAAAGTGAAACGTGCAAAAAAAAAGGGAAATGACAATCTAACAAAAGCTGACAAAAGAAAACTAACAACTGAAATGAAACTACTGGTAATAGAGTAGCTGACCAAGTGATTGTGAAACCAAAGTGCTCATCCCCAGCGCCAACGCAGTCACTGCTGAAGTTCATGAACAGACTCCATGATGGAAGATTGGACCCGTCCTTGGCATTCTACTTCTGCCTCAAGGTCGCGAAGCCGATCAAACCCTTCATTGACAGTAAAGTGGGTTTCTTGTTGGGCGTCCCGGACAAATCTGATCATCGCCTCCATGCAGTCCAACTGGGTGGTAGGTCGCAGAGAAGGCGGCGGTGGAGTAGTCTCAAGAGGAACGTCATGATCCTCGACTGCCTCCACCCTCCAATTCCACTGCTCAAGAACTATAGTGCATGTAGGATTCGGCAGTGGTAACTTCACATCGCTCCCAGGGAAGAGTAGACTGTAGAGTTCTCCTTCCTTGATTATCATCCGCATCGAGATGCAGGAGTCAAGGTCAAGATGGGAGTTCCCATGGGCTTGCTCCATCTAGTAGGGCTGGATCCCAACCGCAAGAGCAAGTGGGGTGAGAAGTCCCCCAAGAGCAATGACACCCTTCAGTGCGTAGAAACTTTTTGTAGTTGCTTGGCAAAGTGGAAAGCAGTGTTGAGGTGAACTCCATGCAGCATCGCACAAAGACTGTCAGACTCCCCTCGATCGAAAATAGTATATGCCATGACACAGCGCACGTACTTTAAGATAGGGTTGCCGAGAGAAGTCACCCTAGCAATTCTAGTATCAAAAGGTGGGAGGCCGGTGAGTTGCCCCCAGAAGGTGTGGGCATTGAATTCTCTTGGGGTCAGCCGTGTCCCTTCGATAGGAAATCCATAGATCTAGTTCAGTTCTGACAAAGTAAGCACAAACTCGGTGTTGTTGAGCTGGAAGGAAAAACTACCTTCATCTTTATCGGTGTGGATGTTAGCATGAAACTCCATGGAAGATAGAAACACCAGCACGATGGGGATGTATGTAGGGTAGGATATTGTGAAGAACTAATCCCATCCCACGTGCTGGAATAGCCATTGTACATTGATGCGTTGCATTTTAGTAGTAATTTTCATAGAAATTTCATGCTAATTCTAGGCTTATTTTAATACCTTCATGCCCTTTTTAGGCTAAATTACTTGATATCTTCGGAATCTTCACTTTTTGGCACTTTTATGGAATTTCAGGTAAAAATGCCCTTTTTCGACATATTTTAAAGATTCTAAGGCCATGGGAAGATTTTTTGTATGAAGACAAGGTCACACGTCAAATTTGGGCTTAAACGGAGTTAGCCTGAAAAATACGGCCAGGTGAACCCCATGGGGTTCACCAGATCCTTCGCCAGGATGCAGGAACTTCGTAGTAAGAATCACGACCAGGTGAACCCCACGTGGTGCACCGCGCTTCTATTTGCCCAAACTCATAGAAGGAATCACGGGCAGGTGAACCCGGCGGGGTTCACCCGTGATTATAACCCAGGCTCACGCGCGTGTCCGAGTCTTACTCGGTTTTTCCTTGATTTCTCATTCGTTTGGAGTCCATATTTAGCAAGTGAGGATTCTATGGAAAGCTAATTCGAAGGAGAGGGCAAGGAATATAAAAGCCCTAATTCTCGTGCCATATTTTGGAAGCAATCGAGGAAAAAGCGAGTTAGGGCGAGTTGACCGACACCCATTCAGTATTTTAGCGATTCTGAACCCGATTCAAGTCCAAATTTAGCAAGTGAGAACTTTTTGAAAAGCTTACTTCGAGACAAAGAGAAAGAATATAAAAGCCCTAAATTTCGTGACCTAGAGATCGAGCATTCATGCGAAGAAGCGACGCGGGCGGAAGAACACGGCGACAGAGGCAACTTTTGGAGATTTTCGGAGATTGAGACACACGATCATCATGATTTCTTCAGGATTCCTTCGGTTCATCATCTTCTTCCCCTTAGCTTCATTTTCTTATACTTTTCATTTCATTAAAGGAGAGATTTTGAGTGTTTCAATGATGATTGTAGCGTAAACCCTATTTCGGGGCTTGGTGGAAATCCTTTAATGATTTTAATTGCAAACTTTGTTTCTATTTATGCTATTTGGTATTAATTGTGAGCATATTTTACTTTGACGTATTTATTTTATGGTTTTACCTTGGCCGAGTAATATCGCGTGTTAGCCGTTACGATTCATATCGAGAGAAGGATCGTAAGGGTCGAACCTCTGAGTAAAACTTGCGAGACCTCGACACGAGAGTGCTTGGTCTTCACTCGAGGATTTCATAGTCTGCCATAGAACTTATTGGGTTGGTCTTAGAATGATCCACCGTGAGAGTAGGAGGTCGGTCTAAAACGAACACCGGGGTGTATCACTCGAGAGAGGGCACCTTGTACCTTAGGGTTAGACTCCTTGTGCAAAACCAATAAACCAAATAACTAATGTCTTTCTTGTGCAATTAAGATTATCATCGTGGTGGAAGCCGTAGCCCTAAATTCTCTCTTATATCTTTTCTCTACCGAAGTAGTTACAATTGTTTATTTTCGGTTTCCGTCTTCAAAAACCCACGTTTCGATTCGCCTAGCTATTAGGACTCGGACTTTCTAGTACTCAACCTTGTTCCCTGTGGGATTCGACATCTTTTATATTACTTCAACATATCCGTGCACTTGCGGAGTGTGTCAAGTTTTTGGCGCCGTTGCCGGGGAACAACGGTTGATATTAGTATACTTCCGAGAATTGGTAGACTAAGCATTTTTCTTTTTCTTCATTTTTATTTTTATTTGTATTTTAGCTATTTCCTTTCTTAAGTTTTATCATTGTGTTTAATCAATAGTTTTTGCAAAGGAGCTTAAGAACAGGTGATCGTTGAATGTGGAGAATGCCCGAGCACCTTTGACTGCTGAAAATATGAATAATAAGACTTTGAGAGATTATGCTGCAACATCTATACAACACTTACAATCAGGCATTGCTCGCCCAAATGTGGAAGCCGATAGTTTTGAGATCAATCTTGCACTACTATCAATGGTTCAACAAGACCAGTTTGGAGGCTTTCCACTTGAAGACCCTTATATGCACTTAGCCATATTTTTGGAATATTGTGATACTTTTAAGATTAATGGTGTTTCTTCTGATGCAATTAAACTAAGATTATTTCCTTTTTCTCTCAGGGATCAAGCTAGAGCGTGGTTGCATACTATACCTTCTGCTTCAATCAGAACATGGGAAGAGCTTTCACAAATTTTTTTGTCCAAATACTTCCCTCAAAGCAAGACTGTGTGGTTTCGTAACCAAATTATAAGCTTTACTCAGAAAGATAGAGAATCACTCTATGAAGCATGGGATAGATTTAAAGAACTTCAAAGAATATGCCCACATCATGGACTTCAAAAATGGGTAATTGTTCACACTTTTTATAATGGTCTAAATTTTAACACGAGGCGTATTGTTGATGCAGCTGCTGGCGGGGCTTTGATGAACAAGACTGTCGATGATGCTATGAACCTGCTGGAGGATATGGTCCTCAATCACAGTCAATGGTCAGGACACAGCTTCGCCGAATGCAAATTAGGAATCTCACAACTTGAACCTTTTAGAAAGCAAGCCAATACCTTTTGGAATCTCAACCCTAGACCACAGTAAAACCCATATTCCAATACATACAATCCAAGTAGGTGGGACCATGAAAATTTTTCCTATGAGAACAATCCCAACACAATTCCTCAACCTAACTATAGGCAACCTCCTGAATTTCAATCGAGGCAGTTTGTGTCACCTCAAAAGTCTAACCTTGAGTCACTACTAGAGACTATTGTGGCAGCACAAACCAAGGAAAATGAGAGTGTTTGTGAAGTCATTAGGCAACTAACATCTAAAGTAGATGTTCTCGAGGCCCATAATAAGATGTTGGAAACCCAATTGGCTAATCCAGCTAGCACCTCTACAATAGCCTCTGGTAAACTCTCATCCCAACCTGAAATAGACCCAAGTGATGCAATTATAACTTGCAATGGCAAACAACTTGAGGAACCTAGGATACTTGAACATGACATTGAGATTAGATCTCCTGAGACATTTCAACCTGAAAAATCAATTGAAGAGATGGAACATGAGAAATCACCTGAGGATATACCTTATTTTGTAGGGTCTTGCCATAATGAAGATGTTGTTGAGGAAGTAGTTAACCCTGCTATGATTGACGAATTGCTTGTGGATCCTATAGAAATCTATTTTGCAGCTGATGAGAAGGTGAAGGACAATGAAAAATCTCAACCTTTTTCTATACTCCGTGATTCAACTGAACTGGTCATCCTAAACAAGGTACAATTTGAAAATCTGCATAAGAAAGCAACCAAGGTAACTGATGAAGGTAAGATAGACTTGAGATCATTTTCTGATGCTTTAAGGTATAAACCCCTTGGTAATTACACCTTCATTCTGATCTATGAATAACACTATGGTCGAGCTATCGGCCCTAAACTAGCACTCTTGGGAGGCAACCCAAGTTTTTGCTTGATTTTTAGTTTTTTATGCATAGTTTCTCATTGATGATAGTTAATGTTTTAGACTGTTGTTTTGCTTTTCATTTTATTTTAGGTTTTCTAGAGGGAATTGCTACAAATTTGATGTCTCTTTATGATGTAGAATGAAGATGTAGCGTATGGGAATTTTTCCAGATTTTTCCAGGATTTTTCTGACTGAACAGTGCATATCACAGCCTGGTGAACTCCATGGGGTTCACCCGTGAAGTGCACTGTACATAGGCGCCCAGACTTTGTGACCAGTGAGTTTCATGGCTTGGTGAACCCCACAGGGTTCACCAGAATTTCTACACGCGCAGAGACACACCAGTGAACTTCACAAGCAGGTGAACCCCGTGGGGTTCACCATCTTTCCGGACTGCAGAAAACAACCAGTGAGCTTCACGGGTCAGTGAACCCCAGCAGGTTCACCCGTGCTTCTGTTACTGCAGCCCGACCACAGAGAACATCACGGGCTAGTGAACCCGGGCGTGTTCACTGGATTTTCAACTGGTGTTCAGCCAAGCAAGGGCACGTGCACGAGTTTCCGCCGCCGCCCACAAATCTCACCGAGATTCCTTCAATCCCGCAGCTATTCCTTCTTTCGAAACACAAAGAAGATCTATCAGGTCATATCCAAACTTCCTTACAAGTGAGATAGGCCTCACCTCAGTTTCGCCCCTGATTTTTTGCATCACCGGACTTTGCAAGCTTTTCCGCCGCCGCCTCCCGATTTCAACGAAGCTAACCAGATCGCGCCACCTCCTCTCCCTCTTAGCACTTGAGGAAGATCTCCAAAGGTTTGATCAAGTTTTTCCCTTCATCCAGTCAGATTTCTTCTTCGATCGATTCTGGATTTCCGTTTCTCCACGGTTTCTTGAGATTCCGCCCATCCGCCGTCCTCCTGCGTTTTCCATCACGTCACCGGCCAGATCTTCTTCTTCAAAGCTTCCCTGCTGATCTTGATCTATTTCAGCACCATGCATCCACGAACAAAAGTAATGGCTGCCAAGCGGACCTCACGCCCTCAACAGGCACTATCCGATTCGTCCGGTACCGACGATGAGGAGTACGAGCCGACACCTACACCTCCATCTCGCCGACCATCTTCGATGGCGACTCCAGGCTCTTCTTCCTCTCGCCATGGGCGCACTCCTTCCAGTTGATCACAGCCATATGCCTCTCCCTCGAATGAGTTCGGGATTATCTTTTGCGACGCTGACCAAGAACAACGCTATCAGATATTGCGCGAGCGCCGGTTCCTCAACACGAGGTACCTTGATAGGGGGACATTGCAGATGCTGGGGATGTTGGACGATGTTGACATGATGTATTCTGCAGTGGGTTTAGAGCAGTTCCAGCAACTATTTTCTCCCACCTATGTTGGCGTGACTTTAGAATTTCTGAGTTCTTTGGAAGTGAAGGTCGATCCTATTCTCGAGGATGATCCAGGATGTTTGACATTTCGGTTAGGTAACATCGAACATACCCTCACTCTCTCACAATTGCGTTGTATTTTCGTTTTCCGGAGCCTTGTGTACGCAGGGTCCCCACTGAGTTTAGTGAGCAGGGCTTTTGGGGCGCGATTACCAACGAGCACATCTATTCCGCTCGTGTGGCCCGTGCGTCTAGCCTATGCAACCCTGTGATAAAATATGTCCACCGCATATTGGCCCACACCTTATTTGGCCGCGGTGAGAGTGATGGTATGGTTCGGCAGACCGAGCTCTTTTATCTCTGGTGTATGCTGCACAGTTTTAGGGTGGACTCTCGGTATTATTTGGCAAAGCAATTTAGCTGTGCCGCCCGTTCATTGAAAGGAGCGATTGTGATCGGCAGCCTAATTACACTATTGGCAGATTCCTTGGGCATCATCCCATACGGCACACTGGAAGCCACTGGCAGCAACAGGCTCAACATCGAGTCTTGTGTTGCCATGAAGCTGATTGTTCACAAGGGAGATTCCTATTGTATGAAATTCAAAGGGAGCCCATTCTGCCTTCCACTACCGAACCCAGAGCGCACATCAGTCAGAGTCCGTGGAAACTGGCGCATCCAGCCAGTTGAGGACACACTGCCCGACCCAGTCGACACTGCACCACCAGCACCTGGAGCATTTTCCTTTGGTGGCACCTCCTCTCACGATTCTATGATGTCTGTGTTGCAAGAAATCAGAGAGGAGCAACTCCATCAACGGGAGATGATTGATAACCTGGACACCGCCATTACCCACATCCAGTAGAACCAATCTTCGCATTGGGAGTCCATGGAAGCCATATGCAGAGGCAGCATAAAATGATGAGTTCTGTTTGGGAGAAGATATAAATCATGGACGATCGGCTATCCGCCCTCTCTGAAGACAAAATGGCTCGCATGAACATTTCTTCTGATGACGAGGCCGAGCCAGATTACACCGGACGCGGGAAGAGCAAGAGCTCTTGGGCTTCTGGCTCTCACTCGTGCAAGCGGAAGTAAGCCTCCCATCAACACCGGCATCGTCATCCACTCCTCTCACAGCACGGTATTGCATAGAGGACTATGCAAACTTTTAGAGTTAGTGAGCTTTCTGCATTCTGGTTTCTATTATCTTTTCTTCATGCGGCTACATGACTATGACACTTTGACTTTACTATGTTTGGATGGATACTTTTACTTTGTGGTGGATATTATGTGGCATTGTATCCTATATTCCATTATATTCGTGGGCCTGGTCCACATCTTCAGGCCCCACCCTGTGACTATATGAGATTATTTTCTTGTTGTTACCTGTGACCTTACTTTGTCATGATGATTATGCTTCTCATACATGCTGTGAAAATTTGATAGTTGAATGCATGATTGGTTAAGAATAATCAGATATTGTTGATAATACCTCCTTGTTAGAGATTTTTTTTTATTATATCCATATGTTCTATGATTTAGAAATTATGTATTTTGGATTGTCTTTGAGTTGTTCATTAGTGGGTCAAACATTTCTTTGATTGTTAAATTAACTCAAGCTTGCATCTTACATGAGAACCGTATTGAGATATATACTCTCTTAGTTATTCTTTGAATTCCTTTCTTTTGTTGGGGAAACACTGCATTTGTCAAAAAGGATATGTTATCAACTATTGAGCATGAATAAAAAAAACAAAAAAAAAACAAAAACTTGCACCCTTAGATTCCTCTACTTGGCACTCCGCAAAATTGGCAGTGGTACCGAAGGACATGAGTTGAAATCTAAGGGATGTGAAGTTGAAATCAATAAAAAGACTCCACTACTTGGCATTGCGAAAAATTGGCAATGGTACCTAAGGTTATGAGTTGAAGTCTAATGCAATAATCAGTATATCATACTCCTCATAAAGCATTTGAGTTAACCCCAACGATTTGATTTGGAAGGATTAGAATTGCAAAAGTGTAGTGTGTAGGCTTGATTGAATCCTATGTTTGTTGCTTACTAGGTTATTTGATATCTAGTTATTGTGGGATCAAACTGTTGAACACTTGAAACAACCATTTACTTAATTTCTCCTGATTAGATCTTGGATTGCTATTGAAGGTTTTTCTAACTTGGGAGTATATCTCAGCACAAAAGATTGCTCTTATACTTATCTTGTATTTCATTTTATTTTATTGCTTGAGGACAAGCAAAGATTTTAGTCTGGGGTATTTTGATGCGTTGCATTTTAGTAGTAATTTTCATAGATATTTCATGCTAATTCTAAGCTTATTTTAATACTTTCATGCCCTTTTTAGGCTAAATTACTTGATATCTTCGGAATCTTCACTTTTTGGCACTTTTATGGAATTCCAAGTAAAAACGCCCTTTTTGACATATTTTGAAGATTCTAAGGCCATGAAAAGATTTCTTGTATGAAGACAAGGTCACACGTCAAATTTTGGGCTTAAACGGAGTTAGCCTAAAAAATACGGCCAGGTGAACCCCATGGGGTTCACCAGATCCTTCGCCAGGCTGCAGGAACTTCATAGTGAGAATCACGGCCAGGTGAACCCCACCGGGTTCACCGGACTTCCTGAAGGCCGAAACCAGTCGAGAGAGAAGCACGGCCGGGTGAACCCCACGGGGTGCACCGCGTTTCTATTCGCCCAAACTCACAGAAGGAATCACGGGCAGGTGAACCCGGCGCGTGTCCGAGTCTTACTCGGTTTTTCCTTGATTTCTCACTCGTTTGGAGTCCAAATTTAGCAAGTGAGGATTCTATGGAAAGCTGATTCAAAGGAGAGGGAAAGGAACATAAAATCCCTAATTCTTGTGCCATATTTGGGGAGCAATCGAGGAAAAGGCGAGTTAGGGCGAGTTGACCGACACCCATTCAGTATTTTGGCGATTCTGAACCTGATTCAAGTCAAAATTTAGCAAGTGAGGACTTTTTGGAAAGCTTACTTCAAGGCGAAGAGAAAGAATATAAAAGACCTAAATTTTGTGACCTATAGATTGAGTATTCACGCGAAGAAGCGGCGCAGGCGGAAGAACACGGCGACAGAGGCAGCTTTTGGAGATTTTCGGAGATTGAGACACATGATCATCACGATTTCTTCAGGATTCCTTCGGTTCATTGTCTCCTTCCCCTTAGCTTCATTTTCTTATACTTTTCATTTCATTAAAAGAGAGATTTTGAGCGTTTCAATGATGATTGTAGCGTAAACCCTATTTCGGGGGTTGGTGGAAACCCTTTGATGATTTTAATTGCAAACTTTGTATCTATTTATTCTATTTGGTATGAATTGTGAGCATATTTTACTTTGACGTATTTATTTCATGGTTTTACCTTGGCCGAGTAATATCGCGTGTTAGCCGTTACGATTCATATCGAGAGAAGGATCGTGAGGGTCGAACCTCTGAGTAAAACTTGCGAGACCTCGACACGAGAGTGCTTGGTCTTCGCTCGAGGATTTCATTGTCTACCATAGAACTTATTGGGTTCGTCTTAGAACGATCCACCGCGAGAGTAGGAGGTCGGTATAAAACGAACACCGGGGTGTATCACTCGAGAGAGGGCACCTTGTACCCTAGGGTTAGACTCCTTGTGCAAAATCAATAAACCAAATAACTAATATCTTTCTTGTGCGATTAAGATTATCATCGTGGTGGATGTCGTAGCCTTGAATTCTCTCTTATATCTTTTCCCTACCGAAGTAGTTACACTTGTTTGTTTTCGGTTTCCGTCTTCAAAAACCCACGTTTCGATTCGCCTAGCTATTAGGACTCAAACTTTCTAGTACTCAACCTTGTTCCTTGTGGGATTCGACATCTTTTATATTACTTCGACATATCCGTGCACTTGCGGAGTGTGTCATACATCATCGTGAAAACCCAAAGTGTTTAGCATGGAATGATCGAGGAACCTAGGGGTAACAACTTGGCGGTGTGCCAGGGCATTCAGCTTAGCCAGCTGCTCTGAATCACGATAGAGGATGACGTAAGGTGTAGGTGGAGGGGCAGGCTCTAGCTGCTGCTTGGCGGTGGCACTAGAAGAGGATGCGCGACGCTTAGAGGTGACCTGCTTGCATCTAGACATGCTGGCAGCGTAGAAGTCTAGTGGGAAAAGTGTTAGGGAATACCGGGTGTAATTTAAAATTTTTGCAGTCCCAGGACGCAGCGGAAGCATTACACCCGAAACATATTTCGGTCCCAAGGATCCATGCGAGAGAGAAGACACAAAGATGTGTTAGAGATGTACCTCTTTTGCTTATCTAGTTGCCGAAGCTATGTTGAAGACGATCAAGTGCTCGCCCTCTATAAGTATCCACGCGTCGACTCCTTGATCGTTGCTCCCTTCCACGCTTGGTGCTAGCCTCGGGAAGAGAATCAAGCCTTCACCTCACTTGCGCCACCTTCAAGAGAACTTGCGCCAAGGAGGGGATAGGGAAGATGCCGCCAAGGACTTCCCTCTTCTTCTTTGCTTGCGCCACATCCAAGGTGTGCCTATGGCCAAGGAACGATGAGGGCTTGTGGCAAGAAGACGCCACCAAGCACAAAGAATCCTTGCGCCAAAGAAGAGAGGAAGAGGAAGAACTTTTGGCTCCAAGGAAGAAGATTACGCCAAGCCTATGTTGCTCTCGCCCCTTGCACTCCAAGTCTCTCCAAGAGATATGTCACCCCTCCAAGATGTTGTCCACTCGAAAAAAAACAAAACCATAAGAAGGGCGGCAAGGGGTCCTATAAATAGGACATGAGGCGGTTTGGGCAAGGGCTAGGATTAGGACAAGTTTATGGCTAGGATGAAAGGGTTTGTGGCAAGGAAAGTCTCCAAGACATTTCCTTAAACCCATTCAACCCTTCCTTATGTGCCAAGACCTTGTCTTGTGCCCCAAGCAATACATCAGCCCAAGATATGCCACAAAAGCATTCTTACCATTAAAGGAGAAAGGGCTAGGCGCAACATGTAAGAGGAATTCGGCTAGGGTAAGACATTGGGTGCATGTAGGGTTTATGAGGTAAGGAAAGTCTCCAAGACCTTGTCATAATCCTCATTCAACCTAACAATATGCGCCCAAGGACTTTACTAAAAGTTCTCAAGCCATATCAGCCTCAACACTTACCATAGAGGCAAGATACCATCAAAGGATGAAGGGGAAGGCGCCACTTCCTTACAAAGGAAGCAATTTATGCCACCCACACCCCATTATGCCCCTAGGTGCCAATGGGGTTGGGTTTCTCCCCATTATACCCTTTTAAGCCAATTCCCTCTTCATGACAACTTATCATTGGGTCTCATTGGATAATGAGCTAGCCCAAACTTCATGGCATGGGTTGATTAAGCTATTGGATCCAATCCAATGCAACCCTAATCCAAATGTGACCAATTAAGGTCAATTTCGGGTCAACCTGCCAAAAAATGAAGTTTGGCTCCAATAACTTTCTTCCAACTCATCAGGCCCATTGGCGCTGATGAAATCTTCCAAATTGATCCAAGTTATCCAATAACTTGATCCTAAGGCTTCTGATTAAAGCAACGTCAAGAGTCTATTGCGTGTGACCCCGTAGGATCCATATGACGATGGCAATGATGTAAACATCATAAGTAGTGAGGGGTATCTAGCAACACATCACTACTACCCATGTCATAGGACTTAAGTCATTATGGCAACAACTCCTAACAAGCAACGAGGATTCCCATTGCATTATAGATCCCTTTGCCTAAACTGATATCCTGCCATTGGATTAGTCTCAAGTTTATCAATCCAATGCATTGGTCATGACTCAACAAGTGTGGCCACACATTCCTGTCATGCACCAATATGGTGGGGCGCCCCTGAGTGGATATCATGCTTCCAATAAGGAAGGGGCAAATCCTACTATTGGTCATCCATGTCTCTACATGACTTATGACATGCCCAATGTCAGTCGTTTTGGTCTCCCAATTATAGAGAGACGTAAGACTGTATCAAATCATACGCATCATCAAATCTAGACATGAATACCTCAAGTCTAAGGATCAATGCAAACCTCTTGCATGTGAGATTGACTTGTTGACTAGACAAGTCAATCCTCATGGTGGATCACTCTAGTGCATCCAATGCACCTGTATGTCTGCATTACTATGCCCCGCACCTAACCAGCTCATACACCAGTCTCACATGTACCAAAGCTGTCCCATATCTGCTATGGTACCTTGTCTGGGGACAGCTTATGAGAATGGATCCAATCCAAACTCCTGGGACATTATATATGCAACTCAATACATCATCACAGGCAAAGAAGTCTGCATAATAACGACTATGCCTCTAATAATTCTATCAAAGTACATTCAAACAATGCCTGACCATGTCCATACATTGGTCTGCAGGGCATATACACCAACAAAAAGACCATTGGGAAAAGACCAGAGGGTATGGGTGAGTCATCGGAGGCGTCAGCGGTGAAGAGGTAAGGCCGGCGGTGGCCGATCTATAGGCGGCGAACAAAGTCACGAAGATGGTGTCGTGGCATTGGGAAACACCAATCGACACCAAAAAATAGTGGGAAAGACTCGCCAGAGCTTAGAGAAGGCGGCGATGGGTCGCCGAAAGTCGATTAGGTGCTGGAGGTGGCAGATCGGAGCGGTAGCAGCACGGCTAGGGTTTCCTGCATGGGTGTGTAAGAGGGCCTATACGCGGTGTCCTTTTAAAGCAAAAGCGTGCACGGTTGTGAATGTGTTCACGGTCGAGCCTGTGCGAGCTTCGGTGCTAAATGGACGCGAACGTAACTTACGCGTCACGGACGTGTATCAGTACACAGGTGCGCCTGTGCACGCATCAGTGCCAACTACATTTATCCTTCATGGCCATGTACGAATGCACACCCAGCCCGTGAATACCTCGGCGCTTTCTCAGACAAGCGTTACTAGCTGTTCACGGTCATGCATGGATGCACAGGTGCGACCGTGAATGGCTCACAAGTACCTAAAAAATTTTAGAAAAATTACCATCAGCAGGGTATAGGCTAGATAGAATAAATATGAAAGAAAATTTTAAAACTACAAAGTATAAGGAACAAAAAATAAATAAAGAACTAAGAGTCAAAACGAAAGGTTGGGTTACCTCCTAACAAGCGCTGCTTTTATTGGGAATCCCCGAGCTATTTAAATATGGAAACAGCGGAAGTGAGCCCGAAACTAGATTCCTAATTCAACAGTAAGGACCGTCTTACGAAGAATACAAAGGATGTGATAGGGGTATACCTTACTAGCAACTTTGAAGCGATCGATGTTGAAGACTGGAGACGCACAATCGGCCCGTCCTCTACACTCGTGCACACACGGACTGCCTCGAAACTCCTGCTCCACGCACGTGCTAGCTTCAGGAGAAGAGATCCATACCTTAAAAGTCTTCTCTACTTGCGCCAATCACGAAGACCACGCTCTAAGGCAAAGGGGAAGCGTTGGCGACAAGGATTGGGCAGCACTACAACTTGTCCCAACCTTGATGCAAAAACTTTCTTATTGTCGTCACCTACAAGACCCTCATGAAAGGGAGCAGAGGGGAGGCGACAACAGGAGATGAGAGAAGAGACTAGTGCAAAAACCTCCAAAGAGGGCTTCTCTAATTATAATAGAGGAACCAGCTATACTTGGAGATTTTTATCCATGTGGGAGTATGTATTAGCGCCTATACTGGTCTGAGAAGGCGTGGATTCAAATCCCACTCTCAACACTACGCCAATGTAATTCCACATTTTAATTGCAAATGCGCCAAGCTCATTTAATTAGCCAAGATAAAAATTATCTTGCCAATTAATTATTTTATTTTATTCATGTAACTAAAGTGCCAAGTCCAAACTTGCACTAAGACCCTTGTTTGACACAATTTGACAACTCAGGTCAATAGAGGTCAAACGTGGTCCACTAGTGTCAACTAGTGGTCAAACATGAACAAAATAAAAAATCATCTCCTCATAAGAAATCTCATACATCAATATCCCAGAATGATCCGAATCACTTAATGATTCGAACAGAGGCTAACCGATCAATACGGAGTCTCTAGTGTCTAGGTGTGCGACCCTGTAGGTCCCTCTAACATTGGCAGTGATGACCTAATCATCACAAGCGATGAGTGGCACCTAGCAACACATCGCCGCTACCTAAGTCATCGGAATAAATGTCACCATTGACAACCGCAAAACTGTGATAAGGTATAAGAGTATCCATGTCCCTTTGCCAAGCTGATCGTCTAAGTTGGACAAGCGTGTCATACTTGTTAATTCCAACGACGATGGTCATGACTAAATCAGGCTAAACCTGGGTGTGGTCACACGCTTTCAGTCATGCACCATCTAGAGGCCCATGGACATCAAGTTTCCTCGCAGGGAAGGGGCAAATCCTCTATCGGCAAGATGTACCTCTTGTATTGCTTAAGATATACCCAATGACAATCGTTATAACCTCCCTATTACGGCGAGGCATTAGGTTGTATCAAAGTATGTTCCTTACAACACAGAGATACAATCTTCCTTAAGTCAAAGGATAGATACACCTCTATCACTGTGAGATTCTTCCTGAGACACCAAGAAGAACTCTCACGGCGGGTCGGTCTAGCATATCTCCCTCAATATACCCTTATGCTTGCATTAAGCAACCCGTGTTAACCAGCGCATAAACAAGTCTCACCCGCACCATAGCTATCCCCTATCCAATATGGTACTCGACTCGGGACAAATCAAACTGAGATAGAGATATCTCGAGGGACATTATCATGTAAACATACATATACGCAGATGTATAATAAACCATGACAATGACAATGCCAGGATATCCATAAAATATCAATGTATGTAGTACATATGTCTAGACCAAAAGATAGGTCCCAGGCAATAACACTAACAATCTCCCACTTGCACTCAGACCTTATCATTGAAGTATCTTAACCCCATGTCTCAAGTATGACCATCATGCTTCTACTACGCTAAAGCATTGGTCAGTGGGTCTGCTAGATTGTTCCTTGTATCAACTATGCATATCTTCACATCAGCTCTATCTATGATCTCCTAGATCAGGTGAAATCGCCTGAGTATATGTTTGGATCGTGGATGTGATCTTGGTTCCTTAGCCTACACGATCGCACCATTGTGATCACAAAGGAGCATAATGGGATCAGCAGCGCTAGGTATCACCTAAAGTTCATAAATGAACTTTTTGATCCAAACTGCTGCTTTGGCTGCCTCAAAAGCCACAACATACTCCGCTTTTGTTGTAGAGTCTACTACCATGGATTGCTTGAAGCTTTTCCAGCAAACAGCACCTCCATTTAGCAAGAACACATAGCCGAACTATGATTTAAAGTCATCTAGGTCTGATTAGAAAGAAGCATATATATAACCCTAGATACATAGATCTTCTTGTCCACCATAGACTAAGAATAAATATTTTGTCTTTCTCAGATACTTCAAAATATTTTTCACGACTGTCCAATGCAGGACACCGGGGTTAGACTGGTGGTATCTACTAGTTATGCTCAATGCATAAGCCACGTCTGCTCTCGTACATAACGTGGCATACATGTGGGATCGCACGCGGATGCATTAGGGACTCGACTCATCTCCTCTTTCTCAGTCTGTGTAGAGGGACACTAGCTCTTGAAAAGAGTAATCCCGTGCCTCATGGGAAGGTAACCCTTCTTGGACTACTCCAAGTGAAACCTTTCCAGCACTTTGTCTATGTACGTGCTCTGACTTAGGGCAAGGAGTTTATTGGATCTATCTCAGTAAATCCTCAAACCTAGAATATAGGTGGCCTCCCCTAAGTCTTTCATCTCGAAACACTTCCCCAACCATGTCCTCACTGCGTGAAGGGTAGGGACGTCGTCCCCGATGAGAGTATGTCATCGACATACAAGACCAGACATGTGACCAAGCTCCCACTGGTTTTCTTGTACACATAGCCGTCATCTCCATTCTTGAGGAAGCCATAATCTCTCATAGCTTCATCAAAACGAATATTCCAACTTCGAGAGGCTTGCTTTAATCCATAGATGGATCTTTTCAATTTGCATACTTTATGACCATTGGCTCGGTGAACGAACCCCTCAGGTTGTGTCATAAATACTTCCTCTGACAGGTTTCCATTAAGGAAAGTTGTCTTCACATCCATTTGCCATATCTCATAGTTATAGTAGGCAACTAAAGCAAGCATGATCCGAATAGATTTGAACATGGCAACTGGCGAAAAAGTTTCGTCATAGTCCACCCCATGGACTTGCCTGAAACCTTTAGCCACTAGTCTACCTTTGTAGGTAACCACGTTGTCATCCATGTCTGTCTTCTTCTTAAAGACCCATTTACATCCTATGGGTTTAGCCCCATTAGGCGGCTCAACCAAGTCCCATACTTGATTAGCAGACATGGAATCTATCTCGAACCTCAAGGCCTCCAGCCATCTCTCGGAGTCCGGTCCAGCGACCGCTTCCTCATAAGTCTTAGGTTCATCCTTAATAGTGAGAATGTCGTCGTGTTGAGTCGGCAGCGACCCATACCTATCAGGTGCATGACATACCCTCTCAGACCTATGTGGAGCCTATGTCTGAGCCACAGGTTGGGCTATAACCTGTACTGATGGTTCAGATTCCATTTCAACCTCTGTGTCTTGTGGATGATCTTGAACTTCATCCAAATCAAAACTTCTCCCACTGGCTTCTTTCAAGATAAATTCTTTCTCAAGAAAGACAACGCCACGGGCGACAAAAACTTTATCCTCAGTGGGATTATAGAAGTTGTTTCCTCTGGTTTCCCTAGGATACCCCACAAACACATATTTAACTGACCTGGGCTTTAGCTTGCTAGAATTTTAATGCTTAACAAAAGCTTCACATCCCTAGATCCTCATAAATGTGAGGTTAGGTCGTCTCCCAGTCCACAACTCATGTGGAGATACGGGGACATTTTTAGATGGAATGTTATTTAGTGTCAAGCAGCTGTCCCCAAAGCACGTCCCCAAAAAAATAGAGGTATAGTTGCTTGACTCATCATGCACCGAACCATATCTAGTAGGGTTCGATTCCGCCTCTCAGATACACCATTCCATTGGGGTATTCCAGGAGGGGTGAGCTGTGAGAGAATCCCACACTCTTTCAGATAATCAACAAACTCATGGCTCAAGTACTCTCCGCCTCGATCAGATCGAAGAGCCTTTATGGATCGCCCAAGCTGGTTCTCTACTTCTGTCTTGAACTCCTTGAATTTCTCCAAGGATTCAGACTTATGTCTCATCAGATAGACATAACCATATCTACTGAAATCATCAGTAAATGTGATGAAGTATATAAACCCACCTCTGGCTTGTTTGTTGAAAGGCCCACACACATCGCTGTGAATGAGGTCCAACAAACCTATGGCCCATTCACCTTTCTTGGTGAATGGCGCCTTTGTCATTTTGCCCAACAAACAAGGCTCGCACATGTCAAACTCTTTGAAGGAGTCTGAATCCAAGAACCCATTTACATAGAGTTGTTGGATGCGATTCTTGTTGATGTGCCCTAAACGACAGTGTCAAAGATAAGTGTTATTGAAACCACTTAGCTTGATCCTTTTAGCATTTATGTTGCACATAGAACTTTGTATGTCCAAGACATACAAGCCATTGCATTGAGTACCAGAACCATAGAACATGTCTGCTAATGAAAAGAACAGGTGTTCTCTTTGATTACAAAACTGAGTCCTTTCCTCGCTAGGGCAGGAATGGATATAATGTTCTTGGTAATCGATGGTACATAGTAACAATGGTCGAGGTCTAGTTAAAGTCCCGACGGCAGCGAGAGAGTGAGATCTCCTACGGTTACAGCAGTAACTTGTGCGCCGTTACCAACTCGAAGTTCAATCTCTCCTGGTCGTACTGTCCTACTTCGTTTGAGTCCCTGCATACTTGTACAAATATGCGCTCCACATGCAGTGTCAAGTACCCATGTGTTCGAAGTAGATAGGTTGACTTCAGCCACGTAAATGTCTGAGCTTGAAGATTAAGGAGTAACCCTTCTCATCGCCTCTTTCTGGTGAAGCCTTTTACAGCTCTCGAGCTTGGGTTCACCCCTCAAGTTTCGACACTAGTCCATCTTGTCCTCCCAAAGGGCGGATCGTAGTTTTAATCTACTATTGTTCGTAGACATCATCTACAACATCAGACATGCAGATTAGTACTACATTCCAATCATTTAATCCGGACTTGAAATAAATGATTGTTTCTCACTATTTTATCATACTAACAACCCTCTCATGTCAATCTGGGAAACCACAGAATTTCCAAAGTGAGATGGGATCCTTGTTCCTCACACGGCCCTGCGTCCCGCGAGGGCGGGATGTACTGCACGAGGTGACGCATGTATCTCAAGGTAGGCATGCCGGCCAATTGCAACTAGGCAATTCCCCTTCTCAAGACAGTTCAGACACTTCGTGTCCAACGAGGGCTGGATACAGGACAAAGCCCTAACTTCTTGAGGCTGCTTCTAGAAACTTTCATCATGTGGACAAACCACATAAGGAAGTTCTAGTCAAGTCTGACCTGACCATTATGCCCAGGGCCAACAATTTCCTTGTGAAAGGCACGTCCAGAGTTTTAATCAGACTGGGAAATTATTGTCACCACACGCCTCTTAAAGATAGATGGGTGTGTCCCACGAGGGTGGGAAACAATGCACGGCACCAATGATCGATAGTTTGACGAGGGCTACGTGTCAGAAAGCGAGAACGGGACTTGATATAATTTTGAGAGGGTTTGGGTGGTGTCATACCACATTCGTTTTATCTTATGTCTAACATTACAGGCATGCACCCTATAGTGATAACATAAAATAAAACAATCAGAGCATGGCAATGAAAGCAGTAAAACATGATATGGTTATGGCCCAGACAAGGGAAACAAGCCTCGAGACCTACACTGTACACCTAGCACTACCAAAAGCTCTAAGCATTCAGCCCATGCTCCAAGCCGTTGGCTCCTTGCTCTGAGTGCTTCAGGGTTCTGCTTCAACCGTAGGTGCGCCACCAAGGTTTCATGCTCCACCTGTGTTAGCTCGCAAACCCTAGGCTCCTAGGGTTCGGCCAACACTCTCCTATGCCCTTGCTAGCTCACAAACCCTAGGCTCCCCCTAGGGTTCGGCCATCATGGGGTGCCACCATGACCTAAGAGAGGGCTGTTTTTGCACCACCTATAGATCAGCCCCTTCGCAACCCCTATATGCGCCTCTAGGAAGCCCTAGAAGCCATTAGGGTTTAGGCCAAGCCATAGGTTACACAAAACCCTTCTCAACAGCCCCTTATCCTCAAGATGCGCCCCTAGAGAAAATCCCTAGAAGCCACCAAAGATTCGGCTATGAGAGGGCTGCCCTTTCTTAGTCAGATGCGCATAGGAGTAAGCTGCGATGTAAGGTTGTCTTCCCTAATCTTCGACTTTAGATTTACAAAATATAAAAGAAAATAAGGGCGGCATGCAGGCCTTCACAAGAATACATCACAGGCATGCTTAGGGCTTGTCTATAACCATATCATATGCATAAAGAAAAACACCTAAAACATACTCTTCTATATGCAATGAAAAGCTACAAAGCCATATTTTAGTTTTTCATTAGAAAACATGTTCATTAAATTTCAGCAATCTTATCGAAAATTCAAATTTTTTCGTTTTCTCTCAGGAGTCTACAAGTGGTCATATATAGCCCGATTATTGATGCCACTTGCAACCCCTAACTTGTACAGAGTAAGGCAATCACCCAGTCCATGCCCCGAAATCTAGATACACGTCTCACACCATGGGTCTATCCCATGAATGTGAGGAGAAATAAATTCTCACACATAGGGTCTATCCCAATGTGTAGAAACCGAAAATCATGAATTTTATAAGAGCGAGAAATAAAAACCTACTATGTATCTCATAAGTTGCCTCTGACACCACTGTTGCGAATCCCCAGGCTATTTAAAAATGGAAACAGCGGAAGCGAGCCTGAAATGAGATTCTTAATTCAACATTAAGGACCGTCTTACGAGGAATACAAAGGATGTGATAGGGGTATACCTTACTAGTCTGCGTTAGCACCCTGTGCCTAACCAGCCCATATACCGGTCTCACAAGTACTAGAGCTGTCCCATATCCACTCAGGTACATCGACTGGGGACAATCATTTGAGCACAGATCCAATCCATCTCCAGAGACATTATCATGTAAGTACACATTCGCAGATATAAACAAACAATGATAATGGCAATGTCAGAATGATATAAGAGTATCAATGTTAAGTAGTACAAAGATGGACCAAAACTAGGTCCTAAGGCATATACACCAACACTAACGTCTCCAGCAAAGAAAATCTTGCAGTCTTCATGCCAAAATCTTCTAGTCTTCATGACAGGATTCTCCAGCCATGCACGCCTGATCCTCCTGCCAAGCCTCGTGCACCATGCAGCCAATTGAGGAAACCTGTTGACCAGCCAACAAATGACGTAATGACCCAGCCCATCAAGCCATCCATTCAAAGTGAAACCATCTCCACCGTCAAGCTCGGAATCATCTAAGGGCACAAGGGGTAAATCCAAATCATGTTAACATTGATGGGAGGTTTTAATTAGTTTGCAATTTTTCTTCACGCATCATGTTGTATATTGAATCCTTTTGAGAAAATCTGCTTGTCTTGTGTGCTGGTTCCTTAGCGGAGAGTGTGAGTGTGCTTGAGTGTTCTTCATCCTAGCCGAGTGTGGTGAGTTCTTGCTGGCTTCTCCCTCCCTTGAAGACCTCCTTTGCCTTGACGCCATCAAGCCTTCAAGCTGGTCTTTAACCATCTCCAACGACAACTCAAAGGGATACTCAAGCCTTGAACAAGATCCCCCTTTAAGGACCCCCTTTGTTAGTTTTAGGTGTTTGGTAGTAGTATTCTGAACCAACACCCCTTGTTCCATTTGATCAAATTGTAGGATATTTAATCTCCCAATCTTAACCTCAACGCTAAGATACGGGAGCAGGGGAGTCAAAGAAAGGGGATTTGGCCCCCATCCCAAAGGGGGGCCTTGGGTAGCACCCTTCCCTTTTGTCTACTTGTTTAAGTTAAATCTTTGTAGAATCTATTGTAGTTTAATATTACCTTGCTGTTGTTGAGCCTCATACCTAAGGACAATCTAGTTAAACCCTTAAAATTCAATGCTACATTAGTGGTATCAGCAGATACCTTAGGTGCTCAGCTTGTGATTCTGAATTTCTGGTTTTGTGTCTTCTCGTCACTGTTTGGATTTTCTTTGCTGAGTTTTTGCCAAAAGTCATAAACTACTGAAAGATCTGTTGCTGAGTTTTTATCAAATTTTTGTTCACACAAGAGTTGTGATTTCCTAGATTCTTTGCTGAAAGGGTATCGTCACCTATTGGATTTTCTGAAAATTGTTGAATTCTCTGTTAAGAAGCTGTCTGTTCATGTTTTTTGAATGCTGTTGAAATCAAGGATCTATCTAAGTGATAGGTAGCATCCTTGTTCAGCCCTTGTTTTATATCTGAGAGTTTGTAAACATTCTGAACAGAACTCTGCGTAAGCGTTGAAACTGACTAATTTTCTGCTACTCTGGGAAGCGTCTATAGTATTCTGGCCGAGACTTGAAGATTCTAACTTGGTAGAGGGACTTCAAGTTGAGGCTTGAGAACCATTTGGTTTGGAATCTATCTTATCTAATAGGTAGGTTCCATCTCAATTTCCTCCTCAACCGCAATCTAGTTCTTTGCTGAATCTAGTGTAAGCACTGTAGCTTACTGATTTGATCGTAATCTGTGAAATTTCTGGCCAAGACTTAGATCCCTTACCTGATAGGGAAACTCAAGTTAAGGGACAAATTGGATGGGAATCTACCTCCTCTAATAGGTAGGCTACATTTCAGTGTTTTATTTGGAACCGCAAGTTGGATTTCTGCTGATATTGGTGTTAGCACTGTTGCTTACCACCAATCTGATATTTCTTCTGAAATTTTGGATTCGACGCTTGTTTGAACCCTACAATTTGTTGGACCCAGTTACCAATCGATAACTTACTCCTGCTGTTAAGAGCTGCATTTGGTATTTGTTAAAATCATTGCACTTGCTGAACTTTGGCACTTCACACACTCAGAAAAAAAAATCAGCTGAGACTGAACAGTGTCGACAGCTGATTTTGCATCTTGCTCTCTGATTTTAGTGTTGAATCTGAATCTGATACTTGCTGTGAGAAGAGAATTATATTATTAAAAAACCCTCAATTGATTATTTGATTTAAGCTATAAAGGTACTTTAATATCACTTGAAAGAGGAACCTACAAAATTAAGCTGGTTTAGTAGAATAATATCACTTTAATATCACTTTAATATCACTTGAGAGTGAATCTTAATTTATTATGGACTAAAATAAATTGCCATAGAACTTAAAACTAGAATAACAAGTCACAAGAGTGAAGTTTGGTTTAGTAGAAAGTTGGGCATTTGAAATGAGGTAACTCTAACTTAGGGTAATTTCTCTTTAACAAAAATCAAAAAATTGACAAAGATATTTATTACATTTTTATTATAAAAAATCAAAGTGGTGAAACCTTGCCACAGATTTATCTTTCTGAATTCCATCAATAATTACTCAATTTTAAATTCTTCTTACATTATCGAATTGCTTAGCTAATATAAAATTAATTATTTGGTACTTAACACATAGGTCTCTATGAGAACAATAATTTTTTTATTACTTCAAAGTATCCGTGCACTTGCTGACACATTAGTGGCCATGCTATTAAAAGTTTAAAAATATTTTATTCATGGCATCAAAACCTATAGAATATCGGATTTAATACCACTACTAGGGAATTGCAGCTATAAAATAAAAATTTTAAATAAAGTGGAAGCAATTCCTAAATCAATTCCCTCCTAGAAGATCGGCTACAAGTCTAACAACAAATGATGAGTCAGATAACATTATCCTTGAATTGTACCATGTGCTAGGGAATATTGGCAATGACGTAGACGTAGACACACAAGTGTCTGCCCTTACTAATATCCACATAGTAATCAACTAAATACCACCCTACTCCACGCTCAATGCTAACCTCGAAAGCAAGGATCCAAGCCTTAGGAATTCCCTTGTCTCCCTACTTTGTGCCACCATGATAGAGATGCCAAGAGAGAAAGGGGGCAACAAGGAGAGGAGAATAGAGGAGTAGTTGGGCGCCAAGTGCATCAGCACCATAGGATTATTCTCTCTAGGGGCATCTAGGCATGAAGCCTTACCTGCTTATTTATATTGAGCATAGCACATGCCTAAATCTACCATTACCACTAGCAACATGAGGCTATTTGGGAGCAGCATTGAAGAAGGGCGGAACCCCAACGATCGGACCAAAGGTATGTAGCTCTAAGGATTGGAGTTAAGCACGCACAGATGGTTTTAACGATGGTAAGTAACAGTAACCAATGCAACAGTGACCAGCAAACTAGCAGAAAATCTAGCATGCAACCTAAGGAGGTATTTATCCTACTCGGTTAAGAATTACCTGCGGCCCCCTTTAGGGAAGGGGGCCAAGACCCCTTTCTCTGAATCCCCCTGCTCCCGTTGCTTCTGACTTTGGGCGAAGTGGCTATGAAATGGGTGATTAAATGACTTTACAAATTTAAGGTGCAAGGGGAGGGAGTATACAATCCCACACAAGTCCCCTTTAAACTAGAAACAAGAGTGTCCTTAGAATGGGTCTTGATCAGGTCTTGGATTCCAAAGCCAAGTGTTTCAAGAGGATAGAGATGCTTTCAAGCCTTCAAGCTACTCCTTCCAACGCCACACAAACAAGCACTCAAGCACTCTTACGTGAGGAGGAAGAGGAAGCTCTTGGCTGGAAGTGAGAAGATGAAGTCTTGACACTAAACTAAACTAAGCAAGAAACACGCTAACACAAGCTGGATTGTTTTTTCATCAAAAGAGTAGACTAAGTGCCAAGTGACAAATACAAGGGCTTTAAACCCTATTTCCTCAACGTTACAAAAATTCTCAAGCTCATCTAAGGGTTGTCAATTCTTGATTTCGAATTTGGATGGCTGAGGTGAAGTGTTTGTCCAGCTTTTCCATTGGCTATGGTGGGCGGTTGTGTGTTGTAGATGTAGTCGCATAAGCTTGTGGAACCGATGGGGAGATATGGCATTGATGCTGCATGTAGTTGTGTTGAGATTGGATTGGCTAGGGCTGCATGCGTGAAAGGGTGCCTTGGTTTGTCTTCAGCCGAGTGTGGGGGAAGCTGCATGTGGAGATTTGATTGGTTAGGGCTACATGCGTGAAAGGGTGCCTCGGTTGGAGATTTCAGCCGGATATGGAGGGAGCTTGTGCATGTTGTCCTTGATGAGGTGGAGACTTCCTTGACCATTTGGATATTGTCGTTGCTTTGGAGATTTGTGGCTGAATGTTGATTGAGGTTGGACTTTGACTTTGAATTGCTTTAGGATGCTAGTTTGTGACTTGCGCTGGCTGGGGATTTATCTTGAGATTGGCTTTCACTTGAGTTGCTTTAGGATGCTAATTGTTGATTTGACTTGGCTGGAGATTTGTCTGGACGTTGACTTTGCCTTGAGGGAGGATTGTTGAGGAGCTAGGGTGCCTTGTAGTGCAAGTACATGTGCAAACATAACCCTAGGCTAGAAACAACCTACTACATAATCTTGGAAAGTAAAATTACTTAAAAGAAAAATAAAACCCTAGGCTAATCCTAGTCTATAACTTGAAAGCAAACAACAAGAGTTCAAACAAAGTAAAGTGCAAGTACAAGTATTTAGCAAAGAAATTAAACTTGATGTCCATATCTGATAGGCGGCTTCTTAATGCGCTTGGACCGGCATAGTACCTTGGATGCCCCTGCATCAGCTTTCCCGGGGGTGAGAGAATTCTCCTCCGGAGAATTTAATTTGTAGGACTGTAGCATATCCGGAATGAGGAGTTGTACTTCTTCTTCTGGCATCCAGCTCTCAGTGTGATATGTCCATTGTATCAGGTAGTAGTTCTTCGTCCCTTGCTTTGTGAAGTATTGTTGCTCTTCCAGAATAGTGCTGACTTCCTTGCTTGCCTTTGGTGCGTCAATTGATAACAGTTCCCTGTAGAGTGTGAGGTCTTCTACATTCACCGTGGGGTGAATATCCATGGCGGCTGGTAGATCCAAGACATATGCGTTATCATTGACCCTCTTCTTGATTCTGAATGGCCCCATGCCTCTCGCTTGCAGCTTATTGTTGCTTCCTTGGAGCCGCTCCTTCCTGTTCCTGCAAATAACCAGATCCCCTTCCTTGAAAGATACCTGCCTCTTATTTTCATTAGCAGCAGTTTGATATTTTAATGTAGTATTAGCTATATGGTCCTTGACTTCATTATGAATTTTCAGAATATGCTGGGCAAAGGTTAATGCAGATTGTGAAGTTTTGAATGGGGTGGGGAGAGGAGCCAGGTCAATGGGCTTCCTAGGTTGATACCCTATATTGATTTGGAAAGGGCTAAGTCCAGTGGTTCTGTTAACAGCGCTATTGAAAGCAAATTCAGCATTAGGTAATAGCTTATCCCAATTTCCTGGATGCTCTCCCACAAGACATCTAAGAATGTTTCCAAGGGACCTATTCACCACCTCAGTTTGACCATCAGACTGAGGATGGTAAGCAGTAGAGAAGTTTAATTAAGTTCCAAGCAGTTTCCAAATAGTCCTCCAAAAATGACTAACAAATTTAGTTTCCCTATCAGAAATGATAGTGAGAGGTAACCCATGCAGACGAACCGCATCCCTAAAGAAAAGTCTAGCAACATGTGAAGCATCAGAGGTCTTACTACAAGGGGTAAAGTGTGCCATTTTTGAAAACCGATCTACCACAACGAATATAGAATCATGATGGGAACTAGTGCGTGGCAAACCTATCACAAAGTCCATACTCACATCCTGCCAAGGTCCCTCTGGTATAGGTAAGGGTGTGTAGAGGCCAGTATTGTGCCTTTGGGTCTTAGAAAGTTGACAAGTCATGCAGTGTTTTACCACTCTAGCTACATCCCTTCCTAAAGTGGGCCAATAGAATCTCTCCTCAACTAGGATCCAAGGTTTATCTTTCCCATGATGTCTTGCCACCCCTCCTCCATGAATCTCCCAAGCTAAGAACTCACGTAAAGATGTCCTAGGTATGCACAACCTATTCCCTTTAAAAAGATAATTATCCTTGATAAAGAATTCTGCATGGGTATGAGGATTGGCTTCTAATTCTTTGTAAATATTTCCAAAATCAGGACAAACAGAATATTCATCTTTTAATCTTTCAAATCCATTAACAGCAACCCGCAGGGTATTCAACAGTAGAGTCCTCCTACTTAGGGCATCAGCTACCTTGTTTTGGGTACCAGCCTTATGTTTCAGCACAAATGTATACTATTGTAAGAACTCTACCCACTTGGCATGCCTTGGATTTAATTTGGTTTGACTATTTAAGACACAAGGGCTTGATGATCACTATTCAAAATAAACTCCTTGTGAATCAGATAATGCCTCCAATGCTTTAAAGATTGAATAACAACATAGAATTCCTTGTCATACGTTGAATAGCGTTGTCTCACATCATTTAATTTCTCACTAAAGAATGCTATAGGATGACCCTCTTGACTCAAAGTACCTCCTATTCCAACCCCAGAGGCATCACAGTCTACCACAAAAACTTTACTAAAATCAGGCAATCTTAAGACAGGAGCAGTAGTAATTTTAGTCTTTAAATCCAAGAAAGCCCTTTCAGCCATGGGGGTCCACTCAAAATTTTTCTTTTGCAAGCAATTTGTAATAGGTGCGACAATGGTACTAAACCCCTGAATAAAATGCCTATAGAAAGTGGCTAGGCCATGGAAACTCCTAATCTCAGTGATGGAAGTAGGTGTGGGTCAGTCTACTACAGCTTGAATTTTAGCAGGGTCAGCCTTAAGTCCAGCATCAGATACAATAAAGCCAAGAAATTCAACCTCCTGGGCCATGAACACGCATTTCTTAAGGTTAAGGAACAGTTTTTCTTGCTTCAAAATATCTAACAGGGCTTGAAGGTGCTTAAGATGGTCCTCTTGGTTGTTGCTAAAAATAAGAATATCATCAAAGTACACAACCAGAAATTTTCCTATGTAGGGTTTTAGCACATGGTTCATTAATCGCATGAAAGTGGATGGGGCATTGGTGAGGCTAAAAGGCATCACCAGCCACTCATAGAGTCCATCAGCAGTCTTAAATGCCGTCTTCCACTCATCCCCCTCTCGAATCCTCACCTGATGATACCCACTGCGTAGATCCAACTTGGAGAACCAAGTGGATCCAGCTATCATGTCCAACATATCATCAAGACGGGGAATAGGAAAATGGTACTTGATAGTTATTTTATTGATGGCTCGACAGTCTATACACATGCGCCAAGTACCATCCTTCTTTGGAGTCAGAAGTGCAGGAACGGCACATGGACTTAAGCTTTCTCTAATCAGCCCTTTACCTAACAATTCATCCACTTATCTCCGGAGCTCAGCGTGCTCCGTGGGGCTCATGCGATAGTGAGGTAGATGTGGAAGGGTGGCCCCTGGGACCAAGTCAATGGCATGTTGAATGCCACGCTCAGGAGGGAGCTCTTCGGGGGTGATTTCCTTGAACCCCTCCAACAATCTACCCACTTCAGGAGGTATTTCACTCACTGAAGTGTTCTCAACTGGCTTAATAACTAAAGTGAAGATTTGATTCAGCTCTTGTGCTTCTTTTAAGAAAGATTGAGTCCTTAGCAAAGTAATGGCTTTGGGTGCTTCAATGGTTTTCCCCTTAGTGTGTGAGGCCCTCAACTCTCGGGGTAGGCTGGGAATTAGAGTGATCTTCCTCCCGTTATGCATGAAGGTGTATGTATTACTCCTACCATAATGGATTACATCTAGGTCATACAGCCATGGTCTTCCTAGTAGGACATCAGCGACATCCATTTGAGTAACATCACACCAGATCTTCCCATGGATTGATGCCAAGTGTAAAGGTACAGCACATCTATGGGTAATGGGTATGCTAGTGTGGTTTACCCAGGAAATGCTATATGGCTTAGGATGATCTTCTAAATTTAGCCCAAACTTAGTGACAGCTCCTTTAGCTATGACATTTAAACTACTTCCACTGTCTACTACAATTTTGCATACCTTACCATGACACTTGGTGTAAGTATAGAACAGACTGGTTCTCCTCCAATCTTCAGGTTGCGTATCTTTAAGGAGGGTGCACCTCACTATTCCCACTATGGCATCACTAGGATCCTCCTCACTATTATACTCACTATTGTACCTAGGGGTGTAAACTTCATCACCTAGATCTTCGGGCTCTTGCTCTACTGGGTCCTCGGCTATCAGTAATGTTGCCTTCCTACAATCTTTGGCTAAGTGGCCTAGTTGAGAACATTTAAAGCAGGTGACTCTAGTAGAGGTTTGGGCAGCCCTAGCAGGGTTAGGAGCACTAGGGGTCTGGGCAGTCCTAACATGGTTCAGTGTACTAGGGAGGGGCGCCCTAGGGTAAGGTGCACCAGACTGAGGTACATTGGGATGAGATGCCCTAGGAGAGATGGTTTTAGATGGTGCAGTTCCTGTTGAGTTATGATTTCTATGAATACTTGGAGTGTACCTATACTGCATAAGTTCATATTCTATCTCACCAGCTATTTGGGAAACTTCTTGGATACTATCAGTGGGCCGGTTATTAGAGCTCTCCTTATTTCAGTCCTTAGGCCAGTTTTATACCGATCAATGGTCACCCATGGTTCCTCATCTATTCCACACCTAGTTAGAAGATTGTCAAACTTGTCGGTATATTCCCTAACAGTGTCATTACCTTGGGTTAACCTAGTCAGCAGGTTATAGGTTCGCTGCCTATAATGTGGGGAAACATATTTTTCTCCTAATCGCTGCTTCATCACTGCCCAATCGGTGATGGGTGCCAATTCTCTCCTCTGAAGTTGATTTTCTAGGCTGGTCCAATATATCAAAGCAGTCCCTCTAAACAGGAATCGGGCATACTTCACCTTACTCCTATCAAGTATAGCTTGGCATTCAAAGTACTGCTCAACAAGGGTTTCCCATTCTTGGTACCCCTGTGTATCGACATTCCCATCAAACAAGGGTGGATTCATTCTTAAATTTTTAAAAATATCTTCCTCCACCCGTCCCCTACAAGGTTCATTCAGATTATGTTCATTAGTGGTTGGAACTCTAGGTTGATGGTAAGGTTCATTTAGATTATGTTCATTAGGGGTTGGGATTCTAGGGTGATGGTAAGGTTCATGCCGAGTTTCAGTCCTACCTAATCTTGGTTCGGTTTGACTAGGCCCCTCTTCCCAAGAATTTTCGGGAGTTCTCCTAGGAGATTGGTGATATGGTTGTTCTGCGTTTAGGATAGGATTATGTTGGCTCACAATTTGACTCAGAGTTTGTGTCTGTTGGTTTAGGATTTGACCCATACGAATCATATTTTGCTCCTCCATCCTATTCATACGGATCATATTTTGCTCTTCCATTTTATCCATACGACTCATAAATAGTTCAATTAGTTTTGTCATATTATCTGTGGTAGTTCCTTCTCCCTCAATGTTATCTTGTCCAGCCCTAGCTCTTGTATTTACCATTTTCAAAGCTTAACTTAAAAGCAGAATTAAGGTATAATCCGGTAATAAACAGTATCAGAAATTTGTTGATTCCTATGGCTACCGCAATCAGCCACAGCATGCACTTGTTGCACTAAATTGAAGCAGCTTGAGACCTCAGAGGCTTTCTATTAATTAGATAAGTGGACAGATCTCTTGGTTCAAGAAATTCCCAATACAACTCCCAAACACGCAGGAAGCTCAATGATGCAGAAACTCAAAGCAACAGTAAACGACAATTCAGAAATTCAGTCTCGCGCAGAGAATATCCAATACCGAGCAGCAACAGGATAGCTGGGAATTGGGTAGGTGGGAACAGCATGAGTAAGCACAAGAGCCTACAAGCCTAGATAATCTCAAGCCTCTTACCGCCTACAGACGCAGTTCAAAACTGAAATCTGGTATGCTACAGTATCCAGATTTCAGTCCTGAGTCTGCTACTCTTTGCTCAACTTTCGGCCAAGCAGCACTAGCTAGCTGGGGCTCAAAACTTGTTCAGCAAGATGGATCCTCCCAACTATCTATTGAGCTAGATTTGGTAAGGAACAGTACAGAATCCTAAGTAAGTTCACGCGGAAATCCAAAACAGCAGTTCTTAAAATTCAGCTTCTTGGAAATTCATATTTAGCCACAATATTGGTCTACTATGTCCAAAATTGATGCAGCTAGGGAATTTGAAGATAGACTATTAGCTAGTTATCCCAATTGCTTCTCGGTTCCAAGAAAATTTAAATAAAGCTCCAAGCAACAAGACTCAGCAAATGAAATTCAGAAAATATCCGCAAGTATAAACTCAGATTTTCATGTTTCAGATTTCTGAATTCTAGTTTCGGCCAACAACAATAGAAGTGTTGTGGTCGAAAATCCTAGCGATCAGGGTCCCAAAGAATACCTATTGATTAGGTAGCTTAGAGGAGCACCAAGTTCAGAAGTTCAAATAAAGGACTCGGTCGTTCAGAAACAGAAATTCAGCAAGATTGGAATCAAAGTTTAGACAGTCAGCAAGTTCAGCAATTACGGTTTACGTGCAGTTTCACCTCAGTAATTTTTAGAAATCAATCAGCACAAGATCACAAAACTCAGTCAAACGTTCAGACCCCTTCGAGGGTAGAAATTTTAGAAAATAGGAATTTTCAGAACACAGAGATTTCTCAGAAAATAGAAGACAGTGAAAACTTCCTTGCACAACAACAAGAGCACCTTAGGGCTGCTCTGATACCACTGAAGAAGGGTGGAACCCCAACGATCAGACCTAAGGTATATAGCTCTAAGGATTGGAGTTAAGTGTGCGCAGGTGGTTTTAACGATGGTAAGTAACAGTAACCAATGCAACAGTGACCAGTAAACTAGCAGAAAATCTAGCATGCAACCTAAGGAGGTATTTATCCTACTCGGTTAAGAATTACCTGCGGCCCCCTTTAGGGAAGGGGGCCAAGACCCCTTTCCCTAAATCCCCCTACTCCTGCTGCTTCTGACTTTGGGCGAAGAGGCTATGAAATGGGTGATTAAATGACTTTACAAATTTAAGGTGCAAGGGGAGGGAGTATACAATCCCACACAAGTCCCCTTTAAACTAGAAACAAGAGTGTCCTTAGAATGGGTCTTGATCAGGTCTTGGATTCCAAAGACGAGTGTTTCAAGAGGATGGAGATGCTTTCAAGCCTTCAAGCTACTCCTTCCAACGCCACACAAACAAGCACTCAAGCACTCTTACGTGAGGAGGAAGAGGAAGCTCTCGGCTGGAAGTGAGAAGATGAAGTCTTGACACTAAACTAAACTAAGCAAGGAACACGCTAACACAAGCTGGATTATTTTTTCATCAAAAGAGTAGACTAAGTGCCAAGTGACAAATACAAGGGCTTTAAACCCTATTTCCTCAATGTTACAAAAATTCTCAAGCTCATCTAAGGGTTGTCAATTCTTGATTTCGAATTTGGATGGCTGAGGTGAAGTGTTTGTCCAGCTTTTCCATTGGCTATGGTGGGCGGTTGTGTGTTAGAGATGTAGCCGCATAAGCTTGTGGAACCGATGGGGAGATATGGCATTGATGCTGCATGTAGTTGTGTTGAGATTGGATTGGCTAGGGCTGAATGCTTGAAAGGGTGCCTTAGTTTGTCTTCAGCCGAGTGTGGGGGAAGCTGCATGTGGAGATTTGATTGGTTGGGGCTGCATGCGTGAAAGGGTGCCTCGGTTGGAGATTTCAGCCGGATATGGAGGGAGCTTGTGCATGTTGTCCTTGATGAGGTGGAGACTTCCTTGACCATTTGGATATTGTCGTTGCTTTTGGAGATTTGTGGTTGAATGTTGATTGAGGATGGACTTTGACTTTGAATTGCTTTAGGATGCTGGTTTGTGACTTGCGCTGGCTGGGGATTTATCTTGAGATTGGCTTTGACTTGAGTTGCTTTGGATGCTAATTGTTGATTTGACTTGGCTGGAGATTTGTCTAGACGTTGACTTTGCCTTGAGGGAGGATTGTTGAGGAGCTAGGGTGCCTTGTAGTGCAAGTAAAGGTGCAAACATAACCCTAGGCTAGAAACAACCTACTACATAATCTAGGAAAGTAAAATTACTTAAAAGAAAAATAAAACCCTAGGCTAATCCTAGTCTATAACTTGAAAGCAAACAACAAGAGTTCAAACAAAGTAAAGTGCAAGTACAAGTGTTTAGCAAAGAAATTAAAATTGATGTCCATATTTGATCGGCGGCTTCTTGATGCGCTTGGACCGGCGTAGTACCTTGGATGCCCCTGCATCAAGCATGCTTACACATGGTGCTTTTGATAGTCATCACATAGCGGGGTCAAATCCTAGTGATAGCATATGTGTACACACACATAATCAAGGCACTAAGCAAGTATACAAGAGGTTGCAAGGTCTAATCCTTCTGTCACCATTTTTATGCAAAATGCACCTAGCCACCTGCCAACAACATGCCATGTGGTTGAATCACAATAACATTATATATGTGTACACTAACAATCATGCACTAATAAAAGGGCCTACGAATATCATACTTTCCTAAGAAAGAGGCAAATCCTTTATTATTTACTTGTACTTTTTATATGGCCTATAATAGACCCAATGATAGTGGTTATGGCCTCCTAGTTATAGCAAGGTGTTAGGTTATATCAAACTACATTACTCACTACACCTCTATCACTTGTGATCTTGACTCGTGACACTCAAGCAAGAGACTCATGGTAGGTAGGTCCAATACACCAATTTTTGATGCACATGGTTTGATATACCTAGCAAGACCAACAACTTATTGGTCTTCAGGGCATATACACCAATAAAAAATTATTTTCATGCTCTGCTAGTGTAATTAGTTTTCTTTTTATATTCTCAATTAAAAGTTTTTTTGAAAAGCATTATTTACATGCTTTGGCCACCTACATCATAGGTCCATTAAAACCCTTCGGTCAAACCAAGGTGGTGAATATATGAGTGTGGAATTTGATCACTATATGAAAAAGTGTGGGATACTCTAAAAACTCACCCCTTAGGAACACCTCAATGGAATGGAGTGATTTGAGAGGGGAAATAGAACCTTGCTAGATATGGTTTGATCCATAATGAGTTATGCAACACTACCACTCTCATTCTATGGTCATAAATTCAAAATAGTAACACTGAATAATATTTCATTTAAGAGTATCTAAGGCATATTATGAAGTGTCGAGTGGAAGACATCCCAATCTATCCTTCATCAGGTTTTGGGGATGTAATATGTTTGTTAAATGCAATGACACTACTAAGCTAGTGTTACACCCTGATAAAACCATATCAAAATGCAATAACTAAACCTGCTAACATAAGTCTAAAAAAACATATTTATCTATGATATCAAATGATCACACATCAAGAGCAATGGCACTAAAGACTTGATAGTCCCTGAAAATTGTGCCAAAAACCTTGACACCACGCGTTCATACCACAAAAACCTGAGACCTTATAGTCACAATCAATGACACCAAAAGGCTTGAACACGCATTCCGCAAGTGTACGAACGTGTCAAACTAATAAAAATATCAATCCCATAGAAACTCTAGAATTAAGAACGAATGTGATCATAGTTATGTAATTTAGGGAAATCAAGAAGTATAGAAGCAATGTTGAGAGCACTTTAAAATAGACGGATTACAAGTATGTGTTAATTTATCTAAGAGTATTAAAATGAAATCTACTTTTAAACTTTATAAGATGTCCCCATTTAGTAGCTCATCCTAATGTTTAACTAGTCCAATAATCATCTATCACTTTGTTTATCGAACCTAGTTAACTTCATTAAGCACAGTGTAAATTATCTTATCCCCAATACAACATAGCTACTTACGCAGTCTAAAATTATAAAGTTAAATGTAGGGTTCCAAAAATAAAAGTCACCTTTCAGTCCTTGTCTTAGTTTCTAAATCATTTTAATTAAAAGATCTAAATCATTATATTAAATTAAGTTCTACTAATTAAAGTCTATAATCCTAGCTACTTTCATAGTCTAGACATTATAGGTTTAATTAATGAGTGCTAATGTTAATAGTCATCTTTTAGTCCTTCTCATAACCCCCATGACATGCAATAAATTAGATTCAATCAATTAAAAGCAACCATAACTTCTACAATTAATTTTAACACACTCAAATAAATAACAACATGCTAGATATGTATTACTAAAAAAAATTAAATGGTTACTCCCTATAGCCCGAAATATAGTTTAAGCTATACTAATTGTCATTGAATCCATCTTAAACTCAAGTAAAGGTTTACAATTTGTTAGAAAAGAGAAAAATAACAAAATTGACAACTCCCTATTGAAAATTGCCGAAATCTAAATTTTCTTCCTCTTGGCCATGATTGCAATCACAGTTGTGATTATACTAATGAACATAGCTTCTTCCTTGTGAACAACTATAACTATTATAGCTCAAATCTCTCTTGATTCTCAATGAAATTTGAACTCAACACTCTTCTAGACTCTCATCCCTTCCCAATGGATGAATTTCGCAATCTAATTTTTTGTAAACTCATGGTTATGATAGTTGGAAGCCAAAATTAGGGTTATGCACTATCGACGCCTTTTCAACCTCGATTTGGCACGAGGAAGTGACAAGAGAAACCCTAAACTGGAAGAATTGTTGCCTCATGAGTGCTCTCTCTAAGCCCTAGGCTTTGAACTAGATTTATTTCTTGTCGGAGGAGAAATTAGGGTAAATCCTAGAGCAAGTCATCCATTATTTTTAGTTCTTCTTTAAAAAGAATCATGGGTTGTGATTATAATCACAGGCTGTGAATGTCAACATAGCTCGAAATGACTCAAAATTTATGGATTGGCTCATCTCTCCTTGGGAAATATTATTCTGACTTTACTTTTCGCACAATCAATCATCACTTGGAATCACAGCCGATAACTTTTGTTTAGCGTTGGACACCAAATCTTTGGTGAAGGTCCCATTTAATGCCTTGAATACTATTTTGATGATATCTCTTCATTCTGCTTGAATTTGGGCTATTTTTACCTAAAAAAGTCAAACAAACAAAGAGAATATTGTTTTTTTTTTTTTGCAAAATATGATAATTTCATCTAATTTAACATGCAAATAGAGGAAAATATGACACAAATTTATAATAAATATGCATGAAAAATACTATAAAAATTTATGTCATCAAATACCCATGACTTAAACTTTGCTGGTCTGCAAGCAAATAAAAATTTCAAGAATAAACAATATTATGTTTCTATGATTTTTCTTTTTTTGTAAATTGAAAAGTTTTTGATCCATAATGCATGTCATAATTTCTCATACTCCAGAAGTAAGAAAGAAATTTTTAGAAAATAGAAATTTAGGATATTCAAGTCCAAGTTTGCTAAAATTCAAATCTTCCATTCTTACGTTTCTAGATTTCAGTTTTTCCACTCGATTTTTATTTTTGTTTAATCTTCCAATGATCAATCTTCTAGTTTGAATGTCACTTTATGACTTTAGGGGTTTCTAATCAGTTTTTGATTAATAGGGGATGTTTAAAGCAATTTGGTTTTTAGATGTTCATTAACTCTTTCTTATTGTTCTATTAATGACATAGTCTAAAATATACTAAACTTTATTTAGTATAACTTAACTCATAGCTTTCATGCCTTATAGTCATTGGAGTTGTACACTTAACCTACAGCTCTTTCCTTCTTATTTTTTTTATATTTTTATTTATTATATTTTTGAAGGGAGCTGACCTAGTAGATGGTTTTTAAATCATTATCGATCTTTGTTAGTGTATATGCCCTGCAGACCAATTATTTTAGTCTAATTTATATACTATACTATGATTTATTGAGTAATAAAATGCATTATCGTTATTATGTTTTTGTTATACCTACGTTGATTATGGAATTATATAAAGATGTCCCTGAGTTTGGACTTTACCATTCGCAAAGTATCTTTGGTCGAGTACCTTAGTAGATATAAGGGACAACTTTAGTACATGTGGGACTGGTGTGTAAGCTAGTTAGATGTTGGGCATCAATGCAGTCACACAGTTGCATCAAGCAAGATGATAGGCATAAACATAATCACACAGGTATCACTAAGTGAAGGTTTTCATTGGTCCTCCGACTTGAGATTATCAACACTTTTATATGGTGAGTGATGAACTTTGATATAACCTACCGCTTCACTGTAATAAGGAGGTTATAACGGTTATCATTGGGTACATCATAGGCTATATAAGAAGTACAATATTCTAATAGTAGGATTTGCCCCTTCCTTCCTTCGAAAGTATGATATCCATGGGCTCCACCTCTTGGTTTATAACAGGAAATATATGGCCATACCCAAGTGAACAACTTGTCTACATCATAATCATAAGATTGGGTCAAATAAGTGTGATACACTTATCCAATCGGGAAATCAATTGGCAAAGGGACTATAATTCATGAGTTGCCTTTTCACTTGAGGGAAAGTTGTTGACATATGACTCATTTCCTATGGTCTGGGTAGCAACAATGTATTGCTAGATACCCCTCACTACTTGTGTTGATCTTGGCTGATCAGCAGTACTAGTGTTATACGAAACCTATAGAGTTGCACACGAAGACACTTTGGTGATCCAAATTGATCAGATAGTCTCAGATCGAATTATGTTAATAATTCGAGTCTGTATGGAGCTAGATGGAGATAAACCTAAGCATATATCATGCATTAACAAGTAACTATCATTGTGGATATTTGACCTAGACCAATTACTTTTTGGATGCGCCTGCTTATAAGTTAAGCAAATAAATTAGAGATGTTGAGGTTTGACCCTCTGCACTCTTCCTACTTGCTTAAGCACTTACTAGCCAAGACCATGGCTTGGTCTTCGCCTAAATAAGGAGAAAGGGGGCACACTGTGGTGGTGACATGTGACAGGCTTGTTGCCTCAGGTTTGTGCCTCCACCTATTATAAATAGGGAGGCATACCCTTAGATTATGTGTATATTGTTGTATGCATATGGAGTCATCCACTATAGTAGAGTTGTTGCCTCTCTTCCTTCTTCTATCGCCATCCTCTTGCTTTCCTATTAGCACATCCCTTGAGGAAAGAAGAGTGTTCTAGAGGCTTGGTCCCTTCTCCCAAGGTTAGCACTTGGCGTGGACAAAGGCATCACTAAAAGAGTCGCTATGTGGATAGCTGCAAAGGGCAAACATTTGTGCGTCTACACTTTGCCTGTCACCAACTCCTAATCAAATAACCAAGGTAACACATCTGACACATATGTTTGTATACTCCCTCAAATGGATCCTCTAGGCGGGAATGGTGTTTGGGTGAAGTCATCTGCTATGCACTAGTGTTAAAAATTTTAATATTCACCTACCATTCTCTAACAATCTTTTGACGCAAGAGTCAAACATTTTGATGAATTCCCTGAATCACTCAATTGAAAGCAAATTTAAAGTGTACTAAGATAAGTACAATTGAACTCATAACTACAATGCCTTAAAGCCAGTGGAGTTAGAGTAATCCACATACATTTAAAACTTATTTATCATCTCCTATCATCATTACATCCCAATCTCAATTTTCAATCAAAATAGAAGAAAAATCAATATCTATAAAATTCATGCTTTAAAACATTCATCTAATTATATAACATCTTAAATTACAAATTTTAAATTTATTAGAATAATAATTACATAAAAAATTTATTTTCCAATCTAAAACTTTCTACATCACTTTTCAAAGACAAAATTCAAGATACAAAAGATCTTTTCTAAGAAACAAAGTATTCCAAATTCATCATACATGCATTTCAAAGTTTAAGTTATAACTCTATGGCATTTAATCATCTAAAATATTGTAATCACCCACAATTTAGAACTTTTACATAATTATGGCGGGCTTCTATCAACTAAGAAGACTGGGGAGTGGCACTTACAAAGTGAATTTGTTATTGTTTATGTCATCCACTTAGCCCTTCTTTTCTTTTCATATTTTAAGATAATGGCCATGATTGTGTTCATGGGTATGACCATGATTTCACTGTAGTCTGAGAGAAAATCTAGAAAATTCTTGAAAATAATTTATGTTATTTACAATCAGAATATTGAGTTAGCCCTTAAAAATTATATATAGAAATAAATATTAGAACACATAAGCTATCTACGCTAACTAAAAAAAATAGAAATAAAGGAAAGAAATTTGGGTTATCTCCCAAAAAGTGCTTCTTTTAGGTCATTAGCTTGACTAAAGTTTAATTATAATGGTGAAGCTAGTGGATCAGTTCCATAGTAGGTAGCATATAACCTCCTACTTTTTCGCATTCCTAAAAGCTTGTCCACCAAATTAAATATCTGAAATTATAGGAGGAGTAATTTAGTAGAAAATTTTCTGTATATGCAAAAATAAGAATAAGTGATTTTAATAACATGTAAAGAATATTTTATGATCTTCATATATTTATCAAAAAGTAAAATAATTTGCTCTTCTTTAAAATTTATACAATCAATTTAGTAGAAAGGTTTGAATTTGGATCTAGAAAATCATACTTTGGATTGTTTGGGATATTTTTGAATTCAATATTAGGTTTCTCCCTTACCTCAAGGTTGTCATGACATAACGTTTCTAGTGCTACCTTATGTATGTCAAGGGTTGGATCTAAATCAAGTGTTTGAGAATTAGGTTTGGCACTAGGTTCAATCTCCTCATCTTTTTTTTTTCAATGGTTTTCTCAATTATGCAACTCTCTAGTTTCCCCCCCCCCCCCCCCCCCCCCACCATTTAACTCATAATTCCTTATCTGAGGTTCTTCTAATGTCTCCATAGGTCTAGGTAAGGCTATGGATTATTGGGCTTTCTAGTCTCCTAACATTTGAAAGTGGATAGCTACACTATTTACTTTTGATATAAGTTCCTAGACAGCTTCATATTATTTTAGCGTTACCTGATTAAGTTCTTCATTTTGCTTGGTTTGTGTATTTATGAAGTTTTCACGTAGGGCTTCAAGTCTAGATTCTTTGGTATCTCTAAAGTTTGAATTGCTCTCATAAAATGAAGTTGGATGGTTCCCCCAATTTGAGTTATTGGTATTGCTAGAATATTGGTCATATTGGTGCCATGGGTTGAAGTTACTAGATAAGGATAAGTTTAAACATGGAGAAATCCCCAATTAGCATTCAAATGAGTAACGACCAAAATATCCACAAATATCATAATACACTGAATTCATCTTTTTATGATTTCATAAAATTACAAATTATATCAGAAAATTAAATTTTTAAATTTTTTTTGTCATACCATGATTTCTAATTTACTATCATGGCCGTGATTTTAAAATAATTCAAAAAAATCTAGAAAAATTTTTAGATGATTGAAGTTGACTAAAATAAGCTTATTTACTTAAATTTTCTATTTTAAATCCAAAAGGTATAGAAAGATATAAATTTTAAATACAATCGCCGAGTGTGATTATAATCACTACCCATGATTGTAAAATAATTCTGAGATAATTTTTTAAAAGATCACAGAAAAAGTAAAAAATCTTAAAGAATTTTTTTTATTTTTTCAATAAGCTTAGAAAATTTAGAAGATCCAATTATAAAACATTGAGTGTGATTGTAATCACCGCCCATGATTGCAATTGAAAATCATAAATCTTTAGAATCCTAAAATATAAAAATTACAGAGAATAAAATCTATGCTAAGGGTGAGAAGTAATTTCTAATCTCACACTCCTATGATTTTTATTGATATTAATTCAAGAGAGTCCTCAGCAACGACACCAAGAACTTGATCATGCGTTAGGAGAAATGGCGCTTAACACCATGCATTCGCACCACAAGCACTTGAGACCTTATAGTCAATGTCAAAGGCACTAAAAGATTTGAACATGCATTCCACAAGTGTACGGATGCGTCAAAATAATAAAAATATTGATCCCACATAGACTCTAGAATTAAGTACCAATGTGATCATAGTTATGTAATCTAGACAAATTAGGTAGTATGAAAGCAATATTGAGAGCACTTTAAATAAACTATGAATTATGAAGAAAATTCTAGTATAGGGTTTCACCATAATAATTTTCCTAACATGAATTATATTAGCATGTGTTAATTTATCTAAGAGTGTTAAAAGGTGATGTAGGCAGGAGCCACACACCTCATAGGGTTAAATGGAGTCTAAGGCCACCCTGACCCAAGGTTACCCTGTAAGACCTCAACCCTTGCATTACATGCATCATTTTAGGATAGATCCACCCAAAAGTTCACCATGCATCATGTAGTTCCGAGTATGGCATGTTTGTGTATTGTAATTTATGCATACATCTACTTTCAAAAATTGATGTAATGTAATTTCATACATCATGATAGGTTAGTGCATAACATTCATTTTTGCATAACAATGTATTGTACGCAAACTCAAAGCAAGCTAGCTCAGCTCACTCTAAAAATGGAAAAATAGCTCAAAGCTCAGTCAATGAAGACATTGAGTTGAAGACTTGACCTACAACTCTTTACTTCTTCTTTTCTCTTTTTTTATTTCTTGAAGGTAGACAGTCAAGTAATTGGTTTTTAAATTGTTATCAATCTATTGATGGAGGGGTCAAATATTTATGATGAATGCCCCAATTACCCAATCAAAAACAATCCCCATACTTTTAAACCCAGCGGAGTTGGAGCAATCCCCATACAAATAAAACTTATTTATCATCCTCTGTCATCATTACATGTCAATCTCACTTTTCAATTAAATTAAAAAAAAATTAAACTCAATAAATTCCATGCTTTGAAACATTAATCTGATCACATAACATCTTAGATAACAAATTTTAAATACACAAGAACAAGAATTACTCAAAAATTCATTCTCTAATCTAAAACTTTATATATCCAAGTAATCAAGCTTATTCCATACATCACTTTTCAAAAATAAATTCAAGATACAAAAGATTTTTTCTAAGAAATAAAGTATTCAAAATTCATGATATATGCATTTCAAAGTTTAAGTTACAACTCTATTGTATTTATTCACATAAAATATTGTAATTACCCACTGACTTAGAAATTTTTACTTAAATATGGCATGGTTCTATCAAATAAGAAGGTTGATGAGTGGTACTTACAAAGTGGATTAGTTGTTGTTTATGTCTTTCACTCAGCCCTCCTTTTTTTTATATATATTTTAATAGCACGGCATGATTGTGTTCATAGGTATGACCGTGATTTCACTCTAGCCTGAGAGAAATTCCTCAAAATTTCTTTAAAAATAAATTATGTTATTTACATTAGGAATATGGAGTTAGTCCTCAAAAATAAAAACAAATATTTCAACACATAATCTATCTATACTAAAAAAAATAGAAATAAAGGAAAGAAATTTGGGTTGCCTTCCAAAAAATGCTCCTTTTAAGTCACTAGCTGACCGAAGTTCAAACATTATGATGAAGCTAGTGGATTAGTTCCATAGTAGGTAGCATATAATCTCCTACTTTTTCACATTCCTAAAAGATAGCCCATAAAATTCAATATTATGAATTATAGGTGGAGCACTTTAGTAGCAATTTTCTTGTACATGCAAAAATAAAAATTAATGCTTTTAATACCATGCAGAGAATATCTTATAATCTTCTTATGTTTCTCAAAAAAAATATCATTTGTTATTCTTTAAAATTTATATAACCAATTGTAGAAAGATTAGACTTTGGGTCTACAAAATCATACTTTGGATTGTTTGGGATATTTTTAAATTCAATATTACATTTCTCCCTTACCTCAAGGTTGTAATGGCATAATTTTTTTAGTTTTACCTCATGTATGTCAAGGATAGGAACTAAGTCAAGTGGTTGAGAATTAGATTTGTCATTAGATTCAGTTTCTTTTTCCTCACTCCCTTTTTCTTCAATGGTTTTCTCAATTCTATAACTCTCTAGTTCACCCTCCTCTAACTCATTGTCCCTTACTAGAGGTTCCTCTAATGTCACTATAGGTCTAGCTAAGGCTATGGCTACACTATCCATTTTGGTTGTGAGTTCTTAGATAACTTCACACTATTTCAGCTTTTGATGAGTAAGTTCTCCATCTCGCTTTCTTTGAGCAATTATGAAGTTTTTAAGTAAAGCTTCAAGTATATATCCTTGGGTTTCCCTAAAGTCTGAATTGCTCTCATAAAAGGAAGTTGGATGGTTCCCCCAATTTGAGTCATATGTATTACTTGAATATTGGCCATCCTGATGCCATGTGTTAAGGTTACCAGGTAAGGATGAGTTTATGTATGGAGAAATCCATAATTGGCATTCAAATGAATAATGACTCAAACATCCATAAATATCATAATAGACCAAATTCATCTTTGCATGATTTCATAAAATTTTAAATTGTATCAGGAAATTGAATTTTCAATAATAAGAACTCTTTTTTTTTCAGACCGTGATTGTAATCACGACCATGATTATTAATATATTCAAAAAAAATTATGAAAAAATTATAGAAAGTATAAATAATAGAAATGATTAAAATTACAATAGAGAATTCTATTTTATACTAATTAACACAGAGAAAAGAAATACCTAAATTTTATCTTTGAATGTAATTATAATCACCGATAGTGAAAATAAAATAATTTAGAAAATTTTTTTGAAACAAATCACAAAAAAAGCAAAAAATCCTAAAGAAATTTGTTATTTTAGTTTTTCAATAAGTTTATAAAATTAAGAAGATCAAATTTTGAATCACCGAGCGTGATTGTAATGACCACCCATTATTGTAATTCAAAACCCTAATTTTTCAAAATTAGAAAATAATAAAATAAATCTATACTAAGGGAGAGAAGTACTTTTTAGTCTCACACTCCTATGATTTTTATTGATATTCCCTGGTATGGTGCCAAAAACTTGATACTGTGTCAAAAGTAATAGCGCAAAAAGACTTGATAATCTAATAGCAATGGTGCCAAAAACTACTTAGTATGTGTTCCATAAGTGCACGGACGTATCGAAGTAATAAAATATCGATTCCATAGAGACTCTAGAATTAAGTACCAATGTTACCATAGTTATGTAATATAGGCGAATCAATTAATAGGGAATCAATGTTTAGAGCACAAAATTTTAAACTGTAGAATATGTCGAAAGTTCGAGTATGGAGTTTCACCACAATAATTTTCCTAAGAAAATTATATCAGCATGTGTTAAATTATCTAAGAGTGTTAAAAGGAAATATACTTTAGAATTTATAAGATGTCCTCTTTCAGTAGCTCACCCAAATGTTTAATTAGTCCAATTCCCATTTGTCACTTTATGTATTGATCCTAGTTATCTTCATTAACCACAGTGTAGACTTTATTTTTTCCAAAATAACTTGCTATTTTTCACAATCATAAGCTATAAGGTTATTGTAGGTTTTCAAAACTAAGAGTCACCTTTCAACCCTTGTCCTAGTTTCTAAGGCAGTTTAATTAAGAGATCTCAATTATTACATATAGAATTTATCCCACTAATCAAAGTCTATAATCCTAGCTACTTTCATAGTCTAGACCTTATAGGTTCAACTAATGATTTCTAGGGTTATAAGTCACCTCTTAACCCCCCCCCCCCCCCCCCAAAAAAAAAAAAAAAAAAAAAAAAGACATGCAATAAGTTTAATATAGATAATTAAAAGCATCATGAATCACTAGCGATGATTATAATCACCACCGATAACTTTCGTTCAACTTTGGACTCCAAATCTTTAGTGAATGTCCCTTTTTATTCTTTGAACTTTGTTTTGAAGAAATCTCTTTATTTTGCTTGAATTTTGGCCCTTTTTATTAAATTCATATAATTAAGCATACAAATATAAAAAAGATGATACAAATTTGTAGTAAATATGCATGTAAAACACTACAAAATTTGTATCATCATTGATCCTCCATAATGACAGTGGTGGGCATTGTGACACCCATGCTTTAAAATCACTATTATCATTTTGTGATAGAATCAAAGTTTCTTTGACAAATAAAACAAGTGGTGCCATAAGGCATGAAGTCTAAACCTACTAAGGTATTTTGTTTGTATGGACTCTTGAAGTTAAATTGTAGCTAAGTGTGATATTCAAGGTTCCTTTTATAATGGTTCAACTCAAGAGTTATCCTAGAACTCATTGGGATTACTAGGACTCATTGGGCATTATGTGAAAAGCAATGGGCAAAAAGGTCATTTAACCATATAGAAGTATAAATGAGAAGCTTTATTAGTGTGTGATGTAGAGACAACACAAGCAAGAATCAATGTCGTAAGTAATGGAAAAGGAGTGAAAAACAATTATTGAGGAAGGAATTATCATGAAGGGAATTAATAAGGTGATGCCACCTCATGGCTTGCATGAGAAGCCAAGCACCTTGCCACCTCACCATACATGCATTACCACCTTCTTACACCTCACACCTTCATTTTTGACTCCCTCCTTCATGCGTGCAAGGGAAGCTTCACTTGTTTTGCCCTTTTGGTCGTGCCTAACATGAGAAAAACGAACCCTAAGGAAGGGAAAGGAGAAAGGGGGAGAAAAGAAGTGAAGAGTTATCTTCTAAGGCAAGTTCTTAATCTTCCTTTGTAATTGTATGCCTTTGACTTCAATGATCTTATACTTCATGTATGCCTTCAATTTGGTTCTGATTTCCATGATTTTTGGTAAATTCGACCCTTGGAAGAATGATCAATGTTATGATTATAACTATGAATCTGTATGTAAAGTAAATCTAACCTTTCTTCATTCAAATGATCATAACTTTGGACTCCCTAATCCAAATCGTATGAGTCATTGGAAAGAAGACTCAATTATCTTTCATTTGAGTCAGATGTAATGCCCTCGATTTTTCTGAATTATGATTTAAGGTTAGAAATTCTGTTTCTGTATTTTTATCTGTTAAAATTTTGGGGTTTTTGCCTAAGTATAGGAATTTTTCCTACAGGGCAAAAATAATTATTTTGGCTGGGGATTTGAACCCTCAACCTTGATTCTTTGCTCCTGGAATTCCTTCCACCATGGTGGCGCATATTTCTGATGTTATTGGAGTGGCGCAGGGTGGTTAAGCCCAGGTAAGCCCATAAAACCGATTTTTCACTTAAGTTAACTGGGTTATTGGATCTTGGATCCGTTTGGGGTGGGAGAAAAAGAGGAATTGCGTGAGGGCTCCTCTCCCTCACGACTTTTGTTGGTTTTCTTGCCCTAGCCGCCTTTGGTTGTCGCCCCTCACTGTGCTTGGCGCCTCCTGAAATTCCTGACGCTGGTGGTGGCAGACTGGTGGTGGACGAATTTCCTAGTGATCCTTGATCCTCTGTCTTGGCGTTTTTCTCTGTGGACGATTTTTCTGGTGAGTAATTCGATCCTAAGGAGTCTAATCCGCTAAATTGTAGATTATCATTCAATTAAAATTCGTTATTTGCAATGATTATCCGTATGAACCAAAAATCTACAAGTAAATTTGTGCATATGTGAAATTCGAAATTTACCTGTGCCGGACGAATATTCCTTTGTGAGAAAAATTTATCCTGTATGGTTTAATCTCTTAAATTGTGGTCTGTAGTTCTTCTAAAATTTATTTGCTTGATGAGAAATTTTAGAGAAAACAAAATTTGAGGATTTAACTAAGAACTTAGGGATTTTCGAAAATCATGGTTCGGGCCAATTTTGGGGCTTTTGTCATTTTCCTTCACAAACGTGCAATTAAAATTATCTGTAGTGGGGGACTGAAATTATTTTCATGAAATTTGTATGTTCTGCAAGGATTCTGAAAATTTCGCCCCTTGCAGTGATTTTATGGCTCACGGTTTTTTTGAAATTTTGGGGAAGAATAGTGCAATGAGTATCTATATATATATTTTCCTATAATTTCTAGGCTTGTTTAATTGTTTGTTACGCGAATAATTTCTGTTCTGTATATATGTTGTGAATTTTCTGAAACTTTGAATGTGTTATAACCTTGTGAGAACATAGAATGGTTTGACCTGAATTAAGGATAGTTTTATGAAATCTAAGGAATTCACTCATATATTACTTCTGGTTGATGGTAAAAATTATGAAGAGTGTTCAGCTTTGATTTTCTGCAAATTGTAATTTTGTTAAGGACTGGATATTGGGGTGTGTCATTTTCTGGTTTGTGAGACACTTTGGGCATGATGTGAGAATTTAGTAGTGGTTAGTCCTACTCCTCCGTTTCAGCATGACCTGTTCTGTAAAAATTATGCCCTAGTGTAGCACTCTTCCGTGTCCTTACCCTCCTTCTGTGGCGCTGTAATGGTGCTGATAGTCTACTACGACCCATGAGACACTAGTGAAGGGTAGATGTGAGCTGGTCTCACCTTCCGTTCTCCCTCCACTATTTCTGTTCTGTTCTGGGTATTGGAGGCCAGAGTGCCACGTCCTGACAAGACGGGGGACACCCACTGATACCTCCTCTACCATTCTATTTCTGATATGCATGCATGTCTCGTCCTCGGCAGAGGTGGGGTCAGACCTTCTGTGGTCTTCAGGCCTTCTGTGGCCTTTCTGTTTCCGATGTAGACTATCTGTTTGGATTCTGAAAATTCTGATTTTCTGTCTGTCAACTCTGATTTCTGTAGTTCTGTTTCGATCTGTAGTATAGATGTGTTGGGCGGTGTGATTAGTTGGAATGGGTTGGTATACTTATATCCTACTTCATGCTTGATGCCTATTGTTATAAGTGTCTGTATTTGATTATGTTTTGTTTCTGATATGAGTGTGCATGTTAAGTGTCTTATCTGCAAGCATGATATTTTTTGATGTGTACTATGGATGACTTTTAGTGTCTTTTACTCACTGAGCTTTTTAGCTCACCCCCGTTGTTTAAATATTTTCAGGTGAGACATCAGGACAGTGATTGCTACAGCTACTTAATTTGTTAAGATGCTAATGTTTTATATAATTTCTAAGAGTTGTCTTCTAAAGATCTATCAGGCCTGCGTGCCTAACTTACTTATATGACACGTTTTATCTCCTGAGGGCTTATGCCTGTTTTCAGGATATTATATTATAGTTGTCTCGTTTTATTGTTGGATACGAGTTTTGGAGTCATGAGAATTGAAATTGTTCTTATTCTGAAATGTGTAACCGAGCTACTGTATTCGAAATACCTTGAGATGTGTAACCGAATTATTGTTGTATTTGGTATCTGAATAATCAGTTTCTGCAATATTTCCGAAATTTGTGTTCTCCACATATGTGTAGTGTGGACATCTGTTTTGTTCCAGGATATGTGGGTCTGTGCAGCAGTAATTAGTATACTTACTGCCGGATTTTTTTGGATTTCCGGATTTCTATTTCCTAGTAATCGATCCTACTCAGTTCTGTGCGGTTTTCAGTTCCGTAGTAATGTCCTTCGATGCCGCTTTCTTCTTATGTTTTAATGGAAGAGTAAAAATTTTTAAAATCCCGTATTTTTACTTGTATGCGTGTGGGGTGTGATTCTGAGGGATGTTACATCAGATATTGAATACTTTCGATCAGGTTATCAACCTTGTTATGCATGTTCTTTCTGACCCTGTAAATTACAAGGAAGAAAAAGTTTGCTAAGGCAAGTTTCTACCCCTTGCCCTACATTTATGCTTTTAAAATTATGATAATTTTGTAGAACGTGTGATTATGATTCATGGATCTATATTTTACTGAGATAAAAGGAATTTTGGGAGAAATTACTATCATATTGTAGAGTGTGTTCAAGAGCAAGTAAGTATAGACTTATGACTCATGCAAATCAGACCTTGTGGTGATTTTTGTGATGTCAGTTTGTCTACGCAAATGATCTTTCATTGAAACTTGATTTGTGTAAACGAAGACTTGAAGATCTTTCTAACGGATCCAATATTGCATATACTTATTAAGAGTGAGGGTATCAAGTATGCAATAACATTCAGGACCCAAATTCTGTCATACTAGACTGACCTACTTGTGGTATTTTATGTATAACTTTTGATTGACATCTCGGTTTTTGAGGGATTCTTATTTTGAACGAAAGAGAATTCAAAGGGATTTCCAACGGACCATATATTGCATAGTATCACCTCTGAGTTTGGTATCAAAAAGATAACAATATTCGGATGATGTTTTTGGAACATAGGGCTGACCTCCTTGTAGTAATTGTCCTGTAAGCATGGATTTACATATTAGTTTGATATGATAATTGGTTTGAAGGAAAAAGGACTCAAATACCTTTCCAATGAGTCATATATTGCATATATTTGATATGGTACATAGCTTGAAATCAAACAATAACTTTCGACTCATTGATTATATAACCTGATCATGGGCAGTTTGACCTTTTGACACTTGAGATGTTATAACTTTTTGTATACTTTGTCAAATTGCACAAAATCAGATTCTATAGAAATTAGATTCAATTATCTTTCCAATGATACCTCTTTTGTATGACTATCTATAACATTTTCCTATGATTCAGTTGCCTACAATAACTGGTCATATTTGACATGTTCTGCTCTTAGTATATGGTACAACATGTTATACTCCTTGTGCTACACTCGATGCTGATGACTTATTATTTGATCCATGACACTACCATTGTATTTAGAAGATGACCAAATGTTTATATGACTTTGATTGACTAAATGAGCTTGATAATGTACCTTTGATTGTTACCTTTGACATTTGATCAACACCTTTGATATTTGTATCCATGATCATGATGTAAGGGCAATTGTATGAAGGCTAAATATGCCAATTTGTTACTTTTATTTTGTTATGATATCATTGTTCTTTGGCCCTTACATCTTATAGTGGGAAATTGATTTGATCCCATTTATGGGAATTTGGCTGCTATGGAGGTGGATCTAAGTGTTAAAGTGCTACATGGACCTCTTCAATTTGTAATTGTTTGTCACCTCTTGAGATCCATGGAAGCCACCTCTAGATCCCTCCATTTACATTTGGTTGGGCCATGACGAGCCCCTGCCGGCCTTTTGCTTTGTGGACTTCCCAGACGTGGGTTAGTCTCTCTTCTAGACGTGGAGGATTTTGTTTGCTTAGACGGACTTTGTTTGTTTTGGTTCCCACTATTCTTTGTACGATGCTTTGATTGAGACTTTTGACATTTGACACTCATTTGTTTTATGTTTGAGCACCATGGGATCATAACATTACCATTGCTCATATGCTTGGGCCTTTCTAAGCTATTCATATACTTTGTCCTTCAGGTTTTTGGATTGTTATGTTTTGAGACATTGGTTTGATTACCATGAGATTATGCTTATGAAGTCAATATTGCTTACCATGTGATTATATGCCTCTTTATATTGCTACCTTGTGATATGCATACCATGTCACATTGCTTATCATGTCACGATCACTTACCATGGTATTATGCCTATCATGTCACTATTGCTTACCATGTCACTATTATGTTTCCATTTAATATTACTTGTGGAACCATGTAGAGATCTATTAGGAATACTTCTCCTTTTGGCATCTTAATTACTTGCTGAGCATTCTTGCTCAATCCTTGCATTCTAACCTCTTTACAGGTTAGCTTTGGGCTACAAGTTTATGTGGACGGTTTAAAGAAGATAATGAGTATGCTTTTATGTTTTGAGTATGTAAACATCAATGACTAATGTATGAAGTTGTTAGTATGTTTGTTTGATAAGTGTGAGAAGATCCATGACTTGTGAGTGAGATATTATGGTTGTGGAATATTGAGCATGTAAAGTTAAATGACTCATGTATGATATTCCTTTTGATGTTTGTAATATAAGTGTGGTTTTGGAATAAATGCTATGGTTTTGGAATAAGATGTATGGTTTTATGATAAGGATTTTGATTAATAGAATGAGAAATTTTGAATTGTTATATTGAATGATTTGAGTTGTTGTTACCTCCTAGATGATGGAAAATAAATTTTATAAGCTATGTTGATAAGGTTATCCTCTTTCGATCCTGGATACATATTGTCAATTTTTTTATATATATTATGAAATTACCATCCTCTAGGGGTGTGACAGGCATCCCTAGTTTCGGTGGTAGGTCCAGAATGTAAGTATTATCATTGACCTTTCTGATGATGGAGAATAATCCAAGTCCCTTTGCGTCTAGCTTTCATCGAGTCCCATGTACATGCTCCTCATGTACTCACGATATCACCAGAGCCCCTATAGAATATAACCTTTCTCACTTTTCTTGTTAGCATCTTCAAGATAATGAGTAAGAGAATCTAAAATTTAGTTAAACATCTTATAATGAGTATGAAAGGCAAAATATTTAGCAAAAATAGAAGTCTTAAAATTCTCAGGGATAGAAAACACATCAATGGGTTTATTTAGTTGATACCCTAAGTTTGTTTGAGAGGAAGATAAGCTAGTGGTTCTATTGACAGCACTATTGTTGGAAAATTTTGACAGTGGGTAATAGTTTATTCTAGTTGTTGGGGTGTTCTCCTTCATGACTCCTAAAAATGTTCCCAAGTGATCAGTTGACAACTTTAGTCTGACCATCTATCTAGAGATAATAAGCTATAGAGAATTTGAGTTTTGTGCCTATAAGGGTCCAAAGAGTCTTCCAAAAATAACTTACAAACCTAGTATCTCTATCAAACACTATAGTGAGAGGGGTATCATGTAATCTAACGATTTCCTTAAAGAACAATCTAGCAATGAGGGAAGCTTTAGTAGTCTTAAAATAGGGTAAAAAAAATGTCATTTTTATGAATTTATCTACCACAGCAAAAATAGAGTCATGTTTAGATGGTGTTTTGAGTAGACCTAAGATGAAGTCTGATGACACAAATTTTAATAGTATTTTACGAGCATATTTATATTAAATTTGTTTTATCTTTTACTTTATATGTATTATTTAATACATGAATTGTCCAAATATTGTAGAAAACATTCTTCTCTCTGTATTTTTGACTTTTCAAGTAAAAAGACCCTAAAATTAAAGCAAAACAAAGAGAATTCATCAAACTACACTTAAAGGGACCTTCACCAAAGATTTAGAGTCCAAAGCCGAACAACAATTATTGGCGAATGTAATCATCACTAGTGATTCTAGGACAATGATAAATTTTACGAAAAGTAAAACCAGAATAATACTTGCAGAAAGGAGAAGAAATTACTCTAGAAATTGCAAGACACTCTGATCTAGACTCATAATCACGGTATGTGATTACAACAACGACCGTGATTCTATCCAAAATAGAAGACCTCTTCCAACCGATGACAAAGACTAATTTCTCGACCGATTTCTCCCTACGTACTCTATAAAATTTCTTTGGGATTATAGCTTCAGGGAGGCATTCATGAGGTGACAATCTAGCAAATTCCTAGCTTCTCTACACACTCCCTCATGCCGAATCGAAGCCTAGAAGGCGGCGATAGCGAGAAACCCGAAGTTCAACTTTCTATAAGCATAACTGAAAAGATATGTGAAATTATAAGTTGAAACTTATACCAAAGGAGGAGATGAGAGCAAGGAAGAGCTTCCAACTCAAATCTCATTAAATTCCATAGGGAATCGAAGGAGATCAAGGCCAAATTAGGAGCAGCCACGCTCAAGGAAGAAGCAAGCTTAACTAGCACAATCATAGATACCCATCCTTAAGGGTATATAAAGGGTGACTCATGGCATCTAAAGTCAAGTTAGAGTAAATAGCACAAAGATCCGGGCAATCAAGATATGCAATTTTCATGTGATCAAAATCAACAATTTCAACATGCATCTTGTGCATAAGTAAAACTACCCTACTTAAAGCATATGTTACTTTATTATTAGAGTCAGAATTATGTTTCAAAACAAATGTGTATTACTTGAGATATTCTTCTCATTTAGCATGTCTAGAGTTTAATTTTCTTTGAGCATTTATGTAAGATATGGCTTAGTGATCACTATTCAAGATGAACTCATTGTGAATAAGGTAGTGTCTCCAATGTCTTAGAGATTGGACCATATATAATTTCTTATTATAGGTCGAGTATTTTTGCTTGGTTTCATTTAGCTTCTCACTAAATAAGGCAATAGGTTGTCTTTTTTGACTAAGGGGTTCCACCTATGCCAATGCCAGAAGCTTCACAATCAACCTTGACGACTTTGTTGAGGTCAAACAATTTGAGGACAAGGGCAAAGGTCATTCTTGCCTTTAGAGGACGAGGATGAGTGGTAGAGTAGAGGTATGAGCTACGATTGAGTATTTTGTGAGTATTCTCCCACTCAAGGTTCTTTTCGATGTTGGCTTGTTATTCCTTTTGATGATACTTCAAATCTACAATGGAGTTGCATAACATTAACTTTGATAAAACTTTGTGTTTGGATTATTAGTGCTTGATAACACTTGTAATGTAGTTGTAACAAGATTTAACTACACTTTCCGAGATGATGATAATATGCTTGATCGCTGCACCTTTCTAATTTTAAGTTTACTATGATAACGTTTGAATTTGAATGCTTAAAATGCAGCAGAGTTGTAATTAAACTAATGATATAATGTCTGCGATGAGACGTAATGTATTTAGAATATTTTGCTATTGAGACATACGTTTATTCTATTTGAAATATATTTATAAAGTAATGTATGTTGTGGTATGACTGCTTGAGATTTTGGAATTATCTACAAGAAGAAAATTTTTTTAAAAAATTTAGTTTTGATATGAATAAAGTTTCTATATAAGCGTTGTACATTAGAATGAATGTTGGAAGAAAGTTATTTTACTTGAGTTTAATTTTTCTATTATTACATGATGGTGAAAACTTCATAAAAAAAAATTGGGTGATATTTAAATAAATTATATAAAAAAAGGATTTGCTCCAACTTTACTATCTAATGTGCACTAAAGTCATGAGCTCCATTACAATAATTGATTATTAGTACATTTTAAACTTATTTTCAACTAAGTAATCAAATGGCATTCATTGTAAATATTTAACCCTTGTGTCAAAAGGTTAATAATAGTTTAAAGACTATTATTTTGATCGTTTCTCTTTAGAAATCAAAAGAAGAGAGAGATAAAAAAAAGAAGATGGAGGTCAAGTATAACAACTCTACTCACTATTGACCACTAAGGTTATGAGTTATATTGCATTAGACTAGTTTTAGTTTAGTATATTTTAAATTTGTTTTCAACTAAGTAACTAGGGGTATTCATTTTACATATTTGACCTTCACATAAAAAGTTGATAACAGTTTAAAGACGAAATGTCTTAAAAATCACCATAAAAATAACAACAAAATCCTTGATATCACGAGTGTAACTTCTTACTTGAAAGGTAGATATGAATTAATTCAACAAAGAGTATGATGCTATCTAACAAGTTGAAGTTTAGATGTATAGCATGAATATTAAATTTTATTTGCCTTGGACTATGATGTCGTAAGGGTTGATTCCAAATTTAGACATCTTAGATTTAGGCATATGTGAATAAAATATCTAAGAATATGAAATGTCTAGCTATGATCCTTGCAAAGAGTGTAAAGTTATTTATTATAAATTATACACTAAGGTTCCTAAGAGAATGGCCTATAAGTGTATCAACACTTGGTACTATCCCAAGACTAAAAAAAGACTTGTACAAGAGAAAGATTCTCTTTTTTTTAAACATTCCTATAATTTGTATGCCCCCACAAAGATTCACTGTGCCCATGTACATAAAGTAAAGATTATAAACATGATTTACATAAGTGAACGATATAGAACAATTTGGCACTGATTCTAATAATATAAATTATTTATATAGTTAAACTAAGCATAATTTAGGTGAGTGACACACACGCAACATGTAATTTGAAAAATATCTGTCGTACAGAATTCAGAAAACATTTTTACGTTAAATTATAACTCAATCCGAGGTTTCTCTGAAAATGTAGATGTACGTTATCTTTGCACAATAATTTAGCTAAACTAAGACCGAAGAAACCGCTCAGTTTCGTCTCTTTTTTCGCATCAGCATCTAACTTACTGAACTCAATTAAAAACTCATCACTAATTACGCTTAAGACCACCTCTGATGAACATATTAACCCAATAAATTCTTTACAGTATATCCACTAATCAATTAGTTCGGCATTTGACAGTACATGAAAGCAAAATTAACTAAAAGCAGTTTACACACCCCTCATTATATGGAATATATTCATATATATGTGCAGTTAGGTTAATAAAAACCAAATATTGTGCAAAGTTTCTAAATACAACATAACACACTAAACATAACATAACACTAGATCACGTAGAAAGTAGCACAAAAAAAATTAAAAATTAAAAAAAAAAAAAAAAAAATCTGAACCTTGTGTCTATGTATAATTCATACTACCGCTGCAAGTTCAAACTGTGAGAATAACTGGACCTTGTGTCTATGTATAATTCATACTACAGCTAGTAAGAAACTAGTAATAATAAAATATTCAATAGCGGAAATGTAATTGGATTTTATATAACCCAGCCTGTACCTAACACTGCTCATCTTTAAAGATAACATTGTTAATTACTGGCTCGGGAAAAAGAAGCTGCAGACATATAATTCCAGATACATGGGCAAGCAACACAAGATATAAACGATCAAGAACATTCAAACAATCAATCATCAATATGTATTAGTCAACATGAAAACTGCTGCTCAAAAGAAAGGAGCTCCAGCTAGCACTACTGTAAATACAGGAAAACTATCACCAATTGCACAGGCAAGAAAACGACCAGAACAATCCAGAAAATGAATGCACTCAAGTGATACAAACCTATCCAGACGCTAAGCAGGTAAACTATTTAAGTTAAAAAACCTATCAGCAATTCCAGTCATGCCATACACTAAATTAATAAATCAATTCCAGAGATGCTTGTTCCCATATTTGCCTTTTGTGACGTTATAATCATAATAAAAAATTTTAAAATTTAACGATTAGTGCATTTTTGTCTCTACAAGTGTTACTATTTTATGTTGTGTATGACTAAGCACCGATGTCAAGATTGTTCCACGCACTTCCCCAGCAATTCTGTATCCAGGAAAAAGTATATACATGCAAATTAAAAAAGGATGAGAGAAGGAAAACGTGAAAAAGTCTGAATAATCAAAGTTGTAATTTAGCAGAAATAAACACCAACACAAATATGCAGAATCTGTGCAAACAATTCATTCATGTTATAGAAAATCTAGGGTACCGACACAAAATCTTTCAAAGTCACACTCAACTTCAGCTTTGCTCTATTCAATAACAAAGAAATCAAAGCGCAGATAGAGCTCGCGGACTGAGGAATTGACATATCAGATAAATCAGTATCTTTTTCTGCAACAAGAATCTAGCTTGCTACAGGTTTCACATATTCATATGTATTTTTTGGATTGAACAGTCAACATAGTCCCAATTTAACCATAGCAAACAAGTCACATTCTTTACCTCATTACTTGCCGCTATCAGGAAAATCTTTTCTATATCTGTATATAGACCAGCAGGCACCTGAGATCTCAACTGAGCACGTACACTAGTACCCAAACAACAATGAGCTCCCAACTCAGTACACTAGTACTAACCTTGTAAATTACCTAAACAGTCTAGCTTGCCTTCAGCTTGTGTCGTTGCTTCTATACAAAGAATTGAACAAGCTCTAGTTAATCGCGAGGCAGCCAATCTGTCATAAAATTAATATATTATCATATCGAAAGTAGCAAGTCGCTCAATGGCTCAATCAGAACACCAAGACAAAAAGAACCATAAGCTAATTATGATAATAATAGCTCAAAGAAAATTAATTAAACAAAAAGCTCACACACATACAGCTAGCTAGCTAGCTAACTCGCTGGGCAAGACTATAGATAGGAAGAGAGAAGAGAGACTGCAAGCATATCTGGCTGCTGCTACCAATGATGCTGCAAGGGCCCGGCGTCATCATCAGCCGGCAGCAGCCGATGATGGCGGCGGTGGCGGAGGATCTTGTTGTTGCGGCTGCTTGCGCTTCTTCTTCTTCTCGTAGCTGACGCCGCGAGCCTTGGACTGCAGCTCGCGGACTTCGCGGAGGTAGAGCCGCACGGCGCGAGCGCCGAAGGGATTGGACTCGGGCTTTCCGCCGTTCTCCTCGAAGGCTGCGCGGAGGCGGCCGACGAGCGCGTCGAGGCTGCCCCAGGCCTGTCGGAGCGGGCATGGGCAGGGCGCGGGGGGGTTCGGGTGCCCGAAGAAGGGGCACATCTGCGAGTGCACCTTCGTCTTCCCAAACTGGTCCAGGTAGCGCAGGAACTCCAGCACGTGGGCCCCGCTGCAGCGAGCAAGCGACAACGGCGGGCGGTGGTTCTTCAGGTACTGCCCGAAGGTGTTCCAGTCCCGCCGCTTCTGCGACTCGTAGCGGCTCAGCGACGGCGAGGACGAGGAGGAGGAAGCGCCGGCGCCGCCTGGGTTGGCGCCGTGCTGGGGGCTGCTGTTGTCGGAGTGCGGGCTGTCCGGCTGGTTTGTAATCGGTAAGACATTGTCCATCTTAATTTGGATGATATGTAGATCGAACTTTTAACCTCCACTTTCTTTGATTTATTGATCTTGAGCTAGATTGCTAACCTATACTTATGAAAGATCTGTCAGTTTGAAATTCACGGTTGTCCTATGGTTTTAGAAATTGCCTTGGTTTGGTCGGAAGTAAGAAGAAGCATGTTTTTATTCTTTTTCAATTTTTTCGTTGCAAATCTAACTAGCGAAAGAACAAAGATGAGATAGGAGAGAGAGAGAAAGAGAGACTAAATTTTTTTTAGTTACCTTTAGGGCGGCGCGCGAGCGAGGGGCTGATCTGATCTGTTGTCAGAAGCGAGGAAGGCTTGGGATCAGCTCACGATCTGTGGTCCTGACAGATTTAAGTAGACGTGCAGGTTATTAGTAGTAAAGAGACGGTGCTGAAGGAGAGAGATCCATGTAGAATGGGGATCAGGAGAGAGAGAGAGAGGAAGAGCTGAGCCAGCAGCAGCTGCAGCAGCATCGGCAGCGGCGGCTTATTCCTTGCTTGCTTCCTCTTTCTACTCCCTGTCCCGGTGGTGGATCAAGATAGTTTATTTTGGGGAAATAGTGAAACCTAGAGTTGAGAGGTATTACATGCTTCTGGTGCAGAGGAAAGAAAAAGTTTCAGAACCTAAGCGAGGAGGATGACACTGGAGCTCATAGCCAAATAGGCAATGGGCTCTTTTCTTTTGTGTGGATGCAGACAAGTGAGACAGTGCAGATGAAAGGTGATGTGACAACATAAAAAGTTTAGCCTGGGTGGATCAGCTGATCATTATAATATACCAGCAGAATTAAATTAACTAACAACATTTATCAAGCTGATTATACCATTTTTGTATTTTTATTATCAAATCATATTCTTCTTCCTGCACTGAGAATGTGATCAGACTTCCCCCAGATGAACAACCTAAGCATAGAATCAGTGCATGCATCACCGCAAACGTCATGGTCAATCTGTGTTGTTAATTACTAGCTTCCTCATAGAAAGAACTAATTAACAAAGAGGACTGAAAAAAATTTTTTAAAAAAACTGTCCTTCCAGTAAAATCTCAGTAGATCCTTCACCCAAGGATCGTTACAGAATTTACACATGTTTTTACTCAGTAGTAGCTGCAGCTTCAGCCTGTGTTATGTTTCCGTGCGTTGTAAATAAATTAATGCACTGATTTGCTTTTATGACCACTTGAGAACCTTACACTCGAGCATGCATTGTTTATTGACTTGTTTCGTCTTCTGTCAAGATGATGGATGGATAGCATATTTATGTGACAAAATCAAACCATTAATACGTGAGTATATAGAGATGATCCATTAAGAAAAAGAAAGAAAATATATTAGACAAATAACTGAGAGCATCAAAACACTGAAATGGCATTATTTGTTTGATGACAGATTGAATTTATAATGAAATTAGCAACATTAGTAAGATGTGATCTCTCCTCAACTCTTACTAAAGCTCACCTATGCTTTGACATTGTTGCCTGACTCGTATGAATCCCTTGTATGTTCTTATATCATCACTACCCCTCACCTTGTCAATGAGTCCTTCAAGTCATCCCTCGCACCTTCATTAGATCTCTCACATGCATATTTGGCAAAAAAAAAAAAAAAAAAAAAAAAAAAAAAAAAAAAAAAACTTGTTTGCTCCTTTACTATGGCATAATCAACAATTTTTAAAAAAATTTCATATAATTTAATGTTCATATATTTATTGATGAAAAATTATTTATTTGTATCAATCATATCCAATTTTATTGTTTATATTAATTAGTTTACTTGAACAAATGGTATGCAAATATGTATAATTTTAGTTATCATGCTATGCAATTACTAATTAGTTAAAATTGACACTGTAATGAAATTACTACAAGTTTTCCACAGTAAAAATCTAAATTATTTTGGGATTTAAGTCATGTCTAATCCAATTATTACTATTAAGTGATTTATATAAAATCATTTACAATTCATATTTGAATTGTTTGAAAACTAATTTAGTTAATATAGTTAACCTCTCATTATCCCTGAGATAGTTTCAAAATTATTGTATTTTTTAATAAGATTTGAGTTTGGAGTTAGATTCCTTATTCTTTTAAGAACTAGTATGTTATAATATAGTTTGGTAATAGGGGAGATTTTGTTGAAATTTTGAGTGATGTTTGTGCATAAACAAATAATAATGCATTTTTTAATGTGATAGGAATTAGGAATGCCTACTTATATGTTGTTGATGATAGGGTCAACTTTGACTTACTTTAAAAATATTCAATATACCAAACTACATAGCTCAATAGATTAAAGTTTTTGTTACTTTAAAAAGATACAATATACCAAACTACATAGTTCAATATATTAGAGCACTCAGAAACGACCACTCTACCCTTGGTAGACTTGTTTACATAAGCAAGTTGGTCACTTGAAAGATGAAGTATTAGAACGGCCCTAGTGTCACGCCCCGGTCGGATCGGTCCAAGAACAGCGCTTATCCGTTGTCTCAGGGCCGTCCGGCGGAACACCGGAACGTGATCGCGCTAGGGTTTCTGGACCTAAGTTCGTCCCCAAATTCAAAACCCTAGTTCCCGCTCAATTTTTCTTCCCAAATTACAATTCACTCAATGAAAGAATTGGAAACCCTAACCCTAATTTGAGAAATCGAGAAAGAATCGAAAATCCCAAATCAGAAAATCAAAATACCTCTTCTGATTTTGACCCGGTCAAAATCACGTTTACTGTGCAAACTCGCCGCCGAATCGCTCTTGCTGACGTCACGATGACGTCGGCGACCGATTAATTCGTCGCCGCGAACTCGGCTTCCTCCGATGACGTCACGCTGACGTCGCGAACGAAATCGAATTCGATTTCGAATTGCGCCGCCAATTTTGACCCGTTCGCCTCGCTGACGTCTGCTTGCGTCAGCCGCCTATGTCGTCTTCGTCTCCCTCGCGCCGAGCGTTCGCACGCAGGAACGATGCCGAACGCCGCCTGCGTTCGACGGTTTGCCGGAGGAAGGGGAAGCCGGTGGGGGAAAGACGCCGCCTGCGTCTCCGATTCGTCGCCGATCGTCGACGACCTCACAGCCGCCTGCTGCCGAGGTTCGTCGCCGCCGTACACCGAAGGACAGAGGATTTCGCCGGAAACACTCGTCGGAAGGGAAAGCTTCACTTTATTTCTTTCGTAAATCAAAGTTACAAAACCCTTCTCTCAACTTCTCACGTCGTCCTCACGTCGGCGGCGAGCGTCGCCGCCGTTACACGCTCTCGAGACTTTTCTCTCAGTCGCCGATCACTCTATCTCCGATCCTCCTCTCCGATGCCGATCTCCCCTTCGTTGAGCTTTATAAGGAAGCCGCCGCTTCCTCTATCCCGTTTGCGGCTCGCGACGAGTCCGCGTTCGTCCGAGTCTTCCGCTCCTGCCACCTCGCTCTGCGTCGTCCGCGTCCTTCGTGTGGGTGAAGCTCTCGGAACAGGGACGAGGTCGCCGTTCGCCTCGTTGCCTCCGCACGGCTCGCGTCCACCTGCCGTCGTCCGCGGCCGTGTGTGAAGAAGTTGCGTCCGCGGAGTTTGCGTTGAAGCCGAAGCTCGCGGAGATGCCGCGTCCTGCGTCCGCATCGTCCAAAGAAATCGAAGCCGAGCATCGCGTCCCACTTTCGTTGCATCCGAATTCGATTCGGATTTTATTTTACTGCTTCAACGTCGTCCGGGCTTTGGGCTTGGGCCTGGGCCACCCCTGGGCTGAACCGGAAAGCCCAGGGCCTAACACCTAGCATCCACATGCCTAACTCGAATTACTTAAGAATGAACTAAGTGATCACACCTATACGGCACTAGTTATTCAAGCATTTAACTCACTAAAGAGGAACTATGAACCATCAGTAATAAATCATTAGTTAACCACCTAAGAGCAATCTTAAGTAGCGACCTCAAAACTCAATTACATTAATCACTTAAAAGCTACAAGACCAACTGATGTAGGAGGGGGACACGTGTTGGACTAGCAAAAAAATGCTTGTGAGAGATATGCAAACTAGCATGAATTATTACACTATCGAGTTTTTAAAAATATATTTTTGTAATTTTTAAATAGCATGCCAAAATTAACATGCACATAAAACTAAACTAAATTAGTCATGCAATTAAAAAAATAAACTAAGACTTGGTATGTAAGAACTAAACATGTAGGTAAGCTAAAATTAAACATGCAAATTTATAACTAAGAATAAGTAATGTATAAAAAAAATACAAAATCCTAAAGAAAGCTGATCTTGTGATCCTTGAGAATAGAAGGATCAATCACCCTGATCTTGAAGGGTCCATTGGTTGATGGTAGGCAAGTAAGGCATTGAGCATTACAAACACTCCAACACAACAAAACCATACATACATGGGTATGATAATTATTACAATTCATAATAAGAGGCTTTTACAATGCAAAAGACCAAGAGGAGAGGTTGAGCCTCTGAATTCTTCTTGCTAACACTAATAACTAAATTAAACTTTAATATTTATATCTAGGCAATGGATCCTAATGATTTGCACCGAGAGTTGGATGGATGAAGACATCAACATGGTTCAGCCATCCTTGAATCCATCAAGAGGTTTCATTCCTTGAAGTTCCTTGTTGATGCTGAAGCTAGAAGAGCCAGAAAATTTCTAAGTGGAAAGGAAATCACAACTCCTTTACATTTACAAAATAAAGGGATGAGAAAGTGATCTCGATTGATGTTGCTAATGTTGATGAAGGCCCAAGGGTTTAGATCCCTGAAGATGAGAGGATCCTCATTTATTGAAGAGTTTACTTGTGCCTCTAGTGATGAAGAGATCCTTGGGATTGAAGGAGCATCACTTGATGATTGAAGGTGAGATCCTTGCACTTCTTACACAACAAACAACATCCCTAGTTATTATGCCATCAAAGAGAGAAAATCAAAGATGGTTAGAGGAGCTTGATTGATTGAGAAAGGTAGATGTGCTGGCTACGGTTGAAGAAGTATTCTCTTGCACTTCTTGTTGATGGAGAACTTGCACCTTTGGGGGATTGAAGAGGTGTTGCTTGTGTCTTCGTTGATGATGAAGAAATCTCTTGCACCTCAATAGATTGAGAGAATAACAATAAAGTCTCGGCCAAGATTTGAAGTGGAGTGGATGAGAGAAGGGGATAGATGAAGAGGAGAAGTAGATGAGGAGAAGATTAGGGCTCGGCCCTAAGTTAGAAGAGGGAGACGAGAGGGGAAGAGGGCTAGAGAGAAAAGGGAGAAAAAGAAGGTTTTGGCTAGAGAGAAAGAGAGGGGAAGAAACTTTCCAAATCCATGGAAAATTGCTTGGAAATAGTAGACAATTCATTAATCATGCAACATGAATGACATGCCATGGTTACAAAGTTTTGTAGACAAGGTTGAGGGACATTACCCTCAACGTTTACATGGAGAATAAGGATAGGGATTTGGTGTCTTCAATTCGTTGAGGTGGCTCTTCAAAATTTCCAAAACTTGGCTAAATATTACTTGAATTCGAAGCTTGCTTGGTTTGGGCAGCTAGGACTTTTCTTCTGTGTCTTGGCTGATTTTTAAGGAGGGATTTGATTTTTGAATTCCCTTCTTTCTTGACCGAAGATGTCTTCTAAGGCAATGAAAACATTCCTTTTTTTACTTGGCGAAATTTTGGAGAAGAGACTTTGAATAGTTGGCTTGTTTCCTTCCATATGGTGTGAACACATATCACCACTAATCGTTGTTCCTTGGCTTCAAAGGTGGTGAAAACATTCATCTTTTGCTAATTGGTATCGTGATGTGGCACATATCCTTGAGGGATTTGATGTTTTGGACGACTTTAGCAAGATGGTTGGGTGGCCAAACAATTATGGAATGGTAAGATGAACTCCTTATCTCAAGTCATTCACTTTGAACTACCTTTCCATTTTGAAGCTAGCTTAGTGGAGTGAGCTAGCTCGTTTGCTTTAGCACATGAAGAGCTTGTCTACATAACTTGTAAATGCAAAAATGAGATTCCATAAGCTAATATACCATGATGTATGAGTTACATTTCATATTTAGAGGGTGAGTGGATGCATGATTTACAATGCACAAATTTTCCATATTTAGAAGCTATACGAGGCATGTTACTCTTTTAGGTGGATCTAACATATGATGATGCATGTAATGCAAGAGGGTGGTGCCTTAAGCTACTCCTTAACTAGGGTAATCTTACACTCCATTTATATCTCCTTGGATCTTGGCTCCTACCTCTATCACTAACTAATCTCTACAACAATCACATGTGGTAGTAAAGATGATAACTTAGACACCTAATAATACTAGCATTGAATGTCTCCCATACCACATTCCACCTGTCTAGTATTGCACAAACAAATAATTCATGTTGTATTGAGTATAATTGTAAGGAACATGCTGCCCAAATATTTATTTCTGAAGTCTAATTTGTGGAGACACAAGTTGCAAACACGATAAACATATAAAACTCATCACTAAAGAGGAGGTGAAGAGCTCCTCAAACACTTTGTTCTGCAACTATTTATGCATCAAGCCTTTATGGTTTATTTCTTTGAAAGGGAAGAAAATTAAGAACAAAAGAAAAAATAGAAGGAAGAGAAAAGTAAGGAGAAAAGAAAATAATTTTCTTTTTCAAGTCTTTTGCTCCTTTAGAGAGAATGATAATGGCAAAGAAAATTTTATTACTAAAAAAATAGATAAAAAACATATATTGATAAAATGTAATATATATTTGATACAAAGGGGCAGCGCTTGATAGACGACACTACAAAGAGGCGGTTGGTGCGAGCGAGCATAGAGAGCAAGGAGGCAAAGAGACGCGAGCATAAGGAGAGAATGAGAGAAAGTTAGAGGAGGAGGTGAATAAACGAGAGTAAGCGAGTGAGAGAGACGAGAGGGAGAAGGCTCGGGAGAACGAGAGCAACGAGCGTGAGATGAGAGGTTTTGTGAGTTAGTTAGGTTTTCTCCTCAATTTGGAGAGAAAAATATCTTTTCTATCCTCTTATCTTTTTTTTTTTTCCAAAGAAATGAGAGAAAAAGTTTTTCTCTCCCTCCCCCTCCTATTTTCTCTCCAAAGAAACAAAACTCTCCTTCCAAGAATTCCTCAAATTTCTATCAAAAGTGTACCTCTTTGTGTAGGTAAGCCTAGAGCAACTCAGTGACCAACATAATGTCTCTTAGCCGTAAAACTAGCACCAACATACAGTGAAAAAAGCAATCTCTTATCCAAAGAAAGTAGACAACAACAAAGTTAAGCACTTGGATCTATTCTAGTTGAGGAATTGAGTTAGATCCTAGTCTCTCGTGGACAACAAAATTTGAGCTCCATCTCATGACAAATCTTAGAATCAACTACACTCGAGTGTTTAAGGTATGCTATGAGGCATTCAAACACTCGTTCATGATTTAATTTATGATAATACTTGATAATAATAGTCATATAAATGATATAGATATTTATTTACATACGCTAATTGCTTTAATATTGTTGTAAATAATGAATTACATTTATGATTGACAATATGTACCGCATGACATAGTATGGCAGTAATTTTTAAATGTATTAATTGAGCTTATTCACTTATTATATAATTAATTTTTTTTTATTTTAAAATATTTAATGATATAGAATAGAGTATGATGTTATTTAAGTTGTAATTTTATAATAAAGTCCCTTCTAGTTCGAGAAGTTTTTATTATTTTATTGATTATTGTTTAATGAATTTGTGATGTAATAAATATTTGTGCAACCCCATCTTAATTATGATTTGATACATCGATTGTACCAGTCAGACTACTCCTAATTAATGAGTCCTCGAATATTGCTTGAATAAAATTTTTCACCCACTCTTGTACTAGGTTTTAGGTGTCACATTAACTGATCCATAAATGTTGGCATCCTTTTAGAACATGACTCTCCTATCACATCCACTATGCTAGTAAGTAGGAAGACTTTGAGCAGTAGATTCCACATGATATGTGAATAAATATAAACATATTGTTTAATTCGCTCATATTGAATTTATCTGTGCATCTACAATTTGGCCATAATAGTAGGCATTTGATCCTCATGTAGTGACCGATTATGAAGATTTAAATGGAATGCAGAACAAAAAAACATCAGAATATTTGCAAGCCTAAGACAAATTGCTTCATTCTGGTTCCACGCAAGAGAATTTATCTAGCAAATCTTATTCAGGGTTTACTCCAGCGTTAGTTCTCTTGAAAACTAAGAAAGGGAAAAGAATTGTACATTCGGGTTCCATACAAGAGAATTCATTTAAAAGCTGGCCACAAAACCAAGGTGAATAATTAGTAAACGGATACAATCCACAATACAATTACTCTATTCTGAACAATGTTTCTGTTCCTGAACAACTTGAGTAACCTTTTCTTTATCCAGCATTCCTGGCGCTTCTTTACAATCCTTGTATCACTTTGTTATCGATTCCCACGCTCAGCTTTGAACACTTCAGAATGTATCTAGTAAGAATATCTGCATTAATCTTTTATAATCAATAAACAGTAAAGAATATTGAATCTTCTGGTAGCTTGGAGACATTAACAAGTTTAAGAAAGTACAAGCAAAGCACTTATATTTATGGTGCAAATGATACAAGACACGAACTTTATGCTTTTTGCAAACAGCACAAGGAACATACTGTCAACTCTCCCTGCACATAAAATGGTAGGCAGCGAGCCATCAGAGGTAAAACAAGCCCAGTTTTCCTTGTTGGACACCTTTTTATAAGAGAAAAAGGCAGGGTTTAGTTCACTTTAATGCCTCAAAGTTTTCAAAAATGCTGAGATAATAATGCCAAAGAGCTCATACCGGGAATTCTAGCCCTGCTAAAAAAGTATGACACTATCATGTGAACTGTGACAAAGGACAATTGGAACACCCAATGAGGCAAGTATTCGGAACTTAAATAAATAAGTAACAATATTTTAACAAGATAAGTACAAATTATATTTCTAACTCCTGTCAGGGTACTGTGACCAGATTAAATTAATGACTATAAAATGCAGTGCACGTGCTGGGAGTATGAGATGACAAACCCAAAAATATTCTTTTTGGAACAATTCATTTTTAAACCAAGTGTACCATGCAACTGAATATGGCCGCAAAGATGAATTCAATTTGTAAAGTACTACAATGTCTGTTTGGTAGCCATCCACTAATATCTCCAACTTACCCATTTATTTTCTTTAATCTTTACTTTAACAAAGTTACTGTCAACTTGAGCAAGTTTTACAGAAATAATAAATATGATCTGTAGAGAGAGCCACCGCGTTCATAAACCAAAACTACTACTAAATAGGGATACATCATGCTCCATAAGAATGAAAATTACCTCCGCAAGCCCAGATTTTAAATCATGATTCCTCAACCAAATTAAACTTCATTAACCATCATGACGGTTCTCATGAATGGTTCACAATGTCAAGAAATATTGGAGCAGCAGTTAAATCCTTGCTCTTATGAGTATCAGTAGCATTCATAGGACAGGAAATCAATAAGGTCTGGAGATGTATTTCACCTGAATCTTTTGTTTCTATTTCCTAAAATATATTTATCTTACAAAACTTCTTAACCAAACCATGCTTGCAATCTGAATACACAATGTGAAAGAAATAACAAACTCTTATGGTCTCAAGAATGAGATGACAAGTGATTGACTGAATCTTTTGTTTCTATTTCCTAAAATATATTTATCTTACAAAACTTCTTAACCAAACCATGCTTGCAATCTGAATACACAATGTGAAAGAAATAACTAACTCTTATGGTCTCAAGAATGAGATGACAAGTGATTGACTGTCTAAATAAAGGATTGCATATCCATTTAACAACATTAGCAAACAATGATTTGGATGCATCACAATATAAATAATTATAGGCAAAGAAAAATCGACAAAAATTTGCACTAACATGAAAGAAGAATAGCAGTCAATGAACCAAGTTGCCTATAGATGTGGCCTACTTAGTTACATATCAATCACTAGAAATGAGCAAATGTGATAGGTGTATACATCTTCTATAATTTATCAAAAGAGGATTGCTCATACTGCAGCTTAAGAGAAATATAATCATGCTTCCGTTTGTTGTTTCTTTAAATGTGAAAATGAAGCATATATCTTCACCTCAATCAAAAGCCTACAAGCATAGTATCTATAGATAGTTCCCAATCCATTGATAAATCAAACAATGGATTTACACCATACAAGGATGCTACAATAGTTAAATGTTAACAGTAATGCTGCACCAAGACTCGTACTTGATCTCAGTTGCTGTAGATACGCTTCAATCATGTACTATTCAGAAAATGACATTCAAATTTAAACAAACTTTACCGATAAGATATATTGTTCAGAACATTCAAAAATAGAAACAGGAAATGCAATAATAAGAATGTACATCATTAACAAAATAAACCTTGCCATGATGAACATCAACTTGATATAGATCTAAATGAGTTAACAACTGAAAAACATTTACAGGAAATGAGGTAAATGAAAAACTCATATAGTTTGTAGATAATTTTTAAAAAGTGCTTCAGAAATTCAAGAGCTGGAAGTTTCTCAAATCAGAAGTCTTATCTAAGCCCCAGATTTGCCCTTATAAATTATAAATGAAATAACATCATGTTTTGAGAAAGAGGTTTTTTAAAATGAATCATACTCTGCATGAAAAATTTACATTCTTACACATGAACTTATCAAATATAATGTTTTCGTTCACTATTAATACTATTGTACGTTTTTATTTTCAGTATGGCACTATAGTAACATAATTTAAAGTAGGCCATTTATTAGAAGTGATCTGCAACTTGGAGCTGTCAGACAACCATAAAGAAAGAAGTAAGGCCAGAGCTCCTCAGTGAGAGAAATCCTGTAATAAAAATAAAACTCCCGTTTACCAGAACAAACAATCATCCCTCAAGCTATCCACCTGAAACAAAATAATTCCAAGAAGAAGGACAAAGCAGGATATCAAAATCACGGCAAATAAATCTGACATATTCCTGATCAAGAAAGCTGCATTATTTGGTAGTTAATTGACCATGTAACTAAGGAAATGTTATTATACATTGGTCTTTGTATCAACAATATAACTTGCAATATATGTATCTAATAGCACTTAGGAAGGCAAAAGGAAAACTTACTCAAAGAGATAAAAACAGCATCTGAATACACTTGTTAGCATCCGAAGCAAATTTTAGGTTTGTGTACAGGTAATGTGTGCTTTGTTACTGTACCAGTAGAAAGGTTACTTTCATGAATCAAATCATAATCATCCTAATGAAGAGTAGAAAAGGTTCAAGAGCTCAAGTTTTATTGTAAAAAGAATAAGATACCATTTTTGTCCCATCAGTAAGAAGATTTTGTACTCTCTTAAAATGATATTAGGGAAAAAAAGTAAAATTTGAGGAGATGAAAGGCATTCAAAATTATTGGATAAATAAGGAATTATGAAACAAGGTGCTTCTTTGCAATTTTGATAACTGTATTGTTCTCAATTTTGAGAAAAAAAATAAGAACACATCAATTGTCCGATCGAGGATTGTTTAACATTGGCACTTCATTGAAAAATCACTTATAGAAGGAACAAAATTTCTTCAACATCAATCAAATAGAAAACTTAAGTCCATCCCCCATTGTAATTTTCCCAACGGCTACGAACACATGGAAATCCAAATACATACAAAACGAAAACATAAGAGAAGTGACGAGCACAACATGAATCAGGCGATTGCATATACACAATGTAAGAGGAGAATAGCATATACACAACATAAAAGCTAGAAAGAGCATCCCATAGAGAAAAAGGATATATTTATAAAAAATAAAGTGGTGGCAACTCATGCATATATAGAGCATAATCAATAAAACTGTGAGAAAGTTGTTATTAAACAATGAAAGAAAAAGGCCAAAAAATACTTGGCGTTGAGTTTGTGTCATGCTTATTAAAATTTGCATCTGTATAGATAGAATTCATGATAGTGCATGGTTATCATGATAACTGCACGTCTCTAACGCTTAATTTTCAAGAAGAGAAAATAGGGAGAGAAAGGAGAGAAGAGAAATCAAAAGAATAAAAAATATTATTGTTCTAGAAATAAACTAAAATAAAAGAGGAATATTTTGGCCAAAAATATTTCTCTCATATTCTACTTTTAAATCTTATTTCTTAAACAGGAAGTAAATTTTGATTATTTTTTACCTTTGCCTCCTTCCTAATTTCTATTCCAGTAACTTTTGGTGACGAGGTAATGGTAAATGTGCACAATCAAATTCAAATATTAAAACATAGCCATAATTACTAAATAGAAATCGAGTACAAATACTAATTTGGCATGATAATCTTTTGTAGAGTGCTTCTTCAAGATTCCACTTGTTGCATCAATCTGATCAATATGCATGATGCAATTAAAACAGTTGTTGATGTTCCCTGGTGAACAATTTCCATGATCAAGATTTTCATTTTTTGACTAGTGAATTTAATGATTGTTCCAAAAAGTGATTTTTTTGCTAATTATCTCATAATCCAAACTTAATGTAAGATTTTTATTCTTTATTAAGCATGATATTAGGTTTGCTCATAGTGTTTGGTGAACACACATGACACCCAACCAAGGATTTGAATTTCGATCTATATAGGTAGTACGGTACATCACAAATATCTAGTCCTCAATTAATCCATTGTCATCTATGTTGGATTTTTAATCATCCTTTTTTCTCATTACTTGATTATCTATTAGGGTCTATTTACTTGGAAGGAAAACTAAGAGGAAATGATAGATTTGTATTTTTTCCACCGTTTACTTGAATAGATGGAAAATAACAAAAGAAAAAGACAATGGAAAATTTACTCATTTTCCACCATTTGCCCATTCGCCCAAATCGGGTGGAAAAACAAATCGCGTGTGTTGCCTCGCTTCTGCTACTTGAAAACCTCTATCGCTGCTCGAAAAAGTCTTTCGCTGCTCAAGTCTCGTTATCGAAAAAGCCTTCTCGGCACCAAGCTTCCCTCTTCCTTGGAAGCCTCAGCGCCAAGCTTCCCTCTCCCTCCACCTCTTCCTCGGCCATGCCTAATGACTGGGAAGGAAGAGCGCCGTGCGGAGCGGCTGAAGCTTTGTATTCGTCATTGATTGAGGAGGAAGAGTGGTGTGCGGGGCAGCTGAAGCTTCCCTCTCCCTCCACCTCTTCCTCGGCCATGCTTGATGGTTGGGAAGGAAGAGCGGTGTGCGGAGCAGTTGAAGCTTTATTTTCGTCATTGATTGAGGAGGAAGAGCGGCGTGCGAAGCGACTGAAGCTTCCCTCTTCCTCCATCTCTTCCTCCGCCATGCCTGATGACTAGGAAGGAAGAGCAGCGTGCGAAGCAGCTAAAGCTTTGTTTTCGTCGTTGATTGAGGAGGAAGAGCCGTGTGCGGAGTGGCTGAAACTTCCCTCTCCCTCCACCTTTTCCTTGGCGCCGAGCTTCACCTCCCCCTCCGACTTCACGGCGGACGGTGAGTTCGGACGACGCGGGAATCCGAGCGAGTTAGCTTCTTCGCAAGTTTGAACAGTGTAGCCTTCCCTCTCCGGTTCTTATCTAGATCACATGATCTATTTTTTTTAGACCTGACAATTCGGATCAGCGGGTTATAGACGGGTTGTGTCAGCTGTGACCTGTGACCCGATTAAGCCAACCTGAACACGACTTGTTTAATTAATTGGGTCAAATTATCTAACACGAACACGACCTGAATATAATCGGGTCAACTCAATACGACCCGAATAACCCGTTTATCATTTATATTTTAAATATAAATAATAAATTGATAAAAATTCTATTAAAATTAATAAAATTTTGGGTTTATGTGTGGGCTAAAATTTGGGTTAAAAGATAGTTAGAAGATATTTAGGTTTTTGGGCTAATAATGGGAGTTAGGTAAGCCTATATTAAATTTTATATAATATATAATATAATCGGGTTAAGCGGGTCAACTCGTTTACAACTCAACACGACTCGATTATTTTTGGGTCGTAAACGGGTTGACCTGTTTATAACCCGAACATGATTATGGCTGACCCGAACCCACTTAACTTCGTGTCGAGTCGGGTCGAGTCAGCGGGTCGAGTCAGATTTTGCTAGGTCTAGTTTTTTTTTATCCTCTCTTTTTTCATTATTTCTTTTTTTTTTTCTATCCTTTAATTTTTTTTTCCCGTCCAAGTAAACAGGCTCTTCCTCTTTAAGTGGAAAATTAAGAAAGACAGTCCAAGATGAAAAATAAACAACCTCGAGACTGAGACATGGTTAAAGTCAGAAAATTAGAAAAAGAAAGAAAACTTAAGCATGATTACCAATACAGCGGATATAGTATAAGTAGAACATAAGAAAAATAAAAAAACAGCATATTATCTTATACATCTTGCAAGAATTATCGAAGCCTTACAATGGTTGAGCGAAACCTAGCACTATCATTAATAAACCTAAACCGTTGGAAATTTTGCTTCATGTTAAATCTGAAAAAGAAGATAAGACTGACCTAGACGCCAAATTTACATGTTTTAACTGTTTTTCACACAATTATGACATCGTGCATGTAACTCTTCGTAAAAACGAATAGAATGCTGCGAAACTGAAATATTTTCTGAGCACAACAAATTATTCCTGTTTGAAATGAAACAAAAACAAAGGGCTTGCAATCTAGCAGGATCAAAGACAAAAAAGAAATGAAAACGACTCAAATCAAACCCAAAGAATCTCACCTCCAGCCAAGGACTCGGGACGAAAATCAGCACCAGAATTCGAGTTAAAAGTTGGATTTTTTGTACTCCGCATGTTCCGTTCTTCTCAAAAATTACGCTTCTCTGCTTGATCGGATTCTTTGCAAAAGAAATCCCATAATTCCTCTCAAAGATTCGGAGCTCTGTCTTGGATTTTTTCCAATTTCCAATAGTGTTTTTCCCCCTTTCTTTTCTCTATACCTCAAAACAATTATTTTCCCCCTTTTATATAATATTATATCTTGATAAGAAAAAGTTTAAAACTAGACTTATTTTATGCACAAATTGAAGTCAATAGTTTCATTATCACTTGTGGTTCTTGCAACTAAAAAGTATACTCAAGGTTTTTAAACCTTTTGATATAAAGACTAATTGACTAATTCTTTTTGAAAAGAAAGCATTAAACAATAAATTTTTATCAATGTAATTCTAATTCCATATTAATTAATTAACATTATATCAAATATTTTAATTAATTCTTTGAAAGATGAATCATTCCTATTTCTAAATAAAATAAGAAATTAATTAAAGTTTAATATATACTTCAAAGTATTTTTAGTCTAAAATACTATATAATCACATGTAATATTTCTATCACTATAATAATAGTGGAATTGATAGGATTTGAAAGAGGTTTATTTATATATTTATTTCATGAATATTAGGATTTTCTTTTTAATCAATCAACATATCTATTTTTCCCCTCAATGACATCATCTAATTCCATATTTATATAATATATCACATATAATATTTCAAGCAGTAGAATAATAATGGCACCGATAAGATTTGAAAGAGGTTTATATTTTATATTTATTTGATAAATATTAGAGATTCCTTTTTAAGCAATCAAGAAATCTTTTTTTTTTCTCTCATTGACATAATCTAATTCTATATTTATATAATATTCATCTCATAAACTGCAATTAAAGAAAAACCAATTATTGATATATTAAACATAATTTCTCTTTAATTAATTACATGGGATATATTTTAATTTTTATTTATAGTTAAATTTTCAATAGCAAAAATTTAAATGCTACTAAATTAAAAAAAATGGAATAATACGCACAAGATAATTGAGTAATAGCACTGTAGGAAAGTCTAAAAATATAATTCAGCATAATTTTCAATCTTTTTAGATAGTGTATATTCTGTCATTATAAAATATAATAAATGGATTTTTATAAGGCATAAAATAGTTGATATATTAGTAATAAAATTTCATCTAATGTAATATCAAACTTAAAATTTTTTATATAGCTTCCATAACTATGATAATATTTTTAATACTTATTTTATATAGTCTCCGCAAATAACAAATTTATACTCATACATTTTTCATATATAAATTAAATATATAACAATATTAATGAAAATGAAAAAAAATCATTCATTATATGATTCATTATTTTGCTTAATCAAGAAACAATATCATCACTATTATTAGTAGTATCGAAACCAGTTTTAGTTATATTATAATAGTAGTATCGAAACCAGTTTTAGTTATATTTTAAACATACACAAAATAAATTTATATAACAATGGCATTTGAAAAATTAAAAAGGATTGATAGGCATAATAAAGAGTCAATTGAAAGTGATGTCAAGATTACATTCAATATAAGGTCTCATTACCCATTAAAAAGACATGATCCAATAGTAACAATGATGGATCATATTAAAGATCTCTCAACCCTCCACTCTCTTCCGCCTTCTACAATTATCCACATAGTGACCCTGTCAGTAATGCCTTTCTCCATGCCTAGTGCTAGCCTTAAGAGAAGGGACCTAACCTCACGAGTTGTCTTCTTTCCTCAAAGGATGCACAACAGGAAAGCAAGAAGAGAATGGAGAGTGGTGACTAAGGGTGGGAGAGGGATGACGGCTTTACTCTGGTGGATGGCTTTAGGCACATACAATTTTGTGTGTGAGTTTTAAGTCTAGGGCTATGCCTCCCAATATATAATTGGGAGAGACATAATCATAAGACTACAATTTTACCACATGCCCACACACAATTCTTCAAATGAATGTAAAAATTGTAAAAGCATGGTTAAGGTGATGTGATTATGCAAATCCGACCTTGTTACATTTTTGGTAGATAACTTTCTACACACAAATTATTTATAATTTAGAATTATTTTGTATGAAAGAAGACTCGAAAACCTTACTAACATATCCAATATTGCCTATACTTAATCAGTGTTAGAGTCTCAATTAGGTATATTTTCTATAATACAAACTGACCTACTGGTGTTATTTAGCTTATAACTTCCAATTTACATCTCAATTTTGAGTAATTCTTATTTTAAACAGAAGTAGATTCAAATATCTTTCCAACGGATCATATCTTGAATATCTTTGAGATGCATCATAACCTTAGACCGATTGCACTATCTAGTTTAATGCCCTGGAATTTTTGGAAAGATGACAGTTTGACCTTTTGTTACTTTAACTATGCTATCTTTTTGTGTACTATGTCAAATGGACTCAAACCAAGCTTATTAGAAAGTAGACTCAAATATGGTTTCCATGAGTCCTATTTTATATTGTTTTATGCAGTATATCCTTATGATTCATGTGAATGAATTAAGTTGAACAAATTGATATTGTCTATTCTTATCTTTGGAACTCTTCTGGTATAATTTGTAGTTATCCTCATGCACATTCCATGCACATGATTTTGGTGAATTGATTAGTGTCCTTTTATGAAATTATGATTATTAGTTGATGCATGGACATTATCATTGTAAACTTTGGATACTTTTAGCCATGATCATATTGTAAGGGCAATATCTCAAAGTTGATAACTTTGCTTATATCATGACTTGTCTTTGGCCCTTATAACTTTAGTGGGAAAATGAATTGATCCGATTTATGGGGCTTGGGTGATGGATGTGGAACTAAGTGCTACATGGAGCAAAGTGCCACATTAGAAATAACGGGGGCCACCTCTTGAGTCCATGGGAGACACCTCTAGAGTCCCTCCATTCACATTTGATTGGGTCATGGCGAGACTTTGCTGGCTTTTTCTTTATGGGCTTTCCCAGACGTGGGTTAGTCTTGCTTCTAAACGTGGAAGACTTTGTTTTGCTTTGTTCCCACTACTCTATCTATGTTCTTTGTTGTTGGTTGATGATTAATGATTTGCTTACATGAATTCTCAGTTGGTGTGTATGCCCTAAGACCTAGTATTGGTCCATCTTTATACTACTTAATTCTGATATTTATATCATTCTGGCATTGTCATTATCATTGTTTGTTTACATCTGCGATTGTGTAGTTACATGATAATGTCCCTGGAGACAGATTGGATTTGTGCTTGAACTATTGTCCCTAGTCAATGTACCTTAGTGGATATAAGACAGCTATGGTACTTGTGAGACTAGTATATTGGCTAGTTAGGCACGAGATGCTAACGCAAACATATGGGTATATCATTGGTGGATATACCGGACCGACCCACTGTGAGACAATGACTTGGTGTCATGAGTTATCCTCACAAGTGATAGGAGATGCATTGATCCTTTGACTTGAGGTCATTGACTCTTCTATATAGTTAGGGACATACTTTGATGCAACCTAACACTTCGCCGTAGTTGGGAGGTTATAACGGTTGTCATTGAGTATGTCACGACCCATATGAGAAGATCAATGTACAGATAGAGGATTTGCCCCTTCCTAAGAGAAGCGTGATATCCATGAAACTCCTCTATGGTTCTATGACTGAAAGTGTATGGCCATACCTAGGTGAGAACCTGATTTAGTCATGACCATCAGATTGGGTGAAAATAAGTGATGACACACTTGTCCAATCAGATATCAGTTTGGCAAAACGACTATAATGTATTTGTACCTAGTTGCGATGATGGAGATGTCGATGTCGATATCCATTCTGATGACTTGGGTAGCAGCGATGCACTGCTAGGTGCCACTCACTACTTGTGGTGACCTTAGGTCAGCACTGCCAACGTCAGAGGAACCTACAGGGTCGTACACCTTGATACTCGAGTTCTCGTATTGATCGGGAAGCCTTATGATCGAGTTATTGGATAGCTCGGATCTATTTGAGAGATTTCATCAGCGCCAATAGGCTTGATGAGATGGAAGAGAGTTATTAGAGCCAAACTTCATTTTTAGCAGGTTGACCCAAAATTGACCATGGTTAGTCACCTTTGGATTAGGGTTGCATTGGATTGGATCCAATTGCTTAATCAACCTATGTAATGAAGTTTGGGCTAGCTCATTACCCAATGAGGCCTAATAATAAGTTGTCATGAAGAATTAATGGGCTAAAGGGTATAATGGGGAGAAATCTCCACCCCATTGGCGCCTAGGGGCATAATGGGGTGGAGTGGGTGACTTTGCTTCATTAGGAAGCTTTAAGCGCCTTCCCCTTCATCCATTGATAGTATGCTTGCGTCTATGGCAAGTCTTGGGGCTGATATGGCTTTAAGGACTTCTTAGGAAGGTCCTTGGTGCATATGGGAAATTAGGAAGAGTTTATGGTAAAGTCTTAGAGACTTTCCAAACCCTAATTATTCCATCCCCTTAACCCTAGCCACATAATCCCTCATGATAGTTGCGCCCACCCCTTATGTTGCCGCCCCTTTCTTGCATCTATATAATAGCATGCATACGTGAGGCTTTGGACACAATTAATTGGCATGAGCAAAAAACATCAAAGGGCGAGAGTAAGAGTCTTGGCCCAACAACCTCTTTCCATCCTCTTGCCGCAAGCTTCTTCTCCTTTTCCTCTTCCTTTGGCGCAAGGGAAGCAAGAGCTTGGTGGTTTATTCTTCTATAGCCGCAAGCTTGTTCCTACACTTCCTCTTGGCGCAACTAGAAGGAGAGCTTGGAGGCATCATCTCCCTATCTCCTCTCTTGGTGCATCCTTTCATCAAGGTTGGCGCAAGTGTTCAAAGGAATAATCAAAGGCTTGGATCTTCTTTCCAATGCTAGCACCGGGCGAGGAAGAAGAGGGCTCGAGGCATCCGTGTGTGTGAGACTGCAGAGGGCGAACACTTGGGCACCTACCTCGACATCGACCTCCATGCTTGCTCTAGGTACTTTCTATCACAACGTGTCGACCCCCTCGCATGACGATCTTCACTGGGTTTTTGGGACTGGCCTATTTCGGGGGTATGCTTCCGCTGTATGTGTATGTAATGCCAATGTAAAATTTTAAAATATCCCCAGGGTTTCCCAACATTGTCATTCACCTAGGACTATGTTAACAAAGTTGTTCTCAAATTTGGTTCGATTTGATTTTGGATCTTGGGAATTTCATGTTAAACAGAAAAGATAATAAATATTATTCCTAAGAGTGTGACAAGTGATGGTATCAAAGCATGATTTGAGAATATGTTATGTTTATGTTTAGGAATTGATTTATTATTGTTGGGGAATGCCGGGTGTAATTTAAAATTTTTGCAGTCCCAGGACGCAGCGGAAGAAGCATTACACTCGAAACACATTCCTTTCCCAATAATCCATGCGAGAGAGAAAACATAAGGATGTGTTAGAGATATACCTCTTTTGCTTGTCTAGTTGTTAAAGCCATGTTAAAGGCGCTCAAGTGCTCGCCCTCTACAAGTATCCACGTGTCGACCTTCTCAACGTTGCTCCCTTCCACTCTTGGTGCTAGCCTTGGAAAGAGAATCAAGCCTTGAGGGTTCCTTCACTTCACTTGCGCCACCATCAAGGAAGTTGTGCCAAGTGCAAGGGAAGGTGCCGCCAACTCCTTGTCCTCCTTACTCCAAGAGAAGAGGAAGAGGATGAGTTTCGGCCCTTAGGAAGAGGAAGAAGAGATGTCGCCACCAAGCCCTTCTCTAAGTTGTGCCAAGAGGTGAAGAAGGAGAAGAGGGCTTGCGGCTTCAAGGAGGAAGAAGGGTTGCGCCACCTTCAAGTTGTCGCCCTTTGCCCTTGCTCACGCCTCTCTATGTATCCTCACACCTCCAAGGAATAGAACTCTAGAGGGGCGGGGGGCAACAAGGGGTCTTATTTATAGGGCAAGAGGCAGTTTGGGCAAGGGCTAGGATCATAACAAGTGTATGGCTAGGATAAGGGGTCTTGAGGCAAGAAAAGTCTCCAAGACTTTACCATAAACCTCATTCAACCTATCCATAATTGCCCAAGTACCATATCAGCCCAAGACATGCCTTAAAGGCATTCATACCATCAAAGGAGAAGGGCTAGGCGCATAATGATTCCTTAATGAAGCAAATTTGCCACCCAAACCCCATTATGCCCCTTAGGCGCCAATGGGGTTTGGTTTCTCCCCATTATACCCCTTTAGCCTCTTACCTCTTCATGACAACTTGTTATTCGGCCTCATTGGATAATAAGCAAGCCCAAACTTTATTGCATGGGTTGATTAAGCCATTGGATCCAATCCAATGCAACCTTAATTCAAATGTGACCAACCATGGTCAATTTCGGGTCAACCTACCATAAATGGAGTTTGGCTCCAATAGCTCTCTTCCAACTCATTAGGGCCATTTGGTGCTGATGAAATCTTCCAAATAGATCCAAGCTATCCAATAACTTGATCATAAGGCTTTTAATTAATGCAACATCAAGAGTTTATTGCGTGTGACCCCGTAGGATCCAAAGGACGATGGCAATGATGATAGATCATCATAAGTAGTGAGAGGTATCTAGCAACACATCACTACTACCCATGTCGTTGGACTTAAGTCATATGGCAACAACTCCCTAACAAGCAATGAGGATTCTCATGCATTGTAGATCCCTTTACCTAAACTGATATCCTGCTATTGGATTAGTCTCAAGTTTATCAATCCAATGTATTGGTTATGACTCATCCAGTGTGGCCACACATTCCTATCATGCACCAATGAGGTGGGGCGCCCCATAATAGATATCATGCTTCCCATAAAGGAAGGGGCAAATCCTACTATTGGTGATTCATATCTCTACATGATTTATGATATGCCCAATGACCATCGTTTTGATCACCCATTTACGGAGAGATGTAAGATGGTATCAAAACATATCCATCATCACATATAGACATGAATACATCAAGTCTAAGGATCAATGCAAACCTCTTGCATGTGAGATTGACTTGTTGACTAGACAAGTCAATCCTCACGGTGGGTCACTCCGGTGCATCCAATGCACCTGTATGTCTGCGTTACTATGCCCCGCACCTAACCAGCCCATACACTAGTCTCACTGCACCAAAGTTGTCCCATATCGGCTAAGGCACTTTGACTGGGGATGACTAATGAGAATGGATCCGATCCAAACTCTTGGGACATTATATATGCAATTCAATACATCAAAGCAGGTAGAACAATCTGCATAATAACGACCATGCCTCTATTAATTTTATCAAAGTACATTCAAATTATGCCGGACCATGTCCATACATTGGTCTGCAGGGCATATACACTAACAATTATATGGCTGATGCTTAATGGGAGAGTATTTTTGATGACTTAGGGATATAATATGACGAGGTCTTCTCAATCTTCGGAGGATTTTCAAAGACAAATGAGTGGTGTTTTGAATGCTTTGGATACTATGGCAAGTTTAATGCAACAACAAATGTCTCGGGGAGAAAAGTCTTTTGATGTTGGAACAAGTAGTCAAGCCAATTCAGAGAATATGGGATTTGGGAAGTTTAAGAAAATGAATTCTCCTTCTTTTATTGGTGATCCAAATCCTATGATAGCTGAAAAGTGGATGATGCAGATCGAGAAGATATTTGATGTGTTCCATTGTTCAGATATACAAAGAGTTTCTTATGTCTCTTTTATGTTGGACGAAGAAGCTGAACACTAGTGGAAAATGATTAAGAGAGTAGTACAATCAAAGCAAGAAACAATAACTTGGGAAGTCTTTCAAAACAAATTCCATGAAAAAGTATTTTCTAGAATGTGTGAGAGATCAAAAAGAGATGGAATTTATAAACTTGATAAAATGAAAACTTTTGGTTGCACAGTATGATGCAAAATTTTCTGAATTGTCCAGATTTGCTCCACATCTAGTTGAAAATGAAGTTATAAGGGCAAAGAGGTTTGAAAGGGGGTTAATACCAAGTATTCAAGGTAAAATTTCAGCCTTAAAGCTGAGAACATATGATGAAGTTGTTGATTGAGAAGCCATAGTTGAGATGGATGTGGAGGAGATGCAAGAGCTAAGAAACAAAAGAGATAAGTTCAGATCTAATTTCCAAAAGAAGAAAAGAGTTTGGGGATGGAGACAATAAACGAGCAAAGTTGCAAAGAACTGGCATGAAGAGACAAGTAGTAGACAAATATCCATCATGTAGTAATTGTGGAGGGAAACATGATACCAAGCTGTGTTATAGAACAATAGGAGCCTGTTTTTCTTGTGAAAAATTTGGATATCAAGTGAGAGATTGCCCCAATAATAAAATAAAAGTGCTAATGCCTCAAAAGCCTATAAGTCATACACAAGTCCATGCAATCACAACAAAATCAAATGACAAAGCTTCTAAATTAGTTGTTGAAGGTCTTATTTATGTTTTTAAAACAACTACAAAAGTCTTATTTGACCCTGGTTCCAATCTATCCTTTGTTTCTCATCATTGTGCTCAACATTTCAACAAGCAACCTAAGTCATTGCCATCTATGCATTTGACAATACCAATTGGGGATTTTATGACCGCCTCTCTTGTGTATTCTTATTGTCCGATCTCAATTGGGGAATATGAACTTCCTGCAAATTTAATTCTTTAAGCTATGCAAGACTATGATATCCTACTTGGTATGGATTGACTTTCCTCTTATCATGCAACAGTAGATTGCAATAGAAAAGAGGTGACTTTTAATTTGCTAGATCAACCATCATTTTATTTTATGGGAATAGTACAAGAATCACATCCCCATCTCATATCTTTTATGCATGCTCATCAATTACTTCAGCAAGGTTGTGTATGTTACTTAGCTTATATCAAGGATTGTCAACATAAAGAAATGAATATGAATGTGATACCAGTGGTACAAGAGTTTCCTGATGTTTTTCCGAATGATTTACCAAGGCACGCACCGCAAGCGCATGGTGTTATCGAAGTAATATAAAAGATTGTCGATCCTACAGGGAGCTAGGTCAAGCACCAACTATTCTGATATTTAGATAGAAGCTAAGCAATCCAATTTTTTGTGTTTTGGGAATAAAGTAAACTAACTTAACTATAAATAACATAGGAGAAGCAACGATAAAAATATGAAGGGTGTCTAATTGAGAGATATCAGGACTATAGAATTCACCACATTAACTGATCTATTTGAACTGTAATTTAGTTGATGTATGAGTTTATCATTTTACATAAGGAATCTTTCCTAAGTTACAGGATGCCCCCTCTCGGTGGTATACCATGGTGCTTATCCGGAACGGTCTCCTACTCTCGCGGTGGATCGTTCTAGATAAACCCAATAAGTTCTATGAAAAATTATGTTGCCCTCGAGTGAAAACCATGCACTCTCGTTGGCTAACGCACAACATTATTTGATCAAGGTAATATTATGAAATAAGCACAACTAAATAAAATATACTTAGATAAGACTCAAAGCATCAAAAAAATTTAGTTCATATAATAGATCAAGTCAAAGGGCTTCATCTGAGCCCTAAATACACGTTTAAGCTAGAAAAGCTATACAAATCCACACAAATCTCTCAAATCGACAAAGAAAACTGGAAACAAAGACTAAGGAGAGGTAGGAGAAAATGATGCAAACGTTTTCTCCAAGTTTGGTGAAGATCCATTGTGAAATCGCCCCAAAATCCTTTCTGGAAAGCCCTTGTCGCCGGTCCACTCGCCCTAGCCACTTTTCTACCGATTTCTCAATTGCTCTCCAAATATGGCACGAAAAAGAGGGCTTTTATGCCCAAAAGATTCGCCTCTCTCTTATCTTTCCAAAACATATTTTTCCATATTTTTCTGATTTTTATTGTGCCCGGAATCAAAGAAATACCGAGTGTGGGTCGATCTGTAGAGTTATGATCACGGGTAGAAGCCTTCTGTACGTTTTTGTCGAGTAAGAATCATCGGTGAATCCCGCGGGGTTCACCTACCAGTGAAGTGCACTGTACACTTCTATGCAAACTTCCTCTGAGAGAATCATGGGGTGAACTCCGTCTGTTTCTCCAAGCGGTGAAGTGTTCTGTGGACTTTTAGACATCCGGTGAAAGCACCGGTGAACCCCATGTGGTTCACCTAACCATATTTTTCAAAGAAAGCTCTAATTGATCCCAAATTTTTTCTGTAGCCTTGTCTTATCACTAGAAATCACTCTATGGCTTTAGAATCTTCAAATAACCTCTAGAAATGAGTGATTTTACCTGAAATTGCATAAAGACAAGGAAAAGTGAAGATTCCAAACAAAGCAAGTAAATAAGCCTGAATATTACATAAAAGCATCAGAATATGCCTTGTTTTTAGATAAAATGATATCAGAAAATAATACCAAAATACAAGACATCAAATACTCCTAGACTTAAATCTTTGCTTGTCCTCAAGCAATAAACTAAGATGAAATATATATTAGGTATGGAAGAAGTTATTCAAGTTGAAAGCATGCAACCAAGTCAGATATTTTCATGAGCTAACCATGATCTAGTTTGAGAAATTAGATGATGAGTCTATTAACAATAATTGAATCAAGCAGGTCCCACAATCATTAAATGATAAGACATTCAGCTATGAGTTGACAAAGGATCCAATCTCGCATACATACTACATTTACTAATTCAATTCATCCAAAATCAAATATAGGGGTCAGACACAAATGTGTTATTGCAAGACAAACTTTATCACTCTCATTTTAGTTAGGTAGTAAGACAAGCTACCAAAACTGATGGTAATCCTTTATAATACTCCCAGATTTAAATTTTTGCATATCCTCAAACAATAAATTAAGATGAAACACATGACAAGTGTGAAAGAAGTTATACTAGCTGAAAACATGCATCCAAGTTAGAGAATATCTATAAGCAATCCATGATCCAGATATGAGAAATCAAATGATGAGATATTGATCAAAAAGTTCAGCAAATAGATCCCACAATCTCTAGAAGTCAAGGCATTTATCTACAAGCATACAATAACTCAATTAAGTACACATACGACCTATGCAAATCCAATTCATCCAAAATCAACTTGTTGGGTCAGACACAAATGTATTATTGAAAAACAAGCAAGTTCACCTCTCTTTGTATTCAAGTATTGACACCAGCTTTCAAGATAGAAGGTGAAATTAGACTTCAACTCATGTCTTGGGTACCACTGCCCATTTTTCGTAGTGCCAAGTAGAGGAGTCTTTATTTGTTTTTGTGTTTTTTTTCTCTTTTTTTTCTTTTTTTTATATCATGCTCTACAGATCACACTTGTGATCATTTCCCAACAAGTAGCATGGAATTATGGAATGAATATGTAAATATGTACCTCAATATGAAATCATATGTAAACTACTAGCTTGCCATCCTTGAACATTCACAGAAATGTGTAACCCACTACTCAACAGTTTCAATCATTCCAATCAAAAGATTTCAGAATTATAGAACAAATGAATATGATTATATAATATATTCTAATTGGATGTAGCATTCCATATATCATAACCACTTCCTACCCTACATGGATTCAATCTCAAAGTTTACACATGGCTATCATAGGATCACAGCATTATCAAATATGTTGAGGTGTATATTTTACTATATCACAAACATTAACTCATCACATAAAATCATCAAAATGTTGTAATGTCATTCATGCAAAATACCTAAATCAGACTCATTGCATAATAATAGAGGCATCATAGAATTACACTATCATAATCCAGGCAAGAATATCCAAATAAGTTTTCATCATAAATCCTCAGCATGAAAAATATGCATCATAACATAATAGCAACATAAAACCAATTCACATGAGTGTTATAAAAAATGTTGCATCCACACACGAAAATATACTACTACAAAGAGTGGCATCACAATCAAATCATAAAGTGTCAAGTACCACAACATCACAACATGAATAAAATATCATAAAAATCTCATAAAACCACCATAGTATTAGTGTAAAAGAGTATCAGTAGCAAAACAGAACATCATAGCAGTAAATAACAGCAAAAAAAAACTATTGCAACAGAGATTACCAAATCATTAGCAGATTAGTATATCTATATCATCAGATTTTTAGCAAATCTGTATATCCCAGAATCATCAGCATGTATGATGAAGTTATCAGCAAAATAATCCTTACATCAAAGTGTCACAATATCACCATAACTTAGAGTCAAATAAGAGCATAACTATCATCACAACATAACCAAAATGTCATAGTCATGTATCACAGACATTGCAAAAGTCAGAGTCAGTCAGAATATAATTTGAAATGAATAGTTAGAAAACTGAGCTTTAGAAGGAAGAAGCATCAGAATCATTCCCTCCCCACATAAAAATTTGCGTAGTCCTCTATGCAATCAATGTGTCGTGAGAGAGTGGGGGGAAATAAGAGAAAGTAATACTTACTTCTTCCTCTTAGGCTTAAGGTCCTCATCATCAGAGTTCATTTCTATACCTTCCTCCTAGGGGTCATCATCATCATCATCATCATCATCATCTCCTCAAATCTCATTATCTCTTGATGAAGTTCACCTTGGCACCTTTACTCTTCCTTTAAAAGTCCATGATGAATCAAAAAGCTCCAAAACTTTGATTTTTGGGTATTCCTATAGTGATAAGAAAGAAAAATCATCAACACTTGTTGTATCCCAACAAGTAGCTATATAAAAGCTTATCTCTGGCGTTGCCGCCAAAAACTTGTTATGTCCAAAAACCTATTGTGTCCGCAAGTGCACGGAAACTCGAAGTAATAAAAAATATCGATCCCACAAAGACCTCTTTTGTCAAGTACTGAATAATCGATTTCTTACTATCTAGGCAATCGAAACTATGCAAGTAAATTAATGAAGGCTAAACGAAAATACTAGAGAGAGAAACTAGGACTAGGGTTTCATCCACTTTAATTTATATGACTAGATATGAATAGAAATTCGTCAGTTTAATTTTATCATAATAAAGATATAATTTACTTCATAAAAGGATAATCTCACTTTCGTGTAGACAATCATGCAGGGACCGATCCTCGCTTTCGTGCAAGATCTATCCCAAGCTGAAAAATAAGTAAATCATCCATTAAAGAACTTAGGGATCACTTTCGTGCATCCGAATTCTAAGTGGATTATCTCAAGTGGAGTCTCAAAGATCACTTTCGTGCATCCGAGTCTCAACACAAGTTCTACCTAAGGTTCTCCAACGTTCCGATCCTCACTTTCGCATAAGATCTTCACGTTTAACAAAATAACTCAATCCTAGATTCAAATTATTAAACATGGAAATTATTCTTCTAAAATCAAGAACAATAAAAATAAACCTAATTTCTTACGGTGAGTTCCTAATATTCAATTTTAGGGTTCCAAGTTCTCAAGCAAATCACCTTTCAGTTCATATTATAAAAACTCTAAAACATGCTTGATAAAGTGAATCTATGGAGAATTATAGGCAATTATCACATAAGTAGAATTATCATGCTAAAATTACACGTGCCAAAGTAATGAAAAATTTATCTAGTCATTAAGAAATAAAAGGGAATTACTACCCCATGTCTCATAAAAGGTTTAAGCTAGCATCTTAGAAAGAATACAATAATCCATGGTTCAGAGGGATCAAAAATTGAAGAAAAGAAAGAAATTACTAAACACAACACGGTTGTAATGGAAATTACAGCCGTAATTTCCATGTGAACAGTGGTCGGCGGCGTGCTTTTGTTGATTTCTCCTCCGATCGACCTCCTTTCTCTCTGAAACTTCTGGAGTATCTTCTCCTCCCCTATACGCAGCTTCCCCTCAAATTTCTGGCCGGAGATGCATTGTATGCTTCTTAGCGGTGAAACATAAGGCGGCGGTGTGAAACTCGATTTCTCCTTTGTCAGTGGATGAAAATTAGAGCTTTTGGTGTCTCTCCCTTCGTCTCGTTGAAAGCTCTTCCTTTGCTTCTTACAGCTTTGAATTTTATGGCCTGGATCGTCTGCAATCGATCACGCAGAAATCAGACTTCAAGGTTGACTAGGAAAATCGCATCCAGAGTTAGAATTACAGCCGTGGAAATGGTTACGTCACTGCCGTAATTTCAGTCGAGTTCTCTGATAGAAACTATCTGGTAATTACAACACCGTAAAATAGGTTACGGCGGTGCCGTAATTTCAGCCAAAATTTTTAGTCGAAAATCACTCCAAATTACGGCCCGTGAAAATCCTTACAGTAGTGCCGTAATTTCCGAAAAACTTTTTGGATGAAAAATTCCCAAATTACGGTAGCGCTCTAATATTACGGTAGGCGGTGAAAATACAATACTGTAATATATATTAGGGCCCTGCCATAATTTGGTTTGAAGCTCCAATCTTCATGAAATTTGTCATATAATCTCCTCTTGATGGTGGGAATTCATCCATGCATCTGAATTGCTTCAAAACAACTGAAAATCGTGCCTTTTTACCTGAAAATCATTAAAAACCAAAAAGAGTGTAGATTCCACAGTATTTGATAAAAAAGACATAAAAAATAGCAAAAAGTGTAAATATGACACAAAAATATCTATCAAATAGCATAAAATTTACTATAAATTTCAGTGTCATCAAACACATAAGGCTCAAACTTTGCTTGTCCTCAAGCAAAAATAAAAAATTGATCATAGGCATAGATTTTCTTATGAAGAATAAATTTATAAAATACAATCACTAATGAAAAATTCGACCAATTGGTTCATAAAATTTTAAATAGATATATCATCTTTTGAATTCAATCCTCAAGATCCACAACTTAATCAAATAAAACTTTGTAACTTGTATAAAAAGTAGAATTTCAGTCTCAAGAATTCACCCAAGTTTCAGTTTAAATCTATTATATCTTTGTTTACAGAAATAGAATTTCCAAAATCTTTTTCCACTCAATATCTCTTTTTCTCTTTTTGTGTTTTTGATGGTATGTACCCACATAGATACACACTTTTTTTTTAGATTTCAACTCTTGTCTTAGGTACCACTGTTAATTTTCTTTTTCTTTCTCTCTATTTTTTTTTCTCTCCTTTTTTTTTCTTTTTAGACTTCAACTATTGTCTTTGGTACCACTGTCAATTTTACACAGTGCCAAGTAGAGGAGTCTCTTTCTCTTTTTGGATCTTGGATGTTCTCTTCCCAACAAATAGCAAGATAAACAAAACATCAACTGGGTTAATCAATCGACATCAATTCAAAGTTACACTCATATGCTAATTTTATTTAACAAGTAGTTTCACTTTTAAATCAAATTCTTCAAATAATATATCCACCTAAAATTTCATTCATCAATCAATGAAAAATTTCAAAAGTAGATATATATTAGAGAAATAAATTTGACATGATAGATCTAGTCCTAATCACATGCATGAGTTCATTCACTATCAATTGAATCAAATAAGTCATCAACAATAAATTCTTTAAAATTTATCTAGGCCATAAATCAATCTCATCAATCATCAAAATATCACAATATCACCAAGTATCAAGCATTCAATTATGCACCTCCACAAGGTGCTCAAGTATCAAGAATATCATAATTCAACCCGATCGAATAATTCATCAATATCAAAATGTGATAATACAACCCCATTGAATGAATAGAAATCAATATCATCATCATACAACCACATCGAAATAGTCATCAAAACAGAGCGAGATGCAATGGCGGACACAAAAGTTTGGAGGAATCCTCCTTCCCTATAAAAACATGTAACATCATTGAGATAAGGAAAATGAAATGCAAAACACTGAGGGAAAGAGATACTCACATGACTCTACCAATCCTCGCCATTGGACACTATCTCCTCAGTGCCTTGAGCTGCCGCATCCATAGGATCAAAGGGCTGCTCTCTGGTGCCCACTATGGTCTCCACCTCTCCTCGAGTCCTGGAATCCAAAATGATCATATAAGAAATTCTCCATCTCTTCCATATAGTTGCTGAGATCTTCCACATCATAGTGAAGGTGATGCATTGAGTCCTTCATCTGCCCTACGGTGTCCATCATTCTCTCCATACAATGTCCCTGACGATATATCTCAGCGGAGAGTGCTTGGAATCCTGGGTTGAAGGCACTAGACCATCCTCCAGTAGGTCTGTGGGAAGAATCAGCAGCCGGGGGAGTAGGATCAGCAGGCCGGTGAGATGGCGACTCCATACCAAAAGGATCATCTCTTCCACCCCAAGTGGGTGGTGGTGGAACTACACTCAACGGTGGTGTAAAAGCAGCCTCGGTGGCACTCGGTGAAAGCTTTCAATTTGCCCTTTCCTTCACAGCGGTCTTCTTTACGTGGGGTAATGGTAAAGTAGGGGCATTTGGTCCAAGGACCAAACAAAAGACATCCCCCTCTCTAACTATCATTTTCATTGTCATGCAAGACTCAAGATCAAGCCTTGCATTTCCCCTTGCCACTTCTATCCCATATGGTTCAACATTCAGATGTAGGGCTATAGGTGTAATCAGCCCTCCTATTACAATGGTGCCCTTCTTCACCCTAGCCACTTTATCCATGTGTTTCATCAGAAAGAAGGCAACATCCACCACTACTCTATTAAGCATCCCCCATAGAAAGTAGAGCTCACACTATCTTACCATGCAATCACTGTCTCCTCTGCCAAAGATAGTGTGGGCAAAGACTCTATGTACGTACTTTATACACGGATTTGTGATCCTCGAAGCTCTAGTAGAAATAGCAGAAAAATGAGTCTCATGGGTAATCTGGTTCCAGAACACATTCTCTATAAACCCAATTGGTATTTGGGTATACCCTCCAGAACCCAAGTGAAAGATAGATCTGACTTCTCTCAAGGTTAACTTTCTCTCAACATTAGCCAATCTGAATGTGATATCTCCTTCAGCAGGTCCATTGGAAAACTCTCTTAGATCCACATTCAAGCTACTCAAAAATTCCAAAGCAAGTGGCAAATAGGTATATGACATCATCTCAAAAAATCTTCTAGCCCTGATTTGCTCAAACATCCAAGATATATCCTCGTAGAGCCCAAGTGCCTCTAAAGTCCTTCTATCAGCATATTTTGTATTGACAACTCTTCTTTCCACCAATTGATTGTACCTTGACTCTTTCCACCAATCTTAGGGGCCATGAGTGTACTCAAGCTGCACTTTAGATTTCAACACAATATAGCAAAGTATAGCAAGTTTGAACTCAAATAATACTTCCAATCATGAACATGAATACTCATCAAGCATAATAGAAACAAGAATCAACTAATATGCATGCTTGAACTCAAACATTCAATGGGAGAAAGAGGGGCGAAATGTGAACAGTGAAAACTCAGCACATCTAGCTCGTTTGAACTCAAATCGCTCACAAAAACTGATCTAAAACACTAGAAATGAATAAGAACTGGTCGCCTATCATCTAAGAAGTAAATGCGAACAAGAATCTCTGAAAACGACCAAGTATTGAAGAGAAACGAACAAAAGGGCAAAAATCGCATGAAAACTTGCCAAAACAGAGAAATAGGGCGACCGAGTACCAGATCGGCGGTGAAAACCTGAAAGGAAGGGTTGCCGGCGTGCTCTGAAGGTCGGAGATGGTCGGAGCTCGAAGGTCAGTGTGAGAACGAGTGAGAAAATCCCAAAACACGGCGCAGAAAACCCTAAAAAAGGGCACAAGAATCGTGTCTAAAAATAGATTTACGGCCGTAATATTAATTACGGCTGTGCCGTAATCTGGCGAAATTGAAAAACACGGGCCGTAAAACTAATACGGTGGTGCCGTAAAAATCAAAAATCTCTCGGGTTTGAAAACGTCCCTAATTACGGTACTGTGAAAGAGCTTACAGTAGTACCGTAATTTCCAAGAAACTCTCAGGTCAAAAACAGATGAACATTACGGTACCATAAAAATGGCTACGACACTGCCATAATTTGCTCGATACTCTCGGCTGAGCAAATGACCAAAATTACGATGCCGTGAAATTGAAAATGGTAGTATCGTAAAATGTTTTAATTTTTTTTAAGTAAAGAAAATAATCAGCTCAAAAATACGGCATCGTGAGAATCATTACGGCAGTGCCGTAAAAGCAATGAAACTCTCAGCTCGATTTTGGACACAAAATATGATACTGTGAAAATACTTACGATAGTGCCGTAATCTCGTCACAACCTTCTGGTCGTAATTGATAGGAATTACGGTACCGTAATTTCCATTACGGTAGTGCCATAATTTGCGCCAAAACTTGCTTACCCACAAAAATAAAATAAAAATTAGTTCTAAGAACAAATTAAAATAAAAGTAAATAAAAGAAAGCAAATTAAAGTTAGTAAGTTTGGGTTGCCTCCCAAGAAGCGCTAGTTTAAAGGTCTTTAGCTTGACCCTTCTGCACTCAGATTTGATCTTGAATTCTTCAATCTCCACTCTAATTTTTCTTTGATTTGAGCATCACTTTCAATCACATAAGGTTCAGTCCTGAAACAGTGTCCAAATTTACTCAAGATCTTCTTTCCTTTGTCCAACAATCTAGAGCCTCTTCTTCTTCTTCTCTTTTTCTTCTTCTTCTCAGAATTTTAATGTCCTTTCTTCTGTAATCCTCTATCAATATCCTTAGAAAAATTGTCAGTTTCACTATTAGAGGATTCACCAAATAAATTATGAACATCATAAATAATATCATCAACTATATTAATACTACAACATGATCCAGAATATGAAAGTTTATTCAAAGAATCAGCAAGATCAAACTCAATTATTTTTTTTCACAAATATCAAAAGTGATTTTTCCTTTCTTGACATCAATATGTACTCCAGCAGTAGCCAAAAAGGGTCTACCAAGAATTATGGGATTTTTATGATTTTCCTCCATGTCTAGGACTACAAAATCTGCAGGTATAAAAAATTCACCTACCTTGATTGGAACATTCTCTAAAATTCCAATAGGATACTTTACCGAGTTATCAGCGAGCTGGAAAGATATGGATGTTGGTTTGAGTTCTCCAATGTCCAGCTTCCTACAAATAGATAAAGACATTAAACTTACACTGGCTCCCAAATCACATAAGGCTCGGTCAAAAGCCATGCTCCCAATAGAACAAGGTATAGAAAAACTACCTGGATCCTTCAGTTTTGGTGGCAATTTATTCTGGATAATAGCACTACAATCCTTAGTTAAAGCCACAGTGCAAGTACCATAGTCCTCTATTTTTCTTTTGTTAGACAATCCGCAAGTGCACGAATACTCGAAGTAATATTTAAGATATCGAACCCACAGAGACCTCGTTGTTAAGTATTGATGAATTGAGTTTTCACTAGCTAAGCGAATCGAGAAGTATGAAAATAACAATCGAACGGTATTCAAAAACAGAGTGAGAGAATTGGGACTAGCGGTTTATCCACCTTAATATTAATGACTAGATATAATTAAAGATTCATCAATCTATTTTCGTTATGGTAAAGATATAGCTTACTTAATAAAGAAATTAACTCGCTCTCGCGTAGTTAATCTACAAAGAATGATCTTCACTCTCGTGCAAGATCCATTCAATGTTTAATAAAAGTAAACTTTGATCAAAGAGATTAAGAATCACTCTCGTGCATTCCATCTCAATATCAAGATCTCAAGCAAAACTAAACACTCTTGTACCTTAGTTTCATAGGTTTTATTAAGGGGTTCTAACAATCCAACATCTATCTCTAGCATGTTTTCAAGTCTAAAACAGTAATAATCTCTAGGTCAAGACATCAACAAGAGTTAAACTTCTAAAATCTAAAAATAAGAACACAACTAATCTCTTATGATGAGTTCCTATTATAAATTTCAGGGTTCCCAGTTTCGTGATATCGTCTTCTTAGTCCATAACACAAAACTCTAAAACATGTTAATGCAATGATACTAGAAATGATTAAAGGCATAAATTACTGAAGTAAAATTACCATACCAAAAATATATTGATGTAAGAGAAAAAATCATCTAGTCATTGATATATCAAGGGGATTAAACCCCCATGTCCTAAAGCGAGGTTTAAGCTAGCATGATGGAAGAATTACAGCAAAACATGGTTTTTGAATGATTAGAAATCATAAAGGAGGAGTAAAAGTTACAAAACATGGTTGTAATCTAAATTACAACCCATAATTTGCCTTGAAGTCGTGATGAACAGTGCCGCGACCGCGTTTTTGATGATTTATCCCTGTATCGATGTCCTATTGCTCTAAAACTTTTGTGGTGTGTTCTTCTTCCTTAGGTCAAGCTTCCTTTCAAAAATCGTGGCCAGAGATGGTCTGTGCGACGAACGGTGACGAACCGTAGCGCGGCGGCGATTCCCTCAAATTCTCCGTGGATATGTGATAAAAATTGTTCCTTTTGCTTTGAATACCTTCTTTTCCTAATGCTGAGTCTTCCCTTTTTTACAGATCTTCAATTGGTGCCCTAAATCTCGAGAAAACGTCTTTTTAAGATTTCGGTGGAAAAATAAAAAATCTGGGCGTGAGATTACAGTACTGTAAAAGTGATTACAGTACTGCCATAATTGCATCTGAGGTTCTATAAAGAATTGTTTTGAAATTATGGCACCATAATGATTTTACCCAAAATCATGGTAGTGTCGTATTTCATCTGAAGTCTCTGTGTGAATCTGTGTGTAATTACGGTACCGTGGGGAATATTAAGGCAGTGCCGTAATTTGCCTGAAGTTTCTGGCTGAATTTTTATGGAATTACGGTACCATGGGGAATATTACGGCAGTGTCGTAATTTGCCTAAAGTTTCTGGCTGAATTTTTCTGGAATTACGGTACCCTGGAGGTTTTGCCCAAAATTATGGTAGTGCCGTAATTTGTTTGGGATGTTTATTTTGACTCGAAATTTGGTGTGTAAACTCCTCTGGATGATTAGAACTCGTTCATGCCTTGAAGTTGCTCAAAAATCGGTGATAATGATGCCTTTTTGCCTGAAATTGATCAAAAACCAAGAAAGATGTAGACTCCGAAGTATTTGACAAATAAGGTATAAAAATAATGCAAAATAGTAAGAATATGACTCAAAAGACTAGCGAACAAGTATGAAAAATGCTATGAAATTTAGAGTTATCAAACACATAAGGCTCAAACTTTGCTTGTCCTCAAGCAAAAATAAAGGAATTGATCAAAAGGAAAGACTTTCTCGTGACGAATAAATTTCTAAAATATAATCACCAATGAAAACTTTCACCAATTGCTTCATAAAATTTCAAATAAACATATCATCCTTTGAATTCAATCCTCAAGATCCACCATTTAGTCAAATAAAACTTCGCAACTTGTACAATAAGTAAAATATCAATCTCAAGACTTCATCTAGTTTCAATTCATAACCATCAACTTTTGTTTACAGGATTAAGGTTTCCAAGATCTTTTTCCACTCCTTTTTTTTATATGTGTATCGTCCACATTCTCTAATTTGATTACCACCTTTTTTCTAGTGACGAAGTTAGAGTACATTGATCACATAATCAATGTAATAGAACTCATATCTTTTTAATAGAAAGAATTTTTCAAAGATAGCGGAGTTTATGTGGATCGATTCCTCTCATGACATGCACCCACATAGATACATGCTTTTTCTCTTTATTACTTCAACCCATGTTCTTTGGTACCACTATAGTTTTATACAGTGCCAAGTAGGGAAGTCCTCACTTTATTTGGATCAAGGAACCTTTCTTCCGAACAAATAGCAAATTGCATGAATATCAACCAAATTAATCTATCAATATCAATCCAAGCATTATATTCATATGCTAATTTTATTTAAAGAAATAGCTTCACTTTAAAACCAAATTCATCAAATAACATGTTCACCCCAAAATTTCATTTATCAATCAATGAAAAATCCCAATATGTAGATATATATTAGAGAAATAAGTTCAACACAATAGGTCTAATCTTAATCACAGTTATGAATATATATCATCAAGAAAAATTTTGGCATGATAACGGAAATATTTTCATGAATAAACAAACCACATAGGGATAATAACAGTAATCATCATCAATTCATAACACACAGAATATCAATCCAAAATATCAAAATATCATGTACAACCATATCGAATCATCATCAAACAAGATTAAGTATCTCAAGAACATCAAGTACAACCATATCGAATCATCATCAAACAAGTGTCAATATCATCCCAATACAACCATATCGAAAGTATATAGCAATAAAAACTAAGAGGCGAGGATCCGTAGCGGTAGGACACAAGAAGCATGACAAAGTCATCCTTCCCTGCACAAGTATAAGATCGATATCAATCAGTAAACACAAGCAAAGCATGGGAATAAGAATAAGATACTCACAAGATCCAACTCATCTGAATGCGTCTCCTCGTCGTCCCTCTCGGCCTGAGTGGCATCCATGGGATCATGAGAAACTCCCTCACCTGCATCGCCGTAGATACCACCCCTCCTGGAGTCTTCGAAGCTGAAACGATCATAGAGAAAATTCCCCATGTCTTCCATGTAGTTCCCTACTGCTTCGACATCCAGGTGGATGTGACTCATCTGATCGGACATCCTTCCCATGGCACCTATCATCCTCTCCATGCGCTGCTCTTGTCTGTACATCTGCGCAGAGAGAGCCTGAAACCCTGGGTCTCGGTAACTCTGCCAATCACTCTGATCTGGAGCTGCGGGATGTGAGGATGATCCGGTGGCACTAGGTGGTGAGGAATCGATGCCCATACCAACGGGTCATCACCTCAAGTAGGAGGTGGTGGTGGTACTAATGTCTCTGGTGTGGTTGTGGCATAAGATGCACAACTCGGTGATAACTTCCAATTCTCAAGATTCTGAACTGAGGTTCGTCCGGGGTTAGGTAATGGCAATGTGGGAAGTCCAGGCTATATGATCAAGCAATAAGTGTCACCATCTCGTAGAATCATCTTCATAGCAATGCAGGATTCTATGTCTAACCTTGTGTTCCCCTAGCAACCTCGATCCCGTATGGCTCAATTCCCAAAAAGTATGCTATAGGAGTTAGAAACTCTCCTATCACTATCGATCCTCTCTTGGCCCTAGCCATTTTATCAAGATGTTTCATGAAGAAGAATGCCACATCTATCATATAACCGTGAAGCATACCCCAAATAAAGAATAACTCAGAATGACGGACCATACCGTCGCTATCTCCTCGCCCAAATATGGTATGTGCAAGAACGCGATGGGCATATCTGATGCATGGATTTGATATGCTTGAGGCTCTCACTACCGATGGTGAAAATATAGTCTCTAACGTGATTTGATTCCAAAAAATATTCTCAATAAATCCAATGGGCGGCTTAGTGCGCCCTCTCTGTGGAAGATGGAATATACGTTGGATTTCCTTGAATGAAAGCTTCCTATCTTCATTTGCCATTCTGAACTTGACTTCTCCTTCGGCAGAATGATCTACATACTCATCCAAATCTACCTCTAAACTACTAAGAAACTCCAAAACCATAGGTAGATAGGTTTGAGGTGTCTGTCAAAAAATTGCCTCAAAGCCATTTTGTCATACATGCATAACACATCATCCTTCAATCCTAGGAGCTCCAAAGCTCTTGTGTTAGTGTATTTTGTCTTCACAACGCGTCGGGTAAGTAGTAGGTTGTATCGCTGTTCTTGAGCGTCATCTAGGAAAATAATCCCGAAAGGGTTTGATGGAGGCACTAGAGTTGCAGCTAAATCATCTCAGAAAATAATCCTGAAAAGGCTTAGACCATCAAGATTTAAGTTTATTGGGAAAGGGCCTCAACCTAGAATTAAACAAAAGAATGAAGTCACCTGGTTGGAATTCCTTTCTGAGTATGTGTCGATCATGCCACCTCTTGGTCCTCTCCTTATAGATCTTTGTGTTTTTATAAGCACTGTGTCTAATCTCATCGAGCTCGTTCAGTTGTAACTTTTGTTTTTCACTCGCGCTCTTCAAGTCAAAATTCAATGCTTTGATCGCCCAGAACGCCTTATGCTCGAGCTATACAGGAAGGTGATATGATTTACTATAAATCAATTGAAAAGGAGACATACCTATCGGTGTTTTGAAAGCAGTCTAGTATGCCCAAAGTGCATCATCAAGCTTGAAAGCCCAATCCTTCCTTGTTCTTGACACTGTTTTTTCTAATATCCCTTTAATTTCTATGTTTGATATCTCCACTTGTCCACTTATTTGGGGATGGTAATGTGTTGCAACTCTATGATTCACTCCATATTTTCTAAGAAAACCTGAAAATCTATGTTCAATAAAGTGGGAGCCTCCATCACTAATTACAACCCATGGGATTCCAAATCGTGGAAAGATAATCCTTTTAAATAGTTTCACCACAACCCTAGAATCATTAGTAGGAGAAGCAATGACTTCTACCCACTTGGAAACATAGTCTACCGCCACTAGTATATACTTGTTACCTCCAGATGATGGAAACGGTCCCATGAAATCAATACCCCAAACATCAAATATTTCGACTTCAAGTATTGTGGATAATGGCATCTCATTCCTTCTATTGATGTTCCCCATCCTCTGATAACTATCACAAGCTAGTATAAAATTCCTTGCATCCTTAAATAAAGTGGGCCAATAAAATCCAGATTGTAATACCTTAAAAACAGTCTTTTCAGTACTAGCATGCCCTCCATATGATGATCCATGACACTATAAGAGTATATCTATGATTTCCTCTTTGGGGATACATCTCCTAAATATGTCATCTGCACATCTCCTAAACACATAAGGCTTATCCCAAAAATAGTGTTTGACATCAGCTAAAAATCTTTTCTTGCCTTGATAGCTCAAATCAATAGGAAAGATATTAGCAACAAGATAGTTCACTATGTCTGCATACCAAGGGGCCTTAACTTGATCAATCCTCAGAAGCTGTTCCTCAGGAAAGGAATCATTGATATCACCTTTATCATTTTCTACAATTATCCTTGAAAGATGATCTGCAACAATATTTTCAGTTCCTTTCTTGTCCTTGATCTCTAGGTCAAATTCTTGTAGAAGCAAAATCCATCTAAGTAGGCGCAGTTTACTGTCTTTTTTCTGCATCAAGTACTTAACTGCTGCATGATCAGTGTACACCACAACTTTTGAATTTATCAAATAAGATCTGAATTTATCAAATGTAAAAACTATAGCAAACAGTTCCTTCTCAATGGTGGTGTAATTCCTCTATGTCTCATCCAAAGCTTTACTAGCATAGTAGATCACATAATGCTTCTTTTCCTTTCTTTGTCCTAGAACTGCTCCTACAACAAAGTCACTGGCATCACACATGAGCTTAAAAGGTAACTCCCAGTCAGGTGGCTGCATGATAGATGCTGATATTAGGGCTTTCTTTAGTTCTTGAAAAGCAAACAAACGCTTCTCATCAAAGCAGAATTTAGCATCTTTACAAAGTAAATCAGTGAGTGGTTTAGCAAGTTTAGAGAAGTCTCTGATAAAGCGCCTGTAAAATCCTGCATATCCCAAAAAACTTCTAATCTCCTTAACCAAGGTGGGTGGTGTTAGCTTCTCAATCACTTCAATCTTGGCCTTGTCCACTTCAATCCCTCTCTCTGGAATAAGGTGACCCAAAACTATTCCTTGTCTAACCATAAAGTGACACTTCTCCCAGTTAAGGACAAGGTTAGTTTCTTCACACCTCTGCAAAACTCAAGATAAATTAGCCAAGCAATCATCAAAGGAAAAACCATAAACAGAAAAGTCATCTATGAAAACATCCATAAAATCCTCAATAAATTCAGAAAATATAGCCATCATACACCTCTAAAAGGTAGCAGGTGCATTACACAATCCAAAAGGCATCCTCCTTTAAGCAAATGTACCATATGGGCATGTAAAGGTGGTCTTATCTTGATCATCAGGATGAATAGGAATTTGAAAAAATCCAGAATAGCATCAAGAAAACAAAAATAAGAATGTTTTGTAAGTCTCTCAACCATCTGATCAATAAAAGGTAAGGGGAAGTGATCTTTCCTAGTGGCAGTATTTAATTTCCTATAGTCAATGCACATACGCCAACTAGTAACTGTTCTAACAAGTATCAATTCATTATCCTTATTTTTCATAACTGTGACACCCCCCTTTTTAGAAACACAATGTACAAGACTTACCCACTTACTATCAGAGATAGGGTAGATAATACCTGCATCTAGCAATTTCAACACTTCCTTCTTTACAACTTCCTTCATAGATGGGTTGGGTCTTCTCTGGAAATCCACATGTGGCTTGTGCTCATCCTCCATATGAATCATGTGCATACAAAAAGAAGGATTAATTCCTTTCAAGTCATCAATGGTATACCCAATTACCTTTCTATGAACCCTCAACTCCTTCAAGAGCATATCAGTTTCCCTTTCATCTAACTGAGCATCAACAATCACAGTGTAAGTAGAGTTAGGACCAAGAAATTCATATATAAGGTTATCGGGTAAAGCCTTCGATTCAACTTTTGGAATCTTTTCTTTTTCATTATCAAATGTCGCACAGTTTAAAATATCATGAGTTTCATTACAAGAATCATCATCAAAGTCAGAATCATCAATTTCAGCATGTGAATTTTCACAAGAATCAGAACAAGAACCAAAAGTAGAATCAGAACAAGAATCAAACAAAATACCAAGATCATAAACCACATCATCAACAACATGAACACTACAGCAAGAACTAGCATATGCAGGTTTTTTCAATGAATTATTTAAAACAAACTCAATTTTATTATCACCAATATTCAGAGTGAGTTTTGAAGAGTCCCCTTCGAGGGGGAGCGCAAGCAGATGAAAAACCCTAATTTAGGGGCGCATGCAAGTTTGCTAGGGTTTCAACATCACAATCGCTTATATGCTCATATAATCAACTTTGATAGATGGATTAGATCAAGAAGGAGATTCATACCAACGCCATTGCCTTGGAGGTCGGCTTGGAAGAAGAGAGCAACTTAGATCTCCTCCAAAAGTTCACACACAAGATGAAGAGCGCTTACTTCCTTGGCGTCCCTTGTGCTAGCAAGGCACCCAAGCTTTCTTGTCGAATGGAAGGGGATGATGAGAGATCAAGCTTGGCCGAGAGCTCCACACCTTCGTCCACCACTTCTTCACACGCAAAAATTGCAAGAAGCCAAGTGAAGTTCGATCAGCCCCCATTTACCACATGGAGGCGTTTTGGTTTTCAACATAGAAAACCGCCATCCACAAATGGTAAGTGTTTATGGCTCATGCGTTCACTCCAAGTGAACGCTCGAAACTTCTCACTAATTGAACCAAACGTTCACATAGTGAACCGGTTCTATTAGATTTGGTTCAAGATCTCAATTAAGCCAAGCCACTTGGTCTAGACCACATTGAACCCTAAGGCTCAAGATCTAACCGTTCATCTCCTGATGCTCCTGATCTCACCGATCTAGCATCATCTCTCTCGATCGAAGCTTACCGATCTCAATCCCTAATCAATCAAACATGATCAGACAAGATCTCACTTGCAATCAGAGATTAAATCCCTTTAAACTGAACCCAAACAATTCAGTCCACACGATCTGACTCAAGTAAGCCATATCATCAAATTGTGCGACCCTGAGGGTTTCCTTTAAATGTCGGTAATGATAACTCACGTTATCACGATCAGTGAGGGGTATCTAGCAACACATCACTGTCTCCCGATATAAAGGAAAGAGTCTTCCAAGACTACACCCAAACCACAGCACAAGTGTGAATCTATTCACAAGGCATACATATTTTCCTTTGCCACTGGATGTTCTTATTGGACAAGCGTGTCAAGCCTGTGTCTCCAATATGATGAGCATGATTAGATCAGATGAACATTGTCACCTGGGTATGGCCATACACTTTCTCAATCATCTCATTCAGGGGGGGCCCCTTTAGAACACCACACTCCTTGAACAAGGAGACGGCAATCCTTTATCTATCACTAGTGTCCTAACCTGACTCATGATCATTATCCAAGATAGTCTATAACCATTATATTTCAAATGATATTGAACTACCTCAAAATAATGACATTCATCATTTAGAAACACAAGTGATCTCAAGTCAGAGGACATGTGCCACTTGATGCAAACAAGGATTATTCACATTGTGACAAGCAATTGAATATCCTAATAGGGTCTGTCCAGTACATCCAATGTACCCATGAGTCTACATCTTATTTCATGCTCGTAGCATCCTATAAGATTAGAACACATATTAGTCTTAACCATATCAAGGCTGTCTCATGTTCACCAAGATATCTCGACTAAGGACATGTAGCATTTCAGCCTAGCTGAAAAGCTTTGAGACATTATTCAGAAGTACACTTATTACAGCAGACAAGGTAACAACCTGAATAATAACCATGCCTTTATAAACATAAGAGTTTATTACATGATACTGTTACAATCCCAAAGGCCTCAAACATTAACCTTAAGGGCATACCCCAACAATCTCCCACTTGCACTTAATCTAATGGTTGAGAAATCTCAAACCCATATTATTACAGTGCTTCTCATGCTTCTGCTGCGCCAGAGGCTTGGTAAGCGGGTCAGCCAGATTGTCGTCTGTATGAACCTTGCAGACTTTGATCTCGCCACGATCAATGATCTCCCGGATCAAGTGAAACCGTCTCTGTATGTGCTTGGACTTCTGGTGCGACCGTGGTTCCTTTGCTTGTGCGATTGCTCCAGTGTTATCACAAAAGATAACCAAAGGATCTGCACTCGAAGGAACAACACCAAGTTCTCTCACGAACTTACGAATCCACACTGCCTCCTTGGATGCTTCCGAGGCTGCAACATACTCGGCTTCTGTTGTGGAATCAGCAACAGTTGACTGTTTGAAACTCTTCCACACCACTGCTCCACCATTCAAGCTAAAAACATAGCCTGATTGCGATCGGAAATCATCCTGGTCCGACTGGAACGAAGCGTCAGTATATCCTTCTATACTGAGTTCTTCCTGACCACCATATATCAAGAACATATCTTTGGTCCTCCGCAGATATTTTAAAATGTTCTTGACTGCAATCCAGTGCGCCAAACCTGGATTACTTTGGAATCGACTGGTCACGCTTAACCCGTAAGCGACGTCAGGGCGAGTACACAACATCGCATACATTATGGACCCAATAGCCGAAGCATAAGGCGTATTGTCCATTTCATCTTTCTCAGTCTGTGTTTGTGGACACTGACTCTTCGAAAGATTCAGACCATGTCTGACTGGAAGATATCCTCTTTTAGAATTCTCTAAATGGAATCTCTCCAGGACTTTATCGATGTAAGTACTCTGGCACAGCCCGAGAAGCCTCTTAGATCTATCCCTGTAGATCTTCACACCTAATACATAGGCTGCTTCTCCTAGATCTTTCATCTGGAAACATTTTCCTAACCATGCCTTAACAGCATGCAGTTCAGGAATATCATTTCCAATGATTAAGATATCATCGACGTAGAGGACTAGGAAAGTAATCACGCTCCCACTAAACCTCTTATATACACACGGGTCATCTTTGTTCTTGATGAAACCAAATTCACTGACTGATTCATCAAAACGAATCTTCCAGCTTCTAGATGCTTGTTTAAGTCCATAAATGGACTTCTTTAACTTGCATATTTTATGACGATCTGATGGATTAGTGAAACCTTTAGGTTGTGTCATATACACATCCTCATCCAGATTTCCATTAAGGAAAGCTGTCTTCACATCCATCTGCCAGATCTCATAATCGTAATATGCAGCTATCGCGAAAAGAATCCGAATAGACTTGAACATAGCTATAGGAGAGAAAGTTTCATCATAATCTATCCCGTAGATTTGTTTGAAACCTTTCGCAACTAGCCTGCCTTTATAAGTAACCACGTTACCATCCATGTCAATCTTCTTCTTGAAGATCCATTTACAGCCTATAGGGATTACTCCCGGAGGCGGATCAACCAAATCCCAGACTTGGTTATCTGACATGGAGTCCATCTCGGCTCGCATAGCTTCAAGCCATCTAGCTGACTCCGGTCCACTGACCGCATCCGCATAAGTAAGGGGTTCATCATTATCAATGATGTAGACTCCGTCATAGCGCTCAGGCTGTCTACGGATCCTACCCGATCTTCGCGGTTCCCGTGATATCTGAGCCTCAGGTTGTTCAATAACCTGATCCACTGGCTCATGCACATCCAACTGTGCTTGACTACTTTGTCCTTCCTCTGGATTCTCATCCAGCTTTATTTCTCTCCCACTGGCTTCTTGCAGAAGAAACTCCTTCTCAAGAAATATAGCCGTCCGAGCAACAAATACTTTGTTCTCTTTGGGATCGTAGAAATAATAACCCTTAGTTTCCTTAGGGTAACCGACAAAGACACATTTCTCAGATCTGCTCTCTAGTTTCCCAGAGGCGAGCTTTTTGACATAAGCCTCGCAACCCCAGATCCTGATAAATGTCAAGCTCGGCTGTTTCCCATACCATAACTCATATGGAGTTTTTGAAACTGCCTTGGATGGCACTCGGTTTAGTACCTTTGCAGCTGTTTCCAGTGCAAATCCCCAAAAGGAGTAAGGAAGAGTAGCCTGACTCATCATAGAACGAACCATATCAAGTAACGTTCTATTTCTCCTGATGGACACACCATTCCATTGCGGTGTTCCTGGCGGAGTGAGCTGTGAGATAATCCCACACTCTTTTAGATAGTCAGTAAACGCATGACTCAGGTATTCTCCACCTCGATCAGAACGAAGTGCCTTGATATTTCGGCCTAGCTGATTCTGTACTTCATTCTTGAACTCCTTGAACTTGTCAAAGGATTCACTCTTATGTCTCATTAGATAGACATACCCATACCTACTGAAATCATCAGTAAAGGTAATGAAGTACTGATAGCCACCTCTGGCATGTTTACTAAACGGCCCACACACATCACTGTGTATAAGGTCAAGTAAACCTGAAGCCCTTTGACCTTTGTTAGGAAAAGGTGACTTCGTCATTTTACCCATCAAACAAGCTTTGCATGTATCAATCTCCTCATAGGAGAATGATCCCAGCAGTCCATGATCATGCAACCGCTTAATGCGCTTCTTGTTAATATGGCCTAAACGACTATGCCATAACAAGGTGCTGTCATCAGCATACTTGGCTTTCTTATTATCAATGTTTTGTATAGAATATTCCATGTCCAACATGAATAACCCATTGTTAATTGAACCAGTAGCATAAACAATATTATCAAGAGAAAGTACACACTTTGAAATATTGCATTCAAAGGCAAATCCTTTCTTGACAAGAGCAGGAATAGAGATAATATTCTTGGTTATACTGGGTACAAAATAACAATTGTTTAATTCTAATACAATGCCAGATGGTAATGAGATGAAATAGTCTCCTACAGCAACAGCAGCAACCCGTGCCCCGTTTCCAACGCGTAGGTCCACCTCATGCTGTCCCACCTGTCTTCTTCTCTTGAGTTCCTGTACATTTGAACAAATGTGAACTCCACATGCAGTGTCCAACACCCATGAAACAGAAGAAGATGATATCATGACCTCAGTCACAAATATACCTGAGCCAGAAGCGATGCTTCCCCTCTTATCTCCTTGGAGCGCTTTACAGTCCTTTTTCCAGTGACCCAGCTGGCCACAGTGGAAACACCTGTTGTCCTTGGACCGCTTTACCTTCTGTTTCAGAGCCTTACTGTAGTTCTTGACAGGGGCTTTGCCCTTCTTCCCCTTCTTCTTGTTCCTAGAAGGAACCATTAAGACAGAGGTTGAAGGCTTTCCCTTCAGAGTTTCCTCAGTAGTCAAGAGCATATTCAGCAGCTCTGCCGGAGTACAATCGATTTTGTTCATATTAAAGTTAATAATGAACGCATCGAAAGAGGGCGGGAGAGACTGCAGAATAATGTCTACAGCAAGCTCCTGGTTGATGGTATGCCCCAGTTTCTCTAGAGCCTCCTTGTGCCCAATCATCTTGAGCACGTGAGCTCCCACTGGGCTCCCTTCAGCCAGTTTGCTCTGAAAGAAAAGCTTTGTCAGATTATAGCGTTCTGTCCTCGCCTGTGCAGCATATAGCATCTTGAGGTTCGCTATAATCTCTATAGCCGACATATCCTCATGCTGACGCTGCAGCGGTGGCGTCATAGACGCTAGCATCAGGCAAGCGACATCAATGCTATCATTGACGTGCTTTTCATAGGCATCACGAACCGCCCTTGCGGCGTTCGCAGCGGGTTGAGGCGTCACTGCCGTCTCGAGGACATACAGTTTCCTCTCTGCCTTAAGAACGATCTTAAGGTGTCCGAACCAGTCTGAGAAGTTTGGCCCAGCAAACTTCTCCCTTTCCAGTAGGGATCGCACATTGAAGCTCATGGTGTTCGTTGCTGCAGGAATCTACAACAATGCAAGAACAGCAAGGTCAGTATCAATGTTAGAATCAATCCAGGACTTAAGAAAGATTCTTTTTCTCACTATTTTATCTGGCTGAAAAATCCAGCAAAACAGCCCGAAAGAGTAGAACTCTTTTAGTGAGATGGGATCCAGATTTCATACTTGGTCTCCGCGTCCCGCTCAGGCGAGATAAGATGCACAGAGATGACAAGCACTAATTTCTGGTAGGCTGTCCCAGCCAATCGCCAACCCATGCGATTCCCCTTCACCTGGGCAATCCAGCAGACTGTGCCAACTGAGTTGGTACAACACAATCTCTGATCCCTCAGATGGCTGCCTCCATGTGCTACCATATGCGCCACATATGTAGCCTACATGGTCAAGCTGACCCGACCTACTCCCTGGACCACCACGTGCTATGCTGAGCAACGAGAAGCGATAAATCCCTTCTCTGTAACACGCAGGTGAAATCCCGCACCGTCTGAAGATAGATGGACGTGCCCACTGAGTGGGTACAACACGGCTCCAACGATAGTCAGAACAGTGAGGTTTCGCGTCAGAAGGCATTACGTGCTTGATATTTTAGCGTTTGGATTTTAACGGTCTTTTATCTTCTTCACTATCATGCAATTCCTATGGTGATAGCAGAAGATAAATAAATCATGCTGTTCTACTTATTTAAACAATAAAAGAAAGCATGCATCTTATGTGGTAAAAGCCCATAGCCTAAGTAAGACCTTAATTAACTTAAGTCTTCACTTGCTTTTCTTGGGTCTTTTAGCTGCTCATCTGGCCCAGCCCAGGGCCCCAGCGCTCAATGCAGCTCAGGTGCGCCCACCAGCTGAATGCGCCTCTGCGATGTGTGCTTTTGTGCTCTTGTCTAATCAAAATACATTTTGATCTATCTAGACAAGCTTGACTCGCAGGTCAAATATACAATAAATTAATGAACAATGTGATTCACAGATCACAATAAAATTAATTTACAAGTTTAATTCCAGGCACGCAGGCCCCAGCACAGCACACATTTAACATGGGCAGCCCACATAAGAATAAATAAACAAGCATATGGCATCAATCAATTATCATGTGATCCCTTACAAAGAAAATAAAATTTTGAAAACCCCATTGGCATCAATTTTAATTTCCTTATGTGCCCTACAACCTTACAACGGTCCATTGATAGGGATCCACTCAACAATCTAGTTAGATCCATACCCTTGCATGCACCAAGTCCTAACTGACTCGAGTTGACCTAATGGTCAACCATGCATGCGCCAAGGGTTGAACAACCAACATGAGTTCTGGCAAGCGGGTGTGACCCCGGGCCTAACTCATGTGTGTTCACTGGTTGTCTCAACCAGACCTCGCTACACGCCTGTGATGCAATCGACCTATAGCCACCTTGTGCTTGCGCACAGGTGCCATCTGGTCGATCCATCTAGGCTGTCAGATGGTCTGATCAGACTAGGTTGATCTAAACTAGATGATGCTTTCAACCCCATCAACCCGTCTAAGGGTTTACAGTAGGCGCAACTTAGATCTAGTCAAAGGCGCGCAAGTAAAGTGTTTGATAAAACAACAACATGTAACATGCGCAATAATGTAAGCAATATACATGCATCAACAAAATCAACCTTACACATGCGCCATCAAAAACAATCTCATATATGCGCCATCAAAATACTTTCAACTAGTATTATCGCATGATGAGAAAACTTAGATCATAAGCGCAAACAAGGATCACCTTAAGCAATCATATGAACCATATAAGATCCTAGCTCTGATACCAATTGAAGAGTCCCCTTCGAGGGGGAGCGCAAGCAGATGAACAACCCTAATTTAGGGGCGCATGCAAGTTTGCTAGGGTTTCAACATCACAATCGCTTATATGCTCATATAATCAACTTTGATAGATGGATTAGATCAAGAAGGAGATTCATACCAACGCCATTGCCTTGGAGGTCGGCTTGGAAGAAGAGAGCAACTTAGATCTCCTCCAAAAGTTCACACACAAGATGAAGAGCGCTTACTTCCTTGGCGTCCCTTGTGCTAGCAAGGCACCCAAGCTTTCTTGTCGAATGGAAGGGGATGATGAGAGATCAAGCTTGGCCGAGAGCTCCACACCTTCGTCCACCACTTCTTCACACGCAAAAATTGCAAGAAGCCAAGTGAAGTTCGATCAGCCCCCATTTACCACATGGAGGCGTTTTGGTTTTCAACATAGAAAACCGCCATCCACAAATGGTAAGTGTTTATGGCTCATGCGTTCACTCCAAGTGAACGCTCGAAACTTCTCACTAATTGAACCAAACGTTCACATAGTGAACCGGTTCTATTAGATTTGGTTCAAGATCTCAATTAAGCCAAGCCACTTGGTCTAGACCACATTGAACCCTAAGGCTCAAGATCTAACTGTTCATCTCCTGATGCTCCTGATCTCACCGATCTAGCATCATCTCTCTCGATCGAAGCTTACCGATCTCAAGCCCTAATCAATCAAACATGATCAGACCAGATCTCACTTGCAATCAGAGATTAAATCCCTTTAAACTGAACCCAAACAATTCAGTCCACACGATCTGACTCAAGTAAGCCATATCATCAAATTGTGCGACCCTGAGGGTTTCCTTTAAATGTCGGTAACGATAACTCACGTTATCACGATCAGTGAGGGGTATCTAGCAACACATCACTGTCTCCCGATATAAAGGAAAGAGTCTTCCAAGACTACACCCAAACCACAGCACAAGTGTGAATCTATTCACAAGGCATACATATTTTCCTTTGCCACTGGATGTTCTTATTGGACAAGCGTGTCAAGCCTGTGTCTCCAATATGATGAGCATGATTAGATCAGATGAACATTGTCACCTGGGTATGGCCATACACTTTCTCAATCATCTCATTCAGGGGGGCCACTTTAGAACACCACACTCCTTGAACAAGGAGACGGCAATCCTTTATCTATCACTAGTGTCCTAACCTGACTCATGATCATTATCCAAGATAGTCTATAACCATTATATTTCAAATGATATTGAACTACCTCAAAACAATGACATTCATCATTTAGAAACACAAGTGATCTCAAGTCAGAGGACATGTGCCACTTGATGCAAACAAGGATTATTCACATTGTGACAAGCAATTGAATATCCTAATAGGGTCTGTCCAGTACATCCAATGTACCCATGAGTCTACATCTTATTTCATGCTCGTAGCATCCTATAAGATTAGAACACATATTAGTCTTAACCATATCAAGGCTGTCTCATGTTCACCAAGATATCTCGACTAAGGACATGTAGCATTTCAGCCTAGCTGAAAAGCTTTGAGACATTATTCAGAAGTACACTTATTACAGCAGACAAGGTAACAACCTGAATAATAACCATGCCTTTATAAACATAAGAGTTTATTACATGATACTGTTACAATCCCAAAGGCCTCAAACATTAGCCTTAAGGGCATACCCCAACAAGTTTACCGTTCTTTACATAAATTAGTGCTGCAGCGGTGGCTAAGAACTGTCTACCAAGAATAATAGGAATTTTCGCATCTTCCTCCATCTCAAGAACCACAAAATCGGTAGGTACAAAATACTTACCAACTTGGATAGGAACATCCTCAAGAATACCTACTGGATACTTCACTGAGCGATCGGCAAGCTGCAAAGATATTGAAGTTGGCTTAGGAGCTCCCATATCCAGTTTCCTGCACACAGATAAAGGCATTAGACTCACGCTGGCTCCCAAGTCACATAAGACTCGATCGAAGGCAACACTCCCAATCAAACAAGGGATAGAGAAACTACCTGGATCCTTTAATTTCGGTGGCAACTTATTTTGAATAAGAGTACTGCATTACTCAGTTAGTGCCACCGTACCATAGTCCTCTAATTTTCTTTTATTGGATAAAATTTCCTTTAAAAATTTTGCATATGTAGGCATCTGAGATAATGCATCCGTAAATGGAATATTAATGTATAACTTTTTCAACACTTCCAAAAATTTTTCAAACTGCCTATCCAACTTAGCTTGCACAATCCTCTGGGGAAAAAGAATAGGTGGCCTATATGGTGGTGGTGAACTAGGTCTAGGAATCTCAACTTCACAAGGCAAGTCAGCATTCTGTGAAGGTTCATCCTCCTTTGAAGGTGGAGAGCTAGGATGGGATTGCACATGTGCAGGTTGTGATTCCAAAACTGGTTCACTGCTAGGTCTAACATTAGGCTCTTTCTCATCATAATCTAATGGTCCCCTTGGATCCCCTAATTGTTTTCCACTCCTAGTTGTGATGGCGTTACAATGTTCCCTAGGATTAGGTTCAGGTTTGGCAGGTAATTTCACCGGGGTCTATAAGGTGTACTAGCTTATCGTGCTATCTAAGTCTCTAAAATTTTATTGTGAGCAACAACACCATCCAACCTAGAGTTAATTTGTTTAAGGCTCTCTGCGACTTCCTCATTTTGTTTCATCTGGGCCCCCATGAATCTCTCAAACATATCCTCTAAACTAGATTTTTGGGGTTGACTCTGATTCAGATGTCTCAGATTATACCCCCTATTCTCATTTTGTCCACTAGCATGATTGTTACTTTTCTAGGACAGGTTAGGATGGTTCCTCCAACTAGGGTTATAGGTAATGGAGTAAGGGTCATTACTTCTACCTTGATTGTAACCCCCTACTATATTAATTTCCTCACTACCCTAATCAACAATAACTTTACACTCTTCAGCATAGTGCCCATGGTTCCCACATACATCACAAATAATAGAAGAAACAGCAGTAGTTTGCATCTGAAAGAATCAAAATGATTACACAAAGAATCTACCTTCTCTGCTAGAGAACGCCAACCATCAGTGTCATTCTTACCATGAGGAGGACGATACAGCACTCCTCTCTCAGTTGTCCATTGGTTGTGATTTAGCGCCATCTCTTCAATCAAAGCATAGGCATCTTCAACAGTCTTATTCATCAGTGCTCCCCCTGCAGCAGCATCAATAGTTAAGTGAGTGTTGTAAAGAAAACTATTATAGAAAGTTTGAATTAAAACCCAATCTTCTAATCCATGGTGAGGGCACTTCCTTTGTAACTCATTGAAGCACTCCCATGCTTCACTAAGTGATTCACCATCCCTCTGTACAAAGCCCGTGATTTGGTTCCTCAACTGGATCATCTTACTGGGAGGAAAGTACTTAAGCAAGAAGGCATTTGACAACCGCTCCCAAGTAGTGAATGTCCCAGTTGGATGTGAATGTAGCCAAGCTTTTGCTCTGTCCCTGAGAGAAAAAGGAAACAGTCTCAGTCTAAGAGCATCATCAGATACACCATTAATTTTTATGGTATCACAAAATTCAAGAAAAAGAGATAAGTGTTGATTTGGATCTTCCAGAGGAGATCCTCCAAACTGGTTCTGTTGGATCATTGACAGGAACGCTGGTTTAATCTCAAAGTTATTTGCATCAATTGCAAGCCTAGTAATGCTGGAACGAATTCCCTGTGTACTCGGGGCTGCATAGTCTCTAAGTGTTCTTCTCTTTGCCATGATGGATTCTTCTTCTCTCCCTTCTGCAAACCTCAATTTCCTGCGCAATCTAAAAGTTTTATTAATTCCAGGATCAAAAGGAACAAATGGTACTGACCTAAGATTTCTGCGCATAAACAAGTAGAATGTCAGAAAAGTTCAGATTTTTCAGAAAATAAAAGAAAACTAGAATCTATCACAGAAAATACTAAAAACAAAAACAAAAGGCTTAGTCTAGAAATACTATCAATTATATTAATATTAACAAAACCAAGGTTCCCAGCAACGGTGCCAAAAACTTGTTGTTGTACACAAGTGCACGGATACTCGAAGTAATATTTAAGATATCAAACCCACAGAGACCTCGTTGTTAAGTACTGACGAATTGAGTTTTCACTAGCTAAGCGAATCGAGAAGTATGAAAATAACGATCGAACGGTATTTGGAAAATCAGAGTGAGAGAATTGGGACTAGGGGTTTATCCACCTTAATATTTATGACTAGATATAATTTAAGATTCATCAATCTATTTTCGTTATAGTAAAGATATAACTTACTTAATAAAGAAATTAACTCGCTCTCGCACAGTTAATCTACAAAGAACGATCTTCACGCTCGTGCAAGATCCATTCAATGTTTAACAAAAGTAAACTTTGATCAAAGAGATTAAGAATCACTCTCGTGCATTCCATCTCAATATCAAGATCTCAAGCAAAACTAAACACTCTTGTACCTTAGTTTCATAGGTTTTATTTAAGGGGTTCTAACAATCCAACATCTATCTCTAGCATGTTTTCAAGTCTAAAACAGTAATAATCTCTAGGTCAAGACATCAACAAGAGTTAAACTTCTAAAATCTAAAAATAAGAACACAACTAATCTCTTATGATGAGTTCCTATTATAAATTTCAGGGTTCCAAGTTTCGTGATATCATCTTCTTAGTCCATAACACAAAACTCTAAAACATGTTAATGCAATGATACTAGAAATGATTAAAGGCATAAATTACTTAAGTAAAATTACCATACCAAAAATATATTGATGTAAGAGAAAAAATCATCTAGTCATTGATTTATCAAGGGGATTAAACCCCCATGTCCTAAAGCGAGGTTTAAGCTAGCATGATGGAAGAATTACAGCAAAACATGGTTTTTGAATGATTAGAAATCATAAAGGAGGAGTAAAAGTTACAAAACAGGGTTGTAATCTAAATTACAACCCATAATTTGCCTTGAAGTCGTGATGAACAGTGCCACGACCGCATTTTTGATGATTTCTCCCTGTATCGATCTCCTATCGCTCTAAAACTTTTGTGGTGTGTTCTTCTTCCTTAGGCGAAGCTTCCTTTCAAAAATCGTGGTCGGAGATGGTCTGTGTGATGAACGGTGATGAACCTAGCGCGGCGGCGATTCCCTCAAATTCTCCGTGGATATGTGATAAAAATTGTTCCTTTTGCTTCGAATACCTTCTTTTCCTAATGCTGAGTCTTCCCTTTTTTACAGATCTTCAATTGGTGCCCTAAATCTCGAGAAAACATCTTTTTAAGATTTCGGTGGAAAAATCAGAAATATGGGCGTGAGATTACGGTACCGTAAAAGTGATTACAGTACTGCCATAATTGCATCTGAGGTTCTATAAAGAATTGTTTTGAAATTATGGCACCGTAATGATTTTACCCAAAATCACGGTAGTGTCATATTTCATCTGAAGTCTCTGTGTGAATCTGTCTGTAATTATGGTACCGTGGGGAATATTACAGTAGTGTCGTAATTTGCCTAAAGTTTCTGGCTGATTTTTTTTTGAATTACGGTACTGTGGGGAATATTACGGCAGTGCCGTAATTTGCCTGAAGTTTCTAGTTGAATTTTTCTGGAATTACGGTACCGTGGAGATTTTACCCAAAATTATGGTAGTGCCGTATTTTGTCTAGGATGCTTATTTTGACTCAAAATTTGGTGTGTAAACTCCTCTAGATGATTAGAACTCATTCATGCCTTGAAGTTGCTCAAAAATCGGTGATAATGATGCCTTTTTGCCTGAAATTGACCCCTAACTAAGAAAGGTGTAGACTCCGAAGTATTTGGCAAATAAGGTATAAAAATAAAGCAAAATAGCAAGAATATGACTCAAAAGACTAGCGAATAAGTATGAAAAATGCTATGAAATTTAGAGTCATCAAAGATCTCTTTCAAGAATTTTGCATATGATGGCATTTGAGATATAGCTTCAGTAAAAGGAATATTATTGTAAAGCTTTTTCAACACTTCAAGAAATTTGCCAAATTGTTTATCAAGTTTTGCTTGCACTAACCTTTGGGGAAAGGGTATGGGTGGCCTATAAGGTGGAGGTAAATTAGGTTTAAAATCATCTTTCTCACATGGTACATCCCCTTTTGGTTCATCACCCTTTTGAGGTGGCAAACTAGCTTGGGATTTCTCATGTTCAGAAGATTTTTCTAACTCTAATTCATCATCATGATCAACATTAGGCTCTTTTTCATTGTTTACAACCTTCCCTTAAGGTTCTTCTAATTGTCTCTCACTTCTAGTGATGATAGCATTACATTGCTCCCTCGGGTTCAATTCAAGTTTAGCAGGTAATTTTCCTAGGGGTCTATAAGAACTACTAGCTTGTTGGGCTATTTGATTTTCTAAGATTTTGTTGTGGGCTACTAATGATCCTACTTGAGATGCAAGTTGACTAACCATTCCCTTAAGATCTTCAATTTCTTTGTTTTGATTTTGCATGAACTGATTTTGATTAGTCATGAACTTTTCTAGCATGGACTCAATATTTGAATTCTAATTTGAGTTTGATTTTCATTTGACTTTTGTTGGTATCCTCTATTTTCAGTTTGTCCCCCTACATTGTTATTGTTTTTCCAAGATAAGTTGGGGTGACTTCTCCATCCAGGGTTGTAGGTACTAGAATAGGGATCATTGTTTCTACTTTGATTAAATTTCCCTAATGCATTAATATGTTCACTAATCTGGCTAGCAATGACCTTACAATCTTCAGAAATATGACCATTATTACCACAGATATCACAAATAACAGATGAAGAAACAACAACAGTTTGCATTTTAAAGGAATCAAATCTATTGCACAAAGAGTCTACCTTCTCTGCCAAGGTACGCCAGCTATCACTTTCATTCTTACCTTGAGAAGGTCGATTCAGCACTCCTCTCTCTGTAGTCCACTGCAGTAGCATCAATGGTTTTGCTCATGAGAGCTCCTCCTGCAGTAGCATCAACAGTTAGTCTGGTATTATAAAGCAAACCATTGTAAAAAGTATGAATTAAAACCCAATTTTCAATGCCATAGTGAGGACACTTCCGTTGTAAATCATTGAATTTCTCCCATGCCTCACTAAAAGATTCACCATCCCTCTTCGCAAAGCTTGAGATCTGGTTTCTCATTTGGATGGTCTTGCTTGGTGGGAAATATTTCATCAAGAAGGTATTGGACAATTGCTCCCATGTGCTGAAGGTACCGGTAGGTTGTGCTTGAAGCCAAGATCACGCTCGGTCCCTAAGAGAAAAAGGAAATAATCTCAATTTTAATGCATCGTTAGAAACTCCATTAATCATAATTGTATCACAAAGTTCAAGAAACAAAGAAAGGTGTTAGTTAGGATCTTCAAGAGGAGAAACTCCAAACTGGTTCTGTTGAATCATATATAAGAAAGCAGGCTTGATTTCAAAATTGTTAGCCTTTATCACCGGTCTAGCAATACTAGAATAAATCTCTTGTGGATTAGGGGCTGCATAGTCCCTAAGTGATCTTCTTTCTGCCATGTCCACTTCTTCTACTTGTTGACTTTCTTCAAATCTCAACTTCCTACACAATCTAAGTGTTTTATTTATCTCAAGATCAAAAGGTACAAGAGGTCCTGATCTAAGATTCCTGCGCATGCAAAGTAGATAGATCAAATGATTTTAAGAGAAAAGAAAATAAACAGAAAACAGAAAACAAAACCTAGTATAGCAATACTTTCAATATCTTCAATATTGATAAAAAAACAAGGTCCCCGGCAACGGTGCCAAAAACTTATTATATCCCAACAAGTAGCTAGACAAAAACTTATCTCGGGCGTTGCCGCCAAAAACTTGTTGTGTCCAAAAACCTGTTGTGTCCGCAAGTACACGGATACTCGAAGTAATAAAGAATATCGATCCCGCAGAGACCTCGTTTGTCAAGTACCGAATAATCGATTTCTTACTATCTAGGCAATCGAAACTATGCAAGTAAATTAATGAAGGCTAAACAAAAATACCAAAGAGAGAAACTGGGACTAGGGTTTCATCCACTTTAATTTCTATGACTAGATATAAATAGAAATTCGTCAGTTTAATTTTATCATGATAAAGATATAATTTATTTCATAAAAGGATCATCTCACTTTTGTGCAGACAATCATGTAGGGACTAATCCTCGCTTTCGCGCAAGATCTATCCCAAGCTGAAAATAAGTAAATCATCCATCAAAGAACTCAGGGATCACTTTCGTGCATCTGAATTCTAAGTGGATTATCTCAAGTAGAGTCTCAAGGATCACTTTCATGCATCCGAGTCTCAACACAAGTTCTACTTAAGGTTCTCCAACGTTCCGATCCTCACTTTCGCATAAGATCTTCACGTTTAACAAAAAAGCTCAATCCTAGATTCAAATTATTAAACATGACAATTATTCTTCTAAAATCAAGAACAATAAAAACTAACCTAATTTCTTACGGTGAGTTCCTAATATTCAATTTTAGGGTTCCAAGTTCTCAAGCAAATCACCTTTCAGTCCATATTGCGAAAACTCTAAAACATGCTTGATAAAGTGAATCTATGGAGAATTATAGACAATTAAAACATAAATAGAATTATTATGCTAAAATTACACGTGACGAAGTAATGAAAAATTTATCTAGTCATTAAGAAATAAAAGGGAATTACACCCCCATGTACCATAAAAGGTTTCAGCTAGCATCTTAGAAAGAATACAATAATCCATGGTTCAGAGGGATCAAAAATCGAAGAAAAAGAAGAAATTACTAAACACAGCACGGCTGTAATGAAATTACAGCCGTAATTTCCACGTGAATAGTGGTCGGCGGCGTTCTTTTGTTGATTTCTCCTCCGATTGACCTCCTTTCTCTCTGAAACTTCTAGCGTATCTTCTCCTCCCCTATGCGCAGCTTCCCCTCAAATTTCACGGCCGGAGATGCGTTGTACGCTTCCCAGCGGCGAAAGCTAAGGCGGCAGCGTGAAACTCGATTTCTCCTTTGTTAGTGGATGAAAATTAGGGCTTTTGGTGTCTCTCCCTTCGTCTCGTCGAAAGCTCTTCTTTTGCTTCTTACAGCTTTGAATTTTATGGTTGGATCGTCCGCAATCGATCACGCAAAAATCAGACTTCAAGGTTGATCGGGAAAATCGCGTCTAGAGTAAGAATTACGGCAGTGGAAATGGTTACGACACTGCCATAATTTCAGTTGAGTTCTCTGATTGAAACTATCTGGTAATTATGGCACCGTAAAATAGGTTATGGCAGTGCCGTAATTTCAGCCAAAATTTCTGGTCGGAAATCACTCCAAATTACGGCCCGTGAAAATCCTCACGGTAGTGTCGTAATTTTCGAAAAACTTTCTGAATGAAAAATTCCCAAATTATGGCAGCACTCTGATATTATAGTAGCTGATTAAAATACGGTACCGTAATATATATTATGGCTGCCGTAATTTGGTCTGAAGCTCCAATCTTTATGAAATTTGTCATGTAATCTCATCTTGATGGTGAGAATTCATTCATGCATCTAAATTGCTTGAAAACGACTGAAAATCGTGCCTTTTTACCTGAAAATTATTAAAAACTAAAAAGAGTACAGATTCCGCATTATTTGATAAAAAAGGCATAAAAAATAGCAAAGAGTGTAAATATGACACAAAAATATCTATCAAATGGCACAAAATTTACTATAAATTTCGGTGGCATCAACATTCTAATACAAAGCTAAAGAAACTACATAACTTCAAAAACAAAAGACCAATTAAATAAAACACACAATGCAAAAGTAAAGAAAAGCATAAAAGACTTGGGTTGCCTCCCAAGAAGCACTTGTTTAAGGTCATTATTTCAACCGTAGTGTTATTCATAGATCAGAATGTATATGTAAACACCAAGGAATTCATACCTTAAAGCATCAGAAAATGATTTTAAGTCAACATTTCCTTCATCAATTACCATGGTTGCTTCCTCATGTAGATTTTCAAATTGTACCTTGTTTTGGATAACCGGCTCAGTTGAATCAAGAAGTATGGAAAAAGGTTGAGCTTTTTCATTGTCCTTCACCTTCTCTTCAGTTGCAAAATAGATTTCTATAGGATCCACAAGCAATTCGTCAATCATAGCGTGGTTAACTGCTTCCTCAACAACATCATCATTATGGCAAGACCGTACAAAATTAGGTATATCCTGAAGTGGTTTCACATGTTCTATTTCCTCTTTTGATTGTTTAGGTTGAAGTGTCTTAGGAGATCTAATCTCAAAGTCATGTGCAGGCATCCTAGGCTCCTCAAGTTGTTTCCCATTGCAAGTTATATTTGTATTACAACATTCACTCAAATTTATCTCAGGTTGAGATGGGAGTTTACCAAAGGCTCTTATATAGGTGCTAGCTTGATTAGCCAATTGGGTTTCCAACATCTTATTATGCGCCTCGAGAGCATCTAGTATAGATGTAAGTTGCTTAATGCCTTCACTAACACTCTCAATTTTCTGGGTTTGTGCAGCCAAAGTCTCTAGTTGTGACTCTAGGTTAGACTTTTGAGGTGACACAAACTGCCTTGGTTGAAATTTAGGAGGTTGCCTATAGCTAGGTTGGGGAACTGGGTTGGGATTGTTCTCATAGAAAAAATTTTGATTATTCCACCCACTTGGATTGTATGTAATGGAATATGGGTCTAATTGCGGTCTAGGGTTGAGATTCCAAAAGGTATTGGCTTGCTCTCCAAAAGATTTAGGTTGTGAGATTCCTAATTGGCATTTAGCGAATCTATGTCCTGAAATTCAACAAAATTCACAATAAGTATTAGTGGCTTCAACTGAATAAACAATGAAGGATTCTAACTTTCGTGATAAAGTATCTACCTTCGCAGCTAACAATCTCAATTCATGCAAATCATACTTACTTGGAGTTGTAGCTTTATATGAGTTAACTCTCTCACCTGACCATTGACTATGATTGAGAGCCATATCCTCTAGCAGGTTTATAGCATCATCCACAGTCTCATTCATCAAAGCCTCACCAGCAGCTGCATCAACAATACGCCTCATGTTATAATTTAGACCATTATAAAAAGTGTGAACAATTACCCATTTTTTAAGTCCATGATGTGGGCATATTCTTTGAAGTTCTTTAAATCTGTCCCATGCTTCATAGAGTGATTCCCCATCTTTCTGTGTGAAACTTGTAATCTGAATCCTCAACTGAATTGTCTTACTACGAGGGAAGTATTTAGACAAGAAAGCTTGTGAAAGCTCTTCCCATATTCTGATTGAAGCAGATGGTATAGTGTGCAACCATGCTCTAGCGTGATCCCTGAGAGAGAAAGGAAATAGTCTTAGCTTAATTGCATCAGAAGAAACATCATTAATCTTAAAAGTCTCACAATATTCTAAAAATATGGCCAAGTGCATATAAGGGTCTTCTAGGGGTGAGCCTCCAAATTGGTTCTGTTGAACCATCGATAGTAGTGCAGGCTTGATCTCAAAACTGTTGGCTTCCACATTCAGGCGAACAATGCTCAATTGTAAGTGTTGTATAGATGGAGCAGCATAATATCTCAAAGTCTTGTTGTTCATATTTCCAGCAGCCAAAGGTACTTGGGCAATCTCCAAATTCAAAGATAAAGGCTTCAAGATCTAGGTCATATATATCACCTGTTCTTAAGCTCCTTTGAAAAAAATATTGATTAGACACAATGATAAAGCTTAAGAAAGGAAATAGCTAAAATAAAAAATAAAAAAGGGAGAAAAAGAAAAATGTTTAGTCTAATAAGTTTCAGAAATTTGTTAATATTGACTGAAGCTTCCCGACAACGGCGCTAAAAACTTGATACGCACCACAAGTGCAAAGTGTTATCGAAGTAATATAAAAGATTGTCAATCCCATAGGGAGCTAGATCAAGTACCAACTATTAAGATATTTAGAAGCTAAGCAATCCAATTTTTTTGTGTTTTGGGAATAAAGTAAACTAACTTAACTATAAATAACATAGGAGAAGCAACGATAAAAATATGAAGGGTGTCTAATTGAGAGATATCAGGACTACAGAATTCACCACATTAACTGATTTATCTGAACTTGAATTTAGTTGATGCATGAGTTTATCATTTTACATAAGGAATCTTTCCTAAGTTACAGGATGCCCCCTCTCGGTTGTACACCCTGGTGCTTATCCGGAATGGTCTCCTACTCTGGCCGTGGATCGTTCTAGATAAACCCAATGAGTTCTATGAAAAATTATGTTGCCCTCGAGTGAAAACCATGCACTCTCATGTCATGGATTCACAAGTTTTACCTAGGGGTTCCACCACCACGATCCTCCTCTCGGTATGAATCGCGTCGGCTAACGCACAACATTACTTGATCAAGGTAATATTATAAAATAAGCACAACTAAATAAAATATGCTCAGATAAGACTCAAAACATCAATAAAGTTTAGTTCATACAATAGATCAAGTCAAAGGGATTCATCCGAGCCCCAAATAAAGGTTTAAGCTAGAAAAGCCATACAAATCCGCACAAATCTCTCAAATCGACAAAGAAAACTAGAAACAAAGACTAAGGAGAGGTAGGAGAAGATGATGCAAACGTTTTCTCTAAGTTTGGTGAAGATCCGTCGTGAAATCGCCCCAAAATCCTCTCCGGAAAGCCCTTGTCGCCGGTCCACTCGCCCTAGCCGCCTTTCTACCGATTTCTCGATTACTATCCAAATATGGCATGAAAAAGAGGGCTTTATGCCCAAAAGATTCGCCTCTCTCTTAGCTTTCCAAAACATATTTTTTTCATATTTTTTTAATATTTATTGGGCCCAGAATCAAAGAAATACCGAGTGTGGGTCGATCTGCAGAGTTATGATCACGGGTAGAAGCCTTCTGTACGTTTTTGTCGAGTAAGAATCAACGATGAATCCCGCGGGGTTCACCTACCAGTGAAGTGCACTGTACGCTTCTGCGCAAACTTCCTCTGAGAGAATTACGGGGTGAACCCCGTCGGGTGCAGCAAGTGGTGAAGTGTTCTATGGACTTTCAGACATCCGGTGAAAGCACCAGTGAACCCTGTGGGGTTCACCTGGCCGTATTTTTAAAAGGAAGCTCTGATTGATCCCAGATTTTTTGTGTAGCCTTGTCTCATCACTAGAAATCACTCTATGGCTTTAGAATCTTCAAATAACCTCTAGAAATGAGTGATTTTACTTGAAATTGCATAAAGACAAGGAAAAGTGAAGATTCCAAACAAAGCAAGTAAATAAGCCTGAATATTACATAAAAGCATCAGAATATGCCTTGTTTTCAGATAAAATGATATCAGAAAATACTACCAAAATGCAAGACATCAAATACTCCCAGACTTAAATCTTTGCTTGTCCTCAAGCAATAAACTAAGATGAAACATATATTAGGTATGGAACAAGTTATTCAAGTTGAAAGCATGCAACCAAGTCAGATTTTTCCATGAGCTAACCATAATCTAGTTTGAGAAATTAGATGATGAGTCAATTAACAAGAATTGAATCCAGCAGGTCCCACAATCATTAAATGATAAGACATTCAGCTATGAGTTGACAAAGAATCCAATCTCGCATGCCTACTACATTCACCTATTCAATTCATCCAAAATCAAATATAGGGGTCAGACACAAATGTGTTATTGCATGACAAACTTTATCACTCTCATTTTAGTTAGGTAGCAAGACAAGCTACCAAAACTGATGGTAATCCTTTATAATACTCCCATATTTAAATTTTTGCTTGTCCTCAAGCAATAAACTAAGATGAAACACATGACAAGTGTGAAAGAAGTTATACTAGCTAAAAACATGCATCCAAGTTAGAGAATATCTGTAAGCAATCCATGATCCAGATATGAGAAATCAAATGATGAGATATTGATCAAAAAGTTTAGCAGATAGACCACATAATCTCTAGAAGTCAAGGCATTCAGCTAGGGGCATACAATAACTCAATTAAGTACACATACTACCTATGCAAATCCAATTCATCCAAAATTAACTTGTTGGGTCAGACACAAATGTATTATTGAAAAACAAGCATGTTCACCTCTCTTTGTATTTAAGTATTGACACCAGCTTTCAAGATAGAAGGTGAAATTAGACTTCAACTCATGTCTTAGGTACCATTGTCAATTTTTCGCTGTGCCAAGTAGAGGAGTCTTCAAAACAGAAGATGATATTATACTTCAACTCATGTCTTAGGTACCACTGCCAATTTTATGCAGTGCCAAGTAGAGGAGTCTTTATTTGTTTTTTTTTCTCTTATTTTTTTCTTTTTTTTTATATCATGCTCTACAGATCACACTTGTGATCATTTCCCAATAAGTAGCATGGAATCATGGAATGAATAAGTAAATATGTACCTCAATATGAAATCGTATGTAAACTACTAGCTTACCATCCTTGAACATTCACAGAAATGTGTAACCCACTAATCAACAGTTTCAATCATTCCAATCAAAAGATTTCAGAATCATAGAACAAATGAATATGATTATATAATATATTCTAATTGGATATTGCATTCCACATATCATTACCACTTCCTACCCTGCATGGATTCAATCTCAAAGTTTACACATGGCTATCATAGGATCACAACATTATCAAATATGTCGAGGTGTATATTTTACTATATCACAAAATCATCAACTCATCACAAAAAATCATCAAAATGTTGTAATGTCATTCATGCAAAATACCTAAATTAGACTCATTGCATAATCATAGAAGCATCACAGAATTACACTATTATAATCCAGGCAAGAATATCCAAATAAGTGTCATAAAAAATGTGCATCATAACATAATAGCATCATAAAACCAATTCACATAAGTGTCATAAAAAATGTCGCATCCACACACAAAAATATATTACTACAAAGAGTAGCATCACAATCAAATCATAAAGTGTCAAGTACCACAACATCACAACATGAATAAAATATCATAAAAATGTCATGAAACCACCATAGTATTAGTGCAAAAGAGTATCAGTAGCAAAACAAAATATCATAGCAGTAAATAACAACCTAAAAAAAAGTATTGCAACAGAGACTACCAAATCATTAGCAGAGTAGTATATCTATATCATCATATTTTTAGCACATCCGCATATCCCAGCATCATCAGCATGTATGATGAAGTCATCAGCAAAATAATCCTCACATCAAAGCGTTACAATATCACCATAACGTCAAAGTCAAATAAGAGCATAACTATCATCACAACATAACCAAAATGTCATAGTCATGTATCACAGACATTGCAAAAGTCAGAGTCAGTCAGAATATAATTTGAAATGAATAGTTAGAAGACTGAGCTTTAGAAGGAAGAAGCATCAGAATCATTCCCTCCCCATATAAAAATTTGCATAGTCCTCTATGCAATCAATGTGTCATGAGAGAGTGGGGGGAAGTAAGAGAAAGTAATACTCACTTCTTCCTCTTAGGCTTAAGGTCCTCATCATCAGAGTTCATTTCTATACCATCCTCCTAGGGGTCATCTTCATCATCATCATCACCATCTCCTCAAATCTTATTATCTCTTCATGAAGTTCACCTTGACACCTTTACTCTTCCATTAAAAGTCTGTGATGAATCAAAAAGCTCCAAAACTTTGATTTTTGGGTATTCCTACAGTGATAAGAAAGAAAAATCATCAACATTCTAATACAAAGCAAGACAGACTACATAACTTCAAAAACAAAAGACTAATTAAATAAAACACACAATGCAAAAGTAATGAAAAGCAGAAAAGACTTGGGTTGCCTCCCAAGAAGCGCTTATTTAATGTCATTAGCTTGACTGTAGTGTTATTCATAGATCAGAATGTATATGTAAACACCAAGGAATTCATACCTTAAAGCGTCAGAAAATGATTTTAAGTCAATGTTTCCTTCATCAATTACCTTGGTTGCTTCCTCATGTAGATTTTCAAATTGTACCTTGTTTTGGATGACTGGTTCAGTTGAATCAAGGAGCATGGAAAAAGTGTCACACCCCTAGAGGATGGTAATTTCATTACATAAAAATTTTGACAATATGTGTCCAGGATCAAAACACGATAACCTGATCAACATAGCTTATAAAATTTATTTTCCATCATCTAGAAGGTAACAACAATTCAAATAACCATTCAAATTTTCTCATTCTATTAATCAAAATCCTTATCATAAAACCATACATCTTATTCCAAAACCATAGTATTTATTCCAAAACCACACTTATATTACAAACATCAAAATGAATATCATACATGAGTCATTTAACTTTACATGCTCAATATTTCACAACTATAATATCTCACACACAAGTCATGAATCTTCTCACACTTATCATACAAACATACTAACATCTTCATACATTAGTCATATGTTTACATGCTCAAAACATAAAACCACAACTCATTATCTTCCTTAAACCGTCCACATAAACCTGTAGCCCAAAGCTAATCTGTAAAGAGGTTAGAATGCAAGGATTGAGTAAGAATGCTCAGCAAGAAATTAAGATGCCAAAAAGGAGAAGTATTCATAATAGATTTCCACATGGTTCCACAAGTAATATCACATGGAAACATAATAGTGACATGGTAAGCAATAGTGACATGATAAGCATAATACCATGGTAAGCAATAGTGACATGATAAGCATAATACCATGGTAAGCAATAGTGACATGATAAGCATAATACCATGGTAAGCATAACACAAGGTAGCAATCCAAAGATCACAAAGATAAATCAACCCAAAGTAACATAGAGTCACATGGTAAGCATGACGATCATAAGAATCAATCCAAAGAAACATAGAGTCACATGGTAAGCATAAAGAACACAAACAAGAATCAACCCAAAGATACATATCATACACAACATAGGGAGCATAGTGGGAAATCACAAATAACATAAATGTTCCACGTCTGGAAGCATATTCCACTCTCGTCAGGGTGAAACCCAAACATATATTTTGTCTGGAGCTATCATGGCTCCTCATATCAGAGATAGTGGGATTCAAGAGGTGGCTCCCATGGATTCAAGAGGTGGCCCCCATTATTTCTAATGTGGCACTTTGTTCCATGTAGCACTTTGTCCCACAACTATCAATCTCTTCCCAGTTCTAGACTTCAAACAAACAAATGCTAGCTGGAGCTGTCATGGCTCCTCACATCAGAGATAGTGTGTTACAAGAGGTGGCTTCCATGGATTCAAGAGGTGGCCCCATTATTTCTAATGTGGCACTTTGTTCCATGTGGCACTTTGCTCCACAACTATCAATCTCTTCCCATTTCTAGGCTTCAAACAAATGCCGGCTGGAGCTGTCATGGCTCCTCAAATCAGAGATAGTAGGACTTTGTTCCACAACTATCAATCTCTTCCCAGTTCTGGGCTTCATAGTCAAACATATGTTATTCCCACTAGCATTCATACATTAACAAATGGAAACCAACCAAAATGGGTTTATTGATATATGTATCAATCCCTCAAAGATGTGAACCTTAAAGTTCATAGGTGAGATACATGTTGCTGATATACTCATTTCCAAATGGAAGAGAAATAAGTATCAATAAGCTCTACAAAGAAGACCATATATGGAAGATACACATAGCAATGGTCATGTAATTCAAAATCAGAAAGTTGGAGCTTGTTTACCATGAACATTACATTCTTCTTAAGAAACCATTTGGTATGATATTGGTGAAAAAACAAAGGTTTTCGAGTCTAGTTTTCAGAAAAACAAATTTGACTTAAAATGGAGCTCAATACATGAAGTTATGAGCTTTGGAATAGCAAGAGGTCAGAATCAGGACAATGATATTTCCAGATTTAAAGGGTTAACTTCAAAAATCGAGTATAATTTCATTTCTTATCCAAATTATGAAAATAAAGGCTACAGGTGTAGGATAATCAGTCTACTTAATATACAAATGAAAATTAGGTAGCACTAATATCACAAAATCTGGACATATAGCGAACACACTAGATAAAGGTCCAAAGAGCAAAAGCAGATTTTCTGGGTCGGATTGGGCTGAGGAAACAAGATCAATAACCTCTTTGAAAATGCTCAATAGCAGATCCAAACGAAATATAATTAAGTCGTCTTTACAATGAATCTGATTTTATACGATTTGGATCATAGAGTCAAAAGTTATGATCATTTGAATGAAGAAAGGTCAGATTTACTTTACATATGGATTAATAGTTGTTTAACATAGCATTGATCATTCTTCCAAGGGTCGAATTTACCAAAAATCATAGAAATCAGAACCAAATTGAAGGCATACATGAAGTACAAGATCATTTCGCATACAATTGAAGTCAAAGGCAAACAACTACAAAGGAAGATTAAGAACTTGCCTTAGAAGATTACTCTCCACTTCTTTTCTCCCCTTTTCTTTCCTTTCTCCTTCCCTTTCCTTAGGGTTCGTTTTTCTCAGGTTAGGCACGACCAAAAGGGAGCAAATCTCAATTTTGTTCCATCTTTAGCTTCTCATGCAAGAAACGATGAGGTGGAAGCAAGTGGTAAACTCAAGTACCATAAGGTGGCAAGGTGCTAACCCTTTTGCCCTTTGTTTTTAATTCAATTTTCCCTTATGCCCTTTTTGTTTTTACTTGAATTTCTCCTAAAATTCCTTTTATCTCCCTCAAGCCAAACGACACATTCTTGTGGAAACCTTCATTTTTCTCTAATGTTTCCCTAATCGAAAGCCTCTAGCATGAGGTGTCAAGGTGCTTGTCTTCTCATGCAAGCCATTAGGTGGCAACACTTGGTGCTTGTCTTCTCATGCAAGCCATGAGGTGGCATCACCTTATTAATGCCCCCCTCATGAAATCATAAGCTGGTTTAGCTCTTCTCCCATCAACTATGAACGCATAACTTAGCTATTTCATCATTTAATACCAAATTTCCAAGTAGCTTATCATATGATAACTTTACCGTTCTACCCAATTCTTTTCACAATATTCCCAATAAGTCCTAGTATAAATCTTGAGTTATACCATTATAAAAGGAACCTTGAATATCACACTTAGCTAAAATTTAACTTCAAGGGTCCATACCAAAAAAATAACTTAGTAGGTTTAGTCTTTATGCATTATGGCACCACTTGCTTTACTGTTAAAGCAACTTTGATTCTATTACAAAATGATAATAGTGATTTTAAAGCATGGGTGTCACAAAAAGGTTGAGTTTTTTCATTGTCCTTCACCTTCTCTTCAGCTGCAAAACAGATTTCTATAGGATCCACAAGCAATTCGTCAATCATAGCGTGGTTAACTACTTCCTCAACAACATCATCATTATGGAAAGACCCTACAAAATAAGGTATATCCTCAAGTGGTTTCACATGTTCTATTTCCTCTTTTGATTGTTCAGGTTGAAGTGTCTTAAGAGATCTAATCTCAGAGTCATGTGCAGGCATCCTAGGCTCCTCAAGTTGTTTCCCATTGCAAGTTATATTTGTATTACAACATTCACTCAAATTTATCTCAGGTTGAGATGGTAGTTTACTAGAGGCTCTTATATAAGTGCTAGTTTGATTAGCCAATTGGGTTTCCAATATCTTATTATGAGCCTCGAGAGCATCTAGTCTAGATGTTAGTTGCTTAATGCCTTCACTAACACTCTCAATTTTCTTGGTTTGTGCAGCCAAAGTCTCTAATTGTGACTCTAGGTTAGACTTTTGAGGCAACACAAACTGCCTTGGTTGAAATTTAGGAGGTTACCTATAGCTAGGTTGGGGAACTGGGTTGGGATTGTTCCCATAGAAAAAATTTTGATTGTTTCACCCGCTTGGATTGTATGTAATGGAATATGGGTCTAATTGCGGTCTAGGGTTGAGATTCCAAAAGGTATTAGCTTGCTCTCCAAAAGATTTAGGTTGTGAGATTTATAATTGGCATTCAGCGAATCTATGTCCTGAAATTCCACAAAATTCACAATAAGCATTAGTGGCTTCAACTGAATTGACAATGAAGGAATCTAACTTTCGTGATAAAGTATCTACCTTCGCAGCTAACAAGCTCAATTCATGCAAATCATACTTACTTGGAGTTGTAGCTCTATATGAGTTAACTCTCTCACCTGACCATTGACTATGATTGAGGGCCATATCCTCCAGTAGGTTCATAGCATCATCCACAGTCTTGTTCATCAAAGCCCCACTAGCAGCTGCATCAACAATACGTCTCATGTTATAATTTAGACCATTATAAAAAGTGTGAATAATTACCCATTTTTGAAGTCCATGATGTGCGCATATTATTTGAAGTTCTTTAAATCTATCCCATGCTTCATAGAGTGATTCCCTATCTTACTGTGTGAAACTTGTAATCTGAATCCTCAACTAAATTGTCTTACTATGAGGGAAGTATTTAGACAAGAAAGCTTGTGAAAGCTCTTTCCATGTTCTGATTGAAGCAGATGGTATAGTGTGGAACCACGCTCTAGCCTGATCCCTAAGAGAGAAAGGAAATAGTCTTAGCTTAATTGCATCAGAAGAAACATCATTAATCTTAAAAGTATCACAATATTCTAAAAATATGACCAAGTGCATATAAGGGTCTTCTAGGGGTGAGCCTCTAAATTGGTTCTGTTGAACCATCGATAGTAGTGCAGGTTTGATCTCAAAACTATTGGCTTCCACATTCGGGTGAAGAATGCCCAATTATAAGTGTTGTATAGATGGAGCAGCATAATCTCTCAAAGTCTTGTTGTTCATATTTCCAGTAGCCAAAGGTACTCGGGCATTCTCCAAATTCAAAGATAAAGGCTTCAAGATCTAGGTCATACAGATCACCTGTTCTTAAGATCCTTTGCAAAAAATATTGATTAGACACAATGATAAAGCTTAAGAAAGGAAATAGCTAAAATAAAAAAGGGAGAAAAAGAAAAATGCTTAGTCTACTAAATTTCAGAAATTTGTTAATATTGATCGAAGCTCCCCAGCAACGGTGCAAAAAACTTGATATGCACCACAAGCGCACAATGTTATCGAAGTTATATAAAAGATTGTCGATCCCACAGGGAGCTAGGTCAAGTACCAACTATTCTGATATTTAGAAGCTAAGCAATGCACTCTCGTGTGAAAACCATGCACTCTCATGCTATGGTTTCACAAGTTTTACCTAGGGGTTCCACCACCACGATCCTCCTCTCGGTATGAATGGCGTCGGCTAACGCACAACATTACTTGAGCAAGGTAATATTATGAAATAAGCACAACTAAATAAAATATGCTCAGATAACACTCAAAACATCAAGAAAGTTTAGTTCATACAATAGATCAAGTCAAAGGGATTCATCCGAGCCCCAAATAAAAGTTTAAGCTAGAAAAGCCATACAAATCCACACAAATCTCTCAAATCAATAAAGAAAACAGGAAACAAAGACTAAGGAGAGGTAGGAGAAGATGATGCAAATGTTTCCTCCAAGTTTGGTGAAGATCCGTCGTGAAATCGCCCCAAAATCCTCTCCGGAAAGCCCTTGTCGCCGGTCCACTCGCCCTAGCCGCCTTTCTGCCGATTTCTTGATTGCTATCCAAATATGGCACAAAAAAGAGGGCTTTTATGCCCAAAAGATTCGCCTCTCTATTAGCTTTCCAAAACATATTTTTTCATATTTTTCTAATCTTTATTGGGCCCGGAATCAAAGAAATACCGAGTGTGGGTCGATCTATAGAGTTATGATCACGGGTAGAAGCCTTCTATATGTTTTTGTCGAGTAAGAATCACCGGTGAATCCCGCAGGGTTCACCTACCAGTGAAGTGCATTGTACGCTTCTGTGCAAACTTCCTCTGAGAGAATCATGGGTGAACCCCGTCAGGTTCACCAAGCGGTGAAGTGTTCTGTGGACTTTCAGACATCCGGTGAAAGCACCGGTGAATCCCGTGGGGTTCACCTAGTCGTATTTTTCAAAGAAAGCTCTGATTGATCCCAAATTTTTTGTGTAGCCTTGTCTCATCACTAGAAATGACTCTATGTTTTTAGAATCTTCAAATAACCTCTAGAAATAAGTGATTTTACCTAAAATTGCATAAAGACAAGAAAAAGTGAAGATTCCGAACAAAGGAAGTAAATAAGCCTGAATATTACATAAAAGCATCATAATATGCCTTGTTTTAAAAAAAAATGATATCAGAAAATACTACAAAAATGCAAGGCATCAGCCACTTGATAGAGAAATAGATTTTGGTATTGATCTCATACCTGGTACAACACCCATATCTAAAGCACCTTATAGAACGACACCATCAGAACTAGAGCTAAAGAATCAACTACAAAAATTATTAGATAAAGGCTTCATCTGGCCTAGTGTTTCACCTTGGGGAGCACCAGTATTATTTGTAAAAAAGAAAGATAGAACATTGAGACTTTGTATTGATTATAGGCAGTTGAATCAGTTGACAGTTAGGAATAAGTATCCACTTCCAAGAATAGATGATTTATTTCATCAATTGCAGGGGGTACAAGTCTTTTCTAAAATTGATTTGAGGTCAGGCTACTACCAATTAAAGATTAAGCAGGATGGCATTCCTAAGGCTGCTTTCAGAACTCGGTATGGCCATTATGAGTTTTTAGTGATGCCATTTGGTTTGACAAATGCTCCAGCAGTATTTATGGCTTTAATTAACAGAGTTTTATGCAAAAGATTTGCTTTCTCCCATTTCTTCTTCTCCAATTTCACCACCCTACTTTGCTCTCCCAACCTAAATGTGAATGGCAGGTGAAAAAAAAACTCTTTTCCCTTTATTTCCTTCATTTTGACCTCATTAGTCATCCCCAAGAATGAGGTGTCTTAACCTTGTTCATCTTCACCTCATGCAAGCTTGAGGTGGCTTGAAAGACAAGCATGAGGTGTTTTTCACTTTATTCATTTCACTTAAGTGACTATATCCTTTCTCTCTTATTTGTTTTGACTTTACAAAATAATGAGAAATCACTTGGTAAGAAGGGAAAGTTAAGCCCAAGATTTATTGGTCCTTTCGAGATACTTGAAAGAATTGAATCTGTTGCTTATAAGGTTGTACTTCTACCAGCCTTAACCAATGTTCATGATATTTTCCATGTATCTTTATTGAGGAGGTATAATCCAGATCCCTCCCACATTCTTGAGAATGAACTCTTGGAAATTGATAAAGATTTATCTTACTCTGAACAGCCAAAACAAATTATGGATAAAAAGGATAAGATTTTGAGAAATCGTGTTATTCCCTTGGTGAAGGTCATTTGGCAACATCATTCAATGGAAGAGGCAATGTGGGAGTTGGAGGAATAAATGAGAAAAGAGTATCCATATCTTTTCCATGAATCAGGTATGAAATTTAGAGGACTAAATTTCTTTTAAGTAGGGGAGAATGTGATATCCATGATTTATCTTCTAACATCATTATGAAGAGTATTAAGTAAATATAGATAAATACCCATATTAACTCAAGAGGAATAATGCATAAAGAAAAAGACTAAAGTGTAAATTCAATCATTTAGGATGCATATTGATCACTTAATAGCATGGTTAAGGTGATGTGATTAAGCGAATCTAACCTTGCTAGGGTTTTTGGTAGATAACTTTCTACACAAATTATTTATAACTCAGAATTGTTTTGTACGAAAGAAGACTCGAAAACCTTTCTAACGCATCCAATATTACCTATACCTAATCAATGTTAGGGTCTCAATTAGGTAGCAACATTCAGTATATATTTTCTATAATGCAGACTGACCTACTGGTGTCATTTTTCTTATAACTTCCGATTTCCACCTCGGTTTTGAGTAATTCTTATTTTACACGAAAGTAGATTCAAATTTCTTTCCAACGGATCATATCCTGAATATCTTTGAGATGCAATATAACCTTAGACCAATTGCATTATCTAGTTCAATGCACTGGAATTTCTGGAAATAGGACAATTTGACTTTTGTTACTTTAACCATGCTATCTTTTTGTGTACTATGTCAAATGGACTCAAACCAAGCTTATTAGAAAGTATACTCAAATATGGTTTCCATGAGTCCTATTGTATGGTTTTATGCAGTATATCCTTATGATTCATGTGAATGAATGGAGCTGAACAAATTGATATTGTCTATTCTTAGCCTTGGAAGTCTTCTAGTAGAATTTGTAGTTTTCCTCATGCACATTCCATGCACATGATTTTGGTGAATTGATTAGTGTCCTTTTCTAAAATTATGATTATTAGTTGATGCATGGGCATTGTCATTGTAAATTTTTGATACTTTTAGCCATGATCATGTTGTAAGTGCAATATCCCAAAGTTGATGACTTTGCTTATATCATGACATGTCTTTGGTCCTTACAACTTTAGTGGGAAAATGAATTGATCCGATTTATGGGACTTGAGTTATGGATGTGGAACTAAGTGCTACATGGAGCAAAGTACCACATTAGAAATAATGGGGGCCACCTCTTGAGTCCATGGGAGCCACCTCTAGAGTCCCTCTATTCACATTTCATTAAGCCATGGCGAGCCTTTGCCGGCTTTTGCTTTGTGGGCTTTCCCAGACATGGGTTGGTCTTGCTTCCAGACGTGGAGGACTTTGTTTTGCTTTGTTCCCACTACTCTGTCCATGATCTTTGTGGTTGGTTGATGATTAATGATTTGAATACATGAATTGTCATTCACCTAGGACTATGTTAACAAAGTTGTTCTCAAATTTTGTTCAATTTGATTTTGGATCTTGAGAATTTCGTGTTAAATAGAAAATATAATAAATATTATTCTTAGGGGTGTGACAAAGACTGCAAGCATCCTCAGAAACAAATAAAGAGGAGGACCCTTCGTCTTCAGGCTCAGATAATTTTGTTTCCAAATCCTATACTGTCTATTTCTATATATGAGTATTTTTATACTGCATGGTGAGACTGATATTTGCAAAAATATGTAGGATCTCAATAGAAATAGGACATGGATGACAGTGAGAAGATTGAACTGGAGCATAGATGCTGCCAAACCACTCTTATTATATGTCATAGATAGGATTGTTTTATTTTTTGCTATAATGTACTTGACATTATATCTTTTCCTTAGGAATAGAATTTTTGGAATAAAAGGAATTTGGCATTCTTTTCATTTGCAAATCTCTTGTCATTACATTATGCAAAATAATGAGGTAACAAAATAACTAAGTGAATTTAATAAGTGGTTCATATTGAATACCAATCTTTTGACTCTAACATTTTATCATGAGCAAGAGTTGCATCCAATAACTTCATGCACATGAATTCTTGGATTCAAACTCCTTCTAGGAGATTGTCTATCTTAACCTCTTTCAAGATGTCAAAGATAGACAAAAACTTGTTTGTTGAGGAAAATAAATATTCTTCACCAAGTGAGGTGAAGTGGACTAAAAGGGTCAAAAGATAGGAATTCATAAATTATAGAAATATATATGGAACCAGCTTATTGAAATTCATAGGTACTCTTCACCCCAAATAGGATGAAGAATAATTGAGCCACAAGTGACTATCATACCTCCTAGGATACCTTCGTAGGTGATTCTAGTGGGAGAAATTGAAAGTCATATATATCTCTTCTGAAGTTATGTTGATAGCCACACTGAACTTAATTCCATCTGGATCTGATAGGTGTGAGTGGAATATGATTCCCATTGACCCACATGAGAACATGTAATTATTGCTCTTGGTGTTGATTTCTTGGAAATGTTTTTCCCTAAAAAAGGCTAGTGGGAGGATGTTGTGACTTGGATTCAGTCCAAGGCTAGCCAAGGTCAGCCACTTAACACTAATGGTCAAGGATGGAATCTGAACCATCTATACAGGATGTGAGCAACCTGGGTTCAGATAGTTGGGTTGAATAGGTTGATTGATATATCAGGGCATGGTCATTGTTATGCACCTAGTATATCTATCGCATATGTACATTTGCATATACAATGTCCCTAGAGATAGATTTTATCTAGTCTCTATGTTTATCCCCGGTCGAGTATGATAGTGGTTATGGGACAGCTATGAAAAACCTGCACTGGTATATTCACTGGTTGAGCACGGAATGCTAACGCGGGCATATAGGTATATCAAGGGAGATATACTAGATTGACCTGCCGTGAGGATTCCTCTCAGTGTCACGAGATGAATATCACAGTGATAGAGTTACGCTTGTACTTGACTTTAGGGTATTGATATCTCTATGTAGTGAGTGATGCACTTTGATACAACCTAATGCTTCGTTGTAAAAGGGAAGTCATAACGGTTGTCATTGGGTGTGTTATAAACTATATAAGAGATTCAATGTGCCAATAGAAGATTTGCCCCTTCCTTGCGAGGAAGCTTGATGTCCATGGTGCCCTAGATGGTTGCATGACTAAAAGTGTATGGCCATACCCAGGTGAGAACCTGATGTAGTTATGACCATAAGCTTGGGTAAACAAGTGTGACACACTTGTCCAATCTAGACATCAGCCTGGTAAAAGGACAAATGCGTACTTGTACTTTGTCATTGTTTTAGGGGATGTCAATGATGACTCCATTCTGATGACTTGGGTAGCCATGATGCACTACTAGGTGCCACTCATTATTTATGATGATTTTAGATTATCACTGCCAACGTCTGAAGAACCTACACGGTCCCACACCTAGACACTCGAGGTCTCATACTGATTGGATAGCCTCTGATCTAATCATTGTGTGATTCAGATTAGTTTGGGAGTCTATAGCTTTGAGATTTCTTCTGTGGAAATGATGTTTTATTTAGTTCATGTTTGACCACTAGTTGACCTCTGTTGACCTGTGTTATCAAAATAAGTCAAACAAGAGTCTTAGTGCAAGTTTGGGACTTGGCACTTAAGTCACATGAATAAATAAAATTTATTAATTGGTGCTAATTAATTTGCATAGTGCATTTTACATCAAATATATTTCTATATTTGATGTAGGGAGGAAGCCATGCCTACCTCAATCGGCGGATCTGACATGTTCCAGGAACCATGCCTGCCTCAACCGGCGCATCTGACATGTTCCACACTCACCCCCTACAACACTAAGGACCGGCGCCTCCCACCGATCCCCTTGGGCCTCACACCCGCAGGGTCCAGGGTTAGTAATGGCCAAGTCGAGGGTTCGAGGCCTCGCTGCAGCATGTTGTCTCGCATGGGTGTGGACTCACCCGAGGCTCGAATCCTAGACCCTGTGGGTGTGAGGCCCGAGGGGATCGGTGGGAGGCGCCGGTCCTTAGTGTTGTAGGGGGTGAGTGTGGAACATGTCAGATGCGCCGGTTGAGGCATTCAGCATGCCATTGACTTGGTTCCAGGGGCCACTCTCACACATCTACCTCACTATCGCATGAGTCCTACGGAGCACGCTGAGCTCCGAAGGCAAGTGGAGGAATTGTTAAGTAAGGGGTTGATTAGGGAAAGTCTAAGTCCTTGTGCCATTCCGGCCCTTCTAACTCCAAAGAAGGATGGTTCCTGGTGCATGTGTATAGACTGTCGGGCCATCAATAAAATAACTGTCAAGTACCATTTTCCCATTCCCCGTCTTGATGATATGCTGGACATGATCGCTGGGTCCACTTGGTTCTCCAAGTTGGATCTACACAGTGGGTATCATCAGGTGAGGATTCGAGAGGGGGATGAGTGGAAAACGACATTTAAGACTGCTGATGGACTCTATGAGTGGTTGGTGATGCCTTTTGGCCTCACCAATGCCCCATCTACTTTCATGCGATTGATGAACCATGTGCTGAAACCCTACATAGGAAAATTTCTAGTGGTATACTTTGATGATATTCTTATTTTTAGCAACAATCAAGAGGAACACCTTAAGCACCTTCAAGCCCTGCTAGATATTTTGAAGCAAGAAAAGCTGTACCTTAATCTTAAGAAATGTGTATTCATGGCTCAAGAAGTGGAATTTCTTGGTTTTATTGTATCTGATACTGGGCTTAAGGCTGACCCTACTAAGATGTTGGGAAACCCCGGGGACATTTTACAATTTTCAGAGCCATGGACATACATTTTACGCAGCGGAAGAATGTCCCCGAAACAGGCTAGTCCCAAAAACCCAGTGAAGATCTCTTGCGAGGGGGTCGACACGATGTGATAGTAAGTACCTTTAAGCAATTAGAAGCCGATGTCGATGAAGGCGCCCAAGTGTTCGCCCTCTGCAGTCTCGCACACACGGATTCCTTAAGTTTTCTTCTTCCTCGCCCGGTGCTAGCCTCGGGAAGAAGATCCATGCCTTAGGAGAGTCCTCCAAGCAACTTGCGCCACCACCAAGATGTGATGCGCCAAGGAGATGGAAGGCGAAGAGAACGCCGCAAGCCTTCTTGTTCCTTTGCGCCAAGGAAAGGAAGAGGAGAAGCATGCTTGCGCCCTTGATGGAAGAAGAAGAGCTCTAAGCTCTCCAAGCCGTCGCCCTCTAATGCTTCACGTCTCCAAGGAATTAGCATCATGAAGAGAGGGGGCGACAAGGGCTTATTTATAGGAGCAAGAGGCGGTTAGGGGAGAATGGCAAGTGTTGACAATTAGGGCATGATTCTAGGAGATTATCCAATCAAATATATTGATTAAATCTCCACTCCCATATGCGCCTAAGACTTGCCAAAGCAAGCATCAGCCATATGCGCCCATATCATGCCATATGAGGCATTAATCCCATCCATGCGCCTAGACCTAGTCAAGGCAATATGATGGATTGCCTAATGTGGCTTGGGCGCAAGTCCTAATCCAATTAGGACTCTAATTATGTTAATAATCAGCCCACAATTGTCAAACACAATCCAATCAATTATCTTGTGTGATTTAATCAAATCCAATTTGATTTAATCACCTAGGAGATACCAAACAAGGCATAGGTGCAAATTCTAGTCCAACTAGAATCCCATATGCGCCTATCCCATTAATTCATCCCCATTATACCCTTCAAGCCTCATAGCCCTTCAATACAACTTATTAGCAAGCCCAACTAAGCAATGGGCCAAGCCCAAAGTCCATTATGCATGTTAACCAAGCTATTGGATCCAATCCAATTTAACCCATGGCTAAATGAGGCTAACCATGGTTAATTTTATCGATATGCCAAAAACGGAAGTTGGCCACAATAAGTTTCTTCCATCTCATCAGGCCCATTGGCGCTGATGAAATCTCCCAAATAGATCAGAGTTATCCAATAACTCGATCTAAAGGCTACCCGATCAATATGAAAACTCGAGTATCAAGGTGTGCGACCCTGTAGGTTCCTCTAACGCTGGCAGTGCTGACCAAAGGTCATCACAAGCAGTGAGTGGCACCTAGCAGTGCATCGCTGCTACCTAGGTTATTGGAATGGATATCGACATCGACATCCCCATCATCGCAACTAGGTACAGATGCATTACAGTCTCTTTGCCGTACTGATATCCGATTGGACAAGTGTGTCACCACTTGTTTTCATCCAATCACATGGCTATGACTAAAACAGGTTCTCACCTGGGTATGGCCATACACTCTCAGTCATAGAACCATAAGGGAGCTCCATGGATATCATACTTCCCTAAGGAAGGGGCAAATCCTATGTCTGTCCATTGACCTTCTCATATGGGTCGTGACATGCTTAATGACAACCGTTATGACCTCCCAACTATGGCAAGGTGTTAGGTTGCATCAAAGCAAGTCCCTAACCATATAGAATGGTCAATGACCTCAAGTCAAGGGATCAATGCATCTCCTGTCACTTGTGAGGATAACTCATGACACCAAGTCATAGCCTCACAGCGGGTCTATCCAGTATATCCTCAAATGATACACCCATGTGTCTGCGTTAGCACCACGTGCCTAACCAGCCCACATACCTGTCTCTCAAGTACCAGAGTTGTCCCATATCCACTCAGGTACATCGACTGGGGACTATAGTTCGAGCACAGATCCAATCTGTCTCCAGGGACATTATCATGTAAGTACACAATCGCAGGTGTAGACAAACAATGATAACGACAATGCCAGAAAGATATATATTAATATCAGAGTCAAGTAGTACAAAGATGGACCAAAACTAGGTCCTAGGGCATATACACCAACAATCTCCCACTTGCACTAAGACCTAGAGGTTGAGCAACCTCAACCCCATATCTCTAGTACGACCATCATGCTTCTGCTGCGCCAAAGCCTTGGTCAGTGGGTCTGCTAGATTGCTCTCTGTGTCAATTCTGCTAATCTTGACATCACCTCGATCAATGATCTCTTTGATCAGGCGAAATCTCTTGAGTATGCGTTTGGACCTTTGATGAGACCGTGGTTCCTTATTATGTGCAGTTCCCATTGTTGTCATAGTAGAGCTCAATTGGATCCATTGCACTTGGAACCACCTGAAGTTCAGAAAAGAACTTCCTGATCCAAACGGCTTCATTGGCTGCCTTCAGAAGCAACCACATACTCAGCTTCGATTGTAGAATTAGCTATGGTGGATTGCTTGAAGCTCTTCCAGCATACAGCACCTCCAACCATCTTAAACTAATAGCTGGTCTGCGATCTAAAGTCGTCAGGATCAGACTGGAATGACTCATCAGTGAAGCCCTGCACACTGAGTTCTTCCTGTCCCCGTAGATTTTATAGAATAAATCCTTAGTCCCTTTCAAGATACTCAAGGATATTCTTTACAGCCACCCAGTGCTGCAAACCTGGATTGGATTGGTATCGGCTGGTTATGCTTACAGCATAACCCACATCTGGTCTAGTACACAGCATTGCATACATGATTTATCCCATTGCCGAAGCATAGGGAATTCGACTCATGTTATCCCTCTCAGCCCGTGTTGTAGGACACTGGCTCTTTGAGAGAGTAAGGCCATCTCTCACTGGAAGGTATCCTTTCTTGGATTGCTCCAAGTTGAACCTCTCCAGGACCTTATCAATGTGGGTACTCTGACTAAGGGCCAAGAGCCTCTTGGATCTATCTCGGTAGATCCTCACGCCTAGAATATAGGCGGCCTCCCCTAAGTCCTTCATCTCGAAACATTTCCCCAACCATGTCTTCACAGTTTGAAGACTAGGGATGTCGTTTCCGATGAGCAGTATGTCATCGACATACATGACTAGAAAAGTCACCAAGCTCCCACTGAATTTTCTGTATACACAGGCGTCATCTTCACTTTTGATAAAGCTATAATCTCTCACAGCTTCATCAAACTGAAGATTCTAACTTCGAGATGCTTGCTTTAATCCATAAATGGATTTCTTTAGCCTGCAGACTTTACTAGTATCTGCAGGATGGATGAAGTCATTAGGTTGTGTCATATACACATCCTTAGTTAGCTTCCCGTTAAGGAACGCTGTCTTCACATCCATCTGCCATATCTCATAGTTATGATATGCAGCTATAGCAAGCAGAATCCGAATGGATTTGATCATGACAACTGGCGAGAAGGTTTCATCATAGTCCACCCCGTGGACTTGTTTAAATCCTTTAGCCACTAGTCTACCCTTATAGGTAACTATTTTGCCATCCATGTCTGTCTTCCTCTTGAAGACCCATTTACACCCTATGGGTTTTACCCCATCAGGCAGCTCAACCAAATCCCAGACTTGGTCAGCCGACATGGAATCCATCTCGGATCGCATGGCCTCAAGCCATCTCTCGGAGTCCGGTCCATTGACCGCCTCATCATAAGTCATGGGTTCATCCTCCATGATGAAGATCCCGTCGTGTTGGGTCGGCAGCGACCCATACCTCTCAGGTGCTCGATGAAACCTCCCAGACTTACATGGGGCCTGTGTCTGAGCCTCAGGTTGCCTAGCAACCGGTGTAGGTGGCTCAGGTTCCCATCTCTATGTCTTGTGGTTGCACTTGGACCTCGTCCAAGTCAAACTTCCTCCCACTAACTTCTTTCATGAGAAATTCTTTCTCTAGAAAGACCGCACCCCGAGCAACAAAAACTTTGTTCTCGGTGGGAATATAGAAGTAGTAACCCTTAGTCTCCTTAGGGTACCCCACAAACATACACTTATCAGATCTAGGTTCTAGCTTGCTAGAATCCTGACGTTTGACATAAGCCTCACATCCCTAGATCCTGATAAAAGTGAGATTAGGGCGTCTCCCATTCCATACCTCGTATGGAATCTTTGAGACACTCTTAGATGGAACATTATTCAGTATTAGAGAAGCTTTTTCAAGTGCATGTCCCCAGAATGAGGGAGGTAGAGTTGCATGACTCATCATAGACCGAACTATGTCCAACAAGGTTCGATTTCTCCTTTCAGATACACCATTCTACCGAGGTGCTCTAGGAGGAGTGAGTTGGGATAGGATCCCACACTTACTCAGATAGTCAAAGAATTCACTGCTCAGGTGCTCTCCATCACGATCTGATCGAAGATCCTTAAAGGATCTACCAAGCTGGTTCTCTACTTCATGTCTGAACTCCTTAAATTTCTCAAAGGATTCAGACTCATGTCTCATCATGTAGACATAACCATATCTACTGAAGTCATCAGTAAATGTGATGAAGTAGTTATACCCTCCTTTAGCTTGTTTATTGAATAGCCCACACACATCACTATGTATGAGATCCAACAAACCTCCTGCCCTCTCACCAGTCTTGGTGAAGGGCATCTTTGTCATTTTCCCTAATAAACAAGTCTCATATGTATCAAGTTCCTCCAAGGAACTCGAATCTAGTAACCCATTTTCATGGAGTTGTTGAATGCGATTCTTGTTTATATGGGCTAATCGACAATGCCGTAGGAAAGCACCAACTGAATCACTCAGTTTGGTCCTTTTAATATTTATGTTACAAATAGAGCTAACCATGTCCAAGACATGCGGACCATTGCACAAAGTACCCTTCCCATAAAACATGTTTGCAAAAGAAAAAGAACATAAGTTCTCTTTTATTTCAAACCTAAATCCTTTCTTTGCCAAGCAAGGAGTGGATACAATGTTTTGGTAAGGGAAGGTACATAATAGCAATTGTCTAGCTTTAACTGAAGTCCAGAAGGCAGGGAGAAAAACTCCTACAGCAACAGCAGCAACTTGTGCCCTGTTACCTATCCGTAGGTCAATCTCTCTAGGCCTTACCGATCTATCCTTTCCGAGCCTTTGCATATTTGTACTCCACATGCGGTATCCAATACCCATGTCATAGGAGTAGAAAGGTTGACTTCGGTAACATAAATACCTGAGCATGAAGACAAGGCCTTGCCTTTCTTCTCCTCATTCTGAAGTTGCAACATGTCCTTCAACATGTGAGGTGGCCCTCCACATGAATAGCACCTATTATTCCTGATCATATCCATCTTTAATTTCAGTTCCTTGGTCAAGCCTTTCAGCTCAACACACTGAATATCAACTTTAGCAGGATTGAGCTCAACCAATTCATCAAAGAGCTGCCTTAGATTAAAATAATTTCAGAGGCACTCTTCGATTCATATCACCCTTTAAATTCAAGTGACATGTTGGTTAGCAACCTCCAAAGTATCAACCTGATGCTTATCATAAGCATCCCTCTCAGCCGCTGAGGCCGAGCATGGAAGTGGCTCAGGAATAAGACGCTCAAGAACATAAAGCTTCCTCTCGAGCTTGAGCACGATTCTCAAGTTCATATACCAATCCAGTAAGTTGGATCCAACCAACTTATCCAGGGTAGATCGCAGTGACCAACTGCTATTGTTCATAGCCATTGTTCTACAACAACCAAGAAACAGCAGATTAGTACTACTTCGAGTCATTTAAACTGGACTTGCCTTTTAAATGACCATGGCTCCCACTATTTTTAATCGAATTGACAACCCACAAAGTCAATCGAGAAATCCAAGATTTCCTAGTGAGATGAGATCCTCATTCCACACAAGGCTTCGCGTCCCACGAGGGTGGGATGAGATGCACAAAGTGACCCATGTTTCCTAAGGTGGGCGCGCCGGCCGATTGCTCCAAGCAATTCCCCTTATTGAGATAGTCCAGGCATTTCATGTCCAGCGAGGGCTGGATACAGCATGAAACCCTAACCTCTCAACGATGCCTCTAGAGTTTCATCATGTGCCTAGCACACATGAAAATCTAGTCAAGTCCATTCCTAACCGTTATGCCCAGGGCCAACGAGTTTCCTTGCGAAGGCACGCCCAGGTTAAAACTGGACTGGGGAAACCATTGCCACCACGCACTTTCTAAAGATAAGTGGGTGTGTCCCACGAGGGTGGAAAACAGTTCACAACTCCACTGATCGATAGCTTAGTGAGGGCTACGCGTTAGAAGGCTACTAGACTTGATATTTTAATTGAGGGTTTTTGTTTAAGGTCTCATCATCTCAGTTTTATCTTATGTCTATCATTACAGGCATGCAATCCTATGGTGATAACATAACAATAAAACATCACAGGCATGCTTTAGCTTTTGTAAAGAAAGCAATAAAAGGATGATGTGATCATAGCCCATTCAAGACATTGAACCAATCCATGCCAAAAAGGGGTTCAACTCTTGACCTAGGATTCAAGCCCCAAGATTAGACCTAGCCTAGCCGACCTCTAGCTCTATCTTCAAGGTTGGCTCCAAGGTCATTCTCCCATGGTTTAGCTCTCAAACCCCAGGGGTACACCCACAAGGTTCGGCCAATGCCATGGTCTTCCTCCAAGGAAGGTGCGCCATTTAGCAAGCCACAAGAGGGATAGCACACAAGCACAAGGCTCGGCCAAACCCTAACTTGCGCCCTCATGCAAGGATGTGCCACCTTTGAAGCTTGTTGCGCCATCATGCAAGGATGCGCAACCAAGCAAGCATGCACCTTGCTCCAAGTAGATGCGCCATCCTAATCTTCTTCTTAGTTAAAAGCAAAAAGAAAAGCGGCACGCAGGCCTCACAAGGATACATCACAGGCATGTTAAGGGGCTTGATATATGACCACAACATCATGCATAATCAAGTACTTACTCATGCAATTCTATATGCTCATGAAAAACATAAAATCTGAAATTTTACTTTTTCATAAAACATGTCTCTCTTCCTTCCCTTCATATCAAAAATCTTTGATTCTAAGTTTCTCTCAGGAGTCTACAAGAGGCATACCGGTTGCCCTCCTTGCAATCCCTAACTTGCTAGGATAAGGGCAATCACCCAGTCCATGCCCTATTCCAACAAGTCTCTCAAGATAGGTCTATCCTACTATGAGAGGAGAAATTTTCTCTTCCACGTATGGGTCTATCCCATCACATGAAGAGAGCAAAGAACCACAAGAAGTTAATTAGAAGTAAGAAACAAGAGACCTACAATTTTTCTACTTAAAGAAAAATCATGCGCCAACATCTATGCAATATGCGAAAATGTAGATATGGCATGTGAGCATGAAAAGCATGAAAGAACATCGTTCGAGGCTCGCAAGTAGCTCTGATACCACTGTTGGGAAACCCCGGGGACATTTTACAATTTTCAGAGCCATGGACATACATTTTACGCAGCGGAAGAATGTCCCCGAAACAGGCTAGTCCCAAAAACCCAGTGAAGATCTCTTACGAGGGGGTCGACACGATGTGATAGTAAGTACCTTTAAGCAATTAGAAGCCGATGTCGATGAAGGCGCCCAAGTGTTCGCCCTCTGCAGTCTCGCACACACGGATTCCTCAAGTTTTCTTCTTCCTCGCCCGGTGCTAGCCTCGGGAAGAAGATCCATGCCTTAGGAGAGTCCTCCAAGCAACTTGCGCCACCACCAAGATGTGATGCGCCAAGGAGATGGAAGGAGAAGAGAACGCCGCAAGCTTTCTTGTTCCTTTGCGCCAAGGAAAGGAAGAGGAGAAGCATGCTTGCGCCCTTGATGGAAGAAGAAGAGCTCTAAGCTCTCCAAGCCGTCGCCCTCTAATGCTTCACGCCTCCAAGGAATTAGCATCATGAAGAGAGGGGGCGGCAAGGGCTTATTTATAGGAGCAAGAGGCGGTTAGGGGAGAATGGTAAGTGTTGACAATTAGGGCATGATTCTAGGAGATTATCCAATCAAATATATTGATTAAATCTCCACTCCCATATGCGCCTAAGACTTTCCAAAGCAAGCATCAGCCATATGCGCCCATATCATGCCATATGAGGCATTAATGCCATCCATGCGCCTAGACCTAGTCAAGGCAATATGATGGATTGCCTAATGTGGCTTGGGCGCAAGTCCTAATCCAATTAGGACTCTAATTATGTTAATAATCAGCCCACAATTGTCAAACACAATCCAATCAATTATCTTGTGTGATTTAATCAAATCCAATTTGATTTAATCACCTAGGAGATACCAAACAAGGCATAGGCGCAAATCCTAGTCCAACTAGAATCCCATATGCGCCTATCCCATTAATTCATCCCCATTATACCCTTCAAGCCTCATAGCCCTTCAATACAACTTATTAGCAAGCCCAACTAAGCAATGGGCCAAGCCCAAAGTCCATTATGCATGTTAACCAAGCTATTGGATCCAATCCAATTTAACCCATGGCTAAATGAGGCTAACCATGGTTAATTTGATCGATATGCCAAAAACGGAAGTTGGCCACAATAAGTTTCTTCCATCTCATCAGGCCCATTGGCGCTGATGAAATCTCCCAAATAGATCAGAGTTATCCAATAACTCGATCTAAAGGCTACCCGATCAATATGAAAACTCGAGTATCAAGGAGTGCGACCCTGTAGGTTCCTCTAACGCTGGCAGTGCTGACCAAAGGTCATCACAAGCAGTGAGTGGCACCTAGCAGTGCATCGCTGCTACCCAGGTTATTGGAATGGATATCGACATCGACATCCCCATCATCGCAACTAGGTACAGATGGATTACAGTCTCTTTGCCGTACTGATATCCGATTGGACAAGTGTGTCACCACTTGTTTTCATCCAATCACATGGCTATGACTAAAATAGGTTCTCACCTGGGTATGGCCATACACTCTCAGTCATAGAACCATAAGGGAGCTCCATGGATATCATACTTCCCTAAGGAAGGGGCAAATCCTATGTCTATCCATTGACCTTCTCATATGGGTCGTGACATGCTCAATGACAACCGTTATGACCTCCCAACTACGGCAAGGTGTTAGGTTGCATCAAAGCAAGTCCCTAACCATATAGAATGGTCAATGACCTCAAGTCAAGGGATCAATGCATCTCCTGTCACTTGTGAGGATAACTCATGACACCAAGTCATAGCCTCACAGCGGGTCTATCCAGTATATCCTCCAATGATACACCCATGTGTCTGCGTTAGCACCACGTGCCTAACCAGCCCACATACCAGTCTCTCAAGTATCAGAGTTGTCCCATATCCACTCAGGTACATCGACTGGGGACTATAGTTCGAGCACAGATCCAATCTGTCTCCAGGGACATTATCATGTAAGTACACAATCGCAGGTGTAGACAAACAATGATAACGACAATGCCAGAAAGATATATATTAATATCAGAGTCAAGTAGTACAAAGATGGACCAAAACTAGGTCCTAGGGCATATACACCAACATAAGATTCAAGCTATAGTAGACTGGCCCACACCTACTTCCATCACTGAGATTAGAAGCTTCCATAGCCTAGCTACTTTCTATAGGCGTTTTATTCAGGGGTTTAGTACTATTGTTGCGCCTATCACAAATTATTTGCAAAAGAAAAATTTTGAATGGACCCCAATGGCAGAAAAGGCTTTCCTGGAATTAAAGTCTAAAATTACTACTGCTCCTGTATTAAGATTGCCTGATTTCAGTAAGGTTTTTGTTGTAGACTGTGATGCCTCTGGGTTGGGATAGGAGGAAAATTAAGTCAAGAGGGTCACCCTATAGCATTTTTTAGTGAGAAATTAAATGACGTAAGGCAAAGATACTCAACCTATGACAAAGAATTTTATGCTGTGATTCAATCATTAAAGCATTGGAGGCACTACCTCATTCACAAAGAATTTATTTTGAATAGTGATCATCAAGCCTTAGTCTATTTGAACAGTCAAACCAAACTCAACCCTAGGCATGCTAAGTGGGTAGAATTTTTACAGCAATATACCTTTGTTTTAAAACATAAAGCTGGAACCCAAAACAAGGTAGCTGACGCCCTGAGTAGGAGGACTTTATTACTGAATACCCTACAGGTGACTATTAATGGATTTGAAAGGTTAAAAGATGAATATTCCGCTTGTCCTGATTTTGGTATTATTTACAAGGAATTAGAAGCCAACCCTCATACTCATGCTGAATTCTTCATCAAGGATAATTATCTTTTTAAAGGGAATAGGTTGTGCATACCTAGGACATCCTTACGTGAGTTCCTAGCTTGGGAGATACATGGAGGAGGGGCAGCAGGACATCATGGAAGGGACAAGACACAGATCCTAGTTGAGGAGCGATTCTATTGTCCCACTTTAGGGAGAGATATAGCTAAGGTGGTAGAGCATTGCATGACTTGTCAAATCTCTAAGACTCAAAAGCATAATACGGGCCTCTATACACCTTTACCTATACCTGAGGGACCATGGCAGGATGTGAGCATAGATTTTGTGATAGGTTTACAGTGCACTAGTTCCCGACACGATTCTATATTTGTGGTGGTAGATCGGTTCTCAAAAATGGCACACTTTACCCCTTGTAGTAAGACTTCTGATGCCTCACATGTTGCTAGACTCTTCTTTAGGGATGTGGTTCGTCTGCATGGGTTGCCTCTCATCATTGTTTCTGATAGAGATACTAAATTTGTTAGTCATTTTTGGAGGACACTTTGGAAATTACTTGGAAACCAATTAAACTTTTCTACTGCTTACCACCCTCAGTCTAACGGTCAAATTGAGGTGGTCAATAGATCCCTTGGTAATATTCTTAGATGTCTTGTGGGAGAGCACCCCGGGAATTGGGATAAATTATTGCCTACTGCTGAATTTTCTTTCAATAGTGCTGTTAACCGAACCACTGGACTTAGCCCTTTTCAAATCAACATAGGGTATCAGCCTAGGAAGCCCATTGACCTGGCTCCTCTCCCCACCCCATTCAAAACTTCTCACTCTGCATTAACTTTTGCTCAGCATATCTTGAAAATTCATAATGAAGTTCAGGACCACATAGCTAATACCACATTGAAATATCAAACTACTGCTAATGAACATAGGAGACATGCATCTTTCAAAGAAGGGGATCTCGTTATTTGCAGGAATAGGAAGGAGCGGCTCCAAGGAGGGAACCATAAGTTACAAGCAAGAGGCATGAGACCCTTCAGAATCAAAAAGAAGATCAATGACAATGCATATGTCTTGGATCTACCAGCGGCCATGGACATTCACCCCACGGTGAATGTAGAAGACCTCACGCTCTACAAGGAGCCATTACCCATTGAAGCGCCAAAAGCAAGAAAGGAAGTCAGCACCATTTTGGAGGAACAGTAACGCTTCACAAAGCAAGGGACAAAGAACTACTACCTGATACAATGGACAGATCACACCGACAGCTGGATGCCTGAAGAAGAAGTACAACTCCTCATTCCGGATATGCTACAGTCCTACAAATTAAATTCTCCGGAGGAGAATTCTCTCAACCCCGGGAAAGCTGATGCAGGGGCATCTAAGACACTACGCCGATCCAAGCGCACCAAAAGGCCACCAATCCGATATGGGCATTAGCTTGATCTCTTATTTTGCACTTTACTTGGACATTATCTTAGCACTTTATTTTGTTTGGAAACTTGTCATTTGCTTTTATGTTCTAGACTAGGATTAGCCTAGGTTTTTTTTTATTTTAAGCATGTTTACTTTCCTAGATTATGTAGTAGGTTGCTTCTAGCCTAGGATTTATATGCACCTGTACTTGCACTACAAGACACCCTAGCTCCTCAACAAGTCAACCTCAAGTCAACATCAAAGTCAATTACCACATCTTCAAAGTCAAAGTCAACTGCCACTTCATCAAGCTCAAGGGTAAAGTCAACTCAGTAGGCCAACACCCCAACCAGTCAACATGAAATTCCAGTCAACATTCAGCCAAGCCACATCCTGCATATGCAAATCAACATGGAAGCCAACCTGTCGACAACCAAGGCATCTCTTCATACAAGCTAGCCAAGTGGCACATGCAGCTCCCATCCAATCAGATTCCCACAAGCAACTTCAATTCATCAATCTTCCATCTCGGCAACCAGCATCTTCGGCCATGGCGCCAGCACACAACTGCCCCTCTCCACAAACGAGAAAGCTCCATAACTCGCCACACATCCAGCATCTTCGGTCATAGTGCCAGCTTCAATGCTTCAAGACCTTCCACCTCCTCAAACGGCTTTCAGCTACACACCCAGTAAAGGAGCTGCCCACCCTACCCAATGAAAAGCTGAACACAATACATAACGTTGAGGACTTGGGGTTTAAAGCCCTTGTATTTTGACACTAGCACTTAGTCTACTCTTTGATGAAAAAAAACAATCTCAGCTTGTGTTAGTGTTTACTGTTAGCTTAGTTTAATTTAGTTAGGTAACGAGTCTCCACCCCTTCCAGCTTCATCCGAGGCTCTTCCTCACTTCCACCGAAAGCTTCCCTTCCACCCTTCACGTAAAGGCTTCTTGAGTGCTTATTGTGGTGTGTAGCGTGGATATCCTGGGGGCTGAAACTTGGTGGAGTCTTGAAGCCTTCAGCTTGGAGTTTGAAGACCTGATCAAGATCCCTTTTAAGGACACTCTTGTTTATAGTTTAGAGGGGACTTGCGTGGGATTGTATACTCCCTCCCCTTGCATCTTCAATTTGTAAAGTCATTTAATCACCCCTTTTATAGCCTCATCGCCCAAAGTCAGAAGCAGCGGGAGCAGGGGGATTCAGAGAAAGGGGTCTTGGCCCCCTTCCCTAAAGGGGGCCGCAGGTAATTCCTAACTGAGTAGGATAAGCATTCCTAAGGCTGCATGCTAGAGTTCCTGTTTGTGATTGCATGCTGGTTACTGTTTCATTGCCTGCGATTGCATACCATCCTAAAATTCCTGATTGCGCATACTTAATCCATCCCTTTAGAGCTACATACCTTAGGTAGGATCTTTGGGAGTTCCGCCCTTCTTCAATATTTAATTGTAAAATATAAATAGGCACGCATATATGATTGAAATAATTAATATATTTGCTAATTTATGTTTATGCAAATTTAATCAAATATTTTGTCCATGCTTGACCAATTTGGCAAAATATATTTAATAGATTTAATCATACCTAGCCTAGGCGTATTCTTTATTATATTTAATATATTTGTATATTAAATTTAATGAAAAATAATCTCTAAGAAGATTGTGCTTGGTCTTGCACTAGTTCTCTTCTCTCATCTCCTGTTATCGCCTCCCCTCTCCTCCTTGGCGTGATGGTCTTGAAGGTGATAACAAATAGAAGATTGTGCTTCAAGGTTAGGACAAGTTGTAGTGCTACCCACTCCTTGTTGCCAACACTTCGCCTTCTCCTTGGCACTAGATCTTGGTGATTAGTGCAAGTTGTCAATTCCCAAGAGGCATGGATCTCACCTCCTGAGGCTAGCACCACTCATGGAGGTTGGAGAGACTTCAAGGAGTCTGCGTGTGAGGACAGGCACTTGCATGTCTTCATCATCGACTAGCTCTAGAATCTGCTCGATAAGATATTACTCTTCACATCCTTCGGTTTTCTCTTGTAAAGGATCCTAGCGTCACGAAATTCTGTTTTGGGCCAATCGCTTTTGCTGTGTTCAAAATTTTAAAATTGGCCCGGGGATTCCAACACCACATCTGTCCCTTATCCACTCAGGTACTTGACTAGGGACATAAGTTTGAGGATAGATACAATCTGTCTCTAGGGACATTATCATGCAAGTATACAAAGATTGCAAATGTACACATAGCATAATAACGATAATGCCAGAATGATATAAAATATCAATATCAAGTAGTACAAAAGATAGACCAACAATGGGTCCAAGAGCATATACACCAACACCTAGGCATCTTATATCGCATAGAGGCATAGAAGTTGACAAGGCTAAAGTTGAAGTTATTGAAAAATTGTCTCCACCGTCCTCTGTCGAAGCAATTCGCAGTGTTTTGGGAAACGCTAGATTTTTTCATCGATTTATTAAATATTTTTCTAAAATTGCTAGGTCACTGACGAACTTGTTAGCTAAGGATGTTGTCTTTCTTTTTGACAGGGACTGCATGGAAGCTTTTGAGAAATTGAAGAAAGCTCTCATCACAGCACCCATCATACAACCTCCAGATTGGACGCTTCCTTGTGAGTTAATGTGCAATGCAAGCGCCCAAGCTATTAGTGCAGTCCTAGGGTAGCACAGAGACAATAAATTGCATGCTATTTATCGTGCCAGCAAGACTTTAGACGATGCACATATTAATTACCTGACCACCGAAGGAGCTTTTGACCATTGCGTTTGCTTTTAATAAATTTTGCTCCTACATTATTAATTCTAAAGTTATTGTTTTTACAGATCATGCGGCAATCAAATATTTGGTGAACAAAAAGGATGTGAAACCCAGATTGACCAGATGGATTTTACTCCTTCAAGAGTTCGATATAAAAATCAAAGACAAGAAAGGAGCTAAAAACCTTGTAGCTGGTCATCTATCCTAGTCGGTTAAAAATAAAGAAAAAGACGTGGAGGAGGATTTAAAAATTAATGACTCCTTTCTAAAGGAACATCTTTTTGCTATTGCAGGATGAGAGACACCATGGTATGTGGATATTACTAATTTTCTTATGTCTAACATTCTTCCTCCTAATCTAATGTCTCAGGGAAAGAAGAAGTTCCTCTCGGATGTTAAGCATTATTTTTGGAATGAACCTTATTTATACCGAAGATGTGCTGATAGTCTATTTAGACAATGCTTACCAGAGGAAGAAGTACCCGATGTACTCTCTCACTGCCATTCATCTCCATATGGAGGACATGCTAGTGCGTCGAAAACTGCATTTAAGGTTCTTCAGCTGGATTTCTATTGGCCAACGATATTCCGAGATGCTAAGAAGTTTATCCAATCTTGTGACAGATGCCAAAGATCTGGTAATATTGCCTGTAGGGATAAGCTGCCTCTACATGATATATTAGAGGTTGAAATTTTTGATCTCCGAGGAATCAATTTTATGGGTCCTTTTCCTACTTCGTGTGGAAAGAAATATATACTTCTCTGTGTTGATTACGTTTCTAAATAGGTAGAGGCATCTGCCGAAGCCACTAATGATTCTCGCATTGTAGCCAGGATGTTCAAAAAATACTATTTTTCCTATATTTGGTGTGCCGAGATTTTTAATCAGTGATGGGGCTCACATTTTATTGAATACCGACTCACATCTCTACTGAAGAAATACAGAGTACACCACAAGATTGCTACACTATACCATCCTCAAATAAGTGGACAAGCAGAAGTCTCTAAGAGATAGATAAAGAGAATTCTCGAGAAGATTGTTTCCGGAGCAAGGAAGGACTAGGCATTGAAGTTAGACGATGCTCTTTGGGTTTATAGGATAGCTTTTAAAATGCCACTAGGTATGTCTCTGTTCTAGCTCATTTATAGTAAATCTTGCCTCTTACCAATGGAACTTGAGCACAGGAACTATTGGGCAGTTAAAAGACTGAATTTTGACATGAAGAGCATTGGTGAAAAAAGGAAATTCCAGCTAAATGAGCATGTAGAAATCCAAAATTCAGCTAATGAGAGTGCTAGTATATATAAAGAACGTACCAAGAAATGGCATGACCAACGCATCCTTAAGAAGGAATTTTATGAAGGGGACAAGGTTTTATTATTTAATTCCAGACTCAGATTATTTCTAGGCAAATTGAGAAGTCATTGGTGAGGTTCCTTCATTGTGCCCAAAGTATTTCCTTATGGTGTGGTTCAAATAGCAAAGGAAGGGCAAGAAAGTTTTAAAGTTAATGGACACCGGATGAAACTTTATTTCGAGCATGAACAAGTTGAAGAAGGGGCAAGTTTAATTCTCTCTGATCCACCAGAACAACCATGATCGCAGCTATGGTCAAGCTAATGACCTTAAACAAGCACTTCTTAGGAGGCAACCCATGTTTCTAACTTTTATAGTTTTGATCGTTGATTTCAATTTTTTTTCTTTAGAATTTAGGGTATTTCTATAGCTTATTTTCTTGATTTTTAATATTGAAAATTCTCAAAATAAATTATCATGTATGCAGGGATACATAGAAAAAAAAAACATATCTATTTAGACACTGATAAAGCATTGATGATCGCGGCTGTGAATACGTTCACGGGCCGTGAAAGCTACGTCTGGGTAAATCGGGAGCTGCGAAAAGGGTCACGAGTCATACACAGTTGCACCCATGGAAACGTTCATGGATCATGAGTAACTTGATAGAGCCGAAGGCAAAGGAGTTTTAAACTTCACAGAAGCGAGTTAGGGTTCACGCCCTCGGTTGTGAACCCTAACCTCTATCGGAATTTCTCTCCTTACGCGACCAAATCCTTTGTCCTACCTCCCTTTGCCTCCGACGATCTCTCACGAGGATCATCTGCCCCGATTGATCGAGAAGGAGCTACGCCAGAGCCAGAATCTCACTAACGAGCTTGTTTCCGTTGCAGGCACATATTTTTGTCGAAACCAAGGAAATCGAAGAAGGAATCCTTTCCAGGTGAAATCTGAGCCACTCTACTTGATCCAAGGAAGTTTAATGCTTGATTTACTTTAGATTTGGCCAACACTAGTGTATTTTGCGGATTTTCACTGAATTTATGGTTGAGCTCACGTTGTTGAATTTTGTCTATTTGCCTACACATATTATTGCCAAATTTTCTTGCTTTCTAAATATTTGATGGCACCAAGGAGACAGATGACTCCAAATTTTATAGTGTTTTTCATACTTAATTAGTAGTATTTTGAACCATAAAGTTACTCTTTTGCTTTATTTTTGTACCTTAATTGCCAAATACTTCGAAATCTACACCACTCTTTATTTTTGATCATTTTCAAGCAAAAAGGTATCATTATCACTGGTTTTCGAGCAATATCAATGCATGAACGAGTTCTAAACATCAAGAGGAGTCTACACAACAAATTTCAAGTCAAAATGGTGCTTCTAGCTAAAATACGGCACTACCGTATTTTCCAGACGAATTCTCACGGTACCGTATTTCTCAGCAGACATTCTTGGGCAAAATACGGTACTACCGTATTTTCCAGATGATCTTTCACGGTACCATATTTGGCAACATTTTTGACCAGAAGGTTTCAGCAGAAATACGGCACTGCTGTGGTCGTTTACACGGTGCCGTATATTCCAACATTTTTGACCATAAACTTTTGGAATAATTACGGCAGTACCGTGAGGTTTTCCACGGTGCCGTATTTTGTGCAAATTCTGACCAGAAGGATTTGGAAAAAATACGGCACTACCGTATTTTTAAGAAAAACTCTCATGGCACTGTATTTTGTGCCCGGAACGGACAGAATAAAATACGGCACCGCCGTATGATTCTTCACGGTGCCGTATTTTGGAACTCAGAATTCTAATTTTTTCGCCCGATTCTTGCAAAGACCATATCTTTTGATCTAGACCTCCAAATTGAGATCCAAAAGAGGCGGTGGACTCGTCTTTATGAGGCAAAAACACAGAAAGTGAAAGGAATGAATTTTATCATGAATCTACAGAGGAATTGAGGGAGAGGTGGAATTGCTAGGGTTCGTCAGTTCTCTACCTACAGACCACCTACAGACCACCTCCGACCACAATTTTTGATAGAGAGCTTCATCTGGTGAAGGAGAACACGCACCTCAAGTTCCAGAGCGTTTGGAGTTGAATCGAAGGAGAAATTGACACAACAGTGGTGACGGCACTGTTCAAAGTAAATTACGGGCTGTAATTTCATTACAGCCCTATTTTGTAATCTTTCTTCCCTCTTTTCGATTCCTTATCACTCTGAGAATATGTTTTATTGTAATCCTTTTATCATGGTAGCTTAATCTTTTTATGGGACATGGGGGTGTAATCTCTTTGTTTCTTAATGGCTAGAAAACCCTAATTTTGTCAAACTGATTTTATTATGATAATTTTACTCTTGTGATTGATTGTTCTTTAATTCTCCTTTGTGTCTTAAATATCAGCATATTTTAGAGTTTTGCAAAATAGACCGAGAGGTTGATTGTTTGAAATTCGGAACCCTAGGAATCGTTGAGTTTGGAACTACCGTAAGAGATTAGGTTGCTCTTCGAATTCTAATTTTTAGAAAGCTATAATGCCTTGTTGAATTTCTGATACTTTGGATTGAGTTAATGTGTAGACTTGATTTGATATTGCAAGAGATTGAGTATCGAGTCGTTGGAAACCCTTGAGTAAAACTAGTGTTGAGACTCAGATGCATGAGAGTGATCTTTGAGTTTCCACTTGAAGTGATCAACCCAGAATTCGGATAAACGAGAGTGATCCTCGAGTTCTTAGTTGATGATTTACTTATTCTCAGCATTGAATAGATCTTGCATGAGAGTGGGGATCGGTTCTTTGTATGGTTGTCTGCGCGAGAGCGAGACAATTTATTTAAAAAGTAAATTTTACCTTTATCATAATAGAATTAGATTGACAAATACTTATCTTAATATAGTCATTAGAAATTAAAGTAGATGAACCCCTAGTCCCAATTTCCTCTCTGATATTTTCTCCGTGTTCTTTTCTATAGTTTGATTCTCTATTTTTCGATTGTCTAGCTAGCGAGAAATCAATTATTCAGTACTTGACAACAAGGTCTCTGTGGTTCGATATTTTTATATTACTTCGAGTATCCGTGCACTTACGGACACAACAAGTTTTTGGCGCCGTTGCCGGGGACCTTGGTTTTGTCGATATTGAAGATATCGAGATTATTACTAGACTAGGTTTTATTTACTATTTTTTTCTGTTTATTTTCTATTTTCTTGAAATCACTTGATCTATCTGCTTTGCATGCACAGGAATCATAGGTCAGGACCACTTGTACATTTTGATCCTGAGATAAACAAGACTCTGAGACTGCGAAAGAGATTGAGATTTGAGGAGACACAAGTTGTAGAAGAAAAAGAAGAAGAATCCATCATGGCTGAAAGAAGGACATTGCATGACTATGCAGCCCCAAATACACAAGGAATTCATTCCAGCATCACTAGGCCTGGTATAGATGCGAACAACTTTGAGATCAAGCCAGCGTTCTTATCGATGATTCAATAGAATCAGTTTGGAGGATCTCCTTTGGAAGATCCAAACCAACACTTATCCCTTTTCCTTGAATTCTGTGACACCACAAAGATTAATGGTGTATCTGACGATGCCCTCAGACTAAGCTATTTCCTTTTTCTCTCAGGGACAGAGCAAAAGCCTGGCTTCATGCACATCCAACTGGAACGTTCACTACTTGGGAGCGCTTGGCAAATGCCTTCTTGAAGAAGTACTTTCCTCCCAGTAAAATGATCCAGTTGAGGAACCAAATCACAGGCTTTGCCCAGAGAGACAGAGAATCGATGAGTGAAGCATGGGAGCGCTTTAATGAGCTCCAACGGAAGTGCCCCCACCATGGAGTGGAAGACTGGATTTTAATTCAGACTTTCTACAATGGTTTGCTTTACAACACATGCTTAACGGTTGATGCTGCTGCAGGGGGAGCTTTGATGAACAAGACGGTTGATTCAGCCCATGCCTTGATTGAGGAGATGGCGTTAAACCACAACCAGTGGGCTTCCGAGAGAGGAGTGCTTTATCGGCCTCCTCAAGGTAAGAACGATGGTGATGGTTGGCGCTCTCTTGCAGAAAAGGTAGACTCGTTATGTAACCGTTTTGATTCTTTCCAAATGCAAACCGCTGCTATATCTTCTGTTGTTTGTGAGGTTTGTGGGAACAATGGGCACCATGCTAGAGAGTGTAAAATCATTATTGATAAGGGTGAGGAACAAGTGAATGAAGTAGGGGATTATAATCAAGGTAGATCTAATGACCCTTACTCCAATACCTACAACCCTGGTTGGCGCAACCATCCTAACCTATCTTGGAAAAGTAACAATCAAACTAGTGGGCAAAATGATAATAGGGGGTATAACCAGAGACAGTCAAACTAGAGTCAACCCCAAAAATCTAGTTTAGAAGAGATGTTTGAGAAATTCATGGGTAATCAGATGAACAAAAATGATGAGATTACAGAAACCCTTAAGCAGATAAACTCTAGGTTGGACGGTGTTGTTGCTCATAACAAGATGTTAGAAACTCAGATAGCACAACAGGCTAATACACCATATAGACCCCTAGGGAAATTACCTGCAAAACCTGAACCTAACCCTAGGGAATATTGCAATGCTATCACAACAAGGAGTGGAAAACAATTGGATGATCCTAGGGAGTCTCTTGATGATGATGAGGTAGAGCCAGACTTGAACTTAGTAGTGAACCAGTTTTGGAATCACAACCTGCACATAAGCAGTCCCAAACCAGTTTGTCACCTCACAAGGGTGATGAACCTAGAGGTGATTTGCCATGTCAGGTTGATGATTCTAAAACTAGTTCACCACCACCATATAGCCCACCTATTCCTTTTCCCCAAAGGATTGTGCAAGCTAAGTTAGATAGGCAGTTTGGGAAATTTTTGGAGGTTTTGAAAAAGTTGTATATTAATATTCCTCTCACTGATGCTATTTCTCAAATGCCTACATATGCAAAATTTTTGAAATAAATTTTATCTAACAAGAGAAAAATATAAGATTATGGCACTGTTGCTTTAACTGAAGAATGTAGTGCCATCATTCAAAACAAGCTGCCACCCAAATTGAAAGATCCAGGTAGCTTTTCTGTCCCCTATTCTATTGGGAGTGTTACTTTCGACCGAGCCTTATGTGATCTCGGTGCTAGTGTTAGTCTAATACCTCTGTCTGTGTGTAGGAAACTGAATATTGGAGAGCTCAAACCAACCTCAATGTCTTTGCAACTTGCTGATTCATCAGTAAAGCATCCGGTTGGTATTTTAGAAAATGTTTCTGTTCAAATTGGTAAGTTTTTCATACCTGCTGATTTTATAGTGCTGGATATGGAGGAAAATTCAAAAAACCCTATTATACTTGGTAGACCATTTTTGGCCACAGCTGGAGCTCGCATTGATGTGAAAAAAAGGAAAATTGACATTTGATATTTGTGGTGATTTAATTGAATTTGACTTAACTAATTCTTTAAAAAGGGCATCACACTCAGGGACATGTTGTAGCATAGAAACCGTTTATGAGGAGGTTATTTGTGACATGCATATTTTATTTGAAGAACCTTCTGAATTTGATACATTTTCTGGGTGTGTTAATCAAGAATTTCAGGAAAGGGCAGCAAAGAAGAAGAAGCGACGAAGGAGGAAAGGAATATCAAAATTGACTGAAGAAGTAAAAAGGCTCATAAATAAATTTGGATATTGTTTCAAGTTTGAGCCTTATGTTCTTGAAAGCCATGAAAAAAACACTGAGCAATCATTATGGCGACTGAAGACACGGTCACGATCAATTCCAAGTGTTCAATGGTCAAGCTAATGACCGTTAAATTAGCGCTTCTTGGGAGGCAACCCAAGCACTTTTACTCTAGCTTATTTTTTAGTTTATTTTTGTTTTTTTTACTTAGCACTAATTCTTCTTTTCTTTTTGTAGGTGAAAATTAATTTTTGTCAAAAAAAAAAACTCTAGTGGTGCGAACCCGAAGACACAGAGGATGATTGGGTCTAACACAGACTAATAGACCTTTGTGAGTATTTTCTTCCTACTTATTTGCATTCCATCCTTTATATTTTTCTGATAATTCATGTGTTCAAATGGAAGATGAATACTTCAAACTTCTTGTGCTCACATGCCACGGATCCTCGCCTTTTAATTTTATTGATAGATATTTCGATTTGGTTGTGTTGACACAATATGATGATGATGTGTAGAAGGATTTTTCTGAAAATACTACAAACACCATGCCAAAATTTTTAACGAATTATCATGCAAATTGGAAATAGATTTTATATGTTGAATTTATTTCTCTGATATAATCTATTTGTTGGAAATTTTTCATTAATTGATGCATGAAATTCTAGGTAAATGCATTATTTAGTGAATGCAATCTTGAAGTGAAATAATTCTTTTGAATAAAATGAGCATATTTGCCCATGTTATTGAGTTGATATCAACTGATTAATCTAGTTAATCTTTATAATCTTTTATGTTATTTGTTGGGAAAAAGAGATCCAAATCCATGAGAAAGGATGACTCCCCTACTTGGCACTGTAAAAAATTAACAGTGGGACCTAAAGACATGGGTTGAAGTCCACAAAAAGAAAAAGAATAACTCCTCTTCTTGGCATTGTGTTCACAATGGTACCTAAGACAAGAGTTGAAGTTCATTGCAAAAGCGTGTGTCTATGTAGATGCTGAAGGTCCCCTTAGACAAGGGGGCGAAACCCTAGATAGGCGCATGTTATATTTTAAGCAGCGGAAAGGGGGTTTCTTGGGATCTTTTCAATGCATGTAATATAATCAACTTAAATCGATTGTATACAAGAGATAGAACCATACCAATGCCATTTGTTGGATGGCATCTAGGAAGAAGAAAGTGAAGTCGCTTTCCTCCAAACGGTTCGCACACAAGAAGATCTATGCGCTTACTCCCTTCGGTACACCTTGTGCTAGCAAAGTTCCTTGGTGTCTTTGTTCGTGTGAGAAGGGAAGAAGAACGTCTTGCTTGCCCAGTCCTCGACTCTCCAAAGCGTGAAGAGGAACTTCCACGAGAGGAGGCGACGGGAAAAGGAGTGAGGCGACAAGAGATGCGCTCTACCCAAAACATGGAGGCGTGGTTGCTAAAAATAGCCAACCTTACTCTTTCATGCGATCATGTGTTCATGCGCTCATGAACCAATCGCATTTTCCTCTCCCCTCTTTGAACCAAGCGCTCATATCATGAGCCGGTTCAACTAGGTCTGGTTCATAGACCAATTAACCCAAGCAATTAGTCCAGATCACATTAAACCCTAAGGCTCTTGATCTGACCGTTGATCTCTTGATGCTCCTGATCTCACTGATCTAGCATCCATTCTCTCGATCGAAGCTTACCGATCTCAAGCCCTAATCAATCAAACATGATTAGACCAGATCTCACTCACAATCAGAGATTAAATCCCTTTAAACTGAACCCAAATAATTCAGTCCACACGATCTGACTTAAGTAAGCCATATCATCAAATTGTGCGACCCTAAGGGTTTCCTTTAAATGTCGGTAACGATAACATACGTTATCACGATCAGTGAGGGGTATCTAGCAACACATCACTGTCTCCCGATATAAAGGAAAGAGTCTTCCAAGACTACACCCAAATCACAGCACAAGTGTGAATCCAACTCACAAGGCATGCATATTTCCTTTGCCACTGGATGTTCTTATTGGACAAGCGTGTCAAGCTTGTAATTCCAATATGATGAGCATGATTAAAACAGATGAACACAGTCACTTGGGTATGGCCATACACTTTCTCAATCATCTCATCCAGGGGGCCCCTTTAGAACATCACACTCCAATTAAGGAGACGGCAATCCTATATCTATCACTAGTGCCCTAACCTGATTCAAGCTCACCATCCAAGATAGTCAATAATCATTATGTTTCAAATGATATTGAACTACCTCAAAACAATGACAATCATCATTTAGAAAACACAAGTGATCTCAAGTCAGAGGAAATGTGCCACTTGTTACATTCAAGGATTATTCATATTGTGACAACCAATTGAATATCCTAGTAGGGTCTGTCCAGTACATCCAATGTACCCATGAGTCTACATCTTATTCCATGCTCGAAGCATCCTATAAGATTAGAGCACATATTAGTCTCAATCATATCAAGGCTGTCTCATGTTCACCAAGATATCTCTACTAAGGACTTTACAGCATGTCAGCCCAGCTGAACAGCTTTGAGACATTATTCAGAAGTACACTTATTGCAGCAGATAATATAACAAACTGAATAACAACCATGCCTTTATAAACATAAGAGTTTATTACATGATACTGATACAATCCCAAGGCCTCAAACATTAGCCTTAAGGGCATACCCCAACAGATGCATGCCAAGAGAGAGCTCCTTTGACATTGACTCCTCTGTCTCAAGAAAATTCTTTCTACCTATAAGATATGAGTTCTATTATGTGTGGTTATGTGACCAACATACTCTAAATTCGTCATTGGAAAAAGGGTGGTAATCGATTTAGAGAATGTCAAGGACAAATAAAAAAAAATGAGTGAAAAAAAAAGATTTGGAGATCCTATTCCTGTAAACAAAAACATATTGGATGAAAATCTCAAAAACAAGATTAATTCATGAAGTTGAAATTCTATTACCATGCATGTTGCGAACTTTTATTTAATTGAATTATTGAGTCTTAAAGATTAATTTTAGAAGACGATGTATTTACTTGAAAATTTTGTGTGAGATTGATAAAATTTTCTATGAATGATTATATTCTAGAAATTTATTCGTCATATGAAAATTTATGTTCCAATACTCGGTATTGCTTTCTTTATTTGCTTGAGGACAAGCAAAGTTTGAGCCTTATGTGTTTGATGACTCCAAATTTCATAGTGTTTTTCATACTTAATTAGTAGTACTTTGAACCATAAAGTTACTCTTTTGCTTTATTTTTGCACCTTAATTTCCAAATACTTCGGAATCTACACCACTCTTTGTTTTTGATCATTTTCAGGCAAAAAGGTATCATTATCACTGGTTTTCGAGCAATATCAATGCATGAACGAGTTCTAAACATCAAGAGGAGTATATACAACAAATTTTAAGTCAAAATGGTGCTTCTAGCTAAAATATGGCACTACCATATTTTCCAGACAAATTCTCACGGTACCGTATTTCTCAGCTGACATTCTTCGGCGAAATACGGTACTATCGTATTTTCCAGACGATCTTTCACGGTACCGTATTTGGCAACGTTTTTGACCAGAAGGTTTCAGCAGAAATACGGCACTGCCGTGGTCGTTTACACGGTATCGTATATTCCAATATTTTTGACCAGAAACTTTTGGAATAATTACGGCAGTTGTTGGTGTGTATGCCCTAGGACCTAGTTTTGGTCAACTTATGTACTACTTCACATTGATATTTATATATATCATTCTGTCATTGTCGTTATCATTGTTTGTCTACACCTGCGATTGTGTACTTACATGATAATGTCCCTGGAGACAGATTAGATCTGTGCTCAAATAATTATCCCCAGTCGATGTACCTAAGTGGATATGGGACAGCTCTGGTACTTGAGAGACTGGTATGTGGGCTGGTTAGGCACGTGGTGCTAACGCAGACACATGGGTATATCATTGGAGGATATACTAGATAGACCCGCTATGAGGATATGACTTGGTGTCATGAGTTATCCTCATAAGTGACAGGAGATCCATTGATCCCTTGACTTGAGGTCATTGATCATTCTATATGGCTAGGGACTTGCTTTGATACAACCCAACACCTTGCCGTAGTTGGGAGGTCATAACGGTTGTCATTGAGCATGTCACGACCCATATGAGAAGGTCAATGGACAGACATAGGATTTGCCCCTTCTTTAGGGAAGTATGATATCCATGGAGCTCCTCTATGGTTCTATGACAGAAAGTGTATGGCCATACCCAGGTGAGAATCTGTTTTATAAATAGCCATGTGATTGGATGAAAACAAGTGGTGACACACTTGTCCAATCGGATATCAGTTCAGCAAAGAGACTGTAATGCATCTGTACCTAGTTGCGATGATGGGGATGTCGATGTCGATATCCATTCCAATGACCTGGGTAGCAGCAATGCATTGCTAGGTGCCACTCACTGCTTGTGATGACCTTTGGTCAGCACTGCCAGCGTTAGAGGAACCTACAGGGTCGCACACCTTGATACTTGAGTTCTCGTATTGATCGGGAAGTCTTATGATCGAGTTATTGGATAACTCGGATCTAATTGGGAGATTTCGTCAGCGCCAATGGTGTTGGGGTATGCCCTTAAGGCTAATGTTTGAGGCCTTGGGCTGTTATCAGTATCATGTATAAACTATGTATATGTTTATAAAGGCAATTGTTGTTATTCAGATTGTTGCATTATCTGCTGCTGTATGTATACTTCTGAATAATGTCTCATTGGTGTTTCAGCTTGGCTGACATGCAGTATTGTCCTTAGTCGAGATATCTTGGTGAACATGAGACAGCCTTGATATGATTGAGACTAATATGTGTTCTAATCTTATAGGATGCTTCGAGCATGGAATAAGATTTAGACGCATAGGTGCATTGGATGTACTGGACTGACCCTACTTAGGATATTCAATTGTTTGTCACAATGTGAATAAATCCTTATAAGCAAGCAAGTGGTATACTCCCTCTGACTTGAGATCACTTGTGTTTCTAAATGATGATTGGCATTGTTTTGAGGTAGTTCAATATCATTTGAAAGATAATGGTTAAGGATTATCTTGGATGGTGGGCATGACTCATGTTAGGACACTGGTGATAGATATAGGATTGCCTCTCCTAGTTGGAGTGTGATGTTCTAAAGGGCCCCCTGGATGAGATGGTTGAGAAAGTGTATGGCTATACCCAGATGACTATGTTCATCTGATCTAACCATTCTCATCATGTTGGAATTACAGGCTTGACAGGCTTGTCCAATAAGAACGTCCAGTGGCAAAGGGAACATGTATGCCGAGTGAATTGGATTCACACTTGTGCTATGGTTTGGGTGTAGTCTTGGAAGACTCTTTCCTTCATATCGGGAGACAGTGATGTGTTGCTAGATACCCCTCTCTGATCGTGATAACGTAAGTTATCGTTACCCCGGCATTGAAGGAAACCCTTAGGGTCGCACAATTTGATGATATGGCTTACTTGTGTCAGATCGTGTGGACTGAATTGTTCTGGTTCAGTTTAAAGGAATTTAAACTCTGATTGGAAGTGAGATCTGGTCTGATCATGTTTGATTGATTAGGGCTTGAGATCGGTAAGCTTCGATCGAGAGAATTGATGCTTGATCATAGAGATCAAGAGGGTCGAGAGATGTGTGGTTAGATCTTGAACCATTTGGTTTAAAGAGATCAAGACCATGGTGGGTTCGATTTGGTCTTTGAACCAAAAAGAATTGAACCGGTTCACTTGGTGAACGCATGGTTCAATTGAGAGAGGAGTTATCGATGGCTTCAAGTGGAGTTAAACATGGGGTTATGGACTTACTATTTTTGGAAGCCGTTTTCTTTGAGAAAATGCCCCCACGTTCGAACGCCTATCTCTCTCTCGCCCCCTCTCCTCTCGTGTGGATGATCTTCACGACAAGAGGAAGTTCGGCCAGCAAAAGGGAGAAAGACATCTCCTCAAACACGATCTAGGACTCCTTGGATCTTTGCTAGCACAAGGAATACAAGGAAGAAGTCATCATCTTCTTGTGTGCGATTTCCTTTGGAGAAGAGCCGCTCGCCCTTTCTTCTTCCAAGTCGCCACTCGATCAATGGCAATGGTAACGCATTTTTTATGGTTGCTCATATTATCTTGCCTCTCGATCCTATCAAACCTAGTTTTTTCGCCTATGCAAGATCTCCTAGATGCGCATGTGCACTAGGGTTTGACCTTCAATTGGTATCAGAGGTAGGGTTTTTGGCTTGATATATATGATCGCCATCTTGTTGTGATCCATGTTTGTTTTATGCGTTGGATAGATCTTCATGATGTCATGCGAAAATACATGCTATATGTTAGATGTAAGCTTGCGCATGTAATGTTTGTTTGCGCTCTTCATGATAGTTTTCAACCAAAATATTATCATGCGCGCCCCCTCATTTAGATCTATCTAAGCGCCTGCTTTAAACTCTTAGACGGGTTAACAGGGTTGAAGACGTTAGTCAAGTCTGGACCCAACAGCCTAATCAGACCATCTGACAGCCTAGATGGGTCGACCAGATAGCACCTGTGCGCAAGCATAACAGGTGGCTATAGGTCGACTACAGAAGGGCGTGTAGCGATGTCTGATTGAGGCGCCTAGTGAACGATCATGATTTAGGCCCGGGGTCACACCCGCTTGCCAGAAATCATGTGGGACGTTCAGCCCTTAAGGCATGCATAGTTTACCATCAGGTCGACGCAAGTCAGTTATGACTGGGTGCATGCAAGGGCAGTGGGTCTGACTTGGTCTGATGAGTGGATGCCTGTTAATGGACCGTTGTAAGGTAGTAGGGCACATAAGGAAATAAAATTGATGCCATGGGTATTTCAAAAATTTTATTTTCTGTTTGGATCACATGTATGCATGTTTGACATGTTCATTGGGTGTTTATTTAATCTTATGTGGGCTGCCCTTATTTTTTGGTGTGCTGTGCTGGGGCCTGCGTGCCTGGAATTAATTTATAAATTTTACTGTGATCTGCGAATCACACTTTAATTTATGAAAATGTATATTTGTTGGGGTATGCCCTTAAGGCTAATGTTTGAGGCCTTGGGTTGTTATCAGTATCATGTATAAACTCTATGTTTATAAAGGCAATGGTTGTTATTCAGGTTGTTGCATTATCTGCTGCCATATGTATCCTGCTGAATAATGTCTCAAATGCTGTTCAGCTAGGCTGACATGCAGCTTTGTCCTTAGTCGAGATATCTTGGTGTACATGAGACAGCCTTGATATGATTGAGACTAATATGTGTTCTAATCTTATAGGATGCTTCGAGCATGGAATAAGATGTAGACTCATGGGTACATTGGATGTACTGGACTGACCCTACTTAGGATATTCAATTGCTTGTCACAATGTGAATAATCCTTATATACAAACAAGTGGCATATTTCCTCTGACTTGAGATCACTTGTGTTTCTAAATGATGATTGGCATTGTTTTGAGGTAGTTCAATATCATTTGAAACATAATGGTTATAGACTATCTTGGATAATGAGCATGAGTCATGTTAGGGCACTAGTGATAGATATAGGATTGCCGTCTCCTTGTTTGGAGTGTGATGTTCTGAAGGGGCCCCCTGGATGAGATGGTTGAGAAAGTGTATGGCCATACCTAAGTGACTATGTTCATCTGATCTAACCACTCTCATCATATTGGAATTACAGGCTTGACACGCTTGTCCGATAAGAACATCCAGTGGCAAAGGAAACACATATGTCAAGTGACTTGGGTTCACACTTGTGCTGTGGTTTGGGTGTAGTCTTGGAAGACTCTTTCCTTTATATCGGGAGACAGTGATGTGTTGCTAGATACCCCTCACTGATCGTGATAACGTAAGTTATCGTTACCGACATTTAAAGGAAACCCTTAGGGTCGCACAATTTGATGATATGGCTTACTTATGTCAGATCGTGTGGACTGAATTGTTTTGGTTCAGTTTAATGGGATTTAAACTCTGATTGTAAGTGAGATCTGGTCTGATCATGTTTGATTGATTAGGGCTTGAGATCGGTAAGCTTTGATCGAGAGAATTGATGCTAGATCGATGAGATCAAGAGCATCAAGAGATGAATGGTTAGATCTTGAGCCTTATGGTTTAATATGATCTAGACCAATGCTTGGTTTGATTTGGTCTTTAAACCAAATGAGATTGAACCGGTTCATCAAGTGAACGCTTGGTTCAAAGAGGAGAATGTTGCGACTTGTTCACTTTGCGTGAACGCTTGAACACATTGACGCTTTACTATTTTTGGAAGTCATGCTTTCCAAAATAGGGAGCACGCCTCACGTTCGAGAGCATTGCTCTATTCTCGCTCGCAACTTCCTCTTGTCGCCTCTCTCCTCTCGTGTGGTGAGTCTTGACGCTCAAGGAGGATTCGGCCTAGCCAAGAGATCATCTCATCTTCCCTTCAAGCGATCAGGAGACTTGGAGATCCTTGCTAGCACAAGGAACAACAAGGAGAAAGCCATTTCTCATCTTGTGTGCGGCACCTTTGGAGGAGAGCCACATTGCCCTCTAGCTTCCAAGTCGCCATCCAAGCAATGGCATTGGTATGATCCCCTTCTTGATCTATACAATCTTTAAGTTGATCTATGTTCATACATGCGATCCTAGGAAACCCTAGATTCCGCCTTGAGAAAATTTTATATCTGCATGATTAGGGTTCCGCCCCCTTTAATGGAACTTTCAATTGGTATCAGAGCCAGGTTCATGTATGAATCATATGATTGCTTATTGTGATCCTTGTTTGCGCTTATGAATAGATCTAAATGACATGCGAAAACACATGATAGATGATCATGTGAAAATAGATGTATGCTTTACATTGGCGCATGTATATTGTTGGCGCATGTTGTAGTTTTTGATCAAACTCTTTTACTTGCGCGCATCCATTAGATCTAAGCGCCTACTTGAAAAACTTAGACGGGTTATTAGGGTTGAAGTCATCGTCCAGTATAGACCCAACTGTCTGATCAGACCATCTGACAGCCTAGATGGGTCGACTAGATGGCACCTATGCGCAAGCATGTGGTGGCTATTGGTCGACTGCAGAAAGGCATGTAGCGATGTCTGATTGAGACAACCAGTGAACGCTCATGATTAAGGCCCGGGGTCACACCCGCTTGCCAGAACTCATGAGGGACATTCAGCCCTTAACGCATGCATTGTTGACCATGAGGTCGACTCAAGTCGGTTATGACTTGGTGCATGCAAGGTCAGTGGGTCTGACTAGGTCTGATGAGTGGATCCCTATTAATGGACCGTTGTAAGATAGTAGGGCACATAAGGAAATAAAATGAAGCCAATGGGTTTTTCAAAAATTTTATTTTCTTGATTGGATCACATGAAGTTTGTATAACAATAATGATTGTCTATTTAATCTTATGTGGGCTGCCATTTTAATGTGTGCTGTGCTGGGGCCTGCGTGCCTGGATTATTATTTGTAAATTATTTATTGTGATCTGCGCATCACATTTTTAATTAATTTATAAAGTGTAATTGACCTGCGTGTCAATCATGTCTAGATAGATTAAATTGTAATTTAATCAGACATGAGCACAGAGCACACATGGCAGAGGCGCATGCAGCAAGTGGCTTCACCAGTGGGAGGTCTAGGGTTTGACTCTAGGACAGGCGCATTTTACCTGGTGGGCGCATCTTAGCTGCACAGGGCGCTTGGGCCCGGGCTGGGCCAGATGAGTTTCAAAAGGACCCATGAAGAGCTCAAGTGAAGACTTAAGTTAATTAAGGTCTTACTTAGGCTTAATGGGCTTTTACCACATAAGATCATCATGCTTTTAATTTACTGTTTAAGTAATTTAGTAACTGCATGATTTATTCTTCTGCTATCACCATAGGATTTGTATGATAGTAAGAAGATAAAAGGACCGTTAAAATCCAACGTTAAATATCAAGCACGTAAGCCTTCTGACGCGAAACCTCACTGTTCTGACTATCGTTGGGGCCGTGTTGTACCCACTCAGTGGGCACGCCCATCTATCTTCAGACGGTGTGTGATTACACCTGCGTGTTACAGAGAAGGGATTTATCGCTTCTCGTTGCTCAGCATAGCACGTGGTGGTCCAGGGAGTAGGTCGGGTCAGCTTGACCATGTGGGTTACATATTGAGCATATGGTAGCTATATGGAGGCAGCCATCTGTGGGATCAGAGACTGTGTTGTACCAACTCAGTTGGCACAGTCTGCTGGATTGCCCAGATGAAGGGGAATCGCACGGGTTGGCGATTGGCAGGGATTGCCTACCAGAGATTAGTGCTTGTACTCTCTGTGCATCTTATCTCGCCTGAGCGGGACGCGGAGACCAAGTATGAAATCTGGATCCCATCTCACTAAAAGAGTTTTACTCTTTCGGGCTGTTTTGCTGGATTTTTCAGCCAGATAAAATAGTGAGAAAAGAATCATTCTTAAGTCCTGAATTGATTCTAACATTGATACTGACCTTGCTGTTCTTGCAATGTTGTAGATTACTACAGCAACGAACACCACAGCGTTCAATGTGCGATCCCTACTGGAAAGGGAGAAGTTTGCTGGGCCAAACTTCTCAAACTGGTACGGACACCTTAAGATTGTTCTTAAGGCTGAGAGGAAACTGTATGTCCTCGAGACGGCAATACCGCCTCAACCCGCTGCGAACGCCGCAAGGGCGGTTCGGGAAGCTTATGAGAAGCATGTCAATGATAGCATTGATGTCGCTTGCCTTATGCTTGCGTCTATGATGCCAGAGCTTCAGCGTCAGCATGAAGATTTATCTGCTATTGAAATTATAGCAAATCTCAAGATGCTGTATGCTGCACAGGCAAGGACTGAACGCTATAACTTGACGAAACTTTTCTTTCAGAGCAAACTGACTGAAGGGAGTCCAGTGGGAGCTCACGTGCTCAAGATGATTGGGTACAAAGAAGCTCTAGAGAAACTGGGACACACCATCAATCAAGAGCTTGTTGTAGACATCATCCTGCAGTCTCTCCCGGCCTCTTTCGATCCATTCATTATTATTTTTAATATGAACAAGATCGACTGTACGCCGGCAGAGTTACTGAACATGCTCTTGACTACAGAGCAGACTCAGTCTCGTGAGAAGGGAAAGCCTTCATCCTCTGTCCTAATGGTTCCTTCAAGGAACAAGAAGAAGGGGAAGAAGGGCAAAGCCCCTATCAAGAGCTACAACAAGGCTCTAAAGCAAAAGATTAAGCGGTCAAAGGAATACAGATGTTTCCATTGTGGCCAGCTGGGTCACTGGAAAAAGGACTGTAAAGCGCTCCAAGGAGATAAGAAGGGAAGCAACCCTTTCGCTTCTGGCTCAGGTATTTTTGTGACTGAAGTCATGCTATCTTCTTCTATTTCATGGGTGTTAGACACTGCATGTGGAGTTCACATTTGTTCAAATGTACAGGAACTCAAGAGAAGAAGACAGGTGGGACAGCATGAGGTGGACCTACGAGTAGGAAACGGGGCACGGGTTGCTGCTGTTGCTGTAGGAGTATATCACATCTCTTTACCATCTGGTCTTGTATTAGAACTGGACAATTGTTATTTTGTACCGAGCATAACTAAGAATATTATCTCTATTCCTGCTCTTGTCAGGAAAGGGTTTTCCTTTGAATGCAAAATTTCAAAGTGTTATATTTCTTTTGATAATATTGTTTATGCTACTGGGTCGATTAACAATGGGTTATTCATGTTGGACATGGAATGTTCTATACAGCAGATTGATATTAAGAAAGCCAAGTATTCTGATGACAGCACCTTGTTATGGCATAGTCGTTTAGGCCATATTAACAAGAAGCGCATTAAGCGGTTGCATGATCATGGACTGCTGGGATCATTCTCCTATGAGGAGCTTGATACATGCAAAGCTTGTTTAATGGGTAAAATGACGAAGTCTCCTTTTTCTAATAAAGGTCAAAGGGCTTCAGGTTTACTTGACCTCATTCACAGTGATGTGTGTGGGCCATTTAGTAAACATGCTAGAGGTGGCTATTCATACTTCATTACCTTTACTGATGATTTCAGTAGGTATGGTTATGTCTATCTAATGAGACATAAGGGTGAATCTTTTGACAAGTTCAAAGAGTTCAAGAATGAAGTACAAAATCAGCTAGGCCGAAATATCAAGGCACTTCGTTCAGATCGAGGTGGAGAATACTTGAGTCATGAGTTTACTGACTATCTGAAGGAGTGTGGGATTATCTCACAGCTCACTCCGCCAGGAACACCGCAATGGAATGGTGTGTCCGAGAGGAGAAATAGAACCTTACTGGATATGGTTCGTTCTATGATGAGTCAGGCTACTCTACCTTACTCCTTTTGGGGATTTGCACTGGAAACAGCTGCAAAGGTACTAAACCGAGTGCCATCCAAGGCCGTTTCAAAGACTCCATATGAGTTATGGTATGGGAAACAGCCGAGCTTGACATTTATTAAGATCTGGGGTTGCGAGGCTTATGTCAAAAAGCTCACCTCTGGGAAACTAGAGAGCAGATCTGAGAAATGTATCTTTGTCGGTTACCCTAAAGAAACTAAGGGTTATTATTTCTACGATCCCAAAGAGAACAAAGTATTTGTTGTTTGGACGGCTATTTTTCTTGAGAAGGAATTTCTTCTGCAAGAGGCCATGTTGGGAAACCCCGGGGACATTTTACAATTTTTCAGAGACACATACATACATTGCACAGCGGAAGAATGTCCCCGAAACAGGTCCGTCCCAAAAACCCAGTGAAGATCGCATGCAAGGGGGTCGACACGATGAGTTAGAAAATACCTCAGAGCAAGATGAGGTCGATGTCGTGATAGGCGCCCAAGCGTGCGCCCTCTGCAGTCTCACACACACGGATGCCTCGAGTCCTCTTCTTCCACGCCCGGTGCTAGCCTCGGGAAGAAGATCCAAGCCTTAGGGAGATGCTCCAACCACCTTGCGCCACCAAGAGAGAAAGATGCGCCAAGTGGTAAGGAAGGAGAAGCTTGCGGCCACTTGATGGAAGAGGAAGAGATTGCGCCAATGCTCCTTGCTCTCGCTCCCTTCTTAAGTTCACGCCTCCAAGGATGAATCATCTAAGAGGGGGCGGCTAGGGTCACATATATAGGGCAAGAGGCGATTAGGGCAAGGGCTAGGATCATGACAAGTGTAGGGCTAGGATGAGGAGGTTTAATGCAAGGAAAGTCTCCAAGACTTTACCATAAACTTCATTCAACCTTTCCATAATTGCCCAAGTACCATATCAGCCCAAGACATGCCTTAAAGGCATTCATACCATCAAGGGAGAAGGGCTAGGCGCAAATTGCTTCCTTAATGAAGCAATTTTGCCACCCTAACCCCATTATGCCCCTTAGGCGCCAATGGGGTTGGGTTTCTCCCCATTATACCCTTTTAGCCTCTCTTCTCTTCATGAGAACTTGTTATTGGGCTTCATTGGATAATGAGCTAGCCCAAACTTCATCCTATGGGTTGATTAAGCATTTGGATCCAATCCAATGCAACCCTAATCCAAGTGTGACCAACCATGGTCAAATACGGGTCAACCTGCCAAAAATGAAGTTTGGCTCCAATAACATTCTTCCATCTCATCAGGCCCATTGGTGCTGATGAAATCTCCCAATTAGGTCCGAGTTATCCAATAACTTGATCATAAGGTTTCTCGATCAATACGAGAACTCAAGTATCAAGGTGTGCAACCCTGTAGGTTCTTCTGACGCTGGCAGTGCTGACCAAAGGTCACCACAAGCAGTGAGTGGCACCTAGCAGTGCATCGCTGCTACCCAGGTCATTGGAATGGATATCGACATCGACATCCCCATCATCGCAACTAGGTACAGATGCATTACAGTCTCTTTGCCGGACTGATATCTGATTGGACAAGTGTGTCACCACTTGTTTTCACCCAATCACATGGCTATGACTAAAACAGGTTCTTACCTGGGTATGGCCATACACTCTCAGTCATAGAACCATAGAGGAGCTCCATGGATATCATACTTCCCTAAGGAAGGGGCAAATCCTATGTCTGTCCATTGACCTTCTCATATGGGTCGTGACATGCTCAATGACAACCGTTATGACCTCCCAACTACGGCGAGGTGTTAGGTTGTATCAAAGCAAGTCGCTAACCATATAGAACGATCAATGACCTCAAGTCAAGGGATCAATGCATCTCCTGTCACTTGTGAGGATAACTTATGACACCAAGTCATAGCCTCACAGCGGGTCTTTCCAGTATATCCTCCAATGATATACCCATGTGTCTGCGTTAGCACCACGTACCTAACCAGCTCACATACCAGTCTCTCAAGTACCATAGCTGTCCCATATCCACTAAGGTACATCGACTGGGGACAACAGTTTGAGCACAGATCCAATCTGTCTCCAGGGACATTATCATGTTAGTACATGTGTGCAGATGTAAACAAACATTGACAATGACAATGCCAGAATGATATATATAAATATCAAAGTCAAGTAGTACATAAGTGGACCAAAACTAGGTCCTAGGGCATATACACCAACAGGTCAGTGGGAGAGAAATAAAGCTGGATGAGAATCCAGAAGAAGGACAAACTAGTCAAGCACAGTTGGATGAGCCTGAGCCAGTAGATCAGGTTACTGAACAACCTGAGGCTCAGATATCACGGGAACCGCGAAGATCGGGAAGGATCCGTCGACAGCCTGAGCGCTATGACGGAGTCTACATCATTGATGATGAATCCCTCACTTATGCGGATGCGGTCAGTGGACCGGAATCAGCGAGATGGCTTGAAGCTATGCGAGCCGAGATGGACTCCATGTCAGATAACCAAGTTTGGGATTTGGTTGATCCGCCTCCGGGAGTAATCCCTATAGGCTGTAAGTGGATCTTCAAGAAGAAGATTGACATGGATGGTAACGTGGTTACCTATAAAGGCAGGCTAGTTGCGAAAGGTTTCAAACAAATCTACGGGATAGATTATGATGAAACTTTCTCTCCTGTAGCCATGTTCAAGTCTATTCGGATTATTCTTGCGATAGCGGCATATTATGATTATGAGATCTGGCAAATGGATGTGAAGACCGCTTTCCTTAATGGAAAATTAGAAGACGATGTGTATATGACACAACCTGAAGGTTTCATCAATCCATCAGATCGTCATAAAATATGCAAATTAAAGAAGTCCATTTATGGACTTAAACAAGCATCAAGAAGCTGGAATATTCGTTTTGATGAATCAATCTGTAAGTTTGGTTTCATCAAGAATGAAGATGACCCGTGTGTATATAAGAGGTTTAGTGGGAGCGTGATTACTTTCCTAGTCCTCTACGTCGATGATATCTTGATCATTGGAAACGATATTCCTGAACTACATGCTGTCAAGGCATGGTTAAGAACATGTTTCCAGATGAAAGATTTAGGAGAAGCAGCCTATGTATTAGGTGTGAGGATCTACAGAGATAGATCTAAGAGGCTTCTGAGGCTGTGCCAGAGTACTTACATCGATAAAGTCCTGGAGACATTCCATTTAGAAAATTCTAAAAGAGGATATCTTCCAGTTAGACATGGTCTGAATCTTTCAAAGAGTCAGTGTCCACAAACACAGACTGAGAAAGATGAAATGGACAATACGCCTTATGCTTCGGCTATTGGGTCCATTATGTATGCGATGTTGTGTACTCGCCCAGACGTCGCTTACGGTTTAAGCGTGACCAGTCGATTCCAAAGTAATCCAGGGAAGGCACACTGGATTGCGGTTAAGAACATTTTGAAATATCTTCGGAGGACCAAAGATATGTTCTTGATATATGGAGGTCAGGAAGAACTCAGTATTGAAGGATATACTGACGCTTCATTCCAATCTGACCAGGATGATTTCCGATCGCAATCAGGCTATGTTTTTAGCTTGAATGGTGGAGCAGTAGTGTGGAAAAGTTTCAAACAATCAATTGTTGCTGATTCCACAACAGAAGCCGAGTATGTTGCAGCGTCAGAAGCATCTAAGGAGGCAGTGTGGATTCGTAAGTTCGTTCAGGAACTTGGTGTTGTTCCTTCGAGTGTAGATCCATTGGTTATCTTCTGTGATAACACTGGAGCAATAGCACAAGCAAAGGAACCACGGTCGCACCAGAAGTCCAAGCACATACAGAGAAGGTTTCACTTGATCCGGGAGATCATTGATTGTGGCGAGATCAAAATCTGCAAGGTTCATACAGATGACAATCTAGCTGACCCGCTTACAAAGCCTCTGGCGCAGCAGAAGCATGAGAAGCACTGTAATAATATGGGTTTGAGATTTCTCAACCATTAGATTAAGTGCAAGTGGGAGATTGTTGGGGTATGCCCTTAAGGCTAATGTTTGAGGCCTTGGGTTGTTATCAGTATCATGTATAAACTCTATGTTTATAAAGGCAATGGTTGTTATTCAGGTTGTTGCATTATCTGCTGCCATATGTATCCTGCTGAATAATGTCTCAAATGCTGTTCAGCTAGGCTGACATGCAGCTTTGTCCTTAGTCGAGATATCTTGGTGAACATGAGACAGCCTTGATATGATTGAGACTAATATGTGTTCTAATCTTATAGGATGCTTCGAGCATGGAATAAGATGTAGACTCATGGGTACATTGGATGTACTGGACTGACCCTACTTAGGATATTCAATTGCTTGTCACAATGTGAATAATCCTTATATGCAAACAAGTGGCATATTTCCTCTGACTTGAGATCACTTGTGTTTCTAAATGATGATTGGCATTGTTTTGTGGTAGTTCAATATCATTTGAAACATAATGGTTATAGACTATCTTGGATAATGAGCATGAGTCATGTTAGGGCACTAGTGATAGATATAGGATTGCCGTCTCCTTGTTTGGAGTGTGATGTTCTGAAGGGGCCCCCTGGATGAGATGGTTGAGAAAGTGTATGGCCATACCCAGGTGACTATGTTCATCTGATCTAACCACTCTCATCATATTGGAATTACAGGCTTGACACGCTTGTCCAATAAGAACATCCAGTGGCAAAGGAAACACATATGTCAAGTGACTTGGGTTCACACTTGTGCTGTGGTTTGGGTGTAGTCTTGGAAGACTCTTTCCTTTATATCGGGAGACAGTGATGTGTTGCTAGATACCCCTCACTGATCGTGATAACGTAAGTTATCGTTATCGACATTTAAAGGAAACCCTTAGGGTCGCACAATTTGATGATATGGCTTACTTATGTCAGATCGTGTGGACTGAATTATTTTGGTTCAGTTTAATGGGATTTAAACTCTGATTGTAAGTGAGATCTGGTCTGATCATTTTTGATTGATTAGGGCTTGAGATCGGTAAGCTTCGATCGAGAGAATTGATGCTAGATCGATGAGATCAAGAGCATCAAGAGATGAATGGTTAGATCTTGAGCCTTATGGTTTAATATGATCTAGACCAATGCTTGGTTTGATTTGGTCTTTAAACCAAGTGAGATTGAACCGGTTCATCAAGTGAACGCTTGGTTCAAAGAGGAGAATGTTGCGACTTGTTCACTTGGCGTGAACGCTTGAACACATTGAGGGTTTACTATTTTTGGAAGTCATGCTTTCCAAAATAGGGAGCACGCCTCACGTTCGAGAGCATTGCTCTATTCTCGCTCGCAACTTCCTCTTGTCGCCTCTCTCCTCTCGTGTGGTGAGTCTTGACGCTCAAGGAGGATTCGGCCTAGCCAAGAGATCATCTCATCTTCCCTTCAAGCGATCAGGAGACTTGGAGATCCTTGCTAGCACAAGGAACAACAAGGAGAAAGCCATTTCTCATCTTGTGTGCGGCACCTTTGGAGGAGAGCCACATTGCCCTCTAGCTTCCAAGTCGCCATCCAAGCAATGGCATTGGTATGATCCCCTTCTTGATCTATACAATCTTTAAGTTGATCTATGTTCATACATGCGATCCTAGGAAACCCTAGATTCCGCCTTGAGAAAATTTTATATCTGCATGATTAGGGTTTCGCCCCCTTTAATGGAACTTTCAATATTTGACCTGCGAGTCAAACCATGTCTAGATAGATTAAAATGTAATTTGATCAGACATGAGCTCATGAGCACACATGGCAGAGGCGCTTGCAGTCAGTGGCTTCACCAGGTGGAGGTCTAGAGTTCAACTCTAGAACAGGCGCATACTGTCTGCAGGGCGCTTTGGCCCGAGCTGGGCCAGATGAAATGTAAAAGACCCATAAAGAGCTCACGTGAAGGCTTTTGTAAAACTAGGGTTTTACTTAGGCTTTTATGGGCGTTTACCACATGAGATAATTGTGCTTTCTACTTATTGTTTTAAGTAATATTAGCACATGAATGTTTATATTCTTCTGCTATCACTATAGAATTTGCATGATAGTAAGAAGATAAAAGGACCGTTAAAATCCAACGACCATATCAAGCTTGATTGCCTTCTGACGCGAAACCTCACTGTTCTGACTATCGTTGGGGCCGTGTTGTACCCACTCAGTGGGCACGCCCAGCTATCTTCAGACAGTGTGCGATTACATCTACATGCTACAGAGAAGGAATTTATCTCTTCTCGTTGCTCAGCATAGCATGTGATGGTCCAGGGAGTAGGTCAGGTCAGCTTGACCATATAGGCTACATATTGAGCATATGATAGCTGTATGGAGGCAGCCATCTGAGGAATCAGAGACTGTGTTGTACCAACTCAGTTGGCACGGTCTTCTGGATTGCCTAGATGAAGGGGAATCGCACGGGTTGGCGATTGGCATGGATAGCCTACCAGTGACTAGTGCTTGAACTCTCTGTGCATCTTATCTCGCCTGAGCGGGACGCGGAGATCAAGTATGAAATCTGGATCCCATCTCACTAAAAGAGTTTCACTCTTTCGAGCTGTTTTATTGGATTTCTCAGTCAGACAAAATAGTGAGAAAAGAATCACTCTTAAGTCCTGGAATGATTCTAACATGGATACTGACCTTGTTGTTCTTGCCATGTTGTAGATTCCTGCAGCAACGAACACCACAGGGCTCAATTTGCGATCCATATTGGAAAAGGAGAAGTTTACTGGGCCAAACTTCTCAGACTGGTACAGACAGCTTAAGATTGTGCTTAAAGCTGAGAGGAAGCTGTATGTCCTTGAGTCGGCAATACCGGCTCAACCCGTTGCGAACGCCACAAGGGCGGTTCGGGAAGCTTATGAGAAGCACGTCAGTGATAGTACTGATGTCGCTTGCCTTATGCTTGCGTCAATGACGCCCGAGCTACAGCGTTAGCATGAGGATTTGTCTGCTATTGATATTATAGCAAATCTCAAGATGCTGTATGCTGCACAGGCAAGGACTGAACGCTATAACTTGACAAAACTTTTCTTTCATAGCAAACTGACTGAAGGGAGTCCAGTGGGAGCTCACGTACTCAAGATGATTGGGTACAAGGAGGCTCTAGAGAAACTGGGACATACCATCAATTCAGAACTTGTTGTTGACATTATCTTGCAGTCTCTCCCGGCTTCTTTCGATTCGTTCATTATTAATTTTAATATGAACAAAATCGACTGTACTCCGGCAGAGTTACTGAACATGTTCTGCACCACAGAGCAGACTCTTGAGAAGGGAAAGCCTTCATCCTCTGTCTTGATGGTTCCTTCACGGAACAAGAGGAAGGGGAAGAAGGGCAAAACCCCTATCAAGAGCTACAACAAGGCTTCGAAACAAAAGTTGAAGCGGTGAAAGGACAACAGATGCTTCCATTGTGGCCAGCTGGGTCACTGGAAGAAGGACTGTAAAGCGCTCCAAGGAGAGAAGAAGGGAAGCAAGCCTTTCACTTCTGGCTCAGGTATTTACGTGACTGAAGTCATGGTAGCTTCTTCGATTTCATGGGTGTTGGACACTGCATGTGGAGTTCACATTTGTTCAAATGTGCAGGAACTCAAGAGAAGAAGACAGGTGGGACAGCATGAGGTGGACCTACGAGTTGGAAACGGGGCACGGGTTGCTGCTGTTGCTGTAGGAGAATATAACATCTCTTTACCATCTGGTTTTGTATTAGAACTTGACAATTGTTATTTTGTGCCAAGCATAACTAAGAATATTATCTCTATTCCTGCTCTTGTCAGGAAAGGTTTTTCTTTTGAATGCAAAACTTCACAGTGTTGTATTTCATATGATAATATTGTTTATGCAACTGGGTTGATTAACAATGGGTTATACATGTTGGACATGGAATGTTCTGTACAACAAATTGATAACAAGAAAGCCAAGTATGCTGATGACAGCACCTTGTTATGGCATAGTCGTTTAGGCCATATTAACAAGAAGCACATTAAGCAGTTGCATGATCATGGACTGCTGGGATCATTCTCCTATGAGGAGCTTGATACATGCAAAGCTTGTTTAATGGGTAAAATGACGAAGACTCCTTTTACTAATAAAGGTAAAAGGGCTTCAGGTTTACTTGACCTTATTCACAGTGATGTGTGTGGGCCTTTTAGTAAACATGCCAGAGGTGGCTATTTATACTTCATTACTTTTACTGATGATTTCAGTAGGTATGGTTATGTCTATCTAATGAGACATAAGAGTGAATCTTTTGACAAGTTCAAAGAATTCAAAAATGAAGTACAAAATCAGTGAGGCCGAAATATCAAGGCACTTCGTTCAGATCGAGGTGGCGAATACTTGAGTCATGAGTTTACTGACTATCTGAAGGAGTGTGGGATCATCTCACAGCTCACTCCGCCAGGAACACCACAATGGAATGGTGTGTCCGAGAGGAGAAATAGAACCTTATTGGATATGGTTCGTTCTATGATGAGTCAGGCTACTCTACCTTACTCCTTTTGGGGATTTGCACTGGAAACAGCTGTAAAGGTGCTAAACCGAGTGCCATCCAAGGCCGTTTCAAAGACACCATATGAGTTATGGTATGGGAAACAGCCGAGCTTGACATTTATCAAAATCTGGGGTTGCGAGGCTTATGTCAAAAAGCTCGCCTCTGGGAAACTGGAGAGCAGATCAGATAAATGTATCTTTGTCGGTTACCCTAAAGAAACTAAGGGTTATTATTTCTACTATCCCAAAGAGAACAAAGTATTTGTTGCTCGAACGGCTATTTTTCTTGAGAAGGAATTTCTTCTGCAAGAGGCCAGTGGGAGAGAAATAAAGCTCGATGAAAATCCAGAAGAGGGACAAAGTAGTCAAGCTCAGTTGGATGAGCCTGAGCAAATAGAACAGGTTAATGTTCAACCTGAGGCTCAGATATCACGGGAACCGCGTAGATCGGGAAGGATTCGTCGTCAGCCTGAGCGCTATGACGGAATCTACATCATTAATGATGAACCCCTTACTTATGCGGATGCGGTCAGTGGACCGGAATCAGCAAGATGGCTTGAAGCTGTGCGAGCCGAGATGGACTCCATGTCCGACAACCAAGTCTGGGATTTGGTTGATCCACCTCCGGGAGTAATCCCTATAGGCTGTAAGTGGATCTTCAAGAAGAAGAAAGACATGGATGGTAACGTAGTTACCTATAAGGGCAGGCTAGTTGTGAAAGGTTTCAAACAAAACTACGGGATAGATTATGATGAAACTTTCTCTCCTGTAGCCATGTTCAAATCCATTCGGATTATTCTCGCGATAGCAGCATATTATGATTATGAGATCTGGCAAATGGATGTGAAGACCGCTTTCCTTAATGGAAAACTAGAAGAGGATGTGTATATGACACAGCCTGAAGGTTTCATCAATCCATCAGAACGTCATAAAATATGCAAATTAAAGAAGTCCATTTATGGACTTAAACAAGCATCAAGAAGCTGGAATATTCGTTTTGATGAATCAGTCTGTGAATTTGGTTTCATCAAAAATGAAGATGACCCGTGTGTGTATAAAAGGTTTAGTGGGAGCGTGATTACTTTCTTAGTCCTCTACGTCGATGATATCTTGATCATTGGAAACGATATTCCTGAACTGCATGCAGTCAAAGCATGGTTAAGAAAATGTTTCCAAATGAAAGATTTAGGAGAAGCAGCCTATGTACTAGGTGTGAAGATCTATAGAGATAGATCTAATAGGCTTCTCGGGCTGTGCCAGAGTACTTACATCGATAAGGTCCTGGAGAGATTTCATTTAGAAAATTCTAAAAGAGGATATCTTCCAGTCAGACATGGTCTGAATCTTTCAAAGAGCCAGTGTCCTCAAACACAGTCTGAGAAAGATGAGATGGACAATATGCCTTATGCTTCGGCTATTGGGTCCATCATGTATGCGATGTTGTGTACTCGCCCAGACGTCACTTACGGGTTAAGTGTGACCAGTCGGTTCCAAAGTAATCCAGGGAAGGCACACTGGATTGCAGTCAAGAACATTTTGAAATATCTTCGAAGAACCAAAGATATGTTCTTGATTTATGGAGGTAAGGAAGAACTCAGTATTGAAGGATATACTGATGTTTCGTTCCAATCTGACCAAGATGATTTCCGATCGCAATCAGGCTACGTTTTTAGCTTGAATGGAGGAGCAGTGGTGTGGAAGAGTTTCAAACAATCAATTGTTGCTGATTCCACAACAGAAGCCGAGTATGTTGCAGCCTCAGAAGCATCAAAGGAGGCAGTGTGGATTCGTAAGTTCATTCAAGAACTTGGTGTTGTTCCTTCGAGTGCAGATCCACTGGTTATCTTCTGTGATAACACTGGAGCGATTGCACAAGCAAAGGAACCACGGTCACACCAGAAGTCCAAGCACATACAGAGAAGGTTTCATTTGATCCGTGAGATCATAGATCGAGGAGAGATCAAGATCTGCAAGGTACATACAGATGACAATCTAGCTGACCCGCTTACAAAGCCTCTGGCGCAGCAGAAGCATGAAAAGCACTGTAATAATATGGGTTTGAGATTTCTCAACCATTAGTTTAAGTGCAAGTGGGAGATTGTTGGGGTATGCCCTTAAGGCTAATGTTTGAGGCCTTGGGCTGTTATCAGTATCATGTATAAACTATGTATATGTTTATAAAGGCAATTGTTGTTATTCAGATTGTTGCATTATCTGCTGTTGTATGTATACTTCTGAATAATGTCTCATTGGTGTTTCAGCTTGGCTGACATGCAGTATTGTCCTTAGTCGAGATATCTTGGTGAACATGAGACAGCCTTGATATGATTGAGACTAATATGTGTTCTAATCTTATAGGATGCTTCGAGCATGGAATAAGATTTAGACGCATAGGTGCATTGGATGTACTGGACTGACCCTACTTAGGATATTCAATTGTTTGTCACAATGTGAATAAATCCTTATAAGCAAGCAAGTGGTATACTCCCTCTGACTTGAGATCACTTGTGTTTCTAAATGATGATTGGCATTGTTTTGAGGTAGTTCAATATCATTTGAAAGATAATGGTTAAGGATTATCTTGGATGGTGGGCATGACTCATGTTAGGACACTGGTGATAGATATAGGATTGCCTCTCCTAGTTGGAGTGTGATGTTCTAAAGGGCCCCCTGGATGAGATGGTTGAGAAAGTGTATGACCATACCCAGATGACTATGTTCATCTGATCTAACCATTCTCATCATGTTGGAATTACAGGCTTGACATGCTTGTCCAATAAGAACGTCCAGTGGCAAAGGGAACATGTATGCCGAGTGAATTGGATTCACACTTGTGCTATGGTTTGGGTGTAGTTTTGGAAGACTCTTTCCTTCATATCGGGAGACAGTGATGTGTTGCTAGATACCCCTCTCTGATCGTGATAACGTAAGTTATCGTTACCGACATTGAAGGAAACCCTTAGGGTCGCACAATTTGATGATATGGCTTACTTGTGTCATATCGTGTGGACTGAATTGTTCTGGTTCAGTTTAAAGGAATTTAAACTCTGATTGGAAGTGAGATCTGGTCTGATCATGTTTGATTGATTAGGGCTTGAGATCGGTAAGCTTCGATCGAGAGAATTGATGCTTGATCATAGAGATCAATAGGGTCGAGAGATGTGTGGTTAGATCTTGAACCATTTGGTTTAAAGAGATCAAGACCATGGTGGGTTCGATTTGGTCTTTGAACCAAAAAGAATTGAACCGGTTCACTTGGTGAACGCATGGTTCAATTGAGAGAGGAGTTATCGATGGCTTCAAGTGGAGTTAAACATGGGGTTATGGACTTACTATTTTTGGAAGCCGTTTTCTTTGAGAAAACGCCCCCACGTTCGAACGCCTATCTCTCTCTCGCCCCCTCTCCTCTCGTGTGGATGATCTTCACGACAAGAGGAAGTTCGGCCAGCAAAAGGGAGAAAGACATCTCCTCAAACACGATCTAGGACTCCTTGGATCTTTGCTAGCACAAGGAATACAAGGAAGAAGTCATCATCTTCTTGTGTGCGATTTCCTTTGGAGAAGAGCCGCTCGCCCTTTCTTCTTCCAAGTCGCCACTCGATCAATGGCAATGGTAACGCATTTTTTATGGTTGCTCATATTATCTTGCCTCTCGATCCTATCAAACCTAGTTTTTTCGCCTATGCAAGATCTCCTAGATGCGCATGTGAACTAGGGTTTGACCTTCAAATGGACCTGATGAGATGGAAGAATATTATTGGAGCCAAACTTCATTTTTGGCAGGTTGACCCATATTTGACCATGGTTGGTCACATTTGAATTAGGGTTGCATTGGATTGGATCCAAGTGCTTAATCAACCCATGTAATGAAGTTTGGGCTAACTCATTATCCAATGAGGCCCAATAATAAGTTGTCATGAAGAGAAGAAAGGCTAAAAGGGTATAATGGGGACAAATCTTCTCCCCTTGGCGCCTATGGGCATAATGGGGAGAAGTGGCACAATATGCTTTATAAGGAAGCAATTGGCGCCTCCCCCTTAATCCCTTTTGGTATGAATGCCTCTATGGAATTACTTGGGGCACAAGGCAAGGCCTTGGCGCACAAAGAAAGACATGGGCTCTAAAAGGAATGGTTGAATGAGAATTATGGAAATGTCTTGGAGACTTTCCTTGTCTCAAACCTTCTCATCCTAGCCGCCCACTTGTCTTGATCCTAGCCTTTCATGAACCACCTCTTGCCCTATAAAAGAGCACCTAGCCGAGCCCTCCAAGAGTGATCAATCCTTGAAGGCGTGAACACAAGAAGAGGGGCGAGTGCTAGGAGCAAGGGCGCATCTTCCTTCTTCCATAACCGCAAGCCTCTCCCTCCTTTCCTCTTGGCGCAAGGAGCTTTAGTGCTTGGCGGTTTGGGTAGTTTCCCTCTTCCCTTGGCGCATCTTTTCTCTTGGTGGCGCAAGTGAAGTAGAGGATCTCCCTAAGGCTTGGATCTTCTTCCCGAGGCTAGCACCGGGCGTGGAAGAAGAGAACTCAAGAGAGCCGTGTGTGTGAGACTGCAGAGGGTGCACACTTGGGCGCCTACATCGACATCACTCCAAATTGCTCTTAAGGTATTTCCTAACTCATCGTGTTGACTCCGTTGCTTGCGATCTTCACTGGGTTTTTGGGACCGGCCTGTTTCGGGGACATTCTTCCGCTGCGTAATATGTATGTCTATGACTCTGAAAATTGTAAAATGTCCCCGGGGTTTCCCAACAGTGGTATCAGAGAGATGTTGGGGTATGCCCTTAAGGCTAATGTTTGAGGCCTTGGGATTCTTTCAGTATCATGTATAAACTCTTTTGTTTATAAAGGCAATGGTTGTTATTCAGTTTGTTACATTGTCTGCTGCAATAAGTGTGCTTCTGAATAATGTCTTAAAGCTGTTCAGCTAGGCTGACATGCTATATGTCCTTAGTCGAGATATCTTGGTGAACATGAGACAGCCTTGATATGATTGAGACTAATATGTGTTCCAATCTTATAGGATGCTTCGAGCATGGAATAAGATGTAGACTCATGGGTACATTGGATGTACTGGACAGACCCTACTAGTATATTCCATTGCTTGTCACAATGTGAATAATCCTTGTTTGCGACAAGTGGCACATGTCCTCTGACTTGAGATCACTTGTGTTTCTAAATGATGATTGTCATTGTTTTGAGGTAGTTCAATATCATTTGAAACATAATGGTTATAGACTATCTTGGATAATGATCATGAGTCAGGTTAGGGCACTAGTGATAGATATAGGATTGCCGTCTCCTTGTTTAAGGAGTGTGATGTTCTAAAGGGGCCCCCTGGATGAGATGATTGAGAAAGTGTATGGCCATACCCAGGTGACTATGTTCATCTTATCTAATCATGCTCATCATATTGGAGCTACAGGCTTGACACGCTTGTCCAATAAGAACATCCAGTGGCAAAGGAATCATGTATGCCTCGTGAAGTGGATTCACACTTGTGCTGTGGTTTGGGTGTAGTCTTGGAAGACTCTTTCCTTTATATCGGGAGACAGTGATGTGTTGCTAGATACCCCTCACTGATCGTGATAACGTAAGTTATCGTTACTGACATTTAAAGGAAACCCTTAGGGTCGCACAATTTGATGATATGGCTTACTTAAGTCAGATCGTGTGGACTGAATTGTTTGGGTTCCGTTTAAAGGGATTTAAACTCTGATTGTAAGTGAGATCTGGTCTGATCATGTTTGATTGATTAGGGCTTGAGATCGGTAAGCTTCGATTGAGAGATTGGATGCTAGATCGGTGAGATCAGGAGCATCAAGAGATGAACGGTTAGATCTTGAACCTTAGGGTTTATTGTGATCTAGACCATATGGCTTGGGTTAATTGGTCTTTGAACCAACCCAAAAATGAACCAACTTATTATGTGAGCACATGGTTCATTGAGGAGAGAAAAATGCGATTGGTTCGTGGGTACATGAACGCATGATCGCATAAGAGAATAAGGCTGGCTATTTTTAGTAGCCACGCCTCCACGTTTTTGAGTGGAACGCATCTCTTGTCGCCCCTCTCCTATTCTCGTCGCTTGCTCTCGTGTGGAAGTGGTTGTTCACGCCTTGGAGAGAGTTTGCTCAAGCGAGAGATCATCTCAACTCCCCTTCCATTCGACAAGGACACTTGGAGATCCTTGCTAGCACAAGGAGCAACAAGAAGTAGCCGATCCATCGTCTTGTGTGCGTCATCTTTGGAGGAGAACCATTTCGTTCTCTCATTTCCAAGCCGCCACCCAATCTAATGGCGTTGGTAAGATCACTTGTCGATCTTTGCAAGTTTTTATACAAGTTGATCATATGAACTATATGCGATCTTATGAAACCCTAAAATCATTGCTTCCGCTATCAATGTTTTTACATGCGCCTCCTATTAGGGTTTCGCCCCCCCTCATTGAAAGGGGTACTTTCAATTGGTATCAGAGCCAGGTTCTTGTAGAATCATATGATTGCTTGATGATTTGTGATCCTTGTTTGTGTTTGATAAGTAGATCTAGTAGGAAGCATCTTGCGCATCTACATGTTAAGTAGTGAAAATACATGATGTATGTTTTTACTCCTTTGCGCATGTATGATGTATGATTGCGCATGTTGATAGTTGTAGTTTTTCTTAAAATACTTAATCACTTGCGCGCCTCACTAGATCTAAGTGACGCCTGCTATAAACCCTTAGACGGGTTAGTAGGGTTGAAGTCATCCTCTAGGTAAGATCCAACCAGTCTGATCAGACCATCTGACAGCCTAGATGGGTCGACCAGATGGCACCTGTGCGCAAGCACGAGGTGGCTATAGGTCGACTGCAGACAGGCGTGTAGCGAGGTCTGGTTGAGACAACCAATGAACACTCTTGAGTTAGGCCCAGGGTCACACCCGCTTGCCAGAACTCATGAAGGTTGTTCAGCCCTTTGCGCATGCATTGTAAGATCCAAGGATCTTAAGTCCTGGTAAGCATTATTTTTTGAATTAAATAAAATTATTGACTGTGATATTTTATTATGATTCAAGTAAAATTTATTGAATGCTAATTAACTAGCTTATTGATTGATAATTATTTGATTTGTGATTGGTTGTTAATTTATGGTAAATTAATTAGAGATTAATGGTTGATTATTGGTTGTTAATTTAGGATAAATTAATTAAATCCTTATTGGATATTAATTAAATCCTTATTGGATTTCGGTTAAGTGATTGGTTATTTGTAAGTTAGTTAAATTAATTAGTTAACTAGCTTATTGGATGTTAGTTTAACTCTTATTGGACTTTCACTTAAACTAAGGGATTATTGAGTTTTTAAAATTTGAATTAATGGGTTAATGGGTTAAACCCCTTTTGAATTAATTGGTTAGAGGGTTAAATATTAAAAACCGAAACTTAAGTGGGTAATTTCGGTTAGGGTGGAGATTTTGGCGATTTTTTGGCTTGAAGAAGACTTGGGCGACGGCTAGGAAGGAGTGGGCGATTCTTGGAGATTTGGAGGCGAAAATTCTTCTTCCTCTTCCTTCTTCTCCCTTTGGCCGGCATCTTGGTGTTTGGAGGTGTTCCTTGTCAATTGTTGGCGTCTTCCTAGGAGCATTCCAAAGTCTTAGACGAATTCTTGTGGAAGTTTTCACCTTGGTATTCTCGGTTTAAGAGGTGAGTGGAATGTCTTATTTGATCTATTAGTTTGGTTGTGTTTGTGACTTGATACAATTGAGTTATTGGAACTTTTATCATGTTAAAACCGAAACTCAAGATGTATTTTTCATGTAAACCAAATTCAAGATGTTTCTTCATGAGAACCGAATTTTGTAAAGTTGAATATATCATGGAAACCGAATTTTTCAAAGGTGATGATATGATGATTATTTAACCATAAATTTGTATGAAATTTAAGGTATTTTGTAGGGATTTTTGGTAGCTTTAGATCATTGAATTTTGAGTATGAAATTTTGTTAATTATAGTTAAACCGAAATTGATGTTTGTATTTAACATGTAAACCGAGATCTTGATGTTCTTGATAATTGTTTATGAAAACCGAAATTGATGTTTGTAGTTAACATGAAAACCGAAACCTTGATGATCTTGATAATTGTCTATGAAAACCGAATTTTGGTGTTTGTAGTTAATATGTTACATGTGGTAATTTGTGGTAATTTGTAAAGTGATTTATAAGAATACATGTTTTACAATTTATGTTGATTTTATGGATGCTTTATAAATGCTGTTAACATTACCTTGGTTATTTCTTTATGTGTGTAACATATTATATGTTATGGTCATGTATTTTGTTTGAGAAAATTTGGGTGATAACATAGCAAAATTTGATTAAACTAACCAGCATGTAATTTAAGGACTACACTGTATTCGGTGATATTCGAATATAAAATATTATGTGTTATGTTATATGATTTTGAACAATATGTGTGGTCATGTGAATTTTGAACAATATGTGTGATCATGTGAATTTTGAACATTATGTGTGATCTTGTGAAATTGGAAAAATTATGGGTTATGTGAATTTGGAAAATTATGTGATTATGTGATGGTTAGGACTAAGGCTAGGTGTAACTATGAACTCAAGGGGATAGTCCTTATGTGTTATGTTAAGGGTTTGAATTTCAGCCCTGTATTGTGATATGTGAGGAGGTTGATATTCAGCCTGCCTATTATGATTAATGTGATGGGGGTTGATGTTCAGCCTGCCTGATATGATTTTTGTGATGACTATCCTAGAGTCTAGTTGACACTTAGGAGTCCACTTTTGTGAAATATGTTCACCTATGTGAATTATGAAATAAGATATGTCTGTTGTCCAGTAGGAACCTTTTGGGAGAACGGGTTTTGACCCAAAGTGCCATGTCTTGGTCAGACAGGGGCCACCTCTTGATGTCACTACTCTTTTGTGTGATGGAGTAATATAAGACCCAAAGTGCCATGTCTTGATCAGACAGGGGCCACCTCTTGATGTCGTTACTCTTTATGTGATGGAGTGATATAAGACCCAAAGTGCCATGTCTTGATCAGACAGGGGCCACCTCTTGATGTCGTCACTCTGATGTGTTATGGGGTGAGGGACCAAAGTGCCACGTCGTGACCTGGCGGGGGCCACCTCTTGATTCTACTCACTGTCCATGTTTATGTGTTGCATGCGGCTCCTAGTGCTTTGGCCAAGCCGGGTTAGACCATATTGGTCACTACTGAATATGCTGGACAACTAGGTTAATTAAGTATGGTGTGTTTAGTTGGTTTAGAATATATGTATTTAATTGGGTTAGAGTAAAACTCTAGAACCTGAGTTTGTGAACATGAGTTTGTTATATGCTAGTGTGTACATCTGACTGTCTATATGATTTCTGTTTCTTTACTTTGTTATATGTTGACATATGTTCATGTTAAAGATTTTCAAAATAATCTGCCTATATTTTTGAATGTATGTTATGGATGGTCGATTTAGACTATCCACTCACTGGGCTGTGTAGCTCACCCCTCACTATTTTCAGGCATAGAGCAGGGGCGCATGTCTTGAGTGCATTGGAGTGGATAATATGCTGTTTTCTGTTTAAGAATTTTTATGCTTAATTCTTAGGGCCGGTTGTGGCCTTAACATAAACTATATGAACTATGTGAATCATGAGACTATGTGAACTATGTGAAGTATGTTGCCAGTTATGGCAGTCTTATGAATTTGATTTTTGTGTCACCGCGGGCTTCAGCCTGGTTTCGGTGTTTGATATGAGTTTATAAAATCGATTTTGTGATTTTGTTTTGAATTTCGGCTTGTTGTATATTCTGTGCAATCGGTTTTGATATACCCTGTAACTTGCATATGTCTAGTGCAAGTATTGCCTGGTGGCAGGTACCTTTATGGATTTTATGAATTTGAATCGGTTTTGATATAACTGTAACTTGCATATGTCTAGTGCAAGTATTGCGTGGTGGCAGGTACCCTTATGAGATTTATGAGATTCGAGTTTTGTGAATTTGTGTGTATGGATTTATTGAAATTTTTCAGATCGTGTTTTTCTTGAACTCGGTTTTACCTAGCATATGATCGATCTTATATGAAACATCCTATTTCTTTTATGAAATGTGCCATTAGTTTGGGGTTAAGAATGTGGGATGTTACAGAATGGTATCAGAGCAGTTGGCTAGCTAAAACTTAGTTCGGGGGGAAAACATGTTTGTGTATTGCTAGACACCTGATAGGTTTATGTTTGTTTTCCTGACTATGGTATGTGTGTGTCACAAGCGCTATGCCTCGCTTGTGAGTGAATTCCAGAAACTGGGTCCTAGGTCTTTTTATGGGGGCTCAGAATCTAGTACTGCCGAGAACTGGCAGTTGTGCTTGGAAAAGATTTTCCAAGTTATGCGTTGCTCGGACGAAGACAAGTTATGTCTGACCACCTATATGATGCGTGCTGACGCAAATGAGTGGTGGAAGGGCGTGGTGAGACTTGCCGAAGAAAGATATGAGACTGTAGATTGGCCTTACTTCTTGTCTCGATTTAACGAGAAGTACTTCCCAGATAGCTTGGTTGAGGACCGAGAGGTGGAATTTATTCACCTGGAGCAGGGTGATATGACAGTGGACCAGTATGAATTATAGTTCACGAAATTGGGAAAGTATGCTCCTCATCTGATAAACACTGAAAAGAGGAGAGCTACTAAGTTTCTCAGAGGTCTCAGATGGGACATTAGAGAGCAGGTTGGTGCTCAACACTTGGAGACCTATGTTGAAACTGTTGGGCGAGCGCGCACCATTGAGAGGTATATATCTGAGAGGAGTTCTCATGTTGCCGTGATAGTAGTTCCTGCAGCTGAGGCGGCGGTTCCTCAGTATGGCAGTGGCGGCAAGGGTAAGAAGTACCCTAGGCATAAAGATTATAAGAAGAGCAGGTATAAGCCTTACTCCTACAAGGCACCGCATGAAAGTCCCCTTCAAGGGGGAGCGCAATTTCAAAGTCCCCTTCAAGGGGGAGCGGAAACAAGATGAAGCCCTAAATTAAGGGGGGCGCATGTAGATGTTTTTAGGGGATTCATCATCAAGATCGCATGTAGTCATATGATTAACTTATATGAACGAAAAAGAGATCACAAGGTGTCATACCAATGCCATTAGAGTGGATGTCGGTTTGGAAGCAAAAGACCAAACGAGATCTTCTCCACAAGCGACGCACACAAAGTGATGTTGCTTACCCCTTGTGAACCTTGTGCTAGCAAGCTTCTTCAAGGGTCTTTGCCGTATGAGAAAAGGGGAAGAACTTCTTGCTTGGCGAGAGAGTTTTCTTCTCTTCTCCTCGTCGTCAATTCACCACGACACCAAAGAGAGTTTCGCTAGAGGTGAGTGTGTAACCTTCCACACTAATGTGGAGGCGTTACATGCATTCAATCTTTGAAACCGATTTCCCAAAAAGGTAAGTATTCAAAGCCTCATGCGTTCACACCAAGTGAACCATCGAATCTCCTCTTTGAACCAAGTGTTGAACCGGTTCTTTGATTTGGTTCAATCGAATTTTGTTCAATCACCAAATCAAACCAAGCCAAGCTACGATCTAGACCTTCTATGAACCACATGGCTCATGATCTAACCGTTCATCTTCCGATGCTCTAGATCTCACGATCCAGCATCCAATCTCTCGATCGAAGCTTACCGATCTCAAGCCCTAATCAATCAAACATGATCAGTCCAGATCTCACTTACAATCAGAGACTAAAGCCCTTTAAACTGAACCCAAATAATTCAGTCCACACGATCTGACTTAAGTAAGCCATATCACCATATTGTGCGACCCTGAGGGTTTCCTTTATATGTCGGTAACGATAACTTTCGTTATCACGATCAGTGAGGGGTATCTAGCAACACATCACTGTCTCCCGATTTAAAGGAAAGAGTCTTCCAAGACTTCACCCAAACCACAGCACAAGTGTGAACCCACTTCACAAGGCATACATGTTTCCTTTGCCACTGGATGTTCTTATTGGACAAGCATGTCAAGCTTGTAACTCCAATATGATGAGCATGATTAGATCAGATGAACATAGTCATCTGGGTATGGCCATACACTATCTCAATCATCTCATATAGGGGGGCCCTTTAGAACATCACACTCCTTAAACAAGGAGACGGCAATCCTTTGTCTATCACTAGTGCCCTAACCTGATTCAAGCTCACCATCCAAGATAGTCTATAATCATTATGTTTCAAATGATATTGAACTACCTCAAGACAATGACAATCATCATTTAGAAACACAAGTGATCTCAAGTCAGAGGACATGTGCCACTTGCTGCTAACAAGGATCATTCACATTGTGACAAGCAATTGAATATCCTAGTAGGGTCTGTCCAGTACATCCAATGTACCCATGAGTCTACATCTTATTCCATGCTCGAAGCATCCTATAAGATTAGAACACATATTAGTCTTAACCATATCAAGGCTGTCTCAAGTTCACCAAGATATCTCGACTAAGGACACAGCAGACAAGGTAACAAACTGAATAACAACCATGCCTTTTATAAACACAAGAGTTTATTACATGATACTTATACAATCCCAAAGGCCTCAAACATTAGCCTTAAGGGCATACCCCAACAATCTCCCACTTGCACTTAATCTAATGGTTGAGAAACCTCAAACCCATATTATTACAGTGCTTCTCATGCTTCTGCTGCGCCAGAGGCTTGGTAAGCGGGTCAGCCAGATTGTCGTCTGTATGAACCTTGCATATTTTGATCTCGCCACGATGATGTGGGACCAAAGCAGGACCTTCGGAGGTCCACCCGGGTCCGAAAGAAGCCCTCTCGGTATGGCTATCCTAGCCATTAGATATGGCTTCCTTAGGACCCCTTTTGTTGCTTATTTTGTCTTAGATTAGGGTGCATCATATGGTAGGTTAGATCCACCCTCCAATTACACCATGTAGTTACATGCCTAGGATCCGCCACTTATGTATAGTAGGTTAGTGCATGAAATTGATGTAATAGTATAGGTCAACTCCGTTCTTGGGATGCAAGTCAAAATCAGGTCAAGACAACTCCAAGAGATGCCATGGGCCATCAGCCCAACTCAAGAGAGAATCAGCCCACCCCAACCTAATGAAGCAACACCACAAGTACCTCAACTTCCACCATCCTAGTTGGCAGCCATGTGGAGTTTACCTTCATTTCTAATCAAGTCAAGATGCAGCCTACACAAAGTCCTACTTCAGCCCATCATGCGCCAGCCACCAAAGTCAAGGAGCAGCTTGAGCCATGTCTACTTCAGTCCACCATGCGCCAGCCACCAAGGTCAAGGAGCAGCTGAACCATGTCAGCCTTTGCAGCAACTTCAGTCCCTTCAAGTGTCAGCCGCCCATGCCAATCTACAGCCTGCTCAATGTCAGCCATCAGCAGCCTCTTCAGTCCATCATCAACTCAGTTTCGAACTTGCCATTCTGCTGAAACTCCAAAGCCAAACCTCCAAGCAACCGCCCCTTTGGAAGAAGACATCAGCCCATTGAGTTGTCTACATCATGCTTGACTTGTGTGACTTGTTTTGAGCTTAGGAAGGGAGATAACCGTTGGAGACTCCCCTATATGATGTAACTTCTTGTAAAGCCATCAGTTTTTAGAGTTGAATGAATTTCAAATTTCAGAAGTGTGTCTTCTAATGGTGTGTGTCACCTAACCCCTCCCTTCCTTCCACCATTGCCGAGAGCCTCCATTCCATCCCCTCTTGTTCTTCAACCTTCTTCCACCACTTGCGCTTGTCTTGAAGATGGGAGCTCACGCCACTTCCTCCCCTTAACCTTGACAAGCCTTCAGTCCAAGAGGAAGAACTGAACAGCCGAGACTCAAGATGGTGTCATGCCAAGATCAAGCCACCACCTAGTTAAGCTAAGTCTCTCTACTATCTTGGTTGTTGTTCCTTGTTGTTTGTTGGACAGCCCCTTTGCACCCACATTTGTTTTTCTGCAGGTGGCGCAAGGCCATGGGATGATAAGCAAGCCGCCCACCTTTCCTCTCCCTCTAATCTAGTTAGTCTATGTTATGTTAGTAAGGGAATTTGGAGGCTATCCTCCCCCTTGAATGTTCTTGTGTTAAGTGGCCTCTTAATATTATTTCAAATTCACCCACGCATGTGTGGGATGCTGCAATGCCATGTGTGTAAGCTCATAGGGCCCTACTTCGTGAGATTCAACCATTGGACCGGTGAAGAACGGGAAGGTCACCCTTTCTATTCTCAAAGGGTGCAAGGTGAGTTCCTCCCCTAGAGTAGCTTTATTGCTTATGTTAGAACCGCATGCTAGATCTAATTGAGGTTATAGAATCGCATGATAAGCTTTGTCAAATTTCATTTTATCTAGAAGTGCATGCTAGGATAGTTTCGGTTTTCACTACTACTTACTAAAACAAGCTAGTTTCAAACTACGATAGCTCAAGGGTTTACTAAGTTATACTTATTTAGCAAAATGTTTTCAAAGCGCGTTGTTTGAATGTTGCATGCTTGGTGACTCCATCATCTTGGTATCAGAGCTTAGGCTCTTAGAGTAGGATTTTATAAGACCAAAACTTTATTTTCCTACTACTAAGGCGATTTTTTGGACCTAGGTGCTTGAAAGAATTTGATTAACTATATTGTATCACCTTAGGGTCTATTTTCAAAACCTTACTCATTTCGAAAATGGCTACTAGATCCGGTGCCCCCTATGGTCTTAATCAAGCTATTGACCATGAGGTGAGTGCCCTTTCAATAGAGATGGCTTCCCTTAGAGAAACCCTAGCAACCCTTCAACACTCCATAGGTGTTATAGACAATAGGCTTAACACCCTAGAGTCTAACTCTAAGATGGATCCCCAAACTACTAGCCGACCTAATAGTGGATCCCACACAAGGGAACCAAATATTCAAGGATCTCCTTCACACACCCCTAGAGTCAATCATGCTCAAACCGAATGGGAAGGGCCTCATGCCCCTCAACCCCCCTATCATAGACCTAGAGAGTATGATGTGCAACGTGCCATCAAGATCAATCCCCCTACTTTTGGTGGGTCTCTTAACCCCAAGGAGTTCCTAGATTGGGCCACAAAGCTAGATCAATACTTTGAATATAGCCTTATGCACCATGAAAGTAAAGTTAGGTTCACCAAGTGCTTACTAGAAGGACCCGCTAGACTCTATTGGACCCATATCGAGAGAACCATAGAAAGGGATGGTAAGCCACCCGTTGAGTCTTGGGATGAAATGAAACTCCTACTTAGGCAAAAGTATGTCCCACCTGGTTTCATGCAAAAGCTTAAGGATGAACTTGGTAGTCTCACTCAAGGCTCCTCTACTGTAGAAGCCTATCAAACCAAGCTAGAAGAACTCCTCATTAGGTGTGAAGTCAAGGATGACCAAGGTATGATCCTAAGTCGGTTCAAGAATGGACTTAGACCTGACATTAAGAGGGCCTTGACCTACTTCCAATTAGATACCCCGGAGATAGCCTATCAAAGAGCCATAGAAGTTGAACAAGAACTTAAGAATAGGAAGGAGACTCTCCCTCCCCGACCCATCTATAGGCCAGCTCCTATGCACTTGCCTTCTAGCTCAAACCCAAAACCAAAAACTGCCCAAACTACTGACAACTCCATCCCCATTTGTTATAACTGTAGGCAGAAGGGACACTTTGCAAAAGAATGCCCTAAGAAGGTCATGGTTTTATCTGAGGAAAACATAGACCCTGAGCCCACCTTTGAGGAAGACCCTGATCAAGAGATTGAGGTCAACGACTATGACAGTAGTGATGATATCTTCAACACCTTAGGGGTAGTTAGGTGTACCCTTGTCAAACCTACCCCCACTGAGGACTGGCGCCGGACCAGTATCTTCCACACCTACACCAAATGCCATGGTCACATGTGCAAGGTGGTCATTGATGGTGGAAGCAGCCTCAATGCTGTCTCCCACATAGCTGCTACAAAACTGAACCTCAAGATGGAACCCCGACCTAGCCCTTACAATATTTCTTGGGTTAACCAAACCAGTGTCCCTGTGACCCATAGGTGCCTCGTACCTATCCAGTTTGGTACATATGAGGACAAGATTTGGTGTGACGTCCTTACTATGGATGTAGCCCAAATCCTCTTAGGACGCCCTTGGTTATATGACATGGATGTTGTCCACTACGGTCGGACCAATACCTATGTTTTTACCCATAAGGATCAAAAGATTAGGTTGAAACCCTCTCTTCCTAAAGAACTTAGAGCCACAACCAGTAAGGGTAAGATAGAGGAACCCAAGAAAGGCCAACCTACCATTCAACTTATAAGGCCTCAAACTTTCACTAAGGAAATAGCAGATCAACCCCTTTATACCTTAGTCATCAAAGAGGTCAACCCTAAAGTAGAAGAGAAGCCTTCCCCAGAAGTAGAATCCATACTTCAAGAATTTAGTGAGCTCACTCCAGAGGACCTCCCTGAAGGACTGCCACCTCTTAGGGATATACAACATGCCATAGACCTTGTCCCTGGATCCTCTCTTCCCAACCTACCCCACTATAGGATGAACCCTACCGAGCATGAGGAGCTCAAAAGACAAGTAGATGATTTATTGTGTAAGGGTTACATCAGGGAAAGCCTAAGTCCCTGCGCCGTCCCAGCCCTTCTTACCCCAAAGAAGGATGGCAGTTGGCGCATGTGTATAGATTGCAGAGCTATCAACAAGATTACTATCAAATATAGGTTTCCCATACCTAGACTTGATGACTTGCTAGATATGTTAGTAGGATCCAAATGGTTTTCCAAGCTTGACCTCAGGAGTGGATATCATCAGGTTAGGATTAGAGAAGGGGATGAATGGAAGACCGCCTTCAAAACCAAAGATGGCTTATATGAATGGTTAGTCATGCCTTTCGGGCTAACCAATGCCCCTTCCACATTTATGAGGCTTATGACCCAAGTGCTTAGACCCTACATAGGGAAGTTCCTAGTTGTATACTTTGATGACATACTTATCTATAGTAAGTCACAAAAGGAGCACCTAGGGCACTTAAGGCAGACTCTAACCCTTCTTAGAGATGAAAAGCTGTATGTCAACCTGAAGAAATGTTCTTTTCTATCTCCCAAAGTTGTCTTTCTAGGGTTTATTGTTTCTGACCTAGGGCTTCAAGCTGATCCATCTAAAGTCCAAGCCATCTTAGACTGGCCAGAGCCCAAGACCCTTACTGAAGTTAGGAGTTTTCATGGCCTTGCTACCTTCTACCGTAGGTTCATACGGAATTTTAGCACCATAGTAGCTCCTATCACCAACTGCATGAAACAAGGGGACTTTACTTGGACTAAGTCTGCCAATAGGGCTTTCACTGAGCTAAAGAGTAGGATGACCTCCGCCCCTGTTTTAAGGTTGCCTGACTTTGGCAAGGTCTTTGAGGTTGATTGTGATGCTTCTGGCATTGGCATAGGTGGGACCCTCAGTCAAGAAGGTCACCCTATTGCCTTCTTCAGTGAAAAGCTGAATGAGGCCAAGCAGAAATACTCAACCTACGACAAAGAGTTCTATGCCGTGGTTCAATCTTTGAGGCATTGGCGGCACTACCTTCTCCACCATGAGTTTACCTTAAATAGTGATCACCAAGCCCTGTCTTACCTTAGTGCCCAAAGAAAACTCAATGCTAGACATGCCAAGTGGGTAGAGTATTTACAACAGTACACTTTTGTCTTAAAACACAAGTCTGGAGTTAACAACAAAGTTGCTGATGCTCTAAGTAGGGTAGTCTTCATTTTGCAAACTATGCATGCTGAACTTGTAGGATTTGAACATATGAAAACTGCTTACCTAGATTGCCCTGACTTTTCTGCTACTTATGCTGATATGACTAGAGATGTTATGAGTCACCCCTTGTACACCCTTCGGGATGGGTATCTCTTCCTTGGGCCAACACTCTGTGTGCCTAAGTCCTCAATCCGGGATTTCCTAGTTTGGGAACTCCATGGAGGAGGGTCTGCTGGGCACCATGGTCGGGAGAAGACCCGTGCCTTGGTCGAGGAACGATTCTTTTGGCCTCAACTCTACCGAGATGTGGCCAAGGTAGTTAGGCATTGTGGAACCTGTCAAGCCACTAAAGTCCAGAAGCATAATTTTGGACTGTACACCCCTCTGCCTATTCCCCAGGCACCGTGGCAGGACATTAGTATGGACTTTGTTCTAGGATTGCCTAGGACTGCTGCTAGGCATGACTCTATTTATGTTGTAGTAGACCGGTTCACAAAAATGGCTCATTTCATACCTTGCACTAAAACTACCGATGCCTCCCATATGGCTAGAATCTTCTTTAGAGACATTGTTAGTGTAACATCCCTCAGAACACACCCCACACGCATACAAGTAAAATACGGGGCTAAAAAAAATTTTACTCTTCCATTAAAACACAAGAAGAAAGCGGCATCGAAGGACATTACTACGGAACTGAAAACCGCACAGAACTGAGTAGGATCGATTTACTAGGAAATAGAAATCCGGAAGTTCAGAAAAATCCGGCAGCAAGTATACTAAACTACTGCTGCACAGACACACATGTAACAACAACAAATGTCACTACACATATGTGGAATTTCAGAAATATGCAGAACTGATTATTCAGATACTAAAACCACACAAATTCGGTTACACATCTCAAATCGGACATTTCAAAATAAGAACCAATTCAATAAAAGAATCCAAGACTCGTATCCAATAATTTAAATGAGACAACTATAATATAATATCCTGAAAACAGGCATAAGCCCTCAGGAGATAAAACGTGTCACATAAGTCATAACAAATTAGGCACGCAGGCCTGATAAATTTTTAGAAGAAAATTCTTGAAAATTACATCAAACATTATCATCATAACAATTAGCTGTAGCAGTTATTGTCTTGATGTCTCACCTGAAAACATTTAAACAACGGAGGTGAGCTAAAAAGCTCAGTGAGTAAAAGACACTAAAAGTCATCCATAGTACACATCAAAAATATCATGCTTAAGTTGAAATTCTTTTATTTAACAGATAAAATAAATCAGCTTAACATGCACACTCATATCAGAAACAAAACACAATCAAATACAGATACTTGTAACAATAGGCTTCAAGCAGGTAGGATATGAATATACCAACCCATACCAACTAACCACACCGCCTAATACATCTAAATACAGATCGAAACAGAACTACAGAAATCAGAACTGACAGACAGAAAATTAGAATTTTCAGAGTCCAAACGGATAGTCTACATCGGAAACAGAAAGGCCACAGAAGGCCTGATGACCACAGAAGGTCTGACCCCACCTCTGCCGAGGACGAGACAATGCATGCATATCAGAAACAGAATGGTAGAGGAGATATCAGTGGGTGGCCCCCGTCTTGTCAGGACGTGGCACTCTGGTCTCCAATACCCAGAACAGAATGGTAGAGGAGGTATCAGTGGGTGGCCCCCGTCTTGTTAGGACGTGGCACTCTGGCCTCCAAAACCCAGAACTGAATGGTAGAGGAGGTATCAGTGGGTGGCCCCCGTCTTGTTAGGACGTGGCACTCTGGCCTCCAAAACCCAGAACTGAATGGTAGAGGAGGTATCAGTGGGTGGCCCCCGTCTTGTTAGGACGTGGCACTCTGGCCTCCAATACCCAGAACAGAAATAGTGTCTCAAGGGTCGTAGTAGACTATCAGCACCATTACAGCGCCACAGAAGGAGGGTAAGGACACGGAAGAGTGCTACACTAGGGCATAATTTTACAGAACAGATTATACTGAAACAGAGAAGTAGGATCAACCACTACTTAATTCTTACATTATGCCCAAAGTCTAACAAACCAGAAAATGACACACCCCAATATCCAGTCCTTAAACACAGAACAGAAATTATATGAGTGAATTCCTTACAACTAACCTTAATTCATGTCAAACCATTCTATGTTCTCACAAATGTTTTAACACATTCAAGGTTTTCAGAAACTTCACAACATATAAACAGAATAGGAAATATCCACATAACAAACAATTAAATACAGAACAGAAATTATTCATATAACAAACATTTAAATACAGAACAGAAATTATTCATGAAATAATCTCCTCAAAATTCCTAAAACCGTGAGCTATAAAATTACTGTAAGGGGCGCCACTTTCAGAACCTTAACAGAATGTACAAATTTCATGTAATTAATTTCAGTCCCCCACTACAGATAATTTTAATTACACGTTCGTGAAGAAAATTGACAAAAGCCCCAAAATTGGCTCGAACTATATTTTCAAAAATTCCTAAGTTCTTAGTTAAATCCCCAATTTTGTTTTCTCTAAAATTTCTCATCAAACAAATAAATTTTAGAAGAACTACAGACCACAATTTAAGAGGTTAAACCATACAATGTAAATTTTTCTCACAAAGGAATATTCGTTTAACCAAAACATAGCAGATTTATATTGTCAATTTGCAAAATATATTTTTGGTCCAATTTCGAACCAAAGCTAGTCAATATTGTATTCAAAATGAAGCTCTCTGAATCTAGTTTCCAATAAAACTGGTTTCACAAGATTTCGAATTGTAGACAGGAAGATATAAGGGTTCGAACATAGGAAGGTCAGAATTTCAGATTTCAAGAAAACAGATTCATATATCAGACTTGCGACATTTATTTCAGATCCAATAACTAATCGAAAATAGGCGTTATGGGAGTCAAAATAAAGCTCTTCGAGCCTACGGTCTAATAAAACTGATTTGACAAGATTTCGAGCTATACCTAGGGAGATATGATGGTTCGAACACATAAAGGTCGAAATCCAGAATTTCAGAAAACTGATTTTGTACAGCTAGATTGCAATACAGATTGAAATACGAATACAGCTCGGATATGGTCGATATCAGATTCAAATTAAAGCCGAATGTATCTAGTTTCATACAAAATTTATTTCGTGCGATTTGGATCTATAGACCATGAGATATTGGGGTTATAGTACACAAAGGTCAGATTAACGAATGCAGATTTCAGCAGAACAGGATTTTAAAACCCTATAATTATTTGAATTCAACCCCATACGAATAATCATGGCAAATAACGAATTTTAATTCGGATTAGACTCCTTAGGATCGAATTACTCACCAGAAAAATCGCCCACAGAGAAAACGCCAAAACAGAGAGTCAGGGATCTCCAGAAAGTTCGTCCACCACCAGTCTGCCACCACCAGCGTCAGAAGTTTGCAGGAGGCGCCAAGCACAGTGAGGGGCGACAACACAGGCGGCTAGGGCAAGAAACAAACCAAAAATCGTGAGGGAGAGGAGCTCTCACGAATTTCCCCTTTTTTTTTTTTTTTTTCACCCCAAACGGATCCAAGATCCAATAGCCCAATTAACTTAAGTGGAAATCGGCTTTAATGGGCTTACCTGGGCTTAACCACCATGCGCCACTCCAATAACATCAGAAATATGCGCCATCACGGTGGAAGAATTCCAGAAGCAAAGAATCAAGGTTGAGGGTTCGAATCCCCAACCAAAATAATTATTTTTGCCCTGTAGGAAAATTCCTACACTTAGGTAAAAATCCCTAAATTTTAACCGATAAAAATACATAAACTGAATTTCTAACCTTAAATCATAATTCAGAAAACCAAGGGCGTTACAACTGGATTGCGGTCAAGAACATTTTGAAATATCTTCGGAGGACCAAAGATATGTTCTTGATATATGGAGGTCAGGAAGAACTCAGTATTGAAGGATATACTGACGCTTCATTCCAATCTGACCAGGATGATTTCCGATCGCAATCAGGCTATGTTTTTAGCTTGAATGGTGGAGCAGTGGTGTGGAAAAGTTTCAAACAGTCTATCGTTGCTGATTCCACAACAGAAGCCGAGTATGTTGCAGCCTCGGAAGCATCCAAGGAGGCAGTGTGGATTCGTAAGTTCGTTCAAGAACTTGGTGTTGTTCCTTCGAGTGCAGATCCTTTGGTTATCTTCTGCGATAACACTGGAGCAATCGCACAAGCAAAGGAACCACGGTCGCACCAGAAGTCCAAGCACATACAGAGACAGTTTCACTTGATCCGGGAGATCATTGATCGAGGCAAGATCAAAATCTACAAGGTTCACACAGATGACAATCTGGCTGACCCGCTTACCAAGCCTCTGGTGCAGCAGAAGCATGAGAAGCACTGTAATAATATGGGTTTGAGATTTCTCAACCATTAGATTAAGTGGAAGTGGGAGATTGTTGGGGTATGTCCTTAAGGCTAATGTTTGAGGCCTTGGGATTCTATCAGTATCATGTATAAACTCTAAGTTTATAAAGGCAATGGTTGTTATTCAGTTTGTTACATTGTCTGCTGCAATAAGTGTGCTTCTGAATAATGTCTCAATGCTGTTCAGCTAGGCTGACATGCTATATGTCCTTAGTCGAGATATCTTGGTGAACATGAGACAGCCTTGATATGATTGAGACTAATATGTGTTCTAATCTTATAGGATGCTTCGAGCATGGAATAAGATGTAGACTCATGGGTACATTGGATGTACTGGACAGACCCTACTAGGATATTCAATTGCTTGTCACAATGTGAATAATCCTTGTTTGCAACAAGTGGCACATGTCCTCTGACTTGAGATCACTTGTGTTTCTAAATGATGATTGTCATTGTTTTGAGGTAGTTCAATATCATTTGAAACATAATGGTTATAGACTATCTTGGATAATGATCATGAGTCAGGTTAGGATACTAGTGATAGATATAGGATTGCCGTCTCCTTGATTGGAGTGTGATGTTCTAAAGGGGCCCCCCTGAATGAGATGATTGAGAAAGTGTATGGCCATACCCGGGTGACTATGTTCATCTGATCTAATCATGCTCATCATATTGGAGCTACAGGCTTGACACGCTTGTCCAATAAGAACATCCAGTGGCAAAGGAATCATGTATGCCTCGTGAAGTGGATTCACACTTGTGCTGTGGTTTGGGTGTAGTCTTGGAAGACTCTTTCCTTTATATCGGGAGACAGTGATGTGTTGCTAGATACCCCTCACTGATCGTGATAACGTAAGTTATCGTTACCGACATTTAAAGGAAACCCTCAGGGTCGCACAATTTGATGATATGGCTTACTTAAGTCAGATCGTGTGGACTGAATTGTTTGGGTTCAGTTTAAAGGGATTTAGACTCTGATTGTAAGTGAGATCTAGTCTGATCATGTTTGATTGATTAGGGCTTGAGATCGGTAAGCTTTGATCGAGAGATTTGATGCTAGATCGGTGAGATCAAGAGCATTCAGAGATGAACGGTTAGATCTGGAACCTTAGGGTTTACTATGGTCTAGACCAAATCGCTTGGGCTGATTTAATTTGGTCTTGGACCAAAATTCAATTGAACCGGCTCATGTATGAGCGCATGGTTCAAAAGGGAGTGAGATAAGCGCTTGGTTCACTTTGAAGTGAACGCATAACCGCTTGAGACATTAAGGCTTACTATTTTTAGAAGCCATGTCTTAACGTTCAAATGGAACGTTTATCATGTCGCCTATGATCTCCTCTCGACGTCTCCTCTCTCGAAGAGAGATAGAGTCTTCACGCCAAGGAGGTTTGTAACATCCCACATTCTTAACCCCAAACAAATGGCACAATTCACAAATGATACAGGATGTTTCATATAAGATCGATCATATGCTAGGTAAAACCGAGTTCAAGAAAACACGATCTGAAAAATTTCCATAAATCCATACACACAAATTCACAAAACTCAAATCTCATAAATCTCGTAAGGGTACCTGCCACCACGCAATCCTTGCACTAGACATATGCAAGGCAACAGTTATATCAAAACTGATTAAAATTCATAAAATCCATAAAGGTACCTGCCACCAGGCAATACTTGCACTAGACATATGCAAGTTACAGGGTATATCAAAACCGATTGCACAGAATATACAACAAGCCGAAATTCAAAACAAAATCACAAAATCGATTTTATAAACTCATGCCAAACACCGAAACCAGGCTGAAGCCCGCGGTGACACAAAAATCAAACTCATAAGACTGCCATAACTGGCAACATACTTCACATAGTTCACATAGTTTCATGATTCACATAGTTCATATAGTTTATGCTAAGGCCACAACCGGCCCCAAGAATTAAGCATAAAAATTCTTAAAACAGCAAACAGCATAATTATCCACGCCAATGCACTCAAGACATGCGCCCCTGCTCTATGCCTGAAAATAGTGAGGGGTGAGCTACACAGCCCAGTGAGTGGATAGTCTAACTCGACCATCCATAACATACATTCAAAAATATAGGCAGATTATTTTTTTTTTAAGAATATTTAACAGAACATTATGTCAACATATAACAAAATAAAGAAACAGAAGTCATATAGACTATAACAAAATAAAGAAACAGAAGTCATATAGACAGTTAAATGTACACACTAGCATATAACAAATTCAGGTTCTAGAGTTTTACTCTAACCCAATTAAACACATATATTCTAAACCAACTAAACACACATATATTCTAAACCAACTAAACACACCATACTTAATTAACCTAGTTGTCCAGCATATTCAGTAGTGACCAATATGGTCTAACCCGGCTTGGCCAAAGCACTGGGAGCTGCAAATCACATGCAACACATAAACATGGATAGTGAGTAGAATCAAGAGGTGGCCCCCGCCAGGTCACGACGTGGCACTTTGCTCTATCACTCCATAACACATCAGAGTGATGACATCAAGAGGTGGCCCCTGTCTGATCAAGACATGGCACTTTGCGTCTTATATCACCCCATCACATAAAAGAGTAATGACATCAAGAGGTGGCCCCTGTCTGATCAAGACATGGCACTTTGCGTCTTATATTACCCCATCACACAAAAGAGTAATGACATCAAGAGGTGGCCCCTGTCCGACCAAGACATGGCACTTTGCGTCAAAACCCGTTCTCCCAAAAGGTTCCTACTGGACAACAGACATATCTTATTTCATATTTCACAAAGGTGGACTCCTAAGTGTCAACTAGACTCTAGGATAGTCATCACAAAAATCATATCGGGCAGGCTGAACATCAACCCCCATCACAATAATCATAATAGGCAGGCTGAACATCAACCTCCTCACATATCACAATACAGGGCTGAAATTCAAACCCTTAACATAACACATAAGGACTATCCCCTTGAGTTCATAGTTACACCTAGCCTTAGTCCTAACCATCACATAATCACATAATTTTCCAAATTCACATAACCCATAATTTTCCAAATTCACAAGATCACACATATTGTTCAAAATTCACATGATCACACATATTGTTCAAAATTCACATAACCACACATATTGTTCAAAATCATATAACATAACACATAATATTTTATATTCGAATATCACCGAATATAGTGTAGTCCTTAAATTTCATGCTGATTAGTTTAAATCAAATTTTGCTATGTTATCACCCAAATTTTCTCAAACAAAATACATGACCATAAACATATAATATGTTACACACATAAAGAAATAACCAAGGTAGCGTTAACAGCATTTATAAAGCATCCATAAAATCAACATAAATTGTAAAACATGTATTCTTATAAATCACTTTACAAATTACCACAAATTACCACATGTAACATATTGACTACAAACACCAAAATTCGGTTTTCATAGACAATTATCAAGGTCATCAAGGTTTCGGTTTTCATGTTAACTACAAACATAAATTTCGGTTTTCATAAACAATTATCAAGAACATCAAGATTTCGGTTTACATGTTAAATACAAACATCAATTTCGGTTTTCATAAACAATTATCAAGAACATCAAGATTTCGGTTTACATGTTAAATACAAACATCAATTTCGGTTTAACTATAATTAACAAGAATTTCATACCCAAAATTCAATGATTTAATGCTACCAAAATTCCTATAAAAATACCTTAAATTTCATACAAATTTTCGGTTAAATAATCATCATATAATCACCTTTGAAAAATTCGGTTTTTAGCATGGTAAGATTTCCAACAAGCGACTATATCATCTAACTCATCAATTAACACAAACAAATAGATAGAAATCGATTAGACAACCCACTCACCTTGAACCGAGAACACAAGGTGAAAAACTCTCCAAAATAATTCGTCTAAGGCTTGAAATTCTACCAAGAATCGCCACCAAAGGAAGGAAACACCTCCAACACCAAAGACTCCAAGAGAGAAGGAAGATATTTCACCTCTAAGCCTCCAAGAATCGCCTAAGTTCTTCAAGAAGTCGCCAAGTTCTTCAAGCCGTCGCCCAATGTTTTTCTCCAAGCCAAAATCGCCAAAACTCTACCCTAACCGAAATTACCTACTTAAATTTCGGTTTTTAACTCTTAACCCATTAACCCATTAGTTAAATTCGGGTTTAATCCATTTAATTAATAATTTAAATTTTAAAACCCAATTAGTTTAAACCCATTAATTCAACCATTAACTTAACGAAAATCCAATAAGGTCTAATTAACATCCAATAAGGGTTTAATTAACCAATAGGGTCTAATTAATTAACTTACAAGCTCTAATTAATTAACTTACAATTACAACCCATAAATCCTAATTAATTTATCATGAACAGCCAATAATAATTTATCATAAATTAACAGCCAATAATCAAACAAATAATCCCTAATTAATTTACAATAAATTAACAACCAAATAAACTCCAATCAAATAATTACAAATTAACAATCAATAAGCCAGTTAATTAGCATCCAATAATTTTATTTAAATCATAATAAAATATCATAGCTAATGATTTTATTTAAATCCAAATAATGCTTACCAGAACTTAAGATCCTTGGATCTTACATCCCTCCCTCCTTATAAAGCTTTAGTCCTCTAAAGCTCAGCATCCATATCATCAAAGAGATAAGCATAAAATTTCCTCATGTCAGCTTCAGTCTCCCATGTCGCCTCCTCAACTGACTGATTTCCCCAGATAACTTTTACCAAAGGTATAGTCTTGTTCCTCAGAACTTTATCTTTTCTATCCACAATCCGAAGAGGTCTTTCCTCAAATGTCAAGTCACTCTGAATCTGAAGAGGTTCCAACTCTAACACATGAGATGGATCAGGATGATATTTCCTCAAAACAGAAACATGGAACACATTATGCACATGATCCATAGCAGGAGGTAAAGCTAACCGGTAAGCCACTGGACCAACTCTCTCAATAATATCAAAAGGTCCTACAAACCTAGGGCTCAACTTGCCCTTTTTGCCAAACCTCATAACACCTTTATTAGGTGACACCTTCAAGAACACATGATCCCCTACCATAAACTCCAAGGAACGACGACGGTCATCAGCATAACTCTTCTGTCTGTCCCGAGCAATTTTCAGTTTATCCCGGATCTCTCTGACCTTATCAGTAGTCTCCTGAACTGCATCAGATCTCAAAATCATTCTGTCACCAGTTTCCTCCCAACACAAGGGAGTCCTACACCTTCTCCCATACAAAGCCTCATATGGAGCCATCTGAATACTAGAGTGGAAGCTATTATTATAAGTAAACTCTATCAAAGATAGATCCCGGTTCCACTCAGAACTCCAATCAACCACATAAGCTCTCAACAAATCTTCTAGAGTCTGTATAGTACGCTCCGTCTGGCCATCAGACTGAGGATGGTATGTTGTACTAAAACTCAACTTAGTACCCAAACCCTCCTGTAAACTCTTCCAAAATCTGGACAAAAATCGAGAGTCCCTATCAGACACGATATCAACAGGCACTCCATGCAGTCTGACTATCTCATCAATGTACAATCTGGCCAGCCTCTCTAAAGAATAAGTCATCTTGATCGGAAGAAAATGGGCTGATTTAGTGAGTCTATCAACGATCACCCAAATAGCATCATGACCCAATCTGGTTCTAGGCAAACCACACACAAAATCCATACTGATGCATTCCCACTTCCACTCAGGAATAGGAAGAGGCTGCAACAAACCACCAGGCTTCTGATGTTCAGCCTTTACAGTCTGACAGGTTAAACACCTAGAGACAAAATCATATACCTCTTTCTTCATGCCCGGCCACCAAAAACTCTTCTTGAGGTCCTGATACCTCTTAGTCACACCAGGATGTAGGGAATATTTGGAGTTATGGCTGTCCTCCAATATTTCTTTCCTCAAACTCGGTTCCTCAGGGACACATACCCTTCCACGAAACCGAAGAATACCATCACCAGACAGGCTAAAATCCTGAACTGCGCCATCAACCATACTATCCCTGATCTGAACTAATCTCGGATCCATAGACTGCTGATCTCTGATCTTCTGCAACAAAGCAGACTGTACTCTGAGAAAAGCCACATAACCCGACTGAACTCTAGGAGTAACACTGATCCTGAGATCACTGAACTCCTGCAGTAACCGCCACTCACTGACTCGTAAAGCAGCTACTGAAGTAACTGGATGTCTGCTCAGAGCATCCGCCACCACATTGGCCTTTCCAGCCTGATACTGAATGGAGAAGTCATAGTCTTTGATCAACTCCATCCATCTTCTCTGTCTCATGTTCAAGTCCTTCTGAGTGAAGATATACTTGAGACTCTGATGGTCAGTGAACAGATCAAACTCTTGACCCAACAAATAGTGACGCCATATCTTCAGAGCAAAGACTACGGCCGCCAACTCTAAATCATGAGTAGGGTAGTTCAATTCATACTCCTTCAGTTGTCTCGAAGCATAGGCTACTACAGAACCCTTCTGCATCAAGACACAACCCAACCCTTTGCCAGAAGCATCTGTATAAACAGTAAACCTTTCCCCATCACTAGGAATAATGAGGATCGGTGTACTAGTCAACCTTCTCTTCAGCTCTTGAAAGCTCTCTTCACACTTATCATCCCAAATAAACTTGGCCTCCTTTCTGGTCAATTTAGTTAGAGGACCCGCCAGCTTGGAGAATCCCTCAACAAATCGCCGGTAGTAACCTGCCAAACCCAGAAAACTCCTGATCTCAGTAGCACTAGTTGGTCTTCCCCAATTAAGAATGGCTTGCACTTTAACTGGATCCACAGACACCCCCTGACCAGAAATCACATGCCCAAGGAAACTAATCTTTTCCAGCCAGAATTCACACTTACTAGCCTTGGCATATAATCGGTTCTTCCTCAAGATCTCCAGCACTCTGCGCAAATCACTAACATGATCTGAGGTAGTCTGAGAGTACACCAATATATCGTCTATAAAGACCACCACACAAGAGTCAAGCAACTCATGGAATACCCTGTTCATCAAATCCATGAAGACAGCAGGTGCATTTGTCAGTCCAAAAGGCATAACTAAAAATTCGAAATGCCCATACCTGGTCCTGAAAGCAGTCTTAAATATATCCTCATCCTTGACCCTAAGCTGATAATACCCTGATCTCAGATCAATCTTAGAGAACACTGTCGCTTCCTGTAATTGATCAAATAGATCATCAATTCTGGGAAGAGGATACTCATTCTTGATAGTCACTTGGTTAAGCTGCCTGTAGTCTATACACATCCTCAGGGTTCCATCTTTCTTCTTTACAAACAACACTGGCGCTCCCCAAGGTGAAGCACTAGGCCGAATATATCCTTTCTCTAACAATTCCTCCAGTTGTTTCTTAAGCTCGGCCAACTCTGAAGTAGCCATACGATAAGGAGCTCTGGAGATAGGTGCCGTACCTGGCGACAACTCAATGCCAAATTCTACTTCTCTTATTGGTGGCAAGCCTGAAAATTCTTCAGAGAACACATCAGGAAATTCTTTCACCACCGCCATCTGAGTCAAATCAGAAGTAGGATCATCCTGCACCTTAACATGCGCAAGATAACCCTTGCATCCACTAGCCAGTAATTTCCTGGCCTGCAGGAAAGATATCACATGCGGTCCTTGGTCTGACACTAGACCTCTCACAAACAGTCGATTCCCATCTAACAAATTCAAAGTGATTACTTTCTCAAAGCAATCCACAGAGGCATGATGGGAAGACAACCAATCCATTCCTAAGATGATATCATAATCTTGCATGTCTAAGAGGATTAGATCTACCAGAAACTCATAACCCTCTACATGTACTACACAGTCAGCACAAACAGTATCTGTAGATAACGATTTTCCTAAGGGAGTACTCACAGACACAGCATAATTCATCACCTTAGGTAACACAGGTAAACATGCAGCAAACTTAACAGATACAAAAGATAAATTTGCACCAGGGTCAAATAATATGCGGGCTAACTGATCAAATACGAATAAAGTACCTTCCACGACGGATCGGGAAGCTCGTGTATCCTTCTCAGCCACAGCATACACTCTAGTCTGGACTGTAGGCTTATCTGCGCCTCTAGGTTGCATCTCAGGTTCTTTGCAGTCCTTAGCCATGTGCCCTGGTTTCTTACACCTGAAGCATACACCATTCTTCCTATGGCAGTCTTTCACTAGATGTCCCTTGAGCCCACAATAACTACAAGTGATACCGTTTCTTGCATCCCTGGCATCCCTGAACTGCTGCGGTGCATCCCTGGACTGCTGCGGTGCCTTGTAGGAGTAAGGCTTATACCTGCTCTTCTTATAATCTTTATGCCTAGGGTACTTCTTACCCTTGCCGCCACTGCCATGCTGAGGAACCGCCGCCTCAGCTGCAGGAACTACTGTCACGGCAACATGAGAACTCCTCTCAGATATATACCTCTCAATGGTGCGTGCTCGCCCAACAGTCTCAACATAGGTCTCCAAATGCTGAGCACCAACCTGCTCTCTAATTTCCCATCTGAGACCTCTGAGAAACTTAGTAGCTCTCCTCTTTTCAGTGTTTATCAGATGAGGAGCATACTTTCCCAATTTCGTGAACTGTAATTCATACTGGTCCACAGTCATATCACCCTGCTCCAGGTGAATAAATTCCACCTCTCGGTCCTCAACCAAGCTATCTGGGAAGTACTTCTCGTTAAATCGAGACAAGAAGTAAGGCCAATCTACAGTCTCATGTCTTTCTTCGGCAAGTCTCACTACGCCCTTCCACCACTCATCTGCGTCAGCACGCATCATGTAGGTGGTCAGACATAACTTGTCCTCGTCCGAGCAACGCATAACTTGGAAAATCTTTTCCAAGCACAACTGCCAATTCTCGGCATTACTGGATTCTGAGCCTCCATAAAATGAGCTAGGACCCAGTTTCTGGAATTCACTCACAAGTGAAGCATAGCGCCTGTGAGCGCCCTCCTGAGAGTCATCCCCCACTGCCCGAGTAGTAGTCTGGGGTCTCTCTTGAGTCAGCTGCTGCAAAAGCTGATGTTGTGCTTCTTGATGCTGAGTCTGCTGCTGCTGCAGCATCTGAGCTTGCCTCTCTATCATAGCACCTTGTTGCTGAACCATGCCAGTCAGAGCCTCAATAGTTCTCGTGAGGTTCGGGGTCTGCTCGCCCTCATCACTAGCATTTCCTCTGGTTCGCACCATCTTAAATGCCTACACACGCATATCATAGTCACACACATATCATAGTCAGGAAAACAATCATAAACCTATTAGGTGTCTAGCAATACACAAACATGTTTTCCCCCAAACTAAGTTTTAGCTAGCCAACTCCTCTGATACCATTCTGTAACATCCCACATTCTTAACCCCAAACAAATGGCACAATTCACAAATGATACAGGATGTTTCATATAAGATCGATCATATGCTAGGTAAAACCGAGTTCAAGAAAACACGATCTGAAAAATTTCCATAAATCCATACACACAAATTCACAAAACTCAAATCTCATAAATCTCGTAAGGGTACCTGCCACCACGCAATCCTTGCACTAGACATATGCAAGGCAACAGTTATATCAAAACCGATTAAAATTCATAAAATCCATAAAGGTACCTGCCACCAGGCAATACTTGCACTAGACATATGCAAGTTACAGGGTATATCAAAACCGATTGCACAGAATATACAACAAGCCGAAATTCAAAACAAAATCACAAAATCGATTTTATAAACTCATGCCAAACACCGAAACCAGGCTGAAGCCCGCGGTGACACAAAAATCAAACTCATAAGACTGCCATAACTGGCAACATACTTCACATAGTTCACATAGTTTCATGATTCACATAGTTCATATAGTTTATGCTAAGGCCACAACCGGCCCCAAGAATTAAGCATAAAAATTCTTAAAACAGCAAACAGCATAATTATCCACGCCAATGCACTCAAGACATGCGCCCCTGCTCTATGCCTGAAAATAGTGAGGGGTGAGCTACACAGCCCAGTGAGTGGATAGTCTAACTCGACCATCCATAACATACATTCAAAAATATAGGCAGATTATTTTTTTTTTAAGAATATTTAACAGAACATTATGTCAACATATAACAAAATAAAGAAACAGAAGTCATATAGACTATAACAAAATAAAGAAACAGAAGTCATATAGACAGTTAAATGTACACACTAGCATATAACAAATTCAGGTTCTAGAGTTTTACTCTAACCCAATTAAACACATATATTCTAAACCAACTAAACACACATATATTCTAAACCAACTAAACACACCATACTTAATTAACCTAGTTGTCCAGCATATTCAGTAGTGACCAATATGGTCTAACCCGGCTTGGCCAAAGCACTGGGAGCTGCAAATCACATGCAACACATAAACATGGATAGTGAGTAGAATCAAGAGGTGGCCCCCGCCAGGTCACGACGTGGCACTTTGCTCTATCACTCCATAACACATCAGAGTGATGACATCAAGAGGTGGCCCCTGTCTGATCAAGACATGGCACTTTGCGTCTTATATCACCCCATCACATAAAAGAGTAATGACATCAAGAGGTGGCCCCTGTCTGATCAAGACATGGCACTTTGCGTCTTATATTACCCCATCACACAAAAGAGTAATGACATCAAGAGGTGGCCCCTGTCCGACCAAGACATGGCACTTTGCGTCAAAACCCGTTCTCCCAAAAGGTTCCTACTGGACAACAGACATATCTTATTTCATATTTCACAAAGGTGGACTCCTAAGTGTCAACTAGACTCTAGGATAGTCATCACAAAAATCATATCGGGCAGGCTGAACATCAACCCCCATCACAATAATCATAATAGGCAGGCTGAACATCAACCTCCTCACATATCACAATACAGGGCTGAAATTCAAACCCTTAACATAACACATAAGGACTATCCCCTTGAGTTCATAGTTACACCTAGCCTTAGTCCTAACCATCACATAATCACATAATTTTCCAAATTCACATAACCCATAATTTTCCAAATTCACAAGATCACACATATTGTTCAAAATTCACATGATCACACATATTGTTCAAAATTCACATAACCACACATATTGTTCAAAATCATATAACATAACACATAATATTTTATATTCGAATATCACCGAATATAGTGTAGTCCTTAAATTTCATGCTGATTAGTTTAAATCAAATTTTGCTATGTTATCACCCAAATTTTCTCAAACAAAATACATGACCATAAACATATAATATGTTACACACATAAAGAAATAACCAAGGTAGCGTTAACAGCATTTATAAAGCATCCATAAAATCAACATAAATTGTAAAACATGTATTCTTATAAATCACTTTACAAATTACCACAAATTACCACATGTAACATATTGACTACAAACACCAAAATTCGGTTTTCATAGACAATTATCAAGGTCATCAAGGTTTCGGTTTTCATGTTAACTACAAACATAAATTTCGGTTTTCATAAACAATTATCAAGAACATCAAGATTTCGGTTTACATGTTAAATACAAACATCAATTTCGGTTTTCATAAACAATTATCAAGAACATCAAGATTTCGGTTTACATGTTAAATACAAACATCAATTTCGGTTTAACTATAATTAACAAGAATTTCATACCCAAAATTCAATGATTTAATGCTACCAAAATTCCTATAAAAATACCTTAAATTTCATACAAATTTTCGGTTAAATAATCATCATATAATCACCTTTGAAAAATTCGGTTTTTAGCATGGTAAGATTTCCAACAAGCGACTATATCATCTAACTCATCAATTAACACAAACAAATAGATAGAAATCGATTAGACAACCCACTCACCTTGAACCGAGAACACAAGGTGAAAAACTCTCCAAAATAATTCGTCTAAGGCTTGAAATTCTACCAAGAATCGCCACCAAAGGAAGGAAACACCTCCAACACCAAAGACTCCAAGAGAGAAGGAAGATATTTCACCTCTAAGCCTCCAAGAATCGCCTAAGTTCTTCAAGAAGTCGCCAAGTTCTTCAAGCCGTCGCCCAATGTTTTTCTCCAAGCCAAAATCGCCAAAACTCTACCCTAACCGAAATTACCTACTTAAATTTTGGTTTTTAACTCTTAACCCATTAACCCATTAGTTAAATTCGGGTTTAATCCATTTAATTAATAATTTAAATTTTAAAACCCAATTAGTTTAAACCCATTAATTCAACCATTAACTTAACGAAAATCCAATAAGGTCTAATTAACATCCAATAAGGGTTTAATTAACCAATAGGGTCTAATTAATTAACTTACAAGCTCTAATTAATTAACTTACAATTACAACCCATAAATCCTAATTAATTTATCATGAACAGCCAATAATAATTTATCATAAATTAACAGCCAATAATCAAACAAATAATCCCTAATTAATTTACAATAAATTAACAACCAAATAAACTCCAATCAAATAATTACAAATTAACAATCAATAAGCCAGTTAATTAGCATCCAATAATTTTATTTAAATCATAATAAAATATCACAGCTAATGATTTTATTTAAATCCAAATAATGCTTACCAGAACTTAAGATCCTTGGATCTTACAAGGTTACTCGGCCAAGCAAGAGAGATCTCAATCTTCTACACACGACAAGGGCACTTGAAGATCTTTGCTAGCACAAAGATCACCAAGAAGGAGCCACCTCTCTTCTTGTGTGCGGCACCTTTGGAGAAGAAGCGCTTGCATCTTTCTCTTCCAAGTCGCCATCTTCCTCATGGCTATGGTATGATCTCTATCGATCTATACAAGCATTTATATATGTTGATCATATGGCATGCAATAGATGGAAAAAGAAACCCTTGCTTCCGCTCGAAATTTGTTATATGCACCTTATATTAGGGTTTCGCCCCTCCCCTTGAATTAGGGGACCTTCCTTCAATTGGTATCAGAGCAGGTTATTTGCATGTTAATATGATTGCTATGTTTGATCTTCATGGTTGATCCATGCTTGCGCAAATACTTAGATCTAACAGTTTCATCATGCGACAAGATGACATGTATGTTTATCTTATAGTTGCGCATGTATAATGATGTTGGGACTTGTTATTGTTTTCGGTTTGTTAAACACTTAACTTGCACGCGTAACTTAGATCTAAGATGCGCCTACTGTAAACCATTAGACGGGTTGATGGGGTTGAAGTCATCCTCTAGGTAGGATCCAACCAGTCTGATCAGACCATCTGACAGCCTAGATGGGTCGACCAGATGGCACCTGTGCGCTAGCACGAGGTGGCTATAGGTCGACTGCAGACAGGCGTGTAGCGATGTCTGGTTGAGACAACAAGTGAACGCACATGAATTAGGCCCGGGGTCACACCCGCTTGCCAGAACTCATGAGGACGTTCAGCCCTTGGCGCATGCATGGTTGACCATTTGGTCGATTCAAGTCAGTTAGGACTTGGTGCATGCAAGGGCAGTGGATCTGACTAGACATGATGAGTGGATCCCTATTAATGGACCGTTGTAAGGTAGTAGGGCACATAAGACAAATAAAATTGATGCCAATGGGGTTTTTCAAAATTTTATTTTCTTATTGGATCACATGTTGATTGTAAGCATATGCTTGTTTATTTAATCTTATGTGGGCTGCCCGTGTTAATGTGTGCTGTGCTGGGGCCTGCGTGCCTGGATTAAAAATGTAAATTATTATATTTGTGATCTGCGCATCACATTTTAATTAATTTATTGTGTAATTGACCTGCGTGTCAATCTTGTCTAGATAGATTAAAATGTACTTTTAATCAGACAAGAGCACAGAGCACACTTGGCAGTGGCGCATGCAGCTAGAGGCTTGACCAGGTGGGATGTCTAGGGTTCGACCCTATGACAGGCGCATTTACCTGGTGGGCGCACCTGAGCTGCAGTGGGCGCTTGGGCCCTGGGTTGGGCCAGATGAGATGCAAAAGACCCATGGAGAGCTCAAGTGAAGACTTAAGTTAAATTAAGGTCTTACTTAGGGTTAATGGGCTTTTACCACATAAGATCAGCATGCTTTCTATTTATTGTTTATATAATTAGAATTGCATGATTTAATCTTCTGCTATCACCATAGGGTTTCCATGATAGTTAAGAAGATAAAAGACCGTTAAAATCCAACGCTAAATATCAAGCGCGTAAGCCTTCTGACGCGAAACCTCACTTTTCTGACTATCGTTGGGGCCGTGTTGTACCCACTTAGTGGGCACGCCCATCTATCTTCAGACGGTGTGTGATTTCACCTGCGTGTTACAGAGAAGGGATTTATCGCTTCTCGTTGCTCAGCATAGCACGTGGTGGTCCAGGGAGTAGGTCAGGTCAGCTTGACCATGTAGGCTACATACTGAGCATATGTTAGCTATATGGAGGCAGCCATCTGTGGGATCAGAGACTGTGTTGTACCAACTCAGTTGGCACAGTCGGCTGGATTGCCCAGATGAAGGGGAATCGCACGGGTTGGCGATTGGCAGGGACTGCCTACCAGAAATTAGTGCTTGTACTCTCTGTGCATCTTATCTCGCCTGAGCGGGACGCGGAGACCAAGTATGAAATCTGGATCCCATCTCACTAAAAGAGTGTTACTCTTTCGGACTGTTTTTATGGATTTTTCAGTCAGATAAAATAGTGAGAAAAGAATCATTCTTAAGTCCTGGATTGATTCTAAACATTGATACTGACCTTGCTGTTCTTGCATTGTTGTAGATTCCTGCAGCAACGAACACCATGAGCTTCAATGTGCGATCCCTACTGGAAAGGGAGAAGTTTGCTGGGCCAAACTTCTCAGACTGGTACGGACACCTTAAGATTGTTCTTAAGGCTGAGAGGAAACTGTATGTCCTCGAGACGGCTATACCGCCTCAACCCGCTCCGAACGCCGCAAGGGCGGTTCGGGATGCCTATGAAAAGCATGTCAATGATAGCATTGATGTCGCTTGCCTGATGCTAGCGTCTATGACGCCACAGCTGCAGCGTCAGCATGAGGATATGTCTGCTATAGAAATTATAGCAAACCTCAAGATGCTATATGCTGCATAGGCGAGGACTGAACGCTATAATTTGACCAAGCTTTTCTTTCAGAGCAAACTGACTGAAGGGAGTCCAGTGGGAGCTCATGTGCTCAAGATGATAGGGCACAAAGAGGCTCTAGAGAAACTGGGGCATACCATCAATCAGGAGCTTGCTGTAGACATTATTCTGCAGTCCCTCCCGGCCTCTTTCGATCCGTTCATTATTAATTTTAATATGAACAAGATCGACTGCACTCCGGCAGAGTTGCTGAATATGCTCTTGACTACAGAGGAAACTCTAAAGGGAAAGCCTTCAACCTCTGTCTTGATGTTCCCTTCCAGGAACAAGAAGAAGGGGAAGAAGGGCAAAGCCCCTGTCAAGAACTACAACAAGGCTCTGAAACAAAAGGTTAAGCGGTCGAAGGAATACAGATGTTTCCATTGTGGCCAGCTGGGTCACTGGAAAAGGGACTGTAAAGCACTCCAAGGAGACAAGAAGGGAAGCATCGCTTCTGGCTCAGGTATTTTTGTGACTGAAGTCATGATATCTTCTTCTTCTATTTCATGGGTGTTGGACACTGCATGTGGAGTTCACATTTGTTCAAATGTACAGGAACTCAAGAGAAGAAGACAGGTGAGACAGCATGAGGTGGACCTACGAGTTGGAAACGGGGCACGGGTTGCTGCTGTTGCTGTAGGGGAATATCACATCTCATTACCATCTGGACTTGTATTAGAACTAAACAATTGTTATTTTGTACCTAGCATTACCAAGAATATTATCTCTATTCCTGCTCTTGTCAGGAAAGGGTTTTCCTTTGAATGCAAGACTTCAAAGTGTTATCTTTCTCTTGATAATATTGTTTATGCTACTGGGTCAATTAACAATGGGTTATTCATGTTGGACATGGAATGTTCTATACAAAAGATTGATAATAAGAAAGCCAAGTATGCTGATGACAGCACCTTGCTATGGCATAATCGTTTAGGCCATATTAACAAGAAACGCATTAAGCAGTTGCATGACCATGGACTGCTGGGATCATTCTCCTATGAGGAGATTGATACATGCAAAGCTTGTTTATTGGGCAAAATGACGAAGTCTCCTTTTCCTCATAAAGGTCAAAGGGCTTCAAGTTTACTTGACCTTATACACAGTGATGTGTGTGGGCCATTTAGTAAACATGCCAGAGGTGGCTATTCATACTTCATTACCTTTACTGATGATTTCAGTAGGTATGGTTATGTCTATCTAATGAGACATAAAAGTGAATCTTTTGACAAGTTCAAAGAGTTCAAAAATGAAGTACAAAATCAGCTAGGCCGGAATATCAAGGCACTTCGTTCAGATCGAGGTGGAGAATACCTAAGTCGAGAGTTTACTGACTATCTGAAGGAGTGTGGGATTATCTCACAGCTCACTCCACCAGGAACACCGCAATGGAATGGTGTGTCCGAGAGGAGAAATAGAACCTTACTGGATATGGTTCGTTCGATGATGAGTCAGGCTACTCTACCTTACTCCTTTTGGGGATTTGCACTGGAAACAGCTGCAAAGGTACTAAACCGAGTGCCATCCAAGGCAGTTTCAAAGACTCCATATGAGTTATGGTATGGGAAACAGCCGAGCTTAACATTTATCAAGATTTGGGGTTGCGAGGCTTATGTCAAAAAGCTCGCCTCTGGGAAACTGGAGAGCAGATCTGATAAATGCATCTTTGTCGGTTACCCTAAGGAAACTAAGGGTTATTATTTCTACGATCCCAAAGAGAACAAGGTATTTGTTGCTCGGACGGCCATTTTTCTTGAGAAGGAGTTTCTTCTGCAAGAAGCCAGTGGGAGAGAAATAAAGTTGGATGAGAATCCACAGGAAGGACAAAGTAGTCAAGCACAGTTGGATGAGCCTGAGCCAGTAGAATAGGTTATTGAACAACCTGAGGCTTATATATCACGGGAACCGCGAAGATCGGGAAGGATCAGTCGACAGCCTGAGCGCTATGACGGAGTCTACATCATTGATTATGATGAACCCCTCACTTATGCGGATGCGGTCAGTGGACCGGAATCAGCTAGATGGCTTGAAGCTATGCGAGCCGAGATGGACTCCATGTCAGATAACCAAGTCTGGGATTTGGTTGATCCGCCTCCGGGAGTAATCCCTATTGGCTGTAAATGGATCTTCAAGAAGAAGATTGACATGGATGGTAACGTGGTTACCTATAAAGGCAGGCTAGTTGCGAAAGGTTTCAAACAAATCTACGGGATAGATTATGATGAAACTTTCTCTCCTGTAGCCATGTTCAAGTCTATTCGGATTATTCTTGCGATAGCAGCATATTACGATTATGAGATCTGGCAAATGGATGTGAAGACCGCTTTCCTTAATGGAAAACTGGATGAGGATGTGTATATGACACAACCTGAAGGTTTCACCAATCCATCAGATCGTCATAAAATATGCAAGTTAAAGAAGTCCATTTATGGACTTAAACAAGCATCAAGAAGCTGGAATATTCATTTTGATGAATCAATCTGTGAATTTGGTTTCATCAAGAATGAAGATGACCCGTGTGTATATAAGAGGTTTATTGGGAGCATGATTACTTTCCTAGTCCTCTACGTCGATGATATCTTAATCATTGGAAACGATATTCCTGAACTGCATGCTGTTAAAGCATGGTTAAGAAAATGTTTCCAGATGAAAGATCTAGGAGAAGCAGCCTATGTATTAGGTGTGAAGATCTACAGGGATAGATCTAAGAGGCTTCTCGGGCTGTGCCAGAGTACTTACATCGATAAAGTCCTGGAGAGATTCCATTTAGAGAATTCTAAAGGAGGATATCTTCCAGTCAGACATGGTCTGAATCTTTCATAGAGTCAGTGTCCACAAACACAGACTGAGAAAGATGAAATGGACAATACGCCTTATGCTTCGGCTATTGGATCCATTATGTATGCGATGTTGTGTACTCGCCCAGACGTCGCTTACGGGTTAAGCGTGACCAGTCAATTCCAAAGTAATCCAGGTCAGGCGCACTGGATTGCGGTCAAGAACATTTTGAAATATCTTCGGAGGACCAAAGATATGTTCTTGATATATGGAGGTCAGGAAGAACTCAGTATTGAAGGATATACTGACGCTTCATTCCAATCTGACCAGGATGATTTCCGATCGCAATCAGACTATGTTTTTAGCTTGAATGGTGGAGCAGTGGTGTGGAAAAGTTTCAAACAGTCTATCATTGCTGATTCCACAACAGAAGCCGAGTATGTTGCAGCCTCGGAAGCATCCAAGGAGGCAGTGTGGATTCGTAAGTTCGTTCAAGAACTTGGTGTTGTTCCTTCGAGTGCAGATCCTTTGGTTATCTTCTGCGATAACACTGGAGCAATCGCACAAGCAAAGGAACCACGGTCGCACCAGAAGTCCAAGCACATACAGAGACAGTTTCACTTGATCCGGGAGATCATTGATCGAGGCGAGATCAAAATCTGCAAGGTTCATACAGATGACAATCTGGCTGACCCGCTTACCAAGCCTCTGGTGCAGCAGAAGCATGAGAAGCACTGTAATAATATGGGTTTGAGATTTCTCAACCATTAGATTAAGTGCAAGTGGGAGATTGTTGGGGTATGCCCTTAAGGCTAATGTTTGAGGCCTTGGGATTCTATCAGTATCATGTATAAACTCTAAGTTTATAAAGGCAATGGTTGTTATTCAGTTTGTTACATTGTCTGCTGCAATAAGTGTGCTTCTGAATAATGTCTCAATGCTGTTCAGCTAGGCTGACATGCTATATGTCCTTAGTCGAGATATCTTGGTGAACATGAGACAGCCTTGATATGATTGAGACTAATATGTGTTCTAATCTTATAGGATGCTTCGAGCATGGAATAAGATGTAGACTCATGGGTACATTGGATGTACTGGACAGACCCTACTAGGATATTCAATTGCTTGTCACAATGTGAATAATCCTTGTTTGCAACAAGTGGCACATGTCCTCTGACTTGAGATCACTTGTGTTTCTAAATGATGATTGTCATTGTTTTAAGGTAGTTCAATATCATTTGAAACATAATGGTTATAGACTATCTTGGATAATGATCATGAGTCAGGTTAGGACACTAGTGATAGATATAGGATTGCCGTCTCCTTGATTGGAGTGTGATGTTCTAAAGGGGCCCCCCTGAATGAGATGATTGAGAAAGTGTATGGCCATACCCGGGTGACTATGTTCATCTGATCTAATCATGCTCATCATATTGGAGTTACAAGCTTGACACGCTTGTCCAATAAGAACATCCAGTGGCAAAGGAAACATGTATGCCTAGTGAAGTGGATTCACACTTGTGCTGTGGTTTGGGTGTAGTCTTGGAAGACTCTTTCCTTTATATTGGGAGACAGTGATGTGTTGCTAGATACCCCTCACTGATCGTGATAACGTAAGTTATCGTTACCGACATTTAAAGGAAACCCTCAGGGTCACACGATTTGATGATATGGCTTACTTAAGTCAGATCGTGTGGACTGAATTGTTTGGGTTTAGTTTAAAGGGATTTAGACTCTGATTGTAAGAGAGATCTGGTCTGATCATGTTTGATTGATTAGGGCTTGAGATCGGTAAGCTTCGATCGAGAGATTTGATGCTAGATCGGTGAGATCAAGAGCATTCAGAGATGAACGGTTAGATCTGGAACCTTAGGGTTTACTATGGTCTAGACCAAATCGCTTGGGCTGATTTAATTTGGTCTTGGACCAAAATTCAATTGAACCGGCTCATGTATGAGCGCATGGTTCAAAAGGGAGTGAGATAAGCGCTTGGTTCACTTTGAAGTGAACGCATAACCGCTTGAGACATTAAGGCTTACTATTTTTAGAAGCCATGTCTTAACGTTCAAATGGAACGTTTCTCACGTCGCCTATGATTGTTGGGGTATGCCCTTAAGGCTAATGTTTGAGGCCTTTGGGATTGTATAAGTATCATGTAATAAACTCTTGTGTTTATAAAAGGCATGGTTATTATTCAGGTTGTTACCTTGTCTGCTGTAATAAGTGTACTTCTGAATAATGTCTCAAAGCTGTTCAGCTAGGCTGACAGGCTATATGTCCTTAGTCGAGATATCTTGGTGAACATGAGACAGCCTTGATATGATTGAGACTAATATGAGTGCTAATCTTATAGGATGCTTCGAGCATGGAATAAGATGTAGACTCATGGGTACATTGGATGTACTGGACAGACCCTACTCGGATATTCCATTGCTTGTCACAATGTGAATGATCCTTGTGAGCACTAAGTGGCACATGTCCTTTGACTTGAGATCACTTGTGTTTCTAAATGATGATTGTCATTGTTTTGAGGTAGTTCAATATCATTTGAAACATAATGATTATAGACTATCTTGGATGGTGAGCTTGAATCAGGTTAGAGCACTAGTGATAGACATAGGATTGCCGTCTCCTTGTTTAAGGAGTGTGATGTTCTAATGGGCCCCCTATATGAGATGATTGAGATAGTGTATGGCCATGCCCAGATGACAATGTGCATCTGATCTAATCATGCTCATCGTATTGGAGTTACAAGCTTGACCCGCTTGTCCAATAAGAACATCCAGTGGCAAAGGACACATGTATGCCTTGTGAATGGAGTCACACTTGTGCAATGGTTTGGGAGTAGTCTTGGAAGACTCTTTCCTTTATATCGGGAGACAGTGATGTGTTGCTAGATACCCCTCACTGATCGTGATAACGTAAGTTATCGTTACCGACATTTAGAGGAAACCCTCAGGGTCGCACAATTTGATGATATGGCTTACTTGAGTCAGATCGAATGGACTGGATTCTTTGAGTTCAGATTAAAGGGATTTTATCTCTGATTGTAAGTGAGATCTGGTCTGATCATGTTTGATTGATTAAGGCTTGAGATCGGTAAGCTTCGATCAAGAGAGATGATGCTAGATCGGAAAGATCAGGGGCATCAGGTGATGAATGGTTAGATCATGAGCCTTGGGGTTCAATATGGTCTAGACCACATGGCTTGAGCCATTTCGGTTTGGTTCATGAACCAAAGTTGAATCGAACGGTTTAGCTTGAACCGGTTCACAATTGTGAACGCATGGTTCAATGCTCAAATGCGTTTGGGTTATGGCTTGAGCGCATGCTTTGATGAGCTTCCATTTATGGAAAGTCATCAAAGGGGGCCGGTTTCACTTAACGCCAAAAACGCTTATGCGTTGGAACTCTTCTCATCAACGCCTTGGACATTGGTTGAGGTGTGGTTGACGACGAGAAGGAGAGCTTGGGCAAAGTGGAACTCTCGGCAACAAGGAAGTTCATCATCCCTTCCATTCGACAAGTGAAGATTCCTTGAGTGACTTGCTAGCACAAGCGACCCCAAGGAGTGAGCCAACTTCATCTTGTGTGTGGCACACTTTGGAGGAGACCTATCTTGATCTCTTCTTCCAAGCCGAGATCCAAGTCCATGGCATTGGTATGATTTCTAGTTTCAAGTTGATCATATTGTTTCATATCCGATCTTGACTTGAAGCCCTCTTTCCGCTATGCATGATAGATGAGCATGCTTAGGGTTTCTTCCCCCCTTAGTTAGGGGTTCCTTCAATTGGTATCAGAGGTAGGCTCATGATATGATCGATATGATTGCTTTAAGTATTGGTGATCCATACATGATGTTGCGCTTACTGTTTCCTTGAGGCATGCTTTGTTTTCATGATGTTGCGCTTATATGTTCATGATGTTGCGCTTGTATCATATGTTCATGATGTTGCGCTTATATGTTCATGATGTTGCGCTTGTATCATATTTTCATGATGTTGCGCTTATATGTTCATGATGTTGCGCTTGTATCATATGTTCATGATGTTGCGCTTATATGTTCATGATGTTGCGCTTGTATCATATGTTCCTGAAGTATGCGCTCCCCCTTGAAGGGGACCTCCTAAAGTATGCGCTCCCCCTTGAAGGGGACCCCCTTAGATCTAAGGGTTATCAAGCATGTTGTTTGTTTGTAACATTGCGCATGTTATAAAAGTTTTCTAAAACTTACCTCTTGCGCGCTTCATTAGATCTAAGGTGCCACTACATTAAACCCTTAGATGGGTTGATGAGGTTGAAGTCACCACTAGGTTGGATCCAAGTCTGATCAGACCATCTGACAGCTCAGATGGGTTGACCCAATAGCACCTATGCGCAAGCACAAGGTGGCTATAGGTTGACTGCATCTAGGGCGTGTAGCGAGGTCTGGTTGAGACAACTACTGAACACACTTGAGTTAGGCCCGGGGTCACACCCGCTTGCCAAAACTCATGGGGTGGTTCAGCCCTTGGGGCATGCATGGTTGACCATTAGGTCAACTCGGGTCAGTTAGGACTCGGTGCATGCAAGGGCAAAGGATCTAGCTAGATGGATGAGTGGATCCCCATCAATGGACCATTGTAAGGTTGTAGGGCTCATAAGGAAATTAAATTGATGCCATGGGTTTTTCCAAAATTTAATTTCTTGAATGGATCACATGTTGATTGAATCATATGCTTGTTTATTTAGTCTTATGTGGGTTGCCCTATTGTGTGCTGTGCTGGGGCCTGCGAGCCTGGATAAGTTGTAAATTAATTTGTGATCTGCGAATCACATTGTACTTAATTTATAATATGTAGTTGACCTGCGAGTCAACCTTGTCTAGATAGATCAAATGTACTTTGATTAGACAAGTGCACACATCCAAGAGGGGCATTCATCTGGTGGTGCACCTGAGGTGCTCTTGGCGCTAGGGCACTGGGTTGGACCAGATGAGATGCAAGGAGCTCAAGTGAAGACTTAAGTAAATTAAGGTCTTACTAGGGTTCATGGGCTTTTACCACATAAGATCATGCTTTCTTCTTATTGCTTATAATTAGAATTGCATGTTTAAGTTTATCTTCTGCTATCACCATAGGACTTGTATGATAGTTAAGAAGATAAAAGACCGATAAAATCCAACGCTAACATATCAAGCTCGTAAGCCTTCTGACGCGAAACCTCACCTTTCTGATTATCGTTGGAGCCGTGTTGAACCCACTCAGTGGGCACGTCCACCTATCTTCAGACGGTGCTGGATTTCACCTGCGTGTTACAGAGTTGGGATTTATCCCCTCTCGTTGCTCAGCATAGCACGTGGTGGTCCAGGGAGTAGGTCAGGTCAGCTTGACCATGTTGGCTACATATGTGGCGCATATGGTAGCACATGGAGGCAGCCATCTCTGGGATCAGAGACTGTGTTGTACCAACTCAGTTGGCACAGTCTGCTGGATTGCCAAGATGAAGGGGAATCGCACGGGTTGGCGATTGGCTGGCACAGCCTACCAGAAATTAGTACTTGTCATCTCTGTGCATCTTATCTCGCCTGAGCGGGACGCGGAGACCAAGTATGAAATCTGGATCCCATCTCACTAAAAGAGTATTACTCTTTCGGACTGTTTACTGGATTTTTCAGTCAGACAAAATAGTGAGAAAAGAATCTTTCTTAAGTCCTGGATTGATTCTGAAACATTGATACTGACCTTGCTGTTCTTGCTTGTTGTAGATTCCTGCAGCAACGAACACCATGAGCTTCAATGTGCGATCCCTACTGGAAAGGGAGAAGTTTGCTGGGCCGAACTTCTCTGACTGGTTCGGACACCTTAAGATTGTTCTTAAGGCAGAGAGGAAACTGTATGTCCTCGAGACGGCGATACCGCCGCAGCCCGCTCCGAACGCCGCAAGGGCGGTTCGGGAAGCCTACGAAAAGCACGTCAATGATAGCATTGATGTCGCTTGCCTGATGCTAGCGTCTATGACGCCACCGCTGCAGCGTCAGCATGAGGATATGTCAGCTATAGAGATTATAGCAAACCTCAAAATGCTGTATGCTGCACAGGCGAGGACTGAACGCTATAATCTGACGAAGCTCTTCTTTCAGAGCAAACTGGCTGAGGGGAGCCCAGTGGGAGCTCACGTGCTCAAGATGATTGGGCACAAGGAGGCTCTGGAGAAACTGGGGCATACCATCAACCAGGAGCTTGCTGTGGATATTATTCTGCAGTCTCTCCCGCCTTCTTTCGATGCGTTCATTATTAACTATAATATGAACAAAATCGATTGTACGCCGGCAGAGCTGTTGAATATGCTCTTGACAACTGAGGAAACTCTGAAGGGTAAGCCTTCAACCTCTGTCTTAATGGTTCCTTCTAGGAACAAGAAGAAGGGGAAGAAGGGCAAGGCCCCTGTCAAGAATTACAGTAAGGCCCTGAAACAGAAGGTTAAGCGGTCGAAGGATAACAGGTGTTTCCACTGTGGCCAGCTGGGTCACTGGAAAAAGGACTGTAAAGCGCTCCAAGGAGATAAGAGGGGAAGCATTGCTTCTGGCTCAGGTATATACGTGACGGAAGTCATGGTTTCATCTTCTTCTATATCATGGGTGTTGGACACTGCATGTGGAGTTCACATTTGTTCAAATGTGCAGGAACTCAAGAGAAGAAGGCAGGTGGGACAGCATGAGGTAGACCTACGAGTTGGAAACGGGGCACGGGTTGCTGCTGTTGCTGTAGGAGACTATTTCATTACTTTACCATCTGGCATTGTATTAGAATTAAACAATTGTTACTTTGTACCCAGTATTACCAAGAATATTATCTCTATTCCTGCTCTTGTCAGGAAAGGATTTGCCTTTGAATGCAAGATTTCAAAGTGTGTTTTGACTTATGATAATATTGTGTATGCGACTGGTTCAATTAACAATGGGTTATACATGTTGGACATGGAAAATTCTATACAAAACATTGATAATAAGAAAGCCAAGTATGCTGATGACAGCACCTTGCTATGGCATAGTCGTTTAGGCCATATAAACGAGAAGCGCATTAAGCGGTTGCATGAACATGGACTGCTGGGATCATTCTCCTATGAGGAGATTGAGACATGCAAAGCTTGTTTAATGGGTAAAATGACGAAGTCTCCTTTTCCTCACAAAGGTCAAAGGACTTCAGGTTTACTGGACCTTATACACAGTGATGTGTGTGGGCCTTTCAGTAAACATGCCAGAGGTGGCTATCAGTACTTCATTACCTTCACTGATGATTTCAGTAGGTATGGGTATGTCTATTTAATGAGACATAAAAATGAATCTTTTGACAAGTTCAAAGAGTTCAAGAATGAAGTACAGAATCAGTTAGGCCGAAATATCAAGGCACTTCGTTCTGATCGAGGTGGTGAATACCTGAGTCATGCGTTTACTGACTATCTGAAGGAGTGTGGGATTATCTCACAGCTCACTCCGCCAGGAACACCGCAATGGAATGGTGTGTCCGAGAGGAGAAATAGAACGTTACTTGATATGGTTCGTTCTATGATGAGTCAGGCTACTCTTCCATACTCCTTTTGGGGTTTTGCACTGGAAACAGCTGCAAAGGTACTAAACCGAGTGCCATCCAAGGCAGTTTCAAAGACGCCATATGAGTTATGGTATGGGAAACAGCCTAGCTTGACATTTATCAGGATCTGGGGTTGCGAGGCTTATGTCAAAAAGCTCGCCTCTGGGAAACTAGAGAGCAGATCTGACAAATGTATCTTTGTCGGTTACCCTAAGGAAACTAAGGGTTATTATTTCTACGATCCCAAAGAGAACAAGGTTTTTGTTGCTCGGACGGCCATATTTCTTGAGAAGGAGTTTCTTCTGCAAGAGGCCAGTGGGAGAGAAATAAAGCTGGATGAAAATCCAGAGGAAGGACAAAGTAGTCAAGCACAGTTGGATGTGCCTGAGCCAGTAGATCAGGTTATTGAACAACCTGAGGCTCAGATATCACGGGAACCGCGAAGATCGGGTAGGATCCGTCGACAGCCTGAGCGCTATGACGGAGTCTACATCATTGATAATGATGAACCCCTAACTTATGCGGATGCGGTCAGTGGACCGGAGTCAGCTAGATGGCTTGAAGCTATGCGAGCCGAGATGGACTCCATGTCAGATAACCAAGTCTGGGATTTGGTTGATCCGCCTCCGGGAGTAATCCCTATAGGCTGTAAATGGATCTTCAAGAAGAAGATTGACATGGATGGTAACGTGGTTACCTATAAAGGCAGGCTAGTTGCGAAAGGTTTCAAACAAATCTACGGGATAGATTATGATGAAACTTTCTCTCCTGTAGCCATGTTTAAGTCTATTCGGATTCTTTTCGCGATAGCTGCATATTACGATTATGAGATCTGGCAGATGGATGTGAAGACAGCTTTCCTCAATGGAAATCTGGATGAGGATGTGTATATGACACAACCTGAGGGTTTCACTAATCCATCAGATCGTCATAAAATATGCAAGTTAAAGAAATCCATTTATGGATTGAAGCAAGCATCAAGAAGCTGGAATATTCGTTTTGATGAATCAATCTCTGAGTTTGGTTTCATCAAGAACGAAGATGACCCGTGTGTATATAAGAGGTTTAGTGGGAGCGTGATTACATTCCTAATCCTCTACGTCGATGATATCTTGATCATTGGAAACGATATTCCTGAACTGCATGCTGTTAAGGCATGGTTAGGAAAATGTTTTCAGATGAAAGATCTAGGAGAAGCAGCCTATGTATTAGGTGTGAAGATCTACCGGGATAGGTCTAAGAGGCTTCTCGGGTTGTGCCAGAGTACCTACATCGATAAGGTCCTGGAGAGATTCCATTTAGAGAATTCTAAACGTGGATATCTTCCAGTCAGACATGGTCTGAATCTTTCGAAGAGTCAGTGTCCACAAACACAGACTGAGAAAGATGAAATGGACAATACGCCTTATGCTTCGGCTATTGGGTCCATTATGTATGCGATGTTGTGTACTCGCCCAGACGTCGCTTACGGGTTAAGCGTGACCAGTCGATTCCAAAGTAATCCAGGTTTGGCGCACTGGATTGCGGTCAAGAACATCTTAAAATATCTGCGGAGGACCAAAGATATGTTCTTGATATATGGTGGTCAGGAAGAACTCAGTATAGAGGGATATACTGACGCTTCGTTCCAGTCGGACCAGGATGATTTCCGATCACAATCAGGCTATGTTTTTAGCTTGAATGGAGGTGCTGTGGTGTGGAAAAGTTTCAAACAGTCAACTGTTGCTGATTCCACAACAGAAGCCGAGTATGTTGCAGCCTCGGAAGCATCCAAGGAGGCAGTGTGGATTCGTAAGTTCGTGAGAGAACTTGGTGTCGTTCCTTCGAGTGCAGATCCTTTGGTTATCTTCTGTGATAACACTGGAGCTATAGCACAAGCAAAGGAACCGCGGTCACACCAGAAGTCCAAGCACATACAAAGACGTTTTCACTTGATCCGGGAGATCATTGATCGTGGCGAGATCAAGATTTGCAAGGTTCATACAGATGACAATCTGGCAGACCCGCTTACCATGCCTCTGGCGCAGCAGAAGCATGAGAAGCACTGTAATAATATGGGTTTGAGATTTCTCAACCATTAGATTAAGTGCAAGTGGGAGATTGTTGGGGTATGCCCTTAAGGCTAATGTTTGAGGCCTTTGGGATTGTATAAGTATCATGTAATAAACTCTTGTGTTTATAAAAGGCATGGTTATTATTCAGGTTGTTACCTTGTCTGCTGTAATAAGTGTACTTCTGAATAATGTCTCAAAGCTGTTCAGCTAGGCTGACAGGCTATATGTCCTTAGTCGAGATATCTTGGTGAACATGAGACAGCCTTGATATGATTGAGACTAATATGAGTGCTAATCTTATAGGATGCTTCGAGCATGGAATAAGATGTAGACTCATGGGTACATTGGATGTACTGGACAGACCCTACTCGGATATTCCATTGCTTGTCACAATGTGAATGATCCTTGTGAGCACTAAGTGGCACATGTCCTTTGACTTGAGATCACTTGTGTTTCTAAATGATGATTGTCATTGTTTTGAGGTAGTTCAATATCATTTGAAACATAATGATTATAGACTATCTTGGATGGTGAGCTTGAATCAGGTTAGAGCACTAGTGATAGACATAGGATTGCCGTCTCCTTGTTTAAGGAGTGTGATGTTCTAATGGGCCCCCTATATGAGATGATTGAGATAGTGTATGGCCATGCCCAGATGACAATGTGCATCTGATCTAATCATGCTCATCGTATTGGAGTTACAAGCTTGACCCGCTTGTCCAATAAGAACATCCAGTGGCAAAGGACACATGTATGCCTTGTGAATGGAGTCACACTTGTGCAATGGTTTGGGAGTAGTCTTGGAAGACTCTTTCCTTTATATCGGGAGACAGTGATGTGTTGCTAGATACCCCTCACTGATCGTGATAACGTAAGTTATCATTACCGACATTTAGAGGAAACCCTCAGGGTCGCACAATTTGATGATATGGCTTACTTGAGTCAGATCGAATGGACTGGATTCTTTGAGTTCAGATTAAAGGGATTTTATCTCTGATTGTAAGTGAGATCTGGTCTGATCATGTTTGATTGATTAAGGCTTGAGATCGGTAAGCTTCGATCAAGAGAGATGATGCTAGATCGGAAAGATCAGGGGCATCAGGTGATGAATGGTTAGATCATGAGCCTTGGGGTTCAATATGGTCTAGACCACATGGCTTGAGCCATTTCGGTTTGGTTCATGAACCAAAGTTGAATCGAACGGTTTAGCTTGAACCGGTTCACAATTGTGAACGCATGGTTCAATGCTCAAATGCGTTTGGGTTATGGCTTGAGCGCATGCTTTGATGAGCTTCCATTTATGGAAAGTCATCAAAGGGGGCCGGTTTCACTTAACGCCAAAAACGCTTATGCGTTGGAACTCTTCTCATCAACGCCTTGGACATTGGTTGAGGTGTGGTTGACGACGAGAAGGAGAGCTTGGGCAAAGTGGAACTCTCGGCAACAAGGAAGTTCATCATCCCTTCCATTCGACAAGTGAAGATTCCTTGAGTGACTTGCTAGCACAAGCGACCCCAAGGAGTGAGCCAACTTCATCTTGTGTGTGGCACACTTTGGAGGAGACCTATCTTGATCTCTTCTTCCAAGCCGAGATCCAAGTCCATGGCATTGGTATGATTTCTAGTTTCAAGTTGATCATATTGTTTCATATCCGATCTTGACTTGAAGCCCTCTTTCCGCTATGCATGATAGATGAGCATGCTTAGGGTTTCTTCCCCCCTTAGTTAGGGGTTCCTTCAATGATCTCCTCTCGACGTCTCCTCTCTCGAAGAGAGATAGAGTCTTCACGCCAAGGAGGTTACTCAGCCAAGCAAGAGAGATCTCAATCTTCTACACACGACAAGGGCACTTGAAGATCTTTGCTAGCACAAAGATCACCAAGAAGGAGCCACCTCTCTTCTTGTGTGCGGCACCTTTGGAGAAGAAGCGCTTGCATCTTTCTCTTCCAAGTCGCCATCTTCCTCATGGCTATGGTATGATCTCTATCGATCTATACAAGCATTTATATATGTTGATCATATGGCATGCAATAGATGGAAAAAGAAACCCTTGCTTCCGCTCGAAATTTGTTATATGCACCTTATATTAGGGTTTCGCCCCTCCCCTTGAATTAGGGGACCTTCCTTCAAGAAGTTAGTGGGAGGAAGTTTGACTTGGATGAGGTCCAAGTGCAAGCACAAGACAAAGAGATGGAATCTGAGCCACCTGCACCGGTTGCTAGGCAACCTGAGGCTCAGACACAGGTCCCGCGTAGGTCTGGGAGAATTCGTCGTGCACCTGAAAGGTATGGGTCGCTACCTGTTGGGGTATGCCCTTAAGGCTAATGTTTGAGGCCTTGGGATTGTATCGGTATTGTGTAATAAACTTTTATGTTTATAAAGGCAATGGTTGTTATTCAGTTTGTTACCTTGTCTGCTGTAATAAGTGTACTTCTGAATAATGTCTCAAAGCTGTTCAGCTAGGCTGACATGCTATATGTCCTTAGTCGAGATATCTTGGTGAACATGAGACAGCCTTGATATGGTTGAGACTAATATGTGTTCTAATCTTATAGGATGCTTCGAGCATGGAATAAGATGTAGACTCATGGGTACATTGGATGTACTGGACAGACCCTACTAGGATATTCAATTGTTTGTCACAATGTGAATAATCCTTGAATGCTGCAAGTGGCACATGTCCTTTGACTTGAGATCACTTGTGTTTCTAAATGATGATTGTCATTGTTTTGAGGTAGTTCAATATCATTTGAAATAAAATGATTATAGACTATCTTGGATGGTGAGCTTGAGTCAGGTTAGGGCACTAGTGATAGATAAAGGATTGTCGTCTCCTTGTTTAAGGAGTGTGATGTTCTAATGGGGCCCCCCCTATGAGATGATTGAGAAAGTGTATGGCCATACCCAGGTGACTATGTTCATCTGATCTAATCATGCTCATTGGAGATACAGGCTTGACACGCTTGTCCAATAAGGACATCCAGTGGCAAAGGAAACATGTATGCCTTGTGAGTTTGATTCACACTTGTGCTGTGGTTTGGGTGTAGTCTTGGAAGACTCTTTTCTTTATATCGGGAGACAGTGATGTGTTGCTAGATACCCCTCACTGATCGTGATGACGCAAGTCATCGTTACCGACATTTAAAGGAAACCCTCAGGGTCGCACAATTTGATGATATGACTTACTTAAGTCAGATCGTGTGGACTGATTTGTTTTGGTTCAGTTTAAAGGAGTTTAAACTCTGATTGTAAGTGAGATCTAGTCTGATCATGTTTGATTGATTAGGGCTTGAGATCGGTAAGCTTCGATCGAGAGTATTGATGCTAGATCGGTGAGATCAAGAGCATCAAGGGATGGACGGTTAGATCATTGAACCATTGGGTTTGATAATGTCTAAACTATTGCTTGGGCTGATTTGGTTTGACCAATGAACCATTGACATGTGAACCGGCTCAAGTGTGAGCGCATGGTCCATATGGAGTGGGATGATCGTTTGGTTCACTTGATGTGAACGCAAAACGCTTCAACGGTTTCGGTTGCTATTTTTGGAAAGTCCAAAAATGAAAAATGTCTCCACGTTCAATGTGTGGTTTAACGCCTCATTCAACATTCGGTTCCTCTCTCTCGACGAGACGCAAGGGGTTGAAGGTGTTGACGACGAGAAGTTCGGCCAAGCAAGACACCATCTTTTTCCTTCATTCGATCAAGGACATCTTGGAGATCCTTGCTAGCACAAGGAGCATCCAAGGAGCAAGTCATCAATCCTTTTGTGTGCGACAATTTGGAGGAGACCTCTCTTGTTCTCTCGCTTCCAAGTCGCCATCTTCTTCATGGCTATGGTATGGATCTAAACTTCATCAAGTTGATCATATGTTCTTGCGAAAGATCTATGAAAGCCCTTGCTTCCGCTTGCAAAGATTTATGCGCCACCATTTAGGGTTTTCGCTCCCCCTTGAAGGGGACGTATTAGGGTTTCGCTCCCTCTTGAAAGGGACCCAACAATTGGTATCAGAGCATGCGGTTACAGCATGTTAATATGATTGCTTGATATATTTTTGTGATCCATGTTTGCCCATTTAAATGTATGCTTAGATCTAAGTTGCATGCCGAAACTTCACATGAGAATATTTTGTTATGTTGGCGCATGTAAGTTGGCGCTTGTTATTGTGTTTGTGTTTGTCAAAACAAATATCACTTGCGCGCCCCATTAGATCTAAGATGCACCTATTGTAAACCCTTAGACGGGTTGATGGGGTTGAAAGCATCAACTAGTATAGATCAAACTAGTCTGATCAGACCATCTGACAGCCTAGATGGGTCGACCAGATGGCACCTGTGCGCAAGCACGAGGTGGCTATAGGTCGACTGCATCAAAGGCGTGTAGCGAGGTCTGGTTGAGACAACTAGTGAACACTCTTGAGTTAGGCCCGGGGTCACACCCGCTTGCCAGAACTCTTGAAGGTTGTTCAGCCCTTGGCGCATGCATGGTTGACCATTAGGTCAACTCGAGTCAGTTAGGACTTGGTGCATGCAAGGGCATGGATCTAACTAGATAAGATGAGTGGATCCCCATCAATGGACCGTTGTAAGGTTGTAGGGCAGATAAGAAAAGTAAAATTGATGCCAATGGGTTTTCAAAAGTTTATTTTCTTTGTAATGGATCACATGTTGATTGATGCCATATGCCTGTTTATTTCATCTTATGTGGGTTGCCCTTTAATGTGTGCTGTGCTGGGGCCTGCGAGCCTGGTTAGTTATAAATTAATATTTATTTGTGATCTGCGAATCACATTGTATTTAATTTATAAAATGTAATTGACCTGCGAGTCAATCTTGTCTAGATAGATTGAATTGTAATTTAATCAGACAAGTATTCAATGCACACATGGCAATCAAGCGCATTCAGCTGGTGGCGCACCTGAGCTGCTCTTGGCGCTAGGGCCCTGGGTTGGACCAGATGAGAGGCAAAAGACCCAAGAAAAGCAAGTGAAGACTTAAGTTAGGTTAAGGTCTTACTTAGGCTATGGGCTTTTACCACATAAGATCCATGCTTTCTTTTTATTGCTTATATAATTAGAACTGCATGAGTTTATCTTCTGCTATCACCATAGGAATTGCATGATAGTTAAGAAGATAAAAGACCGTTAAAATCCAACGCTAAAATATCAAGCTCGTAAAGCCTTCTGACGCGAAACCTCACTGTTCTGACTATCGTTGGAGCCGTGTTGTACCCACTCAGTGGGCACGTCCATCTATCTTCAGACGGTGCGGGATTACACCTGCGTGTTACAGAGAAGGGATTTATCGCTTCTCGTTGCTCAGCATAGCACGTGGTGGTCCAGGGAGTAGGTCGGGTCAGCTTGACCATGTAGGCTACATATGGGGGCATATGTTAGCTATATGGAGGCAGCCATCTGTGGGATCAGAGATTGTGTTGTACCAACTCAGTTGGCACAGTCTGCTGGATTGCCCAGATGAAGGGGAATCACATGGGTTGGTGATTGGCAGGGACTGCCTACCAGAAATTAGTGCTTGTACTCTCTGTGCATCTTATCTCGCCTGAGCGGGACGCGGAGACCAAGTATGAAATCTGGATCCCATCTCACTAAAAGAGTGCTACTCTTTTGGACTGTTTTAATGGATTTTTCAGTCAGATAAAATAGTGAGAAAAGAATCTTTCTTAAGTCCTGGATTGATTCTAGACATTGATACTGACCTTGCTGTTCTTGCATTGTTGTAGATTCCTGCAGCAACGAACACCATGAGCTTCAATGTGCGATCCCTACTGGAAAGGGAGAAGTTTGCTGGGCCAAACTTCTCAGACTGGTACGGACACCTTAAGATTGTTCTTAAGGCAGAGAGGAAACTGTATGTCCTCGAGACGGCAGTGCCGCCTCAACCCGCTGCGAACGGCGCAAGGGCGGTTCGTGATGCCTATGAAAAGCATGTCAATGATAGCATTGACGTCGCTTGCCTGATGCTAGCGTCTATGACGCCACCGCTGCAGCGCCAGCATGAGGATATGTCTGCTATAGAAATTATAGCAAACCTCAAGATGCTGTATGCTGCACAGGCGAGGACAGAACGCTATAATCTGATAAAGCTTTTCTTTCAGAGCAAACTGGCTGAGGGGAGCCCAGTGGGAGCTCACGTGCTCAAGATGATTGGGCACAAGGAGGCTCTAGAGAAACTGGGGCATACCATCAATCAGGAGCTTGCTGTAGACATTATTCTCCAGTCTCTCCCGCCCTCTTTCGATGCGTTCATAATTAACTTTAATATGAACAAAATCGATTGTACTCCGGCAGAGCTGCTGAATATGCTCTTGACTACGGAGGAGACTCTGAAGGGAAAGCCTTCAACCTCTGTCTTAATGGTTCCTTCCAGGAACAAGAAGAAGGGGAAGAAGGGCAAAGCCCCAGTCAAGAACTACAACAAGGCTCTGAAACAAAAGGTTAAGCGGTCAAAGGAATACAGGTGTTTCCACTGTGGCCAGCTGGGTCACTGGAAAAAGGACTGTAAAGCGCTCCAAGGAGATAAGAGGGGAAGCATCGCTTCTGGCTCAGGTATATTTGTGACTGAAGTCATGATATCTTCTTCTTCTATATCATGGGTGTTGGACACTGCATGTGGAGTTCACATTTGTTCAAATGTACAGGAACTCAAGAGAAGAAGGCAGGTGGGACAGCATGAGGTGGACCTACGAGTTGGAAACGGGGCACGGGTTGCTGCTGTTGCTGTAGGGGATTATTACATCTCATTACCATCTGGCGTTGTATTAGAATTAAACAGTTGTTATTTTGTTCCCAGTATTACTAAAAATATTATCTCTATTCCTGCTCTTGTCAGGAAAGGATTTTCCTTTGAATGCAATATTTCAAAGTGTATTTTATCTTATGATAATATTGTTTATGCTACTGGTTCAATTAACAATGGGTTATTCATGTTGGACATGGAATATTCTATACAAAACATTGATAATAAGAAAGCCAAGTATGCTGATGACAGCACCTTGCTATGGCATAGTCGTTTAGGCCATATTAACAAGAAGCGCATTAAGCGGTTGCATGATCATGGACTGCTGGGATCATTCTCCTATGAGGAGATTGATACATGCAAAGCTTGTTTAATGGGTAAAATGACGAAGTCTCCTTTTCTTAACAAAGGTCAAAGGGCTTCAGGTTTACTTGACCTTATACACAGTGATGTGTGTGGGCCATTTAGTAAACATGCCAGAGGTGGCTATCAATACTTCATTACCTTTACTGATGATTTCAGTAGGTATGGTTATGTCTATCTGATGAGACATAAGAGTGAATCTTTTGACAAGTTCAAAGAGTTCAAGAATGAAGTACAGAATCAGCTAGGCCGAAATATCAAGGCACTTCGTTCTGATCGAGGTGGAGAATACTTGAGTCATGCGTTTACTGACTATCTAAAGGAGTGTGGGATTATCTCACAGCTCACTCCGCCAGGAACACCGCAATGGAATGGTGTGTCCGAGAGGAGAAATAGAACGTTACTTGATATGGTTCGTTCGATGATGAGTCAGGCTACTCTTCCATACTCCTTTTGGGGATTTGCACTGGAAACAGCTGCAAAGGTACTAAACCGAGTGCCATCCAAGGCAGTTTCAAAGACTCCATATGAGTTATGGTATGGGAAACAGCCGAGCTTGACGTTTATCAGGATCTGGGGTTGCGAGGCTTATGTCAAAAAGCTCGCCTCTGGGAAACTGGAGAGCAGATCTGAGAAATGTATTTTTGTCGGTTACCCTAAGGAAACTAAGGGTTATTATTTCTACGATCCCAAAGAGAACAAGGTATTTGTTGCTCGGACGGCCATATTTCTTGAGAAGGAGTTTCTTCTGCAAGAGGCCAGTGGGAGAGAAATAAAGCTGGATGAGAATCCAGAGGAAGGACAAAGTAGTCAAGCACAGTTGGATGAGCCTGAGCCGGTAGAGCAGGTTATTGAACAACCTGAGGCTCAGACATCACGGGAACAGCGAAGATCGGGAAGGATCCGTCGACAGCCTGAGCGCTATGACGGAGTCTACATCATTGATAATGATGAACCCCTCACTTATGCGGATGCGGTCAGTGGACCGGAGTCAGCTAGATGGCTTGAAGCTATGCGAGCCGAGATGGACTCCATGTCAGATAACCAAGTCTGGGATTTGGTTGATCCTCCTTCGGGAGTAATCCCTATAGGCTGTAAATGGATCTTCAAGAAGAAGATTGACATGGATGGTAACATAGTTACCTATAAAGGCAGGCTAGTTGCGAAAGGTTTCAAACAAATCTACGGGATAGATTATGATGAAACTTTCTCTCCTGTAGCCATGTTCAAGTCTATTCGGATTCTTCTCACGATAGCTGCATATTATGATTATGAGATCTGGCAGATGGATGTGAAGACAGCTTTCCTTAACGGAAATCTGGATGAGGATGTGTATATGACACAACCTGAAGGTTTCACTAATCCATCAGATCGTCATAAGATATGCAAGTTAAAGAAGTCCATTTATGGACTCAAACAAGCATCGAGAAGCTGGAATATTCGTTTTGATGAATCAATCACTGAGTTTGGTTTCATCAAGAACGAAGATGACCCGTGTGTATATAAGAGGTTTAGTGGGAGCGTAATTACTTTCCTAGTCCTCTACGTCCATGATATCTTAATCATTGGAAATGATATTCCTGAGATGCATGCTGTTAAAGCATGGCTAAGGAAATGTTTCCAGATGAAAGATTTGGGAGAAGCAGCCTATGTATTAGGTGTGAAGATCTACAGGGATAGATCTAAGAGGCTTCTCGGGCTGTGCCAGAGTACTTACATCGATAAAGTCCTGGAGAGATTCCATTTAGAGAATTCTAAAAGAGGATATCTTCCAGTCAGACATGATCTGAATCTTTCAAAGAGTAAGTGTCCACAAACACAGACTGAGAAAGATGAAATGGACAATACGCCTTATGCTTCGGCTATTGGATCCATTATGTATGCGATGTTGTGTACTCGCCCAGACGTCGCTTACGGGTTAAGCGTGACCAGTCGGTTCCAAAGTAATCCAGGTCAGGCACACTGGATTACAGTCAAGAACATTTTAAAATATCTGCGGAGGACCAAAGATATGTTCTTGATGTATGGTGGTCAGGAAGAACTCAGTATTGAAGGATATACTGACGCTTCATTCCAGTCTGACCAGGATGATTTCCGATCGCAATCAGGCTATGTTTTTAGCTTGAATGGTGGAGCAGTGGTGTGGAAGAGTTTCAAACAGTCAACTGTTGCTGATTCCACAACAGAAGCCGAGTATGTTGCAGCCTCGGAAGCATCCAAGGAGGCAGTGTGGATTCGTAAGTTCGTGAGAGAACTTGGTGTTGTTCCTTCGAGTGCAGATCCTTTGGTTATCTTCTGTGATAACACTGGAGCAATCGCACAAGCAAAGGAACCACGGTCGCACCAGAAGTCCAAGCACATACAGAGACGGTTTCATTTGATCAGGGAGATCATAGATCGTGGCGAGATCAAAATCTGCAAGGTTCATACAGATGTCAATCTGGCAGACCCGCTTACCAAGCCTCTGACGCAGCAGAAGCATGAAAAGCACTGTAATAATATGGGTTTGAGATTTCTCAACCATTAGATTAAGTGCAAGTGGGAGATTGTTGGGGTATGCCCTTAAGGCTAATGTTTGAGGCCTTGGGATTGTATCGGTATTGTGTAATAAACTTTTATGTTTATAAAGGCAATGGTTGTTATTCAGTTTGTTACCTTGTCTGCTGTAATAAGTGTACTTCTGAATAATGTCTCAAAGCTGTTCAGCTAGGCTGACATGCTATATGTCCTTAGTCGAGATATCTTGGTGAACATGAGACAGCCTTGATATGGTTGAGACTAATATGTGTTCTAATCTTATAGGATGCTTCGAGCATGGAATAAGATGTAGACTCATGGGTACATTGGATGTACTGGACAGACCCTACTAGGATATTCAATTGTTTGTCACAATGTGAATAATCCTTGAATGCTGCAAGTGGCACATGTCCTTTGACTTGAGATCACTTGTGTTTCTAAATGATGATTGTCATTGTTTTGAGGTAGTTCAATATCATTTGAAATAAAATGATTATAGACTATCTTGGATGGTGAGCTTGAGTCAGGTTAGGGCACTAGTGATAGATAAAGGATTGTCGTCTCCTTGTTTAAGGAGTGTGATGTTCTAATGGGGCCCCCCCTATGAGATGATTGAGAAAGTGTATGGCCATACCCAGGTGACTATGTTCATCTGATCTAATCATGCTCATTGGAGATACAGGCTTGACACGCTTGTCCAATAAGGACATCTAGTGGCAAAGGAAACATGTATGCCTTGTGAGTTTGATTCACACTTGTGCTGTGGTTTGGGTGTAGTCTTGGAAGACTCTTTTCTTTATATCGGGAGACAGTGATGTGTTGCTAGATACCCCTCACTGATCGTGATGATGCAAGTCATCATTACCGACATTTAAAGAAAACCCTCAGGGTCGCACAATTTGATGATATGACTTACTTAAGTCAGATCGTGTGGACTGATTTGTTTTGGTTCAGTTTAAAGGAGTTTAAACTCTGATTGTAAGTGAGATCTAGTCTGATCATGTTTGATTGATTAGGGCTTGAGATCGGTAAGCTTCGATCGAGAGTATTGATGCTAGATCGGTGAGATCAAGAGCATCGAGGGATGGACGGTTAGATCATTGAACCATTGGGTTTGATAATGTCTAAACTATTGCTTGGGCTGATTTGGTTTGACCAATGAACCATTGACATGTGAACCGGCTCAAGTGTGAGCGCATGGTCCACATGGAGTGGGATGATCGTTTGGTTCACTTGATGTGAACGCAAAACGCTTCAACGGTTTCGGTTGCTATTTTTGGAAAGTCCAAAAATGAAAAACGTCTCCACGTTCAATGTGTGGTTTAACGCCTCATTCAACATTCAGCTCCTCTCTCTCGACGAGACGCAAGGGGTTGAAGGTGTTGACGACGAGAAGTTCGGCCAAGCAAGACACCATCTTTTTCCTTCATTCGATCAAGGACATCTTGGAGATCCTTGCTAGCACAAGGAGCATCCAAGGAGCAAGTCATCAATCCTTTTGTGTGCCACAATTTGGAGGAGACCTCTCTTGTTCTCTCGCTTCCAAGTCGCCATCTTCTTCATGGCTATGGTATGGATCTAAACTTCATCAAGTTGATCATATGTTCTTGCGAAAGATCTATGAAAACCCTTGCTTCCGCTTGCAAAGATTTATGCGCCACCATTTAGGGTTTTCGCTCCCCCTTGAAGGGGACCTATTAGGGTTTCGCTCCCTCTTGAAAGGGACCCAACACTACCGACCCAACACGATGGGATCTTCACCATTGAGGATGAACCCAGAACCTATGATGAGGCGGTCAGTGGACCGGACTCCGAGAGATGGCTTGATGCCATGCGATCCGAGATGGATTCCATGTCGGCTAACCAAGTCTGGGATTTGGTTGAGCTGCCTGATGGGGTAAAACCCATAGGGTGTAAATGGGTCTTCAAGAAGAAGACAGACATGGATGGCAAAATAGTTACCTATGAGGGTAGACTAGTGGCTAAAGGATTTAAACAAGTCCACGGGGTGGACTATGATGAAACCTTCTCGCCAGTTGGCATGATCAAGTCCATTCGGATTCTGCTTGCTATAGCTGCCTATCATGACTATGAGATATGGCAGATGGATGTGAAGACAGTGTTCCTTAACGGGAAGCTGACTGAGGATGTGTATATGTCACAACCTGATGGCTTCATCCATCCTGCAGAGGCTAATAAGGTCTGCAGGCTAAAGAAGTCCATTTATGGATTAAAGCAAGCATCTCGAAGTTGGAATCTTCGATTTGATGAAGCCGTGAGAGATTATGGCTTTATCAAAAGCAAAGATGACGCCTGTGTATACAGAAAATTCAGTGGGAGCTTGGTGATTTTTCTGGTCTTGTATGTTGATGACATACTGCGCATCAGAAACGACATCCCTAGTCTTCAAGCTGTGAAGACATGGTTGGGGAAGTGTTTCGAGATGAAAGACTTAGGGTAGGCCGCCTATATTCTTGGCGTAAGGATCTACCGAGATAGATCCAAGAGGCTTCTGGCCCTTAGTCAGAGTACCTACATTGATAAGGTACTGGAGAGGTTCTACATGGAGCAATCCAAGAAAGGATACCTTCCAGTGAGACATGGCCTTACTTTCTCAAAGAGCCAGTGTCCTACAACACAGGCTGAGAGGGATGACATGAGTCGAATTCCTTATGCTTCAGCAGTAGGATCGATCATGTATGCAATGTTGTGTACTAGACCAGATGTGGCATATGCTGTGAGCATAACTAGCCGATACCAATCCAATCCAGGTCTGCAGCACTGGGTGGCTGTAAAGAACATCCTGAAGTATCTGAGAAGAACTAAGGATCTGTTCTTGGTCTATGGGGGACAGGAAGAGCTCAGTATGCAGGGCTACACTGACGCATCATTCCAGTCTGACCCTGACGACTTTAGATCGCAGGCCAGCTATGTGTTCAAGATAAATGGAGGCGCTATATGTTGGAAGAGCTTCAAGCAATCCACCATAGCAGATTCTACAACCGAAGCTGAGTATGTGGCTGCTTCTGAGGCAGCCAAGGAAGCTGTTTGGATAAGGAAGTTCTAATGTGATCTTCAGGTGGTACCTAGTGCAATGGATCCCATTGAACTCTACTGTGACAACAATGGAGCAATTGCACAAGCCAAGGAACCACGGTCTCATCAAAGATCCAAACACATACTCAAAAGATTTCACCTGATCAGAGAGATCATTGACAGAGGTGATGTCAAGATTAACAGAGTAGACACAGAGAACAATCTGGCAGACCCATTGACCAAGGCTTTGGCGCAGCCGAAGCATGATGGTCACGCTAGAGATATGGGGTTGAGATTCCTCAACTTCTAGGTCTTAGTGCAAGTGGGAGATTGTTGGTGTGTATGCCCTAGGACCTAGTTTTGGTCAACTTATGTACTACTTCACATTGATATTTATATATATCATTCTGACATTGTCGTTATCATTGTTTGTCTACACCTGCGATTGTGTACTTACATGATAATGTCCCTGGAGACAGATTAGATCTGTGCTCAAATAATTATCCCCAGTCAATGTATCTGAGTGGATATGGGACAGCTCTAGTACTTGAGAGACTGGTATGTGGGCTGGTTAGGCACGTGGTGCTAACGCAGACACATGGGTATATCATTGGAGGATATACTGGATAGACCCGCTATGAGGCTATGACTTGGTGTCATGAGTTATCCTCATAAGTGACAGGAGATGCATTGATCCCTTGACTTGAGGTCATTGATCATTCTATATGGCTAGGGACTTGCTTTGATACAACCCAACACCTTGCCGTAGTTGGGAGGTCATAATGAAAGTTCCCCTAAACAAGGGGGGGGGGCGAAACCCTAATAGGCGCATATGAAGGTTTTGATGCAGCGGAAGGGGTTTCTAGGATCTTTGCATTTTCTATGATCAACATAAATCGATTTCAAATATCAGAGAAGAAATCATACCGATGCCATTGTATGGATGGCGACTTGGAAGCAGAGAGTGAAGTCGCTCTCCTCCAGAGAAGACGCACACAAGATGTGATCGCCTACTCCCTTAGTGCTCCTTGTGCTAGCAAGGTTCTAAGGAGTCCTTGTCGTATGGAAGGGAAGAGAATCCTTTGCTTGGCGATTTCTTCCTTCTCCTTTTTCGTCAACCTCTTCACCACACGAGAGAGAGCCTGTTGGCGACGAGAGAGGAGGAGAAGCGAGAGAGTAGAGAGTCTTAGGCGTGAACGTGAGTGATGGTCACGTATGTGATCATGCTTTCTAAAAATAGAAAGCCACTTACTCACATGCGATCATGGGTTTACCCCAATCGCAAACTCCTCTCCATTTGAACCACACGCTCACTCAATGAGCTGGTTCAATTTGGTTTGGTCCAAAGACCAATTAACCCAAGCGATATGGTCTAGATCACAATTAAACCCTAAGGTTCCAGATCTAACCGTTGATCTCTTGATGCTGCTGATCTCACTGATCTAGCATCCATTCTCTCAATCGAAGCTTACCGATCTCAAGCCCTAATCAATCAAACATGATCAGACCAGATCTCACTTACAATCAGAGATTAAATCCCTTTAAACTGAACCCAGACAATTCAGTCCATACGATCTGACTTAAGTAAGCCATATCATCAAATTGTGCGACCCTAAGGGTTTCCTTTAAATGTCGGTAACGATAACTCACGTTATCACGATCAGTGAGGGGTATCTAGCAACACATCACTGTCTCCCGATATAAAGAAAAGAGTCTTCCAAGACTACACCCAAACCACAGCACAAGTGTGAATCAACTCAATAGGCATACATGATTCCTTTGCCACTGGATGTTCTTATTGGACAAGCGTGTCAAGCCTGTAACCCCAATATGATGAGCATGATTAGATCAGATGAACATAGTCACCTGGGTATGGCCATACACTTTCTCAATCATCTCATCCAGGGGGGCCCCTTTAGAACATCACACTCCAATTAAGGAGACGGCAATCCTTTATCTATCACTAGTGCCCTAACCTGACTCAAGCTCACCATCCAAGATAGTCTATAACCATTATGTTTCAAATGATATTGAACTACCTCAAAACAATGACAATCATCATTTAGAAACACAAGTGATCTCAAGTCAGAGGAAATGTGCCACTTGTTGCAATCAAGGATTATTCACATTGTGACAAGCAATTGAATATCCTAGTAGGGTCTGTCCAGTACATCCAATGTACCCATGAGTCTACATCTTATTCCATGCTCGAAGCATCCTATAAGATTAGAACACATATTAGTCTCAATCATATCAAGGCTGTCTCATGTTCACCAAGATATCTCGACTAAGGACATTACAGCATGTCAGCCTAGCTGAATAGCTTTGAGACATTATTCAGAAGTATAATTATTGCAGCAGACAATGTAACCAACTGAATAACAACCATTGCCTTTATAAACATAAGAGTTTATACATGATACTGTTACAATCCCAAGGCCTCAAACATTAGCCTTAAGGGCATACCCCAACAATCTCCCACTTGCACTTAATCTAATGGTTGAGAAATCTCAAACCCATATTATTACAGTGCTTCTCATGCTTCTGCTGCGCCAGAGGCTTGGTAAGTGGGTCAGCCAGATTGTCATCTGTATGAACCTTGCAGACTTTGATCTCGCCACGATCAATGATCTCCCGGATCAAGTGAAACCGTCTCTGTATGTGCTTGGACTTCTAGTGCGACCGTGGTTCCTTTGCTTGTGCGATTGCTCCAGTGTTATCACAGAAGATAACCAAAGGATCTGCACTCGAAGGAACAACACCAAGTTCTTGAACGAACTTACGAATCCACACTGCCTCCTTGGATGCTTCCGAGGCTGCAACATACTCGGCTTCTGTTGTGGAATCAGCAACGATTGACTGTTTGAAACTTTTCCACACCACTGCTCCTCCATTCAAGCTAAAAACATAGCCTGATTGCGTTCGAAAATCATCCTGGTCCGACTGGAACGAAGCGTCAGTATATCCTTCTATACTGAGTTCTTCCTGACCACCATATACCAAGAACATATCTTTGGTCCTCCGAAGATATTTTAAAATGTTTTTGACTGCAATACAGTGCCCCATACCTGGATTACTTTGGAACCGACTGGTCACGCTTAACCCATAAGCGACGTCTGGGCGAGTACATAACATCGCATACATAATGGATCCAATAGCCGAAGCATAAGGCATATTGTCCATTTCATCTTTCTCAGTCTGTGTTTGTGGACACTGACTCTTCGAAAGATTCAGACCATGTCTGACTGGAAGATATCCTCTTTTAGAATTCTCTAAATGAAATCTCTCCAGGACTTTATCGATGTAAGTACTCTGGCACAGCCCGAGAAGCCTCTTAGATCTATCCCTGTAGATCTTCACACCTAACACATAGGCTGCTTCTCCCAAATCTTTCATCTGGAAACATTTCCTTAACCATGCTTTAACAGCATGCATTTCAGGAATATCGTTTCCAATGATTAAGATATCATCGACGTAGAGGACTAGGAAAGTAATCACGCTCCCACTAAACCTCTTATATACACACGGGTCATCCTCGTTCTTGATGAAACCAAATTCAGAGATTGATTCATCAAAACGAATATTCCAGCTTCTCGATGCTTGTTTAAGTCCATAAATAGACTTCTTTAACTTGCATATTTTATGACGATCTGATGGATTAGTGAAACCTTCTGGTTGTGTCATATACACATCCTCATTCAGATTTCCATTAAGGAAAGCTGTCTTCACATCCATTTGCCAGATCTCATAATCATAATATGCTGCTATCGCGAAAAGAATCCGAATAGACTTAAACATAGCTACAGGTGAGAAAGTTTCATCATAATCTATCCCGTAGATTCGTTTGAAACCTTTCGCAACTAGCCTACCTTTATAGGTAACCACATTACCATCCATGTCAATCTTCTTCTTGAAGATCCATTTACAGCCTATAGGGATAACTCCCGGAGGCGGATCAACCAAATCCCAGACTTGGTTATCTGACATGGAGTCCATCTCGGCGCGCATAGCTTTAAGCCATCTAGCTGACTCCGGTCCACTGACCGCATCCGCATAAGTGAGGGGTTCATCATGATCAATGATGTAGACTCCGTCATAGCGCTCAGGCTATCGACGGATCCTTCCCGATCTTCGCGGTTCCCGTGATATCTGAGCCTCAGGTTGTTCAGTAACCTGTTCTACCGGCTCAGGCTCATCCAACTGTGCTTGACCACTTTGTCCTTCCTCTGGATTCTCATCCAGCTTTATTTCTCTCCCACTGGCCTCTTGCAGAAGAAACTCTTTCTCAAGAAAAATGGCCGTCCGAGCAACAAATACCTTGTTCTCCTTGGGATCGTAGAAATAATAACCCTTAGTTTCCTTAGGGTAACCGACAAAGATACATTTCTCATATCTGCTCTCTAGTTTCCCAGAGGCGAGCTTTTTGACATAAGCCTCGTAGCCCCAGATCCTGATAAATGTCAAGCTAGGCTGTTTCCCATACCATAATTCATATGGGGTCTTTGAAACTGCCTTGGATGGCACTCGGTTTAGTACCTTTGCAGCTGTCTCCAGTGCAAATCCCCAAAAGGAGTAAGGTAGAGTAGCCTGACTCATCATAGAATGAACCATATCAAGTAACGTTCTATTTCTCCTTTCGGACACACCATTCCATTGCGGTGTTCCTGGCGGAGTGAGTTGTGAGATAATCCCACACTCCTTCAGATAGTCAGTAAACTCTCGACTTAGGTATTCTCCACCTCGATCAGAACGAAGTGCCTTGATATTTCGGCCAAGCTGATTCTGTACTTCATTCTTGAACTCTTTGAACTTGTCAAAAGATTCACTTTTATGTCTCATCAGATAGACATAACCATATCTACTGAAATCATCAGTGAAGGTAATGAAGTACTGATAGCCACCTCTGGCATGTTTACTAAAAGGCCCACACACATCGCTGTGTATAAGGTCAAGTAAACCTGAAGTCCTTTGACCTTTATGAGGAAAAGGCGACTTCGTCATTTTGCCCATCAAACAAGCTTTGCATGTATCAATCTCCTCATAGGAGAATGATCCCAGCAGTCCATGATCATGCAACCGCTTAATGCGTTTCTTGTTAATATGGCCTAAACGACTATGCCATAGCAAGGTGCTGTCATCAGCATATTTGGCTTTCTTATTATCAATATTGTGTATAGAACATTCCATGTCCAACATGAATAACCCATTGTTAATTGAACCAGTAGCATAAACAATATTATCTAAAGATAAAACACACTTTGAAATATTGCATTCAAAGGAAAACCCCTTCCTGACAAGAGCAGGAATGGAGATAATATTTTTAGTAATGCTGGGAACAAAGTAACAATTGTCTAGTTCCAATACAAGTCTAGATGGTAAAGAGATGAAATAGTCTCCTACAGCGACAGCAGCAACCCGTGCCCCGTTTCCAACTCGTAGGTCCACCTCATGCTGTCCCACCTGTCTTCTTCTCTTGAGTTCCTGTACATTTGAACAAATGTGAACTCCACATGCAGTGTCCAACACCCATGAAATAGAAGAAGATGAAACCATGACTTCCGTCACGTATATACCTGAGCCAGAAGCGATGCTTCCCCTCTTGTCTCCTTGGAGCGCTTTACAGTCCTTTTTCCAGTGACCTAGCTGGCCACAGTGGAAACATTTGTATTCCTTCGACCGCTTGACCTTTTGCTTCAGAGCCTTGCTGTAGCTCTTGACAGGGGTCTTGCCCTTCTCCCGCTTCTTCTTGTTCCTTGAAGGAAACATCAAGACAGAGGTTGAAGGCTTTCCCTTCAGAGTCTCCTCAGTAGTCAAGAGCATATTCAGCAGCTCTGCCGGAGTACAATCGATTTTGTTCATATTAAAGTTAATGATGAACGCATCGAAAGAGGGCGGGAGAGACTGTAGAATAATGTCTACAGCAAGCTCCTGATTGATGGTATGCCCCAGTTTCTCCAGAGCCTCCTTGTGCCCAATCATCTTGAGCACGTGAGCTCCTGAAGGTCCCCTAAATCTAAGGGGGGGCGAAACCCTATAGGCGCATATGGAGGTTAAGATGCAGCGGAAAGGGGTTTCTACGATCTTTGCATGCGTTATGATCAACTTATAAAACTCTGCATGAATGAAAACGATTCATACCATAGCCCTTCCTAGATGGCGTCTTGGAAGCAAAAGATGCAAGCGCCTCTTCTCCAAAGTCTCGCACACAAGATGAAGATGCGCTCCTTCCTTGGTGCTCCTTGTGCTAGCAAGGATCGTCCAAGGTGTCTTGATCGCTTGAAGGGAAGAGAGAGTTCTTTCTTGCTTGGCGTCTTTTCTCCTTGTCGTCCACCAGTTTTTTTTTCACCACACGAAATTGTGTTCTCTCGTCAAAAACTAGAGCGAGCGACGAACCAAGAGGAGAGGCGTGAATAGAGGCTATCGTGAGGTATGGCCACGATTAGAAGAAGTGCTATCTAAAAATAGCAAGTCACTTCTCAAGTTGCGATCATGGGTTTACCCAAACGCAAATCCAATTCACCCTTGAACCATGCGCTCATCCATTGAGCCGGTTCACTTGACTTTGGTTCAATAACCAAATAAACCAAGCAATCAGTCCAGATCATAATAAACCCCTAAGGCTTAAGATCGGACCGTTAATCTCTTGATGCTCCTGATCTCACCGATCTAGCATCCATTCTCTCAATCGAAGCTTACCGATCTCAAGCCCTAATCAATCAAATATGATCAGACCAGATCTCACTTACAATCAGAGATTAAAATCCTTTTAAACAGAACCCAAACAATTCAGTCCACACGATCTGACTTAAGTAAGCCATATCATCAAATTGTGCGACCCTGAGGGTTTCCTTTAAATGTCGGTAACGATAACTCACGTCATCACGATCAGTGAGGGGTATCTAGCAACACATCACTGTCTCCCAATAGAAAGGAAAGAGTCTTCCAAGACTACACCCAAAATACAGCACAAGTGTGAATCCAATTCACAAGGCATGCATCTTTCCTTTGCCACTTGATATTCTTATTGGACAAGCGTGTCAAGCTTGTAACTCCAATATGATGAGCATGATTAGATCAGATGAACATAGTCACCTGGGTATGGCCATACACTTTTCTCAATCATCTCATCCAGGGGGCCCCTTTAGAACATCACACTCCTTAAACAAGGAGACGGCAATCCTATGTCTATCACTAGTACCCTAACCTGACTCAAGCTCACCATCCAAGATAGTCTATAACCATTATGTTTCAAATGATATTGAACTACCTCAAAACAATGACAATCATCATTTAGAAAACACAAGTGATCTCAAGTCAGAGGAAATGTGCCACTTGTTACAATCAAGGATTATTCACATTGTGACAAGCAATTGAATATCCTAGTAGGGTCTGTCCAGTACATCCAATGTACCCATGAGTCTACATCTTATTCCATGCTCGAAGCATCCTATAAGATTAGAACACATATTAGTCTCAATCATATCAAGGCTGTCTCATGTTCACGAAGATATATCGACTAAGGACATTCACTGCATGTCAGCCTAGCTGAACAGCTTTGAGACATTATTCAGAAGTACACTTATTGCAGCAGACAATGTAACAAACTGAATAACAACCATGCCTTTATAAACATAAAAGTTTATTACATGATACTGTTACAATCCCAAGGCCTCAAACATTAGCCTTAAGGGCATACCCCAACAATCTCCCACTTGCACTTAATCTAATGGTTGAGAAATCTCAAACCCATATTATTACAGTGCTTCTCATGCTTCTGCTGCGCCAGAGGCTTAGTAAGCGGGTCTGCCAGATTGTCATCTGTATGAACCTTGCAGACTTTGATCTCGCCACGATCAATGATCTCCCGGATCAAATGAAACCGTCTCTGTATGTGCTTGGACTTCTGGTGCGACCGTGGTTCCTTTGCTTGTGCGATTGCTCCAGTGTTATCACAAAAGATAACCAAAGGATCTGCACTCGAAGGAACGACACCAAGTTCTCTCACGAACTTACGAATCCACACTGCCTCCTTGGATGCTTCCGAGGCTGCAACATACTCGGCTTCTGTTGTGGAATCAGCAACAGTTGACTGTTTGAAACTCTTCCACACCACCGCTCCTCCATTCAAGCTAAAAACATAGCCTGATTGCGATCGGAAATCATCCTGGTCAGACTGGAACGAAGCGTGAGTATATCCTTCAATACTGAGTTCTTCCTGACCACCATATATCAAGAACATATCTTTGGTCCTCCGCAGATATTTTAAAATGTTCTTGACTGCAATCCAGTGCGCCATACCTGGATTACTTTGGAACCGACTGGTCACGCTTAACCCGTAAGCGACGTCTGGGCGAGTACACAACATCGCATACATAATGGACCCAATAGCCGAAGCATAAGGCGTATTGTCCATTTCATCTTTCTCAGTCTGTGTTTGTGGACACTGACTCTTCGAAAGATTCAGACCATGTCTGACTGGAAGATATCCTCTTTTAGAATTCTCTAAATGAAATCTTTCCAGGACTTTATCGATGTAAGTACTCTGGCACAGCCCGAGAAGCCTCTTAGATCTATCCCTGTAGATCTTCACACCTAATACATAGGCTGCTTCTCCTAAATCTTTCATCTGGAAACATTTCCTTAACCATGCCTTAACCGCATGCATTTCAGGAATGTCATTTCCAATGATCAAGATATCATCGACGTAGAGGACTAGGAATGTAATCACGCTCCCACTAAACCTCTTATATACACATGGGTCATCCTCGTTCTTGATGAAACCAAATTCACTGACTGATTCATCAAAACGAATATTCCAGCTTCTCGATGCTTGTTTAAGTCCATAAATAGACTTCTTTAATTTGCATATCTTATGACGATCTGATGGATTAGTGAAACCTTCAGGTTGTGTCATATACACATCCTCATCCAGATTTCCATTCAGGAAAGCTGTTTTCACATCCATTTGCCAAATCTCATAATCGTAATATGCTGCTATCGCGAAAAGAATCCGAATAGACTTAAACATGGCTACAGGTGAGAAAGTTTCATCATAATCTATCCCGTAGATTTGTTTGAAACCTTTCGCAACTAGCCTGCCTTTATAGGTAACCACGTTACCATCCATGTCAATCTTCTTTTTGAAGATCCATTTACAGCCTATAGGGATAACTCCCGGAGGCGGATCAACCAAATCCCAAACTTGGTTATCAGACATGGAGTCCATCTCGGCTCGCATAGCTTCAAGCCATCTAGCTGAATCCAGTCCACTGACCGCATCCGCATAAGTTAGGGGTTCATCATTATCAATGATGTAGACTCCGTCATAGCGCTCAGGCTGTCGATGAATCCTTCCCGATCTTCGCGGTTCCCGTGATATCTGAGCCTCAGGTTGTTCAGTAACCTGTTCTACCGGCTCAGGCTCATCCAACTGTGCTTGAGCACTTTGTCCTTCCTCTGGATTCTCATCCAACTTTATTTCTCTCCCACTGGCCTCTTGCAGAAGAAACTCCTTCTCAAGAAAAATGGCCGTCCGAGCAACAAATACCTTGTTCTCTTTGGGATCGTAGAAATAATAACCCTTAGTTTCCTTAGGGTAACCGACAAAGATACATTTCTCAGATCTGCTCTCTAGTTTCCCAGAGGCGAGCTTTTTGACATAAGCCTCGCAACCCCAGATCCTAATAAATGTCAAGCTTGGCTGTTTCCCATACCATAACTCATATGGAGTCTTAGAAACTGCCTTGGATGGCACTCGGTTTAGTACCTTTGCAGCTGTTTCCAGTGCAAAACCCCAAAAGGAATATGGAAGAGTAGCCTGACTCATCATAGAACGAACCATATCAGTAACGTTCTATTTCTCCTCTCAGACACACCATTCCATTGCGGTGTTCCTGGCGGAGTGAGCTGTGAGATAATCCCACACTCCTTTAGATAGTCAGTAAACTCTCGACTTAGGTATTCTCCACCTCGATCAGAACGAAGTGCCTTGATATTTCGGCCAAGCTGATTTTGTACTTCATTCTTGAACTCTTTGAACTTGTCAAAAGATTCACTTTTATGTCTCATTAAATAGACATACCCGTATCTACTGAAATCATCAGTGAAGGTGATGAAGTATTGATAGCCACCTCTGGCATGTTTACTAAACGGCCCACACACATCACTGTGTATAAGGTCAAGCAAACCTGAAGCCCTTTGACCTTTGTGAGGAAAAGGTGACTTCGTCATTTTACCCATTAAACAAGCTTTGCATGTATCAATCTCCTCATAGGAGAATGATCCCAGCAGTCCATGATCATGCAACCGCTTAATGCGTTTCTTGTTGATATGGCCTAAACGACTATGCCATAGCAAGGTGCTGTCATCAGCATATTTGGCTTTCTTAATATCAATGTTTTGTATAGAACATTCCATGTCCAACATGAATAACCCATTGTTAATTGAACCAGTAGCATAAATAATATTATCCAAAGAAAGAACACACTTTGAAATATTGCATTCAAAGGAAAATCCCTTCCTGACAAGAGCAGGAATGGAGATAATATTTTTAGTAATGCTGGGAACAAAATAACAATTGTTCAGTTCTAATACAATTCCAGATGGCAAAGAGATGAAATAGTCTCCTACAGCAACAGCAGCAACCCGTGCCCCGTTTCCAACGCGTAGGTCCACCTCATGCTGTCCCACCTGCCTTCTTCTCTTGAGTTCCTGCACATTTGAACAAATGTGAACTCCACATGCAGTGTCCAACACCCATGAAATAGAAGAAGATGAAACCATGACTTCCGTCACGTAAATACCTGAGCCAGAAGCGATGCTTCCCCTCTTATCTCCTTGGAGCGCTTTACAGTCCTTTTTCCAGTGACCCAGCTGGCCATAGTGGAAACATCTGTATTCCTTTGACCGCTTAACTTTTTGCTTCAGAGCCTTGCTGTAACTCTTGACAGGGGCCTTGCCCTTCTTCCCCTTCTTCTTGTTCCTAGAAGGAACCATTAAGACAGAGGTCGAAGGCTTTCCCTTGAGAGTCTCCTCAGTAGTCAAGAGCATGTTCAGCAGCTCTGCCGGAGTACAATCGATTTTGTTCATATTAAAGTTAATGATGAACGCATCGAAAGAGGGCGGGAGAGACTGCAGAATAATGTCTACAGCAATCTCCTGATTGATGGTATGCCCCAGTTTCTCTAGAGCTTCCTTGTGCCCAATCATCTTGAGCACGTGAGCTCCCACTGGGCTCCCTTCAGCCAGTTTGCTCTGAAAGAACAGCTTTGTCAAATTATAGCGTTCTGTCCTCGCCTGTGCAGCATACAGCATCTTGAGGTTCGCTATAATCTCTATAGCTGACATTTCCTCATGCTGACGCTGCAGCGGTGGCGTCATAGACGCTAGCATCAGGCAAGCGACATCAATGCTATCATTGACGTGCTTTTCATAAGCTTCCCGAACCGCCCTTGCGGCATTCGGAGCGGGTTGAGGCGGTATAGCCGTCTCGAGGACATACAGTTTCCTCTCTGCCTTAAGAACAATCTTAAGGTGTCCGTACCAGTCTGAGAAGTTCGGCCTAGCAAACTTCTCCCTTTCCAGTAGGGATCGCACATTGAAGCTCATGGTGTTCGTTGCTGCAGGTATCTACAACAATGCAAGAACAGCAAGGTCAGTATCAATGTTAAGAATCAATCAGGACTTAAGAAAGATTCTTTTTCTCACTATTTTATCTGGCTGAAAAATCCAGCAAAACAGCCCGAAAGAGTAGTACTCTTTTAGTGAGATGGGATCGAGATTTCATACTTGGTCTCCGCGTCCCGCTCAGGCGAGATAAGATGCACAGAGAGTACAAGCACTAATCTCTGGTAGGCAGTCCCTGCCAATCGCCAACCCGTGTGATTCCCCTTCATCTGGGCAATCCAGCAGACTGTGCCAACTGAGTTGGTACAACACAATCTCTAACCCCACAGATGGCTGCCTCCATGTGCTACCATATGCGCCACATATGTAGCCTACATGGTCAAGCTGACCCGACCTACTCCCTGGACCACCACGTGCTATGCTGAGCAACGAGAAGCGATAAATCCCTTCTCTGTAACACGCAGGTGTAATCCCGCACCGTCTGAAGATAGAAGGACGTGCCCACTGAGTGGGTACAACACGGCTCCAACGATAGACAGAACAGTGAGGTTTCGCGTCAGAAGGCTTACGAGCTTGATATTTTAGCGTTGGATTTTAATGGTCTTTTATCTTCTTCCCTATCATGCAATTCCTATGGTGATAGCAGAAGATAAACACATGCATTTCCAATTATATAAGCAATAAAAGAAAGCATGCTGATCTTATGTGGTAAAAGCCCAATAAGCCTAAGTAAGACCTTAACCAAACTTAAGTCTTCACTTGTTTTTCTTCATGGGACTTTTGCTGCTCATCTGGCCCAAACCAGGGCCCAAGCGCCATTTGCAGCTGAGGTGCGCCCACCAGGGAAAATGCGCCTGGTCCCAGAGTCGAACCCTGGACCTCCCACCTGGTCAAGCCTCTGCTGCAAGCGCCTCTGCCAAGTGTGCTCTGTGCTCTTGTCTGACTAATTTACAAATTAATCTATCTAGACAAGATTGACTCGCAGGTCAATTACATTTTATAAATTAATTAAATTGTGATTCGCAGATCACAAAAATAAGAATTAATTTACAATAAAATTCCAGGCACGCAGGCCCCAGCACAGCACACATTAAACGGGCAGCCCACATAAGATTAAATAAACATACATATGGTATGCAATCAGCATGTGATCCAATCATGAAAAATAAAATTTTGAAAATACCCCATTGAGATTAATTTTATTTTTCCCTATTTGCCCTGCTGCCTTACGACGGTCCATTACTAGGGATCCACTCATCCAGCCTAGTCAGATCCACTGCCCTTGCATGCACCAAGTCCTAACTGACTTGAGTCGACCTAATGGTCAACCATGCATGCGCAAGGGGCTGAACGACCACAATGAGGTCTGGCAAGCGGGTGTGACCCCGGGCCTAACTCATGTGCGTTCATAGGTTGTCTCAATCAGACATCGCTACACGCCTTTGATGCAGTCGACCTATAGCCACCTCGTGCTTGCGCACAGGTGCTATCTGGTCGACCCATCTAGGCTGTCAGATAGTCTGATCAGACCAGTTGGATCTAACCTAGAGGATGACTTCAACCCTAATAACCCGTCTAAGGGTTTAAAGCAGGCGCCTCTTACATCTAATGAGAGTCGCGCATGATATAAGATTTTGGATAAAACCTAAAATGCGCCAACAAACATGCGCAAAGGAAATACATATGTAAGTTTCGCAAGATGCAACTTAACATGTAAATTTTCGCATGTTATAGATCTAAGCATACAATGGCATACATGGATCACAAAACGTTTAAGCAATCATAAAAACATGCATTAACTTGCCTCTGATACCAATTGAAGGTCCCCTAAATCTAAGGGGGGGGCGAAACCCTATAGGCGCATATGGAGGTTAAGATGCAGCGGAAAGGGGTTTCTACGATCTTTGCATGCGTTATGATCAACTTATAAAACTCTGCATGAATGAAAACGATTCATACCATAGCCATTTCTAGATGGCGTCTTGGAAGCAAAAGATGCAAGCGCCTCTTCTCCAAAGTCTCGCACACAAGATGAAGATGCGCTCCTTCCTTGGTGCTCCTTGTGCTAGCAAGGATCGTCCAAGGTGTCTTGATCGCTTGAAGGGAAGAGAGAGTTCACACGATCAGAGATTAAAATCCCTTTAAACTGAACCCAAACAATTCAGTCCACACGATCTGACTTAAATAAGCCATATCATCAAATTGTGCGACCCTGAGGGTTTCCTTTAAATGTCGGTAACGATAACTCACGTCATCACGATCAGTGAGGGGTATCTAGCAACACATCACTGTCTCCCAATAGAAAGGAAAGAGTCTTCCAAGACTACACCCAAAATACAGCACAAGTGTGAATCCAATTCACAAGGCATGCATCTTTCCTTTGCCACTTGATATTCTTATTGGACAAGCGTGTCAAGCTTGTAACTCCAATATGATGAGCATGATTAGATCAGATGAACATAGTCACCTGGGTATGGCCATACACTTTTCTCAATCATCTCATCCAGGGGGCCCCTTTAGAACATCACACTCCTTAAACAAGGAGACGGCAATCCTATGTCTATCACTAGTGCCCTAACCTGACTCAAGCTCACCATCCAAGATAGTCTATAACCATTATGTTTCAAATGATATTGAACTACCTCAAAACAATGACAATCATCATTTAGAAAACACAAGTGATCTCAAGTCAGAGGAAATGTGCCACTTGTTACAATCAAGGATTATTCACATTGTGACAAGCAATTGAATATCCTAGTAGGGTCTGTCCAGTACATCCAATGTACCCATGAGTCTACATCTTATTCCATGCTCGAAGCATCCTATAAGATTAGAACACATATTAGTCTCAATCATATCAAGGCTGTCTCATGTTCACTAAGATATATCGACTAAGGACATTCACTACATGTCAGCCTAGCTGAACAGCTTTGAGACATTATTCAGAAGTACACTTATTGCAGCAGACAATGTAACAAACTGAATAACAACCATGCCTTTATAAACATAAAAGTTTATTACATGATACTGTTACAATCCCAAGGCCTCAAACATTAGCCTTAAGGGCATACCCCAACAGCTCCCACTGGGCTCCCTTCAGCCAGTTTGCTCTAAAAGAACAGCTTAGTCAAATTATAGCGCTCAGTCCTCGCCTGCGCAGCATACAGCATCTTGAGGTTTGCTATCATTTCTATAGCAGACATATCCTCATGCTGACGCTGCAGCGGTGGCGTCATAGACGCTAGCATCAGGCAAGCGACATCAATGCTATCATTGACATGCTTTTCATAGGCATCCCGAACCGCCCTTGCGGCGTTCGGAGCGGGCTGAGGCGGTATAGCCGTCTCGAGGACATACAGTTTCCTCTCTGCCTTAAGAACAATCTTAAGGTGTCCGTACCAGTCTGAGAAGTTCGGCCCAGCAAACTTCTCCCTTTCCAGTAGGGATCGCACATTGAAGCTCATGGTGTTCGTTGCTGCCGGAATCTACAACAATGCAAGAACAGCAAGGTCAGTATCAATGTTCAGAATCAATCCAGGACTTAAGAAAGATTCTTTTCTCACTATTTTATCTGACTGAAAAATCCAAGAAAACAGTCCGAAAGAGTAACACTCTTTTAGTGAGATGGGATCCAGATTTCATACTTGGTCTCCGCGTCCCGCTCAGGCGAGATAAGATGCATAGAGAGTACAAGCACTAGTCTCTGGTAGGCTGTCCCAGCCAATCGCCAACCCGTGCGATTCCCCTTAATCTGGGCAATCCAGCAAACTGTGCCAACTGAGTTGGTACAACACAATCTCTGACCCCACAGATGGCTGCCTCCATGCGCTACCATATGCGCCACATATGTAGCCTACATGGTCAAGCTGACCCGACCTACTCCCTGGACCACCACGTGCTATGCTGAGCAACGAGAAGCGATAAATCCCTTCTCTGTAACACGCAGGTGTAATCCCGCACCGTCTGAAGATAGATGGACGTGCCCACTGAGTGGGTACAACACGGCTCCAACGATAATCAGAACAGTGAGGTTTCGCGTCAGAAGGCTTACGAGCTTGATATTTTAGCGTTGGATTTTAACGGTCTTTTATCTTCTTGACTATCATGCAATTCCTATGGTGATAGCAGAAGATAAACTCATGCAATTCTAATTATAAAAGCAATAAATAGAAAGCATGCTGATCTTATGTGGTAAAAGCCCATTAAGCCTAAGTTAGACCTTAAATTAAACTTAAGTCTTCACTTGCTTTTCTTCATGGGTCTTTTGCTGCTCATCTGGCCCAAACCAGGGCCCAAGCGCCATCTGCAGCTCAGGTGCGCCTACCAGGGAAAATGCGCCTAGTCCCAGAGTCGAACCCTGGACCTCCCACCTGGTCAAGCCTCTGCTGCAAGCGCCTCTGCCAAGTGTGCTCTGTGCTCTTGTCTGATTAATTTACAAATTAATCTATCTAGACAAGATTGACACGCAGGTCAATTACATTTTATAAATTAAATACAATGTGATACGCAGATCACAATAATTAATTTACAACTTTAATTCCAGGCACGCAGGCCCTAGCACAGCACACATTAAACATGGGCAGCCCACACAAGATTAAATAAACAAACATATGCTTACAAACAACATGTGATCCATTCATGAAAATAAAATTTTCGAAAAACCCATTGGCTTCAATTTTATTTTCCTTATGTGCCCTACTACCTTACAACGGTCCATTAATAGGGATCCACTCATCAGACCTAGTCAGATCCACTGCCCTTGCATGCACCAAGTCCTAACTGACTTGAGTCGACCCAGTGGTCAACTGTGCATGCGCTAGGGCTGAACAACCTACATGAGTTTTGGCAAGCGGGTGTGACCCCGGGCCTAACTCATGCGTGTTCACAGGTTGTCTCAACCAGACCTCGCTACACGCCTTTGATGCAGTCGACCTATAGCCACCTTATGCTTGCGCATAGGTGCCATCTGGTCGACCCATCTAGGCTGTCAGATGATCTGATCAGACGTTTGGATCTAACCTAGGGGATGACTTCAACCCTATCAACCCGTCTAAGGGTTTATAGTAGGCGCTCTTAGATCTAATGAAGGTCGCGCAAGTCATGTAATGTTTGAGAAAAACAACTATGCGCCCACAAACATGCGCCAAGTAAACAAGAATCAAGTTTTCGCATATGCAACAACTTAACATGTAATTTTTGCATGTTATAGATCTAAGCATTCGTTCACAAACAAGGATCAAAAAACCTTTAAGCAATCATAAAAACATGCAAAAACTGGCTCTGATACCAATTGAAAGTTCCCCTAAAACAAGGGGGGGCGAAACCCTAATAGGCGCATATGAAGGTTTTGATGCAGCGGAAGGGGTTTCTAGGATCTTTGCATTTTCTATGATCAACATAAATCGATTTCAAATATCAGAGAAGAAATCATACCGATGCCATTGTATGGATGGCGACTTGGAAGCAGAGAGTGAAGTCGCTCTCCTCCAGAGAAGACGCACACAAGATGTGATCGCCTACTCCCTTAGTGCTCCTTGTGCTAGCAAGGTTCTAAGGAGTCCTTGTCGTATGGAAGGGAAGAGAATCCTTTGCTTGGCGATTTCTTCCTTCTCCTTTTTCGTCAACCTCTTCACCACACGAGAGAGAGCCTGTTGGCGACGAGAGAGGAGGAGAAGCGAGGGAGTAGAGAGTCTTAGGCGTGAACGTGAGTGATGGTCACGTATGTGATCATGCTTTCTAAAAATAGAAAGCCACTTACTCACATGCGATCATGGGTTTACCCCAATCGCAAACTCCTCTCCATTTGAACCACACGCTCACTCAATGAGCTGGTTCAATTTGGTTTGGTCCAAAGACCAATTAACCCAAGCGATATGGTCTAGATCACAATTAAACCCTAAGGTTCCAGATCTAACCATTGATCTCTTGATGCTGCTGATCTCACTGATCTAGCATCCATTCTCTCAATCGAAGCTTACCGATCTCAAGCCCTAATCAATCAAACATGATCAGACCAGATCTCACTTACAATCAGAGATTAAATCCCTTTAAACTGAACCCAGACAATTCAGTCCATACGATCTGACTTAAGTAAGCCATATCATCAAATTGTGTGACCCTAAGGGTTTCCTTTAAATGTCGGTAACGATAACTCACGTTATCACGATCAGTGAGGGGTATCTAGCAACACATCACTGTCTCCCGATATAAAGAAAAGAGTCTTCCAAGACTACACCCAAACCACAGCACAAGTGTGAATCAACTCACTAGGCATACATGATTCCTTTGCCACTGGATATTCTTATTGGACAAGCGTGTCAAGCCTATAACTCCAATATGATGAGCATGATTAGATCAGATGAACATAGTCACCTGGGTATGGCCATACACTTTCTCAATCATCTCATCCAGGGGGGCCCCTTTAGAACATCACACTCCAATTAAGGAGACGGCAATCCTTTATCTATCACTAGTGCCCTAACCTGACTCAAGCTCACCATCCATGATAGTCTATAACCATTATGTTTCAAATGATATTGAACTACCTCAAAACAATGACAATCATCATTTAGAAACACAAGTGATCTCAAGTCAGAGGAAATGTGCCACTTGTTGCAATCAAGGATTATTCACATTGTGACAAGCAATTGAATATCCTAGTAGGGTCTGTCCAGTACATCCAATGTACCCATGAGTCTACATCTTATTCCATGCTCGAAGCATCCTATAAGATTAGAACACATATTAGTCTCAATCATATCAAGGCTGTCTCATGTTCACCAAGATATCTCGACTAAGGACATTACAGCATGTCAGCCTAGCTGAACAGCTTTGAGACATTATTCAGAAGTATAATTATTGCAGTAGACAATGTAACCAACTGAATAACAACCATTGCCTTTATAAACATAAGAGTTTATACATGATACTGTTACAATCCCAAGGCCTCAAACATTAGCCTTAAGGGCATACCCCAACACATAACGGTTGTCATTGAGCATGTCATGACCCATATGAGAAGGTCAATGGACAGACATAGGATTTGCCCCTTCTTTAGGGAAGTATGATATCCATGGAGCTCCTCTATGGTTCTATGACTGAAAGTGTATGGCCATACCCAGGTGAGAACCTGTTTTAGTTATAGCCATGTGATTGGATGAAAACAAGTGGTGACACACTTGTCCAATCGGATATCAGTTCGGCAAAGAGACTGTAATGCATCTGTACCTAGTTGCGATGATGGGGATGTCGATGTCGATATCCATTCCAATGACCTGGGTAGCAGTGATGCACTGCTAGGTGCCACTCACTGCTTGTGATGACCTTTGGTCAGCACTGCCAGCGTCAGAGGAACCTACAGGGTCTCACACCTTGATACTTGAGTTCTCGTATTGATCGGGAAGCCTTATGATCGAGTTATTGGATAACTCGGATCTAATTGGGAGATTTCGTCAGCGCCAATGGGCCTGATGAGATGGAAGAATATTATTGGAGCCAAACTTCATTTTTGGCAGGTTGACCCGTATTTGACCATGGTTGGTCACATTTGAATTAGGGTTGCATTGGATTGGATCCAAGTGCTTAATCAACCCATGTAATGAAGTTTGGGCTAGCTCATTATCCAATGAGGCCCAATAATAAGTTGTCATGAAGAGAAGAAAGGCTAAAAGGGTATAATGGGGACAAATCTTCTCCCCTAGGCACCTATGGGCATAATGGGGAGAAGTGGCACAATTTGCTTCATAAGGAAGCAATTGGCGCCTCCCCCTTAATCCCTTATGGTATGAATGCCTCTATGGCATTACTTGGGGCGCAAGGCAAGGCCTTGGCGCACAAAGAAAGACATGGGCTCTAAAAGGAATGGTTGAATGAGAATTATGGAAATGTCTTGGAGACTTTCCTTGTCTCAAACCTTCTCATCCTAGCCGCCCACTTGTCTTGATCCTAGCCTTTCATGAACCGCCTCTTGCCCTATAAAAGAGCACCTAGCTGAGCCCTCCAAGAGTGATCAATCCTTGAAGGCGTGAACACAAGAAGAGGGGCGAGTGCTAGGAGCAAGGGCGCATCTTCCTTCTTCCATAACCGCAAGCCTCTCCCTCCTTTCCTCTTGGCGCAAGGAGCTTTAGTGCTTGGCGGCTTGGGTAGTTTCCCTCTTCCCTTGGCGCATCTTTTCTCTTGGTGGCGCAAGTGAAGTAGAGCATCTCCCTAAGGCTTGGATCTTCTTCCCGAGGCTAGCACCGGGCATGGAAGAAGAGAACTCAAGAGATCCGTGTGTGTGAGACTGCAGAGGGCGCACACTTGGGCGCCTACATCGGCATCACTCCAAATTGCTCTTAAGGTATTTCCTAACTCATCATGTCGACTCCCTTGCTTGCGATCTTCACTGGGTTTTTGGGACCGGCCTGTTTCGGGGACATTCTTCCGCTGCGTAATATGTATGTCTATGACTCTGAAAATTATAAAATGTCCCCGGGGTTTCCCAACAGCAGTACCGTGAGGTTTTCCACGGTGCCGTATTTTGTGCAAATTCTGACCAGAAGGATTTGGCAAAAATACGGCATTACCGTATTTTTAAGAAAAACTCTCACAACACCGTATTTTGTGCCCGGAACTCACAGAATAAAATACGGCACCGCCGTATGAATCTTCACGGTGCCGTATTTTGGAACTCAGAATTCTGATTTTTCGGCTCGATTCTTGCAAAGACCATATCTTTTGATCCAGACCTCCAAATTGAGATCTGAAAGAGGCGGTGGACTCATCTTTAAGAGGAGAAAACACAGAAAGTAAAAGGAATGAATTTTATCACGAATCCACGGAGAAATTGAGGGAGAGGTGGAATTGCTAGGGTTTGTCGGTTCTCTACCTACAGACCACCTCCGACCATGATTTTTGATAGAGAGCTTCATTTGGTGAAGGAGAACACGCACCTCAAGTTACAGAGCATTTGGAGTTGAATCGAAGGAGAAATCAACACAACAGTGGAGACGGCGCTATTCAAAGCAAATTACGGGCTGTAATTTCATTACAGCCCTGTTTTGTAATCTTTCTTCCCTCTTTTCGATTCCTTATCACTCTGAGAACATGTTTTATTGTAATCCTTTCATCATGGTAGCTTAATCTTTTTATGGGACATGGGGGTGTAATCTCTTTGTTTCTTAATGGCTAGAAAACCCTAATTTTGTCAAACTGATTTTATTATGATAATTTTACTCTTGTGATTGATTGTTCTTTAATTCTCCTTTGTGTCTTAAATATCAGCATATTTTAGAGTTTTGCAAAATAGACCGAGAGGTTGATTGTTTGAAATTCGAAACCCTAGGAATCGTTGAGTTTGGAACTACCGTAAGAGATTAGGTTGCTCTTCGAATTCTGATTTTTAGAGAGCTATAATGCCTTGTTGAATTTCTGATACTTTGGATTGAGTTAATGTGTAGACTTGATTTGATATTGCAAGAGATTGAGTATCAAATCGTTGGAAACCCTTGAGTAAAACTAGTGTTGAGACTCAGATGCACGAGAGTGATCTTTGAGTTTCCACTTGAGGTGATCAACCCATAATTCGGATGCACGAGAGTGATCCTTGAGTTTTTAGTTGATGATTTACTTATTCTCAGCATTGAATAGATCTTGCACGAGAGTGGGGATCGGTTCTTTGTATGGTTGTCTGCGCGAGAGCGAGACAATTTATTTAAAAAGTAAATTTTACCTTTATCATAATAGAATTAGATTGACAAATACTTATCTTAATCTAGTCATTAGAAATTAAAGTAGATGAACCCCTAGTCCCAATTTCCTCTCTAATACTTTCTCCGTGTTCTTTTCGATAGTTTGATTCACTATTTTCCGATTGCCTAGCTAGCAAGAAATCAATTATTCAGTACTTGACAACAAGGTCTCTGTGGTTCGATATTTTTATATTACTTCGAGTATCCGTGCACTTGCGGACACAACAGAGACCATTCAAGGCAGTTAAGAAGATTGGAGTAGCAGGACCTTCCCCACGCTTGTATCCTAGATATAGGATGGTACATGGAGTTCTTCGCCATAGGTTTGAACTAGTTCAAAGAGCACCAGAGAATATTCCAGAACCAGTGAACCCTATAATAGCATCGGAATTACCATCAAATGCTTCGAGCTCGTCACAGCCATCAGATGACATTGAGATGGTGTATGTTCGGTCGTCTGGTACAGATGAGCGCGCTGTGAGGAGGTATGTGAGGAAGCAAATGAAGGTCCCCTACAAGGGGCGAAACCCTAAAACATGCGCTAAACAAAACTTGCATGGGCGGAATCTAGGGTTTCCTAAGATCGGATAGCATGTATTATGATCAACTTTAACAACAGAAAAGGAATTCATACCGAAGCCATATGAAGGATGTCGCCTTGGAAGCAAGAGAACAAAAGAGGTCTCCTCCAAATCGTCACACACAAGATGATGTCGCTTTCTCTTTTGGTGCTCCTTGTGCTAGCAAGGTTCCAAGAGGTCTTGATCGAATGGGAGGGAAGATGATCTCCTTGCTTGGCGAAACTTTCTCCTCTTGTCGTCTTAACTTTTTCACACGAGAATGCTTCTCCAAAGAAAACCAAGGAGGCGACAAAGGCGTGAAGAGGCGAGAGAGAGGCGACGTGAGATCATGGACACGTTTGAGAACATGCTATCTAAAAATAGCAAAGTCCAAACGTTCATGCGACCATGCATTACCCCAATCGCAAATGCCTCACCACCTGAACCATGCGCTCATCCAATGAGCTGGTTCAAATCGATTTGGTTCAACAACCAAATAAACTGTAGGAACCCCTAATTATAGGGGAGAAACCCTAATCATGCGATTCTAACAAGCATGGCGGAAAAAGGGTTTCAAGATCGCATATGAATCTATAAGATCAACTTATGTTATGAAAAGGAATCATACCAACGCCATGGATTTGGAAGTCGGTTTGGAAGAAGAGATCAAACTAGGTCTCCTCCACAAGTCCACACACAAGATGAAGATGCTCACTTCCTTGAGATCTCTTGTGCTAGCAAGACCCTCAAGCCTTCTTGTCGAATGGAAGGGGATGATGAATCTCCTTGTTGCCGAGAGCTTCACTTGCCTAGCCTCTCCTTCTCGTCGTCAACCACACCTCAACGAAATTGTCCAAGGCGTTCAAGAGAAGAGCACAAACGCTTATGCGTTTAGGCGTTTTTGTGAAACCGGCCATGATGACTTTCCATAAATGGAAGCTCATCATGCCATGCGCTCAAGCCAACCTCAAACGCATTTGAGCATTGAACCATGCGTTCACAATTGTGAACCGGTTCAAGCTAAACCGTTTCAATCGACTTTGGTTCATGAACCAAACCGAAATGGCTCAAGCCATGTGGTCTAGACCATATTGAACCCCAAGGCTCATGATCTAACCGTTCATCACCTGATGCCCCTGATCTCTTCGATCTAGCATCATCTCTCTCGATCCAAGCTTACCGATCTCAAGCCCTAATCAATCAAACATGATCAGGCTAGATCTCACTTACAATCAGAGATTAAATCCCCTTAAACTGAACCCAAAGAATTCAGTCCACACGATCTGACTCAAGTAAGCCATATCATCATATTGTGCGACCCTGAGGGTTTCCTCTAAATGTCGGTAACGATAACTTACGTTATCACGATCAGTGAGGGGTATCTAGCAACACATCACTGTCTCCCGATATAAAGGAAAGAGTCTTCCAAGACTACTCCCAAACCAAGGCACAAGTGTGACTCTATTCACAAGGCATACATTTATCCTTTGCCACTGGATGTTCTTATTGGACAAGCATGTCAAGCTTGTAACTCCAATACGATGAGCATGATTAGACCAGATGAACATAGTCATCTGGGTATGGCCATACACTTCCTCAATCATCTCATATAAGGGGGGCCCTTTAGAACATCACACTCCTTAAACAAGGAGACGGCAATCCTTTATCTATCACAAGTGCCCTAACCTGACTCAAGCTCACCATCCAAGATAGTCTATAATCATTATGTTTCAAATGATATTGAACTACCTCAAGACAATGACAATCATCATTTAGAAACACAAGTGATCTCAAGTCAGAGGACATGTGCCACTTGCTGCTTACAAGGATCATTCACATTGTGACAAGCAATGGAATATCCCAGTAGGGTCTGTCCAGTACATCCAATGTACCCATGAGTCTACATCTTATTCCATGCTCGAAGCATCCTATAAGATTAGCACTCATATTAGTCTCAATCATATCAAGGCTGTCTCATGTTCACCAAGATATCTCGACTAAGGACATACAGCCTGTCAGCCTAGCTGAACAGCTTTGAGACATTATTCAGAAGCACACTCATTGCAGCAGACAAGGTAACAACCTGAATAATAACCATGCCTTTCATAAACATAAGAGTTTATTACATGATACTTTTACAATCCCAAAGGCCTCAAACATTAGCCTTAAGGGCATACCCCAACAATCTCCCACTTGCACTTAATCTAATGGTTGAGAAATCTCAAACCCATATTATTACAGTGCTTCTCATGCTTCTGCTGCGCCAGAGGCTTGGTAAGTGGGTCTGCCAGATTGTCATCTGTATGAACCTTGCAAATCTTGATCTCGCCACGATCAATGATCTCCCGGATCAAGTGAAACCGTCTCTGTATGTGCTTGGACTTCTGGTGCGACCGCGGTTCCTTTGTTTGTGCTATAGCTCCAGTGTTATCACAAAAGATAACCAAAGGATCTGCACTCGAAGGAACGACACCAAGTTCTCTCACGAACTTACGAATCCACACTGCCTCCTTGGATGCTTCCGAGGCTGCAACATACTCGGCTTCTGTTGTGGAATCAGCAACAGTTGACTGTTTGAAACTTTTCCACACCACTGCTCCACCATTCAAGCTAAAAACATAGCCTGATTGCGATCGGAAATCATCCTGGTCCGACTGGAACGAAGCGTCAGTATATCCCTCTATACTGAGTTCTTCCTGACCACCATATATCAAGAACATATCTTTGGTCCTCCGCAGATATTTTAAAATGTTCTTGACTGCAATCCAGTGCGCCAATCCTGGATTACTTTGGAATCGACTGGTCACGCTTAACCCGTAAGCGACGTCTGGGCGAGTACACAACATCGCATACATAATGGACCCAATAGCCGAAGCATAAGGCGTATTGTCCATTTCATCTTTCTCAGTCTGTGTTTGTGGACACTGACTCTTCGAAAGATTCAGACCATGTCTGACTGGAAGATATCCACGTTTAGAATTCTCTAAATGGAATCTCTCCAGGACCTTATCGATGTAAGTACTCTGGCACAACCCGAGAAGCCTCTTAGATCTATCTCGGTAGATCTTCACACCTAATACATAGGCTGCTTCTCCTAGATCTTTCATCTGGAAACATTTTCCTAACCATGCTTTAACAGCATGCAGTTCAGGAATATCGTTTCCAATGATCAAGATATCATCGACGTAGAGGATTAGGAATGTAATCACGCTCCCACTAAACCTCTTATATACACACGGGTCATCCTCGTTCTTGATGAAACCAAACTCAGAGATTGATTCATCAAAACGAATGTTCCAGCTCCTTGATGCTTGTTTCAGCCCATAAATGGACTTCTTTAACTTGCATATTTTATGACGATCTGATGGATTAGTGAAACCTTCCGGTTGTGTCATATACACATCCTCATCCAGATTTCCATTAAGGAAAGCTGTTTTCACATCCATCTGCCAGATCTCATAATCGTAATATGCAGCTATCGCGAAAAGAATCCGAATAGACTTAAACATGGCTACAGGTGAGAAAGTTTCATCATAATCTAACCCGTAGATTTGTTTGAAACCTTTCGCAACTAGCCTGCCTTTATAGGTAACCACGTTACCATCCATGTCAATCTTCTTCTTGAAGATCCATTTACAGCCTATAGGGATTACTCCCGGAGGCGGATCAATCAAATCCCAGACTTGATTATCTGACATGGAGTCCATCTCGGCTCGCATAGCATCAAGCCATCTAGCTGACTCCGGTCCACTGACCGCATCCGCATAAGTTAGGGGTTCATCATTATCAATGATGTAGACTCCGTCATAGCGCTCAGGCTGTCGACGGATCCTACCCGATCTTCGCGGTTCCCGTGATATCTGAGCCTCAGATTGTTCAATAACCTGATCTACCGGCTCAGGCACATCCAACTCTGCCTGACTACTTTGTCCTTCCTCTGGAATCTCATCCAGCTTTATTTCTCTCCCACTGGCCTCTTGCAGAAGAAATTCCTTCTCAAGAAATACGGCCGTCCGAGCAACAAATACCTTGTTCTCCTTGGGATCGTAGAAATAATAACCCTTAGTTTCCTTAGGGTAACCGACAAAGATGCATTTGTCAGATCTGCTCTCTAGTTTCCCAGAGGCGAGCTTTTTGACATAAGCCTCGCAACCCCAGATCCTGATAAATGTCAAGCTAGGCTGTTTCCCATACCATAACTCATATGGTGTCTTTGAAACTGCCTTGGATGGCACTCGGTTTAGTACCTTTGCAGCTGTTTCCAGTGCAAAACCCCAAAAGGAATATGGAAGAGTAGCCTGACTCATCATAGAACGAACCATATCAAGTAGCGTTCTATTTCTCCTCTCGGACACACCATTCCATTGCGGTGTTCCTGGCGGAGTGAGCTGTGAGATAATCCCACACTCTTTCAGATAGTCAGTAAACGCATGACTCAGGTATTCACCACCTCGATCAGAACGAAGTGCCTTGATATTTCGGCCTAGCTGATTTTGTACTTCATTTTTGAACTCTTTGAACTTGTCAAAAGATTCACTTTTATGTCTCATTAAATAGACATATCCATACCTACTGAAATCATCAGTAAAGGTAATGAAGTACTGATAGCCACCTCTGGCATGTTTACCAAAAGGCCCACACACATCACTGTGTATAAGGTCCAGTAAACCTGAAGCCCTTTGACCTTTGTGAGGAAAAGGTGACTTCGTCATTTTACCCATCAAACAAGCTTTGCATGTATCAATCTCCTCATAGGAGAATGATCCCAGCAGTCCATGATCATGCAACCGCTTAATGCGCTTCTCGTTTATATGGCCTAAACGACTATGCCATAACAAGGTGCTGTCATCAGCATACTTGGCTTTCTTATTATCAATATTTTGTATAGAATTGTCCATGTCCAACATGTATAACCCATTGTTAATTGAACCAGTTGCATACACAATATTATCACGAGATAAAACACACTTTGAAATCTTGCATTCAAAGGCAAATCCTTTCCTGACAAGAGCAGGAATAGAGATAATATTCTTTGTGATACTTGGTACAAAATAACAATTGTTTAATTCTAATACAATGCCAGATGGTAAAGAAATGAAATAGTCTCCTACAGCAACAGCAGCAACCCGTGCCCCGTTTCCAACTCGTAGGTCTACCTCATGCTGTCCCACCTGCCTTCTTCTCTTGAGTTCCTGCACATTTGAACAAATGTGAACTCCACATGCAGTGTCCAACACCCATGATATAGAAGAAGAAGATAACATGACCTCAGTCACATATATACCTGAGCCAGAAGCGATGCTTCCTCTCTTATCTCCTTGGAGCGCTTTACAGTCCTTTTTCCAGTGACCCAGCTGGCCACAGTGGAAACACCTGTTATCCTTCGACCGCTTCACCTTCTGTTTCAGGGCCTTGCTGTAATTCTTGACAGGGGCCTTGCCCTTCTTCCCCTTCTTCTTGTTCCTTGAAGGAACCATCAAGACAGAGGTTGAAGGCTTACCCTTCAGAGTTTCTTCAGTTGTCAAGAGCATATTCAGCAGCTCTGCCGGCGTACAATCGATCTTGTTCATATTAAAGTTAATGATGAACGCATCGAAAGAAGGCGGAAGAGACTGCAGAATAATGTCCACAGCAAGCTCCTGGTTGATGGTATGCCCCAGTTTCTCCAGAGCCTCCTTGTGCCCAATCATCTTGAGCACGTGAGCTCCCACTGGGCTCCCCTCAGCCAGTTTGCTCTGAAAGAAGAGCTTCGTCAGATTATAGCGTTCAGTCCTCGCCTGTGCAGCATACAGCATCTTGAGGTTCGCTATAATTTCTATAGCCGACATGTCCTCATGCTGACGCTGCAGCGGTGGCGTCATAGACGCTAGCATCAGGCAAGCGACATCAATGCTATCATTGACGTGCTTTTCGTAGGCATCCCGAACCGCCCTTGCGGCGTTCGGAGCGGGCTGCGGCGGTATCGCCGTCTCGAGGACATACAGTTTCCTCTCTGCCTTAAGAACAATCTTAAGGTGTCCGAACCAGTCAGAGAAGTTCGGCCCAGCAAACTTCTCCCTTTCCAGTAGGGATCGCACATTGAAGCTCATGGTGTTCGTTGCTGCAGGAATCTACAACAAGCAAGAACAGCAAGGTCAGTATCAATGTTCAGAATCAATCTAGGACTTAAGAAAGATTCTTTTCTCACTATTTTGTCTGACTGAAAAATCCAGTAAACAGTCCGAAAGAGTAACACTCTTTTAGTGAGATGGGATCCAGATTTCATACTTGGTCTCCGCGTCCCGCTCAGGCGAGATAAGATGCACAGAGATGACAAGCACTAATTTCTGGTAGGCTGTCCCAGCCAATCGCCAACCCGTGCGATTCCCCTTCATCTTGGCAATCCAGCAGACTGTGCCAACTGAGTTGGTACAACACAGTCTCTGATCCCAGAGATGGCTGCCTCCATGTGCTACCATATGCGCCACATATGTAGTCTACATGGTCAAGCTGACCCGACCTACTCCCTGGACCACCACGTGCTATGCTGAGCAACGAGAGGGGATAAATCCCAACTCTGTAACACGCAGGTGAAATCCGGCACCGTCTGAAGATAGATGGACGTGCCCACTGAGTGGGTTCAACACGGCTCCAACGATAGTCAGAAAGGTGAGGTTTCGCGTCAGAAGGCTTACGAGCTTGATATGTTAGCGTTGGATTTTAACGGTCTTTTATCTTCTTACTATCAGGCATATCCTATGGCTATAGCAGAAGATAAACTTAAACATGCAACTCTAATTATTTGCAATAAGTAGAAAGCATGATCTTATGTGGTAAAAGCCCATGAACCCTAGTAAGACCTTAATTTTACTTAAGTCTTCACTTGAGCTCCTTGGCATCTCATCTGGTCCAACCTAGGGCCCTAGCGCCAAGAGCACCTCAGGTGCGCCACCAGCTGAATGCCCCTTTATGATGTGTGCATTTGTACTCTTGTCTAATCAAAGTACATTTGATCTATCTAGACAAGGTTGACACACAGGTCAACAACATTTCATAAATTAAAACAATGTGATTCGCAGATCACAAATTAATTTACAATTTAAACCCAGGCACGCAGGCCCCAGCACAGCACACAATAGGGCAACCCACATAAGACTAAATAGACAAGCATCATGGCATCAAATCATCATGTGATCCAATCAAGAAATTAAATTTTGAAAAACCCCATGGCATCAATTTTAATTTCCTTACGAGCCCTACAACCTTACAATGGTCCATTGATAGGGATCCACTCATCCATCTAGTTAGATCCTTTGCCCTTGCATGCACCGAGTCCTAACTGACCCGAGTTGACCTAATGGTCAACCATGCATGCCCCAAGGGCTGAACCACCCCATGAGTTTTTGGCAAGCGGGTGTGACCCCGGGCCTAACTCAAGTGTGTTCAGTAGTTGTCTCAACCAGACCTCGCTACACGCCCTAGATGCAGTCAACCTATAGCCACCTTGTGCTTGCGCATAGGTGCCATTGGGTCAACCCATCTGAGCTGTCAGATGGTCTGATCAGACTTGGATCTAACCTAGTGGTGACTTCAACCCCATCAACCCATCTAAGGGTTTAATGTAGTGGCACCTTAGATCTAATTATGCGCGCAAGATGTAAGGTTTTAGAAAACATTTAGAACATGCGCAATGATACAAACAAACAACATGCTTGCAAATAACCCTTAGATCTAAGGGGGTCCTCTTCAAGGAGGAGCGCATACTTTAGGGGGTCCCCTTCAAGGGGGAGCGCATACTTTATCAAAGCCATGATACAAGCGCAACTTAAAGCATGATATCATGCGCAACTTCATGAAAGCAAGATACATGCGCAACCTCATGAAAACAAGATACATGCGCAACCTCATGAAAACAAGATACATGCGCAACTTCATGAAAGCAAGATACATGCGCAACCTCATGAAAACAAGATACATGCGCAACTTCATGAAAACAAAGCATGCTTCAAGTAAAAGTAAGCGCAACTTGAATGTATGGATCACAAATAAGCAATCATATAGATCATATCAAGAGCCTAGCTCTGATACCAATTGTAGGAACCCCTAATTATAGGGGAGAAACCCTAATCATGCGATTCTAACAAGCATGGCGGAAAAAGGGTTTCAAGATCGCATATGAATCTATAAGATCAACTTATGTTATGAAAAGGAATCATACCAACGCCATGGATTTGGAAGTCGGTTTGGAAGAAGAGATCAAACTAGGTCTCCTCCACAAGTCCACACACAAGATGAAGATGCTCACTTCCTTGAGATCTCTTGTGCTAGCAAGACCCTCAAGCCTTCTTGTCGAATGGAAGGGGATGATGAATCTCCTTGTTGCCGAGAGCTTCACTTGCCTAGCCTCTCCTTCTCGTCGTCAACCACACCTCAACGAAATTGTCCAAGGCGTTCAAGAGAAGAGCACAAACGCTTATGCGTTTAGGCGTTTTTGTGAAACCGGCCATGATGACTTTCCATAAATGGAAGCTCATCATGCCATGCGCTCAAGCCAACCTCAAACGCATTTGAGCATTGAACCATGCGTTCACAATTGTGAACCGGTTCAAGCTAAACCGTTTCAATCGACTTTGGTTCATGAACCAAACCGAAATGGCTCAAGCCATGTGGTCTAGACCATATTGAACCCCAAGGCTCATGATCTAACCGTTCATCACCTGATGCCCCTGATCTCTTCGATCTAGCATCATCTCTCTCGATCCAAGCTTACCGATCTCAAGCCCTAATCAATCAAACATGATCAGGCTAGATCTCACTTACAATCAGAGATTAAATCCCCTTAAACTGAACCCAAAGAATTCAGTCCACACGATCTGACTCAAGTAAGCCATATCATCATATTGTGCGACCCTGAGGGTTTCCTCTAAATGTCGGTAACGATAACTTACGTTATCACGATCAGTGAGGGGTATCTAGCAACACATCACTGTCTCCCGATATAAAGGAAAGAGTCTTCCAAGACTACTCCCAAACCAAGGCACAAGTGTGACTCTATTCACAAGGCATACATTTATCCTTTGCCACTGGATGTTCTTATTGGACAAGCATGTCAAGCTTGTAACTCCAATACGATGAGCATGATTAGACCAGATGAACATAGTCATCTGGGTATGGCCATACACTTCCTCAATCATCTCATATAAGGGGGGCCCTTTAGAACATCACACTCCTTAAACAAGGAGACGGCAATCCTTTATCTATCACAAGTGCCCTAACCTGACTCAAGCTCACCATCCAAGATAGTCTATAATCATTATGTTTCAAATGATATTGAACTACCTCAAGACAATGACAATCATCATTTAGAAACACAAGTGATCTCAAGTCAGAGGACATGTGCCACTTGCTGCTTACAAGGATCATTCACATTGTGACAAGCAATGGAATATCCCAGTAGGGTCTGTCCAGTACATCCAATGTACCCATGAGTCTACATCTTATTCCATGCTCGAAGCATCCTATAAGATTAGCACTCATATTAGTCTCAATCATATCAAGGCTGTCTCATGTTCACCAAGATATCTCGACTAAGGACATACAGCCTGTCAGCCTAGCTGAACAGCTTTGAGACATTATTCAGAAGCACACTCATTGCAGCAGACAAGGTAACAACCTGAATAATAACCATGCCTTTCATAAACATAAGAGTTTATTACATGATACTTTTACAATCCCAAAGGCCTCAAACATTAGCCTTAAGGGCATACCCCAACATAAACCAAGCAATTAGTCCAGATCATAATAAACCACTGAGGCCTAAGATCTGACCGTTGATCTCTTAATGCTCTTGATCTGACCGATCTAGCATCTATTCTCTCGATCGAAGCTTACCGATCTCAAGCCCTAATCAATCAAACATGATTAGACCAGATCTCACTTTTATTCAGAGAGTAAATCCCTTTAAACTGAACTCAAACAATTCAGTCCACACGATCTGACTTAAGTAAGCCATATCATCAAATTGTGCGACCCTAAGGGTTTCCTCTAAATGTCGGTAACGACAACTTACGTTATCACGATCAGTGAGGGGTATCTAGCAACACATTACTGTCTCCCGATATAAAGGAAAGAGTCTTCCAAGACTACACCCAAACTACAGCACAAGTGTGAATCCAATTCACAAGGCATGCATATTTCCTTTGCCACTGGATGTTCTTATTGGACAAGCGTGTCAAGCTTGTAGCTCCAATATGATGAGCATGATTAGAACAGATGAACACAGTCACCTGGGTATGGCCATACACTTTCTCAATCATCTCATCCAGGGGGCCCCTTTAGAACACCACACTCCAATTATAGAGACGGCAATCCTTTGTCTATCACTAATGCCCTAACCTGACTCAAGCTCACCATCCAAGATAGTATATAACCATTATGTTTCAAATGATATTGAACTACCTCAAAACAATGACAATCATCATTTAGAAACACAAGTGATCTCAAGTCAGAGGAAATGTGCCACTTGTTACATTCAAGGATTATTCACATTGTGACAAGCAATTGAATATCCTAGTAGGGTCTGTCCAGTACATCCAATGTACCCATGAGTCTACATCTTATTCCATGCTCGAAGCATCCTATAAGATTAGAGCACATATTAGTCTCAATCATATCAAGGCTATCTCATGTTCACCAAGATATCTCGACTAAGGACTTCACAGCATGTCAGCCCAGCTGAACAGCTTTGAGACATTATTCAGAAGTACACTTATTGCAGCAGATAATGTAACAAACTGAATAACAACCATGCCTTTATAAACATAAGAGTTTATTACATGATACTGATACAATCCCAAGGCCTCAAACATTAGCCTTAAGGGCATACCCCAACAATCTCCCACTTGCACTTAATCTAATGGTTGAGAAATCTCAAACCCATATTATTACAGTGCTTCTCATGCTTCTGCTGCACCAGAGGCTTAGTAAGCGGGTCTGCCAGATTGTCATCTGTATGAACCTTGAAGACTTTGATCTCGCCACGATCAATGATCTCCCTGATCAAATGAAACCGTCTCTGTATGTGCTTGGACTTCTGGTGCGACCGTGGTTCCTTTGCTTGTGCGATTGCTCCAGTGTTATCACAAAAGATAACCAAAGGATCTGCACTCGAAGGAACAACACCAAGTTCTCTCACGAACTTACGAATCCATACTGCCTCCTTGGATGCTTCCGAGGTTGCAACATACTCGGCTTCTGTTGTGGAATCAGCAACAGTTGACTGTTTGAAACTCTTCCACACCACCGCTCCTCCATTCAAGCTAAAAACATAGCCTGATTGCGATCGGAAATCATCCTGGTCAGACTGGAACGAAGTGTCAGTATATCCTTCAATACTGAGTTCTTCCTGACCACCATACACCAAGAACATATCTTTGGTCCTCCGCAGATATTTTAAAATGTTCTTGACCGCAACCCAGTGCGCCATACCTGGATTACTTTGGAACCGACTGGTCACGCTTAACCCGTAAGCGACGTCTGGGCGAGTACACAACATCGCATACATAATGGATCCAATAGCCGAAGCATAAGGCGTATTGTCCATTTCATCTTTCTCAGTCTGTGTTTGTGGACACTGACTCTTTGAAAGATTCAGACCATGTCTGACTGGAAGATATCCTCTTTTAGAATTCTCTAAATGAAATCTTTCCAGGACTTTATCGATGTAAGTACTCTGGCACAGCCCGAGAAGCCTCTTAGATCTATCCCTGTAGATCTTCACACCTAATACATAGGCTGCTTCTCCTAAATCTTTCATCTGGAAACATTTCCTTAACCATGTCTTAACCGCATGCATTTCAGGAATGTCATTTCCAATGATCAAGATGTCATCGACGTAGAGGACTAGGAAAGTAATCACACTCCCACTAAACCTCTTATATACACACGGGTCATCCTCGTTCTTGATGAAACCAAATTCACTGACTGATTCATCAAAACGAATATTCCAGCTTCTCGATGCTTGTTTAAGTCCATAAATAGACTTCTTTAATTTGCATATCTTATGACGATCTGATGGATTAGTGAAACCTTCAGGTTGTGTCATATACACATCCTCTTCCAGATTTCCATTAAGGAAAGCTGTCTTCACATCCATTTGCCAGATCTCATAATCGTAATATGCTGCTATCGCGAAAACAATCCGAATAGACTTAAACATGGCTACAGGTGAGAAAGTTTCATCATAATCTATCCCGTAGATTTGTTTGAAACCTTTCGCAACTAGCCTGCCTTTATAGGTAACCACGTTACCATCCATGTCAATCTTCTTCTTGAAGATCCATTTACAGCCTATAGGGATAACTCCCGGAGGCGGATCAACCAAATCCCAGACTTGGTTATCTGACATGGAGTCCATCTCGGCGCGCATAGCTTCAAGCCATCTCGCTGAATCCGGTCCACTGACCGCATTCGCATAAGTAAGGGGTTCATCATTATCAATGATGTAGACTCCGTCATAGCGCTCAGGCTGTCGACGGATCCTTCCCGATCTTCGCGGTTCCCGTGATGTCTGAGCCTCAGGTTGTTCAATAACCTGATCCACCGGCTCAGGCTCATCCAACTGTGCTTGAGCACTTTGTCCATCCTCTGGATTCTCATCCAGCTTTATTTCTCTCCCACTGGCCTCTTGCAGAAGAAACTCCTTCTCAAGAAATATGGCCGTTCGAGCTACAAATACCTTGTTCTCTTTGGGATCGTAGAAATAATAACCCTTAGTTTCCTTAGGGTAACCGACAAAGATACATTTTTCAGATCTGCTCTCTAGTTTCCCAAAGGCGAGCTTTTTGACATAAGCCTCGCAGCCCCAGATCCTGATAAATGTCAAGCTCGGCTGTTTCCCATACCATAACTCATATGGCGTCTTAGAAACTGCCTTGGATGGCACTCGGTTTAGTACCTTTGCAGCTGTCTCCAGTGCAAATCCCCAAAAGGAATATGGAAGAGTAGCCTGACTCATCATAGAACGAACCATATCAAGTAACGTTCTATTTCTCCTCTCGGACACACCATTCCATTGCGGTGTTCCTGGCGGAGTGAGCTGTGAGATAATCCCACACTCCTTTAGATAGTCTATAAACTCTCGACTTAGGTATTCACCAACTCGATCAGAACGAAGTGCCTTGATATTTCGGCCTAGCTGATTCTGTACTTCATTCTTGAAGTCTTTGAACTTGTCAAAAGATTCACTTTTATGTCTCATCAGATAGACATAACCATACCTACTGAAATCATCAGTAAAGGTAATGAAGTAAAGATAGCCACCTCTGGCATGTTTACTAAATGGCCCACACACATCACTGTGTATAAGGTCAAGTAAACCTGAAGCCCTTTGACCTTTATGAGGAAAAGGTGACTTCGTCATTTTACCCATTAAACAAGCTTTGCATGTATCAATCCCCTCAAAGGAGAATGATCCCAGCAGTCCATTATCATGCAACCGCTTAATGCGTTTCTCGTTAATATGGCCTAAACGACTATGCCATAACAAGGTGCTGTCATCAGCATACTTGGCTTTCTTAATATCAATATTTTGTATAGAACATTCCATGTCCAACATGAATAACCCATTGTTAATTGAACCAGTAGCATAAACAATATTATCTAAAGAAAGAACACACTTTGAAATATTGCATTCAAAGGAAAATCCCTTCCTGACAAGAGCAGGAATGGAGATAATATTTTTAGTAATGCTGGGAACAAAGTAACAACTATTTGAGGACATCCAGTGGATGTTTTAGAAGTCCAGACTTTGCAAACCCTAGGATTGTTTGAGGACATCCAGTGGATGTTTTTAAACATAGGGTGGCATGAGTTCTTTGAGATGAGGCCTCCCACTTACACACAGCTAACATGTGAGTTTTTTCAGCTCTGTTATCATAGTTCATAATTACGATGATACGGATGAGGGTTGTATTTCATTCATGTTGGGAAATTGGGAGCACGAGTTGACCTTGAGACAAATTAGCCTGAGATTTGGGTTTCCCAAGGATGCGACATGGACTCGGCCTTTTGAGTGTGACGATAGGATCTTTTGGCAGTAGATTTCAGGGGAGTCACACTTTGATTCGAGGACTTCCAGTGCCACTTGGTTGATGAACCCTGCAAGCTGATAGCTAGATAGCTTAAAACAGGAATTGAAAAGTTAGACTAAGTCCAAAATATCGAATCAAGAAATCAGCGACTAAATGGGAAATTATAGTTTAGAAAGGATCGGGACATCAGGTTTCACCGCGTTGAAGGATTTAATGTAAAACATTGAACAATCGAATTAAGAAATAGTAAACTGCTCAAGGAGATCAATCCTTTTATATAGATTACCTTCTCTCGAAGCGTAATCTAGTGTCTACTTAAGCTAATCTCCTACTCTCATGGCTAATTAGCTTAGGAAAGACCCAATGGATTCTTTGATAAATCGTTAATCCTCGAGTGACTTTGAACGACTCTCGCGATTCAAGTCACAAGTTTAAAATGTGAAAGTCAAGTGTTACAATTCACCTCTCGACTCTTCTCGTAACACTTAACACATATAAAATGTTTGGCAAAAACATAAATACATAATAAGCACACCCAAATTAAATAATCAAATTTACTAAAAATATCACTAATATTTATTACAACGTTTTACATTAAGAATTGGTTCAATGGGCTATGCCTGAGTCCCAAAATAGGGTTTTATGCTAGAACATACATGGTTTAACAATCAAAACCCTAGAAAATATATTTGAAAGATGGGGAAATTACAATTCTTGGTTAGGAGATATCAGATCTTCAGTCTTCTCTCGATAGCCCCAAAGAAAATCGATCAAACAAGACGTCGAATGCAAAAATTGCCCACTTTTTGCCCTAGTCGCCTCTCACGAAGAATCGAACACTGTGACTACCCAAAATCCCAACTTTTATACCTTAATTGAATCCTCAGGCAATTAGGAAGGTCCCATGGCAATTTTCCCCAATTTTCAAGCTCTAGGACCATCGGATTTGGTGAGAAACCATTGGATGGTCGGGATCTACGAACGCGGTCATGGGCGTGATGACGATCACGGGTTGGCCATGACGAGTTCATCAAATTGCTGGAAGGTCTTCAAGACCATGATGATGATCACGGGCTAGCCGTGAAAAGCTTGTAAAAATTCTAGAAGGAGATCATGCCCGTGTGGAACGACTGTGCACGCCTCATCAGAAAATGTGCTGAAGTCCTTCATGGCCGGGATGCTGATCACAGGCTGGCCGTGATTACTTCGCACAACTCTGCATTGGAAGGCCGAGATGATCACGGCCATGATGGCCATCACGGCCAAGCCGTGATATCAGGAGAAAATTCTAAAAAATCCCAAATTTGACATGTGACAACGTTGTACTGTGATGAATCTTCCCATTACTTGAAATCTTCAAAATCTTCACGAAAATATAGGAAAATAACCTATATTTCATAAACAATCAAAATATAGTGAAGATTTTGTACTTTTAGAGAAAAGATTCTAAACTAAGGCATAAAACAAGACTTAAGCCTGCTGAATGTGTTAAAATGAGGCTATAAATCATGTGAAAATAAGATACATGAAAATATCATAGGCTTAAAATCTTGCTTGTCCTCAAGCAAGTAAACTATCTGGAACAATCAAATATTAGGAAAATTGCATGTTCAAAAGCTAAAGTGTTGACCCATATGCACACCATCATACTCAATCTGAAGTTGAAAAAAATAAAAATTGAGATACAATCTAAACTAATGGCAGAAATTAGTTTTCAAAGTCAAACCTCAAATCTGAAAAAGGATTAAACACCAGCACTATGTCGAGACCATTCACAATCATCAATTCCACCAGAAGACAGCCAATCAAATCAGGTTGAACTAGATGAGCATTTCAAAAGTTACAATAATGGAATCATGAATTTTCAATCAGTAGGCTCAAGCTACTTTCCTGAATTCACTTGTAACATTGTTACACGAAGGACAAACATTTGTGATGAATGCATCTCCGGTACTTGATAAGAAAGCAAATTCAAAGTGTGTACACCATATAATGCACACAAACTCATTTGTTCACACTAATCTAAAGTAGAAAAAAGCGAAATTGTTTACTTTTACCAAACCCCTTCTTTTCTCGTGTTCCCTTCTTTTTATTCCTCTCTTTTTTATTTATCAACAGTGCCAGATTGAAGAGCTAACAACAAGGAATATAATAACCATGAATAATCAAAAACATAGCTTCATGCAAAGGATTTAGAAAATCAGGATTAACCTGCCAAACATCATTCATGCCATAGTAGTCATACTCAATAATGATCTAAAAACCCAGATTGAAAGCATAAAAGAAGTCATACTAGGAACTACTATAACACAAAGAACAAACTAGTCTGAATCTCATCATAATTCCAAATAACTTAGCAACTGAGGACAAGATCACTAACACCATCACAAACTTAGAATTTCACCGTATATCACAAGATCACATACACCAAATATATATGAACGACCGGAGAAACACTTCAGAAACACTCAGTGCATATAAAAAAATATAAAAACACAAAGACATAAATAATAAGAAAAACACATAACACATACTAAACCATAAGAAGACTAATGTCTTTATCAAGCATAAACTAAAAAGAGAGGGAAACCCTCTACCCACAGCAAAGAAGTGCATAGTCTCCTATGCAGTAGAAAAGTACAGGAATAGCAACTAAAAGAACAACATACTAAAGTAGATAAAAGAGCAAAAATGCTCTCGCAGCATAGCATAGAATAGGGAAGAATCACCATCACTTCGTGTTCGGGGTCCGTTGCATCTCCTGAATGGCCTCTAACATGGCGGCCTGCATGCGTCCCAAACAAGCCTACTCGGCCTCCATCTCCCCAAAGCGCAATTTGAGGTCTTGAAACTCAAGGCGCGACTCATGTTGGTTCTTGCGAATTGCCTTCAAATATCCCTCTATGTTAGCATAGGCATTCACAGTCAAGGCAGGAGAAGACAGCTTGGCATGGCGGAAAGACCAAAAAGAGGGAGAAGGAGGTGTCGTGTTCATCGGGATGTCCTCGTCAGGCACCGGAAGCATATGCCAGTCCTGCCGCTCGCGGATAGTAGTGCGCTGCGGGTTCGGTAGAGGCATCATAAATTCACTTACCCTGAAAAGAAGACAAAAGATATCGCCCTCATGGGCGATTATCTTCATCGCTAGGCAGGCTCGAGGTCGATGCATGAACTTCCCTTAGCTTGCTCCACCCCATAGGGATCAATGCCCAAGGCAATGGCGATAGGAGTGATGAGGCTACCAGAAGCTATAACCCCCCTTCTGAGTGTGTGTTAACTTATGTAGTTGCTTAAAGAAATAGAATGTTGTATTAGCTTGTAGGAGTTTCCCATCGCCCACAGGAAGAGAAGCTCCAAGGCATGCACCACTCCGTCGCTCTCGCCACGCACAAATATAGTGTGCACTAAAACTCGATGCACATAGCGGAAGCATGGGTTGCTCACATAACTCACGCGCGCAATCCGAGAGATAAAAGGATGCTGACTAGACATCGTCTCCAAAAAATCCTGATCGCTGTACTCGCGTGGAATGAGGCGAGTACCATCCTCGAGAAATCCATATATTTGATTAATCTGTGATAGAGTGAGGATATGGTTCTGATTCACCAGCCGAAAGGATATAGTCCCATCGTCTTTGTCGTCATTGATGTTTACTTTGACCTCGAGGGACGACATAAATTCCAAAGTGATAGGGATGTATGTCGGCAAGGCTGTCTAAAAAAAATTGCTCCCACCTACTCTATTGAAACATGTGGAAGACATCATCGGAAATCCCCAACGTCGATATGGCACTACAATTGAGATAACGGGTTTTGACAACCCATCGGGACTCCAATAGCTCATATCGCACCTTCTGCAAGGCATCACGAAAGATGGTCGCATATTGATTATGCTCCTCTTCCACGACTGGCCTCTTAGAGGAAGATTTCTTTGCTACAAACTTCTTATGGGTGGACATTGTAACAACTGGCTATAAAATCACAGATCAGAAGCATGGATGGAAGAGCCACAAAAATGGCATACTGAAGATTGGGGAAACTTGTGGTAGCTAAAGAGCAAAGGCATGGTAGCTTTTGAAGTAGATATGGAGCAAAATAACAGATCTGGAAAAATAGTGGTCAGAGGCATGGAAGGCTTGTAGAGCTGTCAGTGATGAAATCTGACGAAAGGCTACAAATGGAAGTTAAAGGTTGTGGAATCCGGTGAAAGGACAAGATCTCACCACAAAAACCCAGGAAAAATAGATATGAGCACAAGCCGAGAGGTGGAGGATGTTGCTGGAGGTTTGGACAGTGGCGGAGGGAAGATTTGGAGGGTTTTCAAGCTCGGAGGCTAGGAGAAGAGGTGGTGGCAGCTGAGAGAATGGGCGTGGACCCCAGGTTCCGCTGCTGCGACCTATTATAGGCAGAGAAGACAAACAAAGGCACGGCCATGATGGTTATCACGGCCGGTCCATGATCGTCTCGCCGTAGAACTAACTCCAAATGCACAGGCGTGAAGGTGATCACGGCCTGGCAATGACAAGCTCGGTGGAAAACTGAGATAAAAGCATACTCGTGATAAAGAACATGCTCCTGTCGTGATGGTTGCGCAGAAAATTTGGTCAGCAATCTTCACGGCTGTGCGTTAGTACACGGCCTGGCCGTGATGGCTTTGGTGAATACCAAGCTATCGAGTTCACACCCGTGAACAAAAAACACACCTCACCTATGACTACTTCGGCAAGCTATGCCATGACATTTGTGAGGTGATCACAGCCGTGATAGCTTTGGCGATTAGCAAAAATTTCTTAAAAAATTACAAAAATAGCCACTGTTAATTAGATGCTATTCAATGAATAAAATATGAAAAATCATGCTATGAAACACCATAGAATAATATCTAAACAAAAACAAAAACAACAAACAACAAATAGAAATGTTTAAACTAATACAACACAAGATAAATGTCCTTGGGGTGCTTCCCAAGAAGCGCTTGTTTAAAGGTCTGTAGCTCAACCAATGCTTGTGTATCAAGGTACGTCTGGTGGATCAAAGGTGGAAGAAATGGCATATAGTTTCCCCTTTTTTTGTCGAATAAAAATTACACCTATAAAGTTGAGCATCATAAATAATTGGTGTACAATATTAATTATCCTCAAATACGATGGTATATAAAGAGATTTAAACATAAAATCATTCTTCCCAGTGCCCTATGAATCCTTATCTTCAAGTCTGTCATGTAGCACCCTCTTTCAAGGAACGTTGGGGTTTGAATCGGACAAGTCCACATAAGTAATCACCTCCTCCCTCATCTATTAGGCACAGTCGTGCAGTTGTTGAAATGACAGGTTGTTAAAGGATCCCGCTTGGCCCTTAAAAAATCGGCAGGCTCTGCTACTGCATCAACGCTACAACATGAACCTGAAAAAGACAATTCCAATATATCAATAGAAAGGTTAAATTCCAAAATAGTATCACCGATGTTCAGGGATAGCTTCCTATTCTTGACATCTATAATTGCTCCAGTGGTAGCAAGGAAGGGTCTACCCAATATGGAATTCTCTGTCATATCCAAGACCACGAAGTCCACCAGAATAAAGAAATCCCCGACTTTAATCGGCACATCCACCACAATACCCACTGGGTGGTGTATAGAACTATTTGCGAGCTGAAGGACTATAGATGTTGGATTCTGGGGCCCCAAGTCTAACTTTTAAAAAATGGATAGAGGCATGAGACTAACACTTGCCCTCAAATCACAGAGTGCTCGTTCAAATGAAAAGTTGCTAACTTTGCAAGGTATTGAAAAACTGCCAGAATCTTAAAGTTTTGGAGGTAGCTGACTCTGAATGATGGCACTATATTGTTCCGTCAATGCTACCATCCCATGTTCCTCTATCTTCTTTTTATTGGACAGGGTGTCTTGAAGGAGCATGGCATACGTGGGCGTTTGGGAAAGTTCATCCATAAATGGTATATCTGTTGGGGTATGCCCTTAAGGCTAATGTTTGAGGCCTTGGGATTGTATAAGTATCATGTAATACATTCTTGTGTTTATAAAGGCAATGGTTATTATTCAGGTTGTTACATCATCTGCTGCAATGTGTGTTCTTCTGAATAATGTCTCAATGCTGTTCAGCTAGGCTGACATGCTAAATGTCCTTAGTCGATATATCTTGGTGAACATGAGACAGCCTTGATATGATTGAGACTAATATGTGTTCTAATCTTATAGGATGCTTCGAGCATGGAATAAGATGTAGACTCATGAGTACATTGGATGTACTGGACAGACCCTACTAGGACATTCAATTGCTTGTCACAATGTGAATGATCCTTGATTGCAACAAGTGGCACATGTCCTCTGACTTGAGATCACTTGTGTTTCTAAATGATGATTGTCATTGTTTTGAGGTAGTTCAATATCATTTGAAACATAATGGTTATAGACTATCTTGGATAATGATCATGAGTCAGGTTAGGGCACTAGTGATAGATAGAGGATTGCCGTCTCCTTGTTGAAGGAGTGTGGTGTTCTATAGGGGCCCCCTAGATGAGATGATTGAGAAAGTGTATGGCCATACCCAGGTGACTATGTGCATCTGATCTAATCATGCTCATCATATTGGAGCTACAGGCTTGACACGCTTGTCCAATAAGAACATCCAGTGGCAAAGGAAACATGCATGCCTTGTGAAGTGGATTCACACTTGTGCTGTGGTTTGGGTGTAGTCTTGGAAGACTCTTTCCTTTATATCGGGAGACAGTGATGTGTTGCTAGATACCCCACACTGATCGTGATAACGTAAGTTATCGTTACCGACATTTAAAGGAAACCCTCAGGGTCGCACAATTTGATGATATGGCTTACTTGAGTCAGATCGTGTGGACTGAATTGTTTGGGTTCAGTTTAAAGGGATTTAATCTCTGATTGTAAGTGAGATCTGGTCTGATCATGTTTGATTGATTAGGGCTTGAGATCGGTAAGCTTCGATCGAGAGAGATGATGCTAGATCGGTAAGATCAGGAGCATCAGGAGATGAACGGTTAGATCTGGAACCTATTGGTTCAATGAGGTCCAGACCATGGCTTGGGCTGATTTGATTTGGTTTTTTGGACCAAAGTCAATTGGATCGATTGAGCATGAACCGGTTCACATGTGTGTGAACGCTTGGTTCAATGCTTAAGCGTTTTGGTCGGTTTTCAAAGCATTACTTCATGTCATTCCATTTTTGGAAAGTCATCAAGGCGACTTTGTAAAAACGCCTCAACGCTTCTCTTGGATGATGACCGCTTGCAATCTCGTGGAGAGGAGAGTGTGTTGACGACAAGAGGAGGCATTCGGCCGAGACAAGCCATCTCTATCCTCTCCTTCACGCGACAAGGTCCCATTGAAGCACTTTGCTAGCACAAAGGATTCAAAGGAGCAAGCCATCTTCACTTGTTGTGTGCGTCACCTTTGGAGAAGGAGCACTTGCGTCTTTGCTTCCAAGGCACCAACCAAACCGATGGCATTGGTATGATCTACTCTTGATCTATTCAATCTATGATAGTTGATCATATGGCATGCAAAAGATCATCAAACCCTTGCTTCCGCTTGCAAAATTTTATTTGCGCCATGCTTAGGGTTTTCGCCCCCCTCTCGAAAGGGGTTTCTGCAATTGGTATCAGAGCTCGGCTTTATGCATGCTATTATGTTTGCTCGTGTGATCCATGTTTACACTTATGCTTGGATCTATGGTTGGTTACATGCGCAAGCTCATGAAAAATTTATGATGCGAAAACAACATGCATGATGTTTATTGCTCTTAGCCGCATGTATTGGTGCTTGTTGTTGTTTTTGTCAAAGTTGCGCTCCCCCTTAAAGGGGACTCTACAATTGTTATGGATGGCGCATGTTTGTTGGCGCTTCTTACATGTTGTTTTTGACAAAACAAAAATCTTGCGCGCCTCATCTAGATCTAAGGCCCTACTTTAAACCCTTAGATGGGTTGATGGGGTTGAAAGCATCATCTAGTATAGATCAACTAAGTCTGATCAGACCATCTGACAGCCTAGATGGGTTGACCAGATAGCACCTGTGCGCAAGCACGAGGTGGCTATAGGTTAACTGCATCAAAGGCGTGTAGCGAGGTCTGGTTGAGACAACCAGTGAACACACATAAGTTAGGCCCGGGGTCACACCCGCTTGCCAGAACTCATGTTGGCTGTTCAGCCCTTGGCGCATGCATGGTTGACCATTAGGTCAACTCGAGTCAGTTAGGACTTGGTGCATGTAAGGGCATGGATCTAACTAGATTGATGAGTGGATCCCTATCAATGGACCATTGTAAGGTTGTAAGGCACATAAGAAAATTAAAATTGATGCCAATGGGTTTTCAAAATTTTATTTTCTTGTAATGGATCACATGTTGATTGAATGATGCCATGATGTTTGTTTATTTAATCTTATGTGGGTTGCCCTTTTAATGTGTGCTGTGCTGGGGCCTGCGAGCCTGGTAAATTATTATTTTTGTGATCTGCGAATCACATTTTAATGAATTTATTGTATAATTGACCTGCGAGTCAAGCTTGTCTAGATAGATTAAAATGTATTTTAATTAGACAAGAGCACAAAAGCACACATCGCAGAGGCGCATTCAGCTGGTGGGTGCACCTGAGCTGCATTGAGCGCTAGGGCCCTGGGTTGGACCAAATGAGATGCAAAAGACCCAAGAAGAGCAAGTGAAGACTTAAGTTGATTTAAGGTCTTACTTAGGCTCTATGGGCTTTTACCACATAAGATCCATGCTTTCTTTTTATTGTTTAATAATAGAATTGCATGAGTTATTTATCTTCTGCTATAGCCATAGGATTTGCCTGATAGTAAGAAGATAAAAGACCGTTAAAACCCAACGCTAAAATATCAAGCACGTAATGCCTTCTGACGCGAAACCTCACTGTTCTGACTATCGTTGGAGCCGTGTTGAACCCACTCAGTGGGCACGTCCATCTATCTTCAGACGGTGTGTGATTTCACCTGCGTGTTACAGAGAAGGGATTTATCGCTTCTCGTTGCTCAGCATAGCACGTGGTGGTCCAGGGAGTAGGTCGGGTCAGCTTGACCATGTAGGCTACATGTGTGGAGCATATGGTAGCACATGGAGGCAGCCATCTGTGGGATCAGAGACTGTGTTGTACCAACTCAGTTGGCACAGTCTGCTGGATTGCCCAGATGAAGGGGAATCGCACGGGTTGGCGATTGGCAGGGACTGCCTACCAGAGATTAGTGCTTGTACTCTCTGTGCATCTTATCTCGCCTGAGCGGGACGCGGAGACCAAGTATGAAATCTGGATCCCATCTCACTAAAAGAGTGTTACTCTTTCGGACTGTTTTAATGGATTTTTCAGTCAGATAAAATAGTGAGAAAAGAATCTTTCTTAAGTCCTGGATTGATTCTAAACATTGATACTGACCTTGCTGTTCTTGCATTGTTGTAGATTCCTGCAGCAACGAACACCATGAGCTTCAATGTGCGATCCCTACTGGAAAGGGAGAAGTTTGCTGGGCCAAACTTCTCAGACTGGTTCGGACACCTTAAGATTGTTCTTAAGGTAGAGAGGAAACTGTATGTCCTCGAGACGGCAATACCGCCTCAGCCCGCTCCGAACGCCGCAAGGGCGGTTCGGGATGCCTATGAAAAGCATGTCAATGATAGCATTGATGTCGCTTGCCTGATGCTAGCGTCTATGACGCCGCCGCTGCAGCGTCAGCATGAGGATATGTCGGCTATAGAAATTATAGCGAACCTCAAGATGCTGTATGCTGCACAGGCGAGGACAGAACGCTATAATCTGACAAAGCTTTTCTTTCAGAGCAAACTGGCTGAAGGGAGCCCAGTGGGAGCTCACGTGCTCAAGATGATTGGGCACAAGGAGGCTCTGGAGAAACTGGGGCATACCATCAACCAGGAGCTTGCTGTAGACATTATTCTGCAGTCTCTCCCGCCCTCTTTCGATGCGTTCATTAGTAACTTTAATATGAACAAAATCGATTGTACTCCGGCAGAGCTGCTGAATATGCTCTTGACAACTGAGGAGACTCTGAAGGGAAAGCCTTCAACCTCTGTCTTAATGGTTCCTTCCAGGAACAAGAAGAAGGGGAAGAAGGGCAAGGCCCCTGTCAAGAGTTATAGCAAGGCTCTGAAACAGAAGGTTAAGCGGTCAAAGGACAACAGGTGTTTCCACTGTGGCCAGCTGGGTCACTGGAAAAAGGACTGTAAAGCGCTCCAAGGAGATAAGAGGGGAAGCATCGCTTCTGGCTCAGGTATATACGTGACGGAAGTCATGGTTTCATCTTCTTCTATTTCATGGGTGTTGGACACTGCATGTGGAGTTCACATTTGTTCAAATGTACAGGGACTCAAGAGAAGAAGACAGGTGGGACAGCATGAGGTGGACCTACACGTTGGAAACGGGGCACGGGTTGCTGCTGTTGCTGTAGGAGACTATTTCATCTCATTACCATCTGGCATTGTATTAGAACTAAACAGTTGTTATTTTGTTCCCAGCATTACTAAAAATATTATCTCCATTCCTGCTCTTGTCAGGAAAGGATTTGCCTTTGAATGCAATATTTCAAAGTGTGTTTTGTCTTTAGATAATATTGTTTATGCAACTGGTTCAATTAACAATGGGTTATACATGTTGGACATGGAAAGTTCTATACAAAGTGTTGATATTAAGAAAGCCAAGTATGCTGAAGACAGCACCTTGTTATGGCATAGTCGTTTAGGCCATATTAACAAGAAACGCATTAAGCGGTTGCATGATCATGGACTGCTGGGATCTTTCTCCTATGAGGAGATTGATACATGCAAAGCTTGTTTGATGGGTAAAATGACGAAGTCACCTTTTCCTCACAAAGGTCAAAGGGCTTCAGGTTTACTTGACCTTATACACAGTGATGTGTGTGGGCCATTTAGTAAACATGCCAGAGGTGGCTATTCGTACTTCATTACCTTTACTGATGATTTCAGTAGGTATGGGTATGTCTATCTAATGAGACATAAGAGTGAATCTTTTGACAAGTTCAAAGAGTTCAAAAATGAAGTACAGAATCAGCTAGGGCGAAATATCAAGGCACTTCGTTCTGATCGAGGTGGAGAATACTTGAGTCATGCGTTTACTGACTATCTAAAAGAGTGTGGGATTATCTCACAGCTCACTCCGCCAGGAACACCACAATGGAATGGTGTGTCCGAGAGGAGAAATAGAACGTTACTTGATATGGTTCGTTCTATGATGAGTCAGGCTACTCTTCCATATTCCTTTTGGGGTTTTGCACTGGAAACAGCTGCAAAGGTACTAAACCGAGTGCCATCCAAGGCCGTTTCAAAGACGCCATATGAATTATGGTATGGGAAACAGCCGAGCTTGACATTTATCAGGATCTGGGGTTGCGAGGCTTATGTCAAAAAGCTCGCCTCAGGGAAACTAGAGAACAGATCTGAGAAATGCATCTTTGTCGGTTACCCTAAGGAAACTAAGGGTTATTATTTCTTCGATCCCAAAGAGAACAAAGTATTTGTTGCTCGGACGGCCATATTTCTTGAGAAGGAGTTTCTTCTGCAAGAAGCCAGTGGGAGAGAAATAAAACTGGATGAGAATCCAGAGGAAGGACAAAGTAGTCAAGCACAGTTGGATGAGCCTGAGCCGGTAGAACAGGTTATTGTGCAACCTGAGGCTCAGATATCACGGGAACCGCGTAGATCGGGAAGGATCCGTCGACAGCCTGAGCGCTATGACGGAGTCTACATCATTGATAATGATGAACCCCTTACTTATGCGGATGCGGTCAGTGGACCGGAGTCAGCTAGATGGCTTGAAGCTATGCGAGCCGAGATGGACTCCATGTCAGATAACCAAGTCTGGGATTTGGTTGATCCGCCTCCGGGAGTAATCCCTATAGGCTGTAAATGGATCTTCAAGAAGAAGATTGACATGGATGGTAACGTAGTTACCTATAAAGGCAGGCTAGTTGCGAAAGGTTTCAAACAAATCTACGGGATAGATTATGATGAAACTTTCTCTCCTGTAGCCATGTTCAAGTCTATTCGGATTCTTTTCGCGATAGCATCATATTACAATTATGAGATCTGGCAGATGGATGTGAAGACGGCTTTCCTTAATGGAAAACTGGATGAGGATGTGTATATGACACAACCTGAAGGTTTCACTAATCCAGCAGATCGTCATAAAATATGCAAGTTAAAAAGGTCCATTTATGGACTTAAACAAGCATCTAGAAGCTGGAATATTCGTTTTGATGAATCAATCTCTGAGTTTGGTTTCATCAAGAACGAAGATGACCCGTGTGTATATAAGAGGTTTAGTGGGAGCGTGATTACTTTTCTAATCCTCTACGTCGATGATATCTTAATCATTGGAAACGATATTCCTGAACTGCATGCTGTTAAAGCATGGTTAGGAAAATGTTTTCAGATGAAAGATCTAGGAGAAGCAGCCTATGTTTTAGGTGTGAAGATCTACAGGGATAGATCTAAGAGGCTTCTCGGGCTGTGCCAGAGTACTTACATCGAGAAAGTCCTGGAGAGATTCCATTTAGAGAATTCTAAAAGAGGATATCCTCCAGTCAGACATGGTCTGAATCTTTCGAAGAGTCAGTGTCCACAAACACAGACTGAGAAAGATGAAATGGACAATACGCCTTATGCTTCGGCTATTGGGTCCATAATGTATGCGATGTTGTGTACTCGCCCAGACGTCGCTTACGGGTTAAGCGTGACCAGTCGGTTCCAAAGTAATCCAGGTATGGCGCACTGGATTGCAGTCAAGAACATTTTAAAATATCTGCGGAGGACCAAAGATATGTTCTTGATATATGGTGGTCAGGAAGAACTCAGTATAGAAGGATATACTGACGCTTCGTTCCAGTCGGACCAGGATGATTTTTGATAGCAATCAGGCTATGTTTTTAACTTGAATGGTGGAGCGGTGGTGTGGAAAAGTTTCAAACAGTCAACTGTTGCTGATTCCACAACAGAAGCCGAGTATGTTGCAGCCTCGGAAGCATCCAAGGAGGCAGTGTGGATTCATAAGTTCATGAGAGAACTTGGTGTTGTTCCTTCAAGTGCAGATCCTTTGGTTATCTTTTGTGATAACACAGGAGCAATCGCACAAGCAAAGGAACCACGGTCGCACCAGAAGTCCAAGCACATACAGAGACGGTTTCACTTGATCCGGGAGATCATTGATCGTGGCGAGATCAAAGTCTGCAAGGTTCATACAGACGACAATCTGGCTGACCCGCTTACCAAGCCTCTGGCGCAGCAGAAGCATGAGAAGCACTGTAATAACATGGGTTTGAGATTTCTCAACCATTAGATTAAGTGCAAGTGGGAGATTGTTGGGGTATGCCCTTAAGTCTAATGTTTGAGGCCTTGGGATTGTATAAGTATCATGTAATACATTCTTGTGTTTATAAAGGCAATGGTTATTATTCAGGTTGTTACATCATCTGCTGCAATGTGTGTTCTTCTGAATAATGTCTCAATGCTGTTCAGCTATGCTGACATGCTAAATGTCCTTAGTCGATATATCTTGGTGAACATGAGACAGCCTTGATATGATTGAGACTAATATGTGTTCTAATCTTATAGGATGCTTCGAGCATGGAATAAGATGTAGACTCATGGGTACATTGGATGTACTGGACAGACCCTACTAGGACATTCAATTGCTTGTCACAATGTGAATGATCCTTGATTGCAACAAGTGGCACATGTCCTCTGACTTGAGATCACTTGTGTTTCTAAATGATGATTGTCATTGTTTTGAGGTAGTTCAATATCATTTGAAACATAATGGTTATAGACTATCTTGGATAATGATCATGAGTCAGGTTAGGGCACTAGTGATAGATAGAGGATTGCCGTCTCCTTGTTGAAGGAGTGTGGTGTTCTATAGGGGCCCCCTAGATGAGATGATTGAGAAAGTGTATGGCCATACCCAGGTGACTATGTGCATCTGATCTAATCATGCTCATCATATTGGAGCTACAGGCTTGACACGCTTGTCCAATAAGAACATCCAGTGGCAAAGGAAACATGCATGCCTTGTGAAGTGGATTCACACTTGTGCTGTGGTTTGGGTGTAGTCTTGGAAGACTCTTTCCTTTATATCGGGAGACAATGATGTGTTGCTAGATACCCCTCACTGATCGTGATAACGTAAGTTATCGTTACCGACATTTAAAGGAAACCCTCAGGGTCGCACAATTTGATGATATGGCTTACTTGAGTCAGATCGTGTGGACTGAATTGTTTGGGTTCAGTTTAAAGGGATTTAATCTCTGATTGTAAGTGAGATCTGGTCTGATCATGTTTGATTGATTAGGGCTTGAGATCGGTAAGCTTCGATCGAGAGAGATGATGCTAGATCGGTAAGATCAGGAGCATCAGGAGATGAACGGTTAGATCTGGAACCTATTGGTTCAATGAGGTCCAGACCATGGCTTGGGCTGATTTGATTTGGTTTTTTGGACCAAAGTCAATTGGATCGATTGAGCATGAACCGGTTCACATGTGTGTGAACGCTTGGTTCAATGCTTAAGCGTTTTGGTCGGTTTTCAAAGCATTACTTCATGTCATTCCATTTTTGGAAAGTCATCAAGGCGACTTTGTAAAAACGCCTCAACGCTTCTCTTGGATGATGACCGCTTGCAATCTCATGGAGAGGAGAGTGTGTTGATGACAAGAGGAGGCATTCGGCCGAGATAAGCCATCTCTATCCTCTCCTTCACGCGACAAGGTCCCATTGAAGCACTTTGCTAGCACAAAGGATTCAAAGGAGCAAGCCATCTTCACTTGTTGTGTGCGTCACCTTTGGAGAAGGAGCACTTGCGTCTTTGCTTCCAAGGCACCAACCAAACCGATGGCATTGGTATGATCTACTCTTGATCTATTCAATCTATGATAGTTGATCATATGGCATGCAAAAGATCATCAAACCCTTGCTTCCGCTTGCAAAATTTTATTTGCGCCATGCTTAGGGTTTTCGCCCCCCTCTCGAAAGGGGTTTCTGCAATATCGCTATACAATTTATTAAGCACTTCAAAAAACTTGCCAAGCTGCCTATCCATCTTCGCTTTAGTCAACCACTGAGGAAATGGGATAGGTGGCTTCTAAGGTGGTGGAGGAACATAGACCAGCTCTTGCCCGACCTCCTGGTCCGCTAGTGTGTGTTGGGAAACCCCGGGGATATTTTACAAAATTTCAGAGATGCAAATATATTGCATAGCGGAAGAATACCCCCGAAACAGGCCAGTCCCAAAAACCCAGTGAAGATCGCATGTGAGGGAAGCGACACGATGAGATAGAAAATACCTTATGAGTGATGCGAGGCTGATGTCGTAGTAGGCGCCCAAGCGTGCGCCCTCTGCAGTCTCACACACACGGATCACCTCCAGTCCTCTTCTTCCACGCCCGGTGCTAGCCTCGGGAAGAAGATCCAAGCCTTAGGTCACCTTCTTCTCAACTTGCACCACCTCCAAGGTATATGCGCCAAGGTTGAAGAAGGAAGAGGGAGATACCGCCAAGCACAAGTCACACTTGCACCACCTTCAATAGAAGAAGTGCCAAGGATGAAGAAGAAGAAGTGCTTGCGGCTTGGTTGATGAAGAGATGCGCCAACTCCTCTTGATCCTCTTGCTCTCGCCCCTCCTCTTGTTCTCACGCCTTCAATAAGTTGTGTCTCATGAGAGGGGGCGGCTAGGGCTCATTATATAGAGCAAGGGGTGGTTAGAGTAGTGGCTAGGAGAAGAAGTAGGAATAGGATTATTATAATGATTTAATTAAGTCCTAATCCAATTAGGATTCTAATTAATCATTTAAATAATCAAGTCCTAATCCAATTAGGCCTCTAATTAATAATTTAAATAATCAGCCCTATTAAATAGGATTCCATACAATTATTTAAATTAATTAATTAAACAACCCACAAATAATTAATATCAAATTATATTAACCATATGTGCCATAGGCGCCAACCCTAGTCTAACTACGGTTAACCATGCGCCTACACATCCTTCTCCTTAAGCCCATTAAGCTCAACTTTTCAATGGGCCTAGCCCAATGTCCATTATGCATATTAACCAAGCCCTTGGATCCAATCCAATTTAACCCGAGGTCAAATTGGGCTAACCATGGTTAATATGCCGTAAATAGAAGTTGGCTCCAATAAATCTCTTCCATCTCATCAGGCCCATTGGCGCTGATGGAATCTCCAAAATAGATCCGAGTTATCCAATAACTCGATCATAAGGCTTCTCGATCAATACGAGAACTCGAGTATCAAGGTGTGCGACCCTGTAGGTTCCTCTGACGTTGGCAGTGCTGACCTATGGTCATCACAAGCAGTGAGTGGCACCTAGCAGTGCATCGCTGCTACCCAAGTCATCGGAATGGATATCGACATCGAGATCCCCATTATCGCAAGTAGGTACCGATGCATTACAGTCTCTTTGCCGTACTGATATCTGATTGGACAAGTGTGTCACCACTTGTTTTTCATCCAATCTCATGGCTATGACTAAATCAGGTCTAACCTGGGTATGGCCATACACTTTCAGTCATAGATCCATAGAGGAGCTCCATGGATATCAAGCTTCCCTTAGGAAGGGGCAAATCCTATGTCTGTCTATTGACCTTCTCATATGGGTCGTGACATGCTCAATGACAACTGTTATTACCCCCCAACTACGGTGAGGTGTAAGGTTGTATCAAAGCATGTCCCTAACCATATAGAATGGCCAATGACCTCAAGTCAAGGGATCAATGAATCTCCTATCACTTGTGAGGATAACTCGTGACACCAAGTCATTGCTGTTGGGGTATGCCCTTAAGGCTAATGTTTGAGGCCTTGGGATTGTATCAGTATCATGTAATAAACTTTTATGTTTATAAAGGCATGGTTATTATTCAGTTTCTTACATTGTCTGCTGCAATAAATGTACTTCTGAATAATGTCTCAAAACTGTTCAGCTAGGCTGACATGCAGTTATGTCCTTAGTCAAGATATCTTGGTGAACATGAGACAGCCTTGATATGGTTAAGACTAATATGTGTTCTAATCTTATAGGATGCTTCGAGCATGGAATAAGATGTAGACTCATGGGTACATTGGATGTACTGGACAGACCCTACTAGGTTATTCAATTGCTTGTCACAATGTGAATAATCCTTGATTGTAACAAGTGGCACATTTCCTCTGACTTGAGATCACTTGTGTTTTCTAAATGATGATTGTCATTGTTTTGAGGTAGTTCAATATCATTTGAAACATAATGGTTATAGACTATCTTGGATGGTGAGCTTGAGTCAGGTTAGGGCACTAGTGATAGACATAGGATTGCCGTCTCCTTGTTTAAGGAGTGTGATGTTCTAAAGGGGCCCCCTGGATGAGATGATTGAGAAAGTGTATGGCCATACCCAGATGACTATGTTCATCTGATCTAATCATGCTCATCATATTGGAGTTACAGGCTTGACATGCTTGTCCAATAAGAACATCCAGTGGCAAAGGAATTATACATGCCTGGTGAATTGGATTCACACTTGTGCTGTATTTTGGGTGTAGTCTTGGAAGACTCTTTCCATTCTATCGGGAGACAGTGATGTGTTGCTAGATACCCCTCACTGATCGTGATGACGTGAGTTATCGTTACCGACATTTAAAGGAAACCCTCAGGGTCGCACAATTTGATGATATGGCTTACTTAAGTCAGATCGTGTGGACTGAATTGTTTGGGTTCAGTTTAAAGGGATCTTAATCTCTGATTGTAAGTGAGATCTGGTCTGATCATGTTTGATTGATTAGGGCTTGAGATCGGTAAGCTTCGATTGAGAGAATGGATGCTAGATCGGTGAGATCAGGAGCATCAAGAGATTAACGGTCAGATCTTAAGCCTTAGGGGTTTATTATGATCTGGACTGATTGCTTGGTTTATTTGGTTATTGAACCAAAGTCAAGTGAACCGGCTCAATGGATGAGCGCATGGTTCAAGGGTGAATTGGATTTGCGATTGGGTAAACCCATGATCGCAACTTGAGAAGTGACTTGCTATTTTTAGATAGCACTTCTTCTAATCGTGGCCATGCCTCACGATAGCCTCCATTCACGCCTCTCCTCTTGGTTCGTCGCTAGCTCTAGTTCTTGACGAGAGTTCACATTTTTCGTGTGTGGTGGACGACAAGGAGAAAAGACGCCAAGCAAGAAAGAACTCTCTCTTCCCTTCAAGCGATCAAGACACCTTGGACGATCCTTGCTAGCACAAGGAGCATCAAGGAAGGAGCGCATCTTCATCTTGTGTGCGAGACTTTGGAGAAGAGGCGCTTGCATCTTTTGCTTCCAAGACGCCATCTAGAAATGGCTATGGTATGAATTGTTTTCATTCAATCAGAGTTTTATAAGTTGATCATAACGCATGCAAAGATCGTAGAAACCCCTTTCCGTTGCATCTTAACCTCCATATGCGCCTATAGGGTTTCGCCCCCCTTAGATTAGGGGACCCTTCAATTGCCTCATAGCGGGTCGGTCCAGTATATCTACCACTGATATACCCATATGCCTACATTAGCACCTCGTGCCTAACCAGCCCATATACCAGTCTTACAAGTACCATAGCTGTCTCATATCCACTAAGGTACATTGACTAGGGACAATAGTTTGAGCACAGATCCAATCTGTCTCCAGGGACATTATCATATAAGTACATGTTCGCAGATGTAAACAAATAATGATAACGACAATGCCAGTATGATATAAATATCAATGTCAAGTAGTACAAGTAACGGACTAGAATTAGGTCCTTAGGGCATATACACCAACAATCTCCCACTTGCACTAAGACCTAGAGGTTGAGAAATCTTAACCCCATATCTCTAGCGTGACCCATGCTTCTGCTGCACCAAAGCCTTGGTCAATGGGTCTGCTAGATTGTTCTCTGTGTCAACTCTGCTAATCTTGACATCACCTCTGTCTATGATCTCTCTGATTAGGTGAAATCTCCTGAGTATGTGTTTGGATTTTTGATGAGACTGTGGTTCCTTGGCTTGTGCAGTTGCTCCATTGTTATCACAATAGATTTCAATGGGATCCACTGCACTTGGAACCACCTGAAGTTCAGACAACTGAAGTTTGGATTGGCTTGGGTTTAGGGTTTGAAGAGTTGGGGTGTGAACTGCTAGGAGAGGACCTATAGGTTGACTTTGAGGTCATAGTTTCCTTTCTCATCTTAAGTTGGTGTTGTACCTCAAGGGCTCTTTGGTAAGCTTCCTCTATAGTGTCTATTTGGTAATAGGCAAGTGTTAGGGTATGCCCTTAAGGCTAATGTTTGAGGCCTTGGGATTGTAACAGTATCATGTATAAACTCTTATGTTTATAAAGGCAATGGTTGTTATTCAGGTTGTTACATTGTCTGCTGCAATGAGCGTACTTCTGAATAATGTCTCTATGATGTTCAGCTAGGCTGACATGCAGTAAAGTCCTTAGTCGAGATATCTTGGTGAACATGAGACAGCCCTGATATGATTGAGACTAATATGTATTCTAATCTTATAGGATGCTTCGAGCATGGAATAAGATGTAGACTCATGGGTACATTGGATGTACTGGACAGACCCTACTAGGTTATTCAATTGCTTGTCACAATGTGAATAATCCTTGATTGCAACAAGTGGCACATGTCCTCTGACTTGAGATCACTTGTGTTTCTAAATGATGATTGTCATTGTTTTGAGGTAGTTCAATATCATTTGAAACATAATGGTTATAGACTATCTTGGATGGTGAGCTTGAGTCATGTTAGGTCACTAGTGATAGATATAGGATTGCCGTCTCCTTCATTGGAGTGTGATGTTCTAAAGGGGCCCCCTGGATGAGATGATTGAGAAAGTGTATGGCCATACCCAGATGACTATGTTCATCTGATCTAATCATGCTCATCATATTGGAGTTACAAGCTTGGCAGGCTTGTCCAATAAAGAACATCCAGTGGCAAAGGAATCATGTATGCCTAGTGAGTTGATTCACACTTGTGCTGTTGTTTGGGTGTAGTCTTGGAAGACTCTTTCCTTTATATCGGGAGACAGTGATGTGTTGCTAGATACCTCTCTCTGATCGTGATAACGTAAGTTATCGTTACCGACATTTAAGGAAACCCTCAGGGTCGCACAATTTGATGATATGGCTTACTTAAGTCAGATCGTGTGGACTGAATTGTTTTGGGTTCAGTTTAAAGGGAATTAATCTCTGATTGTGAGTGAGATCTGGTCTGATCATGTTTGATTGATTAGAGCTTGAGATCGGTAAGCTTCGATCGAGAGATTGGATGCTAGATCAGTGAGATCAGAAGCATCAAGAGATAAACGGTTAGATCTGGAGCCTTAGGGTTTAATTGAGATCTAGACTGGATTGCTTGGGTTAATTGGTCTTGGACCAAACCGAAATGAACCAGCTCATCAAGTGAGCGTGTGGTTCAAATGGAGAGGAGTTTGCGATTGGGGTAAACCCATGATCGCATGTGAGGGAGTGGATTTCTATTTTTAGAAAGCATGATCACTTACATGACCACGCCTCATGTTGCTCGCCTCTTCACGCCTTTGTCGCCTCTTGTGATTTCGAGAGTTTTTGCATTCTCGTGTAAAAAGAGTGGACGACAAGAGGAGAAAGTTTTTTTCGCCAAGCAAGGAGATCATCTTCCTTTTTCATACGACAAGAACCTCTTGGAACCTTGCTAGCACAAGGAGCACCAAGGGAGTAGGCGGCTTCTTCATCTTGTGTGCGCATCCTCTGGAGGAGACCCCTGTCGATCTCTTCTTCCTCGACATCATACAAACAATGGCCATGGTATGATCATTGTTGTTCTAAGTTGATCATATAATACATGCTATGCGATCCTAGGAAACCCTAGATTCCGCCCATGCAAATTCATATCTGCGCATGTCTTAGGGTTTCGCCCCCCCTTTGTGGGGACTTTCAATTGGTATCAGAGGGCTGGTTGATGCATGATTTTATGATTGCTTTAGCCTTTTTGTGATCCTTATATGCTTAGATCTATACATGCGAACTTTCATCTTTAGTTGTTGCATATGCGAAACTTGAATATGTTTTGATGGCGCATGTTTGTGTGGCGCATAGTTTGTTTTTCTCAAAACTATATCACTTGCGCGACCTTCACTAGATCTAAGAGGCGCCTGCTATAAACCCTTAGACGGGTTGATGGGGCTGAAGTCATCCTCTAGGTTAGATCCAATAGTCTGATCAGACCATCTGACAGCCTAGATGGGTCGACCAGATGGCACCCATGCGCGAGCACGTGGTGGCTATAGGTCGACTGCATCACAGGCGTGTAGCGATGTCTGATTGTGAGACAACTAATGAACGCACATGAGTTAGGCCCGGGGTCACTCCCGCTTGCTAGACCTCATTGTGGCTGTTCAGCCCTTGGCGCATGCATGGTTGACCTTTTGGTCGACTCAAGTCAGTTAGGACTTGGTGCATGCAAGGGCAGTGGATCTGACTAGACATGATGAGTGGATCCCTATCAATGGACTGTTGTAAGGTAGTAGGGCACATAAGGAAAATTAAAATTGATGCCAATGGGGTTTTCGAAATTTTAATTTCTTATGTTGGATCACATGATTTTTGGATGATGCCATGTGCTTGTTTATTTTATCTTATGTGGGTTGCCCTTGATGTATGCTGTGCTGGGGCCTGCGAGCCTGGTGAATTGTTGTAAATTAATATTTATCGTGATCTGCGCATCACATTTTATTTAATTTATAAAGTGTAATTGACCTGCGTGTCAATTTTGTCTAGATAGATTAATTTGTAAATTTATCAGACAAGAGCACAGAGCACACATGGCAGAGGCGCATGCAGCTTGAGGCTTAACCAGGTGGGAGGTCCAGGGTTCGACTCTGGGACAGGCGCATTTTCCCTGGTGGGCGCACCTCAGCTGCAATTGGCGCTTGGGCCCTAGGTTGGGCCAGATGAGAAGCAAAAGCCCCATGAGGAAAAGCAAATGAAGACTTAAGTTAGGTTAAGGTCTTACTTAGGCTTAATGGGCTTTTACCACATAAGATCAGCATGCTTTCTATTTATTGCTTATATAATTAGAAATGCATGAGTTTATCTTCTGCTATCACCATAGGAATTGCATGATAGGTAAGAAGATAAAAGACCGTTAAAATCCAATGCTAAATATCAAGCACGTAAAGCCTTCTGACGCGAAACCTCACTGTTCTGACTATCGTTGGAGCCGTGTTGTACCCACTCAGTGGGCACGTCCATCTATCTTCAGACGGTGCGGGATTACACCTGCGTGTTACAGAGAAGGGATTTATCGCTTCTCGTTGCTCAGCATAGCACGTGGTGGTCCAGGGAGTAGGTCAGGTCAGCTTGACCATGTAGGCTACATACTGAGCATATGTGAGCTATATGGAGGCAGCCATCTGAGGGATCAGAGACTGTGTTGTACCAACTCAGTTGGCACAGTCTGCTGGAATGCCCAGATGAAGGGGAATCGCACGGGTTGGCGATTGGCAGGAATTGCCTACTAGAAATTAGTGCTTGTACTCTCTGTGCATCTTATCTCGCCTGAGCGGGACGCGGAGACCAAGTATGAAATCTGGATCCCATCTCACTAAAAGAGTGTTTACTCTTTCGGACTGTTTAATGGATTTTTCAGTCAGATAAAATAGTGAGAAAAAGAATCATTCTTAAGTCCTGATTGATTCTTAACATTGATACTGACCTTGCTGTTCTTGCATTGTTGTAGATTCCTGCAGCAACGAACACCATGAACTTCAATGTGCGATCCCTACTGGAAAGGGAGAAGTTTGCTGGGCCAAACTTCTCAGACTGGTACGGACACCTTAAGATTGTTCTTAAGGCAGAGAGGAAACTGTATGTCCTCGAGACGGCGATACCGCCTCAACCCGCTCCGAACGCCGCAAGGGCGGTTCGGGAAGCCTATGAAAAGCATGTCAATGATAGCATTGATGTCGCTTGCCTGATGTTAGCGTCAATGACGCCACCGCTGCAGCGTCAGCATGAGGATATGTCTGCTATAGAAATTATAGCAAACCTCAAGATGCTGTATGCTGCACAGGCGAGGACTGAGCGCTATAAATTGACCAAGCTATTCTTTCAGAGCAAACTGGCTGAAGGGAGTCCAGTGGGAGCTCATGTGCTCAAGATGATTGGGCACAAGGAGGCTCTAGAGAAACTGGGACACACCATCAATCAGGAGCTTGCTGTAGACATTATTCTGCAGTCTCTACCGCCTTCTTTCGATGCGTTCATTATTAACTTTAATATGAACAAAATCGACTGTACCCCGGCAGAGTTGCTGAATATGCTCTTGACTACAGAGGAAACTCTGAAGGGAAAGCCTTCATCCTCTGTCTTAATGGTTCCTTCTAGGAACAAGAAGAAGGGGAAGAAGGGAAAAACCCCAGTCAAGAACTACAACAAGGCGCTGAAACAAAAGGTTAAGCGGTCGAAGGAATACAGATGTTTCCACTGTGGCCAGCTGGGTCACTGGAAAAAGGACTGTAAAGCGCTCCAAGGAGACAAGAAGGGAAGCATCGCTTCTGGCTCAGGTATTTATGTGACTGAGGTCATGTTCTCTTCTTCTATATCATGGGTGTTGGACACTGCATGTGAAGTTCACATTTGTTCAAATGTACAGGAACTCAAGAGAAGAAGACAGGTGGGACAGCATGAGGTGGACCTACGAGTTGGAAACGGGGCACGGGTTGCTGCTGTTGCTGTAGGCACTTATTTCATTTCTCTACCATCTGGGCTTGTATTGGAACTAGACAATTGTTACTTTGTTCCTAGCATTACTAAAAATATTATCTCTATTCCTGCTCTTGTCAGGAAAGGGTTTTCCTTTGAATGCAATATTTCAAAGTGTGTTTTATCTTTTGATAATATTGTTTATGCCACTGGATCAATTAGCAATGGGTTATTCATGTTGGACATGGAATGTTCTATACAGCAGATTGATATTAAGAAAGCCAAGTATGCTGATGACAGCACCTTGCTATGGCATAGTCGTTTAGGCCATATTAACAAGAAACGCATTAAGCGGTTGCATGATCATGGACTGCTGGGATCATTCTCCTATGAGGAGATTGATACATGTAAAGCTTGTTTAATGGGCAAAATGATGAAGTCACCTTTTCCTAATAAAGGTCAAAGGGCTTCAGGTTTACTTGACCTTATACACAGTGATGTGTGTGGGCCATTTAGTAAACATGCCAGAGGTGGCTATCAGTACTTCATTACCTTTACTGATGATTTCAGTAGGTATGGGTATGTCTATTTAATGAGACATAAAAGTGAATCTTTTGACAAGTTCAAAGAGTTCAAGAATGAAGTACAAAATCAGCTAGGCCGAAATATCAAGACACTTCGTTCTGATCGAGGTGGAGAATACCTAAGTCATGCGTTTACTGACTATCTGAAGGAGTGTGGGATTATCTCACAGCTCACTCCGCCAGGAACACAGCAATGGAATGGTGTGTCCGAGAGGAGAAATAGAACGTTACTTGATATGGTTCGTTCGATGATGAGTCAGGCTACTCTACCTTACTCCTTTTGGGGATTTGCACTGGAGACAGCTGCAAAGATACTAAACCGAGTGCCATCCAAGGCAGTTTCAAAGACCCCATATGAATTATGGTATGGGAAATAGCCTAGCTTGACATTTATCAAGATCTGGGGTTGCGAGGCTTATGTCAAAAAGCTCGCCTCTGGGAAACTAGAGAGCAGATCTGACAAATGCATCTTTGTCGGTTACCCTAAGGAAACTAAGGGTTATTATTTCTATGATCCCAAAGAGAACAAGGTATTTGTTGCTCGGACGGGCATTTTTCTTGAGAAGGAGTTTCTTCTGCAAGAAGCCAGTGGGAGAGAAATAAAGCTGGATGAGAATCCAGAGGAAGGACAAAGTAGTCAAGCACAGTTGGATGAGCCTGAGCCGGTAGAACAGGTTATTGAACAACCTGAGGCTCATATATCACGGGAACCGCGAAGATCGGGAAGGATTCGTCGACAGCCTGAGCGCTATGACGGAGTCTACATCATTGATCATGATGAACCCCTCACTTATGCGGATGCGGTCAGTGGACCGGACTCAGCTAGATGGCTTGAAGCTATGCGAGCCGAGATGGACTCCATGTCAGATAACCAAGTTTGGGATTTGGTTGATCCGCCTCCGGGAGTTATCCCTATAGGCTGTAAGTGGATCTTCAAGAAGAAGATTGACATGGATGGTAACGTGGTTACCTATAAAGGCAGGCTAGTTGCGAAAGGTTTCAAGCAAATCTACGGGATAGATTATGATGAAACTTTCTCTCCTGTAGCCATGTTTAAGTCTATTCGGATTCTTTTCGCGATAGCAGCATATTATGATTATGAGATCTGGCAAATGGATGTGAAGACTGCTTTCCTTAATGGAAAATTGGATGAGGATGTGTATAAGACACAACTGGAAGGTTTCACTAATCCATCAGATCGTCATAAGATATGCAAGTTAAAGAAGTCCATTTATGGACTTAAACAAGCATCAAGAAGCTAGAATATTCGTTTTGATGAATCAGTCAGTGAATTTGGTTTCATCAAGAACGAGGATGACCCGTGTGTATATAAGAGGTTTAGTGGGAGCGTGATTACTTTCCTAGTCCTCTACGTCGATGATATCATAATCATTGGAAACGATATTCCCGAAATGCATGCGGTGAAAGCATGGTTAAGAAAATGTTTCCAGATGAAAGATTTAGGAGAAGCAGCCTATGTGTTAGGTGTGAAGATCTACAGGGATAGATCTAAGAGGCTTCTCGGGCTGTGCCAGAGTACTTACATCGATAAAGTCCTGGAGAGATTTCATTTAGAGAATTCTAAAAGAGGATATCTTCCAGTCAGACATGGTCTGAAATGGACAATACGCCTTATGCTTCGGCTATTGGGTCCATTATGTATGCGATGTTGTGTACTCGCCCAGACGTCGCTTACGGGTTAAGCGTGACCAGTCGGTTCCAAAGTAATCCAGGTCAGGCGCACTGGATTGCAGTCAAGAACATTTTAAAATATCTTCGGAGGACCAAAGATATATTCTTGATATATGGTGGTCAGGAAGAACTCAGTATTGAAGGATATACTGACGCTTCGTTCCAGTCTGACCAGGATGATTTCTGATCGCAATCAGGCTATGTTTTTAGCTTGAATGGAGGAGCAGTGGTGTGGAAGAGTTTCAAACAGTCTATAGTTGCTGATTCCACAACAGAAGCCGAGTATGTTGCAGCCTCGGAAGCATCTAAGGAGGCAGTGTGGATTCGTAAGTTCGTTCAAGAACTTGGTGTCGTTCCTTCGAGTGCAGATCCTTTGGTTATCTTCTGTGATAACAGTGGAGCAATCGCACAAGCAAAGGAACCACGATCGCACCAGAAGTCCAAGCACATACAGACACGGTTTCATTTGATCCGGGAGATCATTGATCGTGGCGAGATCAAAATCTGCAAGGTTCATATAGATGACAATCTGGCAGACCCGCTTACCAAGCCTCTGGCGCAGCAGAAGCATGAGAAGCACTGTAATAATATGGGTTTGAGATTTCTCAACCATTAGATTAAGTGCGAGTGGGAGATTGTTTGTAACGCCCTCGATTTTTCTGAATTATGATTTAAGGTTAGAAATTCTGTTTCTGTATTTTTATCTGTTAAAATTTTGGGATTTTTGCCTAAGTGTAGGAATTTTTCCTACAGGGCAAAAATAATTATTTTGGTTGGGGATTTGAACCCTCAACCTTGATTCTGTTGGGGTATGCCCTTAAGGCTAATGTTTGAGGCCTTTGGGATTGTATCAGTATCATGTAATAAACTCTTGTGTTTATAAAGGCATGGTTGTTATTCAGTTTGTTACCTTGTCTGCTGTAATAAATGTACTACTGAATAATGTCTCAAAGCTGTTCAGCTAGGCTGACAGTTAAGTCCTTAGTCGAGATATCTTGGTGAACATGAGACAGCCTTGATATGATTGAGACTAACATGTGTTCTAATCTTATAGGATGCTTCGAGCATGGAATAAGATGTAGACTCATGGGTACATTGGATGTACTTGACAGACCCTACTAGGATATTCAATTGCTTGTCACAATGTGAATAATCCTTGTATGCTACAAGTGGCACATGTCCTTTGACTTGAGATCACTTGTGTTTCTAAATGATGATTGTCATTGTTTTGAGGTAGTTCAATATCATTTGAAAGATAATGGTTATAAACTATCTTGGATAATGATCATGAGTCAGGTTAGGACACTAGTGATAGACATAGGATTGCCGTCTCCTTGTTCAAGGAGTGTGATGTTCTAAAAGGGCCCCCTTGGATGAGATGATTGAGAAAGTGTATGGCCATACCCAGATGACTATGATCATCTGATCTAATCATGCTCATCGTATTGGAGTTACAAGCTTGACATGCTTGTCCAATAAGAACATCCAGTGGCAAAGGATACATGTATGCCTTGTGAAGTGGATTCACACTTGTGCTGTGGTTTGGGTGTAGTCTTGGAAGACTCTTTCCTTTATATCGGGAGACAGTGATGTGTTGCTAGATACCCCTCACTGATTGTGATAACGTGAGTTATCGTTACCGACATTTAAAGGAAACCCTTAGGGTCGCACAATTTGGTGATATGGCTTACTTGAGTCAGATCGTGTGGACTGGATTGTTTTGATTCAGTTTAAAGGAGTTTAAACTCTGATTGTAAGTGAGATCCAGTCTGATCATGTTTGATTGATTAGGGCTTGAGATCGGTAAGCTTTGATCGAGAGTGTGGATGCTAGATCGATGAGATCAAGGGCATCAAAAGATGAACGGTCAGATTTTGAACCTTAGGGTTTATTTTGGTCTGGACCAATTCTTGGGCTGATTTGGTTTGGTCATTGGACCAACTGCATTGAACCGGCTCATATGTGAGCGCTTGGTTCATTTGAGAGAAGAGATATGCGTTTGGTTCACTTCATGTGAACGCATAACGCATGTATTCAAGACTTGCCAATTTTGGCATTTCGGTTTTGCAAAGTGATGAATGTCTCCACATTCGATCACAAGGCTTCTCTAACGCTCATCTCCCCTTTGGCTCTCGATGACACACACATTCTTGGGTGGTGTAAGTTGACGAGAAGAAGGATCGGCCAAGAGAGATTTTTCATCATCTCCTTCCATTCGACAAGCAAGCTTGGGTGCCTTGCTAGCACAAGGGACGCCAAGGAAGTAAGCAATCTTCATCTTGTGTGTGAACTTTTGGAGGAGATCTAAGTTGCTCTCTTCTTCCAAGCCGACATTCAACCCTATGGCATTGGTATGATCTCCTTCTTGATCTAATTAATCCATCAAAGTTGATCATATGAGCATATAAACGATTATGTTGTTGAAACCCTAGCAAACATGCATGCGCCCCCTTTATTTAGGGTTTCGGCCCCCCTCTTGAAAGGGGTTTTATCCGCTTGCGCTCCCCCTTGAAGGGGACTCTTCAATTGGTATCAGAGCCAAGATCTTATATGAATCATATGATTGCTATGTATGTTTTGTGATCCATATATGTATGATGCTTAGATCTATGTTTTCTCTTCATGCGATTATACTAGTTGATAGTATGTTCATGTTGCGACATGTATGAGAGTTATATTGGCGCATGTATGTTGGTTGCGCTTCTATCATGTTGTTGTAGTTGTTTTTCGAAAACCCTAAATGACATGCGCGACTTGCATATTAGATCTAAGCCGCACCTACAATAAACCCTTAGACGGGTTAATGGGGTTGAAAGCATCCTCCAGGTTAGATCAAACTAGTCTGATCAGACCATCTGACAGCCTAGATGGATCGACCAGATGGCACCTGTGCGCAAGCACGAGGTGGCTATAGGTCGATTGCATCACAGGCGTGTAGCGAGGTCTGGTTGAGACAACCAATGAACACTCTTGAGTTAGGCCCGGGGTCACACCCGCTTGCCAGAACTCTTGAAGGTTGTTCAGCCCTTGGCGCATGCATGGTTGACCATTAGGTCAACTCGAGTCAGTTAGGACTTGGTGCATGCAAGGGCATGGATCTAACTAGATTGATGAGTGGATCCCTATCAATGGACCGTTGTAAGGTTGTAGGGCACATAAGACAAGTAAAATTGATTCCAATGGGATTTCAAAATTTTTATTTTGTCTATGGATCACATGATTGATTGAATGATGCCATGATGCTTGTTTATTTAATCTTATGTGGGTTGCCCAAATGTGTGCTGTGCTGGGGCCTGCGTGCCTGGTTAATTATAAATTAATATTCATTTGTGATCTGCGAATCACATTGTTTTAATTTATAACATGTAATTGACCTGCGAGTCAATCTTGTCTAGATAGATTAAAATGTATTTTAATCAGACAAGAATTCTATGCACACATGGCGATGAGGCTCATGCAGCTGGTGGCGCACCTGAGCTGCATTTGGCGCTAGGGCCCTGGGTTGGGCCAGATCAGATATAAAAGGACCCTTAAAGAGCTCAAGTGAAGACTTAAGTAAAATTAAGGTCTTAGTTAGGGTTCATGGGCTTTTACCACATAAGATCAGCATGCTTTCTACTTATTGCTTATAATTAGAATTGCATGTTTAGTTATCTTCTGCTATCACCATAGGGTTTGCATGATAGTTATGAAGATAAAAGGACCGTTAAAATCCAACGCTAACATATCAAGCTCGTAAGCCTTCTGGAGCGAAACCTCACTGTTCTGATTATCGTTGGAGCCGTGTTGTACCCACTCAGTGGGCACGTCCATCTATCTTCAGACGGTGTGTGATTTCACCTGCGTGTTACAGAGAAGGGATTTATCGCTTCTCGTTGCTCAGCATAGCACGTGGTGGTCCAGGGAGTAGGTCGGGTCAGCTTGACCATGTAGGCTACATATGTGGCGCATATGGTAGCACATGGAGGCAGCCATCTGTGGGATCAGAGATTGTGTTGTACCAACTCAGTTGGCACAGTCTGCTGGATTGCCCAGGTGAAGGGGAATCGCACGGGTTGGCGATTGGCAGGGACTGCCTACCAGAGATTAGTGCTTGTACTCTCTGTGCATCTTATCTCGCCTGAGCGGGACGCGGAGACCAAGTATGAAATCTGGATCCCATCTCACTAAAAGAGTGTTACTCTTTCGGACTGTTTTAATGGATTTTACAGTCAGCTAAAATAGTGAGAAAAGAATCTTTCTTAAGTCCTGGATTGATTCTAGACATTGATACTGACCTTGCTGTTCTTGCATTGTTGTAGATTCCTGCAGCAACGAACACCATGAGCTTCAATGTGCGATCCCTACTGGAAAGGGAGAAGTTTGCTGGGCCGAACTTCTCTGACTGGTTCGGACACCTTAAGATCGTTCTTAAGGCAGAGAGGAAACTGTATGTCCTCGAGACGGCTGTGCCGCCTCAACCCGCTGCGAACGCCGCAAGGGCGGTTCGTGAAACCTATGAAAAGCACGTCAATGATAGCATTGATGTCGCTTGCCTGATGCTAGCGTCTATGACGCCACCGCTGCAGCGTCAGCATGAGGATATGTCGGCTATAGAGATTATAGCGAACCTCAAGATGCTGTATGCTGCACAGGCGAGGACAGAACGCTATAATCTGACGAAGCTCTTCTTTCAGAGCAAACTGGCTGAAGGGAGCCCAGTGGGAGCTCACGTGCTCAAGATGATTGGGCACAAGGAGGCTCTGGAGAAACTGGGGCATACCATTAACCAGGAGCTTGCTGTAGACATCATTCTGCAGTCTCTTCCGCCCTCTTTCGATGCGTTCATCATTAACTTTAATATGAACAAAATCGATTGTACTCCGGCAGAACTGCTGAATATGCTCTTGACTACTGAGGAAACTCTTAAGGGAAAGCCTTCGACCTCTGTCTTAATGGTTCCTTCCAGGAACAAGAAGAAGGGGAAGAAGGGCAAGGCCCCTGTCAAGAACTACAGTAAGGCTCTGAAACAGAAGGTGAAGCGGTCCAAGGACAACAGGTATTTCCACTGTGGCCAGCTGGGTCACTAGAAAAAGGACTGTAAAGCGCTCCAAGGAGATAAGAGGGGAAGCATCGCTTCTGGCTCAGGTATTTACGTGACGGAAGTCATGGTTTCATCTTCTTCTATTTCATGGGTGTTGGACACTGCATGTGGAGTTCACATTTGTTCAAATGTACAGGAACTCAAGAGAAGAAGACAGGTGGGACAGCATGAGGTAGACCTACGCGTTGGAAACGGGGCACGGGTTGCTGCTGTTGCTGTAGGAGACTATTTCATTTCTTTACCATCTGGCATTGTATTGGAATTAAACAATTGTTATTTTGTACCGAGTATCACTAAAAATATTATCTCTATTCCTGCTCTTGTCAGGAAAGGATTTGCCTTTGAATGCAATATTTCAAAGTGTGTTTTATCTTGTGATAATATTGTTTATGCAACTGGTTCAATTAACAATGGGTTATTCATGTTGGACATGGAATATTCTATACAAAACATTGATAATAAGAAAGCCAAGTATGCTGATGACAGCACCTTGTTATGGCATAGTCGTTTAGGCCATATTAACAAGAAGCGCATTAAGCGGTTGCATGATCATGGACTGCTGGGATCATTCTCCTATGAGGAGATTGATACATGCAAAGCTTGTTTAATGGGTAAAATGACGAAGTCACCTTTTCTTAACAAAGGTCAAAGGGCTTCAGGTTTACTTGACCTTATACACAGTGATGTGTGTGGGCCATTTAGTAAACATGCCAGAGGTGGCTATCAGTACTTCATTACCTTTACTGATGATTTCAGTAGGTATGGTTATGTCTATCTGATGAGACATAAAAGTGAATCTTTTGACAAGTTCAAAGAGTTCAAGAATGAAGTACAAAATCAGCTAGGCCGAAATATCAAGGCACTTCGTTCTGATCGAGGTGGAGAATACTTGAGTCATGCGTTTACTGACTATCTAAAAGAGTGTGGGATTATCTCACAGCTCACTCCGCCAGGAACACCACAATGGAATGGTGTGTCTGAGAGGAGAAATAGAACGTTACTTGATATGGTTCGTTCTATGATGAGTCAGGCTACTCTTCCATATTCCTTTTGGGGTTTTGCACTGGAAACAGCTGCAAAGGTACTAAACCGAGTGCCATCCAAGGCCGTTTCAAAGACGCCATATGAGTTATGGTATGGGAAACAGCCGAGCTTGACATTTATCAGGATCTGGGGTTGCGAGGCTTATGTCAAAAAGCTCGCCTCTGGGAAACTGGAGAGCAGATCTGAGAAATGCATCTTTGTCGGTTACCCTAAGGAAACTAAGGGTTATTATTTCTACGATCCCAAGGAGAACAAGGTGTTTGTTGCTCGGACGGCCATATTTCTTGAGAAGGAGTTTCTTCTGCAAGAGGCCAGTGGGAGAGAAATAAAGCTGGATGAGAATCCAGAGGAAGGACAAAGTAGTCAAGCACAGTTGGATGAGCCTGAGCCGGTAGAACAGGTTACTGAACAACCTGAGGCTCAGATATCACGGGAACCGCGAAGATCGGGAAGGATCCGTCGACAGCCTGAGCGCTATGACGGAGTCTACATCATTGATAATGATGAACCCCTTACTTATGCGGATGCGGTCAGTGGACCGGAGTCAGCTAGATGGCTTGATGCTATGCGAGCCGAAATGGACTCCATGTCAGATAACCAAGTCTGGGATTTGGTTGATCCGCCTCCGGGAGTAATCCCTATAGGCTGTAAATGGATCTTCAAGAAGAAGATTGACATGGATGGTAACGTAGTTACCTATAAAGGCAGGCTAGTTGCGAAAGGTTTCAAACAAATCTACGGGATAGATTATGATGAAACTTTCTCACCTGTAGCCATGTTTAAGTCTATTCGGATTCTTTTCGCGATAGCTGCATATTACGATTATGAGATCTGGCAGATGGATGTGAAGACAGCTTTCCTTAATGGAAATCTGGATGAGGATGTGTATATGACACAACCTGAGGGTTTCACTAATCCATCAGATCGTCATAAAATATGCAAGTTAAAGAAGTCTATTTATGGACTTAAGCAAGCATCAAGAAGCTGGAATATTCGTTTTGATGAATCAATCTCTGAGTTTGGTTTCATCAAGAACGAAGATGACCCGTGTGTATATAAGAGGTTTAGTGGGAGCGTGATTACTTTCCTAGTCCTCTACGTCGATGATATCTTGATCATTGGCAACGATATTCCTGAACTGCATGCTGTTAAGGCATGGTTAGGAAAATGTTTCCAGATGAAAGATCTAGGAGAAGCAGCCTATGTGTTAGGTGTGAAGATCTACAGGGATAGATCTAAGAGGCTTCTCGAGCTGTGCCAGAGTACGTACATCGATAAAGTCCTGGAGAGATTCCATTTAGAGAATTCTAAAAGAGGATATCTGCCAGTCAGACATGGTCTGAATCTTTCGAAGAGTCAGTGTCCACAAACACAGACTGAGAAAGATGAAATGGACAATACGCCTTATGCTTCGGCTATTGGGTCCATTATGTATGCGATGTTGTGTACTCGCCCAGACGTCGCTTACGGGTTAAGCGTGACCAGTCGGTTCCAAAGTAATCCAGGTATGGCGCACTGGATTGCGGTCAAGAACATTTTAAAATATCTGCAGAGGACCAAAGATATGTTCTTGATATATGGTGGTCAGGAAGAACTCAGTATTGAAGGATATACTGACGCTTCGTTCCAGTCGGACCAGGATGATTTCCGATCGCAATCAGGCTATGTTTTTAGCTTGAATGGTGGAGCAGTGGTGTGGAAAAGTTTCAAACAGTCAACTGTTGCTGATTCCACAATAGAAGCCGAGTATGTTGCAGCCTCGGAAGCATCCAAGGAGGCAGTGTGGATTCGTAAGTTCGTGAGAGAACTTGGTGTTGTTCCTTCGAGTGCAGATCCTTTGGTTATCTTCTGTGATAACACTGGAGCCATCGCACAAGCAAAGGAACCACGGTCGCACCAGAAGTCCAAGCACATACAGAGACGGTTTCACTTGATCCGAGAGATCATTGATCGAGGCGAGATCAAAATCTGCAAGGTTCATACAGACGACAATCTGGCTGACCCGCTTACCAAGCCTCTGGCGCAGCAGAAGCATGAGAAGCACTGTAATAATATGGGTTTGAGATTTCTCAACCATTAGATTAAGTGCAAGTGGGAGATTGTTGGGGTATGCCCTTAAGGCTAATGTTTGAGGCCTTTGGGATTGTATCAGTATCATGTAATAAACTCTTGTGTTTATAAAGGCATGGTTGTTATTCAGTTTGTTACCTTGTCTGCTGTAATAAGTGTACTACTGAATAATGTCTCAAAGCTGTTCAGCTAGGCTGACAGTTAAGTCCTTAGTCAAGATATCTTGGTGAACATGAGACAGCCTTGATATGATTGAGACTAACATGTGTTCTAATCTTATAGGATGCTTCGAGCATGGAATAAGATGTAGACTCATGGGTACATTGGATGTACTGGACAGACCCTACTAGGATATTCAATTGCTTGTCACAATGTGAATAATCCTTGTATGCTACAAGTGGCACATGTCCTTTGACTTGAGATCACTTGTGTTTCTAAATGATGATTGTCATTGTTTTGAGGTAGTTCAATATCATTTGAAAGATAATGGTTATAAACTATCTTGGATAATGATCATGAGTCAGGTTAGGACACTAGTGATAGACATAGGATTGCCGTCTCCTTGTTCAAGGAGTGTGATGTTCTAAAAGGGCCCCCTTGGATGAGATGATTGAGAAAGTGTATGGCCATACCCAGATGACTATGATCATCTGATCTAATCATGCTCATCGTATTGGAGTTACAAGCTTGACATGCTTGTCCAATAAGAACATCCAGTGGCAAAGGATACATGTATGCCTTGTGAAGTGGATTCACACTTGTGCTGTGGTTTGGGTGTAGTCTTGGAAGACTCTTTCCTTTATATCGGGAGACAGTGATGTGTTGCTAGATACCCCTCACTGATTGTGATAACGTGAGTTATCGTTACCGACATTTAAAGGAAACCCTTAGGGTCGCACAATTTGGTGATATGGCTTACTTGAGTCAGATCGTGTGGACTGGATTGTTTTGATTCAGTTTAAAGGAGTTTAAACTCTGATTGTAAGTGAGATCCAGTCTGATCATGTTTGATTGATTAGGGCTTGAGATCGGTAAGCTTCGATCGAGAGTGTGGATGCTAGATCGATGAGATCAAGGGCATCAAAAGATGAACGGTCAGATTTTGAACCTTAGGGTTTATTTTGGTCTGGACCAATTCTTGGGCTGATTTGGTTTGGTCATTGGACCAACTGCATTGAACCGGCTCATATGTGAGCGCTTGGTTCATTTGAGAGAAGAGATATGCGTTTGGTTCACTTCATGTGAACGCATAACGCATGTATTCAAGACTTGCCAATTTTGGCATTTCGGTTTTGCAAAGTGATGAATGTCTCCACATTCGATCACAAGGCTTCTCTAACGCTCATCTCCCCTTTGGCTCTCGACGACACACACATTCTTGGGTGGTGTAAGTTGACGAGAAGAAGGATCGGCCAAGAGAGATTTTTCATCATCTCCTTCCATTCGACAAGCAAGCTTGGGTGCCTTGCTAGCACAAGGGACGCCAAGGAAGTAAGCAATCTTCATCTTGTGTGTGAACTTTTGGAGGAGATCTAAGTTGCTCTCTTCTTCCAAGCCGACATTCAACCCTATGGCATTGGTATGATCTCCTTCTTGATCTAATTAATCCATCAAAGTTGATCATATGAGCATATAAACGATTATGTTGTTGAAACCCTAGCAAACATGCATGCGCCCCCTTTATTTAGGGTTTCGGCCCCCCTCTTGAAAGGGGTTTTATCCGCTTGCGCTCCCCCTTGAAGGGGACTCTTCAGATTCTTTGCTCCTGGAATTCCTTCCACCATGGTGGCGCATATTTCTGTTGTTATTGGAGTGGCGCAGGGTGGTTAAGCCCAGGTAAGCCCATAAAACCGATTTTTCACTTAAGTTAACTGGGTTATTGGATCTTGGATCCGTTTGGGGTGGGAGAAAAAGAGGAATTGCGTGAGGGCTCCTCTCCCTCACGACTTTTGTGTTTTCTTACCCTAGCCGCCTTTGGTTGTCGCCCCTCACTGTGCTTGGCGCCTCCTGAAATTTCTGACGCTGGTGGTGGCAGACTGGTGGTGGACGAATTTCCTGGTGATCCTCTGTCTTGGCGTTTTTCTCTGTGGACGATTTTTCTGGTGAGTAATTCGATCCTAAGGAGTCTAATCCGCTAAATTGTAGATTATCATTCAATTAAAATTCGTTATTTATAATGATTATCTGTATAAACCAAATTTCGACGTCTCTTGTGTCTTCTATGCTTGATTTGGGTTTTGAATCTCATGATATTCGTTTCTATGGGGTCGAATTCAAATATTTATAGGGTTTTAAAATCCTGTTCTGCTGAAATCTGCATTCTCTAATCTGACCTTTGTGTACTATAACCCCAATATCTCATGACCTATAGATCCAAATCGCACGAAATAAATTTTGTATGAAACTAGATACATTCGGCTTTTATTTGAATATGATATCGACCATATCCGAGCTGTATTCGTATTTCAATCTGTATTGCAATCTAGCTGTACAAAATCAGTTTTCTGGAAATCTGGATTTCGACCTTTATGTGTTCGAACCATCATATCTCCCTAGGTATAGCCCGAAATCTTGTCAAATCAGTTTTATTAGAAAGTAGACTCGAAGGGATTCATTTTGACTACCATGTCGCCTATTTTCTGTTAGTTATTGGATCTGAAATTTGTGTCGCAATTCTGATATACGAATCTGTTTTCTGGAATTCTGAAATCCCGACCTTTCTATGTTCGAACACCCATATCTCCCCGGTTATAACTCCAAATCCGACGGATTCAGTTCTATTGGAAAGTAGATTCAAACAGCTTTATTGTGAATATCATATTGCCTATTTTAGGTTACTTACTCGGTCTGAAACATCTGTTGCAAGTATGATATATTAATCTGTTTTTCTGAAACATCTGTTTAATTGTTCGTTATGTGAATAATTTCTATTCTGTATATATATGTTGTGAATTTTCTGTTTATTCTGTATATGTTGTGAATGTTCTGAAACTTTGAATGTGTTACAACCTTTGTGAGAACATAGAATGGTTTGACATGAATTAAGGATAGTTGCATGAAATCTAAGGAATTCACTCATATATTACTTCTGGTTGATGGTAAAAAAAATTATGAGGAGTGTTCAGCTTTGATTTTCTGCAAATTGTAATTTTATTAAGGACTGGATATTGGGGTGTGTCATTTTCTGGTTTGTGAGACACTTTGGGCATGATGTGAGGATTGAGTGGTGGTTAGTCCTACTCCTCCGTTTCAGTATGACCTGTTCTGTAAAAATTATGCCCTAGTGTAGCACTCTTCCGTGTCCTTACCCTCCTTCTGTGGCGCTGTAATGGTGCTGATAGTCTACTACGACCCATGAGACACTATTTCTGTTCTGTTCTGGGTATTGGAGGCCAGAGTGTCACGTCCTAACAAGACGGGGGCCACCCACTGATACCTCCTCTACCATTCTGTTTGGGTATTGGAGGCCAGAGTGCCACGTCCTAACAAGACGGGGGCCACCCACTGATACCTCCTCTACCATTCTGTTTGGGTATTGGAGGCCAGAGTGCCACGTCCTGACAAGACGGGGGCCACCCACTGATACCTCCTCTACCAGTATTGGAGGCCAGAGTGCCACGTCCTGACAAGACGGGGGCCACCCACTGATACCTCCTCTACTATTCTGTTTCTGATATGCATGCATGTCTCGTCCTCGGCAGAGGTGGGGTCAGACCTTCTGTGGTCTTCAGGCCTTCTGTGGCCTTTCTGTTTCCGATGTAGACTATCCGTTTGGATTCTGAAAATTCTGATTTTCTGTCTGTCAGTCTGTCTGTCTGTTCTGATTTCTGTAGTTCTGTTTCGATCTGTAGTATAGATGTGTTGGGCGGTGTGATTAGTTGGGATGGGTTGGTATACTTATATCCTACTTCATGCTTGATGCCTACTGTTATAAGCATCTGTATTTGATTATGTTTTGTTTTTGATATGAGTGTGTATGTTAAGTATCTTATCTGTTAAGCATGATATTTTTGATGTGTATTATGGATGGCTTTTAGTGTCTTTTACTCACTGAGCTTTTTAGCTCACCCCCGTTGTTTAAATATTTTCAGGTGAGACATCAAGACAGTGATTGCTACAGCTACTTAATTGTTATAATGCTAATGTTTTCTATAAATTCTAAGAGTTGTCTTCTAAAGATCTATCGGGCCTGCGTGCCTAACTTAATTATATGATATGTTTTATCACCTGAGGGCTTATGCCTGTTTTCAGGATATTATATTATGTTATAGTTGTCTCGTTTTAATTGTTGAATACGAGTTTTGGATTCATGAGAATTGAAAATTGTTATTATTCTGAAATGTCCGATTTGAGATTTATTGTAGTCGAAATACTTTGAGATGTGTAACTGAGTTATTGTTGTATTTGGTTAATCAGTTTCTAAATATTTCTGCAATTGTGTTCTCCACATATGTGTAGTGTGGACATCTGTTCTGTTCCAGGATATGTGAGTCTGTGCAGCAGTAATTTAGTATACTTGCTGCCGGATTTTTCTTGGATTTCTGGATTTCTATTTCCTAGTAATCGATCCTACTCAGTTCTGTGCGGTTTCAGTTCCATAGTAATGTCCTTCGATGCCGCTTTCTTCTTGTGTTTTAATGGAAGAGTAAAAATTTTTTGAAACCCCGTATTTTACTTGTATGCGTGTGGGGTGTGATTCTGAGGGATGTTACATTGTTAGGGTATGCCCTTAAGGCTAATGTTTGAGGCCTTGGGATTGTAACAGTATCATGTATAAACTCTTATGTTTATAAAGGCAATGGTTGTTATTCAGGTTGTTACATTGTCTGCTGCAATGAGCGTACTTCTGAATAATGTCTCTATGATGTTCAGCTAGGCTGACATGCAGTAAAGTCCTTAGTCGAGATATCTTGGTGAACATGAGACAGCCCTGATATGATTGAGACTAATATGTATTATAATCTTATAGGATGCTTCGAGCATGGAATAAGATGTAGACTCATGGGTACATTGGATGTACTAGACAGACCCTACTAGGTTATTCAATTGCTTGTCACAATGTGAATAATCCTTGATTGCAACAAGTGGCACATGTCCTCTGACTTGAGATCACTTGTGTTTCTAAATGATGATTGTCATTGTTTTGAGGTAGTTCAATATCATTTGAAACATAATGGTTATAGACTATCTTGGATGGTGAGCTTGAGTCATGTTAGGTCACTAGTGATAGCTATAGGATTGCCGTCTCCTTCATTGGAGTGTGATGTTCTAAAGGGGCCCCCTGGATGAGATGATTGAGAAAGTGTATGGCCATACCCAGATGACTATGTTCATCTGATCTAATCATGCTCATCATATTGGAGTTACAAGCTTGGCAGGCTTATCCAATAAAGAACATCCAGTGGCAAAGGAATCATGTATGCCTAGTGAGTTGATTCACACTTGTGCTGTTGTTTGGGTGTAGTCTTGGAAGACTCTTTCCTTTATATCGGGAGACAGTGATGTGTTGCTAGATACCCCTCTCTGATCGTGATAACGTAAGTTATCGTTACCGACATTTAAGGAAACCCTCAGGGTCGCACAATTTGATGATATGGCTTACTTAAGTCAGATCGTGTGGACTGAATTGTTTTGGGTTCAGTTTAAAGTGAATTAATCTCTGATTGTGAGTGAGATCTGGTCTGATCATGTTTGATTGATTAGAGCTTGAGATCGGTAAGCTTCGATCGAGAGATTGGATGCTAGATCAGTGAGATCAGAAGCATCAAGAGATCAACGGTTAGATCTGGACCCTTGGGGTTTAATTGAGATCTAGACTGGATTGCTTGGGTTAATTGGTCTTGGACCAAACCGAAATGAACCAGCTCATCAAGTGAGCGTGTGGTTCAAATGGAGAGGAGTTTGCGATTGGGGTAAACCCATGATCGCATGTGAGGGAGTGGATTTCTATTTTTAGAAAGCATGATCACTTACGTGACCACGCCTCATGTTGCTCGCCTCTTCACGCCTTTGTCGCCTCTTGTGATTTCGAGAGTTTTTGCATTCTCGTGTAAAAAGAGTGGACGACAAGAGGAGAAAGTTTTTTCGCCAAGCAAGGAGATCATCTTCCTTTTTCATACGACAAGAACCTCTTGGAACCTTGCTAGCACAAGGAGCACCAAGGGAGTAGGCGGCTTCTTCATCTTGTGTGCGCATCCTCTGGAGGAGACCCCTGTCGATCTCTTCTTCCTCGACATCATACAAACAATGGCCATGGTATGATCATTGTTGTTCTAAGTTGATCATATAATACATGCTATGCGATCCTAGGAAACCCTAGATTCCGCCCATGCAAATTCATATCTGCGCATGTCTTAGGGTTTCGCCCCCCCCCCCCCCCTTTGTGGGGACTTTCAGCAAGTCCTCTCTTGATCTCTGGCTTTAGACCATTTTTGAACCTACTCAGGGTAAACATTGGGTATTCATCCATTTCACTTCTCAACAAAAGTTCATCAAACTCTACCATGTACTCTTCTACAGTTGAGTTTCCTTGGGTAAGGCCACTAGTTTGGTCGAGAAGCTTATTGTGAAAGATTAGAGGAACATACTTTTCTCTCAGTCTAGTGTTCATCTCTTCCCATCTTGTAATGGGGGGTTGTCTAGACCTATGCAGGCTTCTTTCTACATTGCTCCAATAGAGTCTAGCAGAACCTTCAAGAAGGCATTTGGTAAACCTAACCTTAGAGTGCTCGGGCATCATACTCCATTCGAAGTATTGCTCGAGTTTGGTTGCCCAGTCTAAGTAATTTCTGGGATCAAGGGATCCATTAAAAGTGGGCGGGTTAAGCTTCACAGCATGTGTGTAGTCATCCCTAGGTCGAGGGTTGTGATGGTTTTGGACAGGGTGTCCTTCCCAATCAAAGTTTTGGGGATTGTTCCTAGGGTTGTTCCTTGGGGTTTGATGCCTTTGCATAGGTTCTAAAGGATCTCTAGAGTGGTGTTCACTAGGTGGGCGGCTAGGAGATCTACTCCTATTAGACTCTTCTATCGCTTGCACCTTATCGTTGAGTTGATTTAGGTTTGTGTCTACATTGTCCATCCTTTGAGTTAAAGCTGCAATCATCTCAGCTAAGGTTTCCAAGGTCATGGGTTGGGTACTTTGAGCCTTAGATCGGGTTTGCATGGTTGATTTTGAAAAAGGATTTATAGAAAAAAATATAGGGCTACTAGATAGGATACTGTTGGTGTATATGCCCTAAGACCTAGTTTTGGTCCATTATGTACTACTTGACTTTGATATTTATATATCATTCTGGCATTGTCGTTATCTATGTTTGTTTACATCTGCGCATATGTACTAACATGATAATGTCCTTGGAGACAGATTGGATTTGTGCTCGAACTATAGTCCCCAGTCGATGTACCTTAGTGGATATGGAATAGCTATGGTAGTTGTGAGACTGGTATGTGGGCTGGTTAGGCACGTGGTGCTAACGCAGACACATGGGTATATCATTGGAGGATATACTAGATAGACCCACTGTGAGGCTATGACTTGGTGTCATGAGTTATCCTCACAAGTGACAGGAGATGCATTGATCCCTTGACTTGAGGTCATTGATCATTCTATATGGTTAAGGACTTGCTTTGATACAACCTAACACCTTGCCCTAGTTGGGAGGTCATAACGGTTGTCATTGAGCATGTCACGACCCATATAAGAAGGTCAATGAACAGACAAAGGATTTGCCCCTTCCTTAGGGAAGTATGATATCCATGGAGCTCCTCTATGGATCTATGACTGAGAGTGTATGGCCATACCTAGGTGAGAACCTGTTTTAGTCATAGCCATGTGATTGGGTGAAAACAAGTGGTGACACACTTGTCCAATCGGATATCAGTTCGGCAAAGAGACTGTAATGCATCTGTACCTAGTTGCGATGATGGGGATGTCGATGTCGATATCCATTCCAATGACCTGGGTAGCAGCGATGCACTGCTAGGTGCCACTCACTGCTTGTGGTGACCTTTGGTCAACACTGCCAGCGTCAGAGGAACCTACAGGGTCACACACCAAGACACTCGAGTTCTCGTATTGATCGGGAAGCCTTATGATCGAGTTATAGGATAACTCGGATCTATTTTGGAGATTTCATCAGCGCCAATGGGCCTGATGAGATGGAAGAAACTTATTGAAGCCAACTTCTATTTTTGGCATATTGGCCGAATTAACCATGGTTAGCCTCATTTGACCATGGGTTAAGTTGGATTGGATCCAATCGCTTGGTTAACATGACTAATGGTCTTTGGGCTAGGCCCATTGCTAAGTTGGGCTCACTAATAAGTTGTCATGAAGAGAAGAAGGGCTAGAAGGGTATAATGGGGGCAAATCTTCTCCCCTAGGCACCTATGGGCATAATGGGGAGAAGTGGCACAATTTGATTCATAAGGAAGCAATTGGCGCCTCCCCCCTTTATCCCTTATGGTATGAATGCTTCTATGGCATTGCTTGGGGCGCAAGGCAAGGCCTTGGCGAACAAAGAAAGGCATGGGCACAAAAGGAATGGTTGAATGAGAATTATGGAAATGTCTTGGAGACTTTCCTTACCCCAAACCTTCTCATCCTAGCCGCCCACTTGTCTTGATCCTAGCCTTTCACAAACCACCTCTTGCCCTATAAAAGAGCACATAGCCGTCCCCTCTTGAAAGTGACAATTCATTGGAGGCATAAGCAATAGAGAGGGGCGAAAGCTTGGAGGCTCTTGGCACAACTTCTCTTCCTCCAACATCTAGCCGCAAGCACAAGTCTTCTTCTCCTCCTCTTGGCGCAAGAAGGACTTGGACTTGGCGACTACTTCTCCTCTCCTTCTTCTTGGCGCATACACCTTGGAGGTAGAGTAGAGTTGAAGAGGGAGAACATAAGGCTTGAATCTTCTTCCCGAGGCTAGCACCAAGCGCGGAAGAAGAGAGCTCAAGGAGTCCGTGTGTGTGAGACTGCAGAGGGCAAACACATGGGCGCCTATCTCAACATCGGCATCTCTTTCCTCGCTTAAGGTACTTTCTATCACATCGTGTCGATCCCCTCGCTTGACGATCCGCACTGGGTTTTTGGGACTGGCCTGTTTCGGGGACATTCTTCCGCTGTGCAATGTCTATAACTCAAAATTGTAAAATGTCCCCGGGGTTTCCCAACAGTGGTATCAGAGGGGCTTGCGAGCCTCGAACGATGTTTTTCATGCTTTTTGATGCTCACATGCCATGATGTAATTTTAGTAAATTGCATATGCCATGATCATATGATTTTTCTTAAAGTAGAAAAATTAAAGTTTCTTTCTCCTATCCTCTTTGTCAATTTCTTTTGGATTTTTGGATTATTTTTCTTGGTCGATTTAAGATCAAAGGCGCACGTGATTTTGTCAAGTAGGACGGGAATTGTGTCTTCGGACTGGCCGAGTCTCTTGATCTGACAAAATTGCCAGCCGAAAGGATCCATAAAATCACCTTGAAAATTGATCGCAAATAACTAAAAGATTTGTGATAAAAGGATGAGGAAAAGAGACTTGTTTTATGAGAAACTAAAATAGAAGTTTTCTAGGTTTTTCATGAGCATGTAGAATTGCATGAGTAAGTGCCTTGAATGTGCATGGTGTTGTGATCATGAGTCAAGCCCCTTGCATGCCTGTGTTGTATCCTTGTGAGGCCTGCATGCCGCTTATCTTTTTGCTTTTAATTAAGACAAAGATTAGGGGCGCATCCACTTGGAGCATGCTGCATGGTGGCGCATCTTGGATGATGGCGAAATAAGCACCATTGCTTGGCTTGGTGGCGCATGGGCGCAAGATGCATTGGCCGAGCCCTTTGGGCTTGTGAGCTATACCTCTTGTGCTCGCTAAATAGCGCATCTTGCTTGAAGGAGGACCTTGGAGCCAACCTTGAAGATCAAGCTAGAGGTCAGCTAGGTTAGGTCTTGTTTTGGAGCTTGAATCCTAGGTCAAGAGTTGAACCCCTTCTTGGCATGGGTCAGTTCAATGTCTTGAATGGGCTATGATCACATCATCCCTTTACTGCTTTATTTTCTAGAGCTAAAAGCATGCCTGTAATGTTTTATTGTTATGCTATCACTATAGGATTGCATGCTTGTAATGTTAGGCATAAGATAAAACTGAGCTAATGAGACCTCAAAAACCCTCACTTAAATATCAAGTCTAGTAGCCTTCTAATGTGTAGCCCTCATCAAGCTATCGATCAGTGGTGTTGTGAACTGTTTCCCACCCTCGTGGGACACACCCACTTATCTTTAGAAGGTGTGTGGTGGCAATAGTTTCCCCAGTCCGTTTTAACCAGGCGCGCCTTCGCAAGGAAACCGTTGGCCCTGGGCATGACGATTAGGAATGGACTTGACTAGAATTTCATATGTGCTAGGCACATGATGAAACTCTAGAGGCATCATTGAGGTTGGGATTTCATGCTGTATCTAGCCCTCGCTAGACATGAAATGCTTAGACTGTCTCAATAAGGGGAATTGCTTAGAGCAATCAGCCGGCGCGCCCACCTTAGGAAACATGGGTTACTTTGTGCATCTCATCCCACCCTCGTGGGACGCAAAGCCTCATGTGAAATAAGGATCTCATCTCACTAGGAAGTCTTAAACTTCCCGATTGACTTTGTGGGTTGTCAATTCGAATTTAAAATAGTGGGAGCAGTAATCATTTAAAACAAGTCCAGTTTAAATGATTCGAAGTAGTACTAATCTGCTGTTTCTTGGTTATTGTAGAACAATGGCTGTGAACAATGGCAGATGGTCACTGCGATCTACCCTGGAAAGGGATAAGTTGGTTGGATCCAACTTAAAAGATTGGTATATGAACTTGAGAATTGTGCTCAAGCTCGAGAGGAAGCTATATGTCCTTGAGAAGCCAATTCCTGAGCCACTTCCATGCTTGGCATCAACGTCTGAGAAGGATGCTTATGATAAGCATCAAGCTGACACTTTGGAGGTTGCACAATTGATGCTAACCAACATGTCGCCCGAGCTTAGAGGGCAATATGAATCTAAGAGTGCCTCTGAAATTATTTCTAATCTAAGGCAGCTCTTCGATGCATTGGTTGAGCTCAACCCTCCTAAAGTAGACATTCAGTGTGTTGAGCCCAAAGGCTTAACTAAGACATTGAAGATAAAGATTGAAAGAGTCAGGAATAACAAATGCTACTCATGTGGAGAACCACCTCACATGATAAAGGCCATAGTACGACTTCAGAATGAGAAGAAGAGAGGCAAAGCTTCATCTTCATGCTCAGGCATCTATGTTATAGAAGTCAACCTTTCTACTTCTATATCATGGGTATTGGATACCGCATGTGGGGCTCATATTTGTACAAATATGCAGGGGCTCAAGAAAAGTAGATCGGTGCGGAATGGAGAGATTGACCTACGCATTGAAAACGGGGCACAGGTTGCTGCTGTTGCTGTAGGCGTTTTGACTCTCTCCTTGCCTTCTAGACTTCAATTAGAACTAGATAATTGCTTTTGTGTACCTTCACTTACTAAGAACATTGTATCCATTCCTTGCTTAGCAAAGAAGGGATTTAAGTTTCAAATAAATAAGAACTCTTGTTCTTTTTCATTTGCAAATATGTTCTATGGGAAGGGTACTTTGTGCAATGGTCTATATATCTTGGATATGGAAAGTTCTATTTGTAACATAAGTAACAAAAGGACCAAACTAAGTGGTTCAATTGGTGCTTTCCTATGGCACTGTCGATTAGCCCATATAAACAAGAATCGCATCCAATAACTCCATGCAAATGGATTGTTAGATTCAAGTTCCTTGGAGGAATTTGATACTTGTGAACCTTATTTATTAGTGAAAATGACAAAGGCGCCCTTCACCAAGATTGGTGAGAGGGTAGGAGGTTTATTGGATCTCATACATACTGATGTGTGTGGATCTTTCAATAAACAAGCCAGAGGAGGGTACAACTACTTCATTACCTTCACTGATGACTTCAGTAGGTATGGCTATATCTACTTAATGAGACATAAATCTGAGTCCTTTGAGAAATTCAAGGGGTTCAAGAATGAAGTAGAGAACCAGCTTGGAAGATCCATTAAAGCTCTTCGATCAGATCGAGGTGGAGAGTACCTGAGCGGTGAGTTCTTTGACTATCTGAGAGAGTGTGGGATAATATCCCAACTCACTCCTCCTGGAACACCTCAATGGAATGGTGTGTCTAAAAGGAGAAATCGAACTTTATTGGATATGGTTCGATCTATGATGAGTCATGCAACTCTACCTCCATCATTCTGGGGGCATGCACTAGAAACAGCTTCTCTGATACTAAATAATGTTCCATCTAAGAGTGTCTCCAAAATACCATACGAGATGTGGAGTGGGAGACGCCCTAATCTCACTTTTATCAAGATCTGAGGATGTGAGGCTTATGTCAAACGTCAGCATTCTAGCAAGCTAGAACCTAGATCTGATAAATGTGTGTTTGTGGGGTATCCTAAGGAAACTAAAGGATACTACTTCTATGTCCCAACCGAGAACAAAGTTTTTGTTGCTCGGGGTGATGTCTTTCTAGAGAAAGAATTTCTCATGAAAGAAGTTAGTGGGAGGAAGTTTGACTTGGATGAGGTCCAAGTGCAAGCACAAGACAAAGAGATGGAATCTGAGCCACCTGCACCGGTTGCTAGCCAACCTGAGGCTCAGACACAGGTCCCGCGTAGGTCTGGGAGAATTCGTCGTGCACCTGAAAGGTATGGGTCGCTGCCGACCCAACACGATGGGATCTTCATCATTGAGGATGAACCCAGAACCTATGATGAGGCGGTCAGTGGACCGGACTTCGAGAGATGGCTTGACACCATGCGATCCGAGATGCATTCCATGTCAGCTAACCAAGTCTGGGATTTGGTTGAGCTGCCTGATGGGGTAAAACCCATAGGGTATAAATGGGTCCTCAAGATGAAGACAGACATGGATGGCAATATAGTTACCTATAAGGGTAGACTAGTGGCTAAAGGATTTAAACAAGTCCACGGGGTGGACTATGATGAAACCTTCTCGCCAGTTGCCATGTTCAAATCCATTCGGATTCTGCTTGCTATAGCTGCATATCATGACTATGAGATATGGCAGATGGATGTGAAGACAGCGTTCCTTAACGGGAAGCTGACTGAGGATGTGTATATGTCACAACCTGATGGCTTCATCCATCCTGCAGAGGCTAATAAGGTCTGCAGGCTAAAGAGATCCATTTATGGATTAAAGCAAGCATCTCGAAGTTGGAATCTTTGATTTGATGAAACCGTGAAAAATTATGGCTTTATGAAAAGCGAGGATGACGCCTGTGTATATAGAAAATTCAGTGGGAGCTTGGTGATTTTTCTGGTCTTGTATGTTGATGACATACTGCTCATCGGAAACGACATCCCTAGTCTTCAAGCTGTGAAGACATGGTTGGGGAAGTGTTTCGAGATGAAAGACTTAGGGGAGGCCGCCTATATTCTAGGCGTAAGGATCTACCGGGATAGATCCAAGAGGCTCCTGGCCCTTAGTCAGAGTATCTACATTGATAAGGTCCTGGAGAGGTTCAACTTGGAGCAATCCAAGAAAGGATACCTTCCAGTAAGACATGGTCTTACTCTCTCAAAGAGCCAGTGTCCTACAACACAGGCTGAGAGGGATGACATGAGTCGAATTCCTTATGCTTCGGCAGTAGGATCAATCATGTATGCAATGTTGTGTACTAGACTAGATGTGGCATATGCTGTAATCATAACCAGCCGATACCAATCCAATCCAGGTCTTCAGCACTGGGTGGCTGTAAAGAACATCCTAAAGTATCTGAGAAGAATTAAGGATTTATTCTTGGTCTATGGGGGACAGTAAGAGCTCAGTATGCAGGGCTATACTGATGCATCGTTCCAGTCTGACCCTAACGACTTTAGATCGTAGGCCGGCTATATGTTCAAGATAAATGGAGGCGCTGTATGCTGGAAGAGCTTCAAGCAATCCACCATAGCAAATTCTACAACCGAGGCTGAGTATGTGGCCGCTTCTGAGGCAGCCAAGGAAGCTGTTTGGATAAGGAAGTTCTTATGTGATCTTCAAGTGGTCCCTAGTGCAATGGATCCCATTGAACTCTACTGTGACAATAATGGAGCAATTGCACAAGCAAAGGAACCACGGTCTCATCAAAGATCCAAACACATACTCAGAAGATTTCACCTGATCAGAGAGATCATTGACAGAGGTGATGTCAAGATTAGCAGAGTTGACACAGAGAACAATCTGGCAGACCCATTGACCAAGGATTTGGAGCAGCAGAAGCATGATGGTCACGCTAGAGATATGGGGTTGAGATTCCTCAACTTCTAGGTCTTAGTGCAAGTGGGAGATTGTTGGTGTATATGCCCTAAGACCTAGTTTTGGTCCATTATGTACTACTTGACTTTGATATTTATATATCATTCTGGCATTGTCGTTATCTATGTTTGTTTACATCTGCGCATATGTACTAACATGATAATGTCCCTGGAGACAGATTGGATCTATGCTCGAACTATAGTCCCTAGTCGATGTACCTTAGTGGATATGGGACAGCTATGGTACTTGTGAGACTGGTATGTGGGCTGGTTAGGCACGTGGTACTAACGCAGACACATGGGTATATCATTGGAGGATATACTGGATAGACCCGCTGTGAGGCTATGACTTGGTGTCATGAGTTATCCTCACAAGTGACAGGAGATGCATTGATCCCTTGACTTGAGGTCATTGATCATTCTATATGGTTAGGGACTTGCTTTGATACAACCTAACACCTTGCCGTAGTTGGGAGGTCATAATGGTTGTCATTGAGCATGTCACGACCCATATAAGAAGGTCAATGGACAGACAAAGGATTTGCCCCTTCCTTAGGGAAGTATGATATCCATGGAGCTCCTCTATGGATCTATGACTAAGAGTGTATGGCCATACCCAGGTGAGAACCTGTTTTAGTCATAGCCATGTGATTGGGTGAAAACAAGTGGTGACACACTTGTCCAATCGGATATCAGTTCGGCAAAGAGACTGTAATGCATCTGTACCTAGTTGCGATGATGGGGGTGTCGATGTCGATATCCATTCCAATGACCTGGGTAGCAGCGATGCACTGCTAGGTGCTACTCACTGCTTGTGGTGACCTTTGGTCAACACTGCCAGCGTCAGAGGAACCTACAGGGTCACACACCAAGACACTCGAGTTCTCGTATTGATCGGGAAGCCTTATGATCGAGTTATAGGATAACTCGGATCTATTTTGGAGATTTCATCAGCGCCAATGGGCCTGATGAGATGGAAGAAACTTATTGAAGTCAACTTCTGTTTTTGGCATATTGGCCGAATTAACCATGGTTAGCCTCATTTGACCATGGGTTAAGTTGGATTGGATCCAATCGCTTGGTTAACATGACTAATGGTCTTTGGGCTAGGCCCATTGCTAAGTTGGGCTCACTAATAAGTTGTCATGAAGAGAAGAAGGGCTAGAAGGGTATAATGGGGACAAATCTTCTCCCCTAGGCGCCTATGGGCATAATGGGGAGAAGTGGCACAATTTGCTTCATAAGGAAGCAATTGGCGCCTCCCCCCTTTATCCCTTATGGTATGAATGCCTCTATGGCATTTCTTGGGGCGCAAGGCAAGGCCTTGGCGCACAAAGAAAGGCGTGGGCACAAAAGGAATGGTTGAATAAGAATTATGGAAATGTCTTGGAGACTTTCCTTGCCTCAAACCTTCTCATCCTAGCCGCCCACTTGTCTTGATCCTAGCCTTTCACAAACCACCTCTTGCCCTATAAAAGAGCACCTAGCCATCCCCTCTTGAAAGTGACAATTCATTGGAGGCGTAAGCAATAGAGAGGGGCGAAAGCTTGGAGGTTCTTGGCGCAACTTCTCTTCCTCCAACATCTAGCCGCAAGCACAAGTCTTCTTCTCCTCCTCTTGGCGCAAGGACTTGGACTTGGCGACTACTTCTCCTCTCCTTCTTCTTGGCGCATACACCTTGGAGGTAGAGCAGAGTTGAAGAGGGAGAACATAAGGCTTGAATCTTCTTCCCGAGGCTAGCACCAAGCGCGGAAGAAGAGAGCTCAAGGAGTCCGTGTGTGTGAGACTGCAGAGGGCGAACACGTGGGCGCCTATCTCAACATCGACATCTCTTTGCTCGCTTAAGGTACTTTCTATCACATCGTGTCGATCCCCTCGCTTGACGATCCGCACTGGGTTTTTGGGACTGGCCTGTTTCGGGGACATTCTTCCGCTGTGCAATGTCTATAACTCAAAATTGTAAAATGTCCCCAGGGTTTCCCAACAGATACAATAGCCAATTATGAAAATCCTTTCGTCTCAAACAACCTAGTTCCAAAATCGCCTAGAAGTTAGAAAATTAAGTTTTGAAGGCTTAAAAATTCTAATCTAGGAACCTGGCTCTGATACCAAGATGATGTAGGGGTAGATCACAAGCATGCAAACAACGAGTTTCAAAAATATTTTTGGTATTATCACAAACTAGAAAACCGATTTAACTAACGAAGTTGGAAAATAATGTTTTTGTATTTTTAAATAGGGAAAACTGAATATTAACTACTTACAAGAAAGAAATGACAATAACTTAAAGAAGACTCACCTTGCGGTCCTTGAGAATAGAAGGACCGTACTTCCCGTTCTTCACTGGTCCTACTCTGATGGAAGGTGCAGGTTACACACAGGGCATTCAGCAACCCCACACAGGCATGGGTGAGTTATAAAGCAAATTAAAAACTCAACAATACTTAAAGTCAAGAGGGAGGCTAATCCTCCAAGTTCTCTTGCTAACAAAGTAATGGACTATCTAAGAAGGGAAGATTAAGAGGGAGGGATGCGCCAAGCTTCCTTGTGCCAATTCCTACAAAGACCCAAATATGTGTAGTAAGGTGCTCTTAGAAACTTAATGGAAGAAAACACAAGAAGAAAGAATACTCATCTTGTAGGATTGCCTTGAAGAGATCCAAGAGGGGTATCCTAATCCTTGCGCCATCTTGAGTTTGTGCTCTTGTCTTCATGGAACTAGCCTTGGCCTTGATTGATGAAGGAAGGGTGAAGAGGTGAAGAGGAGATACTTGGCTCTTAGGAGAAGAGAAGAGGGAAGAAGAGGTGTGGGCGACACAAGCACCCTAGGCGACACAAGCACCCATAGTTTGACTAGGAAACTATTCAACAATATATTCAACAATGCTATGCGCATGATGCAATGGGGATACATTTATAGGCAGCTTAAGGATGAGGATAAGATGAGGGCAAGGTGGTCATTGGCCCCTTGCGCCCCTTACATAATTGGAGAATAATTCAAAATGGAGGCAAGGCATTAAGTGGGCTGATCTTGTTGCCTTCTTTGGATGGCTGAAATGGTAAGTCTTGAATTCGAAATGGTTGGCTTCCTTGGAGGTGTTGGCGCATATGAGGGAGAGTTTGAATTTTGAAAACCTTCCTTGTTGTCTTGGGCGGCAATGAGAAGAAGGAAAGAAGTCTTCCCCTAATTGTGGATCTTGATGGCGCAACTCCTTGATTTGTGGATCTAGATGGGCGCCTCCTTGAATTGTGAATCTAGATGAGCCTTGCTTGATTTGTTGTTTGTAGATGGCACAAATCCTTCCATGGGCTGGCCTCTCTTCAATTGGTAGGGAATAATTGAAGTGGAGCTTGATGTTGAGTTGAGTTAGAAGTCTCCCTTTGAACTACTTTGAAGTGAACCTTCCAAAATGGGAGCTAGCTTCTTGGAGTGTGGTGAGCTAGCTGATTTATATCCCTTGAGCTGAATATTAATGTATCCAAACTACATGCACTAACCTACCATGACATTACAATGCACAACCTACCAACAACATTCATAAAAGTAAACTACATGATAGACTTTGGGGTGGAACTAACCTATCATGCCATGCAATGCAAATAAGGAAAGTACTGAAAAGGAAAGTGGACTCTAAGTGAAGCCATACCAGATGGGCTTCCTCCAAGCCCTAGTGGATCTTCTAAGAGCTGTGTTAGGCCCTCCATCAGACACTGGCTCTTTGAGAGAGTAAGGCCATGTCTCACTGGAAGGTACCCTTTCTTGGATTGCTCCAAGTTGAACCTCTCCAGGACCTTATCAATGTAGGTACTCTGACTAAGGGCTAGGAGCCTCTTGGATCTATCCCTGTAGATCCTCACGCCTAGGATATAGCCGGCCTCCCCTAAGTCTTTCATCTCAAAATACTTCCCTAACAAAGTCTTCATAGCTTGAAGACTAGGGATGTTGTTTCCGATGAGCAGTATGTCATCGACATACAAGACCAGAAAAGTCACCAAGCTCCCACTGAATTTTTTGTATACACAGGAGTCATCTTCGCTTTTGATAAAGCCATAATCTCTCATAGCTTCATCAAATCAAAGATTCCAACTTCGAGATGCTTGCTTTAATCCATAGATGGATCTCTTTAGCCTGCAGGCCTTATTGGCCTCTGCAGGATGGATGAAGCCATCAGGTTGTGTCATATACACATCCTCAGTTAGCTTCCCGTTAAGGAACGTTGTCTTCACATCCATCTGTCATATCTCATAGTCATGATATGCAGCTATAGCAAGCAGAATCCGAATGAATTTGAACATGACAACTGGCGAAAAGGTTTCATCATAGTCCACCCCGTGGACTTGTTTGAATCCCTTAGCCACTAGTCTACCTTTATAGGTAACTACGTTGCCATCCATGTCTGTCTTCCTTTTGAAGACCCATTTACACCCTATGGGTTTTACCCCATCAGGTAGCTCAACCAAATCTCACACTTGGTTAGCTGACATGGAATCCATCTCGGATCACATGGCATCAAGTCATCTCTCGGAGTCCGATCCACTGACCGCCTCATCGTAAGTCCTGGGTTCATCCTCAATGATGAATATCCCATCGTGTTGGGTCGGCAGCGACCCATACCTCTCAGGTGCACGACGAGTCCTCCCAGACCTACGTGGGGCCTGTGTCTGAGCCTCAGGTTGCCTAGCAACCGGTACAGGTGGCTCAGGTTCCATCTCTATGTCTTGTGGTTGCACTTGAACCTCGTCCAAGTCAAACTTCCTCCCACTAACTTCTTTCATGAGAAATTCTTTCTCTAGAAAGATAGCACCCTGAGCAACAAAAACTTTGTTCTCGGTGGGAACATAGAAGTAGTAACCCTTAGTTTCCTTAGGGTACCCCACAAACACACACTTATCAGATCTAGGTTCTAGCTTGCTAGAATCCTGACATTTGACATAAGCCTCACATCCCCACTCCATACCTCGTATGGAATCTTTGAGACACTCTTAGATGGAATGTTATTCAGTATCAGAGAAGTCGTTTCTAGTGCATGTCCCCAGAATGAGGGAGGTAGAGTTGCATGACTCATCATACATCAAACCATGTCCAACAAAGTTTGATTTCTCCTTTCAGACACACCATTCCATTGGGGTGTTCCAAGAGGAGTAAGTTGGGATAAAATCTCACACTCTCTCAGATAGTCCAGAAACTCACCACTCAGGTACTCTCCACCACGATCTGATCGAAGAGCCTTAATGGATCTACCAAGCTGGTTTTCTACTTCATTCTTGAACTCCTTGAATTTCTCAAAGGATTCAGATTTATGTCTCATTAAGTAGACATAACCATACCTACTGAAATCATCAGTAAAGATAATGAAGTAGTTGTGCCCTCCTCTGGCTTGTTTATTGAATGGCCCACACACATCACTATGTATGAGATCCAACAAACCTCCTGCCCTCTCACCAATTTTGGTGAAGGGTGCCTTTGTCATTTTCCCTAATAAACAAGGCTCACATGTATCAAATTCCTCCAAGGAACTTGAATCTAACAACTCATTTGCATGGAGTTGTTGAATGCGATTCTTGTTTATATGGGCTAATCGACAATGCCATAGGAAAGCACCAACTGAACCACTCAGTTTGGTCCTTTTATTATTTATGTTACAGATAGAGTTATCCTTGTCTAACACATATAGATCATTGCACAAAGTACCCTTCCCATAGAACATATTTGCAAATGAAAAAGAACAAGAGTTCTTATTTATTTCAAACTTAAATCCCTTCTTTGCCAAACAAGGAATGGATATAATGTTCTTAGTAAGCAAAGGTACATAATAGCAATTATCTAACTCTAATAGAAGTCCAGAAGGCAGGGAGAGAGTCAAAACTCCTACAGCAACAGCAGCAACTTGTGCCCCGTTTCCAACTCGTAGGTCATGTTGGGGTATGCCCTTAAGGCTAATGTTTGAGGCCTTGGGATTCTTTCAGTATCATGTATAAACTCTTATGTTTATAAAGGCAATGGTTGTTATTCAGTTTATTACATTGTCTGCTGCAATAAGTGTGCTTCTGAATAATGTCTCAATGCTGTTCAGCTTGGCTGACATGCTGTAATGTCCTTAGTCGAGATATCTTGGTGAACATGAGACAGCCTTGATATGATTGAGACTAATATGTGTTCTAATCTTATAGGATGCTTCGAGCATGGAATAAGATGTAGACTCATGGGTACATTGGATGTACTGGACAGACCCTACTAGGATATTCAATTGCTTGTCACAATGTGAATAATCCTTGTTTGCAACAAGTGGCACATGTCCTCTGACTTGAGATCACTTGTGTTTCTAAATGATGATTGTCATTGTTTTGAGGTAGTTTAATATCATTTGAAACATAATGGTTATAGACTATCTTGGATAATGATCATGAGTCAGGTTAGGACACTAGTGATAGATATAGGATTGCCGTCTCCTTGTTTGGAGTGTGATGTTCTAAAGGGGCCCCCCTGAATGAGATGATTGAGAAAGTGTATGGCCATACCCAGGTGACTATGTTCATCTGATCTAATCATGCTCATCATATTGGAGTTACAGGTTTGACACGCTTGTCCAATAAGAACATCCAGTGGCAAAGGAAACATGTATGCCTAGTGAAGTGGATTCACACTTGTGCTGTGGTTTGGGTGTAGTCTTGGAAGACTCTTTCCTTTATATCGGGAGATAGTGATGTGTTGCTAGATACCCCTCACTGATCGTGATAACGTAAGTTATCGTTACCGATATTTAAAGGAAACCCTCAGGGTCGCACAATTTGATGATATGGCTTACTTAAGTCAGATCGTGTGGACTGAATTGTTTTGGTTCAGTTTAAAGGAGTTTAAACTCTGATTGTAAGTGAGATCTGGTCTGATCATGTTTGATTGATTAGGGCTTGAGATCGGTAAGCTTCGATCGAGAGTAGTGATGCTAGATCGGTGAGATCAAAAGCATCAAGAGATCAACGGTTAGATCTTGAACCATTGGTTCAATGAGATCTAGGCCAAGGCTTGGGCTGGTTTGATTTGGTCTTTGAACCAAATGCATCTAAACCAAATTGATTTGAACCGGTTCACTTATGTGAACGTATGGTTCAAAGGCAAGAGGAGTTTTCGATGGTTTAAGAGGAGGTTTTAAGTGAACTTAAAACTTGCTATTTTGGGAAGGCGTTTTGCTAGAGGAAAACGCTCCCACGTTCGAACGCCTCTCTAGCCTCTTCCTCTCTCGTCTTGGGTGCTCTTCACGCCAAGAGGAAAATTCGGCCAGCAAGGTCCTCTCTCTCAATCTCCTTCACGCGACAAGGGGCACTTGGAGATCCTTGCTAGCACAAGGAGCGACAAGAAGAAAGCTACTTCTCATCTTGTGTGCGCATCTTGTGGAGGAGACCCCTTTCGATCTCTTCTTCCAAGACGCCATTCGAACTAATAGCTATGGTATGAATCCTTTTCATCTATATAAGCTGTTGATGTTGATCATATGGCATGCAAAAGATCCTTATGAAACCCTAATTCCGCTGCCGAAAAGAATTTACATGCGCCACTTAAGGGTTTTGCTCCCCCTTGAAGGGGACTTTCAGGTCAATCTCTCCAGCCCGCACCGTTCTACTTTTCTTGAGCCCCTGCATATTTGTACAAATATGAGCTCCACATGCGGTATCCAATACCCATGACTTAGAAGTAGAAATGTTGACTTCTGTAACATAAATACTTGAGTATGAAGACGAGGCCTTGCCTCTCTTCTTCTCATTCTGAAGTCGCACCATGTCCTTCAACATGTGAGGTGGCCCTCCACATGAATAGCACTTATTGTTCCTGATCCATTCCATCTTTAATTTCAGATCCTTGGTTAAGCCTTTTGGCTCAACACTCTGAATTTCTACTTTAGGAGGATTGAGCCTAACCAATTCATCAAAGAGCTGCCTTAGATCAGAAATAATCTCAGAGGCACTCTTAGATTCATATTGCCCTCGAAGCTCGGGCGATATGTTGGTTAGCATCAATTGTGCAACCTCCAAAGTATCAGCTTGATGTTTATCATAAGCATCCTTCTCAGCCGCTAAGGCCAAGCATGGAAGTGGCTCAGGAATAGGCTGCTCAAGGACATAGAGCTTCCTTTCGAGCTTGAGCACAATTCTCAAGTTCATATACCAATCAATCAAGTTGGATCCAACCAACTTGTCCTTCTCAAGGATAGATCGCAGTGACTAACCGCTATTGTTCGATGTCATTGTTCTACAACAGTCAAGAAACAGCAGATTAGTACTACTTCAAATCATTTAAACTGGACTTGTTTTAAATGATTATGGCTCCCACTATTTTAATCGAATTGACAACCCACAAAGTCAATTGGGAAGTTTAAGACTTCCTAGTGAGATGGGATCCTTATTCCACATCAGGCTTCGCATCCCACGAGGGTGGGATGAGATGCACAAAGTAACCCATGCTTCCTAAGGTGGGCACGCCGGCCGATTGCTCCAAGCAATTCCCCTTATTGAGACAGTCTAGGCATTTCATGTCCAGTGAGGGCTGGATATAGCATGCAACCCTAACCTCTCAACGATGCCTCTAGAGCTCCACCATATGCCTAACATATGTGAAAATCTAGTCAAGTTCATTCCTAACCGTTATGCCCAGGGCCAACGAGTTTCCTTGCGAAGGCGCACCCGATTAAAACGGACTGGGGAAACCATTGCCACCACGCACTTTCTAAAGATAAGTGGGTGTGTCCCACAAGGGTAGGAAACAGTTCACAACACCACTGATCGATAGCTTAGTGAGGGCTACGCGTTAGAAGGCTACTATACTTGATATTTATTTATGAGGGTTTTTGAGGTCTCATCAGTTTTATCTTATGTCTAACATTACAGGCATGCAATCCTATAGTGATAACATAACGATAAAACAGGCATGCTTTAGTAGATATGGAAAGCAGTAAATGAATGATGTGATCATAGCCTATTCAAGACATTGAACCAACCCATGCCACAAGGAGGTTCAACTCTTGACCTAGGACTCAAGCCCCAAAGACAAGACCTAACCTAGCCGACCACTAATTTGATCTTTAAGGTTGGCTCCAAGGTCCTTCTTACCATGGTTTAGCTCTCAAACCCTAGAGGTGTCCCTCATGGGTTCGGCCAATGCCATGGGTCTTTCTCCATAGATGATGTGCCACTATGCAAGGAGCCAAGATGGCTAGCTCTCAAACCCTAGGGTTCGGCCATGCCATCTTGCGCCTCTCCTCCATGCGCCATCAAGCATGCATGCGCTAGGGTTCCATGTGATTGCGCCCCTAATCTTCTTCTTCTTATTACAAAAATAAAAGAAAAGAAAAGCGGCATGCGGGCCTCACAAAGATACATCACAGGGATGCAAAGGGGCTTGACTCATAATCACAACATTATGCACAAGCAAGGTATCTACACATGCAGTTCTACATGCTCATGAAAAACATAAAATCTGAAATTTTACTTTTTCATAAAACTAGTCTCTTTTCCTCATCTTCTTTTCACAAATCTCTTGGTTATTTGCAATTAATTTTCATGATGATTTCAAAGATCCTCTCGGCTGGTAATTTTGTCAGATCAAGAGACCCGGCCAGTCCGAAGACACAATGCCCGTCCTACTTGACAAAATCACGTGCGCCTTTGATCCTTAAACCATGCTAGAAGAATAATCCAAAGATCCAAAAGAAATTGAAAAGATGATAGGAACAAGAAACCCTAATTTTTCCTACTTTAGAAAAATCGTTTGCCATAAGAATATGCAATTTGCGAAAATTGTAAATATGGCATGTGAGCATGGAAAAGCATGAAAATACATCGTTCGAGTCTCGCAAGTCGCTTTGATACCACTGTTGGGAAACCCCGGGGATATTTTATAAAATTTCAGAGATGCAAATACATTGCGCAACGGAAGAATACCCCGAAATAGGCCAGTCCCAAAAACCTAGTGAAGATCGCATGCGAGGGAATCGACACGATGAGATAGAAAATATCTTATGAGCGATGTGAGGCTAATGTCGTAGTAGGCGCCCAAGCGTGTGCCCTCTGTAGTCTCACACACACGGATCACCTCGAGTCCTCTTCTTCCACGCTCGGTGCTAGCCTCGGGAAGAAGATCCAAGCCTTAGGTCACCTTCTTCTCAACTTGCGCCACCTCCAAGGTATATGCGCCAAGGTTGAAGAAGGAAGAGCGAGATGCCGCCAAGCACAAGTCAGACTTGCACCACCTTCAATAGAAGAAGCGCCAAGGATGAAGAAGAAGAAGTGCTTGCGGCTTGGTTGATGAAGAGATTCGCCAACTCCTCTTGATCCTCTTGCTCTCGCCCCTCCTCTTGTTCTCACGCCTTCAATAAGTTGTGTCTCATGAGAGGGGGCGGCTAGGGCTCATTATATAGAGCAAGGGGCGGTTAGAGTAGTGGCTAGGAGAAGAAGTAGGAATAGGATTATTTTAATGATTTAATTAAGTCCTAATCCAATTAGGATTCTAATTAATCATTTAAATAATCAAGTCCTAATCCAATTAGGACTCTAATTAATAATTTAAATAATCAGCCCTATTAAATAGGACTCCATACAATTATTTAAATTAATTAATTAAATAACCCACAAATAATTAATATCAAATTATATTAACCATATGTGTCGTAGGCGCCAACCCTAGTCTAACTAGGGTTAACCATGCGCCTACACATCCTTCTCCTTAAGCCCATTAAGCCCAACTTTTCAATGGGCCCAGCCCAATGTCCATTATGCATATTAACCAAGCCCTTGGATCCAATCCAATTTAACCCGAGGTCAAATTGGGCTAACCATGGTTAATATGCCGTAAATAGAAGTTGGCTCCAATAAATCTCTTCCATCTCATCAGGCCCATTGGCGCTGATGGAATCTCCAAAATAGATCCGAGTTATCCAATAACTCGATCATAAGGCTTCTCGATCAATACGAGAACTCGAGTATCAAGGTGTGCGACCCTGTAGGTTCCTCTGACGTTGGCAGTGCTGACCTAAGGTCATCACAAGCAGTGAGTGGCACCTAGCAGTGTATCGCTGCTACCCAAGTCATCGAAATGGATATCGACATTGAGATCCCCATTATCGCAAGTAGGTACCGATGCATTATAGTCTCTTTGCCGTACTGATATCCGATTGGACAAGTGTGTCACCACTTGTTTTTCATCCAATCTCATGGCTATGACTAAATCAGGTCTAACCTGGGTATGGCCATACACTTTCTGTCATAGATCCATAGAGGAGCTCCCTGGATATCAAGCTTCCCTTTGGAAGGGGCAAATCCTATGTCTGTCTATTGACCTTCTCATATGGGTCGTGACATGCTCAATGACAACCGTTATTACCCCCCAACTACGGTGAGGTGTTAGGTTGTATAAAAGCATGTCCCTAACCATATAGAATGGCCAATGACCTCAAGTTAAGGGATCAATGCATCTCCTATCACTTGTGAGGATAACTCGTGACACCAAGTCATTGCCTCATAGCGGGTCGGTCCAGTATATCTACCACTGATATACACATATGCCTGCGTTAGCACCTCGTGCCTAACCAGCCCATATACCAGTCTTACAAGTACCATAGCTGTCCCATATCCACTAAGGTACATTGACTAGGGACAATAGTTTGAGCACAGATCCAATCTGCTCCAGGGACATTATCATATAAGTACATATTCGCAGATGTAAACAAATAATGATAACGACAATGTCAGTATGATATAAATATCAATATCAAGTAGTACAAGTAACGGACCAGAATTAGGTCCTTAGGGCATATACACCAACAGTGTGTCCTCTGAATACTAAGTGTCTGTCATGTGATCGTCAGACTCTCCAACAACATCATCTCTAGCTGCCATCTGAAAATCTTCCAACTGGGTGCCATTGCATATCATAATCATGTTGCAGTGCTCCCTTGGATTTGCCTCTGGTTTAGAAGGAAGCTTCCCTAATAGCCTAGAGAACGAAGTAGCTTATTGAGCAATCTAGTTCTCAAGCATCTTTGAATAGGTGAACAAGGCATCCACTTTTGAGTTCAACTACCGAATGGATTCATCCACACTCTTATTTTGCTTTGATTGAGTGGTAACGAAATTTTCTAGCAATAATTCAAGATTGGACTTCTATAGTTGAGTAAACTGTCATTGTTGAAGTCCCTGTGGTTGCCTGAAGGTATGATAAGGGAACTGATTGCTGACTCTTCCCTATGGAGCCTGATTGTTGAAGTTTTGTGGAATCACCTGGTTTTGATTATTCTGGTAGGAGAAGTTGGTATGATTTCTCCACCCCGGATTGTAGGAACTTGGAAACGGATCATTCTAGTGCCTCTGATTGGAATTGCCTATAGTGTTAACCTGGTCCATAGACACATCAGAAGAAGAAGAAGAAGGCACCATTATCTGGCAGTTAGTACCACCGTGTCCAGGGTTTCCACAAAATTCACAAGGAATCGAATTTACAGATGATGCATGAAAGTTCAGTGAATTCAGTTGATGCTATAAAGAATCAACATTTGCTGCCAACGAACTCAACATATCTAAGTCATGCTTACCTCCTCCTCTTACCGGGGCGTTTCTCTCGCTCGTCCACTAGTAGTGATTAAGAGCCATGTCTTCGATCTGGTTCATCACATCATCTACATTCTTGTTCATTAATGCTCCACCTGTGGCGGCATCTATAGTTAAACGAGTGTTATACAAAAGAACATAATAAAAGGTATGCACTAATACCCATTTTTTGAGCCCGTGGTGCGAGCACATTCTTAAAAGCTTCTTATAATGGTCCCAAGCCTCGTACAGTGACTCCCTGTCCCTTTGGCTAAAATTAGTAATCTGGTTCCTCAATTGAGTAGTCTTGCTCGGTGGGAAGTATTTAAAGAGGAACACATGGGAAAACTAATCCCAAGTAGTGATAGAGCCTTGTGGGAGGGACTATAGCCATGCTCGTGCGCGGTCCCTTAGGGAAAAAAGGAAAGAGTCTTAAATGAATAGAATCAGATGTTACCACTTTAATTTTCAGGGTATCATAGTATTATAAGAAAATGGACAAATGAAGATTAGGGTTATCTTGTGGTGATTCGCTGAATTAGTTCTGCTGAACCATATGCACTAGGGCCGGCTTTCTCTCGAAATTGTTTGCTTCGACTACCGGTCGAGTAATGCTAGTGTGCAAACCCTGGACATTCGGTGCAGCAAAGTATGATTGAGTCGCGTCCTGTAGATTTGTTTGGATCGGCTTCCTCAAGCTGTTGATCCTGGATTTTCCTTTGAGCTCAAAAGGTTCTTTCGCTTTCTGGATCTTCTGGCATTAGGTTTCCTGTTCTAATATCCCTTAGCATAAACAGGATTTGTAAACCAGATAATAGCAATAGCTTGAAGTAAGGAAGAGGAATAGAACTATAGAAAAGGAACTACAACTAAAGTAAATAAAAACAAAAGAAAATGCATCTAGTCTATCAATTCTACGAATTAGTCGATATTGGCTATAGCTGGTTTCCCGACAACAGCGCTAAAAACTTTATAGGCTCACCACAAATGCATGGTTTCTATCGAAGTAGTAAAAGTTATCATCCCAAGGGAAGATGGTGTCAAGCACCGACTTTTTGCATTATTGATAGCTAGACAGCTTAAAATAGGAATTGAAAAGCTACACTAAGTCTAAAATGTCGAATAAAGAAATCAGCGACTAAATGAGAAATTATAGTTTAGAAAGGATCGGAACATCAGGTTTCACCACATTGAAGGATTTAATGTAAAACATCGAACAATCGAATTAAGAAACAGTAAACCGCTCAAGGCGATCAATCCTTTTGTACATATTACCTTCTCTCGAAATGTAATCCGATGTCTACCTAAGCTAATCTCCTACTCCCATGGCTTATTAGCTTAGGAAAGACCCAATGGGTTCTTTGATAAATCGTTAATCCTCGATTGACTTTGAATGACTCTCGTGGTTAAAAGTCACAAGTTTAAAATGGGAAAGTCGAGTGTTAAGATTCAACTCTCGGCTCTTCTCGTAATACTTAATAAATATAAAAAATTTATCCACACCATAAATACACAATAAGCACACCCAAATTAAATAATCAAATTTACTAAAAATATCATAGAGATTTATAACAATGTTTACAGTGAGAATTTGTTCAACGGGCTACGCCCGAATCCCGAAATAGGGTTTTACGCTAGAACATACATCATTTTACAATCAAAACCCTAGAAAATATGTTCGAAAGATGGGGAAATTACAATTCTTGGTTAGAGATGTTAGATCTTCAGTCGTATCTTGATAGCCCCAAAGAAAATCGATCAAACAACCTGTCGAATACAAAAATCACCCACTTTTTGCCCTAGTCACCTCTCTCGAAGAATCAAACCCTATAACCGCCCAAAATCTCAACTTTTATACCTTAATTGAATCCTCGGGCGATTAGGAAGGTCCCATGGAAATTTTATGGCTCTAGGACCATCGGATTTGGCGAGAAACCACTGGATGGTCGGGATGTGCGGACGCAGTCACGAGCGTGATGACGATCACGGGCTGGCCGTGATGACTTCATCGAATTGCAGGAAGGTCTTCATGGCCATGATGAACCGTGAAGAGATCGTAAAAATTCTGAAAGGAGATCACGCCCATGCAGAATGCCCGTGCATGCCTTGTCAAAAAATGTGCTGAAGTCCTTCATGGCCGTGATGACCAACACGGGCTGGCCATGATTACTTCACACAACTCTGCACTTGAAGGCCGAGATGATCACGGTCGTGATGGCCACCAAGGCCAAGCCATGATCTCTGGAGAAAATTCTAAAAAATCCCAAATTTGACATGTTACCTCGTTGTACTATGATGGTTGTACTATGATGAATCTTCCCATAACTTCAAATCTTCAAAATCTTCACGAAAATATAGGAAAATGACTTGCATTTCACAAACAATCAAAATATAGTGAAGATTCTGTACTTTTAGAGAAAAGATTCTAAACTAAGACATAAAACAAGACTTAAGCCTGCTGAATGTGTTAAAATGAGACTATAAATTATGTGAAAATAAGATACATAAAAATATCATAGACTTAAAATTTTGCTTATCCACAAACAAGTAAACTATCTGGAATAATCAGATATCAAGAAAATAGTATGTTTAAAGTATGTATACCACATAATGCACACAAACTCATTTCTTCACACTAATCCAAAGTAGAAGAAAGCGGAGTTGTTCACTTTTACCAAACCCCTTCTTTTCTCATGTTCTCCCCTTTTTATTTCTCTTTTTTTTTTATTTATCAACAGTGCCAAGTTGGATGAATGTTTTAGGATTCATCATCACTTCAGTACCACTGCCCTTTTTTCATCATTTTTTTAATAATGATGCAACCAGATTGAAGAGCAGATAACAAGGAATATAATAACCATGAATAATAAAAAACATAGCTTCATGTAAAGGATTCAGAAAATAAGGATTAACTTGTCAAACATCATTCATGCCATAGTAGTCATACTCAATATTGATCTAAAAACTCAGATTGAAAGCATAAAAGAAGTCATAACAGGAACTACTTTAACACAAAGAACAAACTAGTCTGAATCTCATCAAATTCCAAATAACTTAGCAACTGAGGGCAAGATCACTAAAAACACCATCACAGACTTAGAATTTTGCAGTATACCACAAGATCACAGACACGAAATATTTATAAACGACCAGAGAAACACTCAGTGCATATAAAAAAAATAAAAACACGAAGACATAAATCGTAAGAAAAACACAACACATACTAAACCATAAGAAGACTAATGTCTTTAAGTACATAATCAAGCATAAAGTAAAAAGAGAGGGAAACCCTCTACCCATAGCAAAGAATTGCAGTCTCATATGCAGTAGAAAAGTACATGAATAGCAACTAAAAGAACAACTTACTAAAGCAGATAAAAGAGCAAAAATGCTCTCGCGGCATAGCGTAGAACTAGGAAGAATCACCATTGCTTCGTGTTCAGGGTCCGTTGCATCTTCTGAATAGCCTCTAATAGTTTAAGTCTAGGATGCTTACACGTACTTTCTCTTCATCACGGTTTTATTAGTATGTACCTTGAATGTTTGTGATCTTAGTTACATAAGTTTATTTTATCCTTGACTGTGTGTTTAGAAATTATCTTGAGAAATTGAATTGATGGCTTAGGAATTTTTGAAATTTCATATGAGATAAATTTTTTTTGAGTAAATACAGTTCTGGTATGAATAAAATATGCTTATGAAGTGTTGCACACATTGAGAATGAACTGAGTAGACATTACTTAAATTTAATTTTTCTATTTTCTACCTCATAGAGGATTTTTCATGTATAGTAAATTGGTGACACTTGTATATAAAGACTTACTCCAACTCCTCTGGTCCAAAAATCTGAAATCATGAGTTATATTATACCACAAGCTGGTATACTTTAAATTTGTTTCGATCAAGTAATAGAGGGAAAATGATTAAAAATAAATATTTACCCCTCATGTAGAAAGATCGACAATGATTTAAGTATCATGCCCTTGATCGATTCTCTCCAAATTAAAAAAGGGAGGGGGGGAGCTATGAGCTCTATTATACTACTATATAGTATACTTTAAACAATGTTAAATTTTGCAAAAGAGATATAATTGAAATTGTGAAAAAGCCAGAGAGAAAACGAAAAGGGTCTTAAGATTTTGATTTATTAATTAATTAGTTCCTCCTTGGACGGAGGAGGCTTATTTACGGTATACGATCCCTTGCACAAATGTCCAAAGCAGGAAGATAGCCTTCATATATGACATTAGCAGTTGTACTATTTCCATGGGCGGTTGATTTTTCCTAGAACCGTAGCAAAATCACAACCTTACTAATCCATCCACCAAAAGCAAACCCATTAAAAACCTTGTCCAACTATGCTAGTCTAAATTATGCAATGAGCAATGGCAAATAAAGCACAGGTGTGTATCCACGTAATTTAACGTGTACCAAGTTTGACATTAAATTTTTAAAGCTTGGTAATTTTTTTCTTGAAAAAAAAAACTAAAAATTTCAAATTCAAAGTTTCGTTTTGAGATAAACTAAATTTTAATTTTCAATCTTTTACTGCTATAATATGAATTTTTATAAAAAAAAAATAATATAAAAAATTAACATTTTAGTTTTCTTTAAAGTTCAGTGTCCAACTAAAATTTAATAAACTTTCAAACGAACCAAACCAAATCTCACAAAAATAAAACAGAACGGGGTAAAATTTTTAATTTAATTCAACGCGATTTTCAATTAGCACAAAGTTTTAGACAGTCCGAATCACAGCATCAAGAGAACAACTCAATCCCTTTCCCAATGCAGTGAACTACGGCAATCAGTTGCGCAACATTCAAGTATATGGCTCAACAGCCTCTTCTGGAGTTCGGCGAGGGGGTGAATTACCATGGTAACATAATTGTCAACATAGTTTTAACGTTTATCTTCACAGGCTTGCTAATCATCTATTTGGATATCTTCAAAGCAAAGACGACAAGAACTTCTAGTTCTACAAAAATAATGCTACAAACCAGATTGGGGTATTTGTTTTGAATAGGAAGTCTAAAGAATCCTGCAGTTCACAAGATTAACATGCTAAAGCCTACAGAAACGGATCGCAAAGGATCTTACATATACATTGATACAACAAGCATCAATCTTGACCCAAATAATTAGCATGTCCATTAACACAACAAACATATCCTTCTGTTTCTTGGCAGCAGACGATCTTCGCAGCCCCTAATAAAAGCTCTAATCGCAAGATGCTCCGAGGCAAAAGTCACAAAACCAGCAAATACAAGGCCAGCACCAACCATCAAACCCATCCTGTCCATGGGTGTAAGAAGTGAGTACAAAAGCCTGGGAGCCCCTAAAAATTTTTTTTTCTGATTCCTTCCCCTTCTTTGATGGGGGTAAGAAGATGAGCTTCATGTAATAAATTTAGACGAGTATGAATGAAGTATATGATACAGTCGACACGATAAGCTGCCCACAAATGTTTCAACAGCAGATCGTGCAAAGCAATATTTGCAAATTGCATTGCTCACATCCAGCTAAAAGGGACTTTCACCAGTAGCATCGGATTTCGTCAAGTGAAAACTTGAACCTCTATTTCCATATATCATTGTTTTAGACATACTATCTTGTTTGCATTAAAGAGAAAACTTACACCATCAGATGAGACATTGATTATCTATCATTACATACAGCTTCATGGCATTTGTGGAAGGAACAAAACAGGGAAGAAAGTTAGTAGACTGATCCCTATATTTTGCACTTCTTATAAATTTTATACAAAACTCGGCAAAGCATAGTGCTTTATCCTTCCACTTATCCAACCCTTCTCATTCTTTTCTTTGCCTTATCCTAATAATACTCACAACCTAAGTGATATTTTCTTGGTTATACGGTGATGATATTCATGAAATTTTGGATTACTCAGAACCTTTAACTTTCTAATAGTCAAACACTAGAAGGCCCAAGCTGCAAATAAGATAATGATGAATCAAACAATAACAGAAATATGGATGATTTGGTTGACAAACTAGACCTTCAGAAGTTTTTCTCTTTCCCATCGACAAAAGTAGTTGAACACAAAAAATACCAAATTTTACCTTGCAAAGAGAGCAGTAATCCCCAATAGGCATGGAAGTGAAGGGGCAATAATTGCCAGAAATGCGAATCCTAACCAATAGAGCCATGCAACTATGTCACAGCTAGATGCATTGCGTTGAAAGCCTGCATCAATGTGGATCAATAGTTACATTGTGCAATAATAAATCAATCATGAATATAAGCCATTTAACCGCACAAACCTTTTCCAGAGTCATAATCTGAAGAATCAACACGATTAAAATTATTTTGATTTGAGCTCGACCTTCCCCATTGGTAAACAAAATTTAGATAGCTTCCAAATATTATGAGAAAAGATGTAAAAGTCCACTCGTACATCAGCAGTATGCCTGTCCATGGCATTACTTGACGGGGAACCAAAATAAAGGAAAGACCAAGAGATAGTGCAGCAACCAGAAAGCAGACAATGACAGATACTGCTCCCAAGTAAGCAGGAAGCTTGGAAGGTAGGCCATTGGAGAACTGTTAAAGAAAAATAAAAAAGAAGATATGTGAATATCCTAAAATCACAAAATTATTGACAACAACAGAAAGTTTATTACTAGATACAACAGAAGTGTGGCATCAGATCAGAAACACAAGTTAGCACATATATCAACCTAGACTACAAATATAAGTAGTGGAACTAAGGGGATCAAGCTGCTATAATCATAGCATAAATTCAGACTGCATTGTTATGCAAAGTAACCTTCATGAAACAGCTTGACTATCTCTTTGTCAAATTTCTTACCAACAAGAATGTAGTGGTTCAACACATCGTGACAGTAACATTTATCTGTCTATGCTTCTTGGAATATGAGAGATGGCAAGATTTTCCTCCAGCAATATTCTTGAATGCACAATTTCATGGGATGAATCACCTATCTTCATTAAAAGTTACTAATTTGCTTAATTTACGAAGGAATACCAATTTGTAATCTCAATACTTGCTAATCCACAAAAAATAACATGATTGTTAACGAAGAAGATGCAAATAGTCATTGTCCATCAGATTACCTACTTTTAGAGTTTGATAATCCAGTAAACTAACTTCCAAATAACGTTGCATTTGGAACTTGCCTGTTGGTTTTGGTTTACAAAAGATGATGAAGCAACTCCAACGCTAGAATATGTGGGAAGCCCTCCAGATCTGTATCGGTAGTAGATACGTCTTGCGTAATCACATACTGAACTTCTAGAAAATATAGTGGTGAATTCTTTATTTATCTGTACCACAAAGACATTACTTACAAGTCATTCTTTTTTCCTTCAGTATCGATCAAACTAGCAGTCAACAAGGAATTACAAACCTGAACATAAGACTGATAATAACACAAAAGCAGCAGGAAAACAGGAAAAGCAAATAAAAAATTAACCCAAAGCTGATCATTAGGGTTTCTTCCTCCACCAGTCCCTGGAAGAGATTCTCCAAGTTGCTCCCGAACATTCTGCAATTTAGGTTCAATTAAGTTTAGGGAAGTACCCTTCTATAAAGCCTCTTGCGCTAGTTCTTTAAATGGAATGAATCAATAAAAAAACCTAATTCAGTAAAATCATCATAATGTACTTGGAAAGTACTGAATTTCAAGGAAAAAAATTCATAAATCATGAAAAAGGCTATCCAGCTAAATACCTGCCACACATCTACTGGTTTAAGAAGCCATGCAGTCCACCAATCCCAGGGTTTAAGAGGTCCCAGGGTGTAATGTATAACTTTAAGTTCCTTTTCTTCAACCATCCACTGCATAGGAAGGATTCATCAACTAAAGATAACTTGAATGCACATGAAACTTCAGTTATGCAAGTCAGTGTTGATGAGATCTCCCTAAAGAAGTCAGCACTAAAAATGGACCACCAAAAGCTAGAGTTGCTAAACCTGAAAGATCAACCAAGATTACAACTCCTATCTGCTTAATTATTATTAAAAAGGTGGAATCTGAAGTACATAGCAGAGAGTATTCTTAATAAAATAAAGCCAAGCACACATTAAGTTGTTCATTGGTAGAACACAATGTTCTTATATATTTGCATATGTATTGCCAGAAGGCAAATAGTGATGGTGAAGGCAGGGTTAGATTCAAAGTATAAAAACATACTACTGAGTGCAACTTCAGGATATTAAGCAAGCATAATCATGTAGTGAATGAAATTTTTTTTCATATATTAAGATATACTTTAGGATCCTTTATTCAAGCATTACTTTTCAGGGTAGAGTAGCTGGCTATATTTAGACGAGAACAAGAGAAATCATAATCAGAAACTAAACAATTTAGACACTTGAAGAAGTATTAAGAAAAATTATGCAACTTAAATATGTATAGGAAAATCATATTGCTATGTTAAGCATGTGACATTATGCATTAGACCTAGATGCCTTATAATCAATTTAAGATATAAAAACTGAGGATCTATTCCATTGATCTTAGATGCTTCTACTACCAACACTCAGCTTTTATGATGTACTCACTTATCCTTATGGTATTAGTAGAAGCACTTATGAATAATTTACAAGTGAAGAAGCTAAGAAGTTAAGTTCTTTATGATTTGGCACGTATTATTTGATTCAATCTAACCTAAATACGAGTAGACTTTGTTGTTCCTGTAGGCAAAGTAAGCCTCACAAGATGCATTGAGAGTTTATAGCCCCATTGCTGACGACTGTGATGTGTTGACAAGATGACTCGTGATCAAGACAATCATGTAAAATACCAAAACCAGAATAGACCAAAACTTTAAGATGATATATGTTTCACTCTTGATGAGCTCACCGACTACATTGTTCATTATAACAAGATTCTAGAGCTCTGTGTTTTTAAGACTTCAACAAAATTTTTAAAAGCATATGAGCAAGTATGATAGAGGCAAATATTGGCTACAGTTTAACAATTATTTAGCATTCATGGCGGAAAAAAAACCTCAATATTATGGTACAAAAAAAAGAGAAAAATACAAGTAATAAATCTTACTCTACCAATTTATTGCATGAGCAATCACTTTCCTCCAAAAAGCTGGGTTGAATCTTAAAAGTAGATTTTTGAAAGAAAAGAAAAGAAAGTACCAAAATGGATTTTCCATTAAACATCCATCAATAGTTTGAGGGTAGTGGTCATGTGATTTGTGATTCACCAGTGGAATCTACGTGAGTGAAGTCTAAAAACACAAAAACAAAATACAGGAAAATAATTTGGTCAAAATATGGTAGATCAATTAGATCTACTTATTCAAGTACTTGTACTTCAAAACAATGAAGGTAGCATCTAAATAGTTGTGTTTACAACAAAAGTTTATTTGAATTAAATTGTCAGGATTGTCTTGAAAAAAGCTGAAAAGAGTATGCTACTATGGACCAACTTCAAATGTACAAAAGTGTTTTTCATTAATTACAGAAAAATATACCATTATTCACATTAAATATTCCAAGCTCTATATTAGGCCCGAAACAATTTTACTGTTCAACACAATAGAAAATCTTGTTGCATCCATTTCTTTCTAGTTGACCGCTCAACAGCATAAATGGTTTCTCATCATCATCATCATCATCATCAAGAAACATGTGCTTCTTATGGAGTCCTAGAATTATCAACTTGTTGCAACTTCACCTACTTGGCCCTTCACACAGTTTTCTTCTCCAATGATCCTAAGTAAACTACACAAACAAGTTCAGATAAAGCTTTATATAACAATAAAATCTTTAGTTTTTCTCGGTAGTGGTTCTTGTTTGGTGCCACCAAATTTTAGCAACGCAAACATTTTTACAATATCATCTCTATCAAGGTTTGTTGCAACAAGAAATAAATGTTATTGTGAGACAATAGTTGATCATTATTCTTAGTGCTATTTGAACATATGAGAAGTGTTAATGTATGACAATCAAAGTTCAAAGTTTCAGTCGCTTGTCTCAAATTAGTTTCAGATCATACCAGTACCAACTCAGTGCTACAATGGTATCAAATGTACCGACACAAGGGAACCGATATCATCTCGGATTGGTACAAACTAGCTTTTAGTTCTATAATTATAATTACTTCAATAATTAAACTATCAATTTTCTAGAAAATTATTTTTTTATGTATAATACTAAAAGATATAAATATTTTGCACTTATGTAAATTTTGTCTGTTTTCCTTGTTGCAACCTCACTTTTTCAATCTTTGCAATTGCATCATACATTTACCACAGTTTCACCAAACAATTCAACCATAAAAATCAATTTTTTATTGCAATTTTACCAAACATTTCTGTAGGTTTTTCACAGTTATCATTGTTACTTCACCCCATCTACGAGTTGTTTTTTCATAGGTGCGATTGAATAAAAAGAACTAGATTTTAAGGTACTAGCTAGCTCAATTGATAAAGATATTAGCTACTAATAATAAATCACTAGATCAAATTTTGCCTTCATCACCAACACTTGCACTCTTGTAATAAGAAAGGCTTGTGGCTTATTAAATTTAGGAGAGTACATTAATAAAAGTTAACTTGATGCTCATGAGTTTAACATTCCTCTGTATGTTGTAAATAGAGGGATTACTTGGTGTAAAATCCTTTGTTTATGCATATAAGCACATAGTTGTTGGGGAACAAACATTATACAACATAACAGAGAAATATTTTTTTGTTCCCCCACTAAGAATCTATCCAAAGGAAAAAAGCGAATTGGTAGTTTAAATTATACCTTTAGACCATAACAAGATTGAATCTCTAGCAAGACCACTCAAGTGTCTCCCTTCTATGGTATCCAGACACATGACTGCATTGACCCTCCCATATCTACTCTCTATTGCTAGTGTGCTAGAAGTTTTTCCCTCAAGTGACGCTAGGAGAAGATGATTTTGTTGTTTCTAGGGCAATATCATATATGTCCCGCACATGGAAAAAAACAAGTCTTTTATATGTTTTGTCATGGCATCGCTTGCTATGACTAGACATGCATCCATGTGTCCATTTAACCAAGTCCAAGTCTCCAAACCTCCATGTGTGACACAAACATGATTTAAAATTTGAATTAAACATTTTAATTGGTTGTGTAAAAGGGAAAATGTTACATCCAAGGTTCAAAACCACAACCTACTACCACTTAGTGATCTCCATCACCACATGCTACTTGATAACTCTTTCTTACTTGAAACTCCAATGTGATCCTGGTGAGCGACTTAATAGGTCTTTGTGATGTTAGAAATAATAATAAAATCTTATTACAATGTCACAAACAATGAAGATGTCATCAACACATCCCTGCTACCTATATCACAAGAATGCTGAGATTTAACATAATCTTTTCGATAATAATATTCTAATGTAGTTTAGTTCCTTTATCTTTAGTATTGAACATAAGCTATTGACCATATCATACTTATATAATTCAATCACTATAATTTTTTACTCTAAGTAGATTAATATAACAAATGTAATTGATATCTCATATCAATTCATTTGAGTATAGTCATGCATTTTTAGTCTCACTTCCTCAAGAATCATAAGATATCAATATTGCTATTATATAAAAGGTAAAAATTCTATTTTAATCATTTATATTCTTATTCATGATTTATGGCATACTAGCTTCCATGGTCAACTAGTTAACAATGACATTTTACTATATTGTAGTATATGACTGACTAGCCATGTAGGAATACATGATGGCCTCAAATTAAAGAATCACATATATCATTTCATAATAAGATTACTTATGATACTCGTATAATAATTCATGTAGATTCTCATAATCAGTCCATCTAGTATATTGTTAACTAATATGTATTTATATGTTGACTTGAAATGCTACATCATAACCACTCTTTGTCATTCGTTATCACACATACTAGTTTCAGCATATTTTTATTCTTCCAGTCCACAATAACACTTAGAATAAGCATATTATTATAAAGTTATTATTGTAATTACTTATATTATCCAGATATCAAGTAAATATAATAATGACAATGCTTTTTATTAAATATAAATATGAAAATGATAAAATATATGCTAAAACCATTATAACACCATCATCTAATAATTTGTCATTAGGATATAAACTATCGTGCTAACAACTAAGTGTTTGCAATCTACACATGCATAACTTGTGTCATTCTACACATGGGGATAAGAGTTGCACTGAAAAAAACACGCATGTAGCAAAACATTGCATATCATACACATAGTTTGAATTAGTCTTCAAGGAGGGTTGAAATTCTAGTATGAGATACGATTCTCGAACCGATTTGTACCGGCCCATAACAAATGAAATCGAATGCACTGCTTCAGTAGAGGAGAAGGAGAATAAAAGGCAGTAGAAGAAGAAGAGAAGGGAAGAAAAAGCGACTGGAGACCTATACATAGTAGCTCCTCCTTTGATGCTTCTTTCTTTTCCTCCTCCTCCTCCTTCTCTTCCTCCTTTTACTTCGTATACTGGTCCTGCTCGGACTAGTACAAACTGGCCATACCACCGAGTATAGACTAGTTTTTCAATCCCTAGTTTACATGCAGTGGTACCTATTCATGAAAGAGATACAAAATAGCTAAATATCACTTACCTATGCTCCTGCAATAAAGATAATCTATACTAATCTTCACGTAATGATAAGAGCAATTATTTGTTCATGAGAAAGGGATACAAGCTAGTTAAGTGTCACTAGTCCTTTTCATATGCAAAATTGCATCAATCACCACGTAATTGCACTACTTGTCACGTATGAACACACCAGGAAAGGGAAAAGTGCTGCATGGTATACCAAAATATGTGAGGTAGAATTGAAGGAGGAGAAGCATTGGCGAATGTTGCTTCTGCTATGTAGTTTTCTTCAATGTCATTGTGCTACTATAGCCTATAAAGTAAGGTGAGCAGGTTCTTAATCAAATGTTGATCGTGAGGAGTTCATGCATGAATGTGCCAAACCTCATTCAAGTAAGTTGATGTACGGCTAGATGATATCCATTGTTTGATCTCTAAATCCTGCAACTAGAGAGATCACAAGAGGAAGGATCCTCCCATAGGTCAATTTTAGGAAGAAAACAAATAAGTGATAGATGGCACAATGTAGATCTAATTCTAAATTGACTTTATAAAAAACACAATTTATGAGGAATTCATCCTACAGTAGTGGGTTACAAGGGCATCCTTGGCTTTGGCTTGCACATTATAGTCCACTTAAGTGGAGTTCTTCCTCAAAGATCCATCATCACTATGAATGGAAATGACAAAAACCACACACCTCTAGGTTCACCCTGACATCACTGTCACGTAGTTAGCAGCCATCCTAGTGAATATCATCAAGCTGTCATTCCCACCAAGTATATCAGCTAATTTTCCATCATCCATCTCAAACCCTCCCATCATCCTATCGTCAGCCACAGTGAGATTGGCTGCAGGGTAGGAGGCATCTGCAGGAAAATTGCACCGGGGAAACATCAGAAAGCTACAAGGGGCCTGCAGAAAACTGCAGGGAATGACAGCAGGTAGAAGAGGGAAGCTTCCTGCAGAAGGTTGTGCATGAGGCTGCAACCGGCCATGACCAGCTGCTTCATGCACTGCAGCAGTTGTTGCTACTGTTGTATGTGGTTGTGGCTGACAACCAGCAGAAGAGGGCTGAAAAAATTAGTAGCAGAAGGGCCCTGCTGTAATTATGGCATCAAAAAATTACAATCAGCAAGGGAGGGCCACAGCACGACAGAGAGGATTCTGCAGGTGACTGGCTGCTGCAAGAAGAGAAGAGGGAGGAAAGGACTGCACATGCAGCTAGAGTTCTGGGGAGGAGAAGATGAGGGCGATGGTGCTGCTCTATATTTTATTTGTTTTGGAGAATAAGAGAGAGACAGTGAGAAAAAGTGTTGTGACCCATCTCGGCCATTAAAATTCAAAACATCAGCGGTATGATGCCACAGTATGATGCCACAGGTATGTCTAGAGAGGAGAGGAGACAGCCAAACTAGGTTTAAAGAAAGTTTCTTTAATACCAAGTTGGATGGAAAGAAAAAGATTCTTATGGTTCATTAAATACATTTAGGCTATCATCAAACAATGACTTTGAAATGCCGAGTAAATATGTACAATAACTCTAACAAATATTAACCATGTGCAAAACTAAAGTGTAAATACCTCATTTTAAATGAGAATGTGATCAAGACATTACTGAAAAAAACCCTCTGATTGTAGTTCTCATCAGAGACAAAGTGGCAATAGATCAGCAGGGATTAATTAGGTCATCTCCTGCAAGACCAAGACTAGTAGTAGTGACTCTTAAGTCATGATTATGGACTTTCAAATGAACCTACCATGCCTCAGAAGAGCCTTAAGAGATGCTCAGTGCCTTGCAGAGAATGGTCCAAGAGAAAGTACATGTATTAATGGCATCAAACCTATAAGCCTTCAAACTAAAGATAATAAAGTGATAGCTACGTTAGCAGATGGTGTTGGTTCCTCCATAAGAAATAATCTGATTCAGCAGCTTTCCCCACCCGTACCCTAGTCAAATTTTAATACTATACCAGTATACCTACATGAGATTATGTAATACAGATCAGTCAAGGACAATCCCTGAACTTGAAAAAGGATGAAGGAGCCAAAGTATGTTAACAAGGTGATTAACAAGACCTTGGTGCATGTCATCCATCATACCATGCCTACAACAATGGAACAACGCTCAGTGATAATCATAGCAGTAAACTTTTGTGTAGTAGAAAGAAGCTTGTAAAATAATGTCAAAGGTATCAAGCATTGCAAGAAGCAATCTTGTAAGCTCAAATGACATAAAGGTTACGTAAATAGGAAAATGAGCAAAGTTCCAAGGGAATAACCTATAAAAACAAACCATTCTTTGTGTCCCTCTATAAGGATAGTGTAACATGTCTATATAATTTTCAAGAATATTTAGTTTGATACAATATGAAGTAGTACTATATGTTGAGAAGAAAATATATTTTCCAGTTTCACCTGCTACCTGTCAGTTACCTTATTGGCCAGCATGTAAAGTCCAACGTCTGCATTATACAAAGTAGAGAGTCGTTGCATCTCAGGTACAGGTCTAATGGCATCTGGAGATAAATTTGGATCAAAAAGATGGGCATTTGGGAAGTTGGAATAATATGAATTCAGAAAACCCTGATCTCCTGCAAAAAATGTAAGAGCAATGAAATAAAAAACTTGAAAAGAGAAGCAACAAGAGCTAGGGGTGTTTATGTCGTTCCATATTAGAAAAAGAGGTGAACGATTAAGTAGTATCTTATGGTATATCGCCAAGAAACTAAACCAACGAGTCACCACCTTCCAGAAAACTGTGTTAAAGATAACACAAGCATGTCAGCCTTTTAAAGATTATTCATGAGATGCGGGAGTTATTTAATATTCTTGTACTCAAGATATAATAGTACAAAGTTCAGAACCATCAGATTAATAAAACCATTATGTATGAAGTAAAATCAATTCAACTACCATTAGAAGGTTAGAGTTCAAAGGCAGCAAAAGGTGTAAGGTAAGAGATTAACCTCCAGTGTACGAAAATAAAGAGGTCACTTTGCTCATCATATCTTTAAAAGTGGATTCAGAAGGCTCCACGACCATCACCCCAGAGTTTAATCTTTCAGAATGTTTCAAGTTTGCACAGAATTTTCCACATTTAAATAGATCCTCAATACTCTTTATGACAATAGTATCGGCATCTAAATAGACAACTGGGAAAAAAAAACAAGAAACAAATAATAAACCACTTAACTAAAATGAAAGAGGTGAACTATCAAGCACTTCAACTGTTAAAAAAAAGGAGTTTCCATAAGGTAATTACCTTTCCTATAGTCTGTCATATTGAATATCTTAAGTTTTGTGTATACACCCCAGAACCTCTGGGGCCTCACAAGATTTGGATTAGCCAATAAGCTTATTTGCTGAACAATCCAACCATCGGCCTACAATGTATCTAAAAGATATAAGTTATTATAAAGAATAGAATGAAAAATCATGAAGATATATATATTTGAGTAATTATCAAATAATATCGAAATCTTCAAAGAGAGAAACTTCAACAATTTATTTTGTATATGATACACAAATTCAGCTAAACAATGTCACGAAAAATTTATGCAATGACAAACACATGATATCATGGACATCAACTAGTAAGGATAAAACTAACAACCTGTATAATAATGAACTTTGCAATGTTAGTAGATTGTTCATACTACAAGAATATTACAAAAAGTTTCGAGTATTAAGTTACTGTTCCAACCCACCAACTTATGAACTTAAGCATGTCAAAATGAGTTGGGTGCACTACCGTCTGAAACTTATGAAATAGAAAAGAAACCTGATACTACTGAAATTTGATTCTAAGCTTCAGATCATACTGAGATTAATGAGTAAGCATTGATAAAATCATGAAAACAGAAGTGTTCATCTCGTTGCAAGGTTCAAATGACGTTCGAGGATGGATCTTGTCCTAATCAATATTGTTTGTTTTATTTGCCCATGTGTTTGGCTTTCCTTTTCACATCACTGGGCATATTTCAGGATGAAAATAAAGAGTAAATTTACAAAGCTTAAAGACTATTTTTTGTTGATTACATGGAAAAACGTTTATCACTAAATCCATCAAGTCGAATTGGTTAGATCATGCAATCATGATTGCTTATTCAATGAAGTCCACTTCATAAAGGAAGAGATGGCGTCTTTCTCATCAGGCTTCTTTAACAAATAAAAAGCAGCACTTTAGTGCAATCGAGGTAACACCTACTCTCTCTTGTAATGTATAGCATAGTCCTCAATACTAAATTCGTTTTAGTTTGCTTAACTCAGGATTGAAAATTATGGCTCAGGTGTCTATAATAATTTTCAAATTAACAGTTTAATAGGCATGGTGTGCAAAGAAATCCAACCGTCAAACAAAGTTATCTTGTGACATGCCTCAAATTTAACTCAATTCCCACTGACAAAACCCTATATTGAAAAGGCTATCTAGCTTTGCCATCTGTGAACCTGCTACCAAATTGACACGGCATTACTAGGTGAAAAGAGTTGAATTACATCATAACAAATTGTTCTAGAGGACAGATGCGAGTGCCATGTGGCACAGGCAATTAATAGAACAAACGTGGAATTTTCAGCAGATTCAATTATGGTACCAGAAAACAATCGTGATGGCCTGAATTATAAACCAAAAGTAAGGATCTCCTATACTTAGCTTTTAAGACACTAATGACACTCAAAGATAAATTTATTTAAGGTGATTGAGACCCAAATTTAATCTGTTTTTCCCCAACAGAAAGGAGAAATGCAAAATAGGAAGAAAAAAAGAAGAAGGGATAACCTACATAGAGAAGCCTCTTAGCGAAGTCGGAGACGCCATCAGAGACAAGAACGACCATGTCCCTGGTAGATCCGGTGTTTCGAATGGATTTTCCTAGAACACGAACTCCAAGAACAAACTCATCGCCGTAGAGAAGCGTAACGTAAGCGTCTTCAGTTTTAGCTGCCCCAAAAACCGTCGTATTAAGGATCACCAAAATCACAACTGCAAATCCTAATCTCAATACCAGACACGTCAACCTAGCATCCAAAAGAGAAAAACATATCAGATTCACGAAAAAGATAATCAGAACCGAACTCCAATTAGGAGGAAGTAGGAGAGGAGATCTTCGAGAGCAAAGACCAGAAGGAACGGGACGGATATGAACTATGAAGTCGTGGAAGGCAGCTGATTAGGAAGTAAGATATCCTCCAACCAGAAGACGAAATCAGGAAGAGTTACGAAAATTCGTGCAAAGACTGAATTTTTACAACAGATTTCATCCAAGTGATGAGGGTAGTACAGAGAGAGGAGGGGGAGGGATGATTTTTACCGGGAGCCAACGGGGCGCGGCGCCAGTGAGGCCATGAAAGGGCTTACAGAGAGGGAACAGGGAGAGGATGGCGGCTTCCGCTGGTCGACCTCTCTGGTTCGCAGGAGAAGGGGCGGTGGTTCTGGTCGATGGGTTGGCGTAGTAGGCGAATATTGCGTTATTATTTTCTCTTTTTTTTTTTGTGTGTGTTTTGTTTTCGTTCTAGAGAGGGCAAACGAGTCGAGGCAGAAGCCGCCCTGGCTGACTCGGTGACCTGGCTCAGGTTATCACAACAATTTTCTATGCGTCCATTTTATTTCAATACATTATACTATTCATTCCTGGTGTACAAATTTGTGAGGTTGGCGATTGCTCATTCTTTCAGTCGCATTATCAGGCTATCCATCAAGATTAACATATGGATTGTGACGGCAATAAACTCGGATCATATTATACAACTTTAATATAGTTTGATAAAATTGAAGAAAAAGATTATCTATTTGTCCAATGATTATATGAGCATGGCATGATTCGACAGATATAGTTTGGGTTCATCACTCCAACGTTTCTTAATCCTACATTATTAGAAAAGGTTACTGATGATGTTTTCAGAGTATTGACTATCCATTCTGATTTTTTGCTTTTTAAAAATCATCAGTTTAAACCCATTTCTTGTATGGTTACAATTCATTATGAACGAATTTGGTCACAAGATTTGGAGACTCCTTGGTATTCACAGATATACGATGCAAAGTACTTACCAGATTTCTATTGATGGACTTCCCCTGTCTTATTTTGGCATATGGAGTTCTACATACGATCAGGTAGTAGACTTACCTTTTTTGCAGGTATGGATAAGAAACGACAACGATAGGTTATCCCCCTCTATCTATGGCTATGACTCAGACAACATTAATGAAGACTTTTGAGTCTGTTCCGTACACTCACTGTCAGTACGCACTACCGAAAGACAAATCTTTTTAGCTGTAAAGAGTAAAGTAGATTCGGAGGACGAAAGCTTTATTCGTGGAGAAGCTTTATTTTAAAGACAGATGCTTTATTCTCTGAAGACGACGCTTTATTCTATGAAGACGCAACAATAATAGAAGACAGCTCAAAAGGAGTCAAGAAGGACAAAGTGCAATTATTGTGTGTATGCACTGGCAGATTCGTATTTCAAACTTGTTATGCAATATAGTTCTTTGTAAGTTTTATATATAGTGTGTTGTAATGAGTGAAGACAGAGGCAAGAGAGTGTGTTTTTAAATTGGTATCAAAGCAAGTGTTACTACACTGGGAACGCTTGCGAGAGACTTGTAAGTTGTGTTTCATAATCTACTTCTAAGTTTGTTGTGCTGCTTATTTCCTGAATCTTGGTTCTTTGGTTTGCTTAAGTGTTCTATTATCAGTTGGTAACTTCTGTGTAATCTAAAAGACGTAAGACGTAACATTAGGATTGTGTTCCTAGAAAACGTCGAGAAGGTGAAGATTGCATGACAGTTATTGCTCATGGTAGATGCTTATAGAAAACTTGATTATCTTGATCTAGAGATAAAATAGTATCATAAGCTCAGTTGTGATCAGCTCAGCTTTCCTTGTTTCTTCAAGACTCCAGTAAAACACTTGTGTCATTCTGATACTAATCCCCAATTGAATTTTGTAAGTGATCTATTGCTTTTGATCTACTATAATCAGTCAGTTAATAGAGAAGTTTCGAGTCCTTCAGTCTCTAATAGAGGATTACGAGATATCAGTGAGAAGTTAGAGTACTTGAAAAATTCAAGAGAGAATATACAGTTGAAAAGGTTTAGTAATCTGTCTGAACAGCTTATTCTCTTAATCCAGAAGTTAGATCTGCATCTTCACAAATTGGAAAATTCTCTTGATCAAATAAATGCAAAACTCCAGGCTTTATTACGACTAATAAAGATGTTAGGTATTTGAAAGGTTTAGACACAGTTGCAAATACCTATCCTCCTGCTAAAGGTTTTGTTGATCCAGAAAGTACGAACGGTACTTCAGCCGATAAGGTTATTATTGCTCAGAATAACTTGATCATTGAACTCTTAATACAAATCCAGAATTTACTGTTAAATTCTGTGACAAATTCCAGTAGTTCTTCAGTAAACACTACTGTCTTAGAGAATTTGCAAACAAGTTTACAGGCTTTGCAATTAACTACTGCATCCACATCAGCATCTGTTAAGCCACCAGCTAGAAAGTTTTTGGTAAAAACTGATCCTCATAATCTAGTGAAAAGTTATAAAGAACATCATGGCCACAGGAAGTTCGAGAGCCATTGAACAAGAAACTGTATCAACATCAACTGATGTGATCAGACGATATAATACCATAACTACTTTGCTAGCTAAGCTACAAAGTAAGAAGTTAATGGTTTTAGAAAGGCTTGTAGATCCAGATCATCAGTTACAAGTTAGTAGATTTAAGAAGGCTGATTTAGTCCCTGCTGAGACTTTATATGAACATCGATTATTAGAAAATAAACAAAAGGTGTATCAATATTATTCAGAGTTTATGATTACTTGTACTGGCCAGACTCAAGTCCAAGTTTCGTTCATCTCTGATGAATCGAAACATAAATTGCTAGCACAACAGTATAAGACAATCCATTTGGGACTTTGTTTAATTGGGATTCATGGACTTCATAGATCACACTTAGGGTGTAAGTGTTTGATCACTTTGATAGACACCAGATTTACAGATCTTGAAAAGGCTATTATTAGAACCATGGAAGTTGACATGACATCCAACAAAGAACTGATTTATTTTGTACCTGATTTCCTGATGTCTATTAAAGATTTTACTCAGCATATCAAGTTATTAATACAAACAAAAGGATATGAAAATTTCACAGCTGGGCATAACTTGTTAGTCACCAAAGGTTTGGTTGCTAGGATAAGCAATCATTCGAATTGCAATTTTAAGTTGCAAATTTCAGATGTTTTGGAACATCTCAGTACACATGGTATACAGGCTATGCAAGGTCAAAAAATTCCTCCTACAGATCTGGAAGAAGCCGAATGGAAAATAACCATGCCTGACTCAAATTCTCGAGTTCCTTCTCGTATTTCTTTCTGGAGGTCCAATTCTACCTCTGTTCTCGCTACTTTTCATAACTACTCTGATCGTCCTAAAACTGAGGATGATCGTGATGTTGTTCTCGTTCTTCGTTCTGATTCAGATTCTGATGAATCCTTTTTCAATCCGTGGGGGGAGGATGACTTCCAAACTCAAACCCAAACAGAAGAAGCTGATTTCCAGCTTCAAGACCAAAATTATGAAGATGCCATACCATTGAAAGAGCATCCTGGCTATCTGGAAATGATAGAATCAGGATGGTATGATGAAGATGATTTTGTGTGTCCTGCGGTAGTATATGATGAAGACCCTGTCGAGTTAACAGAACATCCCATGTATCAAGATTTTTTAGAGAATACCCTGTTAACAGATCAATCATTCAGATTAGAAACAGTTGCTATGTCAGATGATGAAGGTAGTAGTGTGATGATACCACAACACACTACTACATCACAACCAGGATTTGGCCCAGTAGTAACTCCTGACACATCTTTAAAACAAAGGATAAGGGAGGTGTTTCCAGAAGCTAGAACTTCTCAACCTCGATATGTCAGGCCTCTAAAAATTGATAGTCTTCCGACTTTACCCTCTGCAAACGTGAACTCAGGATCTATGTTACAGTTAGGAGAAGATATAAGTCAATGGGAAGATATAATTAGAAGATGGGAATCGAACACAATAATACACTGTGCTCATAAGGCTTTTGTAGATAACACAGACAAAGTTATTTACATAGAAAACTTACTGGGTGAGACCTTGAAAGTGTATTTCCAGAATTGGAGAATGGCTTTTCCCCAATAGTATCAGCAGCTTACAATGACTGCAGATGATACTTCAAATATTACCACACAGATAAGACAAATGATTTTTGGGTACGATGAATACCATGGTTACACCACTATGCAGAATCAGGCTATCCTAGATTTAGAAGCACTAGTCATCACATCAATGAAAGATATTGTGCCTTTTTCCAATCAATTCCTATCTCTAGCAGGAAAAACAGGAGCTGCATTTTTGTCCACAGAAATGTCTGAAAGATATTTTAGAAAATTGCCTGCACCATACAATACTAAGATAGCAGAGTTGTGGAAAGAAAAATATCCTAGGATGACAGTGGGTATTCTACCACGAATCATGTTCACTTATGGAGTTTTACAAGAGATTTGTAAAATGAATGAAATGAATAGACAAGCAAAAGACTTTTCTTTTTGCCAAACTATTGCAGTTCCAGGAGTCTATTCATCAAATTCTAGACCTAGAAAATTTCTGAGGAGAGCTACGACTTATAAGACTCATCCGCACAAAAACCACGTCAGAAAATTAAAAATAAAGAAACCTGGTAAAACAAAGTGCAAATGTTTTGTTTGCGGAGAAGTAGGTCATTTCGCAAACGAATGTCGTAGTAAGAAGGTCAACAAAGAAAGGCTAGCCGTTTACCAACAGTTAGAACTACTACCAGAATGGGATGTAGTTAGTGTGGGAGAAGACGAGGATCTAGATGATTCTGATCTTTGTTCTTTCTCGGATGATGAACAAGACTATAAAGACAGACAAAATATTGTCTTGATGATGACAGATAAAGTTTTAGATTGGAATTCTCAAAGGGAAAATTTTTAGTTGACAAAAGAACAAGAAAGTTGTTTTCATCATTGGATAATGCACCCAGACTTATTACCACACTCGAACAAATATTTGTTCTGCCCAATAAAGACTGTGAAATGGGCTCGAATGGAATGTGCTGTTTGCTGGATAATTGTTTGTTCAGTTTGTAGTAAGCTTAAATTTAACATAGAGATACCTTTGGGTGATTTACCACCAAGACATGTTAAAGTAGATTACAGGAAGTTAACGGAAGAACAAGCAAGTCATATAGTCAACTTAGAAGAAGAAATAAGAAAATTAACAGCAAGAAAAGGAAAGGGTATTGTGAAAGAAGAAGAAGAAGTAATTCTGAAAGCAGAAGAGCGCAAGCCAACTCACTTTGCTAGTGTCAGTAATAATTTACTGAATTTGACAGCAACATTAGAAATAGATGGTGAAAAATACAATGTACAAGCAATCTTAGACACAGGTGCGTCTAAATGCTGTATAACACCTACAGCATTACCAGAAAAGTGTTATGAGAAATACAGGAGAGTATACCATCTATGGAGTTAACAGTGTTCAGGTAACCACAAAGAGGTTAAAGAACGGGTTCTTAATTCTGAACAAAGAGAAATATTTAATGCCTTTTACATATGCTCTGCCCTTGTCAATTAGAGACAAAACTCAACTCATTATAGGGATGAATTTTGTCTATAGTTTTCGAGGAGGTTTAAGAATAGAACAAGGAACACTGACTTTCTATAAGAAAGTAGAAGTTATACAGACAACTCCAATCAGCGCGAAAGTTGCTTTGAACATTTTCCATGAAGAAGAAAATTTAGATTATATCAGTAGAGATGAAGTTTGTGAACTATGTTCATATGCTTTAGGCAAGATGTCTGATTATGAATTGCAAATACTTCCTACTTTGAAAGATTTAGAAGCTTCACAAAACATTGGCTTAGATCCTAAAGCACATTGGGAGGCAGACTCTGTTAAGTGTTTCATTGAGATCATAAATGAGGATTTGGTGATCCAAGATAAGCCAATAGTTCCAAATTTAGAAATGAATATGGAGTTCAAAAAGCACATTCAAGAACTGCTTGACATGAAGCTTATCAGACCAGCCAAATCTAAGCACAGAACTGCAGCTTTTATAGTCAAAAACATTCAGAGATTTTAAGGGGCAAGACAAGAATGGTCTGTAATTATAAACGTCTAAATGATAATACTTATAAAGACCCCTACATATTACCTAATATTGACTTATTGGTTGCAAAAGTCAAAGAGAAGAAAGTGTTCAGCAAGTTTGACTTAAAATCTGGTTTTCATCAAGTAGCAATGGTTGAAGAAAGCATTAAATGGACTGCTTTCGTTTGTCCACAAGGTCATTTTGAATGGTTGGTGATGCCTTTTGGATTGAAAAATGCTCCTTCCATATTTCAGAGAAAAATGGATCAAATATTTGGTGAGTATGATGAATTTATATGTGTTTATATCGATGATATTCTGGTTTTCTCTGATAACATCACCCAACATCTCAGTCATTTGTCAAAGTTTTTTGCTAAGGTCAAAGAAAAAGGACTAATTTTAAGTCGGACAAAGATGAAATTGGGCGTTTCAATTATTGAATTCTTAGGGTTGGAAATTGGTGAAGGTCAAATAAAATTACAGCCACATATAATTAAGAAGCTACTGGAATTTCCAAATGACACCCTAGAAACTTTGAAAGTACTCCAGAGATTTTTAGGAATTCTGAATTATGCAAAAAATTATATTCCTAATCTCAGCAAGTATACAGGGCCACTCTACAATAAGTGTTCGAAAACAGGAGAAAGAAGGTTTAACAAATATGATTGGGCTTCTATACAGCATATCAGGCAAATTATACAGAAATTGCCACCACTACAGATGCCACCGTCTAATGCTTATCTGATTGTAGAGATAGATGGTTGTTTGTCAGGATGGGGAGGAATCTTAAAATGGAAACCCAATAAGGGAGATTCTCAAAAGAAAGAACAAGTTACTAGGTATTGTTCTGGAAAATACAAGACGGCAATTTCTACAATAGATGTAGAGATAATGGCATGCATCTATACACTGGATAAATTTAAAATATTTCTTTTAGCAAAAACTAAATTCACGCTAAGGACAGACTGTTATGCGATAGTCTCTTTCTTTCAAACCGTCACTGCTAGCAAGCTTGTGAAGAATCGCTGGGTCAACTTTATTGATTACGTAACAGCCACGGGAGTAGACGTTAAAGTTGAGCACATCAAAGGTATAGATAATATTGGTGTGGACAAACTTTCAAGAATTATAGCAACAAATTCTATTTATGTGTTGCTTGATAGTCCAAGTTTTGAAGTCTTTTCGGCAAAAATGGCATTGAGTTCAAGTTATAGGCAGAACATGTTGCAAAAACTACCTGACGCGATCAGTAATTACATTCAGAATTTAGCTGAACAAAAGACATTAGAAGCTTTAATTTCTTTACAAGAAATATTAAAGCATCAGATTGAATCTCTACCAGGAATATACATCAGGCAACAATCTGGACGACTGTATTATACAACTTTAATACAGTTTGATGAAGTTGAAGAAAAAGATTATCTGTTTGTCCAACGATTATATGAGCATGACATGATTCGGCAGATAGAGTTTGAGTTCATCACTCCAACGTTTCTTAATCCTGCATTATTGGAAAAGGTTACTGATGATGTTTTCAGAGTATTGACTATCCATTCTGATTTTCCAGAGAAATATTTAATACCTTTTACATATGCTCTGCCCTTGTCAATTGGAGACAAAACTCAACTCATTATAGGGATGAATTTTGTCCATAGTTTTCGAGGAGGTTTAAGAATAGAACAAGGAATACTGACTTTCTATAAGAAAGTAGAAGTTATACAGACAACTTTCTTGTTCTTTTGTCAACTGAAAATTTTCAATTTGAGAATTCCAATCTAAAACTTTATCTATCATGGTTGCAAAAGTCAAAGAGAAGAAAGTGTTCAACAAGTTTGACTTAAAATCTGGTTTTCATCAAGTAGCAATGGCTGAAGAAAGCATTAAATGGACTGCTTTCGTTTGTCCACAAGGTCATTTTGAATGGTTGGTGATGCCTTTTGGATTGAAAAATGCTCCTTCCATATTTCAGAGAAAAATGGATCAAATATTTGGTGAGTATGATGAATTTATATGTGTTTATATCGATGATATTCTGGTTTTCTCTGATAACATCACCCAACATCTCAGTCATTTGTCAAAGTTTTTTGCCAAGGTCAAAGAAAAAGGACTAATTTTAAGTCGGACAAAGATGAAATTGGGCATTTCAATTATTGAATTCTTAGGGTTGGAAATTGGTGAAGGTCAAATAAAATTACAGCCACATATAATTAAGCAGCTACTGGAATTTCCAAATGACACCCTAGAAACTTTGAAAGGACTCCAGAGATTTTTAGGAATTCTGAATTATGCAAGAAATTATATTCCTAATCTCAGCAAGTATACAGGGCCACTCTACAATAAGTGTTCGAAAACGGGAGAAAGAAGGTTTAACAAATATGATTGGGCTTCTATACAGCATATCAGGCAAATTATACAGAAATTGCCACCACTACAGATGCCACCGTCTAATGCTTATCTGATTGTAGAGACAGATGGTTGTTTGTCAGGATGGGGAGGAATCTTAAAATGGAGACCCAATAAGGGAGATTCTCAAAAGAAAGAACAAGTTGCTAGGTATTGTTCTGGAAAATACAAGACGATAATTTCTACAATAGATGTAGAGATAATGGCATGCATCTATACACTGGATAAATTCAAAATATTTCTTTTAGCAACAACTGAATTCACGCTAAGGACAGACTGTCATGTGATAGTCTCTTTCTTTCAAACCGTCACTGCTAGCAAGCTTGCGAAGAATCGCTGGGTCAACTTTATTGATTACGTAACAGCCACGGGTGTAGACGTTAAAGTTGAGCACATCAAAGGTGTAGATAATATTGGTGCGGACAAACTTTCAAGAATTATAGCAACAAATTCTATTTATGTGTTGCTTGATAGTCCAAGTTTTGAAGTCTTTTCGGCAAAAATGGCATTGAGTTCAAGTTGTAGGCAGAACATGTTGCAAAAACTACCTGATGCGATCAGTAATTACATTCAGAATTTAGCTGAACAAAAGACATTAGAAGCTTTAATTTCTTTACAAGAAATATTAAAGCATCAGATAGAATCTCTACCAGGAATATACATCAGGCAACAATCTGGACGACTGTATTATACAACTTTAATACAGTTTGATGAAGTTGAAGAAAAAGATTATCTATTTGTCCAACGATTATATGAGCATGGCATGATTCGGCAGATAGAGTTTGAGTTCATCACTCCAACGTTTCTTAATCCTACATTATTGGAAAAGGTTACTGATGATGTTTTCAGAGTATTGACTATCCATTATGATTTTCCGCTTTTTAAAAATCATCAGTTTAAACCCATTTCTCGTATGGTTACAATTCATTATGAACGAATTTGGTCACAAGATTTGGAGGCTCCTTGGTATTCACAGATATACGACGCAAGTACTTACCAGATTTCTATTGATGGACTTCCCCCGTCTTATTTTGGCATATGGAGTTCTACATACGATCAGGTAGTAGACTTACCTTTTTTGCAGGTATGGACAAGAAACGACAACAACAGGTTATCCCCCTCTATCTATGGCTATGACTCAGACAACATTAATGAAGACTTTTGAGTCTGTTCCGTACACTCACTGTCAGTACGCACTACCGAAAGAAAAATCTTTTTAGCTGTAAAGAGTAAAGTAGATTCGGAGGATGAAAGCTTTATTCATGGAGAAGCTTTATTTTAAAGACAGATGCTTTATTCTCTGAAGACGACGCTTTATTCTATGAAGACGCAACAATAATAGAAGACAGCTCAAAAGGAGTCAAGAAGGACAAAGTGCAATTATTGTGTGTATGCACTGGCAGATTCGTATTTCAAACTTGTTATGCAATATAGTTCTTTGTAAGTTTTATATATAGTGTGTTGTAATGAGTGAAGACAGAGGCAAGAGAGTGTGTTTTTAAATTGGTATCAAAGCAAGTGTTACTACACTGGGAACGCTTGCGAGAGACTTGTAAGTTGTGTTTCATAATCTACTTCTAAGTTTGTTGTGCTTCTTATTTCCTGAATCTTGGTTCTTTGGTTTGCTTAAGTGTTCTATTATCAGTTGGTAACTTCTGTGTAATCTAAAAGACGTAAGACGTAACATTAGGATTGTGTTCCTAGAAAACGTCGAGAAGGTGAAGATTGCATGACGGTTATTGCTCATGGTAGATGCTTATAGAAAACTTGATTATCTTGATCTAGAGATAAAACAGTATCATAAGCTCAGTTGTGATCAGCTCAGCTTTGCTTGTTTCTTCAAGACTCCAATAAAACACTTGTGTCATTCTGATACTAATCCACAATTGAATTTTGTAAGTGATCTATTGCTTTTGATCTACTATAATCAGTCAGTTAATAGAGAAGTTTCGAGTCCTTCAGTCTCTAATAGAGGATTACGAGATATCAGTGAGAAGTTAGAGTACTTGAAAAATTCAAGAGAGAATATACAGTTGAAAAGGTTTAGTAATCTGTCTGAACAGCTTATTCTCTTAATCCAGAAGTTAGATCTGCATCTTCACAAATTGGAAAATTCTCTTGATCAAATAAATGCAAAACTCTAGGCTTTATTATGACTGATAAAGATGTTAGGTATTTGAAAGGTTTAGACACAGTTGCAAATACCTATCTGTTGGGGTATGCCCTTAAGGCTAATGTTTGAGGCCTATGGGAATGTATCTGTATCATGTAATAAACTGTTATGTTTATAAAGGCATGGTTGTGTTGGAGTATGCCCTTAAGGCTAATGTTTGAGGCCTTTGGGATTGTAAAAGTATTATGTAATAAACTCTTATGTTTATGAAAGGCATGGTTATTATTCAGGTTGTTACCTTGTCTGCTGCAATGAGTGTGCTTCTGAATAATGTCTCAAAGCTGTTCAGCTAGGCTGACAGGCTGTATGTCCTTAGTCGAGATATCTTGGTGAACATGAGACAGCCTTGATATGATTGAGACTAATATGAGTGCTAATCTTATAGGATGCTTCGAGCATGGAATAAGATGTAGACTCATGGGTACATTGGATGTACTGGACAGACCCTACTGGGATATTCCATTGCTTGTCACAATGTGAATGATCCTTGTAAGCAGCAAGTGGCACATGTCCTCTGACTTGAGATCACTTGTGTTTCTAAATGATGATTGTCATTGTCTTGAGGTAATTCAATATCATTTGAAACATAATGATTATAGACTATCTTGGATGGTGAGCTTGAGTCAGGTTAGGGCACTTGTGATAGATAAAGGATTGCCGTCTCCTTGTTTAAGGAGTGTGATGTTCTAAAGGGCCCCCCTTATATGAGATGATTGAGGAAGTGTATGGCCATACCCAGATGACTATGTTCATCTGATCTAATCATGCTCATCGTATTGGAGTTACAAGCTTGACATGCTTGTCCAATAAGAACATCCAGTGGCAAAGGATAAATGTATGCCTTGTGAATAGAGTCACACTTGTGCCTTGGTTTGGGAGTAGTCTTGGAAGACTCTTTCCTTTATATCGGGAGACAGTGATGTGTTGCTAGATACCCCTCACTGATCGTGATAACATAAGTTATCGTTACCGACATTTAGAGGAAACCCTCAGGGTCGCACAATATGATGATATGGCTTACTTGAGTCAGATCGTGTGGACTGAATTCTTTGGGTTCAGTTTAAGGGGATTTAATCTCTGATTGTAAGTGAGATCTAGCTTGATCATGTTTGATTGATTAGGGCTTGAGATCGGTAAGCTTGGATCGAGAGAGATGATGCTAGATCGAAGAGATCAGGGGCATCAGGTGATGAACGGTTAGATCATGAGCCTTGGGGTTCAATATGGTCTAGACCACATGGCTTGAGCCATTTCGGTTTGGTTCATGAACCAAAGTCGATTGAAACGGTTTAGCTTGAACCGGTTCACAATTGTGAACGCATGGTTCAATGCTCAAATGCGTTTGAGGTTGGCTTGAGCGCATGGCATGATGAGCTTCCATTTATGGAAAGTCATCATGGCCGGTTTCACAAAAACGCCTAAACGCATAAGCGTTTGTGCTCTTCTCTTGAACGCCTTGGACAATTTCGTTGAGGTGTGGTTGACGACGAGAAGGAGAGGCTAGGCAAGTGAAGCTCTCGGCAACAAGGAGATTCATCATCCCCTTCCATTCGACAAGAAGGCTTGAGGGTCTTGCTAGCACAAGAGATCTCAAGGAAGTGAGCATCTTCATCTTGTGTGTGGACTTGTGGAGGAGACCTAGTTTGATCTCTTCTTCCAAACCGACTTCCAAATCCATGGCGTTGGTATGATTCCTTTTCATAACATAAGTTGATCTTATAGATTCATATGCGATCTTGAAACCCTTTTTCCGCCATGCTTGTTAGAATCGCATGATTAGGGTTTCTCCCCTATAATTAGGGGTTCCTACAATTGGTATCAGAGCTAGGCTCTTGATATGATCTATATGATTGCTTATTTGTGATCCATACATTCAAGTTGCGCTTACTTTTACTTGAAGCATGCTTTGTTTTCATGAAGTTGCGCATGTATCTTGCTTTCATGAGGTTGCGCATGTATCTTGCTTTCATGAAGTTGCGCATGATATCATGCTTTAAGTTGCGCTTGTATCATGGCTTTGATAAAGTATGCGCTCCCCCTTGAAGGGGACCCCCTAAAGTATGCGCTCCTCCTTGAAGAGGACCCCCTTAGATCTAAGGGTTATATGCAAGCATGTTGTTTGTTTGTATCATTGCGCATGTTCTAAATGTTTTCTAAAACCTTACATCTTGCGCGCATAATTAGATCTAAGGTGCCACTACATTAAACCCTTAGATGGGTTGATGGGGTTGAAGTCACCACTAGGTTAGATCCAAGTCTGATCAGACCATCTGACAGCTCAGATGGGTTGACCCAATGGCACCTATGCGCAAGCACAAGGTGGCTATAGGTTGACTGCATCTAGGGCGTGTAGCGAGGTCTGGTTGAGACAACTACTGAACACACTTGAGTTAGGCCCGGGGTCACACCCGCTTGCCAAAACTCATGGGGTGGTTCAGCCCTTGGGGCATGCATGGTTGACCATTAGGTCAACTCGGGTCAGTTAGGACTCGGTGCATGCAAGGGCAAAGGATCTAACTAGATGGATGAGTGGATCCCTATCAATGGACCATTGTAAGGTTGTAGGGCTCGTAAGGAAATTAAAATTGATGCCATGGGGTTTTTCAAAATTTAATTTCTTGATTGGATCACATGATGATTTGATGCCATGATGCTTGTCTATTTAGTCTTATGTGGGTTGCCCTATTGTGTGCTGTGCTGGGGCCTGCGTGCCTGGGTTTAAATTGTAAATTAATTTGTGATCTGCGAATCACATTGTTTTAATTTATGAAATGTTGTTGACCTGTGTGTCAACCTTGTCTAGATAGATCAAATGTACTTTGATTAGACAAGAGTACAAATGCACACATCATAAAGGGGCATTCAGCTGGTGGCGCACCTGAGGTGCTCTTGGCGCTAGGGCCCTAGGTTGGACCAGATGAGATGCCAAGGAGCTCAAGTGAAGACTTAAGTAAAATTAAGGTCTTACTAGGGTTCATGGGCTTTTACCACATAAGATCATGCTTTCTACTTATTGCAAATAATTAGAGTTGCATGTTTAAGTTTATCTTCTGCTATAGCCATAGGATATGCCTGATAGTAAGAAGATAAAAGACCGTTAAAATCCAACGCTAACATATCAAGCTCGTAAGCCTTCTGACGCGAAACCTCACCTTTCTGACTATCGTTGGAGCCGTGTTGAACCCACTCAGTGGGCACGTCCATCTATCTTCAGACGGTGCCGGATTTCACCTGCGTGTTACAGAGTTGGGATTTATCCCCTCTCGTTGCTCAGCATAGCACGTGGTGGTCCAGGGAGTAGGTCGGGTCAGCTTGACCATGTAGACTACATATGTGGCGCATATGGTAGCACATGGAGGCAGCCATCTCTGGGATCAGAGACTGTGTTGTACCAACTCAGTTGGCACAGTCTGCTGGATTGCCAAGATGAAGGGGAATCGCACGGGTTGGCGATTGGCTGGGACAGCCTACCAGAAATTAGTGCTTGTCATCTCTGTGCATCTTATCTCGCCTGAGCGGGACGCGGAGACCAAGTATGAAATCTGGATCCCATCTCACTAAAAGAGTGTTACTCTTTCGGACTGTTTACTGGATTTTTCAGTCAGACAAAATAGTGAGAAAAGAATCTTTCTTAAGTCCTAGATTGATTCTGAACATTGATACTGACCTTGCTGTTCTTGCTTGTTGTAGATTCCTGCAGCAACGAACACCATGAGCTTCAATGTGCGATCCCTACTGGAAAGGGAGAAGTTTGCTGGGCCGAACTTCTCTGACTGGTTCGGACACCTTAAGATTGTTCTTAAGGCAGAGAGGAAACTGTATGTCCTCGAGACGGCGATACCGCCGCAGCCCGCTCCGAACGCCGCAAGGGCGGTTCGGGATGCCTACGAAAAGCACGTCAATGATAGCATTGATGTCGCTTGCCTGATGCTAGCGTCTATGACGCCACCGCTGCAGCGTCAGCATGAGGACATGTCGGCTATAGAAATTATAGCGAACCTCAAGATGCTGTATGCTGCACAGGCGAGGACTGAACGCTATAATCTGACGAAGCTCTTCTTTCAGAGCAAACTGGCTGAGGGGAGCCCAGTGGGAGCTCACGTGCTCAAGATGATTGGGCACAAGGAGGCTCTGGAGAAACTGGGGCATACCATCAACCAGGAGCTTGCTGTGGACATTATTCTGCAGTCTCTTCCGCCTTCTTTCGATGCGTTCATCATTAACTTTAATATGAACAAGATCGATTGTACGCCGGCAGAGCTGCTGAATATGCTCTTGACAACTGAGGAAACTCTGAAGGGTAAGCCTTCAACCTCTGTCTTGATGGTTCCTTCAAGGAACAAGAAGAAGGGGAAGAAGGGCAAGGCCCCTGTCAAGAATTACAGCAAGGCCCTGAAACAGAAGGTGAAGCGGTCGAAGGATAACAGGTGTTTCCACTGTGGCCAGCTGGGTCACTGGAAAAAGGACTGTAAAGCGCTCCAAGGAGATAAGAGGGGAAGCATCGCTTCTGGCTCAGGTATATACGTGATGGAAGTCATGGTTTCATCTTCTTCTATATCATGGGTGTTGGACACTGCATGTGGAGTTCACATTTGTTCAAATGTGCAGGAACTCAAGAGAAGAAGGCAGGTGGGACAGCATGAGGTAGACCTACGCGTTGGAAACGGGGCACGGGTTGCTGCTGTTGCTGTAGGAGACTATTTCATTTCTTTACCATCTGGCATTGTATTAGAATTAAACAATTGTTATTTTGTACCAAGTATCACAAAGAATATTATCTCTATTCCTGCTCTTGTCAGGAAAGGATTTGCCTTTGAATGCAAGATTTCAAAGTGTGTTTTATCTCGTGATAATATTGTGTATGCAACTGGTTCAATTAACAATGGGTTATACATGTTGGACATGGACAATTCTATGCAAAATATTGATAATAAGAAAGCCAAGTATGCTGATGACAGCACCTTGTTATGGCATAGTCGTTTAGGCCATATAAACGAGAAGCGCATTAAGCGGTTGCATGATCATGGACTGCTGGGATCATTCTCCTATGAGGAGATTGATACATGCAAAGCTTGTTTGATGGGTAAAATGACGAAGTCACCTTTTCCTCACAAAGGTCAAAGGGCTTCAGGTTTACTGGACCTTATACACAGTGATGTGTGTGGGCCTTTTGGTAAACATGCCAGAGGTGGCTATCAGTACTTCATTACCTTTACTGATGATTTCAGTAGGTATGGATATGTCTATTTAATGAGACATAAAAGTGAATCTTTTGACAAGTTCAAAGAGTTCAAAAATGAAGTACAAAATCAGCTAGGCCGAAATATCAAGGCACTTCGTTCTGATCGAGGTGGTGAATACCTGAGTCATGCGTTTACTGACTATCTGAAAGAGTGTGGGATTATCTCACAGCTCACTCCGCCAGGAACACCGCAATGGAATGGTGTGTCCGAGAGGAGAAATAGAACGCTACTTGATATGGTTCGTTCTATGATGAGTCAGGCTACTCTTCCATATTCCTTTTGGGGTTTTGCACTGGAAACAGCTGCAAAGGTACTAAACCGAGTGCCATCCAAGGCAGTTTCAAAGACGCCATATGAGTTATGGTATGGGAAACAGCCTAGCTTGACATTTATCAGGATCTGGGGTTGCGAGGCTTATGTCAAAAAGCTCGCCTCTGGGAAACTAGAGAGCAGATCTGACAAATGTATCTTTGTCGGTTACCCTAAGGAAACTAAGGGTTATTATTTCTACGATCCCAAGGAGAACAAGGTATTTGTTGCTCGGACGGCCGTATTTCTTGAGAAGGAATTTCTTCTGCAAGAGGCCAGTGGGAGAGAAATAAAGCTGGATGAGACTCCAGAGGAAGGACAAAGTAGTCAAGCAGAGTTGGATGTGCCTGAGCCGGTAGAGCAGGTTATTGGACAACCTGAGGCTCAGATATCACGGGAACCGCGAAGATCGGGTAGGATCCGTCGACAGCCTGAGCGCTATGACGGAGTCTACATCATTGATAATGATGAACCCCTCACTTATGCGGATGCGGTCAGTGGACCGGAGTCAGCGAGATGGCTTGAAGCTATGCGCGCCGAGATGGACTCCATGTCAGATAACCAGGTCTGGGATTTGGTTGATCCGCCTCAGGGAGTTATCCCTATAGGCTGTAAATGGATCTTCAAGAAGAAGATTGACATGGATGGTAACGTGGTTACCTATAAAGGCAGGCTAGTTGCGAAAGGTTTCAAACAAATCTACGGGATAGATTATGATGAAACTTTCTCACCTGTAGCCATGTTTAAGTCTATTCGGATTCTTTTCGCAATAGCAGCATATTACGATTATGAGATCTGGCAGATGGATGTGAAGACAGCTTTCCTTAATGGAAATCTGGATGAGGATGTGTATATGACACAACCGGAAGGTTTCACTAATCCATCAGATCGTCATAAAATATGCAAGTTAAAGAAGTCCATTTATGGGCTGAAACAAGCATCAAGGAGCTGGAACATTCGTTTTGATGAATCAATCTCTGAGTTTGGTTTCATCAAGAACGAGGATGACCCGTGTGTATATAAGAGGTTTAGTGGGAGCGTGATTACATTCCTAATCCTCTACGTCGATGATATCTTGATCATTGGAAACGATATTCCTGAACTGCATGCTGTTAAGGCATGGTTAGGAAAATGTTTCCAGATGAAAGATCTAGGAGAAGCAGCCTATGTATTAGGTGTGAAGATCTACCGGGATAGATCTAAGAGGCTTCTCGGGTTGTGCCAGAGTACTTACATCGATAAGGTCCTGGAGAGATTCCATTTAGAGAATTCTAAACGTGGATATCTTCCAGTCAGACATGGTCTGAATCTTTCGAAGAGTCAGTGTCCACAAACACAGACTGAGAAAGATGAAATGGAAAATACGCCTTATGCTTCGGCTATTGGGTCCATTATGTATGCGATGTTGTGTACTCGCCCAGACGTCGCTTACGGGTTAAGCGTGACCAGTCGATTCCAAAGTAATCCAGGTTTGGCGCACTAGATTGCGGTCAAGAACATCTTAAAATATCTGCGGAGGACCAAAGATATGTTCTTGATATATGGTGGTCAGGAAGAACTCAGTATAGAGGGATATACTGACGCTTCGTTCCAGTCGGACCAGGATGATTTCCGATCGCAATCAGGCTATGTTTTTAGCTTGAATGGTGGAGCAGTGGTGTGGAAAAGTTTCAAACAGTCAACTGTTGCTGATTCCACAACAGAAGCCGAGTATGTTGCAGCCTCGGAAGCATCCAAGGAGGCAGTGTGGATTCGTAAGTTCGTGAGAGAACTTGGTGTCGTTCCTTCGAGTGCTGATCCTTTGGTTATCTTCTGTGATAACACTGGAGCAATTGCACAAGCAAAGGAACCACGGTCGCACCAGAAGTCCAAGCACATACAGAGACGGTTTCACTTGATCCGGGAGATCATTGATCGAGGCGAGATCAAAATATGCAAGGTTCATACAGATGACAATCTGGCAGACCCGCTTACCAAGCCTCTGGCGCAGCAGAAGCATGAGAAGCACTGTAATAATATGGGTTTGAGATTTCTCAATCATTAGATTAAGTGCAAGTGGGAGATTGTTGGAGTATGCCCTTAAGGCTAATGTTTGAGGCCTTTGGGATTGTAAAAGTATTATGTAATAAACTCTTATGTTTATGAAAGGCATGGTTATTATTCAGGTTGTTACCTTGTCTGCTGCAATGAGTGTGCTTCTGAATAATGTCTCAAAGCTGTTCAGCTAGGCTGACAGGCTGTATGTCCTTAGTCGAGATATCTTGGTGAACATGAGACAGCCTTGATATGATTGAGACTAATATGAGTGCTAATCTTATAGGATGCTTCGAGCATGGAATAAGATGTAGACTCATGGGTACATTGGATGTACTGGACAGACCCTACTGGGATATTCCATTGCTTGTCACAATGTGAATGATCCTTGTAAGCAGCAAGTGGCACATGTCCTCTGACTTGAGATCACTTGTGTTTCTAAATGATGATTGTCATTGTCTTGAGGTAATTCAATATCATTTGAAACATAATGATTATAGACTATCTTGGATGGTGAGCTTGAGTCAGGTTAGGGCACTTGTGATAGATAAAGGATTGCCGTCTCCTTGTTTAAGGAGTGTGATGTTCTAAAGGGCCCCCCTTATATGAGATGATTGAGGAAGTGTATGGCCATACCCAGATGACTATGTTCATCTGATCTAATCATGCTCATCGTATTGGAGTTACAAGCTTGACATGCTTGTCCAATAAGAACATCCAGTGGCAAAGGATAAATGTATGCCTTGTGAATAGAGTCACACTTGTGCCTTGGTTTGGGAGTAGTCTTGGAAGACTCTTTCCTTTATATCGGGAGACAGTGATGTGTTGCTAGATACCCCTCACTGATCGTGATAACGTAAGTTATCGTTACCGACATTTAGAGGAAACCCTCAGGGTCGCACAATATGATGATATGGCTTACTTGAGTCAGATCGTGTGGACTGAATTCTTTGGGTTCAGTTTAAGGGGATTTAATCTCTGATTGTAAGTGAGATCTAGCCTGATCATGTTTGATTGATTAGGGCTTGAGATCGGTAAGCTTGGATCGAGAGAGATGATGCTAGATCGAAGAGATCAGGGGCATCAGGTGATGAACGGTTAGATCATGAGCCTTGGGGTTCAATATGGTCTAGACCACATGGCTTGAGCCATTTCGGTTTGGTTCATGAACCAAAGTCGATTGAAACGGTTTAGCTTGAACCGGTTCACAATTGTGAACGCATGGTTCAATGCTCAAATGCGTTTGAGGTTGGCTTGAGCGCATGGCATGATGAGCTTCCATTTATGGAAAGTCATCATGGCCGGTTTCACAAAAACGCCTAAACGCATAAGCGTTTGTGCTCTTCTCTTGAACGCCTTGGACAATTTCGTTGAGGTGTGGTTGACGACGAGAAGGAGAGGCTAGGCAAGTGAAGCTCTCGGCAACAAGGAGATTCATCATCCCCTTCCATTCGACAAGAAGGCTTGAGGGTCTTGCTAGCACAAGAGATCTCAAGGAAGTGAGCATCTTCATCTTGTGTGTGGACTTGTGGAGGAGACCTAGTTTGATCTCTTCTTCCAAACCGACTTCCAAATCCATGGCGTTGGTATGATTCCTTTTCATAACATAAGTTGATCTTATAGATTCATATGCGATCTTGAAACCCTTTTTCCGCCATGCTTGTTAGAATCGCATGATTAGGGTTTCTCCCCTATAATTAGGGGTTCCTACAGGTTGTTATTCAGTTAGCTACATTGTCTGCTGCAATATATGTTCTTCTGAATAATGTCTCAAAGCTGTTCAGCTAGGCTGACATGCAGTTAAGTCCTTAGTCGATATATCTTGGTGAACATGAGACAGCCTTGATATGGTCAAGACTAATATGTGTTCTAATCTTATAGGATGCTTTGAGCATGGAATAAGATGTAGACTCATGGGTACATTGGATGTACTGGACAGACCCTACTAGGATGTTCAATTGTTTGTCACAATGTGAATATTCCTTGAATATGACAAGTGGCACATTTCCTCTGACTTGAGATCACTTGTGTTTCTAAATGATGATTGTCATTGTTTTGAGGTAGTTCAATATCATTTGAAACATAATGATTATAGACTATCTTGGATGATGAGCTTGAGTCAGGTTAGGGCACTAGTGATAGACATAGGATTGCCGTCTCCTTGTTTAAGGAGTGTGATGTTCTAAAGGGGCCCCCTGGATGAGATGATTGAGAGAGTGTATGGCCATACCCAGGTGACAGTGTTCATCTGATCTAATCATGCTCATCATATTGGAGTTACGAGCTTGACAGGCTTGTCCAATAAGAACATCCAGTGGCAAAGGAAATATGCATGCCTTGTGAAATGATTCACACTTGTGCTGTGGTTTGGGTGTAGTCTTGGAAGACTCTTTCCTTTCTATCGGGAGACAGTGATGTGTTGCTAGATACCCCTCACTGATCGTGATAATGAGAATTATCGTTACCGACATTTAAAGGAAACCCTCAGGGTCGCACAATTTGATGATATGGCTTACTTAAGTCAGATCGTGTGGACTGAATTGTTCAGGTTCAGTTTAAAGGGATTTAATCTCTGATTGTGAGTGAGATCTGGTCTGATCATGTTTGATTGATTAGGGCTTAAGATCGGTAAGCTTCGATCGAGAGAATAGATGCCAGATCGGTCAGATCAGGGGCATCGAGGAGATCGACGGTTAGATCGGGAACCTTAGGGTTTATTTAAGATCTAGACTAGATCATTGGCTTGATTGGTTCTTAAACCGAACCAAAGTGAACCGGCTCACTTGATGAGCGCATGGTTCAAGGGGAGAGGAGTTGGCGACAAGTTCACTTGGCGTGAACGTTGGGGTGAGGAGTGGTTACTATTTTTAGTAACCATGATCTCCACTTGGAGAGGACGCTCATCCAAATAGAGTATACCCTATTTTCGCCAACACAATTATTCCTCTCGCCCATATTCCTCTCGTCTCTCGTGAGTGTGGCGACGCTTGAAGGATTGAGGAGGATTCGGCCAAGAGAAAAGATCTCCATCCCTTTCTCATTCGATCAAGGATTCTTTGAAGCCTTGCTAGCACAAGGAGCGACAAAGAGTTTGCCATCATCCTCTTGTGTGCGGGACTTTGGAGAAGTGGCACTTGCGACTTTAGCTTCCAAGGCAACACCCATTCCATGGCGATGGTATGATCGTTTTGCATCATCTTTAATAACCTTATATCGAGTTGATCTTTTAACATGCAAGTCGATTCTATAACCCTAGTTTCCGCAAGTCAAAAATTTTATGCGCCATTACTTTAGGGTTTTGCTTCCCCAAGAAGGGGACCCCCCTTTAGATTAAGGGGTAACTTTCAATTGGTATCAGAGCTAGTTAATGTATGTTATTTTGATTGCTTGATGCCTTATGTGATCCATGTTTGCGTGTACATGCTTAGATCTCGTTTACATGCGTTTTTCTTTAAGTTTTTGTACATGCGAAACTTGAAGTATGTTATCATTGGCGCATTGTTGTTAGCGCATGCTTTGTGTTTTTTCTTAAAAACCCTAATTTATATGCGCGCTTAACACTAGATCTAAGGCCCTGCTATAAACCCTTAGACGGGTTATTAGGGTTGAAGTCACCCCTAGTTTAGATCCAACAGTCTGATCAGACTATCTGACAGCCTGAATGGGTCGACCAGATAGCACCTTGGCGCAAGCCTATGGTGGCTATAGGTCGACTGCAGACAGGCGTGTAGCGATGTCTGATTGAGACGATTAATGAACGCACCTGAGTTAGGCCCGGGGTCACGCCCGTTTGCCAGACCTCAGTGTGGATGTTCAGCCCTGGCGCATGCATAGTTGACCTTATGGTCGACGCAAGTCAGTTAGGACTTGGTGCATGCAAGGGCAGTGGATCTGACTAGGTTGGATGAGTGGATCCCTAGTAATGGACCGTTGTAAGGTTGTAGGGCAAATAAGGAAAATTAAAATTGATCCTATGGGGTTTTCAAAAATTTTAATTTTTATGATGGATCACATGGTTGTTGATTGATGCATATGTGTGTCTATTTAGTCTTATGTGGGCTGCCCGTTATTAATGTGTGCTGTGCTGGGGCCTGCGTGCCTGGGAGTTAATTGTTGTAAATTAATTATTGTGATCTGCGCATCACTGTGTTTTAATTTATAAATGTAAGTGACCTGCGTGTCACTCTTGTCTAGATAGTTAAATTTGTAATTTAATTAGACAAGAGCACAGAGCACACTTGGCAGAGGCGCATGCAGCAGTGGCTGGACCAGGTGGGAGGTCTAGGGTTCGACCCTAGGACCAGGCGCATATTCCTGGTGGGCGCACCTGTGCTGCAGATGGCGCTTGGGCCCTGGTTTGGGCCAGATGAGCAGCAAAAGACCCATGAAGAGCAGATGAAGACTTAAGTTAGGTTAAGGTCTTCTAGGGCTATGGGCTTTTACCACATAAGATACATGCTTTCTTTTATTGTACAATATTAGAATTGCATGATTAAGTTTATTTTCTGCTATCACCATAGGAATTGTATGATAGTGAAGAAGATAAAAGACCGTTAAAATCCAACGCTAAAATATCAAGCTCGTAAGCCTTCTGACGCGAAACCTCACTGTTCTGATTATCGTTGGAGCCGTGTTGTACCCACTCAGTGGGCACGTCCATCTATCTTCAGACGGTGCGGGATTACACCTGCGTGTTACAGAGTAGGGATTTATCCCTTCTCGTTGCTCAGCATAGCACGTGGTGGTCCAGGGAGTAGGTCGGGTAAGCTTGACCGTGTAGCCTACATATGTGGCGCATATGGTAGCACATGGAGGCAGCCATCTGTGGGGTCAGAGATTGTGTTGTACCAACTCAGTTGGCACAGTCTGCTGGACTGCCCAGATGAAGGGGAATCGCACGGGTTGGTGATTGGCTGGGACTGCCTACCAGAAACTAGTGCTTGTACTCTCTGTGCATCTTATCTCGCCTGAGCGGGACGCGGAGACCAAGTATGAAATCTGGATCCCATCTCACTAAAAGAGTCCTACTCTTTCGGGCTGTTTTGCTGGATTTTTCATGCCTGATAAAATAGTGAGAAAAAGGAATCTTTCTTAAGTCCTGATTGATTCTTATACATTGATACTGACCTTGCTGTTCTTGCATTGTTGTAGATACCTGCAGCAACGAACACCATGAACTTCAATGTGCGATCCCTACTGGAAAGGGAGAAGTTTGCTGGGCCGAACTTCTCTGACTGGTTTGGACACCTTAAGATCGTTCTTAAGGCAGAGAGGAAACTGTATGTCCTCGAGACGGCGATACCGCCGCAGCCCGCTCCGAACGCCGCAAGGGCGGTTCGGGAAGCCTATGAAAAGCACGTCAATGATAGCATTGATGTCGCTTGCCTGATGCTAGCGTCTATGACGCCACCGCTGCAGCGTCAGCATGAGGATATGTCGGCTATAGAAATTATAGCGAACCTCAAGATGCTGTATGCTGCACAGGCGAGGACAGAACGCTACAATTTGACAAAGCTCTTCTTTCAGAGCAAACTGGCTGAAGGGAGCCCAGTGGGAGCTCACGTGCTCAAGATGATTGGGCACAAGGAGGCTCTAGAAAAACTGGGGCATACCATTAACCAGGAGCTTGCTGTGGACATTATTCTGCAGTCTCTCCCGCCTTCATTCGACGCGTTCATTATTAATTTTAATATGAACAAAATCGATTGTACTCCGGCAGAGCTGCTGAATATGCTCTTGACCACTGAGGAAACTCTGAAGGGTAAGCCTTCAACCTCTGTCTTGATGGTTCCTTCCAGGAACAAGAAGAAGGGGAAGAAGGGCAAGGCCACTGTCAAGAGCTACAGCAAGGCTCTGAAGCAGAAGGTGAAGCGGTCTAAGGAATACAGGTGTTTCCACTGTGGCCAGCTGGGTCACTGGAAAAAGGACTGTAAAGCGCTCCAAGGAGATAAGAGGGGAAGCTTCGCTTCTGGCTCAGGTATATTCGTGACTGAGGTCATGTTTTCTTCTTCGATATCATGGGTGTTGGACACTGCATGTGGAGTTCACATTTGTTCAAATGTACAGGAACTCAAGAGAAGAAGGCAGGTGGGACAGCATGAGGTGGACCTACGCGTTGGAAACGGAGCACGGGTTGCTGCTGTTGCTGTAGGAGACTACTTTATTTTTTTACCATCTGGACTTGTATTGGAACTAGACAATTTTTATTTTGTTCCCAGTATAACTAAAAATATTATCTCCATTCCTGCTCTTGTCAGGAAGGGGTTTTCCTTTGAATGCGATATTTCAAAGTGTATTTTGTCTTATGATAATATTGTTTATGCAACTGGTTCAATTAACAATGGGTTATTCATGTTGGACATGGAAAGTTCTATACAGAATGTTGATATTAAGAAAGCCAAGTATGCTGATGACAGCACCTTGCTGTGGCATAGTCGTTTAGGCCATATAAACGAGAAACGCATTAAGCGGTTGCATGATCATGGACTGCTGGGATCATTCTCCTATAAGGAGATTGATACATGCAAAGCTTGTTTGATGGGTAAAATGACGAAGTCACCTTTTCCTCATAAAGGTAAAAGGGCTTCAGGTTTACTTGACCTTATACACAGTGATGTGTGTGGGCCATTTGGTAAACATGCCAGAGGTGGCTATCAGTACTTCATTACCTTTACTGATGATTTCAGTAGGTATGGGTATGTCTATCTGATGAGACATAAGAGTGAATCTTTTGACAAGTTCAAAGAGTTCAAGAATGAAGTACAAAATCAGCTAGGCCGAAATATCAAGGCACTTCGCTCAGATCGAGGTGGAGAATACCTAAGTCATGCGTTTACTGACTATCTAAAGGAGTGTGGGATTATCTCACAGCTCACTCCACCAGGAACACCGCAATGGAATGGTGTGTCCGAAAGGAGAAATAGAACGCTACTTGATATGGTTCGTTCTATGATGAGTCAGGCTACTCTTCCATACTCCTTTTGGGGTTTTGCACTGGAAACAGCTGCAAAGGTACTAAACCGAGTGCCATCCAAAGCAGTTTCTAAAACTCCATATGAGTTATGGTATGGGAAACAGCCAAGCTTGACATTTATCAGGATCTGGGGCTGCGAGGCTTATGTCAAAAAGCTCACCTCTGGGAAACTAGAGAGCAGATCTGACAAATGTATCTTTGTCGGTTACCCTAAGGAAACTAAGGGTTATTATTTCTACGACCCCAAAGAGAACAAGGTTTTTGTTGCTCGGACTGCCATATTTCTTGAGAAGGAGTTTCTTCTGCAAGAGGCCAGTGGGAGAGAAATAAAGCTGGATGAGAATCCAGAAGAAGGACAAAGTGACCAAGTAGAGTTGGATGAGCCTGAGCCGGTAGAACAGGTTATTGGACAACCTGAGGCTCAGATATCACGGGAACCGCGAAGATCGGGAAGGATTCGTCGACAGCCTGAGCGCTATGACGGAGTCTATATCATTGACAATGATGAACCCCTCACTTATGCGGATGCGGTCAGTGGACCGGAGTCAGCGAGATGGCTTGAAGCTATGCGCGCCGAGATGGACTCCATGTCAGATAACCAAGTCTGGGATTTGGTTGATCCGCCTCCGGGAGTAATCCCTATAGGCTGTAAGTGGATCTTCAAGAAGAAGATTGACATGGATGGTAACGTGGTTACCTATAAAGGCAGGCTAGTTGCGAAAGGTTTCAAACAAATCTACGGGATAGATTATGATGAAACTTTCTCACCAGTAGCCATGTTTAAGTCTATTCGGATTCTTTTCGCGATAGCTGCATATTATGATTATGAGATTTGGCAGATGGATGTGAAAACAGCTTTCCTTAATGGAAATCTGGATGAGGATGTGTATATGACACAACCTGAGGGTTTCACTAATCCATCAGATCGTCATAAGATATGCAAGTTAAAGAAGTCTATTTATGGACTTAAGCAAGCATCAAGAAGCTGGAATATTCGTTTTGATGAATCAGTTACTGAATTTGGTTTCATCAAGAACGAGGATGACCCGTGTGTATATAAGAGGTTTAGTGGGAGCGTGATTACTTTTCTAGTCCTCTACGTCGATGATATCTTGATCATTGGAAATGACATTCCTGAAATGCATGCTGTGAAGGCATGGCTGAGGAAATGTTTCCAGATGAAAGATTTAGGAGAAGCAGCCTATGTGTTAGGTGTAAAGATCTACAGGGATAGATCTAAGAGGCTTCTCGGGCTGTGCCAGAGTACTTACATCGATAAGGTCCTGGAGAGATTTCATTTAGAGAATTCTAAACGAGGATATCTTCCAGTCAGACATGGTCTGAATCTTTCGAAGAGTCAGTGTCCACAAACACAGACTAAGAAAGATGAAATGAACAATACGCCTTATGCTTCGGCTATTGGATCCATTATGTATGCAATGTTGTGTACTCGCCCAGACGTTGCTTACGGGTTAAGCGTGACCAGTCGTTTCCAAAGTGATCCAGGTATGGCGCACTGGATTGCAGTCAAGAACATTTTAAAATATCTGCGGAGGACCAAAGATATGTTCTTGATATATGGTGGTCAGGAAGAACTCAGTATTGATGGGTATACTGACGCTTCGTTCCAGTCGGACCAGGATGATTTCCGATCGCAATCAGGCTATGTTTTTAGCTTGAATGGAGGTGCAGTGGTGTGGAAGAGTTTCAAACAGTCAACTGTTGCTGATTCCACAACAGAAGCCGAGTATGTTGCAGCCTCGGAAGCATCCAAGGAGGCAGTGTGGATTCGTAAGTTCGTGAGAGAACTTGGTGTTGTTCCTTCGAGTGCAGATCCTTTGGTTATCTTCTGTGATAACACTGGAGCAATCGCACAAGCAAAGGAACCACGGTCGCACCAGAAGTCCAAGCACATACAGAGACGGTTTCATTTGATCAGGGAGATCATAGATCGTGGCGAGATCAAAGTCTGCAAGGTTAATACAGATGACAATCTGGCAGACCCGCTTACCAAGCCTCTGGCGCAGCAGAAGCATGAGAAGCACTGTAATAATATGGGTTTGAGATTTCTCAACCATTAGATTAAGTGCAAGTGGGAGATTGTTGGGGTATGCCCTTAAGGCTAATGTTTGAGGCCTATGGGAATGTATCTGTATCATGTAATAAACTGTTATGTTTATAAAGGCATGGTTGTTATTCAGTTAGCTACATTGTCTGCTGCAATATATGTTCTTCTGAATAATGTCTCAAAGCTGTTCAGCTAGGCTGACATGCAGTTAAGTCCTTAGTCGATATATCTTGGTGAACATGAGACAGCCTTGATATGGTCAAGACTAATATGTGTTCTAATCTTATAGGATGCTTTGAGCATGGAATAAGATGTAGACTCATGGGTACATTGGATGTACTGGACAGACCCTACTAGGATGTTCAATTGTTTGTCACAATGTGAATATTCCTTGAATATGACAAGTGGCACATTTCCTCTGACTTGAGATCACTTGTGTTTCTAAATGATGATTGTCATTGTTTTGAGGTAGTTCAATATCATTTGAAACATAATGATTATAGACTATCTTGGATGATGAGCTTGAGTCAGGTTAGGGCACTAGTGATAGACATAGGATTGCCGTCTCCTTGTTTAAGGAGTGTGATGTTCTAAAGGGGCCCCCTGGATGAGATGATTGAGAGAGTGTATGGCCATACCCAGGTGACAGTGTTCATCTGATCTAATCATGCTCATCATATTGGAGTTACGAGCTTGACAGGCTTGTCCAATAAGAACATCCAGTGGCAAAGGAAATATGCATGCCTTGTGAAATGATTCACACTTGTGCTGTGGTTTGGGTGTAGTCTTGGAAGACTCTTTCCTTTCTATCGGGAGACAGTGATGTGTTGCTAGATACCCCTCACTGATCGTGATAATGAGAATTATCGTTACCGACATTTAAAGGAAACCCTCAGGGTCGCACAATTTGATGATATGGCTTACTTAAGTCAGATCGTGTGGACTGAATTGTTCAGGTTCAGTTTAAAGGGATTTAATCTCTGATTGTGAGTGAGATCTGGTCTGATCATGTTTGATTGATTAGGGCTTAAGATCGGTAAGCTTCGATCGAGAGAATAGATGCCAGATCGGTCAGATCAGGGGCATCGAGGAGATCGACGGTTAGATCGGGAACCTTAGGGTTTATTTAAGATCTAGACTAGATCATTGGCTTGATTGGTTCTTAAACCGAACCAAAGTGAACCGGCTCACTTGATGAGCGCATGGTTCAAGGGGAGAGGAGTTGGCGACAAGTTCACTTGGCGTGAACGTTGGGGTGAGGAGTGGTTACTATTTTTAGTAACCATGATCTCCACTTGGAGAGGACGCTCATCCAAATAGAGTATACCCTATTTTCGCCAACACAATTATTCCTCTCGCCCATATTCCTCTCGTCTCTCGTGAGTGTGGCGACGCTTGAAGGATTGAGGAGGATTCGGCCAAGAGAAAAGATCTCCATCCCTTTCTCATTCGATCAAGGATTCTTTGAAGCCTTGCTAGCACAAGGAGCGACAAAGAGTTTGCCATCATCCTCTTGTGTGCGGGACTTTGGAGAAGTGGCACTTGCGACTTTAGCTTCCAAGGCAACACCCATTCCATGGCGATGGTATGATCGTTTTGCATCATCTTTAATAACCTTATATCGAGTTGATCTTTTAACATGCAAGTCGATTCTATAACCCTAGTTTCCGCAAGTCAAAAATTTTATGCGCCATTACTTTAGGGTTTTGCTTCCCCAAGAAGGGGACCCCCCTTTAGATTAAGGGGTAACTTCACTATCCTCCTACTAAAGGTTTTGTTGATCCAGAAAGTACGAACGGTACTTCAGCCGATAAGGTTATTATTGCTCAGAATAACTTGATCATTGAACTCTTAATACAAATCCAGAATTTACTGTTAAATTCTGTGACAAATTCCAGTAGTTCTTTAGTAAACACTACTGTCTTAGAGAATTTGCAAACAAGTTTACAGGCTTTGCAATTAACTGCTACATCCACATCAGCATCTGTTAAGCCACCAGCAAGATAGTTTTTGGTAAAAACTGACCCTCATAATCTAGTGAAAAGTTATAAAGAACATCATGGCCACAGGAAGTTCGAGAGCCATTGAACAAGAAACTGTATCAACATCAACTGATGTGATCAGACGGTATAATACCATAACTACTTTGCTAGCTAAGCTACAAAGTAAGAAGTTAATGGTTTTAGAAAGGCTTGTAGATCCAGACCATCAGTTACAAGTTAGCAGATTTAAGAAGGCTGATTTAGTCCCTGCTGAGACTTTATATGAACATCGATTATTAGAAAATAAACAAAAGGTGTATCAACATTATTCAGAGTCTATGATTACTTGTACTGGCCAGACTCAAGTCCAAGTTTCGTTCATCTCTGATGAATCGAAACATAAATTGCTAGCACAACAGTATAAGACAATCCATTTGGGACTTTGTTTAATTGGGATTCATGGACTTCATAGATCACACTTAGGGTGTAAGTGTTTGATCACTTTGATAGACACCAGATTTACAGATCTTGAAAAGGCTATTATTAGAACCATGGAAGTTGACATGACATCCAACAAAGAACTGATTTATTTTGTACCTGATTTCCTGATGTCCATTAAAGATTTTACTCAGCATATCAAGTTATTAATACAAACAAAAGGATATGAAAATTTCACAGCTGGGCATAACTTGTTAGTCACCAAAGGTTTGGTTGCTAGGATAAGCAATCATTCGAATTGCAATTTTAAGTTGCAAATTTCAGATGTTTTGGAACATCTCAGTACACATGGTATACAGGCTATGCAAGGTCAAAAAATTCCTCCTACAGATCTGGAAGAAGCCGAATGGAAAATAACCATGCCTGACTCAAATTCTCGAGTTCCTTCTTGTATTTCTTTCCGGAGGTCCAATTCTACCTCTGTTCTCACTACTTTTCATAACTACTCTAATCATCCTAAAACTGAGGATGATCGTGATGTTGTTCTCGTTCTTCGTTCTGATTCAGATTCTGATGAATCCTTTTTCAATCCGTGGGGGGAGGATGACTTCCAAACCCAAACCCAAACAGAAGAAGCTGATTTCCAGCTTCAAGACCAAAATTATGAAGATGCCATACCATTGAAAGAGCATCCGGGCTATCTGGAAATGATAGAATCAGGATAGTATGATGAAGATGATTTTTTGTGTCCTGCGGTAGTATATGATGAAGACCCTATCAAGTTAACAGAACATCCCATCTATCAAGATTTTTTAGAGAATACCCTGTTAACAGATCAATCATTCAGATTAGAAATAGTTGCTGTGGCAGACGATGAAGGTAGTAGTGTGATGATACCACAACACACTACTACATCACAACCAGGATTTGGCCCAGTAGTAACTCCTGACACATCTTTAAAACAAAGGATAAGGGAGGTGTTTCCAGAAGCTAGAACTTCTCAACCTCGATATCCCAGGCCTCTAAAAATTGATAGTCTTCCAACTTTACCCTCTGCAAACGTGAACTCAGGATCTATGTTACAGTTAGGAGAAGATATAAGTCAATGGGAAGATATAATTAGAAGATGGGAATCGAACACAATAACACACTGTGCTCATAAGGCTTTTGTAGATAACACAGACAAAGTTATTTACATAGAAAACTTACTGGGTGAGACCTTGAAAGTGTATTTCCAGAATTGGAGAATGGCTTTTCCCCAAGAGTATCAGCAGCTTACAATGACTGTAGATGATACTTCAAATATTACCACACAGATAAGACAAATGATTCTTGGGTACGATGAATACCGGGGTTACACCACTATGCAGAATCTGGCTATCCTAGATTTAGAAGCACTAGTCATCACATCAATGAAAGATATTGTGCCTTTTTTCAATCAATTCCTATCTCTAGCAGGAAAAACAGGAGTTGCATTTTTGTCCACAGAAATGTCTGAAAGATATTTTAGAAAATTGCCTGCACCATACAATACTAAGATAGCAGAGTTGTGGAAAGAAAAATATCCTAGGATGACAGTGGGTATTCTACCACGAATCATGTTCACTTATGGTGTTTTACAAGAGATTTGTAAAACGAATGAAATGAATAGACAAGCAAAAGACTTTTCTTTTTGCCAAACTATTGTAGTTCCAGGAGTCTATTCATCAAATTCTAGACCTAGAAAATTTCTGAGGAGAGCTACGACTTATAAGACTCATCCGCACAAAAACCACGTCAGAAAATTAAAAATAAAGAAACCTGGTAAAACAAAGTGCAAATGTTTTGTTTACGGAGAAGTAGGTCATTTCGCAAACGAATGTCGTAGTAAGAAGGTCAACAAAGAAAGGCTAGCCATTTACCAACAGTTAGAACTACTACCAGAATGGGATGTAGTTAGTGTGGGAGAAGACGAGGATCCAAATGATTCTGATCTTTGTTCTTTCTCGGATGATGAACAAGACAATAAAGACAGACAAAATATTGTCTTGATGATGACAGATAAAGTTTTAGATTGGAATTCTCAAAGAGAAAATTTTCAGTTGACAAAAGAACAAGAAAGTTGTTTGCATCATTGGATAATGCACCTAGACTTATTATCACACTCGAACAAATATTTGTTCTGCCCAATAAAGACTGTGAAATGGGCTCGAATGGAATGTGCTGTTTGCTGGATAATTGTTTGTTCAGTTTGTAGTAAGCTTAAATTCAACATAGAGATACCTTTGGGTGATTCACCACCAAGACATGTTAAAGTTGATTGCAGGAAGTTAACGGAAGAACAAGCAAGTCATATAGTCAACTTAGAAGAAGAAATAAGAAAATTAACAGCAAGAAAAGGAAAGGGTATTGTGATAGAAGAAGAAGAAGTAATTCTGAAAGCAGAAGAGCGCAAGCCAACTCGCTTTGCTAGTGTCAGTAATAATTTACTGAATTTGACAGCAACATTAGAAATAGATGGTGAAAAATACAATGTACAAGCAATCTTACACACAGGTGCATCTAAATGCTGTATAACACCTACAGCATTACCAGAAAAGGGTTATGAAAATACAGGAGAGTATACCATCTATGGAGTTAACAGTGTTCAGGTAACCACAAAGAGGTTAAAGAACGAGTTCTTAATTCTGAACAAAGAGAAATATTTAATGCCTTTTACATATGCTCTGCCCTTGTCAATTGGAGACAAAACTCAACTCATTATAGGGATGAATTTTGTCCATAGTTTTCAAGGAGGTTTAAGAATAGAACAAGGAACACTGACTTTCTATAAGAAAGTAGAAGTTATACAGACAACTCCAATCTGCGCGAAAGTTGCTTTGAACATTTTCCATGAAGAAGAAAATTTAGATTATATCAGTAGAGATGAAGTTTGTGAACTATGTTCATATGATTTAGGCAAGATGTCTGATTATGAATTGCAAATACTTCCTACTTTGAAAGATTTAGAAGCTTCACAAAACATTGGCTTAGATCCTAAAGCACATTGGGAGGCAGACTCTGTTAAGTATTTCATTGAGATCATAAATGAGGATTTGGTGATCCAAGATAAGCCAATAGTTCCAAATTTAGAAATGAATATGGAGTTCAAAAAGCACATTCAAGAACTGCTTGACATGAAGCTTATCAGACCAGCCAAATCTAAGCACAGAACTGCAGCTTTTATAGTCAATAAACATTCAAAGATTTTAAGGGGCAAGACAAGAATGGTCTGTAATTATAAACATCTAAATGATAATACTTATAAAGACCCCTACATATTACCTAATACTCCCAAACATTACTGGTCGAGTAGCGCACTGTCGGGGGCGACGTGCGAGTGCAGTTCTCCCAGGCGTCTCTGGTTGAGTAATGCATTGTCGGGGGCGGCGTGCACTGCTGCTGCTTTGTTCTTCAGGTTTTGGCGGCCCAACTGGGTGGACCCGATGGAGCATTTGTTGATTGGGTTTTGGCAGCCCAAAATGGGTGAACCCAAGTCAATTTGCTACTTAACCAAGACTGGTCAAATGGATTGGGATTAAGTCCAATTGAGTCACACAAATCAATTGGCATTGGGATGAAATAACAATGACATTACGGGTCAACATTCAACAATGTGAGCAAATTGTATTAATTACTCACTTTTACCCAAATGTGTTAGATGAAAACTCCACATGGCTGAATGCATGCGAGACAGCACAAGGATGGAGGAGAGAAGTGGAGGAGTTGAGATGGCATGGAAAAATTTTTTGCGGAAGGACCCCCTTCTGCGACGATCGGAGAAGGGGATCCACGATCTGCCAAGTGCAAATCTTAAAGCATATTTATACCTTAGTTATATGATTTACACGATATTGATTTATACCATAAACCGTTACTCTTATACCATACATGAGATATAACGGTTTTATACGATATTGTATGTCTTATACCATATCAAAAGTCAAGCCAACATTGACTGTACAGATATTTTAATTGTACATATTATACCATAATATAAGTGTGTTATACTATATTTATCGTATAACATATATATATCATCGTATAACACTATTATCGTATAAAATTAATACATTATCGTATAAATTAACTATACAGATTATACCATAATACAAGTGTTTTATACGATAATGTATTAATGTTATACGGTAATAGTGTTATACGATAATATATATGTGTTATACGATATGATGTTATACGATAATGCATTGATGTTATACGATAATAGTTTTATACGATAATACATATATGTTATACGATATTTTAATTATACAGATTATACTATAATACAAGTGTGTTATATCATATTTATACAGATTGTACTATAATATATACAAATTATACTATAATATATACAGATTATATGATAAATATGGTATAACACACTTGTATTATAATATAATCTGTATAATTAAAATATCGTATAACATATATGTTGGGGTATGCCCTTAAGGCTAATGTTTGAGGCCTTGGGACTCTATCAGTATCATGTATAAACTCTAAGTTTATAAAGGCAATGGTTGTTATTCAGTTTGTTACATTGTCTGCTGCAATAAGTGTGCTTCTGAATAATGTCTCAATGCTGTTCAGCTTGGCTGACATGCTGTAATGTCCTTAGTCGAAATATCTTGGTAAACATGAGACAGCCTTGATATGATTGAGACTAATATGTGTTCTAATCTTGTAGGATGCTTCGAGCATGGAATAAGATGTAGACTCATGGGTACATTGGATGTACTGGACAGACCCTACTAGGATATTCAATTGCTTGTCACAATGTGAATAATCCTTGTTTGCAACAAGTGGCACATGTCCTCTGACTTGAGATCACTTGTGTTTCTAAATGATGATTGTCATTATTTTGAGGTAGTTCAATATCATTTGAAACATAATGGTTATAGACTATCTTGGATAATGATCATGAGTCAGGTTAGGACACTAGTGATAGATATAGGATTGCCGTCTCCTTGATTGGAGTGTGATGTTCTAAAGGGGCCCCCCTGGATGAGATGATTGAGAAAGTGTATGGCCATACCCAGGTGACTATGTTCATCTGATCTAATCATGCTCATCATATTGGAGTTACAAGCTTGACACGCTTGTCCAATAAGAACATCCAGTGGCAAAGGAAACATGTATGCCTAGTGAAGTGGATTCACACTTGTGCTGTGGTTTGGGTGTAGTCTTGGAAGACTCTTTGCTTTATATCGGGAGACAGTGATGTGTTGCTAGATACCCCTCACTGATCGTGATAACGTAAGTTATCGTTACCGACATTTAAAGGAAACCCTCAGGGTCGCACAATTTGATGATATGGCTTACTTAAGTCAGATCGTGTGAACTGAATTGTTTTGGTTCAGTTTAAAGGGATTTAGACTCTGATTGTAAGTGAGATCTGGTCTGATCATGTTTGATTGATTAGGGCTTAAGATCGGTAAGCTTCGATCGAGAGAGTTGATGCTAGATCGGTGAGATCAGGAGCATCAGGAGATGAACGGTTAGATCTGGAGCCTTAGGGTTTAATTTGATCTAGACCAATGCTTGGCTTAATTTGGGTTTTGAACCAAATCTAATTGAACCGGTTCACTATGTGAATGCTTGGTTCAAAGAGAGGAGGTTTCGATGGTTCACTTGGAGTGAACGCTTGAGGCATTGAGCACTTGCCAATTTTGGAAGTCGGTTTTCTATGTTGAAAACAAAACGCCTCCACGATGTAACGTTGCTCACGTCGCTCATTCGATCCTCTCCTCTTGCTCCTCTTTCGGTGGTGAGTTTTCTTCACGCAAAAGAGAGACTTGTTCGAAAGGCCAAAAAGACATCTCTTAATCATCCTCACGCGACAAGGACCCTTTGAAGCGCTTTGCTAGCACAAAGGATTCAAAGGAGCAAGCCATCTTCGTTTGTTGTGTGCGTCACCTTTGGAGAAGGAGCGTTTGCGTCTTTGCTTCCAAGGCACCATCCAATCGATGGCATTGGTATGATCTCCTTTTTGATCTCTATCGATCTATACAAGCATTTATATATGTTGATCATATGGCATGCAAAAGATGAAAAAGAAACCCTTGCTTCCGCTCGAAATTTGTTATATGCGCCTTATATTAGGGTTTCGCCCCCCTCATGAAAGGGGTTCCAACAATATATGTATTATCGTATAAAACTGTTATCGTATAATATCAATAAATTATCGTATGAAATGCGATAGTATAAATCATAGCATTATAGTATAAAATGGCTTTTAGATTCGTACTTGGCAGATCGTGGATCCCCTTCTGCGATCGTCGCAGAAGGGGGGTCCTTCCGCAGAAATTTTTTCGATGGCATGGGAAAAAAGAGAGAAGGCAGCAGAGAAAAAAGGTACGCTCTCTTCAGCCCTTCTCCGTGAACTACCAGACAGTGGGGCCGGCGATCTTCGTTGGCAAGGGAGTGGCGCTCGCATCGTGCAGCGTCCGGGCAGATCCGATTGAATCACATTTTTTCCTCCTCCTCCCATTCTCTTATGTGTTGTTGTTGATTTGAGGAGTGGAAGGATTTGAGAGAAAATGTATACTTGAACCGTCTGTGGCTGAAAGCAGAGAGGGAGTTGAGAAATGAGTTCAGGCTGATTGTGTGGCATTGAAATTTATACATTGAGGATCTTCAATCAGCTTGTGTTGTTTTTTTCCTTTTGATTTCTGTCTGCGTGAGCGAGGCTGAGGTGTGCACAAGCTGGTGTGCTCGCCTGCCGATTACAGCCTGGTCAACTATTGTAACAGAAGGTATCAGAGGAAGGTTCCAATGGCGACCCCAACAACTGATGCTGGACTGGTAACGCGAGCTGTTTTGGCTGGGAGGGAGAACCCATCGCCGATTCGAGAACCTGGAGGACCATCGCAACCTCCACCTGCTCGCCCTCCCAGGCATCGTTCTGCAACTTGCACTAGAGTGACGAAGCTAGAAGATGTTCTCGGTGATGTGAAGGCACTACATGGTGAGAAAATGATTTTCTGCCTTCTCTCCCTTTGAGATCTTGTGAGATAGCTCGATGCAAAAATCCACGTCCTCACCAACGAACGTGACCTCCTTCATCGACGACTAGAGGCTTTGGAGGGCACCTCACAACCAGTTCCTCCCCAACTCGAGATAGCCGAGCCCGTCCACCGAGAGCCTGCAATCAAATGTCGGATACCGGAGCCGGCTGTGTATCAGGGTCACTGTGATGCTCGAGAAGTAGATAGTTTCTTATGGGATATGGAAACCTACTTTCGAGCAGCGCACATCCCAGGGGACGAGCAAGTGGCAACCTGTGCTGCTTACCTAGGTGGTGAAGCTAAATTGTGGTGGCGGACGCAGGTTGCGCCGTCCACCCAATCTGATGTTGTTCTCCCTTGGACGGAGCTCAAGGAGAGGTTCCGGTGTCAATTTGTGCCAGGCGACACCGATTGGGCAGCTCAAGAAGCTCTCTTGCGGATCCGGCACACTGATTCCATCAGAGAATATACGAATGCATTTGCTTCACTGATGTTGGAAGTGGACATGTCTCCTCGTGGTCATTTCTTCCATTTCGTGAACGGCCTTCAGCCGTGGGCGCAGTCGGAGGTGCGCCGTAGAGAAGCCAAAGATGTAAACGCAGCAATGGAGGCACAGCGACCCTCACCGACAGGAACGCAAGCAGCAGATCCACCACCACAAGGGACGGGTCTTCGAAGCCAACTCAGGCGGGTGAAGAACGACGCTTCCACAAAAGAAAGCACTCACCGGAGGGGAGGCCGAAGGCAGATCGCCCCAGCAAACCCACCACTGATGGCAGAGTTCCACCTCGCGTCGACAAACCTGCATTTCGGGGCTGTTTCCTATGTGGAGGTCCCCATATCATGCGTGATTGTCCAACACGCCACCGGCTAAACTCCATGGCCGTCGACGAGCCAGACGTGGCAACAATTGGGGCGTGCGTCCTTGTATCAGAGAAGGAGCTGCTGCGCCGTGGAAGTTGAAGCAAAATTGGGTGAGAAGGGGGCGGCACACTGTTCGTTGCTTGCCAGGGAAATTTTGATGGGTCAAGGGCAAAATGTTGACCCTCCACGTTTGGGGAAACATGGCTTTTGTTTTATCCTAGCCTCGGTTGACAGGGAAGAAATCTAACTCTTTGTAAATTTCATTTTGGTGATAGAAACATGTTGACTCTATTTTGACCAAATATTTTGCTATGTTTCAGCATTAGATTGTGATGGTCACAGTGCAATGAAAATAGTTGACTAGATTTCCCAAATTGGCCTCGACAAGCTGATGGGTTGGGCCAGTTCGGTGGGCTTGAGCGTCGCCGAGGATGGCGACCTATTTCAGCGGGGGAGAATGTGACGGCAATAAACTCGGATCCTGAGAATCAAGCCTAGATTGGCGACAGGCGTTACTAGTTGAGTAGCGTATCGTCGGGAGCGACGTACGCGTCGAGCGCGGTACTCCCAGGCGTTGCTGGTCGAGTAGTGCACTGTCGGGGGCGACGTGCGAGCGCGGTTCTCCCAAGTGTCTCTGGTTGAGTAGCGCACTGTCGGGGGCGACGTGCGAGCATGGTTCTCCCAAGCATCTCTGGTTGAGTAATGCATTGTCGGGGGTGGCGTGCACTCCTGCTGCTTTGTTCTTCAGGTTTTGGTGGCCCAACTGGGTGGATCCGATGGAGCATTTGTTGATTGGGTTTTGGCGGCCCAAAATGGGTGGACCCAAGTCAATTTGCTACTTGACCAAGACTGGTCAAATGGATTGGGATTAAGTCCAATTGAGTCACACGAATCAATTGGCATTGGGATGAAATAACGGTGACATTACGGGTCAACATTCAACAATGTGAGCAAATTGTATTAATTACTCACTTTTACTATCAGGTGAAAACTCCACATGGCTGAATGCATGCGAGACAGCACAAGGATGGAGGAGAGAAGTGGAGGAGTTGAGATGGCATGGGAAAAAAGAGAGAAGGCAGCGGAGAAAAAGGTACGCTCTCTTCAACCCTTCTCCGTGAACCACCGGACAGAGGGGCCGGCGATCTTCGTTGGCAAGGGAGCGGCGCTCGCTTCGTGCAACGTCCGGGCGGATCCGATTGAATCACATTTTTTCCTCCTCCTCCCATTCTCTTATGTGTTGTTGTTGATTTGAGGAGTAGAAGGATTTGAGAGAAAATGTATGCTTGAGCCGTCTGTGGCTGAAAGCAGAGAGGGAGTTGAGAAATGAGTTCAGGCTGATTGTGTGGCATTGAAATTTATACATTGAGGATCTTCAATTAGCTTGTGTTGTTTTTCCTTTTTATTTATGTCTGCATGAGCGAGGCTGAGGCGTGTGCAATTTGGTGTGCTCGTCTGCCGATTACAGCCTGGTCAACCGTTGTAACATGGATTATATTGAAGCATACTCCAATTAAATAAAAAAGTACAAACTTATTTTTTAAAAAATTGGGTCTTATTGAGCATACAATTTGGTTAATATACTTAGGCCCCGTTCGGGCCTTTCTGCCTAGTTTAACTCGTAACAAACTTGATCTTAATCTAGCTTTTTAAGGCTCTATTTGAGGGTTGCGCTGTTTGTTATGGCGCGCAGAACGACGATTAAACGGGCTTTCTACCTAGCTTAACTCGGCAAGAAAGTTGATCTTAATCTTGCGCTATTTATTATGGCGCAGAGAACGACGGCGAAAGTGAGCATTGTGCTCGCGTTTGTTTTGTCCGCTTCGCTACAAAATGGTGTCGGCGTTAAAACTGTTCACTGAAGCAGGATAACCCATACTTGCGTTGTTGTGATTCCAATGTAGCATCACATGTTACAGTGGTAAAAATAACACTCTTGTGATTTACCAGAGGAGAACATCACCGAGGAGGCCTTTGCTTTCTTTTTCTCCTTCTCTCGAGCTCTCCCTTGCTTTTCTCTTTCCTCTTCTCCTTCTATTGTGAGCTCTCCCTTGCTTTTCTCTTTCCTCTTCTTCTTCTCTCGTGAGCTCCCCCTTACTTTCCCTTTCTTGTTCTCGTGCATGCTTCCACTCCGGCACTACTCACTACATCATTTGCCACTCTAGCAACATCCAGATTCTGCAGTATCTGCTACCACGGTTGCTCACAAACTTCCTACAGAAGCTTCAACCCTGTCCCAATGCTTATAGCCACTCACAACCTCCAATAATGCTTGGCATTTTCAAGCTGCAGAGGATCTATCTTCAACTTTCGTCTGGCAGGTGACACGAATATTATTGCTTTTAGCTTATGTGACAGTTTCTATTTTTTTTTTCTTATTTTGTGCATTGTATTTTGGTTTTCTTCATTGAGAGTGTGGCCAGCACTAATTAGTAGGAGAAATAAAGTAAAAAAAATGGTGTTCTACCTCCACCAAAGACAATGAAAGGAAGGGGAAACGTTAAAGACCATCGAGTTTGATGATGAGAGTAATTAATTGTCAAATATATTTATCCTTCAAGATCACCAATGGTTAGACATTCCCTTAGTTAGAGGAGAATCATTCATGAGCAAAGTTACTAAAGATTTTGACATCAGAAGAGTCAATTACAAAGGTCTTCATGTCATTTACCTCCTTTCTTAGCTCACTTGATTGAGTCATGAAAAGTTCTCAGGGAAAAGTACTTTACAAGTAACTTCTCAAATAAGCTCTATCAAATCATGAACATGTAGTTAGTAGTCTTCATTATAGTGAGAGATTTTTTTTGAGAAAATTATGAGACAAGTGTTCCATTACATTTGCTCATAAGTCAAAAAAGGTGGCTAACACACAAAGAACAAAAGATAAAAGAGTACATTGATAGACGGATAGAAGTCACTCCATGTTTCTCATTCTTAAGACGCTGATTCAAAAACTTTGAACGGTAATCTTTTGTGGACTTTAGATACAAGGAAACAAACATCCATTGCTTTAAAAAATTATGGACTTACACGAAGGATTCGACCTAATGAGATCAAAATTCTATGTAATTACTGAGATTTCTTTTCATTGATTTGTTTGACTGTTTCAAATTCTGATAGCAGAACATATGACCCTCGAAAATTTTTCTTTTTGTTTCCAAATTTTACTACGGAGAATGTTATCTCACTTTTTTAATATTTGAAGAGGCATCTAAGGTGTCATATGATTCATTAATTTCTTTTTTCAAGAAGAATGCACTTCGAAACTCAAATTGCACACTATATCCATTAATCACTACGATCTAAAAAGGAAATAAAATTGATATTTCGTAGTTATCTAGAGAAAAAAGTTTTGATTTCCTGTTATATTATCCTTGTTATTTTCAAAACTAATCAATAACAAGAATGCACTATTTGGTCATTTCATGATACTCATTAGTGACAAAGTTTGATTTCTTTCTCTTGGTTTTAGTAGGTCAGATATTGCTGTATGAATCTTTCAGGCATAGTTTTGAATTGGATTTGACCATTTTATGTCACTTTCTTTTAGGAGTTATACCTTCTTCTTTCCATATTATCATCTTGTATGAACATTATGTTTACATATTAAGTAAGATCACTCCACTAAATACTAGCTTGAATTAATTAAAAAAGTTAAAGTATGCATACGAATACATGAAATAGTTTTGTGCATATGTTTACATGAAAAAAGCTTTGTGCATATGTATACTGTGCATTTCTTAATAGTTTTGTGCATATCTTTGCACTAATTGGTATGAGTAGTATATATCAATCTAAACCTTGTGCTCAATTTTACAATTATATCCTTTTTATCTCATTCCATTTTACTTTGTCAACCTTGTATTTAGATGGCAAATTTACCAAAACCATCAAAGGCATTTTGGACCACAAATATAGTACACGTTTTTTATGATGTATGTGCATCTACTATGGGAAAGACATGCGACCTATATGGTTGAAAGCTTCAATCAACTTGCCAGACTTCATTACTATAAAGTATAATTAAAAAATAAGTGAGATCAATTAAAGGCTAAATAGAGACTATGGAAGAAGTTAAAAAGAAAAGAGATTGAATTAGAATGAGATTATAGAATAGAAACAATAGACGCACGGTGTTGGGCCGTAAAAATATCGGTATGTTTTTAATGTGTACATCTATTTGTATTTTGTATCACTCCTGAAAAATATAATTTCATTGTTAACAACTATTGCAAATATAGGTTAATAACGATTTTACCAAGTTCAAAAAGAAAGGAATTCATCATGATATTTGAAGCCAAGAATGATATTATGTTTGAGCACACGATTGCTAGTAGGGAAGATTCTTATTCCCCTAGTCATGCTGGATGAGACATTACAAGATGTAGGTGCATTTGATAATGAAACTAATCACCAAATGGAAGGTGATAGTGATGAATCGACCAATAAATTGAGTGTGAAAAAAAGTATAAGGGTGATAGTTCTATAGCAAAATTTCGGGATGATTTTTCTAGATTGGTGACTTTAGTGGAGAGTGCACATACTTTTGAATGTAAGATAATTGACCCTACAAGGACAAGTATTACGGATCTATGAAGGATCTAAATTCAATACAAAAGATCCCATTTGATAGCGAGCTATTTTATTTTGCTGCTGAATTGTTTGAGAAAAAGACCAAAAGAATTATCTAGATGAATTTGAAATGTAAAGAAGTGAAAATTGAATAGTTAAAATATCAACTTGCCAAACATACTAAGCCTTGAACGAGACTATGTTTATGTGAGTTGCATGGAACTATGTTTTATTTGAGTTGTATAAGACTATATTTTATTTGAGTTGTATGAGTTAGGATCTATATTTTGTGTTTGTTTATAGTATTTAACTTATTATCTTATTGTATTGTTTTTGAAATTCTTATCATTATCTATGGTTATTGAACTTTTGATATATTTGTTGGATGGTTTATATATTTGTTTTATGTTGTTCTATGGTTATTGGACTTTTGATATATTTGTTGTATGGTTTATATAATTGTTTTATCTTGTTATATGGTTGGGTTCATTTGATATATTTGTTGTATGCTTTATAAATTTGTTTTAGGTATGGATGATTAACCAAATTATGGTTTTGATGATCTTGAAAGTGAAATAACAATGAAAATGAAAATGAAGATGAAAATGAAGTTGAAGATGAAGATATGAAAAGGAAGATGTAGATAAAAAAAAACAATTGCAATCATTATAGGAACCTCGTTACCTATATAGCAGCTATCGCTATAGGACATTATTATTATACGTATAAGGATAAAACACCTTGTATGGATTCTGATGACACATGTGATAGCTAGATAGGGGACATATTACAAGGTCATCCAAAACGTTGCAAGAGAGTGATGAGAATGGAGGCACATGATTTTATAAATTTATGTAATACTTTTGATAACTCATACAGACTATGGGCATCTACTCGTATGTCTATACTAGAGAAAGTATGAATTTTTATCTATGCACTAGCCCAAGGTGCATCAACTCGAGTGATGCAAGAACACTTTCAACATTCAAGGGAAAAAATTAGAAGATTTTCAATTAAAGTGTTGGAATTTGTATGCATGCTAGCAAGAGAATTTATCAATAGGTTAGTTTAGGGAAATTCCAACAGAAATTTTAAATGATCAATGCTATATGCCACATTTCAAGGTAAACATATATTAATATTTACTCAAGTAAAAGTAATTATTATTTCATTATAATTAATTATATTTTACATGACTGTATTGGTGCTATTGATGGTACTCATACAGATGTTATTATACATGTTCATAAGCAAATAATATATATAGGACGAAAAAGACAAACAACACAAAATGTTATGGCTGTGTGTAGTTTTGATATGCAATTTACATATGTCTTAGCTAGTTTTGAGGGCATTACCCATGATAATCGGGTTTTGATGCATGCAATCAGGACTCCAAAAATAAACTTTCCAAAACCACACTCTGGTATTGATAGGGTTACCATAAGTGCAAGGTTTCTATCGAAGTAATAAAAGTTATCAATCCACAGGGAGTAAGCGTCAAGTACCATTCAATGTTGTAATTATTAGCTAGATAATTTGAAATGGGTTTTGAAATTTAATTTAACAAAATCAAATAAGCAAAATCAGTTAGAAAGCTTAGCAACTACTTTGAGTGTAATGCAATTTCTAGAGAGATGTTGAATTACTAGAGTTGCATTCATCAAGCGAGCAACAGCTACCATATCATATATCTACATTAGATTAAGGTCATCATATCAAAGTTTAAAATCTTGCTATTCAAAATAATACCAACTTATACCAAACTGATACATATTGTACATAAGTGGTTGCTCTCTCTCTCTCCCTCTCTCTTCTTGCTTAGCAGGAAGCACTGAAGGATTAAGATAAAACATAAAATGATCAATGCTAGGAATCCAAAATGCTTAAGGTGATTTTTCCACTTGTATAGATTGTCCCCTTTCAGCAGTACAATCTAGTATCTATCTAAGTCGATCTCCTACTTTATAGCTTATCGACTTGTAATACATCAAATGAGTTATATGATAAATTACTAAAACCCTCGAGTAATCTTGACCTACTTTCGTGGTCAAGATCACTAGTTCAATTTAAGTGGATTAGGCGTTGTGATTCCCCTTTCAATTCATCTTGTAACGTTAAAGACATATAACATGCTCAGCCAAAGCAAATACACGAAATATAGACAACTAAGATTGAATAAGCAATGATAAAAATCCAAGACTAAGATTTATACATCGTCAAAACCAAATATCCATTCAACGGGCTACGCTCGAGTCCTAAAAATGGGTTTAAGCTATAGATCTCATCATGTAAATTGTATAATCTCTCACAAAATACATTCAAATAAAAGGAAAACTATAGATTTATGCTAGGAGAGGATAGATTGAAGACTCCCATGTGAAGACAGTGAAGAAATCTATCTAAAATCTCCCAAAAATGCAATTGTCGCCTCCTTTTTGCCCTAGCTATCGCCTCGCAAAAGTTTGAACCCTAAAACCTTCCAAAAATCTTTCTTTTATCCCTAGATCTCTTCTCCACCTAGTTAGGAAGATTCCCCTAAAATTTCCTCAAATTCTACCTTTAGAATCCTCCAAAACAGGCAAGACAGGAAAGTTGAGAATGGCAAAACTAGACATGGTCGTGCATGTCTCGGCCAGGAAATAATTTTTCTAACTGAATCATTCACGGCCATGCATGGTGTTGGGGTATGCCCTTAAGGCTAATGTTTGAGGCCTTGGGATTGTAATAGTATCATGTATAAACTCTTATGTTTATAAAGGCAATGGTTATTATTCAGGTTGTTACATCATTTGCTGCAATGTGTGTTCTTCTGAATAATGTCTCAATGCTGTTCAGCTAGGCTGACATGCTATATTGTCCTTAGTCGAGATATCTTGGTGAACCTGAGACAGCCTTGATATGATTGAGACTAATATGTGTTCTAATCTTATAGGATGCTTCGAGCATGGAATAAGATGTAGACTCATGGGTACATTGGATGTACTGGACAGACCCTACTAGGATATTCAATTGCTTGTCACAATGTGAATAATCCTTGATTGCAACAAGTGGCACATGTCCTCTGACTTGAGATCACTTGTGTTTCTGAATGATGATTGTCATTGTTTTGAGGTAGTTCAATATCATTTGAAACATAATGATTATAGACTATCTTGGATAATGAGCTTGAGTCAGGTTAGGGCACTAGTGATAGACAAAGGATTGCCATCTCCTAGATTGGAGTGTGATGTTCTAAAGGGGCCCCCCTGGATGAGATGATTGAGAAAGTGTATGGCCATACCCAGGTGACTATGTTCACCTGATCTAATCATGCTCATCATATTGGAGTTACAAGCTTGACCCGCTTGTCCAATAAGAACATCCAGTGGCAAAGGATACATGTATGCCTTGTGAAGTGGATTCACACTTATGCTGTGGTTTGGGTGTAGTCTTGGAAGACTCTTTTCTTTATATCGGGAGACAGTGATGTGTTGCTAGATACCCCTCACTGATCGTGATAACGTAAGTTATCGTTACCGACATTTAAAGGAAACCCTTAGGGTCGCACAATTTGATGATATGGCTTACTTAAGTCAGATCGTGTGGACTGAATTGTTTCGGTTCAGTTCAAAGGGATTTAATCTCTGATTGTAAGTGAGATCTGGTCTGATCATGTTTGATTGATTAGGGCTTGAGATCGGTAAGCTTCGATCGGGAGTATTGATGCTAGATCGGTGAGATCAAGAGCATGACGAGATGAACGGTTAGATCTGCAGCCTTAGGGTTTAAGATGATCTAGACCAAATGGCTTGGGCTGGTTTGGTTTGGTCTTTGGACCAAATGCATTTACATTGAACCGGTTCAAGAGCTTGAACGCATGGTTCATTGTTTGTGGCGTTATTGATCGGTTTAGAGATCTTGAACGCATGGCTTAATGTCTTTCCTATTTTGGAAAGTAATAAGCGCATGTTCCCTTCAACGCCAAAACAAGTGAACGCTCCATTCAACCTTCGGCACCTCTCTCTCTCGACGAGACCTTGGTGTGGAGAAGGAGACATCTTGGAGAAGGTTCGGCAACCCTAGAGACCATCTCTCATTCCCTTTCCATACGGCAAGAACCCTTGAAGAACCTTGCTAGCACAAGGATCTCCAAGGAGTAGGCACATCACCTTGTGTGCGTCAACTAGGGAGAAGATCCCTTTCGGTCTTTGCTTCCAAGCTACCATCCATATGATGGCGATGGTATGATCCTTCATTCATGGTTGCAATCGTTTAGATGTTGATCATATGGCATGCAAAAGATCCTAATAAACCCTATGCTTCCTTGCGAAAATCTTCAATATGCGCCCCCCTCTTGAAAGGGGTTTCTTCAATTGGTATCAGAGCATGGTTTTCGCATGTTCATATGATTGCTTTTGCTTGTTGTGATCCGTGTATGCTAATACATGTTATAGATCTATATGAAGGTTTAATTAAGTTTGCGCATGTTACCTTAGATACATGTTTCTATCTAGTTGCGCATGTTAACTTAGTTGAAAGCTTCTTATTGTGTTGCGCTTGTTGAAGATGTTTTGAACAAAACTTACATCTTGCGCGCCTATCACCTAGATCTATATTTGCGCCTACTATAAACCCTTAGATGGGTTGATGGGGTTGAAAGCATCATCTAGTATAGATCAAACTAGTATGATCAGACCATCTGACAGCCTAGATGGATCGACCAAATGGCACCTGTGCGCAAGCACGAGGTAGCTATAGGTCGATTGCATCACAGGCGTGTAGCGAGGTCTGGTTGAGACAACTAATGAACACACATGAGTTAGGCCCGGGGTCACACCCGCTTGCCAGAACTCATGATGGTTGTTCAGCCCTTGGCGCATGCATGGTTGACCATTAGGTCAACTCAAGTCAGTTAGGACTTGGTGCATGCAAGGGCATGGATCTAACTAGATTGATGAGTGGATCCCTATCAATGGACCGTTGTAAGGTTGTAGGGCACATAAGAAAATTAAAATTGATGCCAATGGGTTTTCAAAATTTTATTTTCTTTGTAATGGATCACATGTTGATTGAATGATGCCATGATGCTTGTTTATTTAATCTTATGTGGGTTGCCCTTTAATGTGTGCTGTGCTGGGGCCTGCGAGCCTGGTAAATTGTAAATTAATATTATTGTGATCTGCGCATCACATTTCTAATTAATTTATTGTATAATTGACCTGCGAGTCAATCTTGTCTAGATAGATTAAAATGTATTTTAATCAGACAAGAGTTCAAAGCACACATGGCAGAGCTGCATGCAGCTAAGGCTTTTCCAGGTGGGAAGTCTAGGGTTCGACCCTAGGACAGGCGCATTCACCTGGTGGGCGCACTTGAGCTGCATTGAGCGCTAGGGCCCTGGGTTGGACCAGATGAGATGCAAAAGACCCAAGAAGAGGAAGTGAAGACTTAAGTTGATTTAAGGTCTTACTTAGGCTCTATGGGCTTTTACCACATAAGATCCATGCTTTCTTTTATTTTCTAAATAATTAGAATTGCATGAGTTATTTATCTTCTGCTATAGCCATAGGATTTGCCTGATAGTAAGAAGATAAAAGACCGTTAAAATCCAACGCTAAAATATCAAGCACGTAATGCCTTCTGGCGCGAAACCTCACTGTTTTGACTATCGTTGGGGCCGTGTTGTACCCACTCAGTGGGCACGCCCATCTATCTTCAGACGGTGTGTGATTTCACCTGCGTGTTACAGAGAAGGGATTTATCGCTTCTCGTTGCTCAGCATAACACGTGGTGGTCCAGGGAGTAGGTCAGGTCAGCTTGACCATGTAGGCTACATATGGGGCATATGGTAGCTATATGGAGGCAGCCATCTGTGGGGTCAGAGACTGTGTTGTACCAACTCAGTTGGCACAGTCTGCTGGATTGCCCGGATGAAGGGGAATCGCACGGGTTGGCGATTGGCAAGGAATGCCTACCAGAAATTAGTGCTTGTACTCTCTGTGCATCTTATCTCACCTGAGCGGGACGCGGAGACCAAGTATGAAATCTGGATCCCATCTCACTAAAAGAGTGTTACTCTTTCGGGCTGTTTTGCTGGATTTTTCAGCCAGATAAAATAGTGAGAAAAAGAATCTTTCTTAAGTCCTGGATTGATTCTAGACATTGATACTGACCTTGCTGTTCTTGCATTGTTGTAGATTCCTGCAGCAACGAACACCATGAGCTTCAATGTGCGATCCCTACTGGAAAGGGAGAAGTTTGCTGGGCCAAACTTCTCAGACTGGTACGGACACCTTAAGATCGTTCTTAAGGCAGAGAGGAAACTGTATGTCCTCGAGACGGCTGTGCCGCCTCAACCCGCTGCGAACGCCGCAAGGGCGGTTCGTGATGCCTATGAAAAGCATGTCAATGATAGCATTGATGTCGCTTGCCTGATGCTAGCGTCTATGACGCCACCCCTGCAGCGTCAGCATGAGGATATGTCTGCTATAGAAATTATAGCAAACCTCAAGATGCTGTATGCTGCACAGGCGAGGACTGAACGCTATAATTTGACCAAGCTTTTCTTTCAGAGCAAACTGGCTGAAGGGAGCCTAGTGGGAGCTCACGTGCTCAAGATGATTGGGCACAAGGAGGCTCTGGAGAAACTGGGGCATACCATCAATCAGGAGCTTGCTGTAGACATTATTCTGCAGTCTCTCCCGCCCTCTTTCGATGCGTTCATTATTAACTTTAATATGAACAAAATCGATTGTACTCCGGCAGAGCTGCTGAATATGCTCTTGACTACTGAGGAGACTCTGAAGGGAAAGCCTTCAACCTCTGTCTTAATGGTTCCTTCCAGGAACAAGAAGAAGGGGAAGAAGGGCAAAGCCCCTGTCAAGAACTACAGTAAGGCTCTGAAACAGAAGGTGAAGCGGTCGAAGGACAACAGGTGTTTCCATTGTGGCCAGCTGGGTCACTGGAAAAAGGACTGTAAAGCGCTCCAAGGAGACAAGAGGGGAAGCATCGCTTCTGGCTCAGGTATATACGTGACGGAAGTCATGGTTTCATCTTCTTCTATTTCATGGGTGTTGGACACTGCATGTGGAGTTCACATTTGTTCAAATGTACAGGAACTCAAGAGAAGAAGACAGGTGGGACAGCATGAGGTGGACCTACGCGTTGGAAACGGGGCACGGGTTGCTGCTGTTGCTGTAGGGGATTATTACATCTCATTACCATCTGGCATTGTATTAGAATTAAACAATTGTTACTTTGTACCCAGTATTACCAAAAATATTATCTCTATTCCTACTCTTGTCAGGAAAGGGTTTTCCTTTGAATGCAAGATTTCAAAGTGTTATCTTACTCTTGATAATATTGTTTATGCTACTGGTTCAATTAACAATGGGTTATTCATGTTGGACATGGAATATTCTATACAAAACATTGATAATAAGAAAGCCAAGTATGCTGATGACAGCACCTTGTTATGGCATAGTCGTTTAGGCTATATTAACAAGAAGCGCATTAAGCGGTTGCATGATCATGGACTGCTGGGATCATTCTCCTATGAGGAGATTGATACATGCAAAGCTTGTTTAATGGGTAAAATGACGAAGTCTCCTTTTCCTAACAAAGGTCAAAAGGCTTCAGGTTTACTTGACCTTATACACAGTGATGTGTGTGGGCCGTTTAGTAAACATGCCAGAGGTGGCTATTCGTACTTCATTACCTTTACTGATGATTTCAGTAGGTATGGGTATGTCTATCTTATGAGACATAAGAGTGAATCTTTTGACAAGTTCAAAGAGTTCAAGAATGAAGTACAGAATCAGCTAGGCCAAAATATCAAGGCACTTCGTTCTGATCGAGGTGGAGAATACTTGAGTCATGCGTTTACTGACTATCTAAAGGAGTGTGGGATTATCTCACAGCTCACTCCACCAGGAACACCGCCATGGAATGGTGTGTCCGAGAGGAGGAACAGAACCTTACTGGATATGGTTCGTTCTATGATGAGTCAGGCTACTCTACCTTACTCCTTTTGGGGATTTGCACTGGAAACAGCTGCAAAGGTACTAAACCGAGTGCCATCCAAGGCCGTTTCAAAGACTCCATATGAGTTATGGTATGAGAAACAGCCTAGCTTGACATTTATCAGGATCTGGGGTTGCGAGGCTTATGTCAAAAAGCTCGCCTCTGGGAAACTGGAGAGCAGATCTGAGAAATGCATCTTTGTCGGTTACCCTAAGGAAACTAAGGGTTATTATTTCTACGATCCCAAAGAGAACAAGGTATTTGTTGCTCGGACGGCCATTTTTCTTGAGAAGGAGTTTCTTCTGCAAGAGGCCAGTGGGAGAGAAATAAAGCTGGATGAGAATCCAGAGGAAGGACAAAGTAGTCAAGCACAGTTGGATGAGCCAGAGCCAGTTGATCAGGTTATTGAACTACTTGAGGCTCAGATATCACGGGAACCGCGAAGATCGGGAAGGATCCGTAGACAGCCTGAGCGCTATGACGGAGTCTTCATCATTGATAATGATGAACCCCTTACTTATGCGGATGCGGTCAGTGGACCGGAGTCAGCTAGATGGCTTGAAGCTATGCGAGCCGAAATGGACTCCATGTCAGATAACCAAGTCTGGGATTTGGTTGATCCGCCTCCGGGAGTAATCCCTATAGGCTGTAAATGGATCTTCAAGAAGAAGATTGACATGGATGGTAACGTAGTTACCTATAAAGGCAGGCTAGTTGCGAAAGGTTTCAAACAAATCTACGGGATAGATTATGATGAAACTTTCTCTCCTGTAGCCATGTTCAAGTCTATTCGGATTCTGTTCGCAATAGCAGCATATTACGATTATGAGATCTGGCAGATGGATGTGAAAACTGCTTTCCTTAATGGAAATCTGGATGAGGATGTGTATATGACACAACCTGAAGGTTTCACTAATCCATCAGATCGTCATAAAATATGCAAGTTAAAGAAGTCCATTTATGGACTTAAGCAAGCATCAAGAAGCTGGAATATTCGTTTTGATGAATCAATCTGTGAGTTTGGTTTCATCAAGAACGAAGATGACCCGTGTGTATATAAGAGGTTTAGTGGGAGCGTGATTACTTTCCTAGTCCTCTACGTCGATGATATCTTAATCATTGGAAACGATATTCCTGAACTACATGCTGTTAAAGCATGGTTAGGAAAATGTTTCCAGATGAAGATCTAGGAGAAGCAGCCTATGTATTAGGTGTGAAGATCTACAGGGATAGATCTAAGAGGCTTCTCGGGCTGTGCCAGAGTACTTACATCGATAAAGTCCTGGAGAGATTCCATTTAGAGAATTCTAAAAGGGGACATCTTCCAGTCAGACATGGTCTGAATCTTTCAAAGTGTCAGTGTCCACAAACACAGACTGAGAAAGATGAAATGGACAATACGCCTTATGCTTCGGCTATTGGGTCCATTATGTATGCGATGTTGTGTACTCGCCCAGACGTCGCTTACGGGTTAAGCGTGACCAGTCGATTCCAAAGTAATCCAGGTCAGGCACACTGGATTGCAGTCAAGAACATTTTAAAATATCTGCGGAGGACCAAAGATATGTTCTTGATATATGGTGGTCAGGAAGAACTCAGTATTGAAGGATATACTGACGCTTCGTTCCAGTCGGACCAGGATGATTTCTGATCGCAATCAGGCTATGTTTTTAGCTTGAATGGAGGAGCAGTGGTGTGGAAAAGTTTCAAACAGTCTACTGTTGCTGATTCCACAACAGAAGCCGAGTATGTTGCAGCCTCGGAAGCATCCAAGGAGGCAGTGTGGATTCGTAAGTTCATTCAGGAACTTGGTGTTGTTCCTTCGAGTGCAGATCCTTTGGTTATCTTCTGTGATAACACTAGAGCTATAGCACAAGCAAAGGAACCACGGTCGCACCAGAAGTCCAAGCACATACAGAGACGGTTTCACTTGATCCGGGAGATCATTGATCGTGGCGAGATCAAAATATGCAAGGTTCATACAGACGACAATCTGGCTGACCCGCTTACCAAGCCTCTGGCGCAGCAGAAGCATGAGAAGCACTGTAATAATATGGGTTTGAGATTTCTCAACCATTAGATTAAGTGCAAGTGGGAGATTGTTGGGGTATGCCCTTAAGGCTAATGTTTGAGGCCTTGGGATTGTAACAGTATCATGTATAAACTCTTATGTTTATAAAGGCAATGGTTATTATTCAGGTTGTTACATCATCTGCTGCAATGTGTGTTCTTCTGAATAATGTCTCAATGCTGTTCAGCTAGGCTGACATGCTATATTGTCCTTAGTCGAGATATCTTGGTGAACCTGAGATAGCCTTGATATGATTGAGACTAATATGTGTTCTAATCTTATAGGATGCTTCGAGCATGGAATAAGATGTAGACTCATGGGTACATTGGATGTACTGGACAGACCCTACTAGGATATTCAATTGCTTGTCACAATGTGAATAATCCTTGATTGCAACAAGTGGCACATGTCCTCTGACTTGAGATCACTTGTGTTTCTGAATGATGATTATCATTGTTTTGAGGTAGTTCAATATCATTTGAAACATAATGATTATAGACTATCTTGGATAATGAGCTTGAGTCAGGTTAGGGCACTAGTGATAGACAAAGGATTGCCATCTCCTGGATTGGAGTGTGATGTTCTAAAGGGGCCCCCCTGGATGAGATGATTGAGAAAGTGTATGGCCATACCCAGGTGACTATGTTCACCTGATCTAATCATGCTCATCATATTGGAGTTACAAGCTTGACCCGCTTGTCCAATAAGAACATCCAGTGGCAAAGGATACATGTATGCCTTGTGAAGTGGATTCACACTTGTGCTGTGGTTTGGGTGTAGTCTTGGAAGACTCTTTCCTTTATATCGGGAGACAGTGATGTGTTGCTAGATACCCCTCACTGATCGTGATAACGTAAGTTATCGTTACCGACATTTAAAGGAAACCCTTAGGGTCGCACAATTTGATGATATGGCTTACTTAAGTCAGATCGTGTGGACTGAATTGTTTCGGTTCAGTTCAAAGGGATTTAATCTCTGATTGTAAGTGAGATCTGGTCTGATCATGTTTGATTGATTAGGGCTTGAGATCGGTAAGCTTCGATCGGGAGTATTGATGCTAGATCGGTGAGATCAAGAGCATGACGAGATGAACGGTTAGATCTGCAGCCTTAGGGTTTAAGATGATCTAGACCAAATGGCTTAGGCTGGTTTGGTTTGGTCTTTGGACCAAATGCATTTACATTGAACCGGTTCAAGAGCTTGAACGCATGGTTCATTGTTTGTGGCGTTATTGATCGGTTTAGAGATCTTGAACGCATGGCTTAATGTCTTTCCTATTTTGGAAAGTAATAAGCGCATGTTCCCTTCAACGCCAAAACAAGTGAACGCTCCATTCAACCTTCGGCACCTCTCTCTCTCTCGACGAGACCTTGGTGTGGAGAAGGAGACATCTTGGAGAAGGTTCGGCAACCCTAGAGACCATCTCTCATTCCCTTTCCATACGGCAAGAACCCTTGAAGAACCTTGCTAGCACAAGGATCTCCAAGGAGTAGGCACATCACCTTGTGTGCGTCAACTAGGGAGAAGATCCCTTTCGGTCTTTGCTTCCAAGCTACCATCCATATGATGGCGATGGTATGATCCTTCATTCATGGTTGCAATCGTTTAGATGTTGATCATATGGCATGCAAAAGATCCTAATAAACCCTATGCTTCCTTGCGAAAATCTTCAATATGCGCCCCCCTCTTGAAAGGGGTTTCTTCACATGGGTGCATGGCCAGCTTGTGCATGTCTCGGCCAGTAATGTAGGGAGGCGACATAATCCACGAAGATACAAATCATCATGCATTCATGTAGTTGAAAACTTGGTAGGTTATTTTTATATTGTAAGCATGCATGCATCCACCCACTAATATTTAGTCATGCATTCATCCTAGATCTAGAGCATACTTGCATTTGTATTTTTTTATAGGAAAGCAATCAATCAAGCAATGGAGACACAGATTCCCTCATAGCAATATCAACAACCCAACCAAGCTTCTTGGGGAGAATCAACAACTAAGAGGGATTAAAGCCTAGCCCAAGATTGAAGACCAAGAAATTAGTCCAACATGAAGACTTGGTTCATGCACTAGCTCAAAGAAGAAGGGGACAGCTAGCTTTCACCTTATCCCAGCACTCAGCTTAATGTAGGAAAGGTTCAACAGCCCCTAGCATTTCAAGGAAGATCACAAAGGTGTCCGCAAGTGCACAGATACTCAAAGTAATAAATAAGATATCGAACCACAGAGACCTTGTTTGTTAAATACCGATTAATTGATTTTTCACTAGCTAAGCAATCGAATATGATTAAAGCAAACAATCGGAAAGTACATGAATAATCAGAGAGAAAAACTGGGACTAGGGTTTCATCCACCTTAATTTCAAAGACTAGATATCAATAAGTGCTCGTCAGTCTAATCTTATTATGATAAAGATATAATTTACTTTATAAAGTAATCATCTCGCTTTCACGCAGACAATTTACAAAAAACCAATCCTCACTTTTGCACAAGATTTATTCAATATTAAAGATAAGTAAATCATCGACAAAGAAATCAAAGATCACTTTCATGCATTCAATCTCTATGTCAATCATCTCAAGTGAAAACTAAATACTTTCATACTTTAGCTTCACAGGTTCTCCTTAAGGTTCTCCAATGATCTGATACTTAATTTCTTACAATATTTTCATGTTTATTTCAATAATTCTTCCTAGATCAGAATTATCAATAAGGCAATAAACTTCTAAAATCTAGAAATAGAATAAACCTAATTTCTTACGTTGAGTTCCTAAATCTCAATTTTATGGTTCCAAGTTCTCGCAAGTCACTTTTCAGTCCATATCGCAAAAACTTCAATACATGCTGATAATATGAAACTAGAAAGAATTAAAGGCAATCACCACATAAGTAGAATTATCAAAGTAAAATTATCCCGACGAAATAAAGTTTGTCTAGTCATTATGAAATTATGGAGATTACACCCCCATGTCCCAAATAGTGTTTAAGCTAGCATGGTTGAAGAATTACAATAATCCATAGTTTAGAATGATCAAAAATCGAAGATGAAGAGGGAGTTTTACTAAACCCCGGCCTGTAATGAAAATTACAGTCGTAATTTAGCGTGTGAATAGTGTAGGCGATGCTTCTTTCCTCGATTTCTCCTCCGATCGATCTCTTTTAACTCTGAAACTTCCGGGATATGTTCTTCTCCTCCAGGCGTAGCTTCCTTTCAAATTTCACGGCCAAAGATGCTCTATACACTTCGCGGTGGTGAAACCTAGGGCGGCGGCGAAGATCTCAATTTCTCTCTGAGCGGTTGATCAAAATTAGGGCTTTTGGTGTGTTCTCCTTCCCCTTGTTCTAACGAGTATTTTCCCTTTTTACGGATCTCAATTTGGTGTTCTAAATCATCTGCAATCATCCGTGCAAAAATCGGGCTTTAATTTGACCGAGAAAATCGATCGACTGGGTTAGAATTACGACCGTGATTTTGATTACGGCAGTGCCGTATTTCATCCTGTGAAGAATCTAGAAAGAAATGTCGTGAAAACAACTAAGGCAGTGCCGTGAAAACAACCACGGTAGTGCCGTGAAAACAACAAAACATTCTGTAAGGAAATCACTCGACATTACCGCCCGTAATATTCATTACGGTAGTGCCGTAAAAACTGCAAGATTCTCTGGTTGAAAATCAACCCAAATTACGACAGTGCTCGGAAATTATGGTACTGCCATGGTTTGTTATGTTAGTTTAATGAAACCACAGTACTGTAATCTTGATTACAGCCCTGCCATAATTTCGTCTATGGCTTTGATCTTCGTGAAATTTAACATGTAATCTTCTTTTGATGATGAGAATTCACTTATGCATCTGAATTGCTTGAAAATGCTTTAAAATAATGCCTTTTTACCTGAAAATGATCAAAAATCAGAAAAGGTGTAGATTCCGCAATATTGTACAAATAAGGCTTAAAAATAAGTAAAATAGCATGAATATGACACAAAAAGACCTATAAAATGACACAAAATATACTATGAATTTTCATGTAATCAAAAGGCAAGGAACAATGAGGACAATTCTTACCCAAAGAAGAAGTTGTTCCAAAGTCTCCAACGACTACAAGGCAAACGACTATAATGTTTCTCGTTTTGATGTTTTAAGCATGGCAACTCTTGCCTATAAGTTGCATACTTCGCTTGTAATTGCTAGACCGAGAATATCCAATGAATTGATGCTTTAGCTTCTTGTTCTCCCATGGATTTGGGATTTTCTCTCTTCTAATCTCCCATGGATTTGGGATCTCTCCTGCTCTAGTCTTCCATGGACTTGGAAGTTCTATCCTGCTGAATCAAATCTTCACACCCTTCTCGTCGCTGCCATTTCGTCACCATCGTGCTACCGATCTTGGAGGCAGATCGAACTAAAATTTCAGCAATGCCTTCTCCTCTTCCGGTCAAACCTACAGCCAGAAGGATCTCCCCATCTGACGACTGGATCGCTGGAATCAGGAAGATTCCTGGAATGCCCTAGTTTTCGGTCCATGCTCCCTGCTCGGCGCCGATCTCCTCCGACCCACAACAAATTGCTCCCAAACTCCGGCCACGAGTTCATTCTAACATGAGGAGCCTCCAGTAGTAGCAGGTCGGGAGTCTGTGTCGTGTCTGATGATCACCGGCAACCCTTGCTCCTACTCGCGTCTTCCCTTGTTTCCGCTAAAAGCAGGGCTGTGATAACACTGCCCCTAGTGGCCTTCTCCCAACGCATGCGATGATGTGACCTACTCTTCTGCCCCACCCGGCCAGGCACCTATCATCGCCGGCCGGAGTTCACCCTCCGGCAACTCCCCTACTTTTCAGTCGCAGCCCTGTTTTGTCTTTTGCTCGCTGCGAGTTCTCCGCACCCACTAGCTTCTTACACTGATAAGTTCCCTCCCTTTGTTGAGTTATTCCTTTGTTGTTGTGTTTGGTTTCTACACTCTTCCGTGTTGGCAGGTATATGGAGCATGATTTGGAGGAGTCCAGGCACGTCCACACTCTAACTATAAGCCCTCCCCTCTCCCTTATTTAGATAGTCCTTAATTGTGTTAGTAAGGGAATTTGGAGGCTTAAACTCCCTGTTTCGTTGTTGGTTGTATTGGGCCTCTTAATATACTTTATAACTCACCTATGCATGTGTGGGATGCTGCAATGGCATGCTTGTAAGCTCATAGGGTCCTACTTCACGATTGATCCACCATTGGACCGGTGAAGAATAGGATGATACATCCCTTCTATTCTCAAGGGGCGCAAGGTGAGTCTACTCTTTTGTTTTTCATTATAGTTAATTGCTATATCATGCTTAGTTGTAGCTTAGCTTAATTTAGTTTAATTGCATGCTTAGATTTATTCTGGGTTCTTATTATAAAAGTATAAAAAAAATATTATTTTTCAAATATGTAAGTTTGAAACACCATGATTGAATGATTCATGATTGGCCACCCCATCAGCTAGGATCTAAATTTGTCGACCAAAGCAATCACAACCGTGCATGTCTTGGCCAGGAAATAATTTCTTCGACTAAAGCCTTCACGGCCATGCATGACCATCCTGTGCATGTCTCAGCTAGGATCTGAATTTTTTTGACCGAGACCATCACGACCATGTGTGCAATAGGTAGCTCTATTTTGCCCCAAATTTCACATGTGACCTCTATTGGGAAACCCCGAGGAATTTAAAATTTTATTACATACAGTGGAAATAATTTTCCAAAATAGGCTAGTGCCAAAAACCCAAAAGATCAAGTCATGTGAGGGGATCAACACGATGAGAAGAGAAAGATATCTCAGAGCAATTTGGGAAGAAGCAATGTAGGCGCCCAAGCATGTGCCCTCTATAGTCTCGCACACAACCGATCCTTAAGTCCTCTTCTTCTATGCCCGGTGCTAGCCTTGAGAAGAAGATTTATGCCTTAGGCGACTTCTTTGATCACTTGCACCACCCACAAGAAGGAGGGGGAAGCGCCAAGATCAAGAAGGAAGAAGATGTCGCCAAGCCTTTACACCTCTTGTGCTAAGAAGAAGAAGGGAAGAAGCTTGTAGCCTTTGGAGGGGAGCTTGCGGCACTAGGATGTTGTCCACACTTCTCTTCTGATGTTGTGCCAAGATAAGGATGAATACAAGAAGGGGCAACCACAACATACTGATATAGGCGCATGGATAAGGGGAAGTTGGCTAAGGGAAAGAAGGAAAGGTGGATATCAAGGCATATTTATCCTCCCCATTATACCCTTAGTTCCATTTACCTTATCCACATGGCCCATTAGTCCATACCAAAGTTCATATAGCAAATTGATTAAGCCATCAGAGTTAATCCGATGCAACCCTAGTTAAATATGGCTAACCATGGTTAACTCAGGGTCAACCTGCCAAAAATAAAGTTTGGCTCCAATAAGTCTTCTCCATCTCATCAGTCACATCGGTGCTGATAGAATCTCCTAAATGGATCCGAGTTATGAACTAACTCAATCATAAGGCTATCCGATCAATATAAAAACTCGAATATCAAGGTGTGCGACCCTATAGGTTCTTCTAATGTTGGTAGTGATGAACTCATGTCACCACAAGCAGTGAGTGGCACCTAGAAATGTATCACTGCTACCAAGTCTTTGGAATAGATATCAATATCGACATCCCCATCATCGCAATAAGATATCTATGCATTACAATCCATTTGCAAAATTGACATTCGATTGGACAAAGTGTGTCACCACTTTGTTTATACCCAATCACATGGTCATGACTAAATCAGGCTTTCACCTAGGTATGACCATACACTTTCACTCATGCATTCATATAGGGCCCTGTGGATATCAAGCTTTCCTTAGGAAGGGGCAAATCTTACATCTGTCTATTGTTCTTCTCATATGGGTCATGACATACCCAATAATAACTATTATAACCTCCCAACTACGGTGAGGTGTCAGGTTATATCAAAGTATGTTTGTAACCATATAAAAGAGTCAATGACCTCAAGTCAAGGGATCAATGCATCTCTTTTTACTTGTGAAGTTAACTTATGACACTAAGTTAGAGCCTCATAGTGGGTCGATCCACTATATCCATCACTGATATACCCATATGTCTACGTTAGCACCACATGCCTAATCAGCCCATATACCAGTCTCACATTTAGTAGAGCTGTCCTTTATCCACTTGGCTACTTGACTGGGGATGGACATAAGCTTGAGCCCAGATGAAATCTGTCTCCAAGTACATTATCATGTAAATGTACAAAAGACACAAATCTAAACATAGCATAATAACGACAATGCAAGAATGATATATATATATATATATATATATATATCAATGTCAAGTAGTACAATAAATGTACCAACAATAGGTCTTAGGGCATAAACACCAATAATCTCCCACTTGCCCTTAGACCTAGTTGTTGAGAAATCTCAACCCCATGTCTCTCGTATGACCATCATGCTTCTGTCAATGGGTCTGCTAGATTGTTGTCTGTGTCAACTTTGCTAATCTTGGCATCACCTCTATCGATGATATGATATCCATGATTTAACATGATTATGAAGATTATTAAGTAGTTCAAGAGAAATACCCATCTTAAGAACTCAAGGGGAATATTGTATAAAGAAAAGGACAAAAGTGTAAGTTCAACCATGTAGGATGTATAATGAAAACAAAATGTAGCATAAAATGCATATTGATAATAACTCATTAGGTTGTGAAGTAAAAACAAAAACAAAAACAAGAAAAAAGAGAGAAAGAAAACAATTACTTAAGTTAAATGGATGAACTTAAAACACATCATTCTTGTCTTTTAAAGCCACCTCAAGTTTGCATGAAGATGAGATTAACCAAGTGTAGACACCTCATTCTTAGGGGTGACTAATGAGATAAAATGAAGGAAAAATAAGGGAAAATTAGATTTTTAGCAACAACTTTCATTTAGATTTGGGGAAGAATTGGTGAAAGTGGTGAAGTGAAGAAGAAGAAGTAGAAAAAGCTCAAATTTGCATAAGGCATGTTTCTACCCTATGCCTTAAATTTATGGTTTTAAAAATATAATATTTGGATACAAAAAGTATGTTCAAAACCTAAAGACCTAGTTCATATGCTGATTTGTTGACATTAACATGAATGTTGAAGTTATTATCTAATGAATAAGAAGAATTGTAAAAGCATGATTAAGGTGATGTGATTATGCAAATCTGACCTTGTTTGTGTTTTTGTGGTATAACTTTGTACACTCAAATGATTTGTAACTATGAATTGGTTGTGCAAAAGAAGACTTAAAAATCTTTCCAACGCATCTAATATTGCTATATGTAATCAAAGTTAGGGTGTCAATTATGTAGCAAGCTTCATTTAGACTTGGGGAAGAATTGGTGAAAGTGGTGAAGTGAAGAAGAAGAAGTAGGAAAAGCTCAAATTTGCATAAGGCAAGTTTCTACCCTATGCCCTAAATTTATGGTTTTAAAAATATAATATGTGGATACCAAAAGTATGTTCAAAACCTAAAGACCTAGTTCATATGCTGATTTGTTGACATTAACATGAATGTTGAAGTTATTATCTAATGAATGTGAAGAATTGTAAAAGCATGGTTAAGGTGATGTGATTATGCAAATTTGACCATGTTTGTGTTTTTGTGGTATAACTTTGTACACTCAAATGATTTGTAACTATGAATTGGTTGTACAAAAGAAGACTTAAAAATCTTTCCAACACATCCAATATTGCCTATACGTAATCAGAGTTAGGGTGTCAATTATATAGCAACATTCAGTACCTATCTGCTGTAATACTAGACAGACTTCCTTGTATCTTTTTGCTTATAACTTCCGATTTATAACTTGGTTTTAAGTAATTCTTGTTTTACACGAAAGTAGATTTAAATATCTTTCTAACGGACCATATAGTGAATATCTTTCATATGTATCATAACCTTAAACCGATTGCCTTTTCCACATCAATGTCCTGAAATTTCTGGTAACAGGGCAGTTTGAACCTTTGTTACTCTAACCCTTATATCTTTTTGTGTACTTTGTCAAATAAAACCAATTTTATTGGCAAGGAGACTCGAATATGGTTTCAATGACTCCTATTTTGTATGATTCTATGTAGTATTATTACCTTATGATTCAGTTGAATGATTTTTGGGCTGATCCAATTTGACATCTTCTACTCTTTGGTCTAGAACTCTTTGTTGGAGTATGCCCTTAAGGCTAATGTTTGAGGCCTTTGGGATTGTAAAAGTATTATGTAATAAACTCTTATGTTTATGAAAGGCATGGTTATTATTCAGGTTGTTACCTTGTCTGCTGCAATGAGTGTGCTTCTGAATAATGTCTCAAAGCTGTTCAGCTAGGCTGACAGGCTGTATGTCCTTAGTCGAGATATCTTGGTGAACATGAGACAGCCTTGATATGATTGAGACTAATATGAGTGCTAATCTTATAGGATGCTTCGAGCATGGAATAAGATGTAGACTCATGGGTACATTGGATGTACTGGACAGACCCTACTGGGATATTCCATTGCTTGTCACAATGTGAATGATCCTTGTAAGCAGCAAGTGGCACATGTCCTCTGACTTGAGATCACTTGTGTTTCTAAATGATGATTGTCATTGTCTTGAGGTAATTCAATATCATTTGAAACATAATGATTATAGACTATCTTGGATGGTGAGCTTGAGTCAGGTTAGGGCACTTGTGATAGATAAAGGATTGCCGTCTCCTTGTTTAAGGAGTGTGATGTTCTAAAGGGCCCCCCTTATATGAGATGATTGAGGAAGTGTATGGCCATACCCAGATGACTATGTTCATCTGATCTAATCATGCTCATCGTATTGGAGTTACAAGCTTGACATGCTTGTCCAATAAGAACATCCAGTGGCAAAGGATAAATGTATGCCTTGTGAATAGAGTCACACTTGTGCCTTGGTTTGGGAGTAGTCTTGGAAGACTCTTTCCTTTATATCGGGAGACAGTGATGTGTTGCTAGATACCCCTCACTGATCGTGATAACGTAAGTTATCGTTACCGACATTTAGAGGAAACCCTCAGGGTCGCACAATATGATGATATGGCTTACTTGAGTCAGATCGTGTGGACTGAATTCTTTGGGTTCAGTTTAAGGGGATTTAATCTCTGATTGTAAGTGAGATCTAGCCTGATCATGTTTGATTGATTAGGGCTTGAGATCGGTAAGCTTGGATCGAGAGAGATGATGCTAGATCGAAGAGATCAGGGGCATCAGGTGATGAACGGTTAGATCATGAGCCTTGGGGTTCAATATGGTCTAGACCACATGGCTTGAGCCATTTCGGTTTGGTTCATGAACCAAAGTCGATTGAAACGGTTTAGCTTGAACCGGTTCACAATTGTGAACGCATGGTTCAATGCTCAAATGCGTTTGAGGTTGGCTTGAGCGCATGGCATGATGAGCTTCCATTTATGGAAAGTCATCATGGCCGGTTTCACAAAAACGCCTAAACGCATAAGCGTTTGTGCTCTTCTCTTGAACGCCTTGGACAATTTCGTTGAGGTGTGGTTGACGACGAGAAGGAGAGGCTAGGCAAGTGAAGCTCTCGGCAACAAGGAGATTCATCATCCCCTTCCATTCGACAAGAAGGCTTGAGGGTCTTGCTAGCACAAGAGATCTCAAGGAAGTGAGCATCTTCATCTTGTGTGTGGACTTGTGGAGGAGACCTAGTTTGATCTCTTCTTCCAAACCGACTTCCAAATCCATGGCGTTGGTATGATTCCTTTTCATAACATAAGTTGATCTTATAGATTCATATGCGATCTTGAAACCCTTTTTCCGCCATGCTTGTTAGAATCGCATGATTAGGGTTTCTCCCCTATAATTAGGGGTTCCTACAATTGGTATCAGAGCTAGGCTCTTGATATGATCTATATGATTGCTTATTTGTGATCCATACATTCAAGTTGCGCTTACTTTTACTTGAAGCATGCTTTGTTTTCATGAAGTTGCGCATGTATCTTGTTTTCATGAGGTTGCGCATGTATCTTGCTTTCATGAAGTTGCGCATGATATCATGCTTTAAGTTGCGCTTGTATCATGGCTTTGATAAAGTATGCGCTCCCCCTTGAAGGGGACCCCCTAAAGTATGCGCTCCTCCTTGAAGAGGACCCCCTTAGATCTAAGGGTTATATGCAAGCATGTTGTTTGTTTGTATCATTGCGCATGTTCTAAATGTTTTCTAAAACCTTACATCTTGCGCGCATAATTAGATCTAAGGTGCCACTACATTAAACCCTTAGATGGGTTGATGGGGTTGAAGTCACCACTAGGTTAGATCCAAGTCTGATCAGACCATCTGACAGCTCAGATGGGTTGACCCAATGGCACCTATGCGCAAGCACAAGGTGGCTATAGGTTGACTGCATCTAGGGCGTGTAGCGAGGTCTGGTTGAGACAACTACTGAACACACTTGAGTTAGGCCCGGGGTCACACCCGCTTGCCAAAACTCATGGGGTGGTTCAGCCCTTGGGGCATGCATGGTTGACCATTAGGTCAACTCGGGTCAGTTAGGACTCGGTGCATGCAAGGGCAAAGGATCTAACTAGATGGATGAGTGGATCCCTATCAATGGACCATTGTAAGGTTGTAGGGCTCGTAAGGAAATTAAAATTGATGCCATGGGGTTTTTCAAAATTTAATTTCTTGATTGGATCACATGATGATTTGATGCCATGATGCTTGTCTATTTAGTCTTATGTGGGTTGCCCTATTGTGTGCTGTGCTGGGGCCTGCGTGCCTGGGTTTAAATTGTAAATTAATTTGTGATCTGCGAATCACATTGTTTTAATTTATGAAATGTTGTTGACCTGTGTGTCAACCTTGTCTAGATAGATCAAATGTACTTTGATTAGACAAGAGTACAAATGCACACATCATAAAGGGGCATTCAGCTGGTGGCGCACCTGAGGTGCTCTTGGCGCTAGGGCCCTAGGTTGGACCAGATGAGATGCCAAGGAGCTCAAGTGAAGACTTAAGTAAAATTAAGGTCTTACTAGGGTTCATGGGCTTTTACCACATAAGATCATGCTTTCTACTTATTGCAAATAATTAGAGTTGCATGTTTAAGTTTATCTTCTGCTATAGCCATAGGATATGCCTGATAGTAAGAAGATAAAAGACCGTTAAAATCCAACGCTAACATATCAAGCTCGTAAGCCTTCTGACGCGAAACCTCACCTTTCTGACTATCGTTGGAGCCGTGTTGAACCCACTCAGTGGGCACGTCCATCTATCTTCAGACGGTGCCGGATTTCACCTGCGTGTTACAGAGTTGGGATTTATCCCCTCTCGTTGCTCAGCATAGCACGTGGTGGTCCAGGGAGTAGGTCGGGTCAGCTTGACCATGTAGACTACATATGTGGCGCATATGGTAGCACATGGAGGCAGCCATCTCTGGGATCAGAGACTGTGTTGTACCAACTCAGTTGGCACAGTCTGCTGGATTGCCAAGATGAAGGGGAATCGCACGGGTTGGCGATTGGCTGGGACAGCCTACCAGAAATTAGTGCTTGTCATCTCTGTGCATCTTATCTCGCCTGAGCGGGACGCGGAGACCAAGTATGAAATCTGGATCCCATCTCACTAAAAGAGTGTTACTCTTTCGGACTGTTTACTGGATTTTTCAGTCAGACAAAATAGTGAGAAAAAGAATCTTTCTTAAGTCCTAGATTGATTCTGAACATTGATACTGACCTTGCTGTTCTTGCTTGTTGTAGATTCCTGCAGCAACGAACACCATGAGCTTCAATGTGCGATCCCTACTGGAAAGGGAGAAGTTTGCTGGGCCGAACTTCTCTGACTGGTTCGGACACCTTAAGATTGTTCTTAAGGCAGAGAGGAAACTGTATGTCCTCGAGACGGCGATACCGCCGCAGCCCGCTCCGAACGCCGCAAGGGCGGTTCGGGATGCCTACGAAAAGCACGTCAATGATAGCATTGATGTCGCTTGCCTGATGCTAGCGTCTATGACGCCACCGCTGCAGCGTCAGCATGAGGACATGTCGGCTATAGAAATTATAGCGAACCTCAAGATGCTGTATGCTGCACAGGCGAGGACTGAACGCTATAATCTGACGAAGCTCTTCTTTCAGAGCAAACTGGCTGAGGGGAGCCCAGTGGGAGCTCACGTGCTCAAGATGATTGGGCACAAGGAGGCTCTGGAGAAACTGGGGCATACCATCAACCAGGAGCTTGCTGTGGACATTATTCTGCAGTCTCTTCCGCCTTCTTTCGATGCGTTCATCATTAACTTTAATATGAACAAGATCGATTGTACGCCGGCAGAGCTGCTGAATATGCTCTTGACAACTGAGGAAACTCTGAAGGGTAAGCCTTCAACCTCTGTCTTGATGGTTCCTTCAAGGAACAAGAAGAAGGGGAAGAAGGGCAAGGCCCCTGTCAAGAATTACAGCAAGGCCCTGAAACAGAAGGTGAAGCGGTCGAAGGATAACAGGTGTTTCCACTGTGGCCAGCTGGGTCACTGGAAAAAGGACTGTAAAGCGCTCCAAGGAGATAAGAGAGGAAGCATCGCTTCTGGCTCAGGTATATATGTGACTGAGGTCATGTTATCTTCTTCTTCTATATCATGGGTGTTGGACACTGCATGTGGAGTTCACATTTGTTCAAATGTGCAGGAACTCAAGAGAAGAAGGCAGGTGGGACAGCATGAGGTAGACCTACGAGTTGGAAACGGGGCACGGGTTGCTGCTGTTGCTGTAGGAGACTATTTCATTTCTTTACCATCTGGCATTGTATTAGAATTAAACAATTGTTATTTTGTACCAAGTATCACAAAGAATATTATCTCTATTCCTGCTCTTGTCAGGAAAGGATTTGCCTTTGAATGCAAGATTTCAAAGTGTGTTTTATCTCGTGATAATATTGTGTATGCAACTGGTTCAATTAACAATGGGTTATACATGTTGGACATGGACAATTCTATACAAAATATTGATAATAAGAAAGCCAAGTATGCTGATGACAGCACCTTGTTATGGCATAGTCGTTTAGGCCATATAAACGAGAAGCGCATTAAGCGGTTGCATGATCATGGACTGCTGGGATCATTCTCCTATGAGGAGATTGATACATGCAAAGCTTGTTTGATGGGTAAAATGACGAAGTCACCTTTTCCTCACAAAGGTCAAAGGGCTTCAGGTTTACTGGACCTTATACACAGTGATGTGTGTGGGCCTTTTGGTAAACATGCCAGAGGTGGCTATCAGTACTTCATTACCTTTACTGATGATTTCAGTAGGTATGGATATGTCTATTTAATGAGACATAAAAGTGAATCTTTTGACAAGTTCAAAGAGTTCAAAAATGAAGTACAAAATCAGCTAGGCCGAAATATCAAGGCACTTCGTTCTGATCGAGGTGGTGAATACCTGAGTCATGCGTTTACTGACTATCTGAAAGAGTGTGGGATTATCTCACAGCTCACTCCGCCAGGAACACCGCAATGGAATGGTGTGTCCGAGAGGAGAAATAGAACGCTACTTGATATGGTTCGTTCTATGATGAGTCAGGCTACTCTTCCATATTCCTTTTGGGGTTTTGCACTGGAAACAGCTGCAAAGGTACTAAACCAAGTGCCATCCAAGGCAGTTTCAAAGACGCCATATGAGTTATGGTATGGGAAACAGCCTAGCTTGACATTTATCAGGATCTGGGGTTGCGAGGCTTATGTCAAAAAGCTCGCCTCTGGGAAACTAGAGAGCAGATCTGACAAATGTATCTTTGTCGGTTACCCTAAGGAAACTATTTCTACGATCCCAAGGAGAACAAGGTATTTGTTGCTCGGACGGCCGTATTTCTTGAGAAGGAATTTCTTCTGCAAGAGGCCAGTGGGAGAGAAATAAAGCTGGATGAGACTCCAGAGGAAGGACAAAGTAGTCAAGCAGAGTTGGATGTGCCTGAGCCGGTAGAGCAGGTTATTGGACAACCTGAGGCTCAGATATCACGGGAACCGCGAAGATCGGGTAGGATCCGTCGACAGCCTGAGCGCTATGACGGAGTCTACATCATTGATAATGATGAACCCCTAACTTATGCGGATGCGGTCAGTGGACCGGAGTCAGCTAGATGGCTTGATGCTATGCGAGCCGAGATGGACTCCATGTCAGATAATCAAGTCTGGGATTTGATTGATCCGCCTCCGGGAGTAATCCCTATAGGCTGTAAATGGATCTTCAAGAAGAAGATTGACATGGATGGTAACGTGGTTACCTATAAAGGCAGGCTAGTTGCGAAAGGTTTCAAACAAATCTACGGGTTAGATTATGATGAAACTTTCTCACCTGTAGCCATGTTTAAGTCTATTCGGATTCTTTTCGCGATAGCTGCATATTACGATTATGAGATCTGGCAGATGGATGTGAAAACAGCTTTCCTTAATGGAAATCTGGATGAGGATGTGTATATGACACAACCGGAAGGTTTCACTAATCCATCAGATCGTCATAAAATATGCAAGTTAAAGAAGTCCATTTATGGGCTGAAACAAGCATCAAGGAGCTGGAACATTCGTTTTGATGAATCAATCTCTGAGTTTGGTTTCATCAAGAACGAGGATGACCCGTGTGTATATAAGAGGTTTAGTGGGAGCGTGATTACATTCCTAATCCTCTACGTCGATGATATCTTGATCATTGGAAACGATATTCCTGAACTGCATGCTGTTAAGGCATGGTTAGGAAAATGTTTTCAGATGAAAGATCTAGGAGAAGCAGCCTATGTACTAGGTGTGAAGATCTACCGAGATAGATCTAAGAGGCTTCTCGGGCTGTGCCAGAGTACGTACATCGATAAGGTCCTGGAGAGATTCCATTTAGAGAATTCTAAACGTGGATATCTTCCAGTCAGACATGGTCTGAATCTTTCGAAGAGTCAGTGTCCACAAACACAGACTGAGAAAGATGAAATGGATAATACGCCTTATGCTTCGGCTATTGGGTCCATTATGTATGCGATGTTGTGTACTCGCCCAGACGTCGCTTACGGGTTAAGCGTGACCAGTCGATTCCAAAGTAATCCAGGTTTGGCGCACTGGATTGCAGTCAAGAACATTTTAAAATATCTGCGGAGGACCAAAGATATGTTCTTGATATATGGTGGTCAGGAAGAACTCAGTATAGAGGGATATACTGACGCTTCGTTCCAGTCGGACCAGGATGATTTCCGATCGCAATCAGGCTATGTTTTTAGCTTGAATGGTGGAGCAGTGGTGTGGAAAAGTTTCAAACAGTCAACTGTTGCTGATTCCACAACAGAAGCCGAGTATGTTGCAGCCTCGGAAGCATCCAAGGAGGCAGTGTGGATTCGTAAGTTCGTGAGAGAACTTGGTGTCGTTCCTTCGAGTGCTGATCCTTTGGTTATCTTCTGTGATAACACTGGAGCAATTGCACAAGCAAAGGAACCACGGTCGCACCAGAAGTCCAAGCACATACAGAGACGGTTTCACTTGATCCGGGAGATCATTGATCGAGGCGAGATCAAAATATGCAAGGTTCATACAGATGACAATCTGGCAGACCCGCTTACCAAGCCTCTGGCGCAGCAGAAGCATGAAAAGCACTGTAATAATATGGGTTTGAGATTACTCAACCATTAGATTAAGTGCAAGTGGGAGATTGTTGGAGTATGCCCTTAAGGCTAATGTTTGAGGCCTTTGGGATTGTAAAAGTATTATGTAATAAACTCTTATGTTTATGAAAGGCATGGTTATTATTCAGGTTGTTACCTTGTCTGCTGCAATGAGTGTGCTTCTGAATAATGTCTCAAAGCTGTTCAGCTAGGCTGACAGGCTGTATGTCCTTAGTCGAGATATCTTGGTGAACATGAGACAGCCTTGATATGATTGAGACTAATATGAGTGCTAATCTTATAGGATGCTTCGAGCATGGAATAAGATGTAGACTCATGGGTACATTGGATGTACTGGACAGACCCTACTGGGATATTCCATTGCTTGTCACAATGTGAATGATCCTTGTAAGCAGCAAGTGGCACATGTCCTCTGACTTGAGATCACTTGTGTTTCTAAATGATGATTGTCATTGTCTTGAGGTAATTCAATATCATTTGAAACATAATGATTATAGACTATCTTGGATGGTGAGCTTGAGTCAGGTTAGGGCACTTGTGATAGATAAAGGATTGCCGTCTCCTTGTTTAAGGAGTGTGATGTTCTAAAGGGCCCCCCTTATATGAGATGATTGAGGAAGTGTATGGCCATACCCAGATGACTATGTTCATCTGATCTAATCATGCTCATCGTATTGGAGTTACAAGCTTGACATGCTTGTCCAATAAGAACATCCAGTGGCAAAGGATAAATGTATGCCTTGTGAATAGAGTCACACTTGTGCCTTGGTTTGGGAGTAGTCTTGGAAGACTCTTTCCTTTATATCGGGAGACAGTGATGTGTTGCTAGATACCCCTCACTGATCGTGATAACGTAAGTTATCGTTACCGACATTTAGAGGAAACCCTCAGGGTCGCACAATATGATGATATGGCTTACTTGAGTCAGATCGTGTGGACTGAATTCTTTGGGTTCAGTTTAAGGGGATTTAATCTCTGATTGTAAGTGAGATCTAGCCTGATCATGTTTGATTGATTAGGGCTTGAGATCGGTAAGCTTGGATCGAGAGAGATGATGCTAGATCGAAGAGATCAGGGGCATCAGGTGATGAACGGTTAGATCATGAGCCTTGGGGTTCAATATGGTCTAGACCACATGGCTTGAGCCATTTCGGTTTGGTTCATGAACCAAAGTCGATTGAAACGGTTTAGCTTGAACCGGTTCACAATTGTGAACGCATGGTTCAATGCTCAAATGCGTTTGAGGTTGGCTTGAGCGCATGGCATGATGAGCTTCCATTTATGGAAAGTCATCATGGCCGGTTTCACAAAAACGCCTAAACGCATAAGCGTTTGTGCTCTTCTCTTGAACGCCTTGGACAATTTCGTTGAGGTGTGGTTGACGACGAGAAGGAGAGGCTAGGCAAGTGAAGCTCTCGGCAACAAGGAGATTCATCATCCCCTTCCATTCGACAAGAAGGCTTGAGGGTCTTGCTAGCACAAGAGATCTCAAGGAAGTGAGCATCTTCATCTTGTGTGTGGACTTGTGGAGGAGACCTAGTTTGATCTCTTCTTCCAAACCGACTTCCAAATCCATGGCGTTGGTATGATTCCTTTTCATAACATAAGTTGATCTTATAGATTCATATGCGATCTTGAAACCCTTTTTCCGCCATGCTTGTTAGAATCGCATGATTAGGGTTTCTCCCCTATAATTAGGGGTTCCTACACTCTTATGGTGGAATTTGTAATTAACCTTATGCAACATTCCATGCTCATGATTTTGGTGAATTGATCAATTTCCTATATTTGTTGATTCATGGACAATGATAATATGTTGGTATTTGACCAAATGTTCCTATGTACTTTGTCCATGATCATGTTGTGAAGGCAAGTGTTTGGAATACAACAATATCATGATAACTTTGCTTATGTTGACACATTTGTCTTTGACCCTTACAACTTTAGTGGGTAATTGATTTGATCTCGTTTGTGGGAATCAGGTGATGGATGTGGAGCTAAGTGCTACATGGAGCAAAGTGTCACATTAGAAATAATGGGGGCCACCTCTGTTGGGAAACCCCAGGAACATGTTACAACTTTTCACAGAGATTATATTACAAACGCAGCGGAATAATGTCCCCGAAACGAGCCAGTCCCAAAAACCCAGTGAAGATCTCTTGCGAGGGGGTCGACACGATAAGTTAGTAAATACCTATAGCAAGGCGATGTAGATGTCGAGGTAGGCGCCCAAGCGTTGCGCCCTCTGCAGTCTCACACACACGGATGCCTCGAGCTCTCTTCTTCCTCACCTGGTGCTAGCCTCGGGAAGAAGATCCACACCTTAGGGTTCCTTCTTCTAAGCTTGCACCACCTCCAAGATTCAAGTGCCAATGGAAGAAGAAGGAGGGAGATGAATGCCGCAAGAGCTTCCACACTTACGCCAAGAAGAGGTGGGAAGAAGACACTTGCGGCTAGGGTTTGATGGAAGATGGATGCGCCACTCTCCTCTTGCTTTCGCCCCTTGAAGCCTTGCTCTCGCCATTAGCCCTTTAGTTCACGCCAATTAAATTGTAGCCAAAGGGGCTCACGTATGCTTCTATTTTATAGAAGCAAGAGGCGGCAAGGCAAGAGGGGGTGTGGGCGTAAATCCAAGTAAGAGGGGTGGCTAGGGTTAATGGGAGGAAGCAATTAGGGTTTTGGGTTTAGGTAACTCTCCAAGAGTTTACCATAAACTTCCTCTAATCACCTAGGACTTACCATGTAAATCCATCATGCCTTAGATGCCTCAAGCCTTGCCATAGAGGCAAGCTTTCTATCGAAGCATGAAGGGCAAGGCACCATTAGCTTCCATAAGAAGCAAAATCGCCCACTCCACCAAATTATGCCCTTGGGCGCCAATGGGGGCGGAAACTTCTCTCCATTATACCCTTTAACCCATTCTCTCTTCATGTTAACTTGTTATTGGGCCTCATTGGGTAATGAGCTAGCCCAAACTTCATTACATGGGTTGATTAAGCAATTGAATCCAATCAAATGCAACCCTAATCCAAATTTGACCAACCATGGTCAAATACGGGTTAACCTGCCAAAAATGAAGTTTGGCTCCAATAAAATTTTTTCATCACATCAGGCCCATTGGCGCTGATGAAATCTCCCAAATAGATCCGAGTAATCCAATAACTCGATCATAAGGCTTCCCGATCAATACGAGAACTCGAGTATCAAGGTGTGCGACCCTGTTGGTTCCTCTGACGCTGGCAGTGCTGATCAAAGGTCACCACAAGTAGTGAGTGGCACCTAGCAGTGCATCGCTGCTATCCAGGTCATTGGAATGGATATCGACATCGACATCCCCATCATCGCAACTAGGTACAGATGCATTATAGTCTCTTTGCCGAACTAATATCCGATTGGACAAGTATGTCATCACTTGTTTTCAACCAATCACATGGTTATGACAAATCAGGTTCTCACCTGGGTATGGCCATACACTTTCAGTCATAGAACCATAGAGGAGATCCATGGATATCAAGCTTCCATTAGGAAGGGGCAAATCCTTTGTTTGTCCATTGACCTTCTCCTATGGGTCGCGACATGCCCAATGACAACTGTTATTACCTTCCAACTACGGCGAGGTGTTATGTTGTATTAAAGCATGTCCCTAACCATATAGAATGGTCAATGACCTCAAGTTAAGGGATCAATGCATCTCCTATCACTTGTGAGGATAACTCATGACACCAAGTCATTGCCTCACAGCGGGTCTGTCTAGTATATCTACCACTGATATACCCATATGTCTGGGTTAGCACCTCACGCCTAACCAGCCCATATACTAGTCTCACAAGTACCAGAGCTGTCTCATATCCACTCAGGTACATCGACTGGGGATAATCATTTGAGCATAGATCGAATCTGTCTCCAGGGACATTATCATGTAAGTACATAATCGCAGATGTAGACAAACATAGATAATGACAGTGCTAGAAAGATATATAAATATCAGAGTCAAGTAGTACAAAGATGGACCATAACTAGGTCTTAGGGCATATACAGAAACAATCTCCCACTTGCACTAAGACCTAGAAGTAAATGAATCTCAACCCCATATCTCTAGCGTGACCATCATGCTTTTGCTGCGCCAAAGCCTTGGTCAATGGGTCTGCCAGATTGTTCTCTGTGTCAACTCTGCTAATCTTGACATCACCTCTATTGATGATCTCTCTGATCAGGTGAAATCTCCTGAGTATGTGTTTGGATCTTTGATGAGACAGTGGTTCCTTGGCTTGTGCAATTGCCCCATTGTTGTCACAGTAGAGCTCAATGGGATCCATTGCACTTGGAACTACCTGAAGTTCAGAAATGAACTTCCTAATCCAAACGGCTTCTTTAGCTGCCTCAGAAGTGGCCACATACTCAGCGTCGGTTGTAGAATCAGCTATGGTGGATTACTTGAAGCTCTTCCAAGATACAATGCCTCCATTTATCTTGAACACATAGCCGACCTGCGATCTAAAGTCATCAGGGTCAGACTAGAACGACACATTAGTGTAGCCCTGAATGCTAAGCTCTTCTTGTCCCCCGTAGACCAAGAACAGATCCTTAGTTCTTCTTAGATACTTAAGGATGTTCTTTACAGCCACCCAGTGCTGCAGACCTGGATTGGATTGATATCGGCTAGTTATGCTTACAGCATAAGCCACGTCTGGTCTAGTACACAACATTGCATACAAGATCGATCCCACCGCCGAAGCATAGGGCACTCGATTCATGTCATCCCTCTCAGCCTGTGTGGTAGGACTCTGGCTTTTTGAGAGTGTAAGGCCATGTCTCACTGGAAGGTATCCCTTCTTGGATTGCGCCAAGTTGAACCTCTCTAGGACCTTATCAATGTAGGTACTCTGACTAAGGGCCAGGAGCCTCTTGGATCTATCCCGGTAGATCCTCACGCCTAGGATATAGGCAACATCCCCTAAGTCCTTCGTCTCGAAACACTTCCCCAACCATGTCTTCACAGACTGAAGACTAGGGATGTCGTTTCTGATAAGAAGTATGTCATCGACATACAAGACCAGAAAAGTCACCAAGCTCCCACTGAATTTTCTGTATACACAGGCGTCATCTTCACTTTTGATAAAGCCATAATCTCTCATAACTTCATCAAATCGAAGATTCCAACTTCGAGATGCTTGCTTTAATCCATAAATGATTTTCTTTAGCCTGCAGACCTTATCGGCATATGCAGGATGGATGAAGCCATTGGGTTGTGTCATATACACATCCTATGTCAGCTTTCGGTTAAGGAACGCTATCTTCACATCCATCTACCATATCTCATAATCATGATATGCAGCTATAGCAAGTAGAATCCGAATGGATTTGATCATGACAACTGGTGAGAAGGTTTCATCATAGTCCACCTCGTGGATTTGTTTGAATCCTTTAGCCACTGGTCTACCCTTATAGGTAACTATGTTGCCATCCATGTCAGTCTTTCTCTTGAAGACCCATTTACACCCTATGGGTTTTACCCCATCAGGCAGCTCAACCAAATCCCAGACCTGGTTAGCTGACATGGAATCTATCTCGGATCGCATGGCCTCAAGCCATCTCTCGGAGTCCGGTCCACTGACCGCCTCATCATAGGTCCTGGGCTCATCCTCTATGATGAAGATCCCGTCGTGTTGGGTCGGCAGTGACCCATACCTCTCAGGTGCACGATGAATCCTCCCAGACCTACATGAGACCTGTGTCTGAGCCTCAGGCTGCCTATCAACCGGTGCAGGTGGCTCAGGTTCCATCCCTTTGCCATGTAGCTGCATGTTGTGTCCGCAAGTGCACGGATACTCGAAGTAATATTTAAGATATCGAACCACAGAGACCTTGTTGTTAAGTACTGACTAATTGAGTTTTCACTAGCTAAGCAAATCGAGAATTGTGTAGATAGCAATTGAACAGTAATTAGAGAAAATCAGAATGAGAGAATCGGGACTAGGGGTTCATCCATCTTGATATTCATAACTAGACATAATTAATGATTCATCAATCTATATTCGTTATGGTTAAGATACAGCCCACTTAATCAAGAAACTAACTTGCTCTCGCACAGTTAATTTACAAAAAAAGATCCCCACTCTCGTGCAAAATCAAATCAATGTTAAGTATAAATGGACTTTGGTCAAGGAGATAGAGAATCACTCTCGTGCATTCCCTCTCAATACCATGATCTCAAGCAAAACTAAGCACTCTCGCACCTTAGTTTCACAGGTTTTACTTAAGGCTTTCTAACAGTCTAACATCTATCTCTAGCATGTTTTCATGTCTGAAGCAGTAAAGATTTCTAGGTCATAGCATCAACAAGAATTAAACTTCTAAAACCTAAAATAAGAACTCAACCAATCTCTTGCGATGAGCTCCTATTATAAACTCTAGGGTTCCAAGTTCTATGATATCATCTTCTCAGTCCATAGCATAAAACTCTAAAGCATGTTAATGTATGATACTAAAAACGATTAAAGGCATAAATCACTTAAGTAAAATAACCATAGGAAAGATAGATTGATGTATGAAAAGTTATCTAGTCATTGATATATCAAGAGAATAACACCCCCATGTCCCTAGAGGAAATTATGCTAGCATGACTGAAGATTCACAGCAAAACATAGTTTTTGAATGATTAGAGGTAGTAAAGAAGGAGTAAGAATTACAAAACAGGGTTGCAACAAAATTGCAACCCGAAATTGCTTTCATAATCGCGATGAACAGTGTCGCGAGTGTGTTTTTGATGATTTCTCCCTCGATCGGCTTCCTTTTAATCTGAAACTTTAGTGGCGTGTTCTTCTTCCTCAGGGTGAGCTTCCTTCCAAAAATCAAGGCCGGAGATGATCGAAGCAGTGAACGGCGACGAACCCTAGCGCGGCGGCGAATTCTCCAAATTCTCTCTAAGTCGTGGATGAAAATTCCTCCTTTTGCTTCGAAATTACTCGCCTACTTATGCTGAGTCTTCCCCTTTTTTCGGATCTTCAATTGGGTCTCTAAATCTTGAGAAATCGAGTTTTTAAATTTGCGGTGGAAAACTCAGAAATCTGGGTTTACAAATACGGTACCGTATACTGAATACGGTAGTGCCGTATTTTCCTTCTGTGAGTTCTGGGTAGAAGATACGGTGCCGTGAAGATGTCGCCTCATAATACGGCAGTGCCGTATTCTTGCTGAAGTCTTCTGGTCAGAATTGCCACAAAATATGGCACCGTTCAATTTCTTACGGCAGTGTCGTGTTTTTGTCGAACTCTTCTGGTTGAAAACGCTGCATAATACGGTACCGTGCGATTTCATACGGCAGTGCCGTATTCTTGTCGAAACTCTCTGGTTGAAAACGCCGAATAATACGGTGGCATGCAGTTTCATATGGCAGTGCCGTATTTCACCCAAAACGTCCCCTGCAAAATACGGTACCGTGACGGTTTTGTTCCAAAATACGGCAGTGCCGTATTTTTGCTAGCAGAACCCTTTTGAGTTTAAATTTTATGGGTAGACTCATCTTGATGGTTAGAACTGATTCATGCATTGAGATTGCTCGAAAACCGGTGATAATGATGCCTTTTTACTTGAAATTGATCAAAAACTAAAGACGGTGTAGATTCCGAAGTATATGATAAAAAAGGTATAAAAACAAAGCAAAAGAGTAAGATCATGGCTCAAAAGACTACTAAATAAGTATGAAAAACACTATGAAATTTAGAGTCATCAAACATATAAGGCTCAAACCTTGCTTGTCCTCAAGCAAAAATCAAGAAATTGGTCAAAGGATAAAACTTTCTCATGACGAATAAATTTCTAAAACACAATCAACTATGAAAACTTTCATCAACTGTTCATGAATTTCAAATAGACATATCACCCTTTGATTTTTGAACTTCGAGTTTCATTACTTAATCAAATAAAACTTCACAATTTATATAATAAGCAGAATATCAATCTCAAGATTTCATCCAGTTTCAATTCATAACCATCAACTTTTGTTTACAGGAATAGAGTCTCCTAGATCTTTTTCCTCACAGAATCTCTCTTTTCTTGCCTCTCTCTTTTTCTTCTTTTATTTTTGAATAGATAGCATATACCCACATAGATACATACTTTTTTTTATTTTAGACTTCAACTCTTGTCTTTGGTACCACTGTCAATTTTGCATAGTGCCAAGTAGAGGAGTCTTATTCTTTTTCTTTCTCATTATCTTTTAGAAATAGACTTCAACCCATGTCTTAGGTACCACTATCAATTTTACATAGTGCCTAGTAGGGGAGTCTCTCATTATTTTTATGGATCAAGGAATCTTTCTTCCCAACAAATAGTAAATAGCATAAATATCAACTAAATTAATCAATCAATATCAATTCAAAAATTACACTCATATGTTGATTTTATTCAAAGAAATAATTTCCCTCTAAAATCAAACTCATCAAACAATATGTTCATCCAAAACACCATTTATCAATCAATGAAAAATTTCAATATGTAGATATGTTTTAGAGAAATAAATTCACCACGATAGGTCTAATCTAAATCTCAATTTTTAATATGTAAACCATCAAGAAAAATTTCGGCATGATAACGACAGTATTTCCATGAATAAACAGACCACATAGGCATAATAACAGTAATCACCATCTAATCATAGCAAAATATCAACATCAATCCTATACAGAGTATCAATCCAAAATATCAAAATATCATATACAACCATATCGAAGAAAAAGTATAGCAAATCATCCAATCATGTCAGTACAGCCAAATCGAAAGTATATTAGTATTCAAATCTCAGAAGTGAGGATCCGTAGCAATAGGACACAATAAGTTTGACATAGTCATCCTTCCCTATACAAATATAAGATCGATATCAATCAGTAAACTCAAATAAAGCATGAGAGTAAGAATGAGATACTCACAAGATCCTACTCCTCTGAATGTGTCTCCTCGTCGTCTTTCTCAGCTTGAGTAGTGTCCATGGGTTCATGAGAAGCTCCCTCACCTGCATCACCATAGATACCCCCTCTCCTGGGGTCCTCGTAGCCAAAACGATCATAAAGGAAATTCCCCATGTCTTCCATATAGTTTCCCAACGCCTTGATATCCATATGAATGTGACTTATCTGCTCATGTATTCCTCCTATGCATCCCATCACCCTCTCCATACGCTGCTCCTGCCTGTACAACTGTGCAGTGATAGTCTGAAACCCTGGGTCTCGGTAACTCTGCCAACCTCTCTGATCTGGGGCTGCGTGATGTGAGGATGATCCAGCGGCTCCCTAGGGCGGTGGCTCGGTGACTCTAGTTGGTGAGGAGTCAATATCCATATCAAACTGGTCATTACCCAAAGCTGGAGGTGGTGGTGGCAATGATGTCTCAGGTGTAGGTGTAGCATAAGATATACAGCTCGGTGATAGCTTCCAATTCTCAAGATTCTACACTGAGGTTCGTTCGGGGTTAGGCAATGGCAACATGGGAAGCCTAGGCTGTAAGATCAAACAATATATATCTCCATCACGCTGAATCATTTTCATTGCAATGCATGACTCAATATCTATCCTCGAATTTTCTCTAGCAACCTCGATCCCATAGGGCGCAATCCCTAGATGTAGTGCTATAGGAGTAAGAAAACCTCCTATCACTATAGCTCCCTTCTTAGCCCTTGATACTTTATTCAGATGTCTCATGAAAAAGAAGGCTATGTCCACTGTGTAACCGTGTAGCATACTCCAAAGTAGGAATAACTCAGCATGAGTGACAATACCATCGCTGTCCCCTCGCCCGAATATGGTGTGCGCGAGAACGCGGTGGGCATATCTGATGCAGGGGTTCGATATTCTTGAGGCTCTTGCCGTTGATGCTGAGAATCTGCTGTGTAATGATATTTGGTTCCAAAAAATGTGCTCAATGAATCCAATGGGTGGTTAGTACGTCCCTTTCGCGGAAAGTGGAATATACATCGAATTTCCTTGAAAGAGAGTCTCCTCTCTTCATTCATCATCCTAAATCTGATCTCTCCTTCAGCTGTGTGATCCATGTATTCCTCCCAACTTACTTCCAGGCTACTAAGAACTTCTAGAACAACAGGTAAGTATGTTTCAGGTGTCATTTCAAAAAATTCTCTCAATCCTACCTTGTCATACATCCAAAATACATCATCTTTCAGTCCATGGAGCTCTAAAGCTCTAATATCGGTGTATTTTGTTTTTACAATGTGTCGAGCAAGTAGTATATTGTATCTTTGCTCTTTCTCCTCATCTCGAAACATGATACCGAATGGATTCGGTGGTGGCACTGGAGGTTCAGCGAGGGTTTTCCCTTTCTTCTTTGACATCCTCTTGGTAGGTGACATGGTATAATGCAAAGAAACAAGCAATAACTGAAAAGAACTGGGAAGAGCTTGTGTTACCAAAACGTGCGCGTGGCTGGAAACAGGGCTGAGGTAGAGGCTTCAAATCTGGATTTTTGGATCAAGATCGAGCTTTAGATCCACTTGGGGAATGATCTTCTATCCTCCTCGAAGCCCTCTGAGCCTGGAAGCAAACCGATCGACGCTTGTACGAGAAGAAACGGAAGAAGTGAAATCGCGGTGGAAAACACTATAGCACAGTAGAAACGAACTCGATCGAGCTTGAAATCGTCAAGATCTTCACTTGGAATCGGACAAAAGTTGTAGAGAGAGGTCTCACGAAGGTTTGGGAAGCGAAAGCTCGAAGAAAAACGGAAGATCGGCGCAAAATCGGGCGAAGAAGCCTTAAGAATAGTGCGCTGAACCCTAAATACGGCACATGAATACGTGGGGTCGGGTGACAATACAGTACCGTATAGTGATTACGGCGGTGCCGTATTTCGGCTATAGGTTATGTGTAGGAAAACGCGACAAATATGGCACCGTGCATTCTCCCACGGTGGTGCCGTATAACATAAAAATTCTCTGTTCAGATCTTTCAAAAAATATGGTGCCGTGCAAATGTTTGCGGTACTGCCGTATTCTGTAAAAAACCTTCTGTAAAGAAACAGCCGAAAATACGATACCGTGCAGACGTCCACGGTACTGCCGTGAAATCGCAAAAACTCTCTGTTTGAAAATGGCAAAAAATACGGTACCGTGAAAAAATCGCTCACAAATACAGTGGTGCCGTATTCTGTAAAAACTTTATGTAAAGAAATAGCCGAGAATACGGTACCGTGCAGATGTCCACGGTACTGCCGTATTTTGCAAATAAAGACGAAAAAAAATCATAAAAAAAACGTAAAAAAAATGAGAGAAAGAATTAACTCTAAATAAAACAAATTAAGGCAAAAACAAACCAAAAACAAAAAAAAAAAAAATGCTTGGGTTGCCTCCCAAGAAGCGCTAATTTAATGGTCCTTAGCTTGACCCTTTTACACTTGGATTTGCTTGTATTTCATCAAGTAGATAATTCTCCCCTTCTTCAATTTGTTTTCCATAATAGTAGTGTTTCAACCTCTGTCCGTTGGCCTTGAATACTCCTTTCTCTTCGCTCCAAATATCAACTGCTCCATATGGATAAGTCTTCTTTACCTGAAAAGGCCCAGACCATCGAGACTTAAGTTTACCAAGAAAAAGTCTCAATCTGAAATTAAACAAAAGAACGAAGTCACCTAGTTGAAATTCTTTTTTGAGGATGTGTCGTTCATGCCATCTCTTGGTTCTCTCTTTGTAGATTTTTGCATTCTCATAAGCAGAGAGTTTGATTTCTTCAAGCTCACTCAGTTGCAATTTCCTCTTTTCACTTGCACTTTTTAGGTCAAAATTCAACGCTCTAATTGCCAAAAATGCTTTATGCTCAAGCTCTACAGGAAGGTGACATGATTTTTCATAAATTAATTGAAATGGTGACATACCTATTGGTGTTTCAAAAGCAGTTCGGTATGCCCATAGTGCATCATCAAGCTTGAAAGCCCAGTCCTTCTTTGTTCTTGACACTATTTTTTTCAATATCCCTTTAATCTCTCTGTTAGATATCTCCACTTGTCCACTTATTTGGGGATGATAAGGTGTTGCAACTCTATGATTTATCCCATATTTTCTAAGTAAAACTGAGAATTTGTGTTCAATAAAGTGGGATCTTCCATCACTAATCACAACTCGTGGTACTCCAAAGCGTGGAAAGATAACTCTTTTAAACAATTTCACCACAACCCTAAAATCATTAGTAGGAGAAGCAATGACTTCTACCCACTTGGAAACATAATCTACTGCCACGAGTATATACTTATTGTCTCCAGATGATGGGAAAGGTCCCATGAAATCAATACCCCAAACATCAAATATTTCAACTTTAAGTATTGTGGACAATGGCATCTCGTTCCTTCTATTAATGTTCCCCATCCTTTGACAATTATCACAAGACATTATAAAATTCCTTGCATCCTTAAATAGTGTGGGCCAATAAAAACCAGATTGTAATATCTTGAAAATTGTCTTCTCAGTACTAGCATGCCCTCCATACGATGATCCATGACACTGTGATAATATGTCTTTCATTTCTTCTTCGGGGATACATCTCCTAAATATTCCATCTGCACGTCTTTTGAACACATAAGGCTCATCCCAAAAATAGTGTTTAACATCTGAAAAAAATCTCTTCTTGCCTTGGTAACTCAAATCAATAGGAAATATATCGGCAACAAGATAATTCACAATATCTGCATACCAAGGAGCCTTAATTTGTTCAACTCTCATCAGTTGTTCCTCGGGGAAGGAATCATTAATATCACCTTTTTCATCTTCTACAATCATCCTTGAAGGGTGGTCTGCAACTAAATTCTCAGTTCCTTTCTTATCTTTGATTTCCAGATCAAATTCTTGCAGAAGCAAAATCCATCTCAACAGCCGTGGTTTACTGTCCTTCTTCTGCATCAAATATTTAACTGCAGCATGATCAGTATACACTACAACTTTTGAATTTATCAAGTAAGATCTAAATTTGTCAAATGCAAAAACTATAGCCAACAACTCCTTCTCCGTGGTAGTGTAGTTCTTCTATGTCTCATCCAAGGCTTTGCTAGCGTAGTAGATCACATAAGGCTTCTTCTCCTTCCTTTGCCCCAGAACTGCTGATGTAGCGTCTAATAGGAGGGAGGGTCCTTAAGCCGTACTCTAGGGATTTTACACAATGCACGTAAAACGGGAGAGGGTCTGAGACGAGGGAAGGAAAAACGCTTTGAAAAGTGCAGGAGAAACCGGTAGAAGACGCGACAAAAACAGCGACGAGTTCGATTAGGGCAACACTAATGTGAATGAAAAGCGATAGCACCCAACTATTAACGCAGCACACTAACCTCAAAGCAAATTTTAAGCAATCCTCGCAGCTCACTTGGCACGTTAAGTTTAGCCACGCGATGGGTAGCGGTTGCGCAGGACGTAGCTCGTCGGCCTTTGTAGCTGAAAACAAGCCAAAGAACACAAGAACCAACCACGCTTCCGAAGAGGGAACAACGTGGGGTGAAAGGAGAAAATTCGTAGCGAAGGAACACACAACGGAAATGAGAAACAGGCGAACCTGACCCACCGGAAGGGTGAGATTTACTTCAAGCTGAAAGCAGGAAACAACTTAGAATCGAGGCGTCCTCGACTCGAACAACGACGAAGGCGAGGCTCCGGCTCGACTTCTACAAATGCTGGTGACTCTCACTCACCAGGAGGTCTCTACACTCCAAGAGAACTGAAAAACATAGCAGCCCATCCTCCTCTTTTATAGAATACGGGGGTGGGAACAAGACAAAATACACACAAGACACTTAACTTTAACAAACTACCTACTCTAGCAGGCCACAAAGGTGGTCAAGCTGCGAATAAAGACAAAATGTAGCAAACTCCTAACTAATATTCCTTGGGGCAGGGGGGGGGGGGGCGTGATTCTATGTCCTTGTACGGGTGCGGTCTAGACGCGCTTCGAACATACGACAACAAGACAGCAGAACTTTGATGTTGTGGGCTGGGTCAGCACCGTCGCGGCTCGTTCTTGGGCCGTGTTGCTAATCAGAGTACGCAGCCCACCCGGGGTTGGATCTTCAGAGGGTTGACTTGTAGTGCCCTTGGACTACGGATCACCGGGTCTGGGGGCTTACTTTGGCATTGGGATCGCCGGATTTCCACCTTGTTGGGCTCCTTTGGATCGTCATGGGGTGGAGCAACATGGTAGGGGGGGGGGGGGGGGGGGGCGGTGCACATCAAAGTGAGGTCGTCGGGGTTGTAATGAGTCGTCAAGGGTGAACACGGCCTGGCCATGATGGTGAGCACGGCTGTGTTCAGAGTCACCGAAATCCACAGAAGCGGACACGACTTGCCCGTGCTTGGAGTCACGCCCGTGCTTAGTGTCGTCGAAATCCACAGGAGCGAACACGGCTTGTCCGTGCTTTGAGTGACGCCCGTGCTTGGCGTCGTCGAAATTCACAGAAGCGAACACGGCTTGCCCGTGCTTAGAGTCATGCCCGTGCTTGGCGTTCGCGTCTTCAGGCGACCGTGTCACGGCCGTGACGGGGTGCATGGCCTGGCCGTGTCGGTGCCCTGGAACTCCGATTGTACTGAAATTCGTGCTGTATCTTCCCCACGTCCTGGGGAGTCTTCCCAAGTGTCTTCCAAGGGATTTGGGTCGCCCTCAAGTGTGCTCATGGGCTTGCTTGCTCCTACATCAGCTTCCGCTATGTACTTTGAAGAGTTCTCCCCCGGAGAACTTGGGGGCAGCGGCCCGTCGGTGTCAGAGGGCCCCTCCAATGGGCCGTGAAAGGGAAGGACGTCCACCACATTGAAGACAGGGTGAATCCCCATGTCCTCAGGCAAGTCAAGCTCATAGGCGTTGGAGCCAATCCTGCGGACCACCGCATAGGGTCCCATGTAGCGCGGCTGGAGCTTAAAATGTGCCCTGCTCGATAAACGCTCGGGGTGGATTCGCATCCTCACCAGCTCACCTATAGAAAAATGGTGTGGCCTACGATGCTCGTTGGCCTTCATTGCATTGCGAGTGTTGCCAAAAAAGATACGATGCCGAACCTCGTCATGTAAACTAGCAATATGCTGGGCAAAAGAGTTTGCATGCGGGGAGAGATGGGACTCGATGGGGAGGTCATGCAGGTCGATGGGTTTACGCGGCTGGTAGCCCAAGACGATCTGGAAGGGACTAAGACCTGTAGACCTATTAGAGGCGCTATTGTACGCGAATTCAGCCATAGGTAAAATGGAATCCCAAGACCTCGGGTGGTCGCCTACAAGGCAACAGAGTAGATTGCCCAAGCTACGGTTAACAACCTCGGTTTGCCCGTCGGTCTGAGGGTGATAGGTGGTGGAGAATTTCAGAGTGGTGTGCGAGATTGCCCAAAGTGAGCGCTAGAAGTGGCTCACAAAACGTGTGTCGCAGTCGGACACGATGGAGGAGGGAGGACCGTGAAGACGCACGATCTCGCAGACGAAAAGGGAGGCAACGTGCGACGCGTCGGCAGTGCGCGGACAAGGGATGAAATGGGCCATCTTGGAGAACCGATCGACAACGACATAGATCAAGTCGAAGCGGGAAGCGGTCCGTGGCAACCCGAGGACGAAGTCCATGCTCAGGTCGCACCATGGGCCACTGGCCACCGGCAATGGGGTATAGAGACCCGTGTTTGACGGCCGGGGTTTGGCTAATTGACACATGCCAAAATGGCGCACAATGCGCGCAACATCCTTCCGGAGGGATGGCCAGAAAAGACGTTCTTCTACCATCTCAAGGGTCTTGTCGCGGCCATGATGACCGGCGACACCGCCCGCTTGAAGCTCGAGCACAAGATGGTCGCGAAGCGAAGAGCGAGGAATGCACAAGCGATTCCCCAGAAACAAATAACCCTCGCACAACTGATAGGGGGAGTCGGAGTCGGTGGACTCGGTCAAAGCGGTATAGATGGCACCAAAGTCAGAACACGTGGTGTATTCCTCTTTGACATGGTCAAAGGTATTGACACGGCTGCACATCACACATAAAAGGGTCCGGACGTGACTCAATGCGTCCGCGACGACGTTTTCTTTACTCGCCTTGTGGGTAATAACGAAAGAGTACTGTTGCAAGTACTCAACCCATTTGGCATGCCAGGCACGAAGTTTCTTCTAGGCGTTGAGGAAAGATAAGGCTTGGTGGTCACTATAAAGGACAAACTCAAGAGGAAGAAGATAGTGTTGCCACTGCTGGAGCAACTAAACTATCGCATAAAACTCCTTATCGTACGTCAAATAACGCTGGCGAACAACGTTCAGTTTTTCGCTAAAGAAGGCCACAGGATGGCCCTCTTGGCTGAGGGAACTGCCGATGCCAGAACCGGAGGCATCGCACGCAACCTCAAAGACTTTCGAAAAGTCAGGGAGGCGCAGAACAGGGGCAGTGGTCAAGGCGTCCTTAAGCGCATCGAAAGCCCGCTGAGTGGCGGGGATCCACTCAAAGTCTTCTTTGGAGAGGCGTTGGGTCAAGGGGGTGGCAATGGTGCTAAACCCCCGGATAAACCGATGGTAGAAGCCGGCAAGACCCAGGAAACTATGAACTTCAGTCACGGTGCGAGGCTCGGGCCAATGCCGGATGGCCTCAACTTTGGCAGGGTCAACGTACAGTCCTTGATCGGACACAATATATCCTAAGAAGTAGACGCTGTTGGATAGAAAGGAACATTTCTTCGTGTTAAGGAAGAGGCGTTCCTTGCGAAGTAGTTAGAACGTGGAGCGAAGGTGCTCCAAGTGTGCAGCGCGGGTCTGACTAAAAATCAGGATATCATCGAAGTAGACAATGAGAAACTTCCCCATATAAGGCTTGAGGACTTGGCTCATAAAGCGCATGAATGTGGAGGGGGCATTGGACAGGCCGAATGGCATGACGAGCCATTCGTAGAGACCATCCTTGGTCTTAAACGCGGTTTTCCACTCATCGCCCTCACGAATGCGAGCTTGGTGGTAGCCACTTCGGAGGTCTAGTTTGGAGAACCACGACGCACCGGAAATCTGGTCTAACATGTCGTCAAGTCGAGGGATGGGAAACCTATACTTGACGGTGATTCGGTTAATGACACGACTGTCAACACACATGCGCCATGACCCGTCCTTCTTGGGCGTAAGGAGCGCGGGGACAACGCAAGGACTGAGGCTCTCACGGATATACCCCTTAGTGAGGAGATCATCCACTTGACGCTGCAATTCAGCGTGCTCTGAAGGGTTAAGGCGATGGTGGGGGAGGTTTGGGAGGGGTGCTCCCGGGATAAGGTCAATAGCATGCTGAATCTCTCTCTCCGGGGGAAGACCGTGAGGTAAGTCTTCGGGACTGATGTTGCTAAACTCGGCTAGCAGGGCAGACACCTCGACGGGAGGCACCGGGTCGGAACAAGAGGCGGGATCCTGAACCTCGCGCACCATGAGCGCATAGACGGTGTTGGCCCCGTGGGCCTCACGAACCAACGCTGGGGGTGCGCATGAGGGAGACCATAGGGGCACGTTGAGGGGCCGGGACCGACGGCGTAATCACACCCTTAGAAGTGGACTCTCGGAGCTCCTTAGGCGGAGCTGGAATCAACCGGATTTTCTGCTCGTCATGGTCGAACACATAGGTGTTCGACCGACCATAATGAACTACGTCCCTATCGTACAGCCATGGGCGGCCAAGGAGGACGTGGGCAACATCCATAGTCGCAACGTCGCACAAGACCTTTTCACGGTAGTTCCCAAACGTGATGGGAACGTGACACTGGTGTGTAACCGGGAGGCTTGTGGCATTGACCCAAGCAATGGAGTAGGGTCTCGGATGGGGCTCAAGGGGAAGGCCGAAGCGCGTGACCGCGGTCCGAGAGACCACATTCAAGCTACTTCCACCGTCGATGACAATCTTACAAGAGTGCCCATTGCACATAATGTAAGTAGTAAAAATGCCCGAGCGCCTCCAATCCTCAGTGGGCGCAGGCTAGACCAGGGTGGAACGGAAAACAAGCGCAGACGGACCCGACTCCTCGCCGCTAGTGTAACACTCCGCCTCAATGTCGTGCTCAGCGGGGGTTATGGTAGCAACATGAGCCGGACCCATGTCAGCTCGGGTTTGTTTCTTTGGACACTCTCGCGACATATGACCCGGTTGCAAACAGTTATAACAGGTAATGCGACCCGAGGTGCCAACCATCAGGGCCTTGCCCTTCTCCTCCCAAGTGGGCCGAGAGGGCGTAGCCTCAAGGGGCGGACGCCTAGGGGGCTGATGGGTCGAGGGCACGGGTCATGGGTCCAGACGAGGCTCCGAACGCTCAGGTCACGGGTGAGGGTGTGGGGAACCACCCGTATGGGGGCGCCGTGGGGTAACCAGGTCGACGCGTCTGGCAGTGGCGCGAAGATCTTGCTCGATGTCTCGAGCACACTGGAACGTTTGGTCGAAAGTCTCCGAGCCATACGTAGGTAGGGCTCGACGGATCTCAGCGCGGAGGCCATTCCTAAATTTGGACAAGGATAGCTCGGGGTCCTCTTGCAAGTTGCAACGGAGTTAGAGCGTCTCGAAGGTGAGATGGTACTCCTCGACGGTACTGAAACCCTGGTGGAGTCGGCTATACTGGTCAAGAAGACGCTGCCTATACGAGGCAGGGACATACCGCTCGCAGAGGCGGTAGCGCATCTCCGCCCACTCGGTGATGGGGTAAAGCCTGCTGCGCGTTCTGGCGCTCCACGTTTTCCCAATGCAAACGTGCAGGGCCCTCTAGCAGGGTGCGCACATACCACACTCGGGTGTCGGGTGGGACACGGGTGAGATCAAAATACGCATCAACGGACGCGACCCAATCAAGGAATTCAGTGGGGTCAAGGCCACCCTTGAAAGGCGCAAGGGTGTGTCGGACATAGCGAAGGAAACTGTCGTCCACCCGGGGACGCTCAACGCGTGTGGGGCTGGGGTTCGGGGTGCGGCCCGAGCATGGCCGAAATGGCCATTGGGCTGCGGGCCTTGGGTGGCCCATACATCATCATCATCTAGGGGCTCATCCCCAAGAGCGGGGTTCCTAGGGGCCTTGAACGTTCGGGTGCGGCCCCAATCTTCCTCATGGGCACGCGGCTGGGTAGGGGCGGCCACAGGGGGTAACTCTCTAGTAAGGGCTGGGTTTGCGGACACCCGAGGGTTTGCCGAGCGTGGGTGCTTATGCTCCATGGGTCCAAGGTGACTAATGAGGTGTTGGAGTCCATCCATAACCTGAGCAAACTTGGCGTCGGTGCGGGCTTGCTAGGCGTCCACGTGTGCGGACAACACAGAAAGCTTCGCATCAATCCGTGCATCAATTCGCGCCTCTAGCGCGCCCAAGGACTCTAGACGGGAGTTAGCCCCTTCCGAAGGCTGGACTGACGCTTGGGTTTCAGGGATAGTGTCGGGGTATTGGGAGGACATGACTTGTGACCTCGTAGTCACCATGCACAAACAAGGGAGATGCGAGATGCTGAAAACACCGAAGGAATGCAGAAATATGCGATGCGATGAAGGGGGATCATCCGCCCGATAAGAATCGAATGCGCAACGCCCTTTGATACCAGAACTGATGTAGCGTCTAATAGGAGGGAGGGTCCTTAAGCCGTACTCTAGGGATTTTACACAATGCACGTAAAACGGGAGAGGGTCGTGAGACGAGGGAAGGAAAAACGCTTCGAAAAGTGCTGGAGAAACCGGTAGAAGACGCGACGAAAACGGCGACGAGTTCGATTAGGGCAACACTAATGCGAATGAAAAGCGATGGCACCCAACTATTAACGCAGCACATTAACCTCAAAGCAAATTTTAAGCAATCCTCGCAGCTCACTTGGCACGTTAAGCTCAGCCACGCGATGGGCAGCGGTTGCGCAGGATGTAGCTCGCCGGTCTTTGTAGCTGAAAACAAGCCAAAGAACACAAGAACCAACCATGCTTCCGAAGAGGGAACAACGTGGGGTGAAAGGAGAAAATTCGCAGCGAAGGAACACACAATGGAAATGAGAAACAGGCGAACCTAACCCATCGGAAGGGTGGGATTTACTTCAAGCTGAAAGCGGGAAACAACTTGGAATCGAGGCGTCCTCGACCCGAACAACGACGAAGGCGAGGCTCCGGCTCGACTTCTACAAATGCTGGCGACTCTAACTCACCAAAAGGTCTCTCCACTCCAAGAGAACTGAAAAACATAGCAGCCCATCCTCCTCTTTTATAGAATAGAGGGGTGGGAACAAGACAAAATACACACAAGACACTTAACTTTAACAAACTACCTACTCTAGCAGGCCACTAAGGTGGTCAAGCTGCGACTAAAGACAAAATGTAACAAACTCCAAACTAATATTTCTTGGGGCAGGGGGGGCGTGATTCTGTGTCCTTGTACGGGTGCGGTCTAGATGCGCTTCGAACATACGGCAACAAGGCAGCAGAACTTTGATGTTGTGGGCTGGGTCATCACGGTCGCGGCTCGGTCTTGGGCCGTGTTGCTAATCAGAGTACGCGGCCCACCCGGGGTTGGATCTTCAGAGGGTTGACTTGTAGTGCCCTTGGACTGCGCCACTTCGGTATGGATGGAAAGATGGCTAATGACGTCCAAGAAACGGTCTGGGGGCTTACTTTGGCGTTGGGATCGCCGGATTTTCACCTTGTTGGGCTCCTTTGGATCATCATGGGGTGGAGCAACATGGTGGGGGGGGGGGGGGGCGGTGCACATCGAAGTGAGGTCGTCGGGGTTGTAATGAGTCGTCAGGGGTGAACATGGCCTGGCCGTGATGGTGAGCACGGCCGTGTTCAGAGTCACCAAAATCCACAGAAGCGGACATGGCTTGCCCGTACTTAGAGCCACGCCCGTGCTTGGCGTCGTTGAAATCCACAGAAGCGAACACGGCTTGCCCATGCTTGGCGTCGTCGAAATCCACAGAAGCGAACACAGCATGCCCGTGCTTGGAGTCACGCCCGTGCTTGGCGTTCACGTCTTCAGGCGACCGTGTCACGGTGTCGGTGCCCTGGGAACTCCGATTGTGCTGAAATTCGCGCTGTATCTTCCCCACGTCCTGGGGAGTCTTCCCAAGTGTCTTCCAAGGGATTTGGGTCACCCTCAAGTGTGCTCATGGGCTTGCTTTCTCCTGCATCAACTGCTCCTACTGCAAGGTCACTAGCATCACACATAAGCTCAAAAGGTAACTCCCAGTCAGGTGGTTGCATGATGGGTGCCGATGTCAAGGCTTTCTTCAGTTCCTGAAAAGAAAACAAACATTTCTCATCAAAGCAAAATTTGGCATCTTTACAAAGTAAATCAGTCAGGGGTTTAGCAAGTTTAGAGAAGTCCCTGATGAATCTCCTAAAAAACCCTGCATGTCCCAAAAAGCTCCTGATCTCTTTGACAGTGGTGGGCGGCTCCAACTTCTTAATAACTTATATCTTGGCTTTGTCCACTTCAATTCCTCTCTCTGAAATAAGATGCCCCAAAACTATTCCCTGTCTAACCATAAAGTGACATTTTTCCTAATTCAAGACAAGGTTAGTTTCTTCGCATCTCCGTAAAACTCGAGATAGATTAGCTAAGCAGTCATCAAAAGAGGAGCCATAGACAGAAAAATCATCCATAAAAACATCCATGAAATCTTCAATAAATACAGAAAAAATTGCCATCATACACCTCTGAAAAGTAGCAGGTGCATTGCATAAACCAAAGGACATTCTTCTATAAGTAAAAGTACCATATGGGCATGTAAATGTGGTCTTATCCTGATCATCAGGATGAATGAGAATCTGAAAAAATCTGGAATATCCATTAAGAAAACAAAAGTAAGAGTGTTTAGCAAGTCTCTCAACCATTTGATGAATAAAAGGCAAGGGAAAATGATCTTTCCTAGTGGCAGTATTTAATTTTCTATAATCAATACACATACGCCAGCTAGTGACTGTTCTAACAGGTATCAACTCATTATCCTTATTTTTCATTACAGTGACACCTCCCTTTTTAGGAACACAATGTACATGACTTACCCACTTACTATGTGAGATAGGGTAGATAATACCTGCATCAAGCAATTTCAGTACTTCCTTCTTCACCACTTCCTTCATAGACGGGTTGAGCCTCCTCTGAAAATCTACATGTGGCTTGTGCTCATCCTCCATGTGAATCTTGTGAAGAAACCCCTTAAAGTGGGGGGCAAAAACCCTAAGCATGGCGCTAATGAAAAAGATGCTAGCGGAAGCAAGGGTTTAAGATCATTTGCATGCCATATGTTCAACTATAACCGATTGAATAGATTGAGATGGAAATTCATACCAACGCCATATGCTTGGAAGTCGGCTTGGATGAAGAGAACAAACTAGATCTCCTCCACAAGTTCACACACAAGATGAAGATGCTTACTCCTTGCGGTCCCTTGTGCTAGCAAGACACCCAAGCTTTTCTTTTGTCGAATTGGAAGGGATGATGAGATGATTCCCTTTCTTGGCCGAGAGCTTCTCTTGCTTCTCTCCCACCTTCGTCAACCACCCCACGAAAGGATGATGGCGTTCAAGTGAAGAAGCCAACGCTTATGCGTTTTGGCGTTGAAGCATAACCGGCTTTGATTACTTTCCATAAATGGAAGAGAATCAAGCCAAGCGTTCAAGCCACTTCAAGAACGCATATTGGCATTGAACCAAGCGTTCACATTTGTGAACCGGTTCAATCCAAATCGTTCAATCGAATTTGGTTCATCAAACCAAACCGAAATAGCTCAAGCCACTTGGTCTAGACCAAATCGAACCCCAAGGCTCATGATCTAACCATTCATCTCTTGATGCCCCTGATCTCTCCGATCTAGCATCATCTCTCTCGATCGAAGCTTACCGATCTCAAGTCCTAATCAATCAAACATGATCAGACCAGATCTCACTTACAATCAGAGATTAAATCCCTATAATCTGAACTCAAAGAATCCAGTCCATACGATCTGACTCAAGTAAGCCATATCACCAAATTGTGCGACCCTGAGGGTTTCCTCTAAATGTCGGTAACGATAACTTACGTTATCACGATCAGTGAGGGGTATCTAGCAACACATCACTGTCTCCCGATATAAAGGAAAGAGTCTTCCAAGACTACTCCCAAACCATAGCACAAGTGTGAATCAAACTCACAAGGCATACATAATTCCTTTGCCACTGGATGTTCTTATTGGACAAGCATGTCAAGCCTGTAACTCCAATACGATGAGCATGATTAGATCAGATGCACATAGTCATCTGGGTATGGCCATACACTATCTCAATCATCTCATAAGGGGGCCCTTTAGAACATCACACTCCTTAAACAAGGAGACGGCAATCCTATGTCTATCACTAGTGCCCTAACCTGATTCAAGCTCACCATCCAAGATAGTCTATAATCATTATGTTTCAAATGATATTGAACTACCTCAAGACAATGACAATCATCATTTAGAAACACAAGTGATCTCAAGTCAGAAGACATGTGCCACTTGCTGCTTACAAGGATCATTCACATTGTGACAAGCAATGGAATATCCCAGTAGGGTCTGTCCAGTACATCCAATGTACCCATGAGTCTACATCTTATTCCATGCTCGAAGCATCCTATAAGATTAGCACTTATATTAGTCTCAATCATATCAAGGCTGTCTCATGTTCACCAAGATATCTCGACTAAGGACATATAGCCTGTCAGCCTAGCTGAACAGCTTTGAGACATTATTCAGAAGTACACTTATTACAGCAGACAAGGTAACAACCTGAATAACAACCATGCCTTTTATAAACATAAGAGTTTATTACATGATACTTATACAATCCCAAGGCCTCAAACATTAGCCTTAAGGGCATACTCCAACATCTTGTGCATACAAAAAGAAGGATTAATTCCTTTCAAGTCATCAATGGTATACCCAATTACCTTTCTATGAATTCTCAACTTCTTCAAGAGTAGATCAGTTTCCCTAGCATCTAATTGAGCATCCACAATCACAGGGTAAGTAGAGTTAGGGCCAAGAAACTCATATCTAAGGTTATTAGGTAAAGCTTTCAATTCAACCTTAGGAATCTTTTCACTTTCATTATCAAAATTAGCACAATCTAAAATATCATGTTTTTCATTATCAAAATCATCACCAAAATTATTTTCAAAATTTTCCTTAAAATCAGGATTATCAATTTTTTCACAAGAGTTTTCCAAGGAATCAGAAAAAGAATCATAAACAAAATTATCAATAGCAGAGTCATCAAATAAACAACTAACATCATAGACTATGTCATTAATAGCATGAATGATGCATCAAGAACTAGCATATGTAGGTTTTTTCAATGAATTATTCAAATCAAACTCAATTTTATCATTGCCAATTCTTAAGGTAAGTTTAACATTCCTTACATCAATAAGTGCTCCAGTAGTGGCTAGGAACGGTCTACCCAGAATAATAGGAATTTTGGCAGCCTCTTCCATTTCAAGCACTATAAAATCAGCAGGTATGAAATACTTACCAACTTGGATAAGAACATCCTCTAGAATACCTACTGGGTACTTTACTGATCGATCGGCAAGCTGTAGAGAAATTGAAGTTGGCTTGGGAGCTCCCATATCCAGTTTCCTACACACAGACAAAGGCATCAGACTCACACTAGCTCCCAAGTCACATAAGGCTCGGTCGAGAGCAACATTACCAATTAAACAAGGAATGGAGAAACTACCTGGATCCTTTAATTTTGGTGGCAACTTATTTTGAATAAGAGCACTGCATTCATCAGTTAGTGCCACAGTACCATAGTCCTCTATTTTTCTTTTGTTGGATAAAATTTCTTTTAAAAATTTTACATATGTAGGCATTTGAGACAAGGCATTCGTGAAAGGAATATTAATGTATAACTTTTTCAGCACTTCCAAAAATTTTCCAAACTGTCTATCCAACTTAGCTTGCACAATCCTCTGGGGAAAAGGAATAGGTGGCCTATATGGTGGTGGTGAACTAGGTCTAGGTACCTCAACTTCACAAGGTAATTCACCTTTCTGTGAGGACTCATTCTCCTTGGAAGGAGAAGAGTTAGGAAGGGGCTGCACTTGTGTGGGTTGTAGTTCCAAAACTTATTCATTACTAGGCATGACATTAGGCTCAGGTTTTACAGATAACTATTTTCCACTCCTAGTTATGTTGGCATTAGAATGATCCCTATGGTTAGGTTCAGGTTTTACAGATAACTGCCCTGGGGGTCTATAAACTGTGCTAGCTTGTTGTGCTATTTGAGTTTCTAACATCTTATTGTGAGCAACAACACAATCTAATCTAGAATTAATTTGCTTAAATCTCTCGGTGAACTCCTCATTTTGTTTCATCTGTGCTCCGATGAATTTTTCAAACATATCTTCTAAACTAGATTTTTGGGGTTGGCTCTGATTTGGATGTGTTTGATTATACCCCCTATTCTCATTTTGTCCACTAACATTGTTACTTCTCCAAGATAGGTTAGGATGGTTTCTCCAACAGGGTTGTAGGTATTAGAGTAGGGGTCATTAGTTCTACCTTGATTGTAACCCCCTACTGCATTAACTTGCTCACTCTCTTAGTCAACAATAACCCTACACTCTTCAAGTATTCTCCACCTCGATCTGAGCGAAGTGCCTTGATATTTCGGCCTAGCTGATTTTGTACTTCATTTTTGAACTCTTTGAACTTGTCAAAAGATTCACTTTTATGTCTCATTAGATAGACATACCCATATCTACTGAAATCATCAGTAAAGGTAATGAAGTATGAATAGCCACCTCTGGCATGTTTACTAAATGGCCCACACACATCACTATGTATAAGGTCAAGTAAACCTGAAGCCCTTTGACCTTTGTAAGAAAAAGGAGCCTTTGTCATTTTACCCATTAAACAAGCTTTGCATGTATCAATCTCCTCACAGGAGAATGATCCCAGCAGTCCATAATCATGCAACCGCTTAATGCGCTTCTTGTTAATATGGCCTAAACGACTATGCCATAGCAAGGTGCTGTCATCAGCATACTTGGCTTTCTTAATATCAATCTGTTGTATTGAACATTCAATGTCCAACATGAATAACCCATTGTTAATTGACCCAGTAGCATAAACAATATTATCAAAGGAAATATAACACTTTGAAATCTTGCATTTAAAGGAAAACCCTTTCCTGACAAGAGCAGGAATAGAGATAATATTCTTAGTTATGCACGGTACAGAATAACAATTGTCCAGTTCTAATACAAGACCAGATGGTAAAGAGATGTGATAAACTCCTACAGCAACAGCAGCAACCCGTGCCCCGTTTCCTACTCGTAGGTCCACCTCATGCTGTCCCACCTGTCTTCTTCTCTTGAGTTCCTGTACATTTGAACAAATGTGAACTCCACATGCAGTGTCCAACACCCATGATATAGAAGAAGAATCCATGACTTCAGTCACGAAAATACCTGAGCCAAAAGCGAAAGGCTTACTTTCCTTCTTGTCTCCTTGGAGCGCTTTACAGTCCTTTTTCCAGTGACCTAACTGGCCACAATGGAAACATCTGTATTCCTTTGATCGCTTTATCTTTTGCTTTAGAGCCTTGTTGTAGCTCTTGATGGGGGCTTTGCCCTTCTTCCCCTTCTTCTTGTTCCTTGAAGGAACCATGAGGACAGAGGATGAAGGCGTTCCCTTCTCACGAGACTGAGTCTGCTCTGTAGTCAAGAGCATGTTCAGCAACTCTGCCGGCGTACAGTCGATCTTGTTCATATTAAAATTAATAATGAATGGATCGAAAGAGGCTGGGAGAGACTGCAGGATGATATCTACAACAAGCTCCTGATTGATGGTATGTCCCAGCTTCTCTAGAGCCTCCTTGTACCCAATCATCTTGAGTACGTGAGCTCCCACTGGACTCCCTTCAGTCAGTTTGCTCTGAAAGAAAAGTTTAGTCAAATTATAGCGTTCAGTCCTCGCTTGTGCAGCATACAGCATCTTGAGGTTTGCTATAATTTCTATAGCAGATAGATCCTCATGCTGACGTTGCAGCTATGGCGTCATAGACGCTAGCATCAAGCAAGCGACATCAATGCTATCATTGACATGCTTCTCATAAGTATCCCGAACCGCCCTTGCGGCGTTCGCAGCGGGTTGAGGCGGTATAGCCGTCTCGAGGACATACAGTTTCCTCTCAGCCTTAAGAACAATCTTAAGGTGTCCATACCAGTCTGAGAAGTTTGGCCCAGCAAACTTCTCCCTTTCCAGTAGGGATCGCACATTGAAGGCTGTGGTGTTCGTTGCTGCAGTAATATACAACAATGCAAGAACAGAAAGGTCAGTATCAATGTTAGAATCAATTCAGGACTTAAGAATGATTCTTTTCTCACTATTTTATCTGACTGAAAAATCCAGTAAAACAGTCCGAAAGAGTGAAACTCTTTTAGTGAGATGGGATCCAGATTTCATACTTGGTCTCCGCGTCCCGCTCAGGCGAGATAAGATGCACAGAGAGTACAAGCACTAATCTCTGGTAGGCAATCCCTGCCAATCGCCAACCCGTGCGATTCCCCTTCATCTGGGCAATCCAGCAGACTGTGCCAACTGAGTTGGTACAACACAGTCTCTGATCCCACAGATGGCTGCCTCCATATAGCTACTGTATGCGCCACACATGTAGCCTACATGGTCAAGTTGACCCGACCTACTCCCTGGACCACCACGTGCTATGCTGAGCAACGAGAAGCGATAAATCCCTTCTCTGTAACACGCAGGTGTAATCACACACCGTCTGAAGATAGATGGGCGTGCCCACTGAGTGGGTACAACACGGCCCCAACGATAGTCAGAACAGTGAGGTTTCGCGTCAGAAGGCTATCATGCTTGATATTTCACGTTGGATTTTAACGGTCCTTTTATCTTCTTACTATCATTCAAATCCTATGGTGATAGCAGAAGAATAAATCATGCAGTTACTAAATTACTGAAACAGTAAATTAAAAGCATGATGATCTTATGTGGTAAAAGCCCATTAAGCCTAAGTAAGACCTTAATTAACTTAAGTCTTCACTTGAGCTCTTCTTGGGTCTTTTTGCATTTCCTCTGGCCCAACCCGGGCCCAAGCGCCCACTGCAGCTCAGGTGCGCCCACCAGATAAAATGCACCTTGTCCTAGAGTCGAACCCTAGACCTCCCACTGGTGAAGCCACTTGCTGCATGCGCCTCTGCCAAGTGTGCACTGTGCTCATGTCTGATTAAAATACAATTTAATCTATCTAGACATGAATGACACACAGGTCAATTACACTTTATAAATTAATTAAAATGTGATGCGCAAATCACAATAAATATTAATTTACAATTTTAATCCAGGCACGCAGGCCCCAGCATAGCACACATTAAATAGGCAGCCCACATAAGATTAAATAAACAAGCAATATGGTATACATTCATCATGTGATCCAAACCAGAAAATAAAATTTTTCGAAAACCCATTGGCATCAATTTTTTTTTATTTTCCTTATGAGCCCTACTACCTCACAACGATCCATTAATAGGGATCCACTCATCATACCTAGTCAGATCCACTGCCCTTGCATGCACCAAGTCGTAACTGACTTGAGCTGACCTAATGGTCAACCATGCATGCGCCAAGGGCTGAACGACCCTCATGAGTTCTGGCAAGCGGGTGTGACCCCGGGCCTAACTCATGCACGTTCACTGGTTGTCTCAACCAGACATCGCTACACGCCTGTCCGCAGTCGACCTATAGCCACCTCGTGCTTGCGCACAGGTGCCATCTAGTCGACCCATCTAGGCTGTCAGATGGTCTGATCAGACTAATTGGATCTTAACTAGACGATGACTTCAACCCTAATAACCCGTCTAAGTTTTTCAAGTAGGCACCTCTTAGATCTAGTGTATGCGCGCAAGAGAAGTTTTTATAAAAACAACAAGATGCGCCAAACAACATACATGCGCGAAGGAGAAATTATACATCTAAGATAAGCATGTATTTTCGCCAACCAACATGAACAATTTTCGCATGTTATGTAGTTTCGCATGTAACCTTTAGATCTAAACATTTGAGCAAACAAGGATCACACAATAGCAATCATACGAACATACAAATAACTTGCTCTGATACCAATTGAAAGTCCCTAAGGGGGGTTGGCGAAACCCTAAATAGGCGCATATATATATATGTTTTCGCAGCGGAAGCTAGGGCTTCTAGATCGATAGCATGTATGTCAGATGATCAACTAAAACATGTATACATCGAAAAGGAGTCATACCATCGCCATTGCTTTAGATGGCGCCTTGGAAGCAGAGATCGAAAGGGATCTCCAGCAAAAGATGCGCACACAAGATGTGATCGCCTACTCCTTGTTGATCTTTGTGCTAGCAAAGTTCTCCAAGAATCCTTGTCGAATGGAAGGGATGAGATGACTTGATTGCTTGGTCGATACCTCTCCTTGTCGTCAACCCTCTTCACCACACGAGAATGTCGAGAGCCAGAGGCAAGAGGCGACAATAGGGCAAGAAGAGAAGCGACGTGAGGCGTGGTCACGTTTAGCAACATGCTATCCAAAATTAGCAAAGCCTTAACGTGTGATGCGTTCACTCCAAGTGAACCATCACATTTTCCTCTCCCCTTGAACCATGCGCTCACTTGATGAGCCGGTTCAAAGACCAATTAACCCAAGCCATTGGTCTAGATCACAATAAACCCTAAAGGTTCAAGATCTAACCGTTCATCTCTTGATGCTCCTGATCTCACCGATCTAGCATCAATTCTCTTGATCGAAGCTTACCGATCTCAAGCCCTAATCAATCAAACATGATCAGACCAGATCTCACTTACAATCAGAGTTTAAATCCCTTTAAACTGAACCCAAACAATTCAGTCCACACGATCTGACTTAAGTAAGCCATATCATCAAATTGTGCGACCCTAAGGGTTTCCTTTAAATGTCGGTAACGATAACTCACGTTATCACGATCAGTGAGGGGTATCTAGCAACACATCACTATCTCCCGATATAAAGGAAAGAGTCTTCCAAGACTACACCCAAACCACAGCACAAGTGTGAACCCAAGTCACTTGACATATGTGTTTCCTTTGCCACTGGATGTTCTTATTGGACAAGCGTGTCAAGCCTGTAATTCCAATATGATGAGAATGATTAGATCAGATGAAACATAGTCATCTGGGTATGGCCATGCACTTTCTCAATCATCTCATCCAGGGGGCCCCTTTAGAACATCACACTCCAAACAAGGAGACGGCAATCCTATATCTATTACTAGTGCCCTAACATGACTCATGTTCATTATCCAAGATAGTCTATAACCATTATGTTTCAAATGATATTGAACTACCTCAAAACAATGCCAATCATCATTTAGAAACACAAGTGATCTCAAGTCAGAGGAAATATGCCACTTGTTTGCATACAAGGATTATTCACATTGTGACAAGCAATTGAATATCCTAGTAGGGTCTGTCCAGTACATCCAATGTACCCATGAGTCTACATCTTATTCCATGCTCGAAGCATCCTATAAGATTAGAACACATATTAGTCTCAATCATATCAAGGCTGTCTCATGTTCACCAAGATATCTCGACTAAGGACTTTACTGCATGTCAGCCAAGCTGAACAGCATTGAGACATTATTCAGAAGTATACATATTGCAGCAGATACTGTAACAACCTGAATAACAACCATTGCCTTTATAAACATAAAGTTTATACATGATACTGAAATAATCCCAAGGCCTCAAACATTATCCTTAAGGGCATACCCCAACAACTAAAAACGATTAAAGGCATAAATCACTTAAGTAAAATAACCATAGCAAAGATAGATTGATGTATGAAAAGTTATCTAGTCATTGATATATCAAGAGAATAACACCCCCATGTCCCTAGAGTAAACTAAGCTAGAATGACAGAGGATTCACAGCAAAACATAGTTTTTGAATGATTAGAGGCAGTAAAGAAGGAGTAAGAATTACAAAACAGGGTTGCAACAGAATTGCAACCCGAAATTGCTTTCACAATCGTGATGAATAGTGTCGCGAGTGTGTTTTTGATGATTTCTCCCTCGATCGGCTTCCTTTCAATCTGAAACTTCAGTGGCGTGTTCTTCTTCCTCAGGGCGAGCTTCCTTCCAAAAATCAAGGTCGGAGATGATCGGAGCAATGAATGGCGATGAACCCTAGCGTGGCGGCGAATTCTCCAAATTCTCTCTAAGTCGTGGATGAAAATTCCTCCTTTTGCTTTGAAATTACTCGCCTACTTATGCTGAGTCTTTCCCTTTTTTCGGATCTTCAATTGGGTCTCTAAATCTCGAGAAATTGAGTTTTTAAATTTGAGGCGGAAAACTCAGAAATCTAGGTTTACAAATACAATACCGTATACTGAATACGGTAGTGCCGTATTTTCCTTATGTGAGTTCTGGGTAGAGATACGGTGCCGTGAAGATTTTGCCTCATAATACGGCAGTGCCGTATTCTTGCTGAAGTCTTCTGGTCAGAATTGCCACAAAATATGGCACCGTGCAATTTCTTACGGCAGTGTCATGTTTTTGTTGAACTCTTCTGGTTGAAAACGCTGAATAATATGGTACCGTGCGATTTCATACGGTAGTGCCGTATTCTTGTCGAAACTCTCTGGTTGAAAATGCCGAATAATATGGTGGCGTGCAGTTTCATATGGCAGTGCCGTATTTCACCCAAAATGTCCCCTGCGAAATACGGTACCATGACGGTTTTGTTCCAAAATACGGCAGTGCCGTATTTTTGCTAGCAGAACCCTTTTGAGCTGAAATTTTATGGGTAGACTCCTCTTGATGGTTAGAACTCATTCATGCATTGAGATTGCTCGAAAACCGGTGATAATGATGTCTTTTTACCTGAAATTGATCAAAAACTAAAGACGGTGTAGATTTCGAAGTATATGATAAAAAAGGTATAAAAACAAAGCAAAAGAGTAAGATCATGGCTCAAAAGACTACTAAATAAGTATGAAAAACACGATGAAATTTAGAGTCATCACTGCACTTGGACCTCGTCCAAGTCAAACTTGCTCCCACTGACTTCTTTCATGAGAAATTCTTTCTCTAGAAAGACAGCACCCCGAGCCACAAAAACTTTATTCTCAGTGGGAACATATAAGTAGTATCTTTTAGTTTCCTTATGATACCCCACAAAGACACATTTATCAGATCTAGGTTATAGTTTGCTAGAATCCTGACGTTTGACATAAGCCTCACTTCCCCAGATCCTAATAAATGAGAGATTAGGGCGTCTCCCACTCCATACCTCGTATGGTATCTTGGAGACACTCTTGAATGGAACGTTATTCAGTATAAGAGAAGTTGTCTCAAGTGCAGGACCCTAAAATAAGGGTGGTAGAGTTGCATGACTCATCATAGATCGAACCATGTCTAACAGAGTTCGATTTCTCCTCTCAGACACACCATTCCATTGAGGTGTTTTAGGAGGAGTGAGTTGGGATAGGATCCCATACTCTCTTAGATAGTCAAAGAACTCACCGCTACAGGTACCCTCCACCACGATTTGATCGAAGAGTCTTAAAGGATCTACCAAGCTGGTTCTCTACTTCATGTATGAACTCCTTAAATTTCTTAAAGGATTCAGACTTATGTCTCATCAGGTAGACATAACCATATATACTGAAATCATTAGTAAAAGTGATGAAGTAGCTATACCCTCCTTTGGCTTGTTTATTGAATGGCCCACACACATCCATATGTATGAGATCCAATAAACCTCCTACCCTCTCACCAGTCTTGGTAAAGGGCGCTTTTGTTATTTTCCCTAATAGACAAGGCTCACAAGTATCAAATTCCTCCAAGGGACTTGAATCTAACAACCCATTTGTATAGAGTTGTTGGATGCGATTCTTGTTTATATGAGATAATCGACGATGCCATAGTAAGACACCAACTGAACCACTCAGTTTAGTCCTCTTACTATTTATGTTACAAATAGAGTTATCCATGTCCAAGACATACAGACCATTGCACAAAGTACCCTTCTCATAGAACATATTTGCAAATGAAAAAGAATAGAGGTTCTTATTTATTTCAAATTTAAATCCCTTTTTTACCAAGCAAGGAATGAATACAATGTTCTTAGTAAGTGAAGGTACATAATAGCAATTGTCTAGCTCTAATTGAAGTCCAGAAGGCAGGGAGAGAGTCAAAACTCCTACAGCAACAGCAGCAACCTGTGCCCCGTTTCCTACCTGTAGGTCTATCTCTCTAGGCCGTACCGATCTACTTTTCTTGAGCCCTTGCATATTTGTACAAATATGAGCTCCACATGCGGTATCCAATACCCATGACATAGAAGTAGAAAGGTTGACTTCTATAACATAAATACCTGAGCATGAAGACGAAGCCTTGTCTCTCTTCTTCTCATTCTGAAGTCGCACTATGTCCTTTATCATGTGAGGTTGTCCTCCACATGAGTAGCACTTGTTATTCTTGCCTCTTTCCATCTTTATCTTCAATGTCTTAGTTAAGTCTTTGGGCTCAACACATTGAATGTCTACTTTAGGAGGGTTGAGCTCAACCATTTCATCAAAGAGCTGCCTCAGATTAGAAATAATCTCAGAGGCACTCTTAGATTCATATTGCCCTCTTAATTCGGGTGACATGTTGGTTAGCATCAAACTAGTAACCTCTAAAGTATCACCCTGATGATTATCATAAGCATCCTTCTCAGCAGCTAAGGCCAAGCATGGAAGTGTCTCAGGAATTGGCTACTCAAGGACATAGAGCTTCCTGTCGAGTTGAGCACATTTCTCAAGTTAATATACCAATCTAGTAAGTTGGATCCAACCAACTTATCCCTTTCCAGGGTAGATCGCAGTGACCATCTGCCATTGTTCATAGCCATTGTTCTACAACAACCAAGAAATAGCAGTTTTAGTACTACTTTCAGATCATTTAATCTGGACTTGTATTAAATGACTATGGCTCCGACTTATTTTAATCCAATTGACAACCCACAAAGTCAATTGGGAAATTTAAGATTTCCTAATAAGATGAAATCCTTATTCCACATGGGGCTTCGCGTCCCACGAGGGTGGGATGAGATGCACAAAGTGACCCATGCTTCTTAAGGTGGGCTCGCCGGCCGATTGCTCCAAGCAATTCCCCTTATTGAGACAATCTAGGCATTTCATGTCCAGCGAGGGTTGGATACAGCATGAAACCCTGACCTCTCAACGATGCCTCTATAGTTTCGTCATGTGCCCAGCACATATGAAAATCTAGTCAAGTCCATTCCTAACCGTTATGCCTAGGGCCAACGAGTTTCTTTGCGAAGGCATGCCTAGGTTAAAACTAGACTAGGGAAACCATTGCCACCACACACTTTCTAAAGATAAGTGGGTGTGTCCCACGAGGGTGGGAAACAGTTCACAACTCCACTAATCGATAGCTTAGTGAGGGCTACGCGTTAGAAGGCTACTATACTTGATATTTAATTGAGGGTTTTTAAGGTTTCATCATTTGAGTTTTATCTTATGTCTAACATGACATGCATGCAACCCTATAGTGATAACATAATGATAAAACATCACAGGCATGCTTTAGTAGAATCAATAAAAGAATGATGTGATCATGGCCCATTCAAGACATTGAACCAAACCATGCCAAAAGGAGGTTCAACTCTTGACCTAGGACTCATGCCCCTAAAACTAGACCTACCCTAGCCGACCTCTAGCTTGGTCTTCAAGGTTAGCTCCAAGGTCCTCCTTCCATGGTTTAGCTCTCAAACCCTAGATGTACTCCATAGGGAAACCCTAGAAGCACCAGTATAGGTTCGACCAATTCCATGGGTCTTCTTCCAAGGGTGATGAGCCACCATGTAAGGGCCAAGAGACCTAGCACACAAGCCGTAAGGCTCGGCCAAATCAATTTTCACCACTTACCATGTGCCATCAAGGAAGAGTGCTTCTTGCGCCACTATGTAAGATGCGCAAGCAAGCATGCATGCGCCAAGGCAACCCCTACTCTTCATCTTAAGTAATTACAAAACAAAAGAAAAAGATGGCACGCAGGTTGCACAAGGATACATCACAGACATGCATGAGGGCTTGACTCATGACCACAACATTATGCACAAACAAGGTATTTACACATGTAATTCTACATGCTCATGAAAAATATAAAATCTGAAATTTTACTTTTTCATAAAACAAGTCTCTTTTCCTCATCTTCTTATGATAAATCTTTTGGTTATTTGCGATTAATTTTTCATGATGATTTCATAGATCCTTTCAGCTAGCAATTTTGTCAGATAAAGAGACCCGGCCAGTCTGAAGACACAATGCCCGCCCTACTTGACAAAATTACGTGTGCCTTTGATCTTTAAATCAAGCAAGAAAAGTAACCCAAAAATCCAAAAGAGATTGAAAAGATGATAGGAATAATAAACTACAATTTTTCCTACTTAGAAAAATCGTGCGCCATGTGATCATGCAATTTTTTAAAAATTAAAACATGGCATGTGAGCATGGAAAGAATGAAAGTACATCGTTCGAGGCTTGCAAGTAGCTCTGATACCACTGTTGGGAAACCCCGGGGACATTTTACAACTTTTCACAGAGATTACATTACAAACGTAGCGGAATAATGTCCCCAAAACGAGCTAGTCCCAAAAGCCCCAGTGAAGATCTCTTGCGAGGGGGTCGACACGATGAGTTAGTAAATACCTAGAGCAAGGCGATGTAGATGTCGAGGTAGGCGCCCAAGTGTGCGCCCTCTGCAGTCTCACACACACAAATGCCTCGAGCCCTCTTCTTCCTCGCTCGGTTCTAGCCTCGGGAAGAAGATCCATGCCTTAGGGTTACTTCTTCTAAGCTTGCGCCACCTCCAAGGTCCTAGTGCCAATGGAAGAAGAAGGAGGGAGATGAATGCCGCTAAGAGCTTCCACACTTACGCCAGGAAGAGGTGGGAAGAAGATACTTGCGGCTAGGGTTTGATGGAAGATGGATGCGCCAATCTCCTCTTGCTTTCGCCCCTTGAAGCCTTGCTCTCGCCCTTAGCCCTTTAGTTCACGCCAATTAAATTTTAGCCAAAGGGGCTCACGTATGCTTCTATTTTATAGAAGCAAGAGGCGGCAAGGCAAGAGGGGGTGTGGGCGTAAATCCAAGTAAGAGGGGTGGCTAGGGTTAATGGGAGGAAGCAATTAGGGTTTTGGGTTTAGGTAACTCTCCAAGAGTTTACCATAAACTTTCACTAATCACCTAGGACTTACCATGTAAATCCATCATGCCTTAGATGCCTCAAGCCTTGCCATAGAGGCAAGCTTTCTATTGAAGCATGAAGGGCAAGGCGCCATTAGCTTCCATAAGAAGCAAAATCGCCCACTCCACCAAATTATGCCCTTGGGCGCCAATGGGGGCGGAAACTTCTCTCCATTATACCCTTTAGCCCATTCTCTCTTCATGTTAACTTGTTATTGGGCCTCATTGGGTAATGAGCTAGCCCAAACTTCATTACATGGGTTGATTAAGCAATTGAATCCAATCAAATGCAACCCTAATCCAAATTTGACCAACCTTGGTCAAATACGGGTTAACCTGCCAATAATGAAGTTTGGCTCCAATAAAATTTTTTCATCACATCAGGCCCATTGGCGCTGATGAAATCTCCCAAATAGATCCGAGTAATCCAATAACTCGATCATAAGGCTTCCCGATCAATACGAGAACTCGAGTATCAAGGTGTGCGACCCTGTTGGTTCCTCTGACGCTGGCAGTGCTGATCAAAGGTCACCACAAGCAGTGAGTGGCACCTAGCAGTGCATCGCTGCTATCCTGGTCATTGGAATGGATATCGATATCGACATCCCCATCATCGCAACTAGGTACAGATGCATTATAGTCTCTTTGCCGAACTGATATCCGATTGGACAAGTGTGTCACCCCTTGTTTTCACCCAATCACATAGTTATGACTAAATCAGGTTCTCACCTGAGTATGGCCATACACTTTCAGTCATAGAACCATAGAGGAGCTCCGTGGATATCAAGCTTTCACTAGGAATGGGCAAATCCTTTGTCTGTCCATTGACCTTCTCCTATGGGTCGCGACATGCCCAATGACAACCGTTATTACCTTCCAACTACGGCGAGGTGTTATGTTGTATTAAAGCATGTCCCTAACCATATAGAATGGTCAATGACCTCAAGTCAAGAGATCAATGCATCTCCTATCACTTGTGAGGATAAATCATGACACTAAGTCATTGCCTCACAGCGGATCTGTCTAGTATATCTACCACTGATATACCCATATGCCTGGGTTAGCACCTCGTGCCTAACTAGCCCATATACTAGTCTCACAAGTACCAGAGCTGTCCCATATCCACTTAGGTACATCGACTAGGGATAATCATTTGAGCATAGATCCAATTTGTCTCCAGGGACATTATCATGTAAGTACATAATCACAAATGTAGACAAACACAGATAATGACAATGCCAGAAAGATATATAAATATCAGAGTCAAGGAGTACAAAGATGAACCATAACTAGGTCTTAGGGCATGTACACCAACAACTTCTTGAGTCCATGGGAGCCCCCTCTAGAGTCCCTCCATTCACATTTGTTTGGGCCATGGTGAGCCCTTTGTCAGCTTTTGCTTTGTGGGCTTTCCCAGACGTGGGTTAATCTTGCTTCTAGATGTGGAAGACTTTATTTTGTTTTTTTCACACTACTCTTTCTATGAGACTTTGATATGACTGAGTTAACAATATTATCACTAGTTCTCATATGATCCTTATGATATCATCTTTTGGTTCTATGATGTTATGTTTTGATACCATGAGTTTGTGATAGTATCATTTGTTCCTATAGGTGAGTAGGTATGTCTAGGCTATTCATATGCTCCTTGTTCTTCATGCTTTTGATGTCCTTCTAGTAAGATTTGAGATATCTCTTTGCATGAAATCTATTTTCTATGGTAGTAACACAAATATATTTTATGCCATGGCATGGTAGATCTTGCTGAGTTTTCATAGCTCACTCTTTTGATTTGATATATATTACAAGTTAGTTTTTGGATGCTTTTCCTTGGGGCAATTGAAAAAGTGCTAAAGGACTAACTGCTTATAGGCTCTTGTTTAGTTTGATGAGTTGAGATGCTCTTGTATATATTATTTTGGGTGTGTAGGAGAGGTTAGATCCATTTTGTAAAATGGTAATACAATGTTAACTTGTGTTTGTAAAAATGCAGTTTGATCTTTGATCTCTCCTTTCGAGTTAATAGTTATATGTGTTGAACTAGAATGTTCAATATGAATTTATTGAATAATAGTTTGATGGTTGTTTGCATTTGATTAGTAGTGTTGTTGCAACCCTATAAGTATATAAATAGGGTGTTGAATTTGATATGTTTTGAATCCTGAGAAATTGAAGAATCTTAAATAGGAAAACAATTATTAAATTTCATGATTATTCTTGGGGTGTGACAATGGGTGGTATCAGAACATGATTTGAGGAATTTTGATGTTTTGATCTTGATTTATGATGTACTCGATGATTAATTGGAGTTTATTTTGAATGACTTAGGGATAAAAGATGACGAGGTCTTCTCAATCTTCGGAGGATTCTGAAAGACAAATGAGTGGTGTTTTGAAAGCTTTGGATACTATGACAAGCTTAATGCAACAACAAATGTCTAGGGGAGAAAAGTCTATGGATATTGGAAAAAGTAGTCAAAGCAATTCAGAGAATATAGGAATTGAAAAGTTTAAGAAAATGAATCTTCCTTCTTTTTATTGGTGAATCAAGTCCAATGATAGCTGGAAAGTGGATTTTGCAGATAGAAAAGATATTTGATGTGATAAATTGTTAAGATACCCAAAAAGTTTCATTTGCCTCTTTTATGTTGGAAGGAGAAGCTGAACAATGGTGGAGGATGATAAAGAGAATGGCAGAGGCCAAGCAAGAGGTGATTACATGAGATACATTTTTATGTAAATTCCACGATAAGTATTTCCCAGAGAGTGTGAAGGACCAAAAGAAAATTGAGTTTATACAATTGATACAAGGAAATCTTTCTGTGGCACAATATGATACAAGATTTACTAAGTGAAAGTTCCCCTAAACAAGGGGGGGGGGGGGGGGGGGGGCGAAACCCTAATAGGCGCATATGAAGGTTTTGATGCAGCGGAAGGGGTTTCTAGGATCTTTGCATTTTCTATGATCAACATAAATCGATTTCAAATATCAGAGAAGAAATCATACCGATGCCATTGTATGGATGGCGACTTGGAAGCAGAGAGTGAAGTCGCTCTCCTCCAGAGAAGACGCACACAAGATGTGATCGCCTACTCCCTTAGTGCTCCTTGTGCTAGCAAGGTTCTAAGGAGTCCTTGTCGTATGGAAGGGAAGAGAATCCTTTGCTTGGCGATTTCTTCCTTCTCCTTTTTCGTCAACCTCTTCACCACACGAGAGAGAGCCTGTTGGCGACGAGAGAGGAGGAGAAGAGAGAGAGTAGAGAGTCTTAGGCGTGAACGTGAGTGATGGTCACGTATGTGATCATGCTTTCTAAAAATAGAAAGCCACTTACTCACATGCGATCATGGGTTTACCCCAATCGCAAACTCCTCTCCATTTGAACCACACGCTCACTCAATGAGCTGGTTCAATTTGGTTTGGTCCAAAGACCAATTAACCCAAGCGATATGGTCTAGATCACAATTAAACCCTAAGGTTCCAGATCTAACCGTTGATCTCTTGATGCTGCTGATCTCACTGATCTAGCATCCATTCTCTCAATCGAAGCTTACCGATCTCAAGCCCTAATCAATCAAACATGATCAGACCAGATCTCACTTACAATCAGAGATTAAATCCCTTTAAACTGAACCCAGACAATTCAGTCCATACGATCTGACTTAAGTAAGCCATATCATCAAATTGTGCGACCCTAAGGGTTTCCTTTAAATGTCGGTAACGATAACTCACGTTATCACGATCAGTGAGGGGTATCTAGCAACACATCACTGTCTCCTGATATAAAGAAAAGAGTCTTCCAAGACTACACCCATGAAGGGTCCCTAATATAAGGGGGTGAAACCCTAAACATGCGCATCTAGCAAGCATGGCGGAAAGAGGGTTTCTAGAAGATCGCATATGATAACCATATGATCAACTTAAGGCTATGAGAAATCATACCAAAGCCATGAAGAGGATGGCGACTTGGAAGCGAGAGATCAAGATAGGTCTCCTCCAAATTGTCGCACACAAAATGAGTGATGACTTGCTCCTTGGATGCTCCTTGTGCTAGCAAGGATCTCCAAGATGTCCTTGATCGAAATGGAAAGGAAGGGAACTTCTAGGTTGTGCTTGGCGAGACTTCCTCTCCTAGCTTTCGTCAAATCCTCTCCACCGAATGGAGAATCCTTCACTCGAGAGAATTCGGCAAGAGAGTAACCTCCCACACTAATGTGGAGGCGTTACACCATTTCCACTTCGAAACCGATTCCATAAATGGAAAGGTGTCAAAGTTCATGCGTTCACACTTGAGTGAACCAAACGCTTAACTCATCTCCCATGAACCATGCGCTCAATCATGAGCCGGTTCTATTCGGTTTGGTCCAAGACCAATTAACCCAAGCCATATGGTCTAGATTAAACCCTAAAGGTTCAAAATCTAACCGTTCAATTCTTGATGCTCCTGATCTCACCGATCTAGCATCATCTCTCTCGATCGAAGCTTACCGATCTCAAGCCCTAATCAATCAAACATGATCAGACCAGATCTCACTTACAATCAGAGATAAAATCCCTTTAAACTGAACCCAAACGATTCAGTCCACACGATCTGACTCAAGTAAGCCATATCATCAAATTGTGCGACCCTGAGGGTTTCCTTTAAATGTCGGTAACGACAACTCACGTTATCACGATCAGTGAGGGGTATCTAGCAACACATCACTGTCTCCCGATATAAAGGAAAGAGTCTTCCAAGACTACACCCAAAACACAGCACAAGTGTGAATGCAACTTCACAAGGCATGCATGTGTCCTTTGCCACTGGATGTTCTCATTGGACAAGCGTGTCAAGCTTGTAACTCCAATATGATGAGCATGATTAGATCAGATGAACATAGTCACCTGGGTATGGCCATACACTATCTCAATCATCTCATTCAGGGGGGCCCCAATAGAACATCTCACTCCTTAAACAAGGAGACGGCAATCCTATATCTATCACTAGTGCCCTAACATGACTTATAATCATTATCCAAGATAGTCTATAACCATTATATTTCAAATGATATTGAACCACCTCAAAACAATGACAATCATCATTTAGAAACACAAGTGATCTCAAGTCGAAGGACATGTGCCACTTGATGCAATCAAGGATCATTCATATTGTGACAAGCAATTGAATATCCTAGTAGGGTCTGTCCAGTACATCCAATGTACCCATGAGTCTACATCTTATTCCATGCTCGAAGCATCCTATAAGATTAGCACACATATTAGTCTCAATCATATCAAGGCTGTCTCATGTTCACCAAGATATATCGACTAAGGACATATGCATGTCAGCCTAGCTGAACAGCTTTGAGACATTATTCAGAAGTACACTTATTACAGCAGACAAGGTAACAACCTGAACAATAACCATGCCTTTATAAACACAAGAGTTTATTACATGATACTATTACAATCCCAAAGGCCTCAAACATTAGCCTTAAGGGCATACCCCAACAATCTCCCACTTGCACTTAATCTAATGGTTGAGAAACCTCAAACCCATATTATTACAGTGCTTCTCATGCTTCTGCTGCGCCAGAGGCTTGGTAAGCGGGTCAGCCAGATTGTCGTCTGTATGAACCTTGCAAATTTTGATCTCGCCACGATCAATGATCTCCCGGATCAAGTGAAACCGTCTCTGTATGTGCTTGGACTTCTGGTGTGACCGTGGTTCCTTTGCTTGTGCTATTGCTCCAGTGTTATCACTGAAGATAACCAAAGGATCTGCACTCGAAGGAACAACACCAAGTTCTCTCACGAACTTACGAATCCACACTGCCTCCTTGGATGCTTCCGAGGCTGCAACATACTCGGCTTCTGTTGTGGAATCAGCAACAGTTGACTGTTTGAAACTCTTCCACACCACTGCTCCACCATTCAAGCTAAAAACATAGCCTGATTGCGATCGGAAATCATCTTGGTCCGACTGGAACGAAGCGTCAGTATATCCTTCTATACTGAGTTCTTCCTGACCACCATATATCAAGAACATATCTTTGGTCCTCCGCAGATATTTTAAAATATTCTTGACTGCAATCCAGTGCGCCATACCTGGATTACTTTGGAACCGACTGGTCACGCTTAACCCGTAAGCGACGTCAGGGCGAGTACACAACATCGCATACATTATGGACCCAATAGCCGAAGCATAAGGCGTATTGTCCATTTCATCTTTCTCAGTCTGTGTTCGTGGACACTGACTCTTCGAAAGATTCAGACCATGTTTGACTGGAAGATATCCCCTTTTAGAATTCTCTAAATGGTATCTCTCCAGGACCTTATCGATGTAAGTACTCTGGCACAGCCCGAGAAGCCTCTTAGTGTTGGGGTATGCCCTTAAGGCTAATGTTTGAGGCCTTTGGGATTGTAATAAGTATCATGTAATAAACACTTATGTTTATAAAGGCATGGTTATTATTCAGGTTGTTACCTTGTCTGCTGTAATAAGTGTACTTCTGAATAATGTCTCAAAGCTGTTCAGCTAGGCTAACAGGCTATATGTCCTTAGTCGAGATATCTTGGTGAACATGAGACAGCCTTGATATGATTGAGACTAATATGTGTGCTAATCTTATAGGATGCTTCGAGCATGGAATAAGATGTAGACTCATGGGTACATTGGATGTACTGGACAGACCCTACTAGGATATTCAATTGCTTGTCACAATGTGAATGATCCTTGTAAGCACCAAGTGGCACATGTCCTCTGACTTGAGATCACTTGTGTTTCTAAATGATGATTGTCATTATTTTGAGGTAGTTCAATATCATTTGAAAGATAATGATTATAGACTATCTTGGATGGTGAGCTTGAATCAGGTTAGGGCACTAGTGATAGACATAGGATTGCCGTCTCCTTGTTTAAGGAGTGTGATGTTCTAAAGGGCCCCCCTATATGAGATGATTGAGATAGTGTATGGCCATACCCAGATGACTATATTCATCTGATCTAATCATGCTCATCGTATTGGAGTTACAAGCTTGACCCGCTTGTCCAATAAGAACATCCAGTGGCAAAGGACACATGTATGCCTAGTGAAGTTGATTCACACTTGTGCTGTGGTTTGGGTGTAGTCTTGGAAGACTCTTTCCTTTATATCGGGAGACAGTGATGTGTTGCTAGATACCCCTCACTGATCGTGATAACGAAAGTTATCGTTACCGACATTTAAAGGAAACCCTCAGGGTCGCACAATTTGATGATATGGCTTACTTAAGTCAGATCGTGTGGACTGAACTGTTTAGACTCAGTTTAAACGAGTTTAGACTCTGATTGTGAGTGAGATCTGGTCTGATCATGTTTGATTGATTAGGGCTTGAGATCGGTAAGCTTCGATCGAGAGTATGCATGCTAGATCGAAGAGATCAGGAGCATCAAGAGATGAACGGTTAGATCTTGAACCATTTGGTTCAAAGAGATCTAGACCATGGCTTGGGCTGGTTTAATTGGGGTTTTGAACCGAATTGGGTTGAACCTAATTGGCTTGAACCGGTTCACATGGGTGAACGTATGGTTCAAGGTTTAAAGGCTTGTTGGGCGGTTTTTCCTTCAAGTGATCGCATGGCTTGAAAACCTTCCATTTTTGGAAGTGTAACGCCATGACTTGAATGAAGAAGGCTTAACGCAATTTGGCTTTTACTCTTTTGTCATCTTCGTTGAACGAAGAGAGGACTCTTGGACAAGGAAGCTCTCGGCCAAGCACATCTCATCTTCAACACACGACAAGGAACTTTGGGGATCTCTTGCTAGCACAAGGAAGATCCTAAAGGGTAGCCATCTCTCATCTAGTGTGTGTTTTCTTTGGAGGAGTGCTTTCTTGCCCTCTTCCTTCCAAGCCGCCACCCTCTATCATGGCTATGGTAAAAGATCTCAAACTTGATCTTTGCAATACTTATAAAGTTGATCATATATATGTGTTCATGCAAACGATCATATTGAAACCCTAGAAGAGTACATTTTCCGCATGCTCTAGGGTTTGCCCCCCTCTCGACAGGGGTTTTACATGCTTGCACTCCCCCTTTGAAGGGGACCCTATAATTGGTATCAGAGCTGAGTTTATGCATGAATCTTATGATTGCTTTAGTGATCCATGTTTGCGCCAACAATAGATCTATCATCACCATGAATACATGCTAAGTCATTAGATGTTGGCGCTTGATTGATATCACATGTTTGCGCTAATGGTTAGATCTAATGTCAACATGCGAAACTACATGTTATTACTTGTATGATTGTTGGCGCATGTTTCTTGATGGCGCTTGTTGAATGTTTTTGTAAAATTCATTTCATCTTGCGCGCCTCACTAGATCTAAGTGGCGCCTACTATAAACCCTTAGATGGGTTGATGGGGTTGAAGTCACCTCTATGTTAGATCCAAAGTCTGATCAGACCATCTGACAGCCTAGATGGATCGACCAGATGGCACCTGTGCGCAAGCACAAGGTGGCCATAGGTTGATTGCATCTTAGGTGTGTAGCGAGGTCTGGTTGAGACAACTCAGTGAACACACATGAGTTAGGCCAGGGGTCACACCCGCTTGCCAGAACTCATGAGGGTTGTTCAGCCCTTGGAACATGCATGGTTGACCATTAGGTCAACTCGGGTCAGTTAGGACTCGGTGCATGCAAAGGCAGAGGATCTGACTAGATGGATGAGTGGATCCCTATCAATGGACCATTGTAAGGTTGTAGGGCACATAAGGAAGTTAAAATTGATGCCTATGGGGTTTTCAAAATTTAATTTCTTGATTGGATCACATGATAATTGATACCATATGCTTGTTTATTTAATCTTATGTGGGTTGCCCTATTGTGTGCTGTGCTGGGGCCTGCGTGCCTGGTTAATTATAAGTAAATATTATTGTGATCTGCGAATCACATTTTTCATTCATTTATTGTATAATTGACCTGCGAGTCAAAAGCTTGTCTAGATAGATCAAAATGTTTTTGATTAGACAAGAGCATAAAGGCACACATTCTAGAGGGGCATTCTGCTGGTGGCGCACCTGAGGTGCTCTTGGCGCTAGGGCCCTGGGTTGGACCAGATGAGATGCAAAAGAGCTCACGTAAAGACTTAAGTAAAATTAAGGTCTTACTAGGGTTCTTGGGCTTTTACCACATAAGATGCATGCTTTCTTTTATTGCTTATATAAGTAGAACAGCATGATTTATTTATCTTCTGCTATCACCATAGGAATTGCATGATAGTGAATTAGATAAAAGACCGCTAAAATCCAACGCTAACATATCAAGCTCGTAAGCCTTCTGACGCGAAACCTCACTGTTCTGATTATCGTTGGAGCCGTGTTGTACCCACTCAGTGGGCACGTCCATCTATCTTCAGACGGTGCTGGATTTCACCTGCGTGTTACAGAGTAGGGATTTATCCCTTCTCGTTGCTCAGCATAGCACGTGGTGGTCCAGGGAGTAGGTCGGGTCAGCTTGACCATGTAGGCTACATATGTGGCGCATATGGTAGCACATGGAGGCAGCCATCTCTGGGATCAGAGACTGTGTTGTACCAACTCAGTTGGCACAGTCTGCTGGATTGCCAAGATGAAGGGGAATCGCACGGGTTGGCGATTGGCTGGGACAGCCTACCAGAAATTAGTGCTTGTCATCTCTGTGCATCTTATCTCGCCTGAGCGGGACGCGGAGACCAAGTATGAAATCTGGATCCCATCTCACTAAAAGAGTGTTACTCTTTCGGACTGTTTACTGGATTTTTCAGTCAGACAAAATAGTGAGAAAAGAATCTTTCTTAAGTCCTGGATTGATTCTGAACATTGATACTGACCTTGCTGTTCTTGCTTGTTGTAGATTACTGCAGCAACGAACACCATGAGCTTCAATGTGCGATCCCTACTGGAAAGGGAGAAGTTTGCTGGGCCGAACTTCTCTGACTGGTTCGGACACCTTAAGATCGTTCTTAAGGCAGAGAGGAAACTGTATGTCCTCGAGACGGCTGTGCCGCCTCAACCCGCTCCGAACGCCGCAAGGGCGGTTCGGGATGCCTATGAAAAGCACGTCAATGATAGCATTGATGTCGCTTGCCTGATGCTAGCGTCTATGACGCCACCGCTGCAGCGTCAGCATGAGGATATGTCGGCTATAGAGATTATAGCGAACCTCAAGATGCTGTATGCTGCACAGGCGAGGACAGAACACTATAATCTGACGAAGCTCTTCTTTCAGAGCAAACTGGCTGAAGGGAGCCCAGTGGGAGCTCACGTGCTCAAGATGATTGGGCACAAGGAGGCTCTGGAGAAACTGGGGCATACCATCAACCAGGAGCTTGCTGTAGATATTATTCTGCAGTCTCTCCCGCCTTCTTTCGATGCGTTCATAATTAATTTTAATATGAACAAGATCGATTGTACGCCGGCAGAGCTGCTGAATATGCTCTTGACCACTGAGGAAACTCTGAAGGGAAAGCCTTCAACCTCTGTCTTAATGGTTCCTTCTAGGAACAAGAAGAAGGGGAAGAAGGGCAAGGCCCCTGTCAAGAATTATAGCAAGGCTCTGAAACAGAAGGTGAAGCGGTCGAAGGACAACAGGTGTTTCCACTGTGGCCAGCTGGGTCACTGGAAAAAGGACTGTAAAGCGCTCCAAGGAGATAAGAGGGGAAGCGTCGCTTCTGGCTCAGGTATATACGTGACGGAAGTCATGGTTACATCTTCTTCAATATCATGGGTGTTGGACACTGCATGTGGAGTTCACATTTGTTCAAATGTACAGGAACTCAAGAGAAGAAGGCAGGTGGGACAGCATGAGGTAGACCTACGAGTTGGAAACGGGGCACGGGTTGCTGCTGTTGCTGTAGGAGACTATTTCATTTCTTTACCATCTGGCATTGTATTGGAATTAAACAATTGTTATTTTGTACCCAGTATTACCAAGAATATTATCTCTATTTCTGCTCTTGTCAGGAAAGGATTTGCCTTTGAATGCAAGATTTCAAAGTGTGTTTTAACTTATGATAATATTGTGTATGCGACTGGTTCAATTAACAATGGGTTATTCATGTTGGACATGGAACATTCTATACAAAACATTGATAACAAGAAAGCCAAGTATGCTGATCACAGCACCTTGCTATGGCATAGTCGTTTAGGCCATATTAACAAGAAACGCATTAAGCGGTTGCATGATCATGGACTGCTGGGATCATTCTCCTGTGAGGAGATTGATACATGCAAAGCTTGTTTGATGGGTAAAATGACGAAGTCACCTTTTCTTCATAAAGGTCAAAGGGCTTCAGGTTTACTTGACCTTATACACAGTGATGTGTGTGGGCCATTTAGTAAACATGCCAGAGGTGGCTATCAGTACTTCATTACCTTTACTGATGATTTCAGTAGATATGGGTATGTCTATCTGATGAGACATAAGAGTGAATCTTTTGACAAGTTCAAAGAGTTCAAAAATGAAGTACAAAATCAGCTAGGCCGAAATATCAAGGCACTTCATTCTGATCGAGGTGGTGAATACCTAAGTCGAGAGTTTACTGACTATCTGAAAGAGTGTGGGATTATCTCACAGCTCACTCCACCAGGAACACCGCAATGGAATGGTGTGTCCGAGAGGAGAAATAGAACGTTACTTGATATGGTTCGTTCTATGATGAGTCAGGCCACTCTTCCATACTCCTTTTGGGGTTTTGCACTGGAAACAACTGCAAAGGTACTAAACCGAGTGCCATCCAAGGCAGTTTCAAAGACGCCATATGAGTTATGGTATGGGAAACAGCCTAGCTTGACATTTATCAGGATCTGGGGTTGCGAGGCTTATGTCAAAAAGCTCGCCTCTGGGAAACTAGAGAGCAGATCTGACAAATGCATCTTTGTCGGTTACCCTAAGGAAACTAAGGGTTATTATTTCTACGATCCCAAGGAGAACAAGGTATTTGTTGCTCGTACGGCCATATTCCTTGAGAAGGAGTTTCTTCTGCAAGAGGCCAGTGGGAGAGAAATAAAGCTGGATGAGAATCCAAAGGAAGGACAAAGTGTTCAAGCACAGTTGGATGAGCCTGAGCCAGTAGATCAGGTTATTGAACAACCTGAGGCTCAGATATCACGGGAACCGCGAAGATCGGGAAGGATCCGTCGTCAGCCTGAGCGCTATGACGGAGTCTACATCATTGATAATGATGAACCCCTCACTTATGCGGATGCGGTCAGTGGACCGGAGTGAGCTAGATGGCTTGAAGCTATGCGAGCTGAAATGGACTCCATGTCAGATAACCAAGTCTGGGATTTGGTTGATCCGCCTCCGGGAGTAATCCCTATAGGCTGTAAATGGATCTTCAAGAAGAAGATTGACATGGATGGTAACGTGGTTACCTATAAAGGCAGGCTGGTTGCGAAAGGTTTCAAACAAATCTACGGGATAGATTATGATGAAACTTTCTCACCTGTGGCTATGTTTAAGTCTATTCGGATTCTTTTCGCGATAGCTGCATATTACGATTATGAGATCTGGCAGATGGATGTGAAGACAGCTTTCCTTAATGGAAATCTGGATGAGGATGTGTATATGACACAACCTGAGGGTTTCACTAATCCATCAGATCGTCATAAAATATGCAAATTAAAGAAGTCCATTTATGGACTTAAGCAAGCATCTAGAAGCTGGAACATTCGTTTTGATGAATCAATCTCTGAGTTTGGTTTCATCAAGAACGAAGATGACCCGTGTGTTTATAAAAGGTTTAGTGGGAGCGTAATTACATTCCTAATCCTCTACGTCGATGATATCTTAATCATTGGAAATGATATTCCTGAACTGCATGCTGTTAAAGCATGGTTAGGAAAATGTTTCCAGATGAAAGATCTAGGAGAAGCAGCCTATGTATTAGGTGTGAAGATCTACCGGGATAGATCTAAGAGGCTTCTCGGGCTGTGCCAGAGTACTTACATCGATAAAGTCCTGGAGAGATTTCATTTAGAGAATTCTAAACGAGGATATCTTCCAGTCAGACATGGTCTGAATCTTTCGAAGAGTCAGTGTCCACAAACACAGACTGAGAAAGATGAAATGGACAATACGCCTTATGCTTCGGCTATTGGGTCCATTATGTATGCGATGTTGTGTACTCGCCCAGACGTCGCTTACGGGTTAAGCGTGACCAGTCGATTCCAAAGTAATCCAGGTTTGGCGCACTGGATTGCAGTCAAGAACATTATAAAATATCTGCGGAGGACCAAAGATATGTTCTTGATATATGGTGGTCAGGAAGAACTCAGTATAGAGGGATATACTGACGCTTCGTTCCAGTCGGACCAGGATGATTTCCGATCGCAATCAGGCTATGTTTTTAGCTTGAATGGTGGAGCAGTGGTGTGGAAGAGTTTCAAACAGTCAACTGTTGCTGATTCCACAACAGAAGCCGAGTATGTTGCAGCCTCGGAAGCATCCAAGGAGGCAGTCTGGATTCGTAAGTTCATGAGAGAACTTGGTGTCGTTCCTTCGAGTGCAGATCCTTTGGTTATCTTCTGTGATAACACTGGAGCAATAGCACAAGCAAAGGAACCACGGTCGCACCAGAAGTCCAAGCACATACAGAGACGGTTTCACTTGATCCGGGAGATCATTGATCGAGGCGAGATCAAAATATGCAAGGTTCATACAGATGACAATCTGGCAGACCCGCTTACCAAGCCTCTGGCGCAGCAGAAGCATGAGAAGCACTGTAATAATATGGGTTTGAGATTTCTCAACCATTAGATTAAGTGCAAGTGGGAGATTGTTGGGGTATGCCCTTAAGGCTAATGTTTGAGGCCTTTGGGATTGTAATAAGTATCATGTAATAAACACTTATGTTTATAAAGGCATGGTTATTATTCAGGTTGTTACCTTGTCTGCTGTAATAAGTGTACTTCTGAATAATGTCTCAAAGCTGTTCAGCTAGGCTAACAGGCTATATGTCCTTAGTCGAGATATCTTGGTGAACATGAGACAGCCTTGATATGATTGAGACTAATATGTGTGCTAATCTTATAGGATGCTTCGAGCATGGAATAAGATGTAGACTCATGGGTACATTGGATGTACTGGACAGACCCTACTAGGATATTCAATTGCTTGTCACAATGTGAATGATCCTTGTAAGAACCAAGTGGCACATGTCCTCTGACTTGAGATCACTTGTGTTTCTAAATGATGATTGTCATTATTTTGAGGTAGTTCAATATCATTTGAAAGATAATGATTATAGACTATCTTGGATGGTGAGCTTGAATCAGGTTAGGGCACTAGTGATAGACATAGGATTGCCGTCTCCTTGTTTAAGGAGTGTGATGTTCTAAAGGGCCCCCCTATATGAGATGATTGAGATAGTGTATGGCCATACCCAGATGACTATGTTCATCTGATCTAATCATGCTCATCGTATTGGAGTTACAAGCTTGACCCGCTTGTCCAATAAGAACATCCAGTGGCAAAGGACACATGTATGCCTAGTGAAGTTGATTCACACTTGTGCTGTGGTTTGGGTGTAGTCTTGGAAGACTCTTTCCTTTATATCGGGAGACAGTGATGTGTTGCTAGATACCCCTCACTGATCGTGATAACGAAAGTTATCGTTACCGACATTTAAAGGAAACCCTCAGGGTCGCACAATTTGATGATATGGCTTACTTAAGTCAGATCGTGTGGACTGAACTGTTTAGACTCAGTTTAAACGAGTTTAGACTCTGATTGTGAGTGAGATCTGGTCTGATCATGTTTGATTGATTAGGGCTTGAGATCGGTAAGCTTCGATCGAGAGTATGCATGCTAGATCGAAGAGATCAGGAGCATCAAGAGATGAACGGTTAGATCTTGAACCATTTGGTTCAAAGAGATCTAGACCATGGCTTGGGCTGGTTTAATTGGGGTTTTGAACCGAATTGGGTTGAACCTAATTGGCTTGAACCGGTTCACATGGGTGAACGTATGGTTCAAGGTTTAAAGGCTTGTTGGGCGGTTTTTCCTTCAAGTGATCGCATGGCTTGAAAACCTTCCATTTTTGGAAGTGTAACGCCATGACTTGAATGAAGAAGGCTTAACGCAATTTGGCTTTTACTCTTTTGTCATCTTCGTTGAACGAAGAGAGGACTCTTGGACAAGGAAGCTCTCGGCCAAGCACATCTCATCTTCAACACACGACAAGGAACTTTGGGGATCTCTTGCTAGCACAAGGAAGATCCTAAAGGGTAGCCATCTCTCATCTAGTGTGTGTTTTCTTTGGAGGAGTGCTTTCTTGCCCTCTTGCTTCCAAGCCGCCACCCTCTATCATGGCTATGGTAAAAGATCTCAAACTTGATCTTTGCAATACTTATAAAGTTGATCATATATATGTGTTCATGCAAACGATCATATTGAAACCCTAGAAGAGTACATTTTCCGCATGCTCTAGGGTTTGCCCCCCTCTCGAAAGGGGTTTTACATGCTTGCGCTCCCCCTTTGAAGGGGACCCTACACTTAGATCTATCCCTGTAGATCTTTACACCTAACACATAGGCTGCTTCTCCTAAATCTTTCATCTGGAAACATTTTCCTAACCATGCTTTAACAGCATGCAGTTCAGGAATATCATTTCCAATGATTAAGATATCATCGACGTAGAGGATTAGGAATGTAATCATGCTCCCACTAAACCTTTTATATACACACGGGTCATCTTCGTTCTTGATGAAACCAAACTCAGAGATTGATTCATCAAAACGAATATTCCAGCTTCTAGATGCTTGTTTCAGTCCATAAATAGACTTCTTTAACTTGCATATTTTATGACGATCTGCTGGATTAGTGAAACCTTCAGGTTGTGTCATATACACATCCTCATCCAGATTTCCATTAAGGAAAGCTGTTTTCACATCCATCTGCCAGATCTCATAATCGTAATATGCAGCTATCGCGAAAAGAATCCGAATAGACTTAAACATGGCTACAGGTGAGAAAGTTTCATCATAATCTATCCCGTAGATTTGTTTGAAACCTTTCGCAACTAGCCTGCCTTTATAGGTAACCACGTTACCATCCATGTCAATCTTCTTCTTGAAGATCCATTTACAGCCTATAGGGATTACTCCCGGAGGCGGATCAACCAAATCCCAGACTTGGTTATCTGACATGGAGTCCATTTAGGCTCGCATAGCATCAAGCCATCTAGCTGACTCTGGTCCACTGACCGCATCCGCATAAGTGAGGGGTTCATCATTTTCAATGATGTAGACTCCGTCATAGCGCTCTGGCTGTCGACGGATCCTTCCCGATCTTCGCGGTTCCCGTGATATCTGAGCCTCAGGTTGTGCAACAACCTGATCCACCGGCTCAGGCTCATCCAACTGCGCTTGACTACTTTGTCCTTCCTCTGGATTCTCATCCAGCTTTATTTCTCTCCCACTGGCTTCTTGCAGAAGAAACTCCTTCTCAAGAAATATTGCCGTCCGAGCAACAAATACCTTGTTCTCCTTGGGATCGTAGAAATAATAACCCTTAGTTTCCTTAGGGTAACCGACAAATATGCATTTCTCAGATCTGCTCTCCAGTTTCCCAGAGGCGAGCTTTTTGACATAAGCCTCGCAACCCCAGATCCTGATAAATGTCAAGCTAGGCTGTTTCCCATACCATAACTCATATGGCGTCTTTGAAACTGCCTTGGATGGCACTCGGTTTAGTACCTTTGCAGCTGTCTCCAGTGCAAAACCCCAAAAGGAGTATGGAAGAGTAGCCTGACTCATCATAGAACGAACCATATCAAGTAACGTTCTATTTCTCCTCTCGGACACACCATTCCATTGCGGTGTTCCTGGCGGAGTGAGCTGTGAGATAATCCCACACTCCTTTAGATAGTCAGTAAATTTTCGACTTAGGTATTCACCACCTCGATCAGAACGAAGTGCCTTGATATTTCGGCCTAACTGATTTTGTACTTCATTTTTGAACTCTTTGAACTTGTCAAAAGATTCACTTTTATGTCTCATTAGATAGACATACCCATACCTACTGAAATCATCAGTAAAGGTAATGAAGTACTGATAGCCACCTCTGGCATGTTTACTAAAAGGCCCACACACATCACTGTGTATAAGGTCAAGTAAACCTGAAGCCCTTTGACCTTTGTTAGGAAAAGGAGACTTCGTCATTTTACCCATCAAACAAGCTTTGCATGTATCAATCTCCTCATAGGAGAAAGATCCCAGCAGTCCATGATCATGCAACCGCTTAATGCGTTTCTCGTTTATATGGCCTAAACGACTATGCCATAGCAAGGTGCTGTCATCAGCATACTTGGCTTTCTTATTATCAATGTTTTGTATAGAATTTTCCATGTCCAACATGTATAACCCATTGTTAATTGAACCAGTTCCATAAACAATATTATCATACGATAAAACACACTTTGAAATATTGCATTCAAAGGCAAAACCTTTCCTGACAAGAGCAGGAATAGAGATAATATTTTTGGTGATACTCGGTACAAAATAACAATTGTTTAATTCCAATACAATGCCAGATGGTAAAGAAATGAAATAGTCTCCTACAGCAACAGCAGCAACCCGTGCCCCGTTTCCAACGCGTAGGTCTACCTCATGCTGTCCCACCTGCCTTCTTCTCTTGAGTTCCTGTACATTTGAACAAATGTGAACTCCACAAGCAGTGTCCAACACCCATGAAATAGAAGAAGATGATAACATGACCTCAGTCACATATATACCTGAGCCAGAAGCGATGCTTCCCCTCTTATCTCCTTGGAGCGCTTTACAGTCCTTTTTCCAGTGACCCAACTGGCCACAGTGGAAACACCTGTTGTCCTTGGACCGCTTCACCTTCTGTTTCAGAGCCTTGCTGTAATTCTTGACAGGGGCTTTGCCCTTCTTCCCCTTCTTCTTGTTCCTGGAAGGAACCATTAAGACAGAGGTTGAAGGCTTTCCCTTCAGAGTTTCCTCAGTTGTCAAGAGCATATTCAACAGCTCTGCCGGTGTACAATCGATTTTGTTCATATTAAAGTTAATGATGAACGCATCGAAAGAGGGCGGGAGAGACTGCAGAATAATATCCACAGCAAGCTCCTGGTTGATGGTATGCCCCAGTTTCTCCAGAGCCTCCTTGTGCCCAATCATCTTGAGCACGTGAGCTCCCACTGGGCTCCCTTCAGCCAGTTTGCTCTGAAAGAAGAGCTTTGTCAGATTATAGCGTTCTGTCCTCGCCTGTGCAGCATACAGCATCTTGAGGTTCGCTATAATTTCTATAGCCGACATATCCTCATGCTGACGCTGCAGCGGTGGCGTCATAGACGCTAGCATCAGGCAAGCGACATCAATGCTATCATTGATGTGCTTTTCATAGGCATCGCGAACCGCCCTTGCGGCGTTCGCAGCGGGTTGAGGCGGCACTGCTGTCTCGAGGACATACAGTTTCCTCTCTGCCTTAAGAACGATCTTAAGGTGTCCGAACCAGTCAGAGAAGTTCGGCCCAGCAAACTTCTCCCTTTCCAGTAGGGATCGCACATTGAAGCTCATGGTGTTCGTTGCTGCAGGTATCTACAACAATGCAAGAACAGCAAGGTCAGTATCAATGTTCAGAATCAATCCAGGACTTAAGAAAGATTCTTTTCTCACTATTTTGTCTGACTGAAAAAATCCAGTAAACAGTCCGAAAGAGTAACACTCTTTTAGTGAGATGGGATCCAGATTTCATACTTGGTCTCCGCGTCCCGCTCAGGCGAGATAAGATGCACAAAGAAGACAAGCACTAATTTCTGGTAGGCTGTCCCAGCCAATCGCCAACCCGTGCGATTCCCCTTCATCTGGGCAATCCAGCAGACTGTGCCAACTGAGTTGGTACAACACAATCTCTGACCCCACAGATGGCTGCCTCCATGTGCTACCATATGCGCCACATATGTAGCCTACATGGTCAAGCTGACCTGACCTACTCCCTGGACCACCACGTGCTATGCTGAGCAACGAGAAGCGATAAATCCCTTCTCTGTAACACGCAGGTGAAATCACACACCGTCTGAAGATAGATGGACGTGCCCACTGAGTGGGTACAACACGGCTCCAACGATAGTCAGAACAGTGAGGTTTCGCGTCAGAAGGCATTACGCGCTTGATATTTTAGCGTTGGATTTTAACGGTCTTTTATCTTCTTACTATCAGGCAAATCCTATGGCTATAGCAGAAGATAAATAACTCATGCTGTTCTACTTATTTAAACAATAACAGAAAGCATGGATCTTATGTGGTAAAAGCCCAAAGCCAAAGTAAGACCTTAAGATACTTAAGTCTTCACTTGTTCTTCTTGGGACTTTTGCATCTCATCTGGTCCAACCCAGGGCCCTAGCGCCAAGAGCACCTCAGGTGCGCCACCAGCTGAATGCCCCTCTTGGATGTGTGCCTTTGTGCTTTTGTCTAATCAAAATACATTTTGATCTATCTAGACAAGTTTGACTCGCAGGTCAAATATACAATAAATTAATTACAAATGTGACTCGCAGATCACAAAATAATATTAACTTATAATTAACCAGGCACGCAGGCCCCAGCACAGCACTCATAAGGGCAACCCACATAAGATTAAATAAACAAGCATATGGTATCAAATCAACATGTGATCCATTCATGAAATTAAATTTTGAAAAACCCCATGGTATCAATTTTAATTTCCTTATGTGCCCTACAACCTTACAATGGTCCATTGATAGGGATCCACTCATCCATCTAGTCAGATCCTCTGCCCTTGCATGCACCAAGTCCTAACTGACTTGAGTTGACCTAATGGTCAACCATGCATGTAGAAAGGGCTGAACCACCCTCATGAGTTTCGGCAAGCGGGTGTGACCCCGGGCCTAACTCATGTGTGTTCAGTAGTCGTCTCAACCAGACCTCGCTACACGCCCTGGATGCAGTCGACCTATAGCCACCTCGTGCTTGCGCACAGGTGCTATCTGGTCAACCCATCTAGGCTGTCAGATGGTCTGATCAGACTCTCTGGATCGGACCTAGAAGATGCTTTCAAACCCATCAACCCATCTAAGGATTTATAGTAGGGGCACCTTAGATCTAATCAGGCGCGCAAGATGTAAGTTTTATAAAACATCTAGAACATGCGCAAACAAATAACATGCTTCACTTGAGAAAACAAGATACACCCAATATCTAGCATGTTGATAACCAATAGATCTAGGGGGTCCCCTTCAAGGGGGAGCGCATCTAGGGGGTCCCCTTCAAGGGGGAGCGCAACCTTCTTGTAACAATGATACAAGCGCAAACAAGACAATGTAAACCTTGCATCATGTAAACGCATGTAAACAAAGCATCAAGTAAGCGCAACATAGCATCATGTATGGATCACAAACACTTCAAAGCAATCATATAGATCATATCGAAAGCCTACCTCTGATACCAATTGAAGGGTCCCTAATATAAGGGGGTGAAACCCTAAACATGCGCATCTAGCAAGCATGGCGGAAAGAGGGTTTCTAGAAGATCGCATATGATAACCATATGATCAACTTAAGGCTATGAGAAATCATACCAAAGCCATGAAGAGGATGGCGACTTGGAAGCGAGAGATCAAGATAGGTCTCCTCCATATTGTCGCACACAAAATGAGTGATGACTTGCTCCTTGGATGCTCCTTGTGCTAGCAAGGATATCCAAGATGTCCTTGATCGAAATGGAAAGGAAGGGAACTTCTAGGTTGTGCTTGGCGAGACTTCCTCTCCTAGCTTTCGTCAAATCCTCTCCACCGAATGGAGAATCCTTCACTCGAGAGAATTCGGCAAGAGAGTAACCTCCCACACTAATGTGGAGGCGTTACACCATTTCCACTTCGAAACCGATTCCATAAATGGAAAGGTGTCAAAGCTCATGCGTTCACACTTGAGTGAACCAAACGCTTAACTCATCTCCCATGAACCATGCACTCAATCATGAGCCGGTTCTATTCGGTTTGGTCCAAGACCAATTAACCCAAGCCATATGGTCTAGATTAAACCCTAAAGGTTCAAAATCTAACCGTTCAATTCTTGATGCTCCTGATCTCACCGATCTAGCATCATCTCTCTCGATCGAAGCTTACCGATCTCAAGCCCTAATCAATCAAACATGATCAGACCAGATCTCACTTACAATCAGAGATAAAATCCCTTTAAACTGAACCCAAACGATTCAGTCCACACGATCTGACTCAAGTAAGCCATATCATCAAATTGTGCGACCCTGAGGGTTTCCTTTAAATGTCGGTAACGACAACTCACGTTATCACGATCAGTGAGGGGTATCTAGCAACACATCACTGTCTCCCGATATAAAGGAAAGAGTCTTCCAAGACTACACCCAAAACACAGCACAAGTGTGAATGCAACTTCACAAGGCATGCATGTGTCCTTTGCCACTGGATGTTCTCATTGGACAAGCGTGTCAAGCTTGTAACTCCAATATGATGAGCATGATTAGATCAGATGAACATAGTCACCTGGGTATGGCCATACACTATCTCAATCATCTCATTCAGGGGGGGCCCCAATAGAACATCTCACTCCTTAAACAAGGAGACGGCAATCCTATATCTATCACTAGTGCCCTAACATGACTTATAATCATTATCCAAGATAGTCTATAACCATTATATTTCAAATGATATTGAACCACCTCAAAACAATGACAATCATCATTTAGAAACACAAGTGATCTCAAGTCGAAGGACATGTGCCACTTGATGCAATCAAGGATCATTCATATTGTGACAAGCAATTGAATATCCTAGTAGGGTCTGTCCAGTACATCCAATGTACCCATGAGTCTACATCTTATTCCATGCTCGAAGCATCCTATAAGATTAGCACACATATTAGTCTCAATCATATCAAGGCTGTCTCATGTTCACCAAGATATATCGACTAAGGACATATGCATGTCAGCCTAGCTGAACAGCTTTGAGACATTATTCAGAAGTACACTTATTACAGCAGACAAGGTAACAACCTGAACAATAACCATGCCTTTATAAACACAAGAGTTTATTACATGATACTATTACAATCCCAAAGGCCTCAAACATTAGCCTTAAGGGCATACCCCAACAACCCAAACCACAGCACAAGTGTGAATCAACTCACTAGGCATACATGATTCCTTTGCCACTGGATGTTCTTATTGGACAAGCGTGTCAAGCCTGTAACTCCAATATGATGAGCATGATTAAATCAGATGAACATAGTCACCTGGGTATGGCCATACACTTTCTCAATCATCTCATCCAGGGGGGCCCCTTTAGAACATCACACTCCAATTAAGGAGACGGCAATCCTTTATCTATCACTAGTGCCCTAACCTGACTCAAGCTCACCATCCAAGATAGTCTATAACCATTATTTTTCAAATGATATTGAACTACCTCAAAACAATGACAATCATCATTTAGAAACACAAGTGATCTCAAGTCAGAGGAAATGTGCCACTTGTTGCAATCAAGGATTATTCACATTGTGACAAGCAATTGAATATCCTAGTAGGGTCTATCCAGTACATCCAATGTACCCATGAGTCTACATCTTATTCCATGCTCGAAGCATCCTATAAGATTAAAACACATATTAGTCTCAATCATATCAAGGCTGTCTCATGTTCACCAAGATATCTCGACTAAGGACATTACAGCATGTCAGCCTAGCTGAACAGCTTTGAGACATTATTCAGAAGTATAATTATTGCAGCAGACAATGTAACCAACTGAATAACAACCATTGCCTTTATAAACATAAGAGTTTATACATGATACTGTTACAATCCCAAGGCCTCAAACATTAGCCTTAAGGGCATACCCCAACACTAAGTTATCTAGATTTGCTCCACATATGGTTGCTGATGAAGCCAAGAGGGCAAAGTAGTTTGAAAGGGGATTAAGGCCAGGCATCCGAGGTAAAATTTCAGTGTTAAAACTAAGAATATATGTTGAAATTGTTGATCGGGTAGCTATAGTTGAGAAAGATATAGAAGAGATCCAAGAATTGAGAAACAAAAGAGATAAGTTTAGGCCTAATGTTCAAAAACAAAAGAGGGAATTTCGAGTTGAGATTAACAACCCAAGGGAAAAGTTCCCAAGGTTTGAAATGAATAGACAACCAACTAGATATGTATCATGTGCAAACTGTGAAGGAAGACATAATATTAGGCAATGTTATATAGAACAACAGGAGCATGTTTTGCTTGTGGGAAGTTTGGACATCAAGTGAAGGATTGCTCCGATAATAGATGGAAAGCACCAATGCCTCAAAAGCCTATCATTAATGTTAGAGTTTATGTTATCTCAAAACCAGATGCTAAAGACTCCAAATCAGTTGTTGAAGGTAATATTTATGTTTCATGAAGAACTACACAAGTGTTATTTGATCCTAGTTCAAATCTATCCTATGTAGCACAACATTTTGCACAATATTTGGATATACAACCTAAACCATTATAGTCCATCTTATATGTGTCTACAGCAGTTGGAGATTCATTGACTTGTCACCTTGTTTATCCTTATTGTTTGGTCTCACTTCAGGAACATGAACTTCCTGCTAATCTGATCCTTTTAGATATGAAGGACTATGATATCTTACTTGGTTTGGATTGGTTTTTCTCTTACCATGCAAATGTAGATTACTATAGTAAAGTGGTGACTTTCAACTTGCCAAACCAACCTGTATTTCATTTCAAGGGAGTGGTTCAAGATTCATATCCTTGTTTCATATCCTTTATACATGATCATCACTTACTTCAAAATGGTTGTGAAAGTTACTTAGCCTATGTCAAAGACTATCAAACTATAGAAACTAGTATGAATGAAATATCAGTTGTTCAAGAGTTCCTTGATGTTTTTCCTAATGAGTTACCTCGGTTGCCACCAGATAGAGAAGTAGATTTTAGTATTGACCTCATTCTTGGCACAGCAACAATATCTAAAGCACCTTATAGAATGACACTATTAGAATTGATAGAATTGAAGAACCAATTACAGGACTTATTGCATAAAGGTTTCATTCGACCTAGTATTTCACCATGGCGTGCACTAGTGCTATTTGTGAAGAATAAAGATGGAACAATGAGACTTTGTATTGATTATAGGCAGTTGAATTAGATAAGATTTAAGAATAAGTATCCACTTCTCAGAATAGATGATTTATTTGATCAGTTACAGGGGGCACAAGTATTTTCCAAAATTAATTTGAGGTCTGGCTACTACCAATTACATATTAAGAAGGATGACATTCCAAAAACTGCTTTTAGAATGCGGTAGGGACATTATGAGTTTTTAGTGATGCCATTTGGTTTGACTATTGCTCCAGCTTTGTTTATGGGCTTAATGAGTAGATTTTCCAATCATTGCTGGATATATGTGTTATTGTGTTTATTGATGATATACTCATTTATTCAAGGAGTAATCATTAACATGAAGACCATTTGAGGAAGGTGCTTGGAATACTAAGAGAAAAGAAGCTATATGCCAAGTTTAGCAAATGTCAATTTTAGCTCAATCAAATTGATTTCTTAGGGCATGTTACTTCAAAAGATGGCATCTCTATGGATCCTAAAAAGGTGGAAGCTATTCTCAAATGGAGTCAACCAACAAATGTCTAGTTGTGCATGTTTTTCTTACAGTAGAAAAATAGTAAGTTTTTTGTTCCTTACCTCTATTCAATTTCTTTTGGCTCTTTGCTCTCTTCACATGGTGGGATAGACCCATATGTGGAAGAGAAAATTTCTCCTCTCATGGTGGGATAGACCCATCATGAGAGACTTGTTGAGATTATAGGGCATGGACTAGGTGATTGCTCAAATCTTAGCAAGTTAGGGATTGCAAGTAGGGCAACCGGTATGCCTCTTGTAGACTCCTGAGAGAAACTTAGAACCAAAGATTTGTGATAAGGCGTGAAGGAAGAGAGACACGTTTTATGAGAAACTAAAAATTTCAGATTTTATGTTTTTCATGAGCATATAGAATTGCATGAGTAAGTACCTTGTTTGTGCATGATGTTGTGAACATTAGACAAGCCCCTTTGCATGCCTGTGTTGTATCTTTGTATGGCCTGCGTGCCACTTTTCTTTTCCTTTTGTTTTGTAAAGAAAGATGAAGATTAGGGGTGCATATCACTTGGTGCATCGGTGCATGCATCTTCCTTGATGGCGCATGCATGCTTAGTGGCACAAGTTGGCTTGGCCGAGCCCTTACGCTTGTGAGCTAACCTTCTTGGCCCTTTGCATGGTGGTGTATCATCTTGGAGAAGCCACCATGGCATTGGCCGAACCATGGGGTGTGCTTTTCTAGGGTTTCCCTGAAACTACCTCTAGGGTTTGAGAGCTAAACCATGGTGTGGTGGACCTTGGAGCCAACCTTGAAGATCAAGCTAGAGGTCATCTAGGCTAGGTCTAGTTTTTGGGGCTTGTGTCCTAGGTCAAGAGTTGAACCCCTTTTGGCATGGGTTGGTTCAATGTCTTGAATGGGCTATGATCACATCATCCTTTTACCACTTTCTATATTTGCAAAAGCATGTCTGTGATGTTTTATCTTCATGTTATCACTATAGGATTGCATGCCTATAATGTTAGACATAAGATAAAATTAAGAGGATGAGATCTCAAAAACCCTCAATCAAAATATCAAGTCTAGTAGTCTTCTAACGTGTAGCCCTCATCGAGCTATCGATCAGTGGTGTTGTGAACTGTTTCCCACCCTTGTGGGATACACCCACTTATCTTTAGAAGGTGTGTGGTGACAATGGTTTCCCTAGTCCAGTTTTAACTTGGATGTGCCTTCGTAAGGAAACTCATTGGCCCTGGGCATAACGGTTAGGAATGGACTTGACTAGAATTTCACGTGCTGGGCACATGATGGAACTCTAGAGACATCATTGAGAAGTTAGGATTTCATGTTGTATCCAGCCCTCGCTGGACATGAAAGGCCTAGACTATCGCAATAAGAGGAGTTGCTAAGTGTAATCGGCCAGCGTGCCCACCCTAAGAAGCATGGGTCACTTTGTGCATCTTATCCCACCCTCGTGGGATGCGAAGCCTCATGTTGAATAAGGATCCCATTGATAGACATGCTGAAGGTGAGATCACCTTCCGCATGGCCAAAATAGAGAGGAGTCTCACCTTGAGAGACATTAGATCCATCTTCCATCTAGCATCTAGAGGGCACACTTGTGTATCACTTGGTTTCATCGAGAGTGTGTTTTGGAACCAAATCTCTTCAGAGACCCATTTTTCAGCAGCAGCAGCCAGAGCCTCTAAGATCACCAACCCTTGTATCAAGTTTGCACATAGAGTACTAGCTCACACAGTGTTTGGGCGCGGTGACAACGATGGCATGGTGCGGCAGACCAAGCTTTTCTTTTTATGGAGTATGTTGCATGGATATCTAGTGGATGTTGCCTTTTTCTTAGTCAAACACATGGACAAGGTAGCAAGGGCAAAGAAAGGGGCTATTGTGATAGGAGGTTTCATTACTCCTATAGCTCTATTTCTTAATGTTGAGCCTTATGGAGTTGAGGTGGCCAGAGGAAATGCAAAACTAAACATTGAGTTATGTATGGCCATGAAGATGATTGTCAGAGAAGGTGATACCTTTTGTTTGGTTCTTGCTCCAGGAGCTCAAACATTGCCCTTGCCCAACAATGAGAAGACTATTGTGAAAAATCAAGAAAATTGGAAACTGACTCCTAGTGATGCTGCTTATGCTATGCCACCACCTTTGGACACTGTACCGCCACCACCCACCTGGGGTGGTAGAGATGACCCATTCGGTATGGGTATGGATCCACCGTCTCATAGAGCTGTAGAGTCACCTTCACACCGAGCTTCAGGTTCTTCACGCCATGCTACTGACAGAGGATGGGCCAGTGCCTTTGACCCTGATTTCCAGTCTCTTTCTGCTGAGATGTACCGTCAGGGTCATCTCATGGAAAGAATGCTTGATTCCATGGGGGAGGATGTCTGACTCCATGGAGCATATTCACCAGGATGTGGAGGAACTTGGCAACTATATGGAGCAAATGGGGAATTTCCTCTATGAGCGGTTCAGTTTCGAGGATAGTAGGAGAGGTGGAGTTTATAGAGGAGACCATGGTGGAGACCGGGGGGACAGCATGATGATCCTATGGATGCAGCCCTTGAGGACACTTAAGAGATTGGATCTGATGATGATCATTAGAGCTATGTGAGTATTTTTTTTCCCTATCTATTCCTTGTTTACCTTATATTGCTATTGATGTTTCATGTCTTTATAGGGAAGGATAACTTGGATTGGTCAAAATTCTTGTGTCTGTTGTTGCTATTATATATTGCTTATCATGACTCCCTAAATTTTAAAAATCGATTTGGTTGTATCACTATAATTTTGAATTTGTTGTGATTTTGAATTCAATATGGTTGTATGATATATTGATATTCTAATGATATTGAGCACCTTGTGTGGGTGCATACTGATGCATGATGGATTGTATAAATTTGTTTTTGAGTGGTTATATACAAATTTTCTCTTGTTATGATTTTATGTTGTAATGTTACAATATGGTCTATCTCTAAATTTCTGTTGACAGTATGATGTGGGGTGGAGACACGTGATGAGCAAACTAGAAAAAAAGTAATTAAAACCTAAAAATACAATAAGCAGCGAGAATTTCAGTGCTACAAAAAAAATATCACTTAAGAAAAGTAGCTATGCCTTGTAGGAAAATCCATGCATTCTAAAATTGGAAAGGATTAAACCAGCATGTTGAACAAGACGAATACTCTTAAATCACATGAAAATTGGAGGGTAGATAACTGTCAGGCAATTAGAAAGTTTGCAACAAAATAGCTAGTTAAATCAAAAAATTAAGACAGTGCAGTATTTTTATCAGAATGCAAATGTTGCCATGGTTTGCAGAGTGATTGGTTGGATTTGGATTCGATCCAATTGTTTTGGATGATGGAACAATGTTTGGTCTTTCCAGTCAGGCACAAAATGAAGCGTTTCCTTTGCCCGACTTCTTAAAATACCTGCACAAAGAATGCTAATCAGATTAGTCCATGAAACTGTAGCAGAATTCCAGTACAGAATCGTATCATTCTTCAAAAGTTATAGGGCCTCCTTGGATGATCTGGTCAGTCTAGATTCAGCCCGACTTGTCCAATTGAAAGTATAAGATTTGTTCTTCTCATTGATGCCACAGATCAAGCATTTGGTTGTCCCAGATGCTTAAGATACCTGCGTAAACAAGCTTCATCAGTTATGTGTTAAAGAATAGATAAATAGTAGACACAGTGAATTCTGTAAACAAGGGCGATGCAAGCGCCAATCAACGACGGCGGGGCAGGGTTCACTCATGGGCGGCGTTGGATATGAGGGGTGGATGAGATGTGTTCACGGCGATGGAGGACCGACGAGGGATGGCGGAGCGTTGGAGAGCCAGCGGAGGCGGGCAAACTCCTATTTGGTCGGAACAAGGAAACTGCGCAGGAAGAACAGGGCTTGTCACCCTTCATCCGGCAGTGCACCAAATCAAAACCTGCTACAACTAGAGGTTCATGTGAAGGGTGCGAAGACGTGGCTGAAGTTTCGAGTGGGACGGTGGCCGGTCGGAGAAGGGCGACGGTGAATGGCGGAACTAGGGCGGCAGTAGGGCGAGAACAGGGGATGTGGTCAGAGTTTCAATTCCGGCGATCGGTGGGGTGGGTGGGCAGATGCCGGCGACTGAAACTTCGTCTTGACAAGGAGGAGTATTGGCTGAAGTTGCGTGGCAACCGGACGGTTGGATCGTCGGCGGGGAGGTTTTGAAGTTTCAAAAATTCTGGGAATACTCGTCACTTGGCTGGTTTGATTGCGGGAGGAAGGAGAGACTATGGAAGGAGGAAGAAGGGAAAGCTAGGTGACACAAGCACCTCAGAGGGGAAGAGGATGGGAAACATCCGATTCCATTGGAAGAAAAGTATTTCTTTCATTCAAAAAAACATTCTATCTATTACAAAGAAGCAGTGTGATATATAGGGAGAAGTTTGCTGTTGAGAGCTAGTTGCTGGTGAGAGAGACGTTGCTATTTCCTTCTTTGATTGGTGGTAACCGTGGCTGTAGTTTGATAGAAATTAAATGCTGCAGGCTGCAAATTTCAGTTTCAGTTTCAGCAATGTCCAAATACAACTTTGCGAAATTTCAGAAATCATATGGCTGTGCAGAATTATAACCAGATTTTAAAAGTCAGAAGTCAAGTGCAGAATTTTTATAAACTGAGAGTGCAGTATCAAGAAAACACATGTAGAATTTGAGGAGCTTTACAAATATTCAAATGCAGTTTTCTTTGGCAAATGGTTCAATACAAGCAATTTTTTTTCTAGCAAATAATGCAAACTAAATAACAAGAACAACTAAACATGAGAGCATGTAAAATTTTTATTTTATTATATATATATATATATATATTCAAGTGCAAGTAAATAGCAAATACTTAACTAACATGTAAAAAGCAATGAAAACAACAAAACATGAAAAACAAACTAACAATTTTTTTTATGCAGAGAACAAAGCAAGGATCGTGTGGGCAGAGTGTTGGTGTATATGCCCTAGGACCTAGTTTTGGTCCATCTTTGTACTACTTGACTCTGATATTCATATACATCATTCTGGCATTGTCGTTATCATTGTTTGTCTACACCTGCGATTGTGTACTTACATGATAATGTCCCTGGAGACAGATTGGATCTGTGCTCAAATGATTGTCCCCAGTCGATGTACCTGAGTGGATATGAGACAGCTCTGGTACTTGTGAGACTGGTATATGGGCTGGTTAGGCACGAGGTGCTAACGCAGACATATGGGTATATTAGTGGTGGATATACTGGACCGACCCGCTGTGAGGCTATGACTTGGTGTCATGAGTTATCCTCACAAGTGACAGGAGATGCATTGATCCCTTGACTTGAGGTCATTGGCCATTCTATATGGTTAGGGATATGCTTTGATACAACCTAACACCTCGCCGTAGTTGGGGGGTAATAACGGTTGTCATTGAGCATATCACGACCCATATGAGAAGGTCAATGGACAGACAAAGGATTTGCCCCTTCCTGAAGGAAGCTTGATATCCATGGAGCTCCTCTATGGTTCTATGACTGAAAGTGTATGATCATACCCAGGTGAGAACCTGATTTAGTCATAGCCATGTGATTGGGTGAAAACAAGTGGTGACACACTTGTCCAATCGGATATCAGTTCGGCAAAGAGACTGTAATGCATCTGTACCTAGTTGCGATGATGGGGATGTCGATGTCGATATCCATTCCAATGGCCTAGGTAGCAGCGATGCAATGCTAGGTGCCACTCACTGCTTGTGATGACCTTTGGTCAGCACTGCCAGCGTCAGAGGAACCTACAGGGTCGCACATCTTGATACTCGAGTTTTCATATTGATCGGGTAGCCTTTAGATCGAGTTATTGGATAACTCGGATCTATTTGGGAGATTTCATCAGCGCCAATGGGCCTGATGAGATGGAAGAAACTTATTGGGGCCAACTTCCGTTTTTGGCATATTGATCAAATTAACCATGGTTAGCCTCATTTGACCATGGGTTAAATTGGATTGGATCCAATAGCTTGGTTAACATGCATAATGGACTTTGGGCTTGGTCCATTGCTTAGTTGGGCTTGCTAATAAGTTGTATTGACGGGCTAAGAGGCTTGAAGGGTATAATGGGGATGAATTAATAGGATAGGCACATATGGAATCCTAGTTGGACTAGGATTTGCGCCTATGCCTTGTTTGGTATCTCTTAAGTGATTAAATCAAATTGGATTTGATTAAATCACACAAGATAATTGATTGGATTGTGTTTGACAATTGTGGGCTGATTATTAACATAATTAGAGTCCTAATTGGATTAGGACTTGCGCCCAAGCCACATTAGGCAATCCATCATATTGCCTTGACTAGGTCTAGGCGCATGGATTGGATTAATGCCTCATATGGCATGATATGGGCGCATATGGCTGATGCTTGCTTTGGCAAGTCTTAGGCGCATATGGGAGTGGAGATTTGATCAATATATTTGATTGGATAATCTCATAGAATCATGCCCTAATTGTCAACACTTGCCTTTCTCCCCTAACCGCCTCTTGCTCCTATAAATAAGCCCTTGCCGCCCCCTCTCTTGATGATGCTTATTCCTTGGAGGCGTGAAGCATTAGAGGGCGACGGCTTGGAGAGCTTAGAGCTCTTCTTCTTCCATCAAGGGCGCAAGCATGCTTCATCTTCCTCCTCTTCCTTTCCTTGGCGCAAAGGAACAAGACGGCTTGCGGCGTTCCCTTATCCTTCCATCTCCTTGGCGCATCACATCTTGGTGGTGGCGCAAGTTGCTTGGAGGACTATCCTAAGGCATGGATCTTCTTCCCGAGGCTAGCACCGGGCGAGGAAGAAGAAAGCTCGAGGAATCCGTGTGTGCGAGATTGCAGAGGGCGAACACTTGGGCGCCTTCCTCGACATCGGCTTCTAATTGCTTAAAGGTACTTACTATCACATCGTGTCGACCCCCTCGCAAGAGATCTTCACTGGGTTTTTGGGACTAGCCTATTTCGGGGTTATTCTTCCGCTGCGCATGTATTGCATTCTCTGTGAAAATTGTAAAATATCCCTAGGGTTTCCCAATAGTGGTATCAGAGCTGCTTGCGAGCCTCAAACGATGTTCTTTCATGCTTTTCATGCTCACATGCCATATCTACATTTTCGCATATTGCATAGATGTTGGCGCATGGTTTTTCTTTAAGTAGAAAAATTGTAGGTCTCTTGTTTCTTACTTCTAATTAACTTCTTGTGGTTCTTTGCTCTCTTCATGTGATGGGATAGACCCATACGTGGAAGAGAAAATTTCTCCTCTCATAATAGGATAGACCTATCTTGAGAGACTTGTTGGGATAGGGCATGGACTGGGTGATTGCCCTTATCCTAGCAAGTTAGGGATTGCAAGGAGGGCAACCGGTATGCCTCTTGTAGACTCCTGAGAGAAACTTAGAATCAAAGATTTGTGATATGAAGGGAAGGAAGAGAGACATGTTTTATGAAAAAGTAAAATTTTAGATTTTATGTTTTTCATGAGCATGTAGAATTGCATGAGTAAGTACTTGATTGTGCATGATGTTATGGTCATATGTCAAGCCCCTTAGCATGCCTGTGATGTATCCTTGTGAGGCCTGCGTGCCGCTTTTCTTTTTTGCTTTTAACTAAGAAGAAGATTAGGGTGGCGCATCTACTTGGAGCAAGGTGCATGCTTGCTTGGTTGCGCATCCTTGCCTGATGGAGCAACAAGCTTCAAAGGTGGCGCATCTTTGCATGGGGGCCTCAAGTTAGGGTTTGGCCGAGCCTTGTGCTTGTGTGTTATCCCTCTTGTGGCTTGCTAGATGGCGCACCTTCCTTGGAGGAAGACCATGGCATTGGCCGAACCTTGTGGGTGTACCCCTAGGGTTTGAGAGCTAAACCATGAGAGAAGGACCTTGGAGCTAACCTTGAAGATAGAGCTAGAGGTCGGCTAGGCTAGGTCTAGTCTTGGGGCTTGAATCCTAGGTCAAGAGTTGAACCCCTTTTGGCATGGATTGGTTCAATGTCTTGAATGGGCTATGATCACATCATCCTTTTATTGCTTTCTTTACAAAAGCTAAAGCATGCCTGTGATGTTTTATCATTATGTTATCAGCATAGGATTGCATGCCTGTAATGATAGACATAAGATAAAACTGAGATGATGAGACCTTAAACAAAAAAAACCCTCAATTAAAATATCAAGTCTAGTAGCCTTCTAACGCGTAGCCCTCACTAAACTATCGATCAGTGGAGTTGTGAACTGTTTCCCACCCTCGTGGGACACACCCACTTATCTTTAGAAAGTACGTGGTGACAATGGTTTCCCCAGTCCAGTTTTAACCTGGGCGTGCCTTCGCAAGGAAACTCGTTGGCCCTGGGCATAACGGTTAGGAATGGACTTGACTAGATTTTCATGTGTGCTAGGCACATGATGAAACTCTAGAGGCATTGTTGAGAGGTTAGGGTTTCATGCTGTATCCAGCCCTCGCTGGACATGAAATGCCTGGACTGTCTCAATAAGGGAAATTGCTTGGAGCAATCAGCTGGCGCGCCCACCTTAGGAAACATGGGTCACTTTGTGCATCTCATCCCACCCTTGTGGGACGTGAAGCCCTGTGCGGAATGAGGATCCCTTCTCACTAGAAAATCTTGGATTTCTTGATTGACTTTGTGGGTTGTCAATTCGATTAAAAATAGTGGGAGCCATGGTCATTTAAAACAAGGCCAGTTTAAATGACTCGAAGTAGTACTAATCTGCTATTTCTTGGTTGTTGTAGAACAATGGCTATGAACAATAGCAGTTGGTCACTGCGATCTACCCTGGAAAGGGATAAGTTGGTTGGATCCAACTTACTGGATTGGTATATGAACTTGAGAATCGTGCTCAAGCTCGAAAGGAAGCTTTATGTCCTTGAGCGTCTTTTTCCTGAGCCACTTCCATGCTCGGCCTCAGCGGCTGAGAGGGATGCTTATGATAAGCATCAGATTGATACTTTGGAGGTTGCTAACCAACATGTCACCTGAATTTAGAGGGTGATATGAATCGAAGAGTGCCTCTGAGATTATTTCTAATCTAAGGCAGCTCTTTGATGAATTAGTTGAGCTCAATCCTCCTAAAGTTAATATTCAGTGTGTTGAGCCAAAAGGCTTGACCAAGGAACTGAAATTAAAGATGGATACGATCAGGAATAACAGGTGCTATTCATGTGGAAGGCCACCTCACATGTTGAAGGACATATTGCAACTTCAGAATGAGGAAAAGAAAGGCAAGGCCTTGTCTTTATGCTCAGGTATTTATGTTACCGAAGTCAACCTTTCTACTCCTATGACATGGATATTGGATACCGCATGTGGAGCTCATATTTGTACAGATATGCAAGGGCTCAAAAAGAGTAGATCGGTAAGGCCTAGAGAGATTGACCTACGGATAGGTAAAAGGGCACAAGTTGCTGCTGTTGCTGTAGGAGTTTCTCTCCCTGCCTTCTGGACTTCAGTTAAAGCTAGACAATTGCTATTATGTACCTTCCCTTACCAAAACATTGTATCCACTCCTTGCTTGGCAAAGAAAGGATTTAAGTTTGAAATAAAAGAGAACTTATGTTCTTTTTCTTTTGCAAACATGTTTTATGGGAAGGGTACTTTGTGCAATGGTCCGCATGTCTTGGACATGAATAGCTCTATTTGTAACATAAATAATAAAAGGACCAAACTGAGTGGTTCAGTTGGTGCTTTCCTACGGCATTGTCGATTAGCCCATATAAACAAGATTCGCATTGAACAACTCCATGCAAATGGGTTGTTAGATTCGAGTTCCTTGGAGGAACTTGATACATGTGGGCCTTGTTTATTAGGGAAAATGACAAAGGCGCCCTTCACCAAGACTGGTGAGAGGGCAAGAGATTTGTTGGATCTCATACATAGTGATGTGTGTGGGCTATTCAATAAACAAGCCAAAGGAGGGTCTAACTACTTCGTCACATTTACTGATGACTTCAGTAGATATGGTTATGTCTACATGATGAGACATGAAGTAGAGAACCAGCTTGGTAGATCCTTTAAGGATCTTCGATCAGATCGTGATGGAGAGCACCTGAGCAGTGAGTTCTTTGACTGTCTGAGTATGTGTGGGATCCTATCCCAACTCCCTCCTCCTGGAGCACCTTAGTAGAATGGTGTATCTGAAAGGAGAAATCGAACCTTGTTGGACATAGTTCGGTCTATGATGAGTCATGCAACTCTACCTCCCTCATTCTGGGGACATGCACTTGAGACAGCTTCTCTAATACTGAATAATGTTCCATCTAAGAGCGTCTCAAAGATTCCATACGTGGTATGGAGTGGGAGACGCCCTAATCTCACTTTTATCAGGATCTGGGGATGTGAGGCTTATGTCAAACGTTAGGATTCTAGCAAGCTAGAACCTAGATCTGATAAGTGTGTGTTTGTGGGGTACCCTAAGGAGACTAAGGGTTACTACTTCTATGTTCCCACCGAGAACAAAGTTTTTGTTGCTCGGGGTGCTGTCTTTCTAGAGAGAATTTCTCATGAAAGAAGTTAGTGGGAGGAAGTTTGACTTAGACGAGGTCCAAGTGCAACCACAAGACATAGAGATGGAACCTGAGCCACCTGCACCGGTTGCTAGGCAACCTGAGGCTCAGACACAGGCCTCATGTAGGTCTGGGAGGATTCGTTGTACACCTGAGAGGTATGGGTCACTGCTGACCCAACACGATGAGATCCTCATCATTGAAGATGAACCCAGGACTTATGATGAGGCGGTTAGTGGACCAAACTCCGAGAGATGGCTTGAGGCCATGAGATCCGAGATGGATTCCATGTCGGCTAACCAAGTCTGGGATTTGGTTGAGCTGCCTAATGGGGTAAAACCCATAGGGGGTAAATGGGTCTTCAAGAGGAAGACAGACATGGATGGCAACATAGTTACCTATAAAGGTAGAATAGTGGCTAAAGTATTCAAACAAGTCCACGGGGTGGACTATGATGAAACCTTCTCGCCAGTTGCCATGATCAAATCCATTCGGATTCTGCTTGCTATAGCTGCATATCATGGTTATGAGATATGGCAGATGGACGTGGAGACAGCGTTCCTTAATGGGAAGTTGACTAAGGATGTGTATATGACACAACCTGATGGCTTCATCCATCCTGCAGATGCCAGTAAGGTCTGCAGGCTAAAGAAATCCATTTATGAATTAAAGCAAGCATCTCGAAGTTGTAATCTTTGGTTTGATGAAGCTGTGAGAGATTATGACTTTATCAAAAGTGAAGATGACGTCTGTGTATACAGAAAATTCAGTGGGAGCTTGATGACTTTTCTGGTCTTGTATATCGATGACATACTGCTCATCAGAAACGACATCCCTAGTCTTCAAGCTGTGAAGACATGGTTAGGGAAATGCTTCAGATGAAGGACTTAGGGGAGGCCGCCTATATCCTAGGCATGAGGATCTACTGGGATAGATCCAAGAGGCTTCTGGCCCTTAGTTAGAGTACCTACATTGACAAGGTCCTAGAGAGGTTCAACTTAGAGCAATCCAAGAAGGGATACTTTCCAGTGAGACATGACCTTACTCTCTCAAAGAGCCAGTGTACCAACATAGAGGCTGAGAGAGATGACATGAGTTGAGTGCCCTATGCTTCGGCGGTAGGATCGATCATGTATGCAATGTTGTGTACTAGACCAGTTGTGGCTTATGCTATGAGTATAACCAGCCGATACCAATCAAATCCTAGTTTACAGCACTGGGTGGCTGTAAAGAATATCCTGAAAAGGACTAAGGATTTATTATATATGGTCTATGGGGTACAGGAAGAGCTCAGTGTGCAGGGCTTCACTGATGAGTCATTCCAGTCTGATCCTGATGACTTCAGATCGCAGACCGGCTATTTGTTTAAGATGGTTGGAGGTGTTGTATGCTGGAAGAGCTTCAAGCAATCCACCATAGCTAATTCTACAACCGAGGCTGAGTATGTGGTTGCTTCTGAGGCAGCCAATGAAGCCGTTTGGATCAGGAAGTTCTTTTCTGAACTTCAGGAGGTTCCAAGTGCAATGGATCCCATTGAGCTCTACTATGACAACAATGGGAACTGCACATGCTAAGGAACCACGGTCTCATCAAAGGTCCAAACACATACTCAGGAGATTTCACCTGATCAGAAAGATCATTGATCGAGGTGATGTCAAGATTAGCAGAATTGACATAGAGAGCAATCTAGCAGACCCACTGACCAAGGCTTTGGCGCAGCAGAAGCATGATAGTCGTACTAGAGATATGGGGTTGAGGTTGCTCAACCTCTAGGTCTTAGTGCAAGTGGGAGATTGTTGGTGTATATGACTTAGGACCTCGTTTTGGTCCATCTTTGTACTACTTGACTCTGATATTCATATACATCATTCAGGCCTTGTCGTTATCATTGTTTGTCTACACCTGCGTTTGTGTACTTACATGATAATGTCCCTGGAGACAGATTGGATCTGTGCTCAAATGATTGTCCCCAGTCGATGTACCTGAGTGGATATGGGACAGCTCTGGTATTTGTGAGACTGGTATATGGGCTGGTTAGGCACGAGGTGCTAACGCAGACATATGGGTATATCAGTGGTGGATATACTGGACCGACCTGCTGTGAGGCTATGACTTGGTGTCATGAGTTATCCTCACAAGTGACAGGAGATGCATTGATCCCTTGACTTGAGGTCATTGGCCATTCTATATGGTTAGGGATATGCTTTGATACAACCTAACACCTCACCGTAGTTGGGGGGTAATAATGGTTGTCATTGAGCATGTCACGACCCATATGAGAAGGTCAATGGACAGACAAAGGATTTGCCCCTTCCTAAAGGAAGCTTGATATCCATGGAGCTCCTCTATGGTTCTATAACTGAAAGTGTATGGCCATACCCAGGCGAGAACCTGATTTAGTCATAGCCATGTGATTGGGTGAAAACAAGTGGTGACACACTTGTCCAATCGGATATTAGTTCAGCAAAGAGACTGTAATGCATCTGTACCTAGTTGCGATGATGGGGATGTCGATGTCGATATCCATTCCAATGACCTGGGTAGCAGCGATGCAATGCTAGGTGCCACTCACTGCTTGTGATGACCTTTGGTCAGCACTACCAGCGTCAGAGGAACCTACAGGGTTGCACACCTTGATACTCGAGTTTTCATATTGATCGGGTAGCCTTTAGATCGAGTTATTGGATAACTCGGATCTGTTTGAGAGATTTCATCAGCGCCAATGGGCCTGATGAGATGGAAGAAACTTATTGGGGCCAACTTCCGTTTTTGGCATATTGATCAAATTAACCATGGTTAGCCTCATTTGACCATGGGTTAAATTGGATTGGATCCAATAGCTTGGTTAACATGCATAATGGACTTTGAGCTTAGTCCATTGCTTAGTTGGGCTTGCTAATAAGTTGTATTGAAGGGCTAAGAGACTTGAAGGGTATAATGGGGATGAATTAATAGGATAGGCGCATATGGAATCCTAGTTGGACTAGTATTTGCGCCTATGCCTTGTTTGGTATCTCTTAGGTGATTAAATTAAATTGGATTTGATTAAATCACACAAGATAATTGATTGGATTGTGTTTGACAATTGTGGGCTGATTATTAACATAATTAGAGTCCTAATTGGATTAGGACTTGCGCCCAAGCCACATTAGGCAATCCATCATATTGCCTTGACTAGGTCTAGGCGCATGGATGGGATTAATGCCTCATATGGCATGATATGGGCGCATATGGCTGATGCTTGCTTTGGCAAGTCTTAGGCGCATATGGGAGTGGAGATTTGATAAATATATTTGATTAGATAATCTCCTAGAATCATGCCCTAATTGTCAACACTTGCCTTTCTCCCCTAACCGCCTCTTGCTCCTATAAATAAGCCCTTGCCGCCCCCTCTCTTGATGATGCTTATTCCTTGGAGGCATGAAGCATTAGAGGGCGACGGCTTGGAGAGCTTAGAGCTATTCTTCTTCCATCAAGGGCGCAAGCATGCTTCGTCTTCCTCCTCTTCCTTTCCTTGGCGCAAAGGAACAAGAAGGCTTGCGGCGTTCCCTACTCCTTCCATCTCCTTGGCGCATCACATCTTGGTGGTGGCGCAAGTTGCTTGGAGGACTCTCTTAAGGCATGGATCTTCTTCTTGAGGCTAGCACCGGGCGAGGAAGAAGAAAGCTCGAGGAATCCGTGTGTGCGAGACTGCAGAGGGCGAACACATGGGCGCCTTCCTCGACATCTAATTTCTTAAAGGTACTTACTATCACATCGTGTCGACCCCCTCGCAAGAGATCTTCTCTGGGTTTTTGGGACTGGCCTGTTTCGGGGTTATTCTTCCACTGCGCATGTATTATATTCTTTGTGAAAATTATAAAATATCCCCGGGGTTTCCCAACACAGAGAAGAGTTGCTCACAACTTGCTCTGACACCAAACTGATGTGGGGTGGAGACACGTGATGAGCAAACTAAAAAAAGTAATTAAAACCTAAAAATACAATAAGCAACGAGAATTTCAGTGCTACAAAAAAAAATATCGCTTAAGAAAAGTAGCTATGCCTTGTAGGAAAATCCATGCATCAAAAAATTGGAACGAATTAAACCAGCATGTAGAACAAGACAAATACTCTTAAATCACATGAAAATTGGAGGGTAGATAACTGTCAGGCAATTAGAATGTCTGCAATAAAATAGCTAGTTAAATCGAAAAATTAAGACAGTGCAGTATTTTTATCAGAATGCAAATGTTGCCATGGTTTGCAGAGTGATTGGTTGGATTTGGATTCGATCCAATTGTTTTGGATGATGGAACAATGTTTGGTCTTTCTTGTCATGCACAAAATGAAGCGTTTCCTTTGCCCGACTTCTTAAAATACCTGCACAAAGAATGCTAATCAGATTAGTCCATGAAATTGTAGTAGAATTTTAGTACAGAATCGTATCATTCTTCAAAAGTTGTATGGCCTCCTTGGATGATCTGGTCAGTCTATATTCAACCCGACTTGTCTAATTGAACGTATAAGATTTGTTCTTCTCGTTGATGCCACAGATCAAGCGTTTGGTCATCCCAGATGCTTAAGATACCTGTGTAAACAAGCTTAATCAATTACGTGTTAAAGAACAGATAAACAGTAGACACGGGGAATTCTGTAAACAAGGGTGATGCAGGCGCCAATCAACAACGGCGGGGCAGGGTTCGCTCGTGGGCGGCGTTGGATATGAGGGGTGGATGAGATGTGTTCACAGCGATGGAGGACCGATGAGGGATGGTGGAGCGTTGGAGAGCCAGCGGAGGCAGGGAAACTCCTGTTTGGTCGGAACAGGGAAACTACGCAGGAAGAACAGGGCTCATCACTGTTCGTCCGGCAGTGCACCAAATCAAAACTTGCTACAACTGGAGGTTCGTGTGAAGGGTGCGAAGACGTGGCTGAAATTTTGAGTCGGACGGTGGCCAGTCGGAGGAGGGCGACGATGAATGGCGGAACTAGGGCGGCAGCAGGGCGAGAACAGGGGATGTGGTCAGAGTTTTGATTCCGGCGATCGGTAGGGTGGATGGGCAAATGCCGGCAGCGGAAGCTTCGTCTTGAGAAGGAGGAGTATTGGCTGAAGTTGTGTGGTGACCGAACGGTTGGATCATCGGCGGGGAGGTTTCGAAGTTTCAGAAATTCTGGGAACACTTGTCACTTGGCTGGTTTGATTGCGGGAGGAAGGAGAGACTATGGAAGGAGGAAGAAGGGAAAGCTAGGTGACACAAGCACCTCAGAGGGGAAGAGGATGGGAAACATTCGATTCCATTAGAAGAAAACTATTTCTTTTATTCAAAAAAACATTCTATCTATTACAAAGAAGCAGCGTGATATATAGGGAGAAGTTTGCTGTTGAGAGCTGGTTGCTGGCGAGAGAGACGTTGCTATTTCCTTCTTTGATTGCAATAGAGAGACGCTGGAGGGTTTCCTTGTGAGCGTGTTCTGAGCGAGGATGGCTGCAACGTTGATCTTTCCTTCATGGGTCTGCATGTTATCGGGGATTTGAAGCTTGGCTAGAGAAGATTTATCCCTTGATGAGCGTTGGCCGATGGATGAGATCCTTTGTTGACTGAGAGAAGGTAACATTGGGACTTCCTTTGTTGTAGCGTTGAATATGAGCGTTGACTGGCCTTGGATTGAAGATGAATGTTGACTGGTCTCTAATTGGCTGATCTGGAGCTGACCGAACATTATCTCATTGCTTGTTTCCTTCTTAGCTTGCATGGGTGTTTAAGATTCTGTAGCAACTTATTCTTTGAGCTTGAATCTCTTGAGCAACGCTTGAGGTGGTTGAAGTAGTTCTTCCATTATTGAGCTAGCTTTAAGAGTGAACATGCTAGCTTATTCGTGATCCTCCGAGTCTTCGTCTATGGCACTTATAGACTCCATTTGTATTTTCGTGGCTTGTGGTTTCTACCCCCATCACAGTATGATTTTCTTGATGATAAATTTGTCATTGCCTGTGATTAGGGATAGACCTATTGTGATGAATTTATTTCTTTAATATACATCTACCTATTGAAATTTTTCATTGATTGATGCATGAGATTTTGGATAGATATATTGTTTGATGAATATGATTTAAAAGTGAAACTACTTCTTTAAATAAAACAAGCATATGAATATGATTTTTTTGAATTGATATCGATTGATTAACTTAGTCGATGTTTAATCTATTTACTATTTGTTGGGAAGAAAGATTCCATGATCTAATATTAAGTGAGGTGACTCCCTTACTTGGCACTGCGCAAAATTGGCAGTGGTACTAAAGACATGAGTTGAAGTCAAAATAAAATGATGAGAAAAGAAAAAAAAATCAAGAGAATGACTCCTCATCTCGGAACTGTGCTGATTTGCAGTGGTACCAAAGTTAAGAGTTGAAGTCCAAATAAAAAAGTATGTATCTATGTGGGTACATGCCATGGAAAGAAATCGTTCCACATTAACTCCGCTATCTCATATAAGATTCTTCCTACCAAAGAGATATGAGTTCTATTACATTGATTATGTGATCAGTGTACTCTAATTTTGTCACCAGAAAAAAGGGGATAATCGAATTAGAGAATGAGAAAGATAAATAAAAGGGAGGAACTAAAAAATTCTGAGTGAAAAAAGATCTTGAAAATCCTATTCTTGTAAACAAAAATATGATGGATTTGAATTAAAACTGGGTGAAATCTTGAGACTGAAATTCTATCTATTATACAAGTTGCGAAATTTTATTTGATTAAATTGTAGATCTTGAGGATTGACTTCAGAAGATGATATATGCTGTAGGAGGAGCTCTCATGAGCAAAACCATTGAAGATGCCTTCAAGTTGCTTGAGAAGATGACTTTAAATCACAATCAGTGGACTTCTGAGAGAGGGGTGCTGTATCGACCTTCTCAAGGTAAGAATGAAAGTGATGGTTGGTGCACCTTGGTAGAAAAGGTAGATTCTTTGTGCAATAGATTTGATTCTTTTAAGATGCAAACTACTATAGTTTCTTCATCTGTTGTTTGTGATATTTGTGGAAATAATGGTCATATCTCTGAAGAGTGTAAGGTCATTACTAATCAGGGTAGTGAACAAGTTAATGCATTAGGGAATTTTAATCAAAGTAGAAACAATGATCCCTATTCTAGTACTTACAACCCTGGATGGAAGAACCACCCCAACTTATCTTGGAAAAATAATAACAATGTAGGGGGACAAACTGAAAATAGAGGATACCAACAAAGACCAAACCAAAATCAAAATCAAAACCCAAATTCAAATGTTGAATCCATGTTAGAAAAGTTTGTGGCTAATCAAAATCAATTCATGCAAAATCAAAAGAAAGAAATTGAAGATATTAAGGGAATGGTTTGTCAACTTGCATCTCAAGTAGGATCTCTAGCAGCCCACAACAAAATATTAGAAAACCAGATATCACAACAAGCAAGCACTTCTTATAGAATCCCAGGAAAATTACCTGCTAAACCTGAATTAAACCCTAGGGAGCACTGTAATGCTATTATCACTAGAAGTCAGAAGCAATTAGAGGAACCTAAAAATAAATATTAGGATAATGAAAAAGAGCCTAATGATGAACATGACCATGAGTTAGATTTGGAAAAAATCTTTTGAGCATGAGCAGTCCCAAACTAGTTTGCCACCGCACCAAGGTGATGTGCCATACCAGAATGATAGTTCTAAACCTAATTCTCCCTCACCATATAGGCCACCTATACCCTTTCCCCAAAGGTTAGTGCAAGCAAAATTAGATAAATAGTTTGGGAAATTTCTTGATGTTTTAAAGAAGCTTTACATTAACATTCCATTCACAAAAGCTTTATCTCAAATGCCTTCATATGCAAAATTTTTAAAAGAGATCTTGTCTAGTAAGAGGAAAATAGAGGACTATGGTACTATGGCTTTAACTGAAGATTATAGTGCAATTATCCCGAATAAACTGCGACTAAAATTAAAAGATCCAAGTAGTTTCTCTATACCTTGTTCTATTGGAAGCATAGCTTTTGACCGAGCCTTATGTGACTTGGGTGCTAGTGTAAGTCTAATGCCACTATCTATTTGTAGGAAATTGGACATTGGAGAGCTTAAACCAACCTCAATATCTTTACAGCTCGCTGATTCATCGGTAAAGTATCCTGTTGGTATTTTAGAGAATGTTCCAATCAAAATAGGTGAGTATTTTATTCCAACTAATTTTGTAGTCCTTGAGATGGAAGAAAGTCATAAAAATCCCATCATCCTTGGTAGACCCTTTCTACCCACTGCAACAGCACTTATAGATGTTAAGAAAGGAAAACTCACACTAAATATAGGAGAAAACATAATTGAGTTTGAATTGATAGATTCACTGAACAAACTTTCATATTCAGGATCATGTTGTAGTGTCGATATAGTAGATAATATTGTTAGTGATGTGCACAATTTATTTGATGAATCCTTAAATATTGAAACTAACACTTTTTCTGAGCATACGGATAAGGGATTTCAGGAGAGAACACATCCAATTTCTGAAAAGAGGAAGAAGAAAAGGCCAAGGAGAAAAAGAGGCTCAAAATTACTTGATCAAGGAAGAAAATTTTTAAGTAAAGTTGGACACTATTTTATGAATGAGCCTTATGTTGTCAAAAGTGGTACACAAACCAAAGAAAAATCAGAGTGGCAACTGAAGAAATCAAGATCAAATCCGAGTGCGGAACAGTCAAGCTAATGACCTTTAAACAAGCGCTTCTTGGGAGGCAACTCAAGCACTCTTTCTTTAGTTTATTCTCTTTTATTTTACTTTATTTTTATTTTTGCTTTTAGAACTAATTTTTCTTTTCTTTTTATAGGTAAAATCGAGTTTTGGTGTAAATTATGGCACTACCGTAAGGGAAATTTTGGTACCGTATTTCCAGTTTGTTTTCGACCAGAAAGTTTAAACGAGATTATGACACTGCCGTAAATATTTTCACGTGCCCTATTTTTGTTCCAAAATCAACTTGAGAGTTTTATTGCTTTTACGACACTACCATAATTTGTTTAAGGGCCATATTTTATGAAATTAATTTTTATGTCAAAAAAAAAATTGTGATTATTTTACGACACCACTGTAACTATTTTTGTGGTACCGTATTTGCTACTGGTTTTTGACCTGAGAGTTTCTTGGAAATTATTGTACCACCGTAACATTTTACACGGTACCGTAATTAGGGACATTTTTTGACCTGAGAGTTTGAGCCATTTTACGGTACTGCCGTTTTGATATTACAGCCTGTGTTTTTCGAATTCACCAGATTACGACACTGACCAAAATTACGGCTGTAATTCTATTGGCCCTACGCAATATACGTGCCATTTTTTAGGGTTTCTCTGCCGTTTTCAGGGTTTTCTCCCATTCTCGTGCGCCGACCTTCGACTTCCGACCTTCTACGACCTTCAGAACATGCCGGCGACTCTTCCCAACCAGCTTTCGCCGCCGATTTGGTAACATCTCGCCCGATTTTTCCATTTTGGTGAGTTTTTGTGAGAGTTTTGCCCCTTTCTTCGTTTCTCCTCTTTTCTTAGTCGATTTCTGAAATATTTGCTTCCATTTACTCCTTAGATGACTGACGACTTGTCCATGCTTGTTCCAAGAGATTTTTGACTTATTTTGAGACTGATTTGGGCTTCAACGAGCTTGATGAGCTGTGTTTTTCAATTTCACTGTTACGTCCCTTCTTTCCTTGCTAAATCTTTTGAGTTTATGCTTAGATTTTAACTAATTCTTGCTCTCATTATGCTTGGTGAGTAATGATATTCATGTCTAAGGAAGCTGAAAGTGTTATTAGAGTTCAACCTTTGCTATATTGTGCTATAATTTCAAGTTGCAGTTCTAGCTTAACACTTGCATTCAAGATGGCACCCAAGACTAAGACAGTAGTGTCAAAAAGAAGAGGCAAGGGACTAGCTGAGTCTTCCACACCACCGAATCCTTATGGCATCATCTTTAGGGATGAAATTCTGGAAGCAAGATGCAACAAATTGGTAGAGAGAGTTGTGAATACAAAGTATGCTGATAAACGTACCCTAGAGGCACTTGGACTCTATGAAGATATGTATTGGATGTTCAATCAGATCAGAGCCAAGAAGCTTTTTCAGATGACTCCACAAACTTATTTGCCCTTAGTGCTGGAGTTTTTGAGTAGTTTTGATATGGATTTACATGAGTTTACTGACAGGCATGCCGAATGTGAGATCACCTTCCGCATAGCCAACATTGAGAGGAAGCTTACCATGAGTGACATCAGATCTATCTTTCAGCTGACATTAGGAGGACATACTTATGTGTCACTTGGTTTTGTGGAGAGTGTATTTTAGAATCAGATCTCCTCAGAGGTTCATTTTTTTGCTGTCTCAACTAGAGCATCAAAGATTTCCAACCCCTGTATTAAGTACGCACACAGAGTACTTGCCCACATAGTCTTTGGGAGAGGAGACAGTGATGGTATGGTGAGGCAAATTGAACTTTTTTTCTTGTGGAGCATGCTATATGGGTATCCCCTGGATGTTGCTTTCTTTTTTTGTGAAACATATGGACAAAGTGGCGAGGGCCAAGAAAGGTGCCATTGTGATAGGTGGTTTCATTACACCTATAGCCTTGTTTCTCAATGTTGAACCTTATGAGATTGAAGTGGCTAGAGGGAACTCTAGATTGGATATGGAGTCATGCATGGTCATGAAGATGATTGTTAGAGAAGGTGACATCTTCTCTTTAGTTCTTGGGCTAGGAGGTCAGAAATTTTCATTGCCCAACACTGAGAAGACCTTTGTGAATAATCAAGCCAATTGGAAATTAACTCCGAGCGATGTAGATTATGCTATGCCACCACCTCTTGTACTGTACCACCACCACCCACCTGGGGTGGTAGTGATGACCCATTTGGTATGGGGATGGATCCGCCATCTCAGGTAGCTTCAGGATCCTCACATCGTGCTTCAGATAGAGGATGGTCTAGTGCTTTTGACCTAGGCTTCCAGGCCCTCTCTGCTCAGATGTACCGTTAGGAACATCGAATGGAGAAGATGATGGATACTATGGGGAAGATGTCTAACTCTATGCACCACATTCACCAGCATGTCGAAAATCTTAGTAATTACATGGAAGAGATGGAAAACTTTCTATATGATCACTTTGGATTTCAGGATTCCAGGAGAGGTGGGGTATATGGAGGATACCAAGGGGAACAACAAGACAATCCCATGGATGCAGCTGCAGAGGACACTGAGAAGACCCAATCTGACGATGACGAGTAGAGTTATGTGAGTATCCCTTTTCCCTTACTTTTTTGCATTTCATTTTCTTTACCTTATTGATGTTTTGTGCTCTTATAGGGAAGGATGACTCTTCCTTGCTCGTTGTGTCCGCCCTACGCTATCTTGCTTGTTCTTATTTGACTGCTACAGTATTCGATTTGGTTGTATAACATTTTGATATTGATATTGATTCGATTGGGTTGTACTGATATATTCTGAGTTGAATTCTTGAAATTGATTCAATTGAGTTGTATGATATTGGAAGATATGATATTGAGCACCTTCTGGAGGTGCATACTTGATGACATGATGATTTGTATGATTTTGATCATGAATGAGTATATTTTTGTTGATGTGATTATTTTTTGGCCTAGTTTATTTCTGAAAAAATCCTTGTTGATAGTATGATTTTCTTGATGGAGAAATTTTTCATGCTTGTGATTAAGACTAGACCTATCATGTTGAATTCATTTCTCTAATATATACTACTTTTGGAATTTTTCATTGATTGATGAATGAGATTTGGGGTGGATATATTATTTGATGAATCTGATTTAAAAGTGAAACTACTTTTTAAATAAAATTAGCATATGAGTATGATTTTTGATATTGATTGGATAATTTAGCTGATGTTCATACTATTTGCTATTTGTTGGGAAGAAAGATTCCACAATCCAAATAAAGAGAGTGATGACTCCCTTACTTGGCACTGCGCAAAATTGGCAGTGGTACCAAAGACATGGGTTGAAGTCAAAATGAGATAAAAAGAAAAATCAAGAGAATGACTTCTCGTCTTGGCACCGTGTTGATTTGTGGTGGTACCTAAGTTAAGAGTTGAAGTCCAAAAGGAAAATGCATGTATCTATGTGGGTACATACCATGAGAGAAATCATTTCACATTAACTCTGCCACCTTTGGATATGATTTCTATTACATTGGTTATGTGATCAGTGTACTCTAACTTCATCACCAGAAAAAAGATGGCAATTGAATTAGAAAATGTGAACGATGCATAAAAGGGAGGAACAAAAAAATTATGAGTGGAAAAAGATCTTGGAAATCCTATTCCTATAAACAAAAGTATGATAGTTTTGAACTAAAACTGAATGAAATCTTGAGATTGAAATTCTGTTTATTGTACAAGTTGCGAAGTTTTATTTGATTAAGTTGTAGATCTTGAAAATTGAATTCAAAGGATGATATGTCTATTTGAAATTTTATGAAACAATTGGTGAAATCTTTCACTGATGATTGTATTTTAGAAATTTATTCTTCATGAGAAAATCTTTTCCTTTGATAAATTTTTGATTTTGCTTGAGGACAAGCAAAGTTTGAGCTTTATGTGTTTGATGACACCAAAATTTATAGTAAATTGCGTGTCACTTCATGAGTATTTTCGTGTCATATTCATGCTCTTTTGCTTATTTTTATGCCCTTTTTATCAATTATTGCGGAATCTACACCTTTTCTGATTTTTGATGATTTTCAGGTAAAAAGGCACTATTTTTATGCATTTTCAAACAAATTCAGATGCATGGATGAACTCCTACCATCAAGAGAAAATTACCTGTCAAATTTCACGCATATTAGAATTTCAGACCAAATTATGGCACTACCGTAGTCATAATTATGGTATCATAGTTTCACTGCACCTATAGAACAAACCACGGTATTGCCGTAATTTCCGAGTGCTGCCGTATTTTGGGACGATTTTGAATAAAAAGTTTTGCAAGAATTAAGGCACTGTCGTAATGGATTTCACGGGCCATAATCTGGGCTCAATTTCGTACAGAAAGTTTGATGGATTTTACGGCGCTGCCGTGACCAATATTACAGGACATATTTCGAGTCAATTTTTCACCCAAGAGATTTGATGTAAATATGGCACTGCCGTAATGCATTTCACGGTACCGTAATTCTGGATAATTTTTGTACCGAGAATTTCTACTGAAATTACGGCACTGCCATAATGATTTTCATGGCTGTAATTATGACCCAGACACACAATTTTTACGGACTATTTGAAGCTCGATTCTTGCGCGGATGATTTTGGACGATCCATGCCATCAATTGGAGATCCATAAAAAGGGAAATACTCGTCAGATCAAAGAGAAGCGACACACACGAAAAGCCCTAATTTTGATTTACGATTAAGAGAGAAATTGCATTCTTCACCGTCGCCCTAGGCTTCGCCGCCTGGATGCGTACAGTGCATCTTCGGCTGTGAAATTTGAGGAGAAACTGCGAATAGAGGAGGAGAAGATACCCCAGAAGTATCAGAACGAAAGGAGATCGATTGGAGGAGAAATCAACAGAAGACTCATCGCTGACACTACATCGCCGAAATTACGGCTGTAATTTCCATTATAGCCATGCTGTAAAGTTATTTTCCCCTTTCTCTTCGATTTCTTATCCTTTGATACTATGGATTATTGTAATTCTTCCATTATGCTAGCTTAAACCCTTTATGGGACATGGGGGAGTAATTCCCCTCAATTTCTTAATGACTAGACTATTTTTATTTTCGTCATGATGATTTTACTATGATGATTATACTTTTGTGATGATTGTTTTTAATTCTCCATAGATTCATGTTGTTAGCATGTTTTAGAGTTTTTGTAATATAGACTGAAAAGTGATTTGCTAAGAACTTGGAATCCTAAAATTGAATGTTAGGAACTCATCATAAGAAATTAGGTTTGTTCTTATTTCTCGATTTTAGAAGTATAATGTCATGTTAATAATCTAAATCTAGGATTGAGTTATTGTGATAATCATGACGATACTGCGAGAAATCAAGTATTGGATTGTTGGAGAACCTTAAGCAGAGTTTGTGAAAATTATAGTACGAAAGTATATAGTTTTCACTTGAGATGATTGATATAGAATTCGGATGCATGAAAGTGATCCTTGAGTTCTTTATCAATGATTTACTTATCTTCAGCATTGAATAGATCCTGCATGAAAGTGAGGATCGGTTCTTTGTAAATTGTCTGCACGAATGTGAGATGATTTCTTTATAAAGTAAATTATATCTTTATCATAATGAAATTTGATTGACGAACATCTATTCATATCTAGTCATGGAAATTAAGGTGAATGAAACCCTAGTCCCAGTTTCTCTCTATGATATTTTCATGTATCTTTTGATAGTTTACTTGCATATTTTCGGTTGCCTAGCTAGTAAGAAATTAATTATTCAGTACTTGGCAAACGAGGTGTCTGTGGTTCGATATCTTAATTATTACTTCGAGTATCCGTGCACTTGCGGATACAACAGAACCCTAGGAGGAGCCTTGGGTTTGCGAGCTAGCTCATAGAGAAGACTCGAGCTAGCCGAACCTAAAGGGGATCAAGGGCTTTCCTGGATGCTGCCTTTAGGGTTCGCGAGCTAACCCATGGAGCTGAAGACCTAGGTGGCGCACCTAGGGGCCTTGGAGTAGAGCCCTTAGGGCACTCAGGGATGAGCAAAGGTTGTTGGCATGGGCCCATGGCTCAGAGCCCTTAGTAGAGCTAGGTGGCTAGGACTAGGTCTAGGGGCTTGTTACCCATGTTTTGGGCTTTGATCACATCATATTTACTGTTTCTGTTCCAGCATGCCTTTACTGCTTTTGGTTTTATTCCACTATAGGACTGCATGCCTGTATTGGTAGAATAAGATAAAAAGCCTGTGGTGTCGAGACCACAAAAATCCTTGCTAAATTATATCAAGTCTCGTTGCTTTGCCTTATGACGCATAACCTTAATCAAACTGTCGATCGATGGTGCTGTGCACTGTTTGCCACCCTCGTGGGACACACCCATCTATCTTCAAGAGGTTCGTGGTGATAATAATTTCCCTAGTCCCGTTAAAACTCTGGACGGACCTTTCGCAAGGAAATTGTTGGCCCTAGGTGTTGGAGTATGCCCTTAAGGCTAATGTTTGAGGCCTTGGGATTGTAACAGTATCATGTATAAACACTTTTGTTTATAAAGGCAATGGTTGTTATTCAGTTTTGTTACCTTGTCTGCTGTAATAAGTGTACTTCTGAATAATGTCTCAAAGCTGTTCAGCTAGGCTGACATGCTATATATCCTTAGTCGAGATATCTTGGTGAACATGAGACAGCCTTGATATGATTGAGACTAATATGTGTTCTAATCTTATAGGATGCTCCGAGCATGGAATAAGATGTAGACTCATGGGTACATTGGATGTACTGGACAGACCCTACTAGGATATTCAATTGCTTGTCACAATGTGAATAATCCTTGTTTGCACTAAGTGGCACATGTCCTCTGACTTGAGATCACTTGTGTTTCTAAATGATGATTGTCATTGTTTTGAGGTAGTTCAATATCATTTGAAAGATAATGGTTATAGACTATCTTGGATAATGATCATGAGTCAGGTTGGGACACTAGTGATAGATATAGGATTGCCGTCTCCTTGTTCAAGGAGTGTGATGTTCTATAGGGGCCCCCTAGATGAGATGATTGAGAAAGTGTATGGCCATACCCAGGTGACTATATTCATCTGATCTAATCATGCTCATCATATTGGAGTTACAAGCTTGACCCGCTTGTCCAATAAGAACATCCAGTGGCAAAGGATACATGCATGCCTTGTGAAGTTGATTCACACTTGTGCTGTGGTTTGGGTGTAGTCTTGGAAGACTCTTTCCTTTATATCGGGAGACAGTGATGTGTTGCTAGATACCTCTCACTGATCGTGATAACGTAAGTTATCGTTACCGACATTTAAAGGAAACCCTCAGGGTCGCACAATTTGATGAAATGGCTTACTTAAGTCAGATCGTGTGGACTGAATTGTTTTGGTTCAGTTGAAAGGGATTTAACCTCTGATTGTAAGTGAGATCTGGTCTGATCATGTTTGATTGATTAGGGCTTGAGATCGGTAAGCTTCGATCGAGAGTGTGGATGCTAGATCGGTGAGATCAAGAGCATCAAGAGATGATCGGTTAGATCTTGAACCATTTGGTTCAAGGGAGATCTAGACCATGGCTTGGCTTGGTTCGATTTGGTCTTTGGACCAATTGAAATTGGACCAACTTCAATTGAACCGGTTCACATATGTGAACGCATGGTTCAATTAAGTTTGCGTTTTGGATTAGTTCAAAGCCATGAACGCATGGCTTCATGACCTTCCTTTTATGGAAGTCTTGTAACGCCAAAACGCATATGCTTGCCTCAACGGCTCTAATCTTTGGAGCTCTCTCGTATGTGGCTTAGAGCTTAGACGAAGAGGAAGAAGAGAGCTTTCGGCCAAGGGAGATATCATCTCATCTTTCTTTTCCAACGATCAAGGACCCTTTGAAGAGCTTTGCTAGCACAAAGGATTCAAAGGAGCAAGCCATCTTCATTGTTGTGTGCGTCACCTTTGGAGAAGAAGCATTCGATGTTGGGGTATGCCCTTAAGCCTAATGTTTGAGGCCTTGGGAATGTATCAGTATCATGTAATAAACTGTTATGTTTATATAGGCATGGTTGTTATTCAGTTAGCTACATTGTCTGCTGCAATATATGTTCTTCTGAATAATGTCTCAAAGCTGTTCAGCTGGGCTGACATGCTGTTGTGTCCTTAGTCGATATATCTTGGTGAACATGAGACAGCCTTGATATGGTTAAGACTAATATGTGTTCTAATCTTATAGGATGCTTCGAGCATGGAATAAGATGTAGACTCATGGGTACATTGGATGTACTGGACAGACCCTACTAGGATGTTCAATTGTTTGTCGCAATGTGAATAATCTTTGAATATGACAAGTGGCACATTTCCTCTGACTTGAGATCACTTGTGTTTTCTAAATGATGATTGTCATTGTTTTGAGGTAGTTCAATATCATTTGAAACACAATGGTTATAGGCTATCTTGGATGGTGAGCTTGAGTCATGTTAGGGCACTAGTGATAGACATAGGATTGCCGTCTCCTTGTTTAAGGAGTGTGATGTTCTAAAGGGCCCCCTGGATGAGATGATTGAGAAAAGAGTATGGCCATACCCAGGTGACAGTGTTCATCTGATCTAATCATGCTCATCATATTGGAGCTACAAGCTTGACACGCTTGTCCAATAAGAATATCAAGTGGCAAAGGAATTATGCATGCCTTGTGAATTGATTCACACTTGTGCTGTGTTTTGGGTGTAGTCTTGGAAGACTTTTTTCTTTATATCGGGAGACAGTGATGTGTTGCTAGATACCCCTCACTGATCGTGATAACGTGAGTTATCGTTACCGACATTTAAAGGAAACCCTTAGGGTCGCACAATTTGATGATATGGCTTACTTAAGTCAGATCGTGTGGACTGAATTGTTTGGGTTCAGTTTAAAGGGATTTAATCTCTGATTGTGAGTGAGATCTGGTCTGATCATATTTGATTGATTAGGGCTTGAGATCGGTAAGCTTCGATTGAGAGATTGGATGCTAGATCGATCAGATCAGAAGCATCAAGAGATTAACGGTCAGATCTGGAGCCTTAGGGTTTATTTGAGATCTAGACTAGATCATTGGCTTGATTGGTTCTTAAACCGAACCAATGTGAACCGGCTCATGAAATGAGCGCATGGTTCATGGGGAGAGGAGTTGGCGACATGTTCACTTAGCATGAACGTTGGAGTGAAGTGTGGTGGCTATTTTTAGTAACCACGATCTCCACTCGGAGATGTTGTTCACGACCGAATAGAGTGCTCTCTATTCTCGCCTCTCGCCCATATTCTCTCTCGACGTTTTCGTGTGTGGCGACGTCTTGAAGGTAGAGGAGGATTCAGCCAAGAGAAGGACATCTCTTCCATCCCTTTCACTCGATCAAGGACTCCAAGGAACCTTGCTAGCACAAGGAGCACCAAGGGATAAGCGCATCTTCATCTTGTGTGCGAGACTTTGGAGAAGAGGCGATTGCATCTTTACTTCCAAGGCGCCATCTTGAAATGGCATCGGTATGAATTTATTTTCATGCATATAAAGTTGATTATTTTACATGTATGAGATCCTATGAAACCCTAGTATCCGCTGCATATCTTACTTGCGCCACCATAGGGTTTTCGCCCCCCCTTTGGTTAGGGGAACCTTCAATTGGTATCAGAGCTGGTCTATGCATGTTTTATGATTGCTTTAGCCATTTTTGTGATCCTTGTTTGCTTAGATCTATACATGCGAAATTCATCTTTAGTTGAAGCATTATATGCGAAAATTAAATATGTACAGTTGGCGCATGTTTTTGTGGCGCTTAGTTTGTTTTTGTTAAAAACATTTCACTTGCGCGATCTCACTTAGATCTAAGCGCCTGCTGTAAACCCTTAAACGGGTTAGTAGGGTTGAAATCACCCCCTAGGTCAGATCCAATCAGTCTGATCAGACTATCTGACAGCCTTGATGGGTCGACTGGATAGCACCTTGGCGCAAGCTAGAGGTGGCTATAGGTCGACTGCAGACAGGCGTGTAGCGATGTCTGATTGAGACGACCCATGAACGCACCTGAGTTAGGCCCGGGGTCACACCCGCTTGCCAGACCTCAGTGTGGTCGTTCAGCCCTTGGTGCATGCATGGTTGGCCTTTTGGTCGACTCAAGTCAGTTATGACTTGGTGCATGCAAGGGCAGTGGATCTGACTAGGTTGGATGAGTGGATCCCTATTAATGGACCGTTGTAAGGTTGTAGGGCATATAAGAAAATTAAAATTGAAGCCTATGGGGTTTTTCGAAAATTTTAATTTTTATGGATCACATGATTTTTGAATGATGCCATATGTTTGTCTATTTACTCTTATGTGGGCTGCTCATATTAATTGTGTGCTGTGCTGGGGCCTGCGAGCCTGGAATTATAGTAGTAAATTAATTATTGTGATCTGCGTATCACATTGTTTTAATTTATAAAATGTTATTGACCTGCGTGTCAATCTTGTCTAGATAGTTAAATTTGTAATTTAATTAGACAAGAGCACAAAGCACACTTGGCAGAGGCGCTTGCAGCAGTGGCTGGACTAGGTGGGAGGTCTAGGGTTCGACCCTATGACCTGGCGCAAATTCCTGGTGGGCGCACCGGAGCTGCAGATGGCGCTTGGGCCCAGGTTTGGGCCAGATGAGCAGCAAAAGGCCCTATGAAGAAAAGCAAGTTAAGACTTAAGTTAAATTAAGGTCTTACTAGGGCTATGGGCTTTTACCACATAAGATTCATGCTTTCTTTTATTATTGTTTAAATATTAGAACTGCATGATTAGTTTATCTTCTGCTATCACCATAGGAATTGCATGATAGTGAAGAAGATAAAAAGACCGTTAAAATCCAACGCTAAAATATCAAGCTCGTAAGCCTTCTGACGCGAAACCTCACTGTTCTGATTATCGTTGGAGCCGTGTTGTACCCACTCAGTGGGCACGTCCATCTATCTTCAGAGGGTGTGGGATTACACCTGTGTGTTACAGAGTAGGGATTTATCCCTTCTCGTTGCTCAGCATAGCACATGGTGGTCCAGGGAGTAGGTCGGGTCAGCTTGACCATGTAGGCTACATATGTGGCGCATATGGTAGCACATGGAGGCAGCCATCTGTGGGATCAGAGACTGTGTTGTACCAACTCAGTTGGCACAGTCTGCTGGATTGCCCAGATGAAGGGGAATCGCACGGGTTGGCGATCGGCAGGGACTGCCTACCGGAGATTAGTGCTTGTACTCTCTGTGCATCTTATCTCGCCTGAGCGGGACGCGGAGACCAAGTATGAAATCCGGATCCCATCTCACTAAAAGAGTGTCTACTCTTTCGGACTGTTTAATGGATTTTTCAGTCAGATAAAATAGTGAGAAAAAGAATCTTTCTTAAGTCCTGATTGATTCTTAACATTGATACTGACCTTGCTGTTCTTGCATTGTTGTAGATACCTGCAGCAACGAACACCATGAACTTCAATGTGCGATCCCTACTGGAAAGGGAGAAGTTTGCTGGGCCGAACTTCTCCGACTGGTTCGGACACCTTAAGATCGTTCTTAAGGCAGAGAGGAAACTGTATGTCCTCGAGACGGCAATACCGCCTCAACCCGCTCCGAACGCCGCAAGGGCGGTTCGGGAAGCCTATGAAAAGCACGTCAATGATAGCATTGATGTCGCTTGCCTGATGCTAGCGTCTATGACGCCACCGCTGCAGCGTCAGCATGAGGATATGTCCGCTATAGAGATGATAGCGAACCTCAAGATGCTGTATGCTGCACAGGCGAGGACAGAGCGCTATAATCTGACAAAGCTTTTCTTTCAGAGCAAACTGGCTGAAGGGAGCCCAGTGGGAGCTCACGTGCTCAAGATGATTGGGCACAAGGAGGCTCTAGAGAAACTGGGGCATACCATCAACCAGGAGCTTGCTGTGGATATTATTCTACAGTCTCTCCCGCCTTCATTCGACGCGTTCATTATTAACTTTAATATGAACAAAATCGATTGTACTCCGGCAGAGCTACTGAATATGCTCCTCACTACTGAGGAGACTCTGAAGGGAAAGCCTTCGACCTCTGTCTTAATGGTTCCTTCTAGGAACAAGAAGAAGGGGAAGAAGGGCAAGACCCCTGTCAAGAGCTACAGCAAGGCTCTGAAGCAGAAGGTTAAGCGGTCCAAGGAATACAGGTGTTTCCACTGTGGCCAGCTGGGTCACTGGAAAAAGGACTGTAAAGCGCTCCAAGGAGATAAGAGGGGAAGCATCGCTTCTGGCTCAGGTATATTCGTGACTGAGGTCATGTTTTCTTCTTCTATATCATGGGTGTTGGACACTGCATGTGGAGTTCACATTTGTTCAAATGTACAGGAACTCAAGAGAAGAAGGCAGGTGGGACAGCATGAAGTGGACCTACGCGTTGGAAACGGGGCACGGGTTGCTGCTGTTGCTGTAGGAGACTATTTCATTTCTTTACCATCTGGACTTGTATTGGAACTAAACAGTTGTTATTTTGTTCCCAGTATTACTAAAAATATTATCTCCATTCCTGCTCTTGTCAGGAAGGGTTTTTCCTTTGAATGCAATATTTCAAAGTGTGTTTTATCTTATGATAATATTGTTTATGCAACTGGTTCAATTAGCAATGGGTTATACATGTTGGACATGGAATGTTCTATACAGAAAATTGATATTAAGAAAGCCAAGAATACTGATGACAGCACCTTGCTATGGCATAGTCGTTTAGGCCATATTAACGAGAAACGCATTAAGCGGTTGCATGATCATGGACTGCTGGGATCATTCTCCTACAAGGAGATTGATACATGCAAAGCTTGTTTAATGGGTAAAATGACGAAGTCACCTTTTCCTAACAAAGGACAAAGGGCTTCAGGTTTACTTGACCTTATACACACTGATGTGTGTGGGCCATTTAGTAAACATGCCAGAGGTGGCTATCAGTACTTCATTACCTTTACTGATGATTTCAGTAGATATGGGTATGTCTTTTTAATGAGACATAAAAGTGAATCTTTTGACAAGTTCAAAGAGTTCAAGAATGAAGTACAAAATCAGCTAGGCCGAAATGTCAAGGCACTTCGTTCTGATCGAGGTGGTGAATACCTAAGTCATGCGTTTACTGACTATCTGAAGGAGTGTGGGATTATCTCACAGCTCACTCCGCCAGGAACACCGCAATGGAATGGTGTGTCCGAAAGGAGAAATAGAACGTTGCTTGATATGGTTCGTTCTATGATGAGTCAGGCTGCTCTACCCTACTCCTTTTGGGGTTTTGCACTGGAAACAGCTGCAAAGGTACTAAACCGAGTGCCATCCAAGGCAGTTTCTAAGACGCCATATGAGTTATGGTATGGAAAACAGCCAAGCTTGACATTTATCAGGATCTGGGGCTGCGAGGCTTACGTTAAAAAGCTCGCCTCTGGGAAACTAGAGAGCAGATCTGACAAATGTATCTTTGTCGGTTACCCTAAGGAAACTAAGGGTTATTATTTCTACGATCCCAAAGAGAACAAGGTTTTTGTTGCTCGGACGGCCATATTTCTTGAGAAGGAGTTTCTTCTGCAAGAGGCCAGTGGGAGAGAAATAAAACTGGATGAGAATCCAGAGGAAGGACAAAGTGCTCAAGCAGAATTGGATGAGCATGAGCCAGTAGATCAGGTAATTCAACAACCTGAGGCTCAGATATCACGGGAACCGCGAAGATCGGGAAGGATCCGTCGACAGCCTGAGCGCTATGACGGAGTCTACATCATTGATAATGATGAACCCCTCACTTATGCGGATGCGGTCAGTGGACCGGAGTCAGCGAGATGGCTTGAAGCTATGCGCGCCGAGATGGACTCCATGTCAGATAACCAAGTTTGGGATTTGGTTGATCCGCCTCCGGGAGTTATCCCTATTGGCTGTAAATGGATCTTCAAGAAGAAGATTGACATGGATGGTAACGTGGTTACCTATAAAGGCAGGCTAGTTGCGAAAGGTTTCAAACAAATCTACGGGATAGATTATGATGAAACTTTCTCACCTGTAGCTATGTTTAAGTCTATTCGGATTCTTTTCGCGATAGCTGCATATTATGATTATGAGATCTGGCAGATGGATGTGAAAACAGCTTTCCTTAATGGAAATCTGGATGAGGATGTGTATATGACACAACCAGAAGGTTTCACTAATCCATCAGATCGTCATAAGATATGCAAGTTAAAGAAGTCCATTTATGGACTTAAGCAAGCATCAAGAAGCTGGAATATTCGTTTTGATGAATCAGTCACGGAATTCGGTTTCATCAAGAACGAGGATGACCCGTGTGTATATAAGAGGTTTAGTGGGAGCATAATTACTTTCCTAGTCCTCTACGTCGATGATATCTTGATCATTGGAAATGACATTCCTGAAATGCATGCTGTGAAGGCATGGTTAAGGAAATGTTTCCAGATGAAAGATTTAGGAGAAGCAGCCTATGTATTAGGTGTGAAGATCTACAGGGATAGATCTAAGAGGCTTCTCGGGCTGTGCCAGAGTACTTACATCGATAAAGTCCTGGAAAGATTTCATTTAGAGAATTCTAAACGAGGATATCTTCCAGTCAGACATGGTCTGAGTCTTTCGAAGAGTCAGTGTCCACAAACACAGACTGAGAAAGATGAAATGGACAATACGCCTTATGCTTCGGCTATTGGATCCATTATGTATGCGATGTTGTGTACTCGCCCAGACGTTGCTTACGGGTTAAGCGTGACCAGTCGTTTCCAAAGTAATCCAGGTCAGGCACACTGGATTGCAGTCAAGAACATTTTAAAATATCTGCGGAGGACCAAAGATATGTTCTTGATATATGGTGGTCAGGAAGAACTCAGTATTGAAGGATATACTGACGCTTCGTTCCAGTCTGACCAGGATGATTTCCGATCGCAATCAGGCTATGTTTTTAGCTTGAATGGAGGAGCAGTGGTGTGGAAGAGTTTCAAACAGTCAACTGTTGCTGATTCCACAACAGAAGCCGAGTATGTTGCAGCCTCGGAAGCATCCAAGGAGGCAGTGTGGATTCGTAAGTTCGTGAGAGAACTTGGTGTCGTTCCTTCGAGTGCAGATCCTTTGGTTATCTTCTGTGATAACACTGGAGCAATCGCACAAGCAAAGGAACCACGGTCGCACCAGAAGTCCAAGCACATACAGAGACGGTTTCATTTGATCAGGGAGATCATAGATCGTGGCGAGATCAAAATCTGCAAGGTTCATACAGATGACAATCTGGCAGACCCGCTTACCAAGCCTCTGGCGCAGCAGAAGCATGAGAAGCACTGTAATAATATGGGTTTGAGATTTCTCAACCATTAGATTAAGTGCAAGTGGGAGATTGTTGGGGTATGCCCTTAAGCCTAATGTTTGAGGCCTTGGGAATGTATCAGTATCATGTAATAAACTGTTATGTTTATATAGGCATGGTTGTTATTCAGTTAGCTACATTGTCTGCTGCAATATATGTTCTTCTGAATAATGTCTCAAAGCTGTTCAGCTGGGCTGACATGCTGTTGTGTCCTTAGTCGATATATCTTGGTGAACATGAGACAGCCTTGATATGGTTAAGACTAATATGTGTTCTAATCTTATAGGATGCTTCGAGCATGGAATAAGATGTAGACTCATGGGTACATTGGATGTACTGGACAGACCCTACTAGGATGTTCAATTGTTTGTCGCAATGTGAATAATCTTTGAATATGACAAGTGGCACATTTCCTCTGACTTGAGATCACTTGTGTTTTCTAAATGATGATTGTCATTGTTTTGAGGTAGTTCAATATCATTTGAAACACAATGGTTATAGGCTATCTTGGATGGTGAGCTTGAGTCATGTTAGGGCACTAGTGATAGACATAGGATTGCCGTCTCCTTGTTTAAGGAGTGTGATGTTCTAAAGGGCCCCCTGGATGAGATGATTGAGAAAAGAGTATGGCCATACCCAGGTGACAGTGTTCATCTGATCTAATCATGCTCATCATATTGGAGCTACAAGCTTGACACGCTTGTCCAATAAGAATATCAAGTGGCAAAGGAATTATGCATGCCTTGTGAATTGATTCACACTTGTGCTGTGTTTTGGGTGTAGTCTTGGAAGACTTTTTTCTTTATATCGGGAGACAGTGATGTGTTGCTAGATACCCCTCACTGATCGTGATAACGTGAGTTATCGTTACCGACATTTAAAGGAAACCCTTAGGGTCGCACAATTTGATGATATGGCTTACTTAAGTCAGATCGTGTGGACTGAATTGTTTGGGTTCAGTTTAAAGGGATTTAATCTCTGATTGTGAGTGAGATCTGGTCTGATCATATTTGATTGATTAGGGCTTGAGATCGGTAAGCTTCGATTGAGAGATTGGATGCTAGATCGATCAGATCAGAAGCATCAAGAGATTAACGGTCAGATCTGGAGCCTTAGGGTTTATTTGAGATCTAGACTAGATCATTGGCTTGATTGGTTCTTAAACCGAACCAATGTGAACCGGCTCATGAAATGAGCGCATGGTTCATGGGGAGAGGAGTTGGCGACATGTTCACTTAGCATGAACGTTGGAGTGAAGTGTGGTGGCTATTTTTAGTAACCACGATCTCCACTCGGAGATGTTGTTCACGACCGAATAGAGTGCTCTCTATTCTCGCCTCTCGCCCATATTCTCTCTCGACGTTTTCGTGTGTGGCGACGTCTTGAAGGTAGAGGAGGATTCAGCCAAGAGAAGGACATCTCTTCCATCCCTTTCACTCGATCAAGGACTCCAAGGAACCTTGCTAGCACAAGGAGCACCAAGGGATAAGCGCATCTTCATCTTGTGTGCGAGACTTTGGAGAAGAGGCGATTGCATCTTTACTTCCAAGGCGCCATCTTGAAATGGCATCGGTATGAATTTATTTTCATGCATATAAAGTTGATTATTTTACATGTATGAGATCCTATGAAACCCTAGTATCCGCTGCATATCTTACTTGCGCCACCATAGGGTTTTCGCCCCCCCTTTGGTTAGGGGAACCTTCATTCGACTCTTTGCTTCCAAGGCTCCATCCACCCATGGCTATGGTGAGATCTTCTCATGATCTTTCAATTAAAACAAAGTTGATTATATAGAACATGCGATCCTATAGAAACCCTAATTCCGCCCATGCAAGTACTTTGATTTGCGCATGCTTAGGGTTTCGCTCCCCCTTGAAGGGGACCCAACACTAGGTATAACAGTCAGGTTGGACTTGACTAGATTTTTCATATGTGGTGGTTCACATGATAAAATTTCTAGAGGTAGCCTCAAGAGGTTAGGGCTTTGTGTATCCAGCCCTCGCTGGACACAAAGTGCTTGAACGGTCTTGAGAAGGGGAATTGCCGAGTAGCAATTGGCCGGTGAGCCTACCTCAGGAAGGATGTGTCACCTTGTGCAGTACATTCCACCCTTGTAGGATGCAAGGCCGTGTACGAAATGAGGATCCCATCTCAGTAAGGAAGTTAGGCGACTTCTCGATCGATTTTTGAGGATTATCGATTCGAATAAAATAGTGAGAAACAATCATTTATAAAAGGCCAGAATAAATGATTGAATTGTGATACTGATCTGCTCTTATCTTTGTTGTAGATGGCTTCTACAAGCAATAATGATAGTAGACTGTAATTCCGTTCCCTCCTTGATTGAGAGAAGTTGAGTGGAGTTAACTTCAAGGACTGGTACCGTATTTGAGGATTATCCTCAAGCTCGAGGAAAAGCTATGTGTCCTTGGGCAGCCTTTTCCTGAACCCATCTCATCTATAGCCTTGTTGGCTGAAGATGATGCTTATAGGGTAGCTTGTCTAAAGCTAGCATGTCGCCTGTGTTGTGAAAGCAATATATTGAACTGATCATATTTTAGATATTCTAAAATAGCTCTTTAAAGGACAAGCTAGAATAGAAAGCTGTAACCTCTAAATTAACCTTATAATGCAAAGGAAAGCCTTAGGCCTTGTCCGACGCATTAATGATGAAAAGGGGTGTAGGAGATAAGGAGCTTGAGATTGATTGCTAGTGACCTCAAAACAAGGAGAAGAGAAGTAGCCCTTCGTCTTCTAGCTTAGGTAATTATGTTACCAAAGCTTAGTTGTCTATTTGGCACAAAAAGAGAGAGATTCCCCTACTTGGCACTGTGTAAAATTGGCAGTGGTACCGAAGATATGGGTTGAAGTCTATAAAAAAAAAGTGAGAGAAAAAAAAAGAGAGAATGACTCCTCTACTTGGCACTGTATAAAATTGACAGTGATACCGAAGATAAGAGTTGAAGTCTAAATAAAAAGTGGGTATCTATGTGGGTACATGCCATCAAAAACACAAAAAGAGATTTTGAGTGGAAAAAGATTGTGGAAATCCTATTCCTGTAAACAAAGTTATGGTATATTTAAACTGAAACTTGGATGAATTCATGAGACTGAGATTCTGTTTATTATGCGAGTTACGAAATTTTATTTAACCAAAGTTGTAAATCTTAAAGACTAATTCTAGAGGACGATGTGTTTATTTGAAATTTTGTGTAGAATTTGATGGAATATTTCATGAGTGATTATATTTTAGAAATTTATTTTTCATAAAAGAGCATATTTTTCATACTTAGCATTGTTCTTTATTCTATTTATTTGCTTGAGGACAAGCAAAATTTGAGCCTTATGTATTTGATGACACCACAATTTATAGTATATTTTTGTCATTTCATTGGTCTTTTTGTGTCATATTTATGATCTTTTGCTTGTTTTTAAGCCTTATTTGCCAAATATTACAAAATCTACTCTATTTCTTGTTTTTGTTGATTATCAGGTAAAAAATGTCATATTTTGATGGAATTTGAAAGATTTGAGCACACCAATGAATTCCAGACGTCGTGACGAAGCTGTCTGTCAATTTTTATACAAATCGGAGCAAGTTTGAAAAATACAACCCGGGTGTAATTTTTATTATGGCGGTAATTTTCTGCCCAGAATTACGGTAGTGCTGTAATATTTTTTATGGTGCCGTATTTTTGACCCAGAGTTCACAGAAACTTTGCTAAAATTACGGCAGTGCCATAATGAAAAACACGGCCGTCATTATAACCTAGAGATGCGATTTTTCTGGACTTTTTGAAGCCTGATTCTTGCGCGAACGATTTCTCGAGATCCAGAGCACCAAACTGAGATCCGAAAGAAGTTATAAACTCATCTCAACGAGGAGAAGACGAGGGGTGCAAAAGCCCTAATTTTTATCCACTTTCTAGAGAGAAATCAGAGGAGGCATCCTTAGGGCACGACCTCACGCCGAGAGGCATAGAGCCCACCTCAGGCTGCGATTTTTACAAGGTAGCTTTGCTTGGAGAAGGAGAGGATACCCTAGAAGTTTTAGAGTGAACAGAGATCAGACGGAGGAGAAATCAAGAAAAGAGCGGGCGCTAACACTATTCACTCATAAGATTACGGTTGTAATTTCCATTATAGCTGTTCTGTAAAGTTGTTTTTCCCTTTTCTCTTCGATTTCTAATCTTCTAACATTATGGTTTATTGTAACTCTTCTTCCATGCTAGCTTAGATATCTTTTGGGACACGGGGTGTAATTCCTTTAATTTTTTTAACTAGATAACTTTGATTTCGTCAGTATAATTTTATTCTGATAATTCTACTTATGTGATGATTGCCTATAATTCTCCATAGTTTTCTTATTAATCATGCATGTTTTAGTGTTTTCTCAATATGGACTGAAAGGTGATTTGCTTGAGAACTTAGAACCCTAAAATTGAATTTAGGAACTCACCGTAAGAAATTAGGTTAGTTCTTATTTCTTGATTTTAGAAGAATAATTGTCATGTTTGATAATTTGAATCTAGGATTGAGTTGTTTTATTAAACGTGAAGATCTTGTACGAAAGTGAGGATCAGAATGTTGGAGAACCTTAAGTAGAACCTTGGTTGAGACTCGGATGCACGAAAGTGATCCTTGAGATTCCACTTAAGATGATCAACTTAGGATTCGGATGCACGAAAGTGATCCTTGAGTTCTTTGATTGATGATTTACTTATTTTCAACATGGGATAGGTCTTGCACGAAAGCGAGGATCGGTCCCTTGTATGATTGTCTGCACGAAAGTGAGACAATCCCTTTATGAAGTAAATTATATCTTTATCTTGATAAAATTAGACTAACGACCTTTTATTCATATCTAGTCATTGAAATTAAAGTGGATGAAACCCTAGTCCGAATTTCTCTTTGATTTCGTATTCTTTCTACCATTTACTTGCATTATAATCGATTGCTTAGCTAGTGAGAATACAACTATTTGGTACTTAACACATAGATCTCTATGGGATCGATATTTTTTTTTACTTTGAAGTATCTGTGCACTTGCGGACACAACAAGTGCTAATATTCTTGAGAAAGTTTTTCTTTTGAAAAAGGCTAGTGGGAGGAAGTTTGACTTGGATGTAGTCCAAGGTCACCTATTTGACACACTTGGTCAAAGATGGAATCTGAGACAGTTATATAGGTTGTGGGTAACCAAAAGGCTCATAACACTCAAGCTGTACAGCTTGAATAGATTCGTTTAGTTTTGACTGATGGGTAATTCCTAACTCAATGCAGAGAATCTTCATCCGATGGTGCTTGAGTTCAATGGGAGCTTGATGACATCTTTGGTCTTGTATGTTGGGGACATACAGATCATCAGAGACAACATCCCGATTCTTTGCTTGGTGAAGAGATGATTGGGAAATGTCTTATGATGAATGACTTAGTGGACATCACCTATGGGGTAGGTGTGAGTGTTTTTGGATAAGTCCAAGAAACTTCAAGTGCTAAGTCAGATAACATACATCCATGATGGTATGTTATAGACCAGATGTGGTTTTGCCGAGGGCATAACCAATGGATACTAGGTCCAATCCAGGTGCATGGCACTGGATAAGGAGTGAAGAACACACTTAGGTTCTGTGTAGAACTAAGGGGTGGTTCTTGGTTACTAATGATAGGAAAAGCATTAGTGTATTCACTTGGCAGCTTGTTCCAGTTAGACCAGTGACAGTCTAGCTATTCCTGTAGTGGTGCTAGAAGCCTTGGGAGCTTCAGAGCAGGCTACTTGAATGCAGAGTATGCAAATGCTTTTGGGAAGTAGTGGTAGTTCTTTGTTGAACTTCGCAGGCGTACTCAGATGCTTATACCTTGTCTTGGGGATAGAGGTACTTAAGATATAGCAGAGATGAATACTGATACAATCGTGATAGGCCCATAGACTGATGCTCTGGCACAGCAGGAGCGTGGCAGGTAGTGCTTAGGACATGGTGTTGAGGTTGCTCAATGCAAGGTCCTAGTGCAAGTGAGAGATTGTCAGTGTTTATGCCCTAGGACCTTAGGATGGTCCATTGGGATATGTGCATCACATCTAGTTGATATATGAGTTATCCTAACATTGTCATTGTTATGGATGTTTGTACATCTGCGCATATGTACATTTGCATATACAATGTCCCTAAGAGATAGATTTTATCTAGTCTCTGTGTTTATCCCTGGTCGAAAATCATAGTGGATATGGGACAGCTATGATTCACTTGAGACTGGTATATGCGCTGGTTGAGCACGGGTTGCTAACACAGGCACATGAGTATGTCAAGGGAGATATACCAGATCGACCCACCGTGAGGATTCATCTCGGTGTCACGAGATGAATGTCACAGTAACAGAGTTATGCTTGTCCTAGACTTGAGGGCATTGGTATCACTATATAGTGACTGACGCACTTTGATACAACCTAACACTTCGCCGTAAAAGGAAAGTCATAACAGTTGTCATTGGGTGTGTCGTAAGCTACATGAGGGATTCAATGTGCCAATAGAGGATTTGCCCCTTCCCTGCGGGGAAGCTTGATTGTCCATGGTGCCCTTCTATAGATGACTGGAAGTGTATGGCCATACCCAAATGAGAACCTGATTTAGTCATGCCATAATATTGGGATTAACAAGTGTGACACACTTGCCCAATCTGGACATCAGTAGGCAAAAAGACAAAGTTGTACTTGTACTTTGTCGTAGTTTTAGGGGATGTCGATGATGATATCATTCTGATGACTTGGGTAGCAATGATGTACTGCTATGTGCCACTCATTGCTTGTGATGATTTAGTCATCATTGCCAATGTCTGAAGAACCTACAGGGAACTAATGCATTGAGTCTTTTGCAGAGGAGATGATATTTTATTTTAGTTCATGTTTGACCACTAGTGACTCTAGTGGACCACGTTTGACCTTTGTTGACCTGTGTTGTCAAAATGAGTCAAACAAGGGTCTTGGTGCAAGTTTGGACTTGACACTTTAGTCACATGAATAAAATAACAAGAGAAATTTTCTCTTGGCTAATTAGTAGGCTTGGGCGCAATTAATAGCGTCTGCGGGAATTCGAACCTGTGATGCTGATCTGGTTAATTGTGAATAGGCGCCTATACATTATCCCACATGGGAAAAATCTCCATAGTGTGTCTGGCTCTGCTATTATAAATAGAGAGGCCCACCCGGGAGATTTTTGCACCAAACTCTTCTCTTGTCTCTTATTGTCACCTCCCTTCTGCTGCTTGGTGAGAGGGTCTTGGAGGTGACGACAATAAAAAGTTTTTCTGCATCAAGGGTTAGGACAAGTGGTAGTGCTACCGACTCCTTGTCGCCAACATTCCCTATTCTCCTTGGCATTGACGCAAGTTGAGAAGATCAAGAGGCGTGGATCTTCTCTCCCGAAGCTAGCACGTGCATGGAGCAGAGGGATCTCAAGACAGTCCGTGTGTGCACGATTGTAGAGGATAGACACTTGTGCGTCTTCATCATCGACTACTTCTAAAGTTGCTTGATAAGGTATTACTCTTCACATCCTTCGGTTTTCTCTCGTAAGGGATCCTAGTGTTTCTGGAATTCTGTTTCGGACTTCCGCTTCCGCTGTGTTTTAAAGTTTTATGAGGGCCGGAGATTCCCAACACAACCATGATGGGGGACCGGGACCAGCTCCGAGGAGGTCCACTAGGGTCCGAAGGAATCCTCTTAGGTATGGGTTTTCTTCCTAGGATCCTACTTTCCTTTTTTGCATTGCATCACATCATGATAGGTTAGATCCACCCCCAATCTAACATGTAGTTACATGTAGGTTTACTTTTCCTGTTTGAATAAAATGTCACATCATGATAGGATAGAAGCATAGCACGTGTAATGCATCTACAATACATAGGCAAAATTTAGCTCACCATTCACTCACCAAGTGAGCTCCAAAGTTGGAAATTCAGCTTTAACTCAGTTCAGCTATTACCACTTGAAGACTTGAGTTAAAGGGGCTTCATAAATCCTCAACTCCCTTGCCAAATCAAGCTTTGGGCACCCACATCAACAAGGAATTCAGCCACAAAGACAAGATCCACAAATCAAAGAATCAAGCAATTGGCGCTCAACACTAGGGGAAAGAATTCAAATTCCTCTCCACAAATGGAAGCCCCATCCAATAACAATCGCCCACTCTTATTCTCAGCTTTTGCGCCAAGCCTTTGGAGCTAAGAAATGTTCAAAAACTTACCATGGAGGAGCCGTCCAAAGAAGGAAACATGACCAAGAGCTTGTGCGCCAATGCCTTGTATTTCATTTGTATTAATGCTAAATTTTCCTTTCCAAACTTTGCATATGTGCCTAGGGGAAAAAATACACATGTACCCCTGATTGCTTTGCCTATATATTGTAGCCTTCATGGCATCATATGCATATTTGATGAAATAAACTTGTCGAGTAGTTTCTAGCAATAGCTCTAGGTGCTTGTGTCACCAAGTCTTCCTCTCTTCTTCTTTCACATCCACTTCTTCCACCTTAGCCGAGAACCTCCTCCCTTCCATGTAGTAGCCGAAAGTCCATTTTTAATAAGCACTTGGTGGAGATCTTCATTGAGACCGAGACTCATGATCAAGAAATCCTTTGAGGCTGAGAATCACCATGAAGAAGGACCACTCTAAGTTAAGTGTTCTCATCACCTTTTGTGGTTCTCTTTCCCTTCTTCTAAAGTTCAAATTCTACACTAAGTTTCGGCTCTTGTAGGAAGAAGGTGCTTGGCTTTGGAGTTCCCTTGGGCGCACTCTCTTCCTCCCCTTTACTAGATAGTCTTGTTGCTTGTCTAGGCAAGAGAACTTGGAGGCTTAACCTCCCTCTTGCACCTTTGCTTTGTAAAGTTTTAATATTCTTAATCAACACTCCCACGCCTGTGTGGTTTGCTGTATTGCCTGTGTGTAACCAACACCTTCCATCAGGGTTGGACCGGTGAAGAACAAGAAGGCGACCCCTTCTATTCTCAAGGGGTCCACTGTAAGTCCTCTTTAATATTTCAGTCTTTAACTTTCGCAATTTCATTTCTGCAAGTAGATTAATTTGGGTTTTCTATATAAAACTACAAAAAAGACAATCTTATTTTCAAATCCGTTAGTTTAAGTTCGGTTTTTCTTAATATTTCTACTACAAAACTTTTTTTAAAAAAATCTGTTGTTTGCATGTTCTGTGTTTTTAGCCCAAATCAAACCACAAAGATAAAGGGATGGAACCTGAGCCACCTGCACCAGTTGCTGGGCAACCTGAGGCTCAGACACAGGTCCCACATAGGTCCGAGAGGATTTGTCATGCTCCTGAGAGGGATGGGTCATTGCCAACCCAAAACGATGGGATCTTCATCATTGAGGATGAGCCCAGGACCTATGATGAGGCGGTCTCTGGACCGGACTCCGAGAGATGGCTTGAGGCCATACGATTTGAGATGGATTCCATGTTGGCTAACAAAGCTGGGATTTGATTGAGCTGCCTAATGGGGCAAAACCCATAGGGTGTAAATGGGTCTTCAAGAGGAAGACTGACATAGATGGCAACATAGTTAACTATAAGGGTAGACTAACATGGAACCATGGTCTAATCAAAGGTTCAAACACATACTTAGGATATTTCACCTGATTAGGGAGATCATTGACCGAGGTAATGTCAAGATTAGCAGAGTTGACACAGAGAACAATCTAGCAGAATCACTGACCTAGGCTTTGGGGCAGCAGAAGCAAGATGGTCATGCCAGGGATATGGGGTTGAGGTTCCTCAACCTCTAGGTCTTAATGCAAGTGGGAGATTGTTGGTGTATATGCCCTGAGACCTAGTATTGGTTTACTACTGTGCAACTTGACATTGATATTTCTTATATATCATTCTGGCATTGTCATTATTATGTCTTGTTTACATTTGCAATTGTGAACTAGCGTAATAATGTCCTTGGAGAAAGATTGGATCTGTGCTCAAACTATTGTCCCCAGTCAATGTACCTTAGTGGATATGGGACAGTTATAGTACATGTGAGGCTGGTATATGGGCTAGTTAGGCATGTGGTGCTAGCGTAGAGATATGGGTATATCAATGTTGGATATACTGGACCGACCCGCTGTGAAGCTATGACTTGGTGTCATGAGTTATCCACACAAGTGACAGGAGATGCATTGATCCCTTAACTTGAGGTCATTGACTATTCTACATGGTTAGGGATATGCTTTGATACAACCTAATACCTCGCCATAGTTGGGAGGTAATAACGGTTGTTATTGAGCATGTCACGACCCATACGAGAAGGTCAATGGACAGATAGAGGATTTGCTCCTTCCTGAGGGAAGCTTGATATCCACAGGGCCCCCTTATAATTCTGACTGAAAGTGTATGGCCATACCCAGGTGAGAACCTGATTTAGTCATGATCATGCGATATCAGTTCTAAAACAAGTAGTGACACTAATGCAGAAGCAAACGGGCCCATGAACATACTAGAGGATGGCCCAATCCCTCCAGAAGACACTTGGGGAGATTCCCCAGGGCCCCAGGAATTTTCCCTGGAATTCACACCTCTGTCAGAGTTACCCAGACCCTGGCATGGCCAGACAGTTCGCCCTGTCATGGCCATGACACGGTCGCCTGCATATGCGAACGCTGAGCACGGGCGTGATCCTAGTCACGGGCAAGCCGTGCCCGATTCTGTGGATTTCAGTAACTCCCATCACGGCCGTGCCCCTGGTCACGGGCAAGCCATGCCCGGCTCTGTGGAATTCGGTCACACCGAACACGGGCATGCTCTTGGTCACGGGCAAGCCGTGCCCGGCTCTGTGGATTTTGGCCACACTGAACACGGGCGTGCTCCTAGTCACGGGCAAGCCATCAACTTAGAATTCGGATGATTGATGATTTACTTATCTTTAGCGTTGGGATAGATCTTGTGCGAAAGCGAGGATTGATCCTTGCATGATTGTCTGCACAAAAGTGAGATGATCCCTTTATGAAGTAAATTAAGTCTTTATCATGATAAAATTAGTCTGACGACCTTTTATTTAAATCTAGTCATTAGAATTAAGGAGAATGAAACCCTAGTCCCAATGTTTCTCTCTGATTATCTGATTTCGTGTGTTTTCCATCATTGCTTTGCTATTATTCGGTTACTTAGCTAGTAAAAACACAACTATTTGGTACTTAACAATAAGGTCTCTGTAGGATTGATATTTTTCTTTATTACTTTGAGTATCCGTGAACTTGCGGACACTACAAGTTTAGGGACAACAAGTTTTTGGAGCCTTGTAAGGGAGTGACAATAGCCCTGTGCGCCAACACTTAGGTTTTAGCCGCGACACCTTAAATAAGTCTATCTACTTGTATTTATAAGTGTGTCCTTTCGGATTACATCAAGTTTTTGGCGCCGTTGCCGGGGACCTTAGTTTTGTTAATATCAAAATAGTTGTTAGTATTGCTAGACTAGGTTTTATTTGTTTTAGATTTAACTTAGTTTTTTTTTTGTTTTTGCAGGTTTTGGATTTTTAGAAGTTGTGACAGAACTGAGAATTTCTAAAATTTGTGAATTTACTTGTGTTTTAGATATTCTATTTTTTTATATATTCTGATAAAAAATAATAATTTGATTGATTAGTGTTGGATTATCTTTCTGTTCTTGATAGATTTGATAAATATGTCTTTTCATCACAATTCATGGGCATCTCAAAGAAGTAAGGTATACCTGCCACAAGGTAAGCATGAAGATGATTCACGATACACTCTTGCAGACATATTGAAATTACACTCTATTCCTTCTACTAGATGTAATTTTTGTAAATGCAATGATCATTACGCTTCTGATTGTCAATTTAGAAATCATGCAAATCCCAATGCACCATGGTACCAAAATGATCAATATTCTTTTTATGATGATTGCTCAAACAATGTTTCTGAACCATACCTTGAGAAAACTGAAAAATCTAGTTTAGGGGTAATGTTTGAAAAATTCATGTCAAATCAAAATCAAATCATGACAAATAGAAGTAAGGAAATTGAAGATCTTAAGGGAATAATTGGTCAACTTGCTTCTCAAGTAGAATATTTAACTGCTAATTCTGAAATTTTAGAAGCCCAGTTAGCACAACAAGACTGTTTGTTTGAGTTTGATTTGAAAACTGAGAAAATTGATTTAGAAAATCCCCCCTCTGATTATGATTATTTTGAGATTGAGCCTTATGTGTTTATTAATGACTCTTACTCTGATGACTGTAAATTTGATTTATCTGATAATTTATTTGTTGAAAAGATTGAAAAAATTGATTCTGAAAAATCTACTCTTGATTCTAGTAATAGTTATGATATTGATTATTTTGATGAAAACTTATTTATGGTTAAATCTGTTGAGATTGATAAAGGTTTAAAATCTACAGACATTGATTGAACCCCACTTTGATTTTGGTGATATTGTTGAAATTAGTGATAAATCTTGTGTGGTCAACTCTGATTCTATTAATTCTGTTGTGAACATTGACAAATCTCATTATGATTTTTTGGATGATTCTGATTTTGATTCTTCTGATGATGAATTATTTGTGGAAAGGTATGAGGGGACTGATTTTGAAAAATCTCACTTTGATCTTGATAATGATTTTGGAATTGATAAATTATTTGAAGAAGTGCATGAGGAACTTGAATATGATTTGAATTTTAAAAACACTAATGGATCTCATTCTGATGTTGTGCGCATATCCACTATTTACTCTTCTGATTTTATTGAAAATTTATGTTTCATTGAGGAATCTTATGTGAGAAAGAAAAATTATTTTGATGATACAATGCTTATATCTTTTGATCAAAGTCCTATAGCCATTGAAAATATAAATTTGAAGAAAGGACTTACGATTTTGCGTACTAACAAATATAGGAAGATCATTGAAAATCTTAATTTTGATTTCTGCATATTTAAGAAAGCCACGGTGATTGTAATTTACATGAAATTCGGGATATTTAGATTAGTGGCTAAACTTTTTGGACAGCGGAAAAGAAAGAAATTGCATGCTATTTACTTTGGAACTGATTCACCTGCTTCACCATGATTTTTGAGTTTTGGTCAAGCTAATGACCTAAAATTAGCGCTTCTTGAGAGGCAACCCAAGCACTCTTAACTTAGCTTAGTTTCTTTTATTTTAGTTTATTTTTAGAATTAATTTTTCTTTTCGTTTTGCAGGGGAAATAAAATTTTGTGAATAATACGGCACTGCCGTAATCTACTTTACGGTGCCGTAATCATGATCTGAGTTCATCTCGAGAGTTTTAGTCTATTACGGTAGTACCGTATTGGTTTTTACGGTACCGTATTTCTGGATATTTTTGACCCGAGATTTTTTGTGTACATTACGGCACTGCCGTAAAGAACATTACGCCCGTAATTTTTGAACTGCTTTCTACTTATCCGAGTAGGTGTTTTCTCGCTGCGATTTTAAGAATCTGGGTCACGAAAATTTTTGATCTTCAGCACCATCATGAAGTACTCATCTTTGTCTATCATCTGGATATTTTTTCTGAATTTTAAAGTCCATGGATCATTCTAAAACACATAGCATCTTTTCGATTCTGATTAATTTCTGCAGCATTTTTTTTACTCTTCTAGTTAGCACTTTTGCTGCAAGTTTTTAAGATGCTTAAATAACTTGAAACCTAGATTTTTCGCATGGTATATGAAGAACATGTGTCGTTCTATCTCATGGATAAATTTTTTCATGAAAATATTTTCTGATCATTTTAGGACACATGACAACTTTTTGAATCTGATTTAACTTTTGTGCAGTTTTTGTAGTTTTGTAATCTGAGTAGCCTTCTTTTTGATGATACCCTAAATTCCTGACAGATTTTGATCCTTTAATTTTCATACGTCTGAAAAGAACATATCTTATTCTTCAACTTGGTTCTGTCCATTTTCTATTTGGATCATTAAATTTTATTCTAGAGTATGGCTACTTTTCATAAAAAATTCAAAAACTACTTGGTTTGTTTTCTACTTGTTATTGGTTCTTTTGACTCCAGAATCAGAAATCTTCAATAGCAATTACCCTCCACCTCTTGTGGAGCATCACCAGCGGCTTCTTGCTTCTTTTGCTGCCTCTTATTATATTGATTTTATTTATTTTTGCAGCAGAATCTTCATTAGTGACTGATTTTCTATGTAGCATTATCTCTTGCATCCACCGGCCGACGATCTCACCTCCAGGGCTGTAGTCTCTAGCAGGCCACTAGAGATTACTCACTCTACTGTCGGCACCATCATCATCATCGCTAGCAGCTTTTCAGCTAGCCTCTGTTCCGCCTCTGCTTCTTGCCTGCTCGACTCTTTCCACCAGGACTCCTCTAGACCATTGATGATATCTTTGATTCTTCTTTGAGACAATTATTTTTAGAGACTATTTTTAGACTGAGCCTTATGTACCTTAAATTGTGCAGGTAAAATGTTTTAAGAGGCACACCTTTGGACTTTGCAGCATCTGCCCCGACACTATTTTTGGTCTGAGCCTTATGTATTTTCGGTCAGAGCTTGTCATATAGTTTTGTGAGTATTGCTTACACTTTTTTTGTGATTATTTGATTTGATATGATTATCTACACTTTTCTTCTCCTCAAAATTCTATCACTTTACACCCTTTGCATTGTTTGAGCCTTATGTGATTACACAGACCTATCACTTACATCTTTTGACTATATGAGTTTGATGCTTCACACTTTTTGCATTGATATTGATATTTTTTTTTTGTTAAAATTTTTATGACTTGAATCCATGTGATGAGAGGTGTGTGGATTTTTCTGTGATGATCAATGTGTTCATGACTGTGATTAGGATTAGACCTATTATGTTGAGTTTATTTCTCTAATATATATCTACTTTTGGAATTTTTCATTAATTGATGAATGAAATTTTGGGTAGATATATTATTTGATGAATTTGGTTTAAAAGTGAAACTACTTCTTTGAATAAAACTAGCATATGAGTATGATTTTTGAATTGATGTTGATTGATTAATTTAGTTGATATTCATGCTATTTGTTATTTGTTGGGAAGAAAGATTCCTTGATCCAAATAAAGTGAGGACTCCCTTACTTGGCACTGTGTAAAATTGACAGTGGTATTGAAGGACATGAGTTGAAGTATAAAAAAAGGAGAGAAAAAGAAAAAGCATGTGTCTATGTGGGTGCATGTCATGAGAGGGATCGATCTACATTAACTCCGCTATCTTTGATAAAAATCTTCCTACTAAAAAGATATGAGTTCTATTACATTGATTATGTGATCAGTGTACTCTAACTTCATCACCAGAAAAAAAAAGTGATAATTGAATTAGAGAATGTGGACGATACAAAAATAGAAACAAAAAGGGAATAAAAAAAATTGTGCGTGGAAAAAGATCTTGGAAATCCTATTTCTGTAAACAAAAGTTGATAGTTATGAATTGAAGCTAGATGAAATCTTGAGATTGATATTCTACTTATTGTATGAGTTGCGAAATTTTATTTTATTAAGTTGTGAATCTTGAGAATTGAATTCAAAGGGTGATGTGTCTATTTGAAATTTTATGAAGCAATTGGTGTGATTTTTCATTAGTGATTGTATTTTAGAAATTTATTATTCATGAGAAAGTCTATGCCGATGATCTATTTTCGATTTTTGCTTGAGGACAAGCCAAGTTTGAGCCTTATGTATTATGGTTTTCCGACGACTCGATCCTCACTTTCGTGCAAGATCAAATCAAGTCTAATACAATAACTCGACCCTAAATTCATGTTATTATCATGGCAATTAAATCACTAAAATCAAATAATAAGAACTAGCCTAAGAGAGTTCCTAACATGCAATTCTAGGGTTCCAAGTTCTCAAGCAAATCACCTTTCGGTCCTTATTGCGAAAACTCTAAAACATGAATAATAACATCAATCTATGGAGAATCAAAGTACAATCAATCACATTTGTAGAATTATCATTACAAAGATTATTCTGACAAAAGAAAAGATTATCTAATCATTATAAATCAAAGGGGATTACACCCCATGTCCCAAAGATGTTTAAGCTTGCATGGAAGAAGAAATACAACAAGTCATAGTTTAGAACGATCAGAAAACGAAAAGAAGGGAGAAACAACGTTACAACACGGCTGTAATAGAAATTATAGCCGTAATTATGCGAGTGAACAATGCCGACGCCGCTCTTTCATTGATTTCTCCTCCAATCGAACTCCTCTTGCTCTGAAACTTCTGGGCTGTTGTCTCCTCCTCCAAATGAAGCTTCTGTGTGAAAATCATGGCCTGAGGTGTCCTCTACGCCTCTCGGCACGAGGGCAAACCCTAAGCGCCTCTCTGACAATTGCTCTCTCAAATATGGATAAAAATTCCTTCTTCCACTTCGTGTGTCATCTCCTCTTAAAGACAAGTTCGCCGCATCTTTCAGATCTTAATTTGGACTTCTAGATCAAAAGTTATGGTCCGCACATGATTCGGGCCTGTAAAACTCGCGTTTTTAAATTGTAATTACGGCCGTAATGGATATTACGGCCGTGCCGTAATTTTGGCTATGTGAAGTATTTGTCAAGATATCGGCCCGTAAAAATGTTTACGGCCGTGCCATATTTATTTCTGTATGTTTCTGGACCAAAATATGGCCCGTAAAGATCATTACGGCAGTGCCGTAATCTCTGAAATCTCTCGGGTGGGAAATCATCTAGCATTACGGCATCGTAAAGATTGTTACGGCAGTGCCGTAATCTCATGAAATTTTCTAGTCGAAATCTTCTCAAATTACGGCACCTCTCAGGGATTACGGTTGTACCGTAATTCTGTGGTGTAATTATGGTACTGTAAAATCCATTACGGGGGTGTCGTAATTTCCTCTGAAGCTCGGATTCTTCTGAAATTTGACATGTGATGTAGGGGGGGGGGGGGGGGGGCAACACAGAACAAAAGTACATGCAAACAACGCGTTTGTAAAAAAATAGTTTTTTTTTTTTGTATTTTATAATAAAAACCGAAATTACTGCTAACGGAGTTGGAAAATATTTTTTTTGGTATTTGATAAGTAGAGAAACCGAAACTAATTTACTTTAACTACAAATTTGAAAGACACTTAAAACTATGAAACGAAATTACTAGGAGAAATACTCACAGTGCGATCCTTGAGAATGGAAGGATCGTGACGTCCCGGTCTTCAACGGTCCTACTCTGATGGAAGGAGTTGCATCATTACAAGCATACACAGACAAACGAGATCCGCACATATCACGGATTCATATTACAAAACAAGGACTAAGGGGGAGGTTAAGCCTCACAAGTTCCCTTAACACTTTAACTAAAGAGAGTGGGGAGAAGAGGGAAGAAGAGATGGCGTCAAGAAGATCTTCCAATCCTTGTTTTCCTACAACAAGATCTTTGATTAGTGTAGAAACAAGTTCTAGAAAACAAAGAAGAGAAAGGGGGAAAGAACTTAGCCGATTAGAGTTTTGGTGATGTTGCTCTTCATGCTAGCCGACAGTGAAAGATCCATTGGAGGCCTTTGATGTTGCCGAGATCAAAGGATGAGGATCTCCCTTAGAGTCTCGCCAAGATGCAAGTCCTTCAAAGGTGGATGCGTTGAAGGCTTGAGAAGAAGGGGAAGAAGGGAAAGGGCTCGGCCCTTTGGAGGAGAGGGGAGATAGAATAACTTAGGTGACACAAGCACCAATGCTAACACAAGAATTTTTCTTCTAGGCAACTAATTCGACAAGAGAAGAGTGTTACAATTTATAGGCTCATCAAGCCATGGGCAAGGGTGACAATTCACCCTAGGCGCAATCACAAAGTTTATGGAAGACATTAATGCACAATTAAAACATTTCCTTGATCAAATTTGAATTTTGAATTCCTTGCTTTGGTGGAGCTTCTTTGTGGCCGAATTCTCTCAAGCTCCTTCCTTGTTTGCTTGGATGAAAGGGGCGCCCATATTTTGAATTTTGAAAGCCTTCCTTCAAGAGCTTGGGCGGCTAGAGTTTTCCATAGTTGATTCCACAAATTGGGGATCTAGATGGTGATCCCTTGATTTGTGGATCTTGATTGATCTTTGATTGCTAGGCGCATTGAAGGCTCCTCCTTTGGTAAGTTTGTGGCTGATTCTTCAATTTCGAATTATCCCCCTTATTAGGTGGCGCCTTGGGTTGTTTTGGAAGGTGAAGTTGCATTCAATTCAAGCTCCTTCAACTTGATGTCTTTAGTCAAGTGTTGAAGTGCTTCTTTCCATTTTTGTAGCTTCACTTTGAGTGACTTAGTTTGAGCTTCCTAGCTTCCCTTGAGCTGGGCTTTAACCTGCCCAATTATTGACACAAAAACCAGTAGACTATTCTAGGAGATAATGCATGACCATATAAGGAAACTATAGGGTGCCCTAAGGCTTATTCAAAGCATAGTGCAAATAAGGAAAGAGGGTGGCCTAGGAGGGAAGGCCATATCTGATGGGCTTCCTCCTAACCCTTCCTGACCTTCTAGGGGCAGGGTTGGTCTCTCCATCATTTCTCCCCGGGTGGGAAGAATTCTCCTCTGGAGAATTATCCTTGTACCCTTGGAGTAATTCTGGAGCGGCCTGTGCCAACTCACTTTTGGGAAGCCAAGCCTCCTCACCTGACGTAAACTTAACATGATAGAATACTTGTACCTCGTCCGGGGTGAGTCGGGTCTGATCTTCAAGTATGCTCTGTGGCTCGAGCCTGTCAGTTAATTCCTCGATGAGTACTGGCTCCTCATAGTGTGTGAGATCCTCCACGTTGACAGTGGTGGGGATCCCCAAATCCGGTGGTAGATCCAAGATGTAAGCATTATCGTTGATCTTGTCCACAATGGTGAAGGGTCCGAGTCCCTTTGCGTCCAACTTGCGGCCAGATCCATGGATGCGCTCCTCCCTGACCCGCAGTATAACCTGTTCACCTACAGAAAATTTCCTTTCTCGGCGTTTCTTGTTAGCACCCTTTCGATAGGAATTAACAGCATCAAGTATTTGGCAATGTATTTCGTGATGCAAATGAGACATGTGAGTGGCAAAATCTTTAGCAGACATAGAAATATGAGAGTGCCTAGGTAGAGGAAATAAATCAACAGGTTTTCTTGGTTGGTACCCTAAATTTGCTTGAAAAGGGGACAATCCTGTAGTTTTATTGACAACACTATTGTAAGAGAACTCGGCAATGGGCAATAGCTTGTCCCATGTGCCTGGGTGTTCTCCTACCAAACTCCTCAAAATGCTCCCAAGTGATCGGTTGACCACTTCGGTTTGCCCATCCGTCTGAGGATGATAGGCCGTGGAGAATTTGAGTTTGGTTCCCAACATAGCCCACAGGGTTTTCCAGAAATGTCCCACAAACCTGGAATCCCTATCAGAAACTATAGTCAAAGGGGTACCTCTATGTTTAACAACCTCTTTAAAGAACAACCTAGCTACGTGTGATGCATCAGTAGTTTTGTAGCAAGGTATAAAGTGTGCCATCTTGGTAAACCTATCCACTACAACAAAAATAGAGTCATGTTTGGAGGGAGTCCTTGGTAAACCTAAGATGAAATCCATGCTAAGGTCCTGCCAGGGTGCTTGAGGAATGGGTAGGGGGGTGTACAGACCAAAGTTATGTTTCTGGGTTTTTCTTGTCTGACAGGTCCTACAATGTTTGACAACCTTAGCTACATCCCTGTAGAGGTTCGGCCAGAAGAACCGTTCCTCCACTAAGGCCTGAGTTTTGTCCCGACCATGGTGCCCGGCAGACCCTCCTCCGTGGATCTCCCAAACAAGGAAGTCTCGGATTGAGGTCTTGGGGACACATAGCTTTGGCCCAAGAAACAAAAACTCATCCCTTAGGGTATAGAGGGGATGACTCAAAGGGTCTATGCTAAGCTCAGAATATATGCTAGAAAAATCAGGACATTCTAAATACTCATGCTTCATGCGATCAAATCCAACTACTTCAACAGATAATTTTTGCACAAGTAAAGTTACTCTACTTAAAGCATCAGCAACTTTATTTTCAATCCCAGATTTATGTTTCAAAACAAAGGTGTACTGTTGAAGGTATTCTACCCATTTAGCATGTCTAGCATTTAATTTCTTTTGAGCACTTAGAAAAGATAAAGCCTGGTGGTCACTATTCAAAATAAATTCATTGTGTATTAGGTAGTGTCTCTAGTGCCTTAAAGATTGAACTACAGCATAGAATTCCTTATCATAGGTGGTATATCTTTGTTTGGCCTCATTTAATTTCTCACTAAAGTAGGCTATGGGATGACCTTCCTGACTAAGGGTACCTCCTATTCCTACTCCTGAGGCATCACAGTCCACTATAAAAACCTTGGAGAAGTCAGGTAGTCTTAGAACTGGAGCAGTGGTCATTCTAGCTTTAAGCTCCTCAAAGGCTCTACTAGCAGACTTAGGCCAACTAAACTCACCTAGTTTCATACAATTGGTGATAGGGGCTACTATGGTGCTAAAGTTTCTAATGAATCTTCTATAGAAGGCAGCTAGACCATGGAAGCTCCTAATCTCAGTCAAAGTTTTGGGTTCAGGCCAGTCTAAGATGGCTTGGATCTTGCTAGGGTCAGCTTGAAGTCCTTGGTCAGACACTATGAATCCTAGGAAGACAACCCTAGGGGAGAGGAAAGAACACTTCTTCAGGTTAAGATATAACTTTTCTTCCTTGAGTAAATCTAGGGTTTTCCTAAGGTGTTCCATGTGTTCTTCTCGGGTCTTGCTATAGATTAGGATGTCATCGAAGTAAACTACTAAGAATCTTCCTATATAAGGCTTCAGGACTTGGTTCATCAATCTCATAAAAGTTGAAGGGGCATTAGAAAGACCAAAGGGCATGACTAACCATTCATACAAACCATCCTTAGTCTTAAAAGCTGTTTTCCACTCATCCCCAAGTCTTATCCTAACTTGGTGGTATCCACTTCTAAGATCTAGCTTGCTAAACCACTTGGAACCTACCAGCATGTCAAGCAGGTCATCTAATCTTGGGATGGGAAATCTATACTTGATGGTTATCCTGTTCATTGCCCTACAGTCTATACACATGCGCCAGCTTCCATCCTTCTTTGGGGTAAGAAGGGCGGGGACTGCACATGGGCTAAGGCTTTCCCTAATGAAACCCTTGTCTAAAAGTTCATCTACTTGCCTCTTGAGCTCTTGATGCTCAGTGGGGTTCATCCTATAGTGGGGCAAGTGTGGGAGAGTAGAACCTGGGACTAGGTCTATAGCATGTTGGATGTCTCTAAGGGGAGGTAATCCATTGGGAAGTTCATCTCTAGTGAGCTCAGAGTACCCTGAGAGTAGGGTCTCAACTTCTAGGGGTATAGGTGACTCCTCATCTAAGTTGGTTTCCTTAATGACTAGGGAGTACACTTGCTTGGACTCTAAGCAGTCCTGGGTAAAGGCATGGGGCCTTATGAGTTGGATGGTGGGTTTAGGTTCCTTAGATTCCTCTATCCTACCCTTATTGGTGGAAGCCTTAAGTTCCTTAGGCATAGAAGGCTTCAGTTTGATCTTTTGCCCATCATGACTAAAGACATAGGTGTTAGTCCGACCGTAGTGGATAACATCCATGTCAAATAACCACGGGCGACCGAGTAAGACTTGGGCGACATCCATGGTTATGACGTCACACCAAATCTTGCCTTGGTAGACGGCAAACTGAAGGGGCACTAAGCACCTATGGGTGACTGGGACACTAGACTGATTGACCCAGGATATACTATAGGGATTAGGGTGCGGTTCTGCCTTAAGGTTGAATTTCACTAAGGCTGTGTGAGAGACTGCGTTTAAACTACTTCCCCCATCTATCACTACTTTGCACATGTTGCCATTGCATTTCGTGTAGGTGTGGAAAATACTGGTCCTACGCCAGTCCTCAGTTGGGGTAGGTTTAATCAGGGTGCACCTAACCACTCCTAAGGTGTCTTGGGTTTGCTATTCCCCACTATCATAGATTAACTCTTCACAAACCATACATCCAGAGTCAGGGTTATGGGTTTCTTCATGATTCTCCTCATAAGTTTCCTCGCGTTTCTCTTCACCTAAGTACATGACTCTTTTCGGGCAGTCTTTCATATAGTGTCCTACTTGGCGGCAAGCATGGCAAGTGACTCTGGGTTCTTGGACAGTCCTAGGAGGTGTTGATGTGGTGGCTTTGGGTTGGGAGCTGGAGGGGTTAGATGTAGATGCTTTAGGATAAGTTTTAGGGGAACTAAACTCTCTCCTGAAGGCTCTCTTTAGGTTTTCCTCTACTTCTAAGGCTCTTTGGTAGGCAGTTTCTACAGAGTCTATGTGGTAGTAGGTCATCCCCCTTTTGATCTCAGACCTAAGCCCATTCTTATACCTGCTAAGGGTGACATGGGGTGATTCATGCATACCACTCCTAAGTAGGAGTTCATCAAACTTGGTTGTGTAGTCAGTAATGGTGAGGTTTCCTTGTACTAGACCTATGGTTTGATCAACTAACTTGGTCTGATAATAGGGTGGGACATATTTTTCCTTAAGCTTTTGATACATCTCATCCCATCTTTCAATAGGTGGACGACCAAGATTCTCAAGGCTCCTTTCCACATTTGTCCAGTACAGTCTAGCAGTACCCTCTAAAAGACAACGGGTGAACCTAACTTTGGAGTGCTCAGGCATTAGGCTCCAGTCAAAATATTGCTCAAGTTTGACAGCCCAATCTAGGAATTCTCTAGGATCAAGGGAGCCACTAAAGGTTGGAGGTGTGAGTTTGATGTTGCGGTGCACATCATCCTCCCTAGGTCTTTGATAAGGTCGAGCATGTGGCTCTTCCCATTTAGGTTCTTGGACTCTCCTATTATGGTTCCTATTGTTTTGGAGATGTTCACCTAGGATGGGTTCACTTGAGGGCCGACTAGGGGGTCTATCATCCCTAAGATTTTCAGGATTTGGGAGTCTAGCTCTAATATCTCTAAGTTCCTCTTGGAAGGTCGCCATCATATTAAAGAGTCTAGCCATGTCATTAGGTTCATTTTGTCTAGTAATATCATTGGGTTCAAGGTGATTATTATAATTTGCTCCCGATCTAGTAGTCATGGTCAAAGATAGTTTTGAAAGAAATTAGTTTTGAAAATAAGGCTCCTAAAAATGATATATTAGATAATAGCCTTTTATGAGATCAACTTCTTTCAAACACCTAGGTCCAAGAAAGTCTTAGAATTTGAAAATTAGTTTTTAGGCTAAAATCTATTCTAAGAGTCTGCTCTGATACCAACTGATGTAGGGGGGGGGGGGGGGGGGAGGGGGGCAACACAGAACAAAAGTACATGCAAACAACGCGTTTGTAAAAAAATAGTTTTTTTTTTGTATTTTATAATAAAAACTGAAATTACTGCTAACGGAGTTGGAAAATATTTTTTTTGGTATTTGATAAGTAGAGAAACCGAAACTAATTTACTTTAACTACAAATTTGAAAGACACTTAAAACTATGAAACGAAATTACTAGGAGAAATACTCACAGTGCGATCCTTGAGAATGGAAGGATCGTGACGTCCCGGTCTTCAACGGTCCTACTCTGATGGAAGGAGTTGCATCATTACAAGCATACACAGACAAACGAGATCCGCACATATCACGGATTCATATTACAAAACAAAGACTAAGGGGGAGGTTAAGCCTCACAAGTTCCCTTAACACTTTAACTAAAGAGAGTGGGGAGAAGAGGGAAGAAGAGATGGCGTCAAGAAGATCTTCCAATCCTTGTTTTCCTACAACAAGATCTTTGATTAGTGTAGAAACAAGTTCTAGAAAACAAAGAAGAGAAAGGGGGAAAGAACTTAGCCGATTAGAGTTTTGGTGATGTTGCTCTTCATGTTAGCCGAGAGTGAAAGATCCATTGGAGGCCTTTGATGTTGCCGAGATCAAAGGATGAGGATCTCCCTTAGAGTCTCGCCAAGATGCAAGTCCTTCAAAGGTGGATGCGTTGAAGGCTTGAGAAGAAGGGGAAGAAGGGAAAGGGCTCGGCCCTTTGGAGGAGAGGGGAGATAGAATAACTTAGGTGACACAAGCACCAATGCTAACACAAGAATTTTTCTTCTAGGCAACTAATTCGACAAGAGAAAAGTGTTACAATTTATAGGCTCATCAAGCCATGGGCAAGGGTGACAATTCACCCTAGGCGCAATCACAAAGTTTATGGAAGACATTAATGCACAATTAAAACATTTCCTTGATCAAATTTGAATTTCGAATTCCTTGCTTTGGTGGAGCTTCTTTGTGGCCGAATTCTCTCAAGCTCCTTCCTTGTTTGCTTGGATGAAAGGGGCACCCATATTTTGAATTTTGAAAGCCTTCCTTCAAGAGCTTGGGCGGCTAGAGTTTTCCATAGTTGATTCCACAAATTGGGGATCTAGATGGTGATCCCTTGATTTGTGGATCTTGATTGATCTTTGATTGCTAGGCGCATTGAAGGCTCCTCCTTTGGTAAGTTTGTGGCTGATTCTTCAATTTCGAATTCTCCCCCTTATTAGGTGGCGCCTTGGGTTGTTTTGGAAGGTGAAGTTGCATTCAATTCAAGCTCCTTCAACTTGATGTCTTTAGTCAAGTGTTGAAGTGCTTCTTTCCATTTTTGTAGCTTCACTTTGAGTGACTTAGTTTGAGCTTCCTAGCTTCCCTTGAGCTGGGCTTTAACCTGCCCAATTATTGACACAAAAACCAGTAGACTATTCTAGGAGATAATGCATGACCATATAAGGAAACTATAGGGTGCCCTAAGGCTTATTCAAAGCATAGTGCAAATAAGGAAAGAGGGTGGCCTAGGAGGGAAGGCCATATCTGATGGGCTTCCTCCTAACCCTTCCAGACCTTCTAGGGGCAGGGTTGGTCTCTCCATCAACATGTGATATCCTCTTGATGATGGGAATTCAATTTTGCATCTGGATTGCTCGAAATCGACTGAAAAATATGCCTTTTTGCCTGAAAATCATTAAAAATAGAAAAGAGTGTAGATTCTGCAAATATTGATAAAAGGCATAAAGACAAGCAAAGTCTATGAATATGACACAAAAAGATATATAAAAGGGCATGAAATTTACTATAAATTTCGGTGTCATCACCCATGGCGACCCAAAGGAGCCCAACAAGGTGGAAATCTGGTGATCCCAACGCCAAAGTAAACCCCCGGACCGTTTCTTGGGCGCCATTAGCCCTCTCTCCATCCATACCGAAGTGGCACAGCCCCAGGGCACTACGAGCCAATCCCCTGAAGACCCAACTCCAAGTGGGCCGCCCAAGACCGAGCCGCGACGGTGGTGACCCAGCCGACAACATCGAAGTTTTGTTGTTTTGTCGCCATGTGCTCTGAGCGCGTCTAGACCGCCCCCGTATGAAGACGCAGGATCGCACCAGCTTCGAAGAATATTAGGTAGTAGTTTGTTAATTTTTTCTTGTAGTTGTAGCTTGACCACTTTTGTGGCCTGCAAGAGTTGGTAGGTGGTTAAAGTAGAGTGTCTCTTGTGTATTTTGTTTGTTCCCTCCCCTCTTATTCTATAAAAGAGGAGGTAGGGTTAGTGTGCTGCTTAGTTCTCTTAGAGGTAGGGATCTCCTGGTGAGCTAGAGTGAGCTTACATCTTGTGTGGAAGGCAAAGTTGCTTCGCCTACGGAGTTGTAAGAGTCGGTGACTGGTGTCTCGACTCGGCTTGGTTTCCAACTTTATAAAAAGTAAACCCCACCTGCCGGTGGGTCACATTCGCCTGTTTTCTATTTTCTTGCTTTGATACCGAGTTGGCTTTCTCCTTTCTCCTTCACCCACGGCTGTCCATCCATCGGAGGCGTGGTATCTCTTGTTCTTGGTTTGTTTCAGCTGCGTAGACGTGCGAGCTGAACCCTGTTGGGAAACCCCGGGGACATTTTATAATTTTCAGAGTCATAGACACACATACATACATTGCACAGCGGAAGAATGTCCCCGAAACAGGCCAGTCCCAAAAACCCAATGAAGATCGCAAGCAAGAGAGTCGACACGATGAGTTAGGAAATACCTTAAGAGCGGTTTGGAGTGATGCCGATGTAGGCGCCCAAGTGTGCGCCCTCTGCAGTCTCACACACACGGATCTCTTGAGTTCTCTTCTTCCACGCCCGGTGCTAGCCTCGGGAAGAAGATCCAAGCCTTAAGGAGATGCTCCACTTCACTTGCGCCACCAAGAGGAAAGGATGCGCCAAGAGAAGTAGCAACCAAGTTCAAGCCGCCAAGCACCAAAGCTCCTTGCGCCAAGAGGAAAGGAGGGAGAAGCTTGCGGCTATGGAAGAAGGAAGAGGAAGTTGCGCCCTTGCTCCTAGCTCTCGCCCCTCTTCTTGTGTTCACGCCTCCAAGGATCGATCATCATAAGAGGGGGCGGCTAGGGTCACATTTATAGGGCAAGAGGCGGTTAAGGGAAGGGCCAAGATCATGACAAGTGTAGGGCTAGGATGAGGAGGTTTGAGACAAGGAAAGTCTCCAAGACTTTACCATAAACTCCATTCAACTTATCCATAATTGCCCAAGTACCATATCAGCCCAAGACATGCCTTAGAGGCATTCATTGTTGGGGTATGCCCTTAAGGCTAATGTTTGAGGCCTGTGGGAATGTATCTGTATCATGTAATAAACTTTTATGTTTATAAAGGCATGGTTGTTATTCAGTTAGTTACATTGTCTGCTGCAATATATGTTCTTCTGAATAATGTCTCAAAGCTGTTCAGCTAGGCTGACATGCTATAAGTCCTTAGTCGATGTATCTTGGTGAACATGAGACAGCCTTGATATGGTTAAGACTAATATGTGTTCTAATCTTATAGGATGCTTCGAGCATGGAATAAGATGTAGACTCATGGGTACATGGGATGTACTGGACAGACCCTACTAGGATGTTCAATTGTTTGTCGCAATGTGAATATTCCTTGAGTATGACAAGTGGCACATTTCCTCTGACTTGAGATCACTTGTGTTTTCTAAATGATGATTGTCATTATTTTGAGGTAGTTCAATATCATTTGAAACATAATGATTATAGACTATCTTGGATGATGAGCTTGAGTCAGGTTAGGGCACTAGTGATAGACATAGGATTGCCGTCTCCTTGTTTAAGGAGTGTGATGTTCTAAAGGGGCCCCCTGGATGAGATGATTGAGAAAAGTGTATGGCCATACCCAGGTGACAGTGTTCATCTGATCTAATCATGCTCATCATATTGGAGTTACAAGCTTGACACGCTTGTCCAATAAGAACGTCCAGTGGTAAAGGAAATATGCATGCCTTGTGATTTGATTCACACTTGTGCTATGGTTTGCGTGTAGTCTTGGAAGACTCTTTCCTTTATATCGGGAGACAGTGATGTGTTGCTAGATACCCCTCACTGATCGTGATAATGTGAGTTATCGTTACCGACATTTAAAGGAAACCCTCAGGGTCGCACAATTTGATGATATGGCTTACTTAAGTCAGATCGTATGGACTGAATTGTTCGGGTTCAGTTTAAAGGGATTTAATCTCTGATTGTAAGTGAGATCTGGTCTGATCATGTTTGATTGATTAGGGCTTGAGATCGGTAAGCTTCGATCGAGAGAATGAATGCTAGATCGGTCAGATCAGAAGCATTAAGAGATCAACGGTCAGATCAAGAACCTTGTGGTTTATTTAAGATCTAGACTAGATCATTGGCTTGATTGGTTCTTAAACCGAACCAATGTGAACCGGCTCATGAAATGAGCGCATGGTTCAAGGCTTGGCGAGTTGTTCACTTGGCGTGAACATTGGAGCGAACGTGGTGGCTATTTTTAGTAACCATGATCTCCACTTGGAGATAACGCTCACGTTCGAATAGTGCTTACTACTCTCGCCTCTCAAGCGACCTCTCTCCTTGACGCTTTCGTGTGTGGCGACGTCTTGAAGGTTGAGGAGGATTCGGCCAAGAAGTTTATCATCCCTTTCCATTCGATCAAGGACACTTTGTAGCCTTGCTAGCACAAGGAGCGACAAAGAGTTTGCCATCATCCTCTTGTGTGCGAGACTTTGGAGAAGTGGCATTTGCGATTTTTCTTCCAAGGCGCCATCTAGAAATGGCTATGGTATGAATCGTTTTATTCATGCTGATTTTATAAGTTAATCATAATGCATGCAAAGATCATTGAAACCCTTTTTCCGCTGCATCTATATCTCCATATGCGCCTATAGGGTTTTACCTCCCCTCATTGTAGGGGATCTTTCATTCATACCATCAAGGGAGAAGGGCTAGGCGCCAATTGCCTCCTTAATGAAGCAATTTTGCCACCCAAACTCCATTATACCCCTTAGGCGCCAATGAGGTTGGGCTTCTCCCCATTATACCCTTTTAGCCTCTTATCTCTTCATGAGAACTTGTTATCGGGCCTCATTGGATAATGAGCTAACCCAAACTCCATTACATGGGTTGATTAAGCACTTGGATCCAATCCAATGAAACCCTAATCCACATGTGACCAATCATGGTCAAATACGGGTCAACCTGCCAAAAATGAAGTTTGGCTTCAATAACATTCTTCCATATCATCAGGCCCATTGGCACTGATTAAATCTCCCAATTAGATCCGAGTTATCCAATAACTCGATCATAAGGCTTCCCGATCAATACGAGAACTCAAGTATCAATGTGTGCGACCCTGTAGGTTCCTCTGACGCTGGTAGTGCTGACCAAAGGTCACCACAAGCAGTGAGTGGCACCTAGCAGTGCATCGCTGCTACCCAGGTCATTGGAATGGATATCGACATCGACATCTGTTGGGGTATGCCCTTAAGGCTAATGTTTGAGGCCTTGGGATTGTAACAGTATCATGTATAAACTCTTTTGTTTATAAAGGCAATGGTTGTTATTCAGGTTGTTACATTGTCTGCTGTAATAAGTGTACTTCTGAATAATGTCTCAAAGCTGTTCAGCTAGGCTGACATGCAGTTAAGTCCTTAGTTGATATATCTTGGTGAACATGAGACAGCCTTGATATGATTAAGACTAATATGTGTTCTAATCTTATAGGATGCTTCGAGCATGGAATAAGATGTAGACTCATGGGTACATTGGATGTACTGGACAGACCCTACTAGGATATTCAATTGCTTGTCACAATGTGAATAATCCTTGATTGCGACAAGTGGCACATTTCCTCTGACTTGAGATCACTTGTGTTTTCTAAATGATGATTGTCATTGTTTTGAGGTAGTTCAATATCATTTGAAACATAATGGTTATAGACTATCTTGGATGGTGAGCTTGAGTCATGTTAGGGCACTAGTGATAGATATAGGATTGCCGTCTCCTTGTTTGGAGTGTGATGTTCTAAAGGGGCCCCCTGGATGAGATGATTGAGAGAGTGTATGGCCATACCCAGGTGACTGTGTTCATCTGATCTAATCATGCTCATCATATTGGAGTTACAAGCTTGACACGCTTGTCCAATAAGAACATCCAGTGGCAAAGGAAAGATGTATGTCATGTGAGTTGATTCACACTTGTGCTGTGGTTTGGGTGTAGTCTTGGAAGACTCTTTTCTTTATATCGGGAGACAGTGATGTGTTGCTAGATACCCCTCACTGTTCGTGATAACGTAAGTTATCGTTACCGACATTTAAAGGAAACCCTCAGGGTCGCACAATTTGATGATATGGCTTACTTAAGTCAGATCGTGTGGACTGAATTGTTTAAGTTCAGTTTAAAGGAATTTAGTCTCTGATTGTAAGTGAGATCTGGTCTGATCATGTTTGATTGATTAGGGCTTGAGATCGGTAAGCTTCGATTGAGAGAATGGATGCTAGATCGGTGAGATCAGAAGCATCGAGAGATCAACGGTTAGATCTGAAGCCTTGGGGTTTGATTGAGATCTAGACTAATTGCTTGGCTTATTTGGTTTCTTGAACTGAACCAACTTGAACCGGCTCATCATATGAGCGCATGGTTCAAAGGGGAGAGCTAATAGCGTTAAGGAAAATTCATGGTCGCATGAATTGGAGACTTTGCTATTTTTAGATAGCACTTCTCTAAACGTGACCACGCCTCACGTTCACGAAAAAGGGAAGCTCTATTCTCGCCTCTCGCCCTTCTCTCTCGACACACTCGTGTGTGGTGACGACTTCAAGTCTCTAGGAGAGGATTCGGCCAAGAAGAAAAACATCTCTTTCCTTCCATACGACAAGCACCTCTTGGAACCTTGCTAGCACAAGGAGCACCAAGGGAGTAGGCGGCTTCTTCATCTTGTGTGCGCATCCTTTGGAGGAGATCCTCTCGCTCTCTGCTTCCAAGACACCATCCAAGAGATGGCGATGGTATGGATCTTTCTCTTCTATACTAGCATTCGAAAGTTGATCATATGATATATTAAGATCTCTTGAAACCCTAGCTTCCCATGCGAATTTTTATATGCGCCTCCCTTAGGGTTTCGGCCCCCAAGATTAAGGGGACTTTCAATTGGTATCAGAGCCTAGGTTTTTATATATTCATATGATTGCTTATGGTGATCCATGTATGTTGAATGTTTAGATCTAATATTTCTCATCATGCGAAAATACCAGATAGATGTATTTTGTTTGTAGCGCATGTATGAGATGAACTTTTGTTGGCGCATGCTTTACATGTTTTAGTTTTTGTTTTCAAAACTTTCATGACATGCGCGACTCACTATAGATCTAAGGCCTTACTGTAAACCCTTAGACGGGTTATTAGGGTTGAAGTCATCCCCTAGGTTAGATCCAAAATGTCTGATCAGACCATCTGACAGCCTTGATGGGTTGACCAGATAGCACCTGTGCGCAAGCATCTGGTGGCTATAGGTCGACTGCAGACAGGCGTGTAGCGGTGTCTGATTGAGACGACTAGTGAACACACATGAGTTAGGCCCGGGGTCACACCCGCTTACCAGAACTCATGAGGGTTGTTCAGCCCTGGCGCATGCATGGTTGACCTTTTGGTCGACTCAAGTCGGTTAGGACTTGGTGCATGCAAGGGCACTGGATCTGACTAGGTTGGATGAGTGGATCCCTAGTAATGGACCGTTGTAAGGTAGTGAGGGCATATAAGAAAATTAAAATTGATGCCTATGGGGTTTTTGAAATTTAATTTTCATGATTGGATCACATGTTGATTGATGCCTATGCTTGTTTATTTATTCTTATGTGGGCTGCCCATGTTAAATGTGTGCTGTGCTGGGGCCTGCGTGCCTGTATTAAAATGTAAATTAATTATTGTGATATGCGCATCACATTGTTTTTAATTTATAAAATGTAATTGACCTGCGAGTCAATCTTGTCTAGATAGATTAATTTGTAAGTTAATCAGACAAGAGCACAGAGTACACTTGGCAGAGGCGCATGCAGCTTGAGGCTAGACCAGGAGGGAGGTCCAGGGTTCGACTCTGGGGACCAGGCGCATTTTCCCTGGTGGGCGCACCTCAGCTGCAAATGGCGCTTGAGCCCTGGTTTGGGCCTAATGAGCAGCTAAACACCCATGAAGAAAAGCAAGTGAAGACTTAAGTTAATTAAGGTCTTACTTAGGCTATGGGCTTTTACCACATAAGATCCATGCTTTCTTTTATTGTTTAAATAAGTAGAACAGCATGATTTATTTATCTTCTGCTATCACCATAGGAATTGTATGATAGTGAAGAAGATAAAAGACCGTTAAAATCCAACGCTAAAATATCAAGCTCGTATGCCTTCTGACGCGAAACCTCACTGTTCTGACTATCGTTGGGGCCGTGTTGTACCCACTCAGTGGGCACGCCCATCTATCTTCAGACGGTGCGCGATTACACCTGCGTGTTACAGAGAAGGGATTTATCGCTTCTCGTTGCTCAGCATAGCACGTGGTGGTCCAGGGAGTAGGTTGGGTCAGCTTGACCATGTAGGCTACATATGTGGCGCATATGGTAGCGCATGGAGGCAGCCATCTGTGGGGTCAGAGATTGTGTTGTACCAACTCAGTTGGCACAGTCTGCTAGATTGCCCAGATGAAGGGGAATCGCACGGGTTGGCGATTGGCTGGGACAGCCTACCAGAAATTAGTGCTTGTACTCTCTGTGCATCTTATCTCGCCTGAGCGGGACGCGGAGACCAAGTATGAAATCTGGATCCCATCTCACTAAAAGAGTTCTACTCTTTCGGGCTGTTTTGCTGGATTTTTCAGCTAGATAAAATAGTGAGAAAAAGAATCATTCTTAAGTCCTGAATTGATTCTTTACATTGATACTGACCTTGCTGTTCTTGCATTGTTGTAGATACCTGCAGCAACGAACACCATGAGCTTCAATGTGCGATCCCTACTGGAACGGGAGAAGTTTGCTGGGCCAAACTTCTCAGACTGGTTCGGACACCTTAAGATTGTTCTTAAGGCAGAGAGGAAACTGTATGTCCTCGAGACGGCGATACCGCCTCAGCCCGCTCCGAACGCCGCAAGGGCGGTTCGGGAAGCCTATGAAAAGCACGTCAATGATAGCATTGATGTCGCTTGCCTGATGCTAGCGTCTATGACGCCACCGCTGCAGCGTCAGCATGAGGATATGTCTGCTATAGACATGATAGCAAACCTCAAGATGCTGTATGCTGCACAGGCGAGGACTGAACGCTATAATTTGACCAAGCTTTTCTTTCAGAGCAAACTGGCTGAAGGGAGCCCAGTGGGAGCTCACGTGCTCAAGATGATTGGGCACAAGGAGGCTCTAGAGAAACTGGGGCATACCATCAACCAGGAGCTTGCTGTAGACATTATTCTACAGTCTCTCCCGCCCTCTTTCGATGCGTTCATTATTAACTTTAATATGAACAAAATCGATTGTACTCCGGCAGAGCTGCTGAATATGCTCTTGACCACTGAGGAGACTCTGAAGGGAAAGCCTTCAACCTCTGTCTTAATGGTTCCTTCAAGGAACAAGAAGAAGGGGAAGAAGGGCAAGGCCCCTGTCAAGAGCTACAGCAAGGCTCTGAAGCAAAAGGTCAAGCGGTCCAAGGAATACAGATGTTTCCACTGTGGCCAGCTAGGTCACTGGAAAAAGGACTGTAAAGCGCTCCAAGGAGACAAGAAGGGAAGCATCGCTTCTGGCTCAGGTATATTTGTGACTGAAGTCATGATATCTTCTTCTTCTATATCATGGGTGTTGGACACTGCATGTGGAGTTCACATTTGTTCAAATGTACAGGAACTCAAAAGAAGAAGACAGGTGGGACAGCATGAGGTGGACCTACGAGTTGGAAACGGGGCACGGGTTGCTGCTGTTACTGTAGGAGACTATTTCATCTCTTTGCCATCTGGACTTGTATTAGAACTAAACAGTTGTTATTTTGTTCCCAGCATTACTAAGAATATTATCTCCATTCCTGCTCTTGTCAGGAAGGGATTTTCCTTTGAATGCAATATTTCAAAGTGTGTTTTAACTTTTGATAATATTGTTTATGCTACTGGTTCAATTAACAATGGGTTATTCATGTTGGACATGGAATGTTCTATACAAAATATTGATATTAAGAAAGCCAAGTATGCTGATGACAGCACCTTGCTATGGCATAGTCGTTTAGGCCATATTAACAAGAAACGCATTAAGCGGTTGCATGATCATGGACTGCTGGGATCATTCTCCTATGAGGAGATTGATACTTGTAAGGCTTGTTTAATGGGCAAAATGACGAAGTCACCTTTTCCTAACAAAGGTCAAAGGGCTTCAGGTTTACTTGACCTTATACACAGTGATGTGTGTGGGCCATTTAGTAAACATGCCAGAGGTGGCTATCAATACTTCATCACATTTACTGATGATTTCAGTAGATATGGTTATGTCTATTTAATGAGACATAAAAGTGAATCTTTTGACAAGTTCAAAGAGTTCAAGAATGAAGTACAAAATCAGCTAGGCCGAAATATCAAGGCACTTCGTTCTGATCGAGGTGGAGAATACCTAAGTCGAGAATTTAATGACTATCTAAAGGAGTGTGGGATTATCTCACAGCTCACTCCGCCAGGAACACCGCAATGGAATGGTGTGTCCGAGAGGAGGAACAGAACCCTACTTGATATGGTTCGCTCCATGATGAGTCAGGCTACTCTTCCATATTCCTTTTGGGGATTTGCACTGGAAACAGCTGCAAAGGTACTAAACCGAGTGCCATCCAAGGCAGTTTCTAAGACCCCATATGAATTATGGTATGGGAAACAGCCTAGCTTGACATTTATCAGGATCTGGGGCTGCGAGGCTTATGTTAAAAGGCTCGCCTCTGGGAAACTAGAGAGCAGATCTGACAAATGTATCTTTGTCGGTTACCCTAAGGAAACTAAGGGTTATTATTTCTACGATCCCAAAGAGAACAAGGTATTTGTTGCTCGGACGGCCATATTTCTTGAGAAGGAGTTTCTTCTGCAAGAGGCCAGTGGGAGAGAAATAAAGCTGGATGAGAATCCAGAGGAAGGACAAAGTAGTCAAGCACAGTTGGATGAGCCTGAGCCGGTGGATCAGGTTATTGAACAACCTGAGGCTCAGATATCATGGGAACCGCGAAGATCGGGAAGGATCCGTCGACAGCCTGTGCGCTATGACGGAGTCTACATCATTGATAATGATGAACCCCTCACTTTTGCGGATGCGGTCAGTGGACCGGAGTCAGCGAGATGGCTTGAAGCTATGCGCGCCGAGATGGACTCCATGTCAGATAACCAAGTTTGGGATTTGGTTGATCCGCCTCCGGGAGTTATCCCTATAGGCTGTAAATGGATCTTCAAGAAGAAGATTGACATGGATGGTAACGTGGTTACCTATAAAGGCAGGCTAGTTGCGAAAGGTTTCAAACAAATCTACGGGATAGATTATGATGAAACTTTCTCACCTGTAGCCATGTTTAAGTCTATTCGGATTCTTTTCGCGATAGCAGCATATTATGATTATGAGATTTGGCAAATGGATGTGAAGACAGCTTTCCTGAATGGAAATCTGGATGAGGATGTGTATATGACACAACCAGAAGGTTTCACTAATCCATCAGATCGTCATAAGATATGCAAGTTAAAGAAGTCTATTTATGGACTTAAACAAGCATCAAGAAGCTGGAATATTCGTTTTGATGAATCAGTCAGTGAATTTGGTTTTATCAAGAACGAGGATGACCCGTGTGTATATAAGAGGTTTAGTGGGAGCGTGATTACTTTCCTAGTCCTCTACATCGATGATATCTTGATCATTGGAAATGACATTCCCGAAATGCATGCCGTTAAAGCATGGTTAAGGAAATGTTTCCAGATGAAAGATCTAGGAGAAGCAGCCTATGTATTAGGTGTGAAGATCTACAGGGATAGATCTAAGAGGCTTCTCGGGCTGTGCCAGAGTACTTACATCGATAAAGTCCTGGAGAGATTTCATTTAGAGAATTCTAAAAGAGGATATCTTCCAGTCAGACATGGTCTGAATCTTTCAAAGAGTCAGTGTCCACAAACACAGACTGAGAAAGATGAAATGGACAATACGCCTTATGCTTCGGCTATTGGGTCCATTATGTATGCGATGTTGTGTACTCGCCCAGACGTCGCTTACGGGTTAAGCGTGACCAGTCGGTTCCAAAGTAATCCAGGTCAGGCGCACTGGATTGCGGTCAAGAACATTTTAAAATATCTGCGGAGGACCAAAGATATGTTCTTGGTGTATGGTGGTCAGGAAGAACTCAGTATTGAAGGATATACTGACGCTTCGTTCCAGTCAGACCAGGATGATTTCCGATCGCAATCAGGCTATGTTTTTAGCTTGAATGGAGGAGCAGTGGTGTGGAAGAGTTTCAAACAGTCAACTGTTGCTAATTCCACAACAGAAGCCGAGTATGTTGCAGCCTCGGAAGCATCCAAGGAGGCAGTGTGGATTCGTAAGTTCGTGAGAGAACTTGGTGTTGTTCCTTCGAGTGCAGATCCTTTGGTTATCTTCTGTGATAATACTGGAGCAATCGCACAAGCAAAGGAACCACGGTCGCACCAGAAGTCCAAGCACATACAGAGACGGTTTCACTTGATCAGGGAGATCATAGATCGTGGCGAGATCAAAGTCTGCAAGGTTCATACAGATGACAATCTGGCAGACCCGCTTACCAAGCCTCTGGCGCAGCAGAAGCATGAGAAGCACTGTAATAATATGGGTTTGAGATTTCTCAACCATTAGATTAAGTGCAAGTGGGAGATTGTTGGGGTATGCCCTTAAGGCTAATGTTTGAGGCCTTGGGATTGTAACAGTATCATGTATAAACTCTTTTGTTTATAAAGGCAATGGTTGTTATTCAGGTTGTTACATTGTCTGCTGCAATAAGTGTACTTCTGAATAATGTCTCAAAGCTGTTCAGCTAGGCTGACATGCAGTTAAGTCCTTAGTTGATATATCTTGGTGAACATGAGACAGCCTTGATATGATTAAGACTAATATGTGTTCTAATCTTATAGGATGCTTCGAGCATGGAATAAGATGTAGACTCATGGGTACATTGGATGTACTGGACAGACCCTACTAGGATATTCAATTGCTTGTCACAATATGAATAATCCTTGATTGCGACAAGTGGCACATTTCCTCTGACTTGAGATCACTTGTGTTTTCTAAATGATGATTGTCATTGTTTTGAGGTAGTTCAATATCATTTGAAACATAATGGTTATAGACTATCTTGGATGGTGAGCTTGAGTCATGTTAGGGCACTAGTGATAGATATAGGATTGCCGTCTCCTTGTTTGGAGTGTGATGTTCTAAAGGGGCCCCCTGGATGAGATGATTGAGAGAGTGTATGGCCATACCCAGGTGACTGTGTTCATCTGATCTAATCATGCTCATCATATTGGAGTTACAAGCTTGACACGCTTGTCCAATAAGAACATCCAGTGGCAAAGGAAAGATGTATGTCATGTGAGTTGATTCACACTTGTGCTGTGGTTTGGGTGTAGTCTTGGAAGACTCTTTTCTTTATATCGGGAGACAGTGATGTGTTGCTAGATACCCCTCACTGTTCGTGATAACGTAAGTTATCGTTACCAACATTTAAAGGAAACCCTCAGGGTCGCACAATTTGATGATATGGCTTACTTAAGTCAGATCGTGTGGACTGAATTGTTTAAGTTCAGTTTAAAGGAATTTAGTCTCTGATTGTAAGTGAGATCTGGTCTGATCATGTTTGATTGATTAGGGCTTGAGATCGGTAAGCTTCGATTGAGAGAATGGATGCTAGATCGGTGAGATCAGAAGCATCGAGAGATCAACGGTTAGATCTGAAGCCTTAGGGTTTGATTGAGATCTAGACTAATTGCTTGGCTTATTTGGTTTCTTGAACTGAACCAACTTGAACCGGCTCATCATATGAGCGCATGGTTCAAAGGGGAGAGCTAATAGCGTTAAGGAAAATTCATGGTCACATGAATTGGAGACTTTGCTATTTTTAGATAGCACTTCTCTAAACGTGACCACGCCTCACGTTCACGAAAAAGGGAAGCTCTATTCTCGCCTCTCGCCCTTCTCTCTCGACACACTCGTGTGTGGTGACGACTTCAAGTCTCTAGGAGAGGATTCGGCCAAGAAGAAAAACATCTCTTTCCTTCCATACGACAAGCACCTCTTGGAACCTTGCTAGCACAAGGAGCACCAAGGGAGTAGGCGGCTTCTTCATCTTGTGTGCGCATCCTTTGGAGGAGATCCTCTCGCTCTCTGCTTCCAAGACACCATCCAAGAGATGGCGATGGTATGGATCTTTCTCTTCTATACTAGCATTCGAAAGTTGATCATATGATATATTAAGATCTCTTGAAACCCTAGCTTCCCATGCGAATTTTTATATGCGCCTCCCTTAGGGTTTCGGCCCCCAAGATTAAGGGGACTTTCAATTGGTATCAGAGCCTAGGTTTTTATATATTCATATGATTGCTTATGGTGATCCATGTATGTTGAATGTTTAGATCTAATATTTCTCATCATGCGAAAATACCAGATAGATGTATTTTGTTTGTGGCGCATGTATGAGATGAACTTTTGTTGGCGCATGCTTTACATGTTTTAGTTTTTGTTTTCAAAACTTTCATGACATGCGCGACTCACTATAGATCTAAGGCCTTACTGTAAACCCTTAGACGGGTTATTAGGGTTGAAGTCATCCCCTAGGTTAGATCCAAAATGTCTGATCAGACCATCTGACAGCCTTGATGGGTTGACCAGATAGCACCTGTGCGCAAGCATCTGGTGGCTATAGGTCGACTGCAGACAGGCGTGTAGCGGTGTCTGATTGAGACGACTAGTGAACACACATGAGTTAGGCCCGGGGTCACACCCGCTTGCCAGAACTCATGAGGGTTGTTCAGCCCTGGCGCATGCATGGTTGACCTTTTGGTCGACTCAAGTCGGTTAGGACTTGGTGCATGCAAGGGCACTGGATCTGACTAGGTTGGATGAGTGGATCCCTAGTAATGGACCGTTGTAAGGTAGTGAGGGCATATAAGAAAATTAAAATTGATGCCTATGGGGTTTTTGAAATTTAATTTTCATGATTGGATCACATGTTGATTGATGCCTATGCTTGTTTATTTATTCTTATGTGGGCTGCCCATGTTAAATGTGTGCTGTGCTGGGGCCTGCGTGCCTGTATTAAAATGTAAATTAATTATTGTGATATGCGCATCACATTGTTTTTAATTTATAAAATGTAATTGACCTGCGAGTCAATCTTGTCTAGATAGATTAATTTGTAAGTTAATCAGACAAGAGCACAGAGTACACTTGGTAGAGGCGCATGCAGCTTGATGCTAGACCAGGAGGGAGGTCCAGGGTTCGACTCTGGGACCAGGCGCATTTTCCCTGGTGGGCGCACCTCAGCTGCAAATGGCGCTTGAGCCCTGGTTTGGGCCTAATGAGCAGCTAAACACCCATGAAGAAAAGCCACCTAGCAACCGGTGCAGGTGGCTCAAATTCCATCTCTTTCTCTTGTGCTTGCACTTGGACCTCATCCAAGTCAAACTTCCTCCCACTAACTTCTTTCATAAGAAATTATTTCTCTAGAAAGGCAGCACCCCGAGCAACAAAAACTTTGTTCTCGGTTGGGACATAGAAGTAGTATCCTTTAGTTTCCTTAGGATACCCCACAAACACACACTTATTAGATCTAGGTTCTAGCTTACTAGAATCCTGACATTTGACATAAGCCTCACATCCCCAGATCTTGATAAAAGTGAGATTAGGGCGTCTCCCACTCCACATCTCGTATGGTATTTTGGAGACACTCTTAGATGGAACATTATTCAGTATCAGAGAAGCTGTTTCTAGTGCATGCCCCCAGAATGATGGAGGTATAGTTACATGACTTATCATAGATCGAACCATATCCAATAAAGTTCGATTTCTCCTTTCAGACACACCATTCCATTGAGGTGTTCCAGGAGGAGTGAGTTGGGATATGATCCCACACTCTCTCAGATAGTCAAAGAACTCACCGCTCAGGTACTCTCCACCTCGATCTGATCGAAGAGCTTTAATGGATCTTCCAAGTTGGTTCTCTACTTCATTCTTGAACTCCTTGAATTTCTCAAAGGACTCAGATTTATGTCTCATTAAGTAGACATAGCCATACCTACTGAAGTCATCAGTGAAGGTAATGAAGTAGTTGTACCCTCCTCTGGCTTGTTTATTGAAAGGCCCACACACATCAGTATGTATGAAATCCAATAAACCTCCTGTCCTCTCACCAATCTTGGTGAAGGGCGCCTTTGTCATTTTCCCTAATAAACAAGGTTCACAAGTATCAAATTCCTCCAAGGAACTTGAATCTAACAATCCATTTGCATGGAGTTGTTGGATGCGATTCTTGTTTATATGGGCTAGTCGACAGTGCCATAGGAAAGCACCAACTGAACCACTCAGTTTGGTCCTTTTATTACTTATGTTACAAATAGAACTTTCCATATCCAAGATATATAGACCATTGCACAAAGTACCCTTCCCATAGAACATATTTGCAAATGAAAAAGAACAAGAGTTCTTATTTATTTCAAATTTAAATCCTTTCTTTGCTAAGCAAGGAATGGATACAATGTTCTTAGTAAGTGAAGGTAAACAAAAGCAATTATCTAGTTCTAATTAAAGTCCAGAAGGCAAGGAGAGAGTCAAAACGCCTACAGCAACAGCAGCAACCTGTGCCCCGTTTCCAACGCGTAGGTCAATCTCTCCAGGCCACACCGATCTACTTTTCTTGAGCCCCTGCATATTTGTACAAATATGAGCCCCCACATGCGGTATCCAATACCCATGACATAGAAGTAGAAAGATTGACTTCTGTAACATATATACCTGAGCTAGAAGTTAAGGCCAAGCCTTTCTTCTCCTCATTCTGAAGCTGCTTGCAGTCCCTTCTCCAGTGACCCTGCTCGCCACAGTGAAAACACATCTGGTCCTTTGACTTCTTCACCTTTTTCTTCAGTGCCTTGGTAGGACCTCTGGCACTGCTCTTAGCACGTGCCTTACCCTTCTTCTTTATCATCTTGGTCGCAGGGACCAAAAGAATAGAATTGGGTTTGGTCTTACCCATCTCTCGCTCGGCTGTTTGGAGCATATTCATCAATTCCTCCCGTGTGCACTCAATCCGGTTCATGTTGAAATTAATAAGATCCACAACCAGCTCGTTGTCTATGGCATGTCCCAGTCTCCTGAGATGATCCACATTCCCAATGAGTTTGAGAACATGGGGTCTCACTGGTGCACCCTCAGACAACTTGCACCGAAAGACTGCTTTGGCGGTGTCAAATCTCTCAGTTCTAGCCTGAGCCTCGAACATCTGTTTCAGATGAGTGATCTTCTGAAAAGCATTCTGCTCCTCATATTGCACCTGCAGTTCAGGTGCCATGCTGGCTAGCATAAGATATGCAACCTCCAAAGAGTCATCCTGATGCTTTCTATAAGCATCTATGTCTGCCGTTCGGGCATTAGGCGGAGGAGCCGCAGGAAGAGCCTATTCAAGGACATACAGCTTCTTCTCGAGCTTGAGGACTATCCTCAAGTTCCGATGCCAGTCCATAAAGTTAGTTCCAACTAACTTATCCTTATCAAGGAGTGATCGCAGTGATAATCCGCCAGTGTTCGTAGCCATTGTTCTACAACACCCAAGAAAAACAGATTAGTACTACTTTGAATCATTTAAACTGGACTTGTTTTAAATGATTACTGCTCCCACTATTTTAAATTCGAATTGAAAACCCTCAAAGTCAATCGGGAAGTTTAAGACTTCCTAGTGCGATGGGATCCTTATTTCACATGAGGCTTCGCGTCCCACGAGGGTGGGATGAGATGCACAAAGTAACCCATGTTTCCTAAGGTGGGCGCGCCGGCCGGTTGCTCCAAGCAACTCCCCTTGTTGAGACAGTCTGGGCATTTCATGTCCAGCGAGGGCTGGATACAACATGAAACCCTAACCTCTCAACGATGCCTCTAAACTTTCACCATGTGCTTAGTACATGTGAACTTCTAGTCAAGTCCATTCCTAACCGTTATGCCCAGGGCCAATGAGTTTCCTTGCGAAGGCACGCCCAGGTTAAAAAAACTGGACTGGGGAAACCATTGTCACCACACACTTTCTAAAGATAAGTGGGTGTGTCCCACGAGGGTGGGAACCAATTCACAACTTCACTGATCGATAGCTTAGTGAGGGCTACGCGTTAGAAGGCTACTAGACTTGATATTTTATTATGAGGGTTTTTAAGGTCTCATCAGTTTTATCTTATGTCTAACAATACAGGCATGCAATCCTATAGTGATAACATAATGATAAAACATCACAGGCATGCTTTTAGCAGATAAGGAAAGCAGTAAAAGATGATGTGATCAAAGCCCTTTCAAGACATTGAACCATCCCATGCCAAAAGGTGGTTCAACTCTTGACATAGGACTCAAGCCCCTAAGATAGACCTATCCTAGCCGCCCTCTATCTTGGTCTTCAAGGTTGGCTCCAAGGTCCTTTTCACATGGTTTAGCTCTCAAACCCTAAAGGTAGACCCCAAGGGTTCGGCCAATGCCATAGTCTTCCTCCAATGAGAATGTGCCACAATGCAAGAAGCCAAGTTAGCTAGCTCTCAAACCCAAGGGTTCGGCCATGCCTAACTTACGCCATCAAGGGCGCAACTTCCTCTTCCTTCTTCCATAGCCGCAAGCTTCTCCCTCCTTTCCTCTTGGCGCAAGGAGCTTTGGTGCTTGGCGGCTTCAACTTGGTTGCTACTTCTCTCGGCGCATCCTTTCCTCTTGGTGGCGCAAGTGAAGTGGAGCATCTCCTTAAGGCTTGGATCTTCTTCCTGAGGCTAGCACCAGGCGTGGAAGAAGAGAACTCAAGAGATCCGTGTGTGTGAGACTGCAGAGGGCGCACACTAGGGCGCCTACATCGGCATCACTCCAAACCGCTCTTAAGGTATTTCCTAACTCATCGTGTCGACTCTCTTGCTTGCGATCTTCAGCTGCGTAGACGTGCGAGCTGAACCCCGCAAAGCCGCAGTCCCCCAACGCAGGCTAAGCTTAAAACGCGCTAAGAGAGCTGCAGGAATTCACTAAAATTGCTACAAGGTTAGTGCGCTGTATTACTTAGTTGGGTGTCATTCTCTTCATTCGCATTCGTGTTGCCCTAATCGAACTCGTCGCTGTTTTCGTCGTGCCAACCCAAAAGGAGGTTCAACTCTTGACCTAAGATTCAAGCCCCAAAGACAAGACATAACCTAGCCGACCTCTAACTTGAACTTCAAGGTTGGTTCCAAGGTCCTTCTCACCATGGTTTAGCTCTCAAACCCTAGAGGTGTCCCTCATGGGTTCGGCCAATGCCATGGGTCTTTCTCCATAGATGATGCGCCACCATGCAAGGAGCCAAGATGGCTAGCTCTCAAACCATAGGGTTCGGCCATGCCATCTTGCGCCACTCCTCTATGCGCCATCAAGCATGCATGCGCCAGGGTTCCATGTGGTTGTACCCTAATCTTCTTCTTCTTGTTACAAAAATAAAAGAAAAGAAAAGCGGCACGCAGGCCTCACAAAGATACATCACAGGCATGTTGGGAAACCCCGGGGACATTTTGCAATTTTCAGAGTCATGGATATACATATTACACAGCGGAAGAATGTCCCCGAAACAGGCCGGTCCCAAAAACCCAGTGAAGATTGCAAGCAAGGGAGTCGACACGATGAGTCAGGAAATACCTTAAGAGTACTTTGGAGTGATGCCGATGTAGGCGCCCAAGTGTGCGCCCTCTGCAGTCTCACACACACGGATCTCTTGAGTTCTCTTCTTCCACGCCCGGTGCTAGCCTCGGGAAGAAGATCCAAGCCTTAGGGAGATTCTCTACTTCACTTGCGCCACCAAGAGAAAAGATGCACCAAGGGAAGAAGGAAACTACCCAAGCCGCCAAGCACTAAAGCTCCTTGCGCCAAGAGGATAAGAGGGAGAGGCTTGCGGTTATGGAAGAAGGAAGATGCGCCCTTGCTCCTAGCACTCGCCCCTCTTCTTGTGTTCACGCCTTCAAGGATTGATCACTCTTGGAGGGCTCGGCTAGGTGCTCTTTTATAGGGCAAGAGGCGGTTTATGAAAGGCTAGGATGAAGACAAGTGGGCGGCTAGGATGAGAAGGTTTGAGACAAGGAAAGTCTCCAAGACATTTCCATAATTCTCATTCAACCATTCCTTTTAGAGCCCATGTCTTTCTTTGTGCGCCAAGGCCTTACCTTGCGCCCCCAAGTAATGCCATAGAGGCATTCATACCATAAGGGATTAAGGGGGGAGTCACCAATTGCTTCCTTATGAAGCAAATTGCGCCACTTCTCCCCATTATGCCCATAGGCGCCTAGGGGAGAAGATTTGTCCCCATTATACCCTTTTAACCTTTCTTCTCTTCATGACAACTTATTATTGGGCCCCATTGGATAATGAGGTAGCCCAAACTTCATTACATGTGTTGATTAAGCACTTGGATCCAATCCAATGCAAACCTAATCCAAATGTGACCAACCATGGTCAAATACGGGTCAACCTGCCAAAAATGAAGTTTGGCTCCAATAATATTCTTCCATCTCATCAGGCCCATTGGCGCTGATGAAATCTCCTAATTAGATCCGAGTTATCCAATAACTCGATCATAAGGCTTCCCGATCAATACGAGAACTCAAGTATCAAGGTGTGCGACCCTGTAGGTTCCTCTGACGCTGGCAGTGCTGACCAAAGGTCATCACAAGCAGTGAGTGGCACCTAGCAGTGCATCGCTGCTACCCAGGTCATTGGAATGGATATCGACATCGACATCCCCATCATCGCAACTAGGTACAGATGCATTACAATCTCTTTGCCGAACTGATATCCGATTGGACAAGTGTGTCACCACTGGTTTTCATCCAATCACATGGCTATGACTAAAACAGGTTCTCACCTGGGTATGGCCATACACTTTCAGTCATAGAACCATAGAGGAGCACCATGGATATCATGCTTCCCTAAGGAAGGGGCAAATCCTATGTCTGTCCATTGACCTTCTCATATGGGTCGTGACATGCTCAATGACAACCGTTATGACCTCCCAACTACGGTAAGGTGTTAGGTTGTATCAAAACAAGTCCCTAACCATATAGAATGATCAATGACCTCAAGTCAAGGGATCAATCCATCTCCTGTCACTTATGAGGATAACTCATGACACCAAGTCATAGCCTCATAGCGGGTCTATCCAGTATATCCTCCAATGATATACCCATGTGTCTGCGTTAGCACCATGTGCCTAACCAGCCCACATACCAGTCTCAAAAGTACCAGAGCTGTCCCATATCCACTCAGGTACGTCGACTGGGGACAATTATTTGAGCACAGATCCAATCTGTCTCCAGGGAGATTATCATGTAAGTACACAATCGCAGGTGTAGACAAACGATGATAACGACAATGCCAGAATGATATATATATATATATATATATATATATATATATATATATATATATATATATATCAATGTGAAGTAGTACATAAGTTGACCAAAACTAGGTCCTAGGGCATATACACCAACAATCTCCCACTTGCACTAAGACCTAGAAGTTGAGGAATCTCAACCCCATATCTCTAGCGTGACCATCATGCTTCTGCTGCGCCAAAGCCTTGGTCAATGGGTCTGCTAGATTGTTCTCTGTGTCTACTCTGCTAATCTTGACATCAACTCTGTCAATGATCTCTCTAATCAGGTGAAATCTTCTGAGTATGTGTTTGGATCTTTGATGAGACCGTGGTTCCTTGGCTTGTGCAATTGCTCCATTGTTGTCACAGTAGAGTTCAATGGGATCCATTGCACTAGGTAGCACCTGAAGATCACATAAGAACTTCCTTATCCAAACAGCTTCCTTGGCTGCCTCAGAAGTAGCCACATACTCAGCCTCGGTTGTAGAATCTGCTATGGTGGATCTTGGATCTATCCCGGTAGATCATTACGCCTAGAATATAGGCGGCCTCCCCTAAGTCTTTCATCTCGCAACACTTCCCCAACCATGTCTTCACAGCTTGAAGACTAGGGATGTCGTTTTCGATGAGCAGTATGTCATCAACATACAAGACCAGAAAAATCACCAAGCTCCCACTGAATTTTCTGTATACACAGGCGTCATCTTCGCTTTTGATAAAGCCATAATCTCTCACGGCTTCATCAAATCGAAGATTCCAACTTCGAGATGCTTGTTTTAATCCATAAATGGATCTCTTTAGCCTGCATACCTTATTAGCCTCTGCAGGATGGATGAAGCCATCAGGTTGTGACATATACACATCCTCAGTCAGCTTCCCGTTAAGGAACGCTGTCTTCACATCCATCTGCCATATCTCATAGTCATGATATGCAGCTATAGCAAGCAGAATCCGAATGGATTTTATCATGACAACTGGCAAGAAGGTTTCATCATAATCCACCCCGTGGACTTGTTTAAATCCTTTAGCCACTAGTCTACCCTTATAGGTAACTATTTTGCCATCCATGTCTGTCTTCTTCTTGAAGACCCATTTACTCCCTATGGGTTTTACCCCATCAGGCAGCTCAACCAAATCCCAGACTTGGTTAGCTGACATGGAATCCATCTCGGATCGCATGGCGTCAAGCCATCTCTCGGAGTCCGGTCCACTGACCGCCTCATCATAGGTTCTGGGTTCATCCTCAATGATGAAGATCCCATCGTGTTGGGTCGGTAGCAACCTATACCTTTCAGGTGCACAATGAATTCTCCCAGACCTACGCGGGACCTGTGTTTGAGCCTCAGGTTGCCTAGCAACCGGTGCAGGTGGCTCAGATTCCATCTCTTTTTCTTGTGCTTGCACTTGGACCTCATCCAAGTCAAACTTCCTCCCACTAACTTCTTTCATAAGAAATTATTTCTCTAGAAAGACAGCACCCCGAGCAACAAAAACTTTGTTCTCGGTTGGGACATAGAAGTAGTATCCTTTAGTTTCCTTAGGATACCCCACAAACACACACTTATTAGATCTAGGTTCTAGCTTACTAGAATCCTGACATTTGACATAAGCCTCACATCCCCAGATCTTGATAAAAGTGAGATTAGGGCGTCTCCCACTCCACATCTCGTATGGTATTTTGGAGACACTCTTAGATGGAACATTATTTAGTATTAGAGAAGCTGTTTCTAGTGCATGCCCCCAGAATGATGAAGGTAGAGTTGCATGACTCATCATAGATCGAACCATATCCAATAAAGTTTGATTTCTCCTTTCAGACACACCATTCCATTGAGGTGTTCCAGGAGGAGTGAGTTGGGATATGATCCCACACTCTCTCAGATAGTCAAAGAACTCACCGCTCAGGTATTCTCCACCTCGATCTGATCGAAGAGCTTTAATGGATCTTCCAAGCTGGTTCTCTACTTCATTTTTGAACTCCTTGAATTTCTCAAAGGATTCAGATTTATGTCTCATTAAGTAGATATAACCATACCTACTGAAGTCATCAGTGAAGGTAATGAAGTATTTGTACCCTCCTCTGGCTTGTTTATTGAAAGGCCCACACACATCAGTATGTATGAGATCTAATAAACCTTCTGCCCTCTCACCAATCTTGGTGAAGGGCGCCTTTGTCATTTTCCCTAATAAACAAGGTTCACAAGTATCAAATTCCTCCAAGGAACTTGAATCTAACAATCCATTTGCATGGAGTTGTTGGATGCGATTCTTGTTTATATGGGCTAATCGACAGTGCCACAGGAAAGCACCAACTGAACCACTCAGTTTGGTCCTTTTATTACTTATGTTACAAATAGAACTTTCCATATCCAAGATATATAGACCATTGCACAAAGTACCCTTCCCATAGAACATATTTGCAAATGAAAAAGAACAGGAGTTCTTATTTATTTCAAATTTAAATCCTTTTCTTGCTAAGCAAGGAATGGATACAATGTTCTTAGTAAGTGAAGGTACACAAAAGCAATTATCTAGTTCTAACCGAAGTCTAGAAGGCAAGGAGAGAGTCAAAACGCCTACAGCAACAGCAGCAACCTGTGCCCCGTTTCCAATGCATAGGTCAATCTCTCCAAGCCGCACCGATCTACTTTACTTGAGCCCCTGCATATTTGTACAAATATGAGCTCCACATGCGGTATCCAATACCCATGACATATAAGTAGAAAGATTGACTTCTGTAACATAGATACCTGAGTTAGAAGTTAAGGCCAAGCCTTTCTTCTCCTCATTCTGAAGCTGCTTGCAGTCCCTTCTCCAGTGACCCTGCTCGCCACAGTGAAAACACCTCTGGTCCTTTGACTTCTTCGACTTTTTCTTCAGTGCTTTGGTAGGACCTCTAGCACTGCTCTTAGCACGTGCCTTACCCTTCTTCTTTATCTTCTTGGTCACAGGGACCAAAAGAACAGAATTGGGTTTGGTCTTACCCATCTCTCGCTCGGCTGTTTGGAGCATATTCATCAATTCCTCCCGTGTGCACTCAATCCGGTTCATTACATGTGTTAATGATAAACGGACTGAAGCTAGGGGGCAAGGAATGCAGAATAAGATCCACAACCAGCTCGTTGTCTATGGTGTGTCCCAGTCTCCTGAGATGATCCACGTTCCCAATGAGTTTGAGAACATGGGGTCTCACTGGTGCACCCTCAGACAACTTGCACCGAAAGACTGCTTTGGCGGTGTCAAATCTCTCAGTTCTAGCCAGAGCCTCGAACATCTATTTCAGACGAGTGATCATCTGAAAAGCGTTCTGCTCCTCATATTGCACCTGCAGTTCAGGTGCCATGCTGGCTAGCATAAGACATGCAACCTCCAAATAGTCATCCTGATGTTTTCTATAAGCATCTCAGTCTGCCGTTCGGGCAATAGGCGGAGGAGCCGCAGGAAGAGGCTGTTCAAGGACATACAGCTTCTTCTCGAGCTTGAGGACTATCCTCAAGTTCCGATGCCAGTCCATAAAGTTAGTTCCAACTAACTTATCCTTATCAAGGAGTGATCGCAGTGATAATCCGCCAGTGTTCGTAGCCATTGTTCTACAACACCCAAGAAGAACAGATTAGTACTACTTCGAATCATTTAAACTGGACTTGTTTTAAATGATTACTGCTCTCACTATTTTAAATTCGAATTGACAACCCACAAAGTCAATCGGGAAGTTTAAGACTTCCTAGTGAGATGGGATCCTTATTTCACATGAGGCTTCGCGTCCCACGAGGGTGGGATGAGATGCACAAAGTAACCCATATTTCCTAAGGTGGGCACGCCGGCCAGTTACTCCAAGCAACTCCCCTTGTCGAGACAGTCTGGGCATTTCATGTCCAGCGAGGGCCGGATACAACATGAAACCTTTACCTATCAACGATGTCTCTAGACTTTCACCATGTGCCCAGCACATGTGAACTTCTAGTCAAGTCCATTCCTAACTGTTATGCTCAGGGCCAACGAGTTTCCTTGCGAAGGCACGCCCAAGTTAAAACTGGACTGGGGAAACCATTGCCACCACGCACTTTCTAAAGATAAGTGGGTGTGTCCCACGAGGGTGGGAAACAATTCACAACTCCACTGATCGATAGCTTAGTGAGGGCTACGCATTAGAAGGCTACCAGACTTGATATTTTAATTGAGGGTTTTTGTTTAAGGTCTCATCATCTCAGTTTTATCTTATGTCTATCATTACAGGCATGCAATCCTATGGTGATAACATAATGATAAAACATTTTAGGCATGCTTCTGCAGATAATAATAAAGAGCAGTAAAGAATGATGTGATCATATGCTATTCAAGACATTGAACCAATCCATGCCATGAAATAGGTTCAACTCTTGTCCTAGAACTCAAGCCCCAAAAACTAGACCTAGCCTAGCCGACCTCTAGCTTGAACTTCAAGGTTGGCTCCAAGGTCCTTCTCTCATGGTTTAGCTCTCAAACCCTAGAGGTACACTTTAAAAGTTCCCCATAGGTTCGGCCAATGCCATGGTCTTCCTCCAAGGAAGGTGCGCCACTATGCAAGGGGCCAAGATGGCTAGCTCTTAAACCAAAAGAGGTTTGGCCAAGCTTTCTTGCGCCTCCAAGCAACCAAGCACCAACTTGCATGCGCCACCTTGCATGCTTGCACCATCAAGCAAGATGCGAGCATCAAGGTCCAAGAAGGATGCGCCTAGCCCTTAATCTTCATCTTAATCAAAAGCAAAAAGAAAAGCGGCACGCAGGCCTCATGAGGATACATCGCAGGCATGCAAAGGGGGCTTGACTAATGATCACAACATCATGCACAATCAAGGGATTTACTCATGCAATTCTACATGCTCATGAAAAACATAAAATCAAAAATTTTACTTTTTCATAAAACTAGTCTCTTTTTCTCATCTTCTTCTCACAAATCTTTTGGTTAATTGCGATTTATTTTTCATGATGATTTCAGAGATCCTTTCGGCTGGCAATTTTGTTAGATCAAGAGACTTGGCCAGTCCGAAGACACAATGCCCGTCCTACTTGACAAAATTACGTGCGCCTTTGATCTTTAAATCAAACAAGAAAAATAGTGCAAAAATCCAAAAGAGATTGAGAGGATGATAGAAACAAAAAACCTTAATTTTTTCTACTTAGAAAAATCGTTTGCCATGCATCATGCTATTTACGAAAATAGAGATATGCCATGTGAGCATGAAAGAAAAGCATAAAACATCGTTCGAGTCTTGCAAGTTGCTCTGATACCACTGTTTGGAAACCCCGGGGACATTTTACAAATTTCAGAGTCATGGACATACATATTACGTAGCGGAAGAATGTCCCCGAAACAGGCCGGTCCCAAAAACCCAATGAAGATCGCAAGCAAGGGAGTCGACACGATGAGTCAGGAAATACCTTAAGAGCAATTTGGAGTGATGCCGATGTAGGCGCCCAAGTGTGCGCCCTCTGCAGTCTCACACACACGGATCTCTTGAGTTCTCTTCTTCCACGCCCGGTGCTAGCCTCGGACAGAAGATCCAAGCCTTAGGGAGATGCTCTACTTCACTTGCGCCACCAAGAGAAAAGATGCACCAAGGGAAGAAGGAAACTACCCAAGCCGCCAAGCACTAAAGCTCCTTGCGCCAAGAGGAAAGGAGGGAGAGGCTTGCGGTTATGGAAGAAGGAAGATGCGCCCTTGCTCCTAGCACTCGCCCCTCTTCTTGTGTTCACGCCTTCAAGGATTGTTCACTCTTGGAGGGCTCGGCTAGGTGCTCTTCTATAGGGCAAGAGGCGGTTTATGAAAGGCTAGGATGAAGACAAGTGGGCGGCTAGGATGAGAAGGTTTGAGACAAGGAAAGTCTCCAAGACATTTCCATAATTCTCATTCAACCATTCCTTTTAGAGCCCATGTCTTTCTTTGTGCGCCAAGGCCTTGCCTTGCGCCCCAAGTAATGCCATAGAGGCATTCATACCATAAGGGATTAAGGGGGGAGGCGCCAATTGCTTCCTTATGAAGCAAATTGCGCCACTTCTCCCCATTATGCCCATAGGCGCCTAGGGGAGAATATTTGTCCCCATTATACCCTTTTAGCCTTTCTTCTCTTCATGACAACTTATTATTGGGCCTCATTGGATAATGAGCTAGCCCAAACTTTATTACATGTGTTGATTAAGCACTTGGATCCAATCCAATGCAACCCTAATCCAAATGTGACCAACCATGGTCAAATACGGGTCAACCTGCCAAAAATGAAGTTTGGCACCAATAATATTCTTCCATCTCATCAGGCCAATTGGCGCTGATGAAATCTCCCAATTAGATCCGAGTTATCCAATAACTCGATCATAAGGCTTCCCGATCAATACGGGAACTCAAGTATCAAGGTGTGAGACCCTGTAGGTTCCTCTGACGCTAGCAGTGCTGACTAAAGGTCATCACAAGCAGTGAGTGGCACCTAGCAGTGCATCGCTGCTACCCAGGTCATTGGAATGGATATCGACATCGACATCCCCATCATCGCAACTAGGTACAGATGCATTACAGTCTCTTTGCCGAACTGATATCCGATTGGACAAGTGTGTCACCACTTGTTTTCATCCAATCACATGGCCATGACTAAAACAGGTTCTCACCTGGGTATGGCCATACACTTTCAGTCATAGAACCATAGAGGAGCTCTATGGATATCATGCTTCCCTAAGGAAGGGGCAAATCCTATGTCTGTCCATTGACCTTCTCATATGGGCCATGACATGCTCAATGACAACCGTTATGACCTCCCAACTACGGCAAGGTGTTAGGTTGTATCAAAGCAAGTCCCTAACCATATAGAATGATTAATGACCTCAAGTAAAGGGATCAATGCATCTCCTGTCACTTATGAGGATAACTCATGACACCAAGTCATAGCCTTATAGCGGGTCTACCTAGTATATCCTCCAATGATATACCCATGTGTCTGCGTTAGCACCACGTGCGTAACCAGCCCACATACCAGTCTCACAAGTACCAGAGCTGTCCCATATCCACTCAGGTACGTCAACTAGGGACAATTATTTGAGCACAGATCCAATCTGTCTCCAGGGACATTATCATGTAAGTACACAATCGCAGGTGTAGACAAACGATGATAACGACAATGCCAGAATGATATATATATATATATATAAATATCAATGTGAAGTAGTACATAAGTTGAGCAAAACTAGGTCCTAGGGCATATACACCAACAAGGCATGCAAAGGGGCTTGACTCATGATCACAACATTATGCACAAGCAAGGTATCTACACATGCAGTTCTACATGCTCATGAAAAACAGAAAATCTGAAATTTTACTTTTTCATAAAACCAGTCTCTTTTCCTCATCTTCTTATCACAAATCTTTTGGTTATTTGCGATTAAACTTTCATGATGATTTCAAATATCCTTTCGGCTCATAATTTTGTCAAATCAAGAGACCCGGCCAGTCTGAAGACACAATGCCCGTCCTACTTGACAAAACCACGTGCGCCTTTGATCCTTTAAATCATACAAGAAAAATAGTCCAAAAATCCAAAAGAGATTGAAAAGATGATAGAAACAAGAAACCCTAATTTTTCCTACTTAGAAAAATCGTTTGCCATGTGATCATGCAATTTGCGAAAATTGAGATATGACATGCGAGCATGGAAAAGCAAGAAATTGTTGGTGTATATGCCCTAAGGACCTAATTCTGGTCCGTTACTTGTACTACTTGACATTGATATTTATATCATACTGGCATTGTTGTTATCATTATTTGTTAACATTTGCGAACATGTACTTATATGATAATGTCCCTGGAGACAGATTGGATCTGTGCTCAAACTATTGTCCCTAGTCAATGTACCTTAGTGGATATGGGACAGCTATGGTACTTGTAAGACTGGTATATGGGCTGGTTAGGCACGAGGTGTTAACGCAGGCATATGGGTATATCAGTGGTAGATATACTGGACCGACCCGCTGTCCTCACAAGTGATAGGAGATGCATTGATCCCTTGACTTGAGGTCATTGGCCATTCTATGTGGTTAGGGATATGCTTTGATACAACCTAACACCTTGCCGTAGTTGGGAGGTAATAATGGTTGTCATTGGGCATGTCACGACCCATATGAGAAGGTCAATGAACAGACAAAGGATTTGTCCCTTCCTAAGGGAAGCATGATATCCATGGAGCTCCTCTATGGTTCTATGACTGAAAGTGTATGGCCATACCCAGGTTAGACCTGATTTAGTCATAGCCATGAGATTGGATAGTGTTGGAGTATGCCCTTAAGGCTAATGTTTGAGGCCTTGGGATTGTATAAGTATCATGTAATAAACTCTTATGTTTATAAAAGGCATGGTTGTTATTCAGGTTGTTACCTTGTCTGCTGTAATAAGTGTACTTCTGAATAATGTCTCAAAGCTGTTCAGCTAGGCTGACAGGCTATATGTCCTTAGTCGAGATATCTTGGTGAACATGAGACAGCCTTGATATGATTGAGACTAATATAAGTGCTAATCTTATAGGATGCTTCGAGCATGGAATAAGATGTAGACTCATGGGTACATTGGATGTACTGGACAGACCCTACTGGGATATTCCATTGCTTGTCACAATGTGAATGATCCTTGTAAGCAGCAAGTGGCACATGTCCTCTGACTTGAGATCACTTGTGTTTCTAAATGATGATTGTCATTGTCTTGAGGTAGTTCAATATCATTTGAAACATAATGATTATAGACTATCTTGGATGGTGAGCTTGAATCAGGTTAGGGCACTAGTGATAGACATAGGATTGCCGTCTCCTTGTTTAAGGAGTGTGATGTTCTAAAGGGCCCCCTTATGAGATGATTGAGATAGTGTATGGCCATACCCAGATGACTATGTGCATCTGATCTAATCATGCTCATCGTATTGGAGTTACAGGCTTGACATGCTTGTCCAATAAGAACATCCAGTGGCAAAGGAATTATGTATGCCTTGTGAGTTTGATTCACACTTGTGCTATGGTTTGGGAGTAGTCTTGGAAGACTCTTTCCTTTATATCGGGAGACAGTGATGTGTTGCTAGATACCCCTCACTGATCGTGATAACGTAAGTTATCGTTACCGACATTTAGAGGAAACCCTCAGGGTCGCACAATTTGGTGATATGGCTTACTTGAGTCAGATCGTATGGACTGGATTCTTTGAGTTCAGATTATAGGGATTTAATCTCTGATTGTAAGTGAGATCTGGTCTGATCATGTTTGATTGATTAGGACTTGAGATCGGTAAGCTTCGATCGAGAGAGATGATGCTAGATCGGAGAGATCAGGGGCATCAGGAGATGAATGGTTAGATCATGAGCCTTGGGGTTCGATTTGGTCTAGACCAAGTGGCTTGAGCTATTTCGGTTTGGTTTGATGAACCAAATTCGATTGAACGATTTGGATTGAACCGGTTCACAAATGTGAACGCTTGGTTCAATGCCAATATGCGTTCTTGAAGTGGCTTGAACGCTTGGCTTGATTCTCTTCCATTTATGGAAAGTAATCAAAGCCGGTTATGCTTCAACGCCAAAACGCATAAGCGTTGGCTTCTTCACTTGAACGCCATCATCCTTTCGTGGGGTGGTTGACGAAGGTGGGAGAGAAGCAAGAGAAGCTCTCGGCCAAGAAAGGGAATCATCTCATCATCCCTTCCAATTCGACAAAAGAAAAGCTTGGGTGTCTTGCTAGCACAAGGGACCGCAAGGAGTAAGCATCTTCATCTTGTGTGTGAACTTGTGGAGGAGATCTAGTTTGTTCTCTTCATCCAAGCCGACTTCCAAGCATATGGCGTTGGTATGAATTTCCATCTCAATCTATTCAATCGGTTATAGTTGAACATATGGCATGCAAATGATCTTAAACCCTTGCTTCCGCTAGCATCTTTTTCATTAGCGCCATGCTTAGGGTTTTTCCCCCCCACTTTAGGGGGTTTCTTCAATTGGTATCAGAGCTAGGCTCTATGCATGCTATTATGTTTGCTGTTGTGATCCATACATGTTGCGCTTACTTGATGAACTTTGCGCTTACTTGATGATTTGGTTACATGAACTTTGCGCTTGTGTCATGGTTACATGAACTTTGCGCTTGTGTCATGGTTACATGAACTTTGCGCTTGTGGCATGATTACCTAAAGTTTGCGCTCCCCCTTGAAGGGGACCCCCTAAAGTTTGCGCTCCCCCTTGAAGGGGACCCCCTTAGATCTAAGGGTTATCAATATGAATGAAGCATGTTGTTTGATTGTTTGCGCTTGATCTAGATGTTTTATAAAACTTATATCTTGCGCGGCTGATTAGATCTAAGGTGCCCCTACTATAATTCCTTAGATGGGTTGATGGGGTTGAAAGCATAATCTAAATAGATCCAAGTCTGATCAGACCATCTGACAGCTCAGATGAGTTGACCTGATAGCACCTATGCGCAAGCACAAGGTGGCTGTAGGTTGACTGCATCTAGGGCGTGTAGCGAGGTCTGGTTGAGACAACTACTGAACACACATGAGTTAGGCCCGGGGTCACACCCGCTTGCCAAAACTCATGAGGGTGGTTCAGCCCTTGGCACATGCATGGTTGACCATTAGGTCAACACGGGTCAGTTAGGACTCGGTGCATGCAAGGGCAGTGGATCTGACTAGATGGATGCGTGGATCCCTATCAATGGACCATTGTAAGGTTATAGGGCTCATAAGGAAATTAAAATTGATACCATGGGGTTTTTCAAAAATTTTAATTTCATGAATGGATCACATGTTGATTGAACCATATGCTTGTTTATTTAGTCTTATGTGGGTTGCCCATTTGTGTGCTGTGCTGGGGCCTGCGTGCCTGGATTTAAAAATTGTAAATTAATTTGTGATCTGCGAATCACATTGTACTTAATTTATAATATGTTGTTGACCTGCGAGTCAACCTTGTCTAGATAGATCAAATGTACTTTGATTAGACAAGAGCACAAAGGCACACATCCAAGAGGGGCATTCACCTGGTGGTGCACCTGAGGTGCTCTTGGCGCTAGGGCACTGGGTTGGACCAGATGAGATGCAATGGAGCTCAAGTGAAGACTTAAGTAAAATTAAGGTCTTACTAGGGTTCATGGGCTTTTACCACATAAGATCATGCATTCTATTTATTGCTTTTATAATTAGAATTGCATGTTTAAGTTTATCTTCTGCTATCACCATAGAACTTCCATGATAGTTAAGAAGATAAAAGACCGTTAAAATCCAACGCTAACATATCAAGCTCGATAAGCCTTCTGACGCGAAACCTCACCTTTCTGATTATCGTTGGAGCCGTGTTGAACCCACTCAGTGGGCACGTCCATCTATCTTCAGACGGTGCTGGATTTCACCTGCGTGTTACAGAGTTGGGATTTATCCCCTCTCGTTGCTCAGCATAGCACGTGGTGGTCCAGGGAGTAGGTCAGGTCAGCTTGACCATGTAGACTACATATGTGGCGCATATGGTAGCGCATGGAGGCAGCCATCTCTGGGATCAGAGACTGTGTTGTACCAACTCAGTTGGCACAGTCTGCTGGATTGCCAAGATGAAGGGGAATCGCACGGGTTGGCGATTGGCTGGGACAGCCTACCAGAAATTAGTGCTTGTCATCTCTGTGCATCTTATCTCGCCTGAGCGGGACGCGGAGACCAAGTATGAAATCTGGATCCCATCTCACTAAAAGAGTGTTACTCTTTCGGACTGTTTACTGGATTTTTCAGTCAGACAAAATAGTGAGAAAAGAATCTTTCTTAAGTCCTGGATTGATTCTGAACATTGATACTGACCTTGCTGTTCTTGCTTGTTGTAGATTCCTGCAGCAACGAACACCATGAGCTTCAATGTGCGATCCCTACTGGAAAGGGAGAAGTTTGCTGGGCCGAACTTCTCTGACTGGTTCGGACACCTTAAGATCGTTCTTAAGGCAGAGAGGAAACTGTATGTCCTCGAGACGGCGATACCGCCGCAGCCCGCTCCGAACGCCGCAAGGGCGGTTCGGGATGCCTACGAAAAGCACGTTAATGATAGCATTGATGTCGCTTGCCTGATGCTAGCGTCTATGACGCCACCGCTGCAGCGTCAGCATGAGGATATGTCGGCTATAGAAATTATAGCGAACCTCAAGATGCTGTATGCTGCACAGGCGAGGACTGAACGCTATAATCTGACGAAGCTCTTCTTTCAGAGCAAACTGGCTGAAGGGAGCCCAGTGGGAGCTCACGTGCTCAAGATGATTGGGCACAAGGAGGCTCTGGAAAAACTGGGGCATACCATCAACCAGGAGCTTGCTGTGGATATTATTCTGCAGTCTCTCCCGCCTTCTTTCGATGCGTTCATCATTAACTTTAATATGAACAAAATCGATTGTACGCCGGCAGAGCTGCTGAATATGCTCTTGACCACTGAGGAAACTCTGAAGGGTAAGCCTTCAACCTCTGTCTTGATGGTTCCTTCCAGGAACAAGAAGAAGGGGAAGAAGGGCAAGGCCCCTGTCAAGAATTACAGCAAGGCCCTGAAACAGAAGGTGAAGCGGTCGAAGGACAACAGGTGTTTCCACAGTGGCCAGCTGGGTCACTGGAAAAAGGACTGTAAAGCGCTCCAAGGAGATAAGAGGGGAAGCATCGCTTCTGGCTCAGGTATATATGTGACTGAGGTCATGTTATCTTCTTCTACTGTATCATGGGTGTTGGACACTGCATGTGGAGTTCACATTTGTTCAAATGTGCAGGAACTCAAGAGAAGAAGGCAGGTGGGACAGCATGAGGTAGACCTACGAGTTGGAAACGGGGCACGGGTTGCTGCTGTTGCTGTAGGAGACTATTTCATTACTTTACCATCTGGCATTGTATTAGAATTAAACAATTGTTATTTTGTACCAAGTATCACAAAGAATATTATCTCTATTCCTGCTCTTGTCAGGAAAGGATTTGCCTTTGAATGCAATATTTCAAAGTGTGTTTTATCTCTAGATAATATTGTGTATGCAACTGGTTCAATTAACAATGGGTTATACATGTTGGACATGGAAAATTCTATACAAAACATTGATAATAAGAAAGCCAAGTATGCTGATGACAGCACCTTGCTATGGCATAGTCGTTTAGGCCATATAAACGAGAAGCGCATTAAGCGGTTGCATGATCATGGACTGCTGGGATCTTTCTCCTATGAGGAGATTGATACATGCAAAGCTTGTTTGATGGGTAAAATGACGAAGTCACCTTTTTCAAACAAAGGTCAAAGGACTTCAGGTTTACTTGACCTTATACACAGTGATGTGTGTGGGCCATTTAATAAACATGCCAGAGGTGGCTATCTGTACTTCATTACCTTTACTGATGATTTCAGTAGATATGGGTATGTCTATTTAATGAGACATAAAAGTGAATCTTTTGACAAGTTCAAAGAGTTCAAAAATGAAGTACAAAATCAGTTAGGCCGAAATATCAAGGCACTTCATTCTGATCGAGGTGGAGAATACCTGAGTCATGCGTTTACTGACTATCTGAAGGAGTGTGGGATTATCTCACAGCTCACTCCGCCAGGAACACCGCAGTGGAATGGTGTGTCCGAGAGGAGAAATAGAACGTTACTTGATATGGTTCATTCTATGATGAGTCAGGCTACTCTTCCATACTCCTTTTGGGGTTTTGCACTGGAAACAGCTGCAAAGGTACTAAACCGAGTGCCATCCAAGGCAGTTTCAAGGACGCCATATGAGTTATGGTATGGGAAACAGCCGAGCTTGACATTTATCAGGATCTGGGGTTGCGAGGCTTATGTCAAAAAGCTAGCCTCTGGGAAACTAGAGAGCAGATCTGATAAATGCATCTTTGTCGGTTACCCTAAGGAAACTAAGGGTTATTATTTCTTCGATCCCAAAGAGAACAAGGTTTTTGTTGCTCGGACGGCCATATTTCTTGAGAAGGAGTTTCTTCTGCAAGAGGCCAGTGGGAGAGAAATAAAGCTGGATGAGAATCCAGAGGAAGGACAAAGTAGTCAGGCAGAGTTGGATGTGCCTGAGCCAGTAGATCAGGTTACTGAACAACCTGAGGCTCAAATATCACGGGAACCGCGAAGATCGGGTAGGATCCGTCGACAGCCTGAGCGCTATGACGGAGTCTACATCATTGATAATGATGAACCCCTAACTTATGCGGATGCGGTCAGTGGACCGGAGTCAGCTAGATGGCTTGAAGCTATGCGAGCCGAGATGGACTCCATGTCAGATAATCAAGTCTGGGATTTGGTTGATCCGCCTCCGGGAGTAATCCCTATAGGCTGTAAATGGATCTTCAAGAAGAAGATTGACATGGATGGTAACGTGGTTACCTATAAAGGCAGGCTAGTTGCGAAAGGTTTCAAACAAATCTACGGGATAGATTATGATGAAACTTTCTCACCTGTAGCCATGTTTAAGTCTATTCGGATTCTTTTCGCGATAGCTGCATATTACGATTATGAGATCTGGCAGATGGATGTGAAGACAGCTTTCCTTAATGGAAATCTGGATGAGGATGTGTATATGACACAACCGGAAGGTTTCACTAATCCAGCAGATCGTCATAAAATATGCAAGTTAAAGAAGTCCATTTATGGGCTGAAACAAGCATCTAGGAGCTGGAATATTCGTTTTGATGAATCAATCTCTGAGTTTGGTTTCATCAAGAACGAGGATGACCCGTGTGTATATAAGAGGTTTAGTGGGAGCATGATTACATTCCTAATCCTCTACGTCGATGATATCTTAATCATTGGAAATGATATTCCTGAACTGCATACTGTTAAAGCATGGTTAGGAAAATGTTTCCAGATGAAAGATCTAGGAGAAGCAGCCTATGTACTAGGTGTGAAGATCTACAGAGATAGATCTAAGAGGCTTCTCGGGCTGTGCCAGAGTACTTACATCGATAAGGTCCTGGAGAGATTCCATTTAGAGAATTCTAAACGTGGATATCTTCCAGTCAGACATGGTCTGAATCTTTCAAAGAGTCAGTGTCCACAAACACAGACTGAGAAAGATGAAATGGACAATACGCCTTATGCTTCGGCTATTGGGTCCATTATGTATGCGATGCTGTGTACTCGCCCAGACGTCGCTTACGGGTTAAGCGTGACCAGTCGATTCCAAAGTAATCCAGGATTGGCGCACTGGATTGCGGTCAAGAACATCTTGAAATATCTGCGGAGGACCAAAGATATGTTCTTGATATATGGTGGTCAGGAAGAACTCAGTATAGAGGGATATACTGATGCTTCGTTCCAGTCGGACCAGGATGATTTCCGATCGCAATCAGGCTATGTTTTTAGCTTGAATGGTGGAGCAGTGGTGTGGAAGAGCTTCAAACAGTCAACTGTTGCTGATTCCACAACAGAAGCCGAGTATGTTGCAGCCTCGGAAGCATCCAAGGAGGCAGTGTGGATTCGTAAGTTCGTGAGAGAACTTGGTGTCGTTCCTTCGAGTGCTGATCCTTTGGTTATCTTCTGTGATAACACTGGAGCCATCGCACAAGCAAAGGAACCGCGGTCGCACCAGAAGTCCAAGCACATACAGAGACGGTTTCACTTGATCCGGGAGATCATTGATCGAGGCGAGATCAAAATATGCAAGGTTCATACAGATGACAATCTGGCAGACCCGCTTACCAAGCCTCTGGCGCAGCAGAAGCATGAGAAGCACTGTAATAATATGGGTTTGAGATTTCTCAACCATTAGATTAAGTGCAAGTGGGAGATTGTTGGAGTATGCCCTTAAGGCTAATGTTTGAGGCCTTGGGATTGTATAAGTATCATGTAATAAACTCTTATGTTTATAAAAGGCCTGGTTGTTATTAAGGTTGTTACCTTGTCTGCTGTAATAAGTGTACTTCTGAATAATGTCTCAAAGCTGTTCAGCTAGGCTGACAGGCTATATGTCCTTAGTCGAGATATCTTGGTGAACATGAGACAGCCTTGATATGATTGAGACTAATATAAGTGCTAATCTTATAGGATGCTTCGAGCATGGAATAAGATGTAGACTCATGGGTACATTGGATGTACTGGACAGACCCTACTGGGATATTCCATTGCTTGTCACAATGTGAATGATCCTTGTAAGCAGCAAGTGGCACATGTCCTCTGACTTGAGATCACTTGTGTTTCTAAATGATGATTGTCATTGTCTTGAGGTAGTTCAATATCATTTGAAACATAATGATTATAGACTATCTTGGATGGTGAGCTTGAATCAGGTTAGGGCACTAGTGATAGACATAGGATTGCCGTCTCCTTGTTTAAGGAGTGTGATGTTCTAAAGGGCCCCCTTATGAGATGATTGAGATAGTGTATGGCCATACCCAGATGACTATGTGCATCTGATCTAATCATGCTCATCGTATTGGAGTTACAGGCTTGACATGCTTGTCCAATAAGAACATCCAGTGGCAAAGGAATTATGTATGCCTTGTGAGTTTGATTCACACTTGTGCTATGGTTTGGGAGTAGTCTTGGAAGACTCTTTCCTTTATATCGGGAGACAGTGATGTGTTGCTAGATACCCCTCACTGATCGTGATAACGTAAGTTATCGTTACCGACATTTAGAGGAAACCCTCAGGGTCGCACAATTTGGTGATATGGCTTACTTGAGTCAGATCGTATGGACTGGATTCTTTGAGTTCAGATTATAGGGATTTAATCTCTGATTGTAAGTGAGATCTGGTCTGATCATGTTTGATTGATTAGGACTTGAGATCGGTAAGCTTCGATCGAGAGAGATGATGCTAGATCGGAGAGATCAGGGGCATCAGGAGATGAATGGTTAGATCATGAGCCTTGGGGTTCGATTTGGTCTAAACCAAGTGGCTTGAGCTATTTCGGTTTGGTTTGATGAACCAAATTCGATTGAACGATTTGGATTGAACCGGTTCACAAATGTGAACGCTTGGTTCAATGCCAATATGCGTTCTTGAAGTGGCTTGAACGCTTGGCTTGATTCTCTTCCATTTATGGAAAGTAATCAAAGCCGGTTATGCTTCAACGCCAAAACGCATAAGCGTTGGCTTCTTCACTTGAACGCCATCATCCTTTCGTGGGGTGGTTGACGAAGGTGGGAGAGAAGCAAGAGAAGCTCTCGGCCAAGAAAGGGAATCATCTCATCATCCCTTCCAATTCGACAAAAGAAAAGCTTGGGTGTCTTGCTAGCACAAGGGACCGCAAGGAGTAAGCATCTTCATCTTGTGTGTGAACTTGTGGAGGAGATCTAGTTTGTTCTCTTCATCCAAGCCGACTTCCAAGCATATGGCGTTGGTATGAATTTCCATCTCAATCTATTCAATCGGTTATAGTTGAACATATGGCATGCAAATGATCTTAAACCCTTGCTTCCGCTAGCATCTTTTTCATTAGCGCCATGCTTAGGGTTTTTCCCCCCCACTTTAGGGGGTTTCTTCAGATAGAAACAAGTGGTGACACACTTGGCCAATCGGATATCAGTTCGGCAAAGAGACTATAATGCATCTGTACCTGGTTGCAATGATGGGGATGTCGATGTCGATATCCATTCCGATGACTTGGGTAGCAGTGATGCACTGCTAGGTGCCACTCACTGCTTGTGGTCACCATGGGTCAGCACTGCCAACGTCAGAGGAACCTACAGGGTCGCACACCTTGATACTTGAGTTCTCGTATTGATCGGGAAGTCTTATGATCGAGTTATTGGATGATGTAGGACGGAAGCGTGTGACAATGATACTAATTTAAAATTAAATTATTATTATTTTTATTTTATTTTTAGAGAAACCAAAATTTAGAAATCAGTCAGAATTCAGTGCCACTGAAGAATATCATTTATAAAAAGTAACTATGCCTTGTAGGAAAATCCATATATCCAAAATTTGAACCTATTATACCAAGATGTAGAACAAAAGTAGTTCTTTAAAATCGTGTAAGAATTATAGCGTGAAGAACTATCAGGCATATATAATCACTGCAACCATATAACTAATCAGATTGGAAAATTAAAACTGCATTGAACTGTTTCAGATAGCAATTGTTGCAATACCTCATAAGTTGAACCGTTGAACCTAGGATTGCATCAACTAGTCCGCATGAAAGAACAAGATGTGTGCGTCATGTTAGGGAATGCTGGGTGTAATTTAAAATTTTTGCAGTCCCAGGATGCAGCGGAAGAAGCATTACACCCGAAACACATTCCGGTCCCAAGGATCCATGAGAGGGAGAGAACACAAGGATGTGTTAGGGTTAGTACCTTTATTGCTTGTTAGGATGAAGGTGCCAAGTTGAAGACGCCCAAGTGTTCGTCCTCTACAAGTATCCACGCGTCGACTCCTTGATCATTGCTCCCTTCCACGCTTGGTGCTAGCCTCGGGAAGAGAATCAAGCCTTATCACTCTCTTCAAAACTTGCGCCACCTCCAAGATAGAAGCGCCAAGAAGAGATGAGGAGGAAGATGATGCGCCAAGTACTTCCTTCTTCTTCTTTGCTTGCGCCACCTCCAAGGTGCGCCTATGGCCAAGGGACGATGAGGGCTTGTGGCAAGAAGACGCCACCAAGCTCAAAGAATCCTTGCGCCAAGAAGATGAGAAGAAGAACAAGAAGAACTTGCTTGCGCCTTTTGATGGAAGAAGGAGAGCTCCAAGCCCTCAAGTTGTCGCCACCTTAAACTTCCAATTCTCTCCAAGAGATGTCGCCACCAAGCCCTTCTCCAAGTTGCGCCAAGAGGAGAAGAAGGAGAAGAAGGCTTGCGGCTACAAAGAGGAGGAAGGTTGCGCAACCTTGATGTTGTCGCCCTTTGCCCTAGCTCACACCTCTCTATGTTTGTTCACACCTCCAAGGAATCGAGCCAACAACCACAAGAGAGGGCGGCAAGGGTCCTATTAATAGGACAAGGGGCGGCTAGGGCAATGGCTAGGATCATGCCAAGTGGGCGGCTAGGATGAGAGGGGTTTGTGGTAAGGAAAGTCTCCAAGACTTTGCCATAAACCTTATTCAATCTATCCTTATTTGCCCAATAGCCATATCAGCCCAAGACATGCCTTAGAGGCATTCTTTCCATCCAAGGAGAAGGGCTAGGGGCAACATGCAAGAGGTATTTGGCTAGGGTAAGGGTTTGGGTGCATGTAGGGTTTATGAGATAAGGAAAGTCTCCAAGACTTTACCATAAACATCTCCCTACTTCTCATATGTGCTCAAGCTCTTTCCAAAAGAGTCCTCAAGCCATATCAGCCCCAATACTTACCATAGAGACAAGATACCATGAATGGATGAAGGGGGAGGCGCCACTTCCTTCCAAAGGAAGCAACTTATGCCACCCACACCCCATTATGCCCCTAGGCGCCAATGGGGTTGGGTTTCTCCCCATTATACCCTTTTAAGCCAATTCCCTCTTCATGATAACTTATTATTGGGCCTCATTGGATAATGAGCTAGCCCAAACTTCATGGCATGGGTTGATTAAGCCATTGGATCCAATACAATGCAACCCTAATCCAAATGTGACCAATTAAGGTCAATTTCGGGTCAACCTGCCAAAAATGAAGTTTGGCTCCAATAACTTTCTTCCAACTCATCAGGCCCATTGGCGCTGATGAAATCTTCCAAATGGATCCAAGTTATCCAATAACTTGATCCAAAGGCTTCTGATTAAAGCAACGTCAAGAGTCTATTGCGTGTGACCCCGTAGGATCCATATGACGATGGCAATGATGTAAACATCATAAGTAGTGAGGGGTATCTAGCAACACATCACTACTACCCATGTCATAGGACTTAAGTCATTATGGCAACAACTCCTAACAAGCAACGAGGATTCCCATTGCATTACAGATCCCTTTGCCTAAATTGATATCCTGCCATTGGAATAGTCTCAAGTTTATTATCCAATGCATTGGTCATGACTTAACTAGTGTGGCCACACATTCCTGTCATGCACCAATAAGGTGGGGCGCCCCGAGGTGGATATCATGCTTCCAATATGGAAGGGGCAAATCCTACTATTAGTCATCCATGCCTCTACATGATTTATGACATGCCCAATGACAGTCGTTTTGATCTCCCAATTACGGAGAGACGTAAGACTGTATTAAAGCATACCCATCATCAAATCTAGACATGAATACCTCAAGTCTAAGGATCAATGCAAACTTCTTGCATGTGAGATTGACTTGTTGACTAGACAAATCAATCCTCACGATGGATCACTCCAGTGCATCCAATGCACCTGCATGTCTACGTTACTGTGCCCCGCACCTAACCAGCCCACACACCAGTCTCACATGTACCAAAGCTGTCCCATATCTGCTAAGGTACCTTGACTGGGGATAGTTTGTGAGAATGGATCCAATCCAAACTCCTGGGACATTATATATGCAATTCAATACATCAACGCAGGTAAAGCAATCTGCATAATAACGACCATGCCTTTATTGATTATATCAATTTCATTAATTCTATCAAAGTACATTCAAGCAATGCCTGACCATGTCCATACATTGGTCTGTAGGGCATATACACCAACAATCTCCCACTTGCACTAAGACCGAGGGCAACTGATGTTTAATCAGTTCCTATGTCTCTAGTATGACTTATTTAGCTTCCGCTGCGCCAGAGGCTACGTCAGTGGGTTTTTCCAGATTGCTATCTGTGTTTATTTTAACTAGTTTGAATCATCATCTTTATCCATGATCTCCAAGATCAGATGATATTGCTGCAGTACATACTTGAGTGCTAAGTTCCTTTACACATGCTTACGGCCCCAGTAAGAACTATACTGGACCATCAAGCACCAGGGACTAAATCAAGTTCAAATGAATGAAGCTGCTTCCTTTGCTGCCACAAGAAGCTGCAATGTATGTTGGTGTATATGCCCTAGGACCTAGCTTTGGTCAACTTGTGTACTACTTGACATTGATATTTATATATCATTATGGCATTATCGTTATCATAGTCTGTCTACACCTGCGATTGTGTACTTACATGATAATGTCCCTGGAGACAGATTGGATCTGTGCTCAAATAAAGATCCCCAGTCAATGTACCTTAGTGGATATGGGACAACTATGGTGCTTATGAGACTGGTATGTGGGCTGGTTAGGGCACGGGGTGCTAACGCAGACACATGGGTATATCATGGGAGGATATACTGGATAGACCCGCTATGAGGCTATGACTTGGTGTCATGAGTTATCCTCATAAGTGACAGGAGATGCATTGATCCCTTGACTTGAGGTCATTGATCATTCTATATGGTTAGAGACTTGCTTTGATGCAACCTAACACCTTGCCGTAGTTGGAAGGTCATAAAGGTTGTCATTGAGCGTGTCACGACCCATATGAGAAGGTCAATGGACAGACATAGGATTTGCCCCTTCCTTTGGGAAGCTTGATATCCATGGAGCTCCTCTATGGTTTTATGACTGAAAGTGTATGGCCATACCCAGGTAAGAACCTGATTTAGTCATAGCCATGTGATTGGGTGAAAACAAGTGGTGACACACTTGTCCAATCGGATATCAGTTCGGCAAAGAGACTGTAATGCATCTGTACCTAGTTGCGATGATGGGGATGTCGATGTCGATATCCATTCCAATGACCTGGGTAGCAGCGATGCACTGCTAGGTGCCACTCACTGCTTGTGGTGACCTTTGGTCAGCACTGCCAGCGTTAGAGGAACCTACAGGGTCGCACACCTTGATACTTGAGTTCTCGTATTGATCGGGAAGCCTTATGATCGAGTTATTGGATAACTCGGATCTAATTGGGAGATTTCATCAGCGCCAATGGGCCTGATGAGATGGAAGAATGTTATTGGAGCCAAACTTCATTTTTGGCAGGTTGACCCGTATTTGACCATGGTTGGTCACATTTGGATTAGGGTTGCATTGGATTGGATCCAAGTGCTTAATCAACCTATGCAATGATGTTTGGGCTAGCTCATTATCCAATGAGGCCCAATAACAAGTTCTCATGAAGAGAAGAGAGGCTAAAAGGGTATAATGGGGAGAGACCCAACCCCATTGGCGCCTAAGGGGCATAATGGGGTTAGGGTGGCAAAATTGCTTCATTAAGGAAGCAATTTGCGCCTAGCCCTCTCCCATTGATGGAATGCATGCCTCTAAGGCATTGCTTGAGGCGCAAGGCAAGGCCTTGGCGCACAAGGAAGGCGTGGGGCTTAATGAGGAAAGGTTGAATGAGAATTAAGGAAATGTCTTGGAGACTTTCCTTATCACAAACCTCCTCATCCTAGCCCTACACTTGTCTTAATCCTAGCCTTTCATAAATCGCCTCTTGCCCTATAAAAGAGCACCTAGTCGCCCCTCTTGAGGAGAGATAATTCCTTGGAGGCGTAATCATAAAAAGGGGGCGAAAACTTGGAGGCTCTTGGCGCAACCTCTCTTCCTCCATCATCTAGCCGCAAGCACAAGTCCTCTTCTCCTCCTCTTGGGTCAAGAAAGACTTGAACTTGGCGTCTACCTCTCCACCTCTTCTTCTAGGCGATTCTACCTTGGAGGTGGCGCAAGGATTGAAGAAGAAGGACTAAGTCTTGGATCTTCTTCCCGAGGCTAGCACCGGGCGAGGAAGAAGAGAACTCAAGAGATCCGTGTGTGTGAGACTGCAGAGGGCGGACACTTGGACGCCTACATCGGCATCGCTCTCTTCTTTGCTCTAAGGTATTTCCTAACTCATCGTGTCGACTCCCTTGCATGCGATCTTCACTGGGTTTTTGGGACCGGCCTGTTTCGGGGACATTCTTCCGCTGTGCAAACATGTATGTCCATGACTCTAAAATTGTAAAATGTCCCCGGGGTTTCCCAACAGTGGTATCAGCCTTAATTGTAGAATTTGCCACTATGGTTTGCATAAAGCTCTTTCAGCCTACAACACCACATCAAGGCAAAACACAAATCCTGGCTGTGAACGATAGTCATTAGACTGGAACGAAGTGTCAGTGTACCCCTGTACACAAAGTTCTTCCTGTCTATCATAGACTAAAATTCAATCCTTTATACTTCCCAAGTACGAAGGGTTGCTTTCATAGCTATCCAGTGTCAAACACTAGGATCTCATTGAAACTTTCTGTACATGCTCCAAGCACTTGCCACAAATGGTCTTGTGTACCATACACAAAACATGATCTATCCTGTACCCAATGTAACAGGATTTTAGACCCATGTTATTACTCTCCAGCTGTGTCAAAAGACATAGCATCCTCGTGAGAGTTAGACCATATTTTTCTGGAAGGTATCAATATTTGGAATCATCCAATATAAACCTCTCCAGAAACTCTTGGATGAACATAGATTGACTAAAGGGCAATGACTTTCTTAGATCTCCGTCTATAGATCGTCATGCCTAGGATGTAGGCATCATTCCCTAGATCATTCTTCTCGAAATACATCTCAAGCCTTTTCTTCACCATGTGAAGAGCTGGGATGTCATTTCAAGTGAGGAGAATATCGTCAATCAATTAGAACAAGAAACATTATGATGCTCCCACTGATCTTCTTGTAAACACAGGATACTTGTATAATACCATACATATCTTTATGGCGACTGTATGAAAATATTTTGGCTATTTCCATCTAGACATCCTCTTCCAGACGTCCATTAAGAAAAGCAATTTTCATAACAACACGCTATAACAGAACATGCAATTAAGACAAGTAGATACCTAATGGACTCAAACAAAGCTATCGGTGAAAAATTTCATCAATATCCACCCAGTGGACTTATCCAAAATTTCATTCACTAGCTTGTCATCATAGGTAACAATGTTACCTTTCATGTCTATCTTCCAAGAAGATCCACATACAGCCTCTGGGTGTTACCCCTTTGGCGGCTCAATCAAGTCCCACACTTGATTAGCAGACATGGAGTCCATTATGGTTCTTATGGCGCTCAGCCATTTCTTGGAATCTGGTCCACTGACCGCTTCCATTTCCTCATAAGTCTTTAGGTTCATCCTAGATGAAAAATTCGTCATGCCCACAACCTGTGAGAGTATTTCGAATCCATTCAGACTCATGTGATTCCTGTGTTACTTGAACCTCAGGTTGACCTTCAACCTGCATGTGTGATTCTACTCTCCATTTGTGTCTAACTGTATTGTGGTTGATTTTTGGACCTTGTCCTAATCAAATCTACTCCCACTAGCTTCTTTCAAAAGGACATCTCCTCAAGAAGGACAGCAGTTTGAGCAACAAATATTTTTGTTCTCATCGGGATAGAAGTAGCACTCTTAGTGCCCCACAAACACACACTATGGAGTGTCAGAATAGTTGCTTGCATGGCCTCTAAAGGAAGTAAATTTGCATGACTATTCAAAGGTGGAACCACTTCCAATGTGTTCCCTTTTCTTTCTTTGAATTTCACCACACAGTTGTGGTGTTCCAAGTAAGCTGTGAGACAACCCCACACTCCTCAAGATAGTCATCAAATTCTTTACTTCCTACTTTGATCCAATCAAAGGGTTTTAATAGATTCTCCAATTCGATTCTGTACTTCATTTATTAACTTCTTGGATTTCTCCAAAGTTGCGTGTTGGATATGTCATATCCCAACTTAATGAAGTATACCACTTAGTGCTTGTCTCCATGGGTCTACACACATTGCTGTGCACTAGATCCAACAGGCAACTAACCTCTCTCTTCTTCCTAAATGAAGGTAGCATCTGTCATCTTCTCCATTAGACAAGGCTCACATATATCATAACCCTTAAAGGATAATGATCCCAATAGTCCATGGACTTTTGGATGTGGCTTTTGTCTTATGGCCCAAGAGACAATGCAAAGAGATGGTATTGATTGAATCATTGGATTTGATCTATTCAGTGTTACACATAGAACTACAAGCTATTATCAATTGTACTACTACTATAGAACATTCTAGATTTAAAGAAATACCAATTTATTTCAAACTGAAAATCCATTCAAAATAATGGACATAATGTTCTAATACAAAAGCTAGTACATAACAGCAAAGTTCTAGATAAAGTCTCCAAGGCAGTGAGATGACATCAACAGCAGCATCCAATGCTCCGTCCCTGACTCGAAAGTCGATCCCACCAAGCCTTATTGTCCTACTTCTTTTTAGCTCCTGCATATGAAAAACATATGTAAGCTCCTCATGCGATACCCAGTACCCATGAATAAGAAGTAGACATAAAGACCTCAGTAACACAATACCTGAAGCAGATGGATAACATCCCTTCTTTTGTGCCATGCTCTTCCTGGGCCTTAATCCATCCTGAAATTTCCATGCATTCCCAGTCTTCCGAAGTTTTAGCTTCGAAGATACGGAACCATAGTCATTCCTGGATTCAGGCAAATACCCAGAAGATCCAACAACACTCTCTTTATTACTATTTGAAGTGCCTGGTGTGAAGAGACGTCGAAGATGTATGATCATATCATAAATCCCCATCTCATCACACTCAACCTGGACCTCAGGGGTCATGCACCTCAAAATAAGAGCAGTGTAATGTTCACTATCCACACAATGTTCAAGATAGACATTCCACTCCCACTCTGTACAAAAATATATACAGGGCTGGGTTGGAGGTCTTTCAAGAAGATATACCATATTCTCATGTTCTAGAAGTTTGGACAAAAGTCTGAACCATCTTGTCCAATTTGTTCCATCCAGTTTATTTTTAAGAAGTTTCAATCTAGGTTCAGGAGATGGAATCATCTACAATAAGCAAATCAGAAAAATAAGTACTATGATAAAGCATTTAACAAGGACTTTAAATTAAATGCTATACTCCCACTATTTCCTTAACGAGTTGATAACTCTCAAAAATCAACTTGGAAATACGTGAGTAGGATCCTAATTTCACACGAGGTCTCCGCGACTCACGAGGGTGAGTTGAGATGCACAGAGAGTCTCATGCTTCCTTAGGTAGGCATGCCAGCCAATTGTGCCGCGCACAATTCCTCTTAGTTAAGACAGACTAGGCGCCCTGTGTCCAGCGAGGGCTGGATACAACACAGAACCCTATCCTCTCAACAGCTGCCTCTAGTGATTCATTATGTCAGTGACATATGAAAAACTAGTCAAGTCTGGTCCTAACCGTTATGCCCAGGGCCAACGAATTTCCTTGCGAAGGCACGCCCAGGTTAAAACTGGACTGGGGAAATCATTGTCACCGCACACCTTCTAAAGATAAGTGGGTGTGTCCCACGAGGGTGGGAAACAGTTCACAACACCACCGATCGATAGTTTGATGAGGGCTACGCGTTAGAAGGCTATTGACTTGATATTTCAATGAGAGTTTTTGCATGTTGATTTTATTCTTTTCTAGCATGCAGTTTTCCTATGGTTATGGCAGTAAAGGAAAAACATCACAGGCATGCTATGGACAGAATAATAAACCATCACAGACATGCTAGTTTGGTCGATATGGTCATAGCCCTTTTCATACACATAACTTGTCACGAGCCATGTGACATGCTATCGTGCATCCAAGGGTTGCGAGTCCCTTTAGCAGATCAGCCCATGCCAGAAGCCGAAAGCAAGCATCCCTTCCTCCAACCGCAAATCCATCACCACGCTTCCAAAGCTGGCGCCACTCTGATTTCGATTGAAGAAGGCTCCTTGTTGTCAGGATGAAGCCCTAACCTATCTTATAATTCTACATCTATTCTTAGGAAAGATGAAAATTTTACATCAAGAAGGGGGAGAACCACGCGCAGGTGGTAGAAAGATTTTACAAGCATTCATCACAGGTGGAAACATGCTTCCACATCACAACACAGGAGGGCACTCGCTATGACCATATCAACCCATGGAAGAGACAAGTGGCGCATATATAAAATTTGAAAAACCGGAATAATCAAATTTTATCCCCTTATGCGCCAACTCCATCCAAAGCATTCTCTCAATCAAATTTATGCTAAAATTGGCATCAAGTTTCATGATGATTTCATGGACCCTATCGGCTGGCAATTTTGTCAGATCAAGAGACCCGGCCGGTCCGAAGACACAATGCCCGTCCTACTTGACAAAACTACGTGCGCCTTTGGTCTTAAATCCATCATAAACACAATCCAAATTTTGACCATAAAAATGATAAAAGAAGTTTGGATGAAAGCGCCTTCTAGGTGAAACGCGCATGGATGAAAGAAAAATTTTCCAAAAATTTTTCACACAAGCAAACGTACACCTTGTGTTTCTCGCAAGTAGCTCTGATACCACTGTTAGGGAATGCCGGGTGTAATTTAAAATTTTTGCAGTCCCAGGACGCAGCGGAAGAAGCATTACACCCGAAACACATTCCGGTCCCAAGGATCCATGCGAGGGAGAGAACACAAGGATGTGTTAGGGTTAGTACCTTTATTGCTTGTTAGGATGAAGGTGCCAAGTTGAAGACGCCCAAGTGTTCATCCTCTACAAGTATCCACGCGTCGACTCCTTGATCGTTGCTCCCTTCCACGCTTGGTGCTAGCCTCGGGAAGAGAATCAAGCCTTATCACTCTCTTCAAAACTTGCGCCACCTCCAAGATAGAAGCGCCAAGAAGAGATGAGGAGGAAGATGATGCGCCAAGTACTTCCTTCTTCTTCTTTGCTTGCGCCACCTCCAAGGTGCGCCTATGGCCAAGGGACGATGAGGGCTTGTGGCAAGAAGACACCACCAAGCTCAAAGAATCCTTGCGCCAAGAAGATGAGAAGAAGAACAAGAAGAACTTGCTTGCGCCTTTTGATGGAAGAAGGAGAGCTCCAAGCCCTCAAGTTGTCGCCACCTTAAACTTCCAATTCTCTCCAAGAGATGTCGCCACCAAGCCCTTCTCCAAGTTGCGCCAAGAGGAGAAGAAGGAGAAGAAGGCTTGCGGCTACAAAGAGGAGGAAGGTTGCGCCACCTTGATGTTGTCGCCCTTTGCCCTAGCTCACACCTCTCTATGTTTGTTCACACCTCCAAGGAATCGAGCCAACAACCACAAGAGAGGGCGGCAAGGGTCCTATTAATAGGACAAGGGGCGGCTAGGGCAATGGCTAGGATCATGCCAAGTGGGCGGCTAGGATGAGAGGGGTTTGTGGTAAGGAAAGTCTCCAAGACTTTGCCATAAACCTTATTCAATCTATCCTTATTTGCCCAATAGCCATATCAGCCCAAGACATGCCTTAGAGGCATTCTTTCCATCCAAGGAGAAGGGCTAGGCGCAACATGCAAGAGGTATTTGGCTAGGGTAAGGGTTTGGGTGCATGTAGGGTTTATGAGATAAGGAAAGTCTCCAAGACTTTACCATAAACATCTCCCTACTTCTCATATGCGCTCAAGCTCTTTCCAAAAGAGTCCTCAAGCCATATCAGCCCCAATACTTACCATAGAGACAAGATACCATGAATGGATGAAGGGGGAGGCGCCACTTCCTTCCAAAGGAAGCAACTTATGCCACCCACACCCCATTATGCCCCTAGGCGCCAATGGGGTTGGGTTTCTCCCCATTATACCCTTTTAAGCCAATTCCCTCTTCATGACAACTTATTATTGGGCCTCATTGGATAATGAGCTAGCCCAAACTTCATGGCATGGGTTGATTAAGCCATTGAATCCAATCCAATGCAACCCTAATCCAAATGTGACCAATTAAGGTCAATTTCGGGTCAACCTGCCAAAAATGAAGTTTGGCTCCAATAACTTTCTTCCAACTCATCAGGCCCATTGGCGCCGATGAAATCTTCCAAATGGATCCAAGTTATCCAATAACTTGATCCAAAGGCTTCTGATTAAAGCAACGTCAAGAGTCTATTGCGTGTGACCCCGTAGGATCCATATGACGATGGCAATGATGTAAACATCATAAGTAGTGAGGGGTATCTAGCAACACATCACTACTACCCATGTCATAGGACTTAAGTCATTATGGCAACAACTCCTAACAAGCAACGAGGATTCCCATTGCATTACAGATCCCTTTGCCTAAACTGATATCCTGCCATTGGAATAGTCTCAAGTTTATTATCCAATGCATTGGTCATGACTTAACTAGTGTGGCCACACATTCCTGTCATGCACCAATAAGGTGGGGCGCCCCGAGGTGGATATCATGCTTCCAATATGGAAGGGGCAAATCCTACTATTAGTCATCCATGCCTCTACATGATTTATGACATGCCCAATGACAGTCGTTTTGATCTCCCAATTACGGAGAGACGTAAGACTGTATTAAAGCATACCCATCATCAAATCTAGACATGAATACCTCAAGTCTAAGGATCAATGCAAACCTCTTGCATGTGAGATTGACTTGTTGACTAGACAAATCAATCCTCACGATGGATCACTCCAGTGCATCCAATGCACCTGTATGTCTGCGTTACTGTGCCCCGCACCTAACCAGCCCACACACCAGTCTCACATGTACCAAAGCTGTCCCATATCTGCTAAGGTACCTTGACTGGGGATAGTTTGTGAGAATGGATCCAATCCAAACTCCTGGGACATTATATATGCAATTCAATACATCAACGCAGGTAAAGCAATCTGCATAATAACGACCATGCCTTTATTGATTATATCAATTTCATTAATTCTATCAAAGTACATTCAAGCAATGCCTGACCATGTCCATACATTGGTCTGTAGGGCATATACACCAACACGTCATTATCTGACCAAAGTTCAAGACCTTTGTTACACCGATTGGTTAAAGCACCTGCACGAAAAACACTAATCAGATTAGTTTTAAAACAGATGCAGGAATGTATCAGATATCAAAAGTTCCAAGGTGTCTTAGGAAGATATGATGAATCTGGGTTTCATCGAACTACTCCATCGGGTAGAACAAGATTCGGGCTTGCTATTAGCACCAAAGAATGGAGGTGGAGGCTTGTCGGAGTGCATTAAAATCCTGCGTCAAGAAGGCTAGACAGATTAATACGGAGAGCAAATAGGAGACTGAAGTAGGCCGCAGAGGGGAAATCTGGAACAGGGGATGTTGCGCGGGAGCGGAGGAGGACTCGTCGGCGTTCGTGCGGTGGTGCATGATCGCCGGACCTGTTACATCTGGAGATCCACGTGGTGGTGGCGGAGCTGTGGCCGGAGTTAGCGGGTGGATGGTGGCTGATCGGAGGAGAATCGCGCTTAACAGTCGTGCTGGGCGGGAGCTCGGCGGAAACAGGGGATATGCGTGAGTGGCAGGGGCAATCGCCGTTCGCCGAATGGTGGACGAAATCTAAACCTGCTACAAGTGGAGGTTGTTATCATAGATGAGAGGACGTGGCCGGACTTTGGGGGTGAAAGATGGCCGGACGGAGTAGATCGACGATGAAAGGCGGATCTGAGGCGGAAGCTGGGCGGAAACAGGGGTTTGGATCGGCCGTTTGATTCCGGTGATCGGACGGGTGGATGGGCTGATGTCGGTGGCTGTGGTTTCGTATTGGTGAGGATGAGTGATGGCCGAAGTTTCATGAGAATCCGACCGGTGCATCGTCGGCGGCGAGCTCTCGAAATTTCGGGATTCTGGGAACAGGGAACCGTGACTGGTTGGTTTGATTTCTGGAATAAGGAGAGGGTAGAGATAGAGGAAGGAAGGAGGAGAGGAGGGCTCGGCCCTAGAAGGAGAAGAAGGAGGAGGGCATCCGATAGAAGAGGAACTATACTAAGGAAACTACTTCATAGATTCAAATTCATCGAAACGTTGTTACAATGATGCATGCGAAAGAGATACATATAGTGAGAAGATAGAGACATTGTTATTTCCTTCCATGGCAGCAGAGAGATGTTGGAGAGATGTGAACGTTGCAGCTTCCATCTTGAGCAGCAAGGGGGGGAAACGTTGAAGATTCCATATGAGGTTCATTGCAGCTTCCTTCGTTGAAGATGAATGCTTGCTGGCGATGAGTGGGCTGGCGCATCACCAGATCCTCATTTGGCAGATTTAGAGCTGGTCCATACATGGTTGAATTGATGCTTGGCGTGGATGTGGCTGGACAGGTTGGTGCTCATGCAAGTCATCATTTATGGGATGCAGCAACTTCTTCTTTAGTGAGCTTGAACTTGAGAGTCTTCGATGGGTGAAGTAGCTATTATCCATTATTTAGCTAGCTTTAGAATTGAACATGCTAGCTTATTTGAGAAGCCTCCCAACGTTAGCCTAAGGTAATCTCAGGCTTCATTTATACCTTCGTGACTTGTGCTTGCTGCCTCCATCAGTTCTCCCCGGGTAAAAAAAATTCTTCCCCGAAGAATTGTGCTTGCGTAGGTGGAGGAGTTCAACAATCAATATCCATAGTCCAAGCTGCAAGTCAGGGACACCTGTAGAAAATTCCCTTTCTCGGCCATACTCATTAGTAAGTTTGTCATAGAAAATCATAGGACTTATAAAAGAACAAGGAATGATGAAATCAATATACTCAATTTCAATAAGAGCATAGTGCAAAGCATGTTTGAGTTCATTATGTTTTGTTGATACTAATGGTGGCTTAAGGGTGTGGGTTGAAGGACCTAAAAGACAAGATTCAAGGATCATAGGGTCCTGAGAGAAATTTTCTAAGCTTATGGGTGTTGCTAAGGGTTGACATTTAGGGTTCAAGTCAAGCTCAAAAGGCTCTAACTTAGGTTCAAAATATGGTTCAAGAGGACCTATGGGTTTGGGTTCAGTTTTAGGTTCTCTAATAGTAGTGCAAATTTGGGTTTGGGAACCTGTGGGTATGGGCCCTAAAATTGAAGGTAATTGAGAAGGTTCTACTTCACTTTTAACTTGAGACAAGTCTACAACAGTCTCTATGGGCAACTTAGGGGTAGTTTGACTCTCAGACAAGTCAACTATGAGTTCCTTAGCTAGAATGCTAGACTCATCTTGAGGACCTGTGGGTATGGGCCCTAAAATTAAAGGTTGAGGTATGGGTTCTACCTCATGGTTTGCCTGTTGAGTTTCACATGTGTTACCTGAGCTTGTTTTTGTTCCCATGGTAGACTCTAAGGTTGGTATATTCTCTTGAGAGTTTGAGGGAGTAGGTACCTTAGAGGTTTTAGGTTTGGACCTCTTGATCTTAATCTTTGGGTTTTGGCATCTTAAGACATATGAATCATCTTGCCTTTGGTAATACCCATTGACATCATATAACCAAAGTGCTCCTAGGTGGACATGGTATGTACCTTCTAAGGGTAAGACATAACACCAAACTTCTAGTAGAAGGGTACCTAACAAAATAGGAACTAAGCACATATGGTTCACTAAGGTTTTGGTTCCATCATCCCTACTAATGGTGTAAGGGTCTGGGATAGGCTCGCTGGTAAGGCCAAATCTATCAATGGCACTAGGGGTTATGAAGTTGAAGCCTATGGACTCATCTATGGCTACCTTACACATCTTATCTTTCATTTTGATGTAGGTATGGAAAAAATCATTCCTAAGGGTGACACTATAAGTTGGAAGTTTCTCTAGATATTGCTTGTGTAGGGTTTGTCTCATGTCTTCTATATAGTTGTGACAGGTTTTGAGATGGTTCTCCATGGACTTGACGTTGTCACAAAATTTGAGTATTCGTTCTTGATTGATACTAGTGGCCATGGGATGATTTGAAAAATATTTTGACAATAGAGCTCCTTAAGATGATAGAAAATGATTTCAGCTAGTATGAAAAGATATATCTGAGAATAAACAAACTAGCATGCACAACAATAATCAACTAAACATAAAAGCACTTAGAAGTTTTTTTTTTTCTAGCAAATAAATTAACAAACATGCATAAGCAACTAAACGTTAGAGCATATAGTTTTTTTTTTTTTTATGCAAAAACTTCAACAAGCAAATAACTTAAAACAAAATATCAAATAACAACTAAATGTGAAAACATGTAATTTTTTTTGTTTTTATGCAAACAAACTATTAAGAACAACTAAGCATGAAAGCACAAGTTGAGAATGATTTTTTTTTTTTGGCAAATAAACAGCAAATTACTTAACTAACATGCAATCAATTTCAGCATATGGATGTGTAGAAAGTATGCTCATTGAAGATTGCAATTTGATTAAGAACAGAAACTAGGCTGAAAACAGGTTGGAAAATTCAGCATTCAAGTGCAGAATTTATAGTTATAATCAATGCAGCACTTATGGATGTTGTAAACAGAAATATGTTGGTGTTATCCAAGCTGCAGTTTGACATAAATTAAGTGCAGCAAGCAGGCTGAAAACTTCAAAATCTGTTGGTGCTGAAAATTCAGAAGTTAAGACACAGTTTTGTGCAGATTATGGAATGGATGATCAGAACTTGAGCAAACAAGTGCAGTGGTTTGCTGCATTGATGAGAAACTTTGCAAACTCAGTGAGGGAAGATGCAGCAATTTGGTTTGCTGTCCTAAACTGAGGTTTACAAGGATCTATGTTGCTGGAGTGGCTGAAAATCAATGAGAATGTTAAGGTGATCAAAATCAGATTGCTTGTAGAATATGGTTTGCAGAATTTTGGTTGCAAACACAGTTAGGTGCGGCAATTAAGTATGCTGTCCTGAACTGAATTTGACAAACTTTCATCATTTGTAGCCATGTTTGAATTGGCACAATAATGAAATTCTGCACTGCTAAAATCCGAAAAGTTTCACTAAAACATCAAGCACAGAAGTTCAGAGTTTACTTGTAAATTCAGTCATGGACGGTGCAGCAATTAACTTTGTTGTTCCAACCATTCAACAAGTGAAAGCAACAAATTTTCAAATCAGAGATGCTGATTTGTCCCCACAAAAATATCAGAATATTAAATTCAATGATTAGAAAATCAGAAATATAGGAACTTTAAAAACAAAGAGCAAAGTTAAGGATCGATGTGGTCAAACAAGAGTTTACCACTTAACTTGCTCTGATACCAAACTGATGTAGGACGGAAGCGTGTGACAATGATACTAATTTAAAATTAAATTATTATTTTTTTTATTTTATTTTTAGAGAAACCAAAATTCAGAAATCAGTCAGAATTCAGTGCCACTGAAGAATATCATTTATAAAAAGTAACTATGCCTTATAGGAAAATCCATATATCCAAAATTTGAACCTATTATACCAAGATGTAGAACAAAAGTAGTTCTTTAAAATCGTGTAAGAATTATAGCGTGAAGTGAAAGTCCCCTTTCAATAAGGGGGGCCGAAACCCTAAAGTGGCGCATACAAAACATGGGCAGCGGATACTAGGGTTTCATGGGATCGATGCATGTATTATGATCAACATTAAAACTTTTGAATGCAAGAAAGAATGCGATTCATACCATGGCCATTTCTAGATGGCGCCTTGGAAGCAAGAGAACAAAAGAGGTCTCCTCCAAATCGTCACACACAAGATGATCAACGGCTTGCTCCTTCTTGTCGTCCCTTGTGCTAGCAAGGATCGTCCAAGGTGTCTTTGATCGTTTGAAGGGAAGAGAGAGAGCTTTCCTTGCTTGGCGATTTTCTTCCTTCTTTTGTCTACCACCTTTTCTCACACGAATGTGTGTAGAGCCAAAGGCAAAACGGCGACAAGAGGGCGAGAGAGGGGCGACGTGAGAGAGATGTGGTCACGTTGTGACATGCTATCTAAAAATAGCAAAACCATCTCAACGTTCAAGTGACCCCAATCGCAAATGCCAACTTGAACCATACGCTCATCCAATGAGCTGGTTCAAATCGATTTGGTTCAATAACCAAATAAACCAAGCAATTAGTCCAGATTATAATAAACCCCTAAGGCTTAAGATCTGACCATTGATCTCTTGATGCTCCTGATCTCACTGATCTAGCATCTATTCTCTCAATCGAAGATTACCGATCTCAAGCCCTAATCAATCAAACATGATCAGACTAGATCTCACTTACAATCAGAGACTAAATCCCTTTAAACTGAACCCAAACAATTCAGTCCACACGGTCTGACTTAAGTAAGCCATATCATCAAATTGTGCGACCCTAAGGGTTTCCTTTAAATGTCGGTAACGACAACTTACGTTATCACGATCAGTGAGGGGTATCTAGCAACACATCACTGTCTCCCTATATAAAGGAAAGAGTCTTCCAAGACTACACCCAAACCACAGCACAAGTGTGAATCCAATTCACAAGGCATGCAAATTTCCTTTGCCACTGGATGTTCTTATTGGACAAGCGTGTCAAGCTTGTAGCTCCAATATGATGAGCATGATTAGATCAGATGAACACTGTCACCTGGGTATGGCCATACACTTTCTCAATCATCTCATACAGAGGGGGGGCCCCTTTAGAACATCACACTCCAATTAAGGAGACGACAATCCTTTATCTATCACTAGTGCCCTAACCTGACTCAAGCTCACCATCCAAGATAGTCTATAACCATTATGTTTCAAATGATATTGAACTACCTCAAAACAATGACAATCATCATTTAGAAATACAAGTGATCTCAAGTCAGAGGAAATGTGCCACTTGTTGCAATCAAGGATTATTCACATTGTGACAAGCAATTGAATATCCTAGTAGGGTCTGTCCAGTACATCCAATGTACCCATGAGTCTACATCTTATTCCATGCTCAAAGCATCCTATAAGATTAGAACACATATTAGTCTCAATCATATCAAGGCTGTCTCATGTTCACCAAGATATCTCGACTAAGGACATTACAGCATGTCAGCCTAGCTGAACAGCATTGAGACATTATTCAGAAGTATATGTATTGCAGCAGATAATATAACAAACTGAATAACAACCATTGCCTTTATAAACATAAGAGTTTATACATGATACTATTACAATCCCAAGGCCTCAAACATTAGCCTTAAGGGCATACCCCAACAATCTCCCACTTGAACTTAATCTAATGGTTGAGAAATCTCAAACCCATATTATTACAGTGCTTCTCATGCTTCTGCTGCGCCAGAGGCTTGGTAAGCGGGTCTGCCAGATTGTCATCTGTATGAACCTTGCAGACTTTGATCTCGCCACGATCTATGATCTCCCTGATCAAGTGAAACCGTCTCTGTATGTGCTTGGACTTCTGGTGCGACCGTGGTTCCTTTGCTTGTGCAATTGCTCCAGTGTTATCACAGAAGATAACCAAAGGATCTACACTCGAAGGAACAACACCAAGTTCTTGAACGAACTTATGAATCCACACTGCCTCCTTGGATGCTTCCGAGGCTGCAACATACTCGGCTTCTGTTGTGGAATCAGCAACGATTGACTGTTTGAAACTTTTCCACACCACTGCTCCTCCATTCAAGCTAAAAACATAGCCTGATTGCGATCGGAAATCATCCTGGTCAGACTGGAACGAAGCGTCAGTATATCCTTCTATACTGAGTTCTTCCTGACCACCATACACCAAGAACATATCTTTGGTCCTCCGAAGATATTTTAAAATGTTCTTGACTGCAATCCAGTCCGCCATACCTGGATTACTTTGGAACCGACTGGTCACGCTTAACCCGTAAGCGACGTCTGGGCGAGTACACAACATCGCATACATAATGGATCCAATAGCCAAAGCATAAGGCGTATTGTCCATTTCATCTTTCTCAGTCTGTGTTTGTGGACACTGACTGTTCGAAAGATTCAGACCATGTCTGACTGGAAGATATCCTCTTTTAGAATTCTCTAAATGAAATCTCTCCAGGACTTTATCGATGTAAGTACTCTGGCACAGCCCGAGAAGCCTCTTAGATCTATCCCTGTAGATCTTCACACCTAATACATAGGCTGCTTCTCCTAAATCTTTCATCTGGAAACATTTTCTCAACCATGCTTTAACCGCATGCATTTCAGGAATATCGTTTCCAATGATCAAGATATCATCGACGTAGAGGACTAGGAAAGTAATCACGCTCCCACTAAACCTCTTATATACACACGGGTCATCCTCGTTCTTGATGAAACCAAATTCAGAGATTGATTCATCAAAACGAATATTCCAGCTTCTCGATGCTTGTTTAAGTCCATAAATAGACTTCTTTAACTTGCATATTTTATGACGATCTGATGGATTAGTGAAACCTTCTGGTTGTGTCATATACACATCCTCATCCAGATTTCCATTAAGGAAAGCTGTCTTCACATCCATTTGCTAGATCTCATAATCATAATATGCTGCTATCGCGAAAAGAATCCGAATAGACTTAAACATAGCTACAGGTCAGAAAATTTCATCATAATCTATCCCGTAGATTTGTTTGAAACCTTTCGCAACTATCCTGCCATTATAGGTAACCACGTTACCATCCATGTCAATCTTCTTCTTGAAGATCCATTTACAGCCTATAGGGATAACTCCCGGAGGCGGATCAACCAAATCCCAGACTTGGTTATCTGACATGGAGTCCATCTCGGCGCGCATAGCTTCAAGCCATCTCGCTGAATCCGGTCCACTGACTGCATCCGCATAAGTGAGGGGTTCATCATTATCAATGATGTAGACTCCGTCATAGCGCTCAGGCTGTCGACGGATCCTTCCCGATCTTCGCGGTTCCCGTGATATCTGAGCCTCAGGTTGTTCAGTAACCTGTTCTACCGGCTCAGGCTCATCCAACTGTGCTTGACCACTTTGTCCTTCCTCTGGATTCTCATCCAGCTTTATTTCTCTCCCACTGGCCTCTTGCAGAAGAAACTCCTTCTCAAGAAATATGGCCGTCCGAGCAACAAACACCTTGTTCTCTTTGGGATCGTAGAAATAATAACCCTTAGTTTCCTTAGGGTAACCGACAAAGATACATTTCTCAGATCTGCTCTCTAGTTTTCCAGAGGCGAGCTTTTTGACATAAGCCTCGCAGCCCCAGATCCTGATAAATGTCAAGCTAGGCTGTTTCCCATACCATAATTCATATGGGGTCTTTGAAACTGCCTTGGATGGCACTCGGTTTAGTACCTTTGCAGCTGTCTCCAGTGCAAATCCCCAAAAGGAGTAATGTAGAGTAGCCCGACTCATCATAGAACGAACCATATCAAGTAACGTTCTATTTCTCCTCTCGGACACACCATTCCATTGCGGTGTTCCTGGCGGAGTGAGCTGTGAGATAATCCCACACTCCTTCAGATAGTCAGTAAACTTTCGACTTAGGTATTCTCCACCTCGATCAGAACGAAGTGCCTTGATATTTCGGCCAAGCTGATTCTGTACTTCATTCTTGAACTCTTTGAACTTGTCAAAAGATTCACTTTTATGTCTCATAAGATAGACATACCCATATCTACTGAAATCATCAGTGAAGGTAATGAAGTACTGATAGCCACCTCTGGCATGTTTACTAAAAGGCCCACACACATCACTGTGTATAAGGTCAAGTAAACCTGAAGTCCTTTGACCTTTATGAAGAAAAGGCGACTTCGTCATTTTGCCCATCAAACAAGCTTTGCATGTATCAATCTCCTCATAGGAGAATGATCCCAGTAGTCCATAATCATGCAACCGCTTAATGCGTTTCTTGTTAATATGACCTAAACGACTATGCCATAGCAAGGTGCTGTCATCAGCATATTTGGCTTTCTTATTATCAATATTGTGTATAGAACATTCCATGTCCAACATGAATAACCCATTGTTAATTGAACCAGCAGCATAAACAATATTATCTAAAGAAAGAACACACTTTGAAATATTGCATTCAAAGGAAAACCCCTTCCTGACAAGAGCAGGAATGGAGATAATATTTTTAGTAATGCTGGGAACAAAGTAACAATTGTCTAGTTCCAATACAAGTCCAGATGGTAAAGAGATGAAATAGTCTCCTACAGCAACAGCAGCAACCCGTGCCCCGTTTCCAACTCGTAGGTCCACCTCATGCTGTCCCACCTGTCTTCTTCTCTTGAGTTCCTGTACATTTGAACAAATGTGAACTCCACATGCAGTGTCCAACACCCATGAAATAGAAGAAGATGAAACCATGACTTCCGTCACGTATATACCTGAGCCAGAAGCGATGCTTCCCCTCTTGTCTCCTTGGAGCGCTTTACAGTCCTTTTTCCAGTGACCCAGCTGGCCACAGTGGAAACATCTGTATTCCTTCGACCGCTTGACCTTTTGCTTCAGAGCCTTGCTGTAGCTCTTGACAGGGGTCTTGCCCTTCTTCCCCTTCTTCTTGTTCCTTGAAGGAAACATCAAGACAGAGGTTGAAGGCTTTCCCTTCAGAGTCTCCTCAGTAGTCAAGAGCATATTCAGCAGCTCTGCCGGAGTACAATCGATTTTGTTCATATTAAAGTTAATGATGAACGCATCGAAAGAGGGCGGGAGAGACTGCAGAATAATGTCTACAGCAAGCTCCTGATTGATGGTATGCCCCAGTTTCTCTAGAGCCTCCTTGTGCCCAATCATCTTGAGCACGTGAGCTCCCACTGGGCTCCCTTCAGCCAGTTTGCTCTGAAAGAACAGCTTAGTCAAATTATAGCGCTCAGTCCTCGCCTGCGCAGCATACAGCATCTTGAGGTTTGCTATAATTTGTATAGCAGACATATCCTCATGCTGACGCTACAGCGGTGGCGTCATAGACGCTAGCATCAGGCAAGCGACATCAATGCTATCATTGACATGCTTTTCATAGGCATCCCGAACCGCCCTTGCGGCGTTCGGAGCGGGCTGAGGCGGTATAGCCGTCTCGAGGACATACAGTTTCCTCTCTGCCTTAAGAACAATCTTAAGGTGTCCGTACCAGTCTGAGAAGTTCGGCCCAGCAAACTTCTCCCTTTCCAGTAGGGATCGCACATTGAAGCTCATGGTGTTCGTTGCTGCAGGAATCTACAACAATGCAAGAACAGCAAGGTCAGTATCAATGTTCAGAATCAATCCAGGACTTAAGAAAGATTCTTTTCTCACTATTTTATCTGGCTGAAAAATCCAACAAAAATAGCCCGAAAGAGTAGAACTCTTTTAGTGAGATGGGATCCAGATTTCATACTTGGTCTCCGCGTCCCGCTCAGGCGAGATAAGATGCACAGAGAATACAAGCACTAGTCTCTGGTAGGCTGTCCCAGCCAATCGCCAACCCGTGCGATTCCCCTTCATCTGGGCAATCCAGCTGACTGTGCCAACTGAGTTGGTACAACACAGTCTCTGATGCCACAGATGGCTGCCTCCATGTGCTACCATATGCGCCACATATGTAGCCTACATGGTCAAGCTGACCCGACCTACTCCCTGGACCACCACGTGCTATGCTGAGCAACGAGAAGCGATAAATCCCTTCTCTGTAACACGCAGGTGTAATCCCGCACCGTCTGAAGATAGATGGACGTGCCCACTGAGTGGGTACAACACGGCTCCAACGATAATCAGAACAGTGAGGTTTCGCGTCAGAAGGCTTACGAGCTTGATATTTTAGCGTTGGATTTTAACGGTCTTTTATCTTCTTGACTATCATGCAATTCCTATGGTGATAGTAGAAGATAAACTCATGGAATTCTAATTATAAAAGCAATAAATAGAAAGCATGCTGATCTTATGTGGTAAAAGCCCTTTAAGCCTAAGTTAGACCTTAAATTAAACTTAAGTCTTCACTTGCTTTTCTTCATGGGTCTTTTGCTGCTCATCTGGCCCAAACCAGGGCCCAAGCGCCATCTGCAGCTCAGGTGCGCCTACCAGGGAAAATGCGCCTGGTCCCAGAGTCGAACCCTGGACCTCCCACCTGGTCAAGCCTCTGCTGCAAGCGCCTTTGCCAAGTGTGCTCTGTGCTCTTGTCTGATTAATTTACAAATTAATCTATCTAGACAAGATTGACTCGCAGGTCAATTACACTTTATAATTTAAATGAAAAGTGATGCGCAGATCACAATAAAAATATTTATTTACATTTAAATTCCAGGCACGCAGGCCCCAGCACAGCACACATTAAACATGGGCAGCCCACACAAGATTAAATAAACAAACATATGCTTACAAACATCATGCGATCCAACATAAGAAAATAAAATTTCGAAAACCCCATTGGCATCAATTTTAATTTTCCTTATTGGCCCTACTACCTTACAACGGTCCATTACAAGGGATCCACTCATCTGACCTAGTCAGATCCATTGCCCTTGCATGCACCAAGTCGTAACTGACTTGAGTCGACCTAATGGTCAACCATGCATGCGCCAGGGCTGAACAACCCTCATGAGTTCTGGCAAGCGGGTGTGACCCCGGGCCTAACTCATGTGTGTTCACTAGTCGTCTCAATCAGACATCGCTACACGCCTGTCTGCAGTCGACCTATAGCCATCTCGTGCTTACGCACAGATGCTATCTGGTCGACCCATCAAGGCTGTCAGATGATCTGATCAGATTGTTTGGATCTAACCTAGGGGATGACTTCAACCCTAATAACCCGTCTAAGGGTTTAAAGCAGGCGCCTCTTAGATCTAATGAGAGTCGCGCATGAGAAGAAGTTTTGAAGAAAACATAGATGCGCCAACATACATGCGCCAACAAAAACATATACTAAGATGTATGTTAGTTTCGCATGTCATCTAGATCTAAGCATATGCGCAAGTATGGATCAAACATGAAGACCAAGCATTAAGCAATCATAAAACGATGCATAAAACCTGCTCTGATACCAATTGAAAGTCCCCTTTCAATAAGGGGGGCCGAAACCCTAAAGTGGCGCATACAAAACATGGGCAGCGGATACTAGGGTTTCATGGGATCGATGCATGTATTATGATCAACATTAAAACTTTTGAATGCAAGAAAGAATGCGATTCATACCATGGTCATTTCTAGATGGCGCCTTGGAAGCAAGAGAACAAAAGAGGTCTCCTCCAAATCGTCACACACAAGATGATCAACGGCTTGCTCCTTCTTGTCGTCCCTTGTGCTAGCAAGGATCGTCCAAGGTGTCTTTGATCGTTTGAAGGGAAGAGAGAGAGCTTTCCTTGCTTGGCGATTTTTTTCCTTCTTTCGTCTACCACCTTTTCTCACACGAATGTGTGTAGAGCCAAAGGCAAAACGGCGACAAGAGGGCGAGAGAGGGGCGACGTGAGAGAGATGTGGTCACGTTGTGACATGCTATCTAAAAATAGCAAAACCATCTCAACGTTCAAGTGACCCCAATCGCAAATGCCAACTTGAACCATACGCTCATCCAATGAGCTGGTTCAAATCGATTTGGTTCAATAACCAAATAAACCAAGCAATTAGTCCAGATTATAATAAACCCCTAAGGCTTAAGATCTGACCATTGATCTCTTGATGCTCCTGATCTCACTGATCTATCATCTATTCTCTCAATCGAAGCTTACCGATCTCAAGCCCTAATCAATCAAACATGATCAGACTAGATCTCACTTATAATCAGAGATAACAATCCCTTTAAACTGAACCCAAACAATTCAGTCCACACGATCTGACTTAAGTAAGCCATATCATCAAATTGTGCGACCCTAAGGGTTTCCTTTAAATGTCGGTAACGACAACTTACGTTATCACGATCAGTGAGGGGTATCTAGCAACACATCACTGTCTCCCGATATAAAGGAAAGAGTCTTCCAAGACTACACCCAAACCACAGCACAAGTGTGAATCCAATTCACAAGGCATGCAAATTTCCTTTGCCACTGGATGTTCTTATTGGACAAGCGTGTCAAGCTTGTAGCTCCAATATGATGAGCATGATTAGATCAGATGAACACTGTCACCTGGGTATGGCCATACACTTTCTCAATCATCTCATACAGAGGGGGGGCCCCTTTAGAACATCACACTCCAATTAAGGAGACGGCAATCCTTTATCTATCACTAGTGCCCTAACCTGACTCAAGCTCACCATCCAAGATAGTCTATAACCATTATGTTTCAAATGATATTGAACTACCTCAAAACAATGACAATCATCATTTAGAAACACAAGTGATCTCAAGTCAGAGGAAATGTGCCACTTGTTGCAATCAAGGATTATTCACATTGTGACAAGCAATTGAATATCCTAGTAGGGTCTGTCCAGTACATCCAATGTACCCATGAGTCTACATCTTATTCCATGCTCGAAGCATCCTATAAGATTAGAACACATATTAGTCTCAATCATATCAAGGCTGTCTCATGTTCGCCAAGATATATCGACTAAGGACTTTACTGCATGTCAGCCCAGCTGAACAGCATTGAGACATTATTCAGAAGTATATGTATTGCAGCAGATAATATAACAAACTGAATAACAACCATTGCCTTTATAAACATAAGAGTTTATACATGATACTGTTACAATCCCAAGGCCTCAAACATTAGCCTTAAGGGCATACCCCAACATGAGGAACTATCAGGCATATATAATCATTGCAACCATATAACTAATCAGATTGGAAAATTAAAACTGCATTGAACTGTTTCAGATAGCAATTGTAGCAATACCTCATAAGTTGAACCGTTGAACCTAGGATTGCATCAACTAGTCCACATGAAAGAACAAGATGTGTGCATCATTATCTGACCAAAGTTCAAGACCTTTGTTACACCAATTGGTTAAAGCACCTGCACGAAAAACACTAATCAGATTAGTTTTAAAATAGATGCAGGAATGTATCAGATATCAAAAGTTCCAAGGTGTCTTAGGAAGATATGATGAATCTGGGTTTCATCGAACTACTCCATCGGGTAGAACAAGATTCGGGCTTGCTATTAGCACCAAAGAATGGAGGTGGAGGCTTGTCGGAGTGCATTAAAATCCTGCGTCAAGAAGGCTAGACAGATTAATACGGAGAGCAAACAGGAGACTGAAGTAGGCTGCAGAGGGGAAATCTGGAACAGGGGATGTTGCGCGGGAGCGGAGGAGGACTCGTCGGCGTTTGTGCGGTGGTGCATGATCGCCGGACCTGTTACATCTAGAGATCCACGTGGTGGTGGCGGAGCTGTGGCCGAAGTTAGCGGGTGGATGGTGGCTGATCGGAGGAGAATCGCACTTAAGAGTCGTGCTGGGCGGGAGCTCGACGGAAACAAGGGATGTGCGTGAGTGGCAGGGGCAATCGCCATTCGCCGGATGGTGGACGAAATCTAAACCTGCTACAAGTGGAGGTTGTTATCATAGATGAGAGGACGTGGCCGGACTTTGGGGGTGAAAGATGGCCGGACGGAGTAGATCGACGATGAAAGGCGGATCTGAGGCGGAAGCTGGGCGGAAACAGGGGTTTGGATCGGCCGTTCGATTCAGGTGATCGGACGGGTGGATGGGCGGATGTCGGCGGCTGTGGTTTCGTATTGGTGAGGATGAGTGATGGCCGAAGTTTCGTGAGAATCCGACCGGTGGATCGTCGGCGGCGAGCTCTCGAAATTTTGGGATTCTGGGAACAGGGAACCGTGACTGGTTGGTTTGATTTCTGGAAGAAGGAGAGGGTAGAGATAGAGGAAGGAAGGAGGAGAGGAGGGCTCGGCCCTAGAAGGAGAAGAAGGAGGAGAGCATCCGATAGAAGAGGAACTATACTAAGGAAACTACTTCATAGATTCAAATTCATCAAAACGTTGTTACAATGATGCATGCGAAAGAGATACATATAGTGAGAAGATAGAGACGTTGTTATTTCCTTCCACGGCAGCAGAGAGACGTTGGAGAGATGTGAACGTTGCAGCTTCCATCTTGAGCAGCAAGGGGGGGAAACGTTGAAGATTCCATATGAGGTGCATTGCAGCTTCCTTCATTGAAGATGAATGCTTGCTGGCGATGAGTGGGCTGGCGCATCACCAGATCCTCATTTGGCAGATTTAGAGCTGGTCCATACATGGTTGGATTGATGCTTGGCGTGGATGTGGCTGGACAGGTTGGTGCTCATGCAAGTCATCATTTATGGGATGCAGCAACTTCTTCTTTAGTGAGCTTGAACTTGAGAGTCTTCGATGGGTGAAGTAGCTATTATCCATTATTTAGATAGCTTTAGAATTGAACATGCTAGCTTATTTGAGAAGCCTCCCAGCGTTAGCCTAAGGTAATCTCAGGCTCCATTTATACCTTCGTGACTTGTGCTTGCTGCCTCCATCATTGGATAACTCGGATCTATTCTGGAGATTTCATCAGCACCAATGGGCCTGATGTGATGGAAGAGATTTGTTGGAGCCAACTTCCATTTACGGCATATTAACCATGGTTAGCCCAATTTGACCTAGGGTTAGATTGGATTGGATCCATGGGCTTGGTTAACATGCATAATGGACATTGGGCTGGGCCCATTGAAAAGTTGGGCTTAATGGGCTTAAGGAGAAGAAAAGAGATGGTGCATGCTTAACCCTAGTTAGACTAGGGTTAGCGCCTATACCTCATGTGAGTTTAATTAATCATGATAAAATATGGGCTAATTAATTAATTAATTAGAGTCCTATTTTGTGGGATTAAATGGGCTGATTTGTTTGAATTAATTAGAGTCCTAATTGGATTAGGATTTAATTAATTAAATAAATAATTAGAGTCCTAATTGGATTAGGCCTTGATTCAAAATTTAATTTGAACCTTGATCAAGTCGCCCACTTGAGTCCTAATTGGATTAGGACCGATCATGATTAATTAGAATCCTAATTAGATTAGGATTTAATTATTTAAACAATTAATTAGAGTACTAATTGGATTAGGACTTGGTTAATTCCTAAAATAATTAAACTCCTAAATCCTCTCCTAGCCACCCACTCAAATTGAATTGTGGCCACACACTCAACCGCCTCTTGCTCTATAAATAGAGCCATAGACGCCTCTCCTCATGAAACTAATCTCTCCTTGAGGCGTGATCAAAATTGAGGGCGAGTTCTTGAGGGCGAGAGCAAGAGGCTAGTGGCGCAATTCTTCCGTCCAACCCTAGCCGCAACACACCTTCTTCCCTTCCTCTTGGCGTGAGGAACTTGGTGGTGTTTGGCGACTTCCTTCTCCTCATCTTCCTCTTGGCGCATACACCTTAGAGGTGGCGCAAGGCTAGAGGAATAAGCACAAGGCTTGGATCTTCTTCCCGAGGCTAGCACCGGGCGTGGAAGAAGAGAGCTCGAGGCATCCGTGTGTGTGAGACTGCAGAGGGCGCACGCTTGGGCGCCTACTACGACATCGGCCTCACCTAAATCAAGGTACTTTCTATCTCATCGTGTTGACTCTTTCGCATGCGATCTTCACTGAGTTTTTGGGACTAGCCTGTATCAGCGGTATTCTTCCGCTGCGCAACGTGTTTGCATCTCTGAAAATTTGTAAAATATCCCCGGGGTTTCCCAACAGTGGTATCAGAGGGACTTGCGAAACTCGAACGATGTTTTTCATGCTTTTCATATTTTTCATGCTCACATGCCATATTTCAATTTTCAAAAATTGCAAATTGGATGGCAAACGTTTTTTCTAAAAGTAGGAAAAATTAGGGTTTCTTGTTTCTATCACCTTTTCAATCTCTTTTAGATTTTTGGGTTATTTTTCTTGCATGATTTAAAGATCAAAGGCACACGTGGTTTTGTCAAGTAGGACGGGCATTCTGTCTTCGGACTGGCCAGGTCTCTTGATCTGACAAAATAACCAGCCGAGAGGATCTTTGAAATCATCATGAAAATTAATTGCGAATAACTAAAAGATTTGTGAGAAGAAGATGAGAAAAAGAAACTGGTTTTATGAAAAAGTAAAATTTGAAATTTTATGTTTTTCATGAGCATGTAGAATTGCATGAGTAATGCCTTGATTGTGCATGGTGTTGTGATCATTAGTCAAACCCCTTTTTGCATGCCTGTGATGTACTCTTGTGAGGCCTGCGTGCCACTTTTCTTTTTGCTTTTAAGTAAGATGAAGATTAGGATGGCGCACATCACCTGAAGATAGGCGCATGCATGCTTGCTTGCGCACCTTGCATGGTGGCGCAAGAAGCACCCCTCCTTGATGGCCCTTACTTGGTGGCGCATCATCCTTGAAGGAAGCCCATGGCATTGGCCGAACCTATGAGGGTGCTTCTAGGGTTTCCCTAGAACTACCTCTAAGGTTTGAGACCTAAACCATGGTGAGGAGGACCTTGGAGCCGATCTTGTAGACCAAGATAGAAGTCGGCTAGGTTAGGTCTTTAGGGGCTTGAGTCCTAGGCCAAGAGTTGAACCTCTTCTGGCATGGGTTGGTTCAATGTCTTGAATAGGCTATGATCACATCATCCCTTTACTGCTTTCCATATCTGCTAAAACATGCCTATGATGTTTTATTTTATGTTATCACTATAGGATTGCATGCCTGTAATGCTAGACATAAGATAAAACTGAATTGATGAGACCTCAAAACCCTCATTCAAATATCAAGTCTAGTAGCCTTCTGACGCGTAGCCCTCGTCAAACTATCGATCGATGGTGTTGTGCATTGTTTCCACCCTAGTGGACACACCCATCTATCTTTAGGAGGTGTGTGGTGACAATGTTTTCCCCAGTCCAGTTAAAATCCTGGACGCGCCTTTGCAAGGAATTCGTTGGCCCTGGGCATAACAGTCAGGATAGACTTGACTAGTTTTTCATATGTGATGGCCACATGATGGAACTCTAGAGGCAGCCTCAAGAAGTTAGGGTTTTGTGTTGTTCCAGCCCTAGCTGGGCACAAAATGCTTGAACTGTCTTGAGAAGGGGAATTGCTAAGTTGCAATTGGCTGGCGCGCCTACCGTGAGATACATGCGTCACCTCGTGCAGTACATCCTGCCCTAGCAGGACGCGAGGCCGTGTGAGGAACAAGGATCCCATCTCACTAGGAAATCTTGAATTTCCCGATTGACTTTGTGGGTTGTCAATTCGATTAAAATAGTGGGAGCCATGATCATTTAAAACAAGTCCAGTTTAAATGATTTGAAGTAGTGCTAATCTGCTTTTCTTGGTTGTTGTAGAAACGATGACTATGAACAATAGCAGATTGTCACTACGATCTATCCTGGAAAGGGACAAGTTGGTTGGATCCAACTTGATGGATTGGTGTCAAACCTTGAGGGGTGACCTCAAGCTCGAAAGCTGTAAAAGGCATAACCAGAAAGAGGAGAGGAGAAGGGTTACACCTTCATCTTCAGGCTCTAGTATTTGCGTGGTTGAAGTCAATCTGTCTACTTCAAATACGTGGGTATTGGATATCGCATGAGGAGTGCATATTTGTACAAGTATGCAAGGGCTCAAACGAAGTAGGACAGTGCGACCAGGAGAGATTGACCTTCGGGTCGGTAATGGGGCACAGGTTGCTGATGTAACTGTAGGAGACTAAACTCTCTCGCTGCCGTCTGGACTTCAACTAGAAATGGAACATTGCTTCTATGCACCGTCGATTACTAAGACTATTATATCCATTCCTGCACTAGCGAGGAAAGGATTTTGTTTTGCGATAAAAGAGAACACATGTTCTTTTTCATTAGCAAACATATTCTATGGATCTGGTACACTATGCAATGGGTTGTATATCTTGGACATGCAAAGTTCTGTGTGCAACGTGAATGCTAAGAGGATCAAGTTATGCGCTTTAAATAATACTTATCTTTGGCATTGTCGTTTAGGGCACATCAACAAGAATCGCATCCAAAATCTCCATGCAAATGGATTCATGGATTCAGATTCCTTGGAGGAATTTGACACATGCGTGCCGTGTTTGTTGGGCAAAATGATAAAGGCGCCATTCACCAAGCATGGTGAGAGGGCCACAGGTTTGTTGGATCTAATACACAGTGATGTGGGTGGGCCATTCAACAAACAAGCTAGAGGTGGGTATGTCTACTTCATCACATTTAATGATGACTTCAGTAGATATGGTTATGTCTATTTGATGAGACATAAGTCTGAATCCTTGGAGAAATTTAAGGAGTTCAAGAATGAAGTGGAAAACCAGCTTGGACGATCCATTAAGGCTCTTCGCTCTGATCGAGGCGGAGAATACTTGAGCCATGAGTTTGTTGACTATCTTAGAGAGTGTGGGATTCTTTCCCAACTCACTCCTCTTGGAACACCTCAGTGGAATGGGGTGTCTGAGAGGAGAAATAGAACTTTGTTAGACAAGGTTCGATCTATGATGAGTCACACAACTCTACCTCCGTATTTCTGGGGTTTTGCATTACTTACAGCAATCAAGACACTGAATAACGTTCCGTCAAAGAGTGTTCCTAAGACCCCACATGAGTTGTGGACTGGGAGACGCTCAATGCTATCATTTATGCGGATCTGGGGATGTGAGGCTTATGTCAAACGTCAGGATTCTAGCAAGCTAGAACCCAGATCTGATAAATGTGTGTTTGTGGGGTATCCTAGGGAAACTAAAGGATACTACTTCTTTGATCCCACCGAGAATAAAGTTTTTGTTGCTCGGACTGCCGTATTTCTCGAGAAAGATTTTCTCTTGAAAGGCACCAGTGGGAGAAGCTTTGACTTGGATGAGGTCCAAGGTCAACCACAAGACACAGCAGGAGAGATGGATCCTGAGCCACCTGCACCGGTTGCTAGGCAACCAGAGGCTCAGACACAGGCCCCACGTAGGTCTGGGATAATTCATCGTGCACCTGAGAGGTATGGGTCACTACCGACCCAATATGACGGGATCTTCATCATTGAGGATGAACCCAGGACTTATGATGAGGCAGTCAGTGGATCGGACTCCAAGAAATGGCTTGAGGCCATGCGATCCGAGATGGATCCCATATCAGCTAACCAAGTATGGGATTTGGTTGAGCTGCCGGATGGGGTAAAACCCATAGGCTGTAAATGGGTCTTCAAGAAGAAGACAGACATGGATGGCAACATAGTTACCTATAAAGGTAGATTAGTGGCTAAAGGATTCAAGCAAGTCCACGGGGTGGATTATGATGAAACCTTCTCGCCAGTTGCCATATTCAAATCCATTCGGATTCTTCTTGCTATAGCCGCATATCATGACTATGAGATATGGCAGATGGATGTGAAGACAGCTTTCCTTAATGGAATGCTGACTGAGGATGTGTATATGACACAACCTGATGGCTTCGTCCATCCTGCAGAGGCCAATAAGGTCTGCAGGCTAAAGAGATCCATCTATGGATTAAAGCAAGCATCTCGAAGTTGGAATCTTCGATTTGATGAAGCTGTGAGAGATTATGGCTTTATCAAAAGCGAAGATGATGCCTGTGTATACAGAAAATTCTGTGGGAGCTTGGTGACTTTTCTGGTCTTGTATGTCGATCACATACTGCTCATCAGGAACGACATCCCTAGTCTTCAAGCTGTGAAGATATGGTTAGGGAAGTGTTTTGAGATGAAGGACTTAGGGGAGGCTGCCTATATCCTAGGCGTGAGGATCTACAGGGATAGTGTTGGGGTATGCCCTTAAGGCTAATGTTTGAGGCCTTGGGTTATTATCAGTATCATGTATAAACTGAGTATATGTTTATAAAGGCAATTGTTGTTATTCAGATTGTTGCATTGTCTGCTGCTGTATGTATACCTCTGAGTAATGTCTCAATGATGTTCAGCTTTGCTGACATTCAGAGTTGTCCTTAGTCGAGATATCTTGGTGAACATGAGACAGCCTTGATATGATTGAGACTAATATGTGTTCTGGTCTTATAGGATGCTATGAGCATGGAATAAGATTTAGACACATAGGTGCATTGGATGTACTGGACTGACCCTACTTAGGATATTCAATTGTTTGTCACAATGTGAATAAGTCCTTATAAGCAAGCAAGTGGTATATTCCCTCTGACTTGAGATCACTTGTGTTACTAAGTGATGAGTGGCATTGTCTTGAGGTACTTCAATATCATTTGAAAGATAATGGTTAAGTATTATCTTGGATAGTGGGCATGAGTCATGTTAGGACACTAGTGATAGATATAGGATTGCCTCTCCTAGTTGGAGTGTGATGTTCTAAAGGGGCCCCCTGGATGACATGGTTGAGAAAGTGTATGGCCATACCCAGATGACTATGTTCATATGATCTAACCATTCTCATCGTGTTGGAATTATAGGCTTGACACGCTTGTCCAACGAGAACATCCAGTGACAAAGGGAACATGTATACTGAGTGAATTGGATTCACACTTGTGCTATGGTTTGGGAGTAGTCTTGGAAGACTCTTTCCTTCATATCGGGAGACAGTGATGTGTTGCTAGATACCCCTCTCTGATCGTGATAACGTAAGTTATCGTTACCGACATTGAAGGAAACCCTTAGGGTCGCACAATTTGATGATATGGCTTACTTATGTCAGATCGTGTGGACTGGAATTATTCTAGTTCAGTTTAAAGTAATTTAAACTCTGATTGGAAGTGAGATCTAGTCTGATCATGTTTGATTGATTAGGACATATGATCGGTAAGCTTCGATCGGGAGGATTGATGCTTGATCGAAGAGATCAAGAGCGTCAAGAGATGTGTGGTTGGATCTTGAGCCACTTGGTTCAATAAGATCAAAACCAGGGTTGGTTTGATTTGATCCTTGAACCAAATAGAATTGAACCGGTTCACTTAGTGTGAGCGCATGGTTCAATTAAAGAGGGAAGTTTCGGTTGGTTCACTTAAGGTGAACGCATGGGAGTTAAGAGAGGGGGTTACACTTTTGGTTCTTACCATAAGTTGTAACCGATTCTTTCTATTTTTGGCTCTCACGTTTTCGAAGCTTGCTCTCTCGCCTCCTCGTGTGGTTAGTTGCTTGATCATCTTCACGCAACAACAAAGAAGTGGAGTGCGGCCAACAAAGTGATAGCACATCTCCTCTCCAAGTTTCGATCAAGGACTCCTTAGTGCCTTGCTAGCACAAAGAGCACAAGGAAGAAGCCATCAACATCTTGTGTGTGATTCCTTTGGAGAAGAGGCGCCTTTCCCCTTTCTTCTTCCAAGCCGCCACTCAAACCATGGCCATGGTAATGCTTCAACTTATACTTTCATGGTTGATTATATTTCAAGTCAAGCGATCAATGAAACCTAGTTTTTTTTTCCGCCTATGCAAAATTATCGAAATGCATGTTACCTAGGTTTCCTTTCAATTGGTATCAGAGCGCTGGTTTTTGTCTTGATATATATGATTGCCATCTTGTGTTCCATGTTTGATTTTATGCTTTGGATAGATCTACTAGATGCGCATGCTTTTGTTATCATGAAAAAATACATGCCATGCGATCATACCAAATGTTAGATCTACATGTATTTGATGTTTACTTGCGCTTGTGATGTTTACTTGCGCTTGTCATAGAAGTTTTCAATCAAAACTTATCATCATGCGCGACCCTCACCTAGATCTATCTAAGCGCCTACTTCAAATACTTAGACGGTTTAACAATGTTGAAGTCGTCAGTCAAGTCTGGACCCAATAGCCTAATCAGACCATCTGACAGCCTAGATGGGTCGGCCGGATAGCACCTGTGCGCATGCAATACAGGTGGCTACAGGCCGACTGCAGAAGGGCGTGTAGTGATGTCTGATTGAGGCGCCTAGTGAACGATCATGATTAAGGCACGGGGTCACACCCACTTGCCAGAAATCATGTGGGACGTTCAGCCCTTAAGGCGTGCATAGTTGACCATGTGGTCGACGCAAGTCAGTTATGACTGGGTGCATGCAAGGGCAGTGGGTCTGACTTGGTCTAACGAGTGGATATCTGTTAATGGACCGTTGTAAGGTAGTAGGTACATAAGGAAATAAAATTGATGCCATGGGTTTTTTCAAAAATTTTATTTCTATTTGGATCACATGTTTGCATGTTTAACATGTTAATTGGGTGTTTATTTAATCTTATGTGGGCTGCCCTTATTTTGTGTGCTGTGCTGGGGCCTGCGTGCCTGGAATTAAATATAAATTTTGCTGTGATCTGCGAATCACACTTTAATTTGTGAAAAATGTATAATTGACCTGCGTGTCAAACCATGTCTAGATAGATTAAAATGTAATTTGATCAGACATGAGCACATGAGCACACATGGCAGAGGCGCTTGCAATCAGGGGCTTCACCAGTGGGAGGTCTAGAGTTCGACTCTAGAGCAGGCGCATACTGCCTGGAGGGCATTTGTACCCGGGCTGGGCCAGATGAAGTACAAGAGTCCCATAAAGAGCTCAAGTGAAGACTTTTGTGAAACTAGGGTTTTACTTAGGCTTTTATGGGCGTTTACCACATAAGATAATGGTGCTTTCATTTACTGTTTTAAGTAATATTAGCACAAGCATGTTTTATTCTTCTGCTATCACTGTAGAATTTGCATGATAGTAAGAAGATAAAAGACCGATAAAATCCAACGTTAATATCAAGCTCGATTGCCTTCTAACGCGAAACCTCACTGTTCTGACTATCGTTGGGGCCGTGTTGTACCCACTCAGTGGGCACGCCCAGCTATCTTCAGACGGTGCGTGATTACACCTACATGCTACAGAGAAGGGATTTATCGCTTCTCGTTGCTCAGCATAGCACGTGGTGGTCCAGGAAATAGGTCAGGTCAGCTTGACCATATAGGCTACATATTGAGCATATGATAGCTAGATGGAGGCAGCCATCTGAGGAATCAAAGACCGTGTTGTACCAACTCAGTTGGCACAGTCTTCTGGATTGCCTAGATGAAGGGGAATCGCACGGGATGTCGATTGGCATGGATAGCCTACCAGTGACTAGTGCTTGAACTCTCTGTGTATCTTATCTCGCCTGAGCGGGACGCGGAGATCAAGTATGAAATCTGGATCCCATCTTACTAAAAGAGTTTCACTCTTTCGGGCTGTTTTATTGGATTTTTCAGTCAGATAAAATAGTGAGAAAAGAATCATTCTTAAGTCCTGGATTGATTCTAACATGCATACTGACCTTGTTGTTCTTGCTATGTTGTAGATTCCTGCAGCAACGAACACCACAGGGCTCAATTTGCGATCCATATTGGAAAGAGAGAAGTTTGCTGGGCCAAACTTCTCAGACTGGTACAGACAGCTTAAGATTGTACTTAAAGCTGAGAGGAAGCTGTATGTCCTTGAGTCGGCAATACCGGCTCAACCCGCTGCGAACGCCGCAAGGGCGGTTCGGGATGCTTATGAAAAGCACGTCAGTGATAGCACTGATGTCGCTTGCCTTATGCTTGCGTCAATGACGCCTGAGCTCCAGTGTCAGCATGAGGATTTGTCAGCTATTGATATTATAGCAAATCTCAAAATGCTGTATGCTGCACAGGCAAGGACAGAACGCTATAACTTGACAAAACTTTTCTTTCATAGCAAACTGACTGAAGGGAGTCCAGTGGGAGCTCACGTACTCAAGATGATTGGGTACAAAGAAGCTCTAGAGAAACTGGGACATACCATCAATCAAGAACTTGTTGTAGATATTATTTTGCAGTCTCTCTGGCTTCTTTCGATCCGTTCATCATTAATTTTAATATGAACAAAATCGACTGTACTCCGGCAGAGTTACTGAACATGCTCTGCACCACAGAGCAGACTCTTGAGAAAGGAAAGCCTTCATCCTCTGTCTTAATGGTTCCTTCAAGGAATAAGAAGAAGGGGAAGAAGGGCAAAACCCCTATCAAGAGTTATAACAAGGCTTTGAAACAAAAGGTGAAGAGGTCAAAGGACAACAGATGTTTCCATTGTGGCCAGCTGGGTCACTGGAAGAAGGACTGTAGAGCGCTCCAAGGAGAGAAGAAGGGAAGCAAGCCTTTCACTTCTGGCTCAGGTATTTACGTGACTGAAGTCATGGTAGCTTCTTCTATTTCATGGGTGTTGGACACTGCATGTGGAGTTCACATTTGTTCAAATGTGCAGGAACTCAAGAGAAGAAGACAGGTGGGACAGCATGAGGTGGACCTACAAGTTGGAAACGGGGCACGGGTTGCTGCTGTTGCTGTAGGGGAATATAACATCTCTTTACCATCTGGTTTTGTATTAGAACTTGACAATTGTTATTTTGTACCAAGCATAACTAAGAATATTATCTCTATTCCTGCTCTTGTTAGGAAAGGTTTTTCTTTTGAATGCAAAACTTCACAGTGTTGTATTCCATATGATAATATTGTTTATGCAACTGGGTCGATTAACAATGGGTTATACATGTTGGACATGGAATGTTCTGTACAACAAATTGATAACAAGAAAGCCAAGTATGCTGATGATAGCACCTTATTATGGCATAGTCGTTTAGGCCACATTAACAAGAAGCGCATTAAGCGGTTGCATGATCATGGACTGCTGGGATCATTCTCCTATGAGGAGTTTGATACATGCAAAGCTTGTTTAATGGGTAAAATGACGAAAATTCCTTTTACTAATAAAGGTGAAAGGGCTTCAGGTTTACTTGACCTTATTCACAGTGATGTGTGTGGGCCGTTTAGTAAACATGCCAGAGGTGGCTATTCATACTTCATTACTTTTACTGATGATTTCAGTAGGTATGGTTATGTCTATCTAATGAGACATAAGAGTGAATCTTTTGACAAGTTCAAAGAATTCAAAAATGAAGTACAGAATCAGTTAGGCCGTAATATCAAGGCACTTCGTTCAGATCGAGGTGGAGAATACTTGAGTCGTGAGTTTACTGACTATCTGAAGGAGTGTAGGATTATCTCACAGCTCACTCCACCAGGAACACCGCAATGGAATGGTGTGTCCGAAAGGAGAAATAGAACCTTATTGGATATGGTTCGTTCTATGATGAGTCAGGCTACTCTACCTTACTCCTTTTGGGGATTTGCACTGGAAACAGCTGCAAAAGTGCTAAACCGAGTGCCATCCAAGGCCGTTTCAAAGACACCATATGAGTTATGGTATGGGAAACAGCCGAGCTTGACATTTATTAAAATCTGGGGTTGCGAGGCTTATGTCAAAAAGCTCGTCTCTGGGAAACTGGAGAGCAGATCAAATAAATGTATATTTGTCGGTTACCCTAAAGAAACTAAGGGTTATTATTTCTATGATCCCAAAGAGACCAAAGTATTTGTTGCTCTAACGGCTATTTTTCTTGAGAAGAAATTTCTTCTGCAAGAGGCAAGTGGGAGAGAAATAAAGCTGGATGAAATTCCAGAAGAAGGATAAAGTAGTCAAGCTCAGTTGGATGAGCCTGAGCAAATAGATCAGGTTGATGTTCAACCTGAGGCTCAGATATCACGGGAACCGCGTAGATCGGGAAGGATCCGTCGTCAGCCTGAGCGCTATGACGGAGTCTATATCATTAATGATGAACCCCTCACTTATGCGGATGCGGTCAGTGGACCGGAATCAGCGAGATGGCTTGAAGCTATGCGAGCCGAGATGGACTCCATGTCAGACAACCAAGTCTGGGATTTGGTTGATCCGCCTCCGGGAATAATCCCTATAGGCTGTAAGTGGATCTTCAAGAAGAAGAAAGACATGGATGGTAACGTGGTTACCTATAAGGGCAGGCTAGTTGCGAAAGGTTTCAAACAAATCTACGGGATAGATTATGATGAAACTTTCTCTCCTGTAGCCATGTTCAAGTCCATTCGAATTATTCTCGCGATAGCAGCATATTATGATTATGAGATCTGGCAAATGGATGTGAAGACCGCTTTCCTTAATGGAAAACTGGAAGAGGATGTGTATATGACACAGCCTGAAGGTTTCATCAATCCATCAGAACGTCATAAGATATGAAAATTAAAGAAGTCCATTTATGGACTAAAACAAGCATCGAGAAGCTGGAATATTCGTTTTGATGAATCAGTCTGTAAATTTGGTTTCATCAAAAATGAAGATGACCCGTGTGTATATAAAAGGTTTAGTGGGAGCGTGATTACTTTCCTAGTCCTCTACGTCGATGATATTTTAATCATTGGAAACGATATTCCTGAACTACATGCAGTTAAGGCATGGTTAAGAAAATGTTTCCAGATGAAAGATTTGGGAGAAGCAGCCTATGTATTAGGTGTGGAGATCTACAGAGATAGATCTAATAGGCTTCTCGGGTTGTGCCAAAGTACTTACATCGATAAGGTCCTGGAGAGATTCCATTTAGAAAATTCTAAAAGAGGATATCTTCCAGTCAGACATGGTCTGAATCTTTCAAAGAGCCAGTGTCCTCAAACACAATCTGAGAAAGATGAGATGGACAATACGCCTTATGCTTCGGCTATTGGGTCCATCATGTATGCGATGTTATGTACTCGCCCAGACGTCGCTTACGGGTTAAGCGTGACCAGTCGGTTCCAAAGTAATCCAGGGAAGGCACACTGGATTGCAGTCAAGAATATTTTGAAATATCTTCGGAGAACCAAAGATATGTTCTTGATTTATGGAGGTCAGGAAGAACTCAGTATTGAAGGATATACTGACGCTTCGTTCCAATCTGACCAAGATGATTTCCGATCGCAATCAGGCTATGTTTTTAGCTTGAATGGAGGAGCAGTGGTGTGGAAGAGTTTCAAACAATCAATTGTTGCTGATTCCACAACAGAAGCCGAGTATGTTGCAGCCTCAGAAGCATCAAAGGAGGCAGTATGGATTCGTAAGTTCATTCAAGAACTTGGTGTTGTTCCTTCAAGTGCAGATCCATTGGTTATCTTCTGTGATAACACTAGAGCGATTGCACAAGCAAAGGAACCACGGTCACACCAGAAGTCCAAGCACATACAGACAAGGTTTCATTTGATCCGTGAGATCATAGATCGAGGAGAGATCAAGATCTGCAAGGTTCATACAGATGACAATCTAGCTGAGCCGCTTACAAAGCCTCTGGCGCAGCAGAAGCATGAGAAGCACTGTAATAATATGGGTTTGAGATTTCTCAACCATTAGTTTAAGTGCAAGTGGGAGATTGTTGGGGTATGCCCTTAAGGCTAATGTTTGAGGCCTTGGGTTATTATCAGTATCATGTATAAACTGAGTATATGTTTATAAAGGCAATTGTTGTTATTCAGATTGTTGCATTGTCTGCTGCTGTATGTATACCTCTGAGTAATGTCTCAATGATGTTCAGCTTTGCTGACATTCAGAGTTGTCCTTAGTCGAGATATCTTGGTGAACATGAGACAGCCTTGATATGATTGAGACTAATATGTGTTCTGGTCTTATAGGATGCTATGAGCATGGAATAAGATTTAGACACATAGGTGCATTGGATGTACTGGACTGACCCTACTTAGGATATTCAATTGTTTGTCACAATGTGAATAAGTCCTTATAAGCAAGCAAGTTGTATATTCCCTCTAACTTGAGATCACTTGTGTTACTAAGTGATGATTGGCATTGTCTTGAGGTACTTCAATATCATTTGAAAGATAATGGTTAAGGATTATCTTGGATAGTGGGCATGAGTCATGTTAGGACACTAGTGATAGATATAGGATTGCCTCTCCTAGTTGGAGTGTGATGTTCTAAAGGGGCCCCCTGGATGAGATGGTTGAGAAAGTGTATGGCCATACCCAGATGACTATGTTCATATGATCTAACCATTCTCATCGTGTTGGAATTACAAGCTTGACACGCTTGTCCAACGAGAACATCCAGTGACAAAGGGAACATGTATACTGAGTGAATTGGATTCACACTTGTGCTATGGTTTGGGAGTAGTCTTGGAAGACTCTTTCCTTCATATCGGGAGACAGTGATGTGTTGCTAGATACCCCTCTCTGATCGTGATAACGTAAGTTATCGTTACCGACATTGGAGGAAACCCTTAGGGTCGCACAATTTGATAATATGGCTTACTTATGTCAGATCGTGTGGACTGGAATTATTCTAGTTTAGTTTAAAGTAATTTAAACTCTGATTGGAAGTGAGATCTAGTCTGATCATGTTTGATTGATTAGGACATATGATCGGTAAGCTTCGATCGGGAGGATTGATGCTTGATCGAAGAGATCAAGAGCGTCAAGAGATGTGTGGTTGGATCTTGAGCCACTTGGTTCAATAAGATCAAAACCAGGGTTGGTTTGATTTGGTCCTTGAACCAAATAGAATTGAACCGGTTCACTAAGTGTGAGCGCATGGTTCAATTAAAGAGGGAAGTTTCGGTTGGTTCACTTAAGGTGAACGCATGGGAGTTAAGAGAGGGGGTTACACTTTTGGTTCTTACCATAAGTTGTAACCGATTCTTTCTATTTTTGGCTCTCACGTTTTCGAAGCTTGCTCTCTCGCCTCCTCGTGTGGTTAGTTGCTTGATCATCTTCACGCAACAACAAAGAAGTGGAGTGCGGCCAACAAAGTGATAGCACATCTCCTCTCCAAGTTTCGATCAAGGACTCCTTAGTGCCTTGCTAGCACAAAGAGCACAAGGAAGAAGCCATCAACATCTTGTGTGTGATTCCTTTGGAGAAGAGGCGCCTTTTCCCTTTCTTCTTCCAAGCCGCCACTCAAACCATGGCCATGGTAATGCTTCAACTTATACTTTCATGGTTGATTATATTTCAAGTCAAGCGATCCATGAAACCTAGTTTTTTTTCCGCCTATGCAAAATTATCGAAATGCATGTTACCTAGGTTTCCGTTCAGATAGATCCAAGAAGCTCCTAGCCCTTAGTCAGAGTACATACATTGATAAGGTCCTGGAGAGATTTAGCTTGGAGCAATCCAAGAAAGGGTACCTTCCAGTGAGACATGGCCTTACTCTCTCAAAGAGCCAGTGTCCCACCACACAGGCTGAGAGGGATGACATGAGTCGAGTGCCCTATGCTTCTGCAGTAGGATCGATCATGTATGCAATGTTGTGTACTAGACCAAATGTGGCTTTTGCTGTGAGCATAACCAGCCGATACCAATCCAATCCTGGAGTACAGCACTAGGTGGCTGTAAAGAACATCCTAAAGTATCTGAGAAGAACTAAGGATTTGTTCTTGGTCTATGGGGGACAGGAAAAGCTCAGTATGCAGGGCTACACTTGTTGGGGTATGCCCTTAAGGCTAATGTTTGAGGCCTTTGGGATTGTTTCAGTATCATGTATAAACTATGTTTATAAAGGCAATGGTTGTTATTCAGGTTGTTACATTATCTGCTGCTGTTATGTATACTTCTGAATAATGTCTCAATGGTGTTCAGCTTGGCTGACATTAACATTGTCCTTAGTCGAGATATCTTGGTGAACATGAGACAGCCTTGATATGATTAAGACTAATATGTTTCTAATCTTATAGGGTGCTTCGAGCATGGAATAAGATGTAGACTCATAGGTGCATTGAATGTACTGGACAGACCCTACTTAGGATGTTCAATTGTTTGTTACAATGTGAATAATCCTTATATGCAAGCAAGTGGCATATTTCCTCTCACTTGAGATCACTTGTGGTTCTAAATGATGATTGGCATTGTCTTGAGGTAGTTCAATATCATTTGAAATATAATGGTTATAGATTATCTTGGATAATGGGCATGAGTCATGTTAGGGCATTAGTGATAGATATAGGATTGCCTCTCCTTGTTGGAGTGTGATGTTCTATTGGGGCCCGCTGGATGAGATGGTTGAGAAAGTGTATGGCCATACCCAGATGACTATGTTCATCTGATCTAACCACTCTCATCATGTTGGAGTTACAGGCTTGACACGCTTGTCCAACGAGAACATCCAGTGGCAAAGGAAACATGTATGTCAAGTGAATTGGATTCACACTTGTGCTATGGTTTGGGTGTAGTCTTGGAAGACTCTTTCCTTCATATCGGGAGACAGTGAAGTGTTGCTAGATACCCCTCTCTGATTGTGATAACGTAAGTTATCGTTACCGACGTTGAAGGAAACCCTTAGGGTCGCACAATTTGATGATATGGCTTACTTATGTCAGATCGTGTGGACTGAATTGTTCTAGTTCAGTTTAAAGGAGTTTAAACTCTGATTGGAAGTGAGATCTGGTCTGATCATGTTTGATTCATTAGGGCTTGAGATCGGTAAGCTTCGATCGGGAGAATTGATGCTTGATCGATGAGATCAAGAGCATCAAGAGATGTGTGGTTAGATCTTGAGCCATCTGGTTCATATGAGATCTAGACCATGGCTTGGTTTGATTTGGTCTTTGAACCAAATACAATTGAACCGAATGAAATAGAACCGGTTCACTATGTGAACGCTTGGTTCAAAGGGAGAAGGAAGGTTTCGATGGTTCACTTGGAGTGAACGCATGAGACATTGAGCACTTACTATATTTGGAAGTCGGTTTTCCAAATTGGAAAAACGCCTCCACGTTGTAACGCCGCTCACCCCATCTTCTCCTCTTGCTCCTCTCGTGGTGAAGCTTCTTCACGCCAAGGAGAAAATTCAGCCAGCGAGAAGAGAAACACATCTTCTCTTGCACGATCAGGGGACTCCTTGGATCTTTGCTAGCACAAAGAGCACAAGGGAGTAAGCCTTCAACGTCTTGTGTGCAACTTCTTTGGAGGAGAGCCGCTCGCCCTCTATCTTCTTCCTGAAGGGTCCCCTTCAAGGGGGAGCGCATGCATATGAAACCCCTTTCAAGAGGGGGGGCGAAAAACCCTTTAGGGTGGCGCATCAAAACTTTCAAGCGGAAGCTAGGGTTTTCATGGATCTTAGCAAGATAATATGATCAACAAGATGGAGTTTAGATCTTTACCAAAGCCATGAAGAAGATGGCGACTTGGAAGAGAAAAATCGAAAGGGATCTTCTCCCTAGTTGACGCACACAAGATGATGTGCTTGCTCCTTGGAGATCCTTGTGCTAGCAAGGTCCTTCAAGGGTTGTCGTATGCAAGGGATGAGATGATCCTTTGGCCGAGAGCTCCTTGTCCAAAACCACCTTCTCGTCGATCACCCTCAAGCGAAAGATGCAAGGCGTTGAGACCAGCCTTCCACGTTACCACATGGAAGCGTTTTTCTTTCATTATCGAAAACCGCCTTCCAAAATAGGTAAGTCTCAATGGCTTAAGCGTTCACTCCAAGTGAACGTTCGAAACTTCCTTGCATTGAACCTCTCATTGAACCAAGCGATCACATAGTGAACCGGTTCAATTAGAGTTGGTTCAAAACGCAAATTGAGCCAAGCCACTTGGTCTAGACCATATCAAACCCTAAGGTTCCAGATCCAACCGTCCATCTCCTGATGCTCTTGATCTCACCGATCTAGCATCAACTCTCTCGATCGAAGCTTACCGATCTCAAGCCCTAATCAATCAAACATGATCAGACCAGATCTCACTTACAATCAGAGTTTATTTCCCTTTAAACTGAACCCAAAGAATTCAGTCCACACGATCTGACTTAAGTAAGCCATATCATCACATTGTGCGACCCTAAGGGTTTCCTTTAAATGTCGGTAACGATAACTTACGTTATCACGATCAGTGAGGGGTATCTAGCAACACATCACTGTCTCCCGATATAAAGGAAAGAGTCTTCCAAGACTACACCCAAAACACAGCTCAAGTGTGAATCAAACTCACGAGGCATGCATGTTTCCTTTGCCACTGGATGTTCTTATTGGACAAGCATGTCAAGCCTGTAACTCCAATACGATGAGCATGATTAGATCAGATGATCATAGTCATCTGGGTATGGCCATACACTATCTCAATCATCTCATATAGGGGGGCCCTTTAGAACATCACACTCCTTGAACAAGGAGACGTCAATCCTATATCTATCACTAGTGTCCTAACCTGACTCATGATCATTATCCAAGATAGTCTATAATCATTATCTTTCAAATGATATTGAACTACCTCAAAATAATGACATTCATCATTTAGAAACACAAGTGATCTCAAGTCAAAGGACATGTGCCACTTGATGCATACAAGGAATATTCACATTGTGACAACCAACTGAATATCCTAGTAGGGTCTGTCCAGTACATCCAATGTACCCATGAGTCTACATCTTATTCCATGCTCGAAGCATCCTGTAAGATTAGAACACATATTAGTCTTAACCATATCAAGGCTGTCTCATGTTCACCAAGATATCTCGACTAAGGACTTATAGCCTGTCAGCCTAGCTGAACAGCTTTGAGACATTATTCAGAAGTACTCTCATTACAGCAGACAAGATAACAACCTGAATAATAACCATGCCTTTTATAAACACAAGAGTTTATTACATGATACTTATACAATCCCAAGGCCTCAAACATTAGCCTTAAGGGCATACCCCAACAATCTCCCACTTGAACTTAATCTAATGGTTGAGAAATCTCAAACCCATATTATTACAGTGCTTCTCATGCTTCTGCTGCGCCAGAGGCTTGGTAAGCGGGTCTGCCAGATTGTCATCTGTATGAACCTTGCATATTTTGATCTCGCCTCGATCAATGATCTCCCGGATCAAGTGAAACCGTCTCTGTATGTGCTTGGACTTCTGGTGCGACCGTGGTTGCTTTGCTTGTGCGATTGCTCCAGTGTTATCACAGAAGATAACCAAAGGATCTGCACTCGAAGGAACAACACCAAGTTCTCTCACGAACTTACGAATCCACACTGCCTCCTTGGATGCTTCCGAGGCTGCAACATACTCGGCTTCTGTTGTGGAATCAGCAACAGTTGACTGTTTGAAACTCTTCCACACCACTGCTCCACCATTCAAGCTAAAGACATAGCCTGATTGCGATCGGAAATCATCCTGGTCTGACTGGAACGAAGCGTCAGTATATCCCTCTATACTGAGTTCTTCCTGACCACCATATATCAAGAACATATCTTTGGTCCTCAGCAGATATTTTATAATGTTCTTGACCGCAATCCAGTGTGCCAAACCTGGATTACTTTGGAATCGACTGGTCACGCTTAACCCATAAGCGACGTCTGGGCGAGTACACAACATCGCATACATAATGGACCCAATAGCCGAAGCATAAGGCGTATTGTCCATTTCATCTTTCTCAGTCTGTGTTTGTGGACACTGACTCTTCGAAAGATTCAGACCATGTCTGACTGGAAGATATCCACGTTTAGACTTCTCTAAATGGAATCTCTCCAGGACTTTATCGATGTAAGTACTTTGGCACAGCCCGAGAAGCCTCTTAGATCTATCCCGGTAGATCTTCACACCTAACACATAGGCTGCTTCTCCTAGATCTTTCATCTGGAAACATTTTCCTAACCATGCTTTAACCGCATGCAGTTCAGGAATATCGTTTCCAATGATTAAGATATCATCGACGTAGAGGATTAGGAATGTAATTACGCTCCCACTAAACCTCTTATATACACACGGGTCATCTTCGTTCTTGATGAAACCAAACTCAGAGATTGATTCATCGAAACGAATATTCCAGCTTCTAGATGCTTGTTTCAATCCATAAATGGATTTCTTTAACTTGCATATTTTATGACGATCTGCTGGATTAGTGAAACCCTCAGGTTGTGTCATATACACATCCTCATCCAGATTTCCATTAAGGAAAGCTGTTTTCACATCCATCTGCCAGATCTCATAATCGTAATACGCAGCTATCGCGAAAAGAATCCGAATAGACTTAAACATGGCTACAGGTGAGAAAGTTTCATCATAATCTATCCCGTAGATTTGTTTGAAACCTTTCGCAACTAGCCTGCCTTTATAGGTAACCACGTTACCATCCATGTCAATCTTCTTCTTGAAGATCCATTTACAGCCTATAGGGATTACTCCCGGAGGCGGATCAACCAAATCCCAGACTTGGTCATCTGACATGGAGTCCATCTCGGCTCGCATAGCATCAAGCCATCTAGCTGACTCCGGTCCACTGACCGCATCCGCATAAGTGAGGGGTTCATCATTATCAATGATGTAGACTCCGTCATAGCGATCAGGCTGTCGACGGATCCTTCCCGATCTTCGCGGTTCCCGTGTTATCTGAGCCTCAGGTTGTTCAATAACCTGATCCACTGGCTCTGGCTCATCCAACTGCACTTGACTACTTTGTCCTTCCTCTGGATTCTCATCCAGCTTTATTTCTCTCCCACTGGCCTCTTGCAGAAGAAATTCCTTCTCAAGAAATATGGCCGTCCGAGCAACAAAAACCTTGTTCTCTTTGGGATCGTAGAAATAATAACCCTTAGTTTCCTTAGGGTAACCGACAAAGATGCATTTCTCAGATCTGCTCTCCAGTTTCCCAGAGGCGAGCTTTTTGACATAAGCCTCGCAACCCCAGATCCTGATAAATGTCAAGCTAGGCTGTTTCCCATACCATAACTCATATGGCGTCTTTGAAACTGCCTTGGATGGCACTCGGTTTAGTACCTTTGCAGCTGTTTCCAGTGCAAAACCCCAAAAGGAGTATGGAAGAGTAGCCTGACTCATCATAGAATGAACCATGTCAAGTAACGTTCTATTTCTCCTCTCGGACACACCATTCCATTGCGGTGTTCCTGGCGGAGTGAGCTGTGAGATAATCCCACACTCTTTCAGATAGTCAGTAAATTCTTGACTTAGGTATTCTCCACCTCGATCAGAACGAAGTGTCTTGATATTTCGGCCTAACTGATTTTGTACTTCATTTTTGAACTCTTTGAACTTGTCAAAAGATTCACTTTTATGTCTCATTAGATAGACATACCCATACCTACTGAAATCATCAGTAAAGGTAATGAAGTACTGATAGCCACCTCTGGCATGTTTACTAAATGGCCCACACACATCACTGTGTATGAGGTCAAGTAAACCTGAAGCCCTTTGACCTTTGTTAGAAAAAGGAGACTTCATCATTTTACCCATCAAACAAGCTTTGCATGTATCAAACTCCTCATAGGAGAAAGATCCCAGCAGTCCATGATCATGCAACCGCTTAATGCGTTTCTCGTTTATATGGCCTAAACGACTATGCCATAGCAAGGTGCTGTCATCAGCATACTTGGCTTTCTTATTATCAATGTTTTGTATAGAATTTTCCATGTCCAACATGTATAACCCATTGTTAATTGAACCAGTTGCATACACAATATTATCTACAGATAAAACACACTTTGAAATATTGCATTCAAAGGCAAATCCTTTCCTGACAAGAGCAGGAATAGAGATAATATTCTTGGTGATACTCGGTACAAAATAACAATTGTTTAATTCCAATACAATGCCAGATGGTAAAGAAATGAAATAGTCTCCTACAGCAACAGCTGCAACCCGTGCCCCGTTTCCAACGCGTAGGTCTACCTCATGCTGTCCCACCTGCCTTCTTCTCTTGAGTTCCTGTACATTTGAACAAATGTGAACTCCACATGCAGTGTCCAACACCCATGAAATAGAAGAAGATGAAACCATGACTTCCGTCACGTATATACCTGAGCCAGAAGCGATGCTTCCCCTCTTATCTCCTTGGAGCGCTTTACAGTCCTTTTTCCAGTGACCCAGCTGGCCACAGTGGAAACACCTGTTGTCCTTGGACCGCTTGACCTTCTGTTTCAGAGCCTTACTGTAGTTCTTGACAGGGGCCTTGCCCTTCTTCCCCTTCTTCTTGTTCCTAAAAGGAACCATTAAGACAGAGGTTGAAGGCTTGCCCTTCAGAGTTTCCTCAGTAGTCAAGAGCATATTCAGCAACTCTGCCGGTGTACAATCGATTTTGTTCATATTAAAGTTAATGATGAACGCATCGAAAGAAGGCGGAAGAGACTGCAGAATAATATCTACAGCAAGCTCCTGGTTGACGGTATGCCCCAGTTTCTCCAGAGCCTCCTTGTGCCCAATCATCTTGAGCACGTGAGCTCCCACTGGGCCCCCCTCAGCCAGTTTGCTCTGAAAGAAGAGCTTCGTCAGATTATAGCGTTCTGTCCTCGCCTGTGCAGCATACAGCATCTTGAGGTTCGCTATAATCTCTATAGCCGACATATCCTCATGCTGACGCTGCAGCGGTGGCGTCATAGACGCTAGCATCAGGCAAGCGACATCAATGCTATCATTGACGTGCTTTTCATAGGCCTCACGAACCGCCCTTGCGGCGTTCGCAGCAGGCTGCGGCGGTATCGCCGTCTCGAGGACATACAGTTTCCTCTCTGCCTTAAGAACGATCTTAAGGTGTCCGAACCAGTCAGAGAAGTTCGGCCCAGCAAACTTCTCCCTTTCCAGTAGGGATCGCACATTGAAGCTCATGGTGTTCGTTGCTGCAGGAATCTACAACAATGCAAGAACAGCAAGGTCAGTATCAATGTTCAGAATCAATCCAGGACTTTAAGAAAGATTCTTTTTCTCACTATTTTGTCTGACTGAAAAATCCAGAAAACAGTCTGAAAGAGTAACACTCTTTTAGTGAGATGGGATCCAGATTTCATACTTGGTCTCCGCGTCCCGCTCAGGCGAGATAAGATGCACAGAGATGACAAGCATTAATTTCTGGTAGGCTGTCCCAGCCAATCGCCAACCCGTGCGATTCCCCTTCATCTGGGCAATCCAGCAGACTGTGCCAACTGAGTTGGTACAACACAGTCTCTGACCCCACAGATGGCTGCCTCCATGCACTACCATATGCGCCACATATGTAGTCTACATGGTCAAGCTGACCTGACCTACTCCCTGGACCACCACGTGCTATGCTGAGCAACGAGAAGGGATAAATCCCTACTCTATAACACGCAGGTGTAATCCCGCACTGTCTGAAGATAGATGGACGTGCCCACTGAGTGGGTTCAACACGGCTCCAACGATAGTCAGAACAGTGAGGTTTCGCGCCAGAAGGCATTACGTGCTTGATATATTAGCGTTGGATTTTAACGGTCTTTTATCTTCTTAACTATCATACAAGGCCTATGGTGATAGCAGAAGGTAAACACATGCAATTCTAATTATTTAAGCAATAAATAGAAAGCATGATCTTATGTGGTAAAGGCCCATGAACCCTAGTAAGACCTTAATTTTACTTAAGTCTTCACTTGAGCTCATTTGCATCTCATCTGGTCCAACCCAGGGCCCTAGCGCCAAGAGCACCTCAGGTGCGCCACCAGGTGAATGCTCCTCTGATGTGTGCCTTTGTGCTCTTGTCTAATCAAATACAATTTGATCTATCTAGACAAGTTTGACTCGCAGGTCAATTATACATTATAAATTAAGTACAAATGTGATTCGCAGATCACAAAATAATTTACAAGTTTGATTCCAGGCACGCAGGCCCCAGCACAGCACACATTTAACATGGGCAGTCCACATAAGAATAAATAGACAAGCATCATGGCATCAATCATCATGTGATCCAATCAAGAAATTAAATTTTTGAAAACCCCATAGGCATCAATATTAATTTCCTTATGTGCCCTACAACCTTACAATGGTCCATTGATAGGGATCCACTCATCCATCTAGTTAGATCCTGTGCCCTTGCATGCACCGAGTCCTAACTGACCCGAGTTGACCTAATGGTCAACCATGCATGCGCCAAGGGCTGAATCACCTTCAAGAGTTTTGGCAAGCGGGTGTGACCCCGGGCCTAACTCAAGAGTGTTCATTGGTTGTCTCAACCAGACCTCGCTACACACCTTTGATGCAGTCAACCTATAGCCACCTCATGCTTGCGCACAGGTGCTATCTAGTCAACCCATCTAGGCTGTCAGATGGTCTGATCAGACTAGTTTGATCCATTCTAGATGAAGCTTTCAACCCTATCAACCCATCTAAGGGTTTATTATAGGTGCATCTTAGATCTAGTTGGGCGCGCATGTCATTTAGGGTTTTGTGAAAAACAACAACAACATGCTATAACCGCAACCTACATACATGCGCAAATAGAAACATACTATCATCTAGTATACACGCATGAAGAGTTAACATATGTCAAACAAGATCAACATACATGTAGATGCGCAACCAAGGATCACAAAAATTATCTCACGCAATCATATTACCAAGCTTCAACATCGCTCTGATACCAATTGAAGGGTCCCCTTCAAGGGGGAGCGCATGCATATGAAACCCCTTTCAAGAGGGGGGGCGAAAAACCCTTTAGGGTGGCGCATCAAAACTTTCAAGCGGAAGCTAGGGTTTTCATGGATCTTAGCAAGATAATATGATCAACAAGATGGAGTTTAGATCTTTACCAAAGCCATGAAGAAGATGGCGACTTGGAAGAGAAAAATCGAAAGGGATCTTCTCCCTAGTTGACGCACACAAGATGATGTGCTTGCTCCTTGGAGATCCTTGTGCTAGCAAGGTCCTTCAAGGGTTGTCGTATGCAAGGGATGAGATGATCCTTTGGCCGAGAGCTCCTTGTCCAAAACCACCTTCTCGTCGATCACCCTCAAGCGAAAGATGCAAGGCGTTGAGACCAGCCTTCCACGTTACCACATGGAAGCGTTTTTCTTTCATTATCGAAAACCGCCTTCCAAAATAGGTAAGTCTCAATGGCTTAAGCGTTCACTCCAAGTGAACGTTCGAAACTTCCTTGCATTGAACCTCTCATTGAACCAAGCGATCACATAGTGAACCGGTTCAATTAGAGTTGGTTCAAAACGCAAATTGAGCCAAGCCACTTGGTCTAGACCATATCAAACCCTAAGGTTCCAGATCCAACCGTCCATCTCCTGATGCTCTTGATCTCACCGATCTAGCATCAACTCTCTCGATCGAAGCTTACCGATCTCAAGCCCTAATCAATCAAACATGATCAGACCAGATCTCACTTACAATCAGAGTTTATTTCCCTTTAAACTGAACCCAAAGAATTCAGTCCACACGATCTGACTTAAGTAAGCCATATCATCACATTGTGCGACCCTAAGGGTTTCCTTTAAATGTCGGTAACGATAACTTACGTTATCACGATCAGTGAGGGGTATCTAGCAACACATCACTGTCTCCCGATATAAAGGAAAGAGTCTTCCAAGACTACACCCAAAACACAGCTCAAGTGTGAATCAAACTCACGAGGCATGCATGTTTCCTTTGCCACTGGATGTTCTTATTGGACAAGCATGTCAAGCCTGTAACTCCAATACGATGAGCATGATTAGATCAGATGATCATAGTCATCTGGGTATGGCCATACACTATCTCAATCATCTCATATAGGGGGGCCCTTTAGAACATCACACTCCTTGAACAAGGAGACGGCAATCCTATATCTATCACTAGTGTCCTAACCTGACTCATGATCATTATCCAAGATAGTCTATAATCATTATCTTTCAAATGATATTGAACTACCTCAAAATAATGACATTCATCATTTAGAAACACAAGTGATCTCAAGTCAAAGGACATGTGCCACTTGATGCATACAAGGAATATTCACATTGTGACAACCAACTGAATATCCTAGTAGGGTCTGTCCAGTACATCCAATGTACCCATGAGTCTACATCTTATTCCATGCTCGAAGCATCCTATAAGATTAGAACACATATTAGTCTTAACCATATCAAGGCTGTCTCATGTTCACCAAGATATCTCGACTAAGGACTTATAGCCTGTCACCCTAGCTGAACAGCTTTGAGACATTATTCAGAAGTACTCTCATTACAGCAGACAAGATAACAACCTGAATAATAACCATGCCTTTTATAAACACAAGAGTTTATTACATGATACTTATACAATCCCAAGGCCTCAAACATTAGCCTTAAGGGCATACCCCAACACTTCCAAGTCGCCATTCAAGCAATGGCCATGGTAACATCCCCTCTTGTTTCATAGTTGATTATATTATAAGCCATGCGATCTTCATGAAACCAAGTTTCCGCCCATGCGAAAAATTTTAGAAGAGCATGTGACTTAGGTTTCGACACTTTCAACACTGATGCGTCTTTCTAGTCTAACCCTGACGACTTCAGATCGCAGACTGGCTATGTGTTCAAGATAAATGGAGGCGCTGTATGCTGGAAGAGCTTCAAGCAATCCACCATAGCTGATTCTACAACCGAAGCTGAGTATGTGGCCGCTTCTGAGGCAGCCAAAGAAGGCGTTTGGATTAGGAAGTTCATTTCTGAACTTCAGGTGGTTCCAAGTGCAGTGGATCCCATTGAAATCTATTGTGATAACAATGGAGCAATTGCACAAGCCAAGGAACCACGGTGTCATCAAAAATCCAAACACATACTCAGGAAATTTCACCTGATCAGAGAGCTCATAGACAGAGGCGATATCAAGATTAGCAGAGTTGACACAGAGACAATCTAGCAGACCCATTGACCAAGGCTTTGGCGTAGCAGAAGCATGATGGTCATGCTAGAGATATGGGGTTAAGATTTCTCAACCTCTAGGTCTTAGTGCAAGTGGGAGATTGTTGGTGTATATGCCCTAAGGACCTAATTCTGGTTCGTTACTTGTACTACTTGACATTGATATTTATATCATACTGGCATTATCGTTATCATTATTTGTTTACATCTGCGAACATGTACTTATATGATAATGTCCCTGGAGACAGATTGGATCTGTGCTCAAACTATTGTCCCTAGTCAATGTACCTTAGTGGATATGGGACAGCTATGGTACTTGTAAGACTGGTATGTGGGCTGGTTAGGCACGAGGTGCTAACGTAGTCATATGGGTATATCAGTGGTAGATATACTGGACCGGCCCGCTGTGAGGCAATGACTTAGTGTCACGAGTTATCCTCACAAGTGATAGGAGATGCATTGATCCCTTGACTTGAGGTTATTGGCCATTCTATGTGGTTAGGGATATTCTTTGATACAACATAACACCTTGCCGTAGTTGGGAGGTAATAACGGTTGTCATTGGGCATGTCACGACCCATATGAGAAGGTCAATGCACAGACATAGGATTTGCCCCTTCCTAAGGGAAGCATGATATCCATGGAGCTCCTCTATGGTTCTATGACTGAAAGTGTATGGCCATACCCATGTTAGACCTGATTTAGTCATAGCCATGAGATTGGATAGAAACAAGTGATGACACACTTGGCCAATCGGATATCAGTTTGGCAAAGAGACTGTAATGCATCTGTACCTGGTTGCGATGATGGGGATGTCGATGTCGATATCCATTCCGATGACTTGGGTAGCAGTGATGCACTGCTAGGTGCCACTCACTGCTTGTGGTCACCATGGGTCAGCACTACCAACGTCAGAGGAACCTACAGGGTCGCACACCTTGATACTCGAGTTCTCGTATTGATCGGGAAGCCTTATGATCAAGTTATTGGATAACTCGGATCTATTCTGGAGATTTCATTAGCGCCAATGAGCCTGATGTGATGGAAGAGATTTGTTGGAGCCAACTTCCATTTACGGCATATTAACTATGGTTAGCCCAATTTGACCTAGGGTTAAATTGGATTAGATCCATGGGCTTGGTTAACATGCATAATGGACATTGGGCTGGGCCCATTGAAAAGTTGGGCTTAATGTGCTTAAGGAGAAGAAATGAGATGGCGCATGCTTAACCCTAGTTAGACTAGGGTTAGCGCCTATACCTCATGTGAGTTTAATTAATCATGATAAAATAGGGGCTAATTAATTAATTAATTAGAGTCCTATTTTTGTGGGATTAAATGGGCTGATTTATTTGAATTAATTAGAGTCCTAATTGGATTAGGATTTAATTAATTAAATAAATAATTAGAGACCTAATTGGATTAGGACTTGATTCAAAATTTAATTTGAACCTTGATCAAGTCGCCCACTTGAGTGCTAATTGGATTAGGACTCATCATGATTAATTAGAATCCTAATTAGATTAGGATTTAATTATTTAAACAATTAATTAGAGTCCTAATTGGATTAGGACTTGGTTAATTCCTAAAATAATTAAACTCCTAAATCCTCTTCTAGCCGCCCACTCAAATTGAATTGTGGCCACACAGTCAACCGCCTCTTGCTCTATAAATAGAGCCATAGACGCCTCCCCTCATGAAACTAATCTCTCCTTGAGGCGTGATCAAAATTGAGGGCGAGTTCTTGAGGGCGAGAGCAAGAGGCTAGTGGCGCAATTCTTCCATCCAACCCTAGCCGCAACACACCTTCTTCCCTTCCTCTTGGCGTGAGGAACTTGGTGGTGTTTGGAGACTTCCTTCTCCTCATCTTCCTCTTGGCGCATACACCTTGGAGGTGGCGCAAGGCTAGAGGAATAAGCACAAGGCTTGGATCTTCTTTCCGAGGCTAGCACCGGGCGTGGAAGAAGAGAGCTCGAGGCATCCGTGTGTGTGAGACTGCAGAGGGCGCACGCTTGGGCGCCTACTACGACATCGGCCTCACCTAAATCAAGGTACTTTCTATCTCATCGTGTCGACTCTTTCGCATGCGATCTTCACTGGGTTTTTGGGACTGGCCTGTTTCGGGGGTATTCTTCCGCTGCGCAACGTGTTTGCATCTCTGAAAATTTGTAAAATATCCCTGGGGTTTCCCAACAGAAATTACATCGTTCGTGTCTCGCAAGTCGCTCTGATACCACTGTTGGGAAACCCAGGGGATATTTTATAATTTTTAGAGATAGAAATTACACGAAACATTGCACAGCGGAAGCAATATCCCCGAAACGAGCCAGTCCCAAAAACCCAGTGAAGATCGCAAGCGAGGGAGTCGACACGATGAGATAGAAAATACCTTGAGCAAGGCGAGGCTGATGTCGAAGTAGGCGCCCAAGCGTGCGCCCTCTGCAGTCTCGCACACATGGATCACCTCGAGTCCTCTTCTTCCACGCCTGGTGCTAGCCTCGGGAAGAAGATCCAAGCCTTGTCTTTCTTTTACACCACTTGCGCCACCTCCAAGGAATATGCGCAAAGAGAAAGGAGGAAGGAGGAGATGAAGACAAGCCGCCAAGACAACAATGCTCCTTGTGCCAAGAGCATAGGAGGAAGAGGTGTTCTCGGCCTTGATGGAAGAAGAAGCCACTCGCCCTCAAGAAGTCGCCCTCTCTTGTGATCACACCTCCAAGGGAATTGTTGTCATGAGAGGGGCGGCTAGGGTCTCTATTTATAGAGACCATAGGCGGCTAATGGGTGGCTACAATTTAAACTTAGTGGGCGGCTAGGAGAAGAAGGAGGGAATCAAGTCCTAATCCAATTAGGACTCAAGTGGGCAGCTTGATCAAGTCCTAATCCAATTAGGACTCCAATTATTTATTTAATTAATTAAATCCTAATCCAATTAGGATTCTAATTAATTCAAATAAATCAGCCAATTAAATTCCACAAAAATAGGACTCTAATTAATTAATTAATTAGCCCCTATTTTATCTCACATGATTAATTAAAATCACATGATATTAATTAAGGCATAGGCGCTAACCATAGTCTAACTAGGGTTAAACATGCGCCTACCTTTTTCTTCTCCTTAAGCCCAGTTAATTTATTAGTAAGCCCAACTATACGATGGGTCTAGCACAAGGTCCATCATACATGTTAACCAAGCCCTTGGATCCAATCCAATTTAACCCAAGGTCAAATTAGGCTAACCATGGTTAATATGCCGTAAATGGAAGTTGACCCTAATAAATTTATTCCATCTCATTAGGCCCATTGGCGCTAATGAAATCTCCAAAATAGATCTGAGTTATCCAATAACTCGATCATAAGACTTCCCGATCAATACGAGAACTCGAGTATCAAGGTGTGCGACCCTGTAGGTTCATCTGATGCTGGCAGTGCTGACCAAAGGTCACCACAAGCAGTGAGTGGCACCTAGCAGTGCATCGCTGCTATCCAGGTCATCGAAATGGATATCGACATCGACATCCCCATCATCGCAATTAGGTATAGATGCATTACAGTCTCTTTGCCAAACTGATATCCGATTGGCCAAGTGTGTCACCACTTGTTTTTATCCAATCTCATGGCTATGACTAGATCAGGTCTCACTTGGGTATGGCCATACACTTTCAGTCATAAAACCATAGAGGAGCTCCATGGATATCATGCTTCCGTTAGGAAGGGGCAAATCCTATGTCTGTTCATTGACCCTCTCATATGGGTCGTGATATGCCCAATGATAACTGTTATTACCTCCCAACTACGGCAAGGCGTTAGGTTATATCAAAGCATATCCCTAACCATATAGGATGGCCAATGACCTCAAGTCAAGGGATCAATGCATATCCTATCACTTGTGAGGATGACTTGTGACACCAAGTCATTGCCTCATAGCGGGTCGGTCCAGTACATCCACCACTGATATACCCATATGTCTGCGTTAGCACCTTGTGCCTAACCAGCCCATATACCAGTCTCACAAGTACCAGAGTTGTCCCTTATCTACTCAGGTACATTGACTGGGGACAATCATTTGAGCACAGATCCAATCTGTCTCCAGGGACATTATCATATAAGTACATAATCGCATATGTTAGGAAATATAGATAATTACAATGCCAGTATGATATAAAATATCAACGTCAAGTAGTACAGTAATGGACCAAAACTAGGTCCTAGGGCATATACACCAACAATCTCCCACTGAAAGAAACCCTTATTAAGGGGGTGAAACCCTAAACATGCGCATCTAGCATGCATGACGGAAAGAGGGTTTCTAAAAGATCGTATATGACAACCATATGATCAACTTGAAGCTATGAGTTTAGATCTATACCATAGCCATAGATTGGAGGTCGGCTTGGAAGAAGAGAGCAACTTTGATCTCCTCCAAAAGTTCACACACAAAGGCGATGAAGACTCCCAACTTGCGCACCTCTTGTGCTAGCAAAAGTGCCAAGATGTCAATGATCGAGTGTAGGGAAGAGATGAAGACTTCCTTTTGCTTGGCCGGTTCCTCCTCTTCTCGTCAACACCCTCACTTGCTCGAGAGCAAAAAATCGTTTTCCACCAAGCAACAAGAGAGAGGTGTAACCGAAAAACATTAGGGAGACTTCAAGCCATGAACGCATATGCGTTTTCATTTTGGAACTTTCCAAAAATGGCAACCATTAAGAGTATGCGTTCATGCGTTCATGTCTCCATGAACCAAACGCAACTCCTTCTCCCTCTTGAACCATTCGCTCAACCCATGAGCCGGTTCAATACCCTTGGTTCAATAGCGAAACCAAATCAGCCCAAGCATTAAGTCTAGATCAAATTAGACCCCAAAGTCCAAGATCTGACCATTCATCATCTGACGCTTCTGATCGCATCGATCTAGCATCATCTCTCTCGATCGAAGCTTACCGATCTAAAGCCCTAATCAATCAAACATGATCAGACCAGATCTCACTTACAATCAGAGATTAAATCCCTTTAAACTGAACCGAAACAATTCAGTCCACACGATCTGACTTAAGCAAGCCATATCACCAAATTGTGCGACCCTAAGGGTTTCCTTTAAATGTCGGTAACGATAACTTTCGTTATCACGATCAGTGAAGGGTATCTAGCAACACATCACTGTCTCCCGATATAAAGGAAAGAGTCTTCCAAGACTACACCCAAACCATAGCACAAGTGTGAATCAAACTCACGAGGCATGCATGTTTCCTTTGCCACTGGATGTTCTTATTGGACAAGCATGTCAAGCCTGTAACTCCAATACGATGAGCATGATTAGATCAGATGAACACAGTCATCTGGGTATGGCCATACACTATCTCAATCTTCTCATACAGGGGGGGCCCTTTAGAACATCACACTCCTTAAACAAGGAGACGGCAATCCTTTATCTATCACAAGTGCCCTAACCTGACTCAAGCTCACCATCCAAGATAGTCTATAACCATTATGTTTTAAATGATATTGAACTATCTCAAAACAATGACAATCATCATTTAGAAACACAAGTGATCTCAAGTCAAAGGACATGTGCCACTTGCTGCTTACAAGGATCATTCACATTGTGACAAGCAATGGAATATCCCAGTAGGGTCTGTCCAGTACATCCAATGTACCCATGAGTCTACATCTTATTCCATGCTCGAAGCATCCTATAAGATTAGCACACATATTAGTCTCAATCATATCAAGGCTGTCTCATGTTCACCAAGATATCTCGACTAAGGACATATAGCCTGTCAGCCTAGCTGAACAGCTTTGAGACATTATTCAGAAGTACACTTATTACAGCAGACAAGGTAACAACCTGAATAATAACCATGCCTTTATAAACACAAGAGTTTATTACATGATACTTATTACAATCCCAAAGGCCTCAAACATTAGCCTTAAGGGCATACCCCAACAATCTCCCACTTGCACTTAATCTAATGGTTGAGAAATCTCAAACCCATATTATTACAGTGCTGCTCATGCTTCTGCTACGCCAGAGGCTTGGTAAGCGGGTCTGCCAGATTGTCATCTGTATGAACCTTGCATATTTTGATCTCGCCTCGATCAATGATCTCCCGGATCAAGTGAAACCGTCTCTGTATGTGCTTGGACTTCTGGTGCGACCGTGGTTCCTTTGCTTGTGCGATTGCTCCAGTGTTATCACAGAAGATAACCAAAGGATCAGCACCCGAAGGAACGACACCAAGTTCTCTCACGAACTTACGAATCCACACTGCCTCCTTGGATGCTTCCGAGGCTGCAACATACTCGGCTTCTGTTGTGGAATCAGCAACAGTTGACTGTTTGAAACTCTTCCACACCACAGCACCTCCATTCAAGCTAAAAACATAGCCTGGTTGCGATCGGAAATCATCCTGGTCCGACTGGAACGAAGCGTCAGTATATCCCTCTATACTGAGTTCTTCCTGACCACCATATATCAAGAACATATCTTTGGTCCTCCGCAGATATTTTATAATGTTCTTGACTGCAATCCAGTGCGCCAAACCTGGATTACTTTGGAATCGACTGGTCACGCTTAACCCGTAAGCGACGTCTGGGCGAGTACACAACATCGCATACATAATGGACCCAATAGCCGAAGCATAAGGCGTATTGTCCATTTCATCTTTCTCAGTCTGTGTTTGTGGACACTGACTCTTCGAAAGATTCAGACCATGTCTGACTGGAAGATATCCACGTTTAGAATTCTCTAAATGGAATCTCTCCAGGACCTTATCGATGTAAGTACTCTGGCACAGCCCGAGAAGCCTCTTAGATCTATCCCGGTAGATCTTCACACCTAACACATAGGCTGCTTCTCCTAGATCTTTCATCTGGAAACATTTTCCTAACCATGCTTTAACAGCATGCAGTTCAGGAATATCATTTCCAATGATCAAGATATCATCGACGTAGAGGATTAGGAATGTAATTACGCTCCCACTAAACCTCTTATAAACACACGGGTCATCTTCGTTCTTGATGAAACCAAACTCAGAGATTGATTCATCAAAACGAATATTCCAGCTCCTAGATGCTTGTTTCAATCCATAAATGGATTTCTTTAACTTGCATATTTTATGACGATCTGCTGGATTAGTGAAACCCTCAGGTTGTGTCATATACACATCCTCATCCAGATTTCCATTAAGGAAAGCTGTCTTCACATCCATCTGCCAGATCTCATAATCATAATATGCAGCTATCGCGAAAAGAATCCGAATAGACTTGAACATAGCTACAGGTGAGAAAGTTTCATCATAATCTATCCCGTAGATTTGTTTGAAACCTTTCGCAACTAGCCTGCCTTTATAGGTAACCACGTTACCATCCATGTCAATCTTCTTCTTGAAGATCCATTTACAGCCTATAGGGATTACTCCCGGAGGCGGATCAACCAAATCCCAGACTTGGTTATCTGACATGGAGTCCATCTCGGCTCGCATAGCATCAAGCCATCTAGCTGACTCCGGTCCACTGACCGCATCCGCATAAGTTAGGGGTTCATCATTATCAATGATGTAGACTCCGTCATAGCGCTCAGGCTGTCGACGGATCCTTCCCGATCTTCGCGGTTCCCGTGTTATCTGAGCCTCAGGTTGTTCAATAACCTGATCTACCGGCTCAGGCTCATCCAACTGTGCTTGACTACTTTGTCCTTCCTCTGGATTTTCATCCAGCTTTATTTCTCTCCCACTGGCCTCTTGCAGAAGAAACTCCTTCTCAAGAAATATGGCCGTCCGAGCAACAAAAACTTTGTTCTCCTTGGGATCGTAGAAATAATAACCCTTAGTTTCCTTAGGGTAACCGACAAAGATGCATTTGTCAGATCTGCTCTCTAGTTTCCCAGAGGCGAGCTTTTTGACATAAGCCTCGCAACCCCAGATCCTGATAAATGTCAAGCTTGGCTGTTTCCCATACCATAATTCATATGGCGTCATTGAAACTGCCTTAGATGGCACTCGGTTTAGTACCTTTGCAGCTGTTTCCAGTGCAAAACCCCAAAAGGAGTATGGAAGAGTGGCCTGACTCATCATAGAACGAACCATATCAAGTAACGTTCTATTTCTCCTCTCGGACACACCATTCCATTGCGGTGTTCCTGGCGGAGTGAGCTGTGAGATAATCCCACACTCCTTCAGATAGTCAGTAAATGCATGACTTAGGTATTCTCCACCTCGATCTGAGCGAAGTGCCTTGATATTTCGGCCTAGCTGATTTTGTACTTCATTCTTGAACTCTTTGAACTTGTCAAAAGATTCACTTTTATGTCTCATCAGATAGACATACCCATACCTACTGAAATCATCAGTAAAGGTAATGAAGTACTGATAGCCACCTCTGGCATGTTTACTAAATGGCCCACACACATCACTGTGTATAAGGTCAAGTAAACCTGAAGCCCTTTGACCTTTCTTAGAAAAAGGTGACTTCGTCATTTTACCCATTAAACAAGCTTTGCATGTATCAATCTCCTTATAGGAGAATGATCCCAGCAGTCCATGATCATGCAACCGCTTAATGCGCTTCTCGTTTATATGGCCTAAACGACTATGCCATAGCAAGGTGCTGTCATCAGCATACTTGGCTTTCTTATTATCAATGTTTTGTATAGAATATTCCATGTCCAACATGAATAACCCATTGTTGATTGAACCAGTTGCATACACAATATTATCATAAGATAAAACACACTTTGAAATTTTGCATTCAAAGGCAAATCCTTTCCTGACAAGAGCAGGAATAGAGATAATATTCTTGGTAATACTGGGTACAAAATAACAATTGTTTAATTCTAATACAATGCCAGATGGTAAAGAAATGAAATAGTCTCCTACAGCAACAGCAGCAACCCGTGCCCCGTTTCCAACTCGTAGGTCTACCTCATGCTGTCCCACCTGTCTTCTTCTCTTGAGTTCCTGTACATTTGAACAAATGTGAACTCCACATGCAGTGTCCAACACCCATGAAATAGAAGAAGAAGATAACATGACCTCAGTCACATATATACCTGAGCCAGAAGCGATGCTTCCCCTCTTATCTCCTTGGAGCGCTTTACAGTCCTTTTTCCAGTGACCCAGCTGGCCACAGTGGAAACACCTGTTATCCTTCGACCGCTTCACCTTCTGTTTCAGAGCCTTGCTGTAATTCTTGATAGGGGCCTTGCCCTTCTTCCCCTTCTTCTTGTTCCTAGAAGGAACCATCAAGACAGAGGTTGAAGGCTTACCCTTCAGAGTTTCCTCAGTTGTCAAGAGCATATTCAGCAGCTCTGCCGGCGTGCAATCGATTTTGTTCATATTAAAATTAATGATGAACGCATCGAAAGAGGGCGGGAGAGACTGCAGAATAATATCAACAGCAAGCTCCTGGTTGACGGTATGCCCCAGTTTCTCCAGAGCCTCCTTGTGCCCAATCATTTTGAGCACGTGAGCTCCCACTGGGCTCCCCTCAGCCAGTTTGCTCTGAAAGAAGAGCTTTGTCAGATTATAGCGTTCTGTCCTCGCCTGTGCAGCATACAGCATCTTGAGGTTCGCTATAATCTCTATAGCCGACATATCCTCATGCTGACGCTGCAGCGGTGGCGTCATAGACGCAAGCATCAGGCAAGCGACATCAATGCTATCATTGACGTGCTTTTCATAGGCATCCCGAACCGCCCTTGCGGCGTTCGGAGCGGGCTGCGGCGGTATCGCCGTCTCGAGGACATACAGTTTCCTCTCTGCCTTAAGAACGATCTTAAGGTGTCCAAACCAGTCAGAGAAGTTCGGCCCAGCAAACTTCTCCCTTTCCAGTAGGGATCGCACATTGAAGCTCATGGTGTTCGTTGCTGCAGTTATCTACAACAATGCAAGAACAGCAAGGTTAGTATCAATGTTCAGAATCAATCCAGGACTTAAGAAAGATTCTTTTCTCACTATTTTGTCTGACTGAAAAATCCAGTAAGCAGTCCGAAAGAGTAACACTCTTTTAGTGAGATGGGATCCAGATTTCATACTTGGTCTCCGCGTCCCGCTCAGGCGAGATAAGATGCACAGAGATGACAAGCACTAATTTCTGGTAGGCTGTCCCAGCCAATCGCCAACCCGTGCGATTCCCCTTCATCTGGGCAATCCAGCAGACTGTGCCAACTGAGTTGGTACAACACAGTCTCTGATCCCACAGATGGCTGCCTCCATGTGCTACCATATGCGCCACATATGTAGCCTACATGGTCAAGCTGACCTGACCTACTCCCTGGACCACCACGTGCTATGCTGAGCAACGAGAAGGGATAAATCCCTACTCTGTAACACGCAGGTGAAATCCAGCACCGTCTGAAGATAGATGGACGTGCCCACTGAGTGGGTTCAACACGGCTCCAACGATAGTCAGAACAGTGAGGTTTCGCGTCAGAAGGCATTACGTGCTTGATATATTAGCGTTGGATTTTAACGGTCTTTTATCTTCTTACTATCAGGCATATCCTATGGCTATAGCAGAAGATAAACACATGCAATTCTAATTATATAAGCAATAAATAGAAAGCATGATCTTATGTGGTAAAAGCCCATGAACCCTAGAAAGACCTTAATTTTACTTAAGTCTTCACTTGAGCTCTTTTGCATCTCATCTGGTCCAACCCAGGGCCCTAGCGCCAAGAGCACCTCAGGTGCGCCACCAGGTGAATGCCCCTCTAGGATGTGTGCCTTTATGCTCTTGTCTAATCCAAAACATTTTGATCTATCTAGACAAGCTTTGACTCGCAGGTCAATTATACAATAAATTAATAAAAAATGTGATTCGCAGATCACAATAATATTAACTTGTAATTTACCAGGCACGCAGGCCCCAGCACAGCACACATTAGGGCAACCCACATAAGATTAAATAAACAAGCATATGGTATCAAAACAACATGTGATCCATTCATGAAATTAAATTTTGAAAAACCCCATGGTATCAATTTTAATTTCCTTATGTGCTCTACAACCTTACAATGGTCCATTGATAGGGATCCACTCATCCATCTAGTCAGATCCTCTGCCCTTGCATGCACCGAGTCCTAACTGACCCGTGTTGACCTAATGGTCAACCATGCATGCGCCAAGGGCTGAACCACCCTCATGAGTTTTGGCAAGCGGGTGTGACCCCGGGCCTAACTCATGTGTGTTCAGTAGTTGTCTCAACCAGACCTCGCTACACGCCCTGGATGCAGTCGACCTATAGCCACCTCGTGCTTGCGCACAGGTGCTATCTGGTCAACCCATCTAGGCTGTCAGATGGTCTGATCAGACTAGTTGGATCTAACCTAGAAGATGCTTTCAACCCCATCAACCCATCTAAGGATTTATAGTAGGGGCACCTTAGATCTAAGTAGGCGCGCAAGATGTAAGTTTTATAAAACATCTAGAACATGCGCAAACAAACAAAACAACATGCTTCACTTGAGAACCTAAGATATATCTCATATCTAGCATATTGAAAACCCTTAGATCTAAGGGGGGTCCCCTTCAAGGGGGAGCGCAAACTTTAGGGGGTCCCCTTCAAGGGGGAGCGCAAACTTCATGTAACCATGATACAAGCGCAAACATAGCCAATGTAAACCATGCATCATGAAAACAAAGCATCAAGTAAGCGCAACATGTATGGATCACAAACACTTCAAAGCAATCATATAGATCATATCGAAAGCCTAGCTCTGATACCAATTGAAAGAAACCCTTATTAAGGGGGTGAAACCCTAAACATGCGCATCTAGCATGCATGACGGAAAGAGGGTTTCTAAAAGATCGTATATGACAACCATATGATCAACTTGAAGCTATGAGTTTAGATCTATACCATAGCCATAGATTGGAGGTCGGCTTGGAAGAAGAGAGCAACTTTGATCTCCTCCAAAAGTTCACACACAAAGGCGATGAAGACTCCCAACTTGCGCACCTCTTGTGCTAGCAAAAGTGCCAAGATGTCAATGATCGAGTGTAGGGAAGAGATGAAGACTTCCTTTTGCTTGGCCGGTTCCTCCTCTTCTCGTCAACACCCTCACTTGCTCGAGAGCAAAAAATCGTTTTCCACCAAGCAACAAGAGAGAGGTGTAACCGAAAAACATTAGGGAGACTTCAAGCCATGAACGCATATGCGTTTTCATTTTGGAACTTTCCAAAAATGGCAACCATTAAGAGTATGCGTTCATGCGTTCATGTCTCCATGAACCAAACGCAACTCCTTCTCCCTCTTGAACCATTCGCTCAACCCATGAGCCGGTTCAATACCCTTGGTTCAATAGCGAAACCAAATCAGCCCAAGCATTAAGTCTAGATCAAATTAGACCCCAAAGTCCAAGATCTGACCATTCATCATCTGACGCTTCTGATCGCATCGATCTAGCATCATCTCTCTCGATCGAAGCTTACCGATCTAAAGCCCTAATCAATCAAACATGATCAGACCAGATCTCACTTACAATCAGAGATTAAATCCCTTTAAACTGAACCGAAACAATTCAGTCCACACGATCTGACTTAAGCAAGCCATATCACCAAATTGTGCGACCCTAAGGGTTTCCTTTAAATGTCGGTAACGATAACTTTCGTTATCACGATCAGTGAGGGGTATCTAGCAACACATCACTGTCTCCCGATATAAAGGAAAGAGTCTTCCAAGACTACACCCAAACCATAGCACAAGTGTGAATCAAACTCACGAGGCATGCATGTTTCCTTTGCCACTGGATGTTCTTATTGGACAAGCATGTCAAGCCTGTAACTCCAATACGATGAGCATGATTAGATCAGATGAACACAGTCATCTGGGTATGGCCATACACTATCTCAATCTTCTCATACAGGGGGGGCCCTTTAGAACATCACACTCCTTAAACAAGGAGACGGCAATCCTTTATCTATCACAAGTGCCCTAACCTGACTCAAGCTCACCATCCAAGATAGTCTATAACCATTATGTTTCAAATGATATTGAACTACCTCAAAACAATGACAATCATCATTTAGAAACACAAGTGATCTCAAGTCAAAGGACATGTGCCACTTGCTGCTTACAAGGATCATTCACATTGTGACAAGCAATGGAATATCCCAGTAGGGTCTGTCCAGTACATCCAATGTACCCATGAGTCTACATCTTATTCCATGCTCGAAGCATCCTATAAGATTAGCACACATATTAGTCTCAATCATATCAAGGCTGTCTCATGTTCACCAAGATATCTCGACTAAGGACATATAGCCTGTCAGCCTAGCTGAACAGCTTTGAGACATTATTCAGAAGTACACTTATTACAGCAGACAAGGTAACAACCTGAATAATAACCATGCCTTTATAAACACAAGAGTTTATTACATGATACTTATTACAATCCCAAAGGCCTCAAACATTAGCCTTAAGGGCATACCCCAACACCCACTTGCACTAAGACCTAGAGGTTGAGAAATCTCAACCCCATATCTCTAGCGTGATAGTCATGCTTCTGCTGCGCCAAAGCCTTAGTCAATGGGTCTGCCAGATCGTTCTCTATGTCAACTCTACTAATCTTGACATCACCTCTGTCTATGATCTCTCTGATCAAGTGAAATCTTCTGAGTATGTGTATGGATCTTTGATGAGACCGTGGTTCTTTGGCTTGTGCAATTGCCCCATTGTTATCACAGTAGATTTCAATGGGATCCACTGCACTGGGAACCACCTGAAGTTCAGAAATGAATTTCCTTATCCAAACAGCTTCTTTAGCTGCCTCAGAAGCTGCCACATACTCAGCCTCGGTTGTAGAATCAGAAATGGTGGATTGCTTGAAGCTCTTCCAGTATACAGTGCCTCCATTCATTTTTAACACATAGCCGGCCTGCGATCTGAAGTCGTCCGAGTCAGACTGGAAAGACACATCAGTGTAGCCCTGCATACTAAGCTCTTCATGTCCCCCATAGACTAGGAACAAATCCTTAGTTCTTATCAGATACTTTAGGATGTTCTTTACAGCCACCCAGTGCTACACTCCATGATTGGATTGGTATCGGCTGGTTATGCTCACATCATAAGCCACATCTGGTCTAGTACACAACATTGCATACATGATCGATCCCACTGCCGAAGCATAAGGCACTCGACTCATGTCATCCCTCTAAGCATGTGTGGTGGGACACTGACTCTTTGATAGAGTAAGGCCATGTCTCACTGGAAGGTACCCTTTCTTGGATTGCTCCAAGCTAAACCTCTGAAGGTCAAACCCTAGTTCACATGCGCATCTAGGAGATCTTGCATAGGTGAAAAATTAGGTTTGATAGGATCATGAGGCAAGATAATATGAGCAACCATAAAAATGCGTTACCATTGCCATTGATCGAGTGGCGACTTGGAAGAAGAAAGGGCGAGCGGCTCTTCTCCAAAGGAAATCGCACACAAGAAGATGATGACTTCTTCCTTGTATTCCTTGTGCTAGCAAAGATCCAAGGAGTCCTAGATCGTGTTTGAGGAGATGTCTTTCTCCCTTTTGCTGGCCGAACTTCCTCTTGTCGTGAAGATCATCCACATGAGAGGAGAGGGGGCGAGAGAGAGATAGGCGTTCGAACGTGGGGGCGTTTTCTCAAAGAAAACGGCTTCCAAAAATAGTAAGTCCATAACCCCATGTTTAACTCCACTTGAAGCCATCGATAACTCCTCTCTCAATTGAACCATGCGTTCACCAAGTGAACCGGTTCAATTCTTTTTGGTTCAAAGACCAAATCGAACCCACCATGGTCTTGATCTCTTTAAACCAAATGGTTCAAGATCTAACCACACATCTCTCGACCCTCTTGATCTCTATGATCAAGCATCAATTCTCTCGATCGAAGCTTACCGATCTCAAGCCCTAATCAATCAAACATGATCAGACCAGATCTCACTTCCAATCAGAGTTTAAATTCCTTTAAACTGAACCAGAACAATTCAGTCCACACGATCTGACACAAGTAAGCCATATCATCAAATTGTGCGACCCTAAGGGTTTCCTTCAATGTCGGTAACGATAACTTACGTTATCACGATCAGAGAGGGGTATCTAGCAACACATCACTGTCTCCCGATATGAAGGAAAGAGTCTTCCAAGACTACACCCAAACCATAGCACAAGTGTGAATCCAATTCACTCGGCATACATGTTCCCTTTGCCACTGGACATTCTTATTGGACAAGCCTGTCAAGCCTGTAATTCCAACATGATGAGAATGGTTAGATCAGATGAACATAGTCATCTGGGTATGGCCATACACTTTCTCAACCATATCATCCAAGGGGCCCTTTAGAACATCACACTCCAACTAGGAGAGACAATCCTATATCTATCACCAGTGTCCTAACATGAGTCATGCCCACCATCCAAGATAATCCTTAACCATTATCTTTCAAATGATATTGAACTACCTCAAAACAATGCCAATCATCATTTAGAAACACAAGTGATCTCAAGTCAGAGGGAGTATACCACTTGCTTGCTTATAAGGATTTATTCACATTGTGACAAACAATTGAATATCCTAAGTAGGGTCAGTCCAGTACATCCAATGCACCTATGCGTCTAAATCTTATTCCATGCTCGAAGCATCCTATAAGATTAGAACACATATTAGTCTCAATCATATCAAGGCTGTCTCATGTTCACCAAGATATCTCGACTAAGGACAATACTGCATGTCAGCCAAGCTGAAACACCAATGAGACATTATTCAGAAGTATACATACAGCAGCAGATAATGTAACAATCTGAATAACAACAATTGCCTTTATAAACATATACATAGTTTATACATGATACTGATAACAGCCCAAGGCCTCAAACATTAGCCTTAAGGGCATACCCCAACAATCTCCCACTTGCACTTAAACTAATGGTTGAGAAATCTCAAACCCATATTATTACAGTGCTTCTCATGCTTCTGCTGCGCCAGAGGCTTTGTAAGCGGGTCAGCTAGATTGTCATCTGTATGTACCTTGCAGATCTTGATCTCTCCTCGATCTATGATCTCACGGATCAAATGAAACCTTCTCTGTATGTGCTTGGACTTCTGGTGTGACCGCGGTTCCTTTGCTTGTGCAATCGCTCCAGTGTTATCACAGAAGATAACCAGTGGATCTGCACTCGAAGGAACAACACCAAGTTCTTGAATGAACTTACGAATCCACACTGCCTCCTTTGATGCTTCTGAGGCTGCAACATACTCGGCTTCTGTTGTGGAATCAGCAACAATTGATTGTTTGAAACTCTTCCACACCACTGCTCCTCCATTCAAGCTAAAAACTTAGCCTGATTGCGATCGGAAATCATCTTGGTCAGATTGGAACGAAGCGTCAGTATATCCTTCAATACTGAGTTCTTCCTGACCTCCATAAATCAAGAACATATCTTTGGTTCTTCGAAGATATTTCAACATGTTCTTGACTGCAATCCAGTGTGCCTTCCCTGGATTACTTTGGAACCGACTGGTCACGCTTAACCCGTAAGCGACGTCTGGGCGAGTACACAACATCGCATACAAGATGGACCCAATAGCCGAAGCATAAGGCATATTGTCCATCTCATCTTTCTCAGACTGTGTTTGAGGACACTGGCTCTTTGAAAGATTCAGACCATGTCTGACTGGAAGATATCCTCTTTTAGAATTTTCTAAAAGAAATCTCTCCAGGACCTTATCGATGTAAGTACTCTGGCACAGCCCGAGAAGCCTATTAGATCTATCTCTATAGATCTTCACACCTAATACATAGGCTGCTTCTCCTAAATCTTTCATCTGGAAACATTTTCTTAACCATGCTTTGACTGCATGCAGTTCAGGAATATCGTTTCCAATGATTAAGATATCATCGACGTAGAGGACTAAGAAAGTAATCACGCTCCCACTAAACCTTTTATATACACACGGGTCATCTTCATTTTTGATGAAACCAAATTCACAGACTGATTCATCAAAACGAATATTCCAGCTTCTTGATGCTTGTTTAAGTCCATAAATGGACTTCTTTAATTTGCATATTTTATGACGTTCTGATGGATTGATGAAACCTTCAGGCTGTGTCATATACACATCCTCTTCTAGTTTTCCATTAAGGAAAGCGGTCTTCACATTCATTTGCCAGATCTCATAATCATAATATGCTGCTATCGCGAGAATAATCCGAATGGATTTGAACATGGCTACAGGAGAGAAAGTTTCATCATAATCTATCCCGTAGATTTGTTTGAAACCTTTCGCAACTAGCCTGCCCTTTTAGGTAACTACGTTACCATCCATGTCTTTCTTCTTCTTGAAGATCCACTTACAGCCTATAGGGATTACTCCCGGAGGTGGATCAACCAAATCCCAGACTTGGTTGTCGGACATGGAGTCCATCTCGGCTCGCATAGCTTCAAGCCATCTTGCTGATTCCGGTCCACTGACCGCATCCGCATAAGTAAGGGGTTCATCATTAATGATGTAGATTCCGTCATAGCGCTCAGGCTGACGATGAATCTGAGAGGGGGGCGAAACCCTAAACGCATGCACTTCTAAAGACTTTGCATGGGCGGAAATAAGGATTTCAACATGATCGCATGTGGCATGAACATATGATTAACTTAAAGCCTTCATAGATCAACACAAAGATTTTACCATAGCCATTGTTTGGATGGCGACTTGGAAATAAGAGGGCGATGTGGCTCTCCTCCAAAGTGAACGCACACAAGATGGTGATGGCTTCCTTCTTGGCGTTCCTTGTGCTAGCAAAGCTCTCCAAGGTGTCCTAGCCGTGTGAGGAGAATGAGATGCTCTCTTGGCATTTTTCGAACCTCCTCCTTGGCGTGAAGTCACTCTACCAAAATGAGAGGAGTCTCGAGAGTAGAAGATGGCCGACGAGAGAAGCGTTACCCTCGAACGTGGAGGCGTGCTTCTATTTTGGAAAAATTCAACTTCCAAAAATAGCAAGCCCTCAACGCATGATGCGTTCACTCCAAGTGAACCGATCGCATCTTCTTCTCCCTTTGAACCATGCGTTCATATAATGAATCGGTTCTATAGAATTTGGTTCAAAGACCAAATCAAACCAAGACTTGGTTTAGATCATACAAAACCAAAAAGGCTCAAGATCTAACCATACATCTCTTGATGCTCTTGATCTCATGGATCAAGCATCAATTCTCTCGATCGAAGCTTACCGATCTCAAGCCCTAATCAATCAAACATGATCAGACCAGATCTCACTTACAATCAGAGTTTAAACTCCTTTAAACTGAACCTAAACAATTCAGTCCACACGATCTGACATAAGAAAGCCATATCATCAAATTGTGCGACCCTAAGGGTTTCCTTTAAATGTCGGTAATGATAACTTAAGTTATCACGATCAGAGAGGGGTATCTAGCAACACATCACTGTCTCCCGATATAAAGGAAAGAGTCTTCCAAGACTACACCCAAACCACAGCACAAGTGTGAATCCAATTCACTTGACATACATGTTTCCTTTGCCACTGGACGTTCTTATTGGACAAGCGTGTCAAGCCTGTAATTCCAATATGATGAGAATGATTAGATCAGATGAACATAGTCATCTGGGTATGGCCATACACTTTCTCAATCATCTCATTCAGGGGGCCCCTTTAGAACATCACACTCCAAACAAGGAGAAGGCAATCCTATATCTATCACTAGTGCCCTAACATGACTCATGCTCATTATCCAAGATAGTCTATAACCATTATATTTCAAATGATATTGAACTACCTCAAGACAATGCCAATCATCATTTAGAAACACAAGTGATCTCAAGTCAGAGGAAATATGCCACTTGTTTGCATACAAGGATTATTCACATTGTGACAAACAATTAAATATCCTAAGTAGGGTTTGTCAAGTACATCCAATGTACCTATGAGTCTACATCTTATTCCATGCTCAAAGCATCCTATAAGATTAGAATACATATTAGTCTCAATTATATCAAGGCTGTCTCATGTTCACCAAGATATCTCGACTAAGGACTATACTGCATGTCAGCCAAGCTGACCACCATAGAGACATTATTCAGAAGTATACATATAGCAGCAGATAATGCAACAACCTGAATAACAACCATTGCCTTTATAAACATAAAGTTTATACATGATACTGATAATAACCCAAGGCCTCAAACATTAGCCTTAAGGGCATACCCCAACAATCTCCCACTTGCACTTAATCTAATGGTTGAGAAATCTCAAACCCATATTATTACAGTGCTCCTCATGCTTCTGCTGCGCCAGAGGCTTTGTAAGCGGGTCAGCTAGATTGTCATCTGTATGAATCTTGCAGATCTTGATCTCTCCTCGATCTATGATCTCCCGGATCAAGTGAAACCTTCTTTGTATGTGCTTGGACTTCTGGTGTGACCGTGGTTCCCATTCTTGTGCGATTGCTCCAGTGTTATCACAGAAGATAACCAATGGATCTACACTCAAAGGAATAACACCAAGTTCTTGAACGAACTTACGAATCCACACTGCCTCCTTGGATGCTTCCGAGGCTGCAACATACTCGGCTTCTGTTGTGGAATCATCAACAATAGATTGTTTGAAACTTTTCCACACCACTGCTCCTCCATTCAAGCTAAAAACATAGCCTGATTGCGATCGGAAATCATCCTGGTCAGATTGGAACGAAGCATCAGTATATCCTTCAATACTGAGTTCTTCCTGACCTCCATATATCAAGAACATATCTTTGGTCCTCCGAAGATATTTTAAAATGTTCTTGACCGCAATCCAGTGCGCCTTACCTGGATTACTTTGGAATCGACTGGTCACGCTTAACCCGTAAGCGACGTCTGGGCGAGTACACAACATCGCATACATTATGGACCCAACAGCCGAAGCATAAGGCGTATTGTCCATTTCATCTTTCTCAGACTGTGTTTGAGGACACTGGCTCTTTGAAAGATTCAGACCATGTCTGACTGGAAGATATCTTCTTTTAGAATTTTCTAAATGGAATCTCTCCAGGACTTTATCGATGTAAGTACTCTGGCACAGCCCGAGAAGCCTATTAGATCTATCTCTATAGATCTTCACACCTAATACATAGGCTGCTTCTCCTAAATCTTTCATCTGGAAACATTTTCTTAACCATGCTTTGACGGCATGTAGTTCAGGAATATCGTTTCCAATGATTAAGATATCATCGACGTAGAGGACTAGGAAAGTAATCACGCTCCCACTAAACCTCTTATATACACACGGGTTATCTTCATTTTTGATGAAACCAAATTCACAGATTGATTCATCAAAACGAATATTCCAGCTTCTCGATGCTTGTTTTAGTCCATAAATGGACTTCTTTAATTTGCATATTTTATGACGATCTGATGGATTGATGAAACCTTCAGGTTGTGTCATATACACATCCCCTTCCAGTTTTCCATTAAGGAAAGCGGTCTTCACATCCATCTGCCAGATCTCATAATCATAATATGCTGCTATGACGAGAATAATTCGAATAGACTTGAACATAGCTACAGGAGAGAAAGTTTCATCATAATCTATTCCGTAGATTTGTTTGAAACCTTTCGCAACTAGCCTGCCTTTATAGGTAACCATGTTACCATCCATGTCAATCTTCTTCTTGAAGATCCACTTACAGCCTATAGGGATTACTCCCGGTGGCGGATCAACCAAATCCCAGACTTGGTTATCTGACATGGAGTCCATCTCGGCTCGCATAGCTTCAAGCCATCTCGCTGATTCCGGTCCACTGACCGCATCCGCATAAGTAAGGGGTTCATCATCAATGATGTAGACTCCGTCATAGCGCTCAGGCTGTCGACGGATCCTTCCCGATCTTCGCGGTTCCCATGATATCTGAGCCTTAGGTTGTTCAGTAACCTGTTCTATTGGCTCAGGCTCATCCAACTGAGTTTGACTTCTTTGCCCTTCTTATGGATTCTCATCCAGCTTTATTTCTCTCCCACTGGCCTCTTGCAGAAGAAATTCCTTCTCAAGAAAAATAGCCGTACGAGCAACAAACACTTTGTTCTCTTTGGGATCGAAGAAATAATAACCCTTAGTTGTTGGGGTATGCCCTTAAGGCTAATGTTTGAGGTCTTGGGATTCTTTCAGTATCATGTATAAACTCTTATGTTTATAAAGGCAATGGTTGTTATTCAGTTGGTTACATTATCTGCTGCAATAAGTGTGCTTCTGAATAATGTCTCAAAGCTGTTCAGCTTGGCTGACATGCTGTTTTGTCCTTAGTAGAGATATCTTGGTGAACATGAGACAGCCTTGATATGATTGAGACTAATATGTGTTCTAATCTTATAGGATGCTTCGAGCATGGAATAAGATGTAGACTCATGGGTACATTGGATGTACTGGACAGACCCTACTAGGATATTCAATTGCTTGTCACAATGTGAATAATCCTTGATTGCAACAAGTGGCACATGTCCTTTGACTTGAGATCACTTGTGTTTCTAAATGATGATTGTCATTGTTTTGAGGTAGTTCAATATCATTTGAAACATAATGGTTATAGACTATCTTGGATAATGATCATGAGTCATGTTAGGGCACTAGTGATAGATATAGGATTGCCGTCTCCTTGTTTAAGGAGTGTGATGTTCTGAAGGGGCCCCCCTAAATGAGATGATTGAGAAAGTGTATGGCCATACCCAGGTGACTATGTTCATCTGATCTAATCATGCTCATCATATTGGAGCTACAGGCTTGACACGCTTGTCCAATAAGAACATCCAGTGGCAAAGGAAACATGTATGCCTGGTGAAGTGGATTCACACTTGTGCTATGGTTTGGGTGTAGTCTTGGAAGACTCTTTCCTTTATATCGGGAGACAGTGATGTGTTGCTAGATACCCCTCACTGATCGTGATAACGTAAGTTATCGTTACCGACATTTAAAGGAAACCCTCAGGGTCGCACAATTTGATGATATGGCTTACTTAAGTCAGATCGTGTGGACTGAATTGTCAGGGTTCAGTTTAAAGGGATTTAATCTCTGATTGTGAGTGAGATCTGGTCTGATCATGTTTGATTGATTAGGGCTTGAGATCGGTAAGCTTCGATCGAGAGAGTTGATGCTAGATCGGTGAGATCAAGAGCATCAAGAGATGAACGGTTAGATCTGGAACCTTAGGGTTTAATATGATCTAGACCAAGTGGCTTAAGTGATTTGGTCTTTGGACCAAATTGAGTTGAACCGAATGGCTTGAACCGGTTCACATGGTTGAACGAATGGTTCAAAGGCTTGTTGCCGTTTTGGGCGGTTTACTTTGAGTAAGCGCATGGTCCATGAACGCATGAAGTGAAGTTTTACTATTTTTGGAAGAAACGTTTCCGAAATAGTTAAGACGCCTCACGTTCGGTTGCACTCAATTCGACTCTTGCTCTTTTGCTTCTTCCTCTCGAGGTCTTCTCGTGTGAAAAAGAGCATGGACAAAAAAAAAAAAAAAGGACTCGAGCCAAACTAGAGACATCATCTCTTCTCCCTCAAGCGATCAGGATTCTTGGAGCCTTGCTAGCACAAGGAGCGACAAGGAGTAGGCTAAGTCTCATCTTGTGTGCGCACACTTTGGAGGAGAACCTTATCGATCTCTTCTTCCTAGACGCCATCCAAGCAATGGCTTTGGTAAGAATCTGATGTGGGACCAAAGCAGGATCTTCGGAGGTCCACCCGGGTCCGAAAGAAGCCCTCTCGGTATGGCTATCCTAGCCATTAGATATGGCTTCCTTAGGACCCCCTTTTGTTGCTTATTTTGTCTTAGACTAGGGTGCATCATATGGTAGGTTAGATCCACCCACCAATTACACCATGTAGTTACATGCCTAGGATCCGCCACTTATGTATAGTAGGTTAGTGCATGAAATTAATGTAATAGTATAGGTCAACTCCATTCTTGGAATGCAAGTCAAAATCAGGTCAAGACAACTCCAAGAGATGCCATGGGCCATCAGCCCAACTCATGAAGAAATCAGCCCACCCCAATGGATCAACACCACAAGCATCCCAAATTCCACCATCCTAGTTGGCAGCCATGTGGAGTTGCCTTCATCTCTAATCAAGTCAAGGAGCAGCCAGCTCAATGACCTATTTCAGCTCAACATGCGCCAGCCATCAAAGTCAAGGGGCAGCTTGAAACAATGCCCACTTCAGTCCATCATGCGCCAGCCCCAAAGTCAAGGAGCAGCCTGCACTTTGCAACAACTCCAGTCCCTTCAAGTGCCAGCCGCCCATGCCAATTTGCAGCCTGCAATGTCAGCCATCAGCAGCCTCTTCAGTCCACTCTCATCTCAGATTTCGAGCTTACTAACCTGCTGAAGACTCCAAAGTTCAAACTCCAAACAACCGCCCATTTGGAAGAAGAGATCAGCCCATTGAGTTGTCTACATCATGCTTGCTTGTGTGACTTGTTTTGAGCTTAGGGAGATAACCGTTGGAGACCCCCCTATATGATGTATTCCTCTTGTAAAGTCATCACTTAGTGTTGAATGAAATTTCAAATTCTGAAGTGTGTCTTCAAATGGTGTGTGTCACCTAACCCCTCTCATCCTTCCAACCCTTGCCGAGAGCCCCCTTTCCATCCCCTCTTGCTCTTCCACCTTCTTCCACCATATGCGCTTGTCTTGAAGATGGGAGCTCACGCCACTTCCTCCCTCTAGCCTTGAAGAGCCTTCAATCAAGAGGAGGAGCTGGACACATTCGAGACTCAAGAAGGTGCCATCAACTCCATGCCGAGAACAAGCCACCCCCACTTTAGCTAAGTCTTCTTCCCCTTTGGGTCATTGTTCTTTGTTACTTGTTGTTGTGGTTCTTTGATACTTGTTGGACAGCCCCTTTGCACTCACGCTTGCTTTCTGCAGGAGGCGCAAGGCCATGGGATGACAAGCAAGCTATCCCCTCTTTTCTTCCCCTAAGCCTAGATAGTCTAAACTATGTTAACAAGGGAATTTGGAGTCTAGCCTCCCCCTTGATTGTCTTGTGTATTGGCCTCTTAATATTATTTTCAAAATTCACCCACGCATGTGTGGGATGCTGCAATGACATGTGTGTAAGCTCATATGGCCCTACTTCGTGAGATTCCACCATTGGACCGGTGAAGAACGGGAAGGACACCCTTTCTATTCTCAAAGGGTGCAAGGTGAGTTCCTCCCTTAGAGTAGCTTTATTGCTTATGATAGAACCGCATGTTAGATCTATTTGAGGCTATAGAACCGCATGTTTAAGTTTGTTCAAAGTTCCAACTTATCTAGAAGCACATGCTAGGTTGCTCTTGTTGATTAGTTTCGGTTTTCCCTATTATCGACCAAAACAAGCTAATTTCGAACTACGATAGCTTAAGGGGTTTATTAAGCTATACTTAATTATCAAAATGTTTTCAAAACGCGTTGTTTGAATGTTGCATGCTTGGTGACCCCATCAACTTGGTATCAGAGCTTAGGCTCTTAGAGTAGGATTTTATAAGACCAAAACTTTATTTTCCTACTACTAAGGCGATTTTTGGACCTAGGTGTTTGAAAGAATTTGATTAACTATATTGTATCACCTTAGGGTCTATTTTCAAAAACTTTACTCATTTCGAAAATGGCTACTAGATCCGGTGCCCCCTATGGTCTCAATCAAGCTATTGACCATGAGGTGAGTGCCCTCTCAATTGAAATGGCCTCCCTTAGAGAAACCCTAGCAACCCTTCAACACTCCATAGGTGTCATAGACAATAGGCTTAACACCCTAGAGTCTAACTCTAAGATGGATCCCCAAACTACTAGCCGACCTAATAGTGGATCCCACCCAAGGGAACCAAATGTTCAAGGATCTCCTTCACACACCCCTAGAGTCAATCATGCTCAAACCGAATGGGAAGGGCCTCATGCCCCACAAGCCCCCTATCATAGACCTAGAGAGTATGATGTGCAACGTGCCATCAAGATCAACCCCCCTACTTTTGGTGGGTCTCTTAACCCCAAGGAGTTCCTAGATTGGGCCACAAAGTTAGACCAATACTTTGAATATAGCCTTATGCACCATGAAAGTAAGGTTAGGTTCACAAAGTGCCTATTAGAAGGATCCGCTAGACTCTACTGGACCCATGTCGAAAGAACTATAGAAAGGGATGGTAAGCCACCCGTTGAATCTTGGGATGAAATGAAATACCTACTTAGGCAAAAGTATGTCCCACCTGGTTTCATGCAAAAGCTTAAGGATGAACTTAATAGTCACACTCAAGGCTCCTCTACTGTAGAAGCCTATCAATCTAAGCTAGAAGAACTTCTCATTAGGTGTGAAGCCAAGGAAGACCAAGGTATGATCCTAAGTCGATTCAAGAATGGCCTTAGACCTGACATTAAGAGGGCCTTGACCTATTTTCAATTAGATACCCCGGAGATAGCTTATCAAAGGGCCATAGAAGTTGAACAAGAACTTAAGAATAGAAAGGAAGCCCTCCCTCCCCGGCCCATCTATAGGCCAGCTCCTATGCACTTGCCTTCTAGCTCAAACCCAAAACCAAGAACTGCTCAAACTACAGACAACTCCATCCCCACTTGTTATAACTGTAGGCAGAAGGGACATTTTGCAAAAGAGTGTCCTAAGAAGGTCATGAAGGTCATGGTCCTAACTGAGGAAGACATAGACCCTGAGCCCACCCTTGAGGAAGACCCTGATCAAGAGATTGAAGTCAATGACTATGACAGTAGTGATGATATCTTCAACACCTTAGGGGTAGTTAGATGTACCCTTGTCAAACCTACCCCCACTGAGGACTGGCGCCGAACCAGTATCTTCCACACCTACACCAAATGCCATGGTCACATGTGCAAGGTGGTCATTGATGGTGGAAGCAGCCTCAATGCTGTCTCCCACATAGCTGCTACAAAACTGAACCTCAAGATGGAACCCCGACCTAGTCCTTACAATATTTCCTGGGTTAACCAAACCAGTGTCCCTGTGACCCATAGGTGCCTCGTACCTATCCAGTTTGGTACATATGAGGACAAGATTTGGTGCGACGTCCTTACTATGGATGTAGCTCAAATCCTCTTAGGACGCCCCTGGTTATATGACATGGATGTTGTCCACTACGGTCGGACCAATACCTATGTCTTTACCCATAAGGATCAAAAGATTAGGTTGAAACCCTCTCTTCCCAAAGAACTTAGGGCCACAACTAGTAAGGGTAAGATAGAGGAACCCAAGAAAGACCAGCCTACCATTCAACTTATAAGGCCTCAAACTTTCACTAAGGAAATTATAGAAGATCAACCCCTTTATACCTTAGTCATCAAAGAAGTCAACCCTGAAGTAGAAGAGAAGCCTTCCCCAGAAGTAGAATCTTTACTCCAAGAATTTAGTGAGCTCACTCCAGAGGACCTCCCTGAAGGACTGCCACCTCTTAGGGATATACAACATGCCATAGACCTAGTCCCAGGATCCTCTCTTCCCAACCTACCCCACTATAGGATGAACCCTACCGAGCATGAGGAGCTCAAAAGACAAGTGGACGATTTATTGTGTAAGGGTTACATCAGGGAAAGCCTAAGTCCCTGCGCCGTCCCAGCCCTTCTTACCCCAAAGAAGGATGGCAGCTGGCGCATGTGTATAGATTGTAGAGCTATTAACAAGATTACCATCAAGTATAGGTTCCCCATACCTAGGCTTGATGACATGCTAGATATGTTAGTAGGGTCCAAATGGTTTTCCAAGCTTGACCTCAGGAGTGGGTACCATCAGGTTAGGATTAGAGAAGGGGATGAGTGGAAGACCGCCTTCAAAACCAAAGACGGCTTATATGAATGGTTAGTCATGCCTTTCGGGCTAACCAATGCCCCTTCCACATTTATGAGACTTATGACCCAAGTGCTTAGACCCTACATAGGGAAGTTCCTAGTTGTATACTTTGATGACATACTTATCTATAGTAAGTCACAAAAGGAGCACCTAGGGCACTTAAGGCAGACTTTAACCCTTCTTAGAGATGAAAAGCTTTATGTCAACCTGAAGAAATGTTCTTTTCTATCTCCAAAAGTTGTCTTTTTAGGGTTTATTGTTTCTAACCTAGGGCTTCAAGCTGATCCATCCAAAGTCCAAGCCATATTAGACTGGCCAGAGCCCAAGACCCTTACTGAAGTTAGGAGTTTTCATGGCCTTGCTACCTTCTACCGTAGGTTCATACGGAATTTTAGCACCATAGTAGCTCCTATCACCAATTGCATGAAACAAGGGGACTTTAGTTGGACCAAGTCTGCCAATAGGGCTTTCACTGAGCTTAAGAGTAGGATGACCTCTGCCCCTGTTTTAAGATTGCCTGACTTTGGCAAGGTCTTTGAGGTTGATTGTGATGCTTCTGGCATTGGCATAGGTGGGACCCTCAGCCAAGAAGGTCACCCTATTGCCTTCTTCAGTGAAAAGCTGAATGAGGCCAAGCAGAAATACTCAACCTACGACAAAGAGTTCTATGCCGTGGTTCAATCTTTGAGGCATTGGCGGCACTACCTTCTCCACCATGAGTTTACCTTAAATAGTGACCACCAAGCCCTATCTTACCTTAGTGCCCAAAGGAAACTCAATGCTAGACATGCCAAATGGGTAGAATATTTACAACAGTACACTTTTGTCTTAAAACACAAATCTGGATCTAACAACAAAGTTGCTGATGCTCTCAGTAGGGTAGTCTTCATTTTACAAACTATGTATGCTGAACTTGTAGGATTTGAACATATGAAAACTGCTTACCTAGATTGCCCTGACTTTTCTGCTATTTATGATGACATGACTAGAGATCCTATGAGTCACCCCATGTACACCCTTAGGGATGGGTATCTCTTCCTTGGGCCAACACTCTGTGTGCCTAAGTCCTCAATCCGGGATTTCCTAATTTGGGAACTCCATGGAGGAGGGTCTGCTGGGCACCATGGTCGAGAGAAGACCCGTGCCTTGGTCGAGGAAAGATTCTTTTGGCCTCAACTCTACCGAGATGTGGCCAAGGTAGTTAGGCACTGTGGAACCTGTCAATCCACTAAAGTCCAGAAGCACAATTTTGGACTGTACACCCCTCTGCCTATTCCCCAGGCACCGTGGCAGGACATTAGTATGGACTTTGTTCTAGGATTTCCTAGGACTGCTGCTAGGCATGACTCCATTTATGTTGTGGTAGACCGGTTCACAAAAATGGCTCATTTCATACCTTGCACTAAAACTACCGATGCCTCACATATGGCTAGGATCTTCTTTAGAGACATTGTTAGGCAGCATGGTACCCCTCTCACTATAGTCTCGGATAGAGACACCAGGTTTGTCAGCCATTTCTGGAGGACTCTATGGGCCCTATTAGGCACAAAACTGAAGTTCTCAACGGCCTACCATCCCCAGATGGATGGGCAGACCGAAGTGGTCAACAGATCACTTGGGAGCATCCTTAGGAGCCTCGTAGGAGAACACCCCAGTGATTGGGACAAGCTGTTACCTACAGCTGAGTTTTCCTACAATAGTGTGCCAAACAGGACTACTGGTTTGTCTCCTTTCCAAGCAAACTTAGGATACCAACCTAACAAGCCTATTGACCTATTTTCTGCCCCTAAACATTGCAAGACCTCTATTTCGGCCCGAGATTATGCTTTTCATATTTCGCAATTACATCATGAGCTATTCAGTAAGATTCAGGACTCTGTCAATCAATATCGTGATGATACTAATAAACATCGCCGAGAGAAGGTATTTTCTGTAGGGGATCAGGTAATGTTGCGGGTCCGTGAGGAGCGCATCCAAGGACCCGGCCGCAAGTTGGACGCCAAGGGCATCGGGCCCTTCACTATTCTGAAGAAGGTCAACAATAATGCCTATCTCCTGGACCTACCACCAGAACTGGGGATATCCTCCACCATCAATGTGGAGGATCTGACGCTGTATCATCCGCCTCTCTCTATACAAGAACCAGACACTTACCACGACTCAGAGATTGAGGCCATACTCGAGGACCAGACCCGACTCACCCCTGATGAGGTACAGCTTTATTACCGCATCAAATTTACTGATGGTGAGGAGGCCTGGCTTCCCGAGGCTGAGCTTGCTAGGTCCGCACCCGAGCTTCTCCAAGGGTACAGAGATAATTCTCCAGAGGAGAATTTTTCCCACCCCGGGAGAGCTGATGTGGGACCAAAGCAGGATCTTCGGAGGTCCACCCGGGTCCGAAAGAAGCCCTCTCGGTATGGCTATCCTAGCCATTAGATATGGCTTCCTTAGGACCCCCTTTTGTTGCTTATTTTGTCTTAGACTAGGGTGCATCATATGGTAGGTTAGATCCACCCACCAATTACACCATGTAGTTACATGCCTAGGATCCGCCACTTATGTATAGTAGGTTAGTGCATGAAATTAATGTAATAGTATAGGTCAACTCCATTCTTGGAATGCAAGTCAAAATCAGGTCAAGACAACTCCAAGAGATGCCATGGGCCATCAGCCCAACTCATGAAGAAATCAGCCCACCCCAATGGATCAACACCACAAGCATCCCAAATTCCACCATCCTAGTTGGCAGCCATGTGGAGTTGCCTTCATCTCTAATCAAGTCAAGGAGCAGCCAGCTCAATGACCTATTTCAGCTCAACATGCGCCAGCCATCAAAGTCAAGGGGCAGCTTGAAACAATGCCCACTTCAGTCCATCATGCGCCAGCCCCAAAGTCAAGGAGCAGCCTGCACTTTGCAACAACTCCAGTCCCTTCAAGTGCCAGCCGCCCATGCCAATTTGCAGCCTGCAATGTCAGCCATCAGCAGCCTCTTCAGTCCACTCTCATCTCAGATTTCGAGCTTACTAACCTGCTGAAGACTCCAAAGTTCAAACTCCAAACAACCGCCCATTTGGAAGAAGAGATCAGCCCATTGAGTTGTCTACATCATGCTTGCTTGTGTGACTTGTTTTGAGCTTAGGGAGATAACCGTTGGAGACCCCCCTATATGATGTATTCCTCTTGTAAAGTCATCACTTAGTGTTGAATGAAATTTCAAATTCTGAAGTGTGTCTTCAAATGGTGTGTGTCACCTAACCCCTCTCATCCTTCCAACCCTTGCCGAGAGCCCCCTTTCCATCCCCTCTTGCTCTTCCACCTTCTTCCACCATATGCGCTTGTCTTGAAGATGGGAGCTCACGCCACTTCCTCCCTCTAGCCTTGAAGAGCCTTCAATCAAGAGGAGGAGCTGGACACATTCGAGACTCAAGAAGGTGCCATCAACTCCATGCCGAGAACAAGCCACCCCCACTTTAGCTAAGTCTTCTTCCCCTTTGGGTCATTGTTCTTTGTTACTTGTTGTTGTGGTTCTTTGATACTTGTTGGACAGCCCCTTTGCACTCACGCTTGCTTTCTGCAGGAGGCGCAAGGCCATGGGATGACAAGCAAGCTATCCCCTCTTTTCTTCCCCTAAGCCTAGATAGTCTAAACTATGTTAACAAGGGAATTTGGAGTCTAGCCTCCCCCTTGATTGTCTTGTGTATTGGCCTCTTAATATTATTTTCAAAATTCACCCACGCATGTGTGGGATGCTGCAATGACATGTGTGTAAGCTCATAGGGCCCTACTTCGTGAGATTCCACCATTGGACCGGTGAAGAACGGGAAGGACACCCTTTCTATTCTCAAAGGGTGCAAGGTGAGTTCCTCCCTTAGAGTAGCTTTATTGCTTATGATAGAACCGCATGTTAGATCTATTTGAGGCTATAGAACCGCATGTTTAAGTTTGTTCAAAGTTCCAACTTATCTAGAAGCACATGCTAGGTTGCTCTTGTTGATTAGTTTCGGTTTTCCCTATTATCGACCAAAACAAGCTAATTTCGAACTACGATAGCTTAAGGGGTTTATTAAGCTATACTTAATTATCAAAATGTTTTCAAAACGCGTTGTTTGAATGTTGCATGCTTGGTGACCCCATCAGAATCGATTTCTTGATTCTTGTTTGCAATCGCATATAAAGTTGATCATATAATATGCAAAGATCCTAGAAACCCCCTTCCGCTGCATGAAAAACCTCCATATGCGCCTATCTAGGGTTTCGCTCCCCTTGTTTAGGGGACCTTCAATTGGTATCAGAGGATGCGGTTTTATGTATGTTCATTTGATTGCTTATATGTGATCCTTGTTTGCGCTTGCTAAGAGTAGATCTAATCACATGCCGAAAACAAAACTACATGCTAGTATGTTTATATTTGCGCATGTATGTTGCATGGTGGCGCTTGGATGTTGTTTTTATCAAAAACTTGTTATATCTTGCGCGCATCCTCATTAGATCTAAGGTGTGCCTACCATAAACCCTTAGACGGGTTGGTAGGGTTGATATCATCCTCTAGGTAAGATCCATATAGTCTGATCAGACCATCTGATAGCCTAGATGGGTCGACCAGATGGCACCTATGCGCAAGCATTAGGTGGCTATAGGTCGACTGCATCAAGGGCGTGTAGCGAGGTCTGGTTGAGACAACCAGTGAACACTCTTGAGTTAGGCCCGGGGTTACACCCGCTTGCCAGAACTCATGGTGGTTGTTCAGCCCTTGGCACATGCATGGTTGACCATTAGGTCAACTCAAGTCAGTTAGGACTTGGTGCATGCCAGGGCAGTGGATCTGACTAGACATGATGAGTGGATCCCTATCAATGGACCGTTGTAAGGTTGTAGGGCCCATAAGAAAATTAAAATTGATCACAATGGGTTTTCAAAAATTTTTATTTTCTTATTATTGGATCACATAATGATTGCATATCATGATGAGTGTCTATTTCATCTTATGTGGGTTGCCCTTTTAATGTGCTCTGTGCTGGGGCCTGCGAGCTTGGATTAAAATTGTAAATTAATTTTTTGTGATCTGCGCATCACATGTTATTTAATTTATAAAGTGTAATTGACCTGCGAGTCAATCTTGTCTAGATAGATTAAATTGTAATTTTAATCAGACAAGAGCACAGAGCACACATGGCATTGGCGCATGTAGTAGAGGCTTGACCAGGTGGGAGGTCTAGGGTTCGACCCTATGACAGGCGCATTTACCTGGTGGGCGCACCTGAGCTGCATTGGGCGCTAGGGCCCTGGGTTGGGCCAGATGAGATGCAAAAAGACCCATGGAGAGCTCAAGTGAAGACTTAAGTTAATTTAAGGTCTTACTTAGGGTTAATGGGCTTTTACCACATAAGATCATCATGCTTTCTTTTATTGTTTAAATAATTAGACTTGCATGATTTATTTATCTTTTGCTATCACCATAGGGTTTGCATGATAGTTAAGAAGATAAAAGACCGTTAAAATCCAACGCTAAAATATCAAGCTCGATAGCCTTCTGAAGCGAAACCTCACTGTTCTGACTATCGTTGGAGCCGTGTTGTACCCACTCAGTGGGCACGTCCATCTATCTTCAGACGGTGTGTGATTACACCTGCGTGTTACAAGGAAGGGATTTATCGCTTCTCGTTGCTCAGCATAGCACGTGGTGGTCCAGGGAGTAGGCCAGGTCAGCTTGACCATGTAGGCTACATATGTGGCGCATAAGTTAGCTATATGGAGGCAGCCATCTGTGGGGTCAGAGATTGTGTTGTACCAACTCAGTTGGCACAGTCGGCTGGATTGCCCAGATGAAGGGGAATCGCACGGGGGGTTGGCGATTGGCAGGGACTGCCTACCAGAAATTAGTGCTTGTACTCTCTGTGCAACTTATCTCGCCTGAGCGGGACGCGGAGACCAAGTATGAAATCTAGATCCTATCTCACTAAAAGAGTGTTACTCTTTCGGACTGTTTTATGGATTTTTCAGTCAGATAAAATAGTGAGAAAAGAATCATTCTTAAGTCCTGGATTGATTCTAACATTGATACTGACCTTGCTGTTCTTGCATTGTTGTAGATTCCTGCAGCAACGAACACCATGAGCTTCAATGTGCGATCCCTACTGGAAAGGGAGAAGTTTGCTGGTCCAAACTTCTCAGACTGGTATGGACACCTTAAGATTGTTCTTAAGGCTGAGAGGAAACTATATGTCCTCGAGACGGCTGTACCGCCTCAACCCGCTCCGAACGCCGCAAGGGCGGTTCGGGAAGCCTATGAAAAGCATGTCAATGATAGCATTGATGTCGCTTGCCTGATGCTAGCGTCTATGACGCCACAGCTGCAGCATCAGCATGAGGATATGTCTGCTATAGAAATGATAGCAAACCTCAAGATGTTGTATGCTGCACAGGCGAGGACTGAGCGCTATAATTTGACCAAGCTTTTCTTTCATAGCAAACTGGCTGAAGGGAGTCCAGTGGGAGCTCATGTGCTCAAGATGATTGGGCACAAAGAGGCTCTAGAGAAACTGGGACATACCATCAATCAGGAGCTTGCTGTAGACATTATTCTGCAGTCCCTCCTGGCCTCTTTCGATCCGTTCATTATTAATTTTAATATGAACAAGATCGACTGTACTCCGGCAGAGTTGCTGAATATGCTCTTGACTACAGAGGAAACTCTAAAGGGAAAGCTTTCAACCTCTGTCTTGATGTTTCCTTCCAGGAACAAGAAGAAGGGGAAGAAGGGCAAAGCCCCTGTCAAGAGTTACAACAAGGCTCTGAAACAAAAGGTTAAGCGGTCGAAGGAATACAGATGTTTCCACTGTGGCCAGCTGGGTCACTGGAAAAAGGACTGTAAAGCGCTCCAAGGAGACAAGAAGGGAAGCATTGCTTCTGGCTCAGGTATTTTTGTGACTGAGGTCATGATATCTTCTTCTTCTATTTCATGGGTGTTGGACACTGCATGTGGAGTTCACATTTGTTCAAATGTACAGGAACTCAAGAGAAGAAGACAGGTGGGACAGCATGAGGTGGACCTACGAGTTGGAAATGGGGCACGGGTTGCTGCTGTTGCTGTAGGAGAATATCACATCTCATTACCATCTGGCCTTGTATTAGAACTTAATAATTGTTATTTTGTACCTAGCATTACCAAGAATATTATCTCCATTCCTGCTCTTGTTAGGAAAGGATTTTCCTTTGAATGCAATATTTCAAAGTGTGTTCTTTCTTATGATAATATTGTTTATGCTTCTGGATCAATTAACAATGGATTATTCATGTTGGACATGGAATGTTCTATACAAAATATTGATAATAAGAAAGCCAAGTATGCTGATGACAGCACCTTGCTATGGCATAGTCGTTTAGGCTATATTAACAAGAAACGCATTAAGCGGTTGCATGACCATGGACTGCTGAAATCGTTCTCCTATGAGGAGATTGATACATGCAAAGCTTGTTTATTGGGTAAAATGACGAAGTCTCCTTTTCCTAACAAAGGTCAAAGGGCTTCAGGTTTACTTGACCTTATACACAGTGATGTGTGTGGGCCATTTAGTAAACATGCCAGAGGTGGCTATTCATACTTCATTACCTTTACTGATGATTTCAGTAGATATGGGTATGTCTATTTAATAAGACATAAGAGTGAATCTTTTGACAAGTTCAAAGAGTTCAAGAATGAAGTACAATATCAGCTAGGCCGAAATATCAAGGCACTTCGTTCTGATCGAGGTGGTGAATACCTAAGTCGAGAGTTTACTGACTATCTGAAGGAGTGTGGGATTATCTCACAGCTCACTCCGCCAGGAACACCGCAATGGAATGGTGTGTCCGAGAGGAGAAATAGAACATTACTTGATATGGTTCGTTCTATGATGAGTCAGGCTGCTCTACCTTACTCCTTTTGGGGATTTGCACTGGAAACAGCTGCAAAGGTACTAAACCGAGTGCCATCCAAGGCAGTTTCAAAGACTCCATACGAGTTATGGTATGGGAAACAGCCGAGCTTGACGTTTATCAAGATCTGGGGTTGCGAGGCTTATGTCAAAAAGCTCGCCTCTGGGAAACTAGAGAGCAGATCTGATAAGTGCATCTTTGTCGGTTACCCTAAGGAAACTAAGGGTTATTATTTCTACGATCCCAAAGAGAACAAGGTATTTGTTGCTCGAACGGGCATTTTTCTTGAGAAGGAGTTTCTTCTGCAAGAGGCCAGTGGGAGAGAAATAAAGCTGGATGTGAATCCAGAAGAAGGACAAAGTAGTCAAGCACAGTTGGATGAGCCTGAGCCGGTAGAACAGGTTAGTGAACAACCTGAGGCTCAGATATCATGGGAACCGCGAAGATCGGGAAGGATCCGTCGACAGCCTGAGCGCTATGACGGAGTCTACATCATTGATCATGATGAACCCCTTACTTATGCGGATGCGGTCAGTGTTGTTTCCCCTTCAAGGGGGGGGGGGGGCGAAACCCTAAGGTGGCGCAAGCAACCTTATTCTTATGTTTTAGCAGCGGAAGTAGGGTTTCAAGAAGATCGGAAGCTATACATTCATATGATCAACTTTTAAGAAGCATGAAGATCGAATGAAGATCATACCGAAGCCATGTGTTGTATGGCGTCTAGGAAGCAGAGATCGACAGGGGTCTCCTCCAGAGAATGCGCACACAAGATGAGAGTGCGCCTACTTTCTTGGTGCTCCTTGTGCTAGCAAGGTTCCAAGAAGTCTTGAACGTATGGAAGGGATGGAGACGATTTTCCTTTCTTGGCCGAATCCTCCTCAAAGCTCCAAGCGTCGCCACACACGAAAAGTGCCGAGAGGAATAATGGGTGGAGAGGCGAGAATAGAATCAATCCTATTCGAACGTGAGAGATCTCCAAGTGGAGATCATGGTTTCTAAAAATAGAAACCACCACTCGCTCAAACGTTCACGCCAAGTGAACAAGTCGCCACCTCATCTCCCTTTGAACCATGCGCTCATATATGAGCCGGTTCAATTTGGTTCGGTTCAAGAACCAACCAAGCCAAGCGATCCAGTCTAGATCTTAATTAAACCCTAAGGCTCCAGATCTAACCGTTCATCTCTTGATGCTCCTGATCTCACCGATCTAGCATCTATTCTCTCAATCGAAGCTTACCGATCTTAAGCCCTAATCAATCAAACATGATCAGACCAGATCTCACTTACAATCAGAGATTAAATCCCTTTAAACTGAACCAAAACAATTCAGTCCACACGATCTGACTTAAGTAAGCCATATCATCAAATTGTGCGACCCTAAGGGTTTCCTTTAAATGTCGGTAACGATAACTCACGTTATCACGATCAGTGAGGGGTATCTAGCAACACATCACTGTCTCCCGATATAAAGGAAAGAGTCTTCCAAGACTACACCCAAACCATAGCACAAGTGTGAATCAACTCACAAGGCATGCATGTTTCCTTTGCCACTGGATGTTCTTATTGGATAAGCATGTCAAGCCTGTAACTCCAATACGATGAGCATGATTAGATCAGATGAACACAGTCATCTGGGTATGGCCATACACTTTCTCAATCATCTCATCCAGGGGGCCCCTTTAGAACATCACACTCCTTAAACAAGGAGACGGCAATCCTTTATCTATCACTAGTGCCCTAACCTGACTCAAGCTCACCATTCAAGATAGTCTATAATCATTATGTTTCAAATGATATTGAACTACCTCAAAACAATGACAATCATCATTTAGAAACACAAGTAATCTCAAGTCAGAGGAAATGTGCCACTTGATACAATCAAGGAATATTCACATTGTGACAAGCAATTGAATATCCTAGTAGGGTCTGTCCAGTACATCCAATGTACCCATGAGTCTATATCTTATTCCATGCTCGAAGCATCCTATAAGATTAGAACACATATTAGTCTTAACCATATCAAGGCTGTCTCATGTTCACCAAGATACATCGACTAAGGACATATAGCATGTCAGCCTAGCTGAACAGCATTGAGACATTATTCAGAAGTATATCTATTGCAGCAGATAATATAACAAACTGAATAATAACCATGCCTTTATAAACATAAGAGTTTATTACATGATACTGATACAATCCTTAGGCCTCAAACATTAGCCTTAAGGGCATACCCCAACAATCTCCCACTTGCACTTAATCTAATGGTTGAGAAATCTCAAACCCATATTATTACAGTGCTTCTCATGCTTCTGCTGCGCCAGAGGCTTGGTAAGCGGGTCTGCCAGATTGTCATCTGTATGAACCTTGCAGATTTTGATCTTGCCACGATCTATGATCTCCCTGATCAAGTGAAACCGTCTCTGTATGTGCTTGGACTTCTGGTGCGACCGTGGTTCCTTTTCCTGTGCGATTGCTCCAGTGTTATCACAGAAGATAACCAAAGGATCTGCACTCGAAGGAACAACACCAAGTTCTCTCACGAACTTACGAATCCACACTGCCTCCTTGGATGCTTCCGAGGCTGCAACATACTCGGCTTCTGTTGTGGAATCAGCAACAGTTGACTGTTTGAAACTCTTCCACACCACTGCTCCTCCATTCAAGCTAAAAACATAGCCTGATTGCGATCGGAAATCATCCTGGTCAGACTGGAACGAAGCGTCAGTATATCCTTCAATACTGAGTTCTTCCTGACCACCATATATCAAGAACATATCTTTGGTCCTCCGCAGATATTTTAAGATGTTCTTGACTGCAATCCAGTGCGCCTGACCTGGATTACTTTGGAACCGACTGGTCACGCTTAACCCGTAAGCGACGTCTGGGCGAGTACATAACATCCCATACATAATGGACCCAATAGCCGAAGCATAAGGCGTATTGTCCATTTCATCTTTCTCAGTCTGTGTTTGTGGACACTGACTCTTCGAAAGATTCAGACCATGTCTGACTGGAAGATATCCTCTTTTAGAATTTTCTAAATGAAATCTCTCCAGGACTTTATCGATGTAAGTACTCTGGCACAACCCGAGAAGTCTCTTAGATCTATCCCTGTAGATCTTCACACCTAACACATAGGCTGCTTCTCCTAGATCTTTCATCTGGAAACATTTCCTTAACCATGCCTTAACCGCATGCATTTCAGGAATGTCATTTCCAATGATCAAGATATCATCGACGTAGAGGACTAGGAAAGTAATTACGCTCCCACTAAACCTCTTATATACACACAGGTCATCTTCGTTCTTGATGAAACCAAATTCAGTGACTGATTCATCAAAACGAATATTCCAGCTTCTTGATGCTTGTTTAAGTCCATGAATGGACTTATTTAACTTGCATATTTTATGACGATCTGATGGATTAGTGAAACCCTCAGGTTGTGTCATGTACACATCCTCATCCAGATTTCCATTCAGGAAAGCTGTCTTCACATCCATTTGCCAAATCTCATAATCATAATATGCAGCTATCGCGAAAAGAATCCGAATAGACTTAAACATGGCTACAGGTGAGAAAGTTTCATCATAATCTATCCCGTAGATTTGTTTGAAACCTTTCGCAACTAGCCTGCCTTTATAGGTAACCACGTTACCATCCATGTCAATCTTCTTCTTGAAGATCCATTTACAGCCTATAGGGATAACTCCCGGAGGTGGATCAACCAAATCCCAGACTTGCTTATCTGACATGGAGTCCATCTCGGCTCGCATAGCTTCAAGCCATCTTGCTGACTCTGGTCCACTGACCGCATCCGCATAAGTGAGGGGTTCATCATGATCAATGATGTAGACTCCGTCATAGCGCTCAGGCTGTCGACGGATCCTTCCCGATCTTCGCGGTTCCCGTGATATCTGAGCCTCAGATTGTTCAATAACCTGATCCACCGGCTCAGGCTCATCCAACTGTGCTTGAGCACTTTGTCCTTCTTCTGGATTCTCATCCAACTTTATTTCTCTCCCACTGGCCTCTTGCAGAAGAAACTCCTTCTCAAGAAATATGGCCGTCCGAGCAACAAACACTTTGTTCTCTTTGGGATTGAAGAAATAATAACCCTTAGTTTCCTTAGGGTAACCGACAAAGATACATTTGTCAGATCTGCTCTCTAGTTTCCCAGAGGCGAGCTTTTTGACATAAGCTTCGTAGCCCCAGATCCTGATAAATGTCAAGCTTGGCTGTTTCCCATACCATAACTCATATGGAGTCTTAGAAACTGCCTTGGATGGCACTCGGTTTAGTACCTTTGCAGCTGTCTCCAGTGCAAATCCCCAAAAGGAGTATGGAAGAGTAGCCTGACTCATCATAGCACGAACCATATCAAGTAACGTTCTATTTCTCCTCTCGGACACACCATTCCATTGGGGTGTTCCTGGCGGAGTGAGCTGTGAGATAATCCCACACTCCTTCAGATAGTCAGTAAACGCATGACTTAGGTATTCTCCACCTCGATCAGAACGAAGTGCCTTGATATTTCGGCCTAGCTGATTCTGTACTTCATTTTTGAACTCTTTGAACTTGTCAAAAGATTCACTTTTATGTCTCATTAAATAGACATACCCGTATCTACTGAAATCATCAGTAAAGGTAATGAAGTACTGATAGCCACCTCTGGCATGTTTACTAAATGGCCCACACACATCACTGTGTATAAGGTCAAGTAAACCTGAAGCCCTTTGACCTTTGTGAGGAAAAGGTGACTTCGTCATTTTACCCATTAAACAAGCCTTGCATGTATCAATCTCCTCATAGGAGAATGATCCCAGCAGTCCATGATCATGCAACCGCTTAATGCGTTTCTTGTTAATATGGCCTAAACGACTATGCCATAGCAAGGTGCTGTCATCAGCATACTTGGCTTTCTTAATATCAATATTTTGTATAGAACATTCCATGTCCAACATGAATAACCCATTGTTAATTGAACCAGTTGCATAAACAATATTATCTAAAGATAAAACACACTTTGAAATATTGCATTCAAAGGAAAATCCCTTCCTGACAAGAGCAGGAATAGAGATAATATTTTTAGTAATACTGGGAACAAAGTAACAATTGTCTAGTTCCAATACAAGTCCAGATGGTAAAGAAATGAAATAGTCTCCTACAGCGACAGCAGCAACCCGTGCCCCATTTCCAACTCGTAGGTCCACCTCATGCTGTCCCACCTGCCTTCTTCTCTTGAGTTCCTGCACATTTGAACAAATGTGAACTCCACATGCAGTGTCCAACACCCATGATATAGAAGAAGAAAACATGACCTCAGTCACAAAAATACCTGAGCCAGAAGCGAAGCTTCCCCTCTTATCTCCTTGGAGCGCTTTACAGTCCTTTTTCCAGTGACCCAGCTGGCCACAGTGGAAACATCTGTATTCCTTGGACCGCTTCACCTTTTGCTTCAGAGCCTTGCTGTAATTCTTGACAGGGGTCTTGCCCTTCTTCCCCTTCTTCTTGTTCCTCGAAGGAACCATTAAGACAGAGGTCGAAGGCTTTCCCTTCAGAGTTTCCTCAATAGTCAAGAGCATATTCAGCAGCTCTGCCGGAGTACAATCGATTTTGTTCATATTAAAGTTAATGATGAACGCGTCGAATGAGGGCGGGAGAGACTGCAGAATAATGTCTACAGCAAGCTCCTGATTGATGGTATGCCCCAGTTTCTCTAGAGCTTCCTTGTGCCCAATCATCTTGAGCACATGAGCTCCCACTGGGCTCCCTTCAGCCAGTTTGCTCTGAAAGAAAAGCTTTGTCAGATTATAGCGTTCTGTCCTCGCCTGTGCAGCATACAGCATCTTGAGGTTCGCTATCATGTCTATAGCAGACATATCCTCATGCTGACGCTGCAGCGGTGGCGTCATAGACGCTAGCATCAGGCAAGCGACATCAATGCTATCATTGACGTGCTTTTCATAGGCTTCCCGAACCGCCCTTGCGGCGTTCGGGGCGGGCTGAGGCGGTATCGCCGTCTCGAGGACATACAGTTTCCTCTCTGCCTTAAGAACGATCTTAAGGTGTCCGTACCAGTCTGAGAAGTTTGGCCCAGCAAACTTCTCCCTTTCCAGTAGGGATCGCACATTGAAGCTCATGGTGTTCGTTGCTGCAGGTATCTACAACAATGCAAGAACAACAAGGTCAGTATCAATGTTAAGAATCAATCAGGACTTAAGAAAGATTCTTTTTCTCACTATTTTATCTGGCTGAAAAATCCAGCAAAACAGCCCGAAAGAGTAGAACTCTTTTAGCGAGATGGGATCCAGATTTCATACTTGGTCTCCGCGTCCCGCTCAGGCGAGATAAGATGCACAGAGAGTACAAGCACTAATCTCTGGTAGGCTGCCCTAGCCAATCGCCAACCCGTGCGATTCCCCTTCATCTGGGCAATCCAGCAGACTGTGCCAACTGAGTTGGTACAACACAATCTCTGACCCCACAGATGGCTGCCTCCATGTGCTACCATATGCGCCACATATGTAGGCTACATGGTCAAGCTGACCCGACCTACTCCCTGGACCACCACGTGCTATGCTGAGCAACGAGAAGCAATAAATCCCTTCTCTGTAACACGCAGGTGTAATCCCGCACCGTCTGAAGATAGATGGACGTGCCCACTGAGTGGGTACAACACGGCTCCAACGATAATCAGAACAGTGAGGTTTCGCGTCAGAAGGCTTACGTGAAGAGTCCCCTTCAAGGGGGAGCGCAAGCGGATAAAAACCCCTTTCAAGAGGGGGGCCGAAACCCTAAGGTAGGGGGCGCATGCAAGTTTGCTAGGGTTTCATCATATATGATCGCTTACATGCTCATATAATCAACTATGATAAATTGATTGAAGCAAGAGGGAGATTCATACCAACGCCATTGGCTTGGAGGTCGGCTTGGAAGAAGAGAGCAACTTAGATCTCCTGCAAAAGTTCACACACAAGATGAAGATCGCCTACCCCTTGTGATGCTTGTGCTAGCAAGAATCTTCAAGGGTCCTTGCCGTGTGTAAGGGGATGAAGAGATGATTTCCTTTTGGCCGAGAGCTCCACTTGCCAAACCACTTCTCCTCGTCAACCCCTTGCCCAACCAAGTTCAAGGCGCGTTGAAGTGAAGACAAGAACGCATATGCGTTTTGGCGTTCAAGAGAAACCGGCCTTGATGACTTTCCATAAATGGATGATCATCAAGCCATGCGCTTACTCCAACCCAAAACGCATATTAGCATTGAACCAAGCGTTCACCTTTGTGAACCGGTTCAAGCCAACATGTTCCAATCGCATTTGGTTCATGAACCAAACCGAAATAGCTCAAGCCATGTGGTCTAGACCATATTGAACCCTAAGGCTCAAGATCTCACCATTCATCTCCTGATGCTCCTGATCTCACCGATCTAGCATCATCTCTCTCGATCGAAGCTTACCGATCTCAAGCCCTAATCAATCAAACATGATCAGACCAGATCTCACTTACAATCAGAGATTAAATCCCTTTAAACTGAATCCAAACAATTCAGTCCACACGATCTGACTCAAGTAAGCCATATCATCAATTGTGCGACCCTGAGGGTTTCCTTTAAATGTCGGTAACGATAACTCATGTTATCACGATCAGTGAGGGGTATCTAGCAACACATCACTATCTCCCGATATAAAGGAAAGAGTCTTCCAAGACTACTCCCAAACCATAGCACAAGTGTGAATCTATTCACAAGGCATGCATGTGTCCCTTGCCACTGGATGTTCTTATTGGACAAGCGTGTCAAGCCTATGACTCCAATATGATGAGCATGATTAGATCAGATGAACATAGTCATCTGGGTATGGCCATACACTATCTCAATCATCTCATTTAGGGGGGCCCTTATAGAACATCACACTCCTTCAACAAGGAGACGGCAATCCTCTATCTATCACTAGTGCCCTAACCTGACTCAAGCTCATTATCCAAGATAGTCTATAACCATTATCTTTCAAATGATATTGAACTACCTCAAAACAATGACAATCATCATTCAGAGACACAAGTGATCTCAAGTCAAAGGACATGTGCCACTTGTAGCATACAAGGATTATTCACATTGTGACAAGCAATAAGAATATCCTAGTACGGTCTGTCCAGTACATCCAATGTACCCATGAGTCTACATCTTATTCCATGCTCGAAGCATCCTATAAGATTAGAACACATATTAGTCTCAATCATATCAAGGCTGTCTCATGTTCACCAAGATATATCGACTAAGGACATTATAGCATGTCAGCCTAGCTGAACAGCTTTGAGACATTAATCAGAAGTACACTTATTACAGCAGACAAGGTAACAACCTGAATAATAACCATGCCTTTATAAACACAAGAGTTTATTACATGATACTGTTATAATCCCAAAGGCCTCAAACATTAGCCTTAAGGGCATACCCCAACAATCTCCCACTTGCACTTAATCTAATGGTTGAGAAACCTCAAACCCATATTATTACAGTGCTTCTCATGCTTCTGCTGCGCCAGAGGCTTAGTAAGCGGGTCTGCCAGATTGTCATCTGTATGAACCTTGCAGATTTTGATCTCGCCACGATCAATGATCTCCCGGATCAAGTGAAACCGTCTCTGTATGTGCTTGGACTTCTGGTGCGACCGTGGTTCCTTTGCTTGTGCGATGGCTCCAGTGTTATCACAGAAGATAACCAAAGGATCTGCACTCGAAGGAACAACACCAAGTTCTCTCACGAACTTACGAATCCACACTGCCTCCTTGGATGCTTCCGAGGCTGCAACATACTCGGCTTTTGTTGTGGAATCAGCAACAGTTGACTGTTTGAAACTTTTCCACACCACTGCTCCACCATTCAAGCTAAAAACATAGCCTGATTGCGATCGGAAATCATCCTGGTCCGACTGGAACGAAGCGTCAGTATATCCTTCAATACTGAGTTCTTCCTGACCACCATATATCAAGAACATATCTTTGGTCCTCCGCAGATATTTTAAAATGTTCTTGACCGCAATCCAGTGCGCCATACCTGGATTACTTTGGAACCGACTGGTCACGCTTAACCCGTAAGCGACGTCTGGGCGAGTACACAACATCGCATACATAATGGACCCAATAGCCGAAGCATAAGGCGTATTGTCCATTTCATCTTTCTCAGTCTGTGTTTGTGGACACTGACTCTTTGAAAGATTCAGACCATGTCTGACTGGCAGATATCCTCTTTTAGAATTCTCTACATGGAATCTCTCCAGGACTTTATCGATGTACGTACTCTAGCACAGCCCGAGAAGCCTCTTAGATCTATCCCTGTAGATCTTCACACCTAACACATAGGCTGCTTCTCCTAGATCTTTCATCTGGAAACATTTTCCTAACCATGCTTTAACAGCATGCAGTTCAGGAATATCGTTTCCAATGATCAAGATATCGTCGACGTAGAGGACTAGGAAAGTAATCACGCTCCCACTAAACCTCTTATATACACACGGGTCATCTTCGTTCTTGATGAAACCAAACTCAGAGATTGATTCATCAAAACGAATATTCCAGCTTCTTGATGCTTGCTTAAGTCCATAAATAGACTTCTTTAACTTGCATATTTTATGACGATCTGATGGATTCGTGAAACCCTCAGGTTGTGTCATATACACATCCCCATCCAGATTTCCATTAAGGAAAGCTGTCTTCACATCCATCTGCCAGATCTCATAATCGTAATATGCAGCTATCGCGAAAAGAATCCGAATAGACTTAAACATAGCTACAGGTGAGAAAGTTTCATCATAATCTATCCCGTAGATTTGTTTGAAACCTTTCGCAACTAGCCTGCCTTTATAGGTAACTACGTTACCATCCATGTCAATCTTCTTCTTGAAGATCCATTTACAGCCTATAGGGATTACTCCCGGAGGCGGATCAACCAAATCCCAGACTTGGTTATCTGACATGGAGTCCATTTCGGCTCGCATAGCATCAAGCCATCTAGCTGACTCCGGTCCACTGACCGCATCCACATAAGTGAGGGGTTCATCATTATCAATGATGTAGACTCCGTCATAGCGCTCAGGCTGTCGACGGATCCTTCCCGATCTTCGCGGTACCCGTGATATTTGAGCCTCAGGTTGTTCAATAACCTGATCCACCGGCTCAGGCACATCCAACTGTGCTTGACTACTTTGTCCATCCTCTGGATTCTCATCCAGCTTTATTTCTCTCCCACTGGCCTCTTGCAGAAGAAACTCCTTCTCAAGAAATATGGCCGTCCGAGCAACAAATACTTTGTTCTCTTTGGGATCGTAGAAATAATAACCCTTAGTTTCCTTAGGGTAACCGACAAATATACATTTCTCAGATCTGCTCTCCAGTTTCCCAGAGGCGAGCTTTTTGACATAAGCCTCGCAACCCCAGATCCTGATAAATGTCAAGCTTGGCTGTTTCCCATACCATAACTCATATGGTGGCTTAGAAACTGCCTTGGATGGCACTCGGTTTAGTACCTTTGCAGCTGTTTCCAGTGCAAATCCCCAAAAGGAGTATGGAAGAGTAGCCTGACTCATCATAGAACGAACCATATCAAGTAACGTTCTATTTCTCCTCTCGGACACACCATTCCATTGCGGTGTTCCTGGCGGAGTGAGCTGTGAGATAATCCCACACTCTTTTAGATAGTCAGTAAACGCATGACTTAGGTATTCACCACCTCGATCAGAACGAAGTGCCTTGATATTTCGGCCTAACTGATTTTGTACTTCATTTTTGAACTCTTTGAACCTGTCAAAAGATTCACTTTTATGTCTCATAAGATAGACATAACCATACCTACTGAAATCATCAGTAAAGGTAATGAAGTACTGATAGCCACCTCTAGCATGTTTACTAAAAGGCCCACACACATCACTGTGTATAAGGTCAAGTAAACCTGAAGCCCTTTGACCTTTGTTAGGAAAAGGTGACTTCGTCATTTTACCCATCAAACAAGCTTTGCATGTATCAATCTCCTCATAGGAGAATGATCCCAGCAGTCCATGATCATGCAACCGCTTAATGCGCTTCTCGTTAATATGGCCTAAACGACTATGCCATAGCAAGGTGCTGTCATCAGCATACTTGGCTTTCTTAACATCAACACTTTGTATAGAACTTTCCATGTCCAACATGTATAACCCATTGTTAATTGAACCAGTTGCATAAACAATATTATCTAAAGATAAAACACACTTTGAAATATTGCATTCAAAGGCAAATCCTTTCCTGACAAGAGCAGGAATAGAGACAATATTTTTAGTTATACTGGGTACAAAATAACAATTGTTTAATTCTAATACAATGCCAGATGGTAAAGAAATGAAATAGTCTCCTACAGCAACAGCAGCAACCCGTGCCCCCTTTCCAACGCGTAGGTCTACCTCATGCTGTCCCACCTGCCTTCTTCTCTTGAGTTCCTGTACATTTGAACAAATGTGAACTCCACATGCAGTGTCCAACACCCATGAAATAGAAGAAGATGAAACCATGACTTCCGTCACGTATATACCTGAGCCAGAAGCGATGCTTCCCCTCTTATCTCCTTGGAGCGCTTTACAGTCCTTTTTCCAGTGACCCAGCTGGCCACAGTGGAAACACCTGTTGTCCTTGGACCGCTTCACCTTCTGTTTCAGAGCCTTACTGTAGTTCTTGACAGGGGCCTTGCCCTTCTTCCCCTTCTTCTTGTTCCTTGAAGGAACCATTAAGACAGAGGTTGAAGGCTTTCCCTTCAGAGTTTCCTCAGTAGTCAAGAGCATGTTCAACAGCTCTGCCGGTGTACAATCGATTTTGTTCATATTAAAGTTAATGATGAACGCATCGAAAGAGGGCGGAAGAGACTGCAGAATGATGTCTACAGCAAGCTCCTGGTTGACGGTATGCCCCAGTTTCTCCAGAGCCTCCTTGTGCCCAATCATCTTGAGCACGTGAGCTCCCACTAGGCTCCCTTCAGCCAGTTTGCTCTGAAAGAAGAGCTTCGTCAGATTATAGCGTTCTGTCCTCGCCTGTGCAGCATACAGCATCTTGAGGTTCGCTATAATCTCTATAGCCGACATATCCTCATGCTGACGCTGCAGCGGTGGCGTCATAGACGCTAGCATCAGGCAAGCGACATCAATGCTATCATTGACGTGCTTTTCATAGGCTTCACGAACCGCCCTTGCGGCGTTCGCAGCGGGTTGAGGCGGCACAGCCGTCTCGAGGACATACAGTTTCCTCTCTGCCTTAAGAACGATCTTAAGGTATCCGAACCAGTCAGAGAAGTTCGGCCCAGCAAACTTCTCCCTTTCCAGTAGGGATCGCACATTGAAGCTCATGGTGTTCGTTGCTGCAGGAATCTACAACAATGCAAGAACAGCAAGGTCAGTATCAATGTTTAGAATCAATCCAGGACTTAAGAAAGATTCTTTTTCTCACTATTTTGTCTGACTGAAAAATCCAGTAAACAGTTCGAAAGAGTAACACTCTTTTAGTGAGATGGGATCCAGATTTCATACTTGGTCTCCGCGTCCCGCTCAGGCGAGATAAGATGCACAGAGAGTACAAGCACTAATCTCTGGTAGGCAGTCCCTGCCAATCGCCAACCCGTGCGATTCCCCTTCATCTGGGCAATCCAGCAGACTGTGCCAACTGAGTTGGTACAACACAATCTCTGACCCCGCAGATGGCTGCCTCCATGTGCTACCATATGCTCCACATATGTAGCCTACATGGTCAAGCTGACCCGACCTACTCCCTGGACCACCACGTGCTATGCTGAGCAACGAGAAGCGATAAATCCCTTCTCTGTAACACGCAGGTGAAATCCCGCACCGTCTGAAGATAGATGGACGTGCCCACTGAGTGGGTACAACACGGCTCCAACGATAATCAGAACAGTGAGGTTTCGCGTCAGAAGGCTTACGAGCTTGATATGTTAGCGTTGGATTTTAACGGTCTTTTATCTTCTTACTATCAGGCAAATCCTATGGCTATAGCAGAAGATAAATAACTCATGCTGTTCTACTTATTTAAACAATAACAGAAAGCATGGATCTTATGTGGTAAAAGCCCATTGACCCTAAGTAAGACCTTAAGTTATCTTAAGTCTTCACTTGCTTCTTGGGTCTTGTTGCCTCTCATCTGGCCCAGACCAGGGCCTAAGCGCCCTCTGCAGCTCAGGTGCGCCCACCAGCTGCATGCGCCTTTGCAATTGTGTTCTGTGCTCTTGTCTAATCAAAATACATTTTGATCTATCTAGACAAGCTTGACTCGCAGGTCAATTATACAATTAATTAATTAAGAATGTGATTCGCAGATCACAAATATAATAATTTACTAGGCTCGCAGGCCCCAGCACAGCACACATTAAGGGCAACCCACATAAGATTAAATAAACGGGCATCATGGCATCAATCAATTAACATGTGATCCATAGACAAAATAAAATTTTTCGAAATCCCATTGGAATCAATTTTACTTGTCTTATGTGCCCTACAACCTTACAACGGTCCATTGATAGGGATCCACTCATCGTATCTAGTTAGATCCATGCCCTTTGCATGCACCAAGTCTTAACTGACTTGAGTTGACCTAATGGTCAACCATGCATGCGCCAAGGGCTGAACAACCAACATGAGATCTGGCAAGCGGGTGTGACCCCGGGCCTAACTCATGTGTGTTCACAGGGTGTCTCAACCAGACCTCGCTACACGCCTTTGATGCAATCGACCTATAGCCACCACGTGCATGCGCACAGGTGCTATCTGGTCGACCCATCTAGGCTGTCATATGGTCTGATCAGACTAAGTTGATCTAAACTAGATGATGCTTTCAACCCTAGCAACCCGTCTAAGGGTTTATTGCAGGTGCGGCTTAGATCTAGTTAGAGGCGCGCAAGTAAAGTTTTGATGAAACAAAAACATGTAACATGCGCAACAATGTAAGCAATATACATGCATCAACAAAATTAACCTTACACATGCGCCACCAAAAACATCTCATATATGCGCCTCCAAAATACTTTCAACTAGTATTATCGCATGATGAGAAAACTTAGATCATAAGCGCAAACAAGGATCACCAAACATAGCAATCATATGACCATATGAGATCCTACCTCTGATACCAATTGAAGAGTCCCCTTCAAGGGGGAGCGCAAGCGGATAAAAACCCCTTTCAAGAGGGGGGCCGAAACCCTAAGGTAGGGGGCGCATGCAAGTTTGCTAGGGTTTCATCATATATGATCGCTTACATGCTCATATAATCAACTATGATAAATTGATTGAAGCAAGAGGGAGATTCATACCAACGCCATTGGCTTGGAGGTCGGCTTGGAAGAAGAGAGCAACTTAGATCTCCTCCAAAAGTTCACACACAAGATGAAGATCGCCTACCCCTTGTGATGCTTGTGCTAGCAAGAATCTTCAAGGGTCCTTGCCGTGTGTAAGGGGATGAAGAGACGATTTCCTTTTGGCCGAGAGCTCCACTTGCCAAACCACTTCTCCTCGTCAACCCCTTGCCCAACCAAGTTCAAGGCACGTTGAAGTGAAGACAAGAACGCATATGCGTTTTGGCGTTCAAGAGAAACCGGCCTTGATGACTTTCCATAAATGGATGATCATCAAGCCATGCGCTTACTCCAACCCAAAACGCATATTAGCATTGAACCAAGCGTTCACCTTTGTGAACCGGTTCAAGCCAACATGTTCCAATCGCATTTGGTTCATGAACCAAACCGAAATAGCTCAAGCCATGTGGTCTAGACCATATTGAACCCTAAGGCTCAAGATCTCACCATTCATCTCCTGATGCTCCTGATCTCACCGATCTAGCATCATCTCTCTCGATCGAAGCTTACCGATCTCAAGCCCTAATCAATCAAACATGATCAGACCAGAACTCACTTACAATCAGAGATTAAATCCCTTTAAACTGAATCCAAACAATTCAGTCCACACGATCTGACTCAAGTAAGCCATATCATCAATTGTGCGACCCTGAGGGTTTCCTTTAAATGTCGGTAACGATAACTCACGTTATCACGATCAGTGAGGGGTATCTAGCAACACATCACTATCTCCCGATATAAAGGAAAGAGTCTTCCAAGACTACTCCCAAACCATAGCACAAGTGTGAATCTATTCACAAGGCATGCATGTGTCCCTTGCCACTGGATGTTCTTATTGGACAAGCGTGTCAATCCTGTGACTCCAATATGATGAGCATGATTAGATCAGATGAACATAGTCATCTGGGTATGGCCATACACTATCTCAATCATCTCATTTAGGGGGGCCCTTATAGAACATCACACTCCTTCAACAAGGAGACGGCAATCCTCTATCTATCACTAGTGCCCTAACCTGACTCAAGCTCATTATCCAAGATAGTCTATAACCATTATCTTTCAAATGATATTGAACTACCTCAAAACAATGACAATCATCATTCAGAGACACAAGTGATCTCAAGTCAAAGGACATGTGCCACTTGTAGCATACAAGGATTATTCACATTGTGACAAGCAATAAGAATATCCTAGTACGGTCTGTCCAGTACATCCAATGTACCCATGAGTCTACATCTTATTCCATGCTCGAAGCATCCTATAAGATTAGAACACATATTAGTCTCAATCATATCAAGGCTGTCTCATGTTCACCAAGATATATCGACTAAGGACATTATAGAATGTCAGCCTAGCTGAACAGCTTTGAGACATTAATCAGAAGTACACTTATTACAGCAGACAAGGTAACAACCTGAATAATAACCATGCCTTTATAAACACAAGAGTTTATTACATGATACTGTTACAATCCCAAAGGCCTCAAACATTAGCCTTAAGGGCATACCACAACATTACGAGCTTGATATTTTAGCGTTGGATTTTAACGGTCTTTTATCTTCTTCACTATCATGCAATACCTATGGTGATAGCAGAAGATAAATAAATCATGCTGTTCTACTTATTTAAACAATAAAAGAAAGCATGGATCTTATGTGGTAAAAGCCCATAGCCTAAGTAAGACCTTAAGATACTTAAGTCTTCACTTGCTTTTCTTCATAGGACTTTAGCTGCTCATCTGGCCCAGCCCAGGGCCCAAGCGCCATTTGCAGCTGAGGTGCGCCCACCAAGGAAAATGCGCCTGGTCCCAGAGTCGAACCCTGGACCTCCCACCTGGTCAAGCCACTGCTGCATGCGCCTCTGCCAAGTGTGCTCTGTGCTCTTGTCTGATTAACTTACAAATTAATCTATCTAGACAAGATTGACACGCAGGTCAATTACACTTTATAAATTAAATACAATGTGATACGCAGATCACAATAATTAATTTACAAATTTAATACAGGCACGCAGGCCCCAGCACAGCACACATTTAACATGGGCAGCCCATATAAGAATAAATAAACAGGCATATGCAACAATCAAACATGTGATCCAACACAGGAAAATAAAATTTCGAAAAACCCCATTGGCATCAATTTTAATTTTCCTTATGTGCCCTACTACCTTACAACGGTCCATTACTAGGGATCCACTCATCAGACCTAGTCAGATCCACTGCCCTTACATGCACCAAGTCCTAACTGACTTGAGTCGACCAAATGGTCAACCATGCATGCGCCAGGGCTGAACAACCCTCATGAGTTCTGGCAAGCGGGTGTGACCCCGGGCCTAACTCATGTGTGTTCACTAGTAGTCTCAACCAGACATCGCTACACGCCTGTCTGCAGTCGACCTATAGCCACCAAGTGCTTGCGCACAGGTGCTATCTGGTCAACCCATCAAGGCTGTCAGATGGTCTGATCAGACTGTCTGGATCTAACCTAGGGGATGACTTCAACCCTAATAACCCGTCTAAGGGTTTACAGCAGGCGCCTCTTAGATCTAGTGAGGTCGCGCAAGTGATATATTTTGAGCAAAACTACATCATGCGCCAACATACATGCGCAAAAAGAAAATATGCATTTTCGTCAACTAACACATACTAGAGATTTCGCATGTAACCCTAGATCTAGAGATATGCTTAAGTAATGGATCACACAAGGCTAAAGCAATCATAATAACAATGCATAGAACCGCCTCTGATACTAATTGTTGTTTCCCCTTCAAGGGGGGGGGGGGGCGAAACCCTAAGGTGGCGCAAGCAACCTTATTCTTATGTTTTAGCAGCGGAAGTAGGGTTTCAAGAAGATCGGAAGCTATACATTCATATGATCAACTTTAAAGAAGCATGAAGATCGAATGAAGATCATACCGAAGCCATGTGTTGGATGGTGTCTAGGAAGCAGAGATCGACAGGGGTCTCCTCCAGAGAATGCGCACATAAGATGAGAGTGCGCCTACTTTCTTGGTGCTCCTTGTGCTAGCAAGGTTCCAAGAAGTCTTGAACGTATGGAAGGGATGGAGACGATTTTCCTTTCTTGGCCGAATCCTCCTCAAAGCTCCAAGCGTCGCCACACACGAAAAGTGCCGAGAGGAATAATGGGTGGAGAGGCGAGAATAGAATCAATCCTATTCGAACGTGAGAGATCTCCAATTGGAGATCATGGTTTCTAAAAATAGAAACCACCACTCGCTCAAACGTTCACGCCAAGTGAACAAGTCGCCACCTCATCTCCCTTTGAACCATGCGCTCATATATGAGCCGGTTCAATTTGGTTCAGTTCAAGAACCAACCAAGCCAAGCGATCCAGTCTACATCTTAATTAAACCCTAAGGCTCCAGATCTAACCGTTCATCTCTTGATGCTCCTGATCTCACCGATCTAGCATCTATTCTCTCAATCGAAGCTTACCGATCTTAAGCCCTAATCAATCAAACATGATCAGACCAGATCTCACTTACAATCAAAGATTAAATCCCTTTAAACTGAACCAAAACAATTCAGTCCACACGATCTGACTTAAGTAAGCCATATCATCAAATTGTGCGACCCTAAGGGTTTCCTTTAAATGTCGGTAACGATAACTCACGTTATCACGATCAGTGAGGGGTATCTAGCAACACATCACTGTCTCCCGATATAAAGGAAAGAGTCTTCCAAGACTACACCCAAACCATAGCACAAGTGTGAATCAACTCACAAGGCATGCATGTTTCCTTTGCCACTGGATGTTCTTATTGGATAAGCATGTCAAGCCTGTAACTCCAATACGATGAGCATGATTAGATCAGATGAACACAGTCATCTGGGTATGGCCATACACTTTCTCAATCATCTCATCCAGGGGGCCCCTTTAGAACATCACACTCCTTAAACAAGGAGACGGCAATCCTTTATCTATCACTAGTGCCCTAACCTGACTCAAGCTCACCATCCAAGATAGTCTATAATCATTATGTTTCAAATGATATTGAACTACCTCAAAACAATGACAATCATCATTTAGAAACACAAGTAATCTCAAGTCAGAGGAAATGTGCCACTTGATACAATCAAGGAATATTCACATTGTGACAAGCAATTGAATATCCTAGTAGGGTCTGTCCAGTACATCCAATGTACCCATGAGTCTATATCTTATTCCATGCTCGAAGCATCCTATAAGATTAGAACACATATTAGTCTTAACCATATCAAGGCTGTCTCATGTTCACCAAGATACATCGACTAAGGACATATAGCATGTCAGCCTAGCTGAACAGCATTGAGACATTATTCAGAAGTATATCTATTGCAGCAGATAATATAACAAACTGAATAATAACCATGCCTTTATAAACATAAGAGTTTATTACATGATACTGATACAATCCTTAGGCCTCAAACATTAGCCTTAAGGGCATACCCCAACAGTCAGTGGACCGGATTCAGCGAGATGGCTTGAAGCTATGCGAGCCGAGATGGACTCCATGTCAGATAACCAAGTCTGGGATTTGGTTGATCCGCCTCCGGGAGTAATCCCTATAGGCTGTAAATGGATCTTCAAGAAGAAGATTGACATGGATGGTAACGTGGTTACCTATAAAGGCAGGCTAGTTGCGAAAGGTTTCAAACAAATCTACGGGATAGATTATGATGAAACTTTCTCTCCTGTAGCCATGTTCAAGTCTATTCGGATTATTCTCGCGATAGCAGCATATTATGATTATGAGATCTGGCAAATGGATGTGAAGACCGCTTTCCTTAATGGAAAACTGGATGAGGATGTGTATATGACACAACCTGAAGGTTTCACCAATCCATCAGATCGTCATAAAATATGCAAGTTAAAGAAGTCTATTTATGGACTTAAGCAAGCATCTAGAAGCTGGAATATTCGTTTTGATGAATCAATCTGTGAGTTTGGTTTCATCAAGAACGAAGATGACCCGTGTGTATATAAGAGGTTTAGTGGGAGCGTGATTACTTTCCTAGTCCTCTACGTCGATGATATCTTAATCATTGGAAACGATATTCCTGAACTGCATGCTGTTAAAGCATGGTTAAGAAAATGTTTCCAGATGAAAGATCTAGGAGAAGTAGCCTATGTATTAGGTGTGAAGATCTACAGGGATAGATCTAAGAGGCTTCTCGGGCTGTGCCAGAGTACTTACATCGATGAAGTCCTGGAGAGATTCCATTTAGAGAATTCTAAAAGAGGATATCTTCCAGTCAGACATGGTCTGAATCTTTCAAAGAGTCAGTGTCCGCAAACACAGACTGAGAAAGATGAAATGGACAATACGCCTTATGCTTCGGCTATTGGGTCCATTATGTATGCGATGTTATGTACTCGCCCAGACGTCGCTTACGGGTTAAGCGTGACCAGTCGATTCCAAAGTAATCCAGGTCAGGCGCACTGGATTGCAGTCAAGAATATTTTGAAATATCTGCGGAGGACCAAAGATATGTTCTTGATATATGGTGATCAGGAGGAACTCAGTATAGAAGGATATACTGACGCTTCGTTCCAATCGGACCAGGATGATTTCCGATCGTAATCAGGCTATGTTTTTAGCTTGAATGGTGGAGCAGTGGTATGGAAAAGTTTCAAACAGTCTATCATTGCTGATTCCACAACAGAAGCCGAGTATGTTGCAGCCTCAGAAGCATCTAAGGAGGCAGTGTGGATTCGTAAGTTCGTTCAGGAACTTGGTGTTGTTCCTTCGAGTGCAGATCCTTTGGTTATCTTCTGTGATAACACTGGAGCAATCGCACAAGCAAAGGAACCACGGTCGCACCAGAAGTCCAAGCACATACAGAGACGGTTTCACTTGATCCGGGAGATCATTGATCGTGGTGAGATCAAAATCTGCAAGGTTCATACAGATGACAATCTGGCTGACCCGCTTACCAAGCCTCTGGCGCAGCAGAAGCATGAGAAGCACTGTAATAATATGGGTTTGAGATTTCTCAACCATTAGATTAAGTGCAAGTAGGAGATTGTTGGGGTATGCCCTTAAGGCTAATGTTTGAGGTCTTGGGATTCTTTCAGTATCATGTATAAACTCTTATGTTTATAAAGGCAATGGTTGTTATTCAGTTGGTTACATTGTCTGCTGCAATAAGTGTGCTTCTGAATAATGTCTCAAAGCTGTTCAGCTTGGCTGACATGCTGTTTTGTCCTTAGTCGAGATATCTTGGTGAACATGAGACAGCCTTGATATGATTGAGACTAATATGTGTTCTAATCTTATAGGATGCTTCGAGCATGGAATAAGATGTAGACGCATGGGTACATTGGATGTACTGAACAGACCCTACTAGGATATTCAATTGCTTGTCACAATGTGAATAATCCTTGATTGCAACAAGTGGCACATGTCCTCTGACTTGAGATCACTTGTGTTTCTAAATGATGATTGTCATTGTTTTGAGGTAGTTCAATATCATTTGAAACATAATGGTTATAGACTATCTTGGATAATGATCATGAGTCATGTTAGGGCACTAGTGATAGATATAGGATTGCCGTCTCCTTGTTTAAGGAGTGTGATGTTCTGAAGGGGCCCCCCTAAATGAGATGATTGAGAAAGTGTATGGCCATACCCAGGTGACTATGTTCATCTGATCTAATCATGCTCATCATATTGGAGCTACAGGCTTGACACGCTTGTCCAATAAGAACATCCAGTGGCAAAGGAAACATGTATGCCTGGTGAAGTGGATTCACACTTGTGCTGTGGTTTGGGTGTAGTCTTGGAAGACTCTTTCCTTTATATCGGGAGACAGTGATGTGTTGCTAGATACCCCTCACTGATCGTGATAACGTAAGTTATCATTACCGACATTTAAAGGAAACCCTCAGGGTCGCACAATTTGATGATATGACTTACTTAAGTCAGATCGTGTGGACTGAATTGTCAGGGCTCAGTTTAAAGGGATTTAATCTCTGATTGTGAGTGAGATCTGGTCTGATCATGTTTGATTGATTAGGGCTTGAGATCGGTAAGCTTCGATCGAGAGAGTTGATGCTAGATCGGTGAGATCAAGAGCATCAAGAGATGAACGGTTAGATCTGGAACCTTAGGGTTTAATATGATCTAGACCAAGTGGCTTAAGTGATTTGGTCTTTGGACCAAATTGAGTTGAACCGAATGGCTTGAACCGGTTCACATGGTTGAACGAATGGTTCAAAGGCTTGATGCCATTTTGGGCGGTTTACTTTGAGTAAGCGCATGGTCCATGAACGCATGAAGTGAAGTTTTACTATTTTTGGAAGAAACGTTTCCGAAATAGTTAAGACGCCTCACGTTCGGTTGCACTCAATTCGACTCTTGCTCTTTTGCTTCTTCCTCTCGAGGTCTTCTCGTGTGAAAAAGAGTGTGGAAAAAAAAAAAAAAAAACTCGAGCCAAACTAGAGACATCATCTCTTCTCCCTCAAGCGATCAGGATTCTTGGAGCCTTGCTAGCACAAGGAGCGACAAGGAGTAGGCTAAGTCTCATCTTGTGTGCGCACACTTTGGAGGAGAACCTTATCGATCTCTTCTTCCTAGATGCCATCCAAGCAATGGCTTTGGTAAGAATCGATTTCTTGATTCTTGTTTGCAATCGCATATAAAGTTGATCATATAATATGCAAAGATCCTAGAAACCCCCTTCCGCTGCATGAAAAACCTCCATATGCGCCTATCTAGGGTTTCGCTCCCCTTGTTTAGGGGACCTTCATTAGTTTCCTTAGGGTAACCGACAAAGATACATTTATCAGATCTGCTCTCCAGTTTCCCAGAGGCGAGCTTTTTGACATAAGCCTCGCAACCCCAGATTTTAATAAATGTCAAGCTTGGCTGTTTCCCATACCATAACTCATATGGAGTCTTTGAAACGGCCTTGGATGGCACTCGGTTTAGCACCTTTGCAGCTGTTTCCAGTGCAAATCCCCAAAAGGAGTAAGGTAAAGTAGCTTGACTCATCATTGAACGAACCATATCCAATAAGGTTCTATTTCTCCTCTCGGACACACCATTCCATTGCGGTGTTCCTGGCGGAGTGAGCTGTGAGATAATCCCACACTCCTTCAGATAGTCAGTAAACTCATGACTCAAGTATTCTCCACCTCGATCTGATCGAAGTGCCTTGATATTTCAGCCTAACTGATTCTGTACTTCATTTTTGAACTCTTTGAACTTGTCAAAAGATTCACTCTTATGTCTGATAAGATAGACATAACCATACCTACTGAAATCATCAGTAAAGGTAATGAAGTATGAATAGCCACCTCTGGCATGTTTACCAAATGGCCCACACACATCACTGTGAATGAGGTCAAGTAAACCTGAAGCCCTTTAACCTTTGTTAGAAAAAGGAGTCTTCGTCATTTTGCCCATTAAACAAGCTTTGCATGTATCAAGCTCCTCATAGGAGAATGATCCCAGCAGTCCATGGTCATGCAACCGCTTAATGCGCTTCTTGTTAATATGGCCTAAACGACTATGCCATAGCAAGGTGCTGTCATCAGCATACTTGGCTTTCTTATTATCAATTTGTTGTACAGAACATTCCATGTCCAACATGAATAACCCATTGTTAATCGACCCAGTAGCATAAACAATATTATCAAATGAAATACAACACTTTAAAGTTTTGCATTCAAAGGAAAACCCTTTCCTGACAAGAGCAGGAATAGAGATAATATTCTTAGTTATGCTCGGCACAAAATAACAATTGTCAAGTTCTAATACAAGACCAGATGGTAAAGAGATGTGATATACTCCTACAGCAACAGCAGCAACCCGTGCCCCGTTTCCACTGAGTGGGTACAACATGGCCCCAACAATAGTCAGAACAGTGAGGTTTCGCGTCAGAAGGCCTTCGTGCTTGATATTTTACGTTGGATTTTAACGGTCCTTTTATCTTCTTACTATCATTCAAATCCTATGGTGATAGTAGAAAGATAAATCATGCATGTACTATTATTACTTAAACAGTAAATAGAAAGCACGATGATCTTATGTGGTAAACGCCCATAAAGCCTAAGTAAGACCCTAGTTTTACACAAGTCTTCTCTAGAGCTCTTTATGGGTCTCTTGATACTTCATCTGGGCCCGGGCCCAAGCGCCTTCTGCAGCTCAAATGCGCCTATGCTAGAGTCGAACTCTAGACCTCCCACCTGGTCAAGCCACTTGCTGCAAGCGCTTCTACCATGTGTGCTGTGTGCTCATGTCTGATCAAAATACATTTTAATCTATCTAGACATGATTTGACACACAGGTCAATTACACATTATCATAAATTGAAAATGTGATGCGCAGATCACAATAAAAATTTACAATTAATTAATCCAGGCACGCAGGCCCCAGCACAGCACACAAATAGGGCAGCCCACATAAGATGAAATAGACACCTAATCAGGTTAAACAAGCAACTTGTGAACCAAACAGGAAAATAAAATTTTGAAAAAACCCATGGCATCAATTTTATTTCCTTATAAGCCCTACTACCTTACAACGGTCCATTAATACGGATCCACTCATCAGACCAAGTCAGACCCACTGCCCTTGCATGCACCAAGTCATAACTGACTCGCGTCGACCTCATGGTCAACAATGCATGCCTTAAGGGCTGAACGTCCCACATGATTTCTGGCAAGCGGGTGTGACCCCGGGCCTTAATCATGATCGTTCACTAGTCGCCTCAATCAGACATCGCTACATGCCTTTCTGCAGTCGACCTATAGCCACCTAATGCTTACGCATAGGTGCTATCTGGTCGACCCATCTAGGCTGTCAGATGGTCTGATCAGACTGTTGGGTCTAGACTAGACTGATGACTCCAACCCTAGTAACCCGTCTAAGTATTTCAAGTAGGCGCTTTTAGATCTAAGTGGAGTCGCGCATGATATTAAGTTTTGTCAAAAATCTTCAACATGTGCCAACAAGAATAACATACATGCGCCACAAGCAAAAACATACATCTAAAGACTAGCATGTATTTTTCGCATGATGTTTAGGTTTAGATCTATTCAACGCATACATGGATCACACAAAAAAGCAATCATATAAGATCAAGCCATAACGCAGCTCTGATACCAATTGAAAGGGGGGGGGGGCGAAACCCTAAACGCATGCACTTCTAAAGACTTTGCATGGGCGGAAATAAGGATTTCAACATGATCGCATGTGGCATGAACATATGATTAACTTAAAGCCTTCATAGATCAACACAAAGATTTTACCATAGCCATTGTTTGGATGGCGACTTGGAAATAAGAGGGCGATGTGGCTCTCCTCCAAAGTGAACGCACACAAGATGGTGATGGCTTCCTTCTTGGCGTTCCTTGAGCTAGCAAAGCTCTCCAAGGTGTCCTAGCCGTGTGAGGAGAATGAGATGCTCTCTTGGCATTTTTCGAACCTCCTCCTTGGCGTGAAGTCACTCTACCAAAATGAGAGGAGTCTCGAGAGTAGAAGATGGGCGACGAGAGAAGCGTTACCCTCGAACGTGGAGGCGTGCTTCTATTTTGGAAAAATTCAACTTCCAAAAATAGCAAGCCCTCAACGCATGATGCGTTCACTCCAAGTGAACCGATCGCATCTTCTTCTCCCTTTGAACCATGCGTTCATATAATGAACCGGTTCTATAGAATTTGGTTCAAAGACCAAATCAAACCAAGACTTGGTTTAGATCATACAAAACCAAAAAGGCTCAAGATCTAACCATACATCTCTTGATGCTCTTGATCTCATGGATCAAGCATCAATTCTCTCGATCGAAGCTTACCGATCTCAAGCCCTAATCAATCAAACATGATCAGACCAGATCTCACTTACAATCAGAGTTTAAACTCCTTTAAACTGAACCTAAACAATGTTGGGGTATGCCCTTAAGCCTAATGTTTGAGGCATTGGGTTTGTATCAGTATCATGTAATAAACTCTTATGTTTATAAAGGCATGGTTGTTATTCAGTTTGTTGCCTTGTCTGCTGTAATAAGTGTACTTCTGAATATTGTCTCAAAGCTGATCAGCTAGGCTGACATGCTATATGTCCTTAGTCGATGTATCTTGGTGAACATGAGACAGCCTTGATATGGTTAAGACTAATATGTGTTCTAATCTTATAGAATGCTTCGAGCATGGAATAAGATGTAGACTCATGGGTATATTAGATGTACTGGACAGACCCTACTAGGATATTCAATTGTTTGTCACAATGTGAATAATCCTTGAATGCAACAAGTGGCACATTTCCTCTGACTTGAGATCACTTGTGTTTTCTAAATGATGATTGTCATTGTTTTGAGGTAGTTCAATATCATTTGAAATATAATGGTTATAGACTATCTTGAATGATGAGCTTGAATCAGGTTAGGGCACTAGTGATAGACATAGGATTGCCGTCTCCTTGTTTAAGGATTGTGATGTGCTAAAAGGGGCCCCCCCTAGATGAGATGATTGAGAAAGTGTATGGCCATACCCAGGTGACTGTGTTCATCTGATCTAATCATGCTCATCGTATTGGAGTTACAGGCTTGACATGCTTGTCCAATAAGAACATCCAATGGCAAAGGAAACATGTATGCCTTGTGAGTTTGATTCACACTTGTGCTGTGGTTTGGGTGTAGTCTTGGAAGACTCTTTCCTCTATATCGGGAGACAGTGATGTGTTGCTAGATACCCCTCACTGATCGTGATAATGTGAGTTATCGTTACCGACATTTAAAGGAAACCCTCAGGGTCGCACAATTTGATGATATGGCTTACTTAAGTCAGATCGTGTGGACTAAATTGTTTTGGTTCAGTTTAAAGGGATTTAATCTCTGATTGTAAGTGAGATCTGGTCTGATCATGTATGATTGATTAGGGCTTTAGATCGGTAAGCTTCGATCGAGAGAATTGATGCTAGATCGGTGCGATCAGGAGTATCGAGAGATGAACGGTCAGATCTTGAATCTTAGGGTTTGATTTTTATCTGGACCAATGCTTGGGCTAACTTGGTTTAGTCATTGAACCGAATGCTTTGAACCGGCTCATGTGAGCGCATGGTTCATATGGGAGTATGCGTTTGGTTCACTTGGTGAACGCTTGAACGCAAAGCTTTGAGGGCTTTCCAAATTTGGAAAGCGGTTTGCTAATTTGAGAGTAACGCCCACGTTTGTGTGGAACGCCTCTCTTAACGCCTCATTGATTCGTTCTCCCTCTCATTCGACAACGCTCTTGCGTAGTGAAGGAGACTCACGGTTTTGGAGAGTTCTTTCGGAAAGGCAAGAAAAGCTTCATCCATCCCTTTGATTTCGATCAACGACACCACTTGGAACCTTGCTAGCACAAGGAGTACCAAGGAAGTGAGTGCATCCTCATCTTGTGTGCGCATCCTTTGGAGGAGATCTTTCTTGCTCTCTCTTTCAAGACGCCATCCAACATATGGCTTCGGTATGAATTTCTCATGTTGTTGTAGTTGATCATATTGCATGCGATGATCATTATGAAACCCTTATTCCACTGCTATAACATAACCCACAAGGTCACTTGCGCCTCCTTAGGGTTTCGCTCCCCCTTGAAGGGGACTCTTCAAACAATTCAGTCCACACGATCTGACATAAGAAAGCCATATCATCAAATTGTGCGACCCTAAGGGTTTCCTTTAAATGTCGGTAATGATAACTTAAGTTATCACGATCAGAGAGGGGTATCTAGCAACACATCACTGTCTCCCGATATAAAGGAAAGAGTCTTCCAAGACTACACCCAAACCACAGCACAAGTGTGAATCCAATTCACTTGACATACATGTTTCCTTTGCCACTGGACGTTCTTATTGGACAAGCGTGTCAAGCCTGTAATTCCAATATGATGAGAATGATTAGATCAGATGAACATAGTCATCTGGGTATGGCCATACACTTTCTCAATCATCTCATCCAGGGGGCCCCTTTAGAACATCACACTCCAAACAAGGAGAAGGCAATCCTATATCTATCACTAGTGCCCTAACATGACTCATGCTCATTATCCAAGATAGTCTATAACCATTATATTTCAAATGATATTGAACTACCTCAAGACAATGCCAATCATCATTTAGAAACACAAGTGATCTCAAGTCAGAGGAAATATGCCACTTGTTTGCATACAAGGATTATTCACATTGTGACAAACAATTGAATATCCTAAGTAGGGTCTGTCCAGTACATCCAATGTACCTATGAGTCTACATCTTATTCCATGCTCAAAGCATCCTATAAGATTAGAATACATATTAGTCTCAATCATATCAAGGCTGTCTCATGTTCACCAAGATATCTCGACTAAGGACTATACTGCATGTCAGCCAAGCTGACCACCATAGAGACATTATTCAGAAGTATACATATAGCAGCAGATAATGCAACAACCTGAATAACAACCATTGCCTTTATAAACATAAAGTTTATACATGATACTGATAATAACCCAAGGCCTCAAACATTAGCCTTAAGGGCATACCCCAACAGAATCCTTCCCGATCTACGCGGTTCCCGTGATATCTGAGCCTCAGGTTGAACATTAACCTATTCTATTTGCTCAGCCTCATCCAACTGAGCTTGACTACTTTGTCCCTCTTCTGGATTTTCATCCAGCTTTATTTCTCTCCCACTGGCCTCTTGCAGAAGAAATTCCTTCTCAAGAAAAATAGCCGTTCGAGCAACAAATACTTTGTTCTCTTTGGGATAGTAGAAATAATAACCCTTAGTTTCTTTAGGGTAACCGACAAAGATACATTTATCTGATCTGTTCTCCAGTTTCCCAGAGGCGAGCTTTTTGACATAAGCCTCGCAACCCCAAATTTTGATAAATGTCAAGCTCGGCTATTTCCCATACCATAACTCATATGGTGTCTTTGAAACGGCCTTGGATGGCACTTGGTTTAGCACCTTTACAGCTGTTTCCAGTGCAAATCCCCAAAAGGAGTAAGGTAGAGTAGCCTGACTCATCATAGAACGAACCATATCCAATAAGGTTCTATTTCTCCTCTCGGACACACCATTCCATTGTGGTGTTCCTGGCGGAGTGAGCTGTGAGATGATCCCACACTCCTTCAGATAGTCAGTAAACTCATGACTCAAGTATTCGCCACCTCGATCTGAATGAAGTGCCTTGATATTTCGGCCTAACTGATTTTGTACTTCATTTTTGAATTCTTTGAACTTGTCAAAAGATTCACTCTTATGTCTCATTAGATAGACATAACCATACCTACTGAAATCATCAGTAAAAGTAATGAAGTATAAATAGCCACCTCTGGCATGTTTACTAAAAGGCCCACACACATCACTGTGAATAAGGTCAAGTAAACCTGAAGCCCTTTTACCTTTATTAGTAAAAGGAGTCTTCGTCATTTTACCCATTAAACAAGCTTTGCATGTATCAAGCTCCTCATAGGAGAATGATCCCAGCAGTCCATGATCATGCAACCGCTTAATGCGCTTCTTGTTAATATGGCCTAAACGACTATGCCATAACAAGGTGCTGTCATCAGCATACTTGGCTTTCTTGTTATCAATTTGTTGTACAGAACATTCCATGTCCAACATGTATAACCCATTGTTAATCGACCCAGTTGCATAAACAATATTATCATATGAAATACAACACTGTGAAGTTTTGCATTCAAAAGAAAAACCTTTCCTGACAAGAGCAGGAATAGAGATAATATTCTTAGTTATGCTTGGCACAAAATAACAATTGTCAAGTTCTAATACAAAACCAGATGGTAAAGAGATGTTATATTCTCCTACAGCAACAGCAGCAACCCGTGCCCCGTTTCCAACTCGTAGGTCCACCTCATGCTGTCCCACCTGTCTTCTTCTCTTGAGTTCCTGCACATTTGAACAAATGTGAACTCCACATGCAGTGTCCAACACCCATGAAATCGAAGAAGCTACCATGACTTCAGTCACGTAAATACCTGAGCCAGAAGTGAAAGGCTTTCTTCCCTTCTTCTCTCCTTGGAGCGCTTTACAGTCCTTCTTCCAGTGACCCAGCTGGCCACATTGGAAGCATCTGTTGTCCTTTGACCACTTCAACTTTTGTTTCAAAGCCTTGTTGTAGCTCTTGATAGGGGTTTTGCCCTTCTTCCCCTTCCTCTTGTTCCGTGAAGGAACCATCAAGACAGAGGATGAAGGCTTTCCCTTCTCAAGAGTCTGCTCTGTGGTGCAGAGCATGTTCAGTAACTCTGCCGGAGTACAGTCGATTTTGTTCATATTAAAATTAATAATGAATGAATCGAAAGAAGCCGGGAGAGACTGCAAGATAATGTTAACAACAAGTTCTGAATTGATGGTATGTCCCAGTTTCTCTAGAGCCTCCTTGCACCCAATCATCTTGAGTACGTGAGCTCCCACTGGACTCCCTTTAGTCAGTTTGCTATGAAAGAAAAGTTTTGTCAAGTTATAGCGTTCAGTCCTTGCCTGTGCAGCATACAGCATCTTGAGATTTGCTATAATATCAATAGTAGACAAATCCTCATGCTGACGCTGTAGCTCGGGCGTCATTGACGCAAGCATAAGGCAAGCGACATCAGTACTATCACTGACGTGCTTCTCATAAGCATCCCGAACCGCCCTTGCGGCGTTCGCAGCGGGTTGAGCCGGTATTGCCGACTCAAGGACATACAGCTTCCTCTCAGCTTTAAGCACAATCTTAAGCTGTCTGTACCAGTCTGAGAAGTTTGGCCCAGCAAACTTCTCCTTTTCCAATATGGATCGCATGTAAGATCCAAGGATCTTAAGTCCTGGTAAGCATTATTTTTTTGATTTAAATAAACTCGTTGGCTGTGATATTGTGTTCATGATTTAAATAGAATTATTGACTGTGATATTTTTCTATGTATTGGTTGTTAATAGTTAATTAACTAGAGATTTTTGGATGTTAATTTTTAGTTAATTAATTAGAGTTTATTGTTTAATTAATTAGACCTTATCAGTTAATTAACTAGCTTATTGGATATTAATTAAATCCTTATTGGATTTGCGTTTAAGTGAATTCATTAAATGGATGTTAATTTAAATTCTTATTGGACTTTCACTTAAACTATGGGTTATTGGGTTAGATGGATATTAGATTTAAAATTCGAATTAGTTAGTTAAATGGATTAAACCCTATTTGAATTAATAGGTTAATGGGTTAAAAATTAAAAACCGAAATGTTAAGTGGGAATTTTCGGCTAGGGTAGAGTGTTTGGCGAAATTGAGGTGATTTTCTTCATCTTCTTCCCTTGGCGAATTTCCTTGAGGTGAAGAAGCTTCCTTGGCGAGTTCTTGGAGATCCTTTGGGCGACATCAAGGCTTTAGACGATTTTTTGTGTGGAGGATTTTCGGTTTAAGAGGTGAGTGGGGTGTCTTAATTGATTTCTAGCAATTTGGTTGTGTTAATTGATGCATTAGATTGATTAGAAATTTTACCATGTTAAAAACCGAAAACTCAAGACTTCTCTTTGTTATAAACCGAAAGTTACAATGGTATAATTATCATGAAAACTCAAGACTCCTTGTTAACTAAGGTTTTATTTAAGTTGGAAATTTTATCATGCTAAAAACCAAATTATGATGTATCTTCATGAAAACCGAAAGTTTGTATAGGTGTATATCTCATGAAAACCGAAACTTGTAGCTTGAAATTTAAGGTATTTTTATAGGGAATTTTGGTAGCATTAAACCATTGAATTGGGAGTATGAAATTCTTGTTAACTGGGTATTTTATAGGGAATTTTGGTAATATTAAATCATTGATTTTTGGTAGCATGAGAATCTTGTTTTAAATAGATATTATGTTTGAAACCGTGGGCTAGATGTGATGTTTTGTGAACCAGATTGTAAGAGCATGGATTTTAATCTTATGTTGATTTTTATGGATGCCCTAATAAATGCTAATAATATTATAAGAGTCATGTTTGTTTATTTATGACCATGAATCTTTGTTTGAGAAATTTGGGTGATAACTTAGCAAGGCTGCACTGAATTGATCAGCATGAAACCTAAGGACTATCCTACATTATGTGATTTTTTGAATGTTATGTGATTATGTGATTTTGAATATTATGCGGTTATGTGATTTTGAATATTATGTGGTTATGTGATTTCAAATATTATATGTTGTGATCATGGAATGGTTAGGACTAAGGCTAAGTGTAACTGTGTGCTCAATGGGATAGTTGATATGTGATATATTAAGGGTTGGATATTTCAGCCCTGTATTGTGATATGTGAAGGGGGTTGATGTTCAGCCTGCCTGTTATGATTATTGTGATGGGGGTTGATGTTCAGCCTGCCCGATATGATTATTGTGATGACTATCCTAGAGTCTAGTTGACACTTAGGAGTCCACCTTTGTGATATAAGATATAAGATGTGTCTGTTGTCCAGTAGGAACCCTTTGGGAGAATGAGTTTTGATGCAAAGTGCCATGTCTTGGTCGGACAGGGGGCCACCTCTTGATGTCATCACTCTTTTGTGTTATGGGGTGTCGTAGAGCAAAGTGCCACGTCATGACCTGGCGGGGGCCACCTCTTGAATCTACACATCTTTTTGTGTTATGGGGTGTAGTAGAGCAAAGTGCCACGTCGTGACCTGGCGGGGGCCACCTCTTGATTCTATACACTGTCCATCTATATGTTGCATGCAGGCTTCTCCCAGTGCTTAGGCCAAAGCCGGGTTCGACCATGATGGTCACTACTGAATATGCTGGACAACTAGGTTAACTAAGTGGTTAATGTGTACAGTGGTTTAGAGTGTAGCTCTAGAACCTTAGTTACTCTATGGGGACAGTTGTGTGATGTCTTGGTAGTGTATACTTGATTGTTCATATGTGTTTTGTTCTTTAATTTTGTTATATGTTGATATGATAATCTGTTAAAGATTTTTAAAATAATCTGCCTGTGTTTTTGAATGTATGCTATGGATGGACGTTTGAGACTATCCACTCACTGGGCTGTGTAGCTCACCCCTCAATGTTTTCAGGTGTAGAACAGGGGCGCACTGCATGAGTTAGCATGTTATACGGATATTGTGATTCTCCATGCTGGTTGGATGTATAACTTTTGTGCTTAATTAACTGAGGCCGGATGTGGCCGAATTATATGAACTTGGGTTGCCAGTTGTGGCCAAACTATGTGTGAACTTGTGTTGCCGGTTGTGGCGGTTTTGATATTATGATTTTTGTGTCACCGCGGGCTTTGGCCTGGTTTCGGTGTTTGGTATCACTGTGAAACTTTATGGTATCAACGTTGTGATTTTGTTTTGAATTTCAGTTTGATGTGTATTTTTGCAATCGGTTTTGATATACATGTAACTTGCATATGTCTAGTGCAAGTATTGCGTGGTGGCAGGTACCTTTATGAATTGTGTTTCTTGGAGATTGTATGTATGGATTTTTTGGAAATTTTCAGATCGTGTTTCTTGAACTCGGTTTTACCTAGCATGTGAATCGATCTTGTATGACACATCCTATTTCTTCTGTGATTTGTGTTGCTTGTTTGGGGTTAAGATAACGGGATGTTACATCGCAAATTGAGCCCTGTGGTGTTCGTTGCTGCAGGAATCTACAACATGGCAAGAACAACAAGGTCAGTATCCATGTTAGAATCATTCCAGGACTTAAGAGTGATTCTTTTCTCACTATTTTGTCTGACTGAAAAATCCAATAAAACAGCCCGAAAGAGTGAAACTCTTTTAGTGAGATGGGATCCAGATTTCATACTTGATCTCCGCGTCCCGCTCAGACGAGATAAGATGCACAGAGAGTTCAAGCACTAGTCACTGGTAGGCTATCCATGCCAATCGCCAACCCGTGCGATTCCCCTTCATCTAGGCAATCCAGAAGACCGTGCCAACTGAGTTGGTACAACACAGTCTCTGATTCCTCAGATGGCTGCCTCCATACAGCTATCATATGCTCAATATGTAGCCTATATGGTCAAGCTGACCTGACCTACTCCCTGGACCATCACATGCTATGCTGAGCAACGAGAAGAGATAAATCCCTTCTCTGTAGCATGTAGATGTAATCGCACACCGTCTGAAGATAGTTGGGCGTGCCCACTGAGTGGGTACAACACGGCCCAAACGATAGTCAGAACAGTGAGGTTTCGCGTCAGAAGGCAATCAAGCTTGATATGGTCGTTGGATTTTAACGGTCCTTTTATCTTCTTACTATCATGCAAATTCTATAGTGATAGCAGAAGAATAAAAACATTCATGTGCTAATATTACTTAAAACAATAAGTAGAAAGCACAATTATCTTATGTGGTAAATGCCCATAAAAGCCTAAGTAAAACCCTAGTTTTACAAAAGTCTTCACGTGAGCTCTTTATGGGTCTTTTACATTTCATCTGGCCCAGCTCGTGCCAAAGCGCCCTGCAGGCAGTATGCGCCTGTTCTAGAGTCGAACTCTAGACCTCCACCTGGTGAAGCCACTGACTGCAAGCGCCTCTGCCATGTGTGCTCATGTGCTCATGTCTGATCAAATTACATTTTAATCTATCTAGACATGGTTTGACTCGCAGGTCAAATATACATTTTCATAAATTAAAGTGTGATTCGCAGATCACAGTAAAATTTATAAATTAATTCCAGGCACGCAGGCCCCAGCACAGCACACCAAAAATAAGGACAGCCCACATAAGATTAAATAAACACCCAATGAACATGTCAAACATGCATACATGTGATCCAAACAGAAAATAAAATTTTTGAAATACCCATGTCATCAATTTTATTTCCTTATGTACCTTAAGGGCTGAACGTCCCACATGATTTCTGGCAAGCGGGTGTGACCCCGGGCCTAAATCATGATCGTTCACTAGGCGCCTCAATCAGACATCGCTACAGTCCTTCTGCAGTCAACCTATAGCCACCTGTTATGCTTGCGCACAGGTGCTATCTGGTCGACCCATCTAGGCTGTCAGATGGTCTGAATAGGCTGTTGGGTCCAGACTTGACAAATGACTTCAACCCTGTTAACCCGTCTAAGATTTTAAAGCAGGGGCTTAGATAGATCTAAATGAGGGGGCGCGCATGATAATATTTTGGTTGAAAACTATCATGAAGAGCACAAACAAACATTACATGCGCAAGCTTACATCTAACATATAGCATGTATTTTCGCATGACATCATGAAGATCTATCCAACGCATAAACCAAACATGGATCACAACAAGATGGCGATCATATATATCAAGCCAAAAACCCTAGCTTTGATACCAATTGAAGGTCAAACCCTAGTTCACATGCGCATCTAGGAGATCTTGCATAGGCGAAAAACTAGGTTTGATAGGATCATGAGGCAAGATAATATGAGCAACCATAAAAATGCGTTACCATTGCCATTGATCGAGTGGTGACTTGGAAGAAGAAAGGGCGAGCGGCTCTTCTCCAAAGGAAATCGCACACAAGAAGATGATGACTTCTTCCTTGTATTCCTTGTGCTAGCAAAGATCCAAGGAGTCCTAGATCGTGTTTGAGGAGATGTCTTTCTCCCTTTTGCTGGCCGAACTTCCTCTTGTCGTGAAGATCATCCACATGAGAGGAGAGGGGGTGAGAGAGAGATAGGCGTTCGAACGTGGGGGCGTTTTCTCAAAGAAAACGGCTTCCAAAAATAGTAAGTCCATAACCCCATGTTTAACTCCACTTGAAGCCATCGATAACTCCTCTCTCAATTGAACCATGCGTTCACCAAGTGAACCGGTTCAATTCTTTTTGGTTCAAAGACCAAATCGAACCCACCATGGTCTTGATCTCTTTAAACCAAATGGTTCAAGATCTAACCACACATCTCTCGACCCTCTTGATCTCTATGATCAAGCATCAATTCTCTCGATCGAAGCTTACCGATCTCAAGCCCTAATCAATCAAACATGATCAGACCAGATCTCACTTCCAATCAGAGTTTAAATTCCTTTAAACTGAACCAGAACAATTCAGTCCACACGATCTGACACAAGTAAGCCATATCATCAAATTGTGCGACCCTAAGGGTTTCCTTCAATGTCGGTAACGATAACTTACGTGATCACGATCAGAGAGGGGTATCTAGCAACACATCACTGTCTCCCGATATGAAGGAAAGAGTCTTCTAAGACTACACCCAAACCATAGCACAAGTGTGAATCCAATTCACTCGGCATACATGTTCCCTTTGCCACTGGATGTTCTTATTGGACAAGCCTGTCAAGCCTGTAATTCCAACATGATGAGAATGGTTAGATCAGATGAACATAGTCATCTAGGTATGGCCATACACTTTCTCAACCATCTCATCCAGGGGGCCCTTTAGAACATCACACTCCAACTAGGAGAGGCAATCCTATATCTATCACCAGTGTCCTAACATGAGTCATGCCCACCATCCAAGATAATCCTTAACCATTATCTTTCAAATGATATTGAACTACCTCAAAACAATGCCAATCATCATTTAGAAACACAAGTGATCTCAAGTCAGAGGGAGTATACCACTTGCTTGCTTATAAGGATTTATTCACATTGTGACAAACAATTGAATATCCTAAGTAGGGTCAGTCCAGTACATCCAATGCACCTATGCATCTAAATCTTATTCCATGCTCGAAGCATCCTATAAGATTAGAACACATATTAGTCTCAATCATATCAAGGCTGTCTCATGTTCACCAAGATATCTCGACTAAGGACAATACTGCATGTCAGCCAAGCTGAAACACCAATGAGATATTATTCAGAAGTATACATACAGCAGCAGATAATGTAACAATCTGAATAACAACAATTGCCTTTATAAACATATACATAGTTTATACATGATACTGATAACAGCCCAAGGCCTCAAACATTAGCCTTAAGGGCATACCCCAACAACCTCTCCAGGACCTTATCAATGTAAGTACTTTGACTAAGGGCTTGGAGCCTCTTGGATCTATCCCTGTAGATCCTCACGCCTAGGATATAGGCGGCCTCCCCTAAGTCCTTCATCTCGAAACACTTCCCTAACCATGTCTTCACAGCTTGAAGACTAGGGATGTCATTCCCGATGAGTAGTATGTCATTGACATACAAGACTAGAAAAGTCACCAAGCTCCCACTGAATTTTCTGTATACACAGGAGTCATCTTTGCTTTTGATAAAGCCATCATCTCTCATAGCTTCATCAAATCGAAGATTCCAACTTTGAGATGCGTGCTTTAATCCATAGATGGATCTCTTTAGCCGGTAGACCATATTGGCTTCTACAAGATGGATGAAGCCATCAGGTTGTGTCATATACACATCCTCAGTTAGTTTCCCATTAAGGAGAGCTGTCTTTACATCCATCTGCCATATCTCATAATCATGATATGCAGCTATAGCAAGCAGAATCCTAATGGATTTGAACATAGCAACTGGCGAAAAGGTTTCATCATAGTCCACCCCGTGGACTTGTTTGAATCCTTTAGCTACTAGTCTACCTTTATAGGTAACCACGTTGCCATCCATGTTAGTCTTCTTCTTGAAGACCCCATCAGGTAACTCAACCAAATCCCAGACTTAGTTAGCTGACATGGAATCCATTTCGGATCTCATGGCGTCAAACCATTTCTCGGAGTCCCGTCCACTGACCGGCTCATCATAGGTCCTGGGTTCATCTTCATTGATGAAGATACCGTTATGTTGGGTCGCTGCTGACCCATACCTCTCAGGTACATGGCGAATCCTCCCAGACCTACGCGGGGCCTGTGTCTGAGCCTCAGGTTGCCCAGCAACCGGTGCAGTTGGCTCAGGTTCCATCTCTTTGTCTTGTGGTTGCACTTAGACCTCGTCCAAGTCAAACTTCCTCCCACTAACTTCTTTCAGGAGAAATTCTTTCTCTAGAAAGACAGCACCCCGAGCAACAAAAACTTTGTTCTCGGTGGGAACATAGAAGTAGTAACCCTTAGTTTCCTTAGGGTACCCCACAAACACGCATTTATCAGATCTAGGTTCTAGCTTGCTAGAATCCTGACGTTTGACATAAGCCTCACAACCCCAGATCTTGATAAAAGGGAGATTAGGGCATCTCCCACTCCATACCTCGTATGGAATCTTTGAGACACTCTTAGATGGAACATTATTCAGTATTAGAGAAGTTGTCTCTAGTGCATGTCCCCAGAATGAGGGAGGTAGAGTTGCATGACTCATCATACATTGAACCATGTCCAACAAAGTTCGATTTCTCCTTTCAGACACACCATTCCATTGGGGTGTTCCAGGTGGAGTGAGTTGGGATAAAATCCCACACTCTCTCAGATAGTCAAGAAACTCACCATTCAGGTACTCTCCACCACGATCTGATCGAAGAGCCTTAATGGATCTACCAAGCTGGTTCTCTACTTCATGTCTGAATTCCTTAAATTTCTCAAAGGATTCAGACTTATGTCTTATCAAGTAGATGCGCCCAAGCGTGCACTCTCTACAGTCTCACACACATGGATCCCCTCGAGTCCTCTTCTTCCACGCCCAGTGCTAGCCTCAGGAAGAAGATCCAAGCCTTTGTCACCTTCTTCAAGCCTTGTGCCACCTCTAAGGATGAAGCGCCAACGAAGAAGATGAGGAGAAGGAGAAGGCGCCAAGGTGAAGTCTCTCTTGCGCCAAGAGAAGAGGAAGAAACACCTTGCAGCTTGATGGAAGAAGTGTGCACCAATTCTCCTTAGCACTCTCCCCTCTTGATGTTCATGCCTCCAAGAGAATGTATGTCTATGAGGGGAGGCTTGGGTCTCTTTTTATAGAGACCTTGGGCGGCTATGAGTGGCCACAATTAAACCAAAGTGGGTGGCTAGGAGAAGAAGTAGGATTTTGCATTATTTTAACAATTAACCAAGTCCTAATCCAATTAGGACTCAAATTAATTATTTAAATAATCAAGTCCTAATCCAATTAGGACTCTAATTAATAATTAAATAATCAAGTCCTAATCCAATTAGAACTTTAATTAATTATTTATCCAACAAATGATTAATTAATCAAGTCCTAATCCAATTAGGACTCTAATTAATTATTTAAACAATTAAATCCTAATCCAATTAGGATTCTAATTAATTAATTAAATAATTAGTCCTAATCCAATTAGGATTCTAATTAATTAATTAATTAACTTTTAGATGATTAATTTCAAATCATAGGCGTTAACCCTAGTCTAACCAGGGTTAAGCACATGCCTATTATCTCCTTCTCCTTAAGCCTAGTAAGCCCAACTTTACAAAGGGCCTAGCCCAAGGTCCATCATGCATGTCAACCAAGCCCTTGGATCCAATCCAACTTAACCCAAGGTCAAATTAGGCTAACCATGGTTAATATGCCGTAAGTGGAAGTTGGCCCCAATAAATCTCTTCCATCTCATTCGGCCCATTGGCGCTGATGGAATCTCCAAAAAAGATCCGAGTTATCCAATAACTTGATCATAAGGCTTCCCGATCAATATGAGAACTCGAGTATCAAGGTGTGCGACCCTGTAGGTTCCTCTGACGTTGGCAGTGCTGACCTAACGTCACCACAAGCAGTGAGTGGCACCTAGCAGTGCATCACTGCTACCCAAGTCATCGGAATGAATATCGACATCAACATCCCCATCATTGCAACCAGGTACAAATGCATTACAGTCTCTTTGCTGAACTGATATCCGATTGGCCAAGTGTGTCACCACTTGTTTTTATCCAATCTCATGGCTATGACTAAATCAAGTCTAACCTGGGTATGGCCATACACTTTCAGTCATAGAACCATAGAGGAGCTCCATGGATATCAAGCTTCCCTTAGGAAGGGGCAAATCCTATGTCTGCGCATTGACCTTCTCGTATGGGTCATGACATGCCCAATGACAAATGTTATTACCTCCCAACTACGGCAAGGTGTTAGGTTGTATCAAAGCATATCCCTAACCATATAGAATGGCCAATGACCTCAAGTCAAGGGATCAATGCATCTCCTAACACTTGTGAGGATAACTCGTGACACCAAGTCATTGCCTCACAGCGGGTTGGTCTAGTATATCCACAACTGATATACCCATATGTCTGCGTTAGCACCTCGTGCCTAACCAGCCCATATACCAGTCTCACAAGTATCAGAGCCATCCCATATCCACTCAGGTACATTGACTGGGGACTATCATTTGAGCACAGATCCAATCTGTCTCTAGGGACATTATCATATAAGTACATAATCGCAGATGTAAACAAATATAGATAATGACAATGCCAGAATGATATAAAATATCAATGTCAAGTAGTACAATAATGGACCAAAACTAGGTCCTAGGGCATATACACCAACAATATCCCACTTGCACTAAGACCTAGATGTTGAGGAATCTCAATCCCATATCTCCAGTGTGACCATCATGCTTCTGCTGCGCCAAAGCCATGGTCAATGGGTTTGCCAGATTGTTCTCTGTGTCAACTCTGCTAATCTTGACATCACCTCTGTCTCTCTGATCAGGTGAAATCTCCTGAGTATATGTTTGGATCTTTGATGAGACCGTGGTTCCTTGGCTTGTGCAATTGCTCCATTGTTATCACAGTAGATTTCAATGGGATCCACTGCACTGGGAACCACCTGAAGTTCTGAAAGGAACTTCCTAATCCAAACTGCTTCTTTAGCTGCCTCAGAAGCGGCCACATACTTAGCCTTAGTTGTAGAATCAGCTACAATGGACTGCTTAGAGCTCTCTCAGCTCATAGCACCGCCACTTAGTCTGAACACATAGCCTGTTCGCGATCTTATGTCATTAGGGTCAGACTGGAACGACGCATCAGTGTAGCCCTGCATACTGAGGTCTTTCTATCTCCCATAGACTAGGAACAAATCCTTAGTTCTTCTCAGATACTTCAGGATATTCTTTACAGCCACCCAGTGTTGTACTCCTGGATTGGATTGGTATCGGCTGGTTATGCTCACAGCATAGGCTACATCTGGTCTAGTACACAACATTGCATAGATGTTCGAACCTACTGCTGAAGCATAGGGTACTCGACTCATGTCATCCCTCTCAGCCTGTGTGACACTCGCTCTTTGAAAGAGAAAGGCCATGTCTCACTGGAAGGTACCCTTTCTTGGATTGCTCCAAGCTAAACCTCTCCAGGACCTTATCAATCTAAGTACTCTGACTAAGGGCTAGGAGCTTCTTGGATCTATCCCGGTAGATCCTCACGCCTAGGATATAGGCGGCCTCCCCTAAGTCTTTCATCTCGAAACACTTCCCTAACCATGTCTTCACAGCTTGAAGACTCGGGATGTCATTTCCGATGAGCAGTATGTCATCGACATACAAGACTAGAAAAGTCACCAAGCTCCCACTAAATTTTTTGCATACACAAGCGTCATCTTCGCTTTTGATAAAGCCATAATCTATCATAGCTTCATCAAATCGAAGATTCCAACTTCGAGATGCTTGCTTTAATCTATATATGGATCTCTTTAGCCTACAGACCTTATTGGCCTCTGCAGGATGGATGAAGCCATCAGGTTGTGTCATATACACATCCTCAGCCAGCTTCCCATTAAGGAAAGCTGTTTTTACATCCATCTGCCATATCTCGTAATCATGATATGCAGCTATAGCAAGCAGAATCCGAATGGATTTGAACATAGCAACCGGCGAGAAGGTTTCATCATAATCTACCCCGTGGATTTGTTTGAATCTCTTAGCCACTAGTCTACCTTTATAGGTAACTATGTTGTCATCCATGTCTGTCTTCCTTTTGAAGACCCATTTACACCCTATGGGTTTTACCCCATCAGGCAGCTCAACCAAATCCCAGACTTGGTTAGCTAACATGGAATCCATCTCTGATCGCATGGCGTCAAGCCATCCCTCGAAGTCCGGTCCACTGATCGCCTCATCATAAGTCCTAGGTTCATCCTCAATGATGAAGATCCCGTCATATTGGGTCGGCAGCGACCCATACCTCTCAAGTTCATGACGAATCCTCCCAGACCTACGTGGAGCCTGTGTATGAGCCTCAGGTTGCCTAGCAACCGATGCAGGTGGCTCAGGTTCCATCTCTATGTCTTGTGGTTGCACTTGAACCTCGTCCAAGTCAAACTTCCTCCCACTAACTTATTTCATGAGAAATTCTTTCTCTAGAAAGACAGCACCCCGAGCAACAAAAACTTTGCTCTTGCTGGGAATATAGAAGTAGTAACCCTTAGTTTCCTTAGGGTACCCCACAAACACACACTTATCAGATCTAGGTTCTAGCTTGCTGAAACCTGACGCTTGACATAAGCCTCACATCCCCAGATCCTGATAAAAGATAGGTTAGGGCGTCTCCCACTTCATACCTCGTATGGAATCTTTGAGACACTCTTAGATGGAACATTATTCAGTATTAGAGAAGCTGTCTCTAGTGCATGTCCCCAGAATGAGGGAAGTAGAGTTGCATGACTCATCATACATCGAACCATGTCCAACAAAGTTTGATTTCTCCTTTCAGACATACCATTCCATTGAGGTGTTCTAGGAAGAGTGAGTTGGGATAGAATCCCACACTCTTTTAGATAGTCAAGGAACTCACCGCTCAGGTACTCTCCACCACGATTTGATCGAAGAGCCTTAATGGATCTACCAAGCTGGTTCTCTACTTCATGTGTGAATTCTTTGAATTTCTCAAACGATTTAGACTTATGTCTCATTAGGTAGACATAATCATGTCTACTGAAATTATCAGTAAATGTGATGAAGTAGTTGTGGCCTCCTCTGGCTTGCTTATTGAATGGCCAACACACATCGCTATGTATGAGATCCAACAAACCTCCTGCCCTTTCACTAGTCTTGGTGAAAGGCGCTTTTGTCATATTCCCTAACAAACATGGCTCACATGTATCAAATTCCTCAAAGGAGCTTGAATCTAACAACTCATTTGCATAGAGTTGTTGAATGCGTTTCTTGTTTATATGGGCTAATCGACAATGCCATAGGAAAGCACCAACTGAACCACTAAGTTTGGTCCTTTTATTATTTATGTTACAAACAGAGTTATCCATGTCTAACACATGTAGACCATTGCAGAGAGTACCCTTCCCATAAAACATATTTGCAAATAAAAAAGAACAAGAGTTCTTATTTATTTCAAACTTAATTCCTTTCTTTGCCAAGCAAGGAATGGATACAATGTTCTTAGTAAGCGAAGGTACATAATAGCAATTATCTAACTCAAACTGAAGTTCAGATGGCAGGAAGATAGTCAAAACTCCTACAGTAACAGCAGCAACCTGTGCCCCGTTTCCAACTCGTAGGTCAATCTCTCCAGCCTGTACCGATCTACTTTTCTTGAGCCCCTGCATATTTGTACAAATATAAGCTCCACATGCGGTATCCAATACCCATGTCATAGAAGTAGAAAGGTTGACTTCTGTAACATAAATACCTGAGTATGGAGACGAAGCCTTGCCTCTCTTCTTCTCATTCTGAAGTCGCACTATGTCCTTCAACATGTGAGGTGGCCCTCCACATGAATAGCAGTTATTGTTCCTAATCCATTCCATCTTTAATTTTAGTTCCTTGGTCAAACCTTTCAGCTCAACACACTGAATATTAACTTTAGGAGGATTGAGCCTAAACATTCATTAAAGAGCTATCTTAGATTAGTAATAATCTGAGAGGCACTCTTCAATTCATATTGCCCTTGAAGCTCGGGTGACATGTTGGTTAGCATCAATTGTGCAACCTCCAAAGTATCAGCCTGATGCTTATCATAAGCATCCCTCTCAGCCGCTGAGGCCGAGCATGGAAGTGGTTCAGTAATGGGCTGCTCAAGGACATAGAGCTTTCTCTCGAGCTTGAGCACAATTCTCAAGTTCATATACCAATCTATCAAGTTGGATCCAACCAACTTGTCCTTCTCAAGGATAGATCGCAGTGACAAACCGCTATTCTTCGTTGCCATTGTTCTACAGCAGTCAAGAAACAGCAGATTAGTACTACTTCAAATCATTTAAACTAGACTTGTTTTAAATAATTATGGCTCCCACTATTTTAATCGAATTGACAACCCACAAAGTCAATCGGGAAATTTAAGACTTCCTAGTGAGATGGGATCCCTTTTCCACATGAGGCTTTGCGTCCCACGAGGGTGGGATGAGATGCACAAAGTAACCCATGCTTCCTAAGGTGGGCACGCTAGCCGATTGCTCCAAGCAATTCCCCTTATTGAGACAGTCTAGGCATTTCATGTCCAGCGAGGGCTGGATACAGCATGAAACCCTAACCTCTCAACGATGCCTCTAGAGTTTCATTATGTGCCCAGCACATATGGAACTCTAGTCAAGTCCATTCCTAACCGTTATGCGGCCAACGAGTTTCCTTGCGAAGGCGCGCCTAATTAAAACGGACTGTGGAAACCATTGCCACCACACACTTTCTAAAGATAAGTGGGTGTGTCCCATGAGGTTGGGAAATAGTTCACAACATCATTGATCGATAGCTTAGTGAGGGCAACGCGTTAGAAGGCTACTAGACTTGATATTTATTTATGAGGGTTTTTGAGGTCTCATCAACTTAGTTTTATCTTATGTCTAGCATTACAGGCATGCAATCCTATAGTGATAACATAATAATAAAACATCATAGGCATGCTTGACAGATATGGAAAGCAGTAAAGAGATGATGTGATCATAGCCTATTCAAGACATTGAACCAACCCATGTTAGAAGAGGTTCAACTCTTGACCTAGGACTCAAGCCTCAAAGACCTAACCTAGCTGACTTCTAACTTGGTCTTCAAGCTCGGCTCCAAGGTCTTCCAAGGGTGAACCGCCACCTTGCAAGCCACAAGAGGGATAGCTCACAAGCCCTAGGCTCGGCCAAACCCTAACTTGTGCCCCAAGCAAGCATGCGCCACCATTGATGCTTGTTGCGCCATCAAGCATGGATGTGCCGCCAAGCATGCATGCACCAAGTATCATGTTGGATGCGCCCCCTAATCTTCATCTTGCATTTTACAAAAATAAAAGAAAAAGATGGCACGCAGGTTGTACAGAGATACATCACAGGCATGCACTGAGGCTTGACTCATGATCACAACACCATGCACAATCAAGGTATTACTCATGCAATTCTACATGCTCATGAAAAACATAAAATATAAAATTTTACTTTTTCATAAAACCAGTTTCTTTTCCTCATCTTCTTCTCACAAATCTTTTAGTTATTCGCAATTAATTTTCATGATGATTTCAAAGATCCTTTCGACTGGTAATTTTGTCAGATCAAGAGACCCGGCCAGTCCGAAGACACAATGCCCATCCTACTTGACAAAACCATGTGCGCCTTTGATCCTTAAATCATGCAAGAAAAATAACCCAAAAATCCAAAAGAGATTGAAAAGATGATAGAAACAAGAAACCCTAAATTTTTCCTACTTACAAAAATCGTTTTCCATATATCATGCAATTTTTGAAAATTTAAATATGGCATGTGAGCATGAAAAACATCGTTCGAGTTTCGCAAGACACTCTGATACCACTGTTGGGAAACCCCGAGGATATTTTACAATTTCAGAGATAGAAATTACACAAATACATTGCGTAGCGAAACTAATATCCCCGAAACAGGCCAGTCCCAAAAACCCAGTGAAGATCGCATGCAAAAGAGTCAACATGATGAGATAGAAAATACCTTGAGCAAGATGAGGCTGATGTCGTAGAGGCGCCCAAGCGTGCGCCCTCTGTAGTATCACACACACGGATCAGCTCGAGTCCTCTTCTTCCACGCCCGGTGCTAGCCTCGGGAAGAAGATCCAAGCCTTTGTCACCTTCTTCAAGCCTTGCGCCACCTCCAAGGATGAAGCGCCAACGAAGAAGTTGAGGAGAAGGAGAAGGCGCCAAGGTGAAGTCTCTCTTGCGCCAAGAGAAGAGGAAGAAACACCTTGCAGCTTAATGGAAGAAGTGTGCGCCAACTCTCCATAGCACTCGCCCCTCTTAATGTTCACGCCTCCGAGAGATTGTATGTCTATGAAGGGGCGGCTTGGGTCTCTTTTTATAGAGACCTTGGGCGGCTATGAGTGGCCACAATTAAACCAAAGTGGGTGGCTAGGAGAAGAAGTAGGATTTTGCATTATTTTAACAATTAACCAAGTCCTAATCCAATTAGGACTCAAATTAATTATTTAAATAATCAAGTCCTAATCCAATTAGGACTCTAATTAATAATTAAATAATCAAGTCCTAATCCAATTAGAACTTTAATTAATTATTTATCCCACAAATGATTAATTAATCAAGTCCTAATCAAATTAGGACTCTAATTAATTATTTAAACAATTAAATCTGAATCCAATTAGGATTCTAATTAATTAATTAATTAATTAGTCCTAATCCAATTAGGATTCTAATTAATTAATTAATTAACTTTTATACGATTAATTTCAAATCATAGGCGTTAACCCTAGTCTAACCAGGGTTAAGCACACGCCTATAATCTCCTTCTCCTTAAGCCTAGTAAGCCCAACTTTACAATGGGCCCAGCCCAAGGTCCATCATACATGTCAACCAAGCCCTTGGATCCAATCCAATTTAACCCAAGGTCAAATTAGGCTAACCATGGTTAATATGCCGTAAATGGAAGTTGGCCCCAATAAATCTCTTCCATCTCATCAGGCCCATTAGCGCTGATGGAATCTCCAAAAAAGATCCGAGTTATCCAATAACTCGATCATAAGGCTTCCCAATCAATACTAGAACTTGAGTATCAAGGTGTGTGATCCTGTAGGTTCCTTTGACGTTGGCAGTGCTGACCTAAGGTCACCACAAGCAGTGAGTGGCACCTAGCTGTGCATCGCTGCTACCCAAGTCATCGGAATGGATATCGACATCAACATCCCCATCATCGCAACCAGGTACAGATGAATTAATGTCTCTTTGCCGAACTGATATCCGATTGGCCAAGTGTGTCACCACTTGTTTCTATCCAATCTCATGGCTATGACTAAATCAGGTCTAACCTGGGTATGGCCATACACTTTCAGTCATAGAACCATAGAGGAGCTCCATGGATATCAAGCTTCCCTTAGGAACGGGCAAATCCTATGTCTGTGCATTGACCTTATCATATGGGTCATGACATGCCCAATGACAACCGTTATTACCTCCCAACTACAGCAAGACGTTAGGTTGTATCAAAACATATCCCTAATCATATAGAATGACCAATGACCTCAAGTCATGGGATCAATGCATCTCCTATCACTTGTGAGGATAACTCGTGACACCAAGTCATTGCCTCACAGCGGGTCGGTCTAGTATATCCACCACTGATATACCCATATGTCTGCGTTAGCACCTCGTGCCTAACCAGCCCATATACTAGTCTCACAGGTACCAAAGCCGTCCCATATCCACTCAGGTACATCGATTGGGGACTATCATTTGAGCACAGATCCAATCTGTCTCTAGGGACATTATCATATAAGTACATAATCGCAGATGTAAGCAAATATAGATAATGACAATGTCAGAATGATATAAAATATCAACATCAAGTAGTACAATAATGGACCAAAAGTAAGTCCTAGGGCATATACACCAACATGGCCCACACACATCACTATGTATGAGATCCAACAAACCTCCTGCCCTTTCACTAGTCTTGGTGAAAGGCGCCTTTGTCATCTTCCCTAACAAACAAGGCTCACATGTATCAAATTCCTCCAAGGAACTTGAATCTAACAACCCATTTGCATGGAGTTGTTGAATACGATTCTTGTTTATATGGGCTAATCGACAATGCCATAGGAAAGCACCAACTGAACCACTCAGTTTGGTCCTTTTATTATTTATGTTACAAATAGAGTTATCCATGTCTAACACATATAGACCATTGCACAGAGTACCCTTCCCATAGAACATATTTGCAAATGAAAAAGAATAAGAGTTCTTTTTTATTTCAAACTTAAATCCTCTCTTTGCCAAGCAAGGAGTGGATTCAATGTTCTTAGTAAGCGAAGGTACATAATAGCAATTATCTAACTCTAACTGAAGTCTAGATGGTAGGGAGAGAGTCAAAACTCCTACAGCAACAGCAGCAACCTGTGCCCCGTTTCCAACTCGTAGGTCAAACTCTCCAGCCCGTACGATCAACTTTTCTTGAGCCCCTGCATATTTGTACAAATATGAGCTCCACATGCGGTATCCAATACCCATGACATAGAAGTAGAAAGATTGACTTCAGTAACATAAATACCTGAGCTTGAAGATGAAGCCTTGCCTCCCTTCTTCTCATTCTGAAGTTGCACCATGTCCGTTATTATGTGAGGTGTGTTGGGAAACCCCGAAGATATTTTACAAAATTTCAGAGATGCAAACACATTGCGTAGAGGAAGAATATCCCCGAAACAGGCCGGTCCCAAAAACCCAATGAAGATCGCATGCGAGAGAGTCGACACGATGAGATAGAAGATACCTTGAGCAAGGCGAGGCTGATGTCGTTGTAGGTGCCCAAGCGTGCGCCCTCTGCAGTTTCACACACACGGATCACCTCGAGTCCTCTTCTTCCACGCCTGGTGCTAGCCTCGGGAAGAAGATCCAAGCCTTAGGAGAGCCCTCCAAGAATCTTGCGCCACCACTAAAGGGGGAAGCACGAAGAGCAATGAGGAAGAAGGAGATGCCGCCAAGTTCAACTTCACCTTGCGCCAAGGAGAAGAGGAAGAGGATCACTTGCAGCTTGATGGAAGAAAGGAGGAAGTTGCGCCCTTGTCCCTTGCTTTCGCCCTCTTGATGATGCTCACACCTCCAAGGAATCAGTGTCATGAGAGGGGCGGCTAGGGGGGTTATTTATAGGGCAAGGGGCGCCTAAAACATGGCTACAATTAAGCCAAGTGGGTGGCTAGGAGAAGAAGGAGGGAATCAAGTCCTAATCTAATTAGGACTCAAGTGGGCGGTTTGATCAAGATTTAAATCAAGTCCTAATCCAATTAAGACTCCAACTATTTATTTAATTAATTAAATCCTAATCCAATTAGGACTCTAATTAATTTAAATAAATCAGTCCATTAGATACCACAAAAATAGGACTCTAATTAATTAATTAATTAGCCCCTATTTTATCTCACATGATTAATTAAAATCACATGAGGCATAGGCGCTAACCCTAGTCTAACTAGGGTTAAGCATGTGCCGGCCCTCTTCTTCTCCTTAAGCCCAACTTTTCAATGGGCCCAGCCCAATGTCCATTATGCATGTTAACAAAGCCCTTGGATCCAATCCAATTTAACTGGGGTCAAATTAGGCTAACCATGGTTAATATGCCGTAAATGGAAGTTGACCCCAATAAATTTTTTCCTTCTCATCAAGCCTATTGGCGCTGATGAAATCTCCAAAATAGATCTGAGTTATCCAATAACTCGATCATAAGGCTTCCCGATCAATACGAGAACTCGAGTATCAAGGTGTTCGACCCTGTAGGTTCCTCTCACGTCGGCAGTGCTGAACTATGGTCACCACAAGAAGTGAGTGGCACCTAGCAGTGCATCGCTGCTACCCAAGTCATTAGAATGGATATCGACATCGACATCCCCATCATCGCAATCAGGTATAGATGCATTACAGTCTCTTTGCCGAACTAATATCCGATTGGTCAGGTGTGTCACCACTTGCTTTTATCCAATCTCATGGCTATGACTAAATCAGGTCTAACCTGGGTATGGCCATACACTTTTAGTCATAGAACCATAGAGGAGCTCCATGGATATCATGCTTCCCTTAGGAAGAGGCAAATCCTATGTCTATGCATTGACCTTCTCATATGGGTCGTGATATGCCCAATGACAACCGTTATTACCTCTCAACTACGGCAAGGTGTTAGGTTGTATCAAAGCATATCCCTAACCATATAGAATGGCCAATGACCTCAAGTCAAGGGATCAATGCATCTCCTATCACTTGTGAGAATAACTCGTGATACCAAGTTATTGCCTCACAGCGGGTCGGTCCAGTATATCCACCACTGATATACCCATATGCCTACGTTAGCACCTTATGCCTAACCAGCCCATATACCTGTCTCACAAGTACCAGAGTTGTCCTATATCCACTTAGGTACATCGACTGGGGACAATCATTTGAGCACAGATCCAATCTGTCTCCAGGGACATTATCAAGTAAGTACATAATCGCAGATGTAGACAAACATAGATAATGACAATGCCAAAATGATATATATAAAATATCAATGTTATGTAGTACAAATAATGGACCAAAACTAGGTCCTAGGGCATATACACCAATAATCTCCCACTTGCACTAAGACCTAGAGGTTGAGAAATCTCAACCACATATCTCTAGCGTGACCATCATGCTTCTGCTGCACCAAAGCCTTGGTCAATCGGTCTGCTAGATTGTTCTCTGTGTCAACTCTGCTAATCTTGATATCACCTCTTTCGATGATCTCTATAATCAGGTGAAATCTCCTGAGTATGTGTTTGGATTTTCGATGAGACCGTGGTTCCTTGTCTTGTGCAATTGCTCCATTGTTATCACAGTAGATTTCAATGGGATCCAGCGCACTGGGAACCACCTGAAGTTCAGAAATGAACTTCCTTATCCAAACAGCTTCTTTGGCTGCCTCAGAAGCGGCCACATACTCAGCTTCGGTTGTAGAATCAGCTATGGTGGATTTCTTGAAGCTCTTCCAGCATACAGCGCCTCCATTCATCTTGATCACATAGCTGGCCTGCAATCTGAAGTCATCAGGGTCAGACTAGAAAGACGCATCAGTGTAGCCCTGCATACTGAGCTCTTCTTGTCCCCCATAGACTAGGAACAAATCCTTAGTTCTTCTCAGATACTTTAGGATGTTCTTTACAGCCACCCAGTGCTGTAATCCAGGATTAGATTGGTATTGGCTGGTTATGCTCACAGCATAAGCCACATCTGGTCTAGTACACAACATTGCATACATGATCGATCCCACTGCCGAAGCATAAGGCACTCGATTCATGTCATCCCTCTCAGCCTGTGTGGTGGGACACTAGCTCTTTGAGAGAGTAAGGCCATGTCTCACTGGAAGGTACCCTTTCTTGGATTGCTCCAAGCTAAACCTCTCTAGGACCTTATCAATGTAAGTACTCTGACTAAGGGCTAGGAGCTTCTTGGATCTATCCCTGTAGATCCTCATGCCTAGGATATAGGTGGCCTCCCCTAAGTTCTTCATCTTGAAACACTTTCCTAACCATGTCTTCACAACTTGAAGACTAGGAATGTCGTTCCCGATGAGCAGTATGTCATCGACATACAAGACCAGAAAAGTCACCAAGCTCCCACTGAATTTTCTATATACACAGGAGTCATCTTCGCTTTTGATAAAGCCATAATCTCTCACAGCTTCATAAAATCGAAGATTCCAAATTCGAGATGCTTGCTTTAATCCATAGATGGAACTCTTTAGCCTGTAGACCTTATTGGCCTCTACAGGATGGATGAAGCCATCAGGTTGTGTCATATACACATCCTTAGTTAGCATCCCATTAAGGAAAGCTCTTTTTACATCCATCTGCCATATCTTGTAATCATGATATGCAGTAATAGCAAGCAGAATCCGAATGGATTTGAACATGACAACTAGCGAGAAGGTTTCATCATAATCCACCCCGTGGATTTGCTTGAATCCCTTAGCCACTAGTCTACCTTTATAGGTAACTATGTTGCCATCCATGTCTGTCTTCCTCTTGAAGACCCATTTACACTCTATGGGCTTTACCCCATCAGGTAGCTCAACCAAATCCCAGCCTTGGTTAGTTGACATGGAATCTATCTCGGATCTCATGGCCTTCAGCCATCTCTCGGAGTCCGGTCCACTGACTGCCTCATCATAAGTCCTGGGTTCATCCTCAATTATGAAGATCCCGTCGTGTTGGGTCGGCAGCGACCCATACCTCTCAGGTGCACGAAGAATCCTCCCAAACCTACGCGGGGCCTGTGTCTGAGCCTTAGGTTGCCCAACAACCGGTGCAGGTGGCTCAAGTTCCATCTCTGTTTCTTGTGGTTGCACTTGGACCTCATCCAAGTTAAGCTTCCTCCCACTAACTTCTTTCATGAGAAATTCTTTCTCTAGAAAGACAGCACCTCGAGCAACAAAAACTTTGTTCTTGGTGGGAATATAGAAGTAGTAACCCTTAGTTTCCTTAGGGTACCCCACAAACACACATTTATCAGATCTAGGTTCTAGCTTGCTAGAATCCTGATCCTTGACATAAGCCTCACATCCCCATATCTAGATAAAAGATTGGTTAGGGCGTCTCCCACTCCATACCTCGTATGGAATCTTTGAGACACTCTTAGATGGAACGTTATTCAGTATTAGAGAAGCTGTCTCTAGTGCATGTGTTGGGGTATGCCCTTAAGGCTAATGTTTGAGGCCTTGGGATTATATCAGTATCATGTATAAACTCAATGTTTATAAAGGCAATGGTTGTTATTCAGGTTGTTGCATTATCTGCTGCCATATGTATACTTCAGAATAATGTCTCAATGCTGTTCAGCTTGGCTGACATTCAGTATTGTCCTTAGTCGAGATATCTTGGTGAACATGAGATAGCCTTGATATGATTGAGACTAATATGTGTTCTAATCTTATAGGATGCTTCGAGCATGGAATAAGATGTAGACTCATGGGTACATTGGATGTACTGGACAGACCCCACTTAGGATGTTCAATTGCTTGTCACAATGTGAATAATCCTTATATGCAAGCAAGTGGCATATTTCCTCTGACTTGAGATCACTTGTGTTTCTAAATGATGATTGGCATTGTTTTGAGGTAGTTCAATATCATTTGAAACATAATGGTTATAGATTATCTTGGATAATGAGCATGAGTCATGTTAGTGCGCTAGTGATAGATATAGGATTGCCTTCTCCTAGTTTGGAGTGTGATGTTATATAGGGGCCCCCTGGATGAGATGGTTGAGAAAGTGTATGGCCATACCCAGATGACTATGTTCATCTGATCTAACCACTCTCATCATATTGGATTTACAGGCTTGACATGCTTATCCAATAAGAACATCCAGTGGCAAAGGAAACAAGTATGCCTAGTGAATTGAATTCACACTTGTGCTATGGTTTGGGTATAGTCTTGGAAGACTCTTTCCTTTATATCGGGAGACAGTGATGTGTTGCTAGATACCCCTCTCTATTCGTGATAACGTAAGTTATCGTTACCGATATTTAAAGGAAACCCTTAGGGTCGCACAATTTGATGATATGGCTTACTTATGTCAGATCGTGTGGACTGAATTGTTTTGGTTCAGTTTAAAGGGATTTAAACTCTGATTGTAAGTGAGATTTGGTCTGATCATGTTTGATTGATTAGGGCTTGAGATCAGTAAGCTTCGATCGAGAGAACTGATGCTAGATCGATGAGATCAAGAGCATCAAGAGATGAATGGTTAGATCTTGAGCCTTTTTGGTTTTATATGATCTAGATCAAGTCTTGGTTTGATTTGGTCTTTGTACTAAATTCAATTGAACCGGTTCACTTAGGGTGAGCGCATGGTTCAAAGGGAGAATGAGTTGCGATCGTTCATATTGGGGTGAACGCATGAACGTATGAGGGCTTACTATATTTGGAAATTGGTTTTCCAATTCGAGAGTAACGCCTCCACGTTCGAGAATAACGCCTCACTCTCGCTCATCTTCTCCTCTTGACGCTCCTCTTTCGGTGTGGTGTTTTTTCATGCAAACGAGAGGGAGTTCGACGAGCACCAAGACATCTCTCAATCTCCTTCACGCGATTAGCACACTTGGAGAGCTTTGCTAGCACAAGGATCGACAAGGAGTAGGCGATCAATCATCTTGTGTGCGCACGCTTTGGAGGAGAGCCACTTGGTTCTCTGCTTCCAAATCGCCATCCACTCATGGCTATGGTATGATTTTGTTTTGATCTATACAATCTTCAAGTTGATCATATATTCATGCATGCGATCCTAGGAAACCCTAGATTCCGCCCATGCAAATGTTTATATGCGCATGCCTTAGGGTTTCCCCCCCTTTCAATTGGTATCAGAGGCAGGTTTCTGTATGAAGCATATGATTGCTTTGTGTGATCCATGCTTTGTGTGATCCATGTTTGCGATAAGTAGATCTAAATTAATGATCATGCCGAAAACTACATGCTTGTATGCTTTTACTTTTGGTGGCGCATGATTCATGTTGGCGCTTGTTGAAGTTGTTTTTACCAAAACTTAACATATTGCGCGCATCCACTTAGATCTATAAGCACCTACTTGAAAAACTTAGACGGGTTATTAGGGTTGAAGTCATCAGTCTAGACTAGACCCAACAGTCTGATCAGACCATCTGACAGCCTAGATGGGTTGACCAGATAGCACCTATGCGCAAGCATGAGGTGGCTATAGGTCGACTGCAGAAAGGCGTGTAGCGATGTCTGATCGAGGTGACCAATGAACGATCATGATTAAGGCCCGGGGTCACACCCGCTTGCCAGAAATCATGAGGGACGTTCAGCCCTTAAGGCATGTATAGTTGACCACTAGGTCGACACAAGTCGGTTATGACTTGGTGCATGCAAGGGCAGTGGGTCTGACTAGGTCTGATGAGTGGATCCCTATTAATGGACCGTTGTAAGGTAGTATGGCACATAAGGAAATAAAATTGATGCCAATGGGATTTTCGAAAATTTTATTTTCTTGATTGGATCACATGATGTTTGTATAACATGATTGAATGTCTATTTCATCTTATGTGGGCTGACCAATTTTAATGTGTGCTGTGCTGGGGCCTGTGTGCCTGAATCAATATTGTAAATTATTTATTGTGATCTGCGCATCACATTTTAATTAATTGATAATGTGTAATTGACCTGCGAGTCAAATCATGTCTAGATAGATTAAAATGTAATTTAATCAGACATGAGCTCAGAGCACACATGGCAGAGGCGCATGCAGCAAGTGGCTTCACCAGTGGGAGGTCTAGGGTTCGACTCTAGGACAGGCGCATTTTACCTGGTGGGCGTATCTCAGCTGCACAGGGCGCTTGGGCCCGGGTTGGGCCAGATGAAATGCTAAAGACCCATGAAGAGCTCAAGTGAAGACTTAAGTTAATTTAAGGTCTAACTTAGGCTTAATGGGCTTTTACCACATAAGATCATCATGCTTTCTATTTACTGTTTAAGTAAATTTAATATCTGCATGATTTATTCTTCTGCTATCACCATAGGATTTGCATGATAGTTAAGAAGATAAAAAAGGACCGTTAAAATCCAACGATGAATATCAAGCACGTAAGCCTTCTGACGCGAAACCTCACTGTTCTGACTATCGTTGGGGCCGTGTTGTACCCACTCAGTGGGCACGCCCATCTATCTTCAGACGGTGTGTGATTACACCTGCGTGTTACAGAGAAGGGATTTATCGCTTCTCGTTGCTCAGCATAGCACGTGGTGGTCCAGGGAGTAGGTCAGGTCAGCTTGACCATGTATGCTACATATTGGGCATATGGTAGCCATATGGAGGCAGCCATCTGTGGGATCAGAGACTGTGTTGTACCAACTCAGTTGGCACAGTCTGCTGGATTGCCCAGATGAAGGGGAATCGCACGGGTTGGCGATTGGCAGGGATTGCCTACCAGAGATTAGTGCTTGTACTCTCTGTGTATCTTATCTCGCCTGAGCGGGACGCGGAGACCAAGTATGAAATCTGGATCCCATCTCACTAAAAGAGTTTTACTCTTTCGGACTGTTTTACTGGATTTTTCAGCCAGATAAAATTGTGAGAAAAGAATCATTCTTAAGTCCTGGATTGATTCCAACATTGATACTGACCTTGTTGTTCTTGCAATGTTGTAGATTACTGCAGCAACGAACACCACAGCGTTCAATGTGCGATCCTTACTGGAAAGGGAGAAGTTTGCTGGGCCAAACTTCTCAGACTGGTATGGACACCTTAAGATTGTTCTTAATGCTGAGAGGAAACTGTATGTCCTTGAGACGGCAATACCGCCTCAACCCGCTGCGAACGCCGCAAGGGCGGTTCGGGATGCTTATGAGAAGCATGTCAATGATAGCATTGATGTCGCTTGCCTTATGCTTGCGTCTATGACGCCAGAGCTTCAGCGTCAGCATGCGGATTTATCTGCTATTGAAATTATAGCAAATCTCAAGATGCTGTATGCTGCACAGGCAAGGACTGAACGCTATAACTTGACAAAACTTTTCTTTCAGAGCAAACTGACTGAAGGGAGTCCAGTGGGAGCTCACGTACTCAAGATGATTGGGTACAAGGAGGCTCTAGAGAAACTGGGACACACCATCAATCAGGAGCTTGTTGTAGACATTATCCTGCAGTCTCTCCCGGCCTCTTTCGATCCGTTCATCATTAATTTTAATATGAACAAGATCGACTATACCCCGGCAGAGTTACTGAACATGCTCTATACTACAGAGCAGACTCTTGAAAAGGGAAAGCCTTCATCCTCTGTCTTGATGATTCCTTCCAGGAACAAGAAGAAGGGGAAGAAGGGCAAAGCCCCTATCAAGAGCTACAACAAGGCTCTGAAACAAAAGATCAAGCGGTCGAAGGAATACAGATGTTTCCATTGTGGCCAGCTGGGTCACTGGAAGAAGGACTGTAAAGCGCTCCAAGGAGAGAAGAAGGGAAGCAACTCTTTCGCTTCTGGCTCAGGTATTTACGTGACTGAAGTCATGTTATCTTCTTCTATTTCATGGGTGTTAGACACTGCATGTGGAGTTCACATTTGTTCAAATGTATAGGAACTCAAGAGAAGAAGACAGGTGGGACAGCATGAGGTGGACCTACGAGTAGGAAACGGGGCACGGGTTGCTGCTGTTGCTGTAGGAGTTTATCACATCTCTTTACCATCTGGTCTTGTATTAGAACTGGACAATTGTTATTTTGTACCGAGCATAACTAAGAATATTATCTCTATTCCTGCTCTTGTCAGGAAAGGATTTTCCTTTGAATGCAAAACTTCAAAGTGTTATATTTCTTTTGATAATATTGTTTATGCTACTGGGTCGATTAACAATGGGTTATTCATGTTGGACATGGAATGTTCTGTACAACAAATTGATAATAAGAAAGCCAAGTATGCTGATGACAGCACCTTGCTATGGCATAGTCATTTAGGCCACATTAACAAGAAGCGCATTAAGCGGTTGCATAAACATGGACTGCTGGGATCATTCTCCTATGAGGAGCTTGATACATGCAAAGCTTGTTTAATGGGTAAAATGACGAAGTCTCCTTTTTCTAATAAAGGTCAAAGGGCTTCAGGTTTACTTGACCTCATTCACAGTGATGTGTGTGGGCCATTTAGTAAACATGCCAGAGGTGGCTATTCATACTTCATTACCTTTACTGATGATTTCAGTAGGTATGGTTATGTCTATCTAATGAGACATAAGAGTGAATCTTTTGACAAGTTCAAAGAGTTCAAAAATGAAGTACAAAATCAGCTAGGCCGAAATATCAAGGCACTTCGTTCAGATCGAGGTGGAGAATACTTGAGTCGAGAGTTTACTGACTATCTGAAGGAGTGTGGGATTATCTCACAGCTCACTCCGCCAGGAACACCACAATGGAATGGTGTGTCCGAGAGGAGAAATAGAACCTTACTGGATATGGTTCGTTCAATGATGAGTCAGGCTACTCTACCTTACTCCTTTTGGGGATTTGCACTAGAAACAGCTGCAAAGGTACTAAACCGAGTGCCATCCAAGGCTGTTTCAAAGACTCCATATGAGTTATGGTATGGGAAACAGCCGAGCTTGACATTTATTAAAATCTGGGGTTGCGAGGCTTATGTCAAAAATGCAGGAATCCCCTTCAAGGGGGAGCGAGAAAACCCTAAGGTAAGAACCCCTTTCGAGAGGGGGGCGCATTCAAAACTTTGATAGCGGAAGCATAGACTTTTAGGGTTTCATAAGATCGCAAATGGTATAGCTATATGATCAACTTAATTGAACTTTAGATCAAGTTATGATCTTACCAATGCCATGGATGGATGGCGGCTTGGAAGAAGAAAGATCGAAAGGGATCTTCTCCTTAGAAGACACACACTAAGTGATGAAGGCTTCCAACTTGCGCAACTTTTGTGCTAGCAAAATGCCAAGTTGTCCTTCTCGAGTGGTAGGATGATAAGATGATGCTAGGGCCGAGAGTTCTTGTTTTCGTCCTCCCCTTCTCCTCGTCGTGAGTGCAAGCCAAAAACTCTCACTCTCGAATCCAAACCGAAAGGGAGAGAGAGCTCATCAAATGAAAGAAACGGTTACCATTTAATGTGTAACCCCCTTCATTAAAGCCCCCTTAATTCCTTGCGTTCACCCTAAGTGAACCAACCGAAAACATCTCTTAAATTGAACCATGCGTTCACCCTAGTGAACCGGTTCAATTAGGTTTGGTTCAAAGACCAATTAACCCAAGCCACTTGGTCTAGATCATATTAACCCCTAAGGTTTCAGATCTAACCGTTCATCTCTCGATGCTCCTGATCTCACCGATCTAGCATCTGCTCTCTCGATCGAAGCTTACCGATCTAAAGCCCTAATCAATCAAACATGATCAGGCTAGATCTCACTTACAATCAGAGTTTAAATCCCTTTAAACTGAACCCAAATAATTCAGTCCACACGATCTGACTTAAAGAAAGCCATATCACCAAATTGTGTGACCCTGAGGGTTTCCTTTAAATGTCGGTAACGATAACTTACGTTATCACGATCAGTGAGGGGTATCTAGCAACACATCACTGTCTCCCGATATAAAGGAAAGAGTCTTCCAAGACTACACCCAACCCATAGCACAAGTGTGATTCAGTTTCACTAGGCATACAAGTGTCCTTTGCCACTGGATGTTCTTATTGGACAAGCGGGTCAAGCTTGTAACTCCAATACGATGAGCATGACTAGATCAGATGAACATAGTCATCTGGGTATGGCCATACACTATCTCAATCATCTCATATAGGGGGGCCCTTTAGAACATCACACTCCTTGAACAAGGAGACGGCAATCCTATATCTATCACTAGTGTCCTAACCTGACTCATGATCATTATCCAAGATAGTCTATAATCATTATCTTTCAAATGATATTGAACTACCTCAAAATAATGACATTCATCATTTAGAAACACAAGTGATCTCAAGTCAAAGGACATGTGCCACTTGTTGCTTACAAGGATCATTCACATTGTGACAAGCAATTGAATATCCTAGTAGGGTCTGTCCAGTACATCCAATGCACCCATGAGTCTTCATCTTATTCCATGCTCGAAGCATCCTATAAGATTAGCACACATATTAGTCTCAATCATATCAAGGCTGTCTCATGTTCACCAAGATATCTCGACTAAGGACTTATAGCCTGTCAGCCTAGCTGAACAGCTTTGAGACATTATTCAGAAGTACTCTCATTACAGCAGACAAGGTAACAAACTGAATAATAACCATGCCTTTATAAACTTAAGAGTTTATTACATGACACTTATACAATCCCAAGGCCTCAAACATTAGCCTTAAGGGCATACCCCAACAATCTCCCACTTGCACTTAATCTAATGGTTGAGAAATCTCAAACCCATATTATTACAGTGCTTCTCATGCTTCTGCTGCGCCAGAGGCTTGGTAAGCGGGTCTGCCAGATTGTCATCTGTATGAACCTTGCATATTTTGATCTCGCCTCGATCAATGATCTCCCGGATCAAGTGAAACCGTCTCTGTATGTGCTTGGACTTCTGGTGCGACCGTGGTTCCTTTGCTTGTGCGATGGCTCCAGTGTTATCACAGAAGATAACCAAAGGATCTGCACTCGAAGGAACAACACCAAGTTCTCTCACGAACTTACGAATCCACACTGCCTCCTTGGATGCTTCCGAGGCTGCAACATACTCGGCTTCTGTTGTGGAATCAGCAACAGTTGACTGTTTGAAACTCTTCCACACCACAGCACCTCCATTCAAGCTAAAAACATAGCCTGATTGCGATCGGAAATCATCCTGGTCCATCTGGAACGAAGCGTCAGTATATCCCTCTATACTAAGTTCTTCCTGACCACCATATATCAAGAACATATCTTTGGTCCTCCGCAGATATTTTATAATGTTCTTGACTGCAATCCAGTGCGCCAAACTTGGATTACTTTGGAATCGACTGGTCACGCTTAACCCGTAAGCGACGTCTGGGCGAGTACACAACATCGCATACATAATGGACCCAATAGCCGAAGCATAAGGCGTATTGTCCATTTCATCTTTCTCAGTCTGTGTTTGTGGACACTGACTCTTCGAAAGATTCAGACCATGTCTGACTGGAAGATATCCACGTTTAGAATTCTCTAAATGGAATCTCTCCAGGACCTTATCGATGTAAGTACTCTGGCACAGCCCGAGAAGCCTCTTAGATCTATCCCGGTAGATCTTCACACCTAACACATAGGCTGCTTCTCCTAGATCTTTCATCTGGAAACATTTTCCTAACCATGCTTTAACAGCATGCAGTTCAGGAATATCATTTCCAATGATCAAGATATCATCGACGTAGAGGATTAGGAATGTAATTACGCTCCCACTAAACCTCTTATATACACACGGGTCATCCTCGTTCTTGATGAAACCAAACTCAGAGATTGATTCATCAAAACGAATATTCCAGCTTCTAGATGCTTGTTTCAATCCATAAATGGATTTCTTTAACTTGCATATTTTATGACGATCTGCTGGATTAGTGAAACCTTCAGGTTGTGTCATATACACATCCTCATCCAGATTTCCATTAAGGAAAGCTGTCTTCACATCCATCTGCCAGATCTCATAATCATAATATGCAGCTATCGCGAAAAGAATCCGAATAGACTTAAACATGGCTACAGGTGAGAAAGTTTCATCATAATCTATCCCGTAGATTTGTTTGAAACCTTTCGCAACTAGCCTGCCTTTATAGGTAACCACGTTACCATCCATGTCAATCTTCTTCTTGAAGATCCATTTACAGCCTATAGGGATTACTCCCGGAGGCGGATCAACCAAATCCCAGACTTGGTTATCTGACATGGAGTCCATCTCGGCTCGCATAGCATCAAGCCATCTAGCTGACTCCGGTCCACTGACCGCATCCGCATAGGTGAGGGGTTCATCATTATCAATGATGTAGACTCCGTCATAGCGCTCAGGCTGTCGACGGATCCTTCCCGATCTTCGCGGTTCCCGTGATATCTGAGCCTCAGGTTGTTCAATAACCTGATCCACTGGCTCAGGCTCATCCAACTGAGCTTGACTAATTTGTCCTTCCTCTGGAATCTCATCCAGCTTTATTTCTCTCCCACTGGCCTCTTGCAGAAGAAATTCCTTCTCAAGAAATATGGCCGTCCGAGCAACAAAAACCTTGTTCTCTTTGGGATCGTAGAAATAATAACCCTTAGTTTCCTTAGGGTAACCGACAAAGATACATTTGTCAGATCTGCTCTCTAGTTTCCCAGAGGCGAGCTTTTTGACATAAGCCTCGCAACCCCAGATCCTGATAAATGTCAAGCTAGGCTGTTTCCCATACCATAACTCGTATGGCGTTTTAGAAACTGCCTTGGATGGCACTCGGTTTAGTACCTTTGCAGCTGTTTCCAGTGCAAAACCCCAAAAGGAGTATGGAAGTGTAGCCTGACTCATTATAGAACGAACCATATCAAGTAACGTTCTATTTCTCCTCTCGGACACACCATTCCATTGCGGTGTTCCTGGCGGAGTGAGCTGTGAGATAATCCCACACTCTTTCAGATAGTCAGTAAACGCATGACTTAGGTATTCTCCACCTCGATCAGAACGAAGTGCCTTGATATTTCGGCCTAACTGATTTTGTACTTCATTCTTGAACTCTTTGAACTTGTCAAAAGATTCACTTTTATGTCTCATTAAATAGACATACCCATACCTACTGAAATCATCAGTAAAGGTAATGAAGTACTGATAGCCACCTCTGGCATGTTTACTAAATGGCCCACACACATCACTGTGTATAAGGTCAAGTAAACCTGAAGCCCTTTGACCTTTCTTAGAAAAAGGTGACTTCGTCATTTTACCCTTTAAACAAGCTTTGCATGTATCAATCTCCTTATAGGAGAATGATCCCAGCAGTCCATGATCATGCAACCGCTTAATGCGCTTCTCGTTTATATGGCCTAAACGACTATGCCATAGCAAGGTGCTGTCATCAGCATACTTGGCTTTCTTATTATCAATGTTTTGTATAGAATATTCCATGTCCAACATGAATAACCCATTGTTGATTGAACCAGTTGCATACACAATATTATCATAAGATAAAACACACTTTGAAATCTTGCATTCAAAGGCAAATCCTTTCCTGACAAGAGCAGGAATAGAGATAATATTCTTGGTAATACTGGGTACAAAATAACAATTGTTTAATTCTAATACAATGCCAGATGGTAAAGAAATGAAATAGTCTCCTACAGCAACAGCAGCAACCCGTGCCCCGTTTCCAACGCGTAGGTCTACCTCATGCTGTCCCACCTGTCTTCTTCTCTTGAGTTCCTGTACATTTGAACAAATGTGAACTCCACATGCAGTGTCCAACACCCATGAAATAGAAGAAGAAGATAACATGACCTCAGTCACATATATACCTGAGCCAGAAGCGATGCTTCCCCTCTTATCTCCTTGGAGCGCTTTACAGTCCTTTTTCCAGTGACCCAGCTGGCCACAGTGGAAACACCTGTTGTCCTTCGACCGCTTCACCTTCTGTTTCAGTGCCTTGCTGTAGTTTTTGACAGGGGCCTTGCCCTTCTTCCCCTTCTTCTTGTTCCTTGAAGGAACCATTAAGACAGAGGTTGAAGGCTTTCCCTTCAGAGTTTCCTCAGTTGTCAAGAGCATATTCAGCAGCTTTGCCGGCGTGCAATCGATTTTGTTCATATTAAAATTAATGATGAACGCATCGAAAGAGGGCGGGAGAGACTGCAGAATAATATCAACAGCAAGCTCCTGGTTGACGGTATGCCCCAGTTTCTCCAGAGCCTCCTTGTGCCCAATCATCTTGAGCACGTGAGCTCCCACTGGGCTCCCCTCAGCCAGTTTGCTCTGAAAGAAGAGCTTTGTCAGATTATAGCGTTCTGTCCTCGCCTGGGCAGCATACAGCATCTTGAGGTTCTCTATAATCTCTATAGCCGACATATCCTCATGCTGACGCTGCAGCGGTGGCGTCATAGACGCTAGCATCAGGCAAGCGACATCAATGCTATCATTGACGTGCTTTTCATAGGCATCCCGAACCGCCCTTGCGGCGTTCGGAGCGGGCTGCGGCGGTATCGCCGTCTCGAGGACATACAGTTTCCTCTCTGCCTTAAGAACGATCTTAAGGTGTCCAAACCAGTCAGAGAAGTTTGGCCCAGCAAACTTCTCCCTTTCCAGTAGGGATCGCACATTGAAGCTCATGGTGTTCGTTGCTGCAGGAATCTACAACAAGCAAGAACAGCAAGGTCAGTATCAATGTTCAGAATCATTCCAGGACTTAAGAAAGATTCTTTTCTCACTATTTTATCTGACTGAAAAATCCAGTAAACAGTCCGAAAGAGTAACACTCTTTTAGTGAGATGGGATCCAGATTTCATACTTGGTCTCCGCGTCCCGCTCAGGCGAGATAAGATGCACAGAGAGGACAAGCACTAATTTCTGGTAGGCTGTCCCAGCCAATCGCCAACCCGTGCGATTCCCGTTCATCTGGGCAATCCAGCAGACTGTGCCAACTGAGTTGGTACAACACAGTCTCTGATCCCTCAGATGGCTGCCTCCATGTGCTACCATATGCGCCACATATGTAGCCTACATGGTCAAGCTGACCTGACCTACTCCCTGGACCACCACGTGCTATGCTGAGCAACGAGAAGGGATAAATCCCTACTCTGTAACACGCAGGTGTAATCCCGCACCGTCTAAAGATAGATGGACGTGCCCACTGAGTGGGTTCAACACGGCTCCAACGATAGTCAGAACAGTGAGGTTTCGCGTCAGAAGGCATTACGTGCTTGATATATTAGCGTTGGATTTTAACGGTCTTTTATCTTCTTTACTATCATACAAGTCCTATGGTGATAGCAGAAGATAAACACATGCAATTCTAATTATTTAAGCAATAAATAGAAAGCATGATCTTATGTGGTAAAAGCCCATGAACCCTAGTAAGACCTTAATTTTACTTAAGTCTTCACTTGAGCTCATTTGCATCTCATCTGGTCCAACCCAGGCCCCTAGCGCCAAGAGCACCTCAGGTGCGCCACCAGCTGAATGCCCCCTTTTGGATGTGTGCCTTTGTGCTCTTGTCTAATCAAATACAATTTGATCTATCTAGACAAGTTTGACTCGCAGGTCAATTATACATTATAAATTAAGTACAAATGTGATTCGCAGATCACAAAATAATTTACAAGTTTGATTCCAGGCTCGCAGGCCCCAGCACAGCACACATTTAACATGGGCAGCCCACATAAGAATAAATAGACAAGCATCATGGCATCAATCATCATGTGATCCAATCAAGAAATTAAATTTTTGAAAACCCCATAGGCATCAATATTAATTTCCTTATGTGCCCTACAACCTTACAATGGTCCATTGATAGGGATCCACTCATCCATCTAGTTAGATCCTGTGCCCTTGCATGCACCGAGTCCTAACTGACCCGAATTGACCTAATGGTCAACCATGCATGCGCCAAGGGCTGAACCACCTTCAAGAGTTTTGGCAAGCGGGTGTGACCCCGGGCCTAACTCAAGAGTGTTCATTGGTTGTCTCAACCAGACCTCGCTACACACCTTTGATGCAGTCAACCTATAGCCACCTCATGCTTGCGCACAGGTGCTATCTGGTCAACCCATCTAGGCTGTCAGATGGTCTGATCAGACTAGTTTGATCCATTCTAGATGAAGCTTTCAACCCTATCAACCCATCTAAGGGTTTATAGCAAGGGCTTAGATCTAAGTATGCGCGCAAGTTCATTGAGTTTTTAAGAAAAACTATAACATGCAATAAGCGCAACTATGTAAGCAACAAACATGCGCCAACATATGTTAACCTCATACATGCGCCACAATAAACTACATACAACTAGCACTTTCGCATGATGAGAAAACTTAGATCTAACATGGAACACAATACATTAAGCAATCATAAGCATCATACCGAAACCAAACATGCTCTGATACCAATTGCAGGAATCCCCTTCAAGGGGGAGCGAGAAAACCCTAAGGTAAGAACCCCTTTCGAGAGGGGGGCGCATTCAAAACTTTGATAGCGGAAGCATAGACTTTTAGGGTTTCATAAGATCGCAAATGGTATAGCTATATGATCAACTTAATTGAACTTTAGATCAAGTTATGATCTTACCAATGCCATGGATGGATGGCGGCTTGGAAGAAGAAAGATCGAAAGGGATCTTCTCCTTAGAAGACACACACTAAGTGATGAAGGCTTCCAACTTGCGCAACTTTTGTGCTAGCAAAATGCCAAGTTGTCCTTCTCGAGTGGTAGGATGATAAGATGATGCTAGGGCCGAGAGTTCTTGTTTTCGTCCTCCCCTTCTCCTCGTCGTGAGTGCAAGCCAAAAACTCTCACTCTCGAATCCAAACCGAAAGGGAGAGAGAGCTCATCAAATGAAAGAAACGGTTACCATTTAATGTGTAACCCCCTTCATTAAAGCCCCCTTAATTCCTTGCGTTCACCCTAAGTGAACCAACCGAAAACATCTCTTAAATTGAACCATGCGTTCACCCTAGTGAACCGGTTCAATTAGGTTTGGTTCAAAGACCAATTAACCCAAGCCACTTGGTCTAGATCATATTAACCCCTAAGGTTTCAGATCTAACCGTTCATCTCTCGATGCTCCTGATCTCACCGATCTAGCATCTGCTCTCTCGATCGAAGCTTACCGATCTAAAGCCCTAATCAATCAAACATGATCAGGCTAGATCTCACTTACAATCAGAGTTTAAATCCCTTTAAACTGAACCCAAATAATTCAGTCCACACGATCTGACTTAAAGAAAGCCATATCACCAAATTGTGTGACCCTGAGGGTTTCCTTTAAATGTCGGTAACGATAACTTACGTTATCACGATCAGTGAGGGGTATCTAGCAACACATCACTGTCTCCCGATATAAAGGAAAGAGTCTTCCAAGACTACACCCAACCCATAGCACAAGTGTGATTCAGTTTCACTAGGCATACAAGTGTCCTTTGCCACTGGATGTTCTTATTGGACAAGCGGGTCAAGCTTGTAACTCCAATACGATGAGCATGACTAGATCAGATGAACATAGTCATCTGGGTATGGCCATACACTATCTCAATCATCTCATATAGGGGGGCCCTTTAGAACATCACACTCCTTGAACAAGGAGACGGCAATCCTATATCTATCACTAGTGTCCTAACCTGACTCATGATCATTATCCAAGATAGTCTATAATCATTATCTTTCAAATGATATTGAACTACCTCAAAATAATGACATTCATCATTTAGAAACACAAGTGATCTCAAGTCAAAGGACATGTGCCACTTGTTGCTTACAAGGATCATTCACATTGTGACAAGCAATTGAATATCCTAGTAGGGTCTGTCCAGTACATCCAATGCACCCATGAGTCTTCATCTTATTCCATGCTCGAAGCATCCTATAAGATTAGCACACATATTAGTCTCAATCATATCAAGGCTGTCTCATGTTCACCAAGATATCTCGACTAAGGACTTATAGCCTGTCAGCCTAGCTGAACAGCTTTGAGACATTATTCAGAAGTACTCTCATTACAGCAGACAAGGTAACAAACTGAATAATAACCATGCCTTTATAAACTTAAGAGTTTATTACATGACACTTATACAATCCCAAGGCCTCAAACATTAGCCTTAAGGGCATACCCCAACAATCTCCCACTTGCACTTAATCTAATGGTTGAGAAATCTCAAACCCATATTATTACAGTGCTTCTCATGCTTCTGCTGCGCCAGAGGCTTGGTAAGCGGGTCTGCCAGATTGTCATCTGTATGAACCTTGCATATTTTGATCTCGCCTCGATCAATGATCTCCCGGATCAAGTGAAACCGTCTCTGTATGTGCTTGGACTTCTGGTGCGACCGTGGTTCCTTTGCTTGTGCGATGGCTCCAGTGTTATCACAGAAGATAACCAAAGGATCTGCACTCGAAGGAACAACACCAAGTTCTCTCACGAACTTACGAATCCACACTGCCTCCTTGGATGCTTCCGAGGCTGCAACATACTCGGCTTCTGTTGTGGAATCAGCAACAGTTGACTGTTTGAAACTCTTCCACACCACAGCACCTCCATTCAAGCTAAAAACATAGCCTGATTGCGATCGGAAATCATCCTGGTCCGTCTGGAACGAAGCGTCAGTATATCCCTCTATACTAAGTTCTTCCTGACCACCATATATCAAGAACATATCTTTGGTCCTCCGCAGATATTTTATAATGTTCTTGACTGCAATCCAGTGCGCCAAACCTGGATTACTTTGGAATCGACTGGTCACGCTTAACCCGTAAGCGACGTCTGGGCGAGTACACAACATCGCATACATAATGGACCCAATAGCCGAAGCATAAGGCGTATTGTCCATTTCATCTTTCTCAGTCTGTGTTTGTGGACACTGACTCTTCGAAAGATTCAGACCATGTCTGACTGGAAGATATCCACGTTTAGAATTCTCTAAATGGAATCTCTCCAGGACCTTATCGATGTAAGTACTCTGGCACAGCCCGAGAAGCCTCTTAGATCTATCCCGGTAGATCTTCACACCTAACACATAGGCTGCTTCTCCTAGATCTTTCATCTGGAAACATTTTCCTAACCATGCTTTAACAGCATGCAGTTCAGGAATATCATTTCCAATGATCAAGATATCATCGACGTAGAGGATTAGGAATGTAATTACGCTCCCACTAAACCTCTTATATACACACGGGTCATCCTCATTCTTGATGAAACCAAACTCAGAGATTGATTCATCAAAACGAATATTCCAGCTTCTAGATGCTTGTTTCAATCCATAAATGGATTTCTTTAACTTGCATATTTTATGACGATCTGCTGGATTAGTGAAACCTTCAGGTTGTGTCATATACACATCCTCATCCAGATTTCCATTAAGGAAAGCTGTCTTCACATCCATCTGCCAGATCTCATAATCATAATATGCAGCTATCGCGAAAAGAATCCGAATAGACTTAAACATGGCTACAGGTGAGAAAGTTTCATCATAATCTATCCCGTAGATTTGTTTGAAACCTTTCGCAACTAGCCTGCCTTTATAGGTATCCACGTTACCATCCATGTCAATCTTCTTCTTGAAGATCCATTTACAGCCTATAGGGATTACTCCCGGAGGCGGATCAACCAAATCCCAGACTTGGTTATCTGACATGGAGTCCATCTCGGCTCGCATAGCATCAAGCCATCTAGCTGACTCCGGTCCACTGACCGCATCCGCATAGGTGAGGGGTTCATCATTATCAATGATGTAGACTCCGTCATAGCGCTCAGGCTGTCGACGGATCCTTCCCGATCTTCGCGGTTCCCGTGATATCTGAGCCTCAGGTTGTTCAATAACCTGATCCACTGGCTCAGGCTCATCCAACTGAGCTTGACTACTTTGTCCTTCCTCTGGAATCTCATCCAGCTTTATTTCTCTCCCACTGGCCTCTTGCAGAAGAAATTCCTTCTCAAGAAATATGGCCGTCCGAGCAACAAAAACCTTGTTCTCTTTGGGATCGTAGAAATAATAACCCTTAGTTTCCTTAGGGTAACCGACAAAGATACATTTGTCAGATCTGCTCTCTAGTTTCCCAGAGGCGAGCTTTTTGACATAAGCCTCGCAACCCCAGATCCTGATAAATGTCAAGCTAGGCTGTTTCCCATACCATAACTCGTATGGCGTTTTAGAAACTGCCTTGGATGGCACTCGGTTTAGTACCTTTGCAGCTGTTTCCAGTGCAAAACCCCAAAAGGAGTATGGAAGTGTAGCCTGACTCATCATAGAACGAACCATATCAAGTAACGTTCTATTTCTCCTCTCGGACACACCATTCCATTGCGGTGTTCCTGGCGGAGTGAGCTGTGAGATAATCCCACACTCTTTCAGATAGTCAGTAAACGCATGACTTAGGTATTCTCCACCTCGATCAGAACGAAGTGCCTTGATATTTCGACCTAACTGATTTTGTACTTCATTCTTGAACTCTTTGAACTTGTCAAAAGATTCACTTTTATGTCTCATTAAATAGACATACCCATACCTACTGAAATCATCAGTAAAGGTAATGAAGTACTGATAGCCACCTCTGGCATGTTTACTAAATGGCCCACACACATCACTGTGTATAAGGTCAAGTAAACCTGAAGCCCTTTGACCTTTCTTAGAAAAAGGTGACTTCGTCATTTTACCCTTTAAACAAGCTTTGCATGTATCAATCTCCTTATAGGAGAATGATCCCAGCAGTCCATGATCATGCAACCGCTTAATGCGCTTCTCGTTTATATGGCCTAAACGACTATGCCATAGCAAGGTGCTGTCATCAGCATACTTGGCTTTCTTATTATCAATGTTTTGTATAGAATATTCCATGTCCAACATGAATAACCCATTGTTGATTGAACCAGTTGCATACACAATATTATCATAAGATAAAACACACTTTGAAATCTTGCATTCAAAGGCAAATCCTTTCCTGACAAGAGCAGGAATAGAGATAATATTCTTGGTAATACTAGGTACAAAATAACAATTGTTTAATTCTAATACAATGCCAGATGGTAAAGAAATGAAATAGTCTCCTACAGCAACAGCAGCAACCCGTGCCCCATTTCCAACGCGTAGGTCTACCTCATGCTGTCCCACCTGTCTTCTTCTCTTGAGTTCCTGTACATTTGAACAAATGTGAACTCCACATGCAGTGTCCAACACCCATGAAATAGAAGAAGAAGATAACATGACCTCAGTCACATATATACCTGAGCCAGAAGCGATGCTTCCCCTCTTATCTCCTTGGAGCGCTTTACAGTCCTTTTTCCAGTGACCCAGCTGGCCACAGTGGAAACACCTATTGTCCTTCGACCGCTTCACCTTCTGTTTCAGTGCCTTGCTGTAGTTCTTGACAGGGGCCTTGCCCTTCTTCCCCTTCTTCTTGTTCCTTGAAGGAACCATTAAGACAGAGGTTGAAGGCTTTCCCTTCAGAGTTTCCTCAGTTGTCAAGAGCATATTCAGCAGCTCTGCCGGCGTGCAATCGATTTTGTTCATATTAAAATTAATGATGAACGCATCGAAAGAGGGCGGGAGAGACTGCAGAATAATATCAACAGCAAGCTCCTGGTTGACGGTATGCCCCAGTTTCTCCAGAGCCTCCTTGTGCCCAATCATCTTGAGCACGTGAGCTCCCACTGGGCTCCCCTCAGCCAGTTTGCTCTGAAAGAAGAGCTTTGTCAGATTATAGCGTTCTGTCCTCGCCTGTGCAGCATACAGCATCTTGAGGTTCGCTATAATCTCTATAGCCGACATATCCTCATGCTGACGCTGCAGCGGTGGCGTCATAGACGCTAGCATCAGGCAAGCGACATCAATGCTATCATTGACGTGCTTTTCATAGGCATCCCGAACCGCCCTTGCGGCGTTCGGAGCGGGCTGCGGCGGTATCGCCGTCTCGAGGACATACAGTTTCCTCTCTGCCTTAAGAACGATCTTAAGGTGTCCAAACCAGTCAGAGAAGTTTGGCCCAGCAAACTTCTCCCTTTCCAGTAGGGATCGCACATTGAAGCTCATGGTGTTCGTTGCTGCAGGAATGTAAGATCCAAGGATCTTAAGTCCTGGTAAGCATTATTTTCTATGATAAATTATGATAAATTATTTGGATTTAAATAAAATCATTAGCTGTGATATTGTATTATGATTTAAATAAAATTGTTGGGTGCTAATTAATTGGCTAATTGATTGTTAATTTGTAATTAATTGATTTGAGGTTATTTGGTTGTTAATTTATTGTAAATTAATTAGAGATTATTTATTTGTTTATTGACTGTTAATTTATGATAAATTATCATTGGTTGTTTGTGATAAATTAATTAGGATTTTGGGTTGCAAATTTTAAGTTAATTAATTAGACCTTATTGGTTAATTAATTATACTCTATTGGATAATTAAATCCTTATTGGATGTTAGTTAGATCCTTAATGGATTTTCGTTAAGTGATTGGTTAATGGTTAAGTTAATTAAATAATTAGTTAATTATGAGATATTGGGTTATTGGGTTTAAAATTCGAAATTATTAGTTAAATGGGTTAAACCCTATTGGAATAAATTGGTTATTGGGTTTAAAATTTTAAAACCCAAAGTTTAGGTGATAATATCGATTAGGGTGAGATTAGTGGCGATTTTGGAGTCTTGAGAAAATTGAGGTGGCGGCTTGAAAGAACTTGGCGACTCTTGGAAAGCTTGGAGGCGATTTTTTTTTTGGTGTTTCTTCTTCATCTTCTTCCTCTTGGCGATCTTCTTGAAGTGAAGAAATTTCCTTGGTGAGTCTTGGAGATCCTTTGGGCGACCCCAAGGCTTTGGACGAAATTTTGGAAGGGTTTTCATCCTTGTGTTCACGGTTTAAGAGGTGAGTGGAGTGTTTTTTTGATTTCTAGTAATTTGGTTGTATTAATTGATGCATGATATTGATTAGAAATTTGATCATGCTAAATCGAAATTCAAGATTTCACCATGTTAAATACCGAATTTAAGATCTTCTTATTTTGATGAAAAACCGAAATTTTTACAATGGTAGAACTTCTTATTTTGATGAAAAACCGAATTTATGCAAAGGTATATATATAACATGAAAAAACCGAAAGTTTAATGGATGTATATCTCATGTGAAGAATCGAAAATGGCAAGGAGATATTTATAATGAAAACCTAATTTATTCATGATGATTCTTGTTAACTAAGGGTTTGATTTAAGTTGGAAATTTTATCATGCTAACAATGGAATTAAGATGTATTTTTGTGGAAACCGAAATTTGGCAAATGGGTGTATATTTTGAAAACCGAAATTTTGATGATTTTATTTATGAAATCCGAAAGTTAGCAACATGAAAATTAAGGTATTCTTTTATGGAATTTAGGAGGTTTTAAATCAATGATTTTGAGCATGAGATTGATGTTAACTAAGGTTTAAAATTTAGTAAATAATATGTTATGTTAACCGTGGATCACATGTAGTAATTAATATGAATACATGATTTTTATGTCAATTTTTGGATGCTTGTTAAATGCAAATCATGAATATTCCTTTATGTGTATTTATGGATTGTGTGATAAATTGTGGTAATTTGTATGTATTACATTTTATGTTGATTTTATGATGAATGCTTGTTGTAATTTTATGTTTCTTTATGAGTGTAGCATGTACCCTTGTTTGAGAAGAATTGGGTGATAACATAGCAAGATTACACTGAACTAATCAGCATGAAATATAAGGACTACACTATGTGATCTTCATTATGTGATTCTTTGATAATTATGTGGGGTTGTGTTTTTGGAAAATTATGTGGTCATGTGATGGTTAGGACTAAGGCTAGGTGTGACTATGAACTCAAGGGGATAGTTCTTATGTGATATGTGAAGGGTTTGAATTTCAGCCCTGTACTGTGATATGTGAGGGGGTTGATGTTCAACCTGCCTATTATGATTATTGTGATGGGGGTTGAAGTTCAGCCTGTCCGATGTGATTTTTGTGATGGCTATCCTAGAGTCAAGTTGACACTTAGGAGTCCACCTTTGTGAAATATGTCCACCTATGTGAAATTATGAAATAAGATATGTGTGTTGTCCAGTAGGAACCTTTTGGGAGAACGGGTTTTGACCCAAAGTGCCATGTCTTGGTCGGACAGGGGCCACCTCTTGATGTCATTACTCTTTTATGTGTTGGGAATGATATAAGACCCAAAGTGCCATGTCTTGGTCAGACAGGGGCCACCTCTTGATGTCATCATTCTCGTTTTATGTTATGGCGTGATAGACCAGCGTGCCACGTCGTGACCTGACGGGGGCCACCTCCTGATTCTATTCTCGTTTTATGTTATGGCGTGATAGACCAGCGTGCCACGTCGTGACCTGACGGGGGCCACCTCCTGATTCTATTCTCGTTTTATGTTATGGCGTGATAGACCAGCGTGCCACGTCGTGACCTGACGGGGGCCACCTCCTGATTCTATTCACTGTCCATGTTTATGTGTTGCACGAGATTTTGCAGCTCCCAGTGCTTTGGCCAAGCCGGGTTAGACCATATTGGTCACTTTGTGAATATGCTGGACAACTAGGTTAATTAAGTATGGTGTGTTTAGTTGGTTTAGAATATGTGTGTTCGGTTGGTTTAGTGTATAACTCTAGAACCTGAGGTTATTATATGTTGGTGTGTATATTTTTGGCTGCTTATATGATTTTTGCATCGAATTTGTTATTATGTGTTGACATGATATCCTGTTAAAGATTTTTAAAATAATCTGCATGTGTTTTTGAGAGTATGTTATGGATGGTCAATTAGACTATCCACTCACTGGGCTGTGTAGCTCACCCCTCACTATTTTCAGGTGTAGAGCAGGGGCGCAGTTAGCATTATAGGGATGCTGTGAATTATGCTTAATGTATTTATGCTTATGATGCCGGTTGTGGCTAAACTCTATGAATTATGTGAACCATGTGATGTGAACTATGTGAATTTGTGTTGCCAAATCGTGGCAGTTAACTGAGTTGGATTTTTGTGTCACCGCGGGCTTCGGCCTGGTTTCGGTGTTTGGTATTAGTTTATAAAATCGATTTTGTGGATTTGTTTTGAAACTGAAGTTGATGTGTATTTTTGCAATCGGTTTTGATACAACTGTAACGTGCATATGTCTAGTGCACGTATTGCGTGGTGGCAGGTACCTTTATGTGATTTATGAGATTTGTGCTTTGAAGATTTTATGGGTTATGAATTATGAAAATTTTCAGATCGTGTTTTCTTGAACTCGGTTTTACCTAGCATTTGATCGATCTTATATGAAACATCCTATTACCTTTGTGATTGTGTTATTCATTTGGGGTTAAGAATGTGGGATGTTACAGAATGGTATCAGAGCAGTTGGCTAGCTAAAACTTAGTTTGGGGAAAACATGTTTGTGTATTGCTAGACACCTAATAGGTTATGTTGTTTTCCTGACTATGATATGTGTGTGACTATGATTTGTACGTGTAGGAATCTGAATTTAAGATGGTGCGAACCAGAGGTAATGCTAGTGATGAGGGCGAGCAGACCCCGAACCTCACTAGAACTATTGAGGCCTTGACTGGCATGGTACAGCAACAAGGTGCCATGATTGAGAGGCAAGCTCAGATGCTGCAGCAGCAGCAGACTCAGCACCAAGAAGCACAACATCAGCTTTTGCAGCAGCTGACTCAAGAGAGACCCCAGACTACTACTCGGGCAGTGGGGGATGACTCTGAGGAGGGTGCTCACAGGCGCTATGCTTCACTTGTGAGTGAATTTCAGAAACTGGGTCCTAGCTCATTTTATGGGGGCTCAGAATCCAGTACTGCTGAGAACTGGCAGTTGGTCTTGGAAAAGATTTTCCAAGTTATGCGCTGCTCAGATGAGGATAAGCTATGTTTGTCCACCTATATGATGCGTGGCGACGCAGATGAGTGGTGGAAAGGAGTTGTGAGACTAGCAGCGGAAAGGCAGGAAACAGTGGATTGGCCTTACTTCCTATCTCAATTTAATGAGAAATATTTTCCAGATAGCTTGGTAGAGGACCGAGAGGTGGCTTTTATTCATCTGGAGCAGGGTGATATGACAGTGGACCAGTATGAGCTACAGTTCACGAAATTGGGAAAGTATGCTCCTCACCTGATAAACACTGAAAAGAGGAGAGCTACCAAGTTTCTGAGAGGTCTCAGATGGGATATTCGAGAGCAGGTTGGTGCTCAGCACTTGGAGACCTATGTGGAGACAGTTGGGCGAGCACGCACTATAGAGAGGTATATATCTGAGAGGAGTTCTCATGCTACGGTGACTGTAGTTCCTGCAGCTGAGGCGGCGGTTCCTCAGTATGGCAGTGGCGGCAAGGGTAAGAAGTACCCTAGGCATAAAGATTATAAGAAGAGCAGGTATAAGCCTTACTCCTACAAGGCACCGCAGCAGTCCAGGGATGCACCACAGCAGTTCAGGGATGCCAGGGACGTGAGAACCAATGTCACAGAGGACCGGACTTGTAGTTATTGTGGGCTCAGGGGACATCTAATGAAAGATTGTCATAGGAAGAATGGCGTGTGCTTCAAATGTAAGAAACCTGGGCACATGGCCAGGGACTGCAAGGAGCCTGAGATGCAGCCTAGAGGCGCAGATAAGCCTACAGTCCAGACTAGAGTTTATGCTGTGGCTGAGAAGGATACACGAGCTTCCCGATCCGTTGTGGAAGGTACATTATTTGTATTTGATCAGTTAGCTCGCATATTATTTGACCCTGGTGCAAATTTATCTTTTGTATCTGTTAAGTTTGCTGCATGTTTACCTGTTGTACCTAAGATGCTAGATTATGCTGTGTCTGTTAGTACTCCTTTGGGAAAGTCATTGTCTACAGACACTGTTTGTGCTGACTGTGTAGTACATGTAGAGGGTTATGAGTTTTTGGTAGATCTAATCCTTTTAGACATGCAAGATTATGATGTCATCCTAGGAATGGATTGGTTGTCTTCACATCATGCCTCTGTGGATTGCTTTGAGAAAGTGATCACTTTGAATATGCTTGATGGGAATCGGATTTTTGTGAGAGGTCTAGTGTCAGACCAAGGACCACATGTGATATCTTTCCTGCAGGCCAGGAAGTTACTTGCTAGTGGATGCAAGGGTTATCTTGCACATGTTAAGGTGCAGGATGATTCTACTTCTGATCTGACTCAGATGGCGGTGGTGAAAGAATTTCCTGATGTGTTCTCTGAGGAATTTTCAGGTTTGCCACCAGTTAGAGAAGTGGAATTTGGCATTGAGTTGGCGCCAGGTACGGCACCTATCTCCAGAGCTCCTTACCGTATGGCTACTTCAGAGTTGGCCGAACTTAAGAAACAACTGGAGGAATTGTTAGAGAAAGGGTATATTCGGCCTAGTGCTTCACCTTGGGGAGCGCCAGTGTTGTTTGTGAAGAAGAAAGATGGAACCCTGAGGATGTGTATAGACTACAGGCAGTTGAACCAAGTGACTATCAAGAATAAGTATCCTCTTCCCAGAATTGATGATCTATTTGATCAATTACAGGGAGCTACAGTGTTCTCTAAAATTGATCTGAGATCAGGGTATTATCAGCTTAGAGTCAAGGATGAGGATATATTTAAGACTGCTTTCAGGACCAGGTATGGGCATTTCGAATTCTTAGTTATGCCTTTTGGACTGACGAATGCACCTGCTATCTTCATGGATTTGATGAACAGGGTATTCCATGAATTGCTTGACTCTTGTGTGGTGGTCTTTATAGACGATATATTGGTGTACTCTCGGACTACTTCAGATCATGTCAGTGACTTGCGAAGAGTACTGGAGGTTCTGAGGAAGAATCGGTTATATGCCAAGGCTAGTAAGTGTGAGTTCTGGCTAGAGAAGATCAGTTTTCTTGGGCATGTGATTTCTGGTCAGGGGGTGTCTGTGGATCCAGTTAAAGTGCAAGCCATTCTTGATTGGGGAAGACCGACTAGTGCTACTGAGATCAGGAGTTTTCTGGGTTTAGCAGGTTATTACCGGAGATTTGTTGAGGGATTCTCCAAGCTGGCGGGTCCTTTAACTAAATTGACCAGAAAGGAGGCTAAGTTTATTTGGGATGATAAGTGTGAAGAGAGCTTCCAAGAGCTGAAGAGAAGGTTGACTAGTACACCGATCCTCATTATTCCTAGTGATGGGGAAAGGTTTACTGTCTATACAGATGCTTCAGGCAAAGGGTTGGGTTGTGTCTTGATGCAGAAGGGTTCTGTAGTAGCCTATGCTTCGAGACAACTGAAGGAGTATGAATTGAACTACCCTACTCATGATTTAGAGTTGGCGGCCGTAGTCTTTGCATTGAAGATATGGCGTCACTATTTGTTGGGTCAAGAGTTTGATCTGTTCACTGATCACCAGAGTCTCAAGTATATCTTCACTCAGAAGGAGTTGAACATGAGACAGAGAAGATGGATGGAGTTGATCAAAGACTATGACTTCTCCATTCAGTATCAGGCTGGAAAGGCCAATGTGGTGGCGGATGCTCTGAGCAGACATCCAGTTACTTCAGTAGCTGCACTGCGGGTCAGTGAGTGGCAGTTACTGCAGGAGTTCAGAGATCTCAGGATCAGTGTTACTCCTGGAGTTCAGTCGGGTTATGTGGCTTTTCTCAGAGTACAGTCTGCTTTGTTGCAGAAGATCAGAGATCAGCAGTCTGTGGATCCGAGATTAGTTCAGATCAGGGATAGTCTGGTGGATGGCGCAGTCCAGGATTTTAGCCTGTCTGATGATGGTATTCTTCGGTTTCGTGGAAGGGTATGTGTCCCTGAGGAACCGAGCTTGAGGAAAGAAATATTGGAGGACAGCCATAACTCCAAATATTCTCTACATCCTGGCGTGACTAAGATGTATCAGGACCTTAAGAAAAGTTTTTGGTGGCCGGGTATGAAGAAAGAAGTGCTTGATTTTGTCTCTAGGTGTTTGACCTGTCAGACTATAAAGGCTGAACACCAGAAGCCTGGTGGTTTGTTGCAGCCTCTTCCTATTCCTGAGTGGAAGTGGGAATGCATCAGTATGGATTTTGTGTGTGGTTTGCCCAGAACCAGATTGGGTCATGATGCTATTTGGGTGATTGTTGATAGACCTACTAAATCAGCCCATTTTCTCCCGATCAAGATGACTTATTCTTTAGAGAGACTGGCCAGATTGTACATTGATGAGATAGTCAGACTGCATGGAGTGCCTGTTGATATTGTGTCTGATAGGGACTCTCGATTTTTGTCCAGATTTTGGAGGAGTTTACAGGAGGGTTTGGGTACTAAGTTGAGTTTTAGTACAGCATACCATCCTCAGTCTGATGGCCAGACGGAGCGTACTATACAGACTCTAGAGGATTTGTTGAGAGCCTATGTGGTTGATTGGAGTTCTGAGTGGAACCGGGATCTATCTTTGATAGAATTCACTTATAATAATAGTTTCCACTCCAGTATTCAGATGGCTCCTTATGAGGCCTTGTATGGGAGAAGGTGTAGGACTCCCTTGTGTTGGGAGGAAACTGGTGACAGGATGATTTTGAGATCTGAGGCAGTTCAGGAGACTACTGATAAGGTCAGAGAGATTCAGGATAAACTGAAAATTGCTCGGGACAGACAGAAGAGTTATGCTGATGACCGTCGTCGTCCTTTGGAGTTTATGGTAGGAGACCATGTGTTCTTGAAAGTGTCGCCTACTAAGGGTGTTATGAGATTTGGCAAAAAGGGCAAGTTGAGCCCTAGGTTTGTAGGCCCTTTTGATATTGTTGAGAGAGTTGGTCCAGTGGCTTACCGATTGGCTTTACCTCCTGCTATGGATCATGTGCATAATGTATTCCATGTCTCTGCTTTGAGGAAATATTATCCTGATCCATCTCATGTGTTGGAGTTGGAACCTCTTCAGATTCAGAGTGATTTAACCTTTGAGGAAAGACCTCTCCGGATTGTGGGTAGAAAGGATAAAGTTCTGAGGAACAAGACTATACCTTTGGTAAAGGTTATCTGGGGAAATCAATCAGTTGAAGAAGCGACTTGGGAGACTGAAGCTGATATGAGGAAAAATTATGCTTACCTTTTTGATGATATGGATGCTGAGCTTTAGAGGACTAAAGCTTTATAAGGAGGGAGGAATGTAAGATCCAAGGATCTTAAGTCCTGGTAAGCATTATTTTCTATGATAAATTATGATAAATTATTTGGATTTAAATAAAATCATTAGCTGTGATATTGTATTATGATTTAAATAAAATTGTTGGGTGCTAATTAATTGGCTAATTGATTGTTAATTTGTAATTAATTGATTTGAGGTTATTTGGTTGTTAATTTATTGTAAATTAATTAGAGATTATTTATTTGTTTATTGACTGTTAATTTATGATAAATTATCATTGGTTGTTTGTGATAAATTAATTAGGATTTTGGGTTGCAAATTTTAAGTTAATTAATTAGACCTTATTGGTTAATTAATTATACTCTATTGGATAATTAAATCCTTATTGGATGTTAGTTAGATCCTTAATGGATTTTCGTTAAGTGATTGGTTAATGGTTAAGTTAATTAAATAATTAGTTAATTATGAGATATTGGGTTATTGGGTTTAAAATTCGAAATTATTAGTTAAATGGGTTAAACCCTATTGGAATAAATTGGTTATTGGGTTTAAAATTTTAAAACCCAAAGTTTAGGTGATAATATCGATTAGGGTGAGATTAGTGGCGATTTTGGAGTCTTGAGAAAATTGAGGTGGCGGCTTGAAAGAACTTGGCGACTCTTGGAAAGCTTGGAGGCGATTTTTTTTTTGGTGTTTCTTCTTCATCTTCTTCCTCTTGGCGATCTTCTTGAAGTGAAGAAATTTCCTTGGTGAGTCTTGGAGATCCTTTGGGCGACCCCAAGGCTTTGGACGAAATTTTGGAAGGGTTTTCATCCTTGTGTTCACGGTTTAAGAGGTGAGTGGAGTGTTTTTTTGATTTCTAGTAATTTGGTTGTATTAATTGATGCATGAGATTGATTAGAAATTTGATCATGCTAAATCGAAATTCAAGATTTCACCATGTTAAATACCGAATTTAAGATCTTCTTATTTTGATGAAAAACCGAAATTTTTACAATGGTAGAACTTCTTATTTTGATGAAAAACCGAATTTATGCAAAGGTATATATATAACATGAAAAAACCGAAAGTTTAATGGATGTATATCTCATGTGAAGAATCGAAAATGGCAAGGAGATATTTATAATGAAAACCTAATTTATTCATGATGATTCTTGTTAACTAAGGGTTTGATTTAAGTTGGAAATTTTATCATGCTAACAATGGAATTAAGATGTATTTTTGTGGAAACCGAAATTTGGCAAATGGGTGTATATTTTGAAAACCGAAATTTTGATGATTTTATTTATGAAATCCGAAAGTTAGCAACATGAAAATTAAGGTATTCTTTTATGGAATTTAGGAGGTTTTAAATCAATGATTTTGAGCATGAGATTGATGTTAACTAAGGTTTAAAATTTAGTAAATAATATGTTATGTTAACCGTGGATCACATGTAGTAATTAATATGAATACATGATTTTTATGTCAATTTTTGGATGCTTGTTAAATGCAAATCATGAATATTCCTTTATGTGTATTTATGGATTGTGTGATAAATTGTGGTAATTTGTATGTATTACATTTTATGTTGATTTTATGATGAATGCTTGTTGTAATTTTATGTTTCTTTATGAGTGTAGCATGTACCCTTGTTTGAGAAGAATTGGGTGATAACATAGCAAGATTACACTGAACTAATCAGCATGAAATATAAGGACTACACTATGTGATCTTCATTATGTGATTCTTTGATAATTATGTGGGGTTGTGTTTTTGGAAAATTATGTGGTCATGTGATGGTTAGGACTAAGGCTAGGTGTGACTATGAACTCAAGGGGATAGTTCTTATGTGATATGTGAAGGGTTTGAATTTCAGCCCTGTACTGTGATATGTGAGGGGGTTGATGTTCAACCTGCCTATTATGATTATTGTGATGGGGGTTGAAGTTCAGCCTGTCCGATGTGATTTTTGTGATGGCTATCCTAGAGTCAAGTTGACACTTAGGAGTCCACCTTTGTGAAATATGTCCACCTATGTGAAATTATGAAATAAGATATGTGTGTTGTCCAGTAGGAACCTTTTGGGAGAACGGGTTTTGACCCAAAGTGCCATGTCTTGGTCGGACAGGGGCCACCTCTTGATGTCATTACTCTTTTATGTGTTGGGAATGATATAAGACCCAAAGTGCCATGTCTTGGTCAGACAGGGGCCACCTCTTGATGTCATCATTCTCGTTTTATGTTATGGCGTGATAGACCAGCGTGCCACGTCGTGACCTGACGGGGGCCACCTCCTGATTCTATTCTCGTTTTATGTTATGGCGTGATAGACCAGCGTGCCACGTCGTGACCTGACGGGGGCCACCTCCTGATTCTATTCTCGTTTTATGTTATGGCGTGATAGACCAGCGTGCCACGTCGTGACCTGACGGGGGCCACCTCCTGATTCTATTCACTGTCCATGTTTATGTGTTGCACGAGATTTTGCAGCTCCCAGTGCTTTGGCCAAGCCGGGTTAGACCATATTGGTCACTTTGTGAATATGCTGGACAACTAGGTTAATTAAGTATGGTGTGTTTAGTTGGTTTAGAATATGTGTGTTCGGTTGGTTTAGTGTATAACTCTAGAACCTGAGGTTATTATATGTTGGTGTGTATATTTTTGGCTGCTTATATGATTTTTGCATCGAATTTGTTATTATGTGTTGACATGATATCCTGTTAAAGATTTTTAAAATAATCTGCATGTGTTTTTGAGAGTATGTTATGGATGGTCAATTAGACTATCCACTCACTGGGCTGTGTAGCTCACCCCTCACTATTTTCAGGTGTAGAGCAGGGGCGCAGTTAGCATTATAGGGATGCTGTGAATTATGCTTAATGTATTTATGCTTATGATGCCGGTTGTGGCTAAACTCTATGAATTATGTGAACCATGTGATGTGAACTATGTGAATTTGTGTTGCCAAATCGTGGCAGTTAACTGAGTTGGATTTTTGTGACACCGCGGGCTTCGGCCTGGTTTCGGTGTTTGGTATTAGTTTATAAAATCGATTTTGTGGATTTGTTTTGAAACTGAAGTTGATGTGTATTTTTGCAATCGGTTTTGATACAACTGTAACGTGCATATGTCTAGTGCACGTATTGCGTGGTGGCAGGTACCTTTATGTGATTTATGAGATTTGTGCTTTGAAGATTTTATGGGTTATGAATTATGAAAATTTTCAGATCGTGTTTTCTTGAACTCGGTTTTACCTAGCATTTGATCGATCTTATATGAAACATCCTATTACCTTTGTGATTGTGTTATTCATTTGGGGTTAAGAATGTGGGATGTTACAAGGAATCTACAACAAGCAAGAACAGCAAGGTCAGTATCAATGTTCAGAATCATTCCAGGACTTAAGAAAGATTCTTTTCTCACTATTTTATCTGACTGAAAAATCCAGTAAACAGTCCGAAAGAGTAACACTCTTTTAGTGAGATGGGATCCAGATTTCATACTTGGTCTCCGCGTCCCGCTCAGGCGAGATAAGATGCACAGAGAGGACAAGCACTAATTTCTGGTAGGCTGTCCCAGCCAATCGCCAACCCGTGCGATTCCCCTTCATCTGGGCAATCCAGCAGACTGTGCCAACTGAGTTGGTACAACACAGTCTCTGATCCCTCAGATGGCTGCCTCCATGTGCTACCATATGCGCCACATATGTAGCCTACATGGTCAAGCTGACCTGACCTACTCCCTGGACCACCACGTGCTATGCTGAGCAACGAGAAGGGATAAATCCCTACTCTGTAACACGCAGGTGTAATCCCGCACCGTCTGAAGATAGATGGACGTGCCCACTGAGTGGGTTCAACACGGCTCCAACGATAGTCAGAACAGTGAGGTTTCGCGTCAGAAGGCATTACGTGCTTGATATATTAGCGTTGGATTTTAACGGTCTTTTATCTTCTTCACTATCATACAAGTCCTATGGTGATAGCAGAAGATAAACACATGCAATTCTAATTATTTAAGCAATAAATAGAAAGCATGATCTTATGTGGTAAAAGCCCATGAACCCTAGTAAGACCTTAATTTTACTTAAGTCTTCACTTGAGCTCATTTGCATCTCATCTGGTCCAACCCAGGCCCCTAGCGCCAAGAGCACCTCAGGTGCGCCACCAGCTGAATGCCCCCTTTTGGATGTGTGCCTTTGTGCTCTTGTCTAATCAAATACAATTTGATCTATCTAGACAAGTTTGACTCGCAGGTCAATTATACATTATAAATTAAGTACAAATGTGATTCGCAGATCACAAAATAATTTACAAGTTTGATTCCAGGCTCGCAGGCCCCAGCACAGCACACATTTAACATGGGCAGCCCACATAAGAATAAATAGACAAGCATCATGGCATCAATCATCATGTGATCCAATCAAGAAATTAAATTTTTGAAAACCCCATAGGCATCAATATTAATTTCCTTATGTGCCCTACAACCTTACAATGGTCCATTGATAGGGATCCACTCATCCATCTAGTTAGATCCTGTTCCCTTGCATGCACCGAGTCCTAACTGACCCGAATTGACCTAATGGTCAACCATGCATGCGCCAAGGGCTGAACCACCTTCAAGAGTTTTGGCAAGCGGGTGTGACCCCGGGCCTAACTCAAGAGTGTTCATTGGTTGTCTCAACCAGACCTCGCTACACACCTTTGATGCAGTCAACCTATAGCCACCTCATGCTTGCGCACAGGTGCTATCTGGTCAACCCATCTAGGCTGTCAGATGGTCTGATCAGACTAGTTTGATCCATTCTAGATGAAGCTTTCAACCCTATCAACCCATCTAAGGGTTTATAGCAAGGGCTTAGATCTAAGTATGCGCGCAAGTTCATTGAGTTTTTAAGAAAAACTATAACATGCAATAAGCGCAACTATGTAAGCAACAAACATGCGCCAACATATGTTAACCTCATACATGCGCCACAATAAACTACATACAACTAGCACTTTCGCATGATGAGAAAACTTAGATCTAACATGGAACACAATACATTAAGCAATCATAAGCATCATACCGAAACCAAACATGCTCTGATACCAATTGCAGGAATCCCCTTCAAGGGGGAGCGAGAAAACCCTAAGGTAAGAACCCCTTTCGAGAGGGGGGCGCATTCAAAACTTTGATAGCGGAAGCATAGACTTTTAGGGTTTCATAAGATCGCAAATGGTATAGCTATATGATCAACTTAATTGAACTTTAGATCAAGTTATGATCTTACCAATGCCATGGATGGATGGCGGCTTGGAAGAAGAAAGATCGAAAGGGATCTTCTCCTTAGAAGACACACACTAAGTGATGAAGGCTTCCAACTTGCGCAACTTTTGTGCTAGCAAAATGCCAAGTTGTCCTTCTCGAGTGGTAGGATGATAAGATGATGCTAGGGCCGAGAGTTCTTGTTTTCGTCCTCCCCTTCTCCTCGTAGTGAGTGCAAGCCAAAAACTCTCACTCTCGAATCCAAACCGAAAGGGAGAGAGAGCTCATCAAATGAAAGAAACGGTTACCATTTAATGTGTAACCCCCTTCATTAAAGCCCCCTTAATTCCTTGCGTTCACCCTAAGTGAACCAACCGAAAACATCTCTTAAATTGAACCATGCGTTCACCCTAGTGAACCGGTTCAATTAGGTTTGGTTCAAAGACCAATTAACCCAAGCCACTTGGTCTAGATCATATTAACCCCTAAGGTTTCAGATCTAACCGTTCATCTCTCGATGCTCCTGATCTCACCGATCTAGCATCTGCTCTCTCGATCGAAGCTTACCGATCTCAAGCCCTAATCAATCAAACATGATCAGGCTAGATCTCACTTACAATCAGAGTTTAAATCCCTTTAAACTGAACCCAAATAATTCAGTCCACATGATCTGACTTAAAGAAAGCCATATCACCAAATTGTGTGACCCTGAGGGTTTCCTTTAAATGTCGGTAACGATAACTTACGTTATCACGATCAGTGAGGGGTATCTAGCAACACATCACTGTCTCCCGATATAAAGGAAAGAGTCTTCCAAGACTACACCCAACCCATAGCACAAGTGTGATTCAGTTTCACTAGGCATACAAGTGTCCTTTGCCACTGGATGTTCTTATTGGACAAGCGGGTCAAGCTTGTAACTCCAATACGATGAGCATGACTAGATCAGATGAACATAGTCATCTGGGTATGGCCATACACTATCTCAATCATCTCATATAGGGGGGCCCTTTAGAACATCACACTCCTTGAACAAGGAGACGGCAATCCTATATCTATCACTAGTGTCCTAACCTGACTCATGATCATTATCCAAGATAGTCTATAATCATTATCTTTCAAATGATATTGAACTACCTCAAAATAATGACATTCATCATTTAGAAACACAAGTGATCTCAAGTCAAAGGACATGTGCCACTTGTTGCTTACAAGGATCATTCACATTGTGACAAGCAATTGAATATCCTAGTAGGGTCTGTCCAGTACATCCAATGCACCCATGAGTCTTCATCTTATTCCATGCTCGAAGCATCCTATAAGATTAGCACACATATTAGTCTCAATCATATCAAGGCTGTCTCATGTTCACCAAGATATCTCGACTAAGGACTTATAGCCTGTCAGCCTAGCTGAACAGCTTTGAGACATTATTCAGAAGTACTCTCATTACAGCAGACAAGGTAACAAACTGAATAATAACCATGCCTTTATAAACTTAAGAGTTTATTACATGACACTTATACAATCCCAAGGCCTCAAACATTAGCCTTAAGGGCATACCCCAACAAAAAAGTTCGCCTCTGGGAAACTGGAGAGCAGATCTGATAAATGTATCTTTGTCGGTTACCCTAAAGAAACTAAGGGTTATTATTTCTACGATCCCAAAGAGAACAAAGTATTTGTTGCTCGAACGGCTATTTTTCTTGAGAAGGAATTTCTTCTGCAAGAGGCCAGTGGGAGACAAATAAGGCTGGATGAGAATCCAGAAGAAGGACAAAGTAGTCAAACTCAATTGGATGAGCCTGAGCCAATAGAACAGGTTACTGAACAACCTGAGGATCAGATATCACGGGAACCGCGAAGATCGGGAAGGATCCGTCGACAGCCTGAGCGCTATGACGGAGTCTACATCATTGATGATGAACCCCTCACTTATGCGGATGCGGTCAGTGGACCGGAATCAGCGAGATGGCTTGAAGCTATGCGAGCCGAGATGGACTCCATGTCAGATAACCAAGTCTGGGATTTGGTTGATCCGCCTCCGGGAGTAATCCCTATAGGCTGTAAGTGGATCTTCAAGAAGAAGATTGACATGGATGGTAACGTGGTTACCTATAAAGGCAGGCTAGTTGCGAAAGGTTTCAAACAAATCTACGGGATAGATTATGATGAAACTTTCTCTCCTGTAGCCATGTTCAAGTCTATTCGGATTATTCTCGCGATAGCGGCATATTATGATTATGAGATCTGGCAAATGGATGTGAAGACCGCTTTCCATAATGGAAAATTAGAAGAGGATGTGTATATGACACAACCTGAAGGTTTCATCAATCCATCAGATCGTCATAAAATATGCAAATTAAAGAAGTCCATTTATGGACTTAAACAAGCATCGAGAAGCTGGAATATTCGTTTTGATGAATCAATCTGTAAGTTTGGTTTCATCAAGAATGAAGATGACCTGTGTGTATATAAGAGGTTTAGAGGGAGCGTGATTACTTTCCTAGTCCTCTACGTCGATGATATCTTAATCATTGGAAACGATATTCCTAAACTGCATGCCGTCAAGGCATGGTTAAGAAAATGTTTCCAGATGAAAGATTTAGGAGAAGCAGCCTATGTATTAGGTGTGAAGATCTACAGAGATAGATCTAAGAGGCTTCTCGGGCTGTGCCAGAGTACTTACATCGATAAAGTCCTGGAGAGATTCCATTTAGAAAATTCTAAAAGAGGATATCTTCCAGTCAGACATGGTCTGAATCTTTCAAAGAGTCAGTGTCCACAAACACAGACTGAGAAAGATGAAATGGACAATACGCCTTATGCTTCGGCTATTGGGTCCATTATGTATGCGATGTTGTGTACTCGCCCAGACGTCGCTTACGGGTTAAGCGTGACCAGTCGATTCCAAAGTAATCCAGGAAAGGCACACTGGATTGCAGTCAAGAACATTTTGAAATATCTTCGGAGGACCAAAGATATGTTCTTGATTTATGGAGGTTAGGAAGAACTCAGTATTGAAGGATATACTGACGCTTCGTTCCAATCTGACCAGGATGATTTCCGATCGCAATCAGGCTATGTTTTTAGCTTGAATGGAGGAGCAGTGGTGTGGAAAAGTTTCAAACAATCAATTGTTGCTGATTCCACAACAGAAGCCGAGTATGTTGCAGCCTCAGAAGCATCCAAGGAGGCAGTGTGGATTCGTAAGTTCGTTCAGGAACTTGGTGTTGTTCCTTCGAGTGCAGATCCATTGGTTATCTTCTGTGATAACACTGGAGCAATAGCACAAGCAAAGGAACCACGGTCGCACCAGAAGTCCAAGCACATACAGAGAAGGTTTCACTTGATCCGGGAGATCATTGATCGAGGAGAGATCAAGATCTGCAAGGTTCATATAGATGACAATCTAGCTGACCCGCTTACAAAGCCTCTGGCGCAGCAGAAGCATGAGAAGCACTGTAATAATATGGGTTTGAGATTTCTCAACCATTAGATTAAGTTCAAGTGGGAGATTGTTGGGGTATGCCCTTAAGGCTAATGTTTGAGGCCTTGGGATTATATCAGTATCATGTATAAACTCAATGTTTATAAAGGCAATGGTTGTTATTCAGGTTGTTGCATTATCTGCTGCCATATGTATACTTCTGAATAATGTCTCAATGCTGTTCAGCTTGGCTGACATGCAGTATTGTCCTTAGTCGAGATATCTTGGTGAACATGAGACAGCCTTGATATGATTGAGACTAATATGTGTTCTAATCTTATAGGATGCTTCGAGCATGGAATAAGATGTAGACTCATGGGTACATTGGATGTACTGGACAGACCCTACTTAGGATGTTCAATTGCTTGTCACAATGTGAATAATCCTTATATGCAAGCAAGTGGCATATTTCCTCTGACTTGAGATCACTTGTGTTTCTAAATGATGATTGGCATTGTTTTGAGGTAGTTCAATATCATTTGAAACATAATGGTTATAGATTATCTTGGATAATGAGCATGAGTCATGTTAGGGCGCTAGTGATAGATATAGGATTGCCTTCTCCTAGTTTGGAGTGTGATGTTATATAGGGGCCCCCTGGATGAGATGGTTGAGAAAGTGTATGGCCATACCCAGATGACTATGTTCATCTGATCTAACCACTCTCATCATATTGGAGTTACAGGCTTGACATGCTTATCCAATAAGAACATCCAGTGGCAAAGGAAACAAGTATGCCTAGTGAATTGAATTCACACTTGTGCTATGGTTTGGGTGTAGTCTTGGAAGACTCTTTCCTTTATATCGGGAGACAGTGATGTGTTGCTAGATACCCCTCTCTGTTCATGATAATGTAAGTTATCGTTACCGACATTTAAAGGAAACCCTTAGGGTCGCACAATTTGATGATATGGCTTACTTATGTCAGATCGTGTGGACTGAATTGTTTTGGTTCAGTTTAAAGGGATTTAAACTCTGATTGTAAGTGAGATCTGGTCTAATCATGTTTGATTGATTAGGGCTTGAGATCATTAAGCTTCGATCGAGAGAACTGATGCTAGATCGATGAGATCAAGAGCATCAAGAGATGAATGGTTAGATCTTGAGCCTTTTTGGTTTTATATGATCTAGATCAAGTCTTGGTTTGATTTGGTCTTTGTACTAAATTCAATTGAACCGGTTCACTTAGGGTGAGCGCATGGTTCAAAGGGAGAATGAGTTGCGATCGTTCATATTGGGGTGAACGTATGAACGTATGAGGGCTTACTATATTTGGAAATTGGTTTTCCAATTCGAGAGTAACGCCTCCACGTTCGAGAATAACGCCTCACTCTCGCTCATCTTCTCCTCTTGACGCTCCTCTTTCGGTGTGGTGTTTTTTCACGCAAACGAGAGGGAGTTCGACGAGCACCAAGACATCTCTCAATCTCCTTCATGCGATTAGCACACTTGGAGAGCTTTGCTAGCACAAGGATCGACAAGGAGTAGGCGATCAATCATCTTGTGTGCGCACGCTTTGGAGGAGAGCCACTTGGTTCTCTGCTTCCAAATCGCCATCCACTCATGGCTATGGTATGATTTTGTTTTGATCTATACAATCTTCAAGTTGATCATATATTCATGCATGCGATCCTAGGAAACCCTAGATTCCGCCCATGCAAATGTTTATATGCGCATGCCTTAGGGTTTCCCCCCCTTTCAGCATGTCCCCAGAATGATGGAGGTAGAGTTGCATGACTTATCATACATCGAACCATGTCCAATAAAGTTTGATTTCTCCTTTCAGACACACCATTCCATTGAGGTGTTCCAGGAGGAGTGAGTTGGGATAAAATCCCACACTCTCTCAGATAGTCAAGAAACTCACCACTCAGGTACTCTCCACCACGATCTGATCGAAGAGCCTTAATGGATCTACCATGCTGGTTCTATACTTCATGTCTGAATTCTTTGAATTTCTCAAATGATTTAGACTTATGTCTCATTAGGTAGACATAACCATTTCTACTGAAATCATCAGTAAATATGAAGAAGTAGTTGTGGCCTCCACTGGCTTGCTTATTGAATGGCCCACACACATCGCTATGTATTAGATCCAACAAACCTCCTGCCCTTTCACTAGTCTTGCTGAAAGGCGCCTTTGTCATCTTCCCTAACAAACAAGGCTCACATGTATCAAATTCCTCCAAGGAACTTGAATCTAACAACCCATTTGCATGGAGTTGTTGAATGCAATTCTTGTTTATATGGGCTAATCGACAATGCCATAGGAAAGCACCAACTGAACCACTCAGTTTGGTCCTTTTATTATTTATGTTACAAATAGAGTTATCCATGTCTAACACATATAGACCATTGCACAAAGTACTGATAGCCCGAAAAGGGAACACAACAAATCTGGCATGCGTGTACGTTGGACTAATCCTTGGTAACAGCACCAAAAACTTGTTAAACCGCAAGTGCACAGGTATACGAAGTAATAATAAAAAATATCGAATCCACAGGGACCTACGTTGTCGAATACTAAATAGTTAATTTATTACTAACTAGGCAAGACGAGATCGTGAGAATAGCAATCGGTAACTAAAAGAGGGATTATCAGAGAGAAAAGCTGGGACTAGGGTTTCGTTCACTTAAACTTTTATGACTAGACATGAATAAGGATTTCGTTGATTCAATTTCATCATGAAGAAGATATTATCAAAGGATGAACTCAAGGATCACTTTCGTGCATCCAAGCTCTAGAATCTCTAGTGGAGTCTCAAGGATCACTTTCGTGCATCCGAGTCTCGCAAGTTTTGCTCAAGGACCTCCAACGTTCCGATCCTTGCTTTCGCACAAGATCTCCATGTTTGACAAATAGACTCGATCTATAGATTCATATTATAATCATGGCAATTATTTTACTAGAAAAGATCAAGATGAATCTAACCTAAGGAAGGGATCCTAACATGCAATTCTAGGGTTCCAAATTCTCAAGCAATTACCTTTCGGTCTCAAGCAAAAATTCTAAGAAAAAAATTAATAACATGAATTTAAAGAGAGTCTAAGCACAAATATCACATGAGCAAAATCATCATGTTAAGATCAAACTCAACGAAATATTGAAAAAGAGTTATCTAGTCATTGGAAGTTAAGTAAATTACTTCCCCATGTCCCAAAAATAGTTTAAGCTATCATCATGAGGGAACTACAACAAATCATGGTTTCTGAGGATCGAAAATTGAAAGACAAGAGGAGTTTTAGAAAATACAACACGGCTATGAAGTATTTCACAGCCGTAGTTTGCAAATAGCTTCGGTGAATAGTGTTCGCGATGCTTTGCTCTTCGATTCCTCCTCCAATCGATCTCTTTATAGCCTGAAACTTTTGGTGTGTTGTCTCCTCCCTCTGACGAAGCTTCAGTATGAAAATCGCGGCTGGAGATCGTCTGGATCGAACGCGGCGGTGAAACCCTCAGCGATGGCATGGATCAAGATTTCTCCCTCGACGGTGGATCAAAATTGGGGCTTTTGGTCTCTCTATAATCCTCTCGTGAAAATCTCCCCATTTGCTTCTTACGGAACCCCACAAAAACCTCTGGATCGTTCGCAATCATCTCCATAAGAATCGGGTGCGGACATTGACCTGGGCGTCGCATTCAAAACCTGTTTTACGGCAGTGTAATTGTTTACGGCCGGTGCCGTAAAATCTCTTGAGTCTTCTGTGCCGATGTCGTCTCAGAAAATACGGCTCGTAAAGTAGTTTACGGCCAGTACCGTAATTTCAGGGCAACTTTCTGTTCTGAAACGGCTGGAAAATACAGTAGTGAAATCCCTTACGGCAGGCACCGTAAAATCGGGTGAAGTTTCTGTTCTGACGCGCTCCGAAATACGGTACTGTAATATTGCTTACGGCCGGTACCGTAAAATTGGGAAATCTTTCTGTTCGAAAATCTTCACAAATTACGGCAGTGTTCGGATTTTACAGCACCATATGGAATTACGGTACCGTAAAATAGATTACGGTACTACCGTAATTTGCTGTCTTGCTCCGATTTACGTGAAATTTCTTGGGTGATCTCCTCTTGATGATGGTAATCCTTCTATGTATTTAATTCTGCTTAAAAACTCCTTAAAATAATGCCTTTTTACCTAAAAACCATGAAAAACCAAAACAGAAGTAGATTTTGCAATATTCAATGAATTTAGCATGGAAACAAGTAAAAGATCCTCAATTTTAGCATGAAAAGATATCAAAAAATGATGCAAAATATACTACATATTTTGGTGTCATCAAACACATAAGGCTCAAACTTTGCTTGTCCTCAAGCAAAAATCAAAATTTAAAATCAAAGTTTGATCAAAAGAATAACCTTTTCATGCTCAATAAATTTTTAAAATACAACTTGTCAATGGAAAATTCTATCAATTGATTTACAAAATTTCAAGTAAACATATCATCCTCATAACTCAATTTTCTAGATTCACAACTCAATCAAATAAAACTTTGCAACCGTATGATAAATACTATTTTCAATCTCATGATTTCACCCGGTATCAATTTAAATCTATCAATGCTTTTGTTTACAGGAATTAGGTCTCCAAGATCTTTTTCCACACAATTTTTTTTTTTGCATTTTATTTGTTTTTGTATAGATGACATGTATCCACAAAGACACATACTTTTTATTTTCGACTTCAACTCTTTCTTCAGTACTACTGTCAATTTTACATAGTGCCAAGTAGAGGAGTCTTTTTTTTTCTCATTATTTTTCATGTTTAGAATTCAACCCATGTCTTAGGTACCACTATCAATTTTACATAGTGCCAAGTAGGGGAGTCACTCACTATTTTTTTTTTATGGATCTTGGATTCTTAATTCCCAACAAATAGCAAAAATAGACTAAACCTCAACTAGGTTGATCAATTGATCTAAATTCACAAATCATACTAATATACTCATTTTATTCAAAAGAGAAGTTTCACCTTTAAATTTTATTCCTCAAATAATATATCTATCTAAAATTTTATGTGTCAATCAATGTCATGTCTCAATAGACAAATAAGTATTGAAGAAATAAATTTAAAATGACAGGGTTATATCTTTTAAAAAAAACAATAGGATCATACCACAAGATGGTAGAAAATGGATCATATGCATCCAATTCTTTTTCAAAAGATCAAGGAAAATAGAATGCAAAGTAGTATGGAAAGTGATGCTCACAAAATTCAATTTTTCGCCACCGTTGGATTCAACTTTCTTCATAACTCCCTCTTTATTCTATTCTCCTAAAAAAGGAAATTTTAATTCTAAAAACAACTAAAATAGAAGTGATTAAACTAAGCAAGAGTGCTTAGGTTGCCTCCCAAGAAGCGCTAGTTTAAAAGGTCATTAGCTTAACCATTCGACACTCGGATTTGATCATGGCTCATCAATGTAAAAACTTCCCTTTTCCCCAATCTGCTCTTCCTGATAATAATGCTTCAATCTTTGACCATTAACTTTGAATTCTCCCATTTCTTTGCTCCATACGTCTACAGCTCCGTAGGGATAGGCTTTCTTTACCTGAAAAAGACCAGACCATCGAGACTTAAGCTTTCCTGGAAAAAGTCTCAATCTAGAATTGAATAATAGAACAAAGTCACCTGATTGGAAGTCTTTTCTGAAAATCTATCGATCATGTCATCTCTTAGTCCTCACTTTGTAGATTCTTGCATTCTCATATGCAGAGAGTCTGATATCATCTTGCTCATTTAATTGCAACCTCCGTTTCTCACCTGCATTTTTCAAGTCAAAATTCAACTTCTTGATCGCCCAATACGCCTTATGTTCGAGCTCTACAGGTAGGTGACATGACTTTCCATAAATTAATTGAAATGGGGACATACCTTGTTATGACCCTCGTACGGGAGCAACATGGGCCTTGCCCAAGCTCATTCCGAGTCCATAACCAAGCCAGGCCTCGGGCCCAAATCCTGTTCCGGTTCCGTGTTACCCCCGGAAATATCACGTCTGCAGCAGGATTCGACCCTTGCCATTACCCTCACAAGCAATGGACCCTTAACCATTGAGCTGCAGCTCAGATGGTTAAGGGTCCATTGCTTGTGAGGGTAATGGCAAGGGTCGAATCCTGCTGCAGACGTGATATTTCCGGGGGTAACACGGAACCGGAACAGGATTTGGGCCCGAGGCCTGGCTTGGTTATGGACTCGGAATGAGCTTGGGCAAGGCCCATGTTGCTCCCGTACGAGGGTCATAACAAAAAAGGCGCCTTTTTTGTTATGACCCGAGCCTGCCTCATGCGGCGCATCTGACTCGTTCCAGGCCATAACCAAGCCAGGCCCAGGGGCTCCCCAATCCCGTTCCGGCTCCGTGTTACACCCGGACATATTACGTCTGCAGCGGGATTCGACCCCTGGACATGACCCCCACGAGTCATGACCCTTTAACCATTGAGCTGCACGAATCCCGGTTTGGATCCCCGTTACCCCAAACAATTCACGTCTGCAGCAGGATTCGACCCCTGTCCATGACCCTCACAAGTCATGACCCTTTAACCATTGAGCTGCAGCTCAGATGGTTAAAGGGTCATGACTTGTGAGGGTCATGGACAGGGGTCGAATCCTGCTGCAGACGTGAATTGTTTGGGGTAACGGGGATCCAAACCGGGATTCGTGAGGTCGGAGGGACCTAGCCCGCTGGGCCTGGACCTGTTACGGGTGGGGTGGCCCTGACAAAAAAGGCGCAGCTCAATGGTTAAAGGGTCATGACTCGTGAGGGTCATGTCCAGGGGTCGAATCCCGCTGCAGACGTAATATGTCCGGGTGTAACACGGAGCCGGAACGGGATTGGGGAGCCCCTGGGCCTGGCTTGGTTATGGCCTGGAACGAGTCAGATGCGCCGCATGAGGCAGGCTCGGGTCATAACAAAAAAGGCGCCTTTTTTTGTTATGACCCGAGCCTGCCTCATGCGGCGCATCTGACTCGTTCCAGGCCATAACCAAGCCAGGCCCAGGGGCTCCCCCAATCCCGTTCCGGCTCCGTGTTACACCCGGACATATTACGTCTGCAGCGGGATTCGACCCCTGGACATGACCCCTCACGAGTCATGACCCTTTAAACCATCTGAGCTGCAGCTCAATGGTTAAAGGGTCATGACTCGTGAGGGTCATGTCCAGGGGTCGAATCCCGCTGCAGACGTAATATGTCCGGGTGTAACACGGAGCCGGAACGGGATTGGGGAGCCCCTGGGCCTGGCTTGGTTATGGCCTGGAACGAGTCAGATGCGCCGCATGAGGCAGGCTCGGGTTTTTGTTATGACCCGAGCCTGCCTCATGCGGCGCATCTGACTCGTTCCAGGCCATAACCAAGCCAGGCCCAGGGGCTCCCCAATCCCGTTCCGGCTCCGTGTTACACCCGGACATATTACGTCTGCAGCGGGATTCGACCCCTGGACATGACCCTCACGAGTCATGACCCTTTAACCATCTGAGCTGCAGCTCAGATGGTTAAAGGGTCATGACTCGTGAGGGTCATGTCCAGGGGTCGAATCCCGCTGCAGACGTAATATGTCCGGGTGTAACACGGAGCCGGAACGGGATTGGGGAGCCCCTGGGCCTGGCTTGGTTATGGCCTGGAACGAGTCAGATGCGCCGCATGAGGCAGGCTCGGGTCATAACAAAAAAGCCTTTTTTTGTTATGACCCGAGCCTGCCTCATGCGGCGCATCTGACTCGTTCCAGGCCATAACCAAGCCAGGCCCAGGGGCTCCCCAATCCCGTTCCGGCTCCGTGTTACACCCGGACATATTACGTCTGCAGCGGGATTCGACCCCTGGACATGACCCTCACGAGTCATGACCCTTTAACCATCTGAGCTGCAGCTCAATGGTTAAAGGGTCATGACTCGTGAGGGTCATGTCCAGGGGTCGAATCCCGCTGCAGACGTAATATGTCCGGGTGTAACACGGAGCCGGAACGGGATTGGGGAGCCCCTGGGCCTGGCTTGGTTATGGCCTGGAACGAGTCAGATGCGCCGCATGAGGCAGGCTCGGGTCATAACAAAAAAAGGCGCCTTTTTTTGTTATGACCCTCGTACGGGAGCAACATGGGCCTTGCCCAAGCTCATTCCGAGTCCATAACCAAGCCAGGCCTCGGGCCCAAATCCTGTTCCGGTTCCGTGTTACCCCCCGGAAATATCACGTCTGCAGCAGGATTCGACCCTTGCCATTACCTTCACAAGCAATGGACCCTTAACCATCTGAGCTGCAGCTCAATGGTTAAGGGTCCATTGCTTGTGAAGGTAATGGCAAGGGTCGAATCCTGCTGCAGACGTGATATTTCCGGGGGGTAACACGGAACCGGAACAGGATTTGGGCCCGAGGCCTGGCTTGGTTATGGACTCGGAATGAGCTTGGGCAAGGCCCATGTTGCTCCCGTACGAGGGTCATAACATACCTATTGGTGTTTTGAAAGCAGTTCGGTAAGCCCACAAAGCATCGTCGAGTTTGGATGCCCAATCTTTTCTAGTGCGCGACACTGTCTTTTCTAAAATTCCCTTGATCTCTCTGTTTGATATTTCAACTTGTCCACTTGTTTGGGGGTGATATGGCGTTGAAACTCTATGATTTACCCCATATTTTCTGAGTAGGGCTGAAAACTTATGTTCTATGAAATGCGAGCCTCCATCACTGATCACTACTCAGGGTGTCCCATATCATGGAAAAATAATCTTCTTAAACAGTTTAATAACAACTCTCGAATCATTGGTTGGTGAAGCAATAGCTTCAACCCATTTTGAGACATAATCAACTACTACAAGAATGTACTTGTTACCTCCAGAAGATGGGAAAGGTCCCATGAAGTCAATCCCTCAAACATCAAATATCTCAACTTCAAGAATATTGGACAGTGACATCTCATGTCTTCTGTTAATGTTCCCAGTCTTTTGACATCTATCACAGGATGATACAAAGTTTCTAGCATCTTTGAAAATTGTGGGCCAATAAAAACCTGATTGTAGCACCTTAAAAGCAGTTTTTTCAGTACTGGCATGACCACCATAGGAGGATCCATGGCATTGAAGCAAAATATCTGCAATTTCTTCTTCAGGTACACATCTTCTAAAAATGCCGTTAGCACATCTTCTAAACACATAAGGCTCATACCAAAAATAGTGTTTCACCTCAGCCAAAAATCTTTTCCTTTTTTGGTAGCTCAAATCAGGAGGAAAAATATTGGCTACAAGATAATTCACTATGTCAGCATACCAGGGTGCTTTGAGTTGTTCAATGGTTAAGAGTTGTTCTTTATGGAAAGAATCATTGATTTCATCATTCTTTTCAGTGTCTGCCATTATTCTTGAGAGATGATCTGCAACAAGGTTTTCTGATCCTTTTTTGTCTTTAATCTCCAAATCAAATTCTTGCAGAAGTAAAATCCATCTGAGTAATCATGGTTTGCTGTCTTTTTTCTACATTAAGTATTTCACAGCTGCATGGTCAGTGTACACTACCACTTTGGAGTTAATCAAGTAAGACCTAAATTTATCAAAAGCAAATACTATGGCCAATAATTCCTTCTCAGTGGTGGTGTAATTTCTTTGAGCCTCATCCAAAGTTTTGCTGGCGTAGTGAATAACATGAGGTTTCTTATCTTTTCTTTGTCCCAAGACTGCTCCTACTACATAATCGCTGGCATCACACATGAGCTCAAAGGGTAAATCCCAATCTGGGGGTTGCATGATCGGTGCTGATATCAAGGCCTTCTTTAGTTCCTGAAAAGCACACGGACATTTCTCATCAAAGAAGAATTTGGCATCTTTACAAAGTAAATCAGTTAAAGGTTTAGCAAGTTTAGAGAAGTCCCTAATGAATCTCCTGTAAAACCCTGCATGTCCTAGGAAGCTTCTAATTTCTTTAATAGTGGTGGGTGGTGCCAACTTCTCAATCACTTCTATTTTGGCCTTGTTCACTTCAATCCCTCTCTCTGAAACTAGATGGCCCAAAACTATCCCCTGTCTAACCATAAAGTGGCATTTTTCCCAATTCAAGACAAGGTTAGTCTCTTCGTATCTCTACAAAACTCTAGAGAGATTAGCCAAGCAGTCATCAAAAGAAGAACCATAAACCAAAAAATCATCCATAAAGACATCTATGAAGTCTTCAATAAATTCAGAAAAAATTGCCATCATACACCTCTAAAAAGTAGCAGGTGCATTGCATAAACCAAAGGGCATTCTTCTATAAGCAAAGGTACCATATGGGCATGTAAAAGTGGTCTTATCTTGATCATCAGAATAAATAGGAATCTGAAAAAATCCGGAATACCCATCGAGGAAACAAAAGTATGAGTGTTTAGCTAGTCTCTCAACCATTTGATCAATAAAGGGTAGGGGAAAATGATCCTTCCTAGTGGTAGTATTTAATTTTCTATAATCGATACACATACGCTAACTAGTGACAGTTCTAACAGGTATTAATTCATTGTCTTTATTTTTCATTACAGTGACACCCCCCTTCTTTGGAACACAATGTACAGGACTCACCCACTTACTATCTGAGATAGGGTAGATAATACCTGCATCTAGCAATTTTAGTACTTCCTTCTTCACCACTTCCTTCATAGATGGGTTGAGCCTTCTCTGAAAATCTATATGTGGCTTGTGCTCATCCTCCATGTGAATCCTATGCATACAAAAAGAAGGGTTAATCCCTTTTAAGTCATCAATGGAATACCTAATTACCTTTCTATGAATTCTTAGCTCCTTCAAGAGTAAATCAGTTCCCCTGGCATCTAATTTAGCATCCACAATCACAGGGTAGGTAGAGTTAGGACCAAGAAATTCATATCTAAGGTTATCAGGTAAAACTTTCTACTCAACTTTAGGGATCTTTTCACTTTCATTATCAAAAGTAGCACAATCTAAGATATCGTGTTTCTCATCATCAAAATCATCAAAATCATTCTCAAAACCAGGACTATCAATTTTTTCACAAGAATTTTTCAAGGAATCAGAAAAAGAAACATCAGTAGAAGAATCATCAAACAAAAAACTAGCATCATAAATTGTGTCATCAATGGACTAAATAGTACAACAGGAACTAGCATAAGCAGGTTTTTTCAATGAATTATTCAAATCAAACTCAATCTTATCATTGCCAATTCTTAGAGCAAGTTTTCCATTCCTTACATCAATAAGGGCTCCAGCAGTGGCTAAGAATGGCCTACCCAGAATAATAGGAATCTTGGCGTCCTCTTTCATTTCAAGTACCACAAAATCAGCAGGTATGAAGTACATACCAACTTGTATAGGAACATCCTCTAGAATACCAACTGGATATTTTACTGATCGATCGGCGAGCTGCAAAGGAATTGTAGTCGGCTTAGGATCTCCCATGTCCAATTTCCTGCACACAGACCAAGGCATAAGACTTACACTAGCCCCTAGATCACATAAGGCTCGGTCGAAAGCCATATTTCCAATAAAACATGGGATAGAGAAACTACCTGGATCATTCAATTTTGGTGGTAACCTGTTTTGAATAACAGCACTACATTCTTTGGTTAAAGAAACAGTACCATAGTTTTCTATCTTTCTTTTGTTAGACAAGATTTCCTTCAAAAATTTAGCATATATGGGCATTTGAGATAAAGCTTCAGTAAATGGTATATTAATGTAAAGCTTTTTCAGAACATCAAGAAATATCCCAAATTGCTTATCTAACTTTTCTTGTTCTAACCTTTGGGAAAAAGGTACCAGTGGTCTAAAGGATGGAGGTAGATTAGTCTTAGATCCGTCTTCTTTACATGGAACATCCCCTTTCTGATTACTACCCTTTTGAGGTGTTGAACTATGTAGGGTTTGTTCATGTTCAGAAGGCTTTTCTAATTCTAATTCTTCATCCTGATCATTAATAGACTCTTTTTCCTTAAGTTCTCCTAGTTGTCTCCCACTTCTAGTGATAATGGCATTGCAATGTTCCCCAGTGTTTAATCTAGATATTTGTCCTTCTAAAATTTTATTGCAAGTAACTAAGGATTCTACTTGAGAAGCAAGATGACTAACAGTTTCTTCAAGATCTTCGAATTTTTTTGTGTTTTGAATTTGCAATGAATAGATTTGGCTAGTTAAAAATTTTTCTAACATGTGCTCACTAACCTCTTCAGTCAGGGTTTGCTGATTCTCATTCTCATTCTTACCATGTTGATGACAATATGAAATTTCTTCATCTGGAGCCCATTGGCTCTGATTCAAGGACATCTCCTCAAACAACTTGAAGGCATCATCAATTGTTCTACTCATCAAGGCTCCCCCTGCAGAAGCATCAACAATGAGGTGAGTGTGATTAATTAAACCATAATAAAAAGTTTCAATTAAGACTCGTCGCTCCAAGCCATGGTGAGGACATTTCCTTTGCAATTCATTGTATCGTTCCCATGCTTCGCTAAGAGATTCTCCTGAAGGGTCCCCTTCAAGGGGGAGCGCAAGCATGAAAAACCCCTTTCAAGAGGGGGGCAAACCCTAGAACATGCGGAAATGTATTCTTCTAGAGTTTCAATAAAATCGTTTGCATGAACTCATGTAAATGATCAACTTTATAATTAACCAAAGATCAAGTTTGAGATCTTTTACCATAGCCATGTAAGGGTGGCAGCTTGGAAGCTAGAGGCCGAAGAGGGCTCTCCTCCAAAGAAGACACACACAAAGGATGAAGGCTTACTTCTTGCGCAACTTGATGTGCTAGCAACAATTGCCAAGGTGCCCTTTGGTGTTGAGGAGATGAGATGTTCTTCCCTGTCGCCGAGAGCTCTTCTCCAAGATCGTCCACACACCACCCATGAGAGAGAGCTTCCGAAAGACACAAGGAACATTAAGCTTTTGCGTTATTTGGCATTAGGCGTTTTCAAGACTTCCCATTAAGGAAAGTCATCAAGACATGCGTTCATGTCTTGTGAACTTATCCCCAACGCCAATTCAATTGAACCAATCGAACACAAATGTGAACCGGATCAATTGAATTCGGTTCAATTCCAATTGGTCCAAAGACCAAAAGAACCAACCCAAGCCATGGTCTAAATCTCTATGAACCATGAAGATTCAAGATCTAACCGTACATCTCATGATGCTCTTGATCTCACCGATCTAGCATCCACACTCTCGATCGAAGCTTACCGATCTCAAGCCCTAATCAATCAAACATGATCAGACTGGATCTCACTTACAATCAGAGTTTAAACTCCTTTAAACTGAATCAAAACAATCCAGTCCACACGATCTGACTCAAGTAAGCCATATCACCAAATTGTGCGACCCTAAGGGTTTCCTTTAAATGTCGGTAACGATAACTCTCGTTATCACAATCAGTGAGGGGTATCTAGCAACACATCACTGTCTCCCGATATAAAGGAAAGAGTCTTCCAAGACTACACCCAAATCACAGCACAAGGTGAATCAACATCACAAGGCATACAAGCATCCTTTGCCACTGGACGTTCTTATTGGACAAGCGAGTCAAGCTTGTTACTCCAATACAATGAGCATGATTAGATCAGATCAACATAGTCATCTGGGTATGGCCATACACTTTCTCAATCATCTCATATAAGGGGGGCCCTTTAGAACATCACACTCCTTAAACAAGGAGACGGCAATCCTATGTCTATCACTAGTGCCCTAACATGATTCAAGCTCACCATCCAAGATAGTCTATAATCATTATGTTTCAAATGATATTGAACTACCTCAAGACAATGACAATCATCATTTAGAAACACAAATGATCTCAAGTCAGAGGACATGTGCCACTTAGTGCTTACAAGGAATATTCACATTGTGACAAGCAATGGAATATCCTAGTAGGGTCTGTCCAGTACATCCAATGTACCCATGAGTCTACATCTTATTCTATGCTCGAAGCATCCTATAAGATTAGCACTCATATTAGTCTCAATCATATCAAGGCTGTCTCATGTTCACCAAGATATCTCGACTAAGGACATAGAGCATGTCAGCCAAGCTGAACAGCTTTGAGACATTATTCAGTAGTACACTTATTACAGCAGACAAGGTAACAACCTGAATAATAACCATGCCTTTATAAACACAAAAGTTTATTACATGATACTTATACAATCCCAAAAGGCCTCAAACATTAGCCTTAAGGGCATACCCCAACAATCTCCCACTTGCACTTAATCTAATGGTTGAGAAATCTCAAACCCATATTATTAGAGTGCTTCTCATGCTTCTGCTGCGCCAGAGGCTTGGTAAGCGGGTCTGCCAGATTGTCATCTGTATGAACCTTGCAAATTTTGATCTCGCCTCGATCAATGATCTCCCGGATCAAGTGAAACCGTCTCTGTATGTGCTTGGACTTCTGGTGCGACCGTGGTTCCTTTGCTTGTGCGATGGCTCCAGTGTTATCACAGAAGATAACCAAAGGATCAGCACTCGAAGGAACGACACCAAGTTCTCTCACGAACTTACGAATCCACACTGCCTCCTTGGATGCTTCCGAGGCTGCAACATACTCGGCTTCTGTTGTGGAATCAGCAACAGTTGACTATTTGAAACTCTTCCACACCACTGCTCCACCATTCAAGCTAAAAATATAGCCTGATTGCGATCGAAAATCATCCTGGTCTGACTGGAACGAAGCGTCAGTATATCCCTCTATACTGAGTTCTTCCTGACCACCATATAACAAGAACATATCTTTGGTCCTCCGCAGATATTTTAAGATGTTCTTGACTGCAATCCAGTGCGCCATACCTGGATTACTTTGGAATCGACTGGTCACGCTTAACCCGTAAGCGACGTCTGGGCGAGTACATAACATCGCATACATGATGGACCCAATAGCCGAAGCATAAGGCGTATTGTCCATTTCATCTTTCTCAGTCTGTGTTTGTGGACACTGACTCTTTGAAAGACTCAGACCATGTCTGACTGGAAGATATCCACGTTTAGAATTTTCTAAATGGAATCTCTCCAGGACTTTATCGATGTAAGTACTCTGGCATAGCCCGAGAAGCCTCTTAGATCTATCCCGGTAGATCTTCACACCTAATACATAGGCTGCTTCTCCTAGATCTTTCATCTGGAAACATTTTCCTAACCATGCTTTAACCGCATGCAGTTCAGGAATATCATTTCCAATGATCAAGATATCATCGACGTAGAGGATTAGGAATGTAATCACGCTCCCACTAAACCTCTTATATACACACGGGTCATCCTCGTTCTTGATGAAACCAAACTCAGAGATTGATTCATCAAAACGAATATTCCAGCTTCTTGATGCTTGCTTAAGTCCATAAATGGACTTCTTTAACTTGCATATCTTATGACGATCTGATGGATTAGTGAAACCCTCAGGTTGTGTCATATACACATCCTCATCTAGATTTCCATTAAGGAAAGCTGTCTTCACATCCATCTGCCAGATCTCATAGTCGTAATATGCAGCTATCGCGAAAAGAATCCGAATAGACTTAAACATGGCTACAGGAGAGAAAGTTTCATCATAATCTATCCCGTAGATTTGTTTGAAACCTTTCGCAACTAGTCTGCCTTTATAGGTAACCACGTTACCATCCATGTCAATCTTCTTCTTGAAGATCCATTTACAGCCTATAGGGATTACTCCCGGAGGCGGATCAACCAAATCCCAGACTTGGTTATCTGACATGGAGTCCATCTCGGCTCGCATAGCATTAAGCCATCTAGCTGACTCCGGTCCACTGACCGCATCCGCATAAGTTAGGGGTTCATCATTTTCAATGATATAGACTCCGTCATAGCGCTCAGGCTGACGACGGATCCTTCCCGATCTTCGCGGTTCCCGTGTTATCTAAGCCTCAGGTTGTTCAATAACCTGATCTACCGGCTCAGGCTCATCCAACTGTGCTTGACTACTTTGTCCTTCCTCTGGATTTTCATCCAGCTTTATTTCTCTCCCACTGGCCTCTTGCAGAAGAAACTCCTTCTCAAGAAATATGGCCGTCCGAGCAACAAATACCTTGTTCTCTTTGGGATCGTAGAAATAATAACCCTTAGTTTCCTTAGGGTAACCGACAAAGATACATTTCTCAGATCTGCTCTCCAGTTTCCCAGAGGCGAGCTTTTTGACATAAGCCTCGCAACCCCAGATCCTGATAAATGTCAAGCTAGGCTGTTTCCCATACCATAACTCATATGGCGTCTTTGAAACTGCCTTGGATGGCACTCGGTTTAGTACCTTTGCAGCTGTTTCCAGTGCAAAACCCCAAAAGGAATATGGAAGAGTAGCCTGACTCATCATAGAACGAACCATATCAAGTAACGTTCTATTTCTCCTCTCGGACACACCATTCCATTGCGGTGTTCCTGGCGGAGTGAGCTGTGAGATAATCCCATACTCCTTTAGATAGTCAGTAAATTCTCGACTTAGGTATTCACCACCTCGATCAGAACGAAGTACCTTGATATTTCGGCCTAGCTGATTTTGTACTTCATTTTTGAACTCTTTGAACTTGTCAAAAGATTCACTTTTATGTCTCATTAGATAGACATACCCATACCTACTGAAATCATCAGTAAAGGTAATGAAGTACAGATAGCCACCTCTGGCATGTTTACTAAATGGCCCACACACATCACTGTGTATAAGGTCCAGTAAACCTGAAGCCCTTTGACCTTTGTGAGGAAAAGGTGACTTCGTCATTTTACCCATCAAACAAGCTTTGCATGTATCAATCTCCTCGTAGGAGAATGATCCCAGCAGTCCATGATCATGCAACCGCTTAATGCGCTTCTCGTTTATATGGCCTAAACGACTATGCCAAAGCAAGGTGCTGTCATCAGCATACTTGGCTTTTTTATTATCAATGTTTTGTACAGAATTTTCCATGTCCAACATGAATAACCCATTGTTAATTGAACCAGTTGCATACACAATATTATCATAAGATAAAACACACTTTGAAATCTTGCATTCAAAGGCAAATCCTTTCCTGACAAGAGCAGGAATAGAGATAATATTCTTGGTAATACTGGGTACAAAATAACAATTGTTTAATTCTAATACAATGCCAGATGGTAAAGAAATGAAATAGTCTCCTACAGCAACAGCAGCAACCCGTGCCCCGTTTCCAACGCGTAGGTCTACCTCATGCTGTCCCACCTGCCTTCTTCTCTTGAGTTCCTGCACATTTGAACAAATGTGAACTCCACATGCAGTGTCCAACACCCATGAAATAGAAGAAGATAACATGACCTCAGTCACATATATACCTGAGCCAGAAGCGATGCTTCCCCTCTTATCTCCTTGGAGCGCTTTACAGTCCTTTTTCCAGTGACCTAGCTGGCCACAGTGGAAACACCTGTTGTCCTTGGACCGCTTTACCTTTTGCTTCAGAGCCTTACTGTAGTTCTTGACAGGGGCCTTGCCCTTCTTCCCCTTCTTCTTGTTCCTGGAAGGAACCATTAAGACAGAGGTTGAAGGCTTGCCCTTCAGAGTTTCCTCAGTTGTCAAGAGCATATTCAGCAGCTCTGCCGGAGTACAATCGATTTTGTTCATATTAAAGTTAATAATGAACGCATCGAAAGAGGGCGGAAGAGACTGCAGAATAATATCCACAGCAAGCTCCTGGTTGATAGTATGCCCCAGTTTCTCCAGAGCCTCCTTGTGCCCAATCATCTTGAGCATGTGAGCTCCCACTGGGCTCCCTTCAGCCAGTTTGCTCTGAAAGAAGAGCTTCGTCAGATTATAGCGTTCTGTCCTCGCCTGTGCAGCATACAGCATCTTGAGGTTCGCTATAATCTCTATAGCCGACATATCCTCATGCTGACGCTGCAGCGGTGGCGTCATAGACGCTAGCATCAGGCAAGCGACATCAATGCTATCATTGACGTGCTTTTCGTAGGCATCCCGAACCGCCCTTGCGGCGTTCGGAGCGGGCTGCGGCGGTATCGCCGTCTCGAGGACATACAGTTTCCTCTCTGCCTTAAGAACGATCTTAAGGTGTCCGAACCAGTCAGAGAAGTTCGGCCCAGCAAACTTCTCCCTTTCCAGTAGGGATCGCACATTGAAGTTCATGGTGTTCGTTGCTGCAGGAATCTACAACAAGCAAGAACAGCAAGGTCAGTATCAATGTTCAGAATCAATCCAGGACTTAAGAAAGATTCTTTTCTCACTATTTTGTCTGACTGAAAAATCCAGTAAACAGTCCGAAAGAGTAACACTCTTTTAGTGAGATGGGATCCAGATTTCATACTTGGTCTTCGCGTCCCGCTCAGGCGAGATAAGATGCACAAAGATGACAAGCACTAATTTCTGGTAGGCTGTCCCAGCCAATCGCCAACCCGTGCGATTCCCCTTCATCTGGGCAATCCAGCAGACTGTGCCAACTGAGTTGGTACAACACAGTCTCTGATCCCTCAGATGGCTGCCTCCATGTGCTACCATATGCGCCACATATGTAGCCTACATGGTCAAGCTGACCCGACCTACTCCCTGGACCACCACGTGCTATGCTGAGCAACGAGCAGGGATAAATCCCTACTCTGTAACACGCAGGTGAAATCCAGCACCGTCTGAAGATAGATGTGTAGGAACCCCTTTCTAGAGGGGGGCGAAACCCAGCATGGCGCATATTCAGTTTTTCAAGCAGCGGATAGGGTCTCTAAGAATCGCATGCACCTTATATAATCAACTTTAAGAAAACCCGAATGCATAAGAGGTGATTCGATCCATACCATTGCCATTTCTAGATGGCGGCTTGGAAGCAAAGATCAAACGAGATCTTCTCCTTGTCGTCACACACAAGATGATGTCGCTATCTCTCTTGGTGCTCCTTGTGCTAGCAAGGTACCAAGAGGTCCTTTGACGAGTGAAGGGAAAATGAGATGTCAATCTTTCTTGGCCGAATCCTCCTCAAGCGTCAAGCGTCAAGCGTCGCCACACTCACACAATAATCTCGAGAGGAATATGGGCGAGAGGAAAAAATAAGTTGAAGTGGCGAAAATAGAGAATACTCTATTCGGACGAGAGCACCCACCAAGTGGAGATCATGGTTACTAAAAATAGTAACCACTCCTCACCCCAACGTTCACGCCAAGTGAACTTGTCGCCAACTCCTCTCCCCTTGAACCATGCGCTCATCAAGTGAGCCGGTTCACTTTGGTTCGGTTTAAGAACCAATCAAGCCAATGATCTAGTCTAGATCTTAAATAAACCCTAAGGTTCCCGATCTAACCGTCGATCTCCTCGATGCCCCTGATCTGACCGATCTGGCATCTATTCTCTCGATCGAAGCTTACCGATCTCAAGCCCTAATCAATCAAACATGATCAGACCAGATCTCACTTACAATCAGAGACTAATTCCCTTTAAACTGAACTCAAACAATTCAGTCCACACGATCTGACTTAAGTAAGCCATATCATCAAATTGTGCGACCCTAAGGGTTTCCTTTAAATGTCGGTAACGATAATTCTCATTATCACGATCAGTGAGGGGTATCTAGCAACACATCACTATCTCCCGATATAAAGAAATGAGTCTTCCAAGACTACACCCAAAAACAGCACAAGTGTGAATCAAATCACAAAGCATACATATTTCCTTTGCCACTGGATGTTCTTATTGGACAAGCCTGTCAAGCTCGTAACTCCAATATGATGAGCATGATTAGAACAGATGAACACTGTCACCTGGGTATGGCCATACACTTTCTCAATCATCTCATCCAGGGGGCCCCTTTAGAATATCACACTCCTTAAACAAGGAGACGGCAATCCTATGTCTATCACTAGTGCTCTAACCTGACTCAAGCTCACCATCCAAGATAGTCTATAATCATTATGTTTCAAATGATATTGAACTACCTCAAAACAATGACAATCATCATTTAGAAAACACAAGTGATCTCAAGTCAGAGGAAATGTGCCACTTGTCTTAATCAAGGAATATTCACATTGTGACAAACAATTGAACATCCTAGTAGGGTCTGTCCAGTACATCCAATGTACCCATGAGTCTACATCTTATTCCATGCTCGAAGCATCCTATAAGATTAGAACACATATTAGTCTCAATCATATCAAGGCTGTCTCATGTTCACCAAGATATATCGACTAAGGACATAATAGCATGTCAGCCGAGCTGAACAGCTTTGAGACATTATTCAGAAGAACATATATTGCAGCAGACAATGTAGCTAACTGAATAACAACCATGCCTTTATAAACATAACAGTTTATTACATGATACAAATACATTCCCATAGGCCTCAAACATTAGCCTTAAGGGCATACCCCAACAATCTCCCACTTGCACTTAATCTAATGGTTGAGAAATCTCAAACCCATATTATTACAGTGCTTCTCATGCTTCTGCTGTGCCAGAGGCTTGGTAAGCGGGTCTGCCAGATTGTCATCTGTATGAACCTTGCAGATTTTGATCTCGCCACGATCTATGATCTCCCTGATCAAGTGAAACCGTCTCAGTATGTGCTTGGACTTCTGGTGCGACCGTGGTTCCTTTGCTTGTGCGATTGCTCCAGTGTTATCACAGAAGATAACCAAAGGATCGACACTCGAAGGAACAACACCAAGTTCTCTCACGAACTTACGAATCCAGACTGCCTCCTTGGATGCTTCCGAGGCTGCAACATACTCGGCTTCTGTTGTGGAATCAGCAACAGTTGACTGTTTGAAACTCATCCACACCACTGCACCTCCATTCAAGCTAAAAACATAGCCTGATTGCGATCGGAAATCATCCTGGTCCGACTGGAACGAAGCGTCAGTATATCCTTCAATACTGAGTTCTTCCTGACCACCATATATCAAGAACATATCTTTGGTCCTCCGCAGATATTTTAAAATGTTCTTGACTGCAATCCAGTGCGCCATACCTGGATTACTCTGGAAACGACTGGTTACGCTTAACCCGTAAGCGACGTCTGGGCGAGTACACAACATCGCATACATAATGGAACCAATAGCCGAAGCATAAGGCGTATTGTCCATTTCATCTTTCTCAGTCTGTGTTTGTGGACACTGACTCTTCGAAAGACTCAGACCATGTCTGACTGGAAGATATCCACGTTTAGAATTCTCTAAATGAAATCTCTCCAGGACCTTATCGATGTAAGTACTCTGGCACAGCCCGAGAAGCCTCTTAGATCTATCCCTGTAGATCTTCACACCTAACACATAGGCTGCTTCTCCTAGATCTTTCATCTGGAAACACTTCCTCAGCCATGCTTTAACAGCATGCATTTCAGGAATGTCATTTCCAATGATCAAGATGTCATCGACGTAGAGGACTAGGAAAGTAATCACGCTCCCACTAAACCTCTTATATACACACGGGTCATCCTCGTTCTTGATGAAACCAAATTCAGTGACTGATTCATCAAAACGAATATTCCAGCTTCTAGATGCTTGCTTAAGTCCATAAATGGACTTCTTTAACTTGCATATCTTATGACGATCTGCTGGATTAGTGAAACCTTCAGGTTGTGTCATATACACATCCTCATCCAGATTTCCATTAAGGAAAGCTGTTTTCACATCCATCTGCCAAATCTCATAATCATAATATGCAGCTATCGCGAAAAGAATCCGAATAGACTTAAACATGGCTACAGGTGAGAAAGTTTCATCATAATCTATCCCGTAGATTTGTTTGAAACCTTTCGCAACTAGCCTGCCTTTATAGGTAACCACGTTACCATCCATGTCAATCTTCTTCTTGAAGATCCATTTACAGCCTATAGGGATAACTCCCGAAGGCGGATCAACCAAATCCCAGACTTGGTTATCTGACATGGAGTCCATCTCGGCGCGCATAGCCTCAAGCCATCTCGCTGACTCCGGTCCACTGACCGCATCCGCATAAGTGAGGGGTTCATCATTGTCAATGATGTAGACTCCGTCATAGCGCTCAGGCTGTCGACGGATCCTACCCGATCTTCGCGGTTCCCGTGATATTTGAGCCTCAGGTTGTTCAATAACCTGTTCTACCGGCTCAGGCTCATCCAACTGTGCTTGATCACTTTGTCCTTCCTCTGGATTCTCATCCAGTTTTATTTCTCTCCCACTGGCCTCTTGCAGAAGAAACTCCTTCTCAAGAAATATGGCCGTCCGAGCAACAAAAACCTTGTTCTCCTTGGGATCGTAGAAATAATAACCCTTAGTTTCCTTAGGGTAACCGACAAAGATACATTTGTCAGATCTGCTCTCTAGTTTCCCAGAGGCGAGCTTTTTGACATAAGCCTCGCAGCCCCAGATCCTGATAAATGTCAAGCTTGGCTGTTTCCCATACCATAACTCATATGGAGTTTTAGAAACTGCTTTGGATGGCACTCGGTTTAGTACCTTTGCAGCTGTTTCCAGCGCAAAACCCCAAAAGGAGTATGGAAGAGTAGCCTGACTCATCATAGAACGAACCATATCAAGTAGCGTTCTATTTCTCCTCTCGGACACACCATTCCATTGCGGTGTTCCTGGCGGAGTGAGCTGTGAGATAATCCCACACTCCTTTAGATAGTCAGTAAACGTATGACTTAGGTATTCACCACCTCGATCTGAGCGAAGTGCCTTGATATTTCGGCCTAGCTGATTTTGTACTTCATTCTTGAACTCTTTGAACTTGTCAAAAGATTCACTTTTATGTCTCATCAGATAGACATACCCGTATCTACTGAAATCATCAGTAAAGGTAATGAAGTACTGATAGCCACCTCTGGCATGTTTACTAAATGGCCCACACACATCACTGTGTATAAGGTCAAGTAAACCTGAAGCCCTTTGACCTTTGTGAGGAAAAGGTGACTTCGTCATTTTACCCATCAAACAAGCTTTGCATGTATCAATCTCCTTATAGGAGAATGATCCCAGCAGTCCATGATCATGCAACCGCTTAATGCGTTTCTCGTTTATATGGCCTAAACGACTATGCCACAGCAAGGTGCTGTCATCAGCATACTAGGCTTTCTTAATATCAACATTTTGTATAGAACTTTCCATGTCCAACATGAATAACCCATTGTTAATTGAACCAGTTGCATAAACAATATTATCATAAGACAAAATACACTTTGAAATATTGCATTCAAAGGAAAACCCCTTCCTGACAAGAGCAGGAATGGAGATAATATTTTTAGTTATACTGGGAACAAAATAACAATTGTCTAGTTCCAATACAATGCCAGATGGTAAAGGAATGAAGTAGTCTCCTACAGCAACAGCAGCAACCCGTGCCCCGTTTCCAACTCGTAGGTCCACCTCATGCTGTCCCACCTGCCTTCTTCTCTTGAGTTCCTGTACATTTGAACAAATGTGAACTCCACATGCAGTGTCCAACACCCATGATATAGAAGAAGAAAACATGACCTCAGTCACGAATATACCTGAGCCAGAAGCGATGCTTCCCCTCTTATCTCCTTGGAGCGCTTTACAGTCCTTTTTCCAGTGACCCAGCTGGCCACAGTGGAAACACCTGTATTCCTTGGACCGCATCACCTTCTGCTTCAGAGCCTTGCTGTAATTCTTGACCGGGGCCTTGCCCTTCTTCCCCTTCTTCTTGTTCCTTGAAGGAACCATCAAGACAGAGGTCGAAGGCTTACCCTTCAGAGTCTCCTCAGTGGTCAAGAGCATATTCAGCAGCTCTGCCGGAGTACAATCGATTTTGTTCATATTAAAATTAATAATGAACGCGTCGAATGATGGCGGGAGAGACTGCAGAATAATGTCCACAGCAAGCTCCTGGTTGATGGTGTGCCCCAGTTTCTCCAGAGCCTCCTTGTGCCCAATCATCTTGAGCACGTGCGCTCCCACTGGGCTCCCTTCAGCCAGTTTGCTCTGAAAGAAGAGCTTAGTCAAATTATAGCGTTCAGTCCTCGCCTGTGCAGCATACAACATCTTGAGGTTTGCTATAATCTGTATAGCTGACATATCCTCATGCTGACGCTGCAGCGGTGGCGTCATAGACGCTAGCATCAGGCAAGCGACATCAATGCTATCATTGACGTGCTTTTCATAGGCTTCCCGAACCGCCCTTGCGGCGTTCGGAGCGGGCTGCGGCGGTATCGCCGTCTCGAGGACATACAGTTTCCTCTCTGCCTTAAGAATGATCTTAAGGTGTCCAAACCAGTCAGAGAAGTTCGGCCCAGCAAACTTCTCCCTTTCCAGTAGGGATCGCACATTGAAGTTCATGGTGTTCGTTGCTGCAGGTATCTACAACAATGCAAGAACAGCAAGGTCAGTATCAATGTATAAGAATCGATCAGGACTTAAGAAAGATTCTTTTTCTCACTATTTTATCTGGCTGAAAAATCCAGCAAAACAGCCCGAAAGAGTAGCACTCTTTTAGTGAGATGGGATCCAGATTTCATACTTGGTCTCCGCGTCCCGCTCAGGCGAGATAAGATGCACAGAGAGTACAAGCACTAGTTTCTGGTAGGCATCCCAGCCAATCGCCAACCCGTGCGATTCCCCTTCATCTGGGCAATCCAGCAGACTGTGCCAACTGAGTTGGTACAACACAGTCTCTGATCCCACAGATGGCTGCCTCCATGTGCTACCATATGCGCCACATATGTAGCCTACACGGTCAAGCTGACCCGACCTACTCCCTGGACCACCACGTGCTATGCTGAGCAACGAGAAGGGATAAATCCCTACTCTGTAACACGCAGGTGTAATCCCGCACCGTCTGAAGATAGATGGACGTGCCCACTGAGTGGGTACAACACGGCTCCAACGATAATCAGAACAGTGAGGTTTCGCGTCAGAAGGCTTACGAGCTTGATATTTTAGCGTTGGATTTTAACGGTCTTTTATCTTCTTCACTATCATGCAATTCCTATGGTGATAGCAGAAGATAAACTTAAACATGCAATTCTAATATTATACAATAAAAGAAAGCATGTATCTTATGTGGTAAAAGCCCATAGCCCTAGAAGACCTTAACCTAACTTAAGTCTTCATTTGCTCTTCATGGGTCTTTTGCTGCTCATCTGGCCCAAACCTGGGCCCAAGCGCCATCTGCAGCACAGGTGCGCCCACCAGGAATATGCGCCAGGTCCTAGGGTCGAACCCTAGACCTCCCACCTGGTCCAGCCACTTGCTGCATGCGCCTCTGCCAAGTGTGCACTGTGCTCTTGTCAAATTAAATTACAAATTTAACTATCTAGACAAGAGTGACACGCAGGTCACTAACATTTTATAAATTAAAACAATGTGATGCGCAGATCACAATAATTAATTTACAATTTTTAAATCCAGGCACGCAGGCCCCAGCACAGCACAGATTTAACATGGGCAGCCCACATAAGACTAAATAGACAAACACATGCATCCAATCAGCAATCAAGTGATCCATCATAAAAATTAAAATTTTCGAAAACCCCTTGGGATCAATTTTAATTTTTCCTTATTTGCCCTACAACCTTACAACGATCCATTACTAGGGATCCACTCATCCAACCTAGTCAGATCCACTGCCCTTGCATGCACCAAGTCCTAACTGACTTGAGTCGACCATAAGGTCAACCATGCATGCGTCAGGGCTGAACGACCACACTGAGGTCTGGCAAGCGGGCGTGACCCCGGGCCTAACTCAGGTGCGTTCATAAATCGTCTCAATCAGACTTCGCTACACACCTGTCTGCAGTCGACCTATAGCCACCATAGGCTTGCGCCAAGGTGCTATCTGGTCGACCCATTCAGGCTGTCAGATAGTCTGATCAGACTGTTGGATCTAAACTAGGGGTGACTTCAACCCTAATAACCCGTTTAAGGGCTTATAGTAGAGCCTTAGATCTAGAGTGAGTCGCGCATGTTAATTAGGGTTTTTAAGAAAAACACTAAGCATGCGCTAAGAACAACATGCGCCAATGATAACATACTTCAAGTTTCGCATGTACAAAAACTTAAAGAAAAAAACGCATGTTAACTAGATCGAAGCTTGTACACGCAAACATGGATCACATAAGCTTAAGCAATCATACAAAGATGCATAGAAAACCCCTCTGATACCAGTTGTAGGAACCCCTTTCTAGAGGGGGGCGAAACCCAGCATGGCGCATATTCAGTTTTTCAAGCAGCGGATAGGGTCTCTAAGAATCGCATGCACCTTATATAATCAACTTTAAGAAAACCCGAATGCATAAGAGGTGATTCGATCCATACCATTGCCATTTCTAGATGGCGGCTTGGAAGCAAAGATCAAACGAGATCTTCTCCTTGTCGTCACACACAAGATGATGTCGCTATCTCTCTTGGTGCTCCTTGTGCTAGCAAGGTACCAAGAGGTCCTTTGACGAGTGAAGGGAAAATGAGATGTCAATCTTTCTTGGCCGAATCCTCCTCAAGCGTCAAGCGTCAAGCGTCGCCACACTCACACAATAATCTCGAGAGGAATATGGGCGAGAGGAAAAAATAAGTTGAAGTGGCGAAAATAGAGAATACTCTATTCGGACGAGAGCACCCACCAAGTGGAGATCATGGTTACTAAAAATAGTAACCACTCCTCACCCCAACGTTCACGCCAAGTGAACTTGTCGCCAACTCCTCTCCCCTTGAACCATGCGCTCATCAAGTGAGCCGGTTCACTTTGGTTCGGTTTAAGAACCAATCAAGCCAATGATCTAGTCTAGATCTTAAATAAACCCTAAGGTTCCCGATCTAACCGTCGATCTCCTCGATGCCCCTGATCTGACCGATCTGGCATCTATTCTCTCGATCGAAGCTTACCGATCTCAAGCCCTAATCAATCAAACATGATCAGACCAGATCTCACTTACAATCAGAGACTAATTCCCTTTAAACTGAACTCAAACAATTCAGTCCACACGATCTGACTTAAGTAAGCCATATCATCAAATTGTGCGACCCTAAGGGTTTCCTTTAAATGTCGGTAACGATAATTCTCATTATCACGATCAGTGAGGGGTATCTAGCAACACATCACTATCTCCCGATATAAAGAAATGAGTCTTCCAAGACTACACCCAAAAACAGCACAAGTGTGAATCAAATCACAAAGCATACATATTTCCTTTGCCACTGGATGTTCTTATTGGACAAGCCTGTCAAGCTCGTAACTCCAATATGATGAGCATGATTAGAACAGATGAACACTGTCACCTGGGTATGGCCATACACTTTCTCAATCATCTCATCCAGGGGGCCCCTTTAGAACATCACACTCCTTAAACAAGGAGACGGCAATCCTATGTCTATCACTAGTGCTCTAACCTGACTCAAGCTCACCATCCAAGATAGTCTATAATCATTATGTTTCAAATGATATTGAACTACCTCAAAACAATGACAATCATCATTTAGAAAACACAAGTGATCTCAAGTCAGAGGAAATGTGCCACTTGTCTTAATCAAGGAATATTCACATTGTGACAAACAATTGAACATCCTAGTAGGGTCTGTCCAGTACATCCAATGTACCCATGAGTCTACATCTTATTCCATGCTCGAAGCATCCTATAAGATTAGAACACATATTAGTCTCAATCATATCAAGGCTGTCTCATGTTCACCAAGATATATCGACTAAGGACATAATAGCATGTCAGCCGAGCTGAACAGCTTTGAGACATTATTCAGAAGAACATATATTGCAGCAGACAATGTAGCTAACTGAATAACAACCATGCCTTTATAAACATAACAGTTTATTACATGATACAAATACATTCCCATAGGCCTCAAACATTAGCCTTAAGGGCATACCCCAACAAGATGGACGTGCCCACTGAGTGGGTACAACACGGCTCCAACGATAGTCAGAACGGTGAGGTTTCGCGTCAGAAGGCTTACGAGCTTGATATGTTAGCGTTGGATTTTAACGGTCTTTTATCTTCTTGACTATCATGCAAGTCCTATGGTGATAGCAGAAGATAAACACATGCAATTCTACTTATATAAGCAATAAGCAATAAAAGAAAGCATGCTGATCTTATGTGGTAAATGCCCATGAACCCTAAGTAAGACCTTAATTTTACTTAAGTCTTCACTTGAGCTCCATTTGCATCTCATCTGGTCCAACCCAGGGCCCTAGCGCCAAGAGCACCTCAGGTGCGCCACCAGCTGAATGCCCCTTTGGGATGTGTGCATTTGTGCTCTTGTCTAATCAAATACAATTTGATCTATCTAGACAAGCTTTGACTCGCAGGTCAATTATACAATAGATTAAAAAAATGTGATTCGCAGATCACAATAATATTATCTTACAAGTATAATCCCAGGCTCGCAGGCCCCAGCACAGCACACAATTAACATGGGCGGCCCACATAAGAATAAATAAACAAGCACATGGCATCAAACATTCCACATGTGATCCAATTAAAAGAAAATAAATTTTTGAAAAACCCCATTGGCATCAATTTTAATTTTCTTATCAGTCCTACAACCTTACAATGGTCCATTGATAGGGATCCACTCATACATCTAGTCAGATCCACTGCCCTTGCATGCACCGAGTCCTAACTGACCCGAGTTGACCTAATGGTCAACCATGCATCCGCCAAGGGCTGAACCACCTTCAAGAGTTTTGGCAAGCGGGTGTGACCCCGGGCCTAACTCAAGAGTGTTCATTGGTTGTCTCAACCAGACCTCGTTACACGCCCTTGATGCAGTCAACCTATAGCCACCCAGTGCATGCGCATAGGTGCTATCAGGTCAACCCATCTGAGCTGTCAGATGGTCTGATCAGACTTGGATCTATTTAGATTATGCTTTCAACCCTACCAACCCATCTAAGGGATTATAGTAGACGCTTTAGATCTAATGGGTGCGCAAGATAAGGCTTTTCCTTTTCAAAACATGAACAAGCGCTTACCATAACATTATACATGCGCAATTCAAAGATAAACCTACATCTAAGAGTTTTAAACTAGCATGTAGTTTATTCGGCATGTACATAGATCTAAACATTGCAAGCGCAAACAAGGATCACTAAAGCAACCACATGATTCATGCATAACCTCCTCTGATACCAATTGAAGGGTCCCCTTCAAGGGGGAGCGCAAGCATGAAAAACCCCTTTCAAGAGGGGGGCAAACCCTAGAACATGCGGAAATGTATTCTTCTAGAGTTTCAATAAAATCGTTTGCATGAACTCATGTAAATGATCAACTTTATAATTAACCAAAGATCAAGTTTGAGATCTTTTACCATAGCCATGTAAGGGTGGCGGCTTGGAAGCTAGAGGCCGAAGAGGGCTCTCCTCCAAAGAAGACACACACAAAGGATGAAGGCTTACTTCTTGCGCAACTTGATGTGCTAGCAACAATTGCCAAGGTGCCCTTTGGTGTTGAGGAGATGAGATGTTCTTCCTTGTCGCCGAGAGCTCTTCTCCAAGATCGTCCACACACCACCCACGAGAGAGAGCTTCCGAAAGACACAAGGAACATTAAGCTTTTGCGTTATTTGGCGTTAGGCGTTTTCAAGACTTCCCATTAAGGAAAGTCATCAAGACATGCGTTCATGTCTTGTGAACTTATCCCCAACGCCAATTCAATTGAACCAATCGAACACAAATGTGAACCGGATCAATTGAATTCGGTTCAATTCCAATTGGTCCAAAGACCAAAAGAACCAACCCAAGCCATGGTCTAAATCTCTATGAACCATGAAGATTCAAGATCTAACCGTACATCTCATGATGCTCTTGATCTCACCGATCTAGCATCCACACTCTCGATCGAAGCTTACCGATCTCAAGCCCTAATCAATCAAACATGATCAGACTGGATCTCACTTACAATCAGAGTTTAAACTCCTTTAAACTGAATCAAAACAATCCAGTCCACACGATCTGACTCAAGTAAGCCATATCACCAAATTGTGCGACCCTAAGGGTTTCCTTTAAATGTCGGTAACGATAACTCTCGTTATCACAATCAGTGAGGGGTATCTAGCAACACATCACTGTCTCCCGATATAAAGGAAAGAGTCTTCCAAGACTACACCCAAATCACAGCACAAGGTGAATCAACATCACAAGGCATACAAGCATCCTTTGCCACTGGATGTTCTTATTGGACAAGCGAGTCAAGCTTGTTACTCCAATACAATGAGCATGATTAGATCAGATCAACATAGTCATCTGGGTATGGCCATACACTTTCTCAATCATCTCATATAAGGGGGGCCCTTTAGAACATCACACTCCTTAAACAAGGAGACGGCAATCCTATGTCTATCACTAGTGCCCTAACATGATTCAAGCTCACCATCCAAGATAGTCTATAATCATTATGTTTCAAATGATATTGAACTACCTCAAGACAATGACAATCATCATTTAGAAACACAAATGATCTCAAGTCAGAGGACATGTGCCACTTAGTGCTTACAAGGAATATTCACATTGTGACAAGCAATGGAATATCCTAGTAGGGTCTGTCCAGTACATCCAATGTACCCATGAGTCTACATCTTATTCCATGCTCGAAGCATCCTATAAGATTAGCACTCATATTAGTCTCAATCATATCAAGGCTGTCTCATGTTCACCAAGATATCTCGACTAAGGACATAGAGCATGTCAGCCAAGCTGAACAGCTTTGAGACATTATTCAGTAGTACACTTATTACAGCAGACAAGGTAACAACCTGAATAATAACCATGCCTTTATAAACACAAAAGTTTATTACATGATACTTATACAATCCCAAAAGGCCTCAAACATTAGCCTTAAGGGCATACCCCAACATCTCCTTCTTTCTGTTGGAAGTTCATGATTTGATTTCTCAATTGGAAAGTCTTGCTTGGTGGGAAATATCTCGTTAGAAAAGCTTTTGATAATTGATCCCATGTTGTGAAAGTATTGGGTTGACGAGAATGCAACCAAGTTCGTGCTTGATCCCTGAGAGAAAAAGGGAATAATATCAATTTTAGTGCATCATCAGAAATTCCGTGAATTTTTTGATGTATCATAATATTCAAGAAAAGTATATAAATGTGAATAAGGATCTTCGATTGATGATCCTCTAAACTGGTTCTGCTGGATCATGGAGATAAAGGCAGGGTTAATTTCAAAGTTGGGGGTCTCAATTGTAGGTCTAGCAATGCTGAAGTGTATCCCCTGAGGATTAGGGGCAGCATAGTCCCTTAGTGATCTTTGATCAGCCATTAGAAATGAATGTCCTGTGCACACTAGAGCAAACTGATCAAATGATGTAAGTAAACAGAAAAGAATAAAAAGATAAAACATAAATGAAACCTAGTCTAGCAATACTCTCGAAGTCTTTAATATCGACAAAAACTAAGGTCCTCGGCAACGGCGCCAAAAACTTGATAGCCCGAAAAGGGAACACAACAAATCTGGCACGCGTGTACCTTGGACTAATCCTTGGTAATGGCACCAAAAACTTGTTGTTAAACAGCAAGTGCACGGGTATACGAAGTAATAAAAAAATATCGAATCCATAGGGACCTACATTGTCGAATACTAAATAATTGATTTCTTACTAACTAGGCAAGACGAGATCGTGAGAATAGCAATCAGTAACTAAAAGCGGGATTATCAGAGAGAAAAGCTGGGACTAGAGTTTCGTTCACTTAAACTTTTATGACTAGACATGAATAAGGATTTCGTTGATTCAATTTCATCATGAAGAAGATATTATCAAAGGATGAACTCAAGGATCACTTTCGTGCATCCGAGTCTCACAACTAGTTTTACTCAAGGACCTCCAACATTCCGATCCTTGCTTTCACAGAAGATCTCCACGTTTGCCAAATAGACTCGATCTATAGATTCATATTATAATCATGGCAATTATTTTACTAGAAAAGATCAAGATGAATCTAACCTAAGGAAGGGATCCTAACATACAATTCTAGGGTTCCAAATTCTCAAGCAATTACCATTCGGTCTCAAGCAAAAATTCTAAGAACAAAATTAATAACATGAATTTAAAGAGAGTCTAAGCACAAATATCACATGAGCAAAATCATCATGTTAAGATCAAACTCAACGAAATATTGAAAAAGAGTTATCTAGTCATTGGAAGTTAAGTAAATTACTTCCCCATGTCCCAAAAATAGTTTAAGCTATCATCATGAGGTAATTACAATAAATCATGCTTTCAGAGGATCGAAAATTGAAAGACAAGAGGAGTTTTAGAAAATACAGCACGGCCGCGAAGTATTTCACAGCCGTAGTTTGCAAATAGCTTCGATGAACAGTGTCAGTGATGCTTTGCTCTTCGATTCCTCCTCCAATCGATCTCTTTACGGTCTAAAACTTTTGGTGTGTTGTCTCCTCCCTCTGACGAAGCTTCAGTATGAAAATCACGGTTGGAGATCGTCTGGATCGAACGCGGCGGTGAAACCCTCGGCGACGGCGTGGATCAAGATTTCTCCCTCGACGGTGGATCAAAATTGGGGCTTTTGGTCTCTCTGTAATCCTCTCGTGAAAAGCTCCCCATTTGCTTCTTACGGAACCCCACAAAAACCTCTGGATCGTTCGCAATCATCTCTGCAAGAATTGGGCGTGGACATTGACCTGGGCGTCGCGTTCAAAACTTGTTTTACGGCAGTGTAATTGTTTACGGCCGGTGACGTAAAATCTCTTGAGTCTTCTGTGCCGATGTCATCTCGGAAAATACGGCCCGTAAAGTAGTTTACGGCCAGTACCGTAATTTCAGGGCAACTTTCTGTTCTGAAACGGCTGGAAAATACGGCAGTGAAATCCCTTACGGCAGGCACTGTAAAATCGGGTGAAGTTTTTGTTCTGACGCGCTCCGTACTACGGTACCGTAATATTGCTTACGGCTAGTACCATAAAATCGGGAAATCTTTCTGTTCGAAAATCTTCACAAATTACGGCAGTGTTCGGATTTTACGGCACTATATGGAATTACGGTACCGTAAAATAGATTACGGCACTACCGTAATTTGCTGTCTTGCTCCGATTTGTGTGAAATTTCTTGGGTGATCTCCTCTTGATGATGGTAATCCTTCCATATATTTGATTCTGCTTAAAAACTCCTTAAAATAATGCCTTTTTACCTGAAAACCATGAAAAACCAAAACAGAAGTAGATTTTGCAATATTCAATGAATTTAGCATGAAAACAAGTAAAAGATCCTCAATTTTAGCATGAAAAGATATCAAAAATGATGCAAAATATACTACATATTTTAGTGTCATCAAGTACCCTTCCCATAGAACATATTTGTAAATGAAAAAGAACAAGAGTTCTTATTTATTTCAAACTTAAATCCTTTCTTTGCCAAGCAAGGAATGGATACAATGTTCTTAGTAAGCGAAGGTACATAATAGCAATTATCTAACTCTAATTGAAGTCCAGATGGCAGGGAGAGAGTCAAAACTCCTACAGCAACAGCAGCAACCTGTGCCCCGTTTCTAACTCGTAGGTCAATCTCTCCAGGCTACACCGATCTACTTTTCTTGAGCCCCTACATATTTGTACAAATATGAGCTCCACATGCGGTATCCAATACCCATGACATAGAAGTAGAAAGGTTGACTTCTGTAACATAAATACCTGAGCTAGAAGATAAGGCCAAGCCTTTCTTCTCCTCATTCTGAAGTTGCTTGCAGTCCCTCCTCCAGTGACCCTGCTCGCCATAGTGGAAGCACCTCTAGTCCTTTGACTTCTTCGCATTTTTCTTCAATGCCTTGGTAGGACCCATGGCACCGCCCTTGGCATGTGCCTTACCCTTTTTCTTCATCTTCTTGGTCGTAGGGACCAAAAGAACAGAATTAGGTTTGGTCTTTACCATCTCACGCTCGACTGTCTAGAGCATATTCATCAATTCCTCATGTGTGTACTCAATCCGGTTCATGTTGAAATTTATGATAAACGGACTGAAACTAGGGGGCAGGGAATGCAGAATAAGATCCACAACCAGCTTGTTATCTATGGCGTGTCCCAGCCTCCTGAGATGATCCACGTTCCCAATCAACTTGAGAACATGGGGTCTCATTGGTGCACCCTCAGATAACTTACACCGAAAGACGGCTTTGGCGGTGTCAAATCTCTCAGTTCAAGCCTGAGCATCGAACATCTATTTCAAACGAGTGATCATCTGAAAAGCGTTCTGCTCCTCATATTGCACCTGAAGTTCAGGTGCCATAGTGGCTAGCATGAGACATGATACCTCCATAGAGTTATCCTGATGCTTTCTAAAAGCATCTCTATCTGCCGCTCGCGTATTAGGCGGAGGAGGCACCGGAAGAGCCTGCTCTAGGACATACAGCTTCTTCTCGAGCTTGAGGACTATCCTCAAGTTCCGATGCCAGTCCATAAAGTTGGTTCCAACCAACTTATCCTTATCAAGGAGTGATCGCAGTGTCAATCCGCTATTGTTCGTTGCCATTGTTCTACAACAGTCAAGAAACAGCAGATTAGTACTACTTCAAATCATTTAAACTGGACTTGTTTTAAATGATTATGGCTCCCACTATTTTAATCGAATTGACATCCCACAAAGTCAATCGGGAAGTTTAAGACTTCCTAGTGAGATGAGATCCTTATTCCACATGAGGTTTCGCGTCCCACGAGGGTGGGATGAGATGCACAAAGTAACCCATGCTTCCTAAGGTGGGCTCGCAGGCCGATTGCTCAAAGCAATTCCCCTTATTGAGACAGTCTAGGCATTTCATGTCCAGCGAGGGCTGGATGCAACATGAAACCCTAGCCTCTCAATGATGCCTCTAGAGTTCCACCATATGCCCAGCACTTGTGGAAATCCAGTCAAGTCCATTCCTAACCGTTATGCCCAGAGTCAATGAGTTTCCTTGCGAAGGCGCGCCCGATTAAAATGGACTGGGGAAACCATTGCCACCACGCACTTTCTAAAGATAAGTGGGTGTGTCCCACGAGGGTGGGAAACAGTTCACAACACCACTGATCGATAGCTTAGTGAGGGCTACGCATTAGAAGACTACTAGACTTGATATTTATTTATGAGGGTTTTCGAGGTCTCATCAGTTTTATCTTATGTCTAACATTACAGGCATGCAATCCTATAGTGATAACATAACGATAAAACAACTCATGCATGCTTTAGCAGATATGTATGAAAACAGTAAAAGAATGATGTGATCATAGCCTATTCAAGACATTGAACCAACCCATGCCAAAAGGAGGTTCAACTCTTGACATAGGATTCAAGCCCCAAGACAAGACCTAACCTAGCCGACCTCTAACTTGAACTTCAAGGTTGGCTCCAAGGTCCTTCTCACCACGGTTTAGCTCTTAAACCCTAGAGGTGTCCCTTATGGGTTTGGCCAATGCCATGGGTCTTTCTCCATAGATGATGCGCCACCATGCAAGGAGCCAAGATGGCTAGCTCTCAAACCCTAGGGTTCGGCCATGCCATCTTGCGCCACTCCTCCATGCACCATCAAGCATGCATGCGCCAGGGTTCCATGTGGTTGCGCCCTAATCTTCTTCTTCTTGTTATAAAAATAAAAGAAAAGAAAAGCGGCACGCAGGCTTCACAAAGATACATCACAGGCATGCAAAGGGGCTTGACTCATGATCACAACATTATGCACAAGCAAGGTATCTACACATGCAGTTCTACATGCTCATGAAAAACATAAAATTTGAAATTTTACTTTTTCATAAAACTAGTCTCTTTTTCTCATCTTCTTCTCACAAATCTTTTAGTTATTTGCGATCTATTTTTCATGATGATTTCAAAGATCCTTTCGGCTGGTAATTTTGTCAGATCAAGAGACCCGGCCAGTCCGAAGACATAATGCCCGTCCTGCTTGACAAAACCACGTGCACCTTTGATCTTAAATCATGCAAGAAAAATAACCCAAAAATCCAAAAGAGATTGAAAGGATGATAGAAACAAGAAACCCTAATTTTCGCTACTTAGAAAAAAACATTCGCCATGTGATCATGCAATTTGCGAAAATTGAGATATGGCATGTGAGCATGGAAAAGCATGAAAATACATTGTTCGAGTCTCGCAAGTCACTCTGATACCACTGTTGGGAAACCCCGGAGATACTTTACAAAATTTCAGGGATTCAAACACATTGCGCAGTGGAAGAATATCCCCGAAACAGGCCGGTCCCAAAAACCCAATGAAGATCGCATGCGAGAGAGTCGACATGATGAGATAGAAGATACCTTGAGCAAGGCGAGGCTGATGTCGTAGTAGGCGCCCAAGCGTGCTCCCTCTGCAGTTTCACACACACAGATCACCTCAAGTCCTCTTCTTCCACGCCCGGTGCTAGCCTCGGGAAGAAGATCCAAGCCTTAGGAGAGCCCTCTAAGAAACTTGCGCCACCACCAAAGGGAGAACCGCGAAGAGCAAGGAGGAAGAAGGAGATGCCGCCAAGTTCAACTTCACCTTGCGCCAAGGAGAAGAGGAAGAGGATCACTTGCAGCTTGATGGAAGAAAGGAGGAAGTTGCGCCCTTGTCCCTTGCTTTCGCCCTCTTGATGATGCTCACGCCTCCAAAGAATCAGTGTCATGAGAGGGGTGGCTAGGGGGGTTATTTATAGGGCAAGGGGCACCTAAAACATGGCTACAATTAAGCCAAGTGTGCGGCTAGGAGAAGAAGGAGGGAATCAAGTCCTAATCTAATTAGGACTCAAGTGGGCGGTTTGATCAAGATTTAAATCAAGTCCTAATCCAATTAGGACACCAATTATTTATTTAATTAATTAAATCCTAATCGAATTAGGACTCTAATTAATTTAAATAAATCAGTCCATTAGATCCCACAAAAATAGGACTCTTATTAATTAATAAATTAGCCCCTATTTTATCTCACATGATTAATTAAAATCACATGAGGCATAGGCGCTAACCCTAGTCTAACTAGGGTTAAGCATGTGCCGGCCCTCTTCTTCTCCTTAAGCCCAACTTTTCAATGGGCCCAGCCCAATGTCCATTATGCATGTTAACCAAGCCCTTGGATCCAATCCAATTAAACCCAAGGTCAAATTAGGCTAACCATGGTTAATATGTCGTAAATGGAAGTTGGCCCCAATAAATTTCTTCTATCTCATCAGGCCCATTGGCATTGATGAAATCTCCAAAATAGATCCGAGTTATCCAATAACTCGATCATAAGGCTTCCCGATCAATACGAGAACTCGAGTATCAAGGTGTGCGACCCTGTAGGTTCCTCTCACATTGGCAGTGCTGACCTATGGTCACCACAAGCAGTGAGTGGCACCTAGCAGTGCATCGCTGCTACCCAAGTCATCGCAATGGATATCGACATCGACATCCCCATCATCGCAACTAGGTACAGATGCATTACAGTCTCTTTGCCGAACTGATATCCGATTAGTCAAGTGTGTCACCACTTGCTTTTATCCAATCTCATGGCAATGACTAAATCAGGTCTAACCTGGGTATGGCCATACACTTTCAGTCATAGAACCATAGAGGAGCTCCATGGATATCATGCGTCCCTTAGGAAGAGGCAAATCCTATGTCTGTGCATTGACCTTCTCATATGGGTCGTGATATGCCCAATGACAACCGTTATTACGTCCCAACTACGGCAAGAAATTAGGTTGTATCGAAGCATATCCCTAACCATATAGAATGGCCAATGACCTCAAGTCAAGGGATCAATGCATCTCCTATCACTTGTGAGAATAACTCGTGATACCAAGTTATTGCCTCATAGCGGGTTGGTCCAGTATATCCACCACTGATATACCCATATGCCTGCATTAGCACCTCGTGCCTAACCAGCCCATATACCAGTCTCACAAGTACCAGAGTTGTCCTATATCCACTTAGGTACATCGACTGGGGACAATCATTTGAGCACAGATCCAATCTGTCTCCAGGGACATTATCAAGTAAGTACATATTCGCAGATGTAGACAAACATAGATAATGACAATGCCCGAATGATATATATAAAATATCAATGTTAAGTAGTACAAATAATGGACCAAAACTAGGTCCTAGGGCATGTACACCAACAAGGTGGTCCTCCACATGAGTAGCATTTGTTATTCCTGATCCTTTCCATTTTTAATTTCAGTTCCTTGGTCAAACCTTTCGGCTCAACACACTGAATATTAACTTTAGGAGGATTGAGCTTAACCGATTCATCAAAGAGCTGCCTTAGACTAGAAATAATCTCAGAGGGACTCTTAGATTCATCTTGCCCTCTAAATTCAGGTGACATGTTGGCTAGCATCAAGTTGGCAACCTCCAAAGTGTCAGCCTGATGCTTATCATAAGCATCCTTCTCAGCTGCTAGGGCCGAGCACGGAAGTGGGTTAGGAATAGGTTGCTCAAGGACATAGAGCTTCCTCTCGAGCTTGAGCACAATTCTCAAATTCATATACCAATCCATCAAGTTGGATCCAACCAACTTGTCCTTCTCAAGGATAGATCGCAGTGACCAACTGCTATTGTTTGTTGCCATTGATCTACAGCAATCAAGAAACAGCAGATTAGTACTACTTCAAATCATTTAAATTGGACTTGTTTTAAATGATTATGGCTCCCACTATTTTAATCAAATTGACAACCCACAAAGTCAATCGGGAAGTTTAAGACTTCCTAGTGAGATGGGATCCTTATTCCACATGAGGCTTCGGGTCTCACGAGGGTGGGATGAGATGCACAAAGTAACCCATGCTTCCTAAGGTGGGCACGCCGGCCGATTGCTCCAAGCAATTCCCCTTATTGAGACAGTCTAGGCATTTCATGTCCAGCGAGGGCTGGATACATCATGAAACCCTAACCTCTCAACGATGCCTCTAGAGTTCCACCATATGCCCAGCACATGTGGAAATCTAGTCAAGTCCATTCCTAACCGTTATGCCCAGGGCCAACGAGTTTCCTTGCGAAGACGCGCCCGATTAAAACAGACTGGGGAAACCATTGCCACCACGCACTTTCTAAAGATAAGTGGGTGTGTCCCACGAGGGTGGGAAACAGTTCACAACACCACTGATCGATAGCTTAGTGAGGGCTACGCATTAGAAGGCTACTAGACTTGATATTTATTTATGAGTGTTTTTGAGGTCTCATCAGTTTTATCTTATGTCTAACATTACAGGCATGCAATCCTATAGTGATAACATAACGATAAAACAACTTAGGCATGCTTTAGCAGATATGTATGAAAACAGTAAAAGAATGATGTGATCATAGCCTATTCAAGACATTGAACCAACCCATGCCAAAAGGAGGTTCAACTCTTGACCTAGGATTCAAGCCCCAAAGACAAGACATAACCTAGCCGACCTCTAACTTGAACTTCAAGGTTGGCTCCAAGGTCCTTCTCACCATGGTTTAGCTCTCAAACCCTACAGGTGTCCCTCATGGGTTCAGCCAATGCCATGGGTCTTTCTCCATAGATGATGCACCACCATGCAAGGAGCCAAGATGGCTAGCTCTCAAACCCTAGGGTTCGGCCATGCCATCTTGCGCCACTCCTCCATGCGCCATCAAGCATGCATGCGCCAGGGTTCCATGTGGTTGTACCCTAATCTTCTTCTTCTTGTTACAAAAATAAAAGAAAAGAAAAGTGGCACACAGGCCTCACAAAGATACTGTTGGTGTATATGCCCTAGGACCTAGTTTTGGTCCATCTTTGTACTACTTAACTCTGATATTCATATATCTTTCTGGCATTGTCGTTATCATTGTTTGTCTACACCTGCGATTGTGTACTTACATGATAATGTCCCTGGAGACAGATTGGATCTGTGCTCGAATTATAATCCCCAGTCGATGTACCTTAGTGGATATGGGACAGCTATGGTACTTGTGAGACTGGTATGTGGGCTGGTTAGGCACGTGGTGCTAACACAGACACATGGGTATATCATTGGAGGATATACTGGATAGACCCGCTGTGAGGCTATGACTTGGTGTCATGAGTTATTCTCACAAGTGACAGGAGATGCATTGATCCCTTGACTTGAGGTCATTGACCATTCTATATGGTTAGGGACTTGCTTTGATGCAACCTAACACCTTGCCGTAGTTGGGAGGTCATAACGGTTGTCATTGAGCATGTCACGACCCATATGAGAAGGTCAATGGACAGACATAGGATTTGCCCCTTCCTTTGGGAAGTATGATAGTCATGGAGCTCCCTTATGGTTCTATGACTGAGAGTGTATGGCCATACCCAGGTAAGAACCTGTTCTAGTCATAGCCATGTGATTGGATGAAAATAAGTGGTGACACACTTGTCCAATCGGATATCAGTACGGTAAAGAGACTGTAATGCATCTGTACCTAGTTGCGATGATGGGGATGTCGATGTTGATATCCATTCCAATAACCTGGGTAGCAGCGATGCACTGCTAGGTGCCACTCACTGCTTGTGATGACCTTTGGTCAGCACTGCCAGCGTTAGAGGAACCTACAGGGTCGCACACCTTGATACTCGAGTTTTCATATTGATCGGGTAGCCTTTAGATCAAGTTATTGGATAACTCTGATCTATTTGGGAGATTTCATCAGCGCCAATGGGCCTGATGAGATGGAAGAAACTTATTGGGGCCAACTTCCGTTTTTGGCATATCGATCAAATTAACCATGGTTACCCTCATTTAACCATGGGTTAAATTGGATTGGATCCAATAGCTTGGTTAACATGCATAATGGACTTTGGGCTTGGCCCATTGCTTAGTTGGGCTTGCTAATAAGTTGTATTGAAGGGCTATGAGGCTTGAAGGGTATAATGGGGATGAATTAATGGGATAGGCGCATATGGAATTCTAATTGGACTAGAATTTGCGCCTATGCCTTGTTTGGTATCTCCTAGGTGATTAAATCAAATTGGATTTGATTAAATCACACAAGATAATTGATTGGATTGTGTTTGACAATTGTGGGCTGATTATTAACATAATTAGAGTCCTAATTGGATTAGGACTTGCGCCCAAGCCACATTAGGCAATCCATCATATTGCCTTGACTAGGTCTAGGCGCATGGATGGGATTAATGCCTCATATGGCATGATATGGGCGCATATGGCTGATGCTTGCTTTGGCAAGTCCTAGGCGCATATGGGAGTGGAGATTTAATCAATATAATTGATTGGATAATCTCCTAGAATCATGCCCTAATTGTCAACACTTGCCATTCTCCCCTAACCGCCTCTTCCTCCTATAAATAAGCCCTTGCCGCCCCCTCTCTTCATGATGCTAATTCCTTGGAGGCGTGAAGCATTAGAGGGCGACGGCTTGGAGAGCTTAGAGCTCTTCTTCTTCCATCAAGGGCGCAAGCATGCTTCTTCTCTTCCTTTCCTTGGCGCAAAGGAACAAGAAGGCTTGCGGCGTTGTCTTCTCCTTCCATCTCCTTGGCGCATCACATCTTGGTGGTGGCGCAAGTTGCTTGGAGGACTCTCCTAAGGCATGGATCTTCTTCCCGAGGCTAGCACCGGGCGAGGAAGAAGAAAACTTGAGGAATCCGTGTGTGCGAGACTGCAGAGGGCGAACACTTGGGCGCCTTCATCGACATCGGCTTCCAATTGCTTAAAGGTACTTACTATCACATCGTGTCGACCCCCTCGCAAGAGATCTTCACTGGGTTTTTGGGACTAGCCTGTTTCGGGGACATTCTTCCGCTGCGTAAAATGTATGTCCAAGGCTCTGAAAATTGTAAAATGTCCCCGGGGTTTCCCAACAGTGGTATCAGAGGTACTTGCGAGCCTCGAACGATGTTCTTTCATGCTTTTCATGCTCACATGCCATATCTACATTTTCGTATATTGCATAGATGTTGGCGCATGATTTTTCTTTAAGTAGAAAAATTGTAGGTCTCTTGTTTCTTACTTCTAATTAACTTCTTGTGGTTCTTTGCTCTCTTCATGTGATGGGATAGACCCATATGTGGAAGAGAAAATTTCTCCTCTCATAATAGGATAGACCTATCTTGAGAGACTTGTTGGAATAGGGCATGGACTGGGTGATTGCCCTTATCCTAGCAAGTTAGGGATTGCAACCGGTATGCCTCTTGTAGACTCCTGAGAGAAACTTAGAATCAAAGATTTGTGATATGAAGGGAAGGAAGAGAGACATGTTTTATGAAAAAGTAAAATTTCAGATTTTATGTTTTTCATTGAGCATGTAGAATTGCATGAGTAAGTACTTGATTGTGCATGATGTTGTGGTCATATGTCAAGCCCCTTAGCATGCCTGTGATGTATCCTTGTGAGGCCTGCGTGCCGCATTTCTTTTTGCTTTTAACTAAGAAGAAGATTAGGGTGGCGCATCTACTTGGAGCAAGGTGCATGCTTGCTTGGTTGCGCATCCTTGCCTGATGGCGCAACAAGCTTCAAAGGTGGCACATCCTTGCATGGGGGCGCAAGTTAGGGTTTGGCCGAGCCTTGTGCTTATGTGCTATCCCTCTTGTGGCTTGCTAAATGGCGCACCTTCCTTGGAGGAAGACCATGGCATTGGCCGAACCTTGTGGGTGTACCCCTAGGGTTTGAGAGCTAAACCATGGGAGAATGACCTTGGAGCCAACCTTGAAGATAGAGCTAGAGGTCGGCTAGGCTAGGTCTAATTTTGGGGCTTGAATCCTAGGTCAAGAGTTGAACCCCTTTTTGGCATGGATTGGTTCAATGTCTTGATTGGGCTATGATCACATCATCCTTTTATTGCTTTCTTTACAAAAGCTAAAGCATGCCTGTGATGTTTTATCGTTATGTTATCACCATAGGATTGCATGCCTGTAATGATAGGCATAAGATAAAACTGAGATGATGAGACCTTAAACAAAAACCCTCAATTAAAATATCAAGTCTAGTAGCCTTCTAACGCGTAGCCCTCACTAAGCTATCGATCAGTGGAGTTGTGAACTGTTTCCCACCCTCGTGGGACACACCCACTTATCTTTAGAAAGTGCGTGGTGGCAATGGTTTCCCCAGTCCAGTTTTAACCTGGGCGTGCCTTCGCAAGGAAACTCGTTGGCCCTGGGCATAACGATTAGGGATGGACTTGACTAGAAGTTCACATGTGCTGGGCACATGGTGAAAATCTAGAGGCATCGTTGAGAGGTAAGGGTTTCATGTTGTATCCAGCCCTCGCTGGACATGAAATGCCTGGACTGTCTCAATAAGGGGAATTGCTTGGAGCAATCGGCCGGCGCGCCCACCTTAGGAAACATGGGTCACTTTGTGCATCTCATCCCACCCTCGTGGGACGCGAAGCCCTGTGTGGAATGAGGATCTCATCTCACTAGGAAATCTTGGATTTCTCGATTGACTTTGTGGGTTGTCAATTCGATTAAAAATAGTGGGAGCCATGGTCATTTAAAAGGCAAGTCCAGTTTAAATGACTCGAAGTAGTACTAATCTGCTGTTACTTGGTTGTTGTAGAACAATGGCTATGAACAATAGCAGTTGGTCACTGCGATCTACCCTGGATAAGTTGGTTGGATCCAACTTACTGGATTGGTATATGAACTTGAGAATCGTGCTCAAGCTCGAGAGGAAGCTTTATGTTCTTGAGCGTCTTATTCCTGAGCCACTTCCATGCTCGGCCTCAGCGGCTGAGAGGGATGCTTATGATAAGCATCAGGTTGATACTTTGGAGGTTGCTAACCAACATGTCACTTGAATTTAAAGGGTGATATGAATCGAAGAGTGCCTCTGAAATTATTTTAATCTAAGGCAGCTCTTTGATGAATTGGTTGAGCTCAATCCTGCTAAAGTTGATATTCAGTGTGTTGAGCCGAAAGGCTTGACCAAGGAACTAAAATTAAAGATGGATATGATCAGGAATAATAGGTGCTATTCATGTGGAGGGCCACCTCACATGTTGAAGGACATGATGCAACTTCAGAATGAGGAGAAGAAAGGCAAGGCCTTGTCTTCATGCTCAGGTATTTATGTTACCAAAGTCAACCTGTCTACTCCTATGACATGGGTATTGGATACCGCATGTGAAGCTCATATTTGTACAAATATGCGATGGCTCAGAAAGGATGGATCGGTAAGGCCTAGAGAGATTGACCTACGGATAGGTAACAGGGCACAAGTTGCTGCTGTTGCTGTAGGAGTTTCTCTCCCTGCCTTTAGGACTTCAGTTAAAGCTAGACAATTGCTATTATGTACCTTCCCTTACCAAAACATTGTATCCACTCCTTGCTTGGCAAAGAAAGGATTTAGGTTTGAAATAAAAGAGAACTTATGTTCTTTTTCTTTTGCAAACATGTTTTATGGGAAGGGTACTTTGTGCAATGGTCCGCATGTCTTGGACATGGTTAGCTCTATTTGTAACATAAATAATAAAAGGACCAAACTGAGTGGTTCAGTTGGTGCTTTCCTACGGCATTGTCGATTAGCCCATATGAACAAGAATCGCATTCGACAACTCCATGCAAATGGGTTGCTAGATTCGAGTTCCTTGGAGGAACTTGATACATGTGAGACTTGTTTATTAGGGAAAATGACAAAGACGCCCTTCACCAAGACTGGTGAGAGGGCAGGAGGTTTGTTGGATCTCATACATAGTGATGTGTGTGGGCTATTCAATAAACAAGCCAAAGGAGGGTATAACTACTTCATCACATTTACTGATGACTTCAGTAGATATGGTTATGTCTACATGATGAGACATGAAGTAGAGAACCAGCTTGGTAGATCCTTTAAGAATCTTCGATCAGATCGTGATGGAGAGCACCTGAGCAGTGTATTCTTTGACTATCTGAGTAAGTGTGGGATCCTATCCCAACTCACTCCTCCTAGAGCACCTCGGTAGAATGGTGTATCTGAAAGGAGAAATCGAACCTTGTTGTACATAGTTCGGTCTATGATGAGTCATGCAACTCTACCTCCCTCATTCTGGGGACATGCACTTGAAAAGGCTTCTCTAATACTGAATGATGTTCCATCTAAGAGTGTCTTAAAGATTCCATACGAGATATGGAATGGGAGACGCCCTAATCTCACTTTTATCAGGATCTAGGGTTGTGAGGCTTATGTCAAACGTCAGGATTCTAGCAAGCTAGAACCTAGATCTGATAAGTGTATGTTTGTGGGGTACCCTAAGGAGACTAAGGGTTACTACTTCTATATTCCCACCGAGAACAAAGTTTTTGTTGCTCGTGGTACGGTCTTTCTAGAGAAAGAATTTCTCATGAAAGAAGTTAGTGGGAGGAAGTTTGACTTGGACGAGGTCCAAGTGCAACCACAAGACATAGAGATGGGAACCTGAGCCACCTGCACCGGTTGCTAGGCAGCCTGAGGCTCAGACACAGGCCCCATGTAGGTCTGGGAGGTTTCGTCGTGCACTTGAGAGGTATGGGTCGCTGCCGACCCAACACGACGGGATCTTCATCATGGAGGATGAACCCAGGACTTATGATGAGGCGGTCAGTGGACCGGACTCCGAGAGATGGCTTGAGGCCATGCGATCCGAGATGGATTCCATGTCGGCTAACCAAGTCTGGGATTTGGTTGAGCTGCCTGATGGGGTAAAACCCATAGGATGTAAATAGGTCTTCAAGAGGAAGACAGACATGGATGGAAAAATAGTTAGCTATAAGGGTAGACTAGTGGCTAAAGGTTTTAAACAAGTCCACGGGGTGGACTATGATGAAACCTTCTCGCCAGTTGCCATGATCAAATCCATTCGGATTCTGCTTGCTATAGCTGCATATCATGACTATGAGATATGACAGATGGATGTGAAGACAGCATTCCTTAACGGGAAGCTAACTATGGATGTGTATATGACACAACCTAATGACTTCATCCATCCTGCAGATACTAGTAAAGTCTGCAGGCTAAAGAAATCCATTTACGGATTAAAGCAAGCATCTCGAAGTTAGAATCTTCAGTTTGATGAAGCTGTGAGAGATTATGACTTTATCAAAAGTGAAGAAGACGCCTGTGTATACAAAAATTCAGTGGGAGCTTGATGACTTTTCTGGTCATGTATGTCGATGACATACTACTCATCGGAAACGACATCCCTAGTCTTCAAGCTATGAAGACATGGTTAGGGAAGTGTTTCGAGATGAAGGACTTAGGGGAGGCCGCCTATATTCTAGGCGTGAGGATCTACCGGGATAGATCCAAGAGGCTCTTGGCCCTTAGTCAGAGTACCCACATTGATAAGGTCCTGGAGAGGTTCAACTTGGAGCAATCCAAGAAGGGATACCTTCCAGTGTGACATGGCCTTACTCTCTCAAAGAACCAGTGTACCAACACAGAGCCTGAGAGAGATGACATGAGTCGAGTGCCCTATGCTTCGGCGGTGGGATCGATCATGTATGCAATGTTGTGTACTAGACCAGTTGTGGCTTATGCTGTGAGCATAACCAGCCGATACCAATCCAATCCTAGTTTACAGCACTGGGTGGCTGTAAAGAATATCCTTGAGTGTCCTGAAAGGGACTAAGGATTTATTCTATAAAGTCTACGGGGGACAGGAAGAACTCAGTGTGCAGGGCTTCACTAATGAGTCGTTCCAGTCTGATCCTGACGACTTCAGATCGCAGACCAGCTATTAGTTTAAGATGGTTGGAGGTGCTGTATGCTGGAAGAGCTTCAAGCAATCCACCATAGCTAATTCTACAACCGAAGCTGAGTATGTGGTTGCTTCTGAGGCAGCCAATGAAGCCGTTTGGATCAGGAAGTTCTTTTCTGAACTTCAGGTGGTTCCAAGTGCAATGGATCCCATTGAGCTCTACTATGACAACAAAGGGAATTGCACATACTAAGGAACCACGGTCTCATCAAAGGTCCAAACGCATACTCAAGTGATTTCGCCTAATCAAAGAGATCATTGATCGAGGTGATGTCAAGATTAGCAGAATTGACACAGAGAGCAATCTAGCAGATCCACTGACCAAGGCTTTGGCGCAGCAGAAGCATGATGGTCGTACTAGAGATATGGGGTTGAGGTTGCTCAACCTCTAGGTCTTAGTGCAAGTGGGAGATTGTTGGTGTATATGCCCTAGGACCTAGTTTTGGTCCATCTTTGTACTACTTAACTCTGATATTCATATATCTTTCTGGCATTGTCGTTATCATTGTTTGTCTACACCTGCGATTGTGTACTTACATGATAATGTCCCTGGAGACAGATTGGATCTGTGCTCGAATTATAATCCCCAGTCGATGTACCTTAGTGGATATGGGACAGCTATGGTACTTGTGAGACTGGTATGTGGGCTGGTTAGGCACGTGGTGCTAACACAGACACATTGGTATATCATTGGAGGATATACTGGATAGACCCGCTGTGAGGCTATGACTTGGTGTCATGAGTTATTCTCACAAGTGACAGGAGATGCATTGATCCCTTGACTTGAGGTCATTGACCATTCTATATGGTTAGGGACTTGCTTTGATGCAACCTAACACCTTGCCGTAGTTGGGAGGTCATAACGGTTGTCATTGAGCATGTCACGACCCATATGAGAAGGTCAATGGACAGACATAGGATTTGCCCCTTCCTTTGGGAAGTATGATATCCTTGGAGCTCCCTTATGGTTCTATGACTGAGAGTGTATGGCCATACCCAGGTAAGAACCTGTTCTAGTCATAGCCATGTGATTGGATGAAAATAAGTGGTGACACACTTGTCCAATCGGATATCAGTACGGCAAAGAGACTGTAATGCATCTGTACCTAGTTGCGATGATGGGGATGTCGATGTCGATATCCATTCCAATAACCTGGGTAGCAGCGATGCACTGCTAGGTGCCACTCACTGATTGTGATGACCTTTGATCAGCACTGCCAGCGTTAGAGGAACCTACAGGGTCGCACACCTTGATACTCGAGTTTTCATATTGATCGGGTAGCCTTTAGATCAAGTTATTGGATAACTCTGATCTATTTGGGAGATTTCATCAGCGCCAATGGGCCTGATGAGATGGAAGAAACTTATTGGGGCCAACTTCCGTTTTTGGCATATCGATCAAATTAACCATGGTTACCCTCATTTAACCATGGGTTAAATTGGATTGGATCCAATAGCTTGGTTAACATGCATAATGGACTTTGGGCTTGGCCCATTGCTTAGTTGGGCTTGCTAATAAGTTGTATTGAAGGGCTATGAGGCTTGAAGGGTATAATGGGGATGAATTAATGGGATAGGCGCATATGGAATTCTAATTGGACTAGAATTTGCGCCTATGCCTTGTTTGGTATCTCCTAGGTGATTAAATCAAATTGGATTTGATTAAATCACACAAGATAATTGATTGGATTGTGTTTGACAATTGTGGGCTGATTATTAACATAATTAGAGTCCTAATTGGATTAGGACTTGCGCCCAAGCCACATTAGGCAATCCATCATATTGCCTTGACTAGGTCTAGGCGCATGGATGGGATTAATGCCTCATATGGCATGATATGGGCGCATATGGCTGATGCTTGCTTTGGCAAGTCCTAGGCGCATATGGGAGTGGAGATTTAATCAATATAATTGATTGGATAATCTCCTAGAATCATGCCCTAATTGTCAACACTTGCCATTCTCCCCTAACCGCCTCTTCCTCCTATAAATAAGCCCTTGCCGCCCCCTCTCTTCATGATGCTAATTCCTTGGAGGCGTGAAGCATTAGAGGGCGACGGCTTGGAGAGCTTAGAGCTCTTCTTCTTCCATCAAGGGCGCAAGCATGCTTCTTCTCTTCCTTTCCTTGGCGCAAAGGAACAAGAAGGCTTGCGGCGTTGTCTTCTCCTTCCATCTCCTTGGCGCATCACATCTTGGTGGTGGCGCAAGTTGCTTGGAGGACTCTCCTAAGGCATGGATCTTCTTCCCGAGGCTAGCACCGGGCGAGGAAGAAGAAAACTTGAGGAATCCGTGTGTGCGAGACTGCAGAGGGCGAACACTTGGGCGCCTTCATCAACATCGGCTTCCAATTGCTTAAAGGTACTTACTATCACATCGTGTCGACCCCCTCGCAAGAGATCTTCACTGGGTTTTTGGGACTAGCCTATTTCGGGGACATTCTTCCGCTGCGTAAAATGTATGTCCAAGGCTCTGAAAATTGTAAAATGTCCCCGGGGTTTCCCAACAGATACATCACAGGCATGCAAAGGGGCTTGACTCATGATCACAACATTATGCACAATCAAGGTATCTACACATGCAGTTCTACATGCTCATGAAAAATATAAAATCTGAAATTTTACTTTTTCCTAAAACCAGTCTCTTTTCCTCATCTTCTTATCACAAATCTTTTGGTTATTTGCGATTAAACTTTCATGATGATTTCAAAACCACGTGCGCCTTTGATCCTTTAAATCATACAAGAAAAATAATCCAAAAGAGATTGAAAAGATGATAGAAAAAAGAAACCCTAATTTTTCCTATTTAGAAAAATCATTTGCCATGTGATCATGCAATTTGCGAAAATTGAGATATGGCATGCGAGCATGGAAAAGCATGAAATTAAATCGTTCGAGTCTCGCAAGTCGCTCTAATACCACTGTTGGGAAACCCCAGGGATATTTTACAATTTTCAAAGATAGAAATTACATAAAACATTGCACAGCGGAAGCAATATCCCTGAAATGAGCAAGTCCTAAAAACCCAGTGAAGATCACAAGCGAGGGAGTTGACACGATGAGATAGAAAATACCTTGAGCAAGGCGAGGCTGATGTCGAAGTAGGCGCCCAAGCGTGCGCCCTCTGCAGTCTCGCATACACGGATTACCTCGAGTCCTCTTCTTCGACACCCGGTGCTAGCCTTGGGAAGAAGATCCAAGCCTTGTCCTTCTTTTACACCACTTGTACCACCTCCAAGGAATATGCACCAAGAGAAAGGAGGAAGGTGAAAGGGGGGTGAAACCCTAATATGCGCAGATTAAAATTTTGCATAGCGGAAGCTAGGGTTTCTAAGGATCGATTAGCATGAATATATGATCAACTTGTAAAACTTGTATAGATCAAAATAGAGATCATACCAATGCCATTTCTTGGATGGTGACTTGGAAGCAAAGAAGCGTGTGCTTCTTCTCCAAAGGAACCGCACACAAGGTGATTGATGGCTTCTCCTTGGCGTTCCTTGTGCTAGCAAAGATCCAAGGTCTCCTGATCGCGTGAAGGTGATTAGAGATGATGTCTTTTTCTTGTCCGAACTCTCCTTGGCGTGAAAACTCACCACACGAGAGAGGAGGCGTCGAGAGGAAGAGGCCAGAGACGAGAATAGCCCCAAAAAACACGAAAGTAGAGGCGTGAACTATTTTGGAAAGCATGACTTCCAAAAATAGTAAGCCCTCAACGTGTGATGCGTTCACTCCAAGTGAACCATCGCATTTTCCTCTCCCATTGAACCATGCGCTCACTATGATGAGCCGGTTCAATTACATTTGGTTCAAAGACCAAATTAAGCCAAGCCTTGGTCTAGATCATATAAAACCAAAAGGTTCAAGATCTAACCATTCATCTCTTGATGCTCTTGATCTCATCGATCTAGCATCATTTCTCTTGATCGAAGCTTACCGATCTCAAGCCCTAATCAATCAAACATGATCAGACCAGATCTCACTTACAATTAGAGTTTAAACTCCTTTAAACTGAACCAAAACAATTCAGTCCACACGATCTGACATCAGTAAGCCATATGATCAAATTGTGCGACCCTAAGGGTTTCCTTTAAATGTCGGTAACGATAACTTACGTTATCACGAACAGAGAGGGGTATCTAGGAACACATCACTGTCTCCCGATATAAAGGAAAGAGTCTTCCAAGACTACACCCAAACCATAGCACAAGTGTGAATTCAATTCACTAGGCATACTTGTTTCCTTTGCCACTGGATGTTCTTATTGGACAAGTGTGTCAAGCCTGTAACTCCAATATGATGAGAGTGGTTAGATCAGATGAACATAGTCATCTGGGTATGGCCATACACTTTCTCAATCATCTCATCCAGGGGGCCCCTTTAGAACATCACACTCCAATCAAGGAGAAGGCAATCCTATATCTATCACTAGCGCCCTAACATGACTCATGTTCATTATCCAAGATAGTCTATAACCATTATGTTTCAAATGATATTGAACTACCTCAAGACAATGCCAATCATCATTTAGAAACACAAGTGATCTCAAGTCAGAGGAAATATGCCACTTGTTTGCATATAAGGATTATTCACATTGTGACAAACATCCTAAGTTGGGTCAGTCCAGTACATCCAATGTACCCATGAGTCTACATCTTATTCCATGCTCGAAGCATCCTATAAGATTAGAACACATATTAGTCTCAATCATATCAAGGCTGTCTCATGTTCACCAAGATATCTCGACTAAGGACAATACTGCATGTCAGCCAAGCTGAACACCATTGAGACATTATTCAGAAGTATACATATAGCAGCAGATAATGCAACAACCTGAATAACAACCATTGCCTTTATAAACATAGAGTTTATACATGATACTGACAAAAACCCAAGGCCTCAAACATTAGCCTTAAGGGCATACCCCAACAATCTCCAACTTGCACTTAATCTAATGGTTGAGAAATCTCAAACCCATATTATTATAGTGCTTCTCATGCTTCTGCTGCGCCAGAGGCTTAGTAAGCGGGTTAGCTAGATTGTCATCTGTATGAACCTTGCAGATCTTGATCTCTCCTCGATCAATGATCTCCCGGATCAAGTGAAACCTTCTCTGTATGTGCTTGGACTTCTGGTGTGACCATGGTTCCTTTGCTTGTGCTATTGCTCCAGTGTTATCACAGAAGATAACCAATGGATCTGCACTCGAAGGAACAACACCAAGTTCCTGAACGAACTTACGAATCCACACTGCCTCCTTGGATGCTTCTGAGGCTGCAACATACTCGGCTTCTGTTGTGGAATCAGCAACAATTGATTGTTTGAAACTTTTCCACACCACTGCTCCTCCATTCAAGCTAAAAACATAGCCTGATTGCGATCGGAAATCATCCTGGTCAGATTGGAACGAAGCGTCAGTATATCCTTCAATACTGAGTTCTTCCTGACCTCCATATATCAAGAACATATCTTTGGTCCTCCGAAGATATTTCAAAATGTTCTTGACTGCAATCCAGTGTGCCTTACCTGGATTACTTTGGAATCGACTGGTCACGCTTAACCCGTAAGCGACGTCTGGGCGAGTACACAACATCGCATACATAATGGACCCAATAGCCGAAGCATAAGGCGTATTGTCCATTTCATCTTTCTCAGTCTGTGTTTGTGGACACTGACTCTTTGAAAGATTCAGACCATGTCTGACTGGAAGATATCCTCTTTTAGAATTTTCTAAATGGAATCTCTCCAGGACTTTATCGATGTAAGTACTCTGGCATAGCCCGAGAAGCCTCTTAGATCTATCTCTGTAGATCTTCACACCTAATACATAGGCTGCTTCTCCTAAATCTTTCATCTGGAAATATTTTCTTAACCATGCTTTGACGGCATGCAGTTCAGGAATATCATTTCCAATGATCAAGATATCATCGACGTAGAGGACTAGGAAAGTAATCACGCTCCCACTAAACCTCTTATATACACACGGGTCATCTTCATTTTTGATGAAACCAAATTCACAGATTGATTCATCAAAACGAATATTCTAGCTTCTCGATGCTTGCTTAAGTCCATAAATGGACTTCTTTAATTTGCATATTTTATGACGATCTGATGGATTGATGAAACCTTCAGGTTGTGTCATATACACATCCTCTTCTAGTTTTCCATTAAGGAAAGCGGTTTTCACATCCATTTGCCAGATCTCATAATCATAATATGCAGCTATCGCGAGAATAATCCGAATAGACTTGAACATGGCTACAGGAGAGAAAGTTTCATCATAATCTATCCCGTAGATTTGTTTGAAACCTTTCGCAACTAGCCTGCCTTTATAGGTAACCACGTTACCATCCATGTCAATCTTCTTTTTGAAGATCCACTTACAGCCTATAGGGATTACTCCCGGAGGCGGATCAACCAAATCCCAGACTTGATTATCTGACATGGAGTCCATCTCGGCTCGCATAGCTTCAAGCCATCTCGCTGATTCCGGTCCACTGACCGCATCCGCATAAGTAAGGGGTTCATCATCAATGATGTAGACTCCGTCATAGCGCTCAGGCTGTCGACGGATCCTTCCCGATCTTCGCGGTTCCCGTGATATCTGAGCCTCAGGTTGTTCAGTAACCTGTTCTATTGGCTCAGGCTCATCCAACTGAGTTTGACTACTTTGTCCTTCTTCTGGATTCTCATCCAGCTTTATTTCTCTCCCACTGGCCTCTTGCAGAAGAAATTCCTTCTCAAGAAAAACAGTCGTACGAGCAACAAACACTTTGTTCTCATTGGGATCGTAGAAATAATAACCCTTAGTTTCTTTAGGGTAACCGACAAAGATACATTTATCTGATCTGCTCTCCAGTTTCCCAGAGGCGAGCTTTTTGACATAAGCCTCGCAACCCCAGATTTTAATAAATGTCAAGCTCGGCTGTTTCCCATACCATAACTCATATGGAGTCTTTGAAACGGCTTTGGATGGCACTCGGTTTAGTACCTTTGCAGCTGTTTCCAGTGCAAATCCCCAAAAGGAGTAAGGTAGAGTAGCCTGACTCATCATTGAACGAACCATATCCAGTAAGGTTCTATTTCTCCTCTCAGACACACCATTCCATTGCGGTGTTCCTGGCGGAGTGAGCTGTGAGATAATCCCACACTCCTTCAGATAGTCAGTAAACTCATGACTCAAGTATTCTCCACCTCGATCTGATCGAAGAGCCTTGATATTTCGGCCTAACTGATTTTGTACTTCATTTTTGAACTCTTTGAACTTGTCAAAAGATTCACTCTTATGTCTCATTAGATAGACATAACCATACCTACTGAAATCATCAGTAAAGGTAATGAAGTATAAGTAGCCACCTCTGGCATGTTTACTAAATGGCCCACACACATCACTGTGAATGAGGTCAAGTAAACCTGAAGCCCTTTGACCTTTATTAGAAAAAGGAGCCTTCGTCATTTTGCCCATTAAACAAGCTTTGCATGTATCAAGTTCCTCATAGGAGAATGATCCCAGCAGTCCATGGTCATGCAACCGCTTAATGCGCTTCTTGTTAATATGGCCTAAACGACTATGCCATAACAAGGTGCTGTCATCAGCATACTTGGCTTTCTTATTATCAATTTGTTGTACAGAACATTCCATGTCCAACATGAATAACCCATTGTTAATTGACCCAGTAGCATAAACAATATTACCAAATGAAATACAACACTTTAAAGTTTTGCATTCAAAGGAAAACCCTTTCCTGACAAGAGCAGGAATAGAGATTATATTCTTAGTTATGCTCGGCACAAAATAACAATTGTCCAGTTCTAATACATAACCAGATGGTAAAGAGATGTTATATTGTCCTACAGCAACAGCAGCAACCCGTGCCCCGTTTCCAACTCGTAGGTCCACCTCATGCTGTCCCACCTGTCTTCTTCTCTTGAGTTCCTATACATTTGAACAAATGTGAACTCCACATGCAGTGTCCAACACCCATGAAATAGAAGAAGAAGATACCATGACTTCAGTCACGAAAATACCTGAGCCAGAAGCGAAAGGCTTGCTTCCCTTCTTGTCTCCTTGGAGCGCTTTACAGTCCTTCTTCCAGTGACCCAGCTGGCCACAATGGAAACATCTGTATTCCTTCGACCGCTTGATCTTTTGTTTCAGAGCCTTGTTGTAGCTCTTGATAGGGGCTTTGCCCTTCTTCCCCTTCTTCTTGTTCCTTGAAGGAACCATCAAGACAGAAGATGAAGGCTTTCCCTTCTCAAGAGTCTGCTCTGTAGTATAGAGCATGTTCAGTAACTCTGCCAGGGTACAGTCGATCTTGTTCATATTAAAATTAATGATGAACGGATCGAAAGAGGCCGGGAGAGACTGCAGGATAATGTCTACAACAAGCTCCTGATTGATGGTGTGTCCCAGTTTCTCTAGAGCCTCCTTGTACCCAATCATCTTGAGTACGTGAGCTCCCACTGGACTCCCTTCAGTCAGTTTGCTCTGAAAGAAAAGTTTAGTTAAGTTATAGCGTTCAGTCCTTGCCTGTGCAGCATACAGCATCTTGAGATTTGCTATAATATCAATAGCAGATAAATCCTCATGCTGACGTTGAAGCTCTGGCGTCATAGACGCAAGCATAAGGCAAGCGACATCAATGCTATCATTGACATGCTTCTCATAAGCATCCCGAACCGCCCTTGCGGCGTTCGCAGCGGGTTGAGGCGGTATTGCCGTCTCAAGGACATACAGCTTCCTCTCAGCCTTAAGAACAATCTTAAGGTGTCCATACCAGTCTGAGAAGTTTGGCCCAGCAAACTTCTCCCTTTCCAGTAAGGATCGCACATTAAACGCTGTGGTGTTCGTTGCTGCAGTAATCTACAACATTGCAAGAACAACAAGGTCAGTATCAATGTTAGAATCAATCCAGGACTTAAGAATAATTCTTTTCTCACTATTTTATCTGACTGAAAAATCCAGTAAAACAGTCCGAAAGAGTAAAACTCTTTTAGTGAGATGGGATCCAGATTTCATACTTGGTCTCCGCGTCCCGCTCAGGCAAGATAAGATGCACAGAGAGTACAAGCACTAATCTCTGGTAGGCAATCCCTGCCAATCGCCAACCCGTGCGATTCCCCTTCATCTGGGCAATCCAGCAGACTGTGCCAACTGAGTTGGTACAACACAGTCTCTGATCCCACAGATGGCTGCCTCCATATGGCTACCATATGCTCAATATGTAGCATACATGGCCAAGCTGACCTGACCTACTCCCTGGACCACCACGTGCTATGCTGAGCAACGAGAAGCGATAAATCCCTTCTCTGTAACACGCAGGTGTAATCACACACCGTCTGAAGATAGATGGGCGTGCCCACTGAGTGGGTACAACACGGCCCCAACGATAGTCAGAACAGTGAGGTTTCGCGTCAGAAGGCTTACGTGCTTGATATTCATCGTTGGATTTTAACGGTCCTTTTATCTTCTTAACTATCATGCAAATCCTATGGTGATAGCAGAAGAATAAATCATGCAGATATTAAATTTACTTAAACAGTAAATAGAAAGCATGATGATCTTATGTGGTAAAAGCCCATTAAGCCTAAGTTAGACCTTAAATTAACTTAAGTCTTCACTTGAGCTCTTCATGGGTCTTTAGCATTTCATCTGGCCCAACCCGGGCCCAAGCGCCCTGTGCAGCTGAGATGCGCCCACTAGGTAAAATGCGCCTGTCCTAGAGTCGAACCCTAGACCTCCCACTGGTGAAGCCACTTGCTGCATGCGCCTCTACCATGTGTGTAACATCCCTCAGAATCACACCCCACACGCATACAAGTAAAAATACGGGGTCTGTAACATCCCTCAGAATCACACCCCACACGCATACAAGTAAAAATACGGGGTTTTAAAAAGTTTTACTCTTCCATTAAAACATAAGAAGAAAGCGGCATCGAAGGACATTACTACGGAACTGAAAACCGCACAGAACTGAGTAGGATCGATTACTAGAAAATAGAAATCCGGCAGCAAGTATACTATGTTGGGGTATGCCCTTAAGGCTAATGTTTGAGGCCTTTGGGATTGTAAAAGTATCATGTAATAAACTCTTATGTTTATAAAAGGCATGGTTATTATTCAGGTTGTTACCTTGTCTGCTGTAATAAGTGTACTTCTGAATAATGTCTCAAAGCTGTTCAGCTAGGCTGACAGGCTATAAGTCCTTAGTCGAGATATCTTGGTGAACATGAGACAGCCTTGATATGATTGAGACTGATATGAGTGCTAATCTTATAGGATGCTTCGAGCATGGAATAAGATGTAGACTCATGGGTACATTGGATGTACTGGACAGACCCTACTGGGATATTCCATTGCTTGTCACAATGTGAATGATCCTTGTATGCAGCAAGTGGCACATGTCCTCTGACTTGAGATCACTTGTGTTTCTGAATGATGATTGTCATTGTCTTGAGGTAGTTCAATATCATTTGAAACATAATGATTATAGACTATCTTGGATGGTGAGCTTGAATCAGGTTAGGGCACTAGTGATAGATAAAGGATTGCCGTCTCCTTGTTCAAGGAGTGTGATGTTCTAAAGGGCCCCCCTTATATGAGATGATTGAGGAAGTGTATGGCCATACCCAGATGACTATGTGCATCTGATCTAATCATGCTCATCGTATTGGAGTTACAAGCTTGACCCGCTTGTCCAATAAGAACATCCAGTGGCAAAGGACACATGTATGCCTTGTGAATTGAGTCACACTTGTGCCATGGTTTGGGTGTAGTCTTGGAAGACTTTTTCCTTTATATCGGGAGACAGTGATGTGTTGCTAGATACCCCTCACTGGTCGTGATAACGAAAGTTATCGTTACCGACATTTAAAGGAAACCCTTAGGGTCGCACAATTTGGTGATATGGCTTGCTTAAGTCAGATCGTGTGGACTGAATTGTTTCGGTTCAGTTTAAAGGGATTTAATCTCTGATTGTAAGTGAGATCTGGTCTGATCATGTTTGATTGATTAGGGCTTGAGATCGGTAAGCTTCGATCGAGAGAGATGATGCTAGATCGGTGAGATCAAGAGCATCATGAGATGAACGGTTAGATTGGAAACCTTAGGGTTTGGTTGATCTAGACCGATTTGGCTTGGGCCGGTTTGGTTTGGCTTTTGGTCCAAACACATTTGCTTTGAACCGGTTCAAGGGCTTGAACGCATGGTTCATTGTTTAAGGCGTTTTGTGGAGTTTAAGATCGGTTTAGAGATCTTGAACGCATGGCTTAATGTTTTTCCTAATTTGGAAAGTCATAAGCGCATGTCTCCTTGAACGCAAATGACAAGTGAACGCTCCATTCACTCTCGGCCTTCGCTTGCTCTCGTGACGAGACATTGGTGAAGGAGACGACATCTTGGAGAAAGGATCGGCCAAGCAAAGAAGTCTTCATCTCTTTCCTATACTCGATCAAAGACATCTTGGCATTCTTGCTAGCACAAGAGGTGCGCAAGTGAGGAGTCTTCATCACCTTTGTGTGTGAACTTTCGGAGGAGATCAAGTTTGCTCTCTTCTTCCAAGCCGACCTCCAACCTTATGGCTATGGTATAGATCTCAACTCATAGCTTCATGTTGATTATATAGTTCATATGCGATCTACTTGAAGCCCTTTTTCCGCTATGCATGCTAGATGCGCATGTTTAGGGTTTCAACCCCTAATGTTTAGGGTTTCCTTCAATTGGTATCAGAGCGAGGCTCTCCATATGATCTATATGATTGCTAGAAGTGTTATGTGATCCATGCTTGTTGCGCTTACTTGATGCTTTGCTTTCATGATGCATGGTTACATGTACTTGTAGATTGCGCTTGTATCATGCTAACATGCAGCTTGCGCTTGTATCATGGGCTATGTATGCGCTCCCCCTTGAAGGGGACCCCCTCAAGTTTGCGCTCCCCCTAGAAGGGGACCCCCTTAGATCTAAGGGTTATCAACTTTGTTTGATGTTAGCGCATGTTCTAAGGTTTTTCTAAAACTTACATCTTGTGCGCTTGATTAGATCTAAGGTGCCACTACATTAAACCCTTAGATGGGTTGATGGGGTTGAAGTCACCACTAGGTTAGATCCAAGTCTGATCAGACCATCTGACAGCTCAGATGGGTTAACCTGATAGCACCTATGCGCAAGCACAAGGTGGCTATAGGTTGACTGCATCTAGGGCGTGTAGCGAGGTCTGGTTGAGACACTACTGAACACACTTGAGTTAGGCCCGGGGTCACACCCGCTTGCCAAAACTCATGGGGGTAGTTCAGCCCTTGGCGCATGCATGGTTGACCATTAGGTCAACTCGGGTCAGTTAGGACTCGGTGCATGCAAGGGCAAAGGATCTAACTAGATGGATGAGTGGATCCCCATCAATGGACCATTGTAAGGTTGTAGGGCTCATAAGGAAATTAAAATTGATGCCATGGGGTTTTCAAAACTTTTAATTTCAAGATGATTGGATCACATGTTGATTGAACCATATGCTTGTTTATTTAGTCTTGTGTGGGTTGCCCAATTGTGTGCTGTGCTGGGGCCTGCGTGCCTGGACTTAAAAATTGTAAATTAATTTGTGATCTGCGAATCACATTGTACTTAATTTATAATATGTTGTTGACCTGCGAGTCAACCTTGTCTAGATAGATCAAATGTACTTTGATTAGACAAGAACAAAGGCACACATCCAAGAGGGGCATTCACCTGGTGGTGCACCTGAGGTGCTCTTGGCGCTAGGGCACTGGGTTGGACCAGATGAGATGCAATGAAGCTCAAGTGAAGACTTAAGTAATCTTAAGGTCTTACTAGGGTTCATGGGCTTTTACCACATAAGATCATGCTTTCTACTTATTGCTAATAATTAGAATTGCATATTTATGTTTATCTTCTGCTATAGCCATAGGACATGCCTGATAGTAAGAAGATAAAAGACCGTTAAAATCCAACGCTAACATATCAAGCTCGTAAGCCTTCTGACGCGAAACCTCACCTTTCTGACTATCGTTGGAGCCGTGTTGAACCCACTCAGTGGGCACGTCCATCTATCTTCAGACGGTGCTGGATTTCACCTGCGTGTTACAGAGTTGGGATTTATCCCCTCTCGTTGCTCAGCATAGCACGTGGTGGTCCAGGGAGTAGGTCGGGTAAGCTTGACCATGTAGGCTACATATGTGGCGCATATGGTAGCACATGGAGGCAGCCATCTCTGGGATCAGAGACTGTGTTGTACCAACTCAGTTGGCACAGTCTGCTGGATTGCCAAGATGAAGGGGAATCGCACGGGTTGGCGATTGGCTGGGACAGCCTACCAGAAACTAGTGCTTGTCATCTCTGTGCATCTTATCTCGCCTGAGCGGGACGCGGAGACCAAGTATGAAATCTGGATCCCATCTCACTAAAAGAGTGTTACTCTTTCGGACTGTTTACTGGATTTTTCAGTCAGACAAAATAGTGGGAAAAGAATCTTTCTTAAGTCCTGGATTGATTCTGAAACATTGATACTGACCTTGATGTTCTTGCTTGTTGTAGATTCCTGCAGCAACGAACACCATGAGCTTCAATGTGCGATCCCTACTGGAAAGGGAGAAGTTTGCTGGGCCGAACTTCTCTGACTGGTTTGGACACCTTAAGATCGTTCTTAAGGCAGAGAGGAAACTGTATGTCCTCGAGACGGCGATACCGCCGCAGCCCGCTCCGAACGCCGCAAGGGCGGTTCGGGATGCCTACGAAAAGCACGTCAATGATAGCATTGATGTCGCTTGCCTGATGCTAGCGTCTATGACGCCACCGCTGCAGCGTCAGCATGAGGATATGTCGGCTATAGAAATTATAGCGAACCTCAAAATGCTGTATGCTGCACAGGCGAGGACAGAACGCTATAATCTGACAAAGCTCTTCTTTCAGAGCAAACTGGCTGAGGGGAGCCCAGTGGGAGCTCACATGCTCAATATGATTGGGCACAAGGAGGCTCTGGAGAAACTGGGGCATACCATCAACCAGGAGCTTGCTGTAGATATTATTCTGCAGTCTCTTCCGCCTTCTTTCGATGCGTTCATCATTAACTTTAATATGAACAAAATCGATTGTACGCCGGCAGAGTTGCTGAATATGCTCTTGACAACTGAGGAAACTCTGAAGGGTAAGCCTTCAACCTCTGTCTTAATGGTTCCTTTTAGGAACAAGAAGAAGGGGAAGAAGGGCAAGGCCCCTGTCAAGAATTACAGCAAGGCCCTGAAACAGAAGGTGAAGCGGTCGAAGGATAACAGGTGTTTCCACTGTGGCCAGCTGGGTCACTGGAAAAAGGACTGTAAAGCGCTCCAAGGAGATAAGAGGGGAAGCATCGCTTCTGGCTCAGGTATATATGTGACTGAGGTCATGTTATCTTCTTCTACTATTTCATGGGTGTTGGACACTGCATGTGGAGTTCACATTTGTTCAAATGTACAGGAACTCAAGAGAAGAAGGCAGGTGGGACAGCATGAGGTAGACCTACGAGTTGGAAACGGGGCACGGGTTGCTGCTGTTGCTGTAGGAGACTATTTCATTTCTTTACCATCTGGCATTGTATTAGAATTGAACAATTGTTATTTTGTACCGAGTATCACAAAGAATATTATCTCTATTCCTGCTCTTGTCAGGAAAGGATTTGCCTTTGAATGCAAGATTTCAAAGTGTGTTTTATCTCATGATAATATTGTGTATGCAACTGGTTCAATTAACAATGGGTTATACATGTTGGACATGGAAAATTCTATACAAAACATTGATAATAAGAAAGCCAAATATGCTGATGACAGCACCTTGTTATGGCATAGTCGTTTAGGCCATATAAACGAGAAGCGCATTAAGCGGTTGCATGAACATGGACTGCTGGGATCATTCTCCTATGAGGAGATTGATACATGCAAAGCTTGTTTGATGGGTAAAATGACGAAGTCTCCTTTTCTTCACAAAGGTCAGAGGACTTCAGGTTTACTTGACCTTATACACAGTGATGTGTGTGGGCCTTTTAGTAAACATGCCAGAGGTGGCTATCAGTACTTCATTACCTTTACTGATGATTTCAGTAGGTATGGATATGTCTATTTAATAAGACATAAAAGTGAATCTTTTGACAAGTTCAAAGAGTTCAAAAATGAAGTACAGAATCAGCTAGGCCGAAATATCAAGGCACTTCGTTCTGATCGAGGTGGTGAATACCTGAGTCATGCGTTTACTGACTATCTGAAGGAGTGTGGGATTATCTCACAGCTCACTCCGCCAGGAACACCGCAGTGGAATGGTGTGTCCGAGAGGAGAAATAGAACGTTACTTGATATGGTTCGTTCTATGATGAGTCAGGCTACTCTTCCATACTCCTTTTGGGGTTTTGCACTGGAAACAGCTGCAAAGGTACTAAACCGAGTGCCATCCAAGGCAGTTTTGAAGACGCCATATGAGTTATGGTATGGGAAACAGCCTAGCTTGACATTTATCAGGATCTGGGGTTGCGAGGCTTATGTCAAAAAGCTCGCCTCTGGGAAACTAGAGAGCAGATCTGAGAAATGTATCTTTGTCGGTTACCCTAAGGAAACTAAGGGTTATTATTTCTACGATCCCAAAGAGAACAAGGTTTTTGTTGCTCGGACGGCCATATTTCTTGAGAAGGAGTTTCTTCTGCAAGAGGCCAGTGGGAGAGAAATAAAGCTGGATGAGAATCCAGAGGAAGGACAAAGTAGTCAAGCACAGTTGGATGAGCCTGAGCCGGTAGATCAGGTTATTGAGCAACCTGAGGCTCAAATATCACGGGAACCGCGAAGATCGGGAAGGATCCGTCGACAGCCTGAGCGCTATGACGGAGTCTACATCATTGATAATGATGAACCCCTCACTTATGCGGATGCGGTCAGTGGACCGGAGTCAGCTAGATGGCTTGAAGCTATGCGAGCCGAAATGGACTCCATGTCAGATAACCAGGTCTGGGATTTGGTTGATCCGCCTCCGGGAGTAATCCCTATAGGCTGTAAATGGATCTTCAAGAAGAAGATTGACATGGATGGTAACGTGGTTACCTATAAAGGCAGGCTAGTAGCGAAAGGTTTCAAACAAATCTACGGGTTAGATTATGATGAAACTTTCTCTCCTGTAGCCATGTTTAAGTCTATTCGGATTCTTTTCGCGATAGCAGCATATTACGATTATGAGATCTGGCAGATGGATGTGAAAACAGCTTTCCTTAATGGAAATCTGGATGAGGATGTGTATATGACACAACCGGAAGGTTTCACTAATCCAGCAGATCGTCATAAAATATGCAAGTTAAAGAAGTCCATTTATGGACTGAAACAAGCATCAAGAAGCTGGAACATTCGTTTTGATGAATCAATCTCTGAGTTTGGTTTCATCAAGAACGAGGATGACCCGTGTGTATATAAGAGGTTTAGTGGGAGCGTAATTACATTCCTAATCCTCTACGTCGATGATATCTTAATCATTGGAAATGATATTCCTGAACTGCATGCTGTTAAGGCATGGTTAGGAAAATGTTTCCAGATGAAAGATTTAGGAGAAGCAGCCTATGTACTAGGTGTGAAGATCTACCGGGATAGATCTAAGAGGCTTCTCGGGCTGTGCCAGAGTACTTACATCGATAAAGTCCTGGAGAGATTCCATTTAGAGAATTCTAAACGTGGATATCTTCCAGTCAGACATGGTCTGAATCTTTCAAAGAGTCAGTGTCCACAAACACAGACTGAGAAAGATGAAATGGACAATACGCCTTATGCTTCGGCTATTGGATCCATTATGTATGCGATGTTGTGTACTCGCCCAGACGTCGCTTACGGGTTAAGCGTAACCAGTCGATTCCAAAGTAATCCAGGTTTGGCGCACTGGATTGCGGTCAAGAACATTTTAAAATATCTGCGGAGGACCAAAGATATGTTCTTGATATATGGTGGTCAGGAAGAACTCAGTATAGAGGGATATACTGACGCTTCGTTCCAGTCGGACCAGGATGATTTCCGATCGCAGTCAGGCTATATTTTTAGCTTGAATGGTGGAGCTGTGGTGTGGAAGAGTTTCAAACAGTCAACTGTTGCTGATTCCACAACAGAAGCCGAGTATGTTGCAGCCTCGGAAGCATCTAAGGAGGCAGTGTGGATTCGTAAGTTCGTGAGAGAACTTGGTGTCGTTCCTTCGAGTGCAGATCCTTTGGTTATCTTCTGTGATAACACTGGAGCCATCGCACAAGCAAAGGAACCGCGGTCGCACCAGAAGTCCAAGCACATACAGAGACGGTTTCACTTGATCCGGGAGATCATTGATCGTGGCGAGATCAAAATATGCAAGGTTCCTACAGATGACAATCTGGCAGACCCACTTACCAAGCCTCTGGCGCAGCAGAAGCATGAGAAGCACTGTAATAATATGGGTTTGAGATTTCTCAACCATTAGATTAAGTGCAAGTGGGAGATTGTTGGGGTATGCCCTTAAGGCTAATGTTTGAGGCCTTTGGGATTGTAAAAGTATCATGTAATAAACTCTTATGTTTATAAAAGGCATGGTTATTATTCAGGTTGTTACCTTGTCTGCTGTAATAAGTGTACTTCTGAATAATGTCTCAAAGCTGTTCAGCTAGGCTGACAGGCTATAAGTCCTTAGTCGAGATATCTTGGTGAACATGAGACAGCCTTGATATGATTGAGACTGATATGAGTGCTAATCTTATAGGATGCTTCGAGCATGGAATAAGATGTAGACTCATGGGTACATTGGATGTACTGGACAGACCCTACTGGGATATTCCATTGCTTGTCACAATGTGAATGATCCTTGTATGCAGCAAGTGGCACATGTCCTCTGACTTGAGATCACTTGTGTTTCTGAATGATGATTGTCATTGTCTTGAGGTAGTTCAATATCATTTGAAACATAATGATTATAGACTATCTTGGATGGTAAGCTTGAATCAGGTTAGGGCACTAGTGATAGATAAAGGATTGCCGTCTCCTTGTTCAAGGAGTGTGATGTTCTAAAGGGCCCCCCTTATATGAGATGATTGAGGAAGTGTATGGCCATACCCAGATGACTATGTGCATCTGATCTAATCATGCTCATCGTATTGGAGTTACAAGCTTGACCCGCTTGTCCAATAAGAACATCCAGTGGCAAAGGACACATGTATGCCTTGTGAATTGAGTCACACTTGTGCCATGGTTTGGGTGTAGTCTTGGAAGACTTTTTCCTTTATATCGGGAGACAGTGATGTGTTGCTAGATACCCCTCACTGGTCGTGATAACGAAAGTTATCGTTACCGACATTTAAAGGAAACCCTTAGGGTCGCACAATTTGGTGATATGGCTTGCTTAAGTCAGATCGTGTGGACTGAATTGTTTCGGTTCAGTTTAAAGGGATTTAATCTCTGATTGTAAGTGAGATCTGGTCTGATCATGTTTGATTGATTAGGGCTTGAGATCGGTAAGCTTCGATCGAGAGAGATGATGCTAGATCGGTGAGATCAAGAGCATCATGAGATGAACGGTTAGATTGGAAACCTTAGGGTTTGGTTGATCTAGACCGATTTGGCTTGGGCCGGTTTGGTTTGGCTTTTGGTCCAAACACATTTGCTTTGAACCGGTTCAAGGGCTTGAACGCATGGTTCATTGTTTAAGGCGTTTTGTGGAGTTTAAGATCGGTTTAGAGATCTTGAACGCATGGCTTAATGTTTTTCCTAATTTGGAAAGTCATAAGCGCATGTCTCCTTGAACGCAAATGACAAGTGAACGCTCCATTCACTCTCGGCCTTCGCTTGCTCTCGTGACGAGACATTGGTGAAGGAGACGACATCTTGGAGAAAGGATCGGCCAAGCAAAGAAGTCTTCATCTCTTTCCTATACTCGATCAAAGACATCTTGGCATTCTTGCTAGCACAAGAGGTGCGCAAGTGAGGAGTCTTCATCACCTTTGTGTGTGAACTTTCGGAGGAGATCAAGTTTGCTCTCTTCTTCCAAGCCGACCTCCAACCTTATGGCTATGGTATAGATCTCAACTCATAGCTTCATGTTGATTATATAGTTCATATGCGATCTACTTGAAGCCCTTTTTCCGCTATGCATGCTAGATGCGCATGTTTAGGGTTTCAACCCCTAATGTTTAGGGTTTCCTTCATACTAAACAGATGTCCACACTACACATATGTGGAGAACACAAATTTCAGAAATATTGCAGAAACTGATTATTCAGATACCAAATACAACAATAACTCGGTTACACATCTCAAGGTATTTCGAATACAGTAACTCGGTTACACATTTCAGAATAAGAACAATTTCAATTCTCATGACTCCAAAACTCGTATCCAACAATAAAACGAGACAACTATAATATAATATCCTAAAAACAGGCATAAGCCCTCAGGAGATAAAACGTGTCATATAAGTAAGTTAGGCACGCAGGCCTGATAGATCTTTAGAAGACAACTCTTAGAAATTATATAAAACATTAGCATCATAACAAATTAAGTAGCTGTAGCAATCACTGTCCTGATGTCTCACCTGAAAATATTTAAACAACGGGGGTGAGCTAAAAAGCTCAGTGAGTAAAAGACACTAAAAGCCATCCATAGTACACATCAAAAAAATATCATGCTTGCAGATAAGACACTTAACATGCACACTCATATCAGAAACAAAACATAATCAAATACAGACACTTATAACAATAGGCATCAAGCATGAAGTAGGATATAAGTATACCAACCCATTCCAACTAATCACACCGCCCAACACATCTATACTACAGATCGAAACAGAACTACAGAAATCAGAGCTGACAGACAGAAAATCAGAATTTTTAGAATCCAAACAGATAGTCTACATCGGAAACAGAAAGGCCACAGAAGGCCTGAAGACCACAGAAGGTCTGATGACCACAGAAGGTCTAACCCCACCTCTGCCGAGGACGAGACATGCATGCATATCAGAAACAGAATGGTAGAGGAGGTATCAGTGGGTGGCCCCCGTCTCGTCAGGACGTGGCACTCTGGCCTCCAATACCCAGAACAGAACAGAAATAGTGGAGGGAGAACGGAAGGTGAGACCAGCTCACATCTACCCTTCACTAGTGTCTCATGGGTCGTAGTAGACTATCAGCACCATTACAGCGCCACAGAAGGAGGGTAAGGACACGGAAGAGTGCTACACTAGGGCATAATTTTTACAGAACAGGTCATGCTGAAATGGAGGAGTAGGACTAACTACTACTCAATTCTCACATCATGCCCAAAGTGTCTCACAAACCAGAAAATGACACACCCCAATATCCAGTCCTTAACAAAATTACAATTTGCAGAAAATCAAAGCTGAACACTCTTCATAATTTTTACCATCAACCAGAAGTAATATATGAGTGAATTCCTTAGATTTCATAAAACTATCCTTAATTCAGGTCAAACCATTCTATGTTCTCACAAGGTTATAACACATTCAAAGTTTCAGAAAATTCACAACATATATACAGAACAGAAATTATTCGCGTAACAAACAATTAAACAAGCCTAGAAATTATAGGGAAATATATATAGATACTCATTGCACTATTCTTCCCCAAAATTTCAAAAAAAAACCGTGAGCCAAAAAATCACTGCAAGGGGCGAAATTTTTAGAATCCTTGCAGAACATACAAATTTCATGAAAATAATTTCAGTCCCCCACTACAGATAATGTTAATTGCACGTTTGTGAAGGAAAATGACAAAAGCCCCAAAATTGGCCCGAACCATGATTTTCGAAAATCCCTAAGTTCTTAGTTAAATCCTCAAATTTTGTTTTCTCTAAAATTTCTCATCAAGCAAATAAATTTTAGAAGAACTACAAACTACAATTTAAGAGATTAAACCATACAGGATAAATTTTTCTCACAAAGGAATATTCGTCCGGCACAGGTAAATTTCGAATTTCACATATGCATAAATTTACTTGTAGACCTTTGGTTCATACAGATAATCGTTGCAAATAACGAATTTTAATTGACTGATAATCTACAATTTAGCGGATTAGACTCCTTAGGATAGAATTACTCACAAGAAAAATCGTCCACAGAGAAAAACGCCAAGACAGAGGATCAAGGATCACCAGGAAATTCGTCCACAGAGAAAAACGCCAAGACAGAGGATCAAGGATCACCAGGAAATTCGTCCACACTAGTCTGCCACCACCAGCATCAGGAATTTCAGGAGGCGCCAAGCACAGTGAGGGGCGACAACCAAAGGCGGCTAGGGCAAGAAAACCAACAAAAGTCGTGAGGGAGAGGAGCCCTCACGCAATTCCTCTTTTTCTCCCACCCCAAACGGATCCAAGATCCAATAACCCAGTTAACTTAAGTGAAAAATCGGTTTTATGGGCTTACCTGGGCTTAACCACCCTGCGCCACTCCAATAACATCAGAAATTTGCGCCACCATGGTGGAAGGAATTCCAAGAGCAAAGAATCAAGGTTGAGGGTTCAAATCCCCAACCAAAATAATTATTTTTGCCCTGTAGGAAAAATTCCTACACTTAGGCAAAAATCCCAAAATTTTAACAGATAAAAATACAGAAACAGAATTTCTAACCTTAAATCATAATTCAGAAAAATCGAGGGCGTTACATCCTCCCCCCCTTATAGAGCTTTAGTCCTCTAAAGCTGACCAAGCCCGTCACTGAACAGGTGAGGATGCTCCTTTCTCATATCTGCTTCAACCTCCCAAGAGGCTTCTTCAACAGACTGATTTCCCCAGATGACTTTCACAAGTGGAATAACCTTATTTCTCAGCACTTTCTCTTTTCTATCTTCAATTCTGAGAGGTTTCACCACAAAAGTCATATTCTCTTCAAGCTGAAGAGGTTCCAACTCTAGAACATGAGAAGGATCAGAACAATATTTTCTGAGTGCAGAAACATGGAACACATTATGGAGGTGTTCCAGTGATGGGGGCAGAGCAAGTCGGTATGCCACAAGTCCAACCCTTTCAATGATATCAAAGGGACCAATGTACCTGGGACTCAATTTCCCCCTCTTCCCAAATCTCATCACCCCTTTCATAGGTGAGACTTTTAGGAAAACATGCTCTCCCACCAAAAACTCAAGAGGACGCCGCCTCACATCAGCATAACTCTTCTGTCTATCCTGAGCAATCTTCATCTTTCTCTGAATTTCTCTGATCTTCTCAGTGGCTTCCTGAACAGCATCAGACCTTAGCACTGTTCTGTCCCCAGTTTCCTCCCAGCATATAGGTGTTCTGCATTTACTCCCATATAGGGCCTCATACGGAGCCATCTGTATGCTAGAGTGAAAGCTATTGTTGTAGGTGAACTCTATCAGTGATAAGTCCAGATCCCACTCAACAGACCAGTCAACCACATAAGATCTCAGAAGATCCTCAAGTGTCTGAATAGTTCTCTCTGTCTGACCATGAGATTGAGGATGATATGCAGTGCTGAAACTCAGATTAGTTCCCAAATCTTCCTGTAATTTCTTCCAAAACCTGGACAGAAATCGAGGATCACGGTCAGAGACAATGTCCAAGGGAACTCCATGCAATCTGACAATCTCATCGATGTACAGTTTTGCTAACCGATCCAAACTGTAAGTCATTTTGATCGGTAAGAAGTGAGCTGACTTCGTGAGTCTGTCCACAATCACCCATACGGCATCATGATTCCTTCTGGTATTGGGCAGTCCACACACAAAGTCCATACTGATATGCTCCCACTTCCACTGAGGAATAGGGAGAGACTGCATCAAACCGCCCGGCCTCTAATGCTCAGCCTTCACGGTTTGGCAAGTCAAACATCTGGACACAAACAAATGCACATCCTTCTTCATACCATGCCACCAGAAAGTCTTTTTCAGATCCTGATACATTTTGGTACTACCAGGATGAACGGTATACTTAGTGCAATGGCTTTCCTTAAGAATTTCATTTCTCAACTCAGGGTCCTCAGGGACACAGACCCTTCCACGGAATCTGAGGAGACCATCATCCGACATACTGAAATTCTCAACCCAGCCTTGCTTCGACCTCTCTTTCCATCGTAGAATATCCGGATCTGACTGCTGCCCTGATCTCAGTCTCTGCAGTAAGTCTGACTGAACCCTGAGAGAAGCTAGAAGACCGCCTCTCTCACCCGGAGTCACACTCAGATGTAAGTCACTGAACTCCTGCAATAGTCGCCACTCCTGGACTCACAGTGCAGCTATCTGAGTCACAGGATACCGACTAAGAGCATCAGCCACCACATTGGCTTTACCAGACTGATATTGGATGGTGAAGTCATAATCCTTTATCCATTCAAGCCATCGCCTCTGTCTCATATTCAGCTCTTTCTGAGTGAAGATATACTTCAAGCTCTGGTGATCTGTAAACAATTCAAATGTCTGTCCAAACAGATAGTGCCTCCAGATCTTCAAGGCAAAAACTACAGCTGCCAACTCCAGATCATGAGTGGGGTAGTTTACCTCATAGTCTTTGAGTTGCCTTGAAGCATAAGCAACTACCTTTCCTTGCTGCATCAGTACAGCACCCAGACCCTTACCAGAGGCATCAGTGTACACAGTGAACTTTTCTCCATCACAGGGAACGATGAGGATAGGAGCACTGGTCAGTCTCCTTTTCAGTTCCTGAAAACTAGACTCACAATTATCAGACCACTCAAACTTCAAATTCTTTCTAGTTAGCTTAGTCAGAGGACCAGCCAGCTTGGAAAAACCCTCCACAAAGCGGCGGTAGTATCCAGCTAAGCCCAGAAAACTTCTGACCTCAGTCGCTGTAGTTGGTCTTCCCCAGTGAAGAATGGCCTCCACCTTCACTGGATCCACAGACACACCCTGGCCAGAAATAATGTGCCCCAGAAAGCCAATCTGATATAGCCAGAACTCACATTTGCTGGCCTTAGCATACAGCTGCTTCAGCCGCAGAATCTCCAGCACCTTGCGCAAATCCTGAGAGTGATCTTGCGCATTCTTGGAGTAGATCAGAATATCATCAATGAAGACGACCACACATTTGTCCAGGAGCTCATGAAATACCCTGTTCATCAGATCCATAAACACTGCAGGGGCATTTGTCAGTCCAAAGGGCATAACAAGAAACTCATAGTGCTCATACCTGGTCCTGAATGCAGTTTTAGGTACATCCTCCTCCTGAACTCTCAGCTGATAATAGCCAGACCTCAGGTCAATTTTAGAGAATACAGTAGCACCCTGCAACTGATCAAAGAGATCATCAATACGGGGTAATGGGTACTTATTCTTAACGGTCACTTGGTTGAGTTGACGGTAATCGATGCACATGCGCAAAGTACCATCCTTCTTCTTCACAAATAACACAGGTGCTCCCCATGGAGAAACACTGGGTCGAATATACCCCTTCTCTAATAGTTCTTCCAGTTGCTTCTTCAGCTCTGTCAGTTCTGAAGTTGCCATCCTGTAAGGAGCTTTAGATATCGGTGCCGTGCCTGGCAACAACTCGATACCAAACTCAACTTCTCTGCTGGGTGGTAACCCAGATAAATCATCAGAGAAGACGTCAGTAAACTCTCTTACCATAGGAATTCTAGCCAGATCCAAATCAGGCTCAGTCTGCACCTTGACATGCGCCAGATACCCCTTGCAGCCCTGGGCTAAAAGCTTCCTGGCCTGCAGATGAGATATCACCAAAGGCTCCTGTTCTGAAATCCGGCCTTGGATAACCAGTTGCTGTCCATCACTTAGATGCAGAGTAATTAACTTTTCAAAACAATCTAAAGTAGCATGATAGGCAGACAGCCAATCCATGCCCAGAATGATGTCATAGTCTTTCATAGGAAGACTAATCAAATTAATAGGTAAATCATATCCTTCAACCTTAATCAAACAGTCAGGATATGTTATATCTGTAGATACGGCCTCACCCATAGGTGTATGAACAGAAATACAGAAATCAAGTATCCTAGGCAACACAGGCCGACATAGTGCAAAACATGCAGACACAAAGGATAAATTGGCACCAGGATCAAAAAGAATGCGTGCCAAATAACTAAACACATAAAGTGTACCTTCCACCACAGACTTCGAAGCCGAAGCATCCCTCTCCGCGATGGCATACACGCGAGTCTGCACCATAGGCTTCTCACCCTGTCCTCTAGCATCCGGCATAGGACAGTCCTTAATCATATGCCCCACCTTACCACATCTGAAGCAAGCGCCAGTCTTCCTGTAGCACTCATTATCTTGATGTTTAGTGCTCCCACAGTGGAGACACTTCTTGCCATTCTGAGAAACTGTGCTGGCTGGCTTCTGATAAGGTTTGTATCTGCCCTTATTGTCTTTCTTCTCTTTCTTGAAATTCTTCTTATCCTTACCACCCAGAGTGGGTGCGTAAGTCACAGAAGTAGGGAAATATATATAGATACTCATTGCACTATTCTTCCCCAAAATTTCAAAAAAAAACCGTGAGCCAAAAAATCACTGCAAGGGGCGAAATTTTCAGAATCCTTGCAGAACATACAAATTTCATGAAAATAATTTCAGTCCCCCACTACAGATAATGTTAATTGCACGTTTGTGAAGGAAAATGACAAAAGCCCCAAAATTGGCCCGAACCATGATTTTCGAAAATCCCTAAGTTCTTAGTTAAATCCTCAAATTTTGTTTTCTCTAAAATTTCTCATCAAGCAAATAAATTTTAGAAGAACTACAAACCACAATTTAAGAGATTAAACCATACAGGATAAATTTTTTTCACAAAGGAATATTCGTCCGGCACAGGTAAATTTCGAATTCCACATTTGCATAAATTTACTTGTAGACTTTTGGTTCATACAGATAATCGTTGCAAATAACGAATTTTAATTGACTGATAATCTACAATTTAGCGGATTAGACTCCTTAGGATCGAATTACTCACAAGAAAAATCGTCCACAGAGAAAAACGCCAAGACAGAGGATCAAGGATCACCAGGAAATTCGTCCACAGAGAAAAACGCCAAGACAGAGGATCAAGGATCACCAGGAAATTCGTCCACACCAGTCTGCCACCACCAGCGTCAGGAATTTCAGGAGGCGCCAAGCACAGTGAGGGGCGACAACCAAAGGCGGCTAGGGCAAGAAAACCAACAAAAGTCGTGAGGGAGAGGAGCCCTCACGCAATTCCTCTTTTTCTCCCACCCCAAACGGATCCAAGATCCAATAACCCAGTTAACTTAAGTGAAAAATCGGTTTTATGGGCTTACCTGGGCTTAACCACCCTGCGCCACTCCAATAACATCAGAAATATGCGCCACCATGGTGGAAGGAATTCCAGGAGCAAAGAATCAAGGTTGAGGGTTCAAATCCCCAACCAAAATAATTATTTTTGCCCTGTAGGAAAAATTCCTACACTTAGGCAAAAATCCCAAAATTTTAACAGATAAAAATACAAAAACAGAATTTCTAACCTTAAATCATAATTCAGAAAAATCGAGGGCGTTACAATGTGTGCTCTGAGCTCATGTCTGATTAAATTACATTTTAATCTATCTAGACATGATTTGACTCGCAGGTCAATTACACATTATCAATTAATTAAAATGTGATGCGCAGATCACAATAAATAATTTACAATATTGATTCAGGCACGCAGGCCCCAGCACAGCACACATTAAAATTGGGCAGCCCACATAAGATGAAATAGACATTCAATCATGTTATACAAACATCATGTGATCCAATCAAGAAAATAAAATTTTCGAAAATCCCATTGGCATCAATTTTATTTCCTTATGTGCCCTACTACCTTACAACGGTCCATTAATAGGGATCCACTCATCAGACCTAGTCAGACCCACTGCCCTTGCATGCACCAAGTCATAACCGACTTGAGTCGACCTAGTGGTCAACTATGCATGCCTTAAGGGCTGAACGTCCCTCATGATTTCTAGCAAGCGGGTGTGACCCCGGGCCGTAATCATGATCGTTCATTGGTCGCCTCGATCAGACATCGCTACACGCCTTTCTGCAGTCGACCTATAGCCACCTCATGCTTGCGCATAGGTGCTATCTGGTCAACCCATCTAGGCTGTCAAATGGTCCGATCAGACTGTTGGGTCTAGACTAGACTGATGACTTCAACCCTAATAACCCGTCTAAGTTTTTCAAGTAGGTGCTTATAGATCTAAGTGGATGCGCGCAATATGTTAAGTTTTGGTAAAAACAACTTCAAGAAGCGCCAACATGAATCATGCGCGACCAAAAGTAAAAGCATACAAGCATGTAGTTTTCGGCATGATCATTATTTTAGATCTACTTATCGCAAACATGGATCACACAAAGCAATCATATGTTCATACAGAAAACTGCTCTGATACCAATTGAAAGGGGGTGAAACCCTAATATGCGCAGATTAAAATTTTGCATAGCGGAAGCTAGGGTTTTTAAGGATCGATTAGCATAAATATATGATCAACTTGTAAAACTTGTATAGATCAAAATAGAGATCATACCAATGCCATTTCTTGGATGGCGACTTGGAAGCAAAGAAGCGTGTGCTTCTTCTCCAAAGGAACTGCACACAAGGTGATTGATGGCTTCTCCTTGGCGTTCCTTGTGCTAGCAAAGATCCAAGGTCTCCTGATCGCATGAAGGTGATTAGAGATGATGTCTTTTTCTTGTCCGAACTCTCCTTAGCGTGAAAACTCACCACACGAGAGAGGAGGCGTCGAGAGGAAGAGGCCAGAGACGAGAATAGCCCCAAAAAACACGAACGTAGAGGCGTGAACTATTTTGGAAAGCATGACTTCCAAAAATAGTAAGCCCTCAACGTGTGATGCGTTCACTCCAAGTGAACCATCGCATTTTCCTCTCCCATTGAACCATGCGCTCACTATGATGAGCCGGTTCAATTACATTTGGTTCAAAGACCAAATTAAGCCAAGCCTTGGTCTAGATCATATAAAACCAAAAGGTTCAAGATCTAACCATTCATCTCTTGATGCTCTTGATCTCATCGATCTAGCATCATTTCTCTTGATCGAAGCTTACCGATCTCAAGCCCTAATCAATCAAACATGATCAGACCAGATCTCACTTACAATCAGAGTTTAAACTCCTTTAAACTGAACCAAAACAATTCAGTCCACACGATCTGACATAAGTAAGCCATATCATCAAATTGTGCGACCCTAAGGGTTTCCTTTAAATGTCGGTAACGATAACTTACGTTATCACGAACAGAGAGGGGTATCTAGCAACACATCACTGTCTCCCGATATAAAGGAAAGAGTCTTCCAAGACTACACCCAAACCATAGCACAAGTGTGAATTCAATTCACTAGGCATACTTGTTTCCTTTGCCACTGGATGTTCTTATTGGACAAGCGTGTCAAGCCTGTAACTCCAATATGATGAGAGTGGTTATATCAGATGAACATAGTCATCTGGGTATGGCCATACACTTTCTCAATCATCTCATCCAGGGGGCCCCTTTAGAACATCACACTCCAATTAAGGAGAAGGCAATCCTATATCTATCACTAGCGCCCTAACATGACTCATGTTCATTATCCAAGATAGTCTATAACCATTATGTTTCAAATGATATTGAACTACCTCAAGACAATGCCAATCATCATTTAGAAACACAAGTGATCTCAAGTCAGAGGAAATATGCCACTTGTTTGCATATAAGGATTATTCACATTGTGACAAACAATTGAACATCTTAAGTAGGGTCAGTCCAGTACATCCAATGTACCCATGAGTCTACATCTTATTCCATGCTCGAAGCATCCTATAAGATTAGAACACATATTAGTCTCAATCATATCAAGGCTGTCTCATGTTCACCAAGATATCTCAACTAAGGACAATACTGCATGTCAGCCAAGCTGAACACCATTGAGACATTATTCAGAAGTATACATATAGCAGCAGATAATGCAACAACCTGAATAACAACCATTGCCTTTATAAACATAGAGTTTATACATGATACTGACAAAAACCCAAGGCCTCAAACATTAGCCTTAAGGGCATACCCCAACAGAAGGAAGAGATGAAGACAAGCCGCCAAGACACCAATGCTCCTTGCGCCAAGAGGAAAGGAGGAAGAGGTGCTCTCGGCCTTGATGGAAGAAGAAGCCACTCGCCCTCAAGAAGTCGCCCTCTCTTGTGATCACACCTCCAAGGGAATTGTTGTCATGAGAGGGGCAGCTAGGGTCTCTATTTGTAGAGACCATAGGCGGCTAATGGGTGGCTATAATTTAAACATAGTGGGCGGCTAGGAGAAGAAGGAGGGAATCAAGTCCTAATCCAATTAGGACTCAAGTGGGCGGCTTGATCAAGTCCTAATCCAATTAGGACTCCAATTATTTATTTAATTAATTAAATCCTAATCCAATTAGGATTCTAATTAATTCAAATAAATCAGCCCATTAAATTCCACAAAAATAGGACTCTAATTAATTAATTAATTAGCCCCTATTTTATCTCACATGATTAATTAAAATCACATGATATTAATTAAGGCATAGGCGCTAACCATAGTCTAACTAGGGTTAAACATGCACCTACCTTTTTCTTCTCCTTAAGCCCAGTTAATTTATTAGTAAGCCCAACTATACGATGGGCCTAGCCCAAGGTCTATCATACATGTTAACCAAGCCCTTGGATCCAATCCTATTTAACCCAAGGTCAAATTAGGCTAACCATGGTTAATATGTCGTAAATGGAAGTTGCCCCTAATAAATTTCTTCCATCTCATTAGGCCCATTGGCGCTGATGAAATCTCCAAAATAGATCTGAGTTATCCAATAACTCGATCATAAGGCTTCCCGATCAATACGACAACTCGAGTATCAAGGTGTGCGACCCTGTAGGTTCCTCTGACGCTGGAAGTGCTGAGCAAAGGTCACCACAAGCAGTGAGTGGCACCTAGCAGTGCATCGCTGCTACCCAGGTCATCGGAATGGATATCGACATCGACATCCCCATCATCGCAATCAGGTATAGATGCATTACAGTTTCTTTGCCGAACTGATATCCGATTGGCCAAGTGTGTCACCACTTTTTTTTATCCAATCTCATGGCTATGACTAAATCAGGTCTCACCTGGGTATGGCCATACACTTTCAGTCATAAAACCATAGAGGAGCTCCATGGATATCATGCTTCCCTTAGGAAGGGGCAAATCCTATGTCTGTTCATTGACCTTCTCATATGAGTCGTGATATGCCCAATGACAACCGTTATTACCTCCCAACTACGGCAAGGCGTTAGGTTGTATCAAAGCATATCCCTAACCATATAGAATGGCCAATGACCTCAAGTCAAGGGATCAATGCATCTCCTATCACTTGTGAGGATGACTTGTGACACCAAGTCATTGCCTCACAGCGGGTCGGTCCAGTACATCCACCACTGATATACCCATATGCCTGCGTTAGCACCTTGTGCCTAACCAGCCCATATACCAGTCTCACAAGTACCAGAGTTCTCCCTTATCTACTCAGGTACATTGACTGGGGAAAATCATTTGAGCACAGATCCAATCTATCTCCAGGGACATTATCATATAAGTACATAATCGCATATGTAAGCAAATATAGATAATGACAATGCTAGAATGATATAAAATATCAACATCAAGTAGTACAGTAATGGACCAAAACTAGGTCCTAGGGCATATACACTAACATTACCTTAGTCGCGTCCCCCTTGTTTGTGCATGGTGACTACGCGGTCACAAATCATGTCATCCCAATACCCAGAAACTATCCCCGAAGCCCAAGAGTTGGTTCAGCCTTCAGAAGGGGCTAACACCCGGTTATAGTCTATGGTTGCGCTTGAGGCACGAATCGATGCGAAGCTTGATATGTTGTCCGTGCGAGTGGACGCTCAACAAGTAAGCACACATGTCATGGTCCAGCAGATTTTGGCTGGGATCCAACACCTTATTGGTCAATCCGGGTCCGCGGAGCATGGTCACCCGAACTCGGTTAACCCTCCGGTGTCCGCAAACTTAGACCCCACTAGAGAGTTGCCCCCGATGGTCGCGCCCACACGGCAGCATGTCCACGAGGATGAATGGGATCACACGCGACCTCATGAGGTCCCTAGGAACCCGAGTTACGGTGATAATCCCCTCGATGAGGACAATGTTTGGGACGCACAAGGGCACTAGCCCGGTGGTCGTTTTGGCCACACTTGGGCCGCACCTCGAAACCCAGCCCATACCTGCGTTGAGCGCCCTCGGGTAGACGATGATTTTCGTCATTTCATTCGTAACACCCCTGCACCATTCACAGGTTGTCTTGACCCCACACAGTGAAGAGTCCCCTTCAAGGGGGAGCGCAAGCGGATAAAACCCCTTTCAAGAGGGGCGCCGAAACCCTAAGGTAGGGGGCGCATGCAAGTTTGCTAGGGTTTCATCATATATGATCGCTTACATGCTCATATAATCAACTATGATAAATTGATTGAAGCAAGAGGGAGATTCATACCAACGCCATTGGCTTGGAGGTCGGCTTGGAAGAAGAGAGCAACTTAGATCTCCTCCAAAAGTTCACACACAAGATGAAGATCGCCTACCCCTTGTGATGCTTGTGCTAGCAAGAATCTTCAAGGGTCCTTGCCGTGTGTAAGGGGATGAAGAGACGATTTCCTTTTGGCCGAGAGCTCCACTTGCCAAAACCACTTCTCCTCGTCAACCTCTTGCCCAACCAAGTTCAAGGCGTTGAAGTGAAGACAAGAACGCATATGCGTTTTGGCGTTTAAGAGAAACCGGCCTTGATGACTTTCCATAAATGGATGATCATCAAGCCATGCGCTTACTCCAACCCAAAACGCATATTAGCATTGAACCAAGCGTTCACCTTTGTGAACCGGTTCAAGCCAACATGTTCCAATCGCATTTGGTTCATGAACCAAACCGAAATAGCTCAAGCCATGTGGTCTAGACCATATTGAACCCTAAGGCTCAAGATCTCACCATTCATCTCCTGATGCTCCTGATCTCACCGATCTAGCATCATCTCTCTCGATCGAAGCTTACCGATCTCAAGCCCTAATCAATCAAACATGATCAGACCAGATCTCACTTACAATCAGAGATTAAATCCCTTTAAACTGAATCCAAACAATTCAGTCCACACGATCTGACTCAAGTAAGCCATATCATCAATTGTGCGACCCTGAGGGTTTCCTTTAAATGTCGGTAACGATAACTCACGTTATCACGATCAGTGAGGGGTATCTAGCAACACATCACTATCTCCCGATATAAAGGAAAGAGTCTTCCAAGACTACTCCCAAACCATAGCACAAGTGTGAATCTATTCACAAGGCATGCATGTGTCCCTTGCCACTGGATGTTCTTATTGGACAAGCGTGTCAAGCCTGTGACTCCAATATGATGAGCATGATTAGATCAGATGAACATAGTCATCTGGGTATGGCCATACACTATCTCAATCATCTCATCTAGGGGGGGCCCTTATAGAACATCACACTCCTTCAACAAGGAGACGGCAATCCTCTATCTATCACTAGTGCCCTAACCTGACTCAAGCTCATTATCCAAGATAGTCTATAACCATTATCTTTCAAATGATATTGAACTACCTCAAAACAATGACAATCATCATTCAGAGACACAAGTGATCTCAAGTCAAAGGACATGTGCCACTTGTAGCATACAAGGATTATTCACATTGTGACAAGCAATAAGAATATCCTAGTAGGGTCTGTCCAGTACATCCAATGTACCCATGAGTCTACATCTTATTCCATGCTCGAAGCATCCTATAAGATTAGAACACATATTAGTCTCAATCATATCAAGGCTGTCTCATGTTCACCAAGATATATCGACTAAGGACATTATAGCATGTCAGCCTAGCTGAACAGCTTTGAGACATTAATCAGAAGTACACTTATTACAGCAGACAAGGTAACAACCTGAATAATAACCATGCCTTTATAAACACAAGAGTTTATTACATGATACTGTTACAATCCCAAAGGCCTCAAACATTAGCCTTAAGGGCATACCCCAACAATCTCCCACTTGCACTTAATCTAATGGTTGAGAAACCTCAAACCCATATTATTACAGTGCTTCTCATGCTTCTGCTGCGCCAGAGGCTTAGTAAGCGGGTCTGCCAGATTGTCATCTATATGAACCTTGCAGATTTTGATCTCGCCACGATCAATGATCTCCCGGATCAAGTGAAACCGTCTCTGTATGTGCTTGGACTTCTGGTGCGACCGTGGTTCCTTTGCTTGTGCGATGGCTCCAGTGTTATCACAGAAGATAACCAAAGGATCTGCACTCGAAGGAACAACACCAAGTTCTCTCACGAACTTACGAATCCACACTGCCTCCTTGGATGCTTCCGAGGCTGCAACATACTCGGCTTCTGTTGTGGAATCAGCAACAGTTGACTGTTTGAAACTTTTCCACACCACTGCTCCACCATTCAAGCTAAAAACATAGCCTGATTGCGATCGGAAATCATCCTGGTCCGACTGGAACGAAGCGTCAGTATATCCTTCAATACTGAGTTCTTCCTGACCACCATATATCAAGAACATATCTTTGGTCCTCCGCAGATATTTTAAAATGTTCTTGACCGCAATCCAGTGCGCCATACCTGGATTACTTTGGAACCGACTGGTCACGCTTAACCCGTAAGCGACGTCTGGGCGAGTACACAACATCGCATACATAATGGACCCAATAGCCGAAGCATAAGGCGTATTGTCCATTTCATCTTTCTCAGTCTGTGTTTGTGGACACTGACTCTTTGAAAGATTCAGACCATGTCTGACTGGCAGATATCCTCTTTTAGAATTCTCTAAATGGAATCTCTCCAGGACTTTATCGATGTACGTACTCTGGCACAGCCCGAGAAGCCTCTTAGATCTATCCCTGTAGATCTTCACACCTAACACATAGGCTGCTTCTCCTAGATCTTTCATCTAGAAACATATTCCTAACCATGCTTTAACAGCATGCAGTTCAGGAATATCGTTTCCAATGATCAAGATATCGTCGACGTAGAGGACTAGGAAAGTAATCACGCTCCCACTAAACCTCTTATATACACACGGGTCATCTTCGTTCTTGATGAAACCAAACTCAGAGATTGATTCATCAAAACGAATATTCCAGCTTCTTGATGCTTGCTTAAGTCCATAAATAGACTTCTTTAACTTGCATATTTTATGACGATCTGATGGATTCGTGAAACCCTCAGGTTGTGTCATATACACATCCTCATCCAGATTTCCATTAAGGAAAGCTGTCTTCACATCCATCTGCCAGATCTCATAATCGAAATATGCAGCTATCGCGAAAAGAATCCGAATAGACTTAAACATAGCTACAGGTGAGAAAGTTTCATCATAATCTATCCCGTAGATTTGTTTGAAACCTTTCGCAACTAGCCTGCCTTTATAGGTAACTACGTTACCATCCATGTCAATCTTCTTCTTGAAGATCCATTTACAGCCTATAGGGATTACTCCCGGAGGCGGATCAACCAAATCCCAGACTTGGTTATCTGACATGGAGTCCATTTCGGCTCGCATAGCATCAAGCCATCTAGCTGACTCCGGTCCACTGACCGCATCCGCATAAGTGAGGGGTTCATCATTATCAATGATGTAGACTCCGTCATAGCGCTCAGGCTGTCGACGGATCCTTCCCGATCTTCGCGGTTCCCGTGATATTTGAGCCTCAGGTTGTTCAATAACCTGATCCACCGGCTTAGGCACATCGAACTGTGCTTGACTACTTTGTCCATCCTCTGGATTCTCATCCAGCTTTATTTCTCTCCCACTGGCCTCTTGCAGAAGAAACTCCTTCTCAAGAAATATGGCCATCCGAGCAACAAATACTTTGTTCTCTTTGGGATCGTAGAAATAATAACCCTTAGTTTCCTTAGGGTAACCGACAAATATACATTTCTCAGATCTGCTCTCCAGTTTCCCAGAGGCGAGCTTTTTGACATAAGCCTCGCAACCCCAGATCCTGATAAATGTCAAGCTTGGCTGTTTCCCATACCATAACTCATATGGTGTCTTAGAAACTGCCTTGGATGGCACTCGGTTTAGTACCTTTGCAGCTGTTTCCAGTGCAAATCCCCAAAAGGAGTATGGAAGAGTAGCCTGACTCATCATAGAACGAACCATATCAAGTAACGTTCTATTTCTCCTCTCGGACACACCATTCCATTGCGGTGTTCCTGGCGGAGTGAGCTGTGAGATAATCCCACACTCTTTTAGATAGTCAGTAAACGCATGACTTAGGTATTAACCACCTCGATCAGAACGAAGTGCCTTGATATTTCGGCCTAACTGATTTTGTACTTCATTTTTGAACTCTTTGAACCTGTCAAAAGATTCACTTTTATGTCTCATAAGATAGACATAACCATACCTACTGAAATCATTAGTAAAGGTAATGAAGTACTGATAGCCACCTCTGGCATGTTTACTAAAAGGCCCACACACATCACTGTGTATAAGGTCAAGTAAACCTGAAGCCCTTTGACCTTTGTTAGGAAAAGGTGACTTCGTCATTTTACCCATCAAACAAGCTTTGCATGTATCAATCTCCTCATAGGAGAATGATCCCAGCAGTCCATGATCATGCAACCGCTTAATGCGCTTCTCGTTAATATGGCCTAAACGACTATGCCATAGCAAGGTGCTGTCATCAGCATACTTGGCTTTCTTAACATCAACACTTTGTATAGAACTTTCCATGTCCAACATGTATAACCCATTGTTAATTGAACCAGTTGCATAAACAATATTATCTAAAGATAAAACACACTTTGAAATATTGCATTCAAAGGCAAATCCTTTCCTGACAAGAGCAGGAATAGAGACAATATTTTAGTTATACTGGGTACAAAATAACAATTGTTTAATTCTAATACAATGCCAGATGGTAAAGAAATGAAATAGTCTCCTACAGCAACAGCAGCAACCCGTGCCCCGTTTCCAACGCGTAGGTCTACCTCATGCTGTCCCACCTGCCTTCTTCTCTTGAGTTCCTTTACATTTGAACAAATGTGAACTCCACATGCAGTGTCCAACACCCATGAAATAGAAGAAGATGAAACCATGACTTCCGTCACGTATATACCTGAGCCAGAAGCGATGCTTCCCCTCTTATCTCCTTGGAGCGCTTTACAGTCCTTTTTCCAGTGACCCAGCTGGCCACACTGGAAACACCTGTTGTCCTTGGACCGCTTCACCTTCTGTTTCAGAGCCTTACTGTAGTTCTTGACAGGGGCCTTGCCCTTCTTCCCCTTCTTCTTGTTCCTGGAAGGAACCATTAAGACAGAGGTTGAAGGCTTTCCCTTCAGAGTTTCCTCAGTAGTCAAGAGCATGTTCAACAGCTCTGCCGGTGTACAATCGATTTTGTTCATATTAAAGTTAATGATGAACGCATCGAAAGAGGGCGGAAGAGACTGCAGAATGATGTCTACAGCAAGCTCCTGGTTGACGGTATGCCCCAGTTTCTCCAGAGCCTCCTTGTGCCCAATCATCTTGAGCACGTGAGCTCCCACTGGGCTCCCTTCAGCCAGTTTGCTCTGAAAGAAGAGCTTCGTCAGATTATAGCGTTCTGTCCTCGCCTGTGCAGCATACAGCATCTTGAGGTTCGCTATAATCTCTATAGCCGACATATCCTCATGCTGACGCTGCAGCGGTGGCGTCATAGACGCTAGCATCAGGCAAGCGACATCAATGCTATCATTGACGTGCTTTTCATAGGCTTCACGAACCGCCCTTGCGGCGTTCGCAGCGGGTTGAGGCGGCACAGCCGTCTCGAGGACATACAGTTTCCTCTCTGCCTTAAGAACGATCTTAAGGTGTCCGAACCAGTCAGAGAAGTTCGGCCCAGCAAACTTCTCCCTTTCCAGTAGGGATCGCACATTGAAGCTCATGGTGTTCGTTGCTGCAGGAATCTACAACAATGCAAGAATAGCAAGGTCAGTATCAATGTTTAGAATCAATCCAGAACTTAAGAAAGATTCTTTTTCTCACTATTTTGTCTGACTGAAAAATCCAGTAAACAGTCCGAAAGAGTAACACTCTTTTAGTGAGATGGGATCCAGATTTCATACTTGGTCTCCGCGTCCCGCTCAGGTGAGATAAGATGCACAGAGAGTACAAGCACTAATCTCTGGTAGGCAGTCCCTGCCAATCGCCAACCCGTGCGATTCCCCTTCATCTGGGCAATCCAGCAGACTGTGCCAACTGAGTTGGTACAACACAATCTCTGACCCCGCAGATGGCTGCCTCCATGTGCTACCATATGCTCCACATATGTAGCCTACATGGTCAAGCTGACCCGACCTACTCCCTGGACCACCACGTGCTATGCTGAGCAACGAGAAGCGATAAATCCCTTCTCTGTAACACGCAGGTGAAATCCCGCACCGTCTGAAGATAGATGGACGTGCCCACTGAGTGGGTACAACACGGCTCCAACGATAATCAGAACAGTGAGGTTTCGCGTCAGAAGGCTTACGAGCTTGATATGTTAGCGTTGGATTTTAACGGTCTTTTATCTTCTTACTATCAGGCAAATCCTATGGCTATAGTAGAAGATAAATAACTCATGCTGTTCTACTTATTTAAACAATAACAGAAAGCATGGATCTTATGTGGTAAAAGCCCATTGACCCTAAGTAAGACCTTAAGTTATCTTAAGTCTTCACTTGCTTCTTGGGTCTTGTTGCCTCTCATCTGGCCCAGACCAGGGCCTAAGCGCCCTCTGCAGCTCAGGTGCGCCCACCAGCTGCATGCGCCTTTGCAATTGTGTTCTGTGCTCTTGTCTAATCAAAATACATTTTGATCTATCTAGACAAGCTTGACTCGCAGGTCAATTATACAATTAATTAATTAAGAATGTGATTCGCAGATCACAAATATAATAATTTACCAGGCTCGCAGGCCCCAGCACAGCACACATTAAGGGCAACCCACATAAGATTAAATAAACAGGCATCATGGCATCAATCAATTAACATGTGATCCATAGACAAAATAAAATTTTTCGAAATCCCAATGGAATCAATTTTACTTGTCTTATGTGCCCTACAACCTTACAACGGTCCATTGATAGGGATCCACTCATCGTATCTAGTTAGATCCATGCCCTTTGCATGCACCAAGTCTTAACTGACTTGCGTTGACCTAATGGTCAACCATGCATGCGCCAAGGGCTGAACAACCAACATGAGATCTGGCAAGCGGGTGTGACCCCGGGCCTAACTCATGTGTGTTCACAGGGTGTCTCAACCAGACCTCGCTACACGCCTTTGATGCAATCGACCTATAGCCACCACGTGCATGCGCACAGGTGCTATCTGGTCGACCCATCTAGGCTGTCAGATGGTCTGATCAGACTAAGTTGATCTAAACTAGATGATGCTTTCAACCCTAGCAACCCGTCTAAGGGTTTATTGCAGGTGCGGCTTAGATCTAGTTAGAGGCGCGCAAGTAAAGTTTTGATGAAACAAAAACATGTAACATGCGCAACAATGTAAGCAATATACATGCATCAACAAAATTAACCTTACACATGCGCCACCAAAAACATCTCATATATGCGCCTCCAAAATACTTTCAACTAGTATTATCGCATGATGAGAAAACTTAGATCATAAGCGCAAACAAGGATCACCAAACATAGCAATCATATGACCATATGAGATCCTAGCTCTGATACCAATTGAAGAGTCCCCTTCAAGGGGGAGCGCAAGCGGATAAAACCCCTTTCAAGAGGGGGGCCGAAACCCTAAGGTAGGGGGCGCATGCAAGTTTGCTAGGGTTTCATCATATATGATCGCTTACATGCTCATATAATCAACTATGATAAATTGATTGAAGCAAGAGGGAGATTCATACCAACGCCATTGGCTTGGAGGTCGGCTTGGAAGAAGAGAGCAACTTAGATCTCCTCCAAAAGTTCACACACAAGATGAAGATCGCCTACCCCTTGTGATGCTTGTGCTAGCAAGAATCTTCAAGGGTCCTTGCCGTGTGTAAGGGGATGAAGAGACGATTTCCTTTTGGCCGAGAGCTCCACTTGCCAAAACCACTTCTCCTCGTCAACCTCTTGCCCAACCAAGTTCAAGGCGTTGAAGTGAAGACAAGAACGCATATGCGTTTTGGCGTTTAAGAGAAACCGGCCTTGATGACTTTCCATAAATGGATGATCATCAAGCCATGCGCTTACTCCAACCCAAAACGCATATTAGCATTGAACCAAGCGTTCACCTTTGTGAACCGGTTCAAGCCAACATGTTCCAATCGCATTTGGTTCATGAACCAAACCAAAATAGCTCAAGCCATGTGGTCTAGACCATATTGAACCCTAAGGCTCAAGATCTCACCATTCATCTCCTGTGAAAGGGGTTTTTCATGCTTGCGCTCCCCCTTGAAGGGGACCCTTCAATTGGTATCAGAGCAGGTTATGCATGAATCATGTGGTTGCTTTAGTGATCCTTGTTTGCGCTTGCAATGTTTAGATCTATGTACATGCCGAATAAACTACATGCTAGTTTAAAACTCTTAGATGTAGGTTTATCTTTGAATTGCGCATGTATAATGTTATGGTAAGCGCTTGTTCATGTTTTGAAAAGGAGAAGCCTTATCTTGCGCACCCATTAGATCTAAAGCGTCTACTATAATCCCTTAGATGGGTTGGTAGGGTTGAAAGCATAATCTAAATAGATCCAAGTCTGATCAGACCATCTGACAGCTCAGATGGGTTGACCTGATAGCACCTATGCGCATGCACTGGGTGGCTATAGGTTGACTGCATCAAGGGCGTGTAACGAGGTCTGGTTGAGACAACCAATGAACACTCTTGAGTTAGGCCCGGGGTCACACCCGCTTGCCAAAACTCTTGAAGGTGGTTCAGCCCTTGGCGGATGCATGGTTGACCATTAGGTCAACTCGGGTCAGTTAGGACTCGGTGCATGCAAGGGCAGTGGATCTGACTAGATGTATGAGTGGATCCCTATCAATGGACCATTGTAAGGTTGTAGGACTGATAAGAAAATTAAAATTGATGCCAATGGGGTTTTTCAAAAATTTATTTTCTTTTAATTGGATCACATGTGGAATGTTTGATGCCATGTGCTTGTTTATTTATTCTTATGTGGGCCGCCCATGTTAATTGTGTGCTGTGCTGGGGCCTGCGAGCCTGGGATTATACTTGTAAGATAATATTATTGTGATCTGCGAATCACATTTTTTTAATCTATTGTATAATTGACCTGCGAGTCAAAGCTTGTCTAGATAGATCAAATTGTATTTGATTAGACAAGAGCACAAATGCACACATCCCAAAGGGGCATTCAGCTGGTGGCGCACCTGAGGTGCTCTTGGCGCTAGGGCCCTGGGTTGGACCAGATGAGATGCAAATGGAGCTCAAGTGAAGACTTAAGTAAAATTAAGGTCTTACTTAGGGTTCATGGGCATTTACCACATAAGATCAGCATGCTTTCTTTTATTGCTTATTGCTTATATAAGTAGAATTGCATGTGTTTATCTTCTGCTATCACCATAGGACTTGCATGATAGTCAAGAAGATAAAAGACCGTTAAAATCCAACGCTAACATATCAAGCTCGTAAGCCTTCTGACGCGAAACCTCACCGTTCTGACTATCGTTGGAGCCGTGTTGTACCCACTCAGTGGGCACGTCCATCTATCTTCAGACGGTGCTGGATTTCACCTGCGTGTTACAGAGTAGGGATTTATCCCTGCTCGTTGCTCAGCATAGCACGTGGTGGTCCAGGGAGTAGGTCGGGTCAGCTTGACCATGTAGGCTACATATGTGGCGCATATGGTAGCACATGGAGGCAGCCATCTGAGGGATCAGAGACTGTGTTGTACCAACTCAGTTGGCACAGTCTGCTGGATTGCCCAGATGAAGGGGAATCGCACGGGTTGGCGATTGGCTGGGATAGCCTACCAGAAATTAGTGCTTGTCATCTTTGTGCATCTTATCTCGCCTGAGCGGGACGCGAAGACCAAGTATGAAATCTGGATCCCATCTCACTAAAAGAGTGTTACTCTTTCGGACTGTTTACTGGATTTTTCAGTCAGACAAAATAGTGAGAAAAGAATCTTTCTTAAGTCCTGGATTGATTCTGAACATTGATACTGACCTTGCTGTTCTTGCTTGTTGTAGATTCCTGCAGCAACGAACACCATGAACTTCAATGTGCGATCCCTACTGGAAAGGGAGAAGTTTGCTGGGCCAAACTTCTCTGACTGGTTCGGACACCTTAAGATCGTTCTTAAGGCAGAGAGGAAACTGTATGTCCTCGAGACGGCGATACCGCCGCAGCCCGCTCCGAACGCCGCAAGGGCGGTTCGGGATGCCTACGAAAAGCACGTCAATGATAGCATTGATGTCGCTTGCCTGATGCTTGCGTCTATGACGCCACCGCTGCAGCGTCAGCATGAGGATATGTCGGCTATAGAGATTATAGCGAACCTCAAGATGCTGTATGCTGCACAGGCGAGGACAGAACGCTATAATCTGACAAAGCTCTTCTTTCAGAGCAAACTGGCTGAAGGGAGCCCAGTGGGAGCTCACGTGCTCAAGATGATTGGGCACAAGGAGGCTCTGGAGAAACTGGGGCATACCATCAACCAGGAGCTTGCTGTGGATATTATTCTGCAGTCTCTTCCGCCCTCTTTCGATGCGTTCATTATTAACTTTAATATGAACAAAATTGATTGTACTCCGGCAGAGCTGCTGAATATGCTCTTGACAACTGAGGAAACTCTGAAGGGCAAGCCTTCAACCTCTGTCTTAATGGTTCCTTCCAGGAACAAGAAGAAGGGGAAGAAGGGCAAGGCCCCTGTCAAGAACTACAGTAAGGCTCTGAAGCAAAAGGTAAAGCGGTCCAAGGACAACAGGTGCTTCCACTGTGGCCAGCTGGGTCACTGGAAGAAGGACTGCAAAGCGCTCCAAGGAGATAAGAGAGGAAGCATCGCTTCTGGCTCAGGTATATATGTGACTGAGGTCATGTTATCTTCTTCTATTTCATGGGTGTTGGACACTGCATGTGGAGTTCACATTTGTTCAAATGTGCAGGAACTCAAGAGAAGAAGGCAGGTGGGACAGCATGAGGTAGACCTACGTGTTGGAAACGGGGCACGGGTTGCTGCTGTTGCTATAGGAGACTATTTCATTTCTTTACCATCTGGCATTGTATTAGAATTAAACAATTGTTATTTTGTACCCAGTATTACCAAGAATATTATCTCTATTCCTGCTCTTGTCAGGAAAGGATTTGCCTTTGAATGCAAGATTTCAAAGTGTGTTTTATCTTATGATAATATTGTGTATGCAACTGGTTCAATTAACAATGGGTTATTCATGTTGGACATGGAAAATTCTGTACAAAACATTGATAATAAGAAACCCAAGTATGCTGATGACAGCACCTTGCTTTGGCATAGTCGTTTAGGCCATATAAACGAGAAGCGCATTAAGCGGTTGCATGATCATGGACTGCTGGGATCATTCTCCTACGAGGAGATTGATACATGCAAAGCTTGTTTGATGGGTAAAATGACGAAGTCACCTTTTCCTCACAAAGGTCAAAGGGCTTCAGGTTTACTGGACCTTATACACAGTGATGTGTGTGGGCCATTTAGTAAACATGCCAGAGGTGGCTATCTGTACTTCATTACCTTTACTGATGATTTCAGTAGGTATGGGTATGTCTATCTAATGAGACATAAAAGTGAATCTTTTGACAAGTTCAAAGAGTTCAAAAATGAAGTACAAAATCAGCTAGGCCGAAATATCAAGGCACTTCGTTCTGATCGAGGTGGTGAATACCTAAGTCGAGAATTTACTGACTATCTAAAGGAGTATGGGATTATCTCACAGCTCACTCCGCCAGGAACACCGCAATGGAATGGTGTGTCCGAGAGGAGAAATAGAACGTTACTTGATATGGTTCGTTCTATGATGAGTCAGGCTACTTTACCTTACTCCTTTTGGGGTTTTGCACTGGAAACAGCTGCAAAGGTACTAAACCGAGTGCCATCCAAGGCAGTTTCTAAGACGCCATATGAGTTATGGTATGGGAAACAGCCGAGCTTGACATTTATCAAGATCTGGGGTTGCGAGGCTTATGTCAAAAAGCTCGCCTCTGGGAAACTGGAGAGCAGATCTGAGAAATGTATATTTGTCGGTTACCCTAAGGAAACTAAGGGTTATTATTTCTACGATCCCAAGGAGAACAAAGTTTTCGTTGCTCGGACGGCCATATTTCTTGAGAAGGAGTTTCTTCTGCAAGAGGCCAGTGGGAGAGAAATAAAGCTGGATGAAAATCCAGAGGAAGGACAAAGTAGTCAAGCACAGTTGGATGAGCCTGAGCCGGTAGATCAGGTTATTGAACAACCTGAGGCTCAGATAACACGGGAACCGCGAAGATCGGGAAGGATCCGTCGTCAGCCTGAGCACTATGACGGAGTCTATATCATTGAAAATGATGAACCCCTAACTTATGCGGATGCGGTCAGTGGACCGGAGTCAGCTAGATGGCTTAATGCTATGCTAGCCGAGATGGACTCCATGTCAGATAACCAAGTTTGGGATTTGGTTGATCCGCCTCCGGGAGTAATCCCTATAGGCTGTAAATGGATCTTCAAGAAGAAGATTGACATGGATGGTAACGTGGTTACCTATAAAGGCAGACTAGTTGCGAAAGGTTTCAAACAAATCTACGGGATAGATTATGATGAAACTTTCTCACCTGTAGCCATGTTTAAGTCTATTCGGATTCTTTTCGCGATAGCTGCATATTACGACTATGAGATCTGGCAGATGGATGTGAAGACAGCTTTCCTTAATGGAAATCTGGATGAGGATGTGTATATGACACAACCTGAGGGTTTCACTAATCCATCAGATCGTCATAAGATATGCAAGTTAAAGAAGTCCATTTATGGACTTAAGCAAGCATCAAGAAGCTGGAATATTCGTTTTGATGAATCAATCTCTGAGTTTGGTTTCATCAAGAACGAGGATGACCCGTGTGTATATAAGAGGTTTAGTGGGAGCGTGATTACATTCCTAATCCTCTACGTCGATGATATCTTGATCATTGGAAATGATATTCCTGAACTGCATGCGGTTAAAGCATGGTTAGGAAAATGTTTCCAGATGAAAGATCTAGGAGAAGCAGCCTATGTATTAGGTGTGAAGATCTACCGGGATAGATCTAAGAGGCTTCTCGGGCTATGCCAGAGTACTTACATCGATAAAGTCCTGGAGAGATTCCATTTAGAAAATTCTAAACGTGGATATCTTCTAGTCAGACATGGTCTGAGTCTTTCAAAGAGTCAGTGTCCACAAACACAGACTGAGAAAGATGAAATGGACAATAGGCCTTATGCTTCGGCTATTGGGTCCATTATGTATGCGATGTTGTGTACTCGCCCAGACGTCGCTTACGGGTTAAGCGTGACCAGTCGGTTCCAAAGTAATCCAGGTATGGCGCACTGGATTGCGGTCAAGAACATCTTAAAATATCTGCGGAGGACCAAAGATATGTTCTTGTTATATGGTGGTCAGGAAGAACTCAGTATAGAGGGATATACTGACGCTTCGTTCCAGTCGGACCAGGATGATTTTCGATCGCAATCAGGCTATATTTTTAGCTTGAATGGTGGAGCAGTGGTGTGGAAGAGTTTCAAACAGTCAACTGTTGCTGATTCCACAACAGAAGCCGAGTATGTTGCAGCCTCGGAAGCATCCAAGGAGGCAGTGTGGATTCGTAAGTTCGTGAGAGAACTTGGTGTCGTTCCTTCGAGTGCTGATCCTTTGGTTATCTTCTGTGATAACACTGGAGCCATCGCACAAGCAAAGGAACCACGGTCGCACCAGAAGTCCAAGCACATACAGAGACGGTTTCACTTGATCCGGGAGATCATTGATCGAGGCGAGATCAAAATTTGCAAGGTTCATACAGATGACAATCTGGCAGACCCGCTTACCAAGCCTCTGGCGCAGCAGAAGCATGAGAAGCACTGTAATAATATGGGTTTGAGATTTCTCAACCATTAGATTAAGTGCAAGTGGGAGATTGTTGGTGTATGCCCTTAAGGCTAATGTTTGAGGCCTTTTGGGATTGTATAAGTATCATGTAATAAACTTTTGTGTTTATAAAGGCATGGTTATTATTCAGGTTGTTACCTTGTCTGCTGTAATAAGTGTACTACTGAATAATGTCTCAAAGCTGTTCAGCTTGGCTGACATGCTCTATGTCCTTAGTCGAGATATCTTGGTGAACATGAGACAGCCTTGATATGATTGAGACTAATATGAGTGCTAATCTTATAGGATGCTTCGAGCATGGAATAAGATGTAGACTCATGGGTACATTGGATGTACTGGACAGACCCTACTAGGATATTCCATTGCTTGTCACAATGTGAATATTCCTTGTAAGCACTAAGTGGCACATGTCCTCTGACTTGAGATCATTTGTGTTTCTAAATGATGATTGTCATTGTCTTGAGGTAGTTCAATATCATTTGAAACATAATGATTATAGACTATCTTGGATGGTGAGCTTGAATCATGTTAGGGCACTAGTGATAGACATAGGATTGCCGTCTCCTTGTTTAAGGAGTGTGATGTTCTAAAGGGCCCCCCTTATATGAGATGATTGAGAAAGTGTATGGCCATACCCAGATGACTATGTTGATCTGATCTAATCATGCTCATTGTATTGGAGTAACAAGCTTGACTCGCTTGTCCAATAAGAACATCCAGTGGCAAAGGATGCTTGTATGCCTTGTGATGTTGATTCACCTTGTGCTGTGATTTGGGTGTAGTCTTGGAAGACTCTTTCCTTTATATCGGGAGACAGTGATGTGTTGCTAGATACCCCTCACTGATTGTGATAACGAGAGTTATCGTTACCGACATTTAAAGGAAACCCTTAGGGTCGCACAATTTGGTGATATGGCTTACTTGAGTCAGATCGTGTGGACTGGATTGTTTTGATTCAGTTTAAAGGAGTTTAAACTCTGATTGTAAGTGAGATCCAGTCTGATCATGTTTGATTGATTAGGGCTTGAGATCGGTAAGCTTCGATCGAGAGTGTGGATGCTAGATCGGTGAGATCAAGAGCATCATGAGATGTACGGTTAGATCTTGAATCTTCATGGTTCATAGAGATTTAGACCATGGCTTGGGTTGGTTCTTTTGGTCTTTGGACCAATTGGAATTGAACCGAATTCAATTGATCCGGTTCACATTTGTGTTCGATTGGTTCAATTGAATTGGCGTTGGGGATAAGTTCACAAGACATGAACGCATGTCTTGATGACTTTCCTTAATGGGAAGTCTTGAAAACGCCTAACGCCAAATAACGCAAAAGCTTAATGTTCCTTGTGTCTTTCGAAGCTCTCTCTCGTGGGTGGTGTGTGGACGATCTTGGAGAAGAGCTCTCGGCGACAAGGAAGAACATCTCATCTCCTCAACACCAAAGGGCACCTTGGCAATTGTTGCTAGCACATCAAGTTGCGCAAGAAGTAAGCCTTCATCCTTTGTGTGTGTCTTCTTTGGAGGAGAGCCCTCTTCGGCCTCTAGCTTCCAAGCCGCCACCCTTACATGGCTATGGTAAAAGATCTCAAACTTGATCTTTGGTTAATTATAAAGTTGATCATTTACATGAGTTCATGCAAACGATTTTATTGAAACTCTAGAAGAATACATTTCCGCATGTTCTAGGGTTTGCCCCCCTCTTGAAAGGGGTTTTTCATGCTTGCGCTCCCCCTTGAAGGGGACCCTTCATCCTGATGCTCCTGATCTCACCGATCTAGCATCATCTCTCTCGATCGAAGCTTACCGATCTCAAGCCCTAATCAATCAAACATGATCAGACCAGATCTCACTTACAATCAGAGATTAAATCCCTTTAAACTGAATCCAAACAATTCAGTCCACACGATCTGTAAGATCCAAGGATCTTAAGTCCTGGTAAGCATTATTTGGATTTAAATAAAATCATTAGCTGTGATATTTTATTATGATTTAAATAAAATTATTGGATGCTAATTAACTGGCTTATTGATTGTTAATTTGTAATTATTTGATTTGAGTTTATTTGGTTGTTAATTTATTGTAAATTAATTAGAGATTTTTTTTATTTGATTATTGGCTGTTAGTTTATGATGAATTATTATTGGTTGTTCATAATAAATTAATTAGGATTTATGGGTTGTAAGTTGTAAGTTAATTAATTAGACTTTATTGGTTAATTAAACCCTTATTGGATGTTAATTAGACCTTATTGGATTTTCGTTAAGTTAATGGTTAAATTAATGGGTTTTTGAGTTGGCGCTAATTGGGTTTTTAAAATTCAAATTATTAGTTAAATGGATTAAACCCAATTTGGATTAATGGGTTAATGGGTTAAGAGTTAAAAACCGAAAATTCAAATTAATATTTCGGTTAGGGTAGAGTGTTGGCGATTTTTTTTGGCTTGAAAGAAACCTTGGGCGACGGCTTGAGGAACTTGGCGACTTCTTGAGGAACTTAGGCGATTCTTGAAGAGTTCTTGAGGCGATTTTGGTGATTTCTCCATCTCTTTTCCTTTGGCGAATTATTCCTTGGTGTTTGGTAGCATCTTTCAAAGGCTTAGACGAATTTTTGGAAGGGTTTTTCACCTTGTGTTCTCGGTTCAAGGTGAGTGGGTTGTCTAATTGATTTCTATCTATTTGTTTGTGTTAATTGATGAGTTAGATGATATATTCGCTTGTTGGAAATCTTACCATGCTAAAACCGAAATTCAAGACTTCACTATGATGAAAACCGAATTTTGTAAAGTTGAATATATCATGAAAACCGAATTTTTCAAAGGTGATTATATGATGATTATTTAACCAAAAATTTGTATGAAATTTAAGGTATTTTTATAGGAATTTTGGTAGCATTAAATCATTGAATTTTGGGTATGAAATTCTTGTTAATTATAGTTAAACCGAAATCAATTTTGGTAACATTAAATCAATGATGTTTGTAGTTAACATGAAAACCGAAATCTTGATGTTCTTGATAATTGTTTATGAAAACCGAAATTGATGTTTGTAGTTAACATGAAAACCGAAACCTTGATGACCTTGATAATTGTCTATGAAAACCGAATTTTGGTGTTTGTAGTTAATATGTTACATGTGGTAATTTGTAAAGTAATTTATATGAATACTTGTTTTAAATTTTAAGTTGATTTTATGGATGCTTGATATGACTGTTTCTTGGTGTGTGTAATATGTTAAATAATTATGGTGTTATATTTATGGCTAAGTATCTGTATTTGAGAAACTTGAGTGACAACATAGCAAGGTTTGATTAAACTAATCAGCATGAAATTTAAGGACTACACTATATTCGGTGATATTCGAATATAAAATATTATGTGTTATGTTATATAATTTTGAACAATATGTGTGATCATGTGAATTTTGAACATTATGTGTGATCTTGTGAATTTTGAACAATATGTGTGATTATGTGAATTTGGAAAATTATGTGATTATGTGATGGTTAGGACTAAGGCTAGGTGTAACTATGAACTCAAGGGGATAGTCCTTATGTGTTATGTTAAGGGTTTGAATTTCAGCCCTGTATTGTGATATGTGAGGAGGTTGATGTTCAGCCTGCCTAGTATGATTATTGTGATGGGGGTTGATGTTCAGCCTACCCGATATGATTTTTGTGATGACTATCCTAGAGTCTAGTTGACACTTAGGAGTCCACCTTTGTGAAATATGTTCACCTATGTGAAATATGAAATAAGATATGTCTGTTGTCCAGTAGGAACCTTTTGGGAGAACGGGTTTTGACGCAAAGTGCCATGTCTTGGTCGGACAGGGGCCACCTCTTGATGTCATTACTCTTTTATGTGTTGGGGTGATATAAGACGCAAAGTGCCATGTCTTGATCAGACAGGGGCCACCTCTTGATGTCATCACTCTCATTTTGTGATGTTGGGTGTCGTAGAGCAAAGTGCCACGTCATGACCTGACGGGGGCCACCTCTTGAATCTACACACAATCCATCGATGTGTTATGGGGTGAGAGAGCAAAGTGCCACGTCGTGACCTGGCGGGGGCCACCTCTTGATTCTACTCACTATCCATGTTTATGTGTTGCACGAGATTTTGCAGCTCCCAGTGCTTTGGCCAAGCCGGGTTAGACCATATTGGTCACTACTGAATATGCTGGACAACTAGGTTAATTAAGTATGGTGTGTTTAGTTGGTTTAGAATATATGTGTTTAATTGGGTTAGAGTAAAACTCTAGAACCTGAATTTGTTATATGCTAGTGTGTACATTTAACTGTCTATATGACTTCTGTTTCTTTATTTTGTTATATGTTGACATAATGTTCTGTTAAATATTTTTAAAAATAATCTGCCTATATTTTTGAATGTATGTTATGGATGGTCGATTTAGACTATCCACTCACTGGGCTGTGTAGCTCACCCCTCACTATTTTCAGGCATAGAGCAGGGGCGCATGTCTTGAGTGCATTGGCGTGGATAATTATGCTGTTTGCTGTTTTAAGAATTTTTATGCTTAATTCTTGGGGCCGGTTGTGGCCTTAACATAAACTATATGAACTATGTGAATCATGAGACTATGTGAACTATGTGAAGTATGTTGCCAGTTATGGCAGTCTTATGAGTTTGATTTTTTTGTGTCACCGCGGGCTTCAGCCTGGTTTCGGTGTTTGGTATGAGTTTATAAAATCGATTTTGTGATTTTGTTTTGAATTTCGGCTTATTGTATATTCTGTGCAATCGGTTTTGATATACCCTGTAACTTGCATATGTCTAGTGCAAGTATTGCGTGGTGGCAGGTACCCTTATGAGATTTGAGTTTTGTGAATTTGTGTGTATTAATTTATGGAAATTTTTCAGATCGTGTTTTATTGAACTCGGTTTTACCTAGCATATGATCGATCTTATATGAAACATCCTGTATCATTTGTGAATTGTGCCATTTGTTTGGGGTTAAGAATGTGGGATGTTACAGAATGGTATCAGAGGAGTTGGCTAGCTAAAACTTAGTTTGGGGGAAAACATGTTTGTGTATTGCTAGACACCTAATAGGTTTATGATTGTTTTCCTGACTATGATATGTGTGTGACTATGATATGCGTGTGTAGGCATTTAAGATGGTGCGAACTAGAGGAAATACTAGTGATGAGGGCGAGCAGACCCCGAACCTCACGAGAACTATTGAGGCTCTGACTGGCATGGTTCAGCAACAAGGTGCTATGATAGAGAGGCAAGCTCAAATGCTGCAGCAGCAGCAGACTCAGCACCAAGAAGCACAACAGCAGCTTTTGCAGCAGCTGACTCGAGAGAGACCCCAGACTACTACTCGAGCGGTGGGGGATGACTCTCAGGAGGGCGCTCACAGGCGCTATGCTTCACTTGTGAGTGAATTCCAGAAACTGGGTCCTAGCTCATTTTATGGAGGCTCAGAATCCAGTAATGCCGAGAACTGGCAGTTGTGCTTGGAAAAGATTTTCCAAGTTATGCGTTGCTCGGACGAAGACAAGTTATGTTTGACCACCTATATGATGCGTGCTGACGCAGATGAGTGGTGGAAAGGCGTGGTGAGACTTGCCGAAGAAAGACATGAGACTGTAGATTGGCCTTACTTCTTGTCTCGATTTAACGAGAAGTACTTCCCAGATAGTTTGGTGGAGGACCGAGAAGTGGCGTTTATTCACCTGGAGCAGGGTGATATGACTGTGGACCAGTATGAATTACAGTTCACGAAATTGGGAAAGTATGCTCCTCACCTGATAAACACTGAAAAGAGGAGAGCTACTAAGTTTCTCAGAGGTCTCAGATGGGACATTAGAGAGCAGGTTGGTGCTCAGCATTTGGAGACCTATGTTGAGACTGTTGGGCGAGCGCGCACCATTGAGAGGTATATATCTGAGAGGAGTTCTCATGTTGCCGTGACAGTAGTTCCTGCAGCTGAGGCGGCGGTTCCTCAGCATGGCAGTGGCGGCAAGGGTAAGAAGTACCCTAGGCATAAAGATTATAAGAAGAGCAGGTATAAGCCTTACTCCTACAAGGCACCGCAGCAGTCCAGGGATGCACCGCAGCAGTTCAGGGATGCCAGGGATGCAAGAAACGGTATCACTTGTAGTCATTGTGGGCTCAAGGGACATCTAGTGAAAGACTGCCATAGGAAGAATGGTGTATGCTTCAGGTGTAAGAAACCAGGGCACATGGCTAAGGACTGCAAAGAACCTGAGATGCAACCTAGAGGCGCAGATAAGCCTACAGTCCAGACTAGAGTGTATGCTGTGGCTGAGAAGGATACACGAGCTTCCCGATCCGTCGTGGAAGGTACTTTATTCGTATTTGATCAGTTAGCCCGCATATTATTTGACCCTGGTGCAAATTTATCTTTTGTATCTGTTAAGTTTGCTGCATGTTTACCTGTGTTACCTAAGGTGATGAATTATGTTGTGTCTGTGAGTACTCCCTTAGGAAAGTCATTATCTACAGACACTGTGTGTGCTGATTGTGTGGTACATGTAGAGGGTTATGAGTTTCTAGTGGATTTAATCCTCTTAGACATGCAAGATTATGATATCATCTTAGGAATGGATTGGTTGTCTTCCCATCATGCCTCTGTGGATTGCTTTGAGAAAGTAATCACTTTGAATTTGTTAGATGGGAATCGACTTTTTGTGAGAGGTCTAGTGTCAGACCAAGGACCGCATGTGATATCTTTCCTGCAGGCCAGGAAATTACTGGCTAGTGGATGCAAGGGTTATCTTGCGCATGTTAAGGTGCAGGATGATTCTACTTCTGATTTGACTCAGATGGCGGTGGTGAAAGAATTTCCTGATGTGTTCTCTGAAGAATTTTCAGGCTTGCCACCAATTAGAGAAGTGGAATTTGGCATTGAGTTGGCGCCAGGTACGGCACCTATCTCCAGAGCTCCTTATCGCATGGCTACCTCAGAGCTGGCCGAGCTTAAGAAACAACTGGAGGAATTGCTAGAGAAAGGGTATATCCGGCCTAGTGCTTCTCCTTGGGGAGCGCCAGTGTTATTTGTGAAGAAAAAAGATGGAACCCTGAGGATGTGTATAGACTACAGGCAGCTTAACCAAGTGACTATCAAGAATAAGTATCCTCTTCCCAGAATTGATGATCTATTCGATCAATTACAGGGAGCGACAGTGTTCTCTAAGATTGATCTGAGATCAGGGTATTATCAGCTTAGGGTCAAGGATGAGGATATATTTAAGACTGCTTTCAGGACCAGGTATGGGCATTTCGAATTTTTAGTTATGCCTTTTGGACTGACGAATGCACCTGCTGTCTTCATGGATTTGATGAACAGGGTATTTCATGAGTTGCTTGACTCTTGTGTGGTGGTCTTTATAGACGATATATTGGTGTACTCTCAGACTACCTCAGATCATGTCGGTAATTTGCGCAGAGTATTGGAGATCTTGAGGAAGAACCGATTATATGCCAAGGCTAGTAAGTGTGAATTCTGGCTGGAAAAGATTAGTTTCCTTGGGCATGTGATTTCTGGTCAGGGGGTGTCTGTGGATCCAGTTAAAGTGCAAGCCATTCTTAATTGGGGAAGACCGACTAGTGCTACTGAGATCAGGAGTTTTCTGGGTTTGGCAGGTTACTACCGGCGATTTGTTGAGGGATTCTCCAAGCTGGCGGGTCCTCTAACTAAATTGACCAGAAAGGAGGCCAAGTTTATTTGGGATGATAAGTGTGAAGAGAGTTTTCAAGAGCTGAAAAGGAGATTGACTAGTACACCGATCCTCATTATACCTAGTGATGGGGAAAGGTTTACTGTTTATACAGATGCTTCTGGCAAAGGGTTGGGTTGTGTCTTGATGCAGAAGGGTTCTGTAGTAGCCTATGCTTCGAGACAACTGAAGGAGTATGAATTGAACTACCCTACTCATGATTTAGAGTTGGCGGCCGTAGTCTTTGCTTTGAAGATATGGCGTCACTATTTGTTGGGTCAGGAGTTTGATCTGTTCACTGATCACCAGAGTCTCAAGTATATCTTCACTCAGAAGGACTTGAACATGAGACAGAGAAGATGGATGGAGTTGATCAAAGACTATGACTTCTCCATTCAGTATCAGGCTGGAAAGGCCAATGTGGTGGCGGATGCTCTGAGCAGACATCCAGTTACTTCAGTAGCTGCTTTACGAGTCAGTGAGTGGCGGTTACTGCAGGAGTTCAGCGATCTCAGGATCAGTGTTACTCCTAGAGTTCAGTCGGGTTATGTGGCTTTTCTCAGAGTACAGTCTGCTTTGTTGCAGAAGATCAGAGATCAGCAGTCTGTGGATCCGAAATTAGTTCAGATCAGGGATAGTCTGGTTGATGGCGCAGTTCAGGATTTTAGCCTGTCTGATGATGGTATTCTTCGGTTTCGTGGAAGGGTATGTGTCCCTGAGGAACCGAGCTTGAGGAAAGAAATATTGGAGGACAGCCATAACTCCAAATATTCTCTACATCCTGGCGTGACTAAGATGTATCAGGACCTCAAGAAGAGTTTTTGGTGGCCGGGCATGAAGAAAGAGGTATATGATTTTGTCTCTAGGTGTTTAACCTGTCAGACTGTAAAGGCTGAACACCAGAAGCCTGGTGGTTTGTTGCAGCCTCTTCCTATTCCTGAGTGGAAGTGGGAATGTATCAGTATGGATTTTGTATGTGGTTTGCCCAGAACCAGATTGGGTCATGATGCTATTTGGGTGATTGTTGATAGACTCACTAAATCAGCCCATTTTCTTCCGATTAAGATGACTTATTCTCTAGAGAGACTGGCTAGATTATATATTGATGAGATAGTCCGACTGCATGGAGTGCCTGTTGATATCGTGTCTGATAGGGACTCTCGATTTCTGTCCAGATTTTGGAAGAGCTTACAGGAAGGTTTGGATACTAAGTTGAGTTTTAGTACAGCATATCATCCTCAGTCTGATGGCTAGACGGAGCGTACTATACAAACTCTAGAAGATCTGTTGAGAGCCTATGTGGTTGATTGGAGTTCTGAGTGGAACCGGGATCTATCTTTGATAGAGTTTACTTATAATAATAGCTTCCACTCCAGTATTCAGATGGCTCCTTATGAGGCTTTGTATGGGAGAAGGTGTAGGACTCCCTTATGTTGGGAGGAAACTGGTGACAGAATGATTTTGAGATCTGATGCAGTTCAGGAGACTACTGATAAGGTCAGAGAGATCCAAGATAAACTGAAAATTGCTCGGGACAGACAGAAGAGTTATGCTGACGACCGTCGTCGTTCCTTGGAGTTTATGGTAGGGGACCATGTGTTCTTGAAGGTGTCGCCTACTAAGGGTGTTATGAGATTTGGCAAAAAGGGCAAGTTGAGCCCTAGGTTTGTAGGCCCTTTTGATATTATTGAGAGAGTTGGTCCAGTGGCTTACCGATTGGCTTTACCTCCTGCTATGGATCATGTGCATAATGTATTCCATGTCTCTGCTTTGAGGAAATATCATCCTGATCCATCTCATGTGTTGGAGTTGGAACCTCTTCAGATTCAGAGTGATTTGACTTTTGAGGAAAGACCTCTCCGGATTGTGGATAGAAAAGATAAAGTCCTGAGGAACAAGACTGTACCTTTGGTAAAGGTTATCTGGGGAAATCAGTCAGTTGAGGAGGCGACATGGGAGACTGAAGCTGATATGAGGAAATTTTATGCTTATCTCTTTGAAGATATGGATGCTGAGCTTTAGAGGACTAAAGCTTTATAAGGAGGGAGGGATGTAAGATCCAAGGATCATAAGTCCTGGTAAGCATTATTTGGATTTAAATAAAATCATTAGCTGTGATATTTTATTATGATTTAAATAAAATTATTGGATGCTAATTAACTGGCTTATTGATTGTTAATTTGTAATTATTTGATTTGAGTTTATTTGGTTGTTAATTTATTGTAAATTAATTAGAGATTTTTTTTATTTGATTATTGGCTGTTAGTTTATGATGAATTATTATTGGTTGTTCATAATAAATTAATTAGGATTTATGGGTTGTAAGTTGTAAGTTAATTAATTAGACTTTATTGGTTAATTAAACCCTTATTGGATGTTAATTAGACCTTATTGGATTTTCGTTAAGTTAATGGTTAAATTAATGGGTTTTTGAGTTGGCGCTAATTGGGTTTTTAAAATTCAAATTATTAGTTAAATGGATTAAACCCGATTTGGATTAATGGGTTAATGGGTTAAGAGTTAAAAACCGAAAATTCAAATTAATATTTCGGTTAGGGTAGAGTGTTGGCGATTTTTTTGGCTTGAAAGAAACCTTGGGCGACGGCTTGAGGAACTTGGCGACTTCTTGAGGAACTTAGGCGATTCTTGAAGAGTTCTTGAGGCGATTTTGGTGATTTCTCCATCTCTTTTCCTTTGGCGAATTATTCCTTGGTGTTTGGTAGCATCTTTCAAAGGCTTAGACGAATTTTTGGAAGGGTTTTTCACCTTGTGTTCTCGGTTCAAGGTGAGTGGGTTGTCTAATTGATTTCTATCTATTTGTTTGTGTTAATTGATGAGTTAGATGATATATTCGCTTGTTGGAAATCTTACCATGCTAAAACCGAAATTCAAGACTTCACTATGATGAAAACCGAATTTTGTAAAGTTGAATATATCATGAAAACCGAATTTTTCAAAGGTGATTATATGATGATTATTTAACCAAAAATTTGTATGAAATTTAAGGTATTTTTATAGGAATTTTGGTAGCATTAAATCATTGAATTTTGGGTATGAAATTCTTGTTAATTATAGTTAAACCGAAATCAATTTTGGTAACATTAAATCAATGATGTTTGTAGTTAACATGAAAACCGAAATCTTGATGTTCTTGATAATTGTTTATGAAAACCGAAATTGATGTTTGTAGTTAACATGAAAACCGAAACCTTGATGACCTTGATAATTGTCTATGAAAACCGAATTTTGGTGTTTGTAGTTAATATGTTACATGTGGTAATTTGTAAAGTAATTTATATGAATACTTGTTTTAAATTTTAAGTTGATTTTATGGATGCTTGATATGACTGTTTTTTGGTGTGTGTAATATGTTAAATAATTATGGTGTTATATTTATGGCTAAGTATCTGTATTTGAGAAACTTGAGTGACAACATAGCAAGGTTTGATTAAACTAATCAGCATGAAATTTAAGGACTACACTATATTCGGTGATATTCGAATATAAAATATTATGTGTTATGTTATATAATTTTGAACAATATGTGTGATCATGTGAATTTTGAACATTATGTGTGATCTTGTGAATTTTGAACAATATGTGTGATTATGTGAATTTGGAAAATTATGTGATTATGTGATGGTTAGGACTAAGGCTAGGTGTAACTATGAACTCAAGGGGATAGTCCTTATGTGTTATGTTAAGGGTTTGAATTTCAGCCCTGTATTGTGATATGTGAGGAGGTTGATGTTCAGCCTGCCTAGTATGATTATTGTGATGGGGGTTGATGTTCAGCCTACCCGATATGATTTTTGTGATGACTATCCTAGAGTCTAGTTGACACTTAGGAGTCCACCTTTGTGAAATATGTTCACCTATGTGAAATATGAAATAAGATATGTCTGTTGTCCAGTAGGAACCTTTTGGGAGAACGGGTTTTGACGCAAAGTGCCATGTCTTGGTCGGACAGGGGCCACCTCTTGATGTCATTACTCTTTTATGTGTTGGGGTGATATAAGACGCAAAGTGCCATGTCTTGATCAGACAGGGGCCACCTCTTGATGTCATCACTCTCATTTTGTGATGTTGGGTGTCGTAGAGCAAAGTGCCACGTCATGACCTGACGGGGGCCACCTCTTGAATCTACACACAATCCATCGATGTGTTATGGGGTGAGAGAGCAAAGTGCCACGTCGTGACCTGGCGGGGGCCACCTCTTGATTCTACTCACTATCCATGTTTATGTGTTGCACGAGATTTTGCAGCTCCCAGTGCTTTGGCCAAGCCGGGTTAGACCATATTGGTCACTACTGAATATGCTGGACAACTAGGTTAATTAAGTATGGTGTGTTTAGTTGGTTTAGAATATATGTGTTTAATTGGGTTAGAGTAAAACTCTAGAACCTGAATTTGTTATATGCTAGTGTGTACATTTAACTGTCTATATGACTTCTGTTTCTTTATTTTGTTATATGTTGACATAATGTTCTGTTAAATATTTTTAAAAATAATCTGCCTATATTTTTGAATGTATGTTATGGATGGTCGATTTAGACTATCCACTCACTGGGCTGTGTAGCTCACCCCTCACTATTTTCAGGCATAGAGCAGGGGCGCATGTCTTGAGTGCATTGGCGTGGATAATTATGCTGTTTGCTGTTTTAAGAATTTTTATGCTTAATTCTTGGGGCCGGTTGTGGCCTTAACATAAACTATATGAACTATGTGAATCATGAGACTATGTGAACTATGTGAAGTATGTTGCCAGTTATGGCAGTCTTATGAGTTTGATTTTTTTGTGTCACCGCGGGCTTCAGCCTGGTTTCGGTGTTTGGTATGAGTTTATAAAATCGATTTTGTGATTTTGTTTTGAATTTCGGCTTATTGTATATTCTGTGCAATCGGTTTTGATATACCCTGTAACTTGTATATGTCTAGTGCAAGTATTGCGTGGTGGCAGGTACCCTTATGAGATTTGAGTTTTGTGAATTTGTGTGTATTAATTTATGGAAATTTTTCAGATCGTGTTTTCTTGAACTCGGTTTTACCTAGCATATGATCGATCTTATATGAAACATCCTGTATCATTTGTGAATTGTGCCATTTGTTTGGGGTTAAGAATGTGGGATGTTACACGATCTGACTCAAGTAAGCCATATCATCAATTGTGCGACCCTGAGGGTTTCCTTTAAATGTCGGTAACGATAACTCACGTTATCACGATCAGTGAGGGGTATCTAGCAACACATCACTATCTCCCGATATAAAGGAAAGAGTCTTCCAAGACTACTCCCAAACCATAGCACAAGTGTGAATCTATTCACAAGGCATGCATGTCTCCCTTGCCACTGGATGTTCTTATTGGACAAGCGTGTCAAGCCTGTGACTCCAATATGATGAGCATGATTAGATCAGATGAACATAGTCATCTGGGTATGGCCATACACTATCTCAATCATCTCATCTAGGGGGGGCCCTTATAGAACATCACACTCCTTCAACAAGGAGACGGCAATCCTCTATCTATCACTAGTGCCCTAACCTGACTCAAGCTCATTATCCAAGATAGTCTATAACCATTATCTTTCAAATGATATTGAACTACCTCAAAACAATGACAATCATCATTCAGAGACACAAGTGATCTCAAGTCAAAGGACATGTGCCACTTGTAGCATACAAGGATTATTCACATTGTGACAAGCAATAAGAACATCCTAGTAGGGTCTGTCCAGTACATCCAATGTACCCATGAGTCTACATCTTATTCCATGCTCGAAGCATCCTATAAGATTAGAACACATATTAGTCTCAATCATATCAAGGCTGTCTCATGTTCACCAAGATATATCGACTAAGGACATTATAGCATGTCAGCCTAGCTGAACAGCTTTGAGACATTAATCAGAAGTACACTTATTACAGCAGACAAGGTAACAACCTGAATAATAACCATGCCTTTATAAACACAAGAGTTTATTACATGATACTGTTACAATCCCAAAGGCCTCAAACATTAGCCTTAAGGGCATACCCCAACACACAGTTCTTAGATTGGGTCGCGTCCGTTGATGCGTATTTTGACCTTAGCGACTGGCCTCCGCACTCACGGGTTCGGTATGTGCGCACCTTACTTGAGGGACCTGCACGTATACATTGGGAAAACGTGGAGCGCCAAAACGCGCAGCAAGCTCTTCCCCCAGTTACTGAATGGGCGGAGATGTGATATCGCCTCCGCGAGCGTTATGTACCCCCCTTCGTATAGGCAGCGCCTTCTTGATCAATATAGTAGCCTACACCAAGGGTCCGGTACCGTCAAGGAGTACCGTCTCACCTTCGAGACATTGCAACTCCGTTGCAATTTGCAGGAGGACCCCAAGTTAGTTTTGTCGAAATTCAAGAATGGGCTCCATGCGGATATCCGCCGAGCCTTACCCACGTATGGATCGGAGACCCTTGACTAAACTTTTCAGCATGCTCGAGACATCAAGCAGGACCTTCGCGTCGCTGCAAGACGCAGTGACCTTTGCCCCCATAGGTGTCCTCATGCGGGCGGTCCGCAGCCCCACTTGCGACTTGAGCATCCAGAGCCTCATTCGGACCCGCGACCCGCACTCCCAGCCCATCTGCCCCCTAGATGCCCAACCCCTGAGGCTTCGCCTTCTCGGCCCACTTGGGAGGAGAATGGCAAGGTCCTAGCGGTCGAAAACTCTAGCCGTATTACCTATAACAACTGTTTGCAACCGGGTCATATGTCACTTGAATGTCCCAAGAAACCCGCTCGAGCCGAAACGGGTCCGGCTCGCGTCGCCACCATAACCCCCGCTGAACACGACGTTGAGGCGGAGTATTACACTAGTGGCGAGGAATCGGGTCCGTCCACACTTTGTCGTTCGCTACAACCTTGTGTTGGGGTATGCCCTTAAGGCTAATGTTTGAGGCCTTGGGTTGTTATCAGTATCATGTATAAACTCTATGTTTATAAAGGCAATGGTTGTTATTCAGGTTGTTACATTATCTGCTGCAATATGTATACTTCTGAATAATGTCTCAATGGTGTTTAGCTTGGCTGACATGCAGTATTGTCCTTAGTCGAGATATCTTGGTGAACATGAGACAGCCTTGATATGATTGAGACTAATATGTGTTCTAATCTTATAGAATGCTTCGAGCATGGAATAAGATGTAGACTCATGGGTACATTGGATGTACTGGACTGACCCTAATTAGGATATTCAATTGCTTGTCACAATGTGAATAATCCTGATATGCAAACAAGTGGCATACTTCCTCTGACTTGAGATCACTTCTGTTTCTAAATGATGATTGGCATTGTTTTGAGGTAGTTCAATATCATTTGAAACATAATGGTTATAGACTATCTTGGATAATGAGCATGAGTCATGTTAGGGCACTAGTGATAGATATAGGATTGCCGTCTCCTTGTTGGAGTGTGATGTTCTAAAGGGGCCCCCTGGATGAGATGATTGAGAAAGTGTATGGCCATACCCAGATGACTATGTTCATCTGATCTAATCATTCTCACCATATTGGAATTACAGGCTTGACACGCTTGTCCAATAAGAACATCCAGTGGCAAAGGAAACACATATGTCAAGTGACTTGGGTTCACACTTGTGCTGTGGTTTGGGTGTAGTCTTGGAAGACTCTTTCCTTTATATCGGGAGACAGTGATGTGTTGCTAGATACCCCGCTCTGTTCGTGATAACGTAAGTTATCGTTACCGACATTTAAAGGAAACCCTTAGGGTCGCACAATTTGATGATATGGCTTACTTATGTCAGATCGTGTGGACTGAATTGTTTTGGTTCAGTTTAATGGGATTTAAACTCTGATTGTAAGTGAGATCTGGTCTGATCATGTTTGATTGATTTGGGCTTGAGATCGGTAAGCTTCGATTGAGAGAATTGATGCTAGATCGATGAGATCAAGAGCATCAAGAGATGAATGGTTAGATCTTGAGCCTTATGGTTTAATATGATCTAGACCAATGCTTGGTTTGATTTGGTCTTTAAACCAAATGAGATTGAACCGGTTCATCAAGTGAACGCTTGGTTCAAAGAGGAGAATGTTGCGACTTGTTCACTTGGCGTGAACGCTTGAACACATTGAGGGTTTACTATTTTTGGAAGTTATGTTTCCAAAATAGAAAACACGCCTCACGTTCGAGAGCATTGCTCTATTCTCGCTCGCATCTTCCTCTTGTCGCCTCTCTCCTCTCGTGTGGTGAGTCTTGACGCTCAAGGAGGATTCGGCCTAGCCAAGAGATCATCTCATCTTCCCTTCAAGCGATCAGGAGACTTGAAGATCCTTGATAGCACAAGGAACGACAAGGAGAAAGCCATTTCTCATCTTGTGTGCGGCACCTTTGGAGGAGAGCCACATTGCCCTCTAGCTTCCAAGGTACCATCCAAGCAATGGCTATGGTATGATCCCTTGTCGATCTTTGCAATCTTTTAACAAGTTGATCTTATGTTCATGCATGCGATCTTAGAAACCCTAATTTCCTCTTATTGCAAGTTCTGATATGCGCCTATTAGGGTTTCGCCCCCCCTTTAGAAACTTTCAATTGGTATCAGAGGCGAGTTCATGTATGAATCATATGATTGCTTATTATGATCCTTGTTTGCGCTTATGAATAGATCTAAGGTGATCATCATGCGAAAATACTACATGCATGATGTTTACTTGTTAGCGCATGTTAGAGATTTTTGTCAAAACAAAACTTATCTTGCGCGCATCCACTAGATCTATAAGCGCCTACTTGAAAAACTTAGATGGGTTATTAGGGTTGAAGTCGTGGTCCTGTCTAGACCCAACAGTCTGATCAGACTATCTGACAGCCTAGATGGGTCGACCAGATGGCACCTATGCGCAAGCATGAGGTGGCTATAGGTCGACTGCAGAAAGGCGTGTAGCGATGTCTGATGGAGGCAACCTATGAACGCTCATGATTAAGGCCCAGGGTCACACCTGCTTGCCAGAACTCATGAAGGACGTTCAGCCCTTAACGCATGCATTGTTGACCATGAGGTCAACTCAAGTCGGTTATGACTTGGTGCATGCTAGGGCAGTGGGTCTGACTAGGTCTGATGAGTGGATCCCTATAAATGGACCGTTGTAAGGTAGTAGGGCACATAAGGAAATAAAATTGATGCCAATGGGATTTTTGAAAATTTTATTTTCTTGAATGGATCACATGATGTTTGTATAACATGATTGAGTGTTTATTTAATCTTATGTGGGCTGCCCAAAATTTAATGTGTGCTGTGCTGGGGCCTGCGTGCCTGGATTTTTTTTTTGTAAATTATTTATTGTGATCTGCGCATCACATTTTAATTAATTTATAAAGTGTAATTGACCTGCGAGTCAATCATGTCTAGATAGATTAAAATGTAATTTAATCAGACATGAGCACAGAGCACACATGGCAGAAGCGCTTGCAGCAAGTGGCTTGACCAGGTGGGAGCTCTAGAGTTCGACTCTAGGACAGGCGCATTTTACCTGGTGGACGCATCTGAGCTGCAGAGGGCGCTTGGGCCAGATGGAGTTTCAAAAGACCCATGAAAAGCTCAAGTGAAGACTTAAGTTAAATTAGGGTCTTACTTAGGCTTAATGGGCTTTTACCACATAAGATAATCATGCTTTCAATTTACTGTTTAAGTAATTTAGTAACTGCATGATTTATTCTTCTGCTATCACCATAGGATTTGCATGATAGTAAGAAGATAAAAGGACCGTTAAAATCCAACGTTAAATATCAAGCACGATAGCCTTCTGACGCGAAACCTCACTGTTCTGACTATCGTTGGGGCCGTGTTGTACCCACTCAGTGGGCACGCCCATCTATCTTCAGACGGTGTGTGATTACACCTGCGTGTTATAGAGAAGGGATTTATCGCTTCTCGTTGCGGTGGTCCAGGGAGTAGGTCGGGTCAGCTTGACCATGTAGACTACATATTGAGCATTTGGTAGCTATATGGAGGCAGCCATCTGTGGGATCAGAGACTGTGTTGTACCAACTCAGTTGGCACAGTCTGCTAGATTGCCCAGATGAAGGGGAATCGCACGGGTTGGCGATTGGCAGGGATTGCCTACCAGAGATTAGTGCTTGTACTCTCTGTGTATCTTATCTCGCCTGAGCGGGACACGGAGACCAAGTATGAAATCTGGATCCCATCTCACTAAAAGAGTTTTACTCTTTCGGGCTGTTTTGCTGGATTTTTCAGCCAGAGAAAATAGTGAGAAAAGAATCATTCTTAAGTCCTGGATTGATTCTAACATTGATACTGACCTTGCTGTTCTTGCAATGTTGTAGATTCCTGCAGCAACGAACACCACAAATTTCAATGTGCGATCCCTACTGGAAAGGGAGAAGTTTGCTGGGCCAAACTTCTCAGACTGGTACGGACACCTTAAGATTGTTCTTAAGGCTGAGAGGAAGCTGTATGTCCTCGAGACGGCAATACCGCCTCAACCCGCTGCGAACGCCGCAAGGGCGGTTCGGGAAGCCTATGAGAAGCATGTCAATGATAGCATTGATGTCGCTTGCCTTATGCTTGCGTCTATGACGCCACAGCTGCAGCGTCAGCATGAGGATTTATCTGCTATAGAAATTATAGCAAACCTCAAGATGCTGTATGCTGCACAGGCAAGGACTGAACGCTATAACTTGACGAAACTTTTCTTTCAGAGCAAACTGACTGAAGGGAGTCCAGTGGGAGCTCACGTACTCAAGATGATTGGGTACAAAGAGGCTCTAGAGAAACTGGGACACACCATCAATCAGGAGCTTGTTGTAGACATCATCCTGCAGTCTCTCCCAGCCTCTTTCGATCCATTCATTATTAATTTTAATATGAACAAAATCGACTGTACGCCGGCGGAGTTACTGAACATGCTCAGTACTACAGAGCAGACTCTAGAGAAGGGAAAGCCTTCATCCTCTGTCCTAATGGTTCCTTCTAGGAACAAGAAGAAGGGGAAGAAGGGCAAAGCCCCTATCAAGAGCTACAACAAGGCTCTAAAACAAAAGATAAAGCGGTCGAAGGAATACAGATGTTTCCATTGTGGCCAGCTGGGTCACTGGAAAAAGGACTGTAAAGCGCTCCAAGGAGACAAGAAGGGAAGCAAGCCTTTCGCTTCTAGCTCAGGTATTTTCGTGACTGAAGTCATGGTATCTTCTTCTTCTATTTCATGGGTGTTGGACACTGCATGTGGAGTTCACATTTGCTCAAATGTACAGGAACTCAAGAGAAGAAGACAGGTGGGACAGCATGAGGTGGACCTACGAGTAGGAAACGGGGCACGGGTTGCTGCTGTTGCTGTAGGAGAATATCACATCTCTTTACCATCTGGTCTTGTATTAGAACTTGACAATTGTTATTTTGTACCGAGCATAACTAAGAATATTATCTCTATTCCTGCTCTTGTCAGGAAAGGGTTTTCCTTTGAATGCAAAACTTCAAAGTGTTATATTTCTTTTGATAATATTGTTTATGCTGCCGGGTCGATTAACAATGGGTTATTCATGTTGGACATGGAATGTTCTATACAACAATTTGATATTAAGAAAGCCAAGTATGCTGATGACAGCACCTTGCTATGGCATAGTCATTTAGGCCATATTAACAAGAAGCGCATTAAGCGGTTGCATGACCATGGACTGCTGGGATCATTCTCCTATGAGGAGCTGGATACATGCAAAGCTTGTTTAATGGGTAAAATGACGAAGTCTCCTTTTTCTAATAAAGGTCAAAGGGCTTCAGGTTTACTTGACCTCATTCACAGTGATGTGTGTGGGCCATTTAGTAAACATGCCAGAGGTGGCTATTCATACTTCATTACCTTTACTGATGATTTCAGTAGATATGGCTATGTCTATCTTATGAGACATAAGAGTGAATCATTTGACAAGTTCAAAGAGTTGAAAAATGAAGTACAGAATCAGCTCGGCCGAAATATCAAGGCACTTCGATCGGATCGAGGTGGAGAATACTTGAGTCATGAGTTTATTGACTATCTGAAGGAGTGTGGGATTATCTCACAGCTCACTCCGCCAGGAACACCGCAATGGAATGGTGTGTCCGAGAGGAGAAATAGAACCTTACTGGATATGGTTCGTTCTATGATGAGTCAGGCTACTCTACCTTACTCCTTTTGGGGATTTGCACTGGAAACAGCTGCAAAGGTACTAAACCAAGTGCCATCCAAGGCCGTTTCAAAGACACCGTATGAGTTATGGTATGGGAAACAGCCGAGCTTGACATTTATTAAGATCTGGGGTTGCGAAGCTTATGTCAAAAAGCTCGCCTCTGGGAAACTGGAGAGCAGATCTGATAAATGTATCTTTGTCGGTTACCCTAAAGAAACTAAGGGTTATTATTTCTACGATCCCAAAGAGAACAAAGTATTTGTTGCTCGAACGGCTATTTTTCTTGAGAAAGAATTTCTTCTGCAAGAGGCCAGAGGGAGAGAAATAAAGCTGGATGAGAATCCAGAAGAAGGACAAAGTAGTCAAACTCAGTTGGATGAGCCTGAGCCAATAGAACAGGTTGATGTTCAACCTGAGGCTCAGATATCACGGGAACCGCGTAGATCGGGAAGGATCCGTCGACAGCCTGAACGCTATGACGGAGTCTACATCATTGATGATGAACCCCTCACTTATGCGGATGCGGTCAGTGGACCGGAATCAGCGAGATGGCTTGAAGCTATGCGAGCCGAGATGGACTCCATGTCAGATAACCAAGTCTGGGATTTGGTTGATCCGCCTCCGGGAGTAATCCCTATAGGCTGTAAGTGGATCTTCAAAAAGAAGGTTGACATGGATGGATACGTGGTTACCTATAAAGGCAGGCTAGTTGCGAAAGGTTTCAAACAAATCTACGGGATAGATTATGATGAAACTTTCTCTCCTGTAGCCATGTTCAAGTCTATTCGGATTATTCTTGCGATAGCAGCATATTATGATTATGAGATCTGGCAAATGGATGTGAAGACCGCTTTCCTTAATGGAAAACTAGAAGAGGATGTGTATATGACACAACCTGAAGGTTTCACCAATCCATCAGATCGTCATAGAATATGCAAATTAAAGAAGTCCATTTATGGACTTAAACAAGCATCAAGAAGCTGGAATATTCATTTTGATGAATCAATCTGTGAATTTGGTTTCATCAAAAATGAAGATGACCTGTGTGTATATAAGAGGTTTAGTGGGAGCGTGATTACTTTCCTAGTCCTCTACGTCGATGATATCTTGATCATTGGAAACGATATTCCTGAACTACATGCCGTCAAAGCATGGTTAAGAAAATGTTTCCAGATGAAAGATTTAGGAGAAGCAGCCTATGTATTAGGTGTGAAGATCTACAGAGATAGATCTAAGAGGCTTCTCGGGCTGTGCCAGAGTACTTACATCGATAAAGTCCTGGAGAGATTCCATTTAGAAAATTCTAAAAGAGGATATCTTCCAGTCAGACATGGTCTGAATCTTTCAAAGAGTCAGTGTCCACAAACACAGACTGAGAAAGATGAAATGGACAATACGCCTTATGCTTCGGCTATTGGGTCCATTATGTATGCGATGTTGTGTACTCGCCCAGACGTCGCTTACGGGTTAAGCGTGACCAGTCGATTCCAAAGTAATCCAGGGAAGGCACACTGGATTGCGGTCAAGAACATTTTGAAATATCTTCGGAGGACCAAAGATATGTTCTTGATTTATGGAGGTCAGGAAGAACTCAGTATTGAAGGATATACTGACGCTTCGTTCCAATCTGACCAGGATGATTTCCGATCGCAATCAGGCTATGTTTTTAGCTTGAATGGAGGAGCAGTGGTGTGGAAAAGTTTCAAACAATCAATTGTTGCTGATTCCACAACAGAAGCCGAGTATGTTGCAGCCTCAGAAGCATCTAAGGAGGCAGTGTGGATTCGTAAGTTCGTTCAGGAACTTGGTGTTGTTCCTTCGAGTGCAGATCCTTTGGTTATCTTCTGTGATAACACTGGAGCAATAGCACAAGCAAAGGAACCACGGTCGCACCAGAAGTCTAAGCACATACAGAGAAGGTTTCACTTGATCCGGGAGATCATTGATCGTGGTGAGATCAAAATCTGCAAGGTTCATACAGATGACAATCTAGCTGACCCGCTTACAAAGCCTCTGGCGCAGCAGAAGCATGAGAGGCACTGTAATAATATGGGTTTGAGATTTCTCAACCATTAGATTAAGTGCAAGTGGGAGATTGTTGGGGTATGCCCTTAAGGCTAATGTTTGAGGCCTTGGGTTGTTATCAGTATCATGTATAAACTCTATGTTTATAAAGGCAATGGTTGTTATTCAGGTTGTTACATTATCTGCTGCAATATGTATACTTCTGAATAATGTCTCAATGGTGTTTAGCTTGGCTGACATGCAGTATTGTCCTTAGTCGAGATATCTTGGTGAACATGAGACAGCCTTGATATGATTGAGACTAATATGTGTTCTAATCTTATAGAATGCTTCGAGCATGGAATAAGATGTAGACTCATGGGTACATTGGATGTACTGGACTGACCCTAATTAGGATATTCAATTGCTTGTCACAATGTGAATAATCCTGATATGCAAACAAGTGGCATACTTCCTCTGACTTGAGATCACTTCTGTTTCTAAATGATGATTGGCATTGTTTTGAGGTAGTTCAATATCATTTGAAACATAATGGTTATAGACTATCTTGGATAATGAGCATGAGTCATGTTAGGGCACTAGTGATAGATATAGGATTGCCGTCTCCTTGTTGGAGTGTGATGTTCTGAAGGGGCCCCCTGGATGAGATGATTGAGAAAGTGTATGGCCATACCCAGATGACTATGTTCATCTGATCTAATCATTCTCATCATATTGGAATTACAGGCTTGACACGCTTGTCCAATAAGAACATCCAGTGGCAAAGGAAACACATATGTCAAGTGACTTGGGTTCACACTTGTGCTGTGGTTTGGGTGTAGTCTTGGAAGACTCTTTCCTTTATATCGGGAGACAGTGATGTGTTGCTAGATACCCCTCTCTGTTCGTGATAACGTAAGTTATCGTTACCGACATTTAAAGGAAACCCTTAGGGTCGCACAATTTGATGATATGGCTTACTTATGTCAGATCGTGTGGACTGAATTGTTTTGGTTCAGTTTAATGGGATTTAAACTCTGATTGTAAGTGAGATCTGGTCTTATCATGTTTGATTGATTAGGGCTTGAGATCGGTAAGCTTCGATTGAGAGAATTGTGAAAGTCCCCTTCCAATAAGGGGGGCCGAAACCCTAAAGTGGCGCATACAAAACATGGGCAGCGGATACTAGGGTTTCATGGGATCGATGCATGTATTATGATCAACATTAAAACTTTTGAATGCAAGAAAGAATGCGATTCATACCATGGCCATTTCTAGATGGCGCCTTGGAAGCAAGAGAACAAAAGAGGTCTCCTCCAAATCGTCACACACAAGATGATCAACGGCTTGCTCCTTCTTGTCGTCCCTTGTGCTAGCAAGGATCGTCCAAGGTGTCTTTGATTGTTTGAAGGGAAGAGAGAGCTTTCCTTGCTTGGCGATTTTTTTTTCTTCTTTCGTCTACCACCTTTTCTCACACGAATGTGTGAAGAGCCAAAGGCAAAACGGCGACAAGAGGGCGAGAGAGGGGCGACGTGAGAGAGATGTGGTCACGTTGTGACATGCTATCTAAAAATAGCAAAACCATCTCAACGTTCAAGTGACACCAATCGCAAATGCCAACTTGAACCATACGCTCATCCAATGAGCTAGTTCAAATCGATTTGGTTCAATAACCAAATAAACCAAGCAATTAGTCCAGATTATAATAAACCCCTAAGGCTTAAGATCTGACCATTGATCTCTTGATGCTCCTGATCTCACTGATCTAGCATCTATTCTCTCAATCGAAGCTTACCGATCTCAAGCCCTAATCAATCAAACATGATCAGACTAGATCTCACTTACAATCAGAGACTAAATCCCTTTAAACTGAACCCAAACAATTCAGTCCACACGATCTGACTTAAGTAAGCCATATCATCAAATTGTGCGACCCTAAGGGTTTCCTTTAAATGTCGGTAACGATAACTTACGTTATCACGATCAGTGAGGGGTATCTAGCAACACATCACTGTCTCCCGATATAAAGGAAAGAGTCTTCCAAGACTACACCCAAACCACAGCACAAGTGTGAATCCAATTCACAAGGCATGCAAATTTCCTTTGCCACTGGATGTTCTTATTGGACAAGCGTGTCAAGCTTGTAGCTCCAATATGATGAGCATGATTAGATCAGATGAACACTATCACCTGGGTATGGCCATACACTTTCTCAATCATCTCATACAGAGGGGGGCCCCTTTAGAACATCACACTCCAATTAAGGAGACGGCAATCCTTTATCTATCACTAGTGCCCTAACCTGACTCAAGCTCACCATCCAAGATAGTCTATAACCATTATGTTTCAAATGATATTGAACTACCTCAAAACAATGACAATCATCATTTAGAAACACAAGTGATCTCAAGTCAGAGGAAATGTGCCACTTGTTGCAATCAAGGATTATTCACATTGTGACAAGCAATTGAATATCCTAGTAGGGTCTGTCCAGTACATCCAATGTACCCATGAGTCTACATCTTATTCCATGCTCGAAGCATCCTATAAGATTAGAACACATATTAGTCTCAATCATATCAAGGCTGTCTCATGTTCGCCAAGATATATCGACTAAGGACTTTACTGCATGTCAGCCCAGCTGAACAGCATTGAGACATTATTCAGAAGTATATGTATTGCAGCAGATAATATAACAAACTGAATAACAACCATTGCCTTTATAAACATAAGAGTTTATACATGATACTGTTACAATCCCAAGGTCTCAAACATTAGCCTTAAGGGCATACCCCAACAAATTGATGCTAGATCGATGAGATCAAGAGCATCAAGAGATGAATGGTTAGATTTTGAGCCTTATGGTTTAATATGATCTAGACCAATGCTTGGTTTGATTTGGTCTTTAAACCAAATGAGATTGAATCGGTTCATCAAGTGAACGCTTGGTTCAAAGAGGAGAATGTTGCGACTTGTTCACTTGGTGTGAACGCTTGAACACATTGAGGGTTTACTATTTTTGGAAGTTATGTTTCCAAAATAGAAAACACGCCTCACGTTCGAGAGCATTGCTCTATTCTCGCTCGCATCTTCCTCTTGTCGCCTCTCTCCTCTCGTGTGGTGAGTTTTGACGCTCAAGGAGGATTCGGCCTAGCAAAGAGATCATCTCATCTTCCCTTCAAGCGATCAGGAGACTTGGAGATCCTTGCTAGCACAAGGAACGAGAAGGAGAAAGCCATTTCTCATCTTGTGTGCGGCACCTTTGGAGGAGAGCCACATTGCCCTCTAGCTTCCAAGGCACCATCCAAGCAATGGCTATGGTATGATCCCTTGTCGATCTTTGCAATCTTTTAACAAGTTGATCTTATGTTCATGCATGCGATCTTAGAAACCCTAATTTCCTCTTATTGCAAGTTCTGATATGCGCCTATTAGGGTTTCGCCCCCCCTTTAGAAACTTTCAATTGGTATCAGAGGCGAGTTCATGTATGAATCATATGATTGCTTATTATGATCCTTGTTTGCGCTTATGAATAGATCTAAGGTGATCATCATGTGAAAATACTACATGCATGATGTTTACTTGTTAGCGCATGTTAGAGATTTTTGTCAAAACAAAACTTATCTTGCGCGCATCCACTAGATCTATAAGCGCCTACTTGAAAAACTTAGACGGGTTATTAGGGTTGAAGTCATGGTCCTGTCTAGACCCAACAGTCTGATCAGACTATCTGACAGCCTAGATGGGTCGACCAGATGGCACCTATGCGCAAGCATGAGGTGGCTATAGGTCGACTGCAGAAAGGCGTGTAGCGATGTCTGATGGAGGCAACCTATGAACGCTCATGATTAAGGCCCGGGGTCACACCTGCTTGCCAGAACTCATGAAGGACGTTCAGACCTTAACGCATGCATTGTTGACCATGAGGTCAACTCAAGTCGGTTATGACTTGGTGCATGCAAGGGCAGTGGGTCTGACTAGGTTTGATGAGTGGATCCCTATAAATGGACCGTCGTGAGAAGGGAACGCCTTCATCCTCTGTCCTAATCGTTCCTTCTAGGAACAAGAAGAAGGGGAAGAAGGGCAAAGCCCCTGTCAAGAGCTACAACAAGGCTCTGAAGCAAAAAGTAAAGCGGTCGAAGGAATACAGATGTTTCCATTGTGGCCAGCTGGGTCACTGGAAAAAGGACTGTAAAGCGCTCCAAGGAGATAAGAAGGGAAGTAAGCCTTTCGCATCTAGCTCAGGTATTTACGTGACTGAAGTCATGGTATCTTCTTCTTCTATTTCATGGGTGTTGGACACTGCATGTGGAGTTCACATTTGTTCAAATGTACAGGAACTCAAGAGAAGAAGACAGGTGGGACAGCATGAGGTGGACCTACGAGTTGGAAACGGGGCACGGGTTGCTGCTGTTGCTGTAGGAGAATATCACATCTCTTTACCATCTGGTCTTGTATTAGAACTGGACAATTGTTATTTTGTACCGAGCATAACTAAGAATATTATCTCTATTCCTGCTCTTGTCAGGAAAGGTTTTTCCTTTGAATGCAAGATTTCAAAGTGTTACATTTCTTTTGATAATATTGTTTATGCTACTGGGTCAATTAACAATGGGTTATTCATGTTGGACATGGAATGTTCAATACAACAGATTGATATTAAGAAAGCCAAGTATGCTGATGACAGCACCTTGCTATGGCATAGTCGTTTAGGCCATATTAACAAGAAGCGCATTAAGCGGTTGCATGATCATGGACTGCTGGGATCATTCTCCTATGAGGAGCTTGATACATGCAAAGCTTGTTTATTGGGTAAAATGACGAAGTCTCCTTTTTCTAATAAAGGTCAAAGGGCTTCAGGTTTACTTGACCTCATTCACAGTGATGTGTGTGGGCCATTTAGTAAACATGCCAGAGGTGGCTATTCATACTTCATTACCTTTACTGATGATTTCAGTAGGTATGGCTATGTCTATCTAATGAGACATAAGAGTGAATCTTTTGACAAGTTCAAAGAGTTCAAAAATGAAGTACAAAATCAGCTAGGCCGAAATATCAAGGCACTTCGTTCAGATCGAGGTGGTGAATACTTGAGTCATGAGTTTACTGACTATCTGAAGGAGTGTAGGATTATCTCACAGCTCACTCCGCCAGGAACACCACAATGGAATGGTGTGTCCGAGAGGAGAAATAGAACCTTACTTGATATGGTTCGTTCAATGATGAGTCAGGCTACTCTACCTTACTCCTTTTGGGGATTTGCACTGGAAACAGCTGCAAAGGTACTAAACTGAGTGCCATCCAAGGCCGTTTCAAAGACTCCATATGAGTTATGGTATGGGAAACAGCCGAGCTTGACATTTATTAAGATCTGGGGTTGCGAGGCTTATGTCAAAAAGCTCGCCTCTGAGAAACTAGAGAGCAGATCTGAGAAATGTATCTTTGTCGGTTACCCTAAAGAAACTAAGGGTTATTATTTCTACGATCCCAAAGAGAACAAAGTATTTGTTGCTCGGACGGCTATATTTCTTGAGAAGGAATTTCTTCTGCAAGAAGCCAGTGGAAGAGAAATAAAGCTGGATGAGAATTCAGAAGAAGGACAAAGTAGTCAAGCACAGTTGGATGAGCCTGAGCCAGTAGATCAGGTTACTGAACAACCTGAGGCTCAGATATCACGGGAACCGCGAAGATCGGGAAGGATCCATCGTCAGCCTGAGCGCTATGACGGAGTCTACATCATTGATGATGAACCCCTCACTTATGCGGATGCGGTCAGTGGACCGGAATCAGCGAGATGGCTTGAAGCTATGCGAGCCGAGATGGACTCCATGTCAGATAACCAAGTTTGGGATTTGGTGGATCCGCCTCCGGGAGTAATCCCTATAGGCTGTAAATGGATCTTCAAGAAGAAGATATACATGGATGGTAACGTGGTTACCTATAAAGGCAGGCTAGTTGCGAAAGGTTTCAAACAAATCTACGGGATAGATTATGATGAAACTTTCTCTCCTGTAGCTATGTTCAAGTCTATTCGGATTATTCTTGCGATAGCGGCATATTATGATTATGAGATCTGGCAGATGGATGTGAAGACCGCTTTCCTTAATGGAAAATTAGAAGAGGATGTGTATATGACACAACCTAAAGGTTTCACTAATCCATCAGATCGTCATAAAATATGCAAATTAAAGAAGTCCATTTATGGACTTAAACAAGCATCGCGAAGCTGGAATATTCGTTTTGATGAATCAATCTGTAAGTTTGGTTTCATCAAGAATGAAGATGACCCGTGTGTATATAAGAGGTTTAGTGGGAGCGTGATTACTTTCCTAGTCCTCTACGTCGATGATATCTTGATCATTGGAAACGATATTCCTGAACTGCATGTTGTCAAAGCATGGTTAAGAAAATGTTTCCAGATGAAAGATTTAGGAGAAGCAGCCTATGTATTAGGTGTGAAGATCAACAGAGATAGATCTAAGAGGCTTCTCGGGCTGTGCCAGAGTACTTACATCGATAAAGTCCTGGAGAGATTCCATTTAGAAAATTCTAAAAGAGGATATCTTCCAGTCAGACATGGTCTGAATCTTTCAAAGAGTCAATGTCCACAAACACAGACTGAGAAAGATGAAATGGACAATACGCCTTATGCTTCGGCTATTGGATCCATTATGTATGCGATGTTGTGTACTCGCCCAGACGTTGCTTACGGGTTAAGCGTGACCAGTCGATTCCAAAGTAATCCAGGTAAGGCACACTGGATTGCAGTCAAGAACATTTTGAAATATCTTCGGAGGACCAAAGATATGTTCTTGATATATGGAGGTCAGGAAGAACTCAGTATTGAAGGATATACTGACGCTTCGTTCCAATCTGACCAGGATGATTTCCGATCGCAATCAGGCTATGTTTTTAGCTTGAATGGAGGAGCAGTGGTGTGGAAAAGTTTCAAATAGTCAATTGTTGCTGATTCCACAACAGAAGCCGAGTACGTTGCAGCCTCGGAAGCATCCAAGGAGGCAGTCTGGATTCGTAAGTTCGTTCAGGAACTTGGTGTTGTTCCTTCGAGTGCAGATCCATTGGTTATCTTCTGTGATAACACTAGAGCTATAGCTCAAGCAAAGGAACCACGGTCACACCAGAAGTCCAAGCACATACAGAGAAGGTTTCACTTGATCCGGGAGATCATTGATCGTGGCGAGATCAAAATCTGCAAGGTTCATACAGATGACAATCTAGCTGACCCGCTTACTAAGCCTCTGGTGCAGCAGAAGCATGAGAAGCACTGTAATAATATGGGTTTGAGATTTCTCAACCATTAGATTAAGTGCAAGTGGGAGATTGTTGGGGTATGCCCTTAAGGCTAATGTTTGAAGCCTTGGGATTATATCAGTATCATGTATATAAACTCTATGTTTATAAAGGCAATGGTTGTTGTTCAGGTTGTTACATCATCTGCTGCAATATGTATACTTCTGAATAATGTCTCAATGCTGTTCAGCTTGGCTGACATGCAGTTTTGTCCTTAGTCGAGATATCTTGGTGAACATGAGACAGCCTTGATATGATTAAGACTAATATGTGTTCTAATCGTATAGGATGCTTCGAGCATGGAATAAGATGTAGACTCATGGGTACATTGGATGTACTGGACAGACCCTACTTGGGATATTCAATTGCTTGTCACAATGTGAATAATCCTTATAAGCAAACAAGTGGCATATTTCCTCTGACTTGAGATCACTTGTGTTTCTAAATGATGATTGGCATTGTTTTGAGGTAGTTCAATATCATTTGAAACATAATGGTTATAGACTATCTTGGATAATGAGCATGAGTCATCTTAGGGCACTAGTGATAGATATAGGATTGCCGTCTCCTTGTTTGGAGTGTGATGTTCTATAGGGCCCCCCTGGATGAGATGATTGAGAAAGTGTATGGCCATACCCAGATGACTATGATCATCTGATCTAATCATTCTCATCATATTGGAATTACAGGCTTGACACGCTTGTCCAATAAGAACGTCCAGTGGCAAAAGAAACACATATGCCTAGTGAGTTGGGTTCACACTTGTGCTATGGTTTGGGTGTAGTCTTGGAAGACTCTTTCCTTTATATCGGGAGACAGTGATGTGTTGCTAGATACCCCTCACTGATCGTGATAACGTGAGTTATCGTTACCGACATTTAAAGGAAACCCTTAGGGTCGCACAATTTGACGATATGGCTTACTTAAGTCAGATCGTGTGGACTGAATTGTTCTGGTTCAGTTTAAAGGAGTTTAAACTCTGATTGTAAGTGAGATCTGGTCTGATCATGTTTGATTGATTAGGGCTTGAGATCGGTAAGCTTCGATCGAGAGAATTGATGCTAGATCGGTAAGATCAAGAGCATCAAGAGATGAATGGTTAGATCTTGAACCTTATGGTTTAATTTGATCTAGACCAATGCTTGGCTTAATTTGGTCTTTGAACCAAATCTAATTGAACTGGCTCATCATGTGAGCGCATGGTTCAATGGGAGATAACGTGGCGATCGGTTTAATTGTGTAAACGCATGAGCGTTAAGGGGTTTGCTATTTTTGGAAGTTGGTTTTCCAAAATAGAGTAACGCTTCCACGTTTGGGCATAACGCCTCACGTTCGAGGGCATTACTCTTCGCTCACTCGCCTCTTCCTCTTGACGACGCTCCTCTTTCGGTGATCTTCTTCACGCAAAGAGAGGGAGTTCGAAAGCCAAGAAAAGCATCTCATCTCCTTCACACGGTTAGGAGACTTGGAGAACTTTGCTAGCACAAAGATCGACAAGGAGTAGGCGATCATACATCTTGTGTGCGCACGCTTTGGAGGAGAGCCACATCGCCCTCTTGCTTCCAAGTCGCCATCCAAGAAATGGCATTGGTATGTTTTTCGTTTGATCTATACAAGTTCATGAAGTTGATCATATATTCATGCATGTGATTCCTAAAGAAACCCTAGCTTCCGCTATGCAAAAATATTCTACATGCGCATATTAGGGTTTCGCCCCCTTAGGGGAACCTTCAGTTTCTTGGGCGCCATTAGCCCTCTCTCCATCCATACCGAAGTGGCGCAGCCCAAGGGCACTACGAGCCAATCCCCTGAAGACCCAAAGCCAAGTGGGCCGCTTAATCTGATTAGCAACACGGCCCAAGACCGAGCCGCGACGGTGGTGACCCAGCCCACAACATCGAAGTTCTGCTGTTTTGTCGCCATGTGCTCTGAGCGCGTCTAGACCGCCCCCGTACGAAGACGTAGGATCGCGCTACTAGCTTTGAAGAATATTAGGTAGTAGTTTGTTAATTTTCATCTTGTAGTTGCAACTTGACCACTTTTGTGGCCTGTAAGAGTTGGTAGGTGGTTAAAGTAGAGTGTCTCTTGTGTATTTTGTTTGTTCCCTCCCCTCTTATTCTATAAAAGAGGAGGTAGGGCTAGTGTGCTGCTTAGTTCTCCTAGAGGTAGGGATCTCCTGGTGAGCTAGAGTGACCTTCTAGCTTGTGTGGAAGGTGAAGTTGCTTCACCTATGGAGTTGTAAGAGTCGGCGACCGGTGTCTCGACTCGGCTTAGTTTCCAGCATTATAAGAAGTAAATCCCACCCACCGGTGGGTCAGGTTCGCCTGTTTTCTATTTTTTGAAAGTTCCCTAAAGGGGGCGAAACCCTAAAGCATGCGCAAACTGTTGGGGTATGCCCTTAAGCCTAATGTTTGAGGCATTGGGTTTGTATCAGTATCATGTAATAAACTTTTATGTTTATAAAGGCATGGTTGTTATTCAGTTTGTTGCCTTGTCTGCTGTAATAAGTGTACTTCTGAATAATGTCTCAAAGCTGATCAGCTAGGCTGACATGCTATATGTCCTTAGTCGATGTATCTTGGTGAACATTGTTGGGGTATGCCCTTAAGGCTAATGTTTGAGGCCTTTGGGATTGTAAAAGTATCATGTAATAAACTCTTATGTTTATAAAAGGCATGGTTATTATTCAGGTTGTTACCTTGTCTGCTGTAATAAGTGTACTTCTGAATAATGTCTCAAAGCTGTTCAGCTAGGCTGACAGGCTATAAGTCCTTAGTCGAGATATCTTGGTGAACATGAGACAGCCTTGATATGATTGAGACTGATATGAGTGCTAATCTTATAGGATGCTTCGAGCATGGAATAAGATGTAGACTCATGGGTACATTGGATGTACTGGACAGACCCTACTGGGATATTCCATTGCTTGTCACAATGTGAATGATCCTTGTATGCAGCAAGTGGCACATGTCCTCTGACTTGAGATCACTTGTGTTTCTGAATGATGATTGTCATTGTCTTGAGGTAGTTCAATATCATTTGAAACATAATGATTATAGACTATCTTGGATGGTGAGCTTGAATCAGGTTAGGGCACTAGTGATAGATAAAGGATTGCCGTCTCCTTGTTCAAGGAGTGTGATGTTCTAAAGGGCCCCCCTTATATGAGATGATTGAGGAAGTGTATGGCCATACCCAGATGACTATGTGCATCTGATCTAATCATGCTCATCGTATTGGAGTTACAAGCTTGACCCGCTTGTCCAATAAGAACATCCAGTGGCAAAGGACACATGTATGCCTTGTGAATTGAGTCACACTTGTGCCATGGTTTGGGTGTAGTCTTGGAAGACTTTTTCCTTTATATCGGGAGACAGTGATGTGTTGCTAGATACCCCTCACTGGTCGTGATAACGAAAGTTATCGTTACCGACATTTAAAGGAAACCCTTAGGGTCGCACAATTTGGTGATATGGCTTGCTTAAGTCAGATCGTGTGGACTGAATTGTTTCGGTTCAGTTTAAAGGGATTTAATCTCTGATTGTAAGTGAGATCTGGTCTGATCATGTTTGATTGATTAGGGCTTGAGATCGGTAAGCTTCGATCGAGAGAGATGATGCTAGATCGGTGAGATCAAGAGCATCATGAGATGAACGGTTAGATTGGAAACCTTAGGGTTTGGTTGATCTAGACCGATTTGGCTTGGGCCGGTTTGGTTTGGCTTTTGGTCCAAACACATTTGCTTTGAACCGGTTCAAGGGCTTGAACGCATGGTTCATTGTTTAAGGCGTTTTGTGGAGTTTAAGATCGGTTTAGAGATCTTGAACGCATGGCTTAATGTTTTTCCTAATTTGGAAAGTCATAAGCGCATGTCTCCTTGAACGCAAATGACAAGTGAACGCTCCATTCACTCTCGGCCTTCGCTTGCTCTCGTGACGAGACATTGGTGAAGGAGACGACATCTTGGAGAAAGGATCGGCCAAGCAAAGAAGTCTTCATCTCTTTCCTATACTCGATCAAAGACATCTTGGCATTCTTGCTAGCACAAGAGGTGCGCAAGTGAGGAGTCTTCATCACCTTTGTGTGTGAACTTTCGGAGGAGATCAAGTTTGCTCTCTTCTTCCAAGCCGACCTCCAACCTTATGGCTATGGTATAGATCTCAACTCATAGCTTCATGTTGATTATATAGTTCATATGCGATCTACTTGAAGCCCTTTTTCCGCTATGCATGCTAGATGCGCATGTTTAGGGTTTCAACCCCTAATGTTTAGGGTTTCCTTCAAACATGAGGCAGCCTTGATATGGTTAAGACTAATATGTGTTCTAATCTTATAGGATGCTTCGAGCATGGAATAAGATGTAGACTCATGGGTACATTAGATGTACTGGACAGACCCTACTAGGATATTCAATTGTTTGTCACAATGTGAATAATCCTTGAATGCAACAAGTGGCACATTTCCTCTGACTTGAGATCACTTGTGTTTTCTAAATGATGATTGTCATTGTTTTGAGGTAGTTCAATATCATTTGAAATATAATGGTTATAGACTATCTTGAATGATGAGCTTGAATCAGGTTAGGGCACTAGTGATAGACATAGGATTGCCGTCTCCTTGTTTAAGGATTGTGATGTGCTAAAAGGGGCCCCCCCTAGATGAGATGATTGAGAAAGTGTATGGCCATACCCAGGTGACTGTGTTCATCTGATCTAATCATGCTCATCGTATTGGATTTACAGGCTTGACATGCTTGTCCAATAAGAACATCCAATGGCAAAGGAAACATGTATGCCTTGTGAGTTTGATTCACACTTGTGCTGTGGTTTGGGTGTAGTCTTGGAAGACTCTTTCCTCTATATCGGGAGACAGTGATGTGTTGCTAGATACCCCTCACTGATCGTGATAACGTGAGTTATCGTTACCGACATTTAAAGGAAACCCTCAGGGTCGCACAATTTGATGATATGGCTTACTTAAGTCAGATCGTGTGGACTAAATTGTTTTGGTTCAGTTTAAAGGGATTTAATCTCTGATTGTAAGTGAGATCTGGTCTGATCATGTATGATTGATTAGGGCTTTAGATCGGTAAGCTTCGATCGAGAGAATTGATGCTAGATCGGTGCGATCAGGAGCATCGAGAGATGAACGGTCAGATCTTGAATCTTAGGGTTTGATTTTTATCTGGACCAATGCTTGGGCTAACTTGGTTTAGTCATTGAACCGAATGCTTTGAACCGGCTCATGTGAGCGCATGGTTCATATGGGAGTATGCGTTTGGTTCACTTGGTGAACGCTTGAACGCAAAGCTTTGAGGGCTTTCCAAATTTGGAAAGCGGTTTGCTAATTTGAGAGTAACGCCCACGTTTGTGTGGAACGCCTCTCTTAACGCCTCATTGATTCGTTCTCCCTCTCATTCGACAACGCTCTTGCGTAGTGAAGGAGACTCACGGTTTTGGAGAGTTCTTTCGGAAAGGCAAGAAAAGCTTCATCCATCCCTTTGATTTCGATCAACGACACCTCTTGGAACCTTGCTAGCACAAGGAGTACCAAGGAAGTGAGCGCATCCTCATCTTGTGTGCGCATCCTTTGGAGGAGATCTTTCTTGCTCTCTCTTTCAAGACGCCATCCAACATATGGCTTCGGTATGAATTTCTCATGTTGTTGTAGTTGATCATATTGCATGCGATGATCATTATGAAACCCTTATTCCGCTGCTATAACATAACCCACAAGGTCACTTGCGCCTCCTTAGGGTTTCGCTCCCCCTTGAAGGGGACTCTTCACAAACAAAAATTGCATGGGCGGAATCTAGGGTTTCCTAGGATCGCATGCATGAATATATGATCAACTTGAAGATTGTATAGATCAAAAGAGAGATCATACCAATGCCATTTCTTGGATGGCGTCTTGGAAGCAAGAGGGCGAGCGGCTCTCCTCCAAAGCAATCACACACAAAGATGATTGATCGCCTACTCCTTGTCGATCCTTATGCTAGCAAGGCTCCAAGGTGTCCTTTTGTGTGGAAGAGAAGAGATGTCTTTCCTTGGCTAATCGGATCTCCTCCTTGGCGTGAAGACTCACCACACGAGAGGAGAGAGGCGACAAGAGGAAGTTGCGAGCAAGAATAGAGCAATGCTCTCGAACGTGAGGCGTGCTCCCTATTTTGGAAAGCATGACTTCCAAAAATAGTAAACCCTCACACGTTCAAGTGTTCACGCCAAATGAACAAATCGCAATGTTCTCCCCTTTGAACCATGCGCTCACTTGATGAGCCGGTTCAATTACATTTGGTTCAAAGACCAAATTAAGCCAAGCCTTGGTCTAGATCATATAAAACCAAAAGGTTCAAGATCTAACCATTCATCTCTTGATGCTCTTGATCTCATCGATCTAGCATCAATTCTCTCGATCGAAGCTTACCGATCTCAAGCCCTAATCAATCAAACATGATCAGACCAGATCTCACTTACAATCAGAGTTTAAATCCCATTAAACTGAACCAAAACAATTCAGTCCACACGATCTGACTCAAGTAAGCCATATCATCAAATTGTGCGACCCTAAGGGTTTCCTTTAAATGTCGGTAACGATAACTTACGTTATCACGAACAGAGAGGGGTATCTAGCAACACATCACTTTCTCCCGATATAAAGGAAAGAGTCTTCCAAGATTACACCCAAACCACAGCACAAGTGTGAACCCAAGTCACTTGACATATGTGTTTCCTTTGCCACTGGATGTTCTTATTGGACAAGCGTGTCAAGCCGGTAATTCCAATATGATGAGAGTGGTTAGATCAGATGAACATAGTCATCTGGGTATGGCCATACACTTTCTCAACCATCTCATCCAGGGGGCCCCTATAGAACATCACACTCCAAACAAGGAGACGGCAATCCTATATCTATCACTAGTGCCCTAACATGACTCATGCTCATTATCCAAGATAGTCTATAACCATTATGTTTCAAATGATATTGAACTACCTCAAAACAATGCCAATCATCATTTAGAAACACAAGTGATCTCAAGTCAAAGGAAATATGCCACTTGTTTGCATATAAGGATTATTCACATTGTGACAAGCAATTGAATATCCTAAGTAGGGTCTGTCCAGTACATCCAATGTACCCATGAGTCTACATCTTATTCCATGCTCGAAGCATCCTATAAGATTAGAACACATATTAGTCTCAATCATATCAAGGCTGTCTCATGTTCACCAAGATATCTTGACTAAGGACAAAACTGCATGTCAGCCTAGCTCAACAGCATTGAGACATTATTCAGAAGTATACATATTGCAGCAGATGATGTAACAACCTGAATAACAACCATTGCCTTTATAAACATTAAGTTTATACATGATACTGATATAATCCCAAGGCCTCAAACATTAGCCTTAATGGCATACCCCAACAATCTCCCACTTGCACTTAATCTAATGGTTGAGAAATCTCAAACCCATATTATTACAGTGCTTCTCATGCTTCTGCTGCGCCAGAGGCTTTGTAAGCGGGTCAGCTAGATTGTCATCTGTATGAACCTTGCAGACTTTGATCTCGCCACGATCAATGATCTTCCGGATCAAGTGAAACCTTCTCTGTATGTGCTTGGACTTCTGGTGCGACCGTGGTTCCTTTGCTTGTGCTATTGCTCCAGTGTTATCACAGAAGATAACCAATGGATCTGCACTCGAAGGAACAACACCAAGTTCCTGAACGAACTTACGAATCCACACTGCCTCCTTAGATGCTTCTGAGGCTGCAACATACTCGGCTTCTGTTGTGGAATCAGCAACAATTGACTATTTGAAACTTTTCCACACCACTGCTCCTCCATTCAAGCTAAAAACATAGCCTGATTGCGATCCGAAATCATCCTGGTCAGACTGGAATGAAGCGTCAGTATATCCTTCAATACTGAGTTCTTCCTGACCTCCATATATCAAGAACATATCTTTGGTCCTCCGAAGATATTTCAAAATGTTCTTGACCGCAATCCTGTGTGCCTTCCCTGGATTACTTTGGAATCGACTGGTCACGCTTAACCTGTAAGCGACGTCTGGGCGAGTACACAACATCGCATACATAATGGACCCAATAGCCGAAGCATAAGGCGTATTGTCCATTTCATCTTTCTCAGTCTGTGTTTGTGAACACTGACTCTTTGAAAGATTCAGACCATGTCTGACTGGAAGATATCCTCTTTTAGAATTTTCTAAATGGAATCTCTCCAGGACTTTATCGATGTAAGTACTCTGGCACAGCCCGAGAAGCCTCTTTGATCTATCTCTGTAGATCTTCACACCTAATACATAGGCTGCTTCTCCTAAATCTTTCATCTGGAAACATTTTCTTAACCATGCCTTAACCGCATGTAGTTCAGGAACATCATTTCCAATGATCAAGATATCATCGACGTAGAGAACTAGGAAAGTAATCACGCTCCCACTAAACCTCTTATATACACACGGGTCATCTTCATTCTTGATGAAACCAAATTTACAGATTGATTCATCAAAACGAATATTCCAGCTTCTTGATGCTTGTTTAAGTCCATAAATGGACTTCTTTAATTTGCATATTTTATGACGATCTGATGGATTGATGAAACCTTCAGGTTGTGTCATATACACATCCTCTTCTAAGTTTCCATTAAGGAAAGCGGTCTTCACATCCATTTGCCAGATCTCATAATCATAATATGCTGCTATCGCAAGAATAATCCGAATAGACTTGAACATGGCTACAGGAGAGAAAGTTTCATCATAATCTATCCCGTAGATTTGTTTGAAACCTTTCGCAACTAGCCTGCCTTTATAGGTAACCACGTTACCATCCATGTCAATCTTCTTCTTGAAGATCCATTTACAGCCTATAGGGATTACTCCCGGAGGCGGATCAACCAAATCCCAAACTTGGTTATCTGACATGGAGTCCATCTCGGCTCGCATAGCTTCAAGCCATCTCAATGATTCTGGTCCACTGACCGCATCCGCATAAGTGAGGGGTTCATCATCAATGATGTAGACTCCGTCATAGCGCTCAGGCTGTCGACGGATCCTTCCCGATCTTCGCGGTTCCCGTGCTATCTGAGCCTCAGGTTGTTCAGTAACCTGATCTACTGGCTCAGGCTCATCCAACTGTGCTTGACTACTTTGTCCTTCTTCTGGATTCTCATCCAGCTTTATTTCTCTCCCACTGGCCTCTTGCAGAAGAAATTCCTTCTCAAGAAAAATAGCCGTTCGAGCAACAAATACTTTGTTCTCTTTGGGATCGTAGAAATAATAACCCTTTGTTTCTTTAGGGTAACCGACAAAGATACATTTCTCAGATCTGCTCTCTAGTTTCCCAGAGGCGAGCTTTTTGACATAAGCCTCGCAACCCCAGATCTTAATAAATGTCAAGCTCGGCTGTTTCCCATACCATAACTCATATGGAGTCCTTGAAACTGCCTTGGATGGCACTCGGTTTAGTACCTTTACAGCTGTTTCCAGTGCAAATCCCCAAAAGGAGTAAGGTAGAGTAGCCTGACTCATCATAGAACGAACCATATCCAGTAAGGTTCTATTTCTCCTCTCGGACACACCATTCCATTGCGGTGTTCCTGGCGGAGTGAGCTGTGAGATAATCCCACACTCCTTCAGATAGTCAGCAAACTCTCGACTCAAGTATTCTCCACCTCGATCTGAGTGAAGTGCCTTGATATTTCGGCCTAGCTGATTTTGTACTTCATTTTTGAACTCTTTGAACTTGTCAAAAGATTCACTTTTATGTCTCATTAGATAGACATAACCATACCTACTGAAATCATCAGTAAAGGTAATGAAGTATGAATAGCCACCTCTGGCATGTTTACTAAATGGCCCACACACATCACTATGAATGAGGTCAAGTAAACCTGAAGCCCTTTGACCTTTATTAGAAAAAGGAGACTTCGTCATTTTACCCATTAAACAAGCTTTGCATGTATCAAGCTCCTCATAGGAGAATGATCCCAGCAGTCCATGTTCATGCAACCGCTTAATGCGCTTCTTGTTAATATGGCCTAAACGACTATGCCATAACAAGGTGCTGTTATCAGCATACTTGGCTTTCTTAATATCAATCTGCTGTATAGAACATTCCATGTCCAACATGAATAACCCATTGTTAATTGACCCAGTAGCATAAACAATATTATCAAAAGAAATATAACACTTTGAAATTTTGCATTCAAAGGAAAACCCTTTCCTGACAAGAGCAGGAATAGAGATAATATTCTTAGTTATGCTCGGTACAAAATAACAATTGTCCAGTTCTAATACAAGACCAGATGGTAAAGAGATGTGATATTCTCCTACAGCAACAGCAGCAACCCGTGCCCCGTTTCCTACTCGTAGGTCCACCTCATGCTGTCCCACCTGTCTTCTTCTCTTGAGTTCCTGTACATTTGAACAAATGTGAACTCCACATGCATTGTCCAACACCCATGAAATAGAAAAAGATAGCATGACTTCAGTCACAAAAATACCTGAGCCAGAAGCGAAAGGGTTGCTTCCCTTCTTATCTCCTTGGAGCGCTTTACAGTCCTTTTTCCAGTGACCCAGCTGGCCACAATGGAAACATCTGTATTCCTTTGACCGCTTTACCTTTTGCTTCAGAGCCTTGTTGTAGCTCTTGACAGGGGCTTTGCCCTTCTTCCCCTTCTTCTTGTTCCTAGAAGGAACCATTAGGACAGAGGATGAAGGCGTTCCCTTCTCACGAGACTGAGTCTGCTCTGTAGTCAAGAGCATGTTCAGTAACTCTGCCGGCGTACAGTCGATCTTGTTCATATTAAAATTAATAATGAATGGATCGAAAGAGGCCGGGAGAGACTGCAGGATGATGTCTACAACAAGCTCCTGATTGATGGTGTGTCTCAGTTTCTCTAGAGCCTCCTTGTACCCAATCATCTTGAGTACGTGAGCTCCCACTGGACTCCCTTCAGTCAGTTTGCTCTGAAAGAAAAGTTTAGTCAAGTTATAGCGTTCAGTCCTTGCCTGTGCAGCATACAGCATCTTGAGATTTGCTATAATTTCAATAGCAGATAAATCTTCATGCTGACGCTGCAGCTGTGGCGTCATAGACGCTAGCATAAGGCAAGCGACATCAATGCTATCATTGACATGCTTTTCATAAGCTTCCCGAACCGCCCTTGCGGCGTTCGCAGCGGGTTGAGGCGGTATTACCGTCTCGAGGACATACAGTTTTCTCTCAGCCTTAAGAACAATCTTAAGGTGTCCGTACCAGTCTGAGAAGTTTGGCCCAGCAAACTTCTCCCTTTCCAGTAAGGATCGCACATTGAACGCTGTGGTGTTCGTTGCTGCAGTAATCTACAACATTGCAAGAACAGCAAGGTCAGTATCAATGTTAGAATCAATTCAGGACTTAAGAATGATTCTTTTCTCACTATTTTATCTGACTGAAAAATCCAGTAAAACAGTCCGAAAGAGTAAAACTCTTTTAGTGAGATGGGATCTAGATTTCATACTTGGTCTCCGCGTCCCGCTCAGGCGAGATAAGATGCACAGAGAGTACAAGCACTAATTTCTGGTAGGCAATCCCTGCCAATCGCCAACCCGTGCGATTCCCCTTCATCTGGGCAATCCAGCAGACTGTGCCAACTGAGTTGGTACAACACAGTCTCTGATCCCACAGATGGCTGCCTCCATATAGCTACCATATGCTCAATATGTAGCCTACATGGTCAAGCTGACCCGACCTACTCCCTGGACCACCACGTGCTATGCTGAGCAACGAGAAGCGATAAATCCCTTCTCTGTAACACGCAGGTGTAATCACACACCGTCTGAAGATAGATGGGCGTGCCCACTGAGTGGGTACAACACGGCCCCAACGATAGTCAGAATAGTGAGGTTTCGCGTCAGAAGGCTATCGTGCTTGATATTTAACGTTGGATTTTAACGGTCCTTTTATCTTCTTACTATCATTCAAATCCTATGGTGATAGCAGAAGATTAAATCATGCAGTTATAAAATTACCTAAACAGTAAATTAAAAGCATGAGGATCTTATGTGGTAAAAGCCCATTAAGCCTAAGTAAGACCTTAATTAACTTAAGTCTTCACTTGAGGTCTTCATGGGTCTTTAGCATTTCATCTGGCCCAACCCGGGCCCAAGCGCCCACTGCAGCTCAGGTGCGCCCACCAGGTAAAATGCGCCTATCCTAGAGTTGAACCCTATACCTCCCACTGGTGAAGCCACTTGCTGCATGCGCCTCTGCCAAGTGTGCTCTGTGCTCATGTCTGATTAAATTACAATTTAATCTATCTAGACATGATTGACTCGCAGGTCAATTACACTTTATAAATTAATTAAAATGTGATGCGCAGATCACAATAATAATTTACAATATACATCCAGGCACGCAGGCCCCAGCACAGCACACATTAAATTTAGGCAGCCCACATAAGATTAAATAGACAATCATTCATGTTATACAAACATCATGTGATCCAATCAAGAAAATAAAATTTTTTGAAAAACCCATTGGCTTCATTTTATTTCCTTATGTGCCCTACTACCTTACAACGGTCCATTAATAGGGATCCACTCATCAGACCTAGTCAGACCCACTGCCCTTGCATGCACCAAGTCATAACCGACTTGAGTCGACCTCATGGTCAACAATGCATGCGTTAAGGGCTGAACGTCCCTCATGAGTTCTGGCAAGCGGGTGTGACCCCGGGCCTTAATCATGAGCGTTCATCGGTTGTCTCAATCAGACATCGCTACACGCCTTTCAGCAGTCGACCTATAGCCACCTCATGCTTGCGCATAGGTGCCATCTGGTCGACCCATCTAGGCTGTCAGATAGTCTGATCAGACTGTTGGGTCTTGACAGGACGATGACTTCAACCCTAATAACCCGTCTAAGTTTTAAAGTAGGCGCTTAGATCTAATGGATGCGCGCAAGTAAAAGAGTTTGATCAAAAACTACAACATGCGCCAACAATATACATGCGCCAATGCAAAGCATACATCATATTTTCGCATGATCATCTATCATGTGTTTTCGCATGTCATTTAGATCTATTCATAAGCGCAAACAAGGATCACAAAAACAAGCAATCATATGATTCATACATAAACCTCCTCTGATACCAATTGAAAGTTCCCTAAAGGGGGCGAAACCCTAAAGCATGCGCAAACAAAAATTGCATGGGCGGAATCTAGGGTTTCCTAGGATCGCATGCATGAATATATGATCAACTTGAAGATTGTATAGATCAAAAGAGAGATCATACCAATGCCATTTCTTGGATGGCGTCTTGGAAGCAAGAGGGCGAGCGGCTCTCCTCCAAAGCAATCACACACAAAGATGATTGATTGCCTACTCCTTGTCGATCCTTGTGCTAGCAAGGCTCCAAGGTGTCCTTTTGTGTGGAAGAGAAGAGATGTCTTTCCTTGGCTAACCGGATCTCCTCCTTGGCGTGAAGACTCACCACACGAGAGGAGAGAGGCGACAAGAGGAAGTTGCGAGCAAGAATAGAGCAATGCTCTCGAACGTGAGGCGTGCTCCCTATTTTGGAAAGCATGACTTCCAAAAATAGTAAACCCTCACACGTTCAAGTGTTCACGCCAAGTGAACAAATCGCAATGTTCTCCCCTTTGAACCATGCGCTCACTTGATGAGCCGGTTCAATTACATTTGGTTCAAAGACCAAATTAAGCCAAGCCTTGGTCTAGATCATATAAAACCAAAAGGTTCAAGATCTAACCATTCATCTCTTGATGCTCTTGATCTCATCGGTCTAGCATCAATTCTCTCGATCGAAGCTTACCGATCTCAAGCCCTAATCAATCAAACATGATCAGACCAGATCTCACTTACAATCAGAGTTTAAATCCCATTAAACTGAACCAAAACAATTCAGTCCACACGATCTGACTCAAGTAAGCCATATCATCAAATTGTGCGACCCTAAGGGTTTCCTTTAAATGTCGGTAACGATAACTTACGTTATCACGAACAGAGAGGGGTATCTAGCAACACATCACTGTCTCCCGATATAAAGGAAAGAGTCTTCCAAGACTACACCCAAACCACAGCACAAGTGTGAACCCAAGTCACTTCACATATGTGTTTCCTTTGCCACTGGATGTTCTTATTGGACAAGCGTGTCAAGCCTGTAATTCCAATATGATGAGAGTGGTTAGATCAGATGAACATAGTCATCTGGGTATGGCCATACACTTTCTCAACCATCTCATCCAGGGGGCCCCTATAGAACATCACACTCCAAACAAGGAGACGGCAATCCTATATCTATCACTAGTGCCCTAACATGACTCATGCTCATTATCCAAGATAGTCTATAACCATTATGTTTCAAATGATATTGAACTACCTCAAAACAATGCCAATCATCATTTAGAAACACAAGTGATCTCAAGTCAGAGGAAATATGCCACTTGTTTGCATATAAGGATTATTCACATTGTGACAAGCAATTGAATATCCTAAGTAGGGTCTGTCCAGTACATCCAATGTACCCATGAGTCTACATCTTATTCCATGCTCGAAGCATCCTATAAGATTAGAACACATATTAGTCTCAATCATATCAAGGCTGTCTCATGTTCACCAAGATATCTCGACTAAGGACAAAACTGCATGTCAGCCTAGCTGAACAGCATTGAGACATTATTTAGAAGTATACATATTGCAGCAGATGATGTAACAACCTGAATAACAACCATTGCCTTTATAAACATTAAGTTTATACATGATACTGATATAATCCCAATGCCTCAAACATTAGCCTTAAGGGCATACCCCAACATTTTCTTGCTTTGATACCGAGTTGGCTTTCTCCTTTCTCCTTCACCCACGGCTGTCCGTCCATCGGAGGCATGGTATCTCTTGTTCTTGGTTTGTTTCAGCTGCGTAGACGCGCGAGCTGAACCCCGCAAAGCCACAATCCCCCAACGCAGGCTAAGCTTAAAACGCTCTAAGAGAGCTGCAGGAATTCGCTAAAATTGCTACGAGGTTAGTGCGCTGTATTACTTAGTTGGGTGTCATTCTCTTCATTCGCATTTGTGTTGCCCTAATCGAACTCGTCGCTATTTTCGTCGTGCTTTCTACCGGTTTCCCTGCATTTTTTTGACGCGTTTCTCTTCCCTCATCTCACGACCCTCTCCCATTTTATCGAGCATTGTGTACAACCCTAGAGTACGGCTTAAAGATTCCCTCACCTATTAGGCGCTTCATCAGACACACTTGTCCAATCATATATCAGTTTGGCAAAGAGACTGTAATGCATCTGTACCTATTTGCGATGATGGGGATGTCGACGTTGATATCCATTCCATGACTTCGGTAGCAGCAATGCACTGCTAGGTGCCACTCACTGCTTAGGGTGACCTTAGGTCAGCACTGCCAACGTCAGAGGAACCTACAGGATCGCACACCTTGATACTCGAGTTCTCATATTGATGGGAAGCCTTATGATCCAGTTATTGGATAGCTCGGATCTATTTGGGAGATTTCATCAGCGCTAATGGGCCTGATGAGATGGAAGAGAGTTATTGGAGCCAAACTCCATTTTTGGCAGGTTGACCTGAAATTGACCATGGTTGGTCACATTTGAATTAGGGTTGCATTGGATTAGATTCAATGGCTTAATCAACATGTGCAATGAAGTTTGGGCTAGCTCATTATCCAATGAGGCCTAATAACAAGTTGTCATGAAGTGAGAATTGGGCTTAAGGGCATAATGGGGAGAAATCTCTCCCCATTGGTGCCTATGGGCATAATGGGGAGGAGTTGGCGCAATTTGCTTCATAAGGGAGCAATTGGCGCTTCCCCTTTGATTCTTGGGGCTGATATGGCTTGATGAACTTCTATAGAAGGTCTTAGGCACATATGGAAGAGGGGATGAGGTTTATGGTAAAGTCTTAGACTTTCCTTACCTCAAACCCTAACCCTAGCCGATTATGTCTTCATGAGATGCGCCAAAAACCCTTATGTTGTCGCGCCCTTTACTTCTATATATCTAATGATATGCAAGAGGCCTAGGTAGGCATTCAATTGGCGTGAACCACCAAAGGGGCGAGAGCATAGAGGTCTTGGCGCATCTTCTTCCAAAGCCGCAACTTCTTCTCCATCTTCTCTTCTTAGCGCAAGATTGGAAGAACACTCATGGCAGCTTTATCTCCATTAGAGCCGCAAGCCTTCCTCTTCATCTCCTCTCGGTGCTAGAGGGCTAAGGCTTGGCGGCATTCTTCTTCTACTTTTCACATTGGCGCAACTTCTCCTGGAGGTGGCGCAAGTGAAGTAGAAGGTCTCCAAAGGCTTGGATTTTCTTCCCGAGGCTAGCACCGGGTGCAGAAGAAGAGGACACGAGGCATCCGTGTGTGTGAGACTGTAGAGGGTGCACACTTGGGCACCTACCTCGACATCGGCCTCCTCTTACTCTAGGTACTTTCTCCTCTCATCGTGTCGACCCCCTCACAAGACGATTTTCACTGGTTTTCGACCGGTTTGTTTCAGGGATATGCTTCCGCTGTGCAATTATATTGTATAAAAATTTATAAATATCTTCGGGGTTTCCTAACAGGGCACTAGTCTACCATCTCCCCAAGTGGGAGAATGGACGTCATATATGAAATATTATTATTGTCATAAGACTGTATATAGTTCATATAATCTTTTTATCTTTTAAACAAATTGACTGTGTTGTTTTTGGTCCAATATTAAATGGGTAAAAATAATATTCTTCTATTAAATTATGGCGAATGTTAACTACCAATTTGAAAATCCAAAGTTTCTTTTTTTCTTCTCCAGCGCCCTCACACGTTTACACACTCTCAACATACAACCGCCCATCAATTTCTGTATTATCTCAAATTTTGCAAAGATCCTCAATGCTTGGTACAACGATTGATAGTAAGTGTGTTTGAAGGGTCCCCTAGACAAGGGGGCGAAACCCCAATAGGAGGCGCAACAAAAACTTCTAGCGGAATCTAGGGTTTCTAATAGATCGCATAGCATATAATATGATCAACTTTTAATGAGAAGCGATACTCACCATTGCCATCACTTGGATGGTGTCTTGGAGGCAAAGGCGCAAGCGAACCTTCTCCTAAGTCTCGCACACAAGATGATCAATGCGCTTCTTCCTTGGTGCTCCTTGTGCTAGCAAGGTTCCAAGGTTGTCTTGCCGAATGGAAAGGAAAAGAGAGATCCTTGCTTGGTCGAATGTTTCCTCTTGTCGTCCACTCCTTCACCCACGAGAGAGCAAGAGACGAATGCTCAAGCCGGCGTCAAGAGAGCAAGAGACGAGAATAGTACTCTCTTGGCGTGAACGTGAGATGTGGTCACGTTAAGAGATGTGCTATCTAAAAATAGCATCCCATTTCTTCACTTGCGACCATGTATCACCCCAATCGCCAATGCCTCTTATCACTTGAACCATGCGCTCAACCAATGAGCTGGTTCAAATCCATTTGGTTCAATAACCAAATAAACCAAGCAATCAGTCCAGACCATAATAAAACCTTAAGGCTCTTAATCTGACCGTCGATCTCTTGATGCTTCTGATCTGACCAATCTAGCATCCATTCTCTCGATCGAAGCTTACCGATCTCAAGCCCTAATCAATCAAACATGATCAGACCAGATCTCACTCACAATCAGAGATTAAATCCCTTTAAACTAAACCCGAACAATTCAGTCCACACGATCTAACTTAAGTAAGCCATATCATCAAATTGTGCGACCCTGAGGGTTTCCTTTAAATGTCGGTAACGATAACTCACGTTTATCACGATCAGTGAGGGGTATCTAGCAACACATCACTGTCTCCCGATATAAAGGAAATAGTCTTCCAAGACTACACCCAAACCATAGCACAAGTGTGAATCCACATCACTAGGCATACATGTTTCCTTTGCCACTGGATGTTCTTATTGGACAAGCGTGTCAAGCTTGTAGCTCCAATATGATGAGCATGATTAGATCAGATGAACACAGTCACCTGGGTATGGCCATACTCTTTTCTCAATCATCTCATCCAGGGGGCCCCTTTAGAACATCACACTCCTTAAACAAGGAGACGGCAATCCTATGTCTATCACTAGTGCCCTAACCTGACTCAAGCTCATTATCCAAGATAGTCTATAATCATTATGTTTCAAATGATATTGAACTACCTCAAAACAATGACAATCATCATTTAGAAAACACAAGTGATCTCAAGTCAGAGGAAATGTGCCACTTGTCACTTTCAAGGATTATTCACATTGTGACAAACAATTGAATATCCTAGTAGGGTCTGTCCAGTACATCCAATGTGTTGGGGTATGCCCTTAAGGCTAATGTTTGAGGCCTATGGGAATGTAACAAGTATCATGTAATAAACTCTATGTGTTTATAAAGGCATGGTTGTTATTCAGTTAGCTACATTGTCTGCTGCAATATATGTTCTTCTGAATAATGTCTCAAAGCTGTTCAGCTGGGCTGACATGCTATTATGTCCTTAGTCGATATATCTTGGTAAACATGAGACAGCCTCGATATGGTTAAGACTAATATGTGTTCTAATCTTATAGGATGCTTCGAGCATGGAATAAGATGTAGACTCATGGGTACATGGGATGTACTGGACAGACCCTACTAGGATGTTCAATTGTTTGTCACAATGTGAATATTCCTTGATTAAGACAAGTGGCACATTTCCTCTGACTTGAGATCACTTGTGTTTTCTAAATGATGATTGTCATTGTTTTGAGGTAGTTCAATATCATTTGAAACATAATGATTATAGACTATCTTGGATGGTGAGCTTGAATCAGGTTAGAGCACTAGTGATAGACATAGGATTGCCGTCTCCTTGTTTAAGGAGTGTGATGTTCTAAAGGGGCCCCCTGGATGAGATGATTGAGAGAGTGTATGGCCATACCCAGGTGACAGTGCTCATCTGTTCTAATCATGCTCATCATATTGGAGTTACGAGCTTGACAGGCTTGTCCAATAAGAACATCCAGTGGCAAAGGAAACATGTATGCTTTGTGAATTGATTCACACTTGTGCTGTTTTTGGGTGAAGTCTTGGAAGACTCTTTCCTTGATATCGGGAGACAGTGATGTGTTGCTAGATACCCCTCACTGGTTGTGATAATGTAAATTATCGTTACCGATGTTTTAAGGAAACCCTCAGGGTCGCACAATTGATGATATGGCTTACTTAAGTCAGATCGTGTGGACTGAATTGTTTCGGGTTCAGTTTAAAGGGATTTAATCTCTAATTGTGAGTGAGATCTGGTCTGATCATGTTTGATTGATTAGGGCTTGAGATCGGTAAGCTTCGATCGAGAGAAGAGATGCTAGATCGGTCAGATCAGGAGCATCATAGAGATCAACGGCTAGATCTGGAACCTTAGGGTTTTAATATGATCTAGGCCATGTCGTTTGGTTTATTTGGTAATTGAACCAAAATTAAATTAAACCAAAATGGTTCAAGCATTGGCGACAAGTTCACTTGGCGTGAACATGTTGGGCGGTTAGTGGTGCTATTTTTAGCAACCATGATCTCCACTTGGAGAGACTCACGTTCGAAAGAGAGTGCTCTCTCTATTCTCGCCACTTGAACGCATTCCTCTTGGGTTTTTCCGTGGGTGACGACGCCTTGGATTTGGAGGAGAAATCGGCAAAGAAAAGATCTCTTCATCCCTTTCTCATTTTCGATCAAAGACTTCTTTGGATCTTGCTAGCACAAGGATCGCAAAGAGGAGTAGGCGACATCAACTGTGTGCGTCACCTCTGGAGAAGATCTGCTTTGATCTTTGCTTCCTAGGCGCCATTCGAAATGGCTATGGTATGAGTTTTATCTCTTACATGCAATCGTTTCCATTTGGTTGATCATATCACATGAACCGATTCTTGAAACCCTAATCCGCTGCCCAAAAATTTTATGCGCCACTGCCTAGGGTTTTCGCTCCCCCTAGAAGGGGACCCCCCTTAGTTTAAGGGGTACTTTCAATTGGTATCAGAGCCTGATGTTTCATGCTTGTTTATGATTGCCATGATATGTCATATGATCCATGTATGCGCATTATAATAGATCTATAGGTTACATGCGATTATCTAAGTTGGCGAAAATTCATGATTTGTATAGATGTTATTTTCTCCATTGCGCATGTTGTTGTTGGCGCATGTTTTTGTAAGTTTTTTCTAAAACCTTGATCACATGCGCGTTTCACCTTAGATCTAATGCTCCTACATTAAACCCTTAGATGGGTTATTAGGGTTGAAGTCACCCCCTAGGTTAGATCCAAACATGTCTGATCAGACTATCTGACAGCCTGAATGGGTCGACCAGTTAGCACCTTGGCGCATGCCTGTGGTGGCTATAGGTCGACTGCAGACAGGTGTGTAGCGATGTCTGATTGAGACAACTGATGAACGCACCTGAGTTAGGCCCGGGGTCACGCCCGCTTGCCAGACCTCAGTGTGGTCGTTCAGCCTTGGTGCATGCATGGTTGACCTTTTGGTCGACTCAAGTCAGTTAGGACTTGGTGCATGCTAGGGCAGTGGATCTGACTAGGTTGGATGAGTGGATCCCTAGTAATGGACCATTGTAAGGTTGTGGGGCAAATAAGGAAAAATTAAAAAAAAAAAAAATCGATCCCAAGGGTTTTTTTTAAAAAAATTTATTTTTCCTGACTGGATCACATGATGGTTGTTGCATCTGCTTGTTTATTTAGTCTTATGTGGGCTGCCCGTTTTTAATGTGTGCTGTGCTGGGGCCTGCGTGCCTGGATTATATGTTGTAAATTAATTTTCTTTATGTGATCTGCGTATCACAATTTTAATTAATTTATAATGTGAAAGTGACCTGCGTGTCACTCTTGTCTAGATAGTTAAATTTGTAATTTAATTAGACAAGAGCACTATGCACACTTGGCAGAAGCGCATGTAGCAGTGGCTGGACCAGGTGGGAGGTCTAGGGTTCGACCCTAGGACCAGGCGCAAATTCCTGGTGGGCGCACCAGAGCTGCAGTTGGCGCTTGGGCCCAGGTTTGGGCCAGATGAGCAGCTAAAGACCCATAAAGAGCAAGTGTAGACTTAAGTTAGGTTAAGGTCTCACTAGGGCTATGGGCTTTTACCACAAAAGACACATGCTTTCTTTTATTGCTATATATTAGAATTGCATGAGTAAACTTATCTTCTGCTATCACCATAGGAATTGCATGATAGGCAAGAAGATAAAAGACCGTTAAAATCCAACGATTAAATATCAAGCTCGTAAGCCTTCTGACGCGAAACCTCACTGTTCTGATTATCGTTGGAGCCGTGTTGTACCCACTCAGTGGGCACGTCCATCTATCTTCAGACGGTGCGGGATTACACCTGTGTGTTACAGAGCAGGGATTTATCCCTTCTCGTTGCTCAGCATAGCACATGGTGGTCCAGGGAGTAGGTCGGGTCAGCTTGACCGTGTAGGCTACATATGTGGCGCATATGGTAGCACATGGAGGCAGCCATCTGTGGGGTCAGAGATTGTGTTGTACCAACTCAGTTGGCACAGTCTGCTGGACTGCCCAGATGAAGGGGAATCGCACGGGTTGGCGATCGGCAGGGACTGCCTACCAGAAACTAGTGCTTGTACTCTCTGTGCATCTTATCTCGCCTGAGCGGGACGCGGAGACCAAGTATGAAATCTGGATCCCATCTCACTAAAAGAGTTCTACTCTTTCGGGCTGTTTTGCTGGATTTTTCACGCCTGATAAAATAGTGAGAAAAAGAATCTTTCTTAAGTCCTGATTGATTCTTATACATTGATACTGACCTTGCTGTTCTTGCATTGTTGTAGATACCTGCAGCAACGAACACCATGAACTTCAATGTGCGATCCCTACTGGAAAGAGAGAAGTTTGCTGGGCCGAACTTCTCTGACTGGTTTGGACACCTTAAGATCGTTCTTAAGGCAGAGAGGAAACTGTATGTCCTCGAGACGGCGATACCGCCGCAGCCCGCTCCGAACGCCGCAAGGGCGGTTCGGGAAGCCTATGAAAAGCACGTCAATGATAGCATTGATGTCGCTTGCCTGATGTTAGCGTCTATGACGCCACCCGCTGCAGCGTCAGCATGAGGACATGTCGGCTAGAGACATGATTACAAACCTCAAGATGTTGTATGCTGCACAGGCGAGGACTGAACGCTATAATTTGACGAAGCTCTTCTTTCAGAGCAAACTGGCTGAAGGGAGCCCAGTGGGAGCTCACGTGCTCAAGATGATTGGGCACAAGGAGGCTCTAGAGAAACTGGGGCATACCATCAACCAGGAGCTTGCTGTGGACATTATTCTGCAGTCTCTCCCGCCATCATTCGACGCGTTCATTATTAATTTTAATATGAACAAAATCGATTGTACTCCGGCAGAGCTGCTGAATATGCTCTTGACCACTGAGGAAACTCTGAAGGGTAAGCCTTCAACCTCTGTCTTGATGGTTCCTTCCAGGAACAAGAAGAAGGGGAAGAAGGGCAAGGCCCCGGTCAAGAATTACAGCAAGGCTCTGAAGCAGAAGGTGAAGCGGTCTAAGGAATACAGGTGTTTCCACTGTGGCCAGCTGGGTCACTGGAAAAAGGACTGTAAAGCGCTCCAAGGAGATAAGAGGGGAAGCTTTGCTTCTGGCTCAGGTATATTAGTGACTGAGGTCATGTATTCTTCTTCTGTATCATGGGTGTTGGACACTGCATGTGGAGTTCACATTTGTTCAAATGTGCAGGAACTCAAGAGAAGAAGGCAGGTGGGACAGCATGAGGTGGACCTACGCGTTGGAAACGGGGCACGGGTTGCTGCTGTTGCTGTAGGAGACTACTTCATTACTTTACCATCTGGAATTGTATTGGAACTAAACAGTTGTTATTTTGTTCCCAGTATAACTAAAAATATTATCTCCATTCCTGCTCTTGTCAGGAAGGGGTTTTCCTTTGAATGCAATATTTCAAAGTGTGTTTTGTCATATGATAATATTGTTTATGCAACTGGTTCAATTAATAATGGGTTATTCATGTTGGACATGGAAAGTTCTATACAGAATGTTGATATTAAGAAAGCCAAGTATGCTGATGACAGCACCTTGCTATGGCATAGTCGTTTAGGCCATATTAACGAGAAACGCATTAAGCGGTTGCATGATCATGGACTGCTGGGATCATTCTCCTATAAGGAGATTGATACATGCAAAGCTTGTTTGATGGGTAAAATGACGAAGTCACCTTTTCCTAATAAAGGTCAAAGGGCTTCAGGTTTACTTGACCTCATACACAGTGATGTGTGTGGGCCATTTAGTAAACATGCCAGAGGTGGCTATCAGTACTTCATTACATTTACTGATGATTTCAGTAGATATGGGTATGTCTATCTGATGAGACATAAGAGTGAATCTTTTGACAAGTTCAAAGAGTTCAAGAATGAAGTACAAAATCAGCTAGGCCGTAATATCAAGGCACTTCGCTCAGATCGAGGTGGTGAATACCTAAGTCATGCATTTACTGACTATCTAAAGGAGTGTGGGATTATCTCACAGCTCACTCCACCAGGAACACCGCAATGGAATGGTGTGTCCGAGAGGAGAAATAGAACGTTACTTGATATGGTTCGTTCTATGATGAGTCAGGCTACTCTTCCATACTCCTTTTGGGGTTTTGCGCTGGAAACAGCTGCAAAGGTACTAAACCGAGTGCCATCCAAGGCAGTTTCAAAGACGCCATATGAGTTATGGTATGGGAAACAGCCGAGCTTGACATTTATCAGGATCTGGGGTTGCGAGGCTTATGTTAAAAAGCTCGCCTCTGGGAAACTAGAGAGCAGATCTGACAAATGTATCTTTGTCGGTTACCCTAAGGAAACTAAGGGTTATTATTTCTTCGATCCCAATGAGAACAAGGTTTTTGTTGCTCGGACGGCCATATTTCTTGAGAAGGAGTTTCTTCTGCAAGAGGCCAGTGGGAGAGAAATAAAGCTGGATGAGAATCTAGAAGAAGGACAAAGTGATCAAGCACAGTTGGATGAGCCTGAGCCGGTAGAACAGGTTATTGAACAACCTGAGGCTCAGATATCACGGGAACCGCGAAGATCGGGTAGGATTCGTCGACAGCCTGAGCGCTATGACGGAGTCTACATCATTGACAATGATGAACCCCTTACTTATGCGGATGCGGTCAGTGGACCAGAGTCAGCGAGATGGCTTGAGGCTATGCGCGCCGAGATGGACTCCATGTCAGATAACCAAGTCTGGGATTTGGTTGATCCGCCTCCGGGAGTTATCCCTATAGGCTGTAAATGGATCTTCAAGAAGAAGATTGACATGGATGGTAACGTAGTTACCTATAAAGGCAGGCTAGTTGCGAAAGGTTTCAAACAAATCTACGGGATAGATTATGATGAAACTTTCTCACCTGTAGCCATGTTTAAGTCTATTCGGATTCTTTTCGCGATAGCTGCATATTATGATTATGAGATTTGGCAGATGGATGTGAAAACAGCTTTCCTTAATGGAAATCTGGATGAGGATGTGTATATGACACAACCAGAAGGTTTCACTAATCCAGCAGATCGTCATAAAATATGCAAGTTAAAGAAGTCCATTTATGGACTTAAACAAGCATCAAGAAGCTGGAATATTCGTTTTGATGAATCAGTTACTGAATTTGGTTTCATCAAGAACGAGGATGACCCGTGTGTATATAAGAGGTTTAGTGGGAGCGTGATTACTTTCCTAGTCCTCTACGTCGATGATATCTTGATCATTGGAAACGACATTCCTGAAATGCATGCTGTTAAGGCATGGCTGAGGAAATGTTTCCAGATGAAAGATCTAGGAGAAGCAGCCTATGTGTTAGGTGTGAAGATCTACAGGGATAGATCTAAGAGGCTTCTCGGGCTGTGCCAGAGTACTTACATCGATAAGGTCCTGGAGAGATTTCACTTAGAGAATTCTAAGCGAGGATATCTTCCAGTCAGACATGGTCTGAATCTTTCTAAGAGTCAGTGTCCACAAACACAGACTGAGAAAGATGAAATGAACAATACGCCTTATGCTTCGGCTATTGGTTCTATAATGTATGCGATGTTGTGTACTCGCCCAGACGTTGCTTACGGGTTAAGCGTAACCAGTCGTTACCAGAGTAATCCAGGTATGGCGCACTGGATTGCAGTCAAGAACATTTTAAAATATCTGCGGAGGACCAAAGATATGTTCTTGATATATGGTGGTCAGGAAGAACTCAGTATTGAAGGATATACTGACGCTTCGTTCCAGTCTGACCAGGATGATTTCCGATCGCAATCAGGCTATGTTTTTAGCTTGAATGGAGGTGCAGTGGTGTGGAAAAGTTTCAAACAGTCAACTGTTGCTGATTCCACAACAGAAGCCGAGTATGTTGCAGCCTCGGAAGCATCCAAGGAGGCAGTGTGGATTCGTAAGTTCGTGAGAGAACTTGGTGTCGTTCCTTCGTGTGCAGATCCTTTGGTTATCTTCTGTGATAACACTGGAGCAATCGCACAGGCAAAGGAACCACGGTCGCACCAGAAGTCCAAGCACATACAGAGACGGTTTCATTTGATCAGGGAGATCATAGATCGTGGCGAGATCAAAGTATGCAAGGTTCATACAGATGACAATCTGGCAGACCCGCTTACCAAGCCTCTGGCGCAGCAGAAGCATGAGAAGCACTGTAATAATATGGGTTTGAGATTTCTCAACCATTAGATTAAGTGCAAGTGGGAGATTGTTGGGGTATGCCCTTAAGGCTAATGTTTGAGGCCTATGGGAATGTAACAAGTATCATGTAATAAACTCTATGTGTTTATAAAGGCATGGTTGTTATTCAGTTAGCTACATTGTCTGCTGCAATATATGTTCTTCTGAATAATGTCTCAAAGCTGTTCAGCTGGGCTGACATGCTATTATGTCCTTAGTCGATATATCTTGGTAAACATGAGACAGCCTCGATATGGTTAAGACTAATATGTGTTCTAATCTTATAGGATGCTTCGAGCATGGAATAAGATGTAGACTCATGGGTACATGGGATGTACTGGACAGACCCTACTAGGATGTTCAATTGTTTGTCACAATGTGAATATTCCTTGATTAAGACAAGTGGCACATTTCCTCTGACTTGAGATCACTTGTGTTTTCTAAATGATGATTGTCATTGTTTTGAGGTAGTTCAATATCATTTGAAACATAATGATTATAGACTATCTTGGATGGTGAGCTTGAATCAGGTTAGAGCACTAGTGATAGACATAGGATTGCCGTCTCCTTGTTTAAGGAGTGTGATGTTCTAAAGGGGCCCCCTGGATGAGATGATTGAGAGAGTGTATGGCCATACCCAGGTGACAGTGCTCATCTGTTCTAATCATGCTCATCATATTGGAGTTACGAGCTTGACAGGCTTGTCCAATAAGAACATCCAGTGGCAAAGGAAACATGTATGCTTTGTGAATTGATTCACACTTGTGCTGTTTTTGGGTGAAGTCTTGGAAGACTCTTTCCTTGATATCGGGAGACAGTGATGTGTTGCTAGATACCCCTCACTGGTTGTGATAATGTAAATTATCGTTACCGATGTTTTAAGGAAACCCTCAGGGTCGCACAATTGATGATATGGCTTACTTAAGTCAGATCGTGTGGACTGAATTGTTTCGGGTTCAGTTTAAAGGGATTTAATCTCTGATTGTGAGTGAGATCTGGTCTGATCATGTTTGATTGATTAGGGCTTGAGATCGGTAAGCTTCGATCGAGAGAAGAGATGCTAGATCGGTCAGATCAGGAGCATCATAGAGATCAACGGCTAGATCTGGAACCTTAGGGTTTTAATATGATCTAGGCCATGTCGTTTGGTTTATTTGGTAATTGAACCAAAATTAAATTAAACCAAAATGGTTCAAGCATTGGCGACAAGTTCACTTGGCGTGAACATGTTGGGCGGTTAGTGGTGCTATTTTTAGCAACCATGATCTCCACTTGGAGAGACTCACGTTCGAAAGAGAGTGCTCTCTCTATTCTCGCCACTTGAACGCATTCCTCTTGGGTTTTTCCGTGGGTGACGACGCCTTGGATTTGGAGGAGAAATCGGCAAAGAAAAGATCTCTTCATCCCTTTCTCATTTTCGATCAAAGACTTCTTTGGATCTTGCTAGCACAAGGATCGCAAAGAGGAGTAGGCGACATCAACTGTGTGCGTCACCTCTGGAGAAGATCTGCTTTGATCTTTGCTTCCTAGGCGCCATTCGAAATGGCTATGGTATGAGTTTTATCTCTTACATGCAATCGTTTCCATTTGGTTGATCATATCACATGAACCGATTCTTGAAACCCTAATCCGCTGCCCAAAAATTTTATGCGCCACTGCCTAGGGTTTTCGCTCCCCCTAGAAGGGGACCCCCCTTAGTTTAAGGGGTACTTTCACAATGTACCCATGAGTCTACATCTTATTCCATGCTCGAAGCATCCTATAAGACTAGAACACATATTAGTCTTAACCATATCAAGGCTGTCTCATGTTCACCAAGATACATCGACTAAGGACTTAACTGCATGTCAGCCCAGCTGAACAGCATTGAGACATTATTCAGAAGAACATATATTGCAGCAGACAATGTAGCTAACTGAATAATAACCATGCCTTTATAAACATAAACGTTTATTACACGATACTGTTACAATCCCAAGGCCTCAAACATTAGGCTTAAGGGCATACCCCAACAGTGTTTGTATGGTATTTCACATATGAAGGTGTAATACTCGTGCTTTCAAAAAATCAATCAAGACATGAAAACGAAGATGAGTTTTGTGCAACTATCGAAGTAGTGCGGAGTCCATGAATACCCAAGCTAGCATCCTAGATGTCTTTGTGATAATTATAAATATATGCACATATATTTATATACATATATGTATATACATATATATATATATAGCGAGAGAGAGAACCGGCGCACATCACCATCTTTAATTTGCGCCACCAACCTCGTATAGTTGTAATCAACATTTGCAGAGTCCTTTATCATTTGAATGATATCTCCTTCTACTTGAGTCAAGTTATAACAGAATGTCAAGAAATTGACTCTACTCAAAATATCTGGTACCTGATGGAATTGCCCTGGCTTATGCTCCCAAGTGAAGTCATACTCGGCTAGCAATTCTTGCCATCTGGCTTGCTTGGCTGATAACTTTTTCTGAGTCAAGAAAAATGTATTAACAACTTTATCAGTGTTTACAATAAACTTACTACCAAGCAGGTACACTCTCCAAACTTTCAAGCAGTGAATCACAGCCAATATTTCTTTCTCATGTGCCGAATAATTGATCTCTGCAAGCTTTAGAAGGTTATGCTTAGGGTTTGTCCATATGTATGGTGGACTTAGTTCTGTTGCATAGTGTGCACCGCGCATATGTCTGGTGCGTTGGTATTGTATTGTGAAAATCTTGCGTAGGGCGCTACCCGTGGTGTGCAAAGTGGTTGGGGGCATGCGCCTAACTCAACCCGCCATCTAGGGTCATTGCATTATTCGGCCAAGGCACAGTTGAAGACTTATTGTGTGCTCCAGGGCGCGGGGATCAGGGATTTCCATCCGGGGCATAGAAGACGCGCACACATTTCTGTTTGGCACGTTGTGACACGGGGTGTACTCAGGCGGCAGTGATTGTGTAACCAGGGGATCCGCGGGGGCATAGTCAAGCTGTCGGGGGTATAGTGTTTTGATTGGGGCGCATAGCACCGGGTGCACGGTGAGTTTACACATTTGGTGTTTCGCTGTGTAACTTTGTGTAAGCGGGAGGCTGACGGGTCGAGGACTCATGCCATCACTCCACTGGTTTTCTCATTGCAGAAAATTGGGGTGTGATAGTTATATATATATATATATATATATATATATATATATATATATATATATATATAATATACGTATTATCTTGTATGGCATCTTTGGTTTTTTTAATAAATTTTAAAATTGTTAATTAATTTAGAATATATGTCACCTCTAAAAATAATTTATTTTTCATTTTACAAGGGAATACAAAATAATATTTAACGAATAAAGGCGAAATACTACATTCATGAAAAGAATATCCAATAAAAATATTATCAACTTGAAGTTTCAAAAGAATGCATTTTAGTCCCACATAGTGCAAATGACTATCAAATAAGACGTTGGACTTGTACAAGAATGAAAGATTGTGCACCGTTATGACATACTTACCTGGACGGGGTCTTTGGGCGATCATGGAGCCCCAAGGCCTAGGTTAGTGGCCTCCATTGCACTTGGGAGGGGCACTGGTCTACCATCTCCCCAAGTGGGAGATTGGACGTCATAATTTGTGGTAGATGGGGATTCGCGTTCGCACGGCCCCAGCTAGTATCAAATATGAATTATTATTATCATCATAAGACTATATATAGTTCATATAATCTTTTTATCTTTTAAAGAAATTGACTGTGTTGATTTTGGTCCAATATTAAATGGGTAAAAAAATATTCTTCTATTAAATTATGGCGAATGTTAACTATTGATTTGATAATTTGAAGTTTCTTTTCTTCTTCTACAGCGCCATCACACGTTTACACACTCTCAACATACAACCTCCCATCAATTTGTGTATTATCTCAAATTTTGCAAAGATCCTCAATGCTTGGTACAATGATTGAAGTAAGTGTGTTTGTATGGTATTTCACGTATGAAGGTATAATACTCGTGCATTCAAAAAAATCAATCAAGACATGAAGACGAAGATGAGTTTTTTGCAATTGTCGAACTAGTGTAGTGTCCTAGATGTCTATGTGATAATTATAAATGAGCATTCTATGGTGAATAATCTAATGCCGTGATAATAAAGAACAAAAATAATTAGCAAGTTCATAGGTAAAGGCTATGAGTTGTATAGTTATCGATCTAAAAAAAGATGGCACCACCTTTTTTAATCTCTCTCTCTCTCTATATATAATAAACGTATTATCTTGTATGGCATCTTTTGTTTTTTGAATAAATTTTAAAATTGTTAATTAATTTAGAATACTTCCTATCTGCATTTTACAAGAGAATACAAAATAATATTTAACGAATAAAGGAGAAATACTATATTCATGAAAAGAATACCCAATAAAAATATTATCAACTTGAAGTTTCAAAAGAATGCATTTTAGTCCCACATAGTGCAAATAACTACCAAATAGGATATTAGACTTGTACAAGAATGAAAGATTGTGCACCGTTTAGATATACTTACCTGGACGGGTCTTTGCGCAATCATGGGGCCCCAAGGCCTAGGTTAGTGGCCTCCATTGCACTTGGGAGGGGCACTGATCTACCATCTCCCCAAATCGGAGAGTGGACATCAAAATTTGTCGTTGATGGGGATTCACGTTCATGAGGCCCCGGCTAGTGTCATATATGAAATTTTATTATCATCATAAGACTATATATAGCTCATATATTCTTCGTATCTTTTAAACAAATTGACTATGTTGTTTTTGGTCCAATATTAAATGGGTAAAAAAATATACTTCTCTTAAATTATGGCAAATGTTAACTATCGATTTGAAAATTCAAAGTTTCTTTTTTTCTTCTCCAGCACCCTCACACGTTTACACACTCTCAACATACAACCGCCCATCAATTTGTGTGTTATCTCAAATTTTGAAAAGATCTTTAATGCTTGGTACAACGATTGATAGTAAGTGTGTTTGTATGGTATTTCACGCATGCAGGCATAATACTCATGCTTTCAAAAAATCAATCAAGACATGAAAACGAAGATGAGTTTTGTGCAATTGTCGAAGTAGTGCGAAGCCCATGAATACCCAAGCTAGCATCCTAGATGTCTGTGTGATAATTAAAAATGAGCATTCTGTAGTGAATAATCTAATGTCGTGATAATAAAGAGCAAAATTAAGTAGCAATTTTGTAGGCAACGGCCATGAATCGTATAGTTATTGATCTAAAAAAATATGGCACCACCTTTTTTTAATCAATATATGTACATAATATACATATTATCTAGTATGGCATCTTTTGTTTTTTGAATAAATTTTAAAATCATTAAATAATTTAGAATACTTGCTACCTGTAAAAATAATTTATTTTTTATTTTACAAGAGAATACAAAATAATATTTAATGAATAAAGGAGAAATACAACATTCATGAAAAGAATATCAAATAAAAATATTATCAACTTGAAGTGTCAAAAGAATGCATTTTACTCCCACATAGTGCAAATGACTACCAAATAGGACGTTGGACTTGTACAAGAAAGAAAGATTGTGCACCGTTTAGACCTACTTACCTGGACGGGGTTCTTGGGCGACCATGGTGGCTGAAGGCCAAGGTTAGTGGTCTCCATTGCACTTCGGAGGGGCACTGGTTTACCATCTCCCCAAGTGGGAGAGTGGACGTCATAATTCTTGATAGATGGGGATTCGCATTCGTGCCGCCCAAACTTGTGTCATATATCAAATTTTATTATCATCATAAGACTATATATAGTTCATATAATCTATATATCTTTTAAACAAATTGATTATGTTCTTTTTGGTCCAATATTAAATGGGTAAACAAATATACTTCTATTAAATTGTGGCAAATGTTAACTATCGATTTGAAAATTCAAAGTTTCTTTTCTTTTTTTCTTCTCTAGCACCCTCACACGTTTATACACTCCCAACATACAACCGCCCATCAATTTGTGTAATATCTCAAATTTTGCAAAGATCCTCAATGCTTGGTACAATGATTGATAGTAAGTGTGTAATTGTATGGTATTACACATATGCAGGCATAATACTCAGTGCTTTCAAAAAATCTATCAAGACATGAAAACGAAGAAGAGTTTTGTGCAATTGTCGAAGTAGTTCGGAGTCCATGAATACCCAAGCTGGCATCCTAGATGTCTGTCTGATAAATATAAATGAGCATTCTATAGTGAATAATCTAATGCCGTGATAATAAAGAACAAAATTAATTAGCAAGTTCGTATGTAATTGCTATGAGCCATATAGTTATTGATATAAAAAAAAGATGGCACCACCTTCTTTTTAATCAATATATATACACAATATGCATATTATCTTGTATGTCATCTTTTGTTTTTTTGAATAGATTTTAAAATCGTTAATTAAATTAGATTACTTACTACCTGTAAAAATAATGTATTTTTCATTTTACAAGAGAATACAAAATAATATTTAACGAATAAAGGAGAATTACTACAATCATGAAAAGAATATCCAATAAAAATATTATCAACTTGAAGTTTGAATGTATTTTAGTCCCACAGAGTGCAAATGACTACCAAATAGGACGTTACACTTGTACAAGAATGAAATATTTTTCTTCTCCAGCACCCTCACACGTTTACACACTCTCAACAAACAACTGCCCATCAATTTGTGTATTATCTGAAATTTTGCAAAGATCTTCAATGCTTGGTACAATGATTGAAAGTAAGTGTCTTTGCATGATATTTCACGTATGCAGGCACAATACTCGTGCTTTCAAAAAATCAATCAAGACATGAAAACGAAGATGAGCTTTGTGCAATTGTCAAAGTTGTGCGGAGTCCATGAATGCCCAAGCTGGCATCCTAGATATCTGTGTGTTAATTATAAATGAGCATTCTATAGTGAATAATCTAATGCCATGATAATAAAGAACAAATTTAATTAGCAAGTTCGTATGTAATGGCTATGAGTCGTATAGTGATTGATCTTAAAAAAGATGGCACCACCTTTTTTTGATCAATATATATACCTAATATACATATTATCTAGAACGACATCTTTTGTTTTTTGAATAAATTTTATAATCATTAATTAATTTATAATACTTGTTATGAGTAAAAATAATTTATTTTTCATTTTAGAGGAGAATACAAAATAATATTTAACGAATAAATGAGAAATACAACATTCATTAAAAGTATATCCAATAAAAATATTATCAACTTGAAGTTTCAATAGAATGCATTTTAGTCCCACATAGTGCAAATAACTACCAAATAGGATGTTAGACTTGTGCAAGAGTGAAAGATTGTGCACAGTTTAGACATACTTATCTGGACGGGGTCTTTGGGCGATCATGGAGGCCCAAGGCCTAGGTTAGTGGCCTCCATTGCACCTGGGAGGGGCATGGGTCTACCATTTCCCCAAGTGGGAGCGTGGATGTCATAATTTGTGGTAGATGGGGATTCATGTTCGTGCGGCCCCGGCTAGTGTCATATATGAAATATTATTGTTATCAGAAGACTATATATAATTCATATAATCTTTTTATCTTTTAAACAAATTGACTGTGTTGTTTTTGCTCCAATATTAATTGGGTAAAAAAATATTCCTCTATTAAATTATGGCAATAGTTAAGTATCGATTTGAAAATTCGAAGTTTCTTTTTTTCTACTCCAGCTACCTCACACATTTACGCACTCTCAACATACAACCGCCGGTCAATTAGTGTATTATCTCAAACTTTGCAAAGATCTTCAATGCTTGATACAACAATTGATAGTAAGTGTGTTTGTATGGTATTTCACGTATGCAAGCATAATACTCATGCTTTCAAAAAATCAATCAAGACATGAAAACGAAGATGAGCTTTGTGCAATTGTCAAAGTAGTGCGGAGTGCATGAATACACAAGCTAGCATCCTAGATGTCTGTGTGTTAATTATGTTAGTGTTTATGCCCTGCAGACCAATGTATAAATATGGTCCGGCATTATTTGAATGTACTTTGATAGAATTGATATAATTGATAAAGGCATGGTCGTTATTATGCACATTGCTTTACCTGCGTTGATGTATTGAATTGTATAAATAATGTCCCAGGAGTTTGGTTGGATCCATTCTCATAGTGAACCCCAGTCAAGGTGCCTTAGCCGATAAGGGACAGCTTTGGTGCATGTGAGACTGGTGTATGTGCTGGTTAGGTGCGGGGCATAGTAATGCAGACATGCAGGTGCTTCAGCATTGGTTGCACTGGAGTGACCCATGTGAGGATTGACTTGTCTAGTCAACAGGTCAATCTCACATGCAAGAGGTTTGCATTGATCCTTAGACTTGAGGCATTCACATCTAGATGTGATGATGGATGTGTTTTGATACAGTCTTACATCTCTCTGCAATTTGGTGATCAAAACGACTATCATTGGGCACATCATAAGTCATATGGAGATATGGATGACCAATAGTAGGAATGTATGGCCATACTGTTTGAGTCATGACCAATAGATTGGATTAATAAATATGAGACTAATCCAATGGCGGGATATCAGTTTAGGCAAGGGATCTGGAATGCATGGTAATCCTCGTTGCTTGTTAGGGAGTTGATTGCCATGATGGCTTTAGTCCTATGACATGAGTAGTAGTGATGTGTTGCTAGATACCTCTCACTACTTATGATGTTTAATCATCATTGTCATCGTCATATGGATCCTACGGGGTCACACGCAATAGACTCTTGACGTTGTATTTTGATCTGGATATCTTGGAATATATTTGAGTTCATTCTTATTCTGTGTCCAAGGCAGATTCATTGTTGAATCTGAGTCCAATTGAGATTCATGGGTTTATATATATCCTGGTCAAGTTTGCACTCTGTGTAGGGGTTGGACTTGGACTTGGGATTATAAACCATGATGGATTCGAATCCTAATCCTATTAGGAGTTGGAATCCTAGTCCAATTAGGAGTTGGAATCCTAATTTAATTAGGAGTTGGAATCCTAATTCTATTAGGAGTTGAAATCCTAATCCTATTAGGAGTTGGAATCCTAGTCCAACTAGGAGTTGGAATCCTAATTTAATTAGGAATTGGAATCCTAGTCCAACTTGGAGTTGGAATCCTAATTTAATTAGGAGTTGGAGTCCTAATATAATTAGGAGTTGGAATCCTAATTCTACTAGGAGTTAGAGTCCTAATCCAGATAGGATTCAAATCATAATAAGAATTTGGTTTTGGATATGACCCATAGTGGTTGGGTGCAAATCCTAATCCAACTAGGATTCAAATCCTAATGAGAATTGGATTTGGATAAGGCCCATTGTGTTGGGCGCAAGTCCTAATCCAATTAGGATTCAAATCATAATCCAATAAGGATTTAATTCATGGGACTAATTAGAGTTGAAATCCAAATCCAATTAGGAATTGTGGATTTAATCTAATTGAGGTAAATTGGAATCCTAATGGGAGTAGGGTTCATGATTGGCGCATGGCTTGATTCCATATATGGAATATGCGCCAATGCCATGTTCGAATCCTAATGGAATTTGGTTTCCATACTTGGAAATTTTCTTGGACACATAGGGCTATTATATTGGTGTGTATGGCTTGATTAATTCAAGGAAGAATTCAGCTCTGTATATATGGTAAGTCCTAATAAGAAAAGAACTCAAATTACCCTTCTTGATATGGTAAGAAGCTTGATTCTTTCTAAGCTTCTACTTGCGCCAATTCAAGGATGTGGCAGCTGGATCCTTTTGGCAATTCCATGCAAGGAATTACGCCAAGCTATAGAAGGAAATAAAGGGGTGTGAAGGGCTAGGGAAGTTATAAATGAAAGGGGTAGCCGCCCCTCTCTTGTATGCAACATCTCCTACCCAAAGCATGGCAACTTCTACTTGGATTTGCGCAAGCTTTGGATCCCTAGCCGCCCCTCTTCTTTAGTTGCGCCACCATCCCTCTTCATCGTTGTGTGGCCAAGAGTCTCCAAGCAAGGAGACAAGTTGGCGTGGAGGATAAGGAGGAAGAAGAAAGTGATTCTAAGAGGTGATCTTCTCTTCCCGAGGCTAGCACAAAGCGTGGAAGGGAGCAACGTTGAGAAGGTCGACGCATGGATACTTGTAGAGGACGAGCACTTGAGCGTCTTCAACATGGCTTCATCAACCAAACAAGCAAAAGAGGTTCCATCTCTTAACACATCCTTGTGTTCCCTCTCTCGCATGGATCCTTGGGAAAGGAATCTGTTTCGGGTGTAATGCTTCTTCCGCTGCGTCCTGGGACTGCAAAATTTTAAATTACACCCGGTACTCCCCAACAAATTATAAATGAGCATTCTATAGAGAATAATCTAATGCCATGATAATAAAGAACAAAATTAATTAGCAGGTTCGTAGGTAATGGCTATGAGTCGTATAGTTTTTGATCTAAAAAAAGATGGCACCACTTTTTTTGATCAATATATATACATAATATACATATTATCTAGTACGACATCTTTTGTTTTTTGAATAAATTTTATAATGTTTAATTAATTTAGAATACTTGTTACCAGTCAAAATAATTTATTTTTCATTTTACAAGAGAATAGAAAATAATATTTAATGAATAAAGGAGAAATACAGCATTCATGAAAAGAATATCCAATAAAAATATTATCATTTTAAGTTTCAAAAGAATGCATTTTAGTCGCACATAGGGCAAATGACTACCAAATAGGATGTTAGACTTGTACAAGAATGAAAGATTGTGCACCGTTTAGACATACTTACCTGGACTGGGTCTTTGGGCGATCAGGGAGGCCCAAGGCCGAGGTTAGTGGCCTTCGTTGCACCTGGTAGGGTCATTGGTCTACCATCTCCACAAGTGGGAGAGTGGACATCATAATTTATGGTAGATGGGCATTCGCGTTCGTGCGGCCCCAGCTAGTGTCATATATGAAATTTTATTATCATCATAAGACATTATAAAGTTCATATAATCTTTTTATCTTTTAAACAAATTGTCTGTTGTCATTGGTCCAACATTAATTGGGTAAAAAAATATATACTTCTATTAAATTATGGCAAATGTTAACTATCAATTTGAAAATTCGAAGTTTCTTTTTTTCTTCTTCAGCACCCTCACACGTTTTCACACTCTTAACAAACAACTGCCCACGAATTTGTCTATTATCTGAAATTTTGCAAAGATCTTCAATGCTTGGTACAACGTTTATAGTAAGTGTCTTTGCATGGTATTTCACGTATGCAGGCATAATACTCATGCTTTCAAAAAATCAATCAAGACATGAAAACGAAGATGAGATTTGTGCAATTGTCGAAGTAGTGCAGAGTCCATGAATACCCAAGATGGCATCCTAGATGTCTGTGTGATAATTATAAATGAGCAATCTATAGTGAATAATCTAATGTCGTGATAATAAAGAACAAAATTAATTAGCAAGTTCATAGGTAATGGGTATGAGTCGCATAGCTATTGATCTAAAAAAAGATGGCACTACCTTTTTTTAATCAATATATATACATAATATACATGTTATCTAGTATGGCATCTTTTGTTTTTTGAATAAATTTTAAAATCGTTAATTAATTTAGAATACTTGTTACCAGTAAAAATAATTTATTTTTCATTTTAAAAGAGAATACAAAACAATATTTAACAAATAAAGGAGAAATACTGCATTCATGAAAAGAATATCCAATAAAAATATTATCAACTTAAGTTTCAAAAGAATACATTTTAGTCCCACATAGTGCAAATGGCTACCAAATAGGATGTTAGACTTGTACAAGAATGAAAGATTGTGCACCGTTTAGACATACTTACTTGGACGGGGTCTTTGGGCGATCATGGAGGCCCAAGGCCTAGGTTAGTGGCTACCATTGCACCTGGGAGGGGCACTGGTCTACCATCTCCCCAAGTGGGAGAGTGGACATCATAATTTGTGGTAGATGGGGTTTGTGTTCGCGCGGCCCCCGCTAGTGTCATATATGAAATTGTCTTATCATCATAAGACTATATATAGTTCATACAATCTTTTTATCTTTTAAAAAAATTGAATGTGTTGTCTTTGGTCCAATCTTAAATGGTTAAAAAAATATACTTCTATTAAACTATGGCAAATGTTCACTATCGATTTGAAAATTCGAACTTTCTTTTTTTCTTCTCCAGCACCCTCACACATTTACACACTCTCAACATACAACCACCCATCAATTTGTGCATTATCTCAAATTTTGCAAAGATCCTCAATGCTTGGTACAATGATTGATAGTATGTGTGTTTGTATTGTATTTCACGTATTCAAGCATAATACTCGTGCTTTCAAAAAATCAATCAAGACATGAAAACGAAGATGAGTTTTGTGCAATTGGCGAAGTAGTGCGAAGTCCATGAATACCCAAGCTGGCATCCTAGATGTCTGTGTGATAATTATAAATGAGCATTCTATAGTGAATAATCTAATGTCGTGTTAATAAAGAACAAAATTAATTATCAAGTTCGTAGGTAATGGGTATGAGTCATATAGTTATTGATCTAAAAAAAGATGGCACTACCTTTTTTTAATCAATATATATACATAATATACATATTATCTAGTATGGCATCTTTTGTTTTTTTGAATAAATTTTAAAATCGTTAATTAATTTAGAATACTTGTTACCAGTAAAAATAATTTATTTTTCATTTTACAAGAGAATAGAAAATAATATTTAACGAATAAAGGAGAAATACTGCATTCATGAAAAGAATATCCAATAAAAATATTATCAACTTAAGTTTCAAAAGAATGCATTTTAGTCCCACATATTGCAAATGACTACCAAATAGGACGTTAGACTTATACAATAATGAAAGATTGTGCACCGTTTAAACATACTTACCTGGACGGGGTCTTTGGGCGATCATGGAGGCCCAAGGCTTAGGCTAGTACCCTCCATTGCACCTAGGTGGGGGCACTAGTCTACCATCTCCCCAAGTGGGAGAGTGGACGTCATAATTTGTAGTAGATGGGGATTCGCGTTTGCGCAGCCTTGGCTAGTGTCATATATGAAATTTTATTATCATCATAAGACATTATAAAGTTCATATAATCTTTTTATCTTTTAAACAAATTGTCTGTTGTCTTTGGTCCAACATTAATTGGGTGAAAAAATATACTTCTATTAAATTATGGCAAATGTTAACTATCGATTTGAAAATTCAAAGTTTCTTTGTTTCTTCCCCAGCACCCTCACACGTTTACACACACTCAACAAACAACCACCCATCAATTTGTGTATTATATCAAATTTCGCAAAGATCTTTAATGCTTGGTACAACGATTTATAGTAAGTGTCTTTGCATGGTATTTCACGTATGCAGGCATAATACTCGTGCTTTCAAAAAATCAGTCAAGACCTGAAAACGAAGATGCGTTTTGTGTAATTGTCGAAGTAGTGCAGAGTCCATGAATACCCATGCTGGCATCCTAGGTGTTTGTGTGATAATTATAAATGAGCATTCTATAGTGAATAATCTAATGCCGTGATAATAAAGAACAAAATTAATTAGCAAGTTCGTGGGTAATGGCTATGAGTCGTATAGTTATTGATTAAAAAAAGATGGCACCACTTTTTTTCATCAATATATATGCATAATATACATATTATCTGGTACGACATCTTTTGTTTTTTGAATAATTTTTATAATTGTTAAATAATTTAGAATACTTTTTACCAATAAAAATAATTTATTTTTCATTTCTTAATAGAATACAAAATAATATTTAACGAATAAATGAGAAATACGACATTCATGAAAAAAATATCCAATAAAAATATTATCAACTTGAAGTTTCAAAAGAATGCATTTTAGTCCCACATAGTGCAAATAACTACCAAATAGGACATTAAACTTGTGAAAGAATGAAAGATTGTGCACCGTTTAGACATACTTACCTGGACGGGTCTTTGGGAGATCATGGAGGCCTAAGGCCAAGGTTAGTGGCCTCCATTGCACCTGGGAGGGGCACTGGTGTCCCATCTCCCCAAGTGGGAGAGTGGACATCATAATTTGTGGTAGATGGGGATTCGTGTTTGTGCGGCCTTGGCTAGTGTCATATATGAAATTTTATTTTCATCATAAGACTATATATAGTTCATATAATCTTTTAATCTTTTAAAAAAATTGACTGTGTTGTCTTTGGCCCAATCTTAAATGGTTAAAAAAATATATTCTATTAAATTATGGCAAATATTGAATATTGATTTGAAAATTCGAAGTATCTTTTTTTCTTCTCTAGCACCCTCACACATTTACACACTCTCAACATACAACCGCCCATCAATTTGTGTATAATCTCAAATTTTGCAAAGATCCTCAATGCTTGGTAGAACATGATAGTAAGTGTGTTTGTATTGTATTTCACGTATCCAGGCATAATATTCATGCTCTCAAAAAATCAATCAAGACATGAAAACGAAGATGAGTTTTGTGCAATTGGCTAAGTAGTGCGGAGTCCATGAATACCCAAGCGCACATCCCAGATGTTTGTGTGATAATTATAAATGAGCATTCTATTGTGAATAATCTAATGCCGTGATAATATAGGACAAAATAAATTAGCAAGTTCGTAGGTAATGGCTATGAGTCGTATAGTTATTGATATAAAAAAAGATGGAACCACCTTTTTTTAATCAATATATATACATAATATACATATTATCTTGTATGGCATCTTTTGATTTTTGAATAAATTTTAAAATCGTTAATTAATTTAGAATACTTGTGCCAGAAAAAATAATTTATTTTTCATTTTACAAGAGAATACATAATAATATTTAACGAATAAAGGATAATTACTACATTCACGAAAAGAATATCCAATAAAAATATTATCAACTTGAAGTTTCAAAAGAATGTATTTTAGTCCCACATAGTGCAAGTGACTACCAAATAGGACGTTAGACTTGTACAAGAATGAAAGATTGTGCACTGTTTAGACATACTTACCTGGACGGGGTCTTTGGGCGATCATGGAGGCCCAACGCCTAGGTTAGTGGCCTCCATTGCACCTAGGAGGGGAACTGATCTACCATCTCCCCAAGTGGGAGAGTGGACGTCATAATTTGTGGTAGATGGGGATTCGCGTTCGCGCGGCCTCGACTAGTGTCATATATGAAACTTTATTTTCATCATAAGACTATATATAGTTCATATAATCCTTTTATCTTTTACACAAATTGACTCTGTTGTCTTTGGTCCAATATTAAATGGTTAAAAAAAATATACTTCTACAAAATTATGGCAAATGTTAACTATTGATTTGAAAATTAGAAGTTTCTTCTTTTCTTCTCTAGCACCCTCACAAATTTACATACTCTCAACATACAACCGCCCATCAATTTGTGTATTATCTCAAATTTTGCAAACATCCGCAATGCTTGGCACAACGATTGATAGTAAGTGTGTTTGTAGGGTATTTCACGTGTGCAGGCATAATACTCATGCTTTCAAAAAATCAATCAAGACATGAAAACGAAGTTGAGTTTTGTGCAATTGGCGAAGTAGTGCGGAGTCCATGAATACCCAAGCTCGCATCCTAGATGTCTGTGTGATAATTATAAATGAGCATTCTATAGTGAATAATCTAATGCCGTGATAATAAAGAACAAAATTAATTAGCAAGTTCATAGGTAATGGCTATGAGTCGTATAGTTATTGTCATAAAAAAAGATGGTACCACCTTTTTTTAGTCAATATATATACATAATATACATATTATCTTGTATGGCATCTTTTGTCTTTTGAATAAATTTTAAAGTCGTTAATTAATTTTGGATACTTGCTACCTGTAAAAATAATTTATTTTTCATTTTACAAGAGAATACAAAATAATATTTAACGAATAATGAAGAATTACTACATTCATGAAAAGAATATCCAATAAAAATATTATCCACTTCATGTTTCAAAAGAATGTATTTATATCCAATAAAAATATTATCCACTTCATGTTTCAAAAGAATGTATTTTAGTCCCACATGGTGCCAATGACTACCAAATAGGACATTATACTTGTACAAAAATGAAAGATTGTGCATCGTTTAGACATAATTACCTGAAAGGGGTCTTGGGGCGATCATGGAGGCCCAACGCCTAGGTTAGTCGCCTCCATTGCACCTGGAAGGGGAACTGATCTACCATCTCCCCAAGTGGGAGAGTGGACGTCATAATTTGTGGTAGATGGGGATTCGCATTCGCGCGGCCTCAACAAGTGTCATATATGAAACTTTACTATCATCATAAGACTATATATAGTTCATATAATCTTTTTATCTTTTAAACAAATTGACTCTGTTGTCTTTGGTCCAATATTAAATGGTTAAAAAAATATACTTCTATTAAATTATGGCAAATGTTAACTATTGATTTGAAAATTAAGTTTCTTCGTTTCTTCTCTAGTACCCTCACACATTTACATACTCTCAACATACAAGCGCCCATCAATTTGTGTATTATCTCAGATTTTGCGAAGATCCGAAATGCTTGGTACAATGATTGAAAGTAAGTGTGTTTGTATGGTATTTCACGGGTGCAGGCATAATACTCATGCTTTCAAAAAATCAATTAAGACATGAAAATGAAGATGAGTTTTGTGCAATTGGAGAAGTAGTGCGGAGTCCATGGATACCCATGCTCGCATCCTAGATGTTTGTGTGATAATTATAAATGAGCATTCTATACTGAATAATCTAATGCCATGATAAAAAAGAACAAAATTAATTAGCAAGTTCGTAGGTAATGGCTATGAGTTGTATAGTTATTGATATAAAAAAAGATGGCACCACCTTTTTTTAATCAATACATATACATAATATACATATTATCTTGTATGGCATCTTTTGTCTTTTGAATAAACTTTAAAATCGTTAATTAATTTATAATACTTGCTACCTGTAAAAATAATTTATTTTTCATTTACAAGAGAATACAAAATAATATTTAACGAATAAAGGAGAATTACTACATTCATGAAAAGAATATCCAATCAAAATATTATCAACTTGAAGTTTCAAAAGAATGTATTTTAGTCCGACAAAGTGCAAATGACTACCAAATAGGACGTTAGACTTGTACAATAATGAAAGATTGTGCACTGTTTAGACATACTTACCAGGAGAGGGTCTTTCGGCAATCATGGTGACCCATCGCCTAGGTTAGTGGCCTCCATTGCACCTGGGAGGGGCGCTGGTCTACCATCTCCCCAAGTGGGAGAGTGGACGTCATAATTTGTCGTAGATGGGGATTCGCATTTGCGCGGCCCTGACTAGTGTCATATATGAAACTTTATTATCATCATAAGAATATATATAGTTCATATAATCTTTTTATCTTTTAAACAAATTGACTCCGTTGGCTTTGGTCCAATATTAAATGGTTAAAAAAATATACTTCTGTTAAATTATGACAAATGTTTACTATTGATTTGAAAATTTGAAGTTTCTTCTTTTCTTCTCCAGCACCCTCACACATTTAAATACTCTCAACATACAACCGCCCATCAATTTGTGTATTATCTCAATTTGTGTACTATCTCAAACTTTGCAAATTTTGACATACTTACCTAGACGGGGTCTTTGGGCGATCATGGACGCCCAAGGCCTAGGTTAGTGGCCTCCATTGAACCTAGGAGGGGCACTAGTCTCCCATCTCCCCAAGTGGGAGAGTGGACGTCATAATTTGTGGTAGATGGGGATTCGCGTTCGCACGGCCCCGGCTAGTGTCATATATGAAATTTTATTATCATCATAAGACTATATATTGTTCATATAATCTTTTCAACTTTTAAACAAATTGACTCTGTTGTCTTTGGCCCAATATTAAATGGTTAAAAAAATATACTTCTATTAAATTATGCCAAATGTTAAATATTGATTTGAAAATTCGAAGTTTCTTTTTTTCTTCTCCAGCACCCTCACATATTTACACACTCTCAACATACAACCGCCCATCAATTTGTGTGTTATCTAAAATTTTGCTAAGATCCTTGTACAACGATTGATAGTCTATTTGTATGGTATTTCATGTATGCAGGCATAATACTCGAGCTCTCAAAAAATCAATCAAGACATGAAAACGAAGATGAGTTTTGTGCAATTGGCAAAGTAGTGCGGAGTCTATGAATACCCAAGCTCGCATCCTAGATGTCTGTGTGATAATTATAAATGAGCATTCTATAGTGAATAATCTAATATCATGATAATAAAGAACAAAATTAATTAGCAAGTTCGTAGGTCATGGCTATGAGTCGTATAGTTATTGATATAAAAAAGATGGCATCACCTTTTTTTTTAATCAATATATATGCATAATGTGCATATTATCTTGTATGACATCTTTTATTTTTAAAAATAAATTTTAAAATCATTAATTAATTTAGAATACCTGCTGTTGGGGTATGCCCTTAAGGCTAATGTTTGAGGCCTTGAGATAATTTCAGTATCATGTATAAACTATGTTTTATAAAGGCAATTGCTGTTATTCAGATTGTTACATTATCTGCTGTTGTATGTATACTTCTGAATAATGTCTCATTGGTGTTTCAGCTTGGCTGACATGCAGTATTGTCCTTAGTCGAGATATCTTGGTGAACATGAGACAGCCTTGATATGATTGAGACTAATATGTGTTCTAATCTTATAGGATGCTTCGAGCATGGAATAAGATTTAGACGCATAGGTGCATTGGATGTACTGGACTGACCCTACTTAGGATATTCAGTTTTTGTCACAATGTGAATAATCCTTATAAACTAGCAAGTGGTATACTCCCTCTGACTGGAGATCACTTGTGTTTCTAAATGATGATTGGCATTGTTTTGAGGTAGTTCAATATCATTTGAAACATAATGGTTAAGGATTATCTTGGATGGTGGGCATGACTCATGTTAGGACACTGGTGATAGATATAGGATTGCCTCTCCTAGTTGGAGTGTGATGTTCTAAAGGGTCCCCTGGATGAGATGGTTGAGAAAGTGTATGGCCATACCCAGATGACTATGTTCATCTGATCTAACCATTCTCATCATGTTGGAATTACAGGCTTGACAGGCTTGTCCAATGAGAACGTCCAGTGGCAAAGGGAACATGTATGCCGAGTGAATTGGATTCACACTTGTGCTATGGTTTGGGTGTAGTCTTGGAAGACTTTTTCCTTCATATCGGGAGACAGTGATGTGTTGCTAGATACCCCTCTCTGATCGTGATAACGTAAGTTATCGTTACCGACATTGAAGGAAACCCTTAGGGTCGCACAATTTGATGATATGGCTTACTTATGTCAGATCGTGTGGACTGAATTGTTCTGGTTCAGTTTAAAGGAATTTAAACTTTGATTGGAAGTGAGATCTGGTCTGATCATGTTTGATTGATTAGGGCTTGAGATCGGTAAGCTTCGATCGAGAGAATTGATGCTTGATCATAGAGATCAAGAGGGTCGAGAGATGTGTGGTTAGATCTTGAACCATTTGGTTCAAAGAGATCAAGACCATGGTGGGTTCGGTTTGGTCTTTGAACCAAATAGAATTGAACCGGTTCACTTGGTGAACGCATGGTTCAATTGAGAGAGGAGTTATCGATGGCTTCAAGTGGAGTTAAACATGGAGTTATGCACTTACTATTTTTGGAAGCCGTTTTCTTTGAGAAAACGCCCCCATGTTCGAACGCCTATCTCTCTCTCTCGCCCCCTCTCCTCTCGTGTGGATGATCTTCACGACAAGAGGTAGTTCGGCCAGCAAAGAGGAAAAAGACATCTCCTCATACACAATCTAGGACTCCTTAGATCTTTGCTAGCACAAGGAATACAAGGAAGAAGTCATCATCTTCTTGTGTGCGATTTCCTTTGGAGAAGAGCCGCTCGCCCTTTCTTCTTCCAAGTCGCCACTCAATCAATGGCAATGGTAACGCATCATTTTATCCTTTTATGGTTGCTCATATTATCTTGCCTCTCGATCCTATCAAACCTAGTTTTTCGCCTATGCAAGATCTTATAGATGCGCATGTGTACTAGGGTTTGACTTTCAATTGGTATCAGAGCTAGGGTATTTTGGCTTGATATATATGATCGCCATCTTGTTGTGATCCATGTTTGTTTTATGCGTTGGATAGATCTTCATGATGTCATGCGAAAATACATGCTATATGTTAGATGTATTTTGTTTACATTTAAGTTTGCGCATGTAATGTTTGTTTGCGCTCTTCATGATAGTTTTCAACCAAAATATTATCATGCGCGCCCCCTCATTTAGATCTATCTAAGCGCCTGCTTTAAACTCTTAGATGGGTTAACAGGGTTGAAGTCATTAGTCAAGTCTGGACCCAACAGCCTAATCAGACCATCTGACAGCCTAGATGGGTCGGCTAGATAGCACCTGTGCGCAAGCAAAACAGGTGGCTATAGGTCGACTGCAGAAGGGCGTGTAGCGATGTCTGATTGAGGCGCCTAGTGAACGATCATGATTAAGGCCCGGGGTCACACCCGCTTGCCAAAAAATCATGTGGGACGTTCAGCCCTTAAGGCATGCATAGTTGACCACTAGGTCGACACAAGTCAGTTATGACTGGGTGCATGCAAGGGCAGTGGGTCTGACTTGGTCTGATGAGTGGATACCTGCTAATGGACCGTTGTAAGGTAGTAGGGCACATAAGGAAATAAAATTGATACAATGGGTTTTTCTTTTTTTTTCAAAAAATTTTATTTTCTGATTGGATCACATGTATGCATGTTTAACATGATTGGGTGTTTATTTAATCTTATGTGGGTTGCCCTTATTTTGTGTGCTGTGCTGGGGCCTGCGAGCCTGGAATTAATTTATAAATTTTGCTGTGATCTACGAATCACACTTTAATTTATGAAAATGTATAATTGACCTGCGTGTCAAATCGTGTCTAGATAGATTAAAATGTAATTTAATCAGACATGAGCACAGAGCACACATGGCAGAGGCGCTTGCAATCAGTGGCTTCACCAGGTGGGAGGTCTAGAGTTCGACTCTAGAATAGGCGCATACTGCCTGCAGGGCGCTTTGGCCCGAGCTGGGCCAGATGAAATGTAAAAGACCCATAAAGAGCTCACGTGAAGACTTTTGTAAAACTAGGGTTTTACTTAGGCTTTTATGGGCGTTTACCACATAAGATAATTGTGCTTTCTATTTACTGTTTTAAGTAATATTAGCACATGAATGTTTATATTCTTCTGCTATCACTATAGAATTTGCATGATAGTAAGAAGATAAAAGGACCGTTAAAATCCAACGACCATATCAAGCTTGATTGCCTTCTGACGCGAAACCTCACTGTTCTGACTATCGTTGGGGCCGTGTTGTACCCACTCAGTGGGCACGCCTAGCTATCTTCAGACGGTGTGCGATTACATCTACATGCTACAGAGAAGGGATTTATCTTTTCTCGTTGCTCAGCATAGCATGTGATGGTCCAGGGAGTAGGTCAGGTCAGCTTGACCATATAGGCTACATATTGAGCATATGATAGCTGTATGGAGGCAGCCATCTGAGGAATCAGAGACTGTGTTGTACCAACTCAGTTGGCACAGTCTTCTGGATTGCTTAGATGAAGGGGAATCGCACGGGTTGGCGATTGGCATGGATGACCTACCGGTGATTAGTGCTTAAACTCTCTGTGTATCTTATCTCGCCTGAGCGGGACGCGGAGATCAAGTATGAAATCTGGATCCCATCTCACTAAAAGAGTTTCACTCTTTCGGGCTGTTTTATTGGATTTTCAGTCAGATAAAATAGTGAGAAAAGAATCACTCTTAAGTCCTGGAATGATTCTAACATGGATACTGACCTTGTTGTTCTTGCTATGTTGTAGATTCCTGCAGCAACGAACACCACAGGGCTCAATTTGCGATCCATATTGGAAAAGGAGAAGTTTACTGGGCCAAACTTCTCAGACTGGTGCAGACAGCTTAAGATTATTCTTAAAGCTGAGAGGAAGCTGTATGTCCTTGAGTCGGCAATACCGGCTCAACCCGCTGCGAACGCCACAAGAGCGGTTCGGGATGCTTATGAGAAGCATGTCAGTGATAGTACTGATGTCGCTTGCCTTATGCTTGCGTCAATGACGCCCGACTATAGCATCAGCATGAGGATTTGTCTGCTATTGATATTATAGCAAATCTCAAGATGCTGTATGCTGCACAGGCAAGGACTGAACGCTATAACTTGACAAAACTTTTCTTTCATAGCAAACTGACTGAAGGGAGTCCAGTGGGAGCTCACGTACTCAAGATGATTGGGTACAAGGAGGCTCTAGAGAAACTGGGACACACCATCAATCAGGAACTTGTTGTGGACATTATCCTGTAGTCTCTCCCGGCTTCTTTCGATTCGTTCATCATTAATTTTAATATGAACAAGATCGACTGTACTCCGGCAGAGTTACTGAACATGCTCTGCACCACAGAGCAGACTCTTGAGAAGGGAAAGCCTTCATCCTCTGTCTTGATGGTTCCTTCACGGAACAAGAGGAAGGGGAAGAAGGGAAAAACCCCTATCAAGAGCTACAACAAGGCTTTGAAACAAAAGATGAAGTGGTCAAAGGACAACAGATGCTTCCATTGTGGCCAGCTGGGTCACTGGAAGAAGGACTGTAAAGTTCTCCAAGGAGAGAAGAAGGGAAGCAACCCTTTCACTTCTGGCTCAGGTATTTACGTGACTGAAGTCATGGTAGCTTCTTCTATTTCATGGGTGTTGGACACTGCATGTGGAGTTCACATTTGTTCAAATGTGCAGGAACTCAAGAGAAGAAGATAGGTGGGACAGCATGAGGTGGACCTACGAGTTGGAAACGGAGCACGGGTTGCTGCTGTTGCTGTAGGACAATATAACATCTCTTTACCATCTGGTTTTGTATTAGAACTTGACAATTGTTATTTTGTGCCAAGCATAACTAAGAATATTATCTCTATTCCTGCTCTTGTCAGGAAAGGTTTCTCTTTTGAATGCAAAACTTTACAGTGTTGTATTTCATATGATAATATTGTTTATGCAACTGGGTCGATTAACAATGGGTTATACATGTTGGACATGGAATGTTCTGTACAGCAAATTGATAATAAGAAAGCCAAGTATGCTGATGACAGCACCTTGCTATGGCATAGTCGTTTAGGCCATATTAACAAGAAACGCATTAAGCGGTTGCATGACTATGGACTGCTGGGATCATTCTCCTATGAGGAGCTTGATACATGCAAAGCTTGTTTAATGGGTAAAATGACGAAGACTCCTTTTACTAATAAAGGTGAAAGGACTTCAGGTTTACTTGACCTTATTCACAGTGATGTGTGTGGGCCGTTTAGTAAACATGCCAGAGGTGGCTATTCATACTTCATTACTTTTACTGATGATTTCAGTAGGTATGGTTATGTCTATTTAATGAGACATAAGAGTGAATCTTTTGACAAGTTCAAAGAATTCAAAAATGAAGTACAAAATCAGTTAGGCCGAAATATCAAGGCACTTCGATCAGATCGAGGTGGTGAATACTTGAGTCATGAGTTTACTGACTATCTAAAGGAGTGTGGGATCATTTCACAGCTCACTCCCCCAGGAACACCGCAATGGAATGGTGTGTTCGAGAGAGAAATAGAACCTTATTGGATATGGTTCGTTCTATGATGAGTCAGGCCACTCTACCTTACTCCTTTTGGGGATTTGCACTGGAAACAGCTAGAAAAGTACTAAACCGAGTGCCATCCAAGGCCGTTTCAAAGACACCATTTGACTTATGGTATGGGAAACAGCCGAGCTTAACATTTATTAAAATCTGGGGTTGCGAGGCTTATGTCAAAAAGCTCGCCTCTGGGAAACTGGAGAGCAGATCTAATAAATGTATCTTTGTCGGTTACCCTAAAGAAACTAAGGGTTATTATTTCTACGATCCCAAAGAGAACAAAGTATTTGTTGCTCGAACGGCCATTTTTCTTGAGAAGGAATTTCTTCTGCAAGAGGCCAGTGGGAGAGAAATAAAGCTGGATGAAAATCCAGAAGAGGGACAAAGTAGTCAAGCTCAGTTGGATGAGCCTGAGCAAATAGAACAGGTTAATGTTCAACCTGAGGCTCAGATATCACGGGAACCGCGTAGATCGGGAAGGATTCGTCGTCAGCCTGAGCGCTATGACGGAGTCTACATCATTAATGATGAACCCCTCACTTATGCGGATGCGGTCAGTGGACCGGAATCAGCAAGTTGGCTTGAAGCTATGCGAGCCGAGATGGACTCCATGTCAGATAACCAAGTCTGGGATTTGGTTGATCCGCCTCCGGGAGTAATCCCTATAGGCTGTAAGTGGATCTTCAAAAGGAAGACAGACATGGATGGTAACGTAGTTACCTATAAGGGCAGGCTAGTTGCGAAAGGTTTCAAACAAATCTACGGGGTAGATTATGATGAAACTTTCTCTCCTGTAGCCATGTTCAAATCCATCCGAATTATTCTCGCGATAGCAGCATATTATGATTATGACATCTGGCAAATGGATGTGAAGACCGCTTTCCTTAATGGAAAACTGGAAGAGGATGTGTATATTGTTGGGGTATGCCCTTAAGGCTAATGTTTGAGGCCTTGGGATTGTATTAGTATCATGTAATAAACTCTTAAGTTTATAAAGGCATGGTTATTATTCAGGTTGTTACCTTGTCTGCTGTAATAAGTGTACTTCTGAATACTGTCTCAAAGCTGTTCAGCTAGGCTGACAGGCTATATGTCCTTAGTCGAGATATCTTGGTGAACATGAGACAGCCTTGATATGATTGAGACTAATATGAGTGCTAATCTTATAGGATGCTTCGAGCATGGAATAAGACGTAGACTCATGGGTACATTGGATGTACTGGACAGACCCTACTGGGATATTCCATTGCTTGTCACAATGTGAATGATCCTTGTAAGCAGCAAGTGGCACATGTCCTCTGACTTGAGATCACTTGTGTTTCTGAATGATGATTGTCATTGTCTTGAGGTAGTTCAATATCATTTGAAACATAATGATTATAGACTATCTTGGATGGTGAGCTTGAATCAGGTTAGGGCACTAGTGATAGACATAGGATTGCCGTCTCCTTGTTTAAGGAGTGTAGTGTTCTAAGGGCCCCCCTATATGAGATGATTGAGATAGTGTATGGCCATACCCAGATGACTATGTGCATCTGATCTAATCATGCTCATCGTATTGGAGTTACAAGCTTGACCCGCTTGTCCAATAAGAACATCCAGTGGCAAAGGACACATGTATGCCTTGTGAATTGAGTCACACTTGTGCTATGGTTTGGGAGTAGTCTTGGAAGACTCTTTCCTTTATATCGGGAGACAGTGATGTGTTGCTAGATACCCCTCACTGATCGTGATAACGTAAGTTATCGTTACCGACATTTAAAGGAAACCCTCAGGGTCGCACAATTTGGTGATATGGCTTCCTTAAGTCAGATCGTGTGGACTGAATTGTTTTGGTTCAGTTTAAAGAGATTTAATCTCTGATTGTAAGTGAGATCTGGTCTGATCATGTTTGATTGATTAGAGCTTTAGATCGGTAAGCTTCGATCGAGAGAGATGATGCTAGATCGATGCGATCAGAAGCGTCAGATGATGAATGGTCAGATCTAGGACCTTGGGGTCTAATTTGATCTAGACTTAATTTATGGGCTGATTTGGTTTCGCTATTGAACCAAGGATATTGAACCGGCTCATGGGTTGAGCGCTTGGTTCAAGAGGGAGAAGAGGTTGCGTTTGGTTCATGGAAACATGAACGCCAACTCTTAATCGTTGCCAATTTTGGAAAGTTCCAAAAGCATAACGCATATGCGTTCATGGCTTGATGTCTCTCTAATGCTTTTCGGTTTTGTTTCTTGGACGTGGTTTTGGAACGGCTTGCTCGTGTGGAAGGCATCGTTCTTGCGCCAAGGAAGAAGAGCTCTCGAAAAGAAGGAAGCCCTTTTCATCTAATCTCCTACACACGATTGGAAAAGCTTGGCAATCTTGCTAGCACAAGAGTTGCGCAAGGAGGAAGCTTTCATCCCTTGTGTGTGATTTCTTTGGAGAAGATCCCTTCGATCTTTCTTCTTCCAAGCCGCACCTTCCCATGGCCATGGTAATGAATCTCTCACTTGTTATTCAAGTTGATTATATGAAAGTATAGAATGCGATCTTATGTGGAAACCCTAATTCCGCTGCTATGAGAAAGAAACATATGACTTGCGCCCCCCTCATGAAAGGGGTTCTTCTCACAATAGGTTTTGCGCTCCCCTCCTGAAAGGGTTCCATCAATTGGTATCAGAGCCAATCTATACTTTTTCATATGATTGCTTGCGGTTCTAATGAGTAGATCATCATGTTTGATCCATGAATATGTTGAATAGATCTAAAGGTGATTGCTCACATGCCGAAACCTACATGCTAGTTTAGAACTTAGATGTATGTTTCTTCATGAGTTGCGCAAGATGTATGTTTCTTCATGAGTTGCGCATGTTGTTGTGTTGGCGCATGATAAGTATGTTGAATGGTTGAATGATATTTCATCAAATCTTATACCTACTTGCGCGCAAACATTTAGATCTATATGCATCTACTATAAACCCTTAGATGGGTTGATGGGGCTGAAGTCACCTCTAGGTTAGATCCATTAGTCTGATCAGACCATCTGACAGCTCAGATGGGTTAACCTGATAGCACCTATGCGCAAGCACAAGGTGGCTATAGGTTGACTGCATCTAGGGCGTGTAGCGAGGTCTGGTTGAGACACTACTGAACACACTTGAGTTAGGCCCGGGGTCACACCCGCTTGCCAAAACTCATGGGGGTAGTTCAGCCCTTGGCGCATGCATGGTTGACCATTAGGTCAACTCGGGTCAGTTAGGACTCGGTGCATGCAAGGGCAAAGGATCTAACTAGATGGATGAGTGGATCCCCATCAATGCACCATTGTAAGGTTATAGGGCTCATAAGGAAATTAAAATTGATGCCATGGGGTTTTCAAAACTTTTAATTTCAAGATGATTGGATCACATGTTGATTGAACCATATGCTTGTCTATTTAGTCTTATGTGGGTTGCCCAATTGTGTGCTGTGCTGGGGCCTGCGTGCCTGGACTTAAAAAAATTGTAAATTAATTTGTGATCTGCGAATCACATTGTACTTAATTTATAATATGTTGTTGACCTGCGAGTCAATCTTGTCTAGATAGATCAAATGTACTTTGATTAGACAAGAACAAAGGCACACATCCAAGAGGGGCATTCACCTGGTGGTGCACCTGTGGTGCTCTTGGCGCTAGGGCACTGGGTTGGACCAGATGAGATGCAATGAAGCTCAAGTGAAGACTTAAGTAATATTAAGGTCTTACTAGGGTTCATGGGCTTTTACCACATAAGATCATGCTTTCTACTTATTGCTAATAATTAGAATTGCATATTTATGTTTATCTTCTGCTATAGCCATAGGACATGCCTGATAGTAAGAAGATAAAAGACCGTTAAAATCCAACGCTAACATATCAAGCTCGTAAGCCTTCTGACGCGAAACCTCACCTTTCTGACTATCGTTGGAGCCGTGTTGAACCCACTCAGTGGGCACGTCCATCTATCTTCAGACGGTGCTGGATTTCACCTGCGTGTTACAGAGTTGGGATTTATCCCCTCTCGTTGCTCAGCATAGCACGTGGTGGTCCAGGGAGTAGGTCAGGTCAGCTTGACCATGTAGACTACATATGTGGCGCATATGGTAGCACATGGAGGCAGCCATCTCTGGGATCAGAGACTGTGTTGTACCAACTCAGTTGGCACAGTCTGCTGGATTGCCAAGATGAAGGGGAATCGCACGGGTTGGCGATTGGCTGGGAGAGCCTACCAGAAACTAGTGCTTGTCATCTCTGTGCATCTTATCTCGCCTGAGCGGGACGCGGAGACCAAGTATGAACTCTGGATCCCATCTCACTAAAAGAGTGTTACTCTTTCGGACTGTTTACTGGATTTTTCAGTCAGACAAAATAGTGAGAAAAGAATCTTTCTTAAAGTCCTGGATTGATTCTGAAACATTGATACTAACCTTGCTGTTCTTGCTTGTTGTAGATTCCTGCAGCAACGAACACCATGAGCTTCAATGTGCGATCCCTACTGGAAAGGGAGAAGTTTGCTGGGCCGAACTTCTCTGACTGGTTCGGACACCTTAAGATCGTTCTTAAGGCAGAGAGGAAACTGTATGTCCTCGAGACGGCGATACCGCCGCAGCCCGCTCCGAACGCCGCAAGGGCGGTTCGGGATGCCTATGAAAAGCACGTCAATGATAGCATTGATGTCGCTTGCCTGATGCTAGCGTCTATGACGCCACCGCTGCAGCGTCAGCATGAGGATATGTCGGCTATAGAAATTATAGCGAACCTCAAGATGCTGTATGCTGCACAGGCGAGGACAGAACGCTATAATCTGACAAAGCTCTTCTTTCAGAGCAAACTGGCTGAGGGGAGCCCAGTGGGAGCTCACGTGCTCAAGATGATTGGGCACAAGGAGGCTCTGGAGAAACTGGGGCATACCGTCAACCAGGAGCTTGCTGTAGATATTATTCTGCAGTCTCTTCCGCCTTCTTTCGATGCGTTCATCATTAACTTTAATATGAACAAAATCGATTGTACGCCGGCAGAGCTGCTGAATATGCTCTTGACTACTGAGGAAACTCTGAAGGGCAAGCCTTCAACCTCTGTCTTAATGGTTCCTTTTAGGAACAAGAAGAAGGGGAAGAAGGGCAAGGCCCCTGTCAAGAATTACAGCAAGGCCCTGAAACAGAAGGTGAAGCGGTCGAAGGACAACAGGTGTTTCCACTGTGGCCAGCTGGGTCACTGGAAAAAGGACTGTAAAGCGCTCCAAGGAGATAAGAGGGGAAGCATCGCTTCTGGCTCAGGTATATATGTGACGGAAGTCATGGTTTCATCTTCTTCTATATCATGGGTGTTGGACACTGCATGTGGAGTTCACATTTGTTCAAATGTGCAGGAACTCAAGAGAAGAAGGCAGGTGGGACAGCATGAGGTAGACCTACGCGTTGGAAACGGGGCACGGGTTGCTGCGGTTGCTGTAGGAGACTATTTCATTACTTTACCATCTGGCATTGTATTAGAATTAAACAATTGTTATTTTGTACCCAGTATTACCAAGAATATTATCTCTATTCCTGCTCTTGTCAGGAAAGGATTTGCCTTTGAATGCAAGATTTCAAAGTGTATTTTGACTTATGATAATATTGTGTATGCCACTGGTTCAATTAACAATGGGTTATTCATGTTGGACATGGAATATTCTATACAAAACATTGATAATAAGAAAGCCAAGTATGCTGATGACAGCACCTTGCTATGGCATAGTCATTTAGGCCATATAAACGAGAAGCGCATTAAGCGGTTGCATGAACATGGACTGCTGGGATCATTCTCCTATGAGGAGATTGATACATGCAAAGCTTGTTTGATGGGTAAAATGACGAAGTCTCCTTTTCCTCACAAAGGTCAGAGGACTTCAGGTTTACTTGACCTTATACACAGTGATGTGTGTGGGCCATTTAGTAAACATGCCAAAGGTGGCTATCAGTACTTCATTACCTTTACTGATGATTTCAGTAGGTATGGGTATGTCTATTTGATGAGACATAAAAGTGAATCTTTTGACAAGTTCAAAGAGTTCAAAAATGAAGTACAAAATCAGTTAGGCAGAAATATCAAGGCACTTCGTTCTGATCGAGGTGGTGAATACCTAAGTCATGCATTTACTGACTATCTGAAAGAGTGTGGGATTATCTCACAGCTCACTCCGCCAGGAACACCGCAATGGAATGGTGTGTCCGAGAGGAGAAATAGAACGTTACTTGATATGGTTCGTTCTATGATGAGTCAGGCTACTCTTCCATACTCCTTTTGGGGTTTTGCACTGGAAACAGCTGCAAAGGTACTAAACCGAGTGCCATCCAAGGCAGTTTCAAAGACGCCATATGAGTTATGGTACGGAAAACAGCCTAGCTTGACGTTTATCAGGATCTGGGGTTGCGAGGCTTATGTCAAAAAGCTCGCCTCTGGGAAACTAGAGAGCAGATCTGATAAATGTATCTTTGTCGGTTACCCTAAGGAAACTAAGGGTTATTATTTCTACGATCCCAAAGAGAACAAGATATTTGTTGCTCGGACGGCCATATTTCTTGAGAAGGAGTTTCTTCTGCAAGAGGCCAGTGGGAGAGAAATAAAGCTGGATGAGATTCCAGAGGAAGGACAAAGTAGTCAGGCAGAGTTGGATGTGCCTGAGCCAGTAGATCAGGTTACTGAACAACCTGAGGCTCAGATATCACGGGAACCGCGAAGATCGGGTAGGATCCGTCGACAGCCTGAGCGCTATGACGGAGTCTACATCATTGATAATGATGAACCCCTAACTTATGCGGATGCGGTCAGTGGACCGGAGTCAGCTAGATGGCTTGATGCTATGCGAGCCGAGATGGACTCCATGTCAGATAACCAAGTCTGGGATTTGGTTGATCCGCCTCCGGGAGTAATCCCTATAGGCTGTAAATGGATCTTCAAGAAGAAGATTGACATGGATGGTAACATGGTTACCTATAAAGGCAGGCTAGTTGCGAAAGGTTTCAAACAAATCTACGGGATAGATTATGATGAAACTTTCTCTCCTGTAGCCATGTTTAAGTCTATTCGGATTCTTTTCGCGATAGCTGCATATTACGATTATGAGATCTGGCAGATGGATGTGAAAACAGCTTTCCTTAATGGAAATCTGGATGAGGATGTGTATATGACACAACCGGAAGGTTTCAACAATCCAGGAGATCGTCATAAAATATGCAAGTTAAAGAAGTCCATATATGGACTTAAACAAGCATCAAGAAGCTGGAATATTCGTTTTGATGAATCAATCTCTGAGTTTGGTTTCATCAAGAACGAAGATGACCCGTGTGTATATAAGAGGTTTAGTGGGAGCGTAATTACATTCCTAATCCTCTACGTCGATGATATCTTAATCATTGGAAATGATATTCCTGAATTGCATGCTGTTAAGGCATGGTTAGGAAAATGTTTCCAGATGAAAGATTTAGGAGAAGCAGCCTATGTACTAGGTGTGAAGATCTACAGGGATAGATCTAAAAGGCTTCTCGGGCTGTGCCAGAGTACTTACATCGATAAGGTCCTGGAGAGATTCCATTTAGAGAATTCTAAACGTGGATATCTTCCAGTCAGACATGGTCTGAATCTTTCGAAGAGTCAGTGTCCACAAACACAGACTGAGAAAGATGAAATGGACAATACGCCTTATGCTTCGGCTATTGGGTCCATTATGTATGCGATGTTGTGTACTCGCCCAGACGTCGCTTACGGGTTAAGCGTGACCAGTCGATTCCAAAGTAATCCAGGTTTGGCGCACTGGATTGCGGTCAAGAACATTTTAAAATATCTGCGGAGGACCAAAGATATGTTCTTGATATATGGTGGTCAGGAAGAACTCAGTATAGAGGGATATACTGACGCTTCGTTCCAGTCGGACCAGGATGATTTCCGATCGCAATCAGGCTATGTTTTTAGCTTGAATGGTGGAGCAGTGGTGTGGAAGAGTTTCAAACAGTCAACTGTTGCTGATTCCACAACAGAAGCCGAGTATGTTGCAGCCTCGGAAGCATCTAAGGAGGCAGTGTGGATTCGTAAGTTCGTGAGAGAACTTGGTGTCGTTCCTTCGAGTGCAGATCCTTTGGTTATCTTCTGTGATAACACTGGAGCCATCGCACAAGCAAAGGAACCGCGGTCGCACCAGAAGTCCAAGCACATACAGAGACGGTTTCACTTGATCCGGGAGATCATTGATCGAGGCGAGATCAAAATATGCAAGGTTCATACAGATGACAATCTGGCAGACCCACTTACCAAGCCTCTGGCGCAGCAGAAGCATGTGAAGCACTGTAATAATATGGGTTTGAGATTTCTCAACCATTAGATTAAGTGCAAGTGGGAGATTGTTGGGGTATGCCCTTAAGGCTAATGTTTGAGGCCTTGGGATTGTATTAGTATCATGTAATAAACTCTTAAGTTTATAAAGGCATGGTTATTATTCAGGTTGTTACCTTGTCTGCTGTAATAAGTGTACTTCTGAATACTGTCTCAAAGCTGTTCAGCTAGGCTGACAGGCTATATGTCCTTAGTCGAGATATCTTGGTGAACATGAGACAGCCTTGATATGATTGAGACTAATATGAGTGCTAATCTTATAGGATGCTTCGAGCATGGAATAAGACGTAGACTCATGGGTACATTGGATGTACTGGACAGACCCTACTGGGATATTCCATTGCTTGTCACAATGTGAATGATCCTTGTAAGCAGCAAGTGGCACATGTCCTCTGACTTGAGATCACTTGTGTTTCTGAATGATGATTGTCATTGTCTTGAGGTAGTTCAATATCATTTGAAACATAATGATTATAGACTATCTTGGATGGTGAGCTTGAATCAGGTTAGGGCACTAGTGATAGACATAGGATTGCCGTCTCCTTGTTTAAGGAGTGTAGTGTTCTAAGGGCCCCCCTATATGAGATGATTGAGATAGTGTATGGCCATACCCAGATGACTATGTGCATCTGATCTAATCATGCTCATCGTATTGGAGTTACAAGCTTGACCCGCTTGTCCAATAAGAACATCCAGTGGCAAAGGACACATGTATGCCTTGTGAATTGAGTCACACTTGTGCTATGGTTTGGGAGTAGTCTTGGAAGACTCTTTCCTTTATATCGGGAGACAGTGATGTGTTGCTAGATACCCCTCACTGATCGTGATAACGTAAGTTATCGTTACCGACATTTAAAGGAAACCCTCAGGGTCGCACAATTTGGTGATATGGCTTCCTTAAGTCAGATCGTGTGGACTGAATTGTTTTGGTTCAGTTTAAAGAGATTTAATCTCTGATTGTAAGTGAGATCTGGTCTGATCATGTTTGATTGATTAGAGCTTTAGATCGGTAAGCTTCGATCGAGAGAGATGATGCTAGATCGATGCGATCAGAAGCGTCAGATGATGAATGGTCAGATCTAGGACCTTGGGGTCTAATTTGATCTAGACTTAATTTATGGGCTGATTTGGTTTCGCTATTGAACCAAGGATATTGAACCGGCTCATGGGTTGAGCGCTTGGTTCAAGAGGGAGAAGAGGTTGCGTTTGGTTCATGGAAACATGAACGCCAACTCTTAATCGTTGCCAATTTTGGAAAGTTCCAAAAGCATAACGCATATGCGTTCATGGCTTGATGTCTCTCTAATGCTTTTCGGTTTTGTTTCTTGGACGTGGTTTTGGAACGGCTTGCTCGTGTGGAAGGCATCGTTCTTGCGCCAAGGAAGAAGAGCTCTCGAAAAGAAGGAAGCCCTTTTCATCTAATCTCCTACACACGGTTGGAAAAGCTTGGCAATCTTGCTAGCACAAGAGTTGCGCAAGGAGGAAGCTTTCATCCCTTGTGTGTGATTTCTTTGGAGAAGATCCCTTCGATCTTTCTTCTTCCAAGCCGCACCTTCCCATGGCCATGGTAATGAATCTCTCACTTGTTATTCAAGTTGATTATATGAAAGTATAGAATGCGATCTTATGTGGAAACCCTAATTCCGCTGCTATGAGAAAGAAACATATGACTTGCGCCCCCCTCATGAAAGGGGTTCTTCTCACAATAGGTTTTGCGCTCCCCTCCTGAAAGGGTTCCATCATATATGACACAGCCTGAAGGTTTCATCAATCCATCAGAACGTCATAAAATATGAAAATTAAAGAAGTCCATTTATGGACTTAAACAAGCATCAAGAAGCTGGAATATTCGTTTTGATGAATCAGTCTGTGAATTTGGTTTCATCAAAAATGAAGATGACCCGTGTGTGTATAAAAGGTTTAGTGGGAGCGTGATTACTTTCTTAGTCCTCTACGTCGATGATATCTTGATCATTGGAAACGATGTTCCTGAACTGCATGCAGTCAAAGCATGGTTAAGAAAATGTTTCTAGATGAAAGATTTAGGAGAAGCAGCCTATGTACTAGGTGTGAAGATCTATAGAGATAGATCTAATAGGCTTCTCGGGCTGTGCCAGAGTACTTACATCGATAAGGTCCTGGAGAGATTTCATTTAGAAAATTCTAAAAGAGGATATCTTCCAGTCAGACATGGTCTGAATCTTTCAAAGAGCCAGTGTCCTCAAACACAGTCTGAGAAAGATGAGATGGACAATATGCCTTATGCTTCGGCTATTGGGTCCATCATGTATGCGATGTTGTGTACTCGCCCAGACGTCGCTTATGGGTTAAGCGTGACCAGTCGGTTCCAAAGTAATCCAGGGAAGGCACACTGGATTGCGGTCAAGAACATTTTGAAATATCTTCGGAGAACCAAAGATATGTTCTTAATATATGGAGGTCAGGAAGAACTCAGTATTGAAGGATATACTGACGCTTCGTTCCAATCTGACCAAGATGATTTCCGATCGCAATCAGGCTACGTTTTTAGCTTGAATGGAGGAGCAGTGGTGTGGAAGAGTTTCAAACAATCAATTGTTGCTGATTCCACAACAGAAGCCGAGTATGTTGCAACCTCAGAAGCATCAAAGGAGGCAGTATGGATTCGTAAATTCATACAAGAACTTGCTGTTGTTCCTTCGAGTGCAGATCCACTGGTTATCTTCTGTGATAACACTGGAGCGATTGCACAAGCAAAGGAACCGCGGTCACACCAGAAGTCCAAGCACATACAGAGAAGGTTTCATTTGATCCGTGAGATCATAGATCGAGGAGAGATCAAGATCTGCAAGGTTCATACAGATGACAATCTAGCTGACCCGCTTACAAAGCCTCTGGCGTAGCAGAAGCATGAAAAGCAATAATATGGGATTGAGATTCCTCAACCATTAGTTTAAGTGCAAGTGGGAGATTGTTGGGGTATGCCCTTAAGGCTAATGTTTGAGGCCTTGAGATAATTTCAGTATCATGTATAAACTATGTTTTATAAAGGCAATTGTTGTTATTCAGATTGTTACATTATCTGCTGTTGTATGTATACTTCTGAATAATGTCTCATTGGTGTTTCAGCTTGGCTGACATGCAGTATTGTCCTTAGTCGAGATATCTTGGTGAACATGAGATAGCCTTGATATGATTGAGACTAATATGTGTTCTAATCTTATAGGATGCTTCGAGCATGGAATAAGATTTAGACGCATAGGTGCATTGGATGTACTGGACTGACCCTACTTAGGATATTCAGTTTTTGTCACAATGTGAATAATCCTTATAAACTAGCAAGTGGTATACTCCCTCTGACTTGAGATCACTTGTGTTTCTAAATGATGATTGGCATTGTTTTGAGGTAGTTCAATATCATTTGAAACATAATGGTTAAGGATTATCTTGGATGGTGGGCATGACTCATGTTAGGACACTAGTGATAGATATAGGATTGCCTCTCCTAGTTGGAGTGTGATGTTCTAAAGGGCCCCCTGGATGAGATGGTTGAGAAAGTGTATGGCCATACCCAGATGACTATGTTCATCTGATCTAACCATTCTCATCATGTTGGAATTACAGGCTTGACAGGCTTGTCTAAGGAGAACGTCCAGTGGCAAAGGGAACATGTATGCCGAGTGAATTGGATTCACACTTGTGCTATGGTTTGGTTGTAGTCTTGGAAGACTTTTTCCTTCATATCGGGAGACAGTGATGTGTTGCTAGATACCCCTCTCTGATCGTGATAACGTAAGTTATCGTTACCCACATTGAAGGAAACCCTTAGGGTCGCACAATTTGATGATATGGCTTACTTATGTCAGATCGTGTGGACTGAATTGTTCTGGTTCAGTTTAAAAGAATTTAAACTCTGATTGGAAGTGAGATCTGGTCTGATCATGTTTGATTGATTAGGGCTTGAGATCGGTAAGCTTCGATCGAGAGAATTGATGCTTGATCATAGAGATCAAGAGGGTCGAGAGATGTGTGGTTAGATCTTGAACCATTTGGTTCAAAGAGATCAAGACCATGGTGGGTTCAGTTTGGTCTTTGAACCAAATAGAATTGAACCGGTTCACTTGGTGAACGCATGGTTCAATTGAGAGAGGAGTTATCGATGGCTTCAAGTGGAGTTAAACATGGAGTTATGCACTTACTATTTTTGGAAGCCGTTTTCTTTGAGAAAACGCCCCCATGTTCGAACGCCTATCTCTCTCTCTCGCCCCCTCTCCTCTCGTGTGGATGATCTTCACGACAAGAGGTAGTTCGGCCAGCAAAGAGGAAAAAGACATCTCCTCATACACGATCTAGGACTCCTTGGATCTTTGCTAGCACAAGGAATACAAGGAAGAAGTCATCATCTTCTTGTGTGCGATTTCCTTTGGAGAAGAGCCGCTCGCCCTTTCTTCTTCCAAGTCGCCACTCAATCAATGGCAATGGTAACGCATCATTTTATCCTTTTATGGTTGCTCATATTATCTTGCCTCTCGATCCTATCAAACCTAGTTTTTAGCCTATGCAAGATCTTATAGATGCGCATGTGTACTAGGGTTTGACTTTCACCTGCTACCAGTAAAAATAATTTATTTTTCATTTTACAAGAGAATACAAAATAATATTTAACGAATAAAGAAGAATTACTACATTCATGAAAAGAATATCCAATAAAAATATTATCAACTTGAAGTTTCAAAAGAATGTATTTTAGTATCCCATAGCACAAATGACTACCAAATAGGACGTTAGACTTGTACAAGAATAAAAGATTCTGCACCGTTTAGAAATAGTTACCTGGACGGGGTCTTCCAGCGATCATGGAGGCCCAACACCTGGGTTAGTGGCTTTCATTGCACCTAGGAGGGGCACTGGTCTACCATCTCCCCAAGAGGGAGTGTGGACATCATAATTTGTGGTAGATGGGGATTCGCATTCGCACAGCCCCGACTAGTGTCATATATGAAACTTTATTATCATCATAAAACTATATATAGTTCATATATTATTTTTTTCTTTTAAACAAATTGTCTCTGTTGTCTTTGGTCAAAAATTAAATGGTTTTAAAAAATATACTTCTATTAAATTATGGCTAATGTTAACTATTGATTTGAAAATTCGAAGTTTCTTCTTTTCTTCTCTAGCACCCTCACACATTTACATACTCTCAACATACAACGGCCCATCAATTTGAGTATTATCTCAAATTTTTCAAAGATCCACAATGCTTGGTACAACGATTGATAGTAAGTGTGTTTGTATGGTATTTCACGTGTGCAGGCATAATACTTGTGCTTTCAAAAAATCAATCAACACATGAAAACGAAGATGCGTTTTGTGCAATTGGCAAAGCAGTGCGGTGTCCATGAATACCCAAGCTCGCATCCTAGATGTCTGTGTGATAATTATAAATGAGCATTCTATAGTGAATAATCTAATGCCGTGACAATAAAGAACAAAATTAATTAGCAAGTTTGTAGGTAATGGCTATGAGTCATATAGTTATTGATATAAAAAAAAGATGGCACCACCTTTTTTTAATTAATATATATACATAATACACATATTATCTTGTATGGCCTCTTTTGTTTTTTGAATAAATTTTAAAATCATTAATTAATTTAGAATACCATTTTACAAGAGAATACAAAATAATATTTAACGAATAAAGGAGAATTACTACATTCATGAAAAGAATATCCAATAAAAATATTATCAACTTGAAGTTTCAAAAGAATGTATTTTAGTCCCACATAGTGCAAATGACTACCAAATAGGACGTTAGATTTGTACAAGAATGAAAGATTGTGCACCGTTTAGACATATTTACCCAGACGGGGTCTTTCGGCGATCATGGAGGCCCAATGCCTAGGTTAGTGGCCGCCATTGCACTTGGGAGGGGCACTGGTCTACCATCTCCCCAAGAGGGAGAGTGGACGTCATAATTTGTGGAAGATCGGGATTCGCGTTCGCGCGGCCCTGACTAGTGTCATATATGAAACATTATTATAATCATAAGACTATATATAGTTCATATAATCTTTTTATCTTTTAAAGAAATTGACCCTGTTGTCTTTGGTCCAATATTAAATGGTTAAAAAAAATATACTTCTATTATATTATGGCAAATGTTAACTATTGATTTGAAAATTCGAAGTTTCTTCTTTTCTTCTCCAGCACCCTCACACATTTACATACTCTCAACATACAACTGCCCATCAATTTGTGTATTATCTCAAATTTTGTAAAGATCCACAATGCTTGGTACAACGATTGATAGTAAGTGTGTTTGTATGGTATTTCACATGTGCAGGCATAGTACTCGTGCTTTCAAAAAATCAATCAAGACATGAAAACGAAGATGAGTTTAGTCCGATTGGCGAAACAGTGCGGAGTCCTTGAATACCTAAGCTCGCATCCTAGATGTCTGTGTGATAATTATAAATGAGCATTCTATTGTGAATAATCTAATGCCGTGATAATAAAGAACAAAATTAATTAGCTAGTTCATAGGTAATGGCTATGAGTCGTATAGTTATTGATATAAAAAAAGATGGCAACACCTTTTTTTAATCAATATATATACATAATATACATATTATCTTGTGATGACTCTAAATTTCACAGCATATTTCTTGCTAAATCCACTACATTTTTGGGTCATAATCATGCTCTGTTACTTATTTTTATGCCTTATTTATCGAACACTTCGGAATCTACACCTTTTTTAATTTTTGATCAATTTCAGGTAAAAACGCATCATTATCATGCATTTTCGAGCAACTTCAATGCATGAACGAGTTCTAATCATCAAGAGGAGCTTGCACACAAAATTTCAAGTCAACCGGATTTTCCTACGAAATTACGGTAGTGCCGTAATTAATTTTACAGCCGTAATATGGGAATATGGAACTACCGTAACAGATTTCATGGCCGCGACCCGTACAAATTTTTTTGGGAAATTATGGCACTGCCGTAATGAATTTTACGGTGCCGTGATTTTGGTCCAGAATCAGGCAGAGACTTCAGGGGATTTCGGTAGAATTACGGCACTACCGTAATTATTTTTATGGTACCATAATTTTGGGCAAAATTCATACAGAAACTTTCATAGACAAACGAGAAGATTACGGCACTACCATGGCGAATTTTATGGTACCGTAATTCTGGGCAGTTTCCTTACAGGAACTTCCGAAGCCATTACGGCAGTACCGTAACATTCATCATAGTACCGTAATTTTGCGCCCAGTTGCCCGATTCTTCCGCCGAAAACTTAAAAAGATGATTTCTCTAGATTTAGGACACCAATTGAAGATCCAAAAAAAGGGGAACACTGAGCACAAGGAGGGGAAGATTTTCAAAGAAAAAGGAACAATTTTCATTCACGATTCACGGAGAATTTCAAAGAATCGCCGCTACGTTAGGGTTCATCGCCTTTCATCATACAGACTACCTCCGGCCATGAAATTTGTAAGGAAGCTTCACCTGAGGAAGGAGAACACACCACAGAAGTTTCAGAGTGAAAGGAGGCTGATCAAGGGAGAAATCAACAAAAATGTGGTCGTGTGCACTGTTCATCGTGACTCTTCAACAAATTACGGGCTGTAATTTTGATTACAGCCTTGTTTTGTAACTTTTACTCCTCCCTTTCTCTTTCTAATCATTCTAAAACCATGTTTTGCTCTAATTCTTCAATCATGCTAGCTTAAACTTTCTTTTGGGACATGGGGGTGTAATCCCCAAGATATTTCAATGACTAGATGATCTGTATTCCATCAATATATTTTTGGTATGGTAATTTTACTTAAGAGATTTATGTTTTTAATCCTTTTCTAGTTTCATTCATTAACATGTGTTAGAGTTATGTGATATGGACTGAGAAGATGATACACATAACTTGGAACCCTAGAATTTATGGTAGGAGCTCATCATAAGAGATTAGTTATGTTTTTATCTTTAGATTTTACAAGCTTATTGACTCGTTGATGTTTTGATTTAGAAATTATTATTGTGTTAGATATGAAAATATGCTAGAGATAGATATTGGATTATTTGAAAACCTTAAGTAAAACCTGTGAAACTAGGGTATGAGAATACTTAGTTTTGCTTGAGATCTTGACATTGAGATGGAATGCACGAGAGTGATTCTTAATCTCTCTGTCGAAGTTTACTTATATTAACGATTAAATAGATCTTGCATGATAGTGAGGATCGTTCTTTATAAATTGACTGCGCGAGAGCGAGTTAATTTCTTTACTAAGAAAGTCATATCTTTACCATAACGAAAATAGATTGATGAATATTTAATTATATCTAGTCATAAATATTAAAGTGGATGAACCCTTAGTCCTAATTATTTCTCTCTGATTTTTCGTATACCGTTCGACCGTTTATTTTCATCATCCTCGATTCGTTTAGCTAGTGAGAATTTAATTCATCGGTACATAACAACGAGGTCTCTGTGGTTCGATATCCTAAATATTACTTCGAGTATCCGTGCACTTGCGGACTACAACAAGTTTTTGGCGCCGTTGCCAGGGACCTTGGTTTTGTTAATATTGATATAATTGATAGTATTGCTAGACTAGGCTTTTTGTTTCTGTCTTTATTATTTTCTATGAAATATTCTAAATTTCTTTTATTTTCCGCAAATTATGAACCTATTTGATCTTCTACTTGTTTATGCACAGGAATCTTAGATCAGGACCATTAGTTCCTTTTGATCCTGAAATTAATAAAACTCTTAGATTGCGCAAGAAATTGAAGTTTGCAGAGGAGAGAAAAGAAGAATCCATGATGGCTGAGAGGAGAGAACTTAGAGATTATGCAGCCCCGAATACACAGGGAATTCGTTCCAGTATAACTAGGCCTACGATTGATGCAAACAAATTTGAGATTACACCAGCTTTCCTGTCAATGATTGATGGAGGCAGTAGCCCTGCTCTGAGGAGATCTGGTCGGGCCCGTAGGGTACCTAATCGATATGGGTTCCCTTAGGGTTCCATTTCTTGCATGGCATTTAGGGTAATTTACTTTTCAAATAAATACATGCATCATGTAGACAATTATGGCAAGTCCACTTGTAGTAGGTGGTGCATTGTAACTCATGAACTTATGTATTCTTGCATCATAAGTAGTGCATGTAGGCATTAGGATCATTTTGGCAGGTCAATCAGGAAAGGAGCAGCTCAAGATCCAGCTCAAGGTCACTCAAGCTCCACTCATCAAGTTCAGCTCCAGAAAAGGAAAGGAGGACTTCAAAGCCCAAGCTCACTTCAATCCATGTCATAACTCACTTGCTAGTTTTGTTGGGCGCATCTTCAAGAAAGCAATCAACCACCTCATCATCCAATCAAGTTATATGCGCCAACCACTAGAGGAATGAATTCAAATCTCCTCCATCAAGATCCACAATCAAAGGGATTACTCATCAAGATCCCCAATTAGAGGAGAACACTTATGAAGACATTAATGAGAAGATTCCATCTCTTGTTGCCGCCCATGTCTTCATGGAAAGGATTCAAATTTTGAAATCCCTTGTCCATGCGCCATCAAGCTTGTCGCCAAAGATAAGAAGACAATCCCCTCAAGCACTTAAAGAGTTGCCAAACAAAGATCATCCAAGAAGGAAACTCATGAAGAGGATTTGCGCCCACATCACCATGAATTTGAAATTCAAACTCCATCCATTTTTGTAAGAGGCGCATGGAAGACAATTACTATCCTGCCCTAGCCTCATCTCACCTATAAAAGCATGACCTCCCCCTTGTATTTTCGATTACCTCTTGATGAAATATATTGTCTATTAGTTGCCTAGCTTAATTAATTGTGTTAGTGTTCAAGTTCTCTTTAGCCGAGCCTCTTCTCCCTCTTCTAGTTCTTCACCGAAATCCTAAGAAGCCTCCTTCTTGTTTGTGTGCGCCACCACAAGGAGCCCTTCTTCACCCTCGGTTTGGAGCAAGAAGAGAAGCATCCTCGGCTTCAAGGAGTTCTCACCCTCTCGGATAAGTCTTCTTCTTCTTTACACTTCTTATTTTGACTCTAAGAACTCTTCTCTACACTCATATTGGTTTATTTACATTGTAGCTTGCGCTTGGAGTGAGTAAAGAAGGGGCGCCTTCCCCCTTCCTTCTCTTTCTCCCCCTCCTTCTCTTTAGTTGCTTAATATTAGCAAGGGAATTTGTGAGGCTTAACCTCACCCCTTGATTTACTCCTGTATTAAAATCCGTGGCTTGTACGGATCTTCTGTGTTTGCTTGTAAGCTCCACCCTACACCTTCCATCAGAGTTGGACCGGTGAAGAACGGGAAGCACAGCCCTTCAATTCTCAAGGGCTGCACTGTAAGTTTATTTCCTGCAGTTACTGCTTTCTAGTGTAGAACTTTCTTACTGCTCTTAGTTAAACTCGAATTTTCTTATCTATTTAAAATACAAAAAAAAATTAGTTTTCTAAACCTCGTTAGTTAATCTCGGTTTTCCTTATTATTAAGCTATCTATCAAAATCCGTTTTCAAAAGCGTTGTTTGAATGCTTTAGACCCCCCCGTCCTACATCAGCTTGGTATCAGAGCGTTTGGCTCTTAGACTAGAAATTTTAAGCCTCAAAAACTTATTTTTCTACTTCTAAGCGGTCTTTGGATTTAGGTTGTTTGAAAGAAGTTGACTACTTATCTTATCTATCATTTTGGCTTTATTTTCAAAACCTATATCTTGTCAAAACACCCATGCAAACTCGGTCTAAAACCCAACAACAAGAACAAAATCCCACCATGGATCACAATGCTACAGATGAAAGGTTTGAGTTCTTAACTGAGCAGATAGGGACCCGTACCCGAAGCCTTAACCAACTTACTACTGAATTTCATGATTTTAGGGAGAGGTCTTCCCATCATGCTAGTGAACCACCTAGCCCTCATCATGTAGAAACCCAACAACCACCTGCGTGGAACGGGCATCAAACCCCAAACCGTGCAGGCGCTCAACCAACATGGAATGGATACCCCAATCCAAACCATGCGGGAAACCACCAACCCAATATGTGGAATGGACCTCCTATTCAAACCCCACCTCAACCCAGATTTAGGGAGGATGATGTGCACCGCGCCATCAAACTCAACCCACCAACCTTCAATGGCTCCCTAGAACCCCGAGACTTCTTGGACTGGACAACCAAACTCGAACAATATTTCGAGTGGAGTATGATCCCTGAGCACAGCAAGGTCCGACTTGCAAAGTGCCTTCTTGAGGGAAATGCTAGGTTGTATTGGACCAATGTAGAGAACAACCAACAAAGACTCAACCTTCCTCCCATAGACACCTGGCTAGAAATGCGCCAACAACTTAAACTGAAATATGTTCCCTCATATTTTCAGAGTAAGTTGTTTGACCAAGCCTCTAGCTTAACCCAAGGAGCAATGACCGTTGACCAATACACTGCTAGCTTTGAGGAATTCCTCCTTAGGGGAAACCCAGGAGAAAACCCTCTATTTACCCTTAGCAGGTATAAAAATGGTCTCCGATCTGAGATTAGAAAGGGCCTTACCTACTACCAGATAGATTACATAGAGGTTGCCCATCTTAGAGCCAAGGAGATTGAACAAGAACTTAAGGTTGCCTATAGGAAAGAGTTCAGTGCCTCTAGACCAAGTCCTAGACCAACCCAACCTCAAAGCTCTCCTAGACCAACCCAACCGCAAAACTCTAACACTCCTAGAACCAATCCCTCGAGTTATCCAGAACCATCTAGGGTCAAGTGCCATGGGTGTCAACAATATGGACACTATATAAAAGACTGTCCCAAACGAGTCTTATACCTAGGTGAGGAAACCCAAACCCCTAGGCTTGAAGATATTAATGATCCAGATACTGACTGCCAAATCCTAGAAGATAATGATTATGATAGTAGTGAGGAACCTGTCCAAAACACCTTAGGAGTTGTTAGGTGTACCCTGATCAAACCCTCACCCACGGATGATTGGCGAAGAACTAGTATCTTCCATACTTACACGAAATGCAATGGAAACATGTGCAAAGTAGTGATAGATGGGGGTAGTAGTCTCAACGCTGTCTCCCACTCTGCTGTCACCAAGTTTAAGCTTAAGATGGAAGCTCACCCAACCCCTTATAACATCTCTTGGGTCAACCAGTCTAGTGTACCAGTAACCCATAGGAGTCTAGTGCCTTTACAGTTTGGCACCTATGATGGACAAATTTGGTGCGACGTCATCACTATGGATGTCGCTCAAGTCCTTCTAGGCAGACCATGGCTATATGACATGGATGTAGTCCACTACGGTCGGACTAATACCTATGTCTTTAGTCACTCAGGTCAAAAGATCAAACTTAAACCATCTATGCCTAGAGAACTTAAAGTCTCAACCAATAAGGGAAAAATAGAGGAAAACAAAACCATTCAACCAACCCTTCAGCTCATGAGACCTAAGGACTATAGACCTGACCAACCTCTATATACCTTAGTCCTCAAGGAAGTCAACCAAGAAGAAGAAAGTAAGCCACCCCCTGAAGTAGAAGCCCTCTTAGAACATTATAATGAGCTTACCCCTGAAGAACTACCCACAGGACTTCCACCCCTTAGGGACATTCAGCATGCAATAGACCTTGTCCCAGGTTCAACCTTACCCAATCTGCCCCACTATAGGATGAACCCCACCGAACACCAAGAACTTAAGAGGCAAATAGGTGACCTATTAGAGAAAGGGCATATCAGAGAAAGTCTAAGCCCTTGTGCCGTGCCTGCTCTGCTCACCCCTAAAAAGGATGGCAGTTGGCGCATGTGCATAGACTGCAGAGCCATAAACAAAATCACAGTAAAGTATAGGTTTCCTATTCCTAGACTTGATGACATGCTAGACATGTTAGTTGGCTCTAAGTGGTTTAGTAAGCTTGACTTAAGGAGTGGATACCACCAGGTCAGGATAAGGCTAGGTGATGAATGGAAGACAGCCTTCAAGACCAAGGATGGTCTCTATGAATGGTTAGTCATGCCTTTTGGCTTGACTAATGCCCCTTCCACATTCATGAGACTCATGACTCAAGTCTTGAAGCCTTTCATTGGAAAATTCCTGGTAGTCTACTTTGATGATATCCTCATCTATAGTAAGACTAAAGAGGAACACCTAGAGCACCTTAGGAAGACCCTTGACCTTCTTAAGGAAGAGCAACTCTATATCAATCTCAAGAAGTGCTCCTTTTTGTCCCATAGTGTGATCTTCTTAGGATTCATAGTGTCTGAGCAAGGTCTTCAAGCTGACCCATCAAAGATCCAAGCCATCATAGACTGGCCCGAACCTAAGACCATCACTGAAGTCAGAAGCTTCCATGGTCTAGCCACCTTTTATAGGAGATTCATAAGAAACTTCAGCTCTATAGTGGCACCTATCACCAGTTGCCTGAAACAAGGTGAATTCTCCTAGACAAAATCTGCCAGCAAAGCCTTCCAAGAGCTTAAGGATAAGATGACCACTGCCTCGGTCCTTAGACTTCCTGACTTCAATAAGGTCTTTGAGGTAGATTGTGACGCCTCTGGAGTTGGCATAGGGGGAACTCTAAGCCAAGAGGGCCATCCCATAGCCTTCTTTAGTGAGAAACTCAACGAGGCAAAACAAAAATACTCTACCTATGACAAAGAGTTTTATGCTGTAGTTCAGGCTCTAAGGTATTGGAGACATTACCTCATCCATAGGGAGTTTACCCTTAACAGTGACCACCAGGCCCTCTCCTACCTAAGTGCTCAGAAAAAGTTAAACTCAAGGCATGCTAAGTGGGTCGAATACTTACAACAATACACTTTTGTGATTAGACATAAATCAGGATCTGAGAATAAAGTAGCAGATGCCCTTAGTAGAGTAACTTTACTTTTGAATAAAATGCATGTTGAAGTTACTTGCTTTGAATCCATGAAAAATGCTTATCTTGAATGTCCTGATTTTTCTACTTTATATGCTGACCTTAGTCAAGACCCTTTAAGTCACCCCCTTTACACCCTTAGGGATGGGTATCTCTTTCTCGGACCAACCCTTTGTGTGCCGAAGACTTCCATCCGAGAATTCCTTGTTTGGGAATTGCACGGAGGCGGGTCTGCCGGGCACCACGGTCGAGATAAGACCCAAGCCCTTGTAAAAGAACGGTTCTACTGGCCGAACCTTTATCAAGATGTAGCCAAGGTTGTTAAACATTGTAGAACTTGTCAGCTCACCAAAGTCCACAAGCATAGCCCCGGCCTGTACACTCCCTTACCTATTCCCCAAGCCCCTTGGCAAGACCTTAGTATGGACTTCATTCTAGGACTACCCCGAACCTCAGCTAAACATGATTCTATATTTGTGGTAGTTGATAGATTTACTAAGATGGCTCATTTCATAGCTTGCACCAAAACCACTAATGCCTCCCATGTTGCTAAACTCTTCTTTAGGGAAGTTGTAAGGCTACGTGGAACACCCTTAACTATAGTGTCTGATAGGGACCCTAGGTTTGTAAGTCATTTTTGGAGAACCCTCTGGACCCTTCTAGGAACAAAACTCAAGTTCTCCACAGCATACCATCCCCAGACGGATGGGCAGACTGAAGTGGTCAACCGATCACTTGGGAGTATCCTTAGAAGTTTGGTGAGTGAACACCCTGGCAACTGGGATAAACTCTTACCCACTGCCGAGTTCTCCTACAACAGTACAGTCAACAAGACCACAGGTCTCTCCCCCTTCCAAGCCAACCTAGGATATCAACCCAACAAACCCATAGATCTCTTTCCCCTACCTAGACACTTTAGAACCTCTTTACCTGCTCGTGACTTTGCATTACATACTTCGCAAATGCATGCTGAAATATTTTCAAAAATGCTAGAATCTGTTAATCAATATCGCGAAGCTGCTAACAAACATCGCCGAGAAAGGTTATTTTCTACAGGTGATAAGGTGATCCTACGAGCACGGGAAGAGCGCATCCATGGGATTGGACACAAGTTGGAAGCAAAAGGACTAGGCCCCTTCACCATTGTAGACAAAATCAATGACAATGCCTATGTCCTCGACCTGCCACCTGAACTGGGGATCCCCACTACCGTCAACGTGGAGGATCTCACCCTCTATCATGAGCCCCTCTCCATACCAGATCCAAGTGATCCTCACAAGATGGAGATTGAGGCTATTCTTGAAGACCAAACCAAGTTCACCACTGATGAGGTACAAATGTTTTATCGCGTTAGACTCATTAATGGTGAAGAGGTATGGCTTCCTGAGTCTGAGCTAGCTATAGCCGCCCCTGAGTTACTCCAAGGGTACAAGGACAATTCTCCAGAGGAGAATTCTTTCAACCCGGGGAGAGCTGATGGAGGCAGTAGCCCTGCTCTGAGGAGATCTGGTCGGGCCCGTAGGGTACCTAATCGATATGGGTTCCCTTAGGGTTCCATTTCTTGCATGGCATTTAGGGTAATTTACTTTTCAAATAAATACATGCATCATGTAGACAATTATGGCAAGTCCACTTGTAGTAGGTGGTGCATTGTAACTCATGAACTTATGTATTCTTGCATCATAAGTAGTGCATGTAGGCATTAGGATCATTTTGGCAGGTCAATCAGGAAAGGAGCAGCTCAAGATCTAGCTCAAGGTCACTCAAGCTCCACTCATCAAGTTCAGCTCCAGAAAAGGAAAGGAGGACTTCAAAGCCCAAGCTCACTTCAATCCATGTCATAACTCACTTGCTAGTTTTGTTGGGCGCATCTTCAAGAAAGCAATCAACCACCTCATCATCCAATCAAGTTATATGCGCCAACCACTAGAGGAATGAATTCAAATCTCCTCCATCAAGATCCACAATCAAAGGGATTACTCATCAAGATCCCCAATTAGAGGAGAACACTTATGAAGACATTAATGAGAAGATTCCATCTCTTGTTGCCGCCCATGTCTTCATGGAAAGTATTCAAATTTTGAAATCCCTTGTCCATGCGCCATCAAGCTTGTCGCCAAAGATAAGAAGACAATCCCCTCAAGCACTTAAAGAGTTGCCAAACAAAGATCATCCAAGAAGGAAACTCATGAAGAGGATTTGCGCCCACATCACCATGAATTTGAAATTCAAACTCCATCCATTTTTGTAAGAGGCGCATGGAAGACAATTACTATCCTGCCCTAGCCTCATCTCACCTATAAAAGCATGACCTCCCCCTTGTATTTTCGATTACCTCTTGATGAAATATATTGTCTATTAGTTGCCTAGCTTAATTAATTGTGTTAGTGTTCAAGTTCTCTTTAGCCGAGCCTCTTCTCCCTCTTCTAGTTCTTCACCGAAATCCTAAGAAGCCTCCTTCTTGTTTGTGTGCGCCACCACAAGGAGCCCTTCTTCACCCTCGGTTTGGAGCAAGAAGAGAAGCATCCTCAGCTTCAAGGAGTTCTCACCCTCTCGGATAAGTCTTCTTCTTCTTTACACTTCTTATTTTGACTCTAAGAACTCTTCTCTACACTCATATTGGTTTATTTACATTGTAGCTTGCGCTTGGAGTGAGTAAAGAAGGGGCGCCTTCCCCCTTCCTTCTCTTTCTCCCCCTCCTTCTCTTTAGTTGCTTAATATTAGCAAGGGAATTTGTGAGGCTTAACCTCACCCCTTGATTTACTCCTGTATTAAAATCCGTGGCTTGTACGGATCTTCTGTGTTTGCTTGTAAGCTCCACCCTACACCTTCCATCAGAGTTGGACCGGTGAAGAACGGGAAGCACAGCCCTTCAATTCTCAAGGGCTGCACTGTAAGTTTATTTCCTGCAGTTACTGCTTTCTAGTGTAGAACTTTCTTACTGCTCTTAGTTAAACTCGAATTTTCTTATCTATTTAAAATACAAAAAAAAATTAGTTTTCTATACCTCGTTAGTTAATCTCGGTTTTCCTTATTATTAAGCTATCTATCAAAATCCGTTTTCAAAAGCGTTGTTTGAATGCTTTAGACCCCCCCGTCCTACATCAATGATCCAATAGAATCAATTTGGAGGATCTCATCTGGAAGATCCTAATCAACACTTATCTCTTTTTCTTGAATTTTGTGATCCTATAAAAATTAATGGTGTATCTGATGACGCTCTTAGACTGAGACTGTTTCCTTTTTCCCTCAGGGACCGAGCAAAAACATGGCTACATTCTCATCTGACTGGAACATTCACCACTTAGGAGCAATTGTCAAAGGTTTTCCTGCTGAAATACTTTCCACCTAGTAAGATGATTCAATTGAGGAACCAGATCATGGGCTTTGCACAAAGGGATGACGAATCACTTAGTGAAGCATGGGTGCACTTCAATGAGTTACAACGGAAGCGCCCTCACCATGGATTAGAAGATTGGGTTTTAATTCAAACTTTCTATAATGGTTTGCTTTACAACACTCGCTTAACTGTTGATGCTGCTGCAGGAGGAGCACTGATGAAAAAGACCGTTGAGGATGCCTATACGTTGATGGAAGATATGGCGCTAAATCACAACTAGTGGACTGTTGAGAGAGGAGTGTTGTATCATCCTCCTCAAAGTAAGAATGATGGTGATGGTTGGCAATCTCTAGCAGAAAAGGTAGATTCTTTGTGTAATCGTTTTGATTCTTTTCAAATGCAAACTGTTGCAATTTCTTCTGTTACTTGTGATGTATGTGGGAACCATGGGCATTATGCTGAAGAGTGTAAGGTTGTTGTTGATCAGGGTAGTGAGCAAGTTAATATAGTAGGGGGTTACAATCAAGATAGAAATAATGACCCTTACTCTAATACCTATAACCCTGGTTGGAGGAACCATCCTAACCTGTTTTGGAAGAGTAACAATCATGCTAGTGGACAGAATGAAAATAGAGAGTATCAGCAGAGACAACCAAATCAGAGTCAACCCCAAAAATCTAGTTTAGAAGACATATTTGAAAAATTCATGGGTGCTCAGATGAGACAAAATGAGGAAGTTTCAGAGACTCTTGAACAAATTAAATCTAGGTTGGATGGTGTTGTTGCACACAATAAGATGTTAGATACACAAATAGCATAACAGGCTAGCACTTGCTATAGACCCCCAGGGAAATTACCTGTCAAACCTGAACCTAACCCTAGGGAATATTGTAATGCTATCACAACTAGAAGTGGAAAACAGTTAGAGAACCCAAGGGGATCAATAAATTATGATGAGGAAGAGCCTAATGTTAGACCTAGCAGTGAACCAGTTTTGGAATCACGACCTGCACATGTGCTGTCCCATCCTAGCTCACCACCTTCTAAGGAGGATGAACCCTCATAGACTGGTGATTTGCCTTGTGAAGTTGATAGTCCTAGACCTAGTTCACCACCACAATATAGGCCACCTATTCCTTTTCCCCAAAGGATTGTGCAAGCCAAGTTAGATAGGTAATTTGGGAAATTTCTAGATGTTTTGAAAAAGTTGTATATTAACATTCCATTCACTGATGCCTTATCTCAGATGCCTTCATATGCAAAATTTTTTAAAGAGATTTTATCCAATAAAAGAAAAATAGAGGACTATGGTACTGTGGCACTAACTGAGGAATACAGTGCTATTATTGAAAACAAGTTGCCACCGAAATTAAAAGATCAAGGTAGTTTCTCTATACCTTGTTCAATTGGAAGTGTGGCTTTCGACCGAGCCTTATGTGATTTCGGTGCTAGCGTGAGCCTAATGCCTTTGTTTGTATGCAAGAAACTCGACATGGGAGAGCTAAAACCAACTTCAATATCTTTGTAGCTCGGTGATTCATCGGTAAAGTATCCAGTTGGTATTTTGGAAAATGTTCCAGTTCAAATAGGTAAGTATTTCATTCCTGCAGATTTTGTAGTATTAGAAATGGAAGAAAGCTTTAAAAACCCAATTATTCTTGGTAGACCATTTTTAGCCACCGCCGGAGCAGTCATTGATGTTAGAAAAGGAAAACTCACGTTTGATATTTGTGAAAATGTAATTGAGTTTGATTTAACAGATTCACTGAAAAAAGCATCACTTTCAAGAACATGTTGTAGCATTGATGTAATAGATGATGTTGTTAGTGATATGCATAAATTATTTGATGAGCCCTCTAATGTTGAGACTGACACTTTTTATGAGAGTGTGAATAAAGGATTTTAGGAGAATGCTAATTCAAAATCTGAAAAGAGAAAGAATAAGAGACAGAGAAAAAGAGAAAGGTTGAAACTGCTTAAGAAAGGAAAAAGGTTCTTGGGTAAAGTGGGACACTATTTCTTGAATGAGCCTTATGTACTGAGAAGTGGAGAAGAAAACAAAAAGAAGTTAGAATGGCAACTGAAGGCACCACCACGATCAAATCTGAGTGTAGAATGGTCAAGCTAATGACCTTTAAATTGGCGCTTTTTGGGAGGCAACCCAAGCAACTATTTCTTTTGTTTTTGTGTTTGTTTTTGTCTTAATTTGTTTTGTTTAGGATTAATTTTTCTTTTTCTCATTTTTAGGTTTGTTTTTTCGGCAATCTCTGAATTTTTGGACAAATTACGGTAGGGCCGTAACGATTTGTTTTGGAAGAAGAAGCCACTCGCCCTCAAGAAGTCGCCCTCTCTTGTGATCACACCTCCAAGGGAATTGTTGTCATGAGAGGGGCGGCTAGGGTCTCTATTTATAGAGACCATAGGCGGCTAATGGGTGGCTACAATTTAAACTTAGTGGGCGGCTAGGAGAAGAAGGAGGGAATCAAGTCCTAATCCAATTAGGACTCAAGTGGGCGGCTTGATCAAGTCCTAATCCAATTAGGACTCCAATTATTTATTTAATTAATTAAATCCTAATCCAATTAGGATTCTAATTAATTCAAATAAATCAGCCCATTAAATTCCACAAAAATAGGACTCTAATTAATTAATTAATTAGCCCCTATTTTATCTCACATGATTAATTAAAATCACATTATATTAATTAAGGCATAGGCGCTAACCATAGTCTAACTAGGGTTAAACATGCGCCTACCTTTTTCTTCTCCTTAAGCCCAGTTAATTTATTAGTAAGCCCAACTATACGATGGGTCTAGCACAAGGTCCATCATACATGTTAACCAAGCCCTTGGATCCAATCCAATTTAACCCAAGGTCAAATTAGGATAACCATGGTTAATATGCCATAAATGGAAGTTGGCCCTAATAAATTTATTCCATCTCATTAGGCCCATTGGCGCTAATGAAATCTCCAAAATAGATCTGAGTTATCCAATAACTCGATCATAAGACTTCCCGATCAATACGAGAACTCGAGTATCAAGGTGTGTGACCCTGTAGGTTCATCTGACGCTGGCAGTGCTGACCAAAGGTCACCACAAGCAGTGAGTGGCACCTAGCAGTGCATCGCTGCTATCCAGGTCATCGAAATGGATATCGACATCGACATCCCCATCATCACAATTAGGTATAGATGCATTACAGTCTCTTTGCCAAACTGATATCCGATTGGCCAAGTGTGTCACCACTTGTTTTTATCCAATCTCATGGCTATGACTAGATCAGGTCTCACCTGGGTATGGCCATACACTTTCAGTCATAAAACCATAGAGGAGCTCCATGGATATCATGCTTCCGTTAGGAAGGGGCAAATCCTATGTCTGTTCATTGACCCTCTCATATGGGTCGTGATATGCCCAATGACAACTGTTATTACCTCCCAACTACGGCAAGGCGTTAGGTTATATCAAAGCATATCCCTAACCATATAGGATGGCCAATGACCTCAAGTCAAGGGATCAATGCATCTCCTATCACTTGTGAGGATGACTTGTGACACCAAGTCATTGCCTCACAGCGGGTCGGTCCAGTACATCCACCACTGATATACCCATATGTCTGCGTTAGCACCTTGTGCCTAACCAGCCCATATACCAGTCTCACAAGTACCAGAGTTGTCCCTTATCTACTCAGGTACATTGACTGGGGACAATCATTTGAGCACAGATCCAATCTGTCTCCAGGGACATTATCATATAAGTACATAATCGTAGATGTTAGGAAATATAAATAATGACAATGCCAGTATGATATAAAATATCAACGTCAAGTAGTACAGTAATGGACCAAAACTAGGTCCTAGGGCATATACACCAACAATCTCCCACTTGCACTAAGACCTAGAGGTTGAGAAATCTCAACCCCATATCTCTAGCGTGATAGTCATGCTTCTGTTGCGCCAAAGCCTTAGTCAATGGGTCTGCCAGATTGTTCTCTATGTCAACTCTGCTAATCTTGACATCACCTCTGTCTATGATCTCTCTGATCAAGTGAAATCTCCTGAGTATGTGTATGGATCTTTGATGAGACCGTGGTTCTTTGGCTTGTGCAATTGCCCCATTGTTATCACAGTAGATTTCAATGGGATCCACTGCACTGGGAACCACCTGAAGTTCAGAAATGAATTTCCTTATCCAAACAGCTTCTTTAGCTGCCTTAGAAGCTGCCACATACTCAGCCTCGGTTGTAGAATCAGAAATGGTGGATTGCTTGAAGCTCTTCCAGTATACAGTGCCTCCATTCATTTTGAACACATAGCCGGCCTGCGATCTGAAGTCGTCCGAGTCAGACTGGAAAGACACATCAGTGTAGCCCTGCATACTAAGCTCTTCATGTCCCCCATAGACTAGGAACAAATCCTTAGTTCTTCTCAGATACTTTAGGATGTTCTTTACAGCCACCCAGTGCTACACTCCAGGATTGGATTGGTATCGGCTGGTTATGCTCACAGCATAAGCCACATCTGGTCTAGTACACAACATTGCATACATGATCGATCCCACTGCCGAAGCATAAGGCACTCGACTCATGTCATCCCTCTAAGCATGTGTGGTGGGACACTGACTCTTTGATAGAGTAAGGCCATGTCTCACTGGAAGGTACCATTTCTTGGATTGCTCCAAGCTAAACCTCTCCAGGACCTTATCAATGTAAGTACTTTGACTAAGGGCTTGGAGCCTCTTGGATCTATCCCTGTAGATCCTCACGCCTAGGATATAGGTGGCCTCCCCTAAGTCTTTCATCTCGAAACACTTCCCTAACCATGTCTTCACAGCTTGAAGACTAGCGATGTCGTTCCCGATGAGTAGTATGTCATCGACATACAAGACTAGAAAAGTCACCAAGCTCCCACTGAATTTTCTGTATACACAGGAGTCATCTTTGCTTTTGATAAAGCCATCATCTCTCATAGCTTCATCAAATCGAAGATTCCAACTTTGAGATGCGTGCTTTAATCCATAGATGGATCTCTTTAGCCGGTAGACCATATTGGCTTCTGCAAGATGGATGAAGCCATCAGGTTGTGTCATATACACATCCTCAGTTAGTTTCCCATTAAGGAGAGCTGTCTTTACATCCATCTGCCATATCTCAAAATCATGATATGCAGTTATAACAAGCAGAATCCTAATGGATTTGAACATAGCAACTTGCGAAAAGGTTTCATCATAGTCCACCCCGTGGACTTGTTTGAATCCTTTAGCCACTAGTCTACCTTTATAGGTAACCACGTTGCCATCCATGTCTGTCTTCTTCTTGAAGACCCCATCAGGTAACTCAACCAAATCCCAGACTTAGTTAGCTGACATGGAATCCATTTCGGATCTCATGGCGTCAAGCCATTTCTCGGAGTCCCGTCCACTGACCGGCTCATCATAGGTCCTGGGTTCATCTTCAATGATGAAGATACCATTATGTTGGGTCGCTGCCGACCCATACCTCTCAGGTACATGGCGAATCCTCCCAGACCTACGCGGGGCCTGTGTCTGAGCCTCAGGTTGCCCAGCAACCGGTGCAGTTGGCTCAGGTTCCATCTCTTTGTCTTGTGGTTGCACTTAGACCTCGTCCAAGTCAAACTTCCTCCCACTAACTTCTTTCAGGAGAAATTCTTTCTCTAGAAAGACAGCACCCTGAGCAACAAAAACTTTGTTCTCGGTGGGAACATAGAAGTAGTAACCCTTAGTTTCCTTAGGGTACCCCACAAACACGCATTTTGAAGGAAACCCTAAACATTAGGGGTTGAAACCCTAAACATGCGCATCTAGCATGCATAGCGGAAAAAGGGCTTCAAGTAGATCGCATATGAACTATATAATCAACATGAAGCTATGAGTTGAGATCTATACCATAGCCATAAGGTTGGAGGTCGGCTTGGAAGAAGAGAGCAAACTTGATCTCCTCCGAAAGTTCACACACAAAGGTGATGAAGACTCCTCACTTGCGCACCTCTTGTGCTAGCAAGAATGCCAAGATGTCTTTGATCGAGTATAGGAAAGAGATGAAGACTTCTTTGCTTGGCCGATCCTTTCTCCAAGATGTCGTCTCCTTCACCAATGTCTCGTCACGAGAGCAAGCGAAGGCCGAGAGTGAATGGAGCGTTCACTTGTCATTTGCGTTCAAGGAGACATGCGCTTATGACTTTCCAAATTAGGAAAAACATTAAGCCATGCGTTCAAGATCTCTAAACCGATCTTAAACTCCACAAAACGCCTTAAACAATGAACCATGCGTTCAAGCCCTTGAACCGGTTCAAAGCAAATGTGTTTGGACCAAAAGCCAAACCAAACCGGCCCAAGCCAAATCGGTCTAGATCAACCAAACCCTAAGGTTTCCAATCTAACCGTTCATCTCATGATGCTCTTGATCTCACCGATCTAGCATCATCTCTCTCGATCGAAGCTTACCGATCTCAAGCCCTAATCAATCAAACATGATCAGACCAGATCTCACTTACAATCAGAGATTAAATCCCTTTAAACTGAACCGAAACAATTCAGTCCACACGATCTGACTTAAGCAAGCCATATCACCAAATTGTGCGACCCTAAGGGTTTCCTTTAAATGTCGGTAACGATAACTTTCGTTATCACGACCAGTGAGGGGTATCTAGCAACACATCACTGTCTCCCGATATAAAGGAAAAAGTCTTCCAAGACTACACCCAAACCATGGCACAAGTGTGACTCAATTCACAAGGCATACATGTGTCCTTTGCCACTGGATGTTCTTATTGGACAAGCGGGTCAAGCTTGTAACTCCAATACGATGAGCATGATTAGATCAGATGCACATAGTCATCTGGGTATGGCCATACACTTCCTCAATCATCTCATATAAGGGGGGCCCTTTAGAACATCACACTCCTTGAACAAGGAGACGGCAATCCTTTATCTATCACTAGTGCCCTAACCTGATTCAAGCTCACCATCCAAGATAGTCTATAATCATTATGTTTCAAATGATATTGAACTACCTCAAGACAATGACAATCATCATTCAGAAACACAAGTGATCTCAAGTCAGAGGACATGTGCCACTTGCTGCATACAAGGATCATTCACATTGTGACAAGCAATGGAATATCCCAGTAGGGTCTGTCCAGTACATCCAATGTACCCATGAGTCTACATCTTATTCCATGCTCGAAGCATCCTATAAGATTAGCACTCATATCAGTCTCAATCATATCAAGGCTGTCTCATGTTCACCAAGATATCTCGACTAAGGACTTATAGCCTGTCAGCCTAGCTGAACAGCTTTGAGACATTATTCAGAAGTACACTTATTACAGCAGACAAGGTAACAACCTGAATAATAACCATGCCTTTTATAAACATAAGAGTTTATTACATGATACTTTTACAATCCCAAAGGCCTCAAACATTAGCCTTAAGGGCATACCCCAACAATCTCCCACTTGCACTTAATCTAATGGTTGAGAAATCTCAAACCCATATTATTACAGTGCTTCTCATGCTTCTGCTGCGCCAGAGGCTTGGTAAGTGGGTCTGCCAGATTGTCATCTGTATGAACCTTGCATATTTTGATCTCGCCACGATCAATGATCTCCCGGATCAAGTGAAACCGTCTCTGTATGTGCTTGGACTTCTGGTGCGACCGCGGTTCCTTTGCTTGTGCGATGGCTCCAGTGTTATCACAGAAGATAACCAAAGGATCTGCACTCGAAGGAACGACACCAAGTTCTCTCACGAACTTACGAATCCACACTGCCTCCTTAGATGCTTCCGAGGCTGCAACATACTCGGCTTCTGTTGTGGAATCAGCAACAGTTGACTGTTTGAAACTCTTCCACACCACTGCTCCACCATTCAAGCTAAAAACATAGCCTGATTGCGATCGGAAATCATCCTGGTCCGACTGGAACGAAGCGTCAGTATATCCCTCTATACTGAGTTCTTCCAGACCACCATATATCAAGAACATATCTTTGGTCCTCCGCAGATATTTTAAAATGTTCTTGACCGCAATCCAGTGCGCCAAACCTGGATTACTTTGGAATCGACTGGTTACGCTTAACCCGTAAGCGACGTCTGGGCGAGTACATAACATCGCATACATAATGGACCCAATAGCCGAAGCATAAGGCGTATTGTCCATTTCATCTTTCTCAGTCTGTGTTTGTGGACACTGACTCTTTGAAAGATTCAGACCATGTCTGACTGGAAGATATCCACGTTTAGAATTCTCTAAATGGAATCTCTCCAGGACTTTATCGATGTAAGTACTCTGGCACAGCCCGAGAAGCCTCTTAGATCTATCCCGGTAGATCTTCACACCTAGTACATAGGCTGCTTCTCCTAAATCTTTCATCTGGAAACATTTTCCTAACCATGCCTTAACAGCATGCAGTTCAGGAATATCATTTCCAATGATTAAGATATCATCGACGTAGAGGATTAGGAATGTAATCACGCTCCCACTAAACCTCTTATATACACACGGGTCATCCTCGTTCTTGATGAAACCAAACTCAGAGATTGATTCATCAAAACGAATGTTCCAGCTTCTTGATGCTTGTTTCAGTCCATAAATGGACTTCTTTAACTTGCATATTTTATGACGATCTGCTGGATTAGTGAAACCTTCCGGTTGTGTCATATACACATCCTCATCCAGATTTCCATTAAGGAAAGCTGTTTTCACATCCATCTGCCAGATCTCATAATCGTAATATGCTGCTATCGCGAAAAGAATCCGAATAGACTTAAACATGGCTACAGGAGAGAAAGTTTCATCATAATCTAACCCGTAGATTTGTTTGAAACCTTTCGCTACTAGCCTGCCTTTATAGGTAACTACGTTACCATCCATGTCAATCTTCTTCTTGAAGATCCATTTACAGCCTATAGGGATTACTCCCGGAGGCGGATCAACCAAATCCCAGACCTGGTTATCTGACATGGAGTCCATTTCGGCTCGCATAGCTTCAAGCCATCTAGCTGATTCCGGTCCACTGACCGCATCCGCATAAGTGAGGGGTTCATCATTATCAATGATGTAGACTCCGTCATAGCGCTCAGGCTGTCGACGGATCCTTCCCGATCTTCGCGGTTCCCGTGATATTTGAGCCTCAGGTTGCTCAATAACCTGATCTACCGGCTCAGGCTCATCCAACTGTGCTTGACTACTTTGTCCTTCCTCTGGATTCTCATCCAGCTTTATTTCTCTCCCACTGGCCTCTTGCAGAAGAAACTCCTTCTCAAGAAATATGGCCGTCCGAGCAACAAAAACCTTGTTCTCTTTGGGATCGTAGAAATAATAACCCTTAGTTTCCTTAGGGTAACCGACAAAGATACATTTCTCAGATCTGCTCTCTAGTTTCCCAGAGGCGAGCTTTTTGACATAAGCCTCGCAACCCCAGATCCTGATAAATGTCAAGCTAGGCTGTTTCCCATACCATAACTCATATGGCGTCTTTAAAACTGCCTTGGATGGCACTCGGTTTAGTACCTTTGCAGCTGTTTCCAGTGCAAAACCCCAAAAGGAGTATGGAAGAGTAGCCTGACTCATCATAGAACGAACCATATCAAGTAACGTTCTATTTCTCCTCTCGGACACACCATTCCACTGCGGTGTTCCTGGCGGAGTGAGCTGTGAGATAATCCCACACTCCTTCAGATAGTCAGTAAACGCATGACTCAGGTATTCACCACCTCGATCAGAACGAAGTGCCTTGATATTTCGGCCTAGCTGATTCTGTACTTCATTTTTGAACTCTTTGAACTTGTCAAAAGATTCACTTTTATGTCTTATCAAATAGACATATCCATACCTACTGAAATCATCAGTAAAGGTAATGAAGTACTGATAGCCACCTCTGGCATGTTTACTAAAAGGCCCACACACATCACTGTGTATAAGGTCAAGTAAACCTGAAGTCCTCTGACCTTTGTGAAGAAAAGGAGACTTCGTCATTTTACCCATCAAACAAGCTTTGCATGTATCAATCTCCTCATAGGAGAATGATCCCAGCAGTCCATGTTCATGCAACCGCTTAATGCGCTTCTCGTTTATATGGCCTAAACGACTATGCCATAACAAGGTGCTGTCATCAGCATATTTGGCTTTCTTATTATCAATGTTTTGTATAGAATTTTCCATGTCCAACATGTATAACCCATTGTTAATTGAACCAGTTGCATACACAATATTATCATGAGATAAAACACACTTTGAAATATTGCATTCAAAGGCAAATCCTTTCCTGACAAGAGCAGGAATAGAGATAATATTCTTTGTGATACTCGGTACAAAATAACAATTGTTCAATTCTAATACAATGCCAGATGGTAAAGAAATGAAATAGTCTCCTACAGCAACAGCAGCAACCCGTGCCCCGTTTCCAACTCGTAGGTCTACCTCATGCTGTCCCACCTGCCTTCTTCTCTTGAGTTCCTGTACATTTGAACAAATGTGAACTCCACATGCAGTGTCCAACACCCATGAAATAGTAGAAGAAGATAACATGACCTCAGTCACATATATACCTGAGCCAGAAGCGATGCTTCCCCTCTTATCTCCTTGGAGCGCTTTACAGTCCTTTTTCCAGTGACCCAGCTGGCCACAGTGGAAACACCTGTTATCCTTCGACCGCTTGACCTTCTGTTTCAGGGCCTTGCTGTAATTCTTGACAGGGGCCTTGCCCTTCTTCCCCTTCTTCTTGTTCCTAAAAGGAACCATTAAGACAGAGGTTGAAGGCTTACCCTTCAGAGTTTCCTCAGTTGTCAAGAGCATATTCAGCAACTCTGCCGGCGTACAATCGATTTTGTTCATATTAAAGTTAATGATGAACGCATCGAAAGAAGGCGGAAGAGACTGCAGAATAATATCTACAGCAAGCTCCTGGTTGATGGTATGCCCCAGTTTCTCCAGAGCCTCCTTGTGCCCAATCATCTTGAGCACGTGAGCTCCCACTGGGCTCCCCTCAGCCAGTTTGCTCTGAAAGAAGAGCTTTGTCAGATTATAGCGTTCTGTCCTCGCCTGTGCAGCATACAGCATCTTGAGGTTCGCTATAATTTCTATAGCCGACATATCCTCATGCTGACGCTGCAGCGGTGGCGTCATAGACGCTAGCATCAGGCAAGCGACATCAATGCTATCATTGACGTGCTTTTCGTAGGCATCCCGAACCGCCCTTGCGGCGTTCGGAGCGGGCTGCGGCGGTATCGCCGTCTCGAGGACATACAGTTTCCTCTCTGCCTTAAGAACGATCTTAAGGTGTCCAAACCAGTCAGAGAAGTTCGGCCCAGCAAACTTCTCCCTTTCCAGTAGGGATCGCACATTGAAGCTCATGGTGTTCGTTGCTGCAGGAATCTACAACAAGCAAGAACATCAAGGTCAGTATCAATGTTTCAGAATCAATCCAGGACTTAAGAAAGATTCTTTTCCCACTATTTTGTCTGACTGAAAAATCCAGTAAACAGTCCGAAAGAGTAACACTCTTTTAGTGAGATGGGATCCAGATTTCATACTTGGTCTCCGCGTCCCGCTCAGGCGAGATAAGATGCACAGAGATGACAAGCACTAGTTTCTGGTAGGCTGTCCCAGCCAATCGCCAACCCGTGCGATTCCCCTTCATCTTGGCAATCCAGCAGACTGTGCCAACTGAGTTGGTACAACACAGTCTCTGATCCCAGAGATGGCTGCCTCCATGTGCTACCATATGCGCCACATATGTAGCCTACATGGTCAAGCTTACCCGACCTACTCCCTGGACCACCACGTGCTATGCTGAGCAACGAGAGGGGATAAATCCCAACTCTGTAACACGCAGGTGAAATCCAGCACCGTCTGAAGATAGATGGACGTGCCCACTGAGTGGGTTCAACACGGCTCCAACGATAGTCAGAAAGGTGAGGTTTCGCGTCAGAAGGCTTACGAGCTTGATATGTTAGCGTTGGATTTTAACGGTCTTTTATCTTCTTACTATCAGGCATGTCCTATGGCTATAGCAGAAGATAAACATAAATATGCAATTCTAATTATTAGCAATAAGTAGAAAGCATGATCTTATGTGGTAAAAGCCCATGAACCCTAGTAAGACCTTAAGATTACTTAAGTCTTCACTTGAGCTTCATTGCATCTCATCTGGTCCAACCCAGTGCCCTAGCGCCAAGAGCACCTCAGGTGCACCACCAGGTGAATGCCCCTCTTGGATGTGTGCCTTTGTTCTTGTCTAATCAAAGTACATTTGATCTATCTAGACAAGGTTGACTCGCAGGTCAACAACATATTATAAATTAAGTACAATGTGATTCGCAGATCACAAATTAATTTACAATTTTTAAGTCCAGGCACGCAGGCCCCAGCACAGCACACAATTGGGCAACCCACACAAGACTAAATAAACAAGCATATGGTTCAATCAACATGTGATCCAATCATCTTGAAATTAAAAGTTTTGAAAACCCCATGGCATCAATTTTAATTTCCTTATGAGCCCTACAACCTTACAATGGTCCATTGATGGGGATCCACTCATCCATCTAGTTAGATCCTTTGCCCTTGCATGCACCGAGTCCTAATTGACCCGAGTTGACCTAATGGTCAACCATGCATGCGCCAAGGGCTGAACTACCCCCATGAGTTTTGGCAAGCGGGTGTGACCCCGGGCCTAACTCAAGTGTGTTCAGTAGTGTCTCAACCAGACCTCGCTACACGCCCTAGATGCAGTCAACCTATAGCCACCTTGTGCTTGCGCATAGGTGCTATCAGGTTAACCCATCTGAGCTGTCAGATGGTCTGATCAGACTTGGATCTAACCTAGTGGTGACTTCAACCCCATCAACCCATCTAAGGGTTTAATGTAGTGGCACCTTAGATCTAATCAAGCGCACAAGATGTGAGTTTTAGAAAAACCTTAGAACATGCGCTAACATCAAACAAAGTTGATAACCCTTAGATCTAAGGGGGTCCCCTTCTAGGGGGAGCGCAAACTTGAGGGGGTCCCCTTCAAGGGGGAGCGCATACATAGCCCATGATACAAGCGCAAGCTGCATGTTAGCATGATACAAGCGCAATCTACAAGTACATGTAACCATGCATCATGAAAGCAAAGCATCAAGTAAGCGCAACAAGCATGGATCACATAACACTTCTAGTAATTATATAGATCATATGGAGAGCCTCGCTCTGATACCAATTGAAGGAAACCCTAAACATTAGGGGTTGAAACCCTAAACATGCGCATCTAGCATGCATAGCGGAAAAAGGGCTTCAAGTAGATCGCATATGAACTATATAATCAACATGAAGCTATGAGTTGAGATCTATACCATAGCCATAAGGTTGGAGGTCGGCTTGGAAGAAGAGAGCAAACTTGATCTCCTCCGAAAGTTCACACACAAAGGTGATGAAGACTCCTCACTTGCGCACCTCTTGTGCTAGCAAGAATGCCAAGATGTCTTTGATCGAGTATAGGAAAGAGATGAAGACTTCTTTGCTTGGCCGATCCTTTCTCCAAGATGTCGTCTCCTTCACCAATGTCTCGTCACGAGAGCAAGCGAAGGCCGAGAGTGAATGGAGCGTTCACTTGTCATTTGCGTTCAAGAAGACATGCGCTTATGACTTTCCAAATTAGGAAAAACATTAAGCCATGCGTTCAAGATCTCTAAACCGATCTTAAACTCCACAAAACGCCTTAAACAATGAACCATGCGTTCAAGCCCTTGAACCGATTCAAAGCAAATGTGTTTGGACCAAAAGCCAAACCAAACCGGCCCAAGCCAAATCGGTCTAGATCAACCAAACCCTAAGGTTTCCAATCTAACCGTTCATCTCATGATGCTCTTGATCTCACCGATCTAGCATCATCTCTCTCGATCGAAGCTTACCGATCTCAAGCCCTAATCAATCAAACATGATCAGACCAGATCTCACTTACAATCAGAGATTAAATCCCTTTAAACTGAACCGAAACAATTCAGTCCACACGATCTGACTTAAGCAAGCCATATCACCAAATTGTGCGACCCTAAGGGTTTCCTTTAAATGTCGGTAACGATAACTTTCGTTATCACGACCAGTGAGGGGTATCTAGCAACACATCACTGTCTCCCGATATAAAGGAAAAAGTCTTCCAAGACTACACCCAAACCATGGCACAAGTGTGACTCAATTCACAAGGCATACATGTGTCCTTTGCCACTGGATGTTCTTATTGGACAAGCGGGTCAAGCTTGTAACTCCAATACGATGAGCATGATTAGATCAGATGCACATAGTCATCTGGGTATGGCCATACACTTCCTCAATCATCTCATATAAGGGGGGCCCTTTAGAACATCACACTCCTTGAACAAGGAGACGGCAATCCTTTATCTATCACTAGTGCCCTAACCTGATTCAAGCTCACCATCCAAGATAGTCTATAATCATTATGTTTCAAATGATATTGAACTACCTCAAGACAATGACAATCATCATTCAGAAACACAAGTGATCTCAAGTCAGAGGACATGTGCCACTTGCTGCATACAAGGATCATTCACATTGTGACAAGCAATGGAATATCCCAGTAGGGTCTGTCCAGTACATCCAATGTACCCATGAGTCTACATCTTATTCCATGCTCGAAGCATCCTATAAGATTAGCACTCATATCAGTCTCAATCATATCAAGGCTGTCTCATGTTCACCAAGATATCTCGACTAAGGACTTATAGCCTGTCAGCCTAGCTGAACAGCTTTGAGACATTATTCAGAAGTACACTTATTACAGCAGACAAGGTAACAACCTGAATAATAACCATGCCTTTTTATAAACATAAGAGTTTATTACATGATACTTTTACAATCCCAAAGGCCTTAAACATTAGCCTTAAGGGCATACCCCAACACATTTATCAGATCTAGGTTCTAGCTTGCTAGAATCCTGACGTTTGACATAAGCCTCACAACCCCAGATCTTGATAAAAGGGAGATTAGGGCGTCTCCCACTCCATACCTCGTATGGAATCTTTGAGACACTCTTAGATGGAACATTATTCAGTATTAGAGAAGCTGTCTCTAGTGCATGTCCCCAGAATGAGGGAGGTACAGTTGCATGACTCATCATACATTGAACCATGTCCAACAAAGTTTGATTTCTCCTTTCAGACACACCATTCCATTGGGGTGTTCCAGGTGGAGTGAGTTGGGATAAAATCCCACACTCTCTCAGAGAGTCAAGAAACTCACCATTCAGGTACTCTCCACCACGATCTGATCGAAGAGCCTTAATGGATCTACCAAGCTAGTTCTCTACTTCATGTCTGAATTCCTTAAATTTCTCAAAGGATTCAGACTTATGTCTTATCAAGTAGACATAACCATATCTACTGAAGTCATCAGTAAAAGTGATGAAGTAGTTGTGCCCTCCTTTGGCTTGTTTATTGAATGGCCTGTTGGGAAACCCCGAGGATATTTTACAATTTTTAGAGATAGAAATTATGCAAATACATTGCGCAGCGGAACTAATATCCCCAAAACAGGCCAGTCCCAAAAACCCAGTGAAGATCGCATGTGAAAGAGTCGACACGATGAGATAGAAAATACCTTGAGCAAGATGAGGCTGTTGTCGTAGAGGCGCCCAAGCGTGCACTCTCTACAGTCTCACACACACGGATCACCTCGAGTCCTCTTCTTCCACGCCCAGTGCTAGCCTCAGGAAGAAGATCCAAGCCTTTGTCACCTTCTTCAAGCCTTGTGCCACCTCTAAGGATGAAGCGCCAACGAAGAAGATGAGGAGAAGGAGAAGGCGCCAAGGTGAAGTCTCTCTTGCGCCAAGAGAAGAGGAAGAAACACCTTGCAGCTTGATGGAAGAAGTGTGCACCAACTCTCCTTAGCACTCTCCCCTCTTGATGTTCATGCCTCCAAGAGAATGTATGTCTATGAGGGGAGGCTTGGGTCTCTTTTTATAGAGACCTTGGGCGGCTATGAGTGGCCACAATTAAACCAAAGTGGGTGGCTAGGAGAAGAAGTAGGATTTTGCATTATTTTAACAATTAACCAAGTCCTAATCCAATTAGGACTCAAATTAATTATTTAAATAATCTAGTCCTAATCCAATTAGGACTCTAATTAATAATTAAATAATCAAGTCCTAATCCAATTAGAACTTTAATTAATTATTTATCCCACAAATGATTAATTAATCAAGTCCTAATCCAATTAGGACTCTAATTAATTATTTAAACAATTAAATCCTAATCCAATTAGGATTCTAATTAATTAATTAAATAATTAGTCCTAATCCAATTAGGATTCTAATTAATTAATTAATTAACTTTTAGATGATTAATTTCAAATCATAGGCGTTAACCCTAGTCTAACCAGGGTTAAGCACACGCCTATTATCTCCTTCTCCTTAAGCCTAGTAAGCCCAACTTTACAAAGGGCCTAGCCCAAGGTCCATCATGCATGTCAACCAAGCCCTTGGATCCAATCCAACTTAACCCAAGGTCAAATTAGGCTAACCATGGTTAATATGCCGTAAGTGGAAGTTGGCCCCAATAAATCTCTTCCATCTCATTCGGCCCATTGGCGCTGATGGAATCTCCAAAAAAGATCCGAGTTATCCAATAACTTGATCATAAGGCTTCCCGATCAATATGAGAACTCGAGTATCAAGGTGTACGACCCTGTAGGTTCCTCTGACGTTGGCAGTGCTGACCTAACGTCACCACAAGCAGTGAGTGGCACCTAGCAGTGCATCGCTGCTACCCAAGTCATCGGAATGAATACCGACATCAACATCCCCATCATTGCAACCAGGTACAGATGCATTACAGTCTCTTTGCTGAACTGATATCCGATTGGCCAAGTGTGTCACCACTTGTTTTTATCCAATCTCATGGCTATGACTAAATCAAGTCTAACCTGGGTATGGCCATACACTTTCAGTCATAGAACCATAGAGGAGCTCCATGGATATCAAGCTTCCCTTAGGAAGGGGCAAATCCTATGTCTGTGCATTGACCTTCTCATATGGGTCATGACATGCCCAATGACAAATGTTATTACCTCCCAACTAGGGCAAGGTGTTAGGTTGTATCAAAGCATATCCCTAACCATATAGAATGGCCAATGACCTCAAGTCAAGGGATCAATGCATCTCCTAACACTTGTGAGGATAACTCGTGACACCAAGTCATTGCCTCATAGCGGGTTGGTCTAGTATATCCACAACTGATATACCCATATGTCTGCGTTAGCACCTCGTGCCTAACCAGCCCATATACCAGTCTCACAAGTATCAGAGCCATCCCATATCCACTCAGGTACATTGACTGGGGACTATCATTTGAGCACAGATCCAATCTGTCTCTAGGGACATTATCATATAAGTACATAATCGCAGATGTAAACAAATATAGATAATGACAATGCTAGAATGATATAAAATATCAACATCAAGTAGTACAATAATGGACCAAAACTAGGTCCTAGGGCATATACACCAACAATATCCCACTTGCACTAAGACCTAGATGTTGAGGAATCTCAATCCCATATCTCCAGTGTGACCATCATGCTTCTGCTGCACCAAAGCCTTGGTCAATGGGTTTGCCAGATTGTTCTCTGTGTCAACTCTGCTAATCTTGACATCACCTCTGTCTCTCTGATCAGGTGAAATCTCCTGAGTATATGTTTGGATCTTTGATGAGACCGTGGTTCCTTGGCTTGTGCAATTGCTCCATTGTTATCACAGTAGATTTCAATGGGATCCACTGCACTGGGAACCACCTGAAGTTCTGAAAGGAACTTCCTAATCCAAACTGCTTCTTTAGCTGCCTCAGAAGCGGCCACATACTCAGCCTTGGTTGTAGAATCAGCTACAATGGACTACTTAGAGCTCTCTCAGCTCATAGCACCGCCACTTAGTCTGAACACATAGCCTGTTCGCGATCTTATGTCATTAGGATCAGACTGGAACGACGCATCAGTGTAGCCCTGCATACTGAGGTCTTTCTATCTCCCATAGACTAGGAACAAATCCTTAGTTCTTCTCAGATACTTCAGGATATTCTTTACAGCCACCCAGTGTTGTACTCCTGGATTGTATTAGTATCGGCTGGTTATGCTCACAGCATAGGCTACATCTGGTCTAGTACACAACATTGCATACATGTTCGAACCTACTACTGAAGCATAGGGTACGCGACTCATGTCATCCCTCTCAGCCTGTGTGACACTCGCTCTTTGAGAGAGAAAGGCCATGTCTCACTGGAAGGTACCCTTTCTTGGATTGCTCCAAGCTAAACCTCTCCAGGACCTTATCAATGTAAGTACTCTGACTAAGGGCTAGGAGCTTCTTGGATCGATCCCGGTAGATCCTCACGCCTAGGATATAGGCGGCCTCCCCTAAGTCTTTCATCTCGAAACACTTCCCTAACCATGTCTTCACAGCTTGAAGACTAGGGATGTCATTTCCGATGAGCAGTATGTCATCGACATACAAGACTAGAAAAGTCACCAAGCTCCCACTAAATTTTTCGCATACACAAGCGTCATCTTCACTTTTGATAAAGCCATAATCTATCACAGCTTCATCAAATCGAAGATTCCAACTTCGAGATGCTTGCTTTAATCTATATATGGATCTCTTTAGCCTACAGACCTTATTGGCCTCTGCAGGATGGATGAAGCCATCAGGTTGTGTCATATACACATCCTCAGCCAGCTTCCCATTAAGGAAAGCTATTTTTACATCCATCTGCCATATCTCGTAATCATGATATGCAGCTATAGCAAGTAGAATCCGAATGGATTTGAACATAGCAACCGGCGAGAAGGTTTCATCATAATCTACCCCGTGGATTTGTTTGAATCTCTTAGCCACTAGTCTACCATTATAGGTAACTATGTTGTCATCCATGTCTGTCTTCCTTTTGAAGACCCATTTACACCCTATGGGTTTTACCCCATCAGGCAGCTCAACCAAATCCCAGACTTGGTTAGCTGACATGGAATCCATCTCGGATCGCATGGCGTCAAGCCATCCCTCGAAGTCCGGTCCACTGATCGCCTCATCATAAGTCCTAGGTTCATCCTCAACGATGAAGATCCCGTCATATTGGGTCGGCAGCGACCCATACCTCTCAAGTTCATGACGAATCCTCCCAGACCTATGTGGAGCCTGTGTCTGAGCCTCAGGTTGCCTAGCAACCGATGCAGGTGGCTCAGGTTCCATCTCTATGTCTTGTGGTTGCACTTGAACCTCGTCCAAGTCAAACTTCCTCCCACTAACTTATTTCATGAGAAATTCTTTCTCTAGAAAGACAGCACCCCGAGCAACAAAAACTTTGCTCTTGCTGGGAATATAGAAGTAGTAACCCTTAGTTTCCTTAGGGTACCCCACAAACACACACTTATCAGATCTAGGTTCTAGCTTGCTAGAAACCTGATGCTTGACATAAGCCTCACATCCCCAGATCCTGATAAAAGATAGGTTAGGGCGTCTCCCACTTCATACCTCGTATGGAATCTTTGAGACACTCTTAGATGGAACATTATTCAGTATTAGAGAAGCTGTCTCTAGTGCATGTCCCTAGAATGAGGGAAGTAGAGTTTCATGACTCATCATACATCGAACCATGTCCAACAAAGTTTGATTTCTCCTTTCAGACATACCATTCCATTGAGGTGTTCTAGGAAGAGTGAGTTGGGATAGAATCCCACACTCTTTTAGATAGTCAAGGAACTCACCGCTCAGGTACTCTCCACCACGATTTGATCGAAGAGCCTTAATGGATCTACCAAGCTGGTTCTCTACTTCATGTGTGAATTCTTTGAATTTCTCAAACGATTCAGACTTATGTCTCATTAGGTAGACATAATCATGTCTACTGAAATCATCAGTAAATGTGATGAAGTAGTTGTGGCCTCCTCTGGCTTGCTTATTGAATGGCCCACACACATCGCTATGTATGAGATCCAACAAACCTCCTGCCCTTTCACTAGTCTTGGTGAAAGGCGCTTTTGTCATCTTCCCTAACAAACATGGCTCACATGTATCAAATTCCTCAAAGGAGCTTGAATCTAACAACTCATTTGCATAGAGTTGTTGAATGCGTTTCTTGTTTATATGGGCTAATCGACAATGCCATAGGAAAGCACCAACTGAACCACTAAGTTTGGTCCTTTTATTATTTATGTTACAAACAGAGTTATCCATGTCTAACACATGTAGACCATTGCATAGAGTACCCTTCCCATAAAACATATTTGCAAATGAAAAAGAACAAGAGTTCTTATTTATTTCAAACTTAATTCCTTTCTTTGCCAAGCAAGGAATGGATACAATGTTCTTAGTAAGCGAAGGTACATAATAGCAATTATCTAACTCTAACTGAAGTTCAGATGGCAGGGAGATAGTCAAAACTCCTACAGTAACAGCAGCAACCTGTGCCCCGTTTCCAACTCGTAGGTCAATCTCTCCAGCCTGTACCGATCTACTTTTCTTGAGCCCCTGCATATTTGTACAAATATAAGCTCCACATGCGGTATCCAATACCCATGTCATAGAAGTAGAAAGGTTGACTTCTGTAACATAAATACCTGAGTATGGAGACGAAGCCTTGCCTCTCTTCTTCTCATTCTGAAGTCGCACTATGTCCTTCAACATGTGAGATGGCCCTCCACATGAATAGCAGTTATTGTTCCTAATCCATTCCATCTTTAATTTTAGTTCCTTGGTCAAACCTTTCAGCTCAACACACTGAATATTAACTTTAGGAGGATTGAGCCTAAACATTCATTAAAGAGCTATCTTAGATTAGTAATAATCTGAGAGGCACTCTTCAATTCATATTGCCCTTGAAGCTCGGGTGACATGTTGGTTAGCATCAATTGTGCAACCTCCAAAGTATCAGCCTGATGCTTATCATAAGCATCCCTCTCAGCCGCTGAGGCCGAGCATGGAAGTGGTTCAGTAATGGGCTGCTCAAGGACATAGAGCTTTCTCTCGAGCTTGAGCACAATTCTCAAGTTCATATACCAATCTATCAAGTTGGATCCAACCAACTTGTCCTTCTCAAGGATAGATCGCAGTGACAAACCGCTATTGTTCGTTGCCATTGTTCTACAGCAGTCAAGAAACAGCAGATTAGTACTACTTCAAATCATTTAAACTAGACTTGTTTTAAATAATTATGGCTCCCACTATTTTAATCGAATTGACAACCCACAAAGTCAATCGGGAAATTTAAGACTTCCTAGTGAGATGGGATCCCTTTTCCACATGAGGCTTTGCGTCCCACGAGGGTGGGATGAGATGCACAAAGTAACCCATGCTTCCTAAGGTGGGCACGCTAGCCGATTGCTCCAAGCAATTCCCCTTATTGAGACAGTCTAGGCATTTCATGTCCAGCGAGGGCTGGATACAACATGAAACCCTAACCTCTCAACGATGCCTCTAGAGTTTCATTATGTGCCCAGCACATATGGAACTCTAGTCAAGTCCATTCCTAACCGTTATGCGACCAACGAGTTTCCTTGCGAAGGCGCGCCTGATTAAAACGGACTGTGGAAACCATTGCCACCACACACTTTCTAAAGATAAGTGGGTGTGTCCCATGAGGTTGGGAAATAGTTCACAACATCATTGATCGATAGCTTAGTGAGGGCAACGCGTTAGAAGGTGAAGGACCCCTTTCGAGAGGGGGGCGAAACCCATAGCCATGTAAATTTCTTTTTCGGCAGCGGAATTAGGGTTTCATAAGGATCGCATACATCATATATGATCAACTTAAAATTGCATAGATCTTAGATGGAATCATACCATAGCCATTGCTTGGATGGCGGCTTGGAAGAAGAAGGAGATAAGGCTTTCCTCCAAAGATGACGCACACAAGTTGAGTGGTCGGCTACTCCTTGTGACTCCTTGTGCTAGCAAGGATCTCCAAGTGTCCTTTTGTGTGTGGAAGAGAAGAGATGAATCTTCTATGCTGATTGAACCTTCTCCTTTGGCGTGAAGATCACCCAAGACGAGCGCAAGAGCACAAGTCGGCGAGAGAGAGCGAGAGAGTAACCCCCACATTCGAAAACGTTGGGGAATTAACCAAAGGAAGAAAAACGCCTTTCTAAAAATAGAAAGCACTAAGTCCTCATTCAATCCCCCATTACCTTCGAACGTCTCCCATTCGAACCAAGCGTTCACATAAGTGAATGGATTCAATTCATTCAGTTCAATGCATTTGGTTCAAAGACCAAATCAAATCAACATTGGTTCAGATCTCATTAAACCAAATGGTTCAAGATCTAACCGTTCATCTCTCGATGCTCTCGATCTCACCGATCTAGCATCCAATCTCTCGATCGAAGCTTACCGATCTCAAGCCCTAATCAATCAAACATGATCAGACCAGATCTCACTTACAATCAGAGTTTAAACTCCTTTAAACTGAACCAAAACAATTCAGTCCACACGATCTGACATAAGTAAGCCATATCATCAAATTGTGCGACCCTAAGGGTTTCCTTTAAATGTCGGTAATGATAACTTACGTTATCACGATCAGTGAGGGGTATCTAGCAACACATCACTGTCTCCCGATATGAAGGAAAGAGTCTTCCAAGACTACACCCAAACCACAGCATGCAGTTCAGGAATATCATTTCCAATGATTAAGATATCATCGACGTAGAGGACTAGGAAAGTAATCACGCTCCCACTAAACCTCTTATATACACACGGGTCGTCTTCATTCTTGATGAAACCAAATTCACATATTGATTCATCAAAACGAATATTCCAGCTTCTAGATGCTTGCTTAAGTCCATAAATGGACTTCTTTAACTTGCATATTTTATGACGATCTGATGGATTAGTGAAACCTTCAGGTTGTGTCATATACACATCCTCATCCAGTTTTCCATTAAGGAAAGCGGTCTTCACATCCATCTGCCAGATCTCATAATCGTAATATGCTGCTATCGCAAGAATAATCCGAATAGACTTGAACATGGCTACAGGAGAGAAAGTTTCATCATAATCTATCCCGTAGATTTGTTTGAAACCTTTCGCAACTAGCCTGCCTTTATAGGTAACTACGTTACCATCCATGTCAATCTTCTTCTTGAAGATCCATTTACAGCCTATAGGGATTACTCCCGGAGGCGGATCAACCAAATGCCAGACTTGATTATCTGACATTGAGTCCATCTCGGCTCGCATAGCTTCAAGCCATCTCGCTGAGTCCGGTCCACTGACCGCATCCGCATAAGTGAGGGGTTCATCATGATCAATGATGTAGACTCTGTCATAGCACTCAGGCTGTCGACGGATCCTTCCCGATCTACGCGGTTCCCGTGATATCTGAGCCTCAGGTTGTTCAATAACCTGTTCTACTGGCTCAGGCTCATCCAACTGTGCTTGACTACTTTGTCCTTCCTCTGGATTCTCATCCAGCTTTATTTCTCTCCCACTGGCCTCTTGCAGAAGAAATTCCTTCTCAAGAAAAATGGCCGTCCGAGCAACAAATACCTTGTTCTCTTTGGGATCGTAGAAATAATAACCCTTAGTTTCCTTAGGGTAACCGACAAAGATGCATTTCTCAGATCTGCTCTCTAGTTTCCCAGGGGTGAGCTTTTTGACATAAGCCTCGCAACCCCAGATCTTGATAAATGTCAAGCTCGGCTGTTTCCCATACCATAACTCATATGGAGTCTTTGAAACTGCCTTGGATGGCACTCGGTTTAGTACCTTTGCAGCTGTTTCCAGCGCAAATCCCCAAAAGGAGTAAGGTAGAGTAGCCTGACTCATCATAGAATGAACCATATCCAGTAAGGTTCTGTTCCTCCTCTCGGACACACCATTCCATTGCGGTGTTCCTGGTGGAGTGAGCTGTGAGATAATCCCACACTCCTTCAGATAGTCAGTAAATTCTCGACTTAGGTATTCTCCACCTCGATCTGAGCGAAGTGCCTTGATATTTCGGCCTAGCTGATTTTGTACTTCATTTTTGAACTCTTTGAACTTGTCAAAAGATTCACTCTTATGTCTCATTAGATAGACATACACATATCTACTGAAATCATCAGTAAAGGTAATGAAGTAAGAGTAGCCACCTCTGGCATGTTTACTAAATGGCCCACACACATCACTGTGTATAAGGTCAAGTAAACCTGAAGCCCTTTGACCTTTGTTAGGAAAAGGAGACTTCGTCATTTTGCCCAATAAACAAGCTTTGCATGTATCAATCTCCTCATAGGAGAATGATCCCAGCAGTCCATGGTCATGCAACCGCTTAATGCGCTTCTTGTTAATATGGCCTAAACGACTATGCCATAGCAAGGTGCTGTCATCAGCATACTTGGCTTTCTTATTATCAATATTTTGTATAGAACATTCCATGTCCAACATGAATAACCCATTGTTAATTGACCCAGTAGCATAAATAATATTATCAAGCGAAAGATAACACTTTGAAGTCTTGCATTCAAAGGAAAACCCTTTCCTGACAAGAGCAGGAATAGAGATAATATTCTTGGTAATGCTAGGTACAAAATAACAATTGTTCAGTTCTAATACAAGTCCAGATGGCAATGAGATGTAATATTCTCCTACAGCAACAGCAGCAACCCGTGCCCCGTTTCCAACTCGTAGGACCACCTCATGCTGTCCCACCTGTCTTCTTCTCTTGAGTTCCTGTACATTTGAACAAATGTGAACTCCACATGCAGTGTCCAACACCCATGAAATAGAAGAAGAAGATATCATGACTTCAGTCACAAAAATACCTGAGCCAGAAGCGATGCTTCCCTTCTTGTCTCCTTGGAGCGCTTTACAGTCCTTTTTCCAGTGACCCAGCTGGCCACAATGGAAACATCTGTATTCCTTCGACCGCTTGACCTTTTGTTTCAGTGCCTTGTTGTAGTTCTTGACAGGGGCTTTGCGCTTCTTCCCCTTCTTCTTGTTCCTGGAAGGGAACATCAAGACAGAGGTTGAAGGCTTTCCCTTTAGAGTCTCCTCTGTAGTCAAGAGCATATTCAGCAACTCTGCCGGAGTACAGTCGATCTTGTTCATATTAAAATTAATAATGAACGGATCGAAGGAGGCCGGGAGGGACTGCAGAATAATGTCTATAGCAAGCTCCTGATTGATGGTATGCCCCAGTTTCTCTAGAGCCTCTTTGTGCCCAATCATCTTGAGCACGTGAGCTCCCACTGGACTCCCTTCAGCCAGTTTGCTCTGAAAGAAAAGCTTAGTCAAATTATAGCGTTCAGTCCTCGCCTGTGCAGCATACAGCATCTTGAGGTTTGCTATAATTTCTATAGCAGACATATCCTCATGCTGACGCTGCAGCTGTGGCGTCATAGATGCTAGCATCAGGCAAGCGACATCAATGCTATCATTGACATGCTTTTCATTGGCATCCCGAACCACCCTTGCGGCGTTCGGAGCGGGTTGAGGCGGTATAGCCGTCTCGAGGACATACAGTTTCCTCTCAGCCTTAAGAACAATCTTAAGGTGTCCGTACCAGTCTGAGAAGTTTGGCCCAGCAAACTTCTCCCTTTCCAGTAGGGATCGCACATTGAAGCTCATGGTGTTCATTGCTGCAGGAATCTACAACAATGCAAGAACAGCAAGGTCAGTATCAATGTTTAGAATCAATCCAGGACTTAAGAAAGATTCTTTTCTCACTATTTTATCTGACTGAAAAATCCATTAAAACAGTCCGAAAGAGTAACACTCTTTTAGTGAGATGGGATCCAGATTTCATACTTGGTCTCCGCGTCCCGCTCAGGCGAGATAAGATGCACAGAGAGTACAAGCACTAATTTCTGGTAGGCAGTCCCTGCCAATCGCCAACCCGTGCGATTCCCCTTCATCTGGGTAATCCAGCAGACTGTGCCAACTGAGTTGGTACAACACAGTCTCTGATCCCACAGATGGCTGCCTCCATATAGCTCACATATGCTCAGTATGTAGCCTACATGGTCAAGCTCACCTGACCTACTCCCTGGACCACCACGTGCTATGCTGAGCAACGAGAAGCGATAAATCCCTTCTCTGTAGCACGCAGGTGTAATCACACACCGTCTGAAGATAGATGGGCGTGCCCACTGAGTGGGTACAACACGGCCCCAACGATAGTCAGAACAGTGAGGTTTTGCGTCAGAAGGCTTACGTGCTTGATATTTAGCGTTGGATTTTAACGGTCCTTTTATCTTCTTAACTATCATGCAAACCCTATGGTGATAGCAGAAGATAAATAAATCATGCATTTCTAATTATTTAAACAATAAAGGAAAGCATGATGATCTTATGTGGTAAACGCCCATTAAGCCTAAGTAAGACCTTAAGTTAACTTAAGTCTTCACTTGAGCTCTTCATGAGTCTTTTGCATCTCATCTGGCCCAGACCAGGGCCCAAGCGCCCACTACAGCTCAGGTGCGCCCACCAGGTAAATGCGCCTGTCCCAGAGTCGAACCCTGGACCTCCCACCTGGTCAAGCCACTGCTGCATGCGCCTCTGCCAAGTGTACTCTGTGCTCTTGTCTGATTAAAATACAATTTAATCTATCTAGACAAGATTTACTCGCAGGTCAATTACACATTATAAATTAAATAACATGTGATACGCAGATCACAATAAAATTAATTTACAATTTACTTCCAGGCACGCAGGCCCCAGCACAGCACACATTAAAAGGGCAACCCACATAAGATGAAATAGACACTCATCATGGTATGCAATCAACATATGATCCATTACAAGAAAATAAAATTTTTGAAATCCCATTGGAATCAATTTTAATTTTCTTATGTGCCTTACTACCTTACAACGGTCCATTACTAGGGATCCACTCATCAGACCTAGTCTTATCCACTGCCCTTGCATGCACCAAGTCCTAACTGACTTGAGTTGACCTAATGGTCAACCATGCATGCGCTGGGCTGAACGACCCTCATGAGTTCTGGCAAACGGGTGTGACCCCGGGCCTAACTCATTTGGCGTTCACTGGTTGTCTCAACCAGACATCGCTACACGCTCTTGATGCAGTCGACCTATAGCCACCTCGTGCTTGCGCACAGGTGCCATCTGGTCGACCCATCTAGGCTGTCAGATGGTCTGATCAGACTGGTTGGATCTTAACTAGGTGATGATTTCAACCCTACTAACCCGTCTAAGGGTTTATAGCAAGCGCTTAGATCTAATGGGGGGGGGGGGCGCAAGATAAGTTTTTGACAAAAACATTAACATGCGCCAACATAAACATCATACATGCGCAACTTAAGAATAAACATACATCTAAAGGCTAGCATGTATATTTCGCATGATGATAGTTTTAGATCTAATCATAAACGCAAAGCATGGATCACAATAACGCAAAGCAATCATATAAGATCATGCATAACCTTGGCGCTCTGATACCAGTTGAAGGACCCCTTTCGAGAGGGGGGCGAAACCCATAGCCATGTAAATTTCTTTTTCGGCAGCGGAATTAGGGTTTCATAAGGATCGCATACATCATATATGATCAACTTAAAATTGCATAGATCTTAGATGGAATCATACCATAGCCATTGCTTGGATGGCGGCTTGGAAGAAGAAGGCGATAAGGCTTTCCTCCAAAGATGACGCACACAAGTTGAGTGGTCGGCTACTCCTTGTGACTCCTTGTGCTAGCAAGGATCTCCAAGTGTCCTTTTGTGTGTGGAAGAGAAGAGATGAATCTTCTATGCTGATTGAACCTTCTCCTTTGGCGTGAAGATCAACCAAGACGAGCGCAAGAGCACAAGTCGGCGAGAGAGAGCGAGAGAGTAACCCCCACATTCGAAAACGTTGGGGAATTAACCAAAGGAAGAAAAACGCCTTTCTAAAAATAGAAAGCACTAAGTCCTCATTCAATCCCACGTTACCTTCGAACGTCTCCCATTCGAACCAAGCGTTCACATAAGTGAACGGATTCAATTCATTCGGTTCAATGCATTTGGTTCAAAGACCAAATCAAATCAACATTGGTTCAGATCTCATTAAACCAAATGGTTCAAGATCTAACCGTTCATCTCTCGATGCTCTCGATCTCACCGATCTAGCATCCAATCTCTCGATCGAAGCTTACCGATCTCAAGCCCTAATCAATCAAACATGATCAGACCAGATCTCACTTACAATCAGAGTTTAAACTCCTTTAAACTGAACCAAAACAATTCAGTCCACACGATCTGACATAAGTAAGCCATATCATCAAATTGTGCGACCTTAAGGGTTTCCTTTAAATGTCGGTAACGATAACTTACGTTATCACGATCAGTGAGGGGTATCTAGCAACACATCACTGTCTCCCGATATGAAGGAAAGAGTCTTCCAAGACTACACCCAAACCACAGCACAAGTGTGAATCCACTTCACGAGGCATACATGTTTCCTTTGCCACTGGATGTTCTTATTGGACAAGCGTGTCAAGCTTGTAACTCCAATATGATGAGCATGATTAGATCAGATGATCATAGTCACCTGGGTATGGCCATACACTTTCTCAATCATCTCATTCAGGGGGGCCCCTTTAGAACATCACACTCCAATCAAGGAGACGGCAATCCTATATCTATCACTAGTATCCTAACCTGACTCATGATCATTATCCAAGATAGTCTATAACCATTATATTTCAAATGATATTGAACTACCTCAAAACAATGACAATCATCATTTAGAAACACAAGTGATCTCAAGTCAGAGGACATGTGCCACTTGTTGCAAACAAGGATTATTCACATTGTGACAAGCAATTGAATATCCTAGTAGGGTCTATCCAGTACATCCAATGTACCCATGAGTCTACATCTTATTCCATGCTCGAAGCATCCTATAAGATTAGAACACATATTAGTCTCAATCATATCAAGGCTGTCTCATGTTCACCAAGATATCTCGACTAAGGACATTACAGCATGTCAGCCAAGCTGAACAGCATTGAGACATTATTTAGAAGCACACTTATTGCGGCAGACAATGTAACAAACTGAATAACAACCATTGCCTTTATAAACATAAGAGTTTATACATGATACTGAAAGAATCCCAAGGCCTCAAACATTAGCCTTAAGGGCATACCCCAACAGAAGGCTACTAGACTTGATATTTATTTATGAGGGTTTTTGAGGTCTCATCAACTTAGTTTTATCTTATGTCTAGCATTACAGGCATGCAATCCTATAGTGATAACATAATAATAAAACATCACAGGCATGCTTGACAGATATGGAAAGCAGTAAAGAGATGATGTGATCATAGCCTATTCAAGACATTGAACCAACCCATGTTAGAAGAGGTTCAACTCTTGACCTAGGACTCAAGCCTCAAAGACCTAACCTAGCCGACTTCTAACTTGGTCTTCAAGCTCGGCTCCAAGGTCTTCCAAGGGTGAACCGCCACCTTGCAAGCCACAAGAGGGATAGCTCACAAGCCCTAGGCTCGGCAAAACCCTAACTTGTGCCCCAAGCAAGCATGCACCACCATTGATGCTTGTTGCGCCATCAAGCATGGATGTGCCGCCAAGCATGCATGCACCAAGTATCATGTTGGATGCGCCCCCTAATCTTCATCTTGAATTTTACAAAAATAAAAGAAAAAGATGGCACGCAGGTTGTACAGAGATACATCACAGGCATGCACTGAGGCTTGACTCATGATCACAACACCATGCACAATCAAGGTATTACTCATGCAATTCTACATGCTCATGAAAAACATAAAATATAAAATTTTACTTTTTCATAAAACCAGTTTCTTTTCCTCATCTTCTTCTCACAAATCTTTTAGTTATTCGCAATTAATTTTCATGATGATTTCAAAGATCCTTTCGACTGGTAATTTTGTCAGATCAAGAGACCCGGCCAGTCGGAAGACACAATGCCCGTCCTACTTGACAAAACCATGTGCGCCTTTGATCCTTAAATCATGCAAGAAAAATAACCCAAAAATCCAAAAGAGATTGAAAAGATGAAAGAAACAAGAAACCCTAAATTTTTCCTACTTACAAAAATCGTTTTCCATATATCATGCAATTTTTGAAAATTTAAATATGGCATGTGAGCATGAAAAACATCGTTCGAGTTTCGCAAGACACTCTGATACCACTGTTGGGAAACCCCGGGGATATTTTACAATTTCAGAGATAGAAATTACACAAATACATTGCGTAGCGAAACTAATATCCCCGAAACAGGCCAGTCCCAAAAACCCAGTGAAGATCGCATGCGAAAGAGTCAACATGATGAGATAGAAAATACCTTGAGCAAGATGAGGCTGATGTCGTAGAGGCGCCCAAGCGTGCGCCCTCTGTAGTATCACACACACGGATCACCTCGAGTCCTCTTCTTCCACGCCCGGTGCTAGCCTCGGGAAGAAGATCCAAGCCTTTGTCACCTTCTTCAAGCCTTGCGCCACCTCCAAGGATGAAGCGCCAACGAAGAAGTTGAGGAGAAGGAGAAGGCGCCAAGGTGAAGTCTCTCTTGCGCCAAGAGAAGAGGAAGAAACACCTTGCGGCTTAATGGAAGAAGTGTGCGCCAACTCTCCATAGCACTCGCCCCTCTTAATGTTCACGCCTCCGAGAGATTGTATGTCTATGAAGGGGCAGCTTGGGTCTCTTTTTATAGAGACCTTGGGCGGCTATGAGTGGCCACAATTAAACCAAAGTGGGTGGCTAGGAGAAGAAGTAGGATTTTGTATTATTTTAACAATTAACCAAGTCCTAATCCAATTAGGACTCAAATTAATTATTTAAATAATCAAGTCCTAATCCAATTAGGACTCTAATTAATAATTAAATAATCAAGTCCTAATCCAATTAGAACTTTAATTAATTATTTATCCCACAAATGATTAATTAATCAAGTCCTAATCAAATTAGGACTCTAATTAATTATTTAAACAATTAAATCCTAATCCAATTAGGATTCTAATTAATTAATTAATTAACTTTTATACGATTAATTTCAAATCATAGGCGTTAACCCTAGTCTAACCAGGGTTAAGCACACGCCTATAATCTCCTTCTCCTTAAGCCTAGTAAGCCCAACTTTACAATGGGCCCAGCCCAAGGTCCATCATACATGTCAACCAAGCCCTTGGATCCAATCCAATTTAACCCAAGGTCAAATTAGGCTAACCATGGTTAATATGCCGTAAATGGAAGTTGGCCCCAGTAAATCTCTTCCATCTCATCAGGCCCATTAGCGCTGATGGAATCTCCAAAAAAGATCCGAGTTATCCAATAACTCGATCATAAGGTTTCCCGATCAATACTAGAACTTGAGTATCAAGGTGTGCGATCCTGTAGGTTCCTTTGACATTGGCAGTGCTGACCTAAGGTCACCACAAGCAGTGAGTGGCACCTAGCTGTGCATCGTTGCTACCCAAGTCATCGGAATGGATATCGACATCAACATCCCCATCATCGCAACCAGGTACAGATGAATTAATGTCTCTTTGCCGAACTGATATCCGATTGGCCAAGTGTGTCACCACTTGTTTCTATCCAATCTCATGGCTATGACTAAATCAGGTCTAACCTGGGTATGGCCATACACTTTCAGTCATAGAACCATAGAGGAGCTCCATGGATATCAAGCTTCCCTTAGGAACGGGCAAATCCTATGTCTGTGCATTGACCTTATCATATGGGTCATGACATGCCCAATGACAACCGTTATTACCTCCCAACTACGGCAAGACGTTAGGTTGTATCAAAACATATCCCTAATCATATAGAATGACCAATGACCTCAAGTCATGGGATCAATGCATCTCCTATCACTTGTGAGGATAACTCGTGACACCAAGTCATTGCCTCACAGTGGGTCGGTCTAGTATATCCACCACTGATATACCCATATGTCTGCGTTAGCACCTCGTGCCTAACCAGCCCATATACCAGTCTCACAGGTACCAAAGCCGTCCCATATCCACTCAGGTACATCGATTGGGGACTATCATTTGAGCACAGATCCAATCTGTCTCTAGGGACATTATCATATAAGTACATAATCGCAGATGTAAGCAAATATAGATAATGACAATGTCAGAATGATATAAAATATCAACATCAAGTAGTACAATAATGGACCAAAAGTAAGTCCTAGGGCATATACACCAACATTGCCCACACACATCACTATGTAAGAGATCCAACAAACCTCCTGCCCTTTCACTAGTCTTGGTGAAAGGCGCCTTTGTCATCTTCCCTAACAAACAAGGCTCACATGTATCAAATTCCTCCAAGGAACTTGAATCTAACAACCCATTTGCATGGAGTTGTTGAATACGATTCTTGTTTATATGGGCTAATCGACAATGCCATAGGAAAGCACCAACTGAACCACTCAGTTTGGTCCTTTTATTATTTATGTTACAAATAGAGTTATCCATGTCTAACACATATAGACCATTGCACAGAGTACCCTTCCCATAGAACATATTTGCAAATGAAAAAGAACAAGAGTTCTTTTTTATTTCAAACTTAAATCCTTTCTTTGCCAAGCAAGGAGTGGATACAATGTTCTTAGTAAGCGAAGGTACATAATAGCAATTATCTAACTCTAACTGAAGTCTAGATGGTAGGGAGAGAGTCAAAACTCCTACAGCAACAGCAGCAACCTGTGCCCTATTTCCAACTCGTAGAATATCCCCGAAACAGGCCGGTCCCAAAAACCCAATGAAGATCGCATGTGAGAGAGTCGACACGATGAGATAGAAGATACCTTGAGCAAGGCGAGGCTGATGTCGTTGTAGGTGCCCAAGCGTGCGCCCTCTGCAGTTTCACACACACGGATCACCTCGAGTCCTCTTCTTCCACGCCTGGTGCTAGCCTCGGGAAGAAGATCCAAGCCTTAGGAGAGCCCTCCAAGAATCTTGCGCCACCACTAAAGGGAGAAGCGCGAAGAGCAATGAGGAAGAAGGAGATGCCACCAAGTTCAACTTCACCTTGCGCCAAGGAGAAGAGGAAGAGGATCACTTGCAGCTTGATGGAAGAAAGGAGGAAGTTGCGCCCTTGTCCCTTGCTTTCGCCCTCTTGATGATGCTCACGCCTCCAATGAATCAGTGTCATGAGAGGGGCGGCTAGGGGGGTTATTTATAGGGCAAGGGGCGCCTAAAACATGGCTACAATTAAGCCAAGTGGGTGGCTAGGAGAAGAAGGAGGGAATCAAGTCCTAATCTAATTAGGACTCAAGTGGGCGGTTTGATCAAGATTTAAATCAAGTCCTAATCCAATTAGGACTCCAACTATTTATTTAATTAATTAAATCCTAATCCAATTAGGACTCTAATTAATTTAAATAAATCAGTCCATTAGATACCACAAAAATAGGACTCTAATTAATTAATTAATTAGCCCCTATTTTATCTCACATGATTAATTAAAATCACATGAGGCATAGGCGCTAACCCTAGTCTAACTAGGGTTAAGCATGTGTCTGCCCTCTTCTTCTCCTTAATACCATTAAGCCCAACTTTTCAATGGGCCTAGCCCAATGTCCATTATGCATGTTAACAAAGCCCTTGGATCCAATCCAATTTAACTAGGGTCAAATTAGGCTAACCATGGTTAATATGCCGTAAATGGAAGTTGACCCCAATAAATTTTTTTCCTTCTCATCAGGCCCATTGGCGCTGATGAAATCTCCAAAATAGATCTGAGTTATCCAATAACTCGATCATAAGGCTTCCCGATCAATACGAGAACTCGAGTATCAAGGTGTTCGACCCTGTAGGTTCCTCTCACGTCGGCAGTGCTGAACTATGGTCACCACAAGAAGTGAGTGGCACCTAGCAGTGCATCGCTGCTACCCAAGTCATTAGAATGGATATCGACATCGACATCCCCATCATCGCAACCAGGTATAGATGCATTACAGTCTCTTTGCCGAACTAATATCCGATTGGTCAGGTGTGTCACCACTTGCTTTTATCCAATCTCATGGCTATGACTAAATCAGGTCTAACCTAGGTATGGCCATACACTTTTAGTCATAGAACCATAGAGGAGCTCCATGGATATCATGCTTCCCTTAGGAAGAGGCAAATCCTATGTCTGTGCATTGACCTTCTCATATGGGTCGTGATATGCCCAATGACAACCGTTATTACCTCTCAACTACGGCAAGGTGTTAGGTTGTATCAAAGCATATCCCTAACCATATAGAATGGCCAATGACCTCAAGTCAAGGGATCAATGCATCTCCTATCACTTATGAGAATAACTCATGATACCAAGTTATTGCGTCACAGCGGGTCGGTCCAGTATATCCACCACTGATATACCCATATGCCTACGTTAGCACCTCATGCCTAACCAGCCCATATACCTGTCTCACAAGTACCAGAGTTATCCTATATCCACTTAGGTACATCGACTGGGGACAATCATTTGAGCACAGATCCAATTTGTCTCCAGGGACATTATCAAGTAAGTACATAATCGCAGATGTAGACAAACATAGATAATGACAATGCCAAAATGATATATATAAAATATCAATGTTATGTAGTACAAATAATGGACCAAAACTAGGTCCTAGGGCATATACACCAATAATCTCCCACTTGCACTAAGACCTAGAGGTTGAGAAATCTCAACCACATATCTCTAGCGTGACCATCATGCTTCTGCTGCACCAAAGCCTTGGTCAATCGGTCTGCTAGATTGTTCTCTGTGTCAACTCTGCTAATCTTGACATCACCTCTTTCGATGATCTCTCTAATCAGGTGAAATCTCCTGAGTATGTGTTTGGATTTTCGATGAGACCGTGGTTACTTGTCTTGTGCAATTGCTCCATTGTTATCACAGTAGATTTCAATGGGATCCAGCGCACTAGGAACCACCTGAAGTTCAGAAATGAACTTCCTTATCCAAACAGCTTCTTTGGCTGCCTCAGAAGCGGCCACATACTCAGCTTCGGTTGTAGAATCAGCTATGGTGGATTTCTTGAAGCTCTTCCAGCATACAGTGCCTCCATTCATCTTGAACACATAGCTGGCCTGCAATCTGAAGTCGTCAGGGTCAGACTGGAAAGACGCATCAGTGTAGCCCTGCATACTGAGCTCTTCTTGTCCCCCATAGACTAGGAACAAATCCTTAGTTCTTCTCAGATACTTTAGGATGTTCTTTACAGCCACCCAGTGCTGTAATCCAGGATTAGATTGGTATTGGCTGGTTATGCTCACAGCATAAGCCACATCTGGTCTAGTACACAACATTGCATACATGATCGATCCCACTGCCGAAGCATAAGGCACTCGATTCATGTCATCCCTCTCAGCCTGTGTGGTGGAACACTGGCTCTTTGAGAGTGTAAGGCCATGTCTCACTGGAAGGTACCCTTTCTTGGATTGCTCCAAGCTAAACCTCTCTAGGACCTTATCAATGTAAGTACTCTGACTAAGGGCTAGGAGCTTCTTGGATCTATCCCTGTAGATCCTCACGCCTAGGATATAGGCGGCCTCCCCTAAGTTCTTCATCTTGAAACACTTTCCTAACCATGTCTTCACAACTTGAAGACTAGGAATGTCGTTCCCGATGAGCAGTATGTCATCGACATACAAGACCAGAAAAGTCACCAAGCTCCCACTGAATTTTCTATATACACAGGAGTCATCTTCGCTTTTGATAAAGCCATAATCTCTCACAGCTTCATAAAATCGAAGATTCCAAATTCGAGATGCTTGCTTTAATCCATAGATGGAACTCTTTAGCCTGTAGACCTTATTGGCCTCTGCAGGATGGATGAAGCCATCAGGTTGTGTCATATACACATCCTTAGTTAGCATCCCATTAAGGAAAGCTCTTTTTACATCCATCTGCCATATCTTGTAATCATGATATGCAGCAATAGCAAGCAGAATCCGAATGGATTTGAACATGACAACTAGCGAGAAGGTTTCATCATAATCCACCCCGTGGATTTGCTTGAATCCCTTAGCCACTAGTCTACCTTTATAGGTAACTATGTTGCCATCCATGTCTGTCTTCCTCTTGAAGACCCATTTACACCCTATGGGCTTTACCCCATCAAGTAGCTCAATCAAATCCCAGCCTTGGTTAGTTGACATGCAATCTATCTCGGATCTCATGGCCTTCAGCCATCTCTCAGAGTCCGGTCCACTGACTGCCTCATCATAAGTCCTGGGTTCATCCTCAATGATGAAGATCCCGTCGTGTTGGGTCGGCAGCGACCCATACCTCTCAGGTGCACGAAGAATCCTCCCAAACCTATGCGGGGCCTGTGTCTGAGCCTTAGGTTGCCCAACAACCGGTGCAGGTGGCTCAAGTTCCATCTCTGTGTCTTGTGGTTGCACTTGGACCTCATCCAAGTTAAGCTTCCTCCCACTAACTTCTTTCATGAGAAATTCTTTCTCTAGAAAGACAGCACCCCGAGCAACAAAAACTTTGTTCTCGGTGGGAATATAGAAGTTGTTGGGGTATGCCCTTAAGGCTAATGTTTGAGGCCTTTGGGATGATTTCAGTATCATGTATAAACTATGTATAAGTTTATAAAGGCAATGGTTGTTATTCAGGTTGTTACATTATCTGCTGCTGTTATGTATACTTCTGAATAATGTCTCAATGGTGTTCAGCTTGGCTGACATTAGCATTGTCCTTAGTCGAGATATCTTGGTGAACATGAGACAGCCTTGATATGATTGAGACTAATATGTGTTCTAATCTTATAGGATGCTTCGAGCATGGAATAAGATGTAGACTCATAGGTGCATTGGATGTACTGGACAGACCCTACTTAGGATATTCAATTTTTTGTCACAATGTGAATAATCCTTATATGCAAGCAAGTGACATATTTCCTCTGACTTGAGATCGCTTGTGTTTCTAAATGATGATTGGCATTGTCTTGAGGTAATTCAATATCATTTGAAATATAATGGTTATAGATTATCTTGGATAATGAGCATGAGTCATGTTAGGACACTAGTGATAGATATAGGATTGCCTCTCCTTGTTGGAGTGTGATGTTCTAAAGGGGCCCCCTGGATGAGATGATTGAGAAAGTGTATGGCCATACCCAGATGACTATGTTCATCTGATCTAATCATTTTCATCATATTGGAATTACAGGCTTGACACGCTTGTCCAATGAGAACGTCCAGTGGCAAAGGAAACATGTATGTCAAGTGAATTGGATTCACACTTGTGCTATGGTTTGGGTGTAGTCTTGGAAGACTCTTTCCTTCATATCGGGAGACAGTGATGTGTTGCTAGATACCCCTCTCTGATCGTGATAACGTAAGTTATCGTTACCGACATTGAAGGAAACCCTTAGGGTCGCACAATTTGATGATATGGCTTACTTATGTCAGATCGTGTGGACTGAATGGTTTTGGTTCAGTTTAAAGGAGTTTAAACTCTGATTGGAAGTGAGATCTGGTCTGATCATGTTTGATTGATTAGGGCTTGAGATCGGTAAGCTTCGATCGGGAGAATTGATGCTTGATCGATGAGATCAAGAGCATCAAGAGATGTGTGGTTAGATCTTGAGCCATCTGGTTCATATGAGATCTAGACCATGGCTTGGTTTGATTTGGTCTTTGAACCAAATGGAATAGAACCGGTTCACTTTGGTGAACGTATGGTTCGATTGAGAGATGAGTTTCGATGGTTACGTGGGAGTTAAAGTAAGAGTAAAACACTTACTATATTTGGAAGGCATGATTCCTTTTGGAAACCCCCCACGGTTTCGAACGTTGAGACGCTCTCTCTCGCCCCCTTCCTCTCGTGCGTGTCTTGCCTCCACGAAAGGGAAGAAGTTTCGCCAGCCAAAGGGGTGAACACATCTCCTCATACACGATCAGGATACCTTGGCGTTTTTGCTAGCACAAGGGACGCGCAAGGAAGCAAGTTCCATCACCTTGTGTGCGACTTCTTTGGAGGAGAGCCACTCGCCCTCTATCTTCTTCCAGGCCGCCACTCATGGCCATGGTAACATCTTCACTTGTTTTAAGCAAGTCTTAATGTTGATCATATGATTAAGCCATACGATCATGAAACCTAAAATTTCCGCTGCCTATGAAAATTTTATATGCGCCTATGACCTAGGTTTCGCCACTTTCAATTGGTATCAGAGCAAGTTTTGGCTTCATGCATATGATTGCTTTTGTTGTGATCCATGTTTGTTATAAGCTTATGGTAGATCTACTACATGCGCATCTTTTGGGCATCATGCGAAAATATAGTTCATGGTTTAGAACTACATGTATCTTGTTTTCTTCCAAGCTTGTGCATGTATGATGCTTGTTTGCGCATAGGGAGAAGTTTTTATCAAAAACTTATTGTCTTGCGTGCCCCTCACCTAGATCTCTAAAGCGCCTACTTGATATACTTAGACGGGTTACTAGGGTTGAAGTCGTCAGTCTAGTCTGGACCCAACAGCCTGATCAGACCATCTGACAGCCTAGATGGGTCGGCCAGATAGCACCTATGCGCAAGCATACAGGTGGCTATAGGCCGACTGCAGAAGGGCGTGTAGCGATGTCTGATTGAGGCGCTTAGTGAACGATCATGATTAAGGCCCGGGGTCACACCCGCCTGCCAGAAATCATGTGGGACGTTCTGTTGGGGTATGCCCTTAAGGCTAATGTTTGAGGCCTTGGGATTCTATCAGTATCATGTATATAAACTCTTATGTTTATAAAGGCAACGGTTGTTATTCAGTATGTTACATTGTCTGATGCAATAAGTGTGCTTCTGAATAATGTCTCAATGCTGTTCAGCTAGGCTGACAGGCTGTAATGTCCTTAGTCGAGATATCTTGGTGAACATGAGACAGCCTTGATATGATTGAGACTAATATGTGTTCTAATCTTATAGGATGCTTCGAGCATGGAATAAGATGTAGACTCATGGGTACATTGGATGTACTGGACAGACCCTACTAGGATATTCAATTGCTTGTCACAATGTGAATAATCCTTGTTTGCATCAAGTGGCACATGTCCTCTGACTTGAGATCACTTGTGTTTCTAAATGATGATTGTCACTGTTTTGAGGTAGTTCAATATCATTTGAAACATAATGGTTATAGACTATCTTGGATAATGATCATGAGTCAGGTTAGGACACTAGTGATAGATATAGGATTGCCGTCTCCTTGTTTAAGGAGTGTGATGTTCTAAAGGGGCCCCCCTAAATGAGATGATTGAGAAAGTGTATGGCCATACCCAGGTGACTATGTTCATCTGATCTAATCATGCTCATCATATTGGAGCTACAAGCTTGACACGCTTGTCCAATAAGAACATCCAGTGGCAAAGGAAACATGTATGCCTCGTGAAGTGAATTCACACTTGTGCTGTGGTTTGGGAGTAGTCTTGGAAGACTCTTTCCTTTCTATCGGGAGACAGTGATGTGTTGCTAGATACCCCTCACTGATCGTGATAACGTAAGTTATCGTTACCGACATTTAAAGGAAACCCTCAGGGTCGCACAATTTGATGATATGGCTTACTTGAGTCAGATCGTGTGGACTGAATTGTTTGGGTTCAGTTTAAAGGGATTTAATCTCTGATTGTAAGTGAGATCTGGTCTGATCATGTTTGATTGATTAGGGCTTGAGATCGGTAAGCTTCGATCGAGAGAGTTGATGCTAGATCAGTGAGATCAGAAGCATCAGGAGATGAACGGTTAGATCTGGAGCCTTAGGGTTTGATATGATCTAGACCAAGTGGCTTGGGTTAATTGGTCTTTGAACCAAACCAATTTTGAACCAAACCAATTTGAACCGGTTCACATGTGTGAACGCATGGTTCAAGTCATGAAGGCGTCGGTTATGAGATCATGAAGGCGCATGGCTTCCATTTATGGTAAGTCATCAAGGCCTCTTCTCAAAAAATGCCAAAACGCCAAAGAGGTTACTCACTTCACTTGGCTTCTTGCACTTTCGTGTAGAGAAGAGGTGGACGAAAAGAGGAGCTCTCGGGCAAGCAAGCATCTCATCTCTCATCCCTTCCATTCGACAAGGATACTTGAAGATCTTTGCTAGCACAAAGATCAACAAGAAGAAGCCATCTCTCTTCTTGTGTGCGGTACCTTTGGAGAAGAAGCATTTGATTCTTTCTCTTCAAAGCCGCCTCCTTATTCATGGCTATGGTAAGATAACTTGTCGATCTTTGCAAGTCATTTCAAGTTGATCATATGAATATCACATGAGATCCTTTGAAACCCTTGCTTCCGTTGCAAAATGAAAAATGCGCCACCAATTAGGGTTTCGCTCCCCCTTGAAGGGGACTTTCACGTTCAGCCCTTAAGGCATGCATAGTTGACCACTAGGTCAACACAAGTCAGTTATGACTGGGTGCATGCAAGGGCAGTGGGTCTGACTTGGTCTGATGAGTGGATCCCTATTAATGGACCGTTGTAAGGTAGTAGGGCATATAAGGAAATAAAATTGATGCCATGGGTTTTTCAAAAATTTTATTTTCTGATTGGATCACATGTATGCTTATTTAACCTGATTGGGTGTCTATTTAATCTTATGTGGGCTGCCCTTTTATTTGTGTGCTGTGCTGGGGCCTGCGAGCCTGGAATTAATTGTAAATTTTTATTGTGATCTGTGTATCACACTTTAATTTATAATAATGTATAATTGACCTGCGTGTCAATTCATGTCTAGATAGATTAAAATGTAATTTGATCAGACATGAGCACAGAGCACACATGGCAGAGGCGCTTGCAGCAAGTGGCTTCACCAGGTGGGAGGTCTAGAGTTCGACTCTAGAACAGGCGCAACCAGTCTGGTGGGCGCATGCATTTGGACTGCGGAGGGCGCTTGGGCCCGGGCTGGGCCAGATGAAGTGAAAGAGACCCATAAAGAGCTCAAGTGAAAACTTGTGTAAAACTAGGGTTTTTACTTAGGCTTAATGGGCATTTACCACATAAGATAATTGTGCTTTCAATTTACTGTTTTAAGTAAGATTAGCACATGCATGATTTATTCTTTTGCTATCACCATAGATATTGCATGATAGTAAGAAGATTAAATGGACCGTTAAAATCCAACGTAAAATATCAAGCTCGATAGCCTTCTGACGCGAAACCTCGCTGTTCTGACTATCGTTGGGGCCGTGTTGTACCCACTCAGTGGGCACGCCCATCTATCTTCAGACGGTGTGTGATTACACCTGCGTGTTACAGAGAAGGGATTTATCGCTTCTCGTTGCTCAGCATAGCACGTGGTGGTCCAGGGAGTAGGTCAGGTCAGCTTGACCATGTAGGCTACATATTGAGCATATGCTAGCTATATGGAGGCAGCCATCTGTGGAATCAGAGACTGTGTTGTACCAACTCAGTTGGCACAGTCTGCTGGATTGCCCAGATGAAGGGGAATCGCACGGGTTGGCGATTGGCATGGATAGCCTTCCAGTGATTAGTGCTTGAACTCTCTGTGCATCTTATCTCGCCTGAGCTGGACGCGGAGACCAAGTATGAAATCTGGATCCCATCTCACTAAAAGGGGTTTTACTCTTTCGGACAGTTTTATTGGATTTTTCAGTCAGATAAAATAGTGAGAAAAGAATCATTCTTAAGTCCTGGATTGATTCTAACATGGGTACTGACCTTGTTGTTCTTGCAATGTTGTAGATTCCTGCAGCAACGAACACCACAGGGCTCAATCTGCGATCCATACTGGAAAAGGAGAAGTTTGCTGGGCCAAACTTCTCAGACTGGTACAGACAGCTTAAGATTGTTCTTAAGGCTGAGAGGAAACTGTATGTCCTTGAGACGGCAATACCGGCTCAACCCACAGCGAACGCCGCAAGGGCGGTTCGGGATGCTTATGAGAAGCACGTCAGTGCTAGTGCTGATGTCGCTTGCCTTATGCTTGCGTCAATGACGCCAGAGCTCCAGCGTCAGCATGAGGATTTATCTGCTATTGATATTATAGCTGATGGAGGGGCCAATCCTGCCCCAAGGAGGTCTGGAAGGGCTAGGAGGAAGCCCATCAGATATGGCTTTTCCTCCTAGGTCATCTTTCTTTCCTTATTTGCACTTTCCTTATTTACATTGAATAAAGCTCTAGTGCATTGTGTAGTTTCCTTATTTGCCCCTAGAATAGTCTACTGGCCTTTGTGTTAATAATTGGGCAGGTTATAGCCCAGCTCAAGGGAAGCTAGGAAGCTCAAGCTAAGCCACTCAAGTAGGGCTCCAATTATGGGAAGAGGCACTTCAACCACTTCAACTAAAGACTTCAAGTTGAAGGGGCTTACAATGAATACAACTCCACCTTCCAAATCAACCAAGGCGCCACCCTCATTGATGATGAATTCGAATGCAAGAGATCAGCCCCAATTCAAGGCGCCTAGCCATCAAGAATCAATCTAGATCCACAATTCAAGGGATCACCATCTAGATCCACAATTCAAGGGATCATCATCTAGATCCACAATTTGAGGAGCCATCCTTGGAAGTCCTTAGCCGCCCATGCTCTTGAAGGAATGCTTTCGAAATTCAAATGGGCGCCATCTCAAATAAGGAAGGAGCTCAAGAAGAAATCGGCTACAAGGAGCTCCATCAAAAGCAAGATTTCGAAATTCAAAAATTGTCAAGGAAATGTTTTAATGGTGCATTAACTTCTTTCCCTACCTTTGTGATTGCGCCTAGGGTGAATTGTCACCCTTGCCCATGGCTTGTTGAGCCTATAAATTGTAATCCTCCCCTCTTTGTCTATTAGTTGCCTAGTGAAAAAGAATCCTTGTGTTAGCATTGGTGCTTGTCGCCTAAAGGAGTTTTCTACCTCCCCCCTCCTCTAAAGGGCCGAGCCCTTTCCCTTCTCCCCCCTTTCTTCTCAAGTCTTCAACGCAACTCAACCACTTGAAGGATCTTGCGCAACTTTGGAGGGACTCTAAGGAAGCTTCATCATCCTTTGTTCTCGGCAATCAACAAAGACCCTTAGGGGTTCTTTCACTTTCGGCTAACAAGAGAGCAACATCAATCAAGCTTCAAATCGGCTAAGTTCCTTCCCCTCTCCTTTCCTTGATTTCTAGAACTTGTCTTCTACACTAATCTAAACTTGTTTGAAGGTGGCGCAAGGACTTGGAGGACTCTTCTCTAAGCGCAAAGCTTTCTCCCTCCTTCTTCTCTCTTTAGTTAATTGTTAAGGGAACTTGTGAGGCTTAACCTCCCCCTTAGTTTTGCTTTGTAATATGAATCCGTGGTATGTGCGGATCCCGTTTGTCTGTGTTTGTTTGTAATGATGCAATACCTTCCATCAGAGTAGGACCGTTGAAGATCGGGACGATACGATCCTTCTATGCTCAAGGGTCGCACTGTAAGTACTCCTACTAGTCATTTCATTTCGTAGTTTAGAGTGTTATTTCTTATAGTAGTAAAGTAGTGTCGCTTTCTTTACTTATAAAAATACAAAACTTATTTTCCAACTCCGTTAGAGTAATTTTGGTTTTTTTATCTAAAAATACAAAAATATTTTCTTAAAAGCGTTGTTTGAATGCACCCTTATTTGTGAGTGATCCCACCTCCACCAGTTTGGTATCAGAGGAGACTCTTAGAATAGATTTTTAGCCTAAAAACTAATTTTCAAATTCTAAGACTTTCTTGGACCTAGGTGTTTGAAAGAAGTTGATCTCATAAAAGGCTATTATCTAATATATCATTTTTAGGAGCCTTATTTTCAAAACTAAATTTCTTTCAAAACTATCTTTGACCATGACTACTAGATCGGGAGCAAATTATAATAACCACCCTGAACCCAATGATATTACTAGACAAGCTGAACCTAATGACCTGGCTAGACTCTTTAACATGATGGCGTCCTTCCAAGAGGAGCTTAGGGATATTAGAGCTAGACTCCCAAATCCTGAAAATCTTAGGGATGATAGACCCCCTAGTCGGCCCTCAAGTGAACCCATCCTTGGTGAACATCCCCAAAACAATAGGAACCATAATAGGAGAGTCCAAGAACCTGAATGGGAAGAGCCACATGCCCGACCCTATCAAAGACCTAGAGAAGACCAAGAACCTGAGTGGAATGAGCCACGTGCTCAACCCTACCACAGACCTAGGGAGGATGAAGTGCAACGCAACATCAAACTCTCACCCCCAACCTTTAGTGGTTCCCTTGACCCTAGAGAGTTCCTAGATTGGGTAGACAAACTTGAACGGTATTTCGACTGGAGCATGATGCCTAGTCAATCCAAGGTTAGGTTCACCCGATGTCTCCTAGAAGGTACTGCTAGGTTATACTGGACTAGCATAGAGAAGAACATAGAGTTGTTTAGACGCCCTCCTATTGAGAGATGGGAAGACATGCGAGACAAACTTAGGGAAAAATATGTCCCTCCCTATTTCCAAGTTAAGATTATTGATGAAGCCATGAGCCTAGTCCAAGGTAGCCTAAATGTCACCGACTACACCACTAGGTTTGATGAACTCCTTTTAAGGAGTGGCATCCATGAGGAACCCCATGTCTCCCTTAGTAGGTACAAGAATGGACTTAGACCCGAGATCAAAAGGGGAATGACCTATTTCCAAATAGAGTCTAGGGAAGTCGCCTACCAAAGAGCCTTAGAGGTAGAGGAAAACATAAAGAGAGCCTTTAGGAGAGAGTTAAGTTCCCCTAGAACTTATCCTAAGGCGCCCTCCTCAAGTCCCTCTAGCTCTCAACCCAAAGCCCCAACACCAACACCCTCTAGACCTAGGACTGTCCAAGAACCTAGAGTCACTTGCCATGCTTGCAACCAAGTAGGACACTATATGAAAGACTGTCCCAAGAGAGTCCTGTACTTAGGTGAGGAAAAACATGAAGAAACCTATGAAGAAAACCATGAGGAAATCCATAACCCTGACTCTGGTTGTACGGTTTGGGAAGAACTAGCTTATGATAGTGGTGAAGAACAAACCCACGACACCTTAGGAGTGGTTAGGTGCACCTTAATCAAACCTATCCCAACCGAGGACTGGCGTAGGACCAGTATTTTCCACACCTACACGAAATGCAATGGCAACATGTGCAAAGTAGTGATAGATGGGGGAAGTAGTCTAAACGCGGTCTCTCACACAGCCTTAGTAAAATTCAACCTTAAGGCAGAACCGCACCCCAATCCCTATAGCATATCCTGGGTCAACCAGTCTAGTGTCCCAGTCACCCATAGGTGCTTAGTGCCCCTTCAGTTTGCCATCTACCAAGGCAAGATTTGGTGTGACGTCATAACCATGGATGTCGCCCAAGTCTTACTCGGTCGCCCGTGGTTATATGATATGGATGTTATCCACTACGGTCGGACTAACACCTATGTCTTTAGCCATGACGGGCAAAAGATCAAACTGAAGCCATCCATGCCTAAAGAACTTAAGGCTGCCACCAACAAGGGTAGGATAGAGGAGCCTAAGGAACCTAAACCGACCATCCAACTCATAAGGTCCCATACCTTTACCCAAGACTGCTTAGAATCCAAGCAAGTGTACTCCTTAGTCATTAAGGAAACCAACCCAGATGAGGAGTCACCCATACCCAAAGAAGTTGAGACCCTACTCTCAGGGTACTCTGAGCTCACCAGGGAAGAACTTCCCGATGGCTTACCCCCCCTTAGAGAAATCCAACATGCCATAGACCTTGTCCCGGGTTCTACTCTCCCACACTTGCCCCACTATAGGATGAACCCTACTGAGCATCAAGAGCTCAAAAGACAAGTAGATGAAGTGCGAGGCAAGGGTTTCATTAGGGAAAGCCTTAGCCCGTGTGCAGTACCCGCCCTTCTTACCCCAAAGAAGGATGGAAGCTGGCGCATGTGCATAGACTGTAGGGCAATGAACAGAATAACCATCAAGTATAGGTTTCCCATCCCCAGATTAGATGACATGCTTGACATGCTGGTAGGTTCTAAGTGGTTTAGCAAGCTAGACCTTAGAAGTGGGTACCACCAAGTTAGGATCAGACTAGGGGATGAGTGGAAGACTGCCTTTAAAACTAAGGATGGTTTATATGAGTGGCTAGTCATGCCCTTTGGCCTTTCTAATGCCCCCTCAACCTTCATGAGGTTAATGAACCAGGTCTTGAAGCCTTACATAGGAAGATTCTTAGTAGTTTACTTTGATGACATCCTAATCTATAGCAAGACCCGAGAAGAACACATGGAACACCTTAGAAAAACCCTAGACTTACTTCAGGAAGAAAAGCTATACCTAAACCTGAAAAAATGTTCTTTCCTTTCCCCTAGGGTTGTCTTTTTAGGCTTCATAGTTTCAGACCAAGGACTTCAAGCTGACCCTAGCAAAATCCAGGCCATCTTAGACTGGCCTGAACCCAAGACTTTGACTGAAATTAGGAGTTTCCATGGTCTAGCTGCCTTTTATAGGAGGTTCATTAGAAACTTTAGCACCATAGTAGCCCCTATAACTAACTGTATGAAACAAGGTGAGTTTAGTTGGCCTACGTCTGCTAGTAGAGCTTTTATGGAGCTTAAGTCTAGAATGACCACTGCCCCTGTCCTAAAATTACCTGACTTCTCTAAAGTTTTCATAGTGGACTGTGATGCCTCAGGAGTAGGAATAGGAGGTACCCTTAGTCAGGAAGGTCACCCCATAGCCTACTTTAGTGAGAAGTTAAATGAGGCTAAACAAAGATATACTACCTATGATAAGGAGTTCTATGCTGTAGTGCAATCCTTAAGGCACTGGAGACACTATTTGATACATAACGAATTTATTCTAAATAGTGATCACCAAGCTTTATCTTTTCTAAATGCTCAAAAGAAATTAAATGCTAGGCATGCTAAATGGGTAGAGTACTTTCAACAGTATACTTTTGTTTTGAAACATAAATCTGGAATTGAAAATAAAGTTGCTGATGCTTTGAGTAGAGTAGTTTTACTTATGCAAACTTTATCTGTTGAAGTAGTTGGATTTGATCGCATGAAGCATGAATACCTAGAATGCCCTGATTTTTCTAGCATTTATTCTAAGCTTAGCATAGACCCTTTGAGTCATCCCCTCTATACCCTAAGGGATGAGTTTCTGTTTCTTGGGCCAAAGTTGTGCATTCCCAAGACCTCAATCCGAGACTTCCTTGTTTGGGAGATCCACGGAGGAGGGTCTGCCGGGCACCATGGCCGGGACAAAACTCAAGCCTTAGTGGAGGAACGGTTCTTCTGGCCGAACCTCTACAGGGATGTAGCTAAGGTTGTCAGACATTGTAGGACTTGTCAGACCAGGAAAACTCAGAAACATAACTATGGTCTGTACACACCCCTACCCATTCCTCAAGCACCATGGCAAGACCTTAGCATGGACTTCATCTTAGGTTTACCAAGGACTCCCTCCAGACATGATTCTATTTTTGTCGTAGTGGATAGGTTTACCAAGATGGCACACTTTATACCTTGCTACAAAACCACAGATGCATCACATGTAGCTAGGTTATTCTTTAAGGAGGTTGTTAAACATAGAGGTACCCCTCTGACTATAGTTTCTGATAGGGATTCCAGGTTTGTTGGACATTTCTGGAAAACCCTGTGGGCTATGTTGGGAACCAAACTCAAATTCTCCACGGCCTATCATCCTCAGACGGATGGGCAGACCGAAGTGGTCAATCGATCACTGGGAAGCATTTTGAGGAGTTTGGTAGGAGAGCACCCAGGCACATGGGATAAGCTGTTGCCCATTGCCGAGTTCTCCTATAATAGTGTTGTCAACAAAACCACAGGATTGTCCCCTTTTCAGGCCAACTTAGGGTACCAGCCCAGAAAACCTGTTGATTTGTTTCCTTTACCTAGGCACTCTCATATTTCTATGTCTGCTAAAGATTTTGCTACTCACATGTCTCATTTACATCATGAAATATATTGTCAAATGCTTGATGCTGTAAATTCCTATCGCAAGAGTGCTAACAAGAAACGCCGAGAAAGGATATTCTCTGTAGGGGAACAGGTTATACTGCGGATCAGGGAAGAGCGCATCCATGGATCTGGCCGCAAGTTGGACCCAAAAGGAATCGGGCCATTCACCATTATAGAAAAGATCAACGACAACGCCTACATCTTGGATCTACCACCGGACTTGGGGATCCCCACCACTGTCAATGTGGAGGATCTCACGCACTATGAGGAGCCGGTGCTCATCGAGGAATTGACTGATAAGCCCGAGCCACAGAGCATACTTGAAGATCAGACCCGACTCACCCCAGACGAGGTACAAGTGTTTTACCATGTTAAATTTACGTCGGGTGAGGAGGCTTGGCTTCCCGAAGAAGAGTTGGCACAGGCCGCTCCAAAATTACTCCAAGGGTACAAGGATAATTCTTCAGAGGAGAATTCTTCCCACCCGGGGAGAAATGATGGAGGGGCCAATCCTGCCCCAAGGAGGTCTGGAAGGGCTAGGAGGAAGCCCATCAGATATGGCTTTTCCTCCTAGGTCATCTTTCTTTCCTTATTTGCACTTTCCTTATTTACATTGAATAAAGCTCTAGTGCATTGTGTAGTTTCCTTATTTGCCCCTAGAATAGTCTACTGGCCTTTGTGTTAATAATTGGGCAGGTTATAGCCCAGCTCAAGGGAAGCTAGGAAGCTCAAGCTAAGCCACTCAAGTAGGGCTCCAATTATGGGAAGAGGCACTTCAACCACTTCAACTAAAGACTTCAAGTTGAAGGGGCTTACAATGAATACAACTCCACCTTCCAAATCAACCAAGGCGCCACCCTCATTGATGATGAATTCGAATGCAAGAGATCAGCCCCAATTCAAGGCGCCTAGCCATCAAGAATCAATCTAGATCCACAATTCAAGGGATCACCATCTAGATCCACAATTCAAGGGATCATCATCTAGATCCACAATTTGAGGAGCCATCCTTGGAAGTCCTTAGCCGCCCATGCTCTTGAAGGAATGCTTTCGAAATTCAAATGGGCGCCATCTCAAATAAGGAAGGAGCTCAAGAAGAAATCGGCTACAAGGAGCTCCATCAAAAGCAAGATTTCAAAATTCAAAAATTGTCAAGGAAATGTTTTAATGGTGCATTAACTTCTTTCCCTACCTTTGTGATTGCGCCTAGGGTGAATTGTCACCCTTGCCCATGGCTTGTTGAGCCTATAAATTGTAATCCTCCCCTCTTTGTCTATTAGTTGCCTAGTGAAAAAGAATCCTTGTGTTAGCATTGGTGCTTGTCGCCTAAAGGAGTTTTCTACCTCCCCCCTCCTCTAAAGGGCCGAGCCCTTTCCCTTCTCCCCCCTTTCTTCTCAAGTCTTCAACGCAACTCAACCACTTGAAGGATCTTGCGCAACTTTGGAGGGACTCTAAGGAAGCTTCATCATCCTTTGTTCTCGGCAATCAACAAAGACCCTTAGGGGTTCTTTCACTTTCGGCTAACAAGAGAGCAACATCAATCAAGCTTCAAATCGGCTAAGTTCCTTCCCCTCTCCTTTCCTTGATTTCTAGAACTTGTCTTCTACACTAATCTAAACTTGTTTGAAGGTGGCGCAAGGACTTGGAGGACTCTTCTCTAAGCGCAAAGCTTTCTCCCTCCTTCTTCTCTCTTTAGTTAATTGTTAAGGGAACTTGTGAGGCTTAACCTCCCCCTTAGTTTTGCTTTGTAATATGAATCCGTGGTATGTGCGGATCCCGTTTGTCTGTGTTTGTTTGTAATGATGCAATACCTTCCATCAGAGTAGGACCGTTGAAGATCGGGACGATACGATCCTTCTATGCTCAAGGGTCGCACTGTAAGTACTCCTACTAGTCATTTCATTTCGTAGTTTAGAGTGTTATTTCTTATAGTAGTAAAGTAGTGTCGCTTTCTTTACTTATAAAAATACAAAACTTATTTTCCAACTCCGTTAGAGTAATTTCGGTTTTTTTATCTAAAAATACAAAAATATTTTCTTAAAAGCGTTGTTTGAATGCACCCTTATTTGTGAGTGATCCCACCTCCACCAATAGCAAATCTCAAGATGCTGTATGCTGCACAGGCAAGGACTGAACGCTATAACTTGACGAAACTTTTCTTTCAGAGCAAACTGATTGAAAGGAGTCCAGTGGGAGCTCACGTACTCAAGATGATTGGGTACAAGGAGGCTCTAGAGAAACTGGGACACACCATCAATCAGGAACTTGTTGCAGACATTATCCTGCAGTCTCTCCCGGCCTCTTTTGATCCGTTCATTATTAATTTTAATATGAACAAGATCGATTGTACTCCGGCAGAGTTACTGAACATGCTCTGTACTACAGAGCAGACTCTTGAGAAGGGAAAGCCTTCCTCCTCTGTCTTGCTGGTTCCTTCAAGGAACAAGAAGAAGGGGAAGAAGGGCAAAGCCCCTATCAAGAGCTACAACAAGGCTCTGAAACAAAAGATAAAGCGGTCAACGGACAACAGATGTTTCCATTGTGGCCAGCTCGGTCACTGGAAGAAGGACTGTAAAGCGCTCCAAGGAGAGAAGAAGGGAAGCAAGCCTTTCACTTCTGGCTCAGGTATTTACGTGACTGAAGTCATGGTAGCTTCTTCTATTTCATGGGTGTTGGACACTGCATGTGGAGTTCACATTTGTTCAAATGTACAGGAACTCAAGAGAAGAAGACAGGTGGGACAGCATGAGGTGGACCTACGAGTTCGAAACGGGGCACGGGTTGCTGCTGTTGTTGTAGGAGAATATAACATCTCTTTACCATCTGGTCTTGTATTAGAACTTGACAATTGTTATTTTGTACCGAGCATAACCAAGAATATTATCTCTATTCCTGCTCTTGTCAGGAAAGGTTTTTCTTTTGAATGAAAAACTTTAAAGTGTTGTATTTCATTTGATAATATTGTTTATGCTACTGGCTCAATTAACAATGGGTTATACATGTTGGACATGGAATGTTCTGTACAACAAATTGATAATAAGAAAGCCAAGTATGCTGATGACAGCACCTTGCTATGGCATAGTCGTTTAGGTCATATTAACAAGAAGCGCATTAAGCGGTTGCATGACCATGGACTGCTGGGATCATTCTCCTATGAGGAGCTTGATACATGCAAAGCTTGTTTAATGGGCAAAATGATGAAGACTCCTTTTTCTAATAAAGGTCAAAGGGCTTCAGGTTTACTTGACCTTATTCACAGTGATGTGTGTGGGCCATTTAGTAAACATGCCAGAGGTGGCTATTCATACTTCATTACTTTTACTGATGATTTCAGTAGATATGGTTATGTCTATCTAATGAGACATAAGAGTGAATCTTTTGACAAGTTCAAAGAGTTCAAAAATGAAGTACAGAATCAGCTAGGCCGGAATATCAAGGCACTTCGATCCGATCGAGGTGGAGAATACTTGAGTCGAGAGTTTACTGACTATCTGAAGGAGTGTGGGATTATCTCACAGCTCACTCCGCCAGGAACACCGCAATGGAATGGTGTGTCTGAGAGGAGAAATAGAACCTTATTGGATATGGTTCGTTCGATGATGAGTCAGGCTACTCTACCTTACTCCTTTTGGGGATTTGCACTGGAAACAGCTGCAAAGGTACTAAACCGAGTGCCATCCAAGGCCGTTTCAAAGACTCCATATGAGTTATGGTATGGGAAATAGCCAAGCTTGACATTTATCAAAATCTGGGGTTGCGAGGCTTATGTCAAAAAGCTCGCCTCTGGGAAACTGGAAAGCAGATCTGGTAAATGTATCTTTGTCGGTTACCCTAAAGAAACTAAGGGTTATTATTTCTTCGATCCCAAAGAGAACAAAGTATTTGTTGCTCGTACGGCTATTTTTCTTGAGAAGGAATTTCTTCTGCAAGAGGCTAGTGGGAGAGAAATAAAGCTGGGTGAGAATCCAGAAGAAGGACAAAGTAGTCAAGCTCAGTTGGATGAGCCTGAGCAAATAGAACAGGTTGATGTTCAACCTGAGGCTCAGATATCACGGGAACCGCGTAGATCGGGAAGGATTTGTCGATAGCCTGAGCGCTATGACAGAGTCTACATCATAAATGATGAACCCCTTACTTATGCGGATGCGGTCAGTGGACCGGAATCAGCAAGATGGCTTGAAGCTATGCGAGCCGAGATGGACTCCATGTCAGATAACCAAGTCTGGGATTTGGTTGATCCGCCTCCAGGAGTAATCCCTATAGGCTGTAAGTGGATCTTCAAAAAGAAGATTGACATGGATGGTAACTTAGTTACCTATAAGGGCAGGCTAGTTGCGAAAGGTTTCAAACAAATCTACGGGATAGATTATGATGAAACATTCTCTCCTGTAGCCATGTTTAAGTCCATTCGGATTATTCTCGCGATAGCTGCATATTATGATTATGAGATCTGGCAAATGGATGTGAAGACCGCTTTCCTTAATGGAAAACTGGAAGAGGATGTGTATATGGCACAACCTGAAGGTTTCATCAGTCCATCAGATCATCATAAAATATGCAAATTAAAGAAGTCTATTTATGGACTAAAACAAGCATCTAGAAGCTGGAATATTCATTTTGATGAATCAGTTTGTGAATTTGGTTTCATCAAAAATGAAGATGACCCGTGTGTATATAAGAGGTTTAGTGGGAGCGTGATTACTTTCCTAGTCCTCTACGTCGATGATATCTTGATCATTGGAAACGATATTCCTGAACTGCATGCGGTCAAAGCATGGTTAAGAAAATGTTTCCAGATGAAAGATTTGGGAGAAGCAGCCTATGTATTAGGTGTGCAGATCTATAGAGATAGATCTAATAGGCTTCTCGGGCTGTGCCAGAGTACTTACATCGATAAAGTCCTAGAGAGATTCCATTTAGAAAATTCTAAAAGAGGATATCTTCCAGTCAGACATGGTCTGAATCTTTCTAAGAGCCAGTGTCCTCAAACACAGTCTGAGAAAGATGAAATGGACAATACGCCTTATGCTTCGGCTATTGGATCCATTATGTATGCGATGTTGTGTACTCGCCCAGACGTCGCTTACGGGTTAAGCGTGACCAGTCGATTCCAAAGTAATCCAGGGAAGGCACACTGGATTGCAGTCAAGAACATTTTGAAATATCTTCGGAGGACCAAAGATATGTTCTTGATTTATGGAGGTCAGGAAGAACTCAGTATTGAAGGATATACTGACGCTTCGTTCCAATCTGACCAGGATGATTTCCGATCGCAATCAGGCTATGTTTTTAGCTTGAATGGAGGAGCAGTGGTGTGGAAGAGTTTCAAACAATCAATTGTTGCTGATTCCACAACAGAAGCCGAGTATGTTGCAGCCTTGGAAGCATCCAAGGAGGCAGTGTGGATTCGTAAGTTCGTTCAGGAACTTGGTGTTGTTCCTTCGAGTGCTGATCCATTGGTTATCTTCTGTGATAACACTGGAGCAATAGCACAAGCAAAGGAACCACGGTCACACCAGAAGTCCAAGCACATACAGAGAAGGTTTCATTTGATCCGTGAGATCATAGATCGTGGAGAGATCAAGATCTGCAAGGTTCATACAGATGACAATCTAGCTGACCCGCTTACTAAGCCTCTGGCGCAGCAGAAGCATGAGAAGCACTGTAATAATATGGGTTTGAGATTTCTCAACCATTAGATTAAGTGCAAGTGGGAGATTGTTGGGGTATGCCCTTAAGGCTAATGTTTGAGGCCTTTGGGATGATTTCAGTATCATGTATAAACTATGTATAAGTTTATAAAGGCAATGGTTGTTATTCAGGTTGTTACATTATCTGCTGCTGTTATGTATACTTCTGAATAATGTCTCAATGGTGTTCAGCTTGGCTGACATTAGCATTGTCCTTAGTCGAGATATCTTGGTGAACATGAGACAGCCTTGATATGATTGAGACTAATATGTGTTCTAATCTTATAGGATGCTTCGAGCATGGAATAAGATGTAGACTCATAGGTGCATTGGATGTACTGGACTGTTGGGGTATGCCCTTAAGGCTAATGTTTGAGGCCTTGGGTTGTTATCAGTATCATGTATAAACTCTATGTTTATAAAGGCAATGGTTGTTATTCAGGTTGTTGCATTATCTGCCGCTATATGTATACTTCTGAATAATGTCTCTATGGTGTTCAGCTTGGCTGACATGCAGTATAGTCCTTAGTCGAGATATCTTGGTGAACATGAGACAGCCTTGATATGATTGAGACTAATATGTGTTCTAATCTTATAGGATGCTTCGAGCATGGAATAAGATGTAGACTCATAGGTACATTGGATGTACTGGACTGACCCTACTTAGGATATTCAATTGTTTGTCACAATGTGAATAATCCTTGTATGCAAACAAGTGGCATATTTCCTCTGACTTGAGATCACTTGTGTTTCTAAATGATGATTGGCATTGTCTTGAGGTAGTTCAATATCATTTGGAACATAATGGTTATAGACTATCTTGGATAATGAACATGAGTCATGTTAGGGCGCTAGTGATAGATATAGGATTGCCTTCTCCTTGTTTGGAGTGTGATGTTCTAAAGGGGCCCCCTGGATGAGATGGTTGAGAAAGTGTATGGCCATACCCGGATGACTATGTTCATCTGATCTAACCACTCTCATCATATTGGAATTACAGGCTTGACACGCTTGTCTAATAAGAACATCCAGTGGCAAAGGAAACACATATGTCATGTGACTTGGGTTCACACTTGTGCTATGGTTTGGGTGTAGTCTTGGAAGACTCTTTCCTTTATATCGGGAGACAGTGATGTGTTGCTAGATACCCCTCTCTGTTCATGATAACGTAAGTTATCGTTACCGACATTTAAAGGAAACCCTTAGGTCGCACAATTTGATGATATGGCTTACTTATGTCAGATCGTGTGGACTGAATTGTTTTGGTTCAGTTTAAAGGAGTTTAAACTCTGATTGTAAGTGAGATCTGGTCTGATCATGTTTGATTGATTAGGGCTTGAGATCGGTAAGCTTCGATCAAGAGAAATGATGCTAGATCGATGAGATCAAGAGCATCAAGAGATGAATGGTTAGATCTTGAACCTTTTGGTTTTATATGATCTAGACCAAGGCTTGGCTTAATTTGGTCTTTGAACCAAATGTAATTGAACCGGCTCATCATAGTGAGCGCATGGTTCAATGGGAGAGGAAAATGCGATGGTTCACTTGGAGTGAACGCATCACACGTTGAGGGCTTACTATTTTTGGAAGTCATGCTTTCCAAAATAGTTCACGCCTCTACGTTCGTGGTTTTTGGGGCTATTCTCGTCTCTGGCCTCTTCCTCTCGACGCCTCCTCTCTCGTGTGGTGAGTTTTCACGCCAAGGAGAGTTCGGACAAGAAAAAGACATCATCTCTAATCACCTTCACGCGATCAGGAGACCTTGGATCTTTGCTAGCACAAGGAACGCCAAGGAGAAGCCATCAATCACCTTGTGTGCGGTTCCTTTGGAGAAGAAGCACACGCTTCTTTGCTTCCAAGTCGCCATCCAAGAAATGGCATTGGTATGATCTCTATTTTGATCTATACAAGTTTTACAAGTTGATCATATATTCATGCTAATCGATCCTTAGAAACCCTAGCTTCCGCTATGCAAAATTTTAATCTGCGCATATTAGGGTTTCGCCCCCCACTTTCAATTGGTATCAGAGCAAGTTTTGTATGTTCATATGATTGCTTGTAATGTGATCCTTGTTAGCGTATACATTGATCTAAATTCATCATCATGGCGAAACTACATGTTAAACATTAGATGTTTGTTTTCTGATGTTGGCGCATGTATGATGTTTATTGTTGGCGCATGTTAAATGTTATTTTATCAAAACTTATAACAACTTGCGCGCATCCACTTAGATCTATAAGCGCCTACTTTAAAAACTTAGACGGGTTATTCGGGTTGAAGTCGTCGTCTAGTCTAGACCCTACAGTCTAATCAGACCATCTGACAGCCTAGACGGGTCGACCAGATGGCACCTATGCGCAAGCATGAGGTGGTTATAGGTCGACCGCAGAAAGGCGTGTAGCGATGTCTGATTGAGACAACCAATGAACGCTCATGATTAAGGCCCGGGGTCACACCCGCTTGCCAGAAATCATGAGGGACGTTCAGCCCTTAAAGCATGCATTGTTGACCATAAGGTCGACTCAAGTCGGTTATGACTTGGTGCATGCAAGGGCAGTGGGTCTGACTAGGTCTGATGAGTGGATCCCTATTAATGGACCGTTGTAAGGTAGTAGGGCACATAAGGAAATAAAATTGTTGCCAATGGGTTTTTCAAAATTTTATTTTCTTGTTTGGATCACATGTTCCTTGTCTAACCATGATGGGTGTTTATTTCATCTTATGTGGGTTGCCCAATTTTTGTGTGCTGTGCTGGGGCCTGCGTGCCTGGATTAATAATTGTAAATTATTATTGTGATCTGCGCATCACATTTTAAAATTATGATAAAGTGTAATTGACCTGCGTGTCAATCATGTCTAGATAGATTAAAATGTATTTTGATCAGACATGAGCATAGAGCACACATGGCAGAGGCGCATGCAGCAAGTGGCTTCACCAGTCGGAGGTCTAGAGTTCGACTCTAGGACAGGCTCATGCTACCTGGTGGGTGCATTTGGGCTGCAGAGGGCGCTTGGGCCCTGGCCTGGGCCAGATGAGTTGCAAAAGACCCATGAAGAGCTCAAGTGAAGACTTGTGTAAAACTAGGGTTTTACTTAAGCTTAATGGGCGTTTACCACATAAGATCATCATGCTTTCTATTTACTGTTTAAGTAATATTAGTACATGCATGACTTATCTTTCTGCTATCACCATAGGATATGCATGATAGTAAGAAGATAAAAGGACCGTTAAAATCCAACGTGAAATATCAAGCACGAAAGCCTTCTGACGCGAAACCTCACTGTTCTGACTATCGTTGGGGCCGTGTTGTACCCACTCAGTGGGCACGCCCATCTATCTTCAGACGGTGTGTGATTGCACCTGTGTGTTACAGAGAAGGGATTTATCGCTTCTCGTTGCTCAGCATAGCACGTGGTGGAGGCAGCCATCTGTGGAATCAGAGACTGTGTTGTACCAACTCAGTTGGCACAGTCTGCTGGATTGCCCAGATGAAGGGGAATCGCACGGGTTGGCGATTGGCATGGATAGCCTACCGGTGATTAGTGCTTGTACTCTCTGTGCATCTTATCTCGCCTGAGCGGGACGCAGAGACCAAGAATGAAATCTGGATCCCATCTCACTAAAAGAGTGTTACTCTTTCGGACTGTTTTAATGGATTTTTCAGTCAGATAAAATAGTGAGAAAAGAATCATTCTTAGTCCTGGATTGATTCTAACATTGATACTGACCTTGTTGTTCTTGCAATGTTGTAGATTACTGCAGCAACGAACACCACAGCGTTCAATGTGCGATCCTTACTGGAAAGGGAGAAGTTTGCTGGGCCAAACTTCTCAGACTGGTACGGACACCTTAAGATTGTTCTTAAGGCTGAGAGGAACTGTATGTCCTTGAGACGGCAATACCGCCTCAACCCGCTGCGAACGCCGCAAGGGCGGTTCGGGATGCTTATGAGAAGCATGTCAATGATAGCATTGATGTCGCTTGCCTTATGCTTGCGTCTGTGACGCCAGAGCTTCAGCGTCAGCATGAGGATTTAGCTGCTATTGATATTATAGCAAATCTCAAGATGCTGTATGCTGCACAGGCAAGGACTGAACGCTATAACTTGACTAAACTTTTCTTTCAGAGCAAACTGACTGAAGGGAGTCCAGTGGGAGCTCACGTACTCAAGATGATTGGGTACAAGGAGGCTCTAGAGAAACTGGGACACACCATCAATCAGGAGCTTGTTGTAGACATTATCCTGCAGTCTCTCCCAGCCTCTTTCGATCCGTTCATCATTAATTTTAATATGAACAAGATCGACTGTACCCCGGCAGAATTACTGAACATGCTCTATACTACAGAGCAGACTGTTGAAAAGGGAAAGCCTTCATCCTCTGTCTTGATGGTTCCTTCAAGGAACAAGAAGAAGGGGAAGAAGGGCAAAACCCCGATCAAGAGAAGAAGTCATGGTATCTTCTTCTATTTCATGGGTGTTGGACACTGCATGTGGAGTTCACATTTGTTCAAATGTGCAGGAACTCAAGAGAAGAAGACAAGTGGGATAGCATGAGGTGGACCTACGAGTTGGAAACGGGGCACGGGTTGCTGCTGTTGCTGTAGGACAATATAACATCTCTTTACCATCTGGTTATGTATTAGAACTGGACAATTGTTATTTTGTGCCGAGCATAACTAAGAATATTATCTCTATTCCTGCTCTTGTCAGGAAAGGGTTTTCCTTTGAATGCAAAACTTTAAAGTGTTGTATTTCATTTGGTAATATTGTTTATGCTACTGGGTCAATTAACAATGGGTTATTCATGTTGGACATGGAATGTTCTGTACAACAAATTGATAATAAGAAAGCCAAGTATGCTGATGACAGCACCTTGTTATGGCATAGTCGTTTAGGCCATATTAACAAGAAGCGCAATAAGCGGTTGCATCACCATGGACTGCTGGGATCATTCTCCTATGAGGAACTTGATACATGCAAAGCTTGTTTAATGGGCAAAATGACGAAGGCTCCTTTTTCTAATAAAGGTCAAAGGGCTTCAGGTTTACTTGACCTCATTCACAGTGATGTGTGTGGGCCATTTAGTAAACATGCCAGAGGTGGCTATTCATACTTCATTACCTTTACTGATGATTTCAGTAGGTATGGTTATGTCTATCTAATGAGACATAAGAGTGAATCTTTTCACAAGTTCAAAGAGTTCAAAAATGAAGTACAGAATCAGTTAGGCCGAAATATCAAGGCACTTCGATCAGATCGAGGTGGAGAATACTTGAGTCATGAGTTTACTGACTATCTGAAGGAGTGTGGGATTATCTCACAGCTCACTCCGCCTGGAACACCGCAATGGAATGGTGTGTCCGAGAGGAAAAATAGAACCTTATTGGATATGGTTCGTTCTATGATGAGTCAGGCTACTCTACCTTACTCCTTTTGGGGATTTGCACTGGAAACAGCTGCAAAGGTACTAAACCGAGTGCCATCCAAAGCCGTTTCAAAGACTCCATATGAGTTATGGTATGGGAAACAGCCGAGCTTGACATTTATTAAGATCTGGGGTTGCGAGGCTTATGTCAAAAAGCTCGCCTCTGGGAAACTGGAGAGCAGATCAGATAAACGTATCTTTGTCGGTTACCCTAAAGAAACTAAGGGTTATTATTTCTGTTGGGGTATGCCCTTAAGGCTAATGTTTGAGGCCTTGGGATTATATCAGTATCATGTATAAACTCTATGTTTATAAAGGCAATGGTTGTTATTCCGGTTGTTACATCATCTGCTGCAATATGTATACTTCTGAATAATGTCTCAATGCTGTTCAGCTTGGCTGACATGCAGTATTGTCCTTAGTCGAGATATCTTGGTGAACATGAGACAGCCTTGATATGATTGAGACTAATATGAGTTCTAATCTTATAGGATGCTTCGAGCATGGAATAAGATGTAGACTCATGGGTACGTCGGATGTACTGGACAGACCCTAGTTAGGATATTCAATTGCTTGTCACAATGTGAATAATCCTTGTATGCAAACAAGTGGCATATTTCCTCTGACTTGAGATCACTTGTGTTTCTAAATGATGATTGACATTGTTTTGAGGTAGTTCAATATCATTTGAAACATAATGGTTATAGACTATCTTGGATAATGAGCATGAGTCATGTTAGGGCACTAGTGATAGATATAGGATTGCCGTCTCCTCGTTTGGAGTGTGATGTTCTAAAGGGGCCCCCTGGATGAGATGATTGAGAAAGTGTATGGCCATACCCAGATGACTATGTTCATCTGATCTAATTATTCTCATCATATTGGAATTACAGGCTTGACACGCTTGTCCAATAAGAACATCCAGTGGCAAAGGAAGCATGTATGCCTAGTGAATTGGATTCACACTTGTGCTGTGGTTTGGGTGTAGTCTTGGAAGACTCTTTCCTTTATATTGGGAGACAGTGATGTGTTGCTAGATACCCCTCACTGATCGTGATAACGTAAGTTATCGTTACCGACATTTAAAGGAAACCCTTAGGGTCGCACAATTTGATGATATGGCTTACTTATGTCAGATCGTGTGGACTGAATGGTTTTGGTTCAGTTTAAAGGGATTTAAACTCTGATTGTAAGTGAGATCTGGTCTGATCATGTTTGATTGATTAGGGCTTGAGATCGGTAAGCTTTAATCGAGAGAGTTGATGCTAGATCGGTGAGATCAAGAGCATCAAGAGATGAACGGTTAGATATTGAACCTTTAAGTTTAATGAGATCTAGACCAAAGGCTTGGGTTAATTGGTCTTTGAACCAAACCAAAATGAACCGGCTCATCATGTGAGCGCATGGTTCAAAGGGGAGAGCAAAAATGCGCTTTGGGTAAACCCATGGTCGCATTGAGAGGTGGTTTGCTATTTTTAGAAGCCATGATCTCAAGTTGAGACCACGTCTCACGTTTGTAGAGAGCAAGCTCTATTCTCGCCTCTCGCCCACCCCTCTCGACACACTCTTGTATAGTAAAGCTTTGACGCTTTGGAGAGGATTCGGCCAAGCAAAGAAAACATCCCTTTTCTTTCCATTCGATCAGGAGACTTGGAGAACCTTGCTAGCACAAGGAGCGACAAGGAGAAGCCAAGATTCATCTTGTGTGCGCACACTTTGGAGGAGAGCCCTTTCGATCTCTGCTTCTAAGACGCCATCCAAGAAATGGCATCGGTATGTATCTTTTGATGTATACAAGTTTATCAAAGTTGATCATATGACAAGCATGCAATCGATCTAGAAATCCTTTCTTCCGCTGTGTTAAAACCTCTGATTGCACCTATTAGGGTTTCGCCCCCTTTTTAGGGGACTTACAATTGGTATCAGAGCATGCGTTTTATGTTTGAATCATATGATTGCTTGATCTTAATATGTGATTCATGTTTGCACTTATACTTGATCTAATGGCTGTTTACATGCGAATCTACATGATATGCGAAACTTGATGTATATTTTTGTTGGCGCATGAATGTTGGCGCTTGTTGTTTTTGTCAAAACAAAATTACTTGCGCGCTCCTCATTAGATCTAATGCGTCTGCTTTAATAACTTAGACGGCTTATTAGGGTTGAAGTCATCAATCGAGTCTAGACCCAACAGTCTGATCAGACCATCTGACAGCCTAGATGGGTCGACCAGATGGCACCTATGCGCAAGCATGAGGTGGCTATAGGTCGACTGCAGACAAGAGTGTAGCGATGTCTGGTTGAGACAACCAGTGAATGCTCATGAGTTAGGCCCGGGGTCACACCCACTTGCCAGAACTCATGAGGGTCGTTCAGCCCAGCGCATGCATGGTTGACCATAAGGTCGACTCAAGTCAGTTAGGACTTGGTGCATGCAAGGGCAGTGGGTCTGACTAGGTCTGATGAGTGGATCCCTATTAATGGACCGTTGTAAGGGAGTAGGGTATATAAGGAAATAAAATTGATGCCAATGGGATTTTCAAAAAATTTTATTTTCTTGTTTGAATCACATGATGTTTGTATAACATGATTGAATGTTTATTTAATCTTATGTGGGCTGCCCGATTAATGTGTGCTGTGCTGGGGCCTGCGTGCCTGGATTATAAATTGTAAATTTTTATTGTGATCTGCGCATCACATTTTCATTAATTTATAAAGTGTAATTGACCTGCGTGTCAATCATGTCTAGATAGATTAAATTGTAATTTGATCAGACATGAGCACAGAGCACACTTGGCAGAGGCGCATGCAGCAAGTGGCTTCACCAGTGGGAGGTCTAGAGTTCAACTCTAGGACAGGCGCATATTACCTGGTGGGCGCACCTGAGCTGCAGTGGGCGCTTGGGCCTGGGTTGGGCCAGATGAAATGTTAACGACCCATGAAGAGCTCAAGTGAAGACTTAAGTCGAATTAAGGTCTTACCTAGGCTTAATGGGCTTTTACCACATAAGATCATCATGCTTTCTATTTACTGTTTAAGTAATTTAGCAACTGCATGATTTATTCTTCTGCTATCACCATAGGATTTACATGATAGTTAAGAAGATAAAAGGACCGTTAAAATCCAACGTTAAATATCAAGCACGATAGCCTTCTGACGCGAAACCTCACTGTTCTGACTATCGTTGGGGCCGTGTTGTACCCACTCAGTGGGCACGCCCATCTATCTTCAGACGGTGTGTGATTACACCTCCGTGTTACAGAGAAGGGATTTATCGCTTCTCGTTGCTCAGCATAGCACGTGGTGGTCCAGGGAGTAGGTCAGGTCAGCTTGACCATGTAGGCTACATATTGAGCATATGGTAGCTATATGGAGGCAGCCATCTGTGGGATCAGAGACTGTGTTGTACCAACTCAGTTGGCACAGTCTGCTGGATTGCCCAGATGAAGGGGAATCGCATGGGTTGGCGATTGGCATGGATTGCCTACCAGAAATTAGTGCTTGTACTCTCTGTGCATCTTATCTCGCCTGAGCGGGACGCGGAGACCAAGTATGAAATCTGGATCCCATCTCACTAAAAGAGTTTTACTCTTTCGCGCTGTTTTGCTGGATTTTTCAGCTAGATAAAATAGTGAGAAAAGAATCATTCTTAAGTCCTGAATTGATTCTGACATTGATACTGACCTTGCTGTTCTTGCATTGTTGTAGATTCCTGCAGCAACGAACACCACAAATTTCAATGTGCGATCCCTACTGGAAAGGGAGAAGTTTGCTGGGCAAAACTTCTCAGACTGGTACGGACACCTTAAGATTGTTCTTAAGGCTAAGAGGAAACTGTATGTCCTCGAGACGGCTATACCGCCTCAACCCGCTCCGAACGCCGCAAGGGCGGTTCGGGAAGCTTATGAGAAGCATGTCAATGATAGCATTGATGTCGCTTGCTTGATGCTTGCGTCTATGACGCCAGAGCTGCAGCGTCAGCATGAGGATTTATCTGCTATAGAAATTATAGCAAACCTCAAGATGCTGTATGCTGCACAAGCGAGGACTGAACGCTATAATTTGACTAAACTTTTCTTTCAGAGCAAACTGACTGAAGGGAGTCCAGTGGGAGCTCACGTACTTAAGATGATTGGGTACAAAGAGGCTCTAGAGAAACTGGGACACACCATCAATCAGGAGCTTGCTGTAGATATTATCCTGCAGTCTCTCCCACCCTCTTTCGATCCGTTCATCATTAATTTTAATATGAACAAGATCGACTGTACGCCGGCAGAGTTACTGAATATGCTCTTGACTACAGAGCTGACTCTAAAGGGAAAGCCTTCATCCTCTGTCTTGATGGTTCCTTCAAGGAACAAAAGGAAGGGGAAGAAGGGCAAAGCCCCTGTCAAGAGCTACAACAAGGCTCTGAAACAAAAGGTTAAGCGGTCGAAGGAATACAGATGTTTCCATTGTGGCTAGTTGGGTCACTGGAAAAAGGACTGTAAAGCGCTCCAAGGAGACAAGAAGGGAAGCAATCCTTTCGCTTCTGGTTCAGGTATTTTCGTGACTGAGGTCATGGTTTCTTCTTCTATATCATGGGTGTTGGACACTGCATGTGGAGTTCACATTTGTTCAAATGTACAGGAACTCAAGAGAAGAAGACAGGTGGGACAGCATGAGGTGGACCTACGAGTTGGAAACGGGGCACGTGTTGCTGCTGTTGCTGTAGGAGTTTATTACATCTCTTTACCATCTGGTCTTGTATTGGAACTGGACAATTGTTATTTTGTACCGAGCATAACTAAGAATATTATCTCTATTCCTGCTCTTGTCAGGAAAGGGTTTACCTTTGAATGCAAGACTTCAAAGTGTTATATTTCATTAGATAATATTGTTTATGCTACTGGATCAATTAACAATGGGTTATTCATGTTGGACATGGAATGTTCAATACAACATATTGATATTAAGAAAGCCAAGTATGCTGATGATAGCACCTTGCTATGGCATAGTCGTTTAGGCCATATTAACAAGAAGCGCATTAAGCGGTTGCATGAGCATGGACTGCTGGGATCATTCTTCTATGAGGAGTTTGATACATGCAAAGCTTGTTTAATGGGTAAAATGACGAAGTCTCCTTTTTCTAATAAAGGACAAAGGGCTTCAGGTTTACTTGACTTCATTCACAGTGATGTGTGTGGGCCATTTAGTAAACATACCAGAGGTGGCTATTCATACTTCATTACCTTTACTGATGATTTCAGTAGGTATGGTTATGTCTATCTTATGAGACATAAGAGTGAATCTTTTGACAAGTTCAAAGAGTTCAAGAATGAAGTACAGAATCAGTTGGGCCGAAATATCAAGGCACTTCGTTCAGATCGAGGTGGAGAATACTTGAGTCATGAGTTTATTGACTATCTGAAGGAGTGTGGGATTATCTCACAGCTCACTCCGCCAGGAACACCGCAGTGGAATGGTGTATCTGAGAGGAGAAATAGAACCTTACTGGATATGGTTCGTTCTATGATGAGTCAGGCTACTCTACCTTACTCCTTTTGGGGATTTGCACTGGAAACAGCTGCAAAGGTACTAAACCGAGTGCCATCCAAGGCAGTTTCAAAGACTCCATATGAGTTATGGTACGGGAAACAGCCAAGCTTGACATTTATCAAGATCTGGGGTTGCGGGGCTTATGTCAAAAAGCTCGCCTCTTGGAAACTGGAGAGCAGATCTGAGAACAAAGTATTTGTTGCTCGCACGGCTATTTTTCTTGAGAAGGAATTTCTTCTGCAAGAGGCCAGTGGGAGAGAAATAAAGCTGGATGAGAATCCAGAAGAAGGACAAAGTAGTCAAGCACAGTTGGATGAGCCTGAGCCAGTAGATCAGGTTACTGAACAACCTGAGGCTCAGATATCACGGGAACCGCGAAGATCGGGAAAGATCCGTCGACAGCCTGAACGCTATGACGGAGTCTACATCATTGATGATGAACCCCTCACTTATGCGGATGCGGTCAGTGGATCGGAATCAGCAGGATGGCTTGAAGCTATGCGAGCCGAAATGGACTCCATGTCAGATAACCAAGTCTGGGATTTGGTTGATCCTCCTCCGGGAGTAATCCCTATAGGCTGTAAGTGGATCTTCAAAAAGAAGATTGACATGGATGGTAACGTAGTTACCTATAAAGGCAGGCTAGTTGCGAAAGGTTTCAAACAAATCTACGGGATAGATTATGATGAAACTTTCTCTCCTGTAGCCATGTTCAAGCCTATTCGGATTATTCTTGCGATAGCAGCATATTATGATTATGAGATCTGGCAAATGGATGTGAAGACCGCTTTCCTTAATGGAAAATTAGAAGAGGATGTCTATATGACACAACCTGAAGGTTTCACTAATCCATCAGATCGTCATAAAATATGCAAATTAAAGAAGTCCATTTATGGACTTAAACAAGCATCAAGAAGCTGGAATATTCGTTTTGATGAATCAATCTGTGAATTTGGTTTCATCAAGAATGAAGATGACCCGTGTGTATATAAGAGGTTTAGTGGGAGCGTGATTACTTTCCTAGTCCTCTACGTCGATGATATCTTAATCATTGGAAACGATGTTCCTGAACTACATGCTGTCAAAGCATGGTTAAGAAAATGTTTCCAGATGAAAGATTTAGGAGAAGCAGCCTATGTATTAGGTGTGAAGATCTACAGAGATAGATCTAAGAGGCTTCTCAGGCTGTGCCAGAGTACTTACATCGATAAAGTCCTGGAGAGATTCCATTTAGAAAATTCTAAAGGAGGATATCTTCCAGTCAGACATGGTCTGAATCTTTCAAAGAGTCAGTGTCCACAAACACAGACTGAGAAAGATGAAATGGACAATACGCCTTATGCTTCAGCTATTGGGTCCATTATGTATGCGATGTTGTGTACTCGCCCAGACGTCGCTTACGGGTTAAGCGTGACTAGTCGATTCCAGAGTAATCCAAGTAAGGCGCACTGGATTGCGGTCAAGAACATTTTGAAATATCTTCGGAGGACCAAAGATATGTTCTTGATATATGGAGGTCAGGAAGAACTCAGTATTGAAGGATATACTAACGCTTCGTTCCAGTCTGACCAGGATGATTTCTGATCGCAATCAGGCTATGTTTTTAGCTTGAATGGAGGTGCAGTGGTGTGGAAAAGTTTCAAAGAATCAATTGTTGCTGATTCCACAACAGAAGCCGAGTATGTTGCAGCCTCAGAAGCATCTAAGGAGGCAGTGTGGATTCGTAAGATCGTTCAGGAACTTGGTGTTGTTCCTTCGAGTGCAGATCCTTTGGTTATCTTCTGTGATAACACTGGAGCAATAGCACAAGCAAAGGAACCACGGTCGCACCAGAAGTCCAAGCACATACAGAGAAGGTTTCACTTGATCCGGGAGATCATTGATCGTGGCGAGATCAAAATCTGCAAGGTTCATACAGATGACAATCTAGCTGACCCGCTTACAAAGCCTCTAGCGCAGCAGAAGCATGAGAAGCACTGTAATAATATGGGTTTGAGATTTCTCAACCATTAGATTAAGTGCAAGTGGGAGATTGTTGGGGTATGCCTTTAAGGCTAATGTTTGAGGCCTTGGGATTATATCAGTATCATGTATAAACTCTATGTTTATAAAGGCAATGGTTGTTATTCATGTTGTTACATCATCTGCTGCAATATGTATACTTCTGAATAATGTCTCAATGCTGTTCAGCTTGGCTGACATGCAGTATTGTCCTTAGTCGAGATATCTTGGTGAACATGAGACAGCCTTGATATGATTGAGACTAATATGAGTTCTAATCTTATAGGATGCTTCGAGCATGGAATAAGATGTAGACTCATGGGTACGTCGGATGTACTGGACAGACCCTAGTTAGGATATTCAATTGCTTGTCACAATGTGAATAATCCTTGTATGCAAACAAGTGGCATATTTCCTCTGACTTGAGATCACTTGTGTTTCTAAATGATGATTGACATTGTTTTGAGGTAGTTCAATATCATTTGAAACATAATGGTTATAGACTATCTTGGATAATGAGCATGAGTCATGTTAGGGCACTAGTGATAGATATAGGATTGCCGTCTCCTCGTTTGGAGTGTGATGTTCTAAAGGGGCCCCCTGGATGAGATGATTGAGAAAGTGTATGGCCATACCCAGATGACTATGTTCATCTGATCTAATCATTCTCATCATATTGGAATTACAGGCTTGACACTCTTGTCCAATAAGAACATCCAGTGGCAAAGGAAGCATGTATGCCTAGTGAATTGGATTCACACTTGTGCTGTGGTTTGGGTGTAGTCTTGGAAGACTCTTTCCTTTATATCGGGAGACAGTGATGTGTTGCTAGATACCCCTCACTAATCGTGATAACGTAAGTTATCGTTACCGACATTTAAAGGAAACCCTTAGGGTCGCACAATTTGATGATATGGCTTACTTATGTCAGATCGTGTGGACTGAATTGTTTTGGTTCAATTTAAAGGGATTTAAACTCTGATTGTAAGTGAGATCTGGTCTGATCATGTTTGATTGATTAGGGCTTGAGATCGGTAAGCTTTAATCGAGAGAGTTGATGCTAGATAGGTGAGATCAAGAACATCAAGAGATGAACGGTTAGATCTTGAACCTTTAAGTTTAATGAGATCTAGACCAAAGGCTTGGGTTAATTGGTCTTTGAACCAAACCAAAATGAACCGGCTCATCATGTGAGCGCATGGTTCAAAGGGGAGAGCAAAAATGCGCTTGGGGTAAACCCATGGTCGCATTGAGAGGTGGTTTGCTATTTTTAGAAGCCATGATCTCAAGTTGAGACCACGTCTCACGTTTGTAGAGAGCAAGCTCTATTCTCGCCTCTCGCCCACCCCTCTCGACACACTCTTGTATGGTAAAGCTTTGACGCTTTGGAGAGGATTCGGCCAAGCAAAGAAAACATCCCTTTTCTTTCCATTCGATCAGGAGACTTGGAGAACCTTGCTAGCACAAGGAGCGACAAGGAGAAGCCAAGATTCATCTTGTGTGCGCACGCTTTGGAGGAGAGCCCTTTCGATCTCTGCTTCCAAGACGCCATCCAAGAAATGGCATCGGTATGTATCTTTTGATGTATACAAGTTTATCAAAGTTGATCATATGACAAGCATGCAATCGATCTAGAAATCCTTTCTTCCGCTGTGTTAAAACCTCTGATTGCGCCTATTAGGGTTTCGCCCCCTTTTTAGGGGACTTACAATTTCTACGATCCCAATGAGAACAAAGTGTTTGTTGCTCGTACGGCTATTTTTCTTGAGAAAGAATTTCTTCTGCAAGAGGCCAGTGGGAGAGAAATAAAGCTGGATGAGAATCCAGAGGAAGGACAAAGTAGTCAAGCACAGTTGGATGAGCCTGAGCCAATAGAACAGGTTACTGAACAACCTGAGGCTCAGATATCACGGGAACCGCGAAGATCGGGAAGGATCCGTCGACAGCCTGAGCGCTATGACGGAGTCTACATCATTGATGATGAACCCCTTACTTATGCGGATGCGGTCAGTGGACCGGAATCAGCGAGATGGCTTGAAGCTATGGGAGCCGAGATGGACTCCATGTCAGATAATCAAGTCTGGGATTTGGTTGATCCGCCTCCGGGAGTAATCCCTATAGGCTGTAAATGGATCTTCAAGAAGAAGATTGACATGGATGGTAACGTGGTTACCTATAAAGGCAGGCTAGTTGCGAAAGGTTTCAAACAAATCTACGGGATAGATTATGATGAAACTTTCTCTCCTGTAGCCATGTTCAAGTCTATTCGGATTATTCTCGCGATAGCAGCATATTATGATTATGAGATCTGGCAAATGGATGTCAAGACCGCTTTCCTTAATGGAAAACTAGAAGAGGATGTGTATATGACACAACCTGAAGGTTTCATCAATCCATCAGATCGTCATAAAATATGCAAATTAAAGAAGTCCATTTATGGACTTAAACAAGCATCGAGAAGCTGGAATATTCGTTTTGATGAATCAATCTGTGAGTTTGGTTTCATCAAAAATGAAGATGACCCGTGTGTATATAAGAGGTTTAGTGGGAGCGTGATTACTTTCCTAGTCCTCTACGTCGATGATATCTTAATCATTGGAAACGATATTCCTGAACTGCATGCGGTAAAACCATGGTTAAGAAAATGTTTCCAGATGAAAGATTTAGGAGAAGCAGCCTATGTGTTAGGTGTGCGGATCTACAGAGATAGATCTAAGAGGCTTCTCGGGCTGTGCCAGAGTACTTACATCGATAAAATCCTGGAGAGATTCCATTTAGAAAATTCTAAAAGAGGAAATCTTCCAGTCAAACATGGTCTGAATCTTTCGAAGAGCTAGTGTCCTCAAACACAGTCTGAGAAAGATGAAATGGACAATACGCCTTATGCTTTGGCTATTGGGTCCATTATGTATGCGATGTTGTGTACTCGCCCAGACGTCGCTTACGGGTTAAGCGTGACCAGTCGATTCCAAAGTAATCCAGGTAAGGCACACTGGATTGCGGTCAAGAACATTTTGAAATATCTTCGGAGGACCAAAATATGTTCTTGATATATGGAGGTCAGGAAGAACTCAGTATTGAAGGATATACTGAAGCTTCGTTCCAATCTGACCAAGATGATTTCCGATCGCAATCAGGCTATGTTTTTAGCTTGAATGGAGGAGCAGTGGTGTGGAAAAGTTTCAAACAATCAATTGTTGCTGATTCCACAACAGAAGCCGAGTATGTTGCAGCCTCGGAAGCATCCAAGGAGGCAGTGTGGATTCGTAAGTTCGTTCAAGAACTTGGTGTTGTTCCTTTGAGTGTAGATCCATTGGTTATCTTCTGTGATAACACTGGAGCCATAGCACAAGCAAAGGAACCACAGTCACACCAGAAGTCCAAGCACATACAGAGAAGGTTTCACTTGATCCGGGAGATCATTGATCGAGGAGAGATCAAGATCTGCAAGGTTCATACAGATGACAATCTAGCTGACCCGCTTACAAAGCCTCTGGCGCAGCAGAAGCATGAGAAGCACTGTAATAATATGGGTTTGAGATTTCTCAACCATTAGATTAAGTGCAAGTGGGAGATTGTTGGGGTATGCCCTTAAGGCTAATGTTTGAGGCCTTGGGTTGTTATCAGTATCATGTATAAACTCTATGTTTATAAAGGCAATGGTTGTTATTCAGGTTGTTGCATTATCTGCCGCTATATGTATACTTCTGAATAATGTCTCTATGGTGTTCAGCTTGGCTGACATGCAGCATAGTCCTTAGTCGAGATATCATGGTGAACATGAGACAGCCTTGATATGATTGAGACTAATATGTGTTCTAATCTTATAGGATGCTTCGAGCATAGAATAAGATGTAAACTCATAGGTACATTGGATGTACTGGACTGACCCTACTTAGGATATTCAATTGTTTGTCACAATGTGAATAATCCTTGTATGCAAACAAGTGGCATATTTCCTCTGACTTGAGATCACTTGTGTTTCTAAATGATGATTGGCATTGTCTTGAGGTAGTTCAATATCATTTGAAACATAATGGTTATAGACTATCTTGGATAATGAACATGAGTCATGTTAGGGCGCTAGTGATAGATATAGTATTGCCTTCTCCTTGTTTGGAGTGTGATGTTCTAAAGGGGCCCCCTGGATGAGATGGTTGAGAAAGTGTATGGCCATACCCAGATGACTATGTTCATCTGATCTAACCACTCTCATCATATTGGAATTACAGGCTTGACACGCTTGTCTAATAAGAACATCCAGTGGCAAAGGAAACACATATGTCATGTGACTTGGGTTCACACTTGTGCTATGGTTTGGGTGTAGTCTTGGAAGACTCTTTCCTTTATATCGGGAGACAGTGATGTGTTGCTAGATACCCCTCTCTGTTCGTGATAACGTAACTTATCGTTACCGACATTTAAAGGAAACCCTTAGGGTCGCACAATTTTATGATATGGCTTACTTATGTCAGATCGTGTGGACTGAATTGTTTTGGTTCAGTTTAAAGGAGTTTAAACTCTGATTGTAATTGAGATCTGGTCTGATCATGTTTGATTGATTAGGGCTTGAGATCGGTAAGCTTCGATCAAGAGAAATGATGTTAGATCGATGAGATCAAGAGCATCAAGATGAATGGTTAGATCTTGAACCTTTTGGTTTTATATGATCTAGACCAAGGCTTGGCTTAATTTGGTCTTTGAACCAAATGTAATTGAACCGGCTCATCATAGTGAGCGCATGGTTCAATGGGAGAGGAAAATGCGATGGTTCACTTGGAGTGAACGCATCACACGTTGAGGGCTTACTATTTTTGGAAGTCATGCTTTCCAAAATAGTTCACGCCTCTACGTTCGTGGTTTTTGGGGCTATTCTCGTCTCTGGCCTCTTCCTCTCGACGCCTCCTCTCTCGTGTGGTGAGTTTTCACGCCAAGGAGAGTTCGGACAAGAAAAAGACATCATCTCTAATCACCTTCACGCGATCAGGAGACCTTGGATCTTTGCTAACACAAGGAACGCCAAGGAGAAGCCATCAATCACCTTGTGTGCGGTTCCTTTGGAGAAGAAGCACACGCTTCTTTGCTTCCAAGTCGCCATCCAAGAAATGGCATTGGTATGATCTCTATTTTGATCTATACAAGTTTTACAAGTTGATCATATATTCATGCTAATCGATCCTTAGAAACCCTAGCTTCCGCTATGCAAAATTTTAATCTGCGCATATTAGGGTTTCGCCCCCCACTTTCATGGACAGACCCTAGCTTCCTCCCACTAACTTCTTTCATGAGAAATTCTTTCTCTAGAAAGACAGCACCCCGAGCAACAAAAACTTTGTTCTCGGTGGGAATATAGAAGTTGTTGGGGTATGCCCTTAAGGCTAATGTTTGAGGCCTTTGGGATGATTTCAGTATCATGTATAAACTATGTATAAGTTTATAAAGGCAATGGTTGTTATTCAGGTTGTTACATTATCTGCTGCTGTTATGTATACTTCTGAATAATGTCTCAATGGCGTTCAGCTTGGCTGACATTAGCATTGTCCTTAGTCGAGATATCTTGGTGAACATGAGACAGGCTTGATATGATTGAGACTAATATGTGTTCTAATCTTATAGGATGCTTCGAGCATGGAATAAGATGTAGACTCATAGGTGCATTGGATGTACTGGACAGACCCTACTTAGGATATTCAATTTTTTGTCACAATGTGAATAATCCTTATATGCAAGCAAGTGACATATTTCCTCTGACTTGAGATCGCTTGTGTTTCTAAATGATGATTGGCATTGTCTTGAGGTAATTCAATATCATTTGAAATATAATGGTTATAGATTATCTTGGATAATGAGCATGAGTCATGTTAGGACACTAGTGATAGATATAGGATTGCCTCTCCTTGTTGGAGTGTGATGTTCTAAAGGGGCCCCCTGGATGAGATGATTGAGAAAGTGTATGGCCATACCCAGATGACTATGTTCATCTGATCTAATCATTTTCATCATATTGGAATTACAGGCTTGACACGCTTGTCCAATGAGAACGTCCAGTGGCAAAGGAAACATGTATGTCAAGTGAATTGGATTCACACTTGTGCTATGGTTTGGGTGTAGTCTTGGAAGACTCTTTCCTTCATATCGGGAGACAGTGATGTGTTGCTAGATACCCCTCTCTGATCGTGATAACGTAAGTTATCGTTACCGACATTGAAGGAAACCCTTAGGGTCGCACAATTTGATGATATGGCTTACTTATGTCAGATCGTGTGGACTGAATGGTTTTGGTTCAGTTTAAAGGAGTTTAAACTCTGATTGGAAGTGAGATCTGGTCTGATCATGTTTGATTGATTAGGGCTTGAGATCGGTAAGCTTCGATCGGGAGAATTGATGCTTGATCGATGAGATCAAGAGCATCAAGAGATGTGTGGTTAGATCTTGAGCCATCTGGTTCATATGAGATCTAGACCATGGCTTGGTTTGATTTGGTCTTTGAACCAAATGGAATAGAACCGGTTCACTTTGGTGAACGTATGGTTCGATTGAGAGATGAGTTTCGATGGTTACGTGGGAGTTAAAGTAAGAGTAAAACACTTACTATATTTGGAAGGCATGATTCCTTTTGGAAACCCCCCACGGTTTCGAACGTTGAGACGCTCTCTCTCGCCCCCTTCCTCTCGTGCGTGTCTTGCCTCCACGAAAGGGAAGAAGTTTCGCCAGCCAAAGGGGTGAACACATCTCCTCATACACGATCAGGATACCTTGGCGTTTTTGCTAGCACAAGGGACGCGCAAGGAAGCAAGTTCCATCACCTTGTGTGCGACTTCTTTGGAGGAGAGCCACTCGCCCTCTATCTTCTTCCAGGCCGCCACTCATGGCCATGGTAACATCTTCACTTGTTTTAAGCAAGTCTTAATGTTGATCATATGATTAAGCCATACGATCATGAAACCTAAAATTTCCGCTGCCTATGAAAATTTTATATGCGCCTATGACCTAGGTTTCGCCACTTTCAATTGGTATCAGAGCAAGTTTTGGCTTCATGCATATGATTGCTTTTGTTGTGATCCATGTTTGTTATAAGCTTATGGTAGATCTACTACATGCGCATCTTTTGGGCATCATGCGAAAATATAGTTCATGGTTTAGAACTACATGTATCTTGTTTTCTTCCAAGCTTGCGCATGTATGATGCTTGTTTGCGCATAGGGAGAAGTTTTTATCAAAAACTTATTGTCTTGCGCGCCCCTCACCTAGATCTCTAAAGCGCCTACTTGATATACTTAGACGGGTTACTAGGGTTGAAGTCGTCAGTCTAGTCTGGACCCAACAGCCTGATCAGACCATCTGACAGCCTAGATGGGTCGGCCAGATAGCACCTATGCGCAAGCATACAGGTGGCTATAGGCCGACTGCAGAAGGGCGTGTAGCGATGTCTGATTGAGGCGCTTAGTGAACGATCATGATTAAGGCCTGGGGTCACACCCGCCTGCCAGAAATCATGTGGGACGTTCTGTTGGGGTATGCCCTTAAGGCTAATGTTTGAGGCCTTGGGATTCTATCAGTATCATGTATATAAACTCTTATGTTTATAAAGGCAACGGTTGTTATTCAGTATGTTACATTGTCTGCTGCAATAAGTGTGCTTCTGAATAATGTCTCAATGCTGTTCAGCTAGGCTGACAGGCTGTAATGTCCTTAGTCGAGATATCTTGGTGAACATGAGACAGCCTTGATATGATTAAGACTAATATGTGTTCTAATCTTATAGGATGCTTCGAGCATGGAATAAGATGTAGACTCATGGGTACATTGGATGTACTGGACAGACCCTACTAGGATATTCAATTGCTTGTCACAATGTGAATAATCCTTGTTTGCATCAAGTGGCACATGTCCTCTGACTTGAGATCACTTGTGTTTCTAAATGATGATTGTCATTGTTTTGAGGTAGTTCAATATCATTTGAAACATAATGGTTATAGACTATCTTGGATAATGATCATGAGTCAGGTTAGGACACTAGTGATAGATATAGGATTGCCGTCTCCTTGTTTAAGGAGTGTGATGTTCTAAAGGGGCCCCCCTAAATGAGATGATTGAGAAAGTGTATGGCCATACCCAGGTGACTATGTTCATCTGATCTAATCATGCTCATCATATTGGAGCTACAAGCTTGACACGCTTGTCCAATAAGAACATCCAGTGGCAAAGGAAACATGTATGCCTCGTGAAGTGAATTCACACTTGTGCTGTGGTTTGGGAGTAGTCTTGGAAGACTCTTTCCTTTCTATCGGGAGACAGTGATGTGTTGCTAGATACCCCTCACTGATCGTGATAACGTAAGTTATCGTTACCGACATTTAAAGGAAACCCTCAGGGTCGCACAATTTGATGATATGGCTTACTTGAGTCAGATCGTGTGGACTGAATTGTTTGGGTTCAGTTTAAAGAGATTTAATCTCTGATTGTAAGTGAGATCTGGTTTGATCATGTTTGATTGATTAGGGCTTGAGATCGGTAAGCTTCGATCGAGAGAGTTGATGCTAGATCAGTGAGATCAGAAGCATCAGGAGATGAACGGTTAGATCTGGAGCCTTAGGGTTTGATATGATCTAGACCAAGTGGCTTGGGTTAATTGGTCTTTGAACCAAACCAATTTTGAACCAAACCAATTTGAACCGGTTCACATGTGTGAACGCATGGTTCAAGTCATGAAGGCGTCGGTTATGAGATCATGAAGGCGCATGGCTTCCATTTATGGTAACAAGGTAACATCTTCACTTGATATGAGATCATGAAGGCGCATGGTCTTTGGAGGAGAGCCACTCGCCCTCTATCTTCTTCCAAGCCGCCACTCATGGCCATGGTAACATCTTCACTTGTTTTAAGCAAGTCTTAATGTTGATCATATGATTAAGCCATACGATCATGAAACCTAAAATTTCCGCTGCCTATGAAAATTTTATATGCGCCTATGACCTAGGTTTCGCCACTTTCAGAAGTAGTAACCCTTAGTTTCCTTAGGGTACCCCACAAACACACATTTATCAGATCTAGGTTCCTTGACATAAGCCTCACATCCCCATATCTAGATAAAAGATTGGTTAGGGCGTCTCCCACTCCATACCTCGTATGGAATCTTTGAGACACTCTTAGATGGAACGTTATTCAGTATTAGAGAAGCTGTCTCTAGTGCATGTCCCCAGAATGAGGGAGGTAGAGTTGCATGACTCATCATACATCGAACCATGTCCAATAAAGTTTGATTTCTCCTTTCAGACACACCATTCCATTGAGGTGTTCCAGGAGGAGTGAGTTGGGATAAAATCCCACACTCTCTCAGATAGTCAAGAAACTCACCACTCAGGTACTCTCCACCACGATCTGATCGAAGAGCCTTAATGGATCTACCATGCTGGTTCTCTACTTCATGTCTGAATTCTTTGAATTTCTCAAACGATTTAGACTTATGTCTCATTAGCTAGACATAACCATTTCTACTGAAATCATCAGTAAATATGAAGAAGTAGTTGTGGCCTCCACTGGCTTGCTTATTGAATGGCCCACACACATTGCTATGTATTAGATCCAACAAACCTCCTGCCCTTTCACTAGTCTTGCTGAAAGGCGCCTTTGTCATCTTCCCTAACAAACAAGGCTCACATGTATCAAATTCCTCCAAGGAACTTGAATCTAACAACCCATTTGCATGGAGTTGTTGAATGCAATTCTTGTTTATATGGGCTAATCGACAATGCCATAGGAAAGCACGAACTGAACCACTCAGTTTGGTCCTTTTATTATTTATGTTACAAATAGAGTTATCCATGTCTAACACATATAGACCATTGCACAGAGTACTGATAGCCCGAAAAGGGAACACAATAAATCTGGCATGCGTGTACGTTGGACTAATCCTTGGTAACAGCACCAAAAACTTGTTGTTAAACCGCAAGTGCACAGGTATACGAAGTAATAATAAAAAATATCGAATCCACAGGGACCTACGTTGTCGAATACTAAATAGTTAATTTATTACTAACTAGGCAAGACGAGATCGTGAGAATAGTAATCGGTAACTAAAAGAGGGATTATCAGAGAGAAAAGCTGGGACTAGGGTTTCGTTCACTTAAACTTTTATGACTAGACATGAATAAGGATTTCGTTGATTCAATTTCATCATGAAGAAGATATTATCAAAGGATGAACTCAAGGATCACTTTCGTGCATCCAAGCTCTAGAATCTCTAGTGGAGTCTCAAGGATCACTTTCGTGCATCCGAGTCTCGCAAGTTTTGCTCAAGGACCTCCAACGTTCCGATCCTTTCTTTCGCACAAGATCTCCATGTTTGACAAATAGACTCGATCTATAGATTCATATTATAATCATGGCAATTATTTTACTAGAAAAGATCAAGATGAATCTAACCTAAGGAAGGGATCCTAACATGCAATTCTAGGGTTCCAAATTCTCAAGCAATTACCTTTCGGTCTCAAGCAAAAATTCTAAGAACAAAATTAATAACATGAATTTAAAGAGAGTCTAAGCACAAATATCACATGAGCAAAATCATCATGTTAAGATCAAACTCAACGAAATATTGAAAAAGAGTTATCTAGTCATTGGAAGTTAAGTAAATTACTTCCCCATGTCCCAAAAATAGTTTAAGCTATCATCATGAGGGAATTACAACAAATCATGGTTTCAGAGGATCGAAAATTGAAAGACAAGAGGAGTTTTAGAAAATACAACACGGCTGTGAAGTATTTCACAGCCGTAGTTTGCAAATAGCTTCGGTGAATAGTGTTGGTGATGCTTTGCTCTTCGATTCCTCCTCCAATCGATCTCTTTATAGCCTGAAACTTTTGGCGTGTTGTCTCCTCCCTCTGACGAAGCTTCAGTATGAAAATCGCGGCTGGAGATCGTCTGGATCGAACGCGGCGGTGAAACCCTCAGCGACGGCGTGGATCAAGATTTCTCCCTCGACGGTGGATCAAAATTGGGGCTTTTGGTCTCTCTATAATCCTCTCGTGAAAAGCTCCCCATTTGCTTCTTACGGAACCCCACAAAAACCTCTGGATCGTTCGCAATCATCTCCATAAGAATCGGGTGCGGACATTGACCTGGGCGTCGCGTTCAAAACCTGTTTTACGGCAGTGTAATTGTTTACGGCCGGTGCCGTAAAATCTCTTGAGTCTTCTGTGCCGATGTCGTCTTAGAAAATATGGCCCGTAAAGTAGTTTACGGCCAGTACCATAATTTCAGGGCAACTTTCTGTTCTGAAACGGCTGGAAAATACAGCAGTGAAATCCCTTACGGCAGGCACCGTAAAATCGGGTGAAGTTTCTGTTCTGACGCGCTCCGAAATACGGTACTGTAATATTGCTTACGACCGGTACCGTAAAATTGGGAAATCTTTCTGTTTGGAAATCTTCACAAATTACGGCAGTGTACGGATTTTACGGTACCATATGGAATTACGGTACCGTAAAATAGATTACGGTACTACTGTAATTTGCTGTCTTGCTCCGATTTACGTGAAATTTCTTGGGTGATCTCCTCTTGATGATGGTAATCCTTCTATGTATTTAATTCTGCTTAAAAACTCCTTAAAATAATGCCTTTTTACCTAAAAACCATGAAAAACCAAAACAGAAGTAGATTTTGCAATATTCAATGAATTTAGCATGGAAACAAGTAAAAGATCCTCAATTTTAGCATGAAAAGATATCAAAAAATGATGCAAAATATACTACATATTTTGGTGTCATCAAACACATAAGGCTCAAACTTTGCTTGTCCTCAAGCAAAAATCAAAATTTGAAATCAAAGTTTGATCAAAAGAATAACCTTTTCATGCTCAATAAATTTTTAAAATACAACTTGTCAATGAAAAATTCTATCAATTGATTTACAAAATTTCAAGTAAACATATCATCCTCATAACTCAATTTTCTTGATTCACAACTCAATCAAATAAAACTTTGCAACCGTATGATAAATACTATTTTCAATCTCATGATTTCACCCGGTATCAATTTAAATCTATCAATGCTTTTGTTTACAGGAATTAGGTCTCCAAGATCTTTTTCCACACAATTTTTTTTTCCATTTTGTTTGTTTTTGTATAGATGACATGTATCCACAAAGACACATACTTTTTATTTTCGACTTCAACTCTTTCTTCAGTACTACTGTCAATTTTACATAGTGCCAAGTAGAGGAGTCTTTTTTTTCTCATTATTTTTCATGTTTAGATTTCAACCCATGTCTTAGGTACCACTATCAATTTTACATAGTGCCAAGTAGGGGAGTCACTCACTATTTTTTTTTTATGGATCTTGGATTCTTAATTCCCAACAAATAGCAAAAATAGACTAAACCTCAACTAGGTTGATCAATTGATCTAAATTCACAAATCATACTAATATACTCATTTTATTCAAAAGAGAAGTTTCACCTTTAAATTTTATTCCTCAAATAATATATCTATCTAAAATTTTATGCATCAATCAATGTCATGTCTCAATAGACAAATAAGTATTGAAGAAATAAATTTAAAATGACAGGGTTATATCTTTTAAAAAAAACAATAGGATCATACCACAAGATGGTAGAAAATGGATCATATGCATCCAATTCTTTTTCAAAAGATCAAGGAAAATAGAATGCAAAGTAGTATGGAAAGTGATGCTCACAAAATTCAATTTTTCGCCACCGTTGGATTCAACTTTCTTCATAACTCCCTCTTTATTCTATTCTCCTAAAAAAGGAAATTTTAATTCTAAAAACAACTAAAATAGAAGTGATTAAACTAAGCAAGAGTGCTTGGGTTGCCTCCCAAGAAGCGCTAGTTTAAAAGGTCATTAGCTTAACCATTCGACACTCGGATTTGATCATGGCTCATCAATGTAAAAACTTTCCTTTTCCCCAATCTGCTCTTCCTGATAATAATGCTTCAATCTTTGTCCATTAACTTTGAATTCTCCCATTTCTTTGCTCCATACGTCTACAGCTCCGTAGGGATAGGCTTTCTTTACCTGAAAAGGACCAGACCATCGAGACTTAAGCTTTTCTGGAAAAAGTCTCAATCTAGAATTGAATAATAGAACAAAGTCACCTGATTGGAAGTCTTTTTTGAAAATCTATCGATCATGCCATCTCTTAGTCCTCTCTTTGTAGATTCTTGCATTCTCATATGCAGAGAGTCTGATATCATCTAGCTCATTTAATTGCAACCTCCGTTTCTCACCCGCATTTTTCAAGTCAAAATTCAGCTTCTTGATCGCCCAATACGCCTTATGTTCGAGCTCTTCAGGTAGGTGACATGACTTTCCATAAATTAATTGAAATGGGGACATACCTATTGGTGTTTTGAAAGCAGTTCGGTAAGCCCACAAAGCATCGTCGAGTTTGGATGCCCAATCTTTTCTAGTGCGCGACACTGTCTTTTCTAAAATTCCCTTGATCTCTCTGTTTGATATTTCAACTTGTCCACTTGTTTGGGGGTGATATGGCGTTGAAACTCTATGATTTACCCCATATTTTCTGAGTAGGGCTGAAAACTTATGTTCTATGAAATGCGAGCCTCCATCACTGATCACTACTCGGGGTGTCCCATATCATGGAAAAATAATCTTCTTAAACAGTTTAATAACAACTCTCGAATCATTGGTTGGTGAAGCAATAGCTTCAACCCATTTTGAGACATAATCAACTACTACAAGAATGTACTTGTTACCTCCAGAAGATGGGAAAGGTCCCATGAAGTCAATCCCTCAAACATCAAATATCTCAACTTCAAGAATATTGGACAGTGACATCTCATGTCTTCTGTTAATGTTCCCAGTCTTTTGACATCTATCACAGGATGATACAAAGTTTCTAGCATCTTTGAAAATTGTGGGCCAATAAAAACCTGATTGTAGCACCTTAAAAGTAGTTTTTTCAGTACTGGCATGACCACCATAGGAGGATCCATGGCATTGAAGCAAAATATCTGCAATTTCTTCTTCAGGTACACATCTTCTAAAAATGCCGTTAGCACATCTTCTAAACACATAAGGCTCATACCAAAAATAGTGTTTCACCTCAGCCAAAAATCTTTTCCTTTTTTGGTAGCTCAAATCAGGAGGAAAAATATTGGCTACAAGATAATTCACTATGTCAGCATACCAGGGTGCTTTGAGTTGTTCAATGGTTAAGAGTTGTTCTTTATGGAAAGAATCATTGATTTCATCATTCTTTTCAGTGTCTGCCATTATTCTTGAGAGATGATCTGCAACAAGGTTTTCTGATCCTTTTTTGTCTTTAATCTCCAAATCAAATTCTTGCAGAAGTAAAATCCATCTGAGTAATCGTGGTTTGCTGTCTTTTTTCTACATTAAGTATTTCACGGCTGCATGGTCAGTGTACGCTACCACTTTGGAGTTAATCAAGTAAGACCTAAATTTATCAAAAGCAAATACTATGGCCAATAATTCCTTCTCAGTGGTGGTGTAATTTCTTTGAGCCTCATCCAAAGTTTTGCTGGCGTAGTGAATAACATGAGGTTTCTTATCTTTTCTTTGTCCCAAGACTGCTCCTACTGCATAATCGCTGGCATCACACATGAGCTCAAAGGGTAAATCCCAATCTGGGGGTTGCATGATCGGTGCTGATATCAAGGCCTTCTTTAGTTCCTGAAAAGCACACGGACATTTCTCATCAAAGCAGAATTTGGCATCTTTACAAAGTAAATCAGTTAAAGGTTTAGCAAGTTTAGAGAAGTCCCTAATGAATCTCCTGTAAAACCCTGCATGTCCTAGGAAGCTTCTGATTTCTTTAATAGTGGTGGGTGGTGCCAACTTCTCAATCACTTCTATTTTGGCCTTGTTCACTTCAATCCCTCTCTTTGAAACTAGATGGCCCAAAACTATCCCCTGTCTAACCATAAAGTGGCATTTTTCCCAATTCAAGACAAGGTTAGTCTCTTCGTATCTCTACAAAACTCTAGAGAGATTAGCCAAGCAGTCATCAAAAGAAGAACCATAAACCGAAAAATCATCCATAAAGACATCTATGAAGTCTTCAATAAATTCAGAAAAAATTGCCATCATACACCTCTAAAAAGTAGCAGGTGCATTGCATAAACCAAAGGGCATTCTTCTATAAGCAAAGGTACCATATGGGCATGTAAAAGTGGTCTTATCTTGATCATCAGAATAAATAGGAATCTGAAAAAATCCGGAATACCCATCGAGGAAACAAAAGTATGAGTGTTTAGCTAGTCTCTCAACCATTTGATCAATAAAGGGTAGGAGAAAATGATCCTTCCTAGTGGTAGTATTTAATTTTCTATAATCAATACACATACGCTAACTAGTGACAGTTCTAACAGGTATTAATTCATTGTCTTTATTTTTCATTACAGTGACACCCCCCTTCTTTGGAACACAATGTACAGGACTCACCCACTTACTATCTGAGATAGGGTAGATAATACCTGCATCTAGCAATTTTAGTACTTCCTTCTTCACCACTTCCTTCATAGATGGGTTGAGCCTTCTCTGAAAATCTACATGCGGCTTGTGCTCATCCTCCATGTGAATCCTATGCATACAAAAAGAAGGGTTAATCCCTTTTAAGTCATCAATGGAATACCCAATTACCTTTCTATGAATTCTTAGTTCCTTCAAGAGTAAATCAGTTCCCCTGGCATCTAATTTAGCATCCACAATCACAGGGTAGGTAGAGTTAGGACCAAGAAATTCATATCTAAGGTTATCAGGTAAAACTTTCTACTCAACTTTAGGGATCTTTTCACTTTCATTATCAAAAGTAGCACAATCTAAGATATCGTGTTTCTCATCATCAAAATCATTCTCAAAACCAGGACTATCAATTTTTTCACAAGAATTTTTCAAGGAATCAGAAAAAGAAACATCAGTAGAAGAATCATCAAACAAAAAACTAGCATCATAAATTGTGTCATCAATGGACTAAATAGTACAACAGGAACTAGCATAAGCAGGTTTTTTCAATGAATTATTCAAATCAAACTCAATCTTATCATTGCCAATTCTTAGAGCAAGTTTGCCATTCCTTACATCAATAAGGGCTCCAGCAGTGGCTAAGAATGGCCTACCCAGAATAATAGGAATCTTGGCGTCCTCTTTCATTTCAAGTACCACAAAATCAGCAGGTATGAAGTACTTACCAACTTGTATAGGAACATCCTCTAGAATACCTACTGGATATTTTACTGATCGATCGGCGAGCTGCAAAGGAATTGTAGTCGGCTTAGGAGCTCCCATGTCCAATTTCCTGCACACAGACCAAGGCATAAGACTTACACTAGCCCCTAGATCACATAAGGCTCGGTCGAAAGCCATATTTCCAATAAAACATGGGATAGAGAAACTACCTGGATCATTCAATTTTGGTGGTAACCTGTTTTGAATAATAGCACTACATTCTTCGGTTAAAGAAACAGTACCATAGTTTTCTATCTTTCTTTTGTTAGACAAGATTTCCTTCAAAAATTTAGCATATATGGGCATTTGAGATAAAGCTTCAGTAAATGGTATATTAATGTAAAGCTTTTTCAAAACATCAAGAAATATCCCAAATTGCTTATCTAACTTTTCTTGTTCTAACCTTTGGGAAAAAGGTACCAGTGGTCTAAAGGATGGAGGTAGATTAGTCTTAGATCCATCTTCTTTATATGGAACATCCCCTTTCTGATTACTACCCTTTTGAGGTGTTGAACTATGTAGGGTTTGTTCATGTTCAGAAGGCTTTTCTAATTCTAATTCTTCATCCTGATCATTAATAGACTCTTTTTCCTTAAGTTCTCCTAGTTGTCTCCCACTTCTAGTGATAATGGCATTGCAATGTTCCCCAGTGTTTAATCTAGATATTTGTCCTTCTAAAATTTTATTCCAAGTAACTAAGGATTCTACTTGAGAAGCAAGATGACTAACAGTTTCTTCAAGATCTTCGAATTTTTTTGTGTTTTGAATTTGCAATGAATAGATTTGGCTAGTTAAAAATTTTTCTAACATGTGCTCACTAACCTCTTCAGTCAGGGTTTGCTGATTCTCATTCTCATTCTTACCATGTTGATGACAATATGAAATTTCTTCATCTGGAGCCCATTGGCTCTGATTCAAGGACATCTCCTCAAACAACTTGAAGGCATCATCAATTGTTCTACTCATCAAGGCTCCCCCTGTAGAAGCATCAACAATGAGGTGAGTGTGATTAATTAAACCATAATAAAAAGTTTCAATTAAGACTCGTCGCTCCAAGCCATGGTGAGGACATTTCCTTTGCAATTCATTGTATCGTTCCCATGCTTCGCTAAGAGATTCTCCTTTTTCTGTTGGAAGTTCATGATTTGATTTCTCAATTGGAAAGTCTTGCTTGGTGGGAAATATCTCGTTAGAAAAGCTTTTGATAATTGATCCCATGTTGTGAAAGTATTGGGTTGACGAGAATGCAACCAAGTTCGTGCTTGATCCCTGAGAGAAAAAGGGAATAATATCAATTTTAGTGCATCATCAGAAATTCCGTGAATTTTTTGATGTATCATAATATTCAAGAAAAGTATATAAATGTGAATAAGGATCTTCGATTGATGATCCTCTAAACTGGTTCTGCTGGATCATGGAGATAAAGGCGGGGTTAATTTCAAAGTTGGGGGTCTCAATTGTAGGTCTAGCAATGCTGAAGTGTATCCCCTGAGGATTAGGGGCAGCATAGTCCCTTAGTGATCTTTGATCAGCCATTAGAAATGAATGTCCTGTGCACACTAGAGCAAACTGATCAAATGATGTAAGTAAACAGAAAAGAATAAAAAGATAAAACATAAATGAAACCTAGTCTAGCAATACTCTCAAAGTCTTTAATATCGACAAAAACTAAGGTCCCCGGCAACGGCGCCAAAAACTTGATAGCCCGAAAAGGGAACAAAACAAATCTGGCACGCATGTACCTTGGACTAATCCTTGGTAATGGCACCAAAAACTTGTTGTTAAATAGCAAGTGCACGGGTATACGAAGTAATAAAAAAATATCGAATCCATAGGGACCTATATTGTCGAATACTAAATAATTGATTTCTTACTAACTAGGAAAGACGAGATCGTGAGAATAGCAATCGGTAACTAAAAGCGGGATTATCAGAGAGAAAAGCTGGGACTAGGGTTTCGTTCACTCAAACTTTTATGACTAGACATGAATAAGGATTTCGTTGATTCAATTTCATCATGAAGAAGATATTATCAAAGGATGAACTCAAGGATCACTTTCGTGCATCCGAGCTCTAGAATCTCTAGTGGAGTCTCAAGGATCACTTTCGTGCATCCGAGTCTCACAACTAGTTTTACTCAAGGACCTCCAACGTTCCGATCCTTGCTTTCACAGAAGATCTCCACGTTTGACATATAGACTCGATCTATAGATTCATATTATAATCATGGCAATTATTTTACTAGAAAAGATCAAGATGAATCTAACCTAAGGAAGGGATCCTAACATACAATTCTAGGGTTCCAAATTCTCAAGCAATTACCATTCGGTCTCAAGCAAAAATTCTAAGAACAAAATTAATAACATGAATTTAAAGAGAGTCTAAGCACAAATATCACATGAGCAAAATCATCATGTTAAGATCAAACTCAACGAAATATTGAAAAAGAGTTATCTAGTCATTGGAAGTTAAGTAAATTACTTCCCCATGTCCCAAAAATAGTTTAAGCTATCATCATGAGGTAATTACAATAAATCATGGTTTCAGAGGATCGAAAATTGAAAGACAAGAGGAGTTTTAGAAAATACAGCACGGTCGTGAAGTCTTTCACAGCCATAGTTTGCAAATAGCTTCGGTGAATAGTGTCGGTGATGCTTTGCTCTTCGATTCCTCCTCCAATCGATCTCTTTATGGTCTAAAACTTTTGGTGTGTTGTCTCCTCCCTCTGACGAAGCTTCAGTATGAAAATCGCGGTTGGAGATCGTCTGGATCGAACGCGGCGGTGAAACCCTCGGCGACGGCGTGGATCAAGATTTCTCCCTCGACGGTGGATCAAAATTGGGGCTTTTGGTCTCTCTGTAATCCTCTCGTGAAAAGCTCCCCATTTGCTTCTTACGGAACCCCACAAAAACCTCTGGATCGTTCGCAATCATCTCTGCAAGAATCGGGCGTGGACATTGACCTGGGCGTCGCGTTCAAAACCTGTTTTACGGCAGTGTAATTGTTTACGGCCGGTGCCGTAAAATCTCTTGAGTCTTCTGTGCCGATGTCATCTCAGAAAATACGGCCCGTAAAGTAGTTTACGGCCAGTACCGTAATTTCAGGGCAACTTTCTGTTCTGAAACGGCTGGAAAATACGGCAGTGAAATCCCTTACGGCAGGCACTGTAAAATCGGGTGAAGTTTTTGTTCTGACGCGCTCCGTACTACGGTACCGTAATATTGCTTACGGCTAGTACCATAAAATCGGGAAATCTTTCTGTTCGAAAATCTTCACAAATTACGGCAGTGTTCGGATTTTACGGCACTATATGGAATTACGGTACCGTAAAATAGATTACGGCACTACCGTAATTTGCTGTCTTGCTCCGATTTGCGTGAAATTTCTTGGGTGATCTCCTCTTGATGATGGTAATCCTTCCATGTATTTGATTCTGCTTAAAAACTCCTTAAAATAATGCCTTTTTACCTGAAAACCATGAAAAACCAAAACAGAAGTAGATTTTGCAATATTCAATGAATTTAGCATGAAAACAAGTAAAAGATCCTCAATTTTAGCATGAAAAGATATCAAAAAATGATGCAAAATATACTACATATTTTAGTGTCATCAAGTACCCTTCCCATAGAACATATTTGTAAATGAAAAAGAACAAGAGTTCTTATTTATTTCAAACTTAAATCCTTTCTTTGCCAAGCAAGGAATGGATACAATGTTCTTAGTAAGCGAAGGTACATAATAGCAATTATCTAACTCTAATTGAAGTCCAGATGGCAGGGAGAGAGTCAAAACTCCTACAGCAACAGCAGCAACCTGTGCCCCGTTTCTAACTCGTAGGTCAATCTCTCCAGGCTGCACCGATCTACTTTTCTTGAGCCCCTACATATTTGTACAAATATGAGCTCCACATGCGGTATCCAATACCCATGACATAGAAGTAGAAATGTTGACTTCTGTAACATAAATACCTGAGCTAGAAGATAAGGCCAAGCCTTTCTTCTCCTCATTCTGAAGTTGCTTGCAGTCCCTCCTCTAGTGACCCTGCTCGCCATAGTGGAAGCACCTCTAGTCCTTTGACTTCTTCGCCTTTTTCTTCAATGCCTTGGTAGGACCCTTGGCACCGCCCTTGGCATGTGCCTTACCCTTTTTCTTCATCTTCTTGGTCGTAGGGACCAAAAGAACAGAATTAGGTTTGGTCTTTACCATCTCACGCTCGACTATCTAGAGCATATTCATCAATTCCTCATGTGTGTACTCAATCCGGTTCATGTTGAAATTTATGATAAACGGACTGAAACTAGGGGGCAGGGAATGCAGAATAAGATCCACAACCAGCTTGTTATCTATGGCGTGTCCCAGCCTCCTGAGATGATCCACGTTCCCAATCAACTTGAGAACATGGGGTCTCATTGGTGCACCCTCAGATAACTTACACCGAAAGACGGCTTTGGCGGTGTCAAATCTCTCAGTTCAAGCCTGAGCATCGAACATCTATTTCAAACGAGTGATCATCTGAAAAGCGTTCTGCTCCTCATATTGCACCTGAAGTTCAGGTGCCATAGTGGCTAGCATGAGACATGATACCTCCATAGAGTTATCCTGATGCTTTCTAAAAGCATCTCTATCTGCCGCTCGCGTATTAGGCGGAGGAGGCACCGGAAGAGCCTGCTCTAGGACATACAGCTTCTTCTCGAGCTTGAGGACTATCCTCAAGTTCCAATGCCAGTCCATAAAGTTGGTTCCAACCAACTTATCCTTATCAAGGAGTGATCGCAGTGTCAATCCGCTATTGTTCGTTGCCATTGTTCTACAACAGTCAAGAAACAGCAGATTAGTACTACTTCAAATCATTTAAACTGGACTTGTTTTAAATGATTATGGCTCCCACTATTTTAATCGAATTGACATCCCACAAAGTCAATCGGGAAGTTTAAGACTTCCTAGTGAGATGAGATCCTTATTCCACATGAGGTTTTGAAAGTACCCCTTAAACTAAGGGGGGTCCCCTTCTAGGGGGAGCGAAAACCCTAGGCAGTGGCGCATAAAATTTTTGGGCAGCGGATTAGGGTTTCAAGAATCGGTTCATGTGATATGATCAACCAAATGGAAACGATTGCATGTAAGAGATAAAACTCATACCATAGCCATTTCGAATGGCGCCTAGGAAGCAAAGATCAAAGCAGATCTTCTCCAGAGGTGACGCACACAGTTGATGTCGCCTACTCCTCTTTGCGATCCTTGTGCTAGCAAGATCCAAAGAAGTCTTTGATCGAAAATGAGAAAGGGATGAAGAGATCTTTTCTTTGCCGATTTCTCCTCCAAATCCAAGGCGTCGTCACCCACGGAAAAAAAAGAGGAATGCGTTCAAGTGGCGAGAATAGAGAGAGCACTCTCTTTCGAACGTGAGTGTCTCCAAGTGGAGATCATGGTTGCTAAAAATAGCACCACTTACCGCCCAACATGTTCACGCCAAGTGAACTTGTCGCCAATGCTTGAACCATTTTGGTTTAATTTAATTTTGGTTCAATTACCAAATAAACCAAACGACATGGCCTAGATCATATTAAAACCCTAAGGTTCCAGATCTAGCCGTTGATCTCTATGATGCTCCTGATCTGACCGATCTAGCATCTCTTCTCTCGATCGAAGCTTACCGATCTCAAGCCCTAATCAATCAAACATGATCAGACCAGATCTCACTCACAATCAGAGATTAAATCCCTTTAAACTGAACCCGAAACAATTCAGTCCACACGATCTGACTTAAGTAAGCCATATCATCAATTGTGCGACCCTGAGGGTTTCCTTAAAACATCGGTAACGATAATTTACATTATCACAACCAGTGAGGGGTATCTAGCAACACATCACTGTCTCCCGATATCAAGGAAAGAGTCTTCCAAGACTTCACCCAAAAACAGCACAAGTGTGAATCAAATCACAAAGCATACATATTTCCTTTGCCACTGGATGTTCTTATTGGACAAGCCTGTCAAGCTCGTAACTCCAATATGATGAGCATGATTAGAACAGATGAGCACTGTCACCTGGGTATGGCCATACACTCTCTCAATCATCTCATCCAGGGGGCCCCTTTAGAACATCACACTCCTTAAACAAGGAGACGGCAATCCTATGTCTATCACTAGTGCTCTAACCTGATTCAAGCTCACCATCCAAGATAGTCTATAATCATTATGTTTCAAATGATATTGAACTACCTCAAAACAATGACAATCATCATTTAGAAAACACAAGTGATCTCAAGTCAGAGGAAATGTGCCACTTGTCTTAATCAAGGAATATTCACATTGTGACAAACAATTGAACATCCTAGTAGGGTCTGTCCAGTACATCCCATGTACCCATGAGTCTACATCTTATTCCATGCTCGAAGCATCCTATAAGATTAGAACACATATTAGTCTTAACCATATCGAGGCTGTCTCATGTTTACCAAGATATATCGACTAAGGACATAATAGCATGTCAGCCCAGCTGAACAGCTTTGAGACATTATTCAGAAGAACATATATTGCAGCAGACAATGTAGCTAACTGAATAACAACCATGCCTTTATAAACACATAGAGTTTATTACATGATACTTGTTACATTCCCATAGGCCTCAAACATTAGCCTTAAGGGCATACCCCAACAATCTCCCACTTGCACTTAATCTAATGGTTGAGAAATCTCAAACCCATATTATTACAGTGCTTCTCATGCTTCTGCTGCGCCAGAGGCTTGGTAAGCGGGTCTGCCAGATTGTCATCTGTATGAACCTTGCATACTTTGATCTCGCCACGATCTATGATCTCCCTGATCAAATGAAACCGTCTCTGTATGTGCTTGGACTTCTGGTGCGACCGTGGTTCCTTTGCCTGTGCGATTGCTCCAGTGTTATCACAGAAGATAACCAAAGGATCTGCACACGAAGGAACGACACCAAGTTCTCTCACGAACTTACGAATCCACACTGCCTCCTTGGATGCTTCCGAGGCTGCAACATACTCGGCTTCTGTTGTGGAATCAGCAACAGTTGACTGTTTGAAACTTTTCCACACCACTGCACCTCCATTCAAGCTAAAAACATAGCCTGATTGCGATCGGAAATCATCCTGGTCAGACTGGAACGAAGCGTCAGTATATCCTTCAATACTGAGTTCTTCCTGACCACCATATATCAAGAACATATCTTTGGTCCTCCGCAGATATTTTAAAATGTTCTTGACTGCAATCCAGTGCGCCATACCTGGATTACTCTGGTAACGACTGGTTACGCTTAACCCGTAAGCAACGTCTGGGCGAGTACACAACATCGCATACATTATAGAACCAATAGCCGAAGCATAAGGCGTATTGTTCATTTCATCTTTCTCAGTCTGTGTTTGTGGACACTGACTCTTAGAAAGATTCAGACCATGTCTGACTGGAAGATATCCTCGCTTAGAATTCTCTAAGTGAAATCTCTCCAGGACCTTATCGATGTAAGTACTCTGGCACAGCCCGAGAAGCCTCTTAGATCTATCCCTGTAGATCTTCACACCTAACACATAGGCTGCTTCTCCTAGATCTTTCATCTGGAAACATTTCCTCAGCCATGCCTTAACAGCATGCATTTCAGGAATGTCGTTTCCAATGATCAAGATATCATCGACGTAGAGGACTAGGAAAGTAATCACGCTCCCACTAAACCTCTTATATACACACGGGTCATCCTCGTTCTTGATGAAACCAAATTCAGTAACTGATTCATCAAAACGAATATTCCAGCTTCTTGATGCTTGTTTAAGTCCATAAATGGACTTCTTTAACTTGCATATTTTATGACGATCTGCTGGATTAGTGAAACCTTCTGGTTGTGTCATATACACATCCTCATCCAGATTTCCATTAAGGAAAGCTGTTTTCACATCCATCTGCCAAATCTCATAATCATAATATGCAGCTATCGCGAAAAGAATCCGAATAGACTTAAACATGGCTACAGGTGAGAAAGTTTCATCATAATCTATCCCGTAGATTTGTTTGAAACCTTTCGCAACTAGCCTGCCTTTATAGGTAACTACGTTACCATCCATGTCAATCTTCTTCTTGAAGATCCATTTACAGCCTATAGGGATAACTCCCGGAGGCGGATCAACCAAATCCCAGACTTGGTTATCTGACATGGAGTCCATCTCGGCGCGCATAGCCTCAAGCCATCTCGCTGACTCTGGTCCACTGACCGCATCCGCATAAGTAAGGGGTTCATCATTGTCAATGATGTAGACTCCGTCATAGCGCTCAGGCTGTCGACGAATCCTACCCGATCTTCGCGGTTCCCGTGATGTCTGAGCCTCAGGTTGTTCAATAACCTGTTCTACCGGCTCAGGCTCATCCAACTGTGCTTGATCACTTTGTCCTTCTTCTGGATTCTCATCCAGCTTTTTTTCTCTCCCACTGGCCTCTTGCAGAAGAAACTCCTTCTCAAGAAATATGGCCGTCCGAGCAACAAAAACCTTGTTCTCATTGGGATCGAAGAAATAATAACCCTTAGTTTCCTTAGGGTAACCGACAAAGATACATTTGTCAGATCTGCTCTCTAGTTTCCCAGAGGCGAGCTTTTTAACATAAGCCTCGCAACCCCAGATCCTGATAAATGTCAAGCTCGGCTGTTTCCCATACCATAACTCATATGGTGCCTTTGAAACTGCCTTGGATGGCACTCGGTTTAGTACCTTTGCAGCTGTTTCCAGCGCAAAACCCCAAAAGGAGTATGGAAGAGTAGCCTGACTCATCATAGAACGAACCATATCAAGTAACGTTCTATTTCTCCTCTCGGACACACCATTCCATTGCGGTGTTCCTGGTGGAGTGAGCTGTGAGATAATCCCACACTCCTTTAGATAGTCAGTAAATGCATGACTTAGGTATTCACCACCTCGATCTGAGCGAAGTGCCTTGATATTACGGCCTAGCTGATTTTGTACTTCATTCTTGAACTCTTTGAACTTGTCAAAAGATTCACTCTTATGTCTCATCAGATAGACATACCCATATCTACTGAAATCATCAGTAAATGTAATGAAGTACTGATAGCCACCTCTGGCATGTTTACTAAATGGCCCACACACATCACTGTGTATGAGGTCAAGTAAACCTGAAGCCCTTTGACCTTTATTAGGAAAAGGTGACTTCGTCATTTTACCCATCAAACAAGCTTTGCATGTATCAATCTCCTTATAGGAGAATGATCCCAGCAGTCCATGATCATGCAACCGCTTAATGCGTTTCTCGTTAATATGGCCTAAACGACTATGCCATAGCAAGGTGCTGTCATCAGCATACTTGGCTTTCTTAATATCAACATTCTGTATAGAACTTTCCATGTCCAACATGAATAACCCATTATTAATTGAACCAGTTGCATAAACAATATTATCATATGACAAAACACACTTTGAAATATTGCATTCAAAGGAAAACCCCTTCCTGACAAGAGCAGGAATGGAGATAATATTTTTAGTTATACTGGGAACAAAATAACAACTGTTTAGTTCCAATACAATTCCAGATGGTAAAGTAATGAAGTAGTCTCCTACAGCAACAGCAGCAACCCGTGCCCCGTTTCCAACGCGTAGGTCCACCTCATGCTGTCCCACCTGCCTTCTTCTCTTGAGTTCCTGCACATTTGAACAAATGTGAACTCCACATGCAGTGTCCAACACCCATGATACAGAAGAAGAATACATGACCTCAGTCACGAATATACCTGAGCCAGAAGCAAAGCTTCCCCTCTTATCTCCTTGGAGCGCTTTACAGTCCTTTTTCCAGTGACCCAACTGGCCACAGTGGAAACACCTGTATTCCTTAGACCGCTTCACCTTCTGCTTCAGAGCCTTGCTGTAATTCTTGACCGGGGCCTTGCCCTTCTTCCCCTTCTTCTTGTTCCTGGAAGGAACCATCAAGACAGAGGTTGAAGGCTTACCCTTCAGAGTTTCCTCAGTGGTCAAGAGCATATTCAGCAGCTCTGCCGGAGTACAATCGATTTTGTTCATATTAAAATTAATAATGAACGCGTCGAATGATGGCGGGAGAGACTGCAGAATAATGTCCACAGCAAGCTCCTGGTTGATGGTATGCCCCAGTTTCTCTAGAGCCTCCTTGTGCCCAATCATCTTGAGCACGTGAGCTCCCACTGGGCTCCCTTCAGCCAGTTTGCTCTGAAAGAAGAGCTTCGTCAAATTATAGCGTTCAGTCCTCGCCTGTGCAGCATACAACATCTTGAGGTTTGTAATCATGTCTCTAGCCGACATGTCCTCATGCTGACGCTGCAGCGGTGGCGTCATAGACGCTAACATCAGGCAAGCGACATCAATGCTATCATTGACGTGCTTTTCATAGGCTTCCCGAACCGCCCTTGCGGCGTTCGGAGCGGGCAGCGGCGGTATCGCCGTCTCGAGGACATACAGTTTCCTCTCTGCCTTAAGAACGATCTTAAGGTGTCCAAACCAGTCAGAGAAGTTCGGCCCAGCAAACTTCTCTCTTTCCAGTAGGGATCGCACATTGAAGTTCATGGTGTTCGTTGCTGCAGGTATCTACAACAATGCAAGAACAGCAAGGTCAGTATCAATGTATAAGAATCAATCAGGACTTAAGAAAGATTCTTTTTCTCACTATTTTATCAGGCGTGAAAAATCCAGCAAAACAGCCCGAAAGAGTAGAACTCTTTTAGTGAGATGGGATCCAGATTTCATACTTGGTCTCCGCGTCCCGCTCAGGCGAGATAAGATGCACAGAGAGTACAAGCACTAGTTTCTGGTAGGCAGTCCCTGCCGATCGCCAACCCGTGCGATTCCCCTTCATCTGGGCAGTCCAGCAGACTGTGCCAACTGAGTTGGTACAACACAATCTCTGACCCCACAGATGGCTGCCTCCATGTGCTACCATATGCGCCACATATGTAGCCTACACGGTCAAGCTGACCCGACCTACTCCCTGGACCACCATGTGCTATGCTGAGCAACGAGAAGGGATAAATCCCTGCTCTGTAACACACAGGTGTAATCCCGCACCGTCTGAAGATAGATGGACGTGCCCACTGAGTGGGTACAACACGGCTCCAACGATAATCAGAACAGTGAGGTTTCGCGTCAGAAGGCTTACGAGCTTGATATTTAATCGTTGGATTTTAACGGTCTTTTATCTTCTTGCCTATCATTCAATTCCTATGGTGATAGCAGAAGATAAATTTACTCATGCAATTCTAATATAAAGCAATAAAAGAAAGCATGTGTCTTTTGTGGTAAAAGCCCATAGCCCTAGTGAGACCTTAACCTAACTTAAGTCTACACTTGCTCTTTATGGGTCTTTAGCTGCTCATCTGGCCCAACCCAGGGCCCAAGCGCCAATTGCAGCTCAGGTGCGCCCACCAGGAATTTGCGCCCGGTCCCAGAGTCGAACCCTGGACCTCCCACCTGGTCTAGCCACTGCTGCATGCGCCTCTGCCAAGTGTGCTCTGTGCTCTTGTCTAATTAAATTACAAATTTAACTATCTAGACAAGAGTGACACGCAGGTCACTTTCACATTATAAATTAATTAAAATTGTGATACGCAGATCACATAAAGAAAATTAATTTACAACATATAATCCAGGCACGCAGGCCCCAGCACAGCACACATTAAAAACGGGCAGCCCACATAAGACTAAATAAACAAGCAGATGCAACAACCATCATGTGATCCAGTCAGGAAAAATAAATTTTTAAAAAAACCCCTTGGGATCGATTTTTTTTTTTTTTTTTTTTTTTTTTTTTAATTTTTCCTTATTTGCCCCACAACCTTACAATGGTCCATTACTAGGGATCCACTCATCCAACCTAGTCAGATCCACTGCCCTAGCATGCACCAAGTCCTAACTGACTTGAGTCGACCAAAAGGTCAACCATGCATGCACCAAGGCTGAACGACCACACTGAGGTCTGGCAAGCGGGCGTGACCCCGGGCCTAACTCAGGTGCGTTCATCAGTTGTCTCAATCAGACATCGCTACACACCTGTCTGCAGTCGACCTATAGCCACCACAGGCATGCGCCAAGGTGCTAACTGGTCGACCCATTCAGGCTGTCAGATAGTCTGATCAGACATGTTTGGATCTAACCTAGGGGGTGACTTCAACCCTAATAACCCATCTAAGGGTTTAATGTAGGAGCATTAGATCTAAGGTGAAACGCGCATGTGATCAAGGTTTTAGAAAAACTTACAAAAACATGCGCCAACAACAACATGCGCAATGGAGAAAATAACATCTATACAAATCATGAATTTTCGCCAACTTAGATAATCGCATGTAACCTATAGATCTATTATAATGCGCATACATGGATCATATGACATATCATGGCAATCATAAACAAGCATGAAACATCAGCCTCTGATACCAATTGAAAGTACCCCTTAAACTAAGGGGGGTCCCCTTCTAGGGGGAGCGAAAACCCTAGGCAGTGGCGCATAAAATTTTTTGGGCAGCGGATTAGGGTTTCAAGAATCGGTTCATGTGATATGATCAACCAAATGGAAACGATTGCATGTAAGAGATAAAACTCATACCATAGCCATTTCGAATGGCGCCTAGGAAGCAAAGATCAAAGCAGATCTTCTCCAGAGGTGACGCACACAGTTGATGTCGCCTACTCCTCTTTGCGATCCTTGTGCTAGCAAGATCCAAAGAAGTCTTTGATCGAAAATGAGAAAGGGATGAAGAGATCTTTTCTTTGCCGATTTCTCCTCCAAATCCAAGGCGTCGTCACCCACGGAAAAAAAAGAGGAATGCGTTCAAGTGGCGAGAATAGAGAGAGCACTCTCTTTCGAACGTGAGTGTCTCCAAGTGGAGATCATGGTTGCTAAAAATAGCACCACTTACCGCCCAACATGTTCACGCCAAGTGAACTTGTCGCCAATGCTTGAACCATTTTGGTTTAATTTAATTTTGGTTCAATTACCAAATAAACCAAACGACATGGCCTAGATCATATTAAAACCCTAAGGTTCCAGATCTAGCCGTTGATCTCTATGATGCTCCTGATCTGACCGATCTAGCATCTCTTCTCTCGATCGAAGCTTACCGATCTCAAGCCCTAATCAATCAAACATGATCAGACCAGATCTCACTCACAATCAGAGATTAAATCCCTTTAAACTGAACCCGAAACAATTCAGTCCACACGATCTGACTTAAGTAAGCCATATCATCAATTGTGCGACCCTGAGGGTTTCCTTAAAACATCGGTAACGATAATTTACATTATCACAACCAGTGAGGGGTATCTAGCAACACATCACTGTCTCCCGATATCAAGGAAAGAGTCTTCCAAGACTTCACCCAAAAACAGCACAAGTGTGAATCAATTCACAAAGCATACATATTTCCTTTGCCACTGGATGTTCTTATTGGACAAGCCTGTCAAGCTCGTAACTCCAATATGATGAGCATGATTAGAACAGATGAGCACTGTCACCTGGGTATGGCCATACACTCTCTCAATCATCTCATCTAGGGGGCCCCTTTAGAACATCACACTCCTTAAACAAGGAGACGGCAATCCTATGTCTATCACTAGTGCTCTAACCTGATTCAAGCTCACCATCCAAGATAGTCTATAATCATTATGTTTCAAATGATATTGAACTACCTCAAAACAATGACAATCATCATTTAGAAAACACAAGTGATCTCAAGTCAGAGGAAATGTGCCACTTGTCTTAATCAAGGAATATTCACATTGTGACAAACAATTGAACATCCTAGTAGGGTCTGTCCAGTACATCCCATGTACCCATGAGTCTACATCTTATTCCATGCTCGAAGCATCCTATAAGATTAGAACACATATTAGTCTTAACCATATCGAGGCTGTCTCATGTTTACCAAGATATATCGACTAAGGACATAATAGCATGTCAGCCCAGCTGAACAGCTTTGAGACATTATTCAGAAGAACATATATTGCAGCAGACAATGTAGCTAACTGAATAACAACCATGCCTTTATAAACACATAGAGTTTATTACATGATACTTGTTACATTCCCATAGGCCTCAAACATTAGCCTTAAGGGCATACCCCAACAGGTTTCGCGTCCCACGAGGGTGGGATGAGATGCACAAAGTAACCCATGCTTCCTAAGGTGGGCTCGCAGGCCGATTGCTCAAAGCAATTCCCCTTATTGAGACAGTCTAGGCATTTCATGTCCAGCGAGGGCTGGATGCAACATGAAACCCTAGCCTCTCAATGATGCCTCTAGAGTTCCACCATATGTCCAGCACTTGTGGAAATCCAGTCAAGTCCATTCCTAACCGTTATGCCCAGAGTCAATGAGTTTCCTTGCGAAGGCGCGCCCGATTAAAATGGACTGGGGAAACCATTGCCACCACGCACTTTCTAAAGATAAGTGGGTGTGTCCCACGAGGGTGGAAAACAGTTCACAACACCACTGATCGATAGCTTAGTGAGGGCTACGCATTAGAAGACTACTAGACTTGATATTTATTTATGAGGGTTTTCGAGGTCTCATCAGTTTTATCTTATGTCTAACATTACAGGCATGCAATCCTATAGTGATAACATAACGATAAAACAACTCATGCATGCTTTAGCAGATATGTATGAAAACAGTAAAAGAATGATGTGATCATAGCCTATTCAAGACATTGAACCAACCCATGCCAAAAGGAGGTTCAACTCTTGACATAGGATTCAAGCCCCAAAGACAAGACCTAACCTAGCCGACCTCTAACTTGAACTTCAAGGTTGGCTCCAAGGTCCTTCTCACCACGGTTTAGCTCTTAAACCCTAGAGGTGTCCCTTATGGGTTTGGCCAATGCCATGGGTCTTTCTCCATAGATGATGCGCCACCATGCAAGGAGCCAAGATGGCTAGCTCTCAAACCCTAGGGTTCGGCCATGCCATCTTGCGCCACTCCTCCATGCACCATCAAGCATGCATGCGCCAGGGTTCCATGTGGTTGCGCCCTAATCTTCTTCTTCTTGTTATAAAAATAAAAGAAAAGAAAAGCGGCACACAGGCTTCACAAAGATACATCACAGGCATGCAAAGGGGCTTGACTCATGATCACAACATTATGCACAAGCAAGGCATCTACACATGCAGTTCTACATGCTCATGAAAAACATAAAATTTGAAATTTTACTTTTTCATAAAACTAGTCTCTTTTTCTCATCTTCTTCTCACAAATCTTTTAGTTATTTGCGATCTATTTTTCATGATGATTTCAAAGATCCTTTCGGCTGGTAATTTTGTCAGATCAAGAGACCCGGCCAGTCCGAAGACATAATGCCCGTCCTGCTTGACAAAACCACGTGCACCTTTGATCTTAAATCATGCAAGAAAAATAACCCAAAAATCCAAAAGAGATTGAAAGGATGATAGAAACAAGAAACTATAATTTTCGCTACTTAGAAAAAAACATTCGCCATGTGATCATGCAATTTGCGAAAATTGAGATATGGCATGTGAGCATGGAAAAGCATGAAAATACATTGTTCGAGTCTCGCAAGTCACTCTGATACCACTGTTGGGAAACCCCGGAGATATTTTACAAAATTTCAGGGATTCAAACACATTGCGCAGCGGAAGAATATCCCCGAAACAGGCCGGTCCCAAAAACCCAATGAAGATCGCATGCGAGAGAGTCGACATGATGAGATAGAAGATACCTTGAGCAAGGCGAGGCTGATGTCGTAGTAGGCGCCCAAGCGTGCTCCCTCTGCAGTTTCACACACACAGATCACCTCAAGTCCTCTTCTTCCACGCCCGGTGCTAGCCTTGGGAAGAAGATCCAAGCCTTAGGAGAGCCCTCTAAGAAACTTGCACCACCACCAAAGGGAGAACCGCGAAGAGCAAGGAGGAAGAAGGAGATGCCGCCAAGTTCAACTTCACCTTGCGCCAAGGAGAAGAGGAAGAGGATCACTTGCGGCTTGATGGAAGAAAGGAGGAAGTTGCGCCCTTGTCCCTTGCTTTCGCCCTCTTGATGATGCTCACGCCTCCAAGGAATCAGTGTCATGAGAGGGGCGGCTAGGGGGGTTATTTATTGGGCAAGGGGCACCTAAAACATGGCTACAATTAAGCCAAGTGTGCGGCTAGGAGAAGAAGGAGGGAATCAAGTCCTAATCTAATTAGGACTCAAGTGGGCGGTTTGATCAAGATTTAAATCAAGTCCTAATCCAATTAGGACTCCAATTATTTATTTAATTAATTAAATCCTAATCGAATTAGGACTCTAATTAATTTAAATAAATCAGTCCATTAGATCCCACAAAAATAGGACTCTAATTAATTAATTAATTAGCCCCTATTTTATCTCACATGATTAGTTAAAATCACATGAGGCATAGGCGCTAACCCTAGTCTAACTAGGGTTAAGCATGTGCCGGCCCTCTTCTTCTCCTTAAGCCCAACTTTTCAATGGGCCCAGCCCAATGTCCATTATGCATGTTAACCAAGCCCTTGGATCCAATCCAATTAAACCCAAGGTCAAATTAGGCTAACCATGGTTAATATGTCGTAAATGGAAGTTGGCCCCAATAAATTTCTTCTATCTCATCAGGCCCATTGGCACTGATGAAATCTCCAAAATAGATCCGAGTTATCCAATAACTCGATCATAAGGCTTCCGGATCAATACGAGAACTCGAGTATCAAGGTGTGCGACCCTGTAGGTTCCTCTCACATTGGCAGTGCTGACCTATGGTCACCACAAGCAGTGAGTGGCACCTAGCAGTGCATCGCTGCTACCCAAGTCATCGCAATGGATATCAACATCGACATCCCCATCATCGCAACTAGGTACAGATGCATTACAGTCTCTTTGCCGAACTGATATCCGATTAGTCAAGTGTGTCACCACTTGCTTTTATCCAATCTCATGGCTATGACTAAATCAGGTCTAACCTGGGTATGGCCATACACTTTCAGTCATAGAACCATAGAGGAGCTCCATGGATATCATGCGTCCCTTAGGAAGAGGCAAATCCTATGTCTGTGCATTGACCTTCTCATATGGGTCGTGATATGCCCAATGACAACCGTTATTACCTCCCAACTATGGCAAGAAATTAGGTTGTATCGAAGCATATCCCTAACCATATAGAATGGCCAATGACCTCAAGTCAAGGGATCAATGCATCTCCTATCACTTGTGAGAATAACTCATGATACCAAGTTATTGCCTCATAGCGGGTTGGTCCAGTATATCCACCACTGATATACCCATATGCCTGCGTTAGCACCTCGTGCCTAACCAGCCCATATACCAGTCTCACAAGTACCAGAGTTGTCCTATATCCACTTAGGTACATCGACTGGGGACAATCATTTGAGCACAGATCCAATCTGTCTCCAGGGACATTATCAAGTAAGTACATATTCGCAAATGTAGACAAACATAGATAATGACAATGCCCGAATGATATATATAAAATATCAATGTTAAGTAGTACAAATAATGGACCAAAACTAGGTCCTAGGGCATGTACACCAACAAGGTGGTCCTCCACATGAGTAGCATTTGTTATTCCTGATCCTTTCCATTTTTAATTTCAGTTCCTTGGTCAAACCTTTCGGCTCAACACACTGAATATTAACTTTAGGAGGATTGAGCTTAACCGATTCATCAAAGAGCTGCCTTAGACTAGAAATAATCTCAGAGGGACTCTTAGATTCATCTTGCCCTCTAAATTCAGGTGACATGTTGGCTAGCATCAAGTTGGCAACCTCCAAAGTGTCAGCCTGATGCTTATCATAAGCATCCTTCTCAGCTGCTAGGGCCGAGCACGGAAGTGGGTCAGGAATAGGTTGCTCAAGGACATAGAGCTTCCTCTCGAGCTTGAGCACAATTCTCAAATTCATATACCAATCCATCAAGTTGGATCCAACCAACTTGTCCTTCTCAAGGATAGATCACAGTGACCAACTGCTATTGTTTGTTGCCATTGATCTACAGCAATCAAGAAACAGCAGATTAGTACTACTTCAAATCATTTAAATTGGACTTGTTTTAAATGATTATGGCTCCCACTATTTTAATCAAATTGACAACCCACAAAGTCAATCGGGAAGTTTAAGACTTCCTAGTGAGATGGGATCCTTATTCCACATGAGGCTTCAGGTCTCACGAGGGTGGGATGAGATGCACAAAGTAACCCATGCTTCCTAAGGTGGGCACGCCAGCCGATTGCTCCAAGCAATTCCCCTTATTGAGACAGTCTAGGCATTTCTTGTCCAGCGAGGGCTGGATACATCATGAAACCCTAACCTCTCAACGATGCCTCTAGAGTTCCACCATATGCCCAGCACATGTGGAAATCTAGTCAAGTCCATTCCTAACCGTTATGCCCAGGGCCAACGAGTTTCCTTGCGAAGACGCGCCCGATTAAAACAGACTGGGGAAACCATTGCCACCACGCACTTTCTAAAGATAAGTGGGTGTGTCCCACGAGGGTGGGAAACAGTTCACAACACCACTGATCGATAGCTTAGTGAGGGCTACGCATTAGAAGGCTACTAGACTTGATATTTATTTATGAGGGTTTTTGAGGTCTCATCAGTTTTATCTTATGTCTAACATTACAGGCATGCAATCCTATAGTGATAACATAATGATAAAACAACTCAGGCATGCTTTAGCAGATATGTATGAAAACAGTAAAAGAATGATGTGATCATAGCCTATTCAAGACATTGAACCAACCCATGCCAAAAGGAGGTTCAACTCTTGACCTAGGATTCAAGCACCAAAGACAAGACATAACCTAGCCGACCTCTAACTTGAACTTCAAGGTTGGCTCCAAGGTCCTTCTCACCATGGTTTAGCTCTCAAACCCTAGAGGTGTCCCTCATGGGTTCAACCAATGCCATGGGTCTTTCTCCATAGATGATGCACCACCATGCAAGGAGCCAAGATGGCTAGCTCTCAAACCCTAGGGTTCGGCCATGCCATCTTGTGCCACTCCTCCATGAGCCATCAAGCATGCATGCGCCAGGGTTCCATGTGGTTGTACCCTAATCTTCTTCTTCTTGTTACAAAAATAAAAGAAAAGAAAAGTGGCACACAGGCCTCACAAAGATACATCACAGGCATGCAAAGGGGCTTGACTCATGATCACAACATTATGCACAATCAAGGTATCTACACATGCAGTTCTACATGCTCATGAAAAATATAAAATCTGAAATTTTACTTTTTCATAAAACCAGTCTCTTTTCCTCATCTTCTTATCACAAATCTTTTGGTTATTTGCGATTAAACTTTCATGATGATTTCAAAACCACGTGCGCCTTTGATCCTTTAAATCAAGATCAAGAGACCCGGCCAGTCCGAAGACACAATGCCCGTCCTACTTAACAAAACCACGTGCGCCTTTGATCCTTTAAATCATACAAGAAAAATAATCCAAAAATCCAAAAGAGATTGAAAAGATGATAGAAAAAAGAAACCCTAATTTTTCCTACTTAGAAAAATCATTTGCCATGTGATCATGCAATTTGCGAAAATTGAGATATGGCATGCGAGCATGGAAAAGCATGAAATTAAATTGTTCGAGTCTCGCAAGTCGCTCTAATACCACTGTTGGGAAACCCCAGGGATATTTTACAATTTTCAGAGATAGAAATTACATAAAACATTGCACAGCGGAAGCAATATCCCTGAAACGAGCCAGTCCCAAAAACCCAGTGAAGATCGCAAGCGAGGGAGTTGACACGATGAGATAGAAAATACCTTGAGCAAGGCGAGGCTGATGTCGAATTAGGCGCCCAAGCGTGCGCCCTCTGCAGTCTCGCATACACGGATCACCTCGAGTCCTCTTCTTCGACGCCCGGTGCTAGCCTTGGGAAGAAGATCCAAGCCTTGTCCTTCTTTTACACCACTTGCGCCACCTCCAAGGAATATGCACCAAGAGAAAGGAGGAAGGAAGAGATGAAGACAAGCCGCCAAGACACCAATGCTCCTTGCGCCAAGAGGAAAGGAGGAAGAGGTGCTCTCGGCCTTGATGGAAGAAGAAGCCACTCGCCCTCAAGAAGTCGCCCTCTCTTGTGATCACACCTCCAAGGGAATTGTTGTCATGAGAGGGGCGGCTAGGGTCTCTATTTATAGAGACCATAGGCGGCTAATGGGTGGCTACAATTTAAACTTAGTGGGCGGCTAGGAGAAGAAGGAGGGAATCAAGTCCTAATCCAATTAGGACTCAAGTGGGCGGCTTGATCAAGTCCTAATCCAATTAGGACTCCAATTATTTATTTAATTAATTAAATCCTAATCCAATTAGGATTCTAATTAATTCAAATAAATCAGCCCATTAAATTCCACAAAAATAGGACTCTAATTAATTAATTAATTAGCCCCTATTTTATCTCACATGATTAATTAAAATCACATGATATTAATTAAGGCATAGGCGCTAACCATAGTCTAACTAGGGTTAAACATGCGCCTACCTTTTTCTTCTCCTTAAGCCCAGTTAATTTATTAGTAAGCCCAACTATACGATGGGCCTAGCCCAAGGTCTATCATACATGTTAACCAAGCCCTTGTGATGTGGGGAGGCGACATGACCCACGGAAATACAAATGGAGTTTAAGGTTACCCTAGCTAGGGCACCTAAATTCCCATTTCTTGCATTGCATGCATCTTTAAGTTAGATTTTCATTCCTTGCATTGCATACATCCTTTAAGTTATTTCCATCTCTTGCATTGCATGCATCTTTAAGTTAGATCTCCTAGCATAACTTGCATCATATGGTAGGTTAGATCCACCCAACAATTACACCATGTAGTTACATCCCTAGGATCCGCCACTTATGTATGGTAGGTTAGTGCATGAAATTAATGTAATAGTATAGGTCAACTCCATTTTGGGATGCAAGTCAAAATCAAGTCAAGATAACTCCAAGAGATGCCATGAGCCCATGAGTCCATCTCATGTGAGAACCAGCCCATCCAACTCAAAGGAGCATCACCACAAGTACCCAACACTCCACCATCCTAGTTGGCAGCCATGGGGATTTGTCTCTACCTCCAACCGCCCCTTCCCCTTTGAAGCAAAGATGGACAAGACCATTCCCTCACCTGCTGTTGCAGCCCCTAAAGTCAACATTGCGCCAGCCACCAGCTTGAAACAATGCCACTTCAATCCATCATGCGCCAGCCCCCAAAGTCAAGGAGCAGCCTGCACTTTGCAACAACTTCAGTCCCTTCAAGTGCCAGCCGCCCATGCCAAGTTGCAGCCTGCAATGTCAGCCATCAGCAGCCTCTTCAGTCCACTCTCATCTCAGATTTCGAGCTTACTAACCTGCTGAAGACTCCAAAGTTCAAACTCCAAACAACCACCCATTTGGAAGAAGAGATCAGCCCATTGAGTTGTCTACATCATGCTTGCTTGTGTGACTTGTTTTGAGCTTAGGGAGATAACCGTTGGAGACTCCCCTATATGATGTAGTCCTCTTGTAAAGTGAAGTACTTAGAGTTGAATGAATTTTCGAATTTCAGAAGTGTGTCTTCTAATGGTGTGTGTCACCTAACCCCTCCCCTCTTCCAACCATTGCCGAGAGTGTCTTTCCACCCCCTCTTGCTCTTCAACCTTCCTCCACCATTTGCGCTTGTCATGGAGTTAGGAGCTCACGCCACTTCCTCCCTTTAGTCTTGAAGAGTCCTCAGCCATGATGAGGAGCTGGATACTTCCGAGACTCAAGAAGGTGCCATCAGCCCCATGCCAAGATCAAACCACCACCCTAAGTTAGCTAAGTCTCTCTTCTCCCTTGGTTGATGTTTTCTTGAAGTTTCTGAACATTCATCTGCACTCACTAAGGTTCTTTTCAGGTTGCGCAAGGTCAAGGAGGGTATACAAGTTCATCCCCCCCCCTTCCCCTCTTAACTAGTTAGTCTCAAAGTGTTAGCAAGGGAATTTGGAGGCTATCCTCCCCCTTGAATGTGTTTATGTGAATGGCCTCTTAATATTATTTCAAATTCACCCACGCATGTGTGGGATGCTGCAATGTCATGTGTGTAAGCTCATAGGGCCCTACTTCGTGAGATTCAACCATTGGACCGGTGAAGAACGGGAAGGTCACCCTTTCTATTCTCAAAGGGTGCAAGGTGAGTTCCTCCCTTAGATTAGCCCTAGTTTCTTATGGTAGAATCGCATGCTAGATTTCTTTAATGTTGTAGAACCGCATGCTAGATCTACTTGAGGTTTTAGAATCACATGATAAGCTTTACTAGAAGTGCATGATAAGATTAGTTGCTGAATGTAGCTTCGGATTTCATTATAAGACTATAGCTTCGGATTTCATTATAAGACTATCAAACCTAATTTCTCAAAGCGTTAGTTTAAATGGGTTTCATAGTTATATCTTAATAGCAAATGTTTTTCAAAAAGCGTTGTTTGAATGTTGCATGTTTGGCCCCCCCATCAACTTGGTATCAGAGCTTAGGCTCTTAGAGTAGGATTTTATAAGACCAAAACTTTATTTTCCTACTACTAAGGCGATTTTTGGACCTAGGTGTTTGAAAGAATTTGATTAGCTATATCTTATCACCTTAGGGTTTATTTTCAAAACCTTACTCATTTCGAAAATGACTACTAGATTCAATCCCCTAAGAGGCAATAGACAACCCATCAAGAGATGGGATGACATGATAAAAGAAATATATTACCCTACATCTCTCAATGACCCTACATCTCTCAATGAAAAATTGCTTACCCAAGAGAACATGAATGTAGCTGAATATATACTAAAGTTCAAAACCCTCTACCATAGTACTAGAGAAGCTCCTAGGGTTATGCTTAACCGGTTTAGAGATGGTCTTAGCTTTGAGATTAAAAGAGGTCTCACCTACTACCCCATATACACAATAGAAGATGCTTTTCAAATAGCTAGTGAGGTGGAGCAAAATCTTAAGAGATTTTATAAAAGGAAAATTGACCATCCAAGATCCAAAGCCCCTAAGGTAGTCAATCAAACCATGGAGCTCAATCAAGCCTTAGAACCAAAGCTATCCTCCCAAAGCCAATCTCAAATCAAGTCTAGGGAACCCATTGAAGACTTACCCCCATGTCAAATCATGTTGTCCATAAAACCCAAACAAGAACTCAACCAACTTAAGGAAAACTCTCTTGACATCCACATAGGTCATACTAAGTCCACACCTTTAAGAACAATCTCACCTAAGCCTATGGAAGAACTTGAACCCAATCATATTAGGCTAGACTTAGTGGAAGCTATCCTACCCTTAGTGACCTATGAGACTAGTTTGCCTCACCCTTTAGGGCTCCCATGTTTAGATCAAGTGCTTGAACCATGTGAACCTACTCTTCATGACATAGGAAAAACTTTAGAGAACTCTTCAATAGGTTGTGAACACTTAGGTTCCAAGCCACTTGACCATAGTGAAAGTTTAGATGAGCCTCTAGACACTTTAGAAATCCAACACCTTCAATTAGAGGACCATCACACTTTAGGCTTGACTCAACCTAAGTTTGGACCTTTCTCTATGGATGATCTGCCTAAGTATCTTACTCAACCATATTTAGAGATTAAGGTAGACATACCATCTTGTCTAGGCCCTTCTTTGACCACTTTTGGGCCATCTAGCACTAAACTTTCCAAGTTAGGCCTAAACCCACCCCTAGAGCCCAAACTTTTACACATAGAGGATCCTTCACCTTTAGATCTCAACCCACATGAGTTAGGATCCCTTACTTTGCCTAAGATGGAACCCATGCTAGATCCTTTTCTCATTGACCAAGATCCTAAGTCCCAAACATTAGGAGAACCTCAACTCCAAGGCCTAGAATACTTGACCTTTGATCCAATGACCCATGAAACATATCTCTTAGGTCTTGCCACCCACACTCCTAAGCCACATTTAGGGCCAATTGAACATGGGCTTATAACCCAAGACTCTAGGGATGACCCCACTCAAGTTGACCCCATAGGGACTGACCTATATCAAACTTCTCCTTATGACATGATAGAGCTCCCCCAGTTTAGCTTCGAGGATCTTACTCCAGATATGGGAGAGCCATTTCTTTTTTCCTTAGGAAGTCCAATCCTAGAGGCGCCCCTCACCCTTCTTGAGTTAGACATTAGCTCACCTGAATATGAAGTAGAATATACTTTAGATCCTCTTGAGTTTCCCATGCTAGGATATGATTTAGAACCTAACTTGTCTGAGTTGGCAACATCACCCATCTCTCCTTTAGACCTTGAGTCTGGCCTTAGTACTCCAGGGTTAAAGAAAATTCAATTGGATAATGATTTGCTTTCCCTACCAGAACTTGAACACTTTGATTTTGTTATACCTGAATCTTTTAGTAGGCCTGTATACCACAAACATACTAATGAATATGGCCGAGAAAGGACATTCTGTGTAGGAGACCCTGAATTTAAGGAGCATGAAGATTGGGATGAAGAGATTGATTGCTGTGATGCTGTTGACACTGATTTTTGGGCCCCCATCACTTTTGATGTGGATGACTTCATATTGCATAAGCACCATTCCACCCCATACTATGACCCCACTTGTGAGCATATGATTGAGTCCATCCTTGAGGACCAAACCCATTTCACCCGCGATAAGGTAGAGTTACTCTACTTAGTTGGATATGACCATGGTGAAGAGGGTTGGCTCCCCGAGGAAGAACTCACCCTTACTACCTCAAAGCTCCTCATGGATAAGGACAATTCTTCGGAGAAGAATTTTTCTCACCCGGGGAGAGCTGATGTGGGGAGGCGACATGACCCACGGAAATACAAATGGAGTTTAAGGTTACCCTAGCTAGGGCACCTAAATTCCCATTTCTTGCATTGCATGCATCTTTAAGTTAGATTTTCATTCCTTGCATTGCATACATCCTTTAAGTTATTTCCATCTCTTGCATTGCATGCATCTTTAAGTTAGATCTCCTAGCATAACTTGCATCATATGGTAGGTTAGATCCACCCAACAATTACACCATGTAGTTACATCCCTAGGATCCGCCACTTATGTATGGTAGGTTAGTGCATGAAATTAATGTAATAGTATAGGTCAACTCCATTTTGGGATGCAAGTCAAAATCAAGTCAAGATAACTCCAAGAGATGCCATGAGCCCATGAGTCCATCTCATGTGAGAACCAGCCCATCCAACTCAAAGGAGCATCACCACAAGTACCCAACACTCCACCATCCTAGTTGGCAGCCATGGGGATTTGTCTCTACCTCCAACCGCCCCTTCCCCTTTGAAGCAAAGATGGACAAGACCATTCCCTCACCTGCTGTTGCAGCCCCTAAAGTCAACATTGCGCCAGCCACCAGCTTGAAACAATGCCACTTCAATCCATCATGCGCCAGCCCCCAAAGTCAAGGAGCAGCCTGCACTTTGCAACAACTTCAGTCCCTTCAAGTGCCAGCCGCCCATGCCAAGTTGCAGCCTGCAATGTCAGCCATCAGCAGCCTCTTCAGTCCACTCTCATCTCAGATTTCGAGCTTACTAACCTGCTGAAGACTCCAAAGTTCAAACTCCAAACAACCACCCATTTGGAAGAAGAGATCAGCCCATTGAGTTGTCTACATCATGCTTGCTTGTGTGACTTGTTTTGAGCTTAGGGAGATAACCGTTGGAGACTCCCCTATATGATGTAGTCCTCTTGTAAAGTGAAGTACTTAGAGTTGAATGAATTTTCGAATTTCAGAAGTGTGTCTTCTAATGGTGTGTGTCACCTAACCCCTCCCCTCTTCCAACCATTGCCGAGAGTGTCTTTCCACCCCCTCTTGCTCTTCAACCTTCCTCCACCATTTGCGCTTGTCATGGAGTTAGGAGCTCACGCCACTTCCTCCCTTTAGTCTTGAAGAGTCCTCAGCCATGATGAGGAGCTGGATACTTCCGAGACTCAAGAAGGTGCCATCAGCCCCATGCCAAGATCAAACCACCACCCTAAGTTAGCTAAGTCTCTCTTCTCCCTTGGTTGATGTTTTCTTGAAGTTTCTGAACATTCATCTGCACTCACTAAGGTTCTTTTCAGGTTGCGCAAGGTCAAGGAGGGTATACAAGTTCATCCCCCCCCCCTTCCCCTCTTAACTAGTTAGTCTCAAAGTGTTAGCAAGGGAATTTGGAGGCTATCCTCCCCCTTGAATGTGTTTATGTGAATGGCCTCTTAATATTATTTCAAATTCACCCACGCATGTGTGGGATGCTGCAATGTCATGTGTGTAAGCTCATAGGGCCCTACTTCGTGAGATTCAACCATTGGACCGGTGAAGAACGGGAAGGTCACCCTTTCTATTCTCAAAGGGTGCAAGGTGAGTTCCTCCCTTAGATTAGCCCTAGTTTCTTATGGTAGAATCGCATGCTAGATTTCTTTAATGTTGTAGAACCGCATGCTAGATCTACTTGAGGTTTTAGAATCACATGATAAGCTTTACTAGAAGTGCATGATAAGATTAGTTGCTGAATGTAGCTTCGGATTTCATTATAAGACTATAGCTTCGGATTTCATTATAAGACTATCAAACCTAATTTCTCAAAGCGTTAGTTTAAATGGGTTTCATAGTTATATCTTAATAGCAAATGTTTTTCAAAAAGCGTTGTTTGAATGTTGCATGTTTGGCCCCCCCATCAACCAGCTCAATGGTTAAAGGGACTTGCTTCGAAAGGGGCAAGTCGAGGGTTCGAGCCCCGCTGCAGGCATGTTGGGCATGTGTTGCCAACATGTGCGTGTGTCGCCCGGGGGAGAATCCTGGACCTTGCGGGCTGTGTGTCCGAGGGGGTCGGACTTGGCATGTGTTGCTTGTCGACCCCTAGTGTTGTGTGGGCCAACCTGTGTGGGCCGCCCCCACATCATAAAAGGTACCTTTTATGATGTAGGGAGGACACACCCCCCGTACAACACTAAGGATCGACAAGCAACACATGCCAAGTCCGACCCCCTCGGACACACAGTCCGCAAGGTCCAGGATTCTCCCCCGGGCGACACACGCACATGTTGGCAACACATGCCCAACATGCCTGCAGCGGGGCTCGAACCCTCGACTTGCCCCTTTCGAAGCAAGTCCCTTTAACCATTGAGCTGCAGCTCAATGGTTAAAGGGACTTGCTTCGAAAGGGGCAAGTCGAGGGTTCGAGCCCCGCTGCAGGCATGTTGGGCATGTGTTGCCAACATGTGCGTGTGTCGCCCGGGGGAGAATCCTGGACCTTGCGGACTGTGTGTCCGAGGGGGTCGGACTTGGCATGTGTTGCTTGTCGATCCTTAGTGTTGTACGGGGGGTGTGTCCTCCCTACATCATAAAAGGTACCTTTTATGATGTGGGGGCGGCCCACACAGGTTGGCCCACACAACACTAGGGGTCGACAAGCAACACATGCCAAGTCCGACCCCCTCGGGCACACAGCCCGCAAGGTCCAGGATTCTCCCCCGGGCGACACACGCACATGTTGGCAACACATGCCCAACATGCCTGCAGCGGGGCTCGAACCCTCGACTTGCCCCTTTCGAAGCAAGTCCCTTTAACCATTGAGCTGCAGCTCAATGGTTAAAGGGACTTGCTTCGAAAGGGGCAAGTCGAGGGTTCGAGCCCCGCTGCAGGCATGTTGGGCATGTGTTGCCAACATGTGCGTGTGTCGCCCGGGGGAGAATCCTGGACCTTGCGGGCTGTGTGCCCGAGGGGGTCGGACTTGGCATGTGTTGCTTGTCGACCCCTAGTGTTGTGTGGGCCAACCTGTGTGGGCCGCCCCCACATCACCTTGGATCCAATCCTATTTAACCCAAGGTCAAATTAGGCTAACCATGGTTAATATGTCGTAAATGGAAGTTGGCCCTAATAAATTTCTTCCATCTCATTAGGCCCATTGGCGCTGATGAAATCTCCAAAATAGATCTGAGTTATCCAATAACTCGATCATAAGGCTTCCCGATCAATACGACAACTCGAGTATCAAGGTGTGCGACCCTGTAGGTTCCTCTGACGCTGGCAGTGCTGACCAAAGGTCACCATAAGCAGTGAGTGGCACCTAGCAGTGCATCGCTGCTACCCAGGTCATCGGAATGGATATCGACATCGACATCCCCATCATCGCAATCAGGTATAGATGCATTACAGTTTCTTTGCCGAACTGATATCCGATTGGCCAAGTGTGTCACCACTTTTTTTTTATCCAATCTCATGGCTATGACTAAATCAGGTGTCACCTGGGTATGGCCATACACTTTCAGTCATAAAACCATAGAGGAGCTCCATGGATATCATGCTTCCCTTAGGAAGGGGCAAATCCTATGTCTGTTCATTGACCTTCTCATATGGGTCGTGATATGCCCAATGACAACCGTTATTACCTCCCAACTACGGCAAGGCGTTAGGTTGTATCAAAGCATATCCCTAACCATATAGAATGGCCAATGACCTCAAGTCAAGGGATCAATGCATCTCCTATCACTTGTGAGGATGACTTGTGACACCAAGTCATTGCCTCACAGCGGGTCGGTCCAGTACATCCACCACTGATATACCCATATGCCTGCGTTAGCACCTTGTGCCTAACCAGCCCATATACCAGTCTCACAAGTACCAGAGTTCTCCCTTATCTACTCAGGTACATTGACTGGGGAAAATCATTTGAGCACAGATCCAATCTGTCTCCAGGGACATTATCATATAAGTACATAATCGCATATGTAAGCAAATATAGATAATGACAATGCTAGAATGATATAAAATATCAACATCAAGTAGTACAGTAATGGACAAAAACTAGGTCCTAGGGCATATACACTAACATTACCTTAGTCGCGTCCCCCTTGTTTGTGCATGGTGACTACGCGGTCACAAATCATGTCATCCCAATACCCAGAAACTATCCCCGAAGCCCAAGAGTTGGTTCAGCCTTCAGAAGGGGCTAACACCCGGTTAGAGTCTATGGTTGCGCTTGAGGCACGAATCGATGCGAAGCTTGATATGTTGTCCGTGCGAGTGGACGCTCAACAAGTAAGCACACATGTCATGGTCCAGCAGATTTTGGCTGGGATCCAACACCTTATTGGTCAATCCGGGTCCGCGGAGCATGGTCGCCCGAACTCGGTTAACCCTCCGGTGTCCGCAAACTTAGCCCCCACTAGAGAGTTGCCCCCGATGGTCGCGCCCACACGGCGGCATGTCCACGAGGATGAATGGGGTCACGCGAGACCTCAAGAGGTCCCTAGGAACCCGAGTTACGGTGATAATCCCCTTGATGAGGACAATGTTTGGGACGCACAAGGGCACTAGCCCAGTGGTCGTTTTGGCCACACTTGGGCCGCACCTCGAAACCCAGCCCATACCTGCGTTGAGCACCCTCGGGTAGACGATGATTTTCGTCATTTCATTCGTAACACCCCTGCGCCATTCACAGGTGGTCTTGACCCCACACAGTTCTTAGATTGGGTCGCGTCCGTTGACGCGTATTTTGACCTTAGCGACTGGCCTCCGCACTCACGGGTTCGGTATGTACGCACCTTACTTGAGGGGCCTGCACGTATACATTGGGAAAACGTGGAGCGCCAAAACGCGGAGCAAGCTCTTCCCCCAGTTACTGAATGGGCGGAGATGTGATATCGCCTCCGCGAGCGTTATGTACCCCCTTCGTATAGGCAGCGCCTTCTTGATCAATATAGTAGCCTACACCAAGGGTCCGGTACCGTCAAGGAGTACCGTCTCACCTTCGAGACATTGAAACTCCGTTGCAATTTGCAGGAGGACCCCGAGTTAGTTTTGTCAAAATTCAAGAATGGGCTCCATGCGGATATCCGCCGAGCCTAACCCACGTATGGATCGGAGACCCTTGACTAAACTTTTCAGCACGCTCGAGACATCAAGCAGGACCTTCGCGTCGCTGCAAGACGCAGTGACCTTTGTGTTGGGGTATGCCCTTATGGCTAATGTTTGAGGCCTTGGGATTCTTTCAGTATCATGTATAAACTCTTATGTTTATAAAGGCAATGGTTGTTATTCAGTTTGTTACATTGTCTGCTGCAATAAGTGTGCTTCTGAATAATGTCTCAATGCTGTTCAGCTTGGCTGACATGCTGTAATGTCCTTAGTCGAGATATCTTTGTGAACATGAGACAGCCTTGATATGATTGAGACTAATATGTGTTCTAATCTTATAGGATGCTTCGAGCATGGAATAAGATGTAGACTCATGGGTACATTGGATGTACTGGACAGACCCTACTAGGATATTCAATTGCTTGTCACAATGTGAATAATCCTTGTTTGCAACAAGTGGCACATGTCCTCTGACTTGAGATCACTTGTGTTTCTAAATGATGATTGTCTTTGTTTTGGGGTAGTTCAATATCATTTGAAACATAATGGTTATAGACTATCTTGGATAATGATCATGAGTCAGGTTAGGACACTAGTGATAGATATAGGATTGCCGTCTCCTTGATTGGAGTGTGATGTTCTAAAGGGGCCCCCCTGAATGAGATGATTGAGAAAGTGTAGGCCATACCCAGGTGACTATGTTCATCTGATCTAATCATGCTCATCATATTGGAGTTACAGGCTTGACACGCTTGTCCAATAAGAACATCCAGTGGCAAAGGAAACATGTATGCCTAGTGAAGTGGATTCACACTTGTGCTGTGGTTTGGGTGTAGTCTTGGAAGACTCTTTCCTTTATATCGGGAGACAGTGATGTGTTGCTAGATACCCCTCACTGATCGTGATAACGTAAGTTATCGTTACCGACATTTAAAGGAAACCCTTAGGGTCGCACAATTTGATGATATGGCATACTTATGTCAGATCGTGTGGACTGAATTATTTTGGTTCAGTTTAAAGGAGTTTAAACTCTGATTGTAAGTGAGATCTGGTCTGATCATGTTTGATTGATTAGGGCTTGAGATCGGTAAGCTTCGATCGAGAGATTGGATGCTAGATCGGTGAGATCGAGAGCATCGAGAGATGAACGGTTAGATCTTGAACCATTTGGTTTAATGAGATCTGAACCAATGTTGATTTGATTTGGTCTTTGAACCAAATGCATTGAACCGAATGAATTGAATTGGTTCACTTATGTGAACGCTTGATTCGAATGAGAGACGTTCGAAGGTAACGTGGGTAACGTGGGATTGAATGAGGACTTAGTGCTTTCTATTTTTAGAAAGGCATTTTTCTCCTTTGGTTAATTCCCAAACGTTTTCGAATGTGGGGTGACTCTCTCGCTCTCTCTCTCGCCGACTTGTGCTCTTGCGCTCGTCTTGGGTGATCTTCACGCAAAAGGAGAAGGTTCAATTAGCATAGAAGATTCATCTCTTCTCTTCAACACACACAAAAAGGACACTTGGAGATCCTTGCTAGCACAAGGAGTCACAAGGAGTAGCCGACCACTCAACTTGTGTTGGAGTATGCCCTTAAGGCTAATGTTTGAGGCCTTGGGATTGTATAAGTATCATGTAATAAACTCTTATGTTTATAAAGGCATGGTTATTATTCAGGTTGTTACCTTGTCTGCAATAATAAGTGTACTACTGAATAATGTCTCAAAGCTGTTCAGCTAGGCTGACAGGCTCTATGTCCTTAGTCGAGATATCTTGGTGAACATGAGACAGCCTTGATATGATTGAGACTAATATGTGTGCTAATCTTATAGGATGCTTCGAGCATGGAATAAGATGTAGAATCATGGGTACATTGGATGTACTGGACAGACCCTTCTAGGATATTCAATTGTTTGTCACAATGTGAATAATCCTTGATAGCAGCAAGTGGCACATGTCCTTCGACTTGAGATCACTTGTGTTTCTAAATGATGATTATCATTGTTTTGAGGTAGTTCAATATCATTTGAAACATAATGATTATAGACTATCTTGGATGATGAGCTTGAGTCAGGTTAGGACACTAGTGATAGATAAAGGATTGCCGTCTCCTTGTTCAAGGAGTGTGATGTTCTAAAGGGCCCCCCTGTATGAGATGATTGAGATAGTGTATGGCCATACCCAGATGACTATGATCATCTGATCTAATCATGCTCATCATATTGGAGTTACAGGCTTGACATGCTTGTCCAATAAGAACATCCAGTGGCAAAGGAAACATGCATGCCTCGTGAGTTTGATTCACACTTATGCTGTGGTTTGGGTGTAGTCTTGGAAGACTCTTTCCTTTATATCGGGAGACAGTGATGTGTTGCTAGATACCCCTCACTGATCGTGATAACGTAAGTTATCGTTACCGACATTTAAAGGAAACCCTCAGGGTCGCACAATTTGATGATATGGCTTACTTGAGTCAGATCGTGTGGACTGAATTATTTCGGTTCAGTTTAAAGGAGTTTAAACTCTGATTGTAAGTGAGATCCAGTCTGATCATGTTTGATTGATTAGGGCTTGAGATCGGTAAGCTTCGATCGAGAGTATTGATGCAAGATCGGTGAGATCAAGAGCATCATGAGATGAACGGTTAGATTGGAAACCTTAGGGTTTGGTTGATCTAGACCGATTGGCTTGGTTTAGTCTTTGAACCAAATTGGTTTGGACCAATTTGGATTGAACCGGTTCACATGGGTGAACCCATGGTTCGATCCATAAAGCGTTTTGGGCGGTTTGCTAGAAGTGAGAACGCATGGCTTAATGGATTTTCCATTTTTGGAAAGTCATTGAGCGCATGTCTCCTTGAAACGCCAAAACGGCTTGAAGGCTCATTGAACTCTTGTCTCCTTGCTCTTGCTCGACGAGACTTGAGAGAATTTGGGTGTGGACGACAAGAGAAGGACCGGCCAACCAAAGGAAGTGATCTTCTCTTCTCTTTACTCGATCAAGGACAACTCTTGGAACCTTGCTAGCACAAGGAGCACCAAGGAAGTGAGCGCATCCTCATCTTGTGTGCGCATCTTGTGGAGGAGACCCCTATTCGATCTCTTCTTCCAAGCCGACCTCCAACTCTATGGCTATGGTATAGATCTAACTCATTCAAGTTGATCATATGCTCATGCTAAAATCGTTGAAAACACATGCTTCCGCTTGCAAAGTTATGCGCCACCCCCCTTAGTGTTTTCGCCCCCCTCTTGAAAGGGGTTTCACATGCTTGCGCTCCCCCTTGAAGGGGACCCTACAATTGGTATCAGAGCCATGTTGAAGCATGTTAATATGATTGCTTGATATTTCCGTGATCCATGTTTGCGCATCTTCATGTATGCTTAGATCTTGTTCACATGCGAAAATTGACATGCTATTTCTCCATGCGAAAGTAAGATGTTTACTTATCTAGGCGCATGTTGTTTGTTCATGATGTCGCATGTCTTGAGTTGGCGCTTAGTTTATGTTGTTTTATCAAACAAAACCCTAACTTGCGCGCCTATGACTAGATCTAAAGTGCCACCTACTATAAACCCTTAGATGGGTTGATGGGGCTGAAGTCACCTCTAGGTTAGATCAAACTAGTCTGATCAGACCATCTGACAGCCTAGATGGGTTGACCAGATAGCACCTGTGCGCAAGCATGAGGTGGCTATAGGTTGACTGCATCAAAGGCGTGTAGCGAGGTCTGGTTGAGACAACCAATGAACACTCTTGAGTTAGGCCCGGGGTCACACCCGCTTGCCAGAACTCTTGTTGGTTGTTCAGCCCTTAGCGCATGCATGGTTGACCATTAGGTCAACTCGGGTCAGTTAGGACTCGGTGCATGCAAGGGCACAGGATCTAACTAGATGGATGAGTGGATCCCTATCAATGTACCATTGTAAGGTTGTAGGGCACATAAGGAAGTTAAAATTGATGCCTATGGGGTTTTCAAAATTTAATTTCTTGATTGGATCACATGATGATTGAGACCATGTGCTTGTTTATTTATTCTTATGTGGGTTGCCCTATTGTGTGCTGTGCTGGGGCCTGCGTGCTTGGTTAATTATAAGTTAATATTATTGTGATCTGCGAATCACATTTTTTATTAATCTATTGTATAATTGACCTGCGAGTCAAAGCTTGTCTAGATAGATCAAAATGTTTTTGATTAGACAAGGGCATAAAAGCACACATCCAAGAGGGGCATTCAGCTGGTGGCGCACCTGAGGTGCTCTTGGCGCTAGGGCCCTGGGTTGGACCAGATGAGATGCAAAAGAGCTCAAGTGAAGACTTAAGTAAAATTAAGGTCTTACTAGGGTTCATGGGCTTTTACCACATAAGATCATGCTTTCTATTTATTGCTTATATAATTAGAATTGCATGTGTTTATCTTCTGCTATCACCATAGGACTTGTATGATAGTTAAGAAGATAAAAGACCGTTAAAATCCAACGCTAATATATCAAGCACGTAATGCCTTCTGGCGCGAAACCTCACTGTTCTGACTATCGTTGGAGCCGTGTTGAACCCACTCAGTGGGCACGTCCATCTATCTTCAGACAGTGCGGGATTACACCTGCGTGTTACAGAGTAGGGATTTATCCCTTCTCGTTGCTCAGCATAGCACGTGGTGGTCCAGGGAGTAGGTCAGGTCAGCTTGACCATGTAGACTACATATGTGGCGCATATGGTAGTGCATGGAGGCAGCCATCTGTGGGGTCAGAGACTGTGTTGTACCAACTCAGTTGGCACAGTCTGCTGGATTGCCCAGATGAAGGGGAATCGCACGGGTTGGCGATTGGCTGGGACAGCCTACCAGAAATTAATGCTTGTCATCTCTGTGCATCTTATCTCGCCTGAGCGGGACGCGGAGACCAAGTATGAAATCTGGATCCCATCTCACTAAAAGAGTGTTACTCTTTCGGACTGTTCTCTGGATTTTTCAGTCAGACAAAATAGTGAGAAAAAGAATCTTTCTTAAAGTCCTGGATTGATTCTGAACATTGATACTGACCTTGCTGTTCTTGCTTGTTGTAGATTCCTGCAGCAACGAACACCATGAGCTTCAATGTGCGATCCCTACTGGAAAGGGAGAAGTTTGCTGGGCCGAACTTCTCTGACTGGTTCGGACACCTTAAGATCGTTCTTAAGGCAGAGAGGAAACTGTATGTCCTCGAGACGGCGATACCGCCGCAGCCCGCTGCGAACGCCGCAAGGGCGGTTCGTGATGCCTATGAAAAGCACGTCAATGATAGCATTGATGTCGCTTGCCTGATGCTAGCGTCTATGACGCCACCGCTGCAGCGTCAGCATGAGGATATGTCGGCTATAGAGATTATAGCGAACCTCAAGATGCTGCATGCTGCACAGGCGAGGACAGAACGCTATAATCTGACGAAGCTCTTCTTTCAGAGCAAACTGGCTGAAGGGAGCCCAGTGGGAGCTCACGTGCTCAAGATGATTGGGCACAAGGAGGCTCTGGAGAAACTGGGGCATACCGTCAACCAGGAGCTTGCTGTAGATATTATTCTGCAGTCTCTTCCGCCTTCTTTCGATGCGTTCATCATTAACTTTAATATGAACAAAATCGATTGTACGCCGGCAGAGCTGCTGAATATGCTCTTGACTACTGAGGAAACTCTGAAGGGCAAGCCTTCAACCTCTGTCTTAATGGTTCCTTTTAGGAACAAGAAGAAGGGGAAGAAGGGCAAGGCCCCTGTCAAGAACTACAGTAAGGCTCTGAAACAGAAGGTCAAGCGGTCCAAGGACAACAGGTGTTTCCACTGTGGCCAGCTGGGTCACTGGAAAAAGGACTGTAAAGCGCTCCAAGGAGATAAGAGGGGAAGCATCGCTTCTGGCTCAGGTATATACGTGACGGAAGTCATGGTTTCATCTTCTTCTATTTCATGGGTGTTGGACACTGCATGTGGAGTTCACATTTGTTCAAATGTACAGGAACTCAAGAGAAGAAGGCAGGTGGGACAGCATGAGGTAGACCTACGCGTTGGAAACGGGGCACGGGTTGCTGCTGTTGCTGTAGGAGACTATTTCATTTCTTTACCATCTGGCATTGTATTGGAATTAAACAATTGTTATTTTGTACCGAGTATCACCAAGAATATTATCTCTATTCCTGCTCTTGTCAGGAAAGGATTTGCCTTTGAATGCAATATTTCAAAGTGTGTTTTATCTGTAGATAATATTGTGTATGCAACTGGTTCAATTAACAATGGGTTATACATGTTGGACATGGAAAATTCTATACAAAACATTGATAATAAGAAAGCCAAGTATGCTGATGACAGCACCTTGCTATGGCATAGTCGTTTAGGCCATATAAACGAGAAACGCATTAAGCGGTTGCATGATCATGGACTGCTGGGATCTTTCTCCTATGAGGAGTTTGATACATGCAAAGCTTGTTTGATGGGTAAAATGACGAAGTCTCCTTTTCCTAACAAAGGTCAAAGGGCTTCAGGTTTACTTGACCTCATACACAGTGATGTGTGTGGGCCATTTAGTAAACATGCCAGAGGTGGCTATCAGTACTTCATTACCTTTACTGATGATTTCAGTAGGTATGGATATGTCTATCTAATGAGACATAAAAGTGAATCTTTTGACAAGTTCAAAGAGTTCAAAAATGAAGTACAAAATCAGTTAGGCCGAAATATCAAGGCACTTCGTTCTGATCGAGGTGGAGAATACCTAAGTCGAGAATTTACTGACTATCTGAAAGAGTGTGGGATTATCTCACAGCTCACTCCGCCAGGAACACCGCAATGGAATGGTGTGTCCGAGAGGAGAAATAGAACGTTACTTGACATGGTTCGTTCTATGATGAGTCAGGCTACTCTTCCATACTCCTTTTGGGGTTTTGCACTGGAAACAGCTGCAAAGGTACTAAACCGAGTGCCATCCAAGGCAGTTTCAAAGACGCCATATGAGTTATGGTATGGGAAACAGCCTAGCTTGACATTTATCAGGATCTGGGGTTGCGAGGCTTATGTCAAAAAGCTCGCCTCTGGGAAACTGGAGAGCAGATCTGAGAAATGCATCTTTGTCGGTTACCCTAAGGAAACTAAGGGTTATTATTTCTACGATCCCAAAGAGAACAAGGTTTTTGTTGCTCGGACGGCCATATTTCTTGAGAAGGAATTTCTTCTGCAAGAGGCCAGTGGGAGAGAAATAAAGCTGGATGAGAATCCAGAGGGAGGACAAAGTAGTCAAGTGCAGTTGGATGAGCCAGAGCCAGTGGATCAGGTTATTGAACAACCGGAGGCTCAGATAACACGGGAACCGCGAAGATCGGGTAGGATCCGTCGACAGCCTGAGCGCTATGACGGAGTCTACATCATTGATAATGATGAACCCCTCACTTATGCGGATGCGGTCAGTGGACCGGAGTCAGCTAGATGGCTTGATGCTATGCGAGCCGAGATGGACTCCATGTCAGATAACCAAGTCTGGGATTTGGTTGATCCGCCTCCGGGAGTAATCCCTATAGGCTGTAAATGGATCTTCAAGAAGAAGATTGACATGGATGGTAACGTGGTTACCTATAAAGGCAGGCTAGTTGCGAAAGGTTTCAAACAAATCTACGGGATAGATTATGATGAAACTTTCTCTCCTATAGCCATGTTTTAGTCTATTCGGATTCTTTTCGCTATAGCTGCATATTATGATTATGAGATCTGGCAGATGGATGTGAAGACAGCTTTCCTTAATGGAAATCTGGATGAGGATGTGTATATGACACAACCTGAGGGTTTCACTAATCCAGCAGATCGTCATAAAATATGCAAGTTAAAGAAATCCATTTATGGACTTAAACAAGCATCTAGAAGCTGGAACATTCGTTTTGATGAATCAATCTCTGAGTTTGGTTTCATCAAGAACGAGGATGACCCGTGTGTATATAAGAGGTTTAGTGGGAACGTAATTACATTCCTAATCCTCTACGTCGATGATATCTTAATCATTGGAAACGATATTCCTGAACTGCATGCGGTTAAAGCATGGTTAGGAAAATGTTTCCAGATGAAAGATCTAGGAGAAGCAGCCTATGTGTTAGGTGTGAAGATCTACCGGGATAGATCTAAGAGGCTTCTCGGGCTGTGCCAAAGTACTTACATCGATAAAGTCCTGGAGAGATTCCATTTAGAGAAGTCTAAACGTGGATATCTTCCAGTCAGACATGGTCTGAATCTTTCAAAGAGTCAGTGTCCTCAAACACAGACTGAGAAAGATGAAATGGACAATACGCCTTATGCTTCGGCTATTGGGTCCATTATGTATGCGATGTTATGTACTCGCCCAGACGTCGCTTACGGGTTAAGCGTGACCAGTCGATTCCAAAGTAATCCAGGACAGGCGCACTGGATTGCAGTCAAGAACATTATAAAATATCTGCGGAGGACCAAAGATATGTTCTTGATATATGGTGGTCAGGAAGAACTCAGTATAGAGGGATATACTGACGCTTCGTTCCAGTCAGACCAGGATGATTTCCGATCGCAATCAGGCTATGTCTTTAGCTTGAATGGTGGAGCAGTGGTGTGGAAGAGTTTCAAACAGTCAACTGTTGCTGATTCCACAACAGAAGCCGAGTATGTTGCAGCCTCGGAAGCATCCAAGGAGGCAGTGTGGATTCGTAAGTTCGTGAGAGAACTTGGTGTTGTTCCTTCGAGTGCAGATCCTTTGGTTATCTTCTGTGATAACACTGGAGCAATCGCACAAGCAAAGGAACCACGGTCGCACCAGAAGTCCAAGCACATACAGAGACGGTTTCACTTGATCCGGGAGATCATTGATCGAGGCGAGATCAAAATATGCAAGGTTCATACAGACAACAATCTGGCTGACCCGCTTACCAAGCCTCTGGCGCAGCAGAAGCATGAGAAGCACTGTAATAATATGGGTTTGAGGTTTCTCAACCATTAGATTAAGTGCAAGTGGGAGATTGTTGGAGTATGCCCTTAAGGCTAATGTTTGAGGCCTTGGGATTGTATAAGTATCATGTAATAAACTCTTATGTTTATAAAGGCATGGTTATTATTCAGGTTGTTACCTTGTCTGCAATAATAAGTGTACTACTGAATAATGTCTCAAAGCTGTTCAGCTAGGCTGACAGGCTCTATGTCCTTAGTCGAGATATCTTGGTGAACATGAGACAGCCTTGATATGATTGAGACTAATATGTGTGCTAATCTTATAGGATGCTTCGAGCATGGAATAAGATGTAGAATCATGGGTACATTGGATGTACTGGACAGACCCTTCTAGGATATTCAATTGTTTGTCACAATGTGAATAATCCTTGATAGCAGCAAGTGGCACATGTCCTTCGACTTGAGATCACTTGTGTTTCTAAATGATGATTGTCATTGTTTTGAGGTAGTTCAATATCATTTGAAACATAATGATTATAGACTATCTTGGATGATGAGCTTGAGTCAGGTTAGGACACTAGTGATAGATAAAGGATTGCCGTCTCCTTGTTCAAGGAGTGTGATGTTCTAAAGGGCCCCCCTGTATGAGATGATTGAGATAGTGTATGGCCATACCCAGATGACTATGATCATCTGATCTAATCATGCTCATCATATTGGAGTTACAGGCTTGACATGCTTGTCCAATAAGAACATCCAGTGGCAAAGGAAACATGCATGCCTCGTGAGTTTGATTCACACTTATGCTGTGGTTTGGGTGTAGTCTTGGAAGACTCTTTCCTTTATATCGGGAGACAGTGATGTGTTGCTAGATACCCCTCACTGATCGTGATAACGTAAGTTATCGTTACCGACATTTAAAGGAAACCCTCAGGGTCGCACAATTTGATGATATGGCTTACTTGAGTCAGATCGTGTGGACTGAATTGTTTCGGTTCAGTTTAAAGGAGTTTAAACTCTGATTGTAAGTGAGATCCAGTCTGATCATGTTTGATTGATTAGGGCTTGAGATCGGTAAGCTTCGATCGAGAGTATTGATGCAAGATCGGTGAGATCAAGAGCATCATGAGATGAACAGTTAGATTGGAAACCTTAGGGTTTGGTTGATCTAGACCGATTGGCTTGGTTTAGTCTTTGAACCAAATTGGTTTGGACCAATTTGGATTGAACCGGTTCACATGGGTGAACCCATGGTTCGATCCATAAAGCGTTTTGGGCGGTTTGCTAGAAGTGAGAACGCATGGCTTAATGGATTTTCCATTTTTGGAAAGTCATTGAGCGCATGTCTCCTTGAAACGCCAAAACGGCTTGAAGGCTCATTGAACTCTTGTCTCCTTGCTCTTGCTCGACGAGACTTGAGAGAATTTGGGTGTGGACGACAAGAGAAGGACCGGCCAACCAAAGGAAGTGATCATCTCTTCTCTTTACTCGATCAAGGACAACTCTTGGAACCTTGCTAGCACAAGGAGCACCAAGGAAGTGAGCGCATCCTCATCTTGTGTGCGCATCTTGTGGAGGAGACCCCTATTCGATCTCTTCTTCCAAGCCGACCTCCAACTCTATGGCTATGGTATAGATCTAACTCATTCAAGTTGATCATATGCTCATGCTAAAATCGTTGAAAACACATGCTTCCGCTTGCAAAGTTATGCGCCCACCCCCTTAGTGTTTTCGCCCCCCTCTTGAAAGGGGTTTCACATGCTTGCGCTCCCCCTTGAAGGGGACCCTACAACTTGTCTGCGTCATCTTTGGAGGAAAGCCTTATCGCCTTCTTCTTCCAAGCCGCCATCTAAGCAATGGCTATGGTATGATTCCATCTAAGATCTATGCAATTTTAAGTTGATCATATATGATGTATGCGATCCTTATGAAACCCTAATTCCGCTGCCGAAAAAGAAATTTACATGGCTATGGGTTTCGCCCCCCTCTCGAAAGGGGTCCTTCAATTGGTATCAGAGCGCCAAGGTTATGCATGATCTTATATGATTGCTTTGCGTTATTGTGATCCATGCTTTGCGTTTATGATTAGATCTAAAACTATCATCATGCGAAATATATATGCTAGCCTTTAGATGTATGTTTATTCTTAAGTTGTGCATGTATGATGTGTATGTTGGCGCATGTTAATGTTTTGTCAAAAACTTATCTTGCGCCCCCCCCCCCCATTAGATCTAAGCGCTTGCTATAAACCCTTAGACGGGTTAGTAGGGTTGAAATCATCACCTAGTTAAGATCCAACCAGTCTGATCAGACCATCTGACAGCCTAGATGGGTCGACCAGATGGCACCTGTGCGCAAGCACGAGGTGGCTATAGGTCGACTGCATCAAGAGCGTGTAGCGATGTCTGGTTGAGACAACCAGTGAACGCCAAATGAGTTAGGCCCGGGGTCACACCCGTTTGCCAGAACTCATGAGGGTTGTTCAGCCCAGCGCATGCATGGTTGACCATTAGGTCAACTCAAGTCAGTTAGGACTTGGTGCATGCAAGGGCAGTGGATAAGACTAGGTCTGATGAGTGGATCCCTAGTAATGGACCGTTGTAAGGTAGTAAGGCACATAAGAAAATTAAAATTGATTCCAATGGGATTTCAAAAATTTTTATTTTCTTGTAATGGATCACATGTTGATTGTGTAGGGTCCCCTTCAAGGGGGAGCGCAAACCTGATGCAATCCCTTTCAAGAGGGGGGCGAAAACACTAAGGGGCGGCACATAAAATTGCAAGCGGAAGCATGTGTTTTCAACGATCTTAGCATGAGCATATGATCAACTTGAATGAGTTTAGATCTATACCATAGCCATAGAGTTGGAGGTCGGCTGGGAAGAAGAGATCAAATAGGGGTCTCCTCCACAAGATGCGCACACAAGATGAGAAGTGGCCTTTCTTCTTGTTGCTCCTTGTGCTAGCAAGGACTTCAAGTGCACTTGTCGCGTGAAGGAGATGAAGGATGAACTTGGCGTGGATGAACTCTTCCTTGTCCTCGTCCAAACTCACCACACCGAAAGCAAGCAGCAATCGTTGAGAAGAGACAAGCGTTTTTTTTTTTTTTTATCATCCAAGTGAGGCGTTGAAGAACCATTTCTGAAACCTCTATTCCCAAAATGGTAAGTCATCACTTCAAACGTTCATGTCTAATGAACCAAAACAAAACGCCAATTCGATTGAACCATGCGTTCACATATGTGAACCGGTTCAATTGAATTCGGTCCAATTGAATTCGGTTTAAAGACTAAATTGAACCAAGCCAAGCAATGGTCTAAATCTCATCTGAACCATGAAGGTTCGAGATCTAACCGTACATCCCTTGATGCCTTTGATCTCACCGATCTAGCATCACTACTCTCGATCGAAGCTTACCGATCTCAAGCCCTAATCAATCAAACATGATCAGGCTAGATCTCACTTACAATCAGAGTTTAAACTCCTTTAAACTGAACCAAAACAATTCAGTCCACACGATCTGACTCAAGAAAGCCATATCATCAATTTGTGCGACCCTGAGGGTTTCCTTTAAATGTCGGTAACGATAACTTACGTTATCACGATCAGTGAGGGGTATCTAGCAACACATCACTGTCTCCCGATATAAAGGAAATAGTCTTCCAAGACTACACCCAAACCATGGCACAAGTGTGAATCAAACTCACAAGGCATGCATGTTTCCTTTGCCACTGGATGTTCTTATTGGACAAGCATGTCAAGCCTGTAACTCCAATACGATGAGCATGATTAGATCAGATGAACATAGTCATCTGGGTATGGCCATACACTTTCTCAATCATCTCATATAAGGGGGGCCCCTTTAGAACATCACACTCCTTAAACAAGGAGACGGCAATCCTTTATCTATCACTAGTGCCCTAACCTGACTCAAGCTCACCATCCAAGATAGTCTATAATCATTATGTTTCAAATGATATTGAACTACCTCAAAACAATGACAATCATCATTTAGAAACACAAGTGATCTCAAGTCAAAGGAAATGTGCCACTTGCTGCTATCAAGGATTATTCACATTGTGACAAACAATTGAATATCCTAAAAGGGTCTGTCCAGTACATCCAATGTACCCATGAGTCTACATCTTATTCCATGCTCGAAGCATCCTATAAGATTAGAACACATATTAGTCTTAACCATATCAAGGCTGTCTCATGTTCACCAAGATATTTCGACTAAGGACTTATAGCCTGTCAGCCTAGCTGAACAGCTTTGAGACATTATTCAGAAGTACACTTATTACAGCATACAAGGTAACAACCTGAATAATAACCATGCCTTTTATAAACATAAGAGTTTATTACATGATACTTTTACAATCCCAAGGCCTCAAACATTAGCCTTAAGGGCATACCCCAACAGATTGCATACCATGATGAGTGTCTATTTCATCTTATGTGGGTTGCCCTTTTAATGTGTGCTGTGCTGGGGCCTGCGTGCCTGGAAGTAAATTGTAAATTAATTTTATTGTGATCTGCGTATCACATGTTATTTAATTTATAATGTGTAATTGACCTGCGAGTCAATCTTGTCTAGATAGATTAAAATGTATTTTAATCAGACAAGAGCACAGAGCACACTTGGCAGAGGCGCATGCAGCAGTGGCTTGACCAGGTGGGAGGTCTAGGGTTCGACCCTATGACAGGCGCATTTACCTGGTGGGCGCACCTGAGCTGCAGTAGGCGCTTGGGCCCTGGGTTGGGCTAGATGAGATGCAAAAGACCCATCAACAGCTCAAGTGAAGACTTAAGTTAAATTAAGGTCTTACTTAGGCTTAATGTGCGTTTACCACATAAGATCATCATGCTTTCCTTTATTGTTTAAATAATTAGAAATGCATGATTTATTTATCTTCTGCTATCACCATAGGGTTTGCATGATAGTTAAGAAGATAAAAGACCGTTAAAATCCAACGCTAAAATATCAAGCACGTATGCCTTCTGACGCGAAACCTCACTGTTCTGACTATCGTTGGGGCCGTGTTGTACCCACTCAGTGGGCACGCCCATCTATCTTCAGACGGTGTGTGATTACACCTGTGTGCTACAGAGAAGGGATTTATCGCTTCTCGTTGCTCAGCATAGCACGTGGTGGTCCAGGGAGTAGGTCAGGTCAGCTTGACCATGTAGGCTACATACTGAGCATATGTGAGCTATATGGAGGCAGCCATCTGTGGGATCAGAGACTGTGTTGTACCAACTGAGTTGGCACAGTCTGCTGGATTGCCCAGATGAAGGGGAATCGCACGGGCTGGCGATTGGCAGGGACTGCCTACCAGAAATTAGTGCTTGTACTCTCTGTGCATCTTATCTCGCCTGAGCGGGACGCGGAGACCAAGTATGAAATCTGGATCCCATCTCACTAAAAGAGTGTTACTCTTTCGGACTGTTTAATGGATTTTTCAGTCAGATAAAATAGTGAGAAAAGAATCTTTCTTAAGTCCTGGATTGATTCTAAACATTAATACTGACCTTGCTGTTCTTGCATTGTTGTAGATTCCTGCAGCAACGAACACCATGAGCTTCAATGTGCGATCCCTACTGGAAAGGGAGAAGTTTGCTGGGCCAAACTTCTCAGACTGGTACGGACACCTTAAGATTGTTCTTAAGGCTGAGAGGAAACTGTATGTCCTCGAGACGGCTATACCGCCTCAACCCGCTCCGAACGCCGCAAGGGCGGTTCGGGATGCCTATGAAAAGCATGTCAATGATAGCATTGATGTCGCTTGCCTGATGCTAGCGTCTATGACGCCACAGCTGCAGCGTCAGCATGAGGATATGTCTGCTATAGAAATTATAGCAAACCTCAAGATGCTATATGCTGCACAGGCGAGGACTGAGCGCTATAATTTGACTAAGCTTTTCTTTCAGAGCAAACTGGCTGAAGGGAGTCCAGTGGGAGCTCACATGCTCAAGATGATTGGGCACAAAGAGGCTCTAGAGAAACTGGGGCATACCATCAATCAGGAGCTTGCTGTAGACATTATTCTGCAGTCCCTCCCGGCCTCCTTCGATCCGTTCATTATTAATTTTAATATGAACAAGATCGACTGTACTCCGGCAGAGTTGCTGAATATGCTCTTGACTACAGAGGAGACTCTAAAGGGAAAGCCTTCAACCTCTGTCTTGATGTTCCCTTCCAGGAACAAGAAGAAGGGGAAGAAGGGCAAAGCCCCTGTCAAGAACTACAACAAGGCTCTGAAACAAAAGGTCAAGCGGTCGAAGGAATACAGATGTTTCCATTGTGGCCAGCTGGGTCACTGGAAAAAGGACTGTAAAGCGCTCCAAGGAGACAAGAAGGCAAGCATCGCTTCTGGCTCAGGTATTTTTGTGACTGAAGTCATGATATCTTCTTCTTCTATTTCATGGGTGTTGGACACTGCATGTGGAGTTCACATTTGTTCAAATGTACAGGAACTCAAGAGAAGAAGACAGGTGGGACAGCATGAGGTGGACCTACGAGTTGGAAACGGGGCACGGGTTGCTGCTGTTGCTATAGGAGAATATTACATCTCATTGCCATCTGGACTTGTATTAGAACTGAACAATTATTATTTTGTACCTAGCATTACCAAGAATATTATCTCTATTCCTGCTCTTGTCAGGAAAGGGTTTTCCTTTGAATGCAAGACTTCAAAGTGTTATCTTTCTCTTGATAATATTATTTATGCTACTGGGTCAATTAACAATGGGTTATTCATGTTGGACATGGAATGTTCTATACAAAATATTGATAATAAGAAAGCCAAGTATGCTGATGACAGCACCTTGCTATGGCATAGTCGTTTAGGCCATATTAACAAGAAACGCATTAAGCGGTTGCATGACCATGGACTACTAGGATCATTCTCCTATGAGGAGATTGATACATGCAAAGCTTGTTTATTGGGCAAAATGACGAAGTCTCCTTTTCCTAACAAAGGTCAAAGGGCTTCAGGTTTACTTGACCTTATACACAGTGATGTGTGTGGGCCATTTAGTAAACATGCCAGAGGTGGCTACTCATACTTCATTACCTTTACTGATGATTTCAGTAGATTCGGGTATGTCTATCTCATGAGACACAAGAGTGAATCTTTTGACAAGTTCAAAGAGTTCAAAAATGAAGTACAGAATCAGCTAGGCCGAAATATCAAGGCACTTCGCTCAGATCGAGGTGGAGAATACCTAAGTCAAGAATTTACTGACTATCTGAAGGAGTGTGGGATTATCTCACAGCTCACTCCGCCAGGAACACCGCAATGGAATGGTGTGTCCGAGAGGAGAAATAGAACATTACTTGATATGGTTCGTTCTATGATGAGTCAGGCTACTCTACCTTACTCTTTTTGGGGATTTGCGCTGGAAACAGTTGCAAAGGTACTAAACCGAGTGCCATCCAAGGCAGTTTCAAAGACTCCATATGAGTTATGGTATGGGAAACAGCCGAGCTTGACATTTATTAAGATCTGGCTTTGCGAGGCTTATGTCAAAAAGCTCGCCTCTGGGAAACTAGAGAGCAGATCTGAGAAATTCATCTTTGTCGGTTACCCTAAAGAAACGAAGGGCTATTATTTCTACAATCCCAAAGAGAACAAAGTATTTGTTGCTCGGACGGCTATTTTTCTTGAGAAGGAGTTTCTTCTGCAAGAGGCCAGTGGGAGAGAAATAAAACTAGATGAGAATCCAGAGGAAGGACAAAGTAGTCAAGCACAGTTGGATGAGCCTGAGCCAGTAGAACAGGTTATTGAACAACCTGAGGCTCAGATATCACGGGAACCGCGAAGATCGGGAAGGATCCGTCGACAGCCTGAGCGCTATGACGGAGTCTACATCATTGATCATGATGAACCCCTCACTTATGCGGATGCGGTCAGTGGACCGGAGTCAGCTAGATGCCTTGAAGCTATGCGAGCCGAGATGGACTCCATGTCAGATAACCAAGTTTGGGATTTGGTTGATCCGCCTCCGGGAGTAATCCCTATAGGCTGTAAATGGATCTTCAAGAAGAAGATTGACATGGATGGTAACGTGGTTACCTATAAAGGCAGGCTAGTTGCGAAAGGTTTCAAACAAATCTACGGGATAGATTATGATGAAACTTTCTCTCCTGTAGCCATGTTCAAGTCTATTCGGATTATTCTTGCGATAGCAGCATATTACGATTATGAGATCTGGCAAATGGATGTGAAGACCGCTTTCCTTAATGGAAAACTAGATGAGGATGTGTATATGACCCAACCTGAAGGTTTCACTAATCCATCAGATCGTCATAAAATATGCAAGTTAAAGAAGTCCATTTATGGACTTAAGCAAGCATCTAGAAGCTGGAATATTCGTTTTGATGAATCCATCTGTGAATTTGGTTTCATCAAGAATGAAGATGACCCGTGTGTGTATAAGAGGTTTAGTGGGAGCGTGATTACTTTCCTAGTCCTCTACGTCGATGATATCTTAATCATTGGAAACGATATTCCTGAACTACAAGCGGTTAAGGCATGGTTAAGAAAATGTTTCCAGATGAAAGATCTAGGAGAAGCAGCCTATGTATTAGGTGTGAAGATCTACAGAGATAGATCTAAGAGGCTTCTCGGGCTATGCCAGAGTACTTACATCGATAAAGTCCTGGAGAGATTCCATTTAGAGAATTCTAAAAGAGGATATCTTCCAGTCAGACATGGTCTGAATCTTTCAAAGAGTCAGTGTCTACAAACACAGACTGAGAAAGATGAAATGGACAATACGCCTTATGCTTCGGCTATTGGGTCCATTATGTATGCGATGTTATGTACTCGCCCAGACGTCGCTTACGGGTTAAGCGTGACCAGTCGATTCCAAAGTAATCCAGGTCAGGCACACTGGATTGCAGTCAAGAACATTTTAAAATATCTTCGGAGGCCCAAAGATATGTTCTTGGTGTATGGTGGTCAGGAAGAACTCAGTATTGAAGGATATACTGACGCTTCATTCCAATATGACTAGGATGATTTCCGATCGCAATCAGGCTATGTTTTTAGCTTGAATGGAGGAGTTGTGGTATGGAAAAGTTTCAAACAGTCTATCGTTGCTGATTCCACAACAGAAGCCGAGTATGTTGCAGCCTCGGAAGCATCCAAGGAGGCAGTGTGGATTCGTAAGTTCATTCAGGAACTTGGTGTTGTTCCTTCGAGTGCAGATCCTTTGGTTATCTTTTGTGATAACACTGGAGCAATCGCACAAGCAAAGGAACCACGGTCGCACCAGAAGTCCAAGCACATACAGAGATGGTTTCATTTGATCCGGGAGATCATTGATCGTGGTGAGATCAAAATCTGCAAGGTTCATACAGATGACAATCTGGCTGACCCGCTTACCAAGCCTCTGGCGTAGCAGAAGCATGAGAAGCACTGTAATAACATGGGTTTGAGATTTCTCAACCATTAGATTAAGTGCAAGTGGGAGATTGTTGGGGTATGCCCTTATGGCTAATGTTTGAGGCCTTGGGATTCTTTCAGTATCATGTATAAACTCTTATGTTTATAAAGGCAATGGTTGTTATTCAGTTTGTTACATTGTCTGCTGCAATAAGTGTGCTTCTGAATAATGTCTCAATGCTGTTCAGCTTGGCTGACATGCTGTAATGTCCTTAGTCGAGATATCTTGGTGAACATGAGACAGCCTTGATATGATTGAGACTAATATGTGTTCTAATCTTATAGGATGCTTCGAGCATGGAATAAGATGTAGACTCATGGGTACATTGGATGTACTGGACAGACCCTACTAGGATATTCAATTGCTTGTCACAATGTGAATAATCCTTGTTTGCAACAAGTGGCACATGTCCTCTGACTTGAGATCACTTGTGTTTCTAAATGATGATTGTCATTGTTTTGAGGTAGTTCAATATCATTTGAAACATAATGGTTATAGACTATCTTGGATAATGATCATGAGTTAGGTTAGGACACTAGTGATAGATATAGGATTGTCGTCTCCTTGATTGGAGTGTGATGTTCTAAAGGGGCCCCCTGAATGAGATGATTGAGAAAGTGTATGGCCATACCCAGGTGACTATGTTCATCTGATCTAATCATGCTCATCATATTGGAGTTACAGGCTTGACACGCTTGTCCAATAAGAACATCCAGTGGCAAAGGAAACATGTATGCCTAGTGAAGTGGATTCACACTTGTGCTGTGGTTTGGGTGTAGTCTTGGAAGACTCTTTCCTTTATATCGGGAGACAGTGATGTGTTGCTAGATACCCCTCACTGATCGTGATAACGTAAGTTATCATTACCGACATTTAAAGGAAACCCTTAGGGTCGCACAATTTGATGATATGGCTTACTTATGTCAGATCGTGTGGACTGAATTGTTTTGGTTCAGTTTAAAGGAGTTTAAACTCTGATTGTAAGTGAGATCTGGTCTGATCATGTTTGATTGATTAGGGCTTGAGATCGGTAAGCTTCGATCGAGAGATTGGATGCTAGATCGGTGAGATCGAGAGCATCGAGAGATGAACGGTTAGATCTTGAACCATTTGGTTTAATGAGATCTGAACCAATGTTGATTTGATTTGGTCTTTGAACCAAATGCATTGAACCGAATGAATTGAATCGGTTCACTTATGTGAACGCTTGATTCGAATGAGAGACGTTCGAAGGTAACGTGGGTAACGTGGGATTGAATGAGGACTTAGTGCTTTCTATTTTTAGAAAGGCGTTTTTCCTCCTTTGGTTAATTCCCAAACGTTTTCGAATGTGGGGTGACTCTCTCGCTCTCTCTCTCGCCGACTTGTGCTCTTGCGCTCGTCTTGGGTGATCTTCACGCCAAAGGAGAAGGTTCAATCAGCATAGAAGATTCATCTCTTCTCTTCAACACACACAAAAAGGACACTTGGAGATCCTTGCTAGCACAAGGAGTCACAAGGAGTAGACGACCACTCAACTTGTGTGCGTCATCTTTGGAGGAAAGCCTTATCGCCTTCTTCTTCCAAGCCGCCATCTAAGCAATGGCTATGGTATGATTCCATCTAAGATCTATGCAATTTTAAGTTGATCATATATGATGTATGCGATCCTTATGAAACCCTAATTCCGCTGCCGAAAAAGAAATTTACATGGCTATGGGTTTCGCCCCCCTCTCGAAAGGGATCCTTCACTTTGCCCCCATAGGTGTCCTCATGTTGGGGTATGCCCTTAAGGCTAATGTTTGAGGCCTTGGGATTGTATCAGTATCATGTAATAAACTCTTATGTTTATAAAGGCATGGTTGTTATTCAGGTTGTTATATTGTCTGCTGCAATAATTGTACTTCTGAATAATGTCTCAAAGCTGTTCAGCTAGGCTGACATGCTGTAATGTCCTTAGTCGAGATATCTTGGTGAACATGAGACAGCCTTGATATGATTGAGACTAATATGTGTTCTAATCTTATAGGATGCTTCGAGCATGGAATAAGATGTAGACTCATGGGTACATTGGATGTACTGGACAGACCCTACTAGGATATTCAATTGGTTGTCACAATGTGAATAATCCTTGAATGCGACAAGTGGCACATTTCCTCTGACTTGAGATCACTTGTGTTTTCTAAATGATGATTGTCATTGTTTTGAGGTAGTTCAATATCATTTGAAACATAATGATTATAGACTATCTTGGATGGTGAGCTTGAATCAGGTTAGGGCACTAGTGATAGATATAGGATTGCCGTCTCCTTGTTTAAGGAGTGTGATGTTCTAAAGGGGCCCCCTGGATGAGATGATTGAGAAAGTGTATGGCCATACCCAGATGACTATGTTCATCTGATCTAATCATGCTCATCATATTGGAGCTACAAGCTTGACACGCTTGTCCAATAAGAACATCCAGTGGCAAAGGAAACTATGCATGCCTTGTGAGTTGGATTCACACTTGTGCTGTGGTTTGGGTGTAGTCTTGGAAGACTCTTTCCTTTAAATCGGGAGACAGTGATGTGTTGCTAGATACCCCTCACTGATCGTGATAACGTGAGTTATCGTTACCGACATTTAAAGGAAACCCTCAGGGTCGCACAAATTGATGATATGGCTTACTTAAGTCAGATCGTGTGGACTGAATTATTTGGGTTCAGTTTAAAGGGATTTAATCTCTGATTGTAAGTGAGATCTGGTCTGATCATGTTTGATTGATTAGGGCTTGAGATCGGTAAGCTTTGATCGAGAGATTGGATGCTAGATCGGTGAGATCAGGAGCATCAAGAGATGAACGGTTAGATCTGGAGCCTTAGGGTTTAATTAAGATCTAGACTGGATCGCTTGGCTTGGTTGGTTCTTGAACCGAACCAAATTGAACCAGCTCATTATATGAGCGCATGGTTCAAAGGGAGATGGCGTGGTGATTCGTTCACTTGGCGTGAACGTGTGAGCGAGTTGTGGTTTCTATTTTTAGAAACCATGATCTCCACTTGGAGATCTCTCATGTTCGAATAGGGGATATCCTATTCTCGCTCGGCTCCCTATCGTGACCTCTCTCGCTCTCGACACTTTTGTGTGTGGCGACGCTTGAAGCTATTGAGGAGGAGGACTCGGCCAAGAAGGATCAACATCTCCATCCCTTTCATTCGACAAGGACCCTTTGAAGGGCTTTGCTAGCACAAAGGCTTCACAGGAGTGAGCGCATCGATCTTCTTGTGTGCGTCTACTTTGGAGAAGGTTCATTTGCGCCTTTGCTTCCAAGGCACCATCAAACCGATGGCTATGGTATGAGTTCTTCTTCATCCATTCAATCATTTAAAAGTTAATTATATGACATATAAAGATCTCATGAAACCCTAGCTTCCCATGCGATGATTTTGTTATGCGCCACCATTAGGGTTTCCCCCTTCTTCTTGGGGACTTTCATTCAACACACACAAAAAGGACACTTGGAGATCCTTGCTAGCACAAGGAGTCACAAGGAGTAGACGACCACTCAACTTGTGTGCGTCATCTTTGGAGGAAAGCCTTATCGCCTTCTTCTTCCAAGCCGCCATCTAAGCAATGGCTATGGTATGATTCCATCTAAGATCTATGCAATTTTAAGTTGATCATATATGATGTATGCGATCCTTATGAAACCCTAATTCCGCTGCCGAAAAAGAAATTTACATGGCTATGGGTTTCGCCCCCCTCTCGAAAGGGATCCTTCACTTTGCCCCCATAGGTGTCCTCATGCGGGCGGTCCGCAGCCCCACTTGCGACTTGAGTAGCCAGAGCCTCGTTCAGACCCGCGACCCGCACTCCCAGCCCATCTGCCCCCTAGACGCCCAACCCCTGAGGCTTCGCCTTCTCGGCCCACTTGGGAGGAGAATGGCAAGGTCCTAGCGGTCGAAAACTCTAGCCGTATTACCTATAACAACTGTTTGCAACCGGGTCATATGTCGCTTGAATGTCCCAAGAAACCCGCTCGAGCCGACACGGGTCCGGCTCGCGTCGCCACCATAACCCCCGCTGAACACGACGTTGAGGCGGAGTATTACACTAGTGGCGAGGAATCGGGTCCGTCCACACTTTGTCGTTCGCTACAACCTTGTGCAGCCTGCGCCTACCGAGGATTGGAGGCGCTCGGGCATTTTTACGACTTACATTAAGTGCAACGGGCACTCATGTAAGATCGTCATTAACGGTGGTAGTAGCCTGAACGTGGTCTCTCGGCCCGCGGTCACGCGTTTTGGCCTTCCCCTTGAACCCCACCCGAGACCTTATTCTGTCGCATGGGTCGATACCACGAGCCTTCCGGTCACACACCAATGTCATGTCCCCATCGCGTTTGGGAACTATCGTGAGAAGGTACTGTGTGACGTCGCGACTATGGACGTCGCTCATGTCCTCTTTGGTTGCCCAAGGTTGTACGATAGAGAAGTAGTCCACTATGGCTAGTCGAACACTTATTTGTTCGACCACGATGAGCAGAAGATTCGTCTGATCCCAGCTCCGCCCAAGGAGCTTCGTGCGTCCACCTCCAAGGGTCTGATTACACCCTCGGCACCCGCCCCTCCGCCTTCCCCCATGATCTCCCTCATGCGCACCCCCGCGTTGGTTCGCGAAGCTGATGTGGCCAAGACTATCTACGCGCTCATGGTATGCGAAGTGCAGGACCCTGTCCCTTGCCCTGATCCGGTGCCTTCTGTTGAGGTGTCCGCCCTCCTTGCCGAGTTTAGTGATATCAGCCCCGAGGATTTGCCTCATGGCCTTCCCTCGGAAAGGGAAATTCAGCACGCGATTGACCTCCTCCGGGGAGCACCCCTCCCAAACTTGCCCCATCATTGCCTTAACCCCGTGGAACACGCTGAGTTACAGCATCAAGTGGATGATCTCCTTACTAAGGGGTACATCCGCGAGAGTCTCAGCCCTTTCGTCGTTCCCGCGCTCCTCACGCCCAAAAAGGACGGGTCATGGCGCATGTGTGTCGATAGCCGCGCCATCAACTGGATCACTATCAAGTATCAGTTTCCCATCCCTCGGCTAGACGATATGCTGGATTTGATCTCTGACACGTCTTAGTTTTCCAAGCTCGACCTCCAGAGCGGATATCACCAGGTCCGCATTCGCGAGGGCGATGAGTGGAAGATGGCGTTCAAGACCAAGGATGGTCTTTACGAATGGCTTGTCATGCCATTCGGGTTGTCCAATGCCCCGTCTACGTTTATGCGCTTGATGAGTTAGGTCCTCAGGCCATACATGGGCAAGTTTTTAGTCGTCTACTTCGACGACATTATGATCTTTAGTCGGACCCGCGATGAACACTTGGAGCATCTTCGCTCCACTTTTGACCTCCTACGCAAGGAGCGCCTCTTCCTTAACAAGAAGAAGTGCGCCTTCCTAACCAACAGTAGGATTTCCTTGGATACATTGTGTCTGACCAAGGTCTGTCCGTTGAACTTGCGAAGGTTGAGGCCATCCGGCATTGGTCCGAGCCTCACACCGTGACTGAAGTCCATAGTTTCTTGGGTCTTGCGGAATTTTACCGCCGATTCATCCGTGGGTTCAGCACAATTGCAACCCCCTTAACCTAACGTCTCTCTAAGGATGACTTTGAGTGGACCCCTGCTGCTCAATGGGCTTTTGACCTCTTAAGGATGCCCTGACGACCGCTCCTGTTTTGCGCCTCCCTGACTTTGTGAAGGTCTTCGAGGTAGCGTGTGATGCTTCCGGATCCGACATCGGAGGTTCCCTTAGTCAAGAAGGTCATCCCGTGGCTTTCTTTAGCGAAAAACTGAACGCGGTTTGATAGCGTTACTCCATGTACGACAAGGAGTTCTACACGATCGTTCAGTCCCTCTGGCAGTGGAGGCATTACCTCCTCCACCGCGAGTTCGTGTTGTATAGCGACCATCAGGCCCTCTCCTTCCTTAATGCCCAAAAGAAGTTGGGCGCCTGCCATGCTAAGTGGGTCGAGTACCTACAACAGTATTCCTTCGTGTTCAATCACAAGGCGGGTAAGGAGAACGTCGTCGTGGATGCCTTGAGTCACGTCCGGACCCTCTTATGCATGATGCGCACTCGCGTCAATACCTTTGACCATGTCAAATAGGAGTACGCCACTTTCTCTGATTTTGGCGCTATCTACGCCGCTTTGACCGAGTCCACCGACCCTGATTCCCCCTACCAATTGTGCGAGGGTTACCTCTTCTTGGGGAATCGGTTGTGCATTCCCTGTTCTTCGCTTCGAGAACATCTTTTGCTCGAGCTTCATGCGGGTGGCGTCGCCGGCCATCATGGCCGCGACAAGACCCTTGAGATGGCGGAGGAACGCCTCTTTTGGCCTTCCCTCCATAAGGATGTTGAGCGCATTGTGCGCCATTGCGGTACGTGTCAGTTATCCAAGCCCCGCCCTTCGAACACGGGTCTCTACACCCCTTTGCTAGTGGCCAGCGGCCCGTGGCACGACCTGAGCATGGACTTTGTCCTTGGGTTGCCTCGGACCGCCTCCCACTTCGATTCGATCTACGTCGTTGTTGATCGGTTTTTGAAGATGGCCCATTTTATCCCTTGTTCGCGCACAGCAGATGCTTCTCACGTCACACATCTTTTTGTCGGAGAGATTGTGCGTCTCCATGGCCTTCCCTCCACCATCGTGTCCAACCGCGACACGCGTTTTGTGAACCACTTCTGCCGCTCACTGTGGGCCCTCTTGGGCACCACTCTGAAATTCTCCATGGCCTATCATCCCCAAACCGATCGGCAAACCGAGGTCGTTAACCGTAGTTTGGGCAATCTTCTCCATTGTCTCATCGGGGACCATCCGAGGTCTTGGGACTCCATCCTGCCCATGGTCGAGTTCGCGTACAATAGTGCTTCTAATAGGTCTATGAGTCTCAATCCCTTCCAGATCGTTTTGGGCCATCAACCGCATAAACCTATCGACCTGCATGACCTTCCCATGGAGTCTCATCTCTCCCCGCATGCATATTCCTTTGCCTAGCATATTGCTAGTCTGCATGATGAGGTCCGGCGTCGTATCTTTTCGGGCAACATTCATAATGCAATGAAGGCCAACGAGCATCATAGGCCACGTCATTTCTCTATAGGTGAGCTGGTGAGGGTGCGTATTGTTGGGGTATGCCCTTAAGGCTAATGTTTGAGGCCTAAGGATTGTATCAGTATCATGTAATAAACTATTATGTTTATAAAGGCATGGTTATTATTCAGTTTGTTATATTATCTGCTGCAATAGATATACTTCTGAATAATGTCTCAATGCTGTTCAACTAGGCTGACATGCTATATGTCCTTAGTCGATGTATCTTGGTGAACATGAGACAGCCTTGATATGGTTAAGACTAACATGTGTTCTAATCTTATAGGATGCTTCGAGCATGGAATAAGATATAGACTCATGGGTACATTGGATGTACTGGACAGACCCTACTAGGATATTCAATTGCTTGTCACAATGTGAATATTCCTTGATTGTATCAAGTGGCACATTTCCTCTGACTTGAGATTACTTGTGTTTCTAAATGATGATTGTCATTGTTTTGAGGTAGTTCAATATCATTTGAAACATAATGATTATAGACTATCTTGGATGGTGAGCTTGAGTCAGGTTAGGGCACTAGTGATAGATAAAGGATTGCCGTCTCCTTGTTTAAGGAGTGTGATGTTCTAAAGGGGCCCCCTGGATGAGATGATTGAGAAAGTGTATGGCCATACCCAGATGACTGTGTTCATCTGATCTAATCATGCTCATCGTATTGGAGTTACAGGCTTGACATGCTTATCCAATAAGAACATCCAGTGGCAAAGGAAACATGCATGCCTTGTGAGTTGATTCACACTTGTGCTATGGTTTGGGTGTAGTCTTGGAAGACTCTTTCCTTTATATCGGGAGACAGTGATGTGTTGCTAGATACCCCTCACTGATCGTGATAACGTGAGTTATCGTTACCGACATTTAAAGGAAACCCTTAGGGTCGCACAATTTGATGATATGGCTTACTTAAGTCAGATCGTGTGGACTGAATTGTTTTGGTTCAGTTTAAAGGGATTTAATCTCTGATTGTAAGTGAGATCTGGTCTGATCATGTTTGATTGATTAGGGCTTAAGATCGGTAAGCTTCGATTGAGAGAATAGATGCTAGATCGGTGAGATCAGGAGCATCAAGAGATGAACGGTTAGATCTGGAGCCTTAGGGTTTAATTAAGATCTAGACTGGATCGCTTGGCTTGGTTGGTTCTTGAACCGAACCAAATTGAACTGGCTCATATATGAGCGCATGGTTCAAAGGGAGATGAGGTGGCGACTTGTTCACTTGGCGTGAACGTTTGAGCGAGTGGTGGTTTCTATTTTTAGAAACCATGATCTCCACTTGGAGATCTCTCACGTTCGAATAGGATTGATTCTATTCTCGCCTCTCCACCCATTATTCCTCTCGGCACTTTTCGTGTGTGGTGACGCTTGGAGCTTTGAGGAGCACCAAGAAAGTAGGCGCACTCTCATCTTGTGTGCGCATTCTCTGGAGGAGACCCCTGTCGATCTCTGCTTCCTAGACGCCATCCAACACATGGCTTCGGTATGATCTTCATTCGATCTTCATGCTTCTTAAAAGTTGATCATATGAATGTATAGCTTCCGATCTTCTTGAAACCCTACTTCCGCTTCTAAAACATAAGAATAAGGTTGCTTGCGCCACCTTAGGGTTTCGCCCCCCCCCCCCCCCCCCTTGAAGGGGATCCAACAATTGGTATCAGAGCCGGTTCTATGCATTGTTATTATGATTGCTTTAGCATTGTGTGATCCATTACTTAAGCATATCTCTAGATCTAGGGTTGCATGCGAAATCTCTAGTATGTGTTAGTTGACGAAAATGCATATTTTATTTTTGCGCATGTATGTTGGCGCATGATGTAGTTTTGCTCAAAATATATCACTTGCGCGACCTCACTAGATCTAAGAGGCGCCTGCTGTAAACCCTTAGACGGGTTATTAGGGTTGAAGTCATCCCCTAGGTTAGATCCAGACAGTCTGATCAGACCATCTGACAGCCTTGATGGGTTGACCAGATAGCACCTGTGCACAAGCACTTGGTGGCTATAGGTCGACTGCAGACAGGCGTGTAGCGATGTCTGGTTGAGACGACTAGTGAACACACATGAGTTAGGCCCGGGGTCACACCCGCTTGCCAGAACTCATGAGGGTTGTTCAGCCCTGGCGCATGCATGGTTGACCATTTGGTCGACTCAAGTCAGTTAGGACTTGGTGCATGTAAGGGCAGTGGATCTGACTAGGTCTGATGAGTGGATCCCTAGTAATGGACCGTTGTAAGGTAGTAGGGCACATAAGGAAAATTAAAATTGATGCCAATGGGGTTTTTCGAAATTTTATTTTCCTGTGTTGGATCACATGTTTGATTGTTGCATATGCCTGTTTATTTATTCTTATGTGGGCTGCCCATGTTAAATGTGTGCTGTGCTGGGGCCTGCGTGCCTGTATTAAATTTATAAATTAATTATTGTGATCTGCGTATCACATTGTATTTAATTTATAAAGTGTAATTGACCTGCGTGTCAATCTTGTCTAGATAGATTAATTTGTAAGTTAATCAGACAAAAGCACAGAGCACACTTGGCAGAGGCGCATGCAGCAGTGGCTTGACCAGGTGGGAGGTCCAGGGTTCGACTCTGGGACCAGGCGCATTTTCCCTGGTGGGCGCACCTCAGCTGCAAATGGCGCTTGGGCCCTGGGCTGGGCCAGATGAGCAGCTAAAGTCCTATGAAGAAAAGCAAGTGAACACTTAAGTATCTTAAGGTCTTACTTAGGCTATGGGCTTTTACCACATAAGATCCATGCTTTCTTTTATTGTTTAAATAAGTAGAACAGCATGATTTATTTATCTTCTGCTAACACCATAGGTATTGCATGATAGTGAAGAAGATAAAAGACCGTTAAAATCCAACGCTAAAATATCAAGCTCGTAAGCCTTCTGACGCGAAACCTCACTGTTCTGATTATCGTTGGAGCCGTGTTGTACCCACTCAGTGGGCACGTCCATCTATCTTCAGACGGTGCGGGATTACACCTGCGTGTTACAGAGAAGGGATTTATCGCTTCTCGTTGCTCAGCATAGCACGTGGTGGTCCAGGGAGTAGGTCGGGTCAGCTTGACCATGTAGCCTACATATGTGGCGCATATGGTAGCACATGGAGGCAGCCATCTGTGGGGTCAGAGATTGTGTTGTACCAACTCAGTTGGCACAGTCTGCTGGATTGCCCAGATGAAGGGGAATCGCACGGGTTGGCGATTGGCTAGGGCAGCCTACCAGAGATTAGTGCTTGTACTCTCTGTGCATCTTATCTCGCCTGAGCGGGACGCGGAGACCAAGTATGAAATCTGGATCCCATCTCACTAAAAGAGTTCTACTCTTTCGGGCTGTTTTGCTGGATTTTTCAGCCAGATAAAATAGTGAGAAAAAAAATCTTTCTTAAGTCCTGATTGATTCTTAACATTGATACTGACCTTGTTGTTCTTGCATTGTTGTAGATACCTGCAGCAATGAACACCATGAGCTTCAATGTGCGATCCCTACTGGAAAGGGAGAAGTTTGCTGGGCCGAACTTCTCAGACTGGTACGGACACCTTAAGATCGTTCTTAAGGCAGAGAGGAAACTGTATGTCCTCGAGACGGCGATACCGCCTCAGCCCGCCCCGAACGCCGCAAGGGCGGTTCGGGAAGCCTATGAAAAGCACGTCAATGATAGCATTGATGTCGCTTGCCTGATGCTAGCGTCTATGACGCCACCGCTGCAGCGTCAGCATGAGGATATGTCTGCTATAGACATGATAGCGAACCTCAAGATGCTGTATGCTGCACAGGCGAGGACAGAACGCTATAATCTGACAAAGCTTTTCTTTCAGAGCAAACTGGCTGAAGGGAGCCCAGTGGGAGCTCATGTGCTCAAGACGATTGGGCACAAGGAAGCTCTAGAGAAACTGGGGCATACCATCAATCAGGAGCTTGCTGTAGACATTATTCTGCAGTCTCTCCCGCCCTCATTCGACGCGTTCATCATTAACTTTAATATGAACAAAATCGATTGTACTCTGGCAGAGCTGCTTAATATGCTCTTGACTACTGAGGAAACTCTGAAGGGAAAGCCTTCGACCTCTGTCTTAATGGTTCCTTCTAGGAACAAGAAGAAGGGGAAGAAGGGCCCTGTCAAGAATTACAGCAAGGCTCTGAAGCAAAAGGTGAAGCGGTCCAAGGAATACAGATGTTTCCACTGTGGCCAGCTGGGTCACTGGAAAAAGGACTGTAAAGCGCTCCAAGGAGATAAGAGGGGAAGCTTTGCTTCTGGCTCAGGTATTTTTGTGACTGAGGTCATGTTTTCTTCTTCTATATCATGGGTGTTGGACACTGCATGTGGAGTTCACATTTGTTCAAATGTGCAGGAACTCAAGAGAAGAAGGCAGGTGGGACAGCATGAGGTGGACCTACGCGTTGGAAACGGGGCACGGGTTGCTGCTGTCGCTGTAGGAGACTATTTCATTTCTTTACCATCTGGACTTGTATTGGAACTAGACAATTGTTACTTTGTTCTCAGTATTACTAAAAATATTATCTCTATTCCTGCTCTTGTCAGGAAGGGATTTTCCTTTGAATGCAATATTTCAAAGTGTGTTTTATCTTTAGATAATATTGTTTATGCAACTGGTTCAATTAACAATGGGTTATTCATGTTGGACATGGAATGTTCTATACAAAATATTGATATTAAGAAAGCCAAGTATGCTGATGACAGCACCTTGCTATGGCATAGTCGTTTAGGCCATATTAACAAGAAACGCATTAAGCGGTTGCATGATCATGGACTGCTGGGATCATTCTCCTATGAGGAGATTGATACATGCAAGGCTTGTTTAATGGGTAAAATGACGAAGTCACCTTTTCCTCACAAAGGTCAAAGGGCTTCAGGTTTACTTGACCTTATACACAGTGATGTGTGTGGGCCATTTAGTAAACATGCCAGAGGTGGCTATCAGTACTTCATTACCTTTACTGATGATTTCAGTAGATACGGGTATGTCTATTTAATGAGACATAAAAGTGAATCTTTTGACAAGTTCAAAGAGTTCAAAAATGAAGTACAGAATCAGCTAGGCCGAAATATCAAGGCACTTCGTTCTGATCGAGGTGGAGAATACCTAAGTCATGCGTTTACTGACTATCTGAAGGAGTGTGGGATTATCTCACAGCTCACTCCGCCAGGAACACCCCAATGGAATGGTGTGTCCGAGAGGAGAAATAGAACGTTACTTGATATGGTTCATTCTATGATGAGTCAGGCTACTCTTCCATACTCCTTTTGGGGATTTGCACTGGAGACAGCTGCAAAGGTACTAAACCGAGTGCCATCCAAGGCAGTTTCTAAGACTCCATATGAGTTATGGTATGGGAAACAGCCAAGCTTGACATTTATCAGGATCTGGGGCTGCGAAGCTTATGTCAAAAAGCTCACCTCTGGGAAACTAGAGAGCAGATCTGACAAATGTATCTTTGTCGGTTACCCTAAGGAAACTAAGGGTTATTATTTCTTCGATCCCAAAGACAACAAAGTGTTTGTTGCTCGGACGGCCATATTTCTTGAGAAGGAGTTTCTTCTGCAAGAGGCCAGTGGGAGAGAAATAAAGTTGGATGAGAATCCAGAAGAAGGACAAAGTGCTCAAGCACAGTTGGATGAGCCTGAGCCGGTGGATCAGGTTATTGAACAATCTGAGGCTCAGATATCACGGGAACCGCGAAGATCGGGAAGGATCCGTCGACAGCCTGAGCGCTATGACGGAGTCTACATCATTGATCATGATGAACCCCTCACTTATGCGGATGCGGTCAGTGGACCGGAGTCAGCAAGATGGCTTGAAGCTATGCGAGCCGAGATGGACTCCATGTCAGATAACCAAGTCTAGGATTTGGTTGATCCGCCTCCGGGAGTTATCCCTATAGGCTGTAAATGGATCTTCAAGAAGAAGATTGACATGGATGGTAACGTGGTTACCTATAAAGGCAGGCTAGTTGCGAAAGGTTTCAAACAAATCTACGGGATAGATTATGATGAAACTTTCTCACCTGTAGCCATGTTTAAGTCTACGGGACTCCATCCTGCCCATGGTCGAGTTCGCGTACAATAGTGCTTCTAATAGGTCTATGAGTCTCAATCCCTTCCAGATCGTTTCGGGCCATCAACCGCATAAACCTATCGACCTGCATGACCTTCCCATGGAGTCTCATCTCTCCCCGCATGCATATTCCTTTGCCTAGCATATTGCTAGTTTGCATGATGAGGTCCGGCGTCGTATCTTTTCGGGCAACATTCATAATGCAATGAAGGCCAACGAGCATCATAGGCCACGTCATTTCTCTATAGGTGAGCTGGTGAGGGTGCGTATTGTTGGGGTATGCCCTTAAGGCTAATGTTTGAGGCCTAAGGATTGTATCAGTATCATGTAATAAACTCTTATGTTTATAAAGGCATGGTTATTATTCAGTTTGTTATATTATTTGCTGCAATAGATATACTTCTGAATAATGTCTCAATGCTGTTCAGCTAGGCTGACATGCTATATGTCCTTAGTCGATGTATCTTGGTGAACATGAGACAGCCTTGATATGGTTAAGACTAATATGCGTTCTAATCTTATAGGATGCTTCGAGCATGGAATAAGATATAGACTCATGGGTACATTGGATGTACTGGACAGACCCTACTAGGATATTCAATTGCTTGTCACAATGTGAATATTCCTTGATTGTATCAAGTGGCACATTTCCTCTGACTTGAGATTACTTGTGTTTCTAAATGATGATTGTCATTGTTTTGAGGTAGTTCAATATCATTTGAAACATAATGATTATAGACTATCTTGGATGGTGAGCTTGAGTCAGGTTAGGGCACTAGTGATAGATAAAGGATTGCCGTCTCCTTGTTTAAGGAGTGTGATGTTCTAAAGGGGCCCCCTGGATGAGATGATTGAGAAAGTGTATGGCCATACCCAGATGACTGTGTTCATCTGATCTAATCATGCTCATCGTATTGGAGTTACAGGCTTGACATGCTTATCCAATAAGAACATCCAGTGGCAAAGGAAACATGCATGCCTTGTGAGTTGATTCACACTTGTGCTATGGTTTGGGTGTAGTCTTGGAAGACTCTTTCCTTTATATCGGGAGACAGTGATGTGTTGCTAGATACCCCTCACTGATCGTGATAACGTGAGTTATCGTTACCGACATTTAAAGGAAACCCTTAGGGTCGCACAATTTGATGATATGGCTTACTTAAGTCAGATCGTGTGGACTGAATTGTTTTGGTTCAGTTTAAAGGGATTTAATCTCTGATTGTAAGTGAGATCTGGTCTGATCATGTTTGATTGATTAGGGCTTAAGATCGGTAAGCTTCGATTGAGAGAATAGATGCTAGATCGGTGAGATCAGGAGCATCAAGAGATGAACGGTTAGATCTGGAGCCTTAGGGTTTAATTAAGATCTAGACTGGATCGCTTGGCTTGGTTGGTTCTTGAACCGAACCAAATTGAACCGGCTCATATATGAGCGCATGGTTCAAAGGGAGATGAGGTGGCGACTTGTTCACTTGGCGTGAACGTTTGAGCGAGTGGTGGTTTCTATTTTTAGAAACCATGATCTCCACTTGGAGATCTCTCACGTTCGAATAGGATTGATTCTATTCTCGCCTCTCCACCCATTATTCCTCTCGGCACTTTTCGTGTGTGGCGACGCTTGGAGCTTTGAGGAGCACCAAGAAAGTAGGCGCACTCTCATCTTGTGTGCGCATTCTCTGGAGGAGACCCCTGTCGATCTCTGCTTCCTAGACGCCATCCAACACATGGCTTCGGTATGATCTTCATTCGATCTTCATGCTTCTTAAAAGTTGATCATATGAATGTATAGCTTCCGATCTTCTTGAAACCCTACTTCCGCTGCTAAAACATAAGAATAAGGTTGCTTGCGCCACCTTAGGGTTTCGCCCCCCCCCCCCCCCTTGAAGGGGAACCAACACGTATCCACCCCGAGCGTCTGTCCAACCGGGCACATTTTAAGCTTCAGCCGTGTTACATGGGGCCTTATGTGGTGATGCAACGGATCGGCTCCAATGCCTACGTTCTGGACTTGCCCGAGGACATGGGGATCCACCCCGTCTTCAACGTAGCGGACCTCCTTCCCTTCCACGGCCCTTTGGAGGGCCCATCTGACACCGACGACCCGCTACCTCCTAGTTCTCCAGAGGAGAACCCATCAGATCACGCAGCGGAAGCTGATGCAGGAGCAAACGGGCCCATGAACATACTAGAGGATGGCCCAACCCCTCCAGAAGACAATTGGGGAGACTCCCTAGGGCCCCAGGAATTTTCCCCGGAATTTACGCCTTAGTCAGAATTCCCCAGACCCCTGAAAGTCCCCTAAAACAAGGGGGCGAAACCCTAATAGTAGGCGCATATAAAAATTTTCGAGCGGAAGCAAGGGTTTCCTAGATCGATTCATATGTCATATGATCAACTTTCAATACCTTGCAATGTAGATAGATCTAGAAGAAAGATCATACCATTGCCATCGCTTGGATGGTGCCTTGGAAGCAAAGATCGAAAGGGGTCTTCTCCAAAGGTAGCGCACACAAGGTGAAGATGACTTGCTCCTTTGAGTCCTTTGTGCTAGCAAAGTTCTTCAAAGTATCCTTGATCGCTTGAAGGGAATTGAGATGAGACTTTGCTTGTCGAAATTTCTCCAAGGCGTGAAGTCTTTTTGCCACACGAGAGAGAGGGCGTCGAGAGAGAAGAACTTCGGCTTAAGGCGTTGAGGCGTTCAACAAGAAGTGGCGTTACATGCTTTCTAAAAATAGAAATACATGAAGCCATGCGCCCACTCAATGAAACCGCCAAAACGCCTACATGCTTTAAACCAAGCGTTCACTCATGTGAACCGGTTCAAGCCAATTCAATCCAATTGCATTTGGTTCAAAGTCCAAACCAAATCAGCCCAAGCCATGATCTAGATCACATTGAACCAAATGGTTCAAGATCTAACCGTTCATCTCTTGATGCTCCTGATCTCACCGATCTAGCAACAATTCTCTCGATCGAAGCTTACCGATCTCAAGCCCAAATCAATCAAACATGATCAGACCAGATCTCACTTACAATCAGAGATTAAATCCCTTTAAACTGAACCAAAACAATTCAGTCCACACGATCTGACTTAAGTAAGCCATATCATCAAATTGTGTGACCCTAAGGGTTTCCTTTAAATGTCGGTAACGATAACTTACGTTATCACGATCAGTGAGGGGTATCTAGCAACACATCACTGTCTCCCGATATAAAGGAAAGAGTCTTCCAAGACTACACCCAAACCACAGCACAAGTGTGAATCCACTTCACTAGGCATACTTGATTCCTTTGCCACTGGATGTTCTTATTGGACAAGCGTGTCAAGCCTGTAACTCCAATATGATGAGAATGATTAGATCAGATGAACATAGTCATCTGGGTATGGCCATACACTTTCTCAATCATCTCATCCAGGGGGGGCCCCTTTAGAACATCACACTCCTATTAAGGAGACGGCAATCCTATATCTATCACTAGTGTCCTAACCTGACTCATGATCATTATCCAAGATAGTCTATAACCATTATGTTTCAAATGATATTGAACTACCTCAAAACAATGACAATCATCATTTAGAAACACAAGTGATCTCAAGTCAGAGGACATATGCCACTTGTTTGCATACAAGGATTATTCACATTGTGACAAGCAATTGAATATCCTAGTAGGGTCTGTCCAGTACATCCAATGTACCTATGAGTCTACATCTTATTCCATGCTCGAAGCATCCTATAAGATTAGAACACATATTAGTCTCAATCATATCTAGGCTGTCTCATGTTCACCAAGATATCTCGACTAAGGACTTAACTGCATGTCAGCCAAGCTGAACAGCATTGAGACATTATTCAGAAGTATACATATGACAGCAGATGATGTAACAACCTGAATAACAACCATTGCCTTTATAAACATTAGAGTTTATACATGATACTGATACAATCCCGAGGCCTCAAAAATTAGCCTTAAGGGCATACCCCAACAATCTCCCACTTGCACTTAATCTAATGGTTGAGAAATCTCAAACCCATATTATTACAGTGCTTTTCATGCTTCTGCTGCGCCAGAGGCTTTGTAAGCGGGTCAGCCAGATTGTCATCTGTATGAACCTTGCAGATTTTGATCTCGCCTCGATCAATGATCTCCCGGATCAAGTGAAACCGCCTCTGTATGTGCTTGGACTTCTGGTGCGACCGTGGTTCCATTGCTTGTGCTATTGCTCCAGTGTTATCACAGAAGATAACCGAAGGATCTGCACTCGAAGGAACAACACCAAGTTCTTGAACGAACTTACGAATCCACACTGCCTCCTTAGATGCTTCTGAGGCTGCAACATACTCGGCTTCTGTTGTAGAATCAGCAACAATAGACTGTTTGAAACTTTTCCACACCACCGCACCTCCATTCAAGCTAAAAACATAGCCTGATTGCGATCGGAAATCATCCTGGTCAGATTGGAACGAAGCGTCAGTATATCCTTCAATACTGAGTTCTTCCTGACCACCATACACCAAGAACATATCTTTGGTCCTCCGCAGATATTTTAAAATGTTCTTGACTGCAACCCAGTGTGCCTGACCTGGATTACTTTGGAATCGAGTGGTCACGCTTAACCCGTAAGCGACGTCTGGGTGAGTACACAACATCGCATACATAATGGACCCAATAGCCGAAGCATAAGGCGTATTGTCCATTTCATCTTTCTCAGTCTGTGTTTGTGGACACTGACTCTTTGAAAGATTCAGACCATCTCTGACTGGAAGATATCCTCTTTTAGAATTCTCTAAATGAAATCTCTCCAGGACTTTATCGATGTAAGTACTCTGGCACAGCCCGAGAAGTCTCTTAGATCTATCTCTGTAGATCTTCACACCTAATACATAGGCTGCTTCTCCTAGATCTTTCATCTGGAAACATTTTCTTAACCATGCCTTAACCGCATGTAGTTCAGGAATATCTGTTGGGGTATGCCCTTAAGGCTAATGTTTGAGGCCTTGGGATTCTTTCAGTATCATGTATAAACTCTTATGTTTATAAAGGCAATGGTTGTTATTCAGGTTGTTACATTATCTGCTGCAATATGTATACTTCTGAATAATGTCTCAATGCTGTTCAGCTTGGCTGACATGCTGTAATGTCCTTAGTCGAGATATCTTGGTGAACATGAGATAGCCTTGATATGATTGATACTAATATGTGTTCTAATCTTATAGGATGCTTCGAGCATGGAATAAGATGTAGACTCATGGGTACATTGGATGTACTGGACAGACCCTACTAGGATATTCAATTGCTTGTCACAATGTGAATAATCCTTGTTTGCAACAAATGGCACATGTCCTCTGACTTGAGATCACTTGTGTTTCTAAATGATGATTGTCATTGTTTTGAGGTAGTTCAATATCATTTGAAATATAATGGTTATAGACTATCTTGGATAATGATCATGAGTCAGGTTAGGACACTAGTGATAGATATAGGATTGCCGTCTCCTTGATTGGAGTGTGATGTTCTAAAGGGGCCCCCCTGAATGAGATGATTGAGAAAGTGTATGGCCATACCCAGGTGACTATGATCATCTGATCTAATCAGGCTCATCATATTGGAGTTACAAGCTTGACACGCTTGTCCAATAAGAACATCCAGTGGCAAAGGAAACATGTATGCCTAGTGAAGTGGATTCACACTTGTGCTGTGGTTTGGGTGTAGTCTTGGAAGACTCTTTCCTTCATATCGGGAGACAGTGATGTGTTGCTAGATACACCTCACTGATCGTGATAATGTAAGTTATCATTACCGACATTTAAAGGAAACCCTTAGGGTCGCACAATTTGATGATATGGCTTACTTATGTCAGATCGTATGGACTGAATTGTTTTGGTTCAGTTTAAAGGAGTTTAAACTCTGATTGTAAGTGAGATCTGGTCTGATCATGTTTGATTGATTAGGGCTTGAGATCGGTAAGCTTCGATCGAGAGATTGGATGCTAGATCGGTGAGATCGAGAGCATCGAGAGATGAACGGTTAGATCTTGAACCATTTGGTTTAATGAGATCTGAACCAATGCTGGTTTGATTTGGTCTTTGAACCAAATGCATCTAAACCGAATTGATTTGAACCGGTTCACTTATGTGAACGTATGGTTCAAAGGCAAGAGGAGTTTTCGATGGTTTAAGAGGAGGTTTTAAGTGAACTTAAAAAACTTGCTATTTTTAGAAAGGCGTTTTTCTTCCTTTGGTTAATTCCCCAACGTTTTCGAATGTGGGGCTTACTCTCTCGCTCTCTCTCGCCGACTTGTGCTCTTGCGCTCGTCTTGGGTGATCTTCACGCCAAAGGAGAAGGTTCAATCAGCATAGAAGATTCATCTCTTCTCTTCCACACACAAAAGGACACTTGGAGATCCTTGCTAGCACAAGGAGCGACAAGAAGAAAGCTACTTCTCATCTTGTGTGCGCATCTTGTGGAGGAGACCCCTTTCGATCTCTTCTTCCAAGCTGCCATCCAAGCAATGGCTATGGTATGATTCCATCTAAGATCTATGCAATTTTAAGTTGATCATATATGATGTATGCGATCCTTATGAAACCCTAATTCCGCTGCCGAAAAAGAAATTTACATGGCTATGGGTTTCACCCCCCTCACGAAAGGGGTCCTTCAATTGGTATCAGACGGCCAAGGTTATGCATGATCTTATATGATTGCTTTGCGTTATTGTGATCCATGCTTTGCGTTTATGATTAGATCTAAAACTATCATCATGCGAAATATACATGCTAGCCTTTAGATGTATGTTTATTCTTAAGTTGCGCATGTATGATGTTTATGTTGGCGCATGTTAATGTTTTGTCAAAAACTTATCTTGCGCCCCCCCCCCCCATTAGATCTAAGCGCTTGCTATAAACCCTTAGACGGGTTAGTAGGGTTGAAATCATCACCTAGTTAAGATCCAACCAGTCTGATCAGACCATCTGACAGCCTAGATGGGTCGACCAGATGGCACCTGTGCGCAAGCACGAGGTGGCTATAGGTCGACTGCATCAAGAGCGTGTAGCGATGTCTGGTTGAGACAACCAGTGAACGCCAAATGAGTTAGGCCCGGGGTCACACCCGTTTGCCAGAACTCATGAGGGTCGTTCAGCCCAGCGCATGCATGGTTGACCATTAGGTCAACTCAAGTCAGTTAGGACTTGGTGCATGCAAGGGCAGTGGATAAGACTAGGTCTGATGAGTGGATCCCTAGTAATGGACCGTTGTAAGGTAGTAAGGCACATAAGAAAATTAAAATTGATTCCAATGGGATTTCAAAAATTTTATTTTCTTGTAATGGATCACATGTTGATTGCATACCATGATGAGTGTCTATTTCATCTTATGTGGGTTGCCCTTTTAATGTGTGCTGTGCTGGGGCCTGCGTGCCTGGAAGTAAATTGTAAATTAATTTTATTGTGATCTGCATATCACATGTTATTTAATTTATAATGTGTAATTGACCTGCGAGTCAATCTTGTCTAGATAGATTAAATTGTATTTTAATCAGACAAGAGCACAGAGCACACTTGGCAGAGGCGCATGCAGCAATGGCTTGACCAGGTGGGAGGTCCAGGGTTCGACTCTGGGACAGGCGCATTTACCTGGTGGGCGCACCAGAGCTGCAATGGGCGCTTGGGCCCTGGGTTGGGCCAGATGAGATGCAAAAGACTCTTGAAGAGCTCAAGTGAAGACTTAAGTTAAATTAAGGTCTTACCTAGGCTTATGGGCTTTTACCACATAAGATCAGCATGCTTTCTATTTATTGTTTATATAACTAGAATTGCATGATTTAATCTTCTGCTATCGCCATAGGTTATGCATGATAGTTAAGAAGATAAAAGACCGTTAAAATCCAACGCTAAAATATCAAGCACGTATGCCTTCTGACGCGAAACCTCACTGTTCTGACTATCGTTAGGGCCGTGTTGTACCCACTCAGTGGGCACGCCCATCTATCTTCAGACGGTGTGTGATTACACCTGCGTGCTACAGAGAAGGGATTTATCGCTTCTCGTTGCTCAGCATAGCACGTGGTGGTCCAGGGAGTAGGTCAGGTGAGCTTGACCATGTAGGCTACATACTGAGCATATGTGAGCTATATGGAGGCAGCCATCTGAGGGATCAGAGACTGTGTTGTACCAACTCAGTTGGCACAGTCTGCTGGATTGCCCAGATGAAGGGGAATCGCACGGGTTGGCGATTGGCAGGGACTGCCTACCAGAAATTAGTGCTTGTACTCTCTATGCATCTTATCTCGCCTGAGCGGGACGCGGAGACCAAGTATGAAATCTGGATCCCATCTCACTAAAAGAGTGTTACTCTTTCGGACTGTTTTAATGAATTTTTCAGTCAGATAAAATAGTGAGAAAAGAATCTTTCTTAAGTCCTGGATTGATTCTAAACATTGATACTGACCTTGCTGTTCTTGCATTGTTGTAGATTCCTGCAGCAACGAACACCATGAGCTTCAATGTGCGATCCCTACTGGAAAGGGAGAAGTTTGCTGGGCCAAACTTCTCGGACTGGTACGGACACCTTAAGATTGTTCTTAAGGCTGAGAGGAAACTGTATGTCCTCGAGACGGCTATACCGCCTCAACCCGCTCCGAACGCCGCAAGGGCGGTTCGGGATGCCTATGAAAAGCATGTCAATGATAGCATTGATGTCGCTTGCCTGATGCTAGCGTCTATGACGCCACAGCTGCAGCGTCAGCATGAGGATATGTCTGCTATAGAAATTATAGCAAACCTCAAGATACTGTATGCTGCACAGGCGAGGACTGAACGCTATAATTTGACTAAGCTTTTCTTTCAGAGCAAACTGGCTGAAGGGAGTCCAGTGGGAGCTCACGTGCTCAAGATGATTGGGCACAAAGAGGCTCTAGAGAAACTGGGGCATACCATCAATCAGGAGCTTGCTGTAGACATTATTCTGCAGTCCCTCCCGGCCTCCTTCGATCCGTTCATTATTAATTTTAATATGAACAAGATCGACTGTACTCCGGCAGAGTTGCTGAATATGCTCTTGACTACAGAGGAGACTCTAAAGGGAAAGCCTTCAACCTCTATCTTGATGTTCCCTTCCAGGAACAAGAAGAAGGGGAAGAAGGGCAAAGCCCCTGTCAAGAACTACAACAAGGCTCTGAAACAAAAGGTCAAGCGGTCGAAGGAATACAGATGTTTCCATTGTGGCCAGCTGGGTTACTAGAAAAAGGACTGTAAAGCGCTCCAAGGAGACAAGAAGGGAAGCATCGCTTCTGGCTCAGGTATTTTTGTGACTGAAGTCATGATATCTTCTTCTTCTATTTCATGGGTGTTGGACACTGCATGTGGAGTTCACATTTGTTCAAATGTACAGGAACTCAAGAGAAGAAGACAGGTGGGACAGCATGAGGTGGACCTACGAGTTGGAAACGGGGCACGGGTTGCTGCTGTTGCTGTAGGAGAATATTACATCTCATTGCCATCTGGACTTGTATTAGAACTGAACAATTGTTATTTTGTACCTAGCATTACCAAGAATACTATCTCTATTCCTGCTCTTGTCAGAAAAGGGTTTTCCTTTGAATGCAAGACTTCAAAGTGTTATCTTTCTCTTGATAATATTATTTATGCTACTGGGTCAATTAACAATGGGTTATTCATGTTGGACATGGAATGTTCTATACAAAATATTGATAATAAGAAAGCCAAGTATGCTGATGACAGCACCTTGCTATGGCATAGTCGTTTAGGCCATATTAACAAGAAGCGCATTAAGCGGTTGCATGACCATGGACTGCTGGGATCATTCTCCTGTGAGGAGATTGATACATGCAAAGCTTGTTTATTGGGCAAAATGACGAAGTCTCCTTTTCCTAACAAAGGTCAAAGGGCTTCAGGTTTACTTGACCTTATACACAGTGATGTGTGTGGGCCATTTAGTAAACATGCCAGAGGTGGCTACTCATACTTCATTACCTTTACTGATGATTTCAGTAGATATGGGTATGTCTATCTAATGAGACATAAGAGTGAATCTTTTGACAAGTTCAAAGAGTTTAAAAATGAAGTACAAAATCAGCTAGGCCGAAATATCAAGGCACTTCGCTCAGATCGAGGTGGAGAATACCTAAGTCGAGAATTTACTGACTATCTGAAGGAGTGTGGGATTATCTCACAGCTCACTCCACCAGGAACACCGCAATGGAATGCTGTGTCCGAGAGGAAGAACAGAACCTTACTGGATATGGTTCGTTCTATGATGAGTCAGGCTACTCTACCTTACTCCTTTTGGGGATTTGCGCTGGAAACAGCTGCAAAGGTACTAAACCGAGTGCCATCCAAGGCAGTTTCAAAGACTCCATATGAGTTATGGTATGGGAAACAGCCGAGCTTGACATTTATCAAGATCTGGGGTTGCGAGGCTTATGTCAAAAAGCTCGCCTCTGGGAAACTAGAGAGCAGATCTGAGAAATGCATCTTTGTCGGTTACCCTAAGGAAACTAAGGGTTATTATTTCTACGATCCCAAAGAGAACAAAGTATTTGTTGCTCGGATGGCTATTTTTCTTGAGAAGGAGTTTCTTCTGCAAGAAGCCAGTGGGAGAGAAATAAAACTGGATGAGAATCCAGAGGAAGGACAAAGTAGTCAAGCACAGTTGGATGAGCCTGAGCCAGTAGAACAGGTTATTGGACAACCTGAGGCTCAGATATCACGGGAACCGCGTAGATCGGGAAGGACCCGTCGACAGCCTGAGCGCTATGACGGAGTCTACATCATTGATCATGATGAACCCCTCACTTATGCGGATGCGGTCAGTAGACCGGAGTCAGCTAGATGGCTTGAAGCTATGCGAGCCGAGATGGACTCCATGTCAGATAATCAAGTCTGGGATTTGGTTGATCCGCCTCCGGGAGTTATCCCTATAGGCTGTAAATGGATCTTCAAGAAGAAGATTGACATGGATGGTAACGTAGTTACCTATAAAGGAAGGCTAGTTGCGAAAGGTTTCAAACAAATCTACGGGATAGATTATGATGAAACTTTCTCTCCTGTAGCCATGTTCAAGTTGAAGGACCCCTTTCGAGAGGGGGGCGAAACCCATAGCCATGTAAATTTCTTTTTCGGCAGCGGAATTAGGGTTTCATAAGGATCGCATACATCATATATGATCAACTTAAAATTGCATAGATCTTAGATGGAATCATACCATAGCCATTGCTTAGATGGCGGCTTGGAAGAAGAAGGCGATAAGGCTTTCCTCCAAAGATGACGCACACAAGTTGAGTGGTCGGCTACTCCTTGTGACTCCTTGTGCTAGCAAGGATCTCCAAGTGTCCTTTTGTGTGTGTTGAAGAGAAGAGATGAATCTTCTATGCTGATTGAACCTTCTCCTTTGGCGTGAAGATCACCCAAGACGAGCGCAAGAGCACAAGTCGGGGAGAGAGAGAGCGAGAGAGTCACCCCACATTCGAAAACGTTGGGGAATTAACCAAAGGAGGAAAAACGCCTTTCTAAAAATAGAAAGCACTAAGTCCTCATTCAATCCCACGTTACCCACGTTACCTTCGAACGTCACTCATTCGAATCAAGCGTTCACATAAGTGAACCGATTCAATTCATTCGGTTCAATGCATTTGGTTCAAAGACCAAATCAAATCAACATTGGTTCAGATCTCATTAAACCAAATGGTTCAAGATCTAACCGTTCATCTCTCGATGCTCTCGATCTCACCGATCTAGCATCCAATCTCTCGATCGAAGCTTACCGATCTCAAGCCCCAATCAATCAAACATGATCAGACCAGATCTCACTTACAATCAGAGTTTAAACTCTTTTAAACTGAACCAAAACAATTCAGTCCACACGATCTGACATAAGTAAGCCATATCATCAAATTGTGCGACCCTAAGGGTTTCCTTTAAATGTCGGTAACGATAACTTACGTTATCACGATCAGTGAGGGGTATCTAGCAACACATCACTGTCTCCCGATATAAAGGAAAGAGTCTTCCAAGACTACACCCAAACCACAGCACAAGTGTGAATCCACTTCACTAGGCATACATGTTTCCTTTGCCACTGGATGTTCTTATTGGACAAGCGTGTCAAGCCTGTAACTCCAATATGATGAGCATGATTAGATCAGATGATCATAGTCACCTGGGTATGGCCATACACTTTCTCAATCATCTCATTCAGGGGGGCCCCTTTAGAACATCACACTCCAATCAAGGAGACGGCAATCCTATATCTATCACTAGTGTCCTAACCTGACTCATGATCATTATCCAAGATAGTCTATAACCATTATGTTTCAAATGATATTGAACTACCTCAAAACAATGACAATCATCATTTAGAAACACAAGTGATCTCAAGTCAGAGGACATGTGCCACTTGTTGCAAACAAGGATTATTCACATTGTGACAAGCAATTGAATATCCTAGTAGGGTCTGTCCAGTACATCCAATGTACCCATGAGTCTACATCTTATTCCATGCTCGAAGCATCCTATAAGATTAGAATACATATTAGTCTCAATCATATCAAGGCTGTCTCATGTTCACCAAGATATCTCGACTAAGGACATTACAGCATGTCAGCCAAGCTGAACAGCATTGAGACATTATTCAGAAGCACACTTATTGCAGCAGACAATGTAACAAACTGAATAACAACCATTGCCTTTATAAACATAAGAGTTTATACATGATACTGAAAGAATCCCAAGGCCTCAAACATTAGCCATAAGGGCATACCCCAACAATCTCCCACTTGCACTTAATCTAATGGTTGAGAAATCTCAAACCCATGTTATTACAGTGCTTCTCATGCTTCTGCTGCGCCAGAGGCTTGGTAAGTGGGTCAGCCAGATTGTCATCTGTATGAACCTTGCAGATTTTGATCTCACCACGATCAATGATCTCCCGGATCAAGTGAAACCGTCTCTGTATGTGCTTGGACTTCTGGTGCGACCGTGGTTCCTTTGCTTGTGCGATTGCTCCAGTGTTATCACAAAAGATAACCAAAGGATCTGCACTCGAAGGAACAACACCAAGTTCCTGAATGAACTTACGAATCCACACTGCCTCCTTGGATGCTTCCGAGGCTGCAACATACTCGGCTTCTGTTGTGGAATCAGCAACGATAGACTGTTTGAAACTTTTCCATACCACAGCTCCTCCATTCAAGCTAAAAACATAGCCTGATTGCGATCGGAAATCATCCTGGTCAGATTGGAACGAAGCGTCAGTATATCCTTCAATACTGAGTTCTTCCTGACCACCATACACCAAGAACATATCTTTGGTCCTCCGAAGATATTTTAAAATGTTCTTGACTGCAAACCAGTGTGCCTGACCTGGATTACTTTGGAATCGACTGGTCACGCTTAACCTGTAAGTGACGTCTGGGCGAGTACATAACATCGCATACATAATGGACCCAATAGCCGAAGCATATGGCGTATTGTCCATTTCATCTTTCTCAGTCTGTGTTTGTGGACACTGACTCTTTGAAAGATTCAGACCATGTCTGACTAGAAGATATCCTCTTTTAGAATTCTCTAAATGGAATCTCTCCAGGACTTTATCGATGTAAGTACTCTGGCACAGCCCGAGAAGCCTCTTAGATCTATCTCTGTAGATCTTCACACCTAATACATAGGCTGCTTCTCCTAGATCTTTCATCTGGAAACATTTTCTTAACCATGCCTTAACCGCATGTAGTTCAGGAATATCGTTTCCAATGATTAAGATATCATCGACGTAGAGGACTAGGAAAGTAATCACGCTCCCACTAAACCTCTTATACACACACGGGTCATCTTCATTCTTGATGAAACCAAATTCACAGATGGATTCATCAAAACGAATATTCCAGCTTCTAGATGCTTGCTTAAGTCCATAAATGGACTTCTTTAACTTGCATATTTTATGACGATCTGATGGATTAGTGAAACCTTCAGGTTGTGTCATATACACATCCTCATCCAGTTTTCCATTAAGGAAAGCGGTCTTCACATCCATTTGCCAGATCTCATAATCGTAATATGCTGCTATCGCAAGAATAATCCGAATAGACTTGAACATGGCTACAGGAGAGAAAGTTTCATCATAATCTATCCCGTAGATTTGTTTGAAACCTTTCGCAACTAGCCTGCCTTTATAGGTAACCACGTTACCATCCATGTCAATCTTCTTCTTGAAGATCCATTTACAGCCTATAGGGATTACTCCCGGAGGCGGATCAACCAAATCCCAAACTTGGTTATCTGACATGGAGTCCATCTCGGCTCGCACAGCTTCAAGCGATCTAGCTGACTCCGGTCCACTGACCGCATCCGCATAAGTGAGGGGTTCATCATGATCAATGATGTAGACTCCGTCATAGCGCTCAGGCTGTCGACGGATCCTTCCCGATCTTCGCGGTTCCCGTGATATCTGAGCCTCAGGTTGTTCAATAACCTGTTCTACTGGCTCAGGCTCATCCAACTGTGCTTGACTACTTTGTCCTTCCTCTGGATTCTCATCCAGTTTTATTTCTCTCCCACTAGCCTCTTGCAGAAGAAACTCATTCTCAAGAAAAATAGCCGTCCGAGCAACAAATACTTTGTTCTCTTTGGGATTGTAGAAATAATAGCCCTTCGTTTCTTTAGGGTAACCGACAAAGATGAATTTCTCAGATCTGCTCTCTAGTTTCCCAGAGGCGAGCTTTTTGACATAAGCCTCGCAACCCCAGATCTTAACAAATGTCAAGCTCGGCTGTTTCCCATACCATAACTCATATGGAGTCTTTGAAACTGCCTTGGATGGCACTCGGTTTAGTACCTTTGCAGCTGTTTCCTGCGCAAATCCCCAAAAAGAGTAAGGTAGAGTAGCCTGACTCATCATAGAACGAACCATATCAAGTAATGTTCTATTTCTCCTCTCAGACACACCATTCCATTGCGGTGTTCCTGGCGGAGTGAGCTGTGAGATAATCCCACACTCCTTCAGATAGTCAGTAAATTCTCGACTTAGGTATTCTCCACCTCGATCTGAGCGAAGTGCCTTGATATTTCGGCCTAGCTGATTCTGTACTTCATTTTTGAACTCTTTGAACTTGTCAAAAGATTCACTCTTGTGTCTCATGAGATAGACATACCCGAATCTACTGAAATCATCAGTAAAGGTAATGAAGTATGAGTAGCCACCTCTAGCATGTTTACTAAATGGCCCACACACATCACTGTGTATAAGGTCAAGTAAACCTGAAGCCCTTTGACCTTTGTTAGGAAAAGGAGACTTCGTCATTTTGCCCAATAAACAAGCTTTGCATGTATCAATCTCCTCATAGGAGAATGATCCCAGCAGTCCATGGTCATGCAACCGCTTAATGCGTTTCTTGTTAATATGGCCTAAACGACTATGCCATAGCAAGGTGCTGTCATCAGCATACTTGGCTTTCTTATTATCAATATTTTGTATAGAACATTCCATGTCCAACATGAATAACCCATTGTTAATTGACCCAGTAGCATAAATAATATTATCAAGAGAAAGATAACACTTTGAAGTCTTGCATTCAAAGGAAAACCCTTTCCTGACAAGATCAGGAATAGAGATAATATTCTTGGTAATGCTAGGTACAAAATAACAATTGTTCAGTTCTAATACAAGTCCAGATGGCAATGAGATGTAATATTCTCCTACAGCAACAGCAGCAACCCGTGCCCTGTTTCCAACTCGTAGGTCCACCTCATGCTGTCCCACCTGTCTTCTTCTCTTGAGTTCCTGTACATATGAACAAATGTGAACTCCACATGCAGTGTCCAACACCCATGAAATAGAAGAAGAAGATATCATGACTTCAGTCACAAAAATACCTGAGCCAGAAGCGATGCTTCCCTTCTTGTCTCCTTGGAGCGCTTTACAGTCCTTTTTCCAGTGACCCAGCTGGCCACAATGGAAACATCTGTATTCCTTCGACCGCTTGACCTTTTGTTTCAGAGCCTTATTGTAGTTCTTGACAGGGGCTTTGCCCTTCTTCCCCTTCTTCTTGTTCCTGGAAGGGAACATCAAGACAGAGGTTGAAGGCTTTCCCTTTAGAGTCTCCTCTGTAGTCAAGAGCATATTCAGCAACTCTGCCGGAGTACAGTCGATCTTGTTCATATTAAAATTAATAATGAACGGATCGAAGGAGGCCGGGAGGGACTGCAGAATAATGTCTACAGCAAGCTCCTGATTGATGGTATGCCCCAGTTTCTCTAGAGCCTCTTTGTGCCCAATCATCTTGAGTACGTGAGCTCCCACTGGACTCCCTTCAGCCAGTTTGCTCTGAAAGAAAAGCTTAGTCAAATTATAGCGCTCAGTCCTCGCCTGTGCAGCATATAGCATCTTGAGGTTTGCTATAATTTCTATAGCAGACATATCCTCATGCTGACGCTGCAGCTGTGGCATCATAGACGCTAGCATCAGGCAAGCGACATCAATGCTATCATTGACATGCTTTTCATAGGCATCCCGAACCGCCCTTGCGGCGTTCGGAGCGGGTTGAGGTGGTATAGCCGTCTCGAGGACATACAGTTTCCTCTCAGCCTTAAGAACAATCTTAAGGTGTCCGTACCAGTCTGAGAAGTTTGGCCCAGCAAACTTCTCCCTTTCCAGTAGGGATCGCACATTGAAGCTCATGGTGTTCGTTGCTGCAGGAATCTACAACAATGCAAGAACAGCAAGGTCAGTATCAATGTTTAGAATCAATCCAGGACTTAAGAAAGATTCTTTTCTCACTATTTTATCTGACTGAAAAATCCATTAAACAGTCCGAAAGAGTAACACTCTTTTAGTGAGATGGGATCCAGATTTCATACTTGGTCTCCGTGTCCCGCTCAGGCGAGATAAGATGCACAGAGAGTACAAGCACTAATTTCTGGTAGGCAGTCCCTGCCAATCGCCAGCCCGTGCGATTCCCCTTCATCTGGGCAATCCAGCAGACTGTGCCAACTGAGTTGGTACAACATAGTCTCTGATCCCACAGATGGCTGCCTCCATATAGCTCACATATGCTCAGTATGTAGTCTACATGGTCAAGCTGACCTGACCTACTCCCTCGACCACCACGTGCTATGCTGAGCAACGAGAAGCGATAAATCCCTTCTCTGTAACACGCAGGTGTAATCACACACCGTCTGAAGATAGATGGGCGTGCCCACTGAGTGGGTACAACACGGCCCCAACGATAGTCAGAACAGTGAGGTTTCGCGTCAGAAGGCATACGTGCTTGATATTTTAGCGTTGGACTTTAACGGTCTTTTATCTTCTTAACTATCATGCAAACCCTATGGTGATAGCAGAAGATAAATAAATCATGCATTTCTAATTATTTAAACAATAAAGGAAAGCATGATGATCTTATGTGGTAAACGCCCATTAAGCCTAAGTAAGACCTTAATTTAACTTAAGTCTTCACTTGAGCTGTTGATGGGTCTTTTGCATCTCATCTGGCCCAACCCAGGGCCCAAGCGCCCACTGCAGCTCAGGTGGGCCCACCAGGTAAATGCGCCTGTCCCAGAGTCGAACCCTGGACCTCCCACCTGGTCAAGCCACTGCTGCATGCGCCTCTACCAAGTGTGCTCTGTGCTCTTGTCTGATTAAAATACATTTTAATCTATCTAGACAAGATTGACTCGCAGGTCAATTACACATTATAAATTAAATAACATGTGATACGCAGATCACATTAAAATTAATTTACAATTTACTTCCAGGCACGCAGGCCCCAGCACAGCACACATTAAAAGGGCAACCCACATAAGATGAAATAGACACTCATCATGGTATGCAATCAACATGTGATCCATTACAAGAAAATAAAAATTTTTGAAATCCTATTGGAATCAAATTTTAATTTTCTTATGTGCCTTACTACCTTACAACGGTCCATTACTAGGGATCCACTCATCAGACCTAGTCTTATCTACTGCCCTTGCATGCACCAAGTCCTAACTGACTTGAGTTGACCTAATGGTCAACCATGCATGCGCTGGGCTGAACAACCCTCATGAGTTCTGGCAAACGGGTGTGACCCCGGGCCTAACTCATTTGGCGTTCACTGGTGGTCTCAACCAGACATCGCTACACGCTCTTGATGCAGTCGACCTATAGCCACCTCGTGCTTGCGCACAGGTGCCATCTGGTCGACCCATCTAGGCTGTCAGATGGTCTGATCAGACTGGTTGGATCTTAACTAGGTGATGATTTCAACCCTACTAACCCGTCTAAGGGTTTATAGCAAGCGCTTAGATCTAATGGGGGGGGGGGGCGCGCAAGATAAGTTTTTGACAAAACATTAACATGCGCCAACATACACATCATACATGCGCAACTTAAGAATAAACATACATCTAAAGGCTAGCATGTATATTTCGCATGATGATAGTTTTAGATCTAATCATAAACGCAAAGCATGGATCACAATAACGCAAAGCAATCATATAAGATCATGCATAACCTTGGCGCTCTGATACCAATTGAAGGACCCCTTTCGAGAGGGGGGCGAAACCCATAGCCATGTAAATTTCTTTTTCGGCAGCGGAATTAGGGTTTCATAAGGATCGCATACATCATATATGATCAACTTAAAATTGCATAGATCTTAGATGGAATCATACCATAGCCATTGCTTAGATGGCGGCTTGGAAGAAGAAGGCGATAAGGCTTTCCTCCAAAGATGACGCACACAAGTTGAGTGGTCGGCTACTCCTTGTGACTCCTTGTGCTAGCAAGGATCTCCAAGTGTCCTTTTGTGTGTGTTGAAGAGAAGAGATGAATCTTCTATGCTGATTGAACCTTCTCCTTTGGCGTGAAGATCACCCAAGACGAGCGCAAGAGCACAAGTCGGGGAGAGAGAGAGCGAGAGAGTCACCCCACATTCGAAAACGTTGGGGAATTAACCAAAGGAGGAAAAACGCCTTTCTAAAAATAGAAAGCACTAAGTCCTCATTCAATCCCACGTTACCCACGTTACCTTCGAACGTCTCTCATTCGAATCAAGCGTTCACATAAGTGAACCGATTCATTCGGTTCAATGCATTTGGTTCAAAGACCAAATCAAATCAACATTGGTTCAGATCTCATTAAACCAAATGGTTCAAGATCTAACCGTTCATCTCTCGATGCTCTCGATCTCACTGATCTAGCATCCAATCTCTCGATCGAAGCTTACCGATCTCAAGCCCCAATCAATCAAACATGATCAGACCAGATCTCACTTACAATCAAAGTTTAAACTCTTTTAAACTGAACCAAAACAATTCAGTCCACACGATCTGACATAAGTAAGCCATATCATCAAATTGTGCGACCCTAAGGGTTTCCTCTAAATGTCGGTAACGATAACTTACGTTATCACGATCAGTGAGGGGTATCTAGCAACACATCACTGTCTCCCGATATAAAGGAAAGAGTCTTCCAAGACTACACCCAAACCACAGCACAAGTGTGAATCCACTTCACTAGGCATACATGTTTCCTTTGCCACTGGATGTTCTTATTGGACAAGCGTGTCAAGCCTGTAACTCCAATATGATGAGCATGATTAGATCAGATGATCATAGTCACCTGGGTATGGCCATACACTTTCTCAATCATCTCATTCAGGGGGGCCCCTTTAGAACATCACACTCCAATCAAGGAGACGGCAATCCTATATCTATCACTAGTGTCCTAATCTGACTCATGATCATTATCCAAGATAGTCTATAACCATTATGTTTCAAATGATATTGAACTACCTCAAAACAATGACAATCATCATTTAGAAACACAAGTGATCTCAAGTCAGAGGACATGTGCCACTTGTTGCAAACAAGGATTATTCACATTGTGACAAGCAATTGAATATCCTAGTAGGGTCTGTCCAGTACATCCAATGTACCCATGAGTTTACATCTTATTCCATGCTCGAAGCATCCTATAAGATTAGAACACATATTAGTCTCAATCATATCAAGGCTGTCTCATATTCACCAAGATATCTCGACTAAGGACATTACAGCATGTCAGCCAAGCTGAACAGCATTGAGACATTATTCAGAAGCACACTTATTGCAGCAGACAATGTAACAAACTGAATAACAACCATTGCCTTTATAAACATAAGAGTTTATACATGATACTGAAAGAATCCCAAGGCCTCAAACATTAGCCATAAGGGCATACCCCAACACAAGTCTATTCGGATTATTCTTGCGATAGCAGCATATTACGATTATGAGATCTGGCAAATGGATGTGAAGACTGCTTTCCTTAATGGAAAACTGGATGAGGATGTGTATATGACACAACCTGAAGGTTTCACTAATCCATCAGATCGTCATAAAATATGCAAGTTAAAGAAGTCCATTTATGGACTTAAGCAAGCATCTAGAAGCTGGAATATTCGTTTTGATGAATCAATATGTGAATTTGGTTTCATCAAGAATGAAGACGACCCGTGTGTATATAAGAGGTTTAGTGGGAGCGTGATTACTTTCCTAGTCCTCTACGTCGATGATATCTTAATCATTGGAAACGATATTCCTGAACTGCATGCTGTTAAAGCATGGTTAAGAAAATGTTTCCAGATGAAAGATCTAGGAGAAGCAGCCTATGTATTAGGTGTGAAGATCTACAGAGATAGATCTAAGAGGCTTCTCGGGCTGTGTCAAAGTACTTACATCGATAAAGTCCTGGAGAGATTCCATTTAGAGAATTCTAAAAGAGGATATCTTCCAGTCAGACATGGTCTGAATCTTTCAAAGAGTCAGTGTCCACAAACACAGACTGAGAAAGATGAAATGGACAATACGCCTTATGCTTCGGCTATTGGGTCCATTATGTATGCGATGTTATGTACTCGCCCAGACGTCGCTTACGGGTTAAGCGTGACCAGTCGATTCCAAAGTAATCCAGGTCAGGCGCACTGGATTGCGGTCAAGAACATTTTAAAATATCTTCGGAGGACCAAAGATATGTTCTTGATATATGGAGGTCAGGAAGAACTCAGTATTGAAGGATATACTGACGCTTCGTTCCAATCTGACCAGGATGATTTCTGATCGCAATCAGGCTATATTTTTAGCTTGAATGGTGGAGCAGTGGTATGGAAAAGTTTCAAACAGTCTATCGTTGCTGATTCCACAACAGAAGCCGAGTATGTTGCAGCCTCGGAAGCATCCAAGGAGGCAGTGTGGATTCGTAAGTTCATTCAGGAACTTGGTGTTGTTCCTTCGAGTGCAGATCCTTTGGTTATCTTCTGCGATAACACTGGAGCAATCGCACAAGCAAAGGAACCACGGTCACACCAGAAGTCCAAGCACATACAGAGACGGTTTCACTTGATCCGGGAGATCATTGATCGTGGTGAGATCAAAATCTGCAAGGTTCATACAGATGACAATCTGGCTGACCCGCTTACCAAGCCTCTGGCGCAGCAGAAGCATGAGAAGCACTGTAATAATATGGGTTTGAGATTTCTCAACCATTAGATTAAGTGCAAGTGGGAGATTATTGGGGTATGCCCTTAAGGCTAATGTTTGAGGCCTTGGGATTCTTTCAGTATCATGTATAAACTCTTATGTTTATAAAGGCAATGGTTGTTATTCAGGTTGTTACATTATCTGCTGCAATATGTATACTTCTGAATAATGTCTCAATGCTGTTCAGCTTGGCTGACATGCTGTAATGTCCTTAGTCGAGATATCTTGGTGAACATGAGACAGCCTTGATATGATTGAGACTAATATGTGTTCTAATCTTATAGGATGCTTCGAGCATGGAATAAGATGTAGACTCATGGGTACATTGGATGTACTGGACAGATCCTACTAGGATATTCAATTGCTTGTCACAATGTGAATAATCCTTGTTTGCAACAAGTGGCACATGTCCTCTGACTTGAGATCACTTGTGTTTCTAAATGATGATTGTCATTGTTTTGAGGTAGTTCAATATCATTTGAAATATAATGGTTATAGACTATTTTGGATAATGATCATGAGTCAGGTTAGGACACTAGTGATAGATATAGGATTGCCGTCTCCTTGATTGGAGTGTGATGTTCTAAAGGGGCCCCCCTGAATGAGATGATTGAGAAAGTGTATGGCCATACCCAGGTGACTATGATCATCTGATCTAATCATGCTCATCATATTGGAGTTACAAGCTTGACACGCTTGTCCAATAAGAACATCCAGTGGCAAAGGAAACATGTATGCCTAGTGAAGTGGATTCACACTTGTGCTGTGGTTTGGGTGTAGTCTTGGAAGACTCTTTCCTTCATATCGGGAGACAGTGATGTGTTGCTAGATACCCCTCACTGATCGTGATAACGTAAGTTATCATTACCGACATTTAAAGGAAACCCTTAGGGTCACACAATTTGATGATATGGCTTACTTATGTCAGATCGTGTGGACTGAATTATTTTGGTTCAGTTTAAAGGAGTTTAAACTCTGATTGTAAGTGAGATCTGGTCTGATCATGTTTGATTGATTAGGGCTTGAGATCGGTAAGCTTCGATCGAGAGATTGGATGCTAGATCGGTGAGATCGAGAGCATCGAGAGATGAACGGTTAGATCTTGAACCATTTGGTTTAATGAGATCTGAACCAATGCTGGTTTGATTTGGTCTTTGAACCAAATGCATCTAAACCGAATTGATTTGAACCGGTTCACTTATGTGAACGTATGGTTCAAAGGCAAGAGGAGTTTTCGATGGTTTAAGAGGAGGTTTTAAGTGAACTTAAAAACTTGCTATTTTTAGAAAGGCGTTTTTCTTCCTTTGGTTAATTCCCCAACGTTTTCGAATGTGGGGGTTACTCTCTCGCTCTCTCTCGCTGACTTGTGCTCTTGCGCTCGTCTTGGGTGATCTTCACGCCAAAGGAGAAGGTTCAATCAGCATAGAAGATTCATCTCTTCTCTTCCACACACAAAAGGACACTTGGAGATCCTTGCTAGCACAAGGAGCGACAAGAAGAAAGCTACTTCTCATCTTGTGTGCGCATCTTGTGGAGGAGACCCCTTTCGATCTCTTCTTCCAAGCCGCCATCCAAGCAATGGCTATGGTATGATTCCATCTAAGATCTATGCAATTTTAAGTTGATCATATATGATGTATGCGATCCTTATGAAACCCTAATTCCGCTGCCGAAAAAGAAATTTACATGGCTATGGGTTTCGCCCCCCTCACGAAAGGGGTCCTTCAATATCATTTCCAATGATTAAGATATCATCGACGTAGAGGACTAGGAAAGTAATCACGCTCCCACTAAACCTCTTATATACACACGGGTCATCTTCATTCTTGATGAAACCAAATTCACAGATTGATTCATCAAAACGAATATTCCAGCTTCTAGATGCTTGTTTAAGTCCATAAATGGACTTCTTTAACTTGCATATTTTATGACAATCTGATGGATTAGTGAAACCTTCAGGTTGTGTCATATACACATCCTCATCCAGATTTCCATTAAGGAAAGCGGTCTTCACATCCATCTGCCAGATCTCATAATCGTAATATGCTGCTATTGCGAGAACGATCCGAATAGACTTGAACATAGCTACAGGAGAGAAAGTTTCATCATAATCTATCCCGTAGATTTGTTTGAAACCTTTCGCAACTAGCCTGCCTTTATAGGTAACCACGTTACCATCCATGTCAATCTTCTTCTTGAAGATCCATTTACAGCCTATAGGGATTACTCCCGGAGGCGGATCAACCAAATCCCAGAATTGGTTATCTGACATGGAGTCCATCTCGGCTCGCATAGCTTCAAGCCATCTCGCTGATTCCGGTCCACTGACCGCATCCGCATAAGTGAGGGGTTCATCATGATCAATGATGTAGCCTCCGTCATAGCGCTCAGTAAACTGTGCTTGACTACTTTGTCCTTCTTCTGGATTCTCATCCAGCTTTATTTCTCTCCCACTGGCCTCTTGCAGAAGAAATTCCTTCTCAAGAAAAATAGCCGTTCGAGCAACAAATACTTTGTTCTCTTTGGGATCGTAGAAATAATAACCCTTAGTTTCCTTAGGGTAACCGACAAAGATACATTTCTCAGATCTGCTCTCTAGTTTCCCAGAGGCGAGCTTTTTGACATAAGCCTTGCAACCCCAGATCTTAATAAATGTCAAACTCGGCTGTTTCCCATACCATAACTCATATGGAGTCTTTGAAACTGCCTTGGATGGCACTCGGTTTAGTACCTTTGCAGCTGTTTCCAGTGCAAATCCCCAAAAGGAGTAAGGTAGAGTAGCCTGACTCATCATTGAACGAACCATATCCAATAAGGTTCTGTTCCTCCTCTCAGACACACCATTCCATTGCGGTGTTCCTGGCGGAGTGAGCTGTGAGATAATCCCACACTCCTTCAGATAGTCAGTAAACTCACGACTTAGGTATTCTCCACCTCGATCTGAGCGAAGTGCCTTGATATTTCGGCCTAGCTGATTCTGTACTTCATTTTTGAACTCTTTGAACTTGTCAAAAGATTCACTTTTATGTCTCATTAGATAGACATATCCATACCTACTGAAATCATCAGTAAAGGTAATGAAGTATGAATAGCCACCTCTGGCATGTTTACTAAATGGCCCACACACATCACTGTGTATAAGGTCAAGTAAACTCGAAGCCCTTTGACCTTTGTTAGGAAAAGGAGCCTTCGTCATTTTACCCATTAAACAAGCTTGGCATGTATCAATCTCCTCATAGGAGAATGATCCCAGCAGTCCATGATCATGCAACCGCTTAATGCGTTTCTTGTTAATATGGCCTAAACGACTATGCCATAGCAAGGTGCTATCATCAGCATACTTGGCTTTCTTATTATCAATATTTTGTATAGAACATTCCATGTCCAACATGAATAACCCATTGTTAATTGATCTAGTAGCATAAACAATATTATCATTAGAAATAACACACTTTGAAATATTGCATTCAAAGGAAAACCCTTTCCTGACAAGAGCAGGAATAGAGATAATATTTTTGGTAATGCTTGGTACAAAGTAACAATTGTTTAGTTCTAATACAAGTCCAGATGGTAATGAGATGTGATATTCTCCTACAGCAACAGCAGCAACCCGTGCTCCGTTTCCAACTCGTAGGTCCACCTCATGCTGTCCCACCTGTCTTCTTCTCTTGAGTTCCTATACATTTGAACAAATGTGAACTCCACATGCAGTGTCCAACACCCATGAAATAGAAAAAGAAGATATCATGACTTCAGTCACAAATATACCTGAGCCAGAAGCAATGCTTCCCTTCTTGTCTCCTTGGAGCGCTTTACAGTCCTTTTTCCAGTGACCCAGCTGGCCACAATGGAAACATCTGTATTCCTTCGACCGCTTAACCTTTTGTTTCAGAGCCTTGTTGTAGCTCTTGACAGGGGCTTTGCCCTTCTTCCCCTTCTTCTTGTTCCTGGAAGGAACCATCAAGATAGAGGTTGAAGGCTTTCCCTTTAGAGTCAACTCTGTAGTCAAGAGCATGTTCAGTAACTCTGCCGGGGTACAGTCGATCTTGTTCATATTAAAGTTAATAATGAACGGATCAAAAGAGGCCGGGAGAGACTGAAGAATGATGTCTACAGCAAGCTCCTGATTGACGGTATGTCCCAGTTTCTCTAGAGCCTCTTTGTACCCAATCATCTTGAGTACGTGAGCTCCCACTGGACTCCCTTCAGCCAGTTTGCTCTGAAAGAAAAGCTTAGTCAAATTGTAGCGTTCAGTCCTAGCCTGTGCAGCATACAGCATCTTGAGGTTTGCTATAATCTGTATAGCAGATAGATCCTCATGCTGACGTTGCAGCTCTGGCGTCATAGACGCAAGCATCAGGCAAGCGACATCAATGCTATCATTGACATGCTTTTCATAGGCTTCCCGAACCGCCCTTGCGGCGTTCGCAGTGGGTTGAGGTGGTATAGCCGTCTCGAGGACATACAGTTTCCTCTCTGCCTTAAGAACAATCTTAAGGTGTCCGTACCAGTCTGAGAAGTTTGGCCCAGCAAACTTCTCCCTTTCCAGTAGGGATCGCACATTGAAATTCGTGGTGTTCGTTGCTGCAGTAATCTACAACAATGCAAGAACAGCAAGGTCAGTATCAATGTTTAGAATCAATCCAGGACTTAAGAAAGATTCTTTTCTCACTATTTTATCTGACTGAAAAATCCATTAAACAGTACGGAAGAGTAACGCTCTTTTAGTGAGATGGGATCCAGATTTCATACTTGGTCTCCGCGTCCCGCTCAGGCGAGATAAGATGCACAGAGAGTACAAGCACTAATTTCTGGTAAGCAGTCCCTGCCAATCGCCAACCCGTGCGATTCCCCTTCATCTGGGCAATCCAGCAGACTGTGCCAACTGAGTTGGTACAACACAGTCTCTGATCCCACAGATGGCTGCCTCCATATAGCTCACATATGCTCAGTATGTAGCCTACATGGTCAAGCTGACCCGACCTACTTCCTGGACCACCACGTGCTATGCTGAGCAACGAGAAGCGATAAATCCCTTCTCTGTAACACGCAGGTGTAATCACACACCGTCTGAAGATAGATGGGCGTGCCCACTGAGTGGGTACAACACGGCCCCAACGATAGTCAGAACAGTGAGGTTTCGCGTCAGAAGGCTTACGTGCTTGATATTATAGCGTTGGATTTTAACGGTCTTTTATCTTCTTAACTATCATGCATAACCTATGGCGATAGCAGAAGATTAAATCATGCAATTCTAATTATATAAACAATAAATAGAAAGCATGCTGATCTTATGTGGTAAAAGCCCATTAAGCCTAGGTAAGACCTTAATTCAACTTAAGTCTTCACTTGAGCTCTTCATGGGTCTTTTGCATCTCATCTGGCCCAACCCAGGGCCTAAGCGCCCATTACAGCTCAGGTGCGCCCACCAGGTAAATGCGCCTGTCCCAGAGTCGAACCCTGGACCTCCCAACCTGGTCAAGCCTCAAGCTGCATGCGCCTCTGCCAAGTGTGCTCTGTGCTCTTGTCTGATTAAATTACAATTTAATCTATCTAGACAAGATTGACTCGCAGGTCAATTACACTTTATAAATTAAATAACATGTGATGCGCAGATCACAATAAAAATTAATTTACAATTTAATACCAGGCTCGCAGGCCCCAGCACAGCACACATTAAATTAGGCTGCCCACATAAGATTAAATAAACAAGCATCATGGCATCCAATCAACATGTGATCCATAAACAAAATAAAATTTTCAAAATCCCATTGGAATCAATTTTATTTTTCTTATGTGCCCTACAACCTTACAACGGTCCATTAATAGGGATCCACTCATCATGTCTAGTCAGATCCACTGCCCTTGCATACACCAAGTCCTAACCGACTTGAGTCGACCTAATGGTCAACAATGCATGCGTTGGGCTGAACTACCCTCATGAGTTCTGGCAAGCGGGTGTGACCCCGGGCCTAACTCATGCGTGTTCACAAGTTGTCTCAACCAGACATCGCTACACGCCTGTCTGCAGTCGACCTATAGCCACCTCGTGCTTGCGCACAGGTGCTATCTGGTCAACCCATCTAGGCTGTCAGATAGTCTGATCAGACTGGTTGGATCTAGACTCGACTGTGACTTCAACCCTACTAACCCGTCTAAGGACTTATAGCAGGCGCTTAGATCTAAGTGAGCCGCGCAAGTTAAGTTTTGATTGATAAAACAAAAATACAACATTGCGCCAACATCATACATGCGCCACCATGAATAAAACAAGCATCTAATGTTTAACATGTTATATTCGCATGATGATTAGATCTACACACGCAAACATGGATCACAAGTAGTAACATGAAGCAATCAAATGAACACATATAGAACCGCATGCTCTGATACCAATTGAAAGTCCCCTAAAACAAGGGGGCGAAACCCTAATAGTAGGCGCATATAAAAATTTTTGAGCGGAAGCAAGGGTTTCCTAGATCGATTTATATGTCATATGATCAACTTTCAATACCTTGCAATGTAGATAGATCTAGAAGAAAGATCATACCATTGCCATCGCTTGGATGGTGCCTTGGAAGCAAAGATCGAAAGGGGTCTTCTCCAAAGGTAGCGCACACAAGGTGAAGATGACTTGCTCCTTTGAGTCCTTTGTGCTAGCAAAGTTCTTCAAAGTATCCTTGATCGCTTGAAGGGAATTGAGATGAGACTTTGCTTGTCGAAATTTCTCCAAGGCGTGAAGTCTTTTTGCCACACGAGAGAGAGGGCGTCGAGAGAGAAGAACTTCGGCTTAAGGCGTTGAGGCGTTCAACAAGAAGTGGCGTTACATGCTTTCTAAAAATAGAAATACATGAAGCCATGCGCCCACTCAATGAAACCGCCAAAACGCCTACATGCTTTAAACCAAGCGTTCACTCATGTGAACCGGTTCAAGCCAATTCAATCCAATTGCATTTGGTTCAAAGTCCAAACCAAATCAGCCCAAGCCATGATCTAGATCACATTGAACCAAATGGTTCAAGATCTAACCGTTCATCTCTTGATGCTCCTGATCTCACCGATCTAGCAACAATTCTCTCGATCGAAGCTTACCGATCTCAAGCCCAAATCAATCAAACATGATCAGACCAGATCTCACTTACAATCAGAGATTAAATCCCTTTAAACTGAACCAAAACAATTCAGTCCACACGATCTGACTTAAGTAAGCCATATCATCAAATTGTGCGACCCTAAGGGTTTCCTTTAAATGTCGGTAACGATAACTTACGTTATCACGATCAGTGAGGGGTATCTAGCAACACATCACTGTCTCCCGATATAAAGGAAAGAGTCTTCCAAGACTACACCCAAACCACAGCACAAGTGTGAATCCACTTCACTAGGCATACTTGATTCCTTTGCCACTGGATGTTCTTATTGGACAAGCGTGTCAAGCCTGTAACTCCAATATGATGAGAATGATTAGATCAGATGAACATAGTCATCTGGGTATGGCCATACACTTTCTCAATCATCTCATCCAGGGGGGCCCCTTTAGAACATCACACTCCTATTAAGGAGACGGGAATCCTATATCTATCACTAGTGTCCTAACCTGACTCATGATCATTATCCAAGATAGTCTATAACCATTATGTTTCAAATGATATTGAACTACCTCAAAACAATGACAATCAACATTTAGAAACACAAGTGATCTCAAGTCAGAGGACATATGCCACTTGTTTGCATACAAGGATTATTCACATTGTAACAAGCAATTGAATATCCTAGTAGGGTCTGTCCAGTACATCCAATGTACCTATGAGTCTACATCTTATTCCATGCTCGAAGCATCCTATAAGATTAGAACACATATTAGTCTCAATCATATCTAGGCTGTCTCATGTTCACCAAGATATCTCGACTAAGGACTTAACTGCATGTCAGCCAAGCTGAACAGCATTGAGACATTATTCAGAAGTATACATATGACAGCAGATGATGTAACAACCTGAATAACAACCATTGCCTTTATAAACATTAGAGTTTATACATGATACTGATACAATCCCGAGGCCTCAAACATTAGCCTTAAGGGCATACCCCAACAACCCCGACACAGCCAGACCGTGCACCCCCTTACGGTTGTGACACTGTTGCCTGCAGACGTAAACACCGAGCACGGGCGTGCTCCTAGTCACGGGTAAGTCGTGCTCAGTTCTGTGGATTTCAGCAACTCCCATCACGGTCGTGCCCGGCTCTGTGGAATTCAGCCACACCGAACACGGGCGTGCTCCTGGTCACGGGCAAGCCGTGCCCGGCTCTATGGATTTCGGCCACACCGAACACGGGCGTGCTCCTGGTCACGGGCAAGCCATGCTCACCATCACGGCCAGGCCGTGTTCGCCCCTGAAGATCAAATCGAGCCCCGACGACCCCAGTTCGACGTGCACCACCCTCCCTATCATATTGCTCCACCCCATGGCGACCCAAAGGAGCCCAACAAGGTGGAAATCCAGTGATCCCAACGCCAAAGTAAACCCTCGGACCGTTTCTTGGGTGCCATTAGCCCTCTCTCCATCCATACCGAAGTGGCGCAGCCCAAGGGCACTACGAGCCAATCCCCTGAAGACCCAAAGCCAAGTGGGCCGCTTAATCTGATTAGCAACACGGCCCAAGACCGAGCCGCGATGGTGGTGACCCAGCCCACAACATCGAAGTTCTGCTGTTTTGTCGCCAAGTGCTCTGAGCGCGTCTAGACCGCCCCCGTACGAAGACGTAGGATCGCGCTACCAGCTTCGAAGAATATTAGGTAGTAGTTTGTTAATTTTCGTCTTGTAGTTGCAACTTGACCACTTTTGTGGCCTGCAAGAGTTGGTAGGTGGTTAAAGTAGAGTGTCTCTTGTGTATTTTGTTTGTTCCCTCCCCTCTTATTCTATAAAAGAGGAGGTAGGGCTAGTGTGCTGCTTAGTTCTCCTAGAGGTAGGGATCTCCTGGTGACCTAGAGTGACCTTCTAGCTTGTGTGGAAGGTGAAGTTGCTTCACCTATGGAGTTGTAAGAGTCGGCGACCGGTGTCTCGACTCGGCTTAGTTTCTAGCATTATAAGAAGTAAATCCCACCCACCGGTGGGTCAGGTTCGCCTGTTTTCTATTTTCTTGCTTTGATACCGAGTTGGCTTTCTCCTTTCTCCTTCACCCACGGCTGTCCGTCCATCAGAGGCATGGTATCTCTTGTTCTTGGTTTGTTTCAGCTGCGTAGACGCGCGAGCTGAACCCCGCAAAGCCGCAATCCCCCAACGCAGGCTAAGCTTAAAACGCTCTAAGAGAGCTGCAGGAATTCGCTAAAATTGCTACGAGGTTAGTGCGCTGTATTACTTAGTTGGGTGTCATTCTCTTCATTCGCATTTGTGTTGCCCTAATCGAACTCGTCGCTATTTTCGTCATGCTTTCTACCGGTTTCCCTGCATTTTTTTGACGCGTTTCTCTTCCCTCATCTCACGACCCTCTCCCATTTTATCGAGCATTGTGTACAACCCTAGAGTACGGCTTAAAGATTCCCTCACCTATTAGGCGCTTCATCAGACACACTTGTCCAATCATATATCAGTTTGGCAAAGAGACTGTAATGCATCTGTACCTATTTGCGATGATGGGGATGTCGACGTCGATATCCATTCCATGACTTCGGTTACAGCAATGCACTGCTAGGTGCCACTCACTGCTTAGGGTGACCTTAGGTCAGCACTGCCAACGTCAGAGGAACCTACAGGATCGCACACCTTGATACTCAAGTTCTCATATTGATGGGAAGCCTTATGATCCAGTTATTGGATAGCTCGGATCTATTTGGGAGATTTCATCAGCGCTAATGGGCCTGATGAGATGGAAGAGAGTTATTGGAGCCAAACTCCATTTTTGGCAGGTTGACCTGAAATTGACCATGGTTGGTCACATTTGAATTAGGGTTGCATTGGATTAGATTCAATGGCTTAATCAACATGTGCAATGAAGTTTGGGCTAGCTCATTATCCAATGAGGCCTAATAACAAGTTGTCATGAAGTGAGAATTGGGCTTAAGGGCATAATGGGGAGAAATCTCTCCCCATTGGTGCCTATGGGCATAATGGGGAGGAGTTGGCGCAATTTGCTTCATAAGGGAGCAATTGGCGCTTCCCCTTTGATTCTTGGGGCTGATATGGCTTGATGAACTTCTATAGAAGGTCTTAGGCACATATGGAAGAGGGGATGAGGTTTATGGTAAAGTCTTAGACTTTCCTTACCTCAAACCCTAACCCTAGCCGATTATGTCTTCATGAGATGCGCCAAAAACCCTTATGTTGTCACGCCCTTTACTTCTATATATCTAATGATATGCAAGAGGCCTAGGTAGGCATTCAATTGGCGTGAACCACCAAAGGGGCGAGAGCATAGAGGTCTTGGCGCATCTTCTTCCAAAGCCGCAACTTCTTCTCCATCTTCTCTTCTTAGCGCAAGATTGGAAGAACACTCATGGCAGCTTTATCTCCATTAGAGCCGCAAGCCTTCCTCTTCATCTCCTCTCGGTGCTAGAGGGCTAAGGCTTGGCGGCATTCTTCTTCTACTTTTCACATTGGCGCAACTTCTCCTGGAGGTGGCGCAAGTGAAGTAGAAGGTCTCCAAAGGCTTGGATTTTCTTCCCGAGGCTAGCACCGGGTGCAGAAGAAGAGGACACGAGGCATCCGTGTGTGTGAGACTGTAGAGGGTGCACGCTTGGGCACCTACCTCGACATCGGCCTCCTCTTACTCTAGGTACTTTCTCCTCTCATCGTGTCGACCCCCTCACAAGACGATTTTCACTGGTTTTCGACCGGTTTGTTTCAGGGATATGCTTCCGCTGTGCAATTATATTGTATAAAAATTTATAAATATCTTCGGGGTTTCCTAACAGGGCACTAGTCTACCATCTCCCCAAGTGGGAGAATGGACGTCATATATGAAATATTATTATTGTCATAAGACTGTATATAGTTCATATAATCTTTTTATCTTTTAAACAAATTGACTGTGTTGTTTTTGGTCCAATATTAAATGGGTAAAAATAATATTCTTCTATTAAATTATGGCGAATGTTAACTACCAATTTGAAAATCCGAAGTTTCTTTTTTTCTTCTCCAGCGCCCTCACACGTTTACACACTCTCAACATACAACCGCCCATCAATTTCTGTATTATCTCAAATTTTGCAAAGATCCTCAATGCTTGGTACAACGATTGATAGTAAGTGTGTTTGTATGGTATTTCACATATGAAGGTGTAATACTCGTGCTTTCAAAAAATCAATCAAGACATGAAAACGAAGATGAGTTTTGTGCAACTATCGAAGTAGTGCGGAGTCCATGAATACCCAAGCTAGCATCCTAGATGTCTTTGTGATAATTATAAATATATGCACATATATTTATATACATATATGTATATACATATATATATATAGAGAGAGAGAGAACCGGCGCACATCACCATCTTTAATTTGCGCCACCAACCTCGTATAGTTGTAATCAACATTTGCAGAGTCCTTTATCATTTGAATGATATCTCCTTCTACTTGAGTCAAGTTATGACAGAATGTCAAGAAATTGACTCTACTCAAAATATCTGGTACCTGATGGAATTGCCCTGGCTTATGCTCCCAAGTGAAGTCATACTCGGCTAGCAATTCTTGCCATCTGGCTTGCTTGGCTGATAACTTTTTCTGAGTCAAGAAAAATGTATTAACAACGTTATTAGTGTTTACAATAAACTTACTACCAAGCAGGTACACTCTCCAAACTTTCAAGTAGTGAATCACAGCCAATATTTCTTTCTCATGTGCCGAATAATTGATCTCTGCAGGCTTTAGAAGGTTATGCTTAGGGTTTGTCCATATGTATGGTGGACTTAGTTCTGTTGCATAGTGTGCACCGCGCATATGTCTGGTGCGTTGGTATTGTATTGTGCAAATCTTGCGTAGGGCGCTACCCGTGGTGTGCAAAGTGGTTGGGGGCATGCGCCTAACTCAACCCGCCATCTAGGGTCATTGCATTATTCGGCCAAGGCACAGTTGAAGACTTATTGTGTGCTCCAGGGCGCGGGGATCAGGGATTTCCATCCGGGGCATAGAAGACACGCACACATTTCTGTTTGGCACGTTGTGACACGGGGTGTACTCAGGCGGCAGTGATTGTGTAACCAGGGGATCCGCGGGGGCATAGTCAAGCTGTCGGGGGTATAGTGTTTTGATTGGGGCGCATAGCACCGGGTGCACGGTGAGTTTACACATTTGGTGTTTCGCTGTGTAACTTTGTGTAAGCGGGAGGCTGACGGGTCGAGGACTCATGCCATCACTCCACTGGTTTTCTCATTGCAGAAAATTGGGGTGTGATAGTTATATATATATATATATATATATATATATATATATATATATATATATATATATATATATATATAATATATAATATACGTATTATCTTGTATGGCATCTTTGGTTTTTTTAATAAATTTTAAAATTGTTAATTAATTTAGAATATATGTCACCTCTAAAAATAATTTATTTTTTATTTTACAAGGGAATACAAAATAATATTTAACGAATAAAGGCGAAATACTACATTCATGAAAAGAATATCCAATAAAAATATTATCAACTTGAAGTTTCAAAAGAATGCATTTTAGTCCCACATAGTGCAAATGACTATCAAATAAGACGTTGGACTTGTACAAGAATGAAAGATTGTGCACCGTTATGACATACTTACCTGGACGGGGTCTTTGGGCGATCATGGAGCCCCAAGGCCTAGGTTAGTGGCCTCCATTGCACTTGGGAGGGGCACTGGTCTACCATCTCCCCAAGTGGGAGATTGGACGTCATAATTTGTGGTAGATGGGGATTCGCGTTCGCGCGGCCCCAGCTAGTATCATATATGAATTATTATTATCATCATAAGACTATATATAGTTCATATAATCTTTTTATCTTTTAAAGAAATTGACTGTGTTGATTTTGGTCCAATATTAAATGGGTAAAAAAATATTCTTCTATTAAATTATGGCGAATGTTAACTATTGATTTGATAATTTGAAGTTTCTTTTCTTCTTCTACAGCGCCATCACACGTTTACACACTCTCAACATACAACCGCCCATCAATTTGTGTATTTTCTCAAATTTTGCAAAGATCCTCAATGCTTGGTACAATGATTGAAGTAAGTGTGTTTGTATGGTATTTCACGTATGAAGGTATAATACTCGTGCATTCAAAAAAATCAATCAAGACATGAAGACGAAGATGAGTTTTTTGCAATTGTCGAACTAGTGTAGTGTCCTAGATGTCTATGTGATAATTATAAATGAGCATTCTATGGTGAATAATCTAATGCCGTGATAATAAAGAACAAAAATAATTAGCAAGTTCATAGGTAAAGGCTATGAGTTGTATAGTTATCGATCTAAAAAATGATGGCACCACCTTTTTTAATCTCTCTCTCTATATAATAAACGTATTATCTTGTATGGCATCTTTTGTTTTTTGAATAAATTTTAAAATTGTTAATTAATTTAGAATACTTCCTATCTGCATTTTACAAGAGAATACAAAATAATATTTAACGAATAAAGGAGAAATACTACATTCATGAAAAGAATACCCAATAAAAATATTATCAACTTGAAGTTTCAAAAGAATGCATTTTAGTCCCACATAGTGCAAATAACTACCAAATAGGATATTAGACTTGTACAAGAATGAAAGATTGTGCACCGTTTAGATATACTTACCTGGACGGGTCTTTGCGCAATCATGGGGCCCCAAGGCCTAGGTTAGTGGCCTCCATTGCACTTGGGAGGGGCACTGATCTACCATCTCCCCAAGTCGGAGAGTGGACATCAAAATTTGTCGTTGATGGGGATTCACGTTCGTGAGGCCCTGGCTAGTGTCATATATGAAATTTTATTATCATCATAAGACTATATATAGTTCATATATTCTTCGTATCTTTTAAACAAATTGACTATGTTGTTTTTGGTCCATTATTAAATGGGTAAAAAAATATACTTCTCTTAAATTATGGCAAATGTTAACTATCGATTTGAAAATTCAAAGTTTCTTTTTTTCTTCTCCAGCACCCTCACACGTTTACACACTCTCAACATACAACCGCCCATCAATTTGTGTGTTATCTCAAATTTTGCAAAGATCTTTAATGCTTGGTACAACGATTGATAGTAAGTGTGTTTGTATGGTATTTCACGTATGCAGGCATAATACTCATGCTTTCAAAAAATCAATCAAGACATGAAAACGAAGATGAGTTTTGTGCAATTGTCGAGGTAGTGCGAAGTCCATGAATACCCAAGCTAGCATCCTAGATGTCTGTGTGATAATTAAAAATGAGCATTCTGTAGTGAATAATCTAATGTCGTGATAATAAAGAGCAAAATTAAGTAGCAATTTTGTAGGCAACGGCCATGAATCGTATAGTTATTGATCTAAAAAAATATGGCACCACCTTTTTTTAATCAATATATGTACATAATATACATATTATCTAGTATGGCATCTTTTGTTTTTTGAATAAATTTTAAAATCATTAAATAATTTAGAATACTTGCTACCTGTAAAAATAATTTATTTTTTATTTTACAAGAGAATACAAAATAATATTTAATGAATAAAGGAGAAATACAACATTCATGAAAAGAATATCAAATAAAAATATTATCAACTTGAAGTGTCAAAAGAATGCATTTTAGTCCCACATAGTGCAAATGACTACCAAATAGGACGTTGGACTTGTACAAGAAAGAAAGATTGTGCACCGTTTAGACCTACTTACCTGGACGGGGTCCTTGGGCGACCATGGTGGCCGAAGGCCAAGGTTAGTGGTCTCCATTGCACTTCGGAGGGGCACTGGTTTACCATCTCCCCAAGTGGGAGAGTGGACGTCATAATTCTTGATAGATGGGGATTTGCATTCGTGCCGCCCAAACTTGTGTCATATATCAAATTTTATTATCATCATAAGACTATATATAGTTCATATAATCTATATATCTTTTAAACAAATTGATTATGTTCTTTTTGGTCCAATATTAAATGGGTAAACAAATATACTTCTATTAAATTGTGGCAAATGTTAACTATCGATTTGAAAATTCAAAGTTTCTTTTCTTTTTTTCTTCTCTAGCACCCTCACACGTTTACACACTCCCAACATACAACCGCCCATCAATTTGTGTAATATCTCAAACTTTGCAAAGATCCTCAATGCTTGGTACAATGATTGATAGTAAGTGTGTAATTGTATGGTATTACACATATGCAGGCATAATACTCAGTGCTTTCAAAAAATCTATCAAGACATGAAAACGAAGAAGAGTTTTGTGCAATTGTCGAAGTAGTTCGGAGTCCATGAATACCCAAGCTGGCATCCTAGATGTCTGTCTGATAAATATAAATGAGCATTCTATAGTGAATAATCTAATGCCGTGATAATAAAGAACAAAATTAATTAGCAAGTTCGTATGTAATTGCTATGAGCCATATAGTTATTGATATAAAAAAAAGATGGCACCACCTTCTTTTTAATCAATATATATATACAATATGCATATTATCTTGTATGTCATCTTTTGTTTTTTTGAATAGATTTTAAAATCGTTAATTAAATTAGATTACTTACTACATGTAAAAATAATGTATTTTTCATTTTACAAGAGAATACAAAATAATATTTAACGAATAAAGAAGAATTACTACAATCATGAAAAGAATATCCAATAAAAATATTATCAACTTGAAGTTTGAATGTATTTTAGTCCCACAGAGTGCAAATGACTACCAAACAGGACGTTACACTTGTACAAGAATGAAATATTTTTCTTCTCCAGCACCCTCACACGTTTACACACTCTCAACAAACAACTGCCCATCAATTTGTGTATTATCTGAAATTTTGCAAAGATCTTCAATGCTTGGTACAATGATTGAAAGTAAGTGTCTTTGCATGATATTTCACGTATGCAGGCACAATACTCGTGCTTTCAAAAAATCAATCAAGACATGAAAACGAAGATGAGCTTTGTGCAATTGTCAAAGTTGTGCGGAGTCCATGAATGCCCAAGCTGGCATCCTAGATATCTGTGTGTTAATTATAAATGAGCATTATATAGTGAATAATCTAATGCCATGATAATAAAGAACAAATTTAATTAGCAAGTTCGTATGTAATGGCTATGAGTCGTATAGTGATTGATCTTAAAAAAGATGGCACCACCTTTTTTTGATCAATATATATACCTAATATACATATTATCTAGAACGACATCTTTTGTTTTTTGAATAAATTTTATAATCATTAATTAATTTATAATACTTGTTATGAGTAAAAATAATTTATTTTTCATTTTAGAGGAGAATACAAAATAATATTTAACGAATAAATGAGAAATATAACATTCATTAAAAGTATATCCAATAAAAATATTATCAACTTGAAGTTTCAATAGAATGCATTTTAGTCCCACATAGTGCAAATAACTACCAAAGAGGATGTTAGACTTGTGCAAGAGTGAAAGATTGTGCACAGTTTAGACATACTTATCTGGACGGGGTCTTTGGGCGATCATGGAAGCCCAAGGCCTAGGTTAGTGGCCCAAGGCCTAGGTTAGTGGCCTCCATTGCACCTGGGAGGGGCACGGGTCTACCATTTCCCCAAGTGGTAGCGTGGATGTCATAATTTGTGGTAGATGGGGATTCATGTTCGTGCGGCCCCGGATAGTGTCATATATGAAATATTATTGTTATCAGAAGACTATATATAATTCATATAATCTTTTTATCTTTTAAACAAATTGACTGTGTTGTTTTTGCTCCAATATTAATTGGGTAAAAAAATATTCCTCTATTAAATTATGGCAATAGTTAAGTATCGATTTGAAAATTCGAAGTTTCTTTTTTTCTACTTCAGCAACCTCACACATTTACTGATGGGGAGGCCAAGCATGCAACATTCAAACAACGCGCTTCGAAAATATTTTGCTAGTTAAGTATAGCTTAATAAACCCCTTGTGCTAACGTAGTTTGAAAATAGCTTGTTTTAGCAAGTAATAGTGAAAACCGAAACTACTTAACAAGAGAATCCTAACATGCGCTTCTAGGCAAGATGAAACTTTGACAAGACTTAAACATGCGGTTCTACAACATCAATAGATCTAGACATGCAATTCTATCATAAGAAGTAGAGCTACTCTAAGGGAGGAACTCACCTTGCACCCTTTGAGAATAGAAAGGGTGACCTTCCCGTTCTTCACCGGTCCAATGGTGGAAACTCACGAAGTAGGGCCCTATGAGCTTACATACATGGCATTGCAGCATCCCACACATGCGTGGGTGAATTGGAAAGAATATTAAGAGGCCATTCACATAAGAACATTCAAGGGGGAGTCTAGACCCCAAATTCCCTTGCTAACACATTTTGGGGCTAACTAACTAAGAGGGGAGGATGGGGGGGTGCGTTGGTATATCCTCCTTGATCTTGCGCCACCTATAAAGATATTATATGAGTGTAGATGGATGCTCAAACTCGTCAAAGAAGATATCAACCAAGAAATGGGAACTTAGCTAGAGTATGGGATGACTTGTTCTCGACAAGTTGCTTGAAGCACCATCTTGAGTCATGGTTGCAACCAACTCCTTCTTGGGATTGAGACTTCTTCAAGGCTGATAGGGGCAGTGGGGTGAGCTCTTGATCTCAGAACATGCGCTGGTGGTGGAGGCTTGAGGAAGTGAGGAAGCAGGGAACTCTCGGCAAGGTGTGGAAGAGGGGAAGGGGGAAGGTGACACACACCAATAGAAGACAAACTTCTGAAATTTGAAAATGCTTTCAACACTAACTGATGACTTTACAAGAGGAATACATCATATAAGGGGCTGTCAACGGTTGCCTCCCTTCCCTAAGCACATGACAAACTGAATGACAAGAGCAGGTTGCGTTTCCTTCCCTAAGTACATGTCACATTGAGTGAACAAGGGCAGGTTGCAGGCGGTTGAAGGGGCTGAAGGAGTTGTCACTCTTCAGCTGATGTGTGCAGCTTCTAGAAGTAGGAAACTCTGCATTGCTGGTGGCGTGCAGACCTCTTCTTGGCAGTGGTGGTTGGCGACTGATGGGCTAAAAAAGGGAGCTGTCATTCTGCAGGAAATGGAGACAGCTTCTTGAGGCTGAAATTCTGCAAAGCTGCTGGCGCATGATGGCTGTAAGGGGCTGCAAAAGCTGGTGGCTGGCGCATGTTGACTTTAGGGGCTGCAACAGCAGGTGAGGGAATGGTCTTGTCCATCTTTGCTTCAAAGGGGAAGGGGCGGTTGGAGGTAGAGACAAATCCCCATGGCTGCCAACTAGGATGGTGGAGTGTTGGGTACTTGTGGTGATGCTCCTTTGAGTTGGATGGGCTGGTTCTCACATGAGATGGGCTCATGGGCTCATGGCATCTCTTGGAGTTATCTTGACTTGATTTTGACTTGCATCCCAAAATGGAGTTGACCTATACTATTACATCAATTTCATGCACTAACCTACCATACATAAGTGGCGGATCCTAGGGATGTAACTACATGGTGTAATTGTTGGGTGGATCTAACCTACCATATGATGCAAGTTATGCTAGGAGATCTAACTTAAAGGATGCATGCAATGCAAGGAATGAAAATCTAACTTAAAGATGCATGCAATGCAAGAGATGGGAATAACTTAAAGGATGCATGCAATGCAAGGAATGAAAATCTAACTTAAAGATGCATGCAATGCAAGAGATGGAAATTTAGGTGCCCTAGCTAGGGTAACCTTAAACTCCATTTGTATTTCCGTGGGTCATGTTGCCTCCCCACATCAGCTCTCCCCGGGTGAGAAAAATTCTTCTCCGAAGAATTGTCCTTATCCATGAGGAGCTTTGAAGTAGTAAGGGTGAGTTCTTCCTCGGGGAGCCAACCCTCTTCACCATGGTCATATCCAACTAAGTAGAGTAACTCTACCTTATCGCGGGTGAAATGGGTTTGGTCCTCAAGGATGGACTCAATCATATGCTCACAAGTGGGGTCATAGTATGGGGTGGAATGATGCTTATGCAATATGAAGTCATCCACATCAAAAGTGATGGGGGTCCAAAAATCAGTGTCAACAGCATCACAGCAATCAATCTCTTCATCCCAATCTTCATGCTCCTTAAATTCAGGGTCTCCTACACAGAATGTCCTTTCTCGGCCATATTCATTAGTATGTTTGTGGTATACAGGCCTACTAAAAGATTCAGGTATAACAAAATCAAAGTGTTCAAGTTCTGGGAGGGAAAGCAAATCATTATTCAATTGAATTTTCTTTAACCCTGGAGTACTAAGGCCAGACTCAAGGTCTAAAGGAGAGATGGGTGATGTTGCCAACTCAGACAAGTTAGGTTCTAAATCATATCCTAGCATGGGAAACTCAAGAGGATCTAAAGTATATTCTACTTCATATTCAGGTGAGCTAATGTCTAACTCAAGAAGGGTGAGGGGCGCCTCTAGGATTGGACTTCCTAAGGAAAAAAGAAATGGCTCTCCCATATCTGGAGTAAGATCCTCGAAGCTAAACTGGGGGGGCTCTATCATGTCATAAGGAGAAGGTTGATATAGGTCAGTCCCTATGGGGTCAACTTGAGTAGGGTCATTCCTAGAGTCTTGGGTTATAAGCCCATGTTCAATTGGCCCTAAATGTGGCTTAGGAGTGTGGGTGGCAAGACCTAAGAGATATGTTTCATGGGTCATTGGATCAAAGGTCAAGTCTTCTAGGCCTTGAAGTTGAGGTTCTCCTAATGCTTGGGACTTAGGATCTTGGTCAATGAGAAAAGGATCTAGCATGGGTTCCATCTTAGGCAAAGTAAGGGATCCTAACTCATGTGGGTTGAGATCTAAAGGTGAAGGATCCTCTATGTGTAAAAGTTTGGGCTCTAGGGGTGGGCTTAGGCCTAACTTGGAAAGTTTAGTGCTAGATGGCTCAAAAGTGGTCAAAGAAGGGCCTAGACAAGATGGTATGTCTACCTTAATCTCTAAATATGGTTGAGTAAGATATTTAGGCAGATCATCCATAGAGAAAGGTTCAAACTTAGGTTGAGTCAAGCCTAAAGTGTGATGGTCCTCTAATTGAAGGTGTTGGATTTCTAAAGTGTCTAGAGGCTCACCTAAACTTTCACTAAGGTCAAGTGGCTTGGAACCTAAGTGTTCACAACCTATTGAAGAGTTCTCTAAAGTTTTTCTTATGTCATGAAGAGTAGGTTCACATGGTTCAAGCACTTGATCTAAACATGGGAGCCCTAAAGGGTGAGGCAAACTAGTCTCATAGGTCACTAAGGGTAGGATAGCTTCCACTAAGTCTAGCCTAATATGATTGGGTTCAAGTTCTTCCATAGGCTTAGGTGAGATTGTTCTTAAAGGTGTGGACTTAGTATGACCTATGTGGATGTCAAGAGAGTTTTCCTTAAGTTGGTTGAGTTCTTGTTTGGGTTTTATGGACAACATGATTTGACATGGAGGTAAGTCTTCAATGGGTTCCCTAGACTTGATTTGAGATTGGCTTTGGGAGGGTAGCTTTGGTTCTAAGGCTTGATTGAGCTCCATGGTTTGATTGACTACCTTAGGGGCTTTGGGTCTTGGATGGTCAATTTTCCTTTTATAAAATCTCTTAAGATTTTGCTCCACCTCACTAGCTATTTGAAAAGCATCTTCTATTGTGTATATGGGGTAGTAGGTGAGACCTCTTTTAATCTCAAAGCTAAGACCATCTCTAAACCGGTTAAGCATAACCCTAGGAGCTTCTCTAGTACTATGGTAGAGGGTTTTGAACTTTAGTATATATTCAGCTACATTCATGTTCTCTTGGGTAAGCAATTTTTCATTGAGAGATGTAGGGTCATTGAGAGATGTAGGGTCATATATTTCTTTTATCATGTCATCCCATCTCTTGATGGGTTGTCTATTGCCTCTTAGGGGATTGAATCTAGTAGTCATTTTCGAAATGAGTAAGGTTTTGAAAATAAACCCTAAGGTGATAAATATAGCTAGTCAAATTCTTTCAAGCACCTAGGTCCAAAATCGCCTTAGTAGTAGGAAAATAAAGTTTTGGTCTTATAAAATCCTACTCTAAGAGCCTAAGCTCTGATACCAAGATGATGGGGAGGCCAAGCATGCAACATTCAAACAACGCGCTTCGAAAATATTTTGCTAGTTAAGTATAGCTTAATAAACCCCTTGTGCTAACGTAGTTTGAAAATAGCTTGTTTTAGCAAGTAATAGTGAAAACCGAAACTACTTAACAAGAGAATCCTAACATGCGCTTCTAGGCAAGATGAAACTTTGACAAGACTTAAACATGCGGTTCTACAACATCAATAGATCTAGACATGCAATTCTATCATAAGAAGTAGAGCTACTCTAAGGGAGGAACTCACCTTGCACCCTTTGAGAATAGAAAGGGTGACCTTCCCGTTCTTCACCGGTCCAATGGTGGAAACTCACGAAGTAGGGCCCTATGAGCTTACATACATGGCATTGCAGCATCCCACACATGCGTGGGTGAATTGGAAAGAATATTAAGAGGCCATTCACATAAGAACATTCAAGGGGGAGTCTAGACCCCAAATTCCCTTGCTAACACATTTTGGGGCTAACTAACTAAGAGGGGAGGATGGGGGGGTGCGTTGGTATATCCTCCTTGATCTTGCGCCACCTATAAAGATATTATATGAGTGTAGATGGATGCTCAAACTCGTCAAAGAAGATATCAACCAAGAAATGGGAACTTAGCTAGAGTATGGGATGACTTGTTCTCGACAAGTTGCTTGAAGCACCATCTTGAGTCATGGTTGCAACCAACTCCTTCTTGGGATTGAGACTTCTTCAAGGCTGATAGGGGCAGTGGGGTGAGCTCTTGATCTCAGAACATGCGCTGGTGGTGGAGGCTTGAGGAAGTGAGGAAGCAGGGAACTCTCGGCAAGGTGTGGAAGAGGGGAAGGGGGAAGGTGACACACACCAATAGAAGACAAACTTCTGAAATTTGAAAATGCTTTCAACACTAACTGATGACTTTACAAGAGGAATACATCATATAAGGGGCTGTCAACGGTTGCCTCCCTTCCCTAAGCACATGACAAACTGAATGACAAGAGCAGGTTGCGTTTCCTTCCCTAAGTACATGTCACATTGAGTGAACAAGGGCAGGTTGCAGGCGGTTGAAGGGGCTGAAGGAGTTGTCACTCTTCAGCTGATGTGTGCAGCTTCTAGAAGTAGGAAACTCTGCATTGCTGGTGGCGTGCAGACCTCTTCTTGGCAGTGGTGGTTGGCGACTGATGGGCTAAAAAAGGGAGCTGTCATTCTGCAGGAAATGGAGACAGCTTCTTGAGGCTGAAATTCTGCAAAGCTGCTGGCGCATGATGGCTGTAAGGGGCTGCAAAAGCTGGTGGCTGGCGCATGTTGACTTTAGGGGCTGCAACAGCAGGTGAGGGAATGGTCTTGTCCATCTTTGCTTCAAAGGGGAAGGGGCGGTTGGAGGTAGAGACAAATCCCCATGGCTGCCAACTAGGATGGTGGAGTGTTGGGTACTTGTGGTGATGCTCCTTTGAGTTGGATGGGCTGGTTCTCACATGAGATGGGCTCATGGGCTCATGGCATCTCTTGGAGTTATCTTGACTTGATTTTGACTTGCATCCCAAAATGGAGTTGACCTATACTATTACATCAATTTCATGCACTAACCTACCATACATAAGTGGCGGATCCTAGGGATGTAACTACATGGTGTAATTGTTGGGTGGATCTAACCTACCATATGATGCAAGTTATGCTAGGAGATCTAACTTAAAGGATGCATGCAATGCAAGGAATGAAAATCTAACTTAAAGATGCATGCAATGCAAGAGATGGGAATAACTTAAAGGATGCATGCAATGCAAGGAATGAAAATCTAACTTAAAGATGCATGCAATGCAAGAGATGGAAATTTAGGTGCCCTAGCTAGGGTAACCTTAAACTCCATTTGTATTTCCGTGGGTCATGTTGCCTCCCCACATCATTTACGCACTCTCAACATACAACCGCCGGTCAATTAGTGTATTATCTCAAACTTTGCAAAGATCTTCAATGCTTGATACAACAATTGATAGTAAGTGTGTTTGTATGGTATTTCACGTATGCAAGCATAATACTCATGCTTTCAAAAAATCAATCAAGACATGAAAACGAAGATGAGCTTTGTGCAATTGTCAAAGTAGTGCGGAGTGCATGAATACACAAGCTAGCATCCTAGATGTCTGTGTGTTAATTATGTTAGTGTTTATGCCCTGCAGACCAATGTATAAATATGGTCCGGCATTATTTGAATGTACTTTGATAGAATTGATATAATTGATAAAGGCATGGTCGTTATTATGCACATTGCTTTACCTGCGTTGATGTATTGAATTGTATAAATAATGTCCCAGGAGTTTGGTTGGATCCATTCTCATAGTGAACCCCAGTCAAGGTGCCTTAGCCGATAAGGGACAGCTTTGGTGCATGTGAGACTGGTGTATGGGCTGGTTAGGTGCGGGGCATAGTAATGCAGACATGCAGGTGCTTCAGCATTGGTTGCACTGGAGTGACCCATGTGAGGATTGACTTGTCTAGTCAACAGGTCAATCTCACATGCAAGAGGTTTGCATTGATCCTTAGACTTGAGGCATTCACATCTAGATGTGATGATGGATGTGTTTTGATACAGTCTTACATCTCTCTGCAATTTGGTGATCAAAACGACTATCATTGGGCACATCATAAGTCATATGGAGATATGGATGACCAATAGTAGGAATGTATGGCCATACTGTTTGAGTCATGACCAATAGATTGGATTAATAAATATGAGACTAATCCAATGGCGGGATATCAGTTTAGGCAAGGGATCTGGAATGCATGGTAATCCTCGTTGCTTGTTAGGGAGTTGATTGCCATGATGGCTTTAGTCCTATGACATGAGTAGTAGTGATGTGTTGCTAGATACCTCTCACTACTTATGATGTTTAATCATCATTGTCATCGTCATATGGATCCTACGGGGTCACACGCAATAGACTCTTGACGTTGTATTTTGATCTGGATATCTTGGAATATATTTGAGTTCATTCTTATTCTGTGTCCAAGGCAGATTCATGGTTGAATCTGAGTCCAATTGAGATTCATGGGTTTATATATATCCTGGTCAAGTTTGCACTCTGTGTAGGGGTTGGACTTGGACTTGGGATTATAAACCATGATGGATTCGAATCCTAATCCTATTAGGAGTTGGAATCCTAGTCCAATTAGGAGTTGGAATCCTAATTTAATTAGGAGTTGGAATCATAATCCTATTAGGAGTTGAAATCCTAATCCTATTAGGAGTTGGAATCCTAGTCCAACTAGGAGTTGGAATCCTAATTTAATTAGGAATTGGAATCCTAGTCCAACTTGGAGTTGGAATCCTAATTTAATTAGGAGTTGGAGTCCTAATATAATTAGGAGTTGGAATCCTAATTCTACTAGGAGTTAGAGTCCTAATCCAGATAGGATTCAAATCATAATAAGAATTTGGTTTTGGATATGACCCATAGTGGTTGGGTGCAAATCCTAATCCAACTAGGATTCAAATCCTAATGAGAATTGGATTTGGATAAGGCCCATTGTGTTGGGCACAAGTCCTAATCCAATTAGGATTCAAATCCTAATCCAATAAGGATTTAATTCATGGGACTAATTAGAGTTGAAATCCAAATCCAATTAGGAATTGTGGATTTAATCTAATTGAGGTAAATTGGAATCCTAATGGGAGTAGGGTTCATGATTGGCGCATGGCTTGATTCCATATATGGAATATGCGCCAATGCCATGTTCGAATCCTAATGGAATTTGGTTTCCATACTTGGAAATTTTCTTGGACACATAGGGCTATTATATTGGCGTGTATGGCTTGATTAATTCAAGGAAGAATTCAGCTATGTATATATGGTAAGTCCTAATAAGAAAAGAACTCAAATTACCCTTCTTGATATGGTAAGAAGCTTGATTCTTTCTAAGCTTCTACTTGCGCCAATTCAAGGATGTGGCAGCTGGATCCTTTTGGCAATTCCATGCAAGGAATTACGCCAAGCTATAGAAGGAAATAAAGGGGTGTGAAGGGCTAGGGAAGTTATAAATGAAAGGGGTAGCCGCCCCTCTCTTGTATGCAACATCTCCTACCCAAAGCATGGCAACTTCTACTTGGATTTGCGCAAGCTTTGGATCCCTAGCCGCCCCTCTTCTTTAGTTGCGCCACCATCCCTCTTCATCGTTGTGTGGCCAAGAGTCTCCAAGCAAGGAGACAAGTTGGCGTGGAGGATAAGGAGGAAGAAGAAGGTGATTCTAAGAGGTGATCTTCTCTTCCCGAGGCTACCACAAAGCGTGGAAGGGAGCAACGTTGAGAAGGTCGACGCGTGGATACTTGTAGAGGACGAGCACTTGAGCGTCTTCAACATGGCTTCATCAACCAAACAAGCAAAAGAGGTACCATCTCTTAACACATCCTTATGTTCCCTCTCTCGCATGGATCCTTGGGAAAGGAATCTGTTTCGGGTGTAATGCTTCTTCCGCTGCGTCCTGGGACTGCAAAATTTTAAATTACACCCGGTACTCCCCAACAAATTATAAATGAGCATTCTATAGAGAATAATCTAATGCCATGATAATAAAGAACAAAATTAATTAGCAAGTTCGTAGGTAATGGCTATGAGTCGTATAGTTTTTGATCTAAAAAAAGATGGCACCACTTTTTTTGATCAATATATATACATAATATACATATTATCTAGTACGGCATCTTTTGTTTTTTGAATAAATTTTATAATGTTTAATTAATTTAGAATACTTGTTACCAGTCAAAATAATTTATTTTTCATTTTACAAGAGAATAGAAAATAATATTTAATGAATAAAGGAGAAATACAGCATTCATGAAAAGAATATCCAATAAAAATATTATCATTTTAAGTTTCAAAAGAATGCATTTTAGTCGCACATAGGGCAAATGACTACCAAATAGGATGTTAGACTTGTACAAGAATGAAAGATTGTGCACCGTTTAGACATACTTACCTGGACTGGGTCTTTGGGCGATCAGGGAGGCCCAAGGCCGAGGTTAGTGGCCTCCGTTGCACCTGGTAGGGTCATTGGTCTACCATCTCCACAAGTGGGAGAGTGGACATCATAATTTATGGTAGATGGGCATTCGCGTTCGTGCGGCCCCAGCTAGTGTCATATATGAAATTTTATTATCATCATAAGACATTATAAAATTCATATAATCTTTTTATCTTTTAAACAAATTGTCTGTTGTCATTGGTCCAACATTAATTGGGTAAAAAAAAATATACTTCTATTAAATTATGGCAAATGTTAACTATCAATTTGAAAATTCGAAGTTTCTTTTTTTCTTCTTCAGCACCCTCACACGTTTTCACACTCTTAACAAACAACTGCCCACGAATTTGTCTATTATCTGAAATTTTGCAAAGATCTTCAATGCTTGGTACAACGTTTATAGTAAGTGTCTTTGCATGGTATTTCACGTATGCAGGCATAATACTCATGCTTTCAAAAAATCAATCAAGACATGAAAACGAAGATGAGATTTGTGCAATTGTCGAAGTAGTGCAGAGTCCATGAATACCCAAGATGGCATCCTAGATGTCTGTGTGATAATTATAAATGAGCAATCTATAGTGAATAATCTAATGTCGTGATAATAAAGAACAAAATTAATTAGCAAGTTCATAGGTAATGGGTATGAGTCGCATAGCTATTGATCTAAAAAAAGATGGCACTACCTTTTTTTAATCAATATATATACATAATATACATGTTATCTAGTATGGCATCTTTTGTTTTTTGAATAAATTTTAAAATCGTTAATTAATTTAGAATACTTGTTACCAGTAAAAATAATTTATTTTTCATTTTAAAAGAGAATACAAAACAATATTTAACAAATAAAGGAGAAATACTGCATTCATGAAAAGAATATCCAATAAAAATATTATCAACTTAAGTTTCAAAAGAATACATTTTAGTCCCACATAGTGCAAATGGCTACCAAATAGGATGTTAGACTTGTACAAGAATGAAAGATTGTGCACCGTTTAGACATACTTACTTGGACGGGTCTTTGGGCGATCATGGAGGCCCAAGGCCTAGGTTAGTGGCTACCATTGCACCTGGGAGGGGCACTGGTCTACCATCTCCCCAAGTGGGAGAGTGGACATCATAATTTGTGGTAGATGGGGTTCGTGTTCGCGCGGCCCCCGCTAGTGTCATATATGAAATTGTCTTATCATCATAAGACTATATATAGTTCATACAATCTTTTTATCTTTTAAAAAAATTGAATGTGTTGTCTTTGGTCCAATCTTAAATGGTTAAAAAAATATACTTCTATTAAACTATGGCAAATGTTCACTATCGATTTGAAAATTCGAACTTTCTTTTTTTCTTCTCCAGCACCCTCACACATTTACACACTCTTAACATACAACCACCCATCAATTTGTGCATTATCTCAAATTTTGCAAAGATCCTCAATGCTTGGTACAATGATTGATAGTATGTGTGTTTGTATTGTATTTCACGTATTCAAGCATAATACTCGTGCTTTCAAAAAATCAATCAAGACATGAAAACGAAGATGAGTTTTGTGCAATTGGCGAAGTAGTGCGAAGTCCATGAATACCCAAGCTGGCATCCTAGATGTCTGTGTGATAATTATAAATGAGCATTCTATAGTGAATAATCTAATGTCGTGTTAATAAAGAACAAAATTAATTATCAAGTTCGTAGGTAATGGGTATGAGTCATATAGTTATTGATCTAAAAAAAGATGGCACTACCTTTTTTTAATCAATATATATACATAATATACATATTATCTAGTATGGCATCTTTTGTTTTTTTGAATAAATTTTAAAATCGTTAATTAATTTAGAATACTTGTTACCAGTAAAAATAATTTATTTTTCATTTTACAAGAGAATAGAAAATAATATTTAACGAATAAAGGAGAAATACTGCATTCATGAAAAGAATATCCAATAAAAATATTATCAACTTAAGTTTCAAAAGAATGCATTTTAGTCCCACATATTGCAAATGACTACCAAATAGGACGTTAGACTTATACAATAATGAAAGATTGTGCACCGTTTAAACATACTTACCTGGACGGGGTCTTTGGGCGATCATGGAGGCCCAAGGCTTAGGCTAGTACCCTCCATTGCACCTAGGTGGGGGCACTAGTCTACCATCTCCCCAAGTGGGAGAGTGGACGTCATAATTTGTAGTAGATGGGGATTCGCGTTTGCGCAGCCTTGGCTAGTGTCATATATGAAATTTTATTATCATCATAAGACATTATAAAGTTCATATAATCTTTTTATCTTTTAAACAAATTGTCTGTTGTCTTTGGTCCAACATTAATTGGGTGAAAAAATATACTTCTATTAAATTATGGCAAATGTTAACTATCGATTTGAAAATTCAAAGTTTCTTTGTTTCTTCCCCAGCACCCTCACACGTTTACACACACTCAACAAACAACCACCCATCAATTTGTGTATTATATCAAATTTCGCAAAGATCTTTAATGCTTGGTACAACGATTTATAGTAAGTGTCTTTGCATGGTATTTCACGTATGCAGGCATAATACTCGTGCTTTCAAAAAATCAGTCAAGACCTGAAAACGAAGATGCGTTTTGTGTAATTGTCGAAGTAGTGCAGAGTCCATGAATACCCATGCTGGCATCCTAGGTGTTTGTGTGATAATTATAAATGAGCATTCTATAGTGAATAATCTAATGCCGTGATAATAAAGAACAAAATTAATTAGCAAGTTCGTGGGTAATGGCTATGAGTCGTATAGTTATTGATCTTAAAAAAGATGGCACCACCTTTTTTGGATCAATATTTATACCTAATATACGTATTATCTAGTATGGCATCTTTTGTTTTTTGAATAAATTTTATAATTGTTAATTAATTTAGAATACTTGTTACCAGTAAAAAATAATTTATTTTTCATTCTAGAGGAGAATACAAAATCATACTTAACAAATAAATGAGAAATACGACATTCATGGAAAGAACATCCAATAAAAATATTATCAATTTGAAGTTTCAAAATAATGCATTTTAGTCCAATATAGTGCAAATGACTACCAAATAGGACGTTAGACTAGTACAAGAATGAAAGATTGTGCATTGTTTAGACATACTTACCCAGACGGCATCCTTAGGCGATCATGGAGGCCCAAATAGGATGTTAGACTTGTGCAAGAATGAAAGATTGTGCACTGTTTAGATATACTTACCTGGACGGGGTCTTTGGGCGATCATGGAGGCCCAAGGCCTAGGTTAGTAGCCTCCATAGCACTTGGGAGGGGCACTGGTCTACCATCTCCCCAAGTGAGAGAGTTGATGTCATAATTTGTCGTAGATGGGGATTCACGTTTGTGCGGCCCCAGCTAGTGTCATATATGAAATATTATAGTCATTAGAAGACTATATATAATTCACATAATCTTTTTATCTTTAACAAATTGACTGTGTTGTTTTTGTTCCAATATTAATTGGGTAAAAAAAATATTCCACTATTAAATATGGCAATTGTTAACTATCGATTTGAAAATTCAAAGTTTCTTTTTTTCTTCGCCAGCACCCTCATACATGTATGCACTCTCAACATACAACCGCCCGTCAATTAGTGTATTATCTCAAATTTTGCGAAGATCTTCAATGCTTGGTACAACAATTGACAGTAAGTGTGTTTGTATGGTATTTAACGTATGCAGGCATAATACACGTGCTTTCAAAAAATCAATCAAGACATGAAAACGAAGATGAGCTTTGTGCAATTGTCAAAGTAGTGCGGAGTCCATGAATACACAAGTTGGCATCATAGATGTCTGTGTGTTAATTATAAATGAGCATTCTATAGAGAATAATCTAATGCTGCGATAATAAAGAACAAAATTAATTAGCAAGTTCGTGGACATTAAACTTGTGAAAGAATGAAAGATTGTGCACCGTTTAGACATACTTACCTGGACGGGGTCTTTGGGAGATCATGGAGGCCTAAGGCCAAGGTTAGTGGCCTCCATTGCACCTGGGAGGGGCACTGGTGTCCCATCTCCCCAAGTGGGAGAGTGGACATCATAATTTATGGTAGATGGGGATTCGTGTTTGTGCGGCCTTGGCTAGTGTCATATATGAAATTTTATTTTCATCATAAGACTATATATAGTTCATATAATCTTTTAATCTTTTAAAAAAATTGACTGTGTTGTCTTTGGCCCAATCGTAAATGGTTAAAAAAATATATTCTATTAAATTATGGGAAATATTGAATATTGATTTGAAAATTCGAAGTATCTTTTTTTCTTCTCTAGCACCCTCACACATTTACACACTCTCAACATACAACCGCCCATCAATTTGTGTATAATCTCAAATTTTGCAAAGATCCTCAATGCTTGGTAGAACATGATAGTAAGTGTGTTTGTATTGTATTTCACGTATGCAGGCATAATATTCATGCTCTCAAAAAATCAATCAAGACATGAAAACGAAGATGAGTTTTGTGCAATTGGCTAAGTAGTGCGGAGTCCATGAATACCCAAGCGCACATCCCAGATGTTTGTGTGATAATTATAAATGAGCATTCTATTGTGAATAATCTAATGCCGTGATAATATAGGACAAAATAAATTAGCAAGTTCGTAGGTAATGGCTATGAGTCGTAAAGTTATTGATATAAAAAAAGATGGAACCACCTTTTTTTAATCAATATATATACATAATATACATATTATCTTGTATGGCATCTTTTGATTTTTGAATAAATTTTAAAATCGTTAATTAATTTAGAATACTTGTGCCAGAAAAAATAATTTATTTTTCATTTTACAAGAGAATACATAATAATATTTAACGAATAAAGAAGAATTACTACATTCACGAAAAGAATATCCAATAAAAATATTATCAACTTGAAGTTTCAAAAGAATGTATTTTAGTCCCACATAGTGCAAGTGACTACCAAATAGGACGTTAGACTTGTACAAGAATGAAAGATTGTGCACTGTTTAGACATACTTACCTGGACGGGGTCTTTGGGCGATCATGGAGGCCCAACGCCTAGGTTAGTGGCCTCCATTGCACCTGGGAGGGGAACTGATCTACCATCTCCCCAAGTGGGAGAGTGGACGTCATAATTTGTGGTAGATGGGGATTCGCGTTCGCGCGGCCTGGACTAGTGTCATATATGAAACTTTATTTTCATCATAAGACTATATATAGTTCATATAATCCTTTTATCTTTTAAACAAATTGACTCTGTTGTCTTTGGTCCAATATTAAATGGTTAAAAAAAATATACTTCTACTAAATTATAGCAAATGTTAACTATTGATTTGAAAATTAGAAGTTTCTTCTTTTCTTCTCTAGCACCCTCACAAATTTACATACTCTCAACATACAACCGCCCATCAATTTGTGTATTATCTCAAATTTTGCAAACATCCGCAATGCTTGGCACAACGATTGATAGTAAGTGTGTTTGTAGGGTATTTCACGTGTGCAGGCATAATACTCATGCTTTCAAAAAATCAATCAAGACATGAAAACGAAGTTGAGTTTTGTGCAATTGGCGAAGTAGTGCGGAGTCCATGAATACCCAAGCTCGCATCCTAGATGTCAGTGTGATAATTATAAATGAGCATTCTATAGTGAATAATCTAATGCCGTGATAATAAAGAACAAAATTAATTAGCAAGTTCATAGGTAATGGCTATGAGTCGTATAGTTATTGTCATAAAAAAAGATGGTACCACCTTTTTTTAGTCAATATATATACATAATATACATATTATCTTGTATGGCATCTTTTGTCTTTTGAATAAATTTTAAAGTCGTTAATTAATTTTGGATACTTGCTACCTGTAAAAATAATTTATTTTTCATTTTACAAGAGAATATCCAATAAAAATATTATCCACTTCATGTTTCAAAAGAATGTATTTATATCCAATAAAAATATTATCCACTTCATGTTTCAAAAGAATGTATTTTAGTCCCACATGGTGCAAATGACTACCAAATAGGACATTATACTTGTACAAAAATGAAAGATTGTACATCGTTTAGACATAATTACCTGAAAGGGGTCTTTGGGCGATCATGGAGGCCCAACGCCTAGGTTAGTGGCCTCCATTGCACTTGGAAGGGGAACTGATCTACCATCTCCCCAAGTGGGAGAGTGGACGTCATAATTTGTGGTAGATGGGGATTCGCATTCGCGCGGCCTCAACAAGTGTCATATATGAAACTTTACTATCATCATAAGACTATATATAGTTCATATAATCTTTTTATCTTTTAAACAAATTGACTCTGTTGTCTTTGGTCCAATATTAAATGGTTAAAAAAAATATACTTCTATTAAATTATGGCAAATGTTAACTATTGATTTGAAAATTAAGTTTCTTCGTTTCTTCTCTAGTACCCTCACACATTTACATACTCTCAACATACAAGCGCCCATCAATTTGTGTATTATCTCAGATTTTGCGAAGATCCGAAATGCTTGGTACAATGATTGAAAGTAAGTGTGTTTGTATGGTATTTCACGGGTGCAGGCATAATACTCATGCTTTCAAAAAATCAATTAAGACATGAAAACGAAGATGAGTTTTGTGCAATTGGCGAAGTAGTGCAGAGTCCATGAATACCCAAGCTCGCATCCTAGATGTCTGTGTGATAATTATAAATGAGCATTCTATAGTGAATAATCTAATGCCGTGATAATAAAGAACAAAATTAATTAGCAAGTTCGTAGGTAATGGCTTATGAGTCGTATACTTATAAAAAAAGATGGCACCACCTTTTTTAATCAATATATATACATAATATACATATTATCTTGTATGGCATCTTTTGATTTTTGAATAAATTTTAAAATTGTTAATTAATTTAGAATACTTGCTACCTGTAAAAATAATTTACTTTTCATTTTACAAGAAAATACAAAATAATATTTTACGAATAAAGGAGAATTACTATATTCATGGAAAGAATATCCAATAAAATATTATCAACTTGAAGTTTCAAAAGAATGTATTTTAGTCCCACATAGTGCAAATGACTACCAAATTGGAAGTTAGACTTGTACAAGAATTAAAGATTGTGCACCGTTTAGACATACTTACCTGGTCGGGGTCTTTGTTTGTTAATGGAGGCCCAACGCCTAGGTTACTGGCCTCCATTGCACCTGGGAGGGGCACTAGTCCATTGCACCTGGGAGGGGCACGTGTCTACCATCTCCCCAAGTGGGAGATTGGGCACAATAATTTGTGGTAGAGGGGGATTCGCGTTCGCACGGCCCCGACTTGTGTCATATACGAAACTTTATTATCATCATAAGACTATATATAGTTTGTATAATCTTTTTAAATTGACTCTGTTGTCTCTGGTCCAATATTAAATGGTTAAAAAAAAATATACTTCTATTAAATTATGGCAAATGTTAACTATTGATTTGAAAATTTGAAGTTTCTTCTTTTCTTCTCCAGCACCCTTACACATTTACATACTCTCAACATACAACTGCCCATCAATTTGTGTATTATCTCAAATTTTGCAAAGATCTACAATGCTTGGTACAACGATTGTTAGTAAGTGTGTTTTATGGTATTTCACGTGTGCAGGCATAATACTCGTGCATTCAAAAAATCAATCAAGACATGAAAACGAAGATGAGTTTTGTGCAATTGGAGAAGTAGTGCGGAGTCCATGAATACCCATGCTCGCATCCTAGATGTTTGTGTGATAATTATAAATGAGCATTCTATACTGAATAATCTAATGCCATGATAAAAAAGAACAAAATTAATTAGCAAGTTCGTAGGTAATGGCTATGAGTTGTATAGTTATTGATATAAAAAAAGATGGCACCACCTTTTTTTAATCAATACATATACATAATATACATATTATCTTGTATGGCATCTTTTGTCTTTTGAATAAACTTTAAAATCGTTAATTAATTTATAATACTTGCTACCTGTAAAAATAATTTATTTTTCATTTACAAGAGAATACAAAATAATATTTAACGAATAAAGGAGAATTACTACATTCATGAAAAGAATATCCAATCAAAATATTATCAACTTGAAGTTTCAAAAGAATGTATTTTAGTCCGACAAAGTGCAAATGACTACCAAATAGGACGTTAGACTTGTACAATAATGAAAGATTGTGCACTGTTTAGACATACTTACCAGGACGGGGTCTTTCGGCAATCATGGTGACCCTTCGCCTAGGTTAGTGGCCTCCATTGTACCTGGGAGGGGCGCTGGTCTACCATCTCCCCAAGTGGGAGAGTGGACGTCATAATTTGTCGTAGATGGGGATTCGCATTTGCGCGGCCCTGACTAGTGTCATATATGAAACTTTATTATCATCATAAGAATATATATAGTTCATATAATCTTTTTATCTTTTAAACAAATTGACTCCGTTGGCTTTGGTCCAATATTAAATGGTTAAAAAAATATACTTCTGTTAAATTATGACAAATGTTTACTATTGATTTGAAAATTCGAAGTTTCTTCTTTTCTTCTCCAGCACCCTCACACATTTAAATACTCTCAACATACAACCGCCCATCAATTTGTGTATTATCTCAATTTGTGTACTATCTCAAACTTTGCAAATTTTGACATACTTACCTAGACGGGGTCTTTGGGCGATCATGGATGCCCAAGGCCTAGGTTAGTGGCCTCCATTGAACCTAGGAGGGGCACTAGTCTCCCATCTCCCCAAGTGGGAGAGTGGACGTCATAATTTGTGGTAGATGGGGATTCGCGTTCGCACGGCCCCGGCTAGTGTCATATATGAAATTTTATTATCATCATAAGACTATATATTGTTCATATAATCTTTTCAACTTTTAAACAAATTGACTCTGTTGTCTTTGGCCCAATATTAAATGGTTAAAAAAATATACTTCTATTAAATTATGCCAAATGTTAAATATTGATTTGAAAATTCGAAGTTTCTTTTTTTCTTCTCCAGCACCCTCACATATTTACACACTCTCAACATACAACCACCCATCAATTTGTGTGTTATCTAAAATTTTGCTAAGATCCTTGTACAACGATTGATAGTCTATTTGTATGGTATTTCATGTATGCAGGCATAATACTCGAGCTCTCAAAAAATCAATCAAGACATGAAAACGAAGATGAGTTTTGTGCAATTGGCAAAGTAGTGCGGAGTCTATGAATACCCAAGCTCGCATCCTAGATGTCTGTGTGATAATTATAAATGAGCATTCTATAGTGAATAATCTAATATCATGATAATAAAGAACAAAATTAATTAGCAAGTTCGTAGGTCATGGCTATGAGTCGTATAGTTATTGATATAAAAAAGATGGCATCACCTTTTTTTTAATCAATATATATACATAATGTGCATATTATCTTGTATGACATCTTTTGTTTTTAAAAATAAATTTTAAAATCATTAATTAATTTAGAATACCTGCTACCAGTAAAAATAATTTATTTTTCATTTTACAAGAGAATACAAAATAATATTTAACGAATAAAGAAGAATTACTACATTCATGAAAAAAATATCCAATAAAAATATTATCAACTTGAAGTTTCAAAAGAATGTATTTTAGTATCCCATAGCGCAAATGACTACCAAATAGGACGTTAGACTTGTACAAGAATAAAAGATTCTGCACCGTTTAGACATAGTTACCTGGACGGGGTCTTCCAGCGATCATGGAGGCCCAACACCTGGGTTAGTGGCTTTCATTGCACCTAGGAGGGGCACTGGTCTACCATCTCCCCAAGAGGGAGTGTGGACATCATAATTTGTGGTAGATGGGGATTCGCATTCGCGCAGCCCCGACTAGTGTCATATATGAAACTTTATTATCATCATAAAACTATATATAGTTCATATATTATTTTTTTTTTTAAACAAATTGTCTCTGTTGTCTTTGGTCAAAAATTAAATGGTTTTAAAAAATATACTTCTATTAAATTATGGCTAATGTTAACTATTGGTTTGAAAATTCGAAGTTTCTTCTTTTCTTCTCTAGCACCCTCACACATTTACATACTCTCAACATACAACGGCCCATCAATTTGAGTATTATCTCAAATTTTTCAAAGATCCGCAATGCTTGGTACAACGATTGATAGTAAGTGTGTTTGTATGGTATTTCACGTGTGCAGGCATAATACTTGTGCTTTCAAAAAATCAATCAACACATGAAAACGAAGATGCGTTTTGTGCAATTGGCGAAGCAGTGCGGTGTCCATGAATACCCAAGCTCGCATCTTAGATGTCTGTGTGATAATTATAAATGAGCATTCTATAGTGAATAATCTAATGCCGTGACAATAAAGAACAAAATTAATTAGCAAGTTTGTAGGTAATGGCTATGAGTCATATAGTTATTGATATAAAAAAAAGATGGCACCACCTTTTTTTAATTAATATATATACATAATACACATATTATCTTGTATGGCCTCTTTTGTTTTTTGAATAAATTTTAAAATCATTAATTAATTTAGAATACCATTTTACAAGAGAATACAAAATAATATTTAACGAATAAAGGAGAATTACTACATTCATGAAAAGAATATCCAATAAAAATATTATCAACTTGAAGTTTCAAAAGAATGTATTTTAGTCCCACATAGTGCAAATGACTACCAAATAGGACGTTAGATTTGTACAAGAATGAAAGATTGTGCACCGTTTAGACATATTTACCCGGACGGGGTCTTTCGGCGATCATGGAGGCCCAATGCCTAGGTTAGTGGCCGCCATTGCACTTGGGAGGGGCACTGGTCTACCATCTCCCCAAGAGGGAGAGTGGACGTCATAATTTGTGGAAGATCGGGATTCGCGTTCGCGCGGCCCTGACTAGTGTCATATATGAAACATTATTATAATCATAAGACTATATATAGTTCATATAATCTTTTTATCTTTTAAAGAAATTGACCCTGTTGTCTTTGGTCCAATATTAAATGGTTAAAAAAAATATACTTCTATTAAATTATGGCAAATGTTAACTATTGATTTGAAAATTCGAAGTTTCTTCTTTTCTTCTCCAGCACCCTCACACATTTACATACTCTCAACATACAACTGCCCATCAATTTGTGTATTATCTCAAATTTTGTAAAGATCCACAATGCTTGGTACAACGATTGATAGTAAGTGTGTTTGTATGGTATTTCACATGTGCAGGCATAGTACTCGTGCTTTCAAAAAATCAATCAAGACATGAAAACGAAGATGAGTTTAGTCCGATTGGCGAAACAGTGCGGAGTCCTTGAATACCTAAGCTCGCATCCTAGATGTCTGTGTGATAATTATAAATGAGCATTCTATTGTGAATAATCTAATGCCGTGATAATAAAGAACAAAATTAATTAGCAAGTTCATAGGTAATGGCTATGAGTCGTATAGTTATTGATATAAAAAAAGATGGCAACACCTTTTTTTAATCAATATATATACATAATATACATATTATCTTGTGATGACTCTAAATTTCACAGCATATTTCTTGCTAAATCCACTACATTTTTGGGTCATAATCATGCTCTGTTGCTTATTTTTATGCCTTATTTATCGAACACTTCGGAATCTACACCTTTTTTAATTTTTGATCAATTTCAGGTAAAAACGCATCATTATCATGCATTTTCGAGCAACTTCAATGCATGAACGAGTTCTAATCATCAAGAGGAGTTTGCACACAAAATTTCAAGTCAACCGGATTTTCCTACGAAATTACGATAGTGCCGTAATTAATTTTACAGCCGTAATATGGGAATATGGAACTACCGTAACAGATTTCACGGCCGCGACCCGTACAAGTTTTTTTGGGAAATTACGGCACTGCCGTAATGAATTTTACGGTGCCGTGATTTTGGTCCAGAATCAGGCAGAGACTTCAGGGGATTTCGGTAGAATTACGGCACTACCGTAATTATTTTTATGGTACCATAATTTTGGGCAAAATTCATACAGAAACTTTCATAGACAAACGAGAAGATTACGGCACTACCATGGCGAATTTTATGGTACCGTAATTCTGGGCAGTTTCCTTACAGGAACTTCCGAAGCCATTACGGCAGTACCGTAACATTCATCATAGTACTGTAATTTTGCGCCCAGTTGCCTGATTCTTCCGCTGAAAACTTAAAAAGATGATTTCTCTAGATTTAGGACACCAATTGAAGATCCAAAAAAAGGGGAACACTGAGCACAAGGAGGGGAAGATTTTCAAAGAAAAAGGAACAATTTTCATTCACGATTCACGGAGAATTTCAGAGAATCGCCGCTACGTTAGGGTTCATTGCCTTTCATCATACAGACTACCTCCGGCCATGAAATTTGTAAGGAAGCTTCACCTGAGGAAGGAGAACACACCACAGAAGTTTCAGAGTGAAAGGAGGCTGATCAAGGGAGAAATCAACAAAAATGTGGTCGTGTGCACTGTTCATCGTGACTCTTCAACAAATTACGGGCTGTAATTTTGATTACAGCCTTGTTTTGTAACTTTTACTCCTCCCTTTCTCTTTCTAATCATTCTAAAATCATGTTTTGCTCTAATTCTTCAATCATGCTAGCTTAAACTTTCTTTTGGGACATGGGGGTGTAATCCCCATGATATTTCAATGACTAGATGATCTGTATTCCATCAATATATTTTTGGTATGGTAATTTTACTTAAGAGATTTATGTTTTTAATCCTTTTCTAGTTTCATTCATTAACATGTGTTAGAGTTATGTGATATGGACTGAGAAGATGATACACATAACTTGGAACCCTAGAATTTATGGTAGGAGCTCATCATAAGAGATTAGTTGTGTTTTTATCTTTAGATTTTAGAAGCTTATTGACTCATTGATGTTTTGATTTAGAAATTATTATTGTGTTAGATATGAAAATATGCTAGAGAAAGATATTGGATTATTTGAAAACCTTAAGTAAAACCTGTGAAACTAGGGTATGAGAATACTTAGTTTTGCTTGAGATCTTGACATTGAGATGGAATGCACGAGAGTGATTCTTAATCTCTCTGTCGAAGTTTACTTATATTAACGATTAAATAGATCTTGCATGATAGTGAGGATCGTTCTTTATAAATTGACTGCGCGAGAGCGAGTTAATTTCTTTACTAAGAAAGTCATATCTTTACCATAACGAAAATAGATTGATGAATATTTAATTATATCTAGTCATAAATATTAAAGTGGATGAACCCTTAGTCCTAATTATTTCTCTCTGATTTTTCGTATACCGTTTGACCGTTTATTTTCATCATCCTCGATTCATTTAGCTAGTGAGAATTTAATTCATCGGTACATAACAACGAGGTCTCTGTGGTTCGATATCTTAAATATTACTTCGAGTATCCGTGCACTTGCGGACTACAACAAGTTTTTGGCGCCGTTGCCGGGGACCTTGGTTTTGTTAATATTGATATAATTGATAGTATTGCTAGACTAGGCTTTTTGTTTCTGTCTTTATTATTTTCTATGAAATATTCTAATTTTCTTTTATTTTCTGCAAATTATGAACTTATTTGATCTTCTACTTGTTTATGCACAGGAATCTTAGATCAGGACCATTAGTTCCTTTTGATCCTGAAATTAATAAAACTCTTAGATTGCGCAAGAAATTGAAGTTTGCAGAGGAGAGAGAAGAAGAATCCATGATGGCTGAGAGGAGAGAACTTAGAGATTATGCAGCCCCGAATACACAGGGAATTCGTTCCAGTATAACTAGGCCTACGATTGATGCAAACAAATTTGAGATTACACCAGCTTTCCTGTCAATGATCCAATAGAATCAATTTGGAGGATCTCATCTAGAAGATCCTAATCAACACTTATCTCTTTTTCTTGAATTTTGTGATCCTATAAAAATTAATGGTGTATCTGATGACGCTCTTAGACTGAGATTGTTTCCTTTTTCCCTCAGGGACCGAGTAAAAACATGGCTACATTCTCATCTGACTGGAACATTCACCACTTAGGAGCAATTGTCAAAGGTTTTCCTGCTGAAATACTTTCCACCTAGTAAGATGATTCAATTGAGGAACCAGATCATGGGCTTTGCACAAAGGGATGACGAATCACTTAGTGAAGCATGGGTGCACTTCAATGAGTTACAATGGAAGCGCCCTCACCATGGATTAGAAGATTGGGTTTTAATTCAAACTTTCTATAATGGTTTGCTTTACAACACTCGCTTAACTGTTGATGCTGCTGCAGGAGGAGCACTGATGAAAAAGACCGTTGAGGATGCCTATACGTTGATGGAAGATATGGCGCTAAATCACAACTAGTGGACTGTTGAGAGAGGAGTGTTGTATCATCCTCCTCAAAGTAAGAATGATGGTGATGGTTGGCAATCTCTAGCAGAAAAGGTAGATTCTTTGTGTAATCGTTTTGATTCTTTTCAAATGCAAACTGTTGCAATTTCTTCTGTTACTTGTGATGTATGTGGGAACCATGGGCATTATGCTGAAGAGTGTAAGGTTGTTGTTGATCAGGGTAGTGAGCAAGTTAATATAGTAGGGGGTTACAATCAAGATAGAAATAATGACCCTTACTCTAATACCTATAACCCTGGTTGGAGGAACCATCCTAACCTATTTTGGAAGAGTAACAATCATGCTAGTGGACAGAATGAAAATAGAGAGTATCAGCAGAGACAATCAAATCAGAGTCAACCCCAAAAATCTAGTTTAGAAGACATATTTGAAAAATTCATGGGTTCTCAGATGAGACAAAATGAGGAAGTTTCAGAGACTCTTGAACAAATTAACTCTAGGTTGGATGGTGTTGTTGCACACAATAAGATGTTAGATACACAAATAGCATAACAGGCTAGCACTTGCTATAGACCCCCAGGGAAATTACCTATCAAACCTGAACCTAACCCTAGGGAATATTGTAATGCTATCACAACTAGAAGTGGAAAACAGTTAGAGAACCCAAGGGGATCAATAAATTATGATGAGGAAGAGCCTAATGTTAGACCTAGCAGTGAACCAGTTTTGGAATCACGACCTGCACATGTGCTGTCCCATCCTAGCTCACCACCTTCTAAGGAGGCTGAACCCTCATAGACTGGTGATTTGCCTTGTGAAGTTGATAGTCCTAGACCTAGTTCACCACCACAATATAGGCCACCTATTCCTTTTCCCCAAAGGATTGTGCAAGCCAAGTTAGATAGGTAATTTGGGAAATTTCTAGATGTTTTGAAAAAGTTGTATATTAACATTCCATTCACTGATGTCTTATCTCAGATGCCTTCATATGCAAAATTTTTTAAAGAGATTTTATCCAATAAAAGAAAAATAGAGGACTATGGTACTGTGGCACTAACTGAGGAATACAGTGCTATTATTGAAAATAAGTTGCCACCGAAATTAAAAGATCAAGGTAGTTTCTCTATACCTTGTTCAATTGGAAGTGTGGCTTTCGACCGAGCCTTATGTGATTTCGGTGCTAGCGTGAGCCTAATGCCTTTGTTTGTATGCAAGAAACTCGACATGGGAGAGCTAAAACCAACTTCAATATCTTTGCAGCTCGGTGATTCATCGGTAAAGTATCCAATTGGTATTTTGGAAAATGTTCCAGTTCAAATAGGTAAGTATTTCATTCATGCAGATTTTGTAGTATTAGAAATGGAAGAAAGCTTTAAAAACCCAATTATTCTTGGTAGACCATTTTTAGCCACCGCCGGAGCAGTCATTGATGTTAGAAAAGGAAAACTCACGTTTGATATTTGTGAAAATGTAATTGAGTTTGATTTAACAGATTCACTGAAAAAAGCATCACTTTCAAGAACATGTTGTAGCATTGATGTAATAGATGATGTTGTTAGTGATATGCATAACTTATTTGATGAGCCCTCTAATGTTGAGACTGACACTTTTTATGAGAGTGTGAATAAAGGATTTTAGGAGAATGCTAATTCAAAATCTGAAAAGAGAAAGAAGAAGAGACAGAGAAAAAGAGAAAGGTTAAAACTGCTTAAGAAAGGAAAAAGGTTCTTGGGTAAAGTGGGACACTATTTCTTGAATGAGCCTTATGTACTGAGAAGTGGAGAAGAAAACAAAAAGAAGTTAGAATGGCAACCGAAGGCACCACCACGATCAAATCTGAGTGTAGAATGGTCAAGCTAATGACCTTTAAATTGGTGCTTTTTGGGAGGCAACCCAAGCAACTATTTCTTTTGTTTTTGTGTTTGTTTTTGTCTTAATTTGTTTTGTTTAGGATTAATTTTTCTTTTTCTCATTTTTAGGTTTGTTTTTTCGGCAATCTCTGAATTTTTGGACAAATTACGGTAGGGCCGTAACGATTTTTACAGTATCGTAATTCGATTACGTACTACCATAATAAATTTTATCTGCCGTAATTTCTGTCCGTTTTCATCCAAAAAGTTTTCAGATTTTTGAGAATTTTATGGTAGTGCCGTGCTGATTTTCACGGTACCGTATTTTCGGACGATTTTTGACCAGAAAGTTTCTGAGTTTTTGAGGAAATTACGGCAGTGCCGTAATGGTTTTTATGGTACCATAAAATTGGATCATTTTCTTACATAAACTTTTGGGATTTTTGAGCGAAACACGGTAGTGCCGTAATGACCTTCACGGTGCCGTAATTTGACGATTTTTCCCTGCCGAGTGTTCATTGCGATTTTACGGCACTACCGTAATTCCATTACGGTACTGTAATTTGGCCGACCCCGTGCGATTCTGGTGCCGTATTTAGGGTTTCAGCACCGTGTTTTATGGTTTTTCCACTCGATTTCACACCGATCTCTTGTGTTCTTCGACTCCTTGCTTCCTAATCCCTCTTGCGACGCTTCCTAACCAGTTTCTAGTGAGATTTGGGGATTTTTGAGCTCGAAACGAGCTTAGGAGCTATTCTTCCACCGCGTTTCTGCCCTGCTCATTCTTCCTCCTCAGAGCTTCAATTGAGCTGCTTCTAGCTCCAGAAAACTTCACAAGGGATAGAAGAACATTCCTCATAGTGCTTGAAAGCTCCATTTCAAATCAGAAACCCGGATTTGAAGCTTGATTCCAGCCCAGTTTCCAGCCCTGTTCGCCCCTTTGGTAAAAACGCTATTTATTCCAGTTTCTTTTAACTTTGAAATCTTTTGCTTCCATTACCACATCTCTTGTCAAGAGAATGGTTTCAAAGAGAAAGGGGAAGGCCCCAGCTAAAGCACCAACACCTCCACCAAACCCATATGGCATCATCTTCAGAGACGAAGTGTAGGAACAGACGTACAATTTCCTACTCACTAGGCGCATCGTAAAAACCAAGTATGCTGATACACGAGCATTGGAGCTCTTTGGATTGAAAGAGGATGTGTTGTGGATGTTTGACCGGATTGCTACGAGACAATTTTTTTACATGACTCCTCAAACCTATCTACCTATAGTGCTGGAATTTTTTAGTAGTTTAGAGGTGGATTGGGATGAGTATGAAGATCGTTCAGCTGAAGGAGAAATCAGATTCAGAATGGCTAACGAAGATAAGAGGCTCACATTCAAAGATATTCGACACATCTTCCATCTTCTAGAGAGAGGGCGCATTGAGCCACTAGTAGGATTCATTGAGAATGTCTTTTGGAATCAAATCACAGCAGAGACCCTATTTTCACCTTCATTAGCGAGAGGCACAAGTATTTCAAACCCATGCATCAGATATGCCCACCGCATTCTTGCACACACTATTTTTGGGCGAGGAGATAGCGACGGTATGGTCCGTCATAATGAGTTGTTTTTTCCTTTGATGTATGCTTAATGGATATCTTGTAGATGTGGCTTTCTTCTTTATGAAACATTTGGATAAAGTGGCTAGGGCTAAGAAAGGCACAATAGTGATAGGAGGATTTCTTACTCCTATAGCACTATACTTGGGGATTGAGCCCTATGGGATTGAGGTAGCTAGGGGCAATGCAAGGATCGACATTGAATCCTGCATTGCCATGAAAATGATTGTAACGGATGGCGACACATATTGCTTGATTCTTTAGCCTAGGCTTCCTACCTTGCCATTGCCAAACCCTAGAAAGACCACAGTGCAAAATATGGAAAATTTGAAGTTGTCACCGAGCTGCATTTCTTATGCCACTCCTGCGCCAGAGACCTCAGTGCCACCACCACCTCCTGCTTGGGGTGATGACCCATTTGGGGTGGGTATGGATTCCTCACCTCCTAGAGCTACCGATCCACCACCGCACGGAGCCGCTGGATCATTTTCAATCATGCAGCTCCTGACCAGGGTGGATGGCATACTTATCAGGACCCCGGATTCCAGGCTCTCTCCACGCAGATGTACCGACAGGAGCAGCGCATGGAGAAGATCATGGGTTCCATGGGGAGGATGTCCGACGCTGTGAGTCACATTCACCAGGACGTCGAGGCATTGGGGAACTACATGGAAGAGATGGGTAACTTTCTCTACGATCACTTTGGCTTCGACGATACCCGGAGAGGTGGTGTTTATGGAGATGCAGGAGAGGGAGGTTAACATGACCCCATGGACGCCACCCAGGCTGAGGGAGATGATGAGGAGATGGATTCAGATGAGTAGAGCTTTGTGAGTATCTTTCTCCTATTCTTATTGCTTTATTTATGCTTTACTGATTGATACTGATTTTATACTTATGTAGGGAAGGATGACTATGCCAAACTTCTTGTGTCCTACTGCTACTGATCCTCACTTCTGAATTTTAATTTCCACATGAGTTCGATTTGGTTGTATTAAGAAGATTTGATGACTACTATACTTTCTTTCGATATGGTTGCATTGAGATTCTATTGATCCTTGATTTGATAATGGTTTGATATGGGTGTAATTGATATTCTGATATTTTGGATTGATACACTCTGTGTTTTGATGACATGTGATGCGTGAATTGATTAGTGTGATGATGCTTTTGGTTTTGGATTAGTAATAATGTGATACATGCTTGTATGGTTTGTTTACTCATGAAAATACTGCCGTTATCATGCCGAATTTTTTCTTGATGTTGAATTATACTGTTCATGTCAATACTTGAGAATTGGAAATAGATTTATTATGCTAAGTTTATTTCTTTGATATAATTTATCTGTTGAAATTTTCCATTGAGTAATACATGAAGTTTTGGGTGAATATATTGTTTAATGAATGAGATTTGAAAGTGAAGTAATTCTTTTGAATAAAATGAGCATATGTTGTGTGATTTTTGGATTGATATCAATTGATTAAACCTAGTAGATCATTAAAGTCCATCTTGTTATTTGTTGGGAAGAAAGAATCCAAAATCCACAAAGAAAAGTGACTCTCCTATTTGGCACTACGAAAAATTGGCAGTGGTACTTAAAGTTATGGGTTGAAGTCTGAAAAGAATAACTCCTCTTCTTGGCATTGTATTTGCAATGGTACCTAAGATAAGAGTTGAAGTTCAATAAAAAAAAATATGTATCTATGTGGGTGCATGCCATGAGAGAGATTCTTTGACATTAACTCCGCTAACTCAAGAAGAATTCTTTCTACTTAAAGAGATATGAGTTCTATTATGTTGGTTTTGTGACCAATATATTCTAAATATGTCATCAGAAGAAAGGTGGTATTCATTTTAGAAAATGTCAAGGATGCATAAAAAAGAGAGAGAGAAAAATTTGAGTGGAAAAAGATTTTGTGATTCCTATTCCTGCAAACAAAGACACCATGGACTCAAAGCTAAAACTAGGTGAACTCATGAGATTGAAATTCTATTTATGCACATTGCAAAATTTTATTTGATTTAGTCATGGATCTTGAGGATTGAATTCGGAGAACGATATATTTATTTGAAATTTTGGGTTATTATTTGATGTGAATTTTTCATATGTAATTATATCTTAGAAATTTATTCACTATCTGAAAGTTTATTTTCATAATCAGTATTATTTTCTTTATTTGCTTGAGGACAAGCAACATTTGAGCCTTATGTATTTTGATGATTCTAAATTTCATAGCATATTTCTTGTTAAATCCACAGCATTTTTGGGTCATAATCAAGCTCTATTGCTTATTTTTATGCCTTATTTATCAAACACTTCAGAATCTACACCTTTCTTGGTTTTTGATCAATTTATGGTAAAAAGACATCATTATCATGCTTTTTCAAGCAACTTCAATGCATGAACGAGTTCTAATCATCAAGAGGAGTTTACACACAAAATTTCAAGTCAAACTGGATTTTCCTGCGAAATTACGATAGTGACATAATTACTTTTACGGCCGTAATCTGGGAATATGGAACTACCGTAATGGATTTTATGGCCGCGACTCACAGAAGTTTTTTTGGGAAATTATGGCACTACCGTAATGAATTTTACGGTGCCGTGATTTCGATCCAGAATCAGGCAGAGACTTCAGAGGATTTCGGCAGAATTACGGCACTGCCGTAATTATTTTTATGGTACCGTAATTTTGGGCAAACTTCATACAGAAACTTTCAGAGACAAACGAGAAGAATACGGCACTACCGTGGTGAATTTTATGGTATCGTAATTCAGGGCAATTTCCTTACAAAAACTTCTGAAGCCATTACGGCAATACCATAGCGTTCATCACGGTACCGTAATTCTACGCCCGGTTGCTCGATTCTTTCACCGAAAACTTAAAAAGATGATTTCTCGAGATTTAGGACACCAATTGAAGATCCAAAAAAGGGGAACACTGAGCACAATGAGGGGAAGATTTTCGAAGCAAAAGGAATATTTTTCATTCACGATTCACGGAGAATTTTAGAGAATTGCCGCCGCGCTAGGGTTCATCGCCGTTCATTGTACAGACCACCTTCGGCCACGAAATTTGCAAGGAAGCTTTGCCTAAGGAAGGAGAACACACCACAGAAGTTTCAAAGTGAAAGGAGGCCGATCAAGGCAGAAATCAACGAAAACGTGGTCCTGTGCACTATTCATCGCGACTCTTCAACAAATTACGGGCTGTAATTTTGATTACATCCCGTTTTGTAACTTTTACTCCTCCCTTTCAATTTCTAATCATTCTAAAACCATGTTTTGCTCTAATTCTTCAATCATGTTAGCTTAAACTTTCTTTTGGGACATGGGGGTGTAATCCCCTTGATATTTCAATGACTAGATGATCTTTATTCCATCAATATATTTTTGGTATAGTAATTTTACTTAAGAGATTTATGTCTTTAATCCTTTTCTAGTTTCATTCATTAACATGTGTTAGAGTTATGTGATATGGACTGAGAAGATGATACACATAACTTGGAACCCTAGAATTTATGGTAGGAGCTCATCGTAAGAGATTAGTTGTGTTCTTATCTTTAGATTTTAGAAGCTTATTGACTTGTTGATGTTTTGATTTATAAATTATTATTGTGTTAGACATGAAAATATGCTAGATATAGATATTGGATTGTTTGAAAACCTTAAGTAAAACCTATGAAACTAGGGTATGAGAATACTTAGTTTTGCTTGAGATCTTGACATTGAGATGGAATGCACGAGAGTGATTCTTAATCTCTCTGTCGAAGTTTACTTATATTAACCACTGAATAGATCTTGCACGACAGTGAGGATCGTTCTTTGTAAATTGACTGCGCGAGAGCGAGTTAATTTCTTTCCTAAGTAAGCCATATCTTTACCATAATGAAAATAGATTGATGAACATTTAATTATATTTGGTCATAAATATTAAAGTGGATGAACCCCTAGTCCCAATTCTTTCTCTCAGATTTTCCATATACCGTTCGACCGTTTATTTTCATCATCCTCGATTAGTTTAGGTAGTGAGAATTCAATTTGTCGGTACTTAACAATGAGATCTCTCTCGTTCGATATCTTAAATATTACTTCGAGTATTCGTGCACTTGCGGACTACAACATCTTGTATGGCATCTTTTGTCTTCTGAATAAATTTTAAAATCCTTAAATAATATAGAACACTTGCTACCTGTAAAAATATTTTATTTTTCATTTTACAAGAGAATACAAAATAACATTTAACGAATAAAGGAGAATTACTACATTCATGAAAAGAATATCCAATAAAAATATTATCAACCTAAAGTTTCAAAAGAATGTATTTTAGTCCCACGTAGTGCAAATAACAACCAAATAGGACGTTAGACTTGTACAAGAACAAAAGATTGTGCACCGTTTAGACATACTTACCTGAACAGGGTCATTGGGTGATCATGGAGTCCCAAGGACTAGGTTAGTGGCCTCCATTAAACCTAGGAGGGGCACTGGTCTACCACCTCCCCTAGTGGGAGAGTGGACGTCATAATTTGTGGTAGATGGGGATTCGCGTTCGCATGGCCCCGGCTAGTGTCATATATGATATTTTATTATCATCATAAGACTATATATAGTTCATATAATCTTTTCATCTTTTAAACAAATTGACTCTATTGTCTTTGGTCCAATATTAAATGGTTAAGGAAAATATACTTCTATTAAATTATGGCAAATGTTAAATATTGATTTGAAAATTCGAAGTTTCTTTTTTTCTTCTCCAGCACCCTCAGACATTTATGCACTCTCAACTTACAACCGCCCATCAATTTGTGGATTATCTCAAATTTTGCAAAGATCCTCAATGCTTGGTACAACGATTGAGAGTAAGTGTGTTTATATGATGTATCACGTATGTGACACTGTCCGCAAGTGCACGGAAATGCCGCAGTAATATAAAAGACATCGTCTCCCACAGGGAACAAGGTGAGTACTAGAAAATCTAATTCTTGGAATCTAAGCTAATCAAATCGTGGTTTTTTAGAGCTTGAAAACTAAAATTAAGCAGGACAGTAAACAAGAAATCAAACAACTGCGACAGGGAAAATATATGAGAGAGAATATCAAGGCAAAGGTTTCCACCACTCTGACGATTTCACTTGCGCTAAAAATAAATGTTAATTACTTGGATTTATAGATATGCATAAGGAATCTACCCTATGGTACAAGGTGCCCCCTTTCGAGTGTACACCCCGGTATTTGCCTAGAATGTCTCCTACTTTCGCGGTGGACCATTCTAGACAAACTCACTGGGTTCCGTGGTAGATTATGAACCCTCGAGCAAAGAACACGCACTTTCGCGTCGCGTCTTCACAAGATTCACATAGAGGTTCGGTCGTTACGGTCGAACTTTCATTATGGACCGTAACAACTATGACATGACGATACTTGGCCAAAGTAAAGATCAAGAAATAAATATATCTAGTGAAATATGCTCAGAATATGATCCAAACAACAAGATTAAAACAAGAGTTGCAAACAGAAATCGTCAGAGGGCTTCAACCTAGCCCCGATACAAAGTTTACGCTACAACCATCGTTGAATCGCTAAAAATCCTCTCTGTAAACATAGGAAAATTATAGGAAAAGGTTTCTAGGAGGGAGGAGAAGATAAACTGAACGAAATAACCCAGGATTGCAAGGTTCCGATGATCAATTCTTCAAAAATCCGCTCGAAGTCCCTGAATCGCCGTGTTCTTCCGCCCTAGCCACTTCGTCACCCGATTGCCTCCACCTTAGGTCACGAATTTTAGCACTTTTATATTCTTTCTCTTCGCCTCAAAGTAAGCTTTCCAAAAAGTCCTCACTTGCTAAATTTAGACTTGAATCGGGTTCAAAATCACCAAAATACTGAATGGGTGTCGGTTAACTCGCCCTAACTCGCCTTTTCCTTGATTGGTCCTCAAATATGGCACGAGAATTAGGGCTTTTATGTTCTTTGCCCTCTCCTTTGAATCATCTTTCCATAGAATCCTCACTTGCTAAATTTGGAGTTGAATCGGACCGGGAATCAACGAAAGACCGAGTGGAGGTCGTGCTGTTCCGCCGCCTTCACAGGTGAACCCCGCGGGGTTCACCAGGTGGTGAAGTGCTCGGAACTGTTTTGTTGCAAAATAATCACAGTCACCTGCCAGTGAAATTCTCGGCGTACTTCTGTGCAGGTATTTTCAGATGAGATCACGGGTGAACCCCATGGGGTTCACCTGCCAGTGAAGTGTGCGGCAGCTTTCAGGAATCTCGACATCATCGGTGAACCCCGCCGGGTTCACCAGGCAGTGACGCACGCGCTGAAATCCTTCCTTCGGCAAGATCACGGGTGAACCCGGTGGGGTTCACCTTACCGTGAAGTCCAGAGAAGGCTCCGATTGAGCCCAAATTTTACGGGCAACTTCGTCTTCTCATAAGGAATCACCCCATGCTTTTATATTCTTCAAAAAGGCTTCAAAATTGGGTGATTTTACCTGAAATTCAATAAGATAGACGAAAAGTGAAGATTCTGAAGTTTTTAACCAAATAAGTCTTAAAGGAGTGTGAAATCATTAAAATAGACCTAAATTCATCATGGAATAATAGTAAAAATCACTACTAAAATGCAAGGTGTCAAATATTCCTCGACTTAAATCTTTGCTTGTCCTCAAGCAATAAAATAAGTTGAAATACATGCTTGGTATAAGAATAATCTTTTGTGTTGAAGTTCGCACCCAAGTTTAGAAAAATACTTTTTAGTAATCCAAGATCTAATTAGAAGAAATCAACTAGAATGAGTGTTTTAAGTATTCACCAATTTGGTCCCACAGTTTCTAGATATCAAACGATTCAGAAAGCAGTAAACATGAGATTCAATCAAGCAAACACAACACTCATTTCATTCTTATCCTTCCAATTCATAATATTGGGGTTAACTCAAATGTTTCATTCAGGATATAAGATACTGATTATTGCACTAGACTTCAACTCATATCCTTAGGTACCATTGCCAATTTTTCGCAATGCCAAGTAGAGGAGTCTTTTTATTGAATTTTCAATTCACATTTTTTAGATTTCAACTCATGTCCTTCGGTACCACTGCCAATTTTTCGTAGTGCCAAGTAGAGGAATCTAAGTGTGAGAATTTTTTTTTAATGCTAAATATCAAAGATCAACATATCCTTGCATTTTAACAGATGCAGTGTTTCCCCAATACTAGAAAGGAATTCAAAGTTTGAAAAGAGATTATGCATCATAATATGAATCGAATGTAAATTGCAAACCAAAATCAATTGAAGAATCATGAAAATGTTTGACCCACTATATGAACATCATAAAATCAATCCGTTTAGAAAATTTCTAATTCAAAGAACATATGGACATGACTATTAAGTAAATTTCTAACAAGTACTACATTCAACATGTCTTGATAAATTCCAACCAATCATGCATTCAATTTTTTAGACAAAAAATTGCATGGCTATCATCAGACAAGACAATCATGACAAGTCAATAAAATTTTTCATCACAAGTTATGCAATATATCATTCAAAACAGTTACATGCAAGCTTATAAATTCACACATCATTTAGCATGAAAAGCATAATATCAGAATGGAAAGCAAGTGGCTTAAATATATCTTATACACTGCAGAGAGTGGGGCCTGAAGATGTGGACTAGGCCCACGAGTAGTGGCATATATGATACAATGCCAATATCAAAATATCCATCATAGAGTAGCATAACAAATCCATCAAAGAAAATAGAAAGTCACGACAACTACAACCAAGAAGAAGCTGGAGTCAAGACAGCTCACCCGCTCTTAGATTTTTGCATAGTCCTCTATGCAACATCATATACGTGAGAGGAGACGGATGGCGCTGTTGAGTGAGGATGATGCTAGTGCCTCTACATCCCAAAAATAGAGCTCTATTAGTGTAAATCAAGATCAAGATTTCCTAAGATAAACTGAATAAGCAAGAGAGTAGAGTTTTCAATGATGGTAAAGTAAAGAAAAACTAACGACAACTAATGTAGCAAAAAGCAAATAAAAAAATTAGAAAACTTGGGTTGCCTCCCAAGAGCGCTAGTTTTTGGTCAATAGCTCGACCGTAGGAGTGTTATTCATAAATCAGAATGAAGATAAAATTACCAAGTGGTTCATACCTTGAAGGGTCAGAAAATGATTTCAAGCTTATTTTACCTTCATCAGTTACCTTGGTTGTTTCCTTATGCAAATTTTCAAATTGTACCTTCCTCAAGTTGACTAGTTCAGTTGAATCAAAGAGTTTCACAAAAGCTTCAGCTTCCTCATTATCCTTCACCTCATCTTCAACTGCAAAATAGATTTTTATAGGATCCACAAATAAATCACTAATCACTTCTTGGTTAACCACTTCCTCAACAACATCAACCTTATGATAAAACCCTACAAAATAAGATATATCCTCAAGTGGTTTCTCATGTTCTATCTCCTCTTTTGATTGTTCAGGTTGAAGTGTCTTAGGAGATTTAATCTCAGTGTCATGTGCAGCCATCCTAGGCTCCTCAAGTTTGCTGCTCCGAGTGGAGATTGCATTGCAATGCTCCATCGGGTTAACTTCTGGCTGTGATGGAAGCTTCCCTGGCGCTCTAGAGGATGAGCTGGCTTGCTGGGCAAGCTGCCTCTCCAATATTTTGTTGTGCGCCTCCAAGGAGTCCATCCTTGTCATCATCAGTTTCATCATATCGGTCAGCCCTTCTATTTGATTACTGAGTTGAGAGTCTTGGGCCGGTCTTGGAGGAGGATTGTAATTTGCTTGTTGAGGGGGAGGATTGTAATTTCTCTATTGGAACCCAGGTGGCTGCTTGTAATTTTCTTGTTGTGGCAGCCTGAAGTTCCCTTGTTGGTGTTGAACTTGTGGTGGCGCTTGCCCTGGTTGTATGCGTGGTCCGGTAGGAAAAGTTCGGGTGGTTGCGCCAGCCAGGGTTGTAATAGTTGGAATAGGGGTTGTTCATGAGGTTTCCAACTGCATTAAGATGTTCAGGCTGACTTTGGACCACTAGTCTATCTCCCACTCGGCACTCAGCACCTACATGTCCTGCAACGCCACACAACTCACAAGATAATGAATTAGTGCTAAAAGCATTAACAGACCATGAATCAAATTTCTGAGTTAGATTATCCACCTTTGCTGTCAAAGCAGTTAATGAATCAAGATCGAATTTACCTGTTTTTCTTGAAAGCGTACCTCGCTCTGGATTCCATTGATGGTAGTTCAGTGTCATGTCTTCTAGGAGGCTTATTGCATCTTCAGGTACTTTGCTCATCAGTCCCGATCCTCCAGCAGCTGCATCGACTGTGAGTCTAGTATTGTATTGCGATCCCATGTAGAACGTGTGTACTAGGACCCAAGTCTCGATCCCATGATGGGGACACAGTCTATGAAGCTCTTTAAATCTTTCCCAGGCTTCATACAAAGACTCTCCATCCTTCTGCATGAAGCTCGTTAGCTGGTTTCTGAGGTGGATCGTCTTCGAAGGAGGGAAATACTTCGAGAGGAAAACTTGAGACAGTTCATCCCATGTCCGTATTGAAGCTGGGGGGATCGTGTGGAGCCATGCCCTTGCTCTATCCCGTACAGAGAAGGGAAACAAGCGTAACCTGATAGCATCAGAAGTAGCTCCATTAATCTTAAGCATATCGTAATATTCCAAAAATATAGATAAGTGCATATTTGGGTCCTCAAGAGGAGAACCACCGAATTGATTCTGTTGTATCATGGAAAGTAATGCAGGTTTAATTTCAAAATTATTGGCCTCGACATTAGGCCTAACTATTCCTGATTGAAACCCATGTGTAAAAGGTGTTGCATAGTCTCGCAGTGTTCTGGCATGGTTGTTGTCCACGGGTTGAGGTGCTGGTTCGTTCTCCATGTTGTTCTGAAGATGTTCCATCTATTCTTGACCTTCCTTTTTCTAGATTTGCGCAAGCTTCCTTCTTTGTCTGAAGGTCCGTTCTATCTCAAGGTCAATTTCGAATAGTCGTCCTGCCCTGGAACTTCTTTGCATAAAAATTTGTCAGATCTAATTAAGAAGTTCAAAGCAGTCGAAACAAACAAAAAGCAATATGAAGCAGAATAAAGAAAGAAAAGAAAAACTAACTAAAACTTAGTCTCTCAATCCTTAGAAGTATACTAATATCAACCGTTGTTCCCCGGCAACGGCGCCAAAAACTTGACACTATCCGCAAGTGCACGGAAATGTCGCAGTAATATAAAAGATATCGTCTCCCACAGGGAACAAGGTGAATACTAGAAAAATCTAATTCTTGGAATCTAAGCTAATCAAATCGTGGTTTTTTTAGAGCTTGAAAACTAAAATTAAGCAAGACAGTAAACAAGAAATCAAACAACTGCGACAGGGAAAATATATGAGAGAGAATATCAGGGCAAAGGTTTCCACCACTCTGACGATTTCACTTGCGCTAGAAATAAATGTTAATTACTTGGATTTACAGATATGCATAAAGAATCTACCCTATGGTACAAGGTGCCCTCTTTCGAGTGTACACCCTGGTATTTGCCTAGAACGTCTCCTACTTTCGTGGTGGACCATTCTAGACAAACCCACTGGGTTCCGTGGTAGATTATGAACCCTCGAGCAAAGAACACGCACTTTCGCGTCGCGTCTTCACAAGATTCACATAGAGGTTCGGTCGTTATGGTCGAACTTTCGTTATGGACCGTAACAACTATGACATGACGATACTTGGTCAAACTAAAGATCAAGAAATAAATACATCAAGTGAAATATGCTCAGAATATGATCCAAACAACAAGATTAAAACAAGAGTTGCAAACAGAAATCATCAGAGGGCTTCAACCTAGCCCCGATACAAAGTTTACGCTACAACCATCGTTGAATCGCTAAAAATCCTCTCTGTAAACATAGGAAAATTACAGGAAAAGGTTTCTAGGAGGGAGGAGAAGATAAACCGAACGAAATAACCCAGGATTGCAAGGTTCCGATGATCAATTCTTCAAAAATCCGCTCGAAGTCGCCGAATCGCCATGTTCTTCCGCCCTAGCCGCTTCGTCACCCGATTGCCTCCTCCTTAGGTCACGAAATTTAGGGCTTTTATATTCTTTCTCTTCGTCTTGAAGTAAGCTTTCCAAAAGGTCCTCACTTGCTAAATTTGGACTTGAATCGGGTTCAAAATCGCCAAAATACTGAATGGGTGTCGGTCAACTCGCCCTAACTCGCCTTTTCCTCGATTGGTCCTCAAATATGGCACGAGAATTAGGGCTTTTATGTTCTTTGCCCTCTCCTTTGAATCAGCTTTCTATAGAATCCTCACTTACGAAATTTGGAGTTGAATCGGACCGTAAATCTGCGAAAGATCGAGTGGAGGTCGTGCTGTTCCGCCGCCTTCACGGGTGAACCCGGCGGGGTTCACCAGGTGGTGAAGTGCTTGGAGCTGTTTTGTTGCAAAATAATCACAGCCAGTGAAATTCTCGGCGTACTTCTGTGCAGGTATTTTCAGATGAAATCACGGGTGAACCCCATGGAGTTCACCTGCTAGTGAAGTGTGCGGCAGCTTTCAGGAATCTCGACATCATCGGTGAACCCCGCCGGGTTCACTAGGCAGTGACGCACGCGCTGAAATCCTTCCTTCGGCAAGATCACGGGTGAACCCGGTGGGGTTCACCTGGCCGTGAAGTCCAGAGAAGGCTCTGATTGAGCCCAAATTTTACGGGCAGCTTCGTCTTCTCATAAGGAATCACCCCATGCTTTTAGATTTTTCAAAAAGGCTTCAAAATTGGGTGATTTTACCTGAAATTCGATAAGACAAACGAAAAGTGAAGATTCTGAAGTTTTTAACTAAATAAGTCTTAAAGGAGTGTGAAATCATTAAAATAAGCCTAAATTCATCATGGAATAATAGTAAAAATCACTACTAAAATGCAAGGTGTCAGTATCCAGGCATAATACTCATGCTCACAAAAAATCAATCAAGACATGAAAACGAAGATGAGTTTTGTGCAATTGGCGAAGTAGTGCGGAGTCCATGAATACCCAAGCTTGCATCCGAGATGTCTGTGTGATAATTATAAATGAGCATTCTATAGTGAATAATCTAATGCCGTGATACTAAGGAACAAAATTAATTAGCAAGTTCGTAGGTAATTGCTATGAGTCGTATAGTTATTGATATAAAAAAAGACGGCACCACCTTTTTTTATTCAATATATATACATAATATACATATTATCTTGTATGGCATTTTTTTTGTCTTTTGAATAAATTTTAAAATAGTTAATTAATTTAGAATACTTGCTGCTTGTAAAAATAATTTATTTTTCATTTTACAAGAGAATACAGTATAATATTTAACAAATAAAGGAGAATTACTACATTCATGAAAAGAATATGCAATAAAAATATTATCAACTTGAAGTTTCAATAGAATGTATTTTAGTCGCACATTGTGTAAATAACTACCAAATAGGACGTTAGGCTTGTACAAGAATAAAAGATTCTGCACCATTTAGACATACTTACCTGGACAGGGTCTTCCAGCGATCATGGAGGCCCAACGCCTAGGTTAGTGGCCTCCATTGCACTTGGGACGGGGACTGGTCTACCATCTCCCCAAGAGGGAGAGTGGACGGCAAAATTTGTGGTAGACCGGGATACGGGTTCGCGCAGCCCCGACTAGTGTCATATATGAAACATTGTTATCATCATAATACTATATAAAGTTCTTATAAGCTTTTTATCTTTTAAACAAATTGACTCTGTTGTCTTTGGTCAAATATTAAATGGTTAAAAAAAAATATACTTCTATTAAATTATAGCTAATGTTAACTATTGATATGAAAATTCGAAGTTTCTTCTTTTCTTCTCAAGCACCCTCACACATTTACATATCCTCAACATACAACCGCCCATCAATTTGTGTATTATCTCAAATTTTGCAAAGATCCGCAATGCTTGGTACGACGATTGATAGTAAGTGTGTTTGTATGGTATTTCACGTGTGCAGGCATAATACTCGTGCTATCAAAAAATCAATCAAGACATGGAAACGAAGATGAGTTTAGTGCGATTGGCGAAGCAGTGCAGAGTCCATGAATACCCAAGCTCGCATCCTAGATGTCTGTGTTATAATTATAAATGAGGATTCTATAGTGAATAATCTAATGTCATGATAATAAAGAACAAAATTAATTAGCAAGTTCGTAGGTAATTTCTAAGAGTTGTATAGTTATTTATATAAAAAAAGATGGCACCACCTTTTTTTAATCAATATATATACATAATACATATTATCTTGTATGGCATCTTTTGTTTTTTCAATAAATTTTAAAATTGTTAATTAATTTAGAATACTTGCTGCCTGTAAAAATAATTTATTTTTCATTTTACAGGAGAATACAAAATAATATTTAACGAATAAAGGTGAATTACTACAATCATGAAAAGAATATCCAATAAAAATATTATCAACTTGATGTTTCAAAAGAATGTATTTTAGTCCCACATAGTTCAAATGACTACCAAATAGGACGTTAGACTTGTACAAGACTGAAAGATAGTGCACCGTTTAGACATACTTACCTGGACGATGTCTTTGGGTGATCATGGAGGCCCAATGCCAAGGTTAGTGGTCTCCCTTGCACCTGGGATGGGCACTGGTCTACCATCTCCCCAAGTGGAAGAGTGGACGTCATAATTTGTGGTAGATGGGGATTCGCGTTCGCGCGGCCCCGACTAGTGTCATATATGAAACTTTATTATCATCATAAGACTATATATAGTCCATATAATCAATTTATCTTTTAAACAAATTAACTCTGTTATCTTTGGTCGAATATTAAATGGTTAAAAAAATATACTTCTATTAAATTATGGCTAATGTTAACTATTGATTTGAAAATTTGAAGTTTCTTTTTTTCTTCTCTAGCACCCTCACACGTTTACACACTCTCAACATACAACCGCCCATCATTTTGTGTATTATCTCAATTTTTGCAAAGATTCTAAATGCTAGGTACAAAGATTGATAGTAAGTGTGTTTGTTTGGTATTTCACGTATGCAAGCATAATACTCGTGCTTTCAAAAAATCAATCAAGACATGAAAACGGAGATGAGTTTTGAGCAATTGTCAAGCAATGTGGAGTCTATGAATACCCAAGCTGGCATCCTAGATGTTTGACTGATAATTATAAATGGGCATTCTATAGTGAATAATCTAATGCTGTGATAATAAAGAACAAAATTAATTAGCAAGTTCGTAGGTAATGGCTATGAGTCATATAGTTAATGATATAAAAAATGATGGCACCACCTTTTTTTATCAATATATATACATAAGATACATATTATCTACTATGGCATCTTTTTTTTTTTTAATAAATTTTAAAATAGTTAATTATTTTAGAATACTTGCCACCTCTAAAAATAATTTAGTTTTCACTTTACAAGAGAATACAAAATAATATTTAACAAATAAAGGAGAAATAGTACATTCATGAAAAGAAGATCCAATAAAAATATTATCAACTTGAAGTTTCAAAAGAATGTATTTTAGCCCCACATGGTGCAAATGACTATCAAATAGGACGTTACACTTGTACAAGAATGAAAGATTGTGCACCGTTTTGATATACTTACGAAGACGGGTCTTTCGGCGATCATGGAGGCCCAAGGAATAGGTTAGTGACCTCCATTGCACTTGGGAGCGGCACTGGTCTACCATCTCCCCAAGTGGGAGAGTGGACGCATCTCCCCAAATGGGAGAGTGGACGCCATAATTTGTGGTAGATCGGGATTCTCACGGTCATGGTTACTATAGATAATCTTTTTATCTTATACACAAATTGACTGTGTTGTTATTTGTCCAATATTAAATGGGTAAAAAAATATACTTCTATTAAATTATGGCAAATGTTAACTATCGATTTGAAATTTTGAAGTTTCTTTTTTTTCTTCTCTAGCACCCTCACACGTTTACACATTGTCAACATACCACCGCCCATCATTTTGTGTATTATCTCAAATTTTGCAAAGATCCTCAATGCCTAGTACAAAGATTGACAGTGTGTTTGTACGGTATTTCACGTATGCAAGCATAATACTCGTGCATTTAAAAAATCAATCAAGACATGAAAACGAAGATGAATTTTGAGCAATTGTCAAAGTAGTGCGGAGTCCATAAATACCCATTGTCGAAGTAGTGCGGAGTCCATGAATACCGAAGGTGGCATCCTAGATGTTTGAGTGATAATTATAAATGAGCATTCAATAGTGAATAATCCAATGCCATGATAATAAAGAACAAAATTAATTTGCAAGTTTGTAGGTAATGGCTATGAGTCGTCTAGTTAATGATCTAAAAAAAGATGGCACCACCTTTTTTTAATTAATATATATAAATAATATACTAATTATCTAGTATGGCATCTTTTTTTTTAATAAATTTTAAAATCGTTAATTCATTTAGAATACTTGCGACCTGCAAAATTAATTTATTTTTCATTTTACAAGAGAATACAAAATAATATATAACGAATAAAGGAGAAATACTACATCCATGAAAAGAATATCCAATAAAAATATTATCAACTTGAAGTTTCATAAGAATGCATTTTAGGCCCGCACGATGCAAATGACTACCAAATAGGACGTTAGACTTGTACAAGAATGAAAGATTGTGCACCGTTTAGAAATACTTACCTGGATGGGCCTTCGGGCGATCATGAAGGCCCAAGGCCTTGGTTAGTGGCCTCCATTGCACTTGGGAGGGGCATTAGTCTACCATCTCCCCAAGTGGGAGAGTGGACATCATAATTTGTGGTAGATCGGGATTCTTGCGGCCTCGGCTAGTGTTATGAACTGAAACCGTGATGAACAGTGTGGCGACCACGAATTTGATGATTCCTCCCTTGATCGGATTCCTTTCAATCTGAAACTTCAGTGGCATGTTCTTCTTCCTTAGGGCGAGCTTCCTTCTAAAAATCGAGGCCAGAGATGATCGGAGCAGTGAACGGCGGCGAACCCTAGCGCGGCGGCGATTTCTTCCAATTCTCTCTAAGTCGTGGATAAAAATTTTCTCCTCTTGCTTCGCAAACCTGCGCCTACTTATTCTGAGTCTTCCCCTTTTTTTGGATCTTCAATTTGTGCTCTAAATCTCGAGAAATCAAGTTTTTAAATTTGTGGGGAAAACTCAAAAATTTAGGTTTACAAATACGGAACCGTATACTGAATACGGTAGTGTCGTATTTTCTTTCTGTGAATTTTGGCTAGCAAATACGGCACTGTGACAATGTCACCCAATTATACGGCAGTACCGTATTCTTGCTAAAATCTTCTGGTTAGAATTGCTACAAAATACGGCACCGTCCAATTTCATACGGCAGTGTCGTATTCTTGTCAAACTTCTCTAGTTGAAAACGCTGAATAATACGGTACTGTGCGATTTCATACGGCAGTGCCGTATTCTTGCCGAAACTCTCTGGTTGAAATCGCTGGAAAATACGGTGGCGTGTAGTTTCATACCGCAGTGCTGTATTTCACTCAAAACATCCCCTGCGAAATACGGTACCGTGACAGTTTTTCTCCAAACTACGACAGTGCCGTATTTTTGCTAGAAGATCCCTTTTGAGTTGAAATTTGATGGGTAGACTCCTCTTGATGGTTAGAATCCATTCATGCATTGAGATTGCTCAAAAACCGGTGATAATGATGCCTTTTTACCTGAAATTGATCAAAAACCAAAGATGGTGTAAATTCCGAAGTATATGATAAAAAATGCATAATAACAAAGCAATAGAGTAAGATCATGGCTCAAAAGACTACTAAATAAGTATGAAAAACACTATGAAATTTAGAGTCATCAAACACATAAGGCTCAAACCTTGCTTGTCCTCAAGCAAAAATTAAGAAATTGATCAAAGGATAAAACTTGCTCATGACGAATAAATTTCTAAAACACAATCAACTATGAAAACTTTCATCAACTGTTTCATAGAATTTCAAATAGACATATCACCCTTTGATTTTTGATCTTCAAGTTTCATTACTTAGTCAAATAAAACTTCACAACTCGTATAATAAGCAGAATATCAATCTCAAGACTTCATCCAATTTTCAATTCATAACTATCAACCTTTGTTTACAGGATTAGGGTTTCCAAGATCTTTTTCCACACAAAAATTTCTTCTTCTTGTTCCTCTCTTTCTCTTCTATTTTTTTTTCTTCATTCACATTCTCTAATTCGATTACCACCTTTTTTTTCTGGTGACGAAATTAGAGTGCATTGATCACATAACCAATGCAATAGAACTCATATCCTCTTTTTGGAAAGAATTTACTAAGGATAGCGGAGTTTATGTGAATTGATTTCTCTCATGGCATGCACCCACATAGATGCATACTTTTTCTATTTATTACTTCAACCCATGTCCTTCGGTACCACTGTGCTTTCCCACAGTGCCAAGTAGGGGAGTCCTCACTTTATTTGGATCAAGGAACTTTTCTTCCCAACAAATAGTAAATAGCATGAATATCAACTAAATTAATCAATCAATATCAATTCAAAAATTACACTTATATGTTGATTTTATTCAAAGAAATAACTTCTCTCAAAAAATCAAACTCATCAGACAATATGTTCATCCAAAACACCATTTATTAATCAATGAAAAATTCAATATGTAGATAAGTATTAGAGAAATAAATTCATCACAAAAGGTCTAATCCTAATTCAAATTTTGAATATGTAAACCATCAAGAAAAATTTTGGCATGATAACAACAGTATTTTCTTAGATAAACAAACCACATAGGTGTATCAATCAACGATTATCAAATATCAAACATCTCATGGCATATCTAACCCATAACATCAATCCAGAACATCAAATATCAAATATCAACTACAACCACATCGAATAGTAAGTATAGCAAATCATCAAAATATGTCGGTGCAACCAAATCAAAATTTCATAACAACACAACAGCGATTAAGAAGCGAGAATCCATAGCAGTAGGAGGCAGGAAGTTTGCAAAGTCATCCTCCCCTACACGAGTTTAAGATCAACATGAATTAGTGAACTCAAATAAAGTACGAGAATAGGAATGAGATACCCACAAAATCCTATACATCTGAATGCGTCTCCTCCTCGTCCTCTTCAGCCGGGGCAACAGCTATGGGATCGTGAGATGCTCCCTCACCTGCATCGCCGTAGATACCATCTCTCCTGGGTCCTCGTAGTTAAAACAATCATAGAGGAAATTCCCCATGTCTTCTATATAGTTTCCCAACACCTCGATATCCATGTGAATGTGACTTATTTGCTGATGTATTCCTCCTATGCCTCCCATCACCCTTTCCATACGCTGCTCCTGCCTATATAACTGTGCAGTGATAGTCTGAAACCCTGGGTCTCGGTAACTCTGCCAATCTCTCTGATCTGGGGCTGCGTGATGTGAGGACGATCCGGTGGCTCCATGAGGCGGTGGCTTAGTGACTCTAGGTGGCGAGGAGTCAATACTCATACCAAATTGGTCATCACCTAAAGCAGGAGTTGGTGGTGGCAACGATGTCTCCGGTGCAGGTGTAGCATAAGATATACAGCTCGGCAATAGCTTTCAATTCTCAAGATTCTGCACTGAGGTCCATTCGGGGTTAGGCAATGGTAACATGGGAAGCCCAGGCTGTAGGATCAAACAATATGTATCTCCATCACGCTGGATCATCTTCATTGCAATGCATGACTCAATATCTATCCTTGAATTTCCTCTAGCAACCTCGATCCCATAGGGCGCAATCCCTAGATGTAGCGCTATAGGAGTAAGAAAACCTCCTATCACTATGGCTCCCTTCTTAGCCCTTGATACTTTACTCAGATGTCTCATGAAACAGAAGGCTATGTCCACCGTGTAACCGTGTAGCATACTCCAAAGTAGGAATAGCTCAGCATGAGTGACTATACCATCATTGTCCCCTCGCCCGAATATGGTGTTCGTGAGAACGCAGTGGCCATATCTGATGCAGGGGTTCGATATTCTTGAGGCTCTTGCTGTTGATGCTGAAAATATGTTGTCTGACGATATCTGGTTCCAAAAAATGTGCTCAAGGAATCTAATGGGTGGTTCAGTACGTCCCTTTCGTGGAAAGTGGAATGTACATCGAATTTCCTTGAAAGAGAGTCTCCTCTCTTCATTCATCATCCTAAATCTGATCTCTCCTTCAGCTGTGTGATCTATGTATTCCTCCCAACTTACCTCCAGGCTGCTAAGAACTTCTAGAACAACAGGTAAGTATGTTTCAGGTGTCATTTCAAAAAATTCTCTCAATCCTACCTTGTCATACATCCAGAATACATCATCTTTTAGTCCAAGGAGCTCTAAAGCTCTAACATCGGTGTATTTCATTTTTACAATGCGCCGAGCAAGTAGCATGTTGTATCTTTGCTCTTGCTCCTCATCTCGAAACATGATACCGAATGGATTCGGAGGTGGCATTGGAGGTTCAGTGAGGGCTTTCCCTTTCTTCTTTGACATCCTCTTGGTTGGTGACATGATTATCGAAGGAAAGCAGCAAAAAGTTTCACTGAAAAAAAAAACTGAAGCAGGAAGCATTACCAAACTATTCGCAGGCTGAAAATGGGGCTGGATTCAAGCTTCAGATTTGGACTTCTGAGTTGGGATTGACCTTCGAACCGACTTAGGGAGTGATCTTCTACTTCCTTTGGAGTTCTCTGAAATTGGAAGCAGCTTGATCAGCGCTCGGACAAGAGAAAATAAAAGGGGTGAAAACTATGGCGGGATAGCAGCAGAAAAGCTCGATCGAGCTTGAAATCGTCAAAATACTTGCTTGGAATCGAATGAAAGTTGTAGAGAGAGGTCATACGAAGGCTAGGGAAACCAAAGCTTGAAGAAAATCGCAGGGTCAGCGCAAAATCGGGCGAAGAAGCCTTAAGAACAGTGCGCCAAACCCTAAATACGGCACGTGAACATGTGGGGTCGGATGAAAATACAGTACCGTATGGCGAATACGGTAGTGCCGTATAATGGCTATAGGTTCTGTGCAGGAAAACGCAACAAATACGGCACCGTGTGTTCTCTCACGGTGGCGCCGTATATTGCATAAATTCTCTGTTCAGATCTTTCGAAAAATATGGTACCGTGCAAATGTTCACGGTACTGCCGTGAAATCGCAAAAACTCTCTATTCAAAAACGGCAAAAAATACAGTACCGTGCTGATATCGCTCAAAAATATGGTGGTGTCATATTCTGGTCAAAACCTTCTGTAAAGAAATAGCCAAAAATACGGTACTGTGCAAATGTCCACGGTACCGCCGTATTTTGCAAATAAAGATGAAAAAAATCACTAAAAATCATAAAAAAAATGAGAAAAAGAATTAACCCTAAATAAAACAAATTAAGGAAAAACAAACTAAAATCAAAATGAAAAGAAAGAAAATTGTTTGCTTGGTTTGCCTCCCAAGAAGCGCTAATTTAATGGTCATTAGCTTGACCCTTTCACACTTGGATTCACTTGCATTTCATCAAGTAGATAATTCTCCCCTTCTTCAATCCGTTCTTCATGATAGTAATGTTTCAATCTTTGTCCATTAACCTTGAATACTCCTTTCTCTTCACTCCATATATCGACAGCTCCGTACGGGTAAGTCTTCTTTACCTGAAAAGGCCCAGACCATCGAGACTTAAGTTTACCAGGAAAAAGTCTCAATCTAGAATTAAACAAAAGAACGAAGTCACCTGGTTGAAATTCTTTTCTGAGGATGTGTCGATCATGCCATCTCTTGGTTCTCTCTTTGTAGATTTTTGCATTCTCATAAGCAGAGAGTCTAATCTCTTCAAGCTCACTCAGTTGCAACTTTCTCTTTTCACTTGCACTTTTCAAGTCAAAATTCAATGCTCTAATCGCCCAAAACGCTTTATGCTCAAGCTCTATAGGAAGGTGACATGATTTACCATAAATTAATTGAAATGGTGACCTATCTATTAGTGTTTTAAAAGCAGTCCAGTATGCTCAAAGTGCATCATCAAGCTTGAAAGCCCAGTCCTTCCTTGTTCTTGATACTGTCTTTTCCAATATCTCTTTAATCTCTCTGTTAGATATCTCCACTTGTCCACTTGTTTGGGGATGGTGAGGTGTTGCAACTCTATGATTCACCCCATATTTTCTATGTAAAGCTGAGAATTTATGTTCGATAAAGTGGGATCCTCCATCACTAATCACAACTCGTGGTACTCCAAAGCGTGGTAAGATAACTCTTTTAAACAAGTTCACTACAACCCTAGAATCATTAGTAGGAGAAGCAATAGCTTCTACCCACTTGGAAACATAATCTACCGCCACAAGTATATACTTATTACCTCCAGATGATGGGAAAGGTCCCATGAAATCAATACCCCAAACATCAAATATTTCAACTTCAAGTATTGTGGACAATGGCATCTCATTCCTTCTATTAATGTTCCCCATTCTTTGACAATTATCACAAGACATTATGAAATTCCTTGCATCCTTAAATAGTGTGGGCCAATAAAATCCAAAATGTAATACCTTGAAAACTGTCTTCTCAGTACTAGCATGCCCTCCATATGATGATCCATGACACTGCAATAATATGTCTTTCATTTCTTCTTCGGGGATACATCTCCTATATATTCCATCTGCACATCTTTTGAACACATAAGGCTCATCCAAAAAATAGTGTTTAACATCTAATAAAAATCTTTTCTTGCCTTGGTAACTCAAATCAATAGGAAATATATTAGCAACAAGATAATTCACAATATCTGCATACCAAGGAGCCTTAATTTGTTCAACTCTCATCAGTTGTTCCTCGGGAAAGGAATCATTAATATTACCTTTTTCATCTTCTACAATCATCCTTGAAAGGTGGTCTGCAAGTAAATTCTCAGTTCCTTTCTTATCTTTGATTTCCAGGTCAAATTCTTGCAGAAGCAAAATCCATCTCAACAACCGTGGCTTACTATCCTTCTTCCGCATCAAATATTTAACTGCAGCATGATCAGTATACACTACAACTTTCGAATTTATCAAGTAAGATCTGAATTTGTCAAATGCAAAAACTACCGCCAACAACTCCTTCTCGGTGGTAGTGTAGTTCCTCTATGTCTCATCCAAGGTTTTGCTAGCGTAGTAGATCACATAAGGCTTCTTCTCCTTCCTTTGCCCTAGCATTGCTCCCACTGCAAAGTCACTAGCATCACACATAAGCTCAAAAGGTAACTCCCAGTCAGGTGGTTGCATTATGGGTGCCGATGTCAAGGCCTTCTTTAGTTCCTGAAAAGCAAACAGACATTTCTCATCAAAGCAGAATTTGGCATCTTTACAAAGTAAATCACTCAGGGGTTTAGCAAGTTTAGAGAAGTCCCTGATGAATCTCCTGTAAAACCCTGCATGTCCCAAAAAACTCCTGATCTCCTTGACAGTGGTGGGTGGTGCCAACTTCTCAATCACTTCTATCTTGGCTTTCTCCACTTCAATCCCTCTCTCTGAAATAAGATGACCCAAAACTATCCCCTGTCTAACCATAAAGTGACACTTTTCCCAATTCAAGACAAGGTTAGTCTCTTCGCATCTCTGTAAAACTCAAGATAAATTAGCCAAGCAGTCATCAAAAGAGAAACCATAGATAGAAAAATCATCCATAAAAACATCCATGAAATCTTCAATAAACTCAGAAAAAATCGTCATCATACACCTCTGAAAAGTAGCAGGTGCATTGCACAAACCAAAGGGCATTCTTCTATAAGCAAAAGTACCATATGGACATGTAAAGGTGGTCTTATCCTGATCTTCAGGGTGAATGAGAATCTGAAAAAATCCAGAATATCCATCAAGAAAACAAAAGTAAGAGTGTTTAGCAAGTCTCTCAACCATTTGATCAATAAAAGGCAAGGGAAAATGATCTTTCCTAGTGGCTGTATTTAATTTTCTATAATCAATGCACATACGCCAACTAGTGACTGTTCTAATAGGTATCAACTCATTATCCTTATTTTTCATTACAGTGACACCTCCTTTTTTAGGAACACAATGTACAGGACTTACCCACTTACTATCTGAGATAGGGTAGATGATACCTGCATCAAGCAATTTCAATACTTCCTTCTTCACCACTTCCTTCATAGACGGGTTGTGTTTCCTCTGAAAATCTACATGTGGCTTGTGCTCATCCTCCATGTGAATCCTGTGCATACAAAAAGAAGGATTAATTCCTTTCAAGTCATCAATGGTATACCCAATTACCTTTCTATGAATTCTCAACTCTTTCAAGAGCAGATCAGTTTCCTGGCATCTAATTGAGCATCCACAATCACAGGGTAAGTAGAATTAGGACCAAGAAATTCATATATAAGGTTATCAGATAAAGTTTTCAATTCAACTTTAGGAATCTTTTCACTTACATCATCAAATGTAGCACAATCAAAAATATCATGTGGTTCATCATGAAAATCATTCTTAAAATTTTCCTTAAAATTAGAATTATCAATTTTTTCACAAGAATTTCCCAAGGAATCAGAACAAGAACCAAAAATAGAAATATCAATAGAAGAATCATCAAATAAACAACTAATATCATAAAGTGTGTCATCAATAGCATGAATAGTGCAACAAGAACTAGCATATGCAGGTTTTTTCAATGAATTATTTAAATCAAACTCAATCTTATCATTGCCAATTCATAAAGTAAGTTTACCGTTCCTTACATCAATAAGGGCTCCATTAGTGGCTAAGAACGGTCTTCCAAGAATAATAGGAATCTTGGCATCCTCTTCCATTTCAAGCACCACAAAGTCAGTAGGTATGAAATACTTACCAACTTGGATAGGAACATCCTCTAGAATACCCACTGGATATTTTACCGATCGATCAGTGAGCTGCAAAGAAATTGTAGTCGGCTTAGGAGCTCCCATGTCCAATTTCCTGCACACAGACAAAGGCATAAGACTTACACTAGCCCCTAGGTCACATAAGGCTCGGTCGAAAGCCATACTACCAATAAAACATGGGATAGAAAAACTACCTGGATCATTCAATTTTGGTGGCAACTTGTTTTGAATAACAGCACTACATTCCTCAGTTAAAGCCACAATACCATAGTTTTCTATCTTTCTTTTGTTAGACAAGATTTCTTTCAAAAATTTAGCATATATGGGCATTTGAGATAAAGCTTCAGTAAATGGTATGTTAATGTAAAGCTTTTTCAAAACATCAAGAAATTTCCCAAATTGCTTATCAAACTTTTCTTGCACTATCCTACTGGATATTTTACTGATCGATCGGCGAGATCTAAAGAAATTGAAGTTGGTTTAAGAGCTTCCATATCTAGTTTCCTACACATAGATAAAGGCATAAGACTCACACTAACTCCTAGATCACATAAGACTCGATGGAAAGCAACATTACCAATTCAACAAGGAACAGAGAAACTACCTGGATCCTTTAATTTTGGTGGCAACTTGTTTTGAATAAGAGTACTGCATTCCTCAGTTAGTGCCACAGTACCATAGTCCTCTATTTTTCTTTGATTGGATAAAATCTCTTTTAAAAACTTTGCATATGTAGGCATTTGAGATAATGCATCAGTAAAAGGAATATTAATGTATAACTTTTTCAACACTTCCAAGAATTTCCCAAACTGCCTATCTAACTTAGCTTGCACAATCCTCTAGGAAAAGGGATAGGTGTCCTATATGGTGATGGTGAACTAGGTCTAGGTACCTCAACTTCACAAAGTAAGTCACCTTTCTGTGAAGACTCATCCACCTTAGAAGGAGAAGAATTAGGAAGGGACTGCACTTGTGTAGGTTGTGGTTTCAAAATTGGTTCATCACTAGGTATGACATTAGGCTCAACCTCTTCATCATCTAATGGTCCCCTTGGATCTTCCAACTGTTTTCCACTCCTGGTTATGATGGCATTACAATGTTCCCTAGGGTTAGGTTCAGGTCTTGCAGGTAACTGATGACACCAAAATTCATCGTGATTTCTATGCCATTTTATTGATATTTATGTGTCATATTCATAGACTTTGCTTGTTTTTATGCCATATTTTATCAATATCTGCGGAATCTACACTCTTTTCTATTTTTGATGATTTTCAGGCAAAAAGGCATATTTTTCCAGTCGATTTCAAGCAATCCAAGTGCATAATCAAACTCACAACATCAAAAGAAGATCACACGTCAAATTTCAGAAGATTTGGAACATTTGAGAAAATTACGGCACCCCCAATATATGATTTACGGTACCGTAATTTGGAGGTTTTCTGGACAGAGAATTTCATGTGATTATGGCACTACCGTACACATCTTTACGGTGCCGTATTTCGGGACATTTTTTATTAGAGAAACGATGGAGTTTACAGTACCACCATAAAGAACTTTACGGTACCGTATGTCAAGCCGATTTTTAGCCAGAAAAATTATTGACATTACGGCACTACCGTAAGGAACTTTACGGTACTATAATTCTAGAAGAATTTCAAACCCAGATTACGGCACGGCCGTAAATACCATTACGGCCGTAATTATAACCTAGCTCGCAATTTTCCAGGTGAACTCCGAAGCCCGATTTTTGTGTAGATGATTGCAATCGATCCAAGCCACTAAAGACATTTCGGTAAGAAGCAAACAGGGAGCCATCGACGAGACGAAGCGAAGCACACCAAAAGCCCTAATTTTCGTCCACTAGAGAGAGAAATTGCCTCACACACATCCGCCTTAGGGTTCGCCGCCGGGAAGCCTCTAGCGCATCTCCGGCTGTGAATTTTGAGTGGAATCTACGCATAGAGGAGGAGGAGGTGCACCTAATGTTTGAACATGATCAGAGATCAGATGGTGGAGAAATCACCACAAATCCGAGCGCCGCCGCTGTTGCGCCAAGATTACGGTCATACCATAATTCTTCCTTCTTCCCTGTTTTGCGCCAAGATTTCCTTCAACATGAATTATTGTAATCTTCCTCCCATGCAAGCTTAAACCTCTTTTGGGACATGGGGGAGTAATTCACTCAGTTTTTAATGACTAGATAACTATTTTTCCATTATTCTGTCACGTTTAATCTTAGCATGATAATTTTACTCATGTGATATTTGTTCTTAGACTCCCCATAGATCTATATTATTATTTATGTTTTTGAATTTTTGCTATTGACTGAAAAGTAATTGCTTGAGAATTTGGAACCCTAGAATTGCATGATATGAACCCCTTTTAGGTTAGCTCTTACTTGTTTAATTCTAGTAATCTTATTGCCATGATAATAACATAAATCTAGGATTGAGTCTAAGTATCTCAAACGTGGAGATCTTGTGCGAAAGCAAAGATCGGAATGTTGGAGAGCCTTGAGTAAAACTAGTGTTGAGATTCGGATGCACGAGAGTGATCCTTGAATTTCCACTAGAGATTTTCAACCAAGAATTCGGATACACGAAAGTGATCATTGAGTTTTTCGTTTGATGATTTACTTATCTTTAGCTTGGGATAAATCTTGCGCGAGAGCGAGGATTGATCTCTGCATGGTTGTCTGCATGAAAGTGAGACAACCCTTTTATTAAAGTAAATTACATCTTTATCATGTTGACATTAAACTGACACAATCACTATTCATGTCTAGTCATAGAAATTAGAGTGAATGAAACCCTAGTCCCAGCCTCTCTCTCTGATAACTTCGTTTCAGTGCTTTGGTCTTCGTTTGCTAGTTTGCACTCTTTCGATTTCCTAGATAGTGAAAAATCAATTATTCGGTACTCAGCAGCATAGGTCCCTATGGATTCGATACTTTCTTTATTACTTCGAGTATCTGTACACTTGCGGACACAACAAGTTTTTGGCGCCGTTGCTGGGGACCTTAGTTTTTGTTGATATCGAAGACATTGAGATTATTACTAGACTAGGTTTCATTTATGTTTTATCTTTTTATTCTTTTCTGTTTACTTACATCATTTGATCAATTTGCTCTAGTGTGCACAGGAAATTCATTTCTAATGGCTGATCGAAGATCACTGAGAGACTATGCAGCCCCTAATCCTCAAAGGATACAATTTAGCATTGCTAGACCTGCAATTGAGGCCTCCAACTTTGAAATTAACCCTGCCTTCTTGTCTATGCCCAATCTTTCCAAGTGCATGACACTGTCTTCTCTAAAATCCCCTTGATTTCTCTATTTGATATCTCCACTTGTGCACTTGTTTGAGGATGATAAGGCGTTGCCACTCTATGATTCACCCCATATTTTCGAAGTAAGGCTGAAAATTTGTGTTCTATGAAATGCGAGCCTCCATCACTGATTACTACCCGCGGGTTCCCATACCGTGGAAATATGATCTTTTTGAAAAATTTAGCAACAACTCTTGAATCATTGGTCGGTGAAGCAAGAGCTTCAACCCATTTTGAAACATAGTCAACTGCTACCAGAATGTACTTGTTACCTCCTGAAGATGGGAAAGGTCCCATAAAGTCTATCCCCCAAACATCAAATATTTCAACTTCAAGAATGTTGGACAGTGGCATCTCATGTTTTCTACTAATGTTCCCCGTTCTTTGACATCTATCACAAGATAACACAAAGTTTATAGCATCTTTGAAAATGGTAGGCCAATAAAATCCTGATTGTAACACTTTATAAGAAGTCTTTTCAGTACCGGCATGACCACCATAAGAGGATCCATGACATTGGCACAAAATATCCGTGATTTCTTCTTCAGGTACACATCTTCTAAAAATACCATCTGTACATCTTCTAAACACATAAGGCTCATCCCAAAAATCATGTCATTTGTTCTTTTATTCAGGAGAGGACAAAAAGATGGCATGATCGACATATTTTCAGGAGAGATTTCCAACCAGGTGACTTTGTTCTTTTATTCAATTCTAGATTGAGACTTTTTCTTGAAAAACTTAAATCTCGATGGTCTGGACCTTTTCAGGTGAAGAAAATTTATCCCTACGGAGCTGTGGACATATGGAGTAAAGATACAGGAGAATTTAAAGTTAATGGACAAAGATTGAAACACTATTATCAAGAAGAACTGATTGAAGAAAAGGAGAGCTTTTACCTCGACGAACCAAGATCAAATTTGAGTGTAGAAGGGTCAAGCTAATGACCTTAAATTAGCCCTTCTTGGGAGGCAACCCGAGCTTTCTAACTTTATTTTTTGCTTTCTTTCATTTACTTTTATCTAGGTTTCTTTTTAGAACTAATTTTTAATTTTTGTAGGGAACTTTGGTGGAAGTGACTCAAAGGCGAGAGTGGGTAGACTCTTGTGAGTATCTCTTTTCTCTTATATCTTTCGTCTTTCACTTTCTGTATCTTATCGATATTTTATGTGTTGAAAGGAAGGATGTTTCTTCTGCATATCTGTGTTTGCCGGCACTACTACTCTGTTTTTCATGCTTATCTTTTTGATCTTCGATGAAATTTTTGATGATGATGAGTAAATTTTGATATGAATGGCCTTGATCTAACTTTTGAAATTATTGTATGTGACTTGATTGATATTTAATGTTGATTGGTGAATCCAAAATTGAGACTAGAATAAGGCTTATCATGTCAAATTTATTTCTCTTATACATATCTACTTTTGAAATTCTTCATTGGTTGAGAAGTAAGATTTTAGGGAGATATGTTGTTTGAAAAATTTGATTTAAAAGTGAAACTACTTCTTGAATAAAATCAGCATATGAGTATAAATATTTGAATTGATATTGATTGATTAGTCTAATTGAGGTTATGTTTATTTTACTATTTGTTGGGAAAAAGAATCCAAAATCCACACAAAAATAGTGAGAGACTCCCCTACTTCGCACTGTGTAAAATTGACAGTGGTACCAAACGACATGGGTTGAAGTCTAAAAAGAAATGAGAGGAATCTATTCACATTAACTCTGCTGTCTTTGGTAAAGATTCCCAATACCAAAAAGTCATGAGTTCTATTACACTGACTATGTGGTCAGTGTACTCCGATTTCGTCACCAGAAAAAAGGTGGTAATCAAATTAGAGAATGTGATTGATGCAAAAAGAAACAAAAAGTATGTATCTATGTGGGTACATATCATCCAAAAACAAAAGAAAAAGAAAAAGAAAAAGAAAACTATGAGTGGAAAAAGATTTTGGATATCCTATTCCTGTAAGCAAAAGTATGATAAACCTAAACTGAAAATTGGATAAAATCTTGAGATTGAAATTCTTTTTTTTTTTATGCAAGTTGCGAAGTTTTATTTGACAAAGTTGTGGATCTTGAGAATTGGATTTAGAAGATGATATATCTGTCTTAAAATTTTATAATGCAATTAATGAAGATTTTTCATTGGTGATTGTATGTTAGAAATTTATTTTCCATGAGAAAGTCTATGCCTATGATCAATTTTTGAATTTTCTTGGTTTATGCTTGAGGACTAGCAAAGTTTGAGCCTTATGTGTTTGATAACACCAAAATTCATCGTGATTTCTATGCCATTTTATTGATATTTATGTGTCATATTCATAGACTTTGCTTGTTTTTATGTCATATTTTATCAATATCTGCGGAATCTACACTCTTTTCTGTTTTTGATGATTTTCAGGCAAAAAGGCATATTTTCCAGTCGATTTTGAGCAATCCAAGTGCATAATCAAACTCACAACATCAAAAGAAGATCACACGTCAAATTCCAGAAGATTTGGAGCATCACAGAAAATTACGGCACCCCCAATATATGATTGACGGTACTGTAATTTGGAGGTTTTCCGGACAGAGAATTTCATGTGATTACGGCACTACCGTAAACATCTTTACGGTACCACCGTAAAGAACTTTATGGTACCGTAAGTCGAGCTGATTTCCAACTAGAAAAATTATTGACATTACGACACTACCGTAAGGAACTTTACGGTACCGTAATTCCAGAAGAATTTCGAACCGAGGACTCACTGTCCAGATATGGCACGGCCGTAAATACCATTACGGCTGTAATTATAACCCAGCTCGCGATTTTTTCGGTCAACTCCGAAGCCCGATTTTTGTGTAGATGATTGCAACCGATCCAGACCACTAAAGACGTTTCGGTAAGAAGCAAACGGGGAGCCATCGACGAGACGAAGCAAAGCACACCAAAAGCCCTAATTTTCATCCACCAGAGAGAGAGAAATTGCCTCACACACATCCGCCTTAGGGTTCGCCGCCGGGAAGCCTCCAGCGCATCTCCGGCCGTGAGTTTTGAGTGGAAGCTACGCATAGAGGAGGAGGAGATGCACCTAAATTTTGAACGTGATCGGAGATCAGACGGAGGAGAAATCACCACAAATCCGAGTGCCGTCGCTGTTGCGCCAAGATTACGGCCGTAAATGTTTTTACGGCCGTACCGTAATTCTTCCTTCTTCCCTATTTTCGATTTCCTTCAACATGAATTATTGTAATCTTCCTCCCATGCAAGCTTAAACCTCTTTTGGGACATGGGGGAGTAATTCACTCGGTTTTTAATGACTAGATGACTATTTTTCCATTATTCTGTCATGTTTAATCTTAGCATGATAATTTTACTCATGTGATATTTGTTCTTAGACTCTCCATAGATCTATATTATTATTTATGTTTTAGAATTTTCGCTATTGACTGAAAAGTAAATGCTTGAGAATTTGGAACCCTAGAATTGCATGATAGGAACCCCTTTTAGGTTAGCTCTTACTTGTTTAATTCTAGTAATCTTATTGCCATGATAATAACATAAATCTAGGATTGAGTCTAAGTATCTCAAACGTGGAGATCTTGTGCGAAAGCAAAGATCGGAACGTTGGAGAGCCTTGAGTAAAACTAGTGTTGAGATTCGGATGCACGAGAGTGATCCTTGAATTTCCACTAGAGATTTTCAACCTAGAATTCGGATGCACGAAAGTGATCCTTGAGTTTTTTGTTTGATGATTTACTTATCTTTAGCTTGGGATAAATCTTGCGCGAGAGCGAGGATTGATCTCTGCATGGTTGTCTGCATGAAAGTGAGATAACCCTTTTATTAAAGTAAATTACATCTTTATCATGTTGACATTAAACTGACACAATCACTATTCATGTCTAGTCATAGAAATTAGAGTGAATGAAACCCTAGTCCCAGCCTCTCTCTCTGATAACTCCGTTTCAGTGCTTTTGTCTTCGTTTGCTAGTTTGCACTCTTTCGATTTCCTAGATAGTGAAAAATCAATTATTCGGTACTCAGTAGCATAGGTCCTTGTGGATTCGATACTTTCTTTATTACTTCGAGTATCCGTACACTTGCGGACACAACAAGTTTTTGGCGCCGTTGCCGGGGACCTTAGTTTTTGTTGATATCGAAGACATTGAGATTATTGCTAGACTAGGTTTCATTTATGTTTTATCTTTTTATTCTTTTCTGTTTACTTACATCATTTGATCAGTTTGCTCTAGTGTGCACAGGAAATTCATTTCTAATGGCTGATCAAAGATCACTGAGAGACTATGCAACCCCTAATCCTCAAAGGATACAATTTAGCATTGCTAGACTGCAATTGAGGCGTGTGTTGTAAAGCAAACCATTATAAAAAGTTTGAATTAACACCCAATCTTCTAATCCATGATGAGGGCACTTCCGTTGTAACTCATTGAAGCGCTCCCACGCTTCACTAAATGATTCACCATCTCTCTGAGCAAAGCCTGAGATTTGGTTTCTCAACTGAATCATCTTACTGGGAGGAAAATACTTCTGTAAGAAGGCATTTGACAACCATTCCCAAGTAGTAAACGTCCAGGTTGGATGTGAATGAAGCCAAGCTTTTGCTCTGTCTCTGAGAGAAAAAGGAAACAATCTTAGTCTAAGAGCATCGTCAAATACACCATTGATTTTCATGGTGTCACAAAATTCAAGGAAAAGAGATAAGTGTTGGTTTGGATCTTCCAAAGGAGATCCTCCAAATTGGTTCTGTTGGATCATTGACAAGAATGCTGGTTTAATCTCAAAGTTGTTTGCATCTATAGCAGGCCTAGTAATGCTGGAACGAATTCCCTGTGTACTCGGGGCTGCATAGTCTCTAAGTGTTCTCCTCTCTGCCATGATGGATTCTTCTTCTCTCCCTTCTGCAAATCTCAATTTCCTGTGCAACCTAAGAGTTCTATTAATTTCAGGATCAAAAGGAACTAATGGTCCTGACCTAAGATTTCTCCGCATAAACAAGTAGAAAGTTAGAAAAGTTCAAAAATTGTAGAGCTTAAAAGAAAATCAGAATCTATCACAAAAATAAAATAAAAAAATAAAAAGAACTTAGTCTAGAAATACTAACAATTACGGAACCGTGACAATGTCACCCAATTATACGCCAGTACCGTATTCTTGCTGAAATCTTCTAGTTAGAATTGCCACAAAATACGGCACCGTCCAAATTCATACGGCAGTGCCGTATTCTTGTCAAACTTCTCTGGTTGAAAACGCTGAATAATACGGTACCGGGCGATTTCATACGGCAATGCCGTATTCTTGCCGAAACTCTCTGGTTGAAATCGCTGGAAAGTACGGTGGCGTGTAGTTTCATACGGCAATGTCGTATTTCACTCCCATTTGAGTTGAAATTTGATGGATAGACTCCTCTTGATGGTTAGAACCCATTCATGCATTGAAATTGCTTGAAAATCGGTGATAATGATGCCTTTTTACCAGAAATTGATCAAAAACCAAAGACGGTGTAGATTCCAAAGTATATGATAAAAAAGGCATAAAAACAAAGCAAGAGAGTAAGATCATGGCTCAAAAGACTACTAAATAAGTATGAAAAACACTATGAAATTTAAGTCATCAAGAAGGAAATGGACAAGTCCAAATCCAAATCCATTTTTATGGTTTCTAGGGACAGTAAGAAGCGGAAAAGGGGTAATGGCAAGTCCAAGGCCAAAGCACTAAAAAAGGCCAAGGTGAGGAAGAATGAGTACTTCAACTTTGGCTATGAAGGTCATTGGCACAAAGACTGCAAGCATCCTCAAAGAGAGATGAAGAGAAGTGACCCTTCATCTTCATGCTCAGGTAATTTTGTTACCAAATCCTATATTATCTATTTCTATACATGTGTATTTTATACTGCATTATGAGACTAATATTTGCAAAAATATGCAGGTGCTTCATAGACATAGGACATGTTTGATAGTGAGAAGACTTAGCTGGAGCACTGATTCTGCTAATCTATTCGTTTATTTGTCATAGATAGGATTGTTTCATTTTTGCAATAACATTATATCTATTCCTTGGGAATAGAATTTTTGGAATAAAGGAATTTAGTATTCTTTTAATTTGCAAATCTCTTGTCAATACATTGTGCAAAATAATGAGGCAACAAAAATAACTAAAGTGAGTTAGTATTGTCGAGCTTGGGAGATGGTGTAGAGGTGGCTCAACAAGTATGGTCCGAGTGCAAGTGGGAGATTGTTAGTATTGTTGCCCTAGGACCTTTGAATGATCCAATAGGATATGTGTATCACATCTATTTGATAGATGAGTTATCTTAGCGTGGTCGTTGTTATGCAAATTTGTGCTTCTACGCACATGTACATTTGCATGTACAATATCCCTAAGAGATAGATTTTAGCTAGTCTCTATGTTTGTCCCCGGTCGAGAATCATAGTGGATATGGGACAGCTATGATTCACCTGAGATTGGCATATGCGCTGGTTGAGCACGGGTTGCTAACGCGGGCGTATGGGTATTTCAAGGGAGATATACTGAATCGACCCGCCGTGAGGATTCATCTCAGTGTCACAAGATGAATATCACAATGACAGAGTTACGCTTGTCCTAGACTTGAGGGCATTGGTATCTCAATATGGTAAATGAGGCACTTTGATACAACCTAATGCTTCACCGTAAAAGGGGAGTCATAACGGATGTCATTGGGTGTGCCATGAAACATATGAGAGATTCAATGTGTTGGGTCCCCTTCAAGGGGGAGCGCAAACCCTAATTAGGCACATATATGTGCACATAGCGGAAGCTAGGGCTTCAAGATCGGTTAGCATGACACATGATTAACTTGTAAACGAGGATTGCAAAGAATCAACTCATACCATAGCCATTAGATTGGATGCGGCTTGAAAGCAAGAGGGCAAACAAGCTCTCCTCCAAAGAAGACACACACTAGATGAGAGATAGCTCCTTCTTGTTACTCCTTGTGCTAGCAAGGAACGCCAAGTCTCCTAACCGTGTGAAGGAGACGAGATGAAAGCTTCTTGGTCTTCGAAAGCTCTTCCTCCTTGCGTAAATGATACCTCACCCAAGAGAGAGCATCGAAGCTTAGAGGCGTTGAGTCAACATAGGCGTTTTGGCGTTTCAAGACTTCCATAAAAGGAAAGTCATCAAGACATGCGTTCATGTCTTTTGAACCATTCCAAAACGCCAACTCAATTGAACCATGCGTTCACTTATGTGAACCGGTTCAATTGAATTCGGTCCAATTTCATTTGGTCCAAATGACAAATCGAACCAAGCCAAGCCATGGTCTAAATCTCATATGAACCGTGAAGGTTCAAGATCTAACCGTACATCTCTTGATGCTCTTGATCTCACCAATCTAGCATCCACACTCTCGATCGAAGCTTACCGATCTCAAGCCCTAATCAATCAAACATGATCAGACCAGATCTCACTTACAATCAGAGTTTAAACTCCTTTAAACTGAACCAAAACAATTCAGTCCACACGATCTGACATAAGTGAGCCATATCACCAAATTGTGTGACCTTGAGGGTTTCCTTTAAATGTCGGTAACGATAACTTACGTTGTCACGACCAGTGAGGGGTATCTAGCAACACATCACTGTCTCCTGATATAAAGGAAAGAGTCTTCCAAGACTACGCCCAAACCACAGCACAAGTGTGAATCAACCTCACAAGGCATACATGTTTCCTTTGCCACTGGATGTTCTTATTGGACAAGCGTGTCAAGCCTGTAGCTCCAATATGATGAGCATGATTAGATCAGGTGAACATTGTCACCTGGGTATGGCCATACACTTTCTTAATCATCTCATTTAGGGGGGCCCCTTTAGAACATCACACTCCTTAAACAAGGAGACGGCAATCCTATATCCATCACTAGTGTCCTAACCTGACTCATGATCATTATCCAAGACAGTCTATAACCATTATGTTTCAAATGATATTGAACTACCTCAAAACAATGACAATCATCATTTAGAAACACAAGTGATCTCAAGTCAGAGGACATGTGCCACTTGTTGCAAACAAGGAATATTCACATTGTGACAAGCAATTGAATATCCTAGTAGGGTCTGTCCAGTACATCCAATGTACCCATGAGTCTACATCTTATTCCATGCTCGAAGCATCCTATAAGATTAGAACACATATTAGTCTCAATCATATCAAGGCTGTCTCATGTTCACCAAGATATCTCGACTAAGGACATTACAGCATGTTAGCCTAGCTGAACAGCATTGAGACATTATTCAGAAGCACACTTATTGCAGCAGACAATGTAACATACTGAATAACAACCATTGCCTTTATAAACATCACAGTTTATACAAGATACTCATAGAATCCTAAGGCCTCAAACATTAGCCTTAAGGGCATACCCCAACACAATGTGCCAAGAGAGGATTTGCCCCTTCTTTGCGAGGAAGCTTGATGTCCATGGCGCCCTAGATAGTTGCATGACTGAAAGTGTTTGGCCATACACCGGTGAAGAACCTGAATTACTCATGACCATAATGTAACATCCCACATTCTTAACCCCAAACAAATGGCACATTTCATAAAAGAAACAGGATGTTTCGTATAAGATCGATCATATGCTAGGTAAAAACCGAGTTCAAGAAAAAAACACGATCTGAAAATTTCCAAAAACCCATACATAAATATCCACAAAACCCAATTATCATAAATCACATAAGGGTACCTGCCACCAGGCAATACTTGCACTAGACATATGCAAGTTACAGGGTATATCAAAACCGATTTCATAGAATATACAACAAGCCGAAATTCAAAACAAAATCACAAAATCAATTTTATAAACTCATACCAAACACCGAAACCAGGCTGAAGCCCGCGGTGACACAAAAATCAAACTCATTTAATTACCACAATCAGGCAACACAAATTCACATAGTTCACATGGTTCACATCACATGGTTCACATAGTTCATAAAATTCATATTCGGCCACAGCCGGCCTCAAATTAATTAAGCATAAACATAGGGCCACAACCGGCATTATAAGCATAAATCACAACATCAATATCATGCTAACTGCGCCCCTGCTCTATACCTGAAAATAATGAGGGGTGAGCTACACAGCCCAGTGAGTGGATAGTCTAAATCGACCATCCATAACATACACTCAAAAATATAGGCAGATTATTTTAAAAATCTTTAGCAAGAACATTATGTCAACATATAACAAAATCAAGAAATAGAAATCATATAGACAGTCAGATGTACACACTAGCATATAACAAACTCATGTTCACAAACTCAGGTTCTAGAGTTTTACTCTAATCCAATTAAACACATATATTTTAAACCAACTAAACACATATAACTTAGGTTCACAAACTCAGGTTCTAGAGTCATACTCTAAACCACTAAACACACCAACACATAATCAACCTAGTTGTCCAGCATATTCAGTAGTGACCAATATGGTCTAACCCGGCTTGGCCAAAGCACTGGGAGCCGCATGCAACACATAAACATGGATAGTGAGTAGAATCAAGAGGTGGCCCCCGCCAGGTCACGACGTGGCACTTTGGTCCCTCACCCCATAACACATCAGAGTGACGACATCAAGAGGTGGCCCCTATCTGATCAAGACATGGCACTTTGCGTCTTATATCACCCCATCACATAAAGAGTAATGACATCAAGAGGTGGCCCCTGTCTGATCAAGACATGGCACTTTGGGTCTTATATTACCCCATCACAAAAAGAGTAGTGACATCAAGAGGTGGCCCCTGTCTGACCAAGACATGGCACTTTGGGTCAAAACCCGTTCTCCCAAAAGGTTCCTACTGGACAACAGACACATCTTAATTCATATTTCACATAGGTGAACATATTTCACAAAGGTGGACTCCTAAGTGTCAACTAGACTCTAGGATAGTCATCACAAAAATCATATCGGGCAGGCTGAACATCAACCCCCATCACAATAATCATAATAGGCAGGCTGAACATCAACCTCCTCACATATCACAATACAGGGCTGAAATTCAAACCCTTAACATAACACATAAGGACTATCCCCTTGAGTTCATAGTTACACCTAGCCTTAGTCCTAACCATCACATAATCACATAATTTTCCAAATTCACATAACCCATAATTTTCCAAATTCACAAAACCCATCACATAACACTTATTGTTCAAAATCACATAGTCACACATATTGTTCAAAATCATATAACATAACACATAATATTTTCACCGAATATTGTGTAGTCCTTAAATTTCAGGCTGGTCAGTTCAGTGTAATTTTGCTAAATTATCACCCAATGTTTTCAAACATAATTGCATGATCTTAATTAAATAAACATGAGTTTTACAACATAACGTTATTGGCAATTTATCAAGCATCCATAAAATTCGACATATAACATTTATCATGCGCCCCAAAATCAATATAAAATTAAAGCATAATTGCTTTACAAATCACACATGTAACCCACGGTTTCAAACATAATATCAATTTAAAAATACACCTTAGTTAACAAGAATTTCATACTTAAGATCAATGATTTAATGCTTCCTAAACTCCACACAATAATTACCCTAAATTCGGTTTTCATGGAGATATGCCTTAAATTCGGTTTTCATGGAAAAAACCCTAAACTAACTTTTCATGGAGAAATATCAAGATTAAATTCACATGGAAACATGTTAACCACAATATCAAATTTCGGTTTAACTACAATTAACAAGGTTTCGGCTCCAAAAATCATTGGTTTAATATTGCCAAAATTCTCTATAAAATATCTAATTAACAAGAAATTCATGCTCAATGTTCGATGATTTAATGCTACCAAAATACCTTAAATTTCATACAAATTTTCGGTTAAACAATCATCAAATTAATTCGGTTTTTTACAATAGTTTTCGAGATTGTTTCGTTTCTCATAGTCAACACCAACATTCGGTTTTCATAACAATTTTCCCAAGAATTCGATTTTACACATGGTAATTTTCCCAAGAATCCAATTGCATCCTATAATACAATCACAACCAATCTAATAGATCAAACAAGACCTTCCACTCACCTTGAACCGAGAATACTATGGTGAAAAATCTTCCACAAAATCGCCTAAAGCCTTTAAGTCGCCTAAGGAATCTCCAAGAATTCACCAAGGAAGTTCCACCTCAAAGAATTTCGTCAAAAGGAAGAAGAAAATCGCCTCCAAGCTTCCAAGAATCGCCTTCTTCTTTCAAGCCGTCGCCTAGGGTTCTTCCAAGCTAGAATTTCGCCAAAAACTCTTACCCTAAGCGCAAATCCCACTTAAACTTTGGATTTTAAAATTTTAAACCCATTAACCCATTAATTCAAATAGGGTTTAATTTATTTAGCTAATAAATTTGAATTTCAAATCCAATTAGCGCCAACCCAATATCTCATAATTAACCAATTAATTTAATTAACTTAACCAATAACCATTCACTTAAACGAAATCCATTAAGGATTTTAATTAACATCCAATAAGGATTTAATTAACCAATAAGCCCAATTAATTAACCAATAAGTTCTAATTAATTACTTACAATAATTTAACAAGCAATAAACCAGTTAATTAACAACAAAATCTCTAGTTAATTAACTATAATTATTAACTAAAAATCTCTAATTAATTTATCATAAATTAACTATCAATACTCAGGAATAATAACTCAGTCAATAATTTTATTTAAATCAAAAATAATGCTTACCAGGACTTAAGATCCTTGGATCTTACACATAAGATTGGGTAAACAAGTGTGACACACTTGTCCAATCAGGACATCAGTCTGGTAAAAGGATGGAGCTGTACTTATACTTTGTTGTAGTTTTAGGGGATATTGATGATGACTCCATTCTGATGACTTAGGTAGCCATGATGCACGGCTAGGTGCCACTCATCGCTTGTGATGATTTTAGATTATCACTGCCAACGTCTGAGGAACCTATAGGGTCGCTGATGCAAGAACAAACGGGCCCATGAACACACTTGAGGGCGGCCCAACCCCTCCAAAGGATACTTAGGGAGACTCCCCAGGACCCCAGGAATTTTCCCTGGAATTTTCACCCAAGTTAGAGTCCCCCAGACCCCGACACGACCAGGCCGTGCGCCCCGTCATGGCCTTGACACGGTCGCCTGAAGACGTGAATGCCGAACACGGCTGTACTCCTAAGCACGAGCAAGCCGTGCCCGATTATGTGGATTTTAGCAACTCCCATCACGGCCGTGCTTCTGGTCACGAGCAGGCCGTGCATGACTCTGTGGATTTCGACAACGCCAAGCACGGGTGTGACTCCAAGCACGGGCAGGCCGTGCTTGACTTTTGGATTTTGACAACGCCATGCACGGGCATGACTCCAAGCACGGGCAGGCCGTGCTCGACTCTATGGATTTTGACAATGCCAAGCACGGGCGTGACTCTGAGCACGGGTAGGCCGTCCTCGATTCTGTGGATCATGGCGACTCTGAACACGACCGTGTTCGCCATCACGGCCAGGCCCTGTTCGCACCTGAAGACTCGTTGCAGCCCCGATGACCCCACTTCGACGTGCATCGCCCACCCTACCATGTTGCTCCACCCAATGATGATCCAAAGGAGCCCAACAACGTGGAAATCCGGCGATCCCAACGCCAAAGTAGGCCCCCGGATCGCTTCTTGGGAGTCATTAGCCCCCTTTCCATACACAGCGGAGTAGCGTAGCCCAAGGGTGCTCCAAGCCAACCCTCTGAGGATCCAACTCCAAATGGGCCACTCAATCTCATTAGCATTACGGCCCAAGAATGAGCCGCGACGGTGGTAACCCAGCCTATGACTTCAAAGTTTTGCTGTCTTGTCCCGATGTGCTCGGAGCGTGTCTAAACCGTCTCCGCTAAGACACGTACGCTGAAGGACCGAGGACCTGCACCCCCTCGCAGGAATAGTTGGTAGTTGTTAGGATTTTATGCTTTCTCATTTTATGTGGTAGCTTGACCACTTTATGGTAGTTAGTTTGTTAGGATGCTGTCCCCTCGTCTTGTTCCCCCTCCTTATCTTATAAAAGAGAGGGAGTTGGCGAGCATCCCTCTTTAGTTCTCTTTGGCATAGAGAGTTCTCCTGGTGAGCTTAGAAGTCGCCAGCATTGTGTGAAGACGAGCCGGAGCCTCGCCTTCGTCATTGTTCGGGTCGAAGATGTCTCTTCGATTCCAAGTTGTTTCCTCTTCCGTTTTGAAGTAAATCCCACCTTTCTGGTGGGTTAGGTTCGCCTATTTTCTCCTTCTTGCTTTGATAAAAAATTGGTTTTCCCCTTTTATCTTCACCCATGCCAGTCCGCACATTGGAGCATGGTCGGTTCGCTTGTTTCTTTGGTTTGTTTCAGCCCTCAAGGCGGGCGAGCTGAACCCCAGCGCACTCGCTGTTCCCCGCGTGGCTGAGCTTAAAACGCGCTAAGAGAGCTACGAGGAATGCTTAAAAAAATGCTATGAGGTTTGCACATTGCGTTAAATAGTTGGGTGTCGTTCCCTTCATTTGCATTTGTGTTGCCTTGACCGAGATCGTCGCTGTTTCTTCGTGTTTCTATCGGTCTTCCTACACTTTTCTGACGCATTTTCTCTTCCCTCGCCTCACGACCCTCTCACGTTTTATTGCGCATTGTGTAAAACCGTAGAGTATGGCTTAAGGACCCTATCACCTATTAGTCGCTACATCAGTTCTGGTATCAGAGGGCGTTACGCGATAGATTGTTATCGTTGCACGATCTGCCCCTTTGCATTGCATATTTCGGCATTTCTCCGGGTTTCTGTATTTAGCATTAGTCGCGTCTCCCTTGTTTGTGCATGGTGACTACACGATCACAAATCATGTCGTCCCAATACCCCGAAACCATTCCTGAGACGCAAGAGTCGATCCAGCCTTCGAAAGGGGCTAATTCCCGTCTAGAGTCTATGGCTACGCTTGAGGCACGAATCGATGCCAAGCTTGAGGGGCTGTCCACACGCGTGGAAGCCCAACAAGCTAGCACCAATGCCACGGTCCAGCAGATCTTGGTTGGAATCCAACACCTCCTTAATCGCTCTGGACCCACGGAGCATGAGCGCCCAAGCTCGGTAAACCTTCCGGTGTCCGCAAACCCAGCCCCCACTAGAGAGTTGCGCCTGTTGGAAGCGCCCACGCGGTGGCACGTCCACGAGGATGAATGGGGTCACCCGTGACCTCATGAAGTCCCTCGGAACCCGAGTCATGGCGATGATCCCCTCGATGAGGATGACGTTTGGGCCGCACAAGGGCCTTAGCCCGGTGGTCATTTTGGTCACGCTTGGGCCGTGCCTCGAACCCCCGCCCAAACCCGCATTGAGCGTCCTCGGATGGACGATGATTTCCATCATTTCATTCGTAACACCCCTGCACCATTCACAGGTGGTCTTGACCCCACACAGTTCTTAGATTGGGTCACGTATGTTGACGCGTATTTTGACCTTAGCGATAGGCCTCCGCACTCATGGGTTCGGTATGTGCGCACCTTACTTGAGGGGCCTGCAGGTTTACATTGGGAAAACGTGGAGCGCCAAAACACGCAGCAGGCTCTTCCCCCGATCACTGAGTGGGCGGAGATGCGGTATCGCCTTCGCGAGCGTTACGTACCCCCTTCATATAGGCAATGTTGGTGTATATGCCCTAGGACATAGTTTTGGTCCATCTTTGTACTACTTGACTCTGATATTAAAATATATCTTTCTGGCATTGTCGTTATCATTGTTTGTCTACACCTGCGATTGTGTACTTACATGATAATGTCCCTGGAGACAGATTGGATCTGTGCTCGAACTATAGTCCCCAGTCGATGTACTTGAGTGGATATGGGACAACTCTGGTACTTGAGAGACTGGTATGTGGGCTGGTTAGGCACGTGGTGCTAACGCAGACACATGGGTGTATCATTGGAGGATATACTGGATAGACCCGCTGTGAGGCTATGACTTGGTGTCATGAGTTATCCTCACAAGTGACAGGAGATGCATTGATCCCTTGACTTGAGGTCATTGACCATTCTATAGGGTTAGGGACTTGCTTTGATGCAACCTAACACCTTGCCGTAGTTGGGAGGTCATAACGGTTGTCATTGAGCATGTCACGACCCATATGAGAAGGTCAATGGACAGACATAGGATTTGCCCCTTCCTTAGGGAAGTATGATATCCATGGAGCTCCCTTATGGTTCTATGACTGAGAGTGTATGGCCATACCCAGGTTAGAACCTGTTTTAGTCATAGCCATGTGATTGGATGAAAACAAGTGGTGACACACTTGTCCAATCAGATATCAGTACGGCAAAGAGACTGTAATGCATCTGTACCTAGTTGCGATGATGGGGATGTCGATGTCGATATCCATTCCAATAACCTGGGTAGCAGCGATGCACTGCTAGGTGCCACTCACTGCTTGTGATGACCTTTGGTCAGCACTGCCAGCGTTAGAGGAACCTACAGGGTCGCACACCTTGATACTCAAGTTTTCATATTGATCGGGTAGCCTTTAGATCGAGTTATTGGATAACTCTGATCTATTTGGGAGATTTCATCAGCGCCAATGGGCCTGATGAGATGGAAGAAACTTATTGGGGCCAACTTCCGTTTTTGGCATATCGATCAAATTAACCATGGTTAGCCTCATTTAACCATGGGTTAAGTTGGATTGGATCCAATAGCTTGGTTAACATGCATAATGGACTTTGGGCTTGGCCCATTGCTTAGTTGGGCTTGCTAATAAGTTGTATTGAAGGGCTAAGAGGCTTGAAGGGTATAATGGGGATGAATTAATGGGATAGGCGCATATGGGATTCTAGTTGGACTAGAATTTGCGCCTATGCCTTGTTTGGTATCTCCTAGGTGATTAAATCAAATTGGATTTGATTAAATCACACAAGATAATTGATTGGATTGTGTTTGACAATTGTGGGCTGATTATTAACATAATTAGAGTCCTAATTGGATTAGGACTTGCGCCCAAGCCACATTAGGCAATCCATCATATTGCCTTGACTAGGTCTAGGCGCATGGATGGGATTAATGCCTCATATGGCATGATATGGGCGCATATGGCTGATGCTTGCTTTGGCAAGTCTTAGGCGCATATGGGAGTGGAGATTTAATCAATATATTTGATTGGATAATCTCCTAGAATCATGCCCTAATTGTCAACACTTGCCATTCTCCCCTAACCGCCTCTTGCTCCTATAAATAAGCCCTTGCCGCCCCCTCTCTTGATGATGCTAATTCCTTGGAGGCGTGAAGCATTAGAGGGCGACGGCTTGGAGAGCTTAGAGCTCTTCTTCTTCCATCAAGGGCGCAAGCATGCTTCTCCTCTTCCTTTCCTTGGCGCAAAGGAACAAGAAGGCTTGTGGCATTCTCTTATCCTTCCATCTCCTTGGCGCATCACATCTTGGTGGTGGCGCAAGTTGCTTGGAGGACTCTCCTAAGGCATGGATCTTCTTCCCGAGGCTAGCACCGGGCGAGGAAGAAGAAAACTTGAGGAATCCGTGTGTGCGAGACTGCAGAGGGCGAACACTTGGGCGCCTTCATCGACATCGGCTTCTAATTTCTTAAAGGTACTTACTATCACATCATGTCGACCCCCTCGCAAGAGATCTTCACTGGGTTTTTGGGACTAGCCTGTTTCGGGGACATTCTTCCGCTGCGTAAAATGTATGTCCATGGCTCTGAAAATTGTAAAATGTCCCTGGGGTTTCCCAACAGTGGTATCAGAGCTACTTGCGAGCCTCGAACGATGTTCTTTCATGCTTTTCATGCTCACATGCCATATCTACATATTGCATAGATGTTGGCGCATGGTTTTTCTTTAAGTAGAAAAATTGTAGGTCTCTTGTTTCTTACTTCTAATTAACTTCTTGTGGTTCTTTGCTCTCTTCATGTGATGGGATAGACCCATACGTGGAAGAGAAAATTTCTCCTCTCATAATAGGATAGACCTATCTTGAGAGACTTGTTGGAATAGGGCATGGACTGGGTGATTGCCCTTATCCTAACAAGTTAGGGATTGCAAGCAGGGCAACCGGTATGCCTCTTGTAGACTCCTGAGAGAAACTTAGAATCGAAGATTTATGATATGAAGGGAAGGAAGAGAGACATGTTTTATGAAAAAGTAAAATTTCAGATTTTATGTTTTTCATGAGCATGTAGAATTGCATGAGTAAGTACTTGATTGTGCATGATGTTATGGTCATATGTCAAGCCCCAGAGCATGCCTGTGATGTATCCTTGTGAGGCCTGCGTGCCGCTTTTCTTTTTGCTTTTAACTAAGAAGAAGATTAGGGTGGCGCATCCACTTAGAGCAAGGTGCATGCTTGCTTGGTTGCGCATCCTTGCCTGATGGCGCAACAAGCTTCAAAGGTGGCACATCCTTGCATGGGGGCGCAAGTTAGGGTTTGGCCGAGCCTTGTGCTTGTGTGCTATCCCTCTTGTGGCTTGCTAGATGGCGCACCTTCCTTGGAGGAAGACCATGGCATTGGCCGAACCTTGTGGGTGTACCCCTAGGGTTTGAGAGCTAAACCATGAGAGAAGGACCTTGGAGCCAACCTTGAAGATAGAGCTAGAGGTCGGCTAGGGTAGGTCTGGTCTTGGGGCTTGAATCCTAGGTCAAGAGTTGAACCCCTTTTTGGCATGGATTGGTTCAATGTCTTGAATGGGCTATGATCACATCATCCTTTTATTGCTTTCTTTACAAAAGCTAAAGCATGCCTGTGATGTTTTATCGTTATGTTATCACCATAGGATTGCATGCCTGTAATGATAGACATAAGATAAAACTGAGATGATGAGACCTTAAACAAAAACCCTTAATTAAAATATCAAGTCTAGTAGCCTTCTAACGCGTAGCCCTCACTAAGCTATCGATCAGTGGAGTTGTGAACTGTTTCCCACCCTCGTGGGACACACCCACTTATCTTTAGAAAGTGCGTGGTGGCAATGGTTTCCCCAGTCCAGTTTTAACCTGGGCGTGCCTTCGCAAGGAAACTCGTTGGCCCTGGGCATAACGGTTAGGGATGGACTTGACTAGAAGTTCACATGTGCTGGGCACATGGTGAAAGTCTAGAGGCATCGTTGAGAGGTAAGGGTTTCATGTTGTATCCAGCCCTCGCTGGACATGAAATGCCTGGACTGTCTCAGTAAGGGGAGTTGCTTGGAGCAATCGGCCGGCGCGCCCACCTTAGGAAACATGGGTCACTTTGTGCATCTCATCCCACCCTCGTGGGACGCGAAGCCCTGTGTGGAATGAGGATCTCATCTCACTAGGAAATCTTGGATTTCTCGATTGACTTTGTGGGTTGTCAATTCGATTAAAAATAGTGGGAGCCATGGTCATTTAAAAGGCAAGTCCAGTTTAAATGACTCGAAGTAGTACTAATCTACTGTTTCTTGGTTGTTGTAGAACAATGGCTATGAACAATAGCAGTTGGTCACTGCGATCTACCCTGGATAAGTTGGTTGGATCCAACTTACTGGATTGGTATATGAACTTGAGAATCGTGCTCAAGCTCGAGAGGAAGCTTTATGTTCTTGAGCGTCTTATTCCTGAGCCACTTCCATGCTCGGCCTCAGCGGCTGAGAGGGATGCTTATGATAAGCATCAGGTTGATACTTTGGAGGTTGCTAACCAACATGTCACTTGAATTTAAAGGGTGATATGAATCGAAGAGTGCCACTGAAATTATTTTAATCTAAGGCAGCTCTTTGATGAATTGGTTGAGCTCAATCCTGCTAAAGTTGATATTCAGTGTGTTGAGCCAAAAGGCTTGACCAAGGAACTGAAATTAAAGATGGATATGATCAGGAATAATAGGTGCTATTCATGTGGAGGGCCACCTCACATGTTGAAGGACATGTTGCAACTTCAGAATGAGGAGAAGAAAGGCAAGGCCTTGTCTTCATGCTCAGGTATTTATGTTACCGAAGTCAACCTGTCTACTCCTATGACATGGGTATTGGATACCGCATGTGAAGCTCATATTTGTACAAATATGCGATGGCTCTGAAAGGATAGATCGGTAAGGCCTAGAGAGATTGACCTATGGATAGGTAACAGGGCACAAGTTGCTGCTGTTGCTGTAGGAGTTTCTCTCCCTGCCTTTAGGACTTCAGTTAAAGCTAGACAATTGCTATTATGTACCTTCCCTTACCAAAACATTTTATCCACTCCTTGCTTGGCAAAGAAAGGATTTAGGTTTGAAATAAAAGAGAACTTATGTTCTTTTTCTTTTGCAAACATGTTTTATGGGAAGGGTACTTTGTGTAATGGTCCGCATGTCTTGGACATGGTTAGCTCTATTTGTAACATAAATAATAAAAGGACCAAACTGAGTGGTTCAGTTGGTGGTTTCCTACGGCATTGTCGATTAGCCCATATAAACAAGAATCGCATTCGACAACTCCATGCAAATGGGTTGCTAGATTCTAGTTCCTTGGACGAACTTGATACATGTGAGACTTGTTTATTAGGGAAAATGACAAAGACGCCCTTCACCAAGACTGGTGAGAGGGCATGAGGTTTGTTGGATCTCATACATAGTGATGTGTGTGGGCTATTCAATAAACAAGCCAAAGGAGGGTATAACTACTTCATCACATTTACTGATGACTTCAGTAGATATGGTTATGTCTACATGATGAGACATGAGTCTGAATCCTTTGAGAAATTTAAGGAGTTCAGACATGAAGTAGAGAGCCAGCTTGGTAAATCCTTTAAGGATCTTCGATCAGATCATGATGGAGAGCACCTGAGCAGTGTATTCTTTGACTATCTGAGTAAGTGTGGGATCCTATCCCAACTCACTCCTCCTAGAGCACCTCGGTAGAATGGTGTATCTGAAAGGAGAAATCGAACCTTGTTGGACATAGTTCGGTCTATGATGAGTCATGCAACTCTACCTCCCTCATTCTGGGGACATGCACTTAAAAAGGCTTCTCTAATACTGAATGATGTTCCATCTAAGAGTGTCTCAAAGATTCCATACGAGGTATGGAATGGGAGACGCCCTAATCTCACTTTTATCAGGATCTAGGGATGTGAGGCTTATGTCAAACGTCAGGATTCTAGCAAGCTAGAACCTAGATCTGATAAGTGTATGTTTGTGGGGTACCCTAAGGAGACTAAGGGTTACTACTTCTATATTCCCACCGAGAACAAAGTTTTTTGTTGCTCGGGGTACGGTCTTTCTAGAGAAAGAATTTCTCATGAAAGAAGTTAGTGGGAGGAAGTTTTACTTGGACGAGGTCCAAGTGCAACCACAAGACATAGAGATGGGAACCTGAGCCACCTGCACCGGTTGCTAGGCAACCTGAGGCTCAGACACAGGCCCCATGTAGGTCTGGGAGGTTTCGTCGTGCACCTGAGAGGTATGGGTCGCTGCCGACCCAACACGACGGGATCTTCATCATGGAGGATGAACCCAGGACTTATGATGAGGCGGTCAGTGGACCGGACTCCGAGAGATGGCTTGAGGCCATGCGATCCGAGATGGATTCCATGTCGGCTAACCAAGTCTGGGATTTGGTTGAGCTGCCTGATGGGGTAAAACCCATAGGGTGTAAATGGGTCTTCAAGAGGAAGACAGACATGGATGGCAAAATTGTTACCTATAAGGGTAGACTAGTGGCTAAAGGATTTAAACAAGTCCACGGGGTGGACTATGATGAAACCTTCTCGCCAGTTGCCATGATCAAATCCATTCGGATTCTGCTTGCTATAGCTGCATATCATGACTATGAGATATGGCAGATGGATGTGAAGACAGCATTCCTTAACGGGAAGCTAACTAAGGATGTGTATATGACACAACCTAATGACTTCATCCATCCTGCAGATACTAGTAAAGTCTGCAGGCTAAAGAAATCCATTTACAGATTAAAGCAAGCATCTCGAAGTTAGAATCTTCAGTTTGATGAAGCTGTGAGAGATTATAGCTTTATCAAAAGCGAAGATGACGCCTGTGTATACAGAAAATTCAGTGGGAGCTTGGTGACTTTTCTGGTCATGTATGTCGATGACATACTGCTCATCGGAAACGACATCCCTAGTCTTCAAGCTGTGAAGACATGGTTAGGGGAGTGTTTCGAGATGAAGGACTTAGGGGAGGCCGCCTATATTCTAGGCGTGAGGATCTACCGGGATAGATCCAAGAGGCTCTTGGCCCTTAGTCAGAGTACCCACATTGATAAGGTCCTGGAGAGGTTCAACTTGGAGCAATCCAAGAAGGGATACCTTCCAGTGAGACATGGCCTTACTCTCTCAAAGAACCAGTGTACCAACACAGAGCCTGAGAGAGATGACATGAGTCGAGTGCCCTATGCTTCGGCAGTGGGATCGATCATGTGTGCAATGTTGTGTACTAGACCAGTTGTGGCTTATGCTGTGAGCATAACCAGCCGATACCAATCCAATCCTAGTTTACAGCACTGGGTGGCTGTAAAGAATATCCTTGAGTATCCTGAAAAGGACTAAGGATTTATTCTATAAAGTCTACGGGGGACAGGAAGAACTCAGTGTGCAGGGCTTCACTGATGAGTCGTTCCAGTCTGATCCTGATGACTTCAGATCGAAGACCAGCTATTAGTTTAAGATGGTTGGAGGTGCTGTATGCTGGAAGAGCTTCAAGCAATCCACCATAGCTAATTCTACAACCGAAGCTGAGTATGTGGTTGCTTCTGAGGCAGCCAATGAAGCCGTTTGGATTAGGAAGTTCTTTTCTGAACTTCAGGTGGTTCCAAGTGCAATGGATCCCATTGAGCTCTACTATGACAACAATGGGAACTGCACATACTAAGGAACCACGGTCTCATCAAAGGTCCAAACACATACTCAAGAGATTTCGCCTGATCAAAGAGATCATTGATCGAGGTGATGTCAAGATTAGCAGAGTTGACACAGAGAGCAATTTAGCAGACCCACTGACCAAGGCTTTGGCGCAGCAGAAGCATGATGGTCGTACTAGAGATATGGGGTTGAGGTTGCTCAACCTCTAGGTCTTAGTGCAAGTGGGAGATTGTTGGTGTATATGCCCTAGGACCTAGCTTTGGTCCATCTTTGTACTACTTGACTCTGATATTAAAATATATCTTTCTGGCATTGTCGTTATCATTGTTTGTCTACACCTGCGATTGTGTACTTACATGATAATGTCCCTGGAGACAGATTGGATCTGTGCTCGAACTATAGTCCCCAGTCGATGTACCTGAGTGGATATGGGACAACTCTGGTACTTGAGAGACTGGTATGTGGGCTGGTTAGGCACATGGTGCTAACGCAGACACATGGGTGTATCATTGGAGGATATACTGGATAGACCCGCTGTGAGGCTATGACTTGGTGTCATGAGTTATCCTCACAAGTGATAGGAGATGCATTGATCCCTTGACTTGAGGTCATTGACCATTCTATATGGTTAGGGACTTGCTTTGATGCAACCTAACACCTTGCCGTAGTTGGGAGGTCATAACGGTTGTCATTGAGCATGTCACGACCCATATGAGAAGGTCAATGGACAGACATAGGATTTGCCCCTTCCTTAGGGAAGTATGATATCCATGGAGCTCCCTTATGGTTCTATGACTGAGAGTGTATGGCCATACCCAGGTTAGAACCTGTTTTAGTCATAGCCATGTGATTGGATGAAAACAAGTGGTGACACACTTGTCCAATCGGATATCAGTACGGCAAAGAGACTGTAATGCATCTGTACCTAGTTGCGATGATGGGGATGTCGATGTCGATATCCATTCCAATAACCTGGGTAGCAGCGATGCACTGCTAGGTGCCACTCACTGCTTGTGATGACCTTTGGTCAGCACTGCCAGCGTTAGAGGAACCTACAGGGTCGCACACCTTGATACTCAAGTTTTCATATTGATCGGGTAGCCTTTAGATCGAGTTATTGGATAACTCTGATCTATTTGGGAGATTTCATCAGCGCCAATGGGCCTGATGAGATGGAAGAAACTTATTGGGGCCAACTTCCGTTTTTGACATATCGATCAAATTAACCATGGTTAGCCTCATTTAACCATGGGTTAAATTGGATTGGATCCAATAGCTTGGTTAACATGCATAATGGACTTTGGGCTTGGCCCATTGCTTAGTTGGGCTTGCTAATAAGTTGTATTGAAGGGCTAAGAGGCTTGAAGGGTATAATGGGGATGAATTAATGGGATAGGCGCATATGGGATTCTAGTTGGACTAGAATTTGCGCCTATGCTTTGTTTGGTATCTCCTAGGTGATTAAATCAAATTGGATTTGATTAAATCACACAAGATAATTGATTGGATTGTGTTTGACAATTGTGGGCTGATTATTAACATAATTAGAGTCCTAATTGGATTAGGACTTGCGCCCAAGCCACATTAGGCAATCCATCATATTGCCTTGACTAGGTCTAGGCGCATGGATGGGATTAATGCCTCATATGGCATGATATGGGCGCATATGGCTGATGCTTGCTTTGGCAAGTCTTAGGCGCATATGGGAGTGGAGATTTAATCAATATATTTGATTGGATAATCTCCTAGAATCATGCCCTAATTGTCAACACTTGCCATTCTCCCCTAACCGCCTCTTGCTCCTATAAATAAGCCCTTGCCGCCCCCTCTCTTGATGATGCTAATTCCTTGGAGGCGTGAAGCATTAGAGGGCGACGGCTTGGAGAGCTTAGAGCTCTTCTTCTTCCATCAAGGGCGCAAGCATGCTTCTCCTCTTCCTTTCCTTGGCGCAAAGGAACAAGAAGGCTTGTGGCATTCTCTTATCCTTCCATCTCCTTGGCGCATCACATCTTGGTGGTGGCGCAAGTTGCTTGGAGGACTCTCCTAAGGCATGGATCTTCTTCCCGAGGCTAGCACCGGGCGAGGAAGAAGAAAACTTGAGGAATCCGTGTGTGCGAGACTGCAGAGGGCGAACACTTGGGCGCCTTCATCGACATCGGCTTCTAATTTCTTAAAGGTACTTACTATCACATCATGTCGACCCCCTCGCAAGAGATCTTCACTGGGTTTTTGGGACTAGCCTGTTTCGGGGACATTCTTCCGCTGCGTAAAATGTATGTCCATGGCTCTGAAAATTGTAAAATGTCCCCGGGGTTTCCCAACAGTGGTATCAGAGCTACTTGCGAGCCTCGAACGATGTTCTTTCATGCTTTTCATGCTCACATGCCATATCTACATATTGCATAGATGTTGGCGCATGGTTTTTCTTTAAGTAGACACTGTAATGCATCTGTACCTAGTTGCGATGATGACACACTTGTCCAATCGGATATCAGTACGGCAAAGAGACTGTAATGCATCTGTACCTAGTTGCGATGATGGGGATGTCGATGTCGATATCCATTCCAATAACCTGGGTAGCAGCGATGCACTGCTAGGTGCCACTCACTGCTTGTGGTGACCTTTGGTCAGCATTGCCAGCGTCAGAGGAACCTACAGGGTCGCACACCTTGATACTTGAGTTGTCGTATTGATCGGGAAGCCTTATGATCGAGTTATTGGATAACTCGGATCTAATTGGGAGATTTCATCAGCGCCAATGGGCCTGATGAGATGGAAGAATGTTATTGGAGCCAAACTTCATTTTTGGCAGGTTGACCCGTATTTGACCATGGTTGGTCACATTTGGATTAGGGTTGCATTGGATTGGATCCAAATGCTTAATCAACCCATGAGATGAAGTTTGGGCTAGCTCATTATTCAATGAGGCCCAATGACAAGTTGTCATGAAGAGGAAATAGGCTAAAAGGGTATAATGGGGAGAGACCCAACCCCATTGGCGCCTATGGGGCATAATGGGGTTTGGGTGGCAAAAATTGCTTCATTAAGAAGTAATATGCGCCTAGCCCTCTCCCATTGATGGTATGTATGCCTTTAAGGCATGTCTTGGGCTGATATGGTGCTTAGGCAATTATGGATAGGTTGAATGAGATTTATGGTAAAGTCTTGGAGACTTTCCTTGCATCAAACCTCCTCATCCTAGCCATACACTTGTCATGATCCTAGCCCTTCCCCTAACCACCTCTTGCCCTATATATGTGACCCTAGCCGCCCCCTCTTAAGAGGATTCATCCTTGGAGGCGTGAACACATCAAGAGGGGCGAAAGCAAGGAACAAAGGTGGCGCAACCTCTTCCTCTTCCATCAAGTGGCCGCAAGTCTTCTTCCTTTCTTCTTCTTGGTGCAAGTGAAGAAAGATCTTGACAGTTTCCTCTCCTCTTCATCCTCTTTGGCGCATCCCTCCTTGGTGGTAGCGCAAGGTGATTGGAGCATCTCCCTAAGGTTAGCACCGGGCGTGGAAGAAGAGGACTCAAGAGATCCGTGTGTGTGAGACTGCAGAGAGCGCACACTTGGGTGCCTGCATCGACATCACTCCAAACCGCTCTTAAGGTATTTCCTAACTCATTGTGTCGACTCTCTTGCTTGCAATCTTTACTGGGTTTTTGGGACCGGCCTATTTCGGGGACATTCTTTCGCTGTGCAATGTATGTATGTATGCTTAAAACTATGAAAAATTGTAAAATGTCCCCAGGGTTTCCCAACAGTGGTATCAGAGGGACTTGCAAGACTCAAACGATGTTTTATGCTTTTCTTTTATGCTCACATGCCATATCTCTATTTTTGTCAATAGCATGATGCATGGCAAACGATTTTTCTAAGTAGGAAAAATTAGGATTTCTTGTTTCTATCATCCTCAATCTCTTTTGGATTTTTGGACTATTTTTCTTGTCTGATTTAAAGATTAAAGGCACACGTAATTTTGTCAAGTAGGACGGGCATTGTGTCTTCAGACTGGCCAAGTCTCTTGATCTGACAAAATTGCCAGTCGAAAGGATCTCTGAAATCATCATGAAAAATAAATCGCAATTAACCAAAAGATTTGTGAGAAGAAGATGAGAAAAAGAGACTAGTTTTATGAAAAAGTAAAATTTTAGATTTTATGTTTTTCATGAGCATGTAGAATTGCATGAGTAAATACCTTGTTTGTGCATGATGTTGTGATCATTAGTCAAACCCCCTTTGCATGCCTGTGATGTATCCTTGTGAGGCCTGCGTGCCGTTTTTCTTTTTTTTAAACTAAGAAAAAGATTAGGGTGGCGCATGTACTTGGAACTTGGCGCATGCATACCTTGGATGGTGGCGCAACAAGCATCAAAGGAGGCGCAAGTTTGGCATGGCTGAACCCTTGGGTTTGAGAGCTAGCTAACTTGGCTTCTTGCATTGTGGCGCATCCTCATTGGAGGAAGACCATGGCATTGGCCGAACCCTTGGGGTCTATCCTTAAGGTTTGTGAGCTAAACCATGTGAAAAGGACCTTAGAGCCAACCTTAAAGACCAAGATAGAGGGCGGCTAGGATAGTCTATTTTAGGGGCTTAAGTCCTATGTTAGGAGTTGAACCTCCTTTTGGCATGGGTTGGTTCACTATCTTGAAAGGGCTTTGATCACATCATCTTTTACTGCTCTGCTAAAAGCATGCCTGTGATGTTTTATCGTTATGTTATCACTATAGGATTGCATGCCTGTATTGTTAGACATAAGATAAAACTGATGAGACCTTAAAAACCCTTATAATAAAATATCAAGTCTAGTAGCCTTCTAACGCGTAGCCCTCACTAAGCTATCGATCAGTGGAGCTGTGAACTGGTTCCCACCCTCGTGGGACGCACCCACTTATCTTTAGAAAGTGTGTGGTGACAATGGTTTCCCCAGTCCAGTTTTAACCTGGGCGTGCCTTCGCAAGGAAACTCGTTGGCCCTAGGCATAACGGTTAGGAATGGACTTGACTAGAAGTTCACATGTGCTGGGCACATGATGAAAGTCTAGAGGCATCGTTGAGAGGTTAGGGTTTCATGTTGTATCCAGCCATCGCTGGACATGAAATGCCTAGACTGTCTCAACAAGGGGAGTTGCTTGGAGCAACCGGCCGGCGCGCCCACCTTAGGAAACATGGGTAACTTTGTGCATCTCATCCCACCCTCGTGGGACGCAAAGCCTCATGTGAAATAAGGATCCCATCTCACTAGGAAGTCTTAAACTTCCCAATTGACTTTGTGGGTTGTCAAGTCGATTAAAATAGTGGGAGCCATAATCATTTAAAACAAGTCCAGTTTAAATGATTAGGAGTAGTACTAATCTGTTTTTCTTGGGTGTTGTAGAACAATGGCTACGAACACTGGCGGATTATCACTACGATCACTCCTTGATAAGGATAAGTTGGTTGGAACTAACTTTATGGACTGGCATCGGAACTTGAGGATAGTCCTCAAGCTCGAGAAGAAGCTGTATGTCCTTGAACAGGCTCTTCCTGCGGCTCCTCCGCCTAATGCCCGAACGGCAGACAGAGATGCTTATAGAAAGCATCAGGATGACTCTTTGGAGGTTGCATGTCTTATGCTAGCCAGCATGGCACCTGAACTGCAGGTGCAATATGAGGAGCAGAACGCTTTTCAGATGATCACTCATCTGAAATAGATGTTCGAGGCTCAGGCTAGAACTGAGAGATTTGACACCGCCAAAGCAGTCTTTCGGTGTAAGTTGTCTGAGGGTGCGCCAGTGAGACTCCATGTTCTCAAACTCATTGGGAATGTGGATCATCTCAGAAGACTGGGACATGCCATAGACAACGAGCTGGTTGTGGATCTTATTCTGCATTCCCTGCCCCCTAGCTTCAGTCCGTTTATTATAATTTCAACATGAACCGGATTGAGTGAACACGGGAGGAATTAATGAATATGCTCCAAACAGCCGAGCGTGAGATGGGTAAGACCAAACCCAATTCTGTTATTTTGGTCCCTGCGACCAAGAAGATAAAGAAGAAGGGTAAGGCACGTGCTAAGAGCCGTGCCAGAGGTCCTACCAAGGCACTGAAGAAAAAGGCGATGAAGTCAAAGGACCAGAGGTGTTTTCACTGTGGCGAGCAGGGTCACTAGAGAAAGGACTGCAAGCAGCTTCAGAATGAGGAGAAGAAAGGCTTGGCCTTAACTTCTAGCTCAGGTATCTATGTTACAGAAGTCAATCTTTCTACTTCTATGTCATGGGTATTGGATACCGCATGTGGGGCTCATATTTGTACAAATATTCAGGGGCTCAAGAAAAGTAGATCGGTGCGGCCTGGAGAGATTGACCTATGCATTGGAAATGGGGCACAGGTTGCTACTGTTGCTGTAGGCGTTTTGACTCTCTCCTTGCCTTCTAGACTTCAATTAGAACTAGATAGTTGCTTTTGTGTACCTTCACTTACTAAGAACATTGTATCCATTCCTTGCTTAGCAAAGAAGGGATTTAAGTTTGAAATAAATAAGAACTCTTGTTCTTTTTCATTTGCAAATATGTTCTATGGGAAGGGTACTTTGTGCAATGGTCTATATATCTTGGATATGGAAAGTTCTATTTGTAACATAAGTAATAAAAGGACCAAACTGAGTGGTTCAGTTGGTGCTTTCCTATGGCACTGTCGATTAGCCCATATAAACAAGAATCGCATCCAACAACTCCATGTAAATGGATTGTTAGATTCAAGTTCCTTGGAGGAATTTGATACTTGTGAACCTTGTTTATTAGGGAAAATGACAAAGGCGCCCTTCACCAAGATTGGTGAGAGGGCAGGAGGTTTATTGGATCTCATACATACTGATGTGTGTGGGCCTTTCAATAAACAAGCCAGAGTAGGGTACAACTACTTCATTACCTTCACTGATGACTTCAGTAGGTATGGTTATGCCTACTTAATGAGACATAAATCTGAGTCCTTTGAGAAATTCAAGGAGTTCAAGAATGAAGTAGAGAACCATCTGATAAATGTGTGTTTGTGGGGCATCCTAAGGAAACTAGAGGATACTACTTCTATGTCCCAACCAAGAACAAAATTTTTGTTGCTCGGGGTGCTGTCTTTCTAGAGAAAGAATTTCTCATGAAAGAAGTTAGTGGGAGGAAGTTTGACTTGGATGAGGTCCAAGTGCAAACGCAAGACAAAGAGATGGAATCTGAGCCACCTTCACCGGTTGCTAGCCTACCTGAGGCTCAGACATAGGTCCCGCGTAGGTCTGGGAGAATTCGTCGTGCACCTAAAAGGTACGGGTCGCTGACCCAACACGATGGGATCTTCATCATTGAGGATTAACCCAGAACCTATGATGAGGCAGTCAGTGGACCGGACTCCGAGAGATGGCTTGACGCCATGCGATCCGAGATGGATTCCATGTCAGCTAACCAAGTCTGGGATTTGGTTGAGCTGCCTGATGGGGTAAAACCCATAGGGTGTAAATGGGTCTTCAAGAGGAAGACAGACATGGATGGCAATATACTTACCTATAAGGGTAGATTAGTGGCTAAAGGATTTAAACAAGTCCACGGGGTGGACTATGATGAAACCTTCTCGCCTGTTGCCATGATCAAATCCATTCGGATTCTGCTTGCTATAGCTGCATATCATGACTATGATATATGGCAGATGGATGTGAAGACAGCGTTCCTTAACGGGAAGCTGACTGAGGATGTGTATATGTCACAACCTGATGGCTTCATCCATCCTGCAGAAGCTAGTAAGGTCTGCAGGCTAAAGAGATCCATTTATGGATTAAAGCAAGCATCTTGAAGTTGGAATCTTCGATTTGATGAAGCCGTGAGAGATTATGGCTTTATCAAAAGCGAAGATGACGCCTGTGTATACAGAAAATTCAGTGAGAGCTTGGTGATTTTTCTAGTCTTGTATGTCGATGACATACTGCTCATCGGAAACGACATCCCTAGTCTTCAAGCTGTGAAGACATGGTTGGGGAAGTGTTTCGAGATGAAAGACTTAGGGGAGGCCGCCTATATTCTAGGTGTAAGGATCTACCGGGATAGATCCAAGAGGCTCCTGGCCCTTAGTCAGAGTACCTACATTGATAAGGTCCTGGAGAGGTTCAACTTGGAGCAATCCAAGAAAGGATACCTTCCAGTAAGACATGACCTTACTCTCTCAAAGAGCCAATCTCCTACAACACAAGCTGAGAGGGATGATATGAGTCGAATTCCTTATGCTTCAGCAGTAGGATTGATCATGTATGCAATGTTGTGTACTAGACCAGATGTGGCATATGCTATAAGCATAACCAGCCGATACCAATCCAATCCAGGTCTGCAGCACTGGGTGGCTGTAAAGAACATCCTAAAGTATCTGAGAAGAACTAAGGATTTGTTCTTGGTCTATGGAGGATAGGAAGAACTCAGTATGCAGGGCTATACTGATGCATTGTTCCAGTCTGACCCTGATGACTTTAGATCACAGGCCGGCTATGTGTTCAAGATAAATGGAGGTGCTGTATGCTGGAAGAGCTTCAAGCAATCCACCATAGCAGATTCTACAACCGAGGCTGAATATGTGGCCGCTTTTGAGGCAGCCAAGGAAGCTGTTTGGATAAGGAAGTTCTTATGTGATCTTCAGGTGGTCCCTAGTGCAATGGATCCCATTGAACTCTACTGTGACAACAATGGAGCAATTGCACAAGCCAAGGAACCACAGTCTCATCAAAGATCCAAACACATACTCAGAAGATTTCACCTGATGAGAGAGATCATTGATAGAGGTGATGTCTAGATTAGCAGAGTTGACACAGAGAATAATCTGGCAGACCCATTGACCAAGGCTTTGGCACAGCAGAAGCATGATGGTCACGCTAGAGATATGGGGTTGAGATTCCTCAACTTCTATGTCTTAGTGCAAGTGGGAGATTGTTGGTGTATATGCCCTAGGACCTAGTTTTGGCCCACTTATGTACTACTTGACCTTGATATTATATCATTCTGGCATTGTCGTTATCTATGTTTATTTACATCTGCGCATATGTACTAACATGATAATGTCCCTGGAGACAGATTGGATCTGTGCTTGAACTATAGTCCCCAGTTGATGTACCTTAGTGGATATGAGACAGCTATGGTACTTGTGAGACTGGTATGTGGGTTGGTTAGTTACGTGGTGCTAACGCAGACACATGGGTATATCATTGGAGGATATACTGGATAGACCCGCTGTGAGGCTATGACTTAGTGTCATGAGTTATCCTCACAAGTGATAGGAGATGCATTGATCCCTTGACTTGAGGTCATTGATCATTCTATATGGTTAGGAACTTGCTTTAATACAACCTAACATCTTGCCGTAGTTGGGAGGTCATAACGGCTGTCATTTAGCATGTCACGACCCATATGAGAAGGTCAATGGACAGACATAGGATTTGCCCCTTCCTTAGGGAAGTATGATATCCAAGGAGCTCCTCTATAGTTCTATGACTGAGAGTGTATGGCCATATCCAGGTGAGAACTTGTTTTAGTCATAGCCATGTGATTGGGTGAAAACAAGTGGTGACACACTTGTCCAATCGGATATCAGTTCGGCAAAGAGACTGTAATGCATCTATACCTAGTTGCGATAATGGGGATGTCGATGTCGATATCCATTCCAATGACCAGGGTAGTAGCGATGCACTGCTAGGTGCCACTCACTGCTTGTGGTGACCTTTGGTCAGCATTGCCAGCGTCAGAGGAACCTACAGGGTCGCACACCTTGATACTTGAGTTGTCGTATTGATCGGGAAGCCTTATGATCGAGTTATTGGATAACTCGGATCTAATTGGGAGATTTCATCAGCGCCAATGGGCCTGATGAGATGGAAGAATGTTATTGGAGCCAAACTTCATTTTTGGCAGGTTGACCCGTATTTGACCATGGTTGGTCACATTTGGATTAGGGTTGCATTGGATTGGATCCAAATGCTTAATCAACCCATGAGATGAAGTTTGGGCTAGCTCATTATCCAATGAGGCCCAATGACAAGTTGTCATGAAGAGGAAATAGGCTAAAAGGGTATAATGGGGAGAGACCCAACCCCATTGGCGCCTAAGGGGGATAATGGGGTTTGGGTGGCAAAAATTGCTTCATTAAGAAGTAATATGTGCCTAGCCCTCTCCCATTGATGGTATGTATGCCTTTAAGGCATGTCTTGGGCTGATATGGTGCTTAGGCAATTATGGATAGGTTGAATGAGATTTATGGTAAAGTCTTGGAGACTTTCCTTGCATCAAACCTCCTCATCTTAGCCCTACACTTGTCATGATCCTAGCCCTTGCCCTAACCGCCTCTTGCCCTATATATATGACCCTAGCCGCCCCCTCTTAAGAGGATTCATCCTTGGAGGCGTGAACACATCAAGAGGGGCGAAAGCAAGGAACAAAGGTGGCACAACCTCTTCCTCTTCCATCAAGTGGCCGCAAGTCTTCTTCCTTTCTTCTTCTTGGCGCAAGTGAAGAAAGCTCTTGACGGTTTCCTCTCCTCTTCATCCTCTTTGGCGCATCCCTCCTTGGTGGTAGTGCAAGGTGAATGGAGCATCTCCCTAAGGCTTGGATCTTCTTCTTGAGGCTAGCACCGGGCGTGGAAGAAGAGGACTCAAGAGATCCGTGTGTGTGAGACTGCAGAGGGCGCACACTTGGGCGCCTGCATCGACATCACTCCAAACCGTTCTTAAGGTATTTCCTAACTCATCGTGTCGACTCTCTTGCTTGCGATCTTCACTGGGTTTTTGGGACCGGCCTGTTTCGGGGACATTCTTCCGCTGTGCAATGTATGTATGTATACTTATAACTCTAAAAAATTGTAAAATGTCCCCGGGGTTTCCCAACATGTGTGTCGATAACCGCGCTATCAATCAGATCACTGTCAACTACCGATTTCCCATTCCTCGGCTTGACAACATGCAAGATTTGATTTCTGGCGCGTCTTGGTTTTCCAAGCTCGACCTCCAAGGCGGGTGCCACCAGGTCCGCATTCGTGAGGGCGATGAGTGGCAGACCGCATTTAAGACCAAGGACGGTCTTTACAAGTGGCTTGTCATGCCATTCGGATTGTCCAATGCCTCGTCCACGTTTATGCGCTTGATGAGTCAGGTCCTCCGGCCCTACATGGGCAAGTTTTTGGTCGTCTACTTCGATGACATCCTGATCTTTAGTAGGACCCGGGATGAACACCTGGAGCATCTTCGCTCCACTTTTTACCTCCTGCGTAAGGAGCGTCTCTTCCTTAACACGAAGAAGTGCTCCTTCCTAACCAACAGCGTGTATTTCCTTGGGTATATCGTCTCGGACCAAGGGCTATCCGTTGACCCTGCGAAGGTTGAGGCCATCCGGCTTTGGCCCGAACCTCGCACCGAGACTGAGGTTCGCAGTTTCTTGGGCCTCGTGGGATTTTACCGCCGGTTCGTCCGTGGGTTCAGCACCCTCGCCACCCCCTTAACCTAGCGCCTTTCTAAGGATGAGTTTGAGTGGACCCCTGCCACTTAATGAGCTTTTGATGCACTTAAGGATGCCCTGACCACCGCTCCTATTTTGCGCCTCCCTGACTTTTCGAAGATCTTCGAGGTCACGTGCGATGCTTCCGGTTCTGGCATCGGTGGTTCCCTTAGTCAGGAGGGCCATCCCGTGGCCTTCTTCAGTGAGAAATTGAACGCTGTTCGCCAACGTTATTCTACGTATGACAAGGAATTCTACGCGATTGTTCAGTCCCTTCGGCAATTGAGGCATTACCTCCTCCATCGCGAGTTCGTATTATACAGTGACCATCAGGCCGTTTCCTTCCTTAATGCCCAAAAGAAGTTGGGCGCCCACCATGCCAAGTGGGTCGAGTACCTCCAACAGTACTCCTTCGTGATCAACCACAAGGCGGGTAAGGAGAACGTCGTCGCAGATGCCCTGAGTCACGTCCGAACCCTCTTATGCGTGATGCACACTCTCGTCAATACTTTTGACCATGTCAAAGAAGAGTACGACATAAGGCTCAAACTTTGCTTGTCCTCAAGCAAAAATCAAAAATAAACCTTTTCATGCTCAATAAATTTCTAAAATACAACCTATCAATGAAAAATTCCAGCAATTGATTTACTAAACTTCAAATAAACATATCATCCTTAGAACTCAATCCTATAGATCCACAATTCAATCAAATAAAACTTTGCAACTTGTACAATAAATAGAACTTCAACCTCATGACTTCACCCAATTTCAGTTCAAATCTATCATGCTTTTGTTTACAGGAATTAGGTATCCAAGATCTTTTTCCACACATAACCCTTTTTTTTATGCATTTTGTTTGTTTTTGTAAAGATGGCATGTACCCACTTAGATACACACTTTTTATTTTTGACTTCAACTCTTATCTTCGGTACCACTTTCAATTTTGCATAGTGCCAAGTAGAGGAGTCTTATTCTTTTTATCTCTCATTATTTTTCATGCATAGACTTCAACCCATGTCTTAGGTACCATTATCAATTTTACATAGTGCCAAGTAGGGGAGTCTCTCACTATTTTTGTGGATCTTGGATTCATCCTTCCCAACAAATAGCAAAATAGACTAAACATCTTCTAGGTTGATCAATTGATATCAATTCACAAATCATACTCATATACTCTTTTTATTCAAAAGAATAGGTTCACCTTAGATCTTATTCCTCAAATAATACATCTACCCAAAATTTCATGCATCAACCAATGTCAAATTTCAAAAATAGATATGCATTGAAGAAATAAATCAAACATGATAGGGTTTTTCTCTAATCACAAGTATAAATACTCACATCATTAAGGAAGATATTTTATCAATAGAAATTTTATCAATAAATCATGCCATCATATAGTAAAAAGTGGATCATATGCTTTCATCAATTTTAACAACAAATTTGAATAATATCATCATCAAAACAAAGAGTTCCATATATCCATAAAATCATTTTTCAAGAGAAAACCAATAAGTAGTATAAATATGATAAAGTCAAAGATGCACTATAAGAAAGAGTCATTAATAAGAGAGTGCAAGTGATACTCACAAAACTATATAGATCATGCTCAATCATTGTCAGGCCAATGCAGCTGGTGTAAGTAACCCTAGGTCACATGCGCATCTAGAGTGTGTAGCGGCGGAAATGCTAGGTTTCAAAATCGCTTGACTTAAACATATGATCAACTTTTAACAACTTGTATAGAACAAGTGAGGATGTTACCATGGCCATGAGAGGCGGCTTGGAAGAAGAAAGGGGCGAATGCCTCTTCTCCAAAGGAATCACACACAGGATGAGACAGGCCTCCTTCCTTGCGCTCCTTGTGCTAGCAAGTCACCAAGGTTTCTTTTGTCGTGTGAAGAGATGTCTCTTTCTCTTTGCTGGGCGAACTCCCTCTCTTGGCGTGAAGACAAACCAAAGACGAGAGCAAGAGAACAAGGGGCGAGCGGCGTTCTTACGTTCGAAAACGTGGGAGGTTTTTCCAAAAAGAAAAACGCCTTCCGAAAATAGTAAGCACTTAACTCCCCATGAAGCCATCGATTGAACCAACCGAAACTTGTCTCTTAATTGAACCATGCGTTCACTAAGTGAACCGGTTCAATTCCATTTGGTTCAAGGACCAAATCGAACCAGCTCTGGTTATGATCTCTTTGAACCTCATGGTTCAAGATCTAACCACACATCTCTTGACCCTCTTGATCTCTTCGATCAAGCATCAATTCTCCCGATCGAAGCTTACCGATCATATGCCCTAATCAATCAAACATGATCAGACTAGATCTCACTTCCAATCAGAGTTTAAATTGCTTTAAACTGAACTAGAACAATTCAGTCCACACGATCTGACATAAGTAAGCCATATCATCAAATTGTGCGACCCTAAGGGTTTCCTTCATTGTCGGTAACGATAACATATGTTATCACGATCAGAGAGGGGTATCTAGCAACACATCACTGTCTCCCGATATGAAGGAAAGAGTCTTCCAAGACTACTCCCAAACCATAGCACAAGTGTGAATCCAATTCACTCAGTATACATGTTCCCTTTGCCACTGGATGTTCTCGTTGGACAAGCCTGTCAAGCCTGTAATTCCAACACGATGAGAATGGTTAGATCAGATGAACATAGTCATCTGGGTATGGCCATACACTTTCTCAACCATCTCATCCGGAGGGGGCCCCAGTAGAACATCACACTCCAACTAGGAGAGGCAATCCTTTATCTATCACCAGTGTCCTAACATGACTCATGCCCACTATCCAAGATAATCCTTAACCATTATCTTTCAAATGATATTGAAGTACCTCAAGACAATGCCAATCATCACTTAGTAACACAAGTGATCTCAAGTTAGAGGGAATATACCACTTGCTTGCTTATAAGGACTTATTCACATTGTGACAAACAATTGAATATCCTAAGTAGGGTCAGTCCAGTACATCCAATGCACCTATGTGTCTAAATCTTATTCCATGCTCGAAGCATCCTATAAGATTAGAACACATATTAGTCTCCATCATATCAAGGCTGTCTCATGTTCACCAAGATATCTCGACTAAGGACAACTCTGAATGTCAGCAAAGCTGAACATCATTGAGACATTACTCAGAGGTATACATACCGCAGCAGATAATGTAACAATCTGAATAACAACAATTGCCTTTATAAACATATATGTACAGTTTATACATGATACTGAAAATATCCCAAGGCCTCAAACATTAGCCTTAAGGGCATACCCTAACAGCTGGGTCCAAAGATGTGTCTTTTGAAAATTTTCTGCAAAATTTAAGGTACATAAGGCTCAGTCTGAAAATAGTCTCTAAAAATAATAATGATAAAAATAATTTTCTGAAGGGAGAATCAGAGATGTCGCCGGAGGTCTGAAGAGGATGCCGGTGGAAAGAGTTGAGCAGGCAAGAAGCATAGGTGAACAGAGGCTAGCTGAAAAGCTGCTAGTAATGATGGTGATGGTGCCGACAGTAGAGTGAGTAATCTCTAGTGGCCTGCTAGAGAATACAGTCTTGGAGGTGAGATCGTCGGCCGGTGGTGCAAGAGATAGTACTGCAAAAATAAAAAAATCAGTTACTAATAAATATTCTACTTCATAAATAAATAAAATCAATAGAATAAGAGGCAGTAGAAGAAGTAAGAGTCTGCAGATGGTATAATCCAGTGTCGACGGCTGGAAACAGTGATGTCAGAGGCAGATGCAGTGGTGGCTAGAGGTGGAAGATAGTTGCTCTTGAAGTTTTCTAAATCTGGAGTCAAAAGAAGCAACACAGGTAGAAAACAAAGAAAGCAGTTTTTGAATTTTTTATGAAAAGTAGCCATACCCTAGAATAAAATTTAATGATCCAAATAGAAAATGAACAGAACCAAGTTGTAGAATAAGATATATTCTTTTCAGACGTATGAAAATCATGAAGGAAACCCTAAACATTAGGGGTTGAAACCCTAAACATGCGCATCTAGCATGCATAGCGGAAAAAGGGCTTCAAGTAGATCGCATATGAACTATATAATCAACATGAAGCTATGAGTTGAGATCTATACCATAGCCATAAGGTTGGAGGTCGGCTTGGAAGAAGAGAGCAAACTTGATCTCCTCCGAAAGTTCACACACAAAGGTGATGAAGACTCCTCACTTGCGCACCTCTTGTGCTAGCAAGAATGCCAAGATGTCTTTGATCGAGTATAGGAAAGAGATGAAGACTTCTTTGCTTGGCCGATCCTTTCTCCAAGATGTCGTCTCCTTCACCAATGTCTCGTCACGAGAGCAAGCGAAGGCCGAGAGTGAATGGAGCGTTCACTTGTCATTTGCGTTCAAGGAGACATGCGCTTATGACTTTCCAAATTAGGAAAAACATTAAGCCATGCGTTCAAGATCTCTAAACCGATCTTAAACTCCACAAAACGCCTTAAACAATGAACCATGCGTTCAAGCCCTTGAACCGGTTCAAAGCAAATGTGTTTGGACCAAAAGCCAAACCAAACCGGCCCAAGCCAAATCGGTCTAGATCAACCAAACCCTAAGGTTTCCAATCTAACCGTTCATCTCATGATGCTCTTGATCTCACCGATCTAGCATCATCTCTCTCGATCGAAGCTTACCGATCTCAAGCCCTAATCAATCAAACATGATCAGACCAGATCTCACTTACAATCAGAGATTAAATCCCTTTAAACTGAACCGAAACAATTCAGTCCACACGATCTGACTTAAGCAAGCCATATCACCAAATTGTGCGACCCTAAGGGTTTCCTTTAAATGTCGGTAACGATAACTTTCGTTATCACGACCAGTGAGGGGTATCTAGCAACACATCACTGTCTCCCGATATAAAGGAAAAAGTCTTCCAAGACTACACCCAAACCATGGCACAAGTGTGACTCAATTCACAAGGCATACATGTGTCCTTTGCCACTGGATGTTCTTATTGGACAAGCGGGTCAAGCTTGTAACTCCAATACGATGAGCATGATTAGATCAGATGCACATAGTCATCTGGGTATGGCCATACACTTCCTCAATCATCTCATATAAGGGGGGCCCTTTAGAACATCACACTCCTTGAACAAGGAGACGGCAATCCTTTATCTATCACTAGTGCCCTAACCTGATTCAAGCTCACCATCCAAGATAGTCTATAATCATTATGTTTCAAATGATATTGAACTACCTCAAGACAATGACAATCATCATTCAGAAACACAAGTGATCTCAAGTCAGAGGACATGTGCCACTTGCTGCATACAAGGATCATTCACATTGTGACAAGCAATGGAATATCCCAGTAGGGTCTGTCCAGTACATCCAATGTACCCATGAGTCTACATCTTATTCCATGCTCGAAGCATCCTATAAGATTAGCACTCATATCAGTCTCAATCATATCAAGGCTGTCTCATGTTCACCAAGATATCTCGACTAAGGACTTATAGCCTGTCAGCCTAGCTGAACAGCTTTGAGACATTATTCAGAAGTACACTTATTACAGCAGACAAGGTAACAACCTGAATAATAACCATGCCTTTTATAAACATAAGAGTTTATTACATGATACTTTTACAATCCCAAAGGCCTCAAACATTAGCCTTAAGGGCATACCCCAACAATCTCCCACTTGCACTTAATCTAATGGTTGAGAAATCTCAAACCCATATTATTACAGTGCTTCTCATGCTTCTGCTGCGCCAGAGGCTTGGTAAGTGGGTCTGCCAGATTGTCATCTGTATGAACCTTGCATATTTTGATCTCGCCACGATCAATGATCTCCCGGATCAAGTGAAACCGTCTCTGTATGTGCTTGGACTTCTGGTGCGACCGCGGTTCCTTTGCTTGTGCGATGGCTCCAGTGTTATCACAGAAGATAACCAAAGGATCTGCACTCGAAGGAACGACACCAAGTTCTCTCACGAACTTACGAATCCACACTGCCTCCTTAGATGCTTCCGAGGCTGCAACATACTCGGCTTCTGTTGTGGAATCAGCAACAGTTGACTGTTTGAAACTCTTCCACACCACTGCTCCACCATTCAAGCTAAAAATATAGCCTGACTGCGATCGGAAATCATCCTGGTCCGACTGGAACGAAGCGTCAGTATATCCCTCTATACTGAGTTCTTCCTGACCACCATATATCAAGAACATATCTTTGGTCCTCCGCAGATATTTTAAAATGTTCTTGACCGCAATCCAGTGCGCCAAACCTGGATTACTTTGGAATCGACTGGTTACGCTTAACCCATAAGCGACGTCTGGGCGAGTACATAACATCGCATACATAATGGACCCAATAGCCGAAGCATAAGGCGTATTGTCCATTTCATCTTTCTCAGTCTGTGTTTGTGGACACTGACTCTTTGAAAGATTCAGACCATGTCTGACTGGAAGATATCCACGTTTAGAATTCTCTAAATGGAATCTCTCCAGGACTTTATCGATGTAAGTACTCTGGCACAGCCCGAGAAGCCTCTTAGATCTATCCCGGTAGATCTTCACACCTAGTACATAGGCTGCTTCTCCTAAATCTTTCATCTGGAAACATTTTCCTAACCATGCCTTAACAGCATGCAGTTCAGGAATATCATTTCCAATGATTAAGATATCATCGACGTAGAGGATTAGGAATGTAATTACGCTCCCACTAAACCTTTTATATACACACGGGTCATCTTCGTTCTTGATGAAACCAAACTCAGAGATTGATTCATCAAAACGAATGTTCCAGCTTCTTGATGCTTGTTTAAGTCCATAAATGGACTTCTTTAACTTGCATATTTTATGACGATCTGCTGGATTAGTGAAACCTTCCGGTTGTGTCATATACACATCCTCATCCAGATTTCCATTAAGGAAAGCTGTTTTCACATCCATCTGCCAGATCTCATAATCGTAATATGCTGCTATCGCGAAAAGAATCCGAATAGACTTAAACATGGCTACAGGAGAGAAAGTTTCATCATAATCTATCCCGTAGATTTGTTTGAAACCTTTCGCTACTAGCCTGCCTTTATAGGTAACTACGTTACCATCCATGTCAATCTTCTTCTTGAAGATCCATTTACAGCCTATAGGGATTACTCCCGGAGGCGGATCAACCAAATCCCAGACCTGGTTATCTGACATGGAGTCCATTTCGGCTCGCATAGCTTCAAGCCATCTAGCTGATTCCGGTCCACTGACCGCATCCGCATAAGTGAGGGGTTCATCATTATCAATGATGTAGACTCCGTCATAGCGCTCAGGCTGACGACGGATCCTACCCGATCTTCGCGGTTCCCGTGATATTTGAGCCTCAGGTTGCTCAATAACCTGATCTACCGGCTCAGGCTCATCCAACTGTGCTTGACTACTTTGTCCTTCCTCTGGATTCTCATCCAGCTTTATTTCTCTCCCACTGGCCTCTTGCAGAAGAAACTCCTTCTCAAGAAATATGGCCGTCCGAGCAACAAAAACCTTGTTCTCTTTGGGATCGTAGAAATAATAACCCTTAGTTTCCTTAGGGTAACCGACAAAGATACAATTCTCAGATCTGCTCTCTAGTTTCCCAGAGGCGAGCTTTTTGACATAAGCCTCGCAACCCCAGATCCTGATAAATGTCAAGCTAGGCTGTTTCCCATACCATAACTCATATGGCGTCTTTAAAACTGCCTTGGATGGCACTCGGTTTAGTACCTTTGCAGCTGTTTCCAGTGCAAAACCCCAAAAGGAGTATGGAAGAGTAGCCTGACTCATCATAGAACGAACCATATCAAGTAACGTTCTATTTCTCCTCTCGGACACACCATTCCACTGCGGTGTTCCTGGCGGAGTGAGCTGTGAGATAATCCCACACTCCTTCAGATAGCCAGTAAACGTATGACTCAGGTATTCACCACCTCGATCAGAACGAAGTGCCTTGATATTTCGGCCTAGCTGATTCTGTACTTCATTTTTGAACTCTTTGAACTTGTCAAAAGATTCACTTTTATGTCTCATTAAATAGACATATCCATACCTACTGAAATCATCAGTAAAGGTAATGAAGTACTGATAGCCACCTCTGGCATGTTTACTAAAAGGCCCACACACATCACTGTGTATAAGGTCAAGTAAACCTGAAGTCCTCTGACCTTTGTGAAGAAAAGGAGACTTCGTCATTTTACCCATCAAACAAGCTTTGCATGTATCAATCTCCTCATAGGAGAATGATCCCAGCAGTCCATGTTCATGCAACCGCTTAATGCGCTTCTCGTTTATATGGCCTAAACGACTATGCCATAACAAGGTGCTGTCATCAGCATATTTGGCTTTCTTATTATCAATGTTTTGTATAGAATTTTCCATGTCCAACATGTGTAACCCATTGTTAATTGAACCAGTTGCATACACAATATTATCATGAGATAAAACACACTTTGAAATCTTGCATTCAAAGGCAAATCCTTTCCTGACAAGAGCAGGAATAGAGATAATATTCTTTGTGATACTCGGTACAAAATAACAATTGTTCAATTCTAATACAATGCCAGATGGTAAAGAAATGAAATAGTCTCCTACAGCAACAGCAGCAACCCGTGCCCCGTTTCCAACTCGTAGGTCTACCTCATGCTGTCCCACCTGCCTTCTTCTCTTGAGTTCCTGTACATTTGAACAAATGTGAACTCCACATGCAGTGTCCAACACCCATGAAATAGTAGAAGAAGATAACATGACCTCAGTCACATATATACCTGAGCCAGAAGCGATGCTTCCCCTCTTATCTCCTTGGAGCGCTTTACAGTCCTTTTTCCAGTGACCCAGCTGGCCACAGTGGAAACACCTGTTATCCTTCGACCGCTTCACCTTCTGTTTCAGGGCCTTGCTGTAATTCTTGACAGGGGCCTTGCCCTTCTTCCCCTTCTTCTTGTTCCTAAAAGGAACCATTAAGACAGAGGTTGAAGGCTTACCCTTCAGAGTTTCCTCAGTTGTCAAGAGCATATTCAGCAACTCTGCCGGCGTACAATCGATTTTGTTCATATTAAAGTTAATGATGAACGCATCGAAAGAAGGCGGAAGAGACTGCAGAATAATATCTACAGCAAGCTCCTGGTTGATGGTATGCCCCAGTTTCTCCAGAGCCTCCTTGTGCCCAATCATCTTGAGCACGTGAGCTCCCACTGGGCTCCCCTCAGCCAGTTTGCTCTGAAAGAAGAGCTTTGTCAGATTATAGCGTTCTGTCCTCGCCTGTGCAGCATACAGCATCTTGAGGTTCGCTATAATTTCTATAGCCGACATATCCTCATGCTGACGCTGCAGCGGTGGCGTCATAGACGCTAGCATCAGGCAAGCGACATCAATGCTATCATTGACGTGCTTTTCGTAGGCATCCCGAACCGCCCTTGCGGCGTTCGGAGCGGGCTGCGGCGGTATCGCCGTCTCGAGGACATACAGTTTCCTCTCTGCCTTAAGAACGATCTTAAGGTGTCCAAACCAGTCAGAGAAGTTCGGCCCAGCAAACTTCTCCCTTTCCAGTAGGGATCGCACATTGAAGCTCATGGTGTTCGTTGCTGCAGGAATCTACAACAAGCAAGAACATCAAGGTCAGTATCAATGTTTCAGAATCAATCCAGGACTTAAGAAAGATTCTTTTCCCACTATTTTGTCTGACTGAAAAATCCAGTAAACAGTCCGAAAGAGTAACACTCTTTTAGTGAGATGGGATCCAGATTTCATACTTGGTCTCCGCGTCCCGCTCAGGCGAGATAAGATGCACAGAGATGACAAGCACTAGTTTCTGGTAGGCTGTCCCAGCCAATCGCCAACCCGTGCGATTCCCCTTCATCTTGGCAATCCAGCAGACTGTGCCAACTGAGTTGGTACAACACAGTCTCTGATCCCAGAGATGGCTGCCTCCATGTGCTACCATATGCGCCACATATGTAGTCTACATGGTCAAGCTGACCTGACCTACTCCCTGGACCACCACGTGCTATGCTGAGCAACGAGAGGGGATAAATCCCAACTCTGTAACACGCAGGTGAAATCCAGCACCGTCTGAAGATAGATGGACGTGCCCACTGAGTGGGTTCAACACGGCTCCAACGATAGTCAGAAAGGTGAGGTTTCGCGTCAGAAGGCTTACGAGCTTGATATATTAGCGTTGGATTTTAACGGTCTTTTATCTTCTTACTATCAGGCATGTCCTATGGCTATAGCAGAAGATAAACATAAATATGCAATTCTAATTATTAGCAATAAGTAGAAAGCATGATCTTATGTGGTAAAAGCCCATGAACCCTAGTAAGACCTTAAGATTACTTAAGTCTTCACTTGAGCTTCATTGCATCTCATCTGGTCCAACCCAGTGCCCTAGAGCCAAGAGCACCTCAGGTGCACCACCAGGTGAATGCCCCTCTTGGATGTGTGCCTTTGTTCTTGTCTAATCAAAGTACATTTGATCTATCTAGACAAGGTTGACTCGCAGGTCAACAACATATTATAAATTAAGTACAATGTGATTCGCAGATCACAAATTAATTTACAATTTTTAAGTCCAGGCACGCAGGCCCCAGCACAGCACACAATTGGGCAACCCACACAAGACTAAATAAACAAGCATATGGTTCAATCAACATGTGATCCAATCATCTTGAAATTAAAAGTTTTGAAAACCCCATGGCATCAATTTTAATTTCCTTATGAGCCCTACAACCTTACAATGGTCCATTGATGGGGATCCACTCATCCATCTAGTTAGATCCTTTGCCCTTGCATGCACCGAGTCCTAACTGACCCGAGTTGACCTAATGGTCAACCATGCATGCGCCAAGGGCTGAACTACCCCCATGAGTTTTGGCAAGCGGGTGTGACCCCGGGCCTAACTCAAGTGTGTTCAGTAGTGTCTCAACCAGACCTCGCTACACGCCCTAGATGCAGTCAACCTATAGCCACCTTGTGCTTGCGCATAGGTGCTATCAGGTTAACCCATCTGAGCTGTCAGATGGTCTGATCAGACTTGGATCTAACCTAGTGGTGACTTCAACCCCATCAACCCATCTAAGGGTTTAATGTAGTGGCACCTTAGATCTAATCAAGCGCACAAGATGTAAGTTTTAGAAAAACCTTAGAACATGCGCTAACATCAAACAAAGTTGATAACCCTTAGATCTAAGGGGGTCCCCTTCTAGGGGGAGCGCAAACTTGAGGGGGTCCCCTTCAAGGGGGAGCGCATACATAGCCCATGATACAAGCGCAAGCTGCATGTTAGCATGATACAAGCGCAATCTACAAGTACATGTAACCATGCATCATGAAAGCAAAGCATCAAGTAAGCGCAACAAGCATGGATCACATATCACTTCTAGCAATCATATAGATCATATGGAGAGCCTTGCTCTGATGCCAATTGAAGGAAACCCTAAACATTAGGGGTTGAAACCCTAAACATGCGCATCTAGCATGCATAGCGGAAAAAGGGCTTCAAGTAGATCGCATATGAACTATATAATCAACATGAAGCTATGAGTTGAGATCTATACCATAGCCATAAGGTTGGAGGTCGGCTTGGAAGAAGAGAGCAAACTTGATCTCCTCCGAAAGTTCACACACAAAGGTGATGAAGACTCCTCACTTGCGCACCTCTTGTGCTAGCAAGAATGCCAAGATGTCTTTGATCGAGTATAGGAAAGAGATGAAGACTTCTTTGCTTGGCCGATCCTTTCTCCAAGATGTCGTCTCCTTCACCAATGTCTCGTCACGAGAGCAAGCGAAGGCCGAGAGTGAATGGAGCGTTCACTTGTCATTTGCGTTCAAGGAGACATGCGCTTATGACTTTCCAAATTAGGAAAAACATTAAGCCATGCGTTCAAGATCTCTAAACCGATCTTAAACTCCACAAAACGCCTTAAACAATGAACCATGCGTTCAAGCCCTTGAACCGGTTCAAAGCAAATGTGTTTGGACCAAAAGCCAAACCAAACCGGCCCAAGCCAAATCGGTCTAGATCAACCAAACCCTAAGGTTTCCAATCTAACCGTTCATCTCATGATGCTCTTGATCTCACCGATCTAGCATCATCTCTCTCGATCGAAGCTTACCGATCTCAAGCCCTAATCAATCAAACATGATCAGACCAGATCTCACTTACAATCAGAGATTAAATCCCTTTAAACTGAACCGAAACAATTCAGTCCACACGATCTGACTTAAGCAAGCCATATCACCAAATTGTGCGACCCTAAGGGTTTCCTTTAAATGTCGGTAACGATAACTTTCGTTATCACGACCAGTGAGGGGTATCTAGCAACACATCACTGTCTCCCGATATAAAGGAAAAAGTCTTCCAAGACTACACCCAAACCATGGCACAAGTGTGACTCAATTCACAAGGCATACATGTGTCCTTTGCCACTGGATGTTCTTATTGGACAAGCGGGTCAAGCTTGTAACTCCAATACGATGAGCATGATTAGATCAGATGCACATAGTCATCTGGGTATGGCCATACACTTCCTCAATCATCTCATATAAGGGGGGCCCTTTAGAACATCACACTCCTTGAACAAGGAGACGGCAATCCTTTATCTATCACTAGTGCCCTAACCTGATTCAAGCTCACCATCCAAGATAGTCTATAATCATTATGTTTCAAATGATATTGAACTACCTCAAGACAATGACAATCATCATTCAGAAACACAAGTGATCTCAAGTCAGAGGACATGTGCCACTTGCTGCATACAAGGATCATTCACATTGTGACAAGCAATGGAATATCCCAGTAGGGTCTGTCCAGTACATCCAATGTACCCATGAGTCTACATCTTATTCCATGCTCGAAGCATCCTATAAGATTAGCACTCATATCAGTCTCAATCATATCAAGGCTGTCTCATGTTCACCAAGATATCTCGACTAAGGACTTATAGCCTGTCAGCCTAGCTGAACAGCTTTGAGACATTATTCAGAAGTACACTTATTACAGCAGACAAGGTAACAACCTGAATAATAACCATGCCTTTTATAAACATAAGAGTTTATTACATGATACTTTTACAATCCCAAAGGCCTCAAACATTAGCCTTAAGGGCATACCCCAACAAATCAAAGGATCAAAATCTATCAAAAATTTAGGGCATCAACAGAAAGAAGGCTACTCAGATTAAAAACTGCACAAACTGCACAAAAGTTAATCAGATTCAAAAAGTTGCTATGTGTCCTAGAATGATCAGTAAATATTTTTATGAAAATAATTAATCCACAAGGTAGAATGACACACGAACTTCCAATTCCAAGTGAAAAATCTGGGTTTCAAGTTATTTAAGCATCTTAAAAAGTTGTAGCAAAAGTGCTAATCAGATTAGTCAGAAGAAAACTGCTGTAGAAATTAATCAAAATCGAAAAGTTGCTATGGGTTTTAGAATGATCCATGGACTTTAAAATTCAGAAAAAATATCCAGATGATAGACAAAGATGAGTACTTCCATGTCGTGCCAAAGATTAAAATTTTTGCCATCCCAGTTTCTTAAAATCGCAGTGAGAAAACACCTAGTCAAGTAAGCAGAATGCAGAAAGCAGGTTTCAAATTACAGCACCGTATTACACATTACGGTACTGCTGTATTATTCAAAGAACTTCTCGGGAAAGAAATCACTCAAAATTATGGCACGTGAAAGACGTTGCGGCCCTGCCGTAAAATTTACAAAACTTTCTGTCAAAAACGGACCGAAAATACAGTACCGTAAAACCAATTACGGTGGTGCCGTATTATGCCCCAAAACTTGTTTTCACCTACAAAAAGAGAAGAAAAATTAATTCTAAAAATAAATAAAAATAAAAGAAACAAAGCTAAACAAGAGTGTTTGGGTTGCCTCCCAAGAAGCGCTAATTTTTAGGTCATTAGCTTGACCAAAAATCAAACATCATGGTGAAGCAGGTGAATCAGTTCCAAAGTAAATAGCATGTAATTTTATCCTTTTCCGTTGTCCAAAAAGTACAGCCACTAATCCAAAAATCCAGAATTTCATGTAAATCACAATCACCGTGGCTTTCTCAAATATGTAGAAATTAAAATCAAAATTTTCAATGATCTTCCTATGTTTGTCAGTAAGCAAAATCATAAGATTTAAGCATTGGATCAAAAGATATAAGCATTGGATCATCAAAATAAGTTTTATGTCTTTCATTAGATTCCTCAATAAAGCATAATTTTTTAAATTCATCAAAAGATTCAACAAAAGATATGGGCAAAACATCAGAGTGAGATTCATCAGTGTTTGTAATTTTCAAATCTTTTTCAATTTCCTCATGTTCATCATCAAACAATTTTTTAATATCAAAATTATCAACAAAATCAAGATGAGACTCTTCAAAATCAATTTCCTCATACCTCCCCTCAAATAATTCATCAATAGAAGAGTCAAAATCAGAATCATATGAAAAAGAATTAATAGAATCAGAGTTGACCACAAGAGATTTATCATTAATTTCAAAAATATCACTAAAATCACAGTGGGGTTCATTAATGTCTATAATTTTTGAACCTTCATCATACTCATCAGATTTAACCATAAATAAGTTTTCATCAAAATCAGGATTATCATCAAAAGAAGGTTTTTCAATTTCAATTTTCTCAACATTTTCCACAAATAAATTAGCAGATGGATCAATTTCACAATAATCAAAATTAGAGTGAGATTCATGAATATTCACATAAGGCTCAATCTCAAAACAATCATAATCAGAGTGGGAATTTTCTAAATCAAGTTCTTTAGTTTCAAACTCAAATAAACAATCTTGTTGTGCTCTCTGGGTTTCCAAAATTTTAGAATTAGCAGTTAAAGATTCTACTTGAGAAGCAAGTTGACTAATCATCCCTTTAAGATCTTCAATTTTTTTACTTCTATTTGTCATAAATTGGTTTTGATTTGACATGAATTTTTCAAGCATGGACTCTAACCTAGATTCTTTAGTTATCTCAAAGTATGGTTCAGAAACATGATTTGAACAATCATCATGAAAAGAAGTTTGGTTTTCCCAACTAGAATACAATTGATAAGATTCTTCCCATGATAAATTAGGATTTAAAAATTGACAATCAGAGGAACAATGATCAAAATATCCACAGATATCACATCTAACAGGACAACAAGATTTCATAACAGGGTGCATATTAAAAGTGTCTAATTTATGAGCCAAATAATCTAACTTATCTGCAACAGTGCACCATGAATCATCTTCATACCTTCCTTGTGGGATGTATACCTCATCTCTTTCAATTGCCCATGAGTAGTGATTAAAAGACATCTCTTCAAAACAGAAAGATTATCCAACACCAATTAATCAGAGAATTTTTTTTCAGAATATATAAAAAAAACAAGCAAATTCACAAATTTTAGAAATCACAGTTCTGTCACAACTGTGAAAATCCAAAACCTGCAAAAAGAAAAAACAAAGTTAAATCTAAAACAAATAAAACTTACACTAGTAATACTAACAACTATTTTGATATTAACAAAACTAAGGTCCTCGGCAACGGCGCCAAAAACTTGTTGTGTCCGCAAGTGCACGGATACTTCGAAGTAATAAAAATATCAAACCATAAAGACCTACGTGTTAAGTACTAAATAATCATTTTCCCGCTAGCTAAGTGAACCGAATATGATGAAAGTAAATGATCGAAAAGTGCACGGGAAAATATCAGAGAAGAAAACTGGAACTAGGGGTTCATCCACCTTGATTCTAATGACTAGAAAGAAATCAAGGTTATCAATCAAATTTCATAATAATAAAGATGTAATTTACTTCATAAAAGGATCAACTCGCTCTCGCGCAGTCAATCATACAAAGGACCAATCTTCACTCTCGTGCAAGATCTATCCAATGCTGAAAATAAGTAAATCATTGAATAAAGAACTCAAGGATCACTCTCGTGCATCCGAATTCTAAGTCAAAAATCTCAAGTGGAAACTCAAGGATCACTCTCGTGCATCCGAATCTCAACACAGGTTGTACTTAAGGTTTTCCAACATTCCGATCCTCACTCTCGTGCAGGATCTTCACATCTAACACATTAATTCAATCCAAACAATCAGAAACTCAACATGGCAGTAAAATCACTAAAAATCAGAATTCGAAGAACTACATAATCTCTTATGATAGTTCCAAACTCAACAATTCTTAGGGTTCCAAATTTCACAATCAACCTCTCAGTCTATTTCGCAAAATTCTAAAATGTGCTAATATTTATAAAAGTAAGGAGAATCAAAGAACAATCAATCACAAAAGTAAAATTATCATAATAAAATTATCATGACAAAAGAAAAGAAAGCTAGTCATTAAGAAGTTAAGGGAACATCACCCCATGTCCCAAAATATATTTAAGCTTGCATGGAAGGAGAGATACAATAAGGCATGTTTTCAAAGTGTCAAAAATTGAAGAAGGGAAGAAGAAAAGTTACAAAACAGGTGCTGTAATGAAATTATAGCACCATAATTTGTAGCAGAACTCGATGAACAGTGCTGTCACCACCGATTTCGTCGATTTCTCTTTCGATCGATCTCCTTTCGATCTAAAACTTTTGGGTATCCTCCTATCCTCCAGGCGAAGCTTCTGAGTGAAAATTACGGCCTGAGGTATCCTCTACGCCTCTCGGCGCGAGGACAAACCCTAACCGCCTCTCTGTCGATTGTTCCCTTGATTTTGGATAAAAATTTCCTTCTCAGTGCGTGTGTCTTCTCCTCTTAAATATGAGTCCACAGCAACTTTCAGATCTAAATTTGGAGCTCTGGATCAAAAGTTATGGCCCGCGCAAGATTCGGCTGCGAAAAACTCGCGTTTTTGACTGGAAATTACGGCCGTGTTATATTTTACAGCAGTGCCGTATTTTCATTCAACGTGTTCTGGGTCAAAATTACGGCATGTAAAATGCTAATGCTTCTCAACCGTGCCGTAAAATCGATCGAGTTCTCTAGTCTGAAGTGTCTGGAAAATACGGCATCGTAATCTGGTTTACGGTACTGCCGTAAAATCGGCTGAACTCTCTATTCAGAAGTGACTGGAAAATATGGCCTGTGTAATCCTTTATGGTGGTACCGTAAAATCAGCAAAGTTTCTGTTCTGAAGCGCTCCAAAATATGGTACCGTAATCTGGTTTACAGTACTGCCGTAAAATCCGAAAAACCTTCTGTTCGGAGACTCCTCAAAATACGGCAGTGGCTTAGATTTTACGGTAGCGTATAAAAATATGGTACCATAATATAATTTACAGCCCTGCCATATTTTGCTGAGATGCTCCGATTTTCATGAAATTTCTTGGGTGATCTCCTCTTGATGATGGTAACTCTTTCATGTTTTTGATTTTGCTTGAAAATGCCTCAAAATAGTGCCTTTTTACCTGAAGATGATGAAAAACCAAAATAGAAGTAGACTTTGCAATATTCGATGAATTTAGCATGAAAACAAGTAATAAGATCATCAATTTAGCATGAAAAGATATCTAAAATGATACAAAATATACTATATATTTTGGTGTCATCAGTACGCCACTTGCTCTGATTTTGGCGCCATCTACGCCACTTTGACTGTGTCCGCCGACCCCGACTCCCCCTACCACTTGTGCGAGGGCTATCTTTTCTTGGGGAATCGCTTATGCATTCCCCATTCTTCGCTTCGAGATCATCTTTTGCCCGAGCTTCATGCGGGTGGCGTCGCCGGCCATCATGGCCGCGACAAGACCCTTGAGATGGCAGAGGAATGCCTCTTTTGGCCCTCCCTCCGTAAGGATGTTGAGCGCATTGTGCACCATTGCGGTACGTGCCAGTTGTCCAAACCCCGCCCTTCGAATATGGGCCTCTATACCCCTTTGCCGGTGGCCAGCGGTGTTGGGGTATGCCCTTAAGGCTAATGTTTGAGGCCTTGGGATTGTATTAGTATCATGTAATAAACTCTTAAGTTTATAAAGGCATGGTTATTATTCAGGTTGTTACCTTGTCTGCTGTAATAAGTGTACTTCTGAATACTGTCTCAAAGCTGTTCAGCTAGGCTGACAGGCTATATGTCCTTAGTCGAGATATCTTGGTGAACATGAGACAGCCTTGATATGATTGAGACTAATATGAGTGCTAATCTTATAGGATGCTTCGAGCATGGAATAAGACGTAGACTCATGGGTACATTGGATGTACTGGACAGACCCTACTGGGATATTCCATTGCTTGTCACAATGTGAATGATCCTTGTAAGCAGCAAGTGGCACATGTCCTCTGACTTGAGATCACTTGTGTTTCTGAATGATGATTGTCATTGTCTTGAGGTAGTTCAATATCATTTGAAACATAATGATTATAGACTATCTTGGATGGTGAGCTTGAATCAGGTTAGGGCACTAGTGATAGACATAGGATTGCCGTCTCCTTGTTTAAGGAGTGTAGTGTTCTAAGGGCCCCCCTATATGAGATGATTGAGATAGTGTATGGCCATACCCAGATGACTATGTGCATCTGATCTAATCATGCTCATCGTATTGGAGTTACAAGCTTGACCCGCTTGTCCAATAAGAACATCCAGTGGCAAAGGACACATGTATGCCTTGTGAATTGAGTCACACTTGTGCTATGGTTTGGGAGTAGTCTTGGAAGACTCTTTCCTTTATATCGGGAGACAGTGATGTGTTGCTAGATACCCCTCACTGATCGTGATAACGTAAGTTATCGTTACCGACATTTAAAGGAAACCCTCAGGGTCGCACAATTTGGTGATATGGCTTCCTTAAGTCAGATCGTGTGGACTGAATTGTTTTGGTTCAGTTTAAAGAGATTTAATCTCTGATTGTAAGTGAGATCTGGTCTGATCATGTTTGATTGATTAGAGCTTTAGATCGGTAAGCTTCGATCGAGAGAGATGATGCTAGATCGATGCGATCAGAAGCGTCAGATGATGAATGGTCAGATCTAGGACCTTGGGGTCTAATTTGATCTAGACTTAATTTATGGGCTGATTTGGTTTCGCTATTGAACCAAGGATATTGAACCGGCTCATGGGTTGAGCGCTTGGTTCAAGAGGGAGAAGAGGTTGCGTTTGGTTCATGGGAACGTGAACGCCAACTCTTAATCGTTGCCAATTTTGGAAAGTTCCAAAAGCATAACGCATATGCGTTCATGGCTTGATGTCTCTCTAATGTTTTTCGGTTTTGCTTCTCGGACGTGGTTTTGGAACGGCTTGCTCGTGTGGAAGGCATCGTTCTTGCGCCAAGGAAGAAGAGCTCTCGAAAAGAAGGAAGCCCTTTTCATCTAATCTCCTACACACGGTTGGAAAAGCTTGGCAATCTTGCTAGCACAAGAGTTGCGCAAGGAGGAAGCTTTCATCCCTTGTGTGTGATTTCTTTGGAGAAGATCCCTTCGATCTTTCTTCTTCCAAGCCGCACCTTCCCATGGCCATGGTAACGAATCTCTCACTTGTTAATCAAGTTGATTATATGAAAGTATAGAATGCGATCTTATGTGGAAACCCTAATTCCGCTGCTATGAGAAAGAAACATATGACTTGCGCCCCCCTCATGAAAGGGGTTCTTCTCACAATAGGTTTTGCGCTCCCCTCCTGAAAGGGTTCCATCAAGCGGCCCGTGGCGCGACCTGAGCATGGACTTTGTCCTTGGGTTGCCTTAGACCGCCTCCCACTTCGACTCGATCTACGTCGTTGTTGATCGATTTTCGAAGATGGCCCATTTTATCCCTTGTTCGCGCACAGTGGACGCTTCTCACGTCACCCATCTCTTTGTCCGAGAGATTGTGCGTCTCCATGGTCTTCCCTCCACCATCGTGTCCGACCACGACACATGTTTTCTGAGCCACTTCTAGCGCTCACTGTGGGCCCTCTTGGTCACCACTCTGAAATTGTCCACGGCCTTTCATCCCCAAACCGATGGGCAAACCGAGGTCGTTAACCACAGTTTGGGCAATCTTCTCTATTGTCTCATTGGGGACCATCCAAGGTCTTGGGATTCCATCCTACCCATGGTCGAGTTCGCGTACAATAGTGCTTCTAATAGGTCTACGGGTCTTAGTCCCTTCCAGATTGTCACGGGCCACCAGCCTCGTAAACCTATAGACCTGCATGACCTCCCCATGGAGTCCCACCTCTCCTTGCATGCATACTCCTTCGCCCACCTCTCCTTGCATGATGAGGTTCGGCGTCGTATCTTTCTAGGCAACACTCGCAATGCAATGAAGGCCAACGAGCATCGTAGGCCACGCCATTTTTTTGTAGGTGAGCTGGTGAGGGTGCGTGTCCACCCCGAGCATCTAACGAGCAGAGCACATTTTAAGCTTCAGCCGCGCTATATGGGGCCCTATGCGGTTGTGCGCAGGATTGGCTCCAACGCCTACGAGCTGGACTTACCAGAGGACATGGGGATTCACCCCGTATTCAACGTGGCAACATCCTCCCTTTCCACGGTCCATTGGAAGCGCCATCCGACCCCGATGACCCGCTGCCCCCTAGTTCTCCGAAGGAGAACTCATCAGAATACGCAGCGGAAGCTGATGCAGGACCAAACGGGCCCATGAACACACTTGAGGGCGGCCCAACCCCTCCAAAAGATACTTGGGGAGACTCCCCAGGACCCCAGGAATTTTCCCTGGAATTTTCACCCAAGTCAGAGTCCCCCAGACCCCGACACGGCCAGGCCGTGCGCCCCGTCACGGCCGTGACACTGTCGCCTAAAGACGTGAACGCCGAACACGGCCGTGCTCCTAAGCACGGGCAAGCCGTGCCCCGGTTCTGTGGATTTCAGCAACTCCCATCACGGCCGTGCTTCTAGTCACAGGCAGGCCGTGCTCTACTCTGTGGATTTTGACAATGCCAAGCACGGGCGTGACTCCAAGCACGGACAGGCCATGCTCGACTCTGTGGATTTCGACAACGCCAAGCATGGGCGTGACTTCGAGCACGGGCAGGCCGTGCTTGATTCTGTGGATCACGGCGACTCTGAACACGGTCGTGTTCGCCATCACGGCCAGGCCATGTTCACCCCTGAAGACTCGTTGCAGCCCCGACGATCCCACTTCGACGTGCATCGCCCTCCCTACCATGTTGCTCCACCCAATGATGATCCAAAGGAGCCCAACAACATGGAAATCTGACGATCCCAACGCCAAAGTAGGCCCCCAGATCGCTTCTTGGGAGTCATTAGCCCTCTTTCCATACACACCAAAGTAGCGCAGCCCAAGGGCACTCCAAGCCAGCCCTTTGAGGATCCAACTCCATATGGGCCACTCAATCTCATTAGCAATACGGCCCAAGAATGAGCCGAGACGGTGGTAACCCAGCCCACGACTTCAAAGTTTTGTTGTCTTGTCGCGATGTGGTCGGAGCGCGTCTAAACCGTCTCCGCTAAGACACGTACGCTGAAGGACCAAGGACCTGTGCCCCCTCATAGGAATAGTTGGTAGTTGGTAGGATTTTATGCTTTCTCGTTTTATGTGGCAGCTTGACCACTTTATGGTAGTTAGTTTGTTAGGATGTTGTCCCCTTGTCTTGTTCCCCTTCCTTATCTTATAAAAGAGACGGGGTTGGCCAGCATCCCTCTTTAGTTCTCGTTGGTATAGAGAGTTCTCCTGGTGAGCTTAGAAGTTGCCAGCATTGTGTGAAGACAAGCCGGAGCCTCGCCTTCGTCGTTGTTCGGGTTGAAGACATCTCTTCGATTCCAAGTTGTTTCCTCTTCCGTTTTGAAGTAAATCCCACCTTTCTGGTGGGTCAGGTTCGCCTGTTTTCTCCTTCTTGCATTGATAACAAATTGGTGTTCCCCTTTTATCTTCACCCACGCCAGTCCGCACATCGGAGCGTGGTTGGTTCTCTTGTTTCTTTAGTTTGTTTCAGCCCTCAAGGCGGGCGAGCTGAACCACTGCGCACTCGATGTTCCCCGCGTGGCTGAGCTTAAAACGCACTAAGAGAGCTGCGAGGAATGCTTAAAAAAAATTCTATGAGGTTAGCACATTGCGTTAAATAGTTGGGTGTCGTTCCCTTCATTTGCATTTGTGTTGCCTTGACCGAGATCGTCGCTGTTTCATCGTGTTTCTATCGGTCTCCCTGCACTTTTTCGACGTGTTTTCTCTTTCCTCGCCTCATGACCCTCTCACGTTTTATCGCGCATTGTGTAAAACCCTAGAGTATGGCTTAAGGACCCTCTCACCTATTAGTCGCTACATCAGTCGCACACCTAGACACTCAAGGTCTCATACTGATCGGATAGCCTCTAATCGAATCATTGTGTGATTCAAATCACTTTGGGAGTTTGTTGCTTTGGGATTTCTTCTATGGAGATGATATTTTATTTAGTTCATGTTTGACCACTAGTTGACCTCTAGTAGATCACGTTTGATCTCTGTTGACCTGTGTTGTCAAAATGAGTCAAACAAGGGCCTTTGTGCAAGTTTGGGACTTGGCACTTAAGTCACATGAATAAATAAAATTTATTAATTGGTAAGAGAATTTTTCTCTTGGCAAATTAATTATGATAAGTGCATTTTACATTAAATGTATTTAAATATTTAATTGTAAAATATAAATAGGTGCATACATGATTAAATATTTAACATATTTGCCAATTTGTGGTTAATCAAATATTTTTATTGATGCTTGACCAATGTGGCTAATATATTTAATTGATTTAATTCATACATGGCCTAGGTGCATTCTTCATTATATTTAATATATTTATATATTAAATTTAAAGAAAAATAATCTCCAAGAATAGCTAGTAAATCTATTATTAATAGGGAGGCCTTCTTGGAAGATTTTTGCACCAGTTCTCTTCTCTCATCTCCTGTTGTCGCCTCCCCTCTCCTCCTTGGCGTGAGGGTCTAGAAGGTGATAACAAATAGAAAAATTTTTCCTTGGCGCCACTCCTTGTCGCCAACACTCCCCTTTCTCCTTGGCGCTGGATCTTGGCGATCGGCAAGTTGAGATTTTCAAAGAGGCGTGGATCTCACCTCCCAAGGCTAGCACAAAGCGCAAAGGTTGGAGAGACTTCGAGGAGTCCGTGTGTGCGCGATTGCAGAGGATGGACACTTGCGCGTCTTTGTCATTGCCAACACTCCAGAAAATTGCTTGACAGAGGTATTGCTCTTCACATCTTTCAGTGTTCCCTCGTAAGGGATCCTAGTGTTTTGTGGGAATTCTGTTTTGGACCTTCTTCCGCTACGTTTAAAATTTTTATAAGGTCGGGGGATTCCCAACACAGACACATAGTAATGTTTTAGTCGTTGACCATTAACTGTGAAGTTCCCTGCTCTTTCACTCCAAATCTCAATAGCACCATAAGGATAAACTTTAAAAACCTTAACAGTGAAAGGACCCGACCACCTTGTTCTAAGTTTTCTAGGAAAAAGTCTCAATCTATAATTAAAAAGTAAAACGAGGTCACTTTCTTGAAAATCTTTTTGGATGATTTGGCGGTCATGCCACTTCTTGGTTCTTTCCATGTAAATTTGCGCACTTTCATATGCATTCATCCTTATCTCTTCAAGTTCATCAATCTATAATTTCCTTTTCTCCCTAGTCGTTTTCAAATCATAATTTAAAGTCTTTATCGCCCAAAAAGTTTTATATTCCAATTCAACCCAGAAATGACATGATTTACCATACACAAGCTGATAAGGTGACATATCAATTGTTGTCTTAAATGCAGTCCGGTATGCCCATAACATATCATCAAGCTTCATGGACCAATCTTTTCTTGATCGAGAGACAGTTTTTTTAAGAATCCTTTTTAATTCCCTGTTGGAAACTTCTACATGGCCACTTGTCTGCGGGTGTGATGACACTGAAATTTATAGTAAATTTCATGTCATTTCATATATCTTTTTTTTTTCAAATTCATGACCCTTTGCACATTTTTATGCCTTTTTTAATCAAATTCTACATAATCTACACTATTTTTGGTTTTTGATGATTTTCAGGCAAAAAGGCATTATTTTTAGGCGTTTGCAAGCAATACAGATGCATGGATGAGTTCCCACCATCAAGAGGAGATGACACGACAAAGTTCATAAAGATTGGAGCTTCAGACCAAATTACGGCAAGGCCGTAATCTATATTATGGTACCGTAATTTTGACGGCTATAGTAATATCAGAGCACCGCCGTAATTTGGAAATTTTTCATCCAAAAATATTTTCGGAAATTACAGCACTACCGTAAAGATTTTTATGGGCCGTAATTTGGAGTGCTTTCCGACGATAAACTTTGGCTGAAAATACAACACTTCCGTAAAGGATTTCACGGTACCGTAATTCCTGATAGATTTCCACCCAAGAACTCGACTGAAATTACGGCAGTGCCATAATCATTTTTACGGCCGTAGTTACAACCGGGAGACACGATTTTCACGGTCAAATTTGAGTCTGATTTTTGCGGGATCGATTGCGGATGATCCAAGCCATTAAATCAAAAGCTGTAAGAAGCAAAAAGGGGGCTTTCGCGGAGAAAAAGACAAGGAGACCAAAAGCCCTAATTTTTATCCACCACAGAGAGAGGAATCACCTTACACGCCGCTGCCCTAGGTTTCACCGCCGGGAAGCGTACAGCGCATCTCCGGCCGTGAAATTTGAGGGGAAGCCACGCATAGGGGAGGAGAAGGTGCTCCAGAAGTTTTAGCTTGAAAGGAGATCAGACGAAGGAGAAATCAACAAAAGATCCACCACCGACACTGTTCATATGCGATTACAACCATAATCTTCATTACGGCCGTGCCGTAATTTGATCTTCCTCTTCCTTTTCGATTTCTTACACTTATACATTATAGACTAGATGATCCCTTTTTCGTTAATTCGTTGCGTATAATTTTAACATGATAATTTTACTCATGTGATAATTGCACTTTGATTCTCTATAGGTTCATACTATTATTCATGTTTTAGAGTTCTCACAATAAGCACTGAAATGAGACTTGCTTGAGAACTTGGAACCCTAGAATTGCATGTTAAGAACTAGGTTAGTTCTTATTGTTTGATTTTAGTAGTTTAATTGTCATGATAATAATATGAATCTAGGATTGAGTCGAGTTGTCAAACGTGGAGATCTTGTGCGAAAGTAAGGATCGGAACGTTGGAGAACCATGAGTAAAACTTGTATTGAGACTCGGATGCACGAAAATGATCCTTGAGATTCCACATGAGATAATCAACTTAGAATTCGGATGCACGAAAGTGATCCTCGAGTTCTTCGATTGATGATTTACTTATCCACAGCTTGGGATTGATCTTGTGCGAAAGCAAGGATTGGTCCCTCCATGTTCATCTACACGAAAGTGAGATGATCCTTTTACAAAGTAAATTATGTATTTATCATGATAGAATTAAACCAATGAATTTTTATTAATATCTAGTCATGAAAATTAAAGTGAATGAAACCCTAGTCCCAGTTTTCTCTCTCTGATATTTCCGCTTTAGCTTTCAACTGCTCGCTTGTATAGTTTCGATTTACCTAGATAACAAGAAATCCATTATTTGGTATTCAACAAACAAGGTCTCTATGGGTTTGACATCTATTTTATTACTTCGAGTATCTGTACACTTGCGGACACAACAAGCTTGGTGACATAACAAGTTTTTGGAGCCGTGTCAGGGAGTGACAAGTCCCTGTGCGCCGAACATCAGGTTTTGGCCGCGACACCAGAAATAACTTTTTGCCTAAACTAAGATTATTTCCTTTTTCTCTCAGGGACCGAGCACGATCATGGCTTCAAGCACAACCAACCAGTACCTTTACAACATGGGATCGGTTATCAAATGCTTTTCTGATGAAATATTTTCCACCAAGCAAGACCATCCAATTGAGGAATCAAATCACAAGCTTTCAATAGAAGGATGAAGAATCATTCAGCGAGCCATGGGAGAGATTTAATGGTTTGCAAAGGAAGTGTCCTCACCATGGCCTTGAAAACCAGGTTTTAATTCATACTTTTTATAATGGTTTGCTTTATAATACCAGACTAATTGTTGATGCTGCTGCAGGAGGAGCCCTAATGAACAAAACAATTGATGATGCTTTCAAATTGTTGGAGGAGATGGCCCTAAACCATAATCAGTGGACTTCTGAGAGAAGAGTACTTTACAGTCCTTTTCAAGGTAAGAACAAGAATGATGGATGGCGCACCTTAGCATAGAAGGTAGACTCGTTGTGCAACAGGTTCGATTCTTTTAAAATGCAAACTGCTGCTGTTTCTTCTATTGTTTGTGAAGTTAGTGGTAATGATGGTCATGTTTCTGAGAACTGTTAAGTTATATCTAGTCAGGGTAGTGAACAAATCAATACTTTAGGGAACTATAATTAAAGTAGAACTAATGATCCCTATACTAGTACTTATAACCCTGGATGGAGAAATCACCCCAATCTTTCTTGGAAAAACATTAACAATGTAGGGGGACCAAATGAAAACGAAGGATACCAAAGATCAAATCAAAATCAAAACCAAAACCCAAATCATAATTCAAATATTGAATCCATGCTTGAAAAGATGATGGCTAATCAAAATCAGTTCATGCAAAACAAAAATAAGGAAATAGAAGATCTTAAGGAAATGGTTAGTCAATTAGCTTCACAAGTAAGATCTTTAACAGCCCACAACAAAATCTTAGAAAATCAAATTGCTCAACAAGCTAGTAGTTCTTACAGACCCCCTGGAAAATTACCTGCTAAACCTGAGTTGAACCCTAGGGAGCACTGTAATGCTATTATCACAAGAAGTGGGAAACAATTAGAAGAACCCAAAGGGAAAGTTGAAAACCATGAAAAAGAGCTCAGGAATGATCATGAAGATAAACTAGAGTTAGAAAAATCCTCTGAGCATGAGCAAACCCAAACTAGTTTGCCACCCCAAAAGGGTGATGTACCAAAAGGGGATGCGTCATGTAAGGAAGATAATTCTAAATCTAGTTTACCCCCACCCTATAGGCCACCAATACCCTTTCCACAAAGGTTAGTTCAAAATAAGTTAGACAAACAATTTGGCAAATTTCTTGAAATTTTGAAAAAACTTTACATTAACATTCCTTTCATTGAAGCTATTTCTCAAATGTCATCTTATGCAAAATTTTTGAAAGAGATATTGTCTAACAAGAGAAAATTAGATGATTATGGTACTTGCACTATGACTTTAACTGAGGATTGTAGTGCCATTATACAAAACCAATTGCCACCAAAACAGAAGGATCCAGGTAGCTTCTCTATACCTTGTTCAATTGGAAGAATGAATTTTGACCAAGCCTTATGTGACTTAGGTGCCAGTGTAAAGTTTAATGCCTTTATCCATTTGCAGGAAATTGGACATTGGAGAGCTAAAGCCAACATCTATATCTTTACAGCTCGCTGATAGCTCGGTAAAGTATCCCGTAGGTATTTTAGAAAATGTTCCAGTCAAAATAGGTGAGTTTTTCATACCTGCAGATTTTATAGTTTTAGACATGGAGGAAAATCATAAAAATCCCATAATTCCTGGTAGACCATTCCTAGCCACTGCGGGAGCACATATTGATGTTAAAAAAGGAAAAAATCACTTTTAATATTTGTGAAAAGATAATTGAATTTGATCTTGCTGATTCATTGAGCAAAATTTCATATTCTGTGTCATGTTGTAGTATTGACATAGTTGATGATATTGTTTATGATGTTCATAGTTTATTTGATAAATCATCTACTGTTGAAACAAATAATTTTTCTGAGAATGTTGACAAAGGATTACAAGAAAAGAGAGATAAAAATCTTGAGAAGAAGAGAACGAGAAGAAGAAGAAGAGGCTCCAGATTGATTGACAAAGGGAAGAAGATATTGAGTAAATTTGGACATTGTTTCAAGGCTGAGCCATATGTGATTGAAAGAGATGCTCAAATCAAAGAAAAATCAGAGTGGAAATTGAGGAAATCTGAACCAAAATAGAGTGCAACGGGGTCAAGCTAAAGACCTTTAAATTAGCGCTTCTTGGAAGGCAAACTAAGCTTTCTAACTTTAGTTTGCTTTATTTTTTTACTTAGTTTGCACTTAGAACTAATTTTTTTTCTTTTATTTTTGTAGGTAAGCGAGTTTGGAGCAAATTATGGCACTACTGTAATGCATATTACGGTACCGTAATTCCTGTCAATTTTGACTAGAAGGTTGTGACGAGATTACTGTTGGGAAACCTTGGTCACAAGCATCATTCAGAAACTTGTTGTAGCGGAAATACTAGGTCATCATAGAATCGCATGGATTGAGCACATGATCAACCTTATAAAACTTGTATAGAACAAGTTAGAGTATTACCATTGCCATGATGTAAGAGGCGGCTTGGAAGATGAAAGGGGGCGAGTGCCTCTTCTCCAAAGATGTCACACACAAGATGATGTCGACTTCCTTCCTTGTGTTCCTTGTGGTAGCAAAGACACCAAGGAGTCTTTAATCGTGTCTTGGAGAGGAAGATGTGCACTCTTGGCTGGTCGAAGTTCTTCCCTTGCATGAAAAAAAATCCACACGAGAGAGAGCCGAAAAGAGGAAGAAAAACAAGAGCTCTTCTGGAAACCGTGAGAGAGAGAGAGAGAGACCAAGAAGGAATGTTCGGTTACCACATATGGTAAGAACCAAACATGTAACTCCCTCCTTAACTCCCATTCAACCCATCGAAAACTTCCCTCTTAATTGAACCATGCGTTCACTAATGAACCGGTCCAATTTCGAATTGGTTCAAGCATCAAGTCGAACCAGCCCTGGTTATGATCTCTTTGAACCATATGGCTCAAGATCTAACCACACATCTCATTGAACCCCTGATCTTTACGATCAAGCATCAATCCTCCCGATCGAAGCTTACCGATCATATGCCCTAATCAATTAAACATGATTAGACTAGATCTCACTTCCAATCAGAGCTTAAATTCCTCCAGTTCACACGATCTGACATAAGTAAGCTATATCATCAAATTGTGCGACCCTAAGGGTTTCCTTCAATGTCGGTAACGATAACTTACGTTATCACGATCAGAGAGGGGTATCTAGCAACACATCACTGTCTCCCGTTATGAAGGAAAGAGTCTTCCAAGACTACTCCCAAACCACAGCACAAGTGTGAATCTAATTCACTTGGCATACATGTTTCCCTTTGCCACTAGATGTTCTCATTAGACATGCATGTCAAGCCTGCGATTCCAACATGATGAAAATGGTTAGATCAGACGAACATAGTCGTCTGGGTATGGCCATACACATTCTCAACCATTTCATCCAGGGGGCCCTTTAGAACATCACACTCCAACTAGGAGAGGCAATCCTATATCTATCACAAGTGCCCTAACCTGACTCATGCCCACTATCCAAGATAATCCTTAACCATTATCTTTCAAATGATATTGAGCTACCTCAAGATAATGCCAATCATCACTTAGAAACACAAGTGATCTCAAGTCAGAGGGAATATACCACTTGCTTGCATACAAGGATTATTCACATTGTGACAAACAATTGAATATCCTAAGTAGGGTCAGTCCAGTACATCCAATGCACCTATGTGTCTAAATCTTATTCTATGCCCGAAGCATCCTATAAGTTTAGAACACATATTAGTCTCAATCATATCAAGGCTGTCTCATGTTCACCGAGATATCTCGACTAAGGACAACACTGAATGTCAGCTAAGCTGAACATCATTGAGACATTACTCAGAGGTATACATACAACAGCAGATAATGTAACAATCTGAATAACAACAATTGCCTTTATAAAAACATACATGATACTGAAAATAACCCAAGGCCTCAAACATTAGCCTTAAGGGCATACCCTAACAATCTCCCACTTGCACTTAAACTAATGGTTGAGAAATCTCAAACTCATATTATTACAGTGCTTCTCATGCTTCTGCTGCGCCAGAGGCTTTGTAAGCGGGTCAGCTAGATTGTCATCTGTATGAATCTTGCAGATCTTGATGTCTCCTCGATCAATGATTTCACGGATCAAGTGAAACCTTCTCTGTATGTGCTTGGACTTCTGGTGTGACCGTGGTTCCTTCGCTTGTGCAATTGCTCCAGTGTTATCATAGAAGATAACCAATGGATCTGCACTTGAAGGAACAACACCAAGTTCCTGAATGAACTTACGAATCCATACTGCCTCCTTTGATGCTTCTGAGGCTGCAACATACTCGGCTTCTGTTGTGGAATCAGCAACAATTGATTGTTTGAAACTCTTCCACACCACTGCTCCTCCATTCAAGCTAAAAACATTGCCTGATTGCGATCAGAAATCGTCTTGGTCAGATTGGAACGAAGCATCAGTATATCCTTCAATACTGAGTTCTCCCTGACCTCCATAAATCAAGAACATATCTTTGGTTCTCCGAAGATATTTTAAAATGTTCTTGACTGGAATCCAGTGTGCCTTCCCTGGATTACCTTGGAACTGACTGGTTACGCTTAACCCGTAAGCGACGTCTGGGCGAGTACACAACATCGCATACATGATAGACCCAATAGCCGAAGCATAAGGCGTATTGTCCATCTCATCTTTCTCAGACTGTGTTTGAGGACACTGGCTTTTTGAAAGATTCAGACCATGTCTGACTGGAAGATATCCTCTTTTAGAATTTTCTAAATGGAATCTCTCCAGGACCTTATCGATGTAAGTACTCTGGCATAGCCCGAGAAGCCTATTAGATTTATCTCTAAAGATCTCCACACCTAGTATATAGGTCGCTTCTCCTAAATCTTTCATCTGGAAACATTTTCTTAACCATGCTTTGACTGCATGCAGTTCAGGAATATCGTTTCCAATGATTAAAATATCATCAATGTAGAGGACTAGGAAAGTAATCACGCTCCCACTAAACCTTTTATATACACACGGGTCATCTTCATTTTTGATGAAACCAAATTCAGAAACTGATTCATCAAAACGAATATTCCAGCTTCTCGATGCTTGTTTTAGTCCATAAATGGACTTCCTTAATTTGCATATTTTATGACATTCTGATGGGTTAATGAAACCTTCAGGTTGTGTCATGTACACATCCTCTTCTAATTTTCCGTTAAGGAAAGCGGTTTTCACATCCATTTGCCAGATCTCATAATCAAAATATGCTGCTATCGCGAGAATAATTCGAATGGACTTGAACATGGTTACAGGAGAGAAAGTTTCATCATAATCTATCCCGTAGATTTGTTTGAAACCTTTCGCAACTAGCCTGCCCTTATAGGTAACTACGTTACCATCCATGTCTTTCTTCTTTCTGAAGATCCACTTACAGCCTATAGGGATTACTCCCGGAGGTGGATCAACCAAATCCCAGACTTGGTTATCTGACATGGAGTCCATCTCGGCTCGCATAGCTTCAAGCCATCTTGCTGACTCCGGTCCACATACCGCATCCGCATAAGTGAGGGGTTCATCATTAATGATGTAGACTCCGTCATAGCACTCAGGCTCACGACAAATCCTTCCTAATCTACGCGGTTCCCGTGATATCTGAGCCTCAGGTTGAAATTAACCTGATCTTTTGGTTCAGGGTCATCCAACTGTGCTTGACTACTTTGTCCTTCTTCTGGAACTTCATCCAGCTTTATTTCTCTCCCACTGGCCTCTTGCAGAAGAAATTCCTTCTCAAGAAAAATAGCCGTTCGAGCAACAAATACTTTATTCTCTTTGGGATCATAGAAATAATAACCCTTAGTTTCTTTAGGGTATCCGACAAATATACATTTATCAGATCTGCTCTCCAGTTTTCTAGAGGTGAGCTTTTTGACATAAGCCTCGCAACCCCAGATTTTGATAAATGTCAAGCTCGGCTGTTTCCCATACCATAACTCATATGGTGTCTTTGAAACGGCCTTGGATGGCACTCGGTTTAGCACCTTTGCAGCTATTTCCAGTGCAAATCCCCAAAAGGAGTAAGGTAGAGTAGCCTGACTCATCATAGAACGAATCATATCCAATAAGGTTCGATTCCTCCTCTCGGACACACCATTCCATTGCGGTGTTCCTGGCGGAGTGAGCTGTGAGATGATCCCACACTCTTTCAGATAGTCAGTAAACTCACGACTCAAGTATTCTCCACCTCGATCTGATCGAAGTGCCTTGATATTTCGGCCTAACTGATTCTGTACTTCATTTTTGAATTCTTTGAACTTGTCAAAAGATTCACTCTTATGTCTCATTAAATAGACATAACCATATCTACTGAAATCATCAGTAAAAGTAATGAAGTATGAATACCCACCTCTAGCATGTTTACTAAATGGCCCACACACATCACTGTGAATAAGGTCAAGTAAACCTGGAGCCCTTTCACCTTTATTAGAAAAAGGAGTCTTCGTCATCTTGCCCATTAAACAAGCTTTGCATGTATCAAGCTTCTCACAGGAGAATGATCCCAGCAGTCCATGGTCATGCAACCGCTTAATGCGCTTCTTGTTAATATGGCCTAGACGACTATGCCATAACAAGGTGCTGTTATCAGCATACTTGGCTTTCTTATTATCAATTTGTTGTACAGAACATTCCATGTCCAACATGTATAACCCATTGTTAATCGACCCAGTTGCATAAACAATATTATCATATGAAATACAGCACTGTGAAGTTTTGCATTCAAATGAAAAACCTTTCCTAACAAGAGTAGGAATAGAGATAATATTCTTTGTTATACTTGGTACAAAATAACAATTGTCAAGTTCTAATACAAATCCAGATGGTAAAGAGATGTAATATTCTCCTACAGCAACAGCAGCAACTCGTGCCCCGTTTCCAACTCGTAGGTCCACCTCATGCTGTCCCACCAGTCTTCTTCTCTTGAGTTCCTGCACATTTGAACAAATGTGAACTCCACATGCAGTGTCCAACACCCATGAAATAGAAGAAGCAACCATGACTTCAGTCACGAAAATACCTGAGCCAGAAGTGAAAGGCTTACTTCCCTTCCTCTCTCCTCGGAGCGCTCTACAGTCCTTCTTCCAGTGACCCAGCTGGCCACAACGGAAGCATCTGTTGTCCTTTGACCACTTCACCTTTTGTTTCAAAGCCTTGTTGTAGCTCTTGATAGGGGTTTTGCCCTTCTTCCCCTTCTTCTTATTCCCTAAAGGAACCATCAAGACAGAGGACGAAGGCTTTCCCTTCTCAAGAGTCTGCTCTGTAGTGCAGAGCATGTTCAGTAATTCTGCCGGAGTACAGTCGATTTTGTTCATATTAAAATTAATGATGAACGCATCGAAAGAAGCCGGGAGAGACTGCAAGATGATGTCTACAACAAGTTCTTGATTGATGGTATGTCCCAGTTTCTCTAGAGCTTCTTTGTACCCAATCATCTTGAGTACATGAGCTCCCACTGGACTTCCTTCAGTCAGTTTGCTATGAAAGAAAAGTTTCGTCAAGTTATAGCGTTCTGTCCTTGCCTGTGCAGCATACAGCATTTTCAGATTTGCTATAATATCAATAGCAGACAAATCCTCATGCTGACGCTGGAGCTCGGGCGTCATTGACGCAAGCATAAGGCAAGCGACATCAGTACTATCACTGACGTGCTTCTCATAAGCATCTCGAACCGCCCTTGCGGCGTTCGCAGCGGGTTGAGCCGGCATTGCCGACTCAAGGACGTACAGCTTCCTCTCAGCTTTGAGGATAATTTTCAGCTGTCTGTACCAGTCTGAGAAGTTTGGCCCAGCAAACTTCTCCTTTTCCAATATGGATCGCAAGTTGAGCCCTGTGGTGTTCGTTGCTGCAGGAATCTACAACATAGCAAGAACAACAAGGTCAATATCCATGTTAGAATCATTCCAGGACTTAAGAGTGATTCTTTTCTCACTATTTTATCTGACTGAAAATCCAATAAAACAGCCCGAAAGAGTAAAACTCTTTTAGTGAGATGGGATCCAGATTTCATATTTGATCTCCGTGTCCCGCTCAGGCGAGATAAGATGCACAGAGAGTTCAAGCACTAATCACTGGTAGGCAATCCATGCCAATCGCCAACCCGTGCGATTCCCCTTCATCTAGGCAATCCAGAAGACTGTGCCAACTGAGTTGGTACAACACAGTTTCTGATTCCTCAGATGGCTGCCTCCATATAGCTATCATATGCTCAACTTGTAGCCTATATGGTCAAGCTGACCTGACCTACTTCCTGGACCACCACGTGCTATGCTGAGCAACGAGAAGCGATAAATCCCTTCTCTGTAGCATGTAGGTGTAATCGTGCACCGTCTAAAAATAGCTGGGCGTGCCCACTGAGTGGGTACAACACGGCCCCAACGATAGTCAGAACAGTGAGGTTTCGCGTCAGAAGGCAATCGATAGCTTGATATTTACGTTGGATTTTAACGGTCTTTTATCTTCTTACTATCATGCAAATTCTATAGTGATAGCTGAAGAATAAAACATGCATGTGCTAATATTACTTAAAACAGTAAATGAAAGCACCATTATCTTATGTGGTAAACGCCCATAAAACTTAAGTAAAACCCTAGTTTAACAAAAGTCTTTACTTGAGCTCTTTGTGGGACTCTTGTACCTCATCCGGCCCAGCCCGGGCCCAAATGCCATCTGCAGCCCAAATGCGCCCACAAGACAGAATGGGCCTGTTCTAGAGTCAACCTCTAGACCACCCACCTAGTGAAGCCAATTGCTGCAAGCGCTTCTGCCAAATGTGCTGTGTGCTCATGTTTGATCAAATTACATTTTAAACTATCTAGACATGGTTTGACACGCAGGTCAATTATACATTTTAATAAATTAAATGTGATTTGCAGATCACACCAATATATTCTTTCCAGGCACGCAGGCCCCAGCACAGCATACAAAATAGGGCAGCCCACATAAGATTAAATAAACACTCAATATACTCAATGCAACATGTTAAACATGTACTACATGTGATCCAAACAGAAATAAAATTTTAGAGAAAACCCATGGCATCAATTTTATTTCCTTATGTGCCCTACTACCTTACAACGGTCCATTAATAGATATCCACTCGTCAAACCAAGTCAGACCCACTGCCCTTGCATGCACCCAGTCATAACTGACTTGCGTCGACCCAATGGTCGACTATGCATGCCTTAAGAGCTGAACGTCCCACATGATTTCCGGCAAGCGGGTGTGACCCCGGGCCATAATCATGATCGTTCACTAGGCGCCTTAAACAGACATCGCTACACACCCTTCTACAGTCGGCTTATAGCCACATGTACAGCTTGCGCACAGGTGCTATCCAGCCACCCATCCAGGCTGTCAGATAGTCTGATTAGGCTGTTGGGTCCATACTTGACTAACGACTTCAAAACTGTTAACCCGTCTAAGTGTTTGAAGTAGGCGCACAGATAGATCTAGTGAAGTCGCGCATGAAGATAAGTTTAAAACACAACTATGATATGCGCAAACTATGTATGTAAACATTCATCTAACATCACATGCGCAAACTATGTATGTAAACATTGTATCATGTTGTCGCATGTGAAACTAAACAAGATCTATCCAAAAATCAAGTATGGATCACGGCAATCATATGCATCAAGCCATAAAAAAAAAAAAACTTGGCTCTGATACCATTGTTGGGAAACCTTGGTCACAAGCATCATTCAGAAACTTGTTGTAGCGGAAATACTAGGTCATCATAGAATCGCATGGATTGAGCACATGATCAACCTTATAAAACTTGTATAGAACAAGTTAGAGTATTACCATTGCCATGATGTAAGAGGCGGCTTGGAAGATGAAAGGGGGCGAGTGCCTCTTCTCCAAAGATGTTACACACAAGATGATGTCGACTTCCTTCCTTGTGTTCCTTGTGGTAGCAAAGACACCAAGGAGTCTTTAATCGTGTCTTGGAGAGGAAGATGTGCACTCTTGGCTGGTCGAAGTTCTTCCCTTGCGTGAAAAAAATCCACACGAGAGAGAGCCGAAAAGAGGAAGAAAAACGAGAGCTCTTCTGGAAACCGTGAGAGAGAGAGAGAGACCAAGAAGGAATGTTCGGTTACCACATATGGTAAGAACCAAACATGTAACTCCCTCCTTAACTCCCATTCAACCCATCGAAAACTTCCCTCTTAATTGAACCATGCGTTCACTAATGAACCGGTCCAATTTCGAATTGGTTCAAGCATCAAGTCGAACCAGCCCTGGTTATGATCTCTTTGAACCATATGGCTCAAGATCTAACCACACATCTCATTGAACCCCTGATCTTTACGATCAAGCATCAATCCTCCCGATCGAAGCTTACCGATCATATGCCCTAATCAATTAAACATGATTAGACTAGATCTCACTTCCAATCAGAGCTTAAATTCCTCCAGTTCACACGATCTGACATAAGTAAGCTATATCATCAAATTGTGCGACCCTAAGGGTTTCCTTCAATGTCGGTAACGATAACTTACGTTATCACGATCAGAGAGGGGTATCTAGCAACACATCACTGTCTCCCGTTATGAAGGAAAGAGTCTTCCAAGACTACTCCCAAACCACAGCACAAGTGTGAATCTAATTCACTTGGCATACATGTTTCCCTTTGCCACTAGATGTTCCCATTGGACAAGCATGTCAAGCCTGCGATTCCAACATGATGAAAATGGTTAGATCAGACGAACATAGTCGTCTGGGTATGGCCATACACATTCTCAACCATTTCATCCAGGGGGCCCTTTAGAACATCACACTCCAACTAGGAGAGGCAATCCTATATCTATCACAAGTGCCCTAACATGACTCATGCCCACTATCCAAGATAATCCTTAACCATTATCTTTCAAATGATATTGAACTACCTCAAGATAATGTCAATCATCACTTAGAAACACAAGTGATCTCAAGTCAGAGGGAATATACCACTTGCTTGCATACAAGGATTATTCACATTGTGACAAACAATTGAATATCCTAAGTAGGGTCAGTCCAGTACATCCAATGCACCTATGTGTCTAAATCTTATTCTATGCCCGAAGCATCCTATAAGTTTAGAACACATATTAGTCTCAATCATATCAAGGCTGTCTCATGTTCACCGAGATATCTCGACTAAGGACAACACTGAATGTCAGCTAAGCTGAACATCATTGAGACATTACTCAGAAGTATACATACAACAGCAGATAATGTAACAATCTGAATAACAACAATTGCCTTTATAAAAACATACATGATACTAAAAATAACCCAAGGCCTCAAACATTAGCCTTAAGGGCATACCCTAACAATTACGGCACCATCATAAGTATTTTCGCGGTACCGTATTTTGTGTCCAAAATCAACCTGAGAGTGTTTTAGCTTTTACAGGACTGCCGTAAAGAAATTTACAGTGCCGTATTTTTGAGTTGATTTTTTTATTTTATTTTTGTCAAAAAAAATAATAATCATAAAAAAAATTCCTGTGATTATTTTTACGGCACCGCCGTAACCATTTTTGTGGTACCGTAATTTTCATCTGTTTTTGACCTGAGAGTTTTTTGAAAATTATGGCAGTACCGTAAGCTTTTACACGATACCGTAATTACGTGCGTTTTTCAACCCGAGAGCTTCAGCCAAATTACAGTACTGTCGTATTTACATTACGGCCCATGTTTTTCAATTTCACCAGATTACAGCACTGTAATAATGCATATTACGGCCGTAATTCTATTTTTGGACACGATTCCTGTGCCCTTCTTTTAGTGTTTTCGGGGCCGTGTTTTGAGTTTTCTCACTCGTTCGAGCGCCGACCTTCGAATCCCGACCATCTTCAACCTTCAGAGCACACCGGTGACCATTCCTTTTCGGTTATTTCCGCCGATCTGGTACTCTTTCGCCCGATTTCTCAATTTTGGTGAGTTTTCATGCATATTTTGCTCCTTTCGTCGTTTATCTTTGATTCTTGGTCGTTTTCAGAGATTCTTGTTTCCATTTACTTCTTAGATGATAAGCGACCAATTCTTGTCCTTTTTTAAAGTTTTTGACCAATTTCCATGAGAGATTTAAGCTCAAACAAGTTGGATTTGCTGAGATTTACTGTTCATGTTCGCCCCTTTTCATTCTTAGCTGAAATGTTGAAGTTTTGATGACACCAAAATATATAGTATATTTTGTATCATTTTGGATATCTTTTCATGCTAGATTGAAGATCTTTCACTTGTTTTCATGTTAAATTCATCGAAAATTGCAAAGTCTACTTCTATTTTGGTTTTTCATGGTTTTTAGGTAAAAAGGCACTATTTTTAGGCATTTTCAAGCAAAATCAAATACATAGAAGGATTAACATCATCAAGAGGAGATCACCCAAGAAATTTCACGCAAGACGGAGCAAGTTTGCAAATTATGGCAGTGCCGTAATCCATTTTACGGTACCGTAATTTCAGACAGTACCGTAAAATCCGAGCCCTGCCGTATTTTGAAGAATTTTTGAACAGAAAGTTTTTCAGATTTTACGGCACTGCCATAAACAATATTACGGTACCGTATTTCAGAGCACTTCAGAAAAGAAACTTTGCCCGATTTTACGGCACCACCATAAAGGATTACACGGGCCGTATTTTTCGATCACTTCCGAACAGAAAGTTTCCTCGATCTTACGGCAGCACCGTAAACCAGATTACGGTGCCATAATTCCTAGATGACATCAGAACAGAAGACTCGAGCGACTTTACGGCAGTGCCGTAAACTATTCCACTGTCGTAATTCTTGTTCTGAACGCGACGCCCAGGTCAACTTCGACGCCCAATTTTTGCGGAGAGGATTACGGGTGATCCATAACTCTAAATTAAATACCGTAAGAAGCAAAAAGGGAGCTTTTGATGGGAGAATTACGCACACACTGGAAGCCCCAATTTTCAACCACTATCGAGGGAGAAATTGTGATTCACGCCGCCGCCTAGGGTTTCACCGCCGCGCTCGATCCAGATGACCTCCGGCCTTGATTTTTCCACTGAAGCTTTGTCTGAAGGAGGAGACAACACACCAGAAGTTTCAGATCAAAAGGAGATCAATTGGAAGAGAAATCGAAGAAAAAAAGAGTCACCGACACTATTCATCAACGTTCTTTGCAAATTACGGCTGTGAAATACTTCACAGTCATGCTGTATTTTCTAAACTTGTCTTTTCCTTTGATTTTCGATCTTCTGAAACCATGACTCATTGTAATTCCTTCACGATGATAGCTTAAACTACTTTTGGGAATGGGGGAGTAATTCACTTAATTTCCAATGACTAGATGACTACTTTTTCAATATTTAGTTGCGTTTAATCTTAGCATGATGATTTTGCTCATGTGAAAATTGTGCTTAGACTCTCTATAAGTTCATGTTACTAATTATGTTCTTAGAATTTTCGCTGTTGACTGAAAGGTAATTGCTTGAGAATTTGGAACCCTAGAATTGCATGTTAGGAACCCTTCCTTAGGTTAGATCCAACTTGAACTATTCTAGTGGAATAATTGTCATGATTATAATATGAATCTATAGATCGATGTCTATTTGTCAAACGTGGAGATCTTGTGTGAAAGCAATGATCGGAACGTTGGAGATCCATGAGTAAAACTAGTGTCGAGACTCGGATGCACGAAAGTGATCCTTGAGACTCCACTAGAGGTTATCAACCTAGAATTCGGATGCACGAAAGTGATCCTTGAGTTCATTGTTTGATGATTTACTTATCTTCAGCATTGGGATGAATCTTGCGTGAAAGCGAAGATAAATCCCTGTGCGGTTGTTTGCACGAAAGTGAAACAATCCTTTTATTAAGTAAATTTCATCTTCATCTTGATAAAATTGAACTGATGAAATCCTTATTCATATCTAGTCATAAAAGTTAAAGTGAATGAAACCCTAGTCCTAGCTTTTCTCTCTGATAACTCCGCTTTAGTTTCCGATTGCTATTTTTCACTACTTCGAATTGCCTAGATAGTAAGAAATCAACTATTTGGTATTCAACAACATAGGTCTCTGTGGGTTCGATATCTTAATTATTACTTCGAGTATCCGTGCACTTTCGGAGATAACAACAAGTGTGGTAACTGAACAAGTTTTTAGAGTCGTATCAGGGGGTGACAAGTCCCTGTGTGCCAATACTTAGGTTTTGGCTACGACTTTAAGAATAAGTTTAGTTTACCTACTTGTTGGGATACAACAAGTTTTTGGCGCCGTTGCCGGGGACCTTTGTTTTGTCGATATTAAAGACATTGAAATTATTGCTAGACTAGGATTAATTCATGTTCTCTCTATCTGTTCTTCTCTGTTTATTTGAGTTACTTAATCTGTCTGTTTTAGACTATACAGGGAATTTAAACCCAATGGCAGGACAGAGATTACTTAGGGACTATGCTGTCGTTAGGCCTCAAGAAATATACTCTAGCATTATCAAACCCAGCATTGAAGCCGATAATTTCGAGATTAACTCTGCCTTCTTGACAGTGATCCAGCAAAATCAATTTGGAGGAGATCCAATTGAAGATCCCTATCAACACTTACATCTTTTTCTTGAATATTGTGATACCATTAAGATTTATGGAGTTTCTGATGATGCATTAAAGCTAAGATTATTTCCTTTTACTCTCAGGGACCGAGCATGATTTTGGCTACATTCTAGACCTACTAGTGCATTTACTATATGGGAACAACTATCAGATGCTTTTCTGATAAAATACTTTCCACCAAGTAAAACCATCTAATTGAGAAAACAAATCATAAACTTTGCACAAAGAGATGGAGAACCATTTAACAAGGCGTGGGAGCGGTTCAAAGATTTACTTCGGAAGTGCCTGCATCATAGCCTTGAAAATGGGACTTTAATCCATACATTCTACTATGGTTTACTTATTGATACCCGCCTAATTGTTGATACTTCTGCAGGAGGAGCTATTATGAGTAAGACCGTGGAAGATGCATTTGTACTGTTTGAAGAAATGTCCTTAAACCATGACCAATGGAATTCTGAAGAAAGAATGTTACATGGTCATCATCATGGTAAGAATGAGAGTGAGGAATTGCAGACTCCAACTGAAGAGGTAAATTCTTTTAGTATAGAATCTTGGCTTGACAAGTTTATGGCTAATCAAACTCAATTTATGCAAAATCAAAACGAAAAAATAGAAAATCTTGAGGGAATGGTTAACCAACTTGCTTTTCAGGTAGAATCTTTAACTGCTCACTAGAACTTCATAGAAAATCAAACGCCTAATGAACATTGCAATGTTGTTGTCACTAGAAGTGGAAAGAAACTAGGTGAATCCAGAGGAAGGTTTGAAAACAATGAAAAAGAGTCTTATTGTGATGAGGAATTAGAATTAGAAAAATCCTCTAAACATGAGCAAACCCCACCTAGTTTAACACCTCAAAAGGGTGATGAACCAAGAGGGGATGTGTCATGTAAAGAAGAAAATTCTAAGTCTGATTTGCCTCCGCCATATAAGCCACTTATACCTTTTCCACAAAGGTTAGTGTAGGAAAAACTAGACAAACAATTTGGGAAATTTTTAGATATCTTGAAAAACCTTTACATTAATATTCCATTTACTGAAGCTTTATTGCAAATGCCTACATATGCAAAATTTTTAAAAGAGATTCCGTCTAATAAGAGGAAAATAGAAGACTATGGTACTTTGGCTTTAACTGAGGAATGTAGTGCCATTATACAAAACAAATTGCCACCTAAGTTGAAGGATCCAAGTAGTTTCTCTATCCCTTGTTTTATTGGTAGTATGGCTTTTGACCGAGCCTTATATGATTTGGGAGCTAGTGTGAGTCTAATGCCACTATCTATTTACAGGAGGATGGACATGGGAGAGCTTAAACTAACTTCAATGTCTTTGCAGCTCACCGATCCTTCTATTAAATATCCTGTGGGGATTCTGGAAGATGTGCCAGTTCAAGTTGGTAAGTATTTCATCCCTGCCAATTTTGTAGTTCTTGAGATGGAGGAAGATGCAAAAATCCCCATAATACTTGGTAGACCATTTTTAGCCACAACAGGAGCACACATTGATGTAAAAAATGGTAAGCTTTCTTTTAACATTGGGGGTGAAAAGATTGAGTATGACTTGTATAAAGCCTTGAAAAATCCTTCAAATTCTGAGTATTGTTGCAGTATACATGATGGAGATGACATTATTTATGATCTTAATGATTTGTTTGTTGAAACCTCTGATTATGATTCTGATTTTGTTATCAAGGAAGAAACCAATTCTGAAACTAATGAATTTCTAGATTGCAATACTTGTGATGAAAAAGAAAAAACTCCAAAAATAGAGCTTAAGCCTTTACCTGATAATCTTCGTTATGAGTTTCTTGGTCCTAATTCTACTTATCCAGTTATAGTTGATGCACAGCTTGGAAAAAGGGAAACAGAGTTGCTTCTCAAGGAATTAAGGATCCACAGAAAGGTAATTGGGTATTCAATTGATGACTTGAAAGGAATTATTCCTTCATTTTGTATGCACAGGATCTTGATGGAAGAAGAACACAAGCCACATGCAGATTTCCAAAGAAGACTGAACCCCTCTATGAAAGAAGTTGTAAAAAAGGAAGTTCTGAAATTACTTGATGCAGGTATTATCTATCCTATCTCTAATAGTAAATGGGTAAGTCCTGTACATTGTGTTCCCAAGAAAGGAGGGGTAACTGTCATGAAAAACAAAGATAATGAGCTAATTCCTGTTAGAACTATTACTAGTTGGCGCATGTGCATAGATTATAGAAAATTTAATGCTGCTACTAGGAAAGACCACTTTCCTCTACCTTTTATCGATCAAATGGTTGAAAGACTAGCCAACCATTCTCATTTTTGCTTCTTAGATGGATATTCTGGTTTTTTTCAAATTCTCATACATCTTGATGATCAAGACAAAACCACTTTCACTTGCCCCTATGGAACTTTTGCATATAGAAGAATGCCTTTTGGTTTATGTAATGCTCCTGCCACATTTCAGAGATGCATGATGGCTATTTTTTTTATTTTATTGAAGATTTTATGGATGCATTCATGGATGATTTCTCAATATATGCTTCCTCCTTTGAAAATTGTTTGGCCAACTTGTCTCGGGTTTTATAGAGGTGTGAAGAAACTAACCTTGTGCTTAATTGGGAAAAATGTCATTTCATGGTTAAGCAAGGGATAGTTTTGGGACACTTAATCTCAGAAAGAGGAATTGAAGTAGACAAAGCAAAAATTGAAGTAATAGAAAAATTGGAGCCACCCACTACTGTGAAGGAGGTCCGAAGCTTCCTCGGACATGCAGGATTCTACCGGTGATTCATTAAGGATTTCTCTAAACTTGCTAGACCTCTTACACATTTACTTTGTAAAGATGTTAAATTTTCTTTTGATGAGAATTGTTTATCTGCTTTTCAGGAATTGAAGAAAGCTTTGGTTTCAGCACCCATCATTCAGCCCCCAGATTGGGACTTACCATTTGAACTTATGTGTGACGCCAGTGATTATGCAGTAGGAGCAGTCTTGGGACAGAGAAAAGATAAGAAACCTTATGTTATTCACTATGCCAGCAGAACTTTGGATGAGACTCAGAAAAGTTACACTACCACTGAAAAGGAATTATTGGCTATAGTGTTTGCTTTTGATAAATTTAGATCATATTTGATTAATTCCAAGGTGGTAGTGTATACTGATCATGCAGCTGTAAGATACTTGATGCAGAAAAAAGACACTAAGCCACGTTTGCTCATATGGATCCTGCTTCTACAGGAATTTGATTTGGAAATTAAAGATAAAAAAGGATCAGAGAATTTTGTTGCAGATCATCTTTCAAGGATTGTAGTGAACACTGAAGAAAATGATGTAATTAATGACTCCTTTCCTGAAGAACAACTAATGACAGTCGAACAAATCAGAGCCCCTTGGTATGCTGACATTGTGAATTACCTTGTAGCCAATATCTTCCCTTCTGATTTGAATTTTCAAGGAAGGAAAAGATTCTTGGCTGAGGTAAAACACTATTTTTGGGATGAGCCTTATGTATTTAGAAGATGTGCAGATGGTATTTTCAGGAGATGTGTACCCGAAGAGGAAGTTGCAGACATACTGTTCCAATGCCATGGATCTTCTTATGGTGGGCATGCCAGTGCCGAGAAGGCTGCCTTCAGAGTGTTGCAATCAGGATTTTATTGGCCCAAAATATTTAAAGATGCTAGAAATCTTGCTTTATCCTGTGATAGGTGTCAGAGGACAGGCAACATTAACAAAAGACATGAGATGCGGCTGTCTAATATTCTTGAGGTTGAGATATTTGATGTTTGGGGAATTGCCTTCATGGGACCTTTTCCATCTTCTGGAGGTAACAAATATATTCTTGTAGCGGTAGATTATGCTTCAAAATGGGTTGAAGCTATTGCATCCCCAACTAATGATTCCAGAGTTGTTGTCAAATTATTCAAAAAAATTATCTTTCCAAGGTTTGGGACCCCACGAGTTGTGATTAGTGATGGAGGCTCGCATTTCATAGAGAAATCATAGGGATTTTGGAGAAGACAGTTTCACGCACAAGGAAAGATTGGGCATTCAAACTTGATGATGCATTGTGGGCATACAGGACAGCTTTCAAAACACCAATTGGGATGTCTCCTTTGATGGAACCCCTTTCGAGAGGGGGGCGAAAACCCTATTGGGGTGGCGCATAAAATTTTGCAAGCGGAAGAAGGGTTTTCATAGATCTTAATATCGCATATGATTAACTTTCAAATGTCTAGATAGATAAGAGAAGGATCCATACCGTCGCCATCTCTTGGATGGAGTCTTGGAAGAAGAAAGCAAGAGAGATCTCTTCCAAAGGTTGTCGCACACAAGAGGAAGAAGACCTACTTCTTTGGCGCGACTTGTGCTAGCAAGGCTCCAAAGATTTCTTGATCGGTTGAAGGGATGAAGAGATGATCGCTTGGCCGAATCCTCTTGTTGTCGACCTCTACCACGCAAGCCGTGAGTCGTCTCAACCAAGAGCGAAATTGAGCAAGGAGAATAGAGAGGAGGCGTTTTTCCGAACGTGGAAACGTTCCCTCTTTGAAACCGAACATTCCAAAAATAGCAATGCCTTGACTACATGCGTTATGCGTTCACCAAGTGAACCAAGCGCATCTCTCTTCTCCCATATGAACCATGCGCTCAACCCATGAGCCGGTTCAATTTCTTTGGTTCAATGATTAAACCAAATCAGCCCAAACATTAAGTCTAGATCGAATTAGACCCCAAGGTCCTAGATCTGACCATTCATCATCTGACGCTTCTGATCTGATCGATCTAGCATCACCACTCTCGATCGAAGCTTACCGATCTCAAGCCCTAATCAATCAAACATGATCAGACCAGATCTCACTTACAATCAGAGTTTAAATCCCTTTAAACTGAACCAAAACAATTCAGTCCACACGATCTGACTTAAGTAAGCCATATCATCAAATTGTGCGACCCTGAGGGTTTCCTTTAAATGTCGGTAACGATAACTTACGTTATCACGATCAGTGAGGGGTATCTAGCAACACATCACTGTCTCCCGATATAAAGGAAAGAGTCTTCCAAGACTACACCCAAAACATAGCTCAAGTGTGAATCCAACTCACAAGGCAAACATGTTTCCTTTGCCACTGGATGTTCTTATTGGACAAGCGTGTCAAGCTTGTAGCTCCAATATGATGAGCATGATTAGATCAGATGAACACAGTCACCTGGGTATGGCCATACACTCTCTCAATCATCTCATCCAGGGGGCCCCTTTAAAACATCACTCTCCTTAAACAAGGAGACGGCAATCCTATGTCTATCACTAGTGCCCTAACATGACTCAAGCTCACCATCCAAGATAGTCTATAACCATTATGTTTCAAATGATATTGAACTACCTCAAAACAATGACAATCATCATTTAGAAAACACAAGTGATCTCAAGTCAGAGGAAATGTGCCACTTGCAGCATTCAAGGATTATTCACATTGTGACAAACAATTGAATATCCTAGTAGGGTCTGTCCAGTACATCCAATGTACCCATGAGTCTACATCTTATTCCATGCTCGAAGCATCCTATAAGATTAGAACACATATTAGTCTTAACCATATCAAGGCTGTCTCATGTTCACCAAGATATATCGACTAAGGACATTATTGCATGTCAGCCTAGCTGAACAGCTTTGAGACATTATTCAGTAGTACACTTATTACAGCAGACAAGGTAACAACCTGAATAACAACTATTGCCTTTATAAACTTAAAAGTTTATACATGATACTCTTACAATCCCAAGGCCTCAAACATTAGCCTTAAGGGCATACCCCAACAATCTCTCACTTGCACTTAATCTAATGGTTGAGAAACCTCAAACCCATATTATTACAGTGCTTCTCATGCTTCTGCTGCGCCAGAGGCTTGGTAAGCGGGTCTGCCAGATTGTCATCTGTATGAACCTTGCAGACTTTGATCTCGCCACGATCTATGATCTCCCGGATCAAGTGAAACCGTCTCTGTATGTGCTTGGACTTCTGGTGCGACCGTGGTTCCTTTGCTTGTGCGATTGCTCCAGTGTTATCACAAAAGATAACCAAAGGATCTGCACTCGAAGGAACAACACCAAGTTCTCTTACGAACTTACGAATCCACACTGCCTCCTTGGATGCTTCCGAGGCTGCAACATACTCGGCTTCTGTTGTGGAATCAGCAACAGTTGACTGTTTGAAACTCTTCCACACCACTGCTCCTCCATTCAAGCTAAAAACATAGCCTAATTGCGATCGGAAATCATCCTGGTCCGACTGGAATGAAGCGTCAGTATATCCTTCAATACTGAGTTCTTCCTGACCACCATATATCAAGAACATATCTTTGGTCCTCCGCAGATATTTTAAAATGTTCTTGACCGCAATCCAGTGTGCCTGACCTGGATTACTTTGGAACCGACTGGTCACGCTTAACCCATAAGCGACGTCTGGGCGAGTACACAACATCGCATACATAATGGATCCAATAGCCGAAGCATAAGGCGTATTGTCCATTTCATCTTTCTCAGTCTGTGTTTGTGGACACTGACTCTTCGAAAGATTCAGACCATGTCTGACTGGAAGATATCCCCTTTTAGAATTCTCTAAATGGAATCTTTCCAGGACCTTATCGATGTAAGTACTCTGGCACAGCCCGAGAAGCCTCTTAGATCTATCCCTGTAGATCTTCACACCTAGAACATAGGCTGCTTCTCCTAGATCTTTCATCTGGAAACATTTCCTTAACCATGCCTTAACTGCATGCATTTCAGGAATGTCATTTCCAATGATTAAGATATCATCGACGTAGAGGACAAGGAAAGTAATTACGCTCCCACTAAACCTCTTATATACACACGGGTCATCTTCGTTCTTGATGAAACCAAATTCACTGACTGATTCATCAAAACGAATATTCCAGCTTCTAGATGCTTGTTTCAGTCCATAAATGGACTTCTTTAACTTGCATATTTTATGACGATCTGATGGATTAGTGAAACCTTCAGGTTGTGTCATATACACATCCTCATCCAGATTTCCATTAAGGAAAGCCGTCTTCACATCCATCTGCCAGATCTCATAATCGTAATATGCAGCTATCGCGAAAAGAATCCGAATAGACTTAAACATGGCTACAGGTGAGAAAGTTTCATCATAATCTATCCCGTAGATTTGTTTGAAACCTTTGGCAACTAGCCTGCCTTTATAGGTAACCACGTTACCATCCATGTCAATCTTCTTCTTGAAGATCCATTTACAGCCTATAGGGATTACTCCCGGAGGCGGATCAACCAAATCCCAGACTTGGTTATCTGACATGGAGTCCATCTCGGCTCGCATAGCATCAAGCCATCTAGCTGACTCCGGTCCACTGACCGCTTCCGCATAAGTGAGGGGTTCATCATTATCAATGATGTAGACTCCGTCATAGCGCTCAGGCTGTCGACGGATCCTTCCCGATCTTCGCGGTTCCCGTGATATCTGAGCCTCAGGTTGTTCAATAACCTAATCTACCGGCTCAGGCTCATCCAACTGTGCTTGACTACTTTGTCCTTCTTCTGGATTCTCATCCAGCTTTATTTCTCTCCCACTGGCCTCTTGCAGAAGAAACTCCTTCTCAAGAAATATGGCCGTCCGAGCAACAAAAACCTTGTTCTCTTTGGGATCGTAGAAATAATAACCCTTAGTTTCCTTAGGGTAACCGACAAAGATACATTTCTCAGATCTGCTCTCTAGTTTCCCAGAGGCGAGCTTTTTGACATAAGCCTCGCAACCCCAGATCCTGATAAATGTCAAGCTCGGCTGTTTCCCATACCATAACTCATATGGAGTCTTAGAAACTGCCTTGGTTGGCACTCGGTTTAGTACCTTTGCAGCTGTTTCCAGTGCAAATCCCCAAAAGGAGTAAGGTAGAGTAGCCTGACTCATCATAGAACGAACCATATCAAGTAACGTTCTATTTCTCCTCTCGGACACACCATTCCATTGCGGTGTTCCTGGCGGAGTGAGCTGCGAGATAATCCCACACTCCTTTAGATAGTCAGTAAAAGTATGACTTAGGTATTCTCCACCTTGATCTGAGCGAAGTGCCTTGATATTTCGGCCTAGCTGATTTTGTACTTCATTCTTGAATTCTTTGAACTTGTCAAAAGATTCACTTTTATGTCTCATCAGATAGACATAACCATACCTACTGAAATCATCAGTAAAGGTAATGAAGTACAGATAGCCACCTCTGGCATGTTTACTAAATGGCCCACACACATCACTGTGTATAAGGTCAAGTAAACCTGAAGCTCTTTGACCTTTATTAGGAAAAGGTGACTTCGTCATTTTACCCATCAAACAAGCTTTGCATGTATCAATCTCCTTATAGGAGAATGATCCCAGCAGTCCATGATCATGCAACCGCTTAATGCGTTTCTCGTTAATATGGCCTAAACGATTATGCCATAGCAAGGTGCTGTCATCAGCATACTTGGTTTTCTTATTATCAATATTTTGTATCGAACATTCCATGTCCAACATGAATAACCCGTTGTTAATTGAACCAGTTGCATAAACAATATTATCATAAGATAAAACACACTTTGAAATATTGCATTCAAAGGAAAATCCCTTCCTGACAAGAGCAGGAATGGAGATAATATTTTTAGTAATACTGGGAACAAAATAACAACTGTTTAGTTCCAATACAAGTCCAGATGGAAAAAAGATGAAATAGTCTCCTACAGCAACAGCAGCAACCCGTGCCCCGTTTCCTACTCGTAGGTCCACCTCATGCTGTCCCACCTGTCTTCTTCTCTTGAGTTCCTGTACATTTGAACAAATGTGAACTCCACATGCAGTGTCCAACACCCATGATATAGAAGAAGATGAAAACATGACTTCAGTCACGAATATACCTGAGCCAGAAATGATGCTTCCCCTCTTATCTCCTTGGAGCGCTTTACAGTCCTTTTTCCAGTGACCCAGCTGGCCAGAGTGGAAACACCTATATTCCTTCGACCGCTTCACCTTCTGTTTCAGAGCCTTGTTGTAGTTCTTGACAGGGGCTTTGCCCTTCTTCCCCTTCTTCTTGTTCCTTGAAGGAACCATTAAGACAGAGGTTGAAGGCTTTCCCTTCAGAGTTTCCTCAGTAGTCAAGAGCATATTCAGTAGCTCTGCCGGAGTACAATCGATTTTGTTCATATTAAAGTTAATGATGAACGCATCGAAAGAAGGCGGAAGAGACTGCAGAATAATGTCTACAGCAAGCTCCTGGTTGATGGTATGCCCCAGTTTCTCTAGAGCCTCCTTGTGCCCAATCATCTTGAGCATGTGAGCTCCCACTGGGCTCCCTTCAGCCAGTTTGCTCTGAAAGAAAAGCTTGGTCAGATTATAGCGTTCCGTCCTAGCCTGTGCAGCATACAGCATCTTGAGGTTCGCTATAATTTCTATAGCCGACATATCCTCATGCTGACGCTGCAGCGGTGGCGTCATAGACGCTAGCATCAGGCAAACGACATCAATGCTATCATTGACATGCTTTTCATAGGCATCCCGAACCGCCCTTGCGGCGTTCGGAGCGGGCTGAGGCGGTATTGCCGTCTCGAGGACATACAGTTTCCTCTCTGCCTTAAGAACAATCTTAAGGTGTCCGTACCAGTCCGAGAAGTTCGGCCCAGCAAACTTCTCTCTTTCCAGTAGGGATCGCACATTGAAGCTCATGGTGTTCGTTGCTGCAGAAATCTACAACAATGCAAGAACAGCAAGGTCAGTATCAATGTCAAGAATCAATCAGGACTTAAGAAAGATTCTTTTTCTCACTATTTTTATCTGGCTGAAAAATCCAGCAAAACAGCCCGAAAGAGTAAAACTCTTTTAGTGAGATGGGATCCAGATTTCATACTTGGTCTCCGCGTCCCGCTCAGGCGAGATAAGATGCACAGAGAGTACAAGCACTAATCTCTGGTAGGCAGTCCCTGCCAATCGCCAACCCGTGCGATTCCCCTTCATCTGGGCAATCCAGCAGACTGTGCCAACTGAGTTGGTACATCATAGTCTCTGATCCCACAGATGGCTGCCTCCATGTGCTACCATATGCGCCACATATGTAGCCTACATGGCCAAGCTCACCCGACCTACTCCCTGGACCACCACATGCTATGCTGAGCAACGAGAAGCGATAAATCCCTTCTCTGTAACACGCAGGTGAAATCACACACCGTCTGAAGATAGATGGACGTGCCCACTGAGTGGGTACAACACGGCTCCAACGATAATCAGAACAGTGAGGTTTCGCGTCAGAAGGCTTACGAGCTTGATATTTCGTCGTTGGATTTTAACGGTCTTTTATCTTCTTCACTATCATGCAATTCCTATGGTGATAGCAGAAGATAAACTAATCATGCAATTCTAATATTAAACAATAAAAGAAAGCATGGATCTTATGTGGTAAAAGCCCATAGCCTAAGTAAGACCTTAATATCACTTAAGTCTTCACTTGCTTTTCTTCATGGGACTTTTGCTGCTCATCTAGCCCAAACCAGGGCCAAGCGCCAACTGCAGCTCAGGTGCGCCCACCAGGAAGATGCGCCTGGTCCTAGGGTCGAACCCTAGACCTCCCACCTGGTCAAGCCTCTGCTGCATGCGCCTCTGCCAAATGTGCTCTGTGCTCTTCTCTGATTAATTTACAAATTAATCTATCTAGACAAGATTGACTCGCAGGTCAATAACATTTATAAATTAAAAACAATGTGATACGCAGATCACAATAATTAATTTACTTTTCAATTCAGGCACGCAGGCCCCAGCACAGCAAACATTTAACATGGGCAGCCCACATAAGAATAAATAAACAAGCAATATAGCATCAAACATCATGTGATCCAGGATAAGAAAATAAAATTTTGAAAACCCCATTGGCATCAATTTTAATTCTCTTATATGCTCTACAACCTTACAACGGTACATTAATAGGGATCCACTCATCCAAACTAGTCAGATCCAGTGCCCTTGCATGCACCAAGTCCTAACTGACTTGAGTCGACCCAATGGTCAACTATGCATGCGCCAAAGGCTGAACAACCACAACGAGGTCTGGCAAACGGGTGCGAGCCCGGGCTTAGCTCATGTGCGTTCAACAAACGTCTCAACCAGACATCGCTACACACCTATGATGCAGTCGACCTATAGCCACCATTTGCTTGCGCAAGGGTGCTATCTGGTCGACCCATCTAGGCTGTCAGATGGTCTGATCAGACTAGTTGGATCTAACCTAGAGGATGACTTCAACCCTACTAACCCGTCTAAGGGTTTATAGTAGGCGCTTAGTCTAATGATAGGCGCGCAAGTGATATTCTTTTGATAAAACATCAACAACAAAGATGCGCCTACTAAACATGCGCAAACATAAAAGCATATGCTATCAATTTCGCATGTAACCTATAGATCTAAGCATGTTGCGCAAACAAGGATCACAAAATAGCATCAAGCAATCATATGCATATATATAAACCGGCTCTGATACCAGTTGATGGAACCCCTTTCGAGAGGGGGGCGAAAACCCTATTGGGGTGGCGCATAAAATTTTGCAAGCGGAAGAAGGGTTTTCATAGATCTTAATATCGCATATGATTAACTTTCAAATGTCTAGATAGATAAGAGAAGGATCCATACCATCGCCATCTCTTGGATGGAGTCTTGGAAGAAGAAAGCAAGAGAGATCTCCTCCAAAGGTTGTCGCACACAAGAGGAAGAAGACCTACTTCTTTGGCGCGACTTGTGCTAGCAAGGCTCCAAAGATTTCTTGATCGGTTGAAGGGATGAAGAGATGATCGCTTGGCCGAATCCTCTTGTTGTCGACCTCTACCACGCAAGCCGTGAGTCGTCTCAACCAAGAGCGAAATTGAGCGAGGAGAATAGAGAGGAGGCGTTTTTCCGAACGTGGAAACGTTCCCTCTTTGAAACCGAACATTCCAAAAATAGCAATGCCTTGACTACATGCGTTATGCGTTCACCAAGTGAACCAAGCGCATCTCTCTTCTCCCATATGAACCATGCGCTCAACCCATGAGCCGGTTCAATTTCTTTGGTTCAATGATTAAACCAAATCAGCCCAAACATTAAGTCTAGATCGAATTAGACCCCAAGGTCCTAGATCTGACCATTCATCATCTGACGCTTCTGATCTGATCGATCTAGCATCACCACTCTCGATCGAAGTTTACCGATCTCAAGCCCTAATCAATCAAACATGATCAGACCAGATCTCACTTACAATCAGAGTTTAAATCCCTTTAAACTGAACCAAAACAATTCAGTCCACACGATCTGACTTAAGTAAGCCATATCATCAAATTGTGCGACCCTGAGGGTTTCCTTTAAATGTCGGTAACGATAACTTACGTTATCACGATCAGTGAGGGGTATCTAGCAACACATCACTGTCTCCCGATATAAAGGAAAGAGTCTTCCAAGACTACACCCAAAACATAGCTCAAGTGTGAATCCAACTCACAAGGCAAACATGTTTCCTTTGCCACTGGATGTTCTTATTGGACAAGCGTGTCAAGCTTGTAGCTCCAATATGATGAGCATGATTAGATCAGATGAACACAGTCACCTGGGTATGGCCATACACTCTCTCAATCATCTCATCCAGGGGGCCCCTTTAAAACATCACTCTCCTTAAACAAGGAGACGGCAATCCTATGTCTATCACTAGTGCCCTAACATGACTCAAGCTCACCATCCAAGATAGTCTATAACCATTATGTTTCAAATGATATTGAACTACCTCAAAACAATGACAATCATCATTTAGAAAACACAAGTGATCTCAAGTCAGAGGAAATGTGCCACTTGCAGCATTCAAGGATTATTCACATTATGACAAACAATTGAATATCCTAGTAGGGTCTGTCCAGTACATCCAATGTACCCATGAGTCTACATCTTATTCCATGCTCGAAGCATCCTATAAGATTAGAACACATATTAGTCTTAACCATATCAAGGCTGTCTCATGTTCACCAAGATATATCGACTAAGGACATTATTGCATGTCAGCCTAGCTGAACAGCTTTGAGACATTATTCAGTAGTACACTTATTACAGCAGACAAGGTAACAACCTGAATAACAACTATTGCCTTTATAAACTTAAAAGTTTATACATGATACTCTTACAATCCCAAGGCCTCAAACATTAGCCTTAAGGGCATACCCCAACATCCTTATCAATTAGTTTATGGCAAATCTTGTCATGTCCCTGTAGAACTCGAACATGAGGCATTCTGGGCAATCAAAGCATTAAACTTTGATTTAAAGAATGCAGGAGAAAAAAGAAGACTACAGTTGAATGAGTTAGATGAGATCAGAATTTCAGCTTATGAATATGCAAAAATTTATAAGGAAAGAACCAAAAAATGACATGATTGGCATATTTTTAGAAGGGATTTCCAACCAGGTGACTTTGTTCTTTTATTCAATTCTAGATTGAGACTTTTTCTTGGAAAACTCAAGTCTCGATGATCTGGGCCTTTTTAGGTAAAGAAAGCCTATTCTTACGGAGCCGTGGATATATGGAGTGAAGAAACAGGAGAATTCAAGGTTAATGGTCAGAGACTTAAACACTATTATCAAGAAGAGCGAGTTGAAGAAAAGGAGAGTTTTTATTTAGATGAACCACTATCAAATCTGAGTGTTAAAGGGTCAAGCTAAAGACCTTTAAATTAGTGCTTCTTGGGAGGCAACCCAAGCTTTCTAACTTTAGTTCACTTCCTTTAATTTACTTTTATCTTAGCTTCACCTTAACATAAATTTTTTTCTTTAAGAAGAAGCATGGAGAGGAAGAAAACTCGACTCAAAGGGTTGACAAAATTTTGTAAGTATCCCCTTCCATTCACCTTTTGGATTTCATCATTGACTCTTATTTTTGTGTCTACCACCACTACTTCATCTACATGAAAATATTTTGATTAATGTGATATGTGGTCATGTTTTGAGATGTGATTGATGATTTTTGATGATGAATGAACTCAAATCCATGATTAGAGATATAGCCCCATCATGTTAAATTTATTTCTTCAATACATATTTGTCTATTGAAATATGAAATTAGTTGATGCATGAAACTTTGGATGGATGTATTGTTTGAAGAATAAAATCTAAAAGTGAAACTTTTCTTTTGAATAAAATGAGTATATGAGTATGATTTATGAATTGAGATCAATTGATCAACCTAGTAGATGTTTAGTCTATTCTTGTTATTTGTTGGGAAATAAGAATCCAAGATCCACAAAATAATGGTGAGGACTCCCCAACTTGGCACTATGGGAAAGCGCAATGGTACCGAAGGTCATGGGTTGAAGCAATAAATAAAAAAAGTATGTATCTATGTGGGTACATGCCATGAGAGAAATCATTTCACATAAACTCCGCTGTCCTTAGTAAATTCTTTCCAAATTGGAGGATATGAGTTCTATTGCATTGATTATATGATCCGTGCACTCTAATCTCGTCACCAGAAAAAAAAAGGTGGTAATCGAGTTAGAGAATGTGAATGATGCAAAAAGGAATAGAAAAAGTATAAAGAAAAAGAAAAAAAAATGAGTGGAAAAAGATCTTGGAAACCTAATTCCTGTAAACAAAAGCATGATAGATTTGAACTGAAAATTGGGTGAAATTATGAGATTGAAAATTCCATTTATTGTACTTGTTGCGAAGTTTTATTTGATTGAATTGTGGATCCAGAGGATTGAGTTCTAAAGATGATATGTTTATTTGAAGTTTTGTAAATCAATCGATAGAGTTCTTCATTGATGGGTTGTATTTTAGAAATTTATTGAGCATGAAAAGGTTATTCTTTTAATCAAATTTTGATTACAAAATTTTGATTTTTGCTTGAGGACAAGCAAAGTTTGAGCCTTATGTATTTTGATGACACCAAAATATATAGTATATTTTGTATCATTTTGGATATCTTTTCATGCTATATTGAAGATATTTCACTTGTTTTCATGCTAAATTCATCGAATATTGCAAAGTCTACTTCTATTTTGGTTTTTCATGGTTTTCAGGTAAAAAGGCACTATTTTTAGGCATTTTCAAGCAAAATCAAATACATAGAAGGATTACCATCATCAAGAGGAGATCACCCAAAAAATTTCACGCAAGACGGAGCAAGTCTGCAAATTACGGCAGTGCCGTAATCCATTTTACGGTACCGTAATTTCAGACAGTACCGTAAAATCCGAGCCCTGCCGTATTTTGAAGAATTTTTGAACATAAAGTTTTTCAGATTTTACGGCACTGCCGTAAACAATATTACGGTACCATATTTCAGAGCGCTTCAGAACAGAAACTTTGCCCGATTTTACGACACCACCGTAAAGGATTACACGGGCCGTATTTTCCGATCACTTCCGAACAGAAACTTTTCTCGATTTTACGGCAACACCATAAACCAGATTATGGTGCCGTAATTCCCAGACGACATCAGAATAGAAAACTCGAGCGATTTTATGGCAGTGCCGTAAACTATTCCACTGCCAAAATTCCTGTTCTGAACGCGACGCCCAGGTCAACTTCGATGCCCGATTTTTACGGAGAGGATTGCAGGCGATCCAAAACTCTAAATTGAATACTGTAAGAAGCAAAAAGGGAGCTTTTGACGGGAGAATTACGCACACACCGGAAGCCCCAATTTTCATCCACTGTCGAGGGAGAAATTGTGATTCACGCCACTGCCTAGGGTTTCACCGCCGCGCTCGATCTAGACGATCTCCGGCCATGATTTGTCTACTGAAGCTTCGTCTGAAGGAGGAGACAACACACCAGAAGTTTCAGATCGAAAGGAGATCAATTGGAAGAGAAATCGTAGAAAAAAAGAGTCGCTGATACTGTTCATCGACGGGCTTTGCAAATTACGGCTGTGAAATACTTCACAGCCGTGCTGTATTTTCTAAACTTCTCTTTTCCATTGATTTTTGATCTTCTGAAACCATGACTCATTGTAATTCCTTCATGATAATAGCTTAAACTACTTTTGGGACATGGGAAAGTTATTCACTTAATTTCCAATGACTAGATGACTACTTTTTCAATATTTCGTTGTGTTTAATCTTAGCATGATGATTTTTCTCATGTGATAATTGCTCTTAGACTCTCTATAAGTTCATGTTACTAATTATGTTCTTAGAATTTTTGTTGTTGACTGAAAGGTAATTGCTTGAGAATTTGGAACCCTAGAATTGCATGTTAGGAACCCTTCCTTAGGTTAGATCCAACTTGAACTATTCTAGTAGAATAATTGCCATGATTATAACATGAATCTATAGATCGATGTCTATTTGTCAAACGTGGAGATCTTGTGCGAAAGCAAGGATCGGAACGTTGGAGATCCATGAGTAAAACTAGTGTCGAGACTCGGATGCACGAAAGTGATCCTTGAGACTCCACTAGAGGTTATCAACCTAGAATTCGGATGCACGAAAGTGATCCTTGAGTTCATTGTTTGATGATTTACTTATCTTCAGCGTTGGGACGAATCTTGTGCGAAAGCGAAGATAAATCCCTGTGCGGTTGTTTGCACGAAAGTGAAACAATCCTTTTATTATGTAAATTACATCTTCATCATGATAAAATTGAACTGACGAAATCCTTATTCATATCTAGTCATAAAAATTAAAATGAACGAAACCCTAGTCCCAGCTTTTCTCTCTGATAACTCTGCTTTAGTTTCCGATTGCTATTTTTCACTACTTCGAATTGCCTAGATAGTAAGAAATCAACTATTTGGTATTCAACAACATAGGTCTCTGTGGGTTCGATATCTTAATTATTACTTTGAGTATCCGTGCACTTGCGGAGATAACAACAAGTGTGGTAACCGAACAAGTTTTTAGAGTCGTATCAGGGGGGTGACAAGTCCCTGTGCGCCAATACTTAGGTTTTGGCTACGACTTTAAGAATAAGTTTAGTTTACCTACTTGTTGGGATACAACAAGTTTAAGCATGATTTTAACTGACCCTTACTCCTATTATGCTTGATGAGTATTGACATTCGTGTAGAAAGTGTTATTGGAGTCCTATCTTTGCTATACTTTGCTATATTGTGTTGTCAATCTTGAGCTGCAGCTTAGTTCATTCTTGAAGTTCACTCATGGCACCTAAGGTCAAGCAAGTTGTTTCGAAGAAGAGAGGAAAAGGACCAGCCACATCTTCTACACCACCAAATCCCTATGGCAATGTTTTTAGGGATGAAATATGCTGATAGAAGGACTTTAGAGGCACTTGGGCTTTATGAAGATGTGATGTGGATGTTCGAACAAGTCAAGGCTAGAAGATTTTTTTGAAATGACACCATACACCTATTTGCCACTTACTTTGGAATTTCTAAGTAGCTTAAATGTGGATCTGAGAGAGTTTTCTGATGGACCTATTGAGGGAGAGATCACATTCAGATTGGCTAATGTTGAGAGAAAACTAACCATAAGAGAAGTCAGATCTATATTTCACTTGGATTCTGGAGGATTTATAGAAATACCAATTGGATTTATTGAACATGTGTTTTGGAACCAGATAACCCATGAGACTCACTTTTCTATGTTGGGGTATGCCCTTAAGGCTAATGTTTGAGGCCTTTGGGATGATTTCAGTATCATGTATAAACTATGTATAAGTTTATAAAGGCAATGGTTGTTATTCAAGTTGTTACATTATCTGCTGCTGTTATGTATACTTCTGAATAATGTCTCAATGGTGTTCAGCTTGGCTGACATTAGCATTGTCCTTAGTCGAGATATCTTGGTGAACATGAGACAGCCTTGATATGATTGAGACTAATATGTGTTCTAATCTTATAGGATGCTTCGAGCATGGAATAAGATGTAGACTCATAGGTGCATTGGATGTACTGGACAGACCCTACTTAGGATATTCAATTGTTTGTCACAATGTGAATAATCCTTATATGCAAGCAAGTGACATATTTCCTCTGACTTGAGATCGTTTGTGTTTCTAAATGATGATTGGCATTGTCTTGAGGTAATTCAATATCATTTGAAATATAATGGTTATAGATTATCTTGGATAATGAGCATGAGTCATGTTAGGACACTAGTGATAGATATAGGATTGCCTCTCCTTGTTGGAGTGTGATGTTCTAAAGGGGCCCCCTGGATGAGATGATTGAGAAAGTGTATGGCCATACCCAGATGACTATGTTCATCTGATCTAATCATTTTCATCATATTGGAATTACAGGCTTGACACGCTTGTCCAATGAGAACGTCCAGTGGCAAAGGAAACATGTATGTCAAGTGAATTGGATTCACACTTGTGCTATGGTTTGGGTGTAGTCTTGGAAGACTCTTTCCTTCATATCGGGAGACAGTGTTGTGTTGCTAGATACCCCTCTCTGATCGTGATAACGTAAGTTATCGTTACCGACATTGAAGGAAACCCTTAGGGTCGCACAATTTGATGATATGGCTTACTTATGTCAGATCGTGTGGACTGAATGGTTTTGGTTCAGTTTAAAGGAGTTTAAACTCTGATTGGAAGTGAGATCTGGTCTGATCATGTTTGATTGATTAGGGCTTGAGATCGGTAAGCTTCAATCGGGAGAATTGATGCTTGATCGATGAGATCAAGAGCATCAAGAGATGTGTGGTTAGATCTTGAGCCATCTGGTTCATATGAGATCTAGACCATGGCTTGGTTTGATTTGGTCTTTGAACCAAATGGAATAGAACCGGTTCACTTTGGTGAACGTATGGTTCGATTGAGAGATGAGTTTCGATGGTTACGTGGGAGTTAAAGTAAGAGTAAAACACTTACTATATTTGGAAGGCATGATTCCTTTTGGAAACCCCCCACGGTTTCGAACGTTGAGACGCTCTCTCTCGCCCCCTTCCTCTCGTGCGTGTCTTGCCTCCACGAAAGGGAAGAAGTTTCGCCAGCCAAAGGGGTGAACACATCTCCTCATACACGATCAGGATACCTTGGCCTTTTTGCTAGCACAAGGGACGCGCAAGGAAGCAAGTTCCATCACCTTGTGTGCGACTTCTTTGGAGGAGAGCCACTCGCCCTCTATCTTCTTCCAAGCCGCCACTCATGGCCATGGTAACATCTTCACTTGTTTTAAGCAAGTCTTAATGTTGATCATATGATTAAGCCATACGATCATGAAACCTAAAATTTCCGCTGCCTATGAAAATTTTATATGCGCCTATGACCTAGGTTTCGCCACTTTCAATTGGTATCAGAGCCAAGTTTTGGCTTCATGCATATGATTGCTTTTATTGTGATCCATGTTTGTTATAAGCTTATGGTAGATCTACTACATGCGCATCTTTTGGGCATCATGCGAAAATATAGTTCATGGTTTAGAACTACATGTATCTTGTTTTCTTCCAAGCTTGCGCATGTATGATGCTTGTTTGCGCATAGGGAGAAGTTTTTATCAAAAACTTATTGTCTTGCGCGCCCCTCACCTAGATCTCTAAAGCGCCTACTTGATATACTTAGACGGGTTACTAGGGTTGAAGTCGTCAGTCTAGTCTGGACCCAACAGCCTGATCAGACCATCTGACAGCCTAGATGGGTCGGCCAGATAGCACCTATGCGCAAGCATACAGGTGGCTATAGGCCGACTGCAGAAGGGCGTGTAGCGATGTCTGATTGAGGCGCTTAGTGAACGATCATGATTAAGGCCCGGGGTCACACCCGCCTGCTAGAAATCATGTGGGACGTTCAGCCCTTAAGGCATGCATAGTTGACCACTAGGTCAACACAAGTCAGTTATGACTGGGTGCATGCAAGGGCAGTGGGTCTGACTTGGTCTGATGAGTGGATCCCTATTAATGGACCGTTGTAAGGTAGTAGGGCATATAAGGAAATAAAATTGATGCCATGGGTTTTTCAAAAAATTTTATTTTTTGATTGGATCACATGTATGCTTATTTAACCTGATTGGGTGTCTATTTAATCTTATGTGGGCTGCCCTTTTATTTGTGTGCTGTGCTAGGGCCTGCGAGCCTGGAATTAATTGTAAATTTTTATTGTGATCTGTGTATCACACTTTAATTTATAATAATGTATAATTGACCTGCGTGTCAATTCATGTCTAGATAGATTAAAATGTAATTTGATCAGACATGAGCACAGAGCACACATGGCAGAGGCGCTTGCAGCAAGTGGCTTCACCAGGTGGGAGGTCTAGAGTTCGACTCTAGAACAGGCGCAACCAGTCTGGTGGGCGCATGCATTTGGACTGCAGAGGGCGCTTAGGCCCGGGCTGGGCCAGATGAAGTGAAAGAGACCCATAAAGAGCTCAAGTGAAAACTTGTGTAAAACTAGGGTTTTTACTTAGGCTTAATGGGCATTTACCACATAAGATAATTGTGCTTTCAATTTACTGTTTTAAGTAAGATTAGCACATGCATGATTTATTCTTTTGCTATCACCATAGATATTGCATGATAGTAAGAAGATTAAATGGACCGTTAAAATCCAACGTAAAATATCAAGCTCGATAGCCTTCTGACGCGAAACCTCGCTGTTCTAACTATCGTTGGGGCCGTGTTGTACCCACTCAGTGGGCACGCCCATCTATCTTCAGACGGTGTGTGATTACACCTGCGTGTTACAGAGAAGGGATTTATCGCTTCTCGTTGCTCAGCATAGCACGTGGTGGTCCAGGGAGTAGGTCAGGTCAGCTTGACCATGTATGCTACATATTGAGCATATGCTAGCTATATGGAGGCAGCCATCTGTGGAATCAGAGACTGTGTTGTACCAACTCAGTTGGCACAGTCTGCTGGATTGCCCAGATGAAGGGGAATCGCACGGGTTGGCGATTGGCATGGATAGCCTACCAGTGATTAGTGCTTGAACTCTCTGTGCATCTTATCTCGCCTGAGCGGGACGCGGAGACCAAGTATGAAATCTGGATCCCATCTCACTAAAAGGGGTTTTACTCTTTCGGACTGTTTTATTGGATTTTTCAGTCAGATAAAATAGTGAGAAAAGAATCATTCTTAAGTCCTGGATTGATTCTAACATGGGTACTGACCTTGTTGTTCTTGCAATGTTGTAGATTCCTGCAGCAACGAACACCACAGGGCTCAATCTGCGATCCATACTGGAAAAGGAGAAGTTTGCTGGGCCAAACTTCTCAGACTGGTACAGACAGCTTAAGATTGTTCTTAAGGCTGAGAGGAAACTGTATGTCCTTGAGACGGCAATACCGGCTCAACCCGCAGCGAACGCCACAAGGGCGGTTCGGGATGCTTATGAGAAGCTCGACAGTGATAGTACTGATGTCGCTTGCCTTATGCTTGCGTCAATGACGCCAGAGCTCCAGCGTCAGCATGAGGATTTATCTGCTATTGATATTATAGCAAATCTCAAGATGCTGTATGCTGCACAGGCAAGGACTGAACGCTATAACTTGACGAAACTTTTCTTTCAGAGCAAACTGACTGAAGGGAGTCCAGTGGGAGCTCACGTACTCAAGATGATTGGGTACAAGGAGGCTCTAGAGAAACTGGGACACACCATCAATCAGGAACTTGTTGTAGACATTATCCTGCAGTCTCTCCCGGCCTCTTTTGATCCGTTCATTATTAATTTTTATATGAACAAGATCGATTGTACTCCGGCAGAGTTACTGAACATGCTCTGTACTACAGAGCAGACTCTTGAGAAGGGAAAGCCTTCCTCCTCTGGCTTGCTGGTTCCTTCAAGGAACAAGAAGAAGGGGAAGAAGGGCAAAGCCCCTATCAAGAGCTACAACAAGGCTCTGAAACAAAAGATAAAGCGGTCAAAGGACAACAGATGTTTCCATTGTGGCCAGCTCGGTCACTGGAAGAAGGACTGTAAAGCGCTCCAAGGAGAGAAGAAGGGAAGCAAGCCTTTCACTTCTGGCTCAGGTATTTACGTGACTGAAGTCATGGTAGCTTCTTCTATTTCATGGGTGTTGGACACTGCATGTGGAGTTCACATTTGTTCAAATGTATAGGAACTCAAGAGAAGAAGACAGGTGGGACAGCATGAGGTGGACCTACGAGTTGGAAACGGGGCACGGGTTGCTGCTGTTGCTGTAGGAGAATATAACATCTCTTTACCATCTGGTCTTGTATTAGAACTTGACAATTGTTATTTTGTACCGAGCATAACCAAGAATATTATCTCTATTCCTGCTCTTGTCAGGAAAGGTTTTTCTTATGAATGCAAAACTTTAAAGTGTTGTATTTCATTTGATAATATTGTTTATGCTACTGGCTCAATTAACAATGGGTTATACATGTTGGACATGGAATGTTCTGTACAACAAATTGATAATAAGAAAGCCAAGTATGCTGATGACAGCACCTTGCTATGGCATAGTCGTTTAGGTCATATTAACAAGAAGCGCATTAAGCGGTTGCATGACCATGGACTGCTGGGATCATTCTCCTATGAGGAGCTTGATACATGCAAAGCTTGTTTAATGGGCAAAATGACGAAGACTCCTTTTCTAATAAAGGTCAAAGGGCTTCAGGTTTACTTGACCTTATTCACAGTGATGTGTGTGGGCCATTTAGTAAACATGCCAGAGGTGGCTATTCATACTTCATTACTTTTACTGATGATTTCAGTAGATATGGTTATGTCTATCTAATGAGACATAAGAGTGAATCTTTTGACAAGTTCAAAGAGTTCAAAAATGAAGTACAGAATCAGCTAGGCCGGAATATCAAGGCACTTCAATCCGATCGAGGTGGAGAATACTTGAGTCGAGAGTTTACTGACTATCTGAAGGAGTGTGGGATTATCTCACAGCTCACTCCGCCAGGAACACCGCAATGGAATGGTGTGTCCGAGAGGAGAAATAGAACCTTATTGGATATGGTTCGTTCGATGATGAGTCAGGCTACTCTACCTTACTCCTTTTGGGGATTTGCACTGGAAACAGCTGCAAAGGTACTAAACCGAGTGCCATCCAAGGCCGTTTCAAAGACTCCATATGAGTTATGGTATGGGAAATAGCCAAGCTTGACATTTATCAAAATCTGGGGTTGCGAGGCTTATGTCAAAAAGCTCGCCTCTGGGAAACTGGAAAGCAGATCTGATAAATGTATCTTTGTCGGTTACCCTAAAGAAACTAAGGGTTATTATTTCTTCGATCCCAAAGAGAACAAAGTATTTGTTGCTCGTACGGCTATTTTTCTTGAGAAGGAATTTCTTCTGCAAGAGGCCAGTGGAAGAGAAATAAAGCTGGATGAGAATCCAGAAGAAGGACAAAGTAGTCAAGCTCAGTTGGATGAGCCTGAGCAAATAGAATAGGTTGATGTTCAACCTGAGGCTCAGATATCACGGGAACCGCGTAGATCGGGAAGGATTCGTCGACAGCCTGAGCGCTATGACGGAGTCTACATCATAAATGATGAACCCCTTACTTATGCGGATGCGGTCAGTGGACCGGAATCAGCAAGATGGCTTGAAGCTATGCGAGCCGAGATGGACTCCATGTCAGATAACCAAGTCTGGGATTTGGTTGATCCGCCTCCGGGAGTAATCCCTATAGGCTGCAAGTGGATCTTCAAAAAGAAGATTGACATGGATGGTAACGTAGTTACCTATAAGGGCAGGCTAGTTGCGAAAGGTTTCAAACAAATCTACGGGATAGATTATGATGAAACATTCTCTCCTGTAGCCATGTTTAAGTCCATTCGGATTATTCTCGTGATAGCTGCATATTATGATTATGAGATCTGGCAAATGGATGTGAAGACCGCTTTCCTTAATGGAAAACTGGAAGAGGATGTGTATATGGCACAACCTGAAGGTTTCATCAATCCATCAGATCGTCATAAAATATGCAAATTAAAGAAGTCTATTTATGGACTAAAACAAGCATCTAGAAGCTGGAATATTCGTTTTGATGAATCAGTTTGTGAATTTGGTTTCATCAAAAATGAAGATGACCCGTGTGTATATAAGAGGTTTAGTGGGAGCGTGATTACTTTCCTAGTCCTCTACGTCGATGATATCTTGATCATTGGAAACGATATTCCTGAACTGCATGCGGTCAAAGCATGGTTAAGAAAATGTTTCTAGATGAAAGATTTGGGAGAAGCAGCCTATGTATTAGGTGTGCAGATCTATAGAGATAGATCTAATAGGCTTCTCGGGCTGTGCCAGAGTACTTACATCGATAAAGTCCTGGAGAGATTCCATTTAGAAAATTCTAAAAGAGGATATCTTCCAGTCAGACATGGTCTGAATCTTTCTAAGAGCCAGTGTCCTCAAACTCAGTCTGAGAAAGATGAAATGGACAATACGCCTTATGCTTCGGCTATTGGATCCATTATGTATGCGATGTTGTGTACTCGCCCAGACGTCGCTTACGGGTTAAGCGTGACCAGTCGATTCCAAAGTAATCCAGGGAAGGCACACTGGATTGCAGTCAAGAACATTTTGAAATATCTTCGGAGGACCAAAGATATGTTCTTGATTTATGGAGGTCAGGAAGAACTCAGTATTGAAGGATATACTGACGCTTCGTTCCAATCTGACCAGGATGATTTTCGATCGCAATCAGGCTATGTTTTTAGCTTGAATGGAGGAGCAGTGGTGTGGAAAAGTTTCAAACAATCAATTGTTGCTGATTCCACAACAGAAGCCGAGTATGTTGCAGCCTCGGAAGCATCCAAGGAGGCAGTGTGGATTCGTAAGTTCGTTCAGGAACTTGGTGTTGTTCCTTCGAGTGCTGATCCATTGGTTATCTTCTGTGATAACACTGGAGCAATAGCACAAGCAAAGGAACCACGATCACACCAGAAGTCCAAGCACATACAGAGAAGGTTTCATTTGATCCGTGAGATCATAGATCGTGGAGAGATCAAGATCTGCAAGGTTCATACAGATGACAATCTAGCTGACCCGCTTACTAAGCCTCTGGCGCAGCAGAAGCATGAGAAGCACTGTAATAATATGGGTTTGAGATTTCTCAACCATTAGATTAAGTGCAAGTGGGAGATTGTTGGGGTATGCCCTTAAGGCTAATGTTTGAGGCCTTTGGGATGATTTCAGTATCATGTATAAACTATGTATAAGTTTATAAAGACAATGGTTGTTATTCAGGTTGTTACATTATCTGCTGCTGTTATGTATACTTCTGAATAATGTCTCAATGGTGTTCAGCTTGGCTGACATTAGCATTGTCCTTAGTCGAGATATCTTGGTGAACATGAGACAGCCTTGATATGATTGAGACTAATATGTGTTCTAATCTTATAGGATGCTTCGAGCATGAAATAAGATGTAGACTCATAGGTGCATTGGATGTACTGGACAGACCCTACTTAGGATATTCAATTGTTTGTCACAATGTGAATAATCCTTATATGCAAGCAAGTGACATATTTCCTCTGACTTGAGATCGCTTGTGTTTCTAAATGATGATTGGCATTGTCTTGAGGTAATTCAATATCATTTGAAATATAATGGTTATAGATTATCTTGGATAATGAGCATGAGTCATGTTAGGACACTAGTGATAGATATAGGATTGCCTCTCCTTGTTGGAGTGTGATGTTCTAAAGGGGCCCCCTGGATGAGATGATTGAGAAAGTGTATGGCCATACCCAGATGACTATGTTCATCTGATCTAATCATTTTCATCATATTGGAATTACAGGCTTGACACGCTTGTCCAATGAGAACGTCCAGTGGCAAAGGAAACATGTATGTCAAGTGAATTGGATTCACACTTGTGCTATGGTTTGGGTGTAGTCTTGGAAGACTCTTTCCTTCATATCGGGAGACAGTGATGTGTTGCTAGATACCCCTCTCTGATCGTGATAACGTAAGTTATCGTTACCGACATTGAAGGAAACCCTTAGGGTCGCACAATTTGATGATATAGCTTACTTATGTCAGATCGTGTGGACTGAATGGTTTTGGTTCAGTTTAAAGGAGTTTAAACTCTGATTGGAAGTGAGATCTAGTCTGATCATGTTTGATTGATTAGGGCTTGAGATCGGTAAGCTTCGATCGGGAGAATTGATGCTTGATCGATGAGATCAAGAGCATCAAGAGATGTGTGGTTAGATCTTGAGCCATCTGGTTCATATGAGATCTAGACCATGGCTTGGTTTGATTTGGTCTTTGAACCAAATGGAATAGAACCGGTTCACTTTGGTGAACGTATGGTTCGATTGAGAGATGAGTTTCGATGGTTACGTGGGAGTTAAAGTAAGAGTAAAACACTTACTATATTTGGAAGGCATGATTCCTTTTGGAAACCCCCCACGGTTTCGAACGTTGAGACGCTCTCTCTCGCCCCCTTCCTCTCGTGCGTGTCTTGCCTCCACGAAAGGGAAGAAGTTTCGCCAGCCAAAGGGGTGAACACATCTCCTCATACACGATCAGGATACCTTGGCCTTTTTGCTAGCACAAGGGACGCGCAAGGAAGCAAGTTCCATCACCTTGTGTGCGACTTCTTTGGAGGAGAGCCACTCGCCCTCTATCTTCTTCCAAGCCGCCACTCATGGCCATGGTAACATCTTCACTTGTTTTAAGCAAGTCTTAATGTTGATCATATGATTAAGCCATACGATCATGAAACCTAAAATTTCCGCTGCCTATGAAAATTTTATATGCGCCTATGACCTAGGTTTCGCCACTTTCATTCTACTATGTTTGCTAGAGCTTCAAAGATCACAAATCCCTGTATCAAGTATGTGGATAGAGTTCTTGCCCACACTATCTTTAGCAGAGGAGTCAGTGATGGCATGGTAAGACAGTCTGAACTCTACCTTCTTTGGGGGATGCTTAATGGAGTAGTTGTGGATTTTTCTTTCTTTATGATGAAACACATGGATAAAGTGGCTAGGGCCAAGAGGGGTTCCATTGTGATAGGAGGGCTGATAACACTTATAGCCCTACATCTTAATGTTGAGCCATATGGGATTGAAGTGGCAAGAGGGAATGCAAGACTTGATCTTGAGTCTTGCATGGCAATGAAAATGATAGTTAGAGAAGGGAATGTCTTTTGTTTGGTCCTTGGACCAAATGCCCCTACTCTACCATTACCCCATCCAGAGAAAACCACTGTGAAAGAACGAGTGAATTGGAAGTTTTCACCGAGTGCCGCCTAGGCCGCCTTCACACCACCGCTAAGTGTAGTTCCACTACCACCCACTTGGGGTGGGAGAGATGATCCCTAGGGTATGGAGTCACCATCTCATCGACCTGCTGATCCTACTACCCCAGCTGTTGGATCTTCCCACAGACCTACTGGAGGATGGTCTAATGCTTTTGACCCAGGATTCCAGGCACTCTCTGCTGAGATATATCGTCAGGGACATCGCATGGAGAGGAAGATGGATACCATGGGCCAGATGAAGGACTCGATGCATCACCTTCATTATGATGTGGAACATCTCAGCAACTAGATGGAAGAGATGGGGAATTTCTCATATGAGCATTTTGACTTCCAGGATCCTAGGAGAGGTGGAGACTATGGAGGGCACCAGGGAGAGCCACATGTTGATCCGATGGACACGGCAGCTCAGGACACAAAGGAGATAGCATCCGACGGAGAGGATTAGTAGAGTTTTGTGAGTATCCCTTTTCCTTATTACTTTGCATTCTATTTTCTTTATCTTACTGATATTTCATTTGTTTATAGGAGGGATAACTCTACATACTTGTTGTGTCTGCCATTGCAACTCTGCTTTATTTGCCTATATTTTTATATTCGATATGGTTGTATGATGATGATGGTATAGATTTTTAATCTTCGATGGGGTTGTAGTATCACAGTTTGATATCGATGATCTATTTTGATGTGGTTGTATTACACATGATGATTTTTTTGATATTTTTGATGATAAAATTTGATGATTGATGAGTATAATTTTAACTGATGTGATTGATTTATGGCCTTGATCTATTTATTGTTTATGACTTGTATGATTCTATTGATGATGAATGAACTCATGCTTGTGATTAGGACTAGATCTATCATGTCAAATCTATTTCTCTTATACATACCTACTTTTGAAATTTTTCATTGATTGATGAATGGGATTTTAGATGGATATATTGTTTAAAGAATTTAATTTAAAAGTGAAGTTACTTTTTGAATAAAATCAGCATATGACTATAACCTTTTGAATTGATGTCAATTGATTAGTCTAATTGATGTTTAGTCTATTTGCTATTTGTTGGGAAGAAAGAATCTAAGATCCAAAAATAGTGAGTGACTCCCCTACTTGGCACTGTGCAAAATTGACAGTGGTACCAAAGGACATGGGTTGAAGTCTGAAAAGAAAAAAGAAAAAAAAATTGGAGTGAAAGAAAAAGAAAATGACTCCTCTACTTGGCATTGTGTAAAATTGACAGTGGTACCTAAGATAAGAGTTGAAGTCCAAATAAAAAGTGTGTATCTATGTGGATACATGCCATCAAAAACACAAAAACAATAAAAAGAAAAATAAAGAAAAGGAAAATTATGAGTGGAAAAACACAAAAAGTGTGTATCTGTAAAGAAAAGCATGACAGATTTGAACTGAAGATTAGATGAATTCATGAGACTGAAATTCTACTTTTTTATACAAGTTGCAAAGTTTTATTCGATTAAGTTGTAGATCTCGAGGATTGAATTCAAAGGATAATATGTTTATTTAAAATTTTATTAATCAATTCATGGGATTTTTCATTAGTGATTGTATTTTAGAAATTTATTTTTCATGAGAAAATCTATGTCTATGATCAATTTTTGATTTTTGCTTGAGGACAAGCAAAGTTTGAGCCTTATGTGTTTAATGACACTGAAATTTATAGTAAATTTCATGCCATTTCATATATCTTTTTGTGTCAAATTCATGAACCTTTGCACATTTTTATGCCTTTTTTATCAAATTCTGCAGAATCTACACTCTTTTTGGTTTTTGATAATTTTCAGGCAAAAAAGCATAATTTTTAGTCGTTTTCAAGCAATACAGATGCATGGATGAGTTCCCACCATCAAGAGGGGATGACATGACAAATTTCATAGAGATTGGAGATTCAGAACAAATTACGGCAGGGCCGTAATCTATATTACGGTACCGTAATTTGACGGCTACCGTAATATCAGAGCACTGCCGTAATTTGAAAATTTTTCATCCAGAAAGATTTTTGAAAATTACGGCACTACCGTAAAGATTTTTACGAGCCGTAATTTGGAGTGCTTTCCGACCAGAAACTTTAGCTGAAAATATGGCACTGCCGTAAAGGATTTCACGGTACCATAATTCCTGACAGATTTCCACCCGAGAACTCGACTGAAATTAGGTAGTGCCATAATCATTTTTATGGTCGTAATTACAACCTAGAGATGCGATTTTCACGGTCAAATTTGAGTCCAATTTTTACGGGATCGATTGCGGACGATCCAGGCCATTAAATCAAAAGTTGTAAGATGCAAAAAGGGGGCTTTCGCGGAGAAAAAGACAAGGAGACCAAAAGCCCTAATTTTCGTCCACCACAGAGAGAGAAATCGCCTTACACGCCGCCGCCCTAGGTTTCGCCACCGGGAAGCATACAACGCATCTCCGGCCATGGAATTTGAGGGGAAGCCACGCATAGAGGAGAAGAAGGTGGTCCAGAAGTTTCAACTTGAAAGGAGATCAGACGAAGGAGAAATCAACAAAAGATCCACCGTCGACACTATTCATACGCGATTACGGCCGTGCCGTAATTTGATCTTTCTCTTCCTTTTTCGTTAATTCATTGCGTATAATTTTAGAATGATAATTTTACTCATGTGATAATTGCACTTTGATTCTCTATAGGTTCATACTATTATTCATGTTTTAGAGTTCTCGCAATAAGGATTGAAAGGTGACTTGCTTGAGAACTTGGAACCCTAGAATTGCATGTTAAGAACTAGGTTTGTTCTTATTATTTGATTTTAGTAGTTTAATTGCCATGATAATAATATGAATCTAGGATTGAGTCGAGTTGTCAAACGTGGAGATTTTATGCGAAAGCAAGGATCGGAACATTGGAGAACCATGAGTAAAACTTGTGTTGAGACTCGGATGCACGAAAGTGATCCTTGAGATTCCACATGAGATAATCAACTTAGAATTCGGATGCACGAAAGTGATCCTCGAGTTCTTCAATTGATGATTTACTTATCCATAGCTTGGGATAGATCTTGTGCGAAAGCAAGGATTGGTCCCTGCATGATCATATGCACGAAAGTGAGATTATCCTTTTACAAAGTAAATTATGTCTTTATCATGATAGAATTAAACCAACGAATTTTTATTAATATCTAGTCATGAAAATTAAAGTAAATGAAACCCTAGTCCCAGTTTTCTCTCTCTAATCCTTTTACAAGAAATCAATTATTTGGCATTCAGCAAACAATGTCTCTGTGGGTTCGATATCTATTTTATTACTTCGAGTATCCGTGCACTTGCGGACACAACAAGCTTGGTGACATAACAAGTTTTTGGAGCCGTGTCAGGGAGTGACAAGTCCCTGTGCGCCGAACATCAGGTTTTGGCCGCGACACCAGAAATAAGTTTTTGCCCACCTACTTGTTGGGATACAACAGGGTGATAAGGAGTAGATACTTTATGCCTCACCCCATATTTACTCAACAGTGCAAAGAATTTTTCTTCTATAAAGTGGGATCCACCATCACTTATTACCACTCGAGGAATCCCAAACCTTAGAAACATTATCCTTCTGAATAGCTTGATAACTATGTGTGAATCATTAGTTAGAGCTGCTACAGCTTCAACGCACTTTGACACATAATCAATTGTCACAAGGATATACTTATTACAACAAGAGGTTGGGAAGGGACCCATGCAACAAATTCCCCACACGTCAAATATCTCTATCTCTAAAATATTGCTTAGTGGCAATTGTAGAGTCCAAACGGCATGCAGCGATAAGCAAAAGTGCCATACGGGCACATGAACGTTGTTTTTTCCTGGTCTTCGAGATGAATAGGAATATGAAAGAAACTGGAATATCTGTCAAGATAACAAAAATAGGAATTGCATGCTCACCCACTGTCTGGTCAATAAAAGGGAGGGAAAATTATTTTTACAGGTGACGGCATTTAACTTCCAATAGTTAATGCACATCCACCACCCTATTACCGTTCGCATTGGAATAAGAGTATTATTTTCATTTATAAGCATAGTAATTCCCCCTTTCTTTGGCACCACAAGCACCAGGCTCACCCACTGGCTATCAAAGATATGGTAAATAACTCCAGCATCAAGGAGTTTAAGAATCTTCTTCTTGACCACCTCCTTCATATTGGGGTTAAGCCTTCTTTGGTATTCAATTGATGGCTTGCTCCCTTCTTCTAAAAATATCGTGTGCATATAAATAGTAGGGTTAATTCCTTTAATATCATTAAGGGTACAGCCAATCACCTTTTTATGTTGTCGAAGTTCTTCTAAAAGCCTAGCAGTCTAAGATTCATCTAGATTGGCATTAATAATCATAGGAAAATTAGAGTTCTCTCCATGGAATTCATACCTGAGGTTGCTTGGGAGAGATTTAAATTCATACCTTTTTTTCCTCATTGGGCTTACCCTCTATTGTGCTCAAGTGTTCCTCTTTCAACCTTTTGGACTCAAGTGGTAATGCAGAATTTAACAATGCAGAATAAGAATTTACCTCCTCGTCTTCATCATTGCCATCACCTATGGTAAGATACACTTCAAGCGGATCCTTCTCTATCCTGGAATCAATGGTCATCGGTAAAGTGTCACCCAGGACTTCAACACTACAGCATGATCCTGCAAAAGAAGGTTTCTTTAAATTTTTGGTCAGGTCAAAATCTACAGAATCCTCACCTATCTTAAAAGTAAGCTTCCCATTCTTAACATCAATCATGGCACCAGCTATCACCAAAAAGGGGCGACCTAAAATTATGGGAAGTCTAGAATCCTCCTCCATCTCGAGGACAACAAAATCAACAGGAATAAAAAACTTACCGACCTTGATAGGCACATCATCAAGAATGCCTACTGGATGTCGTACAGAGCGGTTGGTTGGCTGTAGAGAAACATAAGTGGGCGTAAGATCTCCAATGTCCAGCTTCTTACAAATAGAGTGTGACATCAAGCTAACACTAGCCCCTAAATCACACAAAGCATGGTCAATAGGCATGTCACCAATCAAGCAAGGATGGGTCCAGCTGTCAATAAAAAGGGGCGACCTAAAATTATGGGAAGTCTAGAATCCTCCTCCATCTCGAGGACAACAAAATCAACAGAAATAAAAAAACTTACCGACCTTGATAGGCACATCATCAAGAATACCTACCGGATGTCGTATAGAGCGGTTGGTTGCCTATAGAGAAACAGAATTGGGCATAAGATCTCCAATGTCTAGCTTCTTACAAACAGAGTGTGACTTCAAGTTGACACTAGCCCCTAAATCACACAAGCATGGTCAATAGGCATGTCACCAATCAAACAAGGAATAGAAAAACTCCCTGGATCTTTAAGCTTTGGTGGCAATTTATTCTGAATTATTGCACTACACTCCTCAGTGAGTGTGACCGTTCCATGCTTTTCTAACTTTCTCTTGTTGGACAATATTTCTTTCAAAAATTTGGCGTATGAAGGCATCTATGACAACGCATCAGTGAAAGGTATATTAATATAAAGCTTTTTGAGTACCTCCAAAAATTTTCCAAATTGCTTGTCGAGTTTAGCCTTCACCAATCTTTGAGGAAAGTGAACTGGCAGTTTGTAGGGACGTGGTGGTACATAAACTGGCTCTGGCTCCCTATCTTGCGAAGATGATTTGCCTTCGTTTCCCTATTCCTTAGTGGATTCAGAATTCTGCACCTCCTGGTCTGGCGTCGCATCGTGTGCCCGTGGCTCTTCCAATTGCTTCCCACTACGCATTGTAATGACATTGCAATGCTTGCGTGGGTTTACCTCTAGTTTCCCCGGTAGTCTACCTGTTGGTCTACTTGAAGAACTAGCCCGCAGCTATCTGAGTCTCCAACGTCTTCTAATGTGTTTCCATAGATTTAATCATGGAAGTTAGATTCTTGATAGACTCGCCGACATGTCTAAATTCTTGCCTGAAATCTTCATTTTGTTTGGTCTGAGTGGCAATAAAGTGCTCAAGCAGAATCTCTATGTTCGACTTCTAAGGAGCTTGAGGTTGATTATACTGTCTCTGCTGAAAGCCAGGGGGCTGTCGATTGTTACCTTGAGGTGCCTTGTTTTGATTACTCCTCTAAGAGAGATTGGGATGGTTTCTCCACCCAGGATTGTAAGTGCTCGAGTATGGGTCATTCTGAGGTCTTCCATTATAATTCCTAATGGCATTTACTTGTTCAAAGTTGCACTCACTATGTGAGGAAACTCCCAACTGAATTACCACAAATCTCACACGAAACAGAAATAGTAGTGGCAGGATTTAAATTCAAAGAATCAATTTTATGAGATAGGGAATCAACCTTGGCGGCAAGTGAAGTGATAGCATCTAAATCATACCTACCTAGCGCCTTGGAAGACTGCCCTCTCTCACTTGTCCACTGACAGTGGTTCAAAGCCATTTCCTCAAATAAATTTATTGCATCCTCCACACTCTTATTCATTATTGCGCCACCAGCGGCATCGTCAACTGTCATACAAGTATTGTATTTTAATGCATTATAGAATATATGAATGATTACCCACTTGTCGAGGCCGTGATATGGACACATCCTTTCAAGCTCTTTCAATCAGTGCCATGCTGCATATAGCGATTCTCCATCTTTTTTGTAAAACTCGTGATCTAGCTCCTAAGCTGTGCGGTCTTACTTGGGGGAAAATATTTTGCTAAAAAGCATTCGATAGCTGCTCCCAAGTTGTAATTGAACCTGGTGGATGAAAGTGAAGTCGTGCACGAGCCTTATCCCTAATAGAGAAAGGAAAAAGTCTGAGTCGCAAAGCATTATTAGAAACACCATTCATTTTCAATGTATCAAAGAATTCAAGAAATATTGAAAGGCGCATATCAGGATCCTCTGACGGCAAGCCTCCAAACTGGTTCTGCTGAACTATGGAGAGTAGAGATGGCTTGATTTCAAAATTGTTCCCCTCAATGTTAGGGCAAGCAATACTATAGTGAACCCCTTACGGGGCTGCAAAATCCCTTAAAGATCTCTGTGCTTCCATCCTAGACTTCTGTAAAATTTATTTTGCTAATTGTTTTCTGTGAAGACAGAATGTTCTTTCAATTTTATGAACACCTGAGCATAAACGATCATTAGTTAGAATTTAAGATGGAAGACAGGCAATGTATTCAAAAATAGAATAAACAGAATTGAGTAAAGCTAAAGGGTAGAAAATAAAAGTATAGTCTATTAATCCTTTGATTGAGTCAATATCGGTGAAATTGGTCCCCGACAACGGTGCCAAAACTTGATGCGTTCCGCAAGTGCACAAAAACATTGAAGTAATAAAAATATTGATCCCACAGGGACTAATACCAAGTACCAACTTATCTTAGGATCGTTAGCCAGATGGTTTGGAAAAAGGGTTTAAATTTTGCTTATGAGAAAATTAAACACAAATAAGTTGTAATCAATTTGATGGAAATTCAAGATTTCGGGTTCACCACACTATGTTTCATGATTTTTCTAATTAAAAATATCTTAAGAAGGATTTACTATGTTGAAGGGGATTTCTCTGCATGTACAGATTGCCCCTTCTCAGCAGTACAATTCGGTGTCTATCCGAATTAATCCCCTACTCTCGTGGTTATTAACTCGAAATAGACCCAATGAATTCTTGACAAATCAATAAAATGCCTAAAGTCGATTTGAACTACTCTCATATTCAAATCAACCTGTCCAAAAATTGTAGATCCGACGTTGTAATTCACCTCTTAGTACTTCTTACGACGTTTCTAACATGCAAATTATGGCCCGTAATCAACATGTAAATAAACACGACAATAATTGAATCTAACACAAGTAAATTACTTCATAAGGAAATCAATAATCATTCATGAAAACATAGAGGGCTACACCCTTAGTCCTGAATAATAGGTGTACGCTGACATGTTGATCATGTTCACGTTATGAAAAACCATAAATTTGATTACAATTGGCAAAATAATAATGAAAATGACTAGGAGGATGAAAATTGAGGCTCCCTTGTGAAGATCGACGCCAGATGGCCAGAAAATCGAAGCTGGCCGTTAGTCACCTGTATTCTCATCTCTTCGTTAAATTTGCCTCAAAAATCTGCCAAAAAGTTCTAATAATCACTCCAAAGCTTCCTTGTATAGTTCTCCATCGTCTCCTTAGGTTTTCCCCAAAATTCGGCGTGAAAACGAGCCGAATCTAGCAAGAAACTGTGTCACACTCGAAACTGGCAGATAGAATTACGGCCGTGATAATAATCACAAGCAGGCCGTAATTCATTCTGTGTATTCTAGGAAAGAAGTATGGAAGAATTACAGCCATGATAAAAATCACGGGTAGGCCATAATTTGTTCTGTGGAAAATCTTCAAGGAATCACAACCGTAAAAATAATTATGGGCAGGCCATGGTTCTTTCTATGTATTCTGAATTTTGGTACCAAGAAATTACGGCCGTGATAATTATCACAGTAGGCCGTAATTGTTTCTATGCTCTTCTCAGAGATTACGATCATGATAATAAGCACGTGCAGGCCGTAATTTCCAAACAAGCTTTGATTTGCCTGAAATTTGGTGAGCAGCTCCGTCTTGACTTATAGAATTTATATGTGTACGTAGATTCTTAAAAATCTATCAAAATTTAGTCGTTTTTCCCTGAAATGCCATAAAAACAAAAGGAGGTGAAGATTCCAAATAAACAATAGATTTTTAGTCAAAATAAGTGAAAACATGATAAAAATAAGAGAGATTATGTATAAAAAGTATAATAAAAATACTATATAAATACAAGACATCAGCAGGTAGTGTTGCCACTGTCGTAATGACTGGACCATGGTGTCAAATTCCTTGTCATAGGTCGAACAACGCTGCCAGACAGCATTGAATTTCTCACTAAAGAAGGCAACGGGGTGGCCTTCCTTACTCAGGGTACCTCCAATCCTAGAACCAGAGGCATCACACGCGACTTCGATGACTTTCGAAAAGTCAGAAAGTCGTAGGATAGGGGCAATCATAAGGGCATCCTTAAGGGTGTCAAAAGCTCATTGAGTGGCCGAAGTCCACTCATAATCGTCTTTAGACAGACATTGGGTTAGGGGAGTCGCAATCATGCTAAACCCGTCGATGAAATGATAGTAGTATCTAGCTAGACCCAGGAAGCTACAAATGTTGGAAATAGAGCGAGATTTGAGCTAATTCCGGATAGCTTCGATCTTAGTGGCGTCGATAGAAAGACCCTAGTCAGACACGATGTAGCCTAGGAAGTGAACTCGGGTCATCATGAACGTGCACTTCATATTGTTAAGGAAGAGGTGCTCCTTCCGCAGAATTTCGAACATAGAATGAAGATGCTCTAAATGTTCCTCGTGGGTCCAGCTATAGATCAGAATGTCGTCGAAGTAGATGACGAGGAACTTGCCCATGTAAGGCTTCAAGACTTGACTCATAAGCCTCATAAAGGTGGATGGGGCATTCGACAACCTAAAGGGCATGACAAGCCATTCATACAGACCATCCTTGATCTTGAAAGTCGTCTTCCACTCATCGCCCTCGCGGATGCGGTCAAGCTTGGAAAACCAGGAGGAATCGACAATAAATCCAACATGTCATCAAGCTTAGGTATAGGTAACTTATACTTAACGGTTATCCTGTTAATGGCGCGGCTGTCAAGGCACATGTGCCACGACCCATCCTTTTTGGGTGTAGCAAGGCGAGGACAGCACAGGGGCTAAGGCTCTCGTACACTACAATTTAGCATGCTCTATGGGATTGAACCTATGGTGGGGAAAGTTAGGGAGCGGGGCTCCGGGGACTAGATCTATCACATGTTGGATCTCCTCGTCCGAAGGGAGTCCATGGGGCAAATCCTCAGGGAAAATGTTACTATACTCGGTTAAGAACGTGGTAACCTCAGCAAGGAGCTTCGTCTCCGAGGAGGGTAAAGGAACCTACACTTTCCGCAACATCAAAGCGTAGACCACTTTGGTCTCGCTAGCCTCTCGGATGAGCATGGGGGTGCACATGAGGGAGACTATAGTAGGAGCCTAGGGTGCAGGCGTCGAAGGGAGAATCAAGCCCTTGGATGTGGATGCACGTAGCTCCTTGGGTGGAGCCGGGATGAGTCGGATCTTCGCATTGTTGTGGTCAAAAACATACATGTTGGACCGTTCATAGTGAACCACATCCTGGTCATATAACTAGGGACACCCTAACAACATGTGGGTGACATTCATAGCCGCCATGTCACACCAAACTTTTTCACAGTAGTCCCCAAAATTGATGGGAACTTGGATCAGTGGGTGACTGGAAGACTCAACGTGTCCATCCACGCAATTGAGTAAGGCTTTGGATGAGGCTCTAGGGGAAGGTTGAATCGCGTGATCACGGTACGTGAAACAATGTTTAGGCTACTTCCCCCATCAATGACGATCTTACAGGAGTGCCCGTTGTACTTAATGTAAGTCGTAAAAATGCTAGCGCGACTCCAATCCTCAGATGATGGGGTTTGCACCAAGGTGCACCAAACTATGGCAAGAGTGTGGTGACTCGATTCCTCTCCACTCGTGTAACACTCAGCCTCTATATCATATTCAACGCGGTCACGAGTAATGGTGGCCACACGGGTTTAACCATTATCCATGTGAACAAACCATTTAGGACAATCTTTGGAATAGTGACCCGGCTGAAGGTAATTGAAGCAGCTCACGCGGTTTGAAGAACCTTGAGCCGGGGCCTTACCCTTCTCCTCCCAAGTAGGGTGAGAAGCAGAAGACTCAAGGGTTGGGCTCCTAGGAGAGCTATGGGTCGTAGTGGTCGGACGGGGGTCCAAACGAGGTTCAGGTCACTGGACCCGGGGATGAGCAGGTGGGGGACCACCGGCCTGAGGTCGCCTATGGGGTCCATGTTAGTGTTTATGCCCTAGGACCTATGGGTTGGTCTGGTGCGGTGTGTATTACAACTATGTTTGATAGATGGCATATCCTGGTATGGTCGTTATTATGCATCTTGTACATCTACAGCATATGTATATTTGCAAATACAATGTCTCTAAGGAGATAGATTTTATCTAGTCTTAGTTTTTGTCCCCGGTCGAGTATCATGGTAGATATGAGATAGCTATGATATATTTGAGACTGGTATATGCGCTAGTTGAGCACGGGTTGCTAACGTAGGCATATCGGTATATCAAGGAAGATATACTAGACCAACCTGCCGTGATGATTCATCTTGGTGTCACAATATGAATATCATAGTGACAGAGGTATTCTTGTCCCTAACTTGAGGGCATTGATATCTCTATATGGTAAGTTATATACTTTGATACAACCTAATGCTTCACCATAGTAGGGGAGTCATAACGGTTGTCATTAGATGTATCATAAGCCATATAAGAGATTCAAAGTGCTAATAGAGTATTTGCCCCTTCCTTGTGAGGAAGCTTGATGTCCATGGCACCCCTATATGGATGCATGACTGAAAGTGTATGGCCCTACACAGGTGAGAATCTGATTTATTCATGACCATTTGATAGGGATAAATAAGTGTGACACACTTGTCCAATCTAGACATCAGTCTGGCAAAAGGACAGAGACATTCTTGTACTTTATCATAGTTTTAGGGGATTAGTTGCGTTTTAGGGCAGTCTTGATTTAGTCAATTATGACTCCATTATGAAGACTTGGGTAGCAATGATGTGCCGCTAGGTGCCACTCATTGATTGTGATGATTAGTGATTATCACTACCAATGTCTGAAGAACCTACAGGGTCCCACACCTAGACACTCGAGTTCTCATACTGATCAGAGAGCCTAGATTGAATCATTTGGTTGATTCGGATTTGAGTGGGAGTTTGATGCATCTCGGATGCATCTGATGATACTGAAGAGCATATGGAGATTAGTTGCGTTTTGACCCTAGTTGACCTTTGGGTGACCTCGATAGACTGGGTCTAGTCGATGGGTCAAAAGTCGTATTTGAGCTCTAGATTGTTCGAAAGCTTCTATGACTTAAAACGTAACTCATGGGGCCCATAGCTTATGCGCAATTATTAATATTTATAATCATAATTATTCGGAACTTAAGTCGAGAACTTAAGTCGTGGGAGCCATGCACAACTTAAGTGAATATTCTTATTATTTATATTCATAACTGAAGTTGTGAGGCCCAACATAACTTATGGAATTATTACAGACATTTATATTCGTAACTTAAGTGACGGGACCTGGCTCAATTCACTATATAAGAGAGGGCATAGATGCATATCACATTGTCTCAAGCCCTAGCCGCCTAGCCGCACCCCCCCCCCCCCTCTACCTAGTCGCCTCTTCTTGCAAGCCGCCACCTTCTTCCTCTTGGAGTTGGCTCAAGTTGCTTGTAGAGGTCAACAAGATGTTTGAAGGATCTTCACAAGTTGTAGAGGCTTCCCCTCTCCTTGGTGATCTCTTCCTTCTTCCTCCTCATCAAGTGGCGCAAGTAGGAGTGCTACCCACTCCTTGCGGTCATTAGAGGACAATTTGTTTGCGCAATTCTTTGAGGTTGGCGCAAGCAACAAGCTTCCTTCCCATAGGCATGGATCTCCCTCCCTAGGTGAGCACCAAGCGTGGAGGTTGGAGAGAACTCGAGGTGCCCGTGTGTCTGAGACTACAGAGGACGTTCACTTCCATGTCTTCATCATCTGCTTGCTCTAGAAATTGCTTGAAATGTACTACTATTCACATCCTTCTGTTTTCACTCGTAAGTGATCCTAGCACACTCTGGGAATTCTATTTCGGGCCCATGCTCTGTTGTAAATTAATTTTAAATTGGCTCAGGGATTCCCAACATTAGAATCAGAGGGATCTTACATGGCCCATTGGTGTATTCTCTACATGTGCAGCCCCATGACATGAAAAATTGTTTTTGAAAATTTTTATGACATGAATTTTCTATTTAAAATTAATTTTTGAATTTTTGCCACTCATATCTTTTTTGTTTTGTTTTTCTTCACATGTGGGAAAGACCCTGTGTGTAGTGCTGGCTAGAAAGCCCATACCCGACCTGACGTGACCCGACGTTGACGGGGAAACCCCGAGTTGACCGGGGGTTGGGTCGAGTCGGGTGCAAGGAAAATCTGACTCACAAAGATCGGGTCGGGTATGGTATTATAGATACCCGCCCTGACCCCGAACCGGACCCGACCCCGATAATTGAAATGACTATTTTACCCTTAGCTATTTTAGATGTATGTAAGTGTGTAGCCTAATCTAATTTGGTAAATTCCTGATTCCCTTTGCCAATTTCCAAACCTGCCTACCACAATCTTCCACTAATTTCTAATTTCTAGGGTTTCCTCGTGTCCGCCGCATATCTACCCTCTTGATCCTCAGTCCTCGAGTCGCTAACTCGCTACTCCAGTGCTCCTCCTTCGGAAGATTTGGGAACTCGCTGCTCCCATATTCACGCTGCCAGCTCGCTGCTCCAGGACCAGGATTCCTTCCATCAGAACTCAGAAGATCCAGGCTAGCTACTGCTCCTCCTTCTGTCGAAGGCCTGCCGCTGCTCCTCCTTTCGTCGAATGTTCATCAGTTTCTCCTCCTTCTATCGAAGGCTCGTGGCTTCTCCTCCTTCCATCGAAGGCTCACCCGTTGCTCCTCCTTCTGTTGCTGAAGCTGCACTTCTTCTTCCCACATCTGTTGACTTGGTACACAAGATATTTTATTCCTTGATGAGAGTTATTTTTATAGGATTTAGAGTCTCATTTATACCATCATTTTATGCCAAAAATTTGATATCTTTTCCTGTAAAGTATGGAATCTTCACTATTTTTTATTTATTTGTGAAATACATGTCATTTTCCTAAATTTTTGTGAAGATATTGAAGATTTGAAGTTATGGGAAGATTCGTCATAGTTCAGTGAGGTCACATGTCAAATTTCACATGTTTTAGAGTATTTTATAGTGATCAGGGCCTGCCCGTGTTCTCCATCACGGCCGTGATCATCTCGTCGTTCCAATCCAGCTTCTACGCAGCAATCACGACCTGCCCGTGATGGTCATCACGGCCGTGAAGACCCACTTTCCAAACTGACGAACTTGTCACGGCCTACCCGTTCCTCCCGTCACACCCGTGACAGCTTCCGCCAGTTTCGACCTTTTGACGGTTTTTTGCCCGATTTGGATGATTTTGAAGTCAGAATTTGCTGAAATGTGAGGAGAAACTTCCTAACTACCCAAGGAAGAGATCGAGCCATAAAAATATATTTTTTTTGGGCGGTTATAGGGGTTGAACTTTCAAAGGAAGCGACTAGGGCGAAAAAGAGGGAGAAAATCTGCATTCAAGGGCTCGTTTCATTAGATTTCTTTGGGGCTTTCGAGAGAAGACTGAAGATTTATCATCTCCTACCCTTCGATTGTAATTACCCTTCCTTTCGAATATAATTTCTTGGGTTTTCATTGTTTAATGATGTATTTCTTAGCGTAAAACCCTAGTTCGGGACTTGGGCATAGCTCGTTGGTCAAATCTCCTTATGTAAAACACTTTTTATGAATCTCGGTGTTATTTTTTAGTAAATTGCATATTATGATTGGGTGTGCTTATTGCGTATTGATGTTTTGGCCAAGCATTTATATGTGTTAGGTGTTACGAGAAGAGCCGAGAGGTGAATCATAACACTCAGCTGCCCAACCCTAGCTTGTGACTTGAATTACGAGAGTCATTCAAAGTCACTCGAGGACTTACAATTGTCATAGAGCCCATTGGGTCTTTCTTAAGTTAGTCTTGCTACGAGAGTAGGAGATTAGCTTAAGTAGGCACCGGATTACGCTTCGAGATAAGGTAATCTGCACCATAGGATTGATCACCTTAAGTGGTTTACTGTCAGATTATGCTTCGAGAGAAGGTCATCTGTTTTCTATTTTCTAAATTATGATTCAATGTTTTACATTATTCATTCAACGAGGTGAAACCTGTGGTCCCGAATCTTAGTGAAACTATAATTTTCTCATTTAGTCATTGATTTCTTGAGTCGATATTTCTAGCTCAGTTTAGATTTTTCCGTTCTTATTTTGGATTGTCTAGCTATCAATGACACTAAAGGTGGGTACTTAACACCTCGCTAACTGTGTTAGTGCACTAATCGTGCTTTAAACAATTATTTGATGCTGAGGATCCATTGAGAGTTCATATTTGTATACACCTGTCAACTCGTCAAACATAGGTTGAGAACTTGAGATTTCCACTTTTCTTGTTCTTCCTTTTTGGACAAAGGAATGTTCACTAAGTGGGGTTGACTTTTGACAACTATGCATTCAAGAATTCTCATAATCATAAACTTGAGTTATTTGGTTTGCTCAAGCATAACTACAGAAGATCTTAATGGTAGCTTCTTCATAGATATGCAAATGGCTTCCACAAGAGAAGCAATTGGTAGAATAGACCAAGCAAATGGAGATGCGATTTAATCTGCTCATGTATATCTTTATGTGCAATTAATGCACATTTTTTTGTCATATCTCTAAGAGTACTCTCCCCTTAACTAATGAACTTAGGTTGCGTTGGACTTAGCTCCTCTATTATGAACTGGATTATGACATAATGATATTCAGCATTGTTGCACCTCTTTGATTGACAGTTTGACACTCTGATTTCAATTGTTGTTGAGTAGGATTAACTAATTAAGCCCTCTTATCTTCTCTATGGTGAGGTGCGAATGATTGCATCAAAAACAATATAAAAGGTATCTCTTTATTGCTCACTTATTGGCTTATTGCTACTATTTTGTTGCAATTTTATTGGACTACATGAGTATAGAATTTCATTCATATTTCTAACAACTATTTTATTGCATTTTATATATAGATGTGAGATGATAATACTAGTCCATCAGAACCTCACCCAATTGTAAATTTATCACAAACAATTGAAGATGGAAGTTCTAATCATCATAATCCTACTCTAAATGAATCAAATGATAATCAAGCAAATGAAAACATAGAATCAACTACACAAACTGGGAGGCTGAAAAGTATTATTTGGAATCATTTTAGTAAGACTCAAGTTAATGGTGAGGACAAGGCTAAATGTAATTATTGCAAAAAATTACTTGGTGGAAAATCAAAGAATGGGACTAAACACTTGCACCAACATTTAGAAACATGCATTCAACGAAAGATTACGATGAGGGGTCAAAAAGTTCTCACAGCAAAGATAACAACAAGGAGTAAACAAGAATTGACCTCAGTTGCTTATTATCCAGAAATTGCAAAAAAAGAGTTAGCTAGTGCAATTATAATACATGAATATCCACTTTCAATAATGGATCATATTGGTTTCAAGAGTATCCAAGTGCACTCCAACCATTATTTAAGGTCCCTTCTCGAAACACTATTAAGAAGGAGATATTGAAAATTTATGATGATGAGAAAGCAATAATAATGAAGTTGTTGGATAATACTCAAGGAAGAGTAGCAATTACATTAGACATGTGGATAGCAGGTAATCAAAAGAGGGGTTATATGGCAATCACTACTCATTATATTGATGCTTCTTCGACTTTATAGAATCATATTTTGAGGTACACATCTATTAACTTGTGTATACATGAATTTTTTTTTATTAATATGAGTTATGATGAATGTTAACAATTGTTGCTTGATATTTATATAATGGATGACTTATTGTGTGTTATTTTTATTTTTGTTAGGTTTGTTTATGTTCCTGCACCTCACACTAGTGATAGACTGAGCACAATGTTAGTAAATTGTTTATTAGATTGGAATATTGATACTAAAATATCTACTATCACTTTAGATAAATGTAGTACCAATGATTCAATGATTGAAAAGATCAAAGCTAAATTGAATTTAAGCTCTTTGTTGAAAGATGGATCCTTGCTTCACATGCGTTGTTGTGCACACATATTGAACTTAAATGTGAAAGATGGATTGGATGCGGTGAAGGATGGAATTGAAAGGATTCGTGATAGTGTCGCTTTTTGGATGGCAACTCCTAAGAGAATGGAAAAATTTTAAGATACAGCTTGACAAATTCGCTTGAATTACACTAAACACTTGTGTCTAGATTTTCCAACCAGATGGAATTCAAGTTATAAGATGCTTGATAGTGCCATATCATATAAGGAAGTATTTTAAAGATTGAAACAACGTGATGACAAATATAATTGTTTGCCAATAGCTACTCAATAGGAATTTGCAGCTGAAGTATGTGGGAAATTAAAAATTTTTAATAGTATTACAAAATTATTTTCTGGTACTAATTATCCCACAGCTAATCTTTATTTTCCAAATATTTGTGAGATTCATCTCATAATATCAAGCTGGTTAACCTCTCCAAATATGGTGATTCAACACATGGCAATAAGAATAATGGACAAGTTTAGGTGCTATTGGAATGCCATTTATGATATTATGGGTGTTGCCACAGTGCTAGATCCAAGGTACAAGATGACTTTGCTTGAATATTATTATGACAAGTTATATGAAGTGATGCAACAAGTGAAGTTAATAGAATTCAGCAGCTTTGTTGTATTATTGTGTGATGCAAAAATTACTATGTTGGGTGTAATGGACTTTACTATGTTGTGTGTGATGCAAACATTATTATGTTGGGTGTAATGGATTTGTAGTTGTGGAGTTGTTTGTATTAAACTAGCTTATGTAGTATGATTAAAACTTTTATATTTGAATATGATATTAAATTTTTATTGTCTTGGATAGTTTTTTTGTGACATGAATGTGATAATGTATTAATGTGATAACTTTTTTATTTGATTTAGAAGTTTTGATGTTTTAAATAGACTTTTTGTGATGTGAATTTGATGATGTGATGCTTAATTAAATTTTGTTATGTTAGATGTAGTAGATACTAGATACTGGATACAATGCTTTTAAGTATCCTATGAATTTATGCAGGGTTTGTAATTGATTAAGTTATGATTTAAAGTACGATAAAATTATCTTATGGGTTTTTTACGAGATTTTTTCCCACGGGGTTGGGTTTTCTGCGGGTACCCACGTGGTCGGGTTACCCGACGGGTACCCGATTCCTCGACGGGGATGGGGATGGGATTGGTTTTCTCAAACCTAGTGGGGGCAGGGGTGGGGACAGGTATGGGGTTTGGAGTTCGGGGTCGAGGTTGAGGTCGGGCTTGGTACTACCCGCCCCGCCCTGCCCCAATGCCATCCCTACCTATGTGGAAGAAATTTTCCTGCTTGCACTCGTGGGATAAACCCATGGCGCAAGACCCATAGGAGATTATGTAGGGCATGGACTAGGTGATTGCCCTAATCTCTATGGGGTATGTATTGCAAGGGGTGGCTACCCTTTGTAGCCTCTTGAGAGGGACAAAACACAAAGAATAGATGATGAGGAGTCGCTGAAAATTTATGAAGGGTTTATGAAAAACTAAAAGTGATTACTTGTTGGTTTTTGCATGATATGTAGAAAAGCATGAGTAGTTTTATTTGTGCATTGTGAAGTGATCAAAGACAAGCCCTTTTTACCATGCCTGTGATGTATCTTTGTGAGGACTGTGTGCCGTTTTTCAATTTTGTAGTTCAAATTCTATTTTGTAATAAAATTGAAGAAATTGAAGACATCTTGTGGTGTTTTCCTCTCTCTCCCTTGTGCATCTTCTCAAGGTGGCGCAACCCATGACCTAGCCGAAACCTAGGGTGGCTTCTAGGGTTTCCCAAGAGGTGCATCTAATCTAGAGTTTGGAAGCTAGGGTTAGGGTTGGCACACCTCACCTCCCTTGGTGGCACATCCCCTTTCTTGGCTTGACCTTGAGTGACTTCTAGGGTAACCTAGATGGTGCACTTAAGGGAAGAGGGCTCATTAAGGAGATGAAGCAACCAAACCAAGTTAAGGGGGCTGATCCTCATCCTTAGTCGAACCTTGATGCCTCCTAGGGTTTGCTAGTGGCGCATCTTGTGGTTCAAGGGCTGATCAAGAGGATTAGCACGCCTAAACTTGGAAGGGGGCTGTTCTCTACTTAGCCGAGAGTGTGAGGGCCATTAGGGGCGCTTCTTGAACTCAAAGGCTGAGGATGGGAAGAAGAACACCTATACTTGCTTAATGTCACATCCAAGCAAAAGGGCACACCTTGCAAGGGAAGTAGCGCATCTAGCAATGATGGTGAGACACCTAGAGGAGGATGGCACATCCATGTTTGGATGAACCCTAGAAGGAGTCTAGGGCTTGCGTGATAGCTTGGTGGATGAGACAGGGGCTGGCCGAACCTAAAAAGACATATAGGGTTTCTTGGATGGTGCCTTTAGGGTTTGAGAGCTGACTCATGGAGCTGAAGACCTAGGCAGCGCACTTAAGGTTTTGGAGCAGAGCCCTTAGGGCACTCAGGGATAAGCTAAGGACTTATTGGCATGGGTCCATGGCTCAAGGCCCTTGGTAGTGCTAGGTGTGTAGGACTAGGTCTATGGGCTTGTTACCTAATAAGTGTGCTTGTTGGGAAACTCCAGGGATATTTTACCAATTTTTGGCATTACAGATTACAAAACGCAGCAGAAGAATATCCCTGAAATAGGCCGGTCCCAAAATCCAGTGAAGATCATCTTGCGAGGGTGTCGACACGATGAGAGGGGAAAGTACCTAGAGCAAGCGTGGAGGTCGATGTCGAGATAGGTGCCCAAGTGTTCGCCCTCTGTAGTCTCACACACACGGATGCTTCGAGCTCTCTTCTTCCACGCCCGGTGCTAGCCTCGAGAGGAAGATCCAAGCCTTAGGGAGATCTCCAATTCACCTACACCAACCTTGAAGGAAGGATGCGCCAAGAGGGTGGAAGAGGAGATGATGCCGCCAAGGTTTCCTTCAACTTGCTCCAAGAGGAAAGGTGGGAAGGAAGCTTGGGGCCAAAGGAAGAGATGATGCGCTAAAGACTCTTCCTCTCGCCTCTCTCTAGTTGCTCTCACCAAGTTAATTGTCCAAGGGGCTCTCGCATGTGCCATCATATATAGATGCAAGAGGGGGCGGCAATCCAAGAGGTGGGCGGAACTGTCATGAAGAAATTGACAAGGAATAAGGGCATGGGTGCAATTAGGGTTAGGGCTAAGGAAACTCTCCAAGAGCTTTCCATAAAACCCTTCCCATTATCCAATTGCACTAAAGACCTTCCAAAGAAGTTCCTCTAGCCATATCAGCCCCAAGACTTACCATAGAGGCAAGCATTCCATCCAATGAACCAAGGGGAGGCGCCAATTACTTCCATAAGAAGCAAATTGCGCTAAGCTCATTAGGCCCATTGGCGCTGATGAAATCTCTTCCAAAAATGAAGTTTGGCTCCAATAACCCTCTTCCATCTCATTAGGCCCATTGGCTGATGAAATCTCCCAAATATATCTGAGTTATCCAATAACTCGATTATAAGGCTTCCCGATCAATATGAGAACTCAAGTATCAAGGTGTACGACCCTGTAGGTTCCTCTGACGTTGACAGTGTTGACTTAAGGTCACCACAAGTAGTGAGTGGCACCTAGCAGTGCATCGCTACTACCCAAGTCATCGGAATGGATATCGACATTGACATCCCCATCATTGCAACTAGGTACAGATACATTATAGTTCCTTTGCCAAGCTGATATCCGATTGGATAAGTGTGTCATCACTTGTTTTCACTCAATCTCATGGTTATGACTAAATTAGGTTCTCACCTGGGTATGGTCATACACTTTCAATCATAGAACCGTAAAGGAGCTGCATGGATATCAAGCCTCCCTTATGAAGGGGCAAATCCTATGTCTATACATTGATCTTCTCATATGGGTCGTGGCATACTCAATGACAACCATTATAACCTCCCAACTATGGCGAGGTGTTATGTTGTATCAAAGCATGCCCCTTACCATATAGAAGAGTGAATGACCTCAAATCTAAGTATCAATGCATCTCCTATCACTTGTGAAGATAACTCATGACACTAAGTCATTGCCTCGTAGCGGGTCGATCCAGCCTTCGTGAAATTCTTTCTTTATTATGCGCTTGTCATGCCAAAACTTGGTGCGTGCTTTGTAGATAGCGTTCTTGTAGGCAAAAAGGTGCATCTCTTCCAATTCATTGAGTTGTAGCTTTCTCCTTTCACCGGCATGCTTGAAATCAAAGTTGATTTGCTTGACAGCCCAATACACCCTATGCTCAAGTTCAACAGGTAAGTGGCATAATTTTCCATAGGTAAGTTGGAAAGGAGACATATCGAGGGGTGTCTTGAATGCGGTCCTATTAGACCATAAAGCATCCGGTAGTTTCATTGTCCAATCCTTTCGTGATCATGATACAGTCTTCTCCAAAATTTGTTTTATTTCTCTATTGGAGACCTTTACCTGACCACTAGTCTAAGGATGGTAGGGCGTGGCGATTTTGTGCTTTAAACCATACTTTGTCAGTAATGCCCCAATATTTTTGCTCAATGAAGTGAGAGCCGTCGTATTTTCTCAACACACGTGGAACTCCAAATCGGAGAAAAATAGTCCGCTTCATAAACTTCATAACGACTCTGGAGTCATTAATAGCTTCGGTGGAAGCCTCAACCCATTTCGACACGTACCCAACGGCAACCAGAATGTACTATTTTCCACATGAAGAAGGGAAGGGGCCCATGAAGTCTATCCCCCATACATCAAAAATTTCCACTTCCATGATATTGCTAAGCAACAGCTCGTCCCTCTTTGATAGGTTTCCAGCCCGTTGGAAACTGTCACACATGGAAACAAGATGTTTAGCATCATGAAATATAGAAGGCCAATACAAACCAGACTGTAAAACTTTGAAAGCTATTTTGGAGGCCCTTGCGTGTCCTCTATAAGGTGAAGCATGGCAATGGGTCAACACATCCTGTATTTCCACCTCTGGCACGCAACGTCTGTACAACCCATCCGCACATCTCTGGTACAAATATGGTTCGTCCCAGTAATAAAACTTTACATCGTGTAGAAACCTCTTCTTCCTTTGAAAAGTGAGATCAGGAGGAAAGATGTTAGACACAATGTAATTGGCATAGCCTACATACCATGGGACTTGTTGATCCAACAAAGCATAAAGATGTTCTTCAGGGAATGTGTCATTAATTTCCAACTCTTCATTAATTTCCTTGTCAGCACCGTGGTCAAGCCTAGAAAGGTGGTCAGCCACTAAATTTTCACTCCCCTTCTTGTCTCTGATGTCTATATCGAATTCTTGCAAGAAGAGGATCCACCGAATGAACCTTGGCTTTGCATCCTTCTTGTTGATCAAATATTTTATAGCTACATGATCAGTAAAAACAATTACTTTCGAGTTCACTAAGTAAGACCAGAATTTATCAAAAGCAAAAACAATCACTAGTAGCTTTTTCTTCGTGGTTGCGTAATTCATCTAGGCATCATCGAGTGTTCAACTGGCATAGTAGATGGCGTGAAGCTTCTTATCCTTCCTCTATCCTAAGACTACCCCAACAACTTGGTCACTAGCATCACACATCAACTCAAAAGGTAGCGACCAGTCTGGGGGTTGAATTATTGGAGCAGAAGTCAATGCTTCCTTGAGCTTCGAGAAGGCTTCCTCGCAGTCCCTGTCAAAACAAAACATAGCATCTTTAGCGAGTAAATTAGTTAAGGGGCAAGCTATCTTAAAAAAGTCTTTAATAAATCTTCTATAAAAGCCAGCGTGTCCAAGAAACTCCTAATCCCCTTTACTGATGTAGGTGGCTTAAGATTCTCAATAACTTCAATTTTTGCTCTGTCCACCTCTATCCCTCGCTCAGAAACTAGATGCCTGAGGACGATGCCTTCCTTGACCATGAAGTGGCATTTCTCCCAATTCAAAACCAGGTTCACCTCCTCGCATCTCTGCAAAACCTTAGACAAATTAGACAAACAATGGTTAAAAGAGGAGCCATACATAGAAAAATCGTCCATAAAAATATCCATGAAATCTTCATTAAAGTCAGAGAATATGGCCATCATTGCTCGTTGGAAAGTTGTTGGGGCATTGCACAGACCAAACGGCATCCTCCTGTATGCGTATGTGCCATAGGGACATGTAAAGGTTGTTTTCTCCTGGTCGTCCGGGTGGATAGGGATATGGAAGAAACCTGAAAATCCATCAAAAAAGCAAAAATAATAATTATGCGCTAATCTATCAAACATCTGATCGATAAAGGGAAGTGGAAAGTGATCTTTTCTCGTTGCAAAGTTCAACTTCCTGTAATCAATGCACATTCTGTATCATGTAACCGTGCGTGTCGGTATCAATTCATCTGCTTCAGTTTTGATCACTGTGACGCCACCCTTCTTGGGTACAATGTGTACTGGACTCACCCAAGAGCTATCTGAAATCGGGTATATTACTCCAGCATCTAATAGCTTGAGCACTTCTTTCTTTACCACATATTTCAAGTGCGGGTTCAGACGGCATTGAAATTCTATAGAAGGTTTGCTATTATCTTCCAATAGGATCCTGTGCATGCAAACAGAGGGGTTAATCCCTTTTATGTCATCTAATGAATATCCTATTACCTTCCTATGGAGACGAAGTTCTTTTAGTAGTAACTCGGTTTGCTCCTTGTCCAACGCCGCGCTGATAATCACAAGGTGCGTAAAATTATCTCCTAAAAACTCATATCTCACAGTGCTGGGCAAACTCTTGAGTTCAATTTTCTTCTGCCCTTGATTCTCCTGATTTACTTATTTCTTGCCATCTGGGCTTGCATCAACTTCTAGCAGTGCGACATACTTCTCAGCCTCTCCTTCACCATCTTGATCAACAGAGTTTGTCAGGGCAAGTTCCAATGGGTCCACTTCGCTCCTGAAGGGCTCAACATGCTGTATGGCTTTTTCCACTATGTCCACTCTGCAGCATATACCTACAAGAGAGGGTTTTTTCAAGCTGTCAGCTAGATCAAATTGAATAACATTGCCATAGATGTTCAAAGACAGTTTCCCATTCTTGACATCCATGACAGCACTAGCAGTTGTGAGAAAAGGTCTCCCCAGAATGATAGGGAGCCTATCATCCTCATCAATCTCCAAAATAATAAAATCAGCAGGAATAAAGTAATCCCATACTTTAACCGACACGTCCTCTAAAATACCAACTGGTTGGCGCAGTGATCTGTCTGCAAGCTGTATGAAAATGTTAGTAGGTTGCAAATCTCCTAAGTCTAGCCTTTTACAAAGTGACAACGGCATGAGGCTGACGCTTGCTCCTAGATTGCACAAAGCTCTCTAAAAGGACATCTCCCCAATCTGGCAGGGTATGGAGAAACTGCCTAGGTCCTTAAGCTTCTAAGGGAGCTTGTTCTGAATGATGGCGCTACACTCCTTAATAAGTGCAACGGTTCCCTGATCTTCTAGCTTCCTCTTGTTTGATAAGATGTCTTTCAGGAATTTTGCATAAGTCGGCATCTGCGAATGAGCATCAACGAAAGGGATGTTAATATAAAGTTTCTTCAACACTTCTAAAAACTTACCAAACTGCTTGTCCAATTTAGCCTTGACAAGCCTCTATGGAAAAGGGATCGGTGGCTTATATGCAGGCGGTCCCACATAGGGTCGCTCCTCTTCAGCTAGTTCTGGTGCCACCGGTGTTGCATCTGAATGCGGTTCCACTGGCTCGGGAGTCACGTCATCTCTCCTGTCATCAGTCAGCATCTTTGGATCCTCAAGTTGCTTGCCGCTCAGAGTGGAGATTGCATTGCAATGCTCCCTCGGGTTTACTTCTGGCTGGGATGGTAGCTTGCCTGGTGCTCTGGCGGATGAACTAGCTTGTTGGGCTAGTTGACTCTCTAGCATCTTATTGTGTGTCTCCAGGGATTCCATCCTTGTCATTATAAGCTTCATCATGTTGGTCAATCCTCCAAGTTGCTTGCTCAATTGTGAATCATTGTTTTGCCTTGGCTGTGGGTTGAAGTTTCTATTCTGGAATCCTAGTGGTTGTCTATAGTCCCTTTGTGGAGGCTGTCTGAAATTTCCTTGTGGGGGCTGGGCTTGTTGTGATGGTGCTTGTCCAGGTTGCATTGGCTGAGTTGTTCGGTACGAGAAGTTCGGGTGGTTGCCCCATCCTGGGTTGTAAGTGCTGGAATAAGGATTGTTGTTGGGTTTAAAGTTTCCAATAGCGTTCATTTGCTCAGAGTGATTCGCAGCCATCCGCCCATCTCCTACCTGACAATCTGCCCCTGCATGACCTGCAACTCAACATATCTCACAAGATATGGAGTTAACATCCATTGAATTCATAGGCCAAGAATCAATCTTTCTAGTCAAATTATCTACCTTAGCTGTAAGAGCCATCAGACAGTCAAGGTCATACTTACCTAGCTTCTTGTTAGATGTACCTCGCTCAGATGTCTATTGGTGATGGTTGATCGCCATGTCCTCGAGGAGGTTTATTGCATCTTCAACCCATCTATTCATCAAAGCGCCTTCTGCTATAGCGTCCACTGTAAGTCTTGTGTTGTAATCTGGCCCACTATAGAACATTTGGATTAAGACCCAAGTCTCAATTCCGTGATGTGGACACATCCTTTGGAGCTCTTTAAACCTCTCCCAGGCCTCATATAAGGATTCTCCATCCTTCTGCATGAAACTCGTTATCTGATTTCGCAGCTGAATTGTTTTGGATGGAGCAAAGTATTTGGAGAGAAAGGCTTGAGATAGTTCTGCTCATGTTCTTATTGAAGCCGAAGGTAGCGTGTGAAGCCAAACTCTCGCTCTGTCCCTTAAAGAGAAGGGAAACAATTGCAACCTGATAGCATCAGCAGACACACCATTAATTTTTAGCATATCACAATATTTTAGAAAAATAGAGAGGTGTTGTTGTATCCCAACAAGTAGGTAGACAAACTTATCTATGGCGGTGCAGCCAAAAACTTGTTGTGTCCCCAAACTTGTTGTGTCCGCAAGTGCACGGATACTCGAAGTAATAAAAAGCTATCGAACCCACAGTGACCTATGTGTTAAGTACCAAATAATTATCTTCTCACTAGCTAAGCGAATCAAATTTGATAGAAGTAACTATGCAGAGAATATGCTAAAGAGATAATCATAGAGAAACATTGGGACTAGGGTTTCATCCTCCTTAATTCCAATGACTAGATTTAAATAAAAGGTTGTCAGTCTAATTTCATCATGATAAAGATGTAATTTACTTGATAAAGGTATTGTCTCACTTTCGTGCAGACAATCATGTAGGGACCAATCCTTGCTTCCGTACAAGATCTATCCCAACGCAGAAAATAAGTAAACCATCAACAAAGAACTCAAGGATCACTTTCATGCATCTGAATTCTAAGTTGATTATCTCAAGTGGAATCTCAAAGATCACTTTCGTGCATCCAAGTCTCAACACAAGTTCTACTTAAGGTTCTCCAATGACTCGATCCTCACTTTCATGCAAGATCAAATCAAGTCTAACACAATAACTCATCCTAGATTCAAACTATCAATATGACTATGAGCTCAGAAATGGGAAGAGATTGATAGTTGTGGAACAAAGTGCTACATGGAACAAAGTGCCACATTAGAATTAATGGGGGCCACCTCTTGAATCCATGGGAGCCACCTCTTGAATCCCACTATCTCTAATTTGAGGAGCCATGATCGCTCCAGCCGGCCTATGTTTGGGTTTCACCTTGACGGGGGTGGAATATGCTTCCAGACGTGGAAGATTATGTTATATGTGATTTTCCACTATGCTATGTGCCATGTACCTCTACGCTATGCTATGTATGTAATTTATCTTTTGGGATTATTCTGCTTTGAAATATTTTGCTTACCTTACCATGTAATTCTTGTTACTTTTGTTTATGTTTACCATGTAACTATGTTTCTTTGGGTTTCTACTTCATGATGTGCATACAATGGCACTAATGCATACCATGCCATTATCACTATTGCTTACCATTCATTATACTTTGATTACCATAACATGCTTCCCATATCATTATACTTCCATTTGGAGCGTTGTGGAAACCTAGTATGCACTTACTTTATTTGGCATCTTATTTACTTGCTGAACATTCTTGCTCAATTCTTGCATTTCTAACCTCTTGACAGGTTAGCTTGGGCTACGAGCTATGTAGAAGGTTTCACTGAAACACATGAGTTATCGTTTTGTGTTTTGCACTTGTACACCTGTGTGATCCATGTAGTTGAAGTGTTTGTAAGCTGAGTATGAGAAGATCCATGATTTGTATATGATAAAGATACTTTGCATTTTAAAGACTCATATATGATATTGTGTTTAGTGCTTGTAATGGAAGGACATGTATGGAATGAAATTATGGTTTTGGATAAATGATGCATGGCTTTTATGATCTAAGATGTATGGTTTCTTGATCTCTAAGTATTGTGCTTACTAGAATGGAATTTGAAGTTTGAATTGTGATTTAAGTTGTATGAGTTGTTGTTACCTCCTATATAAATGATGGTTGAACAGGTTATCATTTATGGATCCTGGATACATTATGCCAAATTTTTTTTTATATGATATCAATGTTGAATAATTGATTACCATCTAGGGGTGTGACAGCTTCCGCTGTGTTTAAAGTTTTTCTGAGGTCCGGGATTCCCAACATTGCGATGGCGTCCTCTATCTCCCGTGGTGGTATCCTCCATCTTTTGTAGCTACGTTCATCATCTCCTATGGCGGCGTTCCTTCTTGTTATCTTTTGTGGTGGTCGTCCATTTCTGTTATCTCCATTTTATGTTGCCGTCATACTAATGCCTGTGACCTGATGCGCGGACTTGTGGCACACTTCTTTGGCAGATCCTGGAAGGAGTGGTGATTCTTGATTTGCCCATCGCTGTTGGTCGACGCTTGCAATAGCCATCCCATAACAATACCAGCGATTTCTATCTTGGGGTAGAGGATTCCTATCGATTCTTGATCCTCTTGGCATTTTCTTGCAAGGTACCCTTTGCTGATATACTTGTGATCTTATCTTAATACTTGGTTTTCCCATGGATTCTCCTACAATGGAATTCCTTCTTGTTATCTTTTGTGACGGCCCGACCATTTCTATTTTCTCCATTTTATGTCGCCATCCATTGCAACAGGAAACTCGAGTATTGAACACGCTGATGCCTATGATCTCATGCGTAGACCCATGGCATGCTTCTTTGGCAGATTCTGAAAGGCGAATGCTTGCTCAGTTGTTGCAGTCTAATGAAGGAGTAGTGATTCTTGATTTGCTAGTCGTTGTTGGTCAACGCTAGCAATAGCTGTCCCACAACAAATTCCAGCTAGCAAATTTCTATCATGGAGCAGAGGATTCCTATTGATTCTTGATCCTCTTGGCATTTTCTTGTAAGGTAATCTTTGCTGATATACTTGTGGTCTTATCTTAATACCTGGTTTCCTATGGATTCTCAAATATCCAATCTCAAAGCCAAGTCCACTACCAATCTTGGCACTACTATGAAACTAGATGGTACAAACTATTTACTATAGGCAAGGGCTATGCTGTTCTTTCTTAGATCCCATGGGAAGAGGCACCATGTAGAGCTGAATCTGTCAGCTTCATTTGACCCACATTGGACCCACAATATGCATCTACGAGTATGTCTGATAAGGTTGTGGTTACCTTTCTTCTTTGTAGTATGGAACCTCAGATTGCATCTACTTTTATGTTTTACAATACCGCAAAGGAAGTTTGGGATACTCTAGCTAGCATATATGCTTCTCAACGTAATATTAGTTGCATTTATCAATTATATGAAGAAATCTTTCTTATTCTTACAAAAATACTATACTTAGTTAAAGGCAAAATGAGTTGAATTGCATCAATATCACCCTCCTATTGCAGATATCTCTGTCATTCTTCAACATCAGGAAGATTTTATTATTGCAAATTTCCTCTCGGGTCTTGATGATAGCCTCTCTTGCTACCCATGATAGCTCCTAGAACCTTGACTCAGGAGCTATATCTCACATGTCATGTAATAAAGCCTTGTTTTCATCCATTATCTTTAGTAGTTACCACCCTTCTGTTCGTTTAGTAGATGGTTTGCTTGTTTCTGTTTCTAGCGTTGGGTCCATTCACATTAGTAATACTCTTGGTTTTTTCTGATGTTCTCTACATTCCTCAATTTCTGAATAATTTACTATCCATATGTTCTCTCACAAAAAAACATAAATTGTGCTAGGACCTTCTTTCCTTCTCATTGCACTTTTCAAGACCTATAGATGAGGAGGGCGATTGCTGGGGAACTTAGAGACAAGGGTGTGTACGTGCTGTCTCACTCCTTTTGTGCTTCTCCACCATCTTGCTTTTCTGCTGCAGTTTCTTCTTTTTAGTGGCATTGTTGGTTTGGCCACCCTTCTCCAGTGAAAGTTCAATAGTTCCTATCTTTATCATCTTGTCTAGTGTTTTAGTGTGATGCTTGTCAGCAAGGCAAACATCCTCGTGTGTCTTTTTCTCCTAATTGTAATACTCGTAGTCATGACTCCTTTAGTCTTGTTCACTTAGATATATAGGTCCGAATTCTATTCCCACTAAAGAGGGTCATTATTATTTTGTCACCTTTATTGATGACCACTTATGTATGTGTTGGCTGTTTTTGTTAAAAATCGGTCTGAACTCTTCAGTGTATTTCATATTTTCTATGAAGAAATTAAAACTTAGTTTGGTAAACTCTTGAAAATCATATGATCCGATAATGCTTTGGAATATACTAATACTCAATTTCAGTCTTTCTGTCATGACAGATGTATTCTCCACTAAACTACGTGTCCTTACATATCCCAACAGAATGGTATTGCTGTTGGGGTATGCCCTTAAGGCTAATGTTTGAGGCTTTGGGATTGTATCAGTATCATGTAATAAACTCTTATGTTTATAAAGGCATGGTTGTTATTCAGTTTGTTACATTATCTGCTGCAATAAGTGTACTTCTGAATAATGTCTCAAAGCTGTTCAGCTGGGCTGACATGCTGTGAAGTCCTTAGTCGAGATATCTTGGTGAACATGAGACAGCCTTGATATGATTGAGACTAATATGTGCTCTAATCTTATAGGATGCTTCGAGCATGGAATAAGATGTAGACTCATGGGTACATTGGATGTACTGGACAGACCCTACTAGGATATTCAATTGCTTGTCACAATGTGAATAATCCTTGAATGTAACAAGTGGCACATTTCCTCTGACTTGAGATCACTTGTGTTTCTAAATGATGATTGTCATTGTTTTGAGGTAGTTCAATATCATTTGAAACATAATGGTTATAGACTATCTTGGATGGTGAGCTTGAGTCAGGTTAGGGCATTAGTGATAGACAAAGGATTGCCGTCTCTATAATTGGAGTGTGGTGTTCTAAAGGGGCCCCCTGGATGAGATGATTGAGAAAGTGTATGGCCATACCCAGGTGACTGTGTTCATCTGTTCTAATCATGCTCATCATATTGGAGCTACAAGCTTGACACGCTTGTCCAATAAGAACATCCAGTGGCAAAGGAAATATGCATGCCTTGTGAATTGGATTCACACTTGTGCTGTAGTTTGGGTGTAGTCTTGGAAGACTCTTTCCTTTATATCGGGAGACAGTGATGTGTTGCTAGATACCCCTCACTGATCGTGATAACGTAAGTTGTCGTTACCGACATTTAGAGGAAACCCTTAGGGTCGCACAATTTGATGATATGGCTTACTTAAGTCAGATCGTGTGGACTGAATTGTTTGAGTTCAGTTTAAAGGGATTTACTCTCTGAATAAAAGTGAGATCTAGTCTAATCATGTTTGATTGATTAGGGCTTGAGATCGGTAAGCTTCGATCGAGAGAATAGATGCTAGATCGGTCAGATCAAGAGCATTAAGAGATCAACGGTCAGATCTTAGGCCTCAGTGGTTTATTATGATCTGGACTAATTGCTTGGTTTATTTGGTTGTTGAACCAAATCGATTTGAACCAGCTCATTGGATGAGCGCATGGTTCAGGTGGTGAGGCATTTGCGATTGGGGTAATGCATGGTCGCATGAACGTTTGGACTTTGCTATTTTTAGATAGCATGTTCTCAAACGTGTCCATGATCTCACGTCGCCTCTCTCTCGCCTCTTCACGCCTTTGTCGCCTCCTTGGTTTTCTTTGGAGAAGCATTCTCGTGTGAAAAAGCTAAGACGACAAGAGGAGAAAGTTTCGCCAAGCAAGGAGATCATCTTCCCTCCCATTCGATCAAGACCTCTTGGAACCTTGCTAGCACAAGGAGCACCAAAAGAGAAAGCGACATCATCTTGTGTGTGACGATTTGGAGGAGACCTCTTTTGTTCTCTTGCTTCCAAGGCGACATCCTTCATATGGCTTCGGTATGAATTCCTTTTCTGTTGATAAAGTTGATCATAATACATGCTATCCGATCTTAGGAAACCCTAGATTCCGCCCATGCAAGTTTTGTTTAGCGCATGTTTTAGGGTTTCGCCCCTTGTAGGGGACCTTCAATTGCTGGATGCAAAAGTTATCACCTCCTTGATGTGGCTAGGTCTTCTATTTCACATGCATATCCCTCGACAATGGATGTTGTTCTCACTATAGCTTTTCTTATTAATTGGGTTCCAATGAAGCTACTTCAAGCACGTCCCCCTTCTCCATCCTTTACCCTCACTATTCAGTTTTTCCTGTTGTTCCTCGTGTTTTTAGTTGCGCATGTTATATACATGTTCATAGCACGTACCAAGATAAGTTGCAACCATGGGCAACTCGTGTGTTTTTGGGTTATAGTCGTAGTCAGAAAGGATATCGATGCTATCGTCAATCTTTTGTTAGTGCGGATGTCATCTTTAATGAAACAACTTCCTATTTCACTAGTCCTACTCTCAACTGTCCTTCTGTTGAAATTCCTCTTTCTATTTTGGGTCCTCTAACTCACTCTCTAGACATGATTAGGGAGTGACATGCTCCTAATTTGCAGATCTACTGGGAACTACTATTAGCTCTCCCACTGATCCATTATCTTGGCTTGATGGTCCTCCTCTAGATGACTTTCATCTCCCATAGCCTTACATAAAGATAAATGCCACACGAGCTCCTATCCTGCCAGTAACTTTGTTTTATATCATCGCTTATCTCCTTTACATCATGCCTTGTTGGCCTCACCTCTCCTCTATCCCTAAATCTTATGAGGAGGCAAAGCTATTCCCCGAGTGGTCTATTGCCATGGATGACGAGATGGATGCACTTCACACTTGCCATACATGGTCCTTGGTTCCACCTCCTCCAGGGGTTTGATCGGTAGCATGTAAGTGGGTCTACATAGTTAAACATAACCCAGATGGCTCAGTTGCCCATTATAAAGTGTTAGGGAATGCCGGGTGTAATTTAAAATTTTGCAGTCCCGGGACGCAGTGGAAGAAGCATTACACTCGAAACACATTCCTTTCCCAAGGAACCATGCGAGAGAGAGAACACAAGGATGTGTTAGGGTTAGTACCTTTATTGCTTGTTAGGATGAAGGTGCCAAGTTGAAGACGCTCAAGTGCTCGTCCTCTACAAGTATCCACGCGTCAACTCCTTGATCGTTGCTCCCTTCCACGCTTGGTGCTAGCCTCGGGAAGAGAATCAAGCCTTTGTCACTCTCTTCAAATCTTGCGCCACCTCCAAGGTAGAAGCGCCAAGAAGAGATGAGGAGGAAGATGATGCTCCAAGTACTTCCTTTTTCTTCTTTGCTTGCGCCACCTCCAAGGTGCGCCTATGGCCAAGGAACGCTGAGGGCTTGTGGCAAGAAGACGCCACCAAGCACAAAGAATCCTTGCGCCAAAGAAGAGAGGAAGAAGAAGAAGAACTTGCTTGCGCCTTTGATGGAAGAAGGAGAGCTCCAAGCCCTCAAGTTGTCGCCCTTTGCTTTGCTCTTGCCTCTCTATTTGTGCTCACGTCTCCAAGCATTCATCATCATGAGAGGGCGACAATGAGTCCTATAAATAGGACTAGAGGCGGCAAGAGCAATGGCTAGGATCATGCCAAGTGGGCGGCTAGGATAAAGAAGTTTTGAGATAAGGAAAGTCTCAAAGACTTTACCATAAATCTCATTCAACCTATCCTAATTTGCCCAATGGCCATATCAGCCCAAGACATGCCTTAGAGGCATGCATTCCATCCAAGGAGAAGGGCTAGGCGCAACAAGCATGAAGAATTCGGCTAGGGTGGTTTCTTGGGAGAAATTAGGGTTTGAGGTAAGGTAAGTCTCCAAGACATTACCATATTCCTCACCCTACTATCCATATGCGCCCAAGAACTTCCCATAAAAGTTCTCAAGCCATATCAGCCCCAAGACTTGCCTTAGAGGCAAGTATTCCATCCAAGGAGCAAAGGGGGAGGCGCCTAATGCTTCCTTATGAAGCAACATGCGCCCACTTCACCCCATTATGCCCTTGGCGCCAATGGGGTATAATTCTTCCCCATTATACCCTTATTTGCTTATACTTCTTCATGATAACTAATTATTGGGCCTCATTGGATAATGAGCTAGCCCAAACTTCATGGCATGAGTTGATTAAGCCATTGGATCCAATCCAATGCAACCCTAATCCAAATGTGACCAATCTAGGTCAATTTCGGGTCAACCTGCCAAAAATGAAGTTTGGCTCCAATAACTTTCTTCCAACTCATCAGGCCCATTGGCGCTGATGAAATCTTCCAAATGGATCCAAGTTATCCAATAACTTGATCCAGAGGCTTCTGATTAAAGCAACGTCAAGAGTCTATTGCGTGTGACCCCGTAGGATCCATATGACGATGGCAATGATGTAAACATCATAAGTAGTGAGGGGTATCTAGCAACACATCACTACTACCCATGTCATAGGACTTAAGTCATTATGGCAATAACTCCTAACAAGCAACGAGGATTCCCATGCATTCTAGATCCCTTTGCCTGAACTGATATCCTTTCATTGGATTAGTCTCAAGTTTATTATCCAATGCATTGGTCATGACTTTAACTAGTGTGGCCACACATTCCTGTCATGCACCAATAAGGTGGGGCGCCCCGAGTGGATATCATGCTTCCTCTGAAGGAAGGGGCAAATCCTACTATTGGTCATCCATGTCTCTATATGACTTATGACATGCCCAATGACAGTCGTTTTAGTCCCCCAATTACGGAGAGACGTAAGACTGTATTAAAGCATACCCATCATCAAATCTAGACATGAATACCTCAAGTCTAAGGATCAATGCAAACCTCTTGCATGTGACATTGACTCGTTGACTAGACAAGTCAATCCTCACGGTGGATCACTCCAGTGCATCCAATGCACCTGTATGTCTGCGTTACTGTGCCCTGCACCTAACCAGCCCATACACCAGTCTCACATGTACCAAAGCTGTCCCATATCTGCTAAGGTACCTTGACTGGGGATAGCTTGTGAGAATGGATCCAATCCAAACTCCTGGGACATTATATATGCAATTCAATACATCAACGCAGGTAAAGCAATCTCCATAATAACGACCATGCCTTTATTGATTATATCAATTTCATTAATTCTATCAAAGTACATTCAAGCAATGCCTGACCATGTCCATACATTGGTCTGTAGGGCATATACACCAACAATCTCCCACTTGCACTAAGACCAAGGGCAACTGATGTTTAATCAGTCCCTTATGTCTCTAGTATGACTTATTTAGCTTCCGCTGCGCCAGAGGCTACGTCAGTGGGTTTTTCCAGATTGCTATCTGTGTTCATTTTAACTAGTTTGAATCATCATCCTTATCCATGATCTCCAAGATCAGATGATATTGCTGCAGTACATACTTGAATGCTAAGTTCCTTTACACATGCTTACGGCCCCAGTAAAAACTATACTGGACCATCAAGCACCAGGGACTAAATCAAGTTCAAATGAATGAAGCTGCTTCCTTAGCTGCCACAAGAAGCTGCAATGTACTCAGCCTTATTTGTAGAATTTGCCACTATGGTTTGCATAAAGCTCTTTCAGCCTACAACACCACATCAAGACAAGACCCAAATCCTAGCTGTGAACGATAGTCATTAGACTAGAACGAAGTGTCAGTGTACCCCTGTACACAAAGTTCTTCCTGTCTATCACAGACTAAAATTCAATCCTTTATACTTCCCAAGTACGAAGGGTTGCTTTCACAGCTATCTAGTGTATGAACACTAGGATTAGATTGAAACTTGCTGGCATTGCTCCAAGCATTTGCCATAGATGGTCTAGTGCACTCTGCACAAAACATGGTCTATCTTGTACCCAATGTACCGGGATTATAGACCCATGTCACTACTCTCCAGCTGTGTCATAGGACACAATATCCTCATGAGAGTCAGACCATATCTCTCTGGAAGGTATCAATATTTGGAATCATCCAATATAAATCTCTCCAGAAAATCTTGGATGAACATAGATTGACTAAAGGGCAATGACTTTCTTGGATCTCTGTCTATAGATCCTCATGCCTAGGATGTAGGCATCATTCCCTAGGTCATTCTTCTCGAAATACATTCCAAGCCTGTACTTCACCACGTGAAGAGCTGGGATGTCATTTCATGCGAGGAGATATCGTCAATCTATTAGAACAAGAAACATTATGATGCTCCCACTGATCTTCTTGTAAACACAGGATACTTGTATAATACCATACATATCTTTATGGTGACTGTATGAAAACATTTTGGCTATTTCCATCTAGACATCCTCTTCCAGACGTCCATTAAGAAAAGCAATTTTCATAACAACACGCTATAACAGAACATGCAATTATAACAAGTAGATACCTAATGGACTCAAACAAAGCTATCGGTGAAAATTTTCATCACTATCCACCCAGTGAACTTATCTGAAATTTCATTCACTAGCTTGTCATCATAGGTAACATTGTTACTTTCCATGTCTATCTTCCAAGAAGATCCAAATACAGCCTCTGGGTGTTACCCCTTTGGCGGCTCAATCAAGTCCCACACCTGATTAGCAGACATGGAGTCCATTACGGTTCTTATGACATTCAGCCATTTCTAGGAATCTAGTCCACTGACCGCTTCCATTTCCTCATAAGTCTTTAGGTTCATCCTAGATGAAAAATTCGTCATGCCCACAACCTGTGAGAGTATTTCGAATCCATTCAGACTCATGTGGTTCCTGTGTTACTTGAACCTCAGGTTGACTTTCAACCTGCATGTGTGATTCTACTCTCCATTTGTGTCTAACTGTATTGTGGTTGATTTTTGGACCTTGTCCTAATCAAATTTACTCCCACTAGCTTCTTTCAAATAGATATCTCCTAAAGAAAGACAGCAGTTTGAGCAACAAATATTTTTGTTCTCATCGGGATAGAAGCAGCACTTTCAGTGCCCCACAAGTACACACTATGGAGTGTTAGAACAGTTGCTTGCATGGCCTCTAAAGGAAGTAAATTTGCATGACTATTCAAAGGTGGAACCACATCCAATGTGTTCCCTTTTCTTTCTTTGAATTTCACCACACAGTTGTGGTGTTCCAAGTAAGCTGTGAGACAACCCCACACTCCTCAAGATAGTCATCAAATTCTTCACTTCCTACTTTGATCCAATCAAAGGGTTTTAATAGATTCTCCAATTCGATTCTATACTTCATTTCTTAACTTCTTGGATTTCTCCAAAGTTACGTGTTGGATATGACATATCCCAACTTAATGAAGTATACCACTTAGTGCTTGTCTCCATGGGTCTACACACATTGCTGTGCACTAGATCCAACAAGCATCTAACCTCTCTCTCCTTCCTAAATGAAGGTAGCATCTGCCATCTTGTCCATTAGACAAGGCTCACATATATCATAACCCTGAAAGGATAATAATCCCAATAGTCCATGGACTTTTGGATGTGACTTATGTCTTATGGCCCAAGAGACAATGCAAAGAGATGGTATTGATTGAATCATTGGACTTGATCTATTTAGTGTTATATACAGAACTATAAGCTATCCTCAATTGTACCACTACTATAGAACATTCCAGATTTAAGGAAATACCAATTTATTTCAAACTGAAAATCCATTCAAAATAATAGACATAATGTTCTAATACAAAAGCTAGTACATAATAGCAAAGTTCTAGTTGAAGACTTTGAAGGTAGTGAGATGACATCAACAGCAGCATCCAATGCTCCGTCCCTGACTCGAAAGTCGATCCCATCAAGCCTTATTGTCCTACTTCTTTTGAGCCCCTGCATATGAAAAACATATGTAAGCTCCTCATGCGGTACCCAGTACCCATGAATAAGAAGTAGACATAAAGACCTCAGTAACACAATACCTGAAGCAGATGGATAACATCCCTTCTTTTGTGCCATGCTCTTCCTGGGCCTTAATCCATCCTGAAATTTCCATGCATTCCCAGTCTTCCGAAGTTTTAGCTTCGAAGATACGGAACCATAGTCATTCTTGGATTCAAGCAAACACCCAGAAGATCCAACAACACTCTCTTGATTACTATTTGAAGTGCCCGGTGTGAAGAGACGTCGAAGATGTATGATCATATCATAAATCCCCATCTCATCACACTCAACCTGGACCTCAGGGGTCAAGCACCTCAAAATAAGAGCGGTGTAATGTTCACTATCCACACAATGTTCAAGATAGACATTCCACTCCCACTCTGTACAAAAATATATACAGGGCTGGGTTGGAGGTCTTTCAAGAAGATAGACCATATTCTCATGTTCTAGAAGTTTGGACAAAAGTCTGAACCATCTTGTCCAATTTGTTCCATCCAGTTTATTTTTAAGAAGTTTCAATCTAGGTTCAGGAGATGGAATCATCTACAATAAGCAAACAAGCAAAATAAGTACTATGATAAAGCATTTAACAAGGACTTTAAATTAAATGCTATACTCCCACTATTTCCTTAACAAGTTGATAACTCCCAAAACTCAACTTGGAAATATGTGAGTAGGATCCTAATTTCACACGAGGTCTCCGCGACTCACGAGGGTGAGTTGAGATGCACAGAGAGTCCCATGCTTCCTTAGGTAGGCATGCCAGCCAATTGTGCCGCGCACAATTCCTCTTAGTTAAGACAGACTAGGCGCCCTGTGTCCAGCGAGGGCTGGATACAACACAGGACCCTATCCTCTCAACAGCTGCCTCTAGTGATTCATCATGTCAGTGACATATGAAAAACTAGTCAAGTCTGGTCCTAACCGTTATGCCCAGGGCCAACGAATTTCCTTGCGAAGGCACGCCCAGGTTAAAATTGGACTGGGGAAATCATTGTCACCACACACCTCCTAAAGATAAGTGGGTGTGTCCCACGAGGGTGGGAAACAGTTCACAACACCACCGATCGATAGTTTGATGAGGGCTACGCGTTAGAAGGCTATTGACTTGATATTTTAATGAGAGTTTTGCATGTTGATTTTATTCTTTTCTAGCATGCAGTTTTCCTATGGTTATGGCAGCAAAGGAAAAACATCACAGGCATGCTATGGAGAGAATAATAAACCATCACAGGCATGCTATTTTGGTCGATATGGTCATAGCCCTTTTCATACATGTAACTTGTCACGAGCCATGTGACATGTTATCATGCATCCAAGGGTTGCGAGTCCCTTAAGCAGATCAGCCCATGCCAAAAGCCGAAAGCGTGTGTCCTTCCTTCAGCTGCAAGTCCATCACCATGCTTCCAAAGCTGGCGCCACTTCTGACTTCGATTGAAGAAGACTCCTTGTTGTCAAGATGAAGCCTTAACCTATCATATAATTCTACATCTATTCTAAACAAGATGAAAAATTATTTTACAACAAGATAGGGAGAGAACCACGCGCAGGTGGAAAGAGATTTTACAAGCATTCATCACAAGTGGAAACATGCTTCCACATCACAACACAGGAGGGCACTCGCTATGACCATATCAACCCAAACAAGTGGCGCATGTTAAATTTGAAAATCCGAGAAGATCAAATTTTAGTCCCTTATGCGCCAACTCCATCTAAACACTTTCTTAACCAATTTTGTGCTAAAATTTAGATCAAGTTTTAGGATGATTTCATAGACCCTATCGGCTGGCAGTTTTGTCAAATCAAGAGACCCGGCCAGTCCGAAGACACAATGCCCGTCCTACTTGACAAAACCACGTGCGCCTTTTGTCTTAAATCAACCATAAGCAAGATCCAAGTTTCGGCCACAAAATTGAGAAGAGAGGTTTGGATGAAAACGCTTTCTACGTGAAACGCGCATGGATAGAAAGAAAAATTTTCCAAAAATTTTTCACACAAGCAAACATACACCTTGTGTTTCTCGCAAGTAGCTCTGATACCACTGTTAGGGAATGCCGGGTGTAATTTAAAATTTTGCAGTCCCGGGACGCAGCGGAAGAAGCATTACACTCGAAACACATTCCTTTCCCAAGGAACCATGCGAGAGAGAGAACACAATGATGTGTTAGGGTTAGTACCTTTATTGCTTGTTAGGATGAAGGTGCCAAGTTGAAGACGCTCAAGTGCTCGTCCTCTACAAGTATCCACGCGTCGACTCCTTGATCGTTGCTCCCTTCCACGCTTGGTGCTAGCCTCGGGAAGAGAATCAAGCCTTTGTCACTCTCTTCAAATCTTGCGCCACCTCCAAGGTAGAAGCGCCAAGAAGAGATGAGGAGGAAGATGATGCGCCAAGTACTTCCTTTTTCTTCTTTGCTTGCGCCACCTCCAAGGTGCGCCTATGGCCAAGGAACGCTGAGGGCTTGTGGCAAGAAGACGCCACCAAGCACAAAGAATCCTTGCGCCAAAGAAGAGAGGAAGAAGAAGAAGAACTTGCTTGCGCCTTTGATGGAAGAAGGAGAGCTCCAAGCCCTCAAGTTGTCTCCCTTTGCTTTGCTCTTGCCTCTCTATTTGTGCTCACGTCTCCAAGCATTCATCATCATGAGAGGGCGACAATGAGTCCTATAAATAGGACTAGAGGCGGCAAGAGCAATGGCTAGGATCATGCCAAGTGGGCGGCTAGGATAAAGAAGTTTTGAGATAAGGAAAGTCTCAAAGACTTTACCATAAATCTCATTCAACCTATCCTAATTTGCCCAATGGCCATATCAGCCCAAGACATGCCTTAGAGGCATGCATTCCATCCAAGGAGAAGGGCTAGGCGCAACAAGCATGAAGAATTCGGCTAGGGTGGTTTCTTGGGAGAAATTAGGGTTTGAGGTAAGGTAAGTCTCCAAGACATTACCATATTCCTCACCCTACTATCCATATGCGCCCAAGAACTTCCCATAAAAGTTCTCAAGCCATATCAGCCCCAAGACTTGCCTTAGAGGCAAGTATTCCATCCAAGGAGCAAAGGGGGAGGCGCCTAATGCTTCCTTATGAAGCAACATGCGCCCACTTCACCCCATTATGCCCTTGGCGCCAATGGGGTATAATTCTTCCCCATTATACCCTTATTTGCTTATACTTCTTCATGATAACTAATTATTGGGCCTCATTGGATAATGAGCTAGCCCAAACTTCATGGCATGAGTTGATTAAGCCATTGGATCCAATCCAATGCAACCCTAATCCAAATGTGACCAATCTAGGTCAATTTCGGGTCAACCTGCCAAAAATGAAGTTTGGCTCCAATAACTTTCTTCCAACTCATCAGGCCCATTGGCGCTGATGAAATCTTCCAAATGGATCCAAGTTATCCAATAACTTGATCCAGAGGCTTCTGATTAAAGCAACGTCAAGAGTCTATTGCGTGTGACCCCGTAGGATCCATATGACGATGGCAATGATGTAAACATCATAAGTAGTGAGGGGTATCTAGCAACACATCACTACTACCCATGTCATAGGACTTAAGTCATTATGGCAATAACTCCTAACAAGCAACGAGGATTCCCATGCATTCTAGATCCCTTTGCCTGAACTGATATCCTTTCATTGGATTAGTCTCAAGTTTATTATCCAATGCATTGGTCATGACTTTAACTAGTGTGGCCACACATTCCTGTCATGCACCAATAAGGTGGGGCGCCCCGAGTGGATATCATGCTTCCTCTGAAGGAAGGGGTGTAACATCCCTCAGAATCACACCCCACACGCATACAAGTAAAATACGGGGTTTCAAAAATTTTTTACTCTTCCATTAAAACACAAGAAGAAAGCGGCATCGAAGGACATTACTACGGAACAGAAAACCGCACAGAACTGAATAGGATCGATTACTAGGAAATAGAAATCCGGAAATCCAGAAAAAATCCGGCAGCAAGTATTCTAAACTACTGCTGCACAGACACACATATCTTGTAACAACAACAAACGTCCACACTACACATATGTGGAATTTCAGAAATATACAGAACTGATTATTCAGATACTAAAATAAACAACACAAATTCGGTTACACATCTCAAATCGGACATTTCAAAATAAGAACCAATTCAATAAAAGAATCCAAGACTTGTATCCAATAATTTAAACGAAACAACTATAATATAATATCCTGAAAACAGGCATAAGCCCTCAGGAGATAAAACATGTCATATAGGTCATAATAAATTAGGCACGCAGGCCTGATAAATCTTTAGAAGACTATTCTTAGAAATGACATCAAACATTAGCGTCATATTAGCTGTAGCAATTACTGTCTTGATGTCTCACCTGAAAACATTTAAACAACGGAGGTGAGCTAAAAAGCTCAGTGAGTAAAAGATACTAAAAGTCATCCATAGTACACATCAAAAATATCATACTTAAGTTGAAATTCTTTTTATTTAACAGATAAGATAAATCAACTTAACATGCATGCTCATATCAGAAACAAACACAATCAAATACAGATACTTGTAACAATAGGCATCAAACAGGTAGGATATGAATATACCAACCCATACCAACTAACCACACCGCCTAATACATCTAAATACAGATCGAAACAGAACTACAGAAATCAGAACTGACAGACAGAAAATCAGAATTTTCAGAGTCCAAACGGATAGTCTACATCAGGAACAGAAAGGCCACAGAAGGCCTGATGACCACAGAAGGTCTGACCCCACCTCTGCCGAGGACGAGACAATGCATGCATATCAGAAACAGAATGGTAGAGGAGATATCAGTGGGTGGCCCCCGTCTTGTCAGGACGTGGCACTCTGGTCTCCAATACCCAGAACAGAATGGTAGAGGAGGTATCAGTGGGTGGCCCCGTCTTGTTAGGACGTGGCACTCTGGCCTCCAAAACCCAGAACTGAATGGTAGAGGAGGTATCAGTGGGTGGCCCCCGTCTTGTTAGGACGTGGCACTCTGGCCTCCAAAACCCAGAACTGAATGGTAGAGGAGGTATCAGTGGGTGGCCCCCGTCTTGTTAGGACGTGGCACTCTGGCCTCCAAAACCCAGAACTGAATGGTAGAGGAGGTATCAGTGGGTGGCCCCCGTCTTGTTAGGACGTGGCACTCTGGCCTCCAAAACCCAGAACTGAATGGTAGAGGAGGTATCAGTAGGTGGCCCCCGTCTTGTTAGGACGTGGCACTCTGGCCTCCAATACCCAGAACAGAAATAGTGTCTCAAGGGTCGTAGTAGACTATCAGCACCATTACAGCGCCACAGAAGGAGGGTAAGGACACGGAAGAGTGCTACACTAGGGCATAATTTTATAGAACAGATTATACTGAAACGGAGAAGTAGGATCAACCACTACTTAATTCTTACATTATGCCCAAAGTCTAACAAACCAGAAAATGACACCACCCTAATATCCAGTCCTTAAACACAGAACAGAATTTATATGAGTGAATTCCTTACAACTAACCTTAATTCATGTCAAACCATTCTATGTTCTCACAAATGTTTTAACACATTCAAGGTTTTCAGAAACTTCACAACATATAAACAGAACAGGAAATATCCACATAACAAACAATTAAATACAGAACAGAAATTATTCATATAACAAACATTTAAACACAGAACAGAAATTATTCATGAAATAATCTCCTCAAAATTTCTAAAACCGTGAGCTATAAAATTACTGTAAGGGGCGCCACTTTCAGAACCTTAACGGAACGCACAAATTTCATGTAAATAATTTCAGTCCCCCACTACAGATAATTTTAATTACACGCTCGTGAAGAAAATTGACCAAAGCCCCAAAATTGGCTCGAACTATATTTTCGAAAATTCCTAAGTTCTTAGTTAAATCCCCAATTTTGTTTTCTCTAAAATTTCTCATCAAACAAATAAATTTTAGAAGAACTACAGACCACAATTTAAGAGGTTAAACCATACAACGTAAATTTTTCTCACAAAGGAATATTCGTCTAACCAAAACATAGCAGATTTATATTGTCAGTTTGCAAAATATATTTTTAGTCCAATTTCGAACCAAAGCTAGTCAATATTGTATTCAAAATGAAGCTCTCTGAATCTAGTTTCCAATAAAACTGGTTTCACAGGATTTCGAATTGTAGGCAGGAAGATATAAGGGTTCGAACATAGGAAGGTCAGAATTTCAGATTTCAAGAAAACAGATTCATATATCAGACTTGCGACATTTATTTCAGATCCAATAACTAATCGAAAATAGGCGTTATGGGAGTCAAAATAAAGCTCTTCGAGCCTACGGTCTAATAAAACTGATTTGACAAGATTTCGAGCTATACCTAGGGAGATATGATGGTTCGAACACATAAAGGTCGAAATCCAGAATTTCAGAAAACTGATTTTGTACCGCTGGATTGCAATACAGATTGAAATACGAATACCGCTCGGATATGGTCGATATCATATTCAAATTAAAGCCAAACATATCTAGTTTCATACAAAATTTATCTCGTGCGATTTGGATCTATAGGCCATGAGATATTGGGGTTATAGTACACAAAGGTCAGATTAACGAATGCAGATTTCAGCAGAACAGGATTTTAAAACCCTATAATTATTTGAATTCAACCCCATACGAATAATCATGGCAAATAACGAATTTTAATTCGGATTAGACTCCTTAGGATCGAATTACTCACCAGAAAAAATCGCCCACAGAGAAAACGCCAAAACAGGGGATCAGGGGTCTCCAGAAAGTTCGTCCACCACCAGTCTGCCACCACCAGCGTCAGAAATTTTGCAGGAGGCGCCAAGCACAGTGAGGGGCGACAACACAAGCGGCTAGGGCAAGAAACAAACCAAAAATCGTGAGGGAGAGGAGCTCTCACGAATTTTCCCCCCTTTTTTTTTTTATTTCTTTCCACCCCAAACGGGTCCAAGATCCAATAACCCAATTAACTTAAGTGGAAATCGGCTTTAATGGGCTTACCTGGGCTTAACCACCATGCGCTACTCCCAATAACACAGAAATATGCGCCACCATGGTGGAAGAATTCCAGGAGCAAATAGTCAAGGTTGAGGGTTCGAAGCCCCAACAAAAATAATTATTTTTGCCCTGTAGGGAAAAAGTCCTACAATTAGGCAAAAATCCCAAAATTTTAACCGATAAAAATACATAAACTGAATTTCTAACCTTAAATCATAATTCAGAAATTCAAGGGCGTTACAAGGGGCAAATCCTACTATTGGTCATCCATGTCTCTATATGACTTATGACATGCCCAATGACAGTCGTTTTAGTCCCCCAATTACGGAGAGACGTAAGACTGTATTAAAGCATACCCATCATCAAATCTAGACATGAATACCTCAAGTCTAAGGATCAATGCAAACCTCTTGCATGTGACATTGACTCGTTGACTAGACAAGTCAATCCTCACGGTGGATCACTCCAGTGCATCCAATGCACCTGTATGTCTGCGTTACTGTGCCCTGCACCTAACCAGCCCATACACCAGTCTCACATGTACCAAAGCTGTCCCATATCTGCTAAGGTACCTTGACTGGGGATAGCTTGTGAGAATGGATCCAATCCAAACTCCTGGGACATTATATATGCAATTCAATACATCAACGCAGGTAAAGCAATCTCCATAATAACGACCATGCCTTTATTGATTATATCAATTTCATTAATTCTATCAAAGTACATTCAAGCAATGCCTGACCATGTCCATACATTGGTCTGTAGGGCATATACACCAACATAAAGCACACGTTGTAGCAAAAGGATTTACCAAAACTTTTGGTATTAATTACTTTGAGACCTTTTCTCTTGTGGCTCATCTCAACATTGTTCAAGTTCTTTTTTTCTTAGCAACTAATCTTGATTGACAGCTGTATCAGATGGATGTTTGCAATGCCTTTTTATATGTGATCTTATTGAGGATGTCTATATGGAATAACCTCCTTGTATCTCGCTCAGGGGAAGTTGGTTTGCAAATTGTATAAAGCGATTTATGGTTTGAAACAAAGTCCATGGGCCTGGTTCCAAAAATTCTGATACATCATAGCATCAACAGCAAAGCTGGTCATTCTATCTTTATTCGACATTCTGATGAAGGTTTGGTAATACTTGCAGTATATATAGATGATATACTTTTAACTGACAGTGGAGCTATAATGGAGACAAAGACTTACTTGCATTATAAGTTTGCACTTAAAGATCTAGGTGATGGAACACAAAGCTCAAACGTGGGACCACGAAGGTCACAGCGGGTTCGAACCAAACCCGTTCGCTTTAGAGAATGAATAACTTCAATTCAGGATGCAGCCACGTGTCCTTTTCTGGTGCTTCCAAGAGCCTTAAAAGCTATGAAGGCAAAGTTTAGGGCAGACTCGTTGAAGAAAAAAAGTAATTTCTGTTGTTTGGCGAATTCAACTAGGGGACGAATGGAAAACTGCATTCAAAATCACTGATGGGTTATATGAATGGCTTGTTATGCCATTTGGCTTGTCTAATGCCCCATCCACTTTTATGCAAGTTATGACACAAGTCCTTCATCCATTCATTGGAAAGTTCCTTGTTGTATATTTTGATTATATCCTTATATACAGCAAGGAGAGGCAAGAGCATTTGGAGCACCTTCGTTAGACCATGGAAGTTCTGCAAACCTCAAGATTATACATGAATAAGAAAAAGTGTTCATTTATGTCTGATCATGTCTTATTCTTAGGTTTCATTGTCTCTTCTGAAGGTCTCAAGCCTGACCCTGACAAGGTCCGGACTATTACAGAATGGCCTCGCCCATCGTCGATATGAGAGGTGCGAAGTTTTCATGGGCTTGCAACATTTTATCGCAAGTTCATATGTAACTTCAGCAAGATAATGGCCCCAATTACTAAATGCCTTAAGAAAAGTGAGTTTCAGTGGGCTAAGGAGGCCGAAAAAGCCTTTTGTTTCATTAAGGAACGAATGACCACTGCTCCGGTACTTTGTTTACCTGATTTCTCTAAGGCTTTTGAGGTCATGTGTGATGCGTCAGGAGTAGGGATTGGGGGAATACTGAGTCAGGAGGGGCACCCGGTAGCATTCTTTAGTGAGAAACTAAACGAAGCAAGACAACATTATTCAACCTATGATAAAGAATTTTACGCCATTGTGCGGTCATTGAGACATTGGCGGCATTATTTGCTACATCAGGAGTTTGTCTTGTTTAGTGATCATCAAGCCTTGTCTTATCTTAGCTCTCAAAGGAAACTTAATTCAAGGCATGCTAAATGGGTGGAGTACTCGCAACAATTTTCTTTTGTTCTTCAACACAAGAAGGGAAAAGAAAATGTTGTCGCTAATGCTTTGAGTCGAGCTCACACGTTGCTGCACACACTTAAGGTAGAGGTCATCAGATTCGAGCAACTCAAGCAAGCATATAATGATTGTCCAGATTTTTCTGACATTGTGAGGAATATAAATGATGGTCATGCTGTTGATCCTGAATATGCCCTGAAAGATGAATTTTTGTATTTTGGCACTCGACTTTGTATCCCAAGAACCTCAGTTAGGGATTTTCTGATTTGGGAGCTTCATGCTGGTGGTGCTGCCAGTCACCATGGTCGTGACCGGACGAACTATCTTGTGGCCGATAGATTTTTTTGGCCTAGGCTAGCTAAAGATGTTGCCCGTGTTGTTCGTCATTGTGGTACGTGTCAGTCTAGTAAAACCTGTAGGAAGAATACAAGCCTTTACCAGCCTTTACCTGTCCCTTTAGCCCCTTGGCAAGATATTAGTATGGATTTTGTACTTGGGCTACCTCGTACTCACACGCGACATGATTCCATTTTTGTGGTTGTAGATCGCTTTTCAAAAATGGCTCATTTCCTACCTTGTCAAAAAACAGCAGATGCTTCTCACATTGCATCTATTTTCTTTAAAGAGGTAGTTCGATTGCATGGACTACCCAAGACCATTACCTCAGATCGAGATACTCGATTCATGAGTCATTTTTGGAGGTCGTTGTGGGCACTATTAGGGACAAAGCTAAGATTTTCTTCGGCATACCATCCGCAGACGGATGGTCAAACTGAGGTAGTTAATAGGAGTCTAGGTAACTTACTAAGATGTCTTGTGCGGGACCATGTGGTTGATTGGGAAGAGATTTTGCCACTGGCTGAATTTGCATTCAATAGTGCTGTCAATAAAACAACTGGTCTTAGTCCTTTCCAAATTGCTCTAGGTTCCCAACCTAACAAGCCTATTGACCTCTTGTCATCCATTGCCCCATCTCATATGCCATCTTCTGCTGAGGCTTTTGCACAACATATCCATGATCTACATTCTGGAATTCAGCATAAAATCTCTATTAGCAATGTGGTATATAAAGAACTTGCCAATAGACATCGTAGGCCACAATCATTTTGTGAGGGAGATAAAGTAATGGTGAGGGTAAGAGCGGAGAGATTACCACCCGGATCCAATAAGAAATTACATGCTCGGAGCATAGGGCCATATACTGTTAAGTATAAAATTGGAGACAATGCATATATAATTGATCTACCTCCAGATTTGAGAATCAGTACTACATTTAATATTGAGGACCTGTCATTATACCATGAGCCATTGCAAATAGAGCTTACTGATTTCCCTTCAGAGAATCAGCCACTATCTCATTTGATTGAGTTAGAAAAGAATGTGGATTCGGCAATAGAGGAACAAACTCTAGTTCTTTCATAACAAGAAAGCAATGTGAATTCTACTACAGAAGAACAAGTTCCACATTCATTAGAAGCCAGAAACATTAATTCACCAGGAGTGAATTCCTCTAACCTGGGAGGAATGATGGAACACAAAGCTCAAACGTGGGACGACGAAGGTCACAGCGGGTTCGAACCAAACCCGTTCGCTTTAGAGAATGAATAACTTCAATTCAAGATGCAGCCACGTGTCCATTTCTAGTGCATCCAAGAGCCTTAAAAGCTATGAAGGCAAAGTTTAGGGCATACTCGTTGAAGAAAAAAAGTAATTTCTATTGTTTGGCAAAATTTGGGCGATTCTTCATCTCTGCCAAATTGTTCTTGAGGCTGGCCGTGAGGGCTACATACTATTCCAGCGGACTCGCCTCTCCGCCTGCTTTCACCGATTGGATGTTCTGAGCTACGTTCTTTTCCTTTCAACGTGGATCAGCCAACTGAATTTCTTCCTGTTGAAGACGCTAAATATTTACAGGTTCTGATGCTTCGTTATTCATCTTCTCTTCTCAGAAAGATTTTCTGTACAATCTTTGTGATCTCCTGCTGAAGTATCCGCATACCTTTCATTCTTTATTGTCCGATGAATTTGGTAAATCTAGAATGAAGATACATAGTTACGCAATGGCATTTTTTTTCTACTAAGAAATTAGTCTACCAGAAATCTGTGACAAATGGTTTTGATGTGTTTCATTCAAAGATTTGCATCTATCTGTATTCTGCTATGAATTAAAGATTTGAAGAATGAATTGTTAGCAATTTGTCGATTAAGGATTATGCAGATCAAGCCCTAAGTGATATGTTGTAAAACTTCATCTGTAACCTTGATTTTCTTATTCAAGAATTTGTAGTGTGAATTGTTTGAAGGACTGGTGTAAGATCCAAGAATCTTAATTCCTTGTAAGTACTATTCTTGATTTAAATAAAATCCTTGGCTGTGATATTTTTCTATGTTTTGATTTTGTAAACTCTAGGATGGGGGAGAGTTTTATCCCTAAAAACCTTTAGGGGTTATTTATAAATTAGTGGCAATGGGTTAGTGAATATTAATTTAAGCCTTACCGGATTTTGACTCTTGTAACTAATTAACTAGAGCTTATTGGATGTTAATTTAATCCTTATTGGATTTTCACTTAAGGGAATAATTAGCTATGGGTTATTGGGTTTGCACTTAAATTAAATGATATTGGGTTTAAAATTTGAATTAGTGGATTAATTCATAAACCCTATTTTGGTACTTGGGGCGAAAAGAAAAAAAAAACCCTAGGGGCGGCGGTTTGAAGGCTTGGGCGATTCCTTGGAGGCTTGGACGAAATTCTTCTTCTTCTTTTTTCCCTTGGCCGGCGTTCCTTGGTGCTTGGTGGCGTTTTCTCTTCCTTTGGTGGCGTCTACCTAAGAACATTGGTGGAACTTTAAGACCCTTAGACGAGTTTTGTGGAGAGAATTTCACCTTGGTGTTCACGGTTCAAGATAAGAGGTGAGTGGGGTGTCTTATTCGAATTATATCCATTTGGTTGTGCTAGATGATAAGTTTGATTGCTTGGAAATTTCACCATGCTAAGAACCGAAACTCAAGGTGTATCTATCATGACAACCGAAACTTTACAACATGAAATTTAAGATATTTCTTATATGGAATTTAGGTAGCTTAAAATCGGTGATTCTTGAGCATGAAATTCTTATTAACTAGGGTTTAAATTTTAAGTGGATAATATGCTAGTAATTGTAGAAACCGTGGGCTATATGTGGTATTATGTAAAATAGATTGTAAGAACAGCATGTTTATATATCTATGGCCATGTATTCTTGATTGAGAAACTTGGGTGATAACTTAGCAAGGTTATACTGAACCGATCAACATGAAACCTAAGGACTCTACACTACATTATGTGGTTGATCAGCATGAAACCTAAGGACTCTACACTACATTATGTGGTTATGTGGTTTCGAATTTTATGTGTTGTGGTCTGTGTACCCGTTATGGGATGGATAGGACTAAGGCTAAGTGTAACTGTGTACTCAAGGGGATAGTCTATATGTGATATGTTAGGGGTTAGAGATTTCAGCCCTGTGTATTGTGATATGTGAGGGGTTGATGTTTCAGCCCTGCCTGTTGTGATATTGTGGTGGAAGTGACTATCCTAGAGTCTGGTCGACACTTAGGAGTCCACTTTTGTGAAATAAGATATAAGGTGTGTCTAGTGGTTGTTCAGGTAAAGAACCCTTTGGGAGAACGAGTGATTGATGCAAAGTGCCATGTCTTGGTCGGACAGGGGCCACCCATTGATTTCATCACTCTTAGACTTTTAGATTCTTGTGTTATGGGGTGGTGTAGATCAAGGTATCACATCTTGACCGGATGGGGATCACCTCTTGAGTCTACACACCGTCCATGTTTGTGTTGCATGCGATTTGCAGGCTTCTCCCAGTGCTTAGGCCAGAGCCGGGTTGGACCCTAGGGGTCACTCTTGATTTATGCTGGACAACTAAGTGGTTGGTGTGTTTAGTTGGTTTAGAGTATGGCTCTAGATCCTTGGTTACTCTGTGGTGACAATTGCGTGATGCCTTAGCAGTGTTCATCTGATTGTTTATATGATTTCCTTTCTTTGCTTTTGTTATATGTTGGCATGATGTTCTGTTAAAGGTTTTTAAAATAATCTGCATGTATCTTTAAGTGTATATTATGGATGGTCGATTAAAACTATCCACTCACTGGGCTGTGTAGCTCACCCCTTACTGTTTACAGGTGTAGAGCAGGAGCCCACTGCCTGAGTTAGTGTTTGATATGGATATTGTGATTTTCCCTACAACTATGCTGGTTTGATGTACAAGATTTTTGTGCTTAGTTAACTGGGGCCGGTTATGGCCAAACTTTGTGAACTCGTGTCGCCGGTTATGGCACTTTTGAGATTTTGATTTTTGTGTCACCGAGGGCTTGGGCCTGGTTTCGGTGTTTGATATCATTAACGTTAGTACTATGAATTTATAGAATCGATATGGTGGCTTTGCTTCGAATTTCGAGTCGAATTGTATTTGCGATCAGATTTGATATAAATGTGAACTTGCATATGTCTAGTGCAAGTATTGCCTGGTGGCAGGTACCCTTATGTGATTTATGGATTTTACGGATTTTATATGGCTTTGATATACTGTTGCCTTGCATATGTCTAGTGCAAGGATTGCGTGGTGGCAGGTACATTTGTGAAATTATGTTTCGTGGAGATTCTATGGATGGATTCTCGAAAATTTTTTTCATCGGACCTTTCCTGAACTTGGTTTTACTTAGCGTGTGCATCGATCCTGTGTGATAACATCCTGTTCCTCTATGACTTGTGTTGCTTGTTTGGGGTTAAGATAACGGGATGTGACAACTGGTACTGATTTCCACCTCTTAATAAACTTGGTTGATCTCTTTTTACATTGTCAACAATTCTACTTGATAGTATTCCTTTGCTCCTCATGATAATGGATTAGTGGATCTTCCAGATAATGAGTGACTATATATGAGTTTTTCCTTTTAGCTGATGTTGCAGCAGACTTGCTACTGCCTTGCTTTGTGAGATTTGCGAATGCTGATTACATTTTCAAATAACATGGGTACAAATGCAATTGACCCTCAATTTTGTCTTCTTCCATAATAACTCTAAATAGAATAGCAGGTCTATAAATCCAGACTCCATTCATATACCAAATTGTTCTTCTCTATTCAACTGAGTATTTAATCCTTCCACCTTCTCCATCACTAGGCAAGCCTAACTATTTTTTGTGGATTGAAGTTGCATATAAGGGAACACAAGTGTATCTCTTGTAAATGAAATATGCTCTTGATCTTCTTGAAGAAACTAGAATGATTGAGTGTAAATTTGCCGACACACCTTCAATACCCAATCAGAAATATTCTCGTGAAATGGACTCTGATCCTGTGGATGTAACTAGTTATTGTTGACTTATTGGAAAGCTGATTTATTTGACTGAAATGAGGCCCGATATTTCTCATTGTGTTAGGATCGTTAGTCAATTCATGGATAAGCCAAGGAAAGCATATTGGGAAGCTGTATTAAGAATACTTTAATGCATCAAAGGAGCCCTGGGAAGGGTCTTTTGTATAAGAAAAATTTGCATTTTAGAATTGAAGCCATGTAGATGCGGACTATGCCGGTGATAATAAACATTTAATAATTGGGTACTGCACTTATGTTGAGGGCAATTTAGTTACTTGGAAGTGCAAGAAATAAAATGTTGTTTCAAGATCTAGTTGTTAAGCTGAATACAAGGTAATGATACATACAACTTGTGAGATAACATGGCTCAGGAATCTATTAATTGACTTTGGAATCAAGTGTGAAGAATTGATGCCTATGTTATGTGACAATCAAGCTACGATCTTTATTATGAACAATTCAGTTTTCTATGAGAGGACAAAGCATATTGAGGTGAATTGCCATTTTATTCAAGATGCAGTCTCCAACAAACTCATACATCTTCCTCACATCAAGTCTGAAGAGGAGTTAGCCGACATTTTTGCAAAATCTTTAGGACCATCTAAGTTTTTCACTTTATGTAACAAACTGAGTATGACCAATATTCATGCTCTTGCTTGAGGGGGAGTGCTAGAAGTGGATTGGGTATGAGATCCAATACACTATTTAACCCATTAGGGTTATGGAGCTTGTTAAATAGAGGTGTGGGGTTTTACTGTATAAGAACTTTTGAAAGGGAATAGTGCTAACTTAACACTTGGAAAAAGGGCTTTTGAAATTAGTGCTTTGACATAAAGTTCTTTTGACTTTATGTTTATATAAAAGTACTTTAACTGTAAGGTTCTTTTTGAACTAAAAGACCTTTGGCAATGCATTCTAAAAAAATTCATTATCTATTAGTGATGCCACCCACCTGGTAAGATAACTGGCGATTAACTTACAACCTAAGGCAAGTGACATTAAATATGAAGTTCTTAACCCAGGTTAGTTATGGTAAGCTTGTTATGCCTTAAATATCAGTTGCTTCCAATGAAAGATCAAATTCTGGTGTTACAATTGAATTCACTATCCTTTCATTAATTCATTGTGTATCATGCTTACTAGTGGTGAATGGTATTAATGACTGAACATGATCCTTTACTGGAACGTTCTGTTGGACTTTAAGGAACAAGTCAGAGCAACTGCTTTTGATACTTAAAAATAAAAAAGATTGACAAAGTTGGTTGTGCCTAAAGCTGTGATAAGACAAAAATATTTAGTTAAACATGCATGTATGTGCAATTTTATTGGTGTTTGAGCTTTCTTCATGTAATATATTTATTTTCCAGGACTGCAATTGTCGTATTTAGCTGTTCTACGGAATAGTAATAGGTCAGAGATTCAATATCGGAGACGTAATAAATTTTCTGTCTCAAGTTTCACTTGGAATGTGAGTATATAGATTTACTGACTATAAATACAAAAAGACAACAAATACAATGTGGTGGATATGAGCTTCTCTATTTTGCAGCTTGGCCTTAGGCCTAGCTTTTGGAATACTGTCTATTTTATGGCTAGGTTTCATTTTCAATGACATAGTTATAGAGATCACATTGACTCTTGCTGTCAGCTATATTGCCTTCTTCACTGTAAGTGTGCACATCATTATAATTTTGTCTATGTTAAATTTTCTTTTCCATGACATTCCATAAAAATATAAATTCTCAACTCTTCTTGAGAAATTGGTTATGCATGTAAGTGACGAATTCTGTTTAGAGTGTGCATATCTTTAACCACCATTTTATATGTCTAGTCTACCTCAATTGATATTGCCTTCTTCACTGTAAGTTTGCACATCAATATAATTTTGTCTATGTTAAATTTCTTTTCCATGACATTCCATAAAAATATAAATTCTCAACTCTTCTTGAGCAATTGGTTATGCATGTAAGTGACGAATTCTGTTTAGAGTGTGCATATCTTTAACCACCATTTTATATGTTTAGTCTACCTCAATTGATATGCAAGAACCTTGAGTGGATACCTGTGAGTATGTTAGGATTCAAAGATGAATCCTCCCTCAAACCGTCACCGGCGAGATATCGTGTGAAGCACGCCCTAACAATAAGATACTAGACACTCAATGACCTAACCCTAAACTCAGGACCCTTATTTATAATACTATCGTACTTAGCGGGCCGGGTATAACATACTAACCCGGATCTGCTTTATTACATATCCACTACTATTATTGGGTCCGTAACAGATCCTCCCTCCCTAAAGAAGCCTTGTCCTCAAGGCTGCTCAAAATTTTTTTAAGAAAACTATAGCTTGTGCCTCCTCCAGGGTCCCAAGTTGCTCGAGCTTCTCCGTCTAGTTCCTCCTTAGCAGGGTCTTTCTCTTCATCTTCTGCTAGGATCATGAGTCTCAAGCCTTTGTTTGTGCAGTGATGCATTGCATAATAAGGCTGATTCCATCCAAAACATAATCCTATTTCTTGTTTGGATTTCAAATCTTGGTATGAAAGATATCCACCTCTTCGGGTCTCATTGGATGCTTGATTTCCCTTTGAAGCTTTACGAATGATTTCCTCGCTAATGGGTGGTTGAGATTGGCTGTCCACAATAATACTGGTCTTGAGCGAAGCCATGCCTCCTAACTTATCTTCCACATTAGTTCTAGCTTCTCCTAGATTATGCCACTCTGTTCTGGTTGTTGTCGATTGTAAAAATATATCTGATGTATGCACGGACATACCAGTCCTTTCTCCTGCTGTTACTGTGGCGGGCCGACTGTGCTCTCGTAGAAGTGGGGGGAAAGGATCAATGTTCCTCTCCACCGTTTTTCCTTTCATGAATATGGCAAACATTTCCTTCAACTCGCGCATGTCTTCCTTTAATATTCTTTCATCCTCTTCGACTGCTTGCAGCCCCTCTTCATTCGCCGCCTATTCGTCCTTGCGCTTCTCCTCCATCGCTATAATCTCGGCTACACTTTTCTCTAATGCTTCTAACCTTTCTCAAATCGAGTGGATGTCATGGTGAATCACAGCCAATGCCTGCAGATGAATCGATCCTTCAATGTCCCCTCACAGGTAACTAGAACAGCGTGCTTTTTTTAAAAAAAATCTCTCTGCTTTTTTTTTCTCTCTTTTTTTTTCTCAAACCTAAGCTATAGCCCACGTCCGCACGCACAGGCTTCACCGACAGCCGCTCCCGTCGCTGGCTAGGGTTCCGATGGAGGAAGCAGTGGACTTTATCTTCGCCAGTCAACCGCTCCCGTCGCCAGCTAGGGTTCCGGGAGAAGAGGCTGCTCTCAAAGTCCGTCGGGGTTACTCACGACAAGGAAGAGCTGTCGTTGCCTAGATCTTCCGCCGAAGGCGCGCTACAGTACTGATACTACAGCACTCACGCTACAATACCGTTGCTACAGTATTCACGCTACAGTACTTTCACCGAAACCCTAACGTGCTACAGTACTTGTCGCACGCACTGGAATCTTTCCGGGATAAGAACTTTGTTGCCTGCTGAACTTCTTTTGCCCTAGGTTTTCTTTAATGGCTTGATCAACGATAATAGACCTGCCGTTCAGATCTACTATCGACAACGGAATTTCTTCCGCCTTTATCATTCACCGGACCACCGGTTCCCCGGCGATCGATCCGGCAGGTCGGACCACTGTTAGGATTCAAAGATGAATCCTCCCTCAAACCGTCACCGGCGAGATATCGTGCGAAGAACGCCCTAACAATAAGATGCTAGACACTCAATAACCTAACCCTAAACTCAGGACCCTTATTTATAATACTATCGTACTTAGCAGGCCGGGTATAACATACTAACCCGGATCCGCTTTATTACATATCCACTACTATTATTGGGTCCGTAATAGAGTACATAAAAAACATCTAAACTAATGATCCAAGTCATTCCCAGTTATATAAATGTGTATACCAGGATATAAATGTGTATACCATCCAAAGTATCGGACAGTATAGCCGCTCTGAGCTGGGAAAGAAGAAGAAGAAGAAAAAGAAGAGCCGCTCTCTGTATGCATTGAACTATTAATACATCAAGCAAATCTGTATGTATTGAACTATTAATACATCAAGCAAAACAGATGCATCAGCCTGAAGAAAGAAGAAGAAGAAAAAGAAGAGCCGCTCTCTGTATGTATTGAACTATTAATACATCAAGCAAAACAAATGCATCGGCCACAAGAAAGAAGAAGAAATAAGTAGAAGAGGCGGCTAGCTGTGTGCATAGGTGCATGCATGTAGAGAGCCTCTTTTTTCTTTTTTTCTTGCTTGCTTGCTTTCTTTCTTCTTCTTTTCCACTGTTCTCTCGACATGTCTATTATAGACCGGTAGATACCAATTCGAGCCTGGGCCAACATCTCGAACAGAGTATTAAGTATTATGAGTGCTGATTAGGAAAAGATATGAAAGATATTTAAATAGTTCATTTTATTTTTAATAATAAGATTAATTTAACAATCATGAAGAAACACGAGGTGTTTTTTTTCAATATTAGATGGTTATATCACTTCCTCACTTCTCATAATGACCATGCGTACATTTTTTTTTTTTGTGTAATCTACATGATTGGTGTTTCCATTTTGATATGAAACCCATGATTAAAATAGTTGAATCTAGCTAAGTTTTTTTGGCCCAAGAGTTTTATACAATTACTGTCAATGAATTCCTTTGATCAATTTTCATTAATTTATGCCTTTTGATAACCTGAAGAACAGAAGAAGAATACTGAAGCGTAAGGGATGGAGAAATGGAAAGTAATATTGATCTAGAATAATGTAAAATGGCTGCTTATCACTGAAATGGAAAGTAATATTGATCTAGAATAATGTAAAATGGCTGCTTATCACTGTGAAATAGAGAAGATTCCACTAGTTGTATTTGTTATTCATACAACTTTCACTATGAGCAAGGTTTTCATCTACTATTAAAATATTGCTATGTTTATATGCTGAAAAAAAGAGAGAAAGATATGATAAGACAAAAAGTAGCCCTTCATTTCTTACTAAAATGGATATACTACTTTGATATTCTTTGATGCTTTTCAGTCACACGCATTTGTTGACACCTAAGTTTTTAGATTTGGTCAATACTGGTCCACTATTGGATCATCATATATGGACATTGTAACGGTTGAAATATGATATAAAAAACTATGGTTTGGTATAGGCAGCACATATTGAATACCTTGTACCAGTACCTACAAGACTCAATACCCCTCATGTTGGTACAAACCAATGCATATATATAAAAAACTATGGTATATATAATAATGGACCGATAGAGTGATATGGATCAATATTTTAAACCTTACACTTAAAACAAATATTATATATATAATATCATGAAGTATATATATTGTAAAAGATTAATATCGATCTTATACCTTGTACCAGTACACACCACTTGGACTAGGTAGCATAGACTGATCTTTAAATCCATGATTGACAGTTCACTAATGGCATTGTGGCTATAATCTATAGAAGTATCTGAGTTATAATAGAGTTGATTGCTAATTGAACTGCAAGTTCTATAATGTAATTCTTATGGACTATGTTGAATTTTCTCTACTTGATAGATTAATTTTTAGTTTCTGGTAGATCTATAATAGTTATTGTCAAATAATATTGCCTATTGGTTAAATAATTTCTACATTTCATGTTTTACATGTTACTTCAGAAAGAATATTTAATAAAATATGAAGAGATAAACTCTAATATAAAATATTCTTTAACTATTTTAAATTTTCTGATACCTTGCTTTTTTAGCCGTTGTCTTTTTAAATTATTTTTTGATTCCTGAGAATGCAGTCTTTGTTCTCCTCTATGCAGCATAGGATTTACTCAATTTACCCACTTATCTTGGTCTTCTTATTAAACATAACTTCCATAGCGTGAAGTTAGGAGCATAATAAGCAGGTTGCCTAACCTGCATGGTATTAAGAATCATAGAAACAAAAAACCTGTTAGTTGGAAGAAACATGTAGATAGTTCCAAATATATCTCATTCACTAACAATTATTTTAAAGGCACTTTAAATGCTATAAAAGATGCATTTTTCTGATAAAGAGGAAAGGGATTATGTTAATGGCTTTCACACATCAATCACTTTCTTCGAATATTTGTCATGATGATTAGGATTCCTAGGTGTAGGAATAATCTTTCTACATCTTTTATAACTTGAAGGTTGTATTGTTTTCCTATGTACTATCTATTTGTTCTAAAACTATTTTACTTCATGATAATTCTTTCCATGTCAGGCTCAAGATGCAGCAGATATTTCAGGTGTTCTCACTGTGATGACAATAGGAATGTAAGTAGATTTTTATTGTTTTGATGATTCTTGTGTTGAATTTGAGACTTTCTTTAACAAGGCCACTTTGGTAGCAGGTTTTTTGCAGCTAGAACTGCGTTCAAAGGAGATAGTCAACGAAGTTTGCATCATTTTTGGTATGGTTATTATCTGTTCACATATTTAATTTCCATGGAATTTCCATCTCTCTATAACTTCTTTGCTATTTCCTTTCTTCTATTGAACATAAATGTTAGGCTGCAAACTCAGATAATGAACAATCAGATTGACGTTTACAGATCATGTTGTACGATCTGTACCTTATTACATTTGCTCATTCAATTTTGCATTTACGACAGAATCAAATGAATTTATTGTGGCTGCTGTCGTTTCAAACTTTCATGTTCAATGTACATCTCTGGAAATTAAAAGTACTTTCGTTTTTATACTTCTCAGGGAAATGGTTTCTTATATCGCCAATACATTAATATTCATCTTAAGGTATTTCTAATCCATTTGCCCTTGTTTGCCTTCACTAACTTTTTTCTACACATGTAATAGAAGAATTCTTGCCACTTTCTTCTTTATTGTATTTTCTTTTGATCCTTGTTACATTTATTTATGATGACGTCAATTATTTAGAATCTTATACTCATTGTACTTTGACTGTTAGGGGTTTTTTTATTCCTATGATCAGTGATAGCTATGTATCGAAATATGGCTTAGTGATTATCTCTTCCTATGAAAAAAAGAAGCATAAGTGTTAGAGTAAATTGTTACCTCATCTTTAGTTCCACATTAGTTATTTCTCTATGTTTTTTATATGAGTTTGAATTTACATATGTATATTTTATCCCTTCATATGAAGATGTGAAGTGAAGTGAACCTTAAGAAACATTTTTTTCATCCAACTTAATATGTGGGTTTCCCCAAATCCTAGTCATACCTCACTCTTTTTCTCCTCTCCACTCCAAGCTATGACCTTTCTTGATGCTATGCAAAGGCATCATTGCCATTGCCGTGGGCAACTTTACCACTACCTCCAAAAATAAAAAAAAATAAAAAAAAAGATAAACAACACATCATCCTCATCCTCCTTTAATACTAGTTTTTGTAATAAGCACTCTAACTAGTTTTCCTACAGTTGATGACAAGGACAAAACGTACTGAAGAATAACCGGTGAATGGTGGACAAAAAAACAGTGCCACTGGTATATGCTTTAAAATTGTTAGATGTATGGGCTTCATGTGGCGATGAATATGATGTATGAAGAATGTAGTTGTCATCACACCTATGCCCCCATCAATTGTTGTCTTCGGTCCTGAAAATCAATGAAATGAAGTAAAAGTTATAATGCAATTGAATGCTTGTGTAAATGCATAAATATATGACAGACTAATAGGAAACTATGAAACATAAAATACATTATGAAGAGTGATAGTGGAGGTAGGGGAAACAAAACCAATATCTAACATAGATTAAGATAGCCGTTAGCTATTGACACTCCTAGATGATGATTAGTTGACAATGATTAGTTGTTGACACTCCAGAAGGATGATTCGTTGATAATGATGAAAATAGAAATTTATTACTGTCATGTGTGAAGATGCATGAGAATCAAGTATCCATAAATTCCCAAAAGATGCTAACAAGGCTATACTAGTAAGAGAGGTCGTGGCAGATGAGAACTTCAAATATTTTTCATACACATTAACTGAAATAGTAATAGCATGCCTTGAAGTGGTAGCAGGAGTATACAGCCTTTGAATGAGAAGGATGTCAAAATTTTCACTAACATTTGTCATATATATGATTGGTACGACCATAGTGAGTGTGTGTTGGGAAACTACAACTACGACCCCATCCTTAACAAAGATCGAGAACCACGACCACATCGAGCATTTCATACTATCATGTAAAGGACATAAACACTCTTAATAGTCTTGAGAACACATTATGAAGGTTGGGAATGATAGGATCAACTAGTAATTGAGATTTCACTATACTTGTCATTTAAACCTAACAAAAATTTGGCTACTAAGAATTTTGTTATTGTTAGAAAATAATAGACATATATCATAAGTTGAAGGTTGATATTGTGTAAGCTCATCCCACTTGTTTTTTTTCAAGAGAGTACAATATTATTGAAGAAAGTGATTTTCCAGTTTTAATAAAAAGATGTCTTTGTAGAGTTTAAATATATAACAAATATTTTGCTGAGAAGCATATACATTAACTAGGAGTCTCCCACACTGCCTTACCAATCAAGTCTTGGTTCGAATTGGTACACAATGAATATACTAATACTAGATGGTATAGGTACTGAACATGCTGACATTACATATACTAATATCGATACGGTCTCAAACTAGTATGCACCGCTTGTACTGGTGGTGCGAATTGGTTTTTAAATCCTTTGACAGAAGCATAACTGAAGTTGCAATATTTGGTACCTTTCTATTGATAAGTGCAGTCATAATAGTCAGAGCAAAACATTGCTAAGCATCATGGATCACTAAGTGAAGTCAAATAATAAGCCTTCCTTTGTGACCCTAAGGCTATGTTTCCTTAGAAGGAATTCACAGCGGAAAGAAGGGAAATGTGCGTGCGTTAATTATTACTTTGACAAGTATAAGTAATAATTAAAGCATATTTCTCTTCTTTCCGTTGAGGATTCCTTATAAGGAAACATAGCCTAAGAAGATCTTTATAGCTTGTGCCCACAATGTATAATTCTTACTACCATTTAATTTAACTATAGTTCAAACAGTATGGTAATGGGCTTAGTTTTTGCAAACTAGAATCCATCTCCTATTTTTGGCCAAGAGTAACAAGATCAAACATGAAACTTTAACCAATAAGTGAATATATTGAGGAATAACACCTCAATGCAAGGTCTTGATGATAAGATTTTGTAATACAAAATTAGGTCACCTCTTGTGATCAACTTTCATTAACATCAAAGGTAAATTACTAGTGGGTACAACCCACTTTAAAAGTGAATGTCTAAACTGGTATATTTGTTGAACTATAAATTATCACCTATATGTGCATAATAAAGAGTAGTCAAAATTAATGTAGGCTATAAATATGTCTAAATTTGCTCACTCGTCCCAATTCTTAAGAGAATTTCAGCTCGTGGAGATGCATCAAGCAGCACATGACATCCTACAATATCACTTTTGGAAGATGATAGACTTCTCCCAGGTTGTCCAGCAAAATATCAGCAATGCAGAACAATCAGGTGATTGAGCAATCAGTATACACAGTTTTACTGTATACGCACACACCATAGTGGCCAAAGGATAAGTCTAGAAACTATGTTTGTCCCTTTTATCCTAGCTCTAGGCAAGAGAATAATACATGGAAGGAGGATTATTTTTATACCGTATGTCAGCCTGCATCATGCTGGGAATGTTATGCGAGAATTAAATTGTTGGACTATCAACTATGTGTGCATACCAAGGGTCAACATTTAATTTTGACCTCATATAGAGTCACACGTCAGCAAAAGGGGAAAGAAAAATTAACCGTGCACCAGGTGCTTTGCAAAAAAAGGGAAGACAGAAATAGAAAGCCAAGGAAAGGAAAGAACACATAGCCAAAAAAATTCTCAATGAAGAAAGCCTCAATTAAACGATTTATAGTGAATAAGGCAACATATATAGCTGCTATTAAGAATCGAGGAAGAAGCGCAGCACAAAAAATAAAATAAAAGGAAGCTTTGGTAGTGTTGGCTGGGAATAAAAGCAAGTTAAAAAAAATCAGCGTTGATAAGGCAGAGCATTTAAATCTATTAACAAAATTGACAACGAATTAAAAGAAAACGGCAGAATCGGCAAAGAAAGAGGGGTCGACAGAAATTTTTTTAAAAGAGAGAAGCGCCAAACAAACAAAAAGGAAGGAAATAAATTTTAGAAGAGGGCTGAAGGCTTATAAAAAATGGGGCTGCGAGGCTTAAAAAAAAGGAGTGAGAATTGACTACGCCAGAAGTTTTTGGACAACAAAAAGTCCCGACAGACTCAACAAAAAAAGAAGACGCTGTTACAAGAAGATTCAAAGGTAAAAAGGGTAAGATTTTCTTATGTTAGTAGGCTATTGGGTGTGTTTAAAAACACGTAGGCATTCCCCAGTAATTTATACTTCAATTTTCTTATGTTAGTAGGCTATTGGGTGTCTTTAAAAACACCTAGGCATCCCTCAGTAATTGTAGAATTGTAATCCCCCCCTCCCCCCCCCCCCCAAAAGGGAGTGAATAAAAAAGAGATTGAGAGCGCAAGGGAGAAGCTTTCTGCAAGAGAAAAAAAGAACACAAAATTCGAGCAGAAGAGAGTTCAAAAAAAAAAAGGAAGAAGAAGAAAGCGGCAGAAGAACCAGCAAAAAAGTGGTCGCAATAGAAGGCTTCGGCTGAAGGACTCTCGGTAAAAAAATGAAGCTGCTGCAATACTCTTGGCTAAACATATATATATATATAAAAAGAAGAGGAGGCACTGCGGATCTCTCGACAACAAAACAAATAGAAATAGAAGAAAGGTAAGAAAAGGGGCAAAGGAAGAAGCGGCGGAAGAACTGAGGAGCAATACAAAAAAAGATATATTTAAAAAAAAAAAAAAAAAAGGAAAAGACGGGTGTCTGAAAAGAAGAAGTGCCACATGGAGAGAAAGAAGAAGACTTTGCTTACACTAAACAAAAGAAGAAAGAGATGCATCTCACAAAAAGAAGGGCTGTTTGAACTGAAAGGACAAAGATGTGATCATTTTTTTTTGGAGTAAAAAAAATAATCATGTGAAGGAAAGGAAACAAGACAATCGAAGAAGAGAAATCAAAATAAAAAAGGAAGAGAATCTACAAGATACAGGAAGGAAACTGACGAAGGCCAAAATAAAGATGCAGAAATTTGATCAATTATAACCACTTCTCGCCAAGTTGCTGCAGTGCAGAAATCAAATTCTCAAAAAAAAAAAAAAAATGCTGAGAAGAAATTTATCAAGTTTGGTGCTAGGAGAAGGAAATCTTGTGTCAATTTGTTGATTCTTGAACAACCGCCTGGATGAAGAACTACAAAAAAAAAAGAAGAAAGAACGCAAAGTCTTTAATCCCTGAAGCTGCCATCTCATCAAAGAATAGAAGTAAAAAAAAAAAAGAAAGAGGAACGGAACACATTATATCAAAATTTCAAAGCCTTCACTATCTCCTATACGCAACTTGCAAATTACAGCAGTTGCTTGTCGGCGTCGCGGTAAAAAAAATCAAGCAAATATCAAATCATTGAAAGAAATGACCAAAAGAGGAAGAAATTCGTCCAAAATAGGAAAGAATTTGCTGACCAGGAAGTTATAGTCAGACTCAACGGGCAAATAAAAAAAAACTTCTTCAGAACGAAGATAGAAAGAAGACATTACCTTAATGATGGAGTCATCCTCGCTACCAAGGCATCCCTTGCCATTTCCTCCTACCAGAAGCTCTAACGAAGCTCCATCTGCTTCCCTTCCTCCTGAGTCGCAGCCAGCCGATGTCGCCAGCGAATCCACCCAAACCAGCTTCTCAGCAAACACCATCTGCGGCAACAATGAGTCGGACCCACCCTGCTGTCGACGCCATCTCCTCGGCAACAGTCAACGCCATTCCCTCTGTCGTTACCGATGGGCGTCATCAGTAAATCTGCCCCAGAAAACTCCTCATCAAACCACTATCGCCATCTTCTCCATAGACGAGTCGCCACTATCGTTCATTCTGTTGTAGACGAGCGCCACCAGCAAACCATCTCCGACACCTGCGCCAACCCTAACGCTACTCGTCTCGGATATCTGGACGTCGCTGATGAAAGCTATCGCCGCCTGAAACGACGCCACATCCAGCCAATGTCGCCACTGCTTCTAATTACAGGTGAACCCCATTTGCCTCTGTCGCCGATGCATCAGTGGATTCGTCGACGCTATCTCGTCCGAAATCGTCAACGCCATCACGTCGACAGCCGCGGACGCCCTTTTCTCTTCCTTGCCCAACATCTCCACCGAAAGCAATTCACGATCATCTGCATTTGGCTGCTTCGTTGTGGAACCAAGTCAATGAAAACTTTTCCCTTTGACTGAAGCATTTGGCTGCTTCGTTGTGGAACCAAGTCAATGAAAACTTTACCCTTTGACTGAAGCATGTACTGTTAATAAATGAGACCTGGCACATTAATACGTATAAGTGGCATATTGACGAAATTCTAGCATAAAACATGGGATGATAAGAACCCTCATTTGGACTAAATAAAAAAAAAAAAATCTATGTATAAAAATATAATAACACAACCATAGCTATGGCCGATTTGTCCACTCAAAACTTAACTCAGGTCACGTCAAACTAAATACAAAATTAAATATTCATTAATACCGAGGGCCCTAGCGCATCGCGATAAAGTATTATTTGGGAGCTGCGTACGTTGACATTTATCGTCAGGGCGTAAGTCCTCAATACGATGTTGCATTTGCTATGGCCAAAGTATTATTTTAAAAAAAAATTAAATTATCCAATACGCCGCAAGGCCAGATAATTTTCTCAAATTTGAATATCCAACAAGTCGTAAGACCGGATAATTTTTCCAAATTTAAATATCCAACAAGTCGCAAGACCGGATATTTCCAAATTAATTTATCCAACAAGTCGCAAGACCGGATAATTTCCCAAATTAAATTATCCTATTATCTAACAAGTCACAAGATCGGATAATTTCCCAAATTAAATTATCCTATTATCTAACAAGTCACAAGATCGGATAATTTCCCAAATCAAATTATCTAATAAGTCGCAATACCGGATATTTTCCAAATTCAAATTATTCACCAAGCCACGAGGCTGGATAATTTCCTCTAATATCCAATAAGTCGCAAGACCAGATATTTCTAAATCAAATTATCCAACAAGCCGCAAGGCCAGATAATTTCCTCAAATCAAAATATCCAACAAGTCGTAAGAATAGATATTTTCAAATCAAATTATCCAACACGCCGCAAGGCCGAGTAATTTTTCCAAATTTAAATATCCAACAAGTTGCAAGACCGGATAATTTTCCCAAATTCAAATTATCTAACAAGCCGCAAGGAAAGGTAATTTTCTTTAAATTTAAATATCCAATAAGTCGCAAGACCGAATATTTTCCAAATCAAATTATCCAACAAGCCGCAAGGCCGGATAATTTTCCCAAATCAAACATCCAATATGCCGTCAAGGCTGGATGATCCTCCAAATTCCAATATCCAACATGCCTTAATACATTACGATGAAATATTGCTTGGGAGGTGCATACGTCGATGTTTATCATCGGGGCACAGTTCCTCAATATGACATCGTGCTATCGAGGCCGGATATTATCCTGGATTCGAACATCTAAGTATGTCGTTGCAAAGCCAAACACAAATACGAAACTATCCAAATTGATAAAAGTTCCCCTCTTTTATCGCTATTGTTTTATGTCAAGCCATGTATTTTTATGATGTTCATGAATAAAATTGTCTGGCCTTATATTTTACTTCATGATATAGATCTCCTAATCAAAGGTTCCCTGACTTCAGGAGTAATTAACAATGAGTGCTTGCGCTCATTAGAAGCCATAACCCATTAAACAATAAGCCTTATTAATTTAAGATGAATTTTAAATGGTCTATTACATTTTTAAATGTAACACTTTTTGACCCCACAATATTTTATCTAAGCTAATGTATCCACTTATACTATATATCTATACATATTTATAGTACTTTCCATTGGCATCCTCCTCAAATTGGTGCAGAGTAATCAACTAGCATCCGTTTGTCATCTAAAAAAAATGACAATATTTAGAAAGGGCAGCTATATGAAGATTAGTGGTAATATATGGAAGAGAAGTGACATGAGCATTAAAAGCTTTTACACTCGCGTTATATACATAAAATGGAGTAGAATCATTTTGAGTAAAGCTAAGCTAACCCAACAAAATAGGTAGAAGATATGACATGTTATGCAGATCCACTAGGTGACTTAGACGTACAATCTAGCTTCTTACTTTTCCATGAAATAAGAGAATTACTAAGAAACATGGTGCCAGCATCACTATATGAATAGGAGAATTTATTGGAAAGTAGAGACTTTTGATAGAAGTGTCTTTCAAGTATCAAAGAACAAGTCGAACAATTGCCATATGAAAGTAAGTAGGTGCTTGCAAAAAATGACTAACTTATTGAACTGCATATGGAAATATCAGGATGAGTGATACTTAAGTAATTTAGATTGCCAACCAATTATCGATATAAAGAAGGATTTGATATAAAATTACCCTCGTTCTTACAATATTTGATATTGACCTCTAAAAGAGTATTAGTTGATTGATCATCTTGAGAACTAGCTAATATAATTATATCCTTAATATATTTATGTTGATGTAAAAAGAGATCAGCTGAGGTAAAGCAAACTTAAGGCCTAAAAAATATTGTCGAAGACCCAAGTCTTTCATATGAAAACATTATTGAAAGCGACCTTCAAGTTGAGAAATTAGCTTAGAATCTATTCCTGTTATAATAATATCATCAAAATATACCACAAGCGTAAAAATTCCCTTAGAAAACTTGCAAAAGAAATAAGGAAGAGTCATAATAGCATTGAACAAATGAAAAATTAAGAAGTGTGGTACAAACTTGTCAAACCAAGCATAAGGGTCTTATTTTAAATCATAGAGACCGTTTCAACTTAAAAAAAAATTAGATGATGGTGTAGGGAACAATCTTGATGGTTGAGTCATATAAATTTTCTCTTTAAGATTCTTATGTAAAAAGACATTCTTAACATCAATTTGCAATAGTGGGCAACCGGTAGATGCAACAATAGCCAAAATAAGATGCACCATCGATGTCATCTTTGCAACAAGTGTAAATGTTGTCTTATAATTTATGCCACATTCTTGTTTATTTCTAAGAGCTACTGGTCTAGCTTTATGTTTATCAAGTGAACAATCATAGCTTAATGGAATAAACCTTTTTGCATCAAATAGTTTTGATATCCTTAGGACAAGGAACAATATCTTAAATATGATTCTCCTAAGGAGCTTGAAATTCTTCTTCTATAGCTTTTACCTAGTATACTGCTTGTGCAAATACTTAAGAATAAGAAGTTAGATAAGGTAGTTGAGAAACATACCTATTAAGAGGTTTAATGATGCGAGAGGATCTTCGAAAAACCAATAGAGTAGGTACATCATTTTCGTCCAACATATGATCAGATCTCGGAAGAATTTGTGTAGTTTAAGTTCTTCAAAATTGATATACAATATCAGGTTTCAAGATTGGTTGAGAATCTTCATCAAGCTATGAAGCAAAACATGGGGAGAAGAAAGAGTATGTTGCTGAAAATAACACGCATATTCAAAGAAAATAACATTTTTGGAGATACAATATGGTTAGCACTAGCATCATAGTATACAAAGTCTTTTGGGTTAGCACAATAACCCATAAAAGCACACTAAACTATACATCTAATTGTATGCAACATATGATAATTAGGATGTATACCAATCAGATAGTAAAAAAAAAATTAAAGCCTAACTGTTGAGAAGGAAAATGATTACTCAGATGCACAATTATTGTCGAAGCTTCAACCTAAAATTTGAGTGGCATGGAAGACTTAAAAAGTAATGTACAAACCATATTCAATAAGTAACACTTTTTTCTCTTAGCTACCCTATTTTGTTTATGCATATAAGGATCAGATGTCTCATAAATAATGCCATTAATTAAGAAGTAATCTAAAAAATCATATGATACATCAAATTGTAAAATCTTAATACTAGTGGAAAATTGTCTTAACATACACTACAAAGTACAAACCATATCCAATAATTAACATTTTTTTTCTCTCAACTACCCTATTTTGTTTAGGCATATAAGGATCAGATCTATGAGAAATAATGCTAGTAATTTGGAAATAATCTAAAAAATCATATGTTACGTATTCACCACCATTATCATACTATAAAACCTTAATAATAGTGGAAAACTACAAAGGTTTGAAAAACTTTAAATACTTAGCTTTAGTGCGTAAAAAATATATCCATAAACCTACTATAATTATCAATGAATATCACTGAATATCTATAATGTATATGTGAAATAATTAGAGTGATATCTCAAACATCATTATTTATAATCTCAAAACTTGAAGTTCTATGGCTACCATGATTAAGAAAAGGCAAAGTGTTTCTTTTTCAATTTTGCAAGCAAGTAGAAAAATTGAGTCCTAAAACAAGAGAGTCACTTCTCAACAAATTAGACAAAATTACATTGTTTAGATGACCAAATTGTTTGTGTACTAAGGCTAATGCTAAAGTTCTAGGGATAGAAATCTGCAAGGTAAAGTCTTCTCACTTTAGTCTCCATTGCAAACACCTTCCCAACACCCAGTCCAGTACAAGATAGTCATCACGAGAAAAAATATATGTTATAATTATTTTCCACAAGCTGACCAATAGATATTAGATTAGCAGATAATTTAGGAGCAATTAGGACATGACTAGATATCTAGCATCATTAATGGCAGTAATTTCCAATTACTATCATTAGCTATTTGAATATTTTGTTTACCATTATAAATTATATAAGAAATTAGATGAGCCTATCATATGTTTGGATGCTCTTGAATTAACGAACCAATAGAAGAAACTATCTTACCTTTGCCCTAAAGCCCAAGTGCAAAAATATTAGTAAGAACCATCAATTGAACCATTTCTTGAGTTATCACCACCTGATTCGACATTGTGCTAGTACTAGTAAAATATAAAGAATCACCTTGAATAACTCTAAAGGCTTTGGCTTTTCTCTTTTCTGAGCATGTGGCACAATCTTTAAAATGTGCCCATTTTGCTTATAATAATTATAGAATTTTTTATTACAATTGCGAGCTATGTGGCCAAATTTCTTACAACTATAGCACTGCATCTATCTTTTACCTCTATTTCTGCCTTGTACAACATAAGCAATATTATTAATTTATGATCTTGTCTGAGATCCTCCTAAACTATATTGAGTAGCTAACCTTGTTCTTTCTTCTATCTAAAGAAGGAACTAGATTTCTATTGAGCAATCCACCCTTAGACTATTTCAAATTCTGATCTTAGTTTCATTAAAAATTGATCACGTATTCTGACTTCATAAACCTTTTGAAGATTAGGTAAGGCTTCTTTAGGTACATCAGAGTAGATAATCCCTAAGTACTCACTTCAAAGATTAAGGTACATCAGAGTAGATAATCCCTAAGTACTCACTTCGAAGATTAAGAAATTCAAAATAATATTGCTCAATATAGAGATTACCTTGACTAAATTTACTTATTTTAAGCTTGAGTTAAAATTGTCCTACAATAATACATGCGTGTAAGGCAATCCCATATTTCCTTGGCTATACCAAATAACCGTAAATTGTTTATCATATGAGATTCAATAGAAGCTACTATTTAGGAGATGATAAGTGCATCACTTGATTCCCATTTGCCAAATTCTTTTTCACCTTCAAAATTAGTAGATAATCCATCTATATGAGCCCAAAGCTCCTTTCCTTTTAAAAACATTCAGAATTGGAATTCCATACTGCATAGTTCTTTCCTATAAATCTCATTCATTGCTTCTGTAGATGATCTCCAAAAGGTGTGCTCCATTGCTATTATACACAATCAAGGCCAAATACTATGGTAGCACAAAACAAATATTCTAGAAAACTCAAAGACAGAAGAGTAGCTTACCACAACACTAAAAGGAAAACTAGAAGCAATAATTGAGGAAATTATATGATGGTTAAGAACCACATTGCAAAAACCAAGCAACAATTGAAGAATAGAAGAGTGGTAGCAAAAAAAGATTTACCAAAGCAAGGCAGAGGAATCAATCTGTTGCCTTGCAAATCTTTAAGTATCACTATTGACACCTAGAACTTAATCGATCAACAAGAAGGAAGCAATCAAAAGGAAGAAAGAGTGAGGCCTCGATTCCTTCAAATGCTTTCTTTTCTCATCACTTATTGTTTCATCCTCCAACTACAACACAACGGATGCTAATAGCAGGGAGTGCTTCCTCAAAGATGAATCTTCATGGGAAAAGGCAGCAGTGAGGGTGATAGGGCCCCCGAGGGAGCACCTCCTCTAATAAACTCATGCCCATCACAAAATAACTTTCCAAAGTGGCTAACTTCACTAATGAGATGACTTTGTCAATGTGATTTTGCTGATGACCCAAAGCCCTAGAATACCTTCTTGTTAATGCCTGCTGCCCGTGCTTCACCAACACTAAGCTTATGTTCTGTTGGATGGAATATTGATTCATTCTACTTTCCATCCTTTCCACCATGGATTCCATCCAACAGAACATAGCCTATGAACTACCGTGATGACAAAGACAATCGCTCAGCCACAAGCAAACCCTTTCATTGACATCGAAGCATGACACTAAAAGCATGGTGCCAAATCCAAGGAAAGAAGACGACAAATGCAATAATCCTAAACGGGAAGAAAAGATGAAACAAGTTCAAAATCACAATGCTCTTGAAGCACTGAAAAAATTTCAGTCAGCATGCCCTCGAGATCACCTAGCTTTGATACCATGATAAGGTTTTTGAATGCAAAACTAGGTCAATTCCTGAGATTCACTTTCTTTAATATCAAAGGTAGATTACAAACAAGTACAACTTGCTTTACAAGTGAATGCCCACATAGGTACAACCCACTTCATATAAGCTAATATATCTACTTATTTTATTTATGTCAATTTATATACATATTTATATTATTTAAAACTGACAGTTCATATATGCAACCCCCAAACAATGCTCTCCTATGGGTTAAGGCTTCAGTTTTGACTAGAACATGTAACCACAATGAAGAAGCACATGAGGAAAAAAGAATTTGTCAATTGATAGCTTTAAGGACAAATAGGTTTCTGTTGGGTTAATATAGATCCAAGACCAATACAGGCATATGTCAAGAGAGATAATAGTGTAGAGAAGATGATCTTTGTTCTTCACACTTTAATTATACGACATGCCAAAAACCAGCAAGGGAGAAATAGTTGACATCAGAGAAAGAAGTCAAGAAAAGGTTTGAGCGTCAACTGCCAATGATGTGAGAGAAGCCAAAATGAGGCAGAAATTGGCGAGGAATTTCTAGATGAAGTACTGGACAAAAGGTGTAGAGAAAATAGTATTGTCATAAGGTAGGACTTACATATGAGAGCTCTTCGAAGTGACAAGCAAAAAAGATGAAAGTTTAGTGGTGACCAAAAATAGGCAAGGGGCGAGTGGAGTCAGTGGAGCAGACAAAATATTACTTCTTTGATACCTTAAAGCGAGAAACAAAATATGAACTCGACATCAGAGAGGAGAAAAAACTAGGTTTAATCCATTAACAAGAGAGAAATAGGGTTTAAATGCAGTAACGGCTTAAACCCGTTAACACATGTTTATAAAATTCTAACACACATTATTAAATTTTCTTAATATCTATATAATGTACGTAATTGTAATATATATCTATAGAATTATATGGTTATTATCAAATGTCTTTAGTTAAACAATATTATGTATAGGGGACTAATCTTTATAGTGATTAATGATAATGAGATGTGAGATATCAAGTCAACATATGTATATATTATAGATAAATAATATACTAGATAGACCCACCATGAGTATACTTCATAAATTGTTATGAGTTTCATAATGATTCTTATTGTGATAATCATGTATGTGATTCTTAAACTTGACGTTAGCATAGATTCCTTCATATACTTTAATACTATCGAACTTCGCTCTTGATTGGATAGACTATAATGCCATGAATCATGGAGATGAATGTGAGTGATTAAGATAGGATAATTCCTAGATTGTTGGTATCTTGAGTCTACTTAATTAAATGAGACTGACAAATGCATAACCATGCTTAAATGAATCAATATGAGATATTTATTATATTTTTAGCTTTAGCCAACTCGAGAATCAAGTGTTTGACACATTTCATGACTTATGTTCAATCTAAATACTAAGGAAAATGGATTGAACTATATGGTAACATTATCATACATAAGATCATGCTAAACTATGATATCTTATTACTTGCATAAGAGTAGTATGTTATGTTGCTAGATAACAATTGTGACATTATAATGAGATTATATTGTCACTAATAATGTTGCAAGAATATATTGGGTCATACATAAAGATTATGTGGAGCCTCTAAATATTGACAAGAGTTGTTTTTAGCATGCTTATAATGTAGATCACCATTACAAAGGTAGGTGTTAGTTATGAATTGTTGGAAGTTACTATTGAGATTAATGTTGTAATATTATTGGAATTTTATTGCATAGTCGTGTTATTAGGTATTATCCAATAAGACTTATGATATATCATATATATATAATACCACACTTTCTAGTGAATAATAATTTTGAATCTTTTCTCTTAGTATCAAAGTAACCCTAATTCTCTCACATTCTTCTCTCATCATTGCTACTGCCATCACTAATGCTATGGCCCACCATGCTACTACACCATGCTGCTTCTTCTCCTCTCTCTCTCTCTCTCTCTCCTCTGTTTAATTATCTTGTTACACCCTTTATAATTTTCGATAGGTCCTACTTTTTTTAACCTGTCAATCAAGGGTTTTGATCATTGGCGCCTTGTATTTCTTGGAGGTTTAGTAACCCCTTTTGCCTTCTCTTTTCCCTCTCAAAAAGGGAGCCCTTTATTTCATATTAGAGTTGTCTTAACATTTCACTTCCACTCTAATCACATCTCCTCTTTTTTTTTTATCCTTCCCTTGTTCTTTTCACTTGTATTGCTCATGGATTCACCTCCACAAAAATTGGTACAAAACTACAAATTACTTGTTGTCGGTTCAATCCATGTGCTACTTTTTGGGCTCACATAAAAGGATCATCACCTCGACACATCTCCTTCGGCCACTACTGACTCATGAGATATGGTGCCCATCTAACATGGTAGTTCTCATGTCTTTATTGAATACCACAAAGATGAACTTTACATCTATTTCTATGTTTCTGATAATGGACCATTATCTGGGATGTTCTTGCTGCTACATATGTTCATCAAGATAATATTTGCCATGTCTACTAGTTGTATGTGTACATCTTTTCAATAAAATAGGATGGTCATCCACTATAGGAGTATTATGTTCTTCTAAGGGGCAACATAATAAATTGTCTATTATCCTTCTACTACAATATATAAGTTATTCCCTAGCAGTGCTAGGATTTCTTGGTGACTATTCTTGTACATAGTCTTGATGAGATTTTTCTACTGCTTGTGCATAGATTCTTGTTGACACTATTATTTTGAGCCTAGAAAATGCCTTTTCCAAACTTTTATGTGTATTGCTTCACTAGTGCTCTTGTAGCTTTCACAGTCTGGGTCCGAGGAGATAGCCCTAGTTGTAGTAATCACAGTGGCTGTGGCAAAGGTTTTCGAATCTATACTCAATGTGGTTGAAACAATCATACCATAGTACCATGTCTGTGGTAGTCTTTGTATTTATCTTCTATCTCTTGGTATGAAGAGAACCACAAGAACTATTTCTTTCTACCAACTATGAGGCATTAAAATTGTTTCAAGATATCTCTCATGCAAATTCTTGCTATTTCTTGCTGATGACATCTTAAAAATGTTTCTTGTGTGCTTTTTTGTTTTAGAAAAAGAGGTTGGCAGAAATTCTTTTTCATGAACCTAGGCATTGTTTTTTTGAAACATTCATTTAAACATTAATCTTTCATATAATTGTTTGAGTATCATGATTAAACTCTTTCTAGTTGTTTTTGTTTTTTTTTTGCTTCAGTGGGGTGGTTATTGTTGATGTTGTATTGTGAGACACGGTACGTCTGTGAAGTTTTTGATAATGGTATTTGCTTGTTTGTTGCAAAATATTTTGATATTCTTGACTGACAAATATGCTAGTATCATCTTTGAAGCCTTAAACTGTACAGAGCACACTAAAAACACCACTGATTCATTTTTTAAGTGAACTTTGAATTTTAAAGAGCTCATTATTGCAACTTTGTTAGAAATTACTTATTTTGGTTTATCCATCTTAATATTGATCCACATATCATTTTGAAACTTACAGGAACTGTTTTTCTAGAAACGCTGCAAGTCATGGCTCAGACTATTATATAGAGGTATACTAATTGAGCATACTGGGCATACCAGTCTAATCAAATTTAAGGGGGTGGCTAGTGTGAACCAGTCCTTTAAACACTCAGTTTGTTCCAGTCCATAGATATGCATTGGTCGGTTCCGAATGGTACCAGGCACTAGATGATATTAATTATATATAAATATAAATATAAATAAATATATATATGACATATATATCTATATATTTATTTATTTACTTATTTATTTATATAACTAATGTCATATATATCTATATATATTATGTATAAAATTAAACACTACATAGTGGGTGTACTAATCTACTTTGCACCATGTGCTACAGGAAATGTAATCCAACTGAAGTTTTGAAACCATTTGTATGGTTTGCCTTTCAGATTAGTGAATTGTTAAAAATTAGACAAAGGTAATATACAAGAAGGAAAGAGAAAATTGCATTGGATAGTCCTGCTTATAGAAAGATTGGAATTTGTGACTGTGCCTACAATTTTTGATGTTGGTACTTAGTAGTCTACTAGAGCTGCATGGAAATGATGTGATACACTTATTAAGGTATCTTTTCTTATGTACAAAGATTTGTAGATTCATTGCATTAACATGGCAGCCTGGCAGCAGGTTTTTCCAAAAGGGAACAACCCACTAAAATTATAGAAGACATGTTCATGTGAAGAATGAGAGAATCATGTATGACTTGATATTGATAATATGATTATTTTAGGATTTTTGTTTTGCATTTATTTTTATTGTATTTTAAGACTTATTTGCAGATGATTTTGAAGGTGTCTTGAGAATCTTATTTTGGGTTTAATGATATGTTATGCTACATAATTGTGGGCATTCGTTTTCCTTTGCCAAAATATTAATTTTTAGCTCTTGTTCATCTGAGCTTTTTTTATTCATCAGCATTGGTTTTAATCCAATAATCCAACTAGCATGAGGAGTGGTACTACAGGTCGAATTTCTAAACATGGTATCATGTTTTATATTGGGAAGTACACCTAGTATATTCCAGTTTTATATGATATTGACACTTGCTATTGTAGTGTCATTCCGCCATCAATATCATTGACACAAGTAGTGTACTTTGAGCTTGGACCAAGACAGATCTTGATACTGAGATTTGAAACCTTCCTCTGAACTTGATGGTTGGAAGTAAATGCTGTTAATGCATTTGGATGGTGTAACCTATTGGAATCTTATTCACTTCCAAGAAAATTACATGTTAAGGTTACAAATAACTGATTTTTTGCTTCTTGTGATTCTGATAGCGAATGAGCTACTACTCGACAATCTCGTCACTGCGTGTGATGCTTCTTGTAGCTAAAACAGTCTCTGCTGTGCCTTGCGTGGATAGCTCTGACTCCAAATTTGTAGGTAATTCGAGCTTGCTACATGGGTACCCATAGCTGTCTTCAATTGAGGTGCATGGAAAATAGGATGAATGCGAACCCTAGGCGGAAGATCTAGGTGATAGGCCATTGTGTCTATACGTTGAGAAATAATGAACGGTCCATAGTAGCGGGCTGCCAATTTTTGGTTAATTCTTCGAGCTATAGAATGTTGGCGATGTGGATTTAGCTTAACAAACACTAGATCCCCCTTAGAGAAACTCACATCCTTCTGATGAGCATTGGCATACTTAAGTATGTGTTGTTGTGCTCTCCCTAGATTATATTTGTGCTGATGTAGCATTTTGTCCCTGTCGAGCAAGTCTTGTTCCACTACATCCACTATCGACTCACCTAAAACATATTGGTGCAAGGTAGATGGTGTGTGCCCATATATCACTTCAAAAGGAGTTTTACCTGCAGCCGATTGGAAGTTAGCGTTGTACTAGTACTCCGCCCAATGTAGCCACGCTGCCCATTCTTTAGGTTGTTCAGAGGCAAAACATCGAAGGTATGTCTCAAGACATCCATTCAATACTTCAGTCTACCCATCTGTTTTCGGGTGATACGCTGAACTCATCCTAAGTGATGTGCCTTGGAGTCAAAAAGCTCAGTCCAAAATCTACAAATGAAAATATCTCGATCACTCACAATCAATCTCAGAACTCCATGTAGTTGTACCACTTCTTTCACAAATATTTCGGCCACTAATTTTGTCGAAAAGGGATGCTTAAGTGCACAGAAGTTTCTATACTTTGACAGCCGATCCACTACCACCAAGATTGCATCAACACCCCTAGATCGTGGGAGTCCAGTAATAAAGTCCATGACTATGTCTTCCTATGTCATCATAGGTATTCATTAGCCATGCGAAAGGTAATTTCACTTTCAGCTTGCCGATCAGAATACTCATGTAATTCCATATCCATGCTACTAAGAAACTCTAAAACCAAGGGGAGGTAGGTCTGCGATGATATCTGAAAAAATTTCTTTGCCCTGATCTGGTCAAACATCCAAAATATGTCCTCATAGAGCCCTAAAACTTCCAAGGTACATTTGTCAGCGTATTTGGTGTTCACCACACGTCTAGAAAGTAGATGGTTGTATCTTGCTTCCTGAATCTCATCTCTAAAGATAATCCCATAGGGATTTAGAGGTAAATTTGAAGAAGATCCTGAATCTCATCTCTAAAGATAATCCCATAGGGATTTAGAGGTAAATTTGAAGAAGACTCAGTTGGAGCCTTGCTTTTCCTCTTAGATACAACTTGCTTGGTCTTTGGTGTCATCTTGAGCTAAGCAGTGTAATGTAAGCTGGAAGTAAATTTAGGAAGCAAAAACTCGTCACCTGCGTTGAAACAGAGTCGCTCATGGAGTCAAAACGCTACTCTAAATCTGAATCTCTGGTAAAAAATCAATCCTCCAAATTCTTTAGGAATATTGTTCTCCTCCTCACGAAACTATTTGGAAACAAAAACTAGCTCGATCGAAGCTTAATCGACGAAAATTGAAGCAGGCGGAAGTCACGACGGACGAACGCTGGCTGAGCTCGTTCGAAGCTTCAAATCGCTTCAATATTGAACGGGAATGGTCAGAAACTTGTCGGAAACAGCTAGAGAGAGTCGCCGAAAGTTTCAGGGGGCGAAAGATCAGCCAAATCGGAAAAGGCGGAAGCTCGTTTGATGGAAAGCGGAAAGGGGCGGAATCTCTTTGAGCAGACGCTAGAAAGAACAGATCGGGCTAGAAATCACTGGAATGATGCTTGGAGACGGACGGGAAAGGTCACCGGAGGGATTGGAGGGCAGTAGCGAGCTGAAAATTCAAGAGGTGGCACTGGATCGAATGAGAACACAAGAGAAAAACTCTAAACCACGGGTAAAAACCCTAAAACATGGCAGTAGAGTCATGTAGGGCCGACACAATTACGATCGTAATTTCTATTACGGCACTACCGTAATTTAGTCTAGTTTAGAAATGCACGAAATTACGGGACGTAAAGAAAATAACGGCACCCCTGTAAAATTTTTTGAAAAATTTTCAAAGAAAATTACGCCCGCATAATTAATTATGGTACTACCATAATTGTCTTAGGAAGATAAACGTGTGAAAACATGGGCAGTGATAAAAATTACGGTGCTACCATAAAAGATAGTTTTTTTTAACGAAATAAAACAACGGGTGTGAAAAATTCCACACCCCTACTGTGAAATACTCTGGTGAAATTTAACTCACAATTACGACCCGTGAAATAAATGACGGTAGTGCCATAAAACACGTAAAATTTCTTGGAAAGAAATCAGTCAAAATTACGGACAGTGAAATGTATTATGGTAGTGCCGTAAAAGCGTAAAATCTTCTAGAAAGAAATAACCCGAAATTACGGCACGTAAAATTAATTACGGTAGTGCCATGAAAGTTTCTGGTCGAAATCAATCCAAAATTACAACCCGTAAAATTAATTACGGCCCTACCATAATTTACGAAAAATCTCAGATTCTCCTAAAAAAGAAAAATAAAATTAGTACTAAAAATAAACTAAAGTAAAAAAAACTAAACTAAGTAAGAGTGCTTGGGTTGCCTTCCAAGAAGCGCTAATTTTTAGGTCATTAGCTTGACCTTCCTGCACTCAAGTCTGATCGAGGTTCCTTGAGTTGAAATTTTGTCTTTTCTTCATTCTGTTCCTCCTGGAAATAATGCTTCAACCTCTGACCATTAACCTTGAATTCCCCCGTTTTGTCGCTCCATATGTCCACAGCTCCGTAGGGATAAGTTTTTCGAACCTGAAAAGGTCCGGACCTTCGAGACTGAAGTTTACTAGGAAAAAATTTTAATCTAGAATTAAATAAAAGAATAAAGTCACCTGGTTGAAATTCCTTCCTGAGAATATGTCGATCATGCCATCTTTTAGTCCTCTCTTTATAAATCCTTGTGTTTTCATAAGCGTGAGTGTCTAATTTCATCTAGCTCGTTCAGTTGCAACCTTCGTTTTTCCCCCCGCGTTCTTCAAGTCGAAATTCAGTGCTTTGATTGCCCAGAACTCCTTGTGCTCGAGCTCTACAGGTAGATGACACGATTTACCATAAACTAACTAAAAAGGAGACATGCCTATCGGTGTTTCGAAAGTAGTCTGGTATTCTCAAAGTGCATCGTCAAGCTTAGAAGCCCAATCCTTTCTTGTTCTTGACACAGTTTTCTCGAAAATCCCCTTGATCTCCCTGTTTGATAGGTTGGCGCAAGTGCATTAGAGATCTCCCTAAGGCTTGGATCTTCTTCCCGAGTCTAGCACCGAGCGTGGAAGAAGAGGACTCGAGGCATCCATGTGTGTGAGACTACAGAGGGCGAACGCTTGGGCGCCTATCTCGACATCGGCCTCCACTTGCTCTAGGTACTTTTTATCACATCGTGTCGACCCCCTCGCATGACGATCTTCACTGGGGTTTTGGGACCAGCCTGTTTCGGGGATATTCTTCCGCTGCGTTTTGTAATATGTAATGCCAAAAACATGTAAAATATCCCCGGGGTTTCCCAACGAGGACTTTGTGCTGTATCCAGCCTTCGCTAGACACAAAGTGCCTGAACAGTCTTGAGAAGGGGAATTGCCAAGTACCAATTGGCCGGTGAGCCTACCTCAGGAAGCATGCATCACCTTGTGCAGTACATCCCACCCTCGTGGGACACAAGGCTGTGTACGAAATGAGAATCCCATCTCACTAAGGAAGTCGGGCGATTTCTCGATCGATTTTTGAGGATTATCGATTCGAATAAAATAGTGAGAAACAATCATTTATAAAAGGCTAAAATAAATGATTGAATTATGATACTGATCTGCTCTTATTTGTGTTGTAGATGGCTTCTACAAGCAATAACAACAGCGGACTGTCACTCCATTCCATCGTAGATAGGGAGAAGTTGACTGGAGTTAACTTCATGGACTGATACCGACGCTTGAGGATAGTCCTCAAGCAGGAGAAGAAGTTGTATGTCTTAGAGCAAACGCTTCCTCCTCAACCGTCATCCTCAGCCTACATGGCAGAATGGGAAGCTCTTCGTAAGCATCAGGATGACGCCCTGGATGTTGGCTGCCTTATGTTGTCCATGATGTCGTCCGAGTTGCAGATGCAATATGAGGATCAGAATGCATTTCAGATCATCATGCATCTAAAGCAACTATTCAAGTCGCAGGCTAGAACAAAGAGGTTTGAAACATCCAAGGCTACTTTTCAGTGCAAGATGCCTGAAGGTGCTCCAGTGGGACCACATGTACTCAAGTTGCTTGGGTACTTGTCGCATCTCACTAGACTAGGACACCCGATCGATCAAGATGTGGCTACGGGTCTAATCCTGCAGTCGCTGCCTCCAAGTTACAGCCCTTTTATCATTAACTTCAATATGAATAAAATTGCCTATACTCACGAGGAGCTGGTAAAACTGCTGGAAATGATCGAAAAGGAAATGGACAAGTCTAAACCCAAGTCTGTTCTCATGGTGTCCAAGGACAGTAAGAAACGGAAAAGGGGTAAGGGCAAATCCAAGGCCAAGGCACTGAAGAAAGGCAGGGTGAGGGAGAACAAGTGCTTCAACTGTGGCCAGGAGGGCCATTGACGCAAAGACTGCAAGCATCTTCAGAAAGAGATGAAGAGAAGTAACCCTTCGTCTTCATGCTTAGGTAATTTTGTTACCAAAATTATATGTCTATTTCTATGCATGGGTATTTCATACCTCATGATGAGACTAATATTTGCAAAATACGTAGGTGCTCAATAGAAATAGGATGGGGTTTACATCGAGGGATTGACCGTTAATTATGGAGCACCGGTTGCTGCCTTGTCACTCTCTCTATAACCATTAGAATTGTTATATTTTTGCAATCATGTAATTGACATTATATCTATTCCTTTGGAGTAGAGTTTTGGAATAAAAAGGATTTGGCATTCTTTTCATTTGTAAATCTCTTGTCATTACATTGTGCAAAATAATAAGGTAACAAAATAACTATAATGAATTTAATAAATGGTTCATATAGAATACCAATCTACTGACTCAAATATTTTATCATAAACAAGAAGTGCATCCACTGACTTCATGTTCATGAATTCTTGGATTCAAACTTCTTCAAGGAGATTGACTATCGTAACCTCTTTCAAGATGTCAAAGCTAGACAAAGACTTGTTTGTTGATGAAAATAAATGTCCTTCACCAAGTGAGGCGAAGTGGACTAAAAGGTCAAAAGATGGAAATTCAGATATATATATATATGGAACCAGCTTATGTAAATTCATAAGTAATCTTCAGACTTGGAAGAATACTTGAGCCATATATGACTATCATAATGAGTATGAGGTTCACTCATAGCTCATACCTCCTAGAACACTTTGGTAGGTGGTTCTAGTGGGAGGAAATGAAAGTCATATCTCTTCTGAGGTTATGCTGATAGCTTCTTTTACACTGAACTTTATTCCATCTTAAATGTATCTCCAAGAAGGAGATGACCTGACTAATTATCAAGATCTAAAGATGTATGAATTCAAGTCTACGTCTGAGGTTCTAGAGACCTAGAATCAAGATCTAATAAGTGTAAGTGGAGTATCCTAAAGTGACTTAGGGATACCGATTTCCATAGACCCACAGGAGAACAAGTGATTGTTGCTCTGAATGCTGTTTTTCTTGGAAAAGTCTTTCCTTGAAAGAGGCAAGTGGGTGGAAGTCATTATTTGGATTCAGTCCAAGGTCAACCACTTGACACAGATGGTTAAGGATGGAATCTAAACTATGTACACAAGTTGTGGGCAACTTGGTTCAGAAAGTGAGGGAATAAAGGTTGAATCGATTCATGTGTGCCTAAGTTATGGGTAACTCCTAACTTGGAACAAAGAAACTTCACCTTATAGTACCTAAGTTCAGTGGGAGCTTGAAGACCTAATGGTACCAGGTCTAGTCCAGATGCTCGGTACTAGAAAAGGAATAAAGAACACACTTAGGTTCTATGTATAACTAAGGGGTGATTCTTGGTCATTAATGACCGAAAAAGCTCAATGTATACACTTGGCAGCTTGTTCCAGTCAGTCCAGTGGTAGTCTGGCTGTTCCTATAAGCAGACTACTCGAAAGCAGAGGATGCAAATGCTCTTGGGAAGCAGTGGGAGTTCTTTGTTGAACTTTGCAGGCGTACTCAGATGCTTATATATTGTCTTGGTGACAGAGGTACTCAAGATATAGCATATATGAACACTGATACAATCATGATAGGCCCATAGACCGATGCTCTGTGCTCGAACTATAGTCCCCAGTCGATGTACCTTAGTGGATATAGGATAGCTATGGTACTTGTGAGACTGGTATGTGGGCTGGTTAGGCACGTGGTGCTAACGCAGACACATGGGTATATCATTGGAGGATATACTGGATAGACCCGCTATGAGGCTATGACTTGGTGTCATGAGTTATCCTCACAAGTAATAGGAGATGCATTGATCCCTTGACATGATGTCATTGGCCATTCTATATGGTTAGGGATTTGCTTTGATACAACCTAACACCTCGCCGTAGTTGGGAGGTCATAATGGTTGTCATTGAGCATGTCACGACCCATATGAGAAGGTCAATGGACAGACATAGGATTTGCCCCTTCCTTAGGGAAGCATGATATCCATGGAGCTCCTCTATGGTTCTATGACTGAGAGTGTATGGCCATACCCAGGTGAGAACCTATTTTAGTCATAGCCATCTGATTGGGTGAAAACAAGTGGTGACACACTTGTCCAATCGGATATCAATTCGGCAAAGAGACTGTAATGCATCTGTACCTAGTTGCGATGATGGGGATGTCGATGTCGATATCCATTCCAATGACCTGGGTAGCAGCGATGCACTGCTAGGTGCCACTCACTGCTTGTGGTGACCTTTGGTCAGCACTGCCAGCGTCAGAGGAACCTACAGGGTCGCACACCTTGATACTTGAGTTCTCGTATTGATCGGGAAGCCTTATGATCGAGTTATTGGATAACTCGGATCTAATTGGGAGATTTCATCAGCACGAATGGGCCCGATGAGATGGTAGAATGTTATTGGAGCTAAACTTCATTTTTGGCAGGTTGACCCGTATTTGACCATGGTTGGTCACATTTGGATTAGGGTTGCATTGGATTGGATCCAAATGCTTAATCAACCCATGTGATGAAGTTTGGGCTAGCTCATTATCCAATGAGGCCCAATAACAAGTTGTCATGAAGAGGAAATAGGCTAAAAGGGTATAATGGGGAGAGACCCAACCCCATTGGCGCCTAAGGGGCATAATGGGGTTTGGGTGGCAAAAATTGCTTCATTAAGAAGTAATATGCGCCTAGCCCTCTCCCATTGATGGTATGAATGCCTTTAAGGCATGTCTTGGGCTGATATGGTGCTTAGGCAATAATGGATAGGTTGAATGAGATTTATGGTAAAGTCTTGGAGACTTTCCTTACCTCAAACCTCCTCATCCTAGCCCTACACTTGTCATGATCCTAGCCCTTGCCCTAACCGCCTCTTGCCCTATATATGTGACCCTAGCCGCCCCCTCTTGATATTATTCATCCTTGGAGGCGTGAACACATCAAGAGAGGCGAGAGCAAGGAACAAAGGTGGCGCAACCTCTTCCTCTTCCATCAAGTGGCCGCAAGTCTTCTTCCTTTCCTTTTCTTGGCGCAAGTGAAGAGAGCTCTTGACGGTTTCCTCTCCTCTTCATCTTCTTTGGCGCATCCCTCCTTGGTGGTGGCGCAAGGTGATTGGAGCATCTCCCTAAGGCTTGGATCTTCTTCCCGAGGCTAGCACCGGGTGTGGAAGAAGAGGACTCAAGAGATCCATGTGTGTGAGACTGCAGAGGGCGCACACTTGGGCGCCTGCATCGACATCACTCCAAACCGCTCTTAAGGTATTTCCTAACTCATCGTGTCAACTCTCTTGCTTGCGATCCTCACTGGGTTTTTGGGACCGGCCTGTTTCGGGGACATTCTTCCGCTGTGCAATGTATGTATGTATGTCTATAACTCTAATAAATTATAAAATGTCCCCGGGGTTTCCCAACACCTACAGGATCGCATACCTAGACAATCGAGATCTCGTATTGATCGAGTTGCCTAAGATCGAGTCATTTGGTTGATTTGAGTCAATTTGGGAGTCCTATGCATCGCGGATGCGTCTGATGAGTTGGAGATGGCATTATAGAGTGTAGTTACATTTTAACTTTAGTTGACCCCGGTTGACCTTTAGGTGACCATATTTGACCTCAGTGGACTAGGTCCAGTCGATGGGTCAAATGTTGGGTTTAAGCTCCAGATTTATTCTAAGGCTTTTTGCGACTGATTTAAACGTAATATGAGGGGCCTGTGACTTAAGCGCTAAAATGAATATTTATTTTCATTTTAATGCATAATTTAAGTCGTGGGGGCCGCCCGCAACTTAATTGAATATTTATATTCAAATTATTCATAAGTTAAGTTGTGGGGCCCGCTCTATATAGGTCTGGGCACATGGGCTATATAGGTTGAATGGATTCACTAGGTGTGAGTTATGGCTAACTCCTAACTCGACACAGAGAATCTTCTTCCTATGGTGCCTGAGTGCAATGGGAGTTTGATGACATCTCTAGTCTTGTATGTCGGGGGCATACTGATCATCAAAGACGACGTCCCAATCCTTCACTTCGGGAAGATAAGATTGGGAAGTGTCTTGTGATGAATGACTTAGTGGACACTACCTATGGAGTAGGTGTGAGAGTTTTCATGGATAGGTCCAATAAACTCATAGTCCTAAGTCAAATAGCATACATTGATACTAGAGAGGTTTTCCTTGGGAAATTCCTTCTAGAGAGGTTTGACCTCAATCTTTCCAAGAGATCTGCTTATGGCATATGGTGAGAAAGATGACATTAGTCGAGTCCTTGATACTCTTGTTAAAGGATCGATCATGTATTCGATGGTATGTTATAGGCCAGATATGGTTTAGCCTGATTTAGTCATGACCATCGTCGTTGGAATAAACAAGTGTGACATGCTTGTCCAACTTGGACGATCAGCCTAGCAAAGGGACATGGATACTCTTATACCTTATCACAGTTTTGAGGTTGTCAATGGCGACATTTATTCCGATGACTTGGGTAGCAGCGATATACTGCTAGGTGCCACTCACCGCTTGTGATGATTAGGTCATCACTGCTAACGTCAGAGGGACCTACAGGGTCGCACACCTAGACGCTAGAGACTCCGTATTGATCGGTTAGCATCTGATCGGATCATTGTATGATTCGGATCATTTTGGGAAGCTGATGCTATAGGATTTCTTATGAGGAGATGAGACTTTATTTGTTCATGTTTGACCACTAGTTGACTCTAGTGGACCACGTTTGACCTCTGTTGACCTGAGTTGTCAAAATGAATAAAACAAGGATCTTAGTGCAAGTTTGGGCTTGGCACTTTAGTCACATGAATAAAATAAAATCATTAATTGACAAGAGAATTTTTTTTCTCTTGGTTAATTAATATGTATAGGCGCATTTTGCTTGGTGAGTCTCGAACCCGAGACCCAGGGGTGATGCCTAAACATAGTCCCGCATGCGAAAAATCTCCAAAGAGTAGCTGGCTCTTCTATTATAAATAGAGAGGCTCTCTTGGGAGATTTTGCACCAGTCTCTTCTCTCATCTCCTGTTGTCGCCTCCCCTCTGCTCCTTGGCATGAGGGTCTTGTAGGTGACGACAATAAGAAAGTTTTTGCATCAAGGTTGGGACAACTTGTAGTACTGCCCACTCCTTGTCGCCAACGCTTCCCTTCTCCTTGGCGTGTGGTCTTCGTGATTGGCGCAAGTAGAGAAGAAGTTAGAGCCGTGGATTTCTTCTCCCGAAGCTAGCACGTGCGTGGAGCAGAGGAGTCTCGAGGCAGTCCATGTATGCACGAGTGTAGAGGACGGGCCGATTGCGCGTCTCCAGTCGTCAACATCGATCGCTTCAAAGTCGCTAGTAAGGTATACCCCTATCACATTCTTTGTATTCTTCATAAGATGGTCCTTATTGTTGAATTAGGAATCTCGTTTCGGCTCACTTCCGCTGTTTTCGTTTTAAATAGCCCGGGGATTCCCAACAGTAATTGTCCTTACGGCAGTACCGTAAAATGACTCAAACTCTCGGGTCAAAAAATGTCCCTAATTACGGTGTCGTGTAAATTGTTACGGTGGTACTGTAATTTCCAAGAAACTCTCGGGTCAAAAACTAGTAGCAAATACGGTACCATAAAAATGGCTATGGCATGGTCGTGAAATGCACAAAACTCTCGGCAGAGAAAATGCTCAAAAATACGGTGCCGTGAAATTGGTTACGGTAGTACCGTAAAAGCAATCACAAATTCTTTTTTAGTAAAAATTAAATTCACAAAAATACGGGCCCGTAAAATTATTTGCGGTACTACCGTAATACAGGTATCGCGGAAACTCTCGTGTCGAGAATTACGCAAAATTACGGCACGTGTAAAAGATTACGGTAGTGCCGTAAAAGCTATAAAACTCTCGGGAAGATTTTGGAACAAAAATACGGCACGTAAGGATACTTACGGCAGAGCCGTAATGGCATCAAAACTTTCTGGTCGGAAACAGACCGTAAATACAGCATCGTAATGTGCATTACGGTAGTGCCGTAATTTGTGCCAAAACTTGATTTTACCTGCAAAAAGAAAGAAAAATTAATTCTAAAAGCAAAAAAAAAATAAAGTGAAATAAAAGAGAATGAACTAAAGAAAGAGTGTTTGGGTTGCCTCCCAAGAAGCGCTTGTTTAAAGGTCATTAGCTTGACCGTTCTGCACTCAGATTTGTTCTTGATTTCTTCAGTTGCCACTCTAATTTTTCTTTGATTTGTGCTCCACTTTTGATCACATAAGGCTCATTCATGAAACAGTGTCCAACTTTGCTTAAGTATTTATTCTCTTCCTTTATCAAGTAACTTTGATCTTCCTTTTCTTCTTCGTCTTCTCTTCTTTCTTTTTTCAGAATTTGAATGTGTTTTCTCCTGAAATTCCTTATCCATATGCTCAGAAAAGTGTTATTCTCAATATCAGAAGATTCATCAAATAAATTATGTACATCACCAACAATATTATCGACTATATCAACACTACAACATGATCCTGAATATGAAAGTTTGTTCAGTGAATCTGCCAATTCAAACTCAATTGTGTTTTCTCCTATATTTAGTGTGAGTTTTCCTTTCTTAACATCTATAAGTGCTCCTGCAGTGGCTAGAAAGGGTCTACCAAGGATGATGGGATTTTTATGACTTTCTTCCACCTCTAGGACTATAAAATCAGTTGGAATAAAATACTCACCTATTTTGATTGGAACATTCTCTAAAATACCAACATGATTTTTTACCGATAAATCAGCAAGTTGCAAAGATATCGAGGTTGGTTTAAGTTCTCTAATGTCTAGTTTCCTGCAAATAGATAGCGGCATTAGGCTTACACTAGCACCCAAATCACATAAGGCTTGGCTGAAAGCCATACTCCCAATAGAACAAGGTATAGAGAAACTACCTGATCTTTTAATTTTGGTGGTAGTTTATTCTGGATAATTACACTACAATCTTCAGTTAAAGCCACAGTACCATAATCCTCTATTTTCCTCTCATTAGACAAGATCTCTTTCAAAAATTTAGCATATGAAGGCATTTAAGATAAAGCTTCAGTAAATGGAATGTTAATGTAAAGCTTCTTTAGAATTTCAAGAAATTTCCCAAATTGTTGGTCTAATTTTGCTTGTACTAACCTTTGAGGAAAGGGTATAGGTGGCCTATAAGGTATAGGATAATTAGGTTTAGAAACATCATTCTAGCATGGTTCATTACCTTTAGATTCATCACCTTGGTGAGATGACAAACTAGTTTGGGATTGCTCATGCACAGAAGATTTTTCTAAGTCTAACTCATGATCATGTTCATTACTAGGCTCTTTTTCATTCTTCTCAGATTTCTTTTTGGGTTCCTCTTGTTGCCTCCCACTTCTAGTGATAATAGCATTACAATGCTCCATAGGGTTTCGTTCAGGTTTTGCAGGTAATTTGCCTGGGGGTCTGTAAGAAGTGCTTGCTTGTTGTGCTATTTGATTTTCTAATATCTTATTGTGGGCTGCTAGAGATCCTACTTGAGATGCAAGTTGACTAACCATTCCCTTAAGATCTTCAATTTCTTTGTTTTGATTTTTCATGAATTGATTTTGATTAGCCATAAACTTTTCTAACATGGATTCAACATTTGAGTTTTGGTTTTGATTTTGATTTTGGTTTGGCCTTTGTTGGTATCCTCTATTTTCAGTTTGTCCCCCTACATTGTTATTATTTTTCCAAGATAAGTTGGGGTGATTCCTCCATCCGAGGTTGTAAGTACTAGAATAGGGATCATTGTTTCTACTTTGATTAAAATTCCCTAATGCATTAACTTGTTCACTACCCTGATTAGTAATGACCTTACACTCTTCAGAAATATGACCATTATTACCACAATTATCACAAACTATAGAAGATGAAACTACAGAAATTTGCATTTTAAAATAATCAAATTTGTTGCACAAAGAATCTACCTTTTCTGCCAAGGTGCGCCAACCATCACTCTCGTTCTTACCTTGAGAAGGTCGATACAGCACTTCTCTCTCAGTAGTCCACTGGTTGTGATTTAAAGCCATCTCCCCTAGCAATTTAAAAATATCTTCAATTGTTTTGCTCATGAGAGCTCCTCCTACAGCAGCATCAGCAGTTAGTCTGGTATTATAAAGCAATCCATTGTAAAAAGTATGAATTAAAACCCAATTTTCAAGGCCATGGTGAGGACACTTCCGTTGCAAATCATTAAAACGCTCCCATGCCTCACTGAAAGATTCGCCATCTCGTTGTGCAAAACTTGTAATCTGGTTTCTCAATTGGATGGTCTTGCTTGGTGGAAAATATTTCATCAAGAAAGCTTTTGATAATTGTTCCCATGTAGTGAAGGTATCGGTCGATTGAGCTTGAAGCCATGAGCGTGCTCGGTCCCTAAGAGAAAAAGGAAACAATCTCAATTTCAGTGCATCATTAGAAACCCCATTAATCTTAATAGTATCACATAATTCAAGAAACAAAGCAAGGTGTTGGTTAGGATCCTCAAGTTGAGATCCTCCAAACTGGTTCTGTTGAATCATAGACAAAAAGGCAGGCTTGATTTCAAAGTTGTTAGCCTCTATGACCGGTCTAGCAATGCTAGAGTGAATCTCCTGTGGATTAGGGGTTGCATAGTCCCTAAGTGATCTCTGTTCTGCCATGGTCACATCTTCTTCTTGTTGACTCTCTTCAAATCTGAGTTTCCTACGCAGTCTAAGAGTTTTATTTATCTCAGGGTCTAAAGGAACTAGACGTCCTGATCTAAGATTCCTGTGCATGCAAAGTAGATGGATCAAATAAACTCAATATAAGCAGAGAAATAGAAAAATAAATAAAACCTAATCTAGCAATACTTTCAATATCTTCAATATTGAAAAAAACCAAGATCCCCGGCAACGACGCTAGAAACTTGTTGTGTCCGCAAGTGCATGGATACTCGAAGTAATAAAAAGATATCGAACCACAGAGACCTCGTTTGTCAAGTACCGAATAATTGATTTCTTACTAGCTAGGCAATCGAAAATATGAAGCAAACTATCGAAAGCTACACGAAAATATCAGAGAGAGAAACTGGGACTAGGGTTTCATCCACCTTAATTTCCATGACTAGATATGAATAGATGTTCGTCAATCAAATTTTATTATGATAAATATATAATTTACTTAATAAAGAAATAATCTCACATTCGTGCAGACTATTTACAAAGAACCAATCCTCACTTTCATGCAGGATTTATTCAATGCTAAAGATAAGTAAATCATTGATAAAGAACTCAAGGGTCACTTTCATGCATCCAAATTCTAAATCAAGCATCTTAAGTGAAAACTATATACTTTCATACTATAGTTTTCACAAGCTCTACTTAAGGTTCTCCAACAATCCAATACTTGATTTCTCACAGTAACTCAATCCTAGATTCAGATTATTAACATGGCATTAAACTTCTAAAATCGAGAAATAAGAATCAAACCTAATTTCTTACGGTGAGTTCCTAACATTCAATTTTAGGGTTCCAAGTTCTTAGTAAATTACTTTTCAATCCATATTGCTAAAACTTTAAAACATGCTAACAAAAAGAATCTTTGGAGAATTAAAGGCAATCATTACATAAGCAGAATTATCATAGTAAAATTATCATGACGAAGGTAAAAGTAATCTAGTCATTAAGAAATTGAGGGGAATTATTCCCCCATGTCCCAAAAAGAGTTTAAGCTAGCATAGTAGAAGAATTACAATAAACCATAGTTTTGGAGGATCAAAAATCGAAAAGGAAGGGGAAAATCAAATAACAACACAGATGTAATGAAAATTACAGTCGTAATTTACTCTATGAACTGTAGCGGTGATGCTTCTTCTCTTGATTTCTCCTCGGATCGATCTTCTTTCATTCTGAAACTTTTGGGGTATCTTCTCCTCCTCTATACGCAGCTTTCCCTCAAATTTCACAACCGGAGATGCATTGTACGCTTCCCGGTAGTGAAACCTAGGGCGACGGTGAAAGCTTCGATTTCTCTTTGGAATGTGGATGAAAATTTAGAGCTTTTTGTGTGTGTCCCCTCCTCTTGATCTAATGAGTATTTTGCATCTTTCGAATCTTCAATTTATGGTCTGGATCGTCCGAAATTGCAAGAATCAGGCTTCAAATAGTCCGCAAAAATCGCGAATCTAGGTTGTAATTACAGCCGTGAAAACCGTTACGGCAGTGCCGTAATTTCAGCAGAAGTTCTCGGTACATAAATCATCCGGAATTACGGTACTGTGAAATACATTACGGTAGTGCCATATTTTCATCAAATCTCTCGGGTGAAAAGTTGACTCGAAATACGGCCCGTGATTTTGTTCACGGCAGTACCGTAAAATCCATCAAACTTTCTGTACGAAATTGAGCCCAGATTACGGCCCGTGAAATCGATTACGGCAGTGCCGTAATTCTTGCGAAACTTTCTGTTCAAAAATATCCCAAAATACGGCAGCACTCGAAAATTATGGCAGTACCGTGGTTTGTTCTGTAAGTGCAGTGAAACCACGGTACCGTAATTTTGATTACGGTAGTGCCGTAATTTGGTCTGAAGCTCCATTTTGCATGAAATTTGACATGTAATCTTCTCTTGATGGTAGGAATTCATCCATGCCTTTGAATGTGCTTAAAAACGCCTAAAATAATGTCTTTTTCCCTGAAAATCATCAAAAACTAGAAAATGTGTAGATTTCATAATATTTGATAAAAAAAAGTCATAAAAATAAACAAAGGAGCATGAATATGACACAAAAAAGTCTATTAAATGGCAAAAAATTTACTATAAATTTTGGTGTCATCAGGTAGTTGGTCCTCAGTGTCGTACTCTACAGTGTTTACACGATGCGCAGAAAACGAGAGAGGGTCTTGAGACGAGGGAAGTCAAAACATGCTGTGACGACCAACTCTTGCAGCCCCAAAAGTGGTCAAGCTGTAGCAAGAGATAAAATGTAACTAATCCCTATCAACTAAAGTGAAGCTAGCGCATGTCCTTTGATTCTTGTCCTTGCGTGGGCTGCGTAGGCGGCTAGATGAGTTCAAAATATGCTGTGACGAAGCAACCGAATTTGGAGATTGTGGACTGATTCATCACAGTCGAGGCTTGTTCTTGGGCCGTGTTGTTGAGATGGTTGTGGTACCCGTCTTGGGCCGGGCCTTCAGAAGGTCATGTCGTGAGGCCCATGGGTTGAAGGACCTCGATATGAACCGATAATGGGCTAATGACTCCCATGTAGTGATCCGGTGGTTGGCTTGAGCATTGGGATCGCTGGATTATCACCTTGTGGGGCTCCTTTGGGTCCTCCTTGGATCAATGAATGTGGTACAGAGGGTTGTGCATGTCAAAACGGGGTCGCTAGGGTGAAATGGAGTCTTCAGGGGTGTTCCGGCCAGGCCGTGATTGTCTTCACAGCCGTGATCAGGTGCACTAGATTCTACCGTGGTGCGCACAGCCTGGCTGTGATGGTCTTCACGCCCATGACCGCATACGCGTCTAGAATCACCGGTTTTTCCACTTTCTGTCAAGGCATTCACGGCCATGCCGTGATGGTTGTCACACCCGTGTTTGTGTTCGCCGAAATCCGCCGAGATGGTCACGGCTTGGTCCTCCTGGCCGTGCCGAAGGGCATGCTCGTGCTTGCATCTACGTAGGTTTGCCAGGGTATGCTGGGGTACACGGCCGTGGCTGGGGCTCGCCGAGGCTGTCACACCCGTGATTGAGGTCACGACCTACCCATGATGAGTTCGCAAGAAATTGTGGGGGGTGTTTTTCTGTCCAGATCTTCCCCCTCATTAGTGTTGGCTTCTCCTACGTCAATGAGCCATGTCAGGCTCGTCTAAGGCACACAGTTGTGCCAAGCACAATGGGTTGGGCAAGGCACATTGGCCATTCCAAGCCCGATTGCAAAATTACTACATAAAGTTTCAAACCCTTACTCTCTTAACGCTGTTGTTAAACTAACTAAAAATCCTTAATCCTATATCATTTATATATTAAAAATAATATTTTAAATATAAAAGCTTCTTAAAAATATAAATTATAAAAAAAATAAAAGATACAGAGAAATAAGAAAAACAATAAAAAAAATAGGAAATTAAAAAATATTAATCCATTAAAATTTTATTTAGATATTAAAATAACAATAACAATAATATAAAAATTTTCATATATATATAATAATAATAATAATTATGAAGCGAGTCAAGCGGTGCTCGGCTTGCGTGCCGTGCATGACCCAACCGATGTTGATATCTTATTGCGATGATGGGGATGTCGATGTTGATATCCATTCCGAAGACTTGGGTAGCAGTGATGTACTGCTAGGTGCCACTCACTATTTGTGATGACCTGAGTTCATCACTGCCAACGTCAGAGGAACCTACAAGGTCGCACAACTTGATACTCGGATTCTCGTATTGATCGAGTAGCATTATGATCGAGTTATTGGATAACTCGGATCTATTTGAGAGAATTCATCAGCGTCATTGTGCTTGATGAGATGTCAGGAACTTATTGGGGCTAATCTTCATTTTTGGCATGTTGACCCCGGTTAACCATGGTTAGCTGTATTTAACTAAAGGTTGCATCTGATTAAGTTCGATGGCTTAATCAGCAAGCTTAATGAAGTCTAGTAAGGCCAAATGGACCATAAGGCCCAATAGGGTGTGTGGCCTAGTTGGTCATGAGGCCCAATGGGCCGTAAGACCTAGTGGGCCATGAGAATAAGTTGTCTGGGCCCAATGGATTACATGGGAATTGAATTCTACATTTAATTCTAGGAATTAAATTTTGTACTTAATTCTGTAATTAATTCTAAATTTGAAGAGTTGCGCCATTAAGGGGCCATAATGGGAGTTTAATTAAGGGTCATTATGAGACTTTAATTCAGAGTTTAATTCTATATTTAATTTTAAATTAATTCTTAAATTAATTCTGAATTTAATATAGAATATAAAGGGTCACCATGATTTCTATTAAAGGTTGCGAGAGGGTTGAGAATTTGCGCCTATTCCATTTGGAAGGTTATCTCCTTGGCGATTTCTCTCTTCCTCCTCCTTTTGGCGTGGATCTTCTTCCCGAGGCTAGCACCGGGTGTGGAAGAAGAGAACTCGAGCATCAGCTGTGTGCGAGACTACAAAGGGTGAACACTTGGGCACCTACATCGCATCTCCTTGCATTGCTCTAAGTTATCATCTCTTACACACCGTGTCGATTTCCTCGCATGACATGATCTTCTGGGATTTTGGGACCGACCTGTTTCGGGGATTGCTTCCGCTGTGTATGTCTATAAAATTTTAAAATCCCCGGGGTTTCCCAACAAATTACATGTGAGCATGCTATACTAAAAAATCTAATGCCACAACAATAAAGAACCCAAGTGATTAGCTAGTAGGTAGGTAATGGCTATGAGTCATAAAGTTGATGATCTAGAAAAAAATGGCACCGCCTTTTTTTCATCAATATATATATACATCCTATATGTATTATATATTATAGCATCTTTTATATCAAGGTAGATAGCAGGAATTGACCCCAAGACCTTGTTATCAACAACTAAGGTCATTACTTGCCTATGTCAAAATATATATATATATATATATATATATATATATCAAGGTAGATATAATAGACCGACTCATCGTGAGGATTTAACTTATTATCTCAAGTTAAATCTCATAGTGACAGAGGTGCATTTGTCCTTCGACTTGAGGGAGTTTGTATCTCTATATGGTAAGGGATATGCTTTAATACAATCTAACATATCGCTGTAGCAGGGAGGTCATAATGGTTCTCATTGAGTGTATCATTAGTCGAATGAGATATACAACTTGCATGATGTACTTGGGTGCCCCACATATGGATACATGACTGAAAGTTTATGGTCATACCCAGGTGAAAGCCTGATTTAGCCATGACCATTAGATTGGATTAAACAAATATGACACATTTATCCAATCAGGACATCAGCTTGGCAAAGGGATTATAATGCACAGGTACTTGGTTACGGTTTTAGGGAATATCAATGATGATTCCATTTCGTTGACTTGGGTAGCAACAATGTACTACTAGGTGTCACTCACTGCTTGTGATGACATGACGTTATCATTGCCAACATCTGAGGAACCTATGGAGTCGCACACCTAGATACTCGAGATCTCGTATTAATCGGGTAGCTTATGGATAGAATCATTAGATGATTCGAATCAATATGGGAGACTGTAGATTGCTTCGATGAGGATGGGTTTTTATTTAGTTTATGTTTGACTCCTAGTAGATTACATTTGACCTCTATTGACTTGGGTGGTCAAAATGAGTCAAACAAGGGTTTAGGTGCAAGTATGAACTTGACACTTGAGCCACATGAATAAATAAAATATTATTTAAGCAAAAGAATTTTTCTATTAGCTTAAATATGGGCTAGGCCCATGCTTAGAATAAATATTAATAAATTTATTCTAAATAAGGCTAGGCACATGTTGGCTTGAATAAATATATTTATTTATCCCTATGATATGGCTAGGTGCATATGTATTTGATTAAATATATTTAAATATGTTTAATTAGTCTAGATGCCTAAATTATATATATATATTTATTTATTTATTTATTTGCATACTAGACTAAGTTAAATATATTGATATATTTAATCAAATAATAACTCTTATGGTGGCATGGTGAGAACACAAGGATAGCATCTAGTATGCACGAGTGGCAGAGTTTATTCACCCTTAAAGTTTACATAAGTTCAAGAAGGTGGCTCCCTCCTCCCTCCTCTTAGCGCATCCTTGGTGGTTGGTGCAAGCAAAAAGAGTCCATAGGTGTGGATCTTCTTCCCAATGCTAGCACCAAGCATGAAAGAAGGGATCTTGAGGAGCCCATATGTGCAGAGTGTAGAGGACGTTCCTTTGAGCATTTCAATATCGTCATTGGCCCCTCCTGACATTGCTTAAAAGGCACCTATCTATCATATTTAATGGTTTCCATCATAAGGCGGCTTGTTAAATTAAGAAACTATTTTAAGCACCACTTCCACACTTATTTTGAAATTTTAATTTGCCCAGGGTTTCCTAATAGGGAACTAGTCTACCATCTCCCCAAGTTGAGAGAGTGGACATCATAATTTATGATAGATGGGGATTACGTGGCCCCTACTATTGTCGTGTTCAAAATTTTATAATTGTCATAAGACTCTATGTTTATATAGTGCATATGATCTTTTTATCTTTGTAAACATATTGACCATGTTGGTTTTGGTCAAATATTAAATGGGTGAAAAATTTTCTTTTATTAAATTAAGGCGAATGGTAACTATTGATTTTAAAATCGAAAGTTTTTCGCTTCTGCTCTAGCACCCTCACACATGTGCACACTCTCAAGATGCAACCGCCCATCATTTTGTATATTATCTCATCTTTACTTGGTACAAAGATTGATAGTAAGTGTGTTTGTTTGGTATTTCACATATGCGAGCATATTACTCATGCTACCAGAAAATCAAACCAGACATGAAAATGAAGTTGATTAGTGAACAATTGTCGAAACAGTGTGGTGTCCATGAATACCCAAGCTGACATACTAGATGTTTGAGTGATAATTATATATGAGCATTCCATAGTGACAAATGTAATGCCATGACAATAAAGAGACCAAGTGATTAGCAAGTGATTAGCAAGTTCATGATCTAGAAAAATTGAACCACTTTTTCTTCATCAATATATATACGTCATGTACATATTATCTAGTATAGCATCTTGTATATTTTGAATATATTTTAAAACTAGTTAATTAATTTACAATATTTGCTATTAGTTAAAATATTTTATTTTTCATTTTATTATATAATACAAAATAACATTTAAGGATTAAAAGACACATAGTACATTCATCAAAATATGGATAGTGTTTTAAAAAAATTGTTATTTTAGTAGAAAAAAAATTGTTAAATTTACTACTATTGGATAGTGTTTTAAAAAAATTGTTATTTTAGTAGAAAACAAAAAAAAAATAAGTGTCTTGGAGGCTTAAATACATCTATTATTAACTAGAATGGAAATAGATGAAAAGATAATAATTGGAAATGGATCGTGTATTGGAGAAAAATAGGCCTATTATGGGCTAAAGATACAACTGGTGTTAAGGAATATGATTATAAAAAAAGTGCTGAAATATTTTACAAAGCAGAAAAAAAAAAAAAAAGTAGCCTTAGAGGTTGAAAGGAATTTATTGAAAAAGAACTTCAGTATTATTGTATGACTTTGATTTCTCAACTTTTCGACCGGCCTCAATGTCGTTGAATGCATGCATGGACAATGCCACATCATGTGTTAAAGTTACGTATGGACCCTTCATTATTTGTATTATTTGCGAGAAGAATTGGTCAACTATATAGCACGTACGGCTTTATCTGTTCAATAAATTTTTTTAAAATAAAAAATAAAAAATTAGAAATATATGAGAAAAGATAAATTGGTGTTTACAAGTGATTGATTCCATGTGTGCCACGGCTAAAGAATATCAAAATGAAGAGGAAGACTAAATTGGTGTTTTGCTCCTGGAATCATATCACTCTTCAAAGTTGGAAAATAGGAGGAGACTTTGAAATAATCTCCGTTTCGTGCCTAATAAAACAAACTGGCAATGGAATTCCGCGCATGCATATCCCCCACTCAAAATATCTGATACTTATAATATGGTACACGGCTGACTGACTGAATATTTGAATCCAGGACAACGCTCGCCGCTGCAGCGATGAACAGATTATCAGAATCACGGCACAATGTCGTGTTCAAATTATATGACAACCCATGCATGAATTTGAAACATGTCGTGTCTGCACCTCCCGTATATAAGAGCCTAGTGTGTAGCATAGCAGACCATTGACCTGAGAAAACAAATTCAGCAGCGCTGCCTAATGCCTGCCTTTATTGACATGAAATTAATTTCTTAAACAAATTCATTCGGCATCATTAATTTCTTAAACACGATTAGCATTAATAAATGAGTTCGGCGTTTATGCAACTCTTGCAACACTTAAACGCTCAATTACATTTGCGATACATTATGCTCACACCTATATATTGTGATTTTGCTGTATTTCTTTATTTACTGATTCTATATTCAGACAATCTTGTACATATACAGTACATTTCAACATTATTCTCACCCACTCTATCTCTGTGCTTCCGTCTTCATCTCACCAATCCTCGGCGGGCGAGTCTATATATATATATATATATATATATATATATATATATATATATTTGTTCCCTTCTACTCCGACCACTCCGATTTGGACAATCTAACCACAGTTTGCTTGACATAACATAACATTATATATTACCTACTTGACTGGATAATAATACTCATGGATCTATTACCTCTTACTACTTAAGTTAGCCTTAAAAAACAAAACAATATATGTATAGTCATTGCTCAATAGAGAAACTAGCAAGGATAAGACATAAGGATGGTTGCCTATTGACATAAGGATGGTTGCCTATTCTCTGTTGATAAGATTATTAAACATTCCAAGTCTCACCTTATTGCATCTAACTCTATTTAATAATTCACCTTTCTTTTGTTGGCATAAATATTTTGCACATGTTTCTTTGTAGCAACTACTTTTTTTTAATCAATAAAGGAGGATTAGGTGTTATTTCTTCAATAGAATATCTATATTATCTATATTACAAACTCTCATATGGTTTAAGGGACTTGGCTTGTAAAGGCCAAGTCAAGGATTTGAATCCTACTGCAGACGAAATTTGCACAGCCCAGATGTGGGATTAACTATATCAAGATTCGACACCCTAGACCTTGCAGGTTAGTTCTCTAGAATGCCTAACTCAAGAGGGTCAGTGAAGCTCTACTGATCTTTAGCGGTTATAGTGGGAATGAGACATGTCAGATGCACCGAGGTGAGGCAGGCATGGTTCCCTCCTACACCAAAATGCAACTCCAGCCCTTCATGACCAAGTGAAGCTTATTTCAATATCTCTTTTTCAAATTACATCTATTTAAATCATCTCTATTTTGAGGGGTGTGTTAAACGCTCATGATGGCAAGTAGAGGTGCATTTGGTGAAACTTTTCGTCTACTTTTCTTGTTGCTCCATTTGGTATAGCTAAAATTTTTAGCTTTTGTTAATTAAAAAAGTGCTAGTTGAAAAGTAGCTATTTAACAAAGTTAAAAGATGTTTGAGTAAATTGTTATGCTAATTAATTTTTAAAAAAAATAATATTTTTTTAAAAAAATAGTAATAAATAATTTCATATTTAAAAATTAAATTTAATAATAAAAATTTTAATAATTTTTATTAAAATAAAAAAAATATTTTTTGACAAAACTTTTTTTAAAAAATTAAAATAATAATAGAAAAAACAGTCAAAAGCAACTCTCTTATATTATTTTCAAATATTTATATATAGCTGAGAAGAAAAAACAAAAATTCATATATAGCTAGAAAGTAATCAAAAGCAACTCTCTTTTATCATTTTCAAACCTATACTATTTCGGTTTGGAATCAAGAAATAGCTCGCCAAATACCTTAGCTTTTTAAAAAATCTATTAGGTTAACCAACAAAAAAAGCTTATTAGCTGTTATTCACCTAAAAATAGAAAGCTAGATAGCTTCTCCAAACACACCCTATATTTGGGATACACAACTACCTCCGTTATGACAATATCAATATTTTCTAATTTGGTTATTACTCATTGAATTACGTTAAAAAAAGAGAGAAATAATGCCAAATTACAATTATGTTTAATTATTGTAGTGAATTAATTGGAGAAAAAATAATGTCAAATTGAGGTAATTGATAATATATATGTTTACTTTCATGTTAGAGAGAAAATATAGATTGTGAATATTACTGTTGAGAAATTATTATAATATGCTCTATTGTTTTTCTTTTATAGTAGGTGTTTATTCTTCTATTTTACTTTTGAAAACAAAATATATATGCACTAGCTGTTGGTGAAGTTTTCATCCCTCGTAGTAGTAGGAGCAGACTTCTTCGGCAAGCCTAGCTTAAATTTTAGTTAAAAAAATTTTTTTAATTTTTTTTTCGAAATGATCTACACACTATACTATAAGCTATCCAATGGTATTAATATCTAGATAGTTTAAATTATACACAATAAGAAATTATCCTAAACATTTTTATATAGTAAATTTTTTTATCTTTTATGCAATAATGTTTAAGGTAATTTCTTATTATGTATAATCTAAACTATCTCAATATTGGTACCATTGGATAGCTTATAATGTGTATATCATTTCTAAAAAAATAAAAAAAAAATCAAACAAAAATTTAAGCCAGGCTGCTAAAAAAATTTTCAACAGCCTAGCTGCCAAAGATTTCTATTCTAGTAGTAGGGGTGGCAACGGTTGGGTACTTGCGTTGCCACCCAAAACTCAAATCTGATCCGAATTCAAAACCCGATAACCAAACTCGAGTTAAATATCTTATTGTGTAACCCAAACTCGGGTCGGGTATTTAATTAGGTACCCGTAGATACCCGATTAAAAAAATAAAAATTATTTATTATTTTATATTTTATAAAATATAATTTAAAAATTAAAATAATAATAAATATATTTATATAATAACAAATTATTAATATTTTTATATTTTTACTAATAATAAATATTTATATAATAGTTATTTTATTATTATTTATATTTTAATATAATTATATTTATTTATTATTAAAATTGGGTATCGGGTATCAGGTACCCACATCACTAAACTCAAACCCGATTAAAACCCGACCCATCATACCCAAATCCATCCCGTTTAGATAAACGGTTACCCGAACCCAGTGTAAATGGGTCAGGTCGGGTCGGGTACCCAACCCCGACGAGTAATTTTGCCCGCCCTATCTGGTAGTGAGAACATATTTTTGTTGGAATGTTGATACATAGCTAATGGAATATTTAAAATAGTAGTAGTATCCCTATTACTTGATAAATACTCTTGGGAGGATCAGTATAAATGATCTTTCCCTCTTGTACAGCTATACAAAATCTTTAGAGTAGCTATTCTAATTTATTAATTATCCAATTCAGGAAACATATAAAAATGCCAATTTTACGTATCACTTAATATTTCAATTCATTAATTTTAATTTTTTCAGAAAAGTATTATTACTTTTGAAAAACTGAATTACTTTTTTTACTACGTTCCCAATTAGCTATTGTTTGTGCCCTTTTTTATGCAGCATAAAGATGGTTGCGAACAAATTGTAGCTTGATAATTAATTGCGTTGACTGCCAGCATTCTTTGAACAGTGGAGCCCCGTTTGGCTGACTAGCCCTGAACCCTAGTTCTTAATATAGGAAAATATATAATTTTACACTCTATATTTAAGATTATGGATCTGCCTCTGCAGGTTGTTTATGTTTTGGTAACATTTGACAATTGGACTGCTTAGCTGGATCAATTTACAATTATTAAAAGAGAAAGGATTCAATCGGCTCACGGTTATATACCAGTCTGACCTGCATGAGAATTAGTAATTCAGTATTCCCTAACTTTTTTTTTTTTTTTTAATTTCACTTATATATTTTGGAAATTTAAAAATCTAAATTCAATTCTTGTTAAATAACCGTCACACACAATCGTAAGTTGAATGAATGGCTGCGTGGTAACTCATTTATTAACTAGCAGTACAAGAGTCAGGTCCCATTAGGCGACGTCGATCACGCAGCCTCCTTCCCTGTTATTTCCTGGAACCTTTCCAAACTTTGACCAGCTATTGTCCATCGCTATATAGCCCCCCGTCACAATACTTATGCAAAATATCAGCCTGGCCATATATTCCAGTTTAAGCGAAGAAGAAGAACTAAGAGAGAGAAACAGTAGGATCGTACAATAATTAACAGATTAAGGATGGGCAGAGCACCATGCTGTGAGGAGGGGGTGAAGAAGGGGCCATGGGGTGAAGAAGAGGATAAGGCTTTGCTTGATTTCATCCAGAGACATGGACATGGAAACTGGCGATCGCTGCCTAAAAGAGCAGGTTTATTATATGCATCATTTATCCTTTTTTTTTTTCCGTCTGGAAGCGGGAATTATATATGTGTACTTACTTCAAGTGGCTCTTCATTCAACCGTTTCTTCGTGTTGCTTAATTGATTGAACAGGGCTGCTGAGATGTGGCAAGAGTTGCAGACTGCGATGGATAAACTACTTGAGGCCGGACATCAAACGTGGACAGTTCACCGCGGAAGAAGAGGAAACCATCATAAGCATGCACGCGAAGCTTGGAAACAAGTATGCTCATCCACCGTGATCTCATTGCAAATGTACATGTATCCATTTATCCATTTACTCAGTGCCCTCGATGCTCGTCACAGGTGGTCTGCCATTGCCGCAAATCTTCCAGGTCGTACCGACAACGAAATTAAGAACGTGTGGCACACCTACTTGAAGAAACGCACCCATCCGGAAGAGGCAACGCAAGCAGCTGCACCGGTGCCAAAGAAATCAAGGAGGATCAAGCGCGAAGCTAAGAACAAACTGGATCGCACAGCGACATCAGCTAACGAGGGCGGCGCTACGCTCCATCATACGCAACTATCAGTGGAGTCGTCGTGTAATGGTTTCTCGTCCCCTGATATTTCCACCGACTCAATATCGGCGATTACGAGTGTACCTAATTACTGCGAAGAATTGAAAGAGATCGACGAGAGCTTTTGGTTGGAAGCATTGTCAATGGATATTACTCCAGTACGAATGATGGATACTGCTGCACCTGCAGCTGTAGGCGATGATGCGTTCAGCTCATTTGCCAACAGCGACGCCATGGAATTCTGGTTCAAGGTTTTCATGGATGCTGAATCTTTGGAGAATATGCCACAGATGGATCCTGAGGATATAATTCTAGCGAATTAATATTATTTCTTCCATTTTTGTTCATGTGGAGTACACAAAAATTAAAAATTCCCGGAAAAAAGAAATCATAACGCGAGAAAAATGTTATGAGAAAAATGTATATGACAAAGGTCAAATAAATGAAATCAAAATGTTAGCTGTACTGCATTCTGCAGTTCATTCTCTTCCTTGTGTATATATATTAAAAAAAGGAATTTTGATTTTTTTTTTTAAAGTTGCAATTTTCAGAGTCAGTTTTACAAACTTCATTAATTGCCTTAAAAACAAGACTTTTTTTTCCCAACTCTACAAAAATTGATGAATTGACACGAACGAAAATTTTAATATTCTAAAGAAAAATTTTAATATTCTAACGAAAAACAAGACTTCATTAATTGCCTTTGAATATTCTAAAGAAAATTTTGTTTTATCCATTCAAAGTCCACTGGTAGAGCAGAGAATTTGAAAAAAAAAAAACTCCTTCAAAATTTAAGGAACGAAAAATTGAACCGTTAGATGCAGGACAGCATCCTGCTACCAGCCTTTGAGATCATTGCCTCTTAGCTACTTACCGACAAAATAGGGATTTTCTGCAGAGTTTGGAGATGTCACATAGGCGAAATGGGCTTGGCCCATGCTTAAGTGTCATGCTCCGGACTTAGGGTTCTCCGGTGAACTTTCGTACCGCACTGATATCTCTAATTTTCGGGCATAAAATTATCCCTAAATCAAAAAAACCCTAATTTGGACTTTGGTCAATGCAAAATTACATTCGCCGCGCGCTCGCCGAAATTCAATTCGGTTGCTAACGTCATGCCGACGTTAGCTGCCCAAATCCGCTTCCGCCGCGTTCGATTTCCACCGCCGCTCTAATTTGGACTTAGTCAACCTCCTCACTTCCAACGCCCTTCAATGCGTTCGAAAGGCACGACGTCGCTTGTTGTCTTCTCCAGGACGACCACCACCGCGTACAAGCGCCGCCCGCGCTCTCCCGTGGGTTCACCGAGGAAGACTGCCGGTAGGGGAAGACTAGCATGTCCCCTCAGCCTTTCGTCGTCGACCTTGCGTTGCCGGCTGGCAGCCGCTGTCACCGGTAAACGCTGCTGATAACGTGCAGAACACAGAAAATAGAGGAAATAATGGAGAAGAGAGGATTGGAGAGGAAAGCTTGAATTTTATTTCGCCAACAGCTACAAAACCTCTCTTAATGTCGCCGACTCCCTGGCCGCTGATGCCCTCTTCCCTCCCTCGCCGGTGGCGCCCTCGCCGCCGGTTACAAATCTCTCAACTCCTCACAACCTCCACTCGTCGGCGTTTCCCCCAAACGTCGGAAATCTCACCGAAACTCTCTGAGTGGCTGGTGTGTTAGCAATGAAACGCAATGGCAGCACTTCACTAGAACAAGAGAAACATCAAGAACATAAAGCACAGAGACTAATCACAAAATGTTATTGCTCATATGAAATAGAGAATTACAAAGCATATTTAAAGAAAACAAGTCTAATCTATTTAGTTAACTTATCTAACTAATATGGACTAATCAACCTATTTGGTAGTTAATAATCTAATATGGTAAACTCTAATTAATATCACATAAGTATGGTAACATAAGATGTGTTTACCAATTTCAACACTCTCCCTTAAAAACGACACTTACAAACTCCCAGCATGTCTCTCAATTCTACAAAATTGTTAATCTTTAGAGCTTTGGTAAAAATATCAGCAACTTGATCCTAGGTCTTCACATAATTCAATTCCACTAGCTTGTTTGCAAGATATTCTCGAACATAATGAAATCTTGTGTCTATATGCTTGCTTTGTTCATGAAATAGAGGATTCTTTGCTAGAGTGATTGCAGACTTATTATCTATGTTGATTTGAGTTGGCTTCTTTTCTTCAGCATGTAGATCTTCCATCAGACGTCTTAACCAGATTGCTTGAGTCACACAAGAATTTAAAGCAACATATTCTGCTTCACAAGTTGATAAGGCCACAATTGGTTGCTTCTTAGTGAAAGTTCCATTAAAGGGGGGGGGGAAACCCTAATCATGCAGATATAAAATTTTCTCAAGGCGGAATCTAGGGTTTCCTAGGATCGCATGTATGAACATAGATCAACTTAACATTTTGTATAGATCTAGTGAGAGATCATACCAATGCCATTGCTTTGGATGACGACTTGGAAGGAAAGAGGCGTGTGCTTCTTCTCCAAAGGCAATCGCACACAAGACAAGAGATGGCTACTCCTTGGCGTTCCTTGTGCTAGCAAAGCTCCAAGGTCTCCTAATCGCGTGAAGGAGATTGAGATGATCTCTAGGCTTTGTCAAGTCCTTTCCTTGGCGTAAAACCCACACTACTCGAGAGAGAAGTCGAGAGGAAGAGGCGAGAGGAGAAAAGAGATGCGCTCACGAACGAACGTGGAGGCGTTATCTATTTTGGAAAGCATGACTTCCAAAAATAGCAAGCCCTTAACATCATGCGTTCATGCGTTCACTCCAAGTGAACGATCGCATTTTTTTCTTCTCCCCTTGAACCAAGTGCTCATTTGATGAACCTGGTTCAATTGAATTTGGTTCAAGGACCAAATCAAACCAAGCCTTGGTCTAGATCAAATTAAACCATAAGGCTCAAGATCTAACCATTCATCTCTTGATGCTCTTGATCTCATCGATCTAGCATCAATTCTCTCGATCGAAGCTTACCGATCTCAAGCTCTAATCAATCAAATATGATCAGACCAGATCTCACTTACAATCAGAGTTTAAATCCCTTTAAACTGAACCAAAACAATTCAGTCCACACGATCTGACTTAAGTAAGCCATATCATCAAATTGTGCGACCCTAAGGGTTTCCTTTAAACGTCGGTAACGATAACTTACGTTATCACGATCAGTGAGGGGTATCTAGCAACACATCACTGTCTCCCGATATAAAGGAAAGAGTCTTCCAAGACTACACCCAAACCACAGCACAAGTGTGAACCCAAGTCACTTGACATATGTGTTTCCTTTGCCACTGAATGTTCTTATTGGACAAGCGTGTCAAGCCTGTAATTCCAATATGATGAGAGTGGTTAGATCAGATGAACATAGTCATCTGGGTATGATCATACACTTTCTCAACCATCTCATCCAGGGGGCCCCTTCAGAACATCACACTCCAAACAAGGAGACGGCAATCCTATATCTATCACTAGTGCCCTAACATGACTCATGCTCATTATCCAAGATAGTCTATAACCATTATGTTTCAAATAATATTGAACTACCTCAAAACAATGCCAATCATCATTTAGAAACAGAAGTGATCTCAAGTCAGAGGAAGTATGCCACTTGTTTGCATATAAGGATTATTCACATTGTGACAAGCAATTGAATATCCTAAGTAGGGTTTGTCCAGTACATCCAATGTACCCATGAGTCTACATCTTATTCCATGCTCGAAGCATCCTATAAGATTAGAACACATATTAGTCTCAATCATATCAAGGCTGTCTCATGTTCACCAAGATATCTCGACTAAGGACAATACTGCATGTCAGCCAAGCTAAACACCATTGAGACATTATTCAGAAGTATACATATTGCAGCAGATAATGTAACAACCTGAATAACAACCATTGCCTTTATAAACATAGAGTTTATACATGATACTGAAATAATCCCAAGGCCTCAAACATTAGCCTTAAGGGCATACCCCAACACTTAGAACTCCATGTAAAAGTGGTATTACCCAAGTAGAGCACAAAATCTGTTGTACTCTTTCGATCATCTACATCACCAGCCCAATCACTATCACAATATCCAGTAAGATAGAATTCATTAGAGGTAGTGTAATACAATCCAAAGTCAAGAGTGCCTTTAATATATCGAAGAATCCTTTTTGCTGCATTCAAATGTACTGAAGTAGGGGTCTCTATATAGCGACTTACAAGTCCCACACCAAAAAGAATGTCTGGTCTAGTATAGGTCAAATGTCTGAAACTTCCAACTAAACTCTTGAACAAAGTTGGATCCACTTTCTCATTATCATCATGCTTGGACAATTTTACATTACACTCGACTGGAGTACTGACCGAATTGCAATTATTCATTTTGAATTTCTTCAGAACTTCTCTTGCGTAATTCTCTTGTGAGATGAAAATCCCTTCACTTGTTTGTTTCACCTTCATGCCAAGATAATAAGACATCAGCCCCAAATCAGTCATCTCAAATTCAAGATTCATTTTCTTTTTGAAATCTTCAAACATTTCTAGATTGTTGCCTCTAAATATTAAGTCATCCACGTATAGGCATACTATCATGATTTCATGATCATTAGCCTTCAGATATAAAGAGTGTTCATAAGGACATTTCTTAAAACAATTTTTCTGAAAATAACTATCAATTCTATAGTTCCATAATCTAGGTGCTTGCTTTAAATTGTACAGAGCCTTTGAGAGTCTAAGGACCTTGTCTTCATGTCCTTTTGTCATATATCCTGGAGGTTGTTCAATGTAAACCTCCTCTTCTAAATATCCATTTAGAAAAGCTGACTTTACATCCATCTGGTATATTTTCCATTTTTGTTGGGCTACCATAGAGATAATTAATCTAATAGTTTCTAAGCGAGCAACTGGAGCAAATACTTCATCGTAGTCAATGCCTTGACGTTGCTTGTAACCCTTTGCAACAAGTCTAGCTTTATACCTCTCTATTTCTCCTTTAGAATTCTTCTTGGCCTTGTAGACCCATTTAACTCCAATTGCATTGTGCCCCTTTGGAAGGTTCGCTAACTTCCAAGTCTATTTCTTTTCAATGGTTTTTATCTCCTCATCCATGGCCTTCTTCCATCTCTTGTCTTTGGATGCTTCAATATAGTTAATTGGCTCTATATCTCCAAATAAATAAATATATGTTACATCATCAATTCTCACTGTCTCATTATATATGTCAGCTAGACTTCTTGTGCGAGGATGTTATCTACTTGTACTTGCTTCTGATGAGCTAAGCTCATTGCACGGTGGTGATGATGCTGGAGTACTTGCTTCAGGTGTAACTTCTTTTTCTTCTTCACTAGTAGAGAGGGGAAAATCATGATCATTAGTCTCTACATGTCAATCCCAATTTGTTTCTTCATCAAAATCAACATCTCCGCTCACAAAAATCTTCTTAATAGTGGGATTATAGAGTTTATACCCTTTTGTCCTTGAATCATAGCAACAAATATGCTTTCTGCTTTTATCATCTAACTTTGTACGATTGTTGTCAAGGATGTGAACATAAGCTATACTGCCAAAAACTTTGAGATGCGAGACTGAAGGTTTTCTTCCACACCATGCTTCAAAGGGAGTTTTACGATTTACAAATTTAGTTTCACAGCGATGAATGTACATTGCACAATCCACTACTAGTACCCAAAATTCTTTAGGCATCTGTTTTGTCTTTACCATATTTCTTGCCATATTCATGATTGTGCAATTTTTTCTTTCAGCTACTCCATTCTGCTGTGGTGATCCTAGTGTAGTTAGGAATCTTCGAATTCCACTGTTCTACAATAGTCTTCAAATTCACTTGAGGTAAATTCTCCCCCTCTGTCTGATCTTATAGCTTGTATTGTATATCCCTTTTCGTTTTCAACAAGAGCCTTAAAATTCTTAAAAGTTTTGAATACTTTCGATTTCTCCTTTAGGAAGTATACCCAAGTCATTCTGCTAAAATCATCAATGAATAGAAGGAAATATTTGTTCTGACCAAAAGAATTTGGTGTAGTTGGCCCACACACATCAGTGTATATTAGTTGGAGAGGTCTTGAAGACTTTGATTCAGACTCCTTTGGAAAGCTCTTCCTTGACTGCTTTCCTAGCATGCATCCTTCACATAGATTATCAGGCTAATTGATATATGGTAGTCCTCTCACCATACCTTCATGTGTCATCTTCTTAATACTTCCAAAATTTAAATGGCCAAGTCTCAAATGCCATAGCCACGGTGAGTCTTTGTAGCATGCAGCCAAGTATTGTGTTGCATCTGTCTGAATGTTCAGTGAGAAGAGTCGATTTTTGGACATTGGTACCTTTGCAAGTAATTTTTCTCTATTATTTTTCAGATACAGGTTATACCCAATTGTGTAGAAATAGTACCCATTTTTCTAACATTTGTCCCATACTGAGTATGTTATTTTTCATAGCAGGGGCATAATACACATTTGAGATGAAATGATGACTTCCGTCCTTCAACTTGATCAAAATCTCCCCCTTTCCATGTACGAGAATCTTGGATAAGTCTCCAAAAGTAATATTGCCTTTTATTTTCTCATCAATATTGGTAAACAATAATCTGTCTCCACACATGTGATTGCTAGCTCCTGTGTCCAAGTACCATGTAGTTTTAACTTCTTGTTTTATGTCTTTATATGCAATAAAGACATTAGAATCTATCTCTTCAACAATATCTTCTATCTCCTCCTCAATCTCCTCCTAAGATAAATTAGCTCTTGGAGTATATCTAGAATTACATTCTGAAGCAAAATGTCCAAATTTATTATAGTTGTAACATTGTACATGAGACTTGTCATATCTATTCTGAGTTCGATATGATCTACCTCAACCTCCTCCTCTTCCTCGTGTCGAGGTAAACTGAGAAGTACCTTCATAATTTTGTGCACTTCTTCCTCTTCCAAGACTTTGACCTTGTCCTCTTCCACGGCCCTCGGCCTCTATAGTTGACATTATCTCTTCTTGTTGTCTCTCTTAAATTGAGTTGTGACTTAAGAACCTACTTAAATGGTTCTTTCTTTCTTCTATTCAATTTCTCATCATGTGCTTCTAGAGATCCTGACAGTTCCTCTAGAGTCATTTCTTCTATGTCCTTTGACTCTTCAATGACAGTCACTATATAATAAAATTTTTCAGTGAGTCATCTCAGAATTTTTTCAATTATGTTTACATCAGAAATATTATCACCCAATCTTCTTATCTGATTGGCGGTTGATGCAACTCTTGAAATGTAATTTGAAATCTTTTCACACTCATTCATCATGATGGCTTCAAATTCTCCTCTTAAAGTTTGAAGGTGAACTCTTTTGGCTTTCATACTTCCTTTGCAAGCAACTTGCAACATATCCCATACTTGCTTAACTGTAGTTGCATTAGAAATTTTCTCAAATGTGGATTCATCTAGGGCTTGATGAATCAAAGACATGGCCTTTTGATCCCTCTTTCTCAACTCTTTTTAAGCTTGAGTGAGATTACTTGAATCATTTGAAATTTTAATTTTATTTTCAACAATATCTCAAACATCATATGCACCTAATAGTGTCTTCATTCTGATACACTCATTATCAAATTTTTCACCTAAGAATTTAGGAACTTAAAATGGGCTCATATTGTTATTAGCCGTGTTTTAAATATTTTCTTTAAATTCAATGGATTAGGTTCGATACTAGATAAGTTTTGATAATTGGGCTTGCCCAAATATTTGGTCCAATTAATTGAACCCGTCAGATGAAATTTAGATGGTACTCAATTGAACCGGTCAAGATTTGACCAAACTTTGCTGGTGTAATAATTTGGTTCAATTGTAATAAAGTTGAACCAATTCAACAATTGTGACACCGAACTTGGTTCGGCAACAATTTCGAGCGGCTAACCTAGCCGCTGATTTGGTCGCGCGAGCGGAAGCTTCGTAGCAGATGGCAGAGCAGCGTTTTCTTCGCCAAAACAGAGAAGCGGTGGCGAGAATAGCGGAGTCGCCGGCAGACGAGGCTGCTTCGTCCGCGAGCTTCTGGTGACAGGACTTCGGCAGTCGCCGGATAATGAGCAGGCGGCGACAATCGGGAGAAGCGACGTCGAGCGGAGTTAATTTGTCTGCGAGCATTGCTCGCGTTTGACGTGCAAAGGACGTCGGCGGCGTTGGATTTCAGCCGCAAGCTTCGATCAAAAGTTTGCAGCGGCTGCGAGCGGCGCTGGAAAAGATGCTGAGCCGGCGAACAGCAAAAAACGGCGATCGTAAGCGACGAAAGGTTTCAGTCGCGTGACCAGCGAAGATGTTCTTTCGTCGACGGCCGATTTGGATCAGGCGGACGAGACTCAGAAGCGAGGAACGAATGTTTCTCGTGTTCATCTCCGGCGTGGAGAAGGAAAAAATCGGCGATCGTTCGCTAGCGGCTTTGAGCCGGCGAACAACGACAGTCGGCAGTGGATTTGTAGGATGATTCGCCTGACACCGAACGAGCGAGCGGTGAGGAAATCTTGAGCGGCTCGACCTTGCGGCAGTTGTCTTCCACGACCGTCGACAACAGCGGGCGACAGAACTTCGATTTGTTTCCACGCCGAAACAGAACAACCGGTGATGAGATGACCGGCGGATCCAAGGAGCAATCAGCGAACAGCTTCGAGCCGAGATCGAGCGGCGTTCTTCGCCAGCGGCGATTCGATCAACAGGCACAAGGAGCAAATCAGCAGCGTGCTTCTTCGCCAACAGCAGAGTCTTCGGCGGTCGTCCAGCTACGCGAGCAGAAAATTAGCCGATTTGAATGGCGTCAGAGGAGATGAAGTTGTGACGATGGAGCAGGGAACGTTGGCGGGAGGAGCGAAGGCGCTTCGATTTGTCGGATCAATGTAGATTCTACGGGGCTAGGCGCGGATCTGAGCAGCAAAGCCTCCGCCAGAGAGGTACCAACACCGATTTCCTTCGCCGATCGGTTGGCGTCGACGAGTAACAGCGTTCTGGTCTGCTATTCTTGATGGGATATAGAAGACAGGCCGAAGACAGGCCCAAAAAATCTAAAAGCACCCATCGAAAATTGGCTCACTATCGCAGGTGATTGCTATTATTTTTATTTTTTTTATTAGATATTTATATTATAATATTATTTTATATTTTTATTTTAAATTTTAGTAATTTTTAATAGGATTTGGATTAGTAAATTTAGTTATGATAATTTTCTATTTAAACTTTGTAATCCCCGCAACTTTTGGAATAAAATTTCTTCTTTGTGTTTTTCAATCGGCGCTAAGCGTCTCCACCGTGAGGGTGTCGTCATGAGGGCTTGTTTGATCACCATCTCCATCACCGTCTTCCGTCCCCGTCCAAAAATTCCAGCCACTGCTATATCCCACATAAATCCAACCACCCGCGCGGTCTCCCTTCTTCGCCCAGATTGATCATGCCGCCAATCTCCCTTGGTCGCAACCCAACCCTTTCCACCCGAGTTTGTCGCCACCGTCGCCTCAATCTCCTGCGTCCAAGCGTCAACTCCACCAGTCGCAGTCCCTTTTCTGTTCAGATCATTCGGGCGTCGCTTCCACAAAACAACACCGCCCTTCCTTCGTAAGCCGCCACCACCAAGATCGCTCGCTGTCTTCATCGTCGTCATCCAAGACGCGAGTCTCGTCGCCCAACCCTAACGCCCCTGCTCGCCCGATTTCGCCCGCCTCCATCATCTAATTTTGTCAGTTCCACATCCGCCGACTCTCGTTCGCCGACTGAACCTTGCGAACCCTGATTCCTTTCCTCTCGTTCGCTGGTAGTCGACGCCCTCAAACGCCTGCTACCGCCCATAGAAATTGCAGCCACCCTCTTCCCTTGGTCGCCGCTCACATCACGACTTGGGCCGAAATCAGTACCCCCCCCCCCCCCCCCCCCCCCCCCCCCCCCCCCCCCCCCCCCCAGTCGACAAGCCCGTTGCTTAAGCTGTCATCATCCTCACTGCCTTGCCGCTTCATCACCTGGGCAGAACCATCCCCCACCTCTTTGCGTCCTCCCCTGCCGCCACTTCACCGATCGAATGCCCTGAACCACCCGTCGACGAGTTCGTCGGCTTCTCTGATCAGCAACTGTTTAGCATCTAGCGCCCCTGAGAAATCCGGCGCTGCCTTCTCCTCATCGCTAGCCGCCTTCATCCGGAGAAGCCTCTGCTACCCTCTTCAACGCCGCCCAGTCACCGACGATATCTCCATCGCCACTTCCTTCCTGCCGTCCTTAGATCTGATCCACATCCAAGTTGTTGATTGAGTGCAGCCAACGGGAGTAGTCATCGTCTGAAACATCCCTGTTAACGCGCACGAATTGGCTGAATAAGTGACGAGAAGCTGAGCCCCGTATTCACTTGGTGAAATTTCAACTTCTGCAGACTGATTACACAAGGTAAAATTCCCTAATTTTTGTTTGCATCCTAATTTAGGCAATATTGCTTATCCTGATTAAACGTATCTGCCATATATTTTATTGCATGCAAACTTTATAGAATTTCCACTTAAACTTGAGAGCATACCACTTAAACTTGAGAGTACACTTGTTTAGTTGTTTGCGTTGTAATTTTACTGTTATTGCTTCCTGAAATTTACTCTTGCCAGAAATTAGTAACGAATTTTATCTTTATACCTTGGTGTAGGGATTTACAACACCTTCCATATTTTCACCCTACATCAAATTGGTGTCAGAGCAAACCTTGATCCCCCATCTATTATTCCCTAAATCTTAATTCCCAACCCCCTAAGATTCCCAACCCCCTACTGCATACCAAACTGAGATCTTTATAGAAAAAAAAAGGAAAAGAAAAAAAGAGAGAGAGAGAAAAAAAAAGAGAAAAAAAATTTTCAAAGGGATCTACATCATGACCACTAGATCAGGACATGAATATCAACCTCAAGCTTTACTACCAGCTATGTCTAGTTCCAATAATGATCAAAACCAATTGTCCAAAGCACTTGAACGATTGAATGCCCAGATGGACGCCTTTGACTCTCGGTTGGTACAACATGAAGAATTAGTAGTTCATCTTAACAGTCGTCTAGACCTTTTAGAAATGACTCAACCTGTATCTCATCCTAAGTCACCACTAGATGAACAACCAACAGAACATCACACACGTAGACCCATTACAAATCCCGACCCTCGTAGACACCATGCTAGGACACACACTCCTGATCGACATGATTGGGAGACGGGTTTATCTCCACATAGGGAGCCTATAGTACCTCGATTTAATCAACGGGATTGAGAGGATGAGGACATCATTCGATCTGTTCGATTACAGATACCGACCTTTGACGGTAGTCTGGACTCATGTGTTTTCTTAGATTGGATAGTTGCTATGGAATAATACTTTGACTGGTGTCTCTTACTAGAACATCGTAAGGTTCGGTTAGCAAGTATGACTTTACAAGGACCAACAAATCTTTATTGGACAAACATAGAGAGACAATTAGCACGCCAACATCAGCCACCTATAGACATATGGGATGAGATGAAACTTAAACTGCGTGAAAAATAAGTTCCCACTCATTTTAGGAAATGTCTGCTTGAACAGTACCATAGAGTGCGTCAGGGTACTAGTACAGTCGCTGAGTACATGGCTCGCTTTGATGAGCTCATGATTCGTTGCGATGTACACAAAGATCCAGAACTAACCCTAGCACGATTTGAACAAGGCCTACGCCCTGAGATTCGACGTGAAATGGTGCTTCACACCATTGATACAATCGAAGTGGCTTTTCAATGTGCATCTGAGATAGAGCACTACCAAAAATTTGAATTTCGTCGCTCTACGCCATCAACCCAACAGAGACACAATTTTGACACAAATAACTGACCTCCTAGAGCCACTGACCCACAAAAATTAAATGTATCCCAAGCTACATAAAAAGGAAAGGCCCACTTAAACGAGAAGTTAACACTGTAGCTTGTTACAAATGTCATGAAAATGGTCATTATGCATCTGAATGCCCAAAACGATCACTTTATATCAGTGATGAAACACAATCACATGAACAAGAGGATGAAGATATAGAAATTGTTAATCATGAGTTTGATAAATACCCTGATTCAGAAGACGAGAGCACATTAGAGGAAACACAACACACTAATGCTGTTGTTAGGTGTATTTTAGTCCAACCCAAACCTGCAGAGGATTGACGTAGGACTAGCATTTTCTATACCTATACTAAATGCAACGGTCACCCCTGCAAAGTAGTGATCGATGGAGGAAGCAGCCTTAATGTTGTGTCTCGATCAGCTGTCACCAAATTTGGACTCAGTCTTGAACAACACCCCCTTCCATGTTCGGTCGCATAGGTAGACAAGTCAAACATGCAAGTTACCCACAGATGCAAGGTGCCTTTACACTTTGTTACTTACTTTGATCAGGTGTGGTGTGATGTGCTTAGCATGGATGTTGCCCATATTCTTTTGGGACGACCTTGGCTGTATGACCTTAATGTTACCCACTTTGGTCGTGACACTACCTATATTTTTGAGTACAAGGGACAAAGAATCTGGTTAACCCCATCTCCCCCAAAAGAATTGAGAGATTCGACATCCAAAGGCGTGATAAAAAAAGATTCATCAAATGAAAAGTCCTTGAACATTATTCGACCTACACCCTTTATTTCTGATGTCCTTGAGTCGAAAGTAGTGTTCACTTTGCTGATAAAAGAAGCCACTCTTCCTAATAGTCAGCAAATAGATCTCGACGTTCAGGAGTTACTAGATCAGTTTATTGATATCTTACCTGACGAATTACCTGATGAATTACTACCATCTAGGGATATTCAACATGCCATTGATTTAGTGCCAGGTTTATCCTTACCTAATCTCCCACATTATCGGATGACACCAACTGAGCATGCCGAATTACAATGTCAAGTCAATGATTTACTTCGCAAAGGCTTTATCCAAGAGAGTCTAAGCGCGTGTGCTATTCTTGCCCTCCTTACTCCAAAGAAAGATGAGAGTTGGAGGATGTGTATTGATTGTCGGGCTATAAATAAAATCACTGTGAAGTATAGATTTCCGATCCCTAGATTAGATGCCATGTTGGACTACCTCGCAAGATCGAGTTGGTTCTCCAAAATTGATTTGCGTAGCGGATACCATCAAGTTCGAATTCGCCATGGAGACGAATGGAAGACTGCTTTTAAGACAAAAGATGGTCTTTATGAATGGCTAGTTATGCCTTTTGGTCTGTCAAATACACCCTCTACATTCATGAGATTAATGACACAGGTTATTCGGCCATTCATAGGAAAATTTCTTGTTGTCTATTTTGATGACATCCTTATCTATAGTAAGACACGTCAGGAGCATTTGGAACATCTTAGGCTCACTTTTGAAATTCTTAGAAAAGAAAAGCTATATGTGAATAAAAAAAAAAATGCTCCTTCTTAACAGACAATGTTGTCTTCTTAGGATTTATTGTTTCAAATGAGGGATTATCCGCTGATCCTAAAAAAGTGAAGGCAATCACATATTGGCCTGAACCGACCACTTTACATGCTCTGCGAAGCTTTCATGGGCTCGCAACTTTTTATCGTCGGTTCATCAGAAATTTTAGTACCATCACGGCCCCTATTACGGATTGTATTCGAAAAGGGGATTTTCAATGGACATTTGCTGCTAGTCGTGCTTTTAAAAATATTAAGTATCTCATGACATCTGCCCCTGTACTACGCCTACCTGATTTTGATAAAGTTTTTGAGGTTACATATGATGCTTCAGGTGTAGGTATTGGTGGCATGTTAAGTCAAGAAGGACACCCCATTGCATTTTTTAGTGAAAAGTTAGCTAACGCTAAATTGAAATACTCGACATATGATAAGGAGTTTTATACAGTTGTGCAATCTTTACAACATTGGTGTCATTACTTGTTACATCAGGAGTTTGTCCTTTTTAGTGACCATCAGGCTTTGGCTTATCTTAACACTCAAAAGCGTTTAAACCCACGCAATGCAAAATGGTTTGAGTATCTGCAACAATTTTCTTTTGTCATTAGACACAAATCAGGCAAAGAAAACAAAGTCGCGGATGCTCTGAGTAGGGTCCATCTCCTACTCAACACGATGCAAGTTGCGATTGTAGGTTTTGATGAAATAAAGAAAGTCTATATTGACTGCCCAGACTTTTCTGAAACCTTCACCAAGTTATCAAATGACCAAGCAGTTGATTCTAATTTTGCCTTGCGAGATGGATATCTATATCATGGAAATAGAATTTGTATTCCTCGCACATCAATGCGTGATTTCCTTATTTGGGAATTACATTCAGGAGGAGTCACTGGACATCATGGTAGAGACCGGACCACCAGTCTAGTTACCGATCGATTTTATTGGCCTAAATTAGCTACTGACGTTGCTAGAATAGTGAGACATTGTGGAACTTGCCAGCACATGAAAACTAGAAAGAAAAACACAGGATTGTACACACCATTACCTGTACCTGACACACCTTAGCAAGACGTTAGTATGGATTTTGTTATAGGGTTGCCACGTACACGAGCACGACATGATTCCATCTCTGTTGTTGTAGACCGATTTTAAAAAATGACCCACTTTATACCATGTAGGAAAACTGTCGATGCCTCTCATATAGCTGCCATATATTTTAAGGAAATTGTTAGATTACATGGTGTACCCCGCACGATCACTTTTGATAGGGACGTACGTTTTGTAAGTTACTTTTGGAAAACCTTATGGACATTGTTAGGCACAAAACTTAAATTTTCTTCTGCTTATCACCCTCAAACAGATGGTCAGACTGAAGTTGTTAATAGAAGCTTAGGTGATTTGTTAAGATGCCTTATTAGGGATTATGTAACCAATTGAGAAGATATAGTGCCAACAGCTGAGTTTGCATTCAATAGTGTAGTGAACAGGACAACTGGTCTCAGCCCCTTTCAAGTGGTCTTTGGTATGCAACCTAACAAACTAATTGATCTCCTACCTCTACCTGCTTCTACCTGACATTCACAATCCGCTGACTCTTTTGTTAAACATATTCATGAACTTCATACTAAAATCAGGCACAAAATGTTAGAAAGCAATAATAAATATAAGAGCAATGCAGACAAACATTGTAGGCCACAAAATTTTAGTGAGGGAGATAGAGTGATGGTGAGATTGAGAGTTGAGAGACTTCCACCTGGTTCTATCAAGAAATTGCATGCAAGAAGTATAGGTCCATTTACGATTAAACATAAAATAAGTGATAATGCCTATGTTGTGGATGTACCTAAAAATTTGGGAATTAGTCATATTTTTAATGTGGAAGATATATCATTATATTATACACCGGAGGAACTAGAATCCGATGAATTAACACCATAGCAACTTCTGGATGAAGTAGAAGATGACCAGATTGAAACCATAATAGAAGATCAGATTATTCTTCATCCTGATCAAGCAAAACATCAATACCTAGTAAAATGGAAAAATCATCTGCCCAGACTTTTCTGAAACCTTCACCAAGTTATCAAATGACCAAGCAGTTGATTCTAATTTTGCCTTGCGAGATGGATATCTATATCATGGAAATAGAATTTGTATTCCTCGCACATCAATGCGTGATTTCCTTATTTGGGAATTACATTCAGGAGGAGTCACTGGACATCATGGTAGAGACCGGACCACCAGTCTAGTTACCGATCGATTTTATTGGCCTAAATTAGCTACTGACGTTGCTAGAATAGTGAGACATTGTGGAACTTGCCAGCACATGAAAACTAGAAAGAAAAACACAGGATTGTACACACCATTACCTGTACCTGACACACCTTAGCAAGACGTTAGTATGGATTTTGTTATAGGGTTGCCACGTACACGAGCACGACATGATTCCATCTCTGTTGTTGTAGACCGATTTTAAAAAATGACCCACTTTATACCATGTAGGAAAACTGTCGATGCCTCTCATATAGCTGCCATATATTTTAAGGAAATTGTTAGATTACATGGTGTACCCCGCACGATCACTTTTGATAGGGACGTACGTTTTGTAAGTTACTTTTGGAAAACCTTATGGACATTGTTAGGCACAAAACTTAAATTTTCTTCTGCTTATCACCCTCAAACAGATGGTCAGACTGAAGTTGTTAATAGAAGCTTAGGTGATTTGTTAAGATGCCTTATTAGGGATTATGTAACCAATTGAGAAGATATAGTGCCAACAGCTGAGTTTGCATTCAATAGTGTAGTGAACAGGACAACTGGTCTCAGCCCCTTTCAAGTGGTCTTTGGTATGCAACCTAACAAACTAATTGATCTCCTACCTCTACCTGCTTCTACCTGACATTCACAATCCGCTGACTCTTTTGTTAAACATATTCATGAACTTCATACTAAAATCAGGCACAAAATGTTAGAAAGCAATAATAAATATAAGAGCAATGCAGACAAACATTGTAGGCCACAAAATTTTAGTGAGGGAGATAGAGTGATGGTGAGATTGAGAGTTGAGAGACTTCCACCTGGTTCTATCAAGAAATTGCATGCAAGAAGTATAGGTCCATTTACGATTAAACATAAAATAAGTGATAATGCCTATGTTGTGGATGTACCTAAAAATTTGGGAATTAGTCATATTTTTAATGTGGAAGATATATCATTATATTATACACCGGAGGAACTAGAATCCGATGAATTAACACCATAGCAACTTCTGGATGAAGTAGAAGATGACCAGATTGAAACCATAATAGAAGATCAGATTATTCTTCATCCTGATCAAGCAAAACATCAATACCTAGTAAAATGGAAAAATCATCTGCCCAGACTTTTCTGAAACCTTCACCAAGTTATCAAATGACCAAGCAGTTGATTCTAATTTTGCCTTGCGAGATGGATATCTATATCATGGAAATAGAATTTGTATTCCTCGCACATCAATGCGTGATTTCCTTATTTGGGAATTACATTCAGGAGGAGTCACTGGACATCATGGTAGAGACCGGACCACCAGTCTAGTTACCGATCGATTTTATTGGCCTAAATTAGCTACTGACGTTGCTAGAATAGTGAGACATTGTGGAACTTGCCAGCACATGAAAACTAGAAAGAAAAACACAGGATTGTACACACCATTACCTGTACCTGACACACCTTAGCAAGACGTTAGTATGGATTTTGTTATAGGGTTGCCACGTACACGAGCACGACATGATTCCATCTCTGTTGTTGTAGACCGATTTTAAAAAATGACCCACTTTATACCATGTAGGAAAACTGTCGATGCCTCTCATATAGCTGCCATATATTTTAAGGAAATTGTTAGATTACATGGTGTACCCCGCACGATCACTTTTGATAGGGACGTACGTTTTGTAAGTTACTTTTGGAAAACCTTATGGACATTGTTAGGCACAAAACTTAAATTTTCTTCTGCTTATCACCCTCAAACAGATGGTCAGACTGAAGTTGTTAATAGAAGCTTAGGTGATTTGTTAAGATGCCTTATTAGGGATTATGTAACCAATTGAGAAGATATATTGCCAACAGCTGAGTTTGCATTCAATAGTGTAGTGAACAGGACAACTGGTCTCAGCCCCTTTCAAGTGGTCTTTGGTATGCAACCTAACAAACTAATTGATCTCCTACCTCTACCTGCTTCTACCTGACATTCACAATCCGCTGACTCTTTTGTTAAACATATTCATGAACTTCATACTAAAATCAGGCACAAAATGTTAGAAAGCAATAATAAATATAAGAGCAATGCAGACAAACATTGTAGGCCACAAAATTTTAGTGAGGGAGATAGAGTGATGGTGAGATTGAGAGTTGAGAGACTTCCACCTGGTTCTATCAAGAAATTGCATGCAAGAAGTATAGGTCCATTTACGATTAAACATAAAATAAGTGATAATGCCTATGTTGTGGATGTACCTAAAAATTTGGGAATTAGTCATATTTTTAATGTGGAAGATATATCATTATATTATACACCGGAGGAACTAGAATCCGATGAATTAACACCACAGCAACTTCTGGATGAAGTAGAAGATGACCAGATTGAAACCATAATAGAAGATCAGATTATTCTTCATCCTGATCAAGCAAAACATCAATACCTAGTAAAATGGAAAAATTAGATTCATCCGTGTTTATTGCTCACATTAGATTCTTCAATAAAGCATAATTTTTTAAATAAATAAGAAGGTGTGGGTAAAACATCAGAGTGAGATTCATCCGTGTTTATAATTTTCAAATCCTTTCAAGTTCTTCATGCACTTCATCAATTTCAAAATTACTAACAAAATCAGAGTAAGATTTTTCTAAATCAGTCCCCTCATATCCTTCATCAGATTTAACTACAAATGATATATCATCAAAAGAATCAGTTTCATAACTATCACTAGAGTCAAAAAGAGATTTTTCAGAATCAATTTTCTCAAATTTTTCCATAAATAAATTATCAAAAGAATTAATTTTACAATTATCAAAATTAGAGTGAGATTCATTAATGTTCACATAAGGCTCAATTTTAAAACAATCATAATCAGAGGGGGAATTTTCAAATCATTTTCTTCAGTTTCCAAATCAAACTCAAATAAACAAGCTTGTTGTGCTATCTGGGTTTCCAAAATTTTCTTCTGAGCTGTTAGAGATTCTACTTGAGATGCAAGTTGACTAATTATTCCCTTAAGATCCTCAATTTCTTTGTCTTGATTTTGCATGATTTGATTTTGACTTTTCATGAATTTTTCAAGCATGGATTTAAGTCTAGATTCTTTAGTATCCTCAAAGTATGGTTCAGAAACATGATTTGGAGGAGTTAAAAATTGGCAATCAAAAGTATAATGATCAAAACATCCACAAATATCACATCTAATAAAAGAATAAGATGTCCTAGAAGGATGCATACAAGAGAGTAATTTCAATTTATCTACAAGAGTGCACAATGAATCATCTTCATACTTACCTTGTGGCATGTATACCTCACCTATTTCAGTTGCCCATGAGTAGTGATTAAAAGACATATCTTCAAATCTAACAAGAATAGAAAGATTATCCAATACCAATCAATCAAAAATAATTTTTTTTATTATTTTCTCAGAATAGAAAATAATATAAAACACAAGCAAATTAAAAAAAAATTCAGAAATCATAGTTCTGTCACAACTTATGAATATCCAAAACTTGCAAAAACAAAAAAACAAAGTTAAATCTAAAACAAATAAAACTTAGTCTAGCAATACTAACAACTATTTTAATATTAACAAAACTAAGGTTCCCGGCAACGGCACCAAAAACTTGTTGTGTCCGCAAGTGCACGGATACTTTGAAGTAATAAAAGATATCGAACCACAGAGACCTTATTGTTAAGTACCAAATAATTGTTTTCTCACTAGCTAAGCAATCGATTATACTGGAAGTAAATGATAGAAAGAACATGAAATCAGAGAGATAAACTGGGACTAGGGTTTCATCCACCTTAATTGCAATGACTAGATATGAATAAAAGGTTGTCAGACTAATTTTATCACGATAAAGATATAATTTACTTCATAAAAGGACTATCTCACTTTCGTGCAGACAATCGTGCAGGGACTGATCCTCGCTTTCGCGCAAGATCTATCCCAAGCTGAAAATAAGTAAATCATCAATCAAAGAACTCAAGGATCACTTTCGTGCATCCGAATCCTAAGTTGATCATCTCAAGTGCAATCTCAAGGATCACTTTCGTGCATCCGAGTCTCAACACAAGTTTTACTTATGGTTCTCCAATACTCCGATCCTCACTTTCGCACAAGATCTTTACATTTAACAAAATAACTCAATCCTAGATTCAAATTATCAAACATGACAATTATTCTTCTAAAATCGATTAATAAGAACTAACCTAATTTCTTACGGTGAGTTCATAATATTCAATTTTAGGGTTCCAAGTTCTCAAGAAAATCACTTTTCAGTCCATATTGCGAAAACTCTAAAATAGAAGTTATCTAGTCATAAAAAATCAAGGAGATTACACCTCATGACCCAAATGATGTTTAAGCTAGCATGGAGGAAGAATTACAAATAGTTTAAAATGATCAGAAATCGAAAAGAAAGGAAAATCAACTTTACAGCACGGCTGTAATAGAAATTATAGCCATAATTTGCTCCAAGAACTCGTGATGAACAGTGCCAGTCCCCACAATTTCGTTGATTTCTCCCCCGGCCGAGATCCTGTCTCTCTGAAACTTCTGGGTTATCATCTCCTCCTCCAAGTGAAGCTTCCCCTCAAATTTCATGGCCGGAGATGTGTTGTACGCTTCCCGGCGGCGAAACTTAGGGCCGCAGTGAAAAACTCGAATTCTCCCTCGATAGTGGATGAAAATTAGGGCTTTCGCCCTTGGCGTGTTCTCATCCTCGGAGACTCTCTTTTTCCTTATTACAGCTTTGAATTTAAGGGTCTGGATCGTCCGCAATCGATCGAGCAAAAATCGGACTCCAATTTGATCGTGAAAATCGCGATCCAAGAATACAATTACGGCTGTGGTTTTTGTTACGGCACTGCCGTATTTTCTTTAAGTTCTTCTGTACAGGATTTGACTAGAATTACGGTACCGTGGAAATGATTACAGCAGTGCCGTAATTTCTGGAAATCTCACGGGTCGGAAGTCGCTTCAAAATACGGCACCATGATTTTAGTTATGGTAGTGCCGTAATTTCGGTGAAACTTTCTATATAAAATCATCCCAAAATATGGCAGTGCTCCGATATTACGGTAGTACTCGAAATTACGGTACTATAATATGAATTACGGCACTACCATAATTTGGTATGTGTCTTCGATTTGCGTGGAATTTGTCCTGTAATCTCTTTTTGATGATGAGAATTCTTCTATATAACTGATTTTGCTTAAAAACTCCTTAAAATCGTGCCTTTTTACCTAAAAGTCATCAAAAACTAGAAAAAAAGTAGATTCCACAATATTTGATAAAATGGGCATGAAAATAAGCAAAGTAGTATGAATATGACATAAAAAGAGCAATGAAATGACACAAAATATACTATAAATTTTGGTGTCAACACGCCCTAATTCCAAAACCCTCCACGTCAGCTGCTTCTTCCCCTCGGATTGTGCACGCTAACCAAATTTTCACCATGCCACGCTCGCAGAATCAGCCGACGCTTGCTCGCTGATTTACAATCTCGCCAAATTGATTTTGACCCGGTCAAAATCAGTTGGTCTGCCTCGAATCAAATGCCCGTGCGTTCATCTTTGCAATCGTTGTCACATGTGCTGCATTCGCTTCTTTTGTGTCAAACGCCACCTGCGTTCGATGCCGGCACCAGAGCAGAAGGGAGCTAGGGATGGACATGCAGGCAAGGAGGCTCCTCCTCCCCTCAGCCCTAGACGCCGCTGGGAAGTGCCGCCATTGCTTGCTGGATCGTCGTCGACGACGACAGTGAATCAGAAGGAAAGAAGCTTGCTAGAAACACGTCGGAGCTCGCCGGAGACGATACACAGTGAAGGGGGAATTTTGCTTGCTTTATTCCTCTTTCAAAACAAGTTACAAAAACCCCTCAACTCTCCTCTCAGTCACTCTCGTCGACGACAACTCTCGCCGCCGACTTACAAGCTCTCTCTCGTCTCTCCGCTCACCGTTCACCTTTGAACGGGCGACGGTCGTCGTCGCCACTAGAGCTCTCCTCTCTCAGATCCTCCTCTCTGGATCACACTCTGGATCCTCTCACAGGCCTCTCCTCCCTCCTCCCCTGTTCGTCTGCTCGTTGGATGCTTTATAGGGCAGAGGCGTCGCTCGCCTCTGCTATCTTTACTAGCATTGGACTCGGTCTCCTCCTCCTAGTCGTTTGCCCTCTGTGTGTGTAGCCTCTGAAGGTCTCGCTGCGCCGAAGACCTCGTCGCTATCTCCCCATGGTCCGCTGCTCATGTCTAATTCTTCCGCGACATCGCCTCCTCTTGCCGCCCGAGGAACTCACCCGTGTCTCCATCATGTTCGTAGCTTAAGAGAACTTTCCTCTACCTTTCCATCAACTACCCACATTCACTACTCTTCCACTTCCCGTTCGCCACCTCTAATGATCATCTGCCATTAGCATTGTCACATCCACTGTCGACATCGGCACATTGGTGCATCAAGCTGTCGGCTCTTCTGCCGACCAGATCCACACCTATGTTGGTAGACGCCTTCCACCGTCTCTATTAAAGCATCAACCAGCTCTAGCGACCATCTCCATCTCCAGCTCGAGCACTGGCGACACCTCCAGCTCTAATGACTAGAGGTGATGGCGATGCCAGGATCGATGAGGATGATGTACATCATGCCCTGGGTGTGGATCTTATCGAGGAACTAGAGGAATTTTGTGTGAGGGTAGTTGATGGGGTCAAGGGTGAAGTCCTTTGCAGCATCCATATAGTCATCATCATTCCAGATGACATCTATGGGGATCTAGGCCTTCTTATAGCCCTCCACCACGGCTTCCACTACTAAGAGGTTTTGATAGCCCTATCAGCATTGGTGAAATCCTGTTGAAAACAAAGGTAGCCTTGAGGAGCAAGCATAAGGCAAAATCGCATGTGATCAAGGTTACCTGTGTTATCTTCATACATTTAGCTTGATTGAAATGCTACTCACATCCACATCTCTCCATTTTTCAATCAAGTAAAATAGTAGAGTGGAAATCCAACTATCTTATTCGTATATATTCAAATGAAATGCTATTCATTCAGAATGCAATGAACATAGAAGATGAATTCATTGTTGCATCTCTTCCTATCTTGAGTAGTAATTTTAAACTTGATCTTCAGGCTCATTTGATTGGATAGAATGAAATAGTAGGGAACATAATTCATTGTTGCATATTTTAGTAATTAAGTTCTATGATAATTTTATTTTTAGTCCCTAATAAATTAAGGTTCACTCTCGTGGCTTAATTCATTGATCCAACTCTCAAGTGATATTAAAGTACGCTCATAGCTCAAATCACATGTTCAATTAAAGGTTTTGTAATAATATAATTCACTTCTTAATGTAATTACATTGTTTGAAATAATATAATTATATAAATTAGTGTTATTACATATAGGATTAACTTCAATAACTAGGTTGCTAATATCTAGCTACTCTCGTTGTCTAATTCTATAGGTCTAATTAAATAGTTCTAGGATTGTAACTCGCCTCTCGGGCCTTGTTACAACCCCTAAGACATGCAATAATCTAAATTTAGATAATTATAAGTGTAATGAATCACTTAAATTAAATTAACATTACTCAAACAAATGACAATATTAAAAATTAATTAAATCATCAAATAATCAAAGGGTTACTCTCTTAATCACAAAGAAAAGTTTACACTACTAAAGACATGATTTCACAGCAATAGTTCATAAGAAAGAGTTATTATAAATCAGGGACATAAAATAAAAATTTTAGTTCAACTTCACTGTCATCATAGTGTTGTGATGGTCGTAGCTCAAATTGTCACAGCCCTATGATTACAAGGGCAGAATCTATAGATTGTTGCAGTCTTCTTTAGAAATCCACCACTTTCGTCGCTGATTTCTCCCCAACCCGATCTCTTTTCCCTCTGAAATTTTGTGTATGCCCTCTCCTCCCTTGGGCGCAACTTCCCTATAAGTTTCATTGCCAAAGGGCTGCCTTATACGCCTCTTGGCGAAAGAACAAACCCTTGTGCCATCGACTGTGTTTTCTCCCTCACTTTTGCTCCGTGCCAAAACTTGAATCAATCCTTCCTTCCCCTTTTAATCTATTCCCCACTTCCAATTTAGTCGATTAGATCATCGATTGCCCGATTAGAACTCAAAAAATTAAGTTTAAACAAAGCCCAGAAGACTTGACTTCGTCGCTGGATTTTTCCCCAAATTTTAGAATCATAGGGGTGTGACGGTTGCAGTTCAACTTGTCACAAGGTGTGATTGCAAGTCAACTTCCACAATTGCCCCTTGAGCTCTAAATTTTCTCCAGCATTATATCTTGGTCCAATTAGCCCTAATATCCATAAAACTAAGCATATTCCACCGAAAAAATTAAAAAACAAGAGAATGTGTAGATTTCGAACCAAATGACCAATTTTAATTAAAAAAAATAAGCAAAAGTACATAAAAAGATGACTCAAAAAGATGATATAAGCATATAAAATTCACATGACTTTTTGAGACTCTAACTTAGTGTCACAAGTTAACCTCACATGTGACAAGAGATGTATTGATCCTTTGACTTGAGGTCATTGAATCTTCTATATGGTTAGGGACATACTTTGATACAACCTAACGCCTCATCATACTTGAGAGGTCATAACGGTTGTTATTGGGTATGTCACGACCCATATGAGAAGTTCAACTAGCAAATAGAGAATTTGCCCCTTCCTGCAGGAAACTTGATATCCTAGGGCCCTATATGTATGCATGACTAAAAGTGTATAGTCATACACAAGTGAAAGCCTAATTTAGTCATGACCATAAGATTCTGTTTAAACAAAGTGGTGACACACTTTGTCCAATCAGAATATCAGTTTGGCAAAGGAACTATAATGCATGGATACCTTATTGTGGTATAAGAGATGTCAATATAGATAGTCATTTCAAAGACAGGTAGTAGTGATGCACTGCTAGGTACCACTTATTGCTTGTGATGACATGAGTTCATCACTGCTAACGTCAGAGGAACATACAAGGTCGCACACCTTGATACTCAAGTTCTCATATTGATCGAGTAGCCTTATGATCGAGTTATTTTATAACTTGAATCTAGTTGGGAGATTCTATCAACATGGATGCGCATGATGAAACACTTCTAAATTCATGTCTTCATCGCATGAAGAGCTTCGATGTCGTTTCCAATGAGTAGAATGCCATCCACATAGAAGACAAGAAATATTACTATGCTCTCACTAAATTTCTTGTATGTAGAGGCATTATCTTCATTCTTAATAAAGCCATAGTCTTTGATTGCTTCATCAAAATGGATGTTACAACTTCGAGAAGCTTGGTTTAGTCCATATATTGACTTCTTTAGTTTGCATATCTTATGAGCATTTGTAGGATAGATGAAACCTTCTAGTTATGTCATACAAACATCCTCATCCAAAAACCCATTAAGGAATGTAATTTTTACATCCATATGTCTATGTCATAGTCATGATACGCAACCATAGCAAGCAGGATGCGGATGGAGTTGAACATAACTAGCAGGATGCGAATAAAATTTCTAGAGAGAGAAGTTTCTTAGCCAAGAATGATAGGGGCTCCTCACTCGACAACCCCTGCACTAGGTATGTCCACCGCCTCTTATCCCATATCGTCTTCGGTAGAGGAGATAGCGATGTAATAGTAAGATGTTAAGTAGTTTTTATATAGGAATTTATATGCTATTTCTACTGTTATATCTTCACTATTCTAGCATTTACACCTGATTTACATGGAATTATTGCATTATCTTTGGAATCAACACTCTTGGGTGTTTTTGCTTCATTTCAGGGGAAAAGCAAGGGAATGCGACTATTTTTAGCTAAATCTGTATTCTCGGCAAGAACCACGGTCCACCCAGTGACCGGAATCACACCCCATGACTTTTGTGTCGCCTGATGCTGATTTTTCCAGATTTTGACCCTCACCTTATCCACATTAGATGGAGGGCTCCAAAAGGGCAGAATAGGAATTCGACCAAGGGAGGAAGGAAACAAACACAAAAGCCCTATTCACGTAAAGGAGGAGGGATTGATTCGGGGGATTTTTCACACATGTACGCACGGGAGGCGGCGGCTGAGCAGCGAAAGAGGGAAGAAAAACCCCTTCAACATGAGAGCGTGGAGGGAGGCGGACGACTGAATAGGGGAAGAGGAAGGCTTTCTAGGCGGCTTCTTCCTTCTTGAGGGAGTCTTGTTTTCTCATTCCTTGTTTATTTGATCGCCCTTGTTAACCATGAATGTAATCACCGGATTTGTTTATGCTTTGCTTTGGAACATGAGTATTGTAGCTTAAAACTTATTTCAGGGTTAGGGAAAGCCCCTTGAATGTTCTATGTGTGGATTGTAGCTTTATTTTGTGAACCCTAAATTGTCTTATCATTGCCTAGTTACACCAATTGATTGGAGTGTTGCATTTTGTTATCTTCATACTCTTAGACGTCCGGTAAGGCCGAGAGGCATGTTTGGACGTTAGAAACCCTAGGCAGGAGTATCTCAATCATCATACGAGAGTAGTTGATTGAGTACGGGTGGTGTATACCATTTTGCACTCTTTGGGTTTATTCGGTTATGCGTGCTATGATGGTAGACGTTTAAACCATGTAAACACCTCGTTGTATCCTTGAGAGGGGACAACTTGTACAAATGATGGGATGGTATGCATAATCCGGTGCCCATTGGGTTTATTCGACTAAGCGTGCTACGAAGGTAGACGCTTAGCCGGATAAGCACCTTGTTGCATCCTCGAGAGAGGACAACTCATACATTTGGGATTGCCCTAAGACTTAAAAAGGGAATTCTATATTGTTATCAATCCACACATAGCGCGTCAAGGCGGTAAACCCTAACCCTGATCCTATTCATCCTTAGACCCTGCGTCGTGCAATTACTTTGCTTTCGACTTTATTTACCTTGCTTTATTATTGTTTAGCCTAATTTTAGATCTTAGCAACCATTTCACAACCCTCAAAGGATCGTCTAGCTTGTGATAATCTAATCAGTCGGTACTTGGTATTTGGTCCCTGTGGGATCGATACATTTATATTACTTCGATAGTCCGTATACTTGCGGAACGACTATCAAGTTTTTGGCGCCATTGCCGGAGACCAAATTTATCAATATCGACATGGTTAAGTTATTGCTAGGCTAGATACTTTTCTTTCTTTTAATTTAGTAGTTTTCTTTAGTTATTTAGTGTTAAGCTTTTCTATATACTTGATAATCACTGCAAATCTTTTTGTTATTTGGAAAGTTGTCTTTGATCTCACTTGGTTTATGCATAGGACTCTACGGTTGGGAGAGCTAATACCAGTAGATACTGAAATTGAGAAGACCTTCCGGCGCCGTAGAAAAGCTAAGTCTAAGGCAACTCAAACCAAGGAATCTCTTGAAAGGCTCAAGATGGATAACCGCCATACTCTAAGAGACTTTGCTTCACCAAACGCACAAGTCCTTCATACCAATATTACTCGGCCTCCGATCGAGGCAAATAATTTTGAAATCAAGCCGGCACTTGTGAACATGGTGACTCAACATCAATTCGGAGGTTCGCCACTTGAGCACCCGAATCTGCTTCTGTCAATCTTTCTCGAAGTTTGTGACACACTGAAGATGAATGGAGTATCAGATGACGCATTACGGTTGAGATTGTTTCCATTTTCATTGCGGGACCGTGCTTGTGCTTGGCTGCACTCACTAGCTTCTGGATCCATCTCGACGGGGCAGCTCTCCAAAGCTTTCCTTTCTAAATATTTTTCACCAAGCAAGATGGCCCAATTGAGAGCTCAGATTATTAATTTTGCTCAAAGGGACAACGAGTCATTATGTGAAGTGTGGGATCGCTTCAAGGAATATCAGATGATGTGCCCTCATCATGGTATGGAGAAGTGGTTTCTTATTCACACCTTCTACAGTGGTCTGAACTACAATACCAAACTTACCATAGATGCGGCAGCTGGTGGTGCCTTAATGAGCAAGGAAATTGATGAAGCTTTCAATCTGATAGAAGATATGGTAATGAACCACCACCAGTGGTCAACTGAGAGAGCAGGACCACCTAAAGCAAGTGGCAAATTTGAGCTAGATGCGTTGAGTTCTATAGCAGCTAAGGTGGATTCTTTGGCTCACAAATTTGATACATGGGGACTGAACTCCACCACCACCTCAGTCAATAGTGTCTCTTGGGAAAATGGTCCTACGTCAGGATAAACTTCAACTGATTACCAAATGGGACCTCCTTCTTTGGGGGACTCTACACCGGATCAAGTTAATGCTCTCAATAGCTTCCAATCAAGACCACAACATGATCTGTACTCCAACACGTATAATCCTAAGTGGAGGAGCTACCCAAATTTCTCTTACCGCAACAACAATGCAGCACAACAACCCAATTATGGACAACCCCAGGGATTTCAACAACCAAGACCAGCGCCTCCACCGCAACCGACAAAGTCAAACTTAGAAACTATGTTGGAGAACTTCATTGCAGGGCAAGCTAAGCAAAGTGAGCGCATGAATGAAACCATCCAACAGCTAGCTTCTCAAGTTGAAGCCTTAACCACGCATGGGAAGATGCTTGAAAATCAAGTTGCACAGCAAGCCCTATCATCACCTAGACCTCCCGGGAGACTTCCGGGACAACCTGAGGCCAACCCTAGAGAACAATGCAATGCTATTATTACGTGTAGTGGGGAACAACTAGAGGAGCTGAACACTAATTTGGATGTGGAGAAAGACCCTGGTAGTTTCTCAATACCATGTCGGATTGGGAATGTTAGCTTTGATCACTCCCTATGTGACCTTAGGGCCAGTGTGAGTCTTATACCACTATCAATCTGCAAAAAGTTAGATATGGGGACCCGGTAGGCATATTGAAAGATATACCAATTAAAGCTGGTAAATTCTCTATTTAGGAGGACTTCATTGTGTTAGACATGGAAGAAGTTGCTCAATTTCCCATAATCCTAGGCCGACCTTTCTTGGCAACCGCTGGTGCCATAATTGACGTTAAGAATGGGAAGCTCAAGTTGAATATCAGTGGAGATGTTATCAATTTTGAAATCTCTAGAGGTCTAAAGTGTCATTCCTTTGCAAGGACTTACCATGGCATGGATGTTATAGAGGATGAGCGGGTTGACACAGTTACATTGAAACAAGGTAAGGGAATGGAGGCATGTGGAGAAATGAAATCTAGAGAATACTTTGAAGCAAATGACAAAATTCTTAATGGATCCGGCTATACTGCCAATCATAAGGTGCAAAGGGTTAATACCATGGTAAAGGAGCAAAATTATGCATCCTTGGACTTGGCTGATTCTATAATGGCTGCTTCTAGTGATTGCCCTTCTGCAAGTGATATCACTATGAAAGGTGACTGGCATTTAGTAAGAATGTTGGATCAACTGATGCGAGTGTAGTATATAGCGATAATGGTAAGAGGGAGAAGCCCTCCTTAGAGACTTGGAAGCCTATGATTACATCTCAAGAGGAGAATGTGAAGGAATTACTCTCCCCAGTTGGTGGAGCTAACGTGCCAGAGGTAAAGCATACAAATATTGGTATGAACAATCCAACCGCGATCAGGAGAGTCGTTCCAGATGGTTGGGGGGATGCAGTGGATATCCCAACCCCAAAATCGAAGATACCACGGAATGGATTACACAATGTAAGAGGGACTGAGCATCAAGATGATGACAATTTAGGAGCTGCTAGTCAACGGAAATACTCTAAAGGCTTTCTTATGATGCTTTCTCAGCAATACACACAGCTCCCAAAGGATTGTAGGATTAATCCAGATGTACTTGATTCACTATTTACTATTTGTGTGAGAAGTTTACCATGTTCTAGTTCCGAGAAGATGATAGGTAGATTATCATGCGCCCCATGGGCATATCAGCAACTGGACGACGAGGATTGGCTCAAACCACCTTGACATGGCATTAGGGTCAAGCCAAAGACCTTAAAATGGCGCTTCTTAGGAGGCAACCCAAGCTCTTTTCCTTCTTTTTTCTTGCTAGGTCCTTTGGTTGTTTGCTTAACGGTATTTTCATTTGTTAGTAGTTAGCTTAATGGTATTTTCGTTTGCTTTACTGTGATGGTATTTTGGCTATTTGACCGCTTGCTTAGTTCCACTCTTTTTATGTAGTTTACTTAGCCAAGTGCCTAACTTAATAATCCTTTTGGTAGTTTACTCCATGGTTTCATCGCTTTTTGTTCTCAATTGTTGTATTGAGATGATATTGAGCTGGTATTTCGATGTTATTGATCATTTGCTCAGTTTCCACTCTCTCTATGTAGTCTACCAGCTATGTGCTTACCTTGCTCATCCTTTTAGTAGCCTACTTAGTGGTATTTTTGCTTGCTATGTATTTCTGTCGCACTTAGGAGGTGTGGGATGGCGTCCTGATGCCATCTGTCCCTTACCAGTTGGGTATGCATTTACCTGCTTGCTGTTTACCATGGAATTTTCACTTGCTGATTTCATTTACTGTATTGCGATGGTATGGGGATGCTATTTAGAATTATTGATCATTTGCCAGGTTTTTGCTCTCCCTCTCTAGTCTATCCCTGTAGCAAATACCATGGTATTGCCGCTTGTTGCTTACATTCGTTGTACTGCATGGTATTGTGCTGATATCCTAGTGCTGATGGTCACTTATTAGTTCTACTCTCTTTTGATTGATTTGAACTGTTTGGTCACGGTGGTATTTTAATTTCTAGATCTCATGCTTACCCTTTCCCCATGATTAGCTGTTGCCAATTGCCTACTTCTACTCTCTTCATGTGGTTAGTTGAGCTATGTGTTCACCTTGTTGAAGTTTTGAATGATCTATTCCATGATTTTTGTACTTCGCATTGCCCATTGATTGTATTGAGGTGGCTTTGTGATGGTATTAGGTTTTGCTCTATTTTGATGACTTTGTGGAGCCTAATTATATGTTTATTATTGTCCAGGGACGATCTGGGTGCAATTGGAGACCAATTGCGTTGTTTCTAGAATTCCACGGTCGACCCGGCGATGACAGTCACACCCGTGGTTCCAGTAGCTGCGTTTCATGTTATGAGTTCCGTTCTCTACAGAAAGTTCCTCGGGCCCCCAAGTGATTAAAACCTCGGTCCGCGAAATTTCAGACATTGGAGGCGACTCTCCCGAACAAGTAAAGTTTTCCACATAAAGTTCCTCGGGGAACCCAGTGACCGAGACCTCATCCATGGTTTCTGGAGGCAGATTTCGCAGAGGAAAACATTAAATCCAAGTTCTCCACAGAAAGTCCCTCTGGGCGCCTAGTGACCAACACCTCGGCCTGTGGTTCCGGAGGCAGTTTCTGCAGCGCAAATTGTCTAAGTCCCAGTTTTGCACAGAATGTATCTCGGGGCGCCCAGCGATCACAACCACGCCCCGAGGTTTTCGGTGGGTTCCCTTTCACTTAACTTCAAAAATCTCCTCTGCTTAAACCCTTCATGTGCCCGCGCCCTCTCACTTCACTACCCGAGCCTTCCTCACCCCGTGAAAACCCTAGTTTGCCTTCGCCTCTTTCGTCACCCCCTTCTCTTCCCCAAGACCTCACCTGAGTTCCCTTCATCTTCCAATCCATGAGGCCTCGCAAGGTGTGTGCCCGAAAAGCCCCCACCAGCAAGCGTCCTTGCACGCCTTCTCCTCCTCCTCCCGTTCCGCCACCAGCTCCTCCAAGGAATTCTGAACCCTCCGCCACCTATTGCCGACGTAGGGCGGGGAAAGAGCCCGCTCGTTCCCCATCTCCTCCTCCACCACATAACCCTGACTTCCACCCTTCGATTGAGGGGCATATAATCCGTTTCCGTGACGCCGCCCAAGAAGCTCGGTACTTTGCCCTTTCCAGGCAGCGCATCATTAACACTCGGTACATGGATTCCCCGACTCTGCTTCATCTGGGACTTCTTGATGATGTACTCTGGTTATTCCGGAATCTCGGCTGGGAAAAGTTTCTCAATCAAGCATCTCCGACGCACGTCGGGCTCACCGTAGAAGTGCTAAGCTCTTTTTCAACCAGACACTCGGGACCCAACAATGAGGTATTTCTGATCTATTTCCGATTGAATAACATAGAGTATCGCCTCCCCCTTGAAGAGTTCAATTCAATCTATGGTTTCCCCTCTGATGTTGAGCTCCACAAACCCGCTGGCAACTGGAAAGATACATTCTGGAAATCCCTCTCCTCCGAAGCACACTACTCATCTAAGAATACCCGCGCCAGCGCGATCTCTAATCCTTGTCTCCGGTTCGCGCATCGCCTGCTCGCCCACACCATTTTCGCACACGGAGACAGCGATTGCATGCTGCGGCATATTGAGTTGGTTTACTTATGGGGTATGCTGCACCAGTTCCCCCTCAACTCCGATTACTACTTAGCTAAACATTTGGAGCATGTGGGGTGGGTAACAAAGGGAACCATCGCAATAGGCGGACTGCTTACCCCACTGGCCCTGCACTTAGGGCATAACCCCTATGGAACTCCTGAAGCCAGAGGGAGCCACCGGCTTGATATGGAGGCATGTATTGCCATGAAAATGATCTCACGGCATGACGATATTTACCACCTCATCCTCCGTGATAGCCTCCACACAATCCCGCTGCCCAATGTCGTGTGGACATCTATCAGATCACAGGAGAACTGGAACATCCGCCCTGATGATGCCGATCCTCCTGCGCCCCCTTCGGCAGTTCCTGCTCCCTTCACAACTAGACTAGCACCCAGGGCTCCTCATCAGCCCACCACTCATGGCCTCCTCCAATCGATACTTCAGCAGCTCTAGAGTCAAGGGAACCAAATCAACACGCTCACGGAGAACGTACAGAGCGTGTACGCATTTCTTCGATCCCGTTTCCCTAGCTTCCGGAGCACTGCCCCTTACCAGCGCCCTGCATCCGATGATGACACTCTTTCCGACTCCTCATCTGACGCCTCTTCTAACGTCGATCTCAGCGACGCGGGGGATGACCCCCGTGATTAGTGTTGTGAGTCTTCTGCACCCCCCATTTTTGTAATCTTCACTGTCTTCCTATTTTGGCATCGGGGACGATGCCTCAGTTACCATGTGGGTTGGGGGTTTGCATTTCTGACATAGTACTTGGCATTTTAGATATAACTAGCTTTTGTTTTGAATTGGTTTTTACCGTTGTTAACTTTTACCATTTGATGTTTACTATGTTAGCTTTAGTCTTGGTCTCCCCTTACTGTAAAACTTGAAAGTATATTCTTGCTTGCCTTTAAGCATGTTTTCATGTGTTCTTTGTTGTTAGTACGATCCATGTGCACGATTCTGCCCCTTACTGATTTTGCTTACATAGATCTATTACATGCGATTAATCCCCTCGTGGTAGATAACTTAAGGATAGACTCTTAGTAAGTTGAGCTCCCACTTAAATTGTGGGACGCCACTAGTTGTCTGCACTTAATTTGATACTGACCGGTTCCTCCTCCTCACCTCTCATATCCTCTATCTTGGTCATCCCATTCTAGCTATAGTCATTTCAAGAAAAGATTCTCTAGCAAAGTCTAGAGACATGGATGAAAAAAAAAGAGGACAAAGATCCTCTCAAAAAAAAAAAAGAGGACAAAGATCCTCTCAAAATTCTCCAAATATCTGTATATCTTCACATCACTTGTAGAAATATTCTAATGTTTCCCTTTTTCCACTTTCATCTCAAACCACTTGGAGGCTTCAACCCTTGTATGGGGAGGAACTAGGACGTTGATTAGGAGGTGTAGCAGTTATGTGTGGAACACATTTACTTTGGGTTGCAATGCTTACCACTTTGATATCCGATTGGAGTCTACCACTTGTGGGGTGTTTGACCATTACATGGATCGTTGTTAGCATTATCTTATAAGGGTTTGAATTCAAGTCTTATGGATCATCCGTACAGCTTAGCTTCATTCTATTTTTGCTTAAGGACAAGCAAGAGTTTAAGTCTGGGAGATTTGTTAAGTAGTTTTTATATAGGAATTTATATGTTATTTCCACTGTTATATCTTCACTATTCTAGCATTTACACCTGATTTACATGGAATTATTGCATTATCTTCGGAATCTACACTCTTGGGTGTTTTTGCTTCATTTCAGGGAAAAAGTGAGGGAATGCGACTATTTTTAGCTAAATCTGTATTCTCGGCAAGAACAACGATCCACCCAGCGACCGGAATCACACCCCGTGACTTTTGTGTTGCCTCATGCCGATTTTTCCAGATTTTGACCCTTGCCTTATCCACGTCAGATGGAGGGCTCCAAAAGGGCAGAAGAGGAATTCGACTAAGGGAGGAAGGAAACAAACACAAAAGCCCTATTCACGTAAAGGAGGAGGGATTGATTCGGGGGATTTTTCATGCACGTACGCATGGGAGGCGGTGGCTGAGCAGCGAAAGAGGGAAGAAAAACCCCTTCAACACGAGAGCGTGGAGGGAGGCGGACGACTGAATAGGGGAAGAGGAAGGCTTTCTAGGCAACTTCTTCCTTCTTGAGGGAGTCTTGTTTTCTCATTCCTTGTTTATTTGATCGCCCTTGTTAACCATGAATGTAATCACCGGATTTGTTTATGCTTTGCTTTGGAACATGAGTATCATAGCTTAAAACTTGTTTCAGGGCTAGGGAAAGCCCCTTGAATGTTCTATGTGTGGATTGTAACTTTATTTTGTGAACCCTAAATTGTCTTATCATTGCCTAGTTACACCAATTGATTGGAGTGTTGCATTTTGTTATCTTCATACTCTTAGACGTCCGGTAAGGCCGAGAGGCACGTCTGGATGTTTGAAACCCTAGGCAAGAGTATCTCAATCATCATACGAGAGTAGTTGATTGAGTACGGGTGGTGTATACCATTTTGCACTCTTTGGGTTTATTCGGTTATGCGTGCTACGACGGTAGACGTTTAAACCGTGTAAACACCTCGTTGCATCCTCGAGAGAGGACAACTTGTACAAATGATGGGATGGTATGCATAATCCGGTGCCCATTGTGTTTATTCGACTAAGCATGCTACGATGGTGGACGCTTAGCCGGATAAGCACCTTGTTGCATCCTCAAGAGAGGACAACTCGTACATCTGGGATTGCCCTTAGACTTAAAAAGGGAATTCTATATTGTTATCAATCCACACATAGCGCGTCAAGGCGGTGAACCCTAACCCTGATCCTATTCATCCTTAGACTCTGCGTCGTGCAATTACTTTGCTTTCAACTTTATTTACCTTGCTTTATTATTGTTTAGCCTAATTTTAGATCTTAGCAACCATTTCATAACCCTCAAAGGATCGTTTAGCTTGTGATAATCTAATCAGTTGGTACTTGGTATTTGGTCCCTGTGAGATCGATACATTTATATTACTTCGATAGTCCGTATACTTGCGGAACGACTATTATAAGACAACCTGAACTCTTTTTCATATGGAGTATGCTTTATGGTTATAGAATGAATACCGCCTTTTTTTCTAACAAAACAACTATCTAGAGTTGCCCACTCCACCAAAGGCACTATAGCCATTGGGGGGATTATCACCCTCATAATTCAAGTTGTATGTATAAACTTTTTTGGGTATGGACTCGCAATAGGAAGTACCATGATAGACCTGGAAACATGGCTGGCCATGAAGATGGTGGCCAAAAAAGGGGAAAGGTATAATTTACTCTCCAAGAATAGCAATCGCTCTCTTCGTCTACCTGATCCCAGAGGACCACAGTCCGGGACATGAGAAACTAGATTATCAATCTTGATGGCGGTGCAAAAGCACCTGAATTAGCATAAGAACCACCACTAGTGTAGTAGTGGAGGGCAACTAGACCCTCTTCATCTTCATCGGTAGCTACCTCCGAGCGAAGGCCTTCAACTCTTAGTAGGCCAAATCTAGAGCGATCAAGAGTTCATGCAAGGACAAAAGGCTGATGTGATCAAAGGAATTAATAGCATGGAATGATACATACATGAGAAGCTCGCTGATTCAGAGGAAGAGGACGACGATTGAGAGCATCATGGGATGAGTCTCATAGCACTTTGTGAGTATTTTTACCTTTGCTCTCATTTTCTTTTCTTGTTTCGATATGGTTGTACATAAATTCTAAGATGAATGTGATGATAAATTTTGTAAATTGCAATGGAGTTGTATATAATTTCCTTTCTGTTTCACACCTATATCTCTCTAGTGATTGTAGTTAAAAATTCTTTCCCTATAAAATTTTTAAGTCGTGAGTAACCCGAATAATTCATGTAAATGCAATAGAGTTATAACTTAAACCCATACATACATAGTTCATGAATTTAGAATACTTTATTTCTTAAAAAAATCTTTTGTATTTTGAACTTATTTTTGAGAAGTGATGTTTATTATAAACTTGATTACTTGGAATTAGAAGGTGTTAGAATGGAAAATGAATTTATGAGTAATTCTTGTTTTGGTGTATTTAAGATTTATGATATAGCATGTTATGTGATTAGATGGATGTTTCAAAACATGAAGTTTATTGAGTTTAATTTTTCTTCGGATTTGTTTGAAAAGTGAGAATGTCATGCAGTGATAATAGGGAATTATAAGTATGTTTTATTTATATTGGGATTGTTCTAACTACACAAGCTTTAAAAAGCATGGTTGTTATGAGTTTGATTGCACTTATCCTAGTGCACTTTAAATTTATTTTTGATTTAGTAACTAGGGGCATTCATCACAAATGTTTGACCTTCGTGTCAAAAGATCGATAACGATTTAAAGACCTATTACTTGATTGACTCCCTTCAAAAAGAAAATAAAAATAAAGAGGGAAAGAGTTGGAGGTCAAGTCTTCAACTCCAATGACTACAAAGCAATAAACTATGAGTTGAGTTATACTAAATAAAGTTTTTTATATTTTAAACTAAGTCATTAACATAAAAAGTAAAAAAGAATTAATGATAGTATAAAAACCAAATTACTCTAAATATCCCCTAATAATCAAAAACTAATTATGTTATGACCTGCTCAATAAGCTAACTATTTATTAACTTAGTGAACCAATTTCCAACATGGCCCAATCTATTAAAATGCTTAAGCCCAAGTTAACAATAGCAAGCCCACTAAACCTTATATACCATATAATCTTTTTTCTCACTTTCAATCTGGGACTAAACTGGGGTATTACAAATTAGAACACCCTTGAAGTCATTAAATGACATTCAAGCTAGAAGACTAGTCATGGGAAAATTAAACAAAAATAAAAGTCTAGTGGAAAAACTGAAGTATGAAAACATAGGAATAGAGGATCTGAATTTTAGGAATAGAGGACTCAAATATCTTTAAATTCTATTTTTTGAAAATTCTTTCTTATTTCCTGAGTATGAGAAATTATGACATGCATCATGGAATAAAAACTTTTTCAATACACGCAAAGAGAAATTCATAGAAACTTAATATTCTTTATTCCTAAAATTTTTATTTGCTTGAGGACAAGCCAAGGTTTAAGTCATGGGTATTTGATAACACAAATTTGTATAGTGTTTTACATGCATATTTATCTCAAATTTGTATCATCTTTTCCTCTAATTGCATGGTTTCTTACAATGAATTTCCTAGATTTTTGTAGAAAACCTTCTTCTCTCTGTGTAAGTTCTGAAACCAAATAAAGAGATTTCATCAATCTACATAAAGAGGGACTTTCACTAAAGATCTGGAGCCCAAAGCCGAATGTAAGTTATCGACGGTGATTCTAGGATGATGATGGACTTTACAAAAAGTAAAGTCAGAATAATACTTCCAGAAGAGAGAAGAAGGCAATCCACAAATTTCAAGTTATTCTGATCTAGACTCATAATCACGCCCTGTGATTATGAGACTGAGATTCAAAAGATGACATGCATGAATGAATTCCCACCATCAAGAGACTGAGATTCTAATTTTTATACAAGTTGCAAAGTTTTATTTGATTAAGTTATGGATCTTGAGGATTGAATTCAAAAGATGATATGCCTATTTAAAATTTTGTGAATCAATTGGTGGGATTTTTCATTAGTGATTGTATTCTAGAAATTTATTCTTCATGAGAAAATCTATGCCTATGATCAATTTTTTGTTTTTTTTTTGCTTGAGGACAAGCAAAGTTTGAGCCTTATGTGTTTGATGACACCGAAATTTATAGTAAATTTTGTGCCATTTTATTGGTATTTTTGTGTCATATTCCTACACCTTTGCTTATTTTTACGTCTTTTCTATCAATAATTACAGAATCTACACTCTTTTTAGTTTTTAATGATTTTCAATCAATTCTAGATGCATGAATGAATTCCCACCATCAAGAGGAAGTTATGTCAAATTTCATAAAGATTGAAGGATCAGACAAAATTACGGCAGAGCTGTAATCTATATTACGGTACCGTATTTTCACCGGCTACCGTAATATCAGAGCATTGCCGTAATTTGGGAATTTTTCATCCAGAAAGATTTTCAAAAATTATGGCACTACCGTAAAGATTTTCACGGGCCGTAATTTGGAGCGCTTTCCGACCATAAATTTTAGCTGAAATTACGGCACTGCCATAACTGATATTACGGTGCCATAATTACCAGATAGTTTCGATTAAAGAACTCGACTGAAATTATGGTAGTGTCGTAACCAAAAACATAGCCGTAATTCTAACTCTGGACGTGATTTTCCTAGTCAACCTCGAAGTCTGATTTTTGTGCAATCAATTGCGGACGATCCAGGCCATAAAATTCAAAGCTATAAGAAGCAAAAGGAGAGCTTTTCGTAAGGAGAAGATACAGACACCAAAAGCCCTAATTTTCATCCACTGTCGGGAGAGAAATCAAGTTTCACGCCGCCGCCTTAGGTTCCACCGTTGGGAAGCGTACTGCGCATCTCCGGCCATGAAATTTGAGGGGAAGCTTCGCCTAGAAGAGGAGACGATACCCCAGAAGTTTTGAAGTGAAAGGATCTTGATCGGAGGAGAAATCAACAAAAGCACGCCGCTGGCACTGTTCACGCACGGAAATTATGGCTATAATTTCCATTACAGCCGTGTGGTTATTTGTTTTTCCCCTTCTTCTTTGATTTCGTGCACTTTGATACTATGAAATATTGTAATCTTTCATCCATGCTAGCTTAAACCTTTTATGGGACATGGGGGAGTAATTCCCTTTGATTTCTTAATGACTAGATAAATTTTCCATTACTTCGTCATGTATAATTTTAGCATGATAATTCTACTTATGAGATAATCGCTCTTTAATTCTTCATAGATTCATGTTATTGATCTTGTTTTAGAGTTTTCGCAATAGACCGAAGGGTGACTTGCTTGAGAACTTGGAACCCTGGAATTGAATGTTAGGAACTTACTGTAAGAACTTAGGTTAGTTCTTGTTTCTTGATTTTAGAAGAATAATTATCATGATAATAATATGAATCTAGGATTGAGTTAATGTATCAAACGTGAAGATCTTGTGCGAAAGTGAGGATCGGAATGTTGGAGAACCATAAGTAGAACTTGTGTTTAGACTCGAATGTACGAAAGTGATCCTTGAGATTCCACTTGAGATAATCAACTTAGAATTCGGATGCATGAAAGTGATCCTTGAGTTCTTTGATTGATGATTTACTCATTTTCAGCTTGGGATAGACCTTGCGCGAAAGCGAGGATCAGTCCCTGCATGATTGTCTGCACAAAAATGAGATGATCCTTTTATGAAGTAAATTATATCTTTATCATGATAAAATTAAACTGACGAACATCTTTTCATATCTAGTCATAGAAATTAAAGTGAATGAAACCCTAGTCCCAGATTCTCTCTTTGATAATTTCGTTAGCCTTCATTAGTTCACTTGCATAGTTTCGATTACCTAGATAGTAAGAAATCGATTATTCGGTACTTGACAAACGAGGTCTCTGTGGTTCGATATCTTTCTTTATTACTTTGAGTATCCGTACACTTGCAGACTACAACACAGGACCACTAGTTCCTTTTGATCCTGAAATTAATAAAACTCTTAGATTGCGTAGGAAAGTAAAGCTTGCAGAGGAGAGAGAAGAAGAATCAATCATGGCTGAAAGAAGAACACTTAGAGATTATGCAGCCCTGAATACATAGGGAATTCGTTCTAGTATAACTAGGCCTGCAATTAATGCAAATAATTTTGAGATTAAACTAGCTTTCCTGTCAATGATCCAATAGAATCAATTTGGAGGATCTCCTCTGGAATATCCTAGTCAACACTTATCTCTCTTTCTTGAATTTTGTGATACTATAAAAATTAATGGTGTATCTGCTGCTGCTCTTAGATTGAGATTGTTTCCTTTTTTCCCTCAGGGACCAAGCAAAAGCCTGGCTACATTCTCATCCGACTGGAACATTCACTACTTGGGAACGATTGTCAAATGCTTTCTTGCTGAAATACTTTCCACCCAGTAAGATGATTCAAATGAGAAATCAGATCACGGGCTTTGCACAGAGCGATGGCAAATCACTTAGTGAGGCATGGGAGCATTTCAATGAGTTACAACGGAAGTGCCCTCACCATGGATTAAAGATTGGGTTTTAATTCAAACTTTTTATAATGGTTTACTCTATAATACTCGTCTAACTGTTGATGCTGCTGTAGGAGGAGCACTGATGAAGAAAACAGTTGAATATGCCTACACATTGATTGAAGAGATGGCCTTAAATCACAACCAGTGGACTACTGAGAGAGGAGTGTTGTATCATCCTCCACATGGTAAGAATGAAAGTGATAACTGGCGCACCTTAGCCGAAAAGGTAGATTCTTTGTGCAACAGATTTGATTCTTTTCAAATGCAAACTGTTGTAGTTTCATTTTCCGTTGTATGTGATATTTGTGGAAATTCTGGGCATTATTCTAAGGAGTGTAAGATTATTATTGATCAAGGTCCTGAGCAAATTAATGTTGTTGGGGGGTATAATCAAGGTAGAAACAATGGTCCCTACTCTAGTACCTACAACCCTGGATGGAGAAATCACCCAAATTTGTCTTGGAAAAATAATAATAACACTGAGGGGCAAGGTGAGAATAGAGGGTACCAGCAGAGACAACAAAATCAAAGTCAACCCCAAAAATCTAGCTTAGAAGACATGTTTAAAAATTCATGGGTGCCCAGATAAGACTAAAAGAAGAGGTTACAGAGAGCCTTAAGCAAATCAACTCTAGATTGGATGGTGTTGTGACACGTCCCGCAAGGGCACGGTTATGTCGAAGTAATATAAAAGATATTGAATCCCATAGGGAACAAGGTTGAGTACCAGAAAATCCGAGTCCTAATAGCTAGGCGAATCGAAATTGGGTTTTGAAAGCAAAAATCGAAAACAAGTAATCAACACTACGACGGCAGAAAATAAATATGAGAGAGATATCGGGGCTTTGGTTTCCACCACGATGACTACTTTAATCGCATAAGGCAGATGTCGGTTATTTGGATTATTGATTTTGCATAAGGAATCTAACCCTAAGGTACAAGGTGCCCTCTCTCGAGTGTACACCCCGGTGTTTGGCTTAGATCGATCTCCTACTCTCATGGTGGATCGTTCTAAGATAAACCCAATGAGTTCTATGACAGATTATAAAACCCTCGAGCGAAGACCAAGCACTCTTGTGTCGAGGTCTCGCAAGTTTTACTAAGGGATTCCACCCTTACGATCCTTCTCTCGATATGAATCGTAACGGCTAACACGTGAAAGTACTCGGCCAAGGTAAGATCATGAAATAAACACTTCAAAGTAAAATATACTCACAACACAATTCAAATAACAGAATAAAGATAAAGTTTGCGATTAAATTCGTCAATGGGTTTCAACCAAGCCTCGAAATAGAGTTTACGCTATAATCTTCATTGAAACGCTCGAAAATCTCTCTTTTAACATACAAAGATCACAAGGAATAGTTTCTAAAGGATAGGAGAAGATAAACTGAAACAAATCATCTGCAAGAATCGTGACGCTCCGATGATCCAATCTCTGAAAATCGCCTTGAACTTGTGTTGTCGCCTTGTTCTTCCGCCCTTGCCGCTTCATCACATGATTCCTTGATAATTAGAGCAAGAAAATTAGGGCTTTTATGTCCTACGCGTTCGCCTTCGAAAGAGCTTTCCATAGACACCTCACTTGCCAAATTCGGACTCCAAACGGGTGAAAAATCATGAAAAACAGAGTAAAGGTCGGTCTCACGCGTGAGCCTGGATTAGAATCACGGGTGGCCGTGATTCATTCTGTGAGGTTTGGCAAAAGAAGCGCAGTGAACCCCACCGGGTTCACCTGGCCATGCTTTGCTCTGGATTGTTTTCGGGCGAAAGGAATTCTGGTGAACCCCGCTGGGGTTCACCCGGCCGTGAGGTTCTCTGTGAGTTCTGCTGGTTGGCGACTAGGATGGTGAACCCCACGCCTGGCAGTATTTTTCAGGCTAACTCCGTTTTGGCCCAAATTTGACGTGTAGCTTCATTTTCGCATAAGAAATCGTCTCATGGCCTTAGAATCTCCAAAATACATTGAAAAAGGGTGATTTTACCTAAAATTCCACAAAAATACCAAAAAGGGAAGATTCCGAAGATATGAAGGAAATAAGCCTATAAAGAGTATAAAAGTGTCAAAATAAGCCTAGATTTATCATGAAATGACCATCAAAATTACTACCAAAATGCGAGGCATCAAAATACTCTAGACTTAAATCTTTGCTTGTGCTCAAGCAATAAAATAAGGTGAAACACATGATGGGAGTAAGAGTAATCTTTTGGGGTTGAGGCATACATCCAAGTTAGATAATTATTTAATAACAATCCAAAATCTAATCAGGAGAAATCAAGTAATTGGTTGTTTCAAAGTGTTCAACAGTTTCATCCCACAATTTCTAGATGCCAAACAACCTAGTAAGCAGTAAACATATGATTCAATCAAGCCTACACATAACACTCATGCAATTCCAATCCTCCCTATTCAAATCGTTGGGGTTAACTCAATTGTTCCATCAGGGTATGATGCACTGATTATTGCAATAGACTTCAACTCATAACCTTAGGTACCATTGCCAATTTTTCGCAATGCCAAGTAGAGGAGTCTCTTTATTGATTTCAACTTCACATCCCTTAGATTTCAACTCATGTCCTTCGGTACCACTGCCAATTTTGCGCAGTGCCAAGTAGAGGAATCTAAAGGTGATATTTTTTTATATCAGCAGTTGATAACACATCCTTTTTGAACGCATGTAGTGTCTCCCCAATAACAGAAAGGAATTCAAAGAATAACTAAGTGAATGTGTATCTCAATATGATTCTCATGTAAGTTGCAAGCCTTAGTTGATTTAACAATCATAGAAATGTTTGACCCACTAATGAACAACTCAAACTAATCCAAATCACAAAATTTCAAAATCATAGAATAAATGGACATGATCAAAAAGTATCTCTAACAAGGAGGTATTATTCTAGACTTAATTCTTTGATCATCCCTACCCAATTATGCATTTAGCTCATAAAATTTTCAAAACGGCTATGATAGGACAACTATCAAAGAACAATTCATACACATGCAAGAAAAATTTCACACAACTCATATGGAAAACATACTAACCATAATAGAGTGCGGACACAAGCAAGAAAGTAATATCATACAGTCATAAGGTGGCCTGAAGATGTGGATCAGACCCACGAATAAGATGGCATATAAGATACAATGCTAGAATATACATCACAAAATAAAAGTATCCATCCAAATATAGCAAAGTCAAGCGATCACAGTCAAATAGCCACATGCAGCAAGAAAATAGAAACCGGAATATAGAAAGCTCACCCACTCTAAAAGTTTGTATAGTCATCTATGCAGTACCATGATGTGAGAAGAGTGGATGATGATGCCGATTCTGATGGAGAGCTTCCTCCGCTTGCGCGAGTGAGAGCCAGATGCTCGGGAGCTCTTGCTCTTCCCGCGTGCGCTATAGTCGGTCTCGGCCTCCTCGTCGGAAGAGATGTCCATGCGAGCCATGTTTTCCTCATTGATGAAGGAGAGGCGCTCATCCATCGTAGAGAGCTTTTCCCATACCGATCTCATCATTTTGTGCTGCCTCTGCATGTGTGCTTCCATGGACTCCCAATGTGAAGATTGGTTCTGCTGGATGTAGGTAATGGTGGTGTCCATGTGATCAATCATCTCCCATTGATGGAGTTGCTCTTCTTTAATTTCCTACAATACAGACATCATAGAATCATGAGAAGAGGTGCCACCAAAAGAAAAGGCGCCTGGTGCTGGTGGTGCGGTGTCGACGGGATCCGGCTGTGCGTCCTCAACTGGCTAGATACGCCAGTTTCCACGGACTCTGACTGATGTGCACTCTGTGTTCGGCAAGGGTAGGCAGAATGGGCTCCCTTTGAATGTCATGCAATATGAATCGCTCTTATGAATGATCAGCTTCATGGCGACACAAGACTCAATGTTGAGCCTGTTGCTGCTAGTAGCTTCCAATGTGCCGTAGGGGATGATGCCTAAGGAAACCGCCAAGGGAGTGATCAAGCCGCCAATCACAATCACCCCCTTCAAAGAACAGGCGACGCGGCTAAACTGCTTAGCCAAGTAATACCCAGAGTCGACTCTGAAACTGTGTAGCATGCACCAGAGATAGAATAATTCCGTCTGACGGACCATGCCGTCGCTCTCACCGTGGCCAAAGAGGGTATGGGCCAATACACGGTGGACATACTTGAGGGCCAGGTTGCAAAGACTGGAGGCACGGGCCACGCGAGCTGAGTAGATGTGCTCGTTAGTAATTGCTCCCCAGAAATTCTGTTCACTATACTCGGTGGGGACCTTGCGTGCACACGGCTCAGGAAAACCATAAATGTTGCGTAACTACGATAGAGTAAGGATATGCTCGATATTACCAAGACGGAAGGATAGGCAGCCTGGGTCGTCCTCGAGAATAGGGTCTGCCTGTACTTCCAAAGAGCTCAGAAACTCCAATGTCACGCCAACATAAGTGGGGGAGTAAAGCTGCTGGAACTGCTTCCAACCCACTGCTGCATACATCATGTTTACATCCTCTAGCATCCCAAGCATATGCAACGTGCCTCTGTCTAGATACCGCGTGTTGAGCACGCGACGTTGCCGCAGTGTCTGATACCGTGCCTCTTGCCCGGCGTTCCGAAAGATGATCCCGAACTCGTTCGGGGGAGAGATATAGGGCTGTGGTCGGTTGGCAGATGTGCGCCCATGACCAGACGAAGAGGAGCCTGGCGTAGCCAAAGACGGTCGGTAAGATGGAGGAGTCGGCGTTGGCTCGTACTCCTCATCGTCGGTGGCGAACGAGTCTGAGAACGCTGGTGTCGGACGCGCGGTCTTCTTGGCAGCCATGACCTTGGTTCGTGGAGGCATGATGGTTGGAAATGGTCAGAAGTGGCCGGCGAACTTAGAGTTGAGATGATTTGGCTGAGGGTGCAGAGAAAATGGAAGGAGCGGCGATCGGCAAAAATAGGCGTCGGAGAAGCAAGCGGAACGAAAATCCACGATCTGAAATCGATTGAAGCAGAAATCCATCTGGATGAAATGAAAAGCTGGATCAAACCTTTGGAGACCTTCCTCGAGTGCTAGGAAGGAGAGAAAACGGCATGATTTGGTCGGTGTCGTCGAAATCGGGAGGCAGCAACAGAGATACGTGAAATCTTGCGAGGCAAAAAATCAAGGTCGAAGTAGAAACAGAGCTTGTCCCGCTTGCAAGGAAACTCGGATCTGACCTGGAGAGATCTTCTTCGTGTTTCGAAAGAAGGTAGAGTAGCGTGATTGAAGGGATCTCGGTGAGATTTGGGGGCGGCGACAGAAGTTCTTCGCGTGCGGTGCCCTAACTTGGGTGAGCACAAGTTGAAATTCCAGTGAACCCGCCCGGGTTCACCTACCCGTGAAGTATTCTGGGGTCGGGCTGTTGCAACAGAAGCACGGGTGAACCCGCTGGGGTTCACCAGCCCGTGAAATATTTTGGTGGCTTCCTTCGAGTGCAAAAAAGATGGTGAACCCCGTGGGGTTCATCGGCTTGTGAAGTATACTGGAAGGTTTCTGCGCAGAAATAAATACTGGTGAACCCCGTGGGGTTCACCTGCCTATGAAATGCTTTGGTCACAAAGTCTGGGCTCGCTGTATAGTGCACTTCACGGGTGAACCCAATGGGGTTCACCAGGCCGTCATTTGCACTGATTAATTTGAAAAATTCTGGAAAAATCTAGGAAAATTTCCATGCGCTCCAACTTCCTCCTACAACATAAAGTGATATCAAATTAGTAGCAATCCCCTCTAGAAATCTAAAAATTAAATAAAGAATAAATCAACAGTGTAAAACAACGTCTGAATCAATGCTTGAAAACTAAAAATGAAACAAAAACTTGGGTTGCCTGCCAAGAGCGCTAGGTTTAGGTCGGTAGCTCGACCATAAGAGTTTTCAGAGTTGCAAATTTGTGGGGTCTGAGAGAGCAAGAACTTTCTCTCTTTCGACCCGCTCATCTTCAAAGTAGTGCTTGAGGCGGTGCTCGTTAATTGTGAAACTTCCAGTTCGTTCTGTCCAAATTGTGATGGCACCATAAGGTTGAACTTTCTAAACTGTAAAAGGACCGAACCATCTCGTGCGAAGCTTTCCTGGAAATAGCCAAAGTCTTGAATTGAATAGAAGTACTTTGTCCCCTTCACGAAATTCTTTCTTTGCTCTACGCTTGTCATGCCAAAACTTGGTACGTGCTTTGTAGCTCTTGGCATTCTCATAGGCAAAAAGACGCATCTCGTCCAACTCATCTAGTTGTAGCTTTCTCCTTTCACTGGCGTTCTTGAAATCGAAGTTGATTTGCTTGACAACCCAATACATCCTATGCTCAAGCTCAACGGGTAAATGGCATGATTTCCCATAAATAAGTTGGAAAGGAGACATACCGAGGGTTGTTTTGAGTGCGGTCCTATAAGCCCATAAGGCATCCGATAATTTCATTGCCCAATCCTTCCGTGATCGCGATATAGTCTTCTCCAAAATTTGTTTGATTTCTCTATTAGAGACCTCTACCTGACCACTAGTCTAAGGGTGGTAGGGCATAGCAATTCTGTGCTTCACACCGTACTTTTTCAGTAGTGCCCCAAATTTCTACTCAATGAAGTGGGAGCTATCGTCGCTGATCAGAACACGTGGAACTCCGAATCGGGGGAAAATAGTCTGCTTCATAAACTTCATAACGACTCTAGAGTCATTAGTAGCTTCAGCGGATGCCTCAACCCACTTTGACACGTAGTCAACGGCAACCAGAATGTACCGTTTTCCACATGAAGAGGGGAAGGGTCCCATGAAGTCTATACCCCATACATCAAAAATTTCCACTTCCATGATGTTGTTGAGTGGGAGCTCATCTCTTTTTGATAAGTTTCCAGTCTGTTGGCAACTGTCACAAGTGGAGACAAATTATTTAGCATTATGAAATATAGAAGGCCAATACAAACCAGACTGTAAAACTTTAAAAGCTATTTTAGAGGCCCCCGAGTGTCCTCCGTAAGGTGAAGTATGGCTATGTCTCAACACATCTTGCATCTCCTCCTCTGGTACGCATCATCTGTACAACCCATCGGCACATCTCCGATACAAATATGGCTCATCCCTGTAATAAAATTTTACATCATGTAGGAATCGCTTCTTCCTTTGAAAAGTTAGATCAGGAGGGAAAATGTTAGACATGATGTAGTTAACATAATCTGCATACCATGGGACTTGTTGATCTAATAAAGCATAGAGATGTTCTTCAGGGAATGTGTCATTGACTTCTAACTCTTCATTAATTTCTTTGCCTGTGCCGCGGTCAAGTCTGGAAAGATGGTCAGCCACTAGATTTTCACTCCCCTTTTTGTCTCTAATCTCAATATCAAATTCTTACAAGAGGAGGATCCATCTAATGAGCTTGGGCTTCACAACCTTCTTGTTGATCAGATATTTTATAGCTGCATAATCAGTGAAAACAATTACTTTCGAGTTAACTAGATAAGAACGGAATTTATCGAAAACAAAGACAATCGCTAGCAGCTCTTTCTCCGTGGTTGCATAATTTATCTGAGTGTCGTCGAGTGTGCGACTGGCATAATAAATGGCGTGAAGCTTTTTGTCCTTCCTCTATCCCAAGACTACCTCAACAGCTTGGCCGCTAGCATCACACATCAACTCAAAAGGTATAGACCAATCTGGGGGTTGAATTATTGGAGCAGAGGTTAATGCTGCCTTGAGTTTTGTGAAGGCTTCCTCGCAGTCCTTGTCAAAGCAAAACATAGCATCTTTAGCAAGTAAATTAGTTAAAGGGCGAGCTATCTTAGAAAAGTCTTTAATGAATCGTCTGTAAAAGCCAGCATGTCCAAGAAAGCTCCTGATCCCCTTCACCGACATGGGTGGCTGAAGATGTTCAATGACTTCTATCTTTGCTCTGTCCACTTCTATCCCTCTTTCAGAAACTAGATGTTCGAGGACGATCCCTTCCTTGACCATAAAGTGGCACTTCTCCCAATTCAAAACTAGGTTCACCTCTTCACACCTCTGCAAAACCTTAGATAAATTAGACAAGCAATGATGAAAAGAGGAGCCATACACAGAAAAATCATCCATAAAAATATCCATGAAGTCTTCATTAAAATCGGAGAATATGGCCATCATTACTAGCTGGAAAGTTGCTGGAGCGTTGCAGAGGCCGAAGGGCATCCTTCTATATGCATATGTGTCGTAGGGGCATGTAAAGGTTGTCTTCTCCTGGTTGTCCGGGTGGATAGGGATCTGGAAGAAACCTGAAAAGCCATCCAAAAAACAAAAGTAAGAATTATGCGCTAATCTGTCCAACATCTGATCTATAAACGGAAGAGGATAATGATCTTTTCGCTTAGCAGAGTTCAACTTCTTGTAGTCAATACACATCCTGTATCTTGTAACCGTACGCGTCGGTATCAACTCGTCAGCTTCGGTTTTGATCACCGTGAGTCCACCCTTCTTGGGTACAACATGTACTGGACTTACCCAAGAGCTGTCTGAAATTGGATAAATTACCCCTGCGTCCAATAGTTTGAGCACTTCTTTCTTCACCAAATCCTTCAAGTGCGGGTTGAGTCGGCGTTGAAACTCCATAGTAGGTTTGTTATTGTCTTCCAATAGGATCCTGTGCATGCAAACAGAGGGATTAATTCCTTTTATGTCATATAATGAATAGCCTATTACCTTCCTATGGAGACGAAGTTCATTAAGCAATAATTTGGTTTGCTCCTTGTCCAACGCCGCACTGACTATTACTGGGTATGTAAAATTGTCTCCTAGAAACTCATATCTCAGGGTTTTGGGCAAGCTCTTGAGCTCGATTTTCTACCGCCCTTGGATTCGCAGATTCTCTTCTTTCTTGTCATCTTCGCTTGCATCAGTTTCCAGCAGTGTAGCAAGAACCTCAGCCTCTCCTTTATCATCCTTGTCAATAGAATTCGTCAGAGCAAGTTCCAGCGAGTCCACTTCTCTCCTGGGCGGCTCAACATCTTGTACAACTTTTTCCACAATGTCGATACTGTAGCATGTGCCTGCAAGAGATGGTTTTTTCAACGTGTCAGTTAGAACAAATTGAATATAATTTGCCACAGATATTCAAAGACAGTTTCCCATGCTTGACATCCATGACAGCGCCTGCAGTAGCAAGAAAAGGTCTCCCCAGAATGATAGGGAGCCTGTCATCCTCATCAATCTCCAAAATAATAAAATCAGCAGGAATAAAGTAATTTCCTACTTTAACAGGTACGTCCTCTAAAATACCAACTGGGTGACACACAGATCTGTCTGCAAGCTGTATAGAAATACTAGTTGGTTGCAAATCCCCTAGGTCTAGCCTTTTACAAAGTGATAATGGCATGAGGCTAACGCTTGCTCCTAGATCGCACAAAGCTCTCTAAAAGGACATCTCCCCAATCTGGCAGGGTATGGAGAAACTGCCTGGGTCTTTAAGCTTCTGAGGGAGCTTGTTCTGAATGATGGCGCTGCATTCCTCAGTAAGTGCAACGGTCCCTTGATCCTCTAGCTTTCTCTTGTTTGATAAGATGTCTTTTAGGAATTTTGCATAAGTCGGCATCTGCAAAAGAGCATCAACGAAAGGGATGTTAATATAAAGTTTCTTCAATACTTCTAAAAACTTACCGAACTGCTTGTCTAATTTAGCCTTGACAAGCCTCTGTGGAAAAGGAATCGGTGGCTTGTATGCAGGTGGCCCCACGTAGGGCCGCTCCTCTTCAGCTGGTTCAGGTGCCACTAGTGTTACATCTGAATGTGGTTCCACAGGTTCTGGTATCACTTCATCTATTCTATCATCAGTCGGCATCTTTGGATCTTCAAGTTGCTTTTCACTCCGAGTGGAGATTGCATTGCAATGCTCCCTCAGGTTTACTTCTGGTTGGGATGGAAGCTTCCCTGGTGCTCTCGAAGACGAGCTAGCTTGCTGGGCTAGCTGACTCTCTAGCATTTTATTATGTGTCTCTAGGGAGTCCATCCTTGTCATCCTCATCTTCATCATGTCTGTCAGTCCTTCAAGTTGCATGCTCAGATTTGAATCATTGTTCGGCCTTGGTTGTGGCGGTGGTGCATTGTAGTTCCTAGCCTGAAATCCTAGCGGTCTGAAATTGTTCTAGTGGGGTTGCCTAAAGTTTCCTTGTGGGGGCTGGGTTTACTGTGGTGGTGCTTGCCCAGGTTGAATTGGTTGAGTTGTCCGGTAAGAGAAATTTGGGTGGTTGCGCCACCCTAGATTGAATGTGCTGGAGTATGGATTGTTGTTCGGGTTAAAATTTCCAATAGCATTCAATTGCTCAAAGTTGATCGCACCCATCTGTCCATCTCCTACCTGGCAATCTGTCCCTGCATGACCTACAACTCCACAGACCTCACAAGAAATAGAGTTAATATCCATTGAATTAACAGACCAAGAGTCAAGCTTTCTAGTCAAATTATCCACTTTAGCCGTTAGTGCAGTCAAAGAGTCAAGGTCATACTTACCTGACTTCTTGGTAGAAGTACCTCTCTCAGATGTCCATTGGTGATGGTTAATCGCCATGTCCTCAAGAAGGTTCATTGCATCCTCAACTCTCCTATTCATCAAAGCACCTCCTGCTGCTGCGTCCACTGTAAGTCTTGTGTTGTAATCCAAACCGCTATAGAACGTTTGGATCAAAACCCAAGTCTCAACTCCGTGATGTGGACACATCCTTTGAAGCTCTTTAAACCTCTCCCAAGCTTCATATAGGGATTCTCCATCTTTTTGCATGAAACTCGTTATCTGATTTCGCAATTGAATTGTCTTTGATGGAGGGAAGTACTTGGAGAGAAAGGCTTGAGAAAACTCTGTCCATGTTCTTATCGAAGCAGCAGGTAGTGTGTGCAGCCAAACTCTCGCTCTGTCCCTCAAAGAGAAGGGAAATAGTCGCAACCTGATAGCATCAGTAGACACACCGTTAATTTTCAACATATCGTAATATTCTAGAAAAATAGAGAGGTGCATGTTGGGGTCCTCAAGAGGAGAACCACCAAATTGGTTTTGTTGCACCATAGAAAGAAGAGCAGGTTTTATTTCAAAATTATTGGCCTCAACAGCGGTCCTAGCAATTCTTGATTGAAAACCATAAGCATAGGGAGCAGAATAATCTTTCAATGTCCTGTTGTTGTAGTTGTTCCCCATTGGTTGTGGTACTCGGTCATTGTTCACACCAAGCTGAATGTGCTCCATCTAATTTTCTCCTTCTATATGGTTCATGACTTCTTTCTTCAAAATTTGATTTTGCTTCCTTCTTGTCCTGAAGGTGCACTCGATCTCTAGATCAATGTCAAAGAATGTACCTGCCCTAGAACTTCTTTGCATAAAATGGTCAGTCAAGATTATAAAGTTCTAAGATAGCAAGTAAATAAAGAGAAAAAGAAAATAACAGTGCAGTAAAGAAAATCTAACCTAAGGCCTAGTCTACCAATTCTCGGACGTATACTAATATCAACCGTTGTTCCCCGGCAACGGCGCCAAAAACTTGACACGTCTCGTAAGTGCACGGTTATGTCGAAGTAATATAAAAGATGTCGAATCCCACAGGGAACAAAGTTGAGTACTAGAAAATCTGAGTCCTAATAGCTAGGCAAATCGAAATTGGGTTTTGAAAGCAGAAATTAAAAACAAATAATCAACACTACGATGGCAGGAAATAAATATGAGAGAGATATCAGGGCTTTGGTTTCCACCACGATGACTACTTTAATCGCACAAGGCAGATGTCGGTTATTTGGATTATTGATTTTGCATAAGGAATCTAACCCTAAGGTACAAGGTGCCCTCTCTCGAGTGTACTGTGACACAGATTTATATAGAGTATCATGTGTTAGTTTACTTATGGAATCATGTCTTTTTCACGGCTTTAAGCCTTGCAATTGCCTATATTTGGATACATTTATGGAATCTACACCTGTTTCGGTATTTTTCACGTTTGCAGGTCAAATTGACCACATAGAGGGTAGATTCTGGAACTTTGATAGCAGAGGAGCTCATCCTAACTCAAGATGACCCTAACCAGGAGTTTTCGGATTCATTGAGGCCTTTGTTGGAAATCACGACCGGGTCCCGATCAGAATCATGCCCGTGATCGTCGCTATGCCTGAAGTTGAAATCGACAAATCACGACCGGGTCACGACCAAATTCTTGCCCTAGATCGCGGACCCGCCTGTTACAAAATCACCGTTTTCTCTCACGTTTCTTTGATCTGACCTAAGGGGAAGCTGAAGGGCACCTAGGACCTTTCTCCCCCATTGACGAAGGAGGCGTGGAGCAGCTTTTGGGGAGGTTTTGCTCACGAAATCATCATTTCGTGAGGTATGGGCGGCTGAAGCGTTGCAGGCTGGCAGAAACCTCTTTCGGCTGACGCTTTTTAGCAAGCTCTTTTTGCAGGGCATGGGGAAGAGAAGAAGGTTCAGAAGAGAAGAGGATAAAAGGCTTTCTTTATTCCAAAGAGAAGAAGAGGAGGGGGGTTCGGTCCATCTGAGGATTCACACGGGCAAAGGAACGTGAGGAGGTGAAAGGCGAGAGGAGAAGGAAGCTGCGCACTTGCATCTCTTGGCAAAAATCATCTGTTGCGTAAGCTTCTTAAACGCATACCTGTAGTACCTAGCATATATCTTTGAGTTGCTGCATCTATTGTAAGATCTTAAGAGAATATTGCATGATCCATCTTCCCTTAGCAACTCTTGCGCAAGAATTGTCACCACTTGTAATGTGCATGGCTGAATACATTGCTTACATTGTTATCATGAGAATGCTTGGCTAAACACTAAATCAGGATGTGGGGTAGCCCTTGACAATTTATTAGTTGTGATAGTTAGATTTACTTGCTAAAATCCTTGCTTGACCTAGTGTGCGCGCTTTGCTTGTGTACCCGGAGGAATATATTCGACTTTCAACCCCTTGGGTGAGGTTTGTAAATCAGCTTTTCTAGGAGTTTACTCGCTTGCATAGCTGTACTTACTCATAGAATTAAAGGAGAGCATTATTCCGAAAGGTATGCTTGAGCCTTGTGTTGCAAAGGTGAGGTTTGTCAATCGGATATGGAGGAGAAAACTTGCCCGCTAGACTGTACTCACCTAGGGAAACACTCTAGGTGAGGTTTGTTAATCAGATCTCCGGAAGAAAAACTCGCTCGCAGATTCGTACTCGCTCGCGTGACTATAGGAGTTTAGACGCGTCGGAGAGACTCCAGTCCGACCATGCGTCCGACTCACTTGGTGGAGAGTTTATCCATTCCGTTTGTACGTTATCCCTACGCTACCCGAGAGAGGGCGTTTGAGTCTTTAATCACCTCAAGTATGGTTCAGCATCTCTAGGAGGGTAAAACCTCGCTTGCGGGTCTGTACGTATTTGCAGGGATTATAAGAATCTTGGACGTTGTGGAAAGACATTCGGCTGACCGCACGTTAGAACCCTACGGATTGGATCGGTAATTTAGTTCGTGGAAGCGGACGAGATTACCGGAGGGGAGCTACCTACGTGACAAGGAAGCTGACCCCCTTGAACTAGGCAGGACACTGGTAATAGAGTTTAACTATCCAACCGTAAGGAGTCAAGAGGTGAACCCATATCCTAATACATCTCCTCATTATAATTCTCTCGCATGATTTCCTTAGTTTACATTCCTACACTTTTAATTATTTCGTTATCTTAAACTTCACCAATTTCGACTTCTTCTAGCTAGTCATTTCGAGATCTATCGGTACTTGCCAGTTAGTCCCTGTGGGATCGATATTTTATTACTTCGATAGACCCGTGCACTTGCGGGTAACGCCTACCTATACCGATGGGTGCTATCATGTACACCCCGGTGTTGAGACTGACACTTTTTTAAGTATGTGAATAGTGGATTTTAGGAGAATGCTGATTCAATTTCTATTAAGAAAAAGAAGAAGAGACAAAGAAGGAAAAGTGGCTCAAAATTACTTGATAAAGGAAAAAAGATCTTGAGTAAAGTTGGACACTGTTTCATGAATGAGCCTTATGTTGTTAGAAGTGGTGCACAAAAATCAGAGTGGCAACTGAAGAAATCACGATCAAATCCAAGTGCAGAACGGTCAAGCTAATGACATTTAAATTAATGCTTCCTGGGAGGCAACCCAAGCACTCTTACTTAGCTTAGTTTCTTTTATTTTAGTTTATTTTTAGGGTTAATTTTTCTTGTCTTTTTGTAGGTAAAATCGAGTTTTTGGTGTAAATTACGGCACTACCGTAAAGGAAACTACAGGTCGTAATTTCGGTCCGTTTTTTACCAGAAAGTTTTATCGCTTTTACGGCACTACCGTAATGAATTTCACGGGCTGTAATTTCGTGAAATTTTCATATAGAAAGTTTTTGAGATTTGGCTCATATCACGGTAGTACCGTAATTCATTTTACAGTACCGTAATTTTTCGTATAAAAAAAAGGGTCCGGACCCAAGGACACGGAGGAGATTGGATCTGACATGGACGAATATCTTTTTTCCTACTTATTTGCATTTCATCTCTTATATTTTTATGATGATTCATGTGTTCATATGGAAGGATAAATCCTTCAAACTTCTTGTGTTCGCCAATACTATCTTACCTTGCCTTTGTTTGACTCTCTCATGATTCGATTGGGTTGTATTGATATATTCTTAGTATGAATTTCTGATATTCATTTGATTTGGTTGTATAAGATGATATGATGATAGTTCAATTTAGTTGTATGTGATGTTCTAATATTTGGGATCGACACTTTGTGATTGGTATGATGTATGGCTTGGTTAATGAAATGATGATTTTAGTTTTGATTTGGTAATGATGTGATAAATGCATGTGTGGTTTGTTCTAATCATGAAAATACTGTTGTTATCATGACAATTTTTCTTGATGATAAATTGTTGTTCATGACAATACTTGAGAATTGGAAATAGACCTAATATGCTGAATTTATTTCTTTGATATAATTTATCCATTGGAATTTTCCATTGATTAATACATGAAGTTTTGGGCAAATATATTGTTTAATGAATGAAATTTGAAAGAGAAATAACTCCTTTAAATAAAATGAGCATATGTTGTATGAATTTTTGGATTGATATCGATTGATTAAACCTAGTAAATCCTTAAAGTCCATCTTATTATTTGTTGGGAAGAAAGAATCCGAAATCCAAAAAGAAAAGTGACTCCCCTATTTGGCACTGCGTAAAATCAGCAGTGGGACCTAAAGACATGGGTTGAAGTCTGAAAAGAATAACTCCTCTTCTTGGCATTGTATTTACAATGGTACCTAAGATAAGAGTTGAAGTTCAATAAAAAGTATGTATCTATATAGGTGCATGCCATGAGAGAGATTCTTTGACATTAACTCCACTATCTCAAGAAGAATTCTTTCTACTTAAAGAGATACGAGTTCTATTATGTTGGTTATGTGACCAATATATTCTAAATATGTCACCAGAAGAAATGTGGTATTCATTTTAGAAAATGTCAAAGATGCATAAAAAAGAGAGAAAAAAAATTGAGTGGAAAAAGATTTTGTGATTCCTATTCCTGTAAACAAAGACATCTTGGACTCAAAACTAAAACTAGGTGAACTCATGAGATTGAAGTTCTATTTATGCACATTGCAAAATTTTATTTGATTGAGTCATAGATCATAAAGATTGAATTCGGAGGACGATATATTTATTTGAAATTTTAAATTATTATTTGATGTGAATTTTTCATATGAAATTGTATCTTAGAAATTTATTCATCATCTGAAATTTTATTTTCATAATTAGTATTGATTTCTTTATTTGCTTGAGGACAAGCAATGTTTGAGCCTTATGGGTTTGATGACACCAAAATTCATAGTATATTTTGTGTCATTTCATTGGTCTTTTTGTGTCATATTTATGTTCTGTTGCTTATTTTTATGCCTTACTTATCAAATATTTTAGAATCTTCACCTTTCTTGGTTTTTGATCATTTTCAGGTAAAAAGGCATCATTATCATGAGTTTTCAAGCAATTTCGATGCGTGGACGAATTCTAATCATCAAGAGGAGTTTGCACACAAAATTTCATATTAAATCAGATTTTACTGCGAAATTACGGTAGTGCTGTAATTAATTTTACGGCCGTAATCTGGGAATATAGCACTACCATAATGAATTTCACAGTCACAACCCGCAGAAGATTTTTTGGAAATTATGGCACTGCCATAATGAATTTTACGGTGCCATAATTTTGGTCTAGATTCAGGCAGAGACTTCAAAGGATTACGGAAGAATTACAGCACTGCTGTAAGGATTTTATGGTGCCGTAATGTTGGACAAATTTCCTACAGAAACTTTTGGAAACAATCAAAGAGATTACGGCACTACCGTGACGAATTTTATGGTGCCGTAATTATTGGCCATATACCTACAAAAACTTCAGAAGTAATTACGGCAGTACCGTAATGATCGTCACGGTACCGTAATTTTGTGCCCACTTGCCCAATTCTTCCGCCGAAAACTTAAAAAGATGATTTCTCGAGATTTAGGCACCAATTGAAGATCCAAAAAAAGGGGAACACTCAACATTAGCAAGGAAAGATTTTCGAAGCAAAAGGACCGATTTTTATCACGGATTCACGGAGAATTTGAGAAATCGTCGCCGCCCTAGGGTTCATCACCGTTCAGCGCACAGACCACCTCCGGCCACGAAATTTGAAAGAAGGCTTCGCTTGAAGGAGGAGAACATACCACAGAAGTTTCAGAGTGAAAGGAGATCGATCGGAAGATAAATCAACAAAAACAAGGGCACTGTCACTATTCAAACGCATTCCAGGAGCAAATTACGGGCTATAATTTTCATTACAACCTTGTTTTGTAACTTATACTCTTCTCTTTTAATTTCCAATCACTCTAAACAATCTTTTATGGTAATTCTTCTATCATGCTAGCTTAAACCTCTTTGGGACATGGGGGTGTAGTCCCCTTAATTTCATAATGACTAGATAAAACTTTACTTCATCAGGGAACATTTGTTATGATAATTTTACTTAAGTGATGATTGTCTTTAAACTTTTCTAAGTTTCATATTCTTAACATGTAATAGAGTTTTGTGATATGGACTGAGAAGTGACTCATAAAGCTTGGAACCCTAGAATTGAGATTTAGGAACTCATCGTAAGAAATTAGATTTGTTCTTATTTCTAAATTTTAGAAGTTATTTGACTTGTTGCTATTCTGATCTAGAAAATATTATTGAGTTAGACATGAAGATATGCTAGAGATAGATATTGGATTGTTAGAACCCCTTAAGTAAAACCTGAGAAACTAAGGTATGAGAATACTTAGTTTCTCTTGAGATTTTGTCTTTGAGATGGAATGCACGAGAGTGATTCTTAATCTCTTTGTCATGGTTTACTTATCTTAAGCATCGATTTAATCTTCCACGAGAACGAGGATTATTCTTTGTAAATTGTCTGCGCGAGAGCGAGATAATTTCTTTATTAAGTAAACTACATCTTTATCATAATAAAAGTGGACTGATGATGCACTTATTTCCTTCTAGTCATTGAAATTAAGGTGGATGAAACCCTCGTCCCAGTTTTTCTCTCTGATTATTCATGTACTTTTCGATCGTTCAATACATCGTATTCGATTGCCTAGCTAGTGAGAAATCAATTACTCGGTACTTAACAAACAAGGTCTTTGTGGTTCGATATCTTTTATTACTTCGAGTATCCATGCACTTGCGGACACAACAGTCGCCTCGGTGGATCAGCAGCTTCATGGAAACACACGACTCGAGGTCGCCCATAACAATGGCACCTTTCCACGAATGCATGACCTGGTTGAACTGCTTTGCCAGGTAGTACCCAGAGTTGACCTAAAAAGAATGTAACATGGCCTATAAGTAAAATAGCTCTGATTAACGAATCATACTGTCATTTTCGCCGTGTCCAAAGATCGTGTGGGCCAGGACTCGATGAATGTAGCATAGAACAGGGTTGCAGATGTTGGATGCTCAGGCAACTCGGGCGGAGAAGTTATTCTCATTAGTGATTTCACCCCAGAAGATGTTCTCGGCATAGTCGCGGGGGACCTTGCGCGTGTAGGGCTCCAAAAAGCCATAAACGCTGCGCAGCTGGGCTAGAGTCATAGGGTGCTTGACATTGCCCATCCTAAATGTAAGTAGTCCGGGATCATTATCAAGGATGGTGTCCGCTTGGACCTCAATCGAGCTGAAAAATTCTAGTGTAAGACCAATATATGTAGGGTGGGCCATCTGGAAAAATTGGCTCCAACCAACGTTGGAGTAAAGAAACTCCACGTCATCCAATAAACCGAGCATGCTTAATGTCCCTTTGTCCAGATAGCAAGTGTTGGTAACTTTCCTTTGAACAAGTAAGTTGTAACAATCCTCCTGCTTGGTATTACGGAATAATATGCCGAACTCGTTCGGCGTTGGTGCAGAAGGCTATTGTCACTAACGAGCAGAGGATGTCAACTGTCATGACGAAGAGGGTGTTGTCGGATACCTCTAAGGCTATGGCAGAGGAGGATGCGACGGCGGCGTAGGAGTGTATTCATCATCGTCCGTTGAAGAGTCAGAAACAAGGTGTGAAGTATAGCGCCGAGATACCACAACTTTGCATTAGGGTGCCATAAGAGATGAAGAATATGTGTGTTGGTACCTTGGTGATGTCGAGGAAGAGGGAGGAGTAGATAAGAAACAGTAACAGACGTCGGCGGTGAAAGAGGCGAGCAGGGCAAAAAAACCTAGGAAACAGAGCAGAATCCTAGAAATTTGTTGCAAATACTTGATGTTGAGGAAGCAAACCTTGGGGGAAATCTAAATCTGAGGGAAAGAATCCGCCTAGGAGTGACAAGAAGTAGATTTGTCGCCCAAATAGTAAGGATCGAATCAAGAAGGGGAGGCGGTGGCACAAGGATGGGACGAAACCCTACCCGTGACTTCCCATATATACAGTAGGATTTAATTGGAAGCACTGGTGAACAGGTGTTCACCCACCCATGAAGGTCTCTAGAAAGTTTGGGCAGAAACGAAAGCACGGGTGAACCCCTACGGGTTCACTTACCCATGAAGTCCTCTGGAGAATTTTGGTCCGGTCAAAATACGGGTGAACACCAACGTGTTCACCTGACTATGAAGTCCTCTATATGATTTCAGCATGTCCAAAATCACGGCCTACCCATGAAGTGTTCTGTAAGCAAATTGCCCCGCTTGAATACATGGGTGGACCCCGAGGGGTTCACCTGGCCATGAAGTTCACTGTAAGACATCCAACATCCCAATGCAATACACTCTATATCTAAGCACCAAATTCACCATTTGGCTGCGATTATCTTCGTGAAAACCCGATTTTTCCCATCCACAGTAGACTTCACGGGTGAACCCCAAGGGGTTCACCTGACCGTGAAGTCTTCTGTACTGCTCAAAAAATATCCTCTTGAATGACCTGTTCTCCAATTAAGTTCCTACAATATAAAATAATCCACAATTAGCAAGAATTCACTAACTAACACAATGAAAAATAAAGCAAAACTAATCAACTATGGTGGTCATCTAATAATAATAAAAAATCAACTCAACATCAAACAAGCAAGCTAAAACTTGGGTTGCCTCCCAAGAGCACTAGTTTAGGTTCAATAGCTCGACCATAAGGAGTTTTCTGGTCACCAAGTCTGCGGGATCCAAAAGGGTAAGAACAACACCTTTCTCAATCCGTTCATCCTCAAAGTACTACTTGAGTCTATGCCCGTTTACAGTGAAACTTCCAATGCATTCTGTCCAAATAGTAATAGCGCCATAAGGTTGAACTCGCTGTACCACAAAGGGGCTGGACCACCTTGTTCAAAGCTTCCCTGGAAATAATTAAAGACTGGAGTTGAATACCAACACCTTGTCCCCTTCATGAAATTCCTTCTTCACAATGCGTTTGTCATGCCAATGTTTGGTGCGTGCCTTGTAGATCTTGGCATTTTCATATGTGTAGAGATGCATCTCATCCAGTTCATCAAGTTATAACTTTCTCTTCTTGCCGGCACTCTTGAAGTCATAGTTGATTTGCTGACAGCCCAAAATGCCCTATGCTCAAGCTCAATAGGTAAGTGATAGGACTTCCCATAAATTATTTGGAAAGGAGACATACCTAGGGGAGTATTGTTTGTGGTTCTGTAAGCCTATAGAGCATCAGGTAGTTTTAGTATCCAATCCTTCCATGATCTCGATATGGCTTTATCAAGTATTTGCTTGATTTCTTTATTGGAAACCTCTACCTGACCACTAGTTTGAGGATGATAGGGTGTGGTAATTTTGTGTTTTACCTCGTACTTCTTCAAGAGTGCTCCGAATCGCTGCTTGATGAAGTGAGAACCTCCATCACTTATCAAAATACGTGAAACTCCAAATCTGGGGAAGATCGTTCTCTTCATAAGCCGCATCACGACCTTGGAGTCATTAGTTGCCTCTGTGGAAGCCTCAACCCACTTAGACACATAGTCTACATAGTCACAGTTCGGATAGGTATTAATTCATCATCCTTACCTTTTAGCACAATCACACCCCTTTCTTAGGAACACAGTAGACAGGGCTTACCCATTTACTATCGGAGATAGGATAAATAATACCTGCATCGAGTAATTTCAACACCTCCTTTTTCACAACTTCTTTTATAGAGGGGTTAAGCCTTCTCTGGAAATCCACATGCGGTTTGTGATCCTCCTCCATAAGTATCTTGTGCATACAAAAAGAGGAGTTAATTCCTTTTAAGTGATCAATAGAATACCCAATTACCTTTCAGTGAATTCTCAATTCCCTTAGAAGCAACCCTATCTCTCTTGCATCAAGTTGTGCATCAATAATAACAGGATAAGTAGAATGAGGCCCAAGAAATTCATATCAAAGATTATTTGGCAGAGATTTTAATTCAACTTTTGGAGACTTCTCCACCTGATATTCTTGATCATCATGTGAAATAGAATCTAATAAACCATATTTTTCAGAATCAGAAGGTTCATCAAATAAATTGTGAAGATCACTAACAACATCATATATAGAATTAACACTACAGCAAGACCCAACATATGATGGTTTTTTCATGGATTCAGCTAAATCAAACTCAAGAATTTTTTTACCAATATTTAGAGTGAGTTTACCATTCTTTACATATATGATTGCACCTACTGTAGCTAAAAACGGTTACCAAGAATGATAGAAATTTTAGAATCCTCCTCCATCTCTAATACCACAAAGTCTGCTGGAATAAAATAATTACCAACTTGAATTGGAACATCCTCTAAAATTCCAACAGGATACTTAACCAATCGATTAGCAAGCTGTAGAGAAATAGAAGTCAGCTTTGGCTCTCCCATGTCAACTTTCCTTCAAACAGATAAAGGTATTAGACTCACGCTAACCCCAAGATCACATAAGGCTCGGTCAAAAGCCATCTCTCCAATTAAACAAGGTATAAAGAAACTACCTGGATCCTTCAATTTAGGTGGCAATTTATTTTGAATAATGACACTACATTCCCCAGTCAATGCCACAGTACCGTAGTCCTCTATTTTTCTTTTATTAGACAGAATCTCTTTCAAAAATTTTGCATAAGTGGGCATTTGAGATAAAGCATCAGTAAATAGAATATTTATATAAAGCTTTTTCAAAACATCTAAAAATTTCCCAAACTGTTTATCTAATTTAGCTTGAACAAATCTTTGGGAAAGGGTATGGGAGGCCTATATGGAGTAGGTGAGCTAGGTCTAGGAATATCAAGCTGGCGTGGCTCATCACACCCCTGTGAAGGCTCATCACACCCATGAGATGGTGAACTAGGGTGGAGTTGCACATGGGCTGGTGGTGTCTCTAAGGCTGGCTCACTACTAGGTTCAATGTCAGGCTCCTCCTCATCATTATCAGGTCTACCCCTTGGTTCATCTAACTGTTTTCCACTCTGGGTAGTTATAGCATTACAGTGCTCTCTAGGGTTTAGTTCAAGTTTAGCAAGCAATTTCCCTGGGGCTCTATAAGATGTGCTAGTTTGCTGTGCTATTTGGGTTTCTAGCATTTTAGTATGGGCACTCATGTTTTCCATCCTAAAATTTATGTTATCCATCCTAGAGTTAATTTGCTTGAGGATCTCATTCACATCTTCATTTTGTTTCATTTGAGTACTCATAAATTTTTCAAACATTGCCTCCAAGCTAGATTTAGGTGGTGGATTAGGGTTAGTATTCCTAGGTTGGAATTGTGGTCTAGAATCTGCTTGTGCTTCTTGATTACTTTTCCATGACAAATTTGGGTGATTTCTCCATCCAGGGTTATATGTACTAGAGTAGGGATCATTATTTCAACCTTGATTATAGCGCCCCACAGCATTAACCTGTTCAATACCCTGTTCAGCAATAACCTTACATTCTTCAAAACTATGCCCTTAATTACCACAAATGTCACAAATAACAGATGATGCTATAATAGTTTGCATATGAAAAGAATCTAATTTATTAGCCAAAGAGTCTACCTTTTCTGCCAGGGCATGCCATGCATCATTTTCATTCTTACCATGTGGAGGACGATATAACACTCCTCGTCCAGTGGTCCACTGTTTATGGTTCAGAGACATCTCTTCAATCAAGGTGTAAGCGTCATCAATGCTCTTATTCATAAGAGCTCCACCTGCAATAGCATCAACTATGAGGCGAGTACTATAAAGAAAGTCATCATAAAAAGTATGAATTAAAACCTATATTTCTAAGCCATGGTGAGGACACTTCCTTTGCAATTCATTAAAGTGCTCCCATGCTTCACTCAATGACTCGCCATCCCTTTATGCAAAGCTGGTAATCTGGTTTCTCAACTTAATCATTTTACTTGGTGGGAAGTACTTAGACAAGAAAGCATTTGAAACTTGATCCCATGTGGTGAACGTTCCAGTTGGCAAGGATTGTAGCCAGGTGCGTGCTCTATCCCTGAGAGAAAAGGAGAACAATCTTAGTTTAAAAGTATCATTAGATACACCATTAATCTTAATAGTATCACAATATTCTAGAAAAAGAGAGAGATATTGATTAAGATCCTCGAGTGGTGATCCTCTAAACTGATTCTGTTGTATTATAGAAAGCAAGGCTGGTTTAATTTCAAAATTATTAGCCTCTATCGCCGGCCTGACTATACTAGAATGTATCCCCTGTGGATTTGGTGCTGTATAATCCCTAAGAGATTTTCTTTCTTCCATGATTGTTTCTTTCTCCTTTTTCTCTTCAAACCTAAGTTTCCTGCGCAATCTCAAAGTTTTTTCAATTTTAGAATCTAATGGAATTAGTGGTCCTGGCCTAAGGGTCCTGCGTATAAACAAGTAAAAGCATCGTGTGAACTCAGCATTTCAGAAAACAGCAGAAACAATTTCCAACTCAGAAATCACAGTCCTATGAAAATTTTCACAGGGGTGTGAAAAAGAACACAGAAAATCGAAAAGTCTTAGAAAGCAGATTTCTTGACACCAATCAAATAGAAATATTTTTTAAAAAAATTTTAGTATTTTTTTTAGATTTTTTCTTTTAGTATCAGAAACCAGGAAAATCTTAAAAAATGAAATAGATTGCAGTTTCATAGCCCCATAGAAATTTCAGTTCAAATTTCATAGGGGTGTGAAATCTGTAAAAAAAAATTTACAAATTCTCGTAGCTACTGAAATATGCAGATTTTTGAGAATTTTTAAAAGTTTTGTCATAATGTAAAAACTAACAGAAAACATAAATAAAGCAAAAAATAATATAAAAATTCAAAAATTACAGCATGTGAAAATCCAAAACCTGCAAAAACAGAAAACAAAGTTAAATCAAAGATAAATAAAACTTAGTCGAGTAATATTAATAATTATTTTGATATTAACAAAACTAAGATCATCGGTAACGACGCCAAAAACTTGATGTATCCACAAGTGCACAGATACATCGAAGTAATAAAAGTTATCGAACCCACAGAGACCTATGTGTTAAGTATCAAATAATCGAATTCTCACTAGCTACGATATGAGATGGAATAGGACAAAAGTAAACAATCGAAAACTGTTGTAGATTTTCAGAGAGAGAAAACTAGGACTAAGGTTTCATCTTACTTAATTTCTGTAACTAGACATAAATAAGTGTTTGACAGTTTATTCTAATCATGATAAAGATAAAATTTATTTATAAATAAATTGCCTCCTCTCGAACGTACAATTTACACTGATCCAACCTTCACTCTTGTGACTTACTACCCAGTGTTTAATAAAAGTAAATCAAACTAAATCATTAAATCTACTTTCATAAATTTAATTTCTAAAGTCAAAATCTCAAGTAAAATTAAATACTCTCGTATCTTAATTTTACAGGTTTTACTTAAGGGTTTCCAACAATCAAAATCACCTCTCGGTCCATATTATCATGTCTAAAATAATAAAATACCTAGGGCAAAATATTAACATGTAGATAAGCTTCAAAAATTAGGATTTTAGAACAAATCTATTCTCATAGCCTAAGTTTCTAAAAAACCATAATTTAAGGATTCTGAGTTCGTAAATCACCTTTCAGTCCATATTACGAACTCTATAACATGCTAATATTTCAAAACTAGATATTTTAAGGTCAGTAATCACAAAAGTAAAATTATCATTTCAAGAATCAACTAACAAAATACATGGTTATCTAGTCATTTTAGAAATTAAGGGGATTACTCCTTCAGTCCCAAAAGGTTTTTACGCTATCATGGAAAGAGAAACACAATAATAATTCATCTCAAAAAAATCAGAATTCGACAGAGGGTAAATAAAAGTTTTACTGATTTCACTGGGGTGTGAAAATTTCAGTACAAATTTCATAGCCCTATGATTCTAATGAAGAACAACTTCTGAACTCGTCGATGAACAGTAGCAGCGACCATGTTTTCTTCGATTTCTCCCTCGATCGATCTCCTTTTGATCTGAAACTTTCTGTATATCTTCTCCTCCACGAGGTGCACCTTCCCTAAAAAATTGGCCACCGGAGATGGCTTCGTTGCTTCCCGGTGAGGAACCCTAACGCGGCGGTGCCTCACTCGATTTCTCCCTCTATGCTTTATTAAAATCGTGATATTAAGTTCGAAATATTCCTCTGGTTTTATAGAATGATTCTGTTCTTTTTGTTTTTCCAATTAGGGCTTTGAATCTTCTAATTTTTCATTAGAAAAATCAAGGATGAGAGGCGGCGGAAGACTCGAACGCAGGCAGCAACTATTTCCCTTATTTTATTATTTTCACACCCCCCCCCCCCCTGAAAATTCCAGTTCATTTTTCACAGGGGTGAGAAATCAAAAAAATTCCAAAATTGACCCTTGAACTTGAAATTTCGTACTGAATCCATTTTCGGCCTTTGATTTCTTCAAATCCATTAAAATTAAGCCCTTTTTACCTAAAAATGATGAAAAATAAGAAGAAGTGTAGATTCCGAAATAATTGACCAATAAAGTTTAAAAACATGCAAAAACTCAATAATATGGCATAAAAGGAATATGCAATTAATATAAAATTTACTATAAAATTTTGAGTCATCAATCGCTACTACCCAAGTCTTCAAAATGGATATCGACATCCCCATCATCGCAACAAGGTACCGATGCATTATAGTCTCTTTGCCAAACTGATATTTGATTGGACAAGTGTGTCACTATTTATTTTCACCCAATCTTATGGTTATGAATAAATCAGGCTTTCACCTAGGTATGGCCATACACTTTCAGTTATGCAACCATAGGGGGGTCCATGGATATTAAACTTCCCTCAGGAAGGGGCAAATCCCCTATTTATCCATTGAAATTCTCATATGGGTCGTGACATACTCAATGACAACTATTATAACCTCCCAACTATGGTGAGGTGTTAGGTTGTGTTAAAACATGTCCTAACCATATAGAAAAGTCAATGACCTCAAGTCAAGGGATCAATGCATCTCCTATCACTTATGAGGATAACTCATGACACCAAGTTAGAGCCTCACAGCGGGTCAGTCTAGTGTATCCACCACTGATATACCCATATGTCTGCGTTAGCACCTCATGCCTAACCAGCCCATATACCAGTCTCACATGTACCAGAGTTGTCCCATATCCACTCAGGTACTTGACTGGGGACATAAGTTTGAGCACAGATCGAATCTGTCTCCAAGGACATTATCATGCAAGTACATAATCGCATATGTAAATATAGCATAATAATGACAATGCTAGAATAATATATATGAAATATCAGTATCAAGTAATACATAAGATAGACCAGCAATGGGTCTAAGGGCATATACACTAACAATTTCCTACTTACACTTAGACATAGTTGTTGAGAAATCTTAACCCTATGTCCCTCATATGACCATCATGCTTCTGCTACGCCGAAGCTTTAGTCAGTGTGTCTACTAGATTATTCTCTGTGTCAACTCTGCTAATCTTGACATCACCTCAGTCAATGATCTCTCTGATCAGGTGAAATCTCCTGAGTATGTGTTTGGACTTTTGATGGGACCGTGGTTCCTTTGCTTGTGCAATCGCTCCATTGTTGTCACAATAGAGCTCTATCAGATCCATAGCAGTTGGAACCACTTGAAGTTCAGAAATAAACTTCCTAATCCAAATAGTTTCTTTGGCTGCCTCAGAAGCGGCGGCATACTCAACCTTGGTTGTAGAATCAGTTATAGTGGATTGCTTGAAGCTTTTCTAGCATACAGTGCATCCATTCAACTTGAACACACAACCTGCCTATGATGTAAAGTCATGAGGGTCTAACTGCAATGACGCATCAATGTAGCCCTGAACACTGAGCTCTTCTTGTCCCCCATAGACCAAGAACAAATTCTTAGTTCTTCTCAGATACTTAAGGATGTTCTTTACAGCTACCCAGTGCTGCAGACCTAGATTGGATTGATATCGGCTGGTTATGCTCACAGCATAAGCCACATCTGGTCTAGTATACAACATTACATACATGATCGATCCTACTGTCGAAGCATAAGGCACTCGACTCATGTCATCCCTCTCAGCCTGTGTGGTGGGACACTGGCTCTTCGAGAGAATAAGGTCATGTCTCACAAGAAGGTATCCCTTCTTGGATTGCTCCAAGTTGAACCTCTCTAGGACCTTATCAATGTAGGTACTTTGACTAAGGGCTAGGAGCCTCTTGGATCTATCCTTGTAGATCCTCACGCCTAAGATATAGGCGGCCTCCCCTAAGTCTTTCATCTCAAAACACTTTCCCAACCATGTCTTCACAAATTGAAGACCAAGGATATCATTTTCGATGAGCAGTATGTCATCGACATACAAGACTAGAAAAGTCACCAAGCTCCCACTGAATTTTTTGTACACACAGGTGTCATCTTCTCTTTTGATAAAGCCATAATCTCTTACTGCCTCATCAAATCGAAGATTCTAACTTCTAGATGCTTGCTTTAATCTAGAAATGGATTTCTTTAGTCTACAGACCTTATTGGTCTCTACAGGATGGATGAAGTCATCAGGTTGTGTCATATACACATTCTCTATCAGCTTCCCCTAAAGGAACATTGTCTTAACATCAATCTACCATATCTCATAATCGTGATATGAAGCTATAGCAAGCAAGATTCGAATGGATTTAATCATGGTAACTGGCGAGAAGGTTTCATTATAGGCCACCTCGTAGACTTGTCTGAATCCTTTAGCCACAAGTTTACCCTTATAGGTAACTGTTGTATCCCAACATGTAGGTAAACAAAACTTATTTCTGAAGTCACAGCCAAAACTTATTGTATGGCGCACAGGGACTTGTCACCCCCTGATACGGCTCCAAAAACTTGTTGAGTTACCACACTTGTTGTTATCTCCGCAAGTGCACGGATACTCGAAGTAATAAAGAAAAATATCGAACCCACAGAGACCTATGTTGTCAAGTACCAAATAGTTGATTTCTTCCTATCTAGGCAATCGAATAAAAAGCAAAGTAAAGATCAAAAACACACGGGATAATACTATCAAAGAGAAACTGGGACTAAGGTTTCATTCACTTTAATTTTCATGACTAGATATATAAGGATATTCATCAATCAAATTCTATTATGGTAAAGGCATAATTTACTTTGTAAAGAGCTTAACTCACTTTCATGCAGATAACCATGCAGAGACCAATCCTCGCTTTCGCGCAAGATTTATCCCAAGCTAATAATAAGTAAATCATGAAACAAAGAACTCGATGATCACTTTCATGCATCCGAGTTCTAAGTTGATCGCCTCGAGTGGAAACTCAAGGATCACTTTCGTGCATCCGAGTCTCAACACAAGTTCTACCTATGGTTCTCCAACATTCCGATCCTCACTTTTGTGCAAGATCTCCACGTTTGACCCAATAATTCAATCCTAGGTTCATAATTATCATAATGGCAAGTTAGACTACTAAAATAAAGAAATAAGAACTTAACCTAATTTCTTACGGTGACTTCCTATTAATCAATTTTAGGGTTCCAAGTTCTCAAGCAAATCACCTTTCGGTCCTTATTGCGAAAACTCTAGATCATGATGACAAAAAGTAAACTAAGGAGAATCTTAGAGCAATAATCGCATAGGTAATTACTCCCCCATGTCCCAAAGAGTGTTTAAGCTAGCATGGTGAAGAAAATACAATATTCCATTGTTTTAGAAGATCAAAAATCAAAGGAAAAGAAGTTTTAGGAAAATACACCACGACTGTGAAATTAAACACAGCCGTAATTTGCAAAGGAGGGCGATGAACAATAGCGACGCCTCCTTTTTCTTTGATTTCTCCTCCAATTGATCTCCTTTCATTCTGAAACTTCTGGTACGTTGTCTCCTCCTCCAAGCGAAGCTTCAATATGAATTTCATGGCCGGAGATGCTCTGGATTTGTCGCGGCGACGTGTAACTCGATTTCTCCCTATATAGTTGATGAAAATTGGGGATTTTGGTGTCTTCATGATCCTCCCATCGAAAGCTCCCTTTTCCTTTTTACAGTTTTGAGTTTAAGGCCTTGGATCATCCGCAATCTTCTCCGCAAAAATTGGGCTTCAAAATTGACCTCGGAGTCGCATTCAAAAGCAGAAATACGACAGTGTAATATTTCACGGCAGTGCCGTAAAATCGCTCGCGTTCTCTGATCTGATGTTGTCTGGAAAATATGGCACTATAAAATGGTTTACGACACTGCCATAAAATCGGCTGAACTCTCTGGTCGAAATCGTCTGGAAAATACGGCCCGTGTCAAAGTTTACGGCAGTGCCATAATTTCAGCAATTTTCTCTGTTCTGAATGCGCTACAAAATACGGCCCATGTAATTCCTTACGGCAATGCTGTATTTTTCATTAAACCTTCTGGTCGAAAATTCTACCAATTTACGGCAGTGTTCTGATATTACGGTATCGTACGAAAATACGGTACCGTAATATAGAATACGGCACTACCGTATTTTGGTATGATTCTCTGATTTGAGTGAAATTTCTCAGGTGATCTCCTCTCGATTATGGTAACTCTTTCATGTCTTTGATTTCACTTGAAAATGCCTCAAAATAGTGCCTTTTACCTGAAAATCATGAAAAACCAAAATAGAAGTAGATTTTGCAATATTTGATAAACTTAGCATAAAAATAAGCAAAAGATCTTCAATTTAGCATGAAAAGATATATAAAATGATACAAAATATATTATATATTTTGGTGTCATCTAAATACATATGGCTCAAACTTTGCTTGTCCTCAAGTAAAAATCAAATTTTGATTAAAAGATAAATCTTTTCATGCTCAATAAATTTCTAAAATACAATCATCATTGAAAAATTCCATCAATTGTTTCACAAAACTTCAAATAAACATATCATTCTGAGAACTCAACCCTTTAGATCTACATCTCAATCAAATAAAACTTTGCAACTTGTATAATAAATAGAACTTTCAATCTCAAGACTTCACCCAATTTCAGTTTAAATCTATCATGCTTTTGTTTACAGGAATTAGGTTTCCAAGATCCTTTTCCACACATAATTTTTTATTCAAATTTTTTTTTTCTTTTTCATGTATTTTGTTGTTTTTGCATAGATGGCATGTACCCACTTAGATACACACTTTTTATTTTGACTTCAACTCTTTTCTTCGGTACCAATATCAATTTTGCATAGTGCCAAGTAGAGGAGTCTTATTTTTTTTTGCATAGTGCCAAGAAGGAAAGGAAAAGGTGATAGAAAGAAAATTAAGAAGAATGGAAAAAAAAAAATTATTTTCCTCTCCCTTGTTTCATGGGATAGAAGAAAAGAAACACACCGCCGACATCAGGCGAGAAGGACTTCTCTCATCTCTGTAACATTCGTCTCTATCACGCACCCTGCCGTCTCCTCATCACTACCCCGCCGTCTCCTTTTCCTCTGCACCTCATCATCGTCCTCATTATCACTACCGTGACGGCGGGCAGCTGCTGCAAGATAGGCGATGGCGGTGTCCTCACTATCACTATCCTACTTCCAGTTCTGTAGCCAGATTCTACTTTGCTTCCGGTCGACGTCTACCGCAGGTGCCTGTAGCTATTTCTGGCTCTGCAGGTGTTGTGCAACATTAATGGCGATAGTAGTTTCCTCTATCTTCGCAGCCAGATCTTCTCTAATCTGCAGTCGCCAACGTTGAAGTCTTCCAACTAGCGGCATCTTGGCGAGAGGGGAGACGAGCAAGAGCGGCTTGCGCCCGCCTCCACTCCAAGCTCTCCCTCTCCCCGGTCCCTCCACGTCCCGCGATGAGCTCACCCTCTTCATCCGTGATCTCTTCGCCCGCCTCCAGATCAGCCCCCCCCCCCTCCCCGAAGCTCTCTTGCCTCGTAGCAGAGGAGGGCGATCTCCCTACGCTCCTTCGCCTCCTCGATCCCTCTGCCCAATCCCTCCTCCGCGATTGCGCCACCGCGGCCATTTCCCTCCAAGGCGAACACGGACAACTGCTCCGACAAGCACTCCCTCTGCCTCTTGAATCTGGCGTACATGGACAGCTGCTCCACAAAGCCACACCCTGCAGGGAAAAACGAGCGACAAGAGGCGAAGGGCAAAGGTTTTTTTCGGTGACGGGCGAAGGCGAGCGGCGCTCGGGCAATGGCAAAGGTTTTGGAGGGTTCGAGAGCAGGTTCGAAAGCGTAAGGCGTGAGGTCGTGTGTGCGAGAGTCGAGGCGTGAGAGGGAGAGAAAAGTGATTTCCGTCTTATTTAGAGGGATTGGTTTGAAGGGAAAAATGCTCTAAATTTCTCCTCTCTTTTCTTACCTTTCCTTCCTTTTTTTTTTAATGAAACAAAGGAAAAGGTATAAGTCTTTTCTTTCCCTCTAGATATCCCTCCTCTGAAATAGGTTGTTGGGTATAGACTTCAACCCATGTCTTAGGTACCACTATCAATTTTACATAGTGCCAAGTAAGGGTGTCTCTCACTATTTTTATGGATCTTGGATTCTTATTTCCCAACAAATAACAAAAATAGACTAAACATCTACTTGGTTGATCAATTGATATCAATTCTCAAATCATACTCATATACTCATTTTATTCAAAAGGATAGTTTCACTTTTAGATTTCATTCTTCAAATAATATATCTACTCAAAATTTCATGCATCAACCAATGTCAAATTTCAAAAATAGATATGCATTGAAGAAATAAATCTAACATGATAGGGTTTTTCTCTAATCATGAATATTGATTTACTCATCATCAAGGAAAATATTCATCAATGAAATTCTTTAAGGACAAAATCACACCATGATATAAAGTCAATCATATGTATTCAATAATTCCTCATATGTACTAATATATGCATTCAATTAAAGTATAGCACTGGAGGACACAATAGTTTATAGAGTCATTCATTTTTATGAATTTTTCATGTAAAGGAGCAAGGGGATGGGTACTCACATGACTCTCTTCATCATCGTTTGGTCTGATATCTTTTGTACTTCCAGGAGAGTAGTCAGCATCAATGCACCCTCTTTTTCTTCTCTTTCTCGAAATATTAATATTGTTTTTGAATAATACGGTACCTTAAAATATATTACGGCGCTACTGTAATTTCGGGTAAGTTTTAGAAACTTTCATCAGAAAGTCTCGCGAAAATACGGCTATGTAAAATGTTACGGTGGTGCTGTAGAAACGATGAAGCTCTCGGGTCGATTTTTGCCACAAAATACAGTACCGTATAATCACTTACGGCAGTGCCATAATTTCATCACAACTCTCTGGTCGAAAGAGGGAGACAATTACGGTGCCGTAATATGGTTTACGGAAGTGCCGTATTTTGCGCTAAATTCTTGTTTTACCAACAAAAAAATAAAAGAAAAAAAAATAGTCCTAAGCAAAAATTAAATAGAAGGAAATAGATAAAGGTTAGAAAGCTTGGGTTGCCTCCCAAGAAACGCTAATTTAAAGGTCATCAGCTTGACCGTTCTGCACTCAAATTTGATCTTGGTTCATCCAAGTAAAAGCTCTCCTTTTCTTCAATCAGTTCTTCTTGATAGTAGTGTTTCAATCTTTGACCATTAACTTTAAATTCTCTAGTATCTTCACTCCATATGTCCACAGCTCCGTAGGGATAAATTTTCTTCACCTGAAAAGGCCTAGACCAACGAGACTTGAGTTTACCAGGAAAAAGTCTTAATCTAGAATTGAATAAAAGAACAAAGTCACCTGGTTGGAAATCTTTTATAAAAATATGCCGATAATGCCATCTCTTAGTTCTCTCCTTGTAAATTCTTGCATTTTCATAGGCTGAGAGTCTAATCTCATCTAGCTCGTTCAATTGTAATCTCTGTTTTTCACCCGTGTTCTTTAAGTTAAAGTTTAATGCCTTGATTGCCCAGAACGCCTTATGCTCGAGTTCTACAGGTAGATGGCAAAACTTACCATAAACTAATTGAAAAGGAGACATACCAATTGGTGTTTTGAAAGTTGTCCGGTATGCCCACAGTGCATCATCAAGTTTGAATGCTCAATCTTTCCTTGTGCGTGAAACTGTCTTTTCCAAAATCCCTTTTATTTCTCTATTTGATATCTCAACCTGTCCAATTGTTTGAGGATGATAAGGTGTAGCTACTCTATGATTTACTCCATACTTTCTAAGTAAAGCTGAGAACTTGTGTTCTATGAAGTGTGAGCCTCCATCACTAATTACAACTTGTGGTGTCCCAAACCTTGGAAAGATAATTTTTTTTGAATAATTTGACAACTCTGGAATCATTGGTTGGGGATGCAATAGCTTCAACCCATTTTGAAACATAATCTACTGCTACAAGAATATATTTGTTGCCTCCAGAAGATGGAAAAGGTCCCATGAAGTTAATTCCCCAAACATCAAATATCTCAACCTCAAGAATATTGGATAGTGGCATCTCGTGTCTTCTGTTAATGTTCCCTGTGCTCTGACATCTATCACAAGATAAAATAAAGTTTCTAGCATCTTTAAAAGTTATCGGCCAATAAAATCCTAATTGCAACACTTTGAAGGCAGTTTTCTCAGCACTGGTATGCCCACCGTAAGAAGATCCATGGCATTGAAATAATATATCTGTAATCTCCTCCTCAGGCACACATCTCCTAAAAATACCATCTGCACCTCTTCTAAACACATAAGGCTCATCCCAAAAAAAGTCTTTTACCTCAGCCAAGAATCTCTTCCTTCTTTGGTAACTCAAATCAAGAGGACAAACATTAGCTACAAGGTAATTCACAACATCAGCATACCAAGGGGCTCTAATTTGTTCAATGGTCATTAGTTGTTCTTCAGGGAAGGAGTCATTAATTACATCATTTTCTTCAGTGTTCACCATAATCCTTGAAAGATGATCTGCAACAAAATTTTCTGATCCTTTTTTGTCTTTAATTTCCAAATTAAATTCTTATAAAAGCAGAATCCATCTAAGCAAACGCGGTTTAGTATCCTTTTTGTCTTTAAATTTTCCAATAATTCCTTTTCAGTGGTAGTGTAATTCTTCTGTGTCTAACCAAAGTCCTGCTGGCATAGTGAATAACATAAGGTTTTTTATCTTTTCTCTGTCCCAAGACTGCTCCTACTGCATAATCACTAGCATCACACATGAGCTCAAAGGGCAAGTCCCAATCCGGGGGCTAAATGATGGGTGCTGAAACCAAAGCTTTCTTCAATTCCTAAAAAGCAGATAAACAATCCTCGTCAAAAGAAAATTTAACATCTTTACAAAGTAAATGTGTGAGAGGTATAGCAAGTTTAGAGAAGTCCTTGATGAATCGCCGGTAGAACCCTGCATGTCCTAGAAAGCTTCGGACCTCCTTCACTGTGGTGGGCGGCTCCAATTTGTCTATCACCTCAACTTTTTCTTTGTCCACTTCAATTCCTCTTTCTAAAATTAAGTGTCCCAAAACTATCCCTTGCTTAACCATGAAATGACATTTTTCCCAATTAAGCACAATGTTAGTTTCTTCACACCTCTGTAAAACCCGAGATAAGTTAACCAAACAAATATCAAAGGAGGAACCATATACTGAGAAATCATCCATAAATACATCCATAAAGTCTTCAATAAAATCAGAAAAAATAGCCATCATGCATCTCTAAAAAGTAGCAGGTGCATTACATAAACCAAAAGGCATTCTCCTATATGCAAAAGTTCCATAGGGGCAAGTGAAAGTGGTTTTCTCTTGATCATCGGGATGTATAGGAATTTGGAAAAAAAACCAGAATATCCATCTAAGAAGCAAAAGTGGGAATGGTTTGCTAGTCTTTCAACCATCTGATCAATAAAAGGTAAAAAAAATGGTCTTTCCTAGTGGCAGCGTTCAATTTTCTATAATCTATGCACATGCGCCAACTAGTAACAGTTCTAACAGGAATCAATTCATTGTCTTTGTTTTTCATGGCAGTTACCCCTCCTTTCTTAGGAACACAATGTACAGGACTTACCCATTTGCTATCAGAGATAGGATAGATAATACCTGCATCAAGTAATTTCAGAACTTCCTTTTTTATAACTTCTTTCATGGAGGGGTTCAGTCTTCTTTGAAAATCTGCATGTGGCTTGTGCTCTTCTTCCATCAAGATCCTGTGCATATAAAAAGAAGGGTTAATTCCTTTCAAGTCATCAATTGAGTACCCAATTACCTTTCTATGAATCCTTAATTCTTTGAGAAGCAACTCCGTTTCTCGTTTCCCAAGCTGTGCATCAACAATCATAGGATAAGTAGAATTAGGACCAAGAAACTCATAACGAAGGTTATCAGGTAGAGCCTTAAGTTCTATTTTTGGAGTCTTTTCTTTTTCATCACAAGTGTTGCAGTCTAGAAATTCATTAATTTCATAATTGGTTCCGTCCTTAAGAATAGAATTAGAATCATACTCAGAAGTTTCAACAAACAAATCATTAAGATCATAGATAATGTCATCTACATCATGTATACTACAACAATACTCAAAATTTGAAGGGTTTTTCATGGCTTCATGCAAGTCATATTCAATTCTTTCATCCCCAATGTTAAGAGAGAGCTTACCGTTTTTTACATCAATGAGTGCTCCTGCTGTAGCTAAAAATGGTCTACCAAGTATGATAGGGATTTTTGCATCTTCTTCCATCTCAAGAACTACAAAATCTGCTGGAATGAAATACTTACCTATTTGAATAGGTACATCTTCAAGAATCCCCACAGGATATTTAATTGAACGATCGGCGAGCTATAAAGATATTGAAGTTAGTTTAAGCTCTCCTATGTCCAACTTCCTGCAAATAGATAATGGCATTAGACTCACACTAGCTCCCAAATCACATAAGGCTCGGTCAAAAGCCATACTTCCAATAAAACAAGGAATAGAGAAACTACCTGGATCCTTCAATTTAGGTGGCAACTTGTTTTGAATGATGGCACTACATTCTTCAGTTAAAGCTACAGTACCATAGTCTTCTATTTTCCTCTTATTAGACAAAATTTCTTTCAAAAATTTAGCATATGCGGGCATTCGAGATAAAACTTCAGTAAATGAAATGTTAATGTAAAGCTTTTTCAAAACATATAAAAATCTCCCAAATTGTTTGTCTAGTTTTTCTTGTACTAACCTTTAAGGAAAGGGTATAGATGGCTTATATGGTGTAGGAAAATTAGGTTTAGAAATATCTTTCTGATATGGCATATCACCTCTAGGTTCATCATCCTTATGAGGTGATAAACTAGTTTGGGATTGCTCATGCTCATAAGATTTTTCTAACCCTAATTCTTGGTCATGTTCACTATTAAGATCTTTTCTATTGTTCTCAATTCTCCCTTTTGTCTCTTCAAATTTCTTTCCACTTCTAGGGACAATAACATTACAGTGTTCATTAGACATTTGATCTTCTAGAAATTTTTTATGAGCAGTTAAAGATTCTACTTGAGAGGCAAGTTGACTAACCATTCCTTTAATATCTTCAATTTCTTTGTTTTGATTTTGCATGAATTGAGTTTGATTAGTCATAAACTTGTCAAGCAAAGATTCTATACCAAAAGAATTTACCTCTTCAGTTGGGGCTTGCAATTCCTCACTCTCATTCTTACCAGGGTGATGACAATATAGCATTCCTTCTTCAAGATTCCATTGGTTATGGTTCAATGACATTTCTTCAAATATGGTAAAGGCATCTTCAATGGTCTTGCTCATGATAGCTCCTCCTACAGCAGCATCAACAATTAGACGGGTATTAGGGAGTAGACCATTATAAAATGTATGAATCAAAACCCAATTTTCGAGGCCATGGTGAGGGCACTTCCGTTGTAAATCATTGAAACGCTCTCATGCCTTGCTAAAGGATTCACCATCTTTTTGTGTGAAGCTTGTAATTTGGTTCCTTAGTTGAATGGTTTTGCTAGGTGGAAAGTACTTCATCAGGAAGACATTTGACAGTTGTTCCCATGTAGTGAAAGCATCAGCTCATCGAGAATGTAGCCAAGATTGTGCTCGGTCCCTGAGAGAAAAAGGAAATAATCTTAGTTTTAGTGCATCATCAGAGACTCCATTAATTTTAATGGTATCACAATATTCAAGAAAAAGATAAAGTGTTGATAGGGATCTTCATTTGGATCACCTCCAAATTGATTCTGCTGGATCATAGTCAAGAAGGCAGGATTAATCTCAAAATTATCGGCTTCAATGATGGGTTTGACAATGCTAAAGTGTACTTCTTGTGGCTTAGGGACAGCATAGTCCCTAAGTAATCTCTATCCCGCCATTGGATTTAAATTTCCTGTACAGTCTAAAACAGACGGATTAAGTAACCCAAGTAAACAAAGAAGAATAGAAAGATAGAACATAAATAAAACCTAGTCTAGTAATACTTTCAATATCTTCAATATTGACAAAACTAAGGTCCCCGGCAACGGCGCCAAAAACTTGTTGTATCCCAATAAGTAGGTAAACAAAACTTATTTCTGAAGTCGCAGCCAAAACTTATTGTATGGCGCACAGGGACTTGTCACCCCCTGATACGGCTCCAAAAACTTGTAGAGTTACCACACTTGTTATTATCTCCACAAGTGCACGGATACTCAAAGTAATAAAGAAAGATATCGAACCCATAGAAACCTATGTTGTCAAGTACCAAATAATTAATTTCTTCCTAGCTAGGTAATCGAATAAAAGCAAAGTAAAGATCAAAAACACACGGGAAAATACTATCAGAGAGAAACTGGGACTAGGGTTTCATTCACTTTAATTTTCATGACTAGATATATAAGGATATTCATCAATTAAATTCTATTATGATAAAGGCAGAATTTACTTTGTAAAGAGATTAACTCACTTTCGTGCATATAACCATGCAGAGACCAATCCTCGCTTTCGCGCAAGATTTATACTAAGCTAATGATAAGTAAATCATCAAACAAAGAACTCGAGGATCACTTTCATGCATCCGAGTTCTAAGTTGATCGCCTCGAGTAGAAACTCAAGGATCACTTTCGTGCATCCGAGTCTCAACACAAGTTCTACCTATGGTTCTCCAACGTTCTGATCCTCACTTTCATGCAAGATCTCCACGTTTGATACAATAACTCAATCCTAGGTTCATAATTATCATCATGGCAATTTAGACTACTAAAATAAAGAAATAAGAACTTAACCTAATTTCTTACGGTAAGTTCCTATTAATCAATTTTAGGGTTCCAAGTTCTCAAGCAAATCACCTTTCGGTCCTTATTGCGAAAACTCTAGATCATGATGACAAAAAGTAAACTAAGGAGAATCTTAGAGCAATAATCGCATAAGTAAAATTATCAAAGTAGAATAATCATGATGAAAGCAAAAAGTATCTAGTTATTAAGAAAATCAAAGGGAATTACTCCCTCATGTCCTAAAGAGTGTTTAAGCTAGCATGGTGAAGAAAATACAATATTCCATTGTTTTAGAAGATCAAAAATCAAAGGAAAAGAAGTTTTAGGAAAATACACCACGGCTGTGAAATTAAACATAGCCGTAATTTGCAAAGGAGGGCGATGAACAATAGCGACGCCTCCTTTTTCTTTGATTTCTCCTCCAATTGATCTTCTTTCGTTTTAAAACTTCTGGTATGTTATCTCCTCCTCCAGGCGAAGCTTCAGCATGAATTTCGCGGCCGGAGATGCTCTGGATTTGTAGCGGCAGCGGAACCCTAGGCGGTGGCGTGTAACTCGATTTCTCCCTATATAGTTGATGAAAATTGGGGCTTTTGGTGTCTTCATGATCCTCCCGTCAAAAGCTTCCTTTTCCTTTTTACGGTTTTGAGTTTAAGGCCTTGGATCGTCCGCAATCTTCTCTGCAAAAATTAGGCTTCAAAATTAACTTCGGAGTCGTGTTCAAAAGCAGAAATATGGCAGTGTAATATTTCACAGCAGTGCCGTAAAATCGCTCGCGTTCTCTAATCTGATGTTGTCTAGAAAATACGGCACCGTAAAATGGTTTACGGCACTGCTATAAAATTGGCTGAACTCTCTTGTCGAAATCGTCTGGAAAATATGGCCCGTGTCAAAGTTTACAGCAGTACCATAATTTCAGCTATTTTCCCTATTCTGAATATGCTTCAAAATACGGCCCATGTAATTCCTTACGGTAGTGCCGTATTTTTCATTAAACCTTATGGTCGAAAATTTCACCAATTTACGGCAGTGTTCTGATATTACGATATCATACGGAAATACGGTACCGTAATATAGAATATGGCACTAGCGTATTTTGGTATGATTCTCTGATTTGCGTGAAATTTCTTAGGTGATCTCCTCTCGATGATGGTAACTCTTCCATGTCTTTGATTTCGCTTGAAAATGCCTCAAAATAGTGCCTTTTTACCTGAAAATCATGAAAAACCAAAATAGAAGTAGATTTTGAAATATTTGATAAACTTAGCATAAAAATAAGCAAAAGATCTTCAATTTAGCATGAAAAGATATATAAAATGATACAAAATATACTATATATTTTATTGTCATCAAGTCTACCCTTATAGGTAACTATGTTGTCATCCATGTCAGTCTTTCTTTTGAAGACCCATTTACACCCTATGGGTTTTACCCCCATCAGGTAGCTCAACCAAATCCCAGACTTGGTTAGCTGACATGGAATCCATCTCGGATCTCATGGCCTCAAGCCATCTCTCAGAGTCCGGTCCAGCGACCGCCTCATCATAGGTCCTGGGTTCATCCCCAATGATGAAGATCCCATCATATTGGGTCGGTAGTGACCCATACCTCTCTAGTTCATGATGAATCCTCGCAGACCTACATGAGACCTATGTTTGAGCCTCTGGTTGCCCAGCAACCTATGCAAGTGGCTCAAGATCCATCTCTGTGTCTTGTGGCTGCACTTGGACCTTATCTAAGTCAAACTTCCTCTCACTAACTTTTTCATGAGAAATTCTTTCTCTAGAAAGACAGCACCCCGAGCAACAAAAATTTTGTTCTCGATGGGAACCTAGAAATAGTATCCTTTAGTTTTTAAGGATACACCACAAACACACATTTATTAGATCTAGTTTCTAGCTTGCTAGAATCCTAACGTTTGACACAAGCCTCCCATCCCCAGACTCTGAGAAAAGATAGGTTTGGGCGTCTCTCACTCCATACCTCATATGGAAACTTGGAGACACTCTTAGATAGAACATTATTCAGTATGAGAGAAGCTGTCTCAAGTGCATGACCCCAGAATGAGGGTGGCAAAGTTCTATGACTCATCATGGATCAAACCATGTCCAATAAGGTTCGATTCCTCCTCTCAGTCACACCACTCCATTGAGGTGCTCCAAGAGGAGTGAGTTTGGATAGGATCTCGCACTCCCTCAGATAATCAAAGAACTCAACGCTCAAGTACTCTCCACCACGATCTGATCGAAGAGTCTTAATAGATCTACCAAGCTTGTTCTCTACTTTATGTCTGAACACTTTAAATTTCTCAAAGGATTCAGACTTATGTCTCATCAAATAGACATAACCATATCTACTGAAGTCATTAGTAAATATGATGAATTAATTGTACCCTCCTCTTGCTTGTTTACTGAACGGCCCACACACATCGCTATGTATGAGATCCAATAAACCTCCTGCCCTCTCACCAATCTTGCTGAATGGCACTTTAGTCATTTTTCCTAATAAACAAGGCTCACAAGTATCAAACTCCTCCAAGGAGGTTGAATCTAAATATCCATTTGTTTACACAGATTGTTCAAGATGATAATGAATCACTTACTACTTTGGATATTTACTTTGGTGGGTGAACTTCTAAAACAGCGAAAACGTAAGAAATTACATACTCTATACTTTGCCACTGATTCACCGTCGACACCATGATGATAGTTTTCGATCGAGCTAGTGACCTTAAACTTAGCGCTTCTTGGGAGGCAACCCAAGCACTATCTCTCTTTTCCATTATCAATTTTTATTTTGTGTTATTTTTTTACTTCTTGGTAGTATAGGTTAGTTATTTGCTTTTGGGAGTTACGCTATACATCTTATATGATGCTTTTAGAATGGTTTACCCTTTTGATCATTATCTATATTTTATGTAGGAGCTTTGTGATACGTTTACCAAGAGGACGCCAGCTCAGCCAAGGAGAGTGGCGAGGACAGCGGATCAGAAGAGTAGTCCTCTGTGAGTATCCTTTCTCCTATTCTCTTATTCTTTGCTTATTGCATCGAGGACAATGCATTCTTTATGTAGGGAAGAATATATGTTTTCTTTGTTTCATGGTGGCTATTGTATAACTTTGATATAGACTATTTGACTTGTGGTATGGCGCCATGTGTAAGCACAGTGCGATGTCTAGTTTGGTTGTATTTGATTAGTGTCATATGTGGACGCTATGCTCATATTATTCTAATTATTGTACTAGGATTATTTCTATCTGATGGATGCATCTGTTTTTATTGATGATGATGTGTGGTTTTATATTGTTGATGATATGTGATGAGGATAATCATATACTCATCACATATCATCAATGGATTATTTGTTCCTTATGTTGAATATATTTCATCAATATATATCCTCATGTCGATTTTCCATCAATTGTTCATTAGTTTTTGGTACATAGAACGTTTGAGGAGTGAGATTCAAGAGTGAAGCATCCTTTTTAAATAAGGTGAGTAGATGAGTATAATTTTCTTGAATTGATATTGATTGATTAGCCTTGTATATGTTTGGTCTATTGTGTTATTTGTTCGGAAGAAAGAATCCAAAATTTAGAAAAAAAAAAGGACTCCTTTACTTGGCACTGCGAAAAATTGGTAGTAGTACTAAAGACATGAGTTGAACTCTAAAAAAAAGAGAAAATAAAAATATGTATCTATGTGGGTACATGCAAACAAAAAGTCATTTGACATTAACTCTGCTATCTTCGGCTATGAGTCACAACTCTGCTAGCTTAAAGATATAAGTTCTATTATATATATATATATATAAGATTTTGGAGGTCCTATTCCTATAAACAAAAACATTGTAGTATTGAACTGAATACAAAGTAAATTCATGAGATTGAGATTCAGATTATTATGCAAGTTATAAATTTTATTTGTTTTGGACTGTGAATTTCAAGGATTAAATTCTAAGAACAGTCTACTTCTCTGGAATATTATGTGACATGAATTGGAAATCTTTAATGAGTGATTATATTTTAAAAATTTATTTTTCATAAGTGAGTTATCTTTTCCATGCTCAGCATTGTTCTTTGGTCTATTTATTTGCTTGAGGATAAGCAAAAGTTTAAGTCTATGGATATTTGATGACATGCATTTATATAGTATTTTTAGTATGCTTTTACTGCAAAATATCTCTTTTCTATCGTATTTTTACTCATTTTAGCTTAAAATCTTTTGTTTGGTCGGAATCTTCACCCTTGTTCATTTTTGTCATATTTCAAGGGAAAACGATCAAATTTTGATGGATTTTGAAAGATCCGAGCGCACGAATGGATTCTAGACGTCAAGACGAAGCTACCCACTAAATTTCATGCAAATCGGAGCTAGTTTAAAAATTACACCCCACCCGTAATTTTTATCACAACCGTAATTTTCTTGGTAAAAAATTCCAGAATCCACAGAAAGAATTACGACCTGCCCGTGATTTTTATCACAGCCATAATTCTTCCAGGTTCTTTTTTCAGAATATACAGAAAGAATTATGGCCTGCCCGTGATTATTTTCACGGCCGTAATTTTATCCGCCAAACTCGAGTTTGACTATATTTCTTGCCCGATCTAGCTCATTTTTGAGCCAAATTTTGGGAAAAACCTAATTAGGAGATGGGGAACTATATAAGCTATCAAAGGAGTGATTATTGGGGGCTTTTGGTAAGGATTTAAGACGAAATCCACAAAAGGGCAAAATCAAGGGCAACTGATGGTGGAAGGCATTTCTTCATTAGAAAAACTCTGTTTTTCTGGCCGATTGGCATCGACCTTCACGAGGGAGCCTCACACTTCATACTCCTTGTCGTTTCTATTATTATTTTGACAATTTCGTAATCAAAACATGGATTTTTATAACATGAATATGAACACCATGCTAGCGTAACTTCTTCTTTAGGACTATGGCGTAGCTAGAGGTGGCCATGGGCCGTGCTCGGGCCGGCCCGGGCCCGGGCCCGCCTCGGCCCGATTCCTGCGGCCCGGGCCCGGGCCCGCCTCGGCCCGATTCCTGCGGCCCGTTTCCAATCGTCCCGTGCCTGGCACGGCACGGCAGCAAAAATCTTGGGCCCGGCACGGCCCGCGGCACGTTTAGCCGTGCCGGCCCAGGCACGACTCCGGCCATTGAGTAGGCCGGATCCGGCACGCAGGCTAAAATCGGCCCGCGGGCTGAAGTCGGCCCGACAGGCCATGCCTAACCCGGCCCGAATGTGGCCCACAGGCTGAGTTTGGCCCACGGGCCGACTTTGGCCCGCTTCATTAAAATAAATTTAAAAAATAATTAAAATATTAATTAATTAAATTATATAATTTTAATTTTAATATATTTTATTAAATTAATATTAATTTATTTATTAACAACACTAACAACACATGACTAAAGTTAAAACTAACTCGATTAAATTTCATATTCATAAATTATACATTTAAGCTTAAATCAATTGCCGACATAATGGGCATAAACAATTAACCTGTAGCCAGCGACACAAGCAGCTACTATGAAAGATGTGCGAGCATTGTGTTAAGCATACTTGCTCTCTGTGCTCCATCTTCTCTATGCATATTGCGCACTCTATGTTTTCAGCTCTACCTCCTTCTTCATTAATAAAAAACTCAAGTGACTCTTGTGCTTGGTTTGTTTCGATATATTGCTCCGGCTCATCGTTGATATTATCACTGTCCTCCTCACTATCACTTATTTCAAAGTCCTCAACCTCTATCTCAATCTCAACCCTAGAAGGGGAGGGAGAAGCCAAAAATTCTTGTCTTGCATGATCAGATAAGTGGATAAAGTGTTCTTCAAACCTGAATACATCAATTCGTATAATTTGACTAACACGTTCGATAATACTTAAAATAGTGATTCTCCATTGATCAGCATTGAAGAAATTTAAGGTAGATGTAAGGAAGATTGAATGTTGAGAATTTGGCATAATGATAATTATCTTCACTCTTCTATTATCTGTCATTTTTTTCTATGCCTCGTGCTCACCACGTGATAATTATATTATAAAAGTAAATTAATTTAATACTTACTTGATCTTCTCCACGTCTAGTCACGTGGTGAGCTTGAGGCATAAAGAAAAATCACTAGTCTAGACCGAGAGAGCATTGAATTCTTGATGGCTAAAAAGAAGCTTAAGTTTGAGTTCAATTAAGAAACTAATTTTAACTTAAGACTTAGAAAAGAGATTAAGAGAGTATTAAGAGAGAATGAGAAATTATTCCAAAGCTAGTTGGAAACTTGTGTGAAGAAATGAGAGGGTTGGGGGGGTCAATTTATAGGGATGAATTGGGTGTATAATTACATATTTATACCCTATTTTTAATTATTAAAAGGGGCTAAAATGGTAATTTTATACCATAAAGACAATTATATCCCTAACTTTTAAAATTTTTATAACTGTTATGAGGGCATTTAGGAAAAAATGCATGTTCATTCACGTGCCGTGCCGTGCCTGGCCCGGCCCTGCGTCCGTGCCGTGCCTGGCCCGGCCCCGCGTCCGTGCCGTGCTTGGCCTGACCCGCGTGCCGTGCCTGGCCCGGGACGCCTGCGGGCCATGCCCGGCCTGGCCCACGGGCCGCGAACCCTCAGCCCAGCCCGACACGAGCTGGGCCACGGGCCGCCCGCGGGCCGTGCCCGGCCCGTGTCGTGCCGGGCCATGCGGGCCGCGGGCCGACCCAGCCCGTTGGCCACCTCTAGGCGTAGCCCTCTTTGTATTATGACTTAATCATTGATTTTCATCTTTTGGAGTAATTTACTTGTGTCAGATTCAATTATTGTTGCGTTTATTTACGTGTTGATTACTGGCCATAATTTGCATGTTAGAGACATCATAAGAAGTACTGAGAGGTAAATTACGACGTTGGATCTATAGTTTTTGGACAAGTTGATTCGATCACGAGAGTAGTTCAAATCAGCTTGAGAGATTTTATAGATTTGTCAAGAACTCATTGGGTCTATCTCGAGTTAATAACAATGAGAGTAGGGGATTAGTTTGGATAGACACTGGATTGTATTGTTGTAAGGGGCAATCTGTACATGCAGATAAATCCCCTTGGGCACAGTAAATCCTTTTTAAGATATTTTTATTAAGAAAATGTCATGAAACATAGTGTGGTAAACCCGAAGTCTTGAATTTCCATAATTTGATTATAACACAATTGTGTTTTACTCTTTCTGCAACTTAGTCAAGATTATATTCAACTTTTTTTTGATTCATCTAGCTAGCGATTTTAAGATAAGTTGGTATTTGACCTTTAGTCTCTATGAGATCGATATTTTTATTACTTCGACGCATCCGTGTACTTGCGGATACATCAATGCCAAGTGTGAACCCAAATTTCATAAGAATCAGGGCTAAATTATTAGTATCCACGATCATGGATAGTATATCTACGATAGAGATACCAAGTGTGAACCGAAATTTTAGTAGAATCAAGGCTAAATTGCTGGTGTCCACAATCAAGGATAACCTGTCCATGATGGGGATACCAAGTGTGAACCCAAATATAATAAAAATCAAGGCTAAATTACCAGAATCTACGATCATGAATAGTATATCCACGATGGGGGATATTAAGTGTGAACCCAAATTTTATAAGAATTAGGGCTAAATTGCAGGTATCCACGATGAGGATACCAAGTGTGAATCGAAATTTTAGTAGAATTAGGGCTAAATTACCGATGTCCACGATCATGGATAACCTGTCCATGATGGGAATACCAATTGTGAACCCAAATGTCATAAAAATCAGGGCTAAATTGCTGGTATCCACGACCATAGATAGTATATCCACAATGGGGATACCAAGCGTGAACCCAACTTTTATAAGAATCAGGGCTAAATTGTAGGTATCCACGATGTGATACCAAGTGTGAACCCAAATTTCATAAGAATCAGGGCTAAATTGCCAGTATCCTGATCATGGACAGTATATCCACGATGGGGATACCAAGTATAAACCCTAATTTCAGTAGAATCAAGGCTACAATTCAGGTATCCATGATCATGGATAGTATATCCATGATGGTAAACCAATTGTGAACCCTAATTTCAGTAAAATCAAGGCTACAGTTCAGGTATCCATGATCATGGACAGTGTATCTATGATATGGATACCAAGTGTGAACCCTAATTTCAGTAGAATCAGGGCTACAATTCAGGTATCCACGATCATGGACAATATATCCACAATGGGGATACCAAGTGCGAACCCTAATTTCAGTAGAATCAAGGCTACAATTCAGGTATCCATGATCATGGACAACTTGTCCACGATGGGGATACTATGCTTAACAGTGTTAATCCACAATAGTTTCATTTTGAATCCACGATAATTTTAAATAGTTATACACGATAATTTCAAATAGTTGTATACAATAATTTGAATTTGTATCCATGATAATTTTAAATGATTTGACTTATCAAGAATTTTGCAGAGGATGTTATGAACTGAGCTTCTTGAGTGTCCTTCTAAGTTTACTACTATTTACTTGTGTAGGACCTAGTCAGAGAAGAAAATGCAAGAATCATTAACAACTAATATTCGACAACCAGGAAATACCAAATCTGTAGGACGGATATGGTTAGGGTTACAGTTTGCTGGAAGAGAGGACAACGATAGCCTCCAACAGATAAGAATCAGGTTTTAGGCAAGCAGGAGAAAGAGGGAGAAGGAGAGATTCAAAGATAGATTATGGCTTGGGTTAGGGTTTCTAACGAGAATGAGAATTTCGCCTGGGAAGGAGGAAGGTGCGATAAGTGGTTTCCAGGAAATAGAATTCGTGGTATTTAAGCACAAGGGAGAAAGCCAAGATGGATTAGAAGGAACAGTTAAAGTTCATGGCATCCGGCGAGAGGTCAGCATCGGCATGAAAATTTTTTCATAAGTTTAATGAGGGGAGGGGCAAGAGAGATCAAATCACACTTGAGAGTCACGTGGGAGAAAGAGAAAGCGCACGAGAGAGTTTATAACATTTTGAAAAGTAATTAGGATTAGCTATAGCATCGAATGAAAAGAGTTTTGAGATTCGCGTAAGCGCTTGCCTAAAAATTTTTTTCAAAAAAAAAGCCAGGCAGAGGGCAAACTCTACAAAACTCTGGTGCGCCTGAACCAGCCTGGCCCCGTTTGGATTCGGCTGCCCAGCAACGTTTGCGTTTGCGGGAAGCCAAAAGCTGGAAGCTATGGCGTTTGGAGAGTTGCTTCTCAGTATCAAATTGAGAAGCTCCACTGTACATAGGAAGCGACAGAGAGGTGGCTTTTGGAAACTGAGAAGCAGCTTCCTTTACACAGTACCTACCGCCTGCAGCCATTCGCCCGATCACGCTCCCGTGTGGATTTTCGTCTGTCGTCGCCATCGTCGCCCGTCGTCTGCAGCCATCTGCCCATCACCGCCTCCGGTCGTCACCCCTTCTTCCGATTTCGCCTGTTCATCGCCCCTTTTTTCGATTCGCCCCTTTAAGCACAAGAGAGAAAGCCAAGATGGATTAGAAGGAACAGTTAAAGTTCATGGCATCCGGCGAGAGGTCAGCATCGGCATGAAAATTTTTTCATAAGTTTAATGAGGGGAGGGGCCAGAGAGATCAAATCACACTTTGAGAGTCACGTGGGAGAAAGAGAAAGCGCACGAGAGAGTTTATAACATTTCGAAAAGTAATTAGGATTAGCTATAGCGTCGAATGAAAAGAGTTTTGAGATTCGCGTAAGCGCTTGCCTAAAAATTTTTTTCAAAAAAAAAGCCAGGCAGAGGGCAAACTCTACAAAACTCTGGTGCGCCTGAACCAGCCTGTCTCTTCAATTTTAGGGTTCCTGCTTACTCCGCTTCGTCGATTCCCGTCGGTTTTGACTTTTGAGTGTTCTCATCTATATTGGTTATCTTTCTTGATTTGGTTTCGAAAAACCTTTTTTATCCGAATTACCATTTTGTCCAATTCCCTAAACTATTGAGACTTCTGTTCTTTTACTTTCCGTCTTGGTTTCCTGTTGTGTTGTTTGGTTTCTGTATTATTGATGCCGGATTGTGCTGGTTAGGGTTTGTGGGTTCCAACGTTTGCTTCTTGAAGAGCGCTTGGTGTTTGTAATGCTAACGCCACAGAAGAAAGGATGGTCTGGCTGGTCACCTTTGCCGAGAGTCGGTGATGGCGTTGACAATCCATCAGTAACGTCTTTACTGAACCCTAGGAGTTGCAGTGGGAGGGCCTTCCTCAAGGGTAAGGGGAAGAGCTTGGTGGAGGAACTGGCTCTTCTGCCGCCGCAGGCTTCGCTTGCAGATAATGGCGCCAAGGTCGCCAATGGAGATAGTGCAGAGATCCGACGGAGTTTCAGGGATGCGGGATTGCTAGACGAAGCCTCTTTGCGGAGGAAGGAAAGGGAGACACTCGTTCAAAAAATATCAGGCTTAGAGAAGGAGGTGAGAGGTTTCAGTGAGTTCAGAAGTTCTTTTGTTTGCTTACTATCTCAATTGTCTGCTAATGCCGATCTATATGCTGGTTACTAGTCCTCATATTTATTATCCACTAGTTTCAAAATTGACTGATTAAGTTGGTGTCTTGTTACTAGAATTTTGTGCTGAAGTGAAATTGCATGTTTTTATAGATTGACTTGGGATTTGGGAAACATGTCCTTAACTTTTTCTCATTTGCAAAAAGCGAATACATTTTGGGTTTGTTTATAGTTTCAGATGTGTTTGCTCCTGGACTTCAGTTCAAATGATCTCAATTTGCTCCTACAGTTCTGCAGCATATGCCTACCTAAGCATTTTTCTGTATTGGCTTCTGCTACGTATTTTATTATCAAGGAATCAATAAATTCAATGAGATGGAATGCTTTTACATATTTGTGATGGATTAAATTTATGACTTCAGATGTAGTGAACACCTTTTAGTTATGTCTGCAATCATGCTGTGTTCATTTCGTGTGCCCTTGATGTTCCCTTCAGAGAAAATGTGCATTTGGTCCCTAGTTGTTTTTTTCTGACACATACATTTGAAGTTTTGAACTGTGGTAAGTATTTTAAGATAGAACTAATTGATCCTTCAATGTTTTATAAGCAGCTTCATGAATATCAATACAATATGGGCGTTTTGCTGATTGAAAAGAAAGACTGGGCAACTAAGTATGAGGAAATTTCTCATGCACTAGCTGAAGTTGATGAGACTCTGAAGAGGAAAAAGTCAGAGCACCTGGCTTCCATTTCTGAATTTGAAAAACGGGAAGAGAATCTGCAGAAAATCCTTGGGGTTGAGCAGCAGTGTGTTTCAGAAGTACGGATTGAATTTAATTCTTATCTCCAAATGTGGTGAATTTTGTTTGATCCTTGATGAAAAATTTCTTGGTTACAGTACCTAAATGACTTTTGATATTTCTTTCTCTTGCATAATGATATATAGTGTATTAATTCGACAGTATACTCAATTACTTTTGAGTTTGGGCTACTAGCATAGTTTTCTTGATTATCTTTACCTGAATTTAGATTGATATGTAACCCAAAGATCTATATATATACATATATTATTTTATGTATGTATGTACTATTAGCATATGCACAAATGTACACATGCATACGAACATAGATATACATATAGTGAACATGACATATTAGGGGATCTAGCTGAATAATAAATTAATATGGGGTGAGCATATATCTGAAATCTTGATCAGAGTTCTAGTACCATTTGTACTGAAACTTAAGCTATTAGAAAATAACTGAATACAAATGCTTTTAAGTTAATATGATTGTATATATCTTTCTGTAATTCTTATGTTAGGAAAACCTTTTCTTATTACTATGTAGGTTTTGGCTGGCAGTACACAGCTTGCTGTACTTTGTAGATGATATGATTGGCACCTTACGCATGATATGGTGTTTGAAGCCATGAGTAATGACTTAGATTTGTTTAGCATTTGAAAAGTTAAAGTTTGCCTCATCAAACATCACTTCTATGACATATATAGTTAATCAACCAAGTTTAAGTATAGAATAACCATTTAATTTACTAAGTTCTACAACATATCCTTGAGTTTGGATATTGTATCACTATGTTTCTATAAAATCGCCAGTAACATTGTTTCAAAAACTAGATTAGTCAATGAATTGTTACCACAATTGGTATCTATTTGTCTGTTTCAACTGGTTCAATTTTGGAAGTTGTTCAAGGTATGATAACTTCTTGAGTTGACAGAAAACCTAGCCACCTCTTCTCACTCAGTTTTTTTGGCACTCTTCAAGTCTCCCATAGCTTGGTGCTTGTAGAGAATAGGAATGGTGCTGATGAATCTGGAAAAGTGCAATACTTGCCTCTGATGCAAATTGATATTAGCAATCGAGTTACATTTTGACTCAAGTTTTAGCTGTTACTCAAAGTCTTACGTAGATAAAATGTAAACTAATTCAACACATGTATTGAAGTATTGGTTGAAATCTTCTCAATAATACAAAGCGGATGCTCCAATTTCCTTAAATCTAGATTCTTTGATCATTGGATTGATGTTGTTATTACTATACAGTTAATGGATCATTTTTTTCATTGGAAATTTGAAGTGTTTCTAACTTAGCAGTCAACTTCTCTTCTCTGGATCATCAAGCCTTCTGTATCCTATATATCAAATACACTTATCATGGTTCTTCCCTGAGCATATGGTTTTAGGTGGTTCCTTCTTTTTCTTGCTTCTTCAATACAATTTTACTTATTTTATTGTGGTGCCTGTCACAACCTAGAACCAAATAGTTCCAAAATACAACAATATTACAACATTACATCACCAGTGAATAAATAAACTTATTTTTTATTCTAATTCATTATTCAAAAAGCCTAATGTTTAGCCAACTATTTGAAAAGTTACATTAACCAAATGCCTATTTTAAATAATCCAAATACATGAGGAATATGCAATTTCATAATAAATGATTTCCTTAGTGCTTGGTTGCATTGGAAAAACATCAGCATATATTATATACTTAGCAAACACGCTAAGTAGGCTTCTCTAGAGGGGAAAGGGTAAATTTTAAACAATATATAAGTTTAGAGGCAACAAGAGCAAGATATACAAATGGAAGATATCATGCAACATAAGTAGGTGTCATAAGTACTCATATCATAATCATTATCATCATTATATTATGAGTGTTATTACAAAGACTTGTTAATGCTCTCTTTTGGCAAAAGAGAGCTAACATAAGCGAACTCACAAAGGAGTGTTGTCAACACCTACCATAATGAAGATATGCCTTTGAACAAAAAGATCAATCGCCACCACGTCTAATAACTCTCTAAATCCCATCTGAGAATCACCCAAAGTGTTATAGTATTGGCCATCAACCATGTAAACATGCATCACACATGCACTTAAGCACATCGTCATGTATTCATCCTCAATGAACTATACCATTAAGTGATTACAAGGAATGATATGATCACAATACTCAATTTATTATGATGTAAGATTTCATATGTTAAGAGAACTAGAGAATAAGACATTAGCAATGAAGTAATATAAAAATTAAATGAGCATCACATAACAATGTTTGAAATATAGGTCAGATCTGAGCTTGGACAGATACTGATATATATTTAATATAAAATTGAGTGATGCAAAATGTCGGTTTAATACTGGTTTGAAAAACCTTGTCACATAATCCAATGACATTTCTCATGTACAGTGCTATATATATATGTGTGTGTGATTGTATGTGCATGTTCTAGTGTAAATTAGTTATTTGATAAATCAATTAATATTTGTTAATATTTCATTTACAAATATTATTAATGAACTTGAGACTAAACAGGACATGACATGTGATATATAAAGACATACAATTAGACATAGTGGAATTTACACTAAATTGCAAGTTCTAAAGGCAATAAGGAAATTAAGAATTAATCAACTCTTATAGAGAATGCTTCTTGATGTCATTTTCATAATAATAATAATAATTAATTTATAAATTAAAAGTACTATAATCGAATATGATCATAATGAACATACAAATAAATTATCATAGTTTTTTTTTACTAATTCAAAGTAATCAAAGTTTTATCATTTCCGTAAGTGTAACAAACATTAATCTAATAAGGGAAGCTTGGTTGATTTTAATTGTCATCTGAACATGATTGCATTTTAGTAAAATTGCTTTCTAATTGAACTTTCTAAATCTTAATAGGATCATTAGTATGGTAACGAGATTACTACAATGTTTATGAAAGAAGACAATGATAACGAAACCCAAAACAGAGAAGAGAAGATTAGATCAGACAATTGTTATTAACAGGAATTGAGAATGCATAAGCATGAACAAGTGAATAGATTTAAACAAGATAAGCATGCAATGAGCCCTTATTCCAACTCTAACACCAAAAGATGCACCTTCCTCTCTCTCTTGGCTTTAGAAAATCTTAAGAGAGGAGTATCTATACATAATATATTTATAGAAAGTCATACAAAAAAAATCAAGGTAATTAACCTTGATTAGTGAAATAAAAGGAATTGGATACAAATAAGGATAGAAATCAAATCATATAATTATCGAAGTAAATTCATCCTATTACAATCACTGTTACTTTTTTTTATATGGGTAAGTTAAGTAATGAAGGTGGGATTTGACCGCAAGACTTTGTTATCTACAATCAAGGTCCTTATCAATATTAGTTGTTATTACTATTATTATTATTATTATTATTATTATTATTATTATTATTATCATTATTATTGCTAATATTACTATTATTAAGTTCAGTTGTTTAATTTTCTTTATTTTCACAGTTATATTTTCCATAGCTGTGAACATATGATCTCCTTTGGTAGCTTTGTTCATTGATTTCCCTTTGTTTTCCTGGATCTGCCTTGTTTGCAGCTTGAAAAGGCTTTGCATGAGATGCAAACAGAATTTGCAGAAGTAAAATTTTCATCTGATAAGAAGTTGGATGATGCCCGCTCTTTAGAGGTGGGATTAGATCAGAAATATTTCAAAGTTGAACAGACATTGCAATCGGCAGTTGCCAAGCTGGCAGATGCAAATGGTAAACTCTCTGCTGTACAAAGAAAATTGGAGGATATAGAAGCTCGTGAACAAAAACTTCAAAAGGAGTCCCTCTGTTTTAGTTCTGAGTATGCTCTGTACCCATTTGTGTTATAATATCATCTCTTATGATATATCTGCTTGACTTAGAACAACGGATATGGTAATGCTCTGTTTGATTATATAATTTCTTGATATGGATGCCATTTTCAATTGATGCTTTTTGTGTCCAGGCAGAAGTTACATGAAACGGATATTACTGAACAAAGAAAGCATCTGCTTGATTGGGAGAACAAGCTTCAAGATAGTCAGAAGAGGCTAGTTAATGCACAGAAATCTGTAAATGAAAGAGAGGTTCGAGCTAATGATTCAGATAAAGTTCTTAAGAAGAAAGAAGCAGAATTTGCTGAGACTTGGATTATGATTGACTCCCAAAAAAAGGTTTTGAAGTTGAAAGAAGAAGATACAAGGATTAGACTAAGTTCTTTAGCTGCTAAAGTAAAGGTGCATATGCCATTAATTCGTAGTATTGATTTTACTGTCTCATTATATTTCTCTTAATACTTGATTTCAGGAAGCACATGCAAAGTATGAGAGCCTAGAGAAGATGGAGAAACACCTGTTCGCAAGAGAAGATAAACTTAATGATAGAGAAAGAGTGAGTTTTCCTCCCAAAATTACTTGCTAGTGTTCGTACAGAATTTTGTGTGTTTTTTCAGGGGGGACAGATGAAGATTATAATAAAGGTTGAATCTTACTAACTTGAGTTCTTGTATGCTGTTCATCTGATATTATAAGCTCTGAAAATAATTGGGCTTTGAAAGTATTGTTGTTGTTAATTGTTAATAGACACAACTTAATGACATAGACAAGATGTTTAATGGACAATAGAATATTCTACAACGAAGCTAAGGATCACACGAGCTTAATTATCAAAACTGACTGGTAACTCCTTATTTTGACCACAACTTAAATGCATATAATATCATTACCTAATACAATTATAGAACATGACCTGAGTCCAATATGAATCCAACCTCAACAACTAGGTAAATGACCTTTTCAAGCCAACTCTAGAACACTGTGATGCAGTTAGTTAGAAGGCAAGTTTAGAACAAGAATTCTAATATCCTACCATATCCTTAGGTTACTTTTAAACTACGACCAAAATCAATTACGTTCCCATCAAGATTGTCTCAAACTAAACTAACTTTTAAAAAAAAATTGAATATAATAAGTGCACTAAAATACAGTTTAGTAGCCAAACATAACCAACTCTAGAAAATACTATTAATATATATCAAAAATCAAATTAAAATATATAAATTTGACAAATACTTTGGTATATATCTTAAGCTATTGACACCAGAAATTCTGCACCATATATAACCTAGTCGCATTAACCAAAGGAGAAAGCATATTTTTCTATATTACTACCTCTTCTTTTTCTAGATCATTAATTCACTCTCTAAATCAAAAAGTACGTGGAAATAAATTATGGATCAATGAAAATTCAGAAATTAGTTATTTACTTTAAAGGTTAACTTATCCTTTTTCTATAGGTTATCATTTGCACAAGTTATTTTCCGTTTAAGTCACTCTCGCTTGTTTGGGCTTTTAATTTTTCCCTTTGCAATAGAATTTTAATAGATCCTCTATATAGGCTTGTTTTCTTCTGATTTTTACTGGTAGTGAATTGGACTAATAATTTTTGTTGCTGTTTGTTTATTCTTTATGCAATAACTTGACGTTAGAAGGACACTACATTACTTAGTTTAGTGTAATTCAAATTGTCGCAGTTCCAATTTGTTCAAAACAATATTTCTTTATATGGAACCAAGTAATCTTAAGGACTTGATTCTCGTTACCAATTGATTATTGTCAGTGCAATATTCTCTATTCCATTTGCTTGTTTTAATCTGAGCTTTGTTTTGTTACTTTTTTTGCTGGAAGGTGGAGTTTCAAACACTTGATGATGATCACAATGCGTTACTGAGTTCCAAGAAGAAGGAATTCGAGTTGGATTTGGAGAGACAGAGAAAATCTTTTGAGGAAGAGGTAGAAAGCAAAATATATGAAGTAGGGAAGAAGAAAAGAGAAATTGAATGTATAGGGAATCATATTACAGAAAGAGAACAACGTTTAGAGATTAGACTACAGAAAATAATGGATAAGGAGAAAGACCTTGATTCAAAGACAAAAGCTTTGAAGAAGCGGGAGGAATCTGTCAAAAATGATGATAGGAAATTGGAGAAAGACAGGCAACATCTATCCAGCACTCATGTGCAGGTGCTGAAGTCTAAATCTGAACTTGAGGATTTAATGGTTGCACTGAAATTAAGAACAGAACATATTAAGAAAGAGGAAGAAAACCTTAGACTGACTAAAGAAGATAGGGAAGAACATCTGCTGCTGCAATTCAATTTGAAGCAAGAGATTGAAGATTACAGGATCATGAAGGAATCACTTTTTAGAGATACTGAGGATCTGCGGCAGCAAAAAGAGAAGTTTGAAGAAGAATGGGAAGTGTTAGAAGAAAACAAGTTATCATTAGAAGCAGATACAATGAAATTTATTGAGGAAAGACAAAGGATTGAAAAATGGCAAGCCAAGGAAGAAGAAAGGCTGAAGAATGAGGCACTGGAAGCAAGGGCTAATTTTGAGGAGGAGTTGGAGGAACTTAGGCAGAAGAAAGAAGCTCGTCAGAAAGCACTGGAGCATGAGAGATTGGATGCTCTTGAGGCCCTTGAGAGGGAGCGTGCTGATATGAACAGGGAATTTGAACTTCATAAGCACGAGCTTGAGATGGATGTCCTGGAAAGACGGGAGGAAATGGAAATGAAATTGCTAGATTGGAAGAATGACTTTCAGTGGAAGAAGGATATTGAACTGAACAAAATAAAATCTTTAAGCGATGTGAACGATTCAAAAAGCCAAAAGTTACTTATCGAACATGAGCGATTAGAAAGAGAAAAAGAGGATCTATCATTATACAGCAAACGACTACAAGTTGATAGACTTGAGATTTGGAAGGATATTGATGCTCTTCGAATGCTTAGCAAGAATCTGAAATTGCAAAGAGAAGAGTTTATAAAGGAAAAAGAACAATTCTTGGGTCAGATTCAGCAGAAGACATGCAGAAATTGTGGGCTTCAAGTTACTGAGTCAGTGATATTTGATATCCAAGATGCAGAAAATGGAGCTCTGTCCAACCTGGTTTTGAAAGAAGGTTTGAATAAGCAGAATACTGAGCCCTCTTTTAAGGATCAGGTTTTTCCATATACTGTCTCTGGTGGTCGCATGTCATGGCTACAAAAGTGTTCACTTCTTTTTTCCCCTGGGACAAAAGTTGTGGATTCTTCTGCAAGTCCAGTGGACAAATCTAATCTTTGTATAAGGCTTGACCAAGGAGCTTTTGATGGTCAAAGCACTAGTAAGCTGGCATTATCCTTTGGTGTTTCTGAAGGCCAGAGGGTGGTATCTGATTTTGGGAATGGGGAGAAGGCAGATACAAAACGGTTAAATGAAAATGAGAGGGAGAAATCTTCCGACACACAGCCTGTATCTTCAATACAAAGGAGAGATCAACCCAGCAAGAGAGGCAGGTTGCGTTCTACAATGAAAACACATACCATCAAGGCAATTGTTGAGGATGCAAAACCTATGCTTTGCCAGAGTTTTGATGAGCATAGGTTCCGTAATGAAGAAAAGGATCCTGTAAACATACCTGAGATGAGATACGAAGATATTATGGAAACAAGTTTAGGGCAGAAGCGGAGGTTTGCCCAATCATCTGGAATGGTAGCTAATGAACTGGATGCTGAGGAAAGTAATACCCATTATGGGAGCATCTCGCTCGGGGAGCGTCGCAAAAGGAGACAAATTGCAGGTCCTGCTGAACAAATACCTGGAGAGAGGCGTTATAATTTCAGACACTCAACAATGTAAGTGGGACCTTGTTGAAGATTTACTCAATTTTGCTTTCTTATGTAGGATAACTAAAACTAATAAGTATTGACGTATCTCATTTCTTTCTGTACGTTGAGTTATAATGAGTCAATGAAGTATGCTGATATATCCGGTCCTTGTTCTGTTCTCATGTAATTTCCTATTTGTTTTAAATATTTCATAGCATTAGAATCATGTTAAACTCATTCTTTTGAGCTCTGTGGTTATCTGTCAGTGCGGCCACAAATGCTGCAGGCCAAACAATATTTGATCAGAGTAAAGAACTTAAGACTGGCTGTCAGGAACAATCAACTGCAACAGAGAAGGCAAAGGAGAGTGGTGGAGAAGAATCCTCTAAACCAGCAGTTGAACCATTTTCAGGCATTATTGTTGATGGGATGAAAGCAGCAAACATGCTGCAAAAGGCAACTGTGGACATTATCACAGAAGTTAGTGAGGTATCTTCTCTGAAGCTTGTTCATCTAAGCTGTTGTTTTTTCTATATTATATCATGTTTTGGATTACACTTAGCTGTTCGTGTTTGTAATCTTAATTTCTGTCATGATAACTCTAGACTTGAAATTTTTGTAATTTTTTCATAAAAGATGTCTGTAGATCAGCATGCTTATATTATTGTTTGTAGGAGACTTAAACCAAATATAGCTGACCCCTTTGCTATAACTTGGAGCTTAGTAATGTAAAGTTTTTCCCTTAAATTCGTAATAGATGCCATGTGAGCTCATTAGAACTGTAGGCTATTGCTGAAGTAATATTTTGTTCAATTAGAATCTATACACCATTTCAAGTTTACAAGAGATTAGATGAATATCACCTTTATGTCTTGGGTGCATTGAGCTTGAGCTGTGTTGCATCTCATTGCGAAGGTTGAAGGTAATGCTGCTGCGGCTGCTGCTGACGATGATGATGTACAATTGATGTTCAGTGATCGAAGAGGCGAGGATGGGTTTATTGTGGATAATGCAGCTGCTGGAACTGAGCCAGCAACTTCTTCGGACCATGAATTTAGCGAAGATGATAAAGAGCAATATGAGAAACGGCATACTTCAATAGGGAAGAAGATCTGGACATTCTTCACAACATGACAGATCCACGTTGCACATAGTGACATGAATGCTGATGGCCAAGATCCTTATAGGTTTACTTAATGGTTTAATTGTTGTTCTATCATTGCCCTTTTTTTTTCCGTTTATAGGTGTCGCTGTTAGTCACAATTTTCTTGTGTTACTATGTGATCTACTTTGTCATCTGTACCTTCGAGCAACTTGGACTCAATGTAGAGGTTAAAATGTGGATGGTTTTTCCGGCAGGGCTTGTTTTATATTAGAAATTGCCTTATTTGTGTATATAATTGAGAGTTTGTTTGGAGGGATAAGGTTGGTTCTTAGATAACATATGGTAGGTTTTATGCTGCTTTGTTTAATTGATGAAGGTATAATGCCTTCATTTTCTGCTTAATATGACAGTTTAAGGCTCTGTTTTAAAGCTTTGTAGCAAAATTTTGCTTATTGAAAAAATATTGATTAGTGGGTTGGAAAAGTTAAAAGTTGTTTGGGTATAGAGTTGTGCCCGCTATTTTTTTTAAAAAAATAATATTTTAAAAATAATGTTTTTGAAAAAAAGTATTATGTGAAAAGAGTTATTAAAAAATAATAGTAATAAATAATTTTATATTAAAAAATTAAATTAAATAATAATAATTTTAATAATTTTTATTAAAATAATAATATTTTTTACAAAAATTTTTATAAAAGAGAAAATTTTAAATAATAATAAAAAATAGTTTTAAATTTAATATTTTTTATTAAAATAATAATATTAAAAAATAATTTTATCATATAAAGATTTCTATGTGTAGATATGAGAGGTAAAAAGAATATAGTATTGTAGCTAAAAAATAGCAAAAAGTAATTTTATTTCTAACTTTTTTGAATATATGTTGCTTCTCGATTTGAAATTGAGAAGTAGCTTGTTAAATATCTTAGCTTTTTAAAATCTTATTATCTTAACTAGTAAAAATAGATGATTAGCTATGTCAAACAGAGTTGTTCAAAATCTGTGCTACCTTAGGATCCATGCATGCACATATCCTAAAACATTTAGAGGGTGGATCGAGTGCCCCGCTCAGCAGGGCGGGGCACTTATGATATTTTTTTCAATCCTATTAGGGAAACTTGACTCTATAGGCAATGCCAAACTTAATCTCGACTTTGATTCTCGAAACTTATATTTGATCTCGTTTAGTTTTATTTATTTATTTTTCACACTGAGTTCGATGGGGATCGATAGGAATCTTGACTCTACAATGATGGAGATAAGAGTGAGTAGCGAGGGGAGGGAGAAAAGAGAGAAGAGGGAGTAGCATGTGTAGAGGATCACCGGGGGCTGCACAAGAAATCCTAAACACAACCCCCTAAAAAAAAAATCCACGATCCTAAAAATCGTGGAAAAATATCCATTATGTAGTCCACGATGAGAGCTATCCGTGGACACCAAAATCGTGGATTTTGGATGTATCCACGATGAGATATCGTGGATACAAATATCGTGGACAAAATACTATTCACAATGCATCCTGTATCCACGATGTTGTATCCACGATATCTTATCGTGGATACATACAATCCACGATCTTGGTGTCCGTGGATAGCTTTCATCGTGGACTACATGGTGGATATTTTTTCACAATTTTTAGGATTGTGAATTTTTTTTAGGGGGCTGTGCTTAAGATTTTGTGTGCAGCCCCCTTGCTCAGGAAATTTTCTAGAGTGGCACATGTGCGAAAAAGAGGGGAGTGGCATAGGTGGAGAGGAGAGGGAAAAAAAGTTAGCTAGGTTTTTTAAAAAAGTATTTTAGTTATTTTTTAAAGCAAGTTTATGCCGTATAATTTATTCAACGTTCATCGGAATCAACGCTCAGCTAAAGGTGGCCAACGGGCCAGGCCGGCCACGGCCCGGCACCGGGCACGGCACGGCCCATTGGCCAAGTCAACGGGCCGCGGGTGGCCCGTGGCCCGGCTCGGGTTGGGCTGGGCCAAAGCTTCACGGCCCGTGGGCCGGGCCGGGCACGGCCCGCCAGGCATGCCGGCCAGCTCGGGCACGGCACGCGTATTTGGCCGATAACGTTCGAAAATTTTGAATTTAGCATGCGTTTTTACCCAAATACCCCTTAACAGTTAGAAAAATTTTAAAAGTTAAGGATATAATTGTCTTTATGTTATAAAATTACCATTTTAGCTCCTTTTAATAATTAAAAATAGGGAATAAATATGTAAATTTACACCCAATTCATCCCTATAAATTGACCCCCCAACCCTCTTATTTCTTCACATAAGTTTCTAATTAACTTTGGATTAATTTCTCATTCTTTCTTAATACTCTCTTAATCTCTTTTCTAAGTCTTGAGTTTCAATTAGCCATCAAGATTTCAAAGCTCCCTTAGTCTAGTCACGTGGAGAAGATCAAGTAAGTAGTAAATTAATTTACTTTTAGTCTTTTATAATGTAATTGTACTTCAATTTAAATTATTCTAATATAAATTTTTTTCATAATTATGTTTAAGTTAAGGTTGTTGAAGGCTGAAACCTCAACTTCTTAGTTCTTACAAAGCGATCTTCAAACACGTAATAAAATAATTTTTTAATGTATAATTTATTATTAGTAAGTATTTAATCTTGTTTTATAAATTTTTTTAGCTAACTTTTAATATTATATGTAGAATTAATGGCGAGATTTAACAATACATGAGATCTTTTGCCATGGGAGCTTGAGGCATTAGAGCAGGAGCTAATGGGGACAACTGACCCCGTTATGCCACCCGATTAAGATGCCAACCCTCCGCCTTACGACCCAAATCAACAACAGCAAGATCATGTTGAATTTGAGCCTACTAACACTATGCAGGGAGAGGAGGGATGCAGTGCAAACCCTCACGAGTCTACTGTGTCGGGCTCAAGAAAACGCAGGAGCGACGTTTGGAAGAGCTTCGATGTGGTGATGATTAACGGCGAAGAAAGAGCCAGCTGCAAGAAGTACAGAAAAGTAATGACTTGCAAATCATCGGGTGGAACTGGTCATTTGGCTCGCCACATCAAAAGCCATAAAAGCTCAAATCGATCGTGCACAGGCTACTCTCAACCTTTCCTCTAGTTCTTTTGAAGTTTTTAATTATTCTACTGAAGTTCTTAGAAAAGAATTAGCTAAATTTATTATTTGTGATGAACAACCATTTTCTTTAGCAGAAAATTATAAATTAAAAAAATTTATACATAAATCACTACAACCTAAATATAAAAAAGTAAGTAGACAAACCATGCATAGGGATGCTATAAAAATTTTTTCTGAATATAAAACTAATCTTTTACAAGCTTTAATTACATTAACTTCTTGTATTTCTTTAACATTTGATATTTGGACCAGTAATCATTCTGATCAGTCATACATGTGTATTACGGCACATTGGATAGATAGTGAATTTTTTATACAAAAAAGAATTATTGCATTTAAAATTTTTGAATATCCTCATACTGCAAATGCTATAGTTAGACAATTTCATAGCATTTTACATTCATATAATATAATTAATAAAATTTTTTCAATTAGTTTTGATAATGCAAGTAATAATGATAGTGCAATTGATAAATTAAAAAGAATGTTAAATCCAATATTTAATGGTGCTTTTTTTCATATACGATGTGCATGTCATATTCTTAACTTATGTGTTCAAGATGGAATAAGAGAAGTAGATGAACATGTAAATAAATTAAGAAATGCTTTTAGATTTGTTACTTCTTCTACTTTTAGAAATAAAGATTTTTGACAAATATGTAAATCTTATGGTTTATCATATAAAAAATTTAAACTTGATATTAAAATACGATGGAATTCTACTTATGATATGCTAACAACATGTTTTCCATTTAAGGATCCTCTTACATTATTTTATAATGAAAGAATGTCTGATGAAAATATTGAAGAAAATGATTGGGATAAAGCAAAGTTATTATATAATATTTTAGAAATTTTTTATAATGCTAGCACTCATTTATCTGATGTTTATTATCCTACATCATGTTTAATTTTAGAACATTTAGTTTTAATTAGTGAAATTTTTTCTCAATATAGACATGATGAAAATATTTTTCAAGTAATTTTTAAAATAGAAATAAAATTTAAAAAATATTAGAAAAATATATCTCCTTTATATTGTTTAGCTTCAATTATGGATCCTAGATTAAAATTAAAAGGTGTTCATATTTTATTAGATGAATATTATAAAAATATGAAACTTGAAGGGGTAGATGAGAAAAAAAAAATAAAGTTTCTACCTTATTAGATAAAATGTATAATGTTTATAATTTAAAATTTAGAAATACAATCAATCCAACTGTCTCTCAAACTAATGTATCTACTAGTAGTAAAAATATTACAGGAAGAATACGCTCAATTTTAAATAGAAAAGAAATATCAACAAGTAGATCTAGTAATTTTAATAAATTAACAGTTTTTTTAGAAAATAATCACACATCTTTACTCACAGAAGAACAAATAGATAATTTTGATATTTTATCATGGTGGAGATCACAAGGAAAATCATATCATGTGGTTTCCGCCATGACACGTTGTCACGTCCCGACCGACAACGACTGGACCCCAGCCGTACAGCCCACCAACGGGACCTGACAATTTGGGTCTGCTGATCCAGCCCGGCCCAACACTGTACAACATAAGCCCATAATCAACAGTAAATAACAACTGTAATACAATAATGATCTGAATTCAACAGTCACCGTCCGAATCGACGGGATACAACATACATGCCACATGACCAGAACATCATAATAAAACACACGTACAACACCAATACCAAGGAGTCCACTAACACTATCTAGCTACGCCTTATCTGTCTGCGACGGACCTGCCATAGGACCTGAAATCAAATATCAACATATGCAGGGATTGTTAGCCAGAAGGGCTAAGTAGGGATTAAGTACATGGTGCAATAATACTAAGGGAAAAATGTGCCAATCATATATACAACGAAGCCTATCAAATGCACCAAACATGTACTTTTAAACCATGATCAAATATCATACAAGTATAACAACACACCAATAAAACTGAGCTGTGGGCCGAGTCGTCCCCTATGGATACGCATTCATATCTGAGTGGTCCCTAGAATCAGCTCGCATACTGGGTGACGACTGCTCGTCAACAGTCCGCTAGTACTGCGTCCAGTACCCGATCATACCAGTGCATAATAGCACAACTGTATGTAAATATCAGATATAGTCTACGAGGTCGAACCTCCATAGCACTATATAGGTCTGGCCTCAAAATACATCCGACTAGCACTCCAGTGCCACCAGTACGACCCGAATCACAATGTAATATACCGTACTAAGTACGGCCCAATCATCATATCATGTGCTAGAGAGCACACATGCAATATCAATAACGCGTAATCCTAGTAAAATGAGAATATGACATAACATGTGCAGAAATATAAATAAACAATCATATCATGTTCAATAGAATAACAATCCAAAGGATGTGAAGCAATAGAGTAATCAGCAAGGCGTCCCTAACAAAGCGGTAACGCCTAACCGTAAGATGCCTCCTAACCAAGCAGTAGACACCTTAATCAATGTACAGGAGTAAAGATCCCTATCTGCCACTGTAGGTCTGACTAATCCCGCACCCGAATTAGAAATATCCCGTATGTCCGGATCTACAATCTCTACACGGGGTACAGTGTAATACGTATCAATTATCCATTCAATTCTTTGTATTTACATATGAAATTATTTATTTATCTTTAGCTTAATTCATTTCTTATTTTTCCTTAATTACCGTTACGGGTTCATTATAACCGTTCATACCGTTCGTCAATCACAGGTAGTTTGTTCGTCAATTATGTATAAACAGGTATTATTATATCATAAGCATGCATTTGTCTAACTGGTTTGTTATATTAAGTATGTAAGGTTTATTGCCTAATTACGTACGAAGTGAGTTTAGATACTAACCTAGCTCACAGCCTGTGTGGACAAACCACCGATTGAGTCGATCGGATGCGTCGGAAGATCGTCGGAAGATCGCCGGAGGATTGCCGGAAAGTTCGTCGGAGGATCGCCGGAACAGGATGTCGTCCCCGGCGCCGGCAGCTACCAGCTCCAACAGAAAACAGCAGCGTCTAAGGTTCGTCGAAGCAGCAAAAGAAAGTCGTCGCCTCGCCGGAGCTTCACCGGAGTTCCGCCGGAAACTCTCGGAATGCAGTGAAACCACACCGGAAGCGGCTGGAAATCACAGGAACTTCCCTGCAAGTCGTTGCCGACACTTCCGAAGAAATCTGACGAGCTTTGGAAGAGTTTCGAGGGAGAACGAGGTCGCCGGAGTTAGGGTTTCGGCGAACCCGTTTCTAGCTCGTCTCACCGGCCGGAGGGGTCAAAGAGAAAGGGAATGGGTCAGGAGTCCTCGCCGGAGTCTTCAGAACCCATCGCCCGTGGCCGGAGGGCGACGTCAGCAAGATCATCGAGAGGAGGAAGCGTCGAAAGAAAAATGCGAGAGAAAAAAAATCGAGTGCACGAGAGGCGTTGCGTGAGTGAGGAGAGACAAGGGATTTAATTGGAGAGAGAGAAAAGCAAATTAATGAGAGAGTGAGTCGTCTCATCGAAATCAGAATTGGATTACTGTACACGCATGCGTGTACAGTAATCCGATTTGTTTAGTTTTTTTTTTTTTCTTTCATCTTCTTTTTTTTTTTTTCTTTTATTTTACTTTCTCTTTTGCCGTTACCTGAACGACACGTAACACACGTGATCTACTAACTCCTCCAATATCTACAGTAGCCTCGGAGTCTTATTTTAGTATAGACGGCAGGGTATTGGACGAAAAGCGAAGTTGAATAAACGAAAAAAGCGTGGAAATGTGCATGTGTCTTAAAAATTGGTTAGATGCTAAAGATCGTTTTCAAAATAAAGGTGGTCATTCAACCTGATCGGATGATGATAAACAAAGTCTTGGAAATGCAAGCGGAAGTAACAATGGATAAAACGTTGTAAAAAATAGTTATACAAAAAATGTAAAAAGAAATGTAAAAAGAGAACTACGTAGACCTGATTCCTCCTTTGAGTGAGGTACGTAAGCAGCCTGTAACGGGTCGGTCTGAAATATATAATAATTTATTTTTTTTTCAAAAATTTGTGCAAAATACATATTTCTCAATTTCACATTTTATAAATTTTTTCTTATTTTATATAATTTAATTAATTAATAATTTACTTATTTATTTAATTTATTTTAATTAAAATTATATTTTTTAAAATTTATTTATTTTAATTTGGCACGCGGCTCAAAAGTCGGCCCGTGAGCCAAATTTAGCCCATGGGCCACAATCGGGCCGGGCCAGACACGGCCCGTGCGCCACATTTGGCCCATTGGGCCGTATTAGGCCCGCGTGCCGACGCCAGCCCGCAGGCCGTGCCAGGCCCGCGTGCCGGATCCGTGGTTAGCTTCTGCGGTAACCATGCCTGGGTCAGCACGGCTAATCGGGCCACGGGCGTGCCGGGCCTAGACGTTTTCTCTGCCATGCCATGCACGGCATGATTGGAAACGGGCTATGCCATGACCTGCCAGGTGCCGAGCCTAGGCAGGTCCCAGCTTGGACACGGCATATGGGCACCTCTACACTCAGCCCGAAGTCAGGGAAGCGATTTCTCTGAATGAATGGCTGTCACCACGTGGTGGCGTCAATCAAATGAGGCTTCTTGTTATGTTGATCTTTCTAGAATTTGTTGACAGCTGGAATCGAGGGATATCCTGTTGCCTGTTTCCCCTCGACTTCCATGTTCCTTCACGGGCTTGGCTAACGACGGGGCCGCGGACGGGCTTCGAGTAGCTACTGCCATCTCACGCCCCACACGACTACGAGCGAGCGAGAGAGATGGAATCGTCGTCACCGCCACCGACTCGGGTATTGATGGGAGTGAACGAGTCGTCCATCCGCGGCTACCCGCACCCATCCATCAGCAGCCGTACCGCCTTCGATTGGACGCTGCAGAAGATCGTCCAGTCCAACACCGCCGGTTTCAAGCTCCTCTTCCTTCATGTCCAGATTCTTGACGAAGATGGTCCTCTCTCTCTCTCTCTCTCTCTCTTCCTTCCCATGATCATAACTCGTTTCCCCCTTTCCAATTACTTGGGTCCCAAAACTCTTAAAAAGTCGTCATCCTTATTTCCAGCTTACTTTTATGGTTAAATTAATGTTGAATCATGTTTTCTGCAACGCGAATGCATTATGATGTGAGAATAAATTTGAAAATTTGTTCCCAAAGAAAAACGTCTATTTAGATTTTGTTCCTTTGCCGAAAAGTTGTTTATAGAAATCAAGTGTTAATCAAATATTGTTTGTTTCTTCCCGTGTCTATTTTTCTATATTTCTTTTCCAATGAGTTTTAAATTCCAAACAGTGTCTTTTGCTGCCAAAAGAAAAAAAAAAAAACCTCTGCCGAAGAAATTTTGAGTTCTTCTACTTTTAAGTCATTCACGATTTTTTGCATGATGATTCTTATTTTATTTTTGGCAACTGATAATTTTTTTAGGCAGAAGAGAAAAATCTACCTAAAGAGATTATGATTTCATCGAGTTAAATCAAATAGGTTTTGGAACTGCCAAATGGTAATATTTTTAGCAAATAGATTTGGTCTTTACTGGAGTAGTTCATGTACAAGGACAATCCTGACAAGAAAAATGAAGGTGTAAGACTCGTTAAAGCTCCATGTCAAGAGAAAAATGAAATGACAAATTAGAAAAAAAAAAAACAAGGAAAAGATCTTGAATGTTAGGGATCAATTTATCTGCAATCGGACTCAATTCATACCATGAGATAGGGAGTTCCTTAAGTAAAACCTTTTACTCCTTGGAATATTTTGTGCAAATTCAAGCATGAATCCTGGCTGACTATGTTTCTTGTCTCTGGCAAAAAGGATTCGACGACATGGACAGCATTTATGCATCGCCTGATGATTTTCTGAGCATGAATGAGAGAGAAAAGAGAAGAGGACTTCACTTGCTGCAGTACTTTGTAGAACGTTCGCATCAAGCCGGGGTAATAGAAAATGCTAAGAGGCATTATCTCTTCTAATTTTGTCAGTTAATGTGACTTGTAATCAATCACAAGGAAAATTTTCTGTTGAAACATAATAGTATGAATACTATTAATCATTATGCTACTGTTTCAGATACAATGTGAAGCCTGGATTAAGAAGGGTGACCCTAAAGAAGTCATATGTCAAGAGGTAAAGAGAGTTCATCCTGATCTTTTGGTTGTTGGGAGCCGTGGGTTGGGACCCTTCCAAAGGTATCAAATCATTGAGTACAATAATAACTGTTTCCTCTTCAATTGTGATGAAAGTATTATCATATATCCTCCAACATGCTTCTTGAAATTGCTAGCTCTGTTATATTGTTGGCCGCATGATGCTCATTCTTAATTAGTACTCGAGCCATTTTTCCTTTTTTTTTTCTTCTCATGCTATTTTGTTTACTTCCCTGAACAAGACCGTTTTTAACTACTAGCAGGATAACCTCAAGCAAAAATGGATAGTTTGTGAAATCAATATTAGTAAAAACACAATATCAACAAGATTCATCAAAATTAAAATTGTATAAAAAAAGAATAATTTAAAATGTAATAAATATTGAAAATAGAAAAAAAAAAAACTTAGAAAGCTACTATGCAGATATGGTTTGTTATCTTAAAATTTTTTTTGATGTCATTCATTTGAATATTTAATATAAACATAGTTAGTCACATAGTAAAATATTCAACTTTTTATTTGTAATTATGTGTTCCAAAACGTCACACCAGGTTATACAAATTGATGCTGCAGCAAATTGATGCTGAGCTGCAGGCATAAAACATTTTTTAAAATCGCATCATAACATAGCCATCTATAATTTTATTGAAACTAAATTTGCTAAAAGACTGGAAAGGTTTATTTACAACTTCTTGCCTGAGCATAGAACAATTGTATTGAGAAAAGTATAAAGGCAACTAAACATTGAAGTTCCAGGATGCTCTAACATAACTATCCTTCTTGAAACTTGGTCCACTATTATTATAAAATTTCAAATAACATAATTAGCAGTAATGCTAAGTAGGATCCCTCACAGTCTAGGTTATGCAGAAAAATATAAAGAATATTAAGGAGCTAATAGGAATTAGAAGAATAAATAGTGCTGAACCAATTATTTTCATTAAAAAATAAAAAAATAAAAAATAATAATAAAAAAAGGAAATTCAGATTTTAAAAAAGGGGAAATTCGGTTTTTTTAAAAAAAAGAGAAAAAAGGGGTGAGAGAATAAAAATAATAATAAAACTAATTCTATGGCTAAAATAAAAAAAATAAAAAAATAGCAAAAAAAGTATAAATAAAATAAATAAAACCAAGTCTACAACTTTAAAAAAATAATAAAATCAAATAAAGAATAATAATAAAACTTTTCACCCATCTCCTATAAAATGAGGCTAGACGTTTGAAAAAAGAGAGAGGGGAGAAGGAGAGACAACTTCAAAATAAACACACCATGATGGAGAGACAACTCCGAAATAAACATCTATTTTGATGGTGAGACAACTCCGAAATAAACACACCATGATGGAGAGACAACTCCGAAATAAATATCTATGATTACGACGAGTTGATAAAGACTTATCATCGAAGAAGTACAGTCGTCTTCATCGGCTTCACAACCGGTATACTGTCTTTGAGGACGTTGCTCATCGACACTGCCAACATTCTGAATTTAAGAGCCGTGCAAGATTGCACGTGTTATTTGGACAAAAAAAACTTGTTGTCGTCACTTGAAGCATCAACAACAGACGTACACGTATGAAGAACATTGAAGCCCTCTTCGTCCGCTGACGCTCCTACTCATCGAACTCAACATCTAACCGTCTGATCAATGTCAAACTTCAGCCACACCCTATCCTCAGGTGTGCGCACTGACAGACGAAAGGATCCGGCGATCTGATGGCCAGATCGCCAGAATCGAACGATTTCATGCCGACGACCCTATTTTCGCCGATCTATTCGATTCGCCGGTACACCACCGGTCGTCATCAAACTCCTGCCACGAGTCGCCCTCAACACAGGGAAGCTATATCCGGAGCCAATTGGGCAGAGGATCACCAAGAGGCCGACGGCAACGAACCCTAGTTTCGTCCGCCACCGCCGTCGATGGGAGAGGCGAAGAAATAAAATCAACGGCAGAGATTCATTCATTTTTTTGAACGGTCTAGATCTAAGTCAGATCGACGCTCCAGATCATTTCAATCTTAGTTGGATGGATGAGATTAACTTGATCAAATAAATTGAATCTAACGGTTCAGATTCATCCACTTCAAATCAGCGGTCCAGATTCAAATCATATCGACGGCCCATTATTTCATATGAAATCGGACGATTCAGATCAATCCGATTTAAGTACAAAATTGAACGGATCAGATTAAATCAAACCTCGATCGTACGGCTCAGATCTAAATTTGAAATGAATAGCTGCGAATGATCGGAATATATCTAGGTCAATCTGTTGATGCTTGACATGATCAAGGAGTTGATCCCTATCAAATCGAATTTGATATTCCCAAATATGATATTGGATCTTTGATCCGAGAGATGAATTGAAGCAGATCTACGAATCTAAATGAACAATTATGATGAATTTGATCTAATTATGAAATCAACAGTTGAAATTGATCTAAGCATATCTAGGTCAATCGGTTGACTTTTGACATGATCAAAGTGTTGATCCCTACTAAATTGAAACTGATCTTTCTAAATATGATATCGGATTTTCGATCCGAATGCTAGATTAAAGCAAATCTATGAATTTAAATCAACGGACATGAGAAGATCAATTATTTGATGGTTGAGGACAATCTAAGTCAATTGAAGTTAAAATATCCAACACGCAGTAAGGCCGGATATTTTCCAAATTCAAATTATCCAACAAGCTGCGAGACTAGGTAATTTTTCTCAAATTTGAATATCCAACAAGTCACAAGGCCGGATATCTTCTCAAATTTAAATATCTAACACGACATAAGGCTGGATATTTTCCAAATTTAAATTATCCAATAAGCCGCAAGGCTGGGTAATTTTCCTAAATTAAATATCCAACAAGCCGCAAGGCCATATATTTTCCCAAATTTAAATATCCAACATGCCGCAAGGCTAGATATTTTTCAAATCAAATATCCAACACGCTGCAAGGCTGGATATTTTTTCAAATCAAATATCTAATAGGCCGTCAAGGCCGAATATCTTTACCCAACAAGCCGTTGAGGCGGATATCTTTCAAATTGAATATCTAACAAGCCTTTAAATTCAAATGCTCAAAAGCCACCAAGGACCAAGTATATGACAAATTCAAATGCTCACAAGTCGTCAAGACCGAGCACATGTCAAATTTAAATGCTTACAAGTCTTGAGGATTGAGCACAGGTCAAAGTCAATATCCAACAAGCTGTTAAGGCGAGCTCACATTAGGAGGCGGAGGCATCTCCTTCCGCTTGATGACGACAAGCTTCCTTTTCAGCGGCGGCATTCCCTTTCTAGGCGAGCTCGCGTGGATCCAGGCGGCGAACTAGGCTGCTGGCGGCAATGACAACGCGACAGAAGAGGACTTCGAAGCTCGCGTACGCATCTGGATTTCAGCCAACAAATCCAGTCACCGGGAGCCTCCTCCGACGCTGACGCGACGTCAAGGCGGAAGCTCGAGGACACGAGGGGCAGTTGACGGTGAAACCCTAGCCGGCCGGAGCAGCCGACCGACAAAGCGAGCAGAGCGAAGAGGCAAGCAGCGGCTGAGTTAGGCGAAGGGCGACGAGGACGCACGCACCGACGACCGCAAAACCCTAGTCGGAAACCTAGTCGGCGACGAGCGAGGAGGGCCAGCGAAGAAAACTTGGACAGAGGCGGCTCCTGTGGAAGTGGACGTAGGAGGACAACGGCGGCTTCGAGTGGACGCGGGGCGTGAAGGTAGATTAGGGTACTGTAGAAAAAAAAGGGGCTGATGTTATGCGAGTATCGTAGCACAAAAAAAAAATTCTTGCAAAGAGATAACGAGAAGCGAGGCATGCTTGCAGGCTTTGGAGAAGACAGTGGTAGAAGTGCAAAGTTCTCTTGCGATTATATAGGAAGAACTTCAATCTGCAGGAGAGGAAAGGAGGATTGAAGCGCTAGCGGCAGCAGAAGAGTGGCGTCTACATCGAGAGGAAGTAGCTACAATTACTAAGCGACAGGCTGAGATGGATCGACACTTGGGGGTTATTGATGAGCTGAGGAACGAGATGAGGAACTTGACAGCAACAATGACGGGAAGACGAGACGAGCAAAGGGACCTTCCAACAGGCCCTAATCATCGCCTAGGCAAGGAGCCATACCGCCCACCACTTACACGGGAGCATTGGTCTCTACCAGAGACCAGCATGAGGCCACACAAAATAGAGATTATTGATGAAGATGGATTGGGAGGTGGAGTATGCTTAGGGGGAGAACTAGTTAGGGCGATGACTTCGAAAAAGAACATACGGTGGATCCATAAACGTATAGAGCTGCCAGGATTTGATGGGACTGATCCCGTAGAATGGATTGCATGGGCTGAGCAATACTTTAATATCCAAGGGACGACAGATGAATATAAGATTCCGGTGGCTTTCGTGAGCATGGAAGGCTCAGCAGGGCACTGGTTTCGGTGGATGAGAAGGAGAATTTCCAATCTAACATGAGAAAGGCTGAAGGAAGAAATGTTGTAGCGCTATAGTAGTTCCCAGCCATTCCAGAGCGTTTGGCGGCCTTAGAGCAAGGTTTCTTGTCTGTGACCGAGCACATAGGGATTTTTGAGGAGATTGTTTCACAGATACTTGACCTTTCTGAAGAACAGTATGTGGGGGTTCTTCCTGAAAAGCCTAAATAGCAATATTAGAGAGAAGGTGCGAGCCATCTTACCCACTAATGTTATGCGTGCTATGACACTCGCTTGTGTCATTGAGAGAGAGCTGATTGGGGGATCCACATTACAAGGGCGAACAGGGACAGAAGGGATGGTAAGCAAAAGCCAGTCAGGCAGTGAGATCTATTCTTGGGGAGGAAGCCTTCCTACTAATCCAACGGTGTCAGATTTACCTTCCCAAGTGGTTTCGGCCTATAGTGTCCAGCAACCCAGAAGAAGCATTAGTATAAATTCTAGCATTACACTACCTGTTGAGGGGAAAGGAGGTGGGCTATCCCATAATGGCTCCAAAGAGGTGGGGGGTCAATGCACATCTTCAAGCACTTATGACCGTTCTAGAAAAAGTCGAGCTATGTCCCACCAGGACTACATCAATAAGAGAGAAAAAGGGTTATGCTTCCAGTGTGATCAACCATATCATCCAATGCACCGATGTGAGAACAAGCAATTCCGGGTGATGCTGCTAGTCGAAGATGAAGATATGGAGGGAGAGGATCGAGTGCCGTGGGACCCTAGAGACGACACCGGATAAAGTTTCCAGCCTTGAGGACAAGACTAGTTCAAGAGGGGGGCAATTGTTACGGGCCCAATGTTTCTAGTAGGTTATCCATAAGCGGATCCGAGTTGGTTTGTTATACCCGGTTCGCAAGGTAGGGAAAGGGTATAAATAAGGGCCTAGGGTTAGAGATAGTTTTTTTAGTCAAGTATTTTGTTTTGTCTAATTGGGCGTGCTTTGCACGAGGTCCTATCACAATATCACAAGCATCGTCATCATTGCCAAGCTTAGTTTCTAGAAAACGAGGATCGACAAGTCTACAACCAACAAGACCAATTTTCTCAAGTAAATTTATAACATACCTCCACTAAGAAAAGAACTATCCCTTGGTCTTGTAGTCAAATTCAATTCCAAGGAAGTATGTAGGTTTTCCAAGATTTTTTATTATACATTACTTTTATAAATGTATATTAGCTTTACGGACGTCATTGTTGATAAGGACAACAATACAAACAAGCTCTATCCAGTGAAAACTGGATGACATGTAATATTTACGTTTCCAATATGAGCAACTTTTGGGACTTCCCTTACAACGTATCCTTGAGGCTGCTCATTATAAACTTCCTCAATAAGATCAATTTAAAAGTAGTTGAGGAGGTGATTTCTTACCCGAAGAAAGAAGTGAGCCTGTGGCTTGAGGTAGGTCAGAGTATTGAGAAAGAGGGCAAACAGGGAGAAGATCAATAAAAGAACTCTATAGTAAATTATGATTGCACCAATGGTGCTTGTAAGTTTTCAAAATGACACAAAAACAAAGATTGCAAGGCGAAGAATAAGGCTGCTGAAGCAGCATGAGTGCTCAAGTGGTTCAGAGTAAGGCGATCTTAACTAAGGAGGAGGTTTGAAGTCTAGAAGAAATGGTAGATATACGCAGTTGCCACTTTGCTAAGGGGATGGTCTTCTGCAGTAGAGAACTTTGGGACTATTGAATCTACAAGAGAGATGTTATCAGGAGGCTTAGGTTTAAGGAGTATGCCTGCATCCTCGAGGACTTCTTAAGTTTACTGCTAAAGACATGCTTTTTGTTCTCACTAATAGGCCCTCGAAAATAGGTATGGGAGGCTCAATAAGTTCTTGTCTTTAGTCTCCATAAATATTGTGGCTCGAACCTATGAAGGTGGGAATTTGGCATTGGATCTTCTATGCATTTATGGCATGGACGATAGTTCCTTCCTTTGGTTGGAAGGAACTAAGGCAGCTTTTCTTCTGGAGGGTGCTTTTAGGCCTCTGCTTTCATTTTTTTTTGCTCTTCATAATTGCCTATGTAACTTCCCACTTTCTTGGGGAGATGTGCGTATCTTTCTAGAGTTTTCTTTATCAAACACTAGGTCTGCTTTCCTGATTGAAGCTTGTTAATAAAAGCTTGGATTAAGATTGATTCATTAACATTCTCTTCCAGCTGAGAATCTCAGGTGAACCTCGGGACATTACCCACAAGCTTTCTCTTTCCCTTTGCAGAATTGTCAAATTGATTTTTAATGCTCTTTGCAATTTTGGGAGTCAGAACAAACCACCTTTGAGCATTCCCTGTCAAAGTTAGAGGGAACACCTAATAAATCACATCATCTTGTCAAATACCTTCAATGTAGATATCTACGCTTGAAATGTATCTACCCTTGAAATGCATCTAAGTAATTAGTGGTCCCTTTGTGTCGAAAAGCTACGTGGCCAACATCTTAATCTTTTAAGAGCTGGCTATTGTTGGATCTTAACAAAGGGAGGCCTGACATGCACCTTTGTGTCAGCAATAGTTTCTAAGTGCTTCATTTAGCGAGGTTGTCATGCTCTACATTGGCTAGTGGATTGGTCTTTGCAAGTGAGAGTTGTGGAACATGACTCTAGAAGGATCTCTTATTGAGGCTGCTATTGTGTTAAGATTTTCCTATGATTATTGACTAGTTGGTGGAGCCACTCATGCAAGGCTTTATTGCATCAAGGCTCGTAGGATCCCGAGCAGAGCTAGCAATTGCTCCAGAAGGCAAAATAGCCAACACTTAGGCTGTGTTATGTAGCAAGGAAAGAAAAAAATAGTAGGAAAGAAAAATTAGCAAGGAAAGAAAATGACATGGATAGAAAAAAAAAAATTTCCTTCATATTCTTTTGGAGGGAAGGAAAGTTTTCCATTTGATATTTGCACTCCTAACTTAGTTTTTTACACCTATTATGCATAATACTATAAAATTATTTCAAAATATATAAAATATAAATTTAATAAATCTTAATTAAATACTATAAAATTAATACAAATATAAAAATATAACAAAAATATTTAAAAATTATACAATTACTATAAAATAACAATAATAATAATAAATATTTTTTGAGCTATCAGCCATTAGTCATTCAATGTCCATTAAATTTTGTCAAATAGGTTTTTTTATTAGTAGGAGAAGACAAACAAAATCCATAGAATAAAGAGTCAATGTAATTGACCAATTTAGAACAAAATCCAACATCTAACTATTTGCAACTAAGCAAGATAACAAATTATAAAACATTCCCATCACAGTGTAAAAAAAAGATAACACCTAACATGTACATTTGCATCACCTAAATAGAAAGGAAGGAAAATAATTACATCAAACAACATAACAAAAATAATCAACCTGAAACATATTTAATACAAATGCAACATCTAAAACATAAACATAAATATCAAGTTTCATACAACATTCAAGGGTCAAACCAAACATAGTTTAATATTACATCCTTCATACCAAAAGATAAGGGACAAACTAAACAAAATACAATATCACATCCTCCATACCAAAACCAAATAGCCATAGTCAACTAGTAACAACATGTAAAGCTTAAGCAAGTTAATCACCTAACAATTCATTAAGTACATCTAAGCGTAATTCATCTGGAGCTAAGAAAAAAAGTCTAGCCTTCTCTTTGCTTTTCCCAAGAGCCACATAAGCACGTGCCATTTGTCGACGGGGCACTCCAATCTTTTTCAGCTCTTCTAATATCTCTTTTTCATAGTATTCTATTGCTGCATGATCATGAGCATATTGCTTTTGTAAACATTTGTTTGCTTGCTTCATACAATCCGCTATTTGCTTTAAACTTTCATTAGTGTCATCCAATTTTGTCATAGTAACTTCTTGAATAGATAATGAAGAACTTTTCCTCTTACCACTCTTAGATGATATAGAATCAGTGGCAGTAGCTATATGGGGTGGAGAGGATAGCATATCAATTGAATTTATTTCATCAACTCTTTCATTAGATGTGTCATGCAAAGCATGTAGTGAACACTCATCACGGCTAGTTCTTTCTTCACTCCACACCTTCATAAATTCATTGTAAGTATTAGCCATTCCACCGGTTGCTCGATCTTTTGAGAAAAGAGCATCTAACTTGTCATAATGATAAACAGGAGTGCCCCTCCATTTTCTCATAACAGGATTAGCCTGTAAAAACAATAAAATTAATAAATAGATGTCAAAATATCAAATAACTATTTACTACAAAATGATAACTTGCATACCTTGATAAGATCATCCCATACTTGATCATCAGCTTCAAACAGTTTATTTTCATTGTTCCATGCAATGCCACCCTTGTTCTTAAATAACTCATGGCAGGTATTAAAGTTGCTTTTAAGTGTCCTGATGCAATTTTTTAAATGATCTTTTGTCAAAGATATACCAAATGCTTGTACACATATGGTTAGCATATTTGTATACGCGGTTGAGGTATATGTATCATCAACCCTAAAGCCTCTCTCTTGTTGCTCTAGCATTGCATCAATAAAAACATTATCCATTTCCTCACTCCATTTGATATTTTCTTTCTTTGAGCTTTCAGCAGCCTTAGCACCCTTAGCTTTTCTAATCATCTTTCGTTTAAACAAAATCAATGTTGTCATATTATCAAAGCAAAGATAGTACATCACTTTTGTCAAACAAAACACAGTTCAACTTCCAAATACAAATACTAATTAAAGTCATGAAACATAGAAATGACAAAGTACAAATAAAGATAATAATTAAAGTTATGAAACATAAAAATGTCAAACTACAAATAAAGATAGTGATTAAAGTCATGAAACATAGAAATGTCAAACTACAAATAAAGAAAGTGATTAAAGTTATGAAACATAGAAATGCCAAACTACAAATAAAGATAGTACATCATTTTTGTAGGACATTAAAACTATAGTCAAGATAGTACATGACTAATTCATAAAATATAATCATTCCACATAGCATTTGCCATATTGTCTCTGATTAGAACCCCTTTTGAGCATCTTCATCTAGTCTTTCTATCCCAAAAGCATCTTGTGTTATCATGCTTGATATTTCTTCATCAACTTCAGCAATAATGGCAGCATCGGGATCAACGCCCATTAAGTAATTATGTAAAACACAACATGCTATGATAATTTGAACATGTGTGCTAATAGGATAAAAGGGTTCTGATTCACTTGCTATGATTGAAAATCTCTTCTTCAATACACCAATGATTCTTTCAATAACATTTCGAGCAGAAGCATGTCGATGGTTAAAAAGTTCCTTTGCATTTTGTGGAGAGCGTTGAGAATATTCTTTCAAGTGATAACGAGCTCCTCTATATGGTGTGATAAGATAACTTTTAATTCCAAATCCGGCATCACCTAAATAGTATTTTCCTACAACAATAATATGTAATTTATTAACCTTGTAACTTATAAAAGTTTTTAATAAATAAGAAAAAAAATTACCTTATGGAATTTTTAAGTTATCGGATCTAGTTAAGACATCTTTCAATATTCGTGAATCAGATGTTGTCCCCTCCCACCCAGGAAGGACATACATAAATTTCATATCAAATGAACATGCTACTAATACATTTGTTGTTGGCCAGTCTTTTCTCCCCCTATATCTAGATGCATCAATAGAAGGTACTCTCACACGAATATGTGTTCCATCGATAGCTCCTAAACAATCATGCAATTTTATCCAATTGATTTAACAATTAAAATAGTATTGCTCATACTAATATACTTCTAAAATAACATACCTTGAACTAAAGATATAATCTGTTCCTATTATAAATCTCAGGAGGAACTGTTGAACTGTCAGGTTGCTTGATAAATTGCTCGTGTATGTTAATAACAGCTCTTAACACCTTATGAAAGTGAGAACTAATACTTTTAGGAGCACGATAAAAGAAGAAACAAAGTTTCCGATTCTTGACATTATGGGCTATCAAATATAGGAACTTTGCGACTTTTCCTCAACGCTATAATTCTTATTATATTTGACAAGATTTGTGCCACGTAGTATCTCACACAAATACAAAAAGGTATTTTTTTTCTCATTCTTAAAATGTTATAACAAAGTTGATTCGAACTCAATAACTTGTTTAGAAGATTCCTTCGCATTTTATCCTTATATTCATTACTTTCTACCAATGGCTTATCCACATAGGATTAGTGAAATAATAAAAGGAGAATTGGGTGCAATTGTGCAACACAACTTCCAGCTATAGATGCAAGTTGACATTGTCTATGGTGGAGGTTGCACAATTCAGTACATCTCTTATCTTTGCTACTCGCTGGAGCCATTACAATAAAACCTATAACACAGCCAATGTAAAAAAAAAAAAAATCAGTGTGTGCATATAATTAGCAACATATTTAATTCTTACATGTATCAACTATTCATAGAAAAGAAAATCTCATTCAAAAAGTCAGACTACATAAAAATGGTATGAATTAATAAAAAAGAAACATTAGGCATGAATTAATAAAAATGCAAAACATTATGACTTGTAATATTACAAACAAATGGTATAAATCATGATGGATCAACTTTATCAGTTCAATACCGGCACAAAGCATGATTGATCAACAGCCTAAAATTTAAATAATTAAAATGTCCATTATACAAATAAAGTATAATATGTTAATATAAAATGGAAAGATTTTAATCCTATTAGGGTGATAATGAAGAGAGAGCAGAGTTATCTTCTTTTTATGGTTAGTTTTCTTTTGTACTTTCATCCTTTCCGAATAGACAAAAGGGATGAGTAATATATTTTTCCTTTCTCTCTATTCTTCCTTTTTCCATGATATACCAGAAAGCTAACAAAAAAAAGAAACTTAAGCTTACAAGAGTTATCTTCTTTTTATGGTTAGTTTTCTTTTGTACTTTCATCATCCTTTCCGAATAGACAAAAGCGATGAGTAATCTATCTTTTCCTTTCTCTCTATTCTTCCTTTTTCTATGATATACCGGAAAGCTAACAAAAAAAAGAAACTTAAGCTTAGAAGCTCAGGGATGAGTAATGCATTTCACCTAACAATTTAGAAGCTTACGCATCTAGAAATCCTAAGAATATCTAGGAAAAACTTTAGACAACAAAAGGAATGTAAAATATTTTCATCACAATCAAATTTTGTTAATGAAGCACCAAATAGAAGTTGAACAAACTGTGTCAGCCTGTCCATTTATAATGAAAATATTTCTACCCTCATATTTGTAAGTTAGTGCGATTCTGACAAACTGTGTCAGCTTGTCCATTTATGATAGTATGAAAAAGTGGCAGGAACTACTAAGAAATTGTACCAAGATGGCATTTGTTCCATCGAAACAGCCATTAACACATGAATGTAACCCTGTGCGGATTGAAAATGTGATCAAAGTTGTGATTTCTTAAATTTACAGCTTGATTTTATGCCAGGATAGTCCATAATTTGAGAAGAGAAGATGCTCTAATAATCTTGCATATAACCAGACAATGGACACAGCTAATTGGATGTAAGCTTGGAAGCATTAGTTGCCATCCACAAATGCCAACAACTTGGATTGATGGAACTCCTGAATCTGTAACTATGTAAATTTTCTAAAAGTACGTTGAAACTAAATACCAAATCAAACAAAAAAAGAAAAAGGATAAGAAACCAGAATAATGTAGGGATCATAATCAAGATTGCTGGCACTACTTAAATGAACTTGTCTACTGATCTTACTCAAATTCAGAGGAGAAATTTCTATTTACATAATCAAAGCGCAAATGCATAGGTACTACTGATCTTACTATCAAAACAAGACTCATTAGAAAAGTCCCAGCTTTAACTAATACCCCATCTGAATTAACAATGTGAAATTAAACGGAACCCCAAAAGAATTCACCATTTCGTCAACAAAGATCAGTCCAATAAAGTTCTCATTCTGACAAGGACGAAGATCAGCATGTAATATTAAACATGTTTGAAATCTCAGTCCAATAAAGTCCAATAAGTGCAAGGAGAATGAAGTCTAGGTAAAGCCTTTCTTAGTGTACTGACCAGGACGGCTAAATCCAAAATGAGGCTCAAAAGTTACCTCACTATAGCTCTATTAGGGAGCTTAAGCCTCACAGATAGGCACTCCCTTGCTAAAGGACTCCTTTTTCACGTCTGGGCATAAAGAAGAGCAGCACAGGTATAATTAAGTTCTCATTCAGCATGTAATATTAGTATTCCACTCTAGAAACATTGCTTTAGGTGCAATAACTCTAGACATGTGAATGCTTTAAAGTTTAAATATATAATAATGACAAGCCAAAGGCATGAAACTTATGATATGAGGGGACTATGATGACCTAAATGAAGAAATTGACACTTGCATCATCTATTTTGATTTCTTGCTTGCTTTAACAAGATGCCAAACCACGTCATGCATGGAGTTTGAGAGAGGGCGAAGAGATTCCACTGAACAATACATATGGTTAAATGGAAGCAAGGATCAATTACTGTAGGATAGATTTGATGAGGTGCTGAGGTGGCGAACAACATGATTTGATTCATGTTGTGTGTCTTTTGCCTAACAAAAGTAAGCAAAAGAACCAAAGTTGCTGTCAATCATTTTAGGTGAAATGTTTTTGTCTGTGTTTTCACATAAAGACCAGGCATCAAGCATCATTGTCAACACAATTCATCAAATTGAGCAAAATGATTCATATGCATTCAGAATTAGCATCAAAGCTTCTGGAGTCAATTATTAAGTTCAACACAATCCACATCTGTTAAAATACAAAGCTTGTAACAAGCTATCAAGAACCAGAGTTTATTGGATCTCCTTTAGTCACTAAAAATCAATCATATCCACCTAAGACATTTGGGCAATCTATGTTCCAAACTCAGAATATGTTAGATTCAATTATGCTAGCTAGCCCTTCAACAAAATTCACCTAAACCATCTACTTATATTTATTTTCAAATTTAAGATACCTTAGATCCCCTTCAAGTTATACAAACTCTAACTAATCTACATAAATTGTCTGAGAGCTAAGTAGGATAAAGGAGATCCAATGAGATCCCCTTCAAGTTATATTTATTTTCAAATTTAAGATACCTTAGATCCCCTTCAAGTTATACAAACTCTAACTCAGAATATGTTAGATTCAATTATGCTAGCTAGCTATTGTTGAAGTGTTAATATTCCTGCAGCTAGGATAAAGAAAGGAATCATTACCTTGCTTTGGAAGAAAATGGGGACAGCCAGGGCAAGGAGGATCGGCAGCAAGCAGAAGCAGCAGCGAGCAGGTGTGATGGCGAGCAGTGGTGGTGGCGAAGAAGCTGCTCTAATGAGGCGACATCAAGCTGCAGCGAGCAGCTACGGCGATGGCAGCGAGCAGCTACGGCGATGGCAGCGAGCAGAGGCGGCGACAACAGTGGAATGAGAGTGGAGCAATGAGCATGAGCAGAATATGGAGGAAAAAATAGAAGAGGAGGAAGAGGCTTACTCGACGGTGGCATGCGGCAGCTAGAGGCGACGGCGAGTGGGAGCGGCAGCTGGAGGCGACAGCGAGTGGGAGCGGCGACAAGGTGAGAAAGGAAAGAAGTCAAGCACAGGAGAGTGAGGTTAGCGTGTCGGGTGAAAACGTAACATTTCCGCCCGATTTGGACGGATCGGGATTGGGTGGAAAATTTTGAGATTTTCCATCTTTGTTCCCTCCTTTATTTCCTTTCCATTCTAAAAAATCAGGGGAAAATTTACTTTCCCTCCTTTCCTTCTCAAAATCTTTGCTATACCGAACACAGCCTTAGGTAATGGATGATGCAAGTAGGGGTGCTAGATCATCTTTTGGCACATCGTCTTTTATGCTGGCAAAGAGCTGTTCTTAAAAGGTTTAGATTCATGGAGAGTATTCTCCTAATACTAATTTCATGTGGATCAACTATTGCTTTCTACGGATTACCTTACCCAGCGCAGTTCTTATCTAGATGGATTAACCATCAATGATGATTACAGTTACCACCGTTATTTCATGATAATTGTTCCTGATAATGATTGAATCATATATTTGATGCTTTCCCCATGGCACGAGGGCTTCTACCAAGACATTTCTTAGCTGTGGGCTTTATTTAAATGCTCTTATAATGGCCATCTCTCTCTCTATATATATCCTGAGAGCTCTAGTTTTCTCCTGAGGTTTTTTATCTCTATCTTCCCCTCATGCGCATCTAACTAACTCGTACACTAGTATTATCACTTTGATAAAGTAAAAGAGTTGGTCCTAAGAAACACAATGGAAATTATCAAATTAGGATAAGCAGTAATAGATCGAGCAACTTTGCAATGAACAATTAGTAAATCAAGATTTGAGGAAGAGGATGGTGGCAGACCTGTAGTAGATGATATGACTAGCGTGAGTTGGTGTCTGCCTTAATTATCAATTATGTACTTGCAAAGGAGACCCCATAAAAGGAGATGGACATGGCAATACGAAGGAACCAGATTCTATAGGAGTAGTGGGATATGAGGAGTAAAAGTCCCGTAAAAGGATTCTTTACAAGATTTCAATATAGACAAGCCCTAACCACACATCTTTTTGTATGATGTGATTCATACATTTGATTTAAATGTCACGTATCATTTTTATTTGTTAAGCTAGAAGAATCAAAGTAGTGTTCACATGTCCAGGTGAATGTGTTGTTAGGGCTTTCCCCTTTGTAGGAACCCTATAAAGGTTCCCTTTATAGGATTTTATTGGACTTATCAGGCAATGATACAGGAAAAGGAATGGAAACAATTGATACAAGGGCTGATTGGGTCAAACTAGAATAGTATGGAAAAGTCTCAATTAAAGTGCATCTTTAAACATATAATATATGACTAACATGATCATAATAACATAGCTCTTTTTAGATGAGATTATCTAAGAAAGATACATCACGATGCTAAGCTTGTCATGACTATGGCTGAGAGCATCCACAAAGTAAGATGACTCAAAGGCATGAGTAGGTGTAGAAAAGGGGGACACTTGTAGAAATGATGACAAAGAGGGATTCGGCCATCTAAAAGGACAAGGACATTCAGTTATTTGATAGCAGGTTATAAGAACATCCATCATAAAATTTGGTAACATGGACATGAAACATCATTGTACGTTAAGAAGATCACAGTTGGTACATTTTGCTAATACCATTTGTTGAAAGTGTAGGTTATTTGATGAATGATGCTTTAAGAGACAAATGGGAAAATATGGTTACATTACATGTACTGTTTTGGATTATTAATGTGCAATTTTTTGAGCGACAAACCAAAATGATTTTAATCTTATCATCTTTCCGAATGCTTCAAAGAGATCACCTGCTATTCACGAAATGCAAGCAGTTATGTGAGAATAGACATCAATTACACTACAGAATAATAAAATCATAAACAATAGGGTTAAGTCTAAGATCCCAAATGACAGAGTGAACTCACTTGAAAAGGGAGAAATAATTCTTGCTATAGAAACTATTGGGAAATGAAATAGGATGGTGCTTACCAAGTTGACAAATGTCACAATCCAAAGAATGGAACCCTAACTGTTTTATCCTCGAGGGTGAGGGATACTTCATACTTGTGACGATAGTGCTGTTGATATGGATAGATAGAGTCAACAAGGATAGCCCAATAGGGCACAATGTAAAGATTGGAAAGAGAGCTACGGATAACAAATTTATACGGAAAGCAGTAATTTTAGGAAGATTGGCGTTCGAGTTGCTGCCAATAATTCTGGGAAGAATGAAGATTGGCGTTCGAGTTGCTGCCAATAATTCTGGGAAGAATGAAGATTGGCGTTCGAGTTGCTGCCAATAATTCTGGGAAGAATGTTGGGGCGTCCACTGTGAGAAACCAAAATACATGCGGACGGTGTGGACCACGTAGTTGATAAGGCACGCAGTATACCTGTTATTGACTCGATCCAGTTTAGTTCTCGAGTTTCTGGTTTTCTTCATTTGATGGCCTCATTTTCTTACCACCAGAGTTAACTTTTCTTTCTGGAAAATAATTATAAACGTGTTGACGCTCCTGATGAGATTAAAATTCGCACGGTTTCAATATTCTGCCGTTCATCACGGTATTGACTAATTGTTCAACTTTCCAGGGTTTTTGTGGGTACAGTAAGTGAATTCTGCGTGAAGCACGCAGATTGCCCAGTGGTTACAATCAAAAGGAAGGCTGATGAGGCTCCAGAGGATCCTATTGATGATTGACCGTTCATTCGGAGCAAAACCAAGCTAATGGTGGTGGCACCATAAATGATGTATGATAAACCAAAAATTGCTCGTGCTCTTTTATTTTATTTACTGTGAACCCGTGACGACTGCTTCACATATTGCATCCAAGATTTTATTTTGTGTTGAGTGCTCAAATTCATTCTGGTGCTTTGAGGGTATTTTTTGTTTTGCTTATTCTTTTTTTCCTAGTTACGCAAGTTACTTGCTTATCTTTAACTTGTGAGGTTAACAAGGGAATGAACGAACATTTTATTTTAATTGGGAAGGGAAAGCATCCACTGCTGCAGTGCTTGTCCTGCAATCTCTGTGCTACGAATCAGCTTTTGTGTGGTGTGCTTGTCCAAGCTTCAAACCTGAAAAAGTGGCACAAGTAGCAAGTAAGAAAGTGAAGAATTGCAGAACCAATTTCCTTGTCAGTGGCCATAGATGTACAATTACGGTTGAGGACGAGGATCGTACACCGAGCAAATCCGACAAGATAGGCACAAAGTTTTGGAAGATTTTTATTTCGTTCAATCTTTCGCTTTTTTTTGAAAAAAAATATTGCTTTTTTTTAAAAAAAAATCTTTTGCTTTTTGACATTTAATTCAGAGAACAAATTAAAGCCATTTGGACTTGGTGAGTCTACGCCAAGGGGTTGGTGAACACGGCAATCGATCATTCAAATGCCGTGTCCGATATGCCATGTTGACTTAAGTGTTATCACTCGTCAACTGAGGCGGTCTTGTGTTTGTTGGCATTTTCTGCAACAAGAAATGACGGCCATTTTGACTCGCTGAGTCTAGTCTACTCACAATAATTGAGCTGCTCTTTTAGTTCCCTGAGCAGCCGGGATTTTAGAGCGGATCCAATTGCTGTTCTTTTAGTTTGTGTGTGTGCCATGAGTCGACTCCTCTGTGCAGCAGTCTTTGTTGTGCTTGTCCAAGCTTCAAGCATGAAGAGTTGGGCAAATAAGGAAGAGGACTTGGTGAAGGACTGCATGAATGTCTCATGTGGAGGAGTAGATGTCAGATTCCCCTTCCGGCTACAAACCAGTCCACAATATTGTGGTGCGCCAGCGCCAGCACCAGGGTTCGAGGTCTCATGCTCCAGCGCCGGTGAACCCACGCTCACTCTTCCCCGCATAGGACCCTGCAAGCTCACCAGCATCGAGTACAGATCCGTCGTATTCACAGTCGAGTTGGGACCGAGTTGGGCGAGGTGCCCGCTGCAAAAGCTCATCTCCTTCAACCTCAGCAGTCTTGATCTTCCGTACGAGTATACTGAAATGTCGTTCATTCTGGTGAGATGTGCAGGGGAAATAGACACTGATCCCGAGTGGATCACTGGCCCCATCTCGTGCCCTGACATCTACGACCAATTTGTTTATGCGGCGAGTTCGCTGGAGAGCATGGACAAGCTCCCCACTGGTTGCAGCACAACTGCAACTGACGGTGCGGTCCCTTACGATTATTATTATCCTGAGCGACAATCGTTTGAACAAGTCGTACAAAGCTTCATCAAAAAGCGACAAATGACCTTTCTAGTGCCGGACGTATATCAATGCAGGGAATGCGAAGCAAGACAGTACTGCGGTTTCAACCGCACGGGAAACCAGACCTTCTGCAAAGACGCAGAAGGCCGGCGACGTGGCGGTCCAAGAACTAGATTTATCACAGGTATGTTCTATCATAATTTAACATCCACGGACTGGGTAGGTTCTCTCTCTCTCTCTCTCTCTGAAAAGAAAATTTTCTTTTTTCGTCAGAGTTATCAATCGGCGGATCCATTGCCCTTGTACTGGTTGCTCTCATTCTCTTGTACCTTTTGAGAAAATCCAACAAGGATCAGAAAACACGTTTGAAGGTAGAAAAGTTTCTAGCCAGCTATGGCGATGCAAAACCAACAAGATACACTTTTGCTGATGTTAAAAGGATTACCAAGAGGTTCAAGAATAAGTTAGGCCAAGGCGGATACGGAAGCGTGTACAGAGGCGAGCTACCAAACGGAGTCCCTGTAGCAGTTAAGATGCTCGAGAGGTCCAAAGGGGAGGGCGAAGAGTTCATCAATGAGGTGGCAACCATTGGACGAATTCACCACGCCAACATAGTTCGCCTCTTGGGATTCTGCTCTGAGCGCTCCACTCGCGCTCTCATCTACGAGTTCATGTCCAATGAGTCATTGGAGAAGTACATCTTCTCGAGAGAGGACAACCCGTTGAGCATGGATAAGTTGCTTAACATTGCGATAGGTGTTGCAAAGGGCGTCGAGTATTTGCACCAGGGATGCCAACACCGTATCCTTCATTTCGACATCAAGCCGCATAACGTCCTACTGGATCACGACTTCAACCCGAAAATTTCTGACTTCGGTCTCGCAAAGCTCTGCTCGAGAGAGCAGAGCATTGTGACTATGACAGCCGCGAGGGGCACGATGGGATACATAGCCCCGGAGATGTACTCGAGAAACTTTGGTACTGTCTCCTACAAATCAGATGTCTATAGTTTTGGCATGCTGGTGCTGGAAATGGTAGGCGGCAGGAAGAATCTTGATCCTGAGATTGGAAAAGAGAGTGAGATTTATTTCCCGGAATGGGTGTATCACAGACTTTTGAGCATGCAAGATCTGATGTTGGTGGAGGTCAAGGATCAAGAAATCGCCAAGAAGCTGGCAGTTATTGCCTTGTGGTGCATTCAGTGGAATCCCTTGGACAGGCCTTCCATGACTAGAGTGCTTCAGATGCTAATAGGGAATCAGGAGAGTTTGTCGATGCCACCTAAACCTTTTCTCTCTCCTCTTGATCAGGCTAGTTGATCATCATCTCGATACTAGAAGCTCTTATGGAGTTGGAAATCTTTACTGTTCACAGTAATGTTTCAAAAACTGTGGCTATAGGAGTCATATATGTAGTGTATTCAATAAATGTTTTGAGTAGTAAAAGTTCAAATAAAAAAGCAACTAGTGGAATTGAACTTCCAATGAATTAGATACAAATCTTATGAGCTAGTGTAACCTTCACCATTTGAATCAGTGGCCTACTCATTTGCCTCAATCCAAATCCATGAGATAATAATGATAATAATGAGAGGAGGGGTTGATCTATACATAAACATATATCATGTTGTTTTTAAAATAGCATCTTAGGGGTTCCTTAGGAATACAAACTTGTATTCACATGTCTTGATTAAATTAAACTTCTTCTAAATATTTTTTTTATAGCATAAGATTGATGTATCATTATCAATACCTCACCTATATAATTTGCACGTAAATTATAATCATTTTTGTCACGACCCAAACGAGCACCAACCCAATACGGTTAGCTAATTGCTCGGGGGTGCAGCACTAAGAATTATGGTCAACATAATAATAACAAATAATCCAACAATTTATCCAAAACAAATCCACATTTATACAACTTACACAAGAAGTATATAAATCCTTTTCACCAATTACCAACATATATATTAACACACACTTGATCAATCAAAATGTCAACAACAATAAATGAGAACATTAATCCAAATAATAATTTACATCATTATTACTTCAAGTCCAACCATCTATCTACAACATAAAGACAAGATCTGTAGCCTCTACATCTAGCTACCATGACTAACAACATAAACAACTCTCTACCTGAAGACAAAACAACATATAGGACATTAGCTCAAATAGCTAAGTAGGAATCATAACAAATATGCATGTATCAAGATAATTGAACAATAACCAACACCATACTCATAACAACAAAACTGTATATGATGATATCCAAAATACATAATCAGCACAATATCGTGTAATCAAGAGCAATGACCATAAACAACGCCATTATGCGTCCGCACTCTTACCAAGAGTGTTTTCATTGTAGCTCACACAATGAAACAACTGCTCTCAACTAGCAGCTCGGCAGTGTTGCATCTAACACCTAGGAAACCTTGGACAATCCCGAAGGACTCCAAACAGGTAACCGATACAACCAGTCTCATAGCCAATACATGGCCTCTGGTACAAAAATATGGTCCACTGGCCTATAAAGCTTAGCCCCTGGGCTAACATTAGCCAGTCACAGATCACAAAGTGCCACGACATATATTATACATGCATATATTTAATACATCACATCACAACTGTACAACTTATATCATAACCCATAAGCTCATCTACATGATTCCTTTACCATATCATTAATAAATGTTGTAACCGATAATGTCATTTAAACAACCAGCATAAAATATCAATCTCTACCACATCCATATCAACAAATGCAATGTGGTACATCACATAACTGATGAAACTTCAATTAATCATAAGCACATGTATGCATCAATAAATGACTAAACTGGAGCACAATGGAATAGAAGCAAAATCAATAAGGAAAGAGTAACAAGATATTATGACATCAAATCTTTACTCACATCATATACTTTACTAACACCATGTCATGATTCCAAACATAAAGAAAACGATTCCTACCTGTACCATTGCAACTCTCAACATGCTTGTGACTTTCAGATCTTGGACCACCTTGTCCAGCTCAAATCAAGTATCATCTATAATATCACATAACAAAACATATATCACCACCGATATCATAAACATTTACTTTCACTTATTTAATTATTAATAACCACAAGTGCACACATATACCTACGTACACCCATATATACACGTGTACATGTGCATACACTTGTACACATCATTCCAAATTATTTCAATAATCATATATAGATTTACTCTTTTCCATACCATTCATTTATTTCAAATACCACTTCTCATTTATAAATTTATTAATATTTACACATGTATTTATCCACATACATTTATAATTCTCCATTGGTATACTTGTACACATACGCATACCCATATATATGTATAAATATACGTGTACATCCTCACATAAATTTTCACCATACAAACTCTATCAAAAAAATGAAATACAAGGGTAAGTCGTCATTACCAAGCAATACGCTAGAAAGATCGTCGGTGACGACACGTCGGCACAAAAGGAAGATTGTCCAAAACTCCAAATTTGTCCATGCTTCACCGGCAGCCCACTTAGGACAAGATGTTGCCAGACAGCGGCAGCAACACAAGGCAGCGACAACAATAGTGGCAGTGCAAGGTGGCAGCAACAGCCACAGACGGCGGCGTCGCGATCATAGGCGGCGCAGCCATGGCCGGTGGCAGAAAATGGGAAGAATCGGGAGAATGGTGCCGATGCATGTTGGCAGACGACACTGGAGGAGGGAGAATGGTGCCGATGCATGCTCACTCAAAAGGAACACCGATCGCTGCTGCTAGGAGTGTCGCCTCGACACCAAATGATGGCCGGAGAAGTCGCACGTCGTTGGAGATGGAGATGGCAATGAGCCTGGGCAGTTGGGGCTCACGAACGGGAGAGAGGGAGAGAGGATCGTGGGGGAGAGGGTGAAAGAGGGGAAGCAGGGGCTCGGCTGCTTCGATTTTGATTTTAACTTTTTTTTAATTCCAAATTTACCCCTCAACTTATCAACATATTTACAAATATAATAAATATAACAATTTTAATGTCTCACATTGTCACAAACATAAAATAAATGTAAAAATCTTTCTCAAGAAATCATATTTCTTGTATTCTTTATTATTTTTTTTTTAAAAAAATCTGTTCTTAGATTTGTCCTATAATTTTCTTAATATTTTTGAATAATTTCTAGCTGATATCATTTTTTACTCTGGTCTGATACTAGTACAAACTATGCTAACTAACGAACCGTTAATACTCTTTTATAAAACGAACCATAGTGTCAGTGGTGCCGCCACATGTAACAAATGCCTCACTTATTTGGTTAAATTAATACTAACTGTATCTATATGTTTAGTACATTATATACATTTTGATTTGCTTCCCGTCAAACAATTTCTAATCTATTGCTCCTTAATTTTACTTTTTTAAGTTTCTATTACAAATTTTTCTATTTTCATGTGAATTACATTAAAAAAAAATTATTTTCACGCTATACTACAACATAGCTATTACAACACAATTAAGTGCAAATCAATAAAAGTTGCAATCATCGCAGCGCCCAGGCTCAAAAGTAAAAAATTTTCTTTTTTTTTTCAAAGTATGAACTAAGGAATATTATTCATTTCATTTTGTTTGTTTGACTTTGGCTATTCCTATATTATTCATTCCAATTTGGCGATTCCTATATTATTCATTCCAATTTGGCTTAGCCATTACCATTACTTGGTTGCCTAGGCATCCAGCTACTAATTGCCTAAGCCGCTCTTGCCTCTCAGGCAGCAAAATCACTAATTAGCTCAGTTTACTTGTAATTGTTGAATTGCTGATCAAGATTAAGGCAGTGCATAAAGCCTATGGGTGGTGGCAGACTGGTGGATAATATGCAGTATGCACCATGGCCGCTACCTCCGATTACTAAACCTCGATGACCCGATCACACATACCGTGACCAATTCCTATTCATTGTGCTTGGTGTTCGTCAGAAATTTATGATCATTTATGTTTTACCTTTGTATATAGTAAAAACTGGTAAGATTTAATTGATATAAAATAATATAATATAATTCAAAATATTTGGCACGTTTGTCACGTTAAAATTTTTATTTTTACCCGCTTTTCTCTAACAAAGGTACTAGAGCTAGGTTGCTAGTGGTAAATAGTGTTTTTCATGATTTTCTTCATGTCATGGATGCTCTAAAATTTTTTAGCATATGCGCCCGTCTAAAAAATATGTTCTATTATGCATTTAAATTTTTCAAAAAATGTTCCGTTAATTTTCACCTATATTTGAAATTTTCTTGTGTCAATTTTTGAATTAATTTTTGGTTGTTCTTAATGATTTGTGGGGCAGCACTAATGTCCAAAATTTTTGGACATGCGCCAATCCCTAAAAACCATATGAAGATAACTAAAATAATTTAATAAAATTACATGAGAACAGCCTCATGCAATTTAAATTTAAAATTTCAAATTTTGAAAAATTTTGGGGTAGTTAAGGGCGCGGCCAAAATCAGTTCTATGGTGGATAGCAATTGTTGGTCAGCCTATTGGGCCTAATAAATTCAAATTTAGGGTTAAAAATTATTCAAAAAATTGTTGTAGAAATTTGACACAATGATAAACTAAAATTTGATAAAAAATTCTTAGTTTTCATGCATGTAGAATCTTGATAGAGTTTTATCCTTGCATTATGGTCAGGATTGATATGGTTATAGCGAGCCCTAGATATGTTGTGATGTGGGTGCATATATCCACTTGTAATGATTGCTTATAAAAATTAAGTGGCCTACATGTCTTATCTTATCTCTAAATTCTCACTTAAAATTTTTCTATGTATTCTCTCTTTACATGATGTAATTTTAGAATAGCCTGGATATAAGTTTTTATGAGACTAGTTAGATTAAGGTATAACATGATTCAGGGAGACAACACATCAAGGAGGCATTGGTGGCTCTTGGCCATCATGATGACTCTTAGCCATGGAGGACTAGGCGGCTCATGGAGGTGGCTTCATGATGCTAGGTGTTACGTCCAGAATTAGAGTAATAAATTTTTAAATAAATTACACCCAAGTCAACACTTTGACTCACACCCAAGCATGCCCACGTAGGGGCTAAGCGGCTGAATCGGCTGAAGTGCAGATGTGCAGATGAATCCAAAGGTTTCATTCCACTTGGCACTATCGACGACTTATATAAAAAAAAAGAATAAAGGGTCATGAAATGAAAAGAAGGGGTTGGGAAAAGTGAAAAACTCCGCTTTCTTCTACTTTAGGGGTGAAGAAATGAGTTTGTGTACATTATGTGATGTATACACTCTGAATTTACTTGTTAACTAAGTACCGGGGGTGCATTCATCACAAATGTTTGTCCTTCGCATCACAAGGTGTCAAGTTAGTTTAGGGAAGTAGCTTGAGCCCACCGATGATATTTCATGATTCCATGCTTACAATATTGAGATAAATACATCCTGGTAAATTCTGCTTAGTTGGGTTATTTCAGCAGGAATAGATGATAATGTTTAGTTGTAGTATGCATAGTACTTAATCCTTGTTCAGATGTTGAGGTACAACCTATCGAATTGATTTCTATTTTTAGTATTAATCATATCTCATTTTTCTTCTAAGGTTAAGGTTGGGTGTAATGGTAAATTCTGCTTAGTAAGTGCTTTAGCTTTAGAATATTCTCCTTTCATTACCCTTTGGTTTCTAACTAGTTTTGCTTGAGGACAAGTAATATTTTAAGTCTGTGATGTTTTGATGGGTGTTATTTCTATATGATTTAAAGTATCATTTATATGATCTTTTCAGGCTTCTAATCTTGTTTTATCACTTAATTTGGCATTTTTCCTATAAAGTATGGAATCTTCACTATTTTTTATTTCTTTATGAAATACAGGTCATTATTATTTATTTTGTGAAGATTATTCGAGATTTGAAGTTAGAGAAAGGTTCAGCATATTACAACCATCAGACAGGCAAAATTTTAGATTTTTTGGAGCTACCTATGCTGAACACGGCCTGGCTGTGCTTACCGTCACGGCCGTGTTCATCGCGACGTCAGCATCTACATGTAACGAGGAGAACACGGCCTGGCCGTGATGGCTGTCATGGCCGTGTTCGACAGGAAATCCAGATTTGGCCGAACTCGTCACCGCCATGCGCATGCCCGTGTTCTCCCATTCCAGAATTTTTCGAGCCAAGCACGACTTGCCCGTGTCTAGACGCACGGCCGTGCTTACTAAGTTGCAGATTGCCGAATCAAGCACGGCTTGCCCGTGCTTCCCGTCACGCCCGTGATCGCGTCCGCTGTTCGCGACCGTTCGTCCATTTTCCATCAAATCAGACGCTCTAGATGCCAGAAAATTGGGGGAAATTTCCAATTAACATTCCTAACCGCCCAAAGCTTCGTTGGAAGCATATAATCAAGATTTTTAGGCAGTTAGAGGGGGCGAACAAGGCAAGAACGCGACTAGGGTGAAAGTTGGGCAATTTCTGCATTCAAGGGCTTGATTCGACAAGTTTCTTCGGGGCTATCGAGAGAAGACCGAAGATCTGACGTCTCCTACCCTTGGATTGTAATTTTCCCTCTTTTCGAGTATTTTTACTTGGGTTTTCATTGTTAAACGATGCATGTTTTAGGTTAAAACCCTAGTTCGGGACTCGGGCGTAGCCCGTTGAACATATCTACACATGTAAAACATCTTTTATGAATCTCAGTGTGATTTTAAGTAAATTTACTTATTTGAATGAGTTGTGCTTATTGCGTATGATTGTTCTGATCAAACATTCGTATGTGCTAAGTGTTACGAGAAGTACTGAGAGGTGAATCGTAACATTCGATCGTTCTCATTTAAACTTGTGACTAGAATTACGAGAGTCGTTCGACGTCACTTGAGGATTTACGACCTCTCATAGAACCCAATGGGAAGGCAATCCGTACCATAGGAGAGATCGCCTTAAGTTATTTACTGTCGGATTGAGCTTCGAGAGAAGGAGATCCGTTTTCTAATTCGTTTTGATTCAATATTTTGTGTTTACTTAATTCAATGAGGTGAAACCTAAAGTTCCGAACACTCCTTAAACTGTATTTTCCCTAGTAGTCGTTGATTTCTTGGTTCAATAATTTAGAGTTAGTTTAATTCTTTCATTCCGAGTTTGAACCATCTAGCTTTTAATGAAACTAAAGGTCGGTACTTGACATCTGCTCCTTGAGGGAACGATATTATTTACTACTTCGATAGACCGTGCACTTGCGGAGCCTATCAGTAAGCAGACAAACATATCAAATACTGAAATGATACCTCTCATGACGTTGCCTGTCTCGCGCTGCGCATCCTGTTCAGTTAAAGCATAGGCCTGGCCAGTCGTGGGGGTCTGCTGCGGTCTGCCCTGATGAGTCGGTGTAGTGTGACCGCGGCGAGGAGGTCGAGACTATCCACGTCGAGCAGGTGCAGATCTCTGAGTACTCGGTGCATGTTGGGGCTGCTTCCCCTTACTTGGGCAGTTACTTTTATAATGTCCCATCTCGTGGCAGTAATGGCATTCGACGAACTGAAGGGGGCAATCCCGAGATATGTGTCCAACTTCGCCACATGCGTAGCATGCCCTCGTGTCTGGAGAAGATCCAACACTCGGCGGCAGAGACTGAAGAGAGCGCGCAGACATGGACCCAGGGGCCCATGATTTCCGGCCCGGCTGGATTGAACGAGCCCCTGATCGCTACGTAGGTGGACTCCTGCTTGCAGAAAACCCAAAATCACGAGAGTGGCTTGAGGCAGGTGCTTTGCCCTTATGCTGTTTCTGCTCAATAGTCTTCTCGCATCGCTGTAACCGACGTGCCATAGCGACCACAGCTGAAAAGTCCTCAAGAGGAGCTGCGTTGGTCCCTCGTGCAATATGAGGGTCCAGTCCACGAATAAATTGCTCTGACTTATCCGCAACTGTAGGAGTCACAGTAGGAAACATTGCCAACAATCGCTGGAAATCCGCTAAGTATTCATCGACGGATCGCCCATTCTGCTCCAGATTTACATATTCCTTACGCAGCGTCTCCCGAAAAGTCTTAGGAAAGTACTCGGTATGGAAGGCCCCACAGAATATGTCCCAATCAAAACGGGCAGCCCCAAGAGTCTCTTCAAGCCCCGCAAACCAAGCCTTTGCATCACCCTCGAAGAAATACACTGCTAAATTTACCCGTTGATCATTAGGGCACCCCAATAGATTTAGCGTGTCGGTCACACTTTCCAACCAGTTTGTAGCTTCCCACGGATCCGGTTTCCCTAAAAACACTCCGAACCGTCGCTCCCCCAAGGCTGTAAAGCGATACGCTAACTCCAACGCTGCAGTCGAGGGAGTTTCACGCGCTCTACGCCGTGGTGGCTCTTGGACCGAAGGCTCTGGAGCATGTCTCCTGCTTCCAACCTCACTAACATCGTCGTCATACACAGCACGCGGAGCGGCAGCGACAGAAGGTTCTTCCCTTCTCTCCTCACTAGAACCTGATGCCCTCCGCATCCAACTAAGTGGCGCACTTAATGCCTCGCGGGCCATGCCCGCCATATGACTGATACGAGATGTCTTCTTGGGTGCCATTCCCTATAACGCACCAAAAAGCACATACGGTTACGTTAAATAAAATCACAGTTTATCATGATCAAATGCAATTAACACTAACGCGGCCTTAAATCTTAAGGTTTGATCCTAAGTCCTTATGTCTCATGTAAGATCTTGAACCTAGCCTCTGATACCATAATTGTTACGTCCTAAAATCCACCCGGGCCCCGCGCTGGGAATCTCGGACCTTGGGATGCACAACACTGTACCTGTCAAATCAATCCTGACAATCGAGAGGTACAGACTGAAATAAAATATCATAACATAGGGCCGACCCGGCCACAAAATATCCAGATACAAACCAACAATAAACATAAGACCGGCGCAGCGGTCAACATAGTCATAATAACTAGACCGACGCAGCGGTCAACAGTAACAACATATAGCAGACCGGCGCAGCGGTCAATAAAGTCTAGTACAACATAAGATAACATAACAACTGGTAACTAAATAAATGCAACACAAGCCCACCCAGATTGGCAGTCCCAAACTAGCTATCTAATCTGCTCTAGATGGAGCCGCGCCTGAACTTGGAGGCAAGTCAAAGGGGGGTTAGCCGGAGACTAAGTAGGGATATAACAAAATCATATGGTGCATGATCAGAATGTAAGGGTTTACCCGATTGCCACAGTAACTCTACATGTCCCATATATCATATAGTCAAACTCAAATACGTTTCAATATACGTGTCATCACACATAGGTAAAACTGGGAGCTGATGCAGCAGTGGTCCTCGACCCGCAACTCTATAAATAGAGTGGTCCCTACTGATGGCTCCCCGAACAGTAGAGATGACTGTCCGTCGATAGCCCGCTAGTGTAGCGTCCTACACTCAGTACAACCCATCTCATCGGGTTGTCATACCCAAGACCTCAAGCCCATAACATCGGACTCTCTTGGTTTATCACCGGAACAGGGAGACAGTCATACGTCTCAAAAATAACAGGCAGTACTGGGGTACACTGATATATCCATCGCTGGATATTCAGCCCCCGATGTATGTAAATATAACTGATAGTAAAATACTAACAGACCGACTAACATGTAATACCGAACACACATACTATGTTTCATGCAAGCAGGTTATGTTAACAGGTGTCAGACTAGAGCAGAAAGGAACTGGAACAGTAATCAACAATAATAAGAGCTATAAGAAGCTGCCGCTAATCTACACATGCGGTTGGCACCGTAACAAAGGAAGGAGGTAGAATCCCTAACTCAAATAGTAGTCGCACAATAAGATCCAACCAGTAAGCACAGTATCAGTCAACAAGTCCTAACAGGTGAATCATAGTGTAAGTCATAGCGTCCCATTAATCCATCTTAATCATAATTATCATTAATCATGTTAATCCAGGTTCGTTATACGATCCGATCATATCCAGGTTATTTTATAGTTAATCATCTAATACATGTGTTCAAGTTAATAGCATGCGTTCGTATACGTATAAGGTCGGGTTCGAGCACTAACCGAGTTCGCAGCCTCGTGCGAACGAATAACACCACGTGACGATGGAGAACGCATGAACCAACCCAATTAAGCTTCGGCACGAAAAATGAGGTTCACCAGAATAGTGCCACCGGAACAGTAACCTCGCCTGAAAGTTCGCTGGAGTTCGCAAATCGCCGAAAAACAGAGGGGAAAGACTCATTGTTCGCTGGAGATCAAAGACGTACACAAAACGTCGTCGAAGGAGAAGCAGCGCCGTCGAAATCGCGTTAGACGCAAAGCTCATCCAAAACCCTAGCTCGCCGAACGTAGAGGCGAGGGAAGGCGGCGGACTGGGTGAGGGCAACAGGTCGACACTGGAAAAGAGGGAGAAGGGTTGCCGGCGCAAGGAGGAGGTCGTGTGCACTTCACATCCACCACCAACCCAGAATCACGAGCGGAGGAAGAACGACGCCAGAATCAGTTCGTAGGGTCAAGGCTCGTCGTCGCCGGCATTGGATCTCGCCGGAGGCAGAGGGAGGATGGAACCAAGCAGGTGAATAGGAGAAGTGTAGTGGCATTCGAAAGCTTCACTCGTTTGGGTGAAGGAAGACGAGGCGACAGGAGAAAATAAAGAAGGCACGCGCGACAGCAACGCGTGGGTGAGTGATGGGTTTGACCACCGATGCGAGGGTGATGTCCCATCAAGCCACATCAGCTAATTTAAATAATATTATTTTATTTCCAAAAGTTTACCCTCGTTTGTCCGTTTGTGTCACGGACGTAACAATGGTTCAAAAGACTACTAAATAAGTATGAAAAAACACTATGAAATTTAGAGTCATCAAACACATAAGGTTCAAACCTTGCTTGTCCTGAAGCAAAAATCAAAAATTTGATCAAAGGAGAAAACTTTCTCATTACGAATAAATTTCTAAAACACAATCACCAATGAAAACTTTCATCAATAGCTTTATGGAATTTCGAATAGACATATCACCCTTTGATTTTGATCTTCAAGTTTCATTACTTAGTTAAATAAAACTTCACAACTTGCATAATAAGCAGAATATCAATCTCAAGATTTCATCCAGTTTTCAATTCATAACTATCAACTTTTGTTTATAGGATTGGGGTTTCCAAGATCTTTTTCCACTCATAATCCTTCTCCTCTTTTTTTTTTTTTGTATCATCCACATTCTCTAATTCGATTATCACTTTTTCTGGTGACGAAGTTAGAGTGCATTGATCACATAATCAATGTAATATAACTCTTATCCTCTAATTGGAAAGAATTTACCAAGGATAGCGGAGTTTATGTGAACTGATGTCTCTCATGGCATGTACCCATATAGATACATACTTTTTCTATTTATTACTTCAACCCATGTCCTTCGGTACCACTGTGTTTTTCCACAGTGCCAAGTAGGGGAGTTCTCACTTTATTTGGATCAAGGAACCTTTCTTCCCAACAAATAGTAAATAGCATAAATATCAACCGAATTACTCTATCAATATCAATTCAAAGATTACGCTCATATGTTGATTTTATTCAAAGAAATAACTTCCCTCTAAGATCAAACTTATCAGATAATATGTTCATCCAAAACACCCTTTATCAATCAATGAAGAATTTCAATAAGTGGATATGTATTAGAGAAATAAATTCATCATAATAGGTCTAATCCTAATCTCTATTTTGAATACGTAAACCATCAAGAAAAATTTCGGCATGATAACGGTAGTATTTTCTTAAATAAGCAAATCACATAGGTGTATCAATAATAATCATCAACAAATCTCATGACACATCCAACCCATAGCATCAATCCAGAATATCAGATATCAAATCTCAACTACAACCATATCAAATAGAGAGTATAGCAAATCATCCAAATATGTCGGTACAACCAAATCGAAATCAAATAACAACAGCGATTAAGAAGCGAGAATCCGTAGCAGTAGGAGGCAAGAAGTTTGTAAAGTCATCCTTCCCTACACAAGTTTAAGATCAACATGAATTAGTGAGCTCAAATAAGCACGAGAATAGGAATGAGATACTCACAAAATCCTACTCATTTGAATGAGTCTCCTCCTCGTCTTCTTCAGCTGGGGTAGCAGCCATGGGATCGTGAGAAGCTCCCTCACCTGCATCACCGTAGATACCACCTCTCCTGGGATCTTCGTAGTTAAAACGATCATAGAGGAAATTCCCCATGTCCTCTATATAGTTTCCCAACGCCTCGATATCCATGTGAATGTGACTTATCTGCTCATGTATTCCTCCTATGCCTCCCATCACCCTCTCCATACGCTGCTCTTGCCTATACAACTGTGCAGTGATAGTCTGAAACCCTGGGTCTCAGTAACTCTGCCAATCTCTCTGATCTGGGGCTACGTGATGTGAGGACGATCCGGCGGCTCCCTGAGGCGGTGGCTCGGTGACTCTAGGTGGAGAGGAGTCAATGCCTATACCAAGTGGGTCATCACCCCAAGTAGGAGGTGGTGGTGGCAATGATGTCTCCGGTGCAGGTGTAGCATAAGATATATAGCTTGGCGACAGCTTCCAATTTTCAAGGTTCTGCACTGAGGTCCGTTCGGGGTTAGGCAATGGCAACATGGGAAGCCCAGGCTGTAGGATCAAACAATATGTATCTCCATCACGCTGAATCATCTTCATTGTCATGCATGACTCAATATCTATCATTGAATTTCCTCTAGCAACCTCGATCCCATAGGGCGCAATCCCTAGATGTAGTGCTATAAGAGTAAGAAAACCTCCTATCACTATAGCTCCCTTCTTGGCCCTTGACACTTTACTCAGGTGTCTCATGAAAAAGAAAGCTATATCCACTGTGTAACCATGAAGCATACTCCAAAGCAGGAATAACTCAGCATGAGTGACAATACCATCGTTGTCCCCTCACCCGAATATGGTGTGTGCGAGAACGCGGTGGGCATATCTGATGCAGGGGTTTGATATTTTTGAGGCTCTTGCTGTTGATGCTAAAAATCTATTGTCTGATGATATCTGGTTCCAAAAGATATGCTCCATGAATCCAATGGGTGGCTTTGTGCGTCCCTTCCGTGGGAAGTGAAATACACGCCGAATTTCCTTGAAAGAGAGTCTCCTCTTTTCATTCATCATCCTAAATCTGATCTCTCCTTCAGCTGTGTGATCCATGTATTCCTCCCAACTTACCTCCAGGCTACTAAGAAATTCTAGAACAACAGGTAAGTATGTTTCAGGCATCTCAAACCCATTCTATTATACATCCAAAACACATCATCTTTCAATCCAAGGGTCTCTAAAGTTCTAACATAAGTGTATTTTGTTTTTACAATGCGTCGAGCAAGTAGCATGTTGTATCTTAGCTTTTGCTCCTCATCTCGAAACATGATACCGAACGGATTCGGTGGTGGCATTGGAGATTCAGTGAGGGCTTTCCCTTTTTTTTTTTCTTTGATAACGTTTTCTTGGGAGGTGCCATGATTTTGTGCAAGAGAAATAAATCACAACTGAGGAAAAATCGAGAGCTGAAAATGTTACCAAAGGTCGTGCGCAGCTGGAAGCAGGGCTGGTTTTCATGCTTCGAATCTGGACTTCTGGTAGAAGATCGAGCTTCGAATTCTCTTGGGGTATGATCTCCTTCCTCCCTTCCAGATCTCTGAGCCTAGAAGCAAGCCAATCGTCGCTCGGATGGGGAGAATCGAGGGGGGCAAAATCGCGGCAAAAAACCTTTAGCGCGCTTGAAAACGAGCTCGATCGAGCTTGAAATCGTCAAGATCTTCGCTTGGAATCGGATGAAAGTTGTAGAGAGAAGTCGTACGAAGGCTAGGGAAGCGAAAGCTCGAAGAAAAACGCAAGGTCGGCGTGAAATCGGGCAAAGAAGTTCTAAGAACAGTGCGCCAAACCCTAAATACGGCACGTGAATACGTGGGGTCGCAAATACGGTACCGCGTGAGGAATACGACAGTGCCGTATAATGGATATAGGTTCTGTGAAGGAAAACGCGATAAATACGGCACCGTGTATTCTCTCACAGTGGTGCCGCATAACGCAAAAACTCTCTGTTCAAATCTTTCCAAACACACGACACCGTGCAAATGCTCACGGTACCGCCGTGAAATCACAAAAACTCTCTGTTCAAAAATGGCTGAAAATATGGTACCGTGAGAATATCGCTCAAAACTATGGTGGTGCCGTATTCTGGTAAAAACCTTCTATAAAGAAACAACTAAAAATACGGTACCGTGCAAACACATGGTACTGCCGTGAAATCACAAAAACTTTCTGTTCCGAAATGGCAAAAAATACGGTACCGTGAGAATTTGTATCAGAAATACGGTACTGCCGTATTTTGTAAATGACGATGCAAAAATTCGCTAAAATTTTCTAAAAATTTCTAAAAACGAGAAAAAGAATAATTAACCCTAAATAAAGCAAATTGAAGCAAAAACAAACCAAAATCAAAGGGAATAAAAATGAAAAGAGAAGAAAAAGAAGAAAGAAAAGAAGAAAAATCGCTTGGGTTGCCTCCCAAGAAGCGTTAATTTAATGGTCATTAGCTTGACCTTTTCACACTTGGATTTGCTTGTATTTCATCAAGTAGATAGTTTTCCCCTTCTTCAATCTGTTCTCCATGATAGTAGTGTTTCAATCTCTATCCATTAACTTTGAATTCTCCTTTCTCTTCACTCCATATATCGACGGCGTCGTATGGATAAGTCTTCTTCACCTGAAAAGGCCCAGACCACCGAGACTTAAGTTTACCAAGAAAAAGTCTCAATCTAGAATTAAACAAAAGAACAAAGTCACCTGGTTGAAATTCCTTTCTGAGTATGTGTTGATCATGCCATCTCTTGGTTCTTTCCTTATAAATCTTTGCATTCTCATAAGTAGAAAGACTAATCTCTTCAAGCTCACTCAGCTGTAATTTTCTCTTTTCACTTGCACTTTTCAAGTCAAAGTTCAATGCTCTAATCGCCCAAAACGCTTTATGCTCAGGTTCTTTACAGGAAGGTGACATGATTTACCATAAATTAATTGAAATGGTGACATAACTATTGGTGTTTTAAAAGCAGTCCTGTATGCCCAAAGTGCATCATCAAGCTTGAAAGCCCAGTCCTTCCTTGTTCTCGACACTGTCTTTTCCAATATCTCTTTAATCTCTCTGTTAGATATCTCCCACTTGTTTGGGGATGGTGAGGTGCTGCAACTCTATGGTTCACCCCATATTTTCTAAGTAAAGCTGAGAATTTGTGTTCAATAAAATGGGATCCTCCATCACTAATTATAACTCGTGATACTCCAAAGCGTGGAAAGATAACTCTTTTAAACAATTTCACCACAACCCTAGAATCATTAGTAGGAGAAGCAATGGCTTCTACCCACATGGACACATAATCTACCGCTACAAGTATATACTTATTTCCTCCAGATGATGGGAAAGGTCCCATGAAGTCAATACCCCAAACATCAAATATTTCAACTTCAAGTATTGTGGACAATGACATCTCATTCCTTCTATTGATGTTCCCCATCCTTTAGCAATTATCACAAGACATTATAAAATTCTTTGCATCCTTAAATAATGTGGGCCAATAAAATCCAGATTGTAATACTTTGAAAACTGTCTTCTTAGTACTAGCATGCCCTCCATATGATGATCCATGACACTGTGATAATATGTCTTTCATTTCTTCTTCGGGGATACATCTCCTAAATATTCCATCTGCACATCTTTTGAACACATAAGGCTCATCCCAAAAATAGTGTTTAACATCTGCTAAAAATATTTTCTTGCCTTGGTAACTTAAATTAATAGGAAATATATTAGCAACAAGATAGTTCACAACATCTGCATACCAAGGAGCTTTAATTTGTTCAACTCTCATTAGTTGTTCCTCAGGAAAGGAATCATTAATATCACCTTTTTCATCTTCTACAATCATCCTTGAAAGGTGGTCTGCAACTAAATTCTCAGTTCCTTTCTTATCTTTGATTTCCAGGTCAAATTCTTACAGAAGCAAAATCCATCTTAACAACCGTGGCTTACTGTCCTTCTTCTTCATCAAATATTTAACTGCAGCATGATCAGTATACACTACAACTTTTGAATTTATCAAGTAAGATCTGAATTTGTTAAATGCAAAAACTATAGCCAACAACTCCTTCTCGGTAGTGGTGTAATTCCTTTGTGTTTCATCTAAAGCTTTACTGGCATAAGAGATCACATAAGGCTTCTTTTCCTTCCTTTGCCCTAGAACTGCTCCCGTTGCAAAGTCACTGGCATCACACATAAGCTCAAAAGGTAACTCCCAGTCAGGTGGTCGCATGATGGGTGCTGATATCAAAGCCTTTTTTAGTTCCTGAAAAGCAAACAGACATTTCTCATCAAAGCAGAATTTGGCATCTTTACAAAGTAAATCAGTCAGGGGTTTAACAAGTTTAGAGAAGTCCCTGATGAATCTCCTGTAAAACCCTGCATGTCCCAAAAAACTCCTGATCTCTTTGACAGTGGTGGGTGGTGCCAACTTTTCAATCACTTCTATCTTGGCTTTGTCCACTTCAATCCCTCTCTCTGAAATAAGATGACCCAAAACTATTCCCTGTCTAACCATAAAATGACACTTTTCCCAATTCAAGACAAGGTTAGTCTCTTCGCATCTCTATAAAACTCGAGATAGATTAGCCAAACAATCATCAAAAGAGAAACCATAGACAGAAAAATCATCCATAAAAACATCCATGAAATCTTCAATAAATTCAAAAAAAATCACCATCATACACCTCTGAAAAGTAGCAGGTGCATTACACAAACCAAAGGGCATTCTTCTATAAGCAAAAGTACCATATGGACATGTAAAGGTGGTCTTATCCTGATCATCAGGATGAATGGGGATCTGAAAAAATCTGGAATATCCATCAAGAAAACAAAAGTAAGAGTGTTTAGCAAGTCTCTCAACCTTTTGATCAATAAAAGGCAAGGGAAAATGATCTTTCATAGTGGTAGTATTTAATTTTCTATAATCAATACACATACGCCAACTAGTGACTGTTCTAACAGGTATCAACTCATTATCCTTATTTTTCATTACAGTGACACCTCCCTTTTTAGGAACACAGTGTACAGGACTTACCCACTTACTATCTGAGATAGGGTAGATAATACCTGCATCAAGCAATTTCAGTACTTCCTTCTTCACCACTTCCGTCATAGATGGATTGAGTCTCCTTTGAAAATCTACATGTGGCTTGTGCTCATCCTCCATGTGAATCCTGTGCATACAAAAAGAAGGATTAATTCCTCTCAAGTCCTCAATGGTATACCCAATTACCTTTCTATGAATTCTTAACTCCTTCAAAAGCAGATCAGTTTCCCTGGCATCTAATTGAGCATCCACAATCACAGGGTAAGTAGAGTTAGGACCAAGAAATTCATATCTAAGGTTATTGGGTAAAGTTTTCAATTCAACTTTAGGAATCTTTTCACTTTCATCATCAAAAGTAGCACAATCTAAAATATCATGTTTTTCATCATCAAAATTTTCCTTAAAATCAAAATTATCAAATTTTTCACAAGAATTTTCCAGGGATTCAAGACAAGAATCAGAGATAGAAACATCAACAGAAGAATCGTCAAATAAACAACTAATGTCATAAACTGTGTCATCAATAGCATGGATAGTGCAACAAGAACTAGCATATGCAGGTTTTTTCAATGAATCATTTAAATCAAATTCAATCTTATCATTGTCAATCCTTAAAGTAAGTTTACCATTCCTTACATCAATAAGGGCCCCAGCAGTGGCTAAGAACGGTCTACCCAGAATAATAGGAATTTTGGCATCCTCTTCCATTTCAAGCACCACAAAATCAGCAGGTATGAAATACTTACCAACTTGGATAGGGACATCCTCCAGAATACCTACTGGATATTTTACTGATCGATCGGCGAGCTGCAAAGAAATTAAAGTTGGCTTGGGAGCTCCCATATCCAGTTTCTTGCACACAGATAAAGGCATCAGACTCACACTAGCTCCCAAGTCACATAAGGCTCGATCGAAAGCAGCATTCCCAATTGAACAAGGGATAGAGAAACTACCTGGATCATTTAATTTCGGTGGCAACTTGTTTTGAATAAGAGCACTGCATTCCTCAGTTAGTGCCACAGTACCATAGTCCTCTATTTTTCTTTTATTGGACAAAATCTCTTTTAAAAACTTTGCATATGTAGGCATTTGAGATAGTGCATCAGTAAATGGAATATTAATGTATAACTTTTTTAACACTTCCAAAAACTTCCCAAACTGCTTATCTAACTTGGCTTGCACAATCCTTTGGGGAAAAGGGATAGGTGTCCTATATGGTAGTGGTGAACTAGGTCTAGGTACCCCAACTTCACAAGGTAAGTTACCTTTCTGTGAAGACTCATCCTCTTTAGAAGGAGAAGAATTAGGAAGGGACTGCACTTGTGTGGGTTGTGGTTCCAAAACTGGTTCATCACTAGGTATAACATCAGGCTCAACTTCTTCATCATCTAATGGTCCCCTTGGATCTTCCAACTGTTTTCCACTCCTAGTTATGATGGCATTACAATGTTGCCTAGGGTTAGGTTCAGGTTTTGCAGGTAACTTCCCTAGGGGTCTATAAGGTGCGCTAGCTTGTTGTGCTATCTGAGTTTCTAACATCTTATTATGAGCAACAACACCATCTAACCTAGAGTTTATCTGTTTAAGGGTTTCTGAAATCTCATCATTTTTGCTCATCTGCTTACTCATGAATTTCTCAAACATCTCTTCTAAACTAGATTTTTGGGGTTGTCTCTGGTTTGACTGTCTCTGATTATACCCTCTATTTTCATTTTGCCCACTAGTTTGATTGTTACTCTTCCAAGATAGGTTGGGATGGTTCCTCCAACCAGGATTGTAGGTATTAGAGTAAGGGTCATTATTTCTGGCTTGATTGTAACCCCCTACTGCATTGACTTGCTCACTCTCCTAATCCACTATAACCTTGCGCTCCTCAGCATAGTGCCCATGGTTCCCACAAACTTCACAAATGATAGATGAAACAGAAGCGGTTTGCATTTGAAAAGAATCAAAATGGTTGTACAATGAATCTACCTTTTCTGCAAGAGAACGCCAACCATCACCATCGTTCTTACCATGAGAAGGCCGATAAAGCACTCCTCTCTCCGAAGCCCACTGGTTGTGGTTTAGCGCCATCTCTTCAATCAAGGCATATGCAGCATCAACAGTCTTATTCATCAGTGCACCCCCTGCAGCAGCATCAACAGTTAAGCGTGTGTTGTAGAGCAAACCATTATAAAAAGTTTGAATTAACACCCAATCTTCTAATCCATGATGAGGGCACTTCCGTTGTAACTCATTGAAGCACTTCCATGCTTCACTGAATGATTCACCATCTCTCTGAGCAAAGCCTGAAATTTAGTTTCTCAATTGAACCATCTTACTGGGAGGAAAATACTTCTGCAAGAAGGCATTTGACAGCCGCTCCCAAGTAGTGAATGTTCCAGTTGGATGTGAATGAAGCCAAGCCTTTGCTCTATCCCTGAGATAAAAAGGAAACAGTCTTAGTTTAAAAGCATCATCAGATACACCATTGATTTTTATGGTGTCACAAAATTCAAGGAAAAGGGATAAGTGTTGGTTTGGATCTTCCAAAGGAGATCCTCCAAACTGATTCTGTTGGATCATTGACAAGAATGCTGGTTTAATCTCAAAGTTGTTTGCATCTATAGTAGGCCTGGTAATGCTGGAATGAATTCCCTGTGTACTAGGGGCTACATAGTTTCTAAGTGTTCTCCTCTCTGCCATGATGGATTTTTCTTCTCTCCCTTCTGCAAATCTCAACTTCCTGCGCAATCTAAGAGTTCTATTAATTTCAGGATCAAAAGGAACTAATGGTCCTGACTTAAGATTTCTGCGCATAAACAAGTAGAAAGTCAGAAAAGTTCAGAAATTGTAGAGCTTAAAAGAAAATCAGAATCTATCACAGAAAAATAGTAGAAAAAAAAACAAAGACTTAGTCTAGTAATACTAACAATTATATCAATATCAACAAAACTAAGGTCCCTGGCAATAGCGCCAAAAAACTTGTTGTACTCCGCAAGTGCATGCATACTCGAAGTAATTATTAAGATATCGAACCACAGAGACCTTGTTGTTAAGTACTGATTAATTGAGTTTTCACTAGCTAAGCAAATCGAGAATCGTGAAAATAGCAATCGAATGAGTATTGGAGAAAATCAGAATGAGAGAATCGGGACTAGGGGTTCATTCATCTTGATATTTATGACTAGTCATGATTGAAGATTCATCAATTTATTTTTGTCATGGTTAAGATATAATTCACTTGAAAACCAAACTAACTCACTCTCGTGCAATTAATTTGCAAAGAACAATCCTCACTCTCGTGCAAGATTAATTCGATGCTAAGTATAAGTGAGTTTTGGTTAAAGAGATTAAGAATCACTCTCGTGCATTCCATCTCAATACCAAGATCTCAAGTGAAACTAAGCACTCTCGCACCTTAGTTTCACAGGTTTTGCTTAAGGTTTTCTAACAATCTAACATCTATCTCTAGCATGCTTTCATGTCTGAAACAATAATAATTTCCAAGTCATAACATTAACAAGAAATTAACTTCTAAAACCTAAAGACAAGAACACAACCAATCTCTTGCGATGAGTTCTTATTATAAATTCTAGGGTTCCAAGTTCTATGATATCATCTTCTCAGTCCATAGTATAAAACTCCAAAACATATTAATGCATGATACTTAAAAACGATTAAAGGCATTAATCACTTAAGCAAAATAACCATAGCAAAGATATATTGATGTAGAAAAGTTATCTAGTCATTGAAATATCAAGAGAATTACACCCCCATGTCCCATGAGGAAATTAAGCAAGCATGACGGAAGATTTGCAGCAAAACATAGTTTTTGAATGATTAGAGACAGTAAAGAAGGAGTAAGAATTACAAAACAAGGTTGCAACAGAATTGCAACCCGAAATTTGCCTTTACAGTCGCGCTGAATAGTGTCGCGAGTGTGTTTTTGCTTTATTTCTCCTTCGATCGGTCTCTTCTCACTCTGAAACTTCTGTGACGTGTTCTCTTCCTCACGCGAAGCTTTCTTTCAAAAATTGTGGCCGGAGATGGTCTGTGTAGTGAACGGCGATGAACCCTAACGCGGCGGCGATTTCTCCAAATTTTCTCTCTATCCTCGATCAAAATTGTTCCCTCCGCTTCGTAAACTTCCGCCTCCTTATCCTGAGTCTTCCCCTTTTTTCGGATTTTCAACTCGTGCCATAGGTTTTGAGAAATCGTGTTTTTAAATTCGCGGCAGAAAACTCAAGAATTTGGGTTTCAAAATACGGTGCCGTATCTGGATTACAGTAGTGTCGTATTATTCTTCTGTAAGATCTGGGCCGAAAATATGGTATCGTGATAATTTCTCTCAAAAATACGGCAGTGTCATATTCGTGCTAAAACTTTCTATTCAACTTTGTAACAGAATACGGTACTATGTACTTTCATATAGCGGTGCCATATTCTTGCCGAAACTCTCTAGTTGAAATCGTCGGAAAATATGGCAGCGTATAGCTTCATACGGCAGTGCCGTATTTCACCTCACTCTCTGATGAGAAATACGGTACCGTGACAATTTCTCTCAAAAATACGGTAGTGCCATATTTTTGCTAGAAGATCCTTTTTGGCTTGAAATTTGTTGTGTAAACTCCTCTTGATGTCTAGAACTCGTTCATGCATTGGAATTGCTCAAAAACAAGTGATATTGATGCCTTTTTGCCTGAAATTGATCAAAAACCAAAGATTGTGTAGATTCCGAAGTATTTGGCAAAAAGGTGTAAAAACAATGCAAGAGAGTGAGATTATGGTTCAAAAGACTACTAAATAAGTATGAATAAACAATATGAAATTTAGAGTCATCAGGAGTACGAAGCACGCAGAGCCAGAGAGAAGAAGACATCGGTCGAGGGCAGCTGATTGGCCGGGAACGAGAACCGCGTCTGGAACCCCTTAGAAGGCACGACATGGAAATTGAGGTGGCACGTCGGTAGTTGAAGCTCGTCGGGGACCCGCTTGAGGTTCGCCGGAGCACAGTCGGGCCGAACCCAACCTCACCGAAAAACACAGGCGGCGCCGGCAAACTCGCCCTTGTTCGCTGGATGCCAGCCAAAGAAGGGGGCGGAGCCGCCACCCAAACATCCGCAGCCGGAGACGCTGGCGGACCCACCCGCGGCTGCCGGACGTCGCCAGGAAGAGGGGGAGGCACTCTAGCCTCACCGGCCATCCTAGATCTTGCCGGAAGCGAGCGAAGAAGGGAGGCGCGGCGAGGGAGAAGAAAGAGGGTTGACGATGCTCGTCGACCAGAAAACCAACCGCCGGACGGAGCCGGAGCGGGAGGAGGCAGGAAACGTACCTCGGCGGACGTCCGCCCGCCGGCTCCACCACCGGCAACGCCGAAGAGTAAGGAGGAGGAAAGAAGGGGGATGCCGCCCCGTTGTGTCCCGTCGCTTCCCATACCGCTGCACCCAACCCACCAGGAAGACTCTGGAACCCGTCGCCGCCACCGGAGACCTCTCGTTGGAGCCACACTCGACGGAGGGAGGAGATCGGAGGAGAGGAGGTGGAGGCGGCTGCTGCTGCTGCTGCTCACATTCGCCGAACACGTCGTGTGGGAGAAGGGGCACTGTAGCCCTAGTCGACGTACACGCGAGCTCCAAATGGAGTTCTACCAGCCTAATGGGTCCGCCAACCCATTATCCCTCTACTCAACCCGCTGCTGCAATCGGGCCCTGAATGGGCTTGGCTGTGTTGGGCCTAGATCTGGGCCGCACCCAATCCAGAGCCTAGCATTCTCCCCCACCTGAGGTGGTCGCCGTCCTCGGCGACTCGAGGTAGCTCTACAGCTAAACCTCGTATACCAAACGTTGAAGCTTCATACCAGATGGCTTCGTCCTCAGGCATATCTCTCTCTATGAATGAGAAACACCCATTGTTTACTCATTCAACTATGACCCAAGAGTCGATAACCTCGAATCTCAAAAATTCTTAGATCGAACCTCATCCGAACCATCGGAGAAGTATTATTCGAAAGCTTTGTGCCAGGTTGCTTCCTCCATAAGGGATCCACCCCATGGGATGTGAAGCTCCATATATCGGTTCAGCTTACTTTTCCCTAACACTCAGTGTTATAAAATATCACATATCTCTCGGTCGAACTCCGTTCGAACCATCGGTGGGGCTCGGTAAGGCAATGACCAAGGAGGATCGTCCAGATCCAAGTGAAACTTCCTCTAGCTCACATGGAATGTAGGGTGCATCTACATTCTCTATTGGAGTTTCAAACAGTATGCTACTGAGTCCACTCGACTCAGTATCTCCCTCACTGAGATCTTCCTACAGATCTGCGAGGTAAGTCAGAGAAGAACTAAGTCATCCACGACGAATTCTTCATTCCAACAACGACGGTATGCATACTTTTGCATCCATTGTGAAATCAACTCCAAGCTAACTCTAGCCTCGTGGAGTGAATCGATTCGTTCCCGAGCCTTTCGTTGAGTCATAGGGCACTTCTCCGCGGAATCCCTTCGCACCACATCAACGGAGTTAGGGGTTGACTCCCTAACAGTAGCTCAAAGCTCAAATGAGGTGGGACCTGTGGATGACAACCTTTGCAAGTCATAGACATTCCATGCCACATCGATCCACATCACCTAGTCACCTTGACTGGCGATCACAGAGTGACAGGGATATTCTTCCACATGAGCGTTCACTCGCCCAGATTGCCCATCCGCCTAAGGATGATTGGCTATGGAGAAACTTACCTTGGACAAATATTTATTTAACAACACGGTTCAAAAGTGTCGAGCCAAAATGGGCATCCATATCGCTCTCGATATCCACTTGGATGCCAAAATGTTTCACCATTTCCTAGAAGAATAAGTCTACAGCAACCCTTGCTATACACTACTCAAGTGCCGGGATAAAGACTCCATCCATAGAGAATCCATCCACGACTATTGGCACTGAGCTTTTCCTATCAAACTTAGGAAACCCATCAATAAAGCCCTTGGACAACCTTGTCCAGGACATCTCGGGAACAGGCAGTGGTTGTACCAACCCTGCCCCTAGTCTCCGATCGATCTTACCTTCCTGGCAATTTTGGTAAGTGTGGACATACATACTCATGCTTGCGCACGTATTGGGCTAATAGCACAGTCGTGCTGACATGACAACTATCCCCCTTTGTCCTGGATCCCTTGCCCAAAATCTATCTTGGAGCTCCCCCAATACCTCCCGGTGCAGTCCGCCCATCGATGGGACTAGTGGCCTATCGCCTCTGGCCACGACAATGTCATATGGACCCAGATAAATGAGTCAGATTGTTTCTGACATAATCTGCTGAACTTAGTTTTTGATCCTCTCTATCAAAAACTGAGGCTGCTTTTATTCTATCTAGCAGATCTTCCACTCTAGATAGGGTACAACACATAAGGGCATTAAGTCTACTGAGCTCGTCCGGAACCACATTGGCTTTACCCGATTTATGTTCCCCCTAGAACTGGAATTCACCCTAGAATTCCGGCCAACGTGCCTATTTTGCCGACAACTCCTTTTTTTGTGGTGTCATGTTGTTGGTCTTCATAACCTCGAGAAGGTTCTCCGTATCTGGAGATAATGGACTCCTACCACCTTTTCCTTCTCATGGTCAAATACCATCGCTCAGTCCTATTAGCTTTCAACTCTCCAAAGCTAAAGGATGCCCATACTATAACTTATACCACTGATAGCTTGGTCCAAAGTATCGGTGTGAAACTCGAAAGGCATAATGAAGTCGGGTAACTACAGGATCGGTTCAGAGGCAATACAGACCTTCAACTCTCAGAAGGCCGACTAATACCGATCAAGCCACTCCCATTTCGAGTTCCCTTTTCAGCAGATTACTGAGGGTAAGGCTTTCTTCGAACAGCCTTTGATGAACCTTTGATAGAAGTTCACCACACCGAGAAAACTCCATACTCGGTTTAATTTGAGGGGGGGGGGGCGCCATTCCGCAATGGCTTGGACCTTCACCTTGTCCATGCGCACTTGTTCGTGGTCCATCCCAAGACTAAGGAAAGAAATTTCATCCACCACAAATGAACATTTCTCCAACTTCAAGTAAAGTTGGTTATCCCCTCAAAAGCCTTAGATGTCTTAGGTGTTCCTCAACGCTTGAGGAGAAAACCATGATATCGTCTAAATATACAACTACGTATTCATCTAAGAAAAGGGGTCAACACTTATTCATTAGATGACAAAACGTAGAAGCGGCTTTAATAGTTCAAAGGGCATCACTTTGAGCTTAAAGACTCATATCGGGTCACCCATATAGTTTTCCTATTCGTTGCCCTCGGTAAAATGAATTTGGCAATTAACCTGCTCTCAGGTCTAGCCTTAAGAAAACTCATGCTTTCCCCTTAGTCGATCCCTCAGATCAGGGATAAGTAGTATAAGATAACAGTCCCTCACCATTACCTTATCCAAGGTTAGATAGCCAACCCAGAACCTTAGCGACCTGTCCTTCTTCTTTTAGAAAAGGATCAGGGCTCTATAAGGCAATACCGTAAGCCGAATGAACCCGACTCCGAGCAATCCACACCATTGCTAAAGAAGCTCGGCCACTCTATTGGAGAAATACGGTATAAGACCTTGGAAGGAGTGGATCCTGTCACAAGCTCAATCTTGTGATCGATCCCTCTCCTTTAGGAAAAGTGTTTAGGAAGCTCCAAGGATAACTCATCGGAGAACTCTACCAGCAAACCCTTCACCAACGAAGGGAGCTCTCCATCGCAAGGAGAGTCGTCAACACACGCCTCTCCATGGCACAACCCTACCTTTAAGGTGTTGCTGCCAATAGAATCTCACATCTCAACATCACTTGGGCATACCACCGGACATAGTCTCATATGGTCGGGTATGCCTTAGTCATTTTGGGATGCCTCACGCAGCCCACGATAAGTTCTCCAAGTAGGAACTAATCAGTGATCCTATTTTTGTTTTGAGCTCTCCTCACGAAAGCTAAAAAGTTGGATCAAACCCCAAAAGGCTGTGTACGGCCTGAGTCCGCCACCACAGCTTTGTATCTCAGGAGAGATACGTGATAAAGTCATGTGTCTGCTCCTCAGGAGGACCCTGAGTATTTTGGAAATACAATTCCAATACCCCATAGGAAGTCCTCGACTTACTCAATGTAGCAAACCCCAGAAATGGGTGCTAGCTCATGAGCACGCCTTCTCATGGCGGTCGCATGGCCACCCTCGGCCAGAGTCCCAAAGATGTCGTCACATGACATTATATTGGCTACGAAGGCATCAATTCCTATAACGTGTCATCACACAACACTTATTTGGCCGCCATCGGCCAATCTGTGGGATACATCATCTCACGTCAATCCCATGGAGGCATTGGCTGGTGTCCGGGACACATCATCGCACGATTGTCCCTCAACCACCAGCAACTACTCTCCAGGAAAAGTCATCGCATGACTGTCCTATGACATTACCGATTGATGTCCAGGATATATTGTCGCACAATTATCCCATAGGCACACTTGACTGCCCTCGGGACATGTCGTCGCACGACAGTCCCTATGGCCACCTGAAGACACCAAATTATATAGTATATTTTGTATCATTTTATATATCTTTTCATGCTCAATTGAAGATCTTTTGCTTGTTTTTATGCTAAATTTATCAAATATTGAAAAAATCTACTTCTATTTTGGTTTTTGATGATTTTCAGGTAAAAAGGCACAATTTTGAAGAGTTTTTAGGTAAAATCAAATACATGGAAGAGTTACCATCATCAAGAGGAGATCACATGACAAATTTCACACAAAACGGAGCAACGAACCAAAATACGATAGTGTCGTATTCTATATTACGGTACCGTATTTCTGTACGATACCATAATATCAGAGCACTGCCGTAAATTGGTGGAATCTCCGACCAGAAGATTTAATGAAAAATAAAGCACTGCCGTATTTTGAAGCACATTCAGAATAGAGATAATTCCTGATTTTACGGCACTACAGTAAACTTTGACACGGGCCATATTTTCTAGACAATTTCGATCTGAGAGTTCAGCCAATTTTACGGCAGTGCCGTAAACCATTTTATGGTGCCGTATTTCCCCGATAACATCAGATCAGAGAATGCAAGCTATTTTACGGCACTACCATGAAATATTACACTGTCGTATTTCTGCTTTTGAATGCGACTCCGAGGTCAATTTTGAAGCCTGATTTTTTTTGAAGAAGATTGCGAATGATCCAAGGCCTTAAACTAAAAACCGTAAAAAGGAAAAAGGAGCTTTCGACGAGAGGATCACGAAGACACCAAAAGCCCCAATTTTCATCAAAAGTAGAGGGAGAAATTGAGTTACACGCCGCCGCCTAGGGTTCCGCCGCCACGACAAATCTAGAGCACCTCCAGCTGTGAAATTCATACTGAAGCTTTGACTGGAGGAGGAGACAATGTACTAGAAGTTTTAGAACGAAAGGAGATCAATTGGAGGAGAAATCAAAGAAAAAGGAGGCGCCACTACTATTCATCGCACTCATTTGCAAATTACGGCTGTGTTTATTTTGACAGCCGTGGTGTATTTTCCTAAAACTTCTTTTCCTTTGATTTTTGATCTTTTGAAATAATGGAATATTGTATTTTCTTCACCATGCTAGCTTAAACACTCTTTGGGACATCGGGGAGTAATTCCCTTTGATTTTCTTAATGACTAGATACTTTTTGCTCTCATCATGATTATTCTACTTTGATAATTTTACCTATGCGATTATTGCTCTAAGATTCTCCTTAGTTTATTTTTTGTCATCATAATTTAGAGTTTTCGCAATAAGGACCGAAAGGTGATTTGCTTGAGAACTTGGAACCCTAAAATTGATTAATAGGAACTCACCATAAGAAATTAAGTTAAGTTCTTATTTCTTTATTTTAGTAGTTTAAATTGCCATGATGATAATTATGAACATAGGATTGAGTTATTGTGTCAAACGTGGAGATCTTGCACGAAAGTGAGGATCGGAACGTTGGAGAACCATAGGTAGAACTTGTGTTGAGACTCGGATGCACGAAAGTGATCCTTGAGTTTCCACTCGAGGCGATCCTCAAGTTCTTTGTTTGATGATTTACTTATCATTAGCTTGGGATAAATCTTGCGCGAAAGTGAGGATTAGTCTCTGCATGGTTATCTGCATGAAAGTGAGTTAATCTATTTACAAAGTAAATTATGCCTTTATCATAATAGAATTTGATTGATGAATATCCTTATATATCTAGTCATGAAAATTAAAGTGAATGAAACCCTAGTCCCAGCTTCTCCCTGATAGTATTTTCCCGTGTGTTTTTGATCTTTACTCTGCTTTTATTCGATTGCCTAGATAGGAAGAAATCAATTATTTGGTACTTGACAACATAGGTCTCTATGGGTTCGATATCTTTCTTTATTACTTTGAGTATCCGTGCACTTGCGGAGATAACAACAAGTGTGGTAACTCAACAAGTTTTTGGAGCCGTATCAGGGGGTGACAAGTCCCTGTGCGCCATACAATAAGTTTTGGCTGCGACTTCAGAAATAAGTTTTGTTTACCTACTTGTTGGGATACAACAAATTTTTGGCGCCGTTGCCGGGGACCTTAGTTTTGTTAATATCAAAATTGTTGTTAGTATTGCTAGACTAAGGCTTTATTTATGTTCTATCTTTCTGTTCTTCTTTGTTTGCTTGGGTTACTTAATCTGTCTACTTTAGACTGTTTAGGAAATTTAAATCCAATGGCGGGACAGAGATCACTTAGGGACTATGCCATCCCTAAGTCACAAGAAGTACACTTTAGCATTGTCAAACCCATCATTGAAGCCGATAATTTCGAGATTAATCCTGCCTTCTTGACCATGATCCAGCATAATCAATTTGGAGGAGATCCAAATGAAGATCCCTATCAACACTTATATATTTTTCTTGAATATTGTGATACCATTAAAATTAATGGAATCTTTGATGATGCACTAAAACTAAGATTATTTCCTTTTTCTCTCAGGGACCGAGCACGATCTTGGCTACATTCTCGACAAGCTGGTGCCTTCACTACTTGGGAACAACTGTCAAATGTCTTCCTGATGAAGCACTTTCCACCCAGCAAAACCATTCAACTAAGGAACCAAATTACAAGCTTCACACAAAAAGATGGCGAATCCTTTAGCAAGGCATGGGAGCATTTCAATGATTTATAGTGGAAGTGCCCTCACCATGGCCTCAAAAATTGGGTTTTGATTCATACATTTTATTATGGTCTACTCCCTAATACCCGTCTAATTGTTGATGCTGCTATAGGAGGAGCTATCATGAGCAAGACTATCGAAGATGCCTTTACCATATTTGAAGAAATGTCCTTGAACCATAACCAATGGAATCCTGAAGAAGGAATACTATATTGTCATCACCATGGTAAGAATGAGAGTAAGGAATTGCAAACCCCAACTGAAGAGGTAAATTCTTTTGGTATAGAATCTTTGCTTGACAAGTTTATGGCTAATCAAACTCAATTCATGCAAAATGAAAACAAAGAAATTTAAGGTCTTAAAGGAATGGTTGGTCAACTTGCTTCTCAAGTAGAATCTTTAACTGCTCATAAAAAATTTCTAGAAGATCAGATGCCTAATGAACACTGTAATGTTATTGTCACTAGAAGTGGAAAGAAATTTGAAGAACCAAAAGGGAGAATTGAGAACAATAGAAAAGAGCTAGATAGTGAACATGACCAAGAATTAGGGTTAGAAAAATCTTATGAGCATGAGCAATCCCAAACCAGTTTATCACCTCATAAGGGTGATGAACTTAGAGGTGATATGCCATATCACAACGATATTTCTAAACCTAATTTTCTTACACCATATAAGTCATCTATACCCTTTCCTCAAAGGTTAGTACAAAAAAAACTAGACAAACAATTTGGGAGATTTTTAGATGTTCTGAAAAAGCTTTACATTAACATTCAATTTACTGAAGCTTTATCTCAAATGCCCACATATGCTAAATTTTTGAAAGAAATTTTGTTTAATAAGAGGAAAATAGAAGACTGTGGTACTGTAGCTTTAACTGAAGAATGTAGTGCCATCATTCAAAACAAGTTGCCACCTAAATTGAATGATCCAAGTAGTTTCTCTATTCCTTGTTTTATTAGAAGTATGACTTTTGACCGAGCCTTATGTGATTTGGGAGCTAGTGTGAGTCTAATGTCATTATCTATTTGCAGGAAGTTGGACATGGGAGAGCGCAAACCAACTTCAATATCTTTACAGCTCGCCGATCGTTCAATTAAATATCCTGTGGGGATTCTTGAAGATGTACCTATTCAAATAGGTAAGTATTTCATTCCAGCAGATTTTGTAGTTCTTTAGAAGGAAGAAGATGCAAAAATCCCTATCATACTTGGTAGACCATTTTTAGCTACAGCAGGAGCACTCATTGATGTAAAAAGCGGTAAGCTCTCACTTAACATCGGGGATGAAAGAATTGAATATGACTTGCATGAAACCATTAAAAACCCTTCAAATTCTGAGTATTATTGTTGTATACATGATGTAGATGACATTATCTATGATCTTAATGATTTGTTTGTTGAAACTTCTGAGTATGACTCTAATTCTATTCTTAAGGACGAAACCAATTCTGAAATTAATGAATTTCTAGACTGCAACACTTGTGATGAAAAAGAAAAGACTCCAAAAATAGAACTTAAGGCTCTACCTGATAACCTTCGTTATGAGTTTCTTGGTCCTAATTCTACTTATCCTATGATTATTGATGCACAACTTGGGAAATGAGAAACGGAGTTGCTTCTCAAATAATTAAGGATTCATAGGAAGGTAATTGGGTACTCAATTGATGACTTGAAAGGAATTAACCCTTCTTTTTGTATGCACAGGATCTTGATGGAAGAAGAGCACAAGCCACATGCAGATTTTCAAAGAAGATTTAACCCCTCCATGAAAGAAGTTGTAAAAAAGGAAGTGCTGAAATTACTTGATGCAGGTATTATCTATCTTATCTTTGATAGCAAATGGGTAAGTCCTGTACATTGTGTTCCTAAGAAAGGAGGGGTAACTGTTATGAAAAATAAAGACAATGAATTGATTCCTGTTAGAACTGTTACTAGTTGGCGCATGTGCATAAACTATAGAAAATTGAACGCTGCCACTAGGAAAGACCATTTTCCTTTACCTTTTATTGATCAGACGGTTGAAAAACTAGCAAACCATTCTCACTTTTTCTTCTTAGATGGATATTCTGGTTTCTTTCAAATTCCTATACACCCTGATGATCAAGAGAAAACTACTTTCACTTGCCCTTATGGAACTTTTGCATATAGGAGAATGTCTTTTGGTTTATGTAATGCACATGCTACTTTTCAGAGATGCATGATGGCTATTTTTTCTGATTTTATTGAAGACTTTATCGATGTATTTATGGATGATTTCTCAGTATATGGTTCCTTCTTTGATATTTGTTTGGCTAACTTTTCTCAGGTTTTACAGAGGTGCGAAGAAACTAACCTTGTGCTTAATTGGGAAAAATGTCATTTCATGGTTAAGCAAGGGATAGTTTTGGGACACTTAATTTTAGAAAGAGGAATTGAAGTGGACAAAGCCAAAGTTGAGGTGATAGACAAATTAGAGCCGCCCACCATAGTGAAGGAGATCCAAAGCTTTCTAGGACATGGAGGGTTCTATCGGCGATTCATCAAGGGCTTCTCTAAACTTGCTAGACCTCTCACACATTTACTTTGTAAAGATGTCAAATTTTCTTTTGATGAGGATTATTTATCTGCTTTTCAGGAATTGAAGAAATCTTTGGTTTCAACACCCATCATTCAGCCCCCGGATTGGGACTTGCCATTTGAGCTCATGTGTGATGTCAGTGATTATGGAATAGGAGCAGTCTTGGGACAGAGAAAAGATAAAAAACCTTATGTTATTCACTATGCCAGCAGGACTTTAGATGAGACACAGAAGAATTACACTACCACTGAAAATGAATTATTGGCTATAGTATTTGCTTTTGATAAATTTAGATCATATTAGATTAACTCCAAGGTGGTAGTGTATACTGATAATGCAACTGTAAGATACTTGATGCAGAAAAAGGATACTAAACCGCGTTTGCTCAGATGGATTCTGCATTTACAAAAGTTTGATTTGGAAATTAAAGACAAAAAAGGATCAGAGAATTTTGTTACAGATCATCTTTCAAGGATTATGGTGAACATTGAAGAAAATGATGTAATTAATGACTCCTTCCCTGAAGAACAACTAATGACCATCGAACAAATCAGAGCCCCTTGGTATGCTGATGTTGTGAATTACCTTGTAGCTAATGTTTTTCCTCCTAATTTGAGTTACCAATGAAGGAAGAGATTCTTGGCTGAGGTAAAACACTATTTTTGGGATGAGCCTTATGTGTTTAGAAGAGGTGCATATGGTATTTTTAAGAGATGTGTGACTGAGGAGGAGATTACAGATATATTGTTTCAATGCCATGGATCTTCTTATGGTGGGCATGCCAGTGCTGAGAAAACTGCCTTTAAAGTGTTGCAATCAGGATTTTATTGGCCGATAATTTTTAAAGATGCTAGAAACTTTATTTTATCTTGTGATAGATGTCAGAGGACAGGGAACATTAACAGAAGACATGAGATGCCACTATCCAATATTCTTGAGGTTGAGATATTTGATGTTTGGGGAATTGACTTCATGGGACCTTTTCCATCTTCTGGAGGCAACAAATATATTCTTGTAGCAGTAGATTATGTTTCAAAATGGGTTGAAGCTATTGCATCCCCAACCAATGATTCCAGAGTTGTTGTCAAATTATTCAAAAAAATTATCTTTCCAAGGTTTGGGACACCACGAGTTGTAATTAGTGATGGAGGCTCACACTTCATAGAACACAAGTTCTCAGCTTTACTTAAAAAGTATTGAGTAAATCATAGAGTAGCTACACCATATCATCCTCAAACAAGTGGACAGGTTGAGATATCAAATAGAGAAATAAAAAGGATTTTGGAAAAGACAGTTTCACGCACAAGGAAAGATTGGGCATTCAAACTTGATGATGTACTGTGGGCAGACCGGACAACTTACAAAACACCAATTGGTATGTCTCCTTTTCAATTAGTTTATGGTAAGTCTTGCCATCTACCTGTAGAACTCGAGCATAAGGCATTCTAGGCAATCAAGGCATTAAACTTTGACTTAAAGAATGCGGGTGAAAAATGGAGGTTGCAATTGAACGAGCTAGATGAGATTAGACTCTCAGCCTATGAAAATGCAAGAATTTACAAGGAGAGAACTAAGAGATGACATGATCGGTATATTTTTAGAAAAGATTTCCAGCCAGGTGACTTTGTTCTTTTATTCAATTCTAGATTAAGACTTTTTCCTGGTAAACTCAAGTCTCGTTGGTCTGGGCCTTTTCAGGTAAAGAAAATTTATCCCTACGGAGCTGTGGACATATGGAGTGAAGATACGGGAGAATTTAAAGTTAATGGTCAAAGATTGAAACACTACTATCAAGAAGAACTGATTGAAGAAAAGGAGAGCTTTTACCTAGATGAACCAAGATCAAATCTGAGTGCAGAACGGTCAAGCTAATGACCTTTAAATTAGCGCTTCTTGGGAGGCAACCCAAGCTTTCTAACCTCTATTTGTTTTCTTTTGCTTTAATTTCTGCTTAGGACTAATTTTTTCTTTTATTTTTATAGGTAAAACGAGATTTGGTGCAAAATACGGCACTGCCGTAAAGTATATTACGGTACCATATTTTGTGTCCACTTTCGACCAAAGAGTTGTGATGAAATTACGGCACAGCCGTAAACTGTTACACGGTACCGTATTTTGTGTCCAAAATCAACCCGAGAGTTTCCCCATTTTTACGGCACCACCGTAAATTATTTCACAGGCCGTATTTTCGCGAGATTTTTGAACTTACCCCGAAATTACGGTAGCGCCGTAATATATTTTACAGTACCGTATTATTCAAAAAAGAGAGAGAGAGAGAGAGAGAGAGAGAGAGAGAGAGAGAGAGAGAGAGAGAGAAGAGGATACCTTCCTGGTAGTACAAAAGATATCAGACCAAACGATGACGAAGAGAGTCTTGTGAGTACCCATTCCCTTGCTCCTTTACATAAAAATTTCATAAAAATGAATGACTCTATAAACTATTGTGTCCTCCGGTGCTATACTTTAATTGGATGTGTATGCTAATTCATATGAGGAATTATTGAATACATATGATTGACTTTATATCATGGTGTGATTTTGTCCTTAAAGAATTTCATTGATGAATATTTTCCTTGATGATGAGCAAATCAATATTCATGATTAGAGAAAAACCCTATTATGTTAGATATATTTCTTCAATGCATATCTATTTTTGAAATTTGGCATTGGTTGATGCATGAAATTTTGGGTAGATGTGTTATTTGAGGAATAAGATCTAAAGGTGAAACTACTCCTTTAAATAAAATGAGCATATGAGTATGATTACTGAATTGATATCAATTGATCAACTTAGTAGATGTTTAGTCTATTTTGCTATTTGTTGGGAAGGAGGAATCCAAGATCCATAAAAATAGTGAGAGACTCCCCTACTTGGCACTATGTAAAATTGATAGTGGTATCTAAGACATGGGTTGAAGTCTATGCTTAAAAGATAATGAGAGAGAAAAAGAATAAGACTCCTCTACTTAGCACCATGCAAAATTGATAGTGGTATCGAAGAAAAGAGTTGAAGTCAAAATAAAAAGTGTGTATCTAAGTGGGTATATGCCATCTATGCAAAAACAACAAAATACAAAAAAAAATTTGAATAAAAAATTATGTGTGGAAAAAGATCTTGGAAACCTAATTCCTATAAACAAAAGCATGATAGATTTGAACTGAAATTGGGTGAAGTCTTGAGATTGAAAGTTCTATTTATTATACAAGTTGCAAAGTTTTATTTGATTGAGATGTAGATCTAGAGGGTTGAGTTCTAAGAATGATATGTTTATTTGATGTTTTGTGAAACAATTGATGGAATTTTTCATTGATGATTGTATTTTAGAAATTTATTGAGCATGAAAAGATTTATCTTTTAATCAATTTTTGATTTTTTTGCTTGAGGACAAGCAAAGTTTGAGCCTTATGTATTTCGATGACACCAAAATATATAGTATATTTTGTATCATTTTATATATCTTTTCATGCTCAATTGAAGATCTTTTGCTTGTTTTTATGCTAAATTTATCAAATATTGCAAAATCTACTTCTATTTTGGTTTTTGATAATTTTCAGGTAAAAAGGCACTATTTTGAAGCATTTTTAGGCAAAATCAAATACATGGAAGAGCTACCATCATCAAGAGGAGATCACATGACAAATTTCACACAAAACGGAGCAACGAACCAAAATACGGTAGTGTCGTATTCTATATTACGGTACCGTATTTCCGTACGATACCGTAATATCAGAGCACTGTCGTAAATTGGTGGAATCTCCGACCAGAAGATTTAATGAAAAATATAGCACTGTCGTAAAACATAACACTGCCTTATTTTGAAGCACATTCAGAACAGAGATAATTCCTGATTTTACGACACTACCGTAAACTATGACACGGGCCGTATTTTCCAGACAATTTCGACCTGAGAGTTCAGCCAATTTTACAGTAGTGCCATGAACCATTTTACGGTGTCGTATTTCCCAGACAACATCAGATCAGAGAACGCAAGCGCTTTTATGGTACTGCCGTGAAATATTATACTACCATATTTCTGCTTTTGAACGCGACTCCGAGGTCAATTTTGAAGCCTGATTTTTTTCGGAGAAGATTGCGAACGATCCAAGGCCTTAAACTAAAAACCGTAAAAAGGAAAAAAAAGCTTTCGACGAGAGGATCACGAAGACACCAAAAGCCCCAATTTCCATCAACTATAGAGGGAGAAATCGAGTTACACGCCGCCGCCTAGTGTTCCACCGCCGCGACAAATGCAAAGCACCTCTAGCCGTGAAATTCATACTGAAGCTTCGCCTGGAGGAGACAGCGTACCAGAAGTTTCAGAATGAAAGGAGATCAATTAGAGGAGAAATCAAAGAAAAAGGAGGCGCTGCTACTGTTCATCGCCTTCCTTTGCAAATTACGGCTGTGTTTAATTTCACAACCGTGGTGTATTTTCCTAAAACTTCTTTTCCTTTGATTTTTGATCTTCTAAAATAATGGAATATTGTATTTTCTTCACCATGCTAGCTTAAATAATCTTTGGGACATGGGGGAGTAATTCCCTTTGATTTTCTTAATGACTAGATATTTTTTGCTCTCATCATGATTATTCTACTTTGATAATTTTACCTATGCGATTATTGCTCTAAGATTCTCCTTAGTTTATTTTTGTCATCATAATTTAGAGTTTTCGCAATAAGGACCGAAAGGTGATTTGCTTGAGAACTTGGAACCCTAAAATTGATTAATAGGAACTCACCGTAAGAAATTAGGTTAAGTTCTTATTTCTTTATTTTAGTAGTTTAAATTGCCATGATGATAATTATGAACCTAGGATTGAGTTATTGTGTCAAACGTGGAGATCTTGCACGAAAGTGAGGATCAGAACGTTGGAGAACCATAGGTAGGACTTGTGTTGAGACTCGGATGCACGAAAGTGATCCTTGAGTTTCCACTCGAGGAGATCAACTTAGAATTCGGATGCACGAAAATGATCCTCGAGTTATTTGTTTGATGATTTACTTATCATTAGCTTGGGATAAATCTTGCGCGAAAGCGAGGATTGGTCTCTGCATGGTTATCTGCATGAAAGTGAGTTAATCTCTTTACAAAGTAAATTATGTCTTTATCATAATAGAATTTGATTGATGAATATCTTTATATATCTAGTCATGAAAATTAAAGTGAATGAAACCCTAGTCCCAGCTTCTCCCTGATAGTATTTTCCCGTGTGTTTTCGATCTTTACTCTGCTTTTATTCGATTGCCTAGATAGGAAAAAAATCAATTATTTGGTACTTGACAACATAGGTCTCTGTGGGTTCGATATCTTTCTTTATTACTTCAAGTATCTGTGCACTTGCGGAGATAACAACAAGTGTGGTAACTCAACAAGTTTTTGGAGCCGTATCAGGGGGTGACAAGTCCCTGTGCGCTATACAATAAGTTTTGGCTGCGACTTCAGAAATAAGTTTTGTTTACCTACTTATTGGGATACAACACCACCTCTGGCCTTGGTCGGTGCTATAGAAGCTGCGATAACAAGCTACAGCAACACGACCTCCATATCTGAAAGGTCCCCTTCAAGGGGGAGCGAAACCCTAAAGTGGTGCACGTCAAGAATTTCATAGCGGAAGCTAAGGTTTCCATAGGATCATTTGAATGAACATATGATCAACTTGCTAAAAGATTGCAAAGATCGAAAGGATCATACCGTAGCCATCACTTGGATGGAGCCTTGGAAGCAAAGAGTCAAATGCTTCTTCTCCAAAGGGAATCGCACACAAGATGAGAGATGGCTACCTCCTTGGTCGATCCTTGTGCTAGCAAGGATCTCCAAATTTCCTTGTCGTGTGAAAAAGATGAGAGATGGATCTTGGCGAGGATCAACTTTCTTCTCTTTTCGTCAAGTCTCTCTACACCGAAAGAGCATCCATGAGAAGAGAAGAGGCGAGCGTTGAAAACGTTTAGGCGTTGAGGGAAGTGGCAAGTTATGACATTCCAAAAATAGAAGACATGAAGCCATGCGCCCACAAACCGACCAAAACGCCTACAAGCATTGAACCAAGCGTTCACCATGTGTGAACCGGTTCAAGCCAATTCGGTCCAATGCATTTGGTTCAAAGACCAAACCAAATCAGCCCAAGCCATAGTCTAGATCTCTCTGAACCAAATGGTTCAAGATCTAACCGTTCATCTCTTGATGCTCTTGATCTCACCGATCTAGCATCAATACTCTCGATCAAAGCTTACCGATCTCAAGCCCTAATCAATCAAACATGATCAGACTAGATCTCACTTACAATCAGAGTTTAAACTCCTTTAAACTGAACCAAAACAATTCAGTCCACACGATCTGACCTAAGTAAGCCATATCATCAAATTGTGCGACCCTAAGGGTTTCCTTTAAATGTCGGTAATGATAACTTATGATATCACGATCAGTGAGGGGTATCTAGCAACACATCACTGTCTCCCGATATAAAGGAAGGAGTCTTCCAAGACTACACCCAAACCACAGCACAAGTGTGAATCCACTTCACTAGGCATACATGTTTCCTTTGCCACTAGATGTTCTTATTGGACAAGCGTGTCAAGCCTGTAGCTCCAATATGATGAGCATGATTAGATCAGATGAACATAGTCACCTGGGTATGGCCATACACTTTCTCAATCATCTCATCCAGGGGGCCCCTTTAGAACATCACACTCCAAACAAGGAGACGGCAATCCTATGTCTATCACTAGTGTCCTAACCTGACTCATGATCATTATCCAAGATAGTCTATAACCATTATGTTTCAAATGATATTGAACTACCTCAAAACAATGACAATCATCATTTAGAAACACAAGTGATCTCAAGTCAGAGGACATGTGCCACTTGTTGCAAACAAGGATTATTCACATTGTGACAAGCAATTGAATATCCTAGTAGGGTCTGTCCAGTACATCCAATGTACCCATGAGTCTACATCTTATTCCATGCTCGAAGCATCCTATAAGATTAGAACACATATTAGTCTCAATCATATCAAGGCTGTCTCATGTTCACCAAGATATTTCGACTAAGGACATTACAGCATGTCAGCCAAGCTGAACAGCATTGAGACATTATTCAGAAGCACACTTATTGCAGCAGACAATGTAACAAACTGAATAACAACCATTGCCTTTATAAACATAAGAGTTTATACATGATACTGAAAGAATCCCAAGGCCTCAAACATTAGCCTTAAGGGCATACCCCAACAATCTCCCACTTGCACTTAATCTAATGGTTGAGAAATCTCAAACCCATATTATTACAGTGCTTCTCATGCTTCTGCTGCGCCAGAGGCTTGGTAAGCGGGTCAGCCAGATTGTCATCTGTATGAACCTTGCAGATTTTGATCTCACCACGATCAATGATCTCCCGGATCAAGTGAAACCGTCTCTGTATGTGTTTGGACTTCTGGTGCGACCGTGGTTCCTTTGCTTGTGCGATTGCTCCAGTGTTATCGCAGAAGATAACCAAAGGATCTGCACTCGAAGGAACAACACCAAGTTCTTGAACGAACTTACGAATCCACACTGCCTCCTTGGATGCTTCCGAGGCTGCAACATACTCGGCTTCTGTTGTGGAATCAGCAACAATAGATTGTTTGAAACTTTTCCACACCACTGCTCCTCCATTCAAGCTAAAAACATAGCCTGATTGCGATCGGAAATCATCCTGGTCAGATTGGAACGAAGCGTCAGTATATCCTTCAATACTGAGTTCTTCCTGACCTCCATATATCAAGAACATATCTTTGGTCCTCCGAAGATATTTCAAAATGTTCTTGACCGCAATCCAGTGCGCCTGACCTGGATTACTTTGGAATCGACTGGTCACGCTTAACCCGTAAGCGACGTCTGGGCGAGTACATAACATCGCATACATAATGGACCCAATAGCCGAAGCATAAGGCGTATTGTCCATTTCATCTTTCTCAGTCTGTGTTTGTGGACACTGACTCTTTGAAAGATTCAGACCATGTCTGACTGGAAGATATCCTCTTTTAGAATTCTCTAAATGAAATCTCTCCAGGACTTTATCGATGTAAGTGCTCTGGCACAGCCCGAGAAGCCTCTTAGATCTATCCCTGTAGATCTTCACACCTAATACATAGGCTGCTTCTCCTAGATCTTTCATCTGGAAACATTTTCTTAACCATGCTTTAACAGCATGCAGTTCAGGAATATCGTTTCCAATGATTAAGATATCATCGACGTAGAGGACTAGGAAAGTAATCACGCTCCCACTAAACCTCTTATATACACACGGGTCGTCTTCATTCTTGATGAAACCAAATTCACATATTGATTCATCAAAACGAATATTCCAGCTTCTTGATGCTTGCTTAAGTCCATAAATGGACTTCTTTAACTTGCATATTTTATGACGATCTGATGGATTAGTGAAACCTTCAGGTTGTGTCATATACACATCCTGATCCAGATTTCCATTAAGGAAAGCGGTTTTCACATCCATTTGCCAGATCTCATAATCGTAATATGCTGCTATTGCGAGAATGATCCGAATAGACTTGAACATGACTACAGGAGAGAAAGTTTCATCATAATCTATCCCGTAGATTTGTTTGAAACCTTTCGCAACTAGCCTGCCTTTATAGGTAACTACGTTACCATCCATGTCAATCTTCTTCTTGAAGATCCATTTACAGCCTATAGGGATAACTCCATTTACATCCAGACTTGATTATCTGACATGGAGTCCATCTCGACTCGCATAGCTTCAAGCCATCTAGCTGACTCCGGTCCACTGACCGCATCCGCATAAGTGAGGGGTTCATCATGATCAATGATGTAGACTCCGTCATAGCGCTCAGGCTGTCGACGGATCCTTCCCGATCTACGCGGTTCCCGTGATATCTGAGCCTCAGGTTGTTCAATAACCTGTTCTACTGGCTCAGGCTCATCCAACTGTGCTTGACTACTTTGTCCTTCTTCTGGATTCTCATCCAGCTTTATTTCTCTCTCACTGGCCTCTTGCAGAAGAAATTCCTTCTCAAGAAAAATGGCCGTCCGAGCAACAAATACCTTGTTCTCTTTGGGATCGTAGAAATAATAACCCTTAGTTTCCTTAGGGTAACCGACAAAGATGCATTTCTCAGATCTGCTCTCTAGTTTCCCAGAGGCGAGCTTTTTGACATAAGCCTCGCAACCCCAGATCTTAATAAATGTCAAGCTCGGCTGTTTCCCATACCATAACTCATATGGAGTCTTTGAAACTGCCTTGGATGGCACTCGGTTTAGTACCTTTGCAGCTGTTTCCAGTGCAAATCCCCAAAAGGAGTAAGGTAGAGTAGCCTGACTCATCATAGAACGAACCATATCCAGTAAGGTTATGTTCCTCCTCTCGGACACACCATTCCATTGCGGTGTTCCTGGCGGAGTGAGCTGTGAGATAATCCCACACTCCTTCAGATAATCAGTAAACTCTCGACTTAGGTATTCTCCACCTCGATCTGAGCGAAGTGCCTTGATATTTCGGCCTAGCTGATTTTGCACTTCATTTTTGAACTCCTTGAACTTGTCAAAAGATTCACTTTTATGTCTCATTAAATAGACATATCCATACCTACTGAAATCATCAGTAAAGGTAATGAAGTATGAATAGCCACCTCTGGCATGTTTACTAAATGGCCCACACACATCACTGTGTATAAGGTCAAGTAAACCTGAAGCTCTTTGACCTTTGTGAGGAAAAGGATACTTCGTCATTTTGCCCAATAAACAAGCTTTGCATGTATCAATCTCCTCATAGGAGAATGATCCCAGCAGTCCATGGTCATGCAACCGCTTAATGCGCTTCTTGTTAATATGGCCTAAACGACTATGCCATAGCAAGGTGCTGTCATCAGCATACTTGGCTTTCTTATTATCAATATTTTGTATAGAACATTCCATGTCCAACATGAATAACCCATTGTTAATTGATCCAGTAGCATAAACAATATTATCATAAGAAATAACACACTTTGAAATATTGCATTCAAAGGAAAATCCTTTCCTGACAAGAGCTGGAATAGAGATAATATTTTTCGTAATGCTTGGTACAAAGTAACAATTGTCTAGTTCCAATACAAGTCCAGATGGTAATGAGATGTAATAAACTCCTACAGCAACAGCAGCAACCCGTGCCCCGTTTCCAACTCGTAGGTCCACCTCATGCTATCCCACCTGTCTTCTTCTCTTGAGTTCCTGTACATTTGAACAAATGTGAACTCCACATGCAGTGTCCAACACCCATGAAATAGAAGAAGAAGATATCATGACTTCAGTCACAAATATACCTGAGCCAGAAGCGATGCTTCCCTTCTTGTCTCCTTGGAGCGCTTTACAGTCCTTTTTCCAGTGACCCAGCTGGCCACAATGGAAACATCTGTATTCCTTCGACCGCTTGACCTTTTGTTTCAGAGCCTTGTTGTAGTTCTTGACAGGGGCTTTGCCCTTCTTCCCCTTCTTCTTGTTCCTGTAAGGAAACATCAAGACAGAGGTTGAAGGCTTTCCCTTTAGAGTCTCCTCTGTAGTCAAGAGCATATTCAGCAACTCTGCCGGAGTACAGTCGATCTTGTTCATATTAAAATTAATAATGAACGGATCGAAGGAGGCCGGGAGGGACTGCAGAATAATGTCTACAGCAAGCTCCTGATTGATGGTATGCCCCAGTTTCTCTAGAGCCTCTTTGTGCCCAATCATCTTGAGCACGTGAGCTCCCACTGGACTCCCTTCAGTCAGTTTGCTCTGAAAGAAAAGCTTAGTCAAATTATAGCGCTCAGTCCTCGCCTGTGCAGCATATAGCATCTTGAGGTTTGTTATAATTTCTATAGCAGACATATCCTCATGCTGACGCTGCAGCTGTGGCGTCATAGACGCTAGCATCAGGCAAGCGACATCAATGCTATCATTGACATGCTTTTCATAGGCATCGCGAACCGCCCTTGCGGCGTTCGCAACGGGTTGAGGCGGTATAGCCGTCTCGAGGACATACAGTTTCCTCTCGGCCTTAAGAACAATCTTAAGGTGTCCGTACCAGTCTGAGAAGTTTGGCCCAGCAAACTTCTCCCTTTCCAGTAGGGATCGCACATTGAAGCTCATGGTGTTCGTTGCTGTAGGAATCTACAACAATGCAAGAACAGCAAGGTCAGTATCAATGTTTAGAATCAATCCAGGACTTAAGAAAGATTCTTTTCTCACTATTTTATCTGACTGAAAAATCCATAAAAACAGTCCGAAAGAGTAACACTCTTTTAGTGAGATGGGATCCAGATTTCATACTTGGTCTCCGCGTCCCGCTCAGGCGAGATAAGATGCACAGAGAGTACAAGCACTAATTTCTGGTAGGCAGTCCCTGCCAATCGCCAACCCGTGCGATTCCCCTTCATCTGGGCAATCCAACAGACTGTGCCAACTGAGTTGGTACAACACAGTCTCTGATCCCACAGATGGCTGCCTCCATATAGCTAACATATGCCCCATATGTAGCCCACATGGTCAAGCTGACCTGACCTACTCCCTGGACCACCACGTGCTATGCTGAGCAACGAGAATCGATAAATCCCTTCTCTGTAACACGCAGGTGTAATCACACACAGTCTGAAGATAGATGGGCGTGCCCACTGAGTGGGTACAACACGGCCCCAACGATAGTCAGAACAGTGAGGTTTCGCGTCAAAAGGCTTACGTGCTTGATATTTAGCGTTGGATTTTAACGGTCCTTTTATCTTCTTAACTATCATGCAAACCCTATGGGGATAGCAGAAGATAAATAAATCATGCAATTCTAATTATTTAAACAATAAAAGAAAGCATGCTGATCTTATGTGGTAAACGCCCATTAAGCCTAGGTAAGACCTTAAGTTAACTTAAGTCTTCACTTGAGCTCTTCATGGGTCTTTTGCATGTTATCTGGCCCAACCCAGGGCCCTAGCGCCCTCTGCAGCTCAGGTGCGCCCACCAGGTAAATGCGCCTGTCCTAGGGTCGAACCCTAGACCTCCCACCTGGTCAAGCCTGAAGCTGCATGCGCCTCTACCATGTGTGCTATGTGCTCTTGTCTGATTACAATTTAATCTATCTAGACAAGATTGACATGCAGGTCAATTACACAATAAATTAATTAAAATGTGATGCGCAGATCACAAATATAATAATTTACATTTTTGTTTTAATCCAGGCACGCAGGCCCCAGCACAGCACACATTAAAAGGGCAACCCACATAAGATGAAATAGACATACATCATGGTATTCATTCATCATGTGATCCAATAACAAAATAAAATTTTGAAAACCCCTTGGCATCAATTTTATTTTTCTTATGTGCCCTACTACCTTACAACGGTCCATTAATAGGGATCCACTCATCAGACCTAGTCAGATCCACTGCCCTTGCATGCACCAAGTCCTAACTGACTTGAGTCGACCCAATGGTCAACCATGCATGCACTGGGCTGAACAACCCTCATGAGTTCTGGCAAGCGGGTGTGACCCCGGGCCTAACTCATGTGTGTTCACTGGTTGTCTCAACCAGACATCGCTACACGCCTGTCTGCAGTCGACCTATAGCCACCTCGTGCTTGCGCACAGGTGCCATCTGGTCGACCCATCTAGGCTGTCAGATCGTCTGATCAGACTGGTTGGATCTTAACTAGATGATGATTTCAACCCTACTAACCCGTCTAAGGACTTATAGTAGGCGCACCTTAGATCTATCAGGATGCGCGCAAGATATGATAAGTTTTGATCAAAACTACATTCAAGCGCCAACATTCAACATACATGCGCAAGCCAAAAAATATACATCATACATGCGCCAATAATAAACATACTAGCATGTAGTTTCGCATGATGATCTATCATGTAATATCGCATGTAATTTAGATCTTCACAAACATGGATCACAAAGACACGAAGCAATCATATGAATCATTCATAACAACCATGCTCTGATACCAATTGAAAGGTCCCCTTCAAGGGGGAGCGAAACCCTAAAGTGGCGCACGTCAAGAATTTCATAGCGGAAGCTAAGGTTTCCATAGGATCATTTGAATGAACATATGATCAACTTGCTAAAAGATTGCAAAGATCGAAAGGATCATACCGTAGCCATCACTTGGATGGAGCCTTGGAAGCAAAGAGTCAAATGCTTCTTCTCCAAAGGGAATCGCACACAAGATGAGAGATGGCTACCTCCTTGGTCGATCCTTGTGCTAGCAAGGATCTCCAAATTTCCTTGTCGTGTGAAGAAGATGAGAGATGGATCTTGGCGAGGATCAACTTTCTTCTCTTTTCGTCAAGTCTCTCTACACCGAAAGAGCATCCGTGAGAAGAGAAGAGGCGAGCGTTGAAAACGTTTAGGCGTTGAGGGAAGTGGCAAGTTATGACATTCCAAAAATAGAAGACATGAAGCCATGCGCCCACAAACCGACCAAAACGCCTACAAGCATTGAACCAAGCGTTCACCATGTGTGAACCGGTTCAAGCCAATTCGGTCCAATGCATTTGGTTCAAAGACCAAACCAAATCAGCTCAAGCCATAGTCTAGATCTCTCTGAACCAAATGGTTCAAGATCTAACCGTTCATCTCTTGATGCTCTTGATCTCACCGATCTAGCATCAATACTCTCGATCGAAGCTTACCGATCTCAAGCCCTAATCAATCAAACATGATCAGACTAGATCTCACTTACAATCAGAGTTTAAACTCCTTTAAACTGAACCAAAATAATTCAGTCCACACGATCTGACTTAAGTAAGCCATATCATCAAATTGTGCGACCCTAAGGGTTTCCTTTAAATGTCGGTAACGATAACTTACGATATCACGATCAGTGAGGGGTATCTAGCAACACATCACTGTCTCCCGATATAAAGGAAGGAGTCTTCCAAGACTACACCCAAACCACAGCACAAGTGTGAATCCACTTCACTAGGCATACATGTTTCCTTTGCCACTAGATGTTCTTATTGGACAAGCGTGTCAAGCCTGTAGCTCCAATATGATGAGCATGATTAGATCAGATGAACATAGTCACCTGGGTATGGCCATACACTTTCTCAATCATCTCATCCAGGGGGGCCCCTTTAGAACATCACACTCCAAACAAGGAGACGGCAATCCTATGTCTATCACTAGTGTCCTAACCTGACTCATGATCATTATCCAAGATAGTCTATAACCATTATGTTTCAAATGATATTGAACTACCTCAAAACAATGACAATCATCATTTAGAAACACAAGTGATCTCAAGTCAGAGGACATGTGCCACTTGTTGCAAACAAGGATTATTCACATTGTGACAAGCAATTGAATATCCTAGTAGGGTCTGTCCAGTACATCCAATGTACCCATGAGTCTACATCTTATTCCATGCTCGAAGCATCCTATAAGATTAGAACACATATTAGTCTCAATCATATCAAGGCTGTCTCATGTTCACCAAGATATTTCGACTAAGGACATTACAGCATGTCAGCCAAGCTGAACAGCATTGAGACATTATTCAGAAGCACACTTATTGCAGCAGACAATGTAACAAACTGAATAACAACCATTGCCTTTATAAACATAAGAGTTTATACATGATACTGAAAGAATCCCAAGGCCTCAAATATTAGCCTTAAGGGCATACCCCAACAATATCGAATGTCTCCGCTAGGGAGACAAGAAAGCTGAGCCGTGAGGCTCTAGTTGGACAACGCCAACTCTGTCGATATCTTTGGAGCGAAGCTCCCCCATATCCGACAGGCTCCATCAGCATCTAAATGCTATGGACACTTGTGATCATCGTATTGATCACAGCTGCCAACAAGTGTATAATACCGGAGGACACGTTGGAATGTGCAGAACCTGGCTTTGATACCAGACTGTCAGAATTAGGGTAACAAATTTTTAAATAAATTACACCTAACTCAACATTTTGACTCGCACCCAAGCACGCCCACGCAGGAGCTAAGCGGCTGAACCGCTGATTTGTACACGACCGACAAGACTACGTCCCCGACGTAGTCCTCAGCCTATCCCAGGTGGCCACTTCGACTCTCGTCTCGACGAATCATTGACCGCCACGCACCCACTGATGACTGCTGCAAGATCTAGCTCCACAGTCCACCTGAGTACATAACCCGAGACTCGACGCCGGCGCAGCGCGCATACGAGTCCGGTACACTGGAAGGAAACAAACTGCACGCAGGGGGTTGCACACACTCGCACTCAAAGACGACATCATGCAGGACGCCAGGCACACGCCCTAACTCTGACTAGACCGCATGCAAGCGATCGAATACAACACTCGCCCAAGAAGGGACGTCTCGCAAACGTCTGGCACAGACAAACCGGCAAATGCCAGGCAACACCACATAAGGCCGTCGCACTTGACCGGAGCGCGAAGAGGGACGAGGAATCGCCGACCGAGAAGGACAACCCGGCCGGGAGCGCGAAGCGCGTAGAGCCGGAGAGAAGAAGACGCCGGCCAAGGGCAGCAGATCGGCCGGGAACGAGAACCGCGTCCGGAACCCCTTAGACGGCGTGTGCACATAAACCGAGGCAGTAGGTCGGCAGTCGAAGATCTCCGGGGACCGCCTGAGGTTCGCCGGAGAACAGTCAGGCCGAACCCAACCTCGCCGGAAAACACAGGTGGCGCCAGCAAACTCGCCCTTGTTCGCCGGACGCCAGCCAAAGAAGGGGGCGGAGCCGCCACCCAAACATCCACAACCGGAGACGCCGGCAGACCCACCGCGGCCGCCGGACGTTGCCAGGAAGAGGGGGAGGTGCTCCAGCCTCACCAGTCGTCCCAGATCTAGCCAGAAGCAAGCAAAGAAGGGAGGCGCGATGAGGGAGAAGAAAGAGGGTCAACGATGCTCGTCGACCCGAAAACCAATCGCCGGACGGAGCCGGAGCGGGTGGAGGCAGGAAACGTACCTCGGCGGACGTCCGTCCGCTGGTTCCTCCACCGGTGACCCAACCCATCAGGAAGACTTTGGAACCCATCGCCGCCGCCGGAGACCTCTCGCCGGAGCCGCACTCGACGGAGGGAGGAGATCGGAGGAGAGGAGGTGGAGGTGGCTGCTGCCGCCGCTCGCGTACGCCGAACGCGTCATGTGGGAGAAGGGGCACTGCAGCCCTAGTCGACGTACACGCTAGCTCCAAACGGAGCTCTACCAGCCGACCCGTTATCCCTCTACCCGACCCACTGCCACAATTGGGCCCTGAATGGGCTTGGCTGTGTTGGGCCTAGATCTGGGCTGCGCCCAATCCAGAGCCTAACACTGGGCACCTGTGGCTTGGAGCAACAAGGAATCAACTTTGGGATGGTTTGACTTAGGTAAGTTAGGACTTGTTACCCTTGGATATACATGGGAGTTAGTTGGCTCATGATCGATCATGCATGTGAAAAGGGCTATAATGATATCGATTATAAAGCATGCCTATGATAGTTTTATTTTTTATCTTTGTCCATAGTATGTTTTTTTTTTGTGCGATTTCTATGTTAATTAGCTCACTATAGGAAATTATGCATATTAGAAAATATAAAAAGGAAATTGGTGAGACTTTAATTAAAATAACCCTCTCTCATATATCAAGTTTATACGTCTTTTAACGCATAGCTCTTATCACTTGTTGGGAGGGACTGCACAAAAACCCTGTTGCTAGATTTAAAACCAAATGACTAACCGGCAATAAAATTCTCAGAAATGGCAGCGGAATAAACAAAATACCAAACAACCAGACAAGGAACACCAAATTTTTATGTGGAAAACCTCCCCAACTTGAGGAGGAAAAACCACGGGACCTAAATCCGCTCAAACCTTCCACTAAATCAATTTAATGGGTTTACAAATCTTCCTGGAGCATCTAGGAGCATAACCACATCATCAAGTATAAACTTGGATCACAAACAACCATCAACATAAAGTTGGAAGCAGATACAAGAGAGGAGGAAAGTTCATAAATCACCAAGATGAACAATCTCGGTTCTGGGCTAACTGCGCGAAATAGAGACCTCCATTCGACGATCCGACCGTTCCGATTGTAGGGGAAATGCCCTACCTTTGAGTGCGGTTTGAACCTACTAGTTCCCAAAAAATATAAATTGTCACGAATATTTTCCTAAAATATCAGCCCGATCCAACGGTGAACTTCTTGCCGGCGGCCAATATACGCAGGCTACCCTAAGTTCACAGCTTCCCCTGAACTTTCTCCTCTCTGTCTTTTTCTTCACATCAAGTGGCTCTCTCTCTTGTCTGCTCACGGCACACCGCCATACCCTCCTGCTGTACAGTGGAATATATACACATGTCAATTAGAAACCCTAACTGCAATAACACATGTCAGGATTACACTAATCCATCCACGATAAGTGTGCAACAATCCGCGTTATCAACATCCATGATAAGTGTGCAGCAATCCACGTTATCGTGTATCCACCATAATCTGAGTGTGTCCACGATAGTTGGGGTGTATCCACAATATGTGTAGCATGTATCCACCATAGCTGCACTATATCCATCATAGCCTGGAGCATATCCACCATAGCTGCAGGCTGTGTCCATCATAGCTGCAGCCTATCCATGATAGCTGCAAGCTATGTCCATCATAGCTGCAGTGTGTCCATGATGTTTTGACATCGTGGATAGAGTGTCCATGATCTTCTGCAGGTGTGTCCATGATGTTCTGACATCATGGACAGAGTGTCCACGATCTTCTGCAGCATATCCATGATGTTCTAACATCGTGGACAGTGTGTCCACAATCTTCTGCAGCATATCCACCATGTTCTGAGGTGTATCCATGATAGCTGCAGGTGTGTCCATGGTAGCTGCAGGCGTGTCCATCATAGCTGCAGCATATCCACGATGTCTGCAACTGTATCCACGATCTTCTGCAGCATATCCACCATGTTCTGAGGTGTGTCCATGATAACTGCAGGTGTGTCCATGATCTTCTGCAACATATCCGCCATGTTCTGAGGTGTGTCCACCATCTTCTAAACATCGTGTGTCCACGATCTTCTGAACATCGTGGACAGTGTGTCCACGATGTTGCAAAATGTGTCCACCATAGCCTGCAATGTGTCCATGATGTTGCAAGCTGTGTCCACCATGTTGGCAACTTCATCCATGATGGAGCCATCCTCCACATGGGCATAACCTGAGCCATCCTCCATATAGGAGGGAAACTCACTCAACACTATCCTGCACATAGGCATAACCTGAGCTATCCTCCACATAGGAGGAAAACTCACCCAACACCATCCTGCACATAGGCATAACCTGAGCTATCCTCCACATAGGAGAAAAACTCACCCAACAGACTATGGCCTCAGGACTTCTATCAAAAAATTTCTTTATGTCTAAATCAAGTGATGCACCATATGTTTGCAGCAATTGATGTCTGGCCAGTTGGACATAGTTAGCCTTCAATTAAAGCCCAAGAAAGATGGTGGTGAGCGATTATTACTAGGCAAAATTGATTTTTATAATGAATAAAAAAGGAGAGAGAGAGAGAATGGGCCTTTACAAATCGGAACTACAAATATGGAAAGAGCTAATTTGATTTTTTTTAAAAAAAAAATAGTGGCAACTTAAATATGGTGCGCAAGCAATAAGAAAAAAGAAAGAAGCAACGAGGCAAAACCAAATAGCAACAAGAAAATAAAATCAAATCAAATAAGTCTATGGCTAAAAAAAGAAAGGAAAACAAAAAAGGGGAAGGAGCAAAATGCAGCGCGTAATAAAAAAGACAAAAGACAAAAGACAAAATCAAATAAAAAAATAGAAAAAAAATTTCAGCGAACTCCTATAAAATAGGGATTAGGCACACAAAAAAAAACTATCTCAGGCACAAAAAACAAAAAAAAAATACTCTCTCGCATCCAAGGAGGAGAGACCCTTTGAAAAAAAAAATGACTCACCAAGGACAAACTCCCATATCCTAAATAAAAAATTATGCTAGGATTGTTATATCCTAAACAAATTTGTTAGGATTTTATATCAAAAAAACTTTCTAGGATTTTATATCTTGATGTCTTATAATTTTTTTTTTTGGGGGGGGGGGGGGGGGATGAAGGGGATGATCCGTTGCCATTTCGCAGATGTGGTGGAAATTACCAAAGGCTCTTCAAGCGATCAAAAGGAAGATTAAATTTCCCCCCCCCCCCCCCCTAGTCTTAGGGCTGTCCATTATTCGGTTTAACCCGATAAATCGAACTGAACCAAACCGAATTAGTCGATTCAATTCCCTTTTTTAGCTAATCGGTTCGGTTTGAAAAGAGGAAAATATTAATCGGTTCGGTTTCGGGTTGAGAGTAAAAAATTTGTATAACCCAAACTGAACCGATTAAGATAATATATAATAAAAAATATATTTCATAACCCTAATTTCCCTAAACCGAACCGAATGAGTCATCCTCACGCCTCGCCGCCGTCGCCTCCGCTGCTCCCAACTCACGCCCAGACACCGTCGCGATCTTCGGGTGCAGGGCGGAGATCTCACGGCGAGCTCTTCTCTCGCCTCTTTGCTTGCTGTCGCATGTCGGAGGACGTCACCCGGTCGCTTTTCCAGCAGCTGCTCTCCGCCATCTCCTATGCTCACGCCCACGGCGTCTTCCACCGTGACCTCTGCCGTCTCCTACGCCCACGCCCACGGCCTATGTTGCCCCTGAGGTCTTCTCTCGCCGGCCTTACAACACCACAAAGGCTGATATCTGGTCTTGCGCCTCTTCGTCCTCGTCGCCGGCTATCTCCCGTTCAACCTCAGCGACGAGCTCAAAGAAGGTCCAGCGATGACGAACCGACGACGAGCGTCGCCGATGAGGGAAGGCGACGGCCGCACACCCCGAACCCGTCCTCTCCTGTGATGGAGACTGCAGTGTTGGTGTATATGCCCTAAAGACCAATGTATGGACATGGTCAGGCATTGTTTGAATGTACTTTGATAAAACTATTACTCTTTATATAGGCATGGTCGTTATTATGCAGACTTCTCTACCTGCGTTGATGTATTGAGTTGCATAAATAATGTCCCAGGAGTTTGGATTGGATCCATTCTCATAAGCAATCCCCAGACAAGGTACCTTAGCAGATATGGGACAGCTTTGGTACATGTGAGACTGGTGTATGGGCTGGTTAGGTGCGGGGCACAGTAGCGCAGACATGCAGGTGCATTTGATGCACTAGAGTGATCCACCGTGAGTATTGACTTGTCTGGTCAACAAGTCAATCTCACATGCAAGAGGTTTGCATTGATCCTTAGATTTGAGGTATTCATGTCTAGATTTGATGATGGGTATGCTTTAATACAGTCTTACGTCTCTCCGTAATTGGGAGATCAAAACGACTGTCATTGGGCATGTCATAAGTCATGTAGAGACATGGATGACCAATAGTAGGATTTGCCCCTTCCTTATTGGAAGCATGATATCCACTCGGGGCGCCCCACCTTATTGGGGCATGACAGGAAAGTGTGGCCACACTTGTTGAGTCATGACCAATGCATTGGATAATAAACTTGAGACTGATCCAATGGCAGGATATCAGTTTAGGCAAACGGATCTATAATGCAATGGGAATCCTCGTTGCTTGTTAGGAGTTGTTGCCATAATGACTTAAGTCCTATGACATGGGTAGTAGTGATGTGTTGCTAGATACCCCTCACTACTTATGATGTTTACATCATTGCCATCGTCATATGGATCCTACGGGGTCACACGCAATAGACTCTTGACGTTGCTTTAATCAGAAGCCTTAGGATCAAGTTATTGGATAACTTGGATCCATTTGGAAGATTTCCTCAGCGCCAATGGGCCTGATGAGTTGGAAGAAAGTTATTGGGGCCAAACTTCATTTTTGGCAGGTTAACCCAAAATTGACCTAGATTGGTCACATTTGGATTAGGGTTGCATTGGATTGGATCCAATGGCTTAATCAACCCATACCATGAAGTTTGGGCTAGCTCATTATCCAATGAGGCCCAATTATAAGTTGTCATGAAGAGGTAATTGGCTTAAAAGGGTATAATGGGGAGAAATCTCACTCCATTGGTGCCTAGGGGCATAATGGGGTGAGGGAGGCACCTTTGCTTCATTATGGAAGTAAAGGGCGCCTAGCACCTCTTCCTTGGATGGAATACTTGCCTCTAAGGCAAGTCTTGGGGCTGATATGGCTTGAGAACTTTTATGGGAAGTTCCTAGGCGCATATGGATATAGGGAAGAGGTATATGGTAATGTCTTGGAGACTTACCTTACCTAAAACCCTAGTTTCTCCCAAGACACCACCCTAGCCGAATTCTTCTTGCATGTTGCGCCTAGCCCTTCTCCTTGGATGGAAAGAATGCCTCTAAGGCATGTCTTAGGCTGATATGACTATTGGACAAATAAGGATAGGTTGAATGAGGTTTATGGCAAAGTCTTGGAGACTTTCCTTACCACAAACCCCTATCATCCTAGCCGCCCACTTGGCATGATCTTGGCTCTCCCTTCCTCGCCTCTTGGCTTATAAAAGGGACCCTAGCTGCCTCCTCTCACGGTTCGAATGCTTAGTGGCGTGAATACAGATAGAGAGGCGAGAGCAAGGGCAAAGGGCGACAACTTGAGAGCTTGGAGCTCTTCTTCTTCATCAAGGAGCGCAATCTTCTTCCTTGGAGCCGAAAGTTCTTCCTCTTCCTCTCTTCTTTGGCGCAAGGATTCTTTGTGCTTGGTGGCATCTTCTTGCCACAAGCCCTTCATCATTCCTTGGCCATAAGCGCACCTTGGAGGTGGCGCAAGCAAAGAAGAAGAGGGAAGTCCTTGGCGGCATCTTCCATATCCTCTCCTTGGCGCAAGTTCTCTTAAAGTGGCGCAAGTGAGGTGAAGGCTTGATTCTCTTCCCAAGGCTAGCACCAAGCATGGAAGGGAGCAACGATCAAAGAGTCGACGCGTGGATACTTGTGGAGGGCGAACACTTGGGCGCTTTCAACATGGCTTCGACATCTAGACAAGCAAAAGAGGTACATCTCTAACACATCCTTGTGTTTTCTCTCTCGCATGGATCCTTGGGAACGGAATATGTTTCGGGTGTAATGATTCTTCCACTGCGTCCTGGGACTGCAAAATTTTAAATTACATCCGGTATTCCCTAACAGTGGTATCAGAGCTACTTGCGAGAAACACAAGGTGTACGTTTGCTTGTGTGAAAAAATTTTTGGAAAATTTTTCTTCTATCCATGCGCGTTTCACTTAGAAAGTGTTTTTCATCCAATCTTCTCTTCTCAACTTTATGGCCGAAATTTGATTATGTTCATGATTGATTTAAGACCAAAGGCGCACGTAGGTTTTGTCAAGTAGGATGGGCATTGTGTCTTCGGACTGGCCGGGTCTCTTGATCTGACAAAACTGCCAGCCGATAGGGTCTATGAAATCATCATGAAACTTGATCTAAATTTTGGCATAAATTTGGTTAAGAGAGTGCTTTGGATGATATTGGCGCATAAGGTGCTAAAATTTGACTTTTCCAGATTTTCAAATTTTACATGCGCCACTTGATTGGGTTGATATAGTCATAGCGAGTGCCCTCCTGTGTTGTGATGTGGAAGCATGTTTCCACTTGTGATGAATGCTTGTAAAATCTCTTTCCACCTGCGTGTGGTTCTCTCTCTATCTTGTTGTAAAGAATTTTTTCATCTTGTTTAGAATAGATGTAGAATTATATGATAGGTTAGGGCTTCATCTTGACAACAAGGAGCCTTCTTCAATCGGAGTCAGAAGTGGCGCCAGCTTTGGAAGCATGGTGATGGACTTGCGGCTGAAGGAAGGACACATGCTTTCGGCTTCTGGCATGGGCTGATCTGCTTTAGAGACTCGCAACCCTTGGATGCACGATAACATGTCACATGGCTCGTGACAAGTTATGTGTATGAAAAGGGCTATGATCATATCGACCAAAATAGCATGTCTGTGATGGTTTATTATTTTGTCCATAGCATGTCTGTGATGTTTTTCCTTTGCTGCCATAACCATAGGAAAACTGCATGCTAGAAAAGAATAAAACAAACATGCAAAAACTCTCAATACAATATCAAGTCGATAGCCTTCTAACGTGTAGCCCTCATCAAACTATCGATCGGTGGTGTTGTGAACTGTTTCCCACCCTCGTGGGACACGCCTACTTATCTTTAGAAGGTGTGTGGTGACAATGATTTCCCCAATCCAGTTTTAACCTGGGCGTGCCTTCGCAAGGAAATTCGTTGACCCTGGGCATAACGGTTAGGATCAGACTTGACTAGTTTTTCATATGACACTGACATGATGGATCACTAGAGGCAGCTGTTGAGAGGATAGGGTTCTGTGTTGTATCCAGCCCTCGCTGGACACAGGGCACCTAGTCTGTCTTAACTAAGAGGAATTGTGCATGGCACAATTGGTTGGCATGCCTACCTAAGGAAGCATGAGACTCTCTGTGCATCCCAACTCACCCCCGTGAGTCGCGGAGACCTTATGTGAAATTAGGATCCTACTCACTTATTTCCATGTTGAGTTAGAGAGTTCTCAACTTGTTTTGGAAATAGTGGGAGCATAGCATTTAATTTAAAGTCCTTGTTGAATGCTTTATCATTGTACTTATTTTACTTATTTGCTTATTGTAGAAGGCATCTCCTGATCTAAGATTGAAACTTTATAAAAATAAGTTGGATGGGACAAACTGGACAAATTGGTTCAAGATTTTGTCCAAGATACTGGAACAAGAGAATAAGGTGCATCTTCTTGAAAGACCTCCATCCCAGCCCAGTGTGTATTTCACTAATGATTGGGAGTGGAATGTCTATCTTGAACATTGTGAAGATAACGAACAGTACACTGCTCTTGTCTTAGAGTGCATGACCCCAGAGGTCAAGGTTGAATGTGATGAGATGGGGATTTATGATCTTATCATACATCTCAAAGGTCTCTTCACACCATGCTCTATAGACAATGATCAGGAGAGTTCTGTTGGATCGTCATAATGTATGCCTGAATCTGAGAATGACCATGGTTCTGCATCTTCGAAGCTAATACTTCGAAAGACTGGGAATGCATGGGTATTTCGAAGAGGATTAATGGCCAAGAAGAGCATGGCAAAGAAGAAGGGATGTAATCCATCCGCTTCAGGTATTGTGTTACCAAGGTCTTTTGTCTACTTCTTATTCATGGGTACTGGGTACCGTATGTGAGGCTCACATATGTTTTACATGTGCAGGAGCTCAAAAGAAGTAGGACGAACAGGCATGATGGGATCGACTCTCGGGTCAGGGACGGAGCATTGGATGCTGCTGTTGATATCATCTCACTGCCTTGAAGACTTCATATAGAACTTTGCTATTATGTATCAGCTTATGTATTAGAACATCATTCCTTTTGGAAAGGACTTCAGTTTGAAATAATAAATAATATTTTTCTTTAATCTGAGATGTTCTATTGAAGTGATACAGTTGACAATAGTTTGTGGTTCTACATGTGACACAAGATCAGATCTAATGACTCAATAAACATCCTCTTATAGCATTGTCTCTTGAACCATAGAACAATGGTCACATCCAAAAGTCCATGGACTATTGGGATCATTATCCTTTCAGGATTATGATACATGTGAGCCTAGTTCAAAGGAACAATGTGACAGATGCTGCCTTCACCGTAAAGAATGGAAGGACTATTGACTTGTTGGATCTAATACACAAAAATGTAAGTGGACCCATGTAAACAAGCACTAAGAGGAGTTATATACTTCATTTAGGTGTGGGTATGCCTTACGCAACCCAAGAACTTTGGAAAAATCCAAGAAGTTCACAAATGAAGTATTGAGTCAAATTGAAGGATCTATTAAAGCACCTTGATTGGATCAAGATGATCAGTGGAGAATTTGATGACTGTCCTAAGAAGTGTGGAGTTATCTAACAGCTTTCTTAGTACACCACTGTGTGGTGAGTTTCAAAGAAAGATAAAGGAACACATTGGATGTGGTTCCATCTTTGAATAGTCATGCAAATATACTACTATGATGCCATGCAAACAGATATACTGCCACTCCATAAGAAAATGTCTAAATTAGCTTTTGAGTTGCGAACTACAAATATCCCATTTCTTCAATAGAATTGGGAATGTAATGTGCAGTGATTCAAAAGTATGTGTTTGTGGTGCACTGTAGAGTGCTAATTCTATCCCAAGGAGAACAAAATATTTATTGCTCAAACTGCTGTCTCTCTTGAGAAAGTATTTCTTTTGAAAGAAACTAGTGGGAGTAGATTTGATTTGGACAAGGTCCAGAATCAACCACAATATAATTAGACACAGATGGAGAGTAAGTCTCACATACAGGTTGAAAGTCAACCTGAGGTTCAAGTAACACAGGAACCACATAAGTTTGGATCGATTCGATATGCTGGGCATGACGAATTTTTCATCAAGCATAAACCTAAGACTTATGAGGAAATGGAAGCGGTCGGTGGACCAGATTCCGAGAAATGGCTAAGGGCCATGAAAACCACAATGGACTCCATGTCTGCTAATCAAGTCTGAGACTTGGATAAGCTGCCAAAGGGGTAATTCCCACAGGCTATAAATAAATCTTCTAGGAAGATAGACATGGAAGGTAACATTGTTACCTTAAAAGGCAAGCTAGTGAACAATAATTTCAGGCAAATCCACTGGGTGCATAATGATGAAATTTTCACCAATAGCTGAGCTTTTAATCCATTAGGGATCTGCTTGTTATAATTGCATGATCAGTTATGGCATGTTGTTATGAAAACTGCCTTTCTTGCATGGACATCTGAAAAGATATCTATAAGGAAATAACCAGAAGGGTTTCATATCAAGGCCATAAAGATATGCATGGTGTTATGCAAGAATGTTTGAAATAGCCTGTGTTTACAAGAAGATCAGTGGGAGCACCTTAATAGTATTTCTTGTTCTAGATGATTGATGATATTCTCCTCACATGGAATGACATCTCAGCTCTTCACATGGTGAAGAAAAGGTTTGATATGTATTTCGAGAAGAATGATCTAGGGAATGATGCCAACATCCTAGGCATGAGGATCTATAGATAGAGATCCAAGAAAGTCATTGCCCTTTAGTCAATCTATGTTAATCCAAGAGTTTCTGGAGAGGTTTATATTGGATGATTCCAAATATTGATATCTTCCAGGAAGATATGGTCTGACTCTCTCAAGGATGTTGTGTCTTGTGACACAGCTGGAGAGTAATAACATGGGTCTAAAATCCTGATACATGGTGTGTAGGATGGATCATGTTTTGAATAAAATACTCAAGACCATTTGTGGCAAATGCTTGGAGCATAGCCAGCAAGTTTCAATCAGATCTTAGTATTTAACACTAGATAGCTGTGAAAGCAATCCTTATATATATACTTGGGAAGTATAAAGGATTGGAGTCTAGTCTATGATAGACAAGAAAGAATTTTGTGTACAGGGGTACACTGACACTTCGTTCCAGTCTAGTGACTATTGATCACAGCCAGGATTTGCGCTTTGCCTTGTTATGGTGTTGTGTGCTGAAAGAGCATTATGCAAACCAAAGTGGTAAGATTCTACAAATAAGGCTGAGTACATTGCAGCTCCTTGTGGCAGCCAAGGAGGCAGCTTCATTCATTTGAACTTGATCTAGTTCATAGTGCTTGATGGTCCAGTATAGTTCTTACTGGGACCATAGCATAAGAGAAGGAACTTAATGCTCAAGTATGTACTGCTACATATCATCTGATCTTAGAGATCATGGATAAGGATGATGATCAAATTTGTTAAAATAAACACAGACAACAATCTGAAAAAACCCACTGACCTAGCCTCTGGCGCAGCGGAAGCTAAATGGGTCATACTAGAGACATTGGAACTGACTAAACACCAGTTGTCCTTGGTCTTAGTGCAAGTGGAAGATTGTTGGTGTATATGCCCTAAAGACCAATGTATGGACATGGTCAGACATTGTTTGAATGTACTTTGATAGAACTATTACTCTTTATATAGGCATGGTCGTTATTATGCAGACTTCTCTACCTGCGTTGATGTATTGAGTTGCATAAATAATGTCCCAGGAGTTTGGATTGGATCCATTCTCATAAGCAATCCCCAGACAAGGTACCTTAGCAGATATGGGACAGCTTTGGTACATGTGAGACTGGTGTATGAGCTGGTTAGGTGCGGGGCACAGTAGCGCAGACATACATGTGCATTGGATGCACTGGAGTGATCCACCATGAGGATTGACTTGTCTGGTCAATAAGTCAATCTCACATGCAAGAGGTTTGCATTGATCCTTAGACTTGAGGTATTCATGTCTAGATTTGATGATGAGTATGCTTTAATACAGTCTTACGTCTCTCCGTAATTGGGAGATCAAAACGACTGTCATTGGGCATGTCATAAGTCATGTAGAGACATGGATGACCAATAGTAGGATTTGCCCCTTCCTTATTGGAAGCATGATATCCACTCGGGGCGCCCCACCTTATTGGTGCATGACAGGAAAGTGTGGCCACACTTGTTGAGTCATGACCAATGCGTTGGATAATAAACTTGAGACTGATCCAATGGCAGGATATCATTTTAGGCAAAGGGATCTATAATGCAATGGGAATCCTCGTTGCTTGTTAGGAGTTATTGCCATAATGACTTAAGTCCTATGACATGGGTAGTAGTGATGTGTTGCTAGATACCCCTCACTACTTATGATGTTTACATCATTGCCATCGTCATATGGATCCTACGGGGTCACACGCAATAGACTCTTGACGTTGCTTTAATCAGAAGCCTTAGGATCAAGTTATTGGATAACTTGGATCCATTTGGAAGATTTCATCAGCGCCAATGGGCCTGATGAGTTGGAAGAAAGTTATTGGGGCCAAACTTCATTTTTGGCAGGTTGACCCAAAATTGACCTAGATTGGTCACATTTGGATTAGGGTTGCATTGGATTGGATCCAATGGCTTAATCAACCCATACCATGAAGTTTGGGCTAGCTCATTATCCAATGAGGCCCAATTATAAGTTGTCATGAAGAGGTAATTGGCTTAAAAGGGTATAATGGGGAGAAATCTCACCCCATTGGCGCCTAGGGGCATAATGGGGTGAGGGAGGCGCCTTTGCTTCATTATGGAAGTAAAGGGCGCCTAGCCCCTCTTCCTTGGATGGAATACTTGCCTCTAAGGCAAGTCTTGGGGCTGATATGGCTTGAGAACTTTTATGGGAAGTTCCTAGGCGCATATGGATATAGGGAAGAGGTATATGGTAATGTCTTGGAGACTTACCTTACCTAAAACCCTAGTTTCTCCCAAGACACCACCCTAGCCGAATTCTTCTTGCATGTTGCGCCTAGCCCTTCTCCTTGGATGGAAAGAATGCCTCTAAGGCATGTCTTAGGCTGATATGACTATTGGACAAATAAGGATAGGTTGAATGAGGTTTATGGCAAAGTCTTGGAGACTTTCCTTACCACAAACCCCTATCATCCTAGCCGCCCACTTGGCATGATCTTGGCTCTCCCTTCCTCGCCTCTTGGCTTATAAAAGGGACCCTAGCTGCCTCTTCTCACGGTTCGAATGCTTAGTGGCGTGAATATAGATAGAGAGGCGAGAGCAAGGGCAAAGGGCGACAACTTGAGAGCTTGGAGCTCTTCTTCTTCATCAAGGAGCGCAATCTTCTTCCTTGGAGCCGAAAGTTCTTCCTCTTCCTCTCTTCTTTGGCGCAAGGATTCTTTGTGCTTGGTGGCGTCTTCTTGCCACAAGCCCTTCATCATTCCTTGGCCATAAGCGCACCTTGGAGGTGGCGCAAGCAAAGAAGAAGAGGGAAGTCCTTGGCGACATCTTCCATATCCTCTCCTTGGCGCAAGTTCTCTTAAAGTGGCACAAGTGAGGTGAAGGCTTGATTCTCTTCCCGAGGCTAGCACCAAGCATGGAAGGGAGCAACGATCAAAGAGTCGACGCGTGGATACTTGTGGAGGGCGAACACTTGGGCGCCTTCAATATGGCTTCGACATCTAGACAAGCAAAAGAGGTACATCTCTAACACATCCTTGTGTTTTCTCTCTCGCATGGATCCTTGGGAACGGAATATGTTTCGGGTGTAATGATTCTTCCGCTGCGTCCTGGGACTGCAAAATTTTAAATTACACCCGGTATTCCCTAACATGTAGACGCCGACGAACAGAAGCAGTGTTCATTCGTGCATGATTGAAGAGACGAGGCGGACGCCAGCATTCGAACACTCTCGGCGTTCGAAACGAGGCAGCGTGCCAGCGTCAACGAATGGTCAAAATCGGCGAATTGCGGGTTCGTTTCAGTACACGAGGTGGAAGGCGTTCGAAATTAGGATTCAAATCGATTTTAATCGGTTTAAACCGGTCCGGTTCAAATCAATTTTATTCGGTTCGGTTCAAATCGATTTTTATCTATATCAGTTCGGTTTCGATTTGAAAAAAAAATACAAAATCTTAATGAGTTTTCGGTCCAATTGGTTCGATTTAATTTGAGTTGAACCGATTGAACAGACCTACCTAGTCTCCGGGGCATTCATCGTCCGCGTCGTTGTTCCCAGGAATAGGCCACATCATCGGCATCTTCAGGGAGAATGAAGATTTCGCTTTATTATCGGATTCGGATCCAAGTAAAATAAACGCAACCCGATTCACTCGAGCAGCCTTCGATGCTCTGACCGTAGAAATCTTGTCTTCATCATGGAGGAAAATGACCTCTCGATAGACTTCTCACTAAACCTTGCCAGCATCTTCAATCCCTCTAGAACCCAAATTCATCCGGCAGGAGCTTCGGCGAATATCTCGGGGTCGTCTATCAACGCCATCGAGCAAATTTGGAGTCATCCATTGGAAGCTCGGCAGCGCCATCAGAAGCAGTGCCATCTTTCCTCTCCCCTCGTGACCTCGCTAGTTCTCACTGCCTCCCCTTTTCTGACACCAGTGAACGCCCCTCGTGAGTGCTTTTTTTACCCTACTCATTCGCCTATACCTAACCCGTTAGTGTCTTCATGAGGAAGGCCGAAGATCTAATCTCCACTCTCCCCTTCTCCTATTCTATTTTGCTTTCAACAAGCTTGGCGAGCAGCTCAGCGTTGCCAGTTCCTCGCTGGAGGTAGCAAGATGGTGTACAGGAGGAAGAGTAATTTACTCTTTGACAATAAAAAAAATAAAAGAAAATAATAATAAAAGAGAGCAAATAAAAGAAAAAATTATAATACAAAAAATAAAATGACGTTAACACAAATGTAGCCTGGTTTAGTCACTTTGTGAATGACTTGAATTTAATTCACTTCGTGTATAATAATCTTGAAAGTCTTTGCACATTGCGATAAAATAGTGTTTGGGAGGTGGTACATCGACGTTGATCGTCGGAGCATAACTCTTCAATGTGACATTGCATTCGTTAAAGTTGAAGTATTATCCAATATGTTGTTAAGGCTAGGTGTTATCTAAATTAACTAACAAGCCGCCAAGGTTAGATATTTCACAAAATTAAAATATCCAACACGCCATCGAGGTCGGATATTCTTAAATTAAAGCATCTAACAAGCCATCAAAGCCGAATATTTTATAAAATTAAAATATCCAATACACCGTCGAGGCCGGTGATAGAAAGCCCGCAAGTGCACAGTTCTATCGCATAATAAAAAGTATCGATCCTACAGGAACTAGGGGGTCAAGTACTAACTAATTAATCTATTGAAAACTAGACGATCAAATAATGATGAGAGTGACTAGTATCCTAGTGCAAGAAAGTAAAATTGAACAAATCAAGAGCAAACAAGGGTGTGAAAATTCTTGAGAGAAATCAGGGTTTTAGATTTTACCACACTGAAGGATAATGGAAAGATGATGCCCAAGTGTTCGCTTTCTATAGTCTCGCACATAGCTGATGCTTGAGTTCTCTTCTTCCACATCTGATGCTAGCCTCGGGAAGAAGATCAACGCCAAGGGAGTCCTTCTTGATCACTTGCACCACCCACAAGGAGGAGGATGAGCCAAGAGGAAGAAGAAGGAAAGGATGCCGCCAAGCCTTGCTTCACTGATGTCAAGGAAAGAAGAGAAAGGGTGCTTGCGGCCTTTGATGGAAAAAGAACTCCTAAGCTTGCACCCCTTTTGATGTCCACACCTCCAAGAGATTGTATATCCAAAGGGGTCGGCTAGGGTCTCTTTTATAAGAGCAAGAGGTGGTTTAGTGTGTATGGTAAATGTGGATGATTAAGGCATGAGTAAGTGCTTTTTATTACATTGTGATATAGTTATGGACAAGCCTCATGCCATAAAGGTGATGTATTTATCTATGAGGCCTGTGTGCCGCCCAGGTAGGATGTTCCCATGTTATTTTTGTTTCTCATGTCTTGTATATCTAGCATGAATATTAAGAATTATTCACATATTCTCTAATATAAGATTCAAATCGAAGTTGCCTCAACCTAATATCAGCAATATATTTATGATATTCTCGAGTAAGAATTGAGTCTTCATTTTTAAAAAAAATCTGCTTATGTATTTACCTGTGCAAAGCTGCTTTTGGATCTGATTGGTATATGTTCTTGTTTACAATATCCTTTTGCTCATGACATTTATAGTAACTGGATTGGTACATTATGTTTTTATGGAAAAAAAATATATGAAATTTATTGTTGAACATTAGAACATACAATGTAGCATGTACCCTGCTTCTTCTGTATCTGAACACATTGCACTTAACAGCAATTCACTAGTAATTGATAACCGCTCATTTAGCAGATGGGAATGGGAGCTCCATTCCATTCCTTCAAGCACTCGAGAAGCGGGTCGATCAGCAATCCTCTGTTCATGGCCACCAACACCTTGTCGAACTCCTCCCCCGGTGAACGCGCCTTCTCGCCCGTCAGGTACGCCGCACCGAGCTCCTCCCTCACCAACCGATACAACGGATACGATCTGCACTCCGTGATCCTGTTGGCCACGGCCGCCTTGTCGCCCTCCACCGCTGCCCTCGCCGCTTCCACCTCCTTGGGCAGCACCGCCTTGATCTCCTCCTCGAAGGACGTGATCTTTTGGAAGATGGACGTGCTCACGTCCTTCTCCTTCTCGCCGTTGCCCAGCGCGTGCTCCACGAGCACCATCCGCAACTTGGGCATCAGTGCGTAGGTGGCGCTGCAGGGATCGTCAGCGTAGCTCAAGACGTGCTCGCGGTCGACGACTGTGATCAGGTCCTTCTCGCAGAAGCGCGATGGGTGGAGATCGCCGTTGGCACCGGTGGTAAGCACGCGCTTCGCGACTTGGCTCACGGTGTTCTTGACGGTTTGCTTCAGGTTCTCCTCCAGGTGTCGCAGATCCACGGCTTGGCAGAGCGCCACTAAGTAGGTGGCAGACATGAGCTTGAGTATGTCGATGGCTTCCGCCGTCTTCCGCGAGGAGATCAAACCGAGGGAGTTGACGTCCTGGTTGTGTTGCTCCGCGCTTTGGACGTGGTTAGTGACGGGGTTGCCGAGGAATTGGAGTTCGGAGCAGTAGGCGGCCATGGCGATTTCGGCGCCCTTGAACCCGTAGTCCAAGCTAAGGTTCCGCCCGCCAGAAAGATTCGAGGGCAGGCCGTTGTTATACAAGTCATTGACGAGCTCGGAGAATTGGGCGAACATGAGCTTCCCGATGGCGGCAAGGGCGAGGCGGGTGTTGTCCATGGAGACGCCGATGGGCGTGCCCTGGAAGTTGCCACCGTGGAGGGCCTTGTTCCTGGAAACGTCGATGAGGGGGTTGTCGTTGACGGAATTTATCTCCCTCTCGATCGATTTGGTGGCAGCACGGATGACCTCAATTTGGGGGCCGAGCCACTGCGGCGAGGTGCGCAGGGCATAGCGATCCTGTTTTGGTTTCTGGAGTGGATCTTGCTCGTGGATCTTCTTGGCCATCTTCATGTAGGAGCTACCATCGAGGATGTGCTCCATGATGGCGGCGGCCTCGATCTGCCCGGGGTGGTGCTTGAGCTTGTGAGTCAGATGGTCGGTGAACTCCGGCTTCCCCTGCATCACCTCGCAGAAAATGGCCGAGAGAACCTCGGCTAGGACGGCGAGCACGTTGGCTTCGTAAAGCACGAGGGAGGCAAGGCCGGAGCCGACGGCGGTACCGTTGACGAGAGCGAGGCCTTCCTTGGGCTGCAGGTCGAAGAAGCCATGGGGAATGCTGGCTCGGCGGAACGCCTCAGCAGCGTCCACCTGCTCGCCAGTTGGGCTGAGTGCCTTGGAATTAGGCCGGCCGGTGAGCAGGCCGGCGATGTAGGAGAGGGGGACGAGGTCACCGGAGGCGGTGATGGTACCACGGAGGGGGAGGCAAGGGGTGATGCCAGAGTTGAGTAAGCTTGCCATCGCCTCCAGTATCTCGAACCGGATGCCGGAGTAGCCCTGGAGGAGGGTGTTGATGCGGACGAGCATGGCTGCCCTCGCCGCCGCGGGAGGGAGCGTGTGGCCGGACTCCGCTCCGGAGCCAAATATTCCAGCATTGAGGAATCTGCAGTAGAAAGAATCTCCAGCCAGGTCAGTGCAATAACTAACTACATAAGCAACAGATACAGCAATACATAAGCGACGATCAAATCGTGTAGTTTAATAAATAATACTAATCTAAGAATAATTAATTTAATTCGCTGCTAAATAATATATATCAATCAATAACTCTCTGAAAACTTTTTAAGTTGTAAGCTAGTTGGAAAACTGTCTTTTTTGAATTAAACATTAACCAAAGGGCCAAAGACTTTTGGTGCAGGAGTAGCAGTTACAGCCCACCCACTAGCAATCAATGAACAAAGAGTATCTATCAATCAATGAACAAAGAATATATATATCAATCAATGAACAAAGAGCATCATGTCAACCAATTCACACCTATTTTCCTCTGACCTTGTGCTTCTCGACACCGATTCTCCTATGGACAACAACTAGTTGCGCTCAATTTTGCTTCTGAAACATACCTCGGGCCAAACTATTTCTCGCCAATTTTTTTTTTTTAATGTTACTGTCATTTACCATTGTTGGATTCATTTATGAAATGAATGAGAAATGGACGGCGCGCTATTACCTAATGAGCTCCTTCTGCAGGGCTCCTCCTTCCTTGGTCCTCCGGTGGGACGTGGCGCCGAAGCCTGTCGTTACCCCGTAGCTGTCGGTGCCCTTCGTCATCGAGTCCATCACCCACTGGCTGCTGGCGCGCACGCCCTCGCGGGCCGACTCCGCCAGCTCCACCCGCAACGCGGACTCCGCCGGTGAAGCCATGGCCACGGCTGCCACCTGCGAGATCTTAAGCGTCGCCCCCTCCAACCTCACCAGTGGCTGCCGGAACTCCTCCACCATCTTCTTCACCTCCTCCAGGTGGCTCCCCGCAAGCTCCTTGGCCGCTGCGCCCCAGTTGAGGGGGTCGCTCTTGATGCACAGGCCGCCGGCGAAGTCATTGGCGGCCACGGTGCCGTTAGCAACCTCCATAGATGTACAACAGCTGAAGCAAGAGCTAGGGAGAGAAGGAGAGAGCTTGTACAGGAAACAGAAATATAGCTCTCTCTTTTTTTCCCCGAGGAAGAGGGGTGGAACTGCAAGGCTTAAATAGAAGGGGTTTGCGGCACATTGGAGAGCAGGTGTTCGTGGTTGGTGGATTTGGGAAGATGGTTAGTTGGCTTAAGATATGAGCCTTTGGATCAATCAAATAGAAGGTGAGAGATGAGGTGCAAGAAAAAGAAAAGAACGGGGGTTGGTGGCGAAGGCAAAAACAATCGTTTTCCATGTAATTAAGCAGTCAAAGATCAACATCTTTGACGTAGATTGCCGGCGGAAGGTGAGAAAGTTGACTGCAAATTGATTGTCAAGGATGGAGTTTGGCAGGGGAGTGCTCTTCACCAACCTCCAATTGATGATCATCCTTGGTGCAAGCAGCTAGCTAGAAAACAAGTCGAGAGAAGAATTGATTATAGCTATTAATGTCTAAATCTTTTGCAGGAGCAGTTGGCAGGTTCTTGCAGATGGGTTGCTCCCTCCCACTCACACCATTAAATTACCGAAACCAGCCTTTCCTGGAGTGAGAATGTGCAAGCAAAGAGGAAAGAATGGAAGATGACAGTGTGGCCATTACTGCATCACATGTCTCACCAAACCTGGAGTGGACAAGGCACTAAGCCGCAGTGCAAAATCTGGACCCTAGTTGGACAGCAGCAGCCCTCTGTGTTCGTTAGGATCGTCAGGTTTAATAAAATTACGAATCTTAAAGTTAGAATATGACCCGTGTAGGATTTTTTTGTCATCCAAGTTGGATGCTGAAGGCCGGCAGCTGATTTTTTGTCATTGAAGATGTGAATTCCTGGCTGTGAGCAGAATGTATGGATAAAAAGAAGCCACAAAAGTTGAGCAGAGCTCTGTGAATTCCTGCGTGCAATTGAAACGTACAGAGGCAATGATGCATGGAAACCAAGTATTTGAATGAAATATTGATTATTGCGTCAGGCTCTTCTGATTATTGTGTATATAAGTGTCCTGTCAATGGAACATGAAAGCCTCGACATGTTGCACAACTGGCGAAAGTAATGCGTTTTGTTCTTTCTTTTTTTCCTCTTTCATGCGTGCAGCACACTTTTTCTTTGAGAACTAACAATCACTTCCAAACTGCATAAATTACCAAATAATTTATTATATTACGATGCTAATTTGTTGCTCTCCACTCATTCGCATGCCACTCCTCTCACTACTTGTCTCTCTCTCTCTCGCTCTAAGCCATGCTGAAAGCGAGTGACAGAGTTGGGGATAACAATTTTGTGCATCTTAAGCTCCAGGCATAAGTCTTGATATACAAGTGCATTAACATTTTATTTAATTGGGTAATTTTTATTTTGAGTCAAAGAAAAGATAAAAACTCATCTCTGGCTAAAACTTTACATCTCTTTGTGGTTATAATCAAACGACCTGAATTTAATGCAGATAGATAGATAGATAGAGATAGGTATATGTGTGTATCACCAGTGAGGTGTTTGTGGATATTGTTATCCAACTTGTCAATAAAATAACTTATGTAGCTCTAGCCTTTGTCAACTAATGTAATGGAAACTCCATTTGATAAACTTGTAATTTTTTTTGATTGGATAGCTTGTATCTACACTCCTATGAAGAGCCGACTCAATCATAGACACTAATGAATTTGAACTGTATATACTGGGTGGTAGTCTTCACTATTGAAGGAGAGGAAAGGCTGGGGGTTTACCTTACCATCCTCCTTGAATCAGTGCTTAAATTAGGCTAGGATCATCAGATCCTAAATGAAAATAGGTTTGTAATATTAGGTGTAGAAAATAGTTAGTGGCATGTTTAGAGAAAAGAAGCGACCCACACAGCAATACTCCACAGGATTTTCTTTGTTGAATATTTTTTATATAAATCTTAGATAATTTGTTATAATCCTATGAGTAGTTTTGTCTTTTTTTTTAAAAAAAAATGGAAATAAATTGACCTAATTAATTATAAAAAAGATTTAATAGAACATGATCATTGGACAGAATTTAAAAAAAAAACAATTGTGATTTAGTCAGGTGTTATGTCTTCCTTCTTCTTCCTCTTCTTTTCTTCTTCATTTCTTCCCTTCTAGGCTCAACTGGTTCTTAAGCTAACGCTCTCCTCTCTACTATGATCTACTCCTCTCGACGACATGGCCCGATTCCTATGTTCACTGTCCTTTATTAGGTTGCTTGGTTTTTTTGAGAACCCATGTCCCACCGATCTCTTTGCACCATGATTCAACTGTTGGATCTATTACACCTTAATAATATAACAAAAGTATATCAATCTTTACTAAATAGCACAATCTAAGAATAATAATATAAGTATAACTGCGGTAAAGATTCATTTAATTTACAATACTTTCCATTAGAGTATGCAATCAAATTTTACAACAATACATGTCTTTACTAATACATTAAACTTTCAAATATATAGTCTAACATCTAATAAAACTAATCCATCATAACATATCTTCTTGTCCTTACCTTGATTGCCTCAGTTCAAATCAATAATTAAAATATGAACAAAGCTCAACATACTTTGCTAAGTAAGCCACTCCCTCCAAAAAAAATGTAGTTCCTTATATCCAAAGGAAGGAACGTTAGCAATATGATAACAATAACATAATTAAACTATAATAACATAACTAAATCAACAAACGAATACCAAATGCTACTCATGAATAGGTAAAGGAACAAAACATGCTAAATTTGAATAACATATCAATAATATATATCAAGTATGGATAACTAAATGTGCATGTCAACTAAACTAGAACTAGACTGTAGGCTAAATTGGAACCCCCTACCCGAACCCGTTTAAAGAGGCAAATAGGTAGCTGTTATAGTAGTCTGTAGGCTAGAACTAAATGTGCATGCCAACTAATTCTTGGTCGGATCTGAAATTGGAAAATCCCCCCCCCCCCCCCCTCCCCCCACCCCCCCCCCCCCCTCTCACTCCTGCTGACTGCTATTAAAGTCAAAACATCATGATGGTGATACCCTACTTTCTATTGACAATTTAAATCATGCTTCTCCCAAATGACAATGATTCACAGACTCATAGGCTATGGGTTTTACATACAGACAAGGCGACACAAATAATTGGTCTTCAGAGCATATATATATACTAACAAAATTATGATATAAGTCAAAACTAAGTCCAATGCAAGCAAAGTTAAAATGCTTCTACATCACCCACACTAGGTCAAAAGAATTTTACTCTTGGAGAACTTGAGGTAATGATGCAAGTTATTTGTTTCTTTAAATTACTAGGATGTACACTGAGCATTTATCACACTCGAGCAAAAGGTTAGAAGATATATGCACCTTTGAGTATAGAAAAGGAAATGATCACCATATGTAAAGGTTATGAAGTTCTAGTTTATACCCGTGAGGGTACATCTAATAGTTAGTGGAAGAAATGTATTTTTGTAGTTTTGCTAAGTTGTTGGATAGCTTATTTCTTCTATTGTTGGGCCCAACTATAGAAGGAGAAAAAATAAAGTGAAATCAGGGTCTTGGGAGTCAGGATCTTAAAGAATAAGGGCCTTTAGGCTAGAATGCAAATCAAATTAGAGTGAAATTCCTTGGCAGGGGTTTAATCACTATAGTTAGGACTTAGGAAGAACAAATTCAATATGACCTAACAAGCTCAGGAGGAGGTCTAAAGATGATACTTCGATCCTAAGAACCTTCTCAACAGGAAGAGCAAATATGCAGTGTTGTTAGGTTCAAACTACCCTGCTTGGGTTTACTTCTGAAGGATTTTAGTCTATTAAGTTCTTTTAGCATGTCTTCTACATATTCATGTTAAATCATAACTTCTTTACCTCTAAGTATAGTGTTGTAAGCCCTAAAGTGACTGTAATGGTGTCCCTCAACACTCTCAAGGAAATTCATTTCTTAATAAGATGTGAAACCCTTCAAGGGTCATTATTTCACACCATACGTGAGTTTCAATCCCTTTCAAATAGATGGGAACTTGACACCAACATTCAACAAAGGTTGCTCACAAGTTATCCCAAGTAATGGAGATATGACATTACACTAACCATCAGAGTCAATGATGGCTCTACATTCTTGATTATTGCACCTAATTTATGTAGTAAAACTTTATGGCCTGTCCCTTATGTCCATCCCTAGCATATGTTAGATCACTTTGTATAAAGTGTATCATGTTGATCCTAATCAAGATATAAGTTCAGGGGATGATGCCAAGTTTGTTTATAGATATGGCTGAATGCTAAAATGGCATTCTGCTGAAATTCTAGATACTGATAGTGCACAAATTTAAATACTGTCTTTCAGTACATCAGCAATAATACAATGCTTCGAATATAATGCATTCCCTAATATGCAGGAATAGAATGCTGGATCATGCTGAGATGCAGTGCAAGCTTTAAATGAAATTAGAAATCAACTCAGTTTTGTGTTTAATACATTAAAACTAAAATCAGTCAGTGCAGTCGTTGGTTTTGTGCAAATTCTTAATCAAATTCAGCAGCTTGGAACGGTTCCAAGATGTTCTAAAATTTCAAATCAAAAACTGATTTACAGTTATAGTCAGGAACTGATGCAGAAATGCAGTTTTCAGAAATATCAGAAATGCAGGGTTCAAAACTTAAAATATAAATTGCTAAGTTTGAGTTTTAAGATGTAGCTTTGAATGTCAAAATTTAAGCTGGTTTTACATACATGTTCAGGAGCAGTTTCCAAACGTGCAGGAAATTAGAAATTTTTGAAAATCAGTTTTGAAACGCAGCTGAACTGTAAATCAAAAATCTCATGTAGATAATTTAGTGCGGTAAAACCGTGTGCAAAATTCTAGCCGAGATTAGACTGCAGATGCTAAAATAGTTCAGGTTTGTGCAGACTTGATGAAACTGCAAACTTGAGTGCTACAAGAGATTCAATAATTTGATGACTACAATAATCTGAAAATAAAATCTAAGCTACAAGTAAATTTGCAAAACAGTAATGATGTAAACTACGCTGAATTGAAGTGTAGAGTTCGATCAGAAATTCATGTTGTGATCTAGCTGTGCAAAGAAATGTAAGCTTGGACAAGAGTCGTATGCAGATTTGAAAAAAAAAAGGGTAATCGTGTGCAGACATATTAGAAATATAGAAATGCTTGTAGGTGTTCAGAAATAATCAGAATAGTCTATTATCATGAATGAAATCTCAAACCAAAACAAGCAAGTACATATTTATCATCAGAAATGGACATTCAAGTCATGCAGTGAAATAGTGATATCAGCAATATTTTACTTCATTTACATAGTATGAACATTCGAAAATCCACTTATGCAAAAAAAAAAAAAATTGTAGAATCAAGCCGCTGAACTCGTTTTAATTGCAGGATAGATTCATGAAAACCAATTTGCAGTAGCTAAAGGTTCAGAAAGTTGAGCAATTTAGTGACCAGATAAACAATATCGAGTGCAAAAATCTGAAATGTGAAGGTGCTTAATAACGGTAGTCTCAGTATGTAGTTTCTGATTTTCTTTCAAACGTAGATGGATGAACACTTTTGAATTTGAGTAGCTTTAAACTCTCTCGACTTGAATGATTTAGAGGTCTTAGTACTTAATACTATTTCCTAGACAGAAAGTTGAAAAGCAAGGATGGAAAATTTTATTCTCTCCATTTCCTTAGTTTTGATTTTTATCCAGTTTGAATGGAAATTGGGAAGCTGAGTAGAAAAAAACATAAAAATATAAAACTGCCGATCACAAATAGCATATATTTTGTCCCCAATCCCCTAATTTCTTCATAAGCTCGTCATTTTCCAAGCTTAAGGAATATCACAATTAACGAGTTTAATAAGTAACAAGTTCTCTTCCTTTCTCTCAAAGGAAATGTAACAAATATATATATAATATTATATAATTTTTTTTATCATCTTACTTTTCTATTCCACAATTACACTTGTTTCTTTTACTTCTCTTTCCTCTCTAGGAGATAAAATATAAATGACCTCAAGTATTAGAATTTGAACTTAGTTTCTATTAGAATACTAGAAAAGGAAAACAAGAAATTTCAAATCTTGAAGAAGACGAGATAAATTGTCTTCGTTACCATGAAAAGCAGTTTAATTGAATTCAATATGATTTGATGTTAATTTGGCTTTTGACTTTTATCTAGTTTTCAGCTAAATTTGTGGCCTTCGGTTTAAAATGATTTTAAACATGAATATGCTACTATTGAATTTTTATTTATTAACATGAATTTGAAGTGGCATAATCTCTAACTTGCTAATTCATCTTCAACTTGAATTTGTTGCAGGTTGATGTCGTGCTTGTTTCGCACATTGTAAATCCAAGATATAAAAGAAAAGTTAATGAGGAATGTGACAAAAAATAAAAATGTAAGAGAGTAGGAAAGCAAAACTAATACTCTATAAGTGTAGATCCATTATATTCTTTACATCAATGTTTATATACAAATATTCAAAAATAGAACATGATGCTTTTATTTCTTTGAATATTTTTATACTATATTATGTATTTTCACCAAGCACACACACGCATATATATAATAATAATTTATTTATTTTTCTCTTAAATTTATAATAAATCATTATAGAAAGACCAAAGGAATGAAATATTAAAAATACTTTTTGTTCATAACTAAGTTTTATATGAAAATATTTATCAATTTTTCTAAAATATATAAAAATGCAATGTATTATTAAAAAAAAAGAAATAAACCACGTGAAAGATTACAATTTTTTGACTCATTTTTATGCCAGCAGAGGAGAAAAGAAGACACAAAAAAAAAGGAAAAGAAAAAAATAATAAAATAATAATATTCCTTTCTATAGTCTGGAAATTTCATGCGGCTTAAAAATAAATCCTGTTTACATCGTTGACATTTGTCCCGGAGGGCATCTTTGCGATTGAATATCATCCCCTGTCGCATGAGAAATAATGCAAGTCAACTATTGACTTCATTTTATTGTATAATAATCAATGATTCTGCTTGTGATGATTAAGGATTGAGAGCAATTCACAAGAATCTACCTAATTACTTTTCGTATCTCATAAAGGCAACGATGTTGCATTTGCATGCTTTGTCTCCGCCGCCTGCTGCACAAGGATGAATCTCACTCAGATTACATTGGAGCAGCAAACTCTAGTTGCTATGATATAAATTGGAATTATGTTGTCGCTACGGAGAGGATAATGCTTAGAACTGAGAAGCAATTTTTTCCGCAAAATTGAACCGACCAGTTTAGCGAAATAGAAACCGTTTCGAATGGTTAACCTATTTTTCGGTTTAATTAACTATTAATTTTTGGTTAACTGGTAATTTTATAAGGAAATTTTTTTATAGGAAATAGAACTTATACTATGGTCTATACAGTCTATTTTATAATAGATAGAGTTATATTATCACGTAGACAGAGTCTATTCTACCGTGAATGAGCTCTATTTTTATAGTTGATAGAGCTTATGCTATGGTGAATATAGCCTATTTCATAGTGGATAGAGTCATGCTATCGTAGATAGACTCTATTTTATAGTCAACAGAATCTATCCTACCGTGGATGAGCTCTATTTTATTGTGGAGAAAGTCTAGGCTACAGTGGATACAGTCTATTTTATAGTAGATAGAGTTATATTATCATAGATAGACTCTATTTTATATTAGATAGAGCTTATGTTATACTGGATACAGTCTATTTCATAGTAGATAGAGTTATGCTATCATAGATAAACTCTATTTTATAGTCGACACAGTCTATACTACTGTAGATGAGCTCTATTTTATTGTGGATAAAGTCTAGGCTATGGTGGATAAAGTCTATTTTTATAGTGGATAGAGTTATGTTATCATGGATAGACTCTATTTTATAGTGGATACAGTCTATTTCATAATTGATAGAGTCATGCTATCGTAGATAGACTCTATTTTATAGTAAACAGAGTCTATCCTATCATGGATGAGCTCTATTTTATCGTGGATAGAGTCTAAGCTATGGTGGATACAGTCTATTTTATAGTAGATAGAGTTATGTTATCATAGATAGACTCTATTTTATAGTAGATAAAACTTATGTTATAGTGGATAGAGTCATGCTATCGTGGATAGACTCTATTTTATAGTAGACAGAGTCTATCCTAAATGAGCTATATTTCATCGTGGATGGAGTCTATGCTATGGTGGATTATCCTACCGTGGATCGGCTCTATTTGAAGCCATTGTTCTCAAGCTTAAATTATCACTATTGCAATATTTAGAGATAATCATTCTAGGATCAAAATTTTTTTTCCATACAAGTTATTAGTTGCATATAATGATCCATACCAAAAATAGGATTTTTCTTTTTAGGTGCGGGACTTCAGGCGAATAAGGATTAGAAAAGTAAAATAAGAAAAAAAGAAATTAAGAAATAAAAAATTAATTTTGTATATATATAATATTACAATCGGTTCGATTCAATTAACTACGGTTCCGTAGTTCAATGGTTTAATGATTTTTTTACACACCCTACTAATAGGGGTCTAGATGAAAAAGAAGAGGGGCAGCTATACACTGCCATTCGCCGCCATTCATTGCTGTAGAGGAAAGTGGCAAAAAAAAAAAAGCAACATTAAGATTGGACTTCATTTGACCTAGAGGGGAGTCGTGAACTATAACCAAAAGGACCTAGAAGTAGCGCTGGCAATTATACCCATCGAGGTTGAGTATCTGACCCGTTTTACACCAGGTTCAGATACCAGATTATCTAAACGGAACTAGTTCGGGTTTGATGAGTCGAGTTTTCATCAGGTTTGGGTTTAGCGATGCGGGTACTCGGTACCCGATATCCGATTTCAATAATAAATAAATAAAAATATATTTTATTAAAATATAAATAATAATAATAAAATAACTATTATATAAATATTTGTTATTAGTAAAAATATAAAAATAATAATGAATAGTTATTATATAAATATATTTATTATTATTTTAAATTTTTTAAATTATAATTTATAAAATATAAATAATAAATAATTTATATTTTATTTAATCGGGTACCCGACCCGGGTTTGGGTTATTTAATAGGATATTTAATCTGGGTTCAGATATTAGGTTCGGGAATTGGGTCAGATTAAGGTTTTGGGTGGCAATACGGGTACTCGACTTCTTGTCATCCCTACCTAGAAGTCTCCGCTTATGTGGAATGAAATTAAGAAAAAGGAGAGAAATATCTTATTTGATCAAATCAATAAGCAGTGGCCCGTGTTATTAGTCTTAGTCACAAGTGCTCAAAATAGATAGTTTAGCATGATTTAAGAACCTTCAAGGCGGTGAGGCAAAAGAAGGGCCAGAAGAATTTTTTTTCAATGCCAAAGAAAAGATGCTAGATTTTAATTAAAGTAGTTTCAATCCATCGGTCCACTCCGACAATCAATTAAATTCAGATTTTAACCAAAGGTTAATATGAGTCCAAATACATTTGAACTTAATCTCGGCGCTATATGGCCAGATTTTTTTTTTTTTTTTTTTTTTTTTTTTATCATGAATCCAATTTGAACCTCCCTATTGCACCCAGCACAACTCAGTGAACTTGGCCTAATCTAATTTGGCTCAAATCAATTTAATCTAAGGGTATATTTAGCCTCACTTCCAAGCTGCGTTGAGTAACTTTGAATCAGAAAGTAGTTAAAAAATTATTTAATAATAAATAATAAAAATAAAAAAATAAAAAAATAAAAATTAAGAAAACTATCATTTGATTCTTTTGTTGATTCTACTTCTCTAAAAAAATAATTCACATGATTTAATTAAAAATTTAAATATTATTATTTTAAATAATTTAAAATTTAAATAATAATAATAAATATATTATTATTTTAAATAATTTAAAATAATATATATTTATTATTTTAAATTTTGATAATAGTTAAAATATTATTTATCAAATATTTTATAAATTTTGACAGTATATTTTAGCGCAGTATAACACAGTTTAACACAATTATAAAATAATTAAAAGGAGGCCAAATAGATTCTAAGTCTAGCTAACTCAAGACTGAATTTTGTAACTAAATCTGATTGAGAATGAATTATACCCGATTGTGCCACTATGTGGGTTTAAGATTAAAGAATTACATAGATTCATTCATTTTAAACTCCATATTGCTACAACAATAGCAGGAAAAGAAAGAAAAGAAAAGATTAAAAAAATAATGAAAAGAAAAGA